>OZ010627.1:217500-10217500 GCA_963932425.1 Athalia cordata
AGATTATACATATTTTATCTCGTTTGATACATTAAAGTACCGCTAAAAACTTTGTAGATATTCAAGTACCTATACGTGAGTTGGACATACTAGGTAATTAATAATACATATTGTATACAAGATATACCCAAAATTTTTTGCGGTTCAAAATATGATCTTGTAAAATGTGATTTGTAATCGATTATTTCCGATTAAGATTATTCATTAAATGCGTGCGTCTTGTAACTTGTTTTTTGGCTTTCTTTTTTTTTTATATAATATACTCATGATCCATTTTTATGTACGTGTATATTTGTCATTTATTTAGTTCAGTTGTTTTTTTTTTTTTTCTAATTTTTAACTATTAGTATTATTCTTATTTGTAATTTTCATTTTTTTTTTTGCATACCCTTCAAAGTACTCTCCAACTGTAACAAGTTTTATTTGGTACATTTTTACACCATTCCTATAATTTCTGCGGTCACGCACCCGCGGTCACCGTCGATATATTATACCATTCTATCTGTATGTTATTATTAATATGATAATCATTTTCATATCAATAATAATAATAAATATAATAAATATGAACAAACTATTTTACATTATATTGTATTGTATATTAATATACTTTCGACGTATATCGTAATAATTATTTTATAATTCACTTCCGACTTCATTTATGATAATAATATTAATCATAATGATAATAATGATAATAATAATAATAATAATAACAATAATCATAATAATAACAATAATTATTATATTAATAATAACAACAACAACAACAACAACAACAACAACAATAATGAAGATGATGATTATAATAATAATCATCATCATCGTCATCATACAAAATAACATTAATAATAATGGTGATAATAACAATATATTATTAATATATCAATCAAATCGATAATACAATACGTTCGCAAGCGTAAAAAATGACAACAACATATATTAATATAACGTATTATCGTTTCACTGATAATACGATGATATTTGTGAGTAGTTTTTTTTCTCTTCATTCATCATTTATTTATTCATTCATATTCATATTCATTTAATTTTTTTTTCTTTTTATTGTTTTGTTTTTCTTTTATTTCTTTCGCTTATTATTATTATTATTATTATTATTATTATTATTATTATTATTATTATTATTATTATTATTTTCATTTCAATATGTCTATTATTGTTATTATTAATATGATTATTATAAATATGATTATTATCAGTATGATTATTAATATTATTGTTGTTTCTGTTACGCAAACGCGGAATGTTAATCCGTAATAGTAACCGCAGCATCATCCTCGGCAGAAATAGGTGTAGAAACGTAAATTTTTCGTTATTATACCTCCGTTCGAATCACGTGACGATAATATGAGGCGCAGAGAATAGGACGGTGATGGTGGCGATTATTGTGAACAGGGTAAAAATGATTAGGCACATCCTGTCTATGACCATAGCAGCGAATTTCCAATCGTTGCTAACCTTTTTCCCGGCATCTTCGCTTTTAAGTTGATCCGTTATCACCTGTGAATCATTCATTCTTGTCCATTAATAATATCGTAACGGTAGTTGAAAATTCAAAAGATTGATGGACCTTCGGAAATACGACATGAAACCTTAGTTTACCGATTGGGAAAAAAAAAAAAAAAAAAAAAATCGCTTGACAACGTATAAAAAAACACACCCTATTATTATCTCTCCCGCGAGTATGGGAACCAGATCTACCAATAAATACTGACCTTCATCTCCTTCAGTATGAGTATGAGTTCGTATCTCGCGCAAAAGCACGCGCTCTGGAGTATCGTTTCGACCTGTGGTGGCCCCGAATCTTGAGGATGTTGATGATGGTGGGCGGTAGCAGCACTCGTGTAAGGTGCCGCGTGTTGATGATGTGGCGTTGACGTAGGTGGTGGTGCATGAGCATGGTGATGATGATGGTGTGGCGTTGTGTGAACGTGCCCATGACTATGCCCATGCCCCATGGATCCTATAGAACCCATAGAACTTAAAGTTCCCATATGCCCCGGGTGTCCAGGATGATGTGGACCAGGAGTGCTGTATACGTTGTTCAAAAGATTGTTGTGAGACGCCAAGGCGTTATCCTCAAGGTCGAGGACATTGGCTAGCAGCGATTTACTGCTACGTTGATGTAATTCGAGGTCACCGTAAGCTTTGCTCGAACCCCCCATGACCGGTGATGGTTTTTGTGATTTTTGAGTATCTTTTTCATCCTTTTCGACCGGGCGAGACATCCTTAATACGCATGGTAGCCAGTCAAGAAATACCACTCTTACCCATTCCGACATTTCGTGTGTGTCGTTATTACGATGGTGATAATTTAAAATCAGAATTGTACTCACGACGCTACTAGCCACCATGAACATTATGCAGTTGAAATAAGTACCTGTAAAGTGAAAATTAACACGAAATTTCGCAATTCGTAATATTTTGAAACGTCTTCGTCATTAATCATAGCTGATGATATATCCTGTGCAAACTCACCCAGCAATGGTACAGCGTCGGAAGTAGCAGGCATAGTTTCCGCCACCATATTTAGGAAGACGGTAAGAGACAGCAGAATGGTAACCCCTGTAAAAT
Source organism: Athalia cordata (assembly GCA_963932425.1). Lineage (NCBI taxonomy): Eukaryota > Metazoa > Arthropoda > Insecta > Hymenoptera > Athaliidae > Athalia > Athalia cordata. Next base: position 220,096 of record OZ010627.1, read on the forward strand.
GAGTGAGATAAGGACATTTGAACCTTGATGAATACACCTCGTCACTGTATACCTAATGTTGTTCAATTTCTATGCTAAACTATAGTACCTATAATATAATATCTTACCCAGTGAGAGTTTCTCTCCAGAGTCGGGAGGCAGGGTGAAGCCGAGAACGGCCATGCTGGCGATCAGAACGCAGGGCACGATAAGATTGAAGAAATAGTACAGGGTACGTCTCCTTATTATAACAACGAAGGTTATATCGATGTACGGTTCGGGGCAGCAGTTGTAGTAAATTTCATTTCTCTTACCGGGTACACCTGTAATTTCCAATTGCACTAGTTAACGTCATCGTCGTCATCATCGATAGACTAAAAACAACATCGTTGATCGGTGTGATAAAAAAATAGCATCTACTAATTTGCTGACTCCGCGATATCATTTCGTCTCACAAGCACCACGCTGAGTAACCCTCCCAACGAAATGACACGCAAAAAAAAGTAAGTTTGAGTCAGTCCAGTTCCTCGCTTCTACTCCGGCTGCTGCAAGGATCAGCTTTTTTCATCCCCTTGGATCGATCGATTTTACTTACAAAAGTAATACCACCGCGGGTGTCTGAGACAGCTAGTTAAATGGGGACTGTTTAAAAAACCATCTGCACAATCGGATGATGGATTTAAACAAGCTTTGAAAAATCCCGTTTGAAATACAGCTGTCATTAAATCATCTGTCAGATTGAGACGTTTTGATTAAATTCATGAGAATGTCCTTTCCATTCGTTTTCTTTTCCTCCTACTTCTTTTTTTTTCTTTTTTTTTTTTATCCGACTAAACACAGTGACTGACTTAAACGAAGATGGATGGTGTCAGATGGTTCTGGCTATCCGTCAGTTTGACTATCCCTCTGTCCAAGCAAAATGTTTATAAGATTGAAAATGAAACTGAAACACCGTAGCTGAAGGGAGAAGGATCGAGATTGGCAAAAACCCGTTCACCGAGTATCTCAACATTGAGCGTTTTATGAATGACCATTCAGAATTGAGAGTCCCGAAGGCCTTGGGATCGGGCGCCATTACTTATTTTTTTTCGCACGGTAGTAGTTTAGAGTATTTGACCTACCGAGAAGATCCCACTCCCCGTTGGTGATGAAGCTGCTTATGTCACCCCCAGCTTCATCCTGGATTTGTAAGTCTAGCTGTGAAAGTTGAGAGGACACATATAATATCATGAGTTTCAATTTGTTTAAGTTTTTTTTCTTTCAGGTTTAGCAATTCCAATTTGCTCAATCATGGTGCAATAAAATTGCCACGAGGATGCTGCTGTAGCAGAAATCGAGTCACATGAAATTAGGTGACCAAAGTTTGTCAACCTTGTAGTGATTTTTCATAAATTGTCCAAGGTTGATAGCTATTTTAGTAAGTTAGAAAAATTTTATATCACCTGAAAACCATCGTACGTCCAAGATCCGAATTTCATTTCACATCGTTGATCATCGAACGGAAACCATGTGATGTCGATCTTGCATGTGCTCTTGAATATACCAGGTGGTACATAAAGACAAGTCCCGTTGCTCTTGACGACTACGTTCGTCGGATAAGTGCCGTCAAAACCTTCGTCCGCACTGCGGCAGAGAGGGAAGAAAAAATTCATCAGTTTTAAATTTTATCGAAGGTATTTGAGTTGGCATACGAGAATAACTTAACAATAAAACATTTTTGAATTCACGGTATGACGGCGGAAGTGGAATGTGCTCGTCTACTTTTTTCGACGATAACACGATAACTACAAGGGTTCCCTTTGACATCCATGAAAAAAGGCAGAACAGCTAAGGGGAGGCGATCTAACAAGCCAATGTCTGACCCGCCTCTGTGTAAATACGATTCAACGTTTCTCTTCCAAAAAATTCATGTCTCATGTTTCAGGTATAACGCGCAAAGGCAAGAATTCGACAAGTATTATTACGTTTTACGGAATTGAAGAATTTTTTAATTAGAAAACAAAAGTTTTGAACGGTCCGTTCGGATGAGATTTGAGATTTTTCGACGCTGACGTATTGTAATTTAAAACTATTCGCGTTACCTTCGGAAATCGCATACCTTCGATGATTTAAAACCGCCCTTGTCACTCTTTGAAATCGCAGATCTTTCATTATCCCAAGTAAGTGCAGAAAGCAACTGAGAATTGTATTCCGATCGGATGTGAGATTGTTCATTCCAGTTTTCATTACCCTTGCAAACGCATTTGGAAAATTTTCACAACTGTGTCCATTATATTATTTGAAAATACATTTTTAAAAATCCAAAAATGGTACAAGAGTAATTGAAAAATCCGTTCGAATAAAATATAAGATCGCTCGTTAGCTCCGACGCATTGCAATTGAAAACAAGTCTCGATACTTTGCCAAAAAATTCCTAAATAAATGCGAAAAATGTGGTTGACATCTTAAAGTAAGTGAATGTGAAGAATATTAGCGCATAGGTACAGTACAGTCCTTGAATGAAATAGAGAGGTAACATAGTCTTCTAGATTTCTAGCTAGTTCCGATGATGGAAGGTGGTTTTGGTTGGTTGGTTGGTTGGTTGGTTGGTTGGTTGGCATCTATAGGTCGGGGTAGCAGGTAGAGAAATGCAGGGGTGCTCCGTATGCGAGTTATATGTATACGAACGGGTGAAGCGGATTGGTTGGATAACAGCCAGTTGGCCGGAGCCCAATCTTTTATTGGATTCTTTTTTTAAAAGCTCCGCGCGCTCCTTTCAACTATTTCAACCCCTCCCTGCCCCTCTTCACCCGGCAGCCCGCTCTCTACATCGTATTTCTGGTCCCCAGCAGTAGCAGCAGCAGCAAAGCTATAGTTTTGCACCAACTGCAGCATATCCCCTGCCCTGCATCTACTATACTATATACATATACATATACATGTCTACAGAAACCTATACATAATCTAGTGGAAATGAAATTTGTATGACGATATGTGCGTCGGTTCAGGGGTGGGGGCGAATTTGATTTACTGCTAATTTTCACCTCAACAAATACTAATAATTCTGTTCGTTTTTTGACAAAAATTATATTATGTACATACCCTTTACATTTACATAACTACGTGATTCCAGGGCAGTAATCAGAATCGTTCGATGAAAGAAGTTCTTTTTTTCTCAATTCTGAAACCCGTGCATATTCGGAGTAGGGGTTTGATACATAATAGCTGCAGAATTAATATGATAAACGTAAATTGCCGACGTATAAATAAACTTTTGGAAATGTGCCAAAGTAAGCATCATACCGTATAGCACTGGTAAAGGTTTGGTTTACATCGATATATGCTATTCGGAATAGAAATTTGATAATTATTATTCCCATTATTATTATCATTTTTGGACGGAAACTTTAAAGAACGAAAATCGGAATAGATTTCTATATTTTTAAACCGCTGTCTTCCTGTTCCTCTTCAATACATTTTCAGTACATCGACAGACGAGCGACGATCATTAAAATGTTTTACATGATAATTATTTTTCCTTTCAACGGAAATTATATTATCGGATGTTTTAATCTCGCGGTTGGGTTGCGAGAAAAAAATATTGCGCATCCATTTCGCGTACAAACTGTCTGCAGATTTTTTTATTTTCATTTTTTTCTTAGACGCTCTTCAAAAACTCACCCTTTACGTCATGATGAACCACGCGCACTTCGCACCTCTCCTTATACAACGACATACTTAAATTAATGCCACGTGAAGTAAAAACAAAGAAAAAAAATGAACGAATAAAATACGTCTTTTATCAAAATAACGGAAAGATATGTAAAAGAAGAAACTTTAGCGTGGCGAGTATGAGCATGAGAAGTGCTTCTTAGCACTTCGGAACACGCGTTGTTCCTTTTTTTACAAAATCAGGATACAGACGAAGACTGTTTTAAAAAATGGTGTCGTTTTCAAGTCTGGTAAAAACTTCGATGCATAAGCGATACAAAAGCATCTGGATATTCTCGAAAATTAAGTTTTTTCGTAATTCCATAACTTTTCAAAGAAGCTACTGTATCGAAAAATTTCTCCTTAGCATTATATCGTTGGCGAGAGCTTTTTTTTCGGAATAAGGTACCGAAATCTCAACGAATGACGAGGTCTACAACCTACGAGATTTTTCGAACTATCACAGAAGAAATAAATGTACATTCATTTGAAATGTCCGGCGTTCGGCGAAGAGGGGGAGCTAATAATCAGCATCGTCATTCAAGATCTTATGAAACAGTTCAGGAAGCACACATTCCGTCGACCATCGCCTCCCAAATCACTTCACCCCATGTTCGGACCGGCGCAAAATCGATTATTCGACTTATGTCCGCACGCATAGGTATACCCATGTATGGGTATATATACGTTTCTACACGTATGCAATACGTGTGAGCTGGGTAAAACCGAATGAAAATAGATGAGGTGTGGACATCTTGAATATAGTCATATCGTATAACGTTGAGAGGAAGAAGTATAGAATAGAAATATCGGAAAAAGAAAAGCCAGAAGATGGTGTCTGTGTTAAAAATGGAATAAAAGAGAGTTAAGAATTGGTTAAAAAGCAATGAAGAAAAACAAAACGGGAAAACGGGTATGAAACGGGAAAGAATGAGTTGAGAGAGACAATAAGGTTGAAGGGTTCTGGTGTGAGAGGTGTGCGAGGTGAAGTATACGTGAGAAAGTGTCTGCACATACCCTATATACATGGACGTACACATACCTATAAATAATATACGTGTCATGTGTGCATAATCTATGCATATAACATATATGTACGTATACATATTTGTACCTGTATGTACGTATGTGCACATGACGTGTTATAGATAGGTAGGTATGTATATTTGGTAAACGTGAGTTTAATCTGCTTTGTCCGAAATTCAAATATGTAATGGATAATGCATATTGCTTTTGGCGTAGCTCCAAATCCCCCGCCCTTCTACTCGTCCGCGCTCCTTTCCGTTCATTTCGCATCCCCCCTGCAAACCCCTATCCAAATATCCCGACCGAAACCAAACCTGCACCCCTGCTGCACGTATCTATGAGTATACCTATAAAACTGTATGCATTATACCAGCAGCAGAAACCAGTACCACGAGTCATCTAAATTCCAATGCGACTTTACTCCCCAAAGCTTTAGGTAGGTAGGTAGGTAGGTAGGTGGGTAGGTAGGTATGTTACGATACTCGCTAATAGTTCCTTATTTCTTATTTACCAATGTGGGATTTTTTCTGATATAAGTAACGTATCAAGGGCTAAGAACAAGGAGGAATTTTTCGCTGGCGTTTAACCTAAAGATCGTGATAGGTGTCTCGAACAATCTTGCGATTTCCGGTTTGACGAAGAGAAAAAAAAAGTAATTTTCATTGACAAAATGATTCAGACTCTAAAAATCAAGGTACCGACTACATTTTGGTTTCACTTTTATCTTAGGAGGGGTGTATTGAGGTATTTATAGAAAGAATAAAGGCGGTCTTAAGATGAAGCTCTCTAGACTCTTATACCTTGAATCAACTCCTTTTCCAGGCCATCTCGCGACTCATCGAGCTTTGTCGCAAAACCCACTTAATTTTTACAAATACCTCAATCCCACCCCTTAAAATAGAAGCAACGTCAAGACTGTGTCTTATTGTTAGTTTTTAGCAAAGTTATCATTTTATTTTATTGAAAATTCATTTTCTTTCTCCGTCAATCAAATGGATACTGAATAAATTTTGTTACTATAAGAAATGGGGTTGTGCAAATTTATTTTTTCGCTTCGATTTCGACGAAAAAAACCTTGAACAATTACACGATCATCGCGATACCGGAATGGAATACAAATGAGAAAAAAAGGATCGTTGTACTTGTAAAATATAACTGTTTACCTGTTGTACATGAGGACATCCGGTTTCCAAAGACGGTGGGGTGGAATTCTCAAATCTCGAACACCTCCGTATTTTGAAACGTTCCACCTCATGTTCACGTCATTCCATTCCTGAAAACGCCGTACATACTTTATACATTCATTTGACGGGAACAAATGTATGCAAACATTAATTCGAAAGTAATAATGTAAAAAAAAAAAAAAAATCCATGTGTGTTATCTAGACGAATATATTATTCGAATTCAAATTGAATACATGATTATTTGTTCATCTTGATTTTCTTTTGCTCCTATTATATTTGAATATCTCGACTGCGGCCTGGTCGTGCTTTTGTTCTTATTCTTCATCTTTTTTTCTTTTTGACAATGGTTTTGATGGGATGGTAAACAGCCCTCATAGTTTATCAGGTACAAAGAAGAGCGGTATGAATTTTGTTTCGTATCTAATTTATCAATAATTCGTGAGCAAAGAACCAGGAAGGCGTAGCCCACACGTTTTCGGTTGTGCAGGGCTTTTATGTCGCTGTAAGGGACACTCTTCTAACAATAAGATAGGTAGATCCAGTAAACATGGAAATTGCGTAAGTTCCAGTTCTCTGTGGGTTACACCTTTTTGGTCCTCATTCCTTTTCCGCAATTTTTTCTTCTCTTGATTTCTACACTAGTCTATATCCCACATCATATTTTTTTTTCTCATGTTTCTGGTTTTGATGGGAAGGAAAACGGCCCTCGACGTTTAGGCACAAAGAAGAATCGGGAGGTGGTAGTGCTGGTGGTGGCGGTGGCGGTGGTGTTAGGGTGGTAGTTTGGGGATGGTTTCGACTTTGTTTCAGATTGGTCGAGCGTTACTTGTTAGCTTCCGAATAGCCCCTCCCTTCCATCATTCCTATAAGCGGACGTCATCGATCTCCTCCCCCATTTCGCGTAGATCCGGTAAGGAACTCTATACAACGGGTCTTCAATCGGTCGAAGAAGGGGGTGGAAAGAGGGAAGAGAAAGGGAGGTAATAATCGTTCCCTTTCAAAGATACAGTTCTGCACTCAGCTCTTATATTTGATGCGGATCGAGGATAATATCGTGTGTGAATAGGTATCGGTATATACCTAATGTATAATAATCCGCGATTCGCTCCCATTTTGGGTTTTTTTTTCCAATTTTGGTCCATTGTAATCCTTGTCTTAGGAGACAAAATAATCATCATATCATCATTCGAAATATTCAACCATTTGTATTGATTTTTGTGAAATTTCGAAATATCGACCACTGTATCGAATTTTTGGAAATTGTTCGTGTCTGTCGGTTGCTGTTCTGATAAGGTTTCATGCAGCAATTCCTCAAATCGAATGTATTCAAATAGTATGGACCGTCTATAGCGGTTTATAATCTTGCTCAATTCATCAACTTACCAGTTTTAGCCAAAGATTGGTGATCAGTAGCTGATTTTTCTCATCCTGAAATTTGAATACAATCCATGTACCCCTTAATGTCCACATGTAAATCGATATAAACTAAGAAAGAAAAACCAACTCGTACATAATACTATAACAATAACAATAACAATAATAATCATGGTAATCCTAATGACTGATTAATTGAGGGGGGAAAAATGTCAAATACTTAACGTAATAACTAAAAAACGATCTATATTTTTCCCCTCTATCTAGTGAGTTATTAATTTGGACGCAAAAAAAACTAGAAGAATAAGACAAAAAACTATGGAAACGCAAATGGAAAGTGAGGAAAACAAAAAACCATCCCGTATATTAAGTCACGAACCAACAAACACTCGATACACGTATGTGATATACCTACATATTGCGTATGCACATCGCAGTGTACACATATGTTTACCTTTAACGTTGTGCTCGGTATATATTTATCAGATTCGCAGCTGTAAACTTTTATCCCCCACCAAGGACGAAATCTACAACCTCCCCCTCTCTTATAAGGTATTTTGTCGCAACGCGGAGTATCTTTCAAAGTGCCGTACCCAAGAATAAGGACACCCTGAGCGTAAGGATGAGTTACAGACGTTACAGTGAATGTAGGAAGAATATTTTCGATTTCCACGCATCTTTAACGACATATTTTGAGCTTTTATTCATCATTCAGCGTCCCCCTCGAACTACTACAAATTTGATCTGAACTATTTTTTGATTCAACGAATCGTCTCCGAAATAATCGAACCCCATTTCGAATAGGACACCCTGTAAGTGGTGGGCTTGGTCGGGATAATATATAGGTACGCTCTTGGGTCGTGCAGGGTGGTGATCCATGTATATACCTATACATAGGCATGAGTAGATATATGTGGGGATCCCTATATAATGTATGTAAGGATATATCTAAGCACACGTGGGAGTTTCTCTAGACGCAGTGCGGAAGTGTCTCGAGTCACGTATATGCGGTAAAATATGTATACTGGCCTATACCTAAATTTATGTGTAGGTATACGTATACGTATACCGTAATAGGTATCTACAATACGTAGGTATCGTTTGTTGTTTCGTAAATTATATTTGTACAATCCACGGTATGTAATGAGTCAAATAAATAATTGATAACAGCCCAATGTGCCTGCAATATAAAGAACATGTATATATATAGTATATATGTACGATACAAATCCAGGTCTATATAGATAATTTACATAGAAGCGTACATATATCTACTAACTATATGTACAGCAAATACTCTAATATATCTACCACTGCAGCATGCTGTATGAAATTGTTATATAAATACTGTAATGATGTATTTATATATTTAACTAGGTACTCGTGTATTTCGCATTATTACATACAGGGCATTCTGCGTCACGTCGACCACCAAACTTTCACACTGATATTTTTATATTTGCTTCCGAAAACTTTACATAACAGAAACGCACTTGAAAAAAGCATCCAGTTTTTACTGTTTTTTTTAATTCCCGTAAAAACTTCGTACGAAACAGTGCTCTCAAACTTTTTCAATTTCGACCATTTTGTGAAATCGGAAAAAACCTCTTGAAATTCCGGCGTTACATGGAATATATTTTTTTTAATCAACCTCCCGTCTTTTCTTACGAGGTTCTTTCGATGCTCGTGACAAAAAGTACATTAGGAAAAAAAAAAAGAGATACTGGTTGCCCACTTTGGTTCACTTTGGACGAAGGATTTTTAAGTATTGCGCTAGAGTTCAGTACGTATTGGTCCAAGTTCCAAAATTTTCGAACCATCAAAGCCCTCGGAGCATTCGACAAAATTCTGCAAAGTAACACAAAAACTGGGCTTTCCCCAAATGGTTCTCTGTGCGCTGGATTTTATAAAAAAATAAAAAAATTCAAACTTCAATCAGAGTGACACAAAATTTCCCATATATTTACATCATATATAATGTACGATACACGTACAAACGCCCAATTATATTACATGTGTATGTAGATATATCGTACATACTATATATGAATCCCACATATATAAACTGCACATCTTACTCGAAGCACATGGATGTGGATATATACGTGTATATGTATGGTATATAGTATGAATAATAATTTCATATGTCGCGTGTATATATGTATGTATGTATGTGTGCATGTGTACATATTGTTTAGATATTGTATAAATAATGTATATATATATTATATAATCACGCAAGCTCTATGATTCTACCGTGCAGGGCGAATAATTTATAGATAATCATTTAATTTCGTTATTTTAAAATCAGTGTTTATATAGTCTGTATCATCTACGAAATATATATGCATATATACAGAGAGTTTTCCTGTATGGTGGCCAGTCCAGTTGCACCAGCGTGTAGGCAACTGGGGATACAATTACTAACACACAAAAATTCTACGTGCGTGATCTCTGCTGGGTAAGCAGCAGCAGCCAGCGAAAATCACGCATGTGGAATTTTCATGTGTTAGTAATTGTATCCCCAGTTGCCTACACGCTGGTGCAACTGGACTGGCCACCATACAGGAAAACTCTCTGTATATGGGGTATCCCACGCCCAATGGGATACCATTTAACTTTTGCATCTTCGATTTTTTTGAAAAGTTTTCGTGTTTTAGTACTGGTCGAGACTAGCCTCCGCAATTTTTCTCATTTTTTTTGTCGAACCGTTTAAATAAATATGTGTAATATGTGTCCTACGCGGTTCGTCAAAAAAGAATGGAAAAAATCACGAAGGCTAGTCTCTACCGGTACTAAAGCATAAGAAATTTTCAAGAAAACCGAAGATGCAAAAGTCAAATGGTATCCGATTTGACGTGAGATGCCCCGTATATAGAAAGAAAGATGAAAATAAAATTAATATATATAAAATATACATATATATATTATTTGTATACGGATAGGTGTATATAATATACGTAATCATGTATAAAGTATAAAGAATATCGATAAATATAAAATTAGCATTATACAGAGTGTACAGAAAAATCTCGGCTCTCATCTACTGTAAAATATATATTAAATGCAGTATATACCTACGTATATCGAATGTGATGTGAATACGCACACATACACACACACATATATATATATATTATACAAATATATATGTGAGCGTCATATGTGTTCAATTCATAAAAAAAAATAAAAAATATGAACAGAAATTTGAAAAAAAAGAAACAATAAAAAGTGGCTAATGAAATACAAAAACGAAAAATAAAGCCAATGAAAACCAACTATATCTTTTCTTTAATATACTTTTTCATTTCGCTTATATGTATATAGATCACGTACGCATATAATAATTAATTTTATATTATAGCATAATTTTATATCTTTCATTTTTGTTTGTCTATCTTTCTATTTTTTCCGGGTTCAAGCAGTTAGTTACGTACGTAATTTTAAACCTATATAAATGTATTATGTATAACGCTGCGATTATGGAAAGATACGTGTATATCTTAGAAAAAAATCCTCGTGATCTATGTATAGTTATACAATAAATAATAATCTAAGGTAAAGTTTGTTATCATTATATTATTATTAGTAACTATATATCTTTTTCTTTTCACTTTAGTTATCAAGATAATATGTATACTAATCGAACAATTTCTTTTTCCTTCCAGTATATACATATAATATATATATTATATGTATACTATATGCCTATAATGCCTATATGTCTGTAAAATAAAAAAAATAAAATAATAGTCAGGATGATAACAATAATGATAATGATGATAATAGCAGTAGTCGTAGTAGTAGTAGTAGAGTAGCAAAAGTAGTATTAGTAGTAGTTTAGTAGTAGTAACCACACATTAGTAATAATATGGATAATAATGATAATAACAACAACAGCAATAATAATAAGAAGAAGAAGGAGAAGAAATAGGCGATTACGGGGCACGAGTGTACTGTCATGATGATAATAATAACAACAACAACATAACAACAATAATAATTATATTATTAATAACAATACGTAGGTGGGTAGTATTCCAAATTGAGAGCGACTACATAGCTTGAGGATACCGTATATGTATGTGAACAATACAATATATGTATCATATAGAATCGTCTGAAGGTAAACATACTATATTACCTCATACCTACATTCTATCATATGAAATATACAAGGTGTTTCAGAATAGTGGTAAAGACCTTCAGGGGAATGTAGAGGTTGCTGAAACAACAACGTATTTCAAGCAATCCATAGCAGGTGTAATCCTATTTCGTCAGTATACGTCATCAAAGAGATTTTTGAATCGACAGAATTCGCGAACCGTTAGATCACTTTTCATTCGCATAGATTTCATCTCGGATTTCATCTATCGAAAAATGAATGACAAATTCTTAAAGAAAAACAGAAATCTTGACCTATCATACCGCACTGCTCCACGACACCATTGCCCACAGATTGCTGATCTACGTGCGGCAATTCAAAGCACACTTGAACACGATAGGTTCAGAAATTCGCATCCAAACCGTTCGTAATTATATAGTTAGCGTGCCCAACGTCTTAGTCTAGAAGCCGACAGTTCTCTTTGTCCTAAAGTAAGCCAAAATCAGGCGACGATACGAATTTTGAGTGTTCTTTACGTAGAAAGAAAGTGAAGACCCATACAAGAATAACGTTCACTGAGCCTTTGGGGGAATGCTAACATATACATACAAACCATTTTTAGTGAAACGGAGTGCAATTTTTTGACCTGCCTTGCACAAATGTTTCGCATCGACACCTCCGTGGGCAATTGCCATGGCTGATCGTGAGTGTGCCACGAATCGGAGTGCGCAGTGGGCAATGGTACTTTGGGCAATAGTGGCAAGGGCCAGCATCCTATGAATCCGAAGTAACAAGGGCGAACGCCCGATGGGCAATAATGCTCTGAGCAATCGTGTCGAGGGGCAACGTGCCATAAATTCGAATTGCCAGGAGTAAGCGTGCCGTGTGCCAAAGGTCAATTCGGTGAAAAGTAAACGATATCAACGACTACAACATTCGGCCTGATATCAGGTGAGGCAGCACATAAAACAGGCGCGAAGAGTTTCCTTCATCTACAAATGTCGGCTTGCAATCGATTCTGCGGTCTGTACCACTGATTGTGAAATAGAATTACGCTGACCTTGGATTGTTTTTTTGAGAAAAATTTTGTTCCGGTAACCCCTAAAAATGCCTACAGTTCTTCACTACTTTTTTTCAAATACCCCGTATATAATCCCTCACATATTTCTGTATATATATAAGCTGGATATGAAATTGTGTTTAAATACGTGAATGATCTGTATAATAGCTGAGGTGTGAATGCACCCGTAAATAATAACAGTCGTAATTATAATAGTATCAATAACAATAAGAATAATAATAATGAAAATAACGATAATCTTGATGAAGACAACAATAATTATAATCATAATAATAATGATGATAACCATGATAATAATAATAATCGTGAACTTGTTATACTTCATATAGACATGATTGGTATTGTTATGAAACTTACAACGTCGATAATTTGCATAAGGGTAAGGCCGAAGCTCAACCCAAGTGGTTCGGACTCGTTGCCGACAGGTCGCTCCAGCACGTTGTAAGAATCCAGGAGGTCGTTTAGCAGCTGCTTCTCGTGATAACCGCCACTTACCAGCCCTGACCAATTATTTATTTTATATCACATTCACATCGATTAGGTATCCAATTTTTTTTTTGCTTTTCTCTGTCTCACTCTTTTTTTTGTTATTTTCTCTTTCTCTTTTGCCAAACCTCATAGCATGATCGTGATGGATATACATGAATATATGTTAGTATATTACAAGGATAAACTAGACTCTTGCGCGCCTTTTTTTCTTTTTTTTTTGCGGAATCGTTAGATACATCTGTACATGAGGGTGATTCAAAGAAAAATTGAGAAACAAAAAATTCTCAAGATCTGAATCTCATTGCTTGCAATTAATAAGATTTTGGTGATCGCCACGTCACCGTATTGTGGGGGATTTTGAAATGCATTTATTGCGAAACCCTCCGGAGGGTAATTGTTCGTAATGAAGTGAAGTTCATACACTACATCGGAACAATGCGATTTATTCAAAAAGTTTTTTTTTTCAGTTAACCTGATTGAAAACAGAAAGGAAAAGAAATTTTTTTAAAAAGTGATGATTCAACAATTGACAAAAGCCAAACGCATTGGCCCAGAATCACGAAAAAAATTATTTCATGTCCTGTTTTGAACGAAGATTACTAGGTATTGAATTCGAAAATACAGCTCATCGACAACAAATTTACTGTCTTAATCGATTCGGTGTTTTTAAAATATTCAACCTGATAGAAAACCATTATCTAAGACCGAGTCTTCTTTTGAACCACCCTATAACACATACATTCTCAATGCTTTCGTGTAACCCAGCCGTATGTTTTACCTATAAATATAACTGACCCGGTATGTAATTCTACATATACCCATGTAACAATTAAAATCAAAAACAAAATACCTAAACAACGAATAATACCTATTACTTGGTTGGTATAGCGTATCGCTTACAAAAAAAAATTAAACAAATAATAGACATATTATACATGTAACCTGCGTAATAATTTATTTTTATGTATCGTGTGTATAATTGTGCATATTTATGCGTACCCTATATGTAGATCTACTGCGTGAGCCAAAAAAACAGACCATTTTAAAACGTGAGTGAAGTCCGAACGCGTTAAAAGATTTTCAAAATCTTGTTTCTTGACGAAATGAAAAAATAAAACCTTTGAAAATCCGAAAAATCTTCATTCTTGCTTAGATACATGCTCTTGAAAAGCAGGTTTTCAAAAACTCGCTTGGCGGATGAAAATAATTAATTAATTAATCAATGTTCAACCTAACTTCGATCTCAAATTCTGATTTAAAGTTCTTTGAAGACTTCATCTTCCGAGCGAGAAAAAGGTTTTGAAGATCGATCGTTGGATTCGAATTATATTCACGTTTTAAAAATTGGTCCCGTTCTTTCTATGCCCACTTTGTATAGTGTACCTAAAGTGCAGTGTATTAAATAGGTATTTAGGTATGTCTATATGCACGTCCAGATAAGAGTATAAAAACGATCGAAGAGTGACTAATTTTTCAATCTTCTCTATGGAAAATGTGCAGACCTATCAATATCCTCAACAAATTGGTTTTAATTATATTTCACGTATGTATATATATAATTGAAATTTCTGCGTATGACCCAATTTTGTCCTACTTCTTTTACCTAATGGCGTTTTTTTTTTCTCGAATTTTCTCTGAATAATTTTAATGACTTACGTACAACAATAAAAATAATAATAATAACAATAACAACACCACCAACAACATCAACAATAATAATGATAATAATGATAATAATAATAATGATGATGATGTTAGTAATAAAAGTAATAATCTCTGTATACCAAGTATCCCAGCGTGTACGGCACAGTATGTCTGGTTGCCTGCCGCTTGGCGCATCCGGCAAAGTTGGCTCGCCGTGACCGGTTATGCTGAGCGCCTAGTGCTAGGCGACCAGACATACCGCGGTATAAACGCTGGGACACATGGTATACAGATATATATATGTCTGCACACGTGTTTATATATACCTATATATAAAGTAAAAAGAAATATCGATAAAAAGATATGACGATGGCAATAAAATAATGACATATTGACAATGATATAATTGATATGTATGTTTGACAAATGGAGAATCATTGTATATATGTGTTATATTAGTACATATTATGTGGTGAGCATTATATGTAATAAATCTCGCAGTGATTCATTATGAAATAGCAACGGTAATTAAAGTAATATAATAGTAAGTGAATCAGTGAACGATATCGAAAAGATGAAAAAATTAAATAAAACGATATTATTAATGAAAACGATAATCATAATGATAGAAAATAAGAATAACAATAATAATAATAATAATAATCATATAATATATATTATTAACGATGCCTTGCATTTACACGTTTTTCGGTATTTATCATTATATATTTTAAGTCATGGCGTTTTATTAGATTGGCGGGCACATATTAGTGTAATCAATATGTATTATCTATATATATATATATATATGTGATATATGATAAAGATGATGATGTGATATGATTCGATTGTTATATGATGACAATGAAGCTTAACAGTTACAAGAACGCTTTTTTGCTGCTGTGAGTTTTGTATTAGTATAATATATAGTGTATATATTTCTACTATATATTGTTGCAAGTCTACTTTCGTTTGATTTTTTTTGTCCTTTTTTGCTTTTTTTTTTTAAATTTTTTTCATAATCCACATATTAATCATTGTACTTGTAATTTTTTTTTCCTTTCATTTGGTTGAATTATATCAAATTTTTTTCCCTATGTATTAAAATGAAAAAAAAAAAATTCATACATATATGTACGTATTCTGGACTCACCCGTTGCAGCCAGGGCGACGGCAGCCATGACGAAAACGCAGCATCTCATCTTGCAGCTGGCTATATGTATATGTAGGATGTATGTTTCCAAAAATCTTCAATTTTTGTCTCCGTTCGTTTTTTCGTGTGTAATTAGCTTGCAATTTATTTGAGCGACTTATTTCGTTCTTCGTTTTTCCGTTTTCTCATATGTGTAACGATTAGAATTTTCTTGTTTGGTTTTTGTTTCATTTATTTATTTATTTTTTTAAATTCAATTTACAACTTGTTATTATTATTATTATTATTATTATTATTATTATTATTATTATTTTTTCATTCAACATCCGATATCATTATTTTGATAATTTTAATGATAGTATTAATAATAGTAATAATAATGATGATAACAATTATTTATAAAAATCATTATCTCTCTCCTTGACTTTTATTATTATTATTAGAATATGTACGTATGAATATATAATATTCTAATAATATTAAATAATCAATGTTATATTAATCATAGTGCGGTATATAACCATGTATATGTGAATGCTTAATATGTATTTCTATATATATTATATATAAATAGTATATACCAACTGATTCAATATATCGTTTTTATTTATGTATATATATTCTAATGTATTTACCTTTATTTGTTTAATTAGTTTTTTTTTTATTTTATTTCATTTTCTTCTTCTTTTATTCATTTATTCAGTTATTCATTTTTTTTAATTTTTCTGTTACTTTATTTTGTTATATTATTATTTTTCTTTTTTCTTTTTATTTTTCATTTGTTTATTTATTTTTGTTTGTTTATTGGTTTGTTTTCTTGTTTGTTTGTTTGTTTGTTTGTATAAAATGAATCACGAGCAGCGATAATTAGATGAATAGTAGTAGTACAAGTTGATAACGAGATCATCGAGACTGCATTGCGAAGATTCTCTTAGTGGTTTTAATGTTGCCAATGCCGTTGCTGCTGTTGCCGTTGTTGTTGCTGTTGCTGTAGCTGTTGCTGTTGCTGCTGCTGCTTCTACTTCTAGTACTGCTGCCGCTGCTACCGCTGCTACCGATCGAGAGTAGAAGAAGTCTTGCTGCACCCATCTTAGAACGTGCAGACGATGCAGTGGCTGCAACCAGTTTTCACTTATTATTTCACTTCCCATCGTCCGACGACCACGATGACGCCCTTAGAATTAATCCCTGCAGTCCCTGAATCACAATTTTTGTTATTATTGTTAGTCTTATTATTATTACTGTTGTTGTTACTATTATGGTGGTTATTACTATTATTATTATTATTAATATCAATATTATTATTATTAGTATTATTATTATTATTCTTATTATTATTCTTATTATTCTTATTATTATTATTATTATTGTTATTACTATTATTATTTGTTATAATTCCATCATCCAGTCGCATAATGAATTCATCTTCTGTATGATTCGGTTTTTTTTTCTTTTTTTTTTAATTCTGATGTATTTTTTTTCTTTTTTACCGCAGCACAACTCCGCACTCGATTGATTTTTTTGTTATCGCCATTATTCAATGCGATAATTGTATATTAAACTTTGTTTTCTACGTGTGTATGTATATTATGATTCCAAGGTAAATTGTCGTTGTTATTTTATTTCTAATTAATAAATATCAACTGCAAAAATTCACACAAGGTTTAAGAACATTATAAAATCTGTATGATATTTGAAAGAAAATTTATCGAAATAATATGTATATGTATAGTGACTATGCATACATAAGAATATGCTGCGTTCACTCGAACAAATGGAATAAAATTTCAACATGGGAAAAAAGAAAGGAAAAAGAAAAAAAATACCACAACCCCTATGTGACACTCGTATGGTATACGCCAGGTACATGTATATATATTTGAAGCGAATTGATTGTTATTATCATTATTATCGTTATTATCGTTGTCACCATCGTCATTATATTATTGCAATTGGTAATAGTATTATTCGTGTGTGTTGTCTAGTAATTTTTTCAAGATTTAATGTTCTTCGTTCTCGTTGTCCGTTCATTCATGTAATAATGACGACGATATTAATAACATTAATAACAACAATAATGATACAACAATTGTTTGTGGAAAAACTATCTGGTTTCAGAGCAGCTGAGATCTCATTATAATTATAGGATGATGATGATGATGATGACGATGGTATCCTCATTCAACCACGTTATCTCTTGTCTACGAAAAACCACTGCCGTGCAGTTGACACTTAATATTTTTTAAAATGTTGAAAACGAATTCGTCGTTATATTTCTTCTTTTTTTTTTTGGTTTAGAAAATAATTCACCGGTTCAAAAATCCTCGAGGGTGTAGCGGTCACAGTTGCAGTTTAATGTTTTTTGCAGATATCCGTTATGGAAGAAAAAAATAAGAAAGAATGAAAGAGGATCACAAGTATGAACAAAATTTATTCACTGAAATAATTAAACAATTCTTCGTTAAATTATTTACATTTTACGAAAATTTTTCAGTTTAATTTCTCGTCAATCCGAACAACCACCACCACCACCACCACCATCACCGCCGCCACTACCATCACCATCACCATCATCTCCTCCCTTTTCTGCGTATATCTTGTAAAGAGAAACGGATCTCCGGGATTTTAAGTATACATCAAGAGACTCGGTAGGGTCTCGCACCAAGTACATTGAAACGAACCGGAAATACACATATTTAGACATATATATCTATATATCTATGCATACGTTGCATGAAATGTCACGGGTGATTTTTTTTTCTTCCATATTTAGTGGTAACGTAAAAAACAAGAATAATGACAATAAATAAACGGTAATTTTTTTTTCCATGTAATGAAGCGGTAATAATAATAATGATAATATAATAATCATAACAGCAACAACAACAATAAAAACAATACTAACAACAATAATAATGATGTTGACAACAAAGATATGATCTACAACATAATATAATGTGAAGGATGTATATATATATATATCATATATATGCATATATAACGTATATATATTATATATCTACGTAATTTATGTAATAATAATAACTTTATCGTCGCAGTTGGATTGGCGCCCTGGTCGGCGACCAACGCTGGACTGACTGACTGATTTTGATTTTCAGAGAACGGTGGATATGGTGTACGTATACACATACATATGTGTCCATGTATACATACACATATATATTATGGTGCGCGGCGCGGCGCAACGCCGGTCACACTCCCGGCATCCACCCCTTCTGCCCCCTATTTTCATCCCCCTCTGAGCCCGCTTTTTCTCCCTCTCATTTGAGGGTTGAGCTGGTTCACGACGCCGCGCCATGCCTTCCCATGCCCTGCCATGCCGTGGCCGTGCCATGCAGTGGTAACAGCAGTGGAGAGATCCTCCACCTCAGACCTAGAAGGAGGGGGTAATTCACCCTCTTCCCCCTCAGCCCTTTCCAACCCCCACAGCCCTCCTCGTACTCTTCATCTCGCCCTATCCTCTCTCCCACTACGTATACAACGACGCGAGAGGGAGAATCGTTACCACGACTTGAGATCAATACGATAGCACCGCGCATGACGATAGGCTTCTGCCTGGTATCCTCCTCCCAATCCTACTCTTCATCCTCTTCGCCTCTCTTACTTCTATAACCATTCCGTAGTCTCATCCTCCTCTCCGTCTACTTTTTATTCTCCTTCGATTCTTTTTCTCTCCCTCTATTTTCTATTCTCTCGTTTTTGGATATCTCATCGATAGTACGTATCGTATAAAATATCGACTATACTCTCTTTGGAAAGGGTTCTTCTCACTGTTTTCTCTATCTAAATTTGTTGATTTTTTCTTTTTTTTCAGCTGGTTTTTGATCCGCACAGTTCTCTTTCTTTCTCATTATTTCCATTCTCCATTCTCCATTTTTCTTTTTTTCTTTTCTGTAGATGTTTATTTTTACAGATGTAAGGCTGCGTGTGTGGAAGTATAAGCGCCCGTACATTGAATCATGATTAAATGAGCCCGCAGGAAGAAATTCCAAATTTCTGATTTTCAGGAGTTGCACATGAGCTGCTTAATGAGCTATGCTCTACACACGACGCTTGATGATGTATCGCGACGACGTGATCCTGCAAGCAAAAGGATATGCTATACGCGTATGTACACCTATAATATATAACATATATATTTCGTCAAAGTTACCTAGCAAAATTCACCCCTTTGCTAGCTTCTCTACAGTATCCCAATTCCTGGTCCAAAGACTCAAGGGGTTTAGGGATTGTTCAGCTACCCCGAAAACGTCGTCGACGTCGTTCTCCATCATCTTGCATCATACCAAAAGCACGTTCTTTGCATATTTCCTGCAATCTCAAATAGTTCCGCAAATACCCAACCCAACTGAGCTGCCTGGTAAACAAAAATCTAACGCCATTAACGAACGCAGCGTTGTTTGTTTAAAAAATTTGTTCTAATAGCTCCTATTCCATTTTAACGGTTGTTCTTCCTATTTTAGGAAAGAATGGCAGGGGAGAGGGCGCAAATTAACTCTTGTTCTGTATGCAGCTTTTGCTTGTTTGTCGCCAGCCGGCTGACTAGCTAGCCTAACTAGAGTCGTTCAGAAAAACCGGAAGTTTGAACAAGCGTATAAAAGTGCTCCTCAAGAACCATACTCCGACCGCAACTTTTGTTTTTATTTTTCTCACACTCTTCCTTGAAAACTCAGTTTCTCGCAACAGTTGGATATAACAATTATATAAAATAAAAAATTAAAAAAATTGTCTGTCAGGAATATTCTGATCATGTTTTTCTAAAATTATATTTAATACTCTTACGTATGTTAACGTACACATGGTCTTTTTTTGGTCTTCATTCATATGGTTTGCTGGTTTTTTATTATTTTCTTTCAAGGAAAGGCTTCGATTGTTCTGGTTTTACTATGCTGGTTAAAATGGTGGTTGACAACGACGACGGTGAGGACGAGTACCCGAAACCAGCTCGGGGCAATATCCACTACACCCAGAAATCAATGCATCCGGTTTTTGTCCTCCACACCACGTGTGGTGCATGCATGGCCAACGAATTTTACTGCAACCACCGCCATGAACATGCTCACGTGCTCAATCCCCCCTTCCCTCAATCAACCACCGTGTCTTTCGAATTCGATTTGAACTACTATCAATGTTAATTATGCGAATAATTTTCATATAAGTATACATGCTGCAATAGGTATACATGTATACTAGATATATGATTAATTATATCTACCCTAGAATCAACTTGGTACTCAATTACGAATTTATACGCCTGAATCATTGATGATTCTTCTTGTCGCGGATTTCGATGATTTCTATTGCTTTTTTTTATTAAAGTGTAATTTAGAAATCAAGATATGGGCAGGAAAATTGTTTAATTTCCCGAAAATAGTACAATAATTTCATAAGTTAGGCATATATTTCTAGGGTTTCGAAAATGTTTTTGAAGGAAATATTAGTCACGATGAGGTTTTGGAGGATTCATTTTTGATTAATTTCAACGTGTTTCTGCGTTCCATTGTAGAGTCCGGAAATTAAAAGTTGAAAATTATATTGCAAAAGAACCGTTCTTATACCTCCGAAGAAATTCATGAGGAAAAAATTGTTTTTTAACTTGATGGTTTTGTGAATAACCACCAATGCCGCCACTTGTTTAGGGTTGAGACCTTCAGACGTTGTGTAAATGGTTGAGGGATGGGGGTAGTTTTTGAACAAAATTTGCTAATTTTTGAGTACCAACGCCATCAATCGGTAGGAATAGGAATTAATTTTCTCAGGGACGTAGAGACATCTTATGTGTGCCCTAAATACCAGGACAATCTCTAACCAGCATAGATTGTAGCACAAATGTACATTTCAGTGGATTGTAGCCTTTATTCTAGCCTATGTAATTTGTTTATACATACTATAAATAATTGCGCAATATTGCAATGTAGAGAATGATGAAGCATCAAGAAAGTTGCTTCAGTCGTCTATTCTGACATTGTAATCTCACGATGAATACTTCGGGCTGCTGATTATTCGTATCAGCTGTTAATTAGGTTATACAATTGTAAAGAAAAAAGGTGACGTATGTATAAGATTATTTTTTTCTACCATAATTTCCCTTTGCTTCTGTTTCTTAAAGAAAATGTTACTCCTCATTTAGGTACCCTGTAATGAAGTTATGCGCAAATAACCAACTGCGTATGCTGAACTAATTTTTGCATCTAACAATTATTTCCATACAAAATATGCCTTCGATCCAATACGAATTACTTAAAAAAATTTCAATCTAGCTGGAAGAAATATCATAACTCTATAATCACGTTATCTTTGTATGAGCTTATGTTACTCATATCCTAAACATTACAGTCGTGGGATATGCTAACAGATGACGTCGCAGACTTATCAAGTTCCTCATCGGAAACCAATTTTGATCCTATGACGACTACGGAGACCGAAGAGAATATTCTCATCCAGAGTGGTGTGTTGAATCTGGTACCTGAAGGCTCTGGAGATTTGAATCTGAATCCAATTATTCAAATAAATGATGAAGTGATCGGTGCCATTAATGCCGGCAACACTAACATCTCAGTGGAAGAAACTACGCCAGAAAGTGCAAATGCAGATAGTAGTTTAGCTGCTGCAGATATGCAGTTGAATCAGATCTTAATATTAGAACAAGTAGAGTCCCCTGGGATAGGGAACCAACGAACCACAGTAGATGCTGGACAAAATTTTCTGTCGGAGAGCCAAAAGTTACCTAAGACATCAGAGAAGATTCATAGGGTATCCAAACTGAAAAATATCCAAACAAAAAGTGGGTGTTTGACTAAAAATGGGGATGTCATTGGTCAGAATTCATGGGCTGACTTTTCCAAACCTTCCACATCCAACTGCAGTAGGGATCCTAAGTTTTCAGTACCCAAAGCCGGATCTCCGGTTGTACCAAATTCTGTTAAAAGAGCTGGTCCATATCTGCTGGGCCCCCCGATAGGAACTTCACCAGTTAAAAGCATTGTACAATGTTTGGCTCGTAAGGGAGGCTCAGATAAATTTTATACAATCAAAATATTGACATTAAAAGATGATGAAGAGGATGAAACACAGGACGATAGACAAGGCAAGATGTTACTGCATGCAGAGTATTCATTACTCAGCCTACTTCATAGCCAAGACGGCGTTGTACATCACCATGGATTTTTCAAAGTAATTGTTGCTCTTACAATCCCAGATAGTAGTGGATCAGGGTTGCATTATCAAAACTGACTTTGCCTTCTTCTCCCAGGACTGCGCGCTAGAGGAAAAATGTGTGGCCGCCGGTACAGTTTACACGGGTAAAATAAAACGACGGCTCTGTCTAGTTCTGGACTGTTTAACGGCGCACGATTTCAACCCAAAAAACGATGAACTACTAAATTTGCAGCATCATGTAATACGGGAAAAAAAATTATCGGAGAGAGAAACATTGCTCATATTTTCTGACACAGTCAGAATTGTTGCTTGTCTTCATAAAAGAAACATCGTGCACAGAGACTTGAAACTTGGAAATCTAGTTCTAAATCGGAGGACACGAAAAGTACGACGTCAAGCTCAACTACGCTAAGCTGTTGGTTAACTGAAAATATAAGAAAACAAAAAAACTAATTCCAGTTTTGATTACTACACAGGTTACCATAACGAATTTTTGCCTGGGAAAACACTTGGGTAGTGAAAACGATTTATTGAAAGATCAACGTGGTTCTCCAGCTTACATATCACCTGACGTTCTTTGTGGCAAGCCTTACTTAGGAAAACCTTCAGACATGTGGGCTCTGGGTGTTGTATTATTTACAATGCTATATGGGCAATTCCCATTCTACGACCGAAGTCCTACACAGCTTTTCAACAAGATAAAAGCTGCCAATTATCATATACCAAAGTAGATAGATAATAATGAGCCAAATTTTGAAGTTTTAACACAATGATAATATTAATTGTTTCATTTATTATTGTTACAGCGATGGTAGAGTATCCGATGGGACGGTGTCCTTGATAAGAAATTTACTGGTGCTCGAACCTAGCAGACGGTTGACTGCTATGGAGGTGTTGGATTCGCTTTCAGTTATAATAACATCATTCAAAGTACCAAATGTGATTGGAGAAGAGTTGCAAGTAGTGCCTGACATCGACGATATGAAAGAGAAAGGCTGTGAGCAGTTGGTTGATAAAACTAGTGAACAGGATAAAAAATTGCAAGAAGATAAGCTAGGCGACTTTTCTAAGCAAGTGACGCTACAGGTGAAGAACTTTTATACTTGAATTTTGAAAATCTGAGAAACTTGCAGCTTATAGATCTGTCTGCTCTCAACCCTTCTAGGAACAAATGGAAAGAATAATCAAACAGCAACAGAGCCCTCTAGTCCCTCAGCGCAGACCCTATGGACAAATTCCACTTCATAGAGTCAATTCAGATGCAAGGGAATTGACTCCAGCTGAACTTTCTCGTTTCAAACATTTAATCCCTAGAGATAACCAGAGATCTCACGGTCACAGTCCTAATAGACGAGAAGGCGTACTCTTAAGATTAAGAGGGAGTTCTAGAAGCAGATCTGTCGTGGCAAATCAAGTGAGTGCACATCGAAATCATTGTCGTCTCTGTCTATGTGAATCTAATATCAAATTTTTTTATTCGCAGATAATATCTCGTCGAGATCAGAACTCTGTAACGAGCAACGTAGTGCAACAAGGCAGGCATGGTTCACTTGGTGGCAATTCGTTGAATTCAGTATTACCGCAAAGTTCATCAAGTTCTTCTAGTTCTACTAGACCTTCTAGTGCTTCAGGAAATATGAGAACACCGACTTCTCCAGAATCCTCAGAGAACACAATCTTTGGTGTTCAAAACCAGCCTAATTCTGGCACTAGCAGGTCTTTGGTTAGTTCAAATAATCTGGCAAACAGAATATCATCAAACTCAGAGTCTTCCGGAGCTTCAAGCAGAGCTCGTAGCTCAAGAGGCATAGGAAGTGTTAGAAACGAAATAGGTGAGCTTTCTCCAAGGACTTCCAGTGCTCCTCTGACGACACACCCTCAAACAACGAATACTCCGAGTCTCAGAGAAAGACAGGCTAACTCTACATTGTCGCAGCCAAGCAATTCATCGTCTTACACTCAAAACGGTCGATTTCCTGCATCAGAAGGTCAAGATGGAAGTCTGTATTCTTTAGATCGCCAGAACAGGCAATCGAACACAATTGTTAACTCACGGAGCGCTCTAATGAGAGCTGAGGCTTCTTCGGTTGGGGAAGTTCAGAGTCAAGATGGCCGTAATAGACGCGTGAACTTAGTTCCCTCTCATTTGCAGGTTCCCTTGTCATTGTCATCTAGGTTACAGCAAGAAGATGTCAGTCGTCGTTCTTCTTTTCGGTTAAACAGATCAACGGCCGGGGTTTTCAATAGATCAGTGTCAGATACAAGGACGGAAAATCGGCAGGAAAGATTTATGGAGGCACTTGGCCATGACATGGCATCATTTCGCGTCAGGATGCACCAAAATCGCATAAATAATATAGAACGAGAATTGAGCATACAAAATAGACTCGCCAATCTCATGTCAAATGTTAATGGGGATAACACCGATCAAAGGGTTCTAGACTTTCCATTACGGAGACCATCCCTCGGTCAAACTAGACATTCTCCCTATACATTGAGGTCCGCGGCTTTGATATCAGACAGAGATTTATACAATGGAGGTAGAAATTCAAGACGTGGAAATCCTGACCGAGAAATTCCAGGTGGTCTAATGGATCCTAGCTTGAACGTACCGAATTTAGAACCTAGCTGGCTGAACACAAATTCTAGCAGTTCGAGCAACGCGGGAATAAACCCTAGAACCGTGTCAAGTTTAAATTTACGGGCAAATGTTTCTGATTCCTTAATTTCTGTAAATACAGGATCCTTAAATTCCTCTAATCCGACCTTAGAGACTTCACGAGCGGTTTCTGCTTTGGCTAGAGACTCAGCAATGGTCAATGGGCACTCAGAGAGCAGCCAGGATTCAATTCTCATCCATAGAGGTATAAGATTTCAGCTCTCGCCGAGATCCCAGAGAAATTTGAGCGCTTTTTTGAGAAGCAGATTGGATAGCAGAGGTCGTGGATCAAGGAGATAGTATCTGGTACCATTTTCTTCAGGCGACTTCAGCCAATTGGCGTCTGTTAATTGTATCATAGTTTCCATCGCCTATGATTGGAAACAGAGTTTAGGCGGTATAGTAAAATCCTTTCCCTCCCCTATTTCAATCGAGTTTCCTAATGTACATATTAAATAAATTATGTATTGCCATTGAATCATCGTGTTATTCGAGTTGAACACCCATCCACCAAAAATACCTCTGAATCTCCGTGACAGTAAACTAAACAATTAAATCTCTCCGTAACAATGATTCCACAACAATCGCATTAAAAGTCATCAATTAAATTGGTACCTAAACAGGATTGGCTTATTCAAATTCTAACACGGCGCGCACGTGTTTGAATTGCCACCAGCTCCGACATAAAATCGCAATATTTCAATTTGGAAAATGGAAAATTAACAATGGAAGCGCAATTGCTTCGATAATCATCGTGTACATGAGTAATACAAAACCTGGTTATTTCAACTCGCTCTGTCCTTAATTAATGAATTATTTGACCAAAAACGCGATTTACTAAAAACGAAAGCAATCCGCTAAAAAATGGCGTTGCAAATGGCAATGAATTCGAACATCACTTTTGGAGTCGCTCTCAATTTTTGTGATATGCGATCTTGAAGTAAAATGTTTACCGAATATCTTTAGGTGATTAGCACGCTGATTGACTCAATCAACAATGTCTACGGCTTTAGAGATTACAATTGGTAAAATGTTTTTTCGATTCAAAACACCGTATTTTGTCGGTATAGTTGATAAAGCTCGTTATAGAAATAACTAGAGAATTAATCCTAAATCCCTAGAACGTGTGCGCGGTCCCGGCATCCCGCGTCGCGTGGTTTTCAGTTGATAGCCAAACACATGTGTGACGATGGCGGTGTTGCCGCGGAATTTATATGGAAAATCTTTGATAGTACTCTCTGTTGTTGTAATAATTATCACGATATCTACCGATGCTCATCGACTGAATGTCCCAAGAGTTCTACTGCCCATATTCAATGACTTTCCCGTCAACTTTACCCTGGAGGTTAGTGAAGGGGGATGTTACAAATGGTGAGTTTGTATTTACCTATAATAAACCTCCAAACGTAATTCCTAACTAGACGGTTTTTGTTCTCCTTGAAACTTGTATGGAAAAAGCAAAGACGAAGCTCACTTTCCACGACATGTTGATGTGATTTGTTCATTCCAGGTCCACGCCGCGTCTGGATTTAATCAGGCTAGTTCCATTGAACAAAGATATAGACAGGACGTGCTCGTCTGCTGTAATGGTACAGACGGTGACTAAAGATTCTACTCGCAACACTGCTATAGTTTTGGCTGAGGATGTTACTTCCGGACAGTTTCTCAGATGTGATGTCATCGTTGATGCGATATTCTCTTTTGCTCTGGTCACAACGACCAGGGAACTTTTCATCGAGGAAGCCCCAGAGGCTTTTGAAGTTAGAGCATACGACGAGCAAGGTTGGAAGATGGAAGAAATTCATTTTTAAGAATTGAAATAGGTCACAGAAGTATTGGTAATTTTTGAAAGTCCTCTGTCTATGTATAGTTTGACATGTTCTAAGGTAATGAATTCACAACCCTGGCGGGCGTCGAGTTTAACTGGACAATCGGAAATGCTGAGAAACATGGACTACAGATAGACAATAAGACCCCCAACAATGTCTTGAGGTTTATGACCTTTCAGGAATCACCATATGAAACTCCTCCTACTGTTGCTGAGCTCGACGCTACTGGAAGAAAAGGGCACATTGCTCTTATAGAGGGAATCAGAACAGGCACTGCAAAAGTACGTGAAAATTTATTTCTTGCTTTTCGTCTTGTGAATCATTCTCATCCTTACTCTATAATGCTTT
Source organism: Athalia cordata (assembly GCA_963932425.1). Lineage (NCBI taxonomy): Eukaryota > Metazoa > Arthropoda > Insecta > Hymenoptera > Athaliidae > Athalia > Athalia cordata. The sequence continues at coordinate 247,837 of OZ010627.1, forward strand.
TTCAAATGTTTCAGGTCTCTGTGAAATCATCTCATGCTGAATACAGGCATGTACCTGCGATTGAAGTGGAATTAATTGTTGTAGCGAATTTGATCATTTTACCATCTGATGTAACAATGATGACCTATGACAGCTTGAACTATAAAATTATGCAGGTTTGTGAGTACCCTAATTGCTTGCGCTATTGAACTTTGGCAGAAGTTCAAGAATTATATTACATTCAGGTTCACCAAGGAAGATTGGAGGAGATTACTTTGCCATCTAGCCAGTATTACCTTGAGGCTGAAAACCCGGACATTTTAGAAATAAATAACGAGCATGGTAGCGCCTATGCCCTTTCAAGAGGGAAAACAAAGGTTCTACTGCATGATAGAAACGTAGACGAAGAGTACAGTGTAGTTTTACCCTCAGCTACGGTAAACGTGAACGCACTTGCATACATTAGTGTGACGGCTTTACCGCACAGAAATTGGGGCCTTATTCTTGGAAATACCCATGAGATTGTTGTCGAAGTATATGACAGGTTAGCTCGATTAAATAATCCTCTTCTGACGACTTTGAGCTGAGAGGAAGTAACAAATTTTTACTCTACAGTAAGGACCGCAAGTTGCACATTGGCGAAGGTGTGGAGATTTATGTGCAGATCAATGAGACATACTTGACAGTTTCCTCAAGGACGCAGAATGGTAGCCATATTGTGGTGAGACCTACAGCCACGGGGACGACGACAGTGGAGGCAAATTTACTCGCCATCATCAACAGCAAGGGAAAGAGGATCGACTTGACACCACGACTATCGGCTACGGCTGAATTTGCGATACATTTACCTGTAATCGTATCCCCAAAGATTTTGGCCGTACCCTGGGACCCCCGCAGCAAATCGAAGTAAGTAATAAATTGTGAATCTAGTCTAGTTTAGCGATTTAGTTGTAGGAGGAAGTTTCGAAGGATTTATCATTTTATTTCAGGTTTGAAGTGGCATTGACTGCGAGTGGAGGAGATGGTACCTACATGTGGACTAGTCAGCACCCTGCAATTGCAGGAGTATCACAAAACGGGGTGGTAAGAATTTTGCAAAAGGGTTTTGCAAAAGTGACAGTTTCAATGGTTCGCAACCAGCATAATCATGACGAGACTGAGGTTCACGTATTGACACCCTCACGGCTAGAAATAATTGAGTATAACATGGAAGCTGCAGTCGGAGAACCGATACACATTCACATCGCTGTTTACGGGGAAATGCGCAAGGAAGGAACAGAAGAAACTTACGAAATACCATTCAACGACTGCCGCGACATACCTCTTGACGTTTACATCCCGGATGGTAACTTTGTACGTAATAATAGCGAGAGGCTTGAGTTGATCGGTGTGGCATGTACGACTCTCTTGGTCATTGGTCTGGAGGTTGGGACCTCCAGAGTCACAGTAGCCTACAACAATAACGGACAATACCTCGTCGACAATATCACTATATCTGCCTATGAACCATTATCCGCGGTGCATCCTTCCACTGGCGAATCTCTCCTTGCTGTCGGTTCGTCCAGGCGACTTGTTTTTAAAGGCGGACCTTCTCCGTGGCTCGGAATACACCAAGGCTATTCTAGGGCGATTAAAATATCGAGCGAGGGTGTGGTGAAGTCCAGGGTAGAGGAACATGTGCAAGATATCGGTAGCTCGGACATTTACGTCTATGACATAACTTGCGTAGCTCTGGGTGAGGCGACGCTTACTCTTACCATCTCTAATATCCCCGTATTACCAAACTGTCGGAGAACCGAGGCATCAGCCTCCGTATTGGTGATTTGTGGTAAACCAAGATACATTTCGCTGATCCCCGAGTTCAAAGATACAGAGAATTGTCCGATAAGTCAAAGCGCTGATCGCATTATGGCTCGTAGCGGAAAGGACTTTGAACTTGCAGTAATAATTAAGGACGAGGATGGAAGGAGGTTCGATAACTTCACAAGCCTGAATGTTGACTGGGCACTTGACCCGAATGATTATGCTGGAATAGAAAGGATTTCCGGTCTCATAGAGGAACCTTATGAAGATTTGAACGTTCTTCTACCAGGAAGGCATTATCAGCGTATTTTACTGAAACAGAGAACTGGGGTATTGCAAGTATTTGCGAGAGTAACTGGCTATCAAAAACGGATACTTGGAAAATTGGGGATAGTTCCTGAACGTCCACCTTTTCCTGTACGGACCACAAGAGGCGGATTTGAGACCCCTGTTATAAAAGCTTCGATAAGTATGGTCCTTGTTAACGATACTATGATCCATCCGAATAATCTGAAGGTTCTCAATGACCCAAATGTGAAGTATTCGATGCAGGTCAGCCAGGGATCTGGGTATTACAAGTTCGTTTTGAGCGATACCGATATCGCGGAAATTCGATACGTGGAACCTACCAAAACGATATCTATTTTACCATTGAACTCTGGTATTCTGCATTTTGCCCTGGTGGATCTCTGCCTAAATTCTGTACCTGCGGAAGCCGTGATAGAGGTTCAACAACTCGGCGGAATACAAGTGGATGCAATTGACAAAGTAGAGGTAGGGAAATGTATCATGGCTGCCCTAAAACTCTATGATACCAATGGCCGTACAATGGAAATCCCTTCGATCGATACACTGAGTATAAAAGCTGATACAGATAATGAAAAAATAGAAGTAAAACTCCTTCCGAATAACGAACAGGGCGAGCCACCCTATGAACAGATTCTCTACATGCTCCATGGAATTGAGGAAGGCGAGACACAGCTTTCTTTCCGAAGTGGAAGGAATGAAGAAGAGATACGCAGTGAACCGATTACTATTGAAATTTTTCTACCACTCAAAATAACTCCACGGAATCTCACCATACTTGTCGGCAGTGTGCATCAACTTTCGACTACCGGTGGTCCCTCTAATTCGGGAATAGAATTTATCAGCGATGATCGGGAGAGCCTGGCAGTCAGTAGCGACGGAATGTTAGATGGAAAGTTGTTTGGCACAGTAATGATAACTGCAATTTCTGTGGGGCTCGCGTCTAATGGAAAACGCGTTGTATATTCCAAGGATAGCGTAGAAGTGAGAGTCGTGCCACTGGAAGGTGTGAAGCTGACCGCACCTACGAATAGAATAAAGGTTGGCGGAAAAGTTCCTGTCTGGGCGTTTGGAATACCAGAAAATATCACACCACTCGTATTTGGCTCAATGAAAACTGAAATGAGATTTTTCTGGTCAACGAGCGATCGATCGGCTGGGATTTTAAAACTCGAAAACATGTACGAAGGAACGGGTGTGCAAATAGGCTATGAGAATGAAATATCCGTTCGGGCAGAAGGACTGCGGCCTGGGATAGCTACGATCTATCTGAATGTAACCGTGTCCTGTAATGTTCTTGCTGAATGTGACAAGGAAACTGTATTCGTAGCATATTTGAAGATCGAAATATTCCAAGAGCTCCATTTACTTGGTGTCCCCGATGGTTATGGAAGACCAGTCTTACTAATGACTCCAAATTCTTCACTCAGGCTACATACAAATCGAGATAAACACGGTCTTATCAGCTATAAAATATTAACACACAGTTCTACCGGAGAAAGCGAGGAGTCAAGTGCCCTGACTTCGACAGGCAAGGGTGTTACCGTCGATAAGAATGGCATTGTAAAATCAGGAGATACAATTGGCAGAACTATGCTTTCCGTCACAAGTGCTGAAGCTTATGGCCTGAAACAGGCACTGACAGTAGTTGTTGAGGTTGGTCCAATTTAGTGATCAGTGTGGTCTACATTTTATTTATGATTGTTAACGTAAAAATATTAATCCACAGGTAAAACCGATACACTATATAATGCTTGATTTGAAATCAGAAATAAGAGTAAAAGCTGGTGAAGAACTCTCTGCTCTACCCAGGGGTATGGAACTGGATTACGCTGTTGGATATTATGACAATGTAGGGTCGAAGTTTAATGCAGGCCAAACAAAGATTTCAGTATCATCAAACCGTGCAGATCTTGCATCGTTCAGTACAGACTCGGAAAACGTGATTACTGCAAAATTCTTACGGGACGGAAATATGGTCATTAAAATTTACGACGACAAATATCCCAATGTGATGTTCGACTATGTCAACATGGTGATTGGGGAAATTCTTTATCCCGAAAAGGTTAGTTAGTAGGGTAAAGAAGTCTGTATGAATTTTGATTCGGTTGTTTTAATTATTTGCAGACTAGTTTGACCGTTGGAGATATCGTGTGCTTTTCTATGCCACTGATTTCCAACGACGGTGATCCTGGGTATTGGCAATCCTCGGATACAGAGTTATTGGCTATTGATTCCGTTAGTGGTATCGGAAAGGCCTTGGCTCCGGGACATGTAAATGTTAAACACAGCTTGGCCACTCTCCCTCGTGGTGAAATTCAACTCGACATACAACCAATTTCTGAGATACAACTTGTTCTACCTAAGGGTAAAAATATGACCCTATCGGAGCCACTGGGGATTCCATTAATTCTGAAAAGCTCGAATAGCTGCAGCAAGAAAAACAATTTACTGGCCCGTGGAGAGGGTGGATGTCGTATGCGGCAAACTTTTGCACCGACCACCTTTTCATTTGTATGCACAGTGAAATTCTCTGAGGCAGTGTCCTCTGTTGACGTCAAGGATATTTTCATAACTAGACCGAGGTTCGACATTATCACAGGTGAGAAATAATAAGACCTACGTTGTGCACACGTCTACGCGTTCCGAAGGTTTTCATTTTTAATCCTCAATATCCTTTTTCTTCCAGGGCTTTACTACTGCGACTTAATCCCTATGAGCTCACCCTCTGTGGTAACGAGTACTGTGGACATATCGTTAATTGTTGGGGCTCATAGTCGTGACATCTATGCCACTTCGTTGCTTGTTCCCTTTTTGCCAGGTGTCTACGTTCCTGCCAAAGAAATCGTTTTTGCAATCACACCATCATCGTCGACTCCATCTGCGATTCTCCAAGTTCATGGAACACCCAAGCTGCTGGCTCAATTATCCGTAAAAAAAATCTCCAATGCTGTTTCGTTGTTTACTTAGCAGCTATTTTTTTTTTTTTAATTGAGAAGAGTATTCGTTTCAGATAAATCTACCAGATGGCTTGGCTTTGGTCTCAGGGCCCTATGGTGCTCAAGGTACCGTTGCCCAATTTAAAATACGTTTGACTCATAACCAAGACGAACTGCAGGGCAGTAGAATAAGGATCATCAGCGATATCACAAAACAAGATTTACCTGTAAGTAATGTTATGTAATGATTATAAATTATTTCTAACGTTCGCACCGCTAATTTACGTTCACTAATAAAATTTCAGGTTCTCGTAAGGGTGTCAAAGTACGATCAGGTTGTTCCTATTACTGGTATAAACTGGTTAGACTTTGCCTACTATCACAGATATACCTTTGGCACGTTCGCAGTTCTAGTCATAACCTTTTTCTACAGTAAGTTCACGATTTTTACACATCCAGTGGTCAATGTACCCATGTACAACATTTGAACTGAACATCGTTGTTGTATTTTGCAGTTTACGGCAGCAGAATGATGAGCATAAACGTATCAGTGAAAAATAGGTCCATTTTTGGTGGGTAAAAATTTCTAACTACTCAAACTCTGAACTACGTAAATCTGCGCTCGCTATTATGTCCTCATTCCGCTCTGTTGTTTTTGCTAGTCTGAATAATGACGTGTCCTTTTTGATCAATACAGCGGAGAGGTGTCCACCACCAATGAAGAAAACGTACTCGCCAGCTACTCCAGGTAGTCCAAACCAAAGAAATACTTCGAGTTCAGGCAGTGCGAATACATCGCTGAGGCCCTTCTCAGCCTTTGAACCTGTCTACGGTGATCCACGTGGATTTTATACTCCGAACGCAAGGCGGAATCGAAGTTTTCTGAACTCTTAGTAGTTATAAGAAATAAAATTATTTTCAATTATTTTTATAAGTACATGGCTAGTGGAATCGTGGAGAACGAATTTCTTGCTGTTGTGAAGATTTTTCTTTCAAGTTGACCCGTATAGTGATTTCTCCTAAATGACTTCATCGCTGTGCCATTCGATACGTAATGTACTTAGGTACCATGCAGATTGTGTGACTGTTGAGTGCAGTTTTTCTCATAATATGATCAGATGATGGTTGATTTTTTTTTTATTCATACGAAACTGATATTTTGTTTTTATCGTTACGTTGTAGAGAGTGTGAAGGAAAACATTTCTCTGCTTCTTATTTAACTACATGTAACTATAGTATTCTTATGTTGTTCATATGCGCGATCGTGTACGTACGTAATTACTAAAAAGCTAGCCAAGTTGATATAATACACATTTTTGGAATATTTTTTATCTATAGATATAGTATTAACTACTTTGTACCCATTTGAAAAAGTTTCTACTCAGGTGAATCGAGAGATAATTTATTGTTCTTAACATCTTGTTAAATATAAAAATGTTGTTGTACATGGAATTGAATTTCTTTGTTTCCAACAAACCGATTATGTTTGCAAAATCAATTGCAAGACTCTTATCCTACGTATTTTTGCGCAGGGAACACGAATACGTCGATTAAATAATTCTAGAATCAAATCCCATCGAGATATCCTTGATTTATCACTTTTCAGATCGATAAATTGGCGATAACTTGATCAATTTAATAGGTAATTCAATTTGTCTTGCAGATTCGGATTCCTGAGGTCAAAACACATGAGAATAGCATAGGAAACTCTTTAAAAAAAAATGTAGATTCCTCTTCCAGATATTGAAAAAAAACTAAGGCTATAGTCTTGCTGTTTTTTTGGGGTAAAAATCGAAGTATTTGCAAAATCAATTGCAGGACGCTTATCCTACGTATTTTTGCGCAGGGAACACGAATACGTCGATTAAATAATTCTAGAATCAAATCCCACCGAGATATCCTCGATTTTTCACTTTTCAGATCGAGAAATTGGCGATAACTTGATCAATTTAATAGATAAATTAATTTAGCTTGCAGATTCGGATTCCTGAGATCAAAATAAATCAGAATAGTATAGGAAACTCTCTAAAAAAAATCGAGATTTCTCTTCCAGATTTTGAGCTAAGGCAACGCGCGTAGAATATGAAATTGTAAAGTTGCGAGTCAAAACGTTGGTCCTGCCGGCTAATATTTCTTGTTTTTCAATTCATATTTCATATCTTCGAGTCTCCGGCACGGCGGTGGCGAAAGATCTCGCTCAATTTGTTGACTGAAGTAATGCGCTGTTCCACCAAAGTGCAGAACATAGCAGTAAGTTTGGAAATACGTTAGAACATTCGGAAAACGTATGATTGCTGTTTAAGAAGAACGAATTTCTTTAGCTTCTTTAGAGAGGTCTGTCCTATGCGGATCGTCTAATCAGATCCACAAGTTGTATCGGGAAACTTTATACGCGGAAGCAGGAACAGTTCACGATTTCACTTACCCAGTTGTCTCGTGTTTGTAAGCGCTCAACTAAATGTTTTACAGGGTAAACCGTTGTGAATATTTGGCAATAATTGTTTTCCAAAAAATGGAAACATCTCAAACTTGGAAAAATTTCTACTCTCCAATTTTGGCTTGGATTCCGGCATTCAATTCAATATGAAGTTAAAAGGTAGTTCGATTATTTACTCTACAATTCCAAAATTTCTCTTCCAACATTCCACACAAGTCCTTTGATTCGCGCTCGATAAAAAACTGTGGAAAGCAATCTTTGGGTCACAATCTCTCACAGGATTGTTTTTGTACAGTATCAATCTGCATGAGTTATAGCAAATGAATGGTAAGATGGAAAGAATTCTTTTCCAAACTGAATGATACGATCGAATTACACGAACAAAAAAATCATCAACCCAACGTACTATTCTTTTTTATTACATTACTCGATTATTATTATTATTATTATCATCATCGTCATTATTATTATTACCGTTATTGTTGTTGCTGCTGCTGCTGTTATTATTGTTATTTTTATTATTATCATTATTAGTTTAAATAACATTAATATCTTCTTTTTTCCTTCCCTTTTCCTTATCATCGTTCTCACCTATTTATATTATATATATATATAACATGTAAAACGTGATGAAACCACACGTTATTTATCAGGAAGACGTGTACATATACATCATGTATTAATTATACATGCATTATTGTGTACAATGTTAAGCAGTAATTTATCCGATCAATTTTACTTCTAATAATCTTCTAATATCTTTCTCTTTATGTTCACGAAACGAAAAATTCTCTGTAAGAATTTTTTCGTTTCTACAATCAAATCATCAATTTATGATAATAATAATATACATATATATCATATATTTATATGAATGAAAATACCGCAAGCCTGACCGTTTATTAATATTATTACCATTATCTTTATCATTACCAGTATAATTATAATTATTATTAATTTACTTATTTTTCAGAATTGTGTATACAACATATTTATATTAGGTAATATATGTAGGTATACATAATAACAATAATAATAACAATAATAATACCATTAACAATATTAATACCAATACCAATAACAACAAAAATAATAATAATAATAATAATAATAATAATAAGATATTATGTATTATCGTACTATTCAAATACATATTAGATATGTATAGATCGATATAATGTATATATACCTATATTATATATTAAATTCTAACAACAAAGGGCTCATTATAATAATGATCATTGTTATTGATATTAATCAGTTATTATCATTGTTATTGATATTATTATCATTATTACCGTTATTGTGAGAAAAATTATGAGAAGAAACAATTTTTCGAAAAATATATAAAATAAAATAATTACGAAGTTATAGTTACTTGGAAAAAAAAAAGTAATCAAAAAACAAAACATAGGAACAGTTGTTGATTAAAATATAATAACACAGCTATTTAACAATTATTATACATTACATTAATGAATACATCTAGATGTGATATTAATCAATTAATCAATAACTAATTGATAAAAAAAAAATGTGGGTCAGGTTATATATATTCGATTAACTAATAATAAGAGATGTTTTGTGTTGTTTCCCTTTTGTATGTCGAATTGAGTTATTGTTATTATGAATAATGTTATCGTCGTTATTAGTATTATTAAAACAATTTTTTGTTATTCATTTGTATGTTTAATCTTTTATTCTGAACTATTCACGCGATGAAATTGATGGATATATTTAAAATACCGCATCCCTAGCCGCAACTGGTGCGCGAATGTAGTTAAATGAAAACTTCATTAACCCGCGAGCAATCAAGCAAGGAAGCCAAACAATCTCCTCTTTTAGTATAGAGCGAGCGTGTAGAACTACTTTTTATACTTACGTAGGGGTGGATACCATATTGCAAGTTGCTGTAGAAACGGAAAAACGCGAGAATTTCAAAATCATTATTGGTAATTTAGACCACCCCTAACGTTCCATTCGTCCTTTATCCATATAGAATCTTTTACAATTTTCAATTTCCAAAATTATATAACATATTTTTCATCATTCTTTTATTTGTTTCATTTTTTTTTTTTCTTTTTAATCATTAATATTGATATTCTTTTTATATTCCAAATCTTCTTTTACAAGTTAATCAAAAAATGAACACGTCTTTATGTATTTATATATAATTAAATAATGTTCAGTATTCAAATATACATATCTCACGCGGCTCTCTAAATGATTAATACTCAGAGGATCACCATATTTATTATTATTATTATTGTTATTATTATTATTATTATTATTATTATTATTATTATTATTATTATTATTATTATTATTTTTTTTTTTTTTATTATTGATTATTATTGTTATTATACATATAGCGTAGCATTAAAAAAAACTTCTTCTGAGAAAAAAAAAAAAAAAATCAATAATTAAAAAAAGGAACGAAAAATAAAAATGAGCCACATTGTCCACAAAGAATGTTGGTTGCTCGTTTTTCTTTATTCGTTTATTGTTGTTATATATGACAAATATAATTATTTGTTCAATAAGAATTGTTTTTTTTTTCTATAATTTTTCCAGGTTTTTTTTTTTTGTTCTAGTTTTGCACAGTATTTACAAATATCTTCTTTTTTTTTAGTCATTATTATCGTTATTTTTATTATTATTTTAACCATTATTATTACTATATTAATATTATTATACATATACATATGTAATTGTGGTAGATACAATCTTGATGAGGTTTTAATATTCTTATTCTTTCTATCTTTGCATTAAAATAATTATAATAGGACGAAAATTTTTGTTCGGTTGGTTTTTCAGTAAGTATCTTCTTTTTTTGTTTACATTCAAAAAATCCTTTCATGAAATGTATCATCTTTTATATTTCATGTTTAACTTTGAGAAACTTTATTATTGTTCTTTATTTATTTTTTTCTCTCGACTTGGATCCACAGATTTAATCGATCTTACCAAAGTGATTGATCCTAGATTATAATATCTGCATAACAATTATACGATGATAATTATTCTATGATATTATTGTTGTTATTCTTGTTTTTGCTTAATTTTAATATTTTCTTTCCAGATTTTTTTCTCGTTTCTGATATATCGTATATAATATAAGAAAAAGGAAAAAGAAAAAGAAAAAAAAAAAAACAAAAACAAACAATGAGAAAACAGAATAAACAAATAATCACGTATAAGATCCTCTTATAGGGGTACGATTTTTTCGGTTTGGTGAACAGTCGCCGTGTCGTATACGGGTATACATTTGTAGTACTGATTTGGATAAGCTGATGAGTAAGTTGCTTCCGATGGTGAAAGACGACCTCTAAATCGGCCCCGAACAGCGTGGATTGTGAGGCCTATACAGAGTGCTGCTAATACAGCAGTGACTGTAACGTGCGCCCATCCCTTCATACCGGAACCTCCAGGAGTTGGGTGATCGATTGCTAGTTTGTTGTACTCCTAGTCACGGCGATTGATGACGTATTCAGAAAAGGCCCAGGAAAAATGGAGAGAACAATAAGAGATAGATTAATACAAAAAAAAAAAATATATGAAGCTTCGTTATAAAATTTACATTCCGGGGCTACTCGGTTCGGAATGATTTTGAGATTAATAGAAACATGGCGGACGAAAGTTTTTATAAATAAATGAATATTCATAAAAGTTCGAGTCCCGGGGGTATGATTAGTTTAAATTTTTTCACCGCCATGTCGCTAATGCAAAAACTTTGAGTCGTCGATATATTTGAGAAAAGATTTTATTTTACCTCTTGAGGACAAACTTGGCAGCATACTCCCGGTACTAATGGTAAAGGGTCCTTGCAGGGTATGGAACATACAGTTCTGTTGCAGGATAATCTGCCACCCTGATCGCAGAAACACGTGGTGCATGGATCTGGACTCCATTTTGTGTTTTCCACATGTGTTTCATTTCGGTAGTCAACGCAAGACGATCGGCAGCGGCAAATCTGTAAAAAAAATGTGGCGTTTTTTGGTTTTTTTATTCGAAATTGTTTGATCGGAGAAATTAGAAATCAAATTCGAAATACTGACCTGGCATCCTCGTTTGTTCGTTTTGAATCCCATGGGACATTCCTTTTTGCAGGTGAACATAATCGAAGGACATCCGGGTTTCGGGTTACAGTTACAAACGGTACAACCTTCTTCGTCAAATGCGAGACCCCTTTCGCAGTGTAAATCGCAACTTAGGGCTGGGCATAATCTTGTTTTCTTCGATCGATCGATCGGTTGGACGGATTCTTCGGTCGCTGAATCCTCCGGTTCGTTTTGAAGTACAGCGGGGTTGTCGACTAATTTTTTCGATACACCAGTCGTCGCATTATTATCTCCATCTTGATAGCATTCGCATACAGGACAGCCACCGTCGTCGTTTGACAAAGGGCAGGATAAAACGCAATCTGATAATTCAGGGCAGATTTTATTTACAGCTGGTACACTTATCGACTCATTCGTGACGAGCTGTAGGATACAAAAGTAAGTGATCAGCATAAAAGGCTAACCGGTTTTGATTTCATGAAGAAATTTGATCAACATCCGCTTACCCTATCGCCGACGCACTCACACGTCGGACACCCCTTGGAATCGGTTCGAAATTTACTATCGCAGTGCAATTCACAGTTAATCAAAGGTTCGCATTTATGATCCGTATCGAGGATATCCTTCGTGGCGTTCGTCTGTAAGGGACATCGTGGACAGCATTCGCCAGCCAGGGGGGGTGTTGCGTTTTCACAACCTCGACACATTGTTGCTTGACAGGCTGTATGACCCTCTTCACATCTGCAGTTTACGCAAGGACCTTCCTGCCAATGTTCACCTGTCTCACGGGGAACCCCAGAGCTATCCATACAACTTCTTAATCCCTGATTTCCCTCCTCTGTACCCACCCACGACACTCCCTCTAGAATTTCACAAACATCACGTCTTTTATATCGATACTATATTTTTTCTATCTTTTTCAGGTCTTTTCGGCTGTAAATGAGACGCTGCAAAACGTCAGAATACAGTTGGCTTCACGGGTGTCATTTGAGAGTACTTGGGGTCGCGGAATCCGAAAAGTATGTTAGAATTTCCGTATTCGATATGGTCGATAAAAATTCGAAAAGTAGTCGTACGTTTATAGGGTGTTATATCAAATTTGCAATTCGAACGTCGGAAATCGATGTTCGTTTTACCGAACTGAAAAGAATCTAACGATAAGTTCTACAATGATCTTTAAAGCTTGCTAAAATTGGAAAAAAAAATAATTATCTTACCTATCGGCACGCAGTTGTACACCGGACAGCAGTCTCCAGGGGTATCTGGAGAGGCCTCTCTAACTTCGACAGGACGAAATCCGGGATCACATGTACTAGGAAGGCAGGCAGATTGGACGCATTTACAACCACCATCTTCCGATATTGTGCTATCATCCGGACATGAAATTCCCTGAACCGCACCTGAAATCACAAAGAAATATCCAACTGTTAGGAAAAGAATTAGGAACGGGTCAATCCGAATCAATGAACAACCTTGTCAATCGGTGGTTTAAAGGATCAAGTACCTATACGTCCTTGTAATTGTTACCTCGCGGGTGGCTCAATAAGAAAAGTTACCTATTTTCTATTTGCCGTACAGAGTTGGCTATAATTGTCGGTGGAACAGAGCTTTATTTGAAACGTGGATATAAAGAATTAGTTAACTATCGTAAAAGTATAATCCGAAAGATCCCCTCTACCAATTCTTTTTACCTCTTGCAGCGTAGTTCGATTGGCCTTCCGACTTCCCCTTCCCTCGTGACCATCTCTTTCCTACCCCTTGACAAACGATTCTATTCCATTTCTTCATTCCCCTACCCCCCTGTAGTTCGACACACAGTATACACAATAGCGAAGCTCGAATAAACTTCACCGACAATGAATATTCAAGAATAATATATTTTAAAAATGCTTGCGCATTGCAGCAGCATGGGGTATAAGCTATCGTTTCGAAAATTTTATAAGGTTTACATACCACGTCGTCAATCTGAATAAAAGAACGTGCATATCTACGTAAAACGTACTTGAAACCTTTTGCTTGTGAACTCGTGTAGAGTTTTTCTTTTCCTCAACTGCACGGAAGCAGCCTGAGCGGGCAAAAGCAGCACATCTCGTTATAGCATTCAAACCCGGGTGGGCTTTAATTTTTTTCTCACTTCTATATGCACCCCATACTCTGGATTGAACTCGTTTTTCCTTTTTTCCTAGTTTTCCTCCTTAAGTTTTTTAGCTGACCGTTTTTTCTTATTATATTTTTTTTTTCATTCTTGTTTCTTCACTTTGCCTTTTTTACCCCTAACGTTGCACTTGCACTGTGGCGGCAACTCGGCAGTTTGAGTGCCTCAAATTGCTGCTGCAAGCTCGACACGAGTCACGAGAAAGAAAAAAAAGTACAACGCATACGTATAACATGTACTGCAGATGTAGATGTCATTATCCCAGATTTTTATTCATTTTATATTTACATATGTCTAAGTAAGATACACGATAATTTTTTTTTTTACGTTGGTTTCGTTTTTCTATAATTTTTCGCAGCTTTTATTCATCTTCTTTTACATACACCATGTATATGCGGATATATGAGCGTGATGTTCTGTAAATTCGAATGACATAAATTCAACGTTGGACAGAGAGATAGAAAATAAAAAAATTAAAATTAATTCTGACGGTGATATGCATGGATAATGTACACGGTGTCTGCATCTTTACAATCTATAGTTATGTTTCCGCTTATATCAGTAGGTATACGGATATAATTTTCAATATCATTTTTTTGTTCAACCTGAATACGAGAATTCGTACAGTTTTTTTCATATATATTCAGCCACATTATATCACACTTCAGGATTTATGTATCTGCATTTTTATTTTTCATGTGTAAGGGATGGAAAAAAAACACTGCCGTCATTTGTTCTATTATATTCGAGACAATTGCGTGGTCCGTCGTTGGCCGAATCCCCTGTTTTTAATTTTAATTTTAATTTCGGAATTATTCACATCGTTTCTGCAAAAATTAATGAGAAAGTTGGTATATTTGACACATTCAGGTCTATAGCGGACAAAAGGGCTCACGATTATTTTGGACTCATTAATACCCGTATAATAAATAAAGCTGAAAAGAGAGAGAAAAGAATTGAGTAAATAAATATAAGTAAAGCAAAAACAAGAAAACATTTCGAAGAATAAAGAAAAACGCTCTAAGGGCGAGGGGCAACCTGAAATGGGAATAAAGAGCTTATATTCTGAAAGCAATTAAGGTTCATACCGAAATACGAGAAGAGACTAAAGCGAACTGTGCTGCGGATGGAATGAGGGAAAGTCGAATAAAGTTTTTTCTTTTACTTTTTTATGTGCGAAAAATTTTTCGACATCACTCCGATGTCGTTTCCAGTAGCACGCCACCACCGGCAACAGCAGCAGCTGCTGTAGGCTAGTAAAATCCTTCGGAGAGATTTTTCAGTTATTCTCACCCCCTCCCCCGTAAAAAAGCAAAAAGAAATCAAAAAAACCCGCCGGTGTGTATTCCTTCGATTTTGTTCGTTTTCGGATATTTTATTCTTCATAGAAATCTAAGCGAAAAGTTCTTTCTTTTATTTTTCTTCATCTACGGAGAAATGGTTTTGAAGGGTGAAATCAATTTCCGAATTCGGGCGTCCCCAGCAGTATTTTCGGGGTTGGAAATATTTCCGTTCGATTTCGTTGTAGAATAACATTTTCCAACATTAAAGATATTAGACACTGATTTTTTTTATCCGTCACGAATGACCTATATGGATGTGGGTATAAATATCTGCCTCGAAGAACGGTAATGAGATCTCCAGACGTTAATTAGTAAAAGAGAAGAGAGAAATGTGAAGAGAAAAAAGAAAATTACGAATTGAGGGTGAGACTCGCGATGGATACAAGTCTGCCGATGTTTAAGAATGGTTACGTACATCTGAATTGAATTTTTTTAATATGATTAGGCGAAAGCATTGTTTAGTTTCGTTTTTTTTCTCTCTCTGTTGGTCTTATTTTTTAACGATAATTCTCGAAATTCAGCTTTCGTGACTTTTTTTTTCATCATTAGCCAGCTGTGAAAGGTAGAATTTTAGAAAAAAGAATCGATTTTCAAGAATCTCAAAATGAATACACGTCGGGAGAGCTTCCGGTAGATCTCTCCTTTGTGAGCAAGCTTCAAGTTTCATAGAATCTCAAGATGTTTTTTTTTTTTTTCCATTGCCCAATCAGTCGGATATCGATTTTTATTTTTCTATGATTGAATAAGTGAAATTAAAAAAATCGACGACATAAAATCTTGAAAATCTTTGATCCATTTAATGTTTTGAAAAAAATTATCCACCAGGATAATTCATCTAAGGTACCAACACTAGCCTCAGCCGATCTAATGAGTAAAATAAAAGTGAAAAGATACGCTGTAAGGGGGTTAGGTACAAGAAATAAAAAAAGATGAAGATCGAGGACGAGCATTTTCCGGCTATGCTGCTCATGCTGCTGCATGTGGAAAAGAATTTTTCATAGAGTGAGGAATTCGTGTTATACTCTCCCTTATTTTCGTCAAAATGCGCGCTTGAGCTGTACGTTTCAGCAGCAGCATCTGGTGCTGCTGTCGCTACTCATCTCTTCCTTATACTTGTGTACGAGGATTCCTTATATCGCGTAACGTATACTGTACGCTGCGTAGCTAGACGAGATAAACCGAAAAGCCGTTTGAAAGACTGTTATAAGAACGTCGAGGACGACGAACCGTATATACGTATACGTCGTCTTCAGCCTGTCCATGACGTAAATAATATTTTATTATTATGCTTTTTCACCCCATCTTTTTTTTCATGCTTCCAACCCCCAACCTGTCACTCCACGTGGTTATCTCTTTCAGCCCACACTTTTAATTCTATAGAAAATTATTATCATTTTCACATCGTTTTTCACGATCTATTTGGGTTTTTTTTTGCTGCTCCTTCTTATTTTTTCTCTTTCATTCAACAGACATTACATAGTTGAAGTGGAGGATCGGGCAAAAAAGAATAAAAAAAAAAAAAGTCCATCTTCGAGGGTTCTTCAACTTGTATCGTTTCCAATAATAGATGCCCCATGGTGCTGGTATACTGCATAAGAGTCATGACGGTAAGTTTTTCCCAATATTCTATGGAGAGGTGCGGGAAGGAACCGGTATATGGTATCAAATAAACCTTTATTTTTTTCTTCGAAATTTATTTCATTGTTCGTTCTAAGCCATCACACCTAGTGGTGGAAGTTTATATAGCAGCAGCAGCATCAGCAACAGCAGCAAAGATGAGGTGAAAAGTAGATAAAAGAAAAAGGTTTTTCAACTTGCACTGTACTGTACGGTGCAACTATCGTTGAACTACTTTTTACGAAGCTGGTGCAGCTTTCCAGAATGCTGAAGAGTAGACGAAGAAGAAGAAGAAGAAGAAGAAGAAGAAGAAGAAGAAGAAGAAGAAGAAGAAGAAGAAGGAGAAAAAGAAGTAGAAGAAAGAGTAAAAGTAGAAAAAGATATCCCTTGTGGGAAGTCAGGGAAAGATACTTTGTACCGACTCTGGTATGGTGTATAGCGAGGTGTATAGTATATGATATGGGGAGCATAAATAAGACACCATCAAAAGTGAAAAGAAACTCAACGGCTAGGAAAGAAGAGAGCTCAGCTCAGTTGAACTGAACTGAACTGAACGGAACAGTTGAAACTCATCGATGATGCGCTCTGTCCGTCTCCCTGTTTTCGCGCGCCTGACTGCTAGCAGCGTCCATGATGATATTCCAGAAATTTCTTCACCGCGAACAACTCTGCTACCTATAAGCTAAAACCTCTATCTCCACATTCACACACGTTATGTGGTAGCGACAGCTCACATTATACACCAAAGAATATGCTGCTGATGCTCGTACCGCTACAGCTTTTACCCCAAACTCCGGATCCTTCACCGCGGCCTCATACTCCTGAGGTACCACGGGATACCACGGGAATAAATTTCACGAAACTCGAGATATGATAATAAAACAAATACAGCTATGAAAGAGGAGCTGGGTATTCCGAGCGCTCACTTTGAGCATTTCTATTTAAAATAAAAACACCGGAAAACCAAAGAAAATCACTGATGGTCGTGGACAAAGTATTTTTCAAAATCTTTCACACAATAACCTCGATCTTTGTAATTATCAAAGGTCTGCAGCAGAGTTTCAGTACTTTTGTCTTGGGAACACATTTTTCATGTCCAGAACAGAACTTGGTTTGAGCATTTTTTTATTTCTGAAAATTCGTCGGGGTGGTTCTGGATCTTTTTGGTACCAACATCATTCTCGTTACGGTTACTAATCGCTTTGTCGCTTTGGCGTGTCTTACACGGCACTGCTAGCTAGGCAACCAACCGTGGGGTACACAAGCATAGATATTCTATGATACAACGTATAACTTATACCACCCATCGTTATAGTACGGCCTGTAGGTTCAAAGGGTGAGCGAAAAAGAGGAGAGCGTGGAGAAAAAGGAAGGGGGTGGGGAGGTGAGGGAGACTTATTTCGTATCGCTTTGATAAAACTCAATCTAACTTTGAGGCCCACGCCACTCCCCTCCCTAGCCGTGCAGCAAAAAACGCGATGCTTCCGATCTTTATTCTCTGTACATCACCTCGGTGTACGGTGGTAAGGAAAAAAACGAACTTTTTATCTTCTTACACTCTTTCTGCCCGTTATATACCAGCGCCCGATATCATCAGAATTTCAGAGAACGTCAAACGTTACACGTAAACAGCCGCAAGGATTACCTCGGATTTTGACTCGATAACGTTGTGGAGAGTTTGGGTGGTTTTTACCACCCTCGATTTTCTGAAAGCCGTTGATAATTTTTGTACACCGCAAGGGGTTTGGTATTATATACTAAACGTTGATCGGTGGGCAGCTTTTAAAAGAATGTTAGTTTCAAGAAAAGAGAGACACGTTTCTAGGTGGTGCGGATAAAATCGACGTCTCGATGGACAGATGCTCGGGGGATGAAGGAGATGGAGGGAGAGGATAACAATAAGAGAGATCGGCTGGGTGTGTCGGAGTCATAAAGGCAACCTGACGCGCCGTTTTGGTTTGGTTCGGTCTGGTTTGGTTTGGTTTGGTTAGAGAGCCGTAATGTCTACGAAATCGCAACGGGTTGCGCCCGAGAGTAAACTCCGGGAAGCAGCTGACGCGGCAAGACAACCACTAAATTCTGGTAGCCACCCTAGCTGCTAGCTTTCTTCCCTCCTCCCTCCCTCCCTTCCTTCCTCCCTTTTGAACCTCCTCTTTAGCTTGCGGAGAACTCCCGATATTCCCTATTCCTTTTGTCGACCTATCTCTGTGAAACCCTTTCCCGAACTGACTGTATGTAGTAACTGTAGGTAACGCTCCTTTCACCCCTGCAACCGACCCCAGTTACTATATCTGTGCAAATCGGTACCACCGAATTCTGAGGAAGATACTAGACGTAAAGGTATTCGAGGACGGTATACCCTCAATGCTTTCGAAACTCACCTTCCATTGGTTCCGACGATTTCCCAAAGACATTGATTTGCATCACAGTCGAATCGGAGTTGATCCCTGTATGGAGGGTGAGAAGGGAAGAGGGAAGCCGAGAAACGAAATACAATTCTGCTAATCATTCTCCTTTTGTAATACGACATTTTAACAGAATATGTGAATTATGCTTTTTCCCCCATCGTTTAACGCTCAAGAAATAGTCAAGATTTTACTTGAGAGAAGGGGTAGCTTTATGGGTATCATATTCAGGCTCGCCGGGGCTACTAAATATGTACGAACATGATGTCAAAAATTCAATCTGGCAAACCAACGGACCAAAAAATTGGCGACTTTTTTGCTAAATCTGTTTACCAAAGGTTTTGGTACCTAAATAAAATTGTCGGATGCAATTTTCGAAATTCACCATTTGTTTTCTTGAATAATTATTTTGATTTTTGTATTTTCAGCTCCTATTTTTCGACGGAGCAACCTCAATAACCGCACTACTCGTAATTGCCTTTTAAATTATAGTTATGACTTTTCATTATAGAAACTGTTCTTTTTATCGTTTCTGTTTCTTTTTTATTTTCGCTCCCGAGGCGTATCCCTATACCGATATATCTAAATGGTTTAAGTAATTGAAGTTTGAAATTGAGAATTGGTAATAAAATGAATTGACGAAATTATACAATACGCGATGAAATGATTATTTCCAATGGGGGTAGTTGCTTGGTGCGAGTATCTATTTAGATAGGTATATAGGTATGTGTACATACGGACTAAGGAGATATCTCGGGGGAGTAACGAAAGTAAGAAAAGAGAGTGAAAGAAAAAAAGAGAAAAGAAAAGGAAAATGAGTCGAGAGAAAATTAGAGAAAATTCTACAAAGATAAAGAGACAGACACCCTGCTACAGCACTACGGCGAAGGATATTCTGGATTCAATATTACCCCAGAGTTTTACGTCTCTTCTCCCGGACGTTTTTTTTTTCATTCTTTCTTTCTTCCTTCTTTTTTTTAAATCGACGTTCCACTTATTTTCCCTTCCACTACTTTCTACCCTCTCGCAACCTAGCCCTGGGATGAAGAAGGAAAAAAGGAGTGAAATTGGTGTGCAGCTATTTGGAATTGGATCGATATATCCGTTGAAAGGTTGATTGTCCGTATCAAGAACGTTTTATTAGTGACTCTTTTAAAAGCTATCGATGATCTCCTTTCCTTTTTTTCTTCTCATTCTCATACAACCCGATCTATCTTCCCTTTTTTTTATATTCTTTTCTTCTTTATCAAATCGCGATAGTCCTTTACTCACGATTATAATTCTCCCGACCACCTCGATTCGCTTTCGGTCGATTGATCGATCGATTGGAAATCAGGCCTTAATAGCACCGCCGGACTGACTGATTTTCTTTTTTCTTTTTTTTTCTCTCTTTCCTCGACCGATTATAAATCACTCACCCTTAAGAGAAGAATATGAACAAAAAGTACACTCGCAGGGGGATGGGGGGGTCTTCGGTTTTCGATTGTTACCCTGAATACTAATCGGGAGGTGGTATGGCTTCGAAGTAACGTCGTCCTTGGCCCTGGGAATTATTTGTTTTTTTCTCCTTTCTCTCTTTTTGGTTTTATTGTATAGGGAAATGAAAAGCCGTCTCCGCAGCGATCGTTCTCGAAATAATAAACAAGTACCTCATATACATCCCTGTGCAGTGCAGCTGGGTCAGGTTTTTTGTGCTTTTATAATCAATTTTTGCATAATGAGTTGTAGGGTGGCAATATTTTGTGATTTATATTCCAATTTTAAGTCTCACCTTAAACGTGGGGTGTCGACGAAAACGAAAAAAAAAAATTTACTCCAATCTTTATAGCTGTAAAAAAAAAAATATTTAAGGCTCCTCGAAGGTATTTAAAAATTCACCTCGTCCTCCAAAAATCGCCCGATTGATTTTTTTCCTGCTCGGTCGATTTCTTACGTTTCACTTTATACGGAACATAATTGATTTATGAGAGAACAAATTTCCCCATTTCTTTTTTTTGATCGAATCATGGATGACTTTTTTTTTATCATAAACTTGTTCATGTTCATGATATGTTCCTTACTCCTACAAAATGCCAAGAGTAGTTTCTTGACAACTTTTTATTTTTATTATTTTCAACTATATCATGCTGCACCAATTATATTCATAATGTTTGCCATTCTGCTCACGTGAACGGAATAATGAAGGAAAGAGATGCCACAAAGTTTTTACCACTTACTTCTTTTTTTGTTTTCTTTTCTCTATTGTGTGCAAAAAATCAACAAACAAAAGACGGAGAAACAAGAAGAAGTAAAGATCAAAAAACAGCGCACTGAAAATAGAAAAAATTAAATAAAGTACAACACAAACGAAAATGTAGCGGAAATGGGCTAAGTTTTTTTTTATAATTAGAAGAACTTGTTTGCCAATCGATGAAGACCAGCATAGGGGTGTGTTTGCAGAGGATACACAGGTGCGCATCGTGTGTGTGCGAAGAAATTAATGAAACGGGGAAAAATTGAAATTCAATTTGATGTACACACGAAATTATCAACACGATCATTGACTCAAGTTTCGGTATTTTTCTTCATCCTTCATCTTTTGAATTTTTTTCTTCGAATCGTACCGTATAAATTCGGTAATGTTAGAATTTCCAATATTTGCGAAGGCCACACAAGAACGTGAATAAATGTATGTTGCGATTTTCCCTGAAAAGATTTTCTCCAAACATTGTCGAAGAAATTAATTTTCATTCTACATTATACCCTGCGCCCCGCGATACCTACCTGATATCACTCAATGTAAATTCGTGTGCCATTAGGAAATTTGGGTACCTATCGACTATAATTACGCAGCAGCCGGTATCAAATATTTTCGTTTCCGCTCTCCAATTTTTGCAGCCCCCATGATAAATTATAGAGAGATCCCGCACGAGCGCATGCGTTGCACAGGGGGTTGGGTGCGGGAATTTAATATAAAACGAAAATTCAAACTCCCTAGACTCGAATCGCTGCATTATGTCGAATGGGTTATCTGGCGTATCGCCAGATAGTTTGTTACCTGATTCAACTTGAAGCGTAAAAGTACGTGCGCTCTCTACCAGTTTCTTCCTTAGAATGATGAATGAAGAATCAGAAGATGCTGGCAATCTCCCCGCGTCTGGAGCGGTACACGGAATCCGATGTATTTCAAAATCACGATTCGGGACCGTAACAATTTCACCCCAAATTGTCAACGCGCGAGTAAAACAACAAAGAAAAAAAAAGGAACAGATTCAAAACCCGTTTCCTCTTTCTCATTACTGACTTTTTTCGCTTCCCTTCCGACCCACATCGTATAGGAGATACATCCCTATACATAGGTATATCCTTTAGTGGGTTATTCGTCTTCATTTCTTCGATGGATTTTGCTGTCTCCATTGTATTCCTTTATATGATAATTGAAAATAACTGTCCAACTTTATTCGAACCACACCAACCCTCTATACATTATAATGCTACAGCGTGGTATACGGTTTAGTGTGCATCTACGAAAAAAAAACTGGGCCATTTCGGTAGCGCAGGTTCTAAATCTGTTTGGATGAAAAGAATGAATGAATAAAAATAAAGACGAGTCGTTGATTCTTTTAAATTTCATTTAGTTTTTTATTCCCTTTTTTTTTACATTTATTTCACCGTACAGTCCGATACTACTTAAATGGCCGAAAATGCCCTCACTCCAGCTCACTGATTTTCGTACAAGGACCTTCTACAAATCCTTACGGTATATGGGTATGTATACCACACGTATATATCTGTATTTGAACAAACGGTAGAACTAAAATTGGGATTGGTGACCCAAGGGGTTGTTTGTTCACTCAATGCTGTACCTCCCCCCCCCCCCCTCCCCCTCCCCCCGCACCGCTCTTCACCCCCGCCACTCGCCTACCAACGACCACATTCGTCGTGGTTCGCATACAAAAAAATAAATAAAATTAAAAATACAAATAACGAAAAAGAAAATAATCCAAAAACAAACGAAACCAAAAAACGAACGATACTCGGTCAGGTATAGGTACGTAACACATGGACACGCGTGAATTTACCCCCACATTCGCACATCACATCATGGAAGCTGCACCTATATACCGGTATTATATACATAATGTATACGTATATAATATGTATATACTTTACCAACCGCGTGCTGGGAATCGTCGTTCTTTCATAGTATATAAACGTGGGCAATTTTTCACAAAGTCGAAGCATAAATTCTCAGTAAAAAGGCGAGAGGGCCATGGCTTTGGCGTTGGAGGGGGTACCGCGGAATAGAAAAAACGAAGATGAATAAAAAACGTAAAAGAATAAAAAACGTAAAAGAAAAAAAAAATTAAAAAAAAAAAAGTAATGGCGAGTGGGGGAGGAAGGGAAGGGAAGGGGTGGCTGCCGAATCTGTTCCGAAGATTGACCGACGCCAGCCATACACTTATATTATTTCTTTTTTTTTTTGCTCCATCTCGCTTATATTCTCTCACGAAATGAACGTAGAAACGATATTAAAAGGAAAAAAAGATATACAAAAAAAGTAACAATAAAATTCACCTCCATGGGGGCCTCTCCTACACGCAACGATTTTCTCTTATGTAACACATAAACCTATGGATATATAACTATTATCGGTATTTACCGAGGAATTTCTTTGTAAATTTTATTCAATGGGCCGATGTGGGCTTTTCTTTTTTATTTTTGGTTTGAAGTTTTTTTTTTTTCAAATTCGCATATACAGAGGGCGAGAAGGCAAAGGTATCGGCTGCGATAATTATTTATATATCAATCGATTACAAAGAAATGAAGCAAAAAAAAAAAGAGAACAAAAAGATAACACGGGAAAAAAGCAGTAAATATTTTTTTTATCCCTTTTTTCATACATGTATACACGGTCGGAACGCCCTAATAAAAAGAATCTCGCACTTCCATTCGTCGTAATATATTAAGTACACACGTATGTATGTATATATATTTTTCTCGAATTAAAAGCATAATTACGGTTGAATGGGGGGTATTATATATCTGGTGGGGGGTAGAGCGCGTGCAGCAGCAAATAAAATCTTCCCACTTCTCCAATTTCAGTCGGTTTGAACAAACCTGCAGGACGTGTCGTTAATAACCGCGAGGGTTAAACCACACAGTGTACTTATAAGGGCGTTAAAACTGAAAACCGTGGAATTTCCTGTAGCACCCCGACCACCTTTCTCGTCACGATAATGCTGCCCCATCCCCTCCCTCTTCGCGACCCCTCTCTTCAGAATCGTATGCTCTATACGGCATAAACAGATTTGCATATTATACGTAGGTACCGTGTATATATCACCCTTACATGTACAGTCCATTGAGCGCACGCATATATATCGTCGTTTTAACCACCCGCGGATTTAATTCTCAAACACGGGAATAGGTTGATATAATACACATCGTATACCTATAGAGGCGTGTACGTTATACGTACAAATATATATCCGTGATTTAATTCGTATAAATGAAGTTTCTCCCTCCCGTTATACTCGAGGGAATCCCCGGTCCCTATAAAATTAATCCAAAATTAATGGAATGTTGGCAGAGGAATAATACACCGAATGATTGGTTATTGTAATACACATATAGAAAGCTTCTTTGTGTTTAGAGAACAAAAAAAAGAGAGAAAAAATCCAGATGTCGCATATTTTTCTATACCAAAATTGTGCTACTCGCGAAACGGGAAACACGATTACCAACATTTTTTTCACTTATACTACACGGTAAGAAGGAATAATCGTCTATTCCCAAAGGTCAATTCAAGGTCTCCACGTGATGGACTATCCCGGGGCCATAAGTATACATATAATACCAACCGAAAAACGATCCCCATGGCCACATACGCTTCTGATTTTTTCGTTTCTTTGCTTTTTTTGTCTCTCTTGTGTTTCTATTTTCTTTTCGTCTACATCGACCGCCCTGACGAAAGAAAAAGATAGAAAAAAATATACGAAAGAACAAAAAGTTGTATCTCCGGTGTACAAGAGATCTTAGTAAGCGTCACATTTACGATTGATGAAATAATAATAATAAAATACAAAAATACAAAAATACAAAAATACAAAAAGAAAGATGAGGTGGGAGGGAATGATGAGGTAATTGTCACGGTTGACCGAGCCAAAATTTGTGCGGAATCTAATTTTGCGTAATGCCTGAGCAAGAAGAGTCGTGATCTCCTTGAAGGAATTAACCATCGCCACCGTCGCTATATAATTGTATATAGTTATACTTACGTCGCGTCGGGTGACATTAGCACTGCGAAGAAAAAGAAATAAAAAAAGAAAAGAAGAAAAAGGAAAAGAAAAAATGCTGAAGAAACGAACAAGTAAAGGAGATAGAAGGACACAAATAAACTACAAAGGCGCTTATATACTCTGACGGAGGATATCCTCTGCAGTCGAAGTAGGTATAAGGCAGCTTATATCCTAGTTCGATTCTCAACCTAACAATTTACCGCCTGCGTCGAAAGAATTGTCGGTGAATTCTCGTCCCCAAGGAATAACTGTACTTTCTTCCTTTTTTTTCGTTTATTCTTATCACTCCGTATACTATACCATGTGTCCCAGCGTTTACACCGCAGTATGTCTGGCTGCCTGTCGCTAGGCGCTCGGCATAACCGGACACGGCGAGCCAACAAAGGGGGCGCGCTTTGCCAGATGCGCCCAGCGGCAGGCAACCAGACACACTGCGGTGTAAACACTGGGACACATGGTACATCCGATTGTGAATTGAAGAAAATAAGGCAACCAAGGACTCGTCTTCGTCTATCCAGATACACGTTTGTTGAAATCTCTCAAGTTGGCACAGGGTAGGTGGCAATTGGTTGCGTTAGCACGATAATAGTTGAGATATACACGAGATGCAGATTGTTTCTTAGATGATGAGGCGGGGGGATCAGGGTCATTAGCGAAGGGGGTTTGTAACGTTGTAATGGAGTTTATGCTCCATGTTTCCTGAAGGTTATACCGATATGAGATACATAAATACCTACCTATGTAACTATATTATAGACGGTAGAACAACACTTCAGACGCGATAACAAGACGTCGAGACGTTATCAAAACGATGGTTATACAACCACTCAAAGTGAAAGAGAGAGGGAGAGAGAGGGAAGGAGGAATTCGAATAAGGGAGGAAATATCCAGAGACAGGCAGAGGGAGAGAGAGAGTGAGAGGGACAATTATAAGACAAACTTTGGTATAAATTGTCGACAGTCGCCACTTCCGTAGACGATTGTGGTGGTGTTGGTATAGGTGCATGTATTATACTTAGGCAGGTATACTAATATTCGCGTAGCAAATCTCCCAAGTACAAGGAAGGAAGGAAGGAAGGAAGGAAGTAAGGACGAAGCAAAGCGAAGCGACGACGTCTGCTGCTTGTAGGCGAAATGGAAACGTAAAAGGGAGAAGTGGCGGGGACGATATGACGGCGGTCGGTCGTCGTCGTCGTCGTCGTCGTCGTGAACGTTCAGTTTTGCTGAGAAACGGTCCTGCTGCAGATATAACTTTACTGATTAAATTTCTTAATTACGCTAGTCCCCTGCAGCAGTTCACCCTTCCCTTTCCTTCTCTTTCGTACCATTCCATTTTCCTCCACTTTCATCCCCTGCATCACCGTCATGGCAACGAACGCGTTTTAGGTACACGTCTACACGAGATTTTAATGCGAATCACTGCCGCTTTATTAGATTAGGTTCACATGGAAGGAAAAGTGACGAAGAGGCAAAGAGAGAGGAAAAAAAAATTGGTGAAAAATTATACGACAAATTAGATTTAGTAATAGAAGACAATTATACGAATCAAATTGAGCAAGAAATTACTTTCATACCGCTTCATAAATTACAACACCTACCGTCTCCAACGCGGTGTTCTAATTCGGTTGTAAATTCTGAACGATAAAAGGAAGATAACGAGTACATGAAAAAGAAAAATTAAAATATTGCACCAGCACCCACTTCTTACGAAAATTCTTCCTCTTCTTCACGCATACATAACTCTGGATTAACAAACCATGTACCCAGAACCTTTCTTTGAAATGTTCGAAAACTGGTCTAAATTATCACAGTGAATTTCGTACCAAAATTGTGTTGTATGATCAAGAATTGGAAGAAAGAAAAAGGAAAAAATTGAAATCATTTCCAAGTAGGTCGTGTATAGAGGAATCCGAATCAGTCTCGAGTGATTCGAGCCATTTTAATGCATTTTAATTTTTATGAGACAGTAAAAAAAAAAAAAAAAGAACGATAACAATAACGAGACCGATGAAAAAGTAAAAAGGAAAGAACGTAAGGGCTAGCGAACAAAAAATGGTGGCAAAAAAAACGAGACTCGGCGAGTCCGAGTCCATTTTGCGAAAAGAGCGTTTCGCGTGAAATTTCTCCATCCCTCCCTCCGTTCCCCCCTGATCCCATACTCCCTTTCATTGTCTTTGTAATTTAGCCGTATAGTCCATGGAATACAGAACACAATGATATCGTACTCCGGGGAAACTAGGAGGGAGGGTCCCACTAGTCCCTTGCCTCTTTGTTTTATGGGGTCATTCCCTTTAAGCTACGCGGAGAAGTTGATGGTCGAGGTTCCCTCCCACAACCTCCCCTGTTACCTTTCCCCTCACCCCTCATCCCTCACCCCTCATCCCTCACCCCTCATCCCTTTCCCCAAAGCCCCATACTCCCCCGTGAAGAACCACCTCGTACACCGATACACCTTAGAGGTATACACATATTATACATCCCTATTCAAATTACTCCGTCGTCGCCCTTGCTGATGCAGTAGCGAATAATTTTTATTAATCACCCGTCTCTCGTCACGAAGGATTTAATTAATTAATTAATTAATCAATTAGCCGGATGGTTGTATAGTTTGATAATTAATTCGTTGCTTTTATTTTCGTATTATACCGCAGTGCAGCGTACTTATATATTATTATACAATCCTTAACATCGTTTCATTCGTTGCACGGGGATAATTTCGTGTTTTGTCATTTAAAAAATTTATCAATTTTACGAACATTTTGATGAAAGAAAAAAAAAGAAACAATTGCAACTATGGTAGAAAAGTCAAATCAGGATCAAATTTCGCAATGAAGGTTATTTATGTTTTTTTCTTCTTGTCTTCAATTATTAGCTCAGTGATTAAACTTATCGGAGTTAATTTATGATTATCCATTTAATTCAATTTATTCATTCACTTTGTATTTTTTTTTACTTCTCAGCGATAAGAAATCGTTCGGTAAGCAAATTATACAGAAAGATAAATCCGAAAGTGAGGAACTGAAAAAGGAAACGATTTCTTTCAACGAACAAGATTGAATAAAGAAATTGAAAAAAATCAGTAACAAATGCGAAGGTTTGAAAAACGTTATTAGTAATAACAATTATAACATTTCAGATTCATACGCTTACGTAGATTTAATTTTAGCTAATGCAATGATTCATTCTTCATTTACGTCATATGTCATGATCGAGGGTTTTCATCCGAGTGGGATGTATTATTATTTCCTAATCTTTTTTTCTCAATTCTTTTAATTTTTTTTTTCTTGTCTCATCTTCTGTCATGCGGCCACACATACGTAACAAATATGTATACATGGTACATATGTACCGATACCTATATGTATTCGCATGTGGATTCATAAAGAAGCCATATGTGCGTACCCTATAGTAGCAGTCATTAAAAAAATTCAACGTCTCTTATCAATGAATTCCTGAGTATGTATCTACAATCTACATGGTAAATAGCTTTACACAGCTGTGGTATGTATGAATGTGATTATATTAATACACGATTACTCATCGAGCGCATAACAACCTTCTTGAACGTACATTAAACGCATTCCAGAACGCTGTTGGTTTATAAACCTAATGATGTAGCTCTACTAAAATAGATATTATAAGTAGATCAATTTTTTTCTTTTTACTTTAACCCTTTTCCAGCACATTTTTTATTCCAATCAGATATACCTATACATTTTTCAAGTCTCTTCACATATGTGTATCCATATAGATATGCATACCTGCGGTTCATACTGGCCACAGCAAGGGGGTTACCGCTTGTGAAATACTTGGGACAGTCAATTTTGAAATGATATGGAATAGTGTGAAATAGTTGTGAGATGTGAAATGGTTCGGGCACCAACATATCGGGTGGTTACCCCCTCGGGCCACAGGCAAAATATAGGAAACGCAAATAAATGGAAATAAATTGTTGAAAAAAGAAAGAATGTTAATTGATCATACTCGGAAAGCTGGACCATGCGAATTTTTGATGAAAGTTGCTCGGCCTAGTTTTTCTATTGAAATTCTAAAAAGGTGTTAAATACTGGAAACGACTATGAATATTATAATTTTTTCGAAGCTCAAGAGAAGTCCGAACGACGCGGGAAGTACAAATACTGGTCAATTACGGTCAGCCAAATTCACCGCTTCTGAGTGGGTGTTTCTGGGCGATGAATGGAGATTTATATCGAATTTTCAAAAATAAGTAAGGGTTTATTCATGAAAGTTTTATTAAAAAAAAAGAAAAAGTTCACCAGGTTCGTTGACGCGTTCAGCTTTTATTCGAGTTTTATAATTGGCAGTTTTTTCTTATTTGGTCCACCGTGTACGTCAAATTATAAAAAAATATATGTACATATTCATAGGTCTATGTACCGCAGAATATATAAGCAGTGATTAATTGTACAGGGGTAGCGTGTATTACACAGGGTGTCCAATTCTGAATTAGTGGTTCGATTTTTCTTAAAACGATTAGTAGCAAAAAAGGGTGCCATTCGAATTTTTCTTTCATTTTCGCTATTTTTTTTTCAAATTCATGTTCCCCTCACTGTACAATATCCCACGGGTGTGTACTATCTGAAACTGGGAACTATACGAAATGGAAAAAAGAGGGTCACTTTTTCAACTTCAACACGTATATTTCTATAATTGTACAATGTGGTATGACCGTAGAATATATGTGTAGCGGTGGTGCAGCCCAGCTGGTGATGTGGAAAACGGGAATTACGGGTAAATTTAATGAAACGGAGATTGAATGGAATGAGTTTCTGAACGATGTGAGGAAAGGAGTTTTGAATGTAAAATTAGCAACATTAAAATATAAGTACATATACGCGAGCATGTAGGCGGTACTGTGTACTTTATTTCCCTCGTATATTTTCCTATTAAAGTTCCACACATTCGGGGCGTGTGTATTATATGGGGCATTCCATGTAAAATTGACCGGTGAATCGCTCTATTTCCGATCGGATTTGGCTGATGGTAGAAATTACGTATAAAAATTACAAACTGAACAAGATTTGAGAAGATAAAATAAATATGAGGAAGATATTTTTTACCAAAAAAATTAAAATCAACGTTGGAATAATCAACGGTTTGTAAAATAATCTAAAAAAAATTAATTCACAAGTAATTTTCAAGAGGAAGAAAATCATTTAAAAAAAATTAATCCGATCGAAAATGGTGGAAAAAATCGTTGGTCATATAGGAATGGAACGCATCATATAAATACCTATAGTACAATATACATATAAGCTGGATGAATTTGCGGGCTGTTGACTAGGTTTTCACCTCCCCTATTTCTCTCTTGATTTTCTCGCTGCAGCACGTACTTAATTCTCTTGAAATTATATTGGGTAGTTCATGCAGTTATTTAATATTGTTATAGTTATTATTATTGCGATTATTACCATTATTGTCGTTGTTCTTGTTATTGTTATTATTATCATCGCTATTCTTATGGTTATTAAAGTTTGACTTCCTTCCTCACTTTTTTTTGGAATTTCATCCGTCTGGTGAAAAAAAAAACCACCTAGAATGACCAAGTATTAATCGTCCGCAGTGTCGTGGTATCGGAAATAATTCTATACCTACTCATTAGGATTTATAAAATGCCGAAGATAACAAGTTGAATAACATTGTTCCGAAGTGGTGAGATAACTTTTTTTTTCACTATGAAACTGAATTACTTTTTGAACTTCGTAAAATTAAATGGCGGCGTGACCGTCAAGTGTATCGAGTTTGGTCATCGGGACATTTCAGTTCACGCGTGCATCTGCGTCGCGAATGTTATGTTAAAGTTGATATTCCGCAATTGTAATAATATCCGATTCACTTTGTTGTGTATTATTGAAAATACATCCTATATGTACGTAACATTGTACGTAATCAACAATGTATTTCGATTGAAAAACTGCGATAGCCGCGTAACAGCTCGAATTTCGTTCCCTTGTTTTTTTTTTTTTTAGAAGTGAGAGGGGGAGGGCGAATTCAAAAGAATAATTTTCATCAATTTGGAAAAGTGGAAAAATCGGAAGATCGATAAATCGTATCATTTCGGCGATAAATGGCCGGCTCTAACCCAGATATCCATTAGGTACGTATACGAGTACATACTATAAACATTATGTACCGAATATTATATAATATAGTGTATTAGAAAATTAAATTCCTTACCTCTGTTACTCGAATAGTTAAGGGATGTCTAAGTATGCTCATAATGAATCCGAATAACCTGTACGTAGGTTATACCAAGTACAAGAAAACGAAAAAGAAGGAAACAAAAAAATGATCTATCCATAGTTTACAAGAGCAGATTGCCGGCCGTGACCTTCCAACCTTCGTTTGATCCTTGTGTGTGAATGGCCTTCACCGAATTTTCGACGTTGCGTCCTATCGATGAATTTAACGTCCTCGTTCGATCGAACTGAAAATTCAAGATCACGATCATCGCATATTGTTTCCGCGGCTTCGAAGGGAACCGACAAAAGATTATGTCACCTTGCCCCCTTTCCGTCATACTCCCATTTGCTCTGCAGGATATTGCACCGAATTCCTGGGATACTCGTGTTTAGAAGAGGTATGTCATCCCCCTCCCCACCCCTCCCACCTTCCCTTCACGTCTTCCTCTTTTTCCCTTCCACTTCTTCCTAAGTTTCACTTCTCTCTCTTCCGATTGCGTCTTATTCCATTTATTTTCTAGGACAATGAATCCGGTACGATATAATTACAATTCGAACGCGCGATCTCTTATTAGATACTCGTAAAAGCCGAGACACATCGTTCGTAGGTAGTTGCTTTTTTTTCTTTTTCGTTGTTCTTATTCATCGATTATTATTATTATTATCACAGTTATAATGGAAGAGATGAGCGCAGAGAAATAGGGAATCAATGTATACGTACGCTATAATATTAGGTTCGTCAATTTTACTCGTGAAACAAAAGGAGAGAATAACAAAAAAAAATAAATGAATAAAAATGGCAGGGGCTGAGGGGTAATCCTGCGAATCCCGCAGTGAATCTCGAATCTTCGAATCGAAAATCCGTTGCTGAATATTTTGAAATAACAAAACAAAAAGCGTTAGGAATTGAAAAGCGAAGAGAGAGTTTGTATGGATGTATATACGTGGTATATATTTATAAATATGTACCATAGTATAAACTATGTAGGGTGTGTAGGATTAGGCAAATAGCATCTGAAAATCCCCGTAATGGCGAAGAGGGACTCCCCTTTTGGATATAAATGGAGAGTGCTTTGTCGGTGAAGGGAGATTGTGAAAAGGTGAGAGAAGGAGGAGGGAAGAGGGTCAATTATACTCGGAGGATAAAATTGGTTTGATCGATTGAAAAAATGAAGTTTCTGATCGTTTCGCAAATTTTCTCAGAATCTCGAAATCTTATGTCGTGGAGTGAATTTTTTATGAAAATTTGAGTAGCCGAGTCTCACAGAAAAGTTTCTTTTAATTTTCCAAGTTTGGTCAAACATTTTGGTCCAAGATTCTTCAAATTTTGAATCCTTTCACGCTCAATTCTGAATCGAGCAAGCTCAAAACTTGTAATATGTTTGAGGAAAATGTAGAGATGCGATGTCGAAACAGCGGCGCATACAATGTGACTACATGTATAATAAGCGATACATACAGAAATCTAAATTATTCCATATATTAGGTATATATATAGTAACGATAATAGCCGCATGCACGAAATAATTGGCGTGCTATGACGCACTTATATGAGGGGTTGCATGTTTTGGTTCTCGCGGTTCTATTCTAGGCGTGGCACTAGTCGTCGGTAGTTTCATTCGTTTAGTTGGTCTATTCGTTGGTTCAGTTCGTTCATTCTTTGAAATTTTCTCGCCGATATCATAACGATGATGATGATGATGATGATGATGATGATGATGATGATGATGATGATGATGATGATGATGTAGATAACGTCGACGAGGATGACGTTCGCAGACATCTCCGCTCGAATAACGACCTGCACTTCACCTCTGTATAAAACAGCCATATATTTGATTCTTCGTTAACCTCTAAAAATTTCGGTTACCGGGACACTCGTGCGCCTGAGATATGTGTATATGTATATAAATACCTACCTATATATATACCAATGCTAACTATATAATCCACATTTCGTATACCCACACACCAATGTACCCGACAGATATAATTCTAAACCAGCAACAACGATCAGCTGAGAGCTCCCGACGAGCTATATTTATTCCTATATGTCTGACTACGTTACACATATATCTAAGCATATGTATATAAAACCACCAGCTCTGATTAACAACCCAGAAGGCCGACCGCGACGCGTCGCGACCGAATTCCTCAAGCCTAGCATACATATAGATATTTATGTAACAGGCGTTCGATAGAATATAATCAATCATTTTTTTCAAACTTTCCAACATCAAAATTTCTATTTGTTCAATTGCCTCTTTTTTTTTTTGAACTTCATTCTGTCCAACCTTCTGATTTTGATTTTTTTTTTCATCAGCTACGATAGACGTGTTCATAAATAGTAGGTTCTTCTTCCGATTGGCACTGTACGTATCACATATATTGTGAGTATATTATTAGGAGTAGTATAAGAATAAGTGCGTCGCACATGAAAACCGAGGTATTATATTATACCATAAAGGTTTTGGCTGGCAATTTGACATGCGCTGCAAATGACAGAAAAGTTGTTTAATTATACGCTTAACCATTACCGCACACCTGCACACTCCTCGCCATTACGAACGAATCTTTATTGTCAAATATTATACGAAATGTGCGTACATTATATATTATGGCTACATGGAGATACACATCCATAAAAATCTACATTACATAATATACTCCTGAATTTAAAGATCTTTCGTCCGTCCCGCTGAAATTTCACGATCATTTTGGAATCTAATTCCCGATGAAATAATCTAAAATTTTCAAGTTTTTCCGTTCAACCGATGGGCAAGAGTGGAGGTTCTGTTGAAAAAAAATCGAAATCGCGAAAGATCGCAGGACCAACATGAAACTTGGTAAGCGTGGGCTTAGGAAATTCTTACTTCGAATTTCCAGAATCTCTAATGGCAGAGTTAAAATGTTGGAACAAATTCAAAATACTGATCTGATTAACATGCACAATGCATACGAGTAGACGCGGGGGATGAATGTCAGAAATAATTGAATTAATCTACGTCTAGAGCAGAAGGTATGCCGTTTGCAATTGTATAACGAAAACCGCGTTTATGCGGTTACTGTAATCTCAGTAGTTGCGATTATATGCAATATACATATACCGTACATACGTACACCTTTACACCTATTTACATCTGTTTATATCTATGTTTTTCAGGAATATGATGATGGTATTGTCGAGTTACACATAGTACGTCGTATGTATGCATGTAGTACATATTATGCACCTATGTATCGTGCGTTTGACCATGGTATGGCGTATTCTTAATTAGAAAAATCATTTTAGAAGTTTGCAGCACAGTGTAATAACTATAGTAGCGTCATACCAGGTACGTTACATGCATGTATACTCGACTCTGTGGAAGCTGGTGATTTGGACGAGCAGCTCTTACCCTAAGAAGACTGTGCTAAAATTTTCTCCGAATCGCCAACTTCCGGCGAGCAAAGTGTACCTATGCAAGATGAGTACAACGTGGGTATATATGTCCGCACATTACCATATTAATATGTTAAATAGTTACGTATACGTATATCTCATATTTCATGCACACGTGTGTGTATATGTGCGCGATGTATCTGCAGATACAGTTATATCCTGAGTTTGGGACTATAGGGAATTTAGGAATTCAACAAACACTGGAATTCTCACTATACGCTGTCAAGGAACGTAGAACCGCCTGCGGTTTTCGACTATTTGCAACACTGAAATTATGGGTTTACATATGCATAGCTGATACGTAGATATCGAAGGCCAACGACCAGACGAGGACGTAACCCACAAAAACTTGAGGATCCTGCTAGGTGCGCGTATCCCACAAATGTCAGTGGAACGAAAAAAAAACTTTTTCATTTTGTAATTTCGTTCGCAGCTAACGGAATGAGGCGAAACTTCATCGGTTACAAATATTGACGATATGAAAATCGTATGATTTTTTACCGTAAAAATTAAAACTTTCATCCCCTTCAAACAGCGTTCCAAATAAACCGGTTAAAAACTGTATACCAAAAATGTAAACAAAAAATTAATCAACTCGCTTTATCTTTTCACTCTGAATTTATCCGGTTGTGGATTCTATTTTTTTATTTTTTTATTTTTCCGTTACTCGAAGAGGGGTCGTTGGGGTCTGTTCGACAACCACTGCTCGGAAGTGACTGAAAATGGGGAAAAAAATATGTACAGTTAAAAAAAATTAGAAAAAACTGAAACGAAACGAGGAAAAAAATCTTCGATACCGCATATCTCATCTGTACGTCATCGTTTCGTCGGAAGATGACGGAAGGGTGGGGGGGAGCTAATTTAGCTAATTGTAAGGTGAGATGAGATCCGGTAAACGAGCTACTACGGCCGGTGCTCCTCCTTCGCGAGGCTTCAAGTCGATGGAGATTAAGGAGGTAAAGTGGTGGTTTAAATGGTATTTGGCTTTAACGGGAATTGAAGGAAGAAACGCTCGCTTCTGGGTAATTATAATTATAAATTCGAGAAAAAAAAAATCTGTTTGAACAGAACGACGAGAATTGTGATCAAAAAAATCAACTTTACTCCTATTTTATAAACATGTACATACCCTCTGTAAATACTCATTACATCGGGGTCCTCATAATATTTCGAAGTCTTCCAATTCCACTCCGAGTCCAACAAAAAAATTAATGTCTCGTTACACGAGGAGGTGAAAAGTGACAAAATTTCAAATTTTGCTGAAAGTTAGTTCTCTGGACAAGAAAAAGTGTAGTCTTTCAGAAAAAACGTGATTCGCTTTCCCATCCCCTGTTATTAAAACTACATACATGCTTGCGTACCAATTTACCTACCACTGCGTGAACGTATCAGCAGGGAAGGCGGAGGGTTTATATTTTAATCAAACGAATGTGACTTATAACAGCCTCTGATGTGTATACGATGTTGTACATAACGTTGTATACGATACCTACATAAGTACATTTGTACATACGTAGTCAGGTATAGAGGTTTATATCGCGCGCGCGGGAGCCACTCCTTAAAACCATCCCTTATTGCCACTCCCTAAGGTGATGATACCGCCGCTGTTGCTCGATTGTTACGGGGCGAGGCCTGATACCCGTAAACCGATTTGGGAATAAAAGGGGATGAAATTTTTATTCACATAATATAGATTTTTCTAGACTTTTTCGGGCCAAAAGAGAAGAGAATTAAAACATAGTATGCGTATGCACGTAGATGTGAGAATACAAGTGGTATGTACAAAGTTTATATGGTGCATGTCTGGATATATGTACATATTATATAATACATATGTACCGTGTGTGTTTACACAATATACGTCACATGGAAAATCTGATATTTGTTCACGTCAACTTTTCTATAATTTTTTTTCTTCCTTTTTCCATTAAATGTTGACGTTGTTGAAATTATACGCAAAGCTTCCGATAAAGTTCTAGTATTTTTTTTTCTTTCAAAAATGGTCTACATTTTAAAAATTCTACGTTCTCGAAGGTACGTTCGTACCTACGTGATTTCATCACGGGTTAACGCATAGTTTTAGATTTTTTCCGATAGTATGAACTCGCAGTATACTGCACAGAATTACTGCATTTATTTTCCGGATTTTGTCAAATTTCAGCACATCCCCAATGAGAAAACTCTTGAAAAATTTGTACGCTATATAAAAATAAAAATATAGAGGAACGCAGAGGCATATACGCGTAATATTTGCAACGAATATATATCCCATTCCTTGTATTGGGATTTCTTTGCACAGTAGCGGCCTATACGGAGCGAAAGAGCGTCGGCGTCTGATCCGTACCCCTTTTTTTCCCCTGCTCTTTCTCTTTCTCCCAAATCTCACGTGGTATAAACATTAATCTTAACAGTCTAGCTGTTTATCCGTCTTCTGTTTAATTTCCTACCCTTGACGTACCCATTTCCGTGATGTCTGATGCTTCTGCTGTGTTGTAGAACAGGTAGGTTCATACCGTACGTACCCTATAGTCTCTGTATATCACACGTTCATATTACCCACATACCCCGTGTCCAATCTTAGAATATACGCCTTATACTCACACAGATGTATGTACACGAATGTTACACATGTGTGGCGAGATGTGAGAACCCATTTTTTCCCCTCCCCACCCTCATATTTCCATCTCGGGATATTCTCATTTAAGGTGATAGGGACGCCATTTTTAATCGCGATGCTGGAAGACTGTGCGCCGCACGGAAAAAGGACAAAGACAAAATTAAGCACACGAATGAGAAAAAAAAAAGCAAAGAGAATTCATACAAGAAAGAACCGACCGCCATGGGAAGAACAAAAAGAAGAGAAAAAAAAATGGAATAAGAAAAACAGGAAGAAGTTGGAGGGCGAGGGAGAGGCAGAGGGAGAGGAGTGAAATCTAGGAAAGACGATACGTGAAACGATGCTCTTGGGGGGAGGGAGGAGGGGCAGGGGGGAGGGGGTATAATAATAACGCTGTGTAACCACGCGAAGGCTGCATGCAAAGATAACATTACGAGTATATGGGGGGTTGGAGGGGTGGAAGTTGAGAAAACATAGGGATAATAATTCAAGGAAGGTATATAATAAGATAAGGAGGAGGAAGGGTGCGGTGCATACATATATGTATAATGTACGCATGTATATACGTGCATATGTATATCGGTGGTATGCAAGGTGGGAAAAAAAAAACTGTGAGATGGAAGGAGAGCGTGTCGGTGTGTGGCGGGAAACTGCACAGGCGAGTCAACCAACATCCCCTTTATTTCTGTTCGCAGTTTGCGTTTGTTTAGGACGTTTTAAGTATGTAGGTATAGGACTTGAGGAAGTATTCGGAGAGCCTATGTATCATATTCATATAATATCGTTTATATGTGTTCATATCGATCAGTATCCGATATCTTCTACATCCGTTTTTGACGATTTTTCAGTTTCGATTTGGATTTTGATTTTGATTTCCTCTGGTTTTAATACCTACGCAAATTGAATATATGTACGACGCAGTACGGGGCTGTAATTTTCCTATAAATCTAGATATACCCATTCGTAAATACCTGTATATATATGATGTACAGAGACGCGATGTGGACCTGAACAAATATTTTATCATAAGATAAGCGCCGATGAACACAGAATTAACTATTATTGTTAGTATCTCGGTACATGGCGGTATCTGGGCTCATGGTATTTATTGCATCGTGAGATACGAACATTTTATGTATATAACTCCATTTACATACATATATAATATATTTACAAGTATATGTCTACATACCGAACGCAAGTTCAAATCCATATTTCATTTTTTCCCATGCGTATGTACGTGGGTGTGTGCGTAATGCATACGTATTATGTGTGTATGTGGAATCTTTTTAAAAAAAATCAAAGTTCAAGTATATCCATAATTTCTGAACTATATTGAATATTTATTCCTTACTCGATGAAAGAAAAAAACAGTTGTGTAGAACTTTCGTTTTGTATTAATTTTTCGAACGTTCTGGTTTAAATTGCTCACATTTTTGGGTACGATACATTTTTTTTTTCATTTACTTTCAACGTTTCGTGTGTCAAGCACAGATTTGTATTTGTACATAGAATATTCCGGTGATAATTCCAAAGAATGAATCGGTAGCCAAAGGCGCAATACAACGAGGAACGTGGAAGAAAAACCGAAAGAAAAAGAGAAAAAAAAAACAGCAAAAACCAACGAGGACAACAAAAGGTGGTTGAAATAAAATAATCGAGTTAAAGATTGAGAGAAACGAACCTGCAATTCACTTGTAAAAGGGATTAATACTCCTGACGTTATCGACGTTTCACAGTTCGTTTAATTTGCCGCAGCAGATTAATTCCACAACACCTAATAGATATCTATATCTATACATATACTTATGGGGCATTCCATGACAAACCAATTACCTGTTATTATCTATAAGTAATTCGGGAAGTTTTTTGTATTCATACACGGGAATAGCCGAATATGCATGAATATAACGTAAAATATAATTATT
Organism: Athalia cordata; assembly: GCA_963932425.1. Taxonomy (NCBI): domain Eukaryota; kingdom Metazoa; phylum Arthropoda; class Insecta; order Hymenoptera; family Athaliidae; genus Athalia; species Athalia cordata. The sequence goes on from OZ010627.1 coordinate 287,353, forward strand.
GTTCCTTTTTTGCTTTTTTTTCTTCGATATATAGCGTAGTACGGTACACGATATTATTCCACGGGTTTACGATTTTTGATCATACGTAGGTAGGTATATTGAATAAATTGGAATTGTGATTGGAATCGAAATGAGAAGCAACGCGGATAACGTATACAGCATATACGTACAGGTATGGATACGGCGTATAACCTGTATTTTTCTTCCTTTTCGAACTACGTTGGATTTTTTTCATTTCATTTTTTTACCTTCATCTTTCATTTGCCCGTGGACTGCTACGAGCTAGTCAACGATATTATACGTCTACGTACGTATATTGATTTCACCGCTCTTCTGGTTTATTAAAATTAGTTTTGTCCCCTCGAATTTTAATTATAAACTTACAGCAATTCAGATGCCCGGAGTTCACGTTTTTTTCAAAAATCAAAAAATTACATCGAAAGACGAGCGTAGCGCCTCGGGTGTCGTTTCCGGAGTTTTTGGGGTCTCTAAATTCGAATATCACATCGGAATTACGAAATTCAATACGTCGTATCAGTTTTGAAAACGAAAAAAAAATTTATCACGTATGTGGGATATTATATGAGCCGAGTTCTTGAACAGTCTCGCTCACAATCCGTTTGTACATACGATTCTCTTTTCTTTGTTTCTTTTTCTTTTTCTTTTTTTTTTTGCACAGACCCTATACTTATACACGGTGAAACTCGACACCGTATAGGTATTAAGTAACTGTTTTTGCTGCCGCTGTTGCTCCTGCTTACAATGCAACTTTGTGCATGCATGCATTCGTTCGTTGAGACTCCCTATGTGCATAACTGACGTTATTACAACGATTTATTAGCTGTTTCATTCGGAATTTATCTACCAGCTCTAAAACAGAGTACATACAAAAATGTGGGAAGAAAAAACAAAATGAAAGCAAAACTAAAATCATACACAGAGAAAAAAAAAAATCACTCACCGATTACGAGCAGTAGAACTGCGATGAAACTCTTCAATTCTTTCATATTGCGGGTATAAGATATCATTCCTTTAGTTTAGTTTTCTGTTCTTAAGGTTGGCAACACCGGTTGTTTTATTATTATAATTTTTTTTTGTTGATGATTTTTTTCTCTTTTTTTTTTCTTTTCGATTCAGTGAAAGACCCCGATTCGATTTTTAATTTATTTTATTATGATTATTATTTTTTTCCTTGAAAATCGGGTCACTCGATGTAGAAATCTTTTATCAACGATCCGCACGAATTATGTTGGTTTCTCTTTCGGCTTCTTTCTGATCATCCGCTGTCGTTGATAATTCTTGTACGACGGTTATCATTGTACTAATTTTATTGATCTTATCTTTTCTTCAAATTCTACAAAATCAGAATTAGATAGTAGATTTTATTCCGGTCGGGTCATCATTTTTGTTGCTGTAGTTTTACTTGCTATATTAACAGTAACAGAAAGAGAAATTAAGATTAACCAATTTTCATCTTTGAACAATGACAATTTCACATAATCACAAATTTTCCGATTTTTTTCTTCCATTTTTTTTTTTTCTCGTCCGTAATTGACATTACACACCTATGCAGGGTTCTGTTCAGCTATAGTGCGAGTTAAGGCCAAGGTCTTCGGAACGAGTATCTGACTCACCGTTCTATCTTAAGAACTGTCAAAGAAGTACTGTATTTTTTGCTTATTATGGTCGTTGTCGTCGTTCGAAAAATTCTGTATCGTAAAAAGGTGTGCGCAAAATAGAGTATATACCTACATCCGATTCTACCTATACACATGGCATGTATAATAAAATTGGAGGTACTATACAATATTAGAGAGAGAGCGAGAGAGAGAAATAAATTTTAATCAGGCAATGTAAATATAATATTAGCACTCTATCGATATAATATTATATTTTATAGCACAAAGGATATTATTGAAAATTATGTAATGTTGTACATGGGGTATTTCCTGTTTAATCAACGGAGCCTGTAACTCGGACCATTCGACGTTTTTTAAAATCCCTGCTCCAAATTTTCGAAAATAATTTCGGTTGTTCGCTGTTGAGCGTTCAATAATCTGAGCTTTTTCAAAAAAATTTCTTTCTCCAAATTCAAGGATCCGATATTCTTTCAAATTCCAAAAATTATATGTACGGATAACCAAGGTCGATAATATATGATTCGTCGAGGCGTTTAGCTTTCGTTCCCATTTTTAAATTTAACGTTTTAATTTTTTTTTTTTAATTTCTCTTCCTTTCAATTAGGTCACGCTGTATGCACGGGTAATATTGGATAAATATCTGTCGATCCAAAAATCCGTAATAGCGTAAAATTTGATCGAAGGAAGATCCTGAAATTTGCTGGTTATTACATCAACGTAGCAACGTGATAATTAATATTATTTTTATTCGTTAATTGCTGCGTTCTTGATTGCGATAAGAAAAGAATTTACCTAAATCTCAAGTATGGGTGCTTATATGCGACGGAGTGTGCAAGATTTTTACGATTTATTGCGTAAATGTCAGCGTACAAGAAAAAAAAAAAATACAAATGCACGCATAGCAGTTTATTAAATCAATTTAATACCGCAGTATAGATAATATAGCACTTTCGCACTTGAATAATATATGCATGTTATATTTACACTACCCGAATGTCACGTACGCAATGTAACGTGTATAGGTATACACCACATAGGTGTATATATGTGTAGGTATATGTAAGTACATAAGTAATTCAAGCTTATATATATTATTTCCTTGACCGTTTCTAAAGCGTGCGCGACCCGCGGGGTTAATTGGGTAATTAAACTGTATCAACGATCGTCACTATGTATATATGTGTGTGTATATAATATGCGTTATGCATACAACAGTAAATTTGCCAATATAATCAAAAACAATAAAGACGTATCAGTACGTAATAACGAGAAGAAGAGGACGAAGAGCTCTTCTGCCCGTCACAATACTACGAATCGGTCGATACCGATTAGGACGTTCGGAGAGCAAATGCATTGTTTCTCATTGTTGCGTAAATATTGCGTAAATGGGTCTTCGTGTTTCGAAGTCAAAATTTGAAATCGCTACCAGTTCCCTTTCTACTTATTTCTTTGATGGATTGGAAAAAAAACGAAAACTAAACGACCTTAATAACAAAATTCACCAAAAACTAGGTTTTCGTCACCAAAGGCTACCTTCAAAGGTCGATGGGTTACTAACTCGTTGGACACGAAATTGTCGTGTTTTTCTTTTGTTTCATTTTTTCATTTCTGATGCACAAAAAATGAAAACTTTCGTTTTTTATCTCTTAGAAACTTGGGCATCGAAAAAATCCATATGTCTATGTCACCTACACGTATAAGTCTTATTGTCATTCTTATTGTTAAAAGTGGCACATTATACATCCGCATCTTCGTCATCGGACGTGAATTTAAAGGACTATTCGCTGCCTGAATTCCCCATTCCCCATTCCCCATTCCCCATTCCCCATTCCCCATTCCCCATTCTTCATTCCCGTTCTTTCTTTCTCCCTTTCTCTTGTATTATCGATTCTTCTTTCCTGCATTATTCACTTTTTAACGCTCTAAACTTCCAGCATCACCTAAAACAGCACCTACATGTTCATAGACACACATATGTGTAAGGTACGTACGATCGTCGTCGAATCTTCTTATACGCTATACCGTGTTTACATACGAAAAAGAAGTAAGAGAAAAAGTAGGTGTATGTATGCGAGGTATCAGAAAAAAGCAGAAAGAAAATAGGAAGAAAAAAAAGGAAACGTAATACCGGGAGGTGATGTCACTCCTGAGTGGCGTCTAATACGGCGGGTGGGAAGGAGGCGAGGAGGAAAGGGGTACCGATCGAAAAAAAAAATAAAAAATCAACGGTCGATGAAGATGTGCGGAAAGACAAGTTCGCTACGGTAGATGATATCGCGTAATATCATGCATGCTCGATATGCTCCGCGAATTATTCCGATACACACATTTCTTGGTGGTAGTACAGAAAAAACTGGAACGAAAAATAAATAGAAAAAGAAAATGGATAGAAACAGAAGAAACACGTGTACATAGTGGAGCAAGAACAAGAAAAAAAAAAAAACATCCGTCTGACTAATTGAGATAGTCGAGCAAAACCGGCGTGTTTAAAATTGCAGTTTCCGTTTTACCTGCGCTAAAAATCTCGGTTTAGCTTGGCTTTTCTAAAAATCCCTGGGGGATGCAGAAGTTCTTACGGTTCTTAGGTATATCCTCTGTATAATGTATATGTAAATATGTATGCGTATCGCGACACTGTAATTTCGTTTTTTTGTGTAATTATAAATTATATCCACCCATAAGTACGTGTGTATATATTTTTTGTGATTGACAATCGCTGTACAGACTGCAGACTATAATATAAATGTACGTATGTATATTGTATATATTAACAGAGGGAATGAATAGCTGAGTGGCAAAATACACATGCACGTGCAAATATACATACAATACATAGGGAGTCTAGACGGTTGTGTATAACAATGATAATTGTTATGTATTCGGACTTGCATAATTAAATGAAGGCAATTATAATGCGCGAAGAGGAGGCAGACAAAAAGGAGACAAACTGACGAATTCGTTAATCAACTGCATCGAAATTTAAATTAAATATACCTATGTATATGTATACCATATTATATATATTCAACCGCACACACATCGTATGTGTAACACCGTGCACTGTGATTAATATATTATTGAATTTCAATTCATTCTATCCTCATAATCATCGAATAATTTAAATAATTTAATACATGCGGAAGATTCTGCGACAGAAGAAAAAGCGAAAATTTAAAAAATGAGATAGTTTTAATGAGAAAAAAGTGTACTTCGCGCGATAAATATTACCTATCAGATGAAATTAGGGTACTTGAGGTGCTTATAAACTTAAACGATAGTCATTTTTAGACGTGCCATATAAAAATAAAAACATGTATACGAAACTTACGCACGCGTTGAGAAAGAGAAAGATATTAGAAAAAATTTTTAAATACATATAAGGGGACAGATTTATACATACACTGTGTGTCTATGTATAAAGATAGATAAAGATGAACTCATGCGATAAGGAATTATATTATCGCGTTGGAATTTTTACAACGGTCATTATCCTGCAGGTACATAACGCGTAGCATTGTAATAACTATTAAAACGATGACGCGCCAAATTTTTGAGGATGGGAAAAAAATTGAAAAAATTTACAATAAAATAAATTGAAATATCGAGGCACAATGGACGTACAAATCGTATAACTACTGTGATAATAAAGCTTTTTTTTAGGTCGATATCCACGTTATAATATATGGGGCATTCCAAGCGATAACGAAAAAGTTTGATCCCCAAGACTTTCAGTTTAAGATTGAGACTGTTTCAGGTGATTGTAGTGTCTCTGGTTTGAATTATTATTATCATTGTCATAATTTCTATTTTTTTTTTTGTTCTTTGTTTCTATACACGTGTGTAATATCGTAGCGATGATCAGTTGACGAAAAATAAAATAAAACCCACATCACCTACTGGTATAAGTGTAAATACCTATATACAGTTATTTATGACGTAATCAGTGATACCTTTTTAGGCATGAACACCTTCATATAAAAGAGAGAGAGAGAGAAAAAAAAACGAATAACAAAAGCGTAAAAAACAAGAGAAAAAAGATATGAGAAAATTTAACAATCCGCTCATCAACTATACTCATACTCTACTGATATTATATCACTATTTCTAAAAAAATCTTCAATTTTCAGAATCTCACATTTATTTAATTATTATTTTTTATTTATTTGTCATCTCATCTTGATATTTTTTCACCTTCTCCTTATTACAATGATTATAACCTGTTATAAAATTTCGTGTCGGCCTGTGCTGAATAGGTTTGTTGGCGACCAAATTAAATGAAACGAAACAGAAATAGAAAATGAAAAATTATTATAAAATAGAAATAGGAAACGAAAAACTACCACCGATTATTACCCGTATAATCTGTAATCTATGTATATAGGTGCATGTGTTTTTTGCACCAGCAAAAAAAAAAAGGAAAAAGACACAAATTTACAAACGTCGACAAAAATTAAAAAACTATAATGTATAGTACACACGTACGTACATGAATTCGTTATAGGTATTGTAATAAAAGAGACAACTTTGCCCGTGACACTTTTTTTGTTTTTTTTTTATCTTTGGTATGCAGATACATATACACATTATTATTACTTTATATACCCAGTGTTGGAATTCTTTTTTATTCTTTCAATCGCATTGTATATCATACTGGGAATTATCGAATTACGCAGTATAAAATTTCGGTTCAGAAATAATTTCTTTGCACATATATACATCTACGTACGCATCTGTGTATGTATACGTATAAATGTATTTTATATTACACACATATATGTATAAACACCTACGTATCCGTATCTGCATTGAACGTATATGTGTTTATGTGTTTGAATAACGTATGGATAGATATAAAATAAGTGGGTGTTATTTTACACAGAGCTGTAGATTAGATGTGCCAAAAAAAAAGAATGAAGTAAGATAAAAAGACAGAAAAGAAAGAGTTAACAGGAGAAGAATAAAAAGAAACTAGTACATACACACTCAATTTGTCACTATGTATACCTACGAAAGTGAAAAAAAAAATAGAATAAGGAATTCCAGAATAATATCATATCAAAACGTCGCACGACGCGTAGATAGCACTAAATATGCATAATGAAAAATGAATGAATAAAAAAAACCCACCGCGACACCTACGTATAAATAACCGTCTTGTGAACTCATCATTTAAACGAAAAAAAAAAAGAAAATAACAATAATAAGAATTCATTTAAATTTTCCAAGCGCGGATCGGAAGAAAAAAGAAACGGAATATTTGTGATAATTATTAGGATTTTTTTTGTTTCTTGATCTCATTATGTGGAGTAGAGAATTTTTTCGTGCATGCGATTTTGTTGTTTCATGTTCTTTTTTTACCTAATATGCACGGTGCGCAATCGTTGGAATTTGAAAAATTCAAAATTTGGTAGTGATGAAATTACCGAACATTCTTGGCACGTCTTCCCGTTGCCGTATAAAACTTGGTTGATTTTTACTTTTTTTTATTTTAATTTTTTTTATTTTTTATTATCACGGTGAAATCACAAAACCAGAAAAAAGAAAGATATCAACTGAACTATAAATAATATTACCACTATTGCCACTTGTTGATTAAAAGAATGTAGAAAAAATTTCAAACAAAGATATGTACTATTAATTATGAACACAGTTGAAAAAATTCTTTTGCATTATAGGTTAAAATTCGTTTATATTTTGATGCTTGAAGAGAGATGGAGAAAAAAAAATGAAGCACTTGCGGATAATGACGTCTGCTTTGACCGGTACGCCAAAGTGAAGCGGCCCGGCACCTCCTCTTTTCATTCTTGAATAAAAATATGAAACGTGTTTAATAGCTTTGGATGGTAATGAAAATTAACCGATCCATCTAACATCTTAGAAGTTTAGTTGTTTTCGGGTTTTCGGTTTTTTTTTGTCAATTTTTTTGGTTTTAATCTTGTACTTCGGTTTTTCTTACTGGCCGAAGCAAGGAGGCGATGTATTTTATTTTTTGTGGAAGTTCCGTTTTTTGTTTCCAATTTTTTATAATTTTTTTGTATTACTCCAAACCCGCGATCTACGAACAGTCTAGTCTGGCTGCCTGACAGTGAACTAAACTCTGACTTCTCTTGAGTAGTAAAGAACAGCAGCTCCCTACCAAACGACTAACCTGTACGCGACACTATCACGAACTCATATTTAGCGTATGAAAACAGTTTGAAAATGTGTGGATCGAGTTGTATGTACGTATAGGTGGATTTGAACGAAGAGCGAACGCTCAACAACCACCAGACACCATTATTAATACCTTCACAATCAGAGAGTCGTTCATGTATATAGTGTTTTATACTCAACACACGTCATATGGAAGACATATACAGTGGAAAAGGAAAACACATCATGATAGCAAATCTCCTTTCCTCTCTCTCTCTCCCTCTCTCTCTATCTTCTCTCTCGCTCTCTATTACTTTGGACACACGTATGTAATCTGATGTGATGATACACTACAGGCTGAACGGTATGTGCGCGACGATGCTGATTCCGCAGTTGAACACGAGGCACCAGCAGCTTATAGTCCGATATACTCGACTGCTGGTGCTGGCTGCCTTTTCTCGTGCTTCGAATACTTTAAAGAAAAGACTGTGTAGATGTGGAATTCACATACGTATACTGTTATAGGAACGATATGACGTCATTCTGTTACGCTCAGTTCACTTCTGATCGAAATACCGTCGCTTTTTAGTCGTATGGCTCGTTCGGTCGTTCATTCGCTCGTCCAGTCGTTTGACTGCCGCTGCTGCTGCTGTTGTAGGTGACCCTGAGACGTGAAACCGACTTGGACTGGTCCATGACCACGTCGATTACGAGGAGAGCGACTTGCTCCGAGTATGAGATTGAGTGAATCTGTTGCTGAAATTGAGAGTTTCATTTTTTTTCTTTCCCATTGTTCTATTCATATGTTTCATTCGGATCGTTTGGTATTCGAACGGTGTTTGGCGATTGGTTTGGGTCAGAAGATTCATAGGTATGTTTGATAGATTCGAACAGTTCGAAAAAGTGTTCAAGTTTGAAGCATTTTCTTTTCAGGGCGGTTACGAGGAAAAAATCCCTGAGATGGATTGGCCAGAGAACATTCTTTATTGCCAGAGAACAGTCTTTTGAAAAATGCCTTGCCAAATCCGTTCAAATCCGATGTCAATTTGAATTCCGACGCTATCATTTGATCGAGCGACGCCAAAAATCATTACAGGCTGATGACTTTTACAAATAATTCAATCGTACATATTTTTTGTTCTCATTTGACATATCATTCATCTGCCAGGTCATAAGATTTTGCACTGTTTCAGCATTTGGAAATTCTGACAAATGTCATATTTCTCCTTCATCACTCATTCATGTAAAACACGTTTCAATCACGGAGGAGAAATGAATATGTATGAAAACATAGGTCGAAAAAGGTGATCGAATTTACATTTTGGTATCTTCATGGGAGCTTAGTACCTTGTTACTTTGCCTAACCTAAGCTGACTTGACTGTCAAGGAGGATCTGGGCGGAGGAGTTTTTTTTCCGAACTCTCGAAAGTTGAATTTTCGAGAAAAGCTCATTTCCCTACTTCCAAAATCCATATGTCTCGAGACTCTTCGGTGTTACTTATGGTTCGGAATAGACTCGGCGCCTATCTTAACACTCTCGTCCATGTATTTTTTCAGACAACCAAAAATCTTGGGCCGTTTTCTGAATTCGTTTTGGACTCGCCGAATTCAGATATACGGTCAAAAATTCTGAATTTCAAAATTCAAAATTTTGCTATCTTGTTCCTCGTACCTTCAGTAATTTTACAAACAAAAATTTACAGTCGTACGCTTGTCGCTACAATTCTTCATCATGAACCTATAAAATCAAATTTATTTAAGAGCTTCTTCTTTCGAACGGGGTGCTCGAATCTCAATGAGTAATCAAATCTATTAAAACTCGAGCACTTTTTTAAGCGTTTCGCGGTCCAGCGTTGACGTTCATCGGAAGGAGGAAATATTTCGGAGTTGTTGGAGAATTTAAGTAAATAGAAACTAACTTGTTGGTTAATTAAATGGTACATATGTATAGTATATATATATATGTGCGTGTGTATACCTGAGTTTGAAACACCGAAATAAAATATGGAACAGAACCTGGAAGCTCAAGACTTTGTAGCACACTTCAGGAGAAAGCAATTAGGGAAAACTGCGAGGAGTCATTAGTCAAGGGCTACATAAATGTTCCTTCCTTTCTTTCTTTTTTCATTTATTCTCATTCTATTATTCCGACAATTATTATTACATATTTGGACCAAAGAAGAGAAACAAAACCGCTATCTTTTCGTGTATCCCTTCACTTTCTTCGTTTCTTTTTTTTTGGTGTTCTTTGGCTAAATTCACTCGACTCATTGTTAATCTTGACCTTTGCTTCCCCTTTCAACACTCTGCCTATACACACATGTGCATACGTAGCACAAATCTTCATATATGTATATATAGAAATAGGACTGTGGAGAGTCAAGTTAATAGCATATATATTGGATAAAAGTTTTCAGTAGTAGTGTAACTTTCGCCAGTCTGTATAGGTCAGCCAAAAGCTATTTCACGGTGAAAACGACGAGGGGTTTTCTGCCGAGGCTCCTAGTTTTGCCCAGGGTGAAGGCGAAGCTGAAGGGAGAGTCCCAAGTGGTTAGCGGTCGGAAGTTGCTGCCAACCCTCCAGGGGAGGTAAACTGGACTGACTTGATTTTTCGAGGTTTAATAGAGTTTCCTCATCTCTTTTTTTCCTGTTTTTCTCACCTAACGCCAACATAGATGTCGCGGAATAAGAACCAGAATGGCGTCGCCCACAAGAAGCTATCAAAATTTTTTCAAATATATGATATGGTTCTGTTACGAAAATTAAAAGAATGTTCAAGAACTCACAATCGTAACTATTACGTTTTGAAAAAGATCTTTTGAGCATCGTACCTAATTTCTCTTACATTTTGGATTCGCAATTTCAATATTTCGGCTGAATACTTTTTTCATTCAATTCTTTTTCCGTTTTCCATAACGTATACAAAACCATCCAGGGGTCGGGACTCGGCACGTTTCAACGATACATCACGCAAAGGATGTGATTAGGTTATACTGGCAGTAGTAATAGTGGTAGTAGCCGTAGTGGTAGTGGTAATGGTCAGTCTAGGTCAGCCATAACCGAGAACCAACTAGGAAGGCCTGTCGGATGTTGCCGAGGCGTGTTTTTGACCGATGACCAAAACCCGAGCACAATACGGATTAACGCATCTCATCCCGAAACCACCCGAAACCCTACCCTACCTCTTCCCTTCTTAACCCCGGGGTGCACGTTGTACGGAATATCAATTAGCTCTAACTGCCGCCTAAAACAACCCACTAGCAGAACATAAATAAATAAAAAAAAGACCAAAGCTCACATTTCGGAAATATTCAATCAAAGAATCCCTTGTTCATTTTTTGTTTCTCTTTTTTAGAGGGAGGAGAAGAGGGGACGTCGAACACGCGAAAAGTGACGAAAATTGTCCCGTATTCCTGAGGGAATCACGTGTCCCGAAGGGGAAATAGGGGGTGCTTATGTAATTGCAGTTGTATTAATTAAGGGGTGGCACTTAACGCGGAGATTTGAGTAGTTAAAGCGGGTGAGTATAAGTGATTTATGCCAGTGAAATTCCTCGTAGGATTTATGATGTATGATGTACGTACGTACCTACGTACGTAATATATTATAGATATGCGACCTACAACTACGAAGGGTGGTTTTTTGAAAAATTAGTTTAGCTCGGTGAAAAAATTATTTTCTGATAGGTCGTTGATTTTTGATTTCAGTTTGCAAAATAACGTTTGCAACATGGACGTGGGGTGAAAGTAATTTAACGCGTACGAAACTTTTTGACTCAAGAATTAAGTACGACGACCATTTAAAGTCGAATAGTATGCGTTACAATTTTGTCGGTTAAAATAAGAGAGAAGGAAATTAAAAGAAAAACAAGAAGGATTATAAGACCATCCCAGGATCGGCCTACGTGTCAAATTTTACTCGGTATAAAGATGGCGTAATACTCGTAATTCGCGAAACGTGAAAAACAGTGATTTACGTTTTTGCTTTGGGAAAGGATATGAAAAAAGTGGTTTGGAATGAGGTGAAGAATATACTTTGAAGTGAAGATTTTTCACGTATATATACCGCTTTTTTTTCTCAATCTATGAAAACGAGGAATCTCGTTTCTTAATTCACGTGAGCTCTGTCACACACATATACACACTCTACACAGTGTTCTTTTTTTTGCCGATGTATCAATGGAAGCTATTTCTCGAGCTCTTTGCTTGATTTTGTTCCCTATTTACCCACCTTTTATAATCCCTTCTCTTTTCCCCCTTATTTTCTCCCCTTTGACTCGCGATATATGATCCGAACTGATGCATTAGCCGTAGGCGCTTGTGATTTTTGGTTCGAAGATTCAAGACTTGAGTAGCTGAGTTTTAGAGGTGGTAACGGAAACTGAGATCTACAGGAAAGAGGAAATGGGGAGCTGTCGGTATACGCGTACGAGGTGTGGAAGAAGGTGGAGGCGAAGCTGGAGGTGGAGGTGGAAATGGAGGTGGGGGTGGGGGTGGGGGTGGAGGTATGAGTGGGTTGAGGGGTTGAGGGGTTCCCTGCAGTGGCATGAGGCGCTGCTCTGGCTTCGATGCTCGCCCTTAGTGATTACATTTGCAAGTCAGATGAGCGAGTCAAGTGGGCACGGTGAAAGTAGGGTTTCGAGGTTCTCCAGCTCCTGCAGGTTCTACCGCGTTCTCCTAGGGCTTCACACCGAGAAATATGTCCCTCTGATTTAACCAACGCTCAAAGAACCGCGAAGAGATATAACCAAAAAGAACGCAACTCGCGGTGACATCTGCAGTTCACAATATAACTTTCAAGAATCATGTAAATTGACGAAAAGACAAGGAAGAACCTGAAGATCCTGCGGCGCTTACGAAGCCTGCAGGGGAAGCTGAAGCTCACGAAGTCGACGCTGAAGAATATCAAGAAGAAGCACAAGGATTGGGAGGAAGAAGATAAACCTTATGAAGTTGCTGATGTGGAGAAAAATTAAAAAAAAAAACCCTAAACAGCTGGGCGGCCGAAGAAGACGAAGTTGAATAAGCTGAACATAGAGACGAAGATTAAGAAGAAGCTCAGGAACAGCTGACTTTGATATACTGTAGACGAACAAAAGGTTAAAAAGCCGCGGACGAAGGACCTCAAGAAGTTGGAAACGTTCATGAAGAATGAAAAGAAGGTGAAGAAACTGAAGGAGATTCATTTAGATGAATAAGAAACTGAAGTATAAGCAGAAGAAGAAGAAGAATAGCTTCGCCTATTCTACGTGCTTCTTATTCCACGCGGAGTGACGAGATTGATTTTCCTATCGTGTTTCGCTTTTCCTTCTCTTCTCGGTGATGAAAACTCCAACGGACATAAAAAATGTGTTAAATTGTCAACGATTAAGTGAGGATTAGTGCAAGGGGTGGTGTAGAATCCTGAAGGTCGAAAATATGGTGCGTTTATTTATGGATGTTAGTAATGGGTCTGCGCTTGGAGCTTTCGTTGAGCTCGGGCTTGAGCTTGAGCTTGTACAAAGGACAGTTTAATTAAACGAAAGGATTTTGAGTAAAGCGGCGGAGTGAAGAGTGGAAAAAGGATCTAAAGTGCGAAGGAAACGCTGGTAAAATCTGGAAGACTATATAAGTTATCATTCAGCAAGCTACTCGTGAATGTCGAAGAAAAACGTACCCCGTACCGTAACACCGGGTGATCAAAATTCTGTAAGAGAATTTCCACCGGCTCAAACTGGTTTGGTACAGGTAGTAGACTGTACATACCGGTATATTGAACAGTGTATAAAGCAGATTGTCTCGATTGTCCAGACTCTCCTATCCTACAGGAGCTCGGAAGCTGCCGGAGAGCTGGAAGTTATCTCGCCCACTCTCGATGGCCGCGGTAGAACATTGGGACCTTCTCCACCCTCTCCACCCTCTTTACCACTATACTCTATACCACATAGATGTGAGCTACAGACCTAATGAAATTCCTAGGGGACGCAAATACCGTTTGCATATAGTTTAGATACCCTCCTGCCCCCATCATCGTCAACGCTCTCCTGTTCATATTATTCTACATGTACTTCTCGCAATCACTCCTTGACCGACTATGATAATGCGGACTATGATGTTATCAAAATGAACTCGCTCAGCTCGGAAATGGCGCAGAAAGTGAATGATAAGAAAATTGTAAAAAAAATGAAAGGCAACACGAAAATGACAAAAGTCGGGGGTGACATCGAACAACTAAACTGCTGAATGCTGGGCCATAAAAGAAATGGTAGACGATCGTAGGCAACGACGATATAGCGAACAACGGGTGGCATAAAAAATTAAACAATGGCAGGAAATCATCAACCGACGAATGCCAGCAGCTATAACAAAATGGTGAATAATTTTAGGTGATGAAATAAAATGCCAGATAAAATGGCGAAGGCCAGACGACAGAAAATTTGCGGACGGTGGACAATATCACGAGTCGGAACAATAGGCACAAACAAAACACGATAATAATTAAAAATCAGGTAATAAAAGAATTATTTACCCAGTTTTCTTGTTTTCCTGGGGATTGTAGGCGGTGCTCAGTCCACTCTCGTATAACCTACTATTTACGTTTTGCTAAGCCCGTATGTATGGCAATTCACGTTTTCCAGAAGTTATTGCATTGTTTGAAGTTTGAACAGGTAGGTAGGAAGGTATAGAAAGGTTGGTAGGTGAGTAGAGCTGTAGGCAGCTATGTAGCGTATTAACAGAGAGAAGATAAAAAATGAGGAGAATGAAGCGAAGGTTGGTCGAGGGAAGAGGGTGGCTGAAAATAGCGCCACAGATTAACGACGGGAAAAACCATCCCCATCCACTTCACCTTCACTTCCACTTCCACCTTCACTTCCATTCCAACTCTCGTGCTTTTTCGGAGCTAATGCGAAAATAATTAAAGGCAGCGCTTGTTTTCTTGTCGAGATACAATGGACGGGGTTTCTAAAAGAGACGAGGTACCCATCGTCGTTTAGTACACAAAATTTTTTTAAATCTTAAAGCTTTCCTGTTCGATTGCACAAAATTAATATCACATTCAGGGGAATGAGACGAACACAGACAAAAAATATATTTGAGAAACCTAACGGTGCGGTCTACATTAAAAAAATTGAAAGAAACGATGTGGAAGAGCAAAAAAAGAGAAACATACTTTACAAAATAAGATTGGCTACGTAACGGTAGTATCGTGTTCTGAAAAATATCGCATCGATTATTGAATAAGCAGAACATAAATATGGTGCGCCCATACGTGGATTCAGTTTTCTATATCCACATCCAACACCGCAGGTGCAATAACTAAGGGGAGCAGGGGAAGAGAGAGGGGGTGGTAAAAAATAAATAAGAATGAAGTGAAAAAAAGAACAACCACCATGCCAATAGTAGAAGAGTGGAAGAATAAAATACACGAGCTAAGGGAGGGAGGAGAAAAAGCTTCTGGCGAATGTTATGAAAAATTGAATTTTCCGATGTGCTTTGGGGAGGTTACGTCGGTACACCACAACCACCACCACCACCACCGCCACTACTACCACCACTACTACCACCCCCATCCGATCTTTATCTCTCTCTTTTGTTATTTATGGCCTTCAAGAACCGGCTTTGTCAATTTCTAACCAATTCGTATTGCAGGATTTCACAAATTGTGCTCTGCGCTACACTAGGGTGTAGGTATATAGCTGGAGTTACAATAAAAGTGCATATGAAAAAAGGGGTCTCTTACGAATGGTGTTTGCCTGCAAATTTTTTAACTCCGAGTTTCCAAAGTTTAACTCTCAGATCAAAAAAAAGACCCTTAGAATTAGTTTACTGTCGGTTCCAATTAAACTTTACAGCTCTTCCCTAATTTTCCAAATCGATTTAACTGTCTTTACGTTATCTAAAAATTTTTTTTACCCTGACAGAAAGTTTTTTCAGACAAAAACTATCACTAAAATTGTCGGAAGTTTCCTAAGTTCGAACGTACCAAACAGATGGATACATTACGTGCTGGGGAGTTCATGAATACGTATTATACGATAAGTCGAAAGAAAATTGAACATCAAAGTGGTATCAGTAATTATTATATAATTCATTTTTTTTTTCTTCTTTAAATTTCATTAAATTCAAAGACTATAAATTGTACAACAAAGTTATTAAATTAATTACCCAAGTTTTCTGAGCGGCTTTTAGAAACGTACCCCATCAGTGGCAGTAGCGCTAAATGAGTCGGAGGTTCTCTTCCAAAATTTATTGACGACGGGAGGTGGGGGGATGGGCATTAATAAGAACATTTTCGAAGGGGTAGTTCAAAGCGATTCCAATAATTGGCATCCTATTATTATCATTATTAACATACCTATTATTATCATTATTGTACTTGTACTTGCTACGAAACAGAGACGAAGTTTGGTGGAGTTGAGCGCTATAGATTGACGATGAATACACGGGGTGATTCAAGAATACTACACCGAACATCAAGGGGGAAATCGTAGCGGATTATTTATCACTAATTTGTACTGTGAGATTCGAAATTTTCCTGGGACTTTCTGGAACCGACGCGATATTTTTGGTTATTTTATTTTCCTATGAAAAAATCATTCGCTGCAACTGTCATCGGATCGGTTGAAATACTACGTGATCACCCCGTATGACGTTAGGATACGCTAAACTTGGACTTAAAGTACAGGTATAACTATAACAAACCCTTATAACTTTAAACTCGGCTTCAAAAGGTGGTATATCAGTCGGGCGACGAGAAGGAGTTAACTCCAGGCGTTGCTCTTTACCTTTGTTGTTACCCCAACACTTTTACATTAAAACCTAACATCATCACACTCGTCCTTTTTGGCATCGATTCGGTCGGTTGGTTGGTTGGTTGGTGTGTGCGTTCGCTATCGTTTTTCATCTCCTTCAACTTGACTTTAATCGGTTAATTGACAAAGTTTAAATACCCCCTGCTTTTCCCCATCTCCATCTCCCTTGATACCCTTTTCCTATCGTTCATTTCGATTTTCCTGCGCCTGTATTGAGACCTCCGGTTTAGGGTCGAAACATTTTTTTTTATTTTTTCTTTCCCCTTTTCTTTTTCTAAACCCCAAAAAGCCTGTTCAAACTGACCGCATCTGTTACCTGAACCTCCTTTCGATTCGATATACATACATATATGTGGCGATACTTCGATCGTACGAAATTGAAATCAGCCGTTTTATTTTCTGTACAGTGCACATTCTGTAATAAACATTAAGCAAACGCTGGCCAACGTGCGCTCCTCTTCAAATATTTGAATCGTACAGAATGTTAATTACGGAAGAAAAAGTGCCTACGTACATGGGGCCTTTCATGCCAATCGATCACCTACCTTAGACTCCTCAAAACGATCCGATCCTGTAAAGCTTCGTGTATCGAATAAAAAATGTAAAATGGTTAGGACCACCGACCAGCTGGCGACTTAGTATGAATCACCCTATAGATAATGTTTGCCGATGTGTACACGTCCCAAATAAAAAATCGATAACGAAGTAAAATTCAAAGAACTTTGAAAATCTCCATCGTCGTAGTAAGAATTGTTTGCTCGAAATAAACACCATCAAACGCATATACCGTGTGTCCGCGAGCTGACGCCGCAGTAACTCTAGTTGCCTGAGGCGGTGTTGCGGCGTGAGCTCGCGGACACACGGTACATACGTAGGCATCCATGTCATAAAGAATGCACGTGTATTTAATCGATTGAACCAAAAAAGCAAAGAAGAAAAGAAAAATAGAAATCTTCTCTGTGCGGGCATTAAAACAAAAAAGTAAAAAATTATAACGTCGTGTCCGTACGATGCGATATCAGTTTTCCCCACTCGACAATAGATGATCCTTTCGATCAGATAATAAGGAGTAGAAAAAACGATAGCTATATCCAGCTACTTTACTTTATATCTAATTGTAAGTCAGTCAACTCGTAGCCGGTTGTTAGCTAAGGTGTGTTCTATGGCTACCGTATTTTTTCTCCGTCTCCCTATTCTTCTTCGTCTTCTTTCTCCATTTTTTTTTGTTTTTGTTCCGTAATTTTTTTATTTATTCTTTTCCCCTTTACTCCCGGTTTTTCTGCACCCCTTACACCGTCAAATGCGCGTTGCTAAATGGCTCTCTGACGAGCCTACTCGTCAGATCATCATGGACGACCGCTGATCGCGATCGTCTCCCTTTTACCCGGTCCCTTTCCCTTTTTTCACCCTTCCACCCCCCACCCCCAGTTTCTCCCTACGTCCCCTCTTCCTTTTCTCTCTTTTAGCGGCACGTTTTCCACTCTATATACCATAACCACTTAGTAGCAAGCTATAGGTATCAGCTATCCGCACTCCACACCAGTTCTTTTTATTTTTCGTGTTTCCCTTATTTTTATACATATATATACGTACATATCGAAGGGAGCTTTTTTTGACAAGTCGCTCGAGAGTATCACGGAGTGAGAGAGAAAAGTGTTCGGTTCCAAACCGAAATTTTGATGATGTTTCTTTTTTTTGTCGTTGCTTTTTTATTCTTCTCGTGGTAGCGATGTCTGAGGCTATCACGATGAGTTGGCGCGGGATCAAGGCAACGAGGTAAGGTGTAAGCGGCTGCTCGGGTTAGTGGTGGCGGTGGTGGGGGTGGTGGGGGCGGTTTGGGAAACTAAGTTTTTAAGTAAACAAACAGAATTATATCCGCAACGTTTATATTCAAGTTTGAAAAGCCGACTACGGCCATCAGGTACGAGTAAACATCACCATATTCTGCCGACTAATTCAATTTCTATTATACGGTTATATTTATAGCATTGCGATTACGACGTTTTCGAAACATCGTCATTATTACTCTTTAGATATTCAATTTAAAACTTCATCTGCAGCCAGCCAAACACGCCCCTTGTCGAGATGCAGTTGCAGTATGGATGACCGTACATATTATGAATTTCATTCGCATGATGTTTTCGATAATTTGAGCCATGAAAATACACGCCTCGATGAAAAAATTTTCAATCAAAGTTCTCGTTGGTTTTTTTCGGGGTTGGGAAATTTTTTGCCTTTGAAAAAAGGTAGGTACTAAAATATCGGTAAGTAACGGTTTTTCAAATCCGAGCTTTCTTTTTTTTTTGCAACTTTGAAGAAATATCATTTGTTTAGCTATTATATTCATCAAGTTCGCTCCTGCCGTTGTTTGCCGGGTTCTTTTGTGCCTAATTGAACGGGAGCGGAGCGGAGACTTGTAGACCCAATTAAGGAGGTACCTACCCAACGTGTACGGAGTCCAGGTTATACTCTTAACCATCTCAATACCGACTGCCGACCCAACCTATCCGAACAACCTACTCGAGTTATCAACTAATAAATTATGGACTTAATCGAGTTTCTCTGGTTTTCCTGGTTCCCCGGTTAGGATATGTATGTTGTATATTCCACCTCCTCTCGCTTTGACTCCTACTCCTCATCATCATCATTATCATCATCATCATCATTATCATCGTATCCAACGTTAACACGAGTCTGGTTACCTTGCCTGTTATATCCTTATTATAAACCACCCCGAGCAGCACCCTCGGGGACTCTGCATAACGTCCATATGCAGTACGCAGAGAACCGTGCAGCTTTTAATTATCCGCGAATCGAACTTGTAGGTCAACATTTCCTGCCGTATCATTATATTCTATATTTTCTTATTTGATATGACACATTTCTGATTCTTTTCGTTCGCTCATAAACTCATAAACTCGTTTTCAACAACATACGTCTTCACTGTGCGTTCGCTTATGTAGGAAGTGCAAAAAAATAAACTGCCGTTTTAGGGTTCAGACGAGAATGGATCATGACTCTTTGGGGTCAGATGTGAGATCTGAGGGGTCGGATAAAATAACCGTGAAATATCCTTACAAAGTCCGAAAAAAAGAAGAATAAAAAGAATAGGAAAAAAAAGAGAGGAGATGGAGTAGAATAATGATAATAGTAATAGTAATAAAAATAGTGGAAGGGTTGGGACAGAAGGTTTTGACGGGTAGTAGATACATATGTAACGGTAGGTGTATACGTATATGTCTATGTGTGTGCTACAGTAAACCATATAAAGGGAGTTCCATATCCAGCGGCGGGGAACCCGAAGTAGCTGATATTGTGCAACAAATGGAGCACTTTATCTCCTTGCAGAAACCGACTCTATGCCTTTTACTACCCCCTACTTCTATCTCTAGTGGCTTCTATCTATCTGCCCACCTATACCGACCAACCGACTTATACGCTGCTCCAAAGGCGACTAAAAAAGTATCAAAAATGGAATGGTTGGAAGGTTGGAATCTGCATAGATAAAAGCCTCTCATTTACAATTTCTGAATCATATATAATATATATGGTATAATTTTGATTTGTTTCACGTTACGATTTCTAATTTTTTTCGTTTTCTCGTATCGCCGAATGTAATCACGTTCCTCGAACAACAAATGAAATTTGATTTGACGAAACATATAGAGAAATAAAACTGTCGCATAAGGAATTCGAATTTTGTCATAAAAAATATATTCCTCCAGTTTCTGTTCTACCGAGAACGATTTTTTTTCCATACGATCTCCAGTTTTCAATCGGATATTATATAACTAGTTCATTCAATTTTTCACCCGATTCGTGTGCAACTCAATTCTTTGTTTTAACTTTTGAGTGCTACGGTATTTTTCATTTCGATCTAGTATAGCGCTTGTATGTACACAGAAGCAATTAAAATATCCTCTCGTTCTCGAGTTTTTCGCTGCAATAATAATAGTAATGATAATAATAATAATAATTATTATTATTATGATTTAGTAATATAAGGGAAAAGAGATTTTTATCAGATTCATAGAATAAACGAGTAGGGTGAGGAGTAGAACAGTGTGGGTGGAGAACGAGAGAAGTAGGCGGAGTTCGCGGTAGGTGAGTAGAGAAGAAGGTGGTGAAAACCGTCCGTCTTATTATAAAACTTGACCAACTTTTCTATTGTTAAAAACTTTTTCCAACACGCGCGTACATGTATACGTAAAAGATAACTCTTAATAACACTCATCTTCTCATGACAAGGTTAAAAAAATTATTATACCTTTACTTATTTTCTTCCATTTTTTTTTTAGCTCTCATTTTATCATCGTAGAAAATATACATATTCTTGTGAATAATTTTGAAAAACCTGAAATCCAAAACTACCTGAATATCCGTAAAGATCGACCGGTTCAGTTTAAGGCGGTTACGCCCTTCTGGTTCGCAGCCTTTCATATCGTACAGCGCGGTTGGTTTTTTCTATCATTTTATCACCTGCACACATCTCTCTTTCGACGCGTTCAATGTTTTAGTTATCAATTTTATTATTGATTTTTTTTTCATTCATTACTTCTTTTCCATGTTTCAAACCTGCATCAGCACCACCGATTTGCTAATAACCCCCCCCCCCCCCCCCCCCACCCCTCTTTCCCAACTCTATAAGTTTCATCGTCATTCAAGAATTGCAATTTTTTCACCTGCAGCAGCGGCAGCTGTCTACCCTCGCGATTTTTCAATTTTTTTTTTTTCCTCTTTACCTCGAAAAAGGCAACGAACAAAACATACAAATGTAAAAGAAAAATGAGGAAAAGTAATGAGAAATTTCTTTTCCATAGCCGAATAGAAGCATCCGTGAACCCCCCGTCGCGTTCTCCCGCAAAAGCAACTCGCGGAATCTTCGCGTTGTTCGAAGAATTTCGAAGCAGAAGCAGAAGCTTTTTATACATTATAAAATATAATATGACCGTGGACCAGATAAGACTGGAGCGTTCAGAAATACGTATCCTAGGTGGACCGAAACGAATAAATAATTCAATTGACACATCGGAAGGGAGGATTTACATATAATGTTGATTTATTCAGGAAATAACAGAAATAGATTGGACGAAAATCTATACCGCTAGATTGGAATCTACAATCGCAAGAATGTAACAAATGTTTTTTCTTCAACTTTATAATCTAGTTTGCCATAACCATTTACTTAGTTGTTTTTATATCCTTTCTTTGAAAACCTACAGAAAAAAAATCAATCATATTTGTTTTCACCTTCACCCTTTGAGAATCAAAAATGCTTCCAATTGAAAAATCGGGATTATTCCGATGGCTTGTTAATAAAATAAATGTATTTTAAGGCTCAAAGGGTCAATCAATGCTGAACAATCCATTAACCCCTTTCGGGCCCTCTTTAATTACGTCACCAGGAATGAACAAAAAAAGAACAAAAAGACAAAGGATGTGGAGGAAAAAAATAAAACTTTCATGGTCCACCCTCGGTGGCGGGACGGGATTAAAAATAAGAGGAAAAAGATAGGAAGAATCAAAAAATGTTCGAATCGAAAGAAAAAAAAAACCCTAATGAAGTGGTATTGATGTGTTACAATTATAATTGTTGTTATCATTATTACTATTATTATTTTTATTGAAAACTCACCATTTGCTACGGCAGCTCCGCTGTCAGCCTCGTTGAAAAGATTATCTGCAACAAAAATAAATGAATAAATGAAAATAAAGGAATAAATGAAAATAAAGGAATAAATGAAAATAAAGGAATGTAAAAAGAGCAGATTAATCGATGATGAAATGTATTGCGAATAAAAAGAATAGTAAAAAAAAAAATGAAACATGGAACGAATAAAAAAGAGAAGAGAAAAAAAACAAGGATCGAGAGACCGGAAGAGGAGTAACGAAAATTCAATTAAATCGTGAAACAAGAACCTTGTTGATTTGGGGATTATGTAACGGATGGATTAAAAAACTGAAAATCAAAAAGAAAGACTCGCCCTTGTTCCGTATATATTTGAAGCACATTTTTTGTTCCATAAATTTTTCGTGAGAAAGAAAAGTAGAATAAAAAGTAACACAAACGCAATCACATGTAAATATGGCTGTATAATCGTACGTGCTATATGTATAAATAGGAGTACAATGAATATCATTTTCAGCGGGCAAAGTTTCGCGTTTCGCTTTAACGTGATCGTTCCCTCTAACCTGGAGGAGTTTACAACTTATTGACGTTATTACAAAGTTTAGGAAAGGAGTTTCTGTGTATACGTATACCTATATAAATGCATGTAAACTCGGATCGGTGTGGTAGCTATAAGTAGCGGAAGGTACAAAAAGCTCCTTTGCATTCCCAATATCGACCCCATACCGATGTATACTACCATACCTTTGTTGCCCTAAGATTCGAAGCACGACCGATCACTCGAACCCCTTTTTTTTCTAACCTTGTGTCTACATGTGTACCTACCTATAAGCTTATGTACCTGCGTTCGAATTGGAGTTATTGGTCGTACATTAGCACGTATGAAAAAAAAAGGAGGAAAACATTTGGCCTTGGATTCCAAGGCCTAGGTTAATTTTCTTCGCCGACCTCGAGCTGAAAAATCACCCGGGCAAGCGGTAACATAAATTTTATATACACCCCGTAGATGCGTATAGTATATAATGGAAATTCGATTAAAGGACGAAGTCAAGACGGAGCCGGGACATCCTTTCGATCAATTTTCAAGCCTCAGCTGTACAAGATCGAGTCTCGGCTGAATGTCATCCTTACGGAGAGAGCAGCCCGTTGAAGTAGCAGCGCGTAGCCCTCCGAAGGAAGAAATAACTTCCCTGTCGTCCCCGGGCTGGAAAAAAATTACCCATGCATATACCTCACGTGTACGGTACTATATCTATATACATATCTATATACCATGTACGTAAAGACGTCGCCGCGAAAACAGTGTTCGAAAATTCTTTGTAACGTCAAAATCAAAAAATCTTCTCGTTTCCTTTTTTTTCTCACATTGATTTTATATTTTATTTCGCACATCTCGTTTCACATGACCAGAATGAAAGCTGAATGTCAAAGCGTAAGCAAAAAACCCAGAAAATAAGCACGAAACGGGGGCGCAAGGGGATCGAGAAACCAATGAAACTGATTGTGAATTAAGAAAAAAAAAGAAAGGGAAATATGAACGAAAATAGACGGAGGAGAAAACGAAAGGTAAGCACCTCTGATATTGATTGTGAGTCTTGAAAATATCTAACATCCCAACATCGTGGCAGTGTAGATAAATATAGTATGTATGTATACATATACATTATGTACCTATATAAAGGGCTAGTATAGGAAGGGAGTATAAAAAACTGATTGGATCAAAAAACGTGAGGGTCATAGCTGGTGATTCCGAGTGACGAGAGACACGCGGAGGATATTCGCTATCCTTTGATTGTGAGTATAAAAAGGTAAAAAAAAAAAAACCAAAAACAGAAATTAAAAATAAAAAAACGAAAAAACAGAGTAAAATAATATACTGTGTATAAATCGAAGAGTAGCCCAGTGAAAATGATGTAATAATAAGAAGGAATAATTTGAAACCACGCTTGTCGTCGCGATAATGAACTACAATACTTACGCATATTTTCAATATGATATGCACACTTTTTTTTCCAACCTCACTTCGATTTGATATCGAAGTATGAGCTGGGGGCGAACAATTTAATGCAGGAATAATGCGATAAAATGGATTTTTATAAACGCCCACCCGACGCTTCTTTTTTTTTGTATGTTTTATTTTTTTCATTTTTCTCCCTTCCTTATCCTTCTTCTTATATTCAAGCCTCTATACAAATAGGGCTTATATCATATTCACCGCCGTTTCCGCTTTTCGAGCCCTCGAGGGGATTTTGGGACGACAGGAGGAAAAGAAAAAGAAGGAGGAGAAGGACAATGATAACGCATTTCTCTGTAATATATTTATTTCAACATCAATGTTCGTTATCTATTCTGAGCTTTTGTATATATGTATATTACATTACGGCATATATATAGATATATACATATACATCCCATCCGTCTGCCCATTTACTTCGTCTTCGTCACTCCTCTGCCCCCCTTCCACCCACTCCCCCCTCGCAACCTTCGCCATCCTCTTAATTCTTTCCGCGATTTCTCAAACGTCTGTAAACGTTCCGTGCAGCAGCGATATGTATGCGTATAGGTATAGAGACCCCCAAAAGGCACCTATGGTGCAAAAAAGTTGGCCAAGTACATTAAATGTTTAAAAATAACTACTATTACTACTACTACTACTACTACTACTACTACTACAAAAAATGTTAACTTTAACCATCAACAATAACAAAATTAAACGTTTTAAAAAACCTTACGTGTAGGCCTTATCTTACTATAGGAACGTAATAAGGCCTTTTCCAACATGATTACATAGAGAGGTAAGGTTACGTTAGGTTACGGTAGGTTATAGGTGTCTTTTATCGGTAGAACTTCACGAAAGTGGGGGGGATCTTTAGGATTTTTCCCCCGCACACGATGCACCCCCCTTGGATACCCCCCACCCTCCCCCTTCCGAAGTTACGGGTCCTGTTTCCTAGTTGTTTTGGGGGGGGGGGGTTGAAAGGGCATTATACGAGTGTGAACACCCTTTCCCCTCTCTATCGAGCGATCGTACTCCCCCTTCCCCCTTTCCCTATTTCACCCCTCGTCGGGGTGCTGGCGGCTCAGGATTGGGATAACCTATGAAATATTAATGCACCATCGTCACCGCAAAAAAAAATCCTTTCGAAACCCTCCCCTCCCAGCCCCTTAAAATCATCCCTTGACAGGGGGCCGGGCGGGGGAAAAGACCGAAAACAGGCTTCACCGATTTCGGCACAATTCCAGTCATTTCTGACACCTGCAACACTATGCCAATGATCTTAGAATCAATGAACACATTTTTCGAGATTTCTTCTCTTTTATTTTTCAATTTTTTTTTTTTAATTGTTAGTTTCTCCTTATTTATTTTTCATATCGATTCTGCAAAGGTGGAGATTGAATTCAGAACTGCTGGTACAGGGAGAAAATGAATCGACAGGAGGTAAAACAGACCGGAAAATAAACAGAATTATAATAAAATAGACCTAAAGCGTAAGTCGAATGGATTGGAAGAAAAACTAACGTATATTATATACAAAGGGGGTGATGAATAAGGCGCTGCAGGATAAAAAAGATTGAAAGATAGGTAGATGTATAGATAGGTATACAATGTAGCGCACAGCTATGTGTTCTCTAAATAAAACGATGTAACGTTGATGAGGAACGAGGAAAACGTGGAGATACGAAACTCATACGTACGTTTTTACATGTATATACATATCGAGTTTTCATCTCGCGATTCGCCATTTAATCTACAGCTGCATCTTCACCCCACCCTCTCCGCTTCTCTCCTCCTCATTCTACCTAGTACTTTTCTGCACTTCTCTGCAGTCTGGTGCACCTGCAGAAGGATCAGAACCAACCGATCGGTGCCACTCCACACTGCGCTTTAACTCCCCTACCCATTTATTACCATCACTGCAGCCAGCAGGAGCACCGGGAGGGTTGTAAGGTAAACTTCATATACCTCCAGCTATACCAAAGCTTCTCACTTCTCACATATACTAAACTCACCGTATAAAACGAGCTTTGCCTCCACTCGAAAACAAGATTTATGACGCTTTGATATTTTACTGTGCTATGTTTGTACCGTATACAAGTAAACAAAACTGAACAAATGAACGAGACAATGAAAAA
The DNA here is from genome assembly GCA_963932425.1 of Athalia cordata. Taxonomy (NCBI): domain Eukaryota; kingdom Metazoa; phylum Arthropoda; class Insecta; order Hymenoptera; family Athaliidae; genus Athalia; species Athalia cordata. The sequence continues at coordinate 313,679 of OZ010627.1, forward strand.
TATCAGACAAATTTCCTGCCCGGAAAGCTTCGCTCTTTTGCGTCAAGTACGGCTCGTCACCTTTTCACGAAAATAACTTGAGGTCCGAACCACCATTTTACCTCGACAATTGCTCAAACTGAATTGTTTTGTGAAATGATTATCTCGGGTTCTAATATTCGTGTGGCTAAAGCTTTAGAGTTAAGAAAAAAGAGGAAATTCAGTTGAATCCAGACTAAATTGGATTTATTGGATCCAATGAGATAGCCTGCTTTCAACCAGACCTTTCACCTGACATCTGACAATTCTTCGCGAGTTCCGAAAAATTGGAATTAATTCGGGCGAATCCAACATCATTTGTGGTTGGATCGAACAAACCGTAATCGATCCGAAAGATTTGCGAAACGTATGCATTTTTCGCGCGAGAAACTAGACGTCGACTGACTCGAATGCCTGCTTGACTGATCGCGAGTAAGTTCGGCAACAGATCTGAAAAAGAATCGTGAGTCAGTACCGGACATCGATTGTCTTCCAAACCTGACGATGATCAGATATCTTCAAAAACGTTGGAACGCCTTCAAATCTGATATCGACCAGTCGAGCGTCCTCCATTTTTTCTCGAACCCCTTGACCTCTGGATTCGGCTTACCGATTTCTCAGTTCGATCTTTGCGGGCGCCTGGAGGTAAGAGGAGAAGAAAAATAAATGAAATAAAACTGCACAATGATAATTCTCTCTCAATGTGCACGGTACATTACATTAATATGTATGAGCACATCATATTTACACAAAGTATATATCTGCAGATTGTATGCGTATTTATATGCATTATATACATAGATTCATACTAGGTTTCTCATTAACGTAGAGCGCCTTTTCCGCATTCATTTTCTTCTTTTTTATTTTTTGACTACATATTATGTTTTTTTGTAACTTTTCCTTTTTCGTTCTTTTGTTAATTTCTTTTTTGTTTCATTTTCATTCAGACTCTGATTACTATACTATTTTCCGACACTCTTTTAACCCGCTGCCATCTTTTTACTCCTTTCTCTAAAAAATCTTCTCTTTTTTTCTCTTCTTCTATTTCACTACGGCGCTGTTCCTATTTTCTTTTCATTCCTGGATGGCCATCTCATCGTCGTCGTCGTCGTCGTCGTCGTTGGTTGGCAGATACGCGTGCGGATCTCAGGGGCTCTGCAGGGCACCCGGGAAAATAACAGGTTTCCCTTTTTTCCCATCTTTGCTCTCTTTTTCACGCGGCAGCTGATCCTAGCTGAACATCAAGCCGAACCTGGAGCTGAAGCTTCTTCCCCCCTCCGTCTCACGGTTCCATATATTTTATCTCTTTCCCCTTCGTTCTTTCACTCGCTTATATTCACCCCCAGCTACAGATTTCACCCGACTAGGGAAATTTGCTACCCTGGGGGCACCCTGGGATTGCATATGAGAGACAGCAGCGGTCGCTTGTCAAAATTTATATACTCACGTGTCTACTCGGTGGGTATGTAAAATAATAACATGATGCGGCGGCCGGCGCGGGGACGCGGATCGAGAAATTTTAATGAGTTTTTCAAGTTATAAACTGCAAGGGTAGGCAAATGCACGTAAGAGTCTGAAGGATGAACACACGTCGAGTTTTTGTTTCGTTCTTGGATTTTCGAAAAACATTTTACTTGTTCCATGGGAAAACCCGGACGCGGTTGGAAGAAGGGTTTTCAATTAGATAAGGATTATCCATTCCAATACTGCAAAGGCAAGTCGAACGAATAATTAACGAAATCTGAGATGATCAAGATCGAGCAGAATTTCAAATTGCCAAACAGTCCTCCCTGTACCGAAGTAACTTGCGATAAATTTGAAACATGAGATCCGAACTCGTAACGCGGAAATTAAACGAAAGAAAAGCTGTCTTTTTCTTTGAGTGTTTTTTTTTTCCTCCTTTGTAACCGCGGGATATACATCGCGTGCAACGAAAGGGACCAAGTTTCGAAAAATTAATGAGTCATCAGGGAAGTCTCGTCGATAAGCGCGTTGTAATTTTACGATTATGACACTGAATATTTCATGAGCTCGGCTGTCGTTATCCTATGGAAATAACTTTTCGCAAAAGATTTTCTTCCATCGCGTCTTGGAAAAATCACGAAGATTTTAGACAATCTTTGAAACATTAAATTTTGAATCTTCTGGTTTCTTTAACTGGTATACTTTGATTATTCACTCGTCAAACTACACTGATTTATTCTATTTATTCTTTCTCACCTCAACATACTTACTTCTTTTCATATTGCAGATTTTGTTACGTTGGCAAGTATGACGGTAAGACTCATTCCAAAAATAATATTCCGGTAATTATTATATACCATCATCATCGTAATTACAGTGCGTTAATTATTTCATAACGTCGGGTTGATTGAATCGATTATAATAAAAATGTAGGTAATAAAGTACCGTCAAGAGTACGCTTTATATGGTTATCATGTTCAGTCTGTTAGTATCATCATCATCATCATCATCATCATTATTATTCTTATGTATGGTTTCATACGCATTTGGGTGATTTCGGAGTTGAAATCTGTAAGCTTAATTTTCGTATTATCTTCAAATGAGCAATGTTCCGATTTCAAATGTCGATATTTTCAGAAAATTGCTGCGCCACAGATCACTTTTCGAAGTGAAGAATTAGGTTTTTCATTTCTCTTACCAATCAACTGTGCAGCTTTATATTTTGTAACAAGTTCAGCGATATGTTGAGGTTTGGTTTCTTCGATGAAAAAAATTTAATTAAGTTTCACCATAGTGAGGTTGAAATTTCCGGAATTCAACGAAGTTGATAACTTTGAAATTCTCGATTATTATTATATCATACAATATAAATAGAAAGGAAAAAAAAAACGTATTTTCAATTTAAAGATTCTCAACGCTCCAGACATAATAAATTAGCTAAACATGCTTCTCGAGCAAATACTCGAAATTACGAAAGCTTAATCAAATCATATGATATCTCCGTCAAATATTCCCGGCAAAGCAATTAAACGTACATAGGTATACCTATATACGGCGAAAAGAAAAATAAAAAAATCGCCTCTTCCTCGGTTACATTTAATTATTTTCTAAATTTTCAAGTTGCGCTTGATTAATCGGACATTTTTTTAATCGCCCCAGGATTTTGCTACTCGGGACACTAAAAACAGAAGAAGAAAAAAGCAAAAACAATTTCATGGGATGGGGCATTCGAGAACAAAAAGTCATCACTCTATAGCCGATGTATGTTTTAAATTGAGCAAATTTTCTAATTTTTTTTTCTAATTTATTAATTTTAATTTTTTTTTATACTCTTTTCAATCTTGCTTCGAATCACGTTAAATTCCACGTATTATAACGGTGAAGTTGCTCTACGTTCCGTGGTGTTAATTAAAGCGAGAACCGTATGCGGTGCATATAGGTATGTATACCTATATGCGGGTTCGTTCCGACTAAGCGACGTACATATGTATGGATATTACATATATATAAATGTGTGTATGTATGTATGATTATCCATATACGTATGGCAACATGAGGGTGCATTTTGCAGCGATGGAGGGGGAGAGGGATCAAAATATGCATCAGGGACGCTGATGGCATGTGGTGGCCCGATGTATAAATGTGTATATAGGCATGTCCATATGGTATATGAGCGGAATTCTGGTAATAGAGAAATCGCGCACAAATACTGCGGAAGCATCATTTCTCTATGTATATATATACGATATATGTATATAGGTATATGTACGCATACTATAGTACATGGAGATAAATGGGGGAGAACGCTGCGGCGCGCACCCGCGCACCGGTTGAAACGCAAACGCAAGCGTGCGGAAATAATTGCGAAGTTTCGGTTAAACTGCCCGCACAGCGAAATTCGGGCAATAAAAAACGTTGAAAAGATAAAGAGAGGAAAAAAGAAGAACATTGAAAATTGAATTTACAACCGCAATTTTGCACCCGTCATATTCCGCTGGATATGCGATAGCGCGTATATGATGTTGACTAGAAATTAATTTTTTCTTTTTATATTATATGATCCAGGTAATTTGCACATTATTCTTTCAGCACTACGAATAGTGATAATTAATAATTTCATATTCATTTCGCCGCGAATTCCTTACGAGGGGGTAACCACTCGATATATTGGTGTCCCAACCATTTCACATCTCACAACTATTTCACACTACCTCATATCATTTCAAAATTGACTGTTCCAAGTATTTCACAAGGTTACCCCCTCGAAAAGCCCTTATTGAACCCTATCAGAATAAAAATTTGATTTTTGACCCGACAATCGAAAAAATCCAAAGGGGTATACCTTGGATTTTTGTCGATTTTGGGGTCAAAAATCAACATTTTTTAAATCGACGGTAGGACACTCTTTTTTTACCTATTTTGACCCCAGGAACACGAATCTGCAAGTTAAATTGAGCTAGGAATGAATCCCATCGAGATATCTTAAATTTTTCACTTTTCGGAGCGATAAATTGGCGATAACTCGATCAATGTTATAGATAGATCAATTTAACTTGCAGATTCGTGTTCCTGAGGTCAAAACTAGTATTTCATATCATTTCAAAATTGACTGTTTCAAGTATTTCACAAGCGGTCGCCCCCTTGATTCTTTATCTTCTGATTAATATTTCAATTTTCTTCAAATCATATGCATTTTTATGGCATGTAGTATTTGACGGTGACTACGTTTTTCATTTTCTCTATATCCTCTTTTTTCACAACTATATCAGCATACTTTATGCATCGAAGTGATCGAGTTATCGGAACGATCCAATCACGAGATAGGTATTATACCTTGTGCATAGAAAAAAAGACGGAAGCAAAAGGTTGTAACCATAAAACAGCGTTATTACGATCACCTTATATTCCGCACACCTAAAATTATACAGATACTTCGTTTCTATCTTTTGATGTTTTTTTCTTTCTTTTTTTTTCACGCATCGTAACGTAGTGCAGGTTATTTGGAAAATTGCGACCCATAATATGTCTTGTGATGGAACAATCATTTTTCACCCGACAACTTGAGTTGTCAGGTACCGTAAAAAAAACACAGAAAACAATGTTCATGAATCGTACCGAACCCCAGATACGCACTTGAATTGATAATTGAAAAATCATTTGTAATTTAATGATGTAAAAGTTTATTTCGATTTCTTCAACAATATTCTATTTTCAAGAAGAATATCCTAGAATCGAGAATAATATTATTCATCTAGAATAGAATATTTTTGCAGTATAAATAATTGAACATTTGAATCGTGAAAAATAGACTTGTGTATGCAGTCAATTATACCATTGATTTATGTCTCCCAGAATAGTTGTGAAAATTTGTTTTCCATTACAGAATAATCCTTCCGTTGTAAATGTGCCAATAAGCTCGATTTGAGATATTTTATTTCCTGAATTCCCTCTAAATTATTCAACTCTTAATTCAATGAAGGAATAATAGATATTTATCAGCGTTTACCGTTGGCTAATTTTGCAGCAAGGTTGAGTTTGCACTCGTGACGTGTCCTATACGTGTACGGTTTTGGCTCTCCAGGACACCACGGAACCGAACCACCGCAAATGCATTTTCCATTTCCGGCGAATTCAATCCCTTTAAAATATTCCTTCGAGTGTCCTTGACTAGTTTTTTGTAGTAACGTTGTTCCCGATCCGCGGATCAATCCTTCACCGACGAGGTTACAACCTCCTCCGGACATTTTCGGACCCTCGGGACAATGGCGACGCCAGCGACCAGGAATTTCTGGAAAATAATAAATAAAAAGAAATAAAATTTAGTCTCGCAGATGAAGAGGTCATCTAATTAGGAGTAGGCGTGTATGCCGGGATCGATCGATCGATTGATTTCGGGTTAGGAACGATGCGAGGGAATGAGAAAATGAGGAAATGAGGATAACACTGAACGAGGGGAAAATACTCGGTTTTGGTCGTATGCGAGTACGCTGGAGGTAATTGAAAGGACATGTTAGTTCGGTTTACACGAGCCTACTAGCTAGTCGTTTATACGGATTGCCAATTATCCGACTGTCTATGTGTACGTAAGCCTGTGTTCACCGTGCAACTGGATATACGACTGAAACTTGATGCAGTATAGTGACAAGTCCATTTAAAATTAACACGACAACCGAGCCACGTTAACACAATCCGATTTTCCGACGTTGTCGTTGTTATTGTCGATGTTGTTGTTGTTGTCGAAGTATAAAGCGGACGAATATACTGCACATTAAATGGGAGAACTGATTTCATAAATTTCAACGCATTTGCCTTTTATCAAACAAAGAGAATGTATTATCACACAACAAAAAGCGATTGTTGTGCACAATTTATTTTCGGATAAATGACACTGCGGGTGACAAGAAATTATTTTGTTAAAGGCGTTCCAGTGTTATGAACTAGATGGGGAAAAAAATATGATCAATTAACTCGACGAGGACCGAAAACTAGGAGAGCGTAACGCACAAAAATCGGAAATGCTGCCAGCGGAGGCGCATCCTTGAAAATATAAACAGAATTTAAATACATATGGAAGTGACGACATTCGTGGTTAAAAAATATGAGGTTACTCGAAATCGACTGAATCGCGAGAGGCTTAAATTCTCCTGGATTAACAGCATGCCGTAACTTTTCGATACAAAAGTCTGTGATACGGTTTCCTTGACTTCCGTCAAATGTGGCTACGAGGCGCGTTTCGAAAGTTGATGGAATACTCGCGGTTATACTTGCGTTCTTCATAATCTCACGAATCGATACTTTGGACGTTTCAAAAACACAATCTGTTAATGTTAGATGCGAAAAGTTGGCCACCTGCAGCAGGCAGCTATAGCATTCCACCCTTCAACGCCATGTACCGGCGTAAATGGGGGCGTTCTAGATATATGTTTATTGGCAAAAGTTACCAAGTTTGACCCCGAGATTTCCAACCTCTTTCGGTTTAGTTGATTTATTTTGAAACAAACCGTATACTGAATGGATCACGACTCTTGAACTAAAAAGGATGCCTATATATAGACCGGCGAAAAAAACGGCAAAAGTTTCAGTCTTTTCTTCCACAACTGTATATCATGTAATGTTTCCAGTTAATTTTCTATTCCATAAGAAATGATGAAGTAATAAAATACTCTAAGGCTTTTAGAGTCAGGGAAATTTCGATGATCTACACGCGGGACTTGATCGTTAAGTTCCTATTGTTCCTAGCCCGTGAGATTTCATGGGGCATTACATAATATTTCAACTGCAAATCGGTTTGAGGAACTCCAACTTTCCAAACAAAAATTTTCTTCCTTTTTTTTTTTAACAATTCAGCAACACTCATGTTTGGAAAAAGTAGGCACGTCACCAATTTACGAGGATTCTCGTTTAGGATTCCGAGCGTATGAAATTTTGAGCTCTTTAGAAAATTCATTGGGATTTCCGTATCCGTCGGTGGTTGGTATTCGGAAATGCTCGAAATGCTATGCGTTTGGAAGTCAGCAGGTGATTGAGCAATTACCTCCGATTGTTGCGCTACATGTATAAGCCTATACATCGATCGTACACCTAGTTAGGTATTTATTCAGCACCGTATTCGTCCCACTTCCACTTCCATTTGCACTAGCCACAACACTACGGCCGCACTACCGTAGAAGCACCGGCATAACTTGCAGTAGTGCAAAATCGCCACGAATCGGAAACTCTATTATCACAGTTTACCCTTACACACAACATTCGCCATTTTACACTCACAATTGATAGACTCGCGAAACTAAGGCGTGCAAAACCGAAAACCGACCCGAAACTCTCCCCATTCCGTTGCTCCGCCTAATTCCAAAGTCTCAAATGTTAATCTATCAAGCATCCGAAGCGAAGATCCGAAAAAGCACTAAATCATCGACATAGAAGCGAAAAAATATTATTCATTTCAACCACATTCATGGCGCTGAGATGATTTGCGATTCTCACCTGCTCCGCCTTCCCCCCACCCCCCTAGCCATTAGTTATTTTTGGTTTTTTAATTATACCCGCAACCTCATTATCAAGATCGAAAAGTTTTGCCAACTCAACGAAAATTATCCCCTCCTCCTTCATGCAACAAACGCGTTTCTCCGTTTTACGGAGATAACGTGAAAAGAGAGAGAGAGAGAGAATATGAGAGAAAGTAAATATTAATCAGTTGAGATGCACGTCGCAGATATAGAAGTATGATAAGTGTGTATACATATATATGTATACGTTTACATGTAATATACATTAATATAATTTATGCATAGCTCAGAGCGAACGTATAAAATATTCGCACGTGCCAAAACAGGGTATATTTTTTCATCCCCCTACTGTTTTTGCCTTTCGTAGCAACCCGGTTAGTATTGCTTCATGGATATATAGAAATTCGAAGAAGAAAGAAAGAAGAATTATTGTTGGACGGATATTAATACGTGCCTTCCGAACATGAAACAATATTTATCCGCACCCTCAATTTTTTGATTCTGATTTAGATTCCTTGTCCTGCTGCTGTTGTTTTTTTCATTTTTTTCTATCGTTTTTTCGATCTGCCAGTTGCAATATATTTCCTTTTCTCCCCACGCATGTGGTGACGCTGACGTCAAAATGATCATTCGCAGAGAAAAAAAAACTAAAAACTGAGAATACCGAAGAAGAGCCGTTCAAAAATTTTCATACCAAATCGGTAGGTATTTGAAAAATCATGAGACTAATCGAGGATAAAAAAATTGTCATTAAAGCTTCAATATTTTCTACGAATCGAGAGTCATCTTTTTTTTCAACTTCTACGTTCAAACTTTGTAGTTTTGTTCCGAGTATACGGATTTTTACGGTAATCTGACGATGTGATTCACATTTTTTTATCGATATACTCTGCGACATACGTGTAATACAATCTAACTGGTACAAGCAAATCTGGATTAGGGATATATAGGTATATCTATTTATTTATCGTCATAGAAATATGACGATAATAATAATGATAGTAGTTATAATAATCACAATAACAACATCAACGCCAAGCAGTTTCGTTAATCTTGGGATCGACGTTATCATATCATTGATTATCAGACCGAATATCACCCTATTCGTGCGTATTATACGTTGTCCGCAATATACCTCATATTATGTAGTGTGACCTATAGATGTATATGTGCCTATCGGACATTTCGAAGTGGATCGTGAACTCGGCTGGGTCATCGCCGGTGAGAGTCCGCGTATCACATATGACGTGGTCACCTCATATCGTAAAAATAAGATTACAGCGTCTCAAGGAACCACCAAATTATTTAGACTTTTCGTCCGGTGTTTCATCGTAGTGGCCGGAATCGCTTTCTCGTTCTTTCGAGAATGTGCTTTGTAACCGTGGATGTGGAATACCTTCCACATCATCGGTGTGTCCCATGATTCTGTAAGTGACAGCTGCTCGCAGAAACAATTTGATTAATAATTTGAGCACTAGTTTTTGTTGCCCTGCATACCGGAGCACATTTTTTGACATTCCAAGGAACATTCGGACGCGAGTCCAAGGTGACCGGATGCTTTATTTTACGAAAAAGTAAGATCCAACTTCAATTCCCCCGACTCCGGTTACCACGTAAGTTTTGTAAAACGAGGATGATCAAAAATCCTCGCACAATTTTGCACAAATCAAAACAATACCAAGGTCAGATTCACGAAAGCCTGAGCTCGAAGAGTTTTCAAGACCCGAAAAAATTTAAAAAGGGAGTGAAAAAAAGTGAGAGTGGGACACTGATGAAGTTTAGATGTAATGCCCCATATATATACATATTATATCTTTTCATATAATACACATGGATAGGGGTATGTACATTGCATATCGGTTTACACTCTCCTCCTATGCACGTAATACCTAATGTTAGATAGGTATAGAATATTCACAGTTGCACAGCTGTTCCACGTATATGTATACTATGCATATACAATATTATATACCGTGTGGTAATATAGTAATATAGTAATATAGTAATATAGTAATATAGTAATATAGTAATATAGTAATATAGTAATATAGTAATATAGTAATATAGTAATATAGGATCTAACAATCGATAAACGCCGCATCGTCGAGCGAAACTACTCGATAATACCCATTATTAGGTACACATAACCATATTTACGAACTGTCCACGTGCATGTAATATCCATATTGATACGCACTTGAACAGATATGCCTATCTATCCATATTGATACATATGACTAACGTATATATGTACATACATACATCTATATATTATATATAATGTGGCATCTTACACATGCCACGATTTTATTTGTTCGTTATTTTTTCATTTTTTTCAGAATTGAAACAATTGCAAAGAAGAAAAAAAATAATCTTATAAATATTTTATGATACACCAATTGAAAAACATTCACCGATTACATATAATACGTATGACCGGAACAAAGTTTTCATTTCGTTGTTTTTTTTGTTTGGTTCTCGGCGTTGTACATTTTTCGTTAATTTCTGTTAATTCATTTTTTGTCTGAGCCCTCGTTTTTGGCGATGGTGGGCGTTTGAAACACGAATTAATAATTCATACCATTCGGTTGGAAGCCTCGTGCTAGCGTCAGCAGTAACAGAGGAACACGATGAACAAGAAAAAGCAACCAAAAAAAGTATGAAATAAAAAAACAAGGAACAAAAAAAGGAAAAAAAAAATGCATATCCTATGTACGCGTTATACATGATACATTTCTGTTATATGTAATATGCGTGTCGGATCGTCGCTTCGTGGGAACTGGAAGCCGCGCCCGTGAAGATCGAGTGTCGGGGTTGTGCAGGAAAAACTGAACAAAAAACAATAAAAGCAAAAAATGTACAACAAAATGGAGAGCGTGAAAAACATAAGTAAATAAAATTTGCACACACGCGTATACACCTGTGTATACGCTACGGCTTATGTACAATAGAATGCAAGAGGGATTTCTAACGGTGGAACCGTACATGTATAAAAACCACCTCGTTTGGGTTTTTTTGAAAAAAATTAAAAACAAGCGGAAAACTCGCTGAGCGTTATATCGTTACGTAGATACAATATCCGGTACATCATATAGATGGATACATCCGGGCAGCCGATCCTCACGCGATGCCGCGTAGATGAATAAAACCTTTCCGCGTGTATTCTAGTTTTTACCGCACATACGCGTTTCTATATTATTCAACAAATCGGCATCCTGTGCTGCCGATCAGTTGCCACGGACACCGGTGAGTCATGGAAAATGGTAGCCGTGGCAACCGGTTGCCGTCGCGACGACGTGATGAATCAAAGCACAGCAACGGTTGAAGTCGTTAGAAAAATTTCTGTAAAAGAAACAGTATTTTGGAAAAAAGCAGCACGAAATACCCGGTCATTATAGATCCTATAAAAATTCCATGAGAATCCAGCAGTAGCCGGAAAAAATCAAAATAATACCAATGTAACGATTAATGACACCGCGGGGTAGCCGCCGATAAGCGCAACAGGGGTCGACATCCCCCGGCGTACGGTTTTACGGAAGTATTCCCGTACATAAAATACTCGGTGCGCATAGATATACATATACGGATACGTTCATGAAGCGGAGCAGACGCTGAGGTATTCGTGAACGTTGGAGATTCGATGGGTATGGTCGCTCGTTAAAAAGGCGCTCGCCCTACCCCTAACGTCCGCTTTGTTTTATCCTTTACTTTTTTTTTAGATTACTCTTCTCCGTACAGAAAATGCGGCTGCGGTGGTGTGCGGGTGCAACGCGGTGCACGAGTTCGGGAATGATTGCCGGAAAAATGCCCTGCGGGTTGTAAATAATGACGATCTGCAGTTTTTACGACGCGACGTTTAGACGATTCGATATTCAAAATAGAGGCGAAAAACTATGAATATATCCAGAATGAAAATATTCAGAACCGAATGGAATCGAGGGTGTAATCGTGTCAAATTAAAATAAAAAAACGAAAGATCGGACGCATTTGAAAAGTGAAGGGAAATTAGTTTTTGCTTCGGAACCATCTGTATGCTTTCATAGTTCTGCAAAATTCATTTTTTTTTTTCTCTTCTGTTCATAAATCATCAATTTCCCGATTCAGAATAATGAAAAGCAGAGAAACCTGGCGATAGAAAAGCGAAGAGAGAATTTTTATATTTTCCAAAGAACATCGGTGAATGTACTACAGATATTCGAGGCGGAGAGGAGAGGAGGGAACAATTCGATATATATATTACCTTGTATTAAGGGTAGTTGTGCGATATCGCGAAACTGTTATAACGATAACATAGCCTAGAGGTAACACGAAACTCTCCCCATCTACAGTTCTACCTTTCCTAAGGGTAAAACCGAGCGCACGCGCGCGAAAAAAGAGCTTTTCCGCAACAAATCATGATGATGTAATGAAAGCAACGGGCCGAGGGAACCGACCCTGAATAAAAAAGAGAAAAGAAAAATGAAGCAAAATATATACATACCTTCCTATATATATATATATATATATATATATAAAAAAGAAACAAATATAATTTTCGAAAAGAGAGTTGGAGAAATAAGCGTCATATATAGGGAAAAGAAGGACAGACCAAAAAAAAGAAAAAGAAAGAGGGGTGAAGATTTCTCTTCGCGCGGTCTTCGGTGCTTTTTTCCTTTACCATTTCTTTTTTTCGCCTGTACTTTCGTTTCCTCGCGATTTCTTCGGTAGAAGTCTTTACCTCTGGCGTATAGGTATCTCTATGCATGTACATATATATATTTTCTCACCCGCGGGACTCGACTTCCTTCCGTTTTTTCGTTTCTCGTTTTCATCCTTTTATTTATTTATTTTTATTTACCTTTTCTTTTTTTCTTCGTCGACTTTTGCCTCAGACATTCGCTTTAACGAAACCAAACCCTGAGGCTTTGTATGTACCCAAAGGGGTGAAAGCAGAGAAAAGAAAGTGAAAACACCGCCTCAGCTTAGGAATCTTAATATCCTTGATCTTTTGTTGTTTGTTCTCGTTATTCTTTTTTCTCTCGTTTCAACCCGATGAACCCGTTACGACGTTCGGCTACTCGACGCGTCGGTCGTTTCACACCTACATCGACGGCCTTGGATTTTTTTTTTTTATCATACCGACGAGCAACGAATAGAAGCAGAGAAAAATTCTATTTTTTCCGAGAACCAACGGAAATTAGGGAAAGAGAAAAAACAGTCAGAGAGAAGAAATGAGTTTGTGAGATTTTTAAAGGACATGGTGCAATTCCTTTTTCCAAATAATCTTATTACGTAGACGTACGTCTCTCCAGGTGTACGATTGTGTAAAGTTTTTAAGGGGGTTGGTAAGTGAGTCAGAAAAGATGAAAATAAGTAGTTGCGGTGGTATACATAGTAGAGAGTTTTTAACTCTGTTATGTTCAAAAGCTGTAGAAGTCGAACTAGCTGGGTATGGGTGCGAAAGTACGCGATGCGGGCGTAGAATGAAACGAGGAAGGGAGAGTTTTGTTCAAAAAGCTCCAAGTCGTACTGCATTTTCTTTACGACTTCGTAGCTACTCTTACACGTAATTACTCTTTTGGTTATTTTTTTTTTTTTTCTTCAATAACGGTCCGAAATCTTGAAGAAAAATATTCGTGCGAGGAGATTAAATAATATTCTTATACGAGAAATAATTGAAGAAATTCTCTTTTGATATTCTCAACGTTTTTCCTCATTCTTGATTTGTTTTTGAACGCATGAATTTTATATTAAAAGAATTTCACCAGATTTTCTTAGCATCGTGGGTGTCATTCCCAGGGTTTATTGGGCCGATGACTCGACGTCGATAAAATCCACCATGTCGGATCAGCGGAAATTAAAAATTATTTAGTGTCGCTAAAATATGAAACTTGTACCAAATCAAACGATGATTCGCAATGACCGTCACGATTATCCGAATATCAACTAATGTTTCATTACAGGATTGGGGTGTGGATGATTAATTCAATCCGTTTAATCGTGATTAATCGAATGATTTTAATCAAAAACTTATCTCATTTTACTCAAGAATAACCGCCCTGCAGGGAGAGAAAAGTCAAGTAATTTGATCGGTGTTAAAAAAAATTATCATAAAAAAGCAAGAAAATCTGCGTGGGCCTACAATAAACGATAGGTACCCACCGTGCCTATATACCTGAAGATGTAGACGGTAATTCGAAATGAAATGATGGAAACGCGTTTCTGGTGGGAACGGCGAACTCGACGGGGGTGGAAGTCGCGAGTCGGCGACCGAGGGGGGTCATGAGGAGGATGTCGTTTCTCCGAGCAATTCCATTTCGACGAAGCTTCAAAGCTCTGTTGCTCGGAGGCTCGGAGTGGTGGCTGTGTATATATAGTACCTGCATTTATATATGTATATCATACATCTACATATATTTATATAAATTTACTATACATGTATATACGTATAAATGCCTACATATTCATTTGTTTTTGCCCGTGGGGGATTAACAGAAGTAAATTACGGAATGACGGTTGAAAATAAATATGGATGTGATTTTTTTTATAGAAATCGACGTCGATTATCTTGAAACTTTTCATTTCATTCTTATTTCTTACATTTTTCCTCTCTTTTTTTCGCTCTTTCTTTCTTTCTTTCTTTCTTTTAGACATCAGCCGAAGTGCAGAAAATATCCTATAGATATCGGGGGAAACGAGAATGTGAAGTGGGATGTAGACTCAGGGTTCTGGGAAGGGGGAACGCCTGTTTCTATGTATGAGTTTTCCAAGGTGGGCGTATTACCCTTGGAGATGGTTTCAACCTCCTCTATTCGTACGATCATCGCTTTTATTATACCTCTGACGTTTGCCGGACGATCCCAGGGACTCCAACCCTCCTCCTCCCTATACCCACGACATTCCAAACCCTTTTCTTCCTCTTTCATCCCTTAGCTTAGGCTGAATTTCATCCCCCGACGAATAAACAGGAGTCAGGGGTGGAAAATCGACGGAGAGTCCGAGAGGAGAGGACTTCCAGAGCGGCAAACTTCTCCCTACGGATGATCAGGCGATATATAAGGAAGGAGGGTAAGATATGAAAGGAAATTAAGGGTTTGGCAGTAGTCAGTTTTTAACTCCCATTCCGAATTCGAAAATTCTGAAATAAGCACTCCAGGAAAACTATTTCAAAGGATAAAAGTGACCCTCGGGATCTTCGGGAGATGATACCCTCTCGGCTAGATTATATTATTGCCCATGCTGGAAAATCGGTTTTGTTATTTTCCGGTTCGTCTTTTTTTCTAACTTTTCCGAATTATCGGTGCTCTTTTTTCCGATCACTGAATAAAAATGAACCGTTATATCGAGACGTGATCGTTGATTATTATGAATTTAATCAACTTCTCTTGTAAATTGTATGGGTTATTGTTTTGCATAGGGGGAAGCTTGTGAATTTGAGTGAAACAAATTAGTGAAGTAATAATTTTCCTAATTGCTTTTACCGTTATATCAACGTTGCTATGTATATTGTAATTAATGAGGAGTATAGTAGGTTGTAAAAGCCTCCAAACAACAACAACAATAATAATATACAACGATTATCATAATAGAACATCGTTTCCCTCAATTATAAAGACACTGATTTAATAGCATAAATTTTGCGAGTCTTCTGCGCCAGCAGCCATAAGGAAATTTTGAATTCATTAGCCGGAACTGGTATCCGATTTCGTTACTCGCTTCATCCTATTCGGAAACACGTTCAACCGCTTTTGTCTTTAATTGGCTCGTACGATAATTTATGAATAATTGATACGATTTCATAATTTTAACAATAATTCTAAGAACTTTTCATACGACAAATGAATACGATCATCGCCACCCCTGTGCGATGCCGTCTCACGACATCAGCTGCTATACGTTGTTCGGAGTTTAAATCGTTTCTCTCACTTTTCTTAATGTTAGAAATGATGCGGCGACGTTACATGACCTTAGGTATTCAAGGAGAGCACCTCATTCACCTTGCGAAGCACCTTCAGACGCCTTAACCTAATTCGCGCATCCTGCAGCACCCCATGGTTATGTACAAACAAACCTGAGGATTCGTATGTTCGCAGCTGCCTTATTACCGCGCCGGTGCCGAGGAGCTTGTCGTCCCGAGACTTTCATCGGCGATAACGTAACTCCTGACAAAGTGAATTTGTCCCTTCATGATCCTATTCCTAGCTTTGATTTTGGAAAACATTCCGATTCTATCTCAAGAAAAGTAGTAGTTACGGGTAGCGGTTTTAGGTATTTCAGGGTCGTTGAGTTCGACCATGATGTAAAAATTCCGAACTCCGTTCACCGGATTCGATATGGTGGGCGGAAGTTTTAAAACATTGATAGATCTCCGGGAAAATTGATGTCCAAGGTTTTCAGAGGTGACTCGGATCGATCGAGATGATCAAATTTCAAAATTCAGCACTGATATTCTCGGTGATGTTAACGATCAATAAAAATATAATCTCGATGATCACTCACTTGTGCAGGTTCCTTCGTCTACTTCTCTGGCGTGGTCCAGTAGGCTCGTTATAACGCATTGCAACCCTTCCGAACAGCTTCCCGAGAACCCAAAAAGTCCTCCGCACGGTTCTCCTTCGACACGGGCACAAATCCTGCAGCACCTTTAACCATGGACAAAGCAAACAGAAAATCAGAGAACACCGCGCGAATATCTCCCATTGATCAACATTAAATAATTAACTTTTCCCTCTGACAAATTGACTTGAAAAATACGCGGCCCACGATATTCGGTATAACCTGTGTTCTTACATCCCTTTCATTGTGACATGTATTTCTTTTTTTTTGCTCACAAACTTTCGAAACTTTATACCGAGCACCGATGTTGGAGTAAAATTGGTTGGCCGATGGGATTTTCATTTTCTTATTTTTTATCTTTCTCGTGTTTTGTTTTTTACTTGTTTCGCCGCTCTTTCTTTCCTCCCATCCTTGTTTTTTATCGAAGCGTTTGACGTTTCGAAGATTTATCGTATACAATTTTTAGGGTAATGCTGCCGCTACTGGTGCTGCCCTTTTCGATACTTTGATCTCTCGGCTATCTCTCCGACCCTTATATTTCGGGGTGTAAGCGGATCAGCGGGCGCTATCAAACAATATAACAAATACCCAATTTCTTTTTGAAAAATCGAACATCAGCTTCAACGGCAATGATAGTGTTTGATTTGTTTCAACACAGATCTACTCCATCCCTTCGTCTCTAGTGAGAAAAAATAAACAAACAACGATCGCAGTCAAAACGTAACAAAACACAAGGGTTGTAATAATTGTTACGAGATGACACGGAGGCGGTTGTTCGGATTTTGAATTTTTCACACGTTTCTCTCATTATTCCTTTGAATGTCGTAACATGTGATCTTTAAACTCACTTGCAGGGGTCCCAGGTGAGACCTCCCGGGCAGTCCTCTTCCGTGAGGGAGTCGCATTCGAGGGGTGAACAAACGCAGGATAATGCCCTCGCGACGGCGACAGACAGGACGACAATACCGCCGAGAAGGACTAGAGGGACTTTCATGTTTTGTGGCGAGTTTTAGAGGGAAGATTTTTTTGTTTTTTATATTCTTCTTCTATCTATTATTTCTCCTTTTTCTCGAATGGCAAGGGAGTGAAGACGACGATTTATGGACGTTTAAATCCCGCGGAAATGCACGCGGTCCTTCTCTTTCCCTCTTTCTCTATTTGTTTCTCCCTTCTTTTCTGGCTACATAAAAAACGCCAAGATACTCAAAAAATCATCCATATTAGAACACGAGCGTTTTTTACACGATGTTAGAAAAATACCAAAAAAAAAAAAGCAAACGATTATGGATTATCAAAGTACAGCACATTATTCATGGTCAAGCATTTTTTATAACACCAACACATACACAAACACACGTCATTTAATTTTTTGTTGTACTTTGTTGTTTGTTCGAAAAAAAAAATTTGGAAAAACCTGTTCGAAACGTTCTCTCGTGAAAACTTTTTTTGTTCTTGTTTCAATTTTTCATGGTCACTAATCTGTGACTAAATGAACCAGATATGAATGGTTGATTTTGAAATTTAATTCAAGTGTTTTTTTTCGGTTTCCATAAAACGGAATTTGTTTGAGTAACATTTATACGCAACGAAAAATGCATCGTATATAGATCAATCGCCGCACTGCTACGTATTATATACAACGCGTGGATAACGAATAATTTTATCTCAAACGGAAATCAATCATTTAGAATAACTAAAACAAAGAATAAAAAATCCAATCACGTCGCACTTGATCCAACTGATCCGTTGTTAATATTCATTCAATCCCAGCACTAATTGTTGAGGAAATTATAAAACAACGGGTTCAACATTTTTAATTGATCAGAGGAGACCTAAAAAAAGAAGAACAAATTATACAGTGGTAAAATATAAAATTATTCTCATCAGAGATGATTGAAGATGTGTTTTTATTTTTTTACAAAATCATGTGGCTATATTTGACTGTAATTCTAAAGACCCTTGTTTAGCTCTTCTTTGGCCATCGGATTGTTCCTTTTTTTTTTTAAACGAAACAAAAACATGTAAACTATATCTATATCGCACGCGGGTTTTTAATATGTATTTTTTTTCTTCCTATTTTACCGACTCCTGCATCAGACCATGCGACACGAACTCCAGTCTGGCACGCACTAACTGTGAAACGTCAGGAAAAGCGAAAACCTTCGGTGGTAGTTGGTCGTCGTCGCGACGCTTCGCGTCGGCGCTTTGACAACCAAGCTTCGAACCCAACAAACGACCGACCACTTCACCCTTACAGATGCAGAAATATTACGATCTTATACTTTCTTCATATTTTTCTCTTTCTCTTTTCGATACAGGTAGGTAGAATTGCAGGTTTATTTTTTCTTATCTTCGAAAGAACGTTTGCTTCCACGCTCCTGGTATTTCATCTGTTTGCCTCCGTCGCAAGTATTCGTATTCACTTTTCTTTTTTCTTTTTCTTTCATCGACAAGAATTATGTGATGAGAAAAAATCGGAGAATTATGAGTGTTTTTTCAGATCTTGAAATTCTTGCATATTTCTGACATTCCCGAATGGAAGAATATCACGAATCGATGTATAAAATAATTCGCTCTAGAGTGAGCGAAGACATACGGCGTGTCCCGTTTTGGAATTGTAAGGCCGAAGAACTGAAAACCCCTAACTTTTGTAAGCAAAAATTGTTCGAACTGGAGCATGGTTAAAAGAAACTGAAAATTATCGTTCTAGCTAGTTATTTGTCCTCTGGCACATTATTGTTCATCTCATCTATAGTTTTTCTCTCTTTTTTTTTTGTTAAAATTTGTTTCGATCGAGCTGTTTCCAATCGGCAATTGACACACGTTCTCGTAAGATCGAAAAGTGTCACCCTGTACGGAGCATTAATAAACTGAGGTATGAGGTATATATGGGTAACATCCATGACGATATTCTGCGAGAAACAGAACCGAATAATTAATGCTCGGTTAGCACCGGAACAGACGTTATACGTGTTGTCAGAATAACCCCTGCCCGCGGGTCGGTTCGTTTCCGCCTTCCATGTCAGCAACAACCTTAACGTAACGTAACGTAACGTAACCCCGTCCACCTCATTCCTGACGACTAGCTCCTACCACTCCCCAGAGAACCTTTACCACAATTTTAAACGCTGCACCCTCATGATTTTTACAATCTGGAACATGGATGAAAACTGGGGATATCATGTGGTGTTTTCGAGGTTGGGTTGAATTTGAATCGTTTGTGAGTCGGTTTTCCCAAAAAGATGGGAATGGGGAGGAAATCGCGGAGGGCAGGGGGGAAAGTAGAACGTTCGCAGTCCGCAGGACCTCCGGGAAGAGTTGGCGAAGATAAATTGTATTCCGATAATACCCAGGAAGACGTACGTTAACGATTATATGAACGGATTTCAAACTCAATGCGCATATAGATCATTCCAGGAATTCTGTTATACGACCTTCTATGAAATCCGCGATCATACGTGCAGTTAGAGAGAATTAAAACTCGGTGAAATATTCGGATAATATTAACTCTAGGAAGCAAAAAAGAAACAAGAAAAGGAAAAAATTTACCGGTTCATAAATGTATTATAATAAAGATAACGGGAAAGAGAACGGTGTTGGCCATATCTCTTGGGGATTTTTTTCATTGGAATTTCAGAGATTAAGAGAACACGGAGTGAGGCGCGACAGCTTGTTCCGTATTCTCCTCTGCACCTGAGGAATTATAGAATTTTTTTCTATACGATATTATTATCATTTTCCGGCGACACATGAATTTAAATTATTCATTAATATCGATCGCATCCTCGGTATTACGTACCCGACTCTTTTGTTCGACCGAATTTTGATTTTTATTTCTTTTCGACCACGTTTAAAAAAATTCAACCGGAGTAGCTCATCCTCGCGCAAAAGTCAGGGGCGGGGGGAGGAGAAGGAGGATGTGGGTGGTGGTAGGGACTATAGTTCTGGGGGGTCGTTCTAAACAGACTTTACCCTTGAATGTTCAAGGTCATGGAGGATCTTATCGGTGCACGTAGTTCGCGGATTCGACTAGACACAATAGCCGAAAACTCTCGACTATAAAGACTTGAACTTGGACCTAAATCTAAGGGTAAGCCAGGAATGATAAATATATATAACATAACAGTCCGTGTTGAAGCAAAACTTTGGATTGAAACTATCGTGATAATCATTAGACCTGAATACAGATATTTGGTAGCAATTTTCGATTTAGGATTGAAAATATTTCGAAATTTGTGGTGCTTGATGTAACCAACAGTTCTTACCTCTGCGTTTCATATTTTGTATCATTTTCCCTGTCATCCAAACTTTTCAAATATTTATAACCACCGTACCCCTCAATTTTTGGTGTTTCGCTCCTTTCATTTGATTTATTTTATTCATTTTTTACGTTCATTTATTTATTTATTCATTCATTTTTTTTGACGTGGAAAGGTAGGTATAACAGAAAGAAAGAAATGAGAAATAAAAGAAAAGAAAAGACAGGGAAAATCAGATTGGGATGTACGAAGAATACAGCTGTGTGGGTTGTATACCTATACATATATAATATGTGTAATATCACCACCCCCACCCTGACTTTTATTACGCGGGAATCTCAAGAATAAAATAAAAAACAGAAGAATAATATAAAAGAAGAATAAAAAGAAAATACGCGAACCGAACGAAAAGAAGAAAAATGATAAATAAATAAGAAGTAAGAGATGATCGTGGATAATGGCGAAAAGCCGGTATTGTTTAACATCAAAGTATACGATGCGAATATCGAGTATGTATAGAGGTTATTTCATATATGCAATTTTTTAGATTTCTTTTTAAGAAATTTTCAGTAAACAGAGGTGCCCAAAAAACACCCAAGTGTCATGGGTTTTTGATTTTTTATACCAGAAGTCCTTTAATTTTATAAATGAAAATTAGTTTTTAAAAATTATTTCAAATTCTATAAATTCATTTATAACCGGTCAGAATTAAAAAAGTTTGAACCCTCCATTTTGAGTATTTGTCTGTACTGAAAAACTAATGGAACCTGAGTGTTTTCCAAATACTTTTGTCAAATAAATTTGTTGGAAACAAAAATAAAAATTTAAGGGTCAAAGGTTCGTTGGAGTGACATGGAATACCCCATACATATTGTGTGTTCGTACGTACATTCGCAAATTGACATCCATCCGCCCTAGATTTATTTATTCGTTTCGCAACAAAAGTTGGTTGTTTTTTTTTTTCTTTTTTTCGTCTCAATCCCAGCGCGTGCTCACCTTATTCTTGTTCTCCCCATATAGTCGTTGGGGAGGAAGAATAACGACTTTCTTATACTCAAACCAATTGCCCTGAGCTCCAACATAAACCACTACCCTGCAGTAAGTTCAGTTTTCTCATTCTCGGAAAACTACATCTATCTGACTGAAAATTTTCCCTTCTAGTTGTATAGAAAATAAATACTGCAAATGATTTCGAGGGCTTAGAATCAGAAGAGCGTAACCAACAAAAGAGTGGACAATCCGCAACAATATGTCACTTTGACCCGAAGTTGTTTCAGATATTGTGTTTCCATTTTTGAGGGCCAATTTCAAGAAATTTATCACGAGTCTTTTGTGCTGCCAGTAGCGTGTACCATATACGAATTTTCGACTCCCAATATAAATTCGACTTACAGAGAAGCATTTTTTGTTTTTTTGTTTTTTGATTCTGTTGAATTTCCTGGAATTGTTCGGAGCTTTTACCAGAGGAACGTATCCCTGAAACATTTAGAACAATCTCAGAGATTGAGAATTTTCGAATCACATTCCACTCGAACTGCCGACGTAATTTCTACGCTTTTTCATTCGGTTAAATTTTTAGGGATACGCCTTTACGGCAGTAAAACGACATACGGCTGACAAAACGTAGCGAACCTTTGCGGTTTTGAGCCCTTGACGTATATTTTATATTTCATTTTCAAATAATAATAACAACTCCAACTACCTCATAATATTCACGCCGCGAATACTTTTTAAATTGAAATAAGAAAGGAACAAAAAAAAGTAAATACAACAAAAAACAAATCACTATATCGACTCGTACCTACACGGTAAAACATGCGAGATCGAAGAACCTTTTTTTCCCCCTTACTTTTCTTATTTTTATAACTTTTTCTTCCCTCCTAGAAACTCGGTGGGGATGGTAGAGACTCCTGAGCACGCGAACGAAACCAACCTTCTACCCTCCTCACACCACCATCGCATCGCATTTGTTTCCAATATTTTTTTATACGTACTATTTTACCTTTCGCTCGCAGAAAACTTTTTTCCTCCCGCACGCATCAATGGATTGATCCCTCTTTCCCCATTTCAAACTCTTCTGTACAGGAATTCATGTCTGAAGTCTGCAACTGGATCTTTTTTTTTTCTCTCTTTCCTCTTCATCATCGCGCGTCCACAATATTTTCCTTTATTTTGCAATTTATTTCTCGCCTTGACAAACTCTGAATGCATTTTATGTACAGGGATGAAATGAGCGTGAGTTGGAATGGTTGTGGATTTTTCTATTCCACCAGCTTCGTTTTCAGACAAACTTTAACCGGCGTTTAGATTTGATAGAGTTTGTAATATCGCGTGACTAACGTCAGAAGGGCGTGGAAGTCATTACGAAACCTTTCCATTTCGTTGAAAGGTAAAATATCGTAGATTTTTGAAATTTTTCTATTACCAATCGTAGGCCCACGATCTGGGAGTTTCCGAACTTTTTAAAATCTTTCTGCCCTTCAGCGTGATCACAATTGCATTTCTTTACGCCACTTTTCTTTCAACATTAACCGTATGATATTGTTTTAATTACTTTCAATTAAGTAGAACCCTCTCTTTAAAACACCCGCTGAAGTTTCCATCAGCTGGTTGTCCAATCTACCCGATTTTCCGCTGTTGGATAGGAAAGTGCATGTGTAACGAGGAACTGTTTTTAAGTAAACTTGTGCATTGGAGATTCGCTTTTATCATTCCATTCGCGTCGGTGATGGTGTTGGTAAAGGTGGTCGTGGTGGTGGTGGTGGTGGTGGTGGTGGTGGTGACGGTGGTGATGGTGCAAAGTCTAAAGAGGTTCTCGGGCATAGAGAGAACTCAATTATCCCGAAGGTATACCATAGTACATACAAGGGAGACTCCAGAAACGGGACGCCTGGACTACCACGAATAGAGAACGCACCAGTAAAGAGAAATACAGGAATTATAGAGGGATGAAAGAGGGAGGTTGTTTCTTCTGTGTGGAATGACATGTATTTCTAGACGGGAAGGTGGTTGCGGAGTATACGTGTGCGATTGTGTCGGTAGTTTTTGTATCGTTGTGTACACGGTATATGTAGATAGGAAATAATGTCGGCAGGTAAAATAGGTGGAATAGTAGAAATAGGACAACAGTTGCTAGTTCTCGTGTGTATAAGAGGGTTGAGAAATGGCTCGAGCAGTAAACTCAACTGGCTCCACCATTCCGGTTTTCCTCAACCTCCTCCCTTACCATTCTGACGTCTATGTTATACCGCCGCTTCTGCACATACCTAAAACCATACATACATATATACATACATGCAACATACATACATCTACAATGTGACTGGAGAAAACCCGAGTTCTACTACGTACATATGTACATCTTTTACACACTGTATGTGCAGCCGGGTATATGATACCCATCTATGTATCTCTCTAAGGGTGCAGAGAGAGGGCGGTAAGATCTCCTATACGGGATTCTTTTATGGACGTCGTATCAACCGCAGTTCTCATTCGTTTAAAGAAAACACCATCACCACCGATGCCACAGGAACGCTTTGAATTTCACCTCGGAGAATGTTTCTGAAAGCGAAATGAACCACCCTCGATCAGTCCTTTATCTTTCGGGGTTGGATTTCCGTTTTCTTTTTACTTTTTCTCTTTTAGTTTTCGCTTTCTTTATACGGTATTCCGGTCCGCTCTGTACACGGTACATACATGTGCTTCTGCAATCCCAGCGTCACTTCTATTTGTCTTTTATTGCTATAAGTTGGAAGTCCTTTGGGATAATGGAGAGTGCAGAACGTGTGGCGTTGGTTTCTATAGTCACTAACAATTCATCCGTAATTTGGTTCTCCATCAGCCGAAACATTTTCCTTAACTCTCGAGGTGATTAAAATCCAACTTACCACTTTGGCGTACAACAAAAGAAGAACCAAGTGGAGCTTTCGAACGTTCAGTAATGTATAGTAACCACTAAATGAATCTGTTGATAATATCGTTTTGAAAATTGCTACACATTTTACTGTCGGAAGTCGAGAATGGTTGTTTTCACCTGGTTGGATTATAGGTACGTAGAGTGAGAAAATTTTGGATGAAAATTTTAAGCATGAACCTCCTTCTACTTATATTATACATATATCCCACCTGACACGAATAGCATCGATAATCTCTTCTTCTACTTATCAGGCATTTTGCCTTAAACTGAGTTACCGACGACATCAGGTGAGCGGGGCTGAAAGGATCTTTAACTCGGGGTGGTAAAGGGTGTTTGTTTTCTTACTTTTTCTTTTATGTATTAAGAGGGTGTTCCAATATTCATGAGCGAGATGGTTCGGCATAGAAAAGATCAATAATAGCTTCTCTGCATTAAATAAATCCTAATAATGACAAAATATTTACTACTAACTATAGGGTGGACTCTTTCGTGCGGATTTCTGTAATCAAGAGGGTCCACGTTCCTCTTCGCTTTCTGAAAATGGTCCCAAATCCTCGTAGTTCAATTTTTGCTTGGGTTCCTCCAAGATTGTTTCTTCAGCCGGAGTTAACCCCTGAAGTTGCCTGGCTTGTTCCTCGATTTCCGGTAACTTGTCGTAAATCAATTTCTCAACGTCAACTTTGTCCAGTTCGTTCTGAAGCCGACGCTTTACAGGACCTTCGATCGCGTCCATTATTTGGTACCTAAATCGGGGTACAAGTACAAAATGAAGCATATCGGAAGGCAGAAAAAAAGGAGTAACTCGTTATTCCCGTTATAGATCAATCATCACCTCAGTAAATTCGGTAGCACGTTAACTCCCGCTTCCATTATGTAATCGATTGTTCCAGCGCCGTGAACTCGCGCCTGTATATTTCCTAGTTCCAAATCTAGTTCCTCGAGGGTTGCCCTTTTTCGAGTATCCAATGGCTGACTTAACGTCAATTCAACCCTCACGTATTCAACGGTGAACGATACCGTACCAGCCCTAGAAATGACGCCACCTATTAGGCTCACATCCCAGTGCGTCCTTCCCTCGATCTCTTGCGTCCCGACATCCACCCCGGCGTACACCTTGAGAGATACCATCGACTTTCTTAGTCAGTTTCAAACATTTCTATCGTTCAGGAAAATTATCGAATTTTCGCGATACGGTGGGCAAATATTTGAATTTAACAACCCCGAAAACTCTAAAAATTACATCCATGACGACATGCTTTTCTCCAAAATTAAAAACATGACAACTTCTGGCAGCACACCAGCAGCCCGCTAAATAAGATCAATGAGGCAGGGTGGCGTACCTTTCCATTTTCCATGGTCAGGGTGATGTTTCCCATCCTGTAGAAACTCGAAAGTCCCGTTATCCAGGTGTGCGAGGTAGTCACGGTGAAGATTCCAACGCTCTGAGTGTAGTCTTTGAGCTTGAAGGGATCGTATCCCATGTGGGATACCTGATTTCGAGCCTCCGCAACCGCCATGTCAAAGGGTGATATCGAATTCGGAAAGTACTGAGGGAGTTGCGATATCTGTTTGTTCACTTCACCCCTGATCAAGAGAGACAAAAGTGGATCAAATCGGATAAAATTAGAGTTAAGGTAATCATTCGCGCATAAAACTCACCTGACATTTGTATTAACCTCCTTGAGTATGAATGGTTTAATACTATCAAATATGAAAGTACCAACGGAGTTTATTACGCCCTGAAAAACTGACGCTAAAAATCCAAGGTTTTGAAAGTCCATGTCGATGGTGACGAATGTCAAATCCATATCTATGTCTTGTGCATTCAGTTTCCCGTTCTGTCCAACCCCAAGTCTGGCTATTCCCTGAACTTCCACTCCAGTTAATTTCACCGTGAAATTACCTGCCGAACTCGATAGCCAGGATGAAAGCTTGTACCAGCCACGGATGTTCAAAGTTTCTATGTTCAACGCAACAGAAACCTATCCAAGGATGATGAAAATAAAAAGTATTAACTTGAGGTGATGCAGATGAAATGACGGAGTGGCTTACGAAAAACCAAGAATTTACCTGCATGAGAGCTAAATCTGATCTAATATGGTTGATTCTAAATTTAGACAATCCGTAAACTTGAATTTCGGAAAAATCCATGCGGTACATGGAAAAGGAATGTTGCATGTTGGGTACTGGCATTGGGTCTGGTATCGGTGCTCCAGGAAGCCCGACGGGATCGTCTTGTTGATAATGTTTTAATATCGCCATTATTTGATCCCCGAGTCGCTTCTCACCCTCCGCCAATTTCACCGCTTTGTCATCTAAAAAGATAACAAGCATTGGAGAAAGGATTTACGGTAACTTTTTTAGAAATGCCGTTTATTGTATCAAGCGACGCAATAATTGATTATGATGAAAACTAAAAATCACCATTTGTAATCGTGGATTCCGCGACATGATATACACCGGAAATAGATAACAAAACACAAACTAATTTCATCCAACTCATTATTTCACTAAATTATTTCGTTCTCTAGGCAATCACTAGCGCCGAGTACTGAATCCACTCGAGTACAACTAATTACCAATATTGTTATTATTATTAATGATACTATTGAGATTATATTTTCGATTGAATATTCCAACGAACTTTCTGCGACGACGACGATTCGTTGCAGTAACGTCGAACGGAACGCGCGGCTCTAAACTAACTTCTACAAGGATTTATGGTTTGATATACTGTCAGTGTATCGAATGAATGGATGTTTCACAGAATGAAGTCATGCAGGTCATTAGGGTGGAGGGGTCAAGGGTCGCCACTTATCTGCTTCTAACCCGGATAAGCATCGTTCGTTTTCCCCCTATAGGCTGAAGCATTCGATTAACGTCCATTCGCCCGACTCTTCAAATGTTTTATAATATACAGAAAATTTAGGAACTCTGCTGTTCCTTATCTAAAAATAAAAAAAGGGATTTGTCGCTAACCAACATTACGAAGGTTAGCCTGGTTTGACGTTAATTAAAAGTCGTTTCATACGTTCTAAAAAATTTGCCATTTTTAGCGATGACGTGAGTGGGCGAAGAATTTTTAATAAGAATACCAAGAAGATATTTTTCACCGAAGAGATAAGGGCTAGGGGGAAAAACTGTCGTTAAGTGGAAGGAGAGACGTAAGGGACGTACGGCCGGTAATTCAGAAATCTTTGAACCCTAAAGTCAATAGAATAATGGTCATATTTTATTGATGAGTTGAAATTCTGTTTTACCCGCCCCACCACAACCGAATGCTGATAAATAAACCCTCCCCCGTAGCATTCGCGTTTGGGAAATTATCCAAAATCGGTTGTTTTGAACGAGAGGGTCCTTGTTGTGCACAGTTCGATTGCACACAGTAGCAATGGCACACAGCATTTTGGCACACAGATTCTTTAGACACAGTTCAATTGGACAGACGAATGGCCGACCGTCAGATTTTTCGGACACAGCAGTACACGGACACAGTAGCTTTTGCGCACAGTAGCCATCGAATACAAAAATTAATATCACAGATATTAATCTCGCACACAATAACTTTGCGAGGTTGGATGCGATTGATCGCTGAAGAATATACAAGGACTATAGTCTTTGATGTCCTTCCACTCAGATTTTGTCCGAAATCGCTCGAAAAATCGATCGGAAAAATACAAAGACTAGAGACTTTGGTGTTCTTCTACTGAAATTTTGTCCGAGATCGCTCAAAAATCGATCAAAAATGCACGAAGGCTATAGTCTTTGGTGTTTTTTCGCTCAGATTTTGTGCACAATCGCTGAAAAAATGTACAAAGACCATAGTCTTTGGTGTTTTTCGCTCGAATTTCATCGAGAATCGCTGCCAAAATGTACAAAGACCATAGTCTTTGGTGTTTTTCGCTCGAATTTCATCGAGAATCGCTGCCAAAATGTACAAAGACCATAGTCTTTGGTGTTTTTCGGTCGGATTTCATCGAGAATCGCTGCCAAAATGAACAAAGACCATAGTCTTTGGTGTTTTTTCGCTCAGATTTTGTGCACAATCGCTGAAAAAATGTACAAAGACTATAGTCTTTGATGTTTTTTCGCTCAGATTTTGTGCACAATCGCTGAAAAAATGTACAAAGACCATGGTCTTTGGTGTTTTTCGCTCGGATTTCATCGAGAATCGCTGGTAAAATGTACAAAGACCATAGTCTTTGGTGTTTTTCGCTCGGATTTCATCGAGAATCGCTGCCAAAATGAACAAAGACCATAGTCTTTGGTGTTTTTTCGCTCAGATTTTGTGCACAATCGCTGAAAAAATGTACAAAGACCATAGTCTTTGGTGTTTTAAGCTCGGATTTCATCGAGAATCGCTGCCAAAATGTACAAAGACCATAGTCTTTGGTGTTTTTAGCTCGGATTTCATCGAGAATCGCTGCCAAAATGTACAAGGACCATAGTCTTTGGTGTTTTTAGCTCGGATTTCATCGAGAATCGCCGTCAAAATGTACGAAGACCATGGTCTTTGGTGTTTTTGCTCGGATTTCATCGAGAATCGCCGTCAAAATGTACAAAGACCATGGTCTTTGGTGTTTTTCGCTCGGATTTCATCGAGAATCGCTGCCAAAATGTACAAAGACCATAGTCTTTGGTGTTTTTGCTCGAATTTCATCGAGAATCGCCGTCAAAATGTACAAAGACCATGGTCTTTGGTGTTTTTCGCTCGGATTTTGTGCACAATCGCTGCCAAAATGTACAAAGACCATAGTCTTTGGTGTTTTTAGCTCGGATTTCATCGAGAATCGCTGCCAAAATGTACAAAGACCATAGTCTTTGGTGTTTTAGCTCGGATTTCATCGAGAATCGCTGTCAAAATGTACAAAGACCATGGTCTTTGGTGTTTTTGCTCGGATTTCATCGAGAATCGCCGTCAAAATGTACGAAGACCATGGTCTTTGGTGTTTTTGCTCGGATTTCATCGAGAATCGCCGTCAAAATGTACAAAGACCATGGTCTTTGGTGTTTTTCGCTCGGATTTTGTGCACAATCGCTGCCAAAATGTACAAAGACCATAGTCTTTGGTGTTTTTAGCTCGGATTTCATCGAGAATCGCTGCCAAAATGTACAAGGACCATAGTCTTTGGTGTTTTTAGCTCGGATTTCATCGAGAATCGCCGTCAAAATGTACGAAGACCATGGTCTTTGGTGTTTTTGCTCGGATTTCATCGAGAATCGCCGTCAAAATGTACAAAGACCATGGTCTTTGGTGTTTTTCGCTCGGATTTTGTGCACAATCGCTGCCAAAATGTACAAAGACCATAGTCTTTGGTGTTTTTCGGTCGGATTTCATCGAGAATCGCCGCCAAAATGAACAAAGACCATAGTCTTTGGTGTTTTTGCTCGGATTTCATCGAGAATCGCCGTCAAAATGTACAAAGACCATGGTCTTTGGTGTTTTAGCTCGGATTTCATCGAGAATCGCTGTCAAAATGTACAAAGACCATGGTCTTTGGTGTTTTTAGCTCGGATTTCATCGAGAATCGCTGCCAAAATGTACAAAGACCATGGTCTTTGGTGTTTTAGCTCGGATTTCATCGAGAATCGCTGTCAAAATGTACAAAGACCATGGTCTTTGGTGTTTTTAGCTCGGATTTCATCGAGAATCGCTGCCAAAATGTACAAAGACCATGGTCTTTGGTGTTTTTAGCTCGGATTTCATCGAGAATCGCTGCCAAAATGTACAAAGACCATGGTCTTTGGTGTTTTAGCTCAGATTCCATCGAGAATCGCTGTCAAAATGTACAAAGACCATGGTCTTTGGTGTTTTTGCTCGAATTTCATCGAGAATCGCCGTCAAAATATACAAAGACCATGGTCTTTGGTGTTTTTCGCTCGGATTTTGTGCACAATCGCTGCCAAAATGTACAAAGACCATAGTCTTTGGTGTTTTAGCTCGGATTTCATCGAGAATCGCTGTCAAAATGTACAAAGACCATGGTCTTTGGTGTTTTTAGCTCGGATTTCATCGAGAATCGCCGTCAAAATGTACAAAGACCATAGTCTTTGGTGTTTTAGCTCGGATTTCATCGAGAATCGCTGCCAAAATGTACAAAGACCATAGTCTTTGGTGTTTTAGCTCGGATTTCATCGAGAATCGCTGTCAAAATGTACAAAGACCATGGTCTTTGGTGTTTTTAGCTCGGATTTCATCGAGAATCGCCGTCAAAATGTACAAAGACCATGGTCTTTGGTGTTTTTAGCTTGGATTTCATCGAGAATCGCTGTCAAAATGTACAAAGACCATGGTCTTTGGTGTTTTTAGCTTGGATTTCATCGAGAATCGCTGCCAAAATGTACAAAGACCATAGTCTTTGGTGTTTTAGCTCGGATTTCATCGAGAATCGCTGTCAAAATGTACAAAGACCATGGTCTTTGGTGTTTTTCGCTCGGATTTTGTGCACAATCGCTGCCAAAATGTACAAAGACCATAGTCTTTGGTGTTTTAGCTCGGATTTCATCGAGAATCGCTGTCAAAATGTACAAAGACCATGGTCTTTGGTGTTTTTAGCTCGGATTTCATCGAGAATCGCTGTCAAAATGTACAAAGACCATGGTCTTTGGTGTTTTTAGCTCGGATTTCATCGAGAATCGCTGTCAAAATGTACAAAGACCATGGTCTTTGGTGTTTTTAGCTCGGATTTCATCGAGAATCGCTGCCAAAATGTACAAAGACCATGGTCTTTGGTGTTTTAGCTCAGATTCCATCGAGAATCGCTGTCAAAATGTACAAAGACCATGGTCTTTGGTGTTTTTGCTCGAATTTCATCGAGAATCGCCGTCAAAATGTACAAAGACCATGGTCTTTGGTGTTTTTCGCTCGGATTTTGTGCACAATCGCTGCCAAAATGTACAAAGACCATAGTCTTTGGTGTTTTTAGCTCGGATTTCATCGAGAATCGCTGCCAAAATGTACAAAGACCATAGTCTTTGGTGTTTTAGCTCGGATTTCATCGAGAATCGCTGTCAAAATGTACAAAGACCATGGTCTTTGGTGTTTTTGCTCGGATTTCATCGAGAATCGCCGTCAAAATGTACAAAGACCATGGTCTCTGGTGTTTTTGCTCGGATTTCATCGAGAATCGCCGTCAAAATGTACAAAGACCATGGTCTTTGGTGTTTTTGCTCGGATTTCATCGAGAATCGCCGTCAAAATGTACGAAGACCATGGTCTTTGGTGTTTTTGCTCGGATTTCATCGAGAATCGCCGTCAAAATGTACAAAGACCATGGTCTTTGGTGTTTTTCGCTCGGATTTTGTGCACAATCGCTGCCAAAATGTACAAAGACCATAGTCTTTGGTGTTTTTCGGTTGGATTTCATCGAGAATCGCTGCCAAAATGAACAAAGACCATAGTCTTCGGTGTTTTTTCGCTCAGATTTTGTGCACAATCGCTGAAAAAATGTACAAAGACTATAGTCTTTGATGTTTTTTCGCTCAGATTTTGTGCACAATCGCTGAAAAAATGTACAAAGACCATAGTCTTTGGTGTTTTTCGCTCGGATTTCATCGAGAATCGCTGCCAAAATGAACAAAGACCATAGTCTTTGGTGTTTTTTCGCTCAGATTTTGTGCACAATCGCTGCCAAAATGTACAAAGACCATAGTCTTTGGTGTTTTTCGCTCGGATTTCATCGAGAATCGCTGCCAAAATGAACAAAGACCATAGTCTTTGGTGTTTTTTCGCTCAGATTTTGTGCACAATCGCTGAAAAAATGTACAAAGACTATAGTCTTTGATGTTTTTTCGCTCAGATTTTGTGCACAATCGCTGAAAAAATGTACAAAGACCATAGTCTTTGGTGTTTTTCGCTCGGATTTCATCGAGAATCGCTGTCAAAATGTACAATAACCATAGTCTTTGGTGTTTTTCGCTCGGATTTCATCGAGAATCGCTGCCAAAATGAACAAAGACCATAGTCTTCGATTTTTTTTCGCTCGGATTTTGTGCACAATCGCTGCCAAAATGTACGAAGACCATGGTCTTTGGTGTTTTTCGCTCGGATTTCATCGAGAATCGCTGCTAAAATGTACAAAGACTATAGTCTTTGTGGTTTTTTCTTCAGATTTCGCTCAAAATCGCTGCAAAAATGTACAAAGACTATAGTCTTTGGTGTTTTTTCGCCTCGATTTCGTGCAAAATCGCTGTAAAAATGTACAAAGACTATAGTCTTTGGTGTTTTTTCGCTCAGATTTCATCGATAATCGCTGCAAAAATGTACAAAGACTATAGTCTTTGGTGTTTTTTCGCCTCGATTTCGTGCAAAATCGCTGTAAAAATGTACAAAGACTATAGTCTTTGGTGTTTTTTCGCTCAGATTTCATCGATAATCGCTGCAAAAATGTACAAAGACTATAGTCTTTGGTGTTTTTTCGCCTCGATTTCGTGCAAAATCGCTGCAAAAATGTACAAAGACTATAGTCTTTGGTGTTTTTTTGCCCAGATTTCGTACAAAATCGCTGCTAAAATGTACAAAGACTATAGTCTTTGGTGTTTTTCCGCTCAGATTCCATCGAAAATCGATGAAAAAATGTATCCGAGTGAAGTAACGATAACGAGGATTTATTTCAGAATTTTTTCTGATTTTTCTTGATTTTTCCTGATTTTTCCCGATTTTTTCTGATTTTTTTTAATTAATTGAATGATTTTTCACTAAGCCCCGCCCAGAAAGCGCAAAAAAATGGCCCTGGTAGCGCCATCTCTCAGATTTTTTCCGGAACTAACCCTGATTTTTTTGCTCGAAATCGCGGTGGTGGCGCCATTTCACGGAATTTTCGCGAACTATTTTCGTAAACAAGCCGCCATTTTAAGCCCGGAAAATGGGGGTTAGTTCGCGAAGATTCCGTGGGATGGCGCCACGAGCGCAATTTTAAGCCAAAACTGAGGGTTAGTTCTAGCAAAAAATCCGATAGATGGCGCCACCACCGCGATTTTGAGCAAAAAATCAGGGTTAGTTCCGGAAAAAATCCGAGAGATGGCGCCACCAGGGCCAGTTTTTTGCACTTTCTGGGCGGGGTTTAGGGAAAAATTATTTAATTAATTAGAAAAAATCAGAAAAAATGAGAAAAAATCGAAAAAAATCAGGAAAAATCGGGAAAAATCTGAGAGGTCGTTATTCAAGTCGCTAGTAGGAAAAGAATCTTTTTACTCAGCATTCCAAGCCGTAGCCAGAGGGTTTTGATCTCAACCCGAGAGAGCTGTCACTGGAGGCAAAGGGCCTCTCTTTGCATATTAAACCGGCATCAACAGGTGATACGTGGTTATTCTAATGAATATTAGCTGCCTTTTGCTTAGATTCAATAACAGCATCTCATTTTATCAGTGAAGTGTCCTGTAAAATCTCCATGTCTGTAATCGCTGTGGGTAGTTGACACGAGTACGTGCCATCGGACCACTCAACTCACCAGAGAAGGGACCAGAGTATGCTGATGTTAGCGGCAAATTATGCAGTGATCAGTTGGAAGAGAGAATGTATCCCAACCGTGTAGGAACGAGGCTCATGCCTTCTGCTATTCCAATGTTACGACTACATGGAATATTTAACGAAGTGTGAGTACAATTTAATGATGGCACATTCGTATCATGGATACCATTGTTTTTCTGTCCACATAAGAAATCCTACATCAATAATATCAATTGCAATTCAGGAGGCGTAATGGAATTGCTACACCAACAAACCTGATCCAACAAGCCTCAGGCAATTTCTTTGACTTCTCGTTCTACATCTATTACAATACATTTCAACCTAAGAAATGCGAATCCATTGAGTGAACTAGGCAAGAAACGAATACCATCGGTAACGTAATCAAGTCAATTAGTCTGCGATCTTGTTTGTTCCCGATTATTACCTTTTTTTTTTTTCAGTTACAGGAGCAAAGTTAACAGCCTCAAGACGAATCCGCCCTGCATTTGGGACAGAAGACTCGTCAGTGCATCTGCATAATTGTTAATTATATTTGTGAACCGGATAAGATTACACATATTATTTATCATGTAGCCATAGATCATTTACTTTCTGAAATAACTGAACTGTTGATCCAATGTATAGGCTTTGTCAATTGCATTGTAACACATTTATTATTAATCGTCGTTGCATCTGTATAAATAATGAGGCCTGCATATTCCTGCATGCATGCATGTGATGATGCATGATATCATGTACGATATGATCTATGAACTTTGCGAACAACGGATATCAATGAATGAGGTGTACAAGGGTGTGATCAATAATAAATGAACAATTGTGTATTGGTAGAAGAACATGTTTATTCATGAATCAGCGGTCAGAAATACACATCTATCTGACTTATTTAATAAATATAAGGACATCGAAATCACGATTATGGATTCATTCTTACAGATACATTCATTCTTATATGATTGTAACGAGGTACAACAGTAATTATATTTTGCTCAACATTATAGTATTAATTGAATAGTTCTGAAGTAAGAAAACAAACAATAAGTATAAAGGACGATCTACTTGAATCATAACTTATTTATGCGAATTATCTACGCCAAACATATGATGATTGGCCTTGTAGATGCGCCAAATATAGTTTTGTATTCCGGATCAGGGGCCAAACTGCTTCGTAGGCTGTCTCCGAAAGTCTCCTGGAAACAAAAATGAACCAAGGTGAGTATGCATAATAAATGTGTATTGCAGCTACGAAGAAATTGAGTGATTTTGGAAAATATTACTCCTAGCTTGATTTAATCGACGTATTCATGTTCCCTGCGCAAAAATACGTAGGATAAGCGTCCTGCAATTGATTTTCTAAATACTTCGATTTTTACCCCAAAAAAACAGTAAGCCTATAGCCTTACTATTTTCTCAAAATCTGGGAGAGAAGCCTACATTTTTTTTTGAAGAGTTTCTTATGCTATTCTTATGTATTTTGACCTCAGGAACCCGAATCTGCAAGCCAAATTGAATTACCTATTAAATTGATCAAGTTATCGCCAATCTATCGATCTGAAAAGTGATAAATCGAGGATATCTCGATGGGATTTGATTCTAGATTAATTTCATCAACGTATTCGTGTTCCCCGCGCAAAAATACGTAGGATAAGCATAGTGCAATTGATTTTCTAAATACTTCGATTTTTACCCCAAAAAAACAGTAAGCCTATAGCCTTACTATTTTCTCAAAATCTGGGAGAGAAGCCTACATTTTTTTTTGAAGAGTTTCTTATGCTATTCTTATGTATTTTGACCTCAGGAATCCGAATCTGCCAGCCAAATTGAATTACCTATTAAATTGATCAAGTTATCGCCAATCTATCGATCTGAAAAGTGATAAATCGAGGATATCTCGATGGGATTTGATTCTAGATTAATTTCATCGACGTATTCGTGTTCCCCGCGCAAAAATACGTAGGATAAGCATAGTGCAATTGATTTTCTAAATACTTCGATTTTTACCCCAAAAAAACAGTAAGCCTATAGCCTTACTATTTTCTCAAAATCTGGGAGAGAAGCCTACATTTTTTTTTGAAGAGTTTCTTATGCTATTCTTATGTATTTTGACCTCAGGAATCCGAATCTGCCAGCCAAATTGAATTACCTATTAAATTGATCAAGTTATCGCCAATCTATCGATCTGAAAAGTGATAAATCGAGGATATCTCGATGGGATTTGATTCTAGATTAATTTAATCGACGTATTCGTGTTTCCTGCGCAAAAATACGTAGGATAAGCGTCTTGCAATCGATTCCGCAAATACTGCGATTTTCTCCCTGAAAGAACACCAAGTCTACGTATGGAAGAACACCAAAGACCAGAGTTCTCCTAGAGTCTTCGTACATCATTCAGCGATTTCTGAACAAAATCCGAGTGAAATAACACCTAAGACTATAGGATATGTATTCGTGGACCGCTAAAGTAAATATAATTTACTCATCATGCAGTCATTGATTCTGTACTTTTCGGCACAATTGCAATATTAATTTATTGAGGAACTTTCAATAATTCGATTGTAACACATTTATTGTAAGAGAAGATTTTTCTGATGGAATAAATCCATAATACATCCTATGATATGTTGAAATTCAGTTTCTCCCTTCTATTCATCCGTCATAAAACAGCCCCCTTTAATTGAAAGTTTAATTAAGATCGAATGCATCATCAACATCCTTTTTAAAAGCAACACATCACGACATCAGGCCTTGACTCGGACCGCTTCGTCGCATGCATACAATAAGTATAAAACTGCGGCCGATCAGTTTTCATAAAATGGTCTCCTTGCTCACAATATGGCACAGAGATCTGAAAACTGATCGGAGATTTTTCTTTTTTCTTTTTTTTTCTCGTTGTAGTCATTAAGTTATGAATAATTCGTTGTTGATCAAATTTCATACTAAAAATTCAGGGAATAACTGCTTGATTAATATTGGTCAATTGGAAAAGTTTATTCGAGTTCGGAGCATGAGGTTAACATCTGATCGATTGCAACCCTGAAACGATCAATTACAGACGTGTAATTCGGTATTCGGTCCTCGGAGCATCTTGTATTATATGTAGATCCTTCTTTATGGCAACGTCAGTACGGCCGCAGCAGCCGGAGCGGCGACATCAGCAGCGACATCGGTAGCGGCGCGCGGATCCTTGGAGAAGAGAGAGAGAGACAGACGAAGGTATTACGGCTACACGCAAAATCAGTACGCAGTTGCTATTGCGCCACAGTTTTCTATTTTATTCAAGTTTCTCCGATCGCGTTGTGAACGAAAACGAAAGGAAAATCTTCCGAATCTTCTACTTGTTGAGTTTGTTCTCCGTTTTTTTAAAAATAACAACTCGGTAAGAAGTGTTCGGTTTATTCTAAATATTTAAAAGAAGTGCTAGATAAATAGCAGCTATTGGAGGACCTCCTCTATCATTGGAAATTTCGTGAATTTCGTAGCTCGGACATAATTTTTATAAGCAGTGACAAGCCGTGTTCTTGCCATCCTTTTTTAGTGGTCCAGATCGGTCCTTTTTTCGACCGGTAGAATTTTGGGCGAAGGTAATACGACATAAACGCAGAATTTTAATAGACTTTGAATAATGATTCGAACCGTTGGTGAGGAAAATCAAGATCCTTTTGCCAAACCTAAAACCCAGTTGTCTCCTTGTATTTTAAATTGCGAAAATTAGTGTCATGGGTTTGGGCGAGTAGGATATAATTCGACGTCGGAATTTCGAACGACTATACCTAATTGATTAGACGTTTATAAATTCCTACATTCGTATGCTTATTTGATCATATTCTAATTGATTTCGGAATAGTTCTGCGCGTGTTTGAACACTACGAATTCTTTTGTCGATCGAATTGACGAAGTTATCGTCGGGGTTACGGTTTAAGAATAATCTTCGTTGTCACATTATACTGAACAAATTTATTCATATATTTGAGGTGCAATTTAACAATTCTACTCCATTTCTCAGATAATATTTTCTTATTTCAGGTTTATAATCGATGGATATGGAATTGGCCTGGTTCTTCGCAGTATTTATTCAACTTCAAATTACGTTGTGGAGGAATTACAGGGCATCGGACAATATTTCACAGGTATTTAAATTATTTACATTCTCCCTTTTCGAACCGACTTCCTGCTAGTATCGAAACGGGTCGTTGCGCAGACATCACGAGATGCATGGAAAAGGGGCGAAAACTGAAGTTAAGCGATTAGTGGCGATAAAAATAGATTTCGGCATAGATTTTTATACGGTAGGTTTATTAGGTCTGAACATGTTAGAAAGGTTTGCTCAGCCCGCACTTCAGTTTAGTGATGCCATTGCTCGTGCCGGGGTAGAAAAGTATCTAGAGGTTGTA
The DNA here is from genome assembly GCA_963932425.1 of Athalia cordata. NCBI lineage: Eukaryota > Metazoa > Arthropoda > Insecta > Hymenoptera > Athaliidae > Athalia > Athalia cordata. The sequence goes on from OZ010627.1 coordinate 352,237, forward strand.
CACGTTTGTAGGGTGTACAGCGTCACACCTTTTACCTATAAATACGTAAAAATGTATACGACGTTGGTGTAACGTAGCCTTTATGAATGATTATCAAAAACCGATTGCCCACGCGCGATCGTCCGGACAAAAATTACTTGGAATTCATCTCTCCTGTGTTAGAGCTGCTCGCAACGCTCATCGAGCTGGGATGTTCCCAAAAAATTATTCATGCGTTTTGTTTCTCGCAAACTATCGACACACTTACTGGAAAATCTATGAGCGATTCAATCTTCGTCGGATCATGCCTATTCGTTATATTTGAGAAAAAAAAAAACCTGCTGAATCAGAGAGTTTGTAAAAGATACACCAAAAAGTTGAAGAATATTCTTCGTGAAGATGGAAATTCCCGCAAATTAGAAATCCTTTATACACCCAACTGTATATTATGTATAATACATACCGAATTATTACGAGTTGCAAATTGTAGTCTCCTGTTCAATTACTGCTTGCTCGACAGCGAGTTGGCCGGTCTTAGAAATTCCTCTAAGTGTTACTCGTTCACTTTTGGTTGCAGTTCAGGTCGGATTAACTTAGATCATTGTCCGTCTGGTTGGGCATGCACTCTCGCTCATTCAACGGTGCAACTCAGCTGTATCTTGATCCGATCGTCAAAACGATCGATCAATTGATTTCTTAAACATATTGATGCGACCCCTTCATCAGCTATACTATGTGATAATTGATAAAACGTAGGAATCATCAAGATTAGGCTCCAGCCAACTTTCGATTATTTTGAATGTTTTGCCAAGCAAAATTTGGCCTCTTCGTAGACGATCGTGCGAATAAAGATTTTTTAACTATTCCGATCTCAGGAATCCGAATCCGGTATCCAAATTTACTCGTATTTTGAATTAGGAAAGTTAGCGTCATAACTTTAGGCTAAAAGTATCCTCCGTTGTTGGAATTTCGAACAATTACAATTAATCATGCATTTAGGAATCCCTGTATTCATATTTATTCCATATTAATATTCTCAATTGTGGATCCGTGTTCTAACACTATAAATTTATCTATCTATTAGATTGAGGAAGTTTGCGTGGGGATTTTGGTTTAGGAATTAAATTACATTGTTCCTTGTTATACTCTGAACGAATTTATTGATAATATATTTTTAGATTCAATTTTACAGTTTACTTTATCTCTTACATAGTCAATTTCTTATTTCAGCTTTATAATCGATGGACATGAGAGTTGCCTGGTTCTTTACAGTATTTATTCAAATTCAAACCATGATGTGCAGGACTTACATGGCATTCAATAATACTTTACAGGTATTTACACGTTATGAATAAATTATCAGTCAATATAATGTGATATAATATAATATGATATAATATAATATGATATAATATAATACAACGTGATACAATATAATATAATATATTATAATACAATATAATATACATATATTTGTTATAATACGTATGATATAATATTAGCAATAATATATTCTTACATGTACATCATTATTAATGTTTGCTGTATATTCTAGGTACTTAATATTTCCCCTGCTGCCGCCGTTGGACGTCATGAGAGCCCGGACTCCTCCTGTCCCCCGGGAGGAGTCCATCCGGGTCTTTAGACCGTCCCCTGGGACAAGCGTGGCCTCCCACCACCCCCGGGGGTCCCAGGGGATATAGTCCCTGGGGACGTGAGTCTCCCTTTAGGAGACTTACTTCCCTGGGGACTAGTTTTCGGAGGCTAGTCCCCTGGGGATATGTCTCCGGGGATTCGGTATCCCCGGATGTCGGGATGCCGAATCTCCAGAGACATGTCCCCAGGGGACTAGCCTCCGAAGACAACCCGGGAAAAGGAGGCCTGACCCGGACGCTCTGTTTTTTGGTTCTCTAGAGAAATCACGAAGACGACTGTCCGCTTGGGACCTCCTTTTCCCGGGTTGTCTTCGGAGGCTAGTCCTCTGGGGAGATGTCTCCAGGGATCCGACATCCGGGGATGCCGGATCCCCGGGGACATCGCCCCAGGGACTTGCGCCCCCGAAGACTAGTCCCCAGGGAAGTAAGTCTCCTCAGAGGAGACTTACGTCCCCAGGGACTATATCCCCTGGGACCCCGGGGGTGGTGGGAGGCCACGCTGTATCCCAGGGGACACCCCCTCAAAACCCGGATGGACTCCCCCCGGGGGACAGGAGGAGTCCGGGCTCCCACGACGTCCAACGGCGGCAGCAACCGAAGCGTCGTTGGAGTTGCACCCTGTAATACAAAGAGACAATAAGTTAACTTCATATGTGACTTATTATATGATCCAGTTATTATAACATAATGTATAAGTTATTGTATGATGTGTATGATGATCAAATTCTAATAAATAGTAACAAAGTATATAATAATATATTATTGTTGTGCCTTATTGGCGTGTGTGATAAATTATATTATGGGCATGCATGAAGTTACTGAGTTCATTGGGTAATATTGGGTAATCTGATTTCATGAGTAGAAGTTTGAAAATATTTTCTAAGGGGATGCAATTCATATTCTAGGGACTCTCAATGATGCATTTCACTGAGCACTCATAAAGGAAATAAGTTATAAATCTGATTTCATGAGGAGAAGTTTGAAAATATTTTCTAAGGGGATGCAATTCATATTCTAGGGACTCTCAATGATGCATTTTACTGAGCACTCATAAAGGAAATAAGTTAATGAATTCATACCTCTGCAAAAAAAGAACTTGTATGTCTCATGTGTTGCAGATCCATCTCCACTGGACGAGGATGAAGGGAAGTTGATCGTCGAAGACACTTGGTGATGTCCCGTTCCGAGTTCCAATCGATTGCCAGAACGCCAAAGTCGATGCGAAATCTGCAGACAACATTAAAGACTATGTCTGAGAGAAAGATCAAGCAATGCTCATTCAATTATATGTACGATTTGATTCACAATGTGACAATCAATGATGCATGTATCAACTTTGTATCCATGAGTTAGATCAATAAATTTGTTTCGTATTTTACAAAAAAACTAAAAATCGAGTAAAATATCATTTAAAAATCATCTAACAAAATTCCGAGGAAGTTTTCAGAACCTGGTTGAGCTCATTTTGATAATTTTCTAGTACGGCTAGTTGAATACGAGTTGGAAATACCTTGAGAAATAGTCACTCAACGACTTCAAAAATATTTCACTTATTTTATTGGAGGGTTTTAAGGGGGAGGGCCTTCATAGATGATTTGAGTCCAGGAATCTATTAAATCCGCAAACCAAATTGATATATCTATAAAATTGATAGCGTTATTGCCGAATCATCGCTGTGAGAAGAGAAAAGATAAGAATATCTCGATAAGTTGATTTTGATGTGATCAAAACCCCTGCGGAAGGTAAGGTCTCATAAGAAACGTAAAATATTGATCACAGGAATCCGAATTTGAAACATTGAATTGATAACATCATAACGCGAATGAATTGTTCATTGGATAGAGATAAGTCTCGAGATACGAAGCGCAACTGTTTACCTGGCCCATAAATAATCTGGATTCGTTAAAAGTATTTATATATACGTGAGGGTTCGTGTGCTCAGTGATAACTAGTTGTCATACGGTGAATAGAGAAGTTGAAGTTCTCTTTTTTACAACAGTTGCAACTAATAAAAATAATTAAAGTCGTGCAGAATGACAAGCTAATAAACTGATAGATAACACGTGCTATAATTATTCCATACTATCAAATTAAATGGAATTTTTTTAGAATTTTTCCTCGACTTTAGGGTCGAAAATCAACACGGTCGTCGCGTAATCTGTTGATTCTGAGCACACGTTATACAACAAACTTTTGCTATGATGAAAAAAATGTTTGTTATTTTAATACGAATCGAACGCGACCAAATTCATCAAATTCCGATTATTGGTTCCTGTGATATAATAGGAATCGCACATGCAGATTAGAATAGAGAAATTTAAAGGGAGTTTTGTAATCTGGCGGGCCGCACTCGAGCCCTCGCGAGTTAGTTTTTTCTCTCGCCGTCGGGTTGCGCAGCTCAATTGACCTTCTCGCAATTAAAAAAATTCTTAAAAAGTGGAAATACCGTGTGCTCCACGCATTCGACAGTTGCGAGCCTCTGCTCACCCCAACGAAGGGGTACCTGTATCGCTTTTTTGGCGATTTTTTAATATACGTGCTTGGGCATTGGAATGTCGGCACGTGAAAGAATTTAAATATAATTTATGGGTTTTTCATAGGTGATGAAGTGTGAACATGTTTTTTTTGAAGTTTTTTTTCGCCTATTGTTCAGAGGTGTGAAACGACTTGTCGGCACCACCTGTTAACTCTTTTCACACCTCTCTCGACCTACCCCAATGTACTGATTTTTTCTCAGAATTCCTATCTAACCGCAAGAAATACATATGTACGAATTCCTGTGGTCATATATCACAGTGTACACTCGGCGAGGTGAATTCTGACTCACTTTTTCCATAAGAACAGTAGGGCTTAGTCAAGAATCGATTTTGACGGGTGTACACTTAAAAATATTGTAAAAAATTTTTTTTTTTTCTGTTTTACCCGTAGGAAAATGCGCTTTGGAAGCTAAATTATTTTGTTTTGATATTGTCCTGTTCATTCTAGCAGGAAGTCGGTTCGAAAAGGGAGAATGTAAATAATTTAAATACCTGTGAAATATTGTCCGATGCCCTGTAATTCCTCCACAACGTAATTTGAAGTTGAATAAATACTGCGAAGAACCAGGCCAATTCCATATCCATCGATTATAAACCTGAAATAAGAAAATATTATCTGAGAAATGGAGTAGAATTGTTAAATTGCACCTCAAATATATGAATAAATTTGTTCAGTATAATGTGACAACGAAGATTATTCTTAAACCGTAACCCCGACGATAACTTCGTCAATTCGATCGACAAAAGAATTCGTAGTGTTCAAACACGCGCAGAACTATTCCGAAATCAATTAGAATATGATCAAATAAGCATACGAATGTAGGAATTTATAAACGTCTAATCAATTAGGTATAGTCGTTCGAAATTCCGACGTCGAATTATATCCTACTCGCCCAAACCCATGACACTAATTTTCGCAATTTAAAATACAAGGAGACAACTGGGTTTTAGGTTTGGCAAAAGGATCTTGATTTTCCTCACCAACGGTTCGAATCATTATTCAAAGTCTATTAAAATTCTGCGTTTATGTCGTATTACCTTCGCCCAAAATTCTACCGGTCGAAAAAAGGACCGATCTGGACCACTAAAAAAGGATGGCAAGAACACGGCTTGTCACTGCTTATAAAAATTATGTCCGAGCTACGAAATTCACGAAATTTCCAATGATAGAGGAGGTCCTCCAATAGCTGCTATTTATCTAGCACTTCTTTTAAATATTTAGAATAAACCGAACACTTCTTACCGAGTTGTTATTTTTAAAAAAACGGAGAACAAACTCAACAAGTAGAAGATTCGGAAGATTTTCCTTTCGTTTTCGTTCACAACGCGATCGGAGAAACTTGAATAAAATAGAAAACTGTGGCGCAATAGCAACTGCGTACTGATTTTGCGTGTAGCCGTAATACCTTCGTCTGTCTCTCTCTCTCTTCTCCAAGGATCCGCGCGCCGCTACCGATGTCGCTGCTGATGTCGCCGCTCCGGCTGCTGCGGCCGTACTGACGTTGCCATAAAGAAGGATCTACATATAATACAAGATGCTCCGAGGACCGAATACCGAATTACACGTCTGTAATTGATCGTTTCAGGGTTGCAATCGATCAGATGTTAACCTCATGCTCCGAACTCGAATAAACTTTTCCAATTGACCAATATTAATCAAGCAGTTATTCCCTGAATTTTTAGTATGAAATTTGATCAACAACGAATTATTCATAACTTAATGACTACAACGAGAAAAAAAAAGAAAAAAGAAAAATCTCCGATCAGTTTTCAGATCTCTGTGCCATATTGTGAGCAAGGAGACCATTTTATGAAAACTGATCGGCCGCAGTTTTATACTTATTGTATGCATGCGACGAGGCTAATTGCGAACGCAAATAATGAAATATTATATTTGCTTGTCCATTATTTGATGCAATATTTAAATACTTTATTCGGGATATCTTATTTTTTCAGTATTCTCAAGACATCTGACGTTCCACGTAATCAGCAGTCGCACGGACGCGCCAAAGGGTATACAAGTACCAGAATAATGACGTCGCACTCACTGTTGAGCATCTCCTTACGTTCAACAGGAAGTGTATTTATGTCCGCTAGTTTCCAATTCGGAAATTGATTAACATACATGTATTGGAGGATAATTGTTAACATATGGATAAGTCATTATGTCTTTATGTCTTGTATTCATTAGATTTATTGGGGCAATAATGCAACATTGAAATGCATACACAACTTGTGAATGGTATTGAAACGTATTTAATATAGCAATAAATATTTTATTGAAGCGATTGTTGATTGTATCCTACCCTGCATAATTTATCAATGAACGAAGAGTTGATTTCAAATTGATTGATTAATTTTTACTGATTAGACCCCATCACTCATCAACATCCTTTATAATATATTACGCAAAAAATCAACATTTTTTTTAATCGATGTTTCTATGGTATTCTTATGTGTTTTGATCTCAGGAATCCGAATCTGCAAGCCAAATTGATTTATCTATCAAATTGATCAAGTTATCGCCAATTTATCGATCTGAAAAGTGATAAATCAAGGATATCTCGATGGGATTTGATTCTAGAATTATTTCATCGACGTATTCGTGTTCCCTGCGCAAAAATACGTAGGATAAGCGTCCTATAATTGATTTTGCAGATCCTTAGATTTTCTCCCTGAAAGAACACCAAATCTATGTATGGAAAAACACCAAAGTCTATAGTCTTTGTATATTCTTCAGCTATCGAGTGCATCCATCTTCCGCCAAGTCATTGTGTGCGAGATTAATATCTGTGAGATTAATTTTTGTGTCCGATAGCTACTGTGCGCAAAAGCTAGTGCAGTGTCCGAATACTGCTGTGTCCAAAAAAGCCGACGGTCGGTCATTCGTGTGTCCAATCGAACTGTGTGCAATTGAACTGTGTCCAAAAACCTGTGTGCCAAAATGCTGTGTGCCATTGCTACTGTGTGCAATTGAACCGTGCGCAACTGGGATTTTCCCGTTTTGAACCAAGAGATGTCGCATAATCGGGTCAAAGCAGAACGTTCAAAATTTTCATAATTATCCTGAAGTATTAAAAATTTGAAATGTAATCCGTTCATCGATGTGAGCAGATGTATGGGATTCGGGATTATTTCTCGAAGTATTCGCGCTGTGTTTTCCAGAAATAATGCTGAAATTCTACACAGAATGAAGAATTTGCATTTTTAGGACACCAAAAATTATGTAGGTCTACGTTTCATCGTAGAAAAATAATTTCACTATCATATTCACTTTTATTTCATTTTGTTTTATTTTTTTTTTTTTATTTTATACACACCCAGTTGACTATACACAACTATACAACGATGTAAACTAAAGATTCGTTATTATTATTATTACCATTCGTTTACTTAAATCTTTTTTGTGCTCTTCCGTTATCGACATTTTACTTTAATTTTTTCTCACGGTCTGCCGTCTTTGCTTTGCATGCATAAGAACATTCATTTGCCCAAAAAATTAGAATCATTCATGTGCTAAAGTACGATCGTACAATAACTTGAAAAATGTAGTCACATGTAATGATAATAATCATCATAATAATTTTAATCATTTTAATAATCATAATAATAGAAATAATAAGCATAACTATAATGACAATGATAGTAACACTTATGACAATGGAAATCGGTGATGAAAATGATGATGAGAATTTTAATTAGAATTAGAATAATAACGATATCAACAATAGTGATAATAAAAATCAGAAATAATCATAGGAATAATAATGATAATAATGATAATGACAATAATAACATATATATATATATAGGAATACCTATGTATGTGTGTGTGTATATATATATAATATTTTGTACATTAAAAATCGTATACGTTGTAGTTTATTACATCGACATTTATAATAACTATATGTCTAATTTTATTTAATTCTATTTCATATCGTACGTGGTACATATCTAATATTCTACTGATAAATTCGTAACTAGCAGATTATTATTAATACTATTATTCATATCATTATTTTTATTTTTATCGTTAATATTAGTTGCATTCTTACGACTATTATTTATTGATTTTTTCGATATAACTGTATATATATATGCAAGTTCTGTTATCTTTTCGGGCGCATGGTATTTCCTTTTTTTTCCCCTAATTTTCATTTTCTCTTTGTTTGCATTGAACTTTTTTGTTCGTTTACCCATACGATCGTCTTCGTATACCGTACATAGCCGTTAATGTTATTCGATATCGTTATTACTATCATTATCATTATAATTATAATTATTATTATTATCATCATTGTCAATTAATTTCCGTCTGAAAAAAACAACCGGAGGGAGGTAATTGAACATATACACAAGTATACATCGCACAATGATTACTGTGTTAGGAATTATTATTATATTACTAATAATATTATCATTATTATTATTATTATTATTATCGTTATTATTACTGGTGATATTAATCATTATAGTATAATAGCTATCAGTTTATCATCGCATATAGTCGCATCGTTATATTCATTTTGACTCTATTTACAATATTATATGCCTCGTTGTTTACGCCAAATTATTATCATTATTATTAATGTTTTTATTGATAATATTATACCAATTCATTATTATTATTATTATTATTATTATTATTATTATTATTATTATTATTATTATTATTATTATTATTATTATTATTATTATTATTATTACTATTATATTACTACAACTTTTGCACAGCTGTAGTGAAATTTGAATATTTGTATAATAATAATAATTTGATAAATTATTACATACTGCAGCAGACAATAGGTGCACGATTACTGAATTTTTATTCATATTATTATTATTATTGTTGTCGTGTTGTTGTGGTTGTTGCTGTTGTTGTTGTTTGTGTTATTTGCTTGTTTGTCGTATACAATCAATTATTTCCTTATAATTAATCATAATTAATTATTCTATCCCCGTAATACGTTTCCGTTAATTATATGTATATATATAATATATATGTATACATATAGTATAGTTAGCTCCTGCACAGTGTTTGTTTTTGCAATATGTTATTCCATCACCCCCGATCTTTCAACCTTTTCATTATATTAACATCACCATCGTTATCGTTATTTTTGCATCCAAATCAGGCGTTCGATCCGTTCACCGTTAAACGTTGTTTGTTCCTTTTTTTCTTTTGTTTCTCTTTGTTCTTATTCTTCGAGTCGGTTATTGAAATCCTATAATTATAGTTTGACGTAATTCAAAAATTCTATGAGTACTAAAGAAAAATTTCATCCAATAGATGTAAAAAAAAAACATGCACAAGTGAGACGTGGTTTTCAATTCAATACGAACGTAATCGAAGATGGGATGAATTTAGAGAGGACAAAAAAAATGATACAATTTATCATATGTATTTCAGATCACCGCATATCATATACGTTGACGAAAGAAAAAGAAAACACGAAAAAAAAAGCTCTTCTGGTAAGCTAGTAGAAAATCAGGGTGGAAGGGGTGTATGTATACCTATAATACGTATATCCCTTGTATCGGATTTCTTTTTTTTTATTTAACGTGCTAAGGATAGGCTCTCTTCTGTTTCTCCATTTCATACTTTTCTATATATACTTATGATATATATAGCTAATAAACCGAACTGTATTCGAGATCGTGGGCGTATTGGGGTGGTCCTGGGGGAGGTGGTTGAGGACTGTATTGCTGCTGCGATGCGTCCGACGCTCGACGTCGTAGCGCCGCAATGCTGTGGGCACCCCGCCAGTCGGTAGCTTCGCCGCTTCCGTCGGTACCGACGCAAGATACGCCACCCCCGGATGCAGCACTGGGCGACCCCTGCCCGCAGTTCAAACCGCCACCCAGACTACCACCCTGCCCGCCCACGCCACCCGACGACGATCCACCTGGCGGAGAACCTCGAGAAGCGGATACGTGGACGCCACCTATAATTCAAAAGAAGTAACTTTATCAGTTAATTGGATCGTCGGAAAACTTGCGTTTTCAAAATTGGAATCAAAAATGAGTTTCATGAGCCGCTGACAGGCTTCGTATTGCTTCACGGATGTCGTTTTCATCATTTTTAGGGTCGCTCATCACGAATGTCATGTTGCAATTGCGAAATTATTCACGGTATTCGCGATATCCTGGTTCATAGTTTGAACCGATTGATAATTTTAATTGGAATCTTAGTGTCCGACGGTTTTAGCGGTCGTTGACTCAAAGTATATCGTGGGCATCACAAATTCTACCATTCGCCCATTTCCGATCATTCTCTACCCGTATATGTCGAACCGTTCATGTTCCGAATTCGAAATTGAAGAAGTCCCAGTTTCGTTTTTTCACTCGTACGTTGATTCGGCGCGAATCTAAAATACGTCGCTATTTTATGAGCCCCGGTAGCGGCTCGGCCAGCCATAAGCTGGTGCGAGTGATCATAAAATAATTTCAACGTCGGTGGGCCGATCGCCCCCACAAGGTGTTTACGACCCCTCGATATGCCGTTGATGTTGATTATGCTGTTCTTTCACTCTTCCTAAAATCCCTGTTATTATCATTATTATTTCCCCTACATATATGTATATATAAAGCAGAAATACGCCAAAATGAAAAATTTTCGACTCTTCCGGCAACCACGAAATAAATGTATACCTATATATATTGTACAGGTACTATTGTCCGAAATACCGTGAAGGATAAACCCTGATGCTTAAAGATTTCCGAAGTTGTTTCGACCAAAAGCCACGTTTAGTTTCCTTTTATTTTATTTTATTTTTCTTCCATACTATGAAGATTGTTTACAAAGGACGCTGCAACTCCGTTTGCCTTCTTCTTTTTTATGACTTTTACACGTACATACACCTACATATATTCATGCTTAACTATATATATACGTGAACTAAATCACCCAGTAAGGATATTCTTGCATAATATAAGCGAAGTTCTCCACCCCATTGCATCTTTCCGATGCCAGAATTCATCCTTTTTCATTTATCGACATTTTTCTAATTTTTCTTTTTCAAGTGGTTCAACTGCCAGTGAAATTTATAACATTTCGTACAGCGCATTGTTGATTTGAAAAAAAAAGTAATAACAAAACAAAAAAAAAGGAACAAAAATTAAAATAAATAGCAAGGTACCTATGCAAACGTGTGAGTCTGGTGCGGGCTACTCTATACCCGGCACTTTGAAATGTCTTAATTCACACCTCATAGAGTCTTGTTTGCATCGGTAGAGAGTCGATATACAATCGGTGGTAGGACATGGTGAGGGGGAAGCGGGGGGGGGGGGGGGGGGGCGAAGACTGGGATATTCCCTCCAGCCCCTCTTTCTCTTGACTCGACTCGACTTGACTTCGCTTAAAGTTAAAGAAAAAAAAAAAAGTTGTTTGCTCTTTGCTCATGGAAAGACTGGCGGACCGACTGCGACTGGTTGGCTGAATGGTGCTGCTGGTGTGCAGAGGGAGTGCTAATCATCGTTGAAAAACGAGAGAGCAAGAAAAGAGGAGAAAAAAAGTAAGATCGTATAGAATAAGATATACTACGCTCTGAAAACTGTTTACTTCACTAGTTCAAACCTGAGAAACGACTAAACACCGCGTGTAATCCCGGGTGCTGATATCCCTAACTTGCTATGCCACATCTATATGTTCCATACGATGTCCAGATGCGATGTTCGATTGCAAGAAATATGAGAAAAGATTCTACCTCGTTTCAATCCGCGGTTGCGATTAACTATTTTTTTTTTAATTGATGGTCTGATTATATCCTCTTCGACGCACCATGTGATATTTTTCTTCAGTTTTGTACACAACATATAAGTATGGTTCTTTTGTTTCTCTTTCCTTCCACTAGTCGGTGGCATGCATCTATTTGAGCATGTGTATAATAAAATTGTGTAAATAACGGTCAAAAATTTCGACAAATTTCTACGAAAATTGGTTACCTATTTTGTGAAATACGATCGTACGCAAGAAAAAACGAATCACAAAAAATTGGCCAAATTATTTTCGACCAAAGTATATCGCATTTATTTTATTTGATAATATGGCTCTTTGGAAAAGGTATTATATCGAATAGTGAAACTTTTCATCATTACTGTACATACACACGTATTACACACACATGTGATTTTTAAGTGACGACAATCGCAAACAAACAGGTACAAGTCGTACGCGAGATACATATGATGGTGATAATGTATGGTAATTGGTACAGAGCTCTATGGAGTGCGCAAACTGTGTATATATTTCTATGTATCGCAGGTATATAAAAACACATATATAAAGATGTACGAAGTGTTATATAGTTCACGCAATCGCTACCAACGCTAATAAGCTACCTGCACATAATATTTCACCCTCCGATCGTATCATGCACGGATAATACGTAACGATAATTATTTTAAAAAATAAGCTAACAAAATCAAATCGTTCCTTTTGATTTCTTTGCTTTTTTCTCTCTCTCTTCGATACGCGTAAGTCGCATATGTTGTACATTGGGATGTACGAGATCGTTGCTCAAATTGCTACTTGGTCGTAAAATGAGAACATCGTTTAACTTCGTCTGGGTCGGTGTGATTATTTTAGAAGTGGAGAGTTCAAGAATTTGAGACAGAAAACTTTTAAGTTGGCTCCGCTTATTGTATGTTTGCACAGTAAGACCTCAAGCCGATCGCACCTAGGTGCGAGATCGTCTCCCTGTACGTTATGTGTGCTTACCATTACGCCGCGGTGCACAAAACCAAACCAAACCCAACCTTACCCAACCCCGAAACCCCCGATCTTCCCCCCTCGAAGCAGATATACATATAGATATACCCGTACACCCGTGTTATGTCTCGAACGACTCAACTTTCGATCTTTTATTTCCATTTTATTCTTGATTTCTCTCTTATTTTCAATCCTTTTTTTTTATGCACACGTCAGATTTTACTGCTTCGACCGCAACGGTCGTTACATATATTTCGAAAGATGGGTAGATTATGCAGCAAATATACTTGTGGTGAACGTAAAACCGAGAAAAAGCTGGATCGTTTCTTCATCATTGTGATCGGTTATTTAATTGAATAATTTGTATTTTAGCGATTGATCGATATTGAATTTACCTACCGAGAGAATTAAGACCGTAACTAGCTTGGTAGACGGTTTGCGAAGGGCTGCTTATCGGAAGACCAGCGGCATTGCCGAGACCCAAACTAGACCCGAGTCCCCCACCACCTTGCTGACCAAGTTGACCAAGACTTTGGCCAAAACCCGTCATGCCCATTCCTCCTTGACCGAGCTGACCTAGACCTGAACATTAAAGATAACATGTTACAGCGATATTGGATCGAGTGTATCTAATTCCTAATTTCAAATTCAGTGACCCAAGAAACCTTGGAAACGAAACCCATTTTATTTTCTACTGTGATTTTTCGTATTCGGTTCGGATAAATACCTGGTCCCATTCCCCATCGATCGGTAGGCGCATGGAACATCCCGGCTGCCCCGCACAGTTCAGCCGCGGAGCTCATAGCCCCGAAAGGTGGAAGCCCGTGAGAGGGTAGCAATGCTCCTGGGGAACGAAAGACGTTAGTTGTCTTCTTTCGTTTTTTCCATTTAGCTCTCCGGTTCTGAAACCACACCTGAAAAAGGAAAACCAAAAGAAACACATAGTAACGATTGAGGATAAAATTGCTCAGACGATAAAAGTAATACAACTATGACAAAAGTACAACAAAAAAAACTAGGAGAAAAACAAGCAGCATCCATATGAATGAAAGACGCGGGCGATCGTGGAGGTTAGAGGGTTGTCCATGTACAACGATAACGGAAGTGACGTCGGTGTAGTAACGTTGAAAACGTAGATATACCTGCCTATGTACAACGTCGCTAATTCCCATATATCCAATTAGCAAAGCGCCGTAATCCTATAGCATCCCTACACATATAACTAGGCGTATAACGTACGTGTATTTATACGTAACACACCAGTTACCCCGGGCAGTGCAACCGACCACCTTTACCTACCTAATGCCACACGGCACTAATTTACGACTTTACACTAGCTACCAGTCTCTGCGTATCGTACCGCGCTACGTACGTGTGATAATAATAATAGCAATAAGTCGAATTTCCATAATAACAATGATCAAATTATTATTATCGCAATCCTTATATTTTACAACCATATGGCGACGACTGCACCCCCTGAACATGTCTTTGAACATCGGCAAGCACGCGGATTGAAAATCCTCCTGATGATTATTTTGTTTCTAAACCACGAAAAACAACCCTTATTAGTGTACAAACGGATCAGGAATGCGCTTGTTTTCGCATTGCGGTGAATCCCGTGCAATATTAGCTCCGTATAATAATAGTGATGATGATGATGGTGTTGGTGGAAGTCGAGGGGTACGGATTCCAGGGGATGAAAACTAGGGGTAGGGGTAGTTGGGGGTCGGGGGTTTTCGGAGACCACAGACGGCTTTGCATGCGATATCAATAAATCAACTCTCGCCGGCCCACGACGGGCTTTTAGGGGCTATGAGGGTGGTGGCGAGCGGCTCAGGGTGGCCTTTTGCACCATCGCGCCACCGGCACCAACACCGATCCACGTTCCGAATTATCAACCACAAATCGTACGCGGCGCCGTCGCTGTTGCATCGTACGGAAAAAGAAGATATAAAAAGGAGGAAATGTTGAAAACAAAGAAAGTATCGTCGTACTTTTCTAGAAAACCTTGTCGTCTGCCATTTTAAATTGTTATAACGTCAGCGATCTTTTTAGAAAAAAACAGACGCAGAAATTTGTTGCAAACGACAGGAACAAATAATTATTGAATAAAAAATGGAAACTTTCACAATATGTCTTCTTTTTCTAACGGAAATGAAAACTGAAGATTAAGAATTGAAGTAGAAAAACATCAACAAAAAAGTAAAGATCATCCGATTCATGTGCCTCCTTCGCATTATTTTATGGGGCATATGCTATGATCCCTTTTCTCTCTATTTAATGCGGCCTTGGAGATCTATACATCGCATGCGTGATGATGTTGTACATGTATAGCGTGCGGTTTCGTGCGCCCCGCACCTTTTCCATTCCATATCCCTCTAAATTTTCCTTTCTCTTTCTACTACTCCCTTCATTTTTTTCTTCCCTCTTCTTCTTTCGGTTTTTTCCCTTTCTCGCCCCTCGGCCCCTTCGTCGCTTCCTTGAACCCGCAGCTGGGTGCGGTTGCCACTGATTTCACGGACGAACACCGGCTAAAAGGCCGCCCTATATGTTACACAACATCTGCGGGAGGTTATCCGCCTCGTGAGCATTATATTGCCATCACCCACGCTATATTGTATATCCACACTATACACAACTAATGGAAAAGTAGGCGGCCCGAAACCCGCAAAACGCATGCTCAATTGGCTGGGACGACGTCGACATCTCCCGCGATTCTTCTCCTCACGTTTTTTTCCCCTTGGTTCTTCCGTCTTTCTTTCTTCATTTTTTTTTTCGCTTCTTGGTCTTTCTGAGATCAAAACTTCCACAGTTGATTCAACGCAGATCGACTCCCGTATCAGAAAAAAAAGTAATATAAGGGTGCAGTTTTTCAAAATTGAGCGCCGATTTTCAAAAGTCTATATTTATTTTTCACGAATGGAAAGTTATTGCTGTCGGAGAAAAAAAAAACAAATCCATGCGCACAATTTGGTTTGAAAAATATATCTAAGCTACTATACGCTTTTGAGTCGATGACTAAACTTAACGATCCGTTGAAACACACGTCGTTTAAAAACACACTCCACTTATACACGGAACTTTCACGGTACGTATGTACAGCTAATCGTATGAAATTAGGGGTCTCCTAATCCGGTCGTACCGATCATCGCGTGGATCGTTTTAATAATGTAGTATAAGGTATGGGTATATGTGTACAAGGATCACAGGAGATCGATGTAATATTTTAAAAGCGAATTAAGTTTAAGCCGATGGGCAGCTTGACTCTGAATATGTATGTCCGCCGTTTAGGGGAAATGTTCGCAGGGGTTTTATTGTACGTGAGGATGTATATGGTAGGCATACGTGTAGGTGGTTTTATATCGGATTTCAGGATTTCAACGAGGTGCAGTGAATTAACACGAATGAATCGAAAACTGAGAATCGGAAGGACGATTCTTTGAAGAGAAAAAATTTGGAACCACGGACAAGCATAGCAGAAGCGAAAAGGTGTCAGTGAAATCCATCTGGTTCTCAGCCCTCGACTTGGGCACGTTGTAATCAAGAATATTGGATTTAAAAAATTGATCAATCATTGGAGGAACGAGGTATTTTATTATTATGTTTGTCATCATTGTTATCTGACGAGTCTCGTTGGGCCATGCCATGCCGCATGTATCGCAGCTGCAGCCGATGATGATGCACGTCGTGTTATTAGAGAGTAATAAACACCTGGAAATCACCGGCTGATATATGGAGGAGGAAAAGAAAAGAGGACGATCGACCCGAGGCAACTCTCCGACTGGTCGGATTAACTGCATCATTATTGTTATAACTATTGCGACAAAATAAACAGAGTATATCACAGCCGAAGACTAAAGACGCGATCATTGATAGGGTGATGGTTTGGTAGGATCGCTACCGCCTGCCTATAAGGTGGGATAAGAAGATAAGTTGCGACGGTTTTATACGAGCTTTTTTTGTCCTTTTGTCGGGGGTAAAAATCGTGGCGCAAGAAGTGAAAGAGGTGGAGGGTTGGAATCGAGAAAGAAAGAGGGAGAGAGAAGTAAGGAAAGGAATAGAGAAACTCGTAAAGGAGGTTCACGCGCGGAGGCGTTGATATAAATTGAACGCGAACCATCAACGCAAGCGGGAGGATCTTACCGGCGGAAGATATACGAGCGAAGAAAAATTCCCAACCCCCTCTACTCTCCTATTCTTCTTACTTTTTTTATCAGACTTTGCTTACTATTATTTTATCCATCATTATAACCGTGGCGGACCGAAGACATCAAGAATTTCGTCGGTCCTTTTTTTTTTATTACTTCTGGAACGTACGTTTTCAAGAACTTTAAAGATCCAGCGTCAAAAAAACCTTTCGCGAGCAATTCAATGGGGCATCGAAACTTCAACATTCAAGATGCCTTTTTAAATTTCCCGAAATCACGAGCTCAATATCCATTCCCAACTAAGTTTTCCATGTATACGAACACAAAGCTAAGTAAATGGAAGCCGGAAAGCCAAAAGGAAAGAGCGGATCGTCAAGGGGTGGTGCGAAACCCAAACATTGGCGTAAGGAAGGTGGTGGTAGTGCACGGGCTGATTGATGACGGCGGACAGATCTTCTCGGAAGGGGGCCGGGGGCGAGAAGAGGCAGGAGGTTTCGTTCGAAATCGGGATGGAGGCGTTGATGGTGCCGAGGTAGTGGTGGCCGAGACGCATTACCCAGACTACCCCGGGGACCCCCGTGGGGGTCGCCGGAATACGCCCGGTGTGCCGCTACTGCTGCTCCCGGTGCGGCTGGCTGAGCTGCGGGGTCGAAAGCCAGGGGCCGAGATAAGGGAGGATAAATAGCTGTCCAAATTAAATTTATCCTAGACCCGTAAAATACCGCCACCCCCCTCTCCCCCTCCTTCCGAATCTCACAATGCCTCGGCTCTCCCGGTTCCAGATTTTTCCCTTTATATCTTCTCTCACCTTCCCAATTTATCTCTCCATTCCTCTCTCTCTCTTTCTCTACGGTTCCTTTCGTATTTTTTTTTTGTTTCTATTCTTTACATATACCTGCGCTGACTTTGCACAGATATAGTTGCAGGATATATCTGCACGACGACGTTAAGGCTGATCCGTTTAGATTTTATTATTATTTTACGCTAGGCAATATCCTATATGCGTAGGGGGCGAACTTGACGATTTTCTTGTACTGCAGGGTCGTCAAATTAGTCGTAACTACGCCCTTAAACCTGAATTTCTTACCGGTGCCGCTAAGCTCCTGACGGTCGAAAGTATAATAAACGGCGAATCGCGTATGGGAAAATATTGTGGAAAGAGGGAAATAATAAATCTCTCTACAGATCCGTGATAAAATGATCCACAAAATTTTTCTTTTCGATACGAAAGCTCATTGTCGCTAGATTTTGTCAGCTCAACCATGAGACCATCGAATCTATCCATAATGTTGCTCATCCGCGTTAATAACTGATTTATAAGAATGACGACTCGTAGGGTTATGATGAGGGGGTGGATGAGAAAACATTGGAAATGGGGGATGACGAAAAAGCGGGAATAGAAGAAGAGCTTCCGAGTGATGTGCTTCTGCGGCATAGCGTCAGAGAGAAGGTAAGGGAAGGGGCTATATGACGGTGGAATGGGATCCGGATGATCCAATTCCCCCGGGATCCTGTGGCAACACAGTTTGTCCATTGAGCCAACGTCTCTCAACCCCCCGAATCCCTAACACCCCCCCAACCACCAGCCCAGCATGAACTCAGTAGCCATACATGTATATATATCTATACACGTAGTTCGTGCGACGACACGTATAAGGGCTAATATCGTGCCCTATGTATATTTATACCACATTAAAATTCAACCCCCACCCCCCGCCCCCCCCCCCCCTAACGTTAAAACGCTGTTCACTTTATACGTATATGTCCATGCGAGCCAAAAAGAAAAAAACAACCAGAACAAACGTGAAGATAAAAAATATCTGCTGGAATAAGAAAATGAGAGAGAAAATGGATTCGACAAAAAATCTTAAGTTCTGAAGGACCGGTGGGATTTTTGCCGAAATCCTCGAGATAATGTAGTTAGAAAAAAGTACATCGTCACGAGTTATGGTTGATCCAAGCTCGCGAAATCTATAGGTGGTTTGTCACCTATATTAATATCACTGATTCATAATACAGTGATGCTCAATCAGATTTAGAAATTAGTTGTTCTTATTGTTATCATTATGAATCTGCGATGTTTGGGCTTATCGGACCAAATCTCTTCATAGTTTTAATATTAGAGTAAGTCCTGAGGACATATGCGCTGGGAATTAGCTCGAGGAGTCAGAAAGTCGTACTGCTGCACAACCTGCCCCCTTCGCCTCTCTCCATATAGTCTACGAAGTATTGCTTTCACAAGGTATCCCTAGGGAGGTAGGGTAGGGAATGGTGTCATTCAAAGATCTCTAGGGACGAACAAGTGACGCTATAGCGTTATGTGTGCCGCCATATAAACATAACGCATCAAGTATCCTACGGAAGTCCAAAGTGCATATTTTTTTTTTACTTTTGTATTTTGGAAAACTGAAAAAAGTATCGAAATTTATAGTCAGGCATCTTCTAGACCCGAATCATGGCTAGTGGGTCTGAGCAAATTCTCAGGTCGGTTTTTCTCTACCGCACGACCCCCTCATCGATTCGAATAAAATCGAATTGGGGTTGTGATTTCATGAGATCGAGTTTTGTGCCCTTTTGGCTAGGAATGAGAACATTGGCAGTAACCACCTGATAGCGCAGTTAAGTTAACCGGTAGTTAAACTTAACCGAATGTTAACTGGGCGGTCGTTTTGTTCTGTCCAGGTATACGTTTTATTATAGAGATGGGTTTTCTATTGCAGTCAATGGCGTGTCTGCGCTACGTGAATATCATAATTTTCAGTCTTCTCTTCCACGAGAATATTACGCAATTTCACTGCTCTAATCGACTCTCTTTACTAACCAATTAAACTTACCGTTGAATCGCTCGCTATGATCTGCACTTTGGTAAAAATGAACGATCTATTGACTCTACAGTCTCATGGTTATTTTACATACCCTATCAAACCTTAATTAACACTCGGGCCACTACAATTTTCCTGTAATTAAAACTACCCGTTAAATATCATATAATATAACTAATTGTGCCGTAGTACAGTGCCAATGAAAAGTTTAACTACTCCACTATACCGAAACCGTGTGGATATTAGAATTTACCTATTATATTCAGGATGAAAATATCTGATCTTGGTCCAGAAATCCTAACGAATTTTGGAGTATAAACTTCGAAATTCACGACAAATTTTATTCTTTTTAATTTTTAGCCAGAAGTTTTGCAAAGCTTCTTCTTCGAAGTATTATGCCACTTTTCATTCAATAGGATCATTTTTTTCAAAAATGTTGCTACATTTTGATCCGATGTTACTCAAACTTTGAAGCGGAGATGTTTGAACCCTGAATTTTCAATTGAATCTTTTTTGCATATTCATTTCAACTCGTTTTTGTTCATCTGTTTTTTCAAATCAATTTTTTTTCCTCGTGTTCATGAATTATTGATTATCTACCCACTCCGCTCATCGCGCACTGTATGATGCATCTTCTCTGTACCTTTCTATACATCCATCCTACCAAAATGAAAGGAAAAAAAAAACCCAAAAACAACCAACATAAAGCGTCACACGAAAGGGGGAAAGAAATTTTTGGTTGTTTCAACCACCGTGTACTATAGCTGCCGTTCTAATGATACCCCAAAATCCAACATATATCCATATACCTACCTATATATTTTTACCAAACAAGTTGAAAATATTTACGACGCGGCCATGGAAAGCCAAGAAGCAGTCTTTGATATCGCGGCGCTCGATAGCGTCGCGACGCCAGGCGCCGGCGCCTGGAACGACGAACCCCATTGGCCCATTACTACCCTCGGCGTGGTACGTCCTTCAGGTACACGTTACCTTGGAAACTGTCCGGAAAACGGCCGCCTGCCTGCTTTGCTTCCTTCCCTGTCTATTATACGTATACCTATCCACGTATATCACGATGCTTTCCATATGCTGATATTATCATTGTTCTTGTTATTATTCTTATCATTTTCATCCGCATACTTGAGATTAAATGTAGAACATATAATATGGGACATCATATCATAGAAGTGAAAGTCCATCTTTTAGTTCGGAAAGTTTTTTTTGTGTCGCGAAAACAATCGCTAGAAAGTGTGAGATTTTTTTTCACCGGTTATTAAATTATGGGTATATTTTTAGGAGCAGATACATTGTGCCGTAAAGGGTGATTCTTGTTTTTCACATAAGGGTGGTGATGGTTTTTCTTTTGGCTCATTTGATATGCAGACGGCAACGTTATACTTGACTGACGGTTCGAGGAGCGGATAAAATTTTCATGAAATTCTATTAACTCGCCGTTTTTCCCTACGTGCAGGGCGCGAATTCTCGTATGAGACTGAAAAACCGGCTTCAAAAAAAGGGTATTATAATGGATTCGTGCTTGAATTCGAAAAAAAAGGAAACCAGAATATGATACCGAATATCACACGAAAGTTAAAAACAGAATTTCGGATTAAGAGAGTTCTAATCGAGGAAAAACCACCCCTCGCAAGAAAAATCATTGAATAAGTGGAAGAATACCAAATTTCCAAGTTTAAAATGTAAGGAAAAGCTGATTATTAGAGGTTGGATTTAGGGGTGGATCGGTGAACGTTTGCCAATAGGTGTTCGATACCATGTAATTTGTTTTCCCAATTCAGTTCCTTCGATTCTTATTGCTGATAATTAAGCAACCATTACTACCGTACCGTTGGTGTTGATATTTCGTGCAAGAGGAAGAGGAACATGAATGGTAAACAAGCCTAACGTTTGCGGTTGTTGTCCTGCGGCAGTAGGACCAGGGGAAAATTTAACAACCACCGCCCGCAGAGTCAGGGGCTTAGCAACTCCGCAAGTTTCACCGTATCATGGTTTAATCCAAAAAGCCACATTAGGCCTCTCGCAATTGATTCTCAAACAACTCGACGACGCGACTCACGATTTTCGCGACTTTCCCCCACCCTCATTTGCCACGTATAAAAACATCTCCGAATCCAGTAAAAAAATGAACAACGGAAAAAAACGATATAAAATTATTTGTAGAGACAGATGCAGTTTCCTGTATTTCATGATTTGATATGTGCTCTAATTACCTGAACGCGGCTTTCCGTAAGTCCAATTCTCATAGCGATTTCTTCTCGCATGAAAATATCCGGATAGTGTGTTTTACTAAAGCACCTTTCAAGCTCGTTGAGTTGTGCGGGTGTAAAACGTGTCCTATGTCGTTTTTGTTTTGCCGGTTTATCGTCACCCTGACCGATCGACCCCGAGTTACCTGAAAAATACAAACGAAGAAAAAACCAGTCTTAATTGTTGATAACAACATTGAAAAGGGCATGCATAGAAACGGTGATGCACGAAAACCGTAAAGAAAATTCCTATGTCGCTTTCCCAAATCGATCATCCGCGAGCCTAGTCCCAAAAAAACCGGACTATTTGCTCCCAGGTGATCTTTCTCCTATACTTTTTTTTCTCTTTCAAACACTAGCCCTTTTATCTTCGGTTCCGGCAAGTCGTTATACATTTCATCCGTGATGTTGAAGCAGTTTAAATTTGTATAGCAGCTATTTCGTTGGCTGGTAGTAAGAAGCAGCGGTAGCCGCAACGTGTCGTTTTCCTCGTATTCTTGGATGATCGTGATGATCGGCACAGTCCGAAAGCTGAAGTGGTGGCCAAAGTTAAGCTGAGCTAAGGGCCCCGCGGGGTCTGAAGTAAAGAACTAAAAACGGGTGGATATGGAGGGCGAGAGAAGCGCGAACGCCGGTTGGTCACTTAGCATCAAGGTGTTAGAATCGTCACCGACCTCTGGCTGCTGCTGCTGCTGCTTACAGTGGTGGTACTGCTCGAGCTCCTAGCTGGACAAATACTACCACAAATGTAGTAGTCATTTCAGACGGACAACACTACTCCAAGTGTATGTTCCGAAAGCGTGCTAGACACACTGCACATCCGATATAGGCACATCAGATCCGCGCATTTGACTCTCGTTCTCATCACATTTTATCATCGTAAATCCCGAAGTAGCGATTCGAAACCTCCCATGCTGTATGATCACCCGCGTTTTCATCTCAAAGTAACCCGCAAAGTCCTACGTCGAATGTTCAGGCGTCCAGATCGATCGTTCGATATTACCGGTTAAAGTTTTCATGAAATTTGATAATTCGATATCAACCGTGTAGAGGTGTGTACGATATAGGCACGAAACCAGACCGACGGAGAAACAAATTTATCTGCCCACTTAATTAATCTCTCAATCACTTAACGAGTTACTACGAGATAGCAGCTTAAAAATTCTATACCCCATCGCAGAGACTTCTATGGTGTTCCGGACCACCCCGACGGATAGGGTTATGATATTAGAACAGTTTTTCCGAATAGGCTGTGAAGTGGGCTGGCCTGTCGTTCGGTGTATCACCACCTCATGGATCTCACGTATGAATGAAACTGAGTTTACAACTCGTTTTTTATATCATTTTTATGCTCAATGGCTCTGATGGTTTTACCGCCGATTTTATTGCCCGTGTATAATAAAATAAAATGGAATAAAAAAGGGACGTTTGAAAAACCCCGTCATCTTGATTTTTGACGTATTTAACGGAAATATTGCAGAAAAAAAGGAGAGCAAAGGAAGAAGTTTTACTTTTTACTTTCGATATCCCATCGTCACTGCAGTGGGACACATCATTTTAATTCCACTGTTTTCATTATGTTATCAGATTCAATTCAACTGTTTTTCGTAAATGGTCTCTGACGGTTTGAAAAATTCAAAAGCATCCAGATACGAGTCGGTAGCCGATGCGTGCCAGCAGCATCAGCGTTAGCAGCAGCAAATAATAGCATCAAGTTTCCTTATCTTCTTCAAAATGTGTGTGCATTGTAAGAGGATATATAGGTATATATAGTGTACATAATACCCGAAGTGAAGAAGTTTTTAAATCAAATAAAAGGACTCTAACCAAACTTTAACTCACAGTAGACTTGTTTAAGTAGCGTCTAAGAATACTAATTAGACACCGACACGCTGCTGCTGTTGCTGCTTCTGCTTTTTCGTCTTCATCTTTTTTTTTATTCCTCAGATAGGTAGGTACACAGAACAACGTAACCATCATAACTGACGCCTTCCACTGAACCAAACCGAACCAAAAAACTCCTTTGCTGCTGATTCCGCATTGAAAATTGAAAAAAAAATATATAAATATCGAGAAAAAAACCTTTCCCCCACACTTTCCATTTCCTGTTCGCCTTTTTTGCAAAGCTATACAATTTTCCCTTTTCCGCCTAAGAAATAAAAAATTTCAAAACGTTTTTAACGAGAAAACTGATTACATCCGTCGGAGTCGTAGATCCGACGGTCACATCGTACAACGGCGACTTTGGGCAATGTGCCCCGGTGAATCGTAAGCGCCGGTCGCGCAACTCCAGTTTCCTTAACTTTCCCGCGGCTAATTTAATCTAAGTTAAGTTAATTACGCTTATATCAGACCTCCTCCCCCCTCCTTTCTCTTTCACCTGCCCCTTTCTAGCTCGCGATAACAGCACAGCTGGTAGGAAATACGAAGGTCCCAAACAAAAACACTGTACACCGTAGTACCCTAACCACGTTCTTTCACTGATTTCATACAATGCGAACAATTTTATCGACTTGCATCGCGATTGTTGAATTGCGATTTGATAATGCAGTTCAATTGGTCGTCTCGTATGAATTGTTTTCTGGTTGCTTTTTTTTTCTTTTTTGTTTCTTCCCCAGCATGAGGAAATGATAAGTTAAATCGTGATCATAATTATATTAGAATGCTAAGTCATACAACGGTACTTAGTGTGCTTTAATAGTTCCTTTTTTGTTCGTCTGATTTCCGGGTCGCTTCAAGGTCGTACTTTTTTTTCTCATCCACACGTCGTAAAACTGCTTATGTATACCCATATGCATATAGGTTATTCTACTCGCGTATGCGGGAGACTTGAACGCCTGCAGTCGAAGGATTTGCAGTTTCTACATATACAAGTGAAGGGAAGTGAATTAACTGGACGATCCGAGGGACGATCAAAAATGGCAGCTGAATTGAGACCAATCATTGCAAAGAATTTTCAATCACTGCTGCTACATTTGCATACGTAATCTACAGGTGTAAAAACTCATGCCATTTATGAAGGAAAAAAACATCCAAAAACATACATCATAAGATCCACGCGAATCAAATGTTAGTATGGTTCTTTTGTCAATGTGATTTCTTTCTGTTTCTCGTTTGTTGTTCGATTTATTTTAGAAAGAAATACTCCGAAATAATTTAATCAATTAATAATTATCGTTTTCATTTACGTCTCTTTCTAATGCCGGGTAGCACGGTAAAATTGAATGATGGAGTGATAATAATAGTAATAATAATAATAATAATAAGCGTGATAGAATAAAGCAAATTGTTTTAAAAAAAAATTAGATGCACGAATGAAAATTTACCGGGGATTCCGTGTATGGAGCCGCCGGTTGATATATTGTTGAGCATCCCTCCCCAGGAGCGAAACTCCTGCACAATCCTAGTCGAGGTATCTTCAATTTTAACACCTTTTTTTGTTTAATAAAAAAACCTCTCTTAGCTCTCTACTTTTTTTTTATACAGTGTATTCGTCTCTCAATCAGATTTGAATTTTCTCTTTTATTTATTATTTTGATTTTACAGTTTCATGCACAATTTTATCATTACTCTATTAAAATAAACTGTGCAATTATAACTCGATGTCTTTTTTTTTCGTTTCTTGTTTCTCGTTGTTTTATTTTATTATACAGTTTGTACAAATTTGTTTGTTCATTTGTTATTTTTGTTCTGTAACAAATATCCATGTACACTGGTCAACCAATATTTTGACAGTTGTTTCTTTTTGCTCTTTAGTTTTTCTTTCTTCTCAAATCTACTCTTATAAATTGAAATGTTTTATACTTTCATACTTTTATACATACGTATATGTTAATGCGTATATTAATTAACTAATAAATTGCTGCAGTAATATACATGTAGGTAATATATGTATTTTTTTGTATTAATTTTTTTTTTTATTATTTTTGTTTAATATGATTTATTGAAACATTATAGCCCGTTCGAAGGATCAGAAATATAATAATTCACCATGTCATCGACGATATAACCGGCCCGAGCCTTTTGAAGGCAGACAGCGGACTGCCCGGCGGCTGCCATATCGGCCCTCCAACTCCCACCAAGAGGCATTTTCCGCCCCCGCCTCTCCCCCCGCCTCCCGCCCCCTGCCCTTCTTCTCTCTACACGTCCAAAGTCACCGGAGACGATCTCCAGGTTACGGTGGGCGGGATATTAAATACCCACCTTTACACAACTCGCGATTATGCATACCTACCCATCTGCACGAGAAATTTTACTTCTTTGGTTCGCACGTTTTTTTTTTGTTCTCTTCAGAAGATTGAAAGAAGAAAGCCAAAAAAAAGAAAGACAGAGGTCTTGGATGAATATCGGTATAGAAGACGAATTTTTCTGTTGAAAAATAGAAGAAAATTGTATGCAATGGATTTATTTTGTTTCTCTTCAGACTGAAGACGATGAATGTCTTGTCTGTTTTTTTTCATTTTGTTGGTCTTCGTTCTCAGATTCAGGAACAAACTTCTGTCCACTCCAGAAATGATCTCTGTCACTGTATCATAAGGCTTCTAAACTCTGTCGTCGTAGTCGTAATTTGTGGAAGGTGGGTACCTACCCTTATTATGGGGATCGGAAACGTTGGAGGAAGAAAGTGAGGAATAGAAGGACGTCCAACACTCCAACTTCCCCTTTTGTGCAGAGCGGAACGTGCGCGGAATCCACGTTGGGTGAGCGGTGGCAGGGGGGCAGGGTGGCAGCGGACGTAGCGGTAGCAGTAGCAACAGAAGCAACGTCGGTAGCGGCAACTATCTCTGTTTTTCTGGTTGAATAGTATCGTGGGGCGTATCCAAACTGTTGATGATATCCAATGGGCGGGAAGTACACGCCTTCTTGGTTTTCCCCTCTTCTTCTATTTTCTCTACCGTCAAGATTTATTGAAATTTTATTTTTACGGCGTCGGCGTTTGCCAAGCGCTACTATGCTGCTGCCGCTACTGTTGCTGTTGCTGTTGCTACCACCGCTGCTGTCGTTGTTGCTGCTGCTGCTGCTGCTGCTGCCGCTGAGGTTCCGACCTACCGGGGCTACAAAATATACCTACGCGCGCACCCGTCGCATCGCAAATCGACGCCGTTCTCGGCTTCACAACTACCACCACCGAAAGACTACCCTTACCTTTACTGCTTCGGAAATGAATTCCCTACTCTTTCAGTTTTGCTTCTGTTGTTTGCTCGGATGAAGCGGCTCTGCTTTTACTCGTAGTCTTTTATTTATTTATTTTTCTTCATTCAATTATCCTTTTTATGTCATACTCTTTTTCTTTTTTCTTTTAATTTTTTTTCAACGCGACGTTTCAATTCACCATCATTTTTCACGCGCGAAACACCACGCCACGAGTCAACACCTTTCATGAAACATCGCTATCAAATTTCCTTCCTGATTATTCTGTTCACTTTAATTTTTCAGTTTGCATTTCCGCTATGAAACGTTCACAATTTTTATGTTTCTGTTTTTTTTGTCTTTGTTTAAAAATGGACTTCCCTCAGCTCCGTGTTAATTATGCATATAAGAATTCTAACAAATTTGGAACGAATATACCTACGCATTTACACACATACCCAGGTATCCATCCTCCGAATAGGCAACATTGGTAGTGGATAACAGGAGTTCAGGACTAATTTAATCTGACCTTAACTAGGCGTTAGTCATCCACCGCGCGTGTGGCTCAAAGTTTCACGTATCAATTATGAAATGTGCGAATTGATTCCCGTTACACACACACACACGCTTAGATACAACACAATCACATGTAGAACTGACAAAGAAAGGTAAACCAAATGTTGGTGGATTTTTCGTTTTTGAATTTTTTTTCTTTCTTTTTTGCAGAATTTGATTGCATGATGCCAATTATCGATGGATTTATTTATTCGACGCTCCGTATATTCCTATACCTATACATTTATTCAACGCGTGTTCTTGTTGTTATTAATAATTTTGTTGTCATTTTATTATATTGTTTTTGAATTATTAGAATCTCTTTATTCCGAGCTTATTCCAGCCAGCCATTGAAAAGCAGTGCCCGCGGTTGTCATGGATTCAAAACGAAGGAAAAACAGAGAGAGATAGGGAGAAAGAGAGAGAAAGAGAGAGAAATAAAGGCAATATAGAAATTTCCATGGAAATGCTTGGGCAAAGAAATTTAATAAACATGGAAAATATGCTCCACTAGAGAGGAAAAACTCACCGCCACCCTTCTCTCCTCTTGCCTAACCCCCGCGAAAACATCCCCCGTACACATGCAGCTTCGATATCCCAGCAGTACGGTAGCTATGTATATATATAAATTATACCTGCCCACCCATCCAACCTACCTGCGTTCGTCAGAAATTCCAACGCTAATTTTTGAATTATTTACGTCAAAGGCTACGCGTGTACTCCATATATTATATACATGGACATATTTTATATAAAGTACGGTAAATTGTTTTTCATACACATACATATAAAGAAAGAAAATTGTCCGTTTATGGAGAGCTGGTAGTAGATTTCAAGAGTTTCTTCCGAATAACTTACACACATATACACTGTAAAAAAGCTTCGAATGACCAACAGAAAAAAAATTGATCTACAGTGCCATAGAGTGAAATTACCAATCCATGTTTTCACGAGGATAAGACTGTGAATTGAAGAATATAATATTGTGCGATATTATAGCAAAAACATTTTGAACGATTGAATTTTTAATCGGAGAAAAGTTTTTTCAATAATTGCCAATGAATCGAAGGATACATTGTATATAAATGAAACATCGATGCTGAGGCAGGCAACGATCTACGGGATGAGACGAAATATATATCAGGAGGACAGAGCGGATAACCTGAAAGATTGAATAATTAATTATACACGCACATCAGGCGCGGATATCGACTCTATACAAACATCGATTGCATCGTGTAGTGCTCTGAATAATTAATTTGTTAGGTAGGTATATACGTGTATGGACCATATATCCCTATGCAGATATTGTACGTAACAGCGAATACCGTGACGTAGTATATACGACGGTATAGGTAGATCTATGTATTTATGCATGCCAAAATTCATGTATATATGGGCATATCGGTGTACATAGGTATTCAAAAGCGAACAGGAAAGCCTACAACGTGCACGGGCCAGTAGCTGCAGTTACCGGTACCGCCGCTAATTGATCGAACCGTAATTATTGAGGGTCGTTCACGAAACTGCTGCACCAGCTGTTAAAACTGCGACAGATAATCGAGAATATCGAAGCCAATACCCCCCCAGAAGCAGGCACATGTGTATGTTGGTTGATATGTTGCGTTGTGTGAAGCACATCGCGCATACCAAATCCTGCAACTATGTGGAACTCTTTAACTGACGAAGTACCATTCGTTTCAGTTTTCCTTCAACTTCGTTGCTCTCGACTTTTAGAATTCATTGTTACTTGTATACGTGAAGTTGTTCATCGATAATGATCGAGAATCGCTCGTTAAAAAAGACGAAAAAAACGACGATTCATCGCTGGGCTTTTTTGATCCAACAATTACAACGTTGAAGACGATTTGTTTTGGACCAGATATTTTTATATTTCTCCCTTGCAACTTTAGCGCGAATATTTTCATCCCCGTGTACTTACGTGTTACGTTATTCGTCTGCTCCTGCTTTAGTTTCCGTGCAATACGTGAGGCGTTCCCCTTTCCCCTCTCTTTCTCTCTCTCTCCCTTCCCATGTCGTGCAGTCCGTGTCTCGATATTACATTCTGCAAAACCGCGGAATTTGCAATGGCAGCTGGTTCTGGTTTCTACGTAGCATGTTACTTTGTGTCTCCAGCCTCCGATTCCCTTGCGTGGCTCTTCTCATAGCTTAAATTGTCTGTGTAATATATCTGCCTAGTTCATAGAATCTACATACAAATACATACTCATGTCAGAAATCTCTACGAGTCTACCCGCGGGCTTCTGGCTCTTTCGAAATCTCCACTAGATTCGGTCTTTGCCGTGCATTTCTGTTTTTAACTAAGAATAAACTTAAAATAGTGCAGACAACATTTATTTCTACATACAGAGTCTGAGCCTTTGCTTTTCGAAATCCCAAAAATCAATAGGGTGGACATGATATGTGATGGTGAAATTTTACCAAATTGGTGAATTTCCCAAGAAAATATCTACGAAATCAAAATACTGTGTCAACATTTCGATGACGAACGCACCGTATAGATTCGCAGAGCACGTCATCGTATACATTTACGTGTAGGTGTACGACAGCGTATCCTGCTGCGTGGATCGCATCCCATTGCTAAATTTGCTTGTAGTTGCATTCGACAGATTTCTACGGTATAGTTATAGGAATACGTATAGGAGAAACACGTAGAATACGTCTATCCATGTTTCCAGTCGACATGCACATCATTGCGAAATCGATTACCACCCCCCCGCCCGGCTTCCACTGTATACCGAACTGCAAATCTCTACCGAACCGAAGTTGAGCGTGAAATAAAATGACTAAAACGAAGATAAAATACAATATAAATACATACCTAACCTAACGTTTGCACGTCAACGTCCTGCAACTACATTTACCAACAAGGATTATAAAATATCGATGAAAACTAGGATTCAATTTTTCGACAATTGCCACTTTTTTGACGCGTCGCATTACCAAATCCATTTCTGTCTACAAATTAATACGTATGACGTCTACGCGCTTGGTTCGTATAGTTTTAAATATGATATTGACACCCCCTCCCCCTGCCCTCCCGCGCCGTCCCTGGACCCTTTCTAGAGCAATGCTACATCAGACAAATTACTTCTACCTGAAGAAATGCCGGTTATGTATTGCATGGATATATATAGGTATATAGATAATGAATCTATCGCATAGGTACGGGCACCTACGTACGTTATACACGATGGCAGTCGTACCTACAACGAAGCATACACTTATACCTCTGCAGGTTTCGAGAGCTCAAGAAGCCAATATAAAACGTATTTGTCTCGATATTCAACAAAGCGTATGATATTGCCTGTCGTTCGTTCGTTCGCTGCTTATACGTAAATGGGGGTAGGAGCCGAAGAGGGGGATGGGAGGAGAGAAAGAATGTTACGTTAAAAAAGATACATCCACTCTGCCGATATAGCGCATGCGAAACGATAACACAAACTATACATCGAGAACTTTCTAACCATCTACGGAAGGGCTAAGTTCACAAAAAAAAACTGGCGATGTACAATTTGCAAGATTTCGGAAAGTTCGAATCTGGGCTGACGGAAAGACGTACGCTGAAAAATCTTGCACGATCTGCGTCCTAACCACATACCTACTTTGTATAAGGCATACAATGTACGGGTTGCTACATCATCACCTGGCGAGTGGCGCACGCTGTAACATAGACTATTTTTTTATTTTTCTTCTTCCATGTTTTTTTGTTTTTTTTTACCAACACCCTGCCACACATGCACATAACTCATGATTTGATAATAACAATAATGATAATAACTGTAATGATAAAACCCAAAAAAAAGGGGACGGGAGAAGAAAATATTTATATATAATACGTTGTATATAACCTCGCGGTTCCTCCTATGCATACCATATAAGGAAGGTTATGTAATCAGGTGTAGATATATATATACGTATATCTATGGCGCCCATGCCAGAATCTAGAAAAAGCGTGTCCCCATTTCACGTGTCAAAAAATAAATAAATAAATAAATAAACGATAGCATGAATTTATTGTAAATTTTTTTCTATAAAGTGATGAACTACAAAGTATACATATACGTCACCCAGATACATATACCTATGAGTTGCAACAACAATAGAAGACATGGGGGAGGAGGAATTGCAGAAGAGGGAAGAACGTGTTCAAAGTTTAATTAGTTTTTAGATGCTGAGCGCCAAAGCGACTACTGTATATATATATACGGTATCACATATATGGGAAAGGAAGACTGGGACTCTGGGCGATGTGGGAGGTGTCGGAGAACCGTGCGAAATGGTAGCGAGGGGGTGTTCCAAAAGGGGTAGGGGGAACGACGTCGAAGGAAGGAACGAGTAAAGTTAAGTTTAGCGCAAGTGTATAAGTGTGTAGTGAGACAATTTCAGTTGAAAGTTTTTCAATTTCCTAAGCTTATGGACGCGTGCGGTTGGCTGGCTCAACAAAAGCGGAACTTACAGCTGTCCAGGGTAGCGGAAACTCTCGGAAGACAGGGCTAGGTAAGGTAAGGTCAGGTTAGGTAAGTCGGCTCTCGATGATTCGATCTCATCAAATTTCTCTCAAAAATCGTCCGATCGAATTTTCATATTTCGTACAAAAATCCTTTTCCGTACAGTCCATATCTCCGGTATGTCCGTTGCACAGAAACTGAAGATTTTCGGCGAGATTTGTGACGACACGTTTCGTTTCTCAGCTTCTTTTTCTTTTTCCGTCTCTTTCTCCGGCTCTTACTCTCTCCCTATGCCCGTTTCTTCTAATGGAAATTGATTACGAGGTGGAGGAGATATCTAAATCATGTTGGAGCGCCTTACTCTCCCCCTTCTTCTTCCCTTGCAGCTTCTTCTCGCCTCTTCAACGCTTCATCTCTCTCTCTGGCTCTGATTTTTCTTCCTTTTCTTATTTCTTATTTCTTCAGCTTCGGATTCGCCGTTCGTTGTACGTACGTACGGTTCAATGAAATACATATTATACAACTGTATATCCACTGCGACACATAAATACGAGATCCCCTTTCGACAGCGCAATTTTGGCATAAAAAAAGGGCTCTCCGTTGTCCTTGTCTTTATTTTTGTCCTTGGCTTTATCACCTCGTACAACAAAACCAGTTGGCAACGATGCAAATCTTCGATGTAGCGAATAAATTTGTCAAGCTATCGTATTGGGTGCATACATCTTGTACGCGACACACCGCGTATTGCAGGACACATCGAGGATATTCTCCTATTAAGCACAAGAAAATAAACCAAAATGCAAAAAAATCAAGGATCAAAGCTCGGTACCTACTTTCGAACAGATCTAGTAGTGGTTGCCACTACCAGCTATACGGAGGAATTAGGGATGAGCCTGCGCGGGTCGCATAAGGACTTACCGTTAAAACGTGCTGGCGAGAGCTGATTTATTGCCGAAGTTAAGACCGCCACAAGGTTTACGATTTATAGTCAGTTCTCAGACAGGATATATCCTTGAGTCAAGAGCACCTTATATCATACATACCTATTACATATACTCCGAACAGGGCATCTAGCCTGCATTTTTATAAGGACAAACTTGGAAAGAAATAAAAAAGAAGAACAATTAAAAGAGTACCGCACCTCGATGAATTGTAAAAATCAAAAAAACAAATAAAGAGTTGTTTGTTGTTTGTCGTCGGGAATGGAGAGGGCGGTGGTAAATCGGTAGATACGTTATAATGAAGCGAGGCTTTTTTTTTCTACGTCTAATAGAGTCAACGATTGAGAGGACGGTGACGTTGATTCCGTGCGATCGGATCGCGTGCATCGAGACTCCTTGCATGTATGCTTCCTATACGTGTGGAAACGAGAGAAAATATAACAGTGCAAACAATGGGCAACGCGATGGCTTTCCCGTTGAACCTCATATAATTTCTATACCTATATATACGTATACATGAAACATCCCACAGTAAGCGTGGCGCACCCCGCAAACATAATGCACGTAACGTTTGGTGGGAGTATGTATATATATATATATATATATATATGTATATATATATATGTATACATCTGTGTATATATTTAACATATGACGGATTAAATATTGTCCACTCTTCAAAATGGTAATATCACGACCAAATGGGCAACAGAAAATCGGTAAGTTGCTCGCCTGGCAAACGCGCCAAACGTCCGCCTAGCTGGTCATTCCAGTTAATTGGGGCTTCTTCTGGTGTGAAATGTTCACCAGTCAAAAGGCAGGTCAGACAGCTACGAGGGAAAGAGAAAATCTCTCCGGATGTTGAATTACACTCCCTCGACCTACGTCGATAAACCAAATGAACGAAAGATGATGGAAGCACCTTGGATTCAAAATATCGTGAAAAAGAATGTTGACATTGCACCTTGCACTTTGCACACTGGACGTGCTATGGTTTTTTTTTGAGGATCGAGAAACTGTTCCGTTTTCATCTTTCGGAACCAAATCCTCTGGCACGACGCCCCCTCCTGCCCATTGGAGGATTAGGAGACCCCATAGAGGGAAAAATGTAATATAAAGGGCTTACGGACTAAGCCGTTAATATGTTATACCACGTCGCCATCCGCCCCAGAAAACTATGTATACATTAACGATCACGTTCAAACATATGTCCGGGCGGTGAATTGCTCGGCTCGGTGTATGTACAGTGCATATCGTATGGTATGTTAGACGGATAATCGAACTACCTCCGCATGAGTGACTGCGAAGAAAACTCTTAGGAAATCTCTATTACAACCCTAATTCAACCCTGCGATCACACCGTCCACATCATCCTCCGCAGTGATGTCGTGAAGCTTTGACTTCTGATCGGAATCGTGTTCACCAATAGCAACAACAATTAATGAGGCACCGCATCGTTTGTAAAAATAATAACCAGGAGACTCTGATCGATGCATAGACTGGTCAACAAAATTTGAAGTTCACCCCAAGTATGTTCGCCTCCATCTATATTTTTCGACGCTGTGCAGTGATGTCACGGAAGGACTACCTGGTTTGTTTGAATAAAACAATTTATCCTTCAGCGCCGCACAGAGTGCATTATCTCCCGCGTTTCCTCTTCGACCCCTAATTCCCAAACACCATATTCCACACATACATCATTCCATGACCAAGCTATCCAATAACCTCCATAGATACACGTACAACGCACATTGCTTGAGAAAGATCGTTTAATATATTTGCTTTATGAATTACGCCTGAAAGGATCTGCTATACACTGTTGCACTACATAGGATAGTACCAATGTATAATTCGGGATTCACATACAGAAACTTTTATGGGGTGGTACGTGGATGGGTCTTCTGCAGGTCGAGTTAGGGGGTGATCGGCGTGTGCAAAGGGCAGGATACCGAAGACTGCCGTGGATGTGAGGGCGGTACGTCGTCGCGTGTCGATTGCACGTGACCTAAAACTAATTGAGATATGTGAAAATTTATTTGGTAGTTATACCCGTACACATATTAGGTCACATATTTGTATGCAATATCATGCGTTGCATACATATATGTACTGTACACGTACACATGTATTCTCTGCACGTGTAACAACTTCGTAACACAACCTGTCAACATCATCGGTATAAATTTGATCGGATCGTTTGAAATACGTTCTATCAACGATAAAGTATAATTGAAAAAATTTATGAATTCAGCATAAAAGTCGATGATATTTGATTCCATTCGACGATGAGATCGTTATAAGAGGGAATATCGAGAAGAGGGTTTTAGGTGGATTCTGGAATTAGCGTCGAGCGGACTTGATCAATTTCTGCAGAGCGTAGGTAGAGGAACCTCGAGCAATTAATTAATCACCCTTCCTTCTCTTCCTCTCCCTCATTTAGAAATACCTGCAGCATGTTGCAGCTCGGCGTATACAACAGCCTGGGATGCTGCAGGGCAGACGGAGGTTGACTATACCCCTTTCATTTACCCCTTTCACCGTTTCCACCCCCTCAACATTTTACGATCCCCTCCGCTCCTCTCGCCCCTTCGATTGGCTTCCAGGTTTGATTTGGTTTGGTTTGCATCGGTTTGTTCTGGTTAGACGAGTTAAATTGACCAAAACCTCTCGAACATTGCAGCAAGAATTGAACAATTTTGCAAAAACCGATGGTCGTGTATTAACGAAGAATTCGAACTCATTTGTTGAATCTACAAAAAATGTTTTATCAAACTTATTTTAAAAATCTACAATAAAATTTCGTTAAAGCGATCTAAAAGTTTGATTCAACCGTGAACACCTCATGGATGAAAAAAAACGTAGAACTGCATTGAAAAATAACGAAAACAAGCGATCACATATGTCACGTACATATTTATATCATAACCGCATATTGTTCATAAAGAGAATCGGTGATTTGGTGCTTATTCTATCAATATACAACGTACAATGTATCAAATAGGAATATATGTATAGAATATAGATTTATACATGTATAAACACACAATAGATATACATTCCCGCGGTATAGTCTGTGCAGTTAATTTAGAGGCTATTTCCTCTGTAAATAGGCAATAAAAGGCACCGCGCGCCACGTAGTCGTTGGGGTCCTACCGAGTTTCGCGCGGGTCCTGGAGGTCGAGAAGTATAAGGGAACGAGGATGGGTTGAGGGTGTAAGGAGAGACCAGGTACGGGGGCAGGGGCGGGGGAGGGGGTGACCCGACCCGGGTGCAATATTATAAAATTTAATGTCTTGGTTTACGGTGTGCTGCCGTAGAGCCCGCCGGTATAACCTCGCTTCGATATTTACTATGTAATCGCCCGCGCTGCAATATCCTCCTCGCGCACGTTGGTACGATATACTATATATAAATATATATACATACATATATACTTACTGCGTTCTTTTTCTCCTTATAGCTATACACGTAAATATATTTGTATAAAATCTTTCATCTTTTATTTTATTTGTTGTAGTATTTTTGTCTTTTGATTTCTTAATCTTCAGCTACTTGCTTACCCTGTGATTCCAATTTTTTGCTATATTGTTTTTTCTTTTTCATGTCACCATGAAATTTACCCTACGCGGTACGATATTCTGTGTGTACCTATACGAAAATATACAAAAAGATGGAGAAGAAGCCTGAAAGACTGTGCGCAAAGAATAGAATAGAAAAGAAAAGAAATGAAATGAAACAAAGTAAGAAGTAAAAGAATAAAAAGGAGGAAAAAAACGCTACGTCGACGACGACGACATCACCGAAATCGTTACGACTCCGGTCAAATCCGGTAGGGACCTAAACGCGCCCTTAGATCGAAGTGCTCATACCTCCGAGAGCCGCGGCGAAAGCACCGAGCCTAGTAAATATATATATACATGTACACACATTTTTACGTATATACCTGAATATACACGGGTGTACACACAAACGCAATCTGGGTATAGGGGGGGAGAAGGTGTTATTCCCGAGGGTGGGGTGGGGGAGGCAGAGGTGGAGGTGGCGAAGCCGGGAGCTGCGGGGTAGTGCAGTTTCGTGTTGGCATTACTCTTGATTTCCGTGGTGACGTCGCGCCGCGGCATCCAACGGCAGCGGCAGCTCTTGGCCACCTCCTATGTACATACGAGCCTATGTATAAACACACATACACATAAGTATATATATAAAATCACCTATTACGTGTATACGTATTTACACAGATCTACGATATACCTTCGTGTCTCGCCATATATATTTCGTATACGTATATATGTTACAATAAATACATGGAGTGGTATATATACCGATACATACGTGTATGTTTGGAATATATTCCTGCAGACGAAAGATTATATACCCATACGTATGGGTATGTATATGTATATAATGTACCTATAAAAGATAAATTTATACCGCCGACTATCTGCTTTTTTGCCATGATTTGATCGTGCGGTGATAGAAAAAGAAGAGAAAAAGATAACGCGAAATAGCGAGAGAAAGGAGGAGAGTGAAAGAGAGGAAGTAGAAGAGGGGGATAGATTTTTGCGTGATGCATTATAATATGAAATGAGGTAAACGATTATAAGGAAATATGTGAAAATTAGGAGTTGCAAATGTACATAGGTATACCTATACGGTGTACATAACAGGAGGAATTGCGCTAGGATTGGGAATACGTGGGGATTCAAGATTTCGGAGTTTCCTTCCCTTGGGAGTGAAAATTAAGCCATTTGTATGATCGGCTGTTATCCCGCATATCGCGCGCAGATTTGAGACAACGCCCCCGCGGCCCCGTCTCTCCATTCTACCACGCCAGATATACGTATAGCAGCCTTTTTTCCTTCCTCCTTCTCGATACGATATGTGTTTCTAAGAGGTCCCCCAGAAACCGAGGGAACGTCTTTTAATATACACTATATCTTGTTGAGGGGTGCTACTCGGGGATCATGATCCTACGTTGAAAGAGAACGAGAACTTTATCCCCGATTTACGAATATATCTATAATTATTCCTCTAATAACTATGTGCTTAGACTCGCACATGATATCAACACAACGACAAACACAAACATCCAACGATTGCATGATCGACAAAAATTGCGATCGTGGAAGAAAGCAATTGAAATGGCCTATTTCACTAGTGTTATACCATGTGTCTCAGCGTTTACGCTACAGTATGTCTGGTTGATTGCCGCTAGGCGCTCGGTATAACCGGTCACGGCGAGCCAACAAAAGGGGCACGCTCTGCTTTGCCGGATCCGTCAGCTTCCTGTGACCAGGTATGGTTAGAAACCGTCGTAATAATTCCGGTGTCAAATATTTCGTGAAGGCTCGCGTTTGCGTGTAAAATGCACTTCAGAAACTGTTGATTCTGTTTATGAGTAGTTGAAACGCTTGGCGTTGAAAATTTGCTATTTTGATTTTTCAATTTATCTAATTACGCCAGCGATATTTTTGGTATCAGTCTGCCGTATCACTGTAAAGAGCACCTGATTTTTTTTTTTCGGCATGCACACAATATGTGGAGATTTCTGTTAGAAGGTATTAACCAAGGTAAGTCTTTCACTCGTTCGTTTTTTTTCTAATTTTGACTTTATTTAAAGCATAATATTGTCTTTTTTCAATGTGATATAATACATTAATACATGAATGGAATAATTAACGATAGTAATAAATACATAAAAGATATAAGTATATTTTCTATTTACAACAAATATATATTAATAATAATTCGTTTAATTTCGAAGACGGAAAAAAAAATCACGAAGACCCCCACTTCGGTTTGCGAAGTGATATTGACTCTATAATTTTCTGGCAATATTTATTGATCAAATTTACCATCGAACAGCTCTTTCAAATGCCTATGAATTTTAAATGCCGAGGAATTATCCAAATTTTTTTTACCAACCGTAAGTAAATTGAAAGATTTCTTCACCAACAGTAAGTATCGACAGGCTTCTTTACCGATAGTAGTAAGTTGAATGATTTCTTTACCGATAATAATTAATTTGTAGAATAGAGCTACCAATCGAAGATAAAACCATTCGAGTGTAAGAGGATTCCTTAAATTATCGAGGATGAATAAAAAAAAATCGTTATTTTTTTATCGAGGGCTAATACTACCAGGGTCCTTAACTCATTTTTTTCTATAGTAGATAAAAATGAAAGCGGACATGAAATTTGTTGGTAACAAAAAACATGGTATGAGTCATGTTTTTGTTTCTCGGCACTCTGAATCTACGTATTTCCATTTTGGATCACTGGGCAGCTACCCGCTGCCGCTAATTCCTCTCTTATCATCTTGGCAAGCCTTTCCAGAGCCTACGAAAAATTCAATAATAAATCACAGATATAATCGCGTTAAAATTCATTAAGCTACATCGCTTCCATCCTTATTTCAATTTTTTTTTGTTTAATTTGTTCAATTTCTCTCCTAACTTCTGAAAGATAATTCATCCACCTGATTCATCTCGTCGTAAGTCGCTTTAGCAAATGACGCTCTTATCGCGTTACAGGGTCTTTCCGAATCCGCCGTAAATCCAGCTCCAGGTACGAATAAAACCCCGTGGGTGATTCCCCTCTGCATTACCATCCTCCACGTGTCACTAACACCTCTTACTTTTATCCACAAAAAGAATCCCGCCCCCGGTACCGCAAAATCAGCTAATCCTGTTAGTTGTAACAAAAAAATAAGGGAATAAAGATGAATTAAATTAGGGCATACAAGCGCATTTCATGACAAACCACCTAGTCTATGACCAGAATCATTTGACTTTCGTTTTACGAAATTTATACATTTTTCCGATTGAAGAAAAAACTGTTTCGATAACAGAGGTCACAGGCTATGTAACTTGGCACACGTGTACGTATAATAGCCCATAGAAATTTCATCTTTACTTTTTTAATTTCGTACCGTGAAGGTGTTTCTTTGCAAGTGCGGCCATAACGTCTCTACGTTGTTTGTAAAATCCTCGTATCCTCTTAAAGTGGTTCATTAGACCCTCGTGACCCCATATTTTCAAAAGTTTATAAGCAATTACCTACGTCAGAGGAAAAGCAATGTTCAAACACGTATTTCATTAATAATTTCAAAGTGAAAATCGATATATGTATGCACATAAATACATGCAGCCTGTTATTATCTTTAACGCCACATATTTAACATTAATTATGCTTTCTTATCGCTTATCGCAGTTTGTTATTGTCGTTTCTTAGGATATTTGCTTTTTTGTTAATTTTTGTTTTTTCGATTCATGTATAAAATACAGATTAGATATCTCGTATATGCGTATACATGTTTATACATCCGAATACTTAAATATCTTTTTTTTTTCAAATCATATAGCGAAATCTAATTAGAAGCAATCATTAACGTTAAATGATTTGAATTATAGGGGAGGGAAGGAATCGCGTGACACGCGCCCAAGCTAAGAATTGTGATTTATTGCGCAATCTTTACTCTTTTTCTATATTTTTTTAATTTTTTCTCTCATCTATCGCTAAATTTATGCATAGTTAGACTCTGCCTTTGAACTGATTATATGGCGGATGTACGTCCAATAATTGATTCGGTATAAACGCAGCGTGTCTTGTAAGGAAGAACTAAAATTCCGCATATGATTACGGTTGTAAACATTGAGGAAAAATTAACATTTAAAATAATATAATAACAATAATTACACCAACAAACCTGTGATAATGTGGAGGCGTGCAAGTGACTGCTTTGCATGTGCAATTCTATACTCGCTACCAAAGGTGACGCTGCTGTTATAAATCCGAGTCTCAAACCACTACTTAAAACTTTCGAAAACGAATCCAATCGGATCACTCGGCCCTCCGTATCCAGCGATAAAAATGATTTTGGCGCCTCCTGTATAAAATATATGTCAAACCAATTAATATAATTTAAGGTCTTTTCATTAAT
Source organism: Athalia cordata (assembly GCA_963932425.1). Lineage (NCBI taxonomy): Eukaryota > Metazoa > Arthropoda > Insecta > Hymenoptera > Athaliidae > Athalia > Athalia cordata. The sequence continues at coordinate 393,400 of OZ010627.1, forward strand.
ATGGTCGCATGTTCTATTAGTTTTTGTTCTTTTTTCTAGCCATGTATTCCGCTCGAAGTTGATTATCGAAAGGGACGCTTCTTTTTTCTTTGAAATTCGTATTCTTTTTCTGGAATTTTTCTTTCAACATTTTTTTTCACCAATCCAGGTGTCGTGGTATTTGTACTTACATCGGTGAAATACATGTGATGATACGGATCGTCGTCTAATATGAGAAAATCGTATTCACACGCGATTCTGTAGATTTCTCTTCTTCTTTCTATCGGTAATACGGTACCAGTCGGATTGGCGCCTGTTGGATTGATGTACATAATTTTTGGCATTTTTTTACCCAATAATCTTCTATCCTCCAATATGTCGCGTAACAACGAAGGTACCACACCAAATTCATCCTGGGCGACCGGTAGTAATTCCACTTTGTGCGGCGCGAGCTTTGGGAATTTTTGAAAAAGAGAAAGCAAATAGAATAAAATAATATAAAATGAATTGAATTTTTAAAATATCATATAGATTTTGTCCATCCAAATTTATATATTCTTAATTACCACAACTTCCGCACCGGCATAAAACGGATCTTGTACCAAAACTGGATCTTCCGGTTCAATTATCGCCTCCAATGCTTTGCTCAATCCGTCTTGTCCACCTGCTACTATTACGATTTCACGAGTTCCCCACAAAGGTGGCGAATGTAATTTCTTTTGAAGGTCTCTAATCGTCTAAAAATAGTTTCCAAATATAATCAAATATGCTATTACCCGTCTTCCCATCAATTTAAATTATGCAATGATCGTCTCACATACGTTATATATAGATTATAAAATTGTTATCATCGCGGGCGTCCGCGGTTATAATATTTACATCTACATATATATAATTATACAAGAAGTTTCGAAAGTCATAAGAAACGTATTTAATTTAAGAAGTTGAAAAAAAAAGTAGAAAAAAAAAGAGGAAAAATGTTTGATAAGAAATTTCGCCATTCATAATTATTTTACATAAATATAGATATATCTGCAATAAATATTTATCGCGCAATAATTCATAGATATTTCAAATCAATATGAAAATGTTTTGTACGTATAATGCATCGTCATTCGAAGGGTATACGCTTTGTTTATTGGAATCTACTTCGCATGATGACTTATTTCAATGTTTTTCGCTAGTTAATTTTTATTTAATTACCTCGAGTAATGGGGGAAATCCTTGACTCGGTATGTACTGAAGTGCAGCTCCGAGTTCATCTCCTTTTAAAGTAATACTCAAACCGTCTAACAATTTCAAATTTATTTCGGTTATCGGAAACGTTTCCTCGTTTGGCATTCCTTCCGCCAAAGATATCAACTTTCCTGCCGCTGAATACGCGATTTTTGCTGATTTTTTTCAAACAACCGAGAAACAAATAAAAATTAGAATTTCCTCATTCGTTTTTGAATTCTTTGTTCATCGCATAAATTTAATAATTTTAGTTTAGAGAAAGAAGAAAAAAACTTACTTATTTCTCTGGTCGGTGCGGATCTTCTCCTCTTTGACATATCGCTTATAAACAACGAGTAATCCATGTTTTCTCTCTGTGTCTTTTGCTTTTTTTTTCAATTATTTATTGTCGGGGTACACTATCTCATATAAATAAATTCATTAAAATTAAAACTATGTATTATAATATAAACTAATGTGCAATCGCGCGAGGAGCAAAAACTATGACAATATGCGCGTTAAAACTTTTTTTAAAACAATAGAAATAAACTGATAAACGTATGAATGAACGGTATACATATATCTTTATTTATGTATGTATGAAAAAATGCAAAAAAAAAAAAAACTACATAAAATGGTTGAAAACAAACAATTTAATTCGAGTTACGCTGTCCAATTTCTTGGTTCAACTGACTCTGGAATGAGTTTACAAACCCGCTTTTATACAATTCTGCGATATATAAACTATAACTACGGCAGAATCGCGTATATTATTGCGTCAGATATCTCGCGAGTATTTATTTATGCATATCTACAGATAAATATACGTGTACATGCGTACGGTGTATCTGTAATACATTACTATAATCGATGCGAAAAGGAAAATAGAAAAAATATATATGTATATAATTTTTGTACAATAATAATTATTATAACATATTCAAACGTAAAAGATATTTGATTTATACACATACGTACTTTGCGAATAAGACGGATTAACACACGTTCGAATAGTATTATTTTTTTCCATCCTGGATGAATTGTAACGGGAAATTACGACCGAATGGTGGTTTATAAACGATGTAATTAATTGAGCGTTAATATTTACATACATATACTACGTACATATGTGTATTTGTATACTTGATTCGTGGAATTATATGGATTGCAAATTTTTAATCAGACAGGCGAGATTATTACGGTTATCGATTATATTTCCTGTATACTTAATTCGTTACATACGCGTGAAATATTTTATTTTTATACATACATACACATACCTATATATGTATATATGGGCGTGATGTAAAACACGAGGAATATTAATACCATACGGATCTTTATAAATGATGCAAGAAATATAGATTTTACAAATTCCCGCGCAGACGTCTGATTTGAGTAATATTTTCGTTGATCGTGAGTAAATGTTATTGCGATGTACATCGCACGTTATGTATCCGATTTATGTATAAGTATAATCGATGATATCGAATGTGGATTCCCCTAAATGCATAGGATTTATCACTTGAACTCGAAAGTCCATTCATTTCATACTCTTCCCTTAATTGTGTTTTGTGTCCCGCACTACAAGTTATAGGAATGATGTGTAGATTTTTTGACTGACTTTCGACCGGCTTGACCGGTTTGAAGAAGGTCTGAGACTGATTGTGGAAAATGTTGTTTAGAATTCTGGCAAGGGTAGAAAATTGTTAATTCGTAGTGATTGGCTGCGATAGTAGAGTGGGAGATTTGTTGCAAGATCCGAATTGGTCAAGAAATTCGTTGTTGGAGGAGTAGGGTTTGGTCACTGGAATGTTTAAACAAGGAGTTCCTAGTAAGGGTAGGTAAAGAGCGAGTAGTTTCTTTTATGGCTCGTTCACGTACTTAGAAAGTTGCGGATTTCCCCAGTTGACGTTTGGTCGCCAAATGTTACCCAGTGTCGTAAAAAATATCTAATAAAATTCACCGTTAGAAGCCCCGAAAGTTGAAAAATTCTATTTCTGAAGAATCAAAATTCATTCATCTATTCGTATGTCAAATGTCAATTACCTAATTAATGCGCATCGTTCTGTTGATTTATTCAAAAATTTCGGAAAAAATATCTAGGTATTCATCGAGTGCAGCATCTATATTCACTGATACATAGAAGAGACTGAATTTATAGAAAAAAAAAGAAAAAAAGAAATCAAGAATGACACGTTGAGAAAACACCTGAAATAACAGCTGGACAAACAAATACGGTTGAGCCGATACGAAAAATTGTAAAAGAAAAGAAACCACAAGCAAGTATAACGACCCACGTGAAAGCCACCTTACTTACCTATACATTATTTCGATTGGCTCAACTTCAGGGATTTGGAAGCCTAGCCGGGTCGATTCGCAGTTATAACGATATAAATGAAGACCCCCGTGATTTGATTTGGTGCAGGTAACAATCGCGTAATTTTGCTGTTGAATAAAAAGCCTCGAGCTGATATAGTTTGGAAGTAGGTATAGTGAATTTTTGATATTTTCATCGTGCACTATAAATATAAATTTATTTGAATTCCAAATTGATAATTTGATGGCTTTGCCGATGTTTGTTTCAAAATATAACCTCGCCTCGAGGGCGAGGGCAAGGAGGGGGAAGCTGCTGGATAGGAAGGCAGGCAATGAATCGCAACATCGTCATTGTTGTCGCGTACTCGCGTATTACTGCGAAGCATTGATTGGAAACCGATACATACACAAATATTTATACATACATACACACAATATATGTAGGTACATACGTGGGGACAGTAAACTAAATTACTCGGTATATTATGCATAATTTAAATCAAAACGACAATTTTAATTACATTACATTTATATACATACGCACACATATACCGTATAGTCGGATGTGTAACGTGCATGTTCAACGTAATTCCTATAGGTTATTAAAATGCAAAATTTTCGTGAAATTGGAATATATTGAAATTTTGAAAATTTACAAAATGATCACGCGGGTATACTCCGCGTTTTCGTTTTATTTTAATATTTATGAAATTTCACGCTGGAGAGCAAAATTAATTTTTACCATGAGTGCACATATGTATACATATACGTTGTATAGATATGTACAGTCAACTGAATTTCAGCGCACCGGTACAGAAAATTCTTTATCTCATGACGACTGTCGTAAAATATATAACAAGAATGTATAAAATCGAAACAAACGTCGACGCGTAATTTAATCAACGCACTGTGACTCGACTAAAAAAAGAGAAATAGGGGAAGATATGTGTATGAATTTTAAGCATCGTGCCATCACTTATGTAAAAAATACTTCCTTCGAACTTTTCGATATCGGTAGAAAGAGAAGAAAAAAGAGAAAAATCACCCGTCTAGCCGATCTCTGGGTTTAATGGGAGACCGCGGGCCAAGTTCTTTGATAGATTCGATGATATGTTGAAAAATTAGGATGAATTTCTGGATAGAAAAACTCAGTCAGTTGAAAAGTAGTCTAGCTTATCTGCACTTATAAGATTTTCGATAGTATCGCGGAAATTCTACTCTTAGGAAAAAAATGAAAACAAAAATGAAAAAAATAAATTGGTCACATTGCTGCAGGTTAGGGTTTTTACTCCTGAAATCAATGGTAAAGATTTGTAGACAGATGAAATAAAATAGCATCAACCGATAGAGCTGATGAGGTACAGAGCTGGTATATAGGTAAAGAGATTTAACTCCGCAATTGCAATTTCCAAACTCATCTTCTCTTTCGTCGTACATATCCGAAGATAGAAAGACAGAAATTAGGATATCTGATATTAGCCTTTAGCCAAGCACATACATACACATCTATAGTTCTACATACACACATATATTATATATAAGGTGGAGATGGATGAGGTTATATATCGGTGAAAAATCAAGTCTAGGAATAGAAATTAACGTAGTTCTGGATTGCGGAGCATCGCTCGACACAGACTATAGCTAGTTCACGAAATTGGAAAATTTTAACCACGACTAGATGGTGCAGGCCTCCTCATTGCAAATAATCTCCTGTAACGGGAGATTGTCTCTCTTGGAAATATTTCGAATCTTGGAAATCTTCGTTGAATAGCTAATTCTAATTTCTGCATAAATGCCCTCACCTTTAGTGAGAATTTCTAATAGAAATTACAACCCGCGCGAGAGACCGGGGATTTATTAATTATCAACTTGTTATTATTAAATTTCATTACAATCTATATATCTCTATCTGTAGCGAAAATAATTCCAAGATTTAATAATCACTGCAAGCTTGTAATTAAGGAAATTGGAGCGATAAACTGATCTGCGCTCTTTTTCCTCTTTTTATCACTTCAATTTTTACTTCACTTCCATATTTTAACTATAAGATTACGATACTATAAGGTCGAAGAAATCAAACTTTTTCGATTCGATAACAGCGATACGTATAACAATAAGAAAAATAAAATAATCAAATTGAAGATTATGCCCTCGTAAAAAAAAAATCAAAAATTAAATCGACGGTAGCTAAAATTACAATAAAAGAAAAATTAGATTGGATAACCATAAACCAACCCTCCGATCTTATTGGTTAAAAATCGACCAATTTCGTCAAGATTACCTGAAAAAGAAAGGTAAATAATCAAAAAAAAAGTGAGGTAAAAATAAAAAGAATAACGAAAACTTCGAAAGGAAATGTTCTCTTTATGGGAATTTGTTGTAGCAGCTCCTAATTGCCGGTGTGTATGGTAGGTATATAGCCCCTCTTTTTACCACCGCACCAATTCCAGCTCTTCTGGAATAATCTGGACTTTCAGAGCCGAGGCTCAAGGGCACATCATGGGGTATACAATTACGTGCACATTATTCGAGGTGTCAAAATACTTTTTTTTCTCTCCTCTCTTTTTTCTTTTTTCGTAGACCGCCATTATTCGGTAACGAAAAGAATTTTTTTTACGTACTATAAAACGTGTACAGGGTGTCCGGTAATAAGGACACATTTTTGTGCCGGATGATTTACCTCGAAAGAATTTGAACCAAAAAAAAATTCAGTTCAAAAATTTGAGTCGTTCGATGTTGCGTAAAATGGAGGGCAAGAGATAGGAGCTAGCACGGGACCAGATCTGGGTGAGAATTGAAAGTACGTAGAAATTAATTACGACGAAAACATGGAAATTGTTGGTACGTTTCAGTCGCGAGATATTTCCTCGGTGCTTCGATACAAACGAATTACCGTTTACAGCATTATACGTGCTGTTATAGCCCAGATTATAACCGGAGCATGAATATTATCTTCGCCATAATATCATTAGTCCGTAGTAAGCACAGACTCTGCTTGTCATTTGTTCCGAGCAGGTCCCTCCTCTCAAGTCTGCACAATTTTCGTCAGCTGGAAAATCAGCTTCCGACTCTATATTCAAAAACGATAGAGAAATCCGAAATTCATATAATTCCCAATCGACCGTATAAATACAATTTGACTACATTTTGCTTACGCTCGTTAACTTGGAATTTCTTCGTTCAATTTGGTAAATCGCGTTCATAATTGCTAATAAAAATTGAACACGGTGGCACGATCAGCGTTGACCTTTTGCTGCAGAGAATCGCTAGAAATGAGAGACGGTCGGGGGGGAAGGGGGAGGTGGGAATTTACTTAGCAAACCGTTGCAGTCCTTTTCCAACTACTTCTGCAGTAGGAAAAAAGGAGAGGAAAGAGGAGGGGGCAGGTCGAGGGGTTAGGGGGGGAAATGAACGAGTTACCTCAGAGGCTCGATAATTACTGATAACTGGGGGTTAAGTTCGTTGAGGAGATTACGACACTACGGTCTTCAGCTCCAAAGCTGTCGATGTGTATGTTTCGGGCACTAGCCGCGTATATACGCACACATCGATATACATATGTGTACGCACGCACACATCGTAGAATAGATCGATCGTCATTATTGGGTAATTATCGTCATCGTCATCAACAATAATATGTGTGTTGACGGAAGATGTATATGGGGTACTATAGTGTACAGGTATGTAAATACAGTATATGATTCGTCAATCGCACCTAATATCATTAATTTATAATTTATTATCTGCACTACAAACGATTCTAAAAGAAACATCATGACGAGATGAAAAAAAGCGAACAACAAACTTGGATAAAAAAGTTTGAAAAAAAAATAGAATATTGATAAGCAAATTATTATTACGCACTCGCAGCTGATTTCTTCGTTATCGCATACCTTATACATACATATAATCACTCACTTTCTGTACATCTACGTATTATTGTGTTTTATCTTTTCTTCTTGTTTTTGTTTTTATCTTATTTGATTACTCTTGATATCTTAATGACGCGCGATAGTCGCGTGCGCATACTTATATATAGCGATTAATTTATCATGCACGTATTCTAATATTATAATAAAATAATTTCTCTCTTTTTTATATTTGGCCACTTTCACTCTGTATTATTTATAAAAAGAACAAAAAACAACAAATTTCTTGGATTAAATTTTCAAACGTTATAAAAATTTTCAAAAATGTTCGACTAAGAAATTCGATTTTGATCTTCAGTGCGAGTGCAGCATATGTTACATCCATATTTACATCATTACATTCTATACACATGTACATAAATAGAATGTATATGCACATAAGGTACATACATGTATATATGTGCCCAATTATCTGTAAGCTCTTGAGAATTTTTTAAGTAATTTCTATGTGGAAAAAACAAGAACAAAAAAAATATTTCCATGCCAGAGCTGGAGATAAAAAAAGAACACGTCCTTTTTTGCTATACTTCATTGTATTTGTTATATGGTATATTGTTATCCCAAATCCTGAATTCCCCAATCCCGCATTAGGAATATGTTTTAAGGGATGAGTGCAACAACGGAATTATTACGCGTTGGGGATGTGAAGGAAGAAAAAGTAAAATAGAACTAAGATGAGGTAAGAAGAAATAAATCTCCGATAATTAGAATAAGTGAAGCAAATTAACATAATCTAATTATAAGGAGTATAAGGATTACTATGCGTTGATGAAGCAAAATAAATTTTCTATCCCACGAATTGTCTGAGGATAAGGGTAGTTTGGTGTTCCTTTATTTTTTCTTCAACTTATTAATTTTCTTTCAGTGGTTCGAAATTTCTTTGTTCGTTGTGTCGATTTATATTTCGATTTATTTCTCGTTATTATATTCTTTATTTGTAATTTTATACCTACTTTTTTTTTCTTATCGTCCGATACCTCGGGGATACAAAATTAGCTGCAGCTGTACGAGGGAGTAAAATTGAAAAATCCCTTAAACCAAGGCAGCTCCCCTTTTCCTTTCTCTTTTGTCTCTTTCCATCTGCCTTTCTTTCTCTTTCTTTATCGTTGGGTTCGGCCCCCCCTACTTGACAACGAATGAAAGTTTACCATGCCGTGAAAACTCGTTTAAAAGATGAAAGACCTACTAACGACTTATTTTCGATACAAGAAAAAGTTAAACGGCTCTTGTTCGCCAAACCCACCTTACCCCATCCACGTAGTCCTCACCCTCGACATTCCCCTTCTTCTGCCACTAAAAACAACCCCCATGTACACCACGACTCACGACCTCTATCTACTCCGATACAAACGCTCTGCAAAATCTTCGACCGCACGCGCCATTCGATTCGTTGCCAGCTTCACCCAGCTTCTATCCTTATCACGAGTTCTTATCTAATAGCTGATCGTAATTTTTTCGTTAATTTCTTTTTTCTTCACGATGCTTGAGAGGTGGAGGGTGAAAAAATGAGATGCGATAAGAAGGAGGTAAACGAGTGAGGAAGAAGAATCATTCTGTAAAATTTCTCACAATTTCGAGCAAGTCCGATGAAGAATTTGAATGCTTTTGCAACAGTTGTTAGATGTAATTTACTTTCTGTCGTCGACGTCCCGCTTGCACGACGTTTCCCCATGTAAAATCGGCGTACATATAGAAAGAGTAAATGAACAAAAAGCAAACAAAAAAACCATCACCCTCTATATATACATAAATTTATAAGTGGTACACGCATAATAATATAAACGAGATTTTGAATAAGAGTATGAGCATGAAAACAAGAAGAGCGTTGCTAACGGGGATTCGATAATAAAATTGCCATGTCAAAACGACGGTGAAATGAAATGGGATTGATGTAATTTTGTTAAGTTCTCCCCCATAAACGATGCGATGTACGTATTACACATACACACAGATACATATATTCGTAAATCGTTTCTCCTGCAGTTCTCTTTATATTTTCTATACTATATTGATGATGCCATAATTAAGTTTAACACCATATACATATAGGTATGTTCATTCACCCCACGTACGAAGAGAAGAAAGAAAGGGGAGGGAAGCGAGACGATGGAAAAATATCACCCTTATACACTACGTCGTATCTCGCATCACGCGCAGTTATAACGAATTTTATTTTCATTTTTTTTTTTTCTTTCACATTCATCGAGGAATTGAACAACCAACTCCATGGTCCATGGTCCATGGTCCATGGTAGAGATCGACTAGATTTTTTCTGTTTTTTCTTTCTCGCATGACGGGAGGAGGTGGGAGTTTTTCTTGCACCCCCATATTTGATTTCTTTTCGTCTCGAAGGGGAATTATTGTCGTACGTGTATCGTGTGTATGGGTAGATTTATATTAAGAGCAGTCTATGGTGTCTATGGGGAATGTAATTCTATATCCAGACACTCGTTTACCATATAGTTGCAGTACCTATTGAGGCGTTGATTCTGAAGTTAATTCGAGTTGAATGACCAACTGTGTATATTTGTACGATAATATCAAGGGCCGAGAAACGGAAGGGCGTTACCATCGCTTCTTCAAATTTTTTTGGCACCAAGGGCGTATCCCGCAAAGGCGAACGAAATCAAAAAATATTAAGATCACCGTGGCTCGAATAAAATGTGAAATTGTTTTTGATAAAGAAATGGAATTTAAAAAAGAAAAGAAATATTGAAAAAAGAAAAGGAGCAGAGTGGAAGATTCTTGAGATTCTTTAAAAAAAAGGACGTGAGTTTCAGTTGTTTTGAAATATCCTCAACGAAAAACGTGAGGTGAAAGAAAAATTTTTAGCAGACGAATTAATTGTTGGAAAAATTATGAAAATTACTCCCCAACGGATCTGTAATTGTGAGACATAATTATTCGATTAAATAAATTGCTAAACTATAATATAAATGAAAGAACGAATGCGTAGGGAATGGCGAGGTTCTTTCTTTCTCTTAATTAACTTAATAAAATTTCATTAAGGAAACTTCAATTACAGAAAAGATTACTCTGCAGTGTTTAGTTAATTATATACGAGAATAACATCGACGTCGACATGCATCGCAACGTGTGTAAATTTGTAAAATATATAGCAGGTATGCGGAGGGGTATGTATATACAGAGGAAAGGATAAGGGTGCCGGGAACGGATGGCCGGAGGGGGGAGGGGGTACAGGAAACTCCGATAATACCAGCGACGGAAATATCGACTTTTGAGCCATCGACGGCGGCGTCGGGCGTCGGGTGTCGGGCGCCGGCGTGTCGGCGTTCAACGAGCCCCGTGAAAGTCCCGTTAAATCCCCTGGGCGAGCCCCCGGTTGCGGGCTTTGCAGGCGTAACAACTACCCTGTCCAAACGTAGGCGGGGAGGCGTACCTCGGTACTCGTCGGTCGGTATGTCGAATGGCGGGAAGAGAGGAAAAGGGGCAATGAAGAGTTTAGGGATGCGAGGAGGAGCGAGAGGGGGAGAGGTAATCGGAACGGGAGAGAAAACCACGGGTGGTTCTCTCTTTTTATTTATTTTTTTGCTCTCTCTTCCTTCCCTCTCTCTCGCTCTCTTATTCGCTCTCTCTCGGCTCTGGTGGCGGTTGAAAGAACCAATTTTATCCTAATAGAAAAATCCCCTGTGCCGAACCCAATTTATAAACCCGCAAACATGGCTGTCGCGTTGCTTCGAACGAACGACATTCCCTAAATCCCATTTCTATCCCTGTGTGTACATACCCACCTTATATAGGTACATATATATTTTATATACCTATATTCTACTCCCGCTAAGGGAGGAGGAGGAGATTGGCCGACCTCTTCGACCCTCTCCCTCTTACTGCAAACTCCATCGTTTATTCCCTCTCTTTTTATTGGATGCATACATACCTATGTACCAAACATATATATATAAATATATATATTCTATACGTATATAATATGTATGTATACACGTGTGTCGGGGGAATAGAGGGAGAGTCGAAAAGAGCGAATGAGGAAGATCCTGCAGGAATTTCGCGAAAGGTTCCCGCGTGTGTTTGTGGCGCTTTTTTCTTTTTTTCTTTATTTTCCTTTTCTTCCTTTTTTTACCTATATTCAGTTTAAATTTGATCAGGTCCTGGGTGTTGACAATAGCTCATCTGATTGCCTCACCGCTTTGCGCTCCAAAACGTCCTGCAGGATTTTTATTCTGTTCTTTCTTTTTGGCATATGCGACGTCGTATTACATATTATATATAATTATGTCATTCGTTTGGCTATGCATAGAAAATCGAAAGATTTTCACATATCTACTCGCCGCGATGGGGATGATCATTGATCTATTATTAGTTTCATTTTGGAAATTTTTGGTATCTTTTTGAATGGAAGAAAAAAACATTCATGCGATAAATATAATAAACGCGAACTTTTTCCGGGCACATGGCGATCCACGTAACTAAAGGGTGCATTTTTTGACGTCATGCGGAGATAAATACAGTTTTAACTACATTTGGTTATATGCAGTTGAATGTAAGTATACTATATGTAACGAGTATAATAATCTACCCCCTTCAAATCTCATGTAATTTTCAAACATGCGGCATATGCGCTCAGCGGGTACCTAACTGAAAATATATATACACTACATCTGCACATCTCGTCGAAATCAAAAAACACTCTCCGGACCATTGTAAAAGGTCTCGGATTTGATCAGCGCTGCGAGTGCTTTTTTTCTTTTCTTCTTTCTTTCAATTCTTGCCAGTTTTATACAACTATATCTATGCATATAACATGGAGAGTTGCGGTTCATCCGTAATAATTTTACTTTCAAAAACAATTATTCCTCTCGAATTAATTTATTGCGCTGCAGGGTAGTTTCTCATATGTGATACAGTTCTTTTTATTCACTCAAATCGGGAGATCTAATTTATAAGTTTTTTCACAACTCGGAAGTATGTACACCCGGTTAGATTGATTCTGGATCGCTTCGCGGCCAAGCGCGCGTTTGGACAACTTTTTCGTGTACATGCGGGCCGGCTACGAAAAGTTGTCCAAACGAGCTTGGCCGCGAAGCGATTCAGAATCAATCTAACCGGGCGTACGTATACGTACATAGCTATATCGAAGATTGTAAACCATGAACACCTCCTTATATACAGTTGGGTTATTTAGCATTGCATCCATCCCTCTATAGTAATAAGGGGACTGGTACCTAAACACGGGTTAGTAAATTGCCCGCAGGGAGGATGGAGGATGCTGCCGCTGCTGCTGCCGTTCCTGTTCCCGTTTTGCCGCATGTAGCAGTAAAATATACCTATAACCAGGCGAATAGTAGTTAACGTTCGAATGGTGGGGAGAGAAAAGGGAAAGGAGAGAGGGGGAGAAAACGTCGCTAAACGCCATTCGTGGTGGCAAACCACCCCATGAAGAAGGGCCGTATTATACCATGGGGCAAACTTTATCATACGTATAGCTATATTCCCGCATATAATATAGGAATTAGACGAAGAGGACGACAATTTTGTTGCCCTATAGCAGAAAACACGTTACACACCCTGCACAATCCGAGGGCGCACAACCCTTGGGGCATTATATGTACATGTATCGACATATACATGTCTTCGATGTACTACGTATGTATGTATATAAAGTGGAGAAATTAGGGAAGAGCGAGAGGATTCGAATCACCATCGCGTGGAGCCTTTTATATAGGTATGCGTATACCCGAGGGACTAAATTAAACCGATGTCCTCTTTAATTCCTATTACGACGCCGCACCCCGAATCGCACGCGCGTTTAATAAATAACAAATCAATTATTTTCCCTCTTATTTTATTTTAGTTTTTTTTCTTGTCTTTTCTTCACTTTTGTTTTAAGTAGTATGTATAATGTACGAAGCAGTATAAGGGATGATTATAGAGCATCAGGTATATTGCAGCTGTCAGGTAATTGGAAACTATCAGTGTGCCAAATTTTTGATCGAGTAACAAACATCCAAACATCCAACACACAAACTTTTACATTTATAATATTATAATAGTAGGATTACGAATATTGTACCACCCTAGTATACCTTGGATTTTTGTCGATTTTGGGGTTAAAAATCGACATTTTTTAAAATCGATCGTAAGACACTTTTCTAGCGTATTTTGACATCAGAAACACGAATCTTAAAGTTAAATTGATCCAGCGATAAAATCGATCGAGTTATCGCCAATTTATCGCCCCGAAAAGTGAAAAAATGAAGATATCTCGATGGGATTTGTTACTGGCTCAATTTCATCGACGGATTCGTGTTCCTGGAGTCAAAATACTTCAGAAAAGTGTCATACGATCGATTTTTCAAAATACTTCTTTTTCACCCCGAAAATCGACAAAAATCTAAGGTAATCCCTTTGGATTTTTGCGATTTTTGGGCCAAAAATGAACCATTTTTAAATCGATCGTAGGACTGCGCTTTTCTGACGTATTTTGACCTCAGGAAGACGAATTTGCGAGCTGAATTGATCTATCTGTTGAAGTGATCGAGTTATCGTTCAATAGTCTCGTATTATTTGCCCAAAATCGAATGAAAAAAATATCTGGAAGTTCTGAGAGTCACAGATTATGTTTTAATTTCGTCCAAATCCGTTCAGCCGTTTTTCCGTGATTGATTAACAAACATGCAAACATCCAACATACATACTTTCATATTTATAATATTAGTAGGATAAGGATTTCATTGTAAATCGAAAATTAAAGGACCTCATCCCCCATATCTCTGTATAGGAATATACGTATGCAAGTATATGATTATACACCTGATATTATAATACAGTTAATCGACGGAAGCTACACGTGATATAAATACGTATACCCATATATAAGACCATGCAGCATCGCAGGGGTGAGAATAAGGAAGAGGAAGGAAAGGGATTAGGATGGGGATTAACGCGTGCTGCTGCCGAGAGAAAGAGAGAGACAGAAAGCGGGAAGGCGGGACGCCATAGATCCAAAGGTGTATAGGTACCGTGTACGTGTAACACATGACATATACATAAATAGAGTCGTATTAGATGGAAGTTGTGCAACGCTGTGATGTAGCTGTAGCTATACTGCGGTATATAAACAGTTAATTAAGCCTGCGGGACACGCGCGCGACTGCTGGTTGGCTGCATTTGGGTCGCTAGCTGTGTATACGTATAAGTATTTTAATGCACTTGGTGCGAGACTCTAAAGTCTCTTGATAATATATAGGTATACGTAAACAATATGGAATGTATGTAATATACGTAATTTGCATATCCATATGTATAAGTATGTGCAGAAATACAACTACGCGCACAGCCACGTAGCCATTGTTGACGTCTAATACGTCATACGGGAGTCGGGAGCTAAAGGAGTGTAAAACCCGAATCCAGAATCCAGAAACCAGAATCCCGGGATCACAAGGAGCAGCGCAAATTCGCCTCTCATACCATCCCCTTCCATTATATCGCCGTTCTCTTGTCACTCGCCATTCTCTCTCTCTCTCTCTCTCTCTGTCTCTCTACGTGCAGCAGTCTCAGCTCACAGTTGGTTATTCGAAGGTAATTTGCTCTCTGTATATGCAATCCCCCCAAAAGGCACCTACGGTGCAAAAAACTTCGCCAAGTACATTAAATGTTTGAAAAATTCATTAATAATAAGAAAAAAAGGATCCAAATCTATTATTGTGCCAAGTAAATGTAACTTTACATCGTGTAAAAATATAGAATTGGAAAGTAAATCAATGAGAATCAATTCAAAGAATCAAAGAAATAAATTAAATGAAATTTAAAAAAAAAAAAAAAAATTGGAGTACGTGGTTCTTGGCGAGCTAATAATGTTATATTGCCATACGAAAATTCTGGATTCGTTTTCCGAAAAGCTCGCCAAGTCCCACTACCTCCAATTTTTTTTTTTTTTTTTAAATTTCATTTAATTTATTTCTTTGATTCTTTGAATTGATTCTCATTGATTTACTTTCCAATTCTATATTTTTACACGATGTAAAGTTACATTTACTTGGCACAATAATAGATTTGGATCCTTTTTTTCTTATTATTAATGAATTTTTCAAACATTTAATGTACTTGGCGAAGTTTTTTGCACCGTAGGTGCCTTTTGGGGGGATCTCATAACTTTTTGTATGTTGTTGGAGAATATTGCAGTATTATTTATGGTTTCTTTGGTGTACTATTGTAAGATGTTTGACGCATATATATGTACTACTCCACATCTATGGTTTGACGGGGTAAGAAAAATTTTCGAACGGTAGCCATGAGAGCGCCATTTTTCTGGGGCCCAATGAAAAGGAGTCGCTGTGCGGTGGCGAACTCTGTAAGAAATAAGACGTGTACCGTAGTGTACCGGCTACGCTGACGCCACCTGCTAGGCGTGCGGAAATTACAACCTTTTTCCTACTTGACAAGAATACGGTGCGAGCCACAACAGTAACCACACCGCGGCCTCCCGTCTATACCATTTATGTTGGAATGGTTTTGGTTTCTGGAGCATATAGCTAGCTGTCTGATGATGACGACGGGGACGAATCTTATGAAACGAGCCTGCCGGTGATC
This sequence comes from Athalia cordata, assembly GCA_963932425.1. Classification (NCBI taxonomy): domain Eukaryota; kingdom Metazoa; phylum Arthropoda; class Insecta; order Hymenoptera; family Athaliidae; genus Athalia; species Athalia cordata. The sequence continues at coordinate 409,410 of OZ010627.1, forward strand.
AGAGATCATCGTATCTCAACTCTCCGACTACCGATTTCATTGAAATTAGGCTTAAATGAAAGCTCGTCCCCGATTTATATAGCAAAAGTGATTTTACTTTTGCTGTAACATTATTAATATGGGAGCTATTCAATGAAACGCGAACCGAACTCCCGTTTTGGGCTCCCGTCGCAGTAAAGATACTCGGTAGTCCGCCCGTTCTTTTGAATGTACTTGGCGCGAGACTCTACCGAGTCTCTTGATCTGTACATATGTAAATCTACACCTATAAGTACACGTGTATTTATATATACTCCATATATCTATATGATATGCGTATCTAGGTAGATAGCTGAAAAACATCGTCCATCCCAGGGGTTCTCATAATCGTTCAACTCTTCAACTTTCGATAGTCTATTTATTCTCGAAATATAGAGGTAATTAAATCGAAAGTAATAACATTTTTACAGCCCTTTTATTTTAATTGTAAAAAATTTACAAAAAAGAATATATAAAAAATGAAGATTAGGGAAAAAAAACATCGAGACTTGGTAGTTTTTTTCTTTATTTTTTTTTTCTACCAATATGTACCAGCTGAGATTTTCGAGATCGTGTCAGTTCAGCTTATTATACGGTGTATAAGGTACACCAATTCTTTGCCAAGTATAACACCTACAACACCATGAGCTTTTTTTTCTCTTTCCTTCTTTTATTTTCAGGTTACCACCCGCTGTTACAGTTTACCCAAAACGTGTCAAAAACTTGTATAGTCGAGTATCTGAACAGCTTTATATGAATGAAAATCCTTGACGGGACAATAATGTACTCGTATTTTGAGAAAATCTCGTGCCCCTGCTGCAGTTTTGAAGAATATAATAATATAATACGTATATTATATTATCATATTATACAGCCTAGCATATACATAGGTATGTACTATACAAGCGGTAGCGCTGTTTATGCTATTTACAATTTTCTGTTATAGTTGGGCACAGTGTCTGTAAGCCTATGGTCTACGTGCGTATCGGGTCTCCTGGGTCGTAGCTACCGCTTCTGCACCATGCGGAAGCTCAAAAACTACGGGGGGTTTTTTCAAAAACCGCATACAATTACATTCATTACATTCACTCGATTTCAGATTATTTTCAACGAATGCATCTATCTGTCTATTTGTATGTATATATATTCTTCTTCTTTCAAACAGAAAAATATCCTTATTTACACCTCGTACAATAAACGTGTCGTTTATACATTATATTATAATCCTTTTTGAAGTACGCAGCGTGTTACGAATATACAAAGAAAAAAAAAAACTAAAGAAAGAGAGAACGAAAGAGAAATTCAAGAATGAAAATTGGAGCGGATTTTGAGTCTGTATCTGCAGCAGGTCCTTCATATATTATGACTTAGAGTGAAGCACCGAGAAAATTGGACTTATCTTTTCGTACCGATCTTTTTTTTATTTTTTTTCCTAGTTTCGTTATTCGTTTTTGGTAATAGATTTGTAGTGCAGCTGCCACCCACCACGTGTCGAATGTTTTTTTTTTCTCGAATACGCGGCGATTTTTCTTTTTATATTCGCGTACATAGCTTATACTATTTTTCAATACGATCACGGGCACATAAAGTAAAAGTTCAATCTTCATTATTATCCCGATTTCTATACACAAGCGAGAAATCTTTTATTCAATATCGATGGCCATTTGTTGAATGTAGTAGCTAAGGGGAATTTTGAAACTCTATACTTACCGATATCCAGGGGAATTTCTTTTCAGTGATACTGCAGCAAATATACATACATAGATTTACGTATAGGTATATGTATATGATGATTTCTTTTTCTATTCTTTCTTTTTTTTCTTTGATTTTCATCTGACCTACACTATGCCGAAACTCGTGCGCGAAGCGTGCGCTGCGGACGAAAATTAAATCGGAAGGCTGCGGAAAGATGCGCTGCATTCAACTGGTTCCATAAAATATCCATAATAATAGCGACGCTTTTACAAAAAGACCTCGAAAATCGGCACTATACATTTACTGCGAAAGATGCTCAGACAAAATTTGACTCGTGTATTTAATCGGATCTCCGAGCAACTGTACTTAAGGTCGCTCGAAAATCACGAGGATAACCATCGACGCGGTCTCAACCCTGAGGACGTAAATCCCCAACTAGCTCTTAGATCCCATGCGAGCATCTCAAAAGATATTGAAATTAGATAAAAATAAAACAACATAAAATAATCACCGCGTAAATTATCTTTTCTCTTTTTTCTTTATACGCAGTTTCATTTTTTGATTCTAATTTTGAATTTCTACCCCGTTATACCTATACAAATTATACGTACCCTCGTAACATTTATTGCGCGGTTTTGCCGATATATATAGATAAATATTTCAGATTAAAGGTATGTGTCATGTGCACATACCAATTTTGTACACATATTATTTTCTTATACCTAAATATTAGGGGTGCAAAATGAGAGCGAAACATACAAAGCGATAGAAAGAGAGACAGAGAAAGAGGAGGATAGCCATATAGATAAAGCTTATATATACACAACTACACGACGCGCAATAAACCTTGTTACGGGTAATTACAGGGGATGCTAAAATCCGCCACAAGAATCAACCCCCGGTAACAATCTGACTTACCCCATGCTATACATAAAAGCCATATACACATGCACGAGCGATGGAAGTACAAGTGATACATATGTACGTACGTACACATATGTATGCCACATATATATACACAGGAGCAGGGTTCTATGTAGGAGGGGGAGGGGCAAGGGGAGGGATGAAATTTTACTCCGGGAGAAGGGGAGGGTCAGGGGAGTCGAAGGGAGTTTTCACAAAAGCCTAAACATCCTGGAAACTTGGCTTAAACAAGCTTTTATTGAATTAACCCCACCATCCACTGGTTTATAACATTTGTATATACGTATACGGTAGAAACTCAACCCTCGTATACGGAAGGATCGCATGTATAGGTACTTACGTACATACCCGCGGAGATGCTTCTAGTCGTGTGACGGTAGACGCGACTGGTGCAAAAGTAATGGTATATACATACGTACAAATATAGATATACTATGTACAATATGTATAAGTAGTAGTGGTAGTAGAAGCAGAAGCAAAACCATCAGCACCGCGGAGTAGGGTGGGGCAGAATTAGGGTTGGTTTGGGCTATGAGAATAGTATTCGCTCAGTGTTTGGAGGGGCAGGGAGAGGGGTGAGGAGGAGAAATTGATTTCTGTCGTTGAGAACCACTGATAACGCCATCATCGAAATGGAGCAATTCGATTCGTCGTGCTATTAAACAGCTTTATTTCCATTGGTTCGTGTAAACCACGCCCAGTTTGCTCAGGCGCGCCCACAGGAATGTTAACGCCCCTTTTTAACAAACTAACCTTTGGGAAAACGCTATTCCTCCCTTCAAATATACGTGTATATAAACACATGTACAGGTAGATATATATATCTATATATATCTCGCTCTACGATCCGTAGCGGGGAGGGTTTTCGTTTCGTAAACCTACCGGAGTAGTCCTCGTATATTCCACTCGCTGACTGCAGCCTTTCCTTTCACTATACTAATCGCAGCTAAGCTAAGCGCTGGTCGCGTGATCGTTGCTTTCGGAAAAAAACATTTATTTCTCATAACGGATGCGACTGCAGCAACCCGCCGTTGTTAAGGTTTCACGATTAATTCATCGTTCTTGTTGTTTATTGTGCGGACTATGAAACCGTTTTTTTTTTCAACTTACCTATAATTAGAAAAGTGTGATAAACGTCGATTCGTATTTGATCGCCATAAAAAAAAAAATTTCTTTGGTTCATTTTTTCAAGGTGTTTCCTCACATTTTTTGGTTTTATTTTTTAACGCGTCAAAATGGAGTGGACAAAAACCAAAATTATAAATATATTACAATAATGTGACCAGCGACAATAGTGAAATAAATTGACTGATTATATATTGAACTGCATTTTTAGTTTGAATTGAATAATGAAAACGAATAAAAATAAAAAACGAGTGGTGCGATGATAATTTTTATTTGTCCGTCGAAAAGTTTGGCATACTGCAGTGCCCGAAGTAAATTTTTAATTACATGCGATATAATATTTAGTGATGAATAGACGGACTGCTTTGGATAGCTTCGAAATTTTCGAAAGACAATAGAAAAAAAAACAAAATTCATCAAACATTATATACGAACTGTGTAAAAATTGGTGTTGATAAAAACGTATATAAAAAAAGCAAAATTATGAATAACAATATTAATTACGACTCATCGATAAGGACACACGTAACGGAAGAGTAAAAATTCATAGTTGAGTGCTTCGTGTTTGTTTGTTTATATAATTAACAGTATAATTAATAAATCGTGCTCGAAGATAATAACTATTTTACAAAGATGGATTCACCGTCACCGCAACAGCAACAACAAATTGTTGAAACAAAAACACAAAACATCAGTCAGGACATAACTTTGCAACAAAAACCAGCCAGTAGCACACCGAGGCATAGTATAGATGCTATATTGGGTCTACCGGCTACGGGAAGAAAAAGAAAGCATCAGGAAATTGAGGATTCGAACAGGGATCACGAAAATAACGGTAACAAATTCATTCTGATCATAGATGTTCTGGTAAAGAAACAACAAAAAAAAAGTAACACATCGGCCCATCAATTGCATCCGATTTTTGTTCTTTTTTTTTTGCAAATCATCGACTAAAATTATTATTTTGAAACAGCGCTTCCGTGTGATAAAAAAAAGAATCTCCCGACGGCCGGGATGGGGTGGTTCGATAATTCGCACGATAATTATGTTAAATAATTTTTAAGATATTTTTACGCGTATGACCCGAACGAATAATTGCAGGGATGCAACATGAGATGTTAACAAAAACAAAAGGACTAGAAAATATAAAACCCGATGAAAATCCCGGGCACGTGCAGCGCGCGTGTCACTGCGGTAATGAGGTGAAATACTGCAGTATATAATCCCTCCTTTATTTTACTCAAAAAATCACCCTATACACATGTACTTAATACGTATACCGTTGCCATTTTCGGCAGATAGTATATACCTAATATATCTACATATGTAGATAACTATCAGGTATATAAAATGTGTGTATATAATACGTATGTATGTAAGCTAAAATAGATTGCCAATGCGGTTAAGGAACGGAAAGGATATAAAACCCCTAGGGATCTTGTTAACTTCACCGATGTACATGTAATACAAAAAAAAATCACCCGCCCGCGTTCTGCTTCAGATCAATCAAGATCCGACCGTATACCGTGCGTATACGTCGCATCGCGGATTTTATTTTTCCAGTAATTCAAATCCGCTTACGCGATTGGATACAATTAGCTTTATTATATTATAATCAATAGCTTAGTATTATATCAATCCGAACTACCGCCGCCTATTATACTTTTTTTAAACTCCCCATTTTTGTGTTAAATATATTAAAAAAAGATGAAAAATTAACCTGCAGGGCGGTAAATGGACGAGGATATAATATGCATGACGACATTCCGTAGTCTGTTTATTTTTCTTCTTTGTTTATTTTTTTTTGTATGAAGCCACGTATATTGGGGTGGAATTAGTCACCGTTTTATACGTATATGTATACGTGCAGGCTAATATGGTTTGGCGGCGACAACAGAAACAGCAGCAAAGTATACGAGCTACTCGCAGAGGTTCGGGAATCGTTAACGTTGCGTTTTATGTGGATACCTAGGTGGTTGTGGCCGCGGTACCGGTGTATGTATATAGCTGGCTAGTTACGCGATCCCTTATTGGATAGCGTGTAATTGAAAAATCGTTGCTATCGTTAAGAATCTCTACGTCAACCTGCCGAACAATTAGTCGACACGCGACATTAACGTTGTTAGGATAGGTTGGTTTTACTTCTCCATACACATATATGTATATATACATATTTATATAGTTATATATACCTGCGTTCGACGTATTATACGTAATAAATATATAGATGATAACTCTTTCTCCGTTTATAATATTCTATTTCAAATTGTAAAACTCCGCGACTGATTTCTCGTATCACTCTTTTCCCCTTCTTTCCATAAATTTTAGACAAATTTCATGCGAACGAATACTCAAATCGCCACGATTGGTCCTCTTGTTCGAACAGAACTGCGGCGCGATAAAAAAAAAGAATTGTTGGAAAAAATTAAAATTAAAAATTGAATCCCACAACGTCGATATGAATTAATTGTAAGATGATGAGAAAATAAATTAGAACACGATGTAGCTGAGTGAGACTTACGACGAGGAACTAATAAGATAGAATAGAATAAGAAACTGAATAGGAGACATAATAAAGATACAACAAAAATGAAAGGATAAAAAAAAAGGGAGAGAAAAAAGAAAGTGGCGGATGGACGACGAGGTCTTTAAGCCAGCTGTCGATCCTTAAGAGCTGCTGCCGCTCTCGTTGCTGGTTTTCCATCCACCATCGCTAATGGACCCTATAGGGTAATACTTTTTTTCTTTAATAAAATCTTGAAACCCCCTCCGCAGGATATCCTCGTACACATCGGTGTGCAGTTGGAATTTTTGCACATTTCATAAAAATTTTGGAATAACATTTTTTTTACCGAAATCGAAAAAAAACATCGTCGAAAAAAATAGGAAGGGTAAAATCGAAATCGAAAGCCAAAGTTTTATTTCGTTCATCCATATTTATTTGTCCACTTTTCATAACTATGGTATAGTAAAAATCTCAAGATGAGCGACAAGAAGTTTGAAAATTGTTTCAGAAATTAACGGTCGTTCGCAGGTCTAATAAATATACCTCCTCCACACACCCACGGTTAAACAAGGGTTAAAATCACGGTAGCGTATATATGTAGACCTTTTGTCTTTCGGTGTACATACACAAAAGGGGTTTTTTATTATGTATACGTAATACGTATTATAACTCGGTAAAACGTCACGCAATCGTGGGTATATGAGATATTAAAAGTGATCGTAATACACGTCGCATAAATAATGATACACTTACCTCGTTAAAATACAAGATCGACGACGACGATCATCATCGTCCATTAACGACACCGTACGTTTTTTTATAACTACTCCGATATACCGATATCGTTAGAATTTTTTCCTCCTTTTTTAAAACAATTCCATTCAAATGATTTCCTCGTTTCAATCAATTTGTACACTTATAGCCACACCTATAGCTATACGTGCTGTATTTTATCGTATCAATTATTTCCATTGAAATTGTTTTTTACAATAATATTAATATAAATACACAAATATCATATATAAGATAAAATATAATTTAATGATTTCCTCGCGTGCAATGTCCGTTAAAAAGCGGGATACATGGGGCAGGAGGGTACAGGGGGTAGTTTTATTGGCGTATCTACTATCTGATATCACGCTCCCATTGTGCGCACGGTTGCACTCAACTCTATGTATATTGTATATATAAATGTACATATATACGGATAATTCACGTATATACATATTATGAATATAGTGCGGGGAATGGGTTGTTTATTACACCACCACCACTACCGCCACAGCAACCATAACCACCGCCGTGTAGGTGATACGAAACCTCTACATACGTAAGCGTATACATACAATATGTTGTTTCGAAAGAGATTCATTGATTGTTCTTATTTTGTATGGGTGAAAACTGAAAAGGGAAAGAGAATAGCCGTGAGTAAGTGTGCGTGAATAATACGTGTACCTATATATACAGGGTGATTGGATGATAAAATTATTACCGTTCAAATTAATCACCCTGTACAATATTCGAACACGGATCTCCATATAGGAACAGCATTGAAAAATCAAATTTAGTAATCCTCTTATATCGGTCATCTTTTCGTCGGATTATTTAGATAATCCCTCTTTACCGTGTGTGTATTTTTTTATTTTATTTCCTTTTGATTTTCTACTTTTTTTATCAGAGAATCTAATGTACAGGTTAAAAGTTTCATTGTCCCTTTTGAGTCAAATTCTATCCTAGACTTGGTCCGATACATGAATTACGAATGGGTAGGTATGTGTACAAACAGATAGCGATGTGCACATAATGACGATCGTGCAGAGGTTGAGAGCGCATGAAGTTCACGTCAATTAGTAATTAGCGCTGATCGTGTTGGCGTCGGCATTGGCGTCAGTTGATGGTGGTGGTTGCGATGGTGGTAGTGGTGGTTGGATGGGAGAGTTGATCGTGAGCCGTGGAGCGATCATGGCGGTGGTAGATACCTCTACCTAGTTTGCTTTTTCTTTATCGTCGTTGACGAAGCTGTAATTAATAAGCTGCCAGCCAAGTTTAATCCGTTTAACTGCTCCGCGCGAGCGAGGAACGTTCCAACTCGTTATGTGTGTGGCTGCGTCTGTATATAATGTGTATGTATATTTACGTACACACACACACACATTACGAGCACATCTATCCAACCATCCATCCATCCATCCATCCGTCCATCCGTCCGTCCGTCCATCCATCCATCCATCCATCCATCTAACCAGCCCTTCGATCTCTTCTTCTTCTTCGCTCACTCTGCAACGAATTAACGCTCGACATTCACCAATTTTCTTGGCATTATAGTATATGTGTATATTATATACCTATGTATAGCTGGTCCTATGCTGAAGGATTAAGTCGTCGTCGATGCTACTAATACTCTTATTTCAAAAGAAGAAAAAAATATCACGAAAATGTAACATCTTCTACGTCATCTGTATGATAATATTATAAGAAAAGCGATTCAAAGATCGGAATTTGGAAACCCGAAAAGCCTGGAAGAGCAATTCTGTTTGGAGATGATTCTGTTCAAATGTTTCTTCGATATTTTTTTCAGAATATCTCGAATGCTAGGAACACGGAAGAAGTTTTTTCTTCATTCCAAAAGCACAACATCGAAGCTTCGAGCTATGATTTTTTTCTCAACCGTCCCACGATTATCTTTTTTCGCTTCGGAAATCGACGGTGATCTCCATCAGCGATCGTGTTCGATTTTGCCGTGTGCACGTCGTTGGAAGATTTATTTTTGATTTCATTTTTAAACGCCTCCGACCGACCAAAGCGGTCTGAATTCCGATCACGACTCGAACGATCAATCCGACATGCATGCGGGATTATCTTCTTATGAGATCTTAAAATCTGATAACCCATTAGAGTTGTTTATCGAATTATCGTTTTTGCCTCCGCTCATAAGTACCATACACCGAACATATGAATGAACCATGTGAAACAAAAACAGACAAAATGCGCTCTTCTCGTCTCTTCGAAGGCCCGTATGGCGTCAGTAATTTTATTTCATTTTTTTTTCTTTCATTTTCAACTTCCCGCAAGCATCGCCACATCGTCCTTATAATACCATCGACCGCTGAAGCAGATTGAGTCGTCGGAAGAAGAAATCGTCGTGGTAGTTGAGAAGGGTTTTTAAGAAACGACCGATCACCATAACCATAAGCGTGCAGAGCACCGGCAGCGGCTAGTAAATTTATCATAGATCAGTGTTGGCCCATTAGAGTCACTCCCGACTGACCACTTCTCTTACCTACGCTGTACGTACTAATACCAACACCAATACTTATGCCAGTGCTAGTGCCGATGCTGATGCCGATGCAGATGACGAGTCCAGAACTGGAAGTTTCTTTTTTTGTCTTCTAGTTTGTTTTTTTTCCTGACTGCTGCAAGTCTTAAGAACTCTGGTTCCCTTAAGAGAATTATGCTCGATCGTTGCGATGATCGCGTTCGGTGTGCGATGAAGGTGGAGGTTATATCGAAGTATATAGAAACCTTCCTTCCTCCTTCTTCGTTCCTTGGTTAGTCCGTTCATTCGTTCGTTCGTTCGTTATGCTCAGACGGAACACGTCCATTAAGTTATCTTTTCGTGTCAATCTACTAAGTAGCTAGAAACCCCCCCATCGCCTCTAACCGACACTAGGCCGTAGAACCATTTATAGAATGCAGATGATAATCACAAGCGGCAAAACTGGACGTTCTAATAGGACTCTTCTAAAATCTTAACTGAAATTGGTTACACTATCAGCTTTTCCGTAAACGTTATTGTTGTACCTCCGTGAAAAGAGGAATCGGAATACTAATTGTAAGTTAATCGGCCTCTGAAACAGGTTACCAAAATTGAAAGACTTGGATGAACAAGTAATTTTCGTTTTATGAGAGGATGAATAATATTGAAAATAAAAAAAAATAAGCAAATGAAAATGGCAAGCCAACAAAGCAACGCTTTCCAATTCTGCAATGCTGATTATTATAGACCAGGGATGGTGGTCTATGGTTATGTATAGTTACTGTACGGAAATTGTTGCGGTTTCCATCCACCACCACCTCTCTGAAAAGGACGTGTATTATATCGAGTTGTCTGCAACACCGAGACCGGCATCACCATCATCATCATCAACAGTAACAGCACGGCAGCAGCATGGAAGCGGTAGTATAGCATGCCATCAGAATCGGGCGGGTGTATCGATTGTTGTTGTTAATTAAGTCGCATAGTGACACGTCAATCAGAACGTGAGCCGAGGTTATTAGGCCCTTGATTAACAAGCCTGTCTGTACAACGACGGTTGACTGGATTCACACAGACACGTTTACAAACACGACGTCGCGTCGTCGTATGGGTCGATGTGTTTGTGCGCGATGCTTGCGGGATGAATGATCAAGGTGTTTGTGCACATGGACGTTATAATACCTGAACTACCACCACCACTAATTTTACTACTACCTTCTATACTCGTCCCTACCCTATAACGATGGTGGTGCATCTCCCGATCGTCATAGAGAGAGAGTGAGGTGAGGTTATGCAGGCCGAGGGCGTAGATGGTTCGCCCTCCATGAACAACCCTATTATCTACCACAAGTGGATGTAATGGAGTATAAAGCCCAGACCCGAGAACATTAATTATCAGGCTAATAAGCTGGCGAAAGACCTCTTAAGCTATAGTTATATCCATATAGTGTACACTTACTTTGTACACCTTACACAAAGATGACGGAATACACCATCATCCTCGTAATTATATAACCGTAGATTATAAAATGAGATAGGAATTCTGAAAATAAAATACAGAAACTCAAAAACTCTACTCTCGAGTATAGGCCTGCGGATACTGTTCGTATACCCAGAAATTATTCAAAATTTCTAAAGTCACGACAGAACAGTGAAAATTTTTAGGCTTCATCGATTTGAATGAATTTTTCTTTATTCGCAGGTGAAAATAGTTGCAATTCAACGGGTGGAGGTAGTGACGAAGAACTGGGTGCCGGATGTGGATCTGACGATATTACCGGAAGTGGTGGTAAAAAGAAGCACAGAAGAAACAGAACGACATTTACAACTTACCAGCTACACGAACTCGAAAGAGCTTTCGAAAAATCACATTATCCCGATGTTTACTCCAGAGAAGACCTCGCGATGAAGGTCAATCTACCCGAAGTCAGAGTCCAGGTACGCATGACCTATACATACGATATTTACATAGTGTAGACGAGTGGATAAAATCAACTGTAAGTATCATTTATTTTCTGTGGCTCATTCCCATTTTAACCAGCACTTATTTCTCCAACAATGAGCAACGAGTGAGAAAAAGAGAAACAAAAAGTCAATCGCCCCTTCTAGTCACCATCAGAACAATATCCTTGTGCAATGTATAATGTTCTTATGTAAATACACACAGTTCGTGATAGTGAGCAATGCGATTAGAAGCCTTCCTTGTTTCTTTTTCTGTTTGTCTTTTTTATTCGATTCTAGTAGAAAAGAGATTAGCTGGTAGTATGAGATATGGGTATGATGTCGATGCCCATAGGTAAATGTCAAACTAACCTATTACCCTAACCAACCCATTTACCATACCCAGTTTCTGATACCTTACCAGCACATTTATATACTTTGTGCAGCCATTTTACGAGTCACGATTGATTTATTATTCATGCCGCATTCAAGTTGCTATAACACACAAAATCATCCTTTTATAACCATATTTCACCACGAAATTGAGGGAAAACTGGGACACCGCGTTACCAAATTTCGATCCTATAACGATATTATAACGTTGAAAAACTTGATACAAAAATTGAATCGAACCACCGAAATTTTACATTTTAACTAAAGCTGTAAATTGTTGTTTTTTTTTCTTTCAAAAACAATTTGCAGATTTTGTTACATATAATCATATCTATTTTTGAACATTTGATTCCCCTGAAGCAGATGTGACTGTGCAGCAAACTGTAAAACCCCGTAGGGAAAGATGTGAGGTATATACATATATCATATATAAACTTGTGCGTAAATGACTGTGTTTCCGTGCCTGTAATCGAGGTAAAAGATCGAAGGAATTAGGACTTTAGGAACGAAGGTATAAGCAATGGAACATAGACCCGGTTGTGCGGCGAAAGGGGATGGGGGATGGAGGATGGGGGTTGGGGGAGTGAGCAGAGAGTGCAACGCGAGCGACGAGGTATTAAACTAAATTAAATTAATTATGTGCGTGACAACGATAAAAGCAACGAGCTACCTACCCCCACGTATACATGCATACGCATGTTATGTACGTGCAGTAATTGTGTAGGTATATTCACATGTGTCGGTGATAGGGGTGGGGGTGGAGGAAAGTCGCGTGCTCAACAACAACCTGCTCTGTTGGCTGGCTATACATGGAATCGATTAGCTACGGGTTGTTGTGTTCTAGCTGCTTATTATTGTTGGGGGCTTTTTACCTTATAAGGAGGTTATACATAGCTTACTAGTTTAAGGCTCTCTTTCTCTTTTTTCTTCTCTCTCATTTCACATTACCCTTGTCTACCTGTCGCCAACATTCCCAACAACCCGCAAGGTTTTTCTGTCGGAACGAAAAAAAATATACATATTTAGGAAAGATCATCCAAAAATTTCGGGAAGAATTGAATAATTTTTTAGTTTCCATTCATTCATTCATTTACTCATAATTAGCATAATTATTGAATCGATTTCGAATTAAAAAATTAAGATTATCGTTATTCTTACAATTATGATAAATTGTAATCATCTCTATCGGGCTTAAGCCAATTATAATAACGAAGAAAAACGTACAGCTCAAGCTTATTGGGATTATTTATGGTCGATGATTCAGGATTTAATAAAACACTAATGAATCTTATTATGAATTGTCTTATCATTAAAACCACGCGACAAATGATTTCTCAAATGATTGAAAATATCTCTATAGCTTTTGATGTTACGAATAAAATCGTGAGAGATGATTTTCTTAATTCAGAGTAGTCGTTGCCGTATAATCGAAGAAATTTTCTCACAAAGGTCGCGATCCCCACGCTATCAAGGTCATCGACGTTTTTTCAAAAAGAAACATACACGGAGTATTTTCTGATAATTGAAGAGGCAATTACAGACAGGCTAAGGGTGATTTTTTAAAAATGCAAGTGCACATATCGAGTGAACTGCGACTAGTTTTAATTAGAAATAGAACAAAAATAGTAATTAACAAAAATCAAATGAATAAAAGAAACACAGCTACCCACCTACTGCCGCACGTTGCGCAATTGAAAATTTTTTAATTACTTGGCCCGAGACTTGATTAGTTTGTTTCAAGCTTTTTCTCTCTATATATACGCGCACGTACCGTACATGTCCACCAACACCGCGTTAACCAGTATTTTTAATTATATACCCCTTTTTCGCGTAGGACCTATTTATTTATTTTCTTTCATTTTATTTTATTCTACTTTATTTAATCTATTTTTTTTACTATTTTTGCCGTCGAAAGTAAAAATACGACGAGAAACTAAAAAAAAAATTAAACTGAAATCAAATAAAATATAAAACTTCAATTAACGAGGCCCATTTTTAACGTAATATAAGCGTATTATACGTATAGTATAACAATTTAAGTACATTTTATTTCGTTTACGGTCTCGCGCTACAACTAAAATAATACAGGTACACGTACACGTCACTAATGTAATGGTAATTTAACTCTGAAATAAAACTAAGTGCCATTTCCTTTCTGTTTTACAAGGGTGAAAGCAATTCTCCCCATTTTTATACCTATTACCGATTACCGTTATTCCAACAGTCACTCGTTATACTCGATTCGCTTTCGTTTTCAACCCCACCCCACCCCACCCCACCCCACCACACCCCCGAATCCCCACTCCCTCGTCACGATGATGTTACATCTATCATCGTTGTTATCCAATTCATTTCACCTTCTTTTTTCTTTACTTTTTTCGTCAAAATTTTTATGCGATACCCATTTTCATATCGACAACTTGTAAAAATTATAATTCATAGTGTAGAGATATTATGAGAGCTATTCAGTTGTACATTAATGCGATATATTATTGCAGTTTTATTATATCCATTGTTTACACCGATGAAGTCATGGCAACGATATAATAATCGTTTGTGTATATCGTTATATATGTATATCTATTCCTATATCATCAACCCCCGGTTATATTTTACCCTGAAACTGAACCCTTACCTATATACATACGTATATGGGGTGGTCCAAGGGAATTCGAGTAAGGCCCAGCCCTGTATATCACTATTTTAAATTTTGTACAAAAATGTCATGTCCATATAATCGCACGTCCGAAGCAACCTCGGTTTTTTTCATTGCTTTTTTTTCCTTTGATTTCGAACCGTTTTCGAGTTTTCATCATTTAGAGTTTCGAAAAAAGAGTTTTGCAAGATTTGCAAACGTATTATAGTTTAAATTATTTGAAAAAAAAACTCTAGGGGTTGTTTCGCGACAAGAAAATTCTTTCGGTCCAATTTAAAATACCGAGTGTTAGACTCTGTATTTGAATACATTTGGACCACCCCTTATACACACCTCGTGATGCATGATTTCGTGCAGCAGCTGCCGCTGTCGCTACGACACACATCCTTCGATACTTTTATATGCTTAATTATACATGCGTTAAAAAATTTTGCGACTCGCAAAAACGGGTCGAAAAAATTCAATAGAACAAGCAAATGAATAAATTTAATCTAAAATTGATAACTCGATGAAATAATTTCAAATTTTTTTAAATGAAAGAAGTATTTAATTCCTATTTTTCCTGTTTCTTTCTCTTTGTCAAAAATCAATTCCTCAGATAAGGTAATCGATATCATACGAAATTAGCTGAAAATATTGTTAATCTGATATATCTAGATTTCGTCGTTTCAGGAAGAAAAAAAATATTTTAATACGCGGTGTGTCGTATGGCTGCACTTAAAGTATAATAAATCGAGTGATACGAAGGGGAGACAACGCTGTGTGAAATTTTGCACAAGTTATAACAGTCAACATACATATGGGTGTAAGAATTCGCACATATGTGAAAAATTATCGTCGAGCGGCTGCCGATCGTCGTGCCAAAAACCGCGCGTCACCGAACATAAATCAAATTATAAGCTCGACGTTCGGGAGAGGGGAAAAAAACCGACGAAACGGAACGGCGGCCCCCCAGGGGAGGAAAGAGAAATCATTTTTTGAGAGATCGTTGTTACGAGAGATTCCGGAACTTGTCACGTGCCCGACAACGTATATCTGTTGCTCATAATATTGTGGGTAAAATTTTTTTTTTGTTTCAATATTCTTTCATTTCCTAAATCCATTTCTGTATTTTATTTTCATAATATACTATACGTTTATCGAATCGTCCGCAACTCGCGAACCATCCGGGCGTTTATTTATTTATTTATTCGTTTATTTTATCTCATCATTTTTTACTAGCTTCTGCTTTCTGTTTTTTATTTTCATTATTTTTCAGTTTTTTCTCACTATACTTATATACTATATACACCATGTATAAAGTCCGTGGGATTGTGGGATTGTTGGGAATTGAGAGGAAGAAGAAGGTATACGGGGGGGGGGTAAGGGTGAGAGATCGTTTTTCTCCTGGGCGTGAATGTTTTCATCCGGAAAACAAGATAATGGCTTTGCAAGGAGGAGGAAAACGAGAATGAGACGCTCGACGCGCCCGTCGCGGTCGCGCCTTTTGCACAACTTCATGCCGGGGATGATCTCTTCCCCATATTGTTGGCACCGCACCGTAGCCTGTTGGCGAGAAAGAGAAGGAATGAAAAAACGAAAGAGAGAGAAGAGGGACCAGGGTGAGAAATAGCAAAGACCGTGGGATAAATCCCACCTGTGCAATACCACCCCCGCACCCCGCCGCACCCCCCGCCCACGCGATTCCTCTGCTCTAGATGGACTATACTCAATTTTACTCCTATATACCATAACTTTTATACACCCCGATAAGCCTATATACACGTCCAACTTACTGCAATGTCCCTCGGGATCCCTGTGGTATTATTATACAGGGATAACGTAACCGGAAAAACGCAATTCAATTTTTTTCGATCGCTCCAAGCCGTTGTGATCCCGTGTAAGGGCGCGTGTCTCACAAAACTGAGAACATTCCGGATGAGTAGAAATTGCTCGAACGAAATGGGCTTCGAAAATTCCAAGTCATCGAGAAAACAGAATTTTATAAAAAAGCACAATCTCAAATTGGCGTTTCAATTCCAAAAATTTCTTTGAATCTCTAACGAACCTAACACAAACGGGAGGTTTGAAAAAAAAGCTACAAATATTCGAAATCCTGTAAAAAACTATACTGAAAGAGAGAGAGAAAGAAGCTCAAAAACATGTCCACAAATG
The DNA here is from genome assembly GCA_963932425.1 of Athalia cordata. Taxonomy (NCBI): domain Eukaryota; kingdom Metazoa; phylum Arthropoda; class Insecta; order Hymenoptera; family Athaliidae; genus Athalia; species Athalia cordata. The sequence goes on from OZ010627.1 coordinate 426,078, forward strand.
AAAAATAATGGAGAAAAAATCGTTGATTGAAATTGTATGGTAGCGGTACAGACGTATAAACGTATAAACGATGGGGGGGGGGGGGGGGGGAAGAAAAGAAGAGAAAAAACTCAAAAGCGAAATGAAAATAAAATAAAGAACGAAATAAATAGAGAAAATTAGCTGTCCATCCATCCGACGACCTCTAGCTCCTACATACCTGTACCCATACGATGCGCCGCCCGCGCGCGGTCTGCTTCGGTATACAGGCAGCTCAATTAGTTACCCCGTTTAGAAGCTGTCTCGGGTTCCCGTGAAGGGGATGGGAAAAAGAGTAGAAAAAAAAAGGAGAGAAAATAAAAAAAATAAATAAATAAATGTGGGGAGGAAAGGAAAGTGCTTCATTTCCTATGTGTGCCGGCATATACCCGGGAATAGGTTGCGATGTAAATACATTACCTTATCCCGGCGGCTCCGAGAAACTCGTGCGCGCGCGCGGATTGATTCGAGTATTTTTTGTTTTGGTTTTTTTTTTGGTTTCCCCTTTTGTTTTCGGTTTTTTCCATCATCCCCTTTTCTTCCCGTTTTTGACCCTCAACCCTTGCCGAGCGGTCGTTCGGTTTTCCCTTCGACCGCATCGTGCAGTGCTGCTCTTGAAGATGAACGTTTAAAGGCTGCAGCGGCGGCGCGGGCGATCGCGGTACATCAATCATTATGTCGTCTACTGGCTACAAAGGAAAAGTCGTGGCGGTCGAATACATAACCCTTTTTCCGTATTATTGCAACCTTCTCTATAGCCATACGCTGACAGGGAATTGAATGAGGGGATGAAATCGAATGGAATGGGATGTAATTTGATGTATAGAAATGAAGTGAACTTGAAGAGAAATGCAACCCCCACGATTTCATCATCAACTAACTCGACGTAATTTATACATACATTTACCTACATGTATACAGTATACCTCTATATAGTTTTGTGTGGGAGTATATATCCTGTGACGTATATATAAACTCATGAAACACGCCGACGCCGACGTCGAATAACTTGACGCTTCTGCGACGCTACGAAAAGCCGGCGATCAAGTGGAAGTGGAAGTGGAACTAGAAGTGGAAGTGGATGTTGAACGGGGGAAAGAAAAGGGTTGAGGGGGTTGATATCGGTATGGGATGGGAAAAGGGTTTAAGGGTTAGGGCGGGGGAAAGTGTTGTGCTCAAACACAAAAACACTTCATTTGCTAGATTAGCTGTTAACCAACACCCTTGAAAACATCGAAAACAACCCTCTAGATATACGGGGAGCTCGCGTATACTATAGTGTACAGTGTATATACCTTTATATGGGGTGGAGAGTACTTGGTCGCTCTTTTATTTTAACGAGAATTTATCAATTATCCACTTCATCGTCTTCATCATCAACGGTACAAACGAACGATTGGGCAATCAACTTTCGAAAAGCGCTTGTATTAATTAGGCGCACGAGCTGATTTCTTCTTTTTTTTCTCTAGCTTTTTTATTTCGATTCATAATTACATCCTCACTCTTCTGGAATATTAAAAAATCTCGCTTCGTTCCAGATGTTTGTTCAGAAATTTTGTATGACAAAAGAGAGAAAACTCAAGGATATTTTTTTCGTCTGAACGGGAGTTTTGAATGATGAATTATGAATTATATGAATACGTCACGAGGAAAACAAATAAAGGATTTTAATAGCATAGGTTATTAAATACCACGTGATACACGGTTTAATACGGTGCTATGGGATTTGGAATGTATTTCTGAAATTACCGCAAAAGCTTTGTCGGCGTGAGATTAAACAAAAAATAAAGACAACAAAAACATGATGTGCACACATATGTATTGTAATATACTTATATTCGATTCACAATTAGCTCGGCGGTCCTTATAATCAAATTACGTTCGCTCTATTGTCGGTTAAATTTACAGGGGTATTCAATTCCTCTCATTCCTCATTCGGTCTTCTCGCTTTTTCTCTATGTATGTACCCGGTTAACTTATGTACATACTATAATATACCTTGATATATACATGCTCATTTTCGTGTACATATATACTTTATTTGTACATACAGTACCGTTGAAAAGTTTAATTTCGCATATGGAATAGAAAATTGTATTATCATTTTGTGAAAAGTAATCGTTCAAGGATCAAATTTCGAAAATAAGTGTGCAAGTTTAAGCCATACCATTAAAAAAATGCACAAAATAAAAATTTTATTAGTTTTTGAAAATAACTCAAGAATTTTTCTCTGCGAAAACAATTTTTCCTCCCTACCGCTTTTTTGGGACACTTTTTACGGCACGAGCAATTCGGACTCTGTACGAATGACTAAAACTTTTGAATCTTACTGTCTATAGATACAGATAAATATATATAATAAGGTCCTTTTCTAATTCGAACGTGCAGTTGGTATTGGTATAGCTAGAAAGTATACGAGGTGGTGGAGTTTTCGGCGCTTTTAGAGGTAAGGTTCCCCAAACTGATTTACTAAAAGGACCCGGCGCAGCGGCGCGGCGCTCCTCCTAATATCGTGTTACCAGCCGCCGCTGTTCCAATTTCGTCTTCTCCTTTCTCTTCTCCACGTTCTTTTCCTCTTCTTACGTATAGCGACACACTTTGATAGAGATGCACATCGGTATTAACCGCTGTACCTATATAAGTACTTATGTAGGTAGGAATGCAAAATGCAACTGAGCCGATGCGGCTGCTTCTGGTCTTGCAGGGCAAAGGGGATCTCTTTCAAAGGAAATGAACCGCCCTGGTATAGGTATACCTATGTAAAAGCGCCTCGTCTTTTTCCTCCTCCTGCAGTTCTCTACTCCAGGAAAAGAAAATATATCCGTTTCAAAGCATGAACGTCTTAAACTCGATAGGGTATTGTGATCCTCACTTAGGTATACGTACCGCGGTACTGGCTGCGCGGCGTCACAAACAAGGAACACAGAATTATTGTAACCGAAAAGGAAAGAATATACAAAAAACAAACTCACATTATATCACGTACACCGACAAGATCAGATTAGATGATGAGATTTTCTCTCGCAGGATCTCCTAAACAATTACGGATTTGTAACGTTAAACTATTATGGGATAAAAATAAAGCATCAAGAATTTTTGCAATATATCATTGAATTCCAGATAAGATCGACGAGGATCGCTGAGATTTTCGAAATTTTCTGCCGTAGAAATATCGTGTATCTCAAAATACCTATCTCATAATTTACATCCTGCGGAATACACATATACACATGCAATGAAAAACACAAAGAAAAAGAATTGAAAAGAAAAAACAAACTTCTAAAAAGAATGAAATCGGTACACATGAGAGGGTGGTTTTTGATCGATGTGTGGTTTTGTAAATTATTTTTTAGTCATTTTTTTTTCTTTGTTTTTAACTTTTTAAATTTTTTCATAATATATAATATAATACCGCTTTCCTATTGTTCGGCGGAAGCTTTTTTTTGTTAATTTACCAAATTAGCCGTATGGTCTCCTTATTTCTCTCACCCCTCGCGTATGTTTTTCTTTTTTGTATTTTGACTGTTAGCGTGGTACGCGTCCAATGAGCGTATTGTTTGCCACCCCCACGATTATATTTTTTTATTCATTTGGTTTTTTGTTTTTCGTAAGGACATTTCAGGTTCGTATGACGTCATCGTCGCAGTTTTGTCAAAAATTTATTTAGTCACTTTATCGAAGAATTTTCTTATCGTCGAAAATATCCCGATATAATTAAATATCGCGTCGGGATTAAAAATTAATGTGAGAACGGAAGAGATTTTCGACGTGTGCAGTCGTCGATGATGTGAAGTGCAGTGCATATATACCTACACGTGGATATATACGTGACGTTGAAATAGGAGAGTATATAAGGGCTAATAACTCGTAATAAAGCTCAGTGGACTCATATTAGTGTCAGGAACACGCGACTTTCGTACAAAAGGGGGATCGGAATTGGCTACTCCGAAATGTGCTAGGAAGAAGAGAACGAGGACGAGGAGGAGTCGATCGAAAAGTGACAAACACACGTAACATTCATACCGTATAGGGGCGTACTTTTAAAACCGTATAGTATGTCGACTACGAAAAACACCGGGAACCAAAAAAAAAAAAAAACTCGCATGAAAAACGAAAAAAGTCCCATATAACTGCGAATATCGGAATATACGATGTATGTCGCTAACAAAGAAAATCTGTGGAAAAAAAAACAACTTTAAACGTTATACGTAGAGAAAACCAAAAAAAAACCCATTGAAAAGACTATAGATGGAAGACAACGTAAAACTCAGCGAATGAATTGAAATTAAAATACTGTATCAAAATCGAATAAAAGGCCGGAACTGCCGATGACAAAAATTATAGTCTACAGGGAATTGTGGAGGGAAAACTGTACGAGAAAAAAAAAGTAGAAAGAAAACCTCGTAAAGAACGAGAGAAAAAAAACGCGTTGAATGAAACGGAAATCACGGTAGGTATACTAACATCGAAATTGTACCGCGTGTAGGAAAAACCACCGCTTATGTAACTACGAATTATTATTTGCGAAAAAGAAAAAGCCAAAAAACGAAACCCCACATAAAATGAACCGGTGAATTGTAATATAATATTGTAACGAAACGAAAACCCGAAACAACAACAAGAGAAACTATAATGATCATATGCGCTGATGCAGCATGCTGCCGCCTCGCGTCGCGACGCCCGGCGCCCGACGCCGTACGCCGATTATCATACCCTAGAGGCATTTATGGCCTCGGGTGATATCAACACCCCCCATAATACATATTGGAAAAGATCCCCTCCTGTACGGTATAATACATATGTCGTATTTATATACATGCATGTACGACATCAAAATAGTGTCCCCCATAAAATCATCCATATGTAACCTACGTACTACGTACAGAGCGCAATTCAGGCGTGTGCTCGCATTTGTTTTCAACGTATTTGTGTCGCAGTCAGTCTGCAGAGCATCTATGGGAAAGAAATTAATAGTCGGTTACATGTAACTAAATATACACAGATACAGTTGGTATACAACGCTCGATAGTATAGGGTGTGTCCCCCACTACTCGATAGCCCTTCAACATCCACCCCTAAAATACACTATACTTCGAAATTAACTGTAGGATATACATGAGGGGGGCAGCAGTACGGGGGGCTGGGGGCGGGTGGGGTGGAGTTGAAGGCATGTAACAACCTTCTGCGAGTCTCTATAATGCTGCTTATAACGTCAAATCCTGTAGTTGACATCTTAGGAAATCCACCTAACCAACTTAACTTTACCTAACCTTCGAGCGAAGCTAACCTCACCGATAAAGCGTCCTAACCTTTTTTTTTCTCTCTTCTTGCGACCCCCACTGGGACTTGGCAATTTTTATCATCAACCATCGAATACATTTTTGCGATTCATCCAACCCAAAATTATATTCCTTGATTTTTTCACCTGACGATTCGTTCTTTCAGTCGGTGCAAAAAAAACACATTTCTTCCCTTATCGGAACTAAAAAGTTTGGAGAACGTGAAGAAATCAAATTTATAATATTGAGTAGAGAAAATCTGCTTTAAAAAATGAAATCGGAAAGTAAAATTTGGGAAAAAAAGTCGTTCCAAATCATTGCCTATATACCTACATGGTACATACCTTTTTTTGTAGTTTCAAAAGAGTTGTTTTGTAACACATTAGTATTGTATTCCTGTTGTTCGCAGGCATATAACAAGGTATTATGGGTCGATGTGCTATAGACGAGGTGTTTCTTTTTTATTTTCACTTCTCTTTATTTTTTTTTCGATTTTTTTCAACGCGGCCATAAGGGTCGAGTGGTGCTGCTTTCCAGTCCTCGACGCATTCGTTGCATGCGTGTGAGTGTTTGAAAGAGAGAGAAAGAGAAAGGAAGAGAGAGTGAGAAGCCGGCCGTAGGGCGTCAGAGTGTTTAAGGGTGATTACGCTCAATGACAGGGGCGGCTGCTTTATTGGAGGAAAGTCCGCCCGTCGCTTTTACCCTCCTCAACAGTGATTCTCATCGCTCTACCTTCCGCAACAATTTTCGTTACTTTATCTCACTTTACAAGGACCAAAAAATGTATAACAAGGATTCTTTTTTTGTTTTTTGTTAATTTGTTTCATACGTGACCAAATTTTCATCCCTCAAAGTCACTGTTCTTACGTACAGCGTGTATATATTTTGAGGTAATAATATGACATGAATTCTTTTATGAACAATTTGATAATTTTTTCCTTTTTCTATCCCCCGTCTTTCCTCTCCTGATCCCCATCTCTTGTTTGATATTTTATTATTTTATAGTATAAATATATATACATGTATATATCCTGTGGATGATGAAGAGGATCTCTGACGCGCTGCGATTCAATTTCTAACCCCCGGATTCAACTCCCTTTCCTTTATAGGCAGGGTTTGACGGAGCGGATGTGGAAAAAAAATAAAAAAAAAATAAAATGAAAAAGTTAAAAAGTATATGGTAAATGAAAAAGCGCGTGGTGAACATAATAGACTTCGGCACGGGTTTTTCGCCCGCGGGTATTTTGCAGCAAACACCATACACATCATTCGCAGTTTATAAAAGACATTTTTTATCGATTATCGTCATCATTATTATTTTTTTTTTCTTTTTTCAAACAAGCCCGGGTTTTTTGATTAGTTGGACAATTCGAAATCAAATATCTGTATTGACATATTTTACGCTTGTTCGGAAAGCATATCGTTTTTAATCGAGACATATTTTTCCGAAAATTGAGTGTTCTTTTTTTCTCGGTTTTTTTTTTTTCTCCAACGAGAGTAATTTTCGATCACCTACGTATATCCTTGTTACGTTGTATTTTGTATACCCTAAGCTGTTGGCTAATTTTTTCGTCCAAATTCGACGATTTAACGATCCTCGGTCCATCAATATAACTATTGTTTAAGGGTTTGTCGCGGAAGATGTTTTTTTTTTTCTTCACTCGTTTCGTTCTCGTAGAGCTTCATAGAAATTCAAGTATAGTTTTTAACTCTTTCAGTTGCTATTATATTATACCTACCAAAGTATACACGTTGCCTCCTTATTTTCTTTATTCTTTTTTACTTGTTATGTCAGGATCTGGAATACAATGAGTAAAAATCTTTTAATACCACCCCGATCACAATGGAAAAACCCTCGACATCATCCCCTTGTGGCAACCATGCAGCTGATTTCTCTCTAAATTGTATATATACCTAACTATATACATATACTATGCAGTATACCTAAATACATTTTACATACACATTCTATATATTCTACATTTACATTTACGTTCGCCATTTAGCGGCGATAATCCTCGTTCAAGGCGCCGCCGCAATGCAATAATGCTACTCTTCTGCTGTATACTATAAGGTTAGGTATGATCCAGCTAAACGCTGTTCCGGCCTGCAGGATCAAGAGAATAATGTCCATATTCACCACCAGCACCTTTCAACCATACGAAATCGTATACCCGACCAAGTTTTCCCTACAAAGACTGAAGTCGACCGTAATAATCAGAAAATTGTATCCAAACTGATTCCTCACGCGATATAGCCTTTGTCCCCATTCCCCATAATTCCGCCTTACACGTTTCAGTTTTTTATTCTATTTTTTTTTTTATTTCTCTCGTTTTTATCCTAGCTCAGAAGGACCGTTTTTGAGTCACCTTTCCCATTTTTTTTTGTGGAATTGAAAACGGAGTTGAAAAGATTTTCAAAATTTATCGCGAACGATATTCCGAAAAAATGTGAAATCTTAGTTGCAAAAATTAACGAATGAAAAAAATTTGTTCTGTATCAGAATAAGAAATATCGGAATGGCGTATAAAGATAAAAATTGCCAAAGTGCAATAAAAAAAAATGAAAAAACGTCTGCAGAAAGCACAAAGAAAAAAACCAACAGCTTTTCCATTTAAATTCTCATATCACAGCTGATTTAGCTGAGACTGCTGCCATCGTGCATTTTCAATGTAAATACTTACATATATACCCATATATATTATAATACATGCGATGAAAATTCGCTTATTTTCTCATCATTTTCAAAGCCCCCGGTATATCTCCTGTACATCATCTCATCCTGGAGGAGCAGCGGGAGCAGCAGCAGCACTTTAACTGCTTATCTATATTATGAATACATAGATATACATATATACGTCTTATAATAACCTGAGTAAGAATATAAAGTGTCATACCGTCAGACGTATATTTCAGCTCGACCACCCCCTTCATTATCTTCCCTTCCCCCTCTCATTAAAACAAAATTTTCTTATACATAAAGATGTAGCTGAGTGTTTGCAGGGAAATTGTTTCTCATCATTGGAACGAAATATCATTTTATCTTATGTATACGACCATAATATGTATACTATCTACAATACATAAAAACATATACGAGACAAAACATGATCTTCCGCAGGCGTTGTAGCTTCATAGGATAAACGAACTAAATTTGCATCGTCAAAATTAAAGAAAAAAGAAAACAGAAAAAGAAAGTTAGTAGGAATAATAACGATGAAAATAATAGTAAAGATTGGCGAGTAAGGGTGAGGATATATGTATAAGGGAAGAGGGCCAAGAGGGCGAAGAGGGCGCTCTATGCTGGGACCAGCCATAGCTGCTGCTCTTATATAACAATAAAGAAATAAAGATGGCCGCCATCTACAGCAAAAGCAGCAGCAGCGGCAACAGCAGTATTGGGGTTTTTAAGGGTCTCCTCCCCTTATACTCGGAGTTCGTTCCTTCCTTCCTTCGTTGGTTGAAAGGGGATGAGAATACAGCGTATTAGATATAAGGTGAGGTTGGGTTGGGTGGAATCAGAAGCAGCAGTTGTTGCTGCGAGCGTTGCTAAAGAATGAACGAATATAACCAACCTTCTTTCTCTATAGAGAGCTTTATGTACTATAAACGTTGCCACTTACTTTCGATCTCACCTCACTTCACCTAACCTAACTTCACCTCAATTCTTCCCTTTACTCCCCGAAACCGAAACGACTGATCGTTGAGCTTGTTACTCCCTCTTTTGGGGGGATGAGAAAAGGGAGCCAAAGGAAGAATGAAGTGAAAAGAGGAATGAAAAGGAGGGATGAAGGGGAATTCGCCGTTCCACTTCGTCTCCCTCTTCCTCTGCTTCATTTTCTTCTTCTCCTCCTTGTTGTACTTCTTCTGCTTCTTCGCTTCCTCTACCCCTCGGAACGCCGCCCGCTGCTATTCCTTATGTATAAGGGCTATTTCAGAAGAGGGCAAACGCTGACAGCCCCGCCCATCTCATCTCGCCCACATCAGCCACTCTACGCACTTTAGGGCAACGAGCGTCAACCCCTAGCTCTACACCCCCCCTCCCACGCCGGTCTCCTCTACGCATCGTAAAACTTGCAAATCCAAAAAAATACTCCCCTGCAATCCTCATTTGCAACTCGTCTCGATGCAACAGATTTTTCATCGACGCTTTTTAGGTTCTTTGAATTTTATAAATATCCTGCACGAATGACGATGATGATGATGCGAGTTATGAACGTAAATATGATTAAGCTAAGAGAAAAGTTTTCCTGAAACATTATGTAATATAATACATGCGGTGTGTGAGCGACGGTTTTATTTTATTTACTATCACTCACCGTTTACTCTTATTCTGTACATTTATGTACAGAGTAATAATTCTACTTCGTTTAGAACGCTCGACACAAAGTACTTTTGAATGACGAGGGGAAAATTTAATAGAACAGCGTTACGTTACAGTTGCGGCTGACCTCGATTGCTGCAGCTACGCGGATTTTTTTTTTGATTTTTTTTTTTCAATGAATAATAGAAAAAAATGTAAAAATTAATTTGAAAATTTAATCACGTTCAGATATACATTTTATCCAAACGATAATGAATCTGAAAAATTTTTATCAACGTCCCGTCGATCAGTTTTCGAAATAATCTTTAATGACAACTGCTGGATTTCGTCGTCTCGAGCCCAAATTTGGAGGATCACCTTCTTTTTGAATCTACTTTCGAAAAAAATCGCTGACCCACGCCCACTTTTGATGCTACAGCTAATGATGTAATGTATAATATGTTTCAGGTGTGGTTTCAAAATCGACGAGCAAAGTGGCGACGGCAGGAAAAAATGGAAGCTGCCAGGCTCGGTTTTAGCGATTATCACCACTCAGCTACTATGAGGTAATAATCTAATAGTCACCTACAGCAATTCCTTCAGTTGTTATTCCGATGTATGAATTGATTAAAATATAATATCGCGTAAATGTTTCAGGAACGTCGGCGGTTCAGCACTCGGTCTACCGACGGATCCATGGATGCCAAATTCTCCCTGTATTTTACCGGCTTTACCAGCCCTCCCTGGATTTCTTCCCGCACCTCACGCCGGATATCCGAGCTATTTAACATCACCTAGGCGCATGCCGTCGCCCCCGGTTGCCGGAAGCATATCCTCATCCGTAGCAGGTAAATATGAGAGAAGAAGAAAATGAATAATTTCTCAGAATAAAAATCAACTTCTAAACGAAATTTCATTCTCCGTAATATTCGAGTAAAAATTGGAGATCGTGTGGTCGCGTTACCGAGGGGGTGACCGCTTGTGAAATACTTGGGACAGTCAATTTTGAAATGATATGAAATACTATTGGAATGCTCAAGAAATGGTCTGAAATTGTGTGAAATGGTATGAAATGTTTTGATACACTATGTTTCGACCTTCAAGAACACGATTCCGTCAAGTTAATCAAGTTAGGAATAAATCCCATTGAGATGTCATTATTTTTTCACGTTTCGAAGCGATAAATTCGCGATAACTCGATCAATTTTATAGATAGATCAATTTAACTTGCAGATTCGTGTTCCTCAGGTCAAAATACGTCAGAAAAGTGTCCTACGATCGATTTTAAAAATACTTCATTTTTGGCCCAAAAATCGAAAAAATCCAAAGGGGTATACCTTAGATTTTTGGCGATTTTGGGGTCAAAAATCGACATTTTTTTAAATCGATGGTAGGACACTTTTCTGACGTATTTTGACCTGAGGAACACGAATCCACCGATCAAATTGAGCTAGGAATAAATCCTATCAAGATATCCTTATTTTTTCACTTTTCAGAGCGATAAATTGGCGATAACTCGATCAATTTTCTAGATAGATCAATTTAGCTTTCGGATTCAAATTCCTGAGGTCAAAATACGTTAGAAAAGGGTCATACGATCGATTTAAAAAAATGTTGATTTTTTACCCCAAAATCGACAAAAATCTAAGGTATACCCCTTTGGATTTTTTCAATTTTGGGGTCAAAAATGAAGTATTTCCAAAACCGATCGCAGGATACTTTTTAAACGTATTTTGACCTCAGGAACACGAACCCGTCGAGTAAATCAAGCTAGAAATAAATCCCATCGAGATATCCTTATTATTGGAATACTCATGAAATGGTATGAAATGATGTAAAATAATTGTGAAATGTGAAATGGTTGGGACACCTATATATCGAGTGGTTACCCCCTCGCGCGTTACCGCAGGCGGATACGTGTGGAACAAAAAAAAATTTAAAACGAAATCGCGTCTGTAATGGATCGAAATGGATCGAGGAATTAACGTATCGTGCAATTTGATATCGAACAAAAGGAGAAAACGGATCTTGGATTTTGTTTTTGACGAAACATTAAACTGTTTTTACCGGATGTGGACATGCGTGATGATGTTTTTAGCTATGAATCAGCACTCTGGATTTGTTGGTGATTCAGGTACTGGAGTATTGAGCGAACTTAGCTTACGGGCCTGTCAGTATTCGCTTCTGGCTGCTCTTCAAGATAGCGGTGGACGTTAACCAAAATCATCATCATCATGCGAAGCTATCGAGTGATACCTCCTCTTCCTCCTCTTACCACGTGATGCAGCAGCAGCGGCAGCCGCAGCTTCTTCTTCTTCTACTTCTTCTCTTCCCCCTCCATAAAGCAACAAATGATGATGATGATGACGATGATCAGCCTGCAGGGCCACGTGAGAGATGGACGGAACCGACTTCTTTAAATCTCGACCGTTTTCAAACAAAATCTGATTATCATGAAAACCCACTTTATACGACGTACGTACCAAAAATTAACAAAAAAAAAACACAAAAATCAATTTATATCCTCATCTCACGTGGCTCTTCAGTGCAACAAATTTAGCTTACAAAAATTCATTTAACGATACAAACTTACCTAGGAGCTATCGAACGGAAAGGGTGTAACCCACAAAAAATTGGGAATTATTTCCGCAGACAAAAAAGTCGCCAAATTTAAATCATTCTTTTTCGTACCAAATAAAGTCTCTGAACTCTAATTTCTCTTGCTCGTCTTTCACACACGTTCATATTTCTCTTTCTATTTTGTTGCAGGTATGAGATCGTTAAATGGCGGAGGTTTATCTTCGCTTGTTTTAAGTAGTGTCGTTGGTGGCGAAGTGATTTCTTCTTCCTCATCGAGTGGAGGAACGAATGGCGCAGCGGGTGGTTTAGGAAATGGCGGCAACGGTCAATCTCAACTTTCTCCAAGTCCTCCCGCCACGGGTCACGATCCTCGAACATCCAGCATCCAAGAATTAAGAATGAGGGCCAAAGAATATAAAGAGTACGGCGAAAGTATCACCAAGGGTCTCCAAATGGTCTGAGTTGTTTAACATTTGTATTTCCATTTTTTTATTTTTTTTTATTTTTTCCAAATCTTCATTCGTTCAGTATTAATTCTCGCTTTCTTCATCCGTTTTTTTTATTCTTTCATTTATTTTTGGTCTGAGAAGGATTATATTCATCCGAGTTATAATAATTGTAAAGTGAATTGTACATCGTAACAGGAAGATATTTAATTTTCTCTTTTTCAGGCCATGTGTTTATTGTACAATAATACACGCGAGTAGACAAAACAAAATAATAATAATAATAATAATAATAGTAATAATAATAATAATAATAATAATAATAATAATAATAACAACAACAACAACAACCACAATAATAATAATAACAATAATAACAATAATAATAATAATAACGGTAACAAAAATGAAACGAAAAGAAAAAAGAACAAAAGAAAGAGACAATTTGCTGGATAGGTATATAAATATAAAATGAAAATATATACATATTATTATTATAATTGATTAGTATACCTATCTATATATAAATATATACATATATCATATCGTGATTAGGTTAACTATTATTATACGTAATGAATAAAAATAATAATAAAAATAATAATAGATTATATATATATTATACATACATGCATATAAAGAAGAGAAAAAGGAACAAATCAATAAAATAAAAATTAAGAATTACAACAACAGCGGAATCTAAGAAAATTATTAAGCCGAAGAGATTGAAACAATTTGAAAAAAAAGAATCAAATAAATGAATATAATAAAAAAAAAACTGAAACAACATGGATCATATTATTCCAAGGAAATTTTAATTTCAATATTTTACGTTTATCAATCATATCTGAAGCATTATATGCGCAGGTATAGCACTTCAACTAACCTTCCCTTAAGTCCAACATCATTAACTCATACATTGATTGGAGAAAAAAAAATCAATCTTGTATTTAATAATTCGGATATCATAATAAACAGATAACAGGAATAATAATTATAACGATGAGTATTTTTATTATTACCTATATAATTGTTATTATTTTCATATAATTCTGTAAATATTGATAATATTATAGTATATCCATTTTTATGTATACACCCATACCTATACCTACGTATATATATATTAAATACATAAAAATAGATAAAACGTCTTTGATATATACAGATATATATATGAACGATATAAATAAATAAATTTTCATGTATAAATATATGATAAGATTATTATAATTGTATTTTATAATAATTGAAAAAATATTGATATTTGTATAATATATATATATATATATGTATAATATTATATATACATATATATATATATAATATTATATATATATATATATATGCATATGACATACCTATATACATAATTCTATCCATATAATGACCCTGGATATATTAATAACGTTTATATTATACAATATTACAATCATTTTATAATAATTCAGCTTCGCTTTATAATTATATCGTGTTTAATATTATTTTATCTTGTATTATTTTATTTTATTTTCAGTCTGTTTTCTTTCTCTTTATTAATTTTTCCCAGATAACGTTGACGAAATAAGAAAAAGAAACATAAAAAAAAAACTAAAAATTGAGGTAGACAATTAGCGCGTATAAGACATAAGAATATTGTATATACCTATTGTACCTATATACTTTACGCGTATAGGTATATAGGTAGACGAGGAGAAAGAAGAAAGCGCGTTTTGAACTGCTGAGCGCAGAGTTTGTTAACGCGAATTAGCATGTCAAAGCGAGTCGTTTTAATTAACCTTCTAATTAATTTCTTCAACCGTCGAATAAGGTTTGAAGTGAGGATCGCGAGGAAAGGAGGATTAAGTTGTGCATCTAATTATACCTATATACATAATACATACAAATACATACCTACGCCCATGTTTCATCCTTCCGTGGGTTTAATTAAAATTTCCCATATCTTTTTGACTGTATAATATACCAATTGAAATTGATTTCCTTTCGAAAAGGTGGGAAGAGGAAGAAAAAAATTATTCAATCGAATTGCATACGGAGGTATATAGGTATGAATATAAAAATTAAAAAGAAACACACACTCAGACGTATGGAAAAAGAGTATTTCTGATTTTTTAATTTTCCTTTTTTTTTTTACTCTTAATTTTTGACAATCGTTATTGACGTGAAAAAGGAATCAAATGAAAGTTGGGAATTTTTTCGAGTATATAAAACAATTATATAATATATATATATAGGTATATAAAGGGCTGGATATTGATCTTTGGAGTTAAAGTGTCGAATTTCCGAATTTCCAGCCATTCCCGCTTGCATGGTTAACTTGTACAAACATGAATTACCATTTTATTGGGTGAGTTCTAGCACACTTCTAACCTTACTACCTAATACCGTACCCTCCACTAAACCCAAACCACTCCCAATTCCAACGCCTCGATTGGAATACCTAATCGACCTTCTCCCTACTACTTCGTCCTCAAAACGACCGATTAATTCCCCATAAACTAATTTCAAATAATAACGTTAATATATAACATAAGATATATATGGAAATCTCATGATCTCATTGAAATTGATTTCTTTCTCTTTTTCTCTTTCTAACAATGTGCGCGCGCGATTTGCGGTATTATTAAAAAAACATCTTTTTTTTTGTTTCTTCCTGTTTTTACTACAGTTTCATCCCTCATTTTCTTTAACGCGGTTGCGGTGGATAATTTTTTTGGTTTTCAATTTATTTCTCCTTTTTCCAATCTGACTATACGTGGTATGTCTTGTTTTTCTTCTTCGTTTTTTTTCTGATGTAGGTGTATACATATAAATGTGTGTATGTGCTTTGCAGAAAATCGTACGGAGTATAACGAAAATTGGCAAAGAATCCCCCGGGATTATTGAATTTGTTTAGGAGCCCCTGGAGGCTGATCGCTATATAGCTGCAGCACGGGAAGAAAAGTCGAGGTATACTTCCTACCATCAGCTATAGGGGTTGGAAATTTTATATATATATAAAGGCACAGGCGGAACTTGCGCCTCAACGGATCAGCGAATACCAGTCAGGGGTTGACCTGCCCCCCATCCCCTTCTCCACCCTCCATCCCCCCACCCCCCGGTTTTATATTGCCCCAGCGATGCCCTTCTTCCTCATCTTTCGAGCGCCCTCCGGCGGCGCCTCCCACTTTTATGGGTTTCCCTCTCCGATACCTTATATACCGTAGAAATATATATACGTGTGTATACATACAGGTATATGTATATCAAAAGAGACGAACGTATTAGAGATGAAAGTATGGGGAGAGGGATTTCTTTTTCTTCTTTTTTTCAGACTGCGAGAGCAAAGTTTGCAGAGGTTGAGGGAATCATCGAGGAAACGACTCCTGCGGAAGAATAAAAAAGAAAAAAAGAGAAGAAATAATAATCGAAGAAGAAAGAAAAGAAATAAATGTATGTATATATATATTATATGACAGAGGGAATTAATTTCCATTCGAATTACCTGAAGTTGGTATATATAAGATTCACCATTCACCATTACCCGCCCCCCGCTTTCTTGAAGCCCCTTTTAATTAATTGTTCCTCAAATTAAATAAGTCGCTAAACGAAGTTATGTACTCGTGAAGTTGTGTATAATATATTTTAGTTTTGGTTTTCTTTTTGTTCTTTTTTTTTGTGAAAAAAATAATTTGAAAATATGAAATCAACCCCCCAAAAAAATTTGACCAGAAACAAAAAAAAGACAGATTGTTTCAACATATCAATAATCGCACGAGGGTAAGTTACTACGTGTCTCTCGTCAGGAGAACACCAGAAAAAAAATCCAAATTTAAACAACCGTGATTGGGATGTTTTGAATTTTTTGTTTTATGGCTCACTTCTGTGGGTTACGCCCTTCTGACCCTCAGCCCTTGATATGTATACAGTGTATACGCGACGACGCAGCAGTGGCATCGGCAGCAGCAGCGGCTTTGAAATGCAAATTCGATGGGAAAACCCCTTCTTCTGTTCCGCCCCTTTGTCTAAAACGAGGCAATTACTGTCAAAAACAATCCTAGTCTGTTTGCTCGGCTCTCAATTCCGCCCACCGTATTGTATATAGGTCGGAGCTTCTCTCCTCTGTATTTCCTCTTCATCACTTTCTCTTTCCCTTTCTCTTTTTCTCTTTCTTTATTTTCCTTCGCCAGCTCTTTTATCTCTACCCTAAAAGCGTCGCCATTTTTTCGTAATTAAATATATTTATGTATATATCACTACGCGTCCAAAATATCAGACGAAACAAAAAATAAGTGAAACAAAAATGAATAAAAAGAAGCAATGAATTCATCTTATTCGGAATTTCTTCTTTTTGTTTCAACCACCATAGAGAACCTGAAAATTGATTCGAAAAAGACAATTGTTTTAATTCAAGAAAAAAAAATCTTGAACGCCTCGTTATTTGTCATCCTGCAGTCGGACCCCCCGCGATGATTATCATCGAATATCTTCTGTATCCCGTCGTTCCCCTCACACCTACTCCGAATTTTCCTCCCCCTCTTCTTCCTCCTTCACCCCTCCCCCTACTCGTCGTGTTTATATACGGACCGGTGAATTGATGGCGACCACCAGTAATTAAATTACACTCCAATCAAACCCTAATCAACGCACAGGATTGCTACCAGTAAATTGATTGCTTATTACTAATTATTAGTTTCGAGAGAGAGATGATCGTTTTATTGCCACGTTTGTATATCTACATGTATGTGATATATCCTAATAGGTGTACGTGCACGAAACCTAATTATATCATGATTTCGTATTACCATATGGATACGTATAACGTGCATGTACACAAATAAAATTAGGCTATAAAATTGAACATAATTCATTCTGAAATCGTGTTGAATCCCATTATAATATTATTCCAAGGTACTTTCTAGCATTTCAATCATTTACTCCTCATTTCAACTCCCAAATCACAGATATTTGTCTACAGCGTTTTTATGTGTCTTTTTTTTACCCCTTTTTTTCAATCTATTTTCACGCCTATCTTCGGATCTCACGGATAGGTGCTGCTGTTCATCGGCTATTTTCATGACCAACAAAAAACCCTCCCTTGAATTCTGTCGGTAAAATCGCAGGGGTTGAAAAATAGTTACCGAAGGAATGATTACCCCGAGGGGTAAATGCGAACGCATCTTGTTTTTTTTTCTTTACCGCTTTTTTTTTATCTGCCTCACAGTTTTACTTATTTTATTTTCATTCGGTCGATTGAAATTTCCTTTAGGAAATGTGATGAATTTTTATAATTGTTTTGATAATATCTTAACGATAATAATGATAGTATTGAAGTGAATTATAAAATAAAGATTTTTCTTCACTGTATAATGATTAATATGTGTAATTGTTGGTAATTGAGTATAGGCTGTGATTAATTTGAGTCAATTAATTTCATCGGATTTCAAATAGGCAATTAATAGCGCCTCGCTTTCAATTCGTTACTGTCTTTATCCAGGTATGTATATAAAATGATAATCGATATGTATACATACATAAAATACACGCGTTCACATGCATACGTGAACAAATAGACAGATATTAAAGGTGCAATAATTTGACAGCTGAAATTTGACAGTTATATTACACCCATGCTTATAGCTAATAATAATGTTGTACATGTCTATGGATAATATCTATTTATTATCTGATTGTCGATTAATCAATTATTCATAAATGATGACAAGAAACATAAACAAACACACACACACACATATTGCACGAAGTTAACTACACAGCTCAAAGAAAAGTTGGATCGATTCTCAATTTGTTTACAAGTTTTTATACACCCCGGCATATTATACCTAATTTATCGTACAGCAAAATGAAGAAGCAAAGGGAAAGGGAGGCGGTTAATTTTTAAGAATAGGTAATACTATTTCGAACTAATTCAAATTGTCCACGAAAATTGTTTTTGATTTACCATCCTGATCGACTTTTGAAAAATTAATACATTTGCGCGCACCAAAACCGATTACGTTCCTCTATACATAAATTTTGACGTGAAATTATTTTTTCATCCATCCCTCTCACAATTGAGCTGATTTACTTTTTTTTTTCATGTCCCGTCAAATATACCGAAAAAGCAGAAGAATTTTTTTACCTGATTTAATCACTATTAATTTCTTTGCACAAACATATTTTTGTTAATTTTTTTTTCGTTCCATTAGTTTTTATTTTTCTTTTTTTAGTTGCAAAGGAGGGACAGACGGTCGGAATTTTGTGGCCGCGGTTTAGTCTGCATGTACCTAATTAAAGCACGATTGTTATAAATATGTATATCGTTGCCCGCAAATCCATGCATATATTGTTAAAATTTTCTCATGTATACGAGGCCGTAGGCGGCTAGTTTACCGCATCAGCGTCGTCGTGGTCAGACACAACTCGTTTTGACTCCAAAATAGCTATACACGCGAACGTTTATACGCTAAAATGCACACCTGCCCCATAGAAAATTCAGTTATTTCATTCGAGGCTCCAAAGATCCGGTGCGCATAGGTGTACGTCGAAAGTTATGAATTTCAATAGGATTGCATAAATGTACGCGTATACATATGCCAACCCTCCCATATACATATGCATGTGCGACGGACTTCACTCGACACTCAAAACACATAACCACGCCAACGACAAACCGGCCACCCCTACGTATAGTTTATACGGTGTAAATGATGACGATGAGGATTTCTAACGCCCGTCAAAATATGCGATTTATTAAATTAGTTCGTGAAAAAAAAAAGATAATAAAAATCAAATGAATAAAAAACATCGTCGTATATATATACACGTCGCTAAAAGTTTTCTGTTTTTTAAATTTAATATAGGTACTGTATATTTTTTTATTTTGTTTAATGACGCTTTGGTTTATAGTGCAGAAAGTGCAGTATCTGGGCTTCATATTTTATATCGTAATAAAATATAACATCACACGAACGAAATATATTGGTACACAGGAGCTTTCGTTTTTAGCTGATGTTCGTTTTATGTTATTTATTTTATTTTTTTATATTTGCGTGGGACGACATATTTTATAATAAATTGATTTCTATCGAGTGATTCTATAAACGTTCTCCAATATCCCCTGTACCGTATGTATATTATGTGCGTATACATATGTACCAGTCGAAAAATTCAATTATATCACCCCATGATGTGCAAGACTTGAAATTATTACGAGAATATCACAGATGGTCGAAACGTCAATTCTTATTCAACCAAGTAATATTAAACGATCGCAAATATCCTTTATTAAATCTCCATTTAATTACACTTTGTTGTTTTTCCTCTCTTTTTTTCCATCCCGCTTCCGCAGCTCTCTTATTCGTTCGATATACATGCCCGCCCACTCTTGGACTCTTGTTGTTTTTTTTTCTTTGCTTTCTTTGTTCATTTTTTCTTTCTTTCACCCGCAAATTTCATTATCTTCTATCATTTCTTCATTATTATACGTTATGTAAAATTATTTTATACTAATTCTTTTTTCTCTTTCCCCTCTGCCCCTACCTTCGCCTCTTTCTTCTATCTTTTTCACTACAGATTAATTTTCTCTAATTCATAAAGGCAAAAATGATTTTTTGGCTATGACGATTGGGCAAATTATATTTTCACGCCAATATTGATGTAACGTGCGAAATATATGCGGGAAAAAATGTTTTTCTTATTTTTTTTTCTTCATGTTCGGTCTCTATAGAAAATGGGTGTCGTTTCGTGGCGTTGGATGCGGTGAAGATATATTATATGTAGTTTTTGTCGGTGAAGATCAACGCGCTTTGAGGAACGACGTATACATGTATATATTTATTTTTTTTTCATTTCATTTTCTCTCAAGAGGGTTCTTCTTCTCTACTCGACACTCTCTTTTATACTCGTTTTCTAATGGATAAGCCGACTACAATGTGGCAAATGAACCAAATTTGCGAAGAAATCCAACGGGAGATTCCATGCGCACTCCTCGGGTATATATGGATAGGTAGGTATGTATGTATAGGTGTATCCCTAATACGTATATTCCCTTCTTCCTTCTACCTCCTCTTCATCCAAAAACGTACAGGAAAAGTGAGAAGAAAATAGCAGAACTTTTATACGTACAAGCAGCCGACACGAAGCGATGATTCTCCGTCCTCTTTTACTCCCCATTTCTTACCCCCGTAAAACTCCGGCGGATCCTGAGGGTAACCTCTATACTATAATAGGTGATAGAACTAACACCATTCAAGGTGTCAAGAAGATGAGACCGCGCAGGTACCTTATTCAGCTACCTTAAATACCCCCGGAGGGATATATACGGTATCCCCTCAGCCATGAAGGAGTTCATTACGAACCTGTAAACGAACGGCGAAAAAAAATATATTTGTCACTAGGATTTCAGAGGACATAGAATATCTTACTCGCACAGAGATTACGACGGAACGACGAATCAACCGGATAACCGAGTATCAATTTTGTAGCCTCATAACAGGTGATTTATAATTTTATAAAATTCTAACGAACGCCTGGCACGAGACTGAACGCAGCTATAAACTGCAGGTGAACAAAAATTTTGTTCGGTTTCCTTATGATCTTCGGTAAATTGAAAACGGGTCTCATTTCGGTGATGATATAGAAAACGGAACGGAGAAAAAAAAATAGAATAAATAGACATAGTTCTGAGAAAAATATTAGTACAGCGCAGTCAGTTTCTCATTTGCGAATGCATAAATTAGAATTTGGTATCTAAATTGAAACCTTTGATACGTGAGGTAAGGAGGGGAGAGGAAGGGGGTTAGGGGTGGCACAATTAAACGCTAAACTACACCCGGAGGGTCGAGGAAGAACCCCTAATGCGCTCTTTATGGCGACTTAATGCCCCTAATATTGCATGCGACCCTCGCGCGCGCTTATACGAGCTGTGGTGGTCAGAGTTTCCCATCCTGGATATGGTTTGTTTGAAAAAAAATATTTAGTCATCGAAAGCTTTTGAATGTAAAAGATAACCTAGGGAAATGAAATTGGTGACGCATATGTCGACGTGATTTAATCAAAAGACATATACGAATTGGAAGAGTCTGACGCTGAAGAAAAAGTGTGGAAATAGAGAATTTGGAGGAAGAAGTAATTCGGACTCGGTGAGGAATTTTTTTAGTTTTGTCGATGTGGAGAACCACTGTTTACTACCGTTTCAGGGCATGGGAAAAGCCGGTGTTGTGTTTGCCGAACAGATCTACCAGTAGAATAACGTAATGTGGACAGCTCTATTGAATTGTATCTAATATCCGTCACCAAATCGCAGACTTTGTTTGAACAAGCCTCGAGATAGGGAAAGGGAGAGCTACAACGCACTCTTGATTAAATTAACCATATGTATATCCAGTCTATTATTATTCTCAATTTTTATTATCCAGTCGTCGTTGACTCCGATTAACCGGAAAATGGTGAACAAGAATTCCGTATTTTCGCCGTAGACTCGACTCGCCGTTTGAAATTTTGAATTTTTTATATCACATTCGGTTCCAGTGACCCCAAATACCCTGGAAATGACACCCGTGACGCGTACGAACGTAACGAACAAGGTTAATACTCTTTTTTGATTAAATTTTTTCAGAAATCTTAGTTTACAAAAATCTCCATCGTCCTCCGAAGTTTGATTACTCATATATTGCGGTTGTTCGAAACTTTCCAGACTTGGATTACCGCGTGGCTAAGATGAGTAGGATGGACGACACTTTGACATATTATAGTCATGTGTATAGAAACGTTATAACCATCGTGCAATGGGGTATATAAGACAAACATCAGAGCTGCCGCTAGTATTCTGAATTGTCCAAGTTGCTATTGAACCGATTTTGGGCAAACATACCTCGGAGCGTTGGCAGGGCTGAGGGTTCCAGAATCGCGATTCGAGTATGGCGGATGGATGGCTGTAGGGGGTGGACGAAGAGCGAAGAGCGAAGAGCAGTGAGTAAAGAGGAAAGGGGCAAAAGGGGGGTTGATGGGGAGCGGGAGGGGGAGGCGGGCGGCCATCAGAGAGAGCTGAACTCTCGCAAGCCCTTCGGCAAATTTCATAACCGAACTTGTCGTATTTGCTGAGATTATTTCAATATATTCGACTCAACTGCTGCTGCTGCTGCTGCTGCCGCGAAGCTGTTTACCCTCGAGTAGATGCGTGAATAGAAGCCAAGGCGGATGCGCCTCATGGATTCTGGATACCGAATCCCCAGCTCACATCCCTCATACTCGACATACCCGATTATATCAGCCATCATCCCTATAATATCTTCCTTTAACACCGCTGTGCAAAAATCCACACGTCTAACATCGAAATTCTTAAATTCATCCCCGTCTTTCAATTTGGGATTCACGCTACCGAATGCATTCGTATTTTGAACCATTTTTTGATCAAGCGAACTCAAAATCAACCACGCATCGATTTTTATCGACGGGTTCACCATGCGTTTGTTCCTTCCAAAAATTTGTATTTTTATGATTGCACAAACAGGAGGACAAATTTTTTGCTCCAAAAGAAATAGGTTTTTATTTTTTTTTGCGACGCCCAGATAAATGAGACGAGATAATGATGAATTTAGATCTCTTACGACGAGCTAATCGAACTATTAAACGTGGGGAAGCCTAATAGATATTCGCATCAGCGATTATGTCGCTAATTAAATGAAAGAACTAAATTGGGTGCAAAATTGGCATAACGAGTGGCTGCCTTACGTTATATGTGTATGTGTTACGTTATATATAGCGTATACGATATAAGTATATGCGCGTATACGAGAACGGCCGTTTTCGGAGTTGGTGACACGTGCGAGTCACGTGCATTAGAACGACGCCCGCGGAGCCTACTATTTTTTTTTTTTTTTTGGTCCTATTGCTTCTGGAGGAACGTCAAATTTGTAGTCTCCCTTTATACTTCCATTGTTATATAGTAGCGGCACAGTCATGTATGATGATGTTACCCAGACCCATAGAAACCCATAGAAACTAATCATCGCATAGATTTTATTTGCCATCAAGCTTATTCTTATTATAGTCAGGCGAATTGTTAGAAGGGTGCTTCATACTCTATGTTACTACACAGTTCATGGCGCGCAGCGGCAGGTCAGCTCAAATAATTCAATCGCGCACGCATTTGTATAATATCTATTATATTATCTGTCTGCTCCGCCAATTCAAACGCTAATTAACAGAAGTTGTTATTATTATGCAATCACCTACCATGACGACAGTATTAGAATCTATTACAGCACAGGGTTGTAGAATAAATTTAGAATGTCAAATGGAATAAGCCGTAAAAAGGATTCGATTGGATCGGAAATACGATCAAACATGACAGAGGAAATTGTGTTATTCAAAATAGCATGCAACTGAAACTCAACGAAAGGAAAATAATATAAACACCTCATGGATCTCAAGTGTCTTTAGAAAAAAAAAATGCCAAAAGCGCTTGGAAGTATAAATCTTGAAAAATGAATGCGTATCGCCTAACCGCAGCGATCAACATATAGTTCGTTTGTTCGAAAAGGGCGTTTTTCGTACCGTCGACAAAAATAACAACAACAACAAGGGTAACAGTAACAGCAACATCAACAGCCAGCAGCAGCTCGTTACATCCAAAGAATGAATGAAAGAAAAAAAGAGAGAAAGAATGAATGACTGAGAGATACTTTAGTGACCGAACATAGAAATGGTGTATGTAGTACATAGCATTTAGCACAATAATATAATACACGTTATATTATACCGGGTGTCCCCATCTGTCCTTTCGCGCAGCATGACGTCGTCGGGCCCTTTTTCTAGTTCCCTTATTTTCCCTCTCCCAAAAGAAACGGGGACCCCTCGATTTCAAAACTCGCTTCACAACCACCGTAAGAAAAACACCCTCAAAAATTTCATATTACACATAAGTGTTGCTCCCCGATATTTAAATATAAATACCCACCTCATGATCGCTACCGTTTTTCCTTACGGACGCCTCCTTAGAAAAAAAAAACAAAATTCCGAAAAGGTCTCCAAAGAAAGGTGAAACGAAATGAAATAAACGAAAAATGAGGATTTTCAAAAGTGTAAAGTAAGTACCCCGGCTACATTTCACATTTCAAATACATAAAACTTGAACTTGAGAAGAAAATCGTGTATAGTCGATTTTTGTGTCGACTTATAATAGTATGGTATGTACGCCAGATTTATTATACTTGGCAACAGTAACCGACCCTCTTTGTTGGGGTTTCAACACACCGGATTTAACCAGGGGGTATATATACCCACTATACACTATTATATATCTACTATACATGCACTAGTAGGTATAACACCTTTTTTTCTTTATCACTTTTTCTTTTTTTCTTTCTTTTTTTTTTCTCCACTGCACTAATTACGCGGTGAAAATCCCCTTAAACGGCCATTAAACCAGACGCCCCTAACCAACCGTGACGAAATAAAATCTGTTGATGGGAACCTATGTACGAGAAGCTTTCTATTCCTCGGTCATTATCATTATTATTATTATTACTATTGTCATTATTATTATTATTATTATTATTGCACCAAATTGGGTAGATAGAATTACACGATTTTATCATACAGGTATATGTATATTTATTGTAATATACGAGCAGGATTTATGACAGTTTTATGCATAATTAAACTTGGTCGTTATTTAGTTTGGAAAGAAGAAAAATAAAAAAAAAAACCTCACCAAAAGGCTCATAATTTTCATATCTATCCGACCATGAAAAAAAAAATCAGAAACAAAAAACAAAAAAACGTTGTCGGATGAATTTTGAAAAAAAGGAAGTGCAAAAAAAAATAAAAAGAGCAATAATAGACCCGGATGACAATGGAATATTGTGTCATCGTGCGCAGCGATGTATTGATGATTGCATCAGCGTAAAACGAACACAAAATGAATTTGAGCAAACAAAGTGAGAGAGAGAGAGAGAGATAAAGAGATAAAAAGAAAAAAGGTTATTAGATGAATTTTGAACAAAAGATGGTATATCGCTAGATACATGTATACCACATAGTATACGTATACGTGTGTACATTCGCGTATAGATCTGTGAAAGCTGTGTGCAGCAGCAGCAGCAGCACGAGGTAATATAGCATAGCGATATTGATTTCATCTTAATCAGATCTCAATATCTCAATTACGGTTTTAATCCTTAGTCGCTGGTCTCTTCGGGGGTTGTTTGCAGTGCGGATTTTCAATCGAGGCGAGCAACGAGAAGCACCACCACAACCACTACCACACCATCGCCTCCGTACCCCGGGCGAATCCATTGTCTGACTTGAGTTATATCCCCCTCCCCCCTGCCCCGTCGTCCTTTCAGCGCCGTCTCGCCTCTTGGCTTAACTCATTCCACCCATTATTCTCTTCTTTTTTTTTTCCTCTCGTTGCTGTCTTTCTCTCTCTATTTTTCCTCTACCATGTAATATATATCGCATCAGGATAGAGCAGTTCGCAAGTTCAAAAACGCCACCTGTCTTTCCTTTTGGATTTTTTTCTGTTTTTTTGTCAAACGGAAACTCGATTTACAAATTGAAAGAAGATCGAGTGCCGTGAAATGCTTGATCATCCAGCCAATGCTGGTGGACGCATATTTTATTTTTGTTTCAGTCGTGAAAAAAAAATAGGACTTTTGAAGTTTTGATAAATTTCTGTTCCCTAAAATCGTAATGATTTGGTAATTTTCATTCAAATGCTTCTTAGCCCTCAATAGACATATTTCCACTTAACGTGCGTTATCCGAACACAGTATTAATAGTATAGGTAGGTATAATCTATACGCGGGGTGGAAATTTTCAAGAGCGATAAAGTTTTTTTTACTCTTTCATGTTTATTATGAGTGTATCATAGTTATATGTACTAAAGATATATTCATGTATATCGTATCCACATATCCCTAATCTAATAGATTTATTATACTTATATGTTAGTTTTAACTAGTTTTCAAATTTTAATAAAGCGTGAGAATATCAAAGCTGAGTTTATACTGGGAATATTGGTATAAGGTTAGATAAGGTATGTGCGATACATCCTTTGCCTATTATTATTACATTATATTATCGAGTTATCTTCACCCACCCCCGCATATTATATCTATCTTCATACATCTATCTATCTCTCCTCCAGCTCTTCCGATTTATTTTTTTTTGTTTTCAAAGTTTCACATCACCACTGATTTTTCTAGTTCGTTAACAAGAACCGAT
Source organism: Athalia cordata (assembly GCA_963932425.1). Classification (NCBI taxonomy): domain Eukaryota; kingdom Metazoa; phylum Arthropoda; class Insecta; order Hymenoptera; family Athaliidae; genus Athalia; species Athalia cordata. Next base: position 452,915 of record OZ010627.1, read on the forward strand.
TTCATTTCTTTACTGATATTTATTACGAGAATGGGAGGGAAAAAAATCGACACCGGAAATCGTCGCGGTGCGAGTTTGTTGAGATCGATCATTGTGGTGAGAATTTTCAACACATTTAAGAAAACGAAAACAGAAATAAAAAAAAAAATAACAGAAGAGAAAAAAAAAGAATAATAATACAACTCTCCGAGAGCAGCAACAGCTAACCTATACCTATACCCTATGAAAGCGAGCGTATCGTTATACCTGATGAGATGATCGTGTAAGGGATGATTTCTAATGGTATTAATGAAGTGTGTGCACCCTGCGCAGGAGGGCAAAGCAAACGATAAAGAGGGGAGGGGTTGAAGAAGAAAAACTTCGGAAGAGGTGAATAATAGGGTGTAGCATTATAGGTACACATGGAGAAAGAGAGAGGGAGAGAGAGTAGCGTAATAACACGATAATCGTACCAAACTATATAATACTAATTTTTGAGCATAACTACACAGTCAGGTTAACACCGTGTGAATATATATTTTCCTATACGTCGGTTTTCTTTCTTTGCTTTTTTTTTCTTGCTTTCCAAGGGCGTCTAGTACCAAAAGTACACATTTACCTATACACATACATATGTTATACATCCACATGAGATTTTTCGTATAATGTAATGAACGACGCCTCGTAAAACACTCGAGCGAGTCTCAATAATCATTTTCTTTTCTTCTTTTTTTTGGTTCAAATTTTATTTTTCGTTGAATTAATTTCTAGCTACTACAATACACCACATCATACGCAGTTAAAGAAATGCAGTCAAGAAACTAGAAGTAAGTATGAAATAACCTGCACCAAAAATCAGAAAACAAAAAGAACAAATTTCAGAAGATTCCAAGATATGTATTGCGTATAAGACTCTAAGTGGATTTCTGCTGAAGACTCATGGGATATAATATAATCCTGTGTATATTATATAATATTCATATTAAATAAATAAATTAACTATGTTAGACAAAAAATGCTGCATAGGTGGTAATTAGGGGACCCCTGTAATAATCTACATGGGAGTTTAGAAATCTATCCCTCCCTCTCCACCCCGTTTCCGCTTGTACAACATATTTGTTTGAGATTTGGTGTTTAATTCCCCCCTGCCCCCGCCCCCGACCCCGTGCTCGTTATTCGTATCAGACTCTGACAACGACGACGAGTTTTATAAGAGGTGGTATAATAGTGTAAGGAGAATTCTAGAAACTGCACGAGAGTTTGGCGGTGCAAAGCGAGGGAGGGAGGTGGAGGTACTCTTTAGAATGGCGAACGGTGAATATGGACGCGGGATGGATGGATAGATGGCTAGAGTGCCGGTACAAAAGAGAAAGATAGAACGATAGAGAGAGAGAGAGCGAGAGTGAGAGTGAGGGCGGGAGGAAGGGAGGGTTGGGGTTGGGGTTGGTACGCCATATATACGATATGAAGTGAGCATATTACTATTGAGCATAAGTACCTGGATTCGAGATTTACTCCACCGGTTATACCGGGGGGCAGCAGCGGAATCCGCGGCGGCAGCATGAGCAGGAGTAAAATGTAGAGGCGCATATGACGAGAAAAAGGAGAAGAAGAAAACGAAGAAGTCGAAGAGAGCAAAGAGAAAGCGAATAGGAAGAAAGAGAAGATAGAATATATTCGAGAGAGGGGCTGAGGGGGGTGAATATTCTGTCGGCGGTGTGGGATGTAGAGGAGAAATACCGTATACAGGGGAGTAACTGAAGGGAAAGGCAGGGAAAATGGGGAGGCGGTGTACAATGGGCACTAATGGATCTCAAGCTGCCGCAAGAGGCGCTGCTTTTAATCTAATTGTCCTTCGCTTCGTAGCTGCTTCCCCCCCTCCCCCTCCCGCCCCCACCTCCACCGCCTCCGCCACCTTCATCCCACCTACTCACCTACCCGCTTACCTGCAAAGATCTTATACAACAGTGGATGTCAATCGACGACCACACCGCAATCGTATAAATACAGAAACCCAAATGAACGAATCACTTGATCGTAAATTCCCACCCCTCCAACCCTCTTGATCCCTGCCCAAGCCAATCGGCAACTTCAAGTCTAAGGAATGACAACGATAACGATTCAAATGTTGGTAAAGATATTATTGGAAAGTTGATTTTTAACCTCATAATCGAAAAAAATCTAGAGTATACCCCTTTGAATTTTGTTCGATTTTAGGGTCAAAAATCGACATTTTTTTTATAGGCTTCCCTATGGTATTCTTACGTATTTTGAGCCCAGGGATCCGAATCCGCAAGTTGAATTGATCTGTCTATAAAATTGATCGAGTTATCGCCAATTTATCGTCTAGAAAAGTGACAAAAATGAACATGTCTCGATGGAATATTTTTCTAGCTTAATTCAGTCGACGGATTCGTGTTCCTGAGGTCAAAATACGTCAGAAAGGTGTCCTACGATCAATTTTAAAAATACTAAATTTTTGGCCCAAAAATCGAAAAAATCCAAAGGGGTATACCATAGATTTTTGTCGATTTTGGGATCAAAAATCGACATTTTTTTTTCAAGTTTTCTACGGTACCCTCATGTAATTTGACCTCAGGAACACAAATCTGGAAGTTAAATTGATCTATCTATAAAATTGATCGAGTTATCGCCAATTCATCGTTCCGAAAAGTGAAAAAATTGAGATATCCCCATGGGATTTATTCCTAGCTCAATTTGCTTAACGGAATCGTATTCTTGGGGTCAAAACATAGTCAAATGGCTCATAAGCCCGATAAGAAGTAGAAGTTATTTCGAATCGCCACATAAATATATTTTATCCAACGATAAAATCAACTCGATGTTACATCGAAGTAGAATGAAAGGAAAAAGCAAAAGAAAAACCAATTCAAATACCTCTTTTTTTTCTCCTTCTTTCTTTGTTTCTGATTTTATATACAAAACTGCATACGATGTTGTATTGTAATTGCTTTTGTGCGTGTTGTAAATGAAAAAAAAAAAATTAAAAAAGGCTTGTACACTGTACATACATACGTTTATACAGATAATAATATACGTACGCATATGTAAAATATATATACGAATATGTATGACGATCATCAAAAAAATAGTCGAAGGGTTGAAAAACGAGGGGTTTAAAAATTGACAAGCATTAAATAAAAATAAAAAGTAAAAAGTAAAAATAAAAACCAGGGAGAAAGACGTTCGTTATACGTACACGCGGTACACCTATATACATACATATATGTATCACCAGGTGCGTGGAAATCGTGAATAAAATCGTGACACACAAATGAGCCATAAACAGAGAAAAAAAAAGCAAGGGAAAATGAATATAATAGCAAAAGAACCGAATTTAAAGCGAACAACGAGTGAGAAAAAAATAATAAAAGCATTTGCTAAACAATGTAATTATATCACCCCTCCCACCATTTCACCCCCAACCCCCTCCCACTTCCACCCTCGTAGAAAGCATGATCGCAAGTTTTTATACATGTATGTATACACAGACGAATGACAGTTTAATCTGCTCTATACATTCTCGTTTATACTGTAATTTACTTTGATTTATGACTGTGAGCGTTTTTATTCATCTATTTCTTAATTTTTTTTTTTTATGTTCAGCTTTCTAATCTGTCGTTGAATTTAATTATAATTATATGCTTACCTGCAACTAGGTGTATACGTTAGATCCATTAAGAAAAAAAATAACCAAATAAATAAATAAAAAATTTATTGAAGATCTGATAAAATAGGTATAATAATAACGACTCGATCTGTTTCTATATCGATTTATTATAGGTATATATTTGCGCATATATTTATATATGTATGTATATATAACGTGCCTATTTATTGATAATAATAATAATAATAATAATATAATGATGATAGTTACAACAATAATATTAATAATAATAATACAATAATACATATTTACACAAGCAATATATAGTGTTCGATGTGATTTTTTTATATTTTTCTCACCTTCTTCTTTTCACATTCTCCAATTTTTGAATAATATACAATAATAATATATATAACTATCATTTCTTTTCTAATTCCTTACAGAGAAGAAAATAGTAGAAAAAAAAAGAAAAAAAGACATGCTCACGGTTCTCACTCTAATTATTATTTATATGTATATAATGCGGTGATATATAATATATATACCTATATATAATTCATATATAATAATTCAAATTTATTTATCATTGTTTTTCGTTTCGTTTTCTTAAATAATTATTGCGATAATAATAATCATAATTATAATCAATAATAAATACTGATACATCATAGGTAATATAGTGCAGGGTATTTATGACGTATGTATAATATCATCTAGATCGTCTGATTGTTTTTTTATTTCCTCTTTCGATAACTTGAATCGATAGATTTTATTTGGTAAATTGGGAAAAGAGAAGAAAAAAAAAGAAAGAAACATCAAATAAAATGTAATTTTTCTCCTAATTAGTTGTCAGTTTTTCGAATCGCCTCCTGAGCTTTGACTCTTAATAATTCAGCGCTATGGAGTCTTCTGACCTGATGATCGTCGTCGGAAGAAATCGAATCGTCGTCCCTTATCAATAATTCGTTTTGTTCGTTAATGTGTTTGGCGGTTAAATTTTGTGGTAATTTTTGTACACCCAAATTAAGGGGTAGATGAATTTGGGCGTTTAGATTATTTTGAAGGTTGTGATGAACCGAACCGGTGGGGTTTACTACGCCTCCCGCGCTCGTTCCGTTACCGTTTATTTGCGAATTCAAATCGTTGATCGTCGGATGGTTCATGGAACCGAGCGGAAGTCCTGCCGCTGCTCCCAAGGAAGCCAAGTTTGGTGGTAGCGGAATAAGACCTCGGTACTGGGATAGCGTCGCGTGAAGCGGCGGCAATTTTGAACCACCACCCGCAACCGACGCCCACAATGGCAAAAATACCGGCGGCATAAACCAGGGAAAACCAGCGGCACCACCACCACCACCACCCGACGAAGGGCAACCAGATTCTCCACCACCACCAGCTCCAACCATCGGAAGACCCGCTGCTGCCGTCTGCAGAAGGTGCGCGTGGAGGGAAAGCTCGTTTACACCTGAAACAAATATTTTCATTGATTCGTTTTTTATTTATTTGGTTTTTTTGTTCTTTCAATAGGGATAATAATTCAAATCAGATCGTTCTTAGTATAAATACGAGCAGTTGTGTATAATATGTACTATACTTATGTACGTACATACGTCGATCGTAGTTTTCGATAATAAAATTAACCATAATTGTCTCCGATTCGCTATCTGTACGACTATCTATCCACGTATCTGTATATATCTATTTATCATCTATGTATATCTTATACATTACTCGCATCGTACACCTGCATGTATTCACATCGCGTGTGGAAATGAATTTATGTAGATATGTCTGTATTACACATGTATAGGTTCATATGGTGCACTCCGTATCAATGCGATACCGAAGGTTCTCATACACCGAATAATTGTTCTTCCAAAAAAAATTTTACAGCGACACAAATTCCACTAATTGAAAAGCAAATTAGGAATAAAAAAATTCCGTTTTCATTCTTTATATGATTTTATGATCTTTCAAAATTTATATTCGCGTATCAGAACAAATCGAAAATAGAAGAAATATATCCCATTTTTTCTTCTGAAATTTCCGTACTCAAATTTCTTCGTATTTTTTTCGAAATATTTATCTGAGGTATGTATATGACCGGGTCGAAAGAAGTAAAGAAAAAAAATACATCGGAGATTGGAACCTGATCTAGTTGACATTGGACGCCCCATATGTGCATGGGGATATATTATAGAAATGAAAAAAAAAAATTAACTATAAGGAAAGCTTGGCTAACTGAAAAAATAAACTTTACCTCATACGTATAACACTAAATATCCCGCTGCTCTACAATTCCATTTCCCCACATTAATGACCCCATCCCCATCGTACCCATTTCCTGCTTATATTTTCTCTTTGTCTTTCTCTCTCTCTCTCTTTCAGTTTTTTTTTTTTTTTTTTTTTTTCCACCATCAACCAACAATAGTCGTCCATTCCATTTATTTATTTATCTAGACTGTTTTATAGCATACATGTAAACACATATGTATACCTAAGATGTAGTTATACTACATAAAATAATTGCCCTGTTATTCACCGCGATTCACATTGATTGATACCATTCCATTGTGTTTGTTTCGTTTCGTTTTTTTTTTCTTTCCTTATAATTTGTTTATTTTATAACTTTTCGAAATCTGAACGAATTGAAATTGCGGTTGCTCAACGAGGACGAAAATAGCAGGGAAAAAACCAAAAATTAGAGAAACTCACCGCCTTGTTCGACGTGCATAAAGCTCGTATCACGTCTCAGCGCTTTTTCTGTTTTTCGCCATTTAGCACGACGATTTTGAAACCATACCTGCAATAAAACAAAAGATTTTTTCAAAAATAAATTAATCATCAAACTCATTCTTTAGTTTGTCTCATTCTTTAGTCACGTAAAATTCTACTGATTTTTTCCCCCCTTCTTCTTAACTCCTTATCATACCGTATATTGTATAATTATGAACCAAAAAAAAACATTCTGGAGTAAAAAAAATATCTAACAAAATATGAGAAATCACATTTTTTTAACTTCATTCATTACATCCTTTATTCTCTAGATTCTTATTAAAATTCCTCTAGCCGATCTCGGGATTGAATTATCATTGTTCGTCGATTTTATTCGATTCAATTTTTTTCTCTATCGAATTAATTACGTAAATACTTATAAACTAGCAAAATGTACGGGGGTATGAGAACCTCTGTTGAGTTTAGGGAGTTTTGAAGTATGACGGGGGTGGAGGGGAGGGGGAGGCAGTATCCGAGGAGCGGTAGCAGCAGGGGGCAGCAGCAAGCCAACAAAAGCCAAGGCTCTCGAGTCTGATTAAGTTAATTGTTAACAATTATCGTGATTTCATGTGCTGCGAACACCCTCTCTCCGTTCACAAACTACCCTGAACACCGCGCTGAAACCCCCAACCCCCTCCCTTGCCGGCCGACCGCCGCCCCTCATCGTTTTGTTCGAAATAGAAGAGAAGAGAAGAGAAGAGAAGAGAAGAGAAGAGAACCTAACTAAACTAAACTCAACGAGAAAAAAATAAAATTTACAAGGGCGCAGAGAGTATGCGGATCATGACGTATAACCTATTCGATACACCACGCCACCCCCAGCTTATTTCTTTCTCCCTCTCCCTCTCTCTCTCTCTGTAATCTTTCGTTATTATATATAGTCCTTCACATTCTCAACCCCCTCCCCCCCCGCACAGTTATCCCCAAAGCCAAATGCTAATACCCCCTCGCCCCTGGCTCTAGCTTTCCCCCCCACCCCCCGAAATACACTGCTTAGGGCATACATCGTACAGGTGGATAACCGGTAGCTCGTATGAACTGAGAACTATAATTTTAACAGGCAGTGAAAGAAAAATCGAAATTGAAATTGTTCCATCAGATTTTGCTCACTTTTGTCGGTTAGGCCCTTGTTGCGAGAAAAAAATCTAAAAAAAGTTATGGCCGGACAAAAAATGTAAAGTTTACCCGACGGATTTTGGAATTCTATTTTTCGACGAAGAATCTCGAGCTGGTTTTTGTAATTTCTTGGCATGTAAAGAAAAAATATATTTTTTGATCTCATCGAGATCGGTGTGAACTAAAAAATTCTTCTTAAAAATATATCGGGGTGTTTAGAGAGAGGGAGAGAGAGAGATAGAATGTGAAATAGCATGTCCTTTCATCAACAGCACCTGTTTTATGACTGCAGGGGTTGCCCCGAGTGTTTTTAAGTCTGGTTTTAGTATTTAGGTGGTTGTAGAAGAAAGAGGGGATGTCGGATCTTGAGACGTCGCGGACTTAAGTTAACGCAATTTAAAGTTTATGAGGTTACATACCTATATAACGTCTTCAAGAAAGAACCCTGCAAGCTATACAGTTATACAAACGAGTTTCACATTATAAAAAGTAAAAGTTTAAAGGGGGTGCGTTTTATAATTTGTGGGTTATGCTATACATTATACATCTCTACGTACATCGATGTGTGTGTATATAATTCACATAAGTGTATATGTATAGAATTTCGCATGTTTCCTCGATGCCGCACGACGTCGGTCTTTTTCTAAGCTGCACTTAACCAGCGGCAATGCGCGGGGGGGCCGGTAATTTACCAAGGACAATTAAGTAATCAGTGACAATTAGACCGAGTAATTAAAACCACCCCTTTTCCCCTCTCTTGCTTTTTCCACAACCTGCCTTATACAACCCCGTGAATGAACCCCCCTTTATTTTTGCCTCACGGGGTAAGTTTTTGGAAATAAACTTAGTCAAAATTTTCTACGGTCCACCGCGGTATCGTTTTCAGGGTTTCCGGAGTCGCCGAATCCGAATAGAGTATCGGAATTAAAAAATTCCGAATTTCATATTCGATATTGTATATCGATATTTGAAAAGATCGAAGAAAACAGAATAAAAAAATAGATTGATTTCCATGACAATTGGTATTCAATCGCGTTAGTGGTCGGTGAATGAATATTCGAAATTACGAAATTTCGATTTCAATTTCCAGTTAATTGCCTTCGCTATTTATTCCCAATTTCAAAGTTCCGTCGAAACCCACGTATAGGTGCGTATAAAATATTAGTAGTAGTTATACCGTTATATTTTTTTCGTACTCGATATTTACGGCGATAGGGGGTGCTAAAATTCATCGGAATAAAATAGAGTAGAGAAGAGGAAAAGAGAAGAGAAGGGAAGAGAAGAGAAGAGAAGAGAAGAGAAGAGAAGAGGGTGGAGGAGGGCTGGTGCATCGGCGGCGTGCTGACGGATCATTTAGCGGTTTTGTCGAGCGACAACCAATTGCCGGCATTGTCGCTTCACTGTACCACAATGGGCCAATCGGAATCTAGCCTCTCTCTCTCTCTTATTTCCATCCCCTGCAGCGGTACCGGCATCAGCATCGGCATCGGCAACAGCAGCAGTGGAATCAGCCGCACAGGCCTCCGCAGCCGCTGCATCTCTGCATCTCTGCATCTCTGCATCTCCTCTTCCTTCTCTTTCCAACCCTCTTCAAACTACCCCCCGCCCCCCGCCCCCCGGCCCCAGCCCCTTTCCTTCTCGTTTCCCAAACTAGACATTAGCGCAGCAGTCAATCTCCGCGCGTCAGATTCATATAAAACTGCTTTTCACCACCGTGCACCGAGGCACCGATGCACATATAGGTGTACATAGGTATATATACATTATACATAGACGCATAGTCTGCTAGTTAAGCCAATCGAACGTCATTCACAAATTGCGGTGACAAGAAGAAAAAGGAGAAGAAAAAAAAAGTGTAGAACGGTGCAGGAAAATGATTTTCTATTTTCTATTTTTTCGTCATTTTCTTTTTATTCTTACCTGTACTCTAGCTTCCGACAGGTCGAGTCTCATGGCAAGTTCTTCTCTCGTATAAACGTCAGGATATTGTGTTTTTTCAAAAGCTCTATCTAGGTGATGCAGTTGATAGGTGGTAAAGGTTGTTCTCGATCTTCTTACTTTTCTAGGTCTATCCGATTCTCCGAGATCTAAAATATCGTTGTTATTATCGTTCATCTGATGATCGCTCAAGTGTCCGAGTTCTGTTTCACCATTCTCACCGTCAACGTCCGATGGTGTCGCGTGGTCGACTGCAAACATAGAAAAAAAAATAAAAACGAATAAATAAATGAACAAACAAAAATGTCAAATTAGTTACATTTTTTAATTTTATATACGCCTATGAGATCCTCCGTATCATTTAAATTTATCGTTTCGTTTTTATTCGTTTCCCCTTTTTTTTTTGCTTTCGTTTTATATTCTTTGCCGATTTTTTGGGGGAATTTTCTTTTTTTCGGACGTGCCTCGTCGAACGACGAGAATTTTTCGTGAATATTTCTATTTCACAAAATTATATATATTTCCTTTTTTTGCTCCGTTTTTCCACGCCGTTCGAGCTGCTGTACGGCCGCGATTGGTGCATACGTATGTATTATTATATCGATGGCGATAGTACCGGTGGTACCGTCCGATCAAAGGATTTAACAACTTTTAATCCGAAATTCTCCCTATTTTTCATCCCCCTTTGCATCGCCGCTTCTCCCCCACTTCTCATCCCAATTCTCCCCATAGCTAGTAAAGAGTACTTAATTCCTCGTTTCCGTTATACACCTGAACAATATATCGTGCAGAACAGCGTTGCGTATGTTGTACATATAGATTGCATAAAGGATGAACAAAAAAAGAAAAAAAGAAAGGCAACTAAAAACCAAGAGCAACAACACAACAAAAATAAATCAATCATCAACGTACGTATAGATATATACATAGGTATATAATATGTGTATTATATAGCTACCTCACCACATGTCCAGGTAAGCGGGTATAAAAAAAAGATCGAGCTGCCGTGCCCCTGATCTCTTCTTTTCTATTTTTCGTTTTTTTTTTTTTTGCTTCGTCAATTCGTTTATTTAATTCATTTAATTTTTGGATGAATAATAATATAATAGCATGCATGTGGTGTAGAAAACGAAAAATTATAAGCAAAAACCAAAAACAGATGAAGAAGAAAATATAGAGTTGAACGATGTATGGAGAAGTAATCGCAAAAAAAAAAAATGGAATATTGATATAACAAATGGACAAATTAGCCCATTTCGAAAATATTTGCTACCACCCCTCGTTCGAAATTGCGCGGCAAGGAGGTGACGGGGGTGGGGGTCGGGGCAGAAAACAGCAGAAAATCCGAAAAACCGAAGAACTAAAAAAAAACAGCGAAGCTAAACCCTAAACTATACGTGCATAAGTTTACCTACGACATATGTATAAACTGCAGGTACATATATGCAGTTCACCATGTACATAAATATTATACTACAGTATTTAAATTACTTGTGTTCTGATGCAGGATGAATATATGTACAGATGGATGTATTTCACATATAAGCGTATGTACGTGAAAAAAAAAACCAAGCGAGCTGCGGGGTAGAAAGGGGTAGGGGAGGGGGGATCGTCAGAAGAGCAGCAGAGCTAATCCGGGGTGAAGAGAGAGATTGTAATGTTTTTATGTCGGCGTACAATGCAGCGGAGTCCACTTGATACCAACCCTATATGTATATCCTTTTTATTATACATTTCCCCCCTTTTATGTTTTCATTTTTTTTCTGTCTTCTTATCTGGTACTCTTCATCATCGTAATCATCGTCATGATCATCATCCTCTTTATGTGTTATACAGATATATGATTGTATATACCTTTTGTATTATTATTATAAATCCCGCGCATGTATTATAGACACATATGTACGTACATAGCTGAATAGGATATTAGTATGTACATCATCCGAAAAATTAAAATAATTCCTCCGTAATTATCTACTTATAATAATTTAAGGGTATTTCCAAAATTTTGGTTTCTTTCATAAAATTAATACAATTAATATGAATGAATCCTTATTACCTTGACATTTCGAGTACGCACTTACGAAATATTCATATTTCCGGATTACACTAAACACAGATAATTTTCGAAATGAATTCAAAATTTCCGAATACTAAAATCTCAATTTCTTATACTAATTTCCTTGGTAATGTCCCTAATCACGTATTAAAAATCCTCATCTGTTATTAGGATAATACCAAATTATTATTAGCCTGAATTCATACAGAAACGATTTAGTAGGGAGGAATAATTAGTTTTTAAAATTTGATTCTTTTTGAATTTAGAATTTTGCTTACCCTCTTCCTTAGGATGACCCAAAATTTGATCTATGCTGTACACATTTCGTTTCTGATTATACGTCTGCGCCATATCGCAAATTTAGAAAACTTTTTCTCTTTCTTTTTTAGAACCAAAAATAATTTATTAAAAAGAAAACCAAAAACTTCGATATTTGGTGGATTTTTTTATATACGAATATAGAACGTATACGTAGTTGACACTTTAGTCTGAACACTTTTTATTATTATATTTGTTTTATCAATTTTTTATTACATTCTCCATGCATTTCAGTCAAGATTCTTCTTTTTTTCTTACATCACCATGATTTAGGAGGAAATTTATTCGTTTATTAATTTATTCAATGAAATTTATTTATTTTCTTCGTTATGTTTTTGTTCTTTAATCTTTTTTTTTGGTTCCCAATTAAAATATTCCTTCGTTTTTAATTAGCACGTGTTTATGCATATTTTTTAAATTATCAGTCGTTGATTTTTTTTTTCTTTTTCTTTTTTTACAAAAAAACGTAGAGCTGGTACGTAAAGCAGAAATTGGAAAAAAAATAATATTTGCCAAGAACAAAAAAAAAAGAAGGAAAAAGGAATGAACAAAAATAATTAGACGATGAACGTTGATTGGAAAAAATTGAATAACTAAATAAGGGTAGAAAAAGAATAAAAAAAAAAGAATGTTATGCAAAATTCGATTTTTTTTGTTTGTTTTTATTACAGATTAGCCAACAAAAAATAAATATGTAACAGAATTTTGAACTAGGGGTAGAAAAAGATTATAATCTCGAAAAAATAGATTTATGATGTTTATATGTGTAACTGTTTTTTTGTTTTTTTGTTTTTTTATTGCTTATGGTTTATCTGTTTGACAGAGTTATTATATTTTCTATTCGCGATCTCGCGCGTTTTCTCCGAGCGGGTCTACGTCGCAACGTGAACTAAAATCGAGGCGTTAAATCAGCCCCTAATATCTCGCCCATTCGCCCCACTTCGCATCCCCTAACGCCGCCATATTACGACGAGGACCAATCACTGGCTTACCTTTTCACGCAGGTCCACTAACTTGCACCAAGGGTTGAATAGACCCTCCGTTAAATATGGGCGGAGTATATTTTCACAGGTTATATTATACCCACACATAATCTAACTTTATATCCCCTGCTGCGTGTGTCGATTATATCACTGTATTAGATGTGTATTAAATACGTACGCGTATGGCGATTTATATGCACACGTGGATTTGATACACGTACCCGCCCGCGAGAAACGTCGTCGTTTTCAAAAATTCCATTTCTTCGACATTCTACGATAATTATTTAATATTTCTGAGTTTTTTGATTGATTCAGGTGAAACAATTAATTATTCCGATGGATGGTTGAGACGATCTTCGCCGATAAATAATCTTGTTGATTTACCCAATTTCGATTATTTTTTTTCAAAAATTACTGCACCCCATGAATCAAACATAACATCCTAACATCAAAATTGAGCCATTGTACATTTCAATCCATATTATATTGCACGTTAGTCAATTTTCTGATCTCGTAAACTTTGTAATTAAAAAATCGTCAAATTTATCCAAAATATAACAACGAAAATCTAATTCCAATTATCAGAAAATATTTGCGAATGAGGAGCGATGGTTGATTTCAATCTGATCTGAAATATTTTATGGAAAAACCCTCGTGCGGTCGACGTTAATGCTGACCTGTAGAAAAAGAAAAAGGAAAAAAACTCCCACAGGATGTAACTCGTGTCGAAGATGTTAAATGTAGATAGGATATCCCTTTTAGGGTGTAACAGTCTACGTGAAAGGTGTTTTAAAATATTATCGTATATCCTTATAGCTTCCGAATGTGAATGGAGGGTTGGAGGGGTGGAGGCATCGGTAATTAGCTATTGCCGTGAAAAATCGTTCCAGCTGCGCGCATCAGGTGTCGCGTCGCCGTAATATTAATATGTATCAGGTATGCCTTATAGTATATGTAAAGTCTGCTGCGGTGAAGATTTTATTTGAAAATCAGCTCAGCTCAATTGTCAGCTCAGCTCAGCTCAACGTAGCGGGTGTGCCGAAGAGAGAGCGAGCGGCGAAGCATTTGCGTTAAAATCTGTATTAATGCATATAACCAATAAGTAGGATTTCCAAAATACACGTACACAGAGGCGCCTAATATAATAATTACGAAAAATTGGAGTACAGCGTCTTATCGTATTTTAGAATTTTCGGAAGACTATATAGGTGGTATATACGTATATGTGACCAGGTATTTATTATAATCTCGGTTGTAACGCGCAGCGCGGCAGACCGGAAGCTTAACCTCTTAAGACGGTTTTATCTGCTTATTCTTAGCAGAATCCAACAACTGGAAGAACAAGAAGTATTATAACTATATTTAGGTATTTTATATTTAAAAACCAGCTCACAACGAAAACTTACAATACCCATTAGCTGGGTGATTAGAAAAAATACTCAACTTGCCGAATACCCACTTTCGAAAATGCTGAAAAAAAAAAAACTCCCGCCAAACGTCAGATGAAAATGATATTTCTTTTTTTTCCAACACAATTTCTCAAAGTAAATTATGATTAACAACAATTGCAGCCCAAATAACATGATTTATTTGAACAGGATAAATTATGAGGATAATTTTCATTTCTGATACACAATTCTTTGAAACTTATCAAACTCTCAGAAAATACTCATACAATACCTGCGTTTAGCCGAATAAAAAAAATTACCAAAAAAGGGAGACAACAAAAAAGAAAATTGCAAATCCGAGAAGGACCATATAAAGTCAGGAGTGAGCTAAGTGATATATTATATATCAAGGTATCGCATCGGTCTATATCTATAATACATTATATATAAAGACGAAGAAGGGGGTGTGCGGATCTAGATCGACGGGGGTGAAAAACGGTGCAAGGGGGAGGGAGGTGTGGGGGTGGGGGGAAGGGTGAAGCACAAAGAAGGTGGGTAGATACAGTTCACAATAGATTCAGCGAACCAAATCAAAGATCAAACGGGCCGAAGTGCGCATTCAACGCCCATAATTGACTGCCATGTTGGAATGCCACTTGGAACTTTGGAAATATATTTCAAAAGCTATACACCTATATATATATATTATATGTATGTACGAAGATGTATACATAATATACCATATCTAGATACAATAAGCATACGTATGTATATCCATATCGGGGCAATAATAATACGTCTTTATGTTGTACGTATGGTAATAGCGATAATAATAATATTCATAATAATCATAATCATAATAATAATTATAATAATGGTAAAGAGATATAAAACGAACTTCCTGATGAAAACGCACTTCTTATTATATAAGGTGTATGGAAGCCGTTCCAAAGATCAACCAAGAACCTTTTTTTTTCGTCGTATTAGAAATCCAAAATTATCTCAACCGATCAACTGTTAACTTGAACTTGCATCATATGTGCAAGAAGGATACAAAGAGGGGAAAGTCAATACCATAACTAACTTTAGCTTTGGTATTTCGTTGTTTTTTTTGTGATTCTATTTCAGCTGGAGCTTCGGCAGCATCGGCAGCAGCTTTTCTCTTCCTATATACTTCGGAGTATGCAGTTGCTGTAGGATCAAAACCACTGGTATTAGAATCGTTGTTATTGAGCCTTCGGGCGTTTCGGATACAAGTTCGGAATGCAACTCCCATAGTAAAAGTATACTTGATACATACGTACGTACGTTCGCCACCGTTTACCGCAGTCCGTATCATGTCCATTTTCAACCTATACGGAACCTTATTCTAAAACGTATGTGTACTGTAAAGTACCTACGTTGTACCGGTTCAAAAACGTCATAGAACTTTCAATTTCCTTACTCATGTTATGGAGATTTTATTCTACGATTCTTACAGAGATTATTTTTTTACGTCAAGATGGATTTCAATATGACCTCAAATTTTTTTTTTACTCATGGTTTCGTTGGAGGTTCAATTATTGGAAGGAGAAAGAAAAAAACGCACATTTCACAAAATCTTGAAGTCCATTTATCAAGTGTCCCAGCGTTTACACTACAGTACGTGCGGTTGGCTGCCGCCAGGCGCATCCGGCAAAGCGTGCCCCCTGTGTTGGTTCTCCTAGCGGCGGGCAACCAGACATACTGTAGTGTAGACGCTGGGACACATCGTACGTGGATATCCTGAAAATCACCACAGTGTAGTATTTGTTTTAATTAAAGGAAAAAAGGATCAGTGCACATAAAAGCAAAAACGTTTTTTTTTTTCAAAACTCGATGAGGTTTTTTGGGAATTTTTTCTCCGCCATTTTGAAAATTGAAATTAACGGTATCAACAGTTAATACAACAACGGTGAAATTTCTAGATAAGTTTGAGGCAAACGCGACGTGCTGTGCACTGTGGAGGATAGAATTTGGATTCGAGGATAGAAAGAAGGGATGAAACGGGATTTCTGGATACGGGTATAGACGTATATAAGCTGGAACGCGCGGACAAACGGCCCGAGGCAAACTACCACCGAGGACTACTGGTAGGTGTGTAGTATGTAGCTGCGGGATGAGGAGAGGAAGAGAAGAGGAGAGTACCAGATGAGATTTTATTAACTTCTGTAGTAGGTGCTGTACGAAGAGAAAAGATAGAGAAGAAAAAAGAAAGGAGAGACAAAAAAATATACGACAGATTCAATTGAAGATTGCGGAATAGGAATAAGAGGATGTTAGACCATACTATTTGTACACAGAAACTTAACTAACAACAGACAAAAACAGTAGGTCCAACATTATGTGGATGCTGCAAATTTTCAGCTGAGGTAACCGCATATTCAAACGAAAAAAAAATATACAAATATTTCAAAGGTGTCGTATAGATATAAATCTATAGATTCTATTTAACGAAAGATAGAAAAAACTAAACGAAAAAAAATAGGCGTGTATGGACAAGTCAAAATTTTGAAAATTGTACACCGTGTGTGTCGCCATGCATCGTATTAAAAATTGTCCTTTTAAACGC
This sequence comes from Athalia cordata, assembly GCA_963932425.1. Taxonomy (NCBI): domain Eukaryota; kingdom Metazoa; phylum Arthropoda; class Insecta; order Hymenoptera; family Athaliidae; genus Athalia; species Athalia cordata. Next base: position 469,689 of record OZ010627.1, read on the forward strand.
GTGTGCATTTTATCATCCCCCTCGCGACTGAAGTAGGGAAAATATCGAATGGTTAGATAAGGTATGGGGTGGTTTAACGTTGCAATGAGATACATAAAAGCATTTCGAAGTCAATTAGACCCATTGGCTTTGATCCGTAACATGAAGACTCGTGGGAGGTGGCGAGGGGGAACGAGGGGAGGGGGAGAGATGAGTCGGTTGAGTCGGTGCCCCCCTGTCGCAGCCAACACGCACGTACCCCTCATCCCCACTCCTGAATAACGAGAACCACCCTATAGTGGTACCCATATAACCGACCCTCGAACGACGAACGACGAACGACGACCGTTTCAATAGGCGCTCCAAATGACGCCGAGATAACCGCTCACTTATATCAATTCACCGAACCTCACCCCTTACCGTCACCACGACCACCGCCGCCTCCCGCCGCCTCCCGCGCATCTCCCTTTTCCCCTTCCCTCCCGTGTCCTTCGGGATCTTCCACCCTCTCCCTTCCTCCCTCCCCATTCATCCATCTATCCATCCCGCTCTCTTCTCGGTGGCGTCATACCCCAGCTCCGTAATATACTCATCCCTAAATCTGTCTCTTTCTAACTTTACAGGTTATAAACGCCGTGAAGTCAAGCCCCGTTGCCGGCTCGATGGCGTGATGCTGATTTCGCTCACTGCCCCCGCCCCCTGCCATTCCAGGTTTTCCCCTTCCGCTGATTCCTTTTTTTCCTCTCTCTGATTTTTTTTCCCATTTTCATCTTTTCGTTACTACCAAAGTGGAAGAGCGGCAAATTTAAGTGATGAAATTAGTTAGGTGAAAATCACTGCGTTACCATCACCTTATTCAAATGCAGCGAAACTGGATTGATGTTGTTATTGTTATTATTATTATTATTATTATTATTATTATTCATCGACGTCTCACGAATTTTGTTTTTCTTTCGAATCTTAATCATTCTTATACTCGTAACTGGATATAAATAATTGTAACGAATAAAATTAAGAATGAAACAATAGATGACTCGATCGAAAGAAGAAAAAAAAAGAACAGGATCACCCGATAATATCAGCGTGTTATCACCCCTGTATATGGGCTTTATAAAATGATATAAGGTTATTATGTGTATATACTATACATACTCACTAGGGTTAAGGTATGTATATATAATACACGTACTTATATAACGTAATCGCAGAGGGGGTAAGGGAAGGGAGTGAGGGTGTTGAAGGGCCGTGGGAGGGGGGATATATAATTGACCGATTTCAGACAGTATTATAGAAGGAGGGCTTTTGTTACAAAATATAATTATTTTCCGATAGAATGGAAATTACCCTAACCCTCGCTCTCCTCTTTACCTCCATCTCATCCTCCTCCGGTTTCCACAGCTGCTGCACGAATGGGAGAGACTCAAACTCACTCGTCGGCGTTGCCGCCGCCACGCCTCGAAACGTGAACAGAGAAAAAAAAACAAAAAGAGGAATATAAAAGGTAAAAAAGGGGGAGGGTGGAGATAAAAAAGAAGAAAATCAAAAAAGACAGGAGACAGACGGCGAGAACCAACTTTCTCCGCAAACTCTTTTTGCTACCCTTCTGTATAAAGTAACAGTCTCATCATCGGTCTCATCTCACACGACCATTGCGCATGAGAGGATGGTGTGCGATATTTATCGGCGATATTAATACTTTTATTAAATGATCACCTATACATATAACGCGCCTCCCTCTCCTCCAGACTGGCAGACAACCGACGCAACAACGCCCTCTGTGAAAAATAAAAAAATAAGAAAAAGAAAAAGAAAAAAAGGGAAGAAAAGATTAATACTTTTATTGTACACGATCTAATAAAACAGAGACCAACGGAATCAGCGTGGTTACAATTAACGTGAAACGTGTTTTATTACAGTTATTATTATAATTATTATTAGTTGATATTATTATTCTAAGTTTAATGTAAAGATTACGATTAATTAAAAACGAAGTAAAATTATTTACGATTTTGGAAACTCGATGTACACTTTTTTCATATTCCATTACCTGTTCTATTCATTCCATGCTATCAGGGCATATAGGTTTTTGTTCTTATTTTTTTTATTGTAATTTTAGTTTTCCTTTTTTGTTTTTTATTCATAACCCTATAGCAGGAGGCGATTTTACTTGCGCCATACACTTAGTTGGGGTTGGTACAACTCCCTTTTCATGGTCTTGAAAGTTTTTAAGTTGAGTATAATGGAGCCTATATAACTCCCTCGATCGGACCTGTTAGCGCGATTCGCGCTCTCTACGAGTGTTACTTAGCAACAAAAGACACTTGAGATTGTGTACGGGCAAGCCTATATACTATAAAGTTTTATTCCCTGTTTCAGCAACCCATCGACTTTTTATATTATATACCTGCCACTGCACTACCAGAAACCGGAAACCTCCGATGCCATATTTCAGATTCGATGTGTTTTATACATACGTATGAACGAATCGAAGAAGTCTGTAACTGCGATAATAGGTCATTCCAAAGAACCACCCATATAGCACTTCCGCTTTTAGGTATACCGTTCGCAAACATCTGTTTCTCATTTTTGACATTTGAAAAATTAGAAAATAAGCTCAACGATGTATCGAATATAATCCGATACAGCGGAGAATTATTAAAAAATAATTATTGTAATTTCAAAATCACATTTCAGATTTGTTGACTCAAAATCTTGACATTTCTCGAATGATAATCAATAATATTTCTTCCAATTATTTGATTCATATATTCAAAGAGCTCGATTCGAGTAGATCTTCCCTGTGCAGACATAGGTCGGCGTATAAATTTGCTGTTGATGACACGTTTCAAATGGTATATAATACACCCATATATATACACGTATATACAATTACAATATACATATATACGTAGCTAACTATACCTACCTACCTATTCATCATCGGCAAGTAACATTGTTAACTTTCTAATAATAAGGCATCGAGAGAGGGACTAAGGGTTGCGGAGGGTGAGGAGGGGACGAGATGAAGCGCAGAGTGAGACGCAAAATGGAGAACGACGGGGGGAGGTGGGGAGCGAAAAGCGGGCTTTAAAGCTCTGATCTCTGGGCGACGACCACCACAGCCTGCAGAGTTGGTAAGAAACGATGCCGACGTGGTGAAGCTAGGGATGATAATGACTTGACATCTGCACTCAAAACCTCCCCGCGGCGAGGAAACGCAATTAATATTCGTAATTACGTCACTCCGAAGCTATAAATATATACGTATAGGTACACCTATCTATAAATATTATAATTTACACAACCCTATATCAGCCTGCACATTTAATGAGACGAAACTTTATTTGCCATTGTTTAATATTTTTATTATGATTATTACTATTATCGTTATTACCAGGTTATTTCATTACCTAGGGAGGTTTGGATTTATTTTAAGTGAACGATGATTTCAAAAAAAATCATATGAGATTCACCGTGGTTGTATAATGTATAGTGTACCATAGTATATAATGTAGGTATACGTATTATACATAGGGAGAGACTTAGGTTTGTCTTTGTTAGTTAAAATCTGTCAAGAGCAGACATATTACGTCAGTGATGTTTCCGGGTGTAAGATTGCAATTATATATATTAGCATTTGCGGTGTTTAATAATTGGCCATTGCTGTTAACGATTCGAGAATAAAAATGAGTATAGAAAGATCGTATACCGCAGACATTAACGAGAAAAGGCAATTAGAATATAAATGGAGAGAAAAATTGGAGACCAGCTATCACATGTATGAGAAAAAAAATGATGATTAACAAAAAAAAAATAGCAGGGCGAGAATATTCACGTTCAAAACTGCAACGTTCATATGCGCGAGTACCTGTAGTCGTCAATTTCTCAAAGGTTCTCTCAATCGACGATGAGGTGAGAGATGGGAGGGAAGAGAAGGGGTGAGGGGAATACAGAAAATGGGATGGGTCGCAGAGAGATATTATCGGTAAATGGTCGTAATTATGATAATGGGGGGGTAATTCCCTGCGAAATTTCTACTGTATAGAGATTGGAGGATATATGTATAGGCGTATAGGTGGAGAACTCTGTTCCCAAAATGATCGTTCTGGAAGGTGATGCTGCTGCTGCTGCTGCTGCTGCTGCTGCTGCTGACAAAAGTCAAAGAGAATCGACGAGGGAGGAGGAAGAGGAGCAGAAGAGGGAGTGTACTAAATGTACAAAGTGCGGACCACCGAGACTCCTAATAAAGGAAACAGTTAGATTCAAACGACCTCCTACAATTATCCTCGAGGAAGAGGATGGGGAGATTCGGAGCGACTGTAGGAGTAGGTTGTTTCCAACGCCGTTGGTCGTCCTTTCCCTTCACCATTGCCCCTGTCTGAAATCAGCCCATATGAATTCCCGTGCTTCTATCGTCGTCCTCCTCCTGCTTCTCCTCCTATATTTCTGCTCGACGAATCCCAGAGGAAGAGGTAGAGAAGAGAGAAGTGAACAAAATATGCGAGCGGTTAGTGCCTATCTCCACATCTCACAATGCGACAAATTGTTCACACTTCCCACGATTATACCCTTCTCGGTATACGTGGTACGGTATAGCTGCTAATAATTCCACGGCTTATATACTTCCCCACTTGAGAAGCAGAAAAAAAAAGAAAAAAAAAGAAACGAATCTTTTACTTTTTATATCTTCCATTTTAAATCCATATCTGATTGTGAAAAAAGAATACATCTGTACGGAGGATTTGGATACTTTGCCCGGAAAATTTAAAGATGATTCAAAAAGTTTAATAAACATCTCGAGCGATTTTGAATCATGCCAAGTTATCTTCGGTCAAACCATGTATTATTGGCAAAGTCATTTTTTAACCAAAAACATGTTAATTTATGTTTTTCGTTGCCCACAATTGCATAGCGGTTATCTTCATACTATATCACAGGTTAGCAACAGGAGCAACAGCTCCGAGTATAAGTATTAGTCGAACTAATTTGATGGTTTAATCAATTTCCGCAACGGGACGAGGGAAGGGAAAGGAGTGTGTGAGGTACGGAAGGAGAGAGGGAGGGAGGGGGAGGGGGAGGGTTTGGGTTTCTCTCCGCTCCTCGTTGAGAGTTTAATAGTAGTGACGTCATCATTTTGAACGGGTACAATAGGGTTAATCTCGCTAGGACGGGTTAATATTCGGAGAGTTAACGGAGTTTCAAATGCAGACAGGGCCGTTGCCAGCTACTAACGTTTCATCTACCAAAAACCGTTACAACCCCCGGCCCTCCCCCCCTCACCCCTCACCCCTCTTCCTTGTACTACTCCAAAACTATACCGAACCAATCCCAACACTTCTCATCCATACACGCTATAATTTACTACATTTGACGAAAAAAGAAGAAAAAACATCGCCATCGATGGAATGAGCGAAAATAAAAAAAATTAGACCGATCGAACATATATTATTTATCTTATCATCGGACAAAGAATTTTATTATATAATTAGTTTGATGGGTGTCGGTATAAATAAGATAAATGATTTGTAGATAGAACCAAAATATTATTGTTGTTTGAATAAAATGAAAACTTTATTCTGGGTTGAAAAAAAAAAAATTGTTTGTCCAAATTGTTTTGTTCAGTGATGAATAATTGAGATTCGATTTTAAAGTATTGTTCGATGTGTTTTTTTGACTGAGGTATATTAAAGAATTTCTAATTCTCTTGGCAAAAACCTGAAAACCGAATGAGAATGAATGAAAGGTTTTTATCGATGAAACTAAAATTTTTGTTGAGTGGTGTAGATGCGTCCCTGGATGCAGATTCCAAGCTCGCGCATATTAGGTGGGTAGGTAGGTACGCAGTTAGGCAATAACCGCTGTCAATAGAGGAACCCTGTGAAACGGTAAAGCGAGAGGGGGTGGTAGGACGAAGAGATGGGTAAGGGATGAGGAGAAAGAGGAAGAGGAAGAGGACCAGGAGGATGAGGAAGAGAGGCTGGCTGGCTGGATGGATGGCTGGATGGTTGCTTGCTGCTGCTGCTACTGCCGCTTGGAGTGGTCCGCGCACTCGAAAATGCTACTCGCTAAATTAGGTGGGTTATATGGGTTTCGTTTCATTTGCGAGCAAACTTTAATAAACGTTAAAATTGCGTAAAAGAGCAAGGTTTTCAAACGGGTGAATTGAGGGCGCTGATTTCTGTACTGATCCCCCGCGAAAATAGCAGGCTATTATAGTATGTGCATATATTGGATTTCTCATTTCTAGGTATTTGTATATAAAAATATCTTCCGACCGTATCATGATATTATCTTTTTTGTCATTTGGCCTTTCATCAAAATTACACGAAATTATAACACATGATATGTATATAAGAAGCATCGATTTATTTCTTTCTTTCTTTTTTTTTCTATAAATTAACGCGACTATAAATTATACTCTATTACGGATTCTGACGAACAATGATATACCGTACCAGCCCTTATGTGTAATGGGTACACCTATGTATATTATACATTTATGCGGATATTCCTATTCGTATTACGGCTTATATACTAAAACGCAAACATCAAAGAGCTCAGTTTTCATATCGGGAATGGAAATTATTAAATTCGTGGAATTAAATCAGAGTTGGAAAATATTCAATTGTGACTATTGGAAACGCGAACGACAAACGAATATATATACGTCAAACACCCACACGAAGAAGAACTCCGGAATCGTCGCTTTGTAAAACCTCTCTATGGAATTCTATCCATTGGTAAAATATTCATCTATCGAATATTCAGTGTGTATGTAATGTAAATACGGTATCTTACGAAAATTAATTCACATCTCGTGCTAAAAATGATAATACGCGTCGAAATTTAGCATAAATCAGGATTTGGTCTTGATCCGTTCATCGAGCAGCCAGAAGCCCACTCTACAAATAAAAAAAACAAATAAATACTTGTAGGATGTCTTGATAAAGTTATAGCAGTTTTTATAAACGAAATTTTTACCCGATGCAATAGATAATTTAGAGGGCAAGGGACCGCAAGGGCTGGTAGAAAAAGTAGAAAAAAATCGCGCTGTCGAACGACAAAGCAGAAATTTACAGAAATTGATCCGGTAGTCGATATGCATATTTAAATGCATGTATGTACCTAATGTATCTTACACTCGAAATAGGTGAATTCTAAGCTCTGGTAACTCTGGTGTCGATAAAATCACTTACTTCTTTGTCTGACGTTGCGTGTTTTAAAAAGCTCCACCCATACAACTTGCTGGTCAACTTGCAACTACACTTGCAATGCATATCTTACAAATCATTTGACCGATTTTTTCTCATTTGGTATTATAAAAGTCAGTTTTGAACAATCTCTGGGCCTTGAAGCAAAACCAGTACTCTTATTGCCACTGATATAGTGCTCAACGCCCAGAGATCGACAAAAAACGAATTTTATAATACCAAATGAGGAAAAATCGCTTGAATTAATTATAAGAGAACTGAATTTGAAACACCGGTCTAATCTATATATTGCCTTCGATAAATTGGAAAGCATTGTTATTTAGCTAGAAAATGATAGTAGAGAATGCAAGTGCAGATAACACTCAGGACCGTGTTGTTTTGGTCACGGGATTCGGTCCGTTTGGATCACACCAGATCAATGCTAGCTGGGCCGCAGTTGAAGAATTAGAAAAGCTAGATATCGATGATCTGGGCAACATCGTCCTTGTGACCAGGGAAATTCCAGTCATATATGAATCTGTCTCAACCATGGTACCGCAGCTCATTTCGGAGTTGAAACCTATGGTAACGTAAATAGCTTTCTATCATGGACTAGAATCCTAATAGAAAATTTAAAAAAACATGTGATTATCTTCACAGCTAGTCATTCATCTTGGAGTTTCTTCGGCAGCAACTTGCTTGACATTAGAGTCGCAAGCCCACAAAACTGGATATGTGCGTCCTGATAATCTACTGAAACTACCTGATGAGGATACTTTGCCTCTGGAACCAGGGATTCTGGAGACGAGTATAAATGTGAAACGAATCTGCGAGGATGTGGAAGGTAATGGGGCCAACAATGGAGGGTGTAAGGCCTGTGTCTCTCACGATGCTGGGAGATACCTCTGTGAATATATCTTTCGGGAGTCCCTGATGCTCGCAGAAAGCAAAACAATCTTTGTTCACGTTCCAGAGAACCAAATATATTCTGCGAAAAAAACGGCAGAAGGCATTCGAGACGTAATTAGATTCGCTATCAAGCAAATTGAAGCTGCTAAAGATTGAAAAAAATTGGTATCGATGAGAAATTATATGGCAAGGAATAGGTCTGATCTACTAAAAGTCGAGTGATAATATACATTAAAAAATGATTATAATTCCTTTATACATGTTTTGTAACTGGTCCTTGACTTATATCATCATTCCGTTGATTTCGTCTGATTAATCAGTATGATGAAACTTTGTCCTGACCGGTGTAATGTTATTTTTGAGTTCCCGAGAATAGGGCTTTTTTAGCATCTCTGCGACATGTCCCATTTGAATAGTACAATCCGGATTCAAGTTTGGTGGCAGTAAAGCACACTCTCTTTCGAATATGGAAGCTAATCCATCCAAAAGCTCTACAAAACCCATCGATAACGCAGCTCTACGCAGCCTGTTGAGTTCCTGTAATACAAATGGCAAAGGAATTAATTACGTTGAGTCCCCCGCACTCAAACTCCAAAAATCTACTTGCCTTATAAAAGTTCTGCGTTTTTTCCGGTAATTTCCGTGCATGTCTGAGGATCTTTTGGATGTCAGATTGAAGTCCGACCTGCCGGATCCATGATGGTGCATTTTGAGAATAGCTACGTTTCTCAGGAGGTTTAACAGGAAATCCGGTCTCTCCATCCTTGAATTGGCTAGCATCTATCGGTCCCAGATTATTCAGGTTCCCAAGCCATGGTATGACGTCCGAACCCGGTTCCAGAACCGTAAGCATCAGGTTCGACTTCTTTTTCGTGTCTGCCCACGAGTAAATAAATCCATACCAGTCGTTATTCAGCAGGCAGAGAGCTGCCATATTTTCGACCTTATAAAATGATATTACTTGTTTACTAAGCAATTTGGTTGACTTTTAAAAACTCAGATTCTTACTTTGAGGGCGCCATGAAGCAGGACACAAAACGAGGGCGTCTTTCCCTCATCTCCGTTGTCTTCTCCATCAGATTCCTCCTCCAAGTTGATACCCTGCATGCTGATTGTCTTCTCCGTTGCAAGAGGCAACACCAAATGCCTAGAGATTGCGTTTGGGCTGCCTACGTCTGCGACAGATATAAACCCACAGATCTCAAGTGTTTTTGAGATCGTTAGACCGGTCAAAAGCTCAAAGTCAGTCGTTTTGGTATATGGCTGTGAGAGAAAAAATATTTCAGAGAATCTATAAAGTTGTTGAGCTAATTTAACATCATTACCAGAGGTGGAGGAGAGAGAAGGATGCGAGAGCCTAAGTGCCCGCATTTAAGATATCCCTGGAATGAAATGTAGTTTGCTTCTGCCAATTTTTGGAAACAGTTTGTAACAGAGTTTTTTGTTAAGGGTCCTTCTGAAACTAGAACGATACTTTCACCTCCAGCTAATTCAACCAGACGCTGATATAACGGAAGTCCGATGGCTAGCCCCGGATCTGTGGATATAAATGTTATGATTGATTTAAAGTGGGATAAGAGAAATCTAGCATTAATCATCCAGAAGTTTGAACCAACTCACCTTGCTGCGAGGCGATACAAACGACTGTAAGTTTTCCAGGATAAGGAAAAGGTAATGGAAAAAGATTTGAATCCCTTTTAAGGTTCAGGGAGTTCAGCGAGTCGCCAAGGGACATGGGTCCAACTCCAGGATTTCCATCAGTGACAAGAACGACCTGACAAGCCGTTGTGTTTCCCCACTCTGCCATAACAACGTTGTTGACTCCATGAAGTGCGGTCTCTATGCAGGTTTTGTCACATTCCTCAATGTTTAGAAGCTTTGATCGGATGCTGTCATAGTCCCGCGTAAAGGGTGAAATTACCTCATAAAGCGAGGAGAAAACAACCTAAATATGAAGCAAATAGAAACTCCAAGATCAATCGACAATTTCTAATAGTGAACGACGTCAGATTTTTCAACTTACCAAAGCGACAAATTCAAGCTTGGAATTAACTTGCAGGTAATCAATAAGTGCGTTGATTCCTTGTACTGCGAGATGATGTCTGGTTAATTGTTCACCCTGTGAGTTGCTTTCATTACCCCCTACAGATCCAACCACCGGACGCCTCATGGATAGAGAAACGTCCAATGCGATTACCGTCGGCATCTTGTATATACACTACAAAACAGAACTTTATCTTGTTCTTTATCCTCCCAGCTTTTTGCAAAGATATGAGCGGGATAGGTACCAGAACCAAAGGCAAAAAAAGTTTTTTTTAAACTTTCAGGTATAATCTTGATGTGAGATCATGTCTCTTGCAATAAATTATTTTACATCACTGTCAATAACCCATTGAAACCACCGCATCACGCCTTGCTCATTGCATTCTAAATGGGCCTATAACTCTGCCTATACGAAGAGAAGACAAACAAAACAGCACACTCGATGGTTTAAAAGAGGTTAAAATGTTTACAGTTTTGTGCTCAGGTAAAGTTGCTTCGACAAAAGCGGCTGGCCTACGAATTCCTCACCGAGTAACTTTTGTTATCCAAAATAACTACCGTTAGTCTATTTGAAAAACAACAAATGCTACATTCATCAGAAATGATTCAACTTTAATTGATCAAGTTCTTTAATCGATTAGGTGTTGGTTATACCATCGGTTGAAATTGGTAGGTTATGTTGAACAATTCTTTTATGACTACAATTGCAGTGTTCTGCTTTTTCAAAACTTCTTTTCAAATATAAACCAGTCTCCCAATTTCGAGAATCCACTTATTATACGTCTTTTTTCAGTCCTGCAATCAGCCATGAAGAACTGTGTTTACTGGATACTGAATGTCAATCGCTCGTTAAGCTTGAAGACCGTCATTAGGATATTGCATAGTTTTCCTCGAAGTGATGAAAGTCATAGTAATAAATTTGGAAGAGATCCCACTAGGTTGCAACATCGATTCATAAAGTTTTTGGAAAATACTTTGAAAGTAACAACGAGCTCTACTAGGGATCAAAATAACAAAGAGCCAGTAAAGAATTTAAGCCACGCAAACTTAAAGAATTCAGCATACAGAGCCACAATTCTCAATCCCTTTTTTGAACGGATCGACGAATTTCGTTACTGGAATAATAGAATAAAATATAAGCCTTATTTTGATCATCTTGATCAAGATTGCTGTGATCTTGTAAATGCGCTTAGTACCATTGAAATGTTGCTTCTATTAAATAAGTTGGCTGAAACGTTTCCCTCCAGGCTTCAGAGGTTTAATTTCTATGACCGGTCTATGTCCATATTACAAAATATTTTTGACTCCTCTACAGAACCCCACAAAATAATAAATCTTCTATTTCTACTGAGCTGGAATAAAAACAAAACAGCAGTAAATATGCAGCATCTCTTGAACAATATACAGAAAATTGATAAACTATCACTCACTGCACAAGCTATTTTATGTGTGGCCACATTTAAGGCAGGTGTACGACTCACAAATGATAAACTTCAAGCGATTGAAAACTCCATTAATAGAAACTGGGATATTCTAATAAAAGACAAAGGGCTTCTAGTTTGCCTCATAAAGGCTCTTAGACTTGCGGGACCTTCACCAAACTTTTCCTTCAAGCGCCTGAATAGGAAACTTCTGGATAGTAAAGAAGAATACAATTTATATTTTGCCACACCAATTATGGCATTTTACGCATCTACTCTTACACATGAGCAAGAAGTCCTCGACCGTCTGATTGGGGACTCCATATCTGACATCAGAAGAGGCATCATTTCCAAACAGCAAAGTGGTGTAACAGATGTAAGGAATAAAGACATCAGTAGACTCCTTTGGACAGCTGCAAGGCTGAACTATAAATTCACCGAGCAGCAATTCAACGTAATAGAAAATATAATAGATGATAGATGGGATGAGATGATAACAGAACACAGCTTTTTCAGTTTGCTTCTGTCTCTATGGATGCTCGACTCCAAAAACATTCATAAAGTTTGTACTTGATAAAAAAAACTAATGGAGTTAAGCGCAAAAAAAATATGGATTTTTTTCCATTACAGAGGATCAAATACTGCATTCAAGAAAATATTTTTTTCCGTCCGAATGTCATAAGTGAAATAAAAACACTTGAACTACTTTTGCGATGCGTGGAAATTGAAGCCCCAGAAATAAAAATACCGCCGCAGTTAATGCGATCACAAAGGACAGTGCCAAATAAAAAAAGCAAAAAACTCTCTTCACTCTATGAGCTTCTTATGGGTCTTGGGTTCCACTCTGAGATGAGTGAAACACAAATCGAGTATCCTGTTCCAGAATTAAGGATATGCGGGATTAGCACGAAACACAAAATGCTTGGGTGAGTGTAATTAAAGATCTTTTTGATCTTTCATAGCTAATTCATTTCTGAAATTTAACTGAAGTTGGATTCACGTGGATGTGCTAAACAACGACACGTGCTTCAGGGGTAGTAGAAAACCGCATGGGTTAATGTCTCTGAAGCTCAGACTGATCAACAAGCTTGGATTTCACTCCATTCTAGTGAGTTATAAGAATCTGTACATTATCTAATTTATGGAGAAAATTCACTATCATCACCCCCTTCTCCCTTTATTTTCAGCTCCATGAAGGGAGAGATAAGACTCTGGAATTAACAATTAATGTAATACAGAAGAAAATCGATAGCTTGATAAAAAAAATCACCATTTAAAATCCAAGTTTCAGTTTATTCTCAATAGATCATAACAATTTATGATGGCCTCAAAACTGGAGAAATGATTTCTTAATTATCAAATATATAAAGATCCATCTGCAGGTCCCAAATATCGCATGGAAATCAGGATTACATCAATCAACGTCCAGACCCCGAGACCTCCAAAACTAAATAGCTTCCCTGTTCCTTCTTGCCAGTGTCCCAAGTAGAACCTGCAAAGAATCATTATCAATATGATTCGTATTTCAGATAGTATGACTTTTGGAAAGCTTTATTTCAAGCTCAGAGTGAGAATAATACGAGGGGGTAACTACTCGATATATAGGTGTCCCAACCATTTCACGTTTCACAACTATTTCACACCATTTCATACCATTTCATTAGAAAATTGACTGACCCAAGTATTTCACAAGCGGTTACCCCCTCAGAATAATGTCTTTCATTGGTACCTGTCAGCGCCAAATCCCCCTAAAGTAACACTCAGTATTAACGCAGTCGACCATCGGTAACCTCCCGTCCAATTACACGGTAGATTCTTGAGAAATTTTCTCCTTCCAAGACATAAAATCTCACTGTTTACCGTGCAGTTTGTTCTGCAACAGATAAATGATATCCCATGTTCTATCCATTGTGCATTTTTCCAAAGAAATAACGAAAATATTAAAACGGTACCGGTAGTGTTGCTGAGGTGAGGCAACGGAACTGCAAGTTGCTTTCTGGTGGCATCGATGCTCCCAGTGTTCTGTTTGATAGCAGTAACGGCATATATATTTTTTTTGAAAGTTTTTCTCGCCCTGGAAGATTAAACGATGTTTTCCATTAAAAACAGCAAAGCCTTTACCTTGAATGTAAACTCGGTGCCTCATCCATATTTGACAGCCTGTATATACCTACTATGCACTCAACCTGATCCAGGACGGTGCAGTTGGCAGTGTAAGTATCTCCGTAAACGCATTGGAGGTTTGTTTCACATTTTAAACAATCTCCCCCTAATTCTGAACATTGTTTTTCTGGTACACAATCCGCAGGAGTATCCTCCTGTAGAAAATTAAATAGTCAGAAGAATAGTTTATAAGCTCTATTGAGTGCGTGGAAAAAAATATTACCAGACCCCCAACCTTTTTCTGACTGTATGGCAGCGTCAAATTCAGATTACGTTTTCCTCTTTCATGAGCCACATAGTTAACCATTCCTCCTGAAAGGAAAAATGAAGTCAAGTTTCATGTGAAATATTTCCGCATCAAAATAATGGCAAACAACCAGCTTACCCATTTGAGCTTCTCTCACCGTGCTCAAAAGCAACGATAGGATGATGTAAAACACATTTCTGGAGTTTATTCTAACAACATTCATCCCGGCTGAACTATAAAAATGAATTCTCCGTCACTATTTTTAAACAACACAGAATTTTATTTTCAACACCGAGGGTATAATTATTTATAATAGCGTTTGGTCCCACAATACCAGGAGATTCTGATTCGTATTTTTCTGACAGCTAACCAAACCACAAACCAAACATTATGGGACATTCATCACTTCGATCTTCAATGAACCCCATTGGCTAGCTGAGATTTTCTAGTTTCCTCCTCATACACCAGTTGATAAACCGTCAGCTGATTTGAATCTGACGGATGTTTACTATCCGCGTAGTACACGGGAAATAAATATCGCCGTTGTGTGCTGTCGAGTGTTGGTGACAGCAGCAGTAGCCACTGTGGTCTTTGTATTATGATTGAAAAAAAGCTATTAATTAACCAGTTTCCAGTGATTATATAAAACTAACAAACCGGCGTTTAACTTCGTTCCGTAGTTCAGAATCAGGTTAAAATAATGTCAAGGTCTCGAGAGTCGACGTTGTTCGCGTATATCAGTTATGGTGAATAAAAATAGTTACCCATCCTCGCGAGCACGCGAAGAATCTACGATGCTATCGCCTGTAATCTTAGCCGTAATCAAACTTAAACTACGATATTGAACCCCGAAAAAGGCAACCACGAGAGCGACCGAAATTCTGGACAGTCGAAAAATCATCAATTAAAACACATATAGCAGACAAGACCCCGACTATAAAAGACATCCAGGATAATCTGGTACTCCAAATTTGATTATCGTTCATGGGGCAAAAATATACCGTGAATTCTAATTTTTCAACATGCCCAGTGACAGCCAGGACACTCGACTCCTGTATTAAATTGACTAGAATCGCGAGATCCACATCCAACAATAATCGAGTAACCAAAAGTGACAATGAATTCTAAGGAAGACAACAATGGACAAAATCACAGGACAGACAACGGAGATACCAGCGTCGAAGGGCCAAAACCACAGGAGACTAATGACAATAGATCAGCCCAAAGAACTGAGGGACATCCAAGGCAGGCTGCCAAGATTCAGAATATACTTGCTACAGAGCAATTTAAACTTAACAACAACATCGGCGAAGAAAATAGGGATGAGAATATTCCTCCAATGTCTTCAAACGGCCCTCAAAACCCACAGGAAAATTGTTCCATGGTAAATGCAGGACAAGAGATTTTGGATGCTTCATATTCAGAGGTGCTCCCTAGTAACATACACTCGATGAATACGAATATAACAGGGAATTATGTTTTGGTTTATGCAAAGTCGTCGTCATGTACACTCCCAAACTTCTCTGCAGCAATAAGTGAGAATGGGTCAAAGGAAGATACGGACATGAGAAACAATGTAGACTATGGATCTGGAATTGAAAAATGTCCACCAAAGGTCGCATGTGGCACTGATTCGACCTCCGAAAGTAATCCCATATGGAATTCAAGCTCTTTTGTGCCCAACAGAGGCATGAACAATATTGGAAGCAGTATCGGATCAACTAGCCAAGGAACCTGCTGTTTCTTGAGACCCAATATCAATGGTAGTAGAGAAGTTGCAGGACCTAGTGGACTTCAAAGGGCAAGTCTTTAGATGTATAAGAAAATACTGTTGATTCAAACAGGTACAATGATAATCCTGATATCATTCTCCTAATAGGTATCACAACGAGAGGGAGAGCGGAGAGATTCGAGTTCCGGTAATGAAGGAGATATGTCAGATGGTGAGGACTGTTGTTTTTACACTTACAAAGGAACAGATGACCCACGTCTCGAATTGCGGGACAGACTTATCGAAGGAGTGCAACAGAAGGAGCGAGAGGGGGAACCACAGCACCCCAGTGGTAGCTCGAGTCCTGAGATGGACTTTTTAGAGATGGATTTTGATCCAGGCCCCTCGTGCGAGCAGGTAGTTCAATTTTTCGTATGAATCATGATAATTTTTATTCAAAAATGTTGATATTTAAACTCATGATTTCATGTAGGACACGGGAGACAGCGACATGGCATCAATAAATGAAGATATACAGAACATTGCACTAGATTGCATAGATCCTGATCCCGTACCCCTTAATGATCTTAGCAGCGGCAGAGTCGCATCCAGGCTTGAGAATCCTCCTCAGGATAATCAGAACTCCGACGTGATTAGTCAACCGCAAAAGCAGTTGGTAAATAGGCCAGAATCTACTTTTAATCAGATCCCAAATCAGCCTGGCTCTTCACATTGGATGCCGGGCACCAGTGGCTGCAGTAGCAGCAGCAGTGGCATGGGTGAATTTTTCATATCTAAAACTAGTTTGATTTTGATTTAGAAGAAAACTTGTTGATAAATAAACGCTATGTTCAATAATTCAGATAAATGGGAGGCGACGGGTCTGCATCATCGCACGACGTTGTGTCCTTTGCAGGAATCATATGGACATCATAATACCAATGGTGATTTAATATCCCCGGGTGATAGCCGAGACTCAGAGTCCGAACTGTGGGCTCAAGATGCGTGTCCAGGGGCTGGTTCGGTACCAGAAAGTTCGAATCTGGATTCTAGAAAAGTAAATCTCAGTTCTACACTTTATCACCGCATGATGGCTAAGAAACTAATGCTCAACAAACAAACTGCTTTTAATCAGAGTGGCGATTCAAATCTCGTAAGTATATAACCATAGAAATAGTTCCACGGTTTTTAGATTTCGACTAAAAAAATAACAATGAATACTCAAAGCTCAGACCGATATAGAATTTTTAATTTTTTCTTTTATTTTTTTTTAAACAGGAAAGTGAACTCTGCATCGACAGGACTCAGGACCTACTTCCAATCGAGAAGGTCATGCTTTGGAGTGAACAGGAAGCCACGGTTAAACAAGTTACTCAAATCGCGACGTCTGCCTGCGGAGCTACCGCAGCTATTAACGCTCTGGTAAGTCAATCAGATGATAGAAAAATGAAAGTTATATTTCAATAAATGGGAATGAATGATAAGTGCGAACTTTTCAGCTTGCTTTGGACGTTGCGTTCTCTCTGGAGGTTTTGGTTCGTGGTGTTGCTACTAGACTAAGAGAACCTGGTACGCCACTCCCTAGGTATCTTATGAGTAGATCGGTGGCAGGAGCTACTCACAAGGATCTTGCAAGAGGAATGTCTCTCGCAACGAGTGGCGCAGTCGTCACTAAATTTTTCGGCTTTTATCCAGAAAGAAAAATTTCGCTGTCTCACTGGCTACAGTACTGGATATCTAGGGGTCAGTAATTTGATAGCCAGATCAAACAAAAATGATGTACTTTTAGATCAGAAAAATAATAATCCAAATTGGCCATTTCGTTTCAAAGGGGCAGTTCCAATAGCGACTCTGAACCTCCAGCATTGCGGAGAAGGTGCAAATATTCCAGACGCATGGCATCACCAGATGATATTCGGCGTTGGACCTGCAGGGATATACTTATCGAATCCTTTGCAGTGTTTGCCTGAACAGGTGAGTGGCATTTAAAATATGGAATGTATAATATCCTAACTGATATTTAGGACGCTGTGAAAGTTTATCAATTATTTTAATACTAACAGGTTGTCTGGCACCAGCTCGTAAGTCCTAGTATTCTCCTTGTCAGAAGACAAGATGTCTTAGCTAACTGGAGTACGAACACAGATCTCAGACCGCTGACATTTCTGGATCAGCGTTGGCGTAAATTGAACGTTCTCGGTGAGTTTCTGTTGTGCTCATACTTCATCTAGAGTTTGAATTGAGAATTAATTTTTCTTATCATTTTAATTTTCTTCAGGACAAGTTGTAAACCTGGTGCGAGAGACGATGGGCCAAAGAAGACAGAGTTCTGGTATTACGACAAGCGTAACACACATTCGGATACCAGCGTCTTACCGAGCAGGTATAACGTTTGTTATGCGATCTGACGCACCGGCGGCAGCCGAATTACTGAGAACGGAACAGCTGCCCCCTCTCTAGTCTCGATAATCAAAAAGAATCATTATTAAACACTATTAGAAACTCGTTCGCTTCATCAGTTTTTTCCTTTGTCTTTGTCTTGTCTTTGTTTTTTGACATCGTCTATTTCCGATGAATGAATACTTTGATAACTATTTAAAAAAAGCAAGGTTAAATGTTTATTTTCCTATATTTATTATTCCAAATCTTTGCCATAATTATTTGATGGGGATGAACGAATTGAGGCTTTGCAATTTCACATATCCTCTTTTTTTCTATAACTTTGAAGGCTTTCAAAATTATCAGGTAATAATAATTATAATTGCCTAATAAAGTAATAAATGTTCGTAAGGACACGCGTTTGATCAATCAAGCATTGTGTTAAATAGAAAAATAAAAAATACACAACGCAGCTTTCTAAAAAAAAAAAAAAAAAAAAAAAAAACCAAGAAAAGCACAGAAAAATCAAACAATGATTTGAACTTGACTTACGCTCAAAAGAATATTTGAATAACATGAGAATCCTAAGCTATCGAAAATATATTTCATCACTTAATCAACCGAGCTAAACTAGCTGACAGATTGATGGTAGACGTGCATTAACTAAAAAATGTGTCATTATTTACTATACCTATAATTACTACCAAAGTAACGTTGATTCGGTGCATTGGTCCGATTTAATGATCGCTAGACTGTTGTGCCTTGCATTGTATAATACAGGACAGTTACTAATTAATTATTAAATTAATTAATTTACTAACTCATAATTGCTGTTTGGATAGTTTCGCACATTGTAATTAACTGTTCATAAAAAACAAAAGAGATATGAAAAAAAACGAAATCTATCTGACATCTTTTATCGAGTGAACATAAAAAAAAGGAATGGAAATCGAAAGGAATAACCAATATCTGTATTGTGTTGATAATTATTCATCACCCTTTTGTCGACCGCCATTATATCTATGGCCCATGATTTTTTTAAAATCATCATCCAATAGTCAAAAGAAAGAAAGAAAAGAAGGAAAAAGAGAAGAAACAGTTATAAAAAAATATGGTATATATTTTTCGTAGTACCTAATTGAAGGGAAAAAAAACCATGATGGTATCGAATAAATGATAAGTAAGAAAACAACAACAAAAAATTAATTATCGAATTTTTAATTTTTTTCAATAGAAATTTTACTCCGATAGGAAGCCACAATGTGTCATTAATTAGGTATACATACAATGAGTATACAGATCATAATTGCAGAAGGCAAAAAAATAACATACCTATATTTTTCCTTTTTGTTTTTTAGCTGAATAATAAGCTATCTATGACAGGTATTAATTCTTTTATTTGTTGTAACAGAATCATGTCTGCTGGAGATCTGCGGACATAGATTTGGTCTATCGAATGTACAGAGGATACCTGCACAAGTGTTTTTCGTGCACATTTGTGATTTTCAAATCCACCAGGGAACGTTGGCGTCGACTTAGGACATACTGAATGAGAAAAAACAAAAATAGCATTAACGAGGTAATTTGTTAGGAAATACTGAAAACTAAAGAGTAGGTAACAGTAAGTAGGTTTGCAAACCTTTCTATCAAAGAAGCACGCATCGTAGATGTTATTGCCGCCGGCGTTGACTCGTTAAGTTTGAATACGCTTTCTATTACCGATAATTCCGTTGATGTTGTGTCCATGCCGCAAAAAGATGCCCAGTCGTTTACTACCATACCTGCAGCTATGACTTCGCTACCTCTGTTTATGGTTCCTGCCTGGTAATCAGAATGAATGTCATAACGAATGCAGATTAATATATTAGTTCACGTTCAGTTTTGTCGTGGAAAAAGGAAAAAACGAATAAAATAAATATAGAGGAAATACTTACCACCAATGGAACCTGCAGCAATGACGAAAGTTCGTCTTGATCCTGTATCGAAGTTTGCGGATGCACCAGGCCTCCCTGGTTTGATAAAACGCAATAAGACCCTACAAGCACATTACTTGCAACTGTCTGCCGGAACACCTCAACATTGAGAGTGTCGGCTAAGATTTCTTCAGTCTCCTTGAAAAATCAGGAAATAAAATGCGTTAAGTTAAATTAGGTTCATCATCAGGTTATTGAAACCAAACACACAAGAAAGATGAAAAGAAAAGAATGAATAAAAATTGGTGAACAAGGGTATCTTACTCTGTCCAAATCAGGGTGGACTAGGGCTACGTAATCGTTGCAAGCAATAACGTTTCCAAGAGCCGACAATCTCTCCTCAACTCGTTGTACTTTGACATTGTCAGGGAGAGAATTGCGGATCTGTTGGAGCTCTGTGTCTGTTGTACCACTTGGCACGAGCATACCATTTTTGTTTCCTGACAATGATAGACACATTAGCATTGAGTTTCTGCGTTTTTCCATCTAAAGTTTCAGTGTCAACGTATGAACTCACCAACGCATAATCTTCCAATGATTCGACATCCAGCGATAGAAGTGTGGACGACTGGAATTGTCTCTGCTAATTCAGCTTCGAAAACACTTTGGAAATTATAAGATGGATCAGTATATCGATTATTGATTTGACTAACAGACAATCTTTTGAGGGGTTTACCTGTAAAAGTTCTCTGAGCCTCCTATGGCAACGAGACAGTAGGAATTTGTCAGTTTTGAAAACACACCAACTTCATTGTTGTTTTCAAATTGCACTCTCACCGCCATTATCGATGCTTTTTGTTAGATTATGTTTGCGGTAAACTGATAAAACTTGTTCAAGATTTTTTTCAACCTTCCCAACCACTACCCCGAGTTGTGTACTTCTGTATTATTTGTCAATTCAACAAATCTTCAGTGAGCTAACCACACAAATTGTTCCAAACACGAGGTGTGTTTGAGGTTGGCAGGAAGTAGCGACAAAAGTCGCCAGACGCTTGCCAGAAGTCAGAATAGCCGCCGCGTTTTGATAGCGGGCGTTGACTGAAAATCCTATATCATCAGTCAACGTAATGGGATAGCACTAGATCAGTGGCACTAGACAACAACAGGTAGAGCTGTATTTTAGGGTCTCTGGATGGAGCACTGTACTGTAGCGCTGTTATTCGGAGAATTCACAAATCAAGGTACAAACTTTGTTCAAACCAGCTTGGTAGAGACCCAACCTAGCACAAAATTTTTGAAAATAATATGTTACAATACGTTCAAAAATGGTATGAAGTTTTTCTTCAGTATTCATATTTTTCTGTTTTATTATTGATATTAATAAAACTATTTATACATCTTTAATCACATTGAAAATAAAAGTAAACTAAAATTAAATTATCAAACGATATAAGAAACATTATCAAACGGTTCTGCTTAATTAGCTGAGACAGTAGCAAACAATTATTTAAAAAAATTGTCAGGGTTGTCTCCTCTTTTCCATTTCATTTCATTGAGTCCACTCGACAATCAATTGGGTGAGCAAGGAGGAAAAACCTAATATATTGATCCATGATTATCGTTACTACCAACTACCATTTACGTTTAAAAATAATATAAACTCTTCTTCTTGTCAAAGAATTCCCATGATCGTCTTTGCACTGGAAAATACTTAGAAAAAAAAAGTTGTTACTATGCCCTGGAATTGATTTTTGAATAGCACATTAGTTTCATGCAAGGTTTTTTGCATGCCTTCAAGGAAACTTTTTGTATTAAAATTATCGCTTATTTAACTATGTATTGTTAGTTCGAGCTGATCGTTGTTCTAAAATACGCTGAACTATGTATCGATTAAGATGTATTCAAGTTTTAAAATATAAGAAGCAACCAGGATCAAAATTTATAAAAATAAGCATGCTCCAGGGAAAAAGAAATCTCCCAGTTTATTCGATCACTCAATCATTCACGATCTCGTCGAATATCCTCGAGCATTCAGCCAGTACATCTCTCAGTTAACTTAAACTTCAATCTCCAGTTATTTGTACCCCATCATTGGCACCCTTAAGAACTATCTCTGTAGGCATTATTTCATGCGCTTGTCCAGCAGCTTCTTTAGGGTCAGCTGTATTAGGCAAGTGATGTTTCTTGCGATGAGATGTCATAGTTGATCTTGACACAAAGGCCTTTCTGCAGACGTCACACTCGTAAGGTCTCTCACCGGTGTGCAATCTTTTGTGTATCGCCATTGGGCTGAACTGAGTGAAAGTTTTACCACAAACGTCACATCTGTAGGGCCTTTCACCGGTGTGGGATCTCCGGTGGCATCGAAGAGCCGCGCGACGAGCAAAAGCTTTGCCACACATTTCGCAAACAAAGCTTTTCTCACCAGTGTGCATCGTAGAGTGAATTCTCAAGTCAACCCTTGTCAGAAAACCTTTTCCGCACACCTCGCATTTGTAAGGTTTTTCCCCAGTGTGAATTCTAAGATGAGTATTAAGGTAGCTTTTACTTACGAATAACTTGTTGCACACCATGCATGGATACTGCCGATTGTCTTTACCCGAATGGATTTTCTGGTGACTCTTACAAAGGCCTTTCGTTATAAATCCCTTACCACATATCTCACACATGTATGGTTTAACACCAAGATGACGATTTCGATGGTCTAACAGGGACTGCTTTGTCTTAAAATTTTGACCACAGGTGCTACAGGGGTATGGTTTTAGATCCGAATGAACTCTCTGGTGAACGATTAAATAACTTTTGCACTGAAATCCCTTTCCACAGGTAGAACAAGTATAGTCGAACTGTCCTGTATGTGTCGCAGTGTGTTGAGCAAGTCCAATTTTGCTACGGAATGCTTTTTCACAGAGTAGACACTGGAACGGTTTTTCCCCAGTGTGTTTCCTCATGTGTTCTTGGAGCTTGTAGTTAGTTCTGTACTGTTTCCCGCATTCGCTGCATATTTTTGGTGTCCATTTTTGCCGTGCAGTACCTCCAGACTTTTTCTCCTCCTCTAAAGCGTCTATTACAATTTCTCCGCAGCCATCAACATCACTTGTAGAATTTGTGATACCTGTTACCTCCTTACTTTTACTGGGCTGGCAGTGTTGCTTGTGAATATTGAGTGCCTCCACACTGGTGAAATAAATGCCGCAGGCACAGCAGCAGAAATGCACCTCGAAATGATCAGCTAAATTTGAAGGTTCCGTCGCTGCCTCGTTGCAAAGCCGACAGACATACCAGCTATTTCCAGTTTCATCTATACTTGGATTTGTTAGAATCGCCTCTAGAAGCGAATCTTTTGCCATTTTCGTATATTCCACCGTTGTCTCGTTTCCATTCCCATTAGAACATTCCTGTTCTCCGCTCGTCGATGCGACCATATCGTCGTGGTAAGCACCCTCTATTCGTGTAGTATCCGCTTCGCTATCGCCAGAATTATCAACTTCGCTCTCTTCTTCGCTATCGGATTTGTGGACTGCACCATTTTCTGCATCCTACAACAAAAGAAAAAGATCATCTACCTCAGATTGCACAGGTGCCAACATACAGGTACAACTACTTCTCTAGACCCTTACCTGAACAATTTGGCATGCCTCTTCACAGCTTTGACCGTTGGGTTCTATGGAGGTCACATACTTTATGTCCAGTTGACCAAGGTCTGCTCCAACTGTAAGATTACTCACCACTGTCATATTGCCTTCAAGATGCATTGTGATCTGCTGACTAGATACCTGTCAGAGTAAAAATCAGTAAGGTATCAAATCAATGAAAAAGAGTAGATATGACTTTCCAGCTTCTTTAATTTTTCCCTAGGGTACCTCGTCCTGAATATTGCGCATGTGCTGGTCTACCAAGTGTACGGTATCGCCGTCAAGTTTGATACCAGCAACTTGGATGTCTCCACCTTGACAAATCTCCTCCTGAGAGACAACCTGTTCTCCTCCAGCTAAATCCATGTCATCCATGACACGCATGGCTTGCAACTGATTGACGCCTCCACACTCGTCTTTAAACTGGACTTGCGAGACTTCAACTTCTTTGAGCATTGCTAAGAACATTCCTTCGGTGCGCAAACACTTTTCTCTGAAATCATAGAGCTGGTCCAACTTATAGTAGCACTCCTCACACACTACTTTCGGAAGTTTGTCAGTGAGCGAAACCTGGGGAAATGTTTGAATTTGAGTTGTTATGAAGAGAGTAGACTACAGATATGAAGAGTTGAGGTTATATCCAATCACCTGTAGCAGAAGACAAGCTGAAATCTTTTGATCGATGTGTCGCATCTCACCGTCGCTATCAAAAATAGGTAAACCAAGTAGTAGACTAGTTTTAGCAGCACATAGTCGGCAAAGCTCGCTGAATTCCTCGGCAACAGCCATGTCTCCGATCTGGTATATTTCAAAGTGCCTAGTAGGTCAAGGGGCTTAGGGCGTTGGGAGTACTCCGTAAGCCTCGAAAACGAGAGGAGATGTTAAATCCGCTCTCCATAATCCGTAAATTATTTCAAGGATGATTGATATCCATCAGGAGAATTATATCAACTCTGGATAACCGGGCAAATTCCCATATCCTTATTGACAGATTCTTAACCATCCAAGGATTGCCAATCCTTTGTCATTTAATTCACGCAACCGCTATAGATCCTCCAATCTCCACTCGTCGGCAATCCTTGGATATCTGAAATCACGATTGGATAACCGGGTAACCGTGCGAACTTTTTATGTAATTAAAAAAAAAAAATATCTGATTTATTTATTAAATTCACTCCCATACAGAGCTGATGCAGAAAGTGAAGAAATGCAGAGCCTGTGGACAGACGTGATTGTAGGGGTAGCTGTGGAAATTACAATTGTCACTATCTAGCGGTGAAATTTCAAGCTAGATCTGAAAGTCGTGTCGTTAAAAATGGAGCAGCAACGAAAATTTGGGGTTGCTGACCTAGCGCTGTCAAAAAGCTCATAGACGTCGGGATGCTAGCGGTATAATGAACACAAAGGTGATTCAAACACAAGCGCGAAACAACGGGCACAAAAAAGTGGATCATCCTAGCGAAGATGATATTATATCACCTCGAAGCTGAACGAGCAAAATACCTTTCAAAAGAAAGAAGGTAGAAAAAAGATATGAGGATCACAAGGTAGGATTCTTGTACAAGCATTGCTCGGACTCTCCTATGTAACTTTGATTTCTCTTCAGATACAGCTGAAAAATGTGTAAACTTGAATCTTATTCAAAACGCAACACGTTTCCGACTCAGCAAGTCTCCTGGACCACCATTGTATGGACCATATTAACACGGTCGCCCGGAAAGCAGAGCTATGATAAATAGCAGTACGTGCCGATAACAGCAATACAATAGTATATCTATGACAATACCGACTGCGAATCCATTGAGTGAACTAGGCAAGAAACGAATACCATCGGTACATGGCAATTTTTTTGGCAACAACTTGTAAAGTTAGCGATAATGTAATCAAGTCGTTAAGTCTGCGATCTCGTTTGTTCCCGATTAATAACTTTCTTTTTTCTGTTACAGGAGCAAAGTTAGCAGCCTCAAGACGAATTCGCCCTGCTTCTAGGAAACAAGACTCGTCAGTGCATCTGCATAATTGTTCATTATATTTGTGAACCAGATAAGAATACACACATTATTTATCATGTAGCCATAGATCATATACTTTCTGAAATAACTGAACTGTTAATTCAATGTATAGGCTTTGTCAATTTCATTGTAACACATTTATTATTAATCGTCGTTGCATCTGTATAATTGTTCATTATATTTGTGAACCAAATAAGTATGCATACATTATACATCAGTAGCCATAGATCATGTACTTTCTGAAATAACTGAACTGTTAATTTGATAAAGAATCAATTCATAATTGTAACACACTTATTGTAAGACGAGATTTTTCTGTGTGAATAAATCAATTATAGTGCTAATGGTGTGTTTGAATTCATTTTGTCCCTTTCATTTATGCCTATATCACTTCCGGTTGAGCAATACTTCTATCTCGCTTAACGTTAGATTAATTATTTGATAGTCCTTAAAAAATAAACAAACAATATGTATACAGGATGATCTTATTTATACAAATTTTCTACGCCAAACAAATGATGATTAGCTTTGGAGATGCTCCGAGGATGAACTGCACAGCATGATGCGATACACATGCATACACATGCATGCACATGATGTTAGATGTTCGGAATGGCTCCTCGCCTGTCCTGTTCTCCTGATACCAAAATAAATTTTTGGCCGAAATGTGCCTTGGATTTTCAGGGCCGGTATTGTAGCGATCTACCTTATCACTTCCGGTTGAGATGAAGCATGATACGATACACATGCATAGGCATGATGAGGCCTGCATGGATACGCATATGATCTACTGATGATTCGACAGACGAGAATGATGCGATACACATGCATGCACATGCATGCACATGATGGCTAGATGAACTGGCTCCTCGCCTGTCCTGTTCTCCTGATACCAAAATAGATTTTTGGCCAAAATGTGCCTTGCATTTTCAGGGCCGGTATTGTAGCGATCTACCTTATCACTTCCGGTTGAGATGAAGCATGATACGATACACATGCATACACATGATGAGGCCTGCATGAATTCGCATATGATCTATTGATCATTCGACAGACGAGTACGATGCGATACACATGCATACACATGCATGCACATGATGGCTAGATGAACTGGCTCCTCGCCTGTCCTGTTCTCCTGATACCTAAATTCAATTTTTGGCCAAAATGTGCCTTGGATTTCCAGGGCCGGTATTGTAGAGATCTACCTTATCACTTCCGGTTCTAATAAAGCATGAAACAATAGACATAGATGCACATGACGTGGCCTGCACGCAGTCGCATATGATCTATTAACGATTCGGTAGATGAGTATGATGCGATACACATGCATACACATGATGAGGCCTGCATAGATACGCATATGATCTATTGATCATTCGACAGACGAGTATGATGAGATACACATGCATGCACATGCATGCACATGATGGCTGGATGTTTCAAACTGGCTCCTCGCCTGTCCTGTTCTCCTGATACCAAAATAAATTTTTGGCCAAAATGAGCCTTACATTTCAAGGGCCGGTATTGTAGGGATCTACCTTATCACTTCCGGTTTGGTAAATTTGCCCAAAAATCGAGTTTGGTATCAGGAGAACAGGACAGGCAAGGAGCCATTCCGAGACACAGCATGATGACAAGCATGCGTGTGTGTCTGATGATGTATGCCATCATGTATGATAGGGTGTGACGAACAAATGATGAGGCCTGCATATGCCTACATGCATGCATGTGATGATGGATGATATTATATACGATATGATCTATAAATTTTGCCAACAACGGATATTGATGAATGTGGTGTGCAAGGGTGTGTTCAATAATAGGTAAACAATTTCGTATTGATAGTACTTAATGTTTATTGGTTAATCAACGGTCAGAAATACATATAGGGACATCGTAATTACAATTAAAAATTCATTCTTACAGATACAATTATTCTCATATGACTATAACGAGTTGCAATAGTGTGCAGGACAATGTTTCAACTTTGCTTGACATTGTATTATTGATGTAATAGTTCTTAAGTAAGGAAACCGACAATATGTATGAAGGACGATCCATGTATATCATAACTCATTTATACAAATTATCTACGCCGAACATATGATAATTGGCCTCGTAAATGCGCCGAGGATTGTCTTGCAGTATTCCAGATGAGGGGCCAGACTGCTTCGTAGGCTGCCTCCAAAGGTCTCCTGGGAACAAAAATGAACAGAGGTGAGTATACATGATAAACGTAAATGGCAGCTGTGGAAAAATTGAGTTATTTTAGAAAATATTACTCCTAGATTAATTTCATCGACGTATTCGTGTTCCCTGCGCAAAAATACGTAGGATAAGCGTCCTGCAATTGATTTTGCAGATACTTCGATTTTTACCCCAAAAAAACAGTAAGCCTATAGCCTTACTATTTTCTCAGAATCTGGAAGAGTGATCTACATTTTTCTTCAAAGGGTTTCCTATGCTATTCTTATGTATTTTGACTTCAGGAATTCGAATCTGCAAGCCAAATTAAATTACCTATTAAATTGATCAAGTTATCGCCAATTTATCGATCTGAAAAGTGATAAATCAAGGATATCTCAATGGGATTTGATTCTAGATTAATTTCATCGACGTATTCGTGTTCCCTGCGCAAAAATACGTAGGATAAGCGTCCTGCAATTGATTTTGCAGATACTTCGATTTTTACCCCAAAAAAACACCAAGACTATAGCCTTAGTTTTTCCTCAATATCTGGAAGAGTGATCTACATTTTTTTTTAAAGAGTTCCCTATGCTATTCTTTTTTTTTTTGACCTCAGGAATCCGAATCTGCAAGCCAAATTGAATTACCTATTAAATTGATCAAGTTATCGCCAATTTATCGATCTGAAAAGTGATAAATCAAGGATATCTCGTTGGGATTTGATTCTAGATTAATTTCATCGACGTATTCGTGTTCCCTGCACAAAAATACGTAGGATAAGCGTCCTGCAATTGATTTTCTAAATACTTCGATTTTTACCCCAAAAAAACAGTAAGCCTATAGCCTTAGCTTTTTCTCAATACCTGGAAGAGTGATCTACATTTTTTTTTGGAGAGTTTCTCATGCTATTCTTATGTATTTTGGCCTCAGGAATCCGAATCTGCAAGCCAAATTGAATTACCTATTAAATTGATCAAGTTACCGCCAATTTATCGATCTGAAAAGTGATAAATCAAGGATATCTCGATGGGATTTGATTCTAGAATTATTTCATCGACGTATCCGTGTTCCCTGCGCAAAAATACGTAGGATAAGCGTCCTGCAGTTGATTTTGCAGATACTTCGATTTTTACCCCAAAAAAACAGTAAGCCTATAGCCTTAGTTTTTCCTCAATATCTGGAAGAGTGATCTACATTTTTTTTTAAAGAGTTCCCTATGCCATTCTTATGTATTTTGACCTCAGGATTTCGAATCTGCAAGCCAAATTGAATTACCTATTAAATTGATCAAGTTATCGCCAATTTATCGATCTGAAAAGTGATAAATCAAGGATATCTCAATGGGATTTGATTCTAGATTAATTTCATCGACGTATTCGTGTTCCCTGCACAAAAATACGTAGGATAAGCGTCCTGCAATTGATTTTCTAAATACTTCGATTTTTACCCCAAAAAAACAGTAAGCCTATAGCCTTAGCTTTTTCTCAATACCTGGAAGAGTGATCTACATTTTTTTTTGGAGAGTTTCTCATGCTATTCTTATGTATTTTGGCCTCAGGAATCCGAATCTGCAAGCCAAATTGAATTACCTATTAAATTGATCAAGTTACCGCCAATTTATCGATCTGAAAAGTGATAAATCAAGGATATCTCGATGGGATTTGATTCTAGAATTATTTCATCGACGTATCCGTGTTCCCTGCGCAAAAATACGTAGGATAAGCGTCCTGCAATTGATTTTGCAGATACTTCGATTTTTACCCCAAAAAAACACCAAGACTATAGCCTTAGTTTTTCCTCAATATCTGGAAGAGTGATCTACATTTTTTTTTAAAGAGTTCCCTATGCCATTCTTATGTATTTTGACCTCAGGATTTCGAATCTGCAAGCCAAATTGAATTACCTATTAAATTGATCAAGTTATCGCCAATTTATCGATCTGAAAAGTGATAAATCAAGGATATCTCAATGGGATTTGATTCTAGATTAATTTCATCGACGTATTCGTGTTCCCTGCGCAAAAATACGAAGGATAAGCGTCCTGCAATTGATTTTGCAGATACTTCGATTTTTACCCCAAAAAAACAGTAAGCCTATAGCCTTACTATTTTCTCAGAATCTGGAAGAGTGATCTACATTTTTCTTCAAAGGGTTTCCTATGCTATTCTTATGTATTTTGACTTCAGGAATTCGAATCTGCAAGCCAAATTGAATTACCTATTAAATTGATCAAGTTATTGCCAATTTATCGATCTGAAAAGTGATAAATCAAGGATATCTCGATGGGATTTGATTCTAGATTAATTTCATCGACGTATTCGTGTTCCCTGCGCAAAAATACGTAGGATAAGCGTCCTGCAATTGATTTTCTAAATACTTCGATTTTTACCCTAAAAAAACAGTAAGCCTATAGCCTTAGTTTTTTCTCAATATCTGGAAGAGTGATCTACATTTTTTTTTGAAGAGTTCCCTATGCTATTTCTATGTATTTTGACCTCAGGAATCCGGAATCAGGAATAATTGACATCAGGAAAAATACAAAGACTATAGTCTTCGCTCAGATTTTGTGCAAAATCGCTGCAAAAATGTACAAAGACTATAGTCTTTGGTGTTTTTTCGCTCAGATTTCATCGAAAATCGCTGAAAAAATGTACAAAGACTATAGTCTTTGGTGTTTTTTCACTCAGATTTCATCGAAAATCGATGAAAAAATGTGTCCGAGTGAAGTTGCGATGACGAGGATTTATTTTAGAATTTTTCCTGATTTTTTCCGATTTTTTCTAATTTTTTCTGAATTTTTCTAATTAATTAAATGATTTTCCACCAAGCCCCGCCCAGAAAGCGCAAAAAAATGGCCTCGGTGGCGCCATCCCTCGGATTTTCCACCGAACTAACCCCTATTTTTTAGCTCAAAGTCGATTTGTTTATAACAATAGTTCGAAGGAAAATCCGTGGGATGGCGCTACGAGCGTGATTTTGAGCCAAAAAATAGGGGTTAGTTCTCGGAAAAATCCGAGGGATGGCGCTACGAGCGTGATTTTGAGCCAAAAAATAGGGGTTAGTTCCCGGAAAAATCCGAGGGATGGCGCCACGAGCGTGATTTTGAGCCAAAAAATAGGGGTTAGTTCCGGGAAAAATCCGAGAGATGGCGCCACCAAAGCCATTTTTTTGCGCTTTCTGGGCGGGGCTTAGTAAAAAATCATTTAATTAATTAGAAAAAATCAGAAAAAATTAGAAAAAATCGGAAAAAAATCAGGAAAAATCGGAAAAAATCAGAAATAATTCTATAATAAATCCTCGTTATCGTAACTTCACTCGGACACTTTTTTTCATCGATTTTCGATGGAATCTGAGCGAAAAAACACCAAACACGATAGTCTTAGTTTTTTCTCAATATCTAGAAGAGTGATCTACATTTTTTTTTAAAGAGTTCCCTATGCTATTCTTATGTATTTTGACCTCGGGAATCCGAATCTGCAAGCCAAATTGAATTACCTATTAAATTGATCAAGTTATCGCCAATTTATCGATCTGAAAAGTGATAAATCAAGGATATCTCGATGGGATTTGATTCTAGATTAATTTCATCGACGTATTCGTGTTCCCTGCGCAAAAATACGTAGGATAAGCGTCCTGCAATTGATTTTGCAAATACTTCGATTTTCACCCCAAAAAAACAGTAAGCCTATAGCCTTACTATTTTCTCAGAATCTGGAAGAGTGATCTACATTTTTCTTCAAAGAGTTCCCTATGCTATTCTTATGTATTTTGACTTCAGGAATCCGAATCTGCAAGCCAAATTGAATTACCTATTAAATTGATCAAGTTATCGCCAATTTATCGATCTGAAAAGTGATAAATCAAGGATATCTCGATGGGATTTGATTCTAGATTAATTTAATCGACGTATCCGTGTTCCCTGCGCGAAAATACGTAGGATCAGCGTCCTGCATTTGATTTTGCAAATACTTCGATTTTTACCCCAAAAAAACACCAAGACTATAGCCTTAGTTTTTTCTCAATATCTGGAAGAGGAATCTTTATTTTTCTTTCAACAAAATCTGAGCGAGAAAACTCCAAAGACTATAGTCTTTGTATATTTTTCAGAGATTTGCTGAGCGATTTCGGATAAAATCTGAGTGACAGGTCATCGAAGACTATAGTTTTTGTATATTCTTGAGCGATCGAGTGCATCCATCCTCCGCCAAGTCATTGGGTGCGAGATTAATATCTGTGAGATTAATTTTTGTGTCCGACAGCTACTTTGTGCCATTGCTACTGCGTGCAATTGAACTGTGCGCAACTGGGACCCTCTCTCGACGTTGACTGAAGAATTCTTCGCTTCAGCAGCTTTGCAGCCGAATGAGTCGATCTAGCAGCAATAAAAAATTTATCTTTGTTATCACTGAAACAATTTGCTTCTCGGGTTAGTCAAGCCGCACAGAGATAACCCAAGATTCTTGTAATCGCAAATAACAGTCTTTCATAATTCGAACGATCTGTCATTCTATTGCAGAATTGTGATGCGCTCGGCTGTCGCTTATTATTGTTTTCATCAAACTATACATCATAATCTATTTGTGATAAGGTGATTTCGATTATGAAACTAATTAGGTCGATATGAACGACATCATGGAATCGGTAAATCCATCGATATAGTACATTCAAATACCGAATCATTCAACGAAGTTGTTCGTTTGTCCTCCCCACCCTGCAGCTGTAGGAAAATTTCCCCTAAATTCAATGAACTACAATGATCGTGTTGATTGAACCGCGCGAACGGCGTTCAGTCGGGTTAATAACATACAAGTCTCTCTATCTCTTCATGTCCACGAGAATAATTTAATGAAATAATTCCGAGTTTATCTCAAGCAACCCAGTGTCTATAACGTCTCAGTATTCCCTCCACCAACGGCATCAATAAGATTAGAATTACCCCCGTATCCCCCGTTTGCTTCAGAGTTTCAGTTTGATCAGAGATCTCGTTTGTTCGACATCTCCTATTATATCGGAGAAACAATGACAGTTTAGTGGAAAAATATTATTTCCCTTTAATTCATCTCTATCAGTTTAAATTCTATTGATGAAAAATGTTGAAGATCGGTTTTTGTGGCGGCGGAATGATGGCTCAGGCCCTCGCAAAGGCGTTCATGCGAGCCGGTAAAATAATCTCAAATCTCATTTCTCATTTCTCTCAGCATAATTATTGTCATCATTATTATTACAACAATAATCGTCTCATCTTTTTCCATTGTTAAGGATTAACTAAAGGCGACCTTATGGTGGCAAGTTGCCTTCCAAACGATTCCGGCAGCGTCAAAGCCTTCCAGGTATAATATAAGTTTTCTACAATCTCGAAACATGTATTAAGTCAGTACACTTCTATATATATATATATACACATATATACCATAGCTAAATTTTTCCACGCTTTACAATACACAGCACACTAATGACTTATGTCAAATAAATATAAGCGACTTGAGGACGTTTGGATTTTACTTTTATTGTATGTGTTTGTCATTTGATTGAAGATGAAATAAATAAAATAAATAATTGTTATCATCTGTAGTTAAGCAACAGATGAACGATGAGAATTGTGTTGTATACTTTAATTGTGTCTTGTATTCAATGAATGAGATAATTGATGTTATTTTGTCTCCGTGTATTTAACTTGATCTTCATCGTAAAACTTTCAAAATTCACATAGCTACAAGTAGTTTTAAATTGGAATGATAAAAAACGTCACATTTGTATCACTTCATTTTGTGGTTATCAAGCTGGATTGGTGATTTTTAATTTTTTTTAAATTATGAAATTTTAAATTTTAATATCAATTCGTTTTTGCCTACAGGAAATGGGGTCTCGAACTGTTTTTAGTAATGAGGAGATAACGGAGCATAATGGGGACATAGTAATCCTTGCAGTTAAGCCTCAAGTTGCTCCTTCGGTTCTTTCGGATCTTAGAAAGGCCTCTTCGCCTATAAAACTTATGCTGTCGATCGCGATGGGGATCTCAATTTCTACTATAGAAAAGGTAGGTAGATAGAAAGGTTTTGCAAATAAACTAAATAGATTCACTTGACATTACCAACAGATTTGCTTCAATTATCCGAAGTACTTATTTTCGTCAAATCTTCTTTGGGTCGATCGTGAGATTTGTTTGGCCATATTTGAGCGTCACATTATGCTCAGGGGATTATTTTGGCACTCTGCAACAAATTCTTTCGTTACCAGAGATAATTCATAACTCATGTCTGCAATCAAATTAATTTTAATTCCCTCCAGGCGCTGCCTTCGGGAACTCCCGTGATCAGAGCGATGCCGAATACCCCATCCGTCGTAGGATTTGGAGCTACAGTTTTCGCACGTGGTAAAAATGCCGATCAGAAGGACGCAGATATCGCGAGTCGACTTTTTGAAAGCGTTGGAATATGCGAGGAAGTCAGTGAGAACATGATCGATCCAGTCACCGCACTCGCCAGCTCTGGACCCGCTTACGTAACTAAAATTATTATTATTATTATCGTCATTATCCTCGTTATAATTGTAGGTATGAATTTTTTTTACGAGGGGAACTTTCACGCACCACGTCTTTTATTATACCTCCAGGTATTCGTCATGATCGAAGCCCTGGCTGATGGCGCGGTTAAAATGGGAATGCCAAGAAATTTGGCGTATAAATTGGCTACGCAAACCGTTCTAGGGGCGGGGGCAATGGCCAAAGAAACTCAACGGCATCCTGGACAGCTTAAAGATGAAGTTGCGTCACCCGCAGGTCGGTGAACAAAACACTTTCTGCGGAAATGTCTGGAGATTAATTTCTTTTTTTGATTTATTCTTTCCGTTCTACTGTTCAGGATCGACAATTACGGCACTTCATTACTTAGAAAAACACGGATTCAGATCCGCCCTTATCGGAGCTGTGGAAGCTGCGACTTTACGATGTAGAGAAGTTGGAAGAGAAAAATAATCTTCGATGATCACATTCAGGGATAGAACTGAAAGAGCGCAACTCTCGAGAAATTGTGTAAAGTGAAAGTTCACTTTGAAAAGTAGACAAAAAAATTAAGATAGTTCGGAATTCAAAAAATTCGAGACTTTTACCTTGCCAATAGGGCGTAGCTTGCAAAAATAGACCAAACTGTGTTTTCAATCCTTGTCATTTCACCTTTAAATATTTCAATTTTTTTTTTGCTTTCCAGGATGCGCCCGTCCGGTTTATAGCCCTTAGCAAATCCATTGTACCACCAAGCGATTGTACATACTTGTTTATTAATTTGAGAATAAATTATTTTCTAAATTCTCGGTAATTTCTTTTTCAAATGTTGCGCAGCTCCGATCAAAACAGCATCTATTTACATAATTTGACCAACAACAAACTGAACGAGTCATAGATTTATAATTTTGTCGGAGTGGAGTAAAAATCATCAAAACAAGAACATTGAGCAATATAGATTAATTTAAACTAATTACGACAAAATTCTATCGATGGTATGACTAGTTTGGTTGGAACGCGTGGCGCAGGTGGTTGTGGGATTTTTATCCGCGTATGCGACGCGTGCGACACGTAGCGGAACTTAACGACTCAAAGGGGTTTCAGTTTCCGGAGTCAAATGGTAAATGGGCTAATCGTAAGTTCGGAGTTCGCGTTCTCTGTTCTGTTAAGTAAAGACGTTTCGTTGATCAGTTCAAGTTCAGCTACTACGACGTTTTCAAACCTATAGCCGAGGTCTTCGCGGTAATAGATAACCGACAAAATGGCACCGAAACAGAGAATGCGCATTGCTAACGAGAAGGCAACCAAAAATATCACACTCAGAGGGAACGTACCCAAATCTTCGGTGAGTTTTCCCTTTAAAAATTCATTCCCACGTACATGAAAAGTAAGTTCAAACTTCAGCCAGCTGTTACACGATTAGTCATAGTTTTCCATTTATCACTTCGACATTCCCGTTGAACCAAAAGTGCATTGCTCGTTGCCATATGGAAGCTCCCACAGTCCTACTGTCAACTAAACGATACATACTCAATCCTTGCCGTTTACTCATTACATCCTCTTCATTCACAGAACATTGAATAATCACACTTCGTTTGAATTTTGAACTCATAAAACGTTTTTTCCATTCAGAAAGCTACAGAGGATGCGTCACCCGTGGGTCCCTGGCTCTTGGCTCTGTTTATCTTTGTAGTTTGTGGCTCAGGTGAGCATATTTACATTGTTTGCATATCTCATATTTCTTTTCTTGATGTACTAATAGAACTATTGTTAATTTCCAGCAATCTTCCAAATAATCCAGAGTATAAGACTAGCGTAGGTGTCAATATCGGAGCACTTACTCCGATCAGACACCAACCCAGCAGCACAGCTCATTAATGAAACAGCATTTTTCCATCTGTCCAACAACCGATGATGACTGAAGTTCCGAGACACAAAAATATCTTTGGCAGAGTTCTATTTCCAGCTTTGAAGAAAATCCAAAAGCCGATTAAACCGTCGTATCGATATAGCTAACTCTGCCAATAAATTATTAATATTTATACATAACAACCAGATTATCCATTCAATTTTACTATTCTGATTTACCAAAACATCGTCGGCTTTATTTATATCATAAACACAGAATGATTAAAAATACATTCAAAAAATAATAATAATTATAATAAACAAGAACTTGGCATTTACGAGCGTTTAATATTCATAATTCACTGTTAAATAATTATCAACTACAGAAATTACTCGTGGGTATTTAAATACTGCGTCGATGAAAGTTATGAAGAGAAGTAAACTGGAAAAATAAAATGTTTGGATCTATAATACAGTCTCCGACGACTGATTTTCCAAAGTCTTTCCATAAGGAGACTTGCTCTCTTTTCTCGACCCTCTGTATAGTAATTTTATGTAAATAGGTATTAAGTAAACATATTTA
The DNA here is from genome assembly GCA_963932425.1 of Athalia cordata. Taxonomy (NCBI): domain Eukaryota; kingdom Metazoa; phylum Arthropoda; class Insecta; order Hymenoptera; family Athaliidae; genus Athalia; species Athalia cordata. The sequence continues at coordinate 506,408 of OZ010627.1, forward strand.
TACATATATACTCAACATGGATGTATAAATTGATTTTGCCCAACGCATTCCATTGTAAATTAATTATACATAAATACATATGAATAATGGCGTTATATTTTTTATCAGTAAAACCGGGCACTATCACTATTACTGGATAACGAAATAAAAAAAAAACATGAAGTATTAAACAATTACCTGTTGGCAATTACTGACTCATATTTCGGATCTGAATGAAGCTATACCATTACGTAATGATAAAAATAACGGTACAATAATTGAGATCGAACAATTTTGTGCTTTTGAAAAATAAATTGATTTATAAAGATGATCTTGTAAAAAAAGAACAGTTCATTTGTATCTCATTTTTTGGGGGCTCGTTCTTTCTCTAAATTTCTCCCTATCTCATGTTGGCAGAATTTTATTCAAACCGTAGGTGTGTAATAAATGTCGTACCCTTTCTAGGCAAAAAGTGAGAAAAAAGGACGAACCTTTTTGCGCCCCCTGCATCGATGGTTGCACCTAAATGGATCGGAACGGCGCGGGCGCTTGCGTCTGCGCTTATTCGATTTGATTTCGCCCTCGTTTCTATTCACCCCGGGCTACCCCAAAGAAGTGCCCGAGCCGCTAGTATATCGCGACCCCCTTCGTCGCAGTGGTCTTAGCTACTTATAACGTGATAGCTGGGGCGACGCTTCGCGAAAATTTCATAAATTATTGATAACAAAAAAAATCAAATCAAAAAAAACTATAACGAAAAGGAAGATATATATTGTACACCGTAAGTCGCGATAAATTAATTAATTAATATAAATAAATTGTGAACCGATTAAAACTCATATGTATGTATAACCTACGTATAATAGTATCGAGTAGATTGTGAATAATATAACGCTATAGATGTACATTATTATAACTAGGGGTGTAGATTGTAAAAAAATTTTAAAGGTGTGTTTTACTAATTTGTAAACCGTTCGAATTAAATTCCTTTACGTAATCGTACGTACGTACGTTAATAGGTGATATTAGCATAATTAATATTTATGCGTCAATAAATGCAGTGTTAATTTAATTAAATCAGGTGCGTTGAGGTGATAAGGTGGTTTTTCATTGTTGTTGTTATTATTATTGTTATTACGGGAGAAAAAGAGTTACAGCCGCACAGAAGCAGCAACAGCAGCAGCAGCAGCTCCCTTAATATTAAAACGCGGTGACTAATCCTTCCCCTCGTACCCTCTATAGCGGGAGCAGAAGAGCGGAATTTATTCAAGCTTGTGAATTCAACCTCCCTCCCTTTTCTCTGTATAGAACGTTGGGTGCAGTAGAAAGATTCAACTACCCCTGCAAAGAGGGAAAAATAAAAACGGAGCGTTGCAGCGGCTTCTGTAGCGGCTGCATCGCGGCTCCTCCTGAGGCGGAAGAGGTGTCTTCGTTTGTCTGAAAAATCGCGTAAGTTTCATCATACTTATACCTTATTTTGTTATTTAAAAATTAAACTTCATCGTTCGATCAGGTATTCCGGAAGCGGATGTTATTTCAAATATACATCTTTCAACAGCTGTGAAAACAACTGACACACATCGTGTCATTGTTTATTTATGAATGTATTAATTCGTCATTACATAAATAACCATGCGTATTCCTATATGTGTTCATCGAGTAGAAAAGAAGAATCGTATGTCAAGTCCCGGATCGCAGATCTTCAAATTTTCAGCTATAGAGCTGTGGGATCTGATGAAATTTATTTATGGAGTATTGACGAGTATCCTTTTTTTTTATATTTTCATTGTTTTCTTGACCCTATCCTATAATGCAGTAGCAAAATCGATTTCTCTCGAACAGCCCCTACCCTATCGAACCATGGGAGCGAAAAAACCTCGTGGTGTAAGTTTTTTTTTAGCGTACACTGTACGTGGTATACAATCTGAACATTGTTTCGAACCATAAGATCGTCATTTCTGTCGTCGTTGATCGTTGAAAAATCTACGATCGCGTAAGGTCCTTTCATCTTCTTACGGGTGTAAATGTATTTACGCACGTTCAAGAGTTCAGTGCGTTCAACGAGCGTCTCTCTCTCTTTTTCACGTATACATGATTGTAATGAATACATATACGCGTTTCTATACACATATATGCCTGAATACATAGTTAGGTAAATTCGCAAAGAGCGAAGTGATCGATAGCGTTAGTTCGTCGAGCGACTGTAGAATACGAGTCGCTTCGTCGTCCGACGGGGGAATGAATTTGCGTCCCTTCTGGCCTTAGCTAAGCTTTACATATATACATATATACATGTACATTATATACATACACACAAGTATGTACATATGTATAACCTCTCTCCCTAGGAGTCCTGCCACCGCTTGTTGTTCCGCACCCTCTTGACAAATTGGTAAATATTTCGTTTCACGCTTGGAATAATGTATACATAGGTAAACACGAATACATTTATATAAATACGTATACACACCATAATACATAAGTATATATACAGGTACACATATATTTTATATACTGTTATGGGATACCGCTCTTATGTATTGTACATACCCCGAGCTACGACTGTGTAGAAATTAAGCTTTCCACTATATATTTATTCCTCTTCCTTTTAATTCCACTAATTCCTTTCCCTTTTCGTTTCCGGCAGTTGACGTTGCGTCCAGGAAAAAAAAAAGAATCAAGTAGGAGGGAGAAGACGGCTGCTAAGAATCTCAGCTCGCTCTTAATTATGCAACAATTACCTTATATACACATATACCTATGTACTAACCTAACGTACATCACAGCAATTTTTGCATGCCGAGAGTTTACAGGAAAGGAAGCTGGTACTTATATAAATACGCCAAGATATTTTTCCCGAGGGATGAAAGTAGAGCCATGTATGTACGTAATACGTATAGATATAATGGGGCTGCAACTCGAAACTTTCGCTAGGAAGTTCATCGCACCAGAATTCAGGTTTGTTTCCAGGATCCATTGCACGTATCCTTAGGGAATTAAAATCTTCAGGTCGATCTTGAAGAAATGCTTCTGGGATTCCCCTATCTTATGCCGAGAAACGCTGTTTTCTAGCCATCAACGACAAAACTTTTACATTTCATTTTATTTTATCATTTTTTTCTTTCTTCTTCGCAGAAATTTTTTGTCGCAATACCGCCGACGATAAAACTTGGTTCAATCAACGATTGTTTTATCAAATTTCATCGTTGAGAAATCATCCAATCAAATAATTAAAAAAAATTATCATAATACCTTACCTTTCGGCTGCAAGATGCATTCTCTAAGAAAAGTTTAGAATAAATTAGACCTAGTAGGTATGTAGATAGGTAGACGTATATAACTATTTCAACATAGTTTGAGTTCAAAAGCTTCGAAGGAGTCAAGCGTATTATACTCCTAGAATTCTCTCGGTCTCGCAGGGACTAATTTGTTAAGATTAAGGAGAAAATCCTCTCGAGCACGATTCCCTTTATTCCTTTATTGTTATTATTTCTTTTTTTTCATCTCTCTTTATTGTTTTTTACTCCGCTAACCATTACGCCGAGGTCGTCTCGCTACGAAGGGTCTTAATTCCTCTCAATTTTCTCCTTTCCCAGCTCTCGCTTTATTCCCATTTTCTATCTCTTTCTCTCTTATCGTCAGTCACGCCATGCCTCGAATAAGATACGCAAAAAACGAAATAATAAAATTTTATCATGATTCTTTCAAATATCATTCGTATATCTTTCTATTCATTTTTTATTTTTATTTTTATTAGATTTTTTTTTTGTGGTTTTTTAATTTCTTTTTTACAAAAATTATCTCGTACAATACTTATTCAACATCGTTACACTCTTTTTTCTTGTAATTTTAATACTATACCGCTAATAACTAACTGAGCACTTCACAGTTTGAAAGTTTTTTTTTGTTTATTTGTCTTTTTTTTGTCTTTTTTTCTTTTTTTACCTACGTCAAAAATATAATCTACTGCACTTGTGGTTATAGCGAAAGAAGAAAAAAAATTAAAGCTCTTATCTCCGAAGTATACTTTACAGTATAATAAATATAAGTAGACGTTATTTCAAAACCAAACGCAACGAAAAAAGAAACGAAAAAAACCATCATACAAGATGATTAAAATTTAAAGCTTTCATTACCTTTTTTTTTAATTGTAGTATATTTACGCTTTTCGAAATAAAAGAGAATTGGGGGTGGAAAGAGAAAAAAACAATAAAGATTGAAAATAAATTCTATCGAGATCTTATGCGCTGGTGTTCCTCGCGATGGCTCGAATCGATACTTTTATGATATTGAGAATCGTCGTGTTTGTGATGATCGTGATTATGATTATTATGATGATGATCGTTGCCCCAAAAACTATTAGTCCCGTCGCCTTTGTTGAGGCTTATCTGTTCGACGATTTCTTTACTGGGTGTTTTTAAATTATAAGCGAGTCCTAACCAAGCCATACAATCAATAAATGCAGTACTCGGGTTTAATCCATAACTTCCAAGCTCAGCCGCCTTGTAATCCCATGGAAAAGAGTGGTGATAGTTGTGCCAACCCTCTCCCAATGCCAAAAACGATACGGTTGCATTTTCCGTTGGTTTCACGTGGCTGAAATCACGATAATAATTATGAAAATAACGTACATAATTTTAACTTCGTATTCGATGCGTCATTTTAGATCTTAGAATTGCGGTCCAACGATCCGATAACAAAAATTCTCTTCACAATTTCGTACTTCAAACAAAAATCTCAGGCCCGAATAAAACGGTAGAAAGAATTTGAAAGAAATAAAAATACAAAATCATATCCGCGTCATTTTTCCCCCTTTGTTTCGTTATATCATTCAACTTTTATCTCGTCTCGGACATCAGCCACCAGATCAGCTCAAAGAAACGTAAGTTACGGGAAAAAGCGGACAGAGAAAAAAAAAAGAGAAAAACTAAAAAACTAAAAAAGGTTTCCGCAACCCCTGCGCGAGGGTTTGACGCGGTTGATTAGTTACGGTTATACGGTTTGTAAGTAAGAAAGTAAGCGAGCTACTGGCTGCTGCCGGTGCTTCTGTATAGAGTGAAGGATTGAGTCCCGGGCGACGGCAGATTAGGTAGAGTCTGGAGACATTAATCTCGTTGACTTTTTTTCTCGCTTTTTTTCCCCCCTCTCTCTCTCTTTCTTTTAACTTCGTCGTCGCCAAAATGAAATTAGGGTTTTACTATTAATAACGCGGATAAGAAAATGAAGAAAAAAAGAAAAGGAAGTGCAGGGAAAAGTTTAACACCACATACCTGTCGTACGGACGATTTCCAAACATATGAGCGAAGCTGTTTACGAGGAAGGTAGCGTTCAGTAGCCATACGTAACGAATTATTACAGCTAAAAAGCTTATGAGAGGAGATTCGTTCCAGAAATAAATCGGGATTAAAATCGGGAGTACGAAACACAGGAACAACATTATCGGTGTGAAATGCCTGAAACAATAATTACAAAATTCATTATCGTATCATCGTAAGCTAAAAAATATGAGAAAGAAGAACGAAATAATCACTTACTTGTTGACCACCTGCAATACCGGATCTCCGTAAATATCACTCATGTCTACCTTATTCCCGTATTTTTTTACGGCTGGATGTCTGCGCATCATGAGCCATCCAACGTGAGAAAAGAAAAATCCTCTATTGGCATCGTGAGGATCAGCTGGGGTCTCCGTGTAACGATGATGCGTTCGATGGTCGCGAATCCATGCAAATGGACTTGTCTAAAAAACGACGGGGGTTAAAAAAAAAAGAAGAGAAACCAACACGAATATCTCAATATTATTATACGATAAATATCCACGCCCCTTATAATGTACTTTTCAAGACAAGATCTTTGCGAAGCTATCGGTTCGTTGAGCTGGAAATGCAATGAGGGAAAATTGAAGGAAACTGGAAACAGGCCGTGCTACGTTCTATTTTTGGAATTTTCCTTAAAGACCCGACGCGTTGAGCCCGTCCATGATTTACCGCAGAAATAAAGCTGCACACTTCGGTTCATTAATTTCGACATCGAGGTATAGAAAATGTTGAAATAAACTCCATTCTAGCTGTATAAAAATTGGAGCGGCGGGAGGGGGGGCCATTTTGTGAACGTATAAAATAAGCTCTAAATTTAATACCCCGATTCGAATACCACCCGCGCGGTCGGGGGTTGAAAAAAAGTGAAGGAAAAAAAACATGTCTACGCAGTGATTTTCAGCACCCGATAACCACCATTTTCTCACACACGTATAGAAAAATCGTTATTGGATTTATTCACTGAATATACCATATATGTACGTATAAGTATGTATAGTTATATACCCATTATTGAACTTTTTTCGCACATATAGGGCTGCTGTGTCGCTGAATCGTCGAAAAAAAAAATGTATAAACGTAATTACTAAAATTAATTCTATCCACCTCGTGTATAGTGGAGCGCAAACAGGCGAGAACAGCTATTTCAAAATATAGAACGTCAAAACACAAAAGGGGGAAAAAACGGAAGAAAAATATCAAAAACTATACCAACGAACAATTTTTGTACAAAATTCTTTTTCTCACCTGTCCAGCAGCGCAGTAAAGCAGTGCTAAAATTATCTTCAAAGGTGTTTTAGCGCTGTAACTCCTATGTGCCCATAGTCTATGGGCTCCAGCCGTGACTCCGATACCGGAAGTAATTCCATACAAGGGGCCTTTGGGCGGCAAAAAAAAAAATTAAAAAATTAGATGAAACAAAAAAGCAACCAACAAAATCGAAATAACAACGCATGTTCCTTCAAGGTACCAGCCCCCCCAAATTTCAAAAGGGTACAAAAAGTTTAATAAAATCTACTCACTGAAAATCCACGTCCCGAGTTTTGCACGATGATAATTTGTAGCAAATCCATAAAAAGCAACGAAATGTAAAAGAGCTATGGCAATGATGTTTCTCCATATCAATGGTTGTTCCGCAGATTGAGGTGGTAACGGAATCGGTTCCGCTGTAACTCCCGCAGCTGCGCCGCCATCTTGAATTGATTTTTTACGCTCCAACTCGGGTTCCTTAAACTGCGTTACCGTCGACGTGAACATCCCTCTGTAATTATTTCAAACAATAAGCAAAATTAAAAAAATTAACGAATAAATTAGCAAAATAAATGAATATACCATGTGTCCCAGCGTTACACCGCAGTATGTCCGGTTGCCTGCCGCTAGGCGCTCGGCATAACCGGTCACGGCGACCCAACAAAGATGGGCACTTTGCCGGATGCGCTGGGACACATGGATAAGTATGTGGAATTCATCGAGTAATGTAAACTCAAAAAACTAAAGAGCTAATCATATACTTGTTTGAAAATTTTGCAGATAAATGAGAGGATGATTCTAACGCTCATATATAATTTCTAAAAAAAAACACATAATGCAGTAATAAAACAAAAGTATATAGGTACTATGCATTTGTAATAATTAGGAGAGATCTTTGAAATCGAATAGCGGTTCGTGTATCACAAATGTATTATTAAAAACCCTAAACAAAAGAGAATAAAAAAAGATAAAAAAACCTGCAGCAATCGGCTATCGAAATTACGCTTGTATTATAATGTTGTACATTCTAAAAAAATAATGACCATGGGCAACGGTGATGATGATGATGATGATGATGAACGATGATTGCGTATATAGACATCAGGATATGAGAACTACGTAGACCGAGTTTCGTTGACCTAGTATCTGATGTTTACGTGGCTCATACTCCGAATTATAATGTTATACACATAGCTCGAGGATATGCCGAAAGCGAAGAGGATATATGAGTACGTACGTACATATAATATAAGCAGTGGGACATGGTGCCAAAAGTAGATGAGAAACTATAGGAAGAGAAAGAAAAAAACCACCACGAAGCGTCGTGATTTCTCTTCAGCACTTGACCGAAACTGACTTTACAATACATCCAGAGGGATACGGGGAGATGTATGTGACGTGTTTTACGTTCCCGGATATGATTCACGTATTTAAAATACTATATCGACATTAGATCAATCAAAATATAACGGCCTATGTACTATAAATTCTATATATTCTCCGTGCGTGTCCTATATAATCGACGTTTTCGAGGCTTACTTTTTACAGTTGAGGTTGGTTCCGTTTTTTTCTTTTTCTTTTCTTACTTTTTTTTTCGTGTACTTAATCGGTACTGATCCATATCCACATACAGGCGTACAGATGTGTATACATGTATATACTGCATGAGTACTTATGTATACTTTCTATAATAGTACCTAATTATAATCGTGAAGCAGCCGCTTGTTTTACTATAGATAATTATCGTCCAAACATACCAATTATCACTGCAAAATTTACAAATCTTTTTTCCGCTACAAAAGGAATTAAAAAAGAAATATATAGGTATAGATATAATGAATGCTGTGAAAATTATGATTGTTAAAAACAGTCCCGATACATCTGTAGATAACGCGGTACGGATAATTGGAAACAAAAATAAAACACCATTAAAAATTGTTTCTTTAGAGAATTACTTATACATTTGACTTCTGCGCTATAATAAAAGTAAGATTAAAATAAAAATGAAGAAGAAAAAAGAATATCGTTGAATACATTAATTATGATTCAACTTGACATTGACTTTGAAAAAATTTATAATAAAACGGAACGTAGACTGGGTAACACCTTGTAAAGGTTAAGGTGTACAGCGATGAACGGCATAAACCGGAATCTCGCGCGTATCGTATTACATGATTTACCTCCACATACACAGGGTATACACATTCATACCGCGTAACGTGTGGAGAAATTATGTGTAGCATAGATTTGTAGATCGTTAGATTAATATGATGGATATGGGATATGCGCTCGGGTTATGCCTACATTAATATTTCACCGAATGAAAATAAAGTAATAGCCGAGCAAAATAGTAGGTATTTAAAAGCTGAATCAGACCCACATCTCAATTATTTATTAACCAGGCCACGACCCCTGACGTTTTCGATTTGACTAAAAATTTCTTTAAAAAAAAACTACCCTTTTGATGCAACGAAATTTTGAAATGTTTCACTTTTCGCTGATATTAATATTTCTAGATTGGGTTACTCGCACTTCAACATCGACATGATTTTTCACGCACATCGAACATCAGAAGCACATAAAAAAAAAAAAGAAAAGATTTCAGTCAAATCGAAATCGTCAAAGTTCGCAGACCGATATGGACCAATTGAGGTGGTCTTGGTAGTGAAAAAGTAAATCAATTAAGTAAAGATTTATAGTCGAAATTTTGCTGGGGTGAAATTGAAAGAGAATAAGGAAGAGAAGCAAGTTCGATGAAAGATATTAAGAGACATATGAGTAGGTGTAAATGCATATGGGTACGGTACATATTTCTATGTATGGGGGATCGGAGGATCGAGAAAGTGAATTCCTGTTACCGATGCCGCGTCGTTGCATTCGATGTGGTTCACTTGCGGACCGGTTTATTACACTACCAGGTGATTATGCATCTCTCACTTTACGTACGTATGTATTCACGACACATACCTATGCAGACGAATAAAAGTGCAACCATATACGAGATTTTCCTCCGCGCGTGGTTCCGCATTCATTACGCACCACGCGCCTTTATTTTTCACCCGTTATGATTATTTTCATGATATATGCACGTATACGCAAGCTGCACTATCGTATATACCTATATTGAATTGCACTTTACGTTACGTCAGATACGGAAATTCATAAGCTGTAGAACTTTTCTCTAGATACCAATTTAATCGACTCATCAAAATATTTCCTACGATTCGGATTCTCAATATAAGGTCGGAAACCGAAAATCAAAAATAAATCGTGAAATCCATAAAATCTAATTTTTTCCAGTTAATTTCTTGTTGCACTAAACACGATTGATATGCCGAACCACATAGAGCACGTAATTTTGAATATTCACACTTGATGCCTATAAAAAAAGTGATATCGTAATGATCGTGATATTACATCACGAACATTGTAATATAAATAGTATAAATTTTACGATGAGATATATCCCGTGTTAATTTATATATACGCGGTGTTCTAATAATTCGTTCGGTTCTTACACACCTTATACCAGGCGCGTAATTGCATAGGCGTAATAAATGATCACGTGGGAGATGCAGTAAGACATGGTTAAGTAAATCAGGAAATGAACATAACACGCCGTGCTCGTTGCGCGTGGTGAAAGTATCTAATACCTAAATACCCCGTACACGGCAAAGAAGAAATAAAAAAAAATTTCTTTCTTTCTTTCTAACTATAGTAAAAGTTAGACGCGTATAAGAAAACTAGCCCTGATTCGATCCGATCCGATTTCATTCGATTCCGCATTCTATTCCATAATCGTTCTAATATCTAATGGTCGATTTATTTTACGATCGCTTTTACTACACGTCTCGTGAGAAATAAGAAGTTTCGATTTTTTTTTGGTCCTTTATTTTTATCCTTTGTCCTATATCCCCATCCTACATTTAAAATGTATGGTCAATTTTTGTTTCCTATTATAACATTGATGGTTCTCGTACATATCCTTTCTCTAACGACTTTCTTTAATTTAATTGAAAACAAATTCAGCTAAAAAATGACCCTAATTTTTTTCTGACCCCAGGTAACTTGTAGTCGATCGTAATCCGGGTTCTTTTCATCTTCCTGAAGCGAAAAGGGAAGTTGTGTGTTTTCGGACATTGAAAAAATGAAAATTTAAGCTTCACTGAATCTTCATATTCTGAGGTCTGAAAAACAACCCCCGACCGATTTTAGTTGGACGATGACTTGAGACGAATCCAACCGATTTAATTAATTAATTAATTGAAAATATTATTGCCGTGAACTTGGGAGATTAAAATTATAAAGTGCAATACTCACTATGAAAAATATGTTCCTCTCTGTGCGCCGATCCGGTGTTAATCAATTTCGTGTTTCTGCAATTTTTCTTTTGGTCCTTTTTTTTTCTCTTTCTCTCAAACGAAAATTCAGCACTGTCTCAGTATACGAAAAATGGTCGCTGCTCGATTCCACGGTACAATTAAAAGATTCAAATTTTGTTCGAAAAATAAAATTTCAAAAAAATATTTTCGTACGAAGATTTTGAATTTTGTACAGATATACGAACGATGTGTCGCTGTTCGACCGTACAAAACGATGATTCGATTTGTAATGAAATGAGATCGGTTCGTAGGACTGAAGCAAACCGGCAAATTCCCCCGGGATCTTTCCGGGCGTGCGGTGGATAGTCGTTCTTATATATAAAGACTCGGGTGGTTCCTGTCGATAGCTGCTTCGCTCGCGGTGTCTCTTGAGTAGGGATTTCGAACAAGTGTAGATGTACGTGTGTACGTGTTATAAGTATTACGGGAGAGAGTGGGGCGAAACTAACCACCCCGAGGCGAAACGAAGGATTATTTTAATTCTCAGATGTTGCGGATGATGCTACCAGAAAAATTTTACACTTTTTTTCTAAAACCCCCGGGGTTCCGGACGTCTTGCCTCACTATTTCCTACGTTTGTAAACACTACCTACTTCAAGTTGGTGTGTAACACAGATTTTTTGATAATCAGGGAGAGAATTTGGCCCAATTCGCTTTTATCTTATGATTAAAATACGATCTACTCAAGTGCAGGACAAAAAAACAGGGCTATACACTTATACCTTTCTCCCCACTGTCTCGGGATGGAAAGAACCAAAAAGACAAAAACAAAAAAACAATCTGAGAGAAGAAAAAAACGGCAGACTGTATAGGGAGAGATTATTCGAACGGCACTGTAATCTTTTTCAACTATATCGCAAGCGTATAGCGTCTACGTTTTTTTAGGTTTTTCAGCCCCCTAGGCAACGATCGTTGAAACATTTGGAGCATTGAACTTGAATAGACCTGATGTACCGTATACTACGTGTTACAGTCAACGTCTAATAAGTCGGTACTTGAGAAAAAAAAAAATCGTATCCAACAGCATCCGAATGTCAATTTTGTTTTTTTTTTGTTTCTTTTTTTCCCAATATCTCAGAGCACGAAGATGTGTAGGATCGTGTGTAACGTATATATATGTATTCGTGGAGAAAGCGCGCGCAAGATGGTTACATACACTATAGGTACACACACATAATACACGCGTGCATGTGTGCTATAAATAATACTTGGGGAATTAAAATTGATAATTAATGATATATTGTAGCCAGACGGAGAAATGTGAATGAACTGATTCTTATCTTTCTCACCGACTTTCTGTTTATGGTAATATCAAGCTTCGAATTGATTCAGAATTGCATGTAGGCGTCAAAGTCCGGACGACTTATTTTTTCATGAACTCGGAAAGATTCCCAAAAGGAACCCCTGGATCTCTTGAGAGGGGCAAAAGTATGTCCTATGTGACTCAGAGACCATCGCTGAATAAACGCATTTCACACGTACGCAATTTAATTGTTCTATTCAAAAAAACGAGGTAGTGGAATAAAAACCTTTTTGGAATACTTCAATTTCCGAAGTTTTCAAATAATGTTCACCATATTCCAGACCCGGTGCCGTACTAAATTTTGAAATTTCGACATGATATTTGAATTCAGAGATTCTGAGAACTTGGAAAACGACACTCGTGACATTATACGTTTCTTTTTTTTTTTTTGAATTTCAATTCCAACGACGCCTACAACGTACGTTGCTTTACATACATACATATGATCTTGAAAAGGGTTAAAAGTATATATCCATGTCAAAACACATGGACAAACGTATGTACTCTACTTTCATCTTCGCGCGCAACACCCCCTCGCTAAGGTGTAAACGTAGCCGATTATTTATGAGGTATATACTTTGAAATTCATCAGGACGCCAGCCGTAGAGGAGAAACCTTCGCACAGCCGTTTTCGTTTTATGTGATATACAGTTACACGAGACCCGGGTTTCACTTACGCTGGACCCTAACGGCTAACGGTTATATACCAAACCTATACGTATATATAAATAAATATATTTCATGTATTATGTATGTATATAACCACTTCCTTCTTCTCTCAAGTTACTTTACATCCGATACTTTTGCAACTACAGATAGGGTTCAGAATTCAGTTTAACCTGTCGTCGACAGACGCAGATATCGATATACATAGTTAGATAAACTGCTTCAATTTCGAACCCTTTGAATGCAAAGAATCGTTTTATATTTTTTCTATACCAAATATAATCGACATCGATGTTACATAAACCAGAAGCAATCTTAGTGTATTATTTACACCGTACAAAAGCTTGGTCGATATCCACATGTAAGATTGAATATATATTTATACATATAGGTATATAGACAATCTTTCTCCAATTCCTCAATTCACTTCACATCTATTTTTTTTTGTTGGTCTGTCTTTTTTTTTAGAATTTCTTGCGTCACAGTCTGGGTTCATCGAAATTATTGCACGTATATATACGTATAGGTGTATACCTTATATCTAAATATGGCGGACGGAAAGTTGCATGAATAGAAACGAATTAAAAAAATGAAAAGACAGAATATACGTGCCTATATGTATGACAAAACTACCTGCATCGTTGTATTAAAATTCGGTTCTATAACTGCGATTATCTGACATGATTTGGAAAGTAAAAGTAACGCAGTGATATACAAGTACGCTGTGGCTAAAAAAAAAAGTATAACAAAAAACGCATGTCTGCAAAATTCGAAAGATACCTCCGCATGTGTCGAAATTATCATATTACCCTCTTTTATTATTCATCTTGTGCTTTTTTTTTCTTCTCTCAATTTTCGCTATTGGGAAAAGGTGAAGCTTTCGACCCACGTGATGAAGAATAATACGTCGATTGTGCGATTTCTTTAGAAATTGTTGGATTCTTGAAATTATTGCCTCATTGCTGTACAATGGAAAAAGAAAGGAAAAGGAAAAGGAAATAGAATAAAGAATCATCAAACGTTGTTTGAGTTTGACACGGAATGCCCCATAAATACCTGAGTAAGTTATATACACATAGTGCATCTCGTGGATCGATTATTTGCGTCCCAATTTCCGCGCTGAAAGTCCCGCAGACGTCGGTTGTACGTACGCCGTGCGGCGCGGCGCGTCGCGGTCGTTCTCTTCGTTTCGCTTGGCTTCGTCTTTTCCATGAGCTTCCTGCTCCCGGCAGCTCGTTCTGGCCAGGGCAGGCACCTAACCCCTTAACCCATACCGGCGTGAATTATTATCGTAGGTACATACCCAGGCATACGTGCATTCACACGTACACTGCAGGAACTGCGAGAATGTTCTCCCGGGACTCCGCGGGAGAAGCTGCTTTTCATACGGACGTAACGCCTGCCGCAGGCCGCCACCTTCCCCGTTTCGCGTATGCATCTTAACGGATAATAACAATATAATCAGCTCTTGTTGCGGTTGTAAATATTGCGACAATTACGGAATACAACAATCATCAAAAATTGCGATGTTCTAACGCCAATTTAACGTGGTATACAACAACTTATAGGGCATTCCGTAATGGTATACCATGTGGCAGTATGTCCGGTGGCCTGCCGCTAGGCGAGCCAACAAAGGGGGCACGCTTTGCCGGATGCGCCTAGCGGCAGCCAACCCGACATACTGTAGTGTAAACGCTGGGACACTTGGTATACGTATCTTGAAATAACAATTCTTTGAAAATGATGAAAAATGGGTAAAATTACATGAAAATGTAAATGTTTGTGATTAAAAAGAAACAAAAAAATACCTTGGCGTACTTGAGGGGTGCTACCTACCAACGCGTTTGGAAAAGTTCCGTCACGGAATGAGGCATACGCGAAGGTATATGTATGTATACACATAATGACTGTAGGTGCTATTTAACAACCGTAGGAGAATCGTAAAACTTCATTTTTTTTTCTTCTCCCATTCTATTTTTCTCTTTCTTTTGCTGCAGCTTTACCATGTATACCTATAAGCATTGCAGTAAAATTAAAATATTTTTACGTGCAACGCTGCACCCTAGGCAGTATTACAATAATGGGGCAAAACGAAATGAAACGAAATGAAACAAAACGAAATGAAATGAAATGAAATGGAATGTTGCAAAAATTGTTGTTTCTTTTTTTTTAAACGCACACTACTGACATCTAAAATTTGCGACTACCTAATATGTCCACAGGTAGAACTATAGGTATTACAACGAGCTGCAGTTCAGTCGCGGATGTAATTTTCGCAACTGGTATATTTCGACAACATTGGCCGCATTTGCAGAAATAAAACTAAATGTATCTGTACAGATAGATAAATGTGTACATAGGTATATAACATTAACGTATATTACATACCCGCAGGACGTTTACCTAGATGTATGTATGTAGCAACATGATAAATTATTATTTCAGGAGGACTACGACGCAACAATGCAAAAAAAAAATTTTATATTCGAGTACCAATTATAACGGTCGAACAATAAACTCGTGGAACGACGAAGTGTTCCACCATATACCTCCATTCTATCAGCTAGGACATTCTTTTTTTCTTCTTTCATTTTTTTTTGCTCCTTCATTTTTGTTGATTTAATTTTCTACCTTTCCCTCTCTTTCTTTCTCTCTCGTTGTCTCTGTTTTTATTGTACATTAGAGCTTAGAAACTGGAGGATATAGGTACACGTACATACCTATATAGATACCTATGTATATACATATATATAATAGATATTGTTTGGTATAAGTTGTGAAATGAACGTTTGATTTTTTTAGAATCAACATCAATAAAGAGAAATGTCTTATTACGTGTACATCTAATGGCTTAGAATTAATTCACAATCAGTGCAATAAAAAACCATGTCAATTGGAAATATTTAATTTTAACACCTTCGCGGTCGAGCATAAAACTATTGATTATTTTTTTTAAATTTTTTATTACTTTTTAATCGATCAATTATACTCGAGCTTATCTAATGTACGTGAACATTTACGGTAGAAATTTAGTATAGAATATTGCGTGCCGAAACCGAACAAAAAGAACAAAAAAAGTAACTCGATTTTATGAGGTTTTCCATATCATAAACTACGAAACTTCGGTTTGGAGAACGTCTATTCTGTCTGGTATACAGCAATATTTCTAGTATGTGCAGATGAAGTTTTTAGGTCGTGAATGCTATGACGAATTCGAAGTATTTTCTAATATCCGAAGGTGCTGAAATGTTGAGTACTTCAGATCCTTCGGCACACATATTCTTTTTCAAGCAAAATGTAGTACGGGAACTCGAAGAAATGAGAGAAAACAATATTATTCATAATCCTGATTCCGCGTGGTAAGAATCATCACCTTGTACAATATATCAAACCGTGTATCGTTGTGCTTCGACTTTCATAAAGATATTTAATTTGATTTCCTACGTAAATGTCATCGCTCTTTGACGTCGTTTTATAGATATTTAATTTGTCCAGCAAAATAACTTCCGAACAACCCACTTTTCGACAATGTGCAGAAACGAAAAAGAACTCTGGTTCGAATCCAAGAAAAAAAGAACATTAACAAAAACGACACAATTACAATTTTGTGTTTGTTCTTTGACTATGAACATTTTATGACTATATAAACTTCGAACAGAACCGAGGTATCCGTACTTAATTATATGTTATTGTAGAAAGAAAAAAAAGTAAAAACGAAAAAGACAAATGAACAGTTAAATAACTCGTGACTATATACTTATACTTGTCACTCGATCTCGTAGATTATGAGCAACCGAATGAAAGAAAGAAGAAAAAACATTCCTTGACTTTTTTCGTTTTTTTTTTTGTGTTATAAGTGTAGGGTCGACACTCTCATGATTCTGTTCACTTTCATTTGGACTTTCTCACTTAATTTGAAAATGAATGTATACGCATCGGCATCGTCAAAATTGAGAAAAATTGAGTAAAAGGAAAAGAAAAAAAATAAATTGAGAAAGAATAAATAAAAAAATTGACGAGTTGAAGATTTATAACATACATTAACGGACGTCCACGACCTACGCCGCTCATATAAATGTATATTTATATTTCAAAGAACTGAGAGAATGTTATTACGCAAATTGGAGCTTAAAGGTTAATCGAAATTAAATTTACTTGCATTCGTTTCTTTGAAAGAAAAAAATGTCTCTATACATACGTAGAACTATACAATATGCTGGACGCATAATAACATGCATACCTCATCGCAGATATTGCAATCCAATGCACGGTGAATCTCACCGATTCGTCGTCGTTTCATTTATTTCTTCGCTTCGTTAACGCCATATAATTCTAGTCTATCCTCACTAAAAAAATTGCAGCACAAAAAAACACCACAATTAATCAACAACAGTTCCATAAATTATATCACATACCTGCAGCCATGTATTCTGCAAAGCATGTAATTTTCATCCGAACGTAAATCGTGTAGCAGATCCGATATCTAAAATTGAAAGTGATCCTCATTGGCTCACACACCTATACCTACCTGCACGATCGATTGTCTGTTGTTCCAGCAATTCCCGAAATGATAACACTTCCTTTATCGTATTTATTTCAATTGCTAGCCGAACGTGAGTCCGCTGGAGCGATATTTTTTTTCTGGATCGTCTTGATGTCCGAAAAAAAGCAAGAAAACAAAAAAAAAAGAGAGAAACTGGACTTCGTGCAGCAAATTTCGATACACGGAAGCGGTTCAAAATTCAACTCCTCATTAAATTAAATTCATTATGACTCGGAAAAAAAAATATCAAAAAACTAAAAAGGAATTCACGTGATCTAAACCCTTATGAGATGAACGTTCGTATAGTCGAATGTGACGACATTTAAAATATTTCAATTGAAGAATAGCTTTCTAAAAACGAGTGGATATGATATTTTCAATCATCAAATTGTACGTACATATTTATATACCTCGAGTATGAACGTTCATTTCTCTTTAAGATAATTGCCCTGAAGGTAAGTGAAGTATGTATAAAAAAATAATAAAAAGCTATTTGAAAGGGCCCGCATCGTGTACAGCAGACGATCGACAACTACCGCTAATTTGACCCAAATTTCTGTAGACCGTGCGGTGCCCCCAAGAGACGTGAAAAAGGATGAATAAGTATATAGGTAATATTCATAATGCGTAAAGTTTGCCCCAAAAAATGGAAAATTCACGTTTGCGGTTCTTGTCGGTTGTTGCAGTTGCTATTATTATTGCTATTATTATTATTAGTGGGGTATTATTACCGCTATCACTCCAAACGTAGTTATATAGGTATGATGTACAAAGAAAGGGAGAGTGGGCTAGGAGTGGCGTACATAGCGTGAGAGCTCGGCTCAAGTCCTTAGAGTCCTTATATCCCGTGGGATGAAGGGGTTTACCCTGCCAGAATTGAGAGAGATAAGCTCGGTGTCGCCGCGGCTTACCGTTAACCGGGTGCACAGGGAAGCGGCATCAACTCCTGCAGGTATAAATCTGATAAATTTCTTCCCCCTCTAACCCTTATATCTATACCGTTTCCCGATGGCACAGGAACCCTGAGGAAGAAAAGAAAGAGGCGGAGGTTAATAATTAATTTCACACCCCTGACGAGGAGGGGTGACGCTTTTATTAAAAGCGATACAATCTCACCACATGTACATGTATGTGTACGTGTATACCTCGAGGGGGTAACCGCTTGAGAAATACTTGGGACAGTCAATTTTGAAATGCTATGAAATACTAGTGAAATGTGAAATGGTTGGGACACCTATACCTACCTATATCGGGTGGTTACCCCCTCGGTATACCTATATCACTGGAAAAAATTTCAAAGGAAAAAAGATACATTGGCTGGGGTCAAAAGCCAGTCGGATGGAAATAGAAATATGCCCCATATACCACACATATCACTATGCAGCTGCAGCACGTTCGATTTTTATTTCATCCTATGCCCCGTGCGATCGTTCTTCACTTTTTTCAATCTTCCTTCCTTTTTTTATTTCTCCATTCCCCCAAATCCCTGAAGGGGCGGGATATATGAAACAGAATGTAAAGCGCGCGCGTGGATACTCTTGGAACTCGATGGTGAAAATAATGGAGCAGAAATCAATCAGACTTTCAAGTGTATAGAGTATAGAGCCCCCCAACAAACGATTCCCATCAATCCTACCTACCCCAATTTAATGGCGACACGCCCACGCTCAAATTGACTCGCGGGTCAACCCCCTATAAAAAAAAGCGTTTCAGCTACTGCTGAACTTATCGAGTAAAAGTCACGACTGAAAACTTCTGGTTTACACTTTTTATTCCTTTTGGTTATTTAATTATTAATCATTTTTTTGTTTACGCTTCGGAGGACAGAAGCGAAAAAAAATTGGTGGACATCGTGATATATTCTTTAATTACATTGACATACCTCTGATTCTAAATTGCTACTACCATCCGTTATTGTTAGAATATCCTCCGTAATGATTCGTTCCGTAATTTTGGCAAAGATTGTTTGTCGTTCTATTTTGATGCGTATTGTTGTAATTAGATCCGTAATAAACAGGTTGATAGGTATTCGTACATGGCTGCGTGGCGTACGGTGGGCAATTAATTTCTGTGGCTGTGTGACAATCAGTTTTTACCGTAGGACAGGGACAAGGGCATATAACAGGACGTGGAGGACACGATGGTTTTTTGTCGACGATTCCAACGGTCGCGCTACCAGATGCTGATTTCCGTCTAGCACATTTCCGGCGTTCGCCACAAGCGAGAGGATTTCCACCTTCTCCATCTGGTTTCCCACATTTCCCGAATTTTCCTTTCTTGTCTCTTTTGTTACAGGTTCCTTCCTTACCGCACAAAGAAGGTTTTGTTATGCAAGGAATCGACTCGCCGTCGTCTCCGGCACCGTCCGCACTTCCAGATCTTCCGTTTCCATCTCCATCGGTTTTTCCACCAACGCCATTTTTATTCCCAGACTTTCCGTCGGAAATTCCTCCTTTGTTTTTGTCTCGTCCACGGTTACGTCCCGAATCATCCGATCCCGATCCAGATCCGGTACCCTTATCGCCATCTTTTCCACTGCCATTTTTGCCACCTTTATTTCCTCTTCCCCCGTTACAGCAGCAACATATCATGTCCTTGGGATTTTTCGGAACCAACAAAGTTCCACTACCCCAACAACCGCCTGTCAATTCATCCTCTGTCAATTCGCGACATTGATATGGTAAAATTCCGCTAGTTTCTTCCTTGGCATAAAACAGACGAGCAGGATCTTTGGGAACTTCAATTTCAGATATTACGGAGCGTCCTAAATGTGTTATCCTTGAATAAATCGTCAGTCGGGCGTTGGAATCGGTTCCGTCTTCCTTCAGGAGCGAATATGTCGCCTTCGAAGACCTATATAGGGTATGCGTAAATGAGGATGCTATTCAATTCGAATACATCAAAAGGAAATGGGTATTATTTCTGAATTCGAATAACCGACCTGCCAACAGGTTTCCTAGGATGCGTTGGAATCCCTCTGATTATTTCCTCGTCCTTCTTTTTAATCCCTTTGATAACGTCGTTGAATAATTCTGAAACATCGACACAGGCGAGACCGACGTCTTCGCAAGCTGGTCGTTCTAAATATTTCGAAAGTTCTCTGTGCACGTGGATTTGAAGATCAACATCTTTCATTGGTTGGTCAAGAGAATCCTGAGGGATCGGGAACACGACCGAAACCCCGCCGTTAAAACGTTCTATCTCTAAATTTGAACCTCTGTAAACTTGGTAATCGGAACGTTGGGGTAAAATGGACGTCCAGCTTTTATCGAGGAGTCTAAAAAGTACCACAGTCTTCTTCATCAACGCTGAATCAAAACTTGAAATCCGCGGGACGAATAACTGCCGCGAATAATGTAGAAAATTAAAAATAGGTTAGAATTTGTGTGCGCCTGGAAGATTAGAAACTTCGGTAAAAGTGAATAATATAATAATTCACCTCATCGATTGATATTTCCAACATCATCAAGTCCAGATCAGACGCGACAATAAGTGACGACATTGTTGAAATTTAAATTAGATGCGATAAACTTTACTAGAATTTTGAATTTATAGTTACCTTGAATTTTTGCTCTTTTCGTTGCTAAAATTTGGAATTGTTTAGTCCGAAATGCGCCACGATAAAAATTTCACAGATCCGTGAACCATAGCGATCTTCAAATTTTTTATTCCGCAAATCTCGTGTCCCTGGTTGCATTTCGGCCTTGGGATTTTAGGGCACTTGGAAGCTGGAGCGTTCATATATATGGTAATGAGGAGTCCCGGCAGTGTAGATTTATAACGCGAATTACGTGTAAACGTTCGAAGCCTTCCTCTTTCTCTTCTCCTACGGGATATATTCTCTCCGTACAGCAGCAGCCTAGGCGATGAGAGTTAAGCTCCTGCAGGTCTTCTCCTCGTTTATATGGAGATAATTGAATTTCTGTTGGAGTTACAATTAAATGCCTCGCGCTTAATTAACTAGTATGATTTCATTCAAATTAATCCTACTGGAACGGTGTATACATATACCATATCCACTAACGATTCGAACGCGTGACGAACCTTAAGCGTCTCGGATATATTATAGTTAATACCCGGAAAAGGCGTCCCAGGCGATTAACGCAGAATCCCAAATCCTGAAGGACCTGCAACTACGCTATATGGACACAACAGATTACGCTTTCATACACCCTCTCTCTCTTACTCTCCAAGGACTCGGGGGGTCAAAGTAGTTGTGAAACTTTGATTTTAGAACCGCTTTCTAGGCAGCAGCTAAGTGCCGAGGGTAATCTTGCGGTTCTTAGTGTTGCTTCTTCTCTTCCTCCTCTTCGTACTGCTGCGGCTTCCAAAACTCCAGCTTCTCCCGGGGATCCCGCAGGAGAATCCGGCAAGTTCTTATCTCTCGCATAAGTTACCCTGGACTATGCATATAGGTATGGGTGAGCTGGCTACCCGCTTCCTATAAGCTGCACAGGAAATGATTTTGACCGTCGGAAATTCCCTGAAAATCGAAAACGTTTTATATAGTTATTTCATATCGTTCGTACACATTTGATTTTATCAAAACTCAAAGAATTGGAATAATTTTTTTCTTATTCTAAACACAGGATGTTCGTAAAATTCAGTAATAATTCAGCCGGGGGTTGGAGAATGAGATCCGTCCAATATCAAAGTTTTTGAATCTTAGAATGTTCACAAAGATGTTAATTTTTAGAATTTTTTGACCATTTATCAAAGGTGTACAAGCTCCCTCAAGTTGTGGTCCTTTTTTAAACTTATTCCAAAACTTTTAAACATGAAAGATGGCAAATAAAACGCTCCCTATATTTTCTTCATCATAATATATTAAGGATTTAACTACAACCGAATAATATCACCTCGTAAAATTTTCTGTTCCAGCTGAGGATGAAGTCTGACTGTACAACCGGACTTTATTTTATCCTGATCCTGGCAAGCAGTCTTCTGGTAACGACTTCAGGGACGTCTCGTTATAAGGTATAAGATCGGAAAGTCCATTTCGTAAGTTTGCAGAATCAATCAAAGCTGGTTCGGTTTTTCAGCACTCTCGAAGGCACCGCGATTACGCTTCGGGGCCAACGGTGATATCGACGGTAGCCGATTCTTCACCGTCAACGTCGTCGTCGGTCCTTCAGGATGGGGGGGATCTTATCCTGAATAATGGAAAAGGTGAGATGGAGGATTATTTGAGGAACTCTGGAGAGAAGGATAGCCGATAAGCGGCTGAACGGGTCATCGGCGACCCCCCGTGCAGAGAAAATAACCGTATCTTGAAATTGAATAACCTCCAACAGCTCACACTAGCTTATAAGCGATGAGGATAATCCAGAATACGAAACCCATAGCCACTAAAATTGCTACCATTTGCACGCAGACGCACATTGCTGCCGCAGTTTTGAAAATGACGGAGCGAATCTAAAATAGATCAGAGAAAAAATTGAATAACAATTACCCGTATCATTGATTTACTTCAGATCCTTGCCTGGGAAAGTACTGCGGAGCCGGGAGGGAGTGTGAGTTATCGGTTTCCGAACCTGAAGGAGAAGTCGCGCTCTGCGTTTGTATAAGAAGATGCAGTCGTCGGCATCGTCCAGTCTGTGGGAGCGATGGTCGAATTTATGCAAATCACTGCGAACTTCATCGTGCAGCTTGCAACTCCGGACTACCCCTCATAGCCAGTAGATTGATGCGATGCCTCCATAGAACAGGTGAGTAGAATAAAAATTTGAAGATAAAGGAGAGAGGAATAATAATCTTGTACCCCGGCCCAGACGCGCATTCTCCAAGTGCTCCAAAGTCTGGAACAACTCTCAAGCCACCGGAGCTGGAAAAAGTTCAGGAAAATGTGATCGACACGGACAGTTACGACCTGGATGACTGCTCTGCTCAGGAATACGAGATCATGAAGGTAAAATCCAGATATTCTTGAGAGGAAAGGATCGATTGCAGCGCTGATGATATTATAATCTATCGATTTTATCCCCCAGGATAATCTGCTGCTTTTTAACCACGCGAGGCTAATGGCGCAGGATAATCACAGCAAGGAATATCTGGTTAGCATAATGTTCTCACACTACGATCAGAACAACAATGGGAACTTGGAACGAGAGGAACTAGAGCAGGTGAGGCGATCTTCACCGAGGCTTTTGAATCCACGTATATTAACAATCCTATTTAAATATTATATATTCCAGATTGCGCAGCGAGAAGACCTCGAACAGCTCAGCAGGGGCTGCTCTCTCGGTCATATGATAAGCTACGACGACGCTGACAAGGACGGACGCCTAAATATCAATGAATTCTACATGGCGTTCAGCAAACTCTACAGTAATTTTTATCGATAATAATTGACTATAGTACAATTTACGTCCAGCAAGGTAATAAAATTTTCATCTCCCGTTTTATGACAAGGTGTCTCCGTGGTCTCTCTGGACAAATCTCGCGAAGTTAATCACATCTCTGCGATGGTGGGTGACAACGTTGAGATAAAATGTGACGTAACAGGAACCCCGCCACCACCTCTTGTCTGGCGCCGGCACGAGGCAGATGTTGAAACTCTTTCCGAACAGGAGGTAATCATTTTTTTCATATATCGTGCGAGTTATCAACTAAGAATCGCTCATCTTTATATTCAGATCCGAGTTTTCAACGATGGCAGTCTTTACTTAACAAGGGTGCAGCTCGTCCATGCTGGAAACTACACGTGTCATGCTCTCAGGAATAAAGACGTTGTTCAGACCCACGTGCTCACAGTTTACAGTGAGTTTTTGTAACGATAATTCTCACCGATTCCTGAAACTCGAACACCTTTGTGACTTTTCAGCTGTGCCCGAGGTTCGCGTGACGCCGCGGCTGCAGTCAAAAAGACCGGGAGAAGAAGCGACGATGTGGTGTCACGTCGTAGGGGAGCCTTTGCCCCGGGTGGAATGGCTAAAAAATGACGAGCCCCTTCGTCTTGACGCAGATGATGATGGGGGAAGGGAGGATGAAAGCAGCGATGATAGCGGAAGTAACGATGCAGAGGATGGGAAGTACGAAGTAGTCGGAAACGGGACAAAACTTGTAGTTAGAAATGTGGGATATGCGGATACAGGAGCGTACATGTGCCAAGCAACAAGTGTCGGTGGACTCACTAGGGATATAAGCAGCCTCGTGATCCAGGAGCAGCCAACCCCGAGTAAGTAATTGCATCCCGATCAAAGTAACAATGGAGGCATCGACACAACGAAGGAATCTATTTTCCAGCTGCTGCCAGTGAGGAACGTCGCTTTTTCTCTTTCCACGAATGGGGAATCTCGATCTATGAGCCTTCGGCATGCAGACTTTATCACCAAATAAAATCATCGGACATAATTCCAGGGACACAGGTAAATCGAAAACATAACTTTCGAGGAGCAAAACGTATTTTGAATCCTTACTTTTTCTCACCCTCAGGAATACGTCTGCGGGGAAAAGGGTATCGGTTGTTCATGGGGTAGAGCGATAAACGTGGCTAATAGATACGTCTACGTAAGTCAACCGGAAAAGGATCGTATCCTTGTAATAAGTAAAATCCAGATGGTGGTTGTCGATGTAAGTTCGATCGTCCGCTGCGCCGACACTGGTTATGGAGTCGGTGGCTCTTGCTTACCAAATTTTTTTTAAAATTTATTTCAGGTCGTAGCTACGGACAAATACCCCGTCGAATTGTATTACGTATCATCCCTGGACCAGGTCTGGGTTCTGAATTGGCGCAGCGTACGGGATGCGGGAATAAAAACTGTCCAGGTGATCCGAGATGCGGCGCAGAAAAGAAAACACCGTACGGTTCATCCTGAGCCAATAGATGGGCAGTTCGATCTTGTCAAAGGTCTTTACATACCCGGACACCAGGTAATGAATATTAAAAGGGTGTTTGAAAATAGACAGGACAGAAATTAATAGATTTTCATCAACAGGAGATCGGCCATACCTATAAGTATGGATACGTTACGCACACGAACCAGAGAGGAATGTACAAACTGGATTTAGCAAACATGCGTTACACTCGTAGCGTGGATCTTGCACCTTATAGCTGCGTGCCCACGAATGTTCAGTTCCCAGCACTCTGTAAGTACAGCATGACGAATGAAAATTATAGTCGCAGCATCTCTTCATCCTTCGTATCCTCGGCAGATGGATTTGTCATTTTGCAATGCGAGGAGCCTGTCACAGGGCGAGCAACGGGTCAACTTCTACTGGATTACGTAACGGACGCGGTACTGGCTCATAAACCAGGACTCGTAGGTCGCCCATTAATTTCTCCGGACTCTCGACACCTCGTCACCCTCGATAGACAAGAGAGCGGCGTGATACTCGTAGTCCAAGAAATATTACGTGAGTGTAGTTGCTGGTTGGATTTAATTTTGTGGATAAAAAACATGCAAACATTAACTCTATGGATTTTCAATCGCATTACAGCAAGTGGTCTGAAGTTTGCTTTCGACGTGAAAACTTCGCTCAACATAAGCGACATAACATTTTATCCATCACAGACGACACACGGTTGCGATCTTTATGCCTCTTCGACGGACAAAGAGGATATCCTTTTCCTCAATTTAGCAACGGGTATGTTCACGATTAAACGATCCTAGTTAAAAGTGCGTAAATTTACCGTAAAATTTTTCTCTCTCCAACGCCAGGTAAAGTCGAGATGATAACGGGAGTTGGAAAGGCGATGCCAGCGAGTATGGCAAGGTGGGGAAATCCGAACAGGCCGATAGTGGAGAGCGGTGTTTTTGGAAGATATATGGTCAGCCCTTCGAACGAGGCTCTCTTTGTTATAAACGGAGAGACGAGGACCGTCAACTGTGAAATCGGAGGGCTGGTCCGTCCAAGCGCTGTAGTTTGGTTGACGGTTCCGATCCACTAAAACATATATATGGAATCGAAGTAACCCATTGAATTTTATTCGTTTTCCGTTCCCCATTAATTTTTAATGATTAGCTGCAGTAAATCCTTCAACGGTGCGGCGACGGTGACGGTGACGGCCAAGCCGAGCTCAGTTCAACCCTGTACTTGTGTATACATGAATCGAACCTTTAGTTAGTTCTTGGAATCCCAATGGTTAGAATTTTTTTTTATTCTTCTTTGAAGAGCCTGAGAGAGGATCGCAAATTTATAATCACACGAGAGACACATGTGGGCACTTGACTTAATAAAAGATAATATCATTTTCATACTAATTGTTAAGATAACACCGTACACAATAACTAGTGATAAAAATTATAATAGAATATTTATATTATATTATATTGTATTATTAAAGGAAAAAAAAATGAAAAAAAAAATGAAAATGAAAATGACATGTTTAAATATAGCATTTTTATGGAATATTGCCTGTTCGTGGCGTGTAATTTAAAAAATTAGTATTTAGAAACCGAGAGTTAATCTCGAAAATTTGAAGTGACAGAAAAATGAATAAATAAATAATTAATAAAATTTGATTAATAAAAATGTTATTTTGTATCTGAAATAGTATAAACCAAAAAATGGGAATTTGTAATCAGGCAAAAACGAAAAATGAAAAATATTTATCAAACAATACCAATTATGATTCGATTATTCACTTACGCCCAATTCTGTTCTATTTCATCATATTAAAAATCTGAAAGGAACGTTGTCTTCTCATCATTGGATAAAAAAAAAAAAATCTAATAAATTACGTTTATTTAGGTTTATAGTCAATATTCAGATTGATCGAATAAAGCTCCTATCTATAGTATGTATACCTATATAATTAACTATGGTACAAATTCAATATTGTTATTTATAATTTGACATAATTATTGGAAATTACGTTCGCAATTGGACCGTCGTAACGAAACGAGGTTCATCAATTTTCTTGTTCTCCATTCGCTCCAATATTTTCGCCAAGTTTAGATTCGATTTTACAATTTAAATAAAAAGAACAACATAAATTGAGTAATTATTAGAACAAGCAACGTATACATACTCGATGTATAATTTCCTGCTCGTGAGATCATATCAGGTCTGTCACAATGATGTGAATACAATGAAGGATCAACGTCTGAATCAGGGATCGGGAAACAAATGTTCTGAGGAAAGGAGAAGATGGAGCGGTTGTTCCTGGATTTGAAGTAGTTAATAAATCTGATTGCTGTAAATAAAAGTATACGAGACAAAAAAAAATTGTTCGATAACGAAACAGCGAAGACTACAAATATCATTCCGTATCGTGATATCGAAGAAAAGTATCTATTTTTTTCCCCTTTAGCAATACTACAATAATACGACACCTAACAGTTCGATGACGATCTTATAATAGGTATATTTCAAATAAGTCTACCGTCTTCGTGTAATCTGGAATTGTCAAGTCTACGGTAACCCCGATGAGCTTGGTAGTTAAATGTTACAAGGTTTTGTATTCGTACCCTGACGACTGTAGAACAATATATAAGCGTTGCTGAAATCCTCCTCCTGTGGTTTTTGCCTTGTTGTTACTTCATCGTTATAATAATGCCACATATCTGTCCGAGGGTTACGAGCATAGGCTGTATAATGGCCAGCTGAAACACCTGAAAAAAAATGTCAACTTGGAAATCCAGTACAAATATAATTTCCTTCAGTTTCCTGACCTCCAAAATGACAGACGCAGGCGTAGAGATCATAGAGGTGCCTCCCGATGCCGAGACCAACCAAAGGGAAGGTGACCTTGTCGTCTAGCTTCATGCTGACGCATTCATAGAACACGAATCTACGACAATATATAATAATACAGAACATAAAAAGTGAAGGAAACTTGAATAACTCTGTCAAATTTTTTAAATACCTCTTTAGGTACACTATAAGGAACTTTGGGTATCGATGGACGGTAAGCGTTTTTGTAGCACACTGATTGTGCTCGCACTTGGGACAGAACCAGGGATTATGCTCATCCAGCGTTTCACTGTAAAAAATCAAGATAGAGCTCACGATTCTCAGTTACAGAAGCTCCTGTATATACCTTTGACTAAATGCTTGCAGGCAATCGTATAACGACAAAGGACGATGTGGTCTCTGTTTGCTGACGCTTACATGATCGACAGGTTTTATGATTTTGGGCACTGTATCCGTATATCGTACCGCAAGTGTATCGCCATTTTGCAATGCAACCATCCCTGAATCTGGTACTCGACAGCCGGTACAATGAGCCGTGTACATGCAGCGGGAACAATGATGACCCTGAATCGAAGAAAAGCATTTTAGTTTCGCAGGATTATTACCGAGGAAAATTTTTCAAGTGACATAATTCGGCTAACCTGTCCATCGACAAAATGTATGCTGTATCGTGCCTCTTGCGGTACAACTTTCTTGACAGAGTCGTATAAATCCTTAGCATTAACCCTGGAAGGTAATTTAACTAAGTGTGGATAACCGTAGAGCTTGGTGCCTTTCCGATTGTTGGTTCCCTCGTTACTGTCGCCCCTTAGAACCAACGGTACGTTAAGGTTACGAATAGCCGGCCTTGGACGACCAGTTTGATCGATCTTTGTGAAAGAGGATGCCGTCACGAACGTCGAACAAACTGGGCACTTTTGAGGATCCGTCTGGTTCTTGAAGTAGTTCTGTTGGGCAATACGCACTCGTATCTCAACTCTCTCATCGATTTAGCTTATCCCACAAATTGGTTGGACCATGGATGATGGTGCGGGGGACACGTTCCCACAAAGCCGCCGCAAATAAACTTAAAATCTTGTCGCAAAACAAGCAACTGGAAATTTTCCCATAAGAAATCATACGTACCCAGGGATTAAAAAAAAAAAACACAACTTTGCAGCAAGCCACAGTATAAAAAAAATGATCAAAAACAGCTACTGTACTTCCGGTAAATGGATAAATAGATAAGTAGATAAATCAGCGAATGAAATAAAAGAAAAGCCCTCAGTATATACAGCAGTGTCAGACTAGTCTGAATTGAGTTCTACGCTCTAAAAGAAAAACGCAGCTTGCAGATTATACTCAAACAGCTGATCACGTGGGTTTCCATCTGGAGTAAAACCGTCTCCGCTTTGGTTTTTAGAAATTCCGCAGCATCCCCGACATTGGGCAAACCCCAGCTCTTTCTGGTTCCCACGCACATTACTATAATGCCGCCCTGCTAGAACGTTTAGTGACCTTGACTCAGACCTTCCCGAGGCAATGTAAGATGGTAACAAAATTGTACCCTGCTTGTAAGCCCCTACTGCTAGATTGACACTGCTGATTTTCATCATCGGGCGCTCTTCTTATCAGAGTTTCAAAAATATAATCAAATAAATAGTAAGAAAAACTCTGTACGTACGATATAAACTTCTACTCTGGGAATCTCTGCATTTTGTTTTACATTAAAATACTATCGGATAATCAACGGGTTACGCATTCGGTAAGGCACGGGAGAACATATCAAGTGGTATATTATAGGCCAAACAACTAACCTCAATGCAGGGATCACACATTATAAAATTACATCCACTTCCATCGTGTTTTTTAAGATCCCCGTCAAGCTCTTCCAAGCATATCATGCAAAGCCCAACATCGTCGCTGACTCCATTTCCTGTCCGACATGGTTCCGCCTCTGTCACCCTATCCCCGCTTCCGTCGGATGTTGACGTATATGCGCTGGGAGGATCGGATAATTCAAAAGCGTAGATCGATCTGTTAGTGTCATTTACATACTTCAACAGTGAGTTATCGTCCTGGAATCGATGATTGTTCCATTAGTCGGATGAAATCTCATTAGTAGAGTATTAAAAATGTTCTTGAAATATTTTGTACAGCGGTATGTAGCCCTGTGTCTAATACTTTGAGGAACAGGAATGTTCTACCGCAAGTGATTTAATATCGGAGGGCAGTATCGGCAGCTACCGGAGCTCGAGAGTTAGCAGCCTTCTTGACCCTCCATCGAAGATAGAAAAAAAAAAGAAAAGGAAAAATCATATCGGACTTACCAATATCTTAGCTATATGATTTTCCAAAACTTCAGCCAACGCCACATTCGCCGTCGAAACGTTTGGCTTTCCCAAAGTCTCCAGCAACTCTTCCTTCACTTTACCAATTCTCGACTGCTTGTTCAAAGAAACCACGCACCGCGTCGGGGCATCTCCATTCGCTGGTATGTACGTCACAGCCAGTTGCCTTTCCATGGCCCGTGGTAGAGGCACGGAGAGGTACATAAACGGTTCGTAAGTTACAGATATATGCTTACAAACCGCGCAAACAACCTATTTAATTTAGAAATAATTCAACAAAGTTTATCATCGCATTACCAATTGAGTAAATAGAAATACCGTGGTTAATAGACTGACCGTGCTTTTAAATTGTCCCTGAAATGTATCAACGATTACACTTCTGTTAGTCCTGAGGTGCTTGGCCCAATGTCGATCAGCCTCTGCCTCAGCTTCGCCTTGTGTAGCAACAGCACCGTTTTCGCAATTGAGCATGAGTCTGGAGCACTGGAGTCCGCTACCACCGAGTCCATCCCTCCTGTGATTTTTCTCCTGATCTTCGAGTCGCATTCTCTTAACATTGCATTTTTCAAGACCACTATCACATTCGGCATCGGAACCGCTGGAGAAACAGTCAGCTCCACGATTCCCAGCTTGTACGTTGACCTCCTTGATTCGTTTAATGCTTACACTCTTATTATCAAAATCGTGATTTTCAGTTAAATTAGAATTCTCTAGAGCTGTCCTGCGGATGTTTTCTTTCGGAAATTTCTGGGAATCGTAATGTATCTCGTTGTTGCTTTCCTGCGGCGTGACCAAGAAATTCGCATTGCTCGTCTTTGCATCTTTTAATATATCATAGAGTCCGTGATAACAAGTGACACTGTTTGTCAAAACATTGTCGAGCTTATCCAGCCGAAATTCATTTCCTCTAAGCGCTGGAGACTCCGTTCCTCCGTCTTCCTGCATCTTGTTGTGGATGAAACTAGATTTAGTTTCAACAATCTCATCTGAATCCAGCGTTTCCTCGTCATCGTTCAACAGCGATCCCCTAGGCGAATTAACCGCACTATCCGTCTCACCCATGGGAGAATCCGATTCTGCCGACAATGATTTTATACAGTGAAAATCACATTTCCTACTCCTACATTGAGAAACATGAATTTTTTAACAATTCTCACCTCTGGGTGAACCAGCCATCGTTACGTTAGGACTGTTGGGGCACTCCGGTGATGGTAGGTTGTCGTAAACTTTGTGATTATCAACGGGCGAGGATTCACGATTACTAACGGTTGTTGCCACAAAGTTATCGGTGATATTTGAGTCACAAAATGGGTCATTCTCCCCATTGCATTCGGCAGTTGTCGCTGTAGCCGGGACCCGATGTTGTTTCATCGACTTTGCAGTGTTCATTTGCTCGTGCAAAGAATCGAGTAGAAGGGCAAGAAACTCTTGGCAGTCATGCTAAATTGTGTGTTGGAATTTTAATAATAAGTGGAGATGCAGCTGAATAATCTTTAGAACCTCGAAAGTTCACTCACCTGTCTATAGTCTTTAAATTGCGAATGGTAAGTTCCGAGGACTTGCTTGAACTCAGCTGGCCTAACCACGCTATATCTACCAGACCACATTTTACTGAGAAGTGAACCGAAATGTGCCATCAATGAACGCGGGTGTACAAGTTTATCACATTTGGATTCAGAATCTAGGAAATGACGTAGAACAGGAGGTGTGGCCGTCAAGCACTGAAGGCCCGCGGCCATGAAGCACGTGTTGCCCAAATTTCGAAGCCCGCACACCCCAGGTGGTGTCGTGACTTCTGTCAAAAAGGACAGAAGATATAGAATTAAATATCTCACAACGCCCAATTCAACAAACAAATATTTACCTATCACAGAGTCATCCTGATTTTCTCCAGCTTCGGCAAAGAGGTTATTTAAAGCAATTGCTCCAGGAGGTAAGAAGGGCCCGTGTTCAACACCCATAGGCGAGTCCTCGATGGGGTCAGCTCCGACATCTACAAAATCATCGAGTCCTGGTGGTGGTGGCATTGGAATGGCATAGTCTGCAGCTGAGCTGTTGGCTTCTGTCCTACAGGGTGATGAATAATGATTTACATTTTGTGAGATGGTTAATTGACGCCCCGCCTGACTTACCATGTGTTTTCAATCCCCATATTGTTACTACCGGATTGCAAAAAATCTTCTTGCAAAGTGAGATTCTGATCGAGTGACGATGCTAGGGGACTGAGCCCCGTGGGTTCGGGGATTTCTGGGGCCTGGGGGATCTCGGGTACTTTAGACGACTCTATCGCCAAAATACCTCCTGCTCCAGCAGCGCCCACCTGACTGTCCATTCGGACTGCCCCAAAGCCTGTGGAGAACAATCAACCGAATCGAATGTTTTTAGTAGAGGAATTTTTAGCCCTGCATCTCTAGGGCGTCTTTGTCTAATTAATCAATTAAGAATTCAGAGAGCAAAAATTGAGGGCGTTTTTTTTAATGGTAAGAATCTCAGATTATTATCAACATGATTTCCTCCGGCAGATAAACCGACACCGAAATAAAGTTGAGAAATTATAGCTTCGGAATCATGGAAAAGAAAGGGGAGAAATTTCGCGAATCGAAACGTGGAAACTAAACAATGGTACCGCCTTTTGGAAGGCAACGAGGTTATCACGATTAATCGCCGGTGCTCACGACTTTTACATTACGATAGAAAAATGGGTCTATAACTGGCACTTCTTAAACTAGTCGAATTTGGAAATGCAAACTTACTTTTCTGCTTTTAGAATCCGCCAAAGATATTTCGCCCGCAAAGCTTAGGCCGCCATTACGGAAATCAACGTGTGTCTGATTTACAGATTTGCACAAAAACTGCGAACTCTACTGCGAACTCAAAGGTAGCGCCAATCGTCCAGATTGCGGAGAATCTCCAAGTCATTTGAGGGTAAAAAAATTTAAGGGCAAACAGCGCAGCGAGATCTCGAAGACCGCCATAAGTCGATTCCCTTCGACTTCACGCGCTTAAAAAGTGTGTGTGAACTTTGGTGTGAACGAAGCTTAAATTTGACAGATGCGTACTTTACGCCAAAAATGTACGACAGCTACGCTTGCCTGTCAGTTTGTTTTTGGATTTGCATTTTTTCAACAGTGCCTTCATATAAATTTTGTGGAGTTGATGAGCAGGATTTAATGCTTGACAGGATATTCAGAATGCTTAATCAAAACTGTCGCAAAGGAGTGTATCCTCGCAGCAACATACACAGGTTTGAAGTTCCAGAGGACAAGGTTCCATGGAAGACGGAATTTCCTGAATATAACCCACCAGATTACACAGCAACTAAGGTATATGGAGCACCATGGGCAGACCCGGACATCAATGAGCCAGAGTTCAGACCAAAATGGAATGAGATTGACGGTCAGTCACTAGTAAATAAGAAGGAAAAGAAAATTAAACATTAATGTTTTTACAGATGATATAAGCCGTAAAAGTTACACTGGGAATTACGTTGTGGAGGGCCGACCGCTGAACCCTATCGGTCGCACAGGAATAATTGGGAGAGGTTTATTAGGACGTTGGGGACCAAATCACGCTGGGGATCCTATCGTTACGCGTTGGAAACGCAATGGCACTGGGGCAGTTGAGATAAGCCGAATTACTAAAAAGCCTATACTGCAGTTTGTTGCTATACAAAGAGGAGATACAGGGGAATGGGCGCTTCCGGGAGGTATGGTAGATCCTGGTGAAGCTGTCACTTCTACCGTGCAAAGAGAATTTATGGAAGAGGCTTTGAACTCACTTGAAAAAGATGACTCGGAGATTGACAGTGTAAAGGAAACGTTAAAAAAGTTCTTTGAGAATGGAGATAATATTTATCAGGGGTACGTTGACGATCCTAGGAACACGGATAACTCATGGATGGAAACTGTGGCCTTGAATTTTCACGACGAAGTTGGTGGTATCGTTGGAAAAATAAATTTGCAAGCGGGAGATGACGCCGCTAACGTTCGCTGGATGGATATAAATAAGGAACTTGCACTCTACTCTAGTCATGGGCTATTCGTCAAACAGACTGCACAAAAGCACACTGCACATTGGTAATTCAAGTTATTAGCAAAAATATTGAAAGGACGTATCGTAGTTTGGTGCTAAGCAGATAGAATTGGTGAAAGTACAGGAATATATTTTTTTACTAATCTCATTAAGGTAGAAGAGAAAAACAAACCCAGGGTTGGGAGATTTGTAATTCAGCTCCTTTTTGTTATTCCCGCAAAACTCAAAGAATAGCAAGGTATGGGCCTCTGAGTTTAGTTCTTAATTTTTCAACACTTTTATTGTTTGACTTTGATAAGAGTCATTAACAAATAATAAAGTTATTTCATACGTGTATATAGATAAAAAAATTGTTCTCTTTTATTTCTATGCCTTAACAATAATCCTTACCTCACAGAAAAACATTTCATCTGAATAAACACTCTAAGTTTATCGAGATTTAACCTGAAGTAACGTTATTACGGAGATACATACATCATGAGTAAAAAATAATTAACAAAAAAAAAAAAAGAAAAACAACTGAATTCAGTCTGTCGATACTTGCTCTAAGAATAATCGTTCCATCTTTAAAAAAAATCAAAGAATAGTTTTTCAATTAACTCTATTTTCAGAATAGTATATCGTAGCACTACAGAAAAATTCAACGAGTCGTTTATATTTATCTAATATACCTCGCTGCTTAAGATCTACGGTGTTTAATATAGTCGTATATACAGATCCTACCAGACACGTCCATCTTTGAAGATCCCCGATTTTATTTACAAATTCTCTTGTATTACCTATTCGCGCATTTCGCAGACATTTAATACTTTCACAATACCTATTATAGGTATCAAAAAAAAACCTTGCAATGCACCTGATCCCTAGGTTACAGGACCAGACTCGCTCAAGGTCATGGCTTTTGGAGAGTCAGCAGACGTCTCATAGGAGCCCACATCTTCAACCCATCGTTTTTCGATAGATGAATCAACCAAACTGAAAAACTTCTTCCATTTTACAGCCATTTTGTCTCATAATCCTACAAGTTGCACAAGTAGATTGCCGCCTGTATTGACATTTGCAACTTTATCTACCGGCAAACACCTAGCAATTTCCTGTTCATCAATATTCTGTCGATTATTAGCAACAGGTTTGTCCAAAGTAAGCGCGTATTGCGCCTGCTGCTGACCCAGCTTGGCTGCTTCGGTGAACAACTTTCGAGCCTTTTGCATATTTACCTGAAGTCCACCTCGCCCTTGAGCATGAAAAACTCCTAAGTTATACATTGCGTCTGCATGTCCATTTTCTGCAGCAGCTTGATATCGTCTAGCGGCCTGAAATATATAGGGGATGTAGGTGGATGCCATATCTTGGAACCGCGAAAAACCTCAGTTTTAGAAGCTGCATTACCTCTTTCTGATCAATGAGAGTTCCAAGTCCCATTTCATGACAGAGAGCCAAGTTAAACATACTCGATGAAGAGGAGAGACTAGAGCCAGTTGTGAAATGCTTAACCGCCTCCTTATAACGCTTTTCTTTAAGAGCTTTCATTCCCATTTGAAATTCATACTCCCCCATGACTATTCTATGAATGCGAGTGAAATCATCACCTGCATCTTGAAGAGCCTGAAAGAATCAAGCAAAGTTCTAATATTTTTCGATTTGAAGTACTAATTCGATCATTTTTTTGTTGTATACCTCTTCGATGGTGATCGGACCATAGGGTGTTTGGGAATTCAAATTGAAATCCTGAATATTTTTATCGCCTGCATCGTTTTCACTATGATTCCCAACACAGTTACTGATTGGCAATACATGACAAGGTTCGAGGCAGAACAAAGCACCTAGAACTTGCGAAATGCGAACATCATGTACCTGCGATATTCGTTTACACCAAACCGAATCTAGATCAGGACAAAGGATTCTCCGATGAAAGCACAGCGACTGGCAAATTATCCATCCAACAGCCAGAAGTCCAGACTAACCAAACAATATGATAGCATTAAGCATGGCTTAGAATAGATGTAGGAAAATGCGTGATAGAATGTTTTCTAGTCCTACCCATTCGACAGCTTCACCCCATGTATATTTTGGGTTCCAACGGGACCCCCGACTCCTATAAGTTGCTGGATTCGCAGCTTTGATGCCACGAAAAATATTAATGTACCGAGTAATCAGACATCTGGTTATTAACGGTTGATCAACAGCACAAACGGTTTTGGTAGGGTTAACCTCACTTGTGCGGGTGCCATCTTGTGAGGTGTGCGAATATATATTCGTGCTACAATTTGCACGACGTTCAAGGGATTCACGAATTCCACGGGATACAAACTTCCACATTTTAAAGGATTCTTGAAAATGATATAAAGTTACATAGGAACATTGAACGATTTTACGAAATCACGAAAATGACACCCTGCCGCAGTCGAGGGCAGCAGGCGACTTGCAGCGACTTGTTTTTCTGCACTCTTGTACCTGCGCATGTGTGACTTTGGCCACGTGACATACATGACGTAAGCCTCGGAGTATTTTTTAAAAATTACGCAATGTCAAATAACTCGTTCAGTCGGTACTAGAACACTGGAGATAACAAAAACTAGAAAGTAACGATCGAACGTTATTCAATGAATGATCCATCGAAACCTCATACGTTTCTATTTTTCGTTAGGATTAAATGAAACTGGAATGTGGTTTAGAGTAACAAAATTTATTCAATCAACTTCACTTACACCGCTGTTCATTCTTATCATCACATTGTTTAACAACTCTTAAATTCCAATAGACTGTCATTATAATAATCAGAAACTGAATGCCTCATAGACGTTAGCTCCAAAACTTTTAAGTTGATCATTCAGAATCAGTTGTTTGACCCACACGGAAGGACTGTCACCTGTTCTGGGCACTGCAGGTACTTGTCCATTCACAATAGGGACAAGTTTTGCCATTGGCATGGACATTTTGTTAAGATTTAGGAACCCGTTTGTCTGACAGACATCTAAGGGTTTCTCAGTTGCATCGGTCCATGTGGAATCGCTCTGGGACGAAGGACCCGGGACAGGGGTAGGTTGTTCCGTTACCTTAGGGAATGAAGAATCAAAGAAATACTCAGAGATGTGATCAACCATCATGACAAAGCCAGTCGTGATGCTAGAACGAACAAGGGATTGAACCTCTTCACTTTCCATGAGGTCCAACGTCTCAGCTATGATCTTAGATAGGGTTTTGTCAGATACTGCTTCACAATTTCGCGGAAGAACGTAAGAAGACAAATTTTTTACAGGGTCTTTGTTAGTGTCGGCAGAAACGGAGGAAGTTATTCCCAAATAAATTTGCTCCACATCCCTTAAAGTTAGCTTTTGAGCTAGAGTTATAGAAGCAGCAGTCTCCTCCACCTTTTCTTTGATGAATTGACTCAGTTTAACTGCTCCTTCACTCATAAAGTACTCGCATATCGATAGATACTTTTCCTGCATAGCTCCATCAATTTCAACCTGTTCGCCAGGATTTTTAGAGTCCCGGAACATGTAGCCACCCATCACATTAAGTTGAATTCTCAAAGTCACGACCAGTATTGTACTGGCATAAATCAAGGCAGCTGATCTGGCAAGTGCGAGGACTTTCAGCTCATTCCAAAGACTTATTTTGTCACCTGATCCCAGCCGAAGCTTCTCAACTATTGCTTCTGTGTCCAGAGTGCTGGTTATCGTATCCCTAAGTCCATTGGCAAGCGAAAGTATCGTTTGATTGCAGGTTCTCTCTGTACTCTCAAAGTGTTGCTGTCGTCTTGTTCGTTCAATAAAGGCTCGGGTCTCACTTTCCTGCCATTCTCTCAGCTTACGCTGTGTGTACCTTGTTGCAAGAATTACACCCCCAACCAAAACACCACTGACAACAAATTTGCGTCTGTGTCGATACAAAAAATCTCTCATACGTGAAAACATTTTACTTGTGTAAATTGTAAAGTTGCTGCTTTGTCATATCATCACTCTCTATTTAAGTCTATGTACTGTTATTATCGTTGTCGGAAATGGACTAAGGCTCATTACAGGAATATGATAGAACATGTATTTAGGCAGGTCAGATACCAAGGATTATTCCAAAGACGATTTGGAATGTGCCTGCGCTGTGCGTTCCAATCTGTTCATAACAAAGTTTGTGGTATCTATAAATCGTTCTACACAATTATGTAGACAACTCTCCGTCCTCGATTCCAAACGAGGAGATGGTTTGTCGATGCAGGTATCCCAGCAAATGTCAGTCAGATCGTGAACCAAACCCTGTAAAATTAACCTGAGCTGTGAAATATATTTTAGATCAAGGGAGGATCTGATTCAAATTGAGTTTCCTGCAATAAGTGAGATAATCGATCGGGAAGACCATTGATCAATTGATATTGGTGTAGGTTATATTGTCAAAAAATTAAATTCACCTGAAATCGCTGTTTCTGGGTTTCAACCTCAATGAAATGCTGAAGCTGTGAGTCTACCGCACCTTGCGAACTTTGATCTCCATCAAAACTCATGCTTCAAATCTCACGCCTTCCTAATCCGTTGATCTTATTTGCAACTAATGAACTTTGAGCTTACAGTTAATCCCACGGTTAATATTCGCAGCGCAATAATTTAGCATCGAATTATCAAAAGCCGCAGAGTCACTCGCGCAGACCAGGAAACCACTCCAAAATTCACCGAAACTTCAGAAAATCCTTCCGCACAAGAAAAAAAACTCAAGCGTTTCAAGCAGTGGCGCCATCGTTAGCAATAATACGAAAGGTACAAAATCGCATGCACATTCAAAATGGCGGTCTTTGAAATGCAACAATGGATCGTGAACAATGGTCTACCACGGTCTACCCTCCATAGATCAGACCCTGGCAGGACAAATGCAGGGACAATAAGTTGGGGTATCATATTGGATCATTAATAGCAATTAAATCCTGAACAGGCTGAAAATGTATAGTGTTGGGCGTAAGGAATTAGGTAATCATTCATATCTGAAATATATGACACTAGGTCAAAGAAAGGTGATTTTTTCCCACCGAACCTGATAATCAAGGACAATCAATTATCTTTAATCGGTTAATAAAATCGCCTGAGACAATGCATAATCACGATGAAAAGTCAAAACCTAGTTAGAATAATTTTTGCATCCATCCATATAATTTCTTTCAATAATCATAGTTCATATAGTCAAAGGTTCTCCACGTGTCTTTTTTGAAAATTGCTCACACATTCTATCATTTTCCTATTATATCTATAGATATGTACTAAGTGCTCGTGTATTTGTAGAATATACACGTGCGTCATCGATTGCGTCTGGTTGAAGCGAGCAAGCGAGGGTTTTAAGTCGTCCACGTGGAGCCGCTGCTGCAACCGGCGGGGTCATGGTACAGAGAGATCTTCTGGAGCTCAGGGACGACCAAGGGGAAGAGTGAAGGAAAGTTTTCGCTTGGTGGGAGCAGCAGCACCACTAGTAGCAGCAGCTACGGTGAAGGACGTTCTTTTTTTTTCCTACGACCGTTTGGTGGGGGAATTTGTTACACGTGCGCTTCTTCCCCCCTCTTATCTCCTCATCGCGTCCAGAGAGAGAAAGAGAGAGAAAGAGAGAGAGAGAAAGCCTACGGGTAGGTAGCTGTAGGTAGGAAATGACTTGGTTTCTTTTTGTTCTTATTGTTTTCCTATTTCCCTTCTCTTTGCAATCTCCGTTGTCTTCTTATTCTTCAGGTTATTATTATTATTAACATTATTGTCACATTTAATTTTTCCTTCTAATCCTTCTTTTTTTCTTTTCTAGGTACATACTACAGCATTTTCTATTGCAGAGTCAAAAGAGGTCATCGATAACGGTTTTGGAAATGAATTTCCCTGTATAATATAGTGTGATCCATAGTAGTGTAAATTTCTGCTAGTTTTTAGAGTAGAAATAGAACCTAGAGTATAATAGAATATAGTTGAATGGATGGTTGATTATTAACATAAGGATATTCAGTAACTGGTTTAAAGTATAAAATTTACGTTGACCGCGCTTTTACAACAAGCCACACGTGTCGAGTATTCCATTACATGATTCTTGTGCATATATATGTGTACATATAATATATGATATACCTACATATAATAGAGACAGACAAACACACGTCAATTTCGGGATAGATTAAGGGGAAATTTACGGGATTTCTTGGGAAGGGATATACAAGCGGGGCGGTAATAAGCAAAGCGCGCGCGCGCACACCTTTTGCGAAATCCTTTCCGAATAGGAATAAAAGTAGAGGGGGTCACACGTGCCGCACATTCGTTATCATGATCATGATTATTAGAATCTCTTCTATGTGTAGGGTACATAGGTATATAAAATACAGGTATATACCTATACGAGACATTTTACACGAGGATCGAAGAACATGGCGCTTATTTCCTTACCACTTGCAAGTTCAGTTGCCCGCAAGCCTTTGAACGGTGCAGAGTGCGCGCAAACGACGCGTACCCTACACTAAAATACCCTATATAATAATATTACATTAATTAAACTAGTTAAAATTTTTTTGTTTGATCATTATTATCAATATTATACCATTAAACTAAAGTATTTATTCACAAATTGTTACTTTCACTTATATTATATACGTACCTATATTTACGTATGTAAGTATGTATATAGATATATATACATAATACCCTCTCTTACAAAGTTTTGTACATTAATTTTTAAAGCCCAGATAATTATTATTGTTGCAAAAGAAAGCAGTGAATTTTGTTTCAACTCCGTGATAATATAATTAGATTAGAAATTCATTTTACTTTTCTTTCTCCTCACAGTACCTATTACTAATTATTTTTTATTTTTGTGTTGTGTTCAATTCAAATTCTTTGATCAAAGGCTGATATAAGGGTATATAATTATCAACGTATGAATAATATCATGTATTTGATAATTTAATAATTTAATCATAATAATAATTAAGAAGGATGAAATAATATGATGGTTGGAAAAAAAAATTTCAGAGCTTAATTATTCCGTCCTAGAATTATGATTTCAACGTGATATACATAAATATCTATCATCCTGGTATATTTATATGTATCAATATAACAAAAGAAAAGAAAAGAATAAAAGAAAACCATAACGAAGAAAAGCAATATTTTCAACTGTTAAATATCTTGCACACATATCCTATTCGTTATTATTAATAATAATAAAAAGAAGAATAATAAGAATAAGAATAAGAATAATAAGAATAATAAGAATATTAATAATAATAATAATTTACATAAGGAATTCAAAATTCCAAAGACAATTTAAAACGCATATATGCATATAGATTCGAAGAAAGAAAATAATAGTGTGTGGTGCGCATTTTTTTATCGGAAAAAATAAAGGTGTGTAGGGAGGTGGATGATTATTATTTAAAAAATAATAATCATTGTAATAATAAAAGTAACAACAGAAACGAGAACAAAAATAAAAGCAGATAGACCAAACCGCTGTCGTACAGGTATGTATAACACACATAATATTTACATATGAGGTGTATAGTATACGTGTGTAATGTGCGGAATAATTATTGCCAATTAATTTTCAATTGATTTTTTTCAATATTCGCCTATAAGTGAACGCCATGATAATTGAATAACTATCAAATAAATAAAATCTGAATATCATAACTATTTTAATTTTAATCAAATATCCACATACATGATTATTTGATAATTTGACACACGAAAAGGAAAAATTTTTTTCATATGAGAATGTGTTGAGCGACGATTTCCACACACTGAGACACGTGGGAGATATATACAATTTATTATGTATTGTACATATGTGTGCTATGTATATAAGTATGTACATCAATATATAGATATAGAGACAGTTAGTCATCGCCTTATCGCCACGTGTGGCCCATATTTTCTCTCCTTCTTTTCCCTCTCCAACATCATCAATTTTCCACCTCACTCCCTTCCCTATACATATTCCCCTTCTTATCCAGACCGCAATGTACATT
This sequence comes from Athalia cordata, assembly GCA_963932425.1. Taxonomy (NCBI): domain Eukaryota; kingdom Metazoa; phylum Arthropoda; class Insecta; order Hymenoptera; family Athaliidae; genus Athalia; species Athalia cordata. Next base: position 548,825 of record OZ010627.1, read on the forward strand.
TGTATGTGTGTTCTGTACATACATATATATGTATATATAACTCTGCGATACTATAATTAAAATCAAAATTTTATACCCTTTGATTGAAACTTTTTAGATATTGTATATGATGCAGATTAGGAAGATACGACGCATAAAATTTGAAATTAATTACATCAATCTCTAACAGACTTTCATGATTTCCGGATAATATACGTATAATATAACGGGATCTGGTAATACCGAGAGAAAGGGAATTTTCCGGACTTTTGAAAGTCTGAAGAAGGGAAAACGCATATAGTCCGTACCGCGCGTACTCACATAGTGAATACATAGGTATATACAGACAATGTTTGTCTGTGTATAGGTGAACCCGAATACACCACATACCTATATATATATATCTCTCTCGGTATATATATATATATATATATATATATATATATATATAGGTATATATAAAATATATATATGTATATCTGTATGTTTATACCACATCCATCTACGCTACTCTGGTGTTCAAGGGGCATCGAACTTGGAAAGCCACGTGCGCCGCGAAAGCGAGGCGTCGGTGTCGGCGTTCACGGTTCGATCAAGGGGAAAGAATTTTCACGGGGAAGGGAGAAGATTATAATATAGAAGAAGAATTTGGCGATTGTCTTTTACAGGGGATGATATGCTAAGATGTTCTATTATACTGTGCCTACTTTCTTAATAGTATTTGAAATGACAAATTTGCAGTTTGCAGTTTGTAGTCTGCAGCGTATCGAATGAGTATCAGATATAATAGTCAGGTGAAACAAAGTTTATTGGCTCATGGTATGATAGAAGGGCTTCGTTAGTTAGAAACGTGACATCCGATATGATAATGTGAAATTAAAACACATGTAAAGATTCCTCCTTGTGCAGGATTCGATTGAAGCCTTTTATAATTACGTATATTACGTTTAAAATCTAGAAGCAACAGAGTGCTGGGCGTAAAGTTGACTACAATAGTATAATATACCGGCATATATACAGATCGAAATATTGGCGGGGGCGGAAATGGAATCCGCTCTTCTCTCACAACGTTCTGCACGTGTGCCCGCAGGGTTCAAGGCCGACCATTTCATCCCCTCCGAAATACTCGGCGTCCTCCTTTTTCACCCGCCCCCACCCAGTTTCCCTCAATTTATTTCTCTCTCGGTCCGACCCTTCGGCCCTCTAAATCCCCTCGGTGAAACCAACCCCCTTCCCTGAATTCAACCCGGAACTTCCCTCCGGGAAATCGTTTATTACCTCCTCCACCTCACCGGCATCACTTTAGCAAGTTTCATCACCCTCCACACCTGAAATATAATCAACGGCTATTCAATACCTTCGGCTATATCAATCTTGTTTATCAATTTATTGATAAATGCATTAATGTAGTTTTTCAATTGTCCTTACAGGTACATCGGATAATAAATAATGGCTCCTACCGTTTGCGTACCAGAAATGTCGGCACCTGTTCGGGAAAAGAGCGGGGAAACCAGTTCTTATAACATAAGACGTACTCGTCAAAGAATCGAGAACGTTGCAAAAGATCAACGCCAAAGGTTAAAGCTGAAGAAAATTTTGAACAGCCAGGGAAATAACGATGCCGGTAACCCTGTGAAGAATAATCAGGATATATGGAATCCAAGAAAATCATTGTTGGAAAAGAAAAGCGACACTGGAAATTCTGCTTCTAATTCTCATTCGAATAATAACATCAGTGAACGGTGGAGATCCATTTTTGCCCGTCGAGAAGGTATGGCGGAATCGGAGAAGAAGAACTATAATCATTTTACGTCGGAAAAACAGGAAATTATATCAATTAAAAATGTTTTAGGTCTGCTGGACATATTAGCGAGAACTATGGCGCTTGTCAGAAGAAATCACATATTACAGAAGCGAGTTAACGCTTTGCGATTTGAAACAAAAGAATTTATTCGGTCGGTTATGAGTAATCCAGAGAACAACAGCAAGCAAGATAATCATAGCTGCATAGAAACGGCAGTTTCGTCTTCTTCTGAGGTATTATTATCGAGACCGACACCACCGGCGACCCCAGATTCGTCGACAAACGAATTCCTCACTAATAACACCGATAATCATTTATCCCCACCGTTATCATTAGCCTCAGATTCCTCTCCTTACTCGTATTCTTATTCCTACTCTTCTTATTCCCCCGTATCAAGTCCTGAAAGTCATTTAGATGCATGCTCAGATTATTTGTCAGATGAGGATTATAATAGTGCCCAAAAACTCACTCAAGACCCGAGGGTATCAAGCTCATAAAATTTTCCTTAATTTAAGGAGAGTAAAGTAAAAACAATAATACGTCATTGGTCACAACGCGTTATCAATTAATTGTCTTCAAATAAATTCTATCGTTGCGAAAAAAAATTTCAATTCATATTTTTAAACTTAGTCACTCGCCGGCGAGTCGCTTTAATATATTTGAAATTATATTAATTATAAAATTCGTTGAAAGTATTATAATATTATGACAAGAAATAATTTTTGATTTATTCGATCTTCATTTCATTCAATTGTCGTTAAGATGTAATCTACCAAGTTAGCATGCTCATACAAATTTTACTCGCTGGGTGAAATAAAAAAAAACAAATACAAATTGACCGAACAATTCGCGTTCGTATCAATTATGTATGCAAATCTGTGTGTGTGTCTATGAATTTTATTTGAAGAGATAATTTATCTGTTTAAAAAAAAAATTAATTTTATTGAAATAAAAACTTGTGTGTCGTTCTCTATAGTATACTAGAAATAGTAATAATAATAATAACATACAAATTTTTTTATTCATTGGGCGAGTCGATGAATAAAAAAAAAAGTAAAAAAAATGGGAAACCATTAGACATTTCATTAATTAAGACTCAATGAAACATTCAAATTCGATATAAATAATCGAATGCAAAAAGGAAAAAGCAATTTATAGCTACTGGCACTACCTATAAAATATGTATAACTATATAGGTAGATATATCTATACCTATGTGAATTACTCGACTAGTTTATAATTGTGATTGTGCGATAATCATTGTAGTATTTATTAATTATTAAGGGTGAAATTTTTAAGAAATTTTTTCTCGGACAATGATTGTTTCAACTATATATATATAAAACTGTATGTACAATATCTGACTTGTGATAATAGCTCGGCAGAGCTCGCCGACAAAAGTAGTTCATTATCATTAATATTTTTATCAATTAATTTCTATGAATTATATAATGATAATATGAAAAAGAGCAAAACTCGCGTCGCTAGTTTCTGTGGCTATAGTATATGTATATCTTATGTTTGTGATTTTTTACGCATCAAATTTTTAAATCATCTCTATTATTATTATGTATTACCTAACGATCGTATTTCAACTATTATTTTTTCTCCTCAATTTTACTTTGTTGATAATTCTGGTAAAAACATACCAATTATAGTGACCTAAGGACTGATAATATGGGGTATGGTGATATATTAACCATTGAGAAAAAGTACAACAAACAACAAAACATAAAGAACTTACAGTCTACCAATTCGAGTATAAGGAGAGTTTGCTGATATATGATTCGGGTTATTGTGTAATTCAATTCTGTCGACGTCGAATAATCTGCTCAATTGATCTTTTACACGTACGTTCATTTGAATCCGTTGATAAATGATGCGTGCCAATGTGCTATCTATGGTTATCATCATACCATTCTAAGTAAAGTAAAAAAAAAAAAGAAATATATGCTCTTAAACTAAACTCGCTTGTGATCGTTGTCGGCAGTAGTGTGTGAATTTTCAATAAATGCATGGTAGGCATGGAAGGTATTCGGATATTAGGCTTATCGTTAGATTTAATTTTAGAATATATTCATTGATTAGTGAAAAGTAGTCATTAGGCTTCCATTATATTAATCCTTGCTTGTAGTTTAGACTAGAAGTTTTTTTTTTTTTTTTTTTCCATTTTTAATTTCATTTTAAATAATGTGTATCTATAACTGTGGTCACATTTTAAAATTGAACAGAACAATTAGATTGTAAAAGTTATATACTCTTAAGGGAAGCCAAATCAAATTTTATCAAAAAATAAAGAATAAAAAAAAAAAGAGGAAAAAATAATATCAACAAAACAAGAAGGCGTTGGTGATCTCACTTTTTATTAAAAAAAAAATTAAATAGATGACTAAATTTAAAAAAAAATATAATAAAGTAATTCTGCAAGTTTTTAGCAATCGATACATAAATAAAATTTCTGTATCACTGACGATGCAATAAAAATTAATTAAAGATATGTAAAAAGGTATGCGGAAAAAATGAAAGGAAATTTAATGCAATAAAATGCCTCTTGACGTTTGACTTATTATTTTTTTTCTTTAAATATATATATATATATATAAATATATCAAAGTGTGGAAAAAGAACACGAATGCACGGGGGAAAGTATTAGTTACAAATGTAGTCATTAGCTGTACGAAGGAAAAAAAAGCGTTGGCTTAATTCTTTTCAGATTATTTATTTATTTATTGTACTTTTTAGTTGTCTAAAGGGGAAACAACAAAGCTTTTAATATTACGACCATCCCCTATTTTTCATCACTGTAAAAGTATTACACAATTATGTTTTTAAAATTGAAAATATTTTCATTTGATTATATTTACCTAGGTCTACATAGATTGTAAGGTACGATACAAATTAAATAACAAAAAATATTTCACCAAGAAATATCAACGTCTTCTTTTTTCCCTATATATGTACAATTATTTCAGCTGATTGTGAGCTTCACTGTATTCCGAATTTAATTTTTGCACGGATTCGGCGGTATTTTCAAATAAATGATACTTGAGATGAGATTAATGGACCTCCGGAGAATGCGAAAATAGCACTACAAGGACCCAGAAGTGTAAAAGGACCTGCAAAATTTTTTAAGAAAGGTTTAGTTCTAGTTAGAGATAAAAGAATAAAAAATAGTACTAACCATGTAAACAAGCACGAGAATTCTTGCCAGGGGATAACGCCTCAGAAATACCCCAGTGCGTACGCTGACAGCGTCGAGAGAGGAGTAAGCTCTTTTAACTCGCCTAGCAACCCCTGTGTCGAACGGCGTTTCTAGCAAAAAAGTTGGTACCTGTGCTTTAGCGTCATCTGTGTCGTTGATATGATCATAGCTCATATTTTTCCTCAGATTTCCAATTACATCTCTGTGCTGATGCTGCGGAAAATTGAATCATGAAGAAAAAAATAAATAAACATTTTTGATTGGATAATATCGCGTTATAGATCTACCTCGATTTTCTCCAACTGTAATCTCAGCGCGTTTCTTTCCGTCGTAAGACTTTCTAGGGCCTGTTGTTTCAGCACTAAAGTTTGCGTAAGAGTTGCTAATCTAGTTTCAATTTCACTACTCGGTGTGGAAGCTGCGGAAAGCTTTGATCTTAGCCTTGAAATTTCTGTCTCTTGCTTCTGTAGCTTGGAAGAGAAAGCGTTTCTTTGCCTGGATACTTCTTCCTTCAGGGATCTCATTTCCTGTAAGTAAAATTCGCTTGAGTTAATTATCTTGATAGAAAGTTGATCGTAAAAGCTAGAGGAACTCACTTCGGAATGTTGACGAGATTCTTCATCGATAGCTAAACGTAAACTCCTCTCGGCAGCAGCTGCCTCCTGAACTTGAGACGCAACTAACGCAGCCTCTCGCCTACTTTCTTCCAATTTTCCATCGGCATTGATTAATTCTTCTCTTGCTATTCGTAATTGATTGCAAAGCTGCTGATTCTCTTCTCTCAAAGTTTCACGTTCTTGCCTAGGGATTTGTCATGCTACATCATCAAAGTATAACTGGTATCAATTCTAAATTGTGCCAATATTCATTAGTCATACCTTAGTTGATTCAATTCCATCAAAGTTGCATCGTCCAATCCCGTGGTAGCGTTTCCTCTGAGTTCTGCGATCAATCTTTCTTTATCTTGAAGCGTTTTTAGAGCCCTTGCTCGATGCTGTTCCAATTCAGATCTTGTTAGAGTTAGTTCTGATCTATTTCTCTCCAACGTAGACTGGGCATCAAATAATTTTTTTGTACATTCTACTTTCTCAGTTTCTAAACAAATCAGTTTTTCCTTCAATACGTTTATCTCCTTCTGATGGTCCGTCTGCTGCTTATCAAGCAGTTCGTCCTTCTGCTCCAAATCCTTCTGCGCCGATTGCAAATGACTTCGTAGATCTGCATGTTCAGATGGTTTTATTATTCGCTCTGTATCCAGGTTATGACTGTTGAACTTGTGTGCGTAATCTTCTTGCAGCACGGCCAATCGATGTTGAAGCTCATTACACTCTGTAAATTTCGAATAACTGACATGAATCATTTCAACTATAATACTTCAATGCCATTCTTACCACTCTCGTATGATTTTGCCCTGTGCAAACTGAGATTTAGCTCATTGTTCAGGGCTTCAATTTCGTTTCTGAGGATGACGTTCTGCGTTTGTAGATCAAAATTACACTCTTCATTTTCAACAGGTAAGAGGAAATCGTTTTCAGGTACATCTAATGAAGTGTGGGAAAATACTGGACTTATCTGTCCACTCCGTATCGATATTTCAGATACAGAATCTGTGTTGTCTGTTGGTGGATCAACGCAAATAGATAGAGGTGTTGCAGGTGATGTGATAGGTTCAACTCTTTGAATCTTAGTTGGTGTTGCCGTAGGAGTATTCAAGAAGGTAATCAGCTCTTCGTCTTGATGAGCTTTTGACTTCTGAGGTGTCAAATTTCCTGGACTTGGTAAAGGACGAACTAGTGACGTAATAGATCTCTTAGGTGAACTTGACGAGGTTAATAGGAGTTTGGTAGGTGTGGTGCTGAAAATAATCAGTAAGATTTGAATCGAAAATCTTAAATGCTAATATTCGGTACGCAAATTTTTGCAAAAAAACTTACGTCGGAGGTGGAACCCAAGTCACTTCTGTTAACGCAGCTGCAGGCACATCATGTTTTTCCTTGCTCAACACAGCTGCGGTATTTTGATCGATTTTGTTCAGGAGAGTTTCTGCCTTTCCTGCTAGACCTGAAAGCCAAGCCATGTCAGGATCAATGTCCCTGATTTATTCTTTTTCGTTTAGATGTAGTCGATAATCTGTAGGCGCCAAAATCCCCGATTATTAGCTGGGATGTTTTTTGTCAATGCTGACGTTTGGGTTCCAGGTTGACTGTTGACAAGTGCCCATGGAGCTTTTTGCAAATGCCAAATTTTATATGAGAGCGCCACCTATCGAATTGCGCTTTGAGCCGAAGAAAGTGATAAATGAATGAATGATGTTTGACGCAAAGCGCGTGTTTCCCACATGGCTAGTTGAAACTGTTAAAACGTTGACTGAATCAGTCAACAGTTAAAAATGTTTTGAACCTATAATTATAAGCTGAACGGTATATTGACTTCAGTATTTTGCTTGACAGGAATCATTCCGAAAATATGGAAGGCCCAAAAGTTTTTGAAAACATTTTGAACGTTGTCTCAGCCAATACCAAAAAACCTGGAAATTATTTAAGGTTATTTACTACTATTCTAACTTGAAAACGAATTTTGTAATCACATTAGATGTAGCCCGCCAATATTTTCATTCATCCATTTAACAATCAATTTCTCACTTACAGCGTACAAGAGGAGGTTTCATTAGTGTTCCGTGATTCTGTAAAATCTCTGTACGATTATACAAAAGAAGAATCTGGTCGAAAGACTAAGGCATTACCAGAACTGATCATAGATGGTTTCGATGCTGAGCAGATATGGCAGCAGTTAGAACTGCAGAATGAAGGAGAGTGGGCGCATCTGTTATTGGGAACTTCCAAAGCATTGGCAGGTGCAAACAGATTAACGTTACCTATAAAGTTGACTAAAAATGAAATCAAAGGAAATGCTATAGTACCCAGTGTTGAAGAACCTCAGAGAGAAGAAAGAATGTCTGCTGACAACTCTGAACATTCTAGCTCTGAGGATTCAGATGAAGATGACCTGGGCAGACCTAGAATGAAAAAGAAGTCAGAGAAAGAAGCGAGAAAAAAGAGCAAGCCTTCTGTAGTAGATGACACTTTTTTTAAATTACAAGAACTCGATGAATTTCTGAATAAAGAAGATAAGAAGGCTATGAAAGATGGAAAACAGCATGAAAGTAGTAGCGATAGTGAAGAGGAATCTGTGGACCTATTTGATTATGTCTCGGAAGACGGGAGTGAGGAAGATGGAGCTGATCCGAGACTAGCCAAATTTAAAGACTTTTTTGATCGACCGCAAGACGACAAGGGTGCAAACTCTCTAGGAGAGAGTGAAGAAGAGTTAAATGAAGACAAACTCGATAACCCAGAATTTGGAGAAAATTCTGATAAGAATAATTTATCAGAGGAGAATATAAAGCGTGTAAAATTTAATATCGACAACGAATCGGAGGTTGACAGCTCCGAGGATGATACAGGGGGACAAACAGAAGTGAAATCCACATTAGAAACTCGCCAGGAAAGGCTCAAAAAACGAATTGATGAATTGGAGAAAGGTGCTATCTCAGAGAAGCCATGGCAATTAAGAGGTGAAGTGGACGCCGCCAGTAGGCCGCAAAATTCGCTGCTCGAGGAGCATGTAGAATTTGAAATAACGTCTAGACCAGCTCCTGTGATAACTGAGCAAACGACATTGAAATTAGAGGATATAATAAGACAAAGAATAAAAGATAAAGCTTGGGACGATGTCGAAAAGAAATTTAAACCTGTTGAAACCCCAATGGAATATAAAAAGAAATTGATTCTTGATCAGGAAAAAAGTAAAGTGAGTCTTGCGCAGGTTTATGAAAATGAATTCTTGAAACAAAAGGAGGCATTGAACCCTGAAAATGATGAGAAAGAAGCAGAGGAGCCAAAGGAGCACATTGAAATTCGAGAAATGATGCATTCGTTGTTCAACAAACTTGACGCTCTGTCAAACTTCCACTACACCCCTAAAATGGTGAGGCATTTAAACTGGACAAATTTTCAGAAATTTTCAGAATATCAGAAATACCACTACATTTTTTTTTATGAATTCTAGGCTCGTCCTGACATTAAAATTGTCAGCAATCTGCCGGCTGTTACCATGGAAGAAGTAGCGCCAATGGCAACTAGTGATGCGACATTGTTAGCACCTGAGGAAATCAGAGGTAACGTATTACAATTTTTCTCTGACTGTGTATGCCCAACAAAAAATGATCCGCATACTAAAAAACCCGTTAATATTTCAGCAAAACCACGAGGTGATCTGATTGGTAGAGAAGAGCGAACCGATACTGATAAAAACCGCGAGCGTCGTCACAAAAAGTTGAAGCAACGAGAGCGCGAGAAGGCTAAAGAGACGCGTGAGAAGTTGGTTAATAAATTACGTCCTGGTTTGGGCAATAAATATAGTAAAGAAAAAGCTACGAAGTTAATTGACAATTTGAGTAAAGAAAGAAATATATCAAAGATAGACGAAACTCTCGCAACGTCTGCCAAATCATCCACAGCGTTCTTTAACCAGTTACAGGATCAAGTGAAGAGTCACATAAAAACAAAAACTGGTAACGACCAGAAAAAAAGAGACAAAAAGTCAATATCAGCTGTTAAATTAAAATTGTAAATATATTATTGCTACTTAGTTTTTAAAGGTTGTATCATCAATTTGATTACTAACCCTAATAAATGAAATTTTCAAACAAACAAGTTCGTATTTTAATCCCCCATGTATTAAAAAAAAAAATTCATTTTCATTTATCATGATATGCTCCGATCATTTTGTGGTTCTTTGTGTTCTTCCTCCATTTTTGACGGTTGAGACACTTTCAATACAGTAATCACAATCAATTGTTATTTTTTTGTTTTGTATTTAACGTGCTAATCAATGTTATTATTATATTATTACTATTACTATTATTATCGTTATAATTAATATCATCTAACGAAAAGTCTGCAAATGATAATGAATTTACTTTTCTTTTTTTTTTTTTTTATCCTAACGTTACGAGCTGCGGCTGTTTTGTTTGTTCTGTCAAGTGCGTGCATCAGAATAATTTTGTACATTGTCGTGTCGTGTTGGTGTCTAAGTATCTTGTCGAATAAATGATTCATATATATATATATATATATGAATATATACTTATGTATAGATAATTGCACTGTTTACAAACATGAAAAAAGAAGGAAAAATGATATTACCTAATATTTTGATGTGTGAAGCCTATTTTATCTTATCGTACAACAACACCTACAATAAAAGCATATTATTACAGATATATCGGAATAAGGACTGTAAAACGCCTTGTGAAAATTTGAATTTGTGAGTTTTGAAAAATATTTCGTTCTTTTTTTTCATGGTATTATTATCTACGATAAAAAAAAAAATTCTTTCAACAGAAAAACGAGAATTTTTTTTCTTTTTTTTTAGCGGAAAATACCTAATATGCCATTGATAATGATGAATACGTTGCAAAAATGTACACTTTTGGAAAAATGTTTTTTGAAAAATGTCAGCAAGCGATTGGATTTTTTTCTTTTTCTGGTTTCGTTCGGAAAAGCTAACCACTCGCGTTTTTTATCTTCGTCCGCAGATTAAATCGATGAAAAAAAAAGTCAATCATTTATCGCACACATACGGGCAGAAAAAAATTGAGAATAAAAATTATCGACCGGAGTATTTTAGGACTGAAAATTCATTTCCTACTACTCGAAATTTGTATTAAACATATTGAGCTCTTCGAATCCTGTGGCTCCGCCTTGGTCCTGCAACATTTGAAGCATATCCGACAATTCCTGTGGTTGCGGCCCCGGACCTCCTTGCGAAGGATGAGATCCTTGATTTTGAGGAGGAACTGGGGCTCCCGGCTGACCTCCGTCTTGTTGTGCCTGGTGCGTTCCTTGGTGCTGTTGTCCTTGCCAACCCCACATGCCTGAATAAATAAATTAAGGATCACATATCAAACTAAAAATTAATGCCCTCAATATTAATACGGAGCACGAAAAATCACCTGGATTATTTGGAACTGTCGTAACGGCGTGATAAGGAGTAGCAGGTGTTCTTGCTCCGCTGCTAAGTTGGGTATACGTTGGTCCACTCGGAGATCTCGAGGGACTCAACTGGCTATATTGATAACCCTCGGTCACAGGTTGTTGCTTGAATATGATAAAAAAAATCAAATATCAAGTCTATTATTTCAAAGCTATCCGATAAAGAGCAAAACTTCTTGAGCACAGATATTTACCTGTCTGCTAAGCGCCCAAGCTTGTTGCACTGGAGTTGGTGACGTGTTAGTTGGTTTTTGTATCCGATTCAAAACAGAAGATGTTGCGCTCTGCTGGCCCGGAGATCCATAGGCTATGGGGGATTGCGTCGTCTCATAACCCTGATAAACATTCTGAGCACTAGAAGGCCTCGCTTGTTGTGGTCCTGAAATTTAAAATGTCGATAAGCGTCTCATTAGATGAGAAAGAAAATAACAGATTTTCAATAGAAGAAGATTTGCTCAGGCTGACCTGCGGTAGCAACCGTTGCTGGATGCTGCATCATGTGATGAGCGGAGTAAATGGCATCTCTCGTAGGATGTCTTTGAAGGCTGTAGTCAAGACCGGGTTGCCCATAGGCTGCGACAGCTTCGCCTTCATTTTGCGTACTGTCGCTTCCAGGGTGAAGAGATTTTGCCGTTGTATTTGTACAGACGATATACTCGACTTCGTCGGTATAAGGATTTAAAAAGGCAAATGCGGAGGTTCTCAGCCATACCCAGTCGCGATTTTTTGCTCTAAACCGGTACATGACCGACATAACTTGTCCCTTAAGTTTTAAAACTGCAGAAATAGAGAACATTTACATGATTGAGAATGCGGTGAATCAAATTTCATAAAAATTTCAACTTACCTTGTTCAAAGCTTTCTCTCATGTGAGACAGATCCTCGGGGTGGAAAAAATCATAGCAGGGATGCCCGAGTAATTCCGAAGGCGTGTATCCTAGAATTCCTGCGACCCTTTGATCGACAAACGTGAATTTACCTTCGGCAGAATGTCGAGAGATGAATTCTGAAATACAGAGGCCAGAGTATCAGTCCAAAAGACGTTCCTTCACATCTCTTACACGCGATAAGCCAAGCCAAAAATGATCTTCACCATTGTTGCTATTCGATCCGGTCAAATCACTAGTGTTTGGTGTGCTGGTAACTTGTAGTCGCCCTATTGCGACAAGGCAGCAATGTGTGGAGCTTCCATCTTCTCCCCCGACACCATCGGGTCCCCCCTGAACCCCCCCACCCTGTCCCCTGTCACCTATAGCCACACCTGGTACACACGGGGAAACAAAATCACCTACGATTTAAAACGACCCATTAGATGATTGGGTAAAAAATCGGTATATACGATTGGAAATTTCACTAGATATGTTTCTTTTTTTCCAGCAAAAATACTCACCCGTAGGCGGCCAATTTTTAATATAACCAGTGCAGTGAACAACCGCATAACTTTGTCCGTCTCTAGCAGGTGGCCCAAGGGAATTTCTCTGCTTAAGACGATGGAGTCCGTGAGCAGCTGCCATATCACCGCTGGTCTGAAGACTGCCTACTTTCATTCTGCAGATAAATCCCCTCCTGGATCCCATGCAGAGTCTCATGGAAGCTGTGAGAAAAATAATTATCAGATATCGCTCCGGATAAGTTTCGAGAGGCTTTTCTTACATTGATGTCCCTCCTTCTTAACAGTTCCAGTTTTGAGATCGAGAACCCTTCCGGCGTGTTGTGGTTCAGCGGCGCTGAGCTGCTCCCTGACTTTTTCAGCGTCGTCGGGGTGTACCTGGGTGTAAAAACTGGTGCCATACCACTCGCTTTGCGAGTAATTTAGGACGGGTGCAACGGAGTCTGATACGTAAATAATTCGCCCCGTATCGCAACTGACAACGAATAGAAACCCGTCAGCAGCCTCAAGAATGAGGTGTTTGAGTTCCTGATCCGTGAGGAAGGATGGTTTGTAGGTACCGTCTGTGCTCGTGTTTCCCGTCCCTAAAAAAATAAATACCAAAGAGAGGTATAAGCACATGAAAATCAGTGGCTAGGATCTGAAATCTATGATCTAGGATAATTCGTATTCAGTTCAGGAGCAGCAGAGCTTTCTCCACCGGTGGTAGGGGGTCGCATATATGAGACAAGGATCTGGTTTAGGTTAAAGGGAGTACTACAGGATCGTCGAAAGTCTTTGGCGAGGGTCAGCCAATGCTGATAAGATCTGAGTAGGAGTAGGTACCAAGAAATAAAGCGCCATGTTGTACGATAGCAGGTATACCTGAATATACACGGTAATACGATATCTCAAAAATTGAATAAAATTTCGAAAAAATAAAAAAATTATATCTATACCTATGTGCGGAAGATTAGAGATAGGGGAAAGTTGAGTCTTTGAATACTTTGGAATAATCTGAGCGGAGAAATAAATTGCTCATATCGAATGCAGAGAGTGTGATATTGGTTTCCGGTTACTCCGTTCATTGAGTTGAGATTGTTGAAACCGCGTTTGTCTTGACATAGCATTGTTTATAGTCACTTCTCTCTCCTCTTCTCTCAGCCAAGAGAAGACGGGGCTGAATACAAATTGGTTAAAACTCAACGAATATCTGACCGCAACAAGAGGTAGTAAAAGGAGGATGTATATTTATAAAACATACGACGTTCGTGACAAACTCGAGTCGTTATATTCAAGCGGGAAAACTAAACGTGAAATAAGAATCGTTCGAAATCTCTGACAGAATTATCTCTAGATTGAATATGAAGACTATATAAAACAAAACGAGAAAATAAATGGAAATAAAAAAAACTGTCGTTGCAAATATCGTAGGTGTAAATCGAGGTCTGTTTCGCCTTGTTATTCCCCTTCTGAGTTCGTATTTTAATAAATTCCTGAACGAACACGAAGAGTCGCGTTCGCCTGGAGACAACGGGGATCCTGGGTGAGATTCGTTGTTGGCATACGAATTATGTGTATTCAGTTTGTTCGGGTTTACCAGCGGGATTCATTGTGAAAAATTCTTCGACTTTTTACAACAAATAAATGATGGAAAATTCTAGTTTTTAAAATCTAAAAAAGCCGTTGGTTGGTTCAGGGTGCATGTACACCCGGTGGAATTGATTCGACTCATTTTTCTATACAAAACTGAAGTATACTTTAAGTCAGAATCAACCTCGCCAAGCGTACATCCAATACCTAAAATTAATTTGGATGAAAACTCACCCCTTAACGCCTTCATATGTGCCACTGCCATTCTCAGTATTGTTAATTTATCTGGTTTTCGAGCTAGAGCAGAACACGTGGGTACCATATCCGACAATTCGGTAATATAAGCGGTCATCTTGTTTCTTCTACGGCGTTCGATTTCACAGTGATTCTCTCGACTGTAACAAAAAAAGAAAGAATACATGGAAAATAAATTTAAAAAAACCAATTTATAGGCATGATCGTATTTCTTTTTTTGTCTTCTTTCTTTTACAATCTTTACAAATAATTCCAAGAGGCTGTTTTGTTGTAACCTGCAAAGCGCTGCCGCTGCTACTGTAGCATCTGATTTGCGTAATGCGCAGTGTTTGTTGGAGGTATAAAGGTATCGTTTGCAATTTAAAGATCCCGCTCTGCAGGAGAAGGTTCTCCAAAGAGTCAGGGCTTTAGCAGGTTATATTATACTTGGGTATGAAGTTGCTTCGCTTTTACTATACATACAACTTTGTAACCAATACAGAAACGTATGTGGTATACGATCACGTGGTATATCTTCAGAGATGAGGATGCAGAGGACGAGAGAAAGACGAAGAAAGAGCAAAAGAAGAAGGAGGAGGAGGTAAGGAAGAATCCGCGAGGTCAAGGGTCACGGTGCAGCAGCCTGGAGCAGCATCCAGAGTATTCTGCTCTCCAAGAAAAGGAGGATGCTCATCTCCTCATAATGCGATACGAAAATCAGTAACAGCAGCAGAAATAGCGAAAGAAAAAAAATAATAATTGATCGAGGCGATCACCGTTTTTGTTTGTCTTTTTCCCCCTTTTATTAGTGCGAAAAATAAAAAAAAGTAGATAAATAAATAAAGTTTTTATTAAATTGAAAACAAGATGGCGGTTATTATATGGTATATTTAGAATATAAATTTCTGTACCTATAAAATACAGTTATATTTTTGTATATGTATAACAATTTTCATATGCGTATTTATATGGCTATAGTTATATGGGTAAGTATAGCTGCGCGACGTTTTCTTCAAAGAAGAAAAAAGGAGATATGTATGAAATAAAATTCGTGTACGTTCCGACGACGTTACGCTGACCGTTCGATCGAGGTTACTGATAATATTCTACAACCACCAACGGGGATGAACGAACGCCGGGATATAACCTGTTCGGATGTCTCCGCGGGTTGATGTTATATAGATATAGGATCCCACAGGAGAATCGCGCACCCCTTTTACTATGAGCTTTGTACATTCCTCTTCAATATTAATCTATAGATACATCATCTGTGAGAAGTGCAAAAATTCCCGATAATTCCCGTTAATTTTTCTTTGCGAAAATCGAGAATCTATAAAGATTCACCAAGTCAGAAAATTTTCATCAATTCTTGGATCGAATAACTCTAGTTTACTTTACACGAGCACTGCACTTTGTTTTCCATTCTTAATCTGTCGCAAATTCGATGAAAAAATAGATTTCTGGATTTTATCCCGACTCTTGTGTCATGACCGGTCACTCAATCAAATGATTGAACCAAAACCACTATAGGATTTGGGAAGGGGGTCATTCGATAGATTTCGTCCATTCTTTTCTGTAGGGATTTTTGTCTAGACTTTTTAGAAAGTATCCAAGAAGTGTGGATCGCGTTTTCACTTTTTCTTCTTCTTTTCTGAATTGATATAATTGTAACTTCGACGATCTTATTGTATATTAACGTTAGGTCATAGAAGTCCGCATCTATATCGTCTCCCGAAGAAATAATTTCTACCACAGTACGGGCATAACCATAGGCATGGGCGTGATCTTTGTGGCGAAGTATAAATTGCGTTATTATTTCTGAAAATGGTACAACAAAGGGTTATTTTCCATCGTCGTCGTCATTGCCGTTGTCGTTGTCTTCGCCGAGTCGGTATAGAAAATAAATATCCGGACATCCGAGATTACGAAATGAAATCTAACAATATTTAAAATTTCCATATGATTCCTACTGGATACAATTTTTATATCCTCACCATCTCGGAAACGATCGGTCCTTTTTTTTTCAATCAAAAAGTTCATGAAATTATATCTGATCGAACGAATGAAATATAATTATCTAATAAACTTGCGCGGGTGTACTACGAGTACGTAAAGGTATATACATAGATAACACACATATACCTACATACGTGATATAACTTATCGTATACACAGTATTTATGTAAGTTGAAAACCGTTCGATCACGGCCTTTATATGCAACTTTGCCTCGCTTTGCTTTTGCAACATTGCACAGTTTTGCTTTGCTAAATTTACAACTATACCGATACGCCATGATACCTCCCCCAACACACACAACTCGAGTCAAACCCAACATCGCATCGGTATAAATCGCCTCGACTAGTTTTCCCACGGCGGTTTAACAACCTACGTATACTAAACAACCTACGTATACTAGGTACACATTAGAAATAGAAAAGAAAGAAAAAAAGAACAACCAAATATTAAATAATTTATATACCCTATACGCGTACGTATATAATTGTATAATAAGTATGTGTGTTTGTAAGTTTGCATCGACCTGCATATTCGTATATTGAAAGAAAAATGAAAAAAGCACACAACAAACGAACAAATTAGTGTTATGATACTTCGGTGTTTTATCGGCGTCTTTTTACCTGGCAAATCTCTCCTTGTCTTGCATATTGTCATCCTCCATTCTTCCGTATTTTCCCCCGCTCGGGTCGTCCTCATCGGATCTGGAAAACAGAAAAGCCCAACTAAAATAATGAATTTGACAATGTCGATATTTGTAGAAAAAATAAAACTAATGAAAATTAAGAAACCACCAAGATTCGTCAAAATCCGCATGCGTCTACTGGGATTATATAGGTATAGTAGCTGTTCCTATGTAAAAACGAGGGTGAATCGTTTCATGCATCAGGTATCGTGTACTCGATGTGCATCGGCAAGAAGAAGTAGAAGAAGAGGACGAGGGAGGCGAAAACTACGAGAGTAGAGGTAGTAGTAGTAGTAGAAGGATGAGGTGGACTACAAGGTACATCACCCGCAGAAGAAGGATGAGGCGGAGGGATGAAGGGAAAGAAGGATCGAGAGCGCATCCGGGTTTGTGTATAGCTTGCTGCTGCAACAGCTCCTGATGCTGCGAGTCTCTCCTATAACCAAACTAACGATAAGTTGAACGTATGCCTATAACTCTTTCTCTTTCTTTCTACCTTCATTTTTCTATTTGCACGCCTAATTATTTAGAGTGTCATTCCGATGCCGAAAGCTCGAAAGCCCGGAAGCGCGATTGATTACCATAAGATGCATCGCGTTAGATCGACACTCATTAAAGAAAACCCAAAAACAAATTCATCGGAGCAATTATCGAGAGAAGTTGAATTTTATATAATAAAAAATATTGTAGAGGGAACCTGAATTTTTGTTCATCCATTCAATTTAAACTCTAACTGTAGAGATTATATTTCTCAATAATTCCGTATGTTCAGTAATTCATTTAATTTACTTGAATTCTTGCATGAAAACCAACAGCATGACTTGTAATAAAAGATGATAATTACCTACGTTGAAAAAAAAAGAACAATCAAGTAAATACGACATACGAGGCTGGACTTCCATACGTTATAACGATACAATAAAAAATTATGATCCTTTTTTTTTTCATTATTTTTACCGTTACTATTATCGAAACCTATCTAATAATATGATTCGATTGCCTAATAAAGTGAAGCTGTCGTGCATACGGTAAGAATATTATAAGGTATATCAGGATGATGATGCATAGTGTAATATAAGGAGTGCCTCGGCCATCCCATATTATTATTAGTATCGCGTTAATTATCATTATTATTTCTTTTTTTTAATTCATTTAAATACACGTTACAAACGATTATTATATATACAGTATTTAATTTAGATTTTATTTTATACAAACAAAAAAAAGATAATTAATTTATACGACATCCGTTGTTCGTATTGTAACTGCACAACAAATCTTTTCGATTTTTTCGCTATGTTTTTGATTTTTTTTCCCCGTTACTACACAGCAGTAAAATATATATAGAGATATGGATTACCACAATCGTTCGCTGCAGTGAATATAGTATACCTAATTGTAGATACAATGATACATATTACGTATATCTATATACATATGTAACATCTATATTTTACACATATGCATAGGTATTTTACAGAAATATATACGAATGATAATCGCGCGTGGGAAATCTCTCAACGAATTACCACAAATCTCCATTACGTGACATCGGATCGGAGATCGGCAGAAACACCAGCTAATACTGTTACAAAATATTACCGCTGTGTATGTATGGGTATATATAATATAGAAAAACCGCAGAAAATTCTAAATATATTGTGCACTGTATAGAATGAATGTGCAACAATTTTTTGTTCCAATTTTCTTCTGTGTTTAGAGCATGAACATAGTTCATGTATAGTGTTTATTTCTCGATTTAGTTTCTTTTCTTTCTTATACGAACAGTGACGCGTGTTTTATAAAAAATAAAATGAAAAAAAAAACAACACAATAATAATGACAGTAATAAAATATGAATATCGCGCGCGAAATAATGTATGTTACACATATGAAGTTATATTATTTCGCAAACTGTCAACAACAGAATATAATATACTTAGGCAAAATCGTATTAATATTACAGCAATGAACACGTTTGTAGCAACATAATTTTTGCTGATCTTGTACGGCAATGATTATATTTTAAAACAATTTCAAATAAGATAAACAAGAAATAATAAAATGAAAAAACTTTGCGGTACCGCCGCGCAGCTGCGGCTCTACCGTATCGTTGAAAAGATTCAAGAATCAAAAAACCAAAAAACGAAAACGACTTGTACAAAATTATGATTATTATTATTACTATTATTCTTATCTCATCATTATTTTAATAGGCATGAGAAATACTCCGCGGTCGGGTTCGTAATCTGAGGGGGGAGGAGGAGGAGACAGAAAAAGTACCATATACGCGACAAAAAAATATAGCGTAGTGATATTTACATTTTTATGTTTGGTAAAAATCCATTTCGTTGTGTTTCAAGTGTACAATCATCGATGAATATAAAAATAAAGAGAAACCGCGCGCAACATGTATAAGTATCTAGGTATAGGTATGAGAAATTTTCTACGTTATTGCATTTGTGCATAAAAATGTGTGATATAGTTTGTAAAACTTGAGGGTTTAATTTTTTGAGTAATTTTTTTTCGTTCTGATACGTGTATTTATTATTTACCTTCTTCTTTTACTTTGTGCGTTATCGTTAACCGAATTATTTCCACCTGCACCCGGAGTATTTTGCTGTTGAAGATTTTGTTGCATATGGTGCGACGACGTTTGTGCGGATGAAATTCCGCTTTGCGGATGATTTTGTTGCGACGATGTGTATAATGGGGATAATATTTGCGATTGACCCTGCCCCGGTATAATTGAGCCCTGGGGACCCTGCTGAATTCCTGATATCGAACCTGAAGGTCCCAATTGATAACCCATTCCTACAGGAGGAATTGTAACTGGGGCGTACGAGGAGGGAACTGATCCAGGAGATTGACCCACCCCGTACCCTGAACTACCGGCGGTACCACCGCCGCCGTACATTCCTTTGTTTTTCTTAAGTTTTTTTGCTTGGTCTTTGTTTTTTCAATTTTCGTTTTGGTTTGAAATATTCGTACTTTTAAACTGGATTTTTATTGTCGATTTGATCTAGAAAGAACTTCTTTTTTTTCTGCATCTCGTATACAGTGGATATTCTTGGTTCTTTGAATTATTTTTATTTATTTACTTGTTCATCTATTTATTTATTTTTGTTGGAATTGCTCTATTAGATTTTGTTCGGTTTCTTATACATCCTTCGATAGGTTTTTCTTTTCTTGCCGATCTATAGAGATCGAGATTGATCGATCCACGCAACTTTGCGGTCGCACTATTGTAATCCGGTCACAGTGTGGAACTGGAAAAACTTCACGATATTACCGTTCACATTAACACAGAAACATAAATTTTTATAACTCCGATACCAGAAGCAACAAAAATCATAACAAAACAAAAAAAATAACGAAAAATGATCTAATCGCCGCGATCAAACGATTTGATCGTTTTAATTTCCCCGCGACGCTGCAAAGCGGACAAAATAATATCATTAGTGGAAAACGATATAATCGAAATAAAACTCGCGGGATATTTTTGTTTATGAGGGTTTTCCGAAGGCGCGAGTATCCCAGCCACCCACAACTGGGCCGCACTTACTGACTGACTGAGTGATTCCACCATAGCGGGATATAATGTGCCGGTGGTGGTGCTACGGTGAAGACTATCACTTCTCCCACCATTCCGTTTGCGTACCTAACAATAAGTACCGAGGGGCACGAGGAAGAGGAAGAGGAAGAGAACCGCGAACTTCTATTGCAACTTGTGATGTGCGAAATATATCTACGCTGTGATAATAAAAAGCTGGAGATATCATCGAAAATGATCACATCATTTGTCAGAAATTGAGCCTAAGAACATTCAAATCTATACTTAAGCATTTAGGTACTCAAGAGTTAATTTTGTGGAGGGCAGAAAATTTTCTGCGTAAGAGTTTGTCTCGAAAATATTTGGTACGGGGCAGGTAAATAACGGTATAAGGGATCCGTGTATGACTGAGGAAATTAGAATTTCTAAGTTGCTACTGTTACAGAGGTAAGAGGAACGAAGAAGAAGATGCTTTGTATGAGACCGTAACTGATTTTGGTTCTTTTGTAAACTCGTAGTAGTTCTTCGGATTTTCAGAGGTGATAGATTGTTGAAAGGTATTATTCTTGGAATGAATGGAATCATGAGTAAGAGAGAGAAAGGACGAATAAAAAGAGATGACTGTAAAAAGAAGTAGAAAAACAACAAGCGTGGATAATATGGTGACGATACTTTTTGCAGTTTTTTCATAAAGATCTAACAGGCGTCGAGGTCTACGACACTAAATTAAAGACTGAATTCCACGTATATATCTTTTTATAACTTGAAACTTAGATGTTCACTATACAATGATGAGGTAATGAAGGTATCTATCGCAGTACAAGGGAACTGCTCAATCGGTAAGGAGCCAAATAATGGAATGGAAATTTTTTGGAGAAAGTTAAAGACGGTCTGTAAATCTGTCACTAAATCTAATCAGAAAGGTTTGACTAACAACCATATGACCGATACAAGATTAGACAGCCGATATGTGATAGACAACAAAAGGATATTTTTCTGTCTTTTGATGTTAAGAAAGGTTATCGAGACTCACCCTATACTGCCAGCTCTGCGTTTTTCTATTGTCTTGCTTGGGTCAGTCCCTGGAAAAAGTAATGTAGAATTAGATGATCGTTGATGATGGAAGTAGAAATGTGCGTCGATCGAAATCGATTATTGATAAAATTTAACATAGGACCGAGGCGATTTTCTACAGAAAGAATTGTTAACGGTGGGCTCTTTGGAATGAAGGATTATTATATGGGGTGAAATTCGCCCTTGGCGTTGATAAAAAGGTCGGATATTTAACATACAGCCATCAACAATCGGTCTCTGAAGGAAATCTTCGGTTTTTTTTAACAGGAGTTTGTTTCTTACCTGGCATAGAATGGGCGATAGCGGACATCTGAATAGTGAACATTCAGGTTTAATTTACTATTTTACACCATTTCAACACGACACACAGCTTAACATAATCCAACACTAGGGGTAATTTACACTCAACGTCAGAACTGGGTGTTTACAACCGAAGGGTTACGCCATTTTGTAGTTTTCTTTTTGCTCGCGGGGCCAACGCACGTCACAATGGTAAATGCACAGACCAAACAATTGAGGTACGATTATAAAGACGACCAAACATCGCGAACACCCCGACGCTGATTGGACAATTTTCCCAAATTTCAAGGAACCAATATTAACGGATTAATGAATTACTGGAGTTAAAATTCATGAAGACTCCAATGGCTTTTAATAATCTTTGGTTCGAACATGTTTTAAACCTTCTGCGGAATTTATTCTGGATTCAATATCCTCCATGAAGTTAGACATTCGAGTCGACCCCCCACCAATTGTCGACGATACTTTTTTTCGACTGTTTTTTTCCCCGTATTATTTTTATTTAATTTTGCTTACTTCAGAGCGACGCCAGCTGTCATTAGCTGTCAAATGATAAGCCGATGGATTTTTAGCAAAAATTTTCTCCTACTATATGTTTGATATCCAGTATAATGAATTGTTGAAAGGAATTTAAAAATTAGTAGAGCTGTTGATAGCCTCTTAAAAGGGAGCCGGAGAAAGGCGTCTGTTTAGATGATAGCAACATTTTGTCAAGCATTTGTTGACAGGTGTAACATCATAATTTCTTAGCGCGAGTGAGTGAAAATTTTGTAACATGTTCCGAACGATTGCCTCGTACTTTGAAGGTGATGATCTTATATTTTGAATGATAAAATTCTTGAAATCCAGCGTTGCTTTTCGAAACGATATTTACGCATTGCTCGTGCCTTTACGGCTATGCCCGTGCCTATGGCATATGCCTACTACGCCACTTCCGCCAACTCGCTCGTGAGCAAAATGGACGCCTTTGTGTCTATTTTCTTCGTGATTGTACCGTAAATACAGTTTTAATTACAAATAATCAAACCCTGAGATCTGAATGGGCATAAAGTGTTCCGTGAATTGAAGGTGATTAGTGTTTGGGATTGAATAAAATGTGTTTCTCTAAGATATTTGTTCGGATATTTAGAGAACCATGTAGGCCACAGCCGAGGATGACAATTGACTGAATATTTCGTTCAACCAAAGTTTTTTCAGGTAAACTAACCGATGGAATCGATGGAACTTGAGAATTGAGAAGGAACGATATTTTGACCCGCTTTTTATATACCTTTAAAACTAAACGATTATATCCCGCCAAAACGAAATTGGAACGGCGCATCGGAGCGTATAAATAATACCTCGGAATCGCTTGGTAAGTGATACTTGTGCATTTTAAAAGTCAAACTTAAGACGCTTTCCCTTAAATATCCATCCCGCGGATTCAGTTACTTGATTTTCACTTAGGAATGTCCCTGCGATCTGTCAGGCAGCCACTTCTTCCTAACTCAGTATTGGCTTATATCCATTAGCTTATCAGAAATCCATCATTTTTACCAGGTTTGTTATGCAATGTTATCAGCATCCCTAGAATCGTAACAAAGATAATTTGAGCAAACGATGGTCTTGCCGTTGAATGTCAAACATCTGGCTTGATTATAGTTTGGTTTTTGCAGGCGGACAAGCGGTGGCGTCAACCATGGATCGACTGTTGCAGGACCCCAGAGCTTCCTCTAAATTTGGTTGAAATCAAATGGTAACGAAATGGGAACTTGAGACTTCTCTGGGTTCCCAAAGTTTCATCGGAGGGTTTAAGAAGACTCGGAGGTGTTAAGAAGACTCGGAGGTGGTTTTATTATGTGAGAGTGTTTAATCGCAGCTACGGAAGCTGATACAAAGTATCACGAGGACATACGTAAAGACGAAAACGGGAATCAAAAAGTGGATAGTTTTTTAATTGGACTGTGAGGTGAGCTTCAGGGGGGTCATAAAAATTGATTTCGGGCCATTAACTCGTTAAGGCTGTAATGCCAGAACAAATTCTAGCCAAAATGAATGGGGTTATACCGAGTGTACCGATTACTACCCTTGCGGGCATTGCGAGTCTTACTGACCTGTTGCCAGAGATGCCTTTGCCTACACCGCTTCCGCAGACTCTGAACAACAAATCGCTTTTGTTTCATCCTAGAGTGGCTCAGGAAGCTCAAATACTGCTCAGTGCAAGAGATGAGAATCTAGTGCCTCAGTTAATTCTCTCTCTCTCCCAAACCTCATCTGATCATATCGAGCTTAAGGACCACTACGCAAACACGGAGCAGCTCGTTGACGCCCAACAAAATACACCTGAACTACTGAAAGCTATCCTGCAAATAAATCCTCACGTCTTCAAAGGGCCACAATATAATTCTCCCCGCAACTGGAACACCCAGAACACTTCACTGATGCATCCCAACCAATCACCGGCAAGTTACGGACAGTTCTCACCATCCTATTCAAGCCCTTCAGGTTCCCGTCACACTCCTCAAGGCAGTCCTGCCCATCCGGCAGCAGCAAGGATAGTTTTGCCTCCTCCAGGTGCTCTGGCTCAACCACAGCATCCACGGATGCCGATAGCGCCTCAAAACCATGCAGATCTTTCTCAAATGTCACCATTTGCCGTCCCCTCGCCATCTCCGAGAGCAACTGTAATTACAGAGCAGACAAGGACCTCCTCTATGACGCCGCAACATATGCTGGAGGATGTGAATTGCATAAATCCAATGTCGCAGATGAACCCACAACCAAATATTTATTCCCCAGCACACCTTAGCTCCCCTAATAGTGCAATCTCATCTCTGGGCAATGTGACACCCCAACACCCTGTCGGTAATCTCACACCGCAGCACAATATTCACATGACTTCTCCGATGCACGCTGGAATCCCTACTAATCATCAAAGCACCAATTTGCACCAAAGTGTTTTCGATCCTGTTGTTAACCAGCAACTTCACCGTCCTCTGGACACCCATCACATGGAGAATATCGGGAATAGCGTCCAGGAAAACCAACAATTTCTGTTGGATCCTGTAACTGGACTTCCGGACATAGATTTGCCCATATCCCAAGTAGACGATAGGCGGAACATGGGGCAAATGCCTGTACAAGATATAATGCGATGCCTTCAGCAAAGCAGCCCCATGCGCCAGAATATGTTGACAAGCGATATTGGCGAGGCACACAATTCACCTCATAGAATGCAGACCCTGCAGAATAATAACTTTGCCAAGATAGAAGGGGAGCAGGTAAAACCTCCGGCAGCTATGTTGATGGAAAAAATGAAGGAGCCGATCGTGATGCTTAATAGATTATCTTTGGCGGATCAAGCGCTTATGCAAAAAAGTTTGAGCGCTTTTGCAGAAAAATCACCAAATCTTGCAGCCAAAATGGGGATCCTCGGGGGTAACAATGAGGTCAAAAGCGACTCTGAAAGTGACTCGGATATTGGAAGCAACAACAAGCATTTCAAGGCTAGAGCTAAAGAACGTCAAGTCCAGAAGGATAAAGAGCGAGCAGAGAGGAAAAAAGGAGATGATAAAATGAGAAGGCGCAGGAGAATAATTGATGAGGATGAAGACTACAAGGATGAAGAGGATTCACCGACTAAACCTAAGATAAGAAAAATTGAAAGAAAGCTGGTTCCGGTTCTACATAAGCTCAGTGTCGAAGAACTCATGGAAACTAACACTTACCAGCGATTTAACAGGACCATAGATACGATATTTGAGAACACGGAAGATTTTGCCACAGCTCCAGATATTGACGATGACGGAGATGTCTCGCCAGAAATGTTGATATCAAAATACCAGTTGCACGATCTCTGTAGCGAGGCTGCCAAGCTCAAAACTCTGGGTGCCATGGAATCCATACCGACCGACAGACTCGTCAGGCTCCTCAATATACTGGAAAAAAATATAAGAGATGGTGCAAGAGTTTCACCATTAACTGACCCTGATGACGACGTTGACGAAAGTCGCCTATGGATGGAACTTGCTATGGAAAGAGTCCAAAGAGCAGTCGACGCCTCGCTTACATCTCTTTACATCATGACTTCACCAAATATGCCCAAGCATGTATATCTCGAAGACGTGATTGACAGGATTGTATTATTCATGAAGTTCCAGTTGCAGAATACGATTTACCCTTCCTTTGACCCTGTCTATAAAATAGACTCAAAGAATAAGGCGGACCACTTCAATGCTAGTGGTAGAAAGAAAAGAGCTCACACTAAGGAGGTAAGGGAAAAAAGTATCCTCCAAGTTTACAACAAGATGCACGCTCTGGTAGGTCTGCTTGCCGAATTACTGAATATTCAAGTTTTAACAGACACTAGCGTTTTGCACGCTTCAACCCTTGGCGTCGCCCCATTTTTTGTCGAATCGGTCAGCGAATTACAGCTGAGTGCATTGAAACTTGTCACGGTTATTTTTACTAAATACGAAAAACACCGGAGGCTTCTACTCGACGATATACTCGCTTCGATAGCTCGGCTACCGAGCAGCAAAAGGAGCCTCAGGACCTACAGACTGAACTCCGAAGATCATATCCAGATGCTAACGGCTTTGGTTCTCCAGCTTATACAGTGCGTTGTCGTCTTACCTGATAGTTTGGCACCCCGTGATAAACAGAACAAGGAAGATGAGGATAGGGTGATGCCAAATGAAGATAAGGAACAATCCAAAAAGTCGCATGCCGTGGATGCGGATGTCCTTATAATAAACAAATACGAAACAGCAACTAGAACTGCTGGTAATTTTCTCACAGTCTTTTTAAACAAGTGTGGTAGCAAAGGTGAAGAAATCGATTACAGGCCATTGTTTGAGAATTTTGTACAAGATCTTCTGGCAACGGTTAACAAGCCAGAGTGGCCAGCGGCAGAACTGCTTTTAAGTCTCCTTGGGAACCTTCTTGTGAGCCATTTTTCAAACAAGGGATCGGACATGTCACTTCGGGTTGCCTCTATCGATTACCTCGGCGTTGTAGCTGCCAGGTTACGTAGGGACGCCGTTAACTCGCAATGCAAGCTTTCGACCATTGACCAGATAATAAAAGACATCAAGACTGAACAGCAAAAGGACAGCGAATTCGAAATTGGGAAGGATAAGGAGCTTATCGGAATGACCGAGGATGAGGAACGGACGATATTTCTTCAGAGGGTATTGTTGGATTATTTAGCAGTTAATGGAACCAGCGGCGATGCTCTTGGATATGCACGACATTTCTACTTAGCCCAGTGGTACAGGGATATCGCAGTAGAAAAATCCAGAGTTGGACTGACAAAAAATACCCCAACGAAAAAAATGCACAAGAAAAAGTCTAGGAAAAAGAACAAGCACCACACAAGCGACGAGGAAAGCGAATCAGATCATGACAGAGATGCTGATGAGAACGACAACAACGAACAAAAGAATTCAGAATCTTATCGGCTTATCGAACTAAAGAAGAAACTGATTTTAAATAAAATTAGACCATTCAGTCAGAGTGGAGTTAAAAGCGATATACTGCAAACTTATATCGACTATAATTCTGCAGAATTAATATCTCAGTACCTTGCATCCAAGAGACCATTCTCACAGAGTTTCGATCGATACCTCAAACAAATTTTGCACGTTCTTACAGAATCATCTATCGCTATTCGTACGAAAGCAATGAAGTGTTTGACAATGATCGTTGAGGCAGATTCCAGTGTTTTAGCAAGAGTCGACATGCAGTTAGGAGTTAAACACTCTTTTCTCGATCTTTCCACATCCGTTCGAGAAGCAGCTGTAGATCTTGTGGGAAAATTCGTACTCAGTAGACCAGAGCTGATCGACAAATATTACGACATGCTGTCTGCTAGGATTTTGGACACAGGAGTCAGCGTTCGTAAACGAGTTATAAAAATACTGAAAGACATATGCATGGAGTGTCCCAGCTTTCCGAAGATACCTGAAATATGTGTTAAGATGATTAGGAGGGTTAACGACGAGGAGGGAATTAGAAAACTGGTGATGGAAGTCTTTCAAAATATGTGGTTTACGCCTGTCAAAGACAGACCTATGTTGGACTCCGTGGCACTACTCAGGAAAGTTATGAATATCACGGACGTTGTTACAGCCAGCAAAGATATGGGGCTTGAGTGGTTCGAACAGCTCCTGGTGAGCCTCTTCAAACCGAAAGAAGATAAAGATGACAGCACGAAGACTTTAACTGAGCCTCCAAAAGCGTTGCTGACTGCTTGTAAACAAATTGTCGATTGCTTGATAGAAAATGTTCTCAGGCTTGAAGAGACCAGTTTAGATGATGCCGAGAAACCAGAAAAAAAAGGGGCGTCTCAGAGACTCGTTGCCTGCTTGACGACGCTTTATTTATTTGCCAAAATAAGACCACAGCTATTGGTCAACCATGCCATAACATTGCAACCTTATTTGAGTTTAAAATGCCAAACGCAGGGTGACTATCAGATAATAAGCAGCGTTGCTCATACCCTCGAGCTCGTTGTTCCACTCATGGAACATCCAAGCGAGACTTTCTTGGCACAGTTAGAAGAGGATTCCGTTAAACTGATTTTACAACACGACAAATCAGTTGTCGCTAGCTGCCTGTCTTGTCTTGGGTCCATTGTCAACAACGTTACGAGAAATTTCAAACTGATACGTGACTGCTTCAAAAAATATTACGGGCATTTAACGGAATATAAAGCGTTCTACGAAAAGAATCCATCCAATCCAATACTTCTCAAAAACAGACCCTTCTTCAGACGTGCTCTTTTCACAGTTGGACTTTTACTGAGGCACTTTAACTTCACGGATAAGGAGGTTATCGAGGGGCTTCCAGAGAACATAAAAGATCAGGTCTTCGACACGCTGAGCTATTTTGTGCACCAGAATAACGATGATATAAGGAATTTTACGTTATCAGCGATAGGTTCACTGTGTATAAGGCACTACGAATTCATGATGACTCCCGAACTGAAAGAGTTGTATCACTATTTGTTGACTTCTGACAACGCAGCTATAAATATGCGGACGCAGGTATTGACCAACATTGAGATTTACCTGCAAGAGGAGGAGAAACGTATGATAAAGCAGGATCAGGAATGGGCAAAACTT
Organism: Athalia cordata; assembly: GCA_963932425.1. NCBI lineage: Eukaryota > Metazoa > Arthropoda > Insecta > Hymenoptera > Athaliidae > Athalia > Athalia cordata. Next base: position 577,794 of record OZ010627.1, read on the forward strand.
TCAAAGCAAGAAAATCTCAAGGAAATGGGCGACGTGTCATCGGGAATGGCAAGTACCGTTATCCAGCTGTATCTTAAAGAAATACTTGAGTCTTTTCTCCACATAAACGTCTCCGTCAGACACGCAGCACTCAGAGTGATACAGCTCATCCTGGCGCAAGGTCTCGTACATCCCGTGCAGATTGTTCCTTATCTAATTTGCATGAGTACAGATTGCGAGAAGATCGTTAGCCACAGTGCTGACAAGCAGCTACAAGACATAGAGAAAAAGTATCCGGGATTCATCAACATGAAATCACAACCTGGTATAAAATTGAGTTACAGACTACAGAAGATCCTTCAAAGCGATAATTGCGTAAGGGGGATGAGGATAAAGGATGGCGAGTTCCCAGCGGCACTGAATGGTTTTCTCTACACAATACTTAGGAATACTAAGCAACAAAGGCGGGCGTTAGTTCTATCATTTCTGAAGCAATTTGACGAGAGCGCAAAAACTAGCCTCTCACAGATGCTATACCTGGCTGACAATCTATCCTATTTTACCTATCAGGTCCAGGACGAGCCCCTCTTCATAATTCATAATATCGATATAATTATTTCAATGTCCGGTACCAATCTTCTTCAGTCATTCAAAGAAGCACTCCTCCCAAAAGCTGGGGCGACACAAGAACCTCAGCCAGTTGCCCCCGAGTCTGTGCAATATGGAGCCGATGGTCAGCCATTACTACCTCCGGTTCCACCAAGTATAGAAGATGAGGAAGATGACGAAGAGGATGAAGAAACGATAATGGCCAGGTTACCTGAAGATACGATGTTGCTGAGAGAATATTTAACGGCTAGTCAAGGGTTTTTGTTACTCCTGACACTGAGGCAACATTTGAAAGACTTATACGGTTTTACCGATGCAAAAATTGGTCAGTATTCTCCGTCCGAATCTGCCAAGGTTTATGAAAAGGCTGTCAACAGAAAGAGTAATCTCCATTTCCGGCCTAAAGCCACGTTACAAAGGCTTAAAAATGGTGACGACGATCTAACCAACGAACTAGATGAAGGGGGTAAGAAGAAAATGATCAAAGAGTACCTGGATTTCAAACAAATGATGCTCAAGTTCGATCCGGAGGAACCTGAAGAGGAAGGAAATAACGTAAATGATGGAAGTCAGAAGCCAAATGTTGACCCAATGGCTGGAAGACATCCAGGAACAGAGGTGTCTTCTACACCAACACATTCGACAAATAGGCAGCTAACGCAGTACCAACATCCGCAGCAGATTCCAATGCCAATAGAGCCCTCGGTGAACTCGATTCATTCAAATCCTGTGGCACCGATAGGTGTGGGAGCGGGAACTGCCCCACCTCGAGTACCAAAATTAACGATACACCCCCAAGGAGGAGATAATAAGGAGCACAGAAAGCACCGAACTCATAAAACGGAGAAAGTTAAGAAGCACAAGAAAAAAAAGAGGAGAAGAATTTCAGATAGCAGCGATAGCGCAGAGGACTATAGTGATCCTGATTTTCTAGTATGATGAGACAAGTGTAAATAATTGCTAACTAACTTACGGGATACTAAAAAAACACAAAACAATCTCTTGTTTCTCACCTTTTAAAAAAGATGAATAAAAATAACAAAATAATAATAATAATATTAAATCTTTGTCAATATTGCGGGAGTTGTTGTTTGTTTTTTTCCTTTTTTTTTTTACTTTGTTTTACATTTTATATCCGTCATCCTTTTTTCATCATATTCTTACCATGTGTCCTCTGTTTTTTCATAACACGGCATGTTCTATAGAGAATATTTTCTAACAACAGACAAAAAAATGGCCGATTAACCGTATCCGTGGTGTGCAATGATGAGACGCAAAGTGCTACGTGTATTTAAAAAAATCCGGAAAACTTCCGATAGACTTCTTAACGTACATAAGGAAATATACCCAACCAACCAACGAACAATTCTCAATATCTCCTTATCCTTATTATTATTATTACTATCATTGTCGGTATTAATTATCACAGTACACATTTATATGCATATACGGTGAGAGACAATTTTCATTTCTTCGGATATTGAGATTAAATTTCTCCGTCGCTACTTTATTGATTATTGATACATATATATATATACATATACATACGTATATATAAATAAATACATATAAATATGTATATATATATATTATTACTACTTACTTTATGTCCAACTCCTGGCAAATAATATTACTATCACTATTACCATTATCATTATTGTTATTATTATTACTATTATTATCACCATTATTCTGTCTATAATATTACACATGTGTACATCTGTACAATATTCCATGCTTATAATACGGTGGTTGAAGATTTGACTCGGGTGAACTATACTTCCCATTTTTTTAAATTTACTTCAATTTTTTATATTTATCTAAATTCATTCAAATCATGTACAAAAATACTGTGCATGCGGATACCTCTAATTATTATTGCTTTATTTTTATAATCATTGTTGGTTTTTCTTTTTTTTTTTCTTTTTTATTTTCTTCGAATCATCGTGATCATTATTTTATTTTATCTTCTTTTTACGTTTTTAGTTTTTAGATTGAATTTTTTTTCGAATTTATTAGAGAAGAAAAAAGATAAATGAATAACCGAGACAAATTTATTTCCTCCGATATCCAAAGTACAATAGATTCGTTCACAATATATTATACAGATTGATTACGATAATATTTTATATGTAAATAAATATTAATAATAAAAAACAAACTCAATAAATGAATGAAAAAAGAAAAAAATATATGAAAAACAAATAAAACTTATGGATACAATTATAAACAATTAAGTAGTGGGATTGAACGTTTCAGCGAGAGTAAAATGCAAGACGAAAAGATAAATAAATAAATAAATAAATGAATAAGAATATCAATTGACGCGATGATGATTAATGCTAAAATAATTGTTATTATTATTATTATTATTTTTATCTATAAAGAGCCAACTCGGCTGACTGAAATATAAGAGTGGAAATTAAAGAAACAAAATAAAAATGTTGAAACGATAATAAAGACAAAGACAAAATTCGAAAGATTGTTGGCTTTCAAGAAAAGAGCAAAGAAAAAAGCGATAAAAAAATAATTTTATCTGAAACCAGGAACGATTGCGTTGATGTATAAAGTGGTATCATAAAAAAATAATATTGGCATGATTCTCAAGGGCATGAAGAGGTAAAAGAAAACAAAAAACTAACAGGACAAATACACATTAGGTATACTATGTTGATAATTTTGGAATAGGTACCCCTATATTTGCAAATATTTGACAAAGATTAAGAATAAAAAGTTGTTCCGCTACATTTTTGTCAGAAGATTTACGACACGAGTTTGGGATCGTTGATCAAATACTTCTGTGCTTTTTTCCACATTGTTTTCTTTTTTTTGATTCATCTTGATTGGACAGAAATTGCTAAATAAATAAAAACTATCACGACGAATTATCATACGCGGGTAGTTTCGTAGACCAAGGATAAAACGGACGAAAAGCAACACAGTTTAAAATAAATTTAAAATAAATCAATAATAAGAATAATAATAATAATAATAAAAACGGTTCATGAACATTATCAAATGTACATACTATTATACTATATAATAACAAACATGTAATAATGATAATAATCATGATAACAGTAATAGTAATAATAATATATTGATAATGTTAATAACGGTAACAATAATAGTGAAGATAATGATAATAGTAATAAATACACCACGTGACTGCGCTTACAGCAAACGGACTGCGTACTCTAAAATTATAAACGAAAACAAATAAGTAAATTAAAGGAAGATCAACAGTAATGATGATAATAATGATTAGGAAATTGTTATTATTATTATTAATTAGGGGGGTAGAAATGAGAAAATATTATATGTATGTATAATAAGCTGTTTCAATATTAGTAACGCGTACATATAGGTGTAATAACGGATATTTTATAGGTATATAATAATTAAAAATAAAACAAAGAACAAAATAAACAAAAATGGCGTATTAATCACCCGATGATGCGTTTGACTCGTGCGTACCCGATGTAAGGAGTAAACTATTTTGAGAAGAGCAAAAAAAAAAAGAAGGGAAGTACCTACACTAAAGAAAATGAAAGGTTTATATTCGTTTTACACACACACACACACACGCACGGTATATGTATGTATATACATATATTATACGTTATACATATAGTTTGTTGTAATAAAATTTAATTAAGCTTATTACTATCTATTATTATTATTATTATTATTATTATTATAAATAGTAAAAACTAGATTAAAAATTTAAATAATTATATTTCTATATTCTATAAATATAGATATATAAATAAATATATAAATATATATATATACATATATATAATATGCTACATAAAGTTAATTATATAGTTATATATACATGAAGAAAAAAATCCCATATGATCTAATAATGAATTAATATAAGGTGTATAATTTGCGTTACATTGTAAATGAACGGAGGGTACACAATATGTATATACATATAATATATACTCATATGGTCGGAAAAAAATGAATTACATCGACATCATATTTCATAGTTATATGTATACATATAATCGCGTTCATAATTTAACACGATATCGATATAAATGTAGGTAATATACATAGATTACAACTCTTGTATTATAACAATATATAATTATTACAATTATTATTATCATTATCATTATTAGTATCTATTATTATGTATTATTATTATTATTATTATTATTATTATCATCCATAGCACCTATGTTTTTGTATTTGGTATATAATTATAATTAAAAAGACAAAAGAATATAAAAAAAAGAATATGAGTAATGAACAACTACGGTTAAAGAACAATTATTGATTCAACATGTTACAGAACTCAATTAATTGAAAAAAAAATAATTTCTAGAATTTAATTTAAATTTGTTTTTTTTTCTTCTAATTTGGATCTAGAAATCGTAACGTACTACAACTTCGATTTGATTCGAAACTGGGTGCTGGTCCTCTGAAAAAGAAAGATGTTTGTTAATGATTATAATAAGGGATTGAGAATTATAATGCACTAGTTTTATTTTTAAAAACTAGAAAAGATTCTTACAATTTTGGAATATCCTTCACGTAGTTAACACTGCTGAAAGGATTTTTGATACTTCGGGAAAGTTCTTCTGTTTTTCTGCGGGATTTTTGTTCCCAGACTTTGGTAGGTGTTAATAAGGTAGTCGAGCCGCTACGTAATTGTTTTGGACGATTATTAGCTGATTTATTTATTTCAGAAACAATACATGGAGTCGTCTTAACCCTTCGCTTCATTATGAATCTCTGATCCTGTTCCCTGGAAAATAAAAATAGGTGAGTGAATTTTAATGGAACGAATCAACAAGAATTATTAACTATCGATAATCAATGCTATAATCATCACCTGAAGGATTTTATCAATCTCATCGAATCTGCACGCTGAAGTTGCTTCGAGGGATTACTACTGCGAAGTAACTGTGACTTCGGGTTCGTCGTCGAAACACTTTCCTCATCCCTCCGTTCCTGTTTATCCCTGAGTCGTTGTTTGATAATTGTCATTCTTTTTTTCTCTTCATGCTTCTTAATTCCTTCTAGTCGCTTATTCTGCTCGTCGTCCATAGCAATTTTTCTCGCTTTTTCAGCCTTCCATTCTTTGATCATCCTTTTTTTCTTGGACATAGCTTCTTTTGACTGTTTCTTATCCCTCTCATTATGAATAACCACAGGGATCTTATCTTCAACATTTCTCGCTGATTTTTCGGCTTTTTTAATCTTCCATTCTGCGATATCCCGTTTTCTTTTCTCACCTAATTCATTGTACACTCTCCACCAAGCCTCGTGATTTACGATGTCCTCTTTTGTAAGGTGTTCCCGTTTCTTTCTTAATTCTATAACGAGCTTTGGAACCGTTACGCAATGTTTTCTCAATTTCAAAAAGGCAGCATGATCGTCATCGGCCCATCCTTGGGTGTGACCAGTCCGGGATACGAGCTCATTGAACTCATCATGGGACTCTGAACGGGGTAAAAAAGATTTCACATTACCGCGGGATATCCCATTAAACTTTTTAGCGACATCCCGATGCCCTGTGAAAGCTTTTCTCTCGTATTCTTTGAGTTCAGAATCCAAGGCTACTTCTTTTTCCTTCAATTTGGCGATGGTTCCCTTATTACGAAAATCCTCTATGGCTTTAGATAACTCGGTAAGTCGAGATTTAAAATCGGTTGTGTCTATGGGATGAAAATACCAGATTATTCAAACACTATCCCGATTTTTATTCCAAGATATACCGACCTACCTAGATTCATAATTCCTGAGTAATCCGTCTGAAAAAGTATCCTCTTGAAGAATTTTAATTCTTCCAGGATGGCAAGTGCGGTTTTTCTCACCTCTTGTAACTCTGGTTGCCTGTCAACAGGATTAGATTGTTCATCCCTTGCAACAAGCTGACTGCAATAATTTCTCTGGTTAATAATCACCTCTTCGATAAAGCGCAGAGTCTATCGTCACAAATTTCTCTGATAATATCGCCATCTATTTTCATGCCCTTTATCGCTCCAGAGAGATTCTTTTCCAAGTATTCTTCTTGAATTTTCAGTCTCCTGTACTCCCGTAAGCGCTCAGCCATTTTGGTTTTTGTTACATTAAACTATGGAGGGCTAGATTGAACTTAAGTTACAACGTTACCAGGCAACGAAAGCCAACAGCTGACAAGCAACAGGTGCTGAAAAAGAAGACCCATATAAAAAAAGCGTAATATCTAAGCTGCTGAATATGCACACAATTTAAATATACAACCATCATTCTTTTAGTTTATAGAAAGAAAAAAGTAAAAGACTGAGAAGAATTGCTAATTTTCGAATGTGGAGCTAATTTTTTTTGTTTTTAATTCGCGTATCGATTTGACTCGTCATCGAAAATCCTGTTGAAATCATCGCAGAGTTGTAGGTTTTATTTTGTCACCGCGGGGTTAAAATCAATAATTTGGACAGCCTGTTGAAATGCAACCCCCATCGCAGCGTAGTTTATATGTTGCCTACCATTCAGGTGCACAAAGCAAATTTTCCAGTGAAAATAACTCTGGAATAATTGAACGCCATGCGATTCTGTCGTGTCGAATTCAAACGCAAAATGAATTGACAGATTTTAATTGCCTTGATTTATTAATTGACTAACAAAACTGTAAATTATCTGCTTTTTCATATCAACACTAATAAGATGGAGATCGAAGAGGAAAAAGCTAGTCTAAACTACGACTGCAACTACAATTTATTTCTCGCTAAGAGGCTGATCGCCGATATGAGACACATGCGAGGTGATTGAACAGAATTTTTAACCCTGTCATTATAGATAATTAGTTTAATTAATTTCTTTCAATGCGTTTGAATTTGATCGTGAATTTGAAAATTTAAGATCGTCAACGCGTCGTCAAGTGGCTTCGATATCTGATGTCGTCGAACAAATCCATCCAGGAAATGCAATTAAGAAACGATTTTATGTATTACCTCGTACTTCATCTCCAGGAAGGGACTCTGAGACCTCCTTTTGACGCAGAACCTCCTGCAGTTGGAAGTCTCGTCGATATCGCAGGACTCATTGTAAATATAATTGTATTAAATACTTTGAATACAAATCCTTTTTTCTCACGAACCGTGGTGAGCCGGTGTTTCAATATTCAGGTAAAAATTTTATGGGTATAATCTCGATGTTAAATTTTCGAAAGATTCGAATTATAGCGCCTCACAATTTCGGAAATAACTATACTGCCGTTAAAATACATGTTGTCTTCTGAGAAAATTTATTATGTATACAAACGTATTTATAGCCAGGAAGAATTGACAACACTGAAAATCCCGAGGAGATAATAGCTTCGCTCGAAGAACCGGGTGGAGATAATCCAATGGTTATGAAGATGTCTCCGGATGGTGGAGCGTTTCTTGCGGCTCAGCCGGTCCCTCATCAAGGATCATTTTGCTACCTTGCCATAACCACTAAAAAGGACGAGATCCGATGAACGATCAAATTTTCATTTTCATTTCTCTTTTTTTGCGTCACGTCGTTTGTCTAAAAATTATACATATTTTGTACGCTAATATTATGATTGTCGAATGTGCGTTATACGTGAGAAAAAGAAAACTCGATTTCTCAAAATGTTCGTTGTTTTGTTCCTTTGAAAAAAAAGGTATCGCGTTGCTGCGTAATTAGCAAGACAATATTAATTAGAAACGCTGATTACGCGCCAAATTTTCAAATTTGGTACAACTGCGCGAAAAGTTTTCTCAAGGGATCCATTCTGTCTATTATAATGGATGATATGGTAGATATTTTTCTCTACATAGGTACTCTGAATATCTATGATATCTATACCTGCTAATACATGTTAACGTATGTCTGTGTATACTCATATAATAATTGCTCTTTCGGCTATAACCTGCAAACATCTGATAAGGTTTCGAGCAAAGATAAGTTACGTCACAGATGATATTATAATATTCTCTCTAACTATCAAGATCACATCTCCGGAAAGTAACAGATTATAATATTCTATTGTCAAATATCATCCCATAGACGTCAAAATATATATTATACAGATACAAAAAAATTTATTATACGGATACAACAGAAAAAGAACGAACAAAAAAAAAGAAATTCATCCTCAAATTCGGTGCTGATTTTCCTTTGTATTTCTCTCTCCGTACTCGTTATTATAAATCGTCATATTACATCGAAGTAAATATTATAAGTAATAATAATAATAATACTAATGATAAAATACCGTTTATTCGACGTTTTAGCTCGTGTATGTAAATCTATGATATATAAGTGGTGTGAGTGTTCATAAAATTATCACCTCTTCAGTAAATCGGAGATGATCTTCGCAGCTGCTGCGAATTTTTTACAAGAGTAAGAAGAGCCGCTAACTTCGGATCATTGGAAATATAAGAAAGAAGAAATAAAAAAAGAACAAAGAGAAATACGGCAACGTACACGATATACGTAGTACTCTACTCATACGATATCATGTCAGCTGACGAAGAAATATCAGCTGATTGTAAAGCCGTTCGCCGATATTGTGAAGAATATCCTGAAGTTGCAGCTAATTAAAGTTGGACTTATAATTGACAGTGCTAGAAGATGAGGTTTTCAATTTTACTTCCGGTATCTGAAAGCTGATGGGTATGGGACATGGGATGTTCACCAAGTTCGTTTTTACGGTGCAGCAGAAGGGGAAGGGATAAATTTGACAACGTTATACGATTCAATGGTAACTCGCATAATAACTCTGTCGCTGAGAGACCAAATGTCGCTGTTATCGCTGGAGTCCAGGAACCAAGAAAAAGCATCGTAAGGTCTGGTGAGTTATTGAAAATTCATCCCTAAATAGTTTTTCAAATTCTACTTCCGACCCTCAGAGAGTCGAGAGTGCATTGTGTTTTTTCCTCTGGTTCTTTTTTTTTCGAAATTTACAGTTTTTACTCTAGAGGATGGTTTCGTTTCTGGTTCAGAAAATTTGCATGTCTTCACGGGTGTCGTTTTCGAGTTTTTGAGGTTGCAGAATCCGAATATGGTATCAAAATTCCAAGATTTATTATGGCTCATACCCCATTTCCCAACGTACTGTACATACATGAATAATAGAGTGGCTCATTTGGGACCAAAAAGAATAGTTGCTTCCAAACCTTCTACCCTAATGAATAATATATATTATTAACAATTATTCCAGAACTTTCCGACCGGTTTAAAAACGCTGGTGATTTCTGCCCTTCGATTAGACTCTCCCTCCAGGATTCCGACAAAACATGGTCGACCCATTATCTTTCAAAGCAGACTCTTCCCAGCATTGGTAACGAAATTTTTATTTATCGTTTCAAACATCTATCCCAATTGAAGTAGGATCAAGTTAATTCTGAAATCAAATTGCATGTCTGTAAAAAATCATATCAGTTGTCTAGATATAAAAATTTAAGCAAAGATTGATTTTCACAATCCGTAGCATACATATTTACGCTGTTTTTCGTTTCTTTAATTATCTTCTTCAAAACGATCTTTCATGGATTTTAGCTTTTGCTTTAATCTGTTCGCTCTTGACGGCGTGTAACAGTGTGATGTATAAAAGTGAAATCAGTCACAGAACCGAACAGCTGCTCTTGCTCTTGCTGCTGCTGTTAGTTGTCCGAAAGCTAGCTTATAGCCTGACTCGCGCATTTTATACCTACCCATGTCAGTCAGAGCTGATCGTGTGTCCGATCAAGAGTTTGCCGGTGCAACAGTGCCAGACCTCCTCTCTCCCAAACATAACAACCAAAAAAACAACACCGACAACAACAACAATAATCATAATAACATTCACGATAAAACCGTTTGATAAATATTTTATCTTCTACATTTTTTAATATATTCATTTATGCTTATACTTCATGCAATTGTTAGAAATATAAAAAATATATAATTCCGTCAGACCTTGCCGTATACGGATATATATTTATATAAAAATTTGAAAGAATAATTAAAAAACGTTAACAAAATGATAATATTATTAATAAAAATTAAAGAAAATATGAGTAACGAATGAGAGAAAGATAATGGAAGAAAACTGAGAAAGAGATAAAAAAAACAGAAAAAATCTTACACTTACCTGAGGCGCGAGTATACAAATTGTAAAAGTATAATTTTCGGGGCCTTAACTTACCTACATACCTATATATGTGCCTATGTGTTTATATGTATAATACACATACGTATGTATATTTTGTATCCATGTATTCTATTGGTATGAATTTCGTTGCCCGCGGGGCGATTTAATTGAAAGAAGTCGACGTCGTCGTCGTCGTCTTTAGGAGGTATTATAGGTAAGTTGTGTTGTTGGTGGTTGTTGATTGCGTATTATAGGGAACACGGGTCGGTGTACGTACGTTGTACAGATCGTTTCTTGTAACCCAATTCGGATAAACTGGTATTATAAAGCTGAGTATATAAAATACATAAATGCTATATACCTCATGTACGTACATGAACGTATGGTGTTGCAGGACGTCGTTGTAAATATAAAATATTACGTATTTCGTAATCTTTTTGCATAACATTTTGTATATTAATATTCATACTAATACGACTTTACATACCTATATATTAATGATCTAATTTAACCTGCAGTTGGAAAAATCAGAAAAAAACCGCGACCGATGACCAACAACCCTTTTCTTTTTTTTTCTATTTCTCAATTACCTCATTTTTTCAATCGCAAGATAAAAAAAACACCAATTCTGTATCGCGGGTGGACAGAAATACAGGGAAAACGAAGAGAAAAAAAAAACGAAGGAAGTTTCTATATACATCCGGTCTGGATAGGTAGTATCTACTTACATCTATACTATATCTATATCCCAAATTGTTTACGCTACAGATGCTCTAGATTTTAATTTTTTCTAGTTTAATTTTTTTTCTTCTTCTATTTGAGGACGCGTTATACTTCCATATTGATGAAAAGATTTTTTATTTATTCTTAATTTTTATTTTTCTACACATGCCTACATTGTTTTTTATCGATTTCAAAACCCGTTGATCATAGGTGAAAGTGATATACGTGAACCTAATATCAATAATGAGAATTTTAGTATCAGCAAAAGCAGCAGCAGCAGCGGCAACAGTAGCGAAAGATATAATATAATATCGTAGTACATACACATATACATAACGTAGTTGGATAGGCTGGCCAATATCTCTTTCACACGTTCTTATCTTCGGTTTAAATCGAATTTTCATGTGCCTGTGTACTAATGAACACATATTATATGCATACATTCTATAGCATTCCATGTATATGAAATTAATGTGCATGCCATTTATTTATTCGTTCATTTATCTGTCAGTATTCTAGATATTGAATAAACTAGTCATAGATACTGAAAATAAAGAGCACGAACGATTTAAAATAAAACAATAAAGAAAAGAGAGATTTTAGGGGTGCGTGATCAAATGGTGATCGGAATAATTAAACTTATGTACATCAAATTATATACCATGCGATTGATGAAACATTAATTAAGATATAATACAGTTTCGTAAATGGTGGCTCCATGAAATCGTCGGCTGGAGGAACTAATTTACCTAATAATAGTAAATATCACATAAATAATAACGATCGAGATCCAGCGTCTAGTAACGATGATGACGATATACTGAATCAGGGTACTAAACAGCTGTCGATTAACAATGGTGGGTATACTACAATGTTCGAATCGATGTTTCTTCTTTTCTAGTTTTTTTTATTTTTTTTTAATTTTCTTTTGTACTATAAGAGCGATGTGTGTAGAGATTGTTCACACAGATTACGTATTATGCTTCATAGTACAATATATGCGCTTTGCTGTGACGCGATCGAATTGGTTTTGTTCGGTAGCTACGCAATAGAATTCTAATCAACGCTGGCCGATAAGGTTGCCATGGTATAACAATGAATGACGATCGTCTAAATTATCATGTGATTTTATAGGTATATACTTCACATGTCATGCTTACCTACGTATAAATGAAGTGACGTATGTGATCGGTAAAGATTGACTCGTTTTTTTAAATCCCCTCAGTTTAAATTTTCTTCATCTTTTTTTAACTCTGGTTTCATCCATTTTACAGGATCCGAAGAAGAGGATCCAACGGCCCCAACTTTTGATCAGGCCTTTGAATCCAACAGGATTCGAAATCTACCGGAATTTGAAGAAGGGGATTTCTGCGTTGTCGTGAGTATTTCCATGTTCCTTTTTTATTCTTTATTTTTTCGACCCTACAAATTTATTTCTTTTCCGATCTTTATACAACAAAAATCTCGCATACCTATAATACGGTGTTATTTATAAAATATAATACAAGGTTTACAATAAAAAAATTAGTGTAGTATATAAGGTGTACTTCAAACGAATATATTTCTAGTTCTGCCGGAAAATTTATGAGGTAAACTTATACTGGTATGTGTCTATACTCATTGTATACGGTTTGTAAATCGTGGCTGTCAGGAACTGAATTTGTTCTTTTTTTTTTAATTTCTATTTTTTTGACGATGAACAAGATTTTGAATGCTGGCGAGCTTATACATCATCGAACGAAGATTACCGAACAATTCTCATTCGGTTATTTTCTTCTTATTTTTCAAACTCATAACCAAAGTGTACTTTTAATCGATCACATTTATTCCGTCACAGTGGCGTCATATTTGCTATAAAACTTTTGTGTTCAATAATCGTTATCTATAGTTCTTTTTTTCTTTAATTATACGTGTACCTATATAACACTGCGTCGTATGTATGATGCGTTATCACCTATGATCGATGATATATACGTGACGCGTTGTACATAATAAGTATATAAAATATAACGTGTTTTACGAGTGATCCACGTGAGATTATGTTGTAAATATTTACATTACTAAAAGCTGTATGCTTCTGCTCTTGCGCAATTAAATTTTTGAGGGCCCTGGTGATGGCTTTTTTTATGGAATTCATTTCGGAGAAAATAATATGGGTATCATGGATGTCGAATTCTGGGTTCTTGAGGCCGCTGCATCCAAATATTGTGGCAGAATTTGAAAAATTCAGTATGGTGGATTGGATATGATGGGCCAGAATTTATCACATCAGTTATAATATTGATCGAGTATTTTGAATTCCGTTCGATCGAAATAATCGGATATTTAATCTTATGTCAATTTTCTTTAACCATGTAGAATACGCCATTTTGGAGCTTGGAATTTTCCATTATCTTTCGATCGTCTGGAAATCCACGAACTCTAGCTTTTTATTTTTTACTGAAACACAAGTGAAAAAGAAGAAAAAAGCAGAAAACCATAAGGAATGTTTGATATGCCATAAATTATAAAAGTACATTATCATTTTATCTATGTAACAGGTGACGGTATATTAATTTGATATTTGTGATCAAGGATTATAGTACATTGTGATGATCTTAACGTAAAGATATTTTCATATACGTTTTTTTTTCGCGTATGATGATGTACACAGAAAAATACGCGTCTAATCAGTTTACCGACAAGTTTTTATGAATAGATCTGTATAAAATGATAATGATACGATAGAAAAGGTATGGGGATAGAAAATGTTCTATGAAAAAATTTTCGACATCATCAAGCGTATATTGAATTTGATCAGTATACGTATAAGATAAGAAATTGTGCGGGGACGATTGATAAGGAGGTGATTGATACGTGTGATCAATACGAACTACTCTTTCTAAGTGAACAGTTGACGTCTGAAGATCGCGATTGCCTGTTTGAAAATACAAATGCAGAATAAAAACGATAAGAATAATTAGAAGAGATTAGAATAAAAGAAAGTAATCAATAGAATAGCAATCGATGGATGATCGATGATCATTAACGGCAACGGGGCGATCGTTGGTAGCCCAGATATCGAAACGGGATCTGGAGAAGCACGCCGATCTGGAATGCGGACGTCAGATACAAGACGTCTGACCAAACCGACACTTTACATCCATGGATCGATCGGAAGTGAGAATGGGATCGAAATCGACAATGGGGATTCCTGGGCTACCAGATATATTCCCGGAATTTGTATGAGGATTGTTGCAAGCTGTTATCCGACATCCTATAGTGTTGATATTAAAGAACCGTGCGTTCCAATCGTCGTTCCCATCTCACATGTAAGGATTATAAACAAATTGTGCGACGACTGTATATCGGTGAAAAATCTAAACAGTTGAATGAAGTTTTTAAAACATATGTGAAAACTATAGGGATGAAACCGATGTATGGAATGAGTAATGCAAGTTAATTCGTTATCCGAGATACTCGGAAAGGTATAAAGGCTGTCTAATCGCTTATCGCTGATGATTTGTTATTTATTCCATATAATTCTTTGTAATAAACCGCGAATGTTCAATTCCTATAGGGATCAGGTGATTTGATAATCTTTTATCTTGCTTGTTCAGAAGTTGAAGTTTTTTCTTCCAGAAGGGTCCGCAAGACTTGAAATCCAATTTACTTACGTCATGGAGTCCCAGCTCGACGAAGGTAAGAAAATCAGACCCTTGAAAGCATTAAAAAACTAAGCTTAACCAAAACCCTAACAAAATTTTCGAAGATCCTCCTGGTTTTTGGACGGGATGACCATCAGTCCGAAGTCCTTGGATCGGCAGCTGACAGGTTAGGGTGGTCAACAACTTATATCAGAAATGCAGACGCTGCTTTGGAGTCATTCCATTCTCGCGGACACGACATCGTCGTTATAGATCACAGAGGATCCCGAGGGATCGATCCGGATTCCGTATGCAGGTCAATCACTGGCTCCCAAATATCAAATTTTGAGGTTAGATCGTTATAATAATGGTTTCTTTATTACCCACATAGGCGAATAAAGGCGTCGGGAGTGAACCCGAACTGTGTAATCGTGGCTCTAGTTCGAAAGTCGTAAGTAAAGTACGTGGAGTGGAATGCAAAGTCGGACGAATTAGAAGGCTAATTAGAAAGGGCGAATTTTTCACGATTACAGATTTCTGGCAAACTCAGAGCACGACCAGATTCCCACTTTGGAGCTTATGGAGATTGGATTCAACCGGGTAGGGAATATTGTCGAATTACTTTCATTCAAAAAAAAGAATTGCACAGCGGATATTATTTCCGGTAACATCCAATGAGAACTCATAATTAACAATCTTTTACAGACACTTCTAGAGTGTTCGCAGGAAAATCTCCTGGTCAATGAACTAGCCAATATTCATGCTAGCGAACTGCAACCACGTCTTCATCTAGCCGCCTTTCATGCACTTTATATCGCAATCGACAGATGCAGAGACATGGTACATGTGACAAATGACAGACACATTGTTCAGGTCAGTCCTCAGAACATATGATTCTCTTGTTATCTCTTTCCTGCATCACTGTAATAAAATTGTCACAATTTTTATTACGTGTAGTTTACTAATAAAGCCAGCGAACGTCTCCTTGGATATAAACCAGAGGAGCTCCTGGGTAACAAAATAATGGATATAGTATCCTCTGATAATTTCGTGCTGATGGATCAGCACCTTCAACGTGGTAGAGAGTGGGAAGGAAACATGAACTGCAAGCGAAAATCGTCAAAGACGTTAACAATCAACTGTCGTATAGTCCCATTCTCCGCATCCGGAAGGTCTGATTCTAGTACTCAATGAATTAATTAGTGATCGTTAGTAAAAATTGCTTGGGATGCAGTTCTAATTAGCTTGATTGTGTTCACGTCAATTTCCTTCCTCCGTAGGAAACCGACGCACTATATTTACGTACACGACACAACGTATCTGCTAGAGAATATGGGAGTTGGTCCTGGAAACGCTGGAATTCCACATCAGATGCCAAGAGGAAGTCTCCATTCTCTCCGAAGGGGGTCTTTAGACCTAAAATCTATCAGCAGCGAAAGTAAATATAGAAGATAAAAAATAAAATATGATCGACTATCCAACGTGAAACATTATCCTATCATTCAAGCACACAGGCGATCCAGCTTCACTAGACTCCATACCCTACCCCTCGAATCGCCGATCACAAGGGTTATTGGTATGCTGTCAAATGCTGTTAATGATATTTCGACGGGGAATCCTGAGCTGGCTCTTCAGCTAGACAAGGTAAATGTTTTCCAGTTCGATATCAGTGAACTTATATCAAGACATTCAAAATTCCCAGGCCATCGAGTTGCTCAAAAGCACTGAATTGTACGCTCCTCAATTAAGGGAGGACAGCGGAAGTTACGACCCTGTTATGACAGACCTCGTCGGTGCTCTTCTCTCGGTAAGTTTCGAATTCATTTGAATCTGGATGTAGATAACGAGCATTGGTTTTCCAACAATCAGGCACCAGTTTATGCGAGGGATTCGAGACGATCGTCTAACGACTCGGCGAATAGATTACCGGTGAGCAAAACTTTGGGGACTTCTTCATCACATCGGATGTCTTTGAAGGGTTATAGACCACCACAAGAAATACACGACATGATGGAAAAAAGTCTGAACTGGGACTTCGACATATTTAAACTGGAGGTGTTGTCCAGCGGAAGGTGGGAGAAATGCCAATACATTGAGCTGAATAAATAAATGATCTGGAAACTGAATTCATCATTTCAGACCTCTGGTTTACCTCGGCATGAATCTTATTGGGCTTTACGAGGGTCTGGCGACCTTGGGGTGTGATGAAAAGACCCTATTTAACTGGCTGACAGTCGTGGAAATGCATTATCACGCAGAAAACAGCTATCATAATTCGTCTCACGCAGCTGACGTACTTCAAGCGACTGCAAAGTTTATGCGATCTGAAAGACTAAAGATGATATTCGACCCTCTTGATGAGGTTACCGCGCTCATCGCTGCCGCTGCACATGACATCGATCACCCAGGGCGATCTAGGTAAGATCTCAGATATGAATTCTAGTGAGAAGTAAAAGTTTTTTTTTTTTTTTCTGGGTTTCAGTCAATTCCTCTGTAACGCGGATAACAAACTAGCAATCTTATACAACGATTTGGCAGTACTTGAGTCTCATCATGCAGCACTTACGTTCAAGCTAACCTTGGCTGACGACAGAGCAAATATATTCAAGGTGAGTAGCGATGGAAATCCTCAATACTTTTATCTGACTTTTGTGTTACTTTTCAGAACTTGGACAGAGAGGCATACAAGGTCGCGCGTCAGAATGTGATTGACATGATCTTGGCCACAGAGATGACGAAACACTTCGAACACCTTGCTAAATTTGTAAACGTCTGTAGCAGTCGAATGGCAGGTGACTCACAGTCTGAGGTATCCTGTCTACGCCGGGTCAACAACAGTTGAATAAACCAAAAAGCAAACCTTCAGATGCTTTTGTTGCATGTATTGATTGCTGTTACAGAATTTGGCTATCAAGTGCATTTCATTATCTAAATTTCAGCCTCTCTCGGATATCATTGATATGACGGTGCTCCTCCAGCCAGAAAATATAACACTGGTTAAAAGGATGATGATAAAATGCGCCGATGTTTCAAATCCGACAAGACCATTGAAAGCATGTATAGAATGGGCAAGGCGGATAGCTGAGGAGTATTTTCGGCAGGTAAGCAGAGATGAAAATCAAATGAGTTAACGGTCTGATAGTTTTAGTCGCCGTAGGCTTGTATTCTAATACTTTTTTATACAGACAGATGAGGAGAAACAGAACGAGATGCCAGTTGTCATGCCTATGTTTGACCGGTTGACCTGCTCGATACCAAAATCACAGATCGGATTCGTAGACTATATCATCAACGACATGGTTGAAGCTTGGGATGGTAAGTTACTTGTCCTACTTGACAATTAGGGGAAGTTCAGATGAGGATTAGAGAAGTAAGCTGGTCGATATTCATTGATGAGGTGTACAATCGTTTTAGCATTCATCGACATGCCAGAATTGATAAATCATATGAGATTGAATTACGACAAATGGAAAGAATATCAAGTACGTACATTCGATTATTCAACTTTGTAAAGTAGGAGCAACTGTACCATTACACTCAAATTTTCTCAGGAGCAAGGGGTAACAACTCTGCAGGATATTGAAAAATTGCAGACTACACCAGAACTGCAGATACCGAGACTAAAACCATGATTACGGATTTCAAACACCTGTAGAGATGATTGGAAGGACATTAATACTCCAAGTCCGGACGAGGAGAATGAAAAATATCGTTATATATGAAATGTACGCTTACTGTAAATTATTTTCATCATTATATAAATACGTCAAAGAATCCGTTTTACGTTACCGTGATCTCACCCTCATTGAGCATTAATATAGTGGAAATTTAATATTAAAGTGTCCTTTATTTACCTAAACCTTTTTCTTTTTCAATCAATTTCATTTCAATCTTCACGATCTGTTGGGCATTGCTATGGAAGGCTGTAGGGCACTCATAATAAAAACAAGCTTTTACTCTTAAATTCATAATTTTCCCGCCGACAATCAGCGACTGATTGCCGGAAATCGAGTGACTAACATGCGATCAGATGAATTTACGAACACAGTGATACACTGGTGTGGAGCCCCGAGAGTGCTTCCGCCCTAGAAGTGGCAGTTATTTCTCGACAACGCTTCCTCTTCCGAGCATCGCTCAAGATCGGTAGAATCAAAGTGTTGCAGCGAGAAGTTACAAATATGGCAGGCGAATTCGAGGAGTTCTTAAGTTTTATATATGAGGTGACGGGCCAGTACCCAACTACTATTTCAAAGTATTTTGAGGATGTGTTTATCTACGTTCCGAAAAATAAAACTCCTCCGCAAGGCTGTCCTGCAGGCACGTGTTCTGGTTCTGTTGAGACCCTCGCATCATGTCTCCTGCGGAATTTTTTTTCGGCCAAAAACGAAGAGTTGTTCCAACTTCTCTATAACGAAGGATGGGAATTGTTGGTGTATCATTTGGGAACAGAACTTTTACGGTTCGTAGCCCGTGTATATCAACTTTAACGCCCACATCATTCTCAGGCTTATTTTTCAGCAAAATTTTTGGTTCCGCGTGTTTTCTATTCAATTAACATTCGATTTCCCATTACCGTGTTTCGTTTCTTACTAAAGATAATTTTACTAGAAAATTTACTCTTTTATTTATTCATGTAAAGTGTATATCTTATTCCTTTGTTCACAGATTTTGCTTGGAAGACTGCATATTTGCCAAAAGAACTAAGACAGGAGCTTATATGGTTTCATGCTTAAAGGAGCTATGTGAAAAAATGCCATCTTTTAGCCGTGAACGATTGCATGATCTGTTTTACGTTACTTCCAGTTGTACCACAGGTATTGGAAAATTATTTCTGGAATCTTATTGTAAATATATATGCCACACAACATGAAAATTTAGAAGTTTGTTAAAAGGAATCCACACTGCAATGCCATCTAATTGTATATTATCATTGACAACAAATCAGATTCAACTTTTTTCCATCATTGCAGAGCATAAATCCAAGGCCCAAAAATCCGTGACTCCCACCAGTGGTAATTTGCCTAAAACACCAAATGATCTGGAACACTTGTTTGATGCCAAGCATTTAGAAATATGCACAGACAACATGCTGTTCAAAATATCTATGAGTTCTAAATTCCCAGCTACCCATATACTGGCGAATAAAAATTCTGAAGTGCCCATATCTTCACAGATCATTGAGACAAAAGTAGAAAACATTTTACATGTCGGATGCGAGAAATGTGTCACAGCACTTGAACCACTACTCAAGAAATTGAGGAAACAGAACATGGAATATAACCATGAAAACGCGTTGAGTGAATTGATGGATTTGAAAATGGATCATAATGATGAAAAGGTAAAGGGACAGCCTGCTACTTTCCAAGAGCTGCCACTCCCCTTATTGAAGGACTATTTTACAAACGTTTGCCATCGAATTCTTCCACCAGCTTTATTGGGAAGCCACAAGAACAGAAATCTTCTGGTGAAAAGTATCTGTGACTTGCTGGAAACTCCAAAACAGCAGTCCATAAGTTTGATGACCTATATCCTAAAGCTGAACGTAAGCATATTCATCATGATGTTCATATGTGGTTGAACAATCGAGTGTCCATTTGATGCTTTTTTTGTACTGTTTTGTTAATTACCACATTTTCTTCTGAAGTGCTAGTGTTTGTAGTAATTGTTCATTGCAGATATCAGACCTCTTGTGGTTGGATAACATCAAAGATTCTGCTACGCGTTGGATTATGGCTGGTAAACTGTTCAAGTGGCTTTACAATCAGCTCATACTGGAGATATTTCGCACTCAGCTCTACATAATCGTGACAAGCAGCACACAAAAAGTGTATCTCAAGAGAAGTGATTGGTTGAAATCGAAGAATGCTTTTGTGGCCGAAATGCGTAAGCAAAATGTTATCGCTAGGTGCAATGGCAACCATACAAGAGACTCGCGCAAGGGTAGATGGATACTTTTCCCGAAGATAAAAGGAATCAGACCTATAATATCCTCAGCTAAGTAAGAATTGTTATGTATTATATGTTTGGCTTCAAAGTTTGACATTTCGGAAATGTGAACAAGTACACATGTTCAAATGTCAAACGGAATAAAAACATTTATTCAGTGATGTTTCCATATAATTAACTACAGGGAGTGTAAACCATGTACGGCACAGGCCCTGTGCTTTCTTCAGCAACTATATGGTACAAAATACGGACAGACAGGAAGAGAAGTTTTTCCCAAAAAATGGAAGGATTTGGTTGATGAGCGTAACAATAATAAAACTATGTATCTGGTGCGTTGCGATATCGAATCTGCCTATGGATCAATTGACCAAAGTGAGTTTCCATACTTTTAAAATTAATGTTGTTATGCATCCGAGTAAGCTGACTTGAGAGGATGTAAATCATGAGCTGATAATTGTCCATTGTGATCATCAGAACCTTTGCTTTTACAGAAAAACTAATCGCAATTGTGGAAGCACTTGTGGATTCTATTAAAAGTCCACTGTTCTTCACGCATTACGAAATTGCAAAAAATCTCTACAAGGTGAAACATAGCGATACTAAAGTAAAGCAATATTTTTCCTACCCCGAACTCGAGCTGCCTCTACTGCCGGGTTCGGTATTTGCTCCCTGCCCTCAGGACATACCAGCAATCAGCAAAAAGACATTGCTTGAGGAAATCAGATCCAATGTACTCAAGCAAGTAGTGAGTGTATCTTGCTGCATTTCATTAGAGAGTCTCTGTCTTTCATTGAAACGTTGAAATTTAAACTAGCAACGTGATTTCTTTTTTTCTTTCTATGATCAAGATTGCGATTTTGCCAAATACACACTAATTCAATATAACATATAACTTGATAAATCGAACGGTAAAATGTATTTGGTTTTGCAGATACTGATATCAAATGAACAGTATATACTCCAAAAAGGGATCGCCCAAGGTGCTACTTTGTCATCTGTGTTGTGTGACATATATTATGCCCATATGGAAGACACAGAATTGGCTCAGTTCAAAGACGAAGGTTTTCTTTATCGTTATGTAGATGACATTTTATATGCGACAGAAGATAAAGCATCGGCTGAACGGTAGGTCGTGATGAAAAACTGAAGAAAATACCATTGTTCGTCAAGTCTGTCATTCATGCTATTCATTTATTTTTTTTTTCTTTCTGATTTCATCTGTATGCTTCATCAACTATTATTGAAGTGATGAAAAAAAAGTAGAAAGCAATCTCGCACGAGAGTTAATTTAACATTATTTTTGCAGATTTCTAGAGATAGTGAAGCAGGGCATTTCGAACTATAATTGCAGTTTCAATCTTGAGAAAACCATGACAAATCTACCCGGCCACAGACATGTTTACCAATCTATATCGTTTCTGGGGTATGACATTAATCCCAGAACGCTTGAAGTGACTCAGAATTATTCTACGAGCGCACGGTATGGAACGCTCTTGTCAAAGATATCGGGGAAGACATCTCAAGAGTAAGTTTGAATTGGTTGGTTGTATCTGTTCGTTCTGCGATGTTGTATGTGAAGTCAAGGGACAGACGAAAATCCCTTGTCTGGTTACTCGTATTTTCAGTGTGTTCCAGAAGAGGCTAACCAACTTGGCATCCCTTAAATTGGATGCTTTAATTATCAACCCCAAAATTAACAGTTCAGAGACTATTATGCGCAATATAACGCTTGCGTTTGAGAGACAAGCACAGCGCTGCCTATGGCTTGTGCGAGCGTTGATCGACGATATACCTAGCCAACGCATGTATATCTTCAGTCGCATCAGGTCTACAAATATACAGATAATTCGAAGGGTACAACGGTATTTCCGTGCAAGTAAGTTTTTGCGAGTTCTTTGCACTCGTCTTCATGTTGTTAACTTGAACTCAAACTTCCAGATGGATGTGATTTTGAAGCATTCGCCCCTGAATTGCTATTAGTACCATGGAAGTCATATCGGAACGTGTTTGGAAAAGCGCAACCCATTCACGCTCATTTTCGGTCCCTCTTTCTTGGATGTATCAAGACTATCGAGCGTGCTACACTGAAGCCATGACGTACACTCTACAATGAGTATTAAGAGTCTCAGAATATCAAATGGCCGCTGCGACGCTGATCGTAGGATTTTTAACCTTTTTTTCCCCTTATCATGATGTGTGTTTTCTACATTACTGTACTGCTCTTTTTATAGAAATTCTAAGCTTTTTTCTCCTTATCATGACGTGTGTTTTCTACATTACTGTACTGCTCTTCTTATAGGAATTCTAAGCTTTTTCCTCCTTATTATGATGCGTGTTTTCTAGATTACCGTACTGCTATTTTTATATATAAACCAATAAATGACTTCGTTGACTAATGCCGTTGTTTATGTTGTACATAGTGGAAGATTTCACGATCTGTTTCCTATATTGGCGTTATGTTGCACAGTTCGTTTGGAGTCAATTGTCCCAGTTCGAGATAAAAGCCTCTTTTCAAAAACCTCTCATTATGCGTGAGATCAATGAGAAAAGAGTTCACGGAAAATAATATTTGCCTCAGTTGAAAAGACGTAATCTAATTTACAAATACTTACGTTGGAAAAATCTCATGGAATGCTCGTGGCCGTGTAGAATCATTTCACGTACTCTAATTTAACGCTGATTTACGCGCCTCTGGGTCAATTTGAATTTAAACGTGCGCAATATGACGCCACGATTTTTCTGTGGTGATCATAACTACGGGCGTCAAATACTCGGATGTCTGTTGCTGTTTTAAAAGCTAGGTCGCTTATCGCTAGATACAATAAACAAGCATATCACTTTAAAAAACATCATGGAATCTCTGACACTTTGTTACTGATCAATCGTTAGCGAGATTCTTCAGAGCTACTATATTAAAAAATAATTATCTGAATGATGACAACGAACAGTTTGACTTATTCTCCGTATCCGGGACAATCTCGTCTGCCATCTGGCCGTCGTCACTGTCCATCTCTCGGCCTCTCCGTCGACGAAATTCAGACCTGTTCGGCTCGGCGCTTTTTTAACATCTCTTGAAAAGGTATTTATTTTACGTGTTATCGCTACTGCCTCGAATTCAAGCCTTCAGAGAAAAAAAGCCTACATTAGTTCCTAATTGATGTGTCCCTCAGATACTTTGAACTGACAAATAGACGAAAATTAATTCAGATTCCTGTCACACCCCGCAGTCTGGTATGCGCACGTAGCTACATGTGTCAACGATCAATACGAAAAAATATGAATAGTCCTCAATAACTTTCAAATAAGTTATTATTTAATTTTATTTGACTCGAACTGACTAATCCAATTGTTTCTTACTAGCTAATTAGATTTTAACGGTTTTTAACTGATGTTATAAGTCGAACTATTGACCTAACCCAAAAACCACGACCGAGTCAATACAAGCGCTGAATAGCAGAACCAAAATTTTTATACTTTTTCACCTTTGGATTCACGCGACAAAATCGTCACTGATCTTCGACCATTGATTTTTGTTTTAGCTGGCGTTGAAATGTCCACTTTTCTCGGTCAAATATTCGAGCTACCGGGCATATCGGTGGACCGGTTTGACGGTGCAAATCTAAACTCCTCTGTGTATTTCCTAAGTCATTGTCACACGGACCATATGAAGGGCCTAGGGAATGATTTTTTCAACCACTTACGTAAATTTGATAAATACTTGTACTGCAGTCCGATAAGCAAGGCGTTTCTGCTTGGCATTTACCAAGGAGCAATCGAAGACCGAATAAAAGTAATAGAAATGACCATCCCTAAAACAATCAGCTACGCAGTACGAGAAAATGATATGATGCTCAATACTTCTCTCATTGTTACAACATCCCCTGCTGGCCATTGTCCAGGCTCTATTATGTTTGTTTTTAATCAGAATGAAAAGACTATATTATATACTGGAGACTTTAGGGTGAACCCAAAGGATTTGCCAAAATTAAATCCTCTCAATCACAAAATAGATGGAAAAAATTATCCTATAAAATTTGATGCCATTTATCTCGACACAACATTTCTTTCCTTAAATTTCCCAAGGCTTCCAACACGTAAAAATAGTTGCAAACAACTTTGTGAGACTGTTGAAGAATGGCTTAGGTCAGACCCGAAAAATGTTGTAATTCTTGAGTGTTCTGCTCTGTATGGACCAGAGTATCTTTTCATGGAAATTTCAGAACGTCTTAAAATTAAAGTACATGTGAAAGATAAGGTTTTCTCAAACTACCGGCGCATTTCAGAAATCGCAGAGTGCGTAACAAATGACCCTTTATTATCTAGGGTTCATGCCTGTACTCCAAAAATGACTCGCGAGACACTTAACTGTAGGGGTGATGTGCAACGTGAAAATATACTCACCATAGTGCCTTCGGTACAGAGATGGGAGGGGAAGTGTGACGTTGATAAAATTTTAGAGTATGACTCCAATAATAATCGGAGACTGTACATCTGTTATTCTATGCACGCTTCTTATGCAGAGCTAGGAGCCTTCATTGATTACTTTAAGCCTAATAAAATAGTCCCCTGCGTGTGTCCTGATGAATCAATAAATGAGATATATAAATTATTGCACAAACTCACAAATTATGAAAATATTATGAGAGACGACGTAAGCTGTTGCAGCTCGAAGCTAGAATTACCAGTTAAAAGAACTTTCAAGCCATCGTTTAGCTCTAAGTATTTTAATGATGATGATAATGACGATGATTTGTGATAACAAGTATTTGAAATTGAGTTACTAGTTAGCTTTATATTTTTGACAAAAGTACTATATGGATGTTGCGAACATTCATATTTAGGTACTTGAAAGTTCTAGTTTTTCAAATGTGTATGGCTTTTTATACCTGTCATTTTCAAAATAAAATATTTCTCTATGATATTACTAGTCTTTATCTGTTTAAAAAACACAACAAAAATATTTTGTTGCAGCATAAACAACTTACGACTTTCAACCACCTATAGTCAGAATCGAATAAAAATGGCAACAACAGCTCTGGCCCAGGAGAAAGTTTGGATCGAGAAAGCCGCATACGACAAAGCGGAGTGCCAATATTTTGAAAGGCTGGCAAAGGTAAAGCATATATATTCATTAGTCACCATGCAGTCAATTCCCAATTCCTAAAGATTAATATTCTATCATTTTATCTGTGCTACGTATGTAACAGTTTACAATAGCATAGCTAGTGGGATATACGATAATTTAAATTGATGTTATTACTAACAAGCTGGAAGCTTGTACCAATCCTAATTGATATTCAATTGTTACCAGTTTAGCCATTCTGAAAATGCTTATAATTTTTGATTGAAGATATTAAGGGCAGCATCTTCATTTGCTTTATAAAAATCTGCATATTGTTTATTCAAAGATATTGTTTTGAAGTTTTGCGATATCTCAAGAATCATAATGTCTTTCATCTTTCCAAAAGAATCCAAATATCTCTGTTGCTAATTCTTTTATCTGTTCTCGTATTCTACACTCTAATACTTTCCACTTCATCATCAAACCATGCTTCAGGGAATATCTGGTGGTGGGCAATGTAAAATACTTTTAATTTTTCCAAACTTTCACATCTGCCAAGTAGTAGTATGCAACTTGTAATTACTAACATTCCTGGGGTTGTGTATGTCTAACATGATCTTTTGCTATTCACAGAAACCCGATTTAGAAAAACTTGTCACTTTAAAAAGACATGAAAGAAAACTTCATTGACTATTAGTGATTGATATTTTCATTGGAACAAGTTTTTCAAAATTGGCGTTACTTCAAAAATTCGTTGTTATGTTCGCTAATGCTACAGCCTGCGCAATGTTACCAAGTGACTACTAATACCGGTACTGGGATTTGGACGAACTGCGACAATCTGGTGGCTGCTAATACCCAAAATCAAATAACTCCCAATCCAATGTTGCAAGCTATAACGAAAAAATCCAAAAAGAACAAGTCTCCAGTAACGGAAACTACTGAAATCTTAAATATACCCGAAAAAAAGATCGAAGATGTTCAAAATAACGAAGACCCTACCAAATTTAAACCCAAGGAAGCAAAAGAGAAAAAAAACAAGGCTGATAAAAAACACGGCAATAAAAAAGAGCCAAAGAAACTTAATAAAGAACAAAAAGAATCTGAACATGCAACTAATTTGTCTGAGAATAAGTTAGAGCCTGTCGCAGACAATTCGATGGTAAAGTTTCTGTTATATGTTACCCCATTTTTATTATTTTGAGTGTGTAGCTTTCCGTTTGATTTTTATTCCATTTATTATCTCACACAGCATACGATCCAAATCGGCAGAACCAAATTTCAATCAGAAGCCAAACTAATTGGTGATATCTTATTTATTTAGTACTGGTGATGGTTTTCTTTTTGCATGTAATGCTTTTAACTTACTGAATATCGACTGATCGACTAACCGCTCTCTGCCCAGACGCTTTTAGATCATTTACAAAGCTCCCAGTGTTCTTTCTTTTATTTTTGAATAACACTCAAGTATCTATGGTTCATGGAATAATTAATGAATATTTTCTTCATGATCAATACAAAAAAACTATGCAATTATGTTATGGATGATCGGTAGACATTTTTATTGTAGTCGATATTGTCTCATAACCAGATAGTTAATATTGCATGAGAAGCTGACAATTTTTGCCAATGGGTGCAGGAAGGGCCACAAAATTCATGTCCGATCGTTCCTGCGCGCGGAACTCTGGCCAACGAAGTTGCCAAGGCTCGTCAGCACATTAAACAGTCATTGCAGTGTGTGAGTACTCTATTTCTTGCTCACTAAAACTGATTATTAACCTATCCTGAGCCTGAGTGACCGTAAATTCAACTAAAACACCTATATAAACGTAAAACTGCTCACCTATTTTTCTACGGCTGATTTTTCGCGTGTTAGCCAATTCTACCTTATTCCATGCATACCCTATTTGCTATATCCTACATCTGGGATCTACTTTACTATTATCATATTCAATTAATCACTCAGTATTTCAAATTGATGAAATTCAATAATCTAATAATCGAAAATGAAGTTCACAGGTCATGCAACTTCTGCTAGACATTATACCAGGTATTTATACCTATTATTTCAGGTCAATAGTATTGCTGCAATCGCTGGCAGCCCCACTCAGGAATGTGTTTCACGTGTTGCTGTGTTGGAAAAGGAAAACCAAGAACTCCAAAATAGTGAGTATCCATAACTAAATGAAAATTTTGACCAGATTTCCTGTTCCTATCAATCTACATGGCCCTGTGATCCATCGTATTGTAAATAGTTGTTGCCGAACTCAAGTCCATCGTTGCAAGGCTGGATGAGCGTGTAAAGATTCTTGAAGACCGACCTTGGTTCGATCCGATGAGAATCGCGATTTGTCCAGCTAAGCCGCCTTCACCTGTGCCAGCTGTTGAGGCCGACGACGATAAAGATGATGTCGATCTATTTGGCTCCGACTCTGAGGTGAGGTGATTATTAGGGTAATAAGTAAAGCAACAAATTTCTTCTACTATTATTATTTTTGTTGGAGCTCACTGAAATTTATTCTCATATATAAAGCCTAAAAGTTCATTGAACGAAAAATCTTGTGCATTGAAAAAAATTTTACACCAGATATTCCCGAGTGCGTCATCCACGTTTCTAGGACTTCGAATACTTTTATTAAGATCCTACCTACATAGTTATCAGTCAACACCTGCTTCACATTGTCTAGTGACCTATTAGTTAATTATTTGAGGATTTCTTTTCATAATCCTTGTTTCCTGCTGTGACTTTTTCCCTTACAAATTGTCAGGGTGAAGATGATGCTGCAGCTAAATTGCGAGAGGAACGTGTAGCTGCATACGCCGCAAAAAAATCAAAGAGTAAGTCAAGTAGTAATAATAATAATAATAATAATAACAAATTAATCGAGGGGGTAACCACTCGATATAGGTGTCCCAACCATTTCACATTTCACAACTATTTCACACCATTTCACACCCTTTCATACCATTTCATTTAAAAATTGACTGTCCCAAGGATTTCACAAGCGGTTACCCCCTCGTATAAGTCCCTATTAACCCTATTAAAATGGAAAGTTGATTTTTAACTCCAAAATTGAAAAAAATTTAAAGTACACCCCTCTGGATTTTTTCGATTTTAGGGCCAAAAACGAAGGATTTTTTTAATTGATCGTAGGACACTTTTCCAACGTATTTTGACCTCAGGAAAACGAATCTGCAAGCTAAATTGATCTATCTATAAAATTGAACGAGTTATCGCCAATTTATCGCTCCGAAAAGTAAAAAAATGAAGATATCTCGATGGGATTTATTCCTAGCTTGATTTACTTGACGGAATCGTGTTCTTGAGGTCAAAAAACATCAAAATGGCCCATGAGCCTCGAAATTAATAGTAAATCGAAAAATCGTAAACCCCTGCTGCTGCTGACAAAGCTCCTGTTGCACATTTCAGAGCCTGCTTTAATTGCCAAATCGAACATAATACTCGATGTAAAACCCTGGGACGATGAAACAGACATGAAGGCCATGGAAGCAGCAGTCAGAAAAATTGAAACTGATGGCCTACTTTGGGGCGCTGGTAAGCAATGAAGTTTCCAAGTAGAATTGATTGTTATAAAAATCTGAATTATTACAAACTAAAAATTTTGATATTCCAGCGAAATTGGTACCACTAGCCTATGGAATCCACAAGCTCCAGATTTCCTGCGTCGTTGAAGATGACAAAGTATCCATTGATTGGCTGACAGAGCAGATCGAAGCTAATGAGGACTTTATACAAAGCGTTGATATAGCAGCCTTCAACAAAGTTTAATACGCATTGAATTCAGTATATTTTAATTGATTTTAAATCTATCTATATTTGGCTGATACAGCGACACATGTTTAATCATTATACAGCAACTATATACAAGGCATGAAAACCCCGTTACGGTAATTCATTGTCATTCCACTAGCAATATCATCAATATATGAAATGTTAAATTAAGAAATTTGTCAAATCTCTGGTCCATTATATCTGTACAATGTATCAAGTCATCGAGTCAAAGACATTAAGAGACCTGCCAAAAAAGACTGTGAAATTTGGTCAAAAATTGTCTCGACGGCTTGAAATCATGTGGTTTTTATAGTCAGCATGTTAAATAAACTGAAAATTGGATAAATCTATTCGTTTTTTATTCAGCTACTGATATGTATGTACAACACATGTATGTCAGTGATTCAGAATATACAGTGGAATGCACATTTAATTGACAAGATGGCGGCCACGCGTTGCTACGTGCGCCGTGGATTGTGAAGTCTGTCATCGTTTGATCTTGTGTCTCGTCGTAGATCTTGATCTTTGCCTGATCCTGTGGATATAAAAAAGAAGGCATCATGACTATGGCAATGCTCCAACGTCGAGCAAACGTAATTATACATTATCACAATTAAAAATTAATGTTATTTATATTATTATGGGATTATAAATGATCAAGTCTCGCTAGTTAACCTCACTTGTCATCCCAATTTATGTTTTACAAGTTTGTTTACTCAAATTTCAAACTTTTATTTTATTCCGCAGGTGCGGCTCCCCCCAGAAGTGAACAGGGTTTTATACATCAGAAATTTACCGTACAAAATAACAGCGGAAGAAATGTACGACATATTTGGGAAATACGGAGCCATCAGACAAATCAGGGTGTAAGATTATCTTGAGGAAATGCTCTGCTCGTTAGAAGGGTGCTATTAATTTAATAGAGAATTTTATTCCCTATGTATTATTGCAGGGGCAATACAGCCGAGACCCGAGGAACAGCGTTTGTTGTTTACGAGGATATATTTGATGCCAAAAATGCCTGCGACCATCTCAGTGGTTTTAATGTTTGTAATCGTTATCTGGTAGTTTTGTATTACCAGAGTAACAAGGCATTTAAACGGGTTGATGTAGATAAGAAGATGGAGGAGATCGATAAGCTCAAAACAAAGTACAACATCAACGACGAACAGAAAAAATAATCATCGTCTTGTGTCGACCAAAAATTTATTACTCCTAAGTTTTACATGTGTGTATATTTATGATACCGATTGAAGATGCTCATTGAATTTGTAAATATCTCTCCAGATGATTTTCTGTCCCAAAAATTAACGCTGACAAAAAAAGTCGGTGTATTCTTATTACAGTCGTTTGAAGGTAAACCGCGACGTTCAATTTCCAATCGAATCTCAGGAGGAAGAGTGATCTGGGCGCCGTAACGTGGCGCGGCGTAACGGTGGTTGAGGGAAATATCAAGATTCGATTTCAGGATTCAGTCGAAAGCGAAAACTCGTGGAGCGTGTGGTTTTCGTCGGGTGCTGCTGAGCTGCTTCTATTTGGTATTGCCTTCAATTATAAGCTACGAAGATCGACGCGTCGTGAGGGGCGAAGAGATACGGGAGGGGAACCGTGTCGCTCACGCGTAACTACGTAGTACGGAATTTTGACTTATATTTATTGGTTTATTCATCTTTAACGCGTTGCTAGGATCTGTTGATAATTCGGAGGCATGGTTTTATAACAATGAACTTAACTATCTATAATATATTCGGAATTTTTAAAATCAGATGTCATTCGATTGCTGCGGCGACGGTCTGTCCACTGGTTCTACGTTCCGAGCCACGCTGGCAGCGTTGAATAAGGCCTTTAAAAACATCGAAGAACACGTACCCCGGCTCCGAATCGTCACGGCTGCGAACGCTCCCGGTGATTTTCTTACATTTTTTTATTCAATAATACTATTAGTCTGTGTATTTCTTTTGACGGTCGTTTATTGGCCAACTCTACGTGCATTCGGGGAACGTAAACAAAATCCTATTGGTCCCGAGTCACGAGGCGGCAAAGTTCACGGAAATCATAATGCTGCACTCTTCTCATCGTCGTCGTCTGCTTCTACTCCCGCTGCCGCAGCCGCTGCTGCCTCTGATGATGGTGATAGCAACGATGATAGTGATGCTGCAGCTACTCGAGGATAAACACGTATAGAAGGGGGAAAGTAAATGCAACGAATGAAAGTGATATACAAGGTTGAAACAGCACCCGCACCCGGGGACGCCGCCCCCCTCGTTAATTATACATAGTTTTGTTGTGACGGTGAACATCGATCCACGATATTATTACAAAGAGGTGAGATATTTCTACAGCTATTATTTAATACTTGAAAAACCCTTGAGTGCCTTCATGCCCGCCGAGCCCTCGACGCCACGAATCTGTATAGCATTTTTTTTTGTTTGTTTTTCCGATTTTCTTTCGTATCATTTTTTATTTTTAATTAATTGTTATAAAATCTACTTTGCATGTGCCCACCCCCACCACTGCGTTCTTTCGTTCGTTATTTTTGATTGGAAAAAACCCACGCAGTTTGACGATTAGCCAAGAAACATCCAAGAATGTAATTGATTTTTGTACTCGTTTTTTTGTTGTTTTTTTTTTCTGTTTACGAATGTGGATGGGGGTGACAGCGTCGCCATACCCCTCGGCGAACCTCCAGAGCAGCTTATCTTCTCGTCGAGATTCTTCGAGGCTCGATACATTCGACTTCGATACTCGAGGCTGCCTGCAGTTGCATTTTACCGCATGTGCAGTTGCATTTCGATTTTTGGAGACTTAACGGAAGAATAACACCCATTGGTTTAGGAGTTACGATCAGACAACACCAATTTGTCGTAGTATAGGTATTAATACGCATACCTCCCATCCCACTAGTAGGCAATTAAAACTTTATCGATATTTCTGTGTTTTGAAGATAAAACGACGGATAAAAAACGCGCATTCGTGATATCGTTACTTTCCGAAGATTTCAATCGTCGGATGAACTTGTTCTAGGGCGGTATATTTAATAAGCCCAGATTTATATCCCTGAAAAATCTTGTAAAACTAGACCCGTGGAATAGGACTAACGACGTTCCTACATCATCTCTTCACAACATACGTATATTTACAGGATCAACATAGTTAATAACTTTTGAATTTCGAAGAGTATATGAAAAACTATTGGAAAAATGGGTGACGATACGGGGCATGAACCTGAAGTCGGCAGCTGTGTGGGCGGGAGTTTTAACACCGCTAACTTGATTAGTCTAAAAATTTGAAAATTTCTCACCACTTGTATTATAGGTAAGTTGCTGTTGCTGCTGCTGGCGACGGCTTCTTACCTGGGCTTCCCGGTAACCGTAACCAACTATTTATAGGCATTCGGTATAAAGTAAATGGATTCCGCAAATCTACCGCCTAAAATGATCAACATATAGTATATTTGCCAACTGGCGCCGATCGCCATTTTAACAAATATATAATGCATCATACTTGTATAGCTGTATTTAATAGACCGGCACATATGTGCAGTGAAATTACAAAAAAAAAACCCTAAAACCGCCATTTTTATGAATAAACAATTCTCAAATAGAAAGACAAATATGCATACATATATGCATTGCGCAAATCGGGATAAGATTAAAAAAAAAGAAAAGAAGATTTGTAGGGATAATAATTGTGAAATCACTCGCTCGGTAGTGACGCGTGAGTGCTATTTTGTATTTATAAAAGCGCGAGAGAACCGTTCAAAATTCAGAAAGCCGCAGGTTTGTTCTATAGTTTCGTTCCGCGTCTATCAGTCTCTTTTGCGTGCAAGTTTCACACGTGTGTTACAAATACTTATATAAATCTATAACCTACCTCGGTTCTACGCGTGTAACTTCAACTGAAATACATCGCCTATTCCACTAGGATATATCTAATATAAACTGACGATCCGTATTCATATCGTTATTCCGATCGCGCGCCCCGTACAGCGCGAACCGATTGAAATCGATTCAAAACGCAAAATACTTGCGCGACGTTGGCTACGTATACCTATATTATACCTACGATATACCGTACAATTAAACTCTTCGTAATGCTCTTGCTTCTCTGAATTTATATTTATGTGTAGTAAATAAGACCACGAACGGCGGATCTTTCCCTTCCTCTACGCACAGCTATATACCGCCAACATTAAATTTTATATTGGCGCGATGATATTGGCGGTTGACGGTCGACGGACAAACTGTCAACGCGCAATACCCGCCGCTTTCTATATTCAAATTTCGAATCCGCAGTAGCGACGACCAGACCTACCCCGATTAATATTTCATTTAGGTTTCGCAACTATATAGGTATATATACACGCATGTATATCTCTTGCTCTTACCGTATATATGTCAAACCCGAAGCATAACTGCACGATGAGCATTTTTTCTTCTTCTTTTTCACGTGTTTATTGATACGTGTACGGATGTCGCAACGTGTTTAAGAAAACAAAATGTACGGGTGCACATTGAATTCCAAAAATCTGTCCTACTATTTTTCCCCCTGGATTCACTAAAATTATTACATACGCAGTATATAATCTGCAACTAGATAGGGATGCGGGTATATAGATGTACAAAAAATCACGAGTTCACCGAATGCTGCAGCGTTGGGAATCGAATTATAATCTGAATTTAACAGTGTCGTGAACTTTACACACGTTCTCTTTGATTCTCCATCAATCAATTCATCTCATTCTATACACATACAGTACGAAACGAATATAATTTGCCTTACATATTATAATCAAACGGGAATATCTTTTTATTTTTTTTCCTTCTATGACAAATGGATCCCCGCGATCATATACATATATACATAGGGTTATAACTTTTTATTGCTGTACCATTATATATAAATTGTGCAGAGAAGTGACGCGATCGGTCTGTTTGGTACATGGAACCGAAAATTGCTAAAGTCACCTTCTCTGATCGTATTTCGTTTTGTTTTCATTCTTTGGATTTTATCACAAAAAGAAAAAAACAAATCAAACAATACGATTACACGTATACATATACATATACATATACATATATCGGGAATACAAAACCGGGCGGTTCGTACAGACGCCTAATTTAAACTGGTCGGTTTTTTCTCATTTTTCTAGTCTACTAATTTTTCTTTTCATTTTATCTAATTTCTTTTTCTATTTTTCTTCGTTTTAATTTTCAGCCTGCATTATCATGACTATTATTATATTGATTTCGTTGCGTAATGTGCCAGTCAACCAGTGAGACCAAAAGACGTTTGGGGGATCGGAGCGGGAATAGAAAAAGCTAAAGAAAAAGAAAAAAAATAAAAGAGAGAAGTGAAGAGAAGAGTTTCGAGTCTACACTTCATTAACACCGGTGTATATATGTATAATATACATACCTACGCATACCTGTATGTGTCTTACATATGTGTTTATCGATAATAGACGTGATATATGCATATCTATAAGTACAATATATATATATAATCACTTGTCACCAAATACGGATAAAATCTGCGCTATATATAGGTGAGCTGTTATGTATGTACTATATACCCATATACTTATAAGAGTTAGAAAGAAGAAAGACGCGTTTTTTTCTGTACATAGGTATATATTTTGACCGAGAAGTAGATACTATAAAATATAATAGGTAATTAAAAAAAATTAGAATTAAAACTTCTGGTGCGAAAAAATTCGCCAAGTCCAATTATACATCAAATGTTTAAGAATAACTAGCGATCAAAAATCTTCGATATAAAAAAACCAAGAAAAACAAATTAGCGAAAAAGGTAATAGGTACTTGTATCGTAACTTACATATATTGCAAAATAATTGAGTGTTCGTTACTGCCGTGGTTAGAAAAAACAAGTTAAATTGTAGTACATAGTTTTTTGGTTTCCCTTCTCTTCTTTTTTCTTCACTTATTTATTTTTTTTGTAATTGTTCTATGGAGCAATATTAGCAAATCAGTTGTTATACCAACCGGTTGAAATAATTGTTGCACCGTGTAATACGCGAAAAAATATTGGCTAGACGTATATGTCGATGGATCAGTAATTTTTCTCCTTTTTTTTTTAAAAGTATACATACTTTTTTGGGTGATGACATTTTTCAAATATATATATATATATATATATACGCATATATGTGGAAACCGGATTTGAGTTCAGTGACTCGAAAATCTGGGACAATCGCAAGCGCGGTTTCATTATATATTTTATACATATACATACATGTACGTATTTAATATACGACTGTATTTATATTTATATTAATAATCGTCAGGATCTTCTTCATTATATTCAGTAAATAGCTATAGGTATACAGGTATAAGTCGTTGTAATATAATTTGGGTTATTTGTCAAAATGTCATTTAGACTCGTTTAAAATTCGTTTTTCAAAAAATCTGTGCAATCCAGTATCGCGTGTATCGTTTCAATATATGAACATACACGAACTGAAATTACGTACCGTATTATCATAAAAATGGAACAACACGAATTCCGATGCAGTTCAGTTCTGATTATATTTATGTAAAAAAATTCAAATAATTGAAATACGAATTTTAATCTAGTGCCAGAAATCGTTGGTAGCTCAGGAGGGATAATTAGGCGAGTATAGAGAAGGTTATTCGGAAAGCCCAAGTTGTAGGTACGCAAGGATTTTCATAAAATCCAAGCTTTCGTGTATAGGAGATTTTTGAGCATCGGACATTTCTAAGGGATTGAGATAACGACGAATGAAGTTACACGTATCGTACGTATGTATAGAAAAAATAATATCACAGAATAGTAGAATAAGGTGGAGGAAAAGAACGAGGACGAAGCAAAAGACGCGTCGTTACGCAATGGTTTAAACTACCATAGACCAATGAACGACAGTGAGCACATATAGTCGGTCCTATATGTATACTTTGTACATATATATATATATATATATATATATATATATATATATGATTCGTATAATTAATATTCTAACTGTGATTTAGACGTGAGAGACATGCTCAATTATTTACGCACGGCCAATATATTTAACTAGGCATAGATACACACGTCCCCGGGTACGTCGTATACATATATATTATATATACATGCTATACATGCTCAAACGTCACATGTGGTATATACCTGCGAGTACATAACATAATGCGGATTCTACAGGCATATATATATCAGTATACAATACCACATGAAACGCAGCGCATCTTC
This sequence comes from Athalia cordata, assembly GCA_963932425.1. Taxonomy (NCBI): domain Eukaryota; kingdom Metazoa; phylum Arthropoda; class Insecta; order Hymenoptera; family Athaliidae; genus Athalia; species Athalia cordata. Next base: position 614,849 of record OZ010627.1, read on the forward strand.
TCGAAGAACTGGAGAGCGTCGATCATCAGCTGCGTCTGAATAAAAACTATATGAATTCCAATTTTCTTTTTTCTTTTTTTTGTAACGAATCTATTATTATTCAATAATTACCTATACACACGAGTGTGTATTATAACGTGAGGATTAAATTCGCGCGGATTTAAAATACATTATGTATAAGAATTTTTGTTGAATATAATTACGTGGTGTATATATGTATGTATAATGTACGTATGTAAGAACGTATTTCTGGAAGAAATGCAGTTGTCCCGGTTAAAGGTCAATGCCCGGCCTACCCTCGACCACCCGACCCTCAACCCCAACCCCAATCCCCAATCCCCTGCGCGGCTACCAGCACTATTGATTTTGTTAACCTTCTAGATTCTACGCTCTAGATTAGACCTAATAACTACGTATAACTTTTATCATTTCAAGTAATACTATACGCCGCCCGGTATACGTTCATAATATACCCTATATCGAGGATAATCAATGTTGGAAAAATAAATAAAAATTGTGCGTTAATAAATTCACCGATCGCGGTTGTATAATGCAGGTGATCAATGAAATTAAAACGCGGTAATTATTTTCAATTCAATTTAACTATTTAATTTTTTCGAAATTATACACACGTTTAATTTTCATACTTACCTACCTACCTACCTACCTACCTACCTACCTACCTACCTACCTACTTATCTACCTACCTACCTGCCCGTCTACTTCGTATCGAGCACGAGGTCGCGGGTGCATTGTCATCTTCCCACGCGAACATCCTGCGACAGGCTAATAACTGAGTGAAAAAAAAAAAAAATAGTGTAGATTTATACGTGAAATGATCTTCAGAAAATTAAAGGGTATATAATTAGACCTTGGTCCTAACCCCCGAAAACCTATGTAATGTGGAATAAATTTAAAGTGCAGGCGTTGAAATAATCGTGAGCTTTTCTTCCCCCATAGGATCTACGCAGACGTTGATAGTGAGATGCAGATGCTTCGCATCGTTCACCTTTTCAAAATCTGGGAATAGAGGATTGACGAAAATGAATCGAGAAGGAAGAAACGAAAGAGGAGAAAACGAATAGAGAAGAGAAGAGTAGAGAGGAGAAAAGAGACCGGTTAACGAGTTGCGCAAGTTCGGGATCAGGTGTGTATATGTGTGTGGGTACGGTAAATGAAAAAAAAAAAATCTGTGTCACGTCGGGACGTACGCGTTGCGCGACTCAACGTACATAGGTATTTACGTACGTACGTAGATACCGCATACGTACACTCGTCGTACCTACGTACCCCGTTTAACTCGAGTCAACGAAGGTGCGACGCCCTGCAGTCCCCGTTTTAACCGACTTGTACTTCGTACGCGATGAAAAACAGCAACAACGAAATAACTATTGCGATCTACATACGCAGTCGCATGTGCGACTAACTTCGAGGTATATGAAAAAAAGGAGAAAACATTCATTTCCTTTTTTCTTGCATAATAAAGGTGAGATGAAAATTTTTCAAAATTGTACTAAAAAATTGTTGATCATACTTACCGCATTCATTTTATTATCTATATGTATATATATAGGTATGTATATTCGTGTCTATATATCGTATTAGTTACGGTATACTGTAAGTACGTATAGCGAGAATGACGCCGGAGTGAAACAGCAAATTGCTATTAGGCGAATGACCATTATTGGAACGAGGAAGCAAATCGTTTTAAGAATACCAACGATCGTACGGTGCGGTCAGAGGAATTATTTTATATACAAAGGTCTTGGTTACCTTATATACCTTCAACAAGCATGTACGCATGTAGTACGCGTACGCGTACCCACGTATATAATTTCCTTAATTTTCTTTTTTTTGCTTTTCGTTTTTTCGGAATTATTCCTGATGTTATTTAAAATTGGGATGCGAATATAATCATGATGATAATAATCGTTGATATTTAATCAGATATGAAATATTTAAGGATATTATATATATGTATACGTATAATACGCACGTATATGTATAAATAAAGAGAAAGGAAGACGCGCGGTACGATGAATTTGACTTTCGAGGATGGATTTCGCTTAACCAACACATAAGATTTGCTATATATGTACTAAACCGGCATATAAAATAGTTTGCCGATTCCTAGGAGATCGGTGTCAGCGAACTATACCGCAATCCTATGTACACACGTATGTATATGTTTTATTTTTTAATTTTATTTTGTTTATTTTTCAATTTTAATACATATACCTATACCGACTAGTTATTACGTATACACGCGCATGGTGAAATTCTTTTTAGTTCCGCACACCATATACTTTGACTAAAAATTTTTGTCGATTAACTTTCCAAAAATAATATTCTACAAGTATATGTCTACCACACTCGCATAATATTTTATCATCATCTCTCATCCTCGTTTTTTTTATAAACTTCCAGAAGACATTCTATATGTACATAACATAGGTATATGTACATACATGAGGTCGATGATCGGTTATGACTATACAAAAATTATAACGACATTACGATCAACCATTCATAGATTAGAAGATTTCTCCCGAAAGTTTGCCGCACGCTACGTTCGGATTTTTTTTTTCTCTCTCATCCTCCGAGAATCGGTGAATTATTTCCTTTGAAATAGATTTAAATGCATGAAAAGCGATCTATTATACATATAGTAATATAACCGCGACGGCATTGAAATCTCCGAATATTTTCCTTGTTCTTAATTTAAATTTCGAGTAGTTCTTTTTCTCTTATTTTTCATTTCTTCTTTTCTTTCGCTTCAGCGCGGGCGTAACGTGTTTTGAGGAGTTTTGAGGAGACGAACGACTAGAACGTTCAGGGGATATATTATAGGGTATGGCATATATCTTGCGTCATCGCAGCGCTACACGTTCGGGTTTTTCGGGGATCCGGCAGCCCCTTGTCTTCGGAGTTTTTGGTTAAACTTTTAAAGCTGGTGCAGCAGCGGGAGCTGCTCTTCCCATCGCTTATCCCCCTGATGTGCGATGCTCGGGTACGAGGACGACGACGACGACGACGATGCTGCTGCTGCTGCTGCCTATAGCACCGTGCCCTGTCTAGACGGCTGGTGACGTCACACGACAAGGCCGTCTGCCGCGTCCCATGCTGCTACTCTGCAGCCCCTCTCTCCTTCCCTTTTTTTCTCTCTCCCCCTCCCCCTTTGCTCCCCCGCTCGCTCGATCTTTCTCTTTTACTCTTTCTTTTTCCTCAGTTCTTTTTTTCGCGTCTTTTCTCTTTTCCTCTAGTCGATTCCCCCGCTCATTTCCAGCGTCCCTCTTTCTCCCTTTCACCAGACAATTTTATGTCTTTCTCTTTTCACTCATCATCGACGTCGTCGTCGTCGTCATCGTCATCGTCATCGTCAGCCGCGGTTGTTGTTCCAGACTCTCGATATCGAGAAACCGGGAACTCTGAAGCTATGCAGGTGTCAATCCAGAAAAGGAGAAGAAAGAGATCGTTTCAATTTTGCTTTCGTCCGATGCAGGATGTGCAGTGAAAATAACCCACGAGATCCTTAGACCGTACATGTAATACGAGACAGAGGGAAAAAAAGAAGGTATCCATTCGTTAATCGGAAATAATTTAGCAGTCTCATCGTCGGTTTAATTCCAGATGTAATTTTCAATCTTTTCGATCATGCGGGAGTGCCGGTTCATCGAGATTATCGTGTTAACTATATCGATAGTCGAGTATGTCATACATGATTTTTTATTCAGAAATGGTATTGTCTGTTTCCGATCCGAATAATTTTCTATACATACCTAGTTTCAGATATAAGTCTACATATACATATTTACATATGTATGTAACCGCTGCGGAGAAATTCTCATTCGTTCCTCATAAGAGAAAATCGGATATTTCAATTTATACAAATTCACAATGATTTATATACACGTGCTGCAGATATATATAAAAGAGCAGCCACATTTTTTTACAGCTCGACAAAAAAAGAAAACTAGAAACGTTGCGCGCAACGCACAAGTTTATTCATTCAAAATCCGCAAGCGGTATACAAAATCGGCGTCAAGTGGGTTATCAATAATTCAAAAGTCGAGAACTACATTATACGTATATAGATATGGTATGTACCTACACCTATATCGTTTTTAACCATCGTACCTGTTATACCTAGATAGAAAATGGAGAATTTGTTTTTTTCTTTATATATATATCGGTATTTCTTCGCTTCCTGTAGATGTAAATTGTTTAGCTCACAACCGCGCAAAAAGTTTAATCATATACTGCTTTTCGAGAAAATTAAAGAACAAGAATTAGATGAGAAGAATGAAATAAAATACATATTTATAAAAAAAAGGAGAAAGATGTAGTCATTTTTGAATGACCAACTTTCGCGTTTGCATCGATTCGTCAATCTGACGTATGATAAAATCGATCGTTCGAGTATATAGGTGCGCATACACATACACCTTATGTAATACGTGGTTTCGTTATGTGCGAGCGTAAAACGCGTCCGATCGGTGGTGGTCCGAAGCGTGAAATTAGAATTAAATTGATTATTGATTTTTCAAAAGGTATAGAAAACAAGCCCAGCCACTTCCGACCACGCGAGATATACATCCATACATATATATGTCTGTAAATTACATATGCATGCTATACATTTCTGTGGAAATTCTGCCCCGTCACATATACATACACCGCTTCTATATACCTGTGTCGATACATAGGTATGCACGCGCTGACGTATTTTCTTTGTTTTATATTCATATACCGCGGGGCCGTCTATCGAGATGTTCCGATAATATGCAGAAATAAAATGCAAGTACATATGAATCGCTGTACACATATAAAGTCGATCATTCGTTTAGATCCGACTGTAAAATAAATATGTCATTTTTAAGCTCTACCCTCATTAGATTCCATCTTTTTCGTCACGATCTGTATAGGATGTGTATAAAAAGAGAAGGAAATCATAAAGAACAAAAAAACGAAAGAAGTAATTTGATCGTATAAATTGCATCCTATATGTATAACATACATCATGATTCATGTGCAATTATTGGATGTGCTCGATATTTTCCCAGAATGGATTCACGTACGTGTTGTATCTGTGTAACGTAGATAACATATTTTCATTGATATAGAAATTATTATTTGGGTCATGCGGAGGTCGGGAGTAAAACAAACCAACGGAATGTTATATGTTATTGTTGTTATTATTATTATTATCATTATTATCATCATCGCTTCTAATGTCATTTTATGTACTCGTCCATATGTATAAACAGATTTATTAGATCCCCGCTATGCACGTCTAGTCGCCGCTGCTGCCGTTGCTGCAACGTTTCGATCGAAGCGCAGACGAAAGTTAATTTTTTTAATGTTCTTTTTTCTACGTATTAAAAATTTTTTTTTTCATCGTACGTACGTCTATAGAGTGAGGAAGGATTTTTTTTCTCGATCGGCGTGTTTGTAATAAAAGTATAAACTGTAACGTGGAAGAATTTGTGCAAAGAATTATATGAGAAACTCCGAAGTTTCTATGCAGTTCTGATTCTACAGGCTACATATGAACGGCGCGACGCGATGAGGGGCGGTTGTAATGTGGGGCAGACGTTCGTTTAGCATTTCCTGGTATAAACTGCAGTTACAGTCCCAGTACAGTCTGCCAACCCATCAAATTATGCATCTAACGCGATGCACTTTGCGACGGTATACAAACTCATAACGACTCTCCAACGACACGAAGATCGTAACCGACGAAAAAATTTGATTATCGTTACGTACGCCGATGGCAATGTTACTCTGTAAATTTATGGAACGCGAAGATGGGGCGAAACAATTGAAATTTTCAAATTGTTCTTCGTTCTAGAAAAGAAAAAATATATATGAAGCAAAAAAAAAGAAACCAAGCTTCATACGTCCTCGAATGAAAAAATATATTCGAACGGAGAAATATCACGAAAGCTGCAGGGGGTTGTAAATCATAGCTGCGGTGAAGTTGGCTGACAATGAGAGTACGTCGAGAGATGAGATCGCGCGTGTGTCTCGTTACGTTAGATCGTTCGCGGACGACATTAGATCTAATGCATAAGTTGAATGAACTTGCTCGTTGTGTTGCACCAGAGGACATCATATTAATATACATATACGTATGCACGCCGCGTATATAAACTGAAGTTATTCACAACACACGACGATGATCGTGTAAACAGTATAAACCATATTACATGCGATATGTTAGGTATACCTAATTTAAGTAACGATGTATTTTAACGATCGCGATCAACGTCGTATGCGCTGAGAAACACCATGGGGGTATCTAGAATTCTATACAATTTCAAGCAGCAGTTGACGATGAGCGTAAAGCAATCGTGATAACGTTTGGAATTCGTTCAAAATGTTGCATCAGATTATTCGGAATTCGATTTTTATCACAACGAAATTCTGGTCAACCGGAAGTCGAATCTCAAGGATAACGTCGGGTGAGTTTTGAACGATTCTTTGAAACTCGATTACATATTTTATTTGTTCTCCAACGTATATCGTTGCGATAAAATCATTTTGACATTTATGCCCGCACGACTTCTGTGTGGGACCTCGACAATTAATTGCAGTGGTGCAGCTATGAGTAATTCTTCTTCTTAATATTATTATTATCATCATTATTATTACCAATTTAATAAGGAACGAGACGTTCGGATCACGCAGTATTTGATTAGACTTTATTATACTCGATAACAAAATAGTTTACAATCAGACCTAACTATCCATCGTCTGCATAGCTTCTCTATACATATAAGGTATATGTAGTACTACATACGTATGTATATAATAGGTACATTTTTGTGCAACGACAAAACGCATATAACATAACATATACATATAATATATATATTAATTATTATCAATGATACAAATAATTGCGCTTCGTATCATTCGTATAGAATTTTGCACATGGACATCGCATATTATAACAATACGTTGACAACGGCGGAGACAAAAAAAAAACGAACAATGGAAAAAAAAATTTGGAGCTTTCTTTTTCTTCTCCGGGCCAAAGAATCCTTTTCGCTCATTATTAAAATATTTATACCTGTATTGTATATATACATACCTATATATCTATATTCACATATATCTATATCGATATATCTGTAATCCGCACACGATGATGACGATAACCGCTGCAGATGCGAGCAAATTAAATACGTCAGATAATACGATACACACACACGTATGTAGGTGTACACACATAACATAGGTTTATGTATAGTATATGTGTAAATACGCGAGTAATTCCAACATTTATTCAATACAATTTCGTAAATCGCGTGCATATTAATTACCTATATAATAACGCTGGAAACCAGAAATTTTTATTTTCTCTCATGTACCGATTTTCTTTTTATCCCTCGTTTTTTCTTTTCATTCCTTTTTTTTGGTTTTCCACGTCTCTTGAGATTCTTTTTTGTTTCTTCAGTTTTCTATCTCTCTTCTTTTCCTTTTATTTCCCACAAGAAAAAAACAGACAGCTGTTGATCTCTAATACATATATATATATTTACACATATATTTGGGTACATAGACTGAGGAAGGGATGAAAAGATCGCTGGCGAAGACAAAGAAAGAAAGAAAGAAAGAAAGAAAGGGTTTAATAATATTAATTTCGTATCTGTAGGATCAACCTGATCCTCGCGCTCTAGTGGGTCGAGTTTTGTTTGAGGTAGGTCAGGTTTTTCTGTCAGTTTCTCTTCCATATATTTTCTTTCACCGTGCGCTTACTATGTTATAAATAATATGCCCTAAGAAAAAAAAAAAAAAAATTGTCCGTGTGAGACGCGATATATAGGTATATAGGAAAGTTTATCGTCTATAAATTTTTTTCTTTCTTTTCGTTCACCCGCACTACGACGTTCCCCACGAAATTTTTTCAAGGTCAGATTTTTACCCATCTCAAATTACCTTTTGTGTGTGTCCTACGCTTTATTTTGTATATAATATCTACAATATGTATATGTATATATGTAAAGCTGAAGGAAAAATGATAGAAAAAAAAATAGATCCCAGATACTTCAGGGAAGAGGGAAGAAAAGGGAGACTTTTGGTATAATAAGTGTCTTGAGAATCGATCGCGTGTACGTACACCTTATAGTTCGTTCTCTTCGCGTCGCGACGGTGCAGCAGACGTTCGCCATTATATTCACATACATATAGGTATATATATGTATAATATACATGTATATCTATATATTTTATATACTTCGAGATTGTGTTGGTAATGCGTCGCGACGCGTCGGGACGCTCCGGTACGACGTACACATATTCTAATCTACCGTTCGGTCAATAGAACATTCTGATGGTGACTCTAAACGCGAATATAACGGGACTATAATACCACATAATATACCTGACTTCAGGGGGGCACCTGTTAAAGATACTCATGTACTGGAAGGTGAAGATTACATTTTTCAAAAACGTTCCAAATTTCTTTTCTCATTACATCGATTGGAATCTATTGTAACAGAATTTTTAATTAAAAATTCTTTGAAATATTGCAGTTACACATCGTTTTATTTTTTTCATTTTTTATACAGAAAAATTTTTACTTGAATAATATTCTATAAATTTTATAACTAAAACGAAAAACTAGGCATTTTTATTGTTGATGATGAAAATGAAAATTCTAACTTTCTAAAGAAATCAAATTTTATAGAAAAGAAAAGAGTAGAAAGCTCCTCCTCTGTTTGGGATGTTCCAAAAATCTGGCATCCCTTAGATAGATTTTTCTGTTTCTCGATCACGTGGGTAGATGTATAGGTATTTAAGTGTATCATTTATACGGCGATTATAATCGACGGCACCTGTAGGCGTGGCCGCGTTGTTCCTAGTTCTCTCTTGCCGCTGCTTTTCCTGGTGTGTCGTACGTATTCCCGATGCGATACATAAGAATAAGGCACTCGTCGTTTTGTGAAGGTGAAACATGTACTAGGATGTGTTTGACACAGCACGTGCCTCGGCTACTAAACCAACTTCACGCGAGTCCCGATTCAGTCCCGCCATCGGAAGTCAGAACTTTAACAATATAACTAACAACTAACATATACTATAAGTTACAAAACTTACAAGTTACAAGTATAACAAGTTTCGACGCTCTTAAGTACCTATACACATCTATAATACACGCGACGATACGACTAAAAATTCTACATATATACATGTAGGTGCGTCGACGACGTTTAATATTTTATTACACGTGCATCACGTATTATAATGATAACAATAATAATATTAATTATATGTTTCTACACACGTTTCATATACGTACATAATATTACGTTATATTGTATATTATGTGTACATACATCGATACATGAAATTGTATTTTTATATAACGATCGATTGATCGATTATTGATCGAATTTCGAAGGCAATTTTATGGAAAGAGAAAAGAAGAAGATACATACGTTGTATTTTGAAAGTTTTTGAATTTTTCACGCGTAAAAGCGGGTTATAGTTTTATACACGTGTGTTTTACCCCCATGTCCTTGTCCTTCCCGCAGCCATCTGCCCTTCGAGGTGCGTTAGTACGTGTATCTATAGGTATACATTTTCTGACTAGACCTCTAGAGTTTTTGACACAGTAAAATACGACGTATGTAGAAGGCGTTGATTAGAAAATTTCAATTCGTAATTAGAAATAAAAGAGTCTACGTGTAAAATAAGTGTCAAGAGAAACAGATGAATAAATAAAAATAATATAAGGCTGGGTAGATTGAAATGAGATTCAAACCGATATGACGTTTGCGGAGGGTAGAGTGTGAGGTCAGCTGTAAGTGTCGAATAGTGTAGAATAGGAGTGTATGTACATACTCTGTATAGGTTTTGGCTTTTAGTTCACTTCACTTCACTTCACTTCACTTCACTTCACTTCACTTCACTTCACTTTGGTTTCGCTTTGCCTTTGGCCGACCACCAACGTCACTCGATAGGACCGACTACTACTTACATTTACTACTAGCTTACGTTCTACGTCTACGTTTACCACTTGCACTTTATACACCCCGACGGCGGCGGCGGCGGCGGCGGCGGCGGCAGTGGTGGTGGTGGAGAGAGAGAGAGAGAAGCTAGTAAAGTTAAGAAAACGACGAACGAAACGAACGAAACGAATGGAACGCGAACGGAACGAACGAGGCGGCCGGGTCTCGTCCCGCAGAGCTTTCGGTTTGGCCGGCTATAACCCGGTGATTCTACTGATCGTCAGTCGCGCGCTGACCGAAGAACGGGAAGCATCTTTGACGGCGTTTAAATAAAAGAAAATAACGAATGATATAAAATATCCTCGTCCTCCGTCGTCTCTATATGTACTTTTAATTTATCACACCTCGTCGAGGATATTATGTCGAATTGAATAAAAAGTTCAGGCCACATTTCGAAAAGGGAAGATGAGCACATCCAAATGCGAGACAGTGAAAAACGTTTGTAAAATTGACAATAAAAACAGTATTGATTTTTAATTTATAAATAAATTGCGAAATGGAAAATTTATAATTGTATATGTAATTTAATCTATAATGTAAAATAAAAATTAAATAACAATTCTCAGACATAAATAAACAACTGGAACGGAATTATAAAATATTTGTATTACATCAACGACGTATATGTATGTACGTATTTTTAATATAATTATAACAAATTTTATGATAAAAGAAAAAGAAAAAGAAGAAAATCTGTGAGTGAATTCGTGTCAGAGTTTAGTGTTGATTATAGAGTTTCGTTTTTCTATTTTCCAAATGAATTCAGTAGTTAATAGGTGATAACGAACAACGAATAAAGTGAAATTAATGAATATAAAATATTATGTATCCAAATATATTTACTACATGAGTTTAACGTTATACTCGAACGATCAATGTGGATGATGAAAAAATGAACACATTTCATGTACACGAATATACATAATTCTTTTTTATTTTGCGGTTGTTCCAGTGTAAAGTGATAACAAAAGTTGTCTGCTGAGTGAGTGATAATACTATAAATGAGAAGTAGAAACAGCGGCAAAAGTAAAACTCACCAGCAGCTACAGCGGCAGCAGCAGCAGCAGCAGCAGCAGCAGCAGAAGAAGTAGCGAAAAATAAGATTTCCCTACTTACGGAAGTTACGGAATTTTAAAATCCCTCAACAATAATTACGCATCGCTTTCAAAATTCCATCGAACGGAGCAAATCTTTTCAAAGTTAATTAAACCATAGATACAAAAGAAAGCGAATAAGAAACGAAACAGAAAGAAAAGGAAAAGGAGAAGGATTTTATCTACAGGGTGCATGACACGATTGCACTCCACATCGCATATTATATATTTATAATTATGCAGTAGTCATAATACAAATTCAATATGTTCGAAAGCCGATGTAATAACTACATACCTAATACTTTTCGGATAGTGTAAATAATTTTTACATATATATATCTGTATTATATTGGAAAAAATGATGAATTAACTTGACATAAAAAAAGAAACAATAAATCTTCTATAATTCTCACAGAAATATATTTTCGCACTTGAAAAAAAGAAACAATATATAAAATTTTTGGCGAAAAGTCGAGAGAAAAACTTTAAATATCGATATAAAAAAAAACAACGAATCGTCGATCAGCGGAACGCATTTGTACACATTGACATATAGATGAAAGGTATAATATATATAGCATTGATCATTTATTCTATTTAGTTTTGAATCTTTTTTTTTCAAGAATTAACATAGTCATTCATCGAAACTATGAGAAGAATCGCACTTGGTGGCTAGAAGGGATGTGTGGTGGGGGGGAAAAAATTTAAAAACCAAACACTTGCAACTCGTATACACCGTAGTGCGTCGTTACATATATATATTACATGATGTATATATGTACTATGTACGTATGGTATAACGTGTACCAAGAACGTACACGTATTATGGTATGTGTAGCTAAAAGTTTGTGTTTCCCTATGGAATTTTTATTATCTGTCTGCGTTCAAAGTTGCAGACTATAACCGCGCGCGATGACCCGTCCTGACATTTTTAGAAAGGCGTCTCAAGGTGATCTCGCTTGTTTTTTAAACTCGTAATAGTCTCGCACGGTCGTCGCCGGACTCTATACTTAGGTAGAGATTGGTACCGACTATTTGGACACTTATTTGACCATATCGCGATCAACGATCGTGAAACGCCAAAAAAGAAAAACAAGAAAAATAAGAAAAAGAAAATCGAGATGATTACAAAAAATTTAAAAAATGAGTGAATAAAATAAAGAATACTCTTTCAATTCAACCGAAATGAAAGGGAATTTATAAAACAACGCGCGTAGCTAGTTTTTATCAACCAACCAACATAAGTACTACTTATACATACGTATGTATTAATTATTAAATTCAAATCTCCCGCGCTTTCCGTTTTTCTTTTTCTCTTCCTTTCAATTTTCTTCTTTTTTTTCGTTATTTCATACCTCCACCTATCGGACCACATTATCGGTATTATTATTATTATTATTATCATCGTACGTATGTAACAAGTTAACACGTTTATTCGAGATACATATATACGTATATACTTGACGCCTACGTACAGTTCACGCGTGGTATATACGCCAATTTTTGAATCTACCCAAATTGCCCGTAATTCACGTCGACTCCGTTCATGATATATCTGCCGCTTCTTTTTATCTTTTATTTATTTCTCACCATCTTCCGTTGTTCCCTTTTGCTTTTTTTTGCTTTTTTAACTTTTGCCCAATGTTGCACCACACATGTTATTTCGTGTAGTCGGTACGCAAAAATTTGAACGTAAATTTTTTCAATCGATTCATTTTCATCTATGCAATATACATTTCTTCTCCGTGCAACGCGTTTGTATAAACTGTATATACATAAATAAAGTATATTTGTATATACAGATGTATATTATATAGGTGTATGTATATATAACATGTGCGTACGTATAATGTATACGTACCTATAGATTTTAAGATCATTAATCATCATCGTTGCTGTGTCGAGTAGGTAATCAAACTTGTTCGTATATAATTTTAACCAACGATCGTGACAATGTTCTTCTTTTATGTATACCAACTAATATATGTATATAGATCTATATGTACGTAGATATATATATATTTACCTATTTATGTAGGATAGTTATTTAAAAACCCGCACGAATAAGCCTCAGCGCAGTCCGCGATAAGAAATCGGAAATAATATAATAAATGTGAAATAAACGACGCCATTTTTTTTTTTCTGCAACATCTATATGACACGGATATAAAGAATTGGTATATAAGTTTCGAAAAATTTAGTTATATTATATACCTACGTACCTATACGTAACGTGTTGTAAATATACGTATTATATACCGAATTAAAAAGAGACTTGGAACGAATTTCATTTCATCTCATCTCATCTCATCGCGTATATATTTTATATAGTTACCTATACGTGTATTCGTTTTTACGCCCACGGATATATTCTTCGTGTTAATTCTCGCTCTCTACCGATGTCGATTGGTTATAGCCGAAAGATGGAGATGAGAGAAGCTGCTTTATACGCGCGGGAGAAAATCATGAATGAGGTGCGGCGATCATCCGCTATACATGAATATAATACAGCGTGTACGAATGTGTAGCCGCCACTTATTCGTTTCTTTTATTTCAATTCGACAAAAATATTCTTTTTCGTTCGTTTTTTTTCTTTTTATTCAAACGGATCTGATGCGTTGATAATAAGGATAATATATAACGTTGCGCGATGCAGAATTCGATCGAAAGGGTTTAAACTATTTTATATATATGTTCGAGTCTTTTACCTACCGGGCAACGGAGGGCCTCGAGTTCTCCATTGGGTCGGTTGTGTGCCCAACGAGGAAACCAGTTTTTGAGAATTTTTCGTCGGACAGCTGGGCTCTCGATGCTGATGTTCATATATACTCAATTCTTACATACCGATATGTGTGTACAAGTATACCTATACGCTCATCCAGTTTATTAGTTATTATAGGCACACATTTATTTATGAGCAAAAATTTTTCAAACTATAATCAATTTGAAAAAAAAAACGACGAATAATGTTTTTTATCCTTTTTTATTTGCCTCCGCACCCTCGCGCTTTGGATGATTTTTTGGTAATTAAAATATCTAAATACAAGAATTAAGAAATTTATTGGAAAATCCTAAGTAGGTTCCAGGATATAAATGTAAAGTTTTCATCATAGATATAGAAAATAGATTGAAGATTCGAAAAGAGAAAGAAAGAAAAAAAAAGTCTGAATAATAAGTACAAGAAAAAGAGAGAATCGGCATCGCTCCGATTGTGAGATAATGGATGGGTTTTTGTATAGCTGGGCCGCATGCTCCTCGCGCTTGAGATGTGATAGTCCGGAGACTCGCTTTTCGATGTACTGTACCATAGCTGTATACACGTGTATCAATGTATACGTATACAGGTATAGTGAATCGTGTTATAAAGCGTTAGGATCGGCTTACCACTCACTAACCACGACTACTTTCACCCTTCGTGCGGTCTAACAGCTGATCGCAGCTGAATCTTATAGTATACGCCAGCTATACGGCTATAACGCCACCTCCGCGTATAATATAAGTGTAAGTAGGTTTATTTCACGTCCGCCTTCTTCTGGCTCTCTTCTTCCTCGACGTCCTCCGCATCCAAGGTGGAAGGCGCGCTTCGAAGGAGGGAGAGCCGGACGCACGTGCAAAAACTACCCGCCTTACTAGATTTTTCATTTTTTCTGACGAATGAATGAATTATTTAATTGTAATAATGTTGATAATGGTATTTTTTGGACACGTGAAATGAATCCTTATGCATGTGCAGCATCTCGACGGAACACACACACTTTACAATTGGTTGCTGCTGCTTTTGATCCTGGTGCAACTGGAGTTGTTGTTTTAAACTCTCATTATCGGATACCGTATCTCTAGACTCTTGTTTGTATGTTACCGATAAGAACGGTACACCATACAACGTTGTTCGGATACGCGTATAATACACGTTATAATTTAACTCCATATAAGGTCCATGTTGTGGGAATTTGTTTCGAAGAAAATCTCGAGATACGGTCTAGCGAGAAAAGATGAGAAAGAAAAAATCGAATACATTTTTGGGTGTCAATCCTTTTTTTTTTATCGATATCAATAAATCCGGAATATGACTCGAGTTTGTCGATTTATTTATTTAGTTTTTTTGTTTCATACTATACATATATGGATGTGATAATCACGGCGTGTATTATACATAGTTATTGCTGAGACACTGGGTATAATACGCCTGTATACTACAAGTGTTGGCTGATAAAGCAAACGACGACGATACACTTTCCTACTTTCTCTGCTGGCGCGATTGCTGTAACGCTATATTCGCTGTATAACGGGTGTCTAAGTTTGTAAAGCAACAGATTTTTTTTTGCCCCCAAAGAAGTCACCAAATTGAACCAAAAAAAAAAAAAAGGAACGGGCCAAAATCGAACGACTTTATTACGAGACTATATAAGTTACACAAGTGTGGAGTATGGAATTCGTTGCATTCACAGTAAATTTGAACGTAATTATTATTATTGTAAATTATCATACAACTTACATATATTTTTATTTTATCTTTTCTGTAATTGTCGCGGTAAATAACCGCTGCCAGCGGATGATAAACCCAACGTGTATTCTAACATCTTTCTTTTCTACCTTTTTTTTTCTCTCTCTCTCTCTTGGATTCATTTTATCGCGTTTAAAACTCACGCGATCCAACGATCGTAATAACGTGACTTTAACACGCGAATTTTCAAATGACATACGGCGGGCCAATTCTCTTGATATCAAACTGGGGCACCCGGTATATAGATGCGAAAATTTTCACACGGATAAATATACCTGCGATCAATTACATGCGATATTTTATATCGTTCGTATATTGTAAGCCAAAATGAAAATCGTACTTTACTTTTTTCTTTTTCCATATTATTCATCATGTATTTCAAATTACGATTAGTATTAGGCTTAGATTAGTGTTAGTAGATATGTACATCATATATACAGCAGTAATCTAGTCGCCGGGGTCCATATACTGTATATAAGTTAACAGCAAAAACCGAAATGTGATTATCTGGTCATTTAGAATTTTTCTTTTCTTCTTTTTTCCTATTTTTTTAATCTCATCTTTTTTAGTATCGCTATATATACATGTATACATGTATAAATGTACGGATATACCGTGCATTACTTTTTGCTTGGTTTTTGCCTAATTTTTTCCTCGGTAGTAATCAGGGTCACCCGGTTTCGGAACAGGAGATCGTTCGTGAACACCTGGTTAGAATTTTTTATTCATTCATTTATTTATTTTTTATATAAATCTTGAGGTATTGTGAGAGTACAAATTCGATATACGTATAGACATCCACATTATTTATTATTATTGTTATCATTATCCTAGTGTTTCTTCGTACTCTATACTCCCATCTGTATATTCTCTATCTACTTATGTACAATGCCCGTTTATTACTATGTGCAATTTTATATTCCCCCATATAACACACCTTACCTGACATCTCATCGATGACTGGACAGAAAAATTCGCTAACGCCTAAGGCGTCGTCGTCTCCGTTTTTAGCAATCCGTATAGTCTTCTAACTTAGTCATCATCATCCTCGTCAAAACTCCTCGTCGCTCTAAATAAGAAAAAAAAAATCAAATAAAATCAAATAAATAATTCTCGTACACTATACATACATGCGTGTAATTTATTTTTAATCTTCTGTATAAAGAAAAAACAAAAGAATTTTTTTATACGCCTTGATTCTCTGTTTTTATATCATCTCTTCTCATTCTTCCGCTCTTTTTTTTTTTTTCTTTTTCTCATCATGAACAATAAATTTTGAAATATCGTTCCGTTCCCTGCGTAGTATAACATACATACTTATACATATCTATAGTCGAAGCTTGAGGTCGGAGGTATATAACATATGTACACATATTACATGTAGTATATGTACATATATGCAGCCATATGTAATACATAATAATGTAAGGCAAACGCGAGGTGCTGCTGCTGTTGCAGCGTGTGTCTCGTTGACCCAGTTCGATGCATGCGCTTTAACAAGTTTACAACTAACGCGTCATCGTGCGGATCGCAATGCCGTTTGTTGCGTTACCGATATTAGTGGCGGTGGTGTTAAGAAAAATAAATAAATACAATCAATACGATCAACGTGCATAACGTCCACGCCCGTTATGTGTTTATCGGAACGTATCGCGAGAAAAAGAAGATTGATTTATTTTTTTTCTTTCCAATTTTCTGAACTCCCCGCGCTTTTTTATGATAAGAGCACTAAAAACGGGTCCTTACGGTCAGCTGCTGTGGTCGGAGAAACAATTTCGACAGAATCGAAGTTTTTCTATGTAATAAAACTTGGTTATTCGAAGTACAATTTATAGTCCGTGACTTGGAAAAGCTATTTGCAGATTTAGTGGAAATTGCAACCAACGAAACTCTACGTATACCGACGAGTATTTGAAATACTTGCTAGTCATCGCTTTTCACATCTTTTAATACCATGTGCTTTCGTAGAACCGTTTCGATAATAATTTCGCGCTATGTTTTACGTACGACATAGAACTTGGATTGATTTTGGAAACGAATCGATTATAAATTCGCATTTTGGAGTAAATATTTTTCAATAAAACAAACGAGATGAGAATTTATCATGTTTTTGGATATGTTTCGATGGGTTTTTCATTTATCTTCCACTCGCATACATATCTTAGGGGGGATGTAAATGGGGAATATTTTTTTTTTGACATTAACTGGGTCACCCCTGATGGTTTTAGTCTCGACGTCTCCCTGCTGCTGCTGCTGCTATTGCAGTCTGCGTGCGCGCGCGCGTTCGCTCTCCTATCTTTGAACTATGGACTTTTACTGCGCCCTGGACCAGCCAGGCTGCTGCTGCTGCACTCTGCGCCCACGCATTCCTTAATCATTTATTATAAAAGAAATCTAGTATTAAAAAAACCTATACAGATGTGAGAAAATCTCCCACGCTAAAAATAGTCTTTTCAATCCACTTTCCATTTTCATATAGTTCTCATCGAATTTGATCCACAAATTATTATACATCTACTCTGTATGGGCTATAGATGTCTAGATCTTAACGTGCAGATGTTACATAGAAGTACATACATAGATTGATATACATATATATTATGTATACCTATACGTGTAGAAGGCCGGAATTGAATGGCGTGACAGGGTGAGCGGGTTACCAACAGCAGTAGGACAGTGAAAGGGGCGACCTAGACCAAGTGTCTTGGAGACCGCGCCGGACAACGAAACACAGACTATGAGACCTAGTAGAACCTGCAACACGCGGTTTCGTACATTTCTATACACTCTTTCATTTATATCACAATCCCCGGCTGCGGATTTAGTTTACTTTATTTTTTCCTCTTTTTCCCTAGTTTTTTGAAAAACAATTTTTATCGATTATAGTCTCGAAAGAGAGAGAAATGGACCGAGCGATGAAAAAAGATCTGTAGATAGTTGAGAAGAAAAAAAAGAAAAAAAACACTCATATTTTAATTAGACATACACGCATCTTATTCCACATTTTATATCCATTGGTCCAGTCGTATAAGTTAGCGAACGTTAAAAAGTTGACGATCAACTCCGGTGAAAACTTAAGTCGGCGGTACGGGAAAGTCATTATGTCGCTTGAGAACGAAAGCGAACTGATCCATCTGACAAGGTTTATAAGAGTAGCCCCAATAAGAGTTAAAGAGCACAAACGGCGGCACCGGCAGCAGCCTGTTTATGTAGTTTTATCGCGATATGTCGATTAAGCCCAAGAGGTTCCCTCATATACTACGTTATATTTCTCACAGCGATTCACAGCTGGCCTGATTATATAGATATACGTTATACCTACATACCGGAATTATTGATTTATTTTATTTTCTTTAACGATTTCTCTTTTTTAGAAAAAAAGAAAAAGAACAAAAAAAGTCGATATTGAATTGCCCCGTAGGTATATATTATTGTTATGCGGACTCGAATATAATTTACACCCATTATACATACTTTTTCTCTTCTCACAATGTTTTTTTTTTCATACAATCGAACGTAAAGAATATTCTATATTTTTTATTACTAATTGGTTTGTTCTATTTATTTAATGAATTAATTGGTTTTTTTTTTCTCCTGTGCTTCAGGTTAACGAAGTTTTCGTTCAAGCTCCGACCTCACGGGGAGGTGGTTTAATCGAGAGCCTTCAGAGCGGATGCGGAAAAAGGAAAAAAAAGAAGAAGAACAAACAAGGAAATAAATTCCCATATTGTTTTCGATAATAATACTAACGTTTAAATATTATTAACGTTTACTAAAAAGAAAAAAAAATGGCGGGCGAAGATACTCAGATACTTGCAAACGAGACGGTAGATAATCTGACGATAATATCGTCGCCGAATTCAAAACTTCTATGCGGGCCTGGTAACGGGGTCATATGCAACGGGGTCACCAAACACAACAACAACGGACTCGTAGGGAATGGAAAAAATATCGAAATTGTTTCGAACGGGAAAAGAAACCCATCGGAAAAAAATCCAAACGGTACAACCCTTGATTTCGACGATCAAGACGTAATTTGCGGGTGGGGACCATGCACTCCAAAATGGCTGCAACGATTCGCTTCGAAACAGGTCTTCCTCGTCATATTCTGCATCACTTGGGTGAGATTTTTTTCCTACCGAAGTCCCCCGATCTAAACTGTTGCAAGATGTACATACGAAATATTGAGAATATTGTTTCCTTATTCGATGGTTTTATTCTTTTTTTTTTCACTCCAATTTGCAGGTGCTTCAGGGAATGTATTACACATATTTTGTATCGGTAATAACTACGATCGAAAAATTATTTCAAATACAGTCGAAGACGACGGGCATAATAATGTCCGCGACCGAGATAGGTCAGATAGGATCTTCGTTGCTTTTGACCTACTACGGTGGTCAAGGTCACAGGCCTAAATGGATCGCATGGGGGATGGTTCTGTTCGCAGTAAGTTCATTCAGCTGTTCGATGCCGCATTTTATTTTCGGCGATCAACTTATAAGACAAAATGAGATGCTGTTCAGCGGCGTATCTGGAAGTAATAAATTAAATGCTAGCTATCCGGTACCAGCTAATCTATGCAAACTTCAAGACCACTGGGAAAATATCACTACGAATCCGAACAAGTTAGTATCAAACGTTACGTATACCTATCTTATATTATCCGAACGATGATTTTCTCATTTTTTCAATTTTTTTTTTATACATTCAATCAACTAGTGGATATATGTGTAGAAGTAACTAGGTATAAAGAACGGTAATTTAACGATGGATCAAACCATGCCAGATCAATTATTTATCACATACCTATATATATATACGTATTTGAGACGGCGTTGCACATAGCATCATGTGCATGCATCGCGACGAGACAAATATATTTCTAAAGTATCCAGCTGATCGTGAGTCCAGACGTTAATAAATTTTAAACCCCCTTATGGTAGTTTCTATACATACATATAAACGTGTCAATTATTCTAGACGATGCAGTTATTGCACTGCGCGGACGTGCGGTGGAGGTATTTAATCTCATTTATTATATACATACATGTATAATACGTATAATACGTATAATACGTATATATCGCGTGTTTTAATGCGTCTGACCGCATTGTTTGACCGTCTGGTTTCATATGCGACGACGAATAGATTATATATCAAAATTATCTTTCTGCGTAAATATACCTACACTATACACGTATTAGGTATATAATATTTATTTATGAATGAGAAAATCGTCCCCGCGCGTACGAGTACGTTGCGATTTGCTACATTTTTTTTTTTTTTGTCCTTTCTTTCCTCAGGTGGCTGACGACGACACCGGCGGCGGGTAACACATCCCCAAATTCTTGCAAAGAGGAATTTCTCGAGGAAAGAAGAATACACAGTAAAATAACTACGATTGTATTGGCGATATTTTTCGTATCGTTGCTGGGTGTTGGAATGGGACAAACTGCAGTTTATACATTGGGAATTCCTTATATAGATGACAACGTCGCCAGTAGAGAGAGCCCCTTATATTTTGGTAATTGAAACGCGCAACAAAAAAAGGAACACATTTGAAAAGTAGAATTTTCAATCTGATGGTCGATATAATAAAATTCTATAAATTCTTCAACAGCCATTACGATCGGGGTCAGGATTCTCGGTCCGGCGCTCGGATTCATTCTGGGATCTTTATGTACCATGATATATGCAGATTTATCTGCAAATCCGCAAATCACTCCTTCGGATCCACGGTGGGTGGGCGCTTGGTGGCTCGGTGAGTTTTCTTCGTATGTTCCCTCGACGACTTTGTCAACGAAAAAAAAAGATCGAAAGAAAAAAATTAAAACCAACGTCGATTTCTTTGCAGGATTGGTCCTTGTCTCGGCAATGCTGATGCTCGCGAGTGTGGCCATGTTCGCATTTCCCGGTCGGTTACCTTCTGGAAAAACTTTGCCGAAAAGGGACGAGTCGACTAAGCCTAGTTTGAAAGGTGAGTGAAACTAATGAATCTAATCGCCTATCGGAGAGAGAAATGTAACATCTTTGCCAAAAATGTCGAACGAACTATTATAGCATAGGGTAATTTATAGCTGAAAAAAAAGCTTTTTTGATTCTTGAGAAATTAACACCTCTCTCGGTCACCGTGACCGTTTGTGACTGGTGGTGTACGTGATGTGACGCATCGGCCATCATCGTCGACCACGAAATAAGCCTGCGTTTATAATAACATGATGAACGTGTGATATAGCCGGCGTCTGCTACTTGCTGACTGCTAGGTGGGGCAAGTTCACGGTCATTTTACATGTGTGCGTATTACGTTCACGTATTTATTATGTGTATATACGTATATATACTATGTATAGGTATACATCATGTATATACCGACGAACGCGCGACCGACCACCACCGGACGACTCGACGCCTCTGTCGCGCCGATCAGCCCAAACGTTCGAATAACGATAAACGCGAATAGTTTGAAATATAAAGAGCATCGCTGATCGATTCGGTTTTTAAATTTTTCACCTCATGGAATTTTCATTATCTCCTTTTTGAGAACGACGAAATAACTTATAGATTTCAATCGAAGCTATTCGTGAATTCTTGAAGACGTTGGCGATCGATTCCATTGATTATTTCGTATACGATGATTTGTACGGGTGTATAAAAATTAGGTATAATTTTCCACCGATCACTCGCGATCGCTAAGATCGTTCGGGCGGGATCATGAAGTTGAGAGAAAAAAAAAATTAAATAAAAGTGAATAAATAAATACAAAAAACAGCCTCTTTCTGGTCATTCCTTTTTAGTATAACCGAACCTCTCGAACCGGTCCTCGTTCGTTAAGAATTATTATAATAATACTGTCACTTAAATTTTAATGGAAATCATTGTTTTCGCATTTTATACCATCGTGTTCGAACTTCAAACTCGCGCGTCACTGGAATAGATGAAAAAAGAACAGAAAAAAAGCCAAAAAATAAGAAAAAAAAAAACTATTGCGTAACAAAAATTTGTTATTATCCCAAATGCCGTTGTATACCATTAACGACAATCTCTAAGATTTGTCCGTGTTATGTATAGTATATGTACGCTGAAATCTATAGCAGTTTTAAAAAAATTTTATTCCGAGTTACGTATTTTATAATATAGGTATACGCGTATATTCGTTGTTTCTACTAATATAACTTGAAGAATTGACCAAATGAGTGGTATATACAGTTTTTTTCTAATTAAACTTGTTAATACGTTCTGAAATAGGTAATTTTACATCAATCATTAAACAGCCTAGTCACCGTGCCCCCGAGTTTTGCCAAAGTCGCAGCTATGTACATACATAGTATATACACTTTATACTTCATGCTAGCGGTCTTTCAAGAATATTTTTACTATACATACTCATTATCAATTCTTGTCTCATGTATCACGAAACCTTCGCTACAACAATAACGAATATAATTAACACTGAAATACGACATGTATAGTCTTCTGGACATTTTTTCTTTTTTTTTTCTTAATTCGAATATTAAATTATTGCCAATAGATTTTCCAAAGGCGGTGAAAAGGCTGCTGAAGAATGACATTCTCATGTTCAGAACTGCCAGCAGCGTTCTTCATATCCTACCCATCGCTGGTCTTTATACTTTTCTACCTAAATACCTCGAAAGCCAATTCCGGCTTCCGGCTCATCACGCAAACATGATCTCAGGTTCGTTTATTTGTATGTTAAATACCAACACCTCGACGAATCACGTTCCGCTCGAGCGTTGAATATATTTCCTTTTTTTTTTTCTTCTTCACAGGAGTCGGAGGTATTCTCGTTATGGGATTGGGCATCGTCATGAGTGGCGTTTTTATTCTTAGGGTAAAACCAAACGCGAGATTCGTTGCGGGTTGGATAGCTTTTACTGCAATTGCTTATTCAATAGGAATGGGCACTCTCATGTTCATTGGATGTCCTATGGATGATTTTGCCGGCCTACAGTTACATTCCAAAAAGTAAGGAAAATTATCGATCGTATAACTTTAACCCTCTTGTTTTAGTTTTCCTTTTTTTTCTACAGCTTAATTTCTAATTATCTTAATCGTGTGTTTTTCATTTATTTATTTGTTGCTTTTTGTTCCATAACTATTTCTTCAGAGCTTTTGATACCGAAGTATTTAGGCTGTCCAGTTTTGAGCCGACTTGTGACACAACTTGCGAATGTGATCGTAATAAATTCAACCCAATTTGTGGCGCTGATGGAAAGACTTACTTCTCAGCCTGTCACGCTGGGTGCTCCAATTATACGGTAGAGAACGGAAAGATAGCTTCGGTAAGTTTTATCCGCTTCTCCCTTTCCTTCCATTCTTTTTCTTTTTGTTTATTATATTTTTTCTTATCCACATCAATTTAATAATTCGATCGTTTTTTTTTTCAGTACTCGGACTGTCAGTGCATAGGACAGAATTCGACATCGACAAACAATGTATTAGACACAGCAACAATTGGCTACTGTAAGCCTGAGTGTAACAATTTTTGGATATACATGATACTATTTTCTACGTTTGTTTTTATCCATTCTACAAGTGAAGTTGGATCGATGCTGCTGATATTACGATGCGTAGATCCCAGGGACAAAGCAATGGCTCTGGGACTCATACAGTTCGCGATAGGTCTTTTTGGTAAGCATTTTTACAAGCGATACCCAAATGTAATCGAATTATTTCATTCGAATCAACAGCCTCTTGTCATAAATATAAATCTTTTTGTTCCAATTCCAGGTAACGTTCCTTGTCCAATTGTTTACGGTGCAGTCGTTGACTCAGCGTGCTTGGTTTGGGACGCTGCATGCGGAGAACGAGGTGCCTGTTGGTTATATGATTCAAATATATTCAGAATGTTTTATCACGGTAAGTTATCGTGAAACGATCATTGAATATCAAAGTCTCTCTGAGATTTTGCGATTCGTTTTCTTCTTTTTACCGTTGTCATATTATTTGCATTTGTTTTGTTTGATCGAAACAGGGACAACTGGGGGCATATTGATATGCGCTTTCGTCATGGACATTGTTGTTTGGTACAAAGCTGGCAGCATAAGTTTTAGTGATGAAAATGAGGAAGGAACTGTCGAGGAGATGGTAAATTTGAAGAGACCGGATCCACGACAAACCGAGAATGAATACCTGTAGATATTGATTTAATTTCATTATTTTATAACTTTAATTGTAAGTTTTTAGTATTTTTTTTTTCTTAATTTTTTTTTTCTAATAATAAGCTACGGAGCAGTACCACAAATTGGCCACAATAATAGAATTATAGAATTCTCGTGTGAACCCAGTTTTGAAAGGAGGAGAAAAAAAAAAGTTGAACTCGAGCGTGGAAAAAAACTTTATTTAAACTGCATTTGGAGTAATCACATTGTTACGTACGATATGATTATTATTTTAAATGGCATAGTCGCATCTCTGACTGAGAATCAATCAATCAATCAATCAATCAATCAATCAATCAATTGCTTATACGATCCAACAGTCGATCAGATTTTGTTTTGCGGCAAATTTGAATCTCGATATTTTCAACGTAATATCAGAATTTCGTCTGTATTGTCACAGGTGAGTAATTGATAAATTATCAATCGTTATCACGAGTACGCGTGTTCGATTGAAAAAAAAATTGGAGACGCATTATATTGTCCGTTACAGGATTGAAAATTAACAATAAGTAGGAGACTGGTGCTCGTAGTGAGAAACTGGAATTTAACTCGTTGACTTTGTTTTTTTCTTTCTGCTCATGTTATTATGTATAGCAGATTCATTCGATATTTCCCGCATCGTAAGTACGAGTCTCATTATGATTTAATAACTCCGCTCCGAGTGTAGTTTAGAAACTATTTAGAAATAATTTGAAAAAATTAATTACTTTTATTATAGAATTGAACTATAAATATAAGTTAATTTAGAACGCGCGAGGCGGCAGTACACGTATATAAATAAGTTGCCATAAACTAGGGTATGTAATATATAATAATTGTAAATAATTTTATCCGTCGCGTTATTAATAAAAATAATGCGCGACTCATGCGGACTGACTATAAACGCTCGATGATGAAGAATATTAATGAAATGAAATGAAAAATAAAATGAGGAAGGAAAGACATGACAAAAGAAAAAAAGAAAAATGAAAGATTGGAAGAAGATGAGAGAAAACAAAAAATTTCTCCGCAAACTGCAGGTTTACAGCCGTCAGTTTATTTATCACATCACAAAAATAAAAAAAAAATTGTATACTGCATTGTTAGTAAAACAAGAAGAAAAACAAAACGAAAAATAAATAAATAAATAAATAAATGACTGAAAGTTGAAATCGACTATAGGTATATTTTAGAACCGCGTGACTTTATTGTCTTTTAGGTTAGGGCAAAGAAAAAAAAAAGTCACGTCAATCTCAGTGAATGCTAATTTTTTATTCACTAATAATATGATTGTCTTATCATTATTACTATTATTATTATTACTATTATTATTATTACTTTTATATTATTTTTTTTTTCTTCTATTTCCGCTCACCCCAAAACAATATATAAATTATACATATGTACACTACACCATTATATGCATATATATATATATATGCATTATATGGGTATACATGCATTACGATGTATGCACACGTATTATAGTAGTAATTTTTTTTTTTTGTTATTCTTACAAGTAAGATATCGTTAAATAATCGCAGGTATATTTTTTAAATCTTGCCTCAACCCGATATGCATAACAGAAAACCCAATTTTTTTTTGTAAATTGAATAACGACAACGACGAGTGAGAAAGATTGAGAGAGTTTTATGAAATCGACTGAAAGAATTATGTCCAACTATAGAATCACATTTTTATTTTAATCATTTCCCCCTTTTTTTTTTTAATTTTGTTCAAACCGTTTTTTTTTTTCTTTTAATAGTGGAGCGTGTATTATATTCTACGAAATTTTTTACAAAATATTGACAAAAAAAAAATGGTTGACGATAAATAAATGGGTAATAAGAGAATATCAGGCGCTAGGTTGCTATAGGTGTTTTTTTAAATGATCGGACGAAAGATAAATGTGAATTGTCAACGAAAAGAAAAAAAAAGAGAACATATGTTAATCGTAAATAATTGAAAGAAAAAAGAAACAAAAACAAAGTACTGTATTTTAATATGGGACATTTTTTACAATACTCGATGCATTACCTCGAAAGCTCCGTCTCCCTGTACTGTCAGCTCTGCAGAGTTTTCGTTTTTATATTATAATTATATAATTATATAAATATAATTAAAAAGCCCACGTAATTGCCTGCATTTAGCATGTTATTGAATGTAATAATATTTGAAAAAAAAAAAGAAGTAATTCTAGACTCGGTGACAGCGTAAATATTGATTACAAAATGCGACTATTGTTTGCGTGACTATCTTTGCGATAAATAACGCTAAGGTGAAAGTATAGTTTGAATTTTGAATAGAAAAGAAAAAGATTATAGGTATTACAGAAACAAAACAAGAGACGAACAGAAAACGCATTTAGATTGTGTTGTTCAAATTCATCTATGTATGTGTAATTAGTATATTACATGGAAATTGTGTATCATATATTACGAAATTAAACTTATACATGAAATATATGTAGATTTAATGATGATAAAAGTATAGCATCCACGAATCGTTGATGAATATTCAGGGGCATTATTATTATACTAGATAATAATATTAATTGCAGGTATTTTCGTAATAAAACAAATTTTAATTATACATACTATACTTGCGATTTGATCAATGAGTATTAACGATTAATTTTATATATAACTGAACGGTGCGATGTGTACGTACACGTATAATTTTGTTTTAAAAATATCTTTTTTTTTTTTCAAGTTGAAAATCGAGTCGCGTGATCGATACAGAACATTATACCTATACACAAACACGGATGAAAATAAATATTCTCAACCGCCGCGGTAACTCGGTAAGTTTTTTTTATTTCGAACTATAATCATTCAATCAATCATAATTCATCCGCCTGTATAATAATTATTCATCGGTACAGTGTATGAATAATACTTACATATGTAAAACATTATTATACATTATATACATATGTATATAGACATAATATATTTACTTTCTCCGTAACTATAATATATTATAATAATAACAATATTAATCGTGTATGTAGCGTTATAATTACAAAACGAATTCAATAATATTTTGATAACAATAATTGAATACACGACACATGATATAATAATGACAACAACAACAACAATAATTGTATAAATGATATATTTTTTACAGAAAACAGATCTTTTTTCGGATACGGAAAAATAAAATGGATAAAAATGAATGAAATGAATAAAAAATAATAGTAAAATAAAATAAATTGTTAATAATAATATCCATCGTCATCAGGTATATTATCGTTTGTAATAATTAATTGATCGTGTATCGCAAAACTATTATATAATGATATATAATATTGTCGGACGTAATAGAGATACTCAAATAAAAATACACATGGGTATACCATACAGTCGGCGCGTGAATTTTTCTAATTGTAAATCCTATAAATTTAAAAGATTAAAAAAATCTACGATCGATCATAATCGCCCTTATAATAATATTACATAATTTTCATTGAAATTCATCGTAGTCTTTTTATAACAACAACAACAATAATAATAATAATTGAATCGAACCGTTGAATATATATAAAATAAAAAGATTTGTATCCATAAATCAATAATTATACTAATATTATATACGAACGATACGAGTGAGCATTATAACAAATAGTACGAAATTCATATACTATAATACACTCTTAATATAATCATCTCTCTCCCAGATAATATATATACATATATACAGTATATAAATATGTATATATGTATGAATATATATACGTATAAATATTTTTGTATCCGAAAAATATAGAACAATGTATAATATACCGTATGCATACCTATTTAATTGTAGATATGTATATGCGCTGATTATAATAATTGATGATGTAATTGCAAACACGGTTCTTTTGTTACGGTCTCTTGATTTTTTCTGTTAATTTTTTTGTCTTTTTGTTTCACATTTATATCATCATACCTGCAATTAAGGATGATATACACTTATTATACCTATCTATAATGTACGCACAGTGATTTTTATCCAACGTTCCATATTTAGATGAACTTATTGTACTGCCGGATCATGTAGAGAATATATTATCCGAACGATCGCAATCGTATAATCATTTATGAATAATAATTAATACATCAATTATTATAGTAATAAGATGTAATTCTATTACTATCTTCGAACTAATTACATCTCGACTATAGATATATACATTCAATTATTTTATTACAACGCGTCGAAAAATTTTACAAAAAAGAAGAAAAAGAAAAAGGAAAAGAAAAAAAGAAATACTAAATAATAGTTTCGATTAAAAAATATTTCACCCGGGATGAGCGTATGTATGGATACATATGTACGCGACATATACAACGTAATTCAATAGTATCTATGGATGAATTTTTTTATTTATTTTCTTTTTTCCCCCTCACACCTTGCGCATATCTATACAGTAGCTATAGATATACATATTCATGTGTATTGTATTACAGTATATTATTTACAAGTGTTATATAATATTGATAATATGTAAACATGATGCTACTATGTATATACATATATACATATATACATATATACATACTATATTTTAGTAAATCAATTTTTTGGATAATTATATACAAGAAAAAAAATATAAAAATAAAAAAAATAAATAACATTTGAGAATATAAGTATGAGTATACATATAATATACACCGTGTATAATGACATAAATGTATGTAATATGTATGTATCTCAAATAGTATGATATGATTAGGTATTTTTAAAAAAAAAATTATAATAATTATACCTAATGTTACGAAGAGAGAAGAGAAAAAAATGAAAAGTAACGATAATTTTGTAGATTTCTAATACGATGATCGATATCATAAAGATAATAACAAGAACAACAATAACAATAATAGTAATAGTTCCGATTCGGTGTAGTTATATACGTATTATAAATACCCATGTTATAAATTAAAAATGGTAGCTGTTAGTTTTCGATTGAAAAATAAGTGCTAGTCTTACAAATAATATGATGCATTATATTGCATTAGAATAAACGCGTATAGGTAGATACGTATACTATATGCATCAAATAATTTTACGTATTACACGCGTATTTCTATTTGCCATATATATTATATCTATCACAATTAAATATTATCGACCATACTGTTACATATTATACGTATATATACCTTAAGTTTGCTATCACGATTATTCCTTTTTCTTAAGTTTTCTTTTTGTTTCTTCAAAATCGGTAATAACATGGTACTAATATGTGACGCATTATGATTGTGTATCTACACAGTACATGGAGCAAGGATAAAAAAACAAAAAACACAAACACAAACAAACAAATAAACAAATTTGTCTCTGGCAGCGTTAGGCATTTGCGAATTGAATTTTCTAATTCTTCTACATTATACAATTTATTGATTCATGATAAGACGTTATTATTATTGTTATTGTTATTGTTGTATTATCGTCGTTTGATTATTCTGCTTATGTACCACACACTATATACCTATAGATACGTATACATATAATCACCATTCACAATTAACTTGCGATTAGTTAGTAGGATATCGAATTAAATTTATTTGAAATTTGTATCTCCAATTCTTTGATTCCTCTTTCTTTTTATTATTATAGTCTTTCAATTTTGTTTTCTTCATTTCGTTCATTATTATGATTATTATTATTATTAGTGTAGGCAAAATAATTGTAATTATATAGAGCAGACATTATACATAGTATATAAATTCAAATAATTATTATAATATGATGAAAATTGCATCCGCGAACACGATAATGTTATACATACCTATATACCAATGTCGCACTAAAAATCTGTTACGTAAATTTTACATCACACAATTGTACCTCCCATATTGTAGATTATATAATATATTACATGAATATATTATATATATGTACAGTTTTAATGTTTTATATTAAAAAAGGAAAAACAAAAAAAAAGGGAAAGAAAGAAAGAAAGGAGAGAAAAATGTAAAAAAAAAATAGAGGAAAAATTGCAAACAAAACTAAGGAAAAAAAAAATAATAACAACCAAACAACCAAAACCAAGCTGATTAAAAAAAAAAAAACAGCGAGCAACTGGCAAGCCAATGTACTACTGCATATTTTGTAATTATCATTGTTTTTTTTTTTGTTTTTTTTTGTAGTTATTATTATAATTATACATATATAAATATATTATTGATAATATTATCTAATATTAGAATAATGAATTTTTTTGTTTTTAATAAAAGGCTAATTGAAAGCCAATACAATTGAACGGCTCGTGAGATTTATTTATAATTTGACCTACCTGCAGTAAAGTATTGAGTGAGTTTTCATGTAGAAAGAAATGGTACGACACGTAGACAATCGAAAATCAGATTTTATTTAATATTAGTTTTTCGAACAACATCATCGATTATCCATGCCACCTGCGCGCGAAGGTGTTGGAATTCGCGTTAGAGTTGTAAGTGGCTCTGCGAAAAGTATTGGTATTTGAATTTGAGTTATAACTTCCTCTCGGTGCAGTTTTGATACCACGTGCTCTGGAGGGTTTTGTCGCGTTCTCGTTTTCGGGATCGTCGTCTTCGTCGTAAAGCGAACGTCTTCTGTAGTTGTTTGAATTTGTATTAATGTTGTACGATCCGCGACGACGCGATTGTCCCAATCTTCCGTATCTACGAGATTTTGGGACGAAATGATTGGTGTTTGAATTCAAATTAACGTTTCCATGCCCTCTTATGTCTCCTTCGTCGTCCTCCAAACTTTCATCCGTCTGAGGCTCGTCGCCTCCTGGGAGAAGGACATCGGAAATCCCCGAACCTGGTCTACTTGGGAAATCCGGTAGATCCGGTAGATCCGGTAGATCCGATATATCCGGTAACGCGAAGTCACCGAGTCCAGAGTATTCAGCGTCACGTGCTAATTTTCAATGACAAAAGTTTTTAATCCTTCGAGTAGCTTCCTTATTTAATGATGAATAAAATTCACGGTAATTCTTACCATCGGGTGACTCTGTAGTGGTAGTGATCGTTTCGTCGTCACGTTGCGATTGTTTCCTCGATCTTCTTGCCTGCCCACCTAGTAAATTTGAATTGCTATTAACGTTGTAATTTCTTCTAGCCGACGAATTTCCAGCAGCTTCCACGACTCGATGAACAGCAGTGGCCACGGCTGCCGCCGCTGTTTCGCCAAGATCCTCAGTTAATGCGTCGATAATCGCTCTCGCAGCTTTTCCAGCTAAACGTGCTCGCTTATGACGAATGGCCGCGAGACTTGGTTGTGAAAATGCTTTTTTATTGCGAGCCTGAGTCGCATCTGCAGCTGGAGTCGTAGTTGTTGGATCTTCGGAATCTCGGCTTCCCTGACAATCGAGCTTAGGATTATTGACCAGTTGAAATACTGGTGGGTATTCGAAGAGAAAGACTTTCTTTTTTTTTCAAGATTGATTATGATTCCGCAGAGGGATCGAACTCACATAATTACCGCTGCCTATGTTTCTGAAATCAACCGTGCTGGTGTCTTTGGCGATATCCCGACGTTCGAGCTTGTTGGAATTTGAATTCGAATTGTACGACGGCTTGGCCTTGCCCTTGAAGATTGTTACGACGATTTCAGAAAGAGAATTTAGATGATTTACACGGTACTTCATAAGTCCATCTATTTTACCTGAACTGCAGTGCAGGCAGCGGAGATCGCCAGGATCAGAAGGAGTACGGTATAGTTAGCCATAATATTGTTTCCGCAGACTTCTACTTCAAGTTCACTGGGTCCTCCCGGTGTACTCCGGTGAGAACGACACAAAGTTAATATTTATATAGGCGCAGATCTGATTCCCGACAAGGATCGTATATCACTAAATGCACGGCTGCACGGTTACCAAATCAACAATTAGCAACACTGACCTGTCACGCATTCCACTTTCATACCCGATCGCGGTATTGCAATGCTGCAACGCTCTGAAATCATTTTAATTTTAATATTTACACCACGCTCGGGCCACCGTGCTGAATACCTTGACGAAAAATTCGAATTGCTCGACTTTATATTTATACGCATATTTATATACTGTATGTATTATAGTTAACCAACCATACAGTAGCCTAATTTATTCAAATTCATAAATTTTCACTCTGGCAATCCAGGTATAGAAAATTTCGAACGATTCGATTATTTTTTCTCTCAGTTTCTATCGGATCGTCTTGGGATCGATATGGAGAAAAAACAGAGCGTAATGTTAGGCGATATTTTCAGACGTTAATTAAAAGAAAAAAACCAATTAAAATTTGCCCTTGATATAACGCGTAGACGTGAAATTACCATTTTATCACTTGTCACACTATTCTACTACGGATTTAACAATTTAATTTTTCGCTAATTGAAACAATCGATGTAATAAACGGAGAGAAAAGTAGAGGGGGGTGGTGGAATATAAGAATCGAAATATAATATATTGATCGCTTTTTATTTTTTTATATACATTCAAGTACTTACTCGTCCATGATGATTTTTGTGATTCATTGATCTCCTGATCGATGAATCGGCGGTATCAGTTCTGTTGATCAATTCAGCAAATTCTTTAACGCCTTTTTCGATCGATTTCAAACTTTTCATCATATGTTGTAAGATGTGATTGAAACTTTTAATCTCTGGCGTCTGAAAAAATATCTGTCGATGTATAAAATTTGCACCCGAGCCTAAAAAAACGGATTTTTCGAATGAAAAAGGATCCCACCTTTTTGTTACCAACGCGCTTTTTTTTCTGCATCAAATTTCTCGTCGCCCACATCATGTCGTCGACGATATCATCGACTTTTCCGGTGTCAACGGTGGACTGCAATGATCTGGATCCGACGACCGCAGGCACAACTTTTTGTACAATTTTTTCGAAATTCTGCGCGAGTTCAAATTCGGCGAGGTGATTGAATCTTCTGGATGGCTGAACGTATCTTCGAACCAGCTGCTCGAGTTCGTTTACCGCACTTCTTTCGAGTAACCGTCTGGTTTTGGTTTTATCCTCCGTATTGTTCAAGTGGGATTCTATGACCTTCCATAATTCATTTGCTATTTCCTTCGCGTCGACGTTGAGTATTATATTAACGTTGTGATTTTGTATAAAAGTTTCGGGTAGCTACGGGGAAAAAGAAATGAAAGGAAATCGGCCGATTTTCAGAAAATGGGATAAAACTTACCACACCACTTAATTCCACAGCGGCTGCCGCGGTGAGCAGACTCAATAATTGAGGTAGAAACTTCATCGCTCATAGGGATCGGAACCTTGTGTCGTCCGAGTCCTGGTTATGTCCGTAGAACATCATTCAATGGATATTTACAGCCATGATCGCGCGTCGGAATCGGAAGTTGGTATATTTAATCGTTTGCGATCGGAGAAGGTACGACAGACGTTAACGCGATACGTTATGTATAACTGGGCAGAGAAATAATAATTACATATATTTTATCTGGAGGCCGGGAGATTTTCTGCTGTCGGTGGGGCGGCTTGTATTTTCCAACACTTTGAACGTTCTTTGCGTCGTTTGTTCGACGTATATCGTGCAGCCGTTACGGGATATGCTAGTTATTAAGGAAGGCGGCGGCGAGATCAGATTGGGAATATTAATAATTTAGATAGCATCCATTCATTTATTTATTTATTTTGTTTTCTCTTTTCTTTTTTTCTAATTTGTTCCATTCGCAATAAACTCAGCTGTGAAATTGTTCACCGATAGTTCTCCAAGATTTACGACTATGTATTATTTACCCGCACCAATTATTATTCCAGCTGTTATCTTTACTCGATAAATTTATCGCCTCCATTTGGCATACCGTAAATAAAATTGATATAATCGTATCGATCATTCGCTTTATTCACCACACGCGGCTGGACAACAAGCGCATGCGACACAATGATCGATCGATCCGCACAGATATTACACTTGCGAAAAAATTTCAATCAAATATCGTAGAAGTTTTGTTTCAGGTTATATTATTCAAATTAATCCAAATACATGCGTCAAAAGTTCGTATTGAAATTCATATTGACGTTCGAGTTCTTATCGGACTTTCGATCGTTGCTTCTGAAAGAAAAAGATCTTCTGTAGGACGTCATTCCGTTATTTTTGTTAATATTGGAGTTGAAATTGACGTTCGAGTATCCCAATCCTTCATCTGGTATCCGTTCTCGTCGAATTTTTGATGGGGAAAAAGCTTCCGCGGAAAAGACCTGAAATACCATACCTAATTAAATCAATGAGAAAAAAAGTCCGAGTAATTTATAACAACAATTTATCGTTGATTTTTCCATCATACGCGCACATAAGTTAATTTTCACGTACCACGACGACGATTAAGTAGATTGCGACGAATAAGAAGAGGTCCTTGCAAATCTTCATGTTTGGATAACGAAACGCATTCGGCGAGATATGAACGAATGAATGGATGTTGTAAAAACTTAAGATATTTCTGCAGCGCGGTCACAGAACGACGTTAATTCGGCATATTGAAAGAAAAAGAAACAAATCACATCACGCTGAACGAATCTGACGCGATATTTCTTCAACGCTTTGATTGTCTCTGATATAGTAGCGCAAGCTGCAGTTTTATGGTTGCAGCGCATACCCAACGCAATCCGCAATCTGCACACGACCTTATGCTTTGAACGTAGAAACATAAAACGATAAAAATATGATAGAAATGTTTTCCGTACACGTTGCACATGAACGGTGATATTTGTATACGATTTTATATGCTTGCGATTGGATATACCGAATTCCCAGACCTCATAGATGAAGAACACGATAGAATCGTTCGATCAACCTGAGGAGAAGAGCAGAGACAAGTTGATTAATTTTAACGGTGAATCAATTTTCTACAGGGATTCGTGTAACTGATATCAAAATCCATTAAAATTGGGTGAAATAAATAATTTGCATTGGATTAGTTTTCGAACACCGCATCAAATCTTCGGCATCCCTTACTGGGGGAAAACCCCAGTTGCACACAGAAGCAATGGCACACAGCATTTTGGCACAGAGGTTTTTTGGACACAGTTCGATTGGACACACGAATGACCGACCGTCGGCTTTTTCGGACACAGCAGTACTCGGACACAGTAGTTTTTGCGCACAGTAGCTATCGGAAACAAAAATTAATCTCACAGATATTAACGTCGCACACAATGACTTGGCGGAAGATGGATGCACTCGATAGCTGAAGAATATACAAAGACTATAGTCTTTGGTGTTCTTCCATACATAGTTTTGGTGTTTTTTTGGGGTAAGAATCACAGTATTTGCAAAATCAATTGCAGGACGCTTATCCTACGTATTTTTGCGCAGGGAACACGAATACGTCGATGAAATTAATCTAGAATCAAATCCCATCGAGATATCCTTGATTTATCACTTTTCAGATCGATAAATTGGCGGTAACTTGATCAATTTAATAGGTAATTCAATTTGGCTTGCAGATTCGGATTCCTGAGGTCAAAATACATAAGAATAGCATAGGGAACTCTTTAAAAAAAAATGTAGATCACTCTTCCAGATTCTGAGAAAATAGTAAGGCTATAGGCTTACTGTTTTTTTGGGGTGAAAATCGAAGTATTTGCAAAATCAATTGCAGGACGCTGATCCTACGTATTTTTGCGCAGGGAACACGAATACGTCGATGAAATTAATCTAGAATCAAATCCCATCGAGATATCCTTGATTTATCACTTTTCAGATCGATAAATTGGCGATAACTTGATCAATTTAATAGGTAATTCAATTTGACTTGCAGATTCGGATTCCTGAAGTCAAAATATATGGGGATAGCATGTAGAACTCTTCAAAAAAAAATCTAGATCACTCTTCCAGATTTTGAGAAAAAACTAAGGCTATAGTCTTGGTGTCTTTTTGGGGTAAAAATCGAAGTATTTAGAAAATCAATTGCAGGACGCTTATCCCACGTATTTTTGCGCAGGGAACACGAATATGTCGATGAAATTGATCTAGAATCAAATCCCTTCGAGATATCCTTGATTTTTCACTTTTACGCGCGATGAATCGGCGATAACTTCTTCAATTTTATAGATAGATCAATTTGGTTTTCAGATTCGGATTTCTAAGATCAAAATACATAGGAATACCATAGAAAACTCGATAAAAAAAATGGTTGATTTTTGGCTCAAATTTGGGAAAAATTAAAGGCTAGGATAGGCTTAGGATTTTTGTAATTTTGGGGCCAAGAATGGAGTATGTTTAAAATCGATTGCAGGACACTTGTTCAACGTATTTTGACTTCGAAAACACGAATCTGTCGAGTAAATAAAGCCAGAGCCAATATTCATCGAGATATCTTTTTTTTTCCAGTGCCGCAGGACATACGACGTTCCAAGAAGTCAGCAGTGGCTCAGACTCGCCGAAGAGGACCAGTGTCGTAATAATGACGTCGCAATCACGGACGAGTCCCGACCTTCAACAGGAAGTGCATTCACATCTGCTAGTCTTTAATTCGGAAATTAATTATCATACATATATAGCGAATAATTGTTAACGTGGAATGAGTGACCTCATGTCCTGTAATCATTAGAATGACTTTGAAACTTATGAATGATGGTGAAACTTTTTCAATACAGTTATGAATATTATAAAAGCACAATTGTTGAATGTATCCTACCTACATTACTCATGAATAAACGAACAGCTATTCCCAAATTGGTTGCTTGATTTTTATTGATTACACCCTTGCATCCAACTCTCATTAACATCCTTTATACAAGCAACACATCACGACATCAGGCCCTGACTCGTACCGCCTCATCGCATGCATATGATAAGGCACGCACGCATGCACATGATGGCTGGATGAACTGGCTCCTCGCCTGTCCTGTTCTCCTGATACCAAAATTCAATTTTTGGCCAAAATGTGCCTTGGATTTGCAGGGCCGGTATCGTAGGGATCTACCTTATCACTTCCGGTTCTAATAAAGCATGATACAATACACATAGATGCACATGACGTGGCCTGCACGCAGTCGCATATGATCTATTAACGATTCGGTAGATGAGTGTGATGCGATACACATGCATACACATGATGAGGCCTGCATAGATACGCATATGATCTATTGATCATTCGACAGACGAGCATGATGAGATACACATGCATACACATGATGAGGCCTGCATAGATACGTATAAGATCTATTGATCATTCGACGGACGAGTATGATGAGATACACATGCATGCACATGCATGCACATGATGGCTGGATGAACTGGCTCCTCGCCTGTCCTGTTCTCCTGATACCTAAATTCAATTTTTGGCCAAAATGTGCCTTGGATTTCCAGGGCCGGTATTGTAGGGATCTACCTTATCACTTCCGGTTTGGTAAATTTTCCCAAAAATCGAGTTTGGTATCAAGAGAAGAGGACAGGCGAGGAGCCATTCCGAGACACAGCATATGCCTGCATGCATGCATGAGATGATGTATGATATCATGTATGATATGATCTATGAATTTCGCCAACGACAGATGTTAGTGAATGAGGAGTACAGGGGTGTAATCAATAATAGTTGAACAATCGTGTATTGATAGTAGTTAATGTTTATTGATGAATCAACGATTAAAAATACATATGGAGACATCGTAATGACTATTATGGATTCAGTCTTACAGATACACACATTCTTGTATGATTTTGACGAGTTACAATCGGGTACAGGAATATATTTCAACTTTGCTTGACATTATATTATTAATGTAATAGTTCTTAAGTAAGGGAACCGACAATATGTATAAAGGACGATCCATGTATATCATAACTCATTTATACAAATTATCTACGCCGAACATATGATAATTGGCCTCGTAGATGCGCCGAGGATTGTCTTGCAGTATTCCAGATGAGAGCCAGACTGCTTCGTAGGCTGCCTCCAAAGGTCTCCTGGGAACAAAAATGAACAGAGGTGAGTATACATGATAATCGTAAATGGCAGCTGTGGAAAAATTAAGTTATCTTAGAAAATATTACTCCTAGATTAATTTAATCGGCGTATTCGTGTTCCCAGCGCAAAAATACGTAGGATCAGCGTCCTGCGATTGATTTTGCGAATACTTCGATTGTTTCCCCGAAAAAACACTAAGACGGCCTTAGTTTTTTCTCAATATCTGGAAGAGTGATCAACATTTTTTTTTGAAGAGTTTCTCATGCTATTCTTATGTATTTTGACCTCAGGAATCCGAATCTGCAAGCCAAATTGAATTACCTATTAAATTGATCAAGTTATCGCCAATTTATCGATCTGAAAAGTGATAAATCAAGGATATCTCGATGGGATTTGATTCTAGATTAATTTCATCGACGTATTCGTGTTCCCTGCGCAAAAATACGTAGGATCAGCGTCCTGCAATTGATTTTGCAAATACTTCGATTTTCACCCCAAAAAAACAGTAAGCCTATAGCCTTACTATTTTCTCAGAATCTGGAAGAGTGATCTACATTTTTTTTTAAAGAGTTCCCTATGCTATTCTTATGTATTTTGACCTCAGGAATCCGAATCTGCAAGCCAAATTGAATTACCTATTAAATTGATCAAGTTACCGCCAATTTATCGATCTGAAAAGTGATAAATCAAGGATCTCTCGATGGGATTTGATTCTAGAATTATTTAATCGACGTATTCGTGTTCCCTGTGCAAAAATACGTAGGATCAGCGTCCTGCAATTGATTTTGCAAATACTTCAATTTTCACCCCCAAAAAACAGTAAGCCTATAGCCTTACTATTTTCTCAGAATCTGGAAGAGTGAGCTAAATTTTTTTTTAAAGAGTTTCTCATGCTATTCTTATGTATTTTGACCTCAGGAATGCGAATCTGCAAGCCAAATTGAATTACCTATCAAATTGATCAAGTTATCGCCAATTTATCGATCTGAAAAGTGATAAATCAAGGATATCTCGATGGGATTTGATTCTAGATTAATTTCATCGACGTATTCGTGTTCCTTGCGCAAAAATACGTAGGATAAGCGTCCTGCCATTGATTTTCTAAACACTTCGATTTTCACCCCAAAAAAACACCAAGACTATAGCCTTAGTTTTTTCTCAATATCTGGAAGAGTGATCTACATTTTTTTTTAAAGAGTTTCTCATGCTATTCTTATGTATTTTGACCTCAGGAATCCGGAATCAGGAATAATTGACATCAGGAAATATACAAAGACTATAGTCTTCGCTCAGATTTCGTGCAAAGTCGCTGCAAAAATGTACAAAGACTATAGTCTTTGGTGTTTTTTCGCTCAGATTTCATCGAAAATCGCTGCAAAAATGTACAAAGACATGTACATGTCTTTGGTGTTTTTTCGCTCAGATTCCATCGAAAATCGCTCGAAAAATGTACAAAGACTATAGTCTTTGGTGTTTTTTCGCTCAGATTCCATCGAAAATCGCTCGAAAAATGTACAAAGACTATAGTCTTTGGTGTTTTTTCGCTCAGATTCCATCGAAAATCGCTCGAAAAATGTACAAAGACTATAGTCTTTGGTGTTTTTTCGCTCAGATTTCATCGAAAATCGCTCGGAAAATGTACAAAGACTATAGTCTTTGGTGTTTTTTTGCTCAGATTTCATCGAAAATCACTGCAAAAATGTACAAAGACTATAGTCTTTGGTGTTTTTTCGCTCAGATTCCATCGAAAATCGCTCGAAAAATGTACAAAGACTATAGTCTTTGGTGTTTTTTCGCTCAGATTTCATCGAAAATCGATGAAAAAATGTGTCCGAGTGAAGTTACAATGACAGGGATTTATTTTAGAATTTTTCCTGATTTTTTCCGATTTTTCCTGATTTTTTCTAATTAATTAAATGATTTTTCACTAAGCCCCGCCCAGAAAGCGCAAAAAAATGGCCCTGGTGGCGCCATCCCTCGGATTTTTCCTTGAACTAACCCTCTTTTTTGGGCTCAAAATCCCGCTGGTGGCGCCATTTCCCGGATTTTCCTCTGAACTATTGTTATAAACAAATCGTCTTTGAGCCAGAATATAGGGGTTAGTTCGGGGAAAAATCCGAGGGATGGCGCCACCACCGCGATTTCGAGCAAAAAAAAAAGGGTTAGTTCAGGGGAAAATTCGAGGGATGGCGCCACCAGGGCCATTTTTTTGCGCTTTCTGGGCGGGGCTTAGTGAAAAATCATTTAATTAATTAGAAAAAATCAGAAAAAATCAGGAAAAATCGGAAAAAATCAGGAAAAATTCTAAAATAAATCCCTGTCATCGTAACTTCACTCAGACACATTTTTTCATCGATTTTCGATGGAATCTGAGCGAAAAAACACCAAAGACTATAGTCTTTGTACATTTTTCGAGCGATTTTCGATGAAATCTGAGCGAAAAAACACCAAACACGACAGTCTTAGTTTTTTCTCAATATCTGGAAGAGTGATCTACATTCTTTTTTAAAGAGTTTCTCATGCTATTCTCATGTATTTTGACCTCAGGAATGCGAATCTGCAAGCCAAATTGAATTACTTATCAAATTGATCAAGTTATCGCCAATTTATCAATCTGAAAAGTGATAAATCAAGGATATCTCGATGGGATTTGATTCTAGATTAATTTCATCGACGTATTCGTGTTCCCTGCGCAAAAATACGTAGGATAAGCGTCCTGCAATTGATTTTGCAAATACTTCGATTTTCACCCCAAAAAAACAGTAAGCCTATAGCCTTACTATTTTCTCAGAATCTGGAAGAGTGATCTACATTTTTTTTTAAAGAGTTTCTCATGCTATTCTTATGTATTTTGACCTCAGGAATGCGAATCTGCAAGCCAAATTGAATTACCTATCAAATTGATCAAGTTATCGCCAATTTATCGATCTGAAAAGTGATAAATCAAGGATATCTCGATGGGATTTGATTCTAGATTAATTTCATCGACGTATTCGTGTTCCCTGCGCAAAAATACGTAGGATAAGCGTCCTGCAATTGATTTTGCAAATACTTCGATTTTCACCCCAAAAAAACAGTAAGCCTATAGCCTTACTATTTTCTCAGAATCTGGAAGAGTGATCTACATTTTTTTTTAAAGAGTTTCTCATGCTATTCTTATGTATTTTGACCTCAGGAATGCGAATCTGCAAGCCAAATTGAATTACCTATCAAATTGATCAAGTTATCGCCAATTTATCGATCTGAAAAGTGATAAATCAAGGATATCTCGATGGGATTTGATTCTAGATTAATTTCATCGACGTATTCGTGTTCCCTGCGCAAAAATACGTAGGATAAGCGTCCTGCAATTGATTTTGCAAATACTTCGATTTTCACCCCAAAAAAACAGTAAGCCTATAGCCTTACTATTTTCTCAGAATCTGGAAGAGTGATCTACATTTTTTTTTAAAGAGTTTCTCATGCTATTCTTATGTATTTTGACCTCAGGAATGCGAATCTGCAAGCCAAATTGAATTACCTATCAAATTGATCAAGTTATCGCCAATTTATCGATCTGAAAAGTGATAAATCAAGGATATCTCGATGGGATTTGATTCTAGATTAATTTCATCGACGTATTCGTGTTCCCTGCGCAAAAATACGTAGGATAAGCGTCCTGCAATTGATTTTGCAAATACTGTGATTCCTACCCCAAAAAAACACCAAGACTATAGCCTTAGTTTTTTCTCAATATCTGGAAATTTTTTACGCCAAACACATGATGATTGGCTTCGGAGATGCTCCGAGGATAGTCTTTCATCCCGATGAGAGGCCAAACTGCTTCGCAGGCCGCTCGTTTGTCCGCTGGAAAAAAATCGAACAGAGGTAAGTATACATGATAAACGTAAATTGCAGCTGCCAAAGAATTGCATTATCTCGGAAAATATTACACTAAACTCAATTTACTCGGCGGATTCGTATTCCTGCCCCAAAAATACATCAGAAAAGTGTCCTACATTCACTTTTAAAAGTACTCCATTTTTCGCCCTAAAATCGAGAAAATCCTAAGCCTATAGCCTTTGTTTCTTTCAAAATTTGGGCCGAAAATCGACAATTTTTTTTACACCGTTTTCTATGGTATTCTTATGTATTTTGACCTCAGGAATCCGAATTTGAAACATTGAATTCATAACATCATAACGCGAATGAATTGTTCAATGGAAAGAGATAAGTCTCGAGATACGAAGCGCAACTGTTTATCTGGCCTAATAATCTGGAATCGTTAAAAGTATTTATATATACGTGAGGGTTTGTGTGCTCAGTGATAACTAGTTGTTATACGGTGAATAGAGAAGTTGAAGTTCTCTTTTTTACAACAGTTGCAACTAGATAAAATAATTAAAGTAGTGCTGAATGATAAGCTAATAAACTGATAGATAACACGTGCTGTAATTATTACATACTTTCAAATTAAACGGAATTTTTTTAGAATTTTTTCTCGACTTTAGGGTCGAAAATCAACACGGTCGGAGCGTAATCTGTTGATTCTGAGCACACGTTATACAACAAACTTTTGCTATGATGAAAAAAATGTTCCTTATTTTAATACGAATCGAACGCGACCAAATTCATCAAATTCCGATCATTGGTTCCTGAGATATAATAGGAAACGCACATGCAGATTAGAATAGAGAAATTTAAAGGGAATTTTATACTCTGGCGGGCCGCACTCGAGCCCTCGCGAGTTAGTTTTTTCTCTCGCCATCGGGTTGCGCAGCTCGCTTGACCTTCTCGCAATCAAAAGAATATCCGTGAGCTTTAAGTACCGTGAGCTCCACGTATTTGACAGGTACGAGCCTCTGCTCACCCCATCAAAGGGGTACCTGTATCGCTTTATTGGCGATTTTTTAATGCACGTGCTTGGGCATTGGAATGTCGGCACGTGAAAGAATTTAAATATAATTTATGGGTTTTTAATAGGTGATGAAGTGTGAACATGTTTTTTTTGAAGTTCTTTTTCGCCCATTGTTCAGAGGTGTGAAACGATTTGTCGGCACCACCTGCTAACTCTTTTCACACCTCTCTCGACCTACCCCAATGTACTGATTTTTTCTCAGAATTCCTATGTAACCGCAAGAAATACATATGTACGAATTCCTGTGGTTATATATCACGGTGTACACTCGGCGAGTCGAATTCTGACCCACTTCTTCCGTAAGAACAGTAGGGCTTAGTCAAGAATTGATTTTGACGGATGTACACTTAAAAATATCGTAAAAAAAAAAATTTTTTTTTTGTTTTAC
This sequence comes from Athalia cordata, assembly GCA_963932425.1. Taxonomy (NCBI): domain Eukaryota; kingdom Metazoa; phylum Arthropoda; class Insecta; order Hymenoptera; family Athaliidae; genus Athalia; species Athalia cordata. Next base: position 658,817 of record OZ010627.1, read on the forward strand.
CCGTAGAAAAATGCGCTTTTGAAGCAGAAAACTAAGTTATTTTTTTGTTGATATTGTTGTACACTCTTCCGTCGTTTGCTGAATATTCATTAATATTTTTATTTGTCATTCGGGCGTTTGATCTAAACCACCGTAATATTTAACTACTAAGGGGGAGAATGTAAATAATTTAAATACCTGTGACACATTGTCCGATGCCCTGTAACTCCTCCACAACGTAATTTGAAGTTGAATAAATACTGCGAAGAACTAGACCAATTCCATAGCCACCGATTATAAACCTGAAATAAGAAAATATTATCTAAGAAATGGAGTAAAATTGTTAAAGTGCACCTCAAATATATGAATAAATTTGTTCAGTATAATGTGACAACGAAGATTATTCTTAAACCATAACCCCGACGATAACTTCCTCAATTCGATGGACAAAAGGATTCGTAGTGTTCAAACACGCACAGAACTATTCCGAAATTAATTAAAATATTATCAAATAAGCATACGAATATAGGAATCTATAAACGTCTAATCAATTAGGTATAGTCGTTCGAAATTCCGACGACAAATTATATCCTACTCGCCCAAACCCATGACACTAATTTTCTCAATTCAAAATACAAGGAAGCAACTAGGTTTTAGTTTCGGCAAGAGGATTTTTCGTATTACCTTCGCCCAAAATTCTACCGGTCGAAAAGAGGACCGATCGGGACTAGTAAAAAAGGATGGTAAGAACACGGCTTGTTACTGCTTATAAAAAATATGTCCGAGCTACGAAATTCACGAAATTCCCAATGATAGAGGAGCTCTTCTAATAGTTGCTGTTCATCTAGCACTTATTCCAAATATCTAGAATAAACCGAACACTTCTTCCCGAGCTATTATTTTCATAAGACTGGAAAGCGAACTCAACAAGTTAAAGATTCGGAAGATTTTTCTTTGGTGTTTGTTCGCAACGCGATCGAAGAAGTTTAATCAAAATTATAGTCTTTGGTGTTCTTTCGTAGATAGACTTGGTTTTTTCTGAGTAAAAAAATCGAAGTATTTGCAAAATTCATTGCAGGACGCTTATTGTATGTATTTTGACCTGAGGAACACGAATCCGTCGATTAAATCAATCTAGAATCAAATCCCATCAAGATATCCTTGATTTTTCACTTTTCAGATCGATAAATTGGCGATAACTCGATCAATTTAATAGGATAATTAATTTAGCTAGCAGATTCGGATTCCTGAGATCAAAATACATAAGATTAGCATGGGAAACTCTGAAAAAAAATGTAGATTTCTCTTCCAGATTTGGAGAAAAAACTAAGGCGATAGGCTTGGTATTTTTTTCTGGTGAAAACCGAAGTATTCAGCGCAAAAGCTACTGTGTCCAATCACTGCTGTGTCCCAAAAAGGCCGTCGGTCAATCATTCGCGTGTCCAATCGAACTGTGTGCAATTAAACCGTGTGCAACTGGGGTTTTCCCGGGGATATGAATAAAGGCCAAAGATTCGTTGAAATAATTTCCACAAGTCGATTGGTACTAAGGTAAAATACTCGTATATATATATTTCTTACGACATCGTGATACATTAAATATTCGACTTACACATTATAGTTTATATGTAATTCATGAATATTGATTTCAATTAAATTACATGAAATTATATATAATACATATTCAAACGTGCAATCGCCCTTGACTAATCAAAACCTTACCTCCGATCGAGAATTTAGATTTTTCTCCGAGTTGGATGAGCATGAAATTCAATTTTATTTTCTTCAATACTGAGCCTATCCATGATATCGGTATGCTTCGATTATTTTTTTTTGCGGTTACTGAAAATACAGCAATATAAATTTTGCAAACTTATAATTATATCTTTCAACTATTTTCTTTTACCGTCTGTATTTGTACGTAGAAATAATAGCGTGAATATTATTCCAATAACGAATTTTGTCAGAACAAAAAAATAATAATAATAATGGTAATTCTACCAAATCAAATGAAGTAAAATTAGAAAGAATTAGATATAAGGGCTCGAATAAAAGGAAAGAAAAATTAACAATTAAAAACATTTCAGAGAGGTAATTATATAACGTATATTATATGTATATATGTAACGTGATATTGTATATGTGTAATAATAATTATAATAAAATATAATGTTCAATAAGATTAATGTGTGTGTTGTATAATATATTATCATTTCAATCGTCATCGTCGTCACTTTTTTTTTCTTTCCTTTTTTCCCCTTTTTGTTTTACTTATTTATTTATTTATTTATTGATTCTTTCGTTCACCTTTTATAGGCATTTTTTTGGCGAGTCTCTCGTATAAGGACCAAAATGTACCAAGTCACAGTTCGCTAGACAGATTACAAATTTTTTACCTTTTTGTACCTATACCAGAAGTTCGCCCAAAAATTTCCTTATAAAATAATATTTATTCATATATATATATATATAATTTATGTATTAACTATTGATATAACTTACAATCTATGGCCTTTGTATCAATTTAACAATAATCGCTTGAAAGACTTACAATATAAATATATGTATATTATGTATAAATATTGTGTATAATTATATATGTGTGTGTCTATATATGTATAGTATACGCGTGTTAATATATGAGATTTTCTGTTTAAATTAATTGTACGAAAAAAAAAAACGTTTTCATTTATTTTAAATATCATTAGAGTTATTTATTTTTATTTTTATTTTAATGTTTTATTTTTATTCAGAGGTAATATTATTTTAAATTAAGTTTTATGTATATATGTATTTTATATTATATATCTAACGCATCAATATTTATTTTTATATATATATATATATATTTATATATGATATATCATTAATATATAATTTTATTGGTGAAATAATTACTCTCACGGTCATTTACATCGCACGATGGACAGCGATGTGAACAAGTCCGTTTATTGTTTTAAAAAAATATGTTACTTTTACCCCTTGATAAATTGTCATCATTATATTCGAATTATCGCAATGATCTCGATCGTAAATTTTTTGATCCTACTTCTATTTCTATCTTTATAATAATCTATTTACATACCACGTAATCCTTTTTTTTTTGTTTTTTCTTTTTATCATTCTTTCTGTAGATACGTTTCAAAAAACCGCACACAATCGGGTGTATTTTATATATAGGTAATCGATTTATCGTTATCTTTCATCATCTCTTTTTCTTTATACATAATTATATTAATAATCATAACAATATTTTTATTGTAATTCTGATAGATAAATATATAACTTTATTATATTCGGTATGATTCTCATTTACGTTTGTTTTTCTTCTTTTTTTTTTTGCCATTTACTTTCATTACAAATCATGGAATTTTCTAGCAGATTTATTGATGTCGATTGTTATATTTCTTTGTTTCGTTCGTCAAATTTTTCGGATGGAAAAAAAAATGAAATAATATAAGTGAAAATAAATTGAAAAAAAGGAGATAAAAAAAAATTACCCGTCATACAATTTGAACAACTGGTAAAAGAACATATTCCTCATTATACATATATCATGTACAATTAAATTAAATTCATGTTTATGTATATAATATTACATGGTAATAAATAGAAATAGCCACAAATATTAGACAAATTCTGGTAACCATTGCTATGTTATGTATTCCATTAGTATATACTAACTATATATATTTTTATAGATATTTATCTTAATTATAATAATCAATGGCTAATGAACTCCATAATATTGTTTTTATCTTAAACATCTAGAATAAAACAATTTTTAAGCTTACAGCTTCGATGCTAAATCACCATCCAATTATGTTCGTATTACTAGAAGTTTATCATACTGATATATAATATTATTATTATGCATTTTGTTTTATTTCATTTCGTTTTATTTATTCCATTTTCGTTTTTTTTTCTCTCTATTTTCACATATCTGCAACTGGATATGGTACTTGGGGAAAAAAAATAATCTTTGATGCAATTAATTTATCGGCAAGTTAATTATTCATCGCGAGTTGTCATTTTTAAAATGGAAAAATGCGTTCCGTGTATTACGCGTTTAACCAAATGTTGAATTTATAAATTATCACAAATTTTCCATCTAAAAAAAAGAATAAAACAATACACAGGCAATTTATTATAGAACCGTGTATCAAAATTAATGCACATATTTATCATGTTTTCTATTTTTAGAGAAATAATAATGATAATAATGATAATAATAATAATAATCGCTGAAGACAAAATTATCTAGTGCAGACGTTGAATAATTAGAGCATAACCATGTTCATTTTATCTCGGAAATTTGAGTCTGGCAAACGTTAAATTCAATAGCTTATTATCATTACTGTTATTACTGTTATTATCATTATCATTATCATTATTATTATTATTATTATTGTTAATCGTCAACTGGCAAAATAAATCTAACGAATCGATATAATAATTACTATACCTAGATACAAGGTGATGCTGAGAGAAGTGACAGTTAGGTAGTTTTATTAATTAGGTATAGAACATCTCGCGTTGTTTTTTTTTTTTTTAATTTATTACTCTTTTCTTAGATGAATGGTATTTTGGTTTGAATAATTATACGTAGTTTGAAAAAAATCTATAATCTAATTCATACTCAGACACGTGAAGTATATCAAATTTTCTTTCGCTTATATATGACGCGGTAATGTAATAAAATAACAAATTATCTAATGTGTAATTCAAACAATCTGTCTGAACTTATTTTACATAACAATGTATAATAATATTAATATTAACATTAATAATGATAATAATAATAATAGTAATAATAATATATTTATGTCTTTGTGTTATAAGACGACCGGTTAAAAATTTCATACAAATTATCTATGAACGTATTTTATTTACCGTAAGTTTACTGTATTATCTTTTATATTATCGATAAAATATAAATGGAAAAAAGTAAAATTTGTTATTAAAAAATATCATGATTATATCGTAGATTATTGTAGTCTCATGATAGTATTTAAAAATTGATTCTTTTTTTTATGCGTTTAGAAAAAACAATCAGCACCAGATGATACATGATAAAATGACAAGACGAAAAAAAAACTATGAAAACGAAGAGAAAAAATAATTGCGTCAGTTTTGTGGTTGTAGTCGGTTGATCGAACTGGAAATCATCGACAGTGTCATCGGGTTCCAGTTGCAAAAAAAAAAAAATGAAAAAGTAAGAGTTACGGTAAACTTACATATTCGTAACTTGCATGAAATTTCTAAAACCCAGTCGAACCTAATTGCATTTTTATTAAATTGATGAGATCGTTTTTGCATGGTTTATCCCGGCCATAAGTTTCTGCGACGCAATATATATATATATTTTGCTTTTTTTTTCATATATATATTTATATAATATATGTGTACTCTGCTAAAATTATGTACAAATGATTTTAATTATATCACGTGTGGAATTTATCCTTTTATTGTTTTTTTTCCCCCCCTGTTGGTTATCGATAATTTTTATAATTTTAGAAGTTTCTTTTCTATTTAAAAATCGTGATGTCAACTTATAGTTTGAGTGATGAAGTTTGCTTCAGATTTTAGGATAACGAATCATCGCAGGTATCGTTATTAGATCTTATTGTTTGTTTTGTTTTTTTTCCTTGTTAAAACCGATGAACCTCGTCTTTTACATCTATTGTGTAATTGTAATATTATAATGTATGTATGATACGTTTGAGTAATATACCTAAAATAGCGAAGGATTGAAGGGTACATTTCTATATAAATTGTGAACTTATACATTAAACTTATCGTATAATCATTTATTCTGGTTATGTGCAAAATATCTTTCCCCCGACTAATTATACTAGCACTGTTTTCCTGTATTATTTTCATTTGAAAATTTCAATAGTGATTATATTTATTGCTTTCGATCGTCAGATGAAACTAATTGTTATTATTAGCTTTTAGAAAATTATAATCTCAAGTTTGGATACCTTTGGAATTTGGTCTATTGCTGCTTTGTTGGGATGTCAGTCAACGTCAAGATGTGAATAAGGTACGGAGGCTGATAAAACTACGGAATTAAAATTTGAAAAATTAATAGCTAAGTTACATCAACTTAGCAAAAAATAATCGTACTCAACTCAAATTGATTTTTGAATTCTTGATTGAAAGCTGCCCGGATAAATTTAAAGTGGCTTGTTTTTGTTTTTTTTTAATTATTAAAATGTCTTTTGTAGGTCTACTATTTTTTCAAATAATATTACGAAGAGTGAATGAACGAGAAACTCTGCAGGTCTCCTCATGATCATCGCTCCTCAATTTATAAATTTTTTGAATTTTACAGTGCCAATATACTCAGCTGGATATTAGATGATATACTTATAGGTATTCCTATCGGTAGGATAATGCGATAACGAATGGGAGTCGAACAATTGAATACGATTTTCAGCAAAATAAGAAAATAGTTCATTGAATGAATTAAAATATAAGCGACGTCAAAATATTCAATTATTATAGCCAGCGTTTGTACTATAATGGTTATGGACGAACTTAGGCTTTCATCGTATTCATTTCGCCGCATTGTTAGCATTTATTATACGTCTAGCGATAAGCCTGCGGGTGAAGAAATAGTTTTTGTGTTTCGATCAGTTAATTATACATGCGTAATGCGGTACATGTTACAGATTATTATGCTCGTGGTATTGCTATTATTGTACAAATTGGGCATAAGCGAAGATTGGTGATTATTTTCTAGTGTACTTGCAAAAAATCTCTCTTAACATTATATCGTTATCATATACTGTTTCTCATTATTACTATAATGTATTATTCTCTAACCCAGGATTCTGTGTCTTTAGTTGCCAGATACGATTAAATTTCAAGTTATATCTTACGGTAAAATTGTATTCTTTTCTTTCATTTATTATTCAGCTTGTCATTGACTGTAGTATAATATAACTATAATCATCAGTCGATATCATGTTATATCAATTTCGCATATTTAGAGCATTTAACGGCCACACCTTGCAACAGTTTTCTTATTCTTCCCCCTTATTTTCTTAACGTAATTTTAATTACGTTTATTCATTCGAAGAGATTTTTTCAAATGTTTCTTCTTTTTTCTTTTCTAATTTTCATCTTACACTCAGCTATCAAAGCCCACTATGGAGAAACTCAGAGATATAATCTGATAGCGTCGTGGAGAATTCAATTGTCAAAATTTCATGCCCATCGGATTAATGATATGCACATTAAATTATAACGGTTATAAAAATGATACAACACCGGAATAATAAATTGTGCAAAAAATTAATACCATAATTGATCGTTCACTACATAAATTTCTCTCTTTTGTTTCTTTTTTCATCATATAGTATCTAACAATCGATGGTAGGTAAACCCTGGTTAATACAACGGAGGGCCTATAGTTTTTTTCTATAAGAATGGATAATATTCATGGTTCAGATTTTAGAAGTGTTGTGTCTCAATTTGTTTTTCTTTTTTGTTTTACTTACTTACTTTCTTTTTTTTTATTTCTTTTTTTTTGCAATAGGCCTACTAGAGAGCTCCGCACCTGATAATCATCTTTTTCCTTCAACTGGAATAGAGTCGAAGGCAACGATTGGACAGTTTTTTACAAATTCAACATTCACCGTAGAAATGATGGAGTATATTTTTGATAACCAATTCTATGATTTATTTCTTTGTTAATGTCTATCAAAATGTTGCCGCAACTCTATTTCCGTTTAATGTATTGGGATAAATTATTATATCGAGTAACTTGCCGAGGTAACTACTCTGCCGACATGGTATATAGCTTCTTTTTTTTCTCTTTTTATGTAAGCAGTCTTACGGTTGTCAACCAGTGACAGCTACCAAGGCTAGACTATGTATTGACGTATATGTATATAAGACGCAATATTACGAAACTTCAACAACATTTTCTTTCTTTCTTTTTTTTTTTTCATTTACTTTAGCGTTTTATTTTACATTACTTACTCTTTTTTTTTTAGTTTTTTTTTTTTCAATTTGTCTGGCAGTATAGATCGGTGTATAAAATTTATTTTTCCATTTTTTTTTTCGTTTTTGTTTTTTTTTTCCTATATTTCCGTCCCACAAGGACTGCGAATAATTTAGACAAAATATCACAATTTGCTATTATTATTATTATTTGTTTTTTTTTTCTTACTTTTTTCCCACTCTGTATTCAGACTAATCCAATCCTTTTTTTTTCTCTTCAATTATTATGAGCCTTTCTTCATCAAAATTGATTGCATCGGATCGCTCTGGGTACCATTTCCTGACCGATATTTTCAAGTGAACCAGGAACGGCCAATTTTTTGCACTCAAAGTGCCGCTAGTCCATGATTGCCTATTCCTGAACACTTTATACTCATTTCAACTTTTTAGTTATCACGAAGGGACCCCATTACAGTTTGCCAAATGCTAAGTTCTATTTCAACGAATGCAAAATTTCTGAATTTCAGAGTCTGCATTCCATAGATTTTTAATGGTTTACTCAATCTATGGACGACCCTCTAGAGTGAAAATAAATCACAGATATAAAAACAAGTAAAGTCTGATAACAGTTTTCAGTCAGCCAAATGAGCTTTACGTCAATTCGAAGTATGGATCGTTATGCTTCATACATTTATCGTCGGATCAATTATAGTTCGGTCTCCAGAAATATGGTCACATTTTTATTCTTCTCGATTGGCTTGTTTGTGCAAAAAATATTCTATTCACAGTATAACATAATTGTTACTTATTGTAAAATGTGTTAAAATGGAAATCAACTAGAGCAAGCCTATGAAATGTGTTTTGTTCTTTTTTTTTGGTTTTGGTAAAATTTCATTCAACATTCCACACAGAGATGGTAAATATTTAATATCAATTTCTGGCTTTTTGTTACTTGAGACAAATGACAAACTTTATTGTATATAATATGGGGTGGAAAACTATAGTCAGTATTGCAGGTTGATAAAAATTGATAGGATATCGGACTTTAGGTCTAACTATGTACAAATTTAATTGGCGAAACATGAAAAATATAGTTTTACCGAGAGCAACGCGAGAGGTCCAGCCTCGAGACGATAACTACAATCCGTCATGGGATTAATAAAATTCTTCAATAACACGGCACGTTTCTTCGTTATGAACAATTGCGAAAAGAATCGTACGTGAAAAAAATAATAAAAATAGAAAATACTTTTCTGTAATTGCTCTGTACCTGACAGCTTACGGTCTTTTCAGTCAACATATAGATTTAGTCTTTGGAAGGAAGTTCGGTTTAGCCAAACCTAACATTGGCAAACTTTGGGGTCAATACGACGTGTCTGGAGATCAGTAATTGACGGCAACCGTTTGATAATACCTAATCGCCAAAGCGACTGCAAGCCTTTTTCCACTTGCACTGAGTGCACCACAGTTCACGATGATCCATTCCATAAACTTTACGACATTTTTTTGTATCTCCGCGCATCCGGCGAGGAGATGCTGGCATTTTATTAGACACAGCTAAGAGTGCATTGTTCGGCATATAAGACGGAAGAGTCCTCGGCGACAGTTTTATATGCTTAATGGGTGAACTCTGAAATGAAAATGAGAAATGAATCAGTAAAATGGAAACAAAACTGCAACCACCTCTCCACGTATCGCAATTCAACAACTAGAATTATATTTACCGGAGACGGAGTAACGTTAAACGTATTGGTCCTGTCTTTGATAGGTGCTGGTATATTTTCGGCAGGTGCAGCTTCGAGACGTAATTGTTTTTGATACTCAGGATCTTCGTGCGGAGGTCTGGCCATGTCACGATGAGACATGGTGGGTGGAGAACTGGTGTGACATCCGAGAGCCACTTCTGTGTAATAAAATTCTTCCTCATGGTTCGACATGTCATCGTCTTCGTTATCATCGCCATCTTTTGTTTCCTTGGGCCTGTAAACGAGATAAAAAAAATGTTCAATATTCAATTCAACCCGAAAAAAAAGGGAGCACCGCGCACTCTACGCATTGGCTATATAGATCTCTCAAATATCTAGTACAAATATTGCTAAGAAAGTTTGTCTAGACAATCTTATCGCCAAAACGGTATGAAAGGTCATCTATCTTCAAGATAATTTTCGGTTCTTCGACATCCTACTGCTACTGTACATTTTCTATGCTCATAAATCATCGTCGGTATGCATAAAATTCACGGAATATACGATGCTAATTTTATTTTACTTTATGCTCTTTTTTTGTCTTCCTTTTTCCAAGTCTAACAAGAATTAATAACAGAACTATAAAACGCTGTACTTACCCTAAATGTAGTTTCCTTACGTGCTCTTCAATGGCAGCACATGTAGTTTGAATTTCAAGACATCCAGGCCAGGTGCATTGGAAGACCATGCGGTGTGCCTACAACATAAAACAAAAAAAAATCTTCGTTAAAGCTTCAATTATCGTTAATTAGTTAGAGGATACGTGTTAACATAGCAATAACGTGAGCTGAATAACTTCGCACCGTTTCATACATATAGGTCATAATTCGCAAATGATGTCAGAGAGCCGACGATCTATAAGAATATCAATCCTGTATACAACTTATACTTCACATGGAAAATAAATAAGAAAACCAATGTATAATTAATGATTTGTCTACTAAAATAATGAATATTTCATTTAAATCTCGTTAATAAGAATAATAATCGTTCGTGCTTTCCATTTTTCGTCACCGATGCAGGTTTTTGTGTAAAATATATTTATCATAATGTAACAATTAAAACCGAGGGAAAAAGTTTCTCACGATCTAATTTCATAACGATGTATACTGTAATATACAGCTAGTAGAGCGAAGGTGGATGTATTATCCTGTCTCGTATACGTACGTATAGTGCATACGAGTTTCTTTGTTCAATCATGACACACCTATATATCTAGATGAATAAAGAAATTCTCTACTCCCATATTATGTGTGTATATAAAAAGCTACATAGCCATCGCGAATCCCAATAAAACTTGCGATCGCATCGTTCATTCTCATAGAGCGATAAGCGTTACACAGTATAATAGGCCCATTAAGAGGAAACTTTCAGACAAGAACGAATGAGGGTCGATAATCCGAAATGAGAAATTCCGAGTTATTTTCAGTTCGAACGTTTTTAAAAGTCAATCGATTCTGTAATTAAAAATTAACAAGTTTGAAAATACGTACAGCTGATTCTCCACGTCCTAATATTTCGGTTTATATTTATTTAACAAATTTTCTGAATCGTTTCAGGTATAGATAATCGGAATTCCTTTTTCCAAAAATTGTAGAAGTCGAATACCGAAAGTGACGATGTGTTCTCTTTTTTAGAATGAATTTCAATCGTGCCTTCAAATTCCCAGAGTTCGAATGGAGAAATGTTTCGTCTGGATACGTAACAACAAATTCATAGCGCAAAGCATTCTCCTCGTTCAAATTCCTTTGACTTCCGTATTCGGTGTGTAGCCTTGAGTAAGAGAAAGAAAAAAAAAGAAGGAAAAGAGCATCGTTGCCATCCCCTAAACCACGACCATTGCGTTGCAATGTGACACCCACGCCACGGGTCAGGGGCGGAGGGTGACGTGGGGAATGGGGATGGGGGATCAATACCACGTGAGCACCCTCTTCCTTTTCCCCCCAACGATCCCACCCCCGCCTTCCAACCCCAAACCCACCCCAGTTCACTCTCGTAGAAAGTCTTGGGGTCTCTCCTATATGTATACATCTACACGCGTTGCGACGGACGTAAACAAAAGAGAAGCGCGCGATGCCTACGCCATGAAAACCGGCTAGCTCATCGATTTTTACCCTTGTGCCATGACTCGAATGCGGCGAATGCAGGGGGATGGATAAAATGGTGAAGAAGAGAGGCGAAGGGAGGGAATCGTGAGGCGCATGACGACAAGGATAAAATACACAAAAGCAGCGGCAGCAACAGCAGCTCGTGGTGTTTAGAACGGTGGAATGAAGAAGGCGAAGAGAACGCACAGCGGAGAAAGCATGGAGCCAAACGACAATGGGACAAAGCTCTCGCGGGCAAAAGGGCGAGAAAAAACGAGAAAATCGGTGGAAATCGAAGAAAAAAAAAAAAAATTGACAATAGTTAATGGAGGGGGACCGTCGCCGGCAGCTGATACTTCAGATATGAAATTCAACTTTTTAGTTGTCGTCTTCAAGAAATCTGAACAGAAAATTCATTAGGTATCTGCGTCCTCTGCCGTTTATCGTCTTTTATTTACTATCTAGATCGTCTGGATGATATAGGATTTTTCACAGGAATTTATTTGTATAGAAACATCGATAGATCGGAAGCGCCTCGCGATCAGAGGGCATCCATGACGTAAAAGAATCCCCGTCGCTGCAGCAGTGGCTTATGACGTCACTCCGAGTTATCGTAAACCGGAAACGGGAGTGCAGAGGAGGGAAAAAATTCCTAGTCCATTGTGCCAGGCGAAGAAAAAGGAACAAGAAAAATTAAAATAAATAAATGAATAGAAATAATTAAAATGAACCGACGCGTAATTATTTTTTACCGAGGATTACGATTCGCAAATTAAATAGTAATTTGCAACGATCCATACACGTGATAAGTAACATGATCCTGCATATGAGTATATTATATATTTTTCTTACATATTCATAGCGCTTTCGTACAAAATTCTCATGGGTATTTAATACGACATACATTATACGTATTATACACTTCTGCCACATGGTGCATCGAACGACGAATAATCTTGGTTTATTAATAGAATTATTACATCGAATTAAGGGCGCCTCAAGTGCCTATAGCGCGAGTTATCCCATGCGGGTATATTGCATGAAAACAAACGCGGCTTATATTCAGCTCTTCCACTGCAGTGCAGGGCCTTCATTTTTTGATCTTGATAAAGATGAAGGGATTTATTTTCTTCCTAATTCTTATTCTCTTTTTTTTCATCTACAACATCGCGGTAGTTATGGCTCAGGACCAGCTACCGATTCTTCTTGTTTGAGAATTCTCATTATCATTAGATGCTCCTCGACTCGCGACGGGCCCTAACGATGTCCAACGATAACTGTTTAAAAAGCATTGCGAAGGCGAAGCTCGTGTTTCTTTTTTCTTTTTCTTTTTTTCAACCTATACGCGTCAACGCGCGGCAATGGCGGAAGGATAACCAACTTACATATGTACGTAAAACTATATACCTATGTATGGAAGGGGCGAGTCATACGGATGCATACATTCGTTCGCACCTATATGTATACGAGTAGAACCGATGAAATGTGTAACACGCGCAATGTTATACTTATGTATATGCAAGTGTAATATACATATGTGTAACTCATGTATGTACATATATATCTACCTATAACGATCGCTGCGCGTATTATATGTACAGTATGCGGCTGTAAAGGTATACTTTGTTTCGCTACACGTCGCGGGGCAACGGAAACCACGCTTACAAGGCTAACGGGATGACGAAAATTGATAACTAACTGCCGTTCTTATACTGTTGCTGCTGCTGCCGCTGCTGATGCAAGACAACGGGATTTTATTCGAATCCAGATTTTTAGCCCGTTAAAAACGGGAATCTCAGTTTGGAATTTTCGGAGATCGTTATTAGCCGGTTTAATTTGTAGATACGTAGTGAAAGCGGTATTTATATGCATACCCATCATGATTTTTGAATCATCAAAAAGATTTGTCTGAATAGTCATAAGACGCTTTTTTGCTTGGTGAAGAATCGGGAGGATCTCGGAGGATTTTATCACAACGGTTTTCCAGGGCGTGCGTAATCGGTCGCAGAGATTGGCGTGGAAAAAGCGATCGATTTTTATTTTTCGGACTATCCCGCGTTGGACGCGATGAGGTGGTTGCACGACATTGTGGCGTCATGGGAGTCAGTCAGCTGCGGTATCGGGAGGAGTAAGTCAAAGGCAAAAGCAAAAGCAGAGGCAAAGACGAAGGCGAAGGTGAAGACGAAGACGAAGACGAAGAGGGCCGAGTGCCGAAGACCGAGGGCGATGGCTTACCACGGGTTGCGGAGTCGTCGTCGGGCTAACCGGAGGAGAGAGTACCGGGCGACCGTCCATCAGGAGGTCACAGACCTCGCTCTCCTCCCTTCGAGTTTTCTGAGTTGAGTTCGAGTCAGCGGTAGCAGCGCCAGCAGCATTTGCTGTTGGATTTGCTTTCGTATAGTTCGTACAAAAGAGCCAAATCCTTGATGCTCTCCGGAGTCAATGCCTCGACGGAGTGGCTACCAGACGAACGGACGGACGGGCCGACCTTAAGCCGGCTAGTTCGTCGCCCTCAAAATTTGCCACCTCGTCTGCAACGGGTGAAATTTAATCGAACGTATTAAATACCGTCGCGTCTTCGGGGGCGGAGGGGAGAAGAATTAACTTTATTATATACGTTCGAAGAGTCGCAGACAATGAGGCAGATCAAGTGCAGGCTCAAAAATTAGTAGCAGAAATATTTAGTCATACAGAGTTGAGTTCATCTTCATATCGCTTCTTTATTTTGCAATCGTATGACGGTGGAAGAAAAACGAAGAAGAATAAGAAAAACACTGTAACTTATATTGCGTGTCGCAATCTACCATATGGCGTCCTTCGGTCATGGATGTGAAGAAGCGCACGCTGTCAGAGACGAACATTTATAAACAAATCAGCTGCCGCTGGTGTTGCTGCTCATGCTGCTTTCTTAGCTACTTCCTGCATACGTGTGTCGATGAAACTAAACCGGACTCGAGAGTATCTTGATGCATAGAAATCAGGATGAGTAAGCGCAGCAACTCTTGCCACTTGCCAGGCAGTTGAATATAGCATGAATATGTGCGCTGGCATTAGTCAAGTAACCAATGAGAACTGTACGGTGGTTCACGGTAACGTAAGTAAAACACATGCGGAGAAGACGAACGCGAAACGCAATAGTTTCAAATCGCTTTTAACACGCAGGTGTCGATGCGGACATTTCTACTCCGCGTAAACTTTCATCGATTTTACATCGGAATGGTTTCGGAATTTCAGCCACCATAGCGGAAATTGATGATTCCTTTTAATTGATAAGAAGATCAAAAAAAGGAATCTCGGAATAGAAAAAAAGCGCACGTGCAGCTGCTGATGCTGCGCATGTAACGTCTACATTCTACGTTCTTCGCGTAAACAGCTGACTTGTCGTCGGCAGCTACGAACCTAACTTTGCGCGATAATCAAGACAAAGGAATGTGTGTCACACGCGTTCCTTGATAGTTGTGATATACATATGTATATAGGTATATGTGTATCGTTATCGCTGGCGCGTGCGGTCGTTCGGATTTTTCTTTCTCGATCGCCTTCTTTAACAGTAAATTCTTATTACTGTCGCAGTTCTCCTTTATTCTTTCTTCGTCTTTGTCTTCAATGCTTTGTTTTGGCTCTTTTTTCTTTTCAGTTTTTTTTTCACGGTTTATCAAAGCAGGGAAACCACCGGGGGAAACACTTTTTGCGTTACACGTTTTCAGACGTTGGACCTGCAAGATGATAATCTCTCACGTTCCGCACCCGTGATTTTCTGCCGTAAGAGTAAAAAAAAACAGAGAACAAAATTCAAAAAAAGAAAAATAATATAAAATAATAAACGACTGAACGCGATGTTGAGTTGACCAGCTCACGTAGAATATTGAATTCATTTTCTATATTATACCTAAAACGTTGCGATTAGAACGCGTCTTATGATATTTTTCTTCATCTGCATTTCGTGTCGAAATTAAATTTCGCCGACGACGTATACTATACAGTGAATCGAACTTTCTATCATCGCTTGTCATCGCATTGAATTCTCCGAGGATTTCTATTTGATGCATTAGAACCACATTGGACGAAGAGAATTATCGCGAATTTGAATTCACTGCACATTTGTAAAAAGCAAAAAAAAAGATCGTAGGCGATATGTATTGTCTTCGGAAGTAAGTCCCACGGCCTTGAACCGCCCTTCCCTAGCTTTTGTTCCGTCCAACAACCCTTCTTCTCTTCGGTCCGCCAATATTCCCTGAATCATCGATCCAACTGACCTGAAAATGTGGACGGCTTAACCCGCTATAACGGATTTGGAGATGCTGTACAAAATTATGAAAAATATCCATATTTCTGGGTGACGGCATGGCAATTTTTTTCCGCCAGCTGAATCAGGTGTCTACCAGAACGCGGCTACCAGCGTGCCGCGATGCGAACCGAACGGAATATTCATTAATTTAGAAAAAAAAAAGTGAAATAACGAAAAAGAAACCGAATTTTTTTTTTAGACCAGGCTCACAAAGGTGTATAATATTTATTCCATAGTTTGTTAGTCATGTTTTGTGCGCGCGTCGATCAGATCACGTGGCGGGGGTATTGTGGTCTAGGGTGGCTGCCCTGATGCGTTTGTGAGTATAAAATTTGTGTGCGTGCCGGACGACCTTACTAATACAGTTGAAAATGTAGATGGTGCGACAGGTTCTGTGTGCGTCTGCGTATAGGTATGTATAAGAAGGATCTGAATATCAGCCGGAGGCTCGATTCGAGCAACTGAACCCAACCCAACCCTGCCCTATCCGATCCCACCTTACCCACCAATACGTACAAACGTTACAAAGTACAAACTTGAACCCAAACGGAACGAGGTTGTAGGTATGGGAATAGGTAGGCAAGAAGAAGGCAGGCAGTGCAGCAGCATCCAAGAAACACGCGCGATATAGAAACGCGCGTTACGATGAGCTGCGCGAACGACCAAACTACTACGACCGCCCTCTTCGTGGTTCTCTGGGTTTCTTCTTCCTTCTCTCAAGATTTCTCGTTTCGACCGTCTCCCCCCCTCTTCACCGACCCAATGCTATCTGATCTACCGGGTGCTCAATGTCTACACGATTGCAATTGCCCGCTTTCATTGAGATCAGCAAAAAAGAAATGATCCAGCCAGCGAACTCGTTCGAGAAATTTTGGAGAAAGACAAATTTCATGCACAGAATATTTGAATTCAATTCCAGATCAATGATGATTGATTTTTTCTCAATGGCTGAGGAAGAGACGAAATCGAGTTTGATCTAAAGAATCATTCAACATCAAGAAAATTCTATGTATCTAATTGATTGGAAAAGAAAAAATTGTGGTTAAAAACGATTTTCTCTTGAACTAGAAAGAAGAAAATTGGATGGAGAAATCTATCCGATATCCCGTACGAATCGGTATGACTAAAAAAATGCAAACGAGTACATGGAAATCCATGTGGATACCGCATGGGTGTTCATGGTGTGGTTGCGTTTTCAAGGCGGACGCGTGCGCGCGCGTTCTGTTACGGATGGTGTTCCCCGTTCGACGTTCCCCGGTGTCAGAGAGTATAAGGTATAAAGGGTCAATGGCCGACCCTCACCACACGGCACGCGGACGCTGCAGCAGCACACAAACACTGCAAGGGCTGAGTTCGTTGGTTTGTTTTGATTCTCCGGGCGTTACTCTCCGCCCGTCCCATCCCCGACGAAAGCGCGGCCACAGGAGGCACAGCTGCCTCACAGATTCCCCCTTACAACCCCCACCTATTTCTCCAAGTAGTAAATATGCACATATAGGTATACGTACGTATGCGTCCCCGCGCCTCCCGTAGGAGTTCTACGTGTACGTGTAGCTGTTCGTAAGGACGCTGCAGGAAACTACGTCGCGGCTTCCCGCGCGGTGGGAAAAAGGGGGGTAAGGGGAATAGAAAAAAGCGGGGCATCAGGGGGAGGAGAGAGAATGGGCTAGAAACAGGGACAGAAAACCCAGGATAGACCCGACAAGGGGGGAGATGAAGGGAAAGAGGGAGGAAGGCAAGGGCAGGCTTCCTTTGTTTTCAGTGTACCCGCGTGTCCGTTCGCGGGCACCCGGTATCCACAGGTTGCGGATGATCGTGCCGAGCATTTGTTTCCCATATCCTATGTAACGATAATTTCACCTCTCTGCAGC
The DNA here is from genome assembly GCA_963932425.1 of Athalia cordata. Lineage (NCBI taxonomy): Eukaryota > Metazoa > Arthropoda > Insecta > Hymenoptera > Athaliidae > Athalia > Athalia cordata. The sequence goes on from OZ010627.1 coordinate 676,740, forward strand.
TCATCGTCAAGGCCAAACAATGGTATACGGGAACTCATGTGAAGAAAGCTTCTCTGAGATGATTTTCAGGACGAAAAGAAACTCATCATACGATGAATATGCGCGATGCGACGACAACCGGAACAAAGTCACGGTCATGTGACGCTCAAAAATTCTCTGCTGCATTTCCGAGCGATGATGTGACGATGAGGAGGGATCGAAAGACGTGAGAAATACCGTTGACGGTTGAATTCTGTTTCATTTTTTGTTACCTTTCCATCTTCCTTTTTTTATTCTAATGGCAAGAGCAAATCGTCGCGGGTTGTTTTTGGGAAAACTCGTCTAGCCGCCGCAGCCGCCCTTATATTTTTTTTTTTCCTCAGTCTCCGCGCCCTCTAGACGAGTTTCTCTCGGGTTAATGTTATCCTGCCGCCGCTGCTGCTGCTGCAGAGTACGACGGAGGAGTCCATGAGGAGTCACCCTCGGTCAGCGCTGAAAAACGGCTTCCATACCGTCTCAAGGTTTTTGCCCTTACCTTTGTTCCAAGGTTGGTCGATACCCTCAGCGCGTGTTGCAGCAGCGGCAGAAAGCGAAGTATACGAGCATAACCAACGACTCGCCTATTCCGTCGCTGACCCAACTTGACCCTATCTGCTTTTTTTCTTTTCATTTTCACGTCCTACAAAAGTTGCAGCTAATTTAGGTTACAGAAAAAAAAAAATCAACGCTTTCCGATTTATTAAAAATCCGTTTCTTCTCAAACGTATAATATAAGAAAGGATCGTCGGTCGCAATTTAATTAACGAAGTTGTGTACAAGTATATAAAAAAAGAGAATAAATACACTTTTTTCGCGTAAGATCAAAGGATCAAATGTGCTGGAATTCTTACCGTATATGCGGCGAAGGATGCGGTAGTGCAACGATTAAAAGACTCTAAGATTGCAGTTCGTGGTGGTGTCAAGTGCAATCAACGTTTAGTCGGTACTACCTGCAGCGATGCATGACGGTAATTTATTTTACCTACTCGGCTAGTACTAATTGCGATACAGTCGTATACATATACTAGCGCAATAGGAGGATCTCCGTCAGCTGTTGCTTTTATACACGATCCAAACAAAATACTCCAATACGAATTGAAAGCTATAAATGTACACGAAGGAGTAATAATAGCATCTGATATACCCACCCAATTACAGATACATAAATGTGCATCAAACGTGTCTGTTTATTTTATAATCACGCGTACAAACCGCGTAACATTCGAGTCTAATTCACGCGCGCAAAGAGCAAAAAAGAGAAAAGAAAAAGACGAAAACTAAAAGTCTAATAATGATAATAACTGAATAAAATAATGATAACAACAATAATGATGATGCAATCAAAATAAGAAGAAACGAGTAGGGAGTATAAAGGAATAAGGAGGACGCGGCAGCATCCGGCGGTGCAGGTGGCGCCATCTTTAATCTTGGCGCCACTAACTAGCGCGTCTCGAATTCCACAAACCACACACTGTATAACGAGCTTTGTATGGATATTACATACATACATAGGTATGTACATACGGTATATACAAATCGAGTACATGTTTATTCACTGGACAATGATCCGAACCGTTTTAATAATGGAACCGAGACGTCGAAACTTCCATCGCCAATCTCATCCTTCCCTCTCCCTTCCCACTACCGATTTGTCCGCGTGATAAATTGCACATTAGATTTACCACTTACGAAGTATCAAACGATCTATAGAGACGATGTTCACGGGATAGATGATATGCATCCGAAGACTGCGGAAGTTTACCGCAATTTCCGCGACACGTTATGGACTATCGCAGTCGGTGCAGCTCGGATTCGAAAACACCCGGAAGTCGATCCTTCGGGTAGGCGAGAAATTGATTAGACAACAACGCGTCGCTTTCGATAAAACTGAATAATGCTGTGCATGTGTAGATAGCTCGGCTATATATTATTATGAACAATATTTTCATTTTTTCCTGTTACCAAAAAAAAAATTAAAAAAAAAATATATATACAGGGTGTACAAGGTGTTACGTACACCTAGATCGTCATTTACCTATATACTCTCTCGTGTATAGCGTGTCTGCGCGTTAGAAGAACAAAAAAGAAGAAAATTCGAGCTAAAAAAAAATGAAAAAACAAAAAAAGAATCACACACGTGATGATGTACAAGAAAAAAAGTATATAGCCGGAGGTACGTTCGAAGGGCTTCGTCGTCGTCGCCGTCGGATCGGCTATCGACCTTTACTATGCGAAGTGACGCCTTCCATTCCCGTTCAACTACTTGTGGCGGTTATATTATACATATGGAGAAGCAGGAGCAACCGGCGAATCATCCGCGCAGGCAGATTACGGAAGGAGGAAACCGACGAGTTGCTCGGCTGCTGCAACAAGATATAGTCACTCCTCCCTTCGGGTATAATAATATCCCCCCAAAAGGCACCTACGGTGCAAAAAACTTCGCCAAGTACATTAAATGTTTGAAAAATTCATTATTAATAAGAAAAAAGGGATCCAAATCAATTATTGTGCCAAGTGCCAAGTACATGTAACTTTGCATCGTGTAAAAATATAGAATTGGAAAATAAATGAATGAGAATCAATTCAAAGAATTAAAAAAAAAATCAAATAAATAAATTAAATGAAATTTAAAGAAAAAATCAAAAAAACAAATTGGAGTACGTGGTTCTTGGCGAGCTAATGTTATATTGCCATACGAAAATTCTTGATTTTTTTCCGAAAAAGCCCGCCAAGTCCCACTACCTCCAATTTGTTTTTTTGATTTTTTCTTTAAATTTCATTTAATTTATTTATTTGATTTTTTTTTTAATTCTTTGAATTGATTCTCATTCATTTATTTTCCAATTCTATATTTTTACACGATGCAAAGTTACATGTACTTGGCACTTGGCACAATAATTGATTTGGATCCCTTTTTTCTTATTAATAATGAATTTTTCAAACATTTAATGTACTTGGCGAAGTTTTTTGCACCGTAGGTGCCTTTTGGGGGGATCTCATAACTTTTTGTATGTTGTTGGAGAATATTACAGTATTAATTATGGTTCCTTTGGTGTACTATTGTTGTAAGATGTTTGACGCATATATATGTACTACTCCACATCTATGGTTTGACGGGGTAAGAAAAATTTTCGAACGGTAGCCATGAGAGCGCCATTTTTCTGGGGCCCAATGAAAAGGAGTCGCTGTGCGGTGGCGAACTCTGTAAGAAATAACACGTGTACCGTAGTGTACCAGCTACGCTGACGCCACCTGCTAGGCGGACGGGAATTATAACCTTTTTCCTACTTGACAGGAGCTAGCTTTGACAGGAATATTACGCGAGCCGCGGCTTCCCTTCTATACCATTTATGTGAAAAGGTTTTGTCTCCAGATGACATGTAGCTATCATCCGACGAAAACGTCGATTCTTAATCGTGATGAAACGAGCCCACCGGTGATCAGAGATTATCATACCTCAGCTCTCCGACCACTGAGGTTATTGAAATTACGCTTGAATAAAAGCACGTCCGCGATTCATATAGCGAAAGTGCATCCAAATTTCCCGAAATACTTATGATTTCGGAGATACTTGATAGAACGGTTGGCCGTACAGCGCTTTCTCTATCCCCTAGCAGTAAAGATACTCGGTAGTCCGCCCGTTCGTTTAAATGTACTTGGCGCGAGACTCTACCGAGTCTCTTGATCTGTGGCAGCAGCAGCAGCGGCAGCTCCAGGCGCGACCACGAATTTTTTTTCCTTTTTACTTTTCTACTTTTCTTCGTCTTTCCTTTTTTCGTAATTACCGATGGCCCCGGATTATCATCGATATCGTAAGAAGTTGTAACCACGGTTTGAGATGATGCGCGGTAGCTGACCAGATAGAATATATAGAATAAAATAGATAGCTATATTTTTCATACAAAAAAGTTACGACGCGACGGGTGCTTGAGAAAATTCCTTCTTTTTTTTTTTCAAGAGTTTCACGCACGCGCTTTGATTCTGTTTACACCGCCATTATGGGCCAGAGTACAGAGCGCTCGTCTTTTGAAGCCTAGAGTACGAAGACGCTGGGTATAAGGTGTACAAAATGGGAGTATGGGAAAATGAAAGGGGTTACGTACGGAGGGCCATGGGAAAGCTCGCGGAGAGAGAGAGAGAGAGAGAGATCTAAAAAATAGTAAGAGGAATTTAAGACAATGATTTTTAGGTGCAGAAGAAGAGAGATAAAAACGAGATATATAAGGTATAGATGCAGGAGAAGAGCCGGAGGCAACGGAGCGCAAATTATACCGTGACTAGCTGACAATGAATCACGAAGATTGTTGTTCTCGTTGTTGTCTCGTCTGCCATCCATCTCCACTTTAACCGAGTGAACGAACCACGAGAAACACAAGTTTTGAACATTTAAACCTTACGGTCAATTTTACCAGCGTCCAAAGAAAAAGAAAGGAAAGAAAAAGGAGCGAGAGGAGAAATTAATCCGAATGCCGTTATATCTTCCGCGGTGAAAAAAAATCTCTACTGCACAACGTTACGACGTTCTCTCGGGGTACATGAGATTGCACTAAAAAATGGATATACACACTGTAAAGTGCAATTCACAGCACGACAATTTCTAAAAGTACGTAACACGTGAACGTAAGTGCAGTGGATCGTTTTCCCATCCACGCATATGAACTATTGGCGCACTTGCGGACTTGCACTCGATATAACAGCCAGTTTAAATGGACGTATACCTCAACTGATCGTCGTTGTTTCTTTCAGTTCCAGGAACGTAGGATTCAATTTTTAGCGAAGCTATTAAAAAAAAAAACGACAAAAAAAAACATTCGTTGAATCCGTATACCTACATATATCTATATTACGTCGTGGCAGAGATGACGATATACTGCAGAACTCGAGTATCCTTGGTAACCTAAAATTGGGTAAGACCGATCAGGCACAAAAACATCCCCTGTCCGGTACAGAAGTATTCAGAAGCAATTCGGGTGTGAGAGAAATAAACCCTCGGGATTCAAGCTCCGAGGTTGTCACGTGGAATTCCAGGGAATATTCCCCGCGATACGCGGATGATTGGTAGCGACGTTTCCTCAAAAAAAATAAAGAAAAAATTCATTAAATAAATAAATAATTTCAACGATCGTATATATAATATTTCCGGTCTTTAAATAATCATATTCTTGTATACGTAGTATATTATTTTCATCATTTCTAATTTTATCCACAAATAAATGACCACAAAAAATCAATTGCTAAAGTAATTCGTATATAATAAGGTGAACCATAACTAACATAATGTGAAGAATCTGAGAGACGAGACGAAAAAAAAATGTAGGGAATTAAATCATTTGCAAATTAATTTCGGGTGATTGGAATTACCTATATGATTATTATACAGGATATTAAATTTCTTTCTGAAATCGATTTTATATTATAAAACGATATAAGAGAAGAAGGCTTCGATTCTTTACGTTAATAAATTTTACAGAAAAAACACGCGGGTTATAATAACAAAAAAAGAAAAAAATAACAATATAAAATTACAACGAAAAGAGAAATAACTAATAATTCACACCGTTAATCCGAATAAAGTAGCAGAAAATAATCGGTAGTATACTGAAGTATACTTCGTCAATTTCATGATGAAAGAAGAAAAAAATGATAACGATAATAATAATGACGATAATGACAAAGATCGGGGTGTGAAAGATCGAGAAATTGAATTATCGATCATGTATACCTATGTATATATACATTTCGACCGTGTTTAATGTGTTCAATCCGATGGACGCGGGTGTCGACTATATTGGTGGGGTCCATCGACCCGGTCGGGATCGTCGTGTCCGCGTCCCAAAAAAATAAAAAATAAAAAGAACGAAGAAAATAAAAATAATTGTGAACCTCCGCGTCCCCGACGCGATTTCAGAGATATCCGTACGGAATTTTGACGTGGGATTCTCGTATGATCCGTCCGACGACTCACCGAATTACATCTACATGTTATAACACCCGAATGGAAAAGAAAAAAAAATTATAATCGACTAATTTATAGTAGAATGAAAACTCGGCAACAGGTGTATATGTCCGCCACCTCATACCTGTATGTACAATGATAATGATAATAAATATGTGTACGTATCTTCTACACTTTGCGTATTTCATAATATATTTCAGTTCAACGGTATGTATAATAACTAATTATATAGTAGGTATATAGTTACGTAGCTTTACATATATATATATAAGAGTAAAACTATTTTTACTGTACCGGTAGGAGGATACGATTAACGGAGTCTTGTTTTCTCGCCTTCGGCTTCGAGAAATTTGTGCGGTCGCTCTCGGTGAAATGTAACGGGAAAATTGACAACTATACCGATATAACCATGTATTGCGATTAAATTTTTTAAATTTAGGTTCAAAAATATCACAAGCATGTCCATGAAACGGCTCGTATATGCGATAAAGAAAAAAAAAAGGAGACAAATTAAATAACAGGATAATACCCGAATCTACCTGCAGCATCTCCGTCGGCGTTACATAGCGGTAATTATATATGATATAAGAAATATATAGCTAGTCATATGTATCGTATATATATTTCTTATTATGTCTATAGTGAATTTAAAACCGTTTCACCATCATCATCATCATCATTATTATCGCCATCGTAATTTTACTTATACATTTTTTCTGTTTCACTTCGTCTAGAGAAAGCCTAGCGGCAGGCAATCAGACTTGCTGCGGTATAAACGCTGGGACACATGGTATATTTAATCTTTAGCGAAAGATATTTCTATATAATAAGTAATTATTGTACATACACCTGTATATACCTGTACCATATACGTATGAAATGTCTTCGAGATAACCGGCGATAATCTTGATAATTATATTATCTTTTATAAAATCTGGACCGATGTCGGGGGCGACCCTGAAATTACATGGCATCCATGTGTATGTACATTTATACATGTATCTTTATACATACATGAATAAATAAATATACATTCGGCGCTGCAACTCTCATATCCAAAACGCGTACCTATACCTATTCCTATACCTGCTCGAAATATGATACGCCAAGGTTAACGAGCTGATTACAAACCTTGTAAAAAAAAAAAAGTACGTCCCCATATACATACAGACGCACACACATACATCCGCATATCCGTAAGCGTTTTATATTTGATAACGAGATTGATGGTCGATTATTAATCGTTACTGTGAAGATTTCGACTACTGAAAAAACCTTATAAACGCGAATCTGCGATTAATCGTCGTAGTTTTTTGCTTTATCTACGATGACGACCATCTCGCGGCATATGATGCGAATACACATATACATAAGATGCATGGGTGGGTGGTTGGGTGGTTGGTGGTCGGTCTCTTTGCGCAAAATCGCACGAATTGCGCGCGCGGTTCGCGTTTTCTGCGTTACCGTGTGGAGAAATATACGTATAGAATCGAGAGAAGGGAGACGATGAAAAAGATGGAAGGGGAAAGGGAAGGGGAACGTACCGTGTCAGGAGGGGTGGGGAAGGGGATGGTAGTCTCTGGAGTGGGGGGTAGGACTCTACAAGGATAACGTTACCCTAGGCCAGGACTATCAACAGCACCAGGCAGCTGTCCGAATTATCTAACGCCCGACCGTATATATTTTATAGTACGAGTATTACCGTTTTCTTTTTTCTTTCTTTCGATTTTATTTCAACTTATTTCGATTTTAACGCTTCTGTATACGAGCCAATAACATGGCTGAAATATAAATATAACAACGTATCGGACGCGATCGTGCCCCTCTCTGTTATATTATAACAGCGAAAGTGCTAATGACGTATGTATCCAGATAAATACATGTATACGAGAAATACGAAAATAATTTTTATCAATTTCGTGCTCGTCCACAAAAGATGTGGGCAATTTTTATTCAGCGGAATTATTATGAGTTTTTTTTTTTTTTAATTGCAATTAAAAATATTTTTTTCTTCGTTAAAATTAAAAAATATTCATTGGATTTGACTAATTTTTTTCACAGTTTTAAGGGGTATCCTATTTTAAGAGACACCTTTTTTTTTGTAACTTGATTCGAAATTTCTCAAGATCGCGTTTCGGTAATTGCTGTTATCTATTTATAGACATCGGCGATCAGGCGAAGAAAAAGAGAAAGAATAAGAAATGAGGTGTAAAAATAGTCTCGACATAGAGACAGGTGGGAATTACAATGGAAATATAGAAATCGCAAAAATTAGAACAATTAAAAATGGTCACTATCAAATGAGATTATCATTGTTCTACAATCTGGATGAAAATATATGTAATATCGCAGAGATAAGAACTAAATAAAGAAACGAGTATGTGAACAACAAAAAAAAAAGTAAAAAAATTAAAAGAATGTAAATAAAAAAAACTAGAGAGAGTGGTATTTGAGTGTCGCTATAAATAATTCTATATGGTGCAACTTTTACCTCAAAAAAATTGGTCCGTGGTACAGACGGTTAAAATCCTTGAGAATAGAGGGAGAGAAAAAAGAAAAAAGTAAGAAAAAGAACAAGAACAAACATGGGCGTTCGTTACATAAATGATTTTCACTCGTCACACAATAGAGGTAGTATTTAGACCGATTGCGAGTATAGGTTATGTTAGCTATATTTATACACACATACGTCGTCTCACGGACTAGATATAAGTTGAAACTTTCTCCTGCAGATTCTTGCAGTTGGAAACTTACGCGTTGTTCCTATTCGAATACGACCTAAATATCTTGGCAGTGAACCGAATACTTATTCTTACATTACGTACGATATCGCACACTTACATTTTCAATCACCATAGATAACATGTATAAACTTGGTATTTAAATGCAAATATAAATTAGGTACACCGTAGCTAGTTTTTTTAATTAATTGAACGACATTCATGGTTCGAATCTCGTTCGACGTACGTATTCGATTTTCATTTTTCATTCTTCCTTCTTCACCTTGCATCAAAAATAAATTAATAACTAAATAATAGGTACATACTATAGATAAAAAATATACCAAAAAATCTTCCAAAGATAGATGTGGGCAAAAAAAAAAATGAACAAAAATGTCGGAGTTATCATTCGGTCCGTTATTACATAGCGGATACGGTACGAGAGCACGGAAGCGTATATTGTTCGCGAATTTGAAACCGTTAGAAACACATGCACATGTATACTTTATACGTACACGTATACTACGGTGTATGTGTAATATCGCGCTTCGCGAAACGTTAGAGAAAAGTCAAGGCCACGGTTGTTGCAAATTTCGCGGTCGGAGTAACCAGGCAGGTTCATGTTGCCGTTGAAGGGTCGGTCGGGGGAACGAAAGCAGTGGGGCAGCGGGGGCGAGTACGGGGGAGGAGGGGGTCACGAAACGGTGTCAGGGCGGGGAATTCCCGCGGACGTACGATATACCTATAATATTGTATTATATATATACGAATCGCGAACGACGCACCAGGCACCGATTTGTTATCCTAGGTCCTGGAAGGTCTTTGTTCTTTTTTGTTCTTTTTTTTTCTTTCTTTTTACGACCGACAAACTTTAAACTTTATTGTACGTGGAACACCAGACGGTCATCATCGTCATCATCATCTGACGTCTTCAATTCGCAAATTTCTAATTGAAAAGAAGATGAAAGAACTTTTTTTTTTAATTTTTTTTATTATTATTAAATTAATCTTTATAATCAGCATTTCACTTTCGACCGTTTGATATCTTTATATAAAATTTTAGAGGTCGTTCGGTGCAAAAATTAACGTTATCTCCAGCGGCAGTAATTTTTTTCCTCACTTTTTAAATGTCAGAATCATTGATCAATTTTTGACTAAAAAAAACGTCATCGCTATAATAACAAACGTCATATAGAATTCTGTAATCGAATATATTATTTGACCGTGATCAAGGTCGGTGATTGATTAGTTAATTAATTATATAAATGTCCTGGGTAAATAGGTATTGAGTACCTATACGTGTATTTATATGCATGAACGTATCACATAGGTACAAACATATATGTATGTAATGAATTTGGTTGTGCATCAGCGACGAGGACTTGACGACAAAAATCTCGAGTGAATTATACACATACACATGTATACAAATTATATGTAAATCGCTATCATAAACGCGTCACAAAAATTAAAGATATAATCACGATCTTCACTCTCCTGTACAGTATTATATTATATTCGATAAAATTTCACTGCAGCTGCAATCAAAAATTAGGGATAAAAAAAATAAAATCCAACAAATAAAAAGAACAACTTGTAACCTCCCGCAGATCGATCAAACGAAGCGCGATTGAATTTTATTCCGTGACTAATTAATGATATTTATTGGGAGAAGAAAGAAAAAAAATATTCGCGTGCGACAAAATGTCCTTGGAAACTTGATTGTAATTTTTTATAATTTGTATATTGTTTTAATACTATAATTTAAAAATTTAACGGATCACGAGTATTATTCGTCTCTATATGTATTTTAAACGGTGATGACGACGATGACGATGACGATGACGACGCGTCTTGTTATTTTTCATTCGTTTTTTACTTCATTATTTTAATTATCGTACATGTACTTTTGATTTAACGTCATGCATGTGCCTTACGTAACCGTCTGGTTTGTGTACGAGGTATTATAGGTATTCCGAAGGTCTTGAAAATCGCCCGTCAAATTTTTACAATAATTAAAGTCCGCATTTAATTCTCATCGTAGCTTGATGAAAAAAATACATTTCAAATAAATAAATAACAAAATTTGATTTTGAATAACCCGGCGTACTATATATATATTATATAAACTTTAATGTAGTTTGATTTTATAACTGATTATTATTACATCATTTTAATCCGGAAGAGGTGTGTAGTCGGTGACCAATTTTGTAGCTATTGTACGTTATGTATCTACACATATAATAAAATAAATAGTTACACTGCCAAAGGTATATTAAATATGCAAATACATAGGTAATAATAAACGCAATGACCGTGACTCGAATGTCAAATTCTTCGCATTAAACAATTGCAGTGTCTCTTTCATATACACATACCTATACCTACAGCTATTAGAAAGCAAAAATTCAAAAAATCTACCAAAGCCAGTTTTCATTTTTCATTTTTCTATTTCTGCAAAATTGCAAACCGCGTTTGAAATTTAAAAGAACTAATCGAATGAAATTGTGTTAAAATCTCTCTCGTTTCTTGTCACAAAAAAAAAAAAAACGTATACCACAGTGACGCAGCGTTATCTCGACGTTGTTAAGACCGTTATACAATATACATATGTAAAATATAATTAGAGTACATAGATATGTACACGGTTGGGATTCTTTTTTGTTACTTATATACACGTATGTGGGATGTAAAATGTCGTATCTTCCGCGATGTCAGCAGCTGCGTTGCGTCGGTCGCTTCTTATACAGAGAAACGCTTATGTTACGCAACTCGAGTTAATTGTCAAGTTAGTTAATATAAAGAAATGAGAATATAGGAGAGCGAAAAATTAAGATTAAAAAAAAGAAAAGGAAGTTGAAAAATACATGAGATGAAAATAATAAGTATATAAATATAACGGGTCAGTGCCAAATACATAACTGACAATAATTTAACCAATATGATCCTGAGAATGACGCTATAGTATAAAGTTAGATTAAGTTAGATTTGAAATCGAATCCGCGTTGAAATTGACGGCCTAACTTACAAATAGCAAATGGCAGACGGCGCCGCATATTAACCGCGGACCCAACTTGTATAATACGTCATGAGCTAATACCCACGTACGATATTGTTACGCCTACGTATGAAACTGTAACAGTTAAAAAAGTTTTTTTAGCTTCTCATATAGAGTTTCGGTAGACTGTGAATACAATATATTATATACCACGTATCTAATTCATTAACGATGACCAAGATTTTTGAAAATCTTAAATTTGATAATTTTCTATTTCTTCATTTTATTTTTTTCCTTTTCCAAAAAATGTGACGGGATATTATCACATGACACATATAGTCCCGAGTACGATGAATCGAAAGAAAATTAAACAATTTTGACAACGATTGTCCGAAGCAGACCCATTAGAAACGAACGCGACGTATAGGAGAGTCCGCTCTCTATTTGCAAAGCACATATAATATCATTATTATCTATGTATGTACATAACGCATACGTATACCTTATGTAACCTTGGATCGAATCTAAAGGGCTCGGATAATAGAAATCTAAATTTCATGTTCTTCGACACGGAATAGGTATTAACACAATTACACAATATCACGCCTTTCGTTTTCTAATTTGGGATAATTGTTCGCTATTTTATCCATCAAATCTTAATTTCTGTACATACTTCATACTTACTATTTTTCATTTCAATGTTCGGTTTTTAATATCCCGCGATTTAGTGTGCGGCCAAAAAATATAAAAAAATTACAATCGAAAGCAATTGAAATATCTTCCGTTACACATTTCGCGAGATTTCTCCTTTTTTTTCCCCCTATAGAAAAAATAGTAAATGGGACGTTTCAGGTAGAGCGATGAGTAGATAGGTGCGTGTACGTACAGTGGATGGGTTTACATATGAATAAAAAAAAAGAAAAAAGAAAAAAGGTAAGAAAATTTATGTAGGTACGTAGCGCGTGATATTTATAAAAGCTGCGCGCTTGGTTCGCTCGCGACTTCGTCCAAGGACGCTTTGTGTGACGGTTCGGTCGCGGAACGCGTTACGTTACACTGCATCGATATACTATACAGTACGTACGTGCGAACGTATACAGTACAATATCTATACCGATCCGCACACGCAGCGACGAACGGAGAGAGAGAAAAAAAAATAGAGAGAAACTGAGAGAGACGAACGCGCGTTACGCGGGTGATCTCATACTTGCATAACCCGACCTAACCAGGGTCGAATTGAGCCAGTCTCGGACTATCTCATATTTTAGTTACACGCATTGTACATACGTATACGTAACAAATACGCACACGTAGAAACGCCGCCACATACGTTCAACTTCCGGTTAACAGCTGGACCGATCGCCCCCCGCCATCTTTTTTTTTCAACCACCACACGCGAGAAGAAAATCATGCATACGTGAAAAAAGCACCAAAAATAAATGAATACTATATTCATTTTCCAAGATAAAGATAATATTTCGCGTGAAAATTCTATGACAATTTTATCGATTCGATTAGAAATAATTTACTGTATATATATATAGAAGCTTAAATATATGTATAAGGTGACCTATGCAGAAGTTGCAGACAGCGTGGTGCCAAATATAGACGCCGACGACGTATGTTCATATAACATATGCCGAATGATTGCCTTTTATCTCTGCTGAGAAGGCGATATTTTTATACACGCATACTTTTATGTGTCTCTCTATCTGCAAGTACACGCGTATGCGTGCATGCTCTGTGCAATTTGCGATTTGCGATGTGCTAAATTTATTCCTTTCCGAAATACGGATGTGATATTATAATGCGCAAATAATGAGCAATTGAAAAACCGCCGGCGCTAAATGCCATTTTGATGTATAATATATATATGTACACCTGGTTAGGTTGATTCTGAATCGCTTCGCGGCCAGGCGCGCGTTTGGACAACTTTTTCGTGTAGCTGGTCCGGCTACGAAAAATCGTCCAAACGCGCGCCTGGCCGCGATGCGATTCAGAATCAACCTGAACGAGTGTACATGCATTCAACACACTCTTCAAAGTCAAGAATAGCATTATGTAATATTACGTACATATGTATATAGGTTTTATAATATAATATCTAGGTATAAATGTGTTCCTAAGCTCGTGAAAAGAGGCTAAATAAATCCCTCGTCACGGAAGCCGCAACTAAACGTCGCGTCTCCGATCGTCGTAACCGAAGGTCGGTTTGAGTCAAGGACGCGAAAAACTGGTCAACAACAGAACACGCTCGCGTAAAGCGCAACTTTTTATTCAAACTTGCAGAAATTTTTTTCAACTCTCAAAACCTTTCACCAACGGTGAATTACGACAAAATTTCTTTAAGAAAAGAAAAAAAAATCAAACTATTACCGCAATGAAGAAAGAAAAAGAAATATACATTGTTCAAACTTCTGTACCTATTTATCTATTTATCTATACATCGACAACCTTCGACTACGTCATAGTTTTATCGATAAGATTTCTCCTCTGAAATAAAGAACGGGGAAAATAAAAAAATCCAAAACATTAAAATAAAAAACCAATGATATCAATAAAGTATTTCATTAATGTTCGTTCGAATTATTCCATTATGCACTGTTTGAAGTCAAGAATAGCATTAGATAAATATATATCGTGATTTCCGGTGAAATATAATGAAATTTTTCTACACTATAGGGATAGGCGTTGTAGATGCAAGTGGAATATTTGCTGCTGTTATAATAGAGGTTGGAAATGAATTTTACACGTGTTACAGATATAACAAATCTCACCGGTATACATATAACGTATATAACGATGAACTGCAGCGGCACACATGTGCGATACGTATAGTCGTCGTCCGGGAGAACCGCGCGTGCACTCAGGGTCGCGATGACCTTACCCTCCCCTACCTTCTCCTCGCCACCGCCACCCCTAGAGACTGAAAGACCCGGAGAGAAAAAGAGAGAGAGATAAAACGAGAGAGATGGAGAGCCACGTGCCGATCCAACGTCACGAATGCGCATGCACATCGTTATGCAAGTCCTATAGTATATAGGTATGTACAAGTACAAGTACATACTTAGATGTGGGTGTAAAACATAGAGAAGTTTTATACATAGGTGCACACCTACGCGCGTGTAAACATGTATGTGCGGGGTACATACAGCTGTATATGCTAATTGGGTAGAATATACGTGTAGATTTCTATATATTTACGTATGTATACATAGGATATTAGACGCTACGAAGTTAAATCGTTGTTTCATCGACACTTGAAAAAATCAAACGAAAGAAATAATTTACCTACTTATTTATTGATCTATAGATCACTGGAGTATCTAACGCTAGTTTTCGTTACGAGGAAACTATTTACTTGAGTAATTTTTGTGATATTCTAATCGCTTATTTTTACAGTTTAACAATCGACGGCTCTGCGATATAACGGCTACGCGAGGTGGTCTTGAAAAGCCTGTTTTATGGCGGCTTTGACATTAACCTTTATTTCATACGAGACAGTCAACTTCTTCCGCGAGTTTTCATGTCGGATTTTTCATATTTACCTATCTTATACTTTTATATACATGCGCACATATATGCAACACGAGTACATCAAGTTCTCCTCTTATCTCATTATATTGTACATGTCTAACACATGAAAACTAAAATATGTATAATAAACGCAACATCAAATCGTTGGAAAAAAAATTAAAAAAAGACCTGAAAACGAGGGGGTAACCACTCGATGCATAGGTGCCCCAACCATTTCACATTTCACAACTATTTTTCACTATTTCACACCATTTCATGAGCTGGTATCTCATAGCATTTCGAAATTGACTCTCCCAAGTATCTTAGAAGCGGTGACCCCCTCGCCTAAAAAACTTAGAATTAAAAAATCAGGTATTCGGCTGAGATTTATTTTCTTTTTTCCATAGGTTTGATGGACGTTGGAAAATCACAGCGTATATACGCCATATCCATACATTAATAAAATCTATTCCCTTGGCACGCGCGTCTTTATCGAAAGCAATAACAATTCCGTTCATTCAACGTACGTATATTTATACTATCATACCTACGTATGTACGAAACGTTTCTGATGTAAACTTCTGACGCTGCTAACTACTTGCGCAATTTTTATACCAACGTACCTACGTATGTACAATTTATGTATTTACATATGTACACATATACTCCGGTATTTTATATACTTAGACACGTATGTATATGTGTCGTGTGGATATTAAGGTCGTTGAGATTATTAGAACCCCGAAAAAGAAGAAGAAAAAAAAGGAACCGTTTACAGGTGTAACGTTGCTCGTTCTCGTATACCTACATCTTCTTCTCGTTCTCCTCTTGATTCTCCTGCGGAAATTTTGAATTTCGAATTTTGAATTCTAATTCTAAATCTACTCTTAGTTAACGTCCGCTTACGACGATATGTGCAACGCTAGGTGGTGGTCCTCCATCATACTCTGGCATCCTCTGGCATTCTTCCAGTTTACATCATCGCTGCGTTACACCAGCTAGTCACCACCACCACCACCACCACCACCACCACTACCACTACCACCACTACCCCCATTACTATCGCCGTCGGAATCACCAACGCGAGATCGCGGCGTGGTAGCAGCCAAGGCGATCGAGTGAACCGCGCGAGCCTCGGAGCTTGGCAAGGACCGGCTGGCTGGCTGCTGCTGTTGTTGGTTATGCGTGTCACTGTGTCATGAATATATTATACTTATCTACTACACCCGACTATTTATCTATTTATCTATTTATCTACAGCTATTGCATTGTTCCCACGCCAAACAGAACTCTATCTCCTTCTTTCTTTGTCTTCCGAAGACTGAAACTGCTTCACACAATCTCTACACCTACCTACGTAACTAGATGCAAATAATTTCTATCGATCAATTATCATCATTCACTTATCTATATAAATATTCAAAATAATCTCACGCAAAATGGCGATTGAGAGGAGAAAAAAGAAGAAAAAAGAGAGAGAGATAAAATAGATCATGAGCTGCAGAACTAACGACGGTATACATATAGAAACGGTAGCTGATGGTGGGTAACAGTACAGTCTGGTAATGGCTCAAGGTTAAAAAATGGAGAAGAAAAAAATTAATAAATAAATGAAATAACCTGCAGAGGCTTTTGTGTGTAGGAAGATTGGTCGGTTGTAATAACCTTGAGTATCGGAGAACTCGGCATCATCATCGGCAACACACCCTGCATATGTTTATTATTTTGTTTCTACATAACCGCTATGTATACGCATAGACGCATAGATCTACTTTTGAAAACGATGGTTATAATAATCGTATGTATACTAAACCGCACCATATATAAATATATGAGCGAATTTTACATCATCGTTTCAAATTATAAAATATAATTACAAGTATAATATAAGATACGATGTGATGTGATGTGATATGTATATTATGAATTATGCATTAAATCAAGTGTATATTTTACATAATACAATACATATATATATAACTGAAACCATATATTCATCTACCGCAACGACTCTGCAGCTTCTCGACTTTTAATTTTTAACTTATTTTCTTCTTTTTTCTCCTTTTTCTCTTTTTCTCCTTACTCCCACGCCGCTTTGCACATATACGCGTATTATACGCGACGAACGACAGCTGCGCGCGTGCATATGATGATGATGATTAATGATTACAAAACTCACTATTATAATGGGTTTGGCCTTCCGCGTTTATTCGATTATATTATACCAGCATTGCACGTGTGAGCCGCATTGCAATGTTCTGTTACGTTGTGAATTTTCATTTTCGTTTTTTCGTCGATTTTATAGTCAAGGGCATGCTAATAATTGTCCCATTGATTATCCAACGGGGAATCGCTGAGGTTTTAAACCTCACGAAACTCAGACGTTTCCGTCATTCGTTTTTATTTTTTTTTCCTAATTTTGAATACTTGCTTTTTTCCAGGCATTGGAATCACCGGAAATCTCCGGGGGAAAGTATAACTTGTACTACACATAAGGAAGACATACGATACGTGCGATACGAAGCATCGGCGCATTACGCGTTGATCTTTAACATTCGGTAAGAAAAAAAGCATATCCAGAAAAAAATGATCTAATATAATAGGATAATAAATTGTGTTATCTACACGTACACATGTGCAGAGTGCAGAGAGGCAAAAAAAGAAAAGAAAGAAAATTGCTCGGTAACATTTGAACTTTGTAGATTGGCTCGATATAAAAAACAAAAAGAAAATAAATAATTAAATAATCGTCTGTTAGGAATGCACTAATTGATACAGTAAAAGTATATGTTGTATAGCTGCAGTGTTGATATTTTCTTACTTTTATTCTATTTTATTTAATTATTTATTCATTTCTTTTGTCGGTTTGTTTCATTCGCACGATGAAAAATCTGAAACGTTACTCGATTGATCGATCGATCAATCGATCATCACATGATCACACGTATAGAATATAATATTCAATAATCAATTAGAACGCAACTTCTCGATACGTATAGCGGTATAAAGTCCGATAGTTCAATTGCTCTCGAGAGAATGACGAGACAGAATAAACGCAATTATATACCAAAGTCGATCACGCGTACGTAACAATTTCGCATATGCTCACATCGATCTCTATCGGTTGTCGAAACATCATTTTCTCGAGTTCAAAAATCCAAGATGAAATTGCGACAATTTAAGTTTTAGGTGACCGTCACTATACCGATCACGTGATTTAAATATAACGGGTGGTGGTGTTGGTTACGTTTAATGTCAGTCTAAAAAAAAAACTAAATCATCAGCTATTACCGAACCGCGACCAACTGCAGAGTTGGCAAACTACGCGCGATATAACGTGCAACGTATATAAAAGTAGATTATACTCGAAGAATTAATTCTCACCGATAAAATTAACGTCATACGATTCCGAAGTGTTTTTTTTCTCTCTTCTTTCACGAGGTGATCGATGGGTTTGAAAAAATTGGCGAGATTTGCAACAAAAATTAAAAGAAGAAGAAAAAAAAGAGGCCGCTGCGATGATCTGAAAATTGGAAGACGAAAAACACAAGGAAGAATGGTCGTTGTTTTACTCGACTTACCTTTTTCTTGCGCGGATGTTGTTCCCCCAGATAATCTAAAACGATTCCTTCGTCGAGGGTGGTCGTCGATCCCGGGGTACTGCACGACGAGGAACCGGAAGTATTGGCATTATTATTATGGTGCGTGTTGGCGTGGTGATGCGAGGACGAGGGTATCGCCGGTGTCGGCCAAGGCGACGGTGTCATCGGCGTTCCTTCGTCGCTCAAAGGTGGACTTGGTGTTCCGCTGCGCCAAGAAGCACCGCTGCTGCTGCTGTTCGAAGCTCCACCCGCACCCGGAGATCCAACCACAACACCTCCGCGACCTCCCCATGACCCTGGCAAGTGGGCAAAGTAAAAAGAAAAAACAAATATCATTAGAAAAATGCCGTTGAAATAATGAAAATGTGTCTACATGTAGATCGGTATCGCGTTCAACGAACGATTAAAAAATCTGCACTTCAAAACTTTCACCCTATGTGGTCCGGTGTAAGGAATTGTAACGCAAAGCGAATCGCCTTTCTCCCGCGTCGCGAGAGCAAAAGCACAGCGTCTCCTCTCGTATTTATTAATTAATAAATCACTACGTAACCCCAACTTCCTCGTCTCTTTCTTCGCCGCCCCCGTTTCACCTGCTATTATACGTAGAACGTGATTATACATAAACTCTCTCGCTTTCAACCGCTTGTACAAGTGATTTTCAGTTTTGCTCGATTATCGAACGATCGATTCGATGCATTAGATGATGTGTCTTTTCTCTTCATCGTACCCTAAACGTTAAGTTTAACGCGCTTTGCCAATTATAAAACGCAGCGTTTACCTTTGTTCCTATATATTGTTCATGTATACCTATAGTCATATATGTATAGGTAATAGGTATATAGGTGTGATAAAAGTTGGTCGTTTGTATCGGTGCAGTTTAAGTGACGTTGCAACGTCGGTGTCGCTTGTGCAGCACGCGCGTAACTCGCGGTGTTCAAGGTTAGTTTTAAGGTCAGCACCGATGCGGTTATACTCGCACTGCTGTTGCTGCTGCTGCTGCTGCCGTTGCAGCGCTACCAGCTGATTTCGATGTATGAAACAAGATCACCTTTGTTTCGTATAACGTGAATTGAATTTATTACGGAATACAAACTGACGACTACGCGACGCGAGGCTGCGGTTGATTTTTTCAAGCTTGATCAATTCAAACTACTGAGCCAGAAGAAAAAAAAAAGAAAAAGGTGGAAGCTCATTTTTTTACGTTCTATCACAGACTTTTGTTCCGTTTTTTTTTTCGTTTGAAAAACTAAAATTCGGTGACAGAAAACTTAGATTTTGGATTTATGATCGCGTTATTATCGATTTCGGGACAAAGCTTGGTAGATACTTATATATAGTTTCATGATATGGTCTGAGTTATGTAACACACGCCCATATATCAAATTCGTGCAGGATATGTACAAATACATTTACATCTGACTTCCTAAAGGGGGTTGCAGAAGCGATGTATTCATAGTTCGTGACTCTGGTTTTATTGTATAAGGGCAAACTGGCGGAGCACGCGTGACTTAAAATGGTGACACGCGACTGCAAGCAGAAGTCGGAACTCTCAACGTAGGCGTTTGCGGTATTTTCCCTGATCGCAAGTATATGCATATTATGGAGATTCCGCACGTACATATATGCCTATCCTACATACTTGTACACACCCAACAATTTTCTTTCAATTTTTTCTCTTCCATTTTCATTTATATTTACATTTATTTTCCCCCTTTTTCTCCATAGCATGTATCTTGATTTTCGTTAAAGAAATTTAACGATTATCTAATTAATTTAATTAATTTTTCTTTTCTTTTCAATAAGTGAGATGAAATCATTAGATAGTTTGCTAAGTTACACGATGCGAAATAGATGAATAATTAATAATAGAAGAAAAATAATTTATACAAATTCTACGATTGTTTTAAATAATGACAAAGGTCGAGTGGCATTCACGTTACAAGGTATGGACTGTATGTGGAATAAGGGATGGATAAAATTACAGGAAAAAGGAAGGTGAATCTGCTCATTAAATATTCATGTTGAGCGGGTGTGTAGCTCTATAATCTATAATCGACCAGTAGCATGTATTCCGCGACGCGTTAATAACTATTCATTCGTACGTATAAATTCCTATCTCTGATTGTACGTATACGCGAATACGTGTACATATATGTATTATATATGAACGTACGTATCGCACATACCATACGTTACATATTACGCGAAACCTGTAATACGTGTTATTCGCAAAGTCTCGCGAAAGTTCTCGCCAACGACCAGTCGTCTCGTAGTATTCGAAACTCACACGCGATCTCAAAAGTATTATACTTTACATACCTATGTACGTATGATTTTTTCTTTTTTTTTGAAATTTTACATTTCACCAGAGATATGAGATTAGGAAACTTGCAGCGGGATTTACTTCCCAACGCGTCTGTAGAGAAAAAAAATGAATAGAAAAATGAAAGAAAAATGCAGGGTGAAAATTCCGTAAGGTACGGCGGAGGTGAATTTGCCTGTTACGGCAGAGAGCAACGACGACTGCGACGACGGGAGGAGGCGTAAATTGAGGCTAAACACACCTCGGGTGTAGAGAGCTGCCGCTGGTTTCGTTTGCTTGCTTTTTAGGTATACTTAATACTGAGAAAAGAATTTAGGAGGGGACGTGTTTTATATAGGTGAAAAAAGTAGTAAACTAGTAGGTGCGTTTCGTGGTTCGCGTTATATACCAAAGGTATTTACATACATGTACATATAAAATACTAAAGTACATGTGCATGTAGCCTGCACAGTGTATATATAAATACAGTACATAAGTATACTCGTACCGGGTGCGGTGCAAATTACCTCGGAAGGCGGAAAAGGAGAAAGAAAGAAGAACAAAACCGAAACAAACTGTTCGCGGGAGTGTAAAACGAGTTACATGGGGGGTAAAAAGTTACCTCGACGCGACATGTAAAAAAAATTGACAAGTTTAAAAAAGAGCGCCTTGTTCAAAAATTAAATTAAAAATCGTGACGATTATAATGAACGCGGTATAATAGATTTTATTAATTAATTCTCATCGACTCGATTTTTTTTTTCTCTTGAGATTAGTAGAAATTAATCTACAGGCGATTTTCTGATTAATTATATAAGTCGAATAACGAACAAATATAAAGAAGAAATTGAAGATCCATTTTTTTTCAACTTCTCACTCCATCTACCGATAGTAAAAATGGTGTGAGTCAGAAATTCGAAAAACATATCGACAGACCAGCTTTAAGGACGAATGAAAAATCTTTTTTTTCCAAAGCTCGAAACAAACTCAAGCGAGAAATTGGTCGAATACGGTCAGCCAAATTAACCGCTTGTTTAACATCAAGGCGGAACGAGTCGATGATCGGTTTGTAGGTATAGTATAATCGTTTAGTCTAAGTTAGTAGTTGTGTCTTTCTTTTTCCTTTTTTTTTTTTAAACCGAGAAATCGAGGCCCTTGAGAGTTTGGGCGTAGCGTGAACGGGACTTAAGATTGGTAGGTCTTAAAATCCTGTATTTCCCCAGAGCGTATATCCTATTACCATAAGCCATAGGTTGCGCGATAACCTGAATATAATCGTATTTCACGGTGTGGCTTCAGAAAATTACGGGAACAAGTTTTTTATCCAGAGAAACGCATGTACCGTATTTATACTCTCGTTGTTCGTTATGATTTATAGATACTTATCGAGATACTCGCATGCATTTTTGGCCTGATATTTCCTAATGGAAAAAATTTCATAGGATCGCTGAAAAGATCGAAGGAAAAGAAAAAATATGTTCAAAGCAAAAAATAAAAATCAATCGTGCATTATTTGTAGAACGCATAAAAGTTCGAAATGTAGTTACATATATATGACATTGAGAAATTAATTCGGTCACGTTGCCACGGAAGCTCTATAAAAAGAGTATACTTGCTAACACAACTCGCAACTCACGGTTATAACCTGCTAACCTGTACGATCCAACCTGAATCTGTTCTGCAGTGAAAGTAAATACAGAAATTATCCACATACCGTATGCACAGATTACATATACATTTTTTGATCCCATCGAAATTCTGATTCAGCCTTTACACGTGTTTTATAACGATGAGCGCGCGTTGAAATCAGCGCGCGATAGGTGACGGTCGAACAGAAAATAGGAAGCGGAAAAAAACAAAGCAAATTATAAACGGAAATGGAAAATTTACCGACCGTAATTGTGCTGGCAGTGTAACGGCAGAGGGTTGTGAGGGCTGTGGGGTGAACAAGAGAGTGACATGAGTACGAGAGCTGCTGTACATTCGTCCATACAATCGCCTCTTTCGTTTGTTCGACATCCTTCTCGACCGCATCCGTGCAACGGTCTTTCTCCACCACCGTAAGATCTCTCGGAATCATTTCCCGAGCTTGGTCTCCTTTTTCTTGACCTGAAACACAAGTAGAAACGACACGTCGCTTCGTTAGATTTTACGTTCATAAGTATCAATGTAGGTAAATTCATTAAATCAATTGGTAGCGCGACGTCGTTTTTTTTTTCGGTCCAACCACCTGGACACGGTTGCAGCATATACTGTACAGGACGAACATCTCCTTGATTGAAAAAAGAAGAATTTTGGGAGCATTTTATTTGGTTCATATGGCTCGTGTTTTTCAAATTGCCTACAATTGTTGGATGCAGACCTCTGAGGAGATATGAAAGGACTCAAGTTCTTAGCGAGTGTTAATAGCCATGAAATAATGTTCGTTGTAAATGTCGGGTTAATTAACCCGAGTCGGGGAAAGCTACGGCGATTATTTTCCTTCGGGTTTTCCACGATGCGCGATGTGTAATAAAGTACATCTATGATGTACATTATACCATAACTGTTGAGATCGTTTATCGCTTAGTTTTCCAACTGCAGCAGCGGCAGAAAGGATAGAGATAGATACCGACCTACCGGTATATCCTCAACGACTAGCTGATCGCTCAACCACGAACAATTTCGCAAGCCTTTACCACAGCTAATCCAAGTTGCACCTGGTCAGAACACTGGCCTAACTACATAGAACGCGTCCGGTACTGGTGGTGGTGCCGCTGGTGCAGCTTGGTTATGGTTATGTTGTTGGCGATTGTGGTGGTGGTGCTACCCGCAAATCTGCGCTTGACTTAACATCGAGACTTTATCCACTGTAATAATCGTATGTATGTGGGTAAAAAGAAGAAAAAGAAGGAAAAGAAGAAAAAGGAGAAATAAAATAATATAATTATGGTATACGCCCGGCGTTCATTTTTCTCGCAATGCACACTGCTGTGTGGCGGTAGCCGGGAGTAGGTGCAATTTTACAATTCTCAAAGTTAGTTCGTTTATATTTACGAGATAGTTATGAAACGAATGGAAATGGCAATCGTCGTCTCGAACGCCTCTGAACCGGACATTCGGAAAATTTTTCCGTAGCTGTACAGCTGACTTCGAAATGTAAGAAATGGAAAAGTAGAAAAAGAAACAATTAAATAAAAGCTTTCAGAGCGATTGAAAAAAAAATAAATAAAGGAGAAAAAGTAGCATCGCGTGCGTTGGTTTCCAAGAAAGACAACCCATCGGTGAAATAATGGCGACGTGGATTTGAGGCCGTAGAGAAAAGAGGTCAGGAATTTTCTCGAGCTGAAAGCAATCGGTAACGAGGCTTTAGCCAGTGATGCGCGTAAGGTACCCCTTAGCGGCATACCACCGGTGATCGGGAGACAAAAAAATTCCTTAGCAAAAGACGGAATCAGCTTTTAATCATTGCCAGTATTAATGTGGCATTTGTTAGACCTTCTTTTTTCACACAAAGTCATTTGGCCGGTACAGATCTTGATGAAGAAAACGGTAAGACGAACAACAAAATTACTCCTGGTCAGGTGGTTTACCGGACGACTAGACCATCGGCCATGTTGCTGAATCAAGACCAACTTCAGATCCCTTCACCTCGTACTTAGACTGACATACTTTCGACTGCCCTTTGTTCGTGTTTAGTAGCTAAACAACCAATGACTACACGGTATACAGAATACGTATGTACACATCGACCTCGGTTTCACTCTGTTCGTCTTCTCTTTCTCACAATCAGTATCGTGGCAACAACCTAATTGCGCGGAAACCCCTCCGGGAACGAGCCGAGCCTTCTACCAGAGAAGATTATCGAGCGAAGGGCAGGGGTAAGATTGTTATAAGTTCACCAGATCTCACGAGCTATTTGTAAGTTCTACGAAGAAGAACGTGGCGACATGCGGAACGATCACATTGTGTCAATTTGTGAAATAGCATTTCTCTGAATTCGATCGAATACTTGATAATCCCAACGAAGAATTGAAACGTTGTTCGATCAAAGCCGAGGACATACCAACGGTTTCAAACGCTGTATATTATAAATTTAAACAAAAATATTTCGTCAAATTATTGCCAGACGTTGAACGCGAGTCTGAATGAACGTTGTGCATTGAAATCACAGCAGACTTGACGTAAGAAGTACAAATAAAATCAAAACCACGATTTATTGAAACCGTATGACGAGTCATTGATATTCGGAACACTGTAGCTCGGGTACGTATAGTTAAGAATGGAAAATAAATCGTCTAGAATTTGAAGGGTCCTTTACTAACTCTGTAAACCTGTTCAAAGCCTGGATCAAGATGTAATGGAAATGAAGAACGAGAGCTATTCATGCGATCTTCGGTTATTCGTAAGCCAAGAGCGAACCGATCAAGGTCATTTTGTTTTAGTAAGTGGGTACGTATTCACCGCTATCGATAATAATGGAGTCTGGCGCGGCCAGGTGAACATGATGAGTGAAAGGCACCAGCTTGTACTCGATGCAAAATACTCTGTAAATCTTTCATCTCGATCGCAATCTTTGAATCGATCTAATTGCAATAAATCAACCTTGATCATCCTCCGTATACACTACACATACTTCATTCATTTCCACATTGTGTTATCTCAATACATCCCTACAAGACCGAAACAAAAAAATGAGAAATTATGAAACTAGGATTTCGTATCCTTCTATTCTTTTTCGTTATCGTTTTTTTCTCTTCGTCACTCAATTTGATAAGTCACCGTTCTCCATCTGCTCCATCAGGAAGCAGGCTAACTAAACATGCGGCGTGAAGTTGGAAAGAGATAAACGAAATCCAGTGGCGAGTGAAAGTTGTAACCGATCAACACAAAACACGGAGAACGAAGGCTATCATCTATACTGCCACTGTGACTGGAATTGCCGTTCGACTCGACACGGTGCAGTAACTTAAAAAAATTGAAAAACAAAAAAAAAAATTGAAGAAATTAAATTAAATTAAATACCGAAATAAAACTTCGAGCAAAATGTAAAAAGAAAATCTGGACAAAAATCGAACACGACAGTCGAGACAGTATTAATATTGTATATCTATTCGCAATTAGTGTGCGGGAAAACGATTTTTACTAAATAGCGACATTTCTAAAGGTTTATACTATACATATGGCTAGATGAATAAATTTTTGAGACCCGTCAACAACGACAACTACCACGACTGTATAGGTTATGGTTTATGACGACAAGCTTGACTAACCAGGAATGGAAAGGTCTTAAAATTAGTGTATCGCTTCGTTGGTTCTCTTTATTGTATAACACGCAGTTATTAGCTTTGCTTTCTTCGAGTTTAAATTTAAGAAAATCAACTTTAATAAATTCAGCAGATCGCCCATAGATTGGATTACCGCAAGTAGAATGATTGTCTTTTTTTTTTATAGAGATGAAATAAAACAAAATCTCCTCGGAGGTGCTCAATATCATTTTATGTTAATTCAAGTGCCGGTTACAACGCGGCAGAACTAAAATAACCGTTAGGACAGTCGTTTAATTTACAACCCACTGGATCGGCCGAAGATATACATATATTCATAAATAAATGGGCCCGTTATTATGTCCAGAAATTCAAGAGAGAAAAAATAAACAAACTAGGAACAGTTCGAACAAAATTTTGTTATTAATATACGAGTAGAGTGCAGCGTCGTTCCATATCTAACATTTCATTTTGATTTTATATACCAGATGTGATCGGCGACTGACTGACTAAACCGACTTGAACTGAACTTAACTTTTAGTTATACATATAATGCATGGGTGTAAAAGTCTGCCCACATAACCGTGACCACCGACTACGACTAATTTCAACGCGCGGCGGGCATTTTGAATCACCAAGCAAAATGATTGGCGGTTATTTCCAGAGGTTCAGTGTTCCAGTTTCCGATGATGATGACCCGAGGGATAAAAATGGTGCGAAAATATGTTGTAACGAGAGATTTTATATACTTACGGAGTATCTCACGCTACTGGCGCAGTTTCTTATCTCTAAATTAAGTAGGTATTTCGAAAGTTATTCAATTATTTTTCATATAAATTTTGATGCTCAACTCTCACTGTCAAAAAAATGAATAAATAAATGCCCACGTTTCATCAATGGCGGATATAGTTCTTTTTTCTTCAATAATTTTTGGCACCGTCCGCGTATTCTCGTAATAATATGCGTATCGTCTAATACGAGTCACGAGTCACAGCCGTAGTAAAACCGATGACTCATTGCGTGCGCCATCATCATCATCATCATCATCATAATAATCATCATCCGGCTAGGCTAGACAAAAATATAGCTACCTATATATGTACCTATGCATAATATACATAGGCTATCCGTTGGTAAACAACGCGCTAGAAGTACAGAAATATTCATGTGTAGGTGTAACATAAATATATTTTAGTTGAAATAGACGGAACAAAAAAAAGAAAAAGTAAAAACTATGATCATTCGAAGAATCTCTACCGAATACCTATACAGATGATATATAAGCTCCCCGTATAACCTATGCTTGTAACTGATGTTTTTTAATCTTTTATTCGCAGATAAACCGCATGTGAGGAGGGCCGCCGTTTCGATATTCGATACATTTGAATTTCAAAACACGCGAGACTTTGAGGCCAAAGGAATGCTTTTTACGAATGTGATTAACATTTATTGATGTATGGATGGTTGTAACTCGGTGTCATGACGTAGCGAATTGTCTGCGGGTCATCGAAAAAGTAGAGCAAAGAATTAGAAAAAATAAATGACCTGCAGACGTGTCATTACAAAAACTGTCTGAATCCACGCGACAGACAGGGTCTACCAAAAAATGAATCGTATGTATTCGTATGTTTTTTGGATCGTCTAATAATTCCTTCCCTGTGCTCTTAAAATCATCATTCCTTGTCGTACAAGTTTCATTCGTCCTTTTTCTTTCGTTTTTTCTTTTTTGTCCCGCACTCTGCTTCTCTTAATTTAATTCTCCCTCGTGTAGACGGACACACAAACTTAACCCGTCACGGGTTATTTCACAAAATATACGTAGGCAGGTATACCTATCGCAGCGTATCTCAACTAGGGAAGAAGAAGCTTCCTGTTATTAGGAGAAATCAGAATCTAAAGTAGGTATGAACAACCAACAAATTATACCAGCAAACTAGTTTTGCCCGCTAGCCATTGGCGTTGAAAAAAAAAACTATGTTTAAAAAAAAAGTGAATCCATCCACAGACGTTGATATGGAGAAAGAAAAATCAACAAAGTGGAAATCATTTTCACCAATCAAACTCGGTGATCGAGAACAGAGCCAATTTACTCTCTCTGTCTCGATGGATCGTGGAAAAGTTGAAAATTTTTCGGCAAAATCGGAGACGTTTTAGCTAATATTTTGTATATAAACCGTCGTTGTATGTGGTAGTAGAAATATCGCGTCTCCGCGTCGTCCTCGGTTGTCGTTTACGATATTTAGAAAAGACCAGACTTGAAACAATTAATCAACGTTGTCCTAGGACAATGTAGAAGCATAACAATACTCCATTGAATTACGTAAATTATAGTGACAATATACTCGATGTTACACTACTCTGCCTTTAAACAATAGCGATCAGGATCAGTCACTTCCAAAAATAGCAGTCGAAGGTTCTTCTCCGATTTTATTTAGTTTTTTTTTCACGTAACTTGCATCGTTTGGATGTTGAGTAATATTGATAGTTTACTAACGTATAATCAACTTTAATTAATTTCCATACGATTAATTTTACGTCTGCACACCCAAGAGATTTTAGTTCGTACCGTAGTGGGTCAGCGTTGTCAAAATGGGGGACGAAGTGACTGGGGAACTCCTCATTTAATGAAGTGAATTATGTGACACAACACAGGCGGTAAACTTGCTTAAATAGTCAAGCGTAGACTTTCACTTATTTCGGTACTATTAACTGTGGGACATGAGGTAGGTAAGTAGTTTGTACCTGAATGAACATTAGATATGACGATAGTTAAAATTACTTACGTAGCAACGTACAAGGTTAAATTTCCGTAGTCACGGAGGTAAAAACTTAACAATTGACAACAACGTGTGGAATTTCAGCGGTAAACGACAAACAAGGTAATGGCTACTGTCGCGGACTTCTTCAGCTAGGAGGAAAAATTACCTGAATTTATATGGTTTGAAAAAGTGGTAATAATAGCAAGAACTAGTCGTTGGAATTCTATTTTCTCAGCATAATACGAACTTCTAGAGTATCTGAATTGTTAGAATGTTAACAATTTGACGAACAAATTGCTAGACTGGCAAAAGAATATAATATTTGAAGAGAGAGAAAAATTTCCCGACATCCCGCGCAGGATGTGAGAAAATCGCACGTTCTTGGATACGACTATTAATTTTCTTCGTTACTCTTTCCATGCGTGAAGATATAAAAAATAAAATCTGGTTAGTTCTTTGAGTGGATAATTTTGTACGGGATAAAATTCAGGACATCCCGAGGGCGACGTTGTAACCTAGCGCTAAAGGCGTGACCTACTTCCTCCTTGGCCAGGGCACGACCCAGTTCCGAGACTCCCTCGGGTTGTTCGGGGCGTCGGTGCTGACCTGACCTATATCTGGAGTTCGCCCGGCCCAGTTGGCACCCCAAGTTTTCATCGAGCGACCTAGTTTCCCGTTAGGTACCTTCCGGTGCCACGTTCGCGAAGAGTCGTCCGGACCGGACCCCTTCGTAAAACCGGACACCGATTAACTCTGCTTCAAATTCACCTTCGCGTCAGGAGACAGCTCTCTGCCGCTCGCTAAACGGTTGCACGTTCGATTAATTCATCACTAAAAACTTCCTGCTTTGGAATTACATGGTTAGAAAACAATCTCGCCCTTTGTCTTCATAAGACGGGATGAGTAGATAAGAAAGTCCAGGTCAAAGGGGGTAGAAAAAATCCTACAAAATGTAACGCGCGACCCGGTGTCCTAGTTTCAGCCGTCCGGCGAGGCCACCGTTTCCAACCCCAGCGATTTCTCAGCCCCCAACCAACGATCCAACGAGCCAACCAACCAACCCCTAGCGACTCTTCAACAAGTAGCGGACGTGTGGCAGGTTTTTTGCTGGGATTCACGACGACGCCCCCGCCTCCGCCATTTCCAACCCCGATTACCCCTTAGATCCCCTTTGCGACTACTATTACCGCTGCTGCTGCTGCTGCTGGTGTTGCTGCCACGGTGGCGTACCTGACCCATTTATCTGATGGAACTCAAGTTGCGCTGCATCGATCGACCCAAATCCAGCCGGCACGAACCCCGCCAGGCACGGTACCCCCCGTTAACGACGTATACAGACGTAGACAAATCTTTTACAATGTAGATACGTTCGTTACACACGATCGGAAGAGTTATACGAGGACTATGTATAACCACATGTATATGTGTGCCGGTGCCTGTTCTCCCTCATCGCGAGGACGACTAATTTCACCCTACAAATGCCGTACCGACCCGAGACTCCTGATTAGTGGCGTCCTTCTGAGACGTCGTGTACGATTTTGACGTCCCGCTAATGCATAATTGTCTGGTACCTGCACTGTATTATTTATATGTACGTAACCCAATAAGCTGGTAGTAAATTAGACGGAGAAATTGAACATGTGGATAATGCAATTTCGAAGATACAAATTTTGGAAGACATTACACTGACTTTGGTGAAATAATTTTGAAAAGATTTTCAGAATTTCTATCCTGAAAATCTACTGACACGAAAATTTCACTTTCTATCGCGATTTCGAAGATTTTTTGGTCGTTGAGAAAAATACGAAATAAAATAATAAATAATCAGAAAAAAAACTAATATAGTGTACGATTAAATGAAGAATTCTGCAACAAAAAAAAAGGGAGAACCCGGTATGTGGAGGTAAACAAGAGTCGATTATACGATCGGCAAATTTAATGCCTTGGCAAATCTGATTAGTCAGCCAAACTACCTTATGGACAGATAACGACGAGTTTATGCCATGTTATGCTATGCCGCGTATTTGTGCAACTTTCAAGGCCACGACTAATTTCGTAAATAAAGGTTAAGCTAGGTCCGTGTCCGAGTCCAAGTCCAAGTCAAGGATTACAACTATATGTTATATTAGTCGTCGGGTGTGACGATTGAAAAAAAAAATCAGGAGACTTAACTAGGTACCAATGTTCGTGTGAAACATTTTCTTTTTTTATTCTGTCGGGATTATTCCGGACGAATCGATAAAAAAATCCTAAAGCTCAATGCTCAATACTCAATATCAGGGTGAAAGCTCATTTCGAAAAAGTCTGCAATCTCTCGATATGGTCATCCTGGGTACAAAGGTTTTGAATTACTTTGTGCTATTAATGCAGCAGCAGCAACGGCGACGGCGGCGAGAGAATGAAGGAGAGGAGAATAAGTAGATATAGGGAATATGTAACTCCAACGACGCGGTACATACAAAAGCCATTGTGCGCATAGCTAGGTCGTAGAGCGTAGTGCACCTGACCCATATACCGAGTTGGTATTGATCGACCCAATTCCTCGTAGCTGGCCGACCCCCGCACGGTTTGCCATGACTCGACCAAGTTACGCAAGCCAACCCAACCTAGTGAATCTGTCGCCTCTGATTCCCACACAACGACCATCGTATACCTCGCGAAAGCGATGCGTGATGCAGCAACCTGCGACGCCAACTCCAAAATTCCAAATTTTCACTATCGTTTGGTTTATAAAGACCAAAAAAGAAAATGAAAAAGGAAAAGAGATCTACCAACAAACCGGAAGTCCAAGGGATGTTCGCGTCCGATGAGAAGTTTAAATATGTAGTCTCGCGCCCCAAAAACAAGCTTATGAAAAAAAAAATATATTCTATACCTAGCTAATTTGATACCTGAAACATTCAAAATGGCGTCTAACGTATAGTTCAAAACATGGATAAAATTAAAAAGTCAAGTTGTGGGATGTGGCCCATGGAGCCAGGCATTAAAGTTTATTCCTTTTTTTTTTTTTCTTTATGCTAGAATTAACGCGAGAAAGAGTTTCGGTAACTTAACGGCACATCGCATCGCGAAGGCGCGTTTTCTCTTCGAGCAACGGAACACCTACTGCACCTTAATTAAAATATTATCAACACGCGTTATCGTCACAGCTCACGCATCTCTAGCTAAAATCAATTCGCGAACGAGCCGCTGCGCCCCCACCACGTTCAGGTATTCATTTGTTAGATGCGTCCCTTTTTCTACCCTTTGAAAATTAATAATAGGCACGTAAAAATTAAAAACCGTAAATTCATCTAAAGATTGAATGTCCTCGGATAATATAGCTGAACAAGCGATATCCATTCTTCTCGAATCATATTTAATCAAGTATCTGATCCAATTTACCAAAAGATTACATTAGATCGATGTATTTACAAATAAATTGTTTACACCTAAGACGATAAGAATTATACGATCGACGAGAAGACAATTAAATTTACCTGTAGATAATAATTCTGATGTAGGCTGCTAGTCTCGCTGCTAGTCTCACTTTGTTCACTTTCTCTCTCTCTCGCTTGGTATTTTACATTTTTCTTACAACTTTTCTCCTCGCTTTTAACTACTTCGAATAAACTCAGCTTTGTAATATTTTCAAATCCTCAGATTCTCTGAAGTTGGATGACCTGCAAATACGATTGCTGAATTTTCTGAACATCCGTAAGCTCGGGACTAGAAACACCGAAATTTTTTACACACGGTCCTCGAACAATCCATAGAAGAAAAAAAATGGCCCTTTGTAAAGCATTCTATAATGACGATGATCGATCCCATGGCCAAAGAATTTAGATCGTCCCTCTTCATTGTCTGAGTTAATCAGACCGCGAATGGGTGTAAACGATTATAGTAACTAAAAATTCTAGGCTACATTGTTACATGTTTCAATGAAAAAAAAGTCAAACATTTCTATTACCTATCTTCTTTCTTTTCATATCTACTCGTGTCAAATGTTGTATAATAATCTATTAAATCTACCAAAAGTACCTTGATTTTTACCACAAGCAACATACGGTTTTCGTGGCTTTGGAGATTTTATGTATATTTTTTCCGATTATAAAACAAAAAATGTTCCAAATCGTTTTACGGACAGTAGCAGCCACAGGTATCCGAGTATGTAGATTCATGGTGCGTTTGTCATCGAAAGAAAAAAAAATCGAAACTTCATAATTGCTGTCAAAGTGTAATACGAGTGGACAGAAGTTTGCAGCGTTGCATTTGTCGAGGGTTGAATCATCCGCGTAATTTGACGAATACCGTTACGTTTATACTTTACATAGAATATCGAAGTATGCAACGGTATATATGTGCATAGGACATATAGTTTCATATTACCGTCCAGTGAACTTTGAAATATACGCGTGTCAAACGGAGATCGTCGTCAGGTCAGTCCCATTCGGAGTGCATGAAACGTGTTGACACGGCCCACTTCACTCCGTACGTATCTACAATAATTATCTCCTTCTTCAACACACATACCAGTTATGCAGATAAAAAGAACGGAAAGAAAAAGGAAAGAGAAAAAAATACGAAAATTATCATCGATCTATATCAACATTTCATTTTTAACCTGGTCGAAAGAGGTCGTTGGCCTGTTTTGTGTCGAGTTATTTGAGTAGCAATGACTAAAAGCAAATTCTACATAGGTATACGAATATGTATATACCGCACGGGTGCATCTTAATGATATTTTGACAGTTGATATGTTGGGTACTCATATGACAATGAGACGTGATCAAGTTGACTTATGCACTGTTAGCTTCAACCGATGGACTTTGGTAAGGTAATGGCTTCTCTGGAATTCTCAAACGATCATATAAACGCGCTTCCTGAACGATGTGCCATGCGCAACACGCTTCACTTTTTATTTTTTTTCTTCCTCTTTCCACGGGGCATAAAACGCTATCGGGCAGTGTTCTTAAAAGAGAATTTTAAGAGAGTTGTTGCTGCTGCTGCTGCTGCTGCTGCTGATAAAACGCGTGCAGGTCTGAACGTTACAGGGGCTTCGTAGTGCCCCGGAGCTAAAACTCCGGAATAAATGTCTGCGCTGCTACATGTATTTAAATACATATATGTACACCGATATACATAGAGACACGCATCGATGTATATGTATAACACGATGTCAATGCACGAGTGAATGAGAACGTCTGGTCGTTTTTATGATCCTTTGAGCAAATAATGACGAGCTCGTTCTGACGATGGATTTTAAATTACCTCTATGTATATGTGTATGGACGTGCTTAAATGTATCAACCAACATGAGTTGAACACTTATTTTATGTATATTATCTGTTACATGTGAGTGTATACATAAAAATGTGTCGCATATTATGTACTACCCTTTATGTACGTTCAAGAGATAAATTCATATCGCAAACCATCTGTCGCGTCACTCTCATCGTCGCTAAATACATAGAAACACACTAATGTCATTCGGTAAATGGGCAAGGGATTGTTTTTCCTCTATTTTATCCACATGAATAAATCGAAAAACAACGTCTGACTTCGATGAGGTTAAGGTGTTCCAACGTGTCTCAGCTGCATCATTTTAAAAGAATAAAAACGCGTTCGATGTAATTTTTCTTAGCAAACGCGAGTCACGTGATTATCTACTTGAATGAAAGTACATAACAAGTTATACATAAATCTTCATTCAATCATGAAATCTCATATAATGTCATATTAATCTGTATGTGCATGAGTTAATTAGAGGTAGACCGTTCAAAGAGAAAAAGAAACGTCGACATTTTCGACCTTCCAAATTCACCATTACGTACAGACGTCTGGCAAGCAACGATCTATCTTGAAGTTATGACGATAGCGAACCGATGACGAATTCTTCGTATCATATACTACAAATATTAAGTCACGGTTTTACAATTACAACAGATTGACGTCAGACATTTCTCGTGTACGTGTAACTCTGAATAGTACTTCCTTCTACATATCCATACGTTCACGTACATACGAATTAGACATTACCCAGACAAAGTACTGGACATATTTTCTTATAAGAAATATTTTCAACATCGATAATCATTGTCGTTGTAGAAAACAAAATTCCATACCTTACATTCCATGTATCTCGAGTATTGTACTACGTATGTACACAACCATAAAAGTGTCTACAGCCTTGCGCACCTCAAGGTAAGAGTTCTGGGCTACAATTACGCCACACAGCGAATACGATTTACATACGTCTAGTGGTAGTAATAGTAGTAGTAGGTCTGGTCGGAAATTATAATCGGAATATCAACGCGGCAAAGTCAGAATTAAAAGGAACTAGCGAACAGGGAGGCAATGATTATCGCCCAGACGGTGAACGTGCGCGTTGCGGATGATTATTACCATTGTTATTATTAATATTATTGTTGTTGCTGTTGTTGTTGCTATTGTTCTTGTTATGCTCGTAGTGCGAATTAATTAGGGGAATCTATAAATACGTATATGTAGTTGCTGACGATTATGTGCAACGGTTTAATAAGCGATTTGAAATGAGATTTCTTTGTTTCACGCGTATAGGATTATACGTATATACATTTTATCTCGACCATTAATTATGAATGTAATTAATACCCGCTATATAATCGCCATTTGATGTAGGTTAGTGTTATTTACCACCTTAAATACTCTCAGCCGAGTAAATAAAAAGCAGTTCAATTATTCGTAGAAAAATTTGTAACTTTCTATCGTCGACTTTGGAGGGTGCAGCTCATGGGGATTCCCATGGGAAATCCTCCCACGTTATCATTTTCCTTGTTTGCTTCTTCGGAGATTTTATAATCCTTAACGCGGTTGCGACACTCGGTTTATATCTCATTTTCACTGACAATGAGCTCTGGGAGTTTCTTTTCCATGTCGGCCATTTGACCCCCCGAGTCGTGACCCCGCGATGATCTTAGCTTTACTAGCGGATGATTGATCTTACTCAAGACCTCGAACCAAGGACCACTGGTTTAGTTTATAACTCTGACGCAATACTTCCGTAAGGCCCTTCGCCTCTCTATTCCAATCCGCTCCGTTACACTCCACTCCGCTCACCGATCGGCCTCTCCCTATGCTCGATCCCCGAAGCCAGCTCTTGAAAATCAGACTGGCCTAAATAACCCGAAATAAAACATCGCCACCATTTGGAACGATCGACTCTTCTACTCTTTTTGCCTATGCGGATCAAAGCTCACTTCTCATGAGTAATGGTGTTTAATATCGTCAAGACTCGGTCGAATTCGTAAAAAATTTATAACACTGTTCGAAATATCGCCGACTGAATGGATGTACCGAAAGTAAGATTTGGTGGCCGATGTTCGACACGTATAACTAACATCCCGATGACACGGCCTTGAGGGCCATCGTGAAATTTTACAGCTTGTGAATAAAAAAAGACAAGATAAAAAAAAAAATCCTCAAAGGTATAGGTATATTTCCGGCAAGAGAAACCACATTCGATTGGCCCTTCGCCAACTAGAACTGAATGTAGTGGCGGATCGGTTAGGGAGAAGGTTACCAGTACATTGGTTAGCGAAAGCTACGCCGTAGGGCGTTACTTGAGAGTTTAGCGAGACGAAATATTAGGGCCACGAAGGCCTCTCACAGAGATCTGATTAACATCAACTACGTTAAGGCATACCAACCACCACCTACGCATAAAATACAAGGCCCTTCTGTGTGACGTAACTATATCATGTGACTGAGTAAGCCAAAGCAGGAGTTCGCCCTTGTGGCTTGTCATAATTCAATGCTTAATCAATTTTCACGGCTGTAAAATGATCACGTATACGGAGTAATACGTACTGTAGTTTGCCAAATTGCGTAGATCACTGGGGAAATATTT
Source organism: Athalia cordata (assembly GCA_963932425.1). NCBI lineage: Eukaryota > Metazoa > Arthropoda > Insecta > Hymenoptera > Athaliidae > Athalia > Athalia cordata. The sequence goes on from OZ010627.1 coordinate 713,724, forward strand.
TTTTATGGGTATAGAAATATCAAATAAAATGTTCGAGAATTTTCGACCAATAGACTTTCCATTTCATTCAAAAGAAAACGAACTGTGACAAACTTTGGAATGGAAAATATCATAGGGTGGAAAAAGTCTGGGTGTTTACACGTTGCGTGTTTGAAAAATACAATTTACACATGTGTACTTTGCATAATATTGTTAACCCGTAGTTATAGCTTTGCACATAGTGACGACCAAGCATTGATCACGTGACCGCATGAAGTTAAAAATTTCGCACTCAATATAATGAGGCGACCGGAAGTGGTTTGACGCGCGGTGGTTTACCACGAACCATCTAAGGGGAAGAGACTGACTACACAAGACTGAGATTAGTTAAGTCCTTCAAGATCGCAGATGTTGGTGCACGGATGATTTTTACACAAAACTAAATTAATCAATTAATCTAACTAGTAGGTGTAGAATGTACAATAAAATTTGTCCGACTATATATTACTGTAAGTTCTATCGTTGGTATCGATTCGTTTACCAATGATAAAGAGATTATGAGATAGAAAATTTAGTCCACAGAGAATCTGCGGAGTTTCATAGTTCCAAAGGTCACTTTGATCTTTCATAAAAAGTTCGAAGAGATCACGAAACCCAGGTAGTGTCGTAGCCAGGGACAAGTAGCAGCGATTTTCGCCACTTGTAGGAAAGCGTGTTCGAACAAGGGGAGCGTTTGGGAGCATCCCTTTACAGGTCACTATTCATATTCAGTTGAGGTCAACTTAAGGAACATTGTGTAATCCGATTCCGTAGCCCATCGAGATCAGGGCTACTACAACTCTAGAAACCGGCAACCCCTCACCGTCGCCATATTGGTTTTCAAACTTTCGATTCTCTGTCTCCCTCTCTCTCGCCTTTCCATCTCCAATCTCCACCCACAGATACAACTATGCTGATACTATACGAAATCTACACCCACGAACGCCACGCAATCAAACGCACTTTGTTCCCCTATATACGTGACCCTTGAAGAGAGTCTTATACCATACGGAGAGGCACGCCTATTTCACCCATCATTTTAACCTAGGAAGCTGAGAGAAGAAGAAAGAAAAAAGGAGGAAGAAAAAAATGAAAGGGAGCAAAATGGGTAAAAGAACTTCGAAGAGGGTCTCTAGAATAGGTAGGAAGAATGATGAAGAGTGAAGTTTGAATGGGAAGAGCCGATGCGGTGCAAAGCAACGACTGACATTACGTGATACACATGCGCTCCTCATTTATCAGACTGCAAAAGAATGCGGTAGAGCATTCGACTTAACTTTCAACAAGTAAGACCTACCGACCGACACCGTGATTAGGACTACTTTCTTTTTTTTTCTCTCCTTTCATTCGAAAGCAAAATCTGTTGTTTTTATATCCATAAAAAAAAAAATGTTTCACAGGATATTCCAAGACACCGAAGAATTTGATTATCTCGTTAAAATTCATTGCACGTTATGAAATTTGATCAATGAATCAAAAGCTAGATTTTATCATCTGCGAGGTAGACACATCAGACGTATTATCTTACATGAAGGGTAGGTCAGGTATGGTCATCCCGTATACTGCAGGTTTTAAAACCCTAAGATTTGCCTCCGAAGGACCTTCATCCTGCAGGTAGGAATAACGAACCTTTATTATACCTATGGACCGTCACAGATATTAAGCACTTTTTTTTCGAAGGTCAAAAACTGTCTCTTCTGTCGATCGTTGTACTCAACATTCACCGGCAAGTTTTCCTGCTTCAATCAATCCAGTAAAGAAAAAACTATTCGCAATCTACTAAATGAGGCGGCTGAAATACCGACGTCCCAACAATCAATAAAAATGTAACCTTGAATATCATTCAGATCTATTGAAGGAAAACAACAAAAAAAAAATCTAACGCTGCTACTTTGATCTCTACAGTTCGTTTGATTCGTTCTCGTTGTTATTTTTAATGGATAGTTCGAGAGATGTTTGAAGAAAAAAAAAATTGAAGTTACCAGAGAAACTATGACAAAGTCATAGAAGATGAAACTGAATGAGGCGTGTTAAGGTGAGAATAAATGTGTCGATCATCCGATTGTGAATGACGTATCCATCCGCAATCGTTGTTCCAAAATATGTCGCTGGGAATAAAACGAAATTCTTTGTGGAAGGACCTTTATAAATAATCTCAGGTCACGCCGGCGCATGGAGGGGCAGCTGGGCAAGGGCAGACGTGCGTCTAGACAGTTAAAAGGGCTCGGTTGCCAAAAAAAAAAATTGAACAAAAAAAAGTGACGGTTCTAGGGGAACTTTAAACTTTCACTGACTAACGCCAGACCACCGCACGCCGATGGCAACAGTGCCAGACCGAATAGTCCTGAGGTCCAAGTCAGCTGCTCCTGACTCGAGGATACCAAAACGAAAGACGAGCCAGACTGTGTATCTTTTTTCCAGGAATGGAAAAATAATGTCTCGGATTCCGAACCGATCTTCCTAAACTTATGACCCGCAAATTGTTCCATGAGGAGAAGAAGAAGCAAAAGAAAAAAAAAGTTAAAAAATCTTTTCAGTAGGTAAATCGGAATAACATAATGTGCCCATAGTCCTTTCATGAAGTTGAAGGATAAAAGGCAATATAACGATTAGGCTTCCTATTTTTTCTCATCATTATTCACGGTTCTTTGTCTGCCCATGATCTACTCTAGTGCAGGGGGTAAAAAAAAGAAAAAAGAAAAAATTTGACGATGGACTCGCAGAGTGAGGTATACGTATAGCTGCAGTACGAAGACAAAAATGGACACATCAAACAGGTGTATGGCCTGAATAATTCTGGACTTTGAACTCTGGACTACGGGGAGTAACGTGAAGTGTGCATAGGACAGTTCACGGTCCGTCGCGTTGTTCACTTCATACGGTTAAGGGTATAATATAGAATATAGATATAGGATATAGGGCGGTACCCGAGAACCACGGGACCCCGACGACGACGACGATGACGGCGATCAGGTGTTCGTGGGACAGAGACACCTGCCCTCCGCGTTCAACATGATATAGGTATAGGTATACATAGTATATGCGCTGACAATTCACATGTATACACTATATATACGTGAAATATAACCAACCTCGATTTCTCGTATAGCAACAACGGACGCCGGGGTTTTTTGGGGTCTTCCAACGGTGCGACGGCCGCCCCAGGTCTTTAACCCTTCGGAATACCGCAGCCTTCAACATTTTTTTTCTCTTTCTTTTTCTTCATTTTCCCTCAATCTTACCAGGCCACGCGGCTAGACGGTCCGAACAAAAGGGGTTGAGGTATCGAAAAATGTGCATGTTTTTCAATCCTTCCAAACCAATTCGAAATTCGTTGCTCTCGTAGAAGATAATTCTACAGATGAAAATTTATTTTTGATTCATCAATTTTTGAATCTTTTAAATTTCTAAGCGTCCTGCAGTGAGGCCTTTTACACCGAATCGGATGAAATGAAAAACGAAATATCTAACAAAGAAAAAGATAAAAAAAATGTGAAGATTGTTTCACGATAAATTAATCCAGTCGTTCCAACATTTTCCCATGAACATTATAGCCCTACAAGAGTATAATTCTACAATCCATATGGTATATTTCCACGAACTCGATGTTTCGCGTCATTTGCGTTTCCTTCAGGTTGAACGACTTGAAAAACAACAGACGTTTCTTACAAGGTGGTATACACCTATAAAGAACACATTACCTACAACACAAATATCGAAATCTTCTGCAAGCTGAATAAATAGTTTAGAAATCCAACTAATAAATCTATGGACACCGCTAGATTATATTGTTTATAGATTTTCATTATTTTTTATTTTTTTTGCTCTGCTTTTTCCCCCCTCATTTATTTCATCAGATATTCTTCGTTTTTTTTCAAGAAACTTTTAGCTCGAATCCCATCATCGCCATCGCACGGACGACGAGATGGAATATCGCGAATAACAAAAAAAAAAAACGCGACGCGACGAAATAAATATTATTGTTTGCGTCTATAGCGCAAGACCTGCACAGTATAATCGAGTGTAACAATTCGATACAGTAATTAACGAAAAAAAAGAAAATAATTAATGCGATAAAAATAAAACCACAATTATCGTTCTCTGCCATTGACCTTGCGTTGAAGAGAATTTTTTTTTCTTCTTTTTAATTAAATACAAAAAATTAATGAATAAATAAATAACTTGAAAAATGAACTCACCCAATAACGTGTGGTACATCGATGGAATGAGAAGACGCTCTTTTTCGATCACCGGCCATGTCGGCCAGCCTTGCAAAATCTGTATCCTGATCAGCCAGGCGAGCGCTTTTTCTAGACTCCAATAGTCTGACTTCCTCGATGCGTTTTGTCAATGTCACCGTACTCTGGAAACAATCAAAATAACGACCAGGTTAATTTCACAAATTTTTTCAATAATGAAAAATACACGTCGTATTGGAAGGAGCCTTTCTCGATACTACGTTTATCTTTAGGTATACCGTTGTGGCTTTCTTACAATCAGAATTGCATATTCAGAGGTTCCATTGCAGCACATATCGAGACATTTCAACGCAGGCAACATACATGAACGTATAGGTATACTTATAAACCGCTTTTAACTGCGTATCGTGTGGTTTGAATTGTTTTCGCGTTTCTCTGTCGCAGATCGATGACCGCCGTTAAAGCCTCATTGTGTACTTAGAGTTCAGGTACACATAGCTGAAAATAAAGAAGAAAAAAAAAGGAAAAAAAAAAGATTGATAAAGAACTATGTAAATGAGAGTGATCATTTATATTTATATTTAGTATACCAACTTCTTATCTGACGAATCAAAAAAAAAAAAATGTGCAACGATGAATAGGTATGTACGCTTGGTGACAAAAATAAGATTCTTCATTCATCAGTTCGAAAAGTAATTTATTTTGATTATAACAGAGAAAAGAAAATGCAATTAGAATGAACGAATTGATCGGTGTTATAAATTTTATAAAAAAAATAAATGGACTGTGAGCTGCATCGATTGTAAAAAGTGTGCGAACGAATTCTTTGAGTAAATTGATATTTATAATTAATTATTTCAGGTGGATTTCCGGTCTTCGGTGGGAGCAAATTATACACAGTACATATACCTATAACATATATGTGTATTGTATATACTTATATGTGCACTTCCGGTGCGGTTTATATATAAAACCCGATACATATCGCGTGAATTCTATTGAATTAAGATTCACTTCCGCGTTAGGGGCGGCCAGCAGGGCGACGACCACGTCATGTAAGTCGTGTACCACGAGTGGGTGTTAAACCTAATGGTATTGCATTTTTGTTAGGTTTTTTTCTGAATTTTCTATACTTCACCTAAATTATCTGAATGAAAAAACTGAAACAGTAAAAAGCCTTCTCCCCGCATTATATATGAATGTCTCGATTTCTTTTTTCTGTTTTTTTGTTCGTATATTTATCCCGGTTGGTTTTTACGACGACGATGATCATCACCGCGAGTCACTATATACCGGGGAGAGCCTTCTGTTCCGGCGAATATTCCCGGCTGTATATTACAACACGACGAAGGATTTTCCTTGTAAACCCCGGGCGTATATGACGCGCGACTTTTGCCATGAACGCTCGTATAAAACTCATAACGTCTTGGATTATAAGGAATTACGATAAAATGCATTTGCGAACGGACGATAATGTGAAAATAATGGCGTTCGTTATCCTACCAAGTACCAAGCAGACAGTCCTAAGTACACGTGGGTTACAACAAAACGCAACAGAATCTCACCTAAATATGCGCTATGTCCGTAAGGTACCACGTGACGTCAGACCGCCTGCTCAGGGCTTACGCACTGATCTCTATTTCTATTATAGAGATCCTTGGTGTCGCATGCGCATAACCGAGTGGCCAGTATACAGGAATATTCCCTGTATTTAACCGTATTGTGGTGTAATTTGATATAAAGCATATGATCAAATTTCTACGGAAGACGTTCTTTTTATTATAAGATAATCTCTACCAAAACCAATTTATTTCCTAGAATTTTTACAGTCTGAGAATTTTTTACTTCACTGATTCAAAAATCTATATGATATCGATAGATGCGAACTAGTATATGTTTAACAACCTACAATAAGTGTCGTCTAAGATTTTGCATTAGAAACGTAATCTGTACAGGAAATATATCGGGAAATATCGATACGTATCCGAATACAAATTAATACAATAACGATAATGAAGTATATATTCACTATAGTTTATGTGCATTATATATATATGATATATATGTATATGTATAAATATAGCTAATCAGTCGTAGCAGAGAGAATTATTTATCTACAACTACAATCAGCAGCTCGCGGTTTATCAAATTATAAATGGCGGATCAACTTCAAGGTTGTTAATAAAAGGGAATAACATAAATAAAGTATTGAATTGTAAAGTTTTTATTTGCTTTCCCATAGGATTTTCCTTTGTCAAAAGTAACATTGTGCGTCACAACTTTATGTACATGTTTATGCATAAAAATAATATTAGATTGCAAAAAAATGCGCCTTCCCCAAGAGCAATAACATATTATACGCAATATTATATTATAAGAAAAAAAAGTACCAACACTCAATTTTTTGTTTGTCTCAATGTAGAAAGTAATGATATTAGAAATAATTAGAAACACGATGATAGGTTGCTATGTAACATAATAATAACCTAACCTATTTTTATGTATTTTGAGCCCAGGAATTTGGATCCGCGAGTTGAATTGGGATTAGTTTTTTGTCGATTTTGGGGTCAAAAATCGACATTTTTTTTTATTTGGTTTCATGAGGTATTTTTATGTATTTTGATCTCAGGAATCCGAATCTGCAAGCCAAATTGATCTATCTATAAAATTGATCGAGTTGTCGCCAATTTATCGCTACGAAAAGTGAAAAAATGAAGATATCTCGATAGGATTTATTCCTAGCTCAATTTAATCGATGGATTCGAATTCCTGAGGTCAAAATACGTAAGAAAAGTGTCCTACGATCGATTTTAAAAATACTTCATTTTTGGCCCAAAAATCGAAAAAATCCAAAGGGGTATACCTTAGATTTTTGTCGATTTTGGGGTCAAAAATCGACATTTTTTTAAATCGATCGTAGGACACTTTTCTTACGTATTTTGATCTCAGGAACACGAATCTGCAAGTTAAATTGATCTATCTATAAAATTGATCGAGTTGTCGCCAATTTATCGCTACGAAAAGTGAAAAAATGAAGATATCTCGATAGGATTTGTTCCTAGCTCAATTTAATCGATGGATTCGAATTCCTGAGGTCAAAATACGTAAGAAAAGTGTCCTACGATCGATTTTAAAAATACTTCATTTTTGACCCCAAAATCGCATGACCCAAAGCCGGGATAAAAAGAATTTCAAGTGTTAATTCAGGTTATAAACTATCTGTGTGCCAAATTGCATCCAAATCCGTTCAGCCGTTTTTGCATGATTGAGTAACAAACGTCCGAACATCCAAACATACAAACTTTCACATTTATAATATTGGTAGGATAGTTGATAATACAACGCTGGTCGGATTCCGGATATGATAATATGACGTCCAACGATGACGTCAGTGTTGAGTTGAATTGCGTATCCGCAGAACACGACACAAGACTTGACTCTACTAATATACATACTGTGCACAACTAAGATGGACGTACCCACTTAAAAAATCTGTGTAGATATGCGAAGGTGAGAACACCGCGTAATTACGTTTTAACCACCGGAGTCACGACTCACCTCAATTTGAGTCAATTCGCGAGATAAAAAATATTCAAAACACAACTCTTCAGATCACAAGATAACGAATCGACACAAAACACACACAAACTGAACACGCGGTGCAGGTTGACAAGAGAAAAAAAAAGAACTTTGGAGAAGAGAGCAGCGAAGGGGACGAAAGGCGCGCTAAAACAAGACTGCAGATGAAACTCGACTCGCGGTTTTTGCTGTATAATTTATAAATACGTATATATCCATTGCTTCTGCTTCGAACAGCAGCAGCATCACAGCAGGAACTAAAACAGCAAATCTGTATAATCTGCGCTTCGCCATGTGACTCGATATTACACAGAAAAACTGATTAAAATTAATCACCCGTAACTGGTAAAAATTTTAATTTATATAATAGCGAAAACAAAAACAAGAAGCGAATTAAAAATCAGATGATAATTTTCAGCGTAGTGCGTATTAGGTAGGTCCGACATCGTGTCACGTGTTTTATGATATTTACGATGATAATGACGATGACTATGATAACGGCGGGTCGCGAGCACCTGCACCTTCATTAATTGACTATAGACGGTGAAAAACATAAATAAACAAATAAAATAGAATAACAAAAGATGACATAACGTATGAATGTGTTAACTACATATTTTTTAAGGTCGACCCGCGAGTATATCGCCGAATGACGTGTGCAAACGTATACGTCTTACACAATCCTCATTAGACGCGTTACATACTGTATACGTATTTTATAATATCCGCAATAGCTAGTGCGAGAAAAGGATAGAAAATTATTGAACGAAGCAGAGGCAAAGGTCGTGTAAAAAATATTTCCTGTTTTCCCCTTCGAATCATTCGGGATTTAAAAAAAAGAAAAAGAAAAAGAAAAGACCGAACGACGCTGCACACAACGTAGTTCCGCATAGCCGTACGATATACGCGGTAGCTGGACGTGTATTTACGTATAATAATATCGAAAATGACGCGCGTGATTACCACGTGACCAAGCGTCATCGACGGTTGATGTCGCTGAACGCGTAATAATCATAGTCGACGTTGTCCGTTTTCGTTGTCGTTTTCCTTCGAAGCCTATCCGGATTCGAAACGAATCTAAACGAAGCTACGACACGTCACGATCAGAAGTTACACCGGTCAATGTGTATTAAATGCTGTAATTCGGACGTCACTACCTTTTTTTTTTATATCAATGTGTATCACTTGACTTCACTTTTACACGACGATTCGCAACGCGCAAAACTAATTTCGATTTTGACGTTTTTTCCTTATCCAACCGTTGTCACTTGCGGCTACTAAACTTCCACCGCTGATACAAATGCTTACATGTAAATCAAGCTACGCAATTTCCCGCTATGTGTATTTTGTTATTATCAATATGCGCATGCGCCCAAGCGTACGTATTGATAATTCCCAAACGGAGAATCTTCACTATCTCGAAAAAAAATATAATTACATTTCATTTTTTATCTATACTTTTCCAATTATCAATTACAACATCGGCAACATCGTTTTTTTTTTTCATCCGGCCCCAAGTTTGCTGTGAAAAAAACTTTTTGACTTTGTTCACGAATTTACGGAAAATTACGTCAATTGATTAATCATTCGTCTGGTCCTAACGGTACCCGTAATTAACGTAACCTACGCGGTCTCAAATAATCATCACCGCATATATTTCCTATTTTTAAAGAAATCTTTCGAGTCAAGTTCGAAAATTTTATGAACATAATTATTCAATCTTAGACATTGTGATAACCGTATCAAAACGTTCATATTCTGTTCTTTTTTTTGTCCGAATGATTTTTTTACGTAGAAAAAAAAACGTGTCTGGTAGGTCAGTTTAATAGTTTGAACAGAAACAAGTCAATTTTATGCGTTCAACTTGTTCGTTTGCTTCTTTTTTGAGTTATTTCGAAGCGCGCGGTGTCCAGCGAGGCCAGTGAAAGATCTATGCGTGGATCGGAAGGATCGAGAAAAAGAACAGCAGGCGATGCGAACTTCTGATCTTCGCATCTTCAGAATGAAGAAAGCGATACAACGGAAATATTGAAATAATAATCGAGACACTGTCAAGTGCTTGGGGAAAGTTGATGACGAATTGGTAAAACCTTAGCGAATTTCGAAGCTACGTAAAATTGACTCGATGTAATAACTGCTTCTGACGTCAGGTTGTTTGGAGCGTAGGAAAATAACATGAGAAAAGGTTGAATCCAACAAATCGAATCGAATCCTGTGAGCGCGGTTAAAAAAGTGCGATTTACATGTAAAAAATTTTTGATCCAATCATCGTTACGTATTATATAAATTGTCGTTGATCACATCGATCGTTAGGATCTGGTGAAAAAAAGAAACCATAAAGTTATCGTCATTGATCTGTGGGAGATCCGATTTCTGAACCAGCTTGATAAATCTGTTGTAGAATGAACCGTGAAATATTCTACCGCTAATATTTTAGTACATGATCGGTATTATTAAAGTGTTAACTTAATATCTTTGTAGCTGTAAAAGCGAGCATAAGTTTACCGATATAATAATAAGAAATTTGAAAGCCACGGAGAAAGTGGTGGACATAGTCACGTGGGGTGATCAGCGAGTTAACGTCCAGCGAGAATGGATTGGATTGGATTGGATTGGATCGGTGATTGTGGGTAACCGGAGCGTGTCCAAATCACGCCGGGTCTTGATAATCTAAAAGATCGTTATGATCGTTCCGAATCGAAAGTACTTGCACGATCGGAGAATCGGTATTAAAATTACTGTTCTCTTTTCTTATCTTCGGAATAAAAACCGCAACTTATGTTGCTTAGAAACGCACGATGTTAATACAATTTTCATTATGATAATTCAGGTGTTCGAGCGTAACGAAAAACACGAGTCATTTTTTATTCTCCTCTTTTTCATTATCGGTTAGTCAAAATATTACGACAAATTCATTCTCCTAATGAAGAAAACCTGCACTGACTCTGAACCTGCAGATGCAGCGGGGTCAAAGTTTATCGATTAAACTTAAAAAAAAAAAGAAGAAAATTGCGCGTGTCTACATAGATTATCCTGCACTTATGCCTATTAAATATTTCCATCAAGGAGGAAAAAATAAATAAAAATTTTGTCGCCGTTCTCGGTGTATTACCAACAAAAATTCGCGAAAAAACATCTGATGTATAAATAATTTCCTCTTTTAAAACTCTGTACTTTTTTTTTCACACCGAATACTTCTAATTTTAGAAATAAGATAATTGTACAACTTATCTTTTTTTCTTTCTACAATTCTAACCTCAAGTTTTTCCTTGACTTTTTTTCTTTTTTCTTTTTATCGTTGCACAGTCGAAGCAATTGATGGTGCAAGCTCCAGTGAACGCGGAGCGCATGCATATAAGTATACCTATACAGTTAGTTTATAGGAGAAATCAGTAGGTAATACGAGAAAATAACAAAAAAAGCAAAAAAAAAATATATATATACACTTATACGTACACATTTTCTTCGTCTATAAGTACCGTATACGTATACTTCCATTATAGCATGAAAGATGCGAAACACAAGTATACATACTATAGATTACACGAATATGATACGCTATAAATAAGGCAATAATATTTTTTTATAATTTCTGTCTACTTCATTTTCCGTAGCACGGTGTTAATATCAATGAAAAATATTCTATACAACGTTCATCATTTGGAAAAAACCAATATATATGAAAAAAAAGAAAAGAAAAAAAAACGAACAGTGTATTGAAAAGTAGAACACGTATTATTGGCGTATGATACATATATATATATAATTTAGACACTAGCGTAAATGAAATATTACTTTTAAATGAAGATGAAGAAATGAAATAGACGACGTTAACATCTCGTTTATAAATAGATGAGCAAACTTTGTAAGTGACTTGAAAATATATATTTTTTTTCTTATTTTTTCTAACAAAAATGGAAAACCACGTTGTCGCGTCGCGACGTCCGCGTCGGTACGATGTGCGGGTGATAATTGAAAACACTTGAAAATTGCACGTGTACATGAAAAAGGAACACACACACACACACACGTAGATGACATAATATATTAAATATAGGTGAAGTAGTAGATCCATCTACGTTCCATTCGATTTATATAAAGTAAATAATCGCAAGTGTTGAAATTTATACGTGAACAAACAATAAAATAAAATAAAATAAATTATTTGATATTCACTTCGTCGCACAAAAATTGCTACTTTTAAATTAAGGTAATTAAACATCTTTGAAAAAAATAATTAAATGAAATACAACCATAAAAAATTTGTAGATAAGATGACTGTTTTTCTTTTTGGATCTTTACATATACTTGCAAAAAAATTGTTCAGCATATTATAGTTAAAACTTGAATTCAGGTGTCTGCATATTATACGCGTACATAAATGGCCTTTCTTTTCTTACAAGTCGATGTTCTAACATTGTGAAATATCTTAGCAGGTGAAAGTGCACTTTATATAGAATTTGTTTCAGAAGGTGCTTTTACATAAATTATATAAGTTAAAGGTAGGTATATAACTACTTCGTACAAATCAGACGTGTGCGCGTTACTATCTCATGTACGAGTATAGTTAAAATATTGTATATGAATAGAAGTAAAACAAAAAATAAATATATTAAAACAGAAATAAGATGAGACGAGTTATCGAGAAAAAAAAATGCATACGATATCCCCCGAATTTTTCTATTACATCGTCAAATTTGACATGACGTATGCATTAGATTAAGTGCGTGCAGGTATTGATGCATAAATTTAACAGCCGTTGAATTTATTGCAGATGCATAAAGTAGGTATTTCAACAATCGTACGTTCAAAGGTATGTATGCAGAAGTAGGTATATAAAACGTATAGCTGCTGATCAATTATGGAGCAGGAAACGAGCAACGGACCCGACGAGCCGCGCGCTATAGGTTGCACCAACGGCAACAGCATTGCAGGGCGGAATTCAACGCGGCGAACACGCGCAGCGGCAGAAATGACGATGGTTATGATAACTGTAAATAATAGCGCGTGGTTCAAACCGCCATGATACCGAATTCGTGAGTAACTGGATACGTACGTTCATAGAAAGAAAAAAAAAAAAGAGGAATGGTAAGTCACGCGTGTCCGAGACTGGCTATTATATATATGGATAGTCACGGATAAAACACTTTGTTATAGTTTGTCACACCATAAGATGCACGGAAGAAGATTGCCAGGTGATTTATACGACGAAGAGAAAATCAACGATCGCGGGATCGACGAAAACTGTATGGATTTGACTAATGGAGTCGTAAGAAAAAAGTAAAAAATAAAAAAAGCGTGTAACCTCAATTCGATAAATGCACGTGTGACGGGACGCGGCAAGTTGTCATCTGGGAGATAAGCGTTGTACGTCAAATAAACCATTAATTCATTGAATCATTCGTCGCCGTTGATAATTTTCTAATTCACAGGTGACGAACGTTTACACTTAAACTTTCGATCGCGTTATCGTCCATCGCCTACACGGCTACGTTTAGTTATGAAAATATCCGTACCCATAGTTGTTTGATTTGGAGCGTAGATAATATGAGTGTTTATAAATGTCTGCGAAACTTAAAAAGAACATGCAGCATGCGCAGCACCTGAGAGCTTCAAGGATATTACGCTATTCCGTTCGTTGTTCATTCTTCTCTAGATACCTGCACGGCAAAAGCGAGCCGCTTTGTTCGAGGTATTGTAGTCCAGTGTAGGTACATTTATATGCCCTTGCATGATTTTTCTTTCTTTCTTTTTTTTCTTTTCTCGCTCAAGAATTACCACGGATTATTCAACGCGCATTTACTGCACGTGCACTGCTGCTGCAACGTACCACTTATCGAACACCTGGGTTAGGTTAAAGTGAATCAAACCGCCGACGTTCTACCCTTTAATTATTTTTACTCATTGTTAGTTAGCTGCATGATTTCATACATTTTCCAAGTTTTTTTTCTTTTTTTTTTGCATCATTTTTACACTAGATATACGATGATGTGTCACTGATATTTTTCCACACCGGAAGCTGGATGGAAAAACTAATTATCTCGTCTACGCGTGTGGCTTCCGGAAAAAAAAGAAAAAAAGAAACAAGAGAAGCAAGGAAAAAGCAGCGTTCGACAAAATTGTAAAAGAATATAAGGAGAGCGAAGGAGAACGAAAAGAAAATTGAGGGCTTTCATCCTTGGCGCGATTTTACTTCCCACGAGGTATTCTCGCACGACGAGTAGTTTTATAACCAGTATTACGTGTTATGCGTTACATGAAAAAACAAAAAGGAAAATAATTTATTAAAATTCTCAAGTGTTTAAATAATTTTTCGTTTCGGGCCTAACACTGCAGTGTAGATCATGGGAAATAAAAAATTCCAAAAAATAAATTCGTCGGTGGCACGATCGCATAAATTGTTTTCAAGTAATCACCTAGATACTAATCGTTTCCAAACGATGTTTCTAATTTTATTTATTCCAAATCACAAAAAGATAGGCGCCAATACGTAATTTGTAGAGCAAAAAATTAGGCTAACCGATTAGATCCTCGAGTACCTTTTGAGAGTCTAAAAAATCCAAAACACTCGTTTTGTAAGGACCACCCTAATATGCATATGAGTAACATAGTTACGTGTATCGTAATATCGTATGCACGTATGCACGTATATATAACGTAGGTAAACGTATCGAGCCGGCTGTGCACGATGTGGTAATAAGTCGCAATCACATATTTGCCATGAGTTGGCCTGTTAAAAGTGACGTCACTGGTTGCGGTGACACGGTGACATAGTGACACAGATTACGTCCGACGTACAAACGGCGACGACCACCGTACCGAGTAAGCGTAATTTCACGTAGCAGCAGCAGCAGCTGTTGGTAGAATTTGCTTGCCATGCTCTTTCTACAATGCACCGGCTGATGAGAGAATAAGGCCTTCTTCTTCTTCCATCCGCCTTCGCAGCCGTCTCCGTCTTTCCTCCGTAATATCTGACCTTCTTTTTCTACTTAATATTTTTTTCTTTTCTTTTTTTCTTTTTTCAAACAATCGTGACAAACGTTACCCTACACAGTCTGCACCGCGTACCATCAATTTCTTACAAAACCACGATTGTACCTTCTTCTTTTCCTTTTTTTTTCGCGAACACCTGACTATATCGGATGATTCCACGTCTCTCTGTACATTCTTTTTCTTTTTCCTTTTTTCTTTTTCCAGTTTAATGGTTACCCACAAATAATTATCGTACCCATGTTACGGCATTCTTCAAACCATGGCTTCACATTATAGAAATATGCGTACGGAAAATTATGAGAGCCTCCATTTGTAAAAAAAAAAAATGCGTAGGTGAGCGTGAAGCGATTTCGTATTTGGATAAAATCAAGAAAAAAAAAAAGAAAGAAAAGTATTTTTGCCAACGTGCACATGAATGCACATGTAGGTATGTAGGAACGTACTTCAATATTTTATTACGGCTTGTAATTTTCTTTCTTTTTAATTAGTTTTATGCTCCTTTTTTTGCCGATGTGCATATCCAAAAATAATTGCGTGAATCATCCAGCTTACAGTGTGTATATGTATATTACATTCTGTACAAGGACGCGTCCGGACCTCCTGCGGCCTGGATATAATAATCTAATCTTTGTATGTATTACGTGTACATAAAATTCAAATACTTCTATCCACGTTGCATAGACGTGAAATAATTGGACGTAAGTAAACGTATATATATTGTTTAATGTATCTAGCAACTTTCCCTTTTTAACAACAAAAAAACGAACGGTGATTTCCCAGCTTTGTACGCGCGAAGATGTTCCGTATGTATATAACTTTAATGCACGTCCTACAAATGTACACCCAGCGAGTTCGAATCTGATGTGCGCGCGCGTAGCCCGTAGGTGGCAAATCTCAAGGAATGTCTCAGAATCTAATTCGCTTGGTATACATTTTATATACGCGATAGAAATGAAAAATAACAAATAAATAAATAAATAAATAGAAATAAAAAACCAAAAGCTAGCGAAAGTCATTCGCGACTAGAAACTCGAAGGTATAATAGGAACTAACTTCTTCTTTTTCTTCCACATACTTTTTATTCGTCATCTTCTTCATCTTCGTTTATTATTTATTTGTTTTTACTTCGTTTTTTTTTTTCTCAACGTTGCACACATATAATGTACATTAAACACATACGCATACGCGTAGTCCGTCGCGTCTTACCTTTCACTTGCAGCATATCTGTGCAGAATCACCGAAACATAATTTTAACCGAGATATACAAACGAGATAAAAAAAAAAATAGAATAAAATGAGAGAGAAAAAAAGAAAAATGAACAGTAAATTTTTTTACAGTCAGAGCAAACAATTAATTAGCAAAGATATGCGTGTGATTTTTAACGAAACGAAGGACGCGAAGATTATTTTGTTTATTTATTTATACATGTATATATATTTTTTTGCGCATAGATTTTTAGAATTTCCTTGAATCTCAACCTATTAGATTCGATACGATCAAGGATTATAGTCAGCTGACGAATGCATAATCTTTTATTTTTTCGAGTATGTATACCGTGTGTACAGGTGTAGTTGTGAGTAAAACGTGGTATTCTAATAAACCTGAGCGAAAGTGTCAACGTTCTAATCGAAAGTAAATTTTCTGGTGAAACTACCGCGCAGTAAGGACCGGTTTGCATTCTGGGTTGCGGCCTACTTTTTTAACTCCGAGTATTTGGGTCGGTGCTAACCGCGTTACTATACTATACATAACAACGCGCTGTATAATAAAATTCGTCTCACGCCCAATGATCTTTTTGAATCCACGAATTTTTTGATTCGATCAAAAAAACTGAGACAAAGACAAAAATTTCATTTCTTATCTTCACAATAAAAATTTCAGAAAACTATCCAAGCGAATACGAAAATTTGAAAAGTTCATTAGATTTTCTTCTTCAAAACCGGTGTCATTTGGATTTCATAGACGTAATAAATTAAAAAAAATAAAATTGGAACAAAAAAAATAAAATTTAAGCGTTACATTTCATTTTTATATAGTGTACAGTGTACACAAGTGGAACAGTCCCCAAAACTATAACCTAACGTAACCTCATAGTATTCTTGGCTGTAAAATTCAACCGTCATTAAAACAAAAAAAGAAAAAACTTAAAACAAATCGTTTTTTTTTTTCTTTCAACGTCTTACTCTACAATTCTATACGCCATATGGTAGACATATTTATTTATTACGGTATATCAAAGTCTTACTAAAAATATAGCTGTTTAATGTTTGCCCAAGCTTGAGTCGACCTTATAAACTGTAAAATATCCAGGTAAATATATTCAGACGAAAAAAAAATTGAAAGAAAAAAAAAAATTCCATCGTCACCGTCATTATCAACTACGCAAATCAATGTAGTACGTACGTACACGCGCAGACGTTATGAATAGCGGTTTTTTTGCTTTTTTTCCCCCGTTTTTTCATTTTTTTTGCTCTTATTTCCAAACTACCAGACACATTTTTACGGTTATATTATACGTGAAAATGTCGTCTTGATAATTCAAAAGGAAATTGCACCGCACTGCGTTTCGAATTTTGAGTCAAAAAAAAAAAGAAAAAGGATGAAATATAAAAGATTAACGAAGCCGAAGATTTATAAGATCTAAATCCAACATCGTCTATTCTGTAAATGAAGATAACCCAGTTTCGAAAAATTTACCCAAGAATGGGCACAACTGCCATCGTTAGTAAAAAAATCTAATGATTAATTAACACAGTTTGTTGTTTTCGAAATCAAAAATATAGTTTTTTTTCCTATTTCTTTGTGCATTTTTTTCCATACCATTGTCTTTTTCATGTGCATTCATGTATGCCGATGTACTATACACGACGATATACGATGCAGGGCGCGAGTGACTTGCACGGTAGCAGCATCAGCTGACATCAGGGAATGACTCGTTGACCTTGACCTTCTTCTTGTCATTGTCCTCCGTCTCGTCATGAAGTATGCAGTATAATACGTATGTATTGTACGTGCATGCATGTAATGTTATAACTTGCAAGTTTCACGCATACAAAATGTCCTCGCCGTTGGCGAATCATATGTTCATTGAAAATCCCCCTTCTTCCTTATACATTTATTCAAAGTCCTTCCGATCCCGCGCAACGACTCGCGGGAGAGAAAAAAAATTAATCAAATGGCCTGATCAGGACGATATCATATCGCGCCGAATTCTAGTAACGAAATGAGGAGACTGACAATGAGAAAAAAAAAAGGAATGCAGATCAAAAACAGGTCCTTCATCGTATATTTTTGTGTAATGTACGTACATGTACTCGGGGAAGCTGCAATCACAAAGAAAGAAATGACCTTGGCGATGTAGCACGAGGGAGATGAGGAGGAGGTGATTCCCTGATGCTTTACGATTTACTGCTTATAACATATGACGACGACCGTCTTTTCTACTTATCGGTCGCGTAGTAATATCGTGAGTTTGTAGTAAATGCGATATAGTAAATTCCGCGTACGTATGTTACCACCACTACCACCACCTACACGCATCTCCACATATACTTTACACGTTTTACGACTCGCAGCACAATTCCTTCACCGCGAGCTGATTTGCACTTGCTGTTTTGCACCCTGTAGTAACCGAACTCGTAGCATAACGTCGATTAATCGTCGAGTCATGTACGTACGTGCATACCTATACCCGGTAGAGAAACCCGCATGGTATTAAAAACCTCGCGATTATTACAACGAAAGTTCAAAAAAATAAAATGACGCGAAATACCGAAGGACGAATACAAGCGATTTCACATATACCTACTCTCGGATAAAAATTCCATACACATAATTATATATACGTGTATACATATATGGTAAATAATAATATGCATAATATTATTTATAAACGTTTATTCAAATACAAAACCACGTCGTACGTAACGCGATTTTAGAAAGTTCACGTTGAACAATAAATAAAATAAAATTGTAAAAAGAAATAAATTAATAAATTTCACCTCGTGCAGTCTAAAATGCGCCGTTGTATAATGATCGATTAAAATTTTGAAGTCGATCGAATTATATTAAAAACTGCATCGTGATGCCGGACGCCAATTGCATCGGACATTAAATTCTTTAAAATGACGAAACAATTTATGATAATGCGCGCGGTATGTATTTAGAAACACTCAGAGTATTCTCGCGTTCCAATTTAATCGCAATTTGCAACGATTGCATATAAATAAAATATATACCAATAATAACAAGAGTAATATCCACTACGACTATGTGAGCGACGATATTTTTGCTGCATATTAAACTTGCCAAAGAATAAAGCAATATTTGCTATACATTAGTGTTGGTTAGTCCGCGACCTAAATTCATTCTCGGTTATACGTACCGATGTGATTTCCATAAAAATGCATTATACCAAAAACCTAGAAAATAATATTTCGATCGAAATGTTTTTTCCATTTTCTTACCACCCCTTAAGTACTACGACAATGCCGCTTGTCTTCGTTGTCAAATTCCACAGATGAGATAAAAAAAACTATAATATTTTCAAAAACTTATCGCGTTCTGGCTAGGAAAAAGCTGCACCGAAGAAAAAGGAAAATAGATTAAAAAAGAAAAGGACGAGAAAAATGAAAATAAAAAATAAATGCATTATCCACCACTGTCGCGTTATCGTCGACCTGGTGACCACCACCGCACACGTGCGGAACAGAATCAACGACGAACGAAACGCGATGTGAAAGAAAATTGTTTTTCTTACAAACTAATAATCTATCCATATAATGTATTATGGTATCTGTTTCCTTTTCTATTTCTCATATTCTGCGACGTTGATTTATATTTATCTCCGTTTCTCCTCCCTTATTTGTGGTTTTTGCTAAGGATAATAATGTCAGGAGGGTATAACGTATAATGCATAAAATATGTGTAAGTAATTATATATCAGCCACAAAACGTCACCCAGTGTCCGACTTGTCAACCGACCAGCTGACGTTGTTTTCACTTGGCATCAGCATTTCAAAATCTTTGGTCATACTTCCCTGTACATTACGTACGTACATAATGCACAGACAAAACACGATTAGTAAACTGACATTCGTTTACTTTTTCACCGTATATAATATAAATTATCTGAAAAATTCATTACAATCGTTGCTGTTCGGTTAACTAACCGCGCACGATGATAATCTCGGACTGAAACGTGCTGCCAGATAAGAAAAAAGAAAAAAAAAGAAAAGAGAAGAAAGAAAAGGAAGAACGAAAGAATGACATCATCGTCAACTCATTATACTTCATTTGCAGTTAGCCACACGAAGTCTGTCTGATAAAAAAAAAAAAAAAATCAGCAATCATTATAATTAATTCCAATGCAGGAAGAGAAGAAGAAGAAGTCCGATCGATCCCTTATTACATGTGCCTATTTTACCGCTATTCACTCTGTCTCTCGTAAAGATCGGAGCGAGCAGAAGCATAAGAAAAAAAGAATAATGAAAATAAAAAACGAAAAAGAAACAGATAATAATGAGAATGAAAGAGTAGCAGTAGAAGGCCGACAGCTGTTTGAAGAAAATTTATTTCTGCGTTTTTTTTTGTTATTTTATTCCGCAGCCATGGTAGTGCCAATCTCCTTGGTCTCCCGCGGTTGCAATGTCCCGCGAACGAGTCAGTCGCGCCAAGTTGATATTTGCTTTTACGACACCTATATGGTATATAGATATGTATATACCATGTATATAATTCAGTATATAAACTCTGAAATCTGCAGCAGCACATGCAAGGCACATGCACATTGGATTCAGGGTGTAAGGTATGCAAGTAGTAATAGATACACATATTCGCTCGGTATGTCCAAATCACCCACACATATTGTACAATATGTAGAGAAAATATAGAGTTTTTTAGAGTATTGGTAGTGCGGGGGCGATCATACAAACCTAACGTGATGCACGTGCCGGCGCATAGCAACTCGTTACGACACACGCATACAAAAATGGTGGATACGTATTTCATTGAAACGTATATACACCTACGTATCTGTGTATATAACACTATGTACTATATGCAGATACATTTATACAGATATTCCCGGACACCAATGGTGACTGAAAAGTGAAGAGAGAGGAAGGGGGTTAGGCACGTGCAATGCAAGCCAGTCCGACGAATGGCCTCCCTCCAAAGTCGAAAGCCGTAGGTTAAGTTACCACGCGACAAACTCGCCGTTCGTTACGTATATATGGTCTATTCGTTTATGTACATGTCCATGTGCGTGTCTGTGTGTGGAGGTATATAGAATTATGTGTTACACTATGTACTTCGGTTGACGTCCGGTTTCGACTATGCGCATGTAAATTTATATGGAACGAAAACACATACGTGTATATGTAGATCCAAACTCTGCATAGAGACAAGATCATATGGGACATCTGGTTGTGAGGCCCTTTTTTCTAACATTTTTAGTGTCGACGGACCCATTTCCTACTTTTCACCAAATTAAATCCAAATCAAGTTGGGGCTTTGGTATCCACGTTCCAAATCTACCACGATTTGATTCACGTTCCGTTGATCGGAAGGCGAAAATATTTTGATCAAACTTTATGGGGTTTACAAATCGATCGGCATTTCTGAAGATCGATTTTATGAGGAAGGAACAGTTGAAACGGAATAACGTCAACGGTGTTTTCTTTCGAAATTGTGGTAGTGAAACGAAATTGCTGCACTTCGTGCAATAAATTTAGGTACGTGCCCATATAACTCATACCAACAATAGGTCCCATTTACACACCGGGTATTATACACTGTACAGTTCGTGATACGCGTTAATATTTTATCGAGTTGACATAAGCTGCAGGTAGTGTGCATTCGTATACATTTTTCATATGCATGTGGACGGTAAACAGCATCACGTAATTTTTCTATATGTATTTGTATACATATATGCACGAATGTTAGAAGCGCGTGGCTTTAATAGCTGCAATCTTGAATACCAAGTGCACAACCTTCGTCTGACGGACAATGTTAGAATGCATTTTTTTTCTTTCTTTTCTTTCTTTGTTTTAAAGACACTTCCGATTTTATATCCATCGAGTGAAAAATTTTCAAGGAAGTTGAGCTGCGAGTATGTTTAAAAAAATGTCTATCCATCTGACATATGTGGACTGATCGTCAGTCACCATCCGGTAATGCGTATATGCAGGGAGGAAAAACCAGCGTCGGCTCTTATGCACACGTCTTCTTCGTCCTCTGGCGTAAAATCTTTATTCTAATAATAGACCTGTATTTTTTTGACCCAAATATTTGATCACCCACAATGACGATTATGCACCACCCCATTTCAACAAGGGGGGACCGAAATTGTTGGATCGCGATTTTTTTCCAACTTCAACTATGTCGATCTTCGAACAAAAAAAAATAATTCAGGAGGAATATCCTTGAAGAAAATTCTCAAGACTCGTTATAATTAAACGGCAGATTCTTTATCGAGTCACTCACATCGTGTGTTGCATCGACCTTGAAAGTACGTGGAGGTGACGATTTCCTCGATACATATAATTCCGAAAACGGAAACGAGTGATCGGTATATGATATGTATTTATAAACTCGAACCAAGAAAATCGGCCGCCGCAGGGTCCTACGTGACTTAAAAGCTACCGGTGCAGCTGTTGATGCCGTAGCTTGTTGGAGCGTAAAGACTGCAAGTAAGGCCCACCCAATAAGGGTCGCACGTGTGGAGCTACAGGATCACTTCCTAGTATGACGTAATCGCCCTCGATAACGAACTAAAAGGAATTCCGTGAATACATATTCGGAATGTTTAAACAATCCGCGAATCGAAGGAGCTTTCGGTTTTTCCCATAGTAACCGTGAACTGGATCACGTGAGGCAGATTAAACGAACTTCTTGCGATGCGGAGGATGCAACTGTTGTGTAAAATATATGGAAAAATCAAAAGATAAGATTATGGTCTTCGTTCCTGGTGGATATCATTGTTATTTTTCAACCCGCGTAAGTATGGTAGCGACAGATTTATTGCTCAGAACCTCCAATCCTTCGCCGGTGAGTATAAAATAGATTCTTTTTTCAACTTTTCAAAAAAGGATCGGTGGGGATCAGCCCACCTGGGAAACAACACCGATAACGGAGGAGCCAGATATGGTCACAATGCGCGCGTTTTATCCTTGTTTTCTCGTGGCCTGTATGCAAAGAGATTCCTTTTACGTGGATAAACCTGAACCGGGGTGCGCCGCCGCCAATGACTCGTTTCGAGTTCCGGTATACTAATATACGCGATACACTCACGTTTTTACCTCTTTCGGGACTCAAAAGTGCAGAAAAACCTATCGGGTCAAACACCAAATGCGGATATAGATTACGACTAGATTAGGATTTGAAAAAGTAAAAAGAAAGATCGCCTATTCAGGTTCGTCCAGTAGTTTCTGATGCATCGCACTTTTAAATCTCTCCGCATGGTGTACAAGCCGATACATAGCAAAAAATCGTGAACCGATCGTGATTAAATGGAAGGATATTCCCTATATAATTATTGACGATAAACTAATTTTGCCACTCACTTAAATACGGATCGAGAATCATACCTGTCCGTATGTATAGAAAAAACAGGTTAGATTGCGTAGAAACGAACAAAACTATTACACCTACCTATAAATATACCGTTACACTAACCACCTGCAGCAGTGTGTTTCAGATCTGCGAGAAACCGTGATTCTTAAAGCGTAAAGAAAATCAGGGATCTCTGACCGCGACCGTGATGCAATTTAATCTAAGTTGCGAGTTCAGCTCGGAAGAATGAATCGTAAAATCGGTAAATAGGCGTCATCATCTATACCCTCTGAATAAGACTCGTGTATCATTATCGTACCTTGGAGATTCAAGAACTCTGGGTAGTAGTTTATATTGCATTTATTTGTCTTCTTTCTTTTTTAACTCGCAAGAGACACACCGAGAATTCATCCATCCCGCAATCCAACGGCATGGGGAATTACCGATCTTTGTACTCGAATATAAAGGCGAACGCACTCGATTCCGGATCCACCTCTTTGCCTCGTAAAACAAGATTATATTGCTCCAGACTAGTACCTTCGGAACACTGTAATATAACCTGGCGTTTGGAATACCTTGGAAAATTCAGGCATTCAGCTTCACAAAAGCTAGTTGTATACTTTTGCAGGTTCATGACTTAGTTACCATGAGAAAAGCAACCACCGTATGTGACATCTGTCAGTACTGTCCGGTATATTTGAATACCTTAAAAAAATACTTCCCCGGCTCGAGGTCCTAAAAGATTATTTGGCCAGATTTCCAAATGAATTCAGTTATTAGTAATCATTCTAAGATGATTCCTGGTATCCATTGAAGAAAAAAAAAAACCCTAAGTGCGCATGCAAGATTAAAATTATTCAAGATCGAAGTTTCAAGAACGACCACATAGTTTTTTGGCGCCAAAGATTCCGGAAGCTTAATTCCAAGGTTGACCAAGTCGTATTTGGTGGATGAGATCAAAGTCCAGAAAAATATAAGGCCGAGGTTGGTAGTTTACGTGTCATAACCGTGCAGAGTATATGAAGAAGAAGCGTACAGAGTAAACATGCATGTATATCGTATCACATATAAGAAAAACCGTAACTCAAAGTACCGTAAATCTCGCAGTGTATATGTGAGGATGTAGTATGTATGGAGTAGAGAGCATTGCGGGAAAGTTTCTTTTGAAACGCTTCACTCTCGTGTATAAATGTGTGGTACATATCATCATCTAGTATGTAAGGAGCTCACGGTACAGCTAAGCAACCCAACTCCAACTCTACGTACCTACATTTACTCTCGACTCTAGACGGAGAGACACGACGTAGTACGCCGGTACTGCATCAAGCCATCAAACCATCAAGCATCAGGAGGCATAAGCAGCAACAGCAGCACCCAGCTGGCTGGTTGTTCTAGTTCTAAGCAAGCCACCTACTCTCACTTTTGCTCGATGTCTGACCTATGCCGGTTTGTCCTAGTTGCGGCCTAGGGAAGCATATACCTACTCTGATATATATTCAGAGCTAATATAATTGCAAATGGTCGTTCTTCCTCGGTCCAATCTCCTCATTGTTTCCCAGCTTGTTTCCTCCAGCGACGCAACTATGCTCCGATCGAGTCCAGGGTGACTTGGAAAAACTGGACCGTGTGACGCGAATACATCCCATACCAAGAAATCATACGCCGCCAAGAGAAGGGAATGAAATACTTTTCCCTCGTCAGAAACATCATTTCCTACAATAAAGATTCTCCGGAAAAAATGATAAGTCAAGGACTGACGATAAGAACGATGACGATGGACTACGCGGTCCTGTGTCAAGCGAAATGATAAGCCAACGTTTCCATTTCATCGATATAAATGTTGCATCGATCGTCGAATGCCCTTGCGTTCGAATTTCAAAATCGAATGACATACTCCTAGATAACGATAGAAAAAAAAGAACAAAGTTTCTAACAATTTTTCAAATTCCATTTTCTTTCTCTCGTAACTTTCATCACCGTATATCAGACGTATTATCAAATGGGGCACCGAGATTCACGGTTGTCCTTCGCTCGGCAAACGTTGCTAGCGCGATAAGAATGAGAGAAGAGCGCGGCGGACCGGACTCTTTAAATTGCGTAATGTATTTACCACAGTCAGTAGTGTACGTGGGTTATACAGTAGTGGTAGTGACGACGGTAGTGGTGGTGGTGGCGAAGCAGCTCTCTACTATCCTCTGTCACAATCTTCACTCTCGACGGTAACGCGGCAACGGCAACGGCAAAAGGAAAAGCAAAAGCAACGTCAGCACACGTATCAGTAACTAATAGAGAAGCTTAGTTGTGCACGCGCACAAATGCAAAGGAAGAAAAAAAAAAGAAATGAGGGAGAGAGAAAAAGAGCCACTTCATAGTTCATACTTCATATCGATGCCCACACATTTCAAATTCCAAGTAAAAAGGCGCACGTTCCAGATAGGACATGAAAGAGAGACACATTTCGAACCGGCTCAAAAACTACCACTGTTCAAAACTACCCAGATATTATCAAATTTTAAATGAATTGAAATAAATCTCGATCGATTAAAGATTCATCTAAACTGGAAACGTATTTTTTTCTCATCAATTATCGATATAGGTAGATTAATAATTGAGTGACAGAATACATATGACGACAAAAACGAGTAGCATTAGCAGCGTAATTTAACCACGGTTTAGCGTATGTACATAGAACGTAGGTGGCTGCCATTTTGAATGTCGAGTGCGCATGGGGGGATCTTACGCAAATTATTGTAGGTACCTATATTTGTTCGTAGGCGGAAAATTATGATCCTCGACAGCGGCAGCTGTACCACAATTTTCAAGATAAACTATGATAATTGATTTATAATTTTAACCGTGCGGCATCCGCGTGCATGAAACTGCATCACATTTATACAGAAAAACATCCATGAATCGATAGTTTATTATTTTTGCACATTAATAATTGTATCGTTATCGATACAAATTTACCCAAATATTACTCGCAAATATCTGAACGAAAAGATAAATGAAATGAGGTACCCGAGTGTTTGTTAAAGAAAAATTAAAAAAATAATAATAATAACAACAACAAATTAAACACACGTTCGATATACGTGGTGTACAGTCGATAATTGTTATTTCAATATAAGTAAACGATAACGGTGCAACAAAATACCACATTTCGAGTAGACATTACAAACGTCACGTTATAAAATATGTTGAGTATATATATGTATACATACCCAATAATACGACGCATGTATAAATTGTCAACATTTATATATAGCGATAACATATGTGTAATGCGTACTACGTGTACATCTTTAAATATTATTATTACAAATAAATGTATCTTTCAATTATATGTATTTTTTTCATCGTTCGTAACTATAAATTCTGTTTAAAAAAACCAACAAAATTTTTTTTGTTTCAAATAAAATATGGCTGCCAATTAGGGAGCCTCCTCCGCGTATATGGTAGTACAGTGTGAAAAGATTGGTCTACTACACACCTGCATATGCACGGAAAATGATTTTTTCAAAAATTTTGGAAATTCGAAGGAATAATTTGATTTTTGCCGATCGCATAGTCCACGCTTGTTTATATCAAAGCTACAGCGACTCAATTAGGAGAATGACGACCATATCACAGAGTTAACTATACATATGGTGGCTCAGTAAGCATCAGCTTGTCAAGAGGCTAGTGGCCGGTAGATGTAGCTTTATGACGTCACTGTCCCATGTTAAAAAAATAAAATAAAAAAACACGCACACGACACGCATGCGTACTTTTCATGTTTACCACGCGACGTAAAGGAACGCGTAACGCGCTACCCGCGACGCGATGCCGCGACGCGAAGCCGGTACGCGTCGTCGGACATCGTGTAAAAAGCCGGCCGGTTTTTTCAAATTAATACTCAAATTTCTATCACATTTATTATCACTATTATTGATACGATACTATATCTGCTAAATGCTACGGAAAATCTAAATTTGATTAGTATATATCGCCGACAACCGCATTCCAAAAATATTCTTTCACCATGTTGTTTTATTTTTTTACGCGTCCAATTTTATAGATAGCGTAGCCAAAGGCAGTACGTATTTACTATACGCGAGATTCACTTTTATCTCAACTGATTTCGTTCGCGATATATTGTAATGCTTTCTTTTCTTTTTTTTTTTAACTAATATTATTGCCATATTTTACGCTATCATCACTACCACCACTGCTATAGATCGCCACATGCAAGCCGGTCTCAGTTTAGTTTGTTCCTATCCTCCGATAATCCGCGATAAACGGACACCGCATTGATATGCATATCTGTATGGTATACGTGTATAATTTTGACGCGCCTAATCTAAAGCAAAAGGGCGTAACCACAATTTTCCGGTTAGTATGGGGGGCGTTTTACAACAACATTAAAATTAGGGACCTATAATGTATATTTTCATATTTACATTCAACCCCCTTGATTAACGATGAATAGTAATTTGGATGGTAAAATTGAAATTAAAAAGAAAAAAAAAAAAACGGTAACGCGAGGGCAAAGAGACGGAAGAACGCGACACGGGTGCAGGTTTGACGGGCAGCGAACATCAGCCATTCAGTCCCTTGCCTCGCAATCGAGGAGGATGAGAGTCCCGTTCAGCGACCCCCCTAAGTTTAGCGGGCGTTCAACCGAATCTACACAATATATACTTGGTAGGTATAAAACACACGACTGGCCAACGGCTTTCGACCGTACGTACGCAGTGGTCATCCATCGGGTATACGATGAAAAAGAAGATCACGAATGTGAGCAGAAAAAAAAAATCCAGACATCACAGGTCTTTCTAAAAAGTTGGAAATAATCTTTGAGGGGGGTATTTTAATATCGTTGTGATATTTCCCTACAATTTTATATCAGATGTGAAAGACGTATGATATTATTGTTGAACAAAACGAGAGAATCACGAACGATCGAGTTCCATGTATAATACCTCGATATGTGTAAGTGGGCATATATATATGTATAAATAAATATCTCTATGTATCATTTGTGCGTAAATATAGAAGCTATTGGAGTGACGCGAGCACGCGGAGAGATCTTTTTTATACATATGGGCGAGTAGTAGTAGCAGCTAACGATAGCAATGATAGTAATAATGGTGATAATAATTCGTAATAACAAAAATAATAACGATAATAATGACATAGTAGCGTGCGCGCACCGGGCAACCCAAACTCGCGAGTTGTGCCACAGTAGCGGCACCAGCGTGGCACGAAACTCGCGTTGCTAGTTTCGTCCCTCGCCTTCCTCGACCCCGCGAGCGGGTTGTTCAAGGCTATTTTTCCGCCCGCGGCTCATTTTTGGGAGGAGCACTACCTACGCTGCGTTTTTTTTTCTCTTCTTCCTTTTTCCCTTTTAATTAATCGTTTTTTCGACCAAGGCATACATATCTACATTATCATACGTATTTAATAACACCATAAAAGATATTACACAAAAGAAATTTTATAATCGCGATGAATTCGGTACACGGTACATACAATATTAGTGTCTTCGAAAAAAATTAATACACAGATTCTCTTTCGTTGATTTCAAAGTAAAAGGCAAATTTTATTTTTTATTTCACGAACCAATTAAGGAATCGTTTTTTATATTATTCAACGGAATAGAAAACTTGGCATATCATATGTGTATAATACTCGCACTTTCAATGATAAATTTTATACATAAACCAGTGATGAGAAACAACTGGTTTAGTTTTATGGGTAAAAACTATCTTAACTTTGACATACAACGCGGACGAACGACGTCGCGACTTTTTACAGCAAGGACGACGACGAATACCGTAATTCGATTATCACACCTGACTCGTTTGTATTTATTTACGCACAACGACTGTTCGATTATATCAAGCGTACCTGCTCTAAGTCGATATCAAAGTAATAAAAAAGCAAAAAAACTTATCCTAGATTATTACTATTCAACTTTAGATAGCAGGGAAAAATCCTGCTGCGCTGCGAAGGATCAGAGGAAAAGGATCAAACAGTAATATAGAAAGAGAGAAAAAAAAACCCAAAGAGAAATAAATAAACACACACATATATATTCATATAATAAATATATCTGTAGGTGCCTGATATTTATTTAATTTAAACCTTGACGTTTTTCGATGGCCGCGACTATAATAAGTTGACATAACCTTGACAAGACGATACTTTCGACCATACGTACGAGTATATGAAATTTTTATACGTTAATTTTGCATTGCATTTTACATTGAAAAATTAATTTTTTTCTTTTTGACGTAGTACAACCTGTTGAAAAATTTTCTTTTCTTTCTCTCTCTCCGAATAAGAAGGAATATGATTCAGTTCGATTCACGTTCAAAGCATGCGGATATAAGAGTTACGCAATTTCTTAAATAGGACTAGAGAATAAAAAAAAAAGGTACACAGCAAAAAAGAATGATAAATTAATTAATTGAGAAATAAAATGATAGAATATTTGTGTGGAAGACAAAGAAAAACTACAGCGATACCCTTAGGGCGAGGGGGAGGTAGGGAAGAGGATACGAGAGTCCCCGCGTAAACACCATTAATCAGAAAATTTAATTTTCGTGACCTCGTTCCTCAAGTGTATTAAATAGATGCCCCATTTACGGGTCGCGCACGCGCATCAAGTGTTACAAACTTATATGCACAGACCCCAACGACCGTTGCTGGTCGGTCTCACTCCCGATAGAGAGAAGGAGAGAAAGATTTCATTCGGCCAGTGTGCAATGCCCTCGTTGTGTGACCATCGTTTTTACTCGAGCAGTTTGTTGAACGAGGAAATGAGAAGAAGAAGAAGAAGAACTTTGTCCTACACGCAACACGCGACCATCTCCACTGATAAAGTTAATCGGACCCGGTCCTCTGATAAAGTTTCAAAAATTCATATTTCTAGCGAGCTGCAGAAATTACAACTTTTTTCCTATCGATTCTATACGAACAAAAAAAGTAGTCGGGATGCTATTAGAGAAGGGAACAAAGTTTTGCCTGGAACTATTATAATGGAAATTGACGGTAGTTCCGTGCTTCGTGAATGGTTATTATTTTTTTTTGTTTTTTGCTCAATCCTTTCTTTGTTTCGGTAACGTTACGCTAAGGATATAACGATAGGAAATGAGGAGGAAGTTGGAAACCGTTGTTCGGTTCAAAACCGGCGATTAAATATTTTTTTTCCTTTTTCATAAACCTAACGGAGAATTCACACTACATTCGCTTTATGGACGTGCGATCTATACTACATCACGGGTCATCGTAGACACGATAGTTTTACGTATATAATGAGAAGAGCATGGTCGATGGTGTATAAGAAGATGAAAAAGAAGAAAAAACGCATATGGATAGAACGACGACACGACGACACGACGATGGCCGCGCTCACTCCTGTTATGGGCGCGGCAGAGCACTTCTCTCTTCTATACTCTGAACTCTTGCCGCATGTTCTTCTCTGTGTTTCAGAACGTCCGCGTCGTCAAACGACTACGACTACTACGATGACTGCGACGACGACTACGCGACGACTCTACGGACTTCTCAACGTACGTACGTATGCAGCGTTAGAAATTAGAATCGGCCGGGTGTCGCGAGCGCGATATGGGCCGACCAACGAACGCATTCTTATTCAGAACCCGTAACACCCGTCGTCCACTGTTATGTACCTACGTACATATGTATTTTACATAGGTACTAACTACTCTATTGCAGTTTCTTAACTTTACGACATACGTAACGTACAATTCACTTCGTGGATCGGGTCTCGATATAGGTAATTCGATTTTCACCTCACCTACCCGGTGCACCAAGAAAAGAAAAGAAACCCTTGCACCGGTTATCGTTATTGTTCTTGTTCCTTCTTTGTGCCGAACAAGTATGATGTCGATGTCAATACTATAATTTATACGAATCAGATGGACCATCTGAGAATTTGATTATTGATACGTTATAAATTACAGTCGATTTCTAACTTATATATATTTATACGTAGGTACGCGGATATAATTCAAGTTTGAATTATTCGCTGCGCTCTAATTGTCGATGCGGTGTGTATGAGCGAATTTAATTTGCGGAAATTGGATTGACTCTTTAAGTTTAGGAAAATGGTTTGGGTTTCCGGCTTAGAAGAAGAATTTAAAAAGGGAACCTACGCGCCGGAGTTGGCGTCGCGGTGGTACAAAGTTCAAACTTCAAGTGACCTACGCATGACGTAGGCGCCCCACGATGTTGCATCCGGTTTGAATGAAATATCGTATTTATCAAACGTCGTTTTCTATGCGATCCGTATTTATGTGTAAATTTATATATTATATAGGTGGTACGTATCGATATATGTACATATATCTACTGCAAGTATAACACACTGTGTTATTTCAACCATCGCGCGTTATAATGACGTAGATACTATATGAGATTTTAACGTACACGTACACGCATACGTATAACCGACACGTAAAACCAAAAAAAAAAAAAGTGCAAGAAACGAACAAACAACGACAAAACGTTTTCAGTGATTCAGAGGATATAATATACTTATATATCTATATATATGTATTCACGAGCCAAAGTTTGTTGGCCTTGCCACACAACCAAACGGGACATTGCTTCGGTCATCTGTTTCCTGCGGGGCATTGCCGTTGAGTCAGAATATTCTGCACTTTTATCCATCGGATCCCGTCGTCCGTTTGTCTCATATAATTTTTTATAATTTCCTCTGTATTTTTTTTTCTTCTCACTCTCAACTCAACGGCATACACGTTTGTAAAACAACGTTACAATATTCACCCGAGCTCATAGCCTTTGTACGATTTGAAGAACGAAAACGTTCTCGTTGATTTTTTTTTCTTTTGCAACAAGTCGCCCGATGTTGGGCGATGTGAATAAGTGTTGAGTTTTCTTTCTTTTTCATATTATCCTCCCCCAGGCTTCTTCCTGTTTCACCCGCCCGCGTTGGTGACAAACTTAACGAGTAAATATACATACAGACGACGAAACGACACTGCAAACAGCAGGAGCAGTTTTGAAACGGTAGGCGTACGTAAGGGAGTTACTTGATTTTTTACATCCGCTAACAAAGACTAAATTTTACCAAAAGTAATTCACCCGAAACTCTGTAAAAGTATATTTTTAGAAAACACTTTATATATACCTAAGACTTTAAAGTCTCGTTGCCAGTCACGTGATATCTTTTCACGGTAACGCGTCGTTTCTTTTTTTGGGGAAAATTATCAGAAAAATCACCAAAGCGTTCTGACAACTATATTTTAGATTCATAACCGTGAAAAGATTGTACACTGATGAAAAATGAAGGAAGAAAATTAAAAGAACGCTCGCATTGCGTAGGACGATAAAATGACACCGGCATTCGTGAGTAATAAAGAAAAGGAAGAGGCGATGCGGGAGTATTGTAGGAAACAATGAATTTTCTATTATATTATAAGTAACATACCTCTTGTCCCGTGGGTGCTATGAGTACGTCAACCTCGTCGAGGTTCTCCCTGTGCTGAGTGACCTCGGCGTGAATTTCCCTGCCGTTGAAGGTCAAGTAAACTTTTTGTCCGGGTACAAGTTTTGCGCCAGTAACGGATCCGAATCCAGGACCGATAAGATCTGAGTCTGAATATTCGGTTGTAGGACTCGGTGGTCGTCCGCCGGGAACGGCATCAAATCTAACAGAGTAACGAGTTTTCGGTGTTATGCTCAGACCGGGTTCGGACGCCATCGACGCCGGCGTCTTAACGGCGTGAATAACGCCGCTGTAATACATTCCGTCGACGCCCGGAGCGCAAACCCGCGTACCGATTATACTCCGCTTCGCGAGTCGTTTTCCCGTTGACATTCTGTTGTTTTTATCGTTTAAATACGTCACACTCGTTGCGTGGCACGATTTTTCGATTTTTCCGTCACACTCTGAAATTTTTTTAATTTTCTTACAATCCGTTTCGCGAACGCCTTGGGAAATTCAACCGACCTCTAAAAGTCTTCAGAGTTTCTTTCCTCGGGCGTTTGTTTGTTCGTTTATTTATTTATTTATTTGACGACGCTGGCGATAGCGATGTTCGAAAATAACTATGAAATTGTTAATTTTTTTTCTCAAAAATTGTAAGGGAAATCAAATCGAAACCGATTAACTCGAACAACTTTCAATATTTCGTTATATTGCTGATTCTTCCCCGCGGGAGTAACGATGAATAAAACCAATCTATTTATCGCTAGATGTGAAACTACCGCACTTGATAAAAAAAGTGTCACAAATCGTTGAAAAAAAGAACGTTTCACAAACGGTGCGCAGGGGTTGGGGGCGCACTGAACACTAAGTTTTTATATTAAGTGCAGTATTTTTTTACACACAAAACACAATCACTTGTATGTATTTCTTTCTCTTAAACAATTTCTTTTTTTTCGCTTTTTCTCTTCTCGTCGTAAAAATTATAATTATTTAGCACATCAACAAATCACTCTCACAGCAATAATTAAAAGAGACAGGATAATCAAACGAACAATCGAAACAAGAAAAAAACAAATCAAAAGCACTCAATTCAACACGATATCCGTAACAGCGCGCGCAATGAAAAATCAAAACACTTCCGAACTCTGTATTAGAATTTCTGATTGTTGTTGTTGTTGTTCTTTTTCATTATTTAAAATGATTTATTTGATTTTTTGTTTTTTAAACCGTGGTTCATATTATTATCTCAAATCAATCGACGTCACGTGATTAAAAAATTCGTTTTTCAACGGTACAGTAGAGAGAGTATAAAAAGAAAAGAATAATGAAGAAGATGAAACTAAAATTCGATATTTTTATATATAAATATATACGCGCCTATAGAAGGCGAGGCGGCCTCCGCGGCCTGAAGCCTATCGCGGCGTTCACTGAACTCGTATCAACAAAGCGGCGTGCTCCTAGATTGGTTGTATTTGTCAGGCCGTCGACATTATTTATATTTTCAAATATATTATCAAATACGTATAATTGTTTGCACTTGGCAGACAGCATAATACTCTAGTGCGATGTTGCGGTCGGTTTTTGTTGTTATTTTTGTTGGTTTTTTTGGTTTTCTTTTGTTGGTTATAGTTGTTGGTTTTTTGTTTTTTTTTTAATTTAAAAAAAAAAAAAACGTTAACTTTACTATTAGTTATTAAAACCTCGATTTTATATTAAAATATATACGTATATATATATATATGTATTCGTGTATATATGTATACAACAATGCGTACAATGGCCAAGTGAAAAATATTTCGAGCAGCGACAGCGTATGACGCACAGCTGAGCGGCCGGGAGGGACTGAGACCAAGCGGCTTTCACTGCGCCGGCCGGCCGCCCGGGAAAAACAGCTGATAGATAACAACAAACCCATGTGACCCGGCCCCGCGCTCTCATTGGTCGAATGCTCTGACCTACTTACTCCCATTGGCTGCTCCCACCGAGGGTAAGGAGAACGGGAAAAAATTGAAGCCTAGAACTAGGCAAAGCGTACTAGCCTGCTGGGAGGTCTTTCTCTCTCCATACATCTATCTCTCTCTTCATAGCTCTGCCGTTACGGATGATCTTCTCAGTTTTATGGAAAATTAAAATTGTTGTACAGGTGAGATTTTAAAAGAATATTTCTTTTAATACATTTATAATGTCGCTTGTGATGTTTTTCATGTTTTATTGGGGGTATGTGATGACTATCCTTGGGCTCAGCTGTCAATACCAAACGGCCATTTTATATCAGCTGAGAGTAGCCCGGTGACGAAACAACGCCGCGAGTGGAGCCTCAGTCGCAATCATTCCCCC
This sequence comes from Athalia cordata, assembly GCA_963932425.1. Classification (NCBI taxonomy): domain Eukaryota; kingdom Metazoa; phylum Arthropoda; class Insecta; order Hymenoptera; family Athaliidae; genus Athalia; species Athalia cordata. The sequence goes on from OZ010627.1 coordinate 748,870, forward strand.
ACTTTATATGTGTTGCTTTCTGTCAGCTGGTAGTGGGAACGACGTCAGGAAAAGAGGGATGGCTGGGATGTGGACGGGGGAATGAGGGGAATCGGGAATTTTGGAAGGGGCAAAAGGGCGCACTGCCGCTGCTAGCAACACCAACTCTTCGTTGGCATTGTGCACGGTGAGACCATAGTATTTTCGTTTTCAGGGGGAGGAAGAAGACGAAAGAAGCGGCGGCCGTGGAGGAGGAGGGAAGAAATAGCCGAGCTAGCCAAAGCTGAAGTTGAAGTAGAAGGCGACGAAGCCGCTACAAACGACGCCTAGAACACCAACCGCAAGGCAGCCTATCCCTAGATTTATTTCCGTTAACGTTGCGCAATTTTACTATCTATCTGCCTACCTACCTACCTATCTACTTATGTTCAATGTAACAGCTGTTGGCTTATTCGCAGCGAATACCAAACGACGAGGAACTTGTTGGCAACGATATAATAATGCTGCTGCACAATCCTCATCGTGGAGTCAGCCGTGAGCCATGAGCCCCGAAGAACGCAGCGTGTTGATTATGGAGGCCATGACTGTTACTCGCGCGTTCTACTTTTCTACTCCCTTTTAGTAGTCTACACCAAGTTCAATCGTAACTATATAGGTATATCTATTCTACACTTTTATCCTCTATATCGTTATCTACTTATCTCATGTGTATATTATACACACACTTAATAGTATATACCTGATATGGAATCAAAACGTGACCCGCTATATGATCAAGTTCTTTGCTTCTAGTACATGTTTACATTTAACCCTTTTCTTTATTATAACTTTATTCTCCCCATGTCGTACCGCACGTTCTCATTAATTGCTCCACAAAATCGGTTATCTGGTCTAGACGTGGTGTGTACGTATATACTATAAAAGGATATCACATACATAGACGTTATTGAACTTGTTTTGTCTGGGCTAATGCCGAGTATTGCTTTTTTTTCATACTTTATTATATGTTCACTTTTTTCGAATATTTTTTCTAAAATCTTCACACTTTTTCAGCCGTTAGTTTCGTTCGCCTCACTCGTTGAACTCTTACGATTAGCTTCGCCGAGGAATGTAAATTACGCAAACCCAATCTACCGTTACCTCTTTTATTCGTCCAGCTTAGACAGTCCAGTTGACGCCCTGATGAGCTTATTCGCATTGACTAATGGCAGCTGACGTTAGTGTATTGTTTGACGAAATGATGAGGCGTCGTATTAATCCATTACTTATTTTATTATTATTATCATTCTTATTATTATGATAATTTTAATGTATTGCTTCGCAGACTTACACCCTTTCCCTGCACTGCAATAATCCGTATTTAACGACGCTACGCGTCATCGCAATCATCGATATTGTAATACAAGCTAGTATGATTTCACTTCAGAAACAATACCTACCTTACACGTACATGGTAATTGAAATTTATGCAAATTTAATCCTTTTCTTACTTGAATTTAGAACAATATTTTTGCTCCTTTTTTTTCCTTTCTTCTCTCGAATCTAGGCGCTACCAGTATTGTAATATTTAATTTCAAGTCCAACATTTTCTATAGATATTGGCGGATATTAGTAACTCATGGAGATGGTAAAATCGAATGTATGAGCGAATTAGGGTTGTAACCAGACGGAATTCAAGAAACTCGGGTAATACAACGCATCGTGCAAACGAGTTCAACATTTTTCTTGAAATCCCTCATAAACCCGTACATAATTATCTAAAGGGTTTCTTCGATATGTTCTCCGGTTCAAAGCTGGAAACATTATACTTTACGAGGTAAAACTTAATGTCCTCGACATAATACCGAGCGTTGTTGATCGAGCTGCGTTATTTCATCTTCCACAGCTAACTGAAATTGTGAATCTCTCATATCGAACGAATTTCTTTGTTCCTATGCTGAGATGGTTTAATAAAAAATTGCGTTATCCTGAAAGAGGTAGATTTTGAGCTTACTAGAAAATGATTTGAAGCATTTGAAATCTCTCTGATCGTATTTAATGGTCGCTGAACATCAGGTGTGGCGCCACGAGCCAGATGATTGCATTTTAAACAATCAAATGACTCAGAGACTTACGATCGGCAATGCAGAAGCCTATGATTCCAAAAAAGACGCTCTACACGCGTCATAATTCTAAATATTTGTGAGAATGAGTTTGATGCAGCGTTTCGTTGGCTCAAGGGTTAAGGGGACTTGAATCGTAATTCTTGTGACGTGTCTCTTGTGTTATCAACCGCTGAATGGCGAGACGTCAGAGTGCACAGAATTACCTTCCAAATAGTTACACTATTATCTTGGGAGCCAATCACCAATGGCAGCCTCCATTTTGTACCATATTTTCCCTTCCTCGTCGTTTCTGCAGTTAGCCGTTGCCGTTATACTTATTGTTGTAAACAAATCTCTGTCTCATACATCAGAAGAGGTATTTCGTCACATTGCTGAAGGTAAAGTTACTTTTAATCTCCTCATTATTACCTTATTTATATATACTACGTCATAAGACGCATCCAGAACTTACCTGCCAAGAATTGTGCAACAATATCTAAATCTAGAAACTGCACACACATAACCTGCACTTCATGATTATAAAACAACCGCTTCACAATATATGTACCTAGGTATTTGCAAGTATTCTCTTCTAAACGTGGGTTTGTTAAATTATCCCAGAGCCCCTTCATATTCATTGTTTATATATTTTTGAAATCACTTGTTTCCTATTGTCTTATGCTGTTTATATCTATAGATGTTCTAAACACCTTGCCATATTTGGAAACAATCACATACATCATATTGTTCTTTTTCTCTCTTTATCCTTGTTATGCACCTAGATAAGTTGAAGTCTGGCAAGAGTGATACCACATTGGACAATATTTGAGTACTTCATTTGGTTCCATAGAGAATTCATTGAATGTGCTCCAAATAAAACTTTAAGACCCACGATCAGTTTTCAGCACTTCTTTTCCAGAATGGCTGGAGCGAACTAATAATATATATCTGCTATTTCCTATTATCCTTCCACATTAGGCAATCATATTTATCGGTGAGACACTGACTAATAAAATTTTTCAAAGACCCAGTACCAGATTTTGTGCTGTGCCGCAATTGTGGAGGAGATGTGGCCAATTCTCACGATATAATAAATCACTTGAGCCCTGACGCTTTAGTGAGAAGTAACCAAACGTTATTTGGCAGACCGGAAACTGAGGTACAAGTTTTGATCAATTCATTGGGTATTGAATTCCAAATCTTCACAACATCTTCTGCTAGATGCGTTGGCATTGGTGAAAGTGTGAGTGATTTTAACGTGCTGCACAGTAATATTCAAGCATTGTCTACCACTGAATGTTGTTTTATATCACTTTTCTTACTATTAAATATGGTGAATCGAATGCTGAATAGCCACATGAGAAGTAAAATGTATCAGAATTCGCATAAAGATTGATTTCTTTTGATATCCTAGTGGCACCAACATTACTCCTGGTTTCCTGGCTACGCATGGAAACTTTGCTTTTGCAGTCAATGTGGGTCGCATGTAGGATGGTGAGATAATTTCTAACATTGTTTGTACAACTACATGGAAGCTAGTGTTGAATTTACCCTCAAAATTTTCTTATAGGATGTTTGAGCCCCTGCGCACAGCAACAGTGGATAGAAGCTCACCGTCCAATGAAGGCTTTTATGCCATAATTCGCGATAGTGTGATCAGTGAGACTTGTATGTAGCATTTGACTGACCTTGAATCTTTTAATTCGACTAGTTTTGTTGATTGTTCCTTATTTTTTTAATTTCAGTTTCCAATTCGCTATTAGTCGTACCGAAACTGTATAGAAATTAAGTAGGAAAAATGACAGAGGCTTCTTTAACTGACGAGCAGAAAGCATTCATGGCCGAGTGTGAGGAGGAATTCAAAGATCGTTTTACTGACAAAGATACAGAGTTTACCAAGGTTCATGCGGTAGAGACGCTGCAGCCGCCCATTATGGATCCGTGGTACAATAAGCCTCCTCGAAATTACGACTGGAGCCGTCAAAACCAAAGTGATGACCACGGAGGTAGACGTAACCATGGTTGGAAAAGACGCGCCGATCATTCCTATCAAAACAGCGACCACCACCACCACAACTATAAACGTTATCGAAGCTAGGATTTATAATTGCTAATATGACTCAGCGTCACCTTATATTTTTCATGCTATATTTATTGTAGCCCATTGGTTAACGAATTATCAAACCCTTAAAATTTCTATTTTAAGGATATCTGAAACTTATCCGCACCTGTTTTTTTGCTATCTTATTTTTAAAATGAATTCCTTGATCACTCAATCGAAGTATATTTACTAGTGTATATCTGAACTGTTGTATAAATTGTTGTTTTTCTAACCAAATGAATTTGTACCACTATTTATATCTGTGAAGAGGGAGGGGGGAAAATAAATAAGAATATTTAGATAAAATTATTGTAACTTCTTACAATTTTTTATTTGTTTTTCAGCGTACAATATAACTGTACAAAAGGAATGGATCCATCATAGATCTTGTTTTCCACGATGCTTCGGACCTAGTCAAAGAGACCTGTAAAAAAAATCCAAATATTGGAGTTAGTTTTGGATTTCCATTGATTTCAGTGAACGGAGCAGATAGTGTCATACAGAGAGCAATAAAGTTCCAACTGCAATAGCATAACTTACCGAATCCCATGTCATCGTCGGATTCTTCTTCTGGTTCATCCTTCTTCTCTTCCTTTTTGGATGGAGCAGCATCACCACCAGCAGGGGCGGCAGCAGCTGGAGCAGCTGAATAAAAAAATACAACATTCTATTATAGCAGCTGCAAACAAGACTATGGTTTTTTGTGTGTTTAGATAATATATGTATTGCTCTGAAAATATAATTAAAAGCTAATCTTTGGTTTTGTCTTGAAGAATACTTTTATTCAAACAGGGATCTAGGTCAAAGTTTTTGAACACTAAGACCCGGCAGGTCCACAGCTCAATTATTCTCCTCTTATTCGCTGACCTAACTAGCGTTAACATTGGCTAGTCTGGTGGATGAAAAGAGGTAGCAATCATGGCTTGGAGAGCTCACAGTTATTATACTTGCCATTATTGTATTCTTCAGCTATCTATTCACAACAAGCTACCACAGGTGACTAAATTTACACATCTTTGGAATAATATGCTTCTTAATATTTCATGTTCTAATCCCTTGCTCATTGAATTCATTAATATCAAGCAACATTTATACATACCACCACCAGCTGGGGCAGCACCAACTCCGGATCCAATATTGGTAATAAGGTCCTTGATATTGATGCCTTCAAGGGACTTGGCAAAGAGGCCTGGCCAGTAAGGTTCTACCTCGACGGCAGCTGCCTTTAAGATGGTTTGGATTTTCTCACCCTGAAAGAATGGGATAAAATATCAATCAGAAAATAGCTCACTTCTAAAGTTGCAAACAAGACTGTCCTCCAAAATTAACTGGTCACAGATTGTCGAGTGTTCCACTAGCTAGAAAATATCAGATCTGCAAATAATGACTACCACAACTAGTCCAATAAGTCTGCAGAGATGAATGCAAAAGTATTTCAACAACAGCCCTAACCAAATTTCTGAGGACAGGATTAAACTATCATCATAACATTCTTCAATTATTTAACTCAAGCTTCTAATGTTGGTTACAAATTGTAGCGAGGGTGAGATCTGTGTGAGAAAATTAACAAACCGTTGGAACTATGTGGCACACACGTGTCACAGTTGCGTGACAAATGTAAACGGTGTTTGTGGAATACTTATGGAGGGTGAATAAAATGCACTTACGGTAACGGCGACATCATCGTCAACGAGGATGAGGGCAGCATAAACGCAAGCGAGCTCGGCCTTTGAAGACATGGTGTTTATTATTTCGTTGAACTTACGAATTGATGGATAAAAATTAGGGTGCAAGTCGCCGATTCGGCCTTAGCTCGCGCAGAGAACAAGCACAGACGCTGGTTGATCCACCGGAAAAGTGAACGAGAAACGGCCCGCGCGTATCGTCATCGAAATTGCGTCGATACATCGAAATATTGTGTCCTTTCGGCATTTCCGGTAAGCAGGTTCAAATTTGTAATGAAGGATGCAACAATATGCTGTGATTCTTGTGCAACAATGGTCACGTTGACTTAATGATTTTACTCCTAATGTGATGAATCAAAGTACTCAGAAAGCATCTATAACTGTAATCTATATAATGTTGATCGCTCAGATTTTGAATACTTGAGAAAAGACACTCGACCCGTTCGACAGCTTTTACCCTTCCTATACCCGCGTCAACTGGAATGGCACATATACCCGCGCACGAACGCAAATGTAATCTGTCGACCTGATAGACCAATGCGCGAGTATAGTGAGGTTAAAATCACTTAAAAGTAGTTAATACAAGCTATAAATAATTCTGAACAGAAACTTGACATGGTGATATCTTCTGAATGAATTCGTATCTGGTCCATTACGCATCTGGTTTGAGTTGCAGTGTGAACATAGGCCCGGCTCCATATTGGAATTGTTTCGCAATCTCGCGCCATTCTATAATCGATTAGTGTCGTCATGAAAATGGTCGCTGTTTGCGTCGCGAAATAAAGAAAACATTCCTTGAAATAGTTGAAATAATAATTGTTAACAAAGCCGGTAATTATATCAGAGAGTTCCTGGTATTCGTCGAAAGGTCTTTGTTTGTGGAAAATCATACGGTGATTAATATTGATGAGCCAGATGGTCACCCGTGGAGGCCTCAAGTTTTTCCCTGGTGCTAAGTTGGAAGCTAAGGATTTCAATGAAAAATGGTACTACAGATGTTGAGGATGATCTTTCGACAATTATTTATTAAGATCATCGCATACGTAACGATTTTTCGGATCTTTTAACACCAAAAATGAATTGTTCGACGATCAATTGGGACGGATATCATCGAATCATTTAAGACGATAGAGTTTATCAATCACGACGGTCATTGTTTTCCCACTAAACTTGCCGATTAATTAACAATCGCGAGACTGTGACAACACCGCTAATTCAGGCCGTTCGAATCCGCGAAAACAAGACAATAATTAGTTCCGAAAACAAACCAAAATTTTTATTAGAAATCATCAATCTACTGTGTTACGGATGTACGAACGAGCTCCCCCGACTTTTGTTTTACCCCCGAACATGATTTTAACAAACTGTGCATTACGTGTTCATAATCATCTTTCGGCTTTGAATCTAACAAATAAAACGCATTGTTGAAAATTTTTTGAATAACTGGGTAATCATCATTGAGTCCTAAATCGCGCATATTCAACGTTTAGCGGTATATCGCATATGAACATAACCTGTATCACCCCGGGAAACGATATAATTGGTACATTAATCCACTATCATAATTAACCAATGCGTTGTGTATAACAATCGCTTGAATTTCGCCGGAAATTTGTAAAGCTAAAAAAAACTATCTAATCTGTAAGATTCCTCTATTCTTTGTGATATATATAATTCGCCTATTTCAAATGAAGTGCTCAAAATGATACAAATTTTATCTGGAGTTCGATATTTGACCAGTAAAATGATTTCCAAAATTTTCTACGAATTATCTAAAAGTTGTTGGTCTTGCATTTTCAGAATTCAAACCATTTCAACTGCAAAAGTGCTTTTGTCACCATTGACTTATTTGAACTTTTTATAAAAAAATCTTGGGATTTCTGTTTCTCTCATCACCTCATTAGATCAAGGCTTTTTTCCCTATGAAAACACATGCTATGCATGTACATATTTTCTGTATTAACAGTCACTCCTGTTTTCAGGTATTCTGCTCGTGTAGTTGAGACGGATTGGGTCGAAAGAGAAGTTTTGATACATTTCGACAAATGGAGTTCCAGATTTGACGAATGGATCCCAATGGATAGCTCGAGGCTGCGAGTACTTCAAGTACAGCCAAAGTAAGTTACAATTTAAAGATAAGAACTCTATTAAATACCCTTGGCTCAAAGCTCATGAGTTTTACAGCAAATTCAATCTAAATCAGGAGAGAAGAGGCCAACTCCTTTCTTTTCAATCCTTATCCACTTCTCCATCCAGATTTCACGATGCCACAAGCCTTCCACCAGATTTGATCTGAATTCCGGCACTTCTTTCAAGAATTTAAAAAGTGGTAAAGAAAAAGCATGCTTTATTCAAATGTTAGGACCCTAAACCAATTAACGGATTTGTTGATTTTTTAACAATCCCTGCTCTGCATATTGTTGACAGCACTTGTGGTGTCGTAATGACAACTAGCAGCATAAGTTCATTGATTTTAATAGAGTCTATCTATCTTCCTCAGTTGTGGGGGAGTAAATAGCTCATGATTTTGTATCTACTTGCAATTTATTTATTGAAGACATTCACATATCAGTGTTTTTGTGTTCTTTTACTAAAGCGAGTCAACTTGGATGCTACCACCGCCGTAAGTGAATATATTCATTATCTTATTAGTAGGTAGAAAAGCAAAATTTGTTTCTAGGCTTATTTATTGTCTATGATAGAAATGTGAAATTACAGACGCAGGTACTTTTTTAGAAACATCAGCATGCCTTTATCATTATATTAATTATAATAGAACGGTATTTCCATTCTATCTGTGTGTATTCAGTTATATTTAATCACTGTCATACTGCATCTTGATGTCTAAAAATTGCTTATTGAAAGAGAACAAAAATTCAAACGATTCATTTGGGAGCAGTTGTTGCCTGTCATTTTGATTTTTTGCATCACTTATTAGATCTTTGTTTAGTTGTAAATGGACAGATGGGACATTTGCCGACGAAAGATAAAAGCGAGGCAAGTAAGATACTCTTAATGGGACGGTATGGATAGCATAAATATTGTTGGAATACAATTACTGACTTTTGAGGTGCCAGCAGGATTTCTGACAAAAGGTGATGAGAGAAAAATGAAGATGACGAGCGAAAGTGGGAGCTCTGAAGAAATTCTTGGCTGTTGCAGAGAAAACAAAATATTGTGTCTTACTTTAGAAATTTGTTTTACATATTTATCCGTACTATATCCCGGTTATTTATTTTTTCTCAAGCAGATGTAAGTTCGATTTTCGGTTCGCAATCTGATCAGTTATTTTGATACCCAAAATATTTTATCATTCGACTTACAAACCTTACATGTTTGACTTAATTTATGATTTATTTTTTTCAATCAGTTTGATAGCTACTTTCGCTGTATCCCAAACGACTTTTTTCATCGCTTTTTTCCTTTTTTTTTTCGGCTCACCATTAGCTAAATGGGTACATAGATTCGTAGAACAAAATGGGTTAGGTGTGATAGGGATGTATGAAATATCCAAGGGTTGGAAAGGTCCCTTTATTGATCAAATAAAATGGCAACTTATTATTTGGCCCTCCCCCGTAAATTGACATCAGTTGAAACTAACCAACATAACCTTACCCAAAGTTGAGTTACCGAACCCTACCTAAACCCATAGGCCCCTAGACTTCCAACAATACAATCTTTTTCTCGTTGCGAATGATGCGTCAGAGTGACAGAAGTGTGAGCGTGAAGATTTCTAGTTGTAACGTGTTCGTAATTAAACTGTCGCTTTTAACGGTATTAGGGTAATTAGTGAAAAGGTATCCAAAGAATGAGTAATATTTGTGTATATCTGGGTTTGAGCACTGATCGCAGGTTTGGGTCCAAATCGCAACGTCGAAAGCGTCGCGCCTCCCTTAGTATCATTTGTTTGTGTACAAAAATCAGCTGTTCCCAACCGTGTCCCGTTGAGTTTTTTTCTTTCTATCTATTATCGGTGAATTCACTAGTTTGTTAAAGTTAGTGAATGACGTAGAAGGTCGAGTGAACTCGCGTCGCTTTTGTTTTGTTGACGGCTAATGGGATGGGAGAATATTATTGTTGCTGGGTGTATTGACAACGACAACGGGGGGGCAACGGCATCTGGATAATATATTGAGAATAAGCATTATTGGTATCAATATTTTCACAGGGATACAAAGATGCGGGAGTTTGTCGCTGGTGAAAGAATTTTAGCCACTTGGGCGGATGGCAGAAAATATCCTGCAAAAGTTAAAACTGTGCTTGGAAATGGTGAGTAGTGACCTAACCTAGCCTGACTAGTACCACAACCCCAACTTTGACCTGATCCCTAACCCTAATAACGTCAATCATTACCATACCATATTTGACAAATTATTCGATGGCTATATACTGAAAATCGTTCAATGCAATTTTCAGACAGATACGACGTACTTTTTGATGATGGTTATGCCAAGATCGTAAGATCGTCCAAGATGACAAAAATTGCTGCTGCCACCGAAAAGGTGAACATATTTTATGTTATTATTTACCTATTTTTAGGTTAGTGGAACTCCTGATAATGCACACGTTAGTAGAAAATTGCTGGGAATCTTCCATTCCCTGCATTTTGTCATTCGGTACTAGTGACAAACTTAAAAAACCTTGCAAGCTCAGGCTTCCAATATTGTTAATTGTTATGCTGTCATCAACTATGTTACAAGCTTTGGCAGCTGCTGAAGTTATTTTAGATCACCGCTGCGACTTGTTAATAAGGACATGTAGAAAATGTCTGACAGGGAGTGAATTATTCACATGTTCCATTTTAGAAATAAATCGAATTTTCTCAAATTTCCACCAGCTTTGCCCTTCAAAATTCCTAATTTGAAAGTCATTAGATCTCTGTAATTTCAATCCAGAAACATTGATTTTTGCGAGCTCAGAAACATTTTACATGACAGCTAGCTGTTATTACTTCTGCTGAGCCTAGATCGTTATCGTGCTCCAATTTTTTTTGTAAAACAGAAAGCAATGGATGGAGAATATATAGGAAGTAAACAAGAAAGGAGAGATAAGAAGCGAAAGCACAGTGTAATGGATCTGTTTCATTCAAATGCAAAAAAGCGGGCAAGAACTGATTCTGAAAAGTCACTGAAGAAAGATGATTCTTTGATAAGCGAAGATGATGGGAAAGTTGAGGAAACTGAGTTAACACCTGCGGTAGCATATGAGGCTGGTACCGAAGTGCTCAAGGGATTCGAGCCTAGTAAAACAAAGGTCAAAACGTATGCCAAGAAAAAAAAGAAGGAGCTATCCAAATTTGATACAGACAATGAAGATGAAGTGGGGCCAGAATGGATTGATGGTGAACCACAAGGGATAGAATCTTATATTGTGGATGGTAATGACGGTAAGCAGAATTCCTTATATTATTGCCATAGCGACACTTGGTAAATGTTCTGAAGATTTTCGATGATTGATTTTATCAAGTTGATAGCTGTAATCGAGACTTGGAATAAGATAATAAGCTTATAAATAGTTAAATTGTTTATAATAAGCTTTCAAAATCTAGTTGCAGGACCACGTAGATCTATAATAGTGGCAGATAAACGTTTGCCGCCTGGATGGCAAAAGCACTTTACTCAAAGAAGGACAGGTACCTCTGCTGGAAAATGGGATGTTTTGTTTATACAGTAAGTCTAGTGTGCAATTCTGAATTCTTGCCAGCAGCTTCGTGAGTGAAAAATGATTTCATATGATAATTATTTTTTCCAGTAAATCAAGTGGCAAAAAATTCAGATCACGTAACGACATCCGTTCGTTCATGGAGCAGCAAGGACAGTTTGATTTTGAGCCAGAGAAATTTGATTTTTGCATACATCGTAAGAAAAACGGTAAAAACAGTGCGGCAAAAATGAGACAGCAGGAGCCGGTGGTTGAAGTTCAGAAAAAAATCAAAACTCTGCTGCCAAAAGCTAAAACGACCATCAGCACCCCTGAGAGTATGCCCAGCTTTACCCCACCTTCGCTCGTTCCGATGCATCCAATTACTCCAGTAACGACGCCTGCCGATCCTGGTGGTAAGTCACATTTTTAACATCTATTTCATCACACGTGACTCATTAGCATCGACAATAACAGTTCATTGAAATTTTCACATGCTATCATACTTCACACAGCCATAACATATTGTAAGTAATTGATACTTTTAACACACATTACTTAATAGAGGCATATTGGTTTCTTAGAGTCTTTATGTATGGAAGTGATACACAGCGAATTATAAAAACATAGTTATTCATTGAAACGAAATCATTTGTCTGCATTTTATCGCGCTAATTTTTATTCGCTCCGACTTTTTGAACAGCCGTTTTTATTGGAGGGCTGAGAGTGGAAATGGAAGACAGTGCTTATAAGTGTCCAAAAGAGGGTTGCAATAAGAATTTCCGAAAGGAGAACCTTCTTCAAATGCATATAAAACATTATCACCCTGAATATTCCAAGTTTTTGGGGTCTACGCCCAATGTGGCTGATCTGGCATACGCGAGGATGATCGGTGAGTCGGTGGAAGATATTATCCCAAAAAAACAGAATAACTTTTTGGAAAAAATCAACAAGTTCGAGAAGAAAAAAGCTTCTCAAGACAAACAAGTGCCTGGTAATGAATTCGAATCTGGTCGAGCTGATAAAATGGCTGGTTCAACGATGGAAGAATCTAAATTAGAAATCACCTCTCCGATATCGACACAAAGTATTGACGTGGACGAAGAGATTATGAAAAAAAGAGAGGCTAGCTGTGCTATGTCACCAGGGACATTGTTTGATCTGAAAATTAGAGAGGAAAAAACTCAGACGGGCATTAAAACACTACTGCCAGTTAGACCCGCGGCTGCTACTCCCGTCGCCACTAACGTCGCTACAGAGGCTTTGAAGTTGGACAGATCCAAGTCTTTGGACGAACCTCCGATCGCGGAAAAAGGAAAATCCATGAGGAAGCGGCAGATGTCTGAATATAACTCTGACTTACAAATCAAGTACAAGAAGAAACAAGGTAAATCCAACCACTTTTATGTTTTTATTTTATCATTGCGACTATAATCGCAAGTTACACCTCGATACATGATGTACGTGAGTCTGAATCGTAATTACTTACTCCAGTCGAGTCTAGCGAAGAATAACGAAAGTTCGATATGAGTTTGTTTAGTGCCGGCACGGCTTTGACAACCATAGTGTTTTATAATTTTCAAATTCTTGCATCAGCTACATTTTGCTTCAGCTTTAACTACTTGTCATTTCTAACGTTGAACTTTCGGTATAATAAACTTCTATCCAAATCTCATAAATTCCCGACATCTTGTTTACAAAATGGAAATTATTGATTGCAAATTCGGCTGCATATTTGCTGCGGATTAGTAGCAAAGTTGCGTTAGTTTTTTTTTCGCTCTTACCCGGTTTATCCACATCTGCATGATTGTGTTTTTTTTTGGTCAGAAATGTCCAATGTAGGAAATTCACAGGGCCGACGGATTTTATTATTAAATTTTGAATAATTGGATGCCATTCTTATTTGGACACCTTTATTCTGAGTGATGAATGATCAAAAAGCGTAATGCGTTAAGAATCTTGAAATTATTTATACCCGCCAATCATAGAATCACCTACGGATAGCTAAGATACTAATTCACACTTAGGAGTATAGAGTTTTTATTATTTCCGCGCTAGAAACAATGCTTTTTGTTGCCATTAGGCATGTTGGAGCTTAAGGATGATTATGGGGATTTAGATGATGGTATTTTGGACGTTGAGGAACCTGTTGCCCCTACATACAGATTCAGTCGCAGAAAATCTGACCCAAAGAGTGATGAGAATAGTCAAAGCAGTAAGTTATGAATACAAATATGGTATTGGATTGGATCGATTGATTGTGTAGTAAAATGTAATTTTTACCTTTGCTATCGAATTTTTTTAGACTGTTTAATTTGATTGAACTTCTTGGTGTAATGGTATTTACTGTGTATGTTGATATTATATTTTATATTTTATTATTTTCATTGTGTTATTGTTCAGGTCAACTAAACGATTCTCATCTTGAGAAAGGTGAAACCCCGAAAGGGGATGCTGCCAAAAGAGATAATAGTAATGACACTGAAGGTATATAGATCTTTCTTTATAAATGTTTATTTTGCATGAAAACTGTTCTCCTTGTTTATCGATTTAACTTATGAGTTGGCCCAACGAATATAGTCCCTCGAAAAACTCTCCGGTTAAAATTTTTGTCATAAAGTTGCCCGCATAAAACACTAATACATTGGATGGAGTATCATCTGATGTCACATTGCATTAGGGCAAATGCCAAGTAATATCTTCCAGAATTAGATATGTTGGATCAGTAGGTGTAATTGGATTGCATAATCTACTTGTACCGTTGCGTATGTATAATGTGTATGTGCATTGTTAATTAGCATGACTTTATCTAGAGAGTAAAAAATTAGGTTTTCTGAAGAAGTATCTGAAAATTTCTGGTAGCTTCTCAAAATCTGTGGTTGAGAATGTTGTTATTTTTTTCCCATTACCACCTTCATACCTAGGTTTAAGTATGCGTTTCCGTATCTTCAGGTGTGGAGAGCTGTTTAAATCATTTGAAGATTGCTAAGTCCTAATGTGTAACTGTCTTCTGTGGAAAATGATTATTAAGTAAACTGTTGAATGGGATTCAATTTGTCAATGATCAAAATAATATAAGAGTCAATTTTTTACATGCTAGATGGCGAAGGGGTCATGATGATGATTAATGGGGAACTTGTAAAAGTGGAACAGCTGCGCAGAGAGGAAATAATAAATTGTACGTGTGGATACATGGAAGAGGACGGATTGATGATTCAATGTGATTTGTGCCTCTGCTGGCAGCACGGGCACTGTAATGCTATAGAACGAGAGAAAGATGTGCCAGAGAAATACGTTTGCTACATTTGTTTACATCCATACAGGCAAAGGCAATCGAAAAAATACATTCACGATCAGGACTGGATCAAGGAAGGAAAATTGCCCAGGTAAATTGACCAGTCTAATCCGAACAATAATTATTGTTTATCTGGAATCAAATGACAACATTGAACCATTATCGATGTAAATCTTTATAATCTAATTTGTTTTCTAGCCTCCCAAATCGTACAAAAAATCAGACCACTATCAATCACAGAAGTGCTATGTTAAAGCGTTCATACGAGTTAGTTGCTGCGCTTTTGCAAATACAGCAAATTCTACATAGTCTACGAGTAAAAATCAACGTTGCTCAGTAAGTATAATTTTTAATTGAGTTTTTAAAGTCCCATCGCTTCCAAGGATATATGATGTAGATTATTATTTCGATACCTCATAGGAAGAAGGATCATCCAAAGCTCTATTTATGGGCTAAAAACTGGGAGAAAACTGAGATCCCAGCACCGAACACCGATCCGGTACCTATAATGGAGATCGTCAAGCCATCCCTTGCCACGACTGAATCTAGTTTGGATAGTTCACCATCCATCGATGCAAAGATAGAAGTGAAAGACGAACCAAAGGAAGAATCGGACGAAAAATCAATTGCATCTAATTCTGAACTCATGAAAATTCTGGAAGAGGACAGTTTACATTCTGAGGAATTGAAGAACGGTAAAAAACAGGAGATTCCAAACGAAGGAAACATACTTCTAGGGGCTCTTACTAGAAATAATTTAGATAAGTCTGCCTCTGAAATAAAGACTGATAACAGTGGTAAGTAGACAGCAAATTTACGTGTCTCGATACAACACCCAAACTAAAATCCGTCACTTGATAAATAATTTCATCCTAATGTCTTGCAGAGTTGAATCAAATTCCTGCGTAGCCACCTCTCAAGGTGCTTTAGGTCTCAATTGACTATAGATTCTAACGCTAACCTAGTCTCATTTTTAGAGCCACCGAATAATCAACCCTCGACGTCGAAGACCCCGGATTTAGTCTGTCCAGCTGAGCCATTGAAGACTGAGCCCGAGGAACAGGGCGATCTCAGTGACATGATAAATCTTCAGCCGTTCATTCCAGAACCAGAAGCTCCGATCGATCCAGCTGAGTGTAGATCACGGCTGCTGGAACACATCGATCATTTTCAAAATCATATCGATTCCAGGCTTACTACGATCGAAGCACAAGTTACCGGTACGCATTTTAATACCAAAGATTAATTGATGAATGTGAATCATTTGTGCCAAATTCCTTTCTTAACTTTATTTTTGATATTGACATTGTACAATTTTTTATCTCCAGCACTAGAAACCATGGACCCAGACGACGCTTTGTCAAATACAGATGTCTTACCTCGGACAAAACAAACCGTGCAAATGCTGCTCAGAGACCTGGCCACCGTCAGTAAACTTGCTGCGCTCTGCTGATAAGGAATATCAGTTCTTCAATAGAGATAAATATTTTTTATTTATTATCATTACCTTACTATCGTCGAAGCTTCGAATCAATAATTGGAGCGCAAAAAGTTGAATTGTACATGTAATTTGTAATTTATTTCTTTCTTCAAGTCCTCTTACTCCGAAGTTTTAGATTAGATAATTCCGAAAATCTCTTGAATTAGTTTTAAAAATTTACTTCGTGAGTACTGGAGGACTTGACTTTTGAAGTGCATTACAGTAATGTTCCTATTTTACTGCTCTGCTGATACATACCGTGTTATTTCGAAATGCCTTTATTCAAAAAGTATGTAAGTCTGATCGCGGAATTCAAAACGGATTCTTCATCGTCACGATGTTATTATGATACTAGTCTTTAAAATAAAGGGAGGAAATCATTATGAGAGAATATTTAGCGCAATTTTATCAAACGAGCCCGCGCTAAGGCGGAGCGAGTTTGTTGTTCTATCTATTAATTTTATTTTAACTAAGATGATGAATCCGTGCAAAAAATAAAGCCACCCATTTTTGTTATTCCTTCTCCTATCAACTGCTTGAAACGTTGACTGAAGATGGGTCTTGAAACACTGAACGAATATATTTAAAATAAAATTCCTTCGCGCCGGCGTGAAATTAGTTTCAACGTTCCGCCGCGTATCGTGCGTAGGTGGGGGCGTCGTCCATGTTGTTAAAGTTTCAGTCGATGACGTCAGAGGGTCAGAGAACGGGCGCCGAGGTGTGGGCTCAGCTCGCTCCGACGTTATGACGATATACCGCATAAAATAAGTGTGAATCCTTCTGTAACCCCCCTTATAAAAATTTTTTGTACATAATGTATTTTATACGGAACTCATTCAAGGATTAATCCCCGTGCCATGTGCCGCGTTACGTGTGTGAAAAACTCGAGTTAATTCGACGAAATATTCAGTGAAAACAGTTGATTAATATTTTCATTTCTGTGTCGTGTTTTTTTTTTTTTTTGTTTTGTTAAATTTTATTTCAATCGCACATGTATATTTATACATGCATATATGTATTTTATATTCTTCTCTCTTTGTAAACGCGATCGTGAGTGTGTGTAGTAAAGTCTGTATATTTTTTTTCCATTCGTGAGTGAAGAGAATATCAAGATGGCGCATAATTTAGCACCAAGCGTGAATTGTTCGTTGGACGACATCGATCTCAACGCTCTAAAGGTAAATACTAACTGCACCTAACGTCGTTGAAGAAGAAGAAAAAAAAATCTATTCCAATAATCTTCCGTTGATTTTACCCACGTCGTTCGAATCCCAATTTCTTCTTGCTTTTTCTTCTCCATTGGGTGGATCACCATACCAACACCATCAAATAATTACCATCACACTATCACGAGAGTTTGTTTCTTGTTTCTATGCACATGATTATCAGACAAACTATGCACCACCCGCACTTTTATTGATAACAATGAATAATTCGAAATTATTCTCATTTTTCAGGATCCTGCTGGCATATTCGAGTTAATCGAGGTCGTCGGCAATGGAACATACGGTCAGGTGTACAAAGTGAGTAACATCAAGATTTTTATTCAACCCCGAGACGACAATTCGTGATTTCATTATCTTTCGAATTTAGAAAACGCATTTGTAACGCGCTGCAGCTACGTTTACTCCAGATCTTTTATTACATGCAGAATATTCTATGATCTTTACTGCGAATCAAACCTCATTGTCTGGAGGAAACCGGAGGAAACACACAATCGTTATCACGATTGCGATTACAATCGCGATTATCATTATAGATAAGCAAAACGAAGAAAACTAAATCGAAACATATAGATAGAGGGAATCAAGAGTTGCATGGAATTGAAAAATTAAGAAGTATAACACGTATGGTACATTTATAAAGATACGCCCGCGCCTATGTATGCGTCGCCACATGCCGAGTCCTCCTTCCTTCTTCTTCTTCTACTTCTTCTTCTTTTCTTTATGGTGCATTCAACTCAATTCTACGAGACTCGACTCAACTTGAGTCTACTTTATTTAACTCAACCCTCTCTGAATCGAAGTCTTCAAGTTATTTACTAATTCCAAGATCATGATCTCGTCTTTTATTGCATCGCCACTAATTCTCGGACAAGCCTAGAAGTCTTTTTTTTTTTTAATTTTATTATTTTTCTCTTTTTGATAGTTATTACAGGCGATAATATATTGCATCCGTTTATGACACATACGAGGGTTTCTGATTGTACCGTAGTCATCATCGCCGACTACGTTCTTGGAACTTCGAACCGTATCTGGGTATCAAGAAAAATAACAAGAAATTAATTACTATGCCATCTCGTATTCCATTATAGTAATCGGCAAGTTTAATATTTTATTCATTTATTGATTTCTTTTTCTTTTAACGAAGACGCAAAGGCAAGTTATATTCATGGGAAATCCTAAGATCAACGGTGAATCAGTTGAGAATGTTTTCTGATTTTGCAACTCGACATATAGGAAGTTTGGGATTAATGAAATTTACAGATATAGTTTCTGTCTCGTATTTTGAGCACTGGTTATTTTTAACTAAAAATTTTCCTAAACCCTGAAAGTCGACACTCGTGTTCAGGTATCCAGACACTTTTTTCTGCTTTTCGAATTCTTATCTCCATAATTACTGTCATTGATACTCTAAAGTTTCTTCCGAGACTCTTGTTTCAATGTCAGGTGAATTTAACTGGATTTTCCCCACTCCTCTCGTCTTTTATATTAAAGAACTCGACTACTACTGCTGCTTACTTCCTACAATCAGTGCGCAGCGTTGCTGCATGCTCTTCTTCTCCTTATTTCCGTCTCTCTTTTTTTCTTTGAAAGAACAAGGGGATAAAAAAGACTCCATTCGTCTTTGTGTTTATTTCTTCATTTCCGTCAACCCCGCGTTACTCCATATTTTCTTCCTCCGTTTACTTCTTTTCTCTTTTCGTATTTTTGTATCTTATTTTACATTTGGCGGTTGCATTTCCCCGGACCTTCCATAGTAACTATTATACAGACTATATCATAAGCAGTAATTAAGCGATAAATAGTTTCTTACCCTTTTTTTCTTCTTACTTCTTTTCCGTAAATCTATTTTTCTTCTTCTTCTGGTTTACCAAAAACCGCCTACCAAACTGCACTCGACGGTCGGATAAACAAATATTTTTTTTACCTATCTTAACAAACTCAACTTCCGACTCCTTTCGCCACTTCCTGCTTTGGGTTTTCTTGTTATTTCTCTTTCCTTCTCTAAATCTAAATCTGCTTCTCGCGATAGCTGTGTGATCTGGTCGCGATAATAATTCTCGCCGAAGATCATAATTTCCTATCTGATCTTTGAGCCGAGATAGCCACATCGTTGCTGGATCGTATATCAATTGTTCTTGGAACTTTTGCGGTAAAAAACCACGAAAAAAAAACAGATGTCAGAAAAAATCAGAAGATAGGGAAAACTTTAATCGACTTGAAACCGTTTGCATAAAATCAACAACAATCATAGCAACAACAGTAACATGATTGATTGTAATAAATAATAATAATAATGATAATAATAATTTATATTTCTCTCACGTATTCGTACGTAATTTGAAATATGTCTTTTCTTTGTTTTACATAATTTTTTGGATCATTGAATCGAAACGAACCGTTGCAGCGCAGAGTATTTTATTATATTATATTATATTATATTATAGATATGATACGTATGTGGTTTTATGAAGACATTTAATCAACGTCAAACCTTATCGAAAGTTAACCAAGAATGTAAATATGTATAGTAAGAATTAGAAATATTAATAACGTGGAAAAATTTCGTTTCTGTTTCTCGTTATAACATTACAAAAGGGTTAAGAACCGATAGTTTTTTTTATTCATTTTTATATAAATATTTTATTATATGACTAATTTAAAATTTCTGTAAATTATTATGACCTTCTTTTGCTGTATATTATGACGTCATATCGGAAGAAGGAAAAGAACCCTCATATACGACAACCTTCCCAATCTATCTATACAACCCTCATTGTAATTTAAGACGAAAAGTAACCCCCATACACGCGTCACGAGTACTATACATAGACAAAAGGTATAAAATTTCAGATCGATATTTTACGTGTATGTTGACCTCCCTTAACTCACTCAGCAGACCATATATCTTAAGAGTCTATGAAATATAAAATTTCGCGCCTATATTATACCAAAATTAGATACGTGCAGCCATTTACTTTGTCTACATTTTTTTCCCCTGTTTTGCCCACCAATTTTTGATTAGATCTGAAATTATTTATGCGATGTGTTATAGATCATAGATCTTAGATCTAAAAAACGAATTCAGCGCCGTGCCACCATTTTTGTATGTATGTTTCTTGTGGATATGAGTTCTGATGATGCAGTAGGGGATAAAAAAAAAAGATGAAAGTGACGTAGGGAAAAGGGACGAGAGGGGAAAAGTATTTTTTTTTTACAAAGAACTTCCTACGGCACACAGCTTTTATATGTACATTTATTATAAGTACAGGAGAATGTCGATTGCTTTAATGTCTGCGTCTAGGGTATGTGAAAAGAGACGTACGAAAATTACACACCGCGAATAAGATAGATTCATTTCGAGTTTTAAATCTTAGAAATTTTATAGAGCAAAAAAAAGAATCTTCAAGCGTAAGGAAACATTTATTTCGTGATGTACGCAGGTATAAATGAGGTCTTACAGTATACATGAAATTTAATTTGTACGTACATATAACCCCCCGCAAATTTTATTGCCGCCATTTCAGTTATACGAGAACGTAATGATAATTATTCGTGCATCACGTCTATTATCTACGCTATACTTCATTCATGGAATATTACGTTTTATACTCATAGCTACTGGAATAAATATACTAAACAGTTTCTATTACTGGAATTGAAATTGATTAATTCTGAGAGCAGTGAATGAATCAACTTTTAACCGGATCTTGAGCGTGTGTATTGAATTTGTTGTATAGATTATGCGCGTGTATTTTTAACTTATCTTTTATATTTCAACGGACAATTTTTCGAATTTTATTCACCAAGTATTAAGAGAAATCGAATACAAAATGACGAAGATAATTTTACCAAGAATTACAATACACCGTAGGTATATGTTATGCGTACATTTAGAGAAAAATATCCGAAAGAATAAAATAGGAATAAAATAAAAAATAGTTCGGTGTACGAAATGAAGTTTATACTTGAGATAGAAAATTTATTGCACCTCTGGGAGTTAGACTATACATATACGTGTGTTCATATAACGTATGATAGGCGAAGCTGGAAAACCCGAATCGAATTTGATTCGTACGTGAAAGCGCCCAACCGCGCGCGCCTCTGCAGAGATCGTATTTTCCGATTTTGATAAATCATCAATTTTATCCTCGTGACTCATAACATAGGCATTCAACTTATCTCTTGAATTTGCGAATCGATCGATCGATCGAATCAACTGATTTAAAATCTTCTCTTAATTTCACGTATAATTCAAAGGACATTCATATTTATATGCATTAAAAAATACTTGTGATTTCTTTCTCATTTTTTTTCTTTTGCTCTTTCTATTTCTTCTCCTGACTTTTGAGTGCTCTTCCGTTCCAAGTATATCATAATTGGGGTCAACATAACGTGTACTAAAATAGTTCAATGATCAATGAAAAACTTGACTATAAAGATAATATCGTGTTTTACACGGATGAATTGCAAGCATAGCTTATATCTTATCACTCAGTTGAGATTCTTCTTTTTTTGTTGTCTAATTTTTTGTTTTATTTTGTTCTTCTTCTGTTTAAAAGCTCAATGAAATTGTACCAAATATTATCATTGGCCATGACATGTTAGATAGTTGATCGGATGAAAAACAGTCTGCGATCGATCCACAGATTTATTGTAAAAAAATGGTAAATACATTTCTGAAATCACGTTTACATCGTTAAAACCGTTTTCAATCCGTTGAGTAAACACGAGGTTGGCACGCGAATCGAAATTATAGATCGCATCGGATGTCTACCAGATACAGCTATAAGCTGAATTAATTAAAAAGTGACAAAAAAAAGTTTCAGAGTTTATTTTTCGATCCTACAGTTATATCGTTGCGAAGGATTTTCTATTCTCCGCATCGAAGGTATAAAAGTTTTCTTCTCAACTTCGAAGACAGGACCGTTGTTTTATTTGGATGGACGGATCGAAAGATCCAAATTTAACGTACCTAATTTCTCGGTACTTGTGTGTATTTATAAATAAGTTTTGCTCTTCTAACGATTGAAGAAATGCTTCTTATTATATCTTACTTTCTATATGGACCAACACATGCGCGAGTTATTATACCGCGGTGTTATAAATAGGCGTGGAATACATAGGTGTATATACCGAAAATACTTTCAAGTGCAGAAAGAAAGTCGCGTAGGAGGAGGCTGCGCTGCTGCAGGTTTTAACAATTTAAAAGAAAAAGAAAAAAACTTGTAATGACGGTGATTCGAAATATCCGATGTTTCGTATTTACCCACCACCTTTGTATACACAATTCATTTATTTATTTATTTATTTATTTATATTGCTTTCTTGGCAACGAGTTCCGTCACAAAATATAAATATAAATACACACACCCCCTTAAAATATCATATTTATTTTGCTTTTTGTATTGAAAATTTCTTCTTTTTTTGACAAGTACGGTCCGGGAGCGAGTCGTTTGTGGCTGGTGATTTTTTGAATGGGAGTTTATTTTCATCCTCGACCAACTTTAAGTCGTTACGTTCAACGAGGTCTTCTTCTGCTTTCGGCTGGATTTGCCGGTTCGTCAAAGAACCAACAGCGAGAAAGGCACCCGAGTGTGTAATGTGTTTTATCGCACGAACAAATCTGGTGCGGTTGCTCCTCGACGTACTTCGTTTTCCTCTTTTTTTTTTGTTCTCATTTCTTCGTCAAAAATATGTCGTCTAATCAGCGGTCTTTCACGATGTGCGCTTCGTCGATGTATAGTCGAGTCTCGGCGGATGTGAAACTGTTTTTTTTAACATCGGTTGCAGATATTAGTTCTATATATTCAGATCGATTCGTCGTTGAATGTATCAAGGTAATACGCATCCGAAAGCGAGTCAAGAATCTTGAATTTTTGAGTGACTCTTGGATGGCCTTTTCAACGGCACAGTCTTTTATCATCATCTGGACCACGTGAAAGGCCACTTTTAATATCTATGGTAACGCTGCTGCTTCTCAGAAAACCAAACCGGGTTATCCCGAGCACGAATAATAATGAAATCATAGGTAATATGAAATAACCTCATATCAGTTATTCGTACATGGGGTGCGCGAGGAATGTAGAATTTGCAGAATTTACCTACGATATACGTAGCATACACACCTAATGCATTTCTAAGTCCGAAGCAAAGAAAGTCGATATGGCGTTTCCATTTTCATCTCCACTTCCTCCGCTTCCATTTCTTCTTCTTCTTCGTCTTCTTCCACTACCTCCACTTCCACTTCCACTTCCAGTTCCTCGGCATCTACCGTTGAACCACGTTATCGCATCGTTCGTATATAATGTCAGGTTGTGCGTTTGAACGAGCAACGTTTCTCTTCGCAGTATTGGAAACTACAATGGTTTTCTGTGTTGGGAACTTCGCCAACTTATCCATGTGATGATATTTTACAAATGTATGAATCAATTGCTGTACGTAATGTACATACCTACCTCTCAGCTACTACACAATCACCACCACATGTGTGAACGTGTCTTTTTCTTACCCTGCACATAGTTCCGAAGTACACGTGCAAGTAGTGAAACGTACACACTGTACAGATGACATACCGAGGCTCCAACAGAAACGTTGGCGCGCTCTACGGAAAGCCGAGCTTTTGCAAGTTGGAACGCACCTGGCGTCACTCGAGCGATGCTTTTGTACCACATAGAAGTCGTCGCACGTTACGTTACTGCTGGTTGCTGCTACCGCCGGTCTTTGAATCGCGACTAGTCGTGGGCTGCTGTGATTTTTTATTTTTCGTTTTTGATTTGACTTTTTTGTTCGCCTTTTTTGCCTTTTGTTGGTTGCTCATGGTTAGGACGGTGGAAACTCTACCGTTTCTCAGGTATCTATGTACCACTACTTCCATTAATACCTCAGCATTCTACACATGCGATTTATGTACGGTTGGACAGTGGGCTTCAATTTTTATTTGTCAGACTCGGTTTATAAATCGATCATTGGCTCGGAGAAACAAAATTTTCTAGCCGACTTTTATCAGACGTACAAAAAATACTCGGAGTTTATTCTTCGAGGTGTTCGAACCTCCAACTTTTTCGTTTTTCATCTCGTCTTTTTTTTTGTTCCTCTTTTTTAATCTGGTTCAGACAATCATCCTATCTAGAGGTTTAGAATCTACTTCGCTCCCTGTAGAATCGTCTGGGTTTTTTTCTTCTTTTTCGTTTTTACCGCCGCTTCGCGTTTTTTTTTTATAACTTGATATGGGTTATTCCAATGTCTGAACTGTCTTGTGAAACCTGGTATGTTAGTACATGAAATTTTAAGTTAAATAAAATTTGATCGATCGGGCTTATGTACACCATATTATTTATAAATCTACCGCGCTGAATTTTCTTATAACTGCACACGTGACTCTGTGATGAGTTTTTTTCGGTCACCAGGTATGTGTGTCGTCGGAGACATTTTAAAATTGTGTAATTAACACCTGAGATTTCGTAAAGTGAAAACTTGGGAAATAGGTAAAAAATTCAAACGGCGGTACTATACATAAAAACTAACGTAAATATATGTTCACGTTTCAAATTCGACTCGCATGCGAAAGTCGTTAAAAAAGTCACGCCCTGGGAAAAAAATGCCGAAAAATTCTATAAAAAATTTTACTATTAATTTATTCTTCATCAATGGATCGAACGCTATAGAATAAATTATACTGAACGACCCCCCTCCCCCATACTAGATTGACACGTGATTGTAAAATTATCAAAGAGATTTTTTTTCGTTTTATCTTATTTTTTTTAATATCTTTTATTAACAGTTCGTTCGGTACTTACAGGATGTCGCGTATTTTCTGTAATAAAAATTCCTGCGTGTCATGCGCAACCGGTTACACGATATATGTATATTGTGCAGACAACGCGTTCAGTCGGTAAAATTTATACACGAGTTTTACCTTTGATTGGATTATAAATTAATTAAAAAATAAAAGTTAATTAATACAACTTTGCTCGTATGTAAAATCGTTCGAAATTTAAAAATGCAGGGGTTTGCCAACTCCTGCAGTTTGAATTCAACGTGTGTTAATGGGCATGGTGACCTTAACCGCGGATTTGAAGGTCGGCCGGTATAGTTTGTCTTTAAGCCAGGATTCATTGCGTAGGCGCAACGACGTTTGACCTGACGAGTTGAAATCCCCTCGAAGACTTTACCTATAAGTCAGCGACGTGAGACGCGTGGAGGAAACACGTGTCGTCGTCTTCATAGTTTTCTTCTCTTCTTTTTTTCTTCTCCCTTCTCTCTCCCTTTTTTTTATATATTTTATTTCTTCCCATCGCCGTCTACGTCTTTTGATCCGATACTGAAACGCATGTTATCGGCCACGCCCAACTCCATCCAAGCTTTCTGTTTCTGTACTCGTAGACATATTTTCCGGATGGAAATATTGAAAATTTACAACCTACAATTCTGATCAGCTGTCTCCTTCAATTTGCAAAAATTTATGCTCGGTGGGTACCTAATACGAATCATCTACTTTGTGCAGGCGTTAAGTCCACCGTGAAAAACTAGGTCGAAGGGATTCACGTTGCAATTCATGTGAGAATTAGTCAGGGGTCGTTGAAAATGTACAGGGTGGACGTGATGAAAAATGACTCACAGGACTTTGTAGTGAACCAAAAGCGGGCAACATATTATTCGCGGTGTTTGCTGACGATGCAACCAGCGCATTTATACGTCTCTAAGCCGACACGATTATGCTTTAAATTCATCCAGACGTAGAAAATCACCTCATTGGCCGTGCTTAGCAACCCCATTATCATAGCTTACTGGGCATATCCGGTACGCCTTAGTTAATTAATTAATTTTGAAGTTCATTTCCACGTAACTATAATTAACCGACAATCGCACCGTATGCGTGCGTGTGCGGAATAAAGCTGATAGTCGAAATAAAAAATTTAAAAAAAAATCATACAGGGCAAAGGAGAGAGAAAAAAAATCTTTAAAGCTCGAAAGATTGTTTGTTTACTTGTAGGTGAGGTTAGATTTATTGCAGAATGATCTAAATTGGCGAATTTAAAATCGAGGCAGTTGTACAACCGTACAGTTATGATTGTAATAGTCGTTTGCAGGTTATGCCAACTGGTTCTGAACTGACAAATGGCAATCAGTTTTAACTGGCAATCGACCCGAATAGTTCCACGTATACGTATGTGAGCATAGTATATACTATCTAATGCACAAGTAAACGAGTTTGTAAATAAAATGTCAGCGTGTATAGAGGAGGAAGATATTCAAAGGCTTCGGAAAATGTGTCGAATAAAAATAGAGAAAATTGTTGGAATAGCAGCGCATCGTTTGAACGAAGTAGATGGAGCGTGAAAAATAGGAAATATAAGAAGATGGCGGACGACGTGCAGGGTAAGAATAAATAAAAATAAAATAAATAATATATCGAGTTTGGGAAAAGAGACGCGATGTGTGACGCGTTCATTATTCAGCATCTGCTTCGAATCTCTTCGTGACACCGTGAAACTGTCAAACCACGCGCGCCTGTCACAGCAAATATTGCAAAGACGTGTTCTCAAACGATCTAATTTACAAACTATATTTTTTCTTTTCTTTTTTTTAGACTCGTTTTCCGCAATTCTCATTTCCGCAAATTGTCGTTACATTATAGTAAAATCTGGGAAAAAAATGAATACGTGCTGGTGATACACGGTGAAAGAATTTCTTTTATTTTTCATCTCGTTTGTAATTTTATATCCATCCGGTACGAATGAGATGACGTGGAAATTTCACACTTCGAAACATAAATTACATTACATCACGTGATATCGTATAATATGATATTATTGTCAGGTGCAGGGATCGAAAAAGTTTGGAAAGCATAAGGACATACTTTTTTTTATTTTTCTATAATATTTTCGCTAAACCGAGCCGAAATTTTAATTAACTTATTAGTAGCTATACATAAAGACGACTCGACGGTATATTTCGACACGCGTACAATACCTACGTGCATTTCGGGGGCGGGGATGAGAGAGAAAAATGACAGTGGCTGGTTGGCATACATAAAACGAATGCGAGTCATATTAGTTTCCAAGTGCGTGAGAAGGGTGATGACCTCGTCCGTTCATCCGTCCGTTCATACGCGACGATGGAGTCGAGGGCGGTAAACGCTATTCCTATACATATACTAGGTACCTACTCTCTTCACTAATAATGATCACCACCGCTGCTGGCACTTGTACACGAAAATTTTCAACACAGTTTCTAAATAAAGCAGGTAATAATTCCCGGGAAAATCAACGAATTCTTGTAAAACAGGATGTAACAAATTGTGTATATGTGTTTCTATTTTTGCGAAGATTTTTCGAAGCACTATGGACATTGCATGGTGCAATTTAGATAGGTTTATCGTATCAGCGACATGCGTGCAATATCACGAGTCCTTTTGTCGCCAATCTTATCGTATCTTCTTTTTACTCGAATGAGGAAATGGAAGCGAATGCCGCATGTTCACGGTGTCACAATGGTATTATTGGCGATATCGGCAGAACGATGACGTAGAGAAACTGAAAGGGAGCAAGTTCCGCGTTTCCTCTCTTCTCCTCCTCTTCCTCCATGTTCTTCTTCTTCTCGGTATATATCGTGTCGCTCACAATGTTCGTGTAAAGATAAGATTTCAGTCCCATCCCCTGCATGCGTTTCTATACGTCTGGAACGTACAGACTGCACAATATGTTGCGTGTTGAATATCGTTACATTGTAGGGATCGGTAGATACGTGCAGGGTATATTTGTTTGCGAACGACGGTTCCTGCGAGAATTTAGATAAACGAACAAACAAACGAGGCAGACTGACTGGCAAACTCCGCAGCTGCAATTGCTTTGTTATACGGTAGATACACGTGTTCCCATATTTCCTCCTTTCCCTATATCTCTAGACAGCTGAGAAGACGTCACTTGTCTCCCGGGAAAACGCGTTAACGTCCAAACAATCCTCCATAGGGAATCCTATCACATTCTCCTAACTTGGACCGAAGGTCAGGATCATTTTTTTTTAAATCAATTAATTTTACAATCGGGAAAGAAAGTTGGAATCCTTGTTATGATTATTTTTTTTTTATGTTGGTCTATTGTTTTTTCCGGTACATATAACCAAAACGTTTCATGTCAAGCGAAGTGAGGGTTCTCGGTGAAATATGAAAGATCGAGGGTTAAATCGGTGCCGGAACGTGATCCGAATTCTTAATGGATCTATGGATCGAATGGCGGCTGTGATACGCAAGGCGACTACAAATCGAGGGTACAGTGGAACCTGGCTAAGTGAGACACTGTGGTACTGAGAATCCTCTGCTAGTGAGAAAAAAAATGCGGTCCCTTCGTTCACCTATGTAACTGAGAAAGAACTCGGGTAGTGAGAAACCTGGGATACTGAGAAAAATAACTGGTCCCCCTGCGATTCTCACTTAGCCAGGTTCGACTGTATATATTTCAGGTGGGAAGAAAAAAAATGTACTAAAAAAAAGAAAAGATTTGGGATAGGCTCAGCAACGCTTTTCGGGGATATTATATAAGTAAGTTCGGATAAGTACGGTCTTTGAAAAAATTCCCTGAAGTAATCTCATACGATGTACGTCGAGAGTTTATCGCGACTTATATAGAGGATTTAATATTGTAAGTCGAAAAAGTTAGAATTTTGGTGAAAACCATAAATAAGAAAATGGTCAAAGTTTTCGAGACCATATACTCTCTAACTTACGATTATATTTATGTATCCCACTCTTAATTGGAGTATAAATTTTTCTAGGGTCATTTTTTTATCTTTTCATTTGTGTTAGTTTCCAGTCTCACTTTTTGTGTACAAAGAACTTCATTTTTGGCCCAAAAATCGAAAAAATCCAAAGGGGTATACCTTAGATTTTTGTCGAATTTGGGGTCAAAAATCGACATTTTTTTAAATCGATCGTAGGACACTTTTCTTACGTATTTTGACCTCAGGAATTCGAATCCATCGATAAAATTTATCTACGAATAAATCCTATCGAGATATCTTAATTTTTTCACTTTTTAGAGCGATAAATTGGCGACAACTTTTTCAATTTTATAGATAGATCAATTTAACTTACAGATTCGTATTCCTGAGGTCAAAATACGTCAGAAAAGTGTCCTACGATCGATTTAAAAAAATGTCGATTTTTGACCCCAAAATCGACAAAAATCTAAGGTATACCCCTTTGGATTTTTTCGATTTTTGGGCCAAAAATTGAGTATTTTTAAAATCGGTCGTAGGACACTTTTCTGACGTATTTTGACCTCAGGAACACGAATCTGCGAGCCAAATTGATCTATCTGTTGAAGTGATCGAGTTATCGTCCAATTTTTTCGTATAATTAGCCCAAAATCGAATGAAAAAAATACAATTGATATTTTAATTTCATCCGAATCCGTTCAGCCGTTTTTGCGTGATTGATTAACAAATATCCAGGCATCCAACATACAAACTTTCACATTTATAATATCAGTAGGATGTATGCGGTGTCCAGCGAAAGGAGAACCTGTGAGAAGGTCATAATTTTAACCGCGATTGACCGCGGTCACAGCCTTGTCGCCTCGAGCACATTTCGTACGTCAAAAATTCAAAAGTCGTAGACACGTCAAAACGCGACCAACCTCTTCCGTGTCCGTTTTCGAGGATGATTTCACATTCTCGCCCAATATGTCCACGCCCTTGGCTTGTCTACGTCCAAATTCTGTTGAGAAAAAAAAAACTAATTATTTTTTGTCCTCGTAATAGTAAAAAACAAAAAGTGAATGCGATATCTCGACAGTTAGTGTAAAAAAAAAATTGATCGTAATGAAACGAAATTTTCAAATCGCATGGTTATACACGCGTGTTTGAAATAGGTTTGTACACATGTTGGAAAAGGCCAAGGCAAAGTGCGCGCGTTTTCATACACATGCTGACCCGTAGAAAATTCTTGTATATACGTACAAGCTACGTTATTCTCCATTTTCTTTAACACACCTACGGTATATGCCCCGAAATATAACTGCAGCCATCTCACTTTTCGTGCACTTGGCTTCTGAAGATGAAAATACACACGCGGCTCAGACCCACGACCCACAATATGCATCGCAACAGCTGCACCGCTGCCCTTGTCGAACGAACCTTTCTCCAATCCGCAAGCGTGTTCTTTTCAACCTCATCGAGCTTCGCCTTTTAACGCTCAAAAAATTGCATTTGATACTTTATTTTTTTTTTCCAATTTTATCAAACTGCTTATCGGATTTCTTATAACACCCTAAATATGACAGAGAAGTACAAGGCACGATGAGAAGAAAAAATAATTATCCTAAGGATAATTAAACTAATTAAATAAATTCGTTATCTACTCGTTTATTAATCCAACATGTCCCCTCCGTACGTGTACATGTATTGTACACATCGCCGAAGCACTAACATAACGACGGGTCGAAAAGACCTCTGTGAAAATAACGCCCAATGAAATGATTTCAACGAAATTACGTAAATTACATAATTAACCAACTTCCGGAACGCACACTAACGTATTTGGACATAATTCACGAATATTATGTAGCTATTCAATTATTGTATACTTTTATTATACATCATTGTCATTTTTTTTTTCTATTATCATCGCTACGTCAATTTGAAATGAAAAAAAAATATCCTGAAACAGGATTCATTGTCAGGATGGCGAAAGAAAGAAACCTTGATCACAGATTTTTTGAACTTTTGATATTTCTGTCGGATTATCCGAAACCTCTTCGCAGCTGACTTGACAATGACACAAAGATAGCTGCGGAATACAATATGTAAGGGAGATTGACGAGACAGGGTTATATCATGGCAATTGACCTTTTATTACTGTTGAGCATCACGTCAGCGCGGGGATTCGTTCAGAAAAGGATATTACCTAAGTCATCTTTTTTCGTTTTTCCTTCAACGTCTCGTCGACATTTTTCTGACGTCAGCATAATATGTCCGACCAACCGAGTTCCTTTTTTCTTTTTTTTTATTCCTTTTTCCCCCTTTTTTATTTCTTTTTTTTTGGTCTCCACAACCCACGCACAAAAGCAAAAGCAAAAACACCTCACCGTGCCACTCCGGAAATCTCTTTTTCATTCTCATTCACATCCTTTTTTTTTTCTTCCCGTTCTCGACTTCCTCTTCACTTCCTCTTCAGGTGTCTTCTCTTGAATTTTTCCTCTTCCGCAACTCTTTACTTTTTATTTTATTTAGTTTTTTGATTTATATCATTGAATTCAATTTTTTAGTTTTCAAAATTTCTCTCGTCCTTTTTATACCGATATATTTTACCAGCAAATTATATCGTACATGCGTGTTTGGTATTGTTTTTTTTTCCCCCTCGGGTGAAATTTGATAACTTTTTTTTTAGCTTTAACATAATACCTACAGTAATTAATTATACTCCGGTAGAGAAAAAAAGGGAAAAAAAGCAGGCAAAAAAGGTAAAATTATTATTATTATTATATAATTAGCTGCGGTATGTATATATAAATACTTATACATATATAGGCAGAGTGAAATGCGGATAAAAAAAGTAAAATAAAATAATTAAAAAAAAAAAAGGAAGCAAAAGATATCTCGATGGTTGCACAATTAACGAATACATATAATTTGTGTGCTGCACTTTTTTATAGAATTAAATACCTATACCTATATATACCGTGTATAATTGCAGCATATGCGAGATATGAGAAAGAAAGAAAGAAAAGAGAGAGAGAGAGAAAAAAAAGAAAGAAAAATGTAGAAAAATAGAAATAAGAATAAATAAAAAAACGTGTGCTGCAGCGGGGTATATAATATTCGAGTGGTGGAGAGTCGTCGTGGTGCAGCTTTGTAGTTGAAGTTGATCGGCGGTAGCAATGTATAGTATAAATCCAAATTGCACGCTGCTTCAATGAACTGTAAATGCGTATGTATAGGTTGGCCACAGTGCAATCGCGTCGAAAATCATGTAGAAATAAAAGAGAAAAGAAAAAAGGAATCAAATAGAAATGATAATAAAAGTCAAAGAAAAAAATCTGACAAAAGCATCCATAAACTGCACTTATTATATTTATATATATAGATATAAACGTCCACTTATTATACATATTATGCATACATATGTGAAAATACTACACCCGCGATTTATGTATATGAAAAAAGCCAAAGAACAATGGTAGTTAGGAATCATATTATTTTTGTAATGCAGATGCAGGACGATCAGGTTTTTTTTTTCTTTTTATTTTTGTGTACAAAAAAAATGCACTCTGCAATATCCACAATGCAGACATCTGTGCACGCAGCGGCGGTCAGTAGACTGTGAGAATTAGATATTACCAGGAATTATTCATTTCATTTGATCTGTACATACATGTTTTATTAATGTATACATGAACAATTATTGCATTTTTATTCAGTTGAAAAGTGTGTAATTAATTTTTCGATCGTATGTTTCCAGGGTCGGCATACGAAGACTGGACAATTGGCGGCCATCAAAGTTATGGACGTTACAGAGGTGAGTTTGAAAAAACCAACAAAAAAAATTTCACCTATCCCCTTCAACGTATCGGATACAACTTGGATCAAATGTTTAGTCGCTTTTATTTAAATTAGTTATTTATAAATTTTTACGATGCGGTGGTTATATACTTTCTATTTAAAAATGTTTATCTTCCGAATAGCTATGTGCAAAATACATATCCATGATAATGAATAGATAATAATTAAAATCGTATCATTAGATTAAATTAGCTTTTAGTGTCGAATTAAACATAATAAATTACGCGTCCATCACATATGTATTCTTGCTTCGATACCTTTACACACACATACGTGTAATACGAAGGAGTAGTTTAATGGGGTATTAAAAACGTCGTTGATGTTTTATTAACGTAAATTTATTCGACGGATAAAATTCGTGCGGTATTTATATCGGTTATATTTAGTAGGTATAGAGCAAACCTAGGCGTAGTACGATACGCTCTTAATTTTCATGCAAATTTTTTTTTATATTCTTTTATAGGACGATGTGGGAATTATTATAAAATACTTATCATGCCGATAAAGCGAACAAAATTACAAAAAAAAAAAAGAATTAGGGAATAAATAAAAAACAAGAAAACTCGGGGCATACTTGAGGGACGATACTTAATCACCTGATGAAGAAAGTTTTAACCTAATTAAAAATGACGAGGGTTGAAATACGAAATTATATCACCGTAAATTATATATCATGTAAATAACATAAATTTCTTTAGTTTTGTATATTTTGCATATAGGTAGAAACCTACTATATGTATAGATTTATACAGTTATCGGTAACACAAGTGACATAGAAACTTGCACAAAGTATATAACCTGTTTCTAACCTTTGTATAGATTCTTCTTTTTTTAAATACAGGTATGTGTCTTTTTATGGTGTGCAACGTGATGCACTGGTGAATAAATATAGTATAAGCTTATAAAATATTTCACTTACACATACCACGTATTATATGTTACGCGCGGTACATATGTACAAATGTGAAGGTCTGGCCATGTTACATGTACAATCATGATTCTGAAAAGGTTTTTTAAACCAATTAAATTGAATTGGGATTGGGATTCGATTCGATTCCGAGTCAAGTCGAGTCTTGAAAGTTGCGGGAAAGGCTGTACAGGTACTACATATATATGTGATCAATTATATATATATTATACATACCGACATTTAACGAGACGTATAACATTTATGTACCTACTCCAACCGTGGCTAGTCGCTTATAGCAAAACGACTTACTTTTAGTTTATAATGTACTGGAAGAAAAACGGAAATAGTTTAGTATGTATGTGGTTAAAAAAGTTGTTGACAAAACCTTGAAACTTTACACATATACATATATTTTGTACGTACAGTCACAGTTTAAAGTACATATATGATTTGAAATTTTTTAGTTGCATAAAAAATTAGTGCAAAGAAAATTTCCTACTTGCGATAATAATTTTTCTTTCCGATTTATTTTGAAGTTTAATAGTACGGTTTGGACCGAAGGAAAATGATTAATAAAAATTCTGATATGCATTTGCAATAAGTCACTAATTTTTTTTTTGTTCATGACCTACTTTTCGGTAAATGATGACATGTGTTTGCCCTCATTTTTCATTTATGTAAATTATCTCTAACGCAGTGCGTGTATAATGAGGTATGTGTACAGTGTTGTTAGAAGAAAGAGAAAAAAAGAAGGAAATAGAAGGAGATTAGGAACACGAGTGAGAGGCAAAAAGTCTCAAAGCGCATTATAAAGTTTTCACATATCTAGATAGGTGTACCTTACGCATTTACAATGTAGACTGCACGTACTGCAGTAGACTGCAAGTCGAATGAATCATGACAAATGATGAGTTTTTTTTGGTTAATCAGTTAAATCACATTTTTGTTCTCAAATCGTGTATGTAATCGGTGAAGTCTCCCTTTAGCAATCTTGGCAAAGTTTAATTTTCTAAAATTTAGCAATTTTTTTTCGCAGATAAAACTCGCAAGGCATCTTGCAGTGTTTTTTCTTTGCTCTGTAGTTCCTTCTTCGCAACCTCCGTTGCACCTTATAGATGGGAACCAGTTTCACGGTTCTTCTTCCACCCTGCTCTTTCGTTGCCGCAAATCTTTTCCTTTATTTTCCATTTTTTTCTCTTGCTCGTTTTATTTCATCCCCTCGTATACCTCGTTTGCGAGCTTCTGTTATTTAATGTCCCTTTGTTTCCCTACCTCTGTCCCGTCTACTTTTTACTTGGTCTTTTTTTATTCTTCTTTTCATTTTATTTAATTTTTTCTTCTTTTTTTCATTTCCTTTTCTTTTCTTCCATTATTACCATGTATGAGTATTTTTTAAAAATTACGAGCTTGCCCGGAATTATCGAATGAGGTTATTGTATCGAAGTTTCAATCTGGTCAATTAATGTAACTTATCAATATACATGCATATAGATAGGTATGTGTAAAACTTTCATTGGATAATTCAGTGGTTATTGGAAAATAAGTTTTAACAGAAATTTTTCAACGGCGGTTATGATCCTATAATGAAAAGCGAATGCGGCCTATTTTATAGATCAAATTAAAAGAAGAACAGAAAACATGTTTCTCATGATTCTGCCGTATGGTTTTTTTTTCTTCTATTAGTTTTCTGCAGGTATTCCAGATATTTATTTTTTTCTTTTTCTTCAACCGTATAACAGATTCTTCTTACTTTTAGCCTCAATCGAGAATTTTTTTTCCTGCAGCAGCTGTCTAGATGGTGTCACTAGATAACGCTCGTTTTACGTTCACCTAATCCAGACATGAATATTTATCACGACCCTATTAAATCATCAAATATTCTTGTGGATATCATTATACACACAATGATTAGGATAGGGTTCTTCACACAGCGCAGCGGGTGAAACTTTCGTATACATAAGATATAAAAAAAAAAGAAAAAACCTGTAATTGATTACCAAACTACCTTGTTAATCTTCAGTCATTTATTGTCGTTCAATTAATCATTAGACACGGAGGTTCAGGTATGAATGATTATTCCATAAGACGCAGCTGTTGACCTCAAAGCACTAAATCGTAGCGTCGAAGTATGTTGACTGATGAGAGTACTGACACATTGGTGTTGGCACTACCTCGCAAGTTTCCTTATCCGATCGCTCCCTGGAGATTTTATTAATTCTCCGTTTGCACCCAGGGTAATCAGACTATTATGCTAATTGGATATAGAGAAGTACTCATCATTCTCCGATCGACATTCTAGTTGTTTCGACAATTAAACCAAAATATACCGTGAATTTTTCACATTTTTATATATTTTATTAATGTTTCTGTTTCTCTTTTTTTTTGCAGGATGAGGAGGAAGAAATAAAACTGGAAATAAATGTGCTTAAGCGGGTAAGCGGTATACGATTTTACAATTGTATAGAGTCCATCTACTTATTGATAATTTGTTACGATAACTTGGGCTGGTAAACTTATAATTATCGTTGTTTTTCCAGTACTCAAATCACAGAAATATAGCAACCTACTACGGTGCTTTTATAAAGAAATCACCACCGGGCAAAGATGACCAGCTCTGGTTGGTGATGGAGTACTGCGGAGCAGGCTCCGTTACCGATCTGGTAAAATCGACTAAAGGTCAAAGCCTCAAAGAAGAATGGATCGCCTATATTTCCAGGGAAATACTCAGGGGTCTCAGCTATCTCCACAGCAATAAAGTTATTCATAGAGATATTAAAGGACAGAATGTCCTGCTCACAGACAATGCTGAAGTCAAATTAGGTAATCCCCGATCTTTCTCTGATGCATTGTCGAAATTACTATGCAAAGAGTTTCCCATTTTATTTCTTGTCTTTGCACATTTTTAATGGTGTTCGTTTCAATTTTTAGTTGACTTTGGTGTGAGCGCACAGTTAGACCGTACTATTGGGCGCAGAAACACGTTTATCGGTACTCCATATTGGATGGCACCAGAAGTAATCGCCTGTGATGAAAATCCCGATGCAACGTATGACAACAGAAGCGACTTATGGTCCCTCGGTATCACAGCTCTAGAAATGGCAGAGTCTCAACCTCCGCTCTGTGACCTTCATCCTATGAGGGTGAGTCTTTTTTCTGTTTTCTTGTTGAATGAAAATGATTACGTCGTTGTTTGTGGATCCGTAAAATTTGATCTTTATTCACAGGCATTATTTTTGATCCCACGAAATCCACCTCCAAGACTAAAGTCCAAAAAATGGGCAAAAAAGTTTCACGGATTTATTGAGACAGTTCTCGTTAAAGACTATCATCAAAGGCCTTACACAGAGCAACTCCTAAAACATCCTTTCATTCGGGACCAGCCCACAGAGCGGCAAGTAAGAATCCAATTGAAGGATCATATCGATCGCTGCAAGAAACGCAAGCAAGAAAAAGGTAATTTTATACACGTATATCTTGCCATCCGTCAATATTTAGTAACCAGACCTACACGTAGAATTTTACGATCGGTCAAACTGCAGATTAAGTTTGCTTATGGCGACTTTTACTGCTCACCTATAAAGTGTGTTCAATCTTATTAGCACAGTGCCAACGAAAACTGTTGACAAAATTTTGTATCAATAACTTCGCGATCTTATTATGTATCATACGCTTGGTTCTTATTTTTTCTCATTGATCATTATTTTCTGACCATTGCAGAACGAGATGACTACAGGTATAGCGGTAGCGAGAACGAGGAAGAAGAGTCTGCTTTGGCTGGCGAACCTTCTTCGATAGTTCAAGCTCCTGGAGGTGATACACTTAGGCGTAACTTCCAACAGATTCAGGAAGGTAGAACGCTCACTCAAGATGCGCCGCAACCTCCTGCCAAGGACAAAGGTAGACGAGAAATTCCAGAACCAGGGCCACCCGCTCGCCCTGCCATACCCCACAGACTCATCGGTAAGTCATATTGAGATTGCCGAGTATTAATGCATGACCATTATTTGAGTTATGGTTTATTTTTAACGGTTAAATAGCCTCATAGCTATAAAGTATTCCTCAATTTCCATGAACAATTCGAGTTGAAAATAAATTGAACATTACAGAAGAATTTTTTATGCACGAATAATTGATCTTTTCACTTGGAAGCATGTCAAAATTCTATGCTTTTGAAACTCTAAATTATACTTTTGATTTTCGAATTCAATATTACAACTACCAGTCGATAACGACTTTGGACAAAAATATTTGAAGATTCAATATCTAACTGATAAGACGCTCGATTTTCCTTGTGTGATATTTGTGCATGAATTTGGTATGTGTTCCTTCTAACCTGCAGTGGTGCCAGACCCACAGCCCCCCTCTCGGCCTCTGCCGCCGACACCTCGTGATGACCCAAGACAACCCCATAAGGTCTCTACACCACCCTCTAACCATCAGGCCCCGTCCAGCGGAGGTAGTGGCGGATCGGGAGGTCAATCGGCATCGCAAAGGAACAGTCATATCTTCAAACCCATGGTGAGCTTGTAATCTTTGTTCCATTTATTTAGAGTAAGTCGTAGTGAACGAGGTTTCTTAGTGAAGATTTTTGGGTAGTCTGATCTCAATTGATTTTCTGTCACTGTGCCATTACGTACACCCGACATGATTATTTATAATTAGATATTATTATAAATATCCTATTGTTGGGAGTAATAATGGCTGGCAATTGCCAAGACATGTTTCACTACTCCATAAAAATTAAGATTTTTCCTGAGTATTATTTGGAAACCCTATTTTAAATTAAAACTATGTTTAGTATAGAAAAATATTGCTCCTGACCTGCTTACTTTTTTCTGCCGTTTTTGGGCTTTCTTTTCATCACACATAGACAGTCGAACACAAAAGCTATGCTGACGATATTCACCGCTATGAGGTCTTGAGATTCACGTAGATTAGTAGTTTTATAAAAGCTGTGAACTCTATAATGACATTGTTAGGTCAAATTGATGATTGACTGGTAAAACATCCAAGTTTAAAACTACTACGGTGACACTTGGCACTGCATTCTTTTCGCACAAGACACCTCGTTTCATGAAAACAATTTTAGCGGCGCACACAGAATACACGTAACACGTCTTGTGTTCAGCTTTGGAATGTATTTGGTTTTTGTTTTTTTCCATGTTCTTGTACTGTAGCTGCCGCCGAGGAGGCCAGAGGTAAGATGGACACACCTATATCTTCACTTATTTACTTTTCTCCAAAGTATCACTCACCTCTAACAATTACCTATTACCTACCGCACACAATCTCATTCTGGTTTATGCTTCATTTCAATTATTCAAATTGTTTATCATCGAACTTATAGTGGGATATGATATTGTATAAGTCATTCGAGTACTAGAAATTAATCGCACTTTTTTTTTCATTTTTTTTTCCAATCATTCCAGTGATCTGTTGTTCAATGGTTCCTAACAAAATTACCATCTACGTTTCATGTAAAAACAATATGTGTGCAAAATTTATTAAACTACCTATAGATATTAAACGAGGTTCGGGTAGCTTTATTAACCAACAAGAAATCAATCGGTTGAAAGCATCCTAGCAATCAAAAAACTAACAAACATGTAAAATACTGAATGTAGATCATGATCATACATGTGGAGGTATCTAGGCAGTGACTAACAGGGCTGTGTGTGTATGGGTGGTAGGACTTGGACATGCTGGCTGCTCAACTCAACGAGCTTGGTGTGCCACAGGGCCCTGAAGCTCCGCCAAGGCCCAATAGACAACACAAAGGCTGTGCGCCGCCCGCGTCCACGTCAGCATCCAATTCAGCACCTGCCAACGATCAAAACAGCAAACAGATTCAACAATCTTCCAGTATTCTTGATCAGGTAAACAAAAAAGGAGTCAACACGTGTCTCATCATTTATCACTACAGTTCATTATTTCATAGCATTGAACATTCTGTGGTTAAGAAGTTTAATACAAATTGCGTCACAATTTTATTGAAAGTCTAATCACACCCCTCATTTCAATGATTTCACTTTTCATTCAATGACTCAATGATCACGTCGATCACCAGATTTCTGCTTTTCAAATTTCGCATTTTTGTATCTTGGATCAACCATAAATATATCAAAAATGCAAGATTCCCAACCACAATGAATGCTTTGTTTTTTTTTTTGACAGAGTTGCAAGGTCAAAGAAGAATTATCGTAAATTTCGATGAAATTTCTCTTTGACTAGGCATATTCACTTCGCTTATGGATAATCCTGCATTTCTTATTCGAATCATGAGCTTGACGTATTTTGTTTTACATTTTCTCTTCAATATAAGTTGAATTTTAAAATACCGCTTGAGAACATCATGTAATGCACTGTATTCTCAAAAACGCTACGCTTGCAACGGATTGTGTTATAATTATCGCCGTAGGATCTAGTACATGAGAACATGTGGATAAATGAAAAAAAATCACAGGATATTAGACTTATAATAATTATAAAGAATATTATTTCAGGCACTGTCGGTTGAAAGTGACAGTGACGATGATATCGAAGATGCATCTGGAAATAATCTACGAAATGATGGCACGTTACTTGCCAGTGATCCCCCAAAACCACTGTAAGTTCACACATCTTTCATCGCTAGCCATTGGTTCATTATTATTCTGAAACAATAGAATTTTCAACCATTGTTAGTAACAACTGAATAATTTCTCACAATTTACATAAAATGATGCATAAGGAATTACTTGTATCAGAGGAATGTTGTACTCATATTCTCAACAACCAATTAGTCTAATTGGTCAGGCATACTCCGTGGCAAAGCTGTTAATTTATTCTTTTTTCATTAATCTTTCATATCTTCTGGTATTGTTATATATTTAAATGAAAATGATTCAGAGTTATCTACCAAAACTTTTGGCGCAATAATGAACCGATGACACATCAATTGTTCGTTGAAGGCAAATTCTTGAAACAATTTTCGTCGATGTTTAATAACATGATCTTCGATGCACCGTGTGCGATCGATTGCAGAACATTAAAGACTGACATGTTGTAACAGCGGGAAAATCATTGGGTTAATAAATTCGATTTTAAATTATTTGCTTTCAATGCCAGTTGTATCGCTAATCATATAAACATTTACTAATCACGCTTTTTCACTCTCCCTCCTCATTTTTATTTACTTCATCACCTTCATCATTTTCACACCGTATATATCATATATCCTCTCATAAATCCTGCTCTTTATTTTTGTGGCTCCAGTCCTGAATTTTCTCCTTACAGACCGCTAGATTCGTCACATAATGCCCAAAACTCGCACCACGAAGGTAAACCAAAAGGTGAGAATTTATCTGTTTTTAATTTTAATTTGGTTGCATTTTACGTTTCATTTATAATTGAATACGGAAAATTCCATTGGAATTCATTCTGATCGAGTATATCAAGCTGGGTTAAATTATACATGAAGATGAAACTATGTCGTTACATTTAAATCCTCGTCATGATTATAGCCATTTAAAAATTACTCGATGTTTGATGCATTTT
Organism: Athalia cordata; assembly: GCA_963932425.1. Taxonomy (NCBI): domain Eukaryota; kingdom Metazoa; phylum Arthropoda; class Insecta; order Hymenoptera; family Athaliidae; genus Athalia; species Athalia cordata. Next base: position 790,364 of record OZ010627.1, read on the forward strand.
ACTACTTCTGATAGAATATTTAAAAATGTTATCGTACATGTAAATGAAAATTCACTCGATTTATTTGGCTTCTTATCAAATTATTTTGTGAAACCATCCGACTACGTATTTTCATATACTCAAGTATACCTATTTGAAAGGCTGGTTATATTCAGGTGGTGCACCCAACAGACCATTACCACCTACTCCGGATGATGAAGAATCAGGAGACAGAACCCTAGTAATACAAAGAGTGAGTACTCTTTTGAAAAAATTACTTGCAAGTCCTGATTGTAGTTATTATTTATTACCGTGACATATTGTTATTACAGCCGTGGCCTTACTGGTTAAACGGTACAAGTATTTGTAATAATTTTCGTCAAGTTGAATGAATCAGAGTGCTTTTTACAAAAATGACCATAATCGAGTGGCTGCTGCTTAAGGAGAGCATTTTGTTTTTTCAAATTTTTCAATCGTAAACACATTCAATATGTATAAATTTTGAATTTGCTCGAATAGTTCTGAAGATAATTTATTCTATTAAATTTTTTTATCTATTAGAAATCTTTCCATCTGCAGATTGTTTAATTCACAGTTTATTCATTGAGAAATTCTCATATTTAATTTTGTACTTTTCTCAATATCCGTATTTTTGTCTATCCAGTTTTGTCGGGTTCATTAGTGTGCTATGGTGGAATTTACTACATTGCACAATGTCGATGTAATTATTTTATCCATTTATGTGCTACACTTGTGTTAATTATTTGTTGCGATAGTTACGCTGCTTGGATACGTCATTTTATATGAAGATAAAAATTCCAAACCAGTTGCATATTTAAATGTACATGTAAATGTGTCGATCGGCCTTTTGACTATGGTCGTTGATACTCCATAAAGCGCTTTGACTGGCTATTTAAATGTGTAACGAATACTCTATGTTATATAATATGAAACACATAACAAGGCCTTTGTTTCTTCCAACAAAAAATTAGAGCACTTTATTATATCACATGAAGGAAAATCAAGATATTTCAATAATATCTACCATTAGCTTATATTGCGTCTTGGTAGTTTCACATCAGTTAAATTATGCTACTATCTCATTGTGTGATTGTCGGAGGTTCTTTTTTTACATAATATTTCTGCATAGCTGATCGCAAGAACTTATTCTAAAGAGATCTATCTTCTTTTCCTTCGTTTCTGGTTCGTACAAACACGTATGTTATGTTGGAAGAAAAATAATGATGATTGATCCGCAGGATTGGATCAGATTATACATCTATATAGTAGCTATGTGTGTTAATGATAATTGCGTAATTTAAATGTCAGTAGCACCTTGCCTCGGTGTTCATGCTTCACAAACAAGACAACGTGACATGTGCTTGAAGGCCCACACTTCACATCATTGTCCATTAATGTCACATCACCCAAGTGGCAATAGCTGTTTATATATATGTGCCAACAATTGTCACCATGTATTTAGATTAGTATTCACTTATGGGGGTGTTCCGTGTTTACTGGTTTTCAAATTTTATCTCACCACATTACGTTGTCAATAATACGATCACTGACCAACTTAACACCATTGGCTTATACCTGATATAAATATTTGAACACCAAGTGATACTTTACACTCCCTGTATTTGTTATTATACACACATATTATGCATGTTTATGTCATTTCTGTCGTCACCCACGTAGAAACTTAATCAGCCGGACGATAAAGTGGGAAACAACAGACGGTCGGAAATCGACGAGCAGTTGCTCTTGAAAGAGTGGGATTTTACCCGCTTTTTCCAAGGATTTAACGAAAGGCTGGACAAAATGAAACAAGAGGTAACCACCAAGTCTAGTAGCGAAGAAAGATCTTCCTCGTCGAGCGAGAGAACCTTGAAAAGGTCGGATGTGGCTCAGAAAAAGTTTGATCAAATCAAACCAGTTCATAGACGTCAAGAATCCGATTCAAAACTTGCCAATGGACCATTCACCAGAGCATTCAGAAGAGAAAATTCTGACTTCTTTCCATCGACCAGGCACTCTGCTTATTTGCAAAAGTCTGATGCAAAGCCGAGCATATTTGCCGGTGGCAACAGACGGGGTAGCGAAATAAGCATAGCGGGAATAGTAGGGAAGAAGAGCGGCATAAGTGGTGAACCGGTACTTACAGACTTTTCGTTTGGTGAAAGGCCGCAGAGACCGAGGCGGGAAAAAACTGAGAGTGAAATTGTCTTTAGAAACAGACAAGATTTAAGAGATCAATTAGAGGCCAGAAGACTAGATGTCGAAGCTAGATTCTCCCGTGAAGCTGACAAAATGAGGAGACGCAGTTCTCGACCATTGGATACGTCGGATACAGGCACAATAAAATCAACGGCCAGCACCACCGCTAGCGAATACAGCCCTGTCACCCAGGTCAGTCCCCATGCCACAGCCTAACCAAAATACCAAACCTATATACCCCTTTCCTTCATAGTATAAACCAAAACGCCATAAACCATCAGTTGTCTCAGTAAAAGCATAGAGGCTAGTCAGCTACGCTCCAATTTTAGGCACACCCTTGATTGATTAATTGGTTAATTCCAATTCATCGATACGTCATAGATATTCTTGGGTATTTACCATGATTAGATACGTTATCTCATTCTGTAAGAATTGACGTCGTTCTTCTATACCAAAATGCCGTCTTAATTCTGTTCAATTTTCTAATGATTTTGAGACTGGTTTTGTGGGAATAACAGCATGGAACTTTTTGGGAGCATATTATTCGTAGTTCACAATAGATACCTTTATAAATTGATCAGGGAATAATTGTTTCTATTTAAAACATACAACAAATTTTTTTTTTCGTTTGTTCCTTTTTTCTCTTCGCTTCTCCTAGTTCTGATACAACTTGAATGTTATATTCTGCAAAACTCATGACTTCGAATATACGTATGAACTTGTCTCGTTCTATACACGACTGTTTTCACATGTCCCATGTTATAAAATTATGATGTTTCTGAAGCAAATCTTCATCAACGACAAGATCAGTTTATGCTGCGCGGTAATACCTTGTCTAGTTTGAATAAATACATTAAATTGTATTTTCATCCTTCGTGCAAACGATAATTCTGGCATTCTAACAGAGTTTTATTTTCATACATATACTAAATAATTTTTATAAGTCTCAATTAAAAAAATTCAGTAAGATTTTCTCGCCAAAGAAATTTAAATTTTGCATTTTGTTATATTCCACAAAACAAAAAACAATTAAACTTATTAACATCGATCGTAATGAGATTCATGCGAAATACCATCTTTGATAATAACAACTTATCTTCTAACAACATGAAAACTAACAGATAGGATAATCGTTATTCTCTAAAATATTTGAATTGCAACGATGAATTGTGATTGGTTTAAGACAAAAACAATATAAAACAAACAGAAATATGAATAACTTGATTACTTACACATGTGTAGACGTAAAACAATATCCTGCGGAAGAATAATTGTGACCAATACCAAAAGATATTATCATACATATTACCATCGATACATGTCAAAACAGACTGTACTAATAAGACTCGAATGTAATATGAAAAAAAGACAAACTTCATAGAACGATAAGGACCTATGTGTGAAAAAAAAAATAACAATGTGTTTTGTGCTAACAAATGTAAAACCGACCTATTTACGACCATGCATGGCAACGTGACCTGCGAAGTTGATGGAACATCAATTAAAAATAATTAAAGTTAAAAAAAAAAAAAAAAAAAAATAGAAAAAGTTTTGAGAAATGATTCGAAATTGCTCCCAAACGGAAGAAAAGAAGAAAATAATATGTCGGGTGTGGAAACACCGTGTGCGACAGATTTTAACAACCATAAAAAAAAAGAAAAAAAAAACGATGATCTAGCAGCTGTTGCATGACGCTTAGACGTAGAGGACAATGCCACGCCACGCTGTTCTGCCAACAAAATAAATGATTATTGCATTGCCTTTAGCATGCCGCATTTCATCGGAAGCATGCTCTATGCGTGCATGGCACAAGGATGCATCGCCGATATAATTGTTATGTTCATGCGTTATACGTGTTGTGTTGGGCTATAGCTATAGGTACATGTTTTGTCTGAAACGTGATATCTTGAACGTCTAATTTTTGTTCACGATCTCATGTTTCGGTTCTGTTCTTACACCTTAGATGGTAACATACCATATCGTTGTTGTTTCTGTGGGCATGACTTTCATTAGATATTTTTTGTAAATTGCACTTATTTTTAATTTAGATTTTAAGAAGAATATGATAATATTATTTTACGGAATTCGATAATAATGTTTTTTATATCTCTAGGCTAGACGATACCTACATGATATTTGTTATGCTTAACGCTATGCTTTTATTGATATATTATTATTATTTCTCTTTTCCTATCTCTAATGCAACCTCTCATACAATTTGTTTGTAACGTGTTGCGTTTTTGCGATTTACCTTTTTATTTCCATTTTTTTTATTATCTTGTGGTTATTTTTATTTTATTTTATTTTTGTTTTTCCAATTCGTTCTTCATTGTGGCTTTTCCTATTCTTATCTGACTTTCATTCACCACCATTTACTTTGTCATTTTTAAGACACGAAAATATTTTTTAATTTCATATTTTTTATATTTAGTTGTTTATTAGGCAGCCCAACTTTATCAAGCTTTGAATTCATTCGTTACGTATTCGTGAAAACAAAAAAATTATCGTGCTTATCGATATGAGTTTAAATTTATGAAATTTATTATGAATTCAATCCTTGATGGATCGTTGTCAACGGTATGATAATATTATTTCGCAACTTACACTTCATCCACAATGGCTGGTTTGCAGAGTCGAGAAGGAGATCGACGTGGAGGTGAGTTCCAGAGGTCAGACTCATCCCCTGGGTCAAGACCGAGTTCCGTTCTTCCGGATCTCCTTACTTCATCCCCAGGTCAACGACAGGACAAGTCGACTAGTGAGGAGGTCAGGCACACAAACACAATCTATTTTCAAACAATGATGATTATAAATATGTTATATTCTGCTATCAACGCTATGTCCAATAGCTTACTGTTGCGTCATTTTTTTTTCTACTTCAATTACGACAGCCTTGTACCTTGCAGCCCTACGTTTAATGCAAAAAAAAAGAGAAACTTTCATTCGATTATCGGATCAAACTTCAAGCTCGGTTCGCTGGTCTGCCTTTGATAAAAAAAAAAAATTCTGTTCATCTCTGAAACAGTTGTCTTAAATATTGGTGCTTTATTTATTTATTCATTTTTTTTTATCTATAATGTAAATAATTACGTGCATTCTTTTTGTAGATATTTATCTTGTCTTTACCCAAATACGATTGCCGTTCTCACTCAATCGATTATAAATATTGATCGAAGTTGAACATTAGATCGGTAAAAATCTTGAAATAGTATTACCGGAGCCTGAAATTCAATAATGAATCAAGCTCTAACAAATCCCAATAGTTATGATTGCTATAATATTCTAGTCAACTTACGTTATGCATAGTAATTCAAATATCGTGAATGATACGAATGCGATGCTTTGCCTTCGATGTTTCTGGTTGGAGTTTTAAGACCAGATTCAGTTTTAGAACCAGCTCCATATATCCATAGCATAAAAACCTATTCGTAGCTTAGAATGATATTTTTTTACTTAATTTTTTTTCTCATCTAGTAAATAGTTTACATTTTTTGAATTCTATGAATGCTATATATTTTTTTTTTCTTAATTTCATTTCGTACCAATGGAATTACGTATTATGCAAAAACTGGTGTGATTCGATCCTATTATTTCGTTCAAACTCATGTCTGTTGAAATTAGAAGAAAATACAACAAACAAAAAATAAACTCGTCGTTGACACGCAGATGGAGATAAATAATGATTAGAATTGAAAAAAAAAAAAGAAAAAAAATTCACAACACTTTCAATTGCTCGGTAATTTGATTGGTAAAAGCTAATTGATAAAAAAAAATAATTCTGAATATCGGGGTCAGATAAATCAGAGTAGCCTTTGGAGGAACACGAGGTTGAATATAAAATTAATAAATTTACCATCAATATGTGACTAAAACTTTAAAGTAAGAGGTTCAAATATGTCGCCGGTATCAGCGTGACTAATTCAGGATTATGTTGTGTGTTGTGGGTCTCGCGGGAGCTCTAACTCGAAGGGCAGGGCCCTGTACTGACCACCCCAATCCCAATACTAATTGCAATGTAAGTATTCATCCATCTACATCAATTCAGTGTCATATCTCAAAAACTTAATGGAAAACTCATGGTAGAAGATAACTTGAGCACTAAAATATAGATGGAATGGTGTTTTTGGTTTTCTTTTAGACAATTTTTTTTTTTATTCCTTTCGTTGTACTCTGGTTTTTTTTTAAATATTTTTTTATTAATCGTAAATGGAATATGGAATTTTTCTAACAAATTTTATCTTTTAATTAAAATATGCGAATGATAAACTTATTGTTAATCCTAACGTAATTGTATGTTAATGTAAATCATTCGCACAATTGACTGCAGGACCAAACTGAAAAATAATACCTAATCTTACATTAAAAAAGAAGAAATCTTTTTACCCCCTTTTGTTATTATTATTGGTGCGGAGTATGGGGGCATGCGTAAAATAAATTTAAATGAAATATTACTTTTTATTAATACCCATTACAATTTTGCATCTGAATTTAACTCGCTCTGTTTTATTTATATTTTTTGTTTCTCCATTTCTTGGACATTGCATTTAGGCAACTTGAGCTATGTGATTTATTAGGATTTAGTATTCCAACTAACAAAATTAGGGTGAATTATTGGTTTTTTTATTATTTTTTTTCTGTTGATTGCAATTAGCCCTCAGGTGGATGGTTTAGAAAATGTGGCAATTATTGAATATGCTGAGGCAAAAAAGCGACTTCAATTGGGACAAACTGTATTTATTAATTTCTTTACATTTATCTACGCCTATATCTGAATTATGGGTGTAAGTTCGAAATTTAAATATTTAGTTTTTAAATATTATTGGTATTAGACCTGTAAATAATATAAAATGGTGGTGGATATTCTCACTTCTACCTTTTAATCCCTTCCTGTTTTGCTTTTACGTATAGTTTTGGTTTTTAATTTATTCTTTCCGTTTTTCTCTTACCTTTTCATCCCTATACGCTTACTTCTAGCCGTTGCACTTGTGCTTTTTATTCTGACAATCCCATTTATTTTCTGTTTTAGTATTCTTTTTAGTTTTATAATATATTTACTTCCCCTCTTTATGATTATTATTACACGAAAACCTGAAGCAAAAATTTTTCTTTTCTTTACGTACCTACGCCTATTACATTTTTATTTTGAATTATCTTATTTGGTTAATTTATCATTTCTGCTTGGTTTCGATCGTTAAATTTTTCTCATTAAAATCCTTTAAAAATATATCTAAAGGGTGTGCCCAATAAATAATTCGAAGAAAGTTCGGTTCGTCGAAAGAAATCAGTTTCTGACGAAACGATAAAAAAAAAATTTTGAACAGCTCTTTATCATGGTATCACTTTGTACTAACACTATTTTAATTATCATTCATATCATACAGTGGATTAATTTTGATATCGACAACTCGGTGCCTTATTTTTCCAAGCATGGAAATTCTGATGAAAAGTAAATCCGGCATATAAATTCATAAAAATTTACCAATACGTAAGTCGAAGAAATTATTCCACCGTAATGAAATAATGAGATGGAAAATAATTTCATATTCCAGGAATCATGCATTTGTCTGTATGTTGCAGTACCGACAGGCAGTTAATCTCCATCCAAATGTGCTCCAGCAGAAACAGAAATCATTCCTGACTTTTGGATTTAACGCTGGTTCTGCGAGGAGAGAATCGCACGTGAATGTTAACGTAACACCTACTAGTCATGACTTGGCCTCGGATACACCGGAAATACGAAAATACAAGAAAAGATTCAACAGTGAAATTTTATGCGCCGCGTTGTGGGGTATGCATCGGAAATACAACTGCCTAGTCTTTTGTACGCAGAAATTATAATTGCACCCGATTCTTTGTTAGGAGTGAATCTACTAATCGGTACGGAAAATGGCCTGATGCTATTGGACAGAAGTGGGCAAGGAAAAGTCTACCAGTTAATCAGCCGGAGAAGGTTCCAACAAATGGAGGTCTTAGAAGGGCAAAATATTCTGGTGACTATTAGCGGTAAGAAAAATCGTGTACGGGTTTATTACCTCTCATGGCTGAAAAGCAAGATCCTACGTACGGACGGTCACAGCGACGTAAGTTTTTTTATACATCGTGCGAAGTCAATTCGTGTGGTTCGTAGTTGTTCGTAATTAAATTTCTTTATATTTATCGAAACAGCAAGTTGAGCGTCGTAACGGGTGGATCAACGTCGGCGATCTTCAGGGAGCGGTGCACTTCAAAATAGTTAAATATGAGCGAATAAAGTTCCTCGTTATCGCCTTAAAAGACTCGATAGAAATATACGCCTGGGCTCCGAAACCATATCACAAATTTATGGCCTTCAAATCCTTCGGTGAATTGGCGCACAGGCCACTTCTCGTAGATCTAACCGTCGAAGAAGGCACAAGACTGAAAGTCATTTACGGAAGTGCCGATGGTTTTCACGCAGTTGATCTGGACTCCGCAACGGTCTACGATATATACCTTCCCAAACACGTGAGTTTCTTTGCAGTTTAAATCCTGTGGGCCTGACCGGTAGCATTTTTACATCGATTAACCTGATCTTTCTCCCCACATTTTACAGACACAAGGACCTATCTGCCCGCATTGCATCGTTGCTTTGCCAAATAGTAATGGAATGCAACTTTTATTGTGTTACGACAACGAGGGAGTTTACGTTAGCACCTACGGGCGTGTAGCAAAAACTATGGTCCTACAATGGGGAGAAATGCCTACAAGTGTAGCGTATATCGGCACAGGTCAAATAATGGGCTGGGGTAATAAGGCGATTGAAATTAGGAGTGTAGAAAGTGGGCATCTCGACGGTGTATTTATGCATAAAAAAGCGCAACGGCTCAAGTTCCTTTGTGAACGTAATGATAAGGTGAGTTTCTTTGCATATTTTTTTTTCTATTTACCATAATAATATTTTGAACTTAATATTTCAACTTGACTTTTCAAGAGTCGAATAAAAATGTATTTTTTCATTATGTTTCCAGGTCTTTTTTTCGTCGGCAAAGGGAGGCAGTTCCTGCCAAATTTATTTCATGACGTTGAACAAACCAGGCATGGCTAACTGGTGATCTCGAATAAGGCCGAACTTGGCCCCACCACAAATGCCACCATATCCATCCCATCTATTAGGATTTTCCCCTCGACACCCCGTAACTCACCATTCACTGCCACAGTCAAGTATTATGGGAGGTAAACAGTGCGTCCATCAGCGTCATAAGCTGTATTCTCAGCCACGAAACACTCCGCGAACACTTAACGTCATCAATCTCCTTGTAAAAAGGTTTTTATGCTTTTTCATGTGCCCTTGCAGCGTATGCAGCAGCGCCTAGCTATGCTTTCCCATTATATGCTTTTCAAATTAATCGATAACAGGCAATTATTTCCCGTTATTTTTGAAAACTTGGTTAATCGAAAAACGTCTGAAATTATTCTCCAGCCCCCCCCACCCCTCCGCCCCAGGCTCCATAGTAGATTTTACACGTATAGGAAAACTAAATCCGTGTTTAACTTCACAATTTCAAATTTGTGATACCGAATTATTTGATGTCGGAGTGTAAGTTCACGATCACTTTTTTTTAAGACGTTTTTTTTTTTTCCTTTTTATTCCTTACGAACTACAGTAAGAAAGAAAAAAAAAACAAAACAAACAAAAAAAAAACATATATGTATTGGCAGTGTTTCTAATAATTGTATTTAGTACCGAGTAGTTATAATGTATAGCCAGGTTTTCACCGCGTTTTATTGACGAACGCTTAGAGGGTCAGTGTTGGGTAAGAAGATTTGATGTCTGACCTGATTCAATGTTGCCCTTATGTATTTATAAAACTATAAAATAAGTGAGAACTCGTCGTTAGGTATGTTTGAACGTGGGAAAAGCTGACAGAGATTAAAAGCAAAAAAAAAAAAAAAAAGAGTAAAACAAACCTAAGATGATAAAAATCTTTTGTATTACACGTACCAATAATATTATGTATTCCACAGATTTTTTTTTTATTATCATTTAATCCAAATTTATCTCGAAGCATTTTCAAAGCACCGGATCATCGATACTGACATTATTATTGTTCTCATTATTATTATTATTATCACGGATAATTTGGATCATTCCATGCGACTTCTATCAGATTTCAAAGAACCAGAACAAACAAACAAAAAAAAGATAGTCTTTCCTCTTTTTTTTTCCAATATACTATCAACGTTTTCTAATATATTAATAATTTTAGTGACAATCTATATATTAATAGGCCACAATATTTGTACATTGTTATATTTGAGAATGAGAAGAAGAAAAAAAAATTAGCTATCGCTTATCTGTTCTAATAATTGTTTTTATTTTTTTTTATTTTGGTTAATTTTTTCATTTTTTGTATTCTCTTCAACTGTTCCCAGCAGAGAAAAAAAAACAAAAAGCCAACCGAAATCACATGGAGAAATGAAAAGAAAAAAAATGAATAAATAAATGAAATAAGTGGACTGATAATTAGCATACATTACAGGTATAGTCCTCAGCACCAACGATCGATGGTTTTTTTTAGTTTGTAGCGTGTGTATTTTAAAGGTATGGGATTCAAGAAACTGTGATAAAATAAATTGGCGATTATCGCAGCGGTGCGAATAGAGAAAGAGAATTCTAGTGAGAACGCCGAACGAGGCGTGGTATTTACGAGGAATCAACAATTTTTGAATGAAGCCTGAAAATTCAGTATCGTCATAAACAACAATTGACATACTTAGTTAGATTATTTTGGATACGCACGCTATCGAATCGATCACCGATCTGTACTTTACTACTTGAAAAGTAGTAGAGTGGAAAAAATGAATAATATCCTTCTGATATCATGATATTTACTTATAAAAAGAAAAAAATTAGTCAAATGCGAAGTCACATTTATAGATAAAAAAAAAAAGTAAAACAAACGAGAGGTATTCGCAGATAATTTCTTGTATCGATCGAGAGACAGTTATTATTATGATTATTATATAATATGAAGGAAAAAAAAAGTTAAAAGAAACCCCCATTGTTTCGTACCGGGCTTTACATTATATTATTGAAATAAAATTGATGATAAAATTAAAAGCCAATCGGAAAGTGACAGTTTTTAAGTAGTAATGTACCCATACTAAAGAAACAAAACAAAATAATAATAATCAACAATAATAATAATGTTTTCAATTAAGTGTCAAGAGTCATGTCTGTTTCTATATTAAATAATTGATTCATTGATTATTAATTAGCGTTTAAAAATAATTCACTATTCCTAATTGTACTGATTACGTAGTTTTCGTTCATTTTTTTTTTCAGTCATGTTTCAGGATCAGTCTTTATTTTTATTGTTTATTTCTCAGTTCTTTTTTCTTTTACGTTGTTCTTATTTTATTTCTATCGATATTAAGTGAAAGTGTATAAAGTATGGTACGATATGATAATGTCACAACAGGCTCAAGAAGTCTTATAGATAATAATTAATCCTTAAATTTTTTTTACTGTATTACTAGAACGCTCTATCCTACCTACATCTTTCTTCGTCGCGTAATTCTATCGTTTCTGTTATGTCGTTTATATATTTTGTGTTGACGAATTATTATTATCACTATTATTATTATTATAGCGATTATTATTATTATTATAATTGTATCATTTTCACATTCTTTATCCACCTTCCTATCACTTGACGCGACCCTGATGTATATTCAAGAGTTAAGCCCCGACAAGTTCAATTATGAAATAATGTTTATCGGTTACTTAAACGTTATACATACCTATACCGCTATGTATATTTTATATGCATACAACATATGGACACATACATTTGCAATGCAAAATTATAGATAATAATAATTAATAATCATCCATTTCCTGTCAATGAAAACAAAAGCAAAGAAAAAAACATGAGAATAAAATAAAATAATAATAGTAAAAAAAAATTAAACCAACAAGTCATAAATATTATAAGGACGAATCCAGAAAGAAAAAAAAAAGTAACAGTTTAATCTTGTAAGTAAGGACTAAGCGAAGTCTGTATATCAATTGGAGGTGTAATCCGATGTTGAGATTGCATTGAGAAAAAAAAAAAACTTACAAGTTTTTCAAACGTAAATAAAAAAAAGAACTTAATATGAAGAACAAGAGCGTTACGTAATATAAATAAATAAATACGAACCTTGAATTTTCCCCGCGCTGGTTCAAGTTTATATATCATATATAAGGTAATATAACCCCCCTCTCTTTCTCTCTCTCTCTACTCTCTATTTCCTGTTCTCGCGAATGACGGAATAATATTAAAAAGAATAATAATAATAATGATTTTGAAGAAAAAAAATAATGAAAGAAAGAAAAAACGTGTTTGATATTAGAATAAAATGAAAATGCATCTCCAGTTTTTATACAATTACATAAGATATTTAAGTAAAATAAAATAGAAGAAAAAAAAAGACAAAAAAACGCACGCTCCCTACCCCCAACTAATCCCTGTTTGTATATTAAAAATAAAAATACAAAAAAAAATAAAATAAAAAATTAATAATAGTAAGAAAGAAAAAACGGAAATAAAAGTTGGAAAAAAATCACTTATACATAACTATTATAATTATTATTACTCGATCAGTTATTATTATTATTACTATTATGGTCCAAATGTTACCACGAGTCAAAATGAACAATTGAATGGAAGTAATGAAACTTTGAGTAATAAAAAAGAAAAAAAAAAAAAAGACAATTCTGAACGGTAAACAAAAAAGTGATGATGGTGAATAATGTATAGTTAATTAAACTAATATTCTGTTCAATGAGTTGATTTTGGTGCAATTTTAAGATTGTTTTTTGAAAACGCGCTTTTGTGAGAAGGAAAAAAGAATAAGAAAAGTTAATAACGTAAGAGGAAAACGGAATAAAAAAGGGAAAAACAAAGTGCGAGGCATGCTGTTCCTACGCAATTGATTCATTATAATGCAAAAAAAAAAATCCATTGTATTTCAACCACCACCACCTGTCTAGTTTCTCTACTCTTTCTCTCTGTATTTTATTTTTTTCTACATTTCCTCCCAAAGACGGTAGTGATTTTTTAGATAATTAATTATCATCATTATTTTTATTGCATCAGTTCATATTAATTATATACATATATTAATATTATATAAAAAAAAACAAAAAAAACGTAACACATGGATTGTTGTATACAGTATATCATATTATTATCATTATTAACATTATTATTAAGATAAAATACACATAATAATGATTGAACAAAAGGCGAGAACGGAATGTGTAACTTGCTAGTTGAGCCAGAAGATTCGATGTTTTTCTAACTTCCATGTTTTAATATCAAAGTAGAGGAAAATTGGCGGTAGGGATGGGAACTTTGTGGAATAAATGAAAGATAACGAGAAGAATTTTTTTTTTCCCATTTCACTAGGTAATTTTATTTTTTTATCACCAGTCGCAAATACTTATTTTGAGATTCATTTGATATAATTTCTAATAACAGGGGAGATAAATAAAAACTATCGATATTTTTATTCCGACGTAATATTTAATTATGTATATATACCTACTATACAATAGGAAATTTTTCTACGTGATGTATCATAGCAGGGATGATGAACGTTTTTTTTTTTTGTCTTTCTCTTTCTTTCAATTCTCATTTTTTATGATATGCAAGATATTTACAATAATGATCTTACAAATTAGTTAGTCAATAATTAGTACTCGATAATATATTATTTATAGTACAATAGTTTGAATTGTAGATCAGCATGATTTCAAAAGAATACAATGGGTTTTGTAAAAAATAAGAATCGGGTAAAATTATACCTATATTATTATTTGTAGGCTAATTACCTCTACGTAGGTATGTTCGGAAATGGATGATTGGCAGTGATGAGGAATGAAAAACTTTTAATCCTTAATGATTACGAGGAAATTTTTTTTATTCAGGAATACCTCTTTCTTTTCTTCAGTAATAATTGAATTTCATTCACGCTGCGATTATTACATGTATAAAAAAAAAATTATCATAATTTACAAGTACATTCAGTCACCGGATTTTTTTTTTTTTTAGCACACAATTCAGTATTATTCGTAATCGATAATCACAGTATGTTATTTATATACGCCTTTCGTATTTTTAATTAAAATTTTTAACTTAAAGTCTCTCTAACTAACTGGTTTTCATCGTTTGTCACTATTCGCTACCATGTTTATCTGTCGTATAGTTATTAATAATTAAAAAATACGTTCACTGAGATATGGTGAGATAAAAAAAAAAGATAGGACGTTGAGCTATCATTATTAGATAATCATAGAGAAACTAATATTGCAATTTGATTCGTGTACAACTAATACGAATTACTATCTCTGTCTCAATTTTCTAAAAGTGACTACTGTTTGCTTTAAGCACGGAGAATTCTGCTTTGTACGGATGAATTTAACGGACAATGAGGATAATAATTTCTAAAATGGAGCTGCCATTAAAGTAAATATTGCAGAAGATCTTACTTTACGAGGATGAAATGGATGTTTTTTTGAACTTTTGTTTTACTACGCCGATGTCGATGAGGTAATTCATCGATACTTTTCACTAAAAATTCCACATGTAAGGTTCGTAGTTTAATGGATCCGGTTGTTCCATGTGACTCGCGTGACTGTTTCCACCGACCATACAAGGAGGATAAGCGACGGCAGAATTTGCTTGACTCGATACAGGAGGTCCGACCACCGGTTCGGCTAATCTGCAGTCCGGTCTCTGCTGCATTATCGGTCCTATCGGTTGCATAGGCTGCGGACCAGGAGGTGCAACTTGTGCTCCAGGTATGGATGGTTGTTGCACATGCGGCGGTGGAGGTACGGGAATGTTATGTACCGGTTGCATAATATTTGGACCTGGAACATAGCTTGCCACTAAAAAGTGGGTAGCAATGGTATGGATGAAGATCAATAATCTAGATTATATTCAAACTTCTATAAACACACTTGAAAAAAGAATAGGCAAACTTACGCGCAGGATTATGGAACTGTATCGGATTGTGTTCGATGATCATGTTGGCAGGCGGTGGAACAATTTTCAGCTGCGTCGATTCGACCTTTTTTCTTCGCGGAGCTCGTTTGGGCGCCTCTCCGGTAGATTGTTTATACTTTTTATCGCCGGATGATTTCTTTTTCTTTTCTCCAGGAATTTTTGGTTTGTTTGGACGATTTCCACTGGGTTGCCATAAATGAACGGTATGCACAGCGTTTCCTTCACTGTAAAGCAATTTTTAACTCTTGTAAAATAGGATCGGATACTGAATTTATTAGAGAACAGTTTAAAAAAAAATCAAATTCCTTACCCTTGTTTTTTTCCAAGTTTCCAGCTATGAATACCAGCTTTATGCAACCTTTCTCTTATCGTATCGACGCTACATCTCAGACCTAAGGCAGGTGCAACATACTTTGCTGCGGTTAAAGGGTGTTGCGTTGCCATTGCTATTATGGCTTCGTCTTGTTCTTTAGTTGTTATCCGCCGTCTTCCTTTACGTTCTTTCGTTTGCACATTACCTTCCTTGTGCCATCGTTCGAGCCATCTTTTCACCGTTCGTTCCTGTGAAGAAGGGAGTTAAAATCAGGAGTGCTCTAATAGCTACTATGTAGTTGCCAATCCATCTAAACATTAGATTAATAATCACTTACAGATCTATTTATGGCCAGTGCTATGGACAAAGTTGAAAGGCCAGCTTCCGACATACCGATCATACGATTTCTGATCTCAACACTGGTCTCCAGAGTTCCCTTTGCTTTACCTCCTTTTTTCCTCTTTCTCTGTTTCCGCCTCACTTTGTCATCTTTTTTTTCCCCATCTTTGCTCGATTCCTCGTCATCTTCAGACATTTGACTATTGTCATTTGAGTTACTAGAATTCGAACAGCTGTCGATCCGTAACATTTTAGTATCTGGATGAGTCGGAGACACTTCAACTTGTGGAGGTTGCTGCGGCTGCTGCGGCTGCTGCTGTTCTTGGTCTAATCGATCTGGTTGATGTTGTTGCTGGTGTTGTTGCGGCTGCTGCTGCTGCTGCTGCTGTTGTTGTTGATGTTGATGTTGATGTTGATGATGATGATGGTGGTGATGATGTTGCTGTTGTGGTTCAACGTTGGGATGGTGTGGATTCTGCTGTCTGACTTGTTCCTGCATCTGTTGTTGTGCCTGGTGTTGTTGTTCCTGCTGAGTGTGCAGTTCCTGCAATTGTTGTTGCGGAGGTGGATGATCTTGTAACTGTTGCTGTTGCGGCGGATGCTCGTGAGGTATCGGATTCGGTTGTCCCTGTTAGAAAAGGATTCAAATTTAGTCCTCGAAAAACTATAACTAGAATTATCTATGAGAGTATTTAAAATAAAAAACTAACTTGTGGATAGTGGTGGCTGCCTTGAACTAAATCCAAAGGCCAATTCTGTGCAACGTTGAGTCCAGGGTGTTGGTAGATTGGTTGTTGAACGAGGCTGAGCGCGTTAGTGAATTGCGATTGACTGGGTTGCATAGGTTGACTAGATGTTTGTAAATCAGTAGCCTGTGGGTGTTGGACAGTTTGCTGAGGCGGAAAATCGAAACCAGGTTGTATGCCGGGTTGTCTCAGAGCTTCGATCGGCGCACCATCTCCGATATAAAGATCTTTGGACTTGACTTTCTTCGACGACGTTCTTTTTTTACTCGTAGTTCCCTTTTTTCCTTTACTCGTTTCTTTTGAAGCCTTCTTTTTTCCTAATTGAGTACCAGTAGGCCGCCAAACCGATTGTTGAATTGCAGCGCCATCCGCTTCACTGCTGGAAACATCGCAAGTGTACCAAGCGATGGAAAGCTACGTTAAAACCCAGAAATAGTGTAGTGGTAGTTACTTTTTGAATTATCAAAACTACTATAATTTTTTCAATAGTTTTGATTGCTAAACTTGGAAACGTAATCCGATACGATTTGGTTTCCAGCATAGAATAAGTAATCCGTTGGCAATTATCTACCAACCCCAGAGGAATCCTTTGCATGTGTTTTCGTGAGGGACTCCAATTATGAATTCCAGCTTTGTGGAGTCTCTCCCTGATGGTATCGACGGAACAGGATAGACCCAATGCAGGCAGAACAGCTTTTGCCGCTGTTATTGGTGTCTGGGTAGCGAGCCGAACGATAGCTTCATCTTGTTCCGAGGTTGTAGCTCTCTTTCGGCCACATCGTTCTCTAGTCTCGACCGTTCCCTCCTTGTCAAACCGATTGAGCCATCTCTTAACGGTGCGTTGCTAGAATAAAAAAATTTCAGTTTCAGATACTTAATTGTGGTAAGTTGTTTGATTTATTGGTACAGATAGTCATTGCTGTATACTCACAGAACAATTTACAGCTGCTGCTATTTCTCTGAGTCCTAAGCCAGCCTCGTACATACCTACCATCCGGTTTCTTAATTCCGGAGTGGTTTCATGGACCCCTCTGGTTTTACCCATTTTCGTTTGCTTGTAAGAAATGGATAATGCTGTGGGTACTTTATTGCACGTGGTGTGCGTTTTTGTTTACATTAGTATAAAAATTCAAACAAGAACCATCTGTGACGTAACAAAGACAGTATAAACCACGTGACAAATGGCAGTATTCATAAGTCGGTTTTTACGGGTGATAATTAAGCAGATTAAACAAATATAATCCCTTCCACGATCATTTTGTTCTCATTTGTCACTTGAGGATTTAGCGGTGGTTTTTATTCGTATATAATATAAGGAAATAACCGGCAACGGGGATTTATGTCAACATATTGAATGCAGCGTGTTGTGTTTGTTTTATTCATCGCGTTTACTATCAAACCTGAGTGAAGACTTTGCTTTCACTGATTGCAGTCTCATTGGTTAACTTGTGCCGGATTATTGGCATTATTTCAGTATTCCAAATCACTACCCTTATTTTATTTCACTTCCTGACGCATCCTATACGATAACCGGTAAGGTTTGTCAACAAATAATTAATAAACATGCCCAACTAGAGGCGAAATGCAGTTGCACGGAGAATATCCTCCAGTCAATACATCAGCTGTACAGTCCGATGAAATAATTTTGTCCATAGTTTGTTGCAGCCCCGCATTTTCTGCCGTCAATAGGCTCAACGCTTTATCGTTCGTATTTTAAAAACTCTCACCAAATTGCAGCACTTGCTCACGGGATTCATTACGCGCATTTAATTTACAAAAATCCACTGGCCCCGTGTATTTTAACCTGATTTATTTAACGCTAGAATTCAACGTCGTCAATTTTAGTTCCGCGGACTGTACTGGAGATCGTACCCGGCGGGAGAAGTACAGTCAGTTTGTGCATCATGCTTAACATTTTTTTTGCAATTTTGTCTTTTCACTTGACGACATAGCGCAGCAACGGTATCCTTTGAGTTTTTTATCCGTAAACGTCTATCTCTTTTCATGCCACCTGATCGCACATCGAGATATAAAATCAAAAAATTTCAGGTATCATCGCGCTTTAGCTGGTCAATAAAATGGCTGTCGACTGTACTCGGAAAGCAAAGAACGTCGGGAGAATTCGACCACCTTCGCTGGAATTGTATTGACCCAGAAAAGTTCCCAGAATCTACAAATCTACGCCCCCCTCTGTCTTCCAATATGCATCTGCAACTAGGGTACGCTAGTTTTCTGTTTTCTTATTTATCCTAATCATTATCACGATCATGAAATTCTTCGATCTTCTCCTCAGGCTTATCACTGGTCTCCGAATAGGCTTGTATAATTCGAACGTTGACTGAAGATTTTCAGAGACTGCAGTCAGCTCTGGGTAAAAATCTGTCCGCGGTAAGCGGGTTTGGCGGGTTTTGTGTCGTAGGACACCAGAATCTAGCCGACTTTTATCAAACATACAGACAAGATGCTGATATGATGTTGGCTGGTAAATTTAACGCGGGCTATGAATGGAGATAGCGTTTATGACGCCGAACCCGCCAACCAGGCCCCCATTAATTTTTTAAATAATATAATTGACGATCAAGATTTGATGATTTAATTTCATTCAATCATGTTACGTTTTCAGCCTTCGATTTTACATCATAATTTCGATTAGAATTATTATCTACGTAGTTTTAATACTCAGAATTATTATTAAATACATTTTACAATATATATAAGAGTTAAAAACAATCTACTGGATTTAGAAGCAATAATTTTGATTTGCTCCTAGAAAATATGAACAGATTTCACATATTTGCGCTCTCTTAGAATATTCTCTCTCTCTGTGTGGAAAGGTTTTATATAATGATATTGTTTTTTACCGATCACGTCAAATTCGCACGTACGAAATTCTTCCACAAGTGATCTCATCAGTGATACATGTTTTTGCGCCTACACAAATTGAGTATTTTGTCGACGATGGCATCATGGATGGTAGACTAGCGAACAGATAGGGTCCGAGACTAACTGGCAACATCCGCTTGATAAAGTCTCCAGTCTGTCCGTTTACGACAATGCTTCAAAACCGGAGATCATCGCCTGTCCTCTCAGACGGCCAGAAATCAGAAGGTCGTATCTGCAATCTTTTACAATGAATTGATTGATGCCGAGACCTCACAGGATTATTTAGGTCAAAGGGCGTAGCGTTGCAATTTTTTTCTTCCTTATTTATGCCAATCTCAAAGACGGACGTATATCTGTAGACTGTAATTGAAAACCATGACCTCCGTAATTTATGCCAATTAAAAAGTCTAACGTAGAGAGTTAAAAAAAAAATAAAATGAAAATTCTGTCATTAGTCCTGATCATTCACGTGTCTTGCCAACTGGTGATTAAAATCTCGGCTCACGCTATAAAAGATTTTTTTCTTTGTTTCGCCAGTATCAAAGTATCGCCGCGTGTGTTCTGCCTTAGCTTTGCCCGGGAAGTTGCTCAGTTTGGTGGCCAGGGGTTGGGGGTCAGGGGTTGGCTGGGTCCACGCGCTAATCTGAACCTGGTTCGACATCAGTCGCACCCTTAGCGGCTCGCGGAGTGAACCTGTACCGACGTTATAAGCGTTTTATTATAAGTATTTTAACTTAAAACAGGCAGCTTCGCGTTTGCATTTGGATTTGTTCAGTGTCTCAGTGATTAGGAGAATTGTATCTGAAATCTTGTAGTTTTTCACCGTTCCACCTAAGATTATAATCAATTATCATTCCAATTAAAAAGACAGTTTCTTTTTCTTTTTTTTTCTTTGTAATTAACAAAGTCGGTTTAAAAATGAAGCGTTATTTGGCAGTGGAAATTATAGCCGTCGTTTTACTACAAACGACGATCGTCTACGCTGTTGGGGTAAATAATTCGTTGATCATAATCGATTTTGTTTGAAAAAACAATAAAAAAATTGCACGTAGAAAGAGAAGAGAATAAAAGTGAAATTGATCGTCGAGTTTCTTTTAAATTTATTGCACAGGCACGAGGCTCTGCAATATTAAAACATGTTTACAGAGTTTTCCATGCTATCTTTATGCGTAGATCAGAGTAATAATTGATGATGCAGAGTAAATTGAAGAAGAATGGACGTAACAAGTTGTAAATATGCATACAATGATGACCGTGCACTATTTTAAGAGCTAGGGCAAATCAAAACCAGACGTACCTACTCGTGTACTATAAATTGATCACGTGGACACTTACAATTAGGCGAATATCTTTCAAGCTCATATTTCGACGTATATGATTGTTACATAAATTTATCGCCAAAAATATCAACTATGTTAGAGTCTTTGGCGTGTGTTATTATTTTCAAAATTTGGTACATCTCCTTTTATAAATCTTGTTATTGTACGTCAACGATTTAAAACTTGAAACTCGTATAATTATTAGGGCAGATGAGCACGCCGCAAGGTTGAAAGAAATGTTTATAATCAATACGTTGCAGACGCGGCCCAGCTTTGTCTCCGACGACATGATCGCGAAGGCAGCAAGCGTGGTAAACGCTTGTCAGACGCAAACGGGGGTGGCTACCGGTACGTAAATTTTATTTTCCATTATTTTTCGACGTTGTCTCAGTTAATATATCGATAGTGTTCCTTCGTTACACATTGTTGTTGAAGCAGCGATCAGCTGACTTCATTCATAATGTTTTTTTTTTTGTTCCACGTAAAATATTTGGCAGAGAAAATATCACGTGTTGCACTTTCCAACTACGGATACAAATACTACACCATAGTAATTTCTACCCGTTAATTTATTATCACCTAGTACTGTATGTTCGTTTTAGAATTCTCTGACAATTTTTCCCGTTCCCCTTGTTTTAGCTGACATCGAATCCGTACGAAATGGAATCTGGTCAGAAGGAAGACCTTTGATGGTGAGCAAATGAGAACAGTATAAATTTCGATGCTCTTAGAAATAGTCGAATAGTGTACTGCCGTTTAAAAATTCTTTGGTGTTAAATTTCCAATTCGTTTTCATTATCTCCACAGTGTTACATGTACTGCTTATGGGAGCAGTTCGGTTTGGTGGATGACAAGCGTGAGCTGAGTTTAAATGGAATGTTGACGTTTTTTCAAAGAATGCCAGCTTACCGAGCGGAAGTCCAGAGAGCCATTAGCGAGTGCAAGAGGATCGGTAAATACTTTGGTATCTAGTGTGTCGTTGTTTCTTCGTTTATACATTTTAAATGTATGTGAAAATTTTGAAAATAACTAGTTACCTCGCTAACTTGGTTTTTTTTTTCCAAATATGATTTCAGCGAACGGCGACAACTGCCAGTACGCTTATACATTCAACAAATGCTACGCTGAAAGATCTCCAAGGGTAAGATTACGACCTTAAAAATTCATACAAGTCAAACTTGAAGGCATAACTGACTATGTGATTTTTTTTCTAGACATACTACCTTTTCTAAACTGCTGCGCGGGAGTCAGAGAACAAACGATCAGACTGCTCAAGATTAGAATCGCAAAATCTGTTCGAAATTCATGTTTGAATAATTATAAAGTATAATACAGAATAGTATTAAGTATAATCGTAATGAATAACATGTAATTACAATATGGATGATGTATGTTTTATGTGTGAAATATCATGTTTTACAATGAATCTACTGCTTACTTGATTTCAACCTAGACTTGATGACGACGTTTATTCTGAGCTCAGCTGAACTCAATTCTTTTTTTATTTTACAGAAGAGACATGGGCAGCCTACAAAGCAGCTTGGGTCTACAACCAGAACGCACAAGACTTATTGGTACATCTGAAAAATCATTCATTACATGTGATGAGCAATTAATATCACATAAAGTATTCACGAAATACATAATAATACCATAGGAAACTCGATAAAGAAAAAAGTCGATTTTCAGCCCAAATTTTGAAAAAAACAAAGGGCATAGGCTTAGGATTTTCTCGATTTTGGGGCCAAAAATCAAAGTATTTCGAAAATCAATTGCAGGACGCTTATCCTACGTATTTTTGCGCAGGGAACACGAATACGTCGATCAAATTAATCTAGAATCAAATCCCATCGAGATATCCTTGATTTATCACTTTTCAGATCGATAAATTGGCGATAACTTGATCAATTTAATAGGTAATTCAATTTGGCTTGCAGATTCGGATTCCTGAGGTCGAAATACATGAGAATAGCATGAGAAACTCTTCAAAAAAAAATGTAGATTTCTCTTCCAGATTTTGAGAAAATAGTAAGGCTATAGGCTTACTGTTTTTTTGGGGTAAAAATCGAAGTATTTAGAAAATCAATTGCAGGACGCTTATCCTACGTATTTTTGCGCAGGGAACACGAATACGTCGATCAAATTAATCTAGAATCAAATCCCATCGAGATATCCTTGATTTATCACTTTTCAGATCGATAAATTGGCGATAACTTGATCAATTTAATGGGTAATTCAATTTGGCTTGCAGATTCGGATTCCTGAGGTCGAAATACATGAGAATAGCATGAGAAACTCTTCAAAAAAAAATGTAGATTTCTCTTCCAGATTTTGAGAAAATAGTAAGGCTATAGGCTTACTGTTTTTTTGGGGTAAAAATCGAAGTATTTAGAAAATCAATTGCAGGACGCTTATCCTACGTATTTTTGCGCAGGGAACACGAATACGTCGATCAAATTAATCTAGAATCAAATCCCATCGAGATATCCTTGATTTATCACTTTTCAGATCGATAAATTGGCGATAACTTGATCAATTTAATAGGTAATTCAATTTGGCTTGCAGATTCGGATTCCTGAGGTCGAAATACATGAGAATAGCATGAGAAACTCTTCAAAAAAAAATGTAGATTTCTCTTCCAGATTTTGAGAAAATAGTAAGGCTATAGGCTTACTGTTTTTTTGGGGTAAAAATCGAAGTATTTAGAAAATCAATTGCAGGACGCTTATCCTACGTATTTTTGCGCAGGGAACACGAATACGTCGATCAAATTAATCTAGAATCAAATCCCATCGAGATATCCTTGATTTATCACTTTTCAGATCGATAAATTGGCGATAACTTGATCAATTTAATAGGTAATTCAATTTGGCTTGCAGATTCGGATTCCTGAGGTCGAAATACATGAGAATAGCATGAGAAACTCTTCAAAAAAAAATGTAGATTTCTCTTCCAGATTTTGAGAAAATAGTAAGGCTATAGGCTTACTGTTTTTTTGGGGTAAAAATCGAAGTATTTAGAAAATCAATTGCAGGACGCTTATCCTACGTATTTTTGCGCAGGGAACACGAATACGTCGATCAAATTAATCTAGAATCAAATCCCATCGAGATATCCTTGATTTATCACTTTTCAGATCGATAAATTGGCGATAACTTGATCAATTTAATGGGTAATTCAATTTGGCTTGCAGATTCGGATTCCTGAGGTCGAAATACATGAGAATAGCATGAGAAACTCTTCAAAAAAAAATGTAGATTTCTCTTCCAGATTTTGAGAAAATAGTAAGGCTATAGGCTTACTGTTTTTTTGGGGTAAAAATCGAAGTATTTAGAAAATCAATTGCAGGACGCTTATCCTACGTATTTTTGCGCAGGGAACACGAATACGTCGATCAAATTAATCTAGAATCAAATCCCATCGAGATATCCTTGATTTATCACTTTTCAGATCGATAAATTGGCGATAACTTGATCAATTTAATAGGTAATTCAATTTGGCTTGCAGATTCGGATTCCTGAGGTCGAAATACATGAGAATAGCATGAGAAACTCTTCAAAAAAAAATGTAGATTTCTCTTCCAGATTTTGAGAAAATAGTAAGGCTATAGGCTTACTGTTTTTTTGGGGTAAAAATCGAAGTATTTAGAAAATCAATTGCAGGACGCTTATCCTACGTATTTTTGCGCAGGGAACACGAATACGTCGATCAAATTAATCTAGAATCAAATCCCATCGAGATATCCTTGATTTATCACTTTTCAGATCGATAAATTGGCGATAACTTGATCAATTTAATAGGTAATTCAATTTGGCTTGCAGATTCGGATTCCTGAGGTCGAAATACATGAGAATAGCATGAGAAACTCTTCAAAAAAAAATGTAGATTTCTCTTCCAGATTTTGAGAAAATAGTAAGGCTATAGGCTTACTGTTTTTTTGGGGTAAAAATCGAAGTATTTAGAAAATCAATTGCAGGACGCTTATCCTACGTATTTTTGCGCAGGGAACACGAATACGTCGATCAAATTAATCTAGAATCAAATCCCATCGAGATATCCTTGATTTATCACTTTTCAGATCGATAAATTGGCGATAACTTGATCAATTTAATGGGTAATTCAATTTGGCTTGCAGATTCGGATTCCTGAGGTCGAAATACATGAAAATAGCATGAGAAACTCTTCAAAAAAAAATGTAGATTTCTCTTCCAGATTTTGAGAAAATAGTAAGGCTATAGGCTTACTGTTTTTTTGGGGTAAAAATCGAAGTATTTAGAAAATCAATTGCAGGACGCTTATCCTACGTATTTTTGCGCAGGGAACACGAATACGTCGATCAAATTAATCTAGAATCAAATCCCATCGAGATATCCTTGATTTATCACTTTTCAGATCGATAAATTGGCGATAACTTGATCAATTTAATAGGTAATTCAATTTGGCTTGCAGATTCGGATTCCTGAGGTCGAAATACATGAGAATTGCATGAGAAACTCTTCAAAAAAAAATGTAGATTTCTCTTCCAGATTTTGAGAAAATAGTAAGGCTATAGGCTTACTTTTTTTTTGGGGTAAAAATCGAAGTATTTAGAAAATCAATTGCAGGACGCTTATGCTACGTATTTTTGCGCAGGGAACACGAATACGTCGATCAAATTAATCTAGAATCAAATCCCATCGAGATATCCTTGATTTATCACTTTTCAGATCGATAAATTGGCGATAACTTGATCAATTTAATGGGTAATTCAATTTGGCTTGCAGATTCGGATTCCTGAGGTCAAAATACATAAGAATAGCATGAGAAACTCTTCAAAAAAAAATGTAGATTTCTCTTCCAGATTTTGAGAAAATAGTAAGGCTATAGGCTTACTGTTTTTTTGGGGTAAAAATCGAAGTATTTAGAAAATCAATTGCAGGACGCTTATCCTACGTATTTTTGCGCAGGGAACACGAATACGTCGATCAAATTAATCTAGAATCAAATCCCATCGAGATATCCTTGATTTATCACTTTTCAGATCGATAAATTGGCGATAACTTGATCAATTTAATGGGTAATTCAATTTGGCTTGCAGATTCGGATTCCTGAGGTCAAAATACATAAGAATAGCATGAGAAACTCTTCAAAAAAAAATGTAGATTTCTCTTCCAGATTTTGAGAAAATAGTAAGGCTATAGGCTTACTGTTTTTTTGGGGTAAAAATCGAAGTATTTAGAAAATCAATTGCAGGACGCTTATCCTACGTATTTTTGCGCAGGGAACACGAATACGTCGATGAAATTGATCTAGAATCAAATCCCATCGAGATATCCTTGATTTATCACTTTTCAGATCGATAAATTGGCGATAACTTGATCAATTTAATAGGTAATTCAATTTGGCTTGCAGATTCGGATTCCTGAGGTCGAAATACATGAGAATAGCATGAGAAACTCTTCAAAAAAAAATGTAGATTTCTCTTCCAGATTTTGAGAAAATAGTAAGGCTATAGGCTTACTGTTTTTTTGGGGTAAAAATCGAAGTATTTAAAAAATCAATTGCAGGACGCTTATCCTACGTATTTTTGCGCAGGGAACACGAATACGTCGATCAAATTAATCTAGAATCAAATCCCATCGAGATATCCTTGATTTATCACTTTTCAGATCGATAAATTGGCGATAACTTGATCAATTTAATGGGTAATTCAATTTGGCTTGCAGATTCGGATTCCTGAGGTCAAAATACATGAGAATAGCATGAGAAACTCTTCAAAAAAAAATGTAGATTTCTCTTCCAGATTTTGAGAAAATAGTAAGGCTATAGGCTTACTGTTTTTTTGGGGTAAAAATCGAAGTATCTAGAAAATCAATTGCAGGACGCTTATCCTACGTATTTTTGCGCAGGGAACACGAATACGTCGATCAAATTAATCTAGAATCAAATCCCATCGAGATATCCTTGATTTATCACTTTTCAGATCGATAAATTGGCGATAACTTGATCAATTTAATGGGTAATTCAATTTGGCTTGCAGATTCGGATTCCTGAGGTCAAAATACATAAGAATAGCATGAGAAACTCTTCAAAAAAAAATGTAGATTTCTCTTCCAGATTTTGAGAAAATAGTAAGGCTATAGGCTTACTGTTTTTTTGGGGTAAAAATCGAAGTATTTAGAAAATCAATTGCAGGACGCTTATCCTACGTATTTTTGCGCAGGGAACACGAATACGTCGATCAAATTAATCTAGAATCAAATCCCATCGAGATATCCTTGATTTATCACTTTTCAGATCGATAAATTGGCGATAACTTGATCAATTTAATGGGTAATTCAATTTGGCTTGCAGATTCGGATTCCTGAGGTCAAAATACATGAGAATAGCATGAGAAACTCTTCAAAAAAAAATGTAGATTTCTCTTCCAGATTTTGAGAAAATAGTAAGGCTATAGGCTTACTGTTTTTTTGGGGTAAAAATCGAAGTATTTAGAAAATCAATTGCAGGACGCTTATCCTACGTATTTTTGCGCAGGGAACACGAATACGTCGATGAAATTGATCTAGAATCAAATCCCATCGAGATATCCTTGATTTATCACTTTTCAGATCGATAAATTGGCGATAACTTGATCAATTTAATAGGTAATTCAATTTGGCTTGCAGATTCGGATTCCTGAGGTCGAAATACATGAGAATAGCATGAGAAACTCTTCAAAAAAAAATGTAGATTTCTCTTCCAGATTTTGAGAAAATAGTAAGGCTATAGGCTTACTGTTTTTTTGGGGTAAAAATCGAAGTATTTAAAAAATCAATTGCAGGACGCTTATCCTACGTATTTTTGCGCAGGGAACACGAATACGTCGATCAAATTAATCTAGAATCAAATCCCATCGAGATATCCTTGATTTATCACTTTTCAGATCGATAAATTGGCGATAACTTGATCAATTTAATGGGTAATTCAATTTGGCTTGCAGATTCGGATTCCTGAGGTCAAAATACATGAGAATAGCATGAGAAACTCTTCAAAAAAAAATGTAGATTTCTCTTCCAGATTTTGAGAAAATAGTAAGGCTATAGGCTTACTGTTTTTTTGGGGTAAAAATCGAAGTATCTAGAAAATAAATTGCAGGACGCTTATCCTACGTATTTTTGCGCAGGGAACACGAATACGTCGATCAAATTAATCTAGAATCAAATCCCA
Organism: Athalia cordata; assembly: GCA_963932425.1. Taxonomy (NCBI): domain Eukaryota; kingdom Metazoa; phylum Arthropoda; class Insecta; order Hymenoptera; family Athaliidae; genus Athalia; species Athalia cordata. The sequence continues at coordinate 818,367 of OZ010627.1, forward strand.
TCGAGATATCCTTGATTTATCACTTTTCAGATCGATAAATTGGCGATAACTTGATCAATTTAATGGGTAATTCAATTTGGCTTGCAGATTCGGATTCCTGAGGTCAAAATACATGAGAATAGCATGAGAAACTCTTCAAAAAGAAATGTAGATTTCTCTTCCAGATTTTGAGAAAATAGTAAGGCTATAGGCTTAGGATTTTTGTAATTTTGGGGCCAAGAATGGAGTATGTTTAAAATCGATTGCAGGACACTTGTTCAACGTATTTTGACTTCGAAAACACGAATCTGTCGAGTAAATAAAGCCAGAGCCAATATTCATCGAGATATCTTTTTTTTTCCAGTGCCGCAGGACATACGACGTTCCAAGAAGTCAGCAGTGGCTCAGACTCGCCGAAGAGGACGAGTGTCGTAATAATGACGTCGCAATCACGGACGAGTCCCGACCTTCAACAGGAAGTGCATTCACATCTGCTAGTCTTTAATTCGGAAATTAATTATCATACATATATAGCGAATAATTGTTAACGTGGAATGAGTGACCTCATGTCCTGTAATCATTAGAATGACTTTGAAACTTATGAATGATGGTGAAACTTTTTCAATACAGTTATGAATATTATAAAAGCACAATTGTTGAATGTATCCTACCTACATTACTCATGAATAAACGAACAGCTATTCCCAAATTGGTTGCTTGATTTTTATTGATTACACCCTTGCATCCAACTCTCATTAACATCCTTTATACAAGCAACACATCACGACATCAGGCCCTGACTCGTACCGCCTCATCGCATGCATATGATAAGGCACGCACGCATGCACATGATGGCTGGATGAACTGGCTCCTCGCCTGTCCTGTTCTCCTGATACCAGAATAGATTTTTGGCCAAAATGTGCCTTGCATTTTCAGGGCCGGTATTGTAGCGATCTACCTTATCACTTCCGGTTGAGATGAAGCATGATACAATACACATAGATGCACATGACGTGGCCTGCACGCAGTCGCATATGATCTATTAACGATTCGGTAGACGAGTATGATGCGATACACATGCATACACATGATGAGGCCTGCATAGATACGTATAAGATCTATTGATCATTCGACAGACGAGTATGATGAGATACACATGCATGCACATGCATGCACATGATGGCTGGATGAACTGGCTCCTCGCCTGTCCTGTTCTCCTGATACCAAAATTCAATTTTTGGCCAAAATGTGCCTTGGATTTGCAGGGCCGGTATCGTAGGGATCTACCTTATCACTTCCGGTTCTAATAAAGCATGATACAATACACATGGATGCACATGACGTGGCCTGCACGCAGTCGCATATGATCTATTAACGATTCGGTAGACGAGCATGATAAGATACACATGCATACACATGATGAGGCCTGCATAGATACGCATATGATCTATCGATCATTCGACAGACGAGTATGATGAGATACACATGCATGCACATGCATGCACATGATGGCTGGATGAACTGGCTCCTCGCCTGTCCTGTTCTCCTGATACCAAAATTCAATTTTTGGCCAAAATGTGCCTTGGATTTGCAGGGCCGGTATCGTAGGGATCTACCTTATCACTTCCGGTTCTAATAAAGCATGATACAATACACATGGATGCACATGACGTGGCCTGCACGCAGTCGCATATGATCTATTAACGATTCGGTAGACGAGCATGATAAGATACACATGCATACACATGATGAGGCCTGCATAGATACGCATATGATCTATTGATCATTCGACAGACGAGTATGATGAGATACACATGCATACACATGATGAGGCCTGCATAGATACGCATATGATCTATCGATCATTCGACAGACGAGTATGATGAGATACACATGCATGCACATGCATGCACATGATGGCTGGATGAACTGGCTCCTCGCCTGTCCTGTTCTCCTGATACCAAAATTCAATTTTTGGCCAAAATGTGCCTTGGATTTGCAGGGCCGGTATCGTAGGGATCTACCTTATCACTTCCGGTTCTAATAAAGCATGATACAATACACATAGATGCACATGACGTGGCCTGCACGCAGTCGCATATGATCTATTAACGATTCGGTAGACGAGCATGATAAGATACACATGCATACACATGATGAGGCCTGCATAGATACGCATATGATCTATTGATCATTCGACAGACGAGTATGATGAGATACACATGCATACACATGATGAGGCCTGCATAGATACGCATATGATCTATCGATCATTCGACAGACGAGTATGATGAGATACACATGCATGCACATGCATGCACATGATGGCTGGATGAACTGGCTCCTCGCCTGTCCTGTTCTCCTGATACCAAAATTCAATTTTTGGCCAAAATGTGCCTTGGATTTGCAGGGCCGGTATCGTAGGGATCTACCTTATCACTTCCGGTTCTAATAAAGCATGATACAATACACATGGATGCACATGACGTGGCCTGCACGCAGTCGCATATGATCTATTAACGATTCGGTAGACGAGCATGATAAGATACACATGCATACACATGATGAGGCCTGCATAGATACGCATATGATCTATTGATCATTCGACAGACGAGTATGATGAGATACACATGCATGCACATGCATGCACATGATGGCTGGATGAACTGGCTCCTCGCCTGTCCTGTTCTCCTGATACCAAAATTCAATTTTTGGCCAAAATGTGCCTTGGATTTGCAGGGCCGGTATCGTAGGGATCTACCCTATCACTTCCGGTTCTAATAAAGCATGATACAATACACATAGATGCACATGACGTGGCCTGCACGCAGTCGCATATGATCTATTAACGATTCGGTAGACGAGCATGATAAGATACACATGCATACACATGATGAGGCCTGCATAGATACGCATATGATCTATTGATCATTCGACAGACGAGTATGATGAGATACACATGCATACACATGATGAGGCCTGCATAGATACGCATATGATCTATCGATCATTCGACAGACGAGTATGATGAGATACACATGCATGCACATGCATGCACATGATGGCTGGATGAACTGGCTCCTCGCCTGTCCTGTTCTCCTGATACCAAAATTCAATTTTTGGCCAAAATGTGCCTTGGATTTGCAGGGCCGGTATTGTAGGGATCTTCCTCATCACTTCCGGTTTGATAAATTCGCCCAAAAATCGAGTTTGGTATCAGGAGAACAGGACAGGCGAGGAGCCATTCCAAGACACAGCATGATGACAAGCATGCGTGTGTGTGTGATGATGTATGCCATCGTGTATGATAGAGTGTGCCGAACAAATGATGACGCCTGCATATGCCTGCATGCATGCATGTGATGATGTATGATATCATGTACTATATGATCTATGAATTTTGCCAACGACAAATGTTAGTGAATGAGGAGTACAGGGGTGTGATCAATAATAGTTGAACAATCGTGTATTGATAGTAGTTAATGTTTATTGATAAATCAACGATCAAAAATACATATGGAGATATCGTATCGACTAATATGGATTCAGTCTTACAGATACACACATTCTTATATGATTTTAACGAGTTACAATCGTGTACAGGGCAATACTTCTATCTCGCTTAACATTAGATTGAATATTTAATAGTTCTTAAAAAATAAACAAACAATATGTATACAGGACGATCTTATTTATACAAATTTTCCACGCCAAACACATGATGATTGGCTTTGGAGATGTTCCGAAGATAGTCTTTTATCTCGATGAGTGGCCAAACTGCTTTGCAGGCCGCTCGTTTGTCCCCCGGAAAAAAATCGAACAGAGGTGAGTATATATGATAAAAGTAAATTGCAGCTGCGGAAGAATTGAATTATCTCGGAAAGTATTACTCTAAGTTCAATTTACTCGGCGGATTCGTATTCCTGACGCAAAAATGCACATGCATGTGTATCGTATCATACTTCATCACATGCTTGCTCAATATCCGTTATTGCAGAACTTACCTTTTCAGGTTCTGGAATTCTGTCAGGGCCCGATGTCGTGATGTGTTGCTTATGTATAAAGGACGTTAAGGAGTGATGGGGTACAGGAGCGTAATCAATGTCGATTAAATGATCAATTCTAATGGGCTCTTTGTTTATTCATAAATCAACGATACAAAATGAATATTAATACAATGTTGCATGTGTACTATGGATGTATTCACTCAGAGATATGTTTTCTTAAATAAATGAGTTACAATATAATTGAGAAACGTTCATGTTCCTTACTCCAGGAAGTACATAATCTATAGCTATATGCTGAATAATGTAGTAAGTAATGCCATTTAGTTGATAAGTGGGATGAACCTTTCATCAGATGCGCCAGAGTCTTGCAGATACAGAAGCAGTCTTGTTTTTTGAATGAAAGGTGGTGTTGCTTCACAGGACGTCAATTTTTCTCCTGCAACGAAAAGAAAAAGATTTAAATATCATTAGTAAACTAACAGTGAATAGCACTCCGTTGGATAAGCAAGTTATCGTTGATTTCACGCTTTCCAAAATTGAGATATTTCGCTATGATCTATTTGTAGCTTAATCTACTCCGAACCAGAATCCAAAAACTCCAAAGCCCATATTATAGCCTCTGATAAAAATGACGCACCCTGACCCAACTCCGGTAGAAATGAAGCACCCTGTCCCAACTCTGGTGATAATGACGCACCCTGACCCAACTCCGGTAGAAATGAAGCACCCTGTCCCAACTCTGGTGATAATGATGCACCCTGATCCAACTCCGGTAAAAATGACGCACCCTGACCCAACTCTGGTAAAAATTTCACTTAGACTTTATCCAAAATTGCTCGGAAGATCACTGAAAAATGTACAAAGACTATAGTCTTTGTACATTTTTCGAGCGATTTTCGATGAAATTTGAGCGAAAAAACACCAAAGACTATAGCCTTTGCACATTTTTGCAGCGATTTTGCATAAAATCTGGGCGAAAAAACACCAAAGACTATAGTCTTTGTACATTTTTACAGCGATTTTGCACGAAATCTGGGCAAAAAAACACCAAAGACTATAGTCTTTGTACATTTATCGAGCGATTTTCGATGAAATCCGAGCGAAAAAACACCAAAGACTATAGTCTTTGTACATTTTTGCAGCGATTTTGCACGAAATCTGGGCAAAAAAACACCAAAGACTATAGTCTTTGTACATTTTTGCAGCGATTTTGCACGAAATCTGGGCAAAAAAACACCAAAGACTATAGCCTTTGTACATTTTTGCAGCGATTTTGCACGAAATCTGGGCAATAAAACACCAAAGACTATAGCCTTTGTACATTTTTGTAGCGATTTTGCACGAAATCTGGGCAAAAAAACACCAAAGACTATAGCCTTTGTACATTTTTGCAGCGATTTTGCATAAAATCTGGGCGAAAAAACACCAAAGACTATAGTCTTTGTACATTTCTACAGCGATTTTGCACGAAATCTGGGCAAAAAAACACCAAAGACTATAGTCTTTGCACATTTTTGCAGCGATTTTGCATAAAATCTGGGCGAAAAAACACCAAAGACTATAGTCTTTGTACATTTTTACAGCGATTTTGCACGAAATCTGGGCAAAAAAACACCAAAGACTATAGCCTTTGTACATTTATCGAGCGATTTTCGATGAAATCCGAGCGAAAAAACACCAAAGACTATAGTCTTTGTACATTTTTGCAGCGATTTTGCACGAAATCTGGGCAAAAAAACACCAAAGACTATAGCCTTTGTACATTTTTGCAGCGATTTTGCACGAAATCTGGGCAAAAAAACACCAAAGACTATAGCCTTTGTACATTTTTGCAGCGATTTTGCATAAAATCTGGGCGAAAAAACACCAAAGACTATAGTCTTTGTACATTTCTACAGCGATTTTGCACGAAATCTGGGCAAAAAAACACCAAAGACTATAGTCTTTGCACATTTTTGCAGCGATTTTGCATAAAATCTGGGCGAAAAAACACCAAAGACTATAGTCTTTGTACATTTTTACAGCGATTTTGCACGAAATCTGGGCAAAAAAACACCAAAGACTATAGTCTTTGTACATTTATCGAGCGATTTTCGATGAAATCCGAGCGAAAAAACACCAAAGACTATAGTCTTTGTACATTTTTGCAGCGATTTTGCACGAAATCTGGGCAAAAAAACACCAAAGACTATAGTCTTTGTACATTTATCGAGCGATTTTCGATGAAATCCGAGCGAAAAAACAACAAAGACTATAGCCTTTGTACATTTTTGCAGCGATTTTGCACGAAATCTGGGCAAAAAAACACCAAAGACTATAGCCTTTGTACATTTTTGCAGCGATTTTGCATAGAATCTGGGCGAAAAAACACCAAAGACTATAGTCTTTGTACATTTCTACAGCGATTTTGCACGAAATCTGGGCAAAAAAACGCCAAAGACTATAGTCTTTGTACATTTATCGAGCGATTTTCGATGAAATCCGAGCGAAAAAACACCAAAGACTATAGTCTTTGTACATTTTTGCAGCGATTTTGCACGAAATCTGGGCAAAAAAACACCAAAGACTATAGTCTTTGTACATTTTTGCAGCGATTTTGAACGAAATCTGAAGAAAAAACAACAAAGACTATAGCCTTTGTACATTTTTGCAGCGATTTTCAACAAAATCTGGGCGAAAAAACACCAAAGACTATAGCCTTTGTACATTTTTGCAGCGATTTTGCATAAAATCTGGGCAAAAAAACACCAAAGACTATAGTCTTTGTACATTTTTGCAGCGATTTTGAACGAAATCTGAAGAAAAAACAACAAAGACTATAGCCTTTGTACATTTTTGCAGCGATTTTGCACGAAATCTGGGCAAAAAAACACCAAAGACTATAGTCTTTGTACATTTTTGCAGCGATTTTCAATAAAATCTGGGCAAAAAAACACCAAAGACTATAGTCTTTGTACATTTTTGCAGCGATTTTCAACAAAATCTGGGCGAAAAAACACCAAAGACTATAGCCTTTGTACATTTTTGCAGCGATTTTGCATAAAATCTGGGCAAAGAAACACCAAAGACTATAGCCTTTGTACATTTTTGCAGCGATTTTGCATAAAATCTGGGCAAAAAAACACCAAAGACTATAGTCTTTGTACATTTTTGCAGCGATTTTGCATAAAATCTGGGCAAAAAAACACCAAAGACTATAGTCTTTGTACATTTTTGCAGCGATTTTGAACGAAATCTGAAGAAAAAACAACAAAGACTATAGCCTTTGTACATTTTTGCAGCGATTTTCAACAAAATCTGGGCGAAAAAACACCAAAGACTATAGTCTTTGTACATTTTTGCAGCGATTTTCAACAAAATCTGGGCGAAAAAACACCAAAGACTATAGCCTTTGTACATTTTTGCAGCGATTTTGCATAAAATCTGGGCAAAGAAACACCAAAGACTATAGCCTTTGTACATTTTTGCAGCGATTTTGCATAAAATCTGGGCAAAAAAACACCAAAGACTATAGTCTTTGTACATTTTTGCAGCGATTTTGAACGAAATCTGAAGAAAAAACAACAAAGACTATAGCCTTTGTACATTTTTGCAGCGATTTTGCACGAAATCTGGGCAAAAAAACACCAAAGACTATAGTCTTTGTACATTTTTGCAGCGATTTTCAATAAAATCTGGGCAAAAAAACACCAAAGACTATAGTCTTTGTACATTTTTGCAGCGATTTTCAACAAAATCTGGGCGAAAAAACACCAAAGACTATAGCCTTTGTACATTTTTGCAGCGATTTTGCATAAAATCTGGGCAAAGAAACACCAAAGACTATAGCCTTTGTACATTTTTGCAGCGATTTTGCATAAAATCTGGGCAAAAAAACACCAAAGACTATAGTCTTTGTACATTTTTGCAGCGATTTTGCATAAAATCTGGGCAAAAAAACACCAAAGACTATAGTCTTTGTACATTTTTGCAGCGATTTTGAACGAAATCTGAAGAAAAAACAACAAAGACTATAGCCTTTGTACATTTTTGCAGCGATTTTCAACAAAATCTGGGCGAAAAAACACCAAAGACTATAGTCTTTGTACATTTTTGCAGCGATTTTCAACAAAATCTGGGCGAAAAAACACCAAAGACTATAGCCTTTGTACATTTTTGCAGCGATTTTGCATAAAATCTGGGCAAAGAAACACCAAAGACTATAGCCTTTGTACATTTTTGCAGCGATTTTGCATAAAATCTGGGCAAAAAAACACCAAAGACTATAGTCTTTGTACATTTTTGCAGCGATTTTGAACGAAATCTGAAGAAAAAACAACAAAGACTATAGCCTTTGTACATTTTTGCAGCGATTTTGCACGAAATCTGGGCAAAAAAACACCAAAGACTATAGTCTTTGTACATTTTTGCAGCGATTTTCAATAAAATCTGGGCAAAAAAACACCAAAGACTATAGTCTTTGTACATTTTTGCAGCGATTTTCAACAAAATCTGGGCGAAAAAACACCAAAGACTATAGCCTTTGTACATTTTTGCAGCGATTTTCAACAAAATCTGGGCGAAAAAACACCAAAGACTATAGCCTTTGTACATTTTTGCAGCGATTTTGCATAAAATCTGGGCAAAGAAACACCAAAGACTATAGCCTTTGTACATTTTTGCAGCGATTTTGCATAAAATCTGGGCAAAAAAACACCAAAGACTATAGTCTTTGTACATTTTTGCAGCGATTTTGAACGAAATCTGAAGAAAAAACAACAAAGACTATAGCCTTTGTACATTTTTGCAGCGATTTTGCACGAAATCTGGGCAAAAAAACACCAAAGACTATAGTCTTTGTACATTTTTGCAGCGATTTTCAATAAAATCTGGGCAAAAAAACACCAAAGACTATAGTCTTTGTACATTTATCGAGCGATTTTCGATGAAATCCGAGCGAAAAAACAACAAAGACTATAGCCTTTGTACATTTTTGCAGCGATTTTGCACGAAATCTGGGCAAAAAAACACCAAAGACTATAGCCTTTGTACATTTTTGCAGCGATTTTGCATAAAATCTGGGCGAAAAAACACCAAAGACTATAGTCTTTGTACATTTCTACAGCGATTTTGCACGAAATCTGGGCAAAAAAACACCAAAGACTATAGTCTTTGTACATTTATCGAGCGATTTTCGATGAAATCCGAGCGAAAAAACACCAAAGACTATAGTCTTTGTACATTTTTGCAGCGATTTTGCACGAAATCTGGGCAAAAAAACACCAAAGACTATAGTCTTTGTACATTTTTGCAGCGATTTTGAACGAAATCTGAAGAAAAAACAACAAAGACTATAGCCTTTGTACATTTTTGCAGCGATTTTCAACAAAATCTGGGCGAAAAAACACCAAAGACTATAGTCTTTGTACATTTTTGCAGCGATTTTCAACAAAATCTGGGCGAAAAAACACCAAAGACTATAGCCTTTGTACATTTTTGCAGCGATTTTGCATAAAATCTGGGCAAAGAAACACCAAAGACTATAGCCTTTGTACATTTTTGCAGCGATTTTGCATAAAATCTGGGCAAAAAAACACCAAAGACTATAGTCTTTGTACATTTTTGCAGCGATTTTGAACGAAATCTGAAGAAAAAACAACAAAGACTATAGCCTTTGTACATTTTTGCAGCGATTTTGCACGAAATCTGGGCAAAAAAACACCAAAGACTATAGTCTTTGTACATTTTTGCAGCGATTTTCAATAAAATCTGGGCAAAAAAACACCAAAGACTATAGTCTTTGTACATTTTTGCAGCGATTTTCAACAAAATCTGGGCGAAAAAACACCAAAGACTATAGCCTTTGTACATTTTTGCAGCGATTTTGCATAAAATCTGGGCAAAGAAACACCAAAGACTATAGCCTTTGTACATTTTTGCAGCGATTTTGCATAAAATCTGGGCAAAAAAACACCAAAGACTATAGTCTTTGTACATTTTTGCAGCGATTTTGCATAAAATCTGGGCAAAAAAACACCAAAGACTATAGTCTTTGTACATTTTTGCAGCGATTTTGAACGAAATCTGAAGAAAAAACAACAAAGACTATAGCCTTTGTACATTTTTGCAGCGATTTTCAACAAAATCTGGGCGAAAAAACACCAAAGACTATAGTCTTTGTACATTTTTGCAGCGATTTTCAACAAAATCTGGGCGAAAAAACACCAAAGACTATAGCCTTTGTACATTTTTGCAGCGATTTTGCATAAAATCTGGGCAAAGAAACACCAAAGACTATAGCCTTTGTACATTTTTGCAGCGATTTTGCATAAAATCTGGGCAAAAAAACACCAAAGACTATAGTCTTTGTACATTTTTGCAGCGATTTTGAACGAAATCTGAAGAAAAAACAACAAAGACTATAGCCTTTGTACATTTTTGCAGCGATTTTGCATAAAATCTGGGCAAAAAAACACCAAAGACTATAGTCTTTGTACATTTTTGCAGCGATTTTGAACGAAATCTGAAGAAAAAACAACAAAGACTATAGCCTTTGTACATTTTTGCAGCGATTTTGCATAAAATCTGGGCAAAAAAACACCAAAGACTATAGTCTTTGTACATTTTTGCAGCGATTTTCAACAAAATCTGGGCGAAAAAACACCAAAGACTATAGCCTTTGTACATTTTCGCAGCGATTTTGCATAAAATCTGGGCAAAGAAACACCAAAGACTATAGCCTTTGTACATTTTTGCAGCGATTTTGCATAAAATCTGGGCAAAAAAACACCAAAGACTATAGTCTTTGTACATTTTTGCAGCGATTTTCAACAAAATCTGGGCGAAAAAACACCAAAGACTATAGCCTTTGTACATTTTCGCAGCGATTTTGCATAAAATCTGGGCAAAGAAACACCAAAGACTATAGCCTTTGTACATTTTTGCAGCGATTTTGCATAAAATCTGGGCAAAAAAACACCAAAGACTATAGTCTTTGTACATTTTTGCAGCGATTTTGAACGAAATCTGAAGAAAAAACAACAAAGACTATAGCCTTTGTACATTTTTGCAGCGATTTTGCACGAAATCTGGGCAAAAAAACACCAAAGACTATAGTCTTTGTACATTTTTGCAGCGATTTTCAATAAAATCTGGGCAAAAAAACACCAAAGACTATAGTCTTTGTACATTTATCGAGCGATTTTCGATGAAATCCGAGCGAAAAAACAACAAAGACTATAGCCTTTGTACATTTTTGCAGCGATTTTGAACGAAATCTGGGCAAAAAAACACCAAAGACTATAGCCTTTGTACATTTTTGCAGCGATTTTGCATAAAATCTGGGCAAAGAAACACCAAAGACTATAGCCTTTGTACATTTTTGCAGCGATTTTGCATAAAATCTGGGCAAAAAAACACCAAAGACTATAGTCTTTGTACATTTTTGCAGCGATTTTGAACGAAATCTGAAGAAAAAACAACAAAGACTATAGCCTTTGTACATTTTTGCAGCGATTTTGCACGAAATCTGGGCAAAAAAACACCAAAGACTATAGTCTTTGTACATTTTTGCAGCGATTTTCAACAAAATCTGGGCGAAAAAACACCAAAGACTATAGCCTTTGTACATTTTTGCAGCGATTTTGCATAAAATCTGGGCAAAGAAACACCAAAGACTATAGCCTTTGTACATTTTTGCAGCGATTTTGCATAAAATCTGGGCAAAAAAACACCAAAGACTATAGTCTTTGTACATTTTTGCAGCGATTTTCAACAAAATCTGGGCGAAAAAACACCAAAGACTATAGCCTTTGTACATTTTTGCAGCGATTTTGCATAAAATCTGGGCAAAGAAACACCAAAGACTATAGCCTTTGTACATTTTTGCAGCGATTTTGCATAAAATCTGGGCAAAAAAACACCAAAGACTATAGTCTTTGTACATTTTTGCAGCGATTTTGCATAAAATCTGGGCAAAAAAACACCAAAGACTATAGTCTTTGTACATTTTTGCAGCGATTTTGAACGAAATCTGAAGAAAAAACAACAAAGACTATAGCCTTTGTACATTTTTGCAGCGATTTTGCATAAAATCTGGGCGAAAAAACACCAAAGACTATAGTCTTTGTACATTTTTGCAGCGATTTTGAACGAAATCTGAAGAAAAAACAACAAAGACTATAGCCTTTGTACATTTTTGCAGCGATTTTGCATAAAATCTGGGCAAAAAAACACCAAAGACTATAGTCTTTGTACATTTTTGCAGCGATTTTCAACAAAATCTGGGCGAAAAAACACCAAAGACTATAGCCTTTGTACATTTTTGCAGCGATTTTGCATAAAATCTGGGCAAAAAAACACCAAAGACTATAGTCTTTGTACATTTTTGCAGCGATTTTCAACAAAATCTGGGCGAAAAAACACCAAAGACTATAGCCTTTGTACATTTTTGCAGCGATTTTGCATAAAATCTGGGCAAAGAAACACCAAAGACTATAGCCTTTGTACATTTTTGCAGCGATTTTGCATAAAATCTGGGCAAAAAAACACCAAAGACTATAGTCTTTGTACATTTTTGCAGCGATTTTGAACGAAATCTGAAGAAAAAACAACAAAGACTATAGCCTTTGTACATTTTTGCAGCGATTTTGCACGAAATCTGGGCAAAAAAACACCAAAGACTATAGTCTTTGTACATTTTTGCAGCGATTTTCAATAAAATCTGGGCAAAAAAACACCAAAGACTATAGTCTTTGTACATTTATCGAGCGATTTTCGATGAAATCCGAGCGAAAAAACAACAAAGACTATAGCCTTTGTACATTTTTGCAGCGATTTTGCACGAAATCTGGGCAAAAAAACACCAAAGACTATAGCCTTTGTACATTTTTGCAGCGATTTTGCATAAAATCTGGGCGAAAAAACACCAAAGACTATAGTCTTTGTACATTTCTACAGCGATTTTGCACGAAATCTGGGCAAAAAAACACCAAAGACTATAGTCTTTGTACATTTATCGAGCGATTTTCGATGAAATCCGAGCGAAAAAACACCAAAGACTATAGTCTTTGTACATTTTTGCAGCGATTTTGCACGAAATCTGGGCAAAAAAACACCAAAGACTATAGTCTTTGTACATTTTTGCAGCGATTTTGAACGAAATCTGAAGAAAAAACAACAAAGACTATAGCCTTTGTACATTTTTGCAGCGATTTTCAACAAAATCTGGGCGAAAAAACACCAAAGACTATAGTCTTTGTACATTTTTGCAGCGATTTTCAACAAAATCTGGGCGAAAAAACACCAAAGACTATAGCCTTTGTACATTTTTGCAGCGATTTTGCATAAAATCTGGGCAAAAAAACACCAAAGACTATAGTCTTTGTACATTTTTGCAGCGATTTTCAACAAAATCTGGGCGAAAAAACACCAAAGACTATAGCCTTTGTACATTTTTGCAGCGATTTTGCATAAAATCTGGGCAAAAAAACACCAAAGACTATAGTCTTTGTACATTTTTGCAGCGATTTTGAACGAAATCTGAAGAAAAAACAACAAAGACTATAGCCTTTGTACATTTTTGCAGCGATTTTGCATAAAATCTGGGCAAAAAAACACCAAAGACTATAGTCTTTGTACATTTTTGCAGCGATTTTCAACAAAATCTGGGCGAAAAAACACCAAAGACTATAGCCTTTGTACATTTTTGCAGCGATTTTCAACAAAATCTGGGCGAAAAAACACCAAAGACTATAGCCTTTGTACATTTTTGCAGCGATTTTGCATGAAATCTGGGCAAAAAAACACCAAAGACTATAGTCTTTGTACATTTTTGCAGCGATTTTGAACGAAATCTGAAGAAAAAACAACAAAGACTATAGCCTTTGTACATTTTTGCAGCGATTTTGCATAAAATCTGGGCAAAAAAACACCAAAGACTATAGTCTTTGTACATTTTTGCAGCGATTTTCAACAAAATCTGGGCGAAAAAACACCAAAGACTATAGCCTTTGTACATTTTTGCAGCGATTTTGCATAAAATCTGGGCAAAAAAACACCAAAGACTATAGTCTTTGTACATTTTTGCAGCGATTTTGAACGAAATCTGAAGAAAAAACAACAAAGACTATAGCCTTTGTACATTTTTGCAGCGATTTTGCATAAAATCTGGGCGAAAAAACACCAAAGACTATAGCCTTTGTACATTTTTGCAGCGATTTTCAACAAAATCTGGGCGAAAAAACACCAAAGACTATAGTCTTTGTACATTTTTGCAGCGATTTTCAACAAAATCTGGGCGAAAAAACACCAAAGACTATAGCCTTTGTACATTTTTGCAGCGATTTTGCATAAAATCTGGGCAAAAAAACACCAAAGACTATAGTCTTTGTACATTTTTGCAGCGATTTTCAACAAAATCTGGGCGAAAAAACACCAAAGACTATAGCCTTTGTACATTTTTGCAGCGATTTTGCATAAAATCTGGGCAAAAAAACACCAAAGACTATAGTCTTTGTACATTTTTGCAGCGATTTTGAACGAAATCTGAAGAAAAAACAACAAAGACTATAGCCTTTGTACATTTTTGCAGCGATTTTGCATAAAATCTGGGCAAAAAAACACCAAAGACTATAGTCTTTGTACATTTTTGCAGCGATTTTCAACAAAATCTGGGCGAAAAAACACCAAAGACTATAGCCTTTGTACATTTTTGCAGCGATTTTGCATAAAATCTGGGCAAAGAAACACCAAAGACTATAGCCTTTGTACATTTTTGCAGCGATTTTGCATAAAATCTGGGCAAAAAAACACCAAAGACTATAGTCTTTGTACATTTTTGCAGCGATTTTCAACAAAATCTGGGCGAAAAAACACCAAAGACTATAGCCTTTGTACATTTTTGCAGCGATTTTGCATAAAATCTGGGCAAAAAAACACCAAAGACTATAGCCTTTGTACATTTTTGCAGCGATTTTGCATAAAATCTGGGCAAAAAAACACCAAAGACTATAGCCTTTGTACTTTTTTGCAGCGATTTTCAACAAAATCTGGGCGAAAAAACACCAAAGACTATAGTCTTTGTACATTTTTGCAGCGATTTTCAACAAAATCTGGGCGAAAAAACACCAAAGACTATAGCCTTTGTACATTTTTGCAGCGATTTTCAACAAAATCTGGGCGAAAAAACACCAAAGACTATAGCCTTTGTACATTTTTGCAGCGATTTTGCATAAAATCTGGGCAAAGAAACACCAAAGACTATAGCCTTTGTACATTTTTGCAGCGATTTTGCATAAAATCTGGGCAAAAAAACACCAAAGACTATAGTCTTTGTACATTTTTGCAGCGATTTTCAACAAAATCTGGGCGAAAAAACACCAAAGACTATAGCCTTTGTACATTTTTGCAGCGATTTTGCATAAAATCTGGGCAAAAAAACACCAAAGACTATAGCCTTTGTACATTTTTGCAGCGATTTTGCATAAAATCTGGGCAAAAAAACACCAAAGACTATAGCCTTTGTACTTTTTTGCAGCGATTTTGCATAAAATCTGGGCAAAAAAACACCAAAGACTGTAGTCTTTGTACATTTTTGCAGCGATTTTCAACAAAATCTGGGCGAAAAAACACCAAAGACTATAGTCTTTGTACATTTTTGCAGCGATTTTGCACGAAATCTGGGCAAAAAAACACCAAAGACTATAGCCTTTGTTTTCCCTCAAAATTTGGGCCGAAAATCGACTATTTATTTCAGTGGCTTTTACGACCTATTCTTACGTATTTTGAGCCCAGGAATCCGATTCTGCAAGCTAAATTGATCTAGCTGTCAAATCAACAGTTATCGCTGCAACTTTGAAGAAGTATTCATTCTTTAATTACTGAATACTCGCAATAATTAATGCTTATCTGATAGTATTTATTTTCAGTGATTTTTGCCGTCTTTCAATAATGTATTTTACTCTCGTGTTTCAGGGGTGCGATATGCTGTTATCGTCGATGTTTCTCACTCCAAAAAATAATAATACGAGCAGGCGGAGCTCCGATATCACAAGTTCATCAGTTCACAATAGAATAATGGAAATACTGAGTCAGTCACATATTAATATTGCTCCAAGACAGTCAGTAAAATAAGTATTCACAACGGGTAAGTACGCAAATGAATTTACTAAAATCATTTCATCATCCTAATCGAGGGTTGATATCAAATTTACTTCATGGTACTACAAATCCTATTTACCTTCAAATTCTATCTAAATTCAAAAGCATCTATGTGAATTCAAAGACTATACGTGATTGTGGAAGTATTTTTAAAGTAATAAGATTGATTAGAATGAATTTCTCTCTGCGGGAGTTCTTTCATATTGTGTAATATTCGTAATGACGTATGTATATAATAACGTTTTTATTTATATCTTGTATACATTTGACAGCAAAGGTTGCAACACACAACGTACGTCGTCGTTGAGATAAACCGCCAATCTTTTTCCGTCGTTCAATTATAATAAAACCCTGGATATTACCGTACGAGATTTCGAATAACTATCAAGTGCACCAAACCCGAACCTTCTAGAGATGCAGATAAAAAATAAAATCGCACTAGTTACCGGTGGGGCTAACGGAATGGGATTTGCATACGCCAGAGAACTACTGAGAAATGGAGCTAGCGTAAGTTGAAAGAAAAATATAAAATTCCTCCGATAACTCTGAACGATTAGAATTCAAACAATTTATCTAGGATATATTTATACAAGACGATATTCTTATTTTTCCGACATCATCTCTCTTTTCTTTTATATCAATCTATTTTAGCACGTAGCAATTCTCGATCTGATCAATTCCATCGGTCAAGAAGCAGTGGATAAATTGAACGGAGAGTTTGGTAAGAGGCGAGCAATTTTCATAGCCTGCGATGTTTCAAAATCCCAAGAACTTGAAGGTAAATCATAACATTATATAAAAAACATTCGAAAAAAATATCTCATAAGATATTTAATCCTCGTTTAATCCTGATATACATGTCAGCCGGATTTGCAAGGACTGTTCAAGAGTTTGGAGGTCTGGAAATCATCATCAACAATGCTGGAATAATGGACGATTCACGTTGGGAACTTATGATCAATGTTAACGTGGTAAATAATTAGAGCGCATACCTCTGAACTCATCAAACTTCAGCCAACGGGTGGATATGATGCGTTTTACTCAATTAAAAAAATTATTTCTATAGAACGCCGTGGTTCGCGGAACACTTTTGGGTATGCAGTACATGGGAAAAGACAGAGGTGCTAAAGGAGGAGTAATTGTTAACATCGCGGCGATTCCAGGTGCTATGCCCACTTCTGAATCCTTCCCAGTTTATACCGGTACTAAACACGGTGTAATAGGATTAAGCACAGCGTTTGCGGTAAGCCCAAATATTCAAATCGAAGTGAAGAATTCACATCTAACATCCTTCTTTCTTTCATTTATGTGATTCAGATGCCATACCATTACGAGAAAACAGGAGTACGAATGCTGATTATGTGTCCTGGTATAACAAAAACCGAACTGATAAGAAAGGCTCCTGAAAAATTGTCTGATTCCACTATGAGCCCGAAAGATCTTGAAGAAACTTTGAAAAAATTTCCCGCACAAACGTAATTACCTTTATTATCTTTCAAAATAACCGAACACTGTATTTTTCAAACATTTTACTTTACCGCCATCGGAATAATCTGTCACGATTTCTTTTTTTCTTAGAATTGAATAACTGTATACATGGTATGAAATTGAAACAATTTTTTATTTGTACTCAGAGTGGACAGCGTCGCACATGGAATGATGCACATAATTAGATCTGCGAAAAATGGCAGCCTATGGGTCGCAGAAGGCGGAGAGCCAGTTTACCAGATTCTAATTCCCGATCGTCTTGTGACAAAAGTTTAAACTTTATAGAAAATTATTAATAGATTTAACATAATAACTAGCGTGGGTTAAAAAAAAATGTCAATGTACAGTTTTAAGTTTTTGAATAAAAAGAAAAAAAAAATTTATAATCAATTTGTTGTTTCAATGATTTATAAAAGAATATAGGCACGAGGAGGAAGCTTATAGTTGAAAAAAATAAATATTAACTTTCAGAGATTTAACGATGGATTATTATTTCATTTCATTTCATTTCATTTCATTATTCAGTATCGGGAATCACAATATCCACTGTACAAAAACAAAACATTCATTGTCAGAAAAACACTGCATTAATGGATGAAACTTAAAAGTATGTTTGTTTTTTTTCTTCTTTTTTTTATTGTTTCTCTCTTCTCGATATTCAAAGTTTATGAGTTTTTTTTTTTTTTTTTGTTATTAATATTATTTATCGAAAAACCTAAGCATCTAGAGAAATACGATGCTCCCTTACAATTATTGAGAGCCATATACAAAAATAACAGTCGATTAGAGTTTCTTTCGATGGACGAAACAAATTTCATCTTATCATTTGTGTGTTCGGCTTACTCTCCCATAATTCTGTATGCCATGAAATACGCCGGATATAATTATACCTTAAGAAAATCACTCGCGAAACTACCTATTGTAGTCACAAGTCTTTCATAAACCAGGTGTTCACGAATGATTAATTTTTTGTTTAAAAGTTAAGCGAGCGATTCTCAAAAGATATTTATTCTACCCGCAGTCTCGAATAATACGAAAAATCACTGATAATTACAATATTAATATAATAAAATTAAAAGAAATTTTACTTCCAATCTAGTACTCACGGTCATTTTAAAATAAATTAAACTGCATTTGCTAACACCTCTAACCCCGTCCCTTCTCAACTGGGACTCGCCGCTCGATTTAATTACGTGTTTTTAAATAATGAATTTTTTTATTTCTTTACGTCTTATTACCGATGGCCCAAACGATATAAACGTCAATTTACATTCATATCATTATAGATTTATATCCAAGAGGCTGCCGACGAGATACGATGTTGTATGAACCATAAAGCCATGAACTTTACATGGCTAGAATAATGTCAGAATTTTTATAATACATGATTCAATAAATTTCTTCATTAATTATCTTCGAAAATAGCATGCATAAAAAATAAATCCTCAATTATTTATTAATTTCACATACATATCTGTATAATATTTATAAATGAGATAAGTATCATAAGTTTTCTTGACTATGAGACAACGATAAGTCTTCGTGTCAATAATTTGACTTAAATGAAGTACGGTCGAATGCAAAACCAAGAGTTAAATCTTCTGATCTAGCCATATTAAATTCATAGAATATGTAATACGGAACATCTATATTATATACATGTATACAATGTACAAATTAGTCCTTTGTCGCAGCTCAAATTTTTACCCATGATGATGATGAAAAAAAAAAAATAGAAAAAAAAAACACCGGGAAAACTAAAAATAAAATAAAACAATTTCTGCGACACCAGAGTATAGCAACTTGCATTACGCATGCACAGTGCACGATAGGCTTATATTTAATACCTTACGAGCTTCTTCGCGTAAATATAAATTTTATTTATAATTCACTAAAGTTTTTTTTTCGTTATTCAAAAATTCCGATGTGGTCTTTAAGAACACCTAAATTTTCCTCCCTTCTCATATCATATCATTCTTTTAATTCAATTCAATTCAATTCTTTGTATTTGTATTTGTTTGCTTTTTTTTTTAAGTGTTTTTTGAATTTTTTTCTTTCTCTTAAACTTCGTAACGCTTTTAAGTCAGAACCAAGATGAGAAAAGAAAAAGAAAGAAAAATTGTAAGTAAAATAAAGTAAATTCAAATGTACATTCTGGAACCAAAGATAAAAAATAAATTTTCATAAATGAAGAAAAAAAATAAATTAAAAAAAAAAAATTAACATTAGTTCCGTTAATTCAAGGGAGGGGGAACCAACCGAAATGGTTGCATTCTGTCTGCTTAAACCTATTCAAGTATACGCACGTAAATTATTATTATCTATAACATTGTTTTGGAAATCATAGATTTATGAATCCTTGAGACTTCGTAGTTTCATATGTTATGTGTAGTTGACGTTACGTTATATTATTTTTATCATTATTATTATCATTATTATAATCATTATTCAGTTTATTTTCAATATTTTGTTTCATTTATTATAATTATTATTTTTATTTATCTGTATTTTATTTTTCATCTGTAAATGTTATTAAAACCCCATCTAGTTTTACGTGCAATAAAATATTCCGTCGCTTCCGTCGTGCGGATACAAACCAACTATACCAAAGAATGTCCAGCATTGAACCACCATCGTTATTATTACCCATTCCAAATTTTTTATAATATTAAGTTACTTGATCAAAAACTGGAGTTGCGAAGCCTCTTACTTTTTCCCTTGATCTTTTACACATGTTTATCTATCATCCTTTTTTTTTTTCTCGTTTTGTTCTTACTTACATACAAACGATCTTAATTCGAATTTGTTTTTATTAATTATTATTATTTTTTTTTTCATTTTTTTCATTTTTTCTTATTGACCATTTAAAATCACTCAGGATAATCAATCGAAGTTATTCAATCTACTTTTGCGAAGTAACCATCAATCGGGCACTTTGCCTAATCAGAATAGAAAATATATGTACATATATTTTTTTTTCATCGATTCTTCTTTCTCTAATCTTGTTTTATTGTTTCATCTTTTCTTTTCTTTTTTTTTTTCGTTTTTAACTGGCAGAATTAAAGTATCTAACTAATAATTGTCAATCAATATGATTAATATCTGATAGTTTTTTTGTTTTTGTTTCGCTCAGGTTCGATTCCATCGAAATATCGATCGGTCGTTTGCTGTTCAAATAATGAGAAACAGAGAATGAAATAATCTTAACAACGCCAAGGAGTAACGCTGTTGGAAAGAGAAAAAAAAAAAAAAAAAAACTTCGAATGCCTTGAAAAATGGTCGATTCCTAACAGACATATAAAACATTTGCATTAATTTTAGGTCTCAGACTTTGAAGAGGTTATACATAATTATTGTGTATAGTCCTCTACGGATAGTCGTTACTATACACTAAAATATTAATTAGGTAAATCTGATTCCTTACATCCTGAAAGTTTTTTCTTGCCGAAACTCGATTCTTATAGTTTATAATCGCAGCAATTATTGTAAAAATCTTACTTACTAAAAAATACTTATAACAGCGCGTCCGATGGTCATAAGTTTATTTATGCCGTACCTGTAACGACACTGTTTTGAGAAGAAACCGTCGATTGATTAGGTTGGTTGTTCGGACGATTCTGATTGTGGTTTGTTAGAACTTTTTGTTGCTGCTGTTGCTGCTGCTGTTGCTGTTGTTGTTGGTTGTTACTTGGCTGGCGATTTCCTCCTCTGCTGCCACCTCGGTAACCTCCACGGTACCCATTGTTTCCACGATACATTCCACCACCCATTCCACGATTGTAATAACCACGTCCACGGAACCCGCCGCGCCTCGTCGAAGCCACACCAAATGTTTCAGAATTTAGTTTACGCTCCGTTCGCCAATCTGTGCGTTGGGATCTTCTGCATGAAAGACAATTTTGTTGATGGAAAGGAACGATACCATATTCTCACGTTGCGTAATAAATTAATAATTAATCACTTTGTATTTTAAAGTTGTTCGATACTATAATCTTGGTGTTTATGCAACGCTTGACATTACCGTGCACGATGTAAGCACAGAAATCGTAAAGTCGCATAATATTTTAATCTAGTATGAAATTCACATTCATCGCTTCAATCGATATGAAGTGAATCCGGCACTTTTCATACATATATATTTCATTTATCTATTTTAACTCAAGATGAAAATCGAAAAATAATGAAAAAAGAAAACCACAAATGAATTATCTTACAGCAATGAACTTAACTCACCCTTTACTCCTCTCAACAGCTTCGCAGCTGATGTTGTCAAAGAAAGACTTTGACTTATCGTAGTGTACCACGTCAGTTTCTTCTTCAGGCTCTCCCTCACCTGCGCCAGTTTCATTACCACTGTCGTCCTTCTTCTCATTTTCCGTACCATTGTCGATTTTGGTTTTAGCCAATTGGGATCTAAGAATTTTGTTGAAATCATGACTGATTACTAAAAACTTTTCTTCATTTAAAAAAGTGACAAGGTACTAATAATTTTTCAGAGTCACACACCTTATGCCCTCGAATTCTGTATTGGCCTGTTCAAAGTCGTAGTCATTTTCAAACTTCAAAGTATTTTTGGGCTTGTTGTTTATGCTCCCTGGTTGGGGTGGCCTGAAGCTACCACCTCCGCGTCCTCTTCCTCGTCCACGAATATTACCTCTGGCGATCCAACCACCACGATTACCACGAGCTGCCTGCGGGTGTCCTGCAGCGTTATGATTTTGCCCTTGAGGGTGGCCTTGTCCTTGCAACTGGTTTGCATCTTGCTTATCGCGATTATCGCGCTTTCCATCGCTGTACTGTGACATTCCACTACCTGTTCGCCCGCTGCCGTGACTGAAGAATTTTACTACATGAGCTCTGGGTGTATAATTAATTGAAAGATAAAATTCGTTTGTTAAAACTCTGACGAACCTCTCACGATCGCGATAGGGTGGTTGTATGGTCCTGGCATTGGATTTGTCGTTGACGGACTTATGGGCATTGGCGTTGTTTGATCGCTGTTGTTGATGTCCGACTTGGGTACCCTGATCCATGGTAGGGCTTTTCCTAGTCATTAAGGAAGAAGTAGGGGTAGTGGACCGAGAGCCTCCGCTAATTAGGTCTAAAACACCTAGAGTAGAGAAGAACAAAATTTTGGTTCGTGAGATTTGGAGTACTTTCAGTTCGGCGGGATTAACGCTCACAGGTCTTAGACTTGGACAAAAAACATAACAATTGTCCTAGTCAAAGGCACGTGGATGCGAAGATATAGCCAGAGTGAATTTATATGCAAATCAGTCGGAGAGGTTGTCAATTAAGTGAGTAACTAATTTCTAGTCAAAACCTTTCCATCGATTCAATATCATGACAATAAATCTTCTAAAAACCATCTCGCTGTATTACTTATGAATTCCAGCAAATACGGACTATAGAAAGTGAAGAGAAATTTTCAGAATTTGATAAAACTCAAATTCCAAGATAATCGCGAGTTGGAAATAAACACAAAATAGCAACAAACAAATATTATACGAAAACGATTAGATCGCCTCTTGCCCTGTTGAAGCATATTTCTTAGTCCAAACGGCAGATATGTCGCAGTATCCAAAAATGACGTATCATCTTCAATGGAATTATTAAGTATTACTCCTAGTCTGTAACTAATAAATAAAGAGGAATGGCGATTGCTGTATGATTGCGCAGCACCGCAACGGTTAGTAAGTTATCGAAAAGACAAAATGGTAAACTGTATGAAGTGAAGAGAGCGAAAGAAGAAGATCACACACTTTAGAATGTCAGTGCATTTTCTTCCGAGAACAACCAATAGTGAATTTCTATGCATTCATGCTTTCTTTTCAAATAAGGATCAATTCAAATAATGCAGGTAGGTAATAACACACAGAAGCTTGATAAATTAGAGGGTCACTAAATAAATAACTCATGCAAGACTTTTAGCAGAAAAAAAGGAATCATAATAATTGGACTTTTATGCCATGAATACGAACTGGTTTTGCTATATTGATACTGCCAGTGCTTTTGGTTTTCTTTTTTTTCCTTCATTTAACTGTTTTTCTGACTCTTGCTCATGAAATATAATAATTGTGGTAAAGACAGCTATTCAACATTTGTTTTCTAACACCAATGACTCTGAGGGAGAGCTACGGGTTAAAGAATGGTGAGAAATAGTAATTAAAAAAGCATAGCAGATGAGAGACAAGCAAGCTCTAGGTAAACTGATAGAATAATCTTTATCCAGAAGCGGTTAGAGGCAAGTTAAAGTATAAAGGTGGGCGAATAGCAGCGGTGTAAAATAGAACAGAGCAGGATAAGATGGCGTTACCAATAAGCAGCAGACATGCGCCTTTAGCAAGATCATAGCAAAAACAGTTTACCATCTTCCAAAGATTGGTCTTTTTGAATTTGATCAACGTTGCCCGGTGCTATCGAGTTTGGGATCGAGATGACGTTGGGTGCTTCGGTGGAGCCCAGGCCCAACTCACTTGGTTGTTTGTTCATAGCGACTCGTGGATCCCTGGCAGCTGCGGGAAGACCCATTACTGGACCCATACCGCCCATGGGGCCCATTGCACCCATTGCGTATCCACCTCCGTACTGCCCTCCCATGGGTCCCATCTGACCCATCATCGGATGGTTGAAACCTGGCTGAGGCTGATATGGCGGCTGACCCAGGTTGGGCTGAACTGTCATCTAAAAATCAGTTAATTATCAGAAATGCGTTTATTTTTCACAAGGTTTTTCGATCCTCGAATTTGGAAGACTAAGATAGAGAATTCTTACTTGGTAAATATTTTGCTTTTCATTTGTTTGTGGCGTTGAGACATTGTACTAAACTGATCTGATATATTAAGGGCCATTTGGGTGAAGTGAGTGACGAAAAATACGTTTAGTTTTCATAGTTCTAAAGCTGCTGTATTATGGTTAATTTTGGGCTTGTCAAGTCTCAGCAATAACATTTTGATAAACATTTTCTACCTGGACAATGGCTGGATCGTTCGGAATGGTGCTGACATTGTTGACGACCCTAATATCCTTGATGTCTGATCCTCTGAACAAAATATACTCATACACCTGATTTTGAGGTGCAACTGGAAACTGTGTCTCGCGATCTTCCGTGCCAAAGGAACGAACTGCAATACATCAAAATTATGTAAAAAACAAATGAATAAAAAAAAAGCCATACAAAAGTTGATAAAAGTTTTTGCAGGGCAGTTTTCTAAGAGAATAAATAAATATATAGATTCTTTGCATACTTCCATTGAAAAGTAATTATTTTAGAATAAGCTATCGATGAAATAACATTCACTGTGAACTAAGGCCAAAAAATTCGTTGGGCGGATATAAATTTGAAATTCAAACTCTCTTATTGTTAGTCACAAACGACAGAATTGAGAAGAAAGAAAAAAAAAGAAAATATTGTTCCTGGGTCTGACTAAGACCAACAGCGACGTTGAAAAATTCACAACAACTGGTTTGAAGGTGATACAAATTCTGGGAAGGATGAAAAAAAATAGAGCACAGTTATATGATGAGATAACGAGCAGATTGGAGATCAGATTATTGGGGTTGTTATTGTTGTGCAAGAATAAGCTTTGGAATAAAAATATCTGCAAGGGTTATAAAACGTTATAAAACAAATATAAAAGAGGGCGAATGGTATGATTATGAAGAATACAACAGTAGAGTGGGAGAGAGGGAGAGAGAACTGGAGAAAAAGAGAGGAAGCCACGGATGAGTTTCTACGATCGTGAACTTTGATGACCCCGATTGTTTTGCAAATTTTTAGGCAAATATAATGAAGCAGAACTGTCAAAATGAATTAAATAAGCCGGCGTCTATCAGGGAAAGGGGGGGACTAAATTCATCGGTAAGGTAGTACCGCTAAAGTGAAAATGAGGAAATTGTAAAGATGAAAATTATTTTGGACGCTATGAAATCGGATTATAAATCAGAGCAAACAAAGCTGGTGAAAAAAGGAGTCCATCTTACCGTTGGCTAAGGCGATCGTGCATTCCTGTGGATCAACGGTAAATAATCGGCCTTCGTAACGAATATCTGCCTTCGATATTAAGCTGATCTTGGAACCAAGTTCCGGCATTCCGGCACTCATCTTGAACCTTTTATCTCTGACTAAAGATTGCTATGATGTTTTCAGATCCTTGATACCTTCCGCATCTATCGCTATAAACGAACTGTGCAACGCTACGCACCGACAATGCCCAACTTCTCCGAAACTCTTCTACGGCGCCAGCTGACACCGATTGGCGATGCCCGATGGCGGATGGTCGACGAAATACGGAGGAGACCCAGTTCCGCCAAACGCGGGCATTCAAATCACCAGGATTTTCGCGTCCTCAACGGTTCTGTGGATCCTCGATAAAAACCGTAGAGTTGGTACGATCGCGTGTTAATGACGTCGTAGATCATTCCAATGTACTAATCAAGTATCGCAACTAAATAGTATCCTCATCCCAAAATATTAGGTGCTGAAAATTTGTTAATTTGAACGCATTCATTTTTAAACATTTTTTTTACATCGCACATAGAGATACAAATATTTGTTCATTATTAAAGGAAGAACTCTCGACTCTTGTCCTTTGCAGTCTGCACCTCTAGCCAACATGGCGGCATCGCTGGGAAGGGTCTGCGGTTCGGGTCTTTTAAAAGCCAATAATGGTTCACTGTTTAATCAAGTAGGTAAATTTTGTCACGAGATATTGAACCTGACAGTATATATTTTAATTCCACTACCTGGTAAACTCAGTCGTTGACATGTCAAGGTGTTACAATCTACAATTCCTCTGACTGTCTCTCTGATTGATCATTCTTTCCCTGGAACCGTCAGATATTACTTTACTATTATATGGTTCTTTCAATCCAATTATAGTTCACGTGCGGTGAACTGTCACCGTATAACCGTGTCCGTTTTCCATGATCCAGCCAAGTCCTGCAAACGCACAAGTTCTCACATATAAATGCTTTTCTTCATATGTTATGTAATAGCAATATGTAATATTATTTCAAACTACTCAAAATCTCAGTGCTCAAATTTACTCATCTTATCGATTCAGGTTAACAGCTTCTCCACCGTCAGGGATTGGTCCAAGACTCGCAAAACGGTATGTGTTTTGACTATTCGTTAGAAACCACCAACGGATACCAATGTCCTACGTCCCATCTTGTCCTATCCCAACTTAAAAGGCCACATCAATCCGTCACACCTCCAAGTTGTCTTAAATCCAACCTAGTTTTTATCTGTGAGTCAAATATTAAATACCGTGATTAATTCATCGTTTCCAAAAGACAACAATCTGTTACTTGCATCCAGATGAAATGCTTTCATAGCTGTGTCGTGAAAAATAATCAAATCTGCACCTTTGTCATTACTAGTTTGGCCAGACTCTGGGAACAAAAATTGTATAGCTGATATATGGGTCGTTATGTCAGTATTATGTAATTTTAGCCAGTTATTTACCTTTGAATCTCAAGTTGGGAACAATCGTTGCAGCTGTCGTAGTGATATCATTCAGAAGATCTCACCTTCATGTGTATTAGAGTGAAATTATTATTTTTTTCTTATTTTATAGTATTGTCATGCTAGAAACTATTATCAGTCTTAATATTCACAGTTGCTAGCATGCCTAGGTGTGGCAACGGGTGGTGTTGGAGCGTTGGTCTATGCCCTGGAAAATACGGTAAAAGCTGACGACCCTGTGCTTCATGCACCGACTTACGGTTGGGACTTTTACGGGCTCTTCAATTCCCTTGATCACGCCAGGTAATATGTCCCAATTATCAGAACATATAAATGAAAATATCGGTAGACCATCGTTCATCCTGTCCTTAACAGATCAGCTACTGCACAGGAAATCCCTTTTGATTCCATAGTGATCCCATCAAAATTCAAAATTTTTAATTTCAGTGTGAGACGAGGCTGGGAAGTTTACAAGAACGTCTGCTCGACATGCCACAGTCTGCAATATATGGCGTACCGTGAACTTATTGGAGTTACTCACACGGAAGCAGAAGTTAAAGAGATTGCTGCAGAAGTTGAGGTCAGTTAGATACTTGTCACATCTGTTTCAGATTTATTGGGTGCTAAAGAATATCGAAGTGATCGTAAAAACTTTCTGCAACAAGCAGAAATTAACTGTTGAAAATTATCTGAACGGAATATAATTTCTGCGAATCTTGGAGCTCAAATGTGAACTTTATCATCATTTATTTAATTGCAACAATAGGTAAGGGATGGTCCTGATGATAACGGAGAATACTTCATGAGGCCAGGAAAGCCGTCTGACCGCATCCCATCACCATATCCTAATGAACAGGCTGCTCGAGCAGCCAATAATGGTGCTTGGCCACCTGACCTGACATACGTCTTGAACGCCAGACACAACGGAGAGGTCGGTAGTTCTGCTAAACAATTTTATACATTGGAAGTATTGTAACTCGGTCTAACAATTAGTCTTAACTGTGATCCATTTTCAGAACTACATCTTCTCACTGTTGACGAGCTATTGCGACCCACCTGCAGGAGTTGTCATTAATGACGGCCAGTATTTCAACCCATATTTCCCTGGTGGAGCTATTGGTATGGCGCAGGTAAGCCAAATCGAATTACTTGACCAGTGCATTTTTGTAGGCATATAATTTATGCCATGGTTTTTCTGTGTAACAGGTGGTTGAGGACGAAATATTAGACTATTCGGATGGGACTCCGGCAACGGCTTCTCAGATAGCAAAGGATGTAACAACGTTCCTCATGTGGACTGCGAATCCTGAATATGATACAAGAAAGTTATGGACGCTTAAGGTAGGTTTTGTATTCTAATTTTTGTTAGGAATTTAAAAAATCCCAGAATACTTTTCAGAGCATAACGGAATCTGACTACCAAATTTTTTCTTTTCAACAGGTGCTGGGTATCGGCACCTTTTTAATGGCAATCACCTATTACATCAAGAGACACAAGTGGACAACCATAAAGACTCGTAAGATCGTCTATGCACCGAAGAAGTAGTCAAATTACGCAGAAATACGTCAGTTAAATAATTAGCTAACCATAATTATCCAAGCCGAGAAAGAATATCCGGTAAGGAGAAGTAGTTTTTTATTTAAACGGAAAGAACAGAGACAATTTTTGATGTTGTGTCAATATCTTTGTTGGATGAATTAATCAAGAATATCAAACTCTGTGGAATGTCCAAGTCATTATCTTTAACACCAAACAATATTTGTACAATGTACATAGCGACAAACGGTGGCAGTGATTCAGCTGCTTTGTCAAAATGAAATAAAAGATAGAAAAAAAAATATATAAAAATACTAACTTCTTCTCAACCGCATCTATATCTATTAATTGCCTCTGCCCTTAATCTGCACACTGTAATTACCATACACACATTATTTAATTCTAGATTTATTGTATGTACAGCAACTGTACGTACGTTCCGAAGCGTGTAAATTGTAGATCGAGCATGTTCGTATCATCGTGATCTCTCAATGTAACCAATGAACAATAATAATTATTCGTTTATTGCTGAAAAATAGTTCCTTCGCTTGAAGAATATGCAGCTAATTTCCGAGAGGGTAAATTTCGTTGAGGTGAGGAATAAACGGAGTACATTGGATTCTTGCTTCTTTAATTATCTATTGAAACCTATGGAACCATGACGTTACGCGGTGTACGATAATATAAAAAGGATTACATTACCAATTTGGTCTTTGATAAAGATTCTAGATTAATATTTTCGATTCTACAGGGCCCAGACTTTAATGTAGTCCACTTTAAGTGTCGATTCTTCATCTGCCCACGTACTGGACCATGCGTTCTGGGCGTTGTAGAAATTTAGGAAGGCCTGAAAGAAAAGAATATTAACAAAATCTTTGTCGATTTAGTTTTGCAAGCAGTGTAAAAAAAAATGTGTCAATAGAAATTTTCGTAATTGCACTTCAGTTATTTCTGTCTTTGAGGATGACGAACGTACCTTCGATTCGAGATTTCTCCAAGGCTTTGGGTGCGCACCACTTGCAGATCCATCTGAAAATTGTGAGTGTCCTCCAACGGCAACTCCAATGCTGATATAAAACTGTTTGAAGATTGAAAATCATTTAAAAATAATACATGAGCAGCCACGACGCGATATCGGTGAATTATTTTGTGCAGAACGTACCGGTGTATCGAAAGGTGCATTAGCAGCGCGCCAGCGGATTATTGAATTTTTGAAAATTTCCGTTTTGTGGGGTTCTGCTGGGTTTGTTTTAGTATCGTATACTTCCCCATCAACTTTTACTGAAATTTCGTTCGGAGTCCATTGTAGTTCATAGATGTGGTAATCGTCGCTCCATAAATTGTTTGCAGTTTTTTTTGACATGGTATCGGATCGTATTGGACCATCCGGTGAGATTACAGCTCCTGCTCGCAGTTCACGATTGCCCACATTCAGACCCGTGATATCACGCAAATCTGCATTTCCATTTACACTAGCTACACGCAACTGTCCTGATTGATATCCTGATCCGTACGTCTCGGTGACTGGCTTTAGCATTATTACTGACGAGGGAAAAAACGAAGATATTTTAATTTAATTACCGAATTGGTTTACCTAAGGCTTTCATTTTTCTGCCGATGACAAGCTGAGCGCTAATTACTCACTAGGATAAATCCAGTCCCCTCGGGGGAGTTTAGCACGAATTTCCACACGCCCATAGACAAAACTAAAGTGTTGCTTGGTGTCTATCAATCCTGAAGATACTGGTGGTAAAATATGAAACCCTTGACCTCTTTGCTCACAATCCTGAGATCCGAGTCGACCTGTACAGCTGGAAATTATAAAGCATATAAATAGCGAACACTCGTCATTGTCTTGAGCCAAAACAGTACTGTGGATAAGTTTAAGAAAAATCATATAATATGCATCACCAGAATCTAAAAAAATGATATAATTTCGTTCTTGGTATGCTTTACGAACCCTTCGATAATGAGGTTTCCACGACGTATGAATTCCGGACTATATTGACTTTCCAATAGTGTTGGTTTTATATGCAATTCTCCATTCCTGACCCATAAGTTCTCGTCACCACTTTTGTACACCACGAACTCGTAGTCCTTTGAGGAAAAAAGTACATAATGAGATGAATGTTTTTATATTATTGTTACTGTTAACCAGAACGGAAACTTAAAAATTTAGTGAATAGAACTCAAAAAAATTTAGCGTACAGGTGATGCTGGAAATTCTCTGACGACCCTCCATTGATTTGTTTCTAACCTGTTGAAATGATCCTCAAATATAAGCTTTCCTACGCATGTTTGCCGCCCATTCAGTAAGGTTACTGAACGTTGACACGAAGCGTCTTCATCAGTGGTGACCACAGTTGGGTAGGTCGTGGGTCCAGGCTCCGTTGAAATGTGGACGGTTCCATCAGAATTGTAAAATTCTGTGCAATCAAGTGATAGTTATCATCACGTTACCTTAGAGATGCATATAGATTGCAATTTATCAAGTGTATGTTCACCTGTTACATGGTGAACTTGGTCGAGGAGATTGTAACCAAGACCCTCGTATACAACGTGAATCCACAGGTAGATAATATCCCCTAGTTTCAGTCTAGTTGTGTGATCTTCATAGGTCCATCGATTATTCTTTACTCTAACAATGTCTCTCGCTATCGTCCCAGCTTCAAGCCCATTGAAGTCCTCATTGAACTTGGCGTGATATGCAACTAGCGTTATTCCTTCCTCATCTGAAGCAATGGGTTACAACGATAAGTTTTTAGCTGGCTTCTCTTGATTTTTGCCTGACAATGAGAACAACCCATTACGATTTATTAGGCTTACCAGGTATGGAAAATTGCACTCCTCTTGGATACAAAGGAAGAATCTTAGGCTTCGGAGGCTCGTATTGTGCAGAACACAACTTCAGAAACAGAAGTTGGAAGATTAAAAAGGAAAATCCAAGGACTCCTTGGTTTTGGAGCTTCATTTTTTTACACCTGAAAAGAATTTAATAACCATTCATGCTATGCACAGTAATTACACATATACATCATATATATATACATCTATATAGGAACATCTGTATATGAATATTCACTATCCTATACTTCCTTTGTCTACTGTAATTGCAGATTTAAAATTTGTAAACAAGTTATTTGTACATAAGGTACAATATATCTACGTAACTACTTAAAATATCGTGAGGTTGTAGGGCAAGTCTGGAAGTGATATCAGAAATTAAGACTTTATCCTAATCTACGCGGTTGGTCTGAAATAGTTTATTTATTTATTTTTTTTTGTTAGTTTTCCTAATGCCTGCTCGACCTACAAAATATACCTTATACATATACAAACAAATTGATTAACGACGTTGTTTTGTCTTAATATGTTTCCTTTTTTTCTTTATTATCTCTCCCATCCGAACTCCCCTGTGGATGGTGATAATTGATATGAATAATTATACAATATCTACATAATATTTTTCTCAATCTTAATGAATGAAAAAATTTCCGTCACTTCATGCCACCCAGTCACAACTAAAAAAAAAAAGAAGAAGTAAATCGATATATTCTGGAGGTGAAAGATTCCGCCTAATTTCGGAGGAGGTAGTAATCGGTCGTAGACAATTCTCAAGAATCGTACGCGTTGTTTTTGATTTATCTACAGGAAATATCAAGGTTCAATGCCTATGGCAAAATTTCGGATAGTTCAATAGCAATTAAAATATTATCAAGATTTCAAAAACGCTAAGAACCGGTTCGATCGTACACGAATTGAATTTACACTTTTAGTTCTTCTACGCGTTCGAATACCTGTTCATATGCGAATACCGGGTTCGGTTGAGGGAGCGAGAAGAATTTTGATAAAGGTATCCCAATGGATTGTACGAAAAATAAAATGAAAATGTTCCCCATAACATGCAATACGAAATAGAAGTGATGCCGACTACGAAAAAGAATTGAAATAAATAAATAGAAAAAAAATCACATCCATATTTTATATATATATGTGATTGAACAAAGATCCTCTTTGCATCGGCAAAAAAAAAAAAAAGGGGGGGAAAAAACGGCAACTGGAATTGTCTTATCAGTTATACGCTCGTTGTAGATATAATTATTTTTATTATTGTTATTATTGAATAATTACGAAGGCTTGATAACTGAATTGCCACAAAATTGGCCTCATGCAAGCTCGTTATAGGAAAAAAACCATTTTTTCTGAATAGAGATTCATCTGCGGGCTATCGAAAAGCCTAATTAATGAGAATTATCCGGGATAGCGATACGATTGAAAAAAATAATTTGTTATTATATTATTTTCAGCTAATTGGTAGATGTCAACGAGTTTATAGAAAATTCTGACATCTTCAGTTAGCAAAAGTACTATATGATTAATTGCATCGAAAACAATCGACGATAATGTTATTTTATATGGATTATTTATAATTTTACACTTTGCATCGTCACATGCACACCAGCGATAAATATATAATCAGTTAATTAGATTTATACGAATATGCTTAGTATTGTATATATTATCATTCCGATACATACTTTTATTGTAAACTCGCCGCTTCAGCGCGCAGTTCGAAACTACAACAGTTCGCAAACCTACGGTATACAAGCTCGGTTGAGAATGTCTTTCAAATTTCCTCGATATGCGAATAATAATTACTACACGATGACGATTAGCACTCGACTACACCAACGTAACGTCACTAGTCGCCGCTATAAGTAAGTAAGATGATCCAGACGCAGGTATAGGAGAAAGGGAAACCAACATTTTCAAAGAAATGTATGATGCGAAAGCGGATGAGTACGTTAGTTGTATGTACGTCATGATGGTCAGCGATGGTCATTATAACGTCTTTCATTACGCCTGTATTTAACCGAATTTTATAAAATTCCTACTTTTTCCTTTCCGTTCGTTGTATAATTTCGCAAATTGCTATCATTGCCAATTCTTCACCCATAGTTATGCATACCTATATATGGGTACGCAAATACTTGGTACGGGATTCCGGATATTCCGGTTATCATAATAATGCGATTGCAGATGCAGTACAAAGCCGGTAAAATCACATGCGAGTAGAATGGAAAACTAGGGTTTTAAATTAGAATTTATCCTTTGTTGCGTCAGCTA
Source organism: Athalia cordata (assembly GCA_963932425.1). Classification (NCBI taxonomy): domain Eukaryota; kingdom Metazoa; phylum Arthropoda; class Insecta; order Hymenoptera; family Athaliidae; genus Athalia; species Athalia cordata. The sequence continues at coordinate 852,112 of OZ010627.1, forward strand.
TGGTCGTCTCAAAGCTAACATCTCGCGATTCTTGAACTAACAAGTTTCACAATTAACATTTGCAGCTGTACAATTCTTCCTTATAATGATCCTGAATTTATAATTTATGTGGAATTTATATAATGCTAGATACGATACCATATTTTAATGCAGGTCAGACTGTCGATAAACTAACAATGAGCGATTCGCGTGCAACAATAATTGCATGAAAAATAGTAATGAATACAAGAGAACCGATAAATAGATAATGAAAAAAAAAAAGGATGAATCGAACTTCGAAGCGACGAGACACGATAAGTTCCGTCCGTCTGCATCAATTCATAAAGCCTATAATTATAAACTATAATCGTATAAACTAAATCGATAGTTACTTAAGGTTAAATGTTATGCAGAAATTATTTTCAGTTAAATAATATTTCATTCTTGACCGATTATCAATTTCCGGTTGAATGGTTAACAAAAAATAAAAAAAAATCGCACGTGCAGTTTCATAGCGTAAAAATCATATTTCTGCATAGCTTACGCATGTGGCGATTTTATTTGAATCATATCACTAATACTGCTATTTTATTTTTACAATAAAATTCTCTAAAAAAAAAATCAGATGCGATAGTACCGCGCGCGATAATTTTGATAATCATGTGCATTAAATGTGCAGTAAATAATATGCTTTTTTTCGATTCTTGTTCCGAGAAATTGATTATGAATTAACTCGTAGTTATAGATATTCAGATTAATAATAATCATATTTGTACTATTAGGATAACATTATGATATGAATTTGCTGGAAATTATAATGTTGTAGTATATAATTATTGAAATAATTATTCGGTTGTTGTTAATAAAGTACATAAGAATTTGATTGATGAAAAAAAAAGTTAAGTAATAAACTAACGTACTAGCGTACATGAATGCGAGATGTCATGACCCCTTATTCTTAAACTGCGTGCGCATTATATTAGTACCGTATGTATAACATATATAAAATATGTATATGCACAGAGATTATCAAGGAACGAAGATGATCGTTTATATAAATACCGCGAGCGAATTGTAAAGACGATTAGTTATTCGCGAAACATTGTGAATAATCATATAATTATATTATAAAAATTGTGCGCGAACTGTATTCAAGTGTGATATATTATTAAGCATCTTATAGTCGTTGTTGCAGTTATTGGAATCAAACATCAAACACAAATAATACTAAAATATTATCGCGGACTTCAAAACACCATAAAAATCATGATTAGTACGTGCAATGTATGCAATTATCAATTATTAATTATTTACATCAATCGCCGTGATTTTTTTTTCTAAATTATCCTGCAGCCTACAGACAGACAGATAGTAAATTTGGAATTTCAACCCCCTTTTTTTTTTGGTGGAATGCTAGTTTATGGTCCCATTTTATTACCCACAATTAGCGTATTTTTATAGAAATTAGATTATCCGTTTTCTCATTTCCTTTCTCGTTTTTCGATGTGGTTCAAAAATTTTGGTGAAAATAACGTCATATATGTATCGTAAACAGTATCCGACCGTGACAATTATGATAAAGCCACCAAGTCAAAGGTGGAGATAATATAAGTCGGATCATGCTTTGCGGGGTTTCGTTTTTAATATTTATACATCGTTAAATTTTTAACATAGTCACCGAAAGTGTTATCGTTATCATCCGCCCGGACGTTTATTTTTTCGCGTTTGTGATCGGCAAAAATACTCTCGCAACATGATCCCATTCGTTGATTACGATCTCATCATAATTAATTGCTCGCCCTTTTTTTCCCCTATTAAAATTATCCTACCTATTCGTGGTGGCGCGACGATTTTTCAACATTTCCTACATTCACAGCTTGGATAAGAATTCTGTTCTCAAAATATGTCAATAAGGTTCCCCACGAATATAATTAAGAACATCGTTAATTACGAGTACCTTTGTGAATTTTCGTGTCAATTTTTAGAAGAGACATGTGACGATATAGATAAACATTAATGGTCAGATCGAGCTGCTTATCATAATTCTCACAGTTTAATTATTTTGCAACGAAAACATGTTATGATTCTACGAAAATAGAACGATTTTTATCTTGCGATGTCATTACGTCAACCTGATTTCGACGTCAGTATCGTTTAAATCACTTGCAAAATAAAATTCAGATATGATTTTCCGATTTTTAAATTGGGATTCCCTCCATAATTTGGAAGTCTGCGTATCGAAATTAATTGTCAAAATAATCTTATCTGATTTCTTATCAACTTACAGAGCTCGAGGTGGATATGGTGGAGTATGTTCCACAGCTTCGACGAATGTCTGCGACAGAACGTGCGAAGGAAAAGGAAGAAATAAGCTGCGTCCTATCTGGACGAAACGTTCTTGTCACCGGTGGTGCCAGTGGTCTGGGAGCAGCATATGTCAAAGTGTTCCTGCAATATGATATCAATGTAAGTTTATATTTTGAATTAAAAAAAAATTCGAAAATTGTTGAGAATAATAAAACTCAGAAAATACGATTGTCAATTTCAGAAAATTACTATACTAGATATCGATAGTGTAAGTGGACTAAGATCTGTGAATGCTATAAATAAAACTATCGGATATGAAAAAGCAACATTCGTTCACGCCGATGTCTCTAAGCATGAAGAAATGATCGGTAAGTTATAATGATTTGTCTTGAGTTTGTGCCGAAAAAGCTAATTGATACTATACAAAACCATTTATGCTTTACAGCTGCATTCAAAAAAGCTTCAGAAGCAATGGATGGTATCGATATTGTGATAAACAACGCTGGAATTCTTGATGAAAGACGATGGGAAAGAGAAATTGCTGTTAATATTGTAAGTCTGACAGCGGCTGATCTCGACTATTACGATAATATAAATTATTGAATCGGGTTCAAATACCTCTGCAAAAGCATTCTGTTCGTTGATCTATAGACGGAGATTTATTTTTGGCTGTGAGACTATTTGGCAGAGTTCACTCGTCTAATTCGATACATACACTCGATGCTGTACACCTGTTGTCCACCAACATGCGATATAACATATAAGCAACGATTACACGTGTTATTCGCTGTTACACTAATATGAAAATAGTATTTTTCGCTGTTCTTGAAAAATATATTAATATAGTATCAATGACTGTAATACCTTGTCTTCCCATAGAATGGAAACGTGTCTTGTGCACTTCTGGCCATTGAACACATGGCGATAGACAAGGGAGGTCGAGGAGGAGTCTTGGTAAATGTGGCACAGCATTCAAATTGTGAAACTAGCGCTCAGCTACCCATTTACACAGCTACTAAGTGGGCGACTATTGGATTCTCCAATTCTCTAGGGGTAAGAATCAGCGATGAAAATTTATCAGAGTTTGAAAAATAGCCATGTTATTAATGGGTGCTTATTTTTAGGCTTCGCATATTTTTGAAGAGAGCGGTATTCGAGTTATGACCTTATGTCCAGGGCTAACGGAAACTGCTCTGACGATCGACAGTCCCAACAAGTTACTATCCAGGGTTATGAAAGCAGACTTTGTCAAGAATCTTGAACAACTACCGATCCAAACGTAAGTTCTATGCCCCTGGGTATTGCTCTGTGGATGAAAAATGTTATTTGCAATACATATCACAGAAAAATAACTGAGAGAAATATAATTTTATAGAAATGGATTTCGGAAGTGTAAATTGATAAAATATATTTACTAAATTGTAGACCGTACAACGTTGCAAAAGGTCTGATGACGATCCTATACGCTGGAGAACACGGCAGCATTTGGGTGATAGAGAATGGAGGAATGCCTTATGAAGTCTGTATCCCAGAGCCAAAGGAATTGCGACGATCGTTCAAGGATAATTTAGTGAGGGAACAAGAATCTGAAAAGACGAAATGTATTTTAGAGGACAACGGTAATCTGCAGCAAAATTTCCAAACAGGCTTAACTACCTGCGGCTAGTAGCTGATAGAATAGAAATTCGATTTTGTACTTCACCAAATATCACTAACTTAGTATGCAAATTTAGCTATTTTTAGATGATCGATTCAACTTATATCAACAATTCATTGCTTAGAGGCAACCAAACATAGTTACACGTAATTGTTTGTATCGATTTTAATTACTCTGAGGAATTCATAAATCTGCTCCAGGGTACCATTTGTAAGTCGAGCAGAGAAAGACAGGCTGTACCATTCCATTTGATCATATGATATTTATAATTATTCCAAGTTACTGCGCACTGAATAATTATGAATTTCTATTATGATATTTGAACATAGTGATAAGCATCATTGATACTTTATTATCAATGTATGCTCAACTTTTGCTTATTAATTTAATTAATCGTTCACTAGAATATAATGTATGTAGATATACCTATAGTCTGTACATCCCATGCATCTGAATAATCTTATTATTCCGAATAATAGTTATACGAAACCTGCTTTGTTGTTATAAATTTGTACGTTTTGGAAAATATAAGATCTACATTTGTATATAATTCTGGGAAAATGTCTAACCTTCCTAATTAAATATCCAATTTAGATGTAAATTAAAAAAATTCTCTCGTGATTGCACCGCGATGCGATGATTGCGTTTCCTCGTTTAATCTTCGTCCCGTTTCAACGTTATTCACCGGCCTGGGAATAACTACACCAAAAGCTCCAAGCTATTTTATGCAGAGGTCCGAGTAAAAATTCGTGAGCTTTCCTACTGGGTTGTCGGAAATCAAGGTGTGGTGGGGAAATATTACCTGCTTCCTGGAAAATATTAATAAAATAATCAATATACATATCAAAAGCATGCAAACCGTTAACAAAAATGAAAAGACTGTAAATATCCAAACATCCGATTGTTGGTTTTCGTTACGAATTCACGTGTGCCAGACATTTTTTTTTTGCAATAGAATCAAATCCAATAATCGTACAAGGGGGTGCGATCGGCGCGGCGTCGAGCTTTTTCGTGACTCTTATCCGTATTAAGATACGCTAGTGGATAAAGCTCACATTACTAAAGTATATTTTCTACCTTCGTACCTAATTCCAATACCAACACGTACACTCTGTTCGGTGAATAGTCCCGAAGTGGTTATTTTTATTCCTCATCATTTCCAGCACGTGTAGTGGTGACGAGTTAAAGGCTTGAGAATATCCGAGTGTCATTGTACGGGGACGTTGATGTTATAACGAATTATAACGTGAATGGTAAAAAATGAATGCATCAAAAAGTTTACCCAGTCGTATCGACAAATGAACTCAGAGCTTAGCAGAGCGCAGTGGAAGAGACTAAAAACTGAAAATAAAAATTAAAGAGTGCTGTGTATAGTTTGAATGATTTAAATTGTCAGATTAATTGTTAATCGTGGGAGTTTTTTCAATACCAAAAGTGTGCAGCAGAGTATGTGCGGTTTTGAGCGCCGGGCTTTGACGACGCCGACGCCGACGCTGACGCTGCCGGCTGCGCTTGCAGCTTTCTAAAGCTTTCTAGTGGCTGGTCTCCCCTAAAGTGCGCCTAGTGCCTAGATGGTGCTTATAGTTGTTAAAAGTCGACTAGTCGCCACCCGTAAGCCAAGAACGACAGGCCTACGGCGTTATATATACGATAATATAGGTGCGGACTAACACATTTTGGTGTCACTTGTAAAATCAATGTATCACCCAGCTAGCGAACAACTCTCAGCTCCGGACCTTTTAACCTGATCCGCCTATTCCTCTACTACCAGCCTTGATCAATCCAGGAACCCCCTGGCAGATCCAGAATATTTTATCCAGAGCAGCCCGGATCACAGGGATATCCTCACCGATACATATACTTTTACACATCCCCACACACCCTAAACTCATGCATACATTATTTGTATGGGCCATAGTACACTTGTGCATCGATACATTGCGATTATTATAAAAAGAACGCGCGCTGAATAATTGGGCCTATTAAACCGTCAGGATTAATTTATAAAAAAATTTCTTTCAAAAGCACTATTATATGATATGATAAAAGTTCGATATTCGTACGTGTTTTAATATTTAATTTCGAGGTGTGGGTGTAACGTTGGATAATTTTACATCAAGTGTACGCAGGTATATTCGGATCTTTTTTCCTTTTATAATTACAAATGTAATTTTTTTTTAGATAATTAATCGAGTATCGATCAACGCTGTAATAATAATGATTTTATATTGAAACTGCCGTCAATTTATGGAACTGGATGCGATGAACATCGAACGATATCCTGGGAATGGTAAAAGGAACTTGTGTGTAAAAACCTTACACCTACGATACCCGCGATGTGCTATAATGAAAGGTCAGCGGCATTAAAAATAGTCCTTGCTAAATAGAGGGGCTGCAGCGGATTCCTTCCTAGACCAGCCACTAATTCATCTCATATTATTATTATACCCGTCCCGTGTGGCTTAGTCAGTGAACTAATTACCCCGCGAATCGTACGTATAGGTGCAGATATTTATTTACTTGTCATATTTAAAACGAAAGGGTTCAAGTTCCTGAAGTATTAGGATTGTGAGTCGTGTAAATGCAATAGACGTGTATATTACTACCTGAGAAACTATAATCAGCGACTAGGATCAATTGGCAGAAGAAATTATTACGATGACAATGACCAGAAGATCTGTGAGTATAATATTCGAACCTTCCCTATGTAGATAAAGTTTTGGAAATGAAGGATGATTCAGAAAGCTGCTATGTTCAATAATGAATCTATGAATATCAGATAACCATTGGAGCAGAAAGTTTAGAGAAATGGAAAAAGGGAGGAACGTCGCAGGTGTTTTGAGTGAAGAATGCAGTCACGTGCTTTACATTATTCACTGCAGAGACATTCCTGCGTCAAAGAAATATTTCAGAGTGATGTTGTAAAAAGACATCCAACGACACCAAATTGGGAGGTGGGGTGTTTGCGAGCTAAGAAATGAGTGATCTACAGGCTACTCTCGAGTTCTCCCTCGAACTATGCAAGTTCTACAATGTCGATCTCTTCCAACGTGGGTGAGCAATATTACAATTGTCAAATGAAAAACCTACCTGGAAAAGTAAAGGTTCTCATATCATAATCAAAAATTAGATGACTTCAGGTACATTAAAGGTACAGATTAATTTTCTTACTTTCAGTTATTACCAAATACGTACAGCCCTCAGAGTTTCACCTAAGCTGCCCATCAAAGTTGAAGTCAACCAGTTGCGCAACCGTGAGTTGATTTGTTGCCATCTTATCTAGTCTGATTTTTTCTATGCTGTAATTGTTTTACGATTATTAAATATGAATTATCTATCGATTTTTTGTTCCAGATTCATTGGAGGAACCAGGTACTAGCAAAAGATTCCAAATCCTTTACCGCAATGAAGAAGTAACTTTAGATACTTCGGTCCTGTTTCGTGCACACGTACTTGTACATAGTCACAGAATCGAGGAAACCCTTTCTCGAACTCATTTCAATCTTGGTATTGAGTTATGGTTCAGCCAGCCGACTCAACCGGGCAATATGACCTGCGTGTCATCAAGGTATGAATGTAGCGTTTGAATACTAATCCTCAATCAGTTTTTCATACTCAGTTCACTTACTTTTATTTCTATTTTTTTTGCTCCAACTTTCAGAGCTTTGCAGTTAAATTTTACCCCGACAAAAGGACTGCATTATCATCTACCCGTACTCTTCGATTATTTCCATCTCGCAGCCGTTTCCATCACCATTCATGTTTGCCTCGTCGCTCTACATCAACCTTATATAAAGTCAGTATATTCTTCAATTTAAATTCCGTAATTAAATCGCCAATGTCTACCTACCTAATATTTTGTTGAAAGATATTTTGTAGATACTTGATATCCCACCAGCAAATTCATGATAAACAATCGCTTACATTCCATGAGGGATCATGACTAATTGCACCACTGTATCGTTTTTTCTATGTCTGATCATTCCTATGGCAGAAAAAGTATTTTGCATTACGTACAAAGTTGGTGAGTGTGTCTTGACTCGATAAGAGATAATTAAAAAATTTGATAGTATTTTCATCTATATGCTTATACGTTACAGTGCTCCACGTGGAGGCAAGCCATGGCTACAGTTTAAGCAAACCGGTGTAAATGATGAAAGCAAAATTCTGTTTGGAAATATTGTGAGTTTTACAAAAAGAATCGCTAACTGTACTTTGAATTGCACACGAGACTTTGCGTCTGGATAATTTTTGAAATAATATCCGCTAGGAACATACTACCAGATGTGTTGGTTCCGCGACAAGGATACACCACGCTCAACTAGTGCAACAAGAGGTAGTCCGGCTCCTGCTATCCGCTCGAGAATCTCTACTTGTCGAAATGGCGGATCTTGCTCGTCTACTTCCTTCTTGGCAACAGAGAGCCCTAGAGCTAGCGCAAAATACTCACAAAGAAATTACCAAGGTCGAAAATGCACGTTTCATCTTATCAATTATTATTAGTCTCTGTAAAAAATTAATTACTTATTCAGCGTCAAGCCATAACATGAAATTCGAACCTTTTTTAGATGATGAGCACAGAAGATGCAGATATAGCGCAACTATGTGCTCAAAATATCGTCCTGTGGCAGCACTTTCTCGAAGCTTTTTCCGGACGGCAAGCTGTGCACGAGCATCTGGCTCGCGTTCATCACCAGCTAAGAGTATGTTAGTCGCCTGACGACCCAATATTACATTTTCATCAGGTTACTGTTGTGCACGGAACGTTAGGTTGCTCATGTTGATTCAGGCTACCAGAACACACAAAAATAAATAGTATTTCTAGAGGATTTTATCGAATATTCTTTAATATTCGCTGTCTTATAATTTTCAATAATTTTTTTCGAGGTGTTAAAGAAGGGGAGAATCAAAAGCTCCCGCAACTACAATATTCTATAGGCATACCTTTATCCGCCGGTCTCTGTCCATTAGAGGAATCTGAATGATTCACTAAAATTTAGGTGAACAGATTCGCAGAAGGCTTTTTCGTTTTGGGGAACCCCCGGACGTCAGCGGCTGGTTGTTACGACGCCAATTATCAATCGTATCAAGCTGTTAGCGAGGCTGCGAGAAGATCTCGTTACCTTTCAGCGCTACCACCGCTTCCGGTTCATTGTCTGGAACTCGATGGCGATTTTCACTCGCTTCCTCTTATTTTCGAGGACCAGTACGCCGACATGCAACAAAGACACCGCAACAGTGGTGAGTTTTTTCTTGGAATAACACGAGCCCTTCCAATCGTATACTGATCTTTACGATTACTCACCAGTTCCTAGCATGGATGACTGCAGTTGTGGTATAGCAGCGATATTAGAAAAACGTTCGACCGATTTGTGGTCTCCCAGAAACGAGAGCATTGCTCAGAGCATGGGGTCTGTGCACGGACGGGTAGTTCTAGCACCCTCAACTCTCCCTGCGAGGCACAGTAAATCTCTCGATCAACTCGGACCGGAAATAATACCTCCGCAGATTCAGACGCCTGCTAAAACACTCCCGAGATCTGCCTCCACGCAACTCATCCCTCGGCACAGAGCTGCGTTTCATAATGGTACACTGCCAGCTACGGTTCCTAGCGCAAGGAGCAGACACCCATCAGGAGGGCATCACAGTGGCTTATTTTTTTCTAACACGCATCAGGCTTGTTCCGCACCAAATCCTTCTCTCGGTACAACACCTGTCGCCACTTTGCCTAGGGCCAAGTCCACTCAGCTCCTAGTACCACATGCCGGGCAACACCAGACCCGGGTATAGTAAAAGACAAATAAAATTCAAATTCAAATTCAGATGAGATATTCAAATGGCGCATTTTAATTGTTTAAAATTAAAAAAAAAATTCTTATCTGCAGGGATCATCGCATACTGCGATTAACTCCAACGTGGATTCAACGTCGATAACATCCTTGCTAGCAGCGATGTTTCCAGAACTTCCTCTCAATGGATATTTCCCCGGTTATCGGCCCTCCTCAGTAACCAGTGAGCAAGTATCTCCTCGTGGAATTTATCAAACGATTCCTAATACGCCCTTAGGATCTATGGATCTGGTACAGCTGGCCGATTGCCTTCCTTCCGAGAGTTCTGCCAAGCCCCGGAGCAAGGATAAGGATGGAAATTCTCGCTCCCCTGAAAATCGTAGGAACAGAAATGAGTCGCGGATGAGCAATTATGGGACGGCGTATCAGCCATTGGTTGATAGGGTACCCGCAGCATTTCCGACAAGCAAATCAGACGCTAGTCATTCTCCATTCAAAGACTCTATTTTCGACGATAAGACGAGGTCCAGAATCTCACACAGTGAAACTCTGGATCGTACACCTAGGGATAAGAAGCGCAACCAGGAACGCCCTATTAAGTATAATACAAACAGCCTCCAGTTCTGGAGATCTCACGCTCATGCGAATGGAAAATCTAATGCAGGATTAAAACGCTCTGTAATTGAAAATTCGACCGGTCAAAGTTTGAACAACAGAAATATAGAGGATCTTCTCATTCCCGGCTCACTTGGGCGACTACATGCTAACAGAGGAGAAACGGCGTTGCGTGAGAACAGCGACGAACAATTAAAATGCCTTAACAAAAGTGTAGATAGATTTTCAATGCCCGATGGTCTGTCGCAGGGCAGAGAAGTCGACCACAACAATTACGGCCTGAGAACTCAGAACGAGAAAACTATCATCGATGGAAAACCCGGACGTAGTAGTTCCAGGGCAGACCAGAGGGAAAAACTACCGTTATTCAATAGGCGTATGCCAGATTCTCGAAAACCTCGCTATGAAATAATTAGTGCAAAACCTAAATCACGTGGGGAGAGTCAAAGAGACCGAGAGAAGAGCTCTAGACGCCCACATTCGGCCCCAGCGATAGAAGCAGAGAATTTTGAGTCATCGAGGAAGTGCAGTCACAGAGGCAGAAAACCTGCGCCGCTCCCACATGGCTATAAAAATAGGCAACCCAGCACCAATGGTGCCATCCCTAATGTCTGCGAACTGGAAAACAACAACACTATCATTCTTAAAGGGGAGCCACCTAAGTCGCCTGTTGAAATTCAAAACAGCAATGGAAAAGCTCTCAGCGATTCATCTTTTGTGCAACATGAGGGTAGTATCGTCCCCAATACAAGACGACCTAGATGTGCCAGCGTTCCCGTAGATCAGAATAACAGAGTTGTTGTGCCACGAAGTGCTATCTCTTTACCTTGCATGCCTATCAATGACGGAAGAGAAACTTTCAGCAACAGTTTTGCAGTTATTTCAAGCCTTTTAAGCCCACCGTCCACAAGGCCTAGTAGTCTAACAACGAGCTCCAGCTCCAGTAATTTGACGTCTGAGTGTTCAGGGTGGGTGAGTAGCGGGGATACATCCAGCTCCGAAAACCAAGCTCTAAAATTATCGGGGCAGGCGTTGCGGCAGAAGCTGTCGAAGATCGCTTCTAAATCTAAGACTGAAAGTGTTCCTCGTTCTTCTGAAACAAGGGAAAGTACGGAACATTCTTACGAAGAGGTACGATTACCGCCGCCTAAGATGTTTCAGGACGAACCGCCACCGCCGGAGGAATTCCAAGATCCTCCCGCCCCGATAGATAACCCAATTTATCACGTTTACGAAACAGTAAAAAGTGTTACAAACCAGAAACAGTGTAAGACTGCACCTTGTAGCCCGCAGAGGAGCCGAATGAGGGAGCGGGATAATCCGTACGGAATGCAAGATATGTGTTTCGATTGTTATCAGGAGGGAAAGGAACTTTTGCAGTCGACGCAGGATCATGTTGTCAACTTCAATAAATGCAAGGAGGAGTTCAAGCAGCAGATGGGCTTTTCTGGAAAAATATACAGGTATAGAAATTTTTAGATTCGTTAAAAAATTACTGTAGCGCGTTATCAATGGGTCAGTCGCTGTGATATAGAATTTTTTAATTTTGTTTCACCTCCGTGTCATGAATTTGTTTGCATCGACTGAACAATCGTAGGATGTTGAAAAGCTTTGAAAATTAAATCCTTTAGTTCATTTATCTTTAGTTACGTAAGTCTGGTATTAAACACCCGATTCAACAACGAACGATCACCTTTTGTAATCAGCAAAGATCAATCATAAGGTGATCGAAGAAATTATGGAGTTGATGCACCTAGAAAACTATTATTTTATTCCCCTTTCAGTTATTTTTAATTTAAGTTAACTTTATCTCCCGGCCCTATAGAGAGAAAAAAGGCCTTCCGAGTCGATGCCATAAGCGCGCCCATTCCTTTGGCAATGGCGAACTCCCGACCCTACCGCTTCACCCTCTAAGATCCAATGTGCCTCTTAGTGATTATCCTACGCTGGCTTCTACACTGCCGTACTTCCACATCAGCGACGAGTACCGACTCTTCTCACCCGAGGGTGTTCACCTTATAATATGTGTTCATGGTCTGGAGGGTAATGCCGCAGACCTCAGACTCGTCAAAACCTACCTGGAATTAGGTCTCACCGGAGCTCATCTCGACTTTCTAATGTCCGAGAGAAATCAGGTATTAGAATATTCTACTTTTTTAGTATCTCCATGTCTCAGATTCAAAAATATTTCCTATCTTAAGAGAGTAAGTTCCAAAAAAAGAAAACAAAAACAAAAAAACCAACTTACACAGGGTGACACATTCTCAGACTTTGATACGATGACTGACCGCTTAGTATCAGAGATCCTTCATCACATAGAAACCTCAGGATTAAACCCGTCCAAGGTTAGCTTCATTGGGCATTCTTTGGGGACCATAATCATACGAAGCGCACTCACACGACCCCAACTTCGGCCGCTTTTATCGCGCCTTCATACCTTCCTAAGTCTCAGCGGACCTCATCTTGGTACTCTTTACAATACAAGCGGTCTGGTGAATGCAGGTTTGAATTTTCACAACGTATTTTTACTGCGATAAATAATTCAACTCATACCCGATATGTTGTACTGATGCACCGATACGAATCTCTGCTAATTCTGTAACATTTACAAACAGGTATGTGGTTCATGCAGAAATGGAAAAAATCAGGATCTCTACTACAGCTAGCAATGAAAGATGCGGTTGACGTACGACACTCTTTCATGTTTCGACTGAGTCAACGTAGCAACTTACAACTATTCAGACACGTTTTACTATGCGGCAGTGCCCAGGATCGTTACGTACCTCTACACTCAGCTCGTATAGAACTCTGCAAAGCTGCTATTCGGGATCCCACAGATCAAGGTAACTTTCGATTTACATCTCTCCTCACTAAAAGCAAAAATTTATCACCATGATAAATCCATGATTTTTTTTTTATGGCGCAGGTGCAGCATATAGAGAAATGGTGCATAACATATTATATCCGGTGATGTCTACTTCTGATGTGAGTTTAGTGAGATACGACGTTCATCATGCTCTGCCTCCGACTGCTAACGCACTGATAGGCAGAGCTGCCCACATCGCAGTATTAGATTCCGAACTGTTTATCGAAAAATTTTTGCTGGTAGCCGGTCTGAAGTACTTCAGATAAGAATTGGATATCCTAGAAAATTTGAAAAATTCTTTAATCCAACCAATGCAGAATTAGATGCGGAACATTTTATCTTAGATATAAATTAGTAGATACCGAAAAATTTACTTCACATTATTATATCAATGTGAAGTGTTCTGCGATCAGGAATAAATTATTTCAAAAGGGATTGAATGTAACGAGATATGCAAGATACAGTCGCTAGACCAAAAAAAAAAAAAAAAAAAATGGTATTATATCGTATGACTGATACTAAAATACTAAGTCGCCACATTGATGCCTGAAAAAAATCTCATTAACTGTTCATACACAGAAGCTACCGTTGGTTTCTGAACAAGAACAAAGAAATTAAAAAAAAAAAAACAAGTAAAACAAAGAACTCCAAAACGACGGTGAATGCTATACACCCCTGTAATTGATATATAATTACACAAACTCGATAGTCACCAAATATTGTTTCCTTATAGTTGATAGTAATAAAGATAGGATTGTCATTGGATATTTAGAATTTTATATGTACGTATACATAAAGTGTATACACTTGATAAGCATGGAGAACGAAGAAAAGAAAGAAAAAAAAAAGAAAAAAAACTAGTCGATATAATATTAAAAATTAAAAATATTGATCATCATTGCCTAACGAGAAAGACGATTGAATCTTAATTTCATAGATTGAATTAAACATGTGTCAATTAAAGTCTTTATATATTTATTTACAATTTAACTTCGCTCAGGAATTGCATAAAGTATATTATCATTATTTCGCGCTATTCATCATTACACAGCCGTCCAGTTTCGCCCTTTCATTTATAAAAATAGTTTTACGTCCGATAAAACTTTACTGCAAATTATCTCCAGCTTAAGATATTTTAATTGATAATAAAATAATCAATACCATTAAATCAAAACCGCGTAGTTGAAAGTATCGTCTTTTCTTTAACTGTTTATTTTTGTTTTTTTCACCTGTTTTCCTTTTCTTTCAAATTCACCTCACAAGTATCTAAAAAGAGATGAGCAAATATTGCGATTGTCGAGATAAAGGAAAATTTTTCTGTCGGAATGAAAAAAAAAAAAAAAAATACACAGCTCACAAGCCTTTTTTAACGCACTGCTGTAATTGCGTATTAGCTGATTATGCAGTTTATCTTCATTTATTTCACACGTAACTGTAAATTCTGAATGTAATTCAGTGCTGGAGATTATTCGATTTATCTAGAATATCGAATTAAACGTATTTGTATTTGAACTCTCTGCTGTCAATTCTTGACAACTAGATCTGAAAGTAGGCTTTATGAAAATATAAAGAGAAAAATCAATGAGAAAAAAAAAAAAATGATAAGAAAAACAGAGGTAAAAAAAAATTTAACAACTTTTTTCTTCAACTTTTGGAAGTACTGTTACAAACGTTACATATTTTAATTGTGATGCCCGATTTTTCAATTATTATGTATATAAAAATTAAGGTAAATAAAAAAAAAAGAATAAATTAAATAAATAAATAAATAAACAAAGAAATGAAAATACAAAATAATCCAGAGGATAAATACTTTATATTCATCTCTAAAAAAAGAAAAAAAAAAAAGAAGAGAAAAGAAATCGATGGTGACCATCGGAGTCGGTGGTGGAAAGAGATGACGATGTAACGGTGGCCAATAAACAGCTTTTGATCGAAAATGGGAGAATTTTAATAGTAAAATAATTCCTCGGGCTGCATTTACATTCCCCGATATACAGTAATAAACTTGTAATTGCGTACAAAAATTCAAATCATACATACCTATAATACACACATATAGAGATTTAAAAATATTCGTTTTAAAAATTAATCAATTAGTCAATACTTATCCTGGTCCCAGATTTTGCACAGCATACATTGCCCTTGCACAGCATCAACTAAAAATTTGTCGGCGCTGCACGACAACAGTTGAATTTGCTATCGGTATTCGATCCAAGACGATTTTACCATTTTTTTCGTTCCTCTTTCGTTTCTATCAGCTTTGATAATTGACTAATCAACTTCTTGAGCAAGATCGAGAGGATCGGCCTGTGGCATGTCTTCCTGATCTTCGAGAATAGCACCACCTTCAGCTATCCCATTGATCGGACCCCCTTCAACCAGAAGACGCGCATCATCGACAAATGGTGGCTCGTCACTAGGTGCCTCAGCGTACATTACTTCAGGTCCTTCGCCGCCTTGATCTGGCTTGCTTGGATTCTGCGTTGTCGCTTGGCCTGGTCATAATCAAATCAGATAACTCATTGAACAAAAATTATGAAATGCAGCAGGCACTCCAGATAAAATTTGTCACGTATGAGGTAGGCGACGATTTGGACCGACCTTGACCAAGGTTGCGGGCCTTGCTGAGGTAGGAATACTCCCGGGCGTTGACGAGACCGGCGATAACACAGGCGCTCAGAGCACTTCTGTTCAAATTCATAGGTGATGCGTCGTACCACTCGTTGCTATCGGCGTCATAACACTCGACGTACGAAATCGTCGTCGATCCTGTAACGGCACCTGCTTACTTTATACACCGTATACACTCATTCTTTTCCTACACCATGTTCGGCCCCAACAATTTCACTAAAAATTTGAATCCTCGACTGGAGTTCTACTCGAAATTGGCTCAAATTTTCGAAGTAATGAATGATTTACCATTAAAACCACCGATAACGAAGATCATGTCATCCAGGATAACGGTGGCAAAATTGCTACGCGGGCTGAACATTTCTGTAACTTCGTGCCAATCTGCCGAGTGATTGGGATTGTATCGTTCACCTGGAACCGAAAGAGTAGCGAAGCTATAAATTTTTTTAAGTTCTGTTGAATCCTGGCAGAAAAAAAACTCATCGTATATTTACCTGAACTGAGTCTCGTAAAGCCGTTGAATCCACCAAGAGCATATAGACTGTCTCGGAAGGCTACCAAAGAGACACCAGAGCGTGGACTAGTCATGGAATGAATGAAGCTCCACTGGCTAGTCTCTATATCGAAAACTTCTGCCGAGCTAAGGACTTCCTGTCCATTAAATCCACCGACAATGTAGATTTTATCCTGGAGAGCTGCTGCGCTTGCATCTGAGCGCTGACGATGCATGGAGGGTATCATTTCCCACTGATTTCTATGGGGTTCGTAACGCTCTCCCGAACTCATCCGTGTCCGTCCATTGTAGCCTCCGAGTGCATAGATTTTGCCTCCTGTGTAATTATTTTTCTAATTATCCGAAGATTAAAACTCAACAACTTTTGAAATAAATTCTCAAAAGTGATAAAACAAATGGGGTACTTCTGTTGGCCTCACCGTGAGTGCAAACGCTGACGTAGCAGCGTGCATGATACATGCAAGCTCTTTCTCTCCATTCCTTCGTCACAGGGTCAAAGCAACGGACGGTGTTAAAATGTTCGTTTCCATCGAATCCTCCGATCATATATATCAGATTATTTAGAGTACATAGCCCGTGGTATGCCCGAGGCGTCACATCTGTGTTCACCGATAGGAACCACCTATCAGCTCTGGAAAAAAGAATTCCAACAAATTGTCTTAATTTTGAATAATTAGAATCCGCTTTTGCGAAGTTCATTAGAATGTATAAATCTGACCTCGTGTCGTAAGTTTCAACGAAACTTGTCGGAGATCCAGCGCTCCAGCCTCCGATTGCAAATAGAATTTCGTACGGTATTCGGGGGCGTGTTAAGGGATTTTTCAAATCTGCTTCCCCTCCGTGTCGCGCATCTTGTTCCGCAAGGAATACACTTGCCGGAAACAGAACCTGCTGACACTCCTGACGATGACGAGATGATAAAAAATT
This sequence comes from Athalia cordata, assembly GCA_963932425.1. Lineage (NCBI taxonomy): Eukaryota > Metazoa > Arthropoda > Insecta > Hymenoptera > Athaliidae > Athalia > Athalia cordata. The sequence continues at coordinate 869,400 of OZ010627.1, forward strand.
ATTGTATCATCCTATAGCTTAGAAGAGGGACGGTATAAAGATAAATAATAAATATGAATAAGCCCACCTCGTCGTCTTCGACAAATTTCCACTTGAGAATATTATTCTTATAGAATTTATAGTTCATGAGCCCGAAACGGATGCATTTGAAAAGTATTGGTAGCGCAGATTTCCGTTCTCCAGGGTTTGATTCGACCCAAGTTTTAATCGCCTCAAATACTAGTTCCTCATTTCTGACATTGAGCTCGTCATCATGTAGGACGGATTGCAATTCTTCGCAAGACAGCTCTCTGAATTCTCCGCTGTCTTGTAAAATTTGCTTGAAGTTATGCCGTATGTATTTGCGTCCTTTTTCCTCAAGGTCACGGCAAAAATAGTGGCGTGCAAATTTGAAAATCCCTGTGAATCGGGATTATGTGTATTTTCAGATCATTATGAAGTACGCACGATCGCAAATTATTCATAATAATTACCTAAACAATTTTCTGGCCTCAATTCCTGAAGTAAAAAGAGGCAGCAAAGTTGAATAACGCCAAGTACTTCGAATTGATCAGCAACCGGCAAAAGCTGCTCAACATTTTCAGATGTTACGTTGCACGTACCCGTGTAAGCGTAATCGAGAATAAGACTAAATATTTCACCGGGTACGCAGTTTATCACAACCTCCGTAGTTTCCGTTTTACCACCTCTCAAACTGTTAGTAAAAAGTGCTTTAAAATAAGGGCTGACCGCCGACAGAATAGCACGATGGACAGGAAATAGCTGATCTCTTGCGCATCTTATCGCACCGTCGCAAAGTTGCTGATTAGCTCTAAGAAAGGATTTAGAAAAAGATCATAAATTTTTGTCTTTTTTTTTTCCATTGCTCGTTCAATACCTCAGTTCGGACCATACGATGGGGAATTCGACTAAGGCATAATTGGATGGAAGACACATGCATTTCCTCGCTTTAACAGCCTGTTTCTTTTTGCACTGTTTATGCTTCGTGCCGGAAACCGATGCTCGTGAAATTCGGTTGCGCATTAATTTCCGCAGCTTCATTCTGTTGTCCATCTGCACTTGAGTAATTAATCAATTTATTAATTCACTCGAGCAGTGGTTAACAGATGCAGCTGCGATATATTTTATTATATTATTTTCTGGCGGGTTGTTTAATAAAATATCACTTTTGCGTAACGAATTTTTTTTTTTTTATCTTTCACTTCGTTAGCTGGAAATGTATTTAAAACCCAGCTGCTCGTAGACGATAGAGAAGGTCGTCGCCATGACAGACGAAAAACGAAGTATGTGACGGCCGATCGTCAATTAAAAATTTTTATACCTAAAAAAAGAAAGGATCGGTCGAGGGAAAAGCGTGAAATTATTTTCGATCGTTAATTAAAAATAAGAAGATTTAAAAAATATTAAATTGAAGTAGCACATATTGATAACAGTTGAAGTAGAATATTTTGTAACATTATCTCATATGAGAAAAAATCATTGTACGTTGGTAATTTCATGGCGCTTGTTAACCAAGACGATTAGTTGCTCTGGCTCCGCTCGCACGAGCTATGTGTGGATTCAAATTAGCCCGAAATTCTTCAGCAGTCTGTAAAGATTTAGGTTCTCATTTTATAATAAAATATTTGGAGTGTCGTCGTAAATCATTAAACAATATTAGATCCGCGCTTACCTGGTCCGAGAATTGATTTATACCAAGCTGATAGGAGTGGACACCCTTTTCGTAATCCGCATTATGTTTTGCAACTTTTTCCTTCGATTTGAGGTAGATTCCCATTCTCCTTTCTTCCTCCGCCTCGTCAGCGTACGATTTGTTGAAAGTTGCCTATTGTTTAGGGTTGCATAATTAGATACCAGCGTTGCTGCACGTAGATCAGAAAATGTTTAGAGAAAAAATAATTGAAGTCAAATCAGCTTGAAAGATCAGGAAAGCATAAAATTATACTATTTTTTCAACACACAATTCACATAATCTATTTCCGAAATGGATTTTCAACTCAATACCTATACTATACCTTGTAATTATTCCATTCTTCGGCATCTAATCCAGCTGGGAATGAAACCGTCGCTTGAACAGCGGCAATTACGGCCACGAGCAGAAAAATAAAAGCTTTCATTATGTAGTTGTAATAAAATATTATTGTATCAGTCTTCGACGCGAACCGTGCGACTGATGACCCTGTACCTCCCGATGCGGATTTTATACGGAATTGACCACTCCGTTCGAGTTCCCTCGGGAATTAGTGGGGGAACCCGGAGGGCTTTCTCCGCTGCTCTGCTGGACACTCGCATTGAATTTTAATACTTTTATGAATTTTTATTCCCAGATCAAATGTATTTTATCAGCAGTCAGACCTTTCGGTGCCATTTTGGGATCCAAATTTATTTTGATGCCCTCGAACGGGGCCATCTCGCACAATGAGATGACGTTATGGCAGAGAATTTTATAGCGACCAGATCAGCTGGTTATTAGTCGTTATGGACTTTGGAGCCACTTGGCAACAAGGGAATTGAGATAGAAATAAAACACGTAATCTTTGTAGGAATACGTTGTTTGTTTATATGTACTTCTGACCTCTACTCGTATCTACACGTCATCGACAGTAATGTACATATTGTAAATTACGTTCGTTCACGTATAAAGAATACCATATGCGCAGTGATCTTTACCTGCGATCCTTATGCTTCCTGTACAAAACTAGAACCATTAATCCGGTCGATATATATATTGGAATATGAGTTACAGGTGATTTTTGTACATCTGACCATAAAGGCCCATTAAAAATTTCTGAATAAATAAATAATTACGAAGATAATGAACGATCCTGAAATTCTAACACTGATAGTTTTATATTGTCCAGTGCTTACTCTTTGGAATTCATGGAATTTGCAATCTCTGCGGTTGCTTTTCTCACTTGGATAGTTTCAGGCTCTCATAAACCTTGCTACATCTGAGCTGGGCGCACAATTCGTGCATGAAAGTTACCACATGAGCATCCTTGTCGCGTTGTTTGCTCGTGTCGAATACTACTACTAAAGTTGTGCGTGGATCGATGTTGTTCATCGCATACGTGCAGAGATCCTGAACATCGGAAAATTCGAAATATAACGCATGATTTGAAAATTACGCGTTAAATTTACCTTCAGACTTTTAGTATAGATGATCTTATCCATAGAGAGAAGATCGGCATGTCGCTCTTTCATAGCTTTACTAACGCTGTTCCAATGCATGCAAGGCTTTTGCATGTAAACCTAGTGTGACAATTTATAGTATATAAAATGCGAACTATCACAGCCTCAACGCTGTCTTTGTTCTGTATAAAACATTTATCAATAAGAATCTGGCGTTCAATTTGATACCTACACTGGGACAGCTGACCATGATGGCGAATTCTTCGGTATTATCGTTCTCTCGCTTGGGATGGGTATATCCAGGACCAGGCATATTCACACCTCTAGCATCAAATACTATTAGAACTGCGATCAGATCATATTTTCTTTGGAAAGTTTGAATCCTGCAAGAAGGCGAAGAAGTTTAAAAGTATCGATCACCGGGATGTGACATTAAATGGATGATGCCTAAGAGTTTTTAATGAAGATGAAATAAAACCGCGAGACAATTTTCAGATACGTCTTGTCTTTTTTTGTACTCACTTGTGATAATAATCGACGCTCTGTTTGCTCATGATGCTCCTCATTTCGCCTGGACTAGCCTGCTGTGTTAATGTCGAGTGAAAGTAAAGGGAGCATTTGGCCAGTATGCTATTTTTCAGCTTCACAAGCCATTGGTACAATGCAGGCTGCTGATTGGCTTTCAAAAATGTAGCCCCAAAGCCCAATTTCCATGACTAAAAACCAGAAAAACATGAATAATTATGCAAACTTTATTAGCTACAATCAAGGCAGTGAATTCTTTTTGTTGAAATGATTAGTGAGAGAATAATCACTAAATCGCACCTCTTTACTCTGCAGAGTTCTTTCCCATGCAGACATTCGAGTTTGAGCACCATACAAAGCCATTAGAGATGGTAAAAACCTCCAATTCTGGACCTCGATTTGTGCGTTTAATAGCTCAAGCAGTATTTCACATTCTAGACTAATGATAAAGTGGTTAGTTTACTAAATTAAAAAAGAAATGAATTCATCAAATGAAGCTAGATAATTTGGCGTACGTTAAGGCAGTCTTGATTGCTATTAGTGACAAATGGGAACAGGACAACGAATGGATGTCCACAATTCCAGTCATAACTTGCAGGAGTTCTTGATATTTTATTGCTTTGCTGTTCACCCCCATACTGTACATCTTTTCATAGCTGTAAATGGAAATATCATACTTGTTATTATACGACGCGCTAGCTAATAAGTAGGAGAGAAGTTTTCTGCTCTTACAAATCTATAAGTTGTATTCTTGCAGTAACAAACTGGCAGAGTTGACCAGAGACCTCTGCGACAGTTGCTTCGATCGCGTGAGTTCCTCGTGTACTTTCTTCTAGCCTCCGAAGATCTGTTCTGGATGATTCATATATTGAACGCAGAGAATTCTATCGGAGATTGTGATATTCAGTACCTGTTCAATATTATCAAAATATTGTATCCTAGATTAACTTACATCTTTTCTCAGGAAGCCTTTATTCTTTGTATGAAAGAAGCCTAAGTCTGCATATGATCTCTCCGCCACAGCAATTTGAGGTAAATCTGCAAGCAGCATACCCCATGCACCCATCTGCATAGATCGACATGATTCCTTTTCTTTCTCCTGAGGAATTACACGTAGTAGAGTCATAAAAGTAGTTATTACTAAACAGCCAGTTTCTGAAATATCAAGATTATTATTTTACCACTGACTCCTTAGCTTTGTCAAAACAGAGCTGTGATACCAGGGTGAAAAAATTGCTCAAAAATTCCTCTTCGTGGTCCATTGTAATTATTATTCAAACTGTCACAGTTCATCAATAGTTTTCATTCAACAAGTAGGCTTATCTTCGTTGCCCGTAAACGTTTGTCGTACATGTATCCACGTTGTTGAGAAAATAACATAGCAAATCCAGGCCATAGCCAATAAACACGTTGCAAATGTCAAACAGCAGACTGGAAAATAAGTCTCTGACTTACCGATTAGAAGAACGACACAAAACTTTGCTGGTAACTGCAAAGGCTGCGCTTATCGACAGTTACGCGCAACGTACGGCGTTATTATTCAAATACATAAATATACTGATAATTGATCAATGAAGAATGAATTCAAAATTGCAACATCAAGACCCAGACTTTCCATCTTGTACTTTCAAGGGCTTCAACTACCTCTTTATTCAGCCTTGACCCAGTTATCCAGATTTATGTGAGTTTATCTCTCACAATTATTCTTCCAACAATATGATTCATGCATTCAAAGTTTCGATATTTTCTCTTTGAAATTATATTTTTGAATAGTTCGACTTTTGATTTTTATTTCTCAGCATTTCTTTTTAAATCAAAAGACGTTACCTATCCAAACCAGTCGATTTACTGATTTAATTGACATTTCATGCGGACTTTATGCAAATACAGTTCACAGTTATATTATGAAATTGAGTTATCGATCCATAGATCAATTTTAGAACCTCCATCTCGATGGACTTTCGCGGGTTTATCTCAACACGTTTTACTAATTCTTCCATCGTTATCAATCGTTAACGATGTGAAGTACGCTATCCCTCAGAATTCCATATTCTCTTAAAGACACACCTAACTGGACCAATCTCTTCGGCGCATACCTGTAATTAATCGAGTTTGTCTTTGCACTTTATCGAGGGATCTTTACTTCTCTTGATTAGTAACAGAACCAAAAAGAACCGATTCTCACCCGCTTATTACCACCTTGTACCCAATTCTCGACCTGTTTTTAAACACACATGTGTCCAACAATTGATAGAGTCTGGCAACAGTATCGTCTGGATCAAGATGCACCAGGAAAACCATGCAGCCGTTCAGTGACCTAACTTTGAGTCTCAATTCCCCGGGTTTTCCGGTAGGCTCATTTATCTGATAAGATAGCGGCTCCTGCAGGCAGAAGATAAATACCATCATTTTATTAATTAATTTTTTCTCTTCTATTTTTTTATTTTTACCGCAGATTTCCTGTCCTGCAGCGTTGCAGACTTCGTTACTCGTGGTCTTTTTACTCCCATATTCGAGATAGTTTCACAGTCAGAAGTACCTGCAGCTTTTCCCGAAAGAGTCCTAAGCTTCGATAGGGATCGGATTTTTAATTTACGTCCTGGTAAACTAGTAGATCTCGAATGAGATCTTCCATCGTCGCTACATGTACTTTCCAAGCGCCTTTGAGAGGAATAAAAACAATATCAAAGACGACACATACGAGACAATTGGACGATAACTCGATCACTACATAGATAGATCAATTTAGCTTGTCGTCACCTTAGATTGTTGTCGATTTTGGGGTCAAAAATCGACGTCTTTTTTATTTTGTTTTTATGATGTATTCTTATGTGTTTTGACCTCAGGAACACGAATCTGCAAGCTAAATTGATCTATCTATAAAATTGATCGAATTATCGCCAATTTATCGTCTTGAAAAGTGAACAAATCTAGATATCTCGATGGGATATTTTTCTAGCTCAATTTAATCGACGGATTCGTGTTCCTGAGGTCAAAATACGTCAGAAAAGTGTCCTACGATCGATTTCAAAAATACTTTATTTTTGGCCCAAAAATCGAAAAAATCCAAAGGGGTATACCTTAGATTTTTGTCGATTTTGGGGTCAAAAATCGACATTCTTTTAAATCGATCGTAGGACACTTTTCTGACGTATTTTGACCTCAGGAACACGAATCTGGAAGCCAAATTGATCTATCTATAAAATTGATAAAGTTATCGCCAATTTATCGCTCTAAAAAGTGAAAAAATTAGGATATCTCGATAGGATTTATTCGTAGATCAATTTTATCGATGAATTCGAAGTCCTGAGGTCAAAATACGTAAGAAAAGTGTCCTACGATCGATTTAAAAAAATGTTGATTTTTGACCCCAAAATCGACGAAAATCAAAGATCACAGATAGTTTATAACCTGAATTAACTCGTAGGATACATTTTATCCCGGTGAATGACATAGCTCAACGACTGTTATCAGTTATCATCAACTTTCTGCAGCAGACGAAGTCGCGGGCAGAAGCTAGTACAATATAATCAAAAGAGAAAAAACGGTTGGTGACTTTTACCCGTGTGAAAATCTGCCCGAAGATCGATCCGTCGAATTGTTTCTACTAATTCCAGAATTTGAACAGAATCTTCGGGATCCAACGCGATTATCGTTTTTCATCTTGAACGTTTGGTCTCTGACAGAGATTTTGAATTCTGTTTCTTTAGTTGCCAATTCGCGCTTCTAATATAAAGAACAAGAGAGGATAGTTCATGGGGTGTTCGTGAAAAGAAATAAAAACAAAAAATGATATTCACCTTCTCCATGCGAGGCGTCAAACCGAGATCTGCATTTATGTGAGACTGTATATGGGACTCTGAGCAATTGTTATTGTGGGATGCTAAAATTTGGGACCGTAACTGCATCATCTCAGAAGATTGCGTTTCCTGAGAACTTTTGGATTTAGGTGACCTAAAACGGTTAATTTTTTCAAATTGATTACCACGCTTTTTCAATAATATCCAATCCCTCTACGCAGTATGCATTTTCACACACTTAATTGAGTTACAGGAATAAAATAACGGTGGAACGGTCGGTTTCAGACTGTAAAAATTCTGCCTCTGGAAATTAGATGATGTTTTATTTCTATTTCCCTCAGGAAAAGCGGTTTCCCCCGGGATTAATTTTCCCAGTCGATGACCCTGCCCCGCAAATACGCTACCGGGGCCTCGAAAGACTTCTTTTCTGTGGTCCTCGACCTATTAATTTGAACGCCGATATTATAAGTTTGAATAATTTTGCTCGCGATATAAATTATTCGCATACGCAAGTTTGTTGTAATATACTTTAAAGGGAACTCCATTTGGGTAGAGTTTTTGAAGTTCGGTGGGAAAATAGCCGTCGAGAATATCCCGTACGAAACAAGTGACTCCCGCATCTTCGTAGGGTCGTATGCGGCCATTTTGTACGACCAGACCATTCTTGTAGAATTTTAAAGACATGCTGGAGGACGTCTTTTAGAAAAGGAAAGGTTACTTCATTTATGGATTTCGGGAATTGCCTGGATAATAATTAAGGGATGGTTATATTATTACCTTGAACGATGCTCCTAGGCCTTCTTTTTCGTGATGAACATGAACCTCACCTTCGCCAAGCGTCAGGTTCAACTTTTCAATGTTTGCAATCAGCTGCTTATAGCAGGTCTTCAAGTAATCGCTTCATGAAATTAAAAACTGTCACTCAAAATGGGAGGGGGAAAGAGAAGTCAAGAAATTCCAATTTATTCCAACGTACTTATTTAATTTTTGTACATTGCAGCTTGGCTCTTGAGTTTTATTATCGTTCCCTATCCATACCAGCCCATAGTCAGCCAGGAATTTCTGTGAGGTTTGAGAAAGGATGAGGACTTATTAATAAGGATACACATTCTCTGAAAAAAGTATAATTTTCTGCACCGCAAACCTCCATTTCATAAATTTGATGTTCTAGCATCAAACAACGTTTGTAAAGGTATTCCGAATCTTCAACCTGCTTTCGTTCTTGCCTAATTTCTTTTTTATGTACGTTCTCCTGACTTTTAAATTTTATTTCCCAGTCTCTGACCTTGAAATAAAATACGCAAAAGCGGCTTCTGCACGATCATTATATAATTAATTAAAAACTCAGGTTTTTTTCCGTTACCTTTCGCTTAAGCCGACTGATTTCCGTATCTTTTTCTTTCAGCTTCACGTCCGCTTTTGACATTATCACCTGCATTCGCTGCATCTGACTTTCGGCAAGGTACAACTTTTTGCTAAGGACTCCCATCAGATCGCTTCCTGCAATAGCGTGATGAAATTAAATATTACGAAGAAAAAATAAATTATGATTCCAGCAATGTCGTAAATGATACATAATTTATATCTATTCGATAACCTTCTTCCAGTTTGCAATCAGTTGCCAATAATAATTGTGGCGTCAGAATTTCCGCCGCAGTATTCACCGCATTGTTAGTACGATGTTTATTTTTCTCGTTCAAAGCTGAGCCAAAAATCTGTGCACAAGAAATTGATAAGAAAAAATTCATCGTGCTTTAGGAAATTTTTGGACTGGCATAAAGAATTATTGAAGCTGACCCCCGCGCTCTGGATTATATTATTCGATTGATTCGTCGATTCCAACGTCTCTCCGCCATTTTGGATTCCATGCTGCTCCTCCGTAATTTCGTCCGAGGAAGTCGACGAGGTATCTTTTTTCAGCCTAAAATTAATCACCTTTTATGGTTATGCGGTCAGATTGCTATTTGGCTGTTTTATTCTGTTCTTAAAACTAATATTTTATTTTCCATATTTTCACAGGCCATAAAGTGACCATTAGTCTGAGTCAGGATTAATTACAAGTGATTGATCGCTAAAAAAAAATACTTGTCATAGTTATTGTGTAGAGACAGATGTGGATTTTTGGGAATCTTTTTTCTTTGCGAAAACGGTGAGTTATGATGGCTCATTGTTGTTTTTTAAAAAGACGAAAAAAAAGAAGAAAGGCAGTAAAACTTTGGAATCGTTGAACTCGTGTGAAACATTCAAGTTTATTTATGTGAATTATACTGAAAAGTTTTATTGAGCCATGTTGGATGTAATAATTGGAATCTTATAGATACGATGAGCTGACCGGTCCACGAATTGCCGAAACTATTGACTCTCGCCAAAACTTCAAAATTGAACAAACGACTGGTACGATATACCATATTCATTCGTAACACTATGCAACTTACTTCAAGGGACTACGTTCATAAAACGAGCGAAATTCTCAACTCGATATAGAAGTTTACTAATGGTTGGTAAGGTCACGGACAGGTTGACCGGATCGATGATATGCAAAATTAGAAAGAAATAAAAAAAAATAAAAAGGTAATGCAACGTAACACGTGGCATGTGACGATACGCCATCGTCGATATAGGTATGAGTGATCGGAATTTCAATCAAGAACTTAATTGTAAGGTACAGTGAATCAAACTCATTTGTATATCGTATATCTTCAACATTATTCAGATTATTTGATTGGTCAGTTATTTATTATAATAAATGTAAAGAAAATGTGTGAAAATTTTATGCTCGCGCTTAATTATTTCCACGATCGGCTGCCATTATATGGACACTACTGTGATTGAATTCATTTGTTTTATAATTACGTAATTTCAATTTGCATTGATAATGAACATCGTAAATCGTGTCGGTAATAATCAATGATCAATATCTGAATCCCTGGACGATTATTGCGCAACTATTGTTAGCTATTGCAGATCAACTTATATTTTCAAATGGCTTGATTGGATTGGAATGAAATAAAAAAATTTCATCTAGATAAATTCGTTTGGACATGAGATTCGAAGAATGAAAATCTCCATCTCATCATCTGGCACAGAAGCTCAGCTCTCTCACCGATATGAGATAGAACTTTTGTCCTACTTTAAGAGGAACCCTTCGATCATGCGCTTTCGTTCTCAAGCACTCTACTCTATATATCCGCAGAGATTTTCTAGTTTAAGGAACGTGGCAACTTAGAACAGCGAAAGTCCCCAGTATAATCTAAATCTACATAGTTATATAATAATAATGATTCTAAACTCGGCGGGAATGATAATCGATTTTTATTTTTAGGGCTACGTCTGCAGAATTTTACTCTTCGGGAAGTAGAAGTGGTGGGTGTGAGTCGTCGCAAAAAAACTGAACTAGAGGCGTTATCTTCTCTTCTGAATTCCGTTGATAACTCGTTTCCCATCTGATCGCGTCTGCACATCCTCGCATCGAGGTCGCGCAATGCATTGATCGCTAGCAGGGTTGCGACGAGAGTGACGTCATTATTTTGATATCACGTGACCGCGACGTTATAACTAACGTCTTTTACTCCGTTAACGTGTCTCCTCGTGCAGCACCAGAAACACACGACTCTAAAAAGCTCTTCGACGTTCATTCATATCCTCCAAAATAGAAATAACATAAAATATAACATCAGATTTCATTATAAAAATAAAATTTCATCACCTCGCTATCGCCGGATCTAAATCCTCTCTTATTTTCTCTCTCATAATCAAATTTGCGTTGTTTTCCCTGCACTGCTGCAGTACCTTAAACCATTCTAACGCCCGAAGTGGTCGTATATGTTAATCGCTAATACAATCGTGATCTGAGTGAATTGCATAAAATTTACTTATCGTCTAACTGCATCGGCAGTTGTGCGTGATTCATCGGTAAATAATTTTCCGCAACGATATTTTTTTTTCAGAGCTTTTTTACCATTTCGGTAGTCGATCATTCGGTCAATCAGTCAGTACGCACAAAACTTAAACAATTATCGTATCGGTTTACTATAAACTCCTCCGTGTCGTGCCGGTTTTTGTAAAAAAAATAATAACGATAATAACATCGAGTGAAATTAATTATCATAAAGCACTACTTATACATACATTACGTTATCACCGCATAAGTTATACATATATTTCCGAATGATTCCGAGGTCTACAAGAATTCGTGAAAATGTCAAAGCTGGACGTCATCGCCAAGGATTTTGGCGGACGTAAAAACGAGACGATAATTATCACCGATGAGGTGAGTTATATACAGTTTGTTTTTGAATAAATATATACAATTTATAATTATGATTTTTGAACATGGGCGTACGTACTCTGTATGTATATATACAACATATATGTAAATTTTTGCCAATGTATACTACGCACCGGTGTTTCAATTTGGTTTTTTTTTCCTTCTACATTTTTTAAATCTGCTGATAAAAATCGTTTCTTTTTTTTTCATACACTTCTACTATCCCGTATATCATTACATATTTATTATGTATTTTGCAGGTAGTGTGAAAAATCGTAACAATATGTAAATGAAATTTTTAAAGGCGTTCGATATTACGAATTAATGTACAGTTTTCTTTTTCCTTTTGTTGTGAGTCTCTTCAATTATATTTCTCACGTCATAATTGGATTTATGAATTTGAACTTCCCGAATGTACCTACATATGGGTAACATATTTCAATCGATTTCAGTAAAATTATTCCCGGCCGCATCACGATTGTTTGATTCTAAATAGAAATTTGGTCACAAATTTCTTTGGAGCGGCCATTTTTGGTTTGTCCCAAGGATAAAGGCCGGCCTCATCTGGCGATTAAAATCTAGGTTAATAAACCATCGTATAATGATTTAATAAATCATTTCATAAAATAAATTACAACTTGCAGATAAGTTTTTATGAAAAAGTTTAGTTTGAACTTTTTTCCATCGATTATCATCACTTATACGGATTGCGATTTAAACGAAATGTTGATAACTAAAAAGCTTTTTTCTTTTTCTTAATTATTATTTCTACACATTCGAGATAATAATTATATAATTTCACTATCCCCCAATTTATCACATATTAATATGTGAACATGATAACGTAGATGTATAATTTCTGAACCTTTAACGGAGCAGCCTTTGAGCGAAAGCGTATTGCCATTGAACTTGACCTCATTCGCTTAAACGGAAGCCGTGACATTTTTTTTTTTATCTTCCAACTTTTCTTTACCTTCTGCACGCGGTATTACAGGTATTATAGATTGATTCTCGAACTTTCGATTTTACATCACACTTATACAATTCTAACTTGTGCATTTTTTCATCATTTCCAAAATGAGGAGTTTATGTAACGACATTCCCATGAAAATCACATATCTATTTAGAGAACAAATTTTTTTTTTAAACTCCCGATAAAAGTTAAAAAAAAAATAGGTAATTATAAAATCCGTACGTACGTATAATAAAAGATTGTATAATCGTCCGAGAAGCCGGTTTTCCGCTATGTATGAAACACATATAATGTGTATATACTTATGTAATTAATACATCAATGTTATATGTATAATGTATATTATATAAATAGCAGCGTTGCGAAAAAAGTAAAGAAAAACCAAAAAAACGAAAAACCAGAGAACGAAAAAAACCTATTTCGTAAATCATGTTGATTAAAATGTAATAAATATCTCTATAATTATAATAATCCACTTAAATGTTGATTGTTATTGATATATTATAGGTAATTATTGTTTATATCGTTATTATTCATTTTTCACGTGAGTCACTTACATTATCGGTCTACGTTATAGACGTCGTACGTATTATATATAAAAAAGGTATATAGTCACTGATGTATGTACACATATAGGCCCAGGTGTACAAGGTTCGCGGGTATAACAAATGAATATGTGCATAATGTATGTACGTACATAATATGTATGTATTTTGCTACACATCTAGTTCTCGAATTGATCGATTCGAGGCCGAGTTGTTCACTTGTACATAATATTTTATAGACCATACCAATATATATATGCGTAACGTATCATCACAGTTTATATATATATAATACACCCATGTACATTTGTTGTACATAGAATGTTATCGCCTACACGCATGTAATTCATCGATAAAAAAAAAACTCATAAAAAAAGATATTGACAAAAAAAAAAGATTAATAGAGAAGAAACTTCCAACCCTCCTTATACACATATGTATGAAAGAAAAAAAAAAAAGCGAAAAGAGATGAAGAAAATGAAAAAAAAAAACGAGGAGAAAAAGAAAAAAAGTTACACGCACAACAAAAATCGCGAGGTCAAGTCATGTCGACATCCCGAATTGACACGTGCCGCAATAATATACGTGTACATATGTGTTTGTGTATATATATATATCTGTATATTGTATAGTATATAAGGGTCAAGCCAAAAAAGAGGTGATAAAAATCAGGAGAAAAAGAGAAAGAAAAAAGTATTAATAATACTAAATTCACAATCGATAATACGAACAAAAAAAAAATAAATAACAACGCTCGCGTTCATCTGCAGTTCAATAAACTGTTATTCATATTATTCCACCTCATCTCTGTATATGCTAACTAATTAACATAATAATTATAAGACAAAAGACAATAAATTTTCCTTCGTCGTGTCTCTGTTCATAATTGAAACGTAGTTAAAATTATATAAAATGAATATAATAATAATAATCGAATAGATATAAAAAGATATGCTCTCATTTTTTACTCTATAACAAAGCTTTGTGCTTTATTAAGAATAAAAAAAAAAACGTGACCGAAAAAAAAATTCCGGCGGTTTCCGTGCAACTAAATGTATATCGTATATATACACATGGACATTATAATCTTATCGCGTTTTATAGTTTATGCGTATAATTTTATAGTTTACATAATTCTATTTTATAAATGAATAATCGTGGAATATGTATTATTACGTATATGTAAACGTATATGAAGAAAAAACTATGTAGGTACATCAGATGGTATAACGACGTAAAGCACTATAATTTTTTTACAACGCTAAATGGAAAAAAAATCACACTTTTCAAGGTGGAATTCTATGAGAATCATTTCGAATATTAATTTAATTAATATTATAGTGAATTTAATTATAGTCTTACAATTATAAAATACCTAGTTCATATCGGAGTGTGGCGGGATGACAATTTTTCATTAGTTTTCCTCTTCTCAAGTACTTAATTGTGAGCAAAAAAATATATAATTAATAGTAGCACGCGATATTATATATTACATAGAAGTGGTCAATTGAATGGCAGTGTAAATATATGAGTTGTATATACATATATATGTACATATCACGTGATAAAATTAATCATTTGCAGCTGCAAACGCTCACATATGTATATTTATATACATTCGTATATATAAATAGTATACATAGTTTGAATTTCTGTGCCTATGTATTGACCTCGAGTAAGAGGTTTTAATACATGAATTAATTGAGTTCATTCCAAAGACTTTAATTAACCCATCAAGAATAACTTAAACAATGATCAAGATTTTAAAAAATCATACGCCTTATAATGACGATGATGCTCAGAATTACAGTTTAATTTTTACGTTATTTTTACGTTACAAAGAAAAATGAGAAGAAGAAGGCACGTTTGTGATAAAATTCGTTTTTTAGTTCGCAAACACCATGAGCTCACCTGCAGAGGTTTTCTTATGTTAATGATTCTTTTTATGTATTCATTGAAAAAAAAGAACAATTAAATAAATTAAGCAATTCGATATGTATATATGGATATAATTTTTGTTCTTTTACCAAGAACCGGTGCAGTATGAAAAAATGTCAATTATTATTTTTAAACCTCTTGTTATGCGAATTTTTTTATTTTTTTTTTGCTTTCTTTTTTAAATCTTTTCTTTCTCTCATTTCTGAAAAACAGCTTAGCTTATATAAATATTATGCTAATTAGTTCAAAGATAATACGTACGCTTATTATAAATATATATGTGTCTTTTTTTTTTCTTTCAGTAGTGCGATTATTCGAAAAACCGCACACATTTTTAAATTTGCGTTTCTTTTCATATGCATGATAATCAACGCAATGTTACTTTCTGTACACACTACGCACGCCTTTCTCATCGTATTTGTTATAATCTCAAAAACATTCTTTTTCTTTTCTTTCCTTCTTTCTTTCTCTTTTTTGCAAATCGTACTTTGCTATATAGATAGTATAATAGTAGATTATAATTAATCGTTTTGTCCTACATATGTAACAGGCGATTACCGTTTCCTGTGTAGATATTACAAAAAAAAAAAAAAAAAAATGAAAAGGAAGAAAAAAGAAGAAATTTTTAAACGAAATCAGACTGACAGTGAAAATATAACGAAATTCAACCCACTACCCTTGCACCTCGTTCTCTATGTACATCATTTCTTACGATCAATCGCGTACCTATATTTTGAGGTAGATATTTTCGTATGATAATCTAATCTATGTAGAACATTTTGACATTAAACTTATTACATGTGTACTGTATTGAGTAACGGTTGTACCAAATTTTTAGTTCTAGTACGCCATATTGAATCTGTCTCTTTCTGTCTCCTCAATTTCTTATTCTTTTATTCACGTATGTATAAAAAATGATGTGCGAAGTTCATATGCAAGGAATTTTTTCTTTTTTCTTCTGTCATAAAACGCAAAGTATACTATATATAAATGTCCGCTTCAAAACCGGAAATGTGGTTCTATTAGTGTAAATGTATTCTACCGTTTTTTCTAATCTCGTATATTATACCAACGAACTCGGTGTTATATGTTATTTGTAGAGTCTTGCACAGTTCGTTGAGCTCAAGAAAAGGAATAGAGGAGAAAATCAATAAATAAAATATTCATAACACATTGAAATTCTATTCAATGATAAAAATGAATAAACATTAATTTTATATTCTGATTAACGCGATCTCGAAATTTTAATATAATGTATCTACGGTCATTATTGAGAAGAGGAAAAGAAAATGAAATAAAAAAAAAGTTGAAAAAAAAGGAATGAATTTAAATATAATTAAATCAATAAAAATAATTTACATAGGTTTAAAAAAAAATTGAAAAAAAAAAAATACTACTAGTGTGGTAAAAAAATGTTACTTCTACACACATACACTACATCTGTATAAGTATATCTACATATACATATGCACAAAGTTGGACGTTCCCGCGAGTCGGTTAAATCATTCGCCGCGATTCGCGTTTACTATATAGATACGCGTTGTACATCAATGTTGGTGTGTTCGTTCGGGGAAGGAAAAACGAGCTGAAGTGAGCGGGGTAAAATGATCAAACAGGCCAAACAAGCTAGCAGCTTTTATACCCGCGGCAGTTAGCTAACTCCTCGTGGTCTACCGGTCTTTTAACATTCTCTGTTCCGGTAGTTCCAAGTGTGATCGCGAACGAGCTTCACGTACAATTACAAAATTTTATCAAAAAACAAACAAACAAACAAACAAACGTGCCCGTATATACATATGTAATTATCTACACCTAGATGTTCGCGTCACAGTTGGAAGAGGAGGTCGTTTAATTCTCACCTACCCCGATGATCTCGCATACATAGTTAAATATATTAATTATTGAATTATAATTAAAATTATTATAATAGTTATGTCAAATGTTTTAATCAATATCTTCACACATGTCATCGCAAGTGCGCATGGTGTTGAGGAGTAGTGCCGGATAAAAATTATAATTAATTTTCTAATTGTGTAAGAGAAAAAAAAAATAATAAATTGCATTGGAATTTAAAAGTTACATAAGTTGAAGTTCAAAAATATATATTATAACTTCAGGGTGAGTGTTAAGATTCTTATTACATAAAAAATCGACATACCTAACTCTTCTTTCCGCATAATAGAAATTATAAAAATTCTATTCTATTTCTTTTTCTGTTTTTCAAATTCTTTTTTCCTCGCTTGGATTAAATTCTCGGGGTGCAAAGTTCACCGTCGGTCGGCGTGCGGGATGAATGTCGTTCAATTTAATATATAATGCAAGATGAACACCGTACATAAAATATATGGGGCATTCCTAGAATTCCACAAATTGCAGCCGATTAAATTAATAAAAGAACTTTACAAGGAGATCGTGAGAAGCATATTGTTCTCAAATAAAAAAGGGCGAGCCCTCGACCAACCGCCGCGAAGGGCGCATTCTTGAACGATCCTCATACAAATAGAAATTTAATATCTTCCCACATTCTCATTCTTTCTTTTTTAATTTTTATTATTATCATTTATTTATTCCTTGTTAATTTATTATTAAAACGTTCAACTTGTAACCAGAGATTTCTTTATAAACTTCGATTTGTTCATTTTATTTTTTTAATCATACTTAGAAATAATTCCAAATGATATTCACCCACAGCGAATCACTGTACCAAGTTATACGTGTTTATTCTGGATTCAAATTTCAAATTAAATATATCGTAATCATCTTCGCATGCTGACCGTTTCTACGAATTAAATGGGATGTACCATAATGATAACGATAATAATAGTGATGAAAAAAAATATTTATCAACCGAACGCGAGTGTCAACATTATATGTATATATCTATATTTATATACCACATGAGCTTATGGGATAGTTTTTGTCAGTTGGCACATGTATAATAATGTTTCATTTTTGTTTTAATTTCCTTTTTTCTTTTTCTTTTATTCTTACTGATTTCACGGATGGGATTGCGTAATAACGGATCATAATGTGCAATACAAGGTTTCGATTTTCATGAGACGTCGCGTAGTGGTTAGGCGAATTTTAAATATATACAGGCGATATCTGCAGTACTGCCTCGTCATCCTATTAATATTATTATTGTTATTGCTTTTTGAAAAATCAGTAGAATTCAGTATATAGTTACGTACCTCTACTTAGAGATAAAGCAAAAAATTGCGGGGTTATTGTTGTTTGCAAAAATTGTTTTCATAAATCCTACATGGGTATATATTTGAAAAAAATAACGCAATTTTCTCAAACTAATTACCTCGCGTATACATGGAACCCACCTATATACACATGTACATAGATGCAATCGAGTGTAAATTACAATATGGCTGTATCGAAAGAGAAAAAGAAATAATTAAAATAATAAAAATTCTCAAAGTCATTTGCAGTAACTGCACTTACGGTATTTTCACAGACTACACGTACCATACATATACGTACATGTATAATATGTATAATTGAGATTATAGACTTCGAATACGACGTCAATAATCGTGCCGAGTTGCAGAATTGCAATTGCAGTTGAATTGCAGTGTATAAGCTGTCAGCTTTTTTTTCCTTCTTTCTTTCTCTTTTTTTTTTCTCTTTCCCTTTCTTGTAAACGTTGATTATTTTATTGTCATCACGATTATACTATAGGTATATACACATACCTATTCATAAATTGTGACGAATCGATCGAGTTCACGCGCGCGCTTCTCTATTATATTTATATGGATATTGAAAATCTATTCCTTTTTTCAAACTGTTTCAGAGTCTGAATATTCAGTGATATAGAAATTTGAGGGTCGAGGAATATCTTCGTTTAACCGAAAATAAAACTCTCGACGAAGAGGAGGAAACAAAAAAAAATAACAAGAAACTAAAGAAAGAAGAACGAACATCATGGAAAATCCACAGAGGTATATAATTATGCATATGTGTACGCTATAATAATCGTACCGCAATCAGCCATTTTCTTTTATTCAACGCGACAATAATTCCCTCGCTAAAAATAATTGATTATCCTACTCATCTTCGCTCTGATATCGAACAACGAAAGTTTTTACTTCGCCCTCGTTATTCATACGTATGGAGGCAATTATGATTTCCGATATACGAAATACTTATCGATCCTTTTGCGACATATGAATTGACGAAAAAATTATTCGTGTTTTAGGTTCGACGATCCATCTATCTACAAACCACCGTCACCGTGGCGCCTTCGAAAGTTGGCAGGTGAATATTAGTGAATTTTCGTTCTTTTTTTATTCAAATTTCCTCGATATTGTTATATACTAATCGTAAATCGATACCGATCGATCATGTGACATTTGAATAATGAATTGAATTATTTTCCTGTTTTTCTCTTCCGATGTTACAGACATGGTGCCGGCAAGGGTTGTTCTCTACATGCTTTCATTTTCGGGTTTTTTGGTATCATTTGTTATGAGAATGGATATAAACCTTACGATAGTGGCAATGGTCAAATCAACGACGAGTACGCCAACAGACGTAAACGACACTTCGATTACAACTCCACATTGTTACGTTGCTGCACCTAACGCTTCACAATCTTTTGAAAATACTTCATCGATCCGTCCTGAAGAAATGGGTGAATTTGACTGGAGTCCTGCAATACAATCAACCATATTGGGTTCATTTTACTGGTGTTACATCCTGTCGCAAGTCGTCGGTGGTGTACTCACACAATATTTTGGTACAAAGACAGTTTTTGGTGTTTCTCAACTTCTCACCGCCATTTGTAGTCTCCTGATGCCAACTGCTGCCGATTTACATTACGGTGCCATGATCACGCTCAGGAGCATCCAAGGCGCCGCTAGCGTAAGATTATACTTAATTATTTAAATTCAACATTAATTTATTTCTTTTCTTTCAATAATTCTTTCTACTTTTTTTCATTTTGAGTTTTTTTTTACTCACAAAAAGGATAAGCATATTCCTATGTTCGCAATCGATTCGTTCGACGAATAATTAATCAATCTGATATATCTGAAATTTAATTACGGGTTTATTTCAACCCTCATCTTCTTTATACCTTTTTTTTCCAGAATATTCATCCTAGTTTGTTTTATGGTTTTTTCGTTTTTCTTTTTCTCATCTAGGGTTTGACGTGGCCAGCGATGTACGCGATAGTCGGTCATTGGATACCCCCTGCGGAGCGTTCCAGATTCATGTCATCATTCCAAGGTAAGCGAACGTTGCAGAAAATTAACTTCCAACTAAAAATGTTATTATTATGATTATTATTATTCCTATTATTATTATTATTAAACATATATATACATATATACATTATTTTTTATGTGTTACAGTGAAACTTCCATACTTCCATTTCGCTATACGTTCTATATCTATATATTATATATCACATTATTAATACATTGAGCTGATAGAAAAATTGCTTTGAATTAAAAATTAAAAACTGAACTAAAAAAAAAACGAGAGAGAGAAAAAAAAATTGCCGTCATTCGTGTAACGAGTGATATCTGGTTTTTTAAATTCTTATTGCAATTATTATGAAATATCTATACCTATTATAAATTTGGTCACTACTTTTTATGATGATTATTTCAGATCGTCAAACTGGATCCTTATGTAAGCGTGACGCAGACCGTGCAGCAGATCGTGGAAAAATATAAAAAGAAAAAAAATGTATCGATAAGAAAAAATTCGAACAAAAGTAAAAAAAAAAAACCCAAAGAAAATATAGATATATATTTGTCGGATATTGCGTATGCACGTATGAGTCACGCGAGTGTAATTGGATCCAGCTTGACAGAGACGTTTCTAATTTCAGTACAGAAAAATGAAAATCTAACAACAATTATCTAATCTATTATTCATGCCCGGTGAAGTGAAAAAAAAAGGCGAAAGTGTCAGTTATCGATTCTAGAAGTCAAAATTTTTCTTGGATATCTATATATATATATATATATTAATCTTGATAAAAAATATATTTACGAGGAAAAATATTTAAGCATGCTAATTTTTACGATAAAAATAATATAGATTTTCTATTTATTTCTTTTTTTTTTTCTTTATTTATTGTTTGATCTTTGCTATCGATAACTCACATTTTTGTCATGTTTTCTCATCAGATTCAGTATCAAACTGATATTCGAAAACATACATTACAACTCAGGGTTTTATAGATAATGATCATACCTGAATATGACATAATGTATGATAATATCAGAATTGATAATGATGATGATGATGATGATGATGATGACGATTATTACGATGATATACATATGATAATGATAATAAACAACAATAGTAAACGATGTGAAATAATATGTGAATTACTAGGTATATTGATATACTCTATTTATATTGATATTGATATTATGGTTTAGCATTTGGAGACGTTTGCATTCGCGGGGGACCAATATTGGGGTATACTCAACATCGACCGCTCAACAGCATGAGAATGGCCGCGAGTATACTTCCTACCGTGGCTGCAAAATTTTACAGCCGGGGGCCCAACAAATTATCACATTAATTTTCTTTCTTCTCATTAATTGTTATTACATTATATTTATATACGTATAATATACATATGCTATTATTCACTGTGTAAAATCCATATAACGCATCGTTTAGTATATACTGTATACGTATTATATACAATATAACTATATTAACTAATATCACACAACATATACATTCATTTTTATTATTAACAATATATATATATATATCAGATTATGTAATGCAAACTATAATAGCTGCATTCAAGTCAGTTTAATATTTTTGATTCTTCGTTTAACGTTAAATTCTTGGTGATTTCGTTTTTTAGAAATATTACTAATATGAGGTAAATACACATAAGTATATAATCTGTTTTTTTTTTTTACTTTCTTGTGATTTTTATTATATTTCTTGTAATTCGACTGAATAATTTTTCATTTTTTTTCAACGCACACTGACCATTCAGATTATAAGATATATATACGTATATACTTCAATTAAGTACAATATATTAGTTATCGTTTTCAGGTTGAACGGATTTTTTTTTTTCTTTTTTTTCTGAATTTTTCCATATATTTTTCCTTTTCTTTATTTGTTTCTATATTGTTTTTCAGGTATAGAAGTTTCATTGTCCTACCATTTATAGCTCCAATATAGCCATTATTGAAACTCATTCGTCTCATACTAAAACTTCCATTGAAATCGCTTTGCAGAAATACTTACAACGAGTTTGGGACCCGGCATGTTGTTGACATGCAGCCGTTACGAAAAGTTGGATCGTAATAGGCTGGAGATTACCCGCGCGAAAACTGCAGCCTGACAAACGACAAGCGCGGTCATGTTTCAGCTTGATCTTCTTCCTTCTTCCATCACTACGACGTAATCGGGGTGAGCTAACGCCTAAAATTTAGATTATCTATATTCAGGGTTCAGCATCGGAATCGGACTGACTTATCCACTATGCGGATTTATCATCGCACACTTCGGATGGAGAGTTGTCTTCTATACTACCGGAAGTATCGGAACTGCATGGTGTGTCATTTGGTACTTCTTTGCATTTGACACTCCCGCATCACATCCGAGGATATCGCAACAAGAACGAAGGTACATCGAGGGAAGCGTTGGTGAACAAGTTGTTCTAGGAAGCGAGGTGACTAGACCACATAAAGAATTTTAAAAAATTACCAAAGTTACCCCATAGCATGGATCGATCTCCCGATCCAAACATTTCTCCTCATAAAGTCCGTTAAAATCATTGATCGTCAGTTTTGAAATTTCCTCGATAACTGAAAAATTCTTACCATTTATTTCATTGCTAATGATGCGGATGGAGAAAAATAGCGACCTTGAATTTTGTGCTTTTACCTCGAATATGATTTTTAAAGGAAATGCCAGTACCTTGGAAAGAAATTATCACTTCTTGGCCGGCCTGGGCAATTGCGATCACAACATTCGGGAGAATTTGGGTACATTACGTTTTTATAATACCAGGACCAACTTACATGAAGAGTATTCTTGGATTCGACATTCAGACGGTAAGTAAGAAATAAAAAAAAATAAAAAAACAATCTGAAAAACAAATTGGAAAACAAAATTTATTTTCAGAATGGCATCATGTCGGGAGCTCCCTTCATCTGCAGCTACGTCGCTTCAGTGGCATTTTGTTACATAGCCGATTTTCTAGTGACACGACAGATAATTTCGTTGTTGAATGTTCGAAAAATTTTCACAGCTTTATGTAAGTGAAAAACGATCTACTCGACGTAAATTTTTTACGTACATGTCGTTGAATATTACCTTTATCATAAAATAAATGTTTCATCTTTTTTACAGCTCAAGTCGTTCCCGGAATTCTTTTACTGTTGATTGGATACTTGGGTTGTGATGTGGTTCTTGTATTACTCGTGTGGTTCACCGCGGTGACTTTAATCACAGCAGCTTATGCCGGCGCTATGGCAAACATCGTTGACCTTGCACCGAATCTGGCCGGTAAGAAAACAAATTTATCAACGAATTTCAACTGCCATAATTGTTTCGCCGAATATAACCGTCATTGTATGTTTACATTTTCTGCAGGTCCAGTTCTCGCTTTTGCTCAAACAATTCATATGACCGCAAGTTTTTTGTCGCCGATTGTAGCCGGAGTCCTCACGAAGGACCCTGTAAGTAAAAAAGTTTAAAAGAAAATATTTTACACGGTGATCGCTGCGACACCTTTTTGATAATTCTGATGCTAATAATTCGTTCCTTTTTTTTTTTTTCAAAAATAATTTCCGCAGCAGTCGTTAGATTCCTGGAGACAAGTTTTTGGCCTCTCGGCCTGTATAGCGTGCGGTACTTACGTAGTGTATCAAATATTCGGATCAGCGGATATTCAAGCTTGGAATTATCCGGACAAAAAATATCCACAATCTGTGAGGGAGGATTCCGAACCTCTGAAGGGTTCGCCGGACTACAAAAATGGTAAAATCGTGCCGACCAGGTCGATCCGCTTATCTCAAGAAGCCTAAAACATTGAAATAACTATAATAGGAACACGAAGAACGAAAACAAAAAAAAACCAATAGTGTATTACCTCATGAAAATCGTACCTATATATATATATATATATATATTATTGTTATATAATATTAAAATATTCAAACATTAATTAATTAGCCTCAATAACGTCAAGAAAGAAAAAAAAAAAATACAAATGAATTATATATGAATAAAATTAGAATATACCTATGTTCATTGTAAATTATACATAAGTATAGATATATGTATAAATACATCATATAATAGTATATTATATATCATATTGAAATAATGCGAAGAAATATTTTTTATGAAGTAAAAAAGAATAAAAGAAAAATAAGAAGAAAAAAAATATATCTCTCAGGAACGGTTGATTAGTTGATACATATATTAATTTTCTTTAATTGCAAAATAGTTTTCACTCATATTATTATACCTATGTATAATATATTACTGATTTAGGCCTTGAAACGAAAACATCAGATTTATTGAGTCTCGAAATGTAATATTGTAATATGAAAACCGTATATAGAAGAGTTATTTATACATTTAGAAATTGAATATATAGTTTATATCGAAAAAAAAAGTAAAACAAAGCGAAAAAAAAAAGTTTCATCGGATCCTTCTATGTATAGCATATACCGCCTTTATCTCGTGATATAGGTACATATATATAATATGATAACACGTGTGTAAAATGTTTTTAAGAGTGTATATTACAATATCACGCGGTATGAAAATTTTCTTCTTCTTCTTCTTTGAAAAATTAATTAATTACGTAAGCGTACATAAATAATAACTCACTGCGTTATTCGGAATATATTTTGAGAAAACTGGCTTTTCTCTATGTATAGTATTAGATTTTAATAATCAGGGTAGATGGGGGGGGGGGGGGGGGGGCGAGAGATGATTGAGCGAGAGGGTGATTAACCTATATTGGAAAAAAAAAAGGAAAAGATACCTGTAATCAAACACCAATTATTAATTATAAATTAATTAATAATATTATACGTGAAGTTAGGCGTGTACTTCTAATTTCAAGTTCCTCAATATTTCGGCAATTCTATGTATATGTATAATATGATACAGCCGAATTTTTTTTCCCCCTAATAAATTAAAAATGCGGTTAAAGCGCTACTTGGAAAAAAAAAAGAAATAATCAATCGACAAATAATTCGAAAAATAAATAAATGAATAAAAAAAAAATAATATAAAAACGCACAGTTTAGTCAGGAGCGACTAATTGTAATTGTAAGTTCGAACAAAATAATAATCTGTGTGCAGAATTTTAAGTACATAATCATACCAAACTTTCTCACAGAGCTATACCTATAGTTATACATATGCAGTTAATGAAAATATTTGAAATATATAGGCGGTAATTGTACAGTAAATAATAATTATATACCTAAAATTAATCACACGTGCAGGATATATTATACATACATATATGCCTTAATAGATACGATGTATACATGCGGCCGGTTTAATTTTTCAATACAGCTGAACAAAATGATGGGAAAAAAGAAAAGAGAAAGAAAAAAAAAAAGAAGATTATAGACAATCTATATATGAAGTCTGTCTCAATTATACGAACATATATAATTAATTACGATAAATGATTATCCATAATATATTGAAATTTTACAGGCGCTAAAAAATTATTGCAATAATTTAAATCTGATCTATGATTTTAACTATCACTTCACCATTTTTTTTAATTTTTTTTTTATCAAATAAAATCTTGCTCGAGGAATGAAATGATTTCAAATAAAAAAAAAGAAATAAATAAAAAGAAAATGAAATAAAAAATGGACGTCTACACAAGATCGGCGCTCGAAAAAATTTGACAATTATTTAAATGTAGTATATATATAGATCTCCATCTCGATTATTTAAAAATTTTGGCATTATGCGCACATACGTATTAAGAATAAATGAACGCGCGCCGTTTATTATATAATATATAAATATATAGTTAATGTTTTAATGATAACTATATTTATTTTTTATATTATCGTGTAGTCTTATTTTCTAATTATTATTATAATTTTTTTCTTTTTTCAAATTTTACAAAAATACAAAAAACTACTAATAGTTACATTAGATATTGCATGTGTATGCAATTAATTTTTGTCTCACCTACCCCGGTGTATTACCCTGTAATATAATAATTAATGTTCCATGTCCGATTAAACAATGTATGAAAATACATCTGTACGGATATCAAACAAATAACGTTCCATATAATGATAAAAGAAAAACAATATGAAAATCTGTTTTTATTTCAAACTTGTACATGTGGTTTTTTTTTAATTACCTTAATCCCAAGCGTTCAAATGTCATCATGATAGACGCAAATCTGCCATAGTAGGAAGTTCGAGTTCGCATACCGGTTTGTTAGCGGTCGAAAACCAGACGCTACCATTCGTTCCAATTGTTATAACTTCCACGATATTTTCGGCGACAGATTCAGGGCTAAAAATGAAAAAAACATATACATAAATATATAAATAAATTAATAATTTATTGGTTAGTTTTAAATTTAATATTGAATAATTATCTAAGTATTATACGAACGATTGTATTGGTACATCTCCCAAAAACTCTATAATATCACTACTTTCCACCATGTCGAGCATGTTTTTAGTCACGTTGTCCAATAGTTCTGTTCGCGTAGCCTGAGGGCAAACTGTTAAAATTCGGACACCCGTTTTTTCATAGTGATACGGTTGCTGTGGAGGAAGAAAAAAAATAATTGAATTACTGTAAAGTTCGACTGGACATATTTCGTAAATTTATTGGGAGCGTAATTAGAGATTTTACCCCAAATGATCGACCTAGACCGACAATAGCGTGTTTCAATGATGAATAAATTGGATAATATTCACTGGGTGTTACACCAACGACGGAAGAAATATTCACAATGGTTCCTCCTTCACCGCCATTGTTTTTACTCATGTATTTGTAGCCCAGCAAAATACCCCGGATAACGGCGGTCTGGATTAATCATTATTATTTAAACGATATTATTACCGATTAAATCGCTCGCTATTTATTTTGGACTCACGCAATTTATTTGAATCATAAGCTCCCATCGACTGTCATCCATTATTCCAGCGTTGTTTATGACTATGTCAAGTCCGCCTAATTTTTCAACGGTCTGTGCAAATCCATCTTTAAAATAATTCGTGAAGAATTATATATCTTGGCAGTATTAGATCGCGTGAATATTTCGATTTTTTTTATCCAATCCTTATTCTTAATTAGCCCCAGGGGATATTTACCTTCCAATTCTTGAGCTTTCGTTACGTCACAAACGATAAAGATCGCTCTTCCTTTACCAAATTCATCGTTCAATTTCGCAGCAGCTTCTTCACCGTTTGAATTTAACAAATCCAAAATTGACACGTGCTATAAATTAGAAGTTCTAGCGTCAATAAATTCTACCTGTATTATACTGTACAGATAACAACACAAGGAATCTTATTCTGTATACATATTATACTTCGAACGAAAAAAGAATTAATAAATAATAAAAAAAAAGGACCACAAAACTCACTGCAGCTCTGTTACTTAAAAGTTTTTTGGCAGTCTCAAATCCAATTCCGTTGGCACCACCGGTAATCAATGCAATCTTCTCTTTGACCTCCGTCATGTCTCTGAAACGATTAAAATTTTTATAAAATATTTTTCTTTTAAATCCTGAGTACAAAAGCGTAATAATTACGTAAACACACTAACAATAATATTGATGAGGAGTGAGAGGATAATTGGGATATATCTTTAAAACTTCAAGAGATAAAATATACATATGCTTGCAGTGATAACATAGGTATACAATCAGTGAAAAAGTACGTCCGGTATTTTTTGCTGGCGTTTAGAAATTAAAAGTAAGGGTTAGGGCAGTTTTCGGAAATAATCTAGAATTCTCGCTCTTATGTTGTTAGACATCATTTCTTCTAATTTCTAATTGGGACAATTATCTACTTACTTACTTATTTATATATTTTTTACTTTCGCAATACGAGAACTAGAGGCACACCTCTATGTCTTTCGGGTAGCGTTGCCTACCACATATAACGCGTTGCGGTTTGGTCGCATGCATATATAATGAAACGCTATCATCATCAAGATTTAACGGAGAGATAAAGGTGTGGTGCCTTTAATGAGGATTTGGTAGAGATGTAATCTCATCATTATACCACCGTTTATCATATTATATCATTCGAATGACCGGTATAATTTCATTAAGATCAATTTATTAATCCATCTGAAATTTCCAATACGAGTCGTTTGCTGTAATTGCTAAATTTAATCGTGACTTAAACGCCACTATTGCATATCCTTAGCAGCCATTTTCATGGTGAGACGATCAGGAATCAAAATTTCATAAACTGGTTCAGCACCCTCAGCAATCCAGACGCTTCCATTTTGCGCTGATCTTATGATGAACATCATGCCGTGCGCGACGTTTATTTCGATCCTGTATTATAGAATGTTATCGTATACAATAAGATAAGAAAGAAAAAAGAACAAAACAAAGACAAGTAGAAAAATCTACGGTACAAACTTCGGAGAGGAAAATTTGTTGATAGTATCGATTGAATTCGGTGTAGATTGCTGCAAGTTTG
Source organism: Athalia cordata (assembly GCA_963932425.1). Lineage (NCBI taxonomy): Eukaryota > Metazoa > Arthropoda > Insecta > Hymenoptera > Athaliidae > Athalia > Athalia cordata. The sequence continues at coordinate 898,262 of OZ010627.1, forward strand.
TTACTTGTTGATTTTTTCCCACGTCATCAGCAACGCCGGGACACAAGGTCAAAATACGAACGCCGGTTTTTTCGTAGTGATAAGGCATCTGCGAAAAAACAAATTCCGGAGCAATCGGTAAAATATTGAATTTGAATGTGGTCACTGTTTTCGAAAATTCTAACAATAAGGTATTTTGAGTCGTATATTATCACGTTCTTACAGCAAACGATCGACTCAATCCTATGACGGCGTGTTTTGTTCCAACGTAAATAGGACAATGTGGAAATGGAGTGACGCCGAGAATGGAAGCAACGTTAACAATCACGCCACCCTTTCCTCCCCTGTCTTTTCCCATATACTGTAAACCCAAAAGCGTTCCTCTGACCACCGCATTCTTAAAATTAAAAGGGCAAAAAAAGAAAATGAAATTAGATTAACAAAATTATAGTTCAATCAGGTCAATTTGTTTGTCCGATTTTTTCAGCCCTCGAAATACTGCAAATGACGGGTGAATCGCTTCTGAATGATTGTTTGAATCGTAAATTCTTTTTCTAATCATTAAAAAATTACACTTACTACGTTCACACTGATCATAAGCTCCCATCGATCATCGTCCATTAGAGCAGCGTTATTAATAACGATATCCAACGATCCAAATAGTTCTACAGCATTTCTAAATCCAGCTTAACCAGAATAATGAAAAATATCAGAATTTGTAACGACCATTTTAACACATCCGCGGCAAACGATCATGACTTTTAACCGACCTTCTAATTCCTGAGGTTTTGTAACATCGCAGGCGAAGAATTTTGCCCTTCGTTTTCCAAATTCTACGTTTAATCTCTCAGAAGCTCCATCGCCATTCGAATTTTCCAAATCCAATATGGCCACGTGCTAATTGAAATTATTTACATCACACGAATATCCTTCCGAGTAAGTACTGAACAATTCAGATAAATATTCCCTCACTAAGTCACTGAGGGGAAACAAGGATAAACAAATGCGAAGACTTACCGCAGCTCCATTTCGCAATAATTCTTTAGCGTATGCAAAACCCAACCCGTTGGCACCCCCGGTTAACAGTACGTTTTTACCTTTTATCTGCATTTCTGAATGTAAACTATGCGCTTAAAAAATAAAAACTAAATGAAAACCTAATAATGATTTACGACAGAAAAACCAAAAGTCTTCCGAACTCACCGATTAAATCTCTGATATAATAAACGAGATCTTTAAGAATCGAATTGGTTATTTTCTCAAGCAGTTATTGGTACGCCAAAACGACGATTTCGACGCGTCTCTAACGAATGTTTCAATTATAATGACGATATAATTCGCTTGTTCGTGCAAGCGAAGCATTGACCCTTAATATACGACGTATCGTTTAAGAGTAATGCTGCATAAGGTCATACAGCTGATAGCCTCACGCATAATATTTGTGTATATGGATACGAATTACGTAGGTATGTAGAATACAATTTCAGCAGTGAACATACATTTTAGTTGTTAATCACACTCTCCACAATCTGAAATGGGGGAGTAAACATGTGTATACATAATAAAAAATTAACTTGATCAGCTACTCATTGATTGTCAATATAAATTGGATAGCATGTTATTTTTTTTTTTTTTTTTACTACTATTTTTATACCTGTAGTAATAGCATAAGTAGCTTGGATCATAAAATAATATAAGCGAGAATAAAATTTACAACGTGATTGTTTCTTTTATCATTGTGCTCGGAATACTCCTACGGTGATGTGTAGATCCAATATACAAGTATCATCCAATCTAGGCACGACCTGTCAGGGAGAAACGATCAGGCCTCGGAACCTCACAAACGGGTTTCCCGTGTTCTACTAGCCAAACGGTGCCGTTTGAAGCGTTACGAATAATCTGCACCATTCCTTCAGCCACGGCAACAGGCCTTGTGATAAAGAAAAAAAAAACAAATATTGCATCCTTATATTATATACCGATACTCTGAAATATCTCTACAGAATCGTATTCTGAATAAAATCAGTAGAATCTGCATATTGACTATCAAAGTCAATTTGAAGGTAGACGTATATATAAATAAAATTTAGGTACGTGGTGTTTACTAACTTTTGGCAGGAAAGTGCTGTGACTTCATCAATAACAAATTCGGCACCCAAACTCGGCAGCGCACCATCAACCGCCCCAGCTACCAATGGCGTCTCCGTTATACCCGGACACATCACGAGAATCCTGACATTTTTTTGACAACTCATCTGAAATTTGAGGGATAATTTACCAATTATGTATAGCAACTGTACATCAACTCGGGAACATCATTTCAGATGGGCGATCTCACCGCAATGGATCTACTGAAACCGATGACAGCGTGTTTAGTTCCATCGTATACTGGAAAACTGGCAACTGGATCGAGACCAAAAATTGAACCGATGTTTACGATGACACCACCCTTATCTTTTCCCATGTACTTCAGACCCAAATAAGTTCCATGAACGAGGCCGTTCTAAATAAAAATTTAAAAGATAAAGGAAGAAGTTTGTATACATGATATGGTAAAACGTTGCGACTTACAAAGTTGATATCGATCATCTTAACCCATTGCGTTTCATTTACTATTCCAGCATTGTTAATTAATATATCGAGACTACCGAACTTCTGAAGGGTCTTCGTAAACGCATCTAATCGATATACACAGATAAAATAAAAGAAAATAATCAATCGATCGATTTGTTTTGTTTAATTAACGAACTCTAACTTATAGGTATTGCTAATCCAAATAGTGATCTGTTTTTCCTCAAATTACCTTCCAATTCAGCAGGTTTAGTTACATCACCAGCGATAAAAAATGCCCTGTCATCTCCGAACTCGGCGTTTAATTTCTCCGCCGCTTCTCCGCCAGCTTTGGGTGATAAGTCGAAGATTACAACGTGCTGTAACGATCGAGAATCATTAGATTCCAAATTTTCAAATTATTTCAGATTATTCAATCGTGACGGATATTCAAGACAGATTTATACTTTAACTCCGTTGCGTAGTAATTCTTTGGCATATGCAAACCCTATTCCGATTGCACCGCCGGTCACCACAGCGACTTTGTTCTGTAAATCCATTTCTGAAAAATTTTACATCTAATCTCAGTTTATGATCAAAGTTCCAATTAAATTTGCACACTTATTACATAGAACAGGAATACCCGCTGCATGATATGAAATAATATATTCGAATGAAACTGACCTGACGAATAGAGTCTGAAAAAATCGACGGAGTCAAAACTTTTATCTTTGTCGATGTTCGTTCCTTGAGATCTGAAGTGCCTTTACGGAGAAATGTGTTTGTGTGAAGTATATATGTTCTACTCTCCTATCTGCTCTCAACGATGAAGTGATCTTGAGTACAACACGATCAATTTTTTTGTTCGTTGATGGTCGCCTTCTCGTTGAGTTATTGTCTGGTATTTGAAATCGTTGCTTGTTATTCATAACTAAATTATAGGCGGTAATGCCGCAGCTCCACTTAATCAAATTTTAATTTAATAGTGCTTGGGCGAATGATTGGCTAGCCATTCTATTAGGTCTACATAACAATTGGCTGATGCCTGCAGTTAGATTAAAATTGAATGAAAATGTAACGTCCATGTAGACCGACCATAACTTGTTTTCGAATCATGTATTCTGACCCTCTGATAAATCGATATCAGCCGGATATCGCTATGGCAAAAAGGTCATAATTTTCCATAACAACAGAATAAGTCTCCTCATGAGAAATCATACACCCGGCGAACCATTTGTTTTATTTGCCGCCGGATAAGCCATCCGGATTAAGGAATTTGGATTTTCTTTTCTTATGGGAAAATAAGAGTCCACCGGAGAATTATATTCGATGAATTGTTATAGTCACACACATTTTAAAAAAAATATATTTCCGGTTTGCGAGACTCGTCGAAATCCCGAAATCAAAAAAATAAATTCAAAAATTCAAACACTGCGGATGTCGATGTCACATCTTTTAATTATATCGACCACTTGTACGACCACCTCATCTACTGTATATCAGTGACCTTATCTTATCGAACTTGGATAAAAAAAAAAAATACAAACAAATCGTTTCTAGATCAACAATGAGCAGAATATGAGCGTTGACCGAAGATTATGGGAAGACAGCCAGCCACATGGTATGCTTTTTCTTATTTTCAGGTATTGGTCTCTCGTCAACAATTCTTGAACGTATTCGAATCTATAAAGCTTATTTTTGAATTTTTGTAAGTGCTCTCCCGCAGATCCTTTCAAGAATATTTTTAAAAAATCCCGCCAAGTCCCAACGCAAGTTTCAAATCGGAAAGTTAATTTTTCGGAATCAAGCTGATCGCAGAGGGCGTAAGCTCGCTGGGGTGTGTTAGAGACCCTCTAGGGTGTGTTGCTGGGACACGAAGTCCCATGGCTGGCTGTGTTTTCCTTTGCTTTCCATATTCTTCAGTCAACGATATAAGCAGAGTTGAGAGCATAATTCTTGCAGATTTGTGGTAAACGTTGATGCTAATTACGTTCGTTTTTAGGGGGAAAACAATTGTATTTCTATCTCATAAACCAACTTTGATCAACCCGATAAAGGTTCTGTTTAACTTTCGTCTGAAACGATCACAAAAATTAATATCGACCTCACAGATTCAGGTTACCTTCAATCGGAGTAGTAATATTTATTCTACTGTATACATTTTTCAAATTTTATTTGCGACCCTTCAATTTGAGTAACATATCTTCATTTTAGACTGCTCTTAAATAATGAACTCGACTACTCTTTCATCATCTACATTAGTATCTTCGAGCCAAAGCGAATCCCAAGATCTAGATGGTACGTCGAGCAGCTCAGCAACGTGTAAAATATTGAGCCAAATAAAGTCTGACCTTGACGTCCAGAAACAACAGAAAAAACTTGTTAAAGATTTACACCTTAAACGAGTACAATCGCTTCGAAAAGAAATTGATTATTTAAAAGCTACAGAGTGGAGATATCACCGTCCAGCAGAGAGGTATGAGAATAAATCAATAGATTTATATTCATATCTTTGATGAAATTTAATCTTAATTACAGGAATTGAGTAAAGATGGTCTCATTGATTTTCAATGCACTGAAACAAGTGCTAACATTCTCTGAAGAACCACAACCTGATTTAGCTGACGTCATACAACAATTAGAAAATGAACAAGAACAAAGTTTAGAAGCCTGCTTAGAGCAGGAATTGAATGAAGATTCGGAAGGATGTTTTCATAAAACTGGGACAATAACACAGATCGAATCAGATTGCATTGTAATAGATGAAAAGTACATCTATGAAAAATTAAGAATGAATCCAACAGTTGGCAATATTGAAGTTGGAGCCAAAGTCCATTACTTAGGATTCCGGAGATCTAAGAGCGATGAGATAAGAGTGGTCAAAATACTGTCAGTTATCGATGACGCCTGGGACAATGAAGGTACTACTTGGAAAAAAGAGGATGTAAAATCAGAAATATTGAGTCGAGTTAATGTGGGCAAAGTGATGAAAAGAGAGCAACGAATGGTTTGCGTCGAACCTAATCAGATCACCTTCAGCTTAGACGATGTCACCTCAGAATTCATTCCCATAATTGGAGACTGGTTAAAAATTGAATCTGTAGTTCAAGTTGACAAAAGCTTTGTAGATTATAGCGGTGAAATACTCCAAGTTGATAGGATCTTTCCACTTAGATCCAAACTGTTTACTGGGGTTGTTACTGTTTATAATATCAATTCTGGTATTGGTACAATAAACAATAATGTAGCTTTTAACAAAGCAGACTGTGAGCCTGGTTACATTCCATGCATTGGAGATAAGGTTATTACGGATTGCATCGAGAGTGATCAAGGAAAAAATACTTGGAGGTCATTATCCATTGTTCCAATTACGCAGCAGGTAATGAAAAAAACTTTTATCCCATCAATTAACAAATGATCGATTATCTTTCAATACCTTTCACTTTTGGATTCAGATGGCAAAGCAGCCAACTTTCAACGCTCAAGTGCCAATTTGCAATGATGGCGACCAACGAGAAATTCTGAAGGAAGAAAAATACGGAGTAATGATAACTGGCAACTTGACTTATGATTTAGAACTACTTGAAAAGCGAGATATCATTGTGGAGATAAAAAATAATGGGCAGCACACACAAACTGTGATGAATGGATTATTTTTGTCTAAGAAATCAATGTCGCAGCTGATTTTGGTGCACCCAAACATCAATAGTACCATAGATTTAAACCCCTCCGAATCTGTATGCTATACATTCAGGTGCCATGCTAAATTTGTCGGTTATTCAGAAGAAGCGTTTCTCTTTGTTTTTAAACACTTCAAGACTCGCCGTATGTTTCGCTTTAACGTTTCTCTGAAGAATTCCTCAAGGCATGAGGTAAAAACCGATCGAAGTGTAAAAGAAGACAAATTGTACAAGCAAACTGAATACGAAAAATCAATGTACGTGGAAGGTATTAGACCCCGTTTGCCACCAAAATTCATTGCCGTTAGGCCTGGGATATTTAATATTCCCCAACGATTGTGGGACGTTATGCTTCGTTTACATAATGAGAGAAAATCCCTGATGGAGAGTGTTGTAGCTTTAGAGGAGACAGAATCCTTGTTGTCCAGTGACCTAAACTTCAAGAATTTTAAAGATCGTTTTCATGTACTATTGTACCTGGAAAGTATCGGTGACTCCATAGAAATGCAGCGCTACGATATGAGTGGGGTAATCATGCGACCTACCAAAGAATTTCTTGCTCTCGAAGTACCAGGGCTTGCAGAAAAACGACCATCGCTCGTGGTCGGTGATAGAGCAATTATTTCCTTCAACTGGGACGACAGCCAGGGTAAGCAGAGGTCGAATACTGAAATATTCCTGATTATCTATTTAGTTTTTAATGTGAATGCGAGGAATGATTTGAAATTAATCTCGTGTAGGTAATGTAAAATATGAAGGATTCATACACCAAGTAAAGAGCTCAGAAGTGCTCCTGAAGTTTAATCCTGCCTTCCATGAAAAATATAATGGTGCACGGTGCGAAGTTACTTTCAAATGCTCTCAAACACCATCTAGTCGTTGTCACACCGCCGTTAATCTGTCTATTCTTCACTTGGGTGCAGAATTCCTATTTCCATCTAAAATTGTACCAAAAGCACCGCAGTTAAACTTACTAGAGCTAGACAGTGAAAGGGAAGGAGATCAGAGCTCAAATGTATTCATGGAAAAAGATCATACTGCAAGACCCATAAAAAATTCGGACTTGGAAGAATGTGCCTTACAGTTGAAAAAACGCAAATTAGTGTGGTTTAACAAAAAGTTGAATCGCTATCAGAAAGAAGCTGTGCGATGCATATTGCAAGCCAGAGCACGCCCATTACCTTATGTAATATTTGGTCCTCCAGGTACAGGCAAGACAATAACTCTCTGCGAGACAATATTGCAAACATATAAGACTATACCTGAAAGTAGGATGTTGGTTGCAACACCTTCAAACAGTTCTGCGAATCTCATAACCGAAAGATTACTGGATAGCGGAGTACTAAAGCCTGGAGACTTGGTGCGTCTCGTTGGCTTTCACTGCACAACGGATAATTCGATTCCAGATAAACTCCTCCCATATTGCGCAATGGGCGACCTAGCCAGGGAAGGAACATCAATTCGTACCGAAAACCAAGGCAATGGCATAAAACCCAGTTGCAGTACCAGCGTTCTGGGTCGTCATAGAATCACAGTAGGCACATGTATGTCCTTAGGGATATTGTACAACATGGGCTTTCCCCGGGGGCATTTTTCTCATGTATTTGTCGACGAAGCAGGACAAGCAACTGAACCAGAGATTCTGATACCCTTGAATTTCATCCACTCTGATCACGGACAAGTCATTCTAGCCGGAGATCCGATGCAACTTGGACCCGTTGTTCGAAGTAGATACGCAAATCATTTTGGACTTGGTTTGTCCTTCCTTTCGAGATTACTTCAAAGATTTCCTTATCAAAAAGATACGCAGGGGTTTGAATGGGGATATGATCCCAGGCTAGTTACAAAACTAAGGATGAACTATAGAAGCTTACCGGAAATACTCCATCTGCCTAATTTGCTATTCTATGACTCTGAACTTGAACCACAGGTAATTTAAAGTTGTAAATTAATTAAAAGTAAATTGAGTTGTCATTTTTTGGGCTAAAAAATGAACTGATATTCTTAGATCACAAGACAAGGAAAAGAAGGTGATCTGCTCAATTTAGTTGCAAGCGATTTGCCTGAAAGGTCAAATGGTCCTCCAGCGATAGTGTTTCACGGAGTGCTGGGTCAGAATTATCAAGATCCAGATAGCCCTAGTTGGTATAATCCTGAAGAAGCAGCTCAGGTGTATTTTTATGTACTTAAACTGCAGAGCCACGGTCTTCGCTCCGAAGACATCGGAATCATAGCCCCCTACACGAAACAGGTGAACAAATTTTACACTGAATAAATCACAAAGTATATAATAGGTAAATACTAAATTTAATTTTCTTACTGAAGGTTCATCAAATTCGCGACTTACTATCAGAAATGGATATGACGTTACCAAAAATTGGCAGCGTTGAAGAATTTCAAGGTCAAGAGCGAAATGTGATAATTCTGTCTACAGTGAGATCGATAAGTGATCTCGTTCAAGAGGATGTGAAGCGTTGTCTAGGATTTATTTCTTTGCCTCGTCGTTTGAACGTTGCCATTACCAGAGCTCGAGCACTTTTAATTATCCTGGGAAATCCATACTTACTTTCACAAGATCCTTACTGGAGAGCAGTAATCTCATACTGCGTTCAAGAGAACTCTTATACTGGCTGTGATTTTCTCTCATCATCCTCAGACACAGAGTAAAAATTTAACTCAAAAGTATTACCAATTAATTATGATAAACTTTCATATGACATTGGAAAAAAATAATGTTCCTTAATTAATAAATGGATCCTGTGTTTCGCTAACCTCATTCCAGAACCCAGAATCCCTTTGCAACTTTCATCAAAACGTACCTGCATGATGTTAAAGTGAGAAAAAACTTGTTATCAGAAACTTCATCATGTAAAAATAAATATTTTTTTTCTATCTCTAAAAAAAATTAACGTTTATACTTTGTTACGTAGAACAATAAATCTTTACCAAATATTTTAGACTTTCAATTACTCTTGAGTGACAATCTAAGCAAATTTGAATTCAGCTTAAAGGCTAATCAACTGTGAATGAGTTAGTAGAAACTGATCAAGTGGATCATGGAGGAGAGAGGATATATCAACGATACAACGGTAATTGGGTTACAGAACTGTATAAATTTGTTTATTATGTGTTTTTCTTGCATCAAAGATATTGCGACGCGATATTCTTATGAAACTGTATAGAAACCTGATATCTTCAACAGAAACTGCAGCAACCATTGACAACATCATGCTTCAAAATTCGATACTTCTCTGTACGGTGCCTTCTGATTGTGAAGTTTTTTTAGAAAATCATGGAATTTGCGGAAGTCTTCGTAGATGTAACAAAACAAAAATCAATCATGTCAGATCGTACGACGTGCGGAAGAATAAAAAAAAATCATTGATCAATGGACAAATAATACCGACCTTTATTAGTTCCACACTATACTGACTGAATCCTGATTTTTTGCTTTTAGTTTACGCTCAATCAAATTCTCCAAAGCTTCGCTCCGCACGCTCAATGTTTCGATCTTTTCAACTAGCTGTTGATAGGGTGACGCTGGCTGCCCGCCCATCACGACGTGTCCTAACTTACTGTCGATCTTGGCATCCAATCTTGCGTTACGAATTAGATTGACAATCCAACACTCGGCAACATCTGCTTTCATATTAAGCTTTTCTGCTAGCATGCTGAGGGAAAAAATGGATCATGAGGTTTCACTCCGATGATCAATACTTCAAAACTCTTAAATTTACTGTACTAATCAGATTTCAGAGATGAAAACTTTTAAGTTATACTTACTCAATACTGATGCACTGGTGAATCCGACAGAAGGTTTCAAAAATCATCAGCCTAGCATTTTCAACAAACTCGTTCAACAAGGCGTTGAGGAAGAAATCATTATAGACAACTGTTTGGCACTCTTGCAGTTTCTGACGAGCTCCGTCGAAATCGAAATTCACGTACAAATGCTCCAAAAACTCGGTAATTGGATCCCGGTATGTGTAAGATTCCTAAGGACATGAGAGTACAGTTACAAATGACGGAACAATGCACCCACTTACGTTTGCTACGACTAATGTGTGAAAAAATTACCTGTTGAATAACTTTCACGAGATCTTTGAGCGTGGAACGTCTGGATCGATTAATGATGACAGCTGTTGTCAAGTAGCGAAGGATGTGAGGACACATTGTCTGGATTGCGTTCAAGTAACTGACACAAAATCAGCCATGTTAATGATGAAACAATAATTAAGTATGTCGAAACATATTTTTTAGAGAACTTACTGAGGTCTGTATAAGAACATTTCGATGATCAGATCTCTACCCTTCACATGATTAAAGAAAACAAATAGACTCCAGTGAATAAGCCAAGTACGTTGTTGAAGAACTTGCAACGAGTTGCCGACACTATTGATGTCGATGTACTCTCGAAGCTTGTTCACATCCTCTAAGGCAGTTTCCCAGTTTTGAACCAAAATTTCTGAAGCCAATTTTCCCCAGAGGACGTTCAAGTAATTCTGTATAGTAAAGGAACCAAAATAATCAGCAGGGCTCAGGATTATAAGGAATCCAAACTGATAAATTGCACAACAGGTTAAAAATGTTCATGTCAACATTACCTTGTCCGCTGGTGGCATAACCAGCATGTAGAAATACAAATAGGATGTAGAAACGGAATAGGTACCGCACTCGTAACGATACTTTGCAAGCTTGACCAAACTTTCCATCATTTCTACTTTGAACTGCAAGCATAAATTAATATACAACCCTCGAAAAGCGACGTTGGCAATTTATAAAAGTTCGGCTACTGTAATTATGTTTTGAGAATTGAAGAACTTCATCTTACGTCTGATTCTTGTGTGAGAAAGTTATTGAGGGCTTTAGAGTCCCGCATCTTCTCCATTGTTTCCATGGTATCATCATCATTCATCAGCTTTAGAATAACTGATACGTTGTCTTCTAAATCACCGAGTTCTTGCAATACGCGATTACGTCGCTCGTTCAGTTCCTTTAAATAAATTAGCCGATACAGAACTTTTGTGGTTTAAAACGGAACTGGAGGGTACATCACATAGATTGCTAATGATCCAAGAGATCAGAAGGATGAGATCTATCAATGAATTTCAATTAAATCGGTATGACTCACCTCCGGCACTTCGAATTTGGGGTAAAGTTGTTTCCTGATATCAATGGCGTAATCGATCATATTAGTTTTGCTAAGTATGTCCAACTCAGCTTGAAGGAGTTCAGTTTCATTGTAAATCTGGAATAACGATGAACATATTTTTTAGTTGTAACCTCGAAAGATCCACGCTCAACTGTCGGTAAGAGTAAAGCTGAGTAGTGAAGTGCTTACCTTCTTTGCAGAGAGAAACTCCAAGAGTGGAAACACCAAATGTCTGTCCAAGTATTGCCCGATGCGAGCCGTCAAGTCAAATTCCGCCATTATTAGTTAAATAAATGGGCAAGAATTTCAACTGAACACTGGAGGATAGGGAAAGGCCTGAGTTGCCGTAGGGAAGAAACACGAACCTGCGATTTGGAGGTGAACAGAAACGTGAAACAATATTCACAAGTTTATTGCTCGCCATGCCATATGCGACAATACCGCGAACTACTTTTGCCGCAAAACGCGCGTAGAATTATTTCAAATTCCTAATGACCTGTGAAAATCCTCAGCATTGACTGAACGCCTGAACGTCCTCATTCAATTCCTGTACTGAGTTTTTGCAAAATTTTTATCCAAGGACCATGCAAGGATCTTTATGATCATAACTATCAGATTTTTTTACAATTCTGGGATCGGTTATAATTAGAAATACATCATAATGCTATGAAATCATTGAAAATACTGTCTAAAATACCTATTTAATTTTCAACCGAGAAAAATAAATCTTTGATGCGTTATTGGGACAGTGTTGGGCTCTGGTGGTGGGCTAATGGTGCGTTTTGGAGAAATATACATTTGCCCTGGGAATTCCAAGCGACATCTTTCTACAGCAGATCGCCACCCAATGATGCCAAGACTGGTTTTTGGGATAGGCGGTGATGGCTTCAGATGGATGGAAGAATGCTTGACTTGTGATTCAGCATCCACCTTTTCTCGCTTGAACCTTTCTATTGAAATTCCAGCTTTAGCAGATTCCTCAGCTAATATCTACAATAAAATAAAAAAATATAAATATTCGTATTTTACTTTACACGATTCCACTAGAAGTCAATGCACCAACAAACCCACGAAAATGGAGAGATATTTACTTTTCGGAAGTTTGTTCCTTTCAAGTAACCGTACTTTTCCTCCCATGTACTTTGTGATTTGCGCTCGTGGCGGATCACTTCTTTTCTGTAAATTGAATTACGTATATTATCTATTGTCAGTTGTGATTATTGACATTATCAGTTTAGATATCAAAGAATAATTCTCACTTTATGCCATCCAGTACAGTTGGCTTTTTTGATGCATCTCCGGTATCTCTGTCGTATAATACTTTGCTAGCGGTATCCTTCTTTTCATTTTTAGTACCACTCGCTTTGTTATTGTCTGTCTTCGATTGTTCCTTATTTTCCTTTGTAATAGAAGAGGCGCTCATACTATGCAATTATAATGATTCGGAGAGCAACGATCAACGTCTTGGATAATGTCCTGCGACCAAAAAGATACAAACACCGTTGGAAATAATTGTAGTCAAGTTGTTAGGTCAATAATTTCAGTATCATGCGCGAGTTATAACACAGATACGAAAAACACACAATTTTCAACTTTGACCTGGAAAATTATTAGCCCCCGGTTATCGATTTAAATTTATTCACCAACTTGTAGTCGGTAACTTCAGAAATCGCTGATAAAATAGCTAAACGGCTAAAGAATAGATGGGGTTGGAAAGGTTACAACGTAACTACGGAAAAATATTTTCAAATTAAATAAGATTTGAATTCATAGACAATCAATGTTACAATAAGATATCATGAACACAGGAATGGGGAATCGTTCTCTGCAACAACCCTTGTACAATCAGAGTCAAAGTTGTATGGAGAGATTTTTTACTTTCTGCATCACCTCCAGGATACCGTTGAATGAAGAATTCAGTCAACAAAGATACCTAAATAATAATTCTGTAATTTTTGAATGTACATAGTTCGATTGCACATAAATAAAAATCTAGTTTATACAGTGAGATATAATTTGTAGGGCCACAATATTCACAATCAGACGAACACCTGAAATGACGCGTTTCCAAACCACCTTAAATGAGGTAGCGTCCTCGGCTCGTTTCGATTTTTTTTTAAGTGGAACGATCGCCATTAAGCCCTAGCAAACCACTATCGCGGGCCCCCCTCAGGGCCGTCTGGTGGGATGAAACCTGTGAACATGAGAAACAGGGAAAAAAAGCAAAATAGATATTCTTTGAGACAATAAAATATTAATTCTAGACATGGCAATTGCATCCTATATCACATAGAAATAAGTTTGTATATGCTTGCTCATGACAACACACAAATTCACGTAAAACATAAACATTCACAAAACATACATGTACCATGGTACTACGTATAACATGAAACATGGAACAAAACAAACAAATAAATAATCATCATCATTGTCAATCATCTTAACACTAAATATCATTATCAATAAATGAACATGATTATCAATAAATGAACATGATTATCAACAAAAAAAAACAGAAAAAGACAGACGGTATAATTTCTGAAAAGAGAAAAAGTATCAGTCAATAAATTCATACAACACGAAACCTGGAACATACAACACAAACAATTGATCAACATATTATTATACCAGATGAAATTCCTGCTCGAATTTCTGCAAGGAAAAAACACAATTGTCAATTGATTTCTAAAATATGAAACCTGAAACATACAAACAAATAAGCAACATATCAGTAAAATATTAAATTAAATTTCTGCAAAAAGAAAGAACAAGCAATGGTAACTAAGATAATTTTGACTGCCAAAATTTAAAACTTGTGATCAGCATCTGATTAGTATTGAAACTAAAAATCTGAAGCAATCTGGAAGAATCTGGAGATTTCTTTGGGGGAGTATGGCTTTCTGAAATCAGAAAGCAAACAGCATTAGTAGCCAGAGACAGCCTGTGGACAATATCTGATTAGTATCGAAACTAAAAATCTGACCCGTGCAAATAGATAAACATATATACAGGTCAAATTCAAAATTATTTAAGTTGATTATTGATTAAGCTGAGTAAGTGAAGAAAGTTCCTGTAATGATTAGACAGCCAATTTGATTTGAATTGATTGATGGAAGCTGACATCAATTTTTCCTAAATAATGAACTGTTCGCTCTGTTTAGCATCCATGAACAGATATTTGTGACTTTGAATTTCTGAAATAAAAAAGCGATCTGCAGATTAGTAGCCAGAGACAGCCTGTGGACAACATCTGATTAGTATTGAAACTAAAAATCTGAAAGAATTTGAAAGAATCTGAAGATTTCTTTGGAAGAGTACGGATTCCTGAAATCAGAAAGCAATCGGCATTAGTAGCCAGAGACAGCCTGTGAACAAAATTTGATTAGTATCAAAACTGAGATCTAGAAAGCGAAAATCACTAACAGAACGGTTTATTTGTGCTCGATGAATGCGGTACTGCCGATGGTGAATTGAATATTTATTAATTACCAAGAAATGTTAGTCAACAGTTCTCAAGCCAATTTGATGTGAATTGATTGATGAAAGCTAACATAAATTTCTCGGAGATAATAAACTGTTCTCTCTGTTTAGCATCCATGAGCAGATATTTATGACTTTTAATTTCTGAAATCAAAAAGCGATCTGCAGATTAGTAGCCAGAGACAGCCTGTGAACAACATCTGATTAGTATTAAAACTAAAATCTGAAAGAATCCGAAAAGTTCTTCGGCAGTTTGGATTCCTGAAATCAGAAAGCAAACTGCAGATTAGTAGCCAGAGACAGCCTGTGAACAACATCTGATTAGTATTAAAACTGCAATCTGAAAAAATCCAAAAAGTTCTTCAGGACTTTGGATTCCTGAAATCAGAAAGCAAACTGCATATTAGTAGCCACGGACAGCCTGTGAACAAAATCTGATTAGCAATAAATCTAAAAACTAAACCCTAACATCTGTAAGAAAAATTGATTAGTATTAAGACTAGGGCCCTAACAATCTGAAAGGTAAAGTTTTGATTAGTGTCTTACAAATAATCCCGTGGAAGTCAAGTACCACGCACAAAAAGGTGCGATAGTACCTGATTTCTTACAATTTTTCGGTTTTTGGGTTTAAAACGCATGAAGCGTTGTAATCGTAGTTTTATCTCCAAGTCCGCGCGCATCGAAGTAGCAGCGACGGAACTTGGAGTTTTTTTTTAATTTTCGATTCCTGAAAGAGAATCTCTCAATACATATTCCCACCACCAATATAAGACAAGTTTTTATAGCGCCTTGCAAGATGGCAAGTCACGCTAGTTATTGTTTTAACAAATTTCTTAGGACCCTTAAGGACATCACATATGAAAACCGTGCAAACACAGATCATGCGATTCCTCGTCCTCGCGCTATACCCGCGCGAGCAGCGACAGACTTGGAATATTTGTGCTAATGGAAATCGAAAAATGCAATTTTTAATCGCATCCTTCTATTCCAATTAGCACAGGGAAAGGAAGGAAAGAGGTTTACAAAGGACATAAAATTTGTGGCGTGGCGGTCGGCGATCCTCTTCGACGCGAAGTCTTCGAGCTCAACGTCCACCTCACTTCCATGCACCACGGCTGGTACGGAGAGCAAGGTGGACGCATTTTGCCCATTCCAAGTGACCACAAAAATATTACGGGGAAGCAAAAAAATAATTTAATTGAATTGAATTCTTAGTTTGGGTTTGTGAATTATTGGAAGTAAAAAGATCTGTTAGATCTTATTGTCAGCAAAAAGATCTAAGGGACCACAAGAAGAGAATTATTGGATAAGAAAAATCCAGGAAAATGTCGTAGGAAATTAAATAATACAATTTGATAAACTATTATGCTCAATTGATCACTTGGAATTGCTGTGGAAAGAAAAGTAATTGCACTTCCGATTTCTTGCCTACCCCAATTTTGTTTAGCCCACATCCCGCCCAACGGACAAAGTTATGACTTGCACACTCGCATTCGCACTTCATAAACATTCCAGATAAAAACACCCTTCGCGATGCATGATTTTACCTATACCTGCCTTTCGCCTATATTTATCCAAGAAAAGATTTTACTGACGAAAACCCCAATTCACACTTGCGCCGGCGCTCCAAAACATTCGGTTCACATTCGTTTTGTCAAAATTTTGACAACTGACTCGACAAAAAAATAAAATATATAAAAAAATTTTATGAGGCAACAAAAAATTTCAGAGTGTGAATGTGTTCAGGCAGCCCACGCCTCGGCCGAAGCCGTATAATATTCGACAATGTGTGTGTTTTTGGGCGTCGAATTAATTAAAAATTGCTATTTTTTTTTGTTTTTTCTAACATGAAAAAGTTAAGGGCTATATAGTGTGTAAGGGAAAACAATTCCCATGTGCAGCACATACATCTCAACCAAAGCATTCCATCTCAGTCATATCTCACATTTATTGCCGTGGTATCTCGTTCAAAAACTTACCGTACCTGTTGTGTGTATAGAAATGTAAAGGCTGCCCACGCCCCGGCCGAAGCCGTAATGCATTTAAATTTTGAGGAAAGGTGTGTTTGTTATCTGGCCGCAATTTGAACAACATTGATAATCATTGAATGATTTTAGTAACTTGATTTTTAGTGATTCAAATTCTTTAATACTTTGATATAATTTAATTAGAATCTTTGAAAATGAATTTCATGAAAAAAAGAATGAATTTAATATCTCATATCTACTCTCAATTAGCAACAAAAAAGTTAAGGGCTGAAAGATTTGTGTAAGGGAAGAAAAATTCTTATGGTGATTAGACATCCTAGATCTCGTTAATATACGTATAGATTCTTAATATACTAATTGTAAGCGCAGACTTAGCAGTTAAAACTTAATAATAATCTTAAGTCGATTTCTATTTTCCTTAACTATGTATATTTTGTGTTATAATATAGGCTGCCCAGGCCCCGGCCGAAGCCGTGATTTATAAATTTTGGAATGTGTGTGTTTTTATCAGCCGAAATTTATTAAACTTTGAAAATCTTGAAACGATTTGAGTATCGTAATTCTTATTAATTGAAATTGAATAATCTTTTGATAATCTTATTGGAAATCGTACTGGAAAATATTTTAAGTAAAAGAATGAATTTAATTCATATCATTGATGGGCTAAAAATGTGTGTATATAGGTATTTATGTTTTGGGATGGGGTTCCTTATGACTAATTTTTTTTTTTTTTTTCTTAAGGCTAACAAGATAACATAATAGGTAATGGAATAATATTTTTCATTGACCGGGATTCGAACCCGGTCGTAATTGTCATTCGACAAAATTCTTGCCAATTATAAAGTTTTCAGAAAAGAAAACGTTGCCTAAGAGTGTTCTTTTTAGTTAAGAACTTCGGTAATCTTGAATACTTCATATTAATATTAGACTTAATCGTAATCTTAAATACTTCATGTTAATATTAGACTTAATCGTAAACTTATATACTTCATGTTAATATTGGACTTAATCGTAATCTTAATTTTGATCTTAGTTTATTCTCAATCCATACGATGTCCGCGGTAGTTGCTTCAAGCTTAATCGGATACTTATAAAGTTAACAGAGAATCAGGCAGAAGAAAGGTGTTAAAAATATGTTTCTACATTCATGAGTTGAAGTTGATTAGTTTGAAAGAAGAAGAAGTGAAAATAACTATAGACTGATAATTTTAATTACTCTCAAAAAAGGAATTACGAATTTTTTAATTGGTTAGAATTGCTGAACACACCTGATTCTCATACGGAAAGTGAAACTATGGTAAAGAACCACCATTCGAACGACTAAATTTTTTTTTACCGATTAGTGATCGACGCAAACGAGATCGATCGCTAAAAAATCTATTGAAAAATCAAGAAAATACGCGGGCCGATCAAACGGTGGTCTTTACCGTTGCCTATGAGCTGCACACTCTTGCTTAAAAGATTGATCGATGATGATTTTGTTTGAATAGTTTATAGTTTATAAACTGTTCGTTATGACTGACTAATTGACTAACAGATTGACTGACTGAATGATTTTCTAAGAGAATTCTACATCTGTGACTCTACAAAGTGCAGGTGTGCTA
Organism: Athalia cordata; assembly: GCA_963932425.1. NCBI lineage: Eukaryota > Metazoa > Arthropoda > Insecta > Hymenoptera > Athaliidae > Athalia > Athalia cordata. The sequence continues at coordinate 916,698 of OZ010627.1, forward strand.
TGCTCAACGACAACCAAACCTGCAATTACCTGAGCTGAAATGATATCAAAATCTAAAGTACCGCCACACCACGCGAAATAAAGGAGGAAAGGACTTCACAAAATACAACGACCTCAATGCCCGCGTTCACCATCGTGTGAGCTGGCAAAGAAATCGAGGGAATTCAACTGCTGGGGCTTACCCCATCGCTGCCGGTACCAAGACCGGACCCGAGCTGGTTCCCAAGCTCGGGGGTCTTGGAATTTACCCGGAAGTCTCTGCCTCCCTGATGGTTATAGCTGTGTAGTAGATTGAACGTAGCGGGTGTGGTACGATGAGAAGTTGATGCGATGCTCCCACGAAGGCGATGCTGTAAAAATTATAAGGAAAAAAAACATGAATATTGAGAAGCAAAAATTTGTAAAATAAAGGAAAAAAATAGTTGTGGAAAATTCTAATTACCCAGATTTTCCACTTCATGTTCAGCGGTACGATCAGCTGTAGACGAGGTGAATCCATTGGATGCAGCAAAAACGTTCGCCTGTAATAAGAAAATTTCAAAATTTTTAATACAATGAACTTGAAATACCCAGAATTTGGAAAGAATGAGATGAAAAATATTCAAATTTCAAACTTACCACTTTTCCTTAGTCCGGGGAACAGAGATCAGGTTGAAGTATCCATCGGATTCTTGCAAAAAATTGTAATTGCAGAGATTTTTCAATTCACGTTGATGGTCGATGATCAGTCATACGAGGAGACTTTATTGTGTGCAGCAAGAATTTTTTTTTCTGATACAGAATATCAACATTTTCATTATAATGGATTTCATAGACACAAGCCACACAAATATAAGGAATTCGGAAAGAATGATCCCAAGAACACTTAAATTTCAAACTCACCATTTTTTTTTTTCGGAGTCTGGTGAACAGAGATTCGGTCCAAAAATTTTCTGGATCCTTGTCCAGCTGTGTGTAATTGCAGGACTGCAAGTTCTGAGCTCTGTAATGCATAATAAGAAACATATAAATATCGCTGCAGTTTCAAGTCAATTTGAAATTTACGACAAAAATCACACCCCGGTATTCCAATCGCTAAGTTGCATCTGATCGAAAAAGTAATATTTCCACCTCTATTCGGCCTCAATTAGCTAATTAAATTTCGAATAAGCGAAAACAATTGCACTACAGATGCCGAGCAATACGAAAACCACCCCGAAATCGAAATATTATTCTATTAATTCGACGCGGTAATTTGTTTGTTGCAAACCAGTTTGGACTTGTCAGCGAATAGTCACGAGTCGAGCCGAAGACACCCGGCGGCCGATGCAACGCGGAATACCGTAGTAGAAAGATTTGGAAAAATTAATAAATTCAATAAAATGAAACTCACCATTTTACGTAGGTAGGAAAATCTGGTAGAAATTCGGATGTTCAAGTGCACCACTTCAAATTAACTGCGAAGATCCTCAAGTTACTAATAGTTGACTTAGAAGAGTGTTCGGCGGAGCACAATAGTCGATTCAAAGTTCGACGAGAAAATGGCGTCGCTGCGCAGTGAGCGACTGGGGGGCCGCGGGACAGCGCGGCAGATCGAGCAACTTGCACTGACTTTAATACGTCGTATTACCATTTATAATATGTTTAATTAGGCAGAATCATACACCCAGATGAGGTGAGATTATTCAGCTGATTATCACAAGTATTAGAATCCGGAGTTATTAGCTGTAGGTGAATCTTGCACCGAGTTGCGTGGAGACGACCTGGAGATTCGAAGGATGAAGAGCAACTATGGCCGCTGCGCAAGCGTCCGTATATATACTGATCCCCCACTCCTCGCCGCCGGGCCAATCAGGAGCCGCGACAACCATGTGATGATTAGACCGTCTTTTGTTGAGCTATCCGACTTTCGACTGTTTTTCAAAATCCGGGAACTTTTGAACGACATAAAAACAAATCCATTGTTCAAGATGATAGTTGAATATTGGAATACTGAATTATGGCTGTCTTTATTGATACAAGTTATTAATTGATTCTTGTTAATTAATAAAGGATTTGTCTATGATCTCTCCACAAAATCGTGCAACGGGAATTCGAAAAAATGTCAGATGTTTAAATAATGCCCGAATAATAAATTAACGATCAGTCACTAGGTCGTTTCAGGGATTCTATCTTTAATTTTTGTAGGAAAAAATCTATGCCTCAATTTTTCCAACGGCTGGCTGTATTTCCCAGTTGAAATTTTTCGAGCCCGTAACAATTTACTCCGGCCAAGTTTAAATGCAAATAATCAACGGGTTTGATTAAAGAATTATACGAGCGATGAAATGCCGAAATGTTTCAATAAATCACTTGTTACGCGTGTGATTCATTTTCAAATCAAATGAAAGGGTGGAAAATTGAGTAAAAAAATGTCAAGTAACATCCTTCGCCGCGTTGTATTTCAAATACCACGGGTGAACTTAGCCTAAAAATGGCTTCACAATCCCACTATTTTCCAGATAACAGATTCTAGTAGTCACCCTGGCCACATACGTTCTTTAGTCAACGACGTGCCGCATTTCTGGCCGCAAGCTGCTGTTGCTGTCTGTTGCCGGGTCAAAATCCGTACAAGAAAGTTTACCAGGACGCCTTCCAAAGACGAGGAAAACCAGTAACAACACGGAGTAACAATCATAGAAACAAGGTAATTCATAGGCGTTGATAGACTTCGTCGGAGATTATGTTTTACCGCAGAGTTAAACCTGCAGATTTTTGCATAATTATCCGAACAAAATACAAGCTGAACCCTCGCCGGCCGGCCTACTGTAAAAAATTATATTTTATCATATTTCAGTGAAGGTCATTTAACGCAAGATTAGCGATAACTGATGGTATCAATTCGCATAAGCTTCTATCATGACTTGTCTCAAAGCTAATGGTTTATGATGTTCCTTTCGTTTCCAGATGTCAGAAATCACAGAAGTTTCAAGTAACAAGATATTCGGTGGATGGCAGAAGGTCTATTCACACGCAAGGTGCGACCTCCAGATATTATAATGAAAGTCTCTCAATTACGTTGCTATCGATATAATCTATGTGGTTCAATCCACTATTCAATCTTCCAGTGTTGAGTTGAAATGTAAAATGAACTTTGCCATCTTCCTGCCACCACAGTCCGAGGAGGGACCTGTTCCAGTGATCTATTGGCTCTCAGGTTTAACTTGTACAGAGGCTAATTTCATCGAAAAGGCAGGAGCACAAAAGTATGCAGCTGAACATGGCTTGATCATCGTAGCACCCGACACTAGTCCCCGTGGTTTGAAAATTCCAGGAGAAGATGACGACTGGGACTTTGGCTCTGGCGCTGGATTTTACATTGACGCTACAAATGACCCATGGAAAACGAATTACAGAATGTATTCCTATGTTACAAAGGAATTACCTGCATTAATCAATGAAAAATTTCCTACAATTGCTGACCGACAGTCCATAATGGGGCACAGGTAAACGAATACATGTAAAAAAAAATATTTTACACAAAGGTTTCTTCTGCTTGATATTTTTCATCTCAAAAATCGAGATCGTTCACATAACTAAATTTCCTTGCAGTATGGGTGGTCACGGAGCATTAATTTGTGCTCTGAAGAATCCTGGCAAATACAGATCAGTATCAGCATTTGCTCCTATTTGTAATCCCACACAATGTGCATGGGGAAAGAAGGCTTTTGGTGGATATTTAGGCGGAGCTGAGGGAGATATTAGATGGAATGAGTGGGACGCTACCGAACTAGTAAAAAAATCTAACGGAGTTCCATTCGAAATTTTAATCGATCAGGTGATATTCTTAAACCTATCAAGATTGATGTTTAGTTTTTTATTCGAAATATGTGAGTTTTTTTTTAATTAAATTTGTATTTTTGTGATAAAAATATTTTGAATACTGTTTTAGGGTAAGAATGATACATTTTTGTCAGCTCAATTGCTTCCTGAAAACTTGATAGCTGCAGCCAAGGAATCCAGTGTGCCTTTGATTTATCGCCTGCAAGAAGGCTACGGACACAGTTATTATTTTATCGCAACATTTATAGAATATCATATCAAACATCATGTCAAATACCTCAAATCTTGATCCCATAAAGTTCCACGTAAATCTCCGGAGAGAAAATTATTTCCTGAATGTAACATGCCCGATATTTTCTGCTGAATAAAAATGTTGATGAAAGCAATAACACGAGGTTGTAAAATTAAAAACACTTATTCCTCTTTGATTTCATTTATATAAATAGTTCGTCAAGTACATTGTGTTAATGCAGGTCAATGTCCTCCAGTGACATGTGGAAAAACGTTAGCGTTTTGGAGTTGGTTCTCTGATTGAATGCCATCTGGTCAAAATTGGTGCTCGATTTCGCCAAATGTGCGAGTTACCCCATTGCTGCCAGAAACTATTTAGGAAAAATTTAAAAGATGGAAATAATCACATCAGACAATACATTTCCACGATCTAAGTTTTATCTATAATAGTTTAATGTACTCACATTCCCCATGCAGCACCACCTAAATGAGCTGCATGATCAAAAAATCGCCACCCCATTATGCAGCCCAACGCATCAACACCAACCATCGTCTTGATTGCCTGTAAAAAGGTAGATTGACAGAGATAAAAAATTTTCATCTCAGCTGCCATTTGCTTGATGAGAAAAAGAATTAGATTCGAGAAAAGGGTACTTTGGCTTCCGAAAGAGTTCATTTAACACATACCACGCCAGCAGTGAATGTGCACATGGGGAGAAATATGATGCTGAGTCTTGTCTCCGGATACTGCGTGCAAGCAAAGGCCAGAATTCCCATTATAGCTCCTGACTTAAAAAAATTGAAAGAGTTAACAATGGCTCCTATAGATTCAATAAATATGAACAAATCAAATATGAAACAACTTGCAACTCACAGCTCCAAGGGAATAGCCTGGTAAGGCAAACATAGTTTTGTAAAGATAACTGGCAAAGTTGGACATCACTCCACTTGTCAGATAAAGAGCTAGAAATTGTTCCTTTCCAAGTGCTGAGACAACTGGCGAACTGAAGCTGTTCAATACGAACATGTTCGCACCTAAGTGAAATAACGAATAGTGCGAGAAGGTTGATAGCACCATAGGCCAGCAGATCGCACCTTGGGTTAAGAAAAATAACCTACATTTATAGAAAGCTCACTTCAGTTTTGTTGCTAATTTAGTCGAAAATTATTATTGAGATGCGTACTTGAGGCTGGATTGGAGCAGAAATATTTCAACATGGTACCCTGCAAAGCCGGTACACGCCACGCGCAGAATACCAGCACATTTATCAAGCAAATTGGATAAAATAATTTCTTTCCGTCGTCCAAGCTATGCCACCAATTGTGTACTGTTGCTCTCCATCCATTCCGCTAAGTAAACAAAGAAAGTCAGGGTGTGAATTATTTTCAAAGAACGTATTGGGCTCATACTATCATTCTCAATGCCTCGATAATAGATGGAATTTTTTAGAATCAGCCAAACAAATTGACATACCTTGACTGTATGGTACTTGCCCATCACCTTGCTGTAAGCACGTTCTCTGATATTTTCATACTCCCAAATCACTGTGCCGATTAACGACGCACCGCTAAACTGCAAATGAAGAGTCCTGTTGATTGAGTTTGCATTATTTCGACCGATAGAGAATAAAGGAGAATGTATTATTAGAATTCAGAAAAATACATTACCAAGATGGAAAAACCAAGACACTTCCATAGTCTCCCAGGTTGGATAGGGCCTGTCTCCATATTTAATTTGGAGAACGGCGTATCGTTTTGCTTTGGAGCATCTCTCAACTTTCGAAAATATCTGACATGCCGCAGAAGATTTGGTGCAAAAGCTTTTGGCTTTTGGCTGGATAATAACCTGGCGACCAAATTGGCTTGAAGTGATTAGTTATAATTCTAAATTTATATTGTGTGACCAAAAATAATAAATCAGGAATATATTCTGCTCCTTTACTTCGACCATTTTTAAATCCTCTAAGAGAACAACTGATAAAAACAAAAAGTATATTAATGTAAATAGTACGTATTTATTCAATACCTGACGTTGTTCTTTTTTGTTCTAAATCATAAATTAAACACAAAAATTACAGCTCTCAGGTCCCAGATAAGCATGATGTAATGTAATTCTTAACCAAAAATTTAATAATATGATAATATTTACCATTTGTTCGAGGTGTTTCCAAGACAGAATAGTACTTTCGTGGCCATCGTTCAATACAATCGATATTTTTCTATTTTTCTAATCTGATTTTTCGGTACTGTCAGCTATCATCAAATATAATGTTACGAACGTAAACAACTTGAGATTTTGTACGAACGACACGACCACGGCAAAGCTACTGCGGTAAAGCCATGACCGAACTAAACTGAAGGAAGCTGAAGATACAAATCGACTTTGCACGAAGAACGCTACTACCCGCCGAAGACTCAATAGACCACACAAAACATGGCAAATTTCGCGAAAGAGCAGCTCTTGAAATATGGATGGACAGAAGGTAGGCTACAAAGTTTTGTCACTGGATGATGATGAATCAGATATTTATAAACTACTTGGTACTCTAAAGATTAGCAATATATATTACACAGTACTTCTTAGTATGCTGCTTATTTAAAAACAATAAAACGTGACTTTCATAACCTCTCGAATCGGTCACAATCACATCAGATTTGTTTATTTTACTCAATAACGGGACATGCGTTACACTATTTATCTGACTACACGAAGTGCTACACGAACATGACCGTTCACTTTTTGTTTAGGTAAAGGTCTTGGCAAGCATGAGACCGGCATCCAAGAAGCTATAAAACCAAAATTAAAGTTCGACAATGCAGGGATAGGACACGATTCAAGTGAGAACTTCACCTATCACTGGTGGGAGAACGTATTCAATGAAGCTAGTAAAAATATATCAGTCAACACTGACGATCGGGGAGTTTCAATGAAAGTTTTGGACGAAGATATGCTAGAAATAACTACAAAGAAATCAAGCATTCGAAGTTTAAAAAAGCACCACAAACTGCAGTATGGGAGTTTCCTAAAAACTTCAACGCTTTTAAACGATGGGAAAGTGATTGATGATTGCAGTGAAGAAGAAAAGAGCCCTATTATTCCTGAACAGAAAGTAGAATATGCTCAATTAACAGATGATGCCTTATTCAAAGCTTGCGGAGGGAGAACGGCACACAAAGGTGCAAGGCACGGTTTAAACTTGAATGGTAAACTCGCGCGAATCGCTGAACAGGAAAAACAGCTGCTTGCAGAAATGAGTAAGTCGGAGAAATTAAACTCTGGTTCTAATTTACAAGGAACAGAACAAGCTAACAACTTCGAATTGGTGAAATCAAGGAAGAGGACAAAAAGTAAAAGAAAAGTGATGAAACCTGACCATCAGTCGACATCGGATATTCAAGAAACAGCAACTGACGCACTTGTGGATGAAACAAATCCAAAGCCAAGCTGTTCATACACAGTGAATGCCGATGCAGAAGACAATTTGGATGCTCTTAGATCAAAACAAAAGACAAAAAAAAGCAAGAAAAACAATAGTAATTCAACAATTTATCAAGAATTTAAACTCAAAGTTAGCCCTGATGTAGACGCTTTGTTGAAGCAATCTATTCTGGATGATGAGACTAACTCTATTGAGCAAGACGAGGATGTTGTGATACCACCGCTAGTTCAGCACGTGACAAGGCACGTAAAATCTAAGACGAGTAGGAGAAAAGAGAGAAGAAAAATAAACAACTTAACTGAGCAGCTGGATACTACCTGTGTGATCGACGAATCTGTAAAAATGTCGAAAAAACGTAAGAGGATTGAGAGTCAGCAAATCGTCACTGATATATTATCAACTACTATCGACAGCTGTGGTCCTTCTCCCCAAAAATTTAAAAAATCATCAACAGTGCAGAGTTCTGATGCAGATTGCATAAACGAAGCAGACAAACTAAATGCCAAAATCAGTAAGAAAAAATCTCAAAAGCACAAGAAAAAACAGAGGGACAAGCTAGAGGGTATAACTGAAGAATTACTTTCAGTTAATTTGGATGAAAGATCTAGAAAATAATTAAAAAAGTGTTACTACAGCCAACTAGCATTTGGATGAAAATTACCAACCCTTTGTTTACTCGGAGTAATCAATCCGTGATGGAGGGTGCGGGATTACGGACGTTCCTTTCACCGACAATAAAAAATCTAGTTGTTAATGAGTGAAATTATATCTGATCAAGTGGTCGTTGGATTAAAATTTACGATTGCATACTGAGAAATTTCTCTCAGCTATATTATATCGACGTATGTAAATAGCTTTCAAGATATTTACTGTGCATAAAACTTGATGGAAGTATAACATTGAAACAATCTGATAAATAAATTTCATGAATGAATCGGTTGTTTAAAAAAGTTTATTTCTTATTATTTCTTAATAATGCAATAATGATAATGCGTCCATACAACATCGACATCTTGGTGTGTCTTAGACAATTTTTCATCGTAGGTTGAAGTAGGTATAATATCATCATATCTTGTAGAAATATATTCTTTATCAGACTACTGCTTTAAGTATGTCGGATGGACGGCAACATGCAAATGCTGTTTGTCTGTCTGGAGATACCAGAATCTCAAATAAAGTCTCTGGCAATAAATACCGGATGGTCATTGAAGTAGAATAGATCATCGAACACACTTGCGGTAGGTACACTTTTAAATGGGATAATCCCCCGCAATGAATGTGTAAAATGATACAGAGAGAAAATCGATAACCAAAAGTAGATCAATTGTAATTGAAAGTACGATTATAACTTGCGTAAATCCAAGACAAATACACTGCCATCGGATGCGGAGGCGCCGACTTTGTCGCCGCGACTGTTCCAACATACTTCGAAGATTCCACCTGTACCTTTGTAACTGTGCACCAGCTGTCCGCTCTATAAAAATAAAGAACAATGAGATGAGAAATGAATACAAAAAAATTTACGGAGCCATTTGGTGAGATCAGAAAATGGAAGTAAAATCGAACCTGAGTGGACCAAATATGAACACATTTATCAAAGCTTCCACTTGCTAAGAATTTGCCATCGGGACTGAATGCTACGCTATAAACAGGTTCCGTGTGTTTGGTAAGGGTATGTATACAAGCCCCTCTCTCTACGTCCCACAGTCTGACGGTAGAGTCAAATGAAGCACTAGCAAGAATTAAGTTCATATTTGGATTGTGCGTTCCTGGTCCTGTCGGTGACCATTTTATTGTGTAAATCTCTTTGCAATGGGCTTGCAGGTCATGTACGCAAGTATCTTGCTTCATTGACCAAATTTTCAAGGTCATATCGTCCGAACAGCTGGCCAACAAGTGCCCTTGAGGATCCCATTTGATCGCATTGACTTCATTCTAATTGTGAAACGGAGTTGTAAAATGAGATAAATTTTATAACTGCAATAAAAAATGACACATTATTGATCATGTTGATAAAACTCACCGTGTGTCCTTGAAAACTTTTGACCGGTTTATCAACATTGAGTTTACAAACGTGAATGCATTGGTCTGTTGAGCAGCTAGCGAAAGAAGTGTTGGTCTGCCAGTCTACGTCGAGCGCAGGAGCTGAATGGAAGCTGAATTGTTGGGTGCACTGCCCACTAGCGGCGTCCCAAATTATTGTGGTTTTATCAACGCCTGCACTTAGAATAAAGTTGCCCCGTTTGTTCCACTTCAATGCAAATATGGGTCCCTTGTGTTGCCCAAGTGTGGAAGCCAGTGTTCCATTGGTTGTCCAAATCCTAGCATAGCCGTCATAGCTGCCAGTTGCCAGCAGCGTACCGTCGCACTGATTTAAATGAAATAGCAAAGTTTGACGCACAACGTCGTACCACAAGCCAGAATGATTGGTGATGCAGTTATCAGATAAGGTTTTAGTATATAGAGACAATTTTTAATTTTTCGCTCTAAGCTGTATCTTGAATAATGATATTATTTTCCATACGTTCCAATCCAATGAAGTGACATCCTTGTTGCTAGGTACTTCTGTTCCACCCTTTTGAATGCAATGTCGAAGTACGAGTTGACTCGGCGCTTGAGAGTTGTCAGACATATCCCAGATGCGGGCTGTACTATCGCCGGAGCCTGAAGCCAGCAAATCAGTTGTCGGATTCCAGGCACAGATGAAGACTTCAGATTCATGTCCTCGTAAAACTGTTGCTTTACTTGCTGGGATTTCTACAGCACTTGTACTACCACCTGTACTCGAACCTTGCTGTTGCTGCTCGTCGACTTCCATCCCTTCTCTGTCTCCAACTCTTTCGTTCAGCCCAACACCAACACCTACGTTTGACGTCACTACTGACAGAATAGTAATTTCTGATCAATCTTTCATACTTTGCTCGTGTAATAATTTTATTATTTTGGTGATGGTTTCAATCGGAGTGTTAGCAATCCCTAATGGACAACTCACTGTCAGCGATCACAGAAATTCATCTCACTGCACTTGCTCCAATTCCAAATGAAAGTCCAATACTTCAAATTATAAGTGAAGTATTGTGCAATTCGAAACCAAGTTAGTGGAGTGGGAAATTCTGGAATGTGATTTGTCCAAAAGTATTTGCGGTCCATTTCTTTACCGGGTTTGCTGAGGAGGCTCGAGAAAATTAATTATTCCAAGAACCAGGGTGTGCCCGGGATATCGAGAAAATAATAATACCAATATTTGACAGATTTGAACAGTCCTGTTTTGGCCAAGTTATTCATTGTACTTGAAAAATTTCAGATAAGTACAGGTGAAAAAGAGAAGCCTATCAAATTTAAGCTTCGAATTAAATTAATTATAAACCAGAGAGGCACATTACCTTCTTCCCCATTGGTATCCTGAACCTCGGTTTTAACCTGTTGTTTTTGCTGATTCTGTTGGTTTTGTCGTGATGCAACCACATCCGGCATGACTGCATCGATGAGGGATAAAGATTCGACCATTCTCTGTTCGGTTCCATCTTCGCCGATCGATATTTCAGCCTCGGTATATTGCAAGCCTTTTTGAAGAATTGACAGAAGTGCTGCCGGTGGCACCAATGCACCGTTGATATTACTCTGTGATATATGCGACTCTATTCCAAAGGTATAGGCAGAATGCTGGAAGCCTATAAAAAAATACAAAGTTAAGACTATGACCACTTTGTTGATCGGTGTCTTTTTTCATCGTACAGTACAGTGGAAAAATTTCGGGATATTTTGTATCAACATCATCTGCTGTCTCTACAATGTGGGAGCCTTGAGTTTTCGATGAGCAGTAACGGTTTCATTGAACGATAACAAATCAGGCGCTTTTCAGAGAGCGGAAAATAAGGTTACGTTCTATGCGTACCAGACTCCTGTAGATATCTGTAGACCAAAAAGTTTACTTCATCGCTGGAGAAACTCATCTTAATTATTCTATGTTAATAACTTAGCACAACATTTTTAAAAATATTTATAGAAACAATGTACAAATGGAGCGCACCGACGCCGCTCTAATGTTCCACAGGAAATAATTCACAGAGAAAATCAAACACAGGAAGACGAAGCACAAGTGAGCCAAACAATGCAAACACTCGCACAACTCACAAGTACTAAAAAAATTCTTTTATGCAGGTCGCTGTAATATCAACAAGGGTAAGTAAGGTTTCTCTCCAAAATCCTGACTCCACACTCAATTTTCCTTCTTAGCGCCCTACGTTACGTAGTCGTTCGTTAATAATTACGTTGATAATTATTAACGCTGGTTTTTAATCTATCACGCTAAAGTTCTTTGCCATAATGAGTTACGGTGTTGTTCTTAAAAATTTACAGAAAATTTCTTTTTTCTACGGCCTGCGCAGCACGCCGTGTCTCAGAGTTCGCCCGGCACAACTAAGCGGTTTTTCAGGTACGCATTCACCTAATGAGCTAACGAAAAATTCAAGACAGAATTATCCTGCGTGATTGGTTCAGCAAAATTAAATTTAATCGATACCGATCATTCTTTTTATAATCATTCGTTCATGTAAATCTGTGTTTTAAATCCCTGGCAATCATGAGTCAATACCTCACACATGATTTTTAAATTGGGTATGATATGGCGGCCCTGTTTTCACCACCCACACCTATCCTCACCGGTGTGCGTATGAAGAATATGTATGTAGTACAAAAAGAGACTTTCGTCAATCACGACTCGTGAGCCAAACACAAGTCACGAGTCACGAGTCAAATGCCAAACGCGTAGGGAGCGAGCCACGACAATTACCACAACTACTTTTGACTCCTCTGTTGTGTCAGGTGAATAACACATATATAGTATGTGACGTTTGCCGCTTACACATACGTAAAAAAATTCTCAGCGGTGGGGACGGGTTAAAAACGGTGCAACATTCATATCAGTGGCATCACTTCAGTCTGTCGAACATTTTTATTCAGTAGTTCCGTAGAGTTTGAAAGTAGTGTGATCGCGGAGGCGGTCGGAAGGAAGTTTTCTGCTCCACGTAGTCACCGATACAAACAAGGTAGCAAGCGATGGAAAAAGATTCATGATACTGAAAACCAAAGTTAGCCGCAGTAAGACTATTCACCTAGTAGTTTAGTGAACTAAAATGAAATAAATTATATTAACAGGTTTTGCTACCAAGATGACGACTGAGATTGACAAGGAAGAACTCAAGAAACGTTTGACGCCGATTCAGTGGCATGTGACACAAGAAAAGGGGACCGAGAGGTATAAGTTTAGTTTTTTCAGTCCTGACGTAGCTATGGCCTTGCAACTTAAATCAGAACTCGAGCCCTTGAGCTATATTAAATTTACAAATCACGTCATATTTTGGGCTCGAATTAAACTGTTTAGAAAAATGTCATTACGCTGATACGAAAAACAGCATTCCTACCCAATTGTTTGTTATTTCATAATGGTTTTAAAGCTCGTTATTCAGACCGAACAGTTTCTAGATGTATGTCGTTCTGTCAATTGCTACACAATATGACAATAATGAATCATGAAAGAATGTCTGCAAGTGTATATACAGGTAGACATATCCATTATGAAACACATTTGCATTCATTTATTTTTTTTAAAGCACCAAATAATATGAACAAACCGTGTTTCCAAGGAATTTTTACTTTATAATCGCTTGAAAAAATTGTGAATTCTTGATTAGTGATTTGATTGAATACGGGACTTTTTTCTTTCAATTTTAGGCCTTTCACTGGTTCTTATAACAAATTCTATGAAAGAGGAACTTACACTTGTATAGTGTGCGACCAGGAATTATTTTCCTCAGAGACGAAATATGATAGCGGTTGTGGCTGGCCGGCATTTAATGAGGTTTTAGATCAAGGTCGAGTTAAACTAACCAAAGACACAACTCATGGTAAGGACAATGAATTTTTTTTTATAATACTAAAGCGCTAACGCAACACACAAGCTTAATGTTATTTTGTACCATAATTTAATGATTATCAGTTTAAAAATAATGTTTCAACTAGTCGTTCATTATCTATCGTGTAATTTATGCTCTCAATAATGTGTTGCTCTAAACTTTTACTTTCATTGATAATATGACAAACTATCCCGCTTATCCTAACATCATGATAATACTTATCAAAAACAAAAAACACTACTTAGATAACTCTTACGTCTTGTGCTTTATCAATCAGGCCAATTTCCTTCACTATTTCATTGAATGAAATGAAAGGAAAATATTTTCTATTAGTCGAAAAAATATTTTCTATTAGTCGAATATACATTTAGATATTATTCAGACAATTGGAAAGTAAACACCTATCCAAAGACTGTCATTTAATACAAGTAGGGACATTTGAGAAGGATGCTTCAATGTCTTCACAAGAGATACCTCATGCAGAAATTTCTTTAACTAAGTTGTTCCTATCAATTCCATTCTATTTCTGGTTGAGGATAAGATTAAACACGGTTGAATATAGAAGCAACCCAAACCTGCTGGATCTGGACCGAAATATCCACTAGGTTTGGCCAAGTAAAATCCTTGAAATGATCTGATTTTATATAATTTTTCTAGCATCTTTGCAAACCAATAATTATAGTCTTTCCCAAAAGTTGAGTTAGCACTTTGCATTGCCATATTTAAATGCCGGATTGACATGACCATAGGATTTTTGCTGACAATTTTATTCAACTTTTAATGAACATAACTGAAGTAGTTCACAAGACCGTTCTATTCTGTATGACACAAGCCTTGTCCCTGAATCCTGCATGCTAAAATGCTTAGAGTGTGATTGTGCTAGACTTACATCAGTTAATTCATATTCTCAAAACTAAAATTATAATTGCTGTTTAAATACATTCACTGGGAATACGTTTTGTAGTCATTTTATCCTTTCAAATAAATAACTGTTTTCTTTCATCAATCATATGAAAATTAATGGACTCATAGTTGAGAAATCTTAGTTTTTCACGCATAATAATGATAGATGGTTTTCTTTTATTTTTCCGAAATGGCAACTCTACATCTAATAAGATGATTAATATCTTTCAAAACATAACAAATCAAATTTTTTTTATTATTGTTGTGGGTACATAATTCTATAAATTCCCTAAAAGTAATTGTATCTTATATCTTGGTATAATTATCTTGCTGCTATCAGCTTATAAAAAAAATTTTCTTTAATTTTTTACATTATTTTGCTACGCATGATTAATTTGTGTTTAAAAAAAAAAATATTATTCTATATTCAACTGTAGAAAGAAACCATTTAATATCTGTGCATAAGGAGTCTTTTATTTTGGTGAAATGTATCATAGGAAATTTAAATAAATCAATTTCAATATTCTTTCAAGTTGTTCTCTCTACATAAAGCAGAATGCAAGTATTGTAATTACTTGGTACTTTGTGTACTTTGGAAAAAAAAAAGAAATCCTCTCTGAACACTAAATTCTACCTCTATTGCGGTGCAGGTCTGCATTTAATCACACTCTATTGTTCTGTCTTTTCCTTGCATCCCTACCGCAACCACACCGCTTGACATTGAATATGAAAACCCACGACAAAACGAACACACGACGTATAGTCGGTGGCAATCTACTACTGCTCATCGCAAACCCAGATATGGTGCGGACTGAGGTAACCTGTTCTTCCTGTGGATCGCATCTGGGCCATGTATTTAACGATGGACCAAAACCAACTAGGAAACGATTTTGCATCAATTCTGCCTCCATAAGTTTTCACGCCGCCGGTGATCCAAAAAAGTCTGAATCCTAAATTGTGGAGAAGCCCCCTAGCTGGAGTGGAGAGAATGGTTTGCTTCTCGTGAGCGTTCCATGGACCGTCAACATCTACATGGAACGCAAAACTACTTTACTTACTATCGATAAATATGTTAAACAATTCAAGATTTTAAGTAGAAAGACAAAAGTTTCCTCCAACTTCGAACAAGGGAGAGAATTATACCTTAATTTATTTCTTGATTTTTAGATTAGATTTTCGTTATAATAAGCTGGTGATATTTACAAGGCCTTTCAATAACCCTTGAATAATGCAGAATAGTTAATACTGAAACACCATGCCAAATAAATCCCAAATCAACCTTTACGCTTGTTCCCTTATATTTTTATACATTCTGCAACAAAGATAAATAACTAAGTGAGCTTCTCAAGGCCTCTTGACTTTCCGTGTTCACTAGTTAGACAAAATCTAAGTGTTTAAAAAACATGCCTAATTTGTAAAGATAATACATTTAATAAGGATATATTTATCGCAATATGAAGTATCAGCAAATTGATCAGGCTTGAATAGAGGCAACATTTTTGACCGCTACAATATCTACTGAGTTTTTAAGAAATGAATTGTATTAATTCTGTTAGTTGAGAAAAAAAAAATTATGAAATGGATATTTTCATAGGTATATCAAATAAATTCTGAATTTTATAAATTAAAAACTATTATATGAATATACGATCAGAAGCCTTGACACATTTTGTAAGATATTACTTTATGAAATTTATAAAATGTAACTTTGGTCAAAGGGATGTAAATAATTTGACTTATTACGAACAAGATTGTTAAGCCTATGTGCATTATATGCAGTCCCGTATTAAAAATAAATATATTATTAGTTCAAAAACTTGATCGCTTACATAAAACAAAGGTAATTTCTCATTCCAAATCCCCAATTTAAAAAAAGTTGGTCCTACGAACAAGTGAAACTCATTTTTGGAATCCTGGAGAAGAAGAAAATTGGTCTACAATAATAAACTGGACAATGTAAGCAAAGAGATGGCATGAATTTGTGACCTTAGGAAATAAGATCTACACCGCAAGATAGGAATGCAATAAAAATTGCAGGGAAGAAATGGAGTTGGTTTAACAAATAGTTCTGAGGTAACATTCATATCTTTATATGTGTAAATAAAAGTCAACATATAAAAGATCACTCCTATATCGTTACTTCTTGTTTCTTTTCATTCGTCTTATTTTCACTATTCCAATAACACGTCTGACAATTTTTAGTCTAAAGTTTCGAAAAGTTATTTAAAGCTTTTTAAGAAACTGGTTATTTTTATCTTAAAAATACTAAAATATTAAGATTTATAGGTATGGTAGACTGAGGTCTATTTAATTGGAAAGTAAAGTTGGAAGAAAGAATGAAACCGGTCGAACGGTTTCATGATTACGATGAACTGGGAAAATATTTCAGCAATAGCACAAATTTACAACTAAAATACTGCTCGTGGTGACTCGATAAGCACAAAATGGTAACCCAGACAGTACGAGAACGAGTATCTGAGAGGGTTCTTTTTGAAAAAGTTTGTTCTCTCGAATTGGCCCTAGCATTGTTCTAAATTACAGATAGAAATCACTTACGATATTTCTCTATAAATAAAATTGATTTATCATCAATCACAGATGTCTCGTCTAAATCAATACATCCGATTGATACAGCCATGAGCATGAAATCGTAATGAGTACAAAAGTAGATCTTGACTTTAATTCTAATTCAATAACTGCCTGACGACTAATTAGTTATTTACGTAATTAACAATATAATCTAGGGATGGGATGATGATTTACAAACAAATGCAACAATGATTTTGATTTTTTTTTTCTTTTTTTCTTGTTTTTGTTTAGTTTCTTATAAAATGTGTTCTTATATCATATAACGTTTGAAAATAAACTGAAAAAAGTTACAATATAATATGTATATATACGCGCAAAAATGAAATTATTATTATTATTATTATCTTTACAACAATTCATTATCGGTTTTCTGTTTATAAATTTCAATTATAGATTGAAGGAATTTTTAAATTTCATAAGAAACTGAGCCTCTTCGAAACCCTTTATTATATCAATTATAATAATAGTAGTAATAATAACTGTATTTCCGGTTAAATTGGCTGGTTAAAATTGCAAGTAGTTATGTATTTTTTTTTTCACGGATGTTGACTGAATGCTCGGTTAAAATGAGTAGTATGAATAAGTGTAAGAATCAAACATTTCTGGAAATATCTATTGGCTTTCAACTTTTTTTTTTCTCAAACACTTATCACGATTGATCAGAAAAATAATAACCCGCCAGAAAAAGCTCGCTGGAGCAATTTTATTAATTTTTCTTTGTCCAAATCTTTGACACTCTACGATGCTTCCTTTATTCGGTATCAAATTTTGAAGATACTTCTAAAAACTTGAAATTTCTTTA
This sequence comes from Athalia cordata, assembly GCA_963932425.1. Taxonomy (NCBI): domain Eukaryota; kingdom Metazoa; phylum Arthropoda; class Insecta; order Hymenoptera; family Athaliidae; genus Athalia; species Athalia cordata. The sequence continues at coordinate 934,378 of OZ010627.1, forward strand.
CAGCCTCAAGTGCTGCGACATGACTTTTTTTGTGTCATAGTAGCCTGTTTAATTCCCGTACTCATAGCGGCGCTAATACTAGATGTGCATTATTATTTCTCTGCTATGTTTTTTTCTAGCGGTGCTTCAAGTTTTTGAATAATTTAGAGTTGCAAATGAAAGGTACTATCTTTTTTTTTTATTCTCCTAATCAAATTTGTACGTTTATCCATCAACAAATGCATATGTAATTAATTTCATTATTCATATATGTATACTGTATGTGAATAGTTCAGAGACTGTAAGTTAATAATATTCCATCAAATTTCATGGAGTTTCATTTACCAAATAAGCAATGAGGATCAACGATTCAAGTCAACTCTAAATTAATCTAAATTTCGAGCCTGATGTAAAATGAGCTTTTTCAATTATTCAAATATGTATAATATAATTAGACGTTAATGTTAATCATAAAAAACTAATCAGGCTTTTTTAATATAAATGATCCTAGTCAAAAAAAAAAAAACAATTATAATTCTTCAGAAACATGTGTTTCATGCTGTTGCTTTCATTTTCTTTACGTGATAATATAAGTTTATTATTTTATTTTATTTTATTTTATTCATTATTATTATTATATTTTTTTCTTCTACTTTTGTTTCGTTTTGTATGCAATATAGTTATGTCAATTAATTATTATTATTATTATTATTATTATTATTATTATTGTTATTATTATTATTATTCTCGATAACTGTTATCTCACACTCTCACATAATTGTTCTTCACTTTTTGTTTTCTTTACGTTACACGATACAAAGTGAAATAAGTAATAAGTAATAAGTTTTTTTTTGTGTTTTTTTTTTGTTTTTTTTTTCAATTACACAACCCTATGTAAAACTAGACATTCTAGACTAAATATCAAGGTTTCCTGTATGATTAATGTTTTTGTTTTTTGTTTTTTCTCTATTTTTTTTCCTTTTCATTTGCTTTTTTTCGACAATATAGACAAGCATACTGTACTTATACTAAATTATAATTATTATACTCATGCAGAAACCTTGTCCTAGATCATTATTAGCGACTCTATGCATTTTTATTTCCGACATTTTTAAACCACTGTTTTCATATCAATTGCTACAATGATTCAAAGATGGCTAAGAAACTCTGCACAGATATTTCTCGTATTAGGTATGTGTCTCTAGACTCGACATGACAGGCACTTTTTAGTGTCAAAAAATGTATTTTTTTTTTCTTCTCTTAACTTTTTTTTTCTACTTTCGAACTGCTTTGGTAAAATTTTGGATTTTTTTTTCGTCTGGTCGATTTTTTTTATCACAAGGCACGTTAGGACCAATCGCATTCTATGGATAGTTGAGCGAAAACAGGGTGCACGATGTTAAGCTAGCTGCTCGTGTATTCTCTACTTAAATTATAATTCATCATACTCAGAAAAAAAATGACATCCTCGACACGAATTTTCCACATAGCTTTAAATGGAAAAGAATGAAAGTGTATTAAGCTTCAAATTATGTTCTAACGTGCCTTGATTATGGTAATGCGAATACAACACCATTAAGGAGCTGTAATTTTTCACCGAAATTTCCTGAATTAATTAATTTTTATTTATGTATTCTTTTTTTTCATCATATTTAAAGCATAAAATTAATTCAATGCATCATCTGGTATATGTATAAATGCCAAAGATTAATTAATAAGCATTCAAATAATCTAGGGAGAAAATAAAATTTATTCTAATCTATGTACGTACATATGAATATTTTCACCGCTGCATCATGATTGTTTAGAACAAAATTAATAAATGCTAAGAAATAAACAAAACAAAACAAAAAAAATAAAATAAAATAAATATAACATGTAGACTGCTCACATAGGACATTCTTGTATGGATCGTCAAGATTGTAAAAATCAAGAAAACACCATTATGACTCACTCAATTTCGTTCACCTCGCTTGAAAAATATAAGTCCAACGCGAAGACCATTTGTTACTTATTATTAATAATTTTTTGTTCTTTTTTTTTTCGTTTTCCTTTAGTCGCTACATTTTATTTTATTTTTTTACTTTATTTTGCCGAATAGTAATATAGTTGTAACGTATGCTTTTTTTTTTTTTACTATTCATCGTTTAATTTATATGTAGACTAAATTAATTTTTACGTTTGCTTACAGATATCAGTAAGGTTTACTACGAGTAATGTGTTTCCCTAGCTAATTTAGCTTCAACTTTTACAACTGAATAATAATACTAGTTCCAAACTTTATATCTTATATCGTTACAAAATAACCGACAGTTTATTTTTCTTTTTTCTTTCATTCTTTCCTTTTTTTTTCTAATAGCATTAATAGATTTAGCCTTGCTATGACAAGGTGTGTTACCTGTAATTAACCAGCTTAACTTTTATCGCTGTTGAAGCTGGACGTTTTGAATTCATGACAAGTAGAATTTCAGTGTTCGGACAGAAATAAATCATCAATCACATCATTATGAGACGTACTCCTAGCTTGGCTTTTTCACCACCAACTTCCGAGAGATTTGGATAATTTTTACATCGAATATGTTACGTTACTTGCACGCCTTTTTTTTCTTTTTTTTTTTTGCTATATTTGGATCTGGTTTTAAAGTCGACTGAACTTGAGTTTTAGAAATGGAATATTTTGACAAATCCAAATCAATACTCGATACTGTGCGGTATCAAATAACTTCTATCTAGCTATATATGTAATTTATTAATTAATAATATATTATTGAATTATTGTGCCGTTACCGTTTTGGGAGGGTGATTAAATTTCTCTTTCCGCTGAGGCCGTTTCATCCCTAGATTAATTAGTTTTCGAATGTCCAGTCGTGACACTTTCACTCATTATTCACTCAGTGACCTTTAGCTGCTTCTTTCGCTGCCATAATTAACGGTGTTAGGGATGCGAGTGGCCTCGCCAACTTCAAAAAAGGGTGCTGCGGAGAAAACCACATGTTCAGAGTCAAGGACACACCTGGTTGAGATCCTTTGAATGGGAGAAAAATAACACGTGAAACAAACCTTTAGAAGCTCCGAGGCAGAGGAACGTTTTTCTACTTCAACCTCCAGACATTGGTCCAAGAAGTCTTGGAATATTCCAGAAAGTTTCTCTTTCTCCTTAATTTCTGGCTTTCCGTTAGTTGCTATTAGGTACAGTGCTCTCAAAGGATTTTCATTCAAATAAGGGGGTTCACCCTCTATCATTTCAATAGCCATTATACCCAGAGACCAAATGTCCACCTGAAATTCATTTGTTCTCTTAGATTTTAAAAGATCAATTCGATACGGCAATCAAATCGAAATAAAAACTGAGAAAAAAAATTGCAGATTGGCATAATAAACATTTTTCAATACTGCAAAAAGATACTCGAGTTTTCTTCAGCTGAAGGGAGAATCGTGTGAAATTATCATAATCACCTTAGGCCCATATTGTTTACGAGTGACAACTTCGGGGGCCATCCAATAAGGAGTGCCCACCATTGTGGTCCTTTTACTCTGTTCGGGTGATATTTGAGCACAGAATCCAAAGTCTGTAAGTTTTACCCCTCCGTCTAATCCGAGTAAAATATTGTCGGACTTGATGTCCCTGTGTATCACTTGATTGCAATGAAGGAATTCCAAAGCTTGAAGCACTTCTCTACAAACAGCAGCTATCTGACCCTCGTCCATACATGTCTCTGTTACGACATCGGTTAAACTGCCACCAGGTAAATATTCCATAACTACCCACAATTCTTCACCGACTAGGTAACTGTCCAGGTAATTAACGACGTTCGCATGTTTGTTCTCCCGCATTACGAGGATCTCGTTTATTATCAACTCTTTCTTAGGCTGTTGAGAAAGGTTCATTTGCTTTATCGCTACCTCCATACCCGTCGACGTTTCAATCGCAGTGTACACCGTCCCCGAAGCTCTGTAAACAATTTAAAATTAGCCATAAGCCTAAATTGAACTGAATAAATGGTGTTCTTACCCTTGTCCGATTTTCTCCATTTTTGTATATTTTCTATTTGGATCACCGACGCTGACGATGGTTCTAAGTTTCTCCAATATCTCGTCATCCGACATTTTCTTCTTTCTAGCTTTATCACTTTGAGTAGGTCTCGATTGATCTGTAGTAGTAGAAGTAGGCGTAGCTTGATTTTTATTTCTATCGAGCTGAGATGGTTGCTGTTGCTGTGTCCCGTTTCGTTGTGGCGATCCCAATGACGTGGGAGTAGGCAAAGGTGGCTCTTCTTCAATTGGTTTCGTATACTACGCAACATAAAAAATAAAACCAAGCATTACAAGAATCCTATAATTGTTTACTCAAAACCAAGACGCACATTGATTTTACACTTACGATAGACTTAGTACGTTCAGGTCTAGCAGTAATTGGCGGCGGAGGTGGTTCATCTTCTTGCTCAGAACTAGTCGCACAAGCATCTGTAGGCGTGCTGCTTGGACTGCTACTGCTTACCCTGAACAGTGGAAATGGTTTTTTCTATGGAGACTATTCATTCTTTATATGTAAGCAACGCTGTCAAACTTTCGGAAACAAATTGAATTTAGGGATTTATACCTGCTTAGCGAATGTTGTGAATGAGAACTTCCGGATGCTTGGGACATGGCCTGCCCACGAACCGTCCCCATACTGATACCAGTTCCCATACCCATACTTCGTGGACTGCTGGCCCGTTCGATCGGCGCTATGCCAAATGTTATAATATCATTTTAAATGATTTTTTCATTGCACAATAGACGTACGTATTACCTCGTTATTTAAACTTACCAACAACCCCAACCATTTTGGTTGTTGTCATATATTTTGATCCCTTCGCTTCTTTGCTACTGTTGTCATACCAATTCAAAACGTCTAAAACAGCCTGGGGATTTTTCTTCTGCTCCTGCTTGCTGATATTGCTGGACATCAGGAGCCTCGCCCATGCTTCCGGCATTCCCTGGGTAATAAATGACAGATTATATTGTGACTTGAGAATTATTTAGATCTAACTACAATTAGACACGTCAACGATGCTTCGAATGGTAAGCTAAACTTACTGCTCCCAAATCATTTGGATCATTATACACTACAAATTTAACCGACGAAAAAAATTAATTCTCTCGAACTTGTGATAAATTATTAATTTACTCGACTGCAAAGAACGGGAGAGAGCAAAAACTAGTTTATTGAATTTGATAGCGACAAAATTACAATTCATTTAGAATTTATAACAATCTTTTTGGTAATTGACTGTTGAAGATTGAAAGCGTTTTCAAAATAAAAAGTTATATGCAACAGTGACTAAAGCTTTAGGATTGTGTGCGAGGACTCTACGAAAAGCTGCTAGGCTATGTGTTTTGGGGTAAATTGAAATTTGAGTCTCAACGACTGCAACGAAAACAAAACTGTAAAACGAAACATAACGGGTTGTAAATAAATTAAAGGGCAGACTAACACTGTGGTCATATTGATTTACTTACTTTCAGTGGCAGCTTGAAAAAATATGTGTTCAAGTTAGTCTCTTAATCTTGTGAAAAAATAATAAACGTAAGAAGCACCATACCAATTACTGATAATCATTACGACCCCACAGTGTTCATTTATAATTGAACAATGTGTTCACAAATTGTAATTTGTTCAATCGGTGAGGGAGATCCAAATACATCAAGTGCTAATAACTTGTAGCATCACATTAGAGATATTTAGGAAAAACCAGTGGCAGCCGAATAGTCTATTACTAAAACGTGTCGATAATATTTAGAAACTTTTGAATGATTGATTATAATTTTGCCGGAGCAGCAACTGGTGTCTACCAAACGTATGATATATCTGGATGTTCCATGCCGATAAAACAACAGCAAAGCGACAAGCGAGTGCATTTTCAATCGTGATAGTGATGCCAGACATCTTTAGTTCTTACCGTGAATTCACCGGTAACCGCATCGAACCCAACGTGAACGGTGTGTTCAAAATTAGTTGGATAACTAATATTCGGTTTGTCCTTTCCGTCCTTGACCTTCATTTTGCCCTTCAAGGTCTTTTTCTTACGTTCATCTGAGTCCGGCTCTTTTGGCAGAGGACGCATGTCCACTGGTAGATTTGGCGTAGATTCACCTCTGTAATCAAGTCTTAAGTAAGGCAAATAGTCTGCATTAAATAAGTCTCAAATAAACATCATTTTATATCCAAGGTCAGAGGCATAACAGAACAGATTAAAGCCCTTACAATGTATTGTTCCTCATCAGGAGAGACTTCTGGTTTATATTTTATGGAACAAAATTTGCAAACGCTCTTCAATATAAATTGATAGATATTTAAATCATGATTAAAACATTCCTTGGGATCATGTGAAATATGACATTGGAGATATCAGGTTTCACACAACGTTCATATAATCTAGTTACACCTGCTGAGCTAATTCTTGATAACACGAGCGTGCGAGTACCTATATCATTTTTAAGACTGCTACCGGTAGAAGAATATTTTCAATGATTTCAATCTCTGAGTATGACAGTGATGGTGTGTAGTTTCTGAATGTGAGGCTTTTATTTTTAGCAGATACTACTTTAGTGTTTGTACCTCTATTTTTAGAGGGCAAGGGCCTTTACCTATTGCAAAAAAAGAATCTTCAGCCAACCATAATGTAGCTTATATAGTGGTTTACAAGTGTGACATTTTGTTATTTACAAATTTTAAAGCTTTCATTCTGTCCATGACAAGTTGATACAATATTAATTTGAGGGACAATAATAAGTGAGGAATGAGTCATACAATTTTCGACTGATGAAATGTCATTTACCAAGTAGGACAAAGACATTTTGATACGTGAAGAATTCTGTACCATACCTGTTGGAAGTGAGGCGAACCGGTGGTGCTGGAGGTTTGTCTTCTTCATCGGACATGATGCTACTCGTAGTCTTTGGGTGTTTCTGATTTTTCCGCCGTTGTTTAGTCCTCAATCACTCACTGATAGAATGTGGAACCATTAATGATGATTATGATGTGAATGCTACATGGAATGATGAACATCTCGTCAATCATTCAATCTTATGGCCAGGTGCTGACTGACAACGTTCAATCAATAGTGATAATTTGAAATTTTAAGTGGTAATGTGTAAGTTCAAAAAATAATTATCGCTAGAATCAATTGTTTGAATCATCTAAACCAAACAAAGGTGTACACTTTGACAAACATGACAAATGACAAGTACATTTCCAACAACAGGAAAAATCACACTCGATTGTTGTTGCCATTAAGATCGATGACACAGCTGGTCGAAGCCATCTATTTATTTGCTGGTGACTAAACCACAGAGCAATGTACCATTACATTTAACAAGCAAGGACAAAAATGACAAGTAATACAATGGACATACGTATTGTAACGAAGACATTTTTCAAAGACTTATTCACCCAAAATATATCAACTGGACACTGAAAAAAGGACGTTATTTCGAGTTGATATTGTTGGTTGTTTGATCAAAGAAACAAGGCATGCAGTGTCACTATAGAACTATGATTTTACCATTTATTATCTTGAGGTTGACCAGAGTGTGAAGTGTGGAGTTTGAAGTGTCTAGTTGAGTGAAAGAAGCATGCCCACCGCTTTCGTTGTGGTTGTGACAGAACTGTGTGTTAGGAACATTCCCCCCGAGCGGAGCTTTCAAAAGACAGCGGTTTACAGATGGAGCAATATTGGCAAAGTAGGAAGCTTGCACGAATATGGTCTGGCGTTAATCTGTGGGAGGGAACTGGGAAAATTCGTCAGATGAAACGGCTGATATTTCGGGTGTAATAAGTGCGAGCACGGATATTGGCCATCCGGAGAGACCCCAAAGCGTGATTCACACACGACGAGCGACGATCTAGCAATAGCCACCCCGCGATAAAAAATAATACAGGATAAGCTTTTCCCTTGTATTTAAAGTATCCTCGGTTATATTTATCATGGATTTTGGTGTACCGGCACTAGACGCGCCCCCGTATGCCTCCTTGGGATCAACGACACTTCATTTTATTGGGATTACTGATTTTTTGAAAAAATATTTCACCGCAGATAAGGGCCTGAATCACCGCCCGCCATCGCCACAGACCACACGCATTCGCGCAGCTGCAGAACCCCGAACTACCCCCAACTAGCGGCAACAACCAAAAGATTATTTCGACGAACGGCAATAAGCCTCCGAAAGAGGTCGTTTCCATCCACTTGCTTTGACATTTGAGGCTAATAACATAACTCTTTGCAAATATCTAACAGACCTAAGAAGATCTAATGTCATGCTACTGCTATATCACAATTTTCTGTAGGAATATCTGTAGAAGGAGGAAGTCTCAGAGAAATAAGATCTCTAAACGAAACGCAGGGGAATAAACCATTAGCAGGTCATAGCAGATTGAGGGTGAAAAGGTGGTAAGGTCAAAGAACAGGAAGAAGTTGAAACAGCAGAGATGAAGACGAAGAGGTGATGAGATGGAAAAATGCACGATAATTATCATAGGTCATTGCTCTGACTGTGTGGTAACTGAGACCAAATTTCCAGTTTGGCGACTCGAAACAAATTTCATAAGAATCTGTAAGAAAATAAATTGGCAAATAAATTTTTTCAAAGAATATGAGGGTGATGCAAATTAGTTGATTTCTCAATGTATATTATATTACACCTACAATATTGACATAATATTTCATCGTACAGACAGGACAAAAACAAATACTTAAACGTATCTTCTCTCACGCACTCTTTTTCCACTCATACCATACATAATTCGAAATTTTTTCATAGAGCTATCAAAACAGACAGCTCTAAACTAATAGTAAACTAGAGTAATATTAATTATTAAGTACGACAAATTCAAAATAGTTTTTCAATTAGAATCAGAAAAAACTCGGAAGTCGATTGGACGCAATATGTAAAATAAGAAATAAAATATTTGTGTACAATTTAATCTATTAGTGCATTAGTATCCGTACCACGTCAATGTCACTGGTTTGTTATCAATCATTTTAATAATAATGAAATACCTCTGTAGTGTATTGAAATTATTTAGGTTTCTATTTACATAAAAATAACAGTGCAGTCAAAAACAGCATCACACTGAACGGCGAGCTCTAAAAATTCAGACCAAATACCTGATAAACTGACCTGAGGGTACGGATAAAAAATTCGAATCGTTTACTGGATAAAACAGATGGTAGGAACGTAAATTATGAAATTTAATCACTCTTCAATCTAAAGTGGCAAAAGTCTAACACTGAATTTCGATTTACATTTAGATTCCCTTTGCGTCTAATACGTTTAGGTTTTTAAATCGATCTAAGCGTTAATCGTAAATTATGTTATATTCTAGATTGCTGAAAACTTGTTAATAATTACTAACATGACTTTTGCAACTTTGGCTTTGAAAATTATAATTAGCGAGAAAGGAATATGTTTTTCTTTTAGACATTGTTTTTTTTTTTTTTTTTTTTTTAAATCATGGCTTATTAAAAAATGATATTGCTTTTATACCGGACAGTCTTTTTAAAATAAAGGATATTGTGGTAAGCAAGAAGGAGCTAACCAACCGAAATTGGTAAATCAGATGATATGAAACAATTTATGCGATGAAAAGACACCAGGTTTTTTTCCCAACATTATAGAAATCTAAAAATGAAGAGTCGCTTGTTAGCTCCTTATTGCCTATTATGCGTAATACTAGTTTTATGCTTAACGTATTCTAAGTGCAAGTTAAACATTTTAACAGTACAGGATAAATGTTTTCAAAAATTTCAAGAGTTCACTTTTCAGTTACTGCATCTCTTTTTTCGGATGAATATTTCCTAAGTCTTTTTTTTTTTTTAAATTCATTCCAATTGTTGTATATTTTTTTCACGATAAGGTAAAATAAAACAAACAGAGAGTAATTAATTGAATTTAAAAAAAGAAAAGAAAAAAAAACAATTCAACAAAAAAAACGGTACGTAAAGATGATAAAATATAATTCAATTGTTGTACAATGTGTGTCGAAATATGAATCTTACTTACGCGTTTTGATGGTATAGTAGTAATAATAATAATAATAAGAATAATAATTTAATAAATTTTCGTTGAAATATTTTGAGCAACTTTAAAATGACGCGGATATCGAATGACGTTCGACGGTGGAGGTCAAATGATACTTCTAATTACGAATGAATAGTGGCAATAATAATTAATTACACACTACTAGATTAACAATTGCGTTGGGTTTTCCTTTCTGGGGTATTTGTTCAACAATATATAATTAGATAATTGATCATTGCTCGAACTTCAATTTTAGTTCAGGCCCTTGCTCATTCATGTCTAAAGTTTAACACCGATAGGAACGCAGAGACTTATCAGAATATTTTTAAGGTGCTCTTACAAATTTGGAAAACCGACTGGGCGATTGATTGATTCATTGATTCATTGATTGGCTCACCAAACTCATTTCTTTTTGAAGAAGCTTGAAATATTCTTCGAACCAGTAGCCGCCTTTTGTCTGGACATTTCTTTCTTCGATAGTGCCAGAGGTTTTTGGGGCTGTAATGTTAAAGAACATACCATTAATAGTTCAACATTATTCTGAATTCATTCAAATTAGATACACACCTTCTCAGGTTTTGTCAAGTCTAAAGCTCCATTTCTTGGGATAGACTCTGTTTCAGATGTATCTTTTTTAGCTTTTTTTTCCTCACTGCCTTCTTTTGGACTGTTTAACTTTCGTTTTTTGCTGTCCGTATCATCTGGTAAACTCAAATATTGAGCCAATTTTTTCGACAAGTCCTCAGCGAGGTACTCGGATACTATTCCATGAGCATATTTAAGATATTCTAGAAATATGAACCAACAATGAATACGATTTTAAAAAATGAATAATTTTCTAGCGGGCATCGGCATATAAAATTCAATTGAATTCTTACCGATTTCCGATCCTGCTTCGTGTTTACTACTTTTGACGTATGTAGCACTAACAGCTCCTTGCGAGACGTGAACACCCTTTTGTCTCAATATTTCAGCGACTCGACCAACCTTTTTTTGAAGCCAAACCATTGTTTTATCTTCATTGAACTTAAAAGCTTGTAGTTCTTCGTCACCCTTGCGATCAGCGATTAGCGAAAGTTTTAAATTTTGACATCGTGCCAGACGAGATGTTCCTGGATAATCTTCGTCACGAAGAATTTGATCCAGGGGCATTACTTGCTGTGACTAAAGAAAATAAATTGCCGTAACATGTACATAGTATAAAATCATTGTCAAGCAAAAGATTGTTATCATGGCAATTAAATTAAAGGTACACACCTTTCTTAAATATGGTAAAACTAGGAATATAGGATCAATGGGAGTTGATAAATGCATCTTGCCGTCAGATTTGACATTGTCATCTATGAACCATGATCTCTTATTTTCATCAAAAGTTAAAACTTCTTGCACGGTAGTATCGCCAGGACTAAATACAAACATAGCTGGCTGATTAGAAGCAGGATGTCTGAGTTTCACAACATCTGGGGAACTGCCATCTGTACTTTCCAAACCATCGCCTGCAAAATGAAAATCTATTAGAAATACAGTGATGAAAAAAAAGAGATAAAATATTGCGAAAATTTCCACTTTTTAATGCTATAACATCAAGATATGAATGATAGTGGAACGATGTCTTCCTTCGTTGAATCTCTTCTGTCATTTCGCTATCAATGAAAGTATTGATCTGTTTATCATAAAAACTTAAATATAAAGAAAATTTCTCCAAGAGTCATCCTGAATTTCAAGCTTGTGTGAATAAAAAAAAGTGATGAAAATTGCTTGAAATAAGTGTTAGGTTTTTTTTATTTACCTTTCATGAGAAACACCCAAGTGTTGGCTGCTGGGTGAGAGTTCGACGTTTTGACGCATTTCTTCGGCGATGCTTTAACACGCGGCATGTTATTTGACAATGTTGATTATTATTTAAATTGCTAATCAATGCCACCTTTGAAATAATGCACCGACGGAGATGTAGACCAATAAAATTTAGAAGTAGTCGGCCATTTTTAACAACTACCCGGCCGTCGGGCTGTCCGCAGCCGCAGGTTTGGCAACAGCATTTTCAGCTATGAACTGCAGGCGGCCGTATTATGGTATAAAACCAAAACATTCACATCTCTCTCCGCATCCCTATAAATTATATACATACATATCACATATGCATGTATATTCCATAACGCTATACCGACGTAGATGGAAGACGCAGTCGCAGATCCAGAGATATAGCCAAATAAAATTATGCGTCCTCTATCGGAGGCTGCCTCTACATCGCGGTAGTCTGCCACCGGTGATTCATAAAACTATAAAAAAAAAAGCGATAAACATATACGACACCCTGGTGAAGCCGGTCGCAAGTTTTGGCGGGTTTTTGTGTGCTAACCAGTTTCCTGTTTCGCTGGACTCAGCAAAAAACGTATCGGCTCCTAGCACGATCTCAATTTATTTGAATTTTCATCACCATGCAGGCGTTTCTGAAAACAGGAAGGCTGGGAGCAGCTGACAAGAAAGCTTCCAGTTCAAGCTCAAAAGATAGGCGTAAAGGTCCCTCGCCACCATGGGTTGAAAAATAGTTGGTGTATTTTGAAAAAGATGACCCCTTAATGAGGAGACTTCTTGACCCGACACGTTGTGATCCAATGTTTTTTTAATCATAGCAGACCCAAAACGGTGGAGGAGGTCGTGGAACAAGGTGAGGTAGTCAAGGTCCTGCAGCAATGTTTACTTGGAGGAGATTTTCCCAATCTTCTATTCTACGGGCCACCTGGAACAGGAAAAACTAGCACGATATTAGCAGCTGCAAGACAGTTGTTCGGAGACATGTACAAAGAAAGAATACTCGAGTTAAATGCCTCTGACGAACGTGGTATTCAAGTCATCAGAGATAAGGTGAAAACTTTTGCGCAGCTCACTGCCAGTGCCACTAGACCTGAGTAAGTCTTGCTTTTGCAACATCAATGTTGATTATTCTCAGTAAAAGCTTCTGCAAGTATTGCCAATGATGATTTAGTAAAAGGTTTGAGGAACGGTTCAAGAAGGCATTTGATATATTCTGCAGGGACGATGTTTCCAGTTGATCTCGAGAGTTGTTATGAAAATATAGCACCGCTTATTAGCAACTGGATATTACCAAAGCTTAACAAGTAGCTTGAAAATATGAAGCCTTAGTATTCAAGCAATGAAAAGCATACATCTACAAGGAAATGAAATACTCTGTATTTCAGTTTCTTGGATTCATATCCCAAACATCGTCACCAATGAATTTCATGCCTATCTGACGTTTAGCAAGATAACAACTCTACTCTGAGGCAATATTATGCTCATCAAATAAGTTAAATAATTGCTTCAGAAAGTGATAATAAAATTTTCAGTAGTATATCTCATTTACAGTGGTAAGCCATGCCCTCCATATAAGATTATAATTCTGGATGAAGCGGACAGTATGACAAATGCGGCTCAAGCAGCACTGAGACGAACAATGGAACGTGAATCACGCAGCACTCGATTCTGCCTGATCTGCAATTATGTCTCTAGGATTATAGAACCATTGACCTCGAGATGTACTAAATTCAGATTTAAACCATTGGGTGAAGAAAAAATCATCGAGCGACTGGAACTCATTTGTAGAGAGGAGGATTTGAAGGCTGATACAAATATTTTGACAAAAGTCGTTGAGGCATCAGGAGGCGATATGAGACGAGCTATTACATGTCTACAATCAGTCACAAGGCTGAAAGGCAAAGGCATTGAGATCACAGAGGATGATGTCTTGGAAGTGACTGGGGTTAGCACTAATTTCGATAAATTTTAAACATGGCGTGATGCATTATATATCAGGAGTCTATTTCATTTCAGGTGATCCCCGATAAATGGTTGGATCAAATGCTTGACAAGTGTAAATCTAAAGATTATTCTCAGGTGGAAACTTTTATCGATAATTATATGATGGAAGCATACGCAGTTTCACAGGTAATTGAATTCAATCTATAAATTCATTAACTTTCCGTTACTCTGTAACATTATGTAGAACATCAGATTTTTATTAATAGTTGAATCCATGTATATTCCAGGTTATTGAGCAATTGAATGAAAGAATAATTTATTCCTCCGAACTCTCCGACAAACAAAAAACATTGATTGGTGAAAAACTCGCGGTTGGTATTTTTTCTAATGAAATTGAATTCAGACACCCTGAAATTGAATCTAGTACCAATCTACTTCCTAGTATTTTTCCTCAACAGGATTGCAGTTTTCGATTGCTGGAAGGTGGTAGCGAATATATGCAGTTGCTTGATCTTTGTTGTGCTATAATGAAGGCGTACGAACTTGATTGAAGTACCATATTATTTATAAACTAAGTTTTGTACACAAAAATTTTTCAATAAAAATAAAAGATAAAAATAAAACAAAAAATACATAATTACTTACTTCATTTTTTACCCCAAAATTGAAAAAATCCAATGGAGTATACCTCATTTGTTTCGATTTTGGGGTCAAAAATCGACATTTTTTTTATAGGGTTTCCTATAGTATTCTTACGTATTTTGAGCCCAGAAATCCGAATCCGCAAGTTAAATTGATCTATCTATAAAATTGATCGAGTTATCGCCAATTTATCGTCTCGAAAAGTGGAAAAATCTAGATATCTCGATGGGATATTTTTCTAGCTCAATTTCGTTGACGGATTCGTGTTCCTGAGGTCAAATTACGTTAGAAAAGTGTCCTACGATCAATTTTAAAAATACTTCATTTTTTACCCAAAAATCGAAAAAATTCAAAGGGGTATACCTTAGATTTTTGTCGATTTTGGGGTCAAAAATCGACATTTTTTAAAATTGATTGTAGGACACTTTCCTACGTATTTTGACCTCAGGAACACGAATCCACAAGTTAAATTGATCTATCTATAAAATTGAAAAAGTTATCGCCAATTTATCGCTCTAAAAAGTGAAAAAATTAAGATATCTCGATGAGATTTATTCCTAGCTTAATTTAATTGACGGATTCGTGTTCCTAAGGTCAAAAATGGCCCATAAGCCCTCGTAATTACTGTTCTCCAGTTTTGGTTTACAAAAAAAATTTATTCCACATTGATTTGATGTTTAGAATATTTGTTTTTTGGTGTTTATCTTTCATCGACCTATAAATTTGACAGCAAATTATTTTTCACTGGCATTACCTTTCTAGGGGGGAAAAAAATGTCAACTAGCAATATTTTTCTTTCGATTAATATAATATCATACGTATTATGCAATTGAATGTTTTTTTTCCGGTTTTTTCTTCAACCACTATTGTCACAACAATAGCTGTTACAAATAGTTGTTAACAATATGTTAATTATATTTCTTACAAAGAAAAAAGTACAGATAAAATAATCATCGAAAATCCTCCGATCAATTACTACTTAAACTAGGTTTACAGGTGCATTAATACTGATGATGAATTATATGTATACTCAGCAGGGAATTTGATCATTTTATGCATGGATTTAAATATAAATACATGATTTTCTAATTATTTATCATATCGATCTCTGCACAATTCTCTTTTACATAACGGACTTTTTTATTTATTCATTCATAATTTTTATTTTGAATAATACTCTTACGAGAGAGAAATTTTATTCATTTCGTTTGCTATCTCTAAATAGATGTGGAAAATGCGGCCTTATTTAGTACACTAATTCATCAGGTCATTGTAATTGATTCAAGCTTTTTGACTGTTGTATTGCAACAACAAAAAAAATTCAATAACCGCGCTATACGCGATAACAAATATTTTAATGCCATGAGATGATGAATGAGCATACAATTTTGGTTTGCAATAATTTAATAACTTACTTTTAAAAGGCAGTGATAACATATAACTACAATATACATATTTATGTATTTATATTTTTTTTTCTTATACATGGATTTTTTAATCCATAACTGCTACGATTCACTGAATTTTTGTCTGTATGATCGCAGATGTAGATCTGGCCAAATTTTGGTCTGCTTTCGAATATGGTTATGATTCATTTCCACCAATTTACACTAAGTATATACAAGTTCATTTGATTTGAAAAATTTGATAGAGAAAACGATTTTTTTTGTTTTTTTTTTCTAGCGATGACGATTGACGTGCACGATTTTTTTAATTTTTTCTTTTTTGTTCTTGTTATTCGGGCATCAAAATTTGTACATGCGTTGTAATAAATAAATTTTGCACATTACAAATTCATTTAGTTTTATATTGGTCCATAATCTTACTAACACTCCTGAGACTATAAACGTCACTGATAGTCCCCGCAGACCACTACAGTGACAGCTGATAACTTAGACTAAGTACAATTGATTTGCTAACATTTACTCATATCTATATTAACTAGAATCTACTCTTCTGGCTTTTTTAATCAAACTTTTGCTAAAAGATAAAGTTAGGTAGGTTTTTATTCAAATCTGTAGTATAATAATGACAATAAAAAAAAAATATATATACTTAGAATATTGAGAATTTGAATAGCTTCTTTTAGCAAATTTTTTTTTTAATAATAGGTTCAAGGAACAACAAAGGTTTTCTTACCTTAATAGGGAGGTGGCTGATGTTGGTAAGGATGTTGGGGTGGTTGATTTAAATGTCGTTGTAGATGTGCTACCAGTTGAGGGGTGGGTTGTTGTCCACCACCCCCACCTTGCTGCTGCTGCTGCTGCTGCTGCTGCTGTTGTTGTTGTTGCTGTTGCTGCTGTTGTTGCTGTTGTTGCTGCTGTTGTTGCTGCTGCATAACCAGCATTTGTCGTATTCGTTGTTGATTTATTGTTTGCTGCTGGCCAATTTAAAGTAACGTTATTTTGAAAAGTTGAAGTTGCGACATCCGGGGACTTATTGCAACCCAGATTGTTAGACTTCGATCCGACGTAGGGACAGAATTATGCTTTTTCTTTGCCCTTCTATCTTATTCGTATTATTCAATTACGGCGATTTCATAATTACAGTAACAAAAAATGAACACCGATTCACTGATTTCTTACCTGCTGGAACTGCTGATTTTGTTGCTGTAATCCAACACCGACACCGACACCGACGCCCACGCCGACGCCGACACCAACACCGCCAGCTCCAACTCCAGCAACGCCAACCGCTCCAGGTTTCCCTCCAGCTTGTCTGTACGGAGGGGCTGGTTGGTTTTGAACTCCTCCGCCCATCGGAATGTTCATCGTAACATTAGGCGCCTGCAAGAAACGCAATAAAGCAAATTTGAATATGATGAATTATAAGATCATATTGTCCAATGCATAATGTGACATTTCTCACCTGTAAATACGGAGCTCTTGCGGCTCCTGGCTGCATTCTCTGTTGTTGCATATATTCCTGTCCTCTTGGGGTACCGATCATCTGCTGTTGATTTTGGAACATCATATTTTGTTGCTGAGTCATCATACCCTGCTGCTGCTGCTGCTGCTGTTGTTGCTGTTGTTGCTGCTGCTGTTGTTGTTGCTGCTGCTGTAACAATTGCTGTTGTTGTTGCTGCGGTAGCATTTGCTGGCCCCCGTAACCTGCGTAGTTTTGGTTCATTCCTGAAATAATTTATTCTTATCTTTTAACAAGAGGTCAAGACTAATATCGCATGAAAATTCAACACTCTATTTACTGACCAATAAATATGATCAATGTAATGCGGTCAAGAAATAGTAAAGTAGTCATAAATCACCCTGTTGCATACTGGCATACATCCCCTGCTGTTGCTGTTGTGGCGGGAACATAGTTTGCTGCGGGCTGATTCCGGGGCCGCCATGTTGCGTTCGCAATTGCTGTCTGATGAACTGCTGCCTTTGCATACCCTGGAATGCGGCCGGTCCAGCTCCAGGAGGAGCACCAGGCTGTTGTTGGGCACCCATAAATTGATTCGAGGGTAACCTGAGTCGCAGCATATTGGAAAGTGCTTGTTTCGACTGATTGTTCATTCCCGGACGTTCGTAACGCGGGCCGCCAACTTGAGCTGGTGGAATTTGTTGTCCATATCCGTATTGTTGTTGCGGCGTAGGCCCTGGCTGATTTGGATACCACTGCTGTTGCGGCTGCTGTGGTTGTCCAGGGAACATACCCTGCTGTTGCGCCACTTGAGCTTGTTGCCCATATGGTATCTGTTGCATTTGTGGAGGGCCTTGTTGCTGCAAAAAAGAATCATTTGATCAAAACTTTTTATCGATACCAAAGACTTCCTCAATTTCAACTTTGAGTACTCCGACTTACTTGCATTTGCTGGGGTATTGGTGCAGCTGGAGCTGGAGCTCCTTTGCTTTTTCTTGGTCTTTTGGCTTTCATAGCTTTTCCCTTACCTGTTCTACCAGGGGACTCAACACTCATTGGTGTATCAGCCTTTCCGGGTTCTGTTTCTTTTTTATCTGGTTCTAAATCTTCAGGAGGTAATGGAGGTGCATCCAAGTAATGACTAGGAGGCTTGATCGCGCTATGAGTATGATATCGCAAAAGCTTCTGAGCTGCTTGATACGTCAATGGTTTTCGTTCCATTTTCACTGCTCTGAACCAAGCCCATGACAGAGGTGCTGGATTTTTGTGACCTTCTAATAATTCCCAAGCAGAAACTCTCTGAGAGTCGCATACCTGCAGGCCCTGTTATACGATAGAAATTCATGAAATTGATGAAAGACTACAGATGCATTAAAAAATCATGAAGTTTACCTGTTTTTTATCAATACTGTCAAATCCAGCAATCTTGTTTCCTTTAGTATCTGTCAGACAGCCAACAGGTTCGCAAGCGATTACTTCCATCGTTAATTTGGGCAGCGGTAACAGCTGCCTAACAAATTGGATACTTTGTGAATTTCGGTCTCCCAGTTCCTTTTTAAGTTTCTTCATGAGATTCTGATAATGCTTTTTGTTTTCATCTTTTTCAGATTGAGAATCCGAGACCAAAGTGGAATGTATTAAAGTCGCTAACATATCTATCACTGTGGTGAACAATTCTGAATTATTGTTAAGGTCTATAACACCATAGCTAATTAATTGTACTAGTAGTATAGCCCAGTCTGTTGTAACGGTCGTATTTCTTTGAATGGTATCAAAAACTCCTCCTACTAAACTGAATCTCAGTTGTAAGGCGTCCTGCAAGACTTCCCTTGTTTTTGGATCTTCTAAACCGATATTCTTTTCCTCTTTACTCATGTTGAGAAATTGGGTCAATTGAGAATGCAGCGAAGTGAGAAGCCCCTCCCTCTGATCATCTTGTCCTTTTAAGCAAGTCAGCACCAATGACAAAAATGGCTGATGATTGAACAACGACGGTGATTTTGATTTGCCTTTTTCTCTACTGGCTTTCGACCAATTTCCAGATTCTAAAACTTGACCAGCCACTTTCAGGACGCGCCCTTGAACAGCGCTCGGTAACTTGGATACCAAGGGTGCGACCAACCATATAGAACCAGATTTTTTATCCGGTTTACCAGAAATAGTATTTAATTGGAAGACATCGATCGCAGCTTTTGCCACTGTGTCCAGCCACTGAGACAAATCGTTGGAAGCCGGAGGATATTGTTTGTACATGAGTTGAAGGTCCAGCCAGGACATTCGGAGACTCCATTGTTCCAGGGTTTCCAATATGTTGGTAATGTGCGTTTTTTGATCAAGAAATGTATCTATAAGCGTATCTGGGTAACAAATCATGTGCAACAATCTCTGAGCTTGACGAGGAGTTAACATGTTGTCCAAGAGCATGTCTGGGTGACAAAGTTCTTCTGGATTTTGTAGACACCTTTCCAGAACCCATTCCTGACTGCATATCTGACGTAATACATGCTGCGCGAAAGCAGAGAGGCCCTTGACATTCTCAACATCCATATTAACGTTGCTCGAAGAGAGTCCAAGATCCAAACCCAAGTCGTCGCCTCCTCCTAAAATATCACTAGTCCCTAATATATGACTGATCGATTCTCTCTCTCCGCCACCAACGCTAGCTGGACCCGCTTTGTTAGAGTGTGCCATTGGAATGTCTGGTTTTTTCGGTGGCAGTTTGCCAGCCGTGGCATCGCCTACTACAAGTATCGCTTTCAAAACTGCCAAAACAGGTCCAACTCTGATATTGTTGTGAGCGGCGGCTAGGAGGTGTCTGTCACAGCTGAGTTTTATGCTATAACGTCTGAGATTTCCACTGGGTATCGGGTGTGGGCTGGTGCTGACCGAATATAATGCCGGCTGCGGGCACTCCACGGTTTTAAAAAGTTGTAACAGCAGGTGACAAGTCAGTAAAGCACCTGCCTCTGCCTCCATATCCGCATCTCCTCGGCCTTCGTTACAGGCTTTAACGAGAGATGGCAAAGCAATGTGAACGACGAAATCTTCCAAGGAAAAGCAGTGTCGTGCTGAAATCAGAAAATTATATGACGATTGTGGTAGGATATTGCACGGTCCATGATAAAAAATAATCGGAAAGTACTCACCTATTAGGATTGATGTGAAAACGGCTAGAGAGTTACGCACGTTCAAATTTTGTACATCAACTTGATTTAATACATCTATATAAAATGACGAACTATTAGATGAGCAGCATAATGCCATTAGAACGCCAAGCCACTCGGCGCTCAAAGCGTTACAGCAGGCTGTCAACTCAGCGCAAGTTATCGCGACGTCGTTCAGTTTATCATTGTCAGTATCACCGCTGACAGCGACAATAACTGCGTTGCATACAAAGCTATAACGATTTGCTGGAGTTTCGTTCAACTGCCTGGACCACTGCGGCTCAATTTTTCCTCCGCGCCGTGGACTGCTGAAGACATCGATCATGAACTGAGAATTGTAAACGTGGTTTGAAGGAGTTGGTTGTAGCGCACTGTACAAAGCAGTTCTTATTTTAGGATACGCGTTGCTGAAAGCTTCCACACCGTGTGGTTTCGTTTTCAGCAATGAACAACTCGAATATAAATCATAAAGATGCGCTAAAACGCAACGTTCCGCGGAGCTACAGTCACTCGGGTTCGAAACATGTTTTACCACTTTACAGAGCAGATCAAACACCGCAGTGGTCTGCTCCGGAGTAACTGTAATAAAATAGTAAAGAGTTTCAGATACAAAGTTCATACGTCTCAAGCAGAACTAGAAATTTTGTGAATTCCAAATCAGCCTTACGTAATAAACAGCAATGATATCGCCTCAGTACTCCAACTACGTAGAGACTCAAACTTGTTGTGTAACTTCTAATAAGCTGACTATTCCTTGCAGTCAACTGTGCTTCAATTTCCGGGAGTTCTTTCAATATTTGAATACAAACGTCGATGAGTCCGTAGATATTCAAGGCCAATTCCATTAGGTCGAATAAAAACGCGACATGTTCCTGGACCGGCAAATAAGATGATCCGGTCAAAGCGAAGGTGTTCAACATTTCAACCACTTGAGTCGCGCACTGCCACGTCACAACATGTTGATCGAAGTAACTCAAGTTTTGAAACTTTTGCGTGACAGCTTCAAAGTTGAATTCACTGCGGGAGTGTTTTTTCACTTTACCTCCTTCCGCCACATCGATACTAAATTTTTTGCCGAATAATTTGCAGATCTCTTTGGTCATTTTTTTTACAACATGCCTAGCCTCGTCTCGAACGCGGCCAACGCCGTATAATAGTACGTGGCGTTGATTACAGTCGTGTTGACTGCACGTTTCATCCTATGAAAAATGTTGAAGCTTGTTTATATCAAGTTTGTTGATCACTGACTAGACGATTAGATTTTCCAAAATACCTGGGGCAATGGAAAATGCGTAGTGTAGAGTAAATGTCTACAAGGGCTCGGAGATTTTGAGTCCAGTCCATCATGAGCATTGTGACCACCCAGCGCATCTTCTTTCGGACTGTCTGGGGCGTCCATACTATTTTGTTGGTCCTCCTTAATATGCTGTAGCAGTTTATCCAAATCGTCATCAATTTTACTATCGTCGTAATCCATTGCTCTTCCATGATCTGGTACTTCCAGCTTAGCTGGTTTCAGATCGATACCGGGAAACAAACTGTCTTCGTCAATTGGCTCACGATTATTTGGTGTACTCGGCTTGCTGGCAGCTGGCCCTTCAAAGATAGCGTATGTTATTAGCAACAATTTTACGAATTATTAGGGGGTTCAAAAAAAAAAAAACAAAGGCATCAAATGCAATTTATAACAACGCAAAAACCAACCTTGAATGAGATCTCCTCGGGAAATTAAAGTACACATGTATGCGTCATGTGAAAATACGTCGTGTCGGATCAACTCAGAAAATAAATGTACCAAGTTGGTGAATTGAGCCTTGGAGTGGGCGGAGTTATGGTCTAAAATCGGGGCATCGGTATCTAAAAACTTCATGAGTAGTGGCTGAAAAATCGGTAAGCCCGGTGGAGTTCCATTGCTACAAACGCTGTCTTTGTCGTCATTATCATTTGCTTCGCCGGTTGCCTCGCTCTGCCGTTTTTCCAGTAGTTTAGCAACAGCCATTGCTCTGTGTTCACCCCACCGCTCCCAACTCACAGCCCACTCACATAATATTTCTACAATGGCAGCATCTTGTTGCGGAGTGTATTCGGTTTTCGTATCTCTTTCATTTGGATTCTCTTTTGGCGTTGGAGTAAAAATCTTTGCGTATAAAGTGTCCAATGAGTTGGTAGCGTCCATTCTGTCAAAGCTATGTCGATCCAAAGCATCCAAAGCTGCCAAAACTTTAGTCGTTGTCATACCAGCGCTGCTTTGTTGCCATTTATCGCAAGACCAACGTCCTTCCGCAGCTATAGATCGCCTTCTGATGTTTTCTTGAGCTAACTTTATCTGTTTCATGGTAGGATTAACAGAACTTGCTGGGGGGCATGGTAAGGCTGCAGGAGGACAGAGCAAATGGTCTAATGGTGAACCATTCAAAACTGACGGAGATTTTCCCTCGCCAACACTATTCCAAACTAAGGCTGTTGGACATTCGATAGTAATGACCTGTGGATGGCGGATATTAATTAACAAATGATTTCAAATTCATTCCCTTGGCATTAGGTGAATTATTACCTGTATTATAACGGATAATCCAAGGATGATGTCCCTGTGATGTGGGCAATTTATGTAGTCGTTAAATGTTACTGTTAACGGATTTACCGAAGCGGGAACTACTGTATTTTCTTTGGTCCCATTGACTTCAGATTTGACTGGGGCAGCAACCATGGGGCTTTGCGGATTACTAGTGTTTTCAACGTTACTGCACATTTGTGCGATCTTTCGACAGCACAAATAAGCTAATTTTCTAGCTAATAATTCAGACTGGACAAACTCCTCTAGGTATTGCAATGCCAGCGGCAATAAAAGCTTCAAAATGCCATCGTCTGATGGGGCCGATCTCATTTTATCCAACAGTTCCAATATCCATTGCAGCAGTTCTTGTCGATCTAGTAATCCTTCTTCAAACATATATTTCGCTAATTGGATGCAGTAATGCCATTGTTTCAGAGCCAATTTATGATCTTCATTGATACTGTTACCCAATACTGGTACAGGAGTTGGATTCGGAGTTGTTGGCTGATTGTTTGAGCTACTAACGTTAGTATTAATACTCGGATTACTGCCGTTGCTACTATTGCTCGTACCATTGGTTACACTGTGATTAACATGATAATATTCTTGTAATTTTGACAGTTGATCCTTTAAAAACTTTATCAAAGTTCCAGTCCATTCTGAAATGGGCATACACATTATTTCTAGTAATTTCTAACCATTATCGAATAAAATATGAAAGCAGATGTAATATTTCAAGCGTGTTCATCTATTTAATTAAAAGCAAATCAAAACGTACATTTATGTTAATCTTTTTGCTATACATTTTTAAAAATCTCATGAAAAGTTAGACTGCTATTACTAACAAAAACTATATATTCGTCTCACCAGTTGTTGGATCCGGTAATTGCCTCTTCTTAATCTTAGCTTCAGAAACAGCAACGGTATAAGCAGAACTTAATTTTATGAACCAGGCAGCTCTTAACATTGGTACCTGGTACTCACACAGCATCATGAAAATCTCTTCCTTCTTGTTAAAGTTTGGCGCTTTCTTAGCCAGTGCTAACAAAGGTTTACAACCAGATAAATCTTTGAACCAAGCCTCTATGCCATTTTTTGTCCTTGCAGTGACAGGCCAAAAGTTGTCCTTTGGATTTATCTGTTGCCTCTTTCTTCCAGTGTCTGGCATCGTTGCAAATTCCTCTTTCTTGGCAAGTATGCCATTGAAGTATGCTCCGACCTTAGCTGCGGTTACATTGCAGTGCCTAGCTGTTCCAAACTCATCAGACAACTGGGGCATTGTTGCAAAGCCATGTTTGACATTAACGGATGTGAGTTCGTCTTCTTTTTGTTTTGGCTCTTGAGGATAGACATCGGGCGGTCCAAGTCTAGGCCTCTTTAAGGGCCGTTTTTCATACAATATACCCATCATGGTAGGCAAAAAATTAATTCAAAAACTAGGAGGAATCATGAAAAGTTAAAGCAATGTTTGTAACCTTCCTACGAAGACGTTTAGACAATTGTTATCGAAGATCGTAGTCACCCAGTGATTGGACGGATAAATAAATCTCACAAAACCATAATAAAATCCTGGCATTTAAAGGTATTTACAGAATCATGGATGAAAAATCAATGTAACATAATATAACCTTTAAAATATGACAACAGAAGTTTTAAAAAATATATATAAAAATAAAAGTTATTGGTATAGTTTTCTCACTCACAAAGAAATTATAATAGATAATATTGTCTGTTTAATATGTACATATTGGGAAACACCTTTCAAACAAAATTGATGTTTAAAATACCATCAAACTTGTCATCTTCTAGAAAAATTGTCCTAAACGCCATCTTGGCATTTTCACCAACTTGCGGCGGATCCATGCACTAAGATCCATGGCGGATTCTATCGATCATTCACACCAAGTTCACACGATCATTCATGTCGAACTTTATGCGTCTTGCGTATGGTTTACTTGTTCGACAAAAGATGGACTACTTCAGCAGATAATATGAAAAATACGACCGTAGATCCAAAAAGAGAGATGTTGGAGTGGGATGGTAATGGAGATCATGTGAAAACAGTTTGAATTTTACATCACTTGATAAAATTTATTGATGTAATTATAATTTTAGTGGATATTTTTTATGCAACAAGAGCGCTCGCCGTCGACGATTCGTACTTCCAATTTGGAGGAAGTGTGCTTTTGGTTTTGTAGTAACGAGCGAGCCTGTGGATCCTTGATTCGACTAAGATCAGACGGAACTTGCTGTCTTTATCCTTGCGGTTACGCTCCAAATGCTTACGGATGGCAACGGCCTTTTTGATCAGGTAGTACAGATCTTCGGGTAGGTCAGGCGCCAATCCCATTGCTTTCTGGATACGCAGGATCTTGTTACCCGTCAAAAACCGTACTTGTGCTACTCCATGAGAATCTCGGAGTATCACACCTAGATGCAAAATATTGTATCAGTTATTTGTTGAGCAGATACATAAAATTGATAAAAGACTCTCATTGAGGAATTGTCAGTGGCTACCTATAACAATAATGGTAGAATATACCCAGAATTATCTCAAAAGCCATTGAAAATTGATTTAGCAAGCATCTAGGAAGGGGGACAACTAGATGGAGTTGAACCTCAGCTGGTAGCTTGCGCACAACCGATTAAATTTTTGTTGATATGTGTTATTTTTCCTGCCCTAGTGTATATGATTGGAGCGGTTCTCACCTATTTGAGAAGGAGTCAGACCCTTCTTGGCCAGCTTATAGATGTGCTCCTTACAATCTTCTGGCGTAAGTTTAAGCCACGTTGGAACGCTGCGTCTGTAAGGCAGCGCTGACTGGGAAATACCCTTTCTGAAAACACAAGGATCTCAATTAACACCAAGAGGATAAGCTATTGATGCGTGAGTCAGGAGACTCATAAGTCAGGCGTACACCTGGTTTGCCGTTCAGGCCGCCACAAATGTCAATTTGAACCTGATGATGACAAATAGTTCTCATTTCTGAGTGTATCAATGCTGAATGCGGCTCAAAACGCCATTAGTGTCGACACGAACACATGGCGAGTAAATAGCGTTTGAAGTTTGCGTTCAAGTCTACAGTGTTCCCGGTGTCCAGGGTATCAAAATTCATAGAACAATACGGGGGATATGAAATTAAGGAAAAACAGAATTCATAGAAAGTATGTTTTTGATAAAAACTGTAATTCCTTACCCGGGAGCGTGCATGCGACCCATGATGGCGGATTGTTCTTACATGAAAGACACTAGCGTGTACGAGAAACTCGATTGTGAACTAGAACTTCTGTAGATCCACCTTCGCCCTAGAAAAACCAAGCGATTGAATACCTGGACAATTTTGCGCAGCCAACCAGCTTTTTAATAAGTTGACACAGCACTAGCGACGCCAACAAACCAACGATAACTAAATGGTTTCGGAGTAGATACACCGACAAGCGATCGTCGCGCAAAATGGCCACGGTTTTCTACAACCATCAAGCGTACCTCTGGCTGTCACCGATACCACAATTTTTCAGCACGGAATGAACGTTACATTGCACAGGTATGCGGAAATAAATTACGTTCATAGATCAATTCCGATAACTGAACTCCGAGGTTCCTAATAACCCGATAGTATCAACACCCCAATATTTACTCTCACGATCGTGGGTATGTGCCATCACTATACATATGCGTGAATACGAACGTTCACACATGTACACGCACATACACAAATATGTTTCTTCGCTTGCTGTTTGTGGTTTCGGAAAGAATCATCCGGAAGATCCTGACGCGAGTTTAAACCCTTGGACTGCCTGGGACACCAATGTGCTGGATATTCCTCTGTAATCGGAATCAAATATTAGTTATCACCGTCTGACGCAAACACAACCTGTAGCCAAGTTATTGTTTCGCTTAACCGGGTGATTAGCCGAAAACCATTCGCAAAATAACTGTACGCGCATACGATGCTGATGATAATAATAATAATGATAATAACATGAAATACGAATGATTAACTGGATTCTTGTCAAAGTTTTTCGCCAAATCTAACTTCTGTTTCCACATTTCCGACTTTGGAAGAGATTAATTTTTTCGTGGAACTGTTCTCTTTTGACTTGGCATCGCACCTTGGACTTTTCGAACAGCTTCTTCCAGAATTTCAGTTCTTCTATGCTCCTCATGAATGATTCAAACTCTGATGTGATTTCAGGTGATTCGATGAACGTTATGTCACAGATTTTTACCTCAAGGTGATTTGAAGATGTCTAGTGGCAGTGAACAGTCTCCAAATCCTTCTAAGAAGAGGCGAGTTGTAATCTCAGATAGCGACAGTAGTGATGGATCCATTGTAAGAACGCACAGAAGGAGAAGAGTCTATGTGAGTATTGCCAATCCCATCATCATAGGCAAATATTCAAAAATAAAAATTTTCAAATATGAATTTTCTCTATTCTCAGAGGGTTACAAGTGATGTCGACAGCAGTGATGAGGAAAGTGACGTACAGAAGCCAGTGAGCAAAAGGAAAAATTATGTAAGCTTGATCGAATGAGATACATTCAAATTGCTTTGGCAAGATTGATCCGTTTGTGAGGCTTGTTGGGAAATATTGTTGATGATTTAATAATTTCTGCATATTACAGAGACTCGTTAGCGAAGATGATACAAGTTATGAAAGCAGCAATACGGATGCCGATTGGCAAGATGAGCCAGTAGGTTAGTAACTCAGAAAACATTTGCATTCTATTTATCTGGTTTTTATTTCCATTATTGATTTTAATTCTTCCATGTGCCATTCTGAATTACTAGGTGAAAGCAACAGTGATAGTTCAGGTTCAGAGACCGAATGGCGGAGTACGGATGAAGATTGGGTGGATGAGGATGGCGACAGAGCAGCTATCGATCGTAAACCTAAGGCCTTGCCCAAGGGAGAAACCAAATCTAAGAGTAAAGTGAATGAAGAAGAAGAGCAACCAGCTATGGAGAATGATAGTGACAGTAGCGATGCACAGGCTGAAAAGTGTCCAATATGCCTGTTGTCCTTCAGAAAGCAGGAAGTTGCTACTCCAAATACCTGCGATCATTCTTTCTGCCTCGACTGCCTCATTGAGTGGAGTAAAAATATCAACACATGTCCAGTGGACAGAAAAACTTTCACCATGATTTTGGCAAGGAACAAACTCGGTGGAAAGGTAAGCGACGTTGTTGTTCTATTGTCCAACGGTGATAAAGAATTTGTGTACGGTATTGTAATATTGTAATTGATCCAGGTTGCCAAGCAGCTTCCAGTCACCGTCAGACCATCAATCGAGGACCAGATTCAGGAAGACCCAACATACTGTGAGGTTTGTGCTCAGTGTGACAGGGAAGATCGAATGCTTCTCTGTGACGGATGTGATTTAGGGTATCATCTGGAATGTCTTACCCCACCCATTACTGAAGTTCCTATGGATGAATGGTTTTGCCCTGAATGCGCACAAAACAGCCAAAATGACGCTGAAATGGTAACTAAAATTATCTCTTTAACCAAATATATGTGAAATTTATCACTAGGTAACTAAATAGGAATGCTGCATAATAACCTGTAATGGCGGTAACGCTGAACTAAATAAATTCATCACTGATATTCCAGGTGGAAATCGACTTGGACGAACTGCCAGATCTAATGGAGGAGGCCCGAAGACTGGGCGAGTCGTATGGTAGAACACGAACGGGTCGTGATCGTGAATCAACGATAAATTATCCCCGTGTGATAGCTCGAACACGTCAGACAGAACGCGTTCGAGCGAATATTCGGGCGGACCGTGATCGTACTCGTAATATTGATCGGTCAGGTTCCGAAGAGCATCGTTCGGCTCCAAGGTACTTTGATCCAGATCAGCCGTCGACCTCAACATCGGGAATTGACTCCCTTGGTGAAAACAGTCGCAGTTGGTCCCGGGATTTTAGCGGTATTGTGGGAGCCGTGGCAGCAACTGTCGGGAGTACAAGACGCAGAAGAGCCGCTGTTCCTGCGGTTCAATCTACAGGTAGGAAACGAAAGTCAAAGAAGCGCAGGGCTGGTCGTAAAAGTGGACCGGGGCCTACTGTTATCCGCAAGGTTACGATAACTGAGATCAACGATGACGGGGAACCGGAAGAATTTACCACCTATGTTAAAGTGACGGACCGGTCGGCAGCCGGAAAAAGAACAGGAAAGAGAAAATACAGGAAGAAGAAGTCCAAAAATACGCGAAAGGTATATTAAAACCCAAAAAATACAAAGAAATAGTCACTAAAAATAAAATACAGGAGATTGGGATTAAAACTGACTCGATAGAATTATTACTAATAATTTCTATTCTAGGTATGTGTACTATGCATCCAAACGTTCTTTAACGCATACCCTTGTTCCTTCGCTTTTTTGCTTACATTTTTCATATTAAATCAGTCAGCGACTTTGTGGAATGAAGAGACGTGAAAAAGACCCAGAAATTACTAAACTTTGTTTCTCTTTTGTATATCTTCACCATCCATCGCTACTTACTTCTCTTCTGTCTGATGAACGAATGCATCGAATCTTTTCACATCTCATCTATCCCCATCATATTTATGGAAGCGGTAGTTATAGGAAAAAGACTCAACTGTGCCATATGTTCATTGAAGGTCCTACATTGTTTATTTTTTTCCTCCAAGCCTTTTTGAAATTCAGTTCTTGTTTATTTTCATGTCTGTACTTGCCTTCATCATTATTGTTTCATGTGAATTTGAGGATACGGAAATAAATTTTTTTTTCTAAGCATCGAAACATTTGACTTTTCTTTTATCGTAATGCTTCACACTTTAAAAAAATTTATTGTAATATTCACTGTCAACGGATGTTCAGGACTATAAAAATCTGGATTAAAAAGGAAACGATTTCCAAGTTGCTTCTATTTCAAAGTCACACTCAATGCCTGCGTGCTTTTAAAGAATGGAAGAAAATCCTTAGCATCTGAGATACAGTCAACATTACTAGGGCAGTTTCAAGAGTTGAATCACTTCATAGTCTAGACGAAGAAATTCGTTGGGCAAAGTTTTGTCGATTGCTTTAATCGTCGATCAGCAAAAAACTTAGTTTTCCCGGTAAAATGCCAGTTGTTGTGAAGCAGATTATGAAAATGATTTAAATAAATGACCTTTACTCAATTACAAAGAATAATCATGAGGTGCCGATTGTACATTTTTTCTTCAACTGTCGGATTCAAAGTATAATTCGAACGGAATATTACATTTTAAAATAGAGCGAGGATGGGTAGGTAAATAATAGTCGGTGTTGGACGGAAAATTCTTAACGTTAAACGGATTCACTTCGCACATAGTTTGTCACAGCTAAGATGGATTTATTATTTATTTCAGAAACGAAGTAGACCACGACGAGCTCGGACAGTGCATTCTCTGGCAAATCAGGTTCAGACTGTGAAAAAACGACTGGCCCTTGTCCTCGGGATAAAAAAACAGGAACATAAAGATCCAATGCTCATTCCTACCGTCAAAATTCGACAAACTACGTCGGATAGATCACAACTAAGTAGCACGAGGCATAACGCCGGCATCTCCCAAGTCAGCCTCTTTGGAAATTCACGCGATCTCAACTACAGTCCAACCGGGTAATTTATCTTTGTTGTAACAATTTATAACAGCTGGTTATCCGTAAATCCTAGAATTGTAACCATAAATGTGCTTGATCGATAACTGAAGAATATTACAAGGAGCTGTTTAAGTTTCTGCTCCAAGTCATTTAAACTGTATGATTTTTTTTTTCAACGAAATAGGACCGATGAAGAATCTGATAGTTGTACAGTTGGCAATGGATTGCTGGTAAGTAGTCGTCCCCGAAACGCAATATCGTCAACTCGACGTCACGCAGCATTAAAAATGATCAGAGATCCTTTGGCCCGTGAAGAATCTGCCTCAGATATCATTGGCAGCATATTGAATAGCCAGGAATTTTGGCATTCCAAAAAAAGCGATATCACTCTCAAGGCGGATGGCACATTCTTAGTGAAAAACAACAATAACAACAACAACAAAGGAGAGAACGACAGACATAGCATAAACAACAATAATTCACCAATAAAAAAAAAAAACTCAACCAATGATGAGGAAAGTGTGATAGCGACTAAGGAAACTCCACTGGACTTGTCGAATGTAGGGCAGAACGATATTGTGCAAAATCCAATGTACAACGCGCCCAGGGGCAGCGGAAATCGAGGGAATTTCAGAGGTGGAGGAGGTTACAACTGTGAGAATAATAGGCACAGTTATGGCGGACAAGGATACGGCGGGGGTAGAGATTCCTATGGTGGCGGAGGCGGTGGTGGCAGACATAGCTATGGTGGCCCGGGTGGTCCCAGGGACAATTACAACAGTGGTCGTGATTTTGGACCTCCGATAAATTACAATCAGGGATTCGAGGGACGAGCTTCTCAGGGATTCCCTGGAAATCCACCGTTCCGGAATCGTAATCCGCAACAAAATTTTCGTAATGAAAGACCAAGATTTCCACTTCCGCCGGATCGTAACGAACAGCAACAGCAACAGCAACAGCAACAGCAACAGCAACAGCAACAGCAACAGCAACAGCAACAGCAACAGCAACAGCAACAGCAACAGCAACAGCAACAGCAACGACAGCATCAACAGCACCTGCATCAGCAGCAGCAAGTCCCTCCATTTTGTCATCGTGATAACAATGGCGAGAGACCACCACCACCTGCCTTTTCACACGCAAATACCTTCCAGAGATTCAGAGCTCAGCATCCCCCTCTGGTGCCAGGACCAATTCCAGGCATCCCTAGAGGACCTGGGATCAGGCACGGTCTGATACAAAACAGTTTGAGAATGGGTAGAGACTCGATGCCTGGCTTCCACTTGCACGAGGACGTTAGAGAACAGCCTGCATTCCAAAACGCTGGTGTCAGCAATTCAGGCAACGCTCCAGTGTTCGGACCAAGGAATCAAGCAGAGGACGAAGAGTGCGATCTATATTCTGATATCGAGGCTCCTGTTAGTAAAGTTGGCTGCGCTAATGACTCACCAGTTGTCGACGATGGTAGCAGTGGCGTACTGTTACCTCCTCCACCCGAACCACCTTCAGGTCTATTAGACTTTGAGGAATCTAAGAGTGATAGGGATTGCAACGACAGCGATCAGGAACTGGTCATAGATGATACTCCAAGAGAGGATAACAGGGAGCGGAGAAACGACGACAAATATGATCCGTTTGCCGATGATAGCGACAGCAACGACAGTTTGAAACAGGGAAAGCATGGTCACGTCAAAGATGGCGACAAGGAGGCACAGGGTCCGAGTAATCAGGTCCACGGAATTACTCACCCCGTCACACCGTACGAACAAAATTTTCATCATGAACTCGGCGTTGATAAACCTACGCCACGTCTGACCGCTTATGACGATGATGAGGATGACGACTCGCAGGCAGACTGTCCAAACTTTTCCATTTACTCTTCTCAGTCTATGGACGTAGCGAGGAACAGTGAGCAGGAGCTCTCGCAACAAATCGGACCCCTTGAACCACCGCCTTTACCCCCAGATATACCGGATGACGACGATATTATTGTTGGCGATGTTCAGGCCTGTGATTTGTCAGATATACCAGAACCCTCTGACCCCTACGTCGAATCCCTGCAGAAGGAGAGGCGGCAACTCAGTAAAATACCACCAAAGAAAATATCGAATGACAGCAGGGGGAAGATCACTTTTAAAATTGGAAATAAATTAAGATTGAGCAATAAACTCAGCAATCTTTATGACGAGATGGACGAGGATATTGAGAACTCTATACAACAGGAGAAGGAATCGGAAGAAAAAAAACATAATCAATATTCAAATGTTGTGGCTAAACCTGCCCCCAAAGATGCAGCACAGACTACAGAGAAACCCGCCGATCTGCAGATTCGAAAAATTGGTGGCAACAACGAGAAAGAAGAAGACAAGGAAAAAGATAAGGAGGGGGACAAAGCACCGGAATCCGAGGTGCTAGATAAGTCCGATGAAGATGACGAAGAAAAACTAGAAGAACTCGAAAAGGAACTCAAAGAAAAAGAGCAGAAGTTGAGGGAAATGGAACAACAGGAGGAGATAGAGAAGAAAAATGCTGAGGAATCAACCAATGAAGAAGTTGATAAGGAGATTGTTAAGAAAAAAGACGAGAAAGCCAAAGGAGAACGTGTGGACTGTGATGATGATGACGATGACGTAAGAAAGACGGGTGAATCCCACCCACCACTTGGGGTACAAGAAAAAGTCACCACACGAGAACAAAGCCTGACTATGTCAACAATTGATCTGACTGAGAAAAGTTCAGATACGATAATCTCCATAGCTGACTCGATTCATTCTTCGCCAAAGAATGCCACTTTTAATGATCAGGAAATAATTTCTGAGGAGAATCTTGATAGCTCCCCTGGTAATGAAGTTGCAAACGTACAGGGAGACCGGGATAGACCAGTTTCCCTTAGTCCAGGATGGAAGAAGGTAGAAAATGGCCAAGAAGCTGTTTCAAACGTCAGTCGAGATCTCGTAAAAGATACTCAGGCTCTCTATGATCAAATAGATCAAGACTTCATATCGGGGCATATTAAAGAGGGAGAAGAGAAAGAAGAAGAAGAAGAAGAAGCAAGATCTAGAGTAGGAGTGGACGATGAAGAAGGTGATGATGGCGATGCGCAGGAGAGAGAGGATGAACAGGAGATTTTCGGAGGGGAAGAAGATGAAGACGAGGATGACGAAGATTACCAGAAAAATTCAAAGAAATCAAGGAAGAGGACTGACAAGGCGGTAAAGGATGACTCTAGACTCAGTAAAAGTGAGGAGAACCTAGAAAAAGCTTTAGGGACCAGTGGGATAATTGGTTTTCTTAATGACGGGGAAAACTTTCCATTGGAAAAAGATACAACTGATTTATTTGAGACTACGGGTAATGATAGTTTACCAGCAACAAATTGGGAATCCGACGGAGCTTACACTCCATGCAAAGATGAGCTGCCCGTGAAAGGAGGAAAAGATGTGGGAAGAGGCTCCTTATCACCTTTTGAGAGCGGGCTTGAGCCAATAACTCCAACTAAGGATCGGTCCAACGACGATTTAGATGGGTGCAGAACTCCTGCAGGATATGCGGGTCTTGGAACAGAGGCTATTTCTGAGACGGAAGAACCTATGAGCTTCGAGGACGAGGGAATGCAGCTCAGCCTCAGAAGAGAAAAGGAAATAGAGGATGGGGAGATTATGGACGATGCGAGGCTGACCGGAAAAGTGAGCGATAAACCGTCAAAGGAAAAAGAGGAAGAGAACAAAAAGAAGAAGAAAAAAGAGAAGAAGGAGAAGGGTAAAGAGTCTGACAAGAATAAGGAGAATATCTCTTCTGAGAATCAGGTTGCATGGAAGAAAATATCGAAAAGCACCAAAGAGAGACAATACCGCGATAAAGACAGAAGGTCCAAATCCAAGGATAAAGAAAAAGACAAGGACAAGGAAAGCCAAAAAGATAAAGAGCGTGACAGGGATAGGGAAAGGGAAAAGGACAAGACTAACAAAGACAGTAAAGACAAGGATAGGTCTAAAAAGAAGGGAAGGGAAGTTACGAGGAAGAAGGAAAAGCGCAAGGAACTCGAAAGATACGACGTCAGAAAAATCGTAGCAGACAAGCCCGTGCATCCAAGAAAGGATGAATATGGCAGAGACATTAGAGATGGATCCAGGAGCAGATCCAGGAGCAGAACTCCCTCGAGACGAAGAAGTTTGTCGCGAGATCGCAGGAGTCAATCATACTCCAGAAATAGATCTAGAAGCAGGTCTAGGTCCCGACCTCGGAGATCGTGGTCCAGAGACCGACGATCCTATTCAAAGGGAGGAAGATCCTTGTCACGTGGTAGAAGATCCCTGTCGCGGTCAAGGCGCAAGATCTCGCGAAAGAGATCGGCGTCGCGAAAAAGATCTATATCTCGTAAAAGATCAATATCAAGAAAACGATCGCTGTCAAAACGAAGATCTTGGTCTCAGTCGAGAAAACGCCGCTCTCCCATGTCACCTAGACGAAGATCTAGAGGTAGGTCCTTGTCTAAAAATCGTCGATCGAGTAGCAGATCTCGGGAAAAGAAGAGAGAAAAGCTAAAGAAACACAAATCGCGGAGCCGTTCAAAAGATCGTAAGAGATCTCGATCGAAAACTCCTAAACGGATATCCTCGCGGTCCAGAGACAAAAAACATGCAAAACGAAAACACAATTCTAGATCCAGGGAAAGATCCAAATCGAGGGAGCCAAGGGACCGCAACAAAACCAACTGGGAGCCAATTAATGAGAAAGCCGCCGTCGATCGAGAGAGACATGCATCCTCGCGGGAAAGAAGGTCCTGGAGTGCGCAGTGGACGCCATCATGGTCTAGGTCTCGTTCCAGGACTCCCACTTCGGTAAGACATGAGGAAGTTGCGTCCCGGGCCAGCTGGTCACCTGTACCGGTGTTGGACAATGTGGCGGTTCCTCCCAAGAATCTGACCGTCATACTGACAAATAAGGAAGCGATAAAGAAAAAGAAAAAAGAGAAAAAAAGAGAGCCTAAGAAAGGGGCTAAGGACATAGAAAAACGAAAGAGAAATAAGAGAAACCGAACTCCACCGCCGTCTAAAGAGGTATTTGCAAGCGGTGATAACATTCTGGTAAGCGTTTGCTTCAACAAAGAAAATGAGACCAATCCCATTGAGATGGCAAACGTACCTGAAGCCACCCCTCTTGTCACACCTGCAGCTAAACGCAGGAGACGTGAGACCGTCCAAAGTGAGCCTACAATAAAAAGGTCTAAAAAGGAGAAGCTCAAGGAAAAAAGGGCCCCGAAATCTCCAAAAAACAAAAAGGAGCGGAAGAAGAAATCGAAGGCAGCAGAAATTGCCGCAACTAAAAAACCTGTCGCTGTTATTGACCTTGATCAATCGCCGTTTAGGGAACAAACACCATCACCGCACGATGTCATCGTCCTAAGTGATGACGAGGACAAACAGGTACAGGAAATGGCAACCCCAGAACAGCACGTTTCCCCCAGGCCTACCCCTCAACATGAGCAATTTGTATCTCAGGGCCCAAAGACGCCGCCTGAGCCGCAAATCAAGTTTTCAATAAACAAACAACAAAGCAATCTCAGGACCTCGATGATAAACCCCCTTCATGAGGAGGAAGAGGAAGAGGAGCGGGAAGGTGGAGAGGATGAAGAGGAAGAAGAAGAAGAAGAAGTCGACGAAAGGGTTGACGAAGAACTAGAAATGCGAGCTCAGGAAGAACTCGAACTCAGACTGAAGATCGGACCAAATACACCACCCGAACCCCCTACATCGCCACCTACTTCGCCGGATGCCTACGATCCGTTTGATCCCACAAAATCCAGATCCCCGACTCCCGCTGCCAGCCAAGAAGCTACACCCGCTGACGATAGAGACAGAAATCATCATCAGTGCAATTCGCCGAGAAATCCACACGATGCCAGCGAACCACCCTCTTGCCCACCAAGTGAGCCCGATAAACAGATGCTGCAAGATCAACAGATCAATCAGGATATCGGCAAACAGATCGACAAACCCAAAATTATATCTATGGTGACGATAAAGAGAGCTTCACCTAAGCGAGACTCCCCTCCTATCAGTGATGGGCAGACCGACACGAATCAGTCCACCGATACCGCAGCAAAAAATCAACAAGGCTTACAAGTACAACATCAACAAAATAATCCAACAAACTTTACCAACGTCAATCCCGTATTGGCTACCGTAACTGCCGCGGTTCAACGGAGCACCATGTTCAACGCTGGCACACCATCCGGTGGTCAAAGAAATTTAACTCAGGTATGTCAGATCACAAATAGTCTTCATTACAAATTAATACGACATCAATAATTTACACATCACATTAATTTCAGCCAAATCGAATATCGCCGATAAATCAAAATAAACAGCGATCATCTAATGATAGACCACAGTTGACACCTATATTCGCCAATCCAACAAAACTAACACCTGCAATGCGGGGTGTCAAATCCACGTCATCTTCGTCACAGAATAAAAATGCCTCTGCTATGGGACAAAACGGAAGTGATGCGACGCTCGAGTCCGCGAATGATACTCTCGATATGTCTTCGCCTTACTCTCCGGGGTCCAGCCTGAGTGATGGGATCTTTGACCCTCCGAGCCCCGGTGGACACAGTCCTCAACAACTATTGCCACCACCTACTAATACAAACAAGAATACCCCCTCAAAAACTAGCAGCGGAAAGACAGTTGATAAAAAGGATACATTTGATACGCTTTTTGGATCATCACCTGCTGTTAAGAACCTAGGGAAGGCAAGGGCGAGAAAAGTTCCTGAGAAAGATAAAAAAAAGAAATGTAAGTAACCGCAGGCATGATCCGTACATACCCCCAGCTCATTTTCTTTTTTTTTGTCCCAACATTTTTACCATCCAAAATAATTATCGTGATAAATGAATTTTATTTATTGGACTCATTAATAAAGTGTAATTGTAGCATTGTTTTCAGCCACAAATCCGAAAGTTGGGGTACGGATGGACGAAAACCAACTGCAAATATTGGACGATCTTCCTAGTTCAGCTGTTGAAATGCAGGTCAAAGACAAGGTTTGGTTTTGAACGATATCGTTTACTTTTTCTTTGAATAAGACTTTCGGAAGTTTAACGAGCTTTAACTCTTTCGAATATTCTATCCTATTTGATACTTACGATTGATGTATGTTTCAGTTTCTAAAGAAATTAAACAGGCAGGAGAGAGTCGTGGAAGAGGTGAAACTTGTATTGAAGCCACACTACACCAAAAAACACGTTACTAAAGACGAATATAAAGATATTATGAGGAAGGCTGTGCCCAAGGTTTGCGTCACTACTTTGTTAGGGTTCCTTCATAAACGCAGTTTAAGATGAGATTAAAAACTTTTCTTTGTTTTCCAGATCTGCCACAATAAAACGGGGGAGATAAATCCGAAAAAGATTGGGCAGCTAGTTGAAGCTTATGTTAAAAAATGCCGAATTAATAAGAAAAAGGGATCAGGAGGCCCATCGAATACAACAAAGGCAACTAAACCCGCGTAAGTTTTCCCATCAAGTATCCGCCTTAAATTTGAACCTGTAAATTGACCTGGTTCAAATTTTCAACCACTCCTGGTAATGTTTCAGAAAAAATCTTTGGAGTTGATCATAAGCCAAATATGGTCTAGTATTAAATATGTCCTCGTCAATGTTGGAGAAGTCCGTCAATATTATTTGGTGGTAAGTGAGAGTGAATAGAAAAGTACTGCTCCGTGCAAACTTATAATATTCAGCATTCTATATGCCGGATGTTGATTAAATAAACACCGAACAATGTGTATTGTGTGTATGTACATACTTATTATTATTATTTTATTATTAATATTAATATTATTATGATTATTATTACTTATGACTACTATGATATTCGTAAAACTGAAATTTTCTGCGCAATATTTTTATTTATATATGGAATTTGAAATAGTTTACATGATTTGATCTCGTCGTAGAGCCATGATAGAAAAAAAATTCAATCATTCTGTATTCATTGATTGAGTAATCGAGTTAAATCATGATTAATTGATTTTGCAATTGCTGGAAATGATAATTTCCTTACCCTAGGTTTTATCTCATTTCCAATTCTGAATGCTAACAATTATTGTTGTTTTTCTTTTCCTACAAATAATTATAAATACCACCGCAGGTTTACTACTACGATCACATTATGTAACATGTAAAACTAATTGTAATTAGACAATGGCGCTGCACGATTATTACTGTCATTATTATCATCGATTATTGAAGTAAACTTTCATATGCCAACACAGATCATTCGAAAGATAATATGATACAGTGTTCATTATTTTATTCCCTAAATTTTCGTATTCTCCCTCCAGGGAAAAAGACTAATTATTTGTACTTCGATATATCGACTAACACAGCGCGAGCGCGCGCAGAAAACTTTAACCCGCTCGATTATTGTCGCTCCGAAACATGGCTCGTCTGCATCTCACACCCGTCTCGAATAAAAAAAAACGAGAACAACGTTATGCCACCCATTTGTAGATGAGCCTTGAAGCGTCTGGAGAGGCAGACAGCTCGCAGGTATTGACATTCCTTCCAAAATGGCCGCTATTATAATAATGTGACACGATTCGGTTCGTCATTTATAATGCCGTATACAGCTTTTACTCTATTGACTTGTTGACTTTTCGTGCTCAGGGTGACGTAAATGACGCAAAATTATGGTACAGTGGTTTGGATCGGATTAAACGTTGATCAACAGCATATTCTTGACTACGAGAATGCCAAGCCTAAGGAAAAGGGTTGCTGGTTTCATGCGTCAGCTGTCTGTCAGTAACCTTGCTGCTGCTGTTGAGAATATTGGACATGGAGAATCTTCACCACGCAGTCCTAGAAGTGCTCCGCAGGACCTTGAAGGTGGCTGTTTCATCACCCGTTACTTGAATGGGTGAGAACTGTTACTTTTATAATGGTTGAGGAACAGGTCCAAATTATAATAGCACCTGCTGATGGAAAATGTCAGGGAATTCTGAGCCCTATGACTTGACACTATAACTTAGCGTCGTCAGCCCTTGTCAATAGGAGTTTAGTCCAAGTCAAAATGTCAGTCTATTAAGACATTGTTTTGCACCAAGTTTTAGATGAGTCAGACTGAAATGTATTGTAATTGGACTGCTTGAAAGGTGAATCAATGACATGACAAAGGAGTCATCTCTCATATGGCGTATCATCCATTCAGCCAATAACCCAACTAATTCAAATTTCTGCATTGTCGCGCCACCCAAGTTTGGGACAGCGTAGTTTCAACTTGACATCTATAGAGAATATCTTTGCCCACTTTCTTGTCAACGAGTATCTTTATTCATATATCTAGATTAGAGATTAAGACGGAAGGTCCAGCGATATTGCACGGACGCAACCCTGAGGAACTGCCGTCATATCCATTGTGTTCATTAGACGATACCGAGGAAGTATTTGCAGCTTTAACAGGTCCAGATCTTGGTCTTACAACGGTGAACGTGAAACAGAGACATCTGAGTATCAGTGATCCCGATGTTGACTACATAGATATATTGGAACAATCAGAACATGAGAGAGCCGGTATGTGAACAACATCTATTTATTTTTTTTTCATGTCACCAATAATACACTCATGCCAAAAAATAACTTCATATTTTCACGTTCTATTTATCATGTCTCGTTGCCATGTTGTATCGGTGATGTAATGTTGTGTGGTCAATTCATCAGGTTTTCTTCTGAATTGGATTATGTCTTTAAAATAATATGTAATTAAAAGAAAGCAAGGCTCATTTGCATTCGAAAGTAAGCGATGCGTGTGTTAAGTACAGTGAACACATCATTGGACTGTATATTCTCTGTGGCTCACGATCGATGGCTCATGATTCGACCGAGCGGTTCGCCGCCATGCCCGATCGACAACAGTTCCATCAAAATTCGTGCAGCTGGAAAATTATATAATCCAGAGTCAAAATATTCCCACGAAAACTTGTTGGATAGTTTTGAGACCAACTGCAACCAGCAACAAACTAATTCAACAGTTGCCGTTATCGGAGAATCCAACGCCAGAGCACAAATGAAATTTATGGATGAATTGGTGGCCGAAGTTACTGTAATGGAAACTTTTGATGCCAAAGAGGAAGATACGATCAACTACGATGCCAAAATCAAAGAGAAATTGGATAATTTCCAATTTAGTTTAACGCCCAAAGAACATTTTACATTCGAAACAAGGAACTTAATCCCAGAAGGACCATTCACTACTCCTGACGCCGAAAATGTAGGCTTTGATGATAGTGTTAATGACAATAGGGTGCGGTTTAACACGGAAAATACAGGCAACGATATGTCGAGTGGCCTTGAAGAAGGGGAGTTTAGAAACGACATTATACCACCGCCGTCAGAATTCGCAACTGAGATGAATCCGCTCAGAAAATCTAAGAGTGCTCCAGCTCCGTTCGAAAAGGTCAAGAAAGGTGCTTATCTTTCTATTTTGGGCTTGAGCTGCAAATATTAGCTGTATAACAATGGACTATCATTATTTTCGTCGTTAGAACTGTGGCATCATTTTTTTCTCATTATAGCTGCTATTGTAAATGTGATCCTTGCCATAAGAATTATTATGCTCATTATTATTATTATTATTATTATTATCATTCTTTTACCGTAATCAATGTTACAGTAGTTATCATAATCGTGTTTGTTATATGACCAATCGTTATCCAGCATCGTCGCATGCGTCTTTTGCTTCGATATCTGGTCAGAATAACTCAAAACAATGTCAGTCATAATTATTTTTACGCTTTTCTGCATTCATAACTCACTTGGAAACAATATTCGAAACCATCCGCATTGTGAAAATACATCAGAACTGTATGGAGCATGTGATTGTCAGCCAGTATGTTTACCAGATTTTATTAATCTCTCCCGCATAACAAGAACCATTGATAGTATTTATCGGCTTCAATTATCCTCAAACTGCCTTTAGCATGAACTAAGTCTGTAGAATACTCTTTTATTACAGAATTTACAGAATAATCTAGATGATTGAATCGTTGTTTTATCAAGTTTAAAATTTGTTTTTAGGCTCCACATCTGATGGTGAAATAGCTTGTGTCTCCGATTGGTTTAGACCTCACGAGTTAGCTTATGGAGTCGCTACCACGTTGTATGAAAAAAATCCAACTAATAATATAAATAACGGAGAACCTATAGCTGATTGCTTCGGTATATCCGCCAGACCAGGAGCAGCTATCTTGGCTCTTGCCGATGGGGTGAACTGGGGTAGAGTTTTTACAAAATACGTTAATCCTATTAGTTTGTACCGTAGTTAGTTTTACGAAGATTTCATTCCTATTTATCCCTCTTTCAGGTCCCAAGGCAAGCATTGCTGCTCGGGCAGCTGTTCATGGAAGCATAGAATACCTGAACAAAGCCCTCTTTGCTCCAGCAACAGGTAGCGGAGTAACCACAACTCGAGATGTGTTCGTTGCATTGCTCCGTTCCTTTCATTCCGCGCATTCCTTGATTTTGCAAGAACAAGGAATGCTTACAACACTCACCGTCTGTGCTGTCCTGCCCTTGGCTCCC
This sequence comes from Athalia cordata, assembly GCA_963932425.1. Lineage (NCBI taxonomy): Eukaryota > Metazoa > Arthropoda > Insecta > Hymenoptera > Athaliidae > Athalia > Athalia cordata. The sequence goes on from OZ010627.1 coordinate 976,580, forward strand.
GCTAACTCAGCTTCAGGCTGCAGTAAGGAAAAATACGTTGCTTGTACGTGTAACGTTGGCGATAGTTTGGCATATGTCTATTCCAGGTGAACACCAAGGTTGTAGTGAGGAAATTTCGGATGATCTTGCAACTGTCGTAATCTTTAATCCGAATCACTTCTTGTTTTACAGACAGACAGGCGTGCGGGAAATAACGCAAGGATCCCATGATATTCACTGTATGCGGGATATGCGGGATGCTCTAGGGGCTTTAGGCCCGGTGGATGGTTGCAATCCTGAGCTGAATAATCTTACCTTGTCAATTACAGAAGTGGAGCGAGGTGATATAGTATTTTTGACAAGTGACGGTATATCCGATAACTTTGACCCAGTGGTGGGAAAATTTGCCGTATTACCGACAAGCGACACATCAAATTCTGATAAAAATGTCAAGCACGACAGCCATGGTAGAACAAGAACACGACGTAAGTCAACGGAAAATTTAAGGAGATCCGATTCGATCAGTGGTAATAACGTTGGATTACCCATCGTCGAAGCTTACCAGAGGCATGAATTAACGCTCCTGAGAATGGAGGATTTGTTGAGGCGAGGGGTATCCGGAGAAGGACCTCCGTGCAACAATGCCAGACGTCTGTGTGAACTTCTCCTCGACTTCGCAGTAAGTCAAATCACCATTTAATTAACCATGAGACTTGAGAAATAATATTTGAGTATTGGATAATGACGTTTAAATTTAAGGTGAGAATCACAGCTGCAAAACGTCGAATTCTGGAAGATCCGGATCTGTATTATTCTCAGCAGAAGGACGGTCGCATGGTGCAGCTTTCAAAGTTGGAGCAGCGGAACCGACGTAAAAAAATGTTGGATAAAATCTCAATGGTACCAGGAAAACTAGACCATGCCACCGTTGTAGCATACACAGTTGGCCAGTACACTGGATCTCCACCGGGACTTTAGTTCTTCAGAAAATGATCTATATAGTGTATAAATAGGAGTTATTTCATTTGGAAACAGATAATTATTTGTACGCTGTGATGAACTAATTAACGGCCATATACCATGTATAATTATTTGTATATAGCATTATGTACTAGAGGTAGCTAAAATTATTACTTAGATTAAGAAAACTATACACAGGACGTTCGTCGACGTTACAATTCCGTTGTACAGTATTACTGTGTGAATTATCTTTCCCTCAAAGAATTTTATACAAGCAAGACACGTCATATATCGTACTTTATTCTTCCTTCATTCATTTCTCAATCATTAATTACCCAATTGAGTAAGCTATGTGTCTAATTTCTCAATCATGAAAGTAAAATAATGGCTATTTTTGCAGATTGGATCATGGCGGGTACAAAGGGGAATAACAATGGTGTGGATCTTTTGATTAATATATTTTAAGCACCGATGCACTCATGGTGGATTATTCACAAAGAATGCACCTGAGTCTTGTGCGAGACTTTTTTCATTCACGGTCTCAACGCTACAGTATATTATATCATAAGTCGTATAATGAAGACCATAACTTTATTATGAATTTGTTAGCATAATTGGATTCTCGGTCTTCGTCATCTAATAAGCTTTTTTATGTAAGTCGAACGATCCATTTTTTATAATTTTTATCGTCTAGTAGCTCATGCGCCTTACAACCGCTGCTCTCGTACTCGCACTGTCGCCTCGGATGTCGGATGAAGTGTTCATGTATATACTTTGTATAATGTATCTACGTTGTATATAGCACGATGTTAGCTATGTATTTGACATGTGTCCAGCGTGTATAACCTCGCAACTAGCTAAACGTCAATACGTCACCACGTAACGAATATTCAAATTGATCATTGAACTGTCAGTGGTGAACTATAGTTGTGCAAGGCGATCCAAGGGTCAAGGGATTCGTGTCATATACTTATAGGTATGCCATCGATCCTTCATTTAAAAGTTCCTGTCACTTTAAACTCAACAGTGTTGAAAAAATCTATTATCAACTGTATTGATAATTAAATATCTCATTTACAGATAAGAGTTAAACCGAAATTTTCCTACAGGTGTGATAATATCACTTTGAAACTTCTGGGGAACAAGTATTAAATTAATAATTGTCATTTTTAAGTCTCAGAATTAAATGTCTATTAATTATTATTCAAATATTTTTTGATTAAAAAAGGACACTTTGAACGTGAGTAAACCCAATCGGTAGTGCTAATTAACAAGTATTATATCTGTAACCAAAATAATGTTCCATCATTCAAACATATTTTATAATATTTGTGATACCTGAGCTAATGCTTGGGTAGTGGGAGCTTCTGTATACTTGGCTTTGTATAAATAATTATTCTAGTTCTTATAAACGAATTTATCAGCATATCTAATCGTGATATGCAGCAAATATTGATCCATATATCTGACAGTTTGGTATCGCTAATGTCTTTTTACAAAGGTTTTCACAACCAAAACCCACAATTCGTGCTCTGTATACAATTCATTAATGATCTGTTACAAGCTCAATGGAATAATCTTCTACAAACGCCATTTGTCTATTGTGTCTGATTGTAGGCAATCTTTTCATCAAGCTCTTTTGACTCTTCAATATGTGTACTTAAATTTGTTTAATTCATTATTCATTTCATCGTGTCTGCGAGAATTGGCCGCTTTGTCAAGGCTTTGATGCTCAAGAATATTTCATGTCCTTTATAGTGAATCAAGCTCCTCTTATTGAATATCAAGCACGATGGTCTACTAACTTCTGGTACGGAATAATTCCTGATGACCTGTGTAATGAAATAATTTTAATCCCTAATCATTTCAATATCAAAAACTTAGTACAATTTGACCTTATGGATACGATGTTGGCAAGGTGTAATATTTTGTGCAAGATCTATATACATGAAGCATCAAATTAGGCTTGACATTACGCCAGATCAGGTGCTATATCGTCAATGTTTCATGCGCCACTTAAAGTACGATACAAAACTTTTGGCAACCTTCGAGCAATGACAACAAATGGATTGCAAAATAGGATTTGTCACACGTATATTCACAATGAGTGCAGACCAACACGCATGTGTTATAAGCATGTTAACATTTTTGAGTTTCACCTTTAAATTCTTACAGTTAAAATAAGAAAAAATTGTTTCTTTGCAGATATAAATTTGAGGAGATAGAGCAAGTGCAATGGCTTTGACTCTGCTGCTATTCGGTCAACCTGAGTTGCTTCGCTGACAATGGGGGTCCGAGATATCCACTGCTAATTTGATATTGAATTGCTTGAAGTAGCATTTACTTGCGTGGTAAGATTAATAGTTTACGTTATTTTTGCGATCTTCTTACGCTATAGTTATCTGAAAGGTGTTTTTTTTTCTCCAGGTTTTGGGTGAAAAGTGAGTGTTTAATGAGGTCATCTACTATATGCATGCCTGGATCTATCCCTGCTGATTCAAATCTCCAAAATGGAAATCATGCACCGAAAAACGATTCGCCTTTGGATCAAATAGGAGAACTCAATAGGCTACGTAATGTTACTTTGGGAAAAACTGTCGGATTGTACAGATTGCGGGGAGATCTTGGATCTGGAAATTTTTCGAGAGTTAAGATGGCCATTCATCATCCAACAAACGGTTGGTTTTTCTAGTTAACTCATTTTTATGAAATAGAAATTTCTCAATTCCAACACAAGAAAAGTATTGTTCATCATGTTGACATGCCCCTGCATTAATCTCAATTTTCAATTGCAGAACGAGTTGCCATTAAAATTTTGGATAAAACGAAGTTGGATGAAAAGACGCGTAGAATGCTGGCCCAAGAAATAGCTACTATGGAAGGTATTTGCCATCCACATGTAATAAGGCTGTTCGAGGTCGTAGAAACATATGCTCAAATTTACCTAGTCACCGAGTATGCGTCAGGTGGCGAATTGTTTGAGAAGATCTCCGTCCAAGGCAGATTCAAGGTAAGCAGTTTATTTTTGTCGTAAATCTTGATTTATATCCGAAGAAATTTTTCCAACATCACGCTCACATTTACTTAGTACCTCCTTATTTTATGTGCCGAAACTTCTAGGAAGAAGAAGCGAAGCCATTATTCGTACAGATTCTATCCGCAGTGAAATATATGCATACCTTGGGCTTCATCCACAGGGATATTAAGGCAGAAAATGTCTTTTACGCAGGACCGGGTAAGGTACATCTCCTGTTCTAACTATGTGAATAGCAAGCCTAGTCTGAGTTGGGTAGTTTTTTCATCTTATCAACTTGATTTGTATCTGGATTCAAGGTTTGATAAAATTAGGAGACTTTGGATTCAGTACACATCTCACACAAGGACCTGATCAAGTTTTGAGGACATTTTGCGGCAGTCCCCCCTACGCAGCCCCAGAATTATTTAGAGATGAATCTTACCTCGGACCCTATGTGGATATCTGGGCTCTCGGCGTACTGCTCTATCTAGTAGTTACTGGGACCATGCCTTTTAGATCTCGCACTGTTCCTGGTCTAAAAAATCTTATACTCGAGGGGAAGTTTGTTACGCCTGAGCACGTCAGCCTGTCCTGCCAATCGCTCATCTGTAAGCCTGCATCGTTAAATAACTTATTCAATTTTTACACGGAGGCGTGCAACTATCTAGATATGTAACAAAGATGAATTTATGCGCTAGGTGGTACGTTGTGTCAAATACCTCTAGAAAGACTGACAATCGATCAGATGTTAAAAAGCGAATGGCTCAAAGGTACAACTGTGCCAATGGAAGTGCCATTGCAAGATTGCCTGACATTACCAACGATTACTACAGATTCAAACCAGGTACCGTGTGCATTTACATCTGGAAAACAAAATGCTTTTCTTCAGCTAATTTATTAGATAGTCCAGAATTTTCTATAGTTGCAATGAATGATTTTTCAGATCCCTGGAATTGAACGTGTGGCGCGGCTGATGTTGGAAAAAATGGGAATCGACGAGGCATCGTTGGCGTCGAATGTGGATAAAGGATCACGATCGAGTGTAATTGGTACATACAGAGTACTCATGCACAAGCTGACCAAACCTCCACGAAGTACGGCTCAATCTGAAGCAGGTTGTCGCCATAGTTGCACTCCAACTGCTACGGCACCAACTTCGAATTCAAAGAAAGGACTCAAATCTAAGACGTGTTCTATACTGTGATTATTGCCGTAGCTCTGGTATCAACTAGGGATGATTTTCTTCAAACGTTGAAATGCCACGTGTGGACAGTCAAGGTATGCAACTTTATTTGCATTCCGCCCATTGTTTTCATATTATGAGAGGACATGTATTTTGAATTGGAACATAGTTACTCTCTAGTCGGGAAAAAGTAGAATATTAGAGAAATGGGCAATGTTGAGGTTGAAAAAATTTTACCTCGGCATCGCTTCACGGGGTTCGTTAAGTTTGTCATGATTTTTAAATCTTATACCAAAAAACCCATACCTCCCCTCCCACTCCCTACCTTTGCGAATTGTCCTCGTAATGCTCCTTCTCTATAGTATTTAGTATTAATAAACATGAAATGACAGTTGCAATTAGACATCGGAAAACAGAAAAAATTACTATTGATTTTTCAGCGTTTCGTTTCAAAAATTAGTTACTACATAAAACTGTGACAAAGCGTTACTGTATTTCATATCACTGGATATCAGTAAAATGGGGGATTTGATAAAATATGCTCACGAAATTATAGAAAAAGTTTACTTGTATGTAAGTGTTTTCATTGTAAACAGTGTACAAAAAAAAATGACGGTTAATATAATAAGTATATCGTGCCAGCTTCTGCTGGCGGTGGATGTCGTATGAAAAATTTGACTTGTGCCATGGTTATGTCAAATAATAAATAAAAGTAAAAAGAATGGTTAATTAACTTTGCAAGTCAGGTGGGACGGTTGAAGGTGATTGCAGGTGTAAATGCATGAGCCGGCGAACTGGTCCGCCAAGAATATTTCCAACGGGGCCTGCCCCGCCTGATTCTCCTTCGGCACTTTCTCGTAAGTTTGCCTCTATCTCAGAGCCCACAGCACCGGAGTCTCCGTTCACCTTGCATCTCACGCCGTTCAAATGCAGATCCAATTCCAATTGAGAATCGAGTATCTGCATATACTTGTCAAGCTCGCCGCCTTTGTCTTCCTCGCTGCCACCCAAGGAACCTTCTGAGGCGCTATCGAAATCATTTTCATCCGGGACAACAAGATCCAAAATTCCACGTAGCGCGGAGTCAAACGCATCTGCACTGAAGTCGATCCTAGAATCGTCGACGTCTGTGTTCATCTTGGATTCATTGTTATCTCCATACGACTTTGACTGTTGCCTGAAAATGTACAGAGGTGAATGCCGATTCCAGAAATATCTGAATGGTCAATTTACATAATTTCAAAAATGTGTCATCTGATTTACAGTTCGGCATAACCTACCCCAGAAACTGGACCCCATCTACGTCGCTAGACTTTGAAAGAAACTCTTTTACTTTCTCTTCAAGCGTTGGCTGGTGTTGTTTGGGTGCTTGACCAACCAGTGGCCATTGTTGGTCCAGCATTGACTGCAACTGCTCTGGATCTATGTTGAGCCAGTCATCGTTATCTGCTGGGCTTAATCGTCCTCCGTCTGGGTCAACAATCGCGTCGGTATTAAAGGATCATACAATTCCAGATTTTCTTACTAGTACAATTCTATTTGACATCGAGGCTTCAGTGAGTACTTGAATTCAAATACCGTTCCATACTCACCGAATGATTCGATATCACAATGTTGCGCGTTACGCCATGCTGATTGTACTCGATGGATCTCATGTTGATCATCTACCAAAGAGGACCCTGTTGAATTAGCGTGAAAATACTCCTTGGCTGTTTGAAGTAACTGGTTATACTCTTGGCTTCCAGCCAAAAGATTCCTGAAGTATCCATGCGAATTCAATCGTTTTAAATATGCAGCCCAACCATTTCCACTCTCATTGTCGCTTACAGTTACATTGTCGGCTCCTTTGGCCTCCTTATGTTTGCGATTGGACCGAGCTATGAGCATTTCCAAACCACAGGATATCTTCATCCCTAATAAATGGGGACCGTACCGAGGATCGTTAGGCAATGGCAAATTCCAACCGGTTCTTGGGTCACCGGAATATCGACAATGACGCGCCATAGCATACAAGCATTTCGTCATTTTGATATTAACCATGGCACGTTGTTCGGGAGGAAAGTATCGCATGGCCTGGCATACCTAATGAGATGAGCAAAAAGATTATACCAATTCACGAGGTCAGTATTGAGAGAAAACAATCGTTTTTCAACTTTACCTTTCTCTCAAGTGGATCCGAATGACAAACAGACCTCACCGCAGCCGCGATCAACCCCGGCTCCTGGTTCAATATAGCAATAGCCCTTTCTGGTAAGAAGATCCTAGCCTTGTGCATTCTCTTACTTATTTCGTCTGGATAAATGGAAATTTTTTTGGAAATAGCAGCCTGTACCGGATCATCCATTCGAGAAATTTCTGGCTTGTCTTGAATCTGCTGCAGCATCTGTAAATGAGTTTTATCCTTCCCTTGAACAACGTGTACTTCTCCATTGAAAATGAATACACGATCCTGACAGGTCTGGGGACTAGCCCAATTTGGTAAAACATCAGCAGCTTCGATCAGCAAAAACTCGCCATCAGAATCTACCAATTTAACGATCAATCCTTTGAGAGCTTTTGTCAATTCCATGACCAGGAAAACCAGAAACCACTCATCCCCAACATCCTCATCATAGCGGAGACCCACATATATGTGTGGGGGTAAATCTTGACCTGCAGATTAAAAATTTGAAAAATTATACTCAGGTGGAATCGAACAGTGATTTTATTGCCTATAAACATTAAGGAAAGCAAATGAGACTGCATCATAAGATGGAGCGTAGATTGCAGTCCTTCCCTTACCTTCCAGATTGGTTGGACCATCGAGTTGTTTTTGCAGGAACATGATATGTTTCGTTCTAGGGTAAAAAACGAGTGAATCTCTGTGCCAAATGTAGTGTTTCGTATATTTTTCAATGACATCGTTGAATCTCGCAACTTCGGAGGTTAACAGTTCCTCGGACGCGTCTTCTATTGATTGATAACAAAAACGCGGAAAGAAAAAACACTCAACGAAATCATCACTTGTACGTTCTGTTGACGACAGCATGATTTACAACTTGTGTGATATAAGGTCAATAATTATGCTGTACTCCTCAATTATTTTAAAACCTTTAAGCAATTTATTTTATCCTGATTCATCTTTCCTACTCTAGACACTGACCTAAGACACCAACCGCACTTTTCAGTGTTGAATTTTGCCAATTTTCATTGTCATTGGTTCGGTTTGGTTTATAAGCAACAATAACTTAGCAATTTCCGTTGAAGCTGACCAATTACATTTGCTTTGTGTGCACGCTCTGCCGTTCAACTTTGCGTGATTGTTCACTGTTGTTCAGTATCTACTCTCAAAAATTAAAGGGTACTTTGTAGTTTTACACTCCGTAATGCCTGCCGCAGAGTTCAGCAGCAGTGCATCTGCAGTATTTGAAAGAGTTGCCGAAATTGATGGACAACCGACAAAAACATTGCCAATTAATTTAGAGGCAGAATATGATTTGAAGAAATGCGTTGATTGGATCATTGAGAACTCTTTGGAAAAGGTTAAGTTCGCCCTTGCATTATCATGTACGATAACTCTTATTTGACGATAAAGTGAGTTTGTACACATGTGTATTTACTTCGCAAATCGTGAATTGTTCAGAACACATTCCTTGCAGGAATATACCTTAGGAGTAAAGAGAAAAAGAAATCATGAAGTGATAGACTCACTTATTTGCTTCAACTTACAGATATGCCTACAATTTCCCGACCAGCTTTTGCCAGACTCTGTGGAAATAGCATTACGTTTAGAGAAGCTTGTAGATAAGAAGATTTTTATTCTTGGCGATTCTTCGTACGGTAGCTGTTGTGTGGATGAGGTAACGGCGCAGCACGTTAATGCAGATGGTATTATACACTTTGGCCATGCTTGTCTCAGCGGAACTTCTAGACTCCCGGTTCTTCACATCTTACCAAAAAGCAACCTTGACACACAGTTATTCTGCAACGAGTTTCATCGGTATTTTAAAAACACAGATGAAAAAATTTTGTTTTTCTATGACGTCAGTTACGCTCATGTAATAGGTATACATTTCTACTAACTTTTTGAAAAGATTGCTTGTCACAGTGAAAATAGCACAGCGTGTTCTAATATCATTACATGTCACAGGATCGATTTACGACAGTCTAAGAACTACCTACAAAAATTTGACTCTGACAAAGTTGAATTGTACCTCCAATGTAAGATATACAGATTGTGGCAAGGAGGCCAGTTGCGTACTTGGTAGAAGTTACAATCTAAAGCCTGGTGACAGCATAGAGGATTACAGAGCTATTTTCCTAGGACCAGATGGGAAGACATCGAATAATTTGGCTATGGGAATACAAGTAAAAACCTGGAGTCATTTCGATAAAAAAAATATCGAAGAGTTGACAGCAAGTAATTCGTCGTGGTTAAAGAGACGAAGATATCTGGTAGAAAAATTGAAGGATGCGCATGTCGTAGGCATAGTGGTTGCAACATTGGGCATAAAAAATTATCTAGAATCCATTGCAGCAGTCAAAAGGGCGTTGAAATTAAAAAACATAAAGAGCTATATCATTTGCGTGGGTAAACCAAGTCCAGCAAAACTAGCAAATTTTCCTGAGGTTAATATATTGCTCATCAAAATTATCTATTCCAATCGAAGTCTCCCGCATTTGTAACTCGATTTAATCAAGTAGATTTTTAGTCAGCGTTCTTAATCATTCATGTTCTATTACAGATGGATGCCTGTGTGGTGATAGCTTGTCCAGAGAACCTCGTGTACGATTCAAGAGACTTTTATAAACCAATGTTAACACCCTTTGAAGTTGAACTAGCCTTCAATTCGTCGCGGGATTTTTCCACGCAGTATTGCATAGACTTTCAACAAATCCTTTCAACAGGGCTCAGTTATGTCCCATTTGAGAGCTCCGCCGAATCTGACGTCTCCCTCATTTCTGGAGGAATCAGGAATTTAACCAATGACATACACTCGGCAAATGGTATGGGCGAATTAGTATCGAAATCAGCTGGTACCGTTGCTGTAGGGAAAGATGGAGCACAATACTTACTTAACAGGAGTTGGCAAGGATTGGAACAAAGATTAGGAAAGGACTCAGTAAAGACTGTATCAAAGGGCCGTGACGGTCTACCGATCGGTTATGAAAGCGAGCCAATCAGAAAAGAGGCTTAATCAACCATCATAAGTGTTTTTTTATTTATTTATATAATATTTTCACTACCTCAAAAGTGACGATCTACGGCATCAGAGTATCTTGCTGCTGCCATTCGCTTGTATTTCGTCACAATTCAAATTCGTATCATTGGCCAAAAAATTGGAGGTGAGGGGAGAAATGTTGCTGGGCATGGAGGTCATCTGAATAAGGATTACTAGGTAAGTTGTTACAGATCCGATCACCTGTAATTATCGAACAATGCAGAAACAATGTAAATACAACACATTCAAGTGAAAACACTCGTTCAAAATGATTACGACACAAACAATAAATCCACTCACTCCCTGGATGAATGTGTGATCTAGAGGGATAAATCCACAGGCATTGAAACGTATGGGGATCTGAATCACTTGCAGTGAGAAGTTCTTTATCTGTAGTAAAGAGGTACATGGCTCGTGAAATTTTATAGGTGATTCTAGATGGTTCGCATCGCCTCAAATATACTTTCTTCTTAGAAAGCATTCACTAATTTGAGCAAGAATCCAAATCAATCTGGGTATACAAACCTCTTGCCTAAGCCGGTTATCATGGTTTGATTTTAAAAGATTATAAATGATCGCTCCAGTTCTTTCAGCCTGAAATATCGACATGTCATTTCTTGAGAACACTAAGTCGAAAACCATAAGCTTTAAATTACCTCATTGTTAACTCTCCAGCAGATGTGTGTAATCATCCAAATTCTGAGGGCGTAAATCTTTATCCAAAAACATAAGACAAGCGGAACCTCAGTCAGATTGGTAGTTGAGTGAAGTGGAAATGCCAGGATTGCATAAATCGTATACAACAATCCTGTTACTATGACAAAGGATGTTCCTGCAGCTAGAAGATTCTGCACTCCAAAACAATTGTTGATACCTTGGGACAGCTTGCAGAGTTCTAAATGAACTTTTCTGGATGAATTACAATGCTGTATTTTAAATCTGCAGGGCTAGCAAGGTTGAGGTTCTAGACTTAGTGATATCAACTCATTGGAGATTATCTACCTGCGTTTTACCGAAGCTCACCAGTATCAGTAAGTCACATTAGTGAAACTTGCAACACAAACTACTAACCTGATTTCTTTAAGGGAGTAGCGTTTGTCATTCATCAATTTTTCTACATCACATTTTGGAGATTCCACTGCTGCAGCATCGCTAGATATGTCAACCTGCTCATTTTCTCTGGGATCAAAACGGGACGTTGTCTCTGTGAGTCGCAACAAACCAACGTTCAAATCTCGCAATTTTTCTTCAATATATCTAAGCAATGAAATACGAATATCAATCAAACAACATGACCAGTGTATTTGGTAGTTGTAACATAATTGTTTTCAATAGGTAACATACCCTAGCAGAGTCCAAAAGTTCAAGTTCAATGTGATGATAACACTTATCGGTTGGAACATGGCTTTGATAATCATAGAATTACTCAGTGTATATTCATTCTCAAGGTTCGTATTTTGGTGAAAAAAGCCTACACAAAATGTAATGAGCATGATGCCTGCAATCTGAAAACACAGACGAACAAAGCGTCGCCGATGTTCTTTCAGAACTTCAGCGCCAAAGATCACCTCAAACTTTTCATCCAATATTAGTATCAGGTGGAAATGTTCTCTCATTGCCTGTACGCATATCAATTGTAATAACTTGTATTAATTTGTCATAACGTCGAAATATCTGAGACAGACATCCCATACTATACATTAAATCTTTGCAATTTTTCAAATATTACCTTTTTTTGGAGGCCAACCAAGACTGGAGCGATCAGAGTATGAAAAGAATTTGTCAAAATTACTACGGTAAACGTATCTGCAGCTATGCTCACCGAAGACGCAAACGTCCCTTCACGCGCAGTCTTTATAAAGTAGCGAGTGCCAAAGTACGTCGACACCACATTTTCACAGTTGACCACAATTGTGAAGAAAGTTGCAAACGAGTGTAACAAACAGCCTCGATTCCGTCGTTGAAGACCACCCATTCCCATCAAAAAGTTAAAGCAAAGTAACGGATTTATGGATTTGAGAAAGGTTTTCGGTTGATAACACAACATGGTTTAATATTCAATAATAAACGTCGTTGGATCCGGGAAGGGCTCCTGACTGCTGTTATACATTTGTATATCGTTAGATATTAACTCCTGCACTAGTTCATGACTTGTCATTATTAGATTAAAGATATTAAAAAGATTTATGTTCGCATTAAGGAATTGGCTAATCTATTGATTATCACTTTCGGCTTCTCAAATTATTCAATAATTCATGAAATGGCAAACAATTAAGGCTCTCAAAGATACGTATCAAATGGTGCGTCACGTTTCATAAAATATTGTATCCCTCTACCCTGAAATGGAAACAATTAGTGCCGAGTGCTTGTTCATTTGAATGATATATTGTAGTTGTATCTTTGCTATTCAGCTAGTTCAGACATGATGTGACCCTTTGACAATTTGGGGTCGAATGGATTAGTTTTTATTTCCCACTCTAGGAATGCCAATATTTTGGATGCTTCCAGCTAATCGTTGACTGAAGATTATAGTCAACGAGCTTATAGTTGATCTACTTGTACTAATATTGTGATAATGAATTATAATCATTCTATAGATGCGTATTATTTTGTTCGTGTAATGCGGTAAAAACCATTGCGTTCTGAGCAGATCAAAATAGATCTAAATCTGTAAACATTTTGTCAAAGACTTGCACCCCATCACATCAGGCGTTCTCACCTCGGCATGGGGCACCAATGATTCATAATTTGCACGCCCCAATCACTCCATCTTGTAATCGGGCATGTGTCAGATTTGTGTTAATGCACCAGTGGTCGATGATGTGCGAATCGAAGTGCAGAGTTATTTATTCTGATCCAGACGATTAGCTCATAGCGGTTGTCATCACATTATGTGAGTCATATAGTTATTTAAGTATTCCTACATTCCATGGAAAACTTACGTTGATTTCTGCATGTTACATTACGTCCGTTCGTCAGAAGACAGCCATCAAATTTAAATCAACAATTGCAGGTTATGAGAAGTTATAATTTGAATTTTGATTCTGGTTTTATTTACCTAATTTATTTTCAAAATATATTGAGCTGTTCTGGATTAAGTGTTGTCATTGATGAAATCCGTTGATAATTATCCTCAATTGCTATCAGGAATAATAGATTACAGATGGACTAATAGGCTGAATATAATGAACCAATGAAAGGATTTTTTTTCAGGTCGTACGAAATGGGGCAACTGCAAGGGTTGATGTCGAGTGGGAGAGTTGAATTCGACGAAAACAGCGAAAATGGATTGGTGATAAATGACAAATATATTCCGGAGGAGGTGTTGAACCAGATATTACTCTATACAGATTCCAAGACATTGTTGAACTGCCAGCTAGTTTGTAAGCGCTGGCATTTGTCGCTTCAAACTTATGTATGGAAGAAAAAAGCCGAGACAGTGATAGGAAGGCTATTACAGTTTGACACACATATGCCCTGGTTTTTCTACTATGTTATATGTTCGAAAAAATCTATGGAAAAAAATTTAATCAAGAATCATTCTGGAAAACATGGACTGAAGAAACATTGGAGGATACGGAGCGAGGGAGGAGATCTATGGAAAATTGAATGTCCTCCGCTCGGTGCCCCGGTTATGCCACTTTCAGATCCAGTCTTTGAAGGTAAACAACATTGCTTTGTAACCTCCTATGGTAGCTGCAGTAAAGAACAAACTATCGACCTAATTGCTGAAGGGATGCTACCACAAATACTGGATAACATTCAACCACCTATCACAGTAAATATTTTTACTATTCGTCCGTTATTTTTCACCCTTTAAATACCTATCATTATCGATTTAATGGTTGTATCATGTTATGAATACAGATAAGTGAGTGGTACTGCTGCCGATGGGATTGTCCAGCGATATATGAATGTTCAGCAAAATTGATAGACAAAGATGCAAAGGTCTTGGACACCTTTCAATTCCGTGATTCTCTTCAAGACGAAAAACAAAATATTTGGCTTCATGTAAGGAACAGACACCTGTGTTACCCAGATATTTAACAGTTTGTTTTTCTTCAATTTTGTAAGTACTGATATGATTTTATCAAACCTTTAAGGTGGAGCACCAGTTTACCGATTATGGACCTGGTCTGAGGAAAGTGGTTTTTTATCACGGAGGTATGGACAGAAGCTTTTGGGCCGGCCATTATGGTAGTAAAATGGCTGGTGCCTGCGTCAAAGTAAATTTACCAAGATCTTCTAAACAAACTAAAAAACCATCTGCTCCGTCTGTGGATCAATCGTCTGCACGTGTCTATAATGATGAATTCGCAGAATCTCTTGAGGATAATCATTAGCATTCCATTATTTTCTTCTTTAGGCATAATCCTGAAGCAGCTGGAATCTGCTGATTGTTAATAACTTGTACAAAACAAATTATATATAATGATGTTACAAAGTGTGCGTGTAAATGTGTTTCAACGAGAAGTGTCAATTTGACTGGGAAGCAACAATCAATTTGGGAGTCTCAGGAGGAGAAAGTGATAACGAGTGCAAAATTAGCGGTAGGAAAGGTTGGCTCGCAGTATTGCCCTAGCGAGCCTCAATTGTCAGGTATAACATCATAGAAATAAAGTTTTTCATTTATTTTTTGGAAAGTTACTACCGAGTTTGATCTCACTTACATACCTCTCACAATACTTTTTATTATTTCTTGAGTCATCCCAAAGTAGAGCAGGTAATTCATGTTGCAGTAAAATAATACTGAACTTCACAAACCCGAATGATGAGTGATCGAGATTACAAAAAAATTCAAGATGTTTCATGACATGCAGCTGTTACGTCATTTGATATTAATTGCGGGTGAACTGAATGTATGATATCCCTTAGGACCAAGTCATGGTTCAATAAGTGAAGTTCTGAACAAGCCAAGGAGCTTTCAAAACTTCCTGATATCGAGGGAATCTTAACTGATAGTGCCTGAGAAGTCATATTGGTATTCCTAGGTACACGAATGTCCTGAATCCGGCAACAAGATGAGCGGGCTTCCCTTGACACAACGCTTGAAGCTGTAGCGGACGCCGTCAGCTCAGAAGACAGGACAGATAAAAGTGATGTATTCAAGGGCATTTTTGGAAGAAAATGAGACTCTACTTGTTTTGGCCCCACCCCGCAAAACTGCCTCTGTGACAAACTGGTGGATCTTGACTTGGAAGGTCCAGCCAGTGAGGAAGGCACGGGAGCTCTGACATGCAATTGGTCCAAAACAGGTGCAGTATTCCGATTTGGTTCCTCAAGCATTTTTGCAACCTCGGGTTTTGGAGTGCTTTTCACGAATTCTGATTGGAGGTGGGCTTTTTTTAATGGGTTCAAGTTAAAATCGGGAATTTGAACTGCGTAGGTGTGAATGTTAGTCGGTCGTCTTTCCCCAATGATCTTGCGTTCCACTGGTAGCATAGTTTTCAGAACTTGCTTTCTTGGCCTTGGTGTTTCTTTTGGCACAAATGTTGGCAATCGTCTATGTCTCGTTCTAGAAGATGTCTTCTGTTCCGTCTTCTTAACATTTCTATTCTCTAATTGAGCCTTCTGCTCTCCTTGCCTAACAATTTCCTCGATCTATGCAGAAGTTAAATGAGCCTGATATAGTGGTCATAAAATAGTACAATCAACTCACCCGTTGGTCTAAAGCATCTGTAGATTTTATAGCTTTAATCTGATTCTTTGGTGAAGTAGATTGGCTGTAAAGCTTGGCCTCTATCTCTCTGGTCTTCTCAAGAAACTTTATTTTCTGCTCCACTTCTTCCTCAAAGGCCTCAAGCTGAGTGCTTGAGACTTTGTCAATGGCAAAGATGACCTGATTTTGTTTTGACTGGGCCATAACTGGGTCGTGAGCATTAACGTACGTATCTTTGTCTTGCGCCCTGACCCTCGAGGCTACCTCTTGGGAGACGATGGTCATGATCAACTCATTATTTATAAGGCAATGGTGAGTGCAGCGATTGTTTTTCCGCCAGTACCTGGTTTCTTCCCTGGGGTTGTACGTGTTGCGCATTCTACGTTCCTCCTGATCTGGAGGTCCCCATTGTGGCATGGCTTGAAACAACATGCCTGTGACGTTCTTCCCATGAGAATAAAAGTGTTATTCGATTGTATGTAATTGATTGTTCAAAGAAGTAGAATCATGACCCCTACTCTTGCCTTGATGGACATGACGATTAAGTGAAGCATACGAAAAACTGCCATGGTAAGAACGAGCACGTAAGCAATACTTGATGCCATTTCGGTAACATTTTCGAGAGAAAATCTTACGGCAATTATCTCCTTTCCAATTAATATCTGTATTATGGAAGCCATGGTTTACTGAGATAAATAATTGAAATGTCGTGAGCACTGTCTTACCAGAATGCCAAAAGGACAACTTTTCCAACATATTTTCCAAAATGTAGCAGGCTGAGTTCCATTCAAAAAGTGTATGTCATCAGAAAATCTCTGCGTACCATAAACGTACCTTTTTATATCATCAGAAAGATCAGTCTTATAGATCTAGTCATATCTCTGATCAGCAACTATATATCAATCAAAGTATAATGGAAAAAGTTCGTACCCTACGCTAAATGTAAAGACAAAGACAAGGACGGTTGTTAACCGGTGCCCAAATTGTAGCGTGAGATCATCTTCGTAACTGCTTGAACTCGTCTGAACAGAATTGGTCGAGATCAAACAAAGATGCTATTACAATTTAACAAATTATTACACCCGCACTATACCAACCAACAGATTGTCGGTGATACCGATCAGGAATCCGAGGATACAGAGGATGACTCTGATGTAGCTATGATACCGTATCATGACTGGAAAATCGTCATATATGCTTTCTTCGAGAACCGCAATACCAACTACCTGTAAATGTATCAACCATACTCATGTTTTTGGTTCGATTTGTTGAAGTACTCCAAAAGAAAATGATAGTGGCTGCGAGCTTCTAAAACCAGACCGTGTACGATATTGACGAAAGCAAGATCAGCAAAAAGTAAACCAAGCTCCAGGCTTGCCGGACTGCAAGCATTCCGAATGCAAATGGATAGAAGTTGAAGAGCTTGTCGTACCCTGCAATAAGAATGTCATGAAATGGTGCTCTCAGTTGAGAAACCTATCTGAGAATTCATATTATAATATACATTCTTGCCTGGAAAGTAAAGAGCCTCATCAACGTTGATGATTTTCAAGTAGAACATGAAAATGCCCAATATGCCTGTTGAAAATATCTGACAAAATATAGTGATGACATAAGTTAGTGCACAGGAACATATCGTTAAATTAACAGCCGTTGGCCCAGGTGTGACGTGGCGGCCAATCAACTGATATCCACCCCGAACTATCGCATGATCTCTTAGGAAATCCCTAAAGGATATTGTCCATGTCTGCAAGACAAGTGCTGAAATTATGAATTGGATTTTTAAAGCAAACGCTAAAACTACCTCAAGACGCAACGGTGCAGTATGCCTCAAACTGAAAAGTGGTGCAACGGAGAGGCCAAGTCCGACGTAATTCAGTAACGGTGCCAAAAGACATAAAAACAGAGCTAACACAAGCAACAGCAACCTCTTCACCATCTGGAGAAAAATCAAAATCAGAACTTGAATTAATAATTTGTTAACTTCAATCAGTTACGTACGATACGTGTGTCGCTGAGATTCCGTTTCATTGCAACATAGATTGTGAGCCACGCACATAGTAAAAGCACCGCGTTTCCAGACAATGAATTTCTGGCTCTGTGATCGATTGATAAAAAAAAATTGGTAGTGATTGCATTGAGTGTTTTGAAAATGCCACAAGATCACCAACTTGTAAAATATTGCACTTGATAAAAGCTCCGGCTTAATATTTGGATAACAATCCTTCTGCTTGTTCTCTAAGTAACATTTCATAAAGACTGCTCGATCGATGCATGTCTCTGTGCTTGCCCCCTCTGGACACATCATCCAGGGTAGTTCTGAACCGAACGATCTATTAAAATATTCCAGCATTGGACCAGACATATCCAAACATTAAAACTAATATGTATGACCTTTGTTTTGACCTGAAAAGGAACATGTAGCTGTCAGCTAAACGACTGACGGATGCTACACAGAAACAGTACATGGTCGACAGCATGCCATAGCCGATAGTAGAGCAGATTAAAGGCGATATGTGTTTCAAATAAAGGCAAGAGCGTTGGACATACTGCCCGATGAAAAGTTCCATGTATACCAAAGCCGCGCCCCACGTTCCATACATGATTATACTTTGCAAGAAACTCGGATCTGTTAGGAAAAAATGAAAATACTAATAATAATTAAACAACAGGATGACTTGAGTGAGTTTGATTTGTAAAAGAAAAAGAAAGAATGAGTCTAAGTTGACGCCACCCACTGAGATCGTTCTTGAAGACGTAACGCATGTTGCAAAGATATATCAAATCAAGTTGGAAACAGGACATGATGAAGAGGAGGTCGGTAAAGTTCCAGAGGAGAGCTTGCGATTTATGGTGATCCTCTATCTTGTTAACGTCTGCTAGTTTTATAGTCTTTCGAAATATTTGCTCTTTCATTGTTGTGAGCTGCTCGAACCACCTCCATGCATACATTATACTTGCAGATATAGTGAATCCTTCACTACATCAACCTTGGGAACATAATCTTTATACGATCCTGCAGAAAGAGTTTTGAAAAATAACATGACTTTCACTGACATTTGGAGACCTGTAAGAAGGATTTTCTGCAACTGTCATTTAGCATATAGTGGAATTGTAGGGTGCTGGGAAAAT
The DNA here is from genome assembly GCA_963932425.1 of Athalia cordata. NCBI lineage: Eukaryota > Metazoa > Arthropoda > Insecta > Hymenoptera > Athaliidae > Athalia > Athalia cordata. The sequence continues at coordinate 995,710 of OZ010627.1, forward strand.
TGAAATGTCATCTTGGCGTATAGTTAGATAGTTTTATTTATTTATTTCACATGAGAAAATACTATTTACATTGCATAAATTCTATAGCTAAATTCGCAACATAAGTCAGATCGTTTTTTATTGTAACATTTTGTTTTCTCCCTTTTACTTTTTCTGTTTTACAGAAAGTATATAAAAGCTGTGACGTAAAATTCAATTTAAATGAAAATAAATACTTTTGCGGTGACGATGATACATATTAATATTATAAGTTAGACATACTTCAGGATTTTATAAATTAGTGAGAAAACAGGAACCCAGAAAGTGTTTTTTCAGATACGTATCATGACCTAAGTGACTAAAGTTTCCATAAAATTGCAACTTCCGGGAGTACTATAGTAAGAAAATAAATAATTTACATTCGATCATCTTCTCTCCGATCAATTTCAAAATACCACAAAACGAATCTTTGCACCAATTCAAGTTATACATAGCAGGTGTGGGTAGAATATGTATAATGTATAATTACAACTATGGCAATTCAGCCATAGGTATGAAAACCAAAGACAGAAATATTTCTCATTTGTTGACGACGTGCTGTTAACAAAGACAAAATCTTGCTCAGGGAATCTATGCTGAATACAGTGTATTAAAAAATCTAGTGCTGATTGAATTGAGGGGAAAGAAAAAACTTAATCAAAATCTTAAATGGTTCATCTCGTGCTGTTTCAGCGACACAATGAAACAAAATAGCGTTACAATTTTTATAATAAGAATAGACAGTTTTATATTTGAATACAGGTATGTATGGATATTATGGTGAATATACGTTCGTATCGATTGAAAATTTTCATACTTTTACCGTTAGTGTGCTGATAATTACATTTATATCTCAGCTATTTAGCCTGCAATCTAAGTACCAAATGCACAAGCGATTAAATTGTGTGATTATATTAGTTTTTATAGTTATGTACTAATTCAGTGCTACAAAATATCAGCCACCCCTACCCCATATTCCTTTGAACTTTCAACGTACAATTTGAAATTACGTTTCAAAGATGGAAAAAAGCTCTGAATTAGTTTTTATTATGTTTGTGAATACACGTATCCTGTTTATTTTAATCTCTCCGTTTGTTTTTTCTATTGTTGTCTATTTCGTTAGCAAAAAGCTCTATTTGTTTTACTTTCCGTCTGACGTAGCTACATGCATCTTCCATACAAACTTATAACATGTATTACTGTTGTAGATATTATTATTATTATTATTGTTGTTATTATTATTATTATTATTACACTCTCCAATAACGGGCGAAGTCAAAGTCTGTATGCCAACATATATCAGAATACGATCTACTTTTTTTTCAAATAAATTAATTATCATTCGTTAAACACAAAAAGTAAGAGATAAAATAGAGAATAGATATTTACATACATGCAAGTCTTCCTTCACAAAGTATAATAATAAAAATAATAATTAGAATTAGAATAACAATGATTGACAACTATAATTACAATAATGATTGTGTAATAATAAAACTAATAATCATTGAACACCCTATGTCATTAATTAGTGTGCTAAAAAAGTAAAGTAGAAAATCATTATTTGTTCGTTTGTTCATTATTATTATTTTTTTCATCTGTTTTCTTCATTCCTAAATTATAATATGTAAATGCTTAAAAAATATAATTTATTTTTTAAAGCGATTAAAACGAAATACATTGCAAATATATTAATTCGGCATAAACAGAACGGTATGCACTTTCTTTTCTCTAGACTGCAATTAAGCTTTCAATTTGCGTAATATATACAGTAATATCCGATAAACGGATAACTAAAATTAAGTGGAATGAGTCGGACGTTGTTTTAAGTATGAAGTTCACCATTCATACTGTTCACGTAGATTAGATTATGAAAACCAGCGACAGACCCACGCGATTTTTACCCCCACTTTACAAATGATAAGGACCTTGCTAAAATACAGTTTAGGACTCTCCCAATCCGTTAAGTCCATTCATTGGGAACAGAAAGAATTCATGTTAATAATAAATAAACAACAATTTTCTTATGACTCCTCCAGCAGTACGTAGACAAGTAAAAGTAACGCACAAGCAATTTACGAGGAGTTGTAACGAGCAAATTTGTCCAATCAGCGCCCGTGCCGAGATACTCGTAAAATATATTGTTAATGGTAGTCACGCAATGTTGAATTAATAATAAATAAACTGTGTGTTGCACAGATGACGGAGATGATCCGCTTTCGTTACTTTTATTTTTTGAAAGGATTATTTGCTCCTGTTATGTTTAGTTAATGTTTGATTAAATCGATCTTTCTGTAAGCGTTTAATGTAAAAATTATGGTTGTAAATTAGATTTATACCCTCATATAATTAATATGGTGCAACGCATTCCACATTTGTCTTCGTCTATCGTATACTTCCTACTTATTAGATACTTAGAAAACTTGCAATCATTTCAAGGCATTTTTTACTCCTCTCATAGACCTAATAATGCAAGGGTCATTTCCGATTCTAACTTCCGTGTCAAACGATGAAGTAATTGAAAATCACGTCCTTGGGCGTGACGAGTGGAATGAAATTTTCTATCATCTCAAATCTACGACACATTGTGTCGGACGACTAAATTTGACGTGAAAGTTAGCGTATCTTGACTCTTCGATCGCCTCTGTATCACTGGAGAAATTAGGCAATTTTGCGCATCCTTTTACTAAAAACTAACTCGAACTTCAAAGGAACCAACCAAAGCTACTAAAGAAAATTGCTTCATAAGCTAGAGGGTTTGTTATTTCTAACAGACATAACGTACAAAATAATTTATCTATTCAACAATGATCTATCCACAGAAAGTACAAATCAATTTTTCCTCAAAATTCCTGCAGCATTCTTAATGAATTTGAGTTTATGTAGGTGAATTTCTTTCTTTCTTGTCACCTAGTGCGTTGGTATGTAATACAGATGTAATACTGCCATGCTCGATGGAGAAATAACATGGCAAAATATTTTTCCCCTAACTGTGCACGAAATTAGTTAATAATTTTTTATGGAAAGCCCTGATCGTCGCTTATTCCATCGTAGCATGACAAAAGGGAATTTGTAATAACGTCCTATTAGTGAGGGTGTTAAAACTTCCTTGGCAATGACAAGATTAGTTAAATGATACACATAATCATACGATAGATAGTTAACAGAGATAGCATTGACGAGATTCTTTGGAGAGGCTTCACAGACGGTGATCGAACTGAAAGATGTTCATCGAGCATCTTTTGCAGTCAGTTTTTCAATTAGCTCTTGCAACGGGGCTAATTCTCGCCTGTCTATCAAATTAAACTCCTGGAAAAAAAAAATTAATTGGTCCCGTGGGCGAATCCTACACTTCTATTTCAAATTCGTATTGACCTTTTCGAACCATTTAGAGGGTCATAAGATTCAAGTACGAAATCGAATAGACGGAGAAACTCGATATATGAACTCCAACCCTCTAGTTCCCCTCTGCTTTTGAAATATTTTTTTACTCATTTAAAACAGAAATCTTTAAGCAATTGTTCAAGTTTGAAAAATGTGTAACATACCTGAACAAAGAAAATGAAATGCTTAAACGACGTGTTAAGATGTGCCTCTTCACCTAGTTGAACTACTTCGCTGAAATGCTGGTGATAAATGTGCGCGTAAACTCTGAATAGGCGCTTTAATATTGTTTTGGCAATAGAGAGAAAGTTTTTTGGGAACGGCACACCTGTGGGTAAGACAAGATTCATTCGACATGGCCGGAGGTAAAATACCGTCGACTAATAAACTCAGATCTAAGAGGTACTTACCTATTTTTGATGGAAATAAAGTCTCGTCATCCAATTGATCTTGCACCCATGTCATGAGGTAATCGATATATTTTGGCGCAGAACACTTGATTGGTTTCTTAACGGTATGACCATCGGCCCAGTGATATTCGTATTTTGGTCCTGCTGACATAATAGGACAGCTTTCTTCCGTACAAAACTCTGTTATTGTTCCATATAGCATATTTATTTGATTGAAAAAATCAACCGCTGCAAAAAATGGAACAAATATTTATTTTTATAATAATTGGTTTGCTTCATTGCTTCGAATCAGAGGAAACGGATATCCAAAAGTATAACCACACAGAAGTAAAATCTGACCACATCTTGTCTGATAAACTGATGAGCAATGATGTGTGAATCGAACACTGATTCCTTCTTACGTCAAGAATGAATTTTAATAGTATTGTTGATGTGATGGCATTAAAATATAGACTTACTGTTTACGGCAACCCATTCATTGAGATCTTCTCCCTCCGGCAGCATCACTGCCAGTCGTAAGTTACCTGACCCAAGCGTTGCTGCTGCATGTTTCATTAAATCATACTGATGCGTACCCTCCGGTATATTTTTTTTTGGCTTGAAAGTTTTTGAAGATCGGCTTCCGCTGACATAAAGAAACAATGTTCTTCGTTAGAAACTTTTTAACCATACAATGGAAGGTTGACTCAATCGGAGCACGAAGGTGATAAAATGATCAATTTGAAAACTCAGTTTGTTGGATGGGATAAAAATTTGAAATAAGAGCAAGAGCTATATGTAGAAATAAAATGAAATGCAATAAAATTAATTAAAAATAATCTTCCTCTTTCTCTCTCTCTGTGTAGAGAGAGCTACTTATCAGGAGGATAAGGCATTTTCCTGTTGATAAAATATCGATTTTAACAATAACCAGGAATGGCGTTAAGGGTAGTCAAAAAAAGGGAGGAATTCAAAAACGGCCAGTGTGCCAGTGAGACTGTCAAATAATAGTATGTTGTCACTATTATTGCAATGATTCTTTCATTCCGTTCTCCTTTTCTAACAACGACATAGTTTATCCTTGTTCCGCAATGGTAGTACATGGTAGAAGAAAAGATCGTTCTTTCTCTTCATTTTGTGTACTCGAAATTTGTACTTACAACAGGAAGCTCATCGTTGGAGAGATGTTCTTCAACGCTGTTGTATATTCTAGTTGAATCCCGGTGACTATTCCGATATCAAGCTCCCTGATTTCTGCATGGAACTTTGACAGCGATAAACATGGGACGTCTCGATATCCCCACAGATGTTTTTGGGTTTGTCAACTTCAACCACACCGACTACTGTTCTCCAAACTCTGCCCCTGATTCGTCGCGAGATCCGTCGACTGCAAGCCAAATGACGGCACTACTGTTCTACCCGTTTTATTCTACCCCACTGCGATTCCAGATCCTCATTTTCAAGGAAATTTGTCACATCCGTTTTAAGGGATTCGTCATTCTTTGCCTAACTATACAACAAATGATCGTTGAATTATTCAGTTAATTCTAAAGTTTTGTTGCGTCAAAACCGGTAGGTATGATCTTGGATCATTAAAAAGCGTCGTAAATATCCTTACTGACATAAACAATTACTCCGAATGTTTTTTACCGACAATTTTCGCAATCATTTGTCGCTTTTCAGCAAGTTTAAACACATGAAAATCGGGTCTTTGGTTGAAGATTCCTACCGTTAGACCACAGAGGTCACCTTCAGTTACTACTGCGACTTATTTCACCGTTTTTCGAATTTCCACCCGGAGAAAAGTTATAAAGCAGTTCAAAGCGATCAAAGCTTAATTAAAACTGTTAAAACTGAACGTCACAAATATGGGATACGCTGCTCGTTACCGATCTGGAACGCTGATACGATTCTTGTAAACTGCACTTGAATCGTCGCGTATTCAGAAACATGAGGTTATGCTTTCCCGTAGACATTTCGGCAGTGCCCAAGCTATTGCTAGAAAGTCAGATGACATAAAATACAATTGAAGAAAAAAAGAATACTATCATCCGACAGCTCGTAGCTTGTCCAGTATTCAACGGTTTATTTTATCTCACTCGCTCAAAATACCATTGCAATGAAAGTCAAGTTTGCTGAGATAATAAGCTGCAGCTCGGAACACTCCAATTATCCAGCTACGAATCTACTCAAGTCAGGCTCAAGTATTGGGGGTGCTTCGATATGGCAATGTGCTAAGCCTGGGATACAGAAATGTGAGTTAATACTTAAACTCGCCGAACCTGTACCTATAACAGGCATAGAAATTGGAAATAGCCGATGCTGCACAGTCTTGATCTCAGGTGCAACCTCTGAGAGTCCAGAGGAATGGATACCCATTATTCGACATGAATTTATCAAGCCAAACGATGCAGAAGATGGAAAATTCAGGGATCAGGTCCAGATATTTACTAAGAAAGAACTCAGTCAGGAAATTATCAAAATCATTTTTGACAGGGTGAAGATAACTTGCGAGCAGCCTGCAAATTTCAAGGTCCTGTTTGGGCTCGCGTTCCTCATTCTGACAACCGATGACAAAGTTGATGGAGAAAATTTGGATATATTTGGAAAATTTAAAATTAAAAGTTCCAAAGATAGCTTAGATAGTTTTAAGGAAAAATACCTGCAACAGCTCAGAGTTAAGCCCAGTAACTTCAGGGCAGAACTAGTGGAACAAATTTCAAATAACAGAGCTGCATCAATGATTGACAAATCAGAGGTAGCACCCAGGAAAAGACCGGTATTTACTCTGACTAGACCCCAGGAAAACCCACAGTCAAATAATCCGGCCACAGTTGAAGGGAATAGGAGTACTGCAATGGATGATGAGCGACCAACTAAATGCATGAAATTCTCTGGAACAAATCTTAAAAAAGATGAGTTAAGAGTTGGAGGAACAGGTGGCAGATCAAAGTGTACCTTGTGCCTTGGAAACGAAGAGAATGCCATATGTAAGACTTGCAACTTGTTACTGCCAGAGAAGGAAGTAGCAAATACAAGCACACGGAAACTAGCTACAAAAAAGCCTGCAAAACTCAAAAGGGCACCCACAGCCATTTTTGAAGGTGTGGTTTTTTCTCTCAGTGGCTACAAGAATCCGGAGCGAGATAATATCAGAAGAAAAGCTATCCAAATGGGGGCTAGGTATGTAGCTGATGTAGATCGGAGAGATCACGGATGCACACATTTGGTTTGTGCCTTCAAAAACACCCCAAAATACAATCAGATGCATGGGAGGGCTAAAATTGTTTCTCATCGATGGGTAGAAGACTGTTTTGATAAAAAAGTCAGGTATTCCTACTGCTTGAAATAATATCAAGATATTCGTATATCTCATTGAAGACATAATGAATGATTTTGTTTTTTCCAGGATTCCATGGAGGCGATATGCATTAGACAGCGATGACAAAGAAGGTTCAGAAAGTGAAGATGAGACACCAGTTATGGAGCGTTCCAAAACACCTTGTATATTCGATCAGGATACAGACTGAGACACAGTTGCCCATAAAAAAACTCCAAGTTTATTTATTTATTTTTGTAACCTTTCTAATATCTTCAATCGTACACATTCAACTTTTACAGACTCTGTTCAATAAAAAAAGACGTAAATTTAATAATCAACCAGTACCTCAGGCTGCGACTGTCATAACCTTGCAAATTTCAGGATTGAGAGGAAGGGGAAAATCAGAGGCTGTGAGGAAGGTAATTCAACTTTTATAAAATATCTCAGGTCAATAGTTTTATTATACCAAATGAGATGGTCTTGTTTCAATTTGGTTTACCTGGCATCGATAACATTGTTACAACTTAGAACTTAAATAAACACACAGATGTAATTGTGTAGAAGTTTGACTGCTGTAATTCCAACAACTCGACAATATACCAAGTATTATTGTAAGTTATTCATGTTCCTGCTGGAAGTGAAGAATTGTTTCATTAGTAAGATGTTACAATAAAAATTATTCAATGCCAGATTAGGGTTTTGGCAAATAAGATATACCACTCAATGTGTATCAATAATGAAGGAACTTACGAATGCCATGGTTGATTGACTTATTTAGACCTTGCACGCATCTTCCTCCTTTTACGTTTTAGCCTGCGCATCCGCTTCTTACGCCACTGCAATTCAACAGATAATTATGTTGAATAGAAAATAACACAAGATCTTATGTTCTAGTCATGCCATATTTCATGGAAATCAATGAACACCGGCGTTGCTCTAGGTGTAGACATAAACGTGTGGTGTATGAGACGCGTTGGATTTGATCCACGAGTTTACTGATGATTTCCCGAAATGAGGTACAAATTTGAAGGTATATCGACCAGAATTATCATCACTAGGATATCGTGGCTGCCACTTTGCCAATCATGAACTGCGAGCAATACACGAGGAAATTCAAGGAGTAACGAAAGAAAATGGCATCAAAGGTTAGCGTGTTAAAATCCCAGTTACAGATTTTATTTAAATAATAATATATGAATAAAAAGTAGTTTAAAATAATACTGTTAATTGTTTACACGCACCTTTGCTCTCATTCTGTCGGGGTTGAAACAACTAGATCACCCCAGTATTGTCCGATAAACTCGGATCCACGAACGACGAGCTGCACTCGCGACTAGATCCAATATGAAAGAGACCAAGCAATCCTGCCGGATCCGGAACTCGCCTCCTCGGTCACTTGGAGCAATTCGTTGACATCCGCCACGACCACTCACGACAAAGCAAAACCAACTTGCGCAGTAGCAAACTTGAGCGTTAACTGCAAGTTCCGCCAGATTCAAAAAACTCCAAAATTCGCAACTCCTGCGGTAATTTAACAAATTCAAAATAAATATCGAATTCAGTATTCCAAATCAGCAAATAGGTAAAAAGTAAATTATCCATTACTTAGCAAGTCTCATTTTATTCGTGCTCTTAAATATAAAGGTGATGATAGTAAATTATTGTTATCAAGACTCTGGTAACAGCAGTTAATTATAATAAGGAATAACAATCTGATATTTACCCTAATGTAATTATTCTCAAATATTATTGGGTTTATCATTATAATTAAGAGTATTTTATACTAAGAATAACAAATATTGCACATTTATAACAATCGAATAAAAATCATTACAATGGTTACAGTCAGCCTAAAGCCAAAGTCTCTATGTACAGACAGAAGATCAATGATTTTGTATCTGTGTGATAACGTAATTGAGGTATAGATTCAGGAAAATTGCTTATCCGTAAGCATGGTCTAAAATCCCAGACGGTATTTGGTGGAAAAAGTCACTGTGATCACGATACAGTGTATTACAAATGGAAGAAAAAGAATCATAAAGTTCAACAGGTCGTTACGAATAAATATTGTCATTATGTGGCCATGTGCACTACTGAAAATACTTACAATTAGATTTTCGTTATCACATATGTGATAACCAGCATTAATTCCAATATAATCTCATAAAAAATAACGATCAATAATCTACAATTATGGAGTAATGTAACAATTTCTTTTGCTCCTCCTAATAATTATATCTACCATATCTTAACAATACCGATAAATCTAGCAATCACCACTAGCCGCAAGCAGGGTATGGGAATATAATTGCATTAACTTTTTTGTTAACAATTAGCAACAATTGACGTGAAACTAGTCCACTAATGATCGAATCATCCTTAGTCGAGTAGAACTACATAATTAATTATGGAGTGGCCAGTGACACTTTCGATGTTCCGCATATCAGGGAGAACTCTAAATTGCTACGACGTAAAGTCGGGATATAGATGATAGGAATTCAATGAGAAATGATTGGCTCCAGGAAAGCCTTAGGCACTTTTCCTTGCTGATTACCCCTAGTACCCATCAAATAATCTCCGTCTCCTGGTATCTCCGTAACACATATCACCTGGAAAAGTAATTATCTATTGTTAGTAAGTGTTAAAAGAAGCTAGAAGATACCATCTAGGTGTTAGTTGAATTTTTTAAACCAGCTACAGACTATTTAGAGCAACGTAGAATATTAAATGAAATTTGAGAAGAAAATCAAGAAAAAGAAAGCTAGTAATGAGAACGTTTGATATTTTTACTTGTTCTGACTGTGAACACTGATGGTACGGTGTTTACTTACAAGATTAACAGAGGTGGGTCATTGATGAGAATGATGCGGGATTCGAGTCTTTTTTTCAAACTTTATTGGCTACATTCTATGTAGATCATGACATTCGTGTGGCAAAGGAACATAAGATAAATCATATAAACAGATGCATAAATACAACGAAATTAAAAATTAAAATTAAATATTTGCCGATGTGGCTTTAGAGATTAATAAAAAAAAAAAATTAAAACTCAAATAAAAATGGTAAGTATGTATATCGCCTGTGTTATAAAAATGATGAATTATAATCGTTTTCGTTATTGTTATTGTGATTATTGTTGTTCTTGTTATTATTATTAATATTCGAGTATTTTAAGTCCCATTATCATGCGACACAAGTAGGCTTCGGAGACCATGTAAATCTTGCTTCTGGAGTTAAAATTTTTTAATCCTAATACTTTCGTAACAACATTAAATGTGAATATTGAATCTCATCAAATAGATTTCTGAATTCACGATCAGAGATCTCTCGCGACCGAAATTGCTTCCAGCCATTGAATCTTAATAGGTATAATAGAAATATTTTTTGATCGAAGACACGGCGGCAGCAAGCCTGAGTTCCGATGAGAAGAAAATAGAAGAATACCGCAGTTGGCAACGACCGCGGCTGTTGAATGAAGAGCAAACTTCTCCATGCATAGAATATGCGGATCTTCAGGTGATTGCTCACCTGGAGCATCGAATGTGTTGACTAAATCTCAAACTTGTTTACCTCGTCTTGAATGAGACTGAGCTCGCTGGGATCTCTTGCCTCATAGTTGCAGATGACGCGTGCACGATCCTGGCCATTCTCTGCTGGTGCGGAAGGAGACGGTGGAGTGGACGAGTGGAAGGTTGCTCCAGACATGCTGGTGTGGAGAAATAATAAATGGCATTGCTTACAAGTATGTCATAGTCGCTTTGGAACAATTCAAACAGTTTTTGCCTCCCAAAATCAGCAGATTCCATGTATGTACAATTTCTGGTATCTCATGAAGTGAATAACTTGACAATTCCAGAATCACAAAACATCAAGCCTTCAACATTTTATACCTGATGTGTTGAGAGAACTCCAACTCAAGTATTTGGATAATTCTTTTCCGATATCGCGACGACACAAAATGTCGATAGCAACGTTTATAACAGTGATAGCAATAAACCCAAATTAGTATTTAGATGGTTAGTAGAGAACATCAATTTGATGAACGTTAATAATGAATCTTATTGAAAAGTATTATTAGCAAAATGAGGTCTCTTGACAAATTCGCAATTAGTTACGACTGATCCGCAAAAGTTCTAGATGATTTTAAAACAAAAATTATGCCCAAAGTAGCTTTTTTTAGCGACATGCTCATGCAACTTTCATAACTGGATCTACCACGATTAATCCTTGTCATTGAAAACAAAGAACCTAACATGCTCTTAAGTCTAAATTACAACGAGTAGAGTTATATAATTACAGTGTCCGAACATTCTATTATCCGAATCAAGGTTCTGATGAATATGCGGAACGTACGCTTCAATAAGTAGTGAAAACTTTTTCCATTAAATGTAGACTTGAATATGTAGATGTCCCTAGATCAAATACCAGCAAATAAGCGAGCCCAGAGTTTTAACAACACCAAGAACAGTTTTGAATACTATGTAATTACCACAAACTAGAGGCATGAGAATGAAAAAGGTGTTGAGAATAAGACAAATATTGTAGCCTGACTTTTTTCACATTAGACTTTTGTCACGTCCGTATCAAAAGAAGCAGTGACATATGTGGATCCAGCTAGAGTCTGGTGATGGGAGGGTGGATCGCGGACATGGCTGAGAGAAGAGGAATGGGCACCAGGTGTAGAAAGCTCAATAACTTCCTCACTGTTCACCCGGAGAAGAGGACTCGGTTGCCGTGCCCTGGAATCCCAACGAAGCAAGCAAAGATAGAAGCGAGTAGGTACATAGAAGATAGAAAGCGTATCAAACGACTGCTACGAATAAACAATCACCACACAATAAGCATGAAACCATGAATTCACTCAACACCTGTTTTCAACCACTGGCATAAATTGCAGAAATTAATAAAGGTGGGTCCCTAAAGTTATTGATGCGCTCTTTTTCTACGTTAGAATCGTAGTTGAATTTGTTTCAGAATTTATACTGATTCTATTGGATGATTAATTAGATTTGGTCCAATGTTACTCACTCGGATCACCACAGAGTGGGACAGCTGTTTGAGGGAGAAATAAAAAAAAAATATATAAAAAAAGTGCAGCTTCAGAATAGCGACAGCTTAGGCTATTCTAACGTAATGGCCAATCATGAGTGAACGATGTACCGAATGAGAAGGTTGCTATCAAAAGAACGCTTCAATTCGGTTGAAAATTACATGAAATTTCGTTGCACTGCCAAATCATTCTGCAAGAAATGCAATACTTACCCAGCTAATTCTCGCTGCAGATCTTGCATTACAGCGTGACATTGAGCATAATGGCGGGCTTGGGCCTCGACAAGTTCATGAAGACAACGTAAGTGACCTGCCTGCGAACTGGATACACCTTCCAAGAGGAATTTTGTTATCTCTGATTGCCGGTCGAATTCTGACTGCGCAACTCTTAGCTCCCTTTCTGCCTGTTATCAGCAATTCACAGATATCATGTTAGAATAATACTCGGTTGATTTTGGAAAGAAAAATTAACCCAGCATGGATAATGAGTATTGAGATATTTTTAAATAGCCAGTAAATTGGTTCACTCTATAATCCTGAAATGGCAAAAGCTTAGCAAGCATTTCACAATGAATCAATCAAAATATGGAAAGCTTTTGAACCAAGATGACTGATCAAAGAGAGAAATGCTTGGTGAATACCTGATCTAGTAAAACTTCGTAAGAAACTCCGGATTCCTATGGAAAGCGGCATTGCAATAAACAAGAGAACAACAAAATGGTGTCAGAAGGTACAAGGTGTTATAAAGTTGAAAAACAATTGTGTTAATTGATATCAACTTACGTTCTGCTGACCCAGCATACTCCTAGCCTTCTTCACTCTGTTTTTGGAGGCATCCAAGTCTAATCTGGAACCAATTGAGGTAATGAGTAATTTAGCAGTTTGGAAGATCTTAGCAATTTTGCCTGCCTCACCGTTTAGTCTCCAGGATACCTCGTTCTTTACTGATAGTCTTCATCTCTCCATCTAGAAATTTCCTCAGAGGTTGAACATAGCAGTTTGCTGCAGTACCAATGAAATCCCTCTCGATTTGTCCCAATTTCTGCTGACATTGGCCCACTTTTATCAGAGCACTACCTAAAATGTTAATGAATTGAGAGCAAAAAGGCCAACTAGGTTAATGTTTGCATAGTAAACTTTAAAACGTTCAAAGTACATACCATAGGCAGTACCAGGTCCAAAATCATTTCCTGCTTCGATCATGTCGATACCAACATATTCCAAATTGCTAAGCCTGTTTGGCTTCTTTTTATCAATTTTCTCAAAAAAGAAATCCTCAATTCTATTGCCTGTAGCAATGAAACGATAATCAAAGTTTGTTAAATCACAGGAAAGCGGAGCTTAGATAAACCATCTAGCCTAATTGTCAAAAAGCAAACCTACTTGCACTTTTGATGTGAAAGAGATTACCTGGATTTGGTGTGAGCATCGCCTCCTCATCTTTGAGTATTTTTTCGGTCCAATTTTTGGTGGCATCAGCCCTGTCTGCCAGGAATTCGAAGTGGGCATCGAGTTCTGTCTTCTCAGATGTACCGAGCTTCTCCTCAGTTAGCTGCGCACAGAAATGGAATATAGAAACGACAGCTGTAATTCTTCAGTGAGTGACAAGAGCACAAAGAGCATCTAGAGCGGTGGATTATTGCACATGAATTTAGCTTCCATCAGGGATAGAGGTACGTATAGCTGAACAGGTGCAAAATGTCAAAAGTGACAGCAAGAGATGACTTGCAGACTATTTGGAGAGGACAGTTGAAATTGGGAAAAATTGATTCACCTGTACAACCCTGCTGAGAGCTGTGCCAGCATCTTTGACCAATTTTTTAACGTTGAAATCCATTATTTCTAATAAATCCACATAAAATCAATGACGGGTCAGGATCAGGAGCAGACTACAGCTCTTGTTGGCCCCAGCAATGCTTTGAACATTCACCGCATGGTACGCTACAATCAAATGTGATTAAAGAAATGACTGGCGCCCCAACTCTATTCGGCAGGCGCAGAATCGCAACGCAAGTGTAGTGAACGTACGCAGTTCGTGGTTATCGTCAGTAGCCGTCGTCGTCTTCGTCGTTTGACGTTAAGAGACGTGCATCAATAAAAATTGTTCTCTTCTAGTGATTCTCCCCGTACAATAAAAAGAAAAACAAACAATTACTTGTGTAAAATCGATTATAAATATTGGGAGTGTTTTTTTTTTATCCCGGAGCCGCGCTTACGATATAATCGAATCGCGAAACGTCTGCACGATTAAAGTCGAGTCAACGTCATAAGAAATAAATTATCTGCATGTATTAATAATAACAAGAAAAAACCCTTTAAATTGTGATCAGACCTCAAGATCTGTCAACTTCCCCTTAGATTTTAAGTCAATTTTCACGTATAACCAAGAGCAATAATAATAATATAACAATAATAATAATTGGAGTAAAGGTCGATAAAAACCTCGGCACATACAAAGTGATATAATACACCTAATTATTTGTTAGGTACTCAGTAAACGATAATAATAATTAGTATAAAGTAATCGATACGACAACAGCAAAATGTTTTCCGGTCTAACGAGCCAAGTCTCGACTTGGATGGGTAAAAAGAACGAAGACGGTACAGATGCCGTTCCTCCTGAAGAAAAAGCCCCCTCTACTTCTGGAACAGAGGGCGAATTTGACGCTGATAAGAAGGACGCCAGGTATAAAAAATGCACCCCCTTTTCGAATGAAAAATTGTTATAGAAATTTCAAGAGATCAAAGAATGGAGAGCCCGATTTTTAATTATTTGTATATTTCATTTTGCAAGTTATACCTACTATAGTGATAACTTGTTTTATTATCAGTAAAGTTGAATGACGTCAGGGTAGGTAACGTTTGTCAATAACAACGTTTCATTGTGCTTGTCAATTGTGTTGTTCTTTTTTATCCCCCTTTTCATTTTCATATCTCTTAATCGGAAATGCCGGGATCATGTATATGAGAACAAAAAATAAAAGCCCTTTAAATCTAATCCCTTCTGGGACTCTTTAAATTCGTGTACCTTCGAAATTGAACTCGACAATGTATTACGTAAGGATTATCGATTCCTTCAAACACCTCCAGAAAGGTGTGAAAGAAGGAAGACTAATGATAATGATAATAAGAGTGATAATTTGGGTTCATCCGTCTTCATGGGTATGCACACGTTTGGTTTGGTGAATATTCCAGGGAATCGAATAATGGTTTTTTCGAATTCAGGATTCTCGTGAAATTCAATAATCTTAAGGGTAGCTAGAGAGGGTTAAGCCTTCATAATCCATATGTAACGTCATCCGTTACTCGAAACCTTACTCCTTGCGTAAAAATTTCACAAGAAATAAAATCCGAATTTCCATCTCTGACCCAATTTCAAAGTTTTTGGTCTTGGATGGTCAAATATTTTTCTGGAAGAAACGAATAAATATTTGATAAATGTATAGCTCTGAAAATTGTTGAGCAAAAAATTTGTTAACAGGTCAAATTTCAGTTTTATTTCTGAATGTGTACACGCCCTTTTCGAACACACCCGTTTTGTGTATACGCGACAAAAAATTGAGGAACAAGGAGAAAAATGATTTTTTTCAATTGGTTTTCTTTTTTATTATCAGTCCAACGAAGGGAAGTAAGCTGGAGATGTTGGCCGGTGTCAAGTCCCAGATGTCAGGATGGCTAAGTGGTGGAATTCCGGGACTAAGTAGGGGCGCCGGGGGTCCCGGAGGAACGGGTCAGGTCGAAGGGGATTCACAAGTCCCAATATCATCAGATACTGCCGAAAGTCAAGCATCAAGGGAAAGTGTGCAGGGTTCTGCATCTGAACACGTAAAAGACGATGATGCTAGCAGGTGGGTTGCTGGGTATGTGTGTGTTCGGTGTTCTGGAACTATAAAACATTCAAATTACCTACAATCATTTTCATATCTTTTTATACTTCTATTTGCACTTCACCGATAGATCTATTAGACGACAATTTCAATCACTAGAAACATCAACCTTTGGCATCCGATGGGTTTCGCTTTCTATTTTTTCTTCCATTAAAATTCTTTCTCTCCCCCCCCAACCCCCTGCAAATTGCATAAACGGGATCGCTGCAATATTAGTTACGCTGGATAGTTTTTCTTACCGCAGAGATAGGAAACAGAGAAAAAATATTTTAATTATTTTTTATACATCGCTTATCTTTCGTTTATAATAGAGTAGTATTTTTTCACGTTTGTACAAATGTCAACTTATATATTATTCCAAATATTCAATCCGACAGTGCAACCGGCGGTGCAGATAGCGGTCCAGCAAGCCTTGAGGGAACTCCAACCGACGACAAAGATGGACAGCAGGCTTTTGGTGCCGGTAAGAAAGTAGATTTTTTTTAATCATTTCATTTCTCCGTTTCTCTATATTACATTTTTTCATCTCCCGTTCCTCGGTTAAGAATTTCCGTTACTTCAGACCTGAATTAAATCGAATTCAATTCGTTTCAATTCCCGTAATAAATTGCTTTTCTCTTTTTTCTTCTTTGTGTTTTTATTCAATTCCGTTCGCTCGATACAAAATTCATACAGGTTTAGGGTGTGCAGTGGACATTCATTTTTAGCACAGATGACAATAAGAATAATAATAATAATCCAGATAAGACGTATTAAGTATGAAATATAGGACGTATATAAATATCTGGATATGAAAGCTTTTCGAAGACGTTATTATGGTGGTAATGGTGACTGCGGTGCACTGTGAAAGAAAAATCGTGTCTTGCCAGATACGTAATACATACCAGGTATAGCTACTATGTATGGGCGTCTCGTTATTTCCTCTGCGATCGTTAAACCCAACTTTATCCCATAATACATATTGTACAATAGAGAATAGTGCGTGACCTTGCACATAAAATTTCTTTTATTTATCCCAAGTTTAATTTCTCTTTCATATTATTCCGCGTGTATCCTATTACACGTATCCGCCATGTTAAATTCTTTTTTTCTCGAACGTTTCTTTCTTTCTATTCCAGATTTAAAGATTACGATCGCAAGAACACACCGATAACTGAGATCGATCATGCGATAAAAGTAGCTTAAAATGTAAAAGAAAAAAAAACGAAAAATATTGGCAAGACCAGCTCATAATGTAAAATTTTGCAGACATACAACTTGTACCTACCTATACCCATCTATCACCCGGTGCACCAATTCTTGGTACACACATAATAACTATATTGATTTTTCAATGCAGCAACTGGAGCTACAGCAGTCTCTCTTATTTATTGTCACAATCGTTGCAATTTGGGGAAAAGAAAAAAAAATACTAACTGATTTAAAAATGTCAGTAATCCACGCACACGATAGTTACATTTATTTAACAATTATGGTCGGAAACCACAAGGAAATCTCATCTTCTTATTTCTGAATCAATTTCCCTTCTTGTTTTTTTTTCTTCGCTTTTTAGCTTCGTATTTATTTATCATTTGATTCCGAATTCTTCTGATTTACAGTATCTACGAAAGCAATAGCAGGAGCTAAGAGTCTCGGCGGATTTTTATACAGCGCCGTAAATAAGGCTGGTAAATCGGTAGCTGAAGCGAGTGCAAAGATCAAGAAAACCGTCGAAGAAAACGTGAGTACAAGCAATGATATAAACCAGGGAAAGAGAGAGAGGAAAAGGATGTCCTCAAAACATCCCTTCTCCCTCTTTTTATACTTTTAATAAATTATTCTTTTATCTTACCCTTAATTAAATCCCGCAATTAAAATTTCACTCTCTCGCTACACCCGAAAACTCCTTCCAAAAAAAAAAGAAATAATATATTTATATGGAGCAAAAACGTGAATGAAAAAATGAAAGAATAAAAAAACGGCGCCGGCGTTTAAGTATACGACGATACTTGGTGGAGAGATAAAAAGAAAATTTGTGTATCTTGGTTATTAGTTTTTTTCTTTAATTTTTCAAATACGAGAAAAAAGAAAGTTTCTTCAATCGTTTAAACTCGGTATGTACGGGTATACGTAGAGGTACATATGTATTTTATATTTTCTAAGTGAATCATCATAATTTTTCTGAACTTCAATCATTATAATAGATGTATAGAGTGATTTCACGTTGAGATTCAAGACTGAATAAAAGTTATTACATATTTCTAATGATAATTTGCAATGAAATGAGAACGAAGCGAGGAGGCGGTAGTATAACACAGGAATTGCAAGGGAAGGTAGATAGCTAAGTTATGTACACATAGATCGTATGTACATGTGAAATACATACTTATCTCTATGTATAAATGCATAGCGTGGGTACATGGGTATGGTCGCATACATATAACGTCGAAAAGGTAGCGCGGCAGCAACCTCTGAGCCACCGCCGGCGCCTATTGATCCGCAACCCCTCTTACTCCCAACCCTCGACGGCTGCGTCCTCGCTCGCACTTGTCGCCCCCGCGATCCTTTTTTCACCCCGTCAACCGTCGACGTCGACGTCGACGTCCGACTCGACGGACGCACGGATTTGTCTCCGCCTTGTTAAACGGATGCAATAATATACCTTACATGTATATGTAGATGTGTAGAGGGCATTCTCTGCCAACTCCATCACATATAATTACTTTTTTCTTTTTTTTTTAACTGATTATTACGCATTAAAGTTTCATACATTTTTTAATCGACTATCGGGCTATTTTGAAAGATGAAAAATTACCTTCACTTTGTTATAATTATTCATTTTTAACAACAAAAAAATTATTACCCTGTCCGATGGGGCGGAAAAAAAATGTGAACAGAAGTAGAAAAAAAGAAAGCGAACGGTTGAATAAATAAATAAATAACAATAATAACCTTCGTGAATATGAAAATTCTTTTTTAACACGAGAGGAGGAGAGCGAGAGAGAGAGCTTATACCTATAATATTAACAATCGATAAATTTATCATAATCCCCCGCGATTTTTATTGTTATTATTTATTTATTCAGTCTTTTTTGTTACCTTTTTTCTCCGACTTGTCCGATTTGAATTTTATGTGTACTGTATTTATACCTATTGTATACCATTTCATATTATGTATGTATACGTATGTCTCTACATGGTATAAAAAAACCATTTTACATGTCTATCGATCCCTTTCTGATGTGTTCAGGTCAGCAATCAGGTAATTTAATCTGTGTTTTATAATGCATTGTAATCAGAAACGATTGATTAATAGCTTCTAATCAGAGCTTCTCTTTTATTTCATTCATTTATTTATTTTATTTCTTTCTGATAGAGATACTGAAACACGATCGTACAATTATGAACGATGTATTTACAAGTGGCAATTTATACCGCTTCTGCTTATTCGTATGTAATATTATAATTTAATTGAAAAATTGAAAATCTAAGGAACTCTAGCATGAGAAAAAGGTTTTTCAATTATCAATACGTATTTCTTGGAATTGAAATGATATTGAATCTAACTCTAGACATCACGAGGGAATTATTTATCAGAAATACACAAGTTTGTAGCGACAGGGTATACCTCATAGTTTACATACCAGTACACGAAGTTTAGGGTACATATAGGCAGCGACATTACATACTTACGTACGCATATATACGTGGATGAAGGATAGGATGGTTAAACTCCAAACTTTCCATAGAATTTTACTTCTCAAGTATTAACCGTACGCGTATGAAGTTGGGTGGAATAGAATTCAGAGAATCCGAAGTAGGTACGCTCTAAAAACGAACTAGCATAGATAGGAACGATGAATAGAGGGGTGAGTGTTGATTGGTTTCGAGATAAAATAGGTGAAAAGGAGAGAAAATTTAGTATTTTATACCTCTTGGTATATGTACAGGTATAATAGTATATAAATAAAAGCAGAGAACCGAACGAGGACTAGAAGAAGATAAAGTCAGTTGGTTCATAGGCTTTGAAGGGGTGTTTATGCTTCCCGAAGACGTTTCTACATATGTACGCGTATAGGTATGTACTGAGCCTATATAAATAAAGATATACATAGTTATATACCAAAGTATATAACTTTCGGAAGTAAGTATTTGGCAAGTCAAGAGGTTGGCAAACTCTGTTGCAAATAGGAGAGCTGTTTTCCCACCCATTGCCCTATAACATTATACTATACGTCTACTTGGCTCTGGTATCTTCTAGTTTTTTCATTTCTTATTTCTTTTTTACACCGCAATCTCCGCATAGGTATACCTCGTGCTGTGAACAGCGCAAGATTTCTCTCGTAATATCAACTAGGACTTAATTATTTTCCCTTCGTGATTAACTCTCCTCGTGGGTTGTAAATTGTATTATGAAGATGGGAAAAAAAATTGGCGCCACGGCGTAAATAGGTATTTATACGATAGAAAAATATAGTATACCATTTATAGTTCAGGGGGATGAGATTGGTAGAGGGTTGTGTCCGTGACGTCGAGGGACATCTGGGTCAGGTGCGCCGCCTCCGACCTACATAATCCACTCTTTATTAGGTCTTTGCCTCGAAAATTTTCAATATAAATTATCGAACTATTTCGCACGTCGCATACTTTTTTTGATTTATCATTTCAGATAGATGATAATCTTAGCCGTTAATTTTACAGGATTACACATCGTATTAGTTTTTAATTTTTTTCATTTGCTACTGCGTTTTCGTTGCTGCTAGTTTTTTTTCCTCCCTCGCTTTAATTATAATTTATCGCGTAAGCTTTGAAATATATGGTAAAAACACTGTACAGTCACACTGCAATTTATGTGAAATTTTTTCAACAATCAAAACGGCATAAAAAACAATTAATCAAACATTCAATAAATTTAATAAAATCACGTCACACATCTGATACACACATTTTTAGATCCTTCTGGAGGAAAACGTGAGACAGGTGAGCTGAGTGAAATCTATCATACGATATCATAGAGATAAACAGAAATAGGGAGAGAAATAATAACGATAATGATAATAATAATATCAATTGTCAGTTATAATTCGGTTACATCGGTGAAAGAGAAAAAAAACACAGAGTGTACGAAGCGAACACAAAAAAAAAGAGTTCAATTCGGATTCAAATTGGTTATCGGTTCTATATACGTAGTATATTTGGGGGAAGAGTTCCTTTTTTTAGTAGTTGCCGTATACATAATATATCCGATCGATAGAGTCCTTCTCAACGTTTTAAAACGCTGCTGCTGCACCAGCAGAAAATCGTGAAATACACCCCATTGCATAACTTTGATTCGATTCGAGAGCAGTCTAATAAAGTTCGCTAAAAGAAAATAGAAAAAATCGTCACATTTAGCATGAATTATTGTTTTTTTATTTCATTCAAGTGTGACCGTTATTTACATGATTATTCTGTTCTTTTTTCATTTTCAGAGTCTTTTAGGCGAGTTTAACAAGGAACAAGACGCCTTCATAGCTAGTAAGCAGGGTGAAAAAGGTGAGGCTGTTGCGCCATGGATTGGAGCACCGAACGAGGAAGCTCTACGTGAAGAATGTTTAGCCCTATCAACCGTAAGCTCATTTATCAATCTGTTTTTTTTTGTCTTCTTATTGTTCGTTACACGTTTCCGCTTTCATTCGTCATTTGTCTAATTTGGGATGATATTCCTTGTAAACGTTGAACGAAGCCTATTAACTCCGCGTTGGTTGACGTCTACTTTAATTGATCCCATCGCACGTCTCTCGGGATAAGGAGAGAGAGGTTTTTTTCTTTTTCTTTTTTCTTTTTTCTCTCATACCTTTTATGACCGTCATTCAATATCACGTGGATCAATAATTGGCAGAAACATCCTCCGCAAGCTGTTATAGCTTCTTAAACTCGCCTATTGAACTTTTAGATGTCATAATATCTCTACATGGAGTTTGTTTTATGATTTTTTTTTATTTTACTCCTCATATTCAGGATCGACGTAATTTCGTCAGAGCTCCGCCACCGGGAGTTGAATTTGTATGGGATTTCGAAGCTGCTCAGCCTGTCGCGCAAGCTACGCTCGCTTTAGATCCAAATTTGGAAACAATGAGGTTCGAGCTTGTGCCAAAAGTGTAAGTAAAAACCTTATTTAATTCATTATAATCAATCTTCTTTTTATGAAATATTAATTTGATCGTTAACTTTTTTAAGGATATCCGAGGAGAATTTCTGGCGCAATTACTTTTACCGAGTATCACTATTGCGTCAAAGTCACGAATTGAACGCAATGGCAAGTCAAACGGAAAGCAATCAGAACCTTATATCTGCAGGCAGCATCGATCACACCCAAGGTAACTAAAATAAACGAACGAATGATCGATGGATTAATTCTAATCCCATTTGATGTAGAAAATAGTATTTTAACTATAATTACGTATGATACTTAGGCAAAGTACCGAATCCAATATCCACACCCGCAATTTACTTTCACCGCAAGTGTCGATGCTCAGATTATTTTTCTTTTTATTCTATTTATAAAATTTTTTTTCTATTTTTTTGCTATTCGTGGAAATATACTATAGGTATATAATTAAACTCATAGTAATGCATCGTCGTTGTAGGAGTTTTAGCATCGCACCCGCAACAACATTCTTCATGTAATTTGATTCGAATTTCTTTTTATTTTTAAAATTTTTTAATTATGCCTGCCGTGTTGAAGTATGAACATTAATTTATCATCGTTACATTTATTCACTTTTATTAAACTACTCGTTATTTTTCTCTTATTCTACTTTTTACGTATAATTTCGTAATTAGTTAGCTATGAGTTCTTGTCATTATATCCCGAGATCAGATAAGTCCTCGTCTGTTGGATCGGGACCGACGTCGTCCGCCGGAACTGAACTTAACGAATCGTCGTCATCTGCGTCAAAGAGGTCTGTAAGAAGAGACAATTACGGTGTAGAAATAAATAAAAATATGGATGAACGGACGGAATCTTCATCCGCGTCCGTAACACCGTCGAACAATACCTCCACCGCTGCAGCGATATCGTCAACGGTAGAAACTTCGCCCGCTCACGAATTTGTCTCGGACACAATGAGAGCCTCGGACACGGACATGCGAGAGGTCAGAGAGGGTATGAAAAAATTGGGAATGCAACCTCCGAAAGGCAAGTAATATCAACGCGGTTTGGCGATTCAGAAAATTTATCATTTCTTTTTTTTTTGTTTCAATTCAATTCAATATTTATAATTAATATCATAATTCATTTCTTGTTTTCATCACGCTTTTGCACCCCGCACGATAATTTATCATATTAATATTATATGAACACGACCAATCATCGCATCGCATAGCATTTGCATCGTGATCGTAATTAAAGCTTCTTGCCCTTTGATATCTTCTCATTATATTTTTCCAAATGTTATTCGATGTCGCATGCGTTCCCCTGCTAGATTGCTGATACATGTATAGGTAATATAACAATGATAATTCTAGCGTTAAAAAATTTACACCCAGCTATTTAAATATATATTATAGATGTACGTACGTATGTAAAATATTTAACGCACCCGCCCCGCCCCCCCTTCGTTTTATGTATAACGTTTTGCCATGTCTAAAGAAAATATTTTTCCATTCTATTTTGTCAACAGCCTAAGAAGAGGAGTGTTAATCCGGTTTAACAGTAACGAAAAAAAAAAAACCAAAACAAAAAAAAAAGAATATGAATAATAATAATAATGAAAATGAAAGAAGCCACACACCCCCTCACCAGCTGATCGCGTACGATCATATACATATACATTCTTCTTCTTTTCTTTATTTTCTTTAATTTCCTTTATTCATTTCTCTTTTCTTTAGATTTGCTTTGAGAAAAAATTGAAAAAAACAATTGAAATATATATTAGAAAACTAAGAACGGTATTTAAAATGATATACCGATTGATTTATTTATTTTCATAGATTTATTCATGTGATATATATTTTTTTTTATTCATTCATCAATTCACTAAAATTCCCTACGTTATAATTGATTTTTTTTCTTATTTTTTCCAGTCGTTATTGTTGTTCCCGTTGTTCTTAATCAATTTTTGTTCAATTTCGCTACGTACGGCGAATTTCTTCTTCCTCAATCGTATAAAAATTTCAACGGTATAGTATTATAGTTATAAAATAATTATAATAATAATAATAATAATAAAAAAATGATTTAAAAACAGAAAAGAAAAAAAAACAATAATGATAATGATAAAAATATTAATGACCCACACACACACACACACATACAAATAAATACACTGCACACCCGTAATAACCTGATACATGAATGATAATAAATAATAAATAAAATGTAATATAATATTATATAACGACCTATACGACACGCAATAGTCTGCATTTTGTTATATATGCATGTAATAAACACATGTGCATACACGATATGTACATGATTATATAATGATTAAAAAAGAAAGAGCAAGTCCTAAAGTACCTATATTACAATATACGTGAAAAAGAAAGAGAGAAAATAGAAAACAATAATAATTTATCGTTTGTCTGTTGTCGAATTTAAAACAATTTATGATATAGTTATTGCATATATGCTGTTATATACATGATATGTATTTATATTAGATGACCATAATTATACAATATTAATTGTTATATTTGTTCTTATTACGAATAACAACTTTAAACTTTGGTCACAAAATAAAAGAAATTAATTAATTGATTGATTAATTGATTAATTAATTGAACAACTATCACCGCGATGAAGTATGAATATTGTAATCCAGACTAACTTCGATACCAATGATATTAATAATAACCATAATAAGAGAGAACAAACGATAAAATAATAATCTTGAAATTTAAAAAATTTAAGAACTCAAAAGAGACGGGGAAAGAGATGGTTAAATTTCATATAATTTCATCGATTTAACAACAACAATAATAATGATAATAATATCAACCGTAATACATACACTTATAAACATACACGTACATAATTCATAGAATAATTATACCTATGCGTACATACATACATACATACATACATACAAGCCTATGCATATACATATTAATATATGTATGTACATTATATTATATTATAGTTAAATATATTTATAGCAACCAAACGATCGATGATTATTGAAGAAAAGAAAAAATCGTAAATTATACAAATAACTAATATGATGATATATATATATATATATATATATTATAAATCCCACTCAATCATATATAATATGCATATAATTGAGATACATAAGAACCGCGGAAAAAAATTAAACGAAAAAAAAAAGAAGAAAATATTGGGCAAAAATAAAAAACGAAGAATACCTAATATTAATAATAATAATAATAATGATAATAATATAAGATGATGATGACGATAAATTTCACTATCTGTCTGTCTGTCTGTTTGTCCGTCTGTCTGTCTGTCTGTCTGTCTGTCTGTGTCTCTCTCGTCTTGAATTAATTCTTCTATAATATTCTATTGAAAATTATGTACTAAATGTATATCTATATACATATGTACTTGATATTCTCTCCTCTCCGTGTTGTAAAAGTATATAGTATAATATTATAAATATTATCCTATATATGTATATGCATATATGTAGGAAAACAAGAAGAAAAAGAAAAAAAATATTAAAAAATTAATAACGAAAGAAAGATAGGAAAAAAGTTATGACAAAAATTGTAATTGTTGTACTACAATGATAAAATGGCGGATGGATGAAATATAGGTATGTATATATATACATGTACATATATATATTATGTATAATATATGTATATGTTTATGTATGCACACATATGTATATATAATAAACAGATAAATATTTATAGGATATTATATATAAATATAAATCTATATTATATATATGATTAAAAAAACTTCGTTGAATGACAATACGTGTTTGAAAAGAAAAAAAATAAAGGAAAAAAATAACAAAATGAGATTACACATAAACCAAAACGGAAAAAAAAAAAATTGAAAAAATTGAAAAAACTCGTGCAAAAAAAAAAAAAAAATAAATAAGTAATGTATATATCCAGATATTGAAGAAGAATAATATCGCGGAGAATTATTGTGTACAATCTGTATCGTTTAATAATAATTAAATCGATTTATTATTTCTTCTGCGCGGGCTATCGGGTTATAAATATTATAAACGATGCATCGAAGAGTTTAATCGAGCGATTATATGAAGAAAAAATTTCAAACAATAGGTGAAATGACTAAGAAAGTATTAAGAGAAGAGGCAGATCGGAATGATGACGATGATATCTTCTATTTTTTCTTTTTCTTTCACCGTAATTTCATTGATCGATTGTTAGTCGTTTACAACTGCCTAGAGAAACAATTTTTAACGATTTTTCTTTCTGGTCTTCGTCATTTATAGAAGCTCCGCGAGCTGTATGTATATGCAGAAAAATAAATGAGATTAGTGCGTCGTATTATACAGTGTAATAATAAATTTATAACACATATGATTCATTATTATCAGATTTAGTAGGTTACAAAGAATATGCAGCCTAAATAATAATTATACACAATCGTTATGGATTATCCTTTTGAATTATAATAGCGAAGAAAATAAAAATAATGAATAATAATGATGATAAACATAATAATAACGATTAAACACACAGAGAATGGGAAAAATTAAAATTAAACGAGAAAAGAAAAAAAAATTAAATGAATTAAAAAATAAATCTTAACTGAAAAAAAACCACCTGTTTCAAATTTTGCGCTTAAACTAATAATATAATTATCATAATAATATAGTAATGAACATAATTTACACAATAATAATGTTGTAAATACACTGCAGATCCAAACACAATACACACACATTATTTAAAAATGATATAATAATATATATATAATATATTGATTAAATTCATTACAGATAAATCATTTCAATTTTCTTTTTTCTCTTTCAATTCTACTGCGAATCTTTCGTTGCCCCTTTCTAATATTCAATAATATACTTGACGAAATCACAGTTTGAGTAAATTTTTTTTTTTATTCATTTGCCTTCTCTATACGTGTATTATATTAATGATATATAACAATAATAACAATAATAATAATGATAATAATAACAAGAAATAAGAAATAAATATGTATATCATGTTTCTCTGAATAGACTACGCGCACTACAAGCTGGGTTTTCAATTGATTTAATAGTCTTATCAAATATTTGATCAGTTTAATTGAATTTCTTTGATTAATTGGTTAATTTATAATATCTAGACTTATAACACGTTGGAATTATTGTTGATTCGCTATCACCTTGATAATCTGAATGAGAAAAAAAAGAAAGCATCTCATCGTCATTACGATTCCCGCTATTATTGATTAATTGATCAAAATATTTGTTTTCCTGGCGTATTACAAAATTATTCATCACATACGCACTGTATAACCACTCCTCATCTTCTACGCCAGCAACCACCTAATCTTTTTTTATTATTTATCATTTCTTCACTGTTTGTAATTCATTTGATTTCGTAATTTATTTATTTATTCATTCATCATTTTTCTTTTATTTCAAAAGGAAGTACATATGGGTATACGTTTTATTTTACAACATATTTAACCCTGACCCGCTTGTTAAAATTCATTTGAAAAATAACGAAGAGATTGAAAGCATAAAAGAAAAGGGTTTAAAAACCGAGAAAAAAAAAAAAAATTAATCACCCCCCTGGAATTATGGCGATCTGCTAAATCTACACGCTGCTTCTGTGACTCTCTCTCTGCAGAAGAAGAATGGGAACGAGAATTGGAAGCTGAACTTCGAGACTTTGAGGTCGTCCCTGCTGGGAACAATAAAACAACCTCTGGATTCGGCGGTAAAGAGGGAGGATCGTCAACGTCTGCTTTAATCAGAGATGACTGGGAGGAACAAATCGACGAATTACTCGGCGACGAGGATGATCTCAAGTGAAATCGATCGATATTGGTTCTACAAGAATCTATAATGAAAGATATTATAAGACTACTGTTGTAGAAATTTTTAATTTCTCTCTAGATCTCTCTTTTTATTTTTGATTTTTATCTATTCGTTATTTGTTATCATTACTTTTTCTTTTAAATTCTGTCTATCATACTTAAGTTTTTTTTTTACCTGTTATCGTTTTCCTTCGTCATAAGTTCGTTGTACCATGAGATGATTGTGAAACGTATGTTCACCTAATTTATTAGAGAAGAGAGAATTAGATAGAAACAAGAAGAATTTTGAGATGATAAAAAATATGGCCGATAGCATGTATAATAATTCTAAGTATATCATACGTTCATATATTATATTGATTCTTATTATCCAATATCCAAGCTCTTCATGTAAGATCTAGCAGTGGTCGTTATCATTATTGTATATGTACATGGCTCTTAGAATGTTATTGTTAATTAATTAATTAACGATGTTACGCTCATATTTATGATATAATTTTGATTCCCGTAAATCTCGAGGCCTAATTGCGACCCTAAAATGGAATGTAATTGCTGCAGCTGTTGATGTCGAAAAGATAGAAGATAGAGGGGAAAAGAATAAAAAAGAAATTGTAAAAGTCGTGAAGATTTGAAGAATATTAATGAGATATCATTATCGTTATATTCTCAATAGTTGCTTCGCTCGAAAAATGCTAGCATTATTTCTCTGAATACCAATTGAAGAAAAAATATATATTATTCTATCATCGCGTACCTGTGTTGAAATACCATATATGTATATACATATTATTTATATTGTATAAATTGATAATATATATAATATGTATATTGGCAAGTTTATTGATTGATTGATTGATTGATTAATTAATATAAAAATAATAATTATTTGTGTAATTGCGAGAGGAAATTAATAAAATCAATTTGAAACACGCGTACCTAATGTAATACACACACACACATACATATATATATAGTATATAAAATAGCAATACATACATACCTATGTCGATGTGAAATGAGAAGAGAGAGAAAACCAAGATGAATTAAAAATTTTCTGGTATCGCGTTTATAATATACAAATATACATATATAATTATTGAAAGTATGATGATATACATATAATAAAAGTAATATAAATATGTATATATATATATGAAACAATATACATATTATATATTAAAATTATGTGAAATTATTAATAACACAGAACAAATAAAATATAATGATATACAAAAAAGGATAACGAACAAAAAGAAAGAACAGCAGAGTTATAAGTGGATCATTTAATAAGTAAGACAGATATAACAACTCCAGAGATTTATTTTAATCTTTCATCCATCCCATTGCCACGGGTGTTTCCTTCGTAGCTAAAAATAATGCAATTTCATCGCGAAGATCCATCTAAATTATGCAGTTTCGTATTCTATTTTTACGAGGCATTCGAATGAGGCTGATAAGGGTAATTAGAGACCTAATTTACCCTTAACAGGGGTTGAGGGTGAGAATCTCTGATCCATAGATCAGTGGCGGGATCCATGTTACTAGATTTTTGAATTGTCGTGCGCACTGGGGGATGATTATTTTGCAGTGCAGCCAGATAAAATGTACTAAAATTAGGGTGGCGATTCTGGATCAGAAGGTCGTGTATCGTTCGATCTTCGATCTTGCATCCCGGTTAAGTTCAGATTCTTCAGAAGCGTTCAGCGTTCAGTCAAAAAATTTTGGCAGCAATTCGCAGCGGTTGCATGATTATAGGAATAAAAGGATACGTATGTCGTGTGAAGTGTCGGTTAATGAAGGTACGTAGATAGAATAAATATACGCGTAAAGTTTGACTTTGTTTAGGGAGAATTAACGCCGAAGTTCGGTAGTAATTTGCGGTGCGGTATCCCAACCTCGTGAAAATGAAATGCTAATAAACAGTGATAAACACCGCGATAAATTTGAAATGGATATTATTTCAGAGTGGTATTTAATTGTTCATTTTTACTTTCAGTCATCAAATAAGCGGGATTTGGTCTAACCTTGATTTGTAAACTCCATACTTGTTGTTTTTGAAATTTGCTTCTGCGTTATCTCTCTAATTGCACTTCCTTATTACTTTCAGGTTGAAAGGAATGTTAGGAATACTGAGATCCACTGCATGATTTTATGTGCTTAAAATCCAACATAAGTGCATTCACAAATAAATAACAATGGAGCAAGAGACTGAACACGTGAACAAACTTGCTGCTGTCACTCCTGCTGTTGAAGATAGCGAAAACCCCAAGGCTCCCGTTGTTATGGATGAAGAGACTGACAAAAAAGAAGAAGATAATAAAAGTAAAGACCTGCACGACAAAACTAGCTCTGAAGTAGAGGTAATTAGAGACTCTCCCCCAATTCCTCATACTAATGAACCTGTAGAAGATGATCCCAGACTCAGTCCTAGTCTCAAAGTTACTCCCAATCCTCTTTTGATATCTGAGAACCCAGACAGTAGTGAAGAAAAGCCAAATAATGAACCAGCAAAAACTGAATTCAGCATGAGAGACAAAATTAGTGATCAAGATTTGCCAAGCTCTTCACTTGTTGATTCTGAAGCAAATGATAAGGAATCTGGATTGGAGAGCACACACAAATCCCCCGATGACAATTTGGCGGAAGAAAAGACATCGTTTGTCAGCGTCAGATCCGATTTAGAGTCATCGGACCCCAAAACAAATGTAGACTATTCGGATAGCGTTTTCAATGTTAATGAAAACTCTGAGCATGCAAAATCTGATACAGAGAAGGATGATGAAAGCTCTACTCAACATATACCTACTAAACCTACCACTCCATCGGTTGAAGATAGTCATCAATCACAGATGGATATTTCAGACAAAGAAAAAAATGATCCTGAGGAAATCGAAAGAACTGAAAAATCAGAACTGGAGCAGGTGAACTCTGACGCCACAAAAAATGATGAGAATTCGGATTCATCATCACTTGACAAACCTGTTACTACGGCCGTTGAAGATGGCTCCCAATCACAGATGGATATTTCAAATGAGGAACAAAATGATCCCGAGGGAATAGAAACAACTAAAGAGTCAGAACCAGAGCACTCGGATTTATCATCACCTGACAAACCTGTTACTATGGAAGTTGAAGATCTACCTAAGTCAAGTAGTGATATTCTGGAGAAAGCAGAAACTATTACTAAGGACATTGAGAGAATAGAAGAGCCAGAACAATTAAGAGATAA
This sequence comes from Athalia cordata, assembly GCA_963932425.1. Lineage (NCBI taxonomy): Eukaryota > Metazoa > Arthropoda > Insecta > Hymenoptera > Athaliidae > Athalia > Athalia cordata. The sequence goes on from OZ010627.1 coordinate 1,026,947, forward strand.
ATCTGAAGAATTTGAAGACTCTTCTTCCCACATTCCAGATAATCTGAAGCAAACTCCAGATAATCCGGGAGATGTAGAAGAGGCAGCGGTTAAAATGAAGGAAGCTTCTCAAAGTCTTGCGGAAAGTAATACGGACACAAAGAATAAGGATTCGGAAAACTTGGATATGAACCTTGAGAATCAAAATAAAGACCAACAAGAAAAAAATTTAGTTGAGCCAGAAAACACAGAGTTTGTCCAAATATCACAAGAGGACAATCAAGACGATTTGCAAAGTGAAAACCAATCTATAGATAACGCAGAAGATCCATTTGGTGGGTATACCAACTCCGAAAATTTAGACATGGCTCACATGGAGACCGACCATCTTAGCGGCGAGATTTCAGATTTTAAAAACTTGGGAGACCAAGCAGACAACCTGCAAGACGTTGTCAAAGCAAAAGATAATTTGCAGGATAAATCTCAGCATAATTCCAATGATGACGGAGCTAGCAACGTTGATACCAACGATGCCACCGATACCGGACTTGAAATATCATCGAATGATCTTGCTGAGGAACCTGAGAAGGTAGAAAACGCTGCCGTGGAAAAATTCAGCGAGGCTGACAAAGACGGAGAGCTGATAGACGAAGTTAAAGAAAATGCGGCAGCCGGCGAAAAATCAGAGGCAAATAAAGAAGGAGATAAAATTTTGCCAGCCACCAGCCTTGACGTGTTAGAGTCCGAAGATGTTCACTCGGACGTTTTGCCGGGGCAAGACGACGAGTTATGTATTATTCCAGACAGTATGAAAGTAATTCTTCCCGGTGAAACAGTTAACGAAACTAAAGAAGGTGAAGAAAATCTTGCTAGTACCGGAACAGAAGCTGTTGAGCAGGAATCTGTAACAAGTACGGTAGAATTGGATGAAATCGTTGAGAAAGAACCAAGTGTATCCATTCCGAGTCAGCAAGTAGTCGAAAAAGATGTGGCAAACAAGACGAAGTCACCGGGGAAAAGCAAGGCAAAGAGTGCCACGAGTAGATCTACATCTTCCGACGTGATAAACATTGACGAGGAATCCAAAAACTCCGAAGTCGAAGAAATCGAGACAAAGGAAAATTGCAAAGAGTGTAATAAGGAGAAATCTTGTAAAATAAAAGTTAAAGTTGGGTCAGAATGCTTCAATGTTTGCTCCAAAGAATGTAGGAACAATTTCAAGACGGCGAACAACAAGGCAACTGATATTCCGAGCGACGGAGTCAACTCGAAACGAGAGAAACGGTGCGCCGGCTGCCTGCTCATCGTCGAGGCGACCGATGAGAGAAATCTCGCATGGGAAACGATGGAATTTTGCAACGAAGAGTGCTTAGGAAAATTTCAGACAAAATATGGAAGCTATTGCAGGAACTGCAACGGCTCTGTGCAGGCTGTGAGTCTAGGAAAATACTGCGTGAGATTTGGGTACGACGTCCGGCAGTTCTGCTGCTCTACTTGCCTGGAAGAGTTTAAAAAAGGCTTAAAGGTCTGCAGCTACTGCCAAAAAGATATCAGTTCGGGAGTCGAGGGTTTCTTAGCACCTGTCGGGGATAAGGGGCAGTTTAAAGACTTTTGCACTCAGGACTGTATGGAAAAGTATTCCAGGATGAGTTCGAGCGAACCTCCGATACCGGAAAAAAAATCTTGTGGCGTTTGCCAAGAGGTAAGAGTCAGTTTCGTACCTTCATAAATTTGTTAATCGAAACAGTGAAATGAGGAAGTCTTTTGGTCTATTTTACAGGAAAAAATCGTGCACTGTGAAGTTCAAATCGACGGTGGGGGACCTGTGGCGATATGTAGCGAGCCTTGTTTTGCAGCGTTTAAATTTGTTAATAAAGTGGATCCTGATCAGTGCTCAACATGTAAAAAGTTCTTCCAATTACTGAGTAAAAAGAACTTTGTGGTATTTTATGAAAACGAAGCTCACATGTTCTGCAACAAGACTTGTCTGAACGTCTTTATAATAACGAACAGAAAGATCGTTCCCTGCAACTGGTGTAAAGTAAAAAAGTACAACTTTGACATGATAAAGAAGGAACTGAAATCCGGGCAAATTATGATGATGTGTAGCTTGAATTGCCTCACGCTTTACCAGGTGAGAGATCACGGAAATATTTTTTTCACAATATCTACGCTGCCTCGCTACTATGACCATTTAAAAAATAATTATTGCTTACCGTAGGTCTCAATCAACGCTGTTTCAGCCAAAAGAATAAATTGTGACTTTTGCAAGGAATTCTCTCAAGCTCAGTACCATTTGACGATGTCCGACGCCACAATTCGAAATTTCTGTTCCTATAAATGCGTGATGAATTTCCAAAGTCAATACACAAAATCTCCGATAACGATACCAGCGAGTGACGATCCTGTGCCGACTGGAATACCGAAGAGAACGATAACTCAGCGTACCGAAACTCAAGCTGTTCAGAAATCGACTCGAGATATGCAACAAAGTAAAAACCTCCTAGTCATATCGAATGTAACGAGTCTGGCAGCTACGGGAAATGGGCAAAATTGCACCCCGATGCCTCCGCAGAACGCAGTCAATAGCGTTGCCGTGCAAAGTCAACCCCAAATAATCTACAAACAGCAAGTAATCGCTAGACCAACGAGCCCTGTCAACGTACGCAACAAAATCACGCAGTGTAAGCCCATCATGCACACGAAAGGCGTTTCCGTTCGCCCCCATCCCTGCACGAAATCTACTCAGACTGAGGATAACAACCAGATCATAATCCCCATTCCCGTTCCAATTTACGTACCATATCCTATGCACATGTACAGTATGCCGTTTCCAGTTCCTTTCCCATTTCCCTTACCGATCCCTGTACCCATATTTATACCAACAACGAGAAACAGCGCCAAGGGAATTTTCAAAGAAATAAAGAGAATTCAGGAGAAGATACCGGCCGATCCGTTCGAAGCGGAGCTTTTGATGATGGCAGAGATGGTTGCTACGGAAAAAAAGCCCAACGAAAGCGATACGGATTCGGAGGACGATAACAGGTTCGTAATTTGAAAATATTTATTGCGAAATTTTGTCACGATAGATTTTTTTCTAATAGAAACGACGTCGCCGATGTCCCAGCAAACCCTACCAATGATGGGTTTAGTCCGGAAGGGGTCGACGCGAGCAATACATTTGGGGACGACATGCTGCAAATGGCCCTTAAAATAGCCACTGGAGAACTAGACGAGCCGGCGGTCGACCTTGAGACTGCCTTAACACCGAATACCATAACTGCGACGCAGGCCCCACCCCAGCAGGATACGTCGATCGAGAATGACGGTAGGTCCAAATAAAACTATCCAGAGATTTGAGTATTTTTTATACGTGCTATTTATTATCGCAGCACCGCCGGAACGACTGCCGTCGACACGTGGGCGGAAACGCATGGTCCCGTACAAGCCGCGATCTACACCAAGTAAACGTGGGAGAAGAGCTGCTGCTGGGAATCATGAGATTCCGCTTATGCCACCCCCCGAGCCACAACCACCGCCACAGCCCAGGATAATGGAACCCATAGAAAAACCGGACGCGAATATGGCCCTGAAATATACGTTCGGAGTAAACGCGTGGAGACAATGGGTGAGAAATCTGGGATGAGAAGATGCGTCAGTTTGTCCTAGTTTGATTTTATCGACGTGGCAAATCTTTTTTTTCCCCCCAGGTGATTGGGAAGAATGCCGAACTCGAAAAACAGAGCACGCCGCAGAGGAGGGTGAAGTTATTCAAAACGGAGCTCTTGCAATTGACGGCGGACGAATTAAATTACTCGTTATGTTTGTTTGTGAAAGAAGTGAGAAAACCGAACGGCACCGAATATGCACCTGATACGATATACTACTTGTGTCTAGGTGAGATGATTGTTCGAAAATTTTTTGAATCCCAAATATTGCAGATTTAATAAGAAACGCTTCGATCTAATATATTTTAACGCAACTTTCACGTCTTTCAGGCATTCAGCAATATCTCTTTGAAAATAATCGAATAGATAACATATTCACGGACTCTTATTACGAAAAATTCACCGACTGTTTAAATGACGTTGCTAAAAAGTTTTCAGTCCTGTACAATGACGCACGTAAGTAGGAGGGAATTGAATCGTTTCTCCATCGAACAAGCCTGTAAAATATTTATCGTATTTTAATCCTTCTCGCAGAATACATCGTTACGAGAGTCGAGGAGGAACACCTATGGGAGAGTAAACAGCTCGGAGCCCATTCCCCGCATGTTTTATTGAGCACGCTCATGTTTTTTAATACGAAACATTTCAACTTGGTGGTGAGTTCCGATGACTTATCAATGTTTCCGTTTCGATTTTGGGGTCAAAAATCGACAATTTTTTTTATTGGGTTTCCTATGATATTCTTACGTATTTTGAGCCCAGGAACACGAATCTGCAAGTTAAATTGATCTATCTATAAAATTGATCGAGTTATCGCCAATTTATCGCTCCGAAAAGTGAAAAAATGAAGATATCTCGGTGGGAGATTTTTCTAGCTCAATTTAGTCGACGGATTCGTGTTCCTGAGGTCAAAATACGTAAGAAAAGTGCCCTACGATCGATTTCAAAAATACTCCATTTTTGGCCCAAAAATCGAAAAAATCCAAAGGGGTATACCTTAGATTTTTTTCGATTTTGGGGTCAAAAATCAACATTTTTTGAAATTGATCGCAGGACACTTTTCTTACGTATTTTGACCTCAGGAACACGAATCTGCAAGTTAAATTGATCTATCTATAAAATTGATCGAGTTATCGCCAATTTATCGTCTTGAAAAGTGAAAAAGTTAAGATATCTCGATGGGATATTTTTCTAGCTCAATTTAGTCGACGGATTCGTGTTCCTGAGGTCAAAATACGCAAGAAAAGTACCCTACGATTGATTTTAAAAATACTTCATTTTTGACCTCAAAATCGACAAAAATCTAAGGTATACCCCTTTGGATTTTCTCGATTCTTGGGCATTCTATCCCAAGTATTTCACAAGCGGTTACCTCCTCGGTGTTATTACATTTCTCGTGTGTAATTTATACTATTTTTATCTGTTCAGAGTGTCGATGAGCACATGCAACTATCGTTTTCACATATAATGAAACACTGGAAGAGAAACCCCGCAGCCCAGCCTGCAGCTGTGGCTGGAAAAGTCCCCGGTTCACGTAATGTCCTGCTTCGTTTTTATCCTCCTCAATCTGCGCTGGGTGAGAACATGTATTTTAATTATTTTTCTTAAACATAGTTTCACGCGACAGAATAAATCACGAGCAAATCGATATATTTAATATTCGCAGAAGCAAATTCAAGGAAAAAAAAGGTCTACGAGCAACAGGAGAATGAAGACAATCCTCTCAGGTGTCCGGTAAAGTTGTACGAGTTCTACTTATCGAAATGGTGAGTTGAAATTTTTAACCCCCTTCATAATTCACTGTCTGCATGGATTAAAATCCGATCTTCTGTTGTGGTCGTTCAGCCCCGAGAGTGTGAAGACTCGGAACGACGTTTTTTACCTCCTGCCAGAAAGAAGCTGCGTGCCAGACAGCCCTGTTTGGTATTCGACGTCTCCACTTGGAAAAGAACACTTGATAAAAATGCTCTACAGAGTCAAGATGGTCAAGGAAATCAACGTTGCTTTGTTAACCAGTTAATAGCTCTTCCTTCCTCGTTATTCCATGTATAATTCTTTTTTATCACTTCCTTTCGCGGTTTATTTTTATACTTCTGACAAAAAAAAGAAGAAGCGTATAGGAGGAGAGAGAACTCTACGTCAAGTGCGCTCCTAAGCTCCTTCCGAAAAGGAATAAAATTAGCGTTCTCCAATCAATTCAATAAACTTTCGTTCGATCCTGCGAGGTGGTGAACCAGCGTGATCATTTTAATTATGACAAATTTTATTAATTTCTTATTTTTCCTGACCTCGACGAGGATATCGCGAGAAATATTCCGTTGCGAGCTTCGATAGATCCTACTTCCATGGCGCTCCTTATTGTTCGATCGTACAAAAAACGGGGTAAGCATTTTTCCAAATCAAATTAGAAAAAATTCTGAGAGATACGGTCGTTCATGTTGTGATCGGTAATTTTCGGTAGATTATTGTTAGGGATTATAGGTAATAAAAGGATAAGGATCTTGGCTGCTTGCTTGAGATTATTTAAGGTGTAACGATGTAATGATAAAACTTTAGGATTACGTCGTACAGTACTTGTAAAACTTAATTATAGTGTTATAACATTTTGTATATAAAACAAAGTCTTGACTATAATGAATTTTCTGCAAAAGATACTTTGGAGAGAAAAGGAAGTGAAATTGTACGCCGTGCTCTCTGAATTTGTACAATATTTATTCATAAATTTGACGAGGATCAGGTGTTACGGCTATCGCCGACATCTGACGGACTATATTCCTTATCTACAAATCCTATATTTAAAAAAGACGTCTCCTAATTTTTCTTAATTGGTCGAGAGAAAGCTGTCTTACGCAGAGATTTGCGTCTCGCTATCTGTAGCTGATGCAAGTCTGAATAAACCTCTGCAAATATGTCCTTTTGATCTTCTACTGGAATAGTGTCCCTGAAAATCGAAATTTTAATATTAAAATGAAAATTTCACTTCTTTTCGCTTACCGTCTCTTTTTTTCAACACCAACCTGTAAGTTTTCATTAGGTCATATTTCTTCCAGGGTGTTGCTGCAGCGGCGGCCTGTTTTAAGTGCTTCTCAGCCACCACCAGCTCTTGAATTCCTTTTAAGTTCTTTCTTTCCCACCGTTCGAGCCAAGGCCGAGGTTTCAAGGGTACTTTTATGTCATTAATACGCACTGGGGTTCCTTCTGGAAGAATTTCGGGTTCCATATCAAATGAAAAAGTGCTGTACTCAAGTGGGGCATCTCGAAGATAGAACAACTCATCGTCCAGCCTCTTTTCAAGCCTGTATTGAGAACAATGATTAAAAGTCGGTTTGCAGAGCAATAATTGCTATCTTACACACCTGAGGCATTCGATTTTCTGAATTGTTGGGTCATACATGTTGTAGATAACTTCAACGCCTTGATGATCGACTACATTTCTGAGAATAAATTCAGCCCTGAGTCCACAGCCAGATCTTTGAATACAAATCCCAACAAATCTGATGGGCTTTCCCGGCGAGCTAGGATCGGAATGCGTAACTCCGACAATAGAGCCGACATAGAAGGGTGGAATGTCTATCTGGGCTCTTCGTGCCATCATATCCATTCTTTCCAGTCTCTCCCTTAACGAATTACGCATTAATGGATTAGGGTCTGGCAGAAACTCAGGGTACAAAAATCGAAATTCTAGTGGAGCGATGTCCTTCCTCTCCTCGGGGATCTCATTGTTGTTCCGCTTTTGATCCTTCAAGGGAACGGAGGAAAACTTGCGAGAATTTCTTCCTGCTAGAATTATTATGGGTAGGTTAAATGACATGGGGTTAGAATTCATAGGTATGCTGTTTAAGCTGGAAAAGCGCGATGGAATTGCTTTTTCGGAGCATCGAGTTTCATTGCAAGCCTTATTTAATTCATGGTAACTTACGCAGAGGTTTAAAATTCTTGAAATTCTGCTTTATTTCAAGAGACAGAATGGCTCTGCCGACACACGCCATATTTTTAGTTATGGTTCCACTAAAATTAATCGTAAATTGGCTCGATCTATCTAGCGATTTAAAGCTCGATAGGGGTCGTGTGGGTAAACATTTTATTTACCAAAATGGCTGATCAAGTGCTTGTGGAATTGGAGGCAGCTGCACAAATTATTTTGGTGAGTTTAAACAGGTTCGATATTAAGCAGGTCCAAAAAACGCTGCCTCGTACTCGAATCACCTCAAAGTTCTGTACCCACAGGCGCGGCTGACATCCCCTAACTAAATATGCACCCTCTAACGTCATTATGGTTATGTTATCGTACCCAGTATCAGGATTTGTTTATTTATAGCTGAAAGAAACAAGATTTCTATTACGATTTGCACCCTACTTCCCATACACTATTTTTAAAAAGGACCAAAAATTTAATCGTCTTATTCTATGTCAAAAAAGTATACGCGTATTATTATGGCTTCAATCTTCTAATAAAACTCGGTTTTGTCCCTAATTTACGTCTCTTTAATTTTATAGGCACCTCCAAATCTGATCACTCAAGAGCAACGTCAGTCAGCGGAGGCAGTGTTCCTAAATTTCCGTAAGACGAAGTCACCCTATCAGCTATGCAGGGAGATTCTAGAACGCAGCCCTGTCGATTACGTTCTCTTCGAATCAGCTGGTTTGATAAAAACCGCCTTGGTCAGAGAATGGTCGATGATGCCAGCGGCGGACATCATCTCTCTAAGGCAATATCTGCTACATTACATCATAAGCAAACCTCAACTGGCACCTTTTGTAAGAGAACGGATATTACAAGTCATAGCTATCATGGTAAAGAGAGGAAGCGTAGAAGATTTCGGACAGGATAGAGGACAAATTTTAAACGAGGTTGAAGGACTTATTATGAGCGGCGATTTACGAAGGGTAATCAGTTGTCTTTGCCAAGGCTTTATAAGAAAAGCACAAGTCACTCATTGCCGATCATTTTTTAGCAACTGTTGGGCTGCAGCATAATATCTTCTTTAATGCAAGAATATGCAAACACTGTGAAGTCTTCGGACGTGGGTCTGACCTGGGAGATACATTTTGAAGTAAAAAAGAAGTTTGAGATAACAGACTTGAAGAGAATCTTTAAATTTTGCGTCGGTCTACTGGGAGAACTAACTAAAGAAGATATTCAGGAACCACTGCTGCCTCTCATAAAACATCTACTGTCAATTACAGAGGGTATACTTGCCTGGGGATACGTATCTGCACTTTATATCCTTTAATTCATTTTTCGAACGGAATATTTGACGTTATTATAAACTAAAAATAGTCTATTGGATTTCCTTAACTCATTAACACTGCCCAAAAGATTAATAGGCGCATTTGAATCTGCTTATGAATCCGATGGCAGCCCAGCTCTGAGGCTCCGTCCAATGTGGCGTGACGTAATCTTGGATCCAACCGTCCTCGATCTATTCTTTACACTTTACTGGAAAGTTCGCACGAATCCACAGCTTGCTCATCATGCCAGGAACTGCCTGGTCCAGTTGGCAACTCTAAACGGAGGCGTGATGAACTCCGCAGAAGTGAAAATTCAGTATTTAACTTCTTACATGCGCAGCTTCCTAAAACTTGTTTCAAATATTGATATCATAGACCAAGAAGCTATCGGGATATCCAACATGGTTAAGAAAGTCATCACCTTTTTTAAAGTCACCCTCACCTCTTTACCCGAAGATATACTCAGGTCATTCATGGAACAAATGACACGTCTCACTTGTTTATTTGCGGAGGGGGCTGCACAGGAAGAATCGGTGGGTTTCGAATAAATCGCAAGCTTTTGAATTTTAATAAAAATCTGTGAACCTTATTTCAGATGTGTGCAGACGACTGCCTCTACATGGAAGCTTTTGAGCACATGTTAGAGGCTTGGATATCAGTTTTATCAGAAGCACATTTATTCCCATCTGAATTTTGCAAGCAAAGTTCGGCGCAGATATTCAACACGTATCTACGTTGCCATTTGTCTCCGCCAGACGGTACAAGAGGTGCCGGAGGAAAGGAATTGAATGACGAGGAAATTGACGGGACGGAAGAGAATGACAGGACCAAGTTTAAAGAACAATTGCAGACAATCGGTAATTCTGAAACTCCCTGTCACGTGACCCAGACGCCTGGCTAAACTTGCTATTGTTTTTTTATCTAAGGAAACTTTGGCCGGCAAGTTCCAAGCCATTCTTTACCACTTCTCGCACGTTTATTGGAAGACAGAACCAGTAGATTAAGCGGGCAGCTCAACAGAATCGCAGATCAGTCTCAGCCTATGAGCATATCAAGTTCCTCACTTGTAGAAGCTTTGTACGAGGACATGCACTGGCTGGTCCTGCTCGCAGGTCACGTTCTCTGTATGGAGTCAGAGGGAGAAGTACCCCTAGTCCCTTCCGAAATAATGAGATACAGTATGGAGCAGGTATAAATCAGCTTTGGGAATCTCATGTCCTCATTCGCGATTCCAAAAGTTACGATACATCCTTTCATTTCCAGACTCAGCAAGGCCAAGTGAACGTGGATACGACAATGCAGCTTTTAGCTTCACCTCAGAACAGTCTCTCGGATATAGACGGAGCGGAGCAATCGGCCGATCATGTTATAAGATTGGTATCTGCGGTCTTTCGGTTATGTCAAATAGAAAAGATCGCGATATCCGCGAACCTCACTAATATGTTGAGTCCCGAATTGAGCAGCACGATTGTCTGGTTTCTGCAGAGATGGTCTCTGAGCTATCTTCTGCCGCCGGAACAATATTACTCAGAGATTAGTACGACACTTTTACAAGCATTTGGGGAAGACACACCCGGTTCGTTGTGGACAGTGAGTTTTCTCCTGGAGAAAATAGAGTGCAACATAAATGCGTTCAAAGGGGAGCCCAATCTCGTCAAGGAAACTATTCAGCTCCTCGTCACCCTAGTAGAGTCTCAGATAAAGTTAGAATATTTACTCACTCGACGGTGAAACTGCCCGCGCTGATACACAACTACTAATAATAGGTTATTCTATTTCATTTCAGAAGCAACTGCGTATTAAAGTCGGGGCGACTCGGAAGCCTCGTAAATTTAGCAACGAAAGATCGATATGATTTGTCTCAGACTGCGAGACGAGGATTGATGCGAGCCTTGGTCCAGATTGGAGCTGCCGTTCAAGATCCTGCCTCCCAACGGCAGTACTGGGCCCAGACATTACAACCTTTACATGACAGATTACAACTTGTTCGCAGTGAATCATTTTCTCAAACTTACCATCAGGAAGAAGTCAGACTTCAGATCATAAACGTCCTTGAATCGTTTATTGGTGAGTTTTTTTTCTAATTTTCTTTCTAGCATAATTAAATGATCCATAACATTTTTTGCCAATGACTAGTCTTATCTTTCTAGGAGTTGCTCAGGGGGTTCAAAGCTCGATCGTAGATTTAGTATTCGAACTAACTGCTCCAGTTTTAAATGAGCTTCCAAATCTACTTTCCCTCTACCATAACTACCAACAAATAGTGCAATTGATACTAGAACTCTTCTGCGAATGCACGAGACGGGTGCTCTGTTACTTATCTCAGGTACGAAATCACTTCTTGCAGCATAAGAATTCATTATTATTATGATTATTATTATTTTGCCAAAATATTTCTACCATGTTATAGGCAGACAGTATACGAATTTATGAAGCATGTCTTCACACGGTTCAAGCTTATGCTCGATGCAACACGAACCGTTTAACGGTAGAAACCACAGCGGAGGAAGATACCTTCCAAGATATTTTACTTCTTATGCAATTACTTACGAATTTATTGAGCAAGGAAATAATCGACTTCAGCCAGAGTGAAACACCGGAGAATCAGGAACAAGCCGTTACTCCGGTAGACGTATTTCTCTTTGGACTGAATATCGTCATGCCTCTAATGACGATGGATTTACTAAAGTTCCCGTCTCTCTGTTTGCAGTAAGTGGCTGCGAAACGTAAGACCGAACTCTCTACGGAAATATTATAGCCAACTTATATTTCAGGTATTTTAAAATGATCGCTTTCGTCTGCGAAATATATCCAGGGAAAGTTTGTACCCTACCAACAGAACTGTTGCGACAATTGCTGGTCTCTGTCGAAGTTGGACTATTTTCTTTCGGGCATGAAATCACCGTCCTTTGCTGCGACATAATCCAACTCATTACAAAGCACATATACACGGAGTCAGAAAAAGGAGGACCCAAAAACCAGCTCATGGCGCCTTTCTTAAACGTGAGTCGACAGATCGCAACCCCATTCGATATTCAAATGTCATTTTAATTTTGTTTTTAATGATTTCAGTTGCTGATGAATCTCATATTGTCTCAGCAGATAAATTCCGATCTAATATCCAACACTAGAATGCCTCTGTTCTACTTAATATGCTGTTACAAAGAACAGTATCAGCAATTAGTACAAAATTTTTTATCCGCTCAACCCGATCCTCAAGTAACGGAGAGACTGAGTGTCGCTTTCACAAAATTAACAGCTAACATAGAACTAGGTGTAGAGCGAGCACAAAGGCTGAGGTTTACGGAAAATTTTGACAAATTCATCGTCAACGTTCAAGGATTCTTGATGGTCAAGTAAGTTAGTACCTAATAGTTTTAGGTATTCGATTATACGTGCATAAAAAATCTTGCCAGAGAATTGACAATTGGCTGATCTAAACGCGTATTATAAGAAAATGTTTAAATTTAAAATCGTAACGCATAAATTTTTACTTATTTGACAAAAATAATAACAAATCATGAAAAAAATAATAATAACAATAATAATAATCCAATTGATTATTTGATGAACAAATAATTTCAACTTTACAGGTGTTGTTGATGTGTGTGTAATTCTATTCAAAGTTTGAATTTTTTGAAAACTTATTTATTTTACTTTTTTTTTTCTCTTCGTTTATCACTATCACGAATCTACTCTTCACACATTATCATAATGAATAGGTACCATATTAGGCTAGAGATATACCCAGATAAGTATTTTATTTATTCATTGGCCATCGGGTATTTTTCGATAATAGCAAAAATGCTTTTAGCTCCAACATTTGAGAAGTTTATTTTGAGGATCATTTCATTCTGGTTCTTATCCTTCGTCTTCTTTTTCTCCTTCTACTATTACCAGTTCTTCTTAATCATCATGAATATATTCCATTGAAATTTAATCTCTCTTCCGCCATGCAAAATTCAAACAGATAGCGAACTCGGTTGTACAAATATCGAATGTAGGGTAAAATGACGAGTTGATCGAAGAATATTGTTATTAAAGACGAAAAAAAATAATAATAATGATAGGAATTTAAATAAGAAAAAGAATAAATAAATGTAGATTTTGGTACGGAGTATAATTGTCGACTTGTAAAGTGCTATTATATTATATTACCTACACTGCAACGTCAAGAATCATGCGTATGCCTGTACCTAAGATGAACACATATATTTATATATAATTCAAGGATCTCATGGCGCCAAAATTAGTTGAATAAAATTTTAATAAAAGCAAAAGAATTTCTTCTTCGTAACTTCATATCTTCATATAACCTCGATCTCCGTTAATATTTTCGAAAAAAATATACTCGATATTCATCGCGCGGATTCTGATTATTTGGTAATTAGCCTATGTAGAAGTATCCAGAACAGTATTTATGATATGTATTGAATTTAAAACGGATAGAATACAGATTACAGATAAACACTTTGATTCGAAACTGGCAATTTTCACTGAGAATCGACAATTCACATATTCTAATATTACCACAGCTTATTTTGTAAACAGCTTGATGTAAAGTATAAATACCTAATAAAGTCTATCAACCATAATCTTCACACTGTGCTTCGTCAAACAAACTGAACTCAACGATCGAGATAAAAATTAATCAATTATAGGCTGAAGTAAAGGAACGGAAGGGTAAAGTGAATGAAGGGAAAAAAACAATGTTGCTTTTTGAAAATTATTCGAAGAAATAATTTATTATTGACATAACAATATAGACACATGAAATTATATTCTTTAACATGCTACCTGTCTTCTTCTTTCATTATTTTTTTTTTTTTCAACTATTCATTTTCATTTGTCTTACGAAATTTATACACGATAATAATTAGATATGTGTCAAAACCGACATTTAATTAAGATGAATATGTATATAAACATTTACATTTACATGAGACAATTATTAGCAGCGTACACGTGGATACGATATTTCCACGGAGCTTTTGGATTCAGTTATTCCAAGATTCTCTTTTATACGAAAAACAAAAAGTTTAGACACCTTTATTTATATCCTTATCGTTGGCCTGAAAATTTTACAGACATGAAAATTTGGTAAATCTATAACATAAAATTGTAATATGTATTTGTCATACATTACGTATATTAGATTAAATTTAGTCAGTTGTCTTTTATATTTTAATTCTGTAAAAAACATTTGTTATTAAAATTTTCATTGCGCGTTTGAATATTAAGAACCTATGATAAAAAAAAGGTACGATACGTAGTTAGCTCATTTGTATAATCTTATAAATAACAAGGTAAAATTATTTAACTCAAAACTGATCATTGTCAGTTCAACGACGTACGATCTATCTCACCTTCTAACTCTAATTAAAATTGATAAGTTTTTGGTAAAGGCTTGTTTTACTATTTCTTAAACGATCCGTGAACCAGCCAAGGAAATTTACATTCTAATATACTCTACAAATTCCGCGGTCTGTAGACAAAGTGAGAGCACGGTATTTGATTATTTGATCAGAGTTATTATCCTGTCTATGATATGCTTTGTTCGTGCGATTAGATTGATTAGTTTAAAAAGTTCGGTGAATATCTTCGTCGACTTGGTGAAACGAAAATTATTATCATGGTTAAAATAGACGGAGATAATGTAGTTTACAATTATTATTTTTCTGTTCAATTTCTAATACCTAAAAGGGTAATTAGAGGAAGTATACCCTGTAAGAAAAAGGACAAGGAATGATTATTGTCTATTATAATACATATATAAAACATCTACGTACTTATTAAACTCGTCGTCTTGCATCTTGCGTATTGCGTATGACTTCTCTATTCGTATAATAGTACAATTCAAAGACATAACTAGCGGCAAAATCTAGATATTTCATTAAATTAATCATTAATCATTATTATTGTTTCAGATTTGGTCACGTTTTGCGATTAGGTCTTTTTATTAGCCGTTGCCCATTTGAAAATTGCTAAATAGCCGTAATTTTTTTTCTCGCATTACCTCCCTTTCATTTTTTATACCGTAACAGATCGAACTGCCAAATCTTCTCAACACTTCCCAGAATTGAGAAACAGTCTGCATGATTTTATGAACCTTGTCTTTTCATGTTTTATGTTTATAACACGATCGAATCTAATTCCGTAGAAAATTAAATTTTCATTGCTGTTCCGAGCACCCTTCAGTCCTTCAAATTGGCGTTTTTGTATTTTCTCGTGAACTGTTCGACCCAAAATTTGGTTAAACTGAGGTAAAAGTATGGCCCCTCAGGCTCGTAATCGAGATACGTGAAACCTTTATTCTTCGCAGGTACAGCTGGTTCGATCTGCGTTCCTTCGTGCCACTCATTGAAAGAAGTTATCGCGATAGATGTTGCGCCACTATTCAACGCGCTGCCCCAAGCCGCTTCGTAGTACTGCCCGTGACGCCGGTGTCTGGTATTCTCCGAGTTCCATGGGCGCACCTGAGTATCTATATAACCAGGTCCGATACTGGGGACAAACAGGAGTCCGTTTTGTTCGGCGAATCTATTGAGGTCCTTCCAATTTTTCCAGGTGCTACCGTAGCTGAATCCATTTGTTGCAAAGTATGTGTAAAACCCATCAAAATGTGATTTCTTTATGTGATTTCTGTGCCCCGCTTCCACGAGCAACCCCATATAGATCGCATCGATTTCTGTACCTCGTAGAGTTAAATTCCCTTTGTCTGACAGAAGCTCCCACCATGCAGTCGATGGGAAGACGTATGAGTCGTAGATGTACATAACTGGCAGTACCGCCCCACTGAAAATTAATTAGAGGATTTAAAGCACATTTCGAGTTTGCTCGAATAACTTTTCCGCTATTAATATTTACTCTGTTTCTCTCTTGATCCTGTGAAGAGCTGGATGCGATCCGTACTCGTTGAACACGTACTTCAAATGCTCTATCAAGTTAATTGGGTTCCTTCCATCGTAGGGCTCCATGTGCGGAGCAACTTTGAGGCCGTATCTGTGCGCGGCGTCCAGTATATCCACCATAACTACGTCTGTACTGTCCCGTGCATTGGGTGGAATCCAGGAAACTATTACAACTCCTACTCCTGATTCTCGAAGCTGTTTCATATGCAAGTCGATCACCTTTAATGAAAAAAAACGGATTTACAATTTTTTCTTTAATCGGTACAAACGGAACATTCGATGTTTATATACCTGAGGATCCCGAGAACTGTAGCATCCCAAATTCGGATAATAATTAGCTCCGATATCATCTGGTGGCTCGTGTCTACCGTCGGGATATTCTTTTTTGTCATTCTTCTTCCAGTTTGGTAGATAATCATGGTTCCAGTGTTTCCAGATCCTATCATAGGCCTGCGATCTGTACCACGGGTAGTAAAATATGTGAACGTTATAGTTGGCTTCTATACTAGCGTTTGTGTTGAGCAGAGGCAGGACTTTGTTTCTCATCCTGTGCGATATCCTTGCCACCTTATTCTGTACGATCTTTTCCCTCATTGCTCCATATCCTTTGTCGTTCGATTCCCTTCTGGTTTTTTCATCCGGTATCTGAGCTGCTAATTCCTGATTCGAAGCCGTACTCCACTCAACGGGAGAAGTTACGACGTGTGGTTGACATTTCACAGATTCCAAAGGGGAGAGTTTCATTATTATTAACGCTGCCATGCAGGTTGACAGGATTACAACAATCGCAGAGAGATAGAAACATCTCCGAAGTGATAACGCAGGTACTATGCTTCCCAACATTTTGGGCTATTCCAAACAGAAAGGATTTCAGTTATTTTAGAAGCTTGTTCTTTGATGATGTATAATTTTCAAGCTCCAAATGATTCATTTATCCAACAGAGTGTCCTATAAATAATTGAAATTACATCAGCACCATGGGCCAAATTTAGTGAGAAAAAATGGAAATAAAAATATAAATTCCTAAAAGATTGAAGACAAGTACGTGTGATATGTTTTTAGAGTTGAATGAACACTAGCAGCATCACGTATATATTTCGGCGTCGTGTAGACGTTGTGTTGAAACAATAGGAAATCAATAATTCTTAAGGGAAATAATGATAACTCTATAAACAAGATACATAGTCGTATCTGATTATTTATTGGAAGCCGCGGAATTACCAGTGGCATGATAAACTATTGACAAGAAGTAATGAAAAACATTTGTTGGATCTTTCTCACAGCATTAATAGAAGAAAAAAAGCATTGCGATCTTAAGGAAACAGATAATCGAAGACACCGTGAGATTATGCACACATGTTTTATACGTCTGATGCTAATTGTCTTTTATAAACATCGTCAGATTATGAAACAATATGCTTACCCCTTCTAATAATATTCAACGATTTGTAAGACGCCTTATTGTGAACGTCTTATTTTGCAATGGGAATAAGGTAACGTAATCGCGGTGTGAGGAAACATTATCGTCGGCAAATATGAAATATTCGGATATTGGAATTTGGAATGGTGACAGGTCAGATCGCCCAATGTGCCCTCTGTGCTTTACATTACGAGATGAAATTCGGTCAATAATTTTAAAAATACAGGTTTTAGCTCTGAAATTATTAATCAAACGTCCAAACAAAACTAGCTTATGATTGTGCAACAGAATCATCAACTATAATCCATCCAGGTGAGGTTGGATTACCAATCCGTCAAACGCTTAAACGTCAAAACAATAGCAGACTACGTAAGCCGTCGATAAATGGAACAACCCCTAACTTGGTCGGTAAATGAATGTTTCCATTTTATCGACCAAGGGTGCGTCGCGTCGTGTGATTATTTCGGGTAGTAATGGCGCAAACGGCACCGCGCGGTGCAAATCTGCGCTTTAGCGCTGGCGAGGAGGCATGCCGGGTAATGATGCGGCCATCTTAATTCTTGGATGGCATGGGTCAGCTACGAAGTGCGTGACGACGAGAAATGTAGTTATTTCACCTATTTTAATAGGGTTTTAATTCGCTTAACGATGTGCAGTTAATCCGGGTTCGACATTCATCAGAAATTTTTTTGCCGCCATGGATGCTGTGAAGGCGTTTAACGCCGAGGTGAGCAGACAGTATAACAGAATTTAGAGGTCACCATCATTCCCTAGAACTACCCTCCCACCTTATTCCGTATCGTACACGCATCCCGCATTTATCTAATGTAGAAAGATTAGAAGCAAAATATTATGCTCTAATTTTATCGTTCAGTTTCACCCCCTCATGATTACCCAGGAATTGAATAACTCTCCGATTCTCAACAGGCGTCATTACCTCGAGACTCCGAACCGGAGTCGTCGCGCTGTAATCAATCAGTACGCTAATGGAAAAGATGCTTTGGCAATTGGCCTTTTCCTTTTTTTTTCATGAGGCTTTTGAAACCATTGATTTTTTATTTTCCTAATTCTTTCTTTTATGCACTGTTCCAGCTTTCATCGTTGTACGATGTTAAGCCACCAATTTCTAAGGCCAAGATGAACTCCCTCACTCGGGGAGCCATAAAGGCCATAAAATTCTACAAACACGTCGTTCAGAGCGTAGAAAAATTTATACAAAAAGTAAGTATATCTGCTACGATAATTTTTATTAGTAATTACGATTGCTGATCGTTGTTTTTGAAAATTTCTAGTGCAAGCCGGAGTACAAGGTTCCTGGGCTTTACGTGATAGACTCGATCGTTCGTCAATCTCGGCATCAGTTTGGGGTCGAAAAGGACGTTTTTGCGCCTAGATTTGCTAAAAACATGCAGATTACATTTCTCAACCTTCTAAAATGCCCTTCTGAGGACAAGAGCAAAGTCATACGTGTGCTCAACCTCTGGCAGAAAAACGCTGTCTTTCCTGCAGAAGTTATCCAACCCCTCTTTGATCTTGCTGATCCAAATCATCCTATACACAAGGAACAGCCTCCCAACAGCAACGGTATGCCTCCAGCTTTAGGAGAATCCTCCGATTGTAGATTGACTCTACAAAGTCTAATAATGATCTTCGAACAATAAATTATTTTCAGGTACTATGAACGCCACGTTAGCGAGCAACCTGAGTTCCATCAGTGCAGTGACTAAAACCCCGCCTTCCGGGGTTAAAAACACGCCCAAAGATCAGAAGATGTTTTCCTCCTCAAAGTCTATCGATCCAGCTTGGCTCGCACAAACGAAAATGGAGACTGCGAACATCGCAAATGCAAATAAACTTATGGTGAGTGGAGAGTTTGCAAGAGATCTCGACTTCGACTATTCACTCATTCTTGTATTTTTCAGGGACAAGGAGGAACAAGCCAAGTAGACGTGTCTTTGCTAGCTCAGCTTCAGCACCTGCAGCAGTTATTGCTGAAGAAGCAGGAGGCTGCCGCGAATGAAACTCAAGCGTCCGTAAAGTTTGACAAAAAACTCCTAGACTTTGACTACGGCGAGGAAGAAGACGACGATTTAATCATGGGTAGCTCTCCCACAACGACGCAGTCAAATTCCGGGCAGCTCAATTCGGGGTCTGCTGGAGGCAGTCTGGAAGGATTGGGAACTCTCCTCACTAATCCTGAGGTAGGCATCGAGTCTTCGAAGAGTCGAGTATAAAAAGTGAATATTTAGTAATGATTTTACCGTCACAGGTGTTGAAACAACTGCAGACGCTTCAACAGACGATGCAGGGTGGTAACGCGGCGCCGACACAGCATGAGATGGAAGAAAAAATGCGCAAATTACAGCAGATGAAACAGCAAGAGGATGAATTTGATAAACACTTGGCCCAAACAGTTCCTGTAAGTATTTCAAGGTGCCGCTAAACTGAAAGTTTTGCGATGATGATACCAAGTTTTATATTTTTTTCTCGTAATTCCAGAGTCTACCATTTGCTTCGGAGTGCGAGTTGAAGCCTTCCGACATTCTGAAACCATCTCAGCAAAGCGTTTACAATACCGGTGGAAACCTTGCCATGAACGCGGGAGTGATGCAGCAGGATATGAGCCAGCCACCGCCTGGCTATCCTCCTGCCTTACCCTACGCCTCTCAACCTCCACAGAGTCTCAGATCGACGCCGCAAGCTGCGCTTCAGAATGCCAAAAGTCCCTTAATCGACGAACGGCAAGATTCCATGGATTTCCAAGGGTGAGAAAACCTGAGTGCAATGCTCCTTTATTCATAGTAGGCGAGTTCGATCTAGACACGGGTTTGAACCGTAATCCGTGTCTTGAAAATGCTTGCCAAATTATAGCTGCAGTTTTCAATAACTTGGAAAATAGCTATCCTATCTTTTTCCAAACGAAAGATGCAGTACAAGTAAATTTTTACATGCGATCCGAGTCATTCATTTCTACAGGGTTTTCTCCGCTCAAAATCTCAACCAATTTTTCTTACGCAATTTTCAGCTCCGCACCTGCCCGGCGGGATAGCAGCAGCGTGGAAATAGTGAATTGTGAAAATATCAGATCTCAAAGTGGATCACCCGACAGATACAGAAGGCGCAGTAGGTCCAGATCGCCGCGACACAGAGACAGGGACAGAAATCGTGAGAGGGATAAAGACAGGGACAGGAAATCTCGGTCACCAAGCAGATCCAGACGCAGGAGGTATTTCGATGTTCGATTTTAATCTCACGTCAAGATAAATCGCCATTGGTTCGCGATCTAACGATATGCGCGTCGTTGTTTTTGTTCTGTCCATATCAGGTCGCGATCGAGAGACAGAGATCGTGAGAGGAAGCGTGATGATAGCCGGGATAAAATGTCGGAAGAGGAGAGAGAGAAACAGAGAGAGCGGAGAAAGAGAGGCCTGCCACCAATAATGCGAGACAAGCTCAGTGGTAAGTGTTGAAATTTATCCCCTGCATCGGATGTGCTTATTTTCAATTCTTCGGGATCCCAGTTTGTAGCACGACGCTTTGGGTCGGCCATCTGTCAAAACTGGTTCATCAAGAGGAACTTTCCGACACTTTCGGAGAATTCGGAGACATCGTCAGTATAGATTTGATATCTCCCAGAGGCTGTGCTTTCATTTGTATGAACCGACGTCAAGACGCTTACAGAGCTCTGACCAAACTTAAGAGTCACAAAATGCAGGGAAAAGCAATAACGGTAAGATTTATTTTCGATATTAAATTACAATTTTATTTCTACCCAACCCAACTTAAATCTTTAATTTATTATCAAATCACAGCTCGCTTGGGCTCCGGGTAAGGGAGTCAAGGGAAAGGAGTGGAAGGACTATTGGGAAGTTGAACTAGGTGTCAGTTACATACCTTGGAATAAATTGAACAACGTCACGGACCGTGACCTCGAATTATTGGAAGAAGGTGGTATGATTGACGAAGACACTCTGCCTCCGAGATTGAAAGGTAACGATCGACGTTCTATTAAAACTCAAAAACATATGACCTTCAAATGTTTTCTTTGGATTTTAGGTAAGCTTAAGCATGCCGTTGCGAACGCTGAGAACTTACAACCTCAGTTACATCTTCAACAACAGGCAGCTCTAGCTGCAGCTGGAGTCGGAGGCACGCCTATTCCTACACTTACCGATGGTATCGTCAATGTTATGGGATCCGACAATGCACCGCAACAACAACAGCAGTTGGTCGACACCAGTCAACCTCCTCCGATAAGACCATCCACCACAGCCGCTCTCCTGGCGCCGCCTAATGCTCAACTGCAAATGATGCCTCCTGGATTTCCTCTCGGCGGAGTCACTCGTGAGTATTTAATCAACCGGTCTTTGGAAACGAGTATTTTCTTCAACACGTACCGATAATTAATGGATATTTGTATTCTTGTTTCAATAAACAGGCATGATCGGTCCCATGGGACTCCAAATGCCGCATGGTCTGATGCCCAACGTACCTATAGGCGTTCCTCCTCCAAATATGCAGGGTCTTTTGGGACCGGGGATGATGCAGACCATGCTGAATCCTCCGGTTAATTCACCATTCGGATCAGGAGTTGGCGTCGGTTTGCTCGCGCAGATTCCTCTTCCCGCACCCGCAGCACCATCTGACAAACCTAGTGCGACTGGTATGAAACTTTACATCCTACTTTTTTATTGCTGCATGAAGAAATGGACTTACCAAAATTGATGGCGGAAGTTTTTTCATTTTTTTTTTTCTTCGTTATTTATTTTTTTTTTTTTCTTCATTTATTTTTTTACTGTCTACCGTTGTTCGTTCTAATACCTGTTAAATAAGCATCGACCTATTCTCCATTGTTACGAAACATTTGAAATAATAATCAAGTGTGAACGATCGGAGGAGCCACCGAAGAATATTTTGAACACTTTATCGTAAGTAAGCACACTTAAGGTTCACAATTATTACAAGATAAAACGAAATGAAAAATAAATCGTAACAAGCAAACTTGCGTGCATTTCTACAAGAAGATTCTTACCAAGTACGATCAATAGCTGCGATTTTATATCTAGGGTTAGGTAAACACTTGAAAAATGTGGTGTTTCGCTAATTTCCCCGAGAGCGGAAATACTTAGCAATTCAATTACCAGATTCTTAGGGTGGTACTAGATAATGCGAGACAAATGACAGTTTTACCCGAATTATAATTTGGGATTCTTGCTACTAAAGCGTAATTCAGCAAAAAATAAATTCACGGTATTCGTGCGTTGATATTCGCAAGGTTTTATTAAATATATATTTATATATATTTTTTTTTCTCAATTTCAATACGGTTCATGAATAGTTCTCGATATTACGCCCCCGTAAATCGGTAATGCAAGACTTATTTAGTCTTTGTATTATTACAATAGGTATGCCGCACAACGTTCCTCCAATGGGAGTACCTCCGCCGACTTCAGAAGCGAATTTAGCGAACCTTCCGATGTTGAGGCAACCGTTCGGCATGGGTCCACCACCTCCACAAATGCAGATGCACGTATCGCAGCAACAACAACAGCAGCAGCATCATCATTCGGCGGATGATATGGACGTCGAAATGGAGGATGTTATGCCGCAAAACACGATCAGCATGTCCAAGGACAAGCCGAATTTGAGCGACCAGCTTCTGGCAGTAATGGGAAAGGGCCCTCTGCACAACGATAACAGGCTCGACGACGACGGCATGGGCCGTGATATCAGAGGCGACAGAAACCGAGAGCGAAATGAACGAGATCGTGATAGAGAAAGACGCGAGAGGGGCGATCGCGACAGAAATGATCGCGACGACTCGAGCGATTCCAGAAATGACAGAGGAAGAGATCGAGGTAGAGGAAGAGACCGGGGACGCGACAGGCGCAGAGATAGAGACAGGGGAGACGAACGAAGGGAAAGAGGCGACAGAGACAGCAGAGATAACAGTGTGAGACCCGATGGCGGAGTCGGAAGCCTGATGCCAAATCCAAATGCCTTGGATAGCGACGGGCTTTCAAAAAAAGACCTCAAACCGAGCCTGGCTGACAGGCTGCGCCAACTCGCCGATGGGACTCTCCCTCTCGACGACAGAATCGACAGGAGTAACAGGATCGACAGAAACGATCGTGACCGGACCGACAGAGTCTACGAAGATGGTCTCGGGGGACGCAGACCTGGTGATCTACCACCCTCGTTAATGGACCTTCCCAAATTTCCGGGAGTCCCACAAGATAGAGCAGACTTCGGCCCGAGAGGCCCCGACTTCAGAGGCTCACTGCAGGATCCCAGAGATTATCCTCCGAGAGGCCCCGGCGACAGGGACAGACCAAATTTCGGAGGTAGAGGTCCGATCGGACTCCCCAGAGGTCCGATGGACGATTTCCCCGATCCCAGAATGCACGGGGGAAGATTTCCCGACGAATTCGACGCTCGAATGGGACCAAACGGGCCGAGAATCGAGGATTTCAATCCCAGAATAGGACCAACAAGAGACGATTTCGACCGTCCTGATATGCGCGGACGTCATCCGATGGACGATTACGAGATGGAATACTACGAATATGAAATGAGACAACGAGAAGCCGGGTTCGATCCGAGAATCGCAGATGGATTCGACCCGAGAATCGCCGATGGATTTGACCCAAGAGGCCATCCCGATCACCCAGATTTTGACCCTAGGAGAAGAGAGTTCTTCGGGGGACCTATGGACCCTGGATTTGGTCTTCCTCCCATGATGGGACCTAGAGGACCACGAGGACCTATGGGACCCGAAGGATTTGGTTCCAGAGGACCTGGAATCGGACCGAGAGGACATGGTGAGTCGCTATCAGTGATAATATCATAGAAAGAGAGATGATATCTCGCGGTAGATAAATCAAACATTCCGATACCTTCGCCATTTTTTATTTAACGCTGAATGCTTTAGTAGCGCAGAAAAAAAATACATTAAAATTCAATCTTGGCAAGAATCTTCGTACCAAATGCACGACGAATATCTGGTAATAAAAGTTAGCGCGTTAACCGAATAACTTGTTATGTTCGACATTCAATTTCTTCCAGCTCTTGTGTGTTAATCTTAAATTGTGAAATTCTAGGCCCTCCCATGTTCCATCCTCGCGGCATGGGTCCCAGAGGTATGAGACCCGGAATGCGGGCTCCCTTTGGGCCCCGAGGTCCGCCATTTGACCCTAGAGAAGGAGATCCCTTTTTCGGCCCACCATTTGACGATCCCCGAGGTCCCGCTGGCCCGCCACATCCAAGAGGACAATTCGGACCGCTCGGCCCTCCGGTTCCAGGGCCTGATGGCCCCTGGAGAAACCTGGAAAATGGTCCTCCAGGTTCCTGGCAATCCGAAGAGCCGGAGAATGGAATAGAACATAATTTATCCGACGATCGTGATCAACCAGAAGATGATGCTGGCGTTGCGTCACAGGAATCGCACAAGGGGCAATCCGACCGTGAAAGTCGTAATAGAAGCAGAAAATCGAGGTGGGGAAATGTCAGCCCCCCTCCGGCGGATCACACGTTCATCGAAGAACGGTCCATATTCATAGAGGGAGAGAACGAGTCGGATAATCCTAACCCTGAATCCGATGTCACAGAAAAGTTTGAGAGTAACGCGAACGAAAATTTAAAAGAATTTGACGAACTTCCTGAGCATGGATCGGACGGAGGTGACAGAGATATGGATACGCAGGTTAGTAGTGAGCATTGTAAAAAATTAGAGATGGAAGAGGTGAAGGAAGCAGAAGAACCGCAAGAATTCGCTAACGAGGAATCGAACCATTACGAGGAAAGCCGAACGGATATGGAAAAAGAAATGATACTAGAAGTGGAAGTGGATGAACCGCATGCTCGAGTTGAATCATTCGAACCTGAAACTGAAGCGAATGAGGTATTTGCGGAACCGGAAAGAAAGTTCGATGATCAGACAGAGTTTTATCAACCAGAAAACAAGTCGTTTGATTTAGCAGATCAGATCAGCAGCGAAGTAGATGCGGATCGGAACGAATCAAAATTTGAGGCAGAACACAGTTCGATCGATCCCGAGCTACCAGCTGAGCAGGAAGATCCGCCGATGGAGACTGTCGATCCTGTATCGCCAAAATCAGAGTCCGAAGGTCTCTGGGAATGACCAAAGTAAATTCTAAAAAGAAAATGAATGATACTAAATAATGATGAATTGAACTTTCTCGGTGTAGAAAGACGATAATTCAATCGAAAAGCCAACCGAAGGTCTCTAGTGGAAAGCACCATTTGTATATATATCGATGTAATTTAATCATGAAGTGTGGTATTCAGCGCTGACTTTTGGACTTGGAGTGCCGAAGTAAGGAGTGGTGGCGAGCCGTGGGTTCAGTGAGTTCTTTTATGCATTAGAAATTTCACCTATCAATTGATTATCGAGGTTATAAAAGAATTAACAAAGTTCCCTCTGAGCTTTTTTTTTTAGCTCCTTTGATGATTTCTTTTTTTTTTTTTTCTTTTTCTTTTTTCTCAAAGAAATTCAAAAAAAAAAAAAAAATGTACTGCTACTACTGCTTAAACTCTGCTGTGATAGTGAACACAGGACCTACCTACTAAGTACCTAGATGGAGAAAACAAAAATAATAACAGACCTACGACAAAGCGACATAATTATGACCTTTGTCGGTCGTCGGATGATAACAATATTAATTTCAAGTACAATGTATCAGTCAGTCGATTCTTGATTAACTGCTTAGTTACGAGTCTATTTTATTATTATTATTATTGTTATTGTTGTTGTTATTGTTATTATTATTCTACTCGTGAATCGTTTGTCCAAAATCTCTCAATCAAATGACTAATCAATTGCCGGGTATCGTACGGCGCGAGTATGGTACCTCGTATTACTCGTTTTTACCGAGCCAAATTTTCGAGCTGTATCCGTAATTAATTTATTGAAGTGTAAATATGAAAGAAAAAAATACTCTTATATTTTTCTTAGTAAAACAATTGTCTATAATATTAATAATAATATCGAAAGATATGCTAAAAGAAAAAAAGAAAGAAAATATTAGTAAATGAATTTCAATGATACAATTAGAAAAATTTACGAAAGTGAAGAAAGAAAAAAAATAGAAAAAGAACAAAAAAAACAAAAACTAGAAACAATTAACGAATGAATGAGAATATACATAACATAGACAGAAAAATAATTGATAACATTATTGTGCAGACAAAGTTGCTCAATCCTAAATCTGAATATTTATAATAAATATTTTATACAAATCGTTTTCAAATAAATATGGCGTTATCATTCCAACTACTTTCTGCACTTTTCCTGAAGATCAGATTTATCATAAGAAGGATATACTACCGAAATACGACTACCTTGATAAACTTTTGCCATTTATATTAACGAAATAACTTGAATTTAAAAATTCATAACGATTAATTTGTTCATAATATTCATTCTAGCTGAGCAGTCTAAGTTTCGCAAGTATTGTAGCAAGAATTAGTTTGCGCTGTTTTTGGAATCGTCAAATTTATCTGTAAAATATTCTTATAGTATACAAGGTAATCGATAGATCGAATAACATTGATATGGTTAAATGACAATTGATGATTAAATGAAATGATATGAATTAAATGAAATGAGGTGGATTCCGTTCGAACAACACGGTTCCTGTGTTCACGCACGCAAGTTACTTGTACGTCGCAGCGATGGAGAACTCGCGCTTGCGCTCAAACTGAGTGACAAGTGCAAGGTACTGTCTCTATACATTCATAAAAAACAAAATCAAAAATCAAAAAACGAAAACGAAAAAATAAATAGCGGACAAAACTTATAATCGATTGTTATTACAATAATTAATATGCTGCGATGATTATTTATTGTTGTAAAACTTTTGTATCCCTCCGACAGACGTAGAATTTATTTTTTTTAATCCAGACAAGAATAAATCACTACGGCCCGCACCACTCCGTACCGAAACAAAAAGAACTGTATGATATACTTCGAAAAATAATTACTATGCGTTACACACCATCCAATAACGCAATTTATTGTAATGTGTTTACTGGATAGGTTCTATATTTTTAAATCTGTAAGCTTAGGATTTTGAAAAGAAAACAGAATGCGTCTGTGCTGCCGAGCTAATGTTGCTGATTCTTGTATTTCCTTGGAAATCTTCTATTACCTATAACTTTTCCATCACTGACTTTGAAGCGACTCTGCAAATACTAGCCACGAATTAATTTTATTTAGAAATTCTTTGACGTTCGAAATGGAATATTTTTACACTTTTCATTTCCTTTTTCTTCCTTCCATTTGTAGGATCTAAGCGATGAAACTAGATTCGATCCGAAGGAGTGGTGCGTGCCACTAATTTTGTATAAGCATCCAACTGACTCGCACTTAACTTCTGTCCAGATAATTTCTTGTCCGTGAAACTCGTTGGTGTAAATATAAAATATGCATTTAATCGACAGCATACTGAACTTGGTGTCGGTTACACGGTATGAAAGAATTCAATCTAATCTAGTTTTCTTATCACCATCTGCATGCCGCTAAACTACGACTCGAAATCGAGTCGAGTTTTAAAATTCATTTCGAGGCTCCTGAAGTTACAAGGAATCCTTGCTATGAGAGAAATGTAGAAATAGAAGAAAATCAAACGAATACATAAAATTATGTACAACATGTCGATCAACATAACTGGTGTTGTCTGCTTTTTTTTTCAATTAATTTCTTTTTGTAACCATGGTACATACCGATTCGAATCAAAGGGAGAGGGGTGGTTTAATTGGGTGACGTTGAAAACAAATAAATATAAAGAATCTGTAAAATAGTACTACTCAGAGATTGATTAATCGATTGAATTAAATCTTAAGAATTGATCTAAAAAACATAAGACGTACATATACATATATACTGAATGAAATATGCTCTAATTTTCGTCACATTATAAAAATAGATTATTATTAGAGTATAGTTATCATTATTATTATCACGATTATAGCGGTGCAATTAAATCATGCGCGTAGTAAAGGAAAACTTATAAGCATTATGAAACGTGCACCAGGTAAAAGAAATTAAACGAACATCGTACGAATTAAACACTAATTCTTTCAATAAATATAATTGATTATTTGTTGAAGCTTTTAATTCGGCAATTATTAGTTATGAACGTCTAATAATTAATCGCATTGGGTATATTATTGTCATGCTTACACTACTGCTACTACTACTACTACTACACTATGACTACCCTCATCTTTTATTATTATCGTCATTATTATTATTATACATACCTAAATAATAAAGATGTAATCCTCAAATTATCTTATGCAAATAAACATGTGAAATATTGCAGTTTCTTTCAATTTAATAGTGAAAATTGAGGTTTGAATATTTTTGAAAAACGTCGAATGGCGCGTGATTTTGAACGGACTTCGATAGTTGAATCGAGAGGTCAAACGATTAAGATATCGAAGGTCAAATACGCGTGGCGATACATTTCGAACATTGGCGGCAAAGGGGTCAAATAAAATACTTCTTTTTAAACTCGGATTCTTACTATTTCTGTTGAGGGCAGGTTGGGAAGACAGCCAGCTGCGCGAAAAATATTTTCTATGATAAGTGGCCTTAAATATCTTTCAACAAGTATCGGCCAAACGTATCCAAAACTGATAATAAATCCGCACAGCCCTCGATTGGCTCGGCATTAAGCTCTGATACAGGGCGCTGGCGCAGCGGCGCCATTTGCTCGTCGAACTTCGAATCGTTTACTTCGTCTCCAATGCTATTTGTCATGAATCTAACCACGCTCTAATTGAAGCGATTGAAGTGGTTTATCATCTTGGAAAATTGCTGAATTCTTTGCAACACCGTGTCAGTGAACGGCAGTGTCGACGACGCGGGTATATCATACGCGCCGTCGTGTTGCAGCGGCTAAAATGGCGAGTTTGGTAGCAATCTGATTACACCGATAAAACGCTGTCTGTCAATCATCTGTCGAGTGAGATCGACGAGGTCATCCTCGATTTACGATAGTATCAGAATAAAACATATTTTGACAGGATTTTACCAGGTCACAAATTCATATCAAGGTTACTGAAAATCCTCATCTACTTTAGACACTGACATCCTCTGCCAAATTAAAGACAATATAAAACAAAATCTCTATTTATTTACAGAATGTCACCAGTCTACCCAACTCTACCCCGACTAACGGTCAGGGATAGTTTTGACGACGAAGATCTTAGCGATGTAGACGATGAAGTTTTTATAAGAGATGGTAGAAACGGTGGTCTCAAAATAGACGATGAAGGGGGTGTTAAAAGACCCCTCATGGCTCCACGTAGAAAATGCAAAATGTCAAGATCTGCGGCTAAGAGAAGACTGACTTGTAAAGCACTCTTAGCTCCATGCTGCTACGGAAGTATAGCTCTCCTTGTTCTCCTGGGTTTGATTATCCTTGTAATATTCGCAGTCAATGTATTTCCCATACCATTGACCTTTCTCAAAAACTGGCTCACTCAAAACATGGAGGAACAAATAACCGAGATGGAGATTGCCGCTTGTACCTCTCTCACTGCCACTACTGTATGGACCAGATCTTTACCTAAACTAACTTCAGAAGCACCGTTGAGGAGCGCAGACGTTAACGGCGATAAAATAGATGACATCATTATTGGATTCAGCACAGGTTTAAAAAAAAATGATTAAACTATACTCAATTATTATTTTGCTTATATTCCGGTTTAATTTTTTGTTTATGTGTTCCGTATTACAGATTCTAATTTTGCTTCTTCTGTTTTTATGTGTTTGGTTCTCTGTTTCTTTACTTGTGAGTACAATTCTTCAATATTCTTTATAGTCCTAACTGTACCAACAAGTGGTGATTTCTAACAACTTTTATTCGTAAAAATAATTTCTAGGACTCGACGACGTTGAAACCCCACAGTACGTGTGCAATGTTTACTTCGGGGGCCAAACCCCGTGTCTCGGTGGAGTATTAGCTCTGGACGGCACTACGGGAGAAACGATTTGGACACACTGGACTTGGCACGTTATTTTTTCATTGGATTGCGTCTCTGACCTCAACGGGGATGAGATAAAAGATTGCATAGCAGGTGGTAGAGGAGGAACAATGCGGGCGGTGAACGGCAAAGATGGCTCTACGATATGGAGTTTACCTTTACAAGATCCTGAAAAACCAGGACGTGAAAGAATTCTAGATGTCTACGATGCGAACTTCATATCGGATGTGGATGGGGATGAGATCGGGGACATAGTGGCTGCGCATACGATGCAAATTGGAAATAAAAGAACCAGTGAGATCGTCGTAATATCCGGAAAAACTGGGAACATTATACGCAGAATACCAATGAGTAACGACGAGCAGCTGTACCTCGCTCCGCAAACTCTGGTGCATCCGGACGGTGAAAAAATATTCATATTAGCTACGGGTAGCCATGAACAGTCGGGAGGATTATACGTTATCCCATATCATGATCTTCTGTACGGAGAGATGGTGAGTTTCTTTTTCGACTGATAACAAATAATCGGCTTTATTTATTGGCGGTTTACCACGTATTTACTTGTCACGATTTCAGAAACTCCGAGAGCTGTATCACGATACGAATAAGGGCATTCTCTCGCAGCCGGTGCTAGCTGATATAACTGAAGATGGTACCGAGGATATCATCGCGGCAATATTCAACTCCGTCGTAGTCGCTTACGACGGTCGTTCTTTCAAACCACTTTGGAAATATAGCATACCAAAATCTGAGATAATAAGCAGTCCTATACCCGGATATTATAACGACGACGATATTCCAGACTTTATGGTAAAACATCAACTAGGCCCCGGATTCCCTGTGTATTATTATTCGATCGCTACGATTCTGGATGGGAAAACTGGGAAACCTTTGCTGGAGCACGAGTTACAGGATAGCATGAGCGGACAAATGTCAGGACTATCTGTCACGGTCGATGGCTACGGAAATGACTGGTTTTTGCATTGGTCCGCGGATTGTTCGGGACACGAAGGTGACAAGAGCTCGTATCAATTTTTAAAATCCACATCTCTGACTTCGCAAATGGGCGCAGATCTTTGTAAGTTGCGATTTAATTCTACTCTCTCTACAAAATTGTTGGCTCTAAGTCAGCACGTAGCTCCGCCCGGTCTGCCGTTGTACAACTCCAAAGAGTGGAAAAAATTGGAGTACAATAGCTCGATAGATCCCAGAAAGGAGGCGGAGAAGTATGCGGAATCTCGTCCCGATTATGACGGGCTTAATCAGGAGGTTGGCATCTCATCGATCACCGAACGCTCGCTGAGAGCTCATTCCAGTAGACGTGGTAGACCGGGTAGTTCTCAGGATAACCGGAGCGATATTTTTTCCGAACAAACTAACTACTTGCCGAATTCTAAGCCTGGCAGCAGCTTCGGAGATCGCAATGACAATATTAATAACCCCGAAACTAATGTGTCGGATGATTTTGGCTCGGACGAAGATTGGAGGGACACCAATAAATGGGACGAGAATAAGGATTACAATATCCTGTACGATGAGGGAGAAAACCGTGACGTTGACGTCCAGAAGATGAGCGGAATCAGAGAGCAGCGAAGCGGTTCTGTCGACATTAAAAAAATTAACAACGATACGAACGACGTTAAAAATCAATTGGATCCTAGCATGGATTACACCAATGGACAAACTGAAAATTATAATTACCACTCTTCGGTGACAAGTAATCGAGCAATGAACGTAAATGAAAAACAATCGGACGATCAGGAGGACTCAGATTTTGATTTCGATGAGAATATAAACTCGGAACGTGTTAAAGAGAAGAGGAGTACCACAGAATCTAGAGACACGGAGGGACAAAAAGAAATTGTTATCGGAGCTCAACAAAACCCTGGGCAGTATCAACAATTTTTTAAAGTTACCAAGAGACCGAACAAGACATCGCTACTAAATATGCAGAGAAATCAATCTCGATTCAATGAAAGTGCGGATAATGTTATCGAGACGGAGTTAGATTCGGAAAAAGTAATGACATCCGACAAACCAGATTTGAATGAATCATTCGCGGAAGTTAATTACACGAGAAATTCTAGCGAGCATTCAGAACTACCGGTGAACCTCGGTAAGGAACAGAGAGATGCTAATGAAACGAAGGTCGAATATCAGGGCACTGTCACGAAGAACGTAAAAGCAGAGGACGTCTGGTTGACTAGGAATATATTCGCAAAACTTACACAGAGTAACGACGAGGACGCGAATATTGAGAAGATATTCAAACGGGAATCGATGAAGAATCGCAATTATTTGAGGAGCGGCAAATTAAAGATGCAGAAAAATGTCGAAAACAATCTGAAAGGTCGATCCAAGAGGGACGCGGCAACAGCTGAGTCTCAAAGCGGAAATGTCGACGGCGTGCAGAGGCAGTCTCCCACGGGGATATTATTACCTTCGTTGAGTCCGATGGGCAAAACTTCGAATGCAATTGATTTAGTTTTTTCTACGTCTTGGTTGCCCCCGTCAGATGCTTCTGTGATTCTTCTACAACAGGACCTGGACTGTATTCACCGAAAAAGAAAAGAATCTGCGAATGCCAGAACTCGAGAGAAAAAAAATCAACTGCAACGGGAACAACTTGTGTTGGAGTGCCTCAGCGAGCGGGGAATCGATTATAAAGTACTCCAAGAAGGTACAGACAGAGAAAACGTGAGAATACCCCTTGGTCAAATGACAGTTTACAGAATGAAATTGGAATGCGTTTGTCCCGAGGATATGCTTAAAGGTCAAGTTTGTAGAAGTATATCTTCCCAGCAATGCTGGCCGGCGCAGTTAGGCCCGTTAGCCAATGGGTATTTTAGACCGCTACGAAAGCCAGCGACTTGAAATTAAATTTATTTTTACAGATGAAAATCAGGTAAGACATTGTGCGAAACAATTCGTTGAATGTTTGTCGTGTAATTCCTCTGTTTGTTCAGGATTCAAAATTTTTATGAAATCATTGAGTATTTATTATATAATAAACGTGTAACATTGTTTGGCATACATAATGAATGGGATTATCATATTGGAATTGTACAGAATTTTACCCCAACTTACCCTAATGGATTCTTCCTCTAAAATATATTATCAAAAATTATAAAAACATGTGAAATAGATTTAAACTAAAGAAAAATTAAATATTATATAGTTATTATACATAAATCTGGGCCTTCCTCGACGATACTTCCAAATCCAGAAGTCTCTCAAATAGAGAGATAAGACATTGTTTTTTTCACTTTGTCTTATGTTGCCATGGTACCGTTTTATTTCTCTACCGACCTTCCAGAACTTCTAGCTGTCATCTGTCAGATTCATCAGAATCTTTGAAATTTTATTGAGCATCCCGCGATATCTTGAGTTAACAAACTACGATGCCGGCACAGAGAAATCTCTATGGTGAGTTGAACGATAAAGTTTCGTTGGCAGATAGTCTCTGGAATTCCAAAGTTTGGCTCTCATATTTTACATGCATCTAACTCCATAGATCCAGTGTATACGGTATATCGCCCCAGAGACCACTTAAAAACTGAGAAACATTCTTGTTTATTTGTGAGTTGACTTTTGTCGGCTTATAAGAATTGCCAGCTACTTCTCATCATAATTTATTAATATCTCATCATAGAGGACTTGTGCAAATTTTCCACTCCTATCAAGCAATCGATTGAGATGCTCAAAGCTCATACTAAAGACCCAACTCGAACCCTCCTGCCCATTAAAAAGAAATTATTCATCACGTTTTCGGCAAGTTCAAGAGGACGAACTTCATTTTTTAAATGTCAGCTCGTCGAGTTAATTAATTTATTTGCAGAGAAAATTTAGGTGCACCAAAACCAATTGATGTTAAAGGACAACACAGACATTTATTTTTTCGACGGGCTATCATGCCATTCCTAAAACCTCCTGCCCCCGTTTTGCGCCTTCACGCTGATCTTGATTATGATAGCTTGGAAAAAGCCATGGAGGAGGCAGAGGCAAGATGTTGTGGTCTTCCTTACAGATTGGAAACCAAACAAACTCAAACAGACTACAGAGAAAGTGAGGCACAAACTTCTCCTTGGACACCACCTTACAGAGTACGACCGGGTAAAGATGAATAATTACATTTATCAAAGGAACAAGCTGGTCTTGTTATTCAAATGCTTCTTTACATCTTCAAGGAGAAAGCCCTGAAGTTCTGACAATTGCTCACCTAACTTGGGGACATGGATTGCCTGCCGGAATGCACGAAGTGGAGATAATTAATAGAATGAGAATGAAGAGAGCATGGGAGGCGATTCTTCCTCCAATGGATTGTGAAGCTAACATAAAAAAAAGAACAGGCATAATAGAAGCTTTGGAAATAAACGATTGGGCGTTTCGTGAATCAGTGAGTAAGTGTGAATCAAACTTTTGAATGATTTCATACAAGATTCTAAATGGTGTCTCGATTTTTAAGGAGATTCAATTTATAATGGATATGCGCATGGAATTGATGGAGAAACATACAAAGGTGAAGGACGATGCTCATGCGAAAAAACTTGCTGATCGTTATGAGAGACTAGAAGATTTTCTCGATAGACGACGAAATAATGAGGTGCAAAATATTAGGCAGAAACTCGGCCGAGAGTTAAGGAAATTAACGGCAAAACATCGCGTTGGTGGAGACAAGTGGACCAAGAAATGTGATGCTGCCAGGGGTATTGGCGAATCTGTTTCAAAGCGACGTGCTAAAAATTATCATGAGATTATCAATAAGCGAATACTGAATGACAAGAATGTTCCTGGTTCGTCGTTATTCTTTGGATCCATTTTTTTCTCAAACTTAATTTATCAAATATTTACGATTTTATCACAGATTTAGACAAAGGGGACGCACGGCTTGCACTCCCTACTTATGCAGAACTAAAAGCAGTAAGGCCTAAGCCAAAAGTGTCCGAACTCTGCGCGAGGGAGACTAGATGGAACGAAGAAAAATTGAGAAACCTTCACGCGGAGTTAAGATCAATAAGAATGGATCATAAGTCAGAGAAAAAAATCAGCCTCATGCAAAAGAGATACAAACTTCCTCCTATGCCTGTTACGCCGATAATTTCTGGGGCACAGAATGTTGATTCTAAAGCTGACCAAGCGGCTATATTTATTCAAAAATTGGTGACGGGAAGGGCTATTCAGTGTGTGGTAAGTTTTTTTTTTTATGGACCCAACCACGGATTTTATCTGGTTTTATTTTATCAGATGTTCGAGGGACGTGATAGGTGCAGGGAATTAATCGAGGAGCTTCAATCTACGCACTATCTCCAACTGGACACAAAAATCCTGAGGCAGGCCCAGAAAAAACACGTCATTAAGCTCCAGCGGGATGAAAATCATAGAATGTTACAGGAAGATCGTTTGAACGAAATACTGAATATACTGGAGGGCAAGACACTGGCTGGGATGTTGGATTTCCTTAGCAAGGTAATAGGAAGCCCCTGCCGTGCGTACCTTCGGTAAAGCTTTGATATTTTTGAAGGAGCTCGTCCGACTAAAGGATGAGAGGAAAGCGCACGCTTTTGCACTACTCGCCGAAAGAGAAAGAGCCAAAAGACAGGCGGAGGAGGCTGGAAGAAGACAATTAGAAGAACAACGTCGCCGAGAGCTCGACGAAATGTTTAGACAAATCGTTAAAGTTAATCAAGATTCGGTCGAGCTCTATTTAGAGGATATTATAAAGGAAGGAATTGAGTGGGTTTCGGATGCTCAAGCTAAGGAGTACATACTGGAAATAGCGGATAAAGTGGACCAGGCCTCCTGTTCTATAGACGAAAAGTACGTCGAAAATTCCAGTTCATATCTTCACTCACATTTATTTCCAATACATCCTTTATAGCGCTCGTGATCTTGTTGAAGAGGAGATGGTTTCAAATATGATTTATAACTTCGTGCTTCCTGATGTTGAAAAACAAATTATGAGAAAGAAAATGCGAGAGAGACAAACGACTTACCTGAGGAGTGCGCACGACGCTATATATAATCATATATTGGAGTTACCACCTATCGAAAGAAGTCCTGTTGAATTGTCATCGGAATGCGAGTCGACGGAGCAAAGTGAAAGAGAAGAGGAACAAGTTCACTATCATAGAATCGAAGTGCGTTTTCTATGTAATTCTGAACAGAGTAGGGTAAACAGACAGTGGGCTGTATTGTACTTTTTTTTTATAAACATTTTTATTGATATCTAGGAAACAAAAAGTGAGACAAGCGTCGATTTGATGAGACAACAAATTACTGGTGAAGGTATTAGCTGGACGGAAACTCTAGCCAGAGACATATTGGAGCATATTATCTGTCGCTCTGTGCGTCCAGGTGAGTTTCTTTTTGATATTCTAGCCAGAAAATTCTGCTACTTATTTTGTTTTAATCGGATAATTAGACAGCGAAAGAATCGCTGGAGAAATTTTGGAAGATATTATTGAGAGAGTGGAAGCCCTTATTGAAAATTCACCATCATTTATATCAAGTGAGTTCACTTTACAAATTCAAGGTTGTTTCTTGTGATTCTCGTTCGTTTGACATCAGTTTCAGTAAGACCGTCAGTCTCTGGATCTTCCGGCTCCTCGCATTCAAGTGGTGAGTTATTCTCGAGAGAATAAATTATGTTACTTCAATCTTAATAATTTCATATCAATACTGATTACGGATATTATCCACCGGATACTTATGTTACTTATTTTTTTCTTTGGCTTGCCAAGCTGATTCACAACCCTAATTCTAACTTGAACAATTTATTCTCGGCTCTTAATTATTGCTTTAGAATCTAACGCCATATCCAACACCCTGGCAAGAAGTGACGATGAAGACACTGATAACTTGAACTGAAAAGAATTCCTTCTTCGGAAACCATTTCGTAGGTATTTTATTCGTATATTTTCTTAGGTGATATATTTTATTATAAATGAAAAGCACGTATAAATAATCATGTGTGGATCCTAATTATTTCGTCTTATGAAAACTAAGATTAGTAGTTTTTTGGACAGTCTGTAGAACATTTTTCATGTAATATCACTATAACTTATTCAGTGGTTAATCGGGTCTTAACGTAAGCTGCTATCGATTTCCTTAAAATTTAGTTATAATTCCGTCACTTAAGTCTTGTTAATGTTTCAATGTTTATCAAAATATATTCATCTATCTGGTATTAATGATGATGTTATTATCAAATGAATTCTATTTCGACCATCAAGACGATCTTCATTGACAATAGAGTAACGGAGAAATGG
The DNA here is from genome assembly GCA_963932425.1 of Athalia cordata. Classification (NCBI taxonomy): domain Eukaryota; kingdom Metazoa; phylum Arthropoda; class Insecta; order Hymenoptera; family Athaliidae; genus Athalia; species Athalia cordata. The sequence continues at coordinate 1,064,439 of OZ010627.1, forward strand.
TCACAGCAATGGGAATCGTCTAAAATTAGTCTCGACATTCTGAAATGGCATATAATATAATAATGACGTTTAATGATGATAATAATGATGATTATAATAATATAATAATCTAACATTTCACAGAAAAACGAAAACTGTAAACAAAATAATAATCAGTCTCGTTTAGAATATTTGTTTTGTTAATTGAAAATGAGTGAGTAAATAATTAGCCAAAGCAATGATTTGCAACTTTAAAAAATGTTTGATAATTTCTGTAGGATTCTAATGATCGCGTTTACAAGTAATGAACTTAGTCGGATGATGACGGGGTATCTTCCCCGGAGCGCCCAGACCTCAGGAGATCTGATAAAAACTTTTTAAACTGAACATCCTTCGCACTACTCGGAATCTTACGCTCGATTATGAGCTTACGCTTTTTAGCTTGGAGATCTATTCCCTGACCTTTATCCGAATCTGCAGATTTAAATAGGTCCATGTCGATACGTGGAAGTTTGCGGGGTTTGGCAATTGCGTCAGGTTTTGCGTTTTCCTCTCTAGACCGGCTAAGTTCGGCTTTCAGATCTCCTACTTTCTGCTCCCATTCTTCTACGTGCTTTTTCATCTCAGCCATCTGCACGATTTGATCGTGAAGCTTCTTTCCTTGTTCTTGAATTTTTTGGCTTTGTGTTTTCATATGAAAACCCTGCCTTTTCAGCCTAAGTTTAAGTTTGTTTATCTTTTCCCTCACCGAAAGTACTGATACTTGATTCTTCCTCGTTCGACAGTGAATCTTTTTGAAAGTTTGGTTCAACTTTTCCGAACTGAAACTGTGCGCCAATGTCACGTTTCCACTGTTTGTATGATGAGATATCATCAAGCTAGCATTTGGCAGATCATATGCTCCCACATGGCTGACGACAGAGGTACAAATACTGTTTCTGAGTTTAGGTAAAATCTTTTCATCAAAATGCTCCATAGCCATACTACTGATGTCTCGTAACTCCTGAAGGATTTCATGGGCCCTCGGAGGTGTTTTAGAATCACGTATTAACCGAAGAACTCTAAATATCTCATCGATTACCTATTTAAAAAAAAAAAATCAAAGATGGTTGTGGCTCAACACAAATTTCTGGAAGGGATTGAATACTCACTTTGCCAGGTATGAAGCAGCATAGGTTCAGGTCGACGTATTTTATGAAGGTCATGGATAGCATTGAGATTCTCGTTTCTATCGCAGTTAGTATATCGCAATGACGTGCTAGTGGGTGACTCCGGCGTTCCGACTCTCTTCGTGGAAGCTGGCTTTTGACGGCTCTTAGACATTGAGCGTGATACTTTTCCATCAAATTGAAACCACGGTTGAGGAGTTTCTTGCAAGTTTGATCGAACTGCTTGCAAACCTTGATGAAACAGGTATCAAGATGCACAGATATTATTAATTAATAGATCAGGATTAAGTAAGAAGACAAAAGGTATCTAATTAAAATTAAATTTACTCACTGTTCTGTTTCTGGCGATTTCATCGTATGTAAGGTTAGATAATATAGTTTCTAGAACAACCTCTGGCAGGTTGATAAGCTGCAGCATCTTGTATTTCGAAAAAAAATTACAACCCTTTGTAGTAATCGCCAAACCAAAACTGCCTGAAGTTTTGAACTTTATCCCTTTCAAAAGAGGGGAGAGAGCACAAGGTTAAGAAAAATATTCATACTACAAAAAAGAAAACAGGCAATAAACTCTACGCGGTTTCGAGATTCGAGAGAAACAACAATGGGAAACAATAGTAGGAAATTTAAACTCCCTCACCAAGATGGCGCTGGCTAGCTATTTGTTGGTTTTTTTTCCTCGTGATCGTTCGTGTCAGTTCGTATTTGCTCGTGCGCGCATTCCGTCGTCGGCGTCGCCCTGCCTCCTAGGCTTTAGAATTGTACCAGAAGCGCCTTGAAGCTCAGTGATCGGCTAGCCGTTGGCGGAGACGTTTCCACCCGTCCATCGCGCCGGTATTAGAGTTAATATTCAACGCTTCTAGTGTGATTTATCTGTATCGTTCGCATCTTGAGTAAAGAAGCAAAGAGTTGACTAAATTTTCAAAGACGGACCGTTCAAAAGAGGGAAAGATACAAAAAATTGGATATGGCTTTCAACGGGGATGGACCCCACTCTAAACGGCAGCGTCTTGAGGAGTCGGGACACAGGGTGAGCTGAATTTCCCGTATTAAACGCACAGCACAGGCGCAACGCATAATTTCATATATCTATATCTACAACGGTATCTAGACTCCATATCCAGACACATGATAGACCACTATTTTATAGTCGCTAGTACAAAAGAATGAAAACTCCAGCAGCCTCTGATCAATCCGCCGCAAGCGGTTTGCTAAACTTTCAAGATCCGTGTATTCCTTTTTATTTGATCGAATGCACTTGACACGTAACCGATCAATTATTTAACTTTGTTTGATATCCTCACACGGTTTTATCCGAGATTTTATCGAGGAAGTCGGGAGCCCCTTTACTTCCCGCCTATTTTTTTTTCATTTTTCTTTCATTTGATTCTTATTTTCTCGTCCGTCTATACGGGATTCCGTACCGCTGTGCAGACTACTTTACATCGTACAAACCTACTCGCGGTTCATTGCAAACAACGTCCGACCGTAACCCGTTATTGTGTCTATAGAAGGAAAAATAAATAAAATATCACGCGGTCGCCATTTATCTCCATTGTGTAGCCGGCTCCTTATTCATTACTTGGAGAAACGTACGTTTCCTCTCCTTCCCTTCTCTCGTTTGTCTCCGTTTTTTTTTTTCTCCTGTACTACAAAAATTGACACGGTGCACCGCGGAGGTAATCGCGGTTTCAGCCGAGGCTGGATTTGCTTGATTATTTTTTTGTATATTTTATTCTTTACACATATATATCGCGTATCCAACGGCAACAGCTAACCACACGCTCGTATCATTCATAAGAATTGATATTCACGTGCGGTAGATCCTTTGTCGTTTTGTCGTCAACAAAAACTAGTAAATTTTATAGTATAAATAAATTGTCGGGATCGATCGAAATGCACATCGCCGCTTGTCATCCGTCGGACGGCAACTAGAAGCACCAGCAGCAGCAGCAGTTAATCCGGAACACCTAACCTCTGCAGTTATACGTAAAATATCAGCGTCCTTCTCTCAAAGCCGAGAGTCTCAGCAACCTGTTATCTCCTGTTCTTCGAGACACATACTCTTCTCCCTTCCTTCCCCTTTTTCGCCCTCTTTCTTACCTCCCTGGGGAGAAAGACGCGTAGTGAATAAACCACAGTACGTATAGAGCTGCTGCTGCTGCTGCAGGTTCCATTGCCGGAAATATTGATTATTTCTCAAACCCTCCCCCGCACTGCTATACTCGTGATTTTTTTTCCCCGTTAGATTTTTTTTCTATTAAATTTCCTTTTTTTTCGTTTAATTATATCACCCCCTCACCACCCTCCACCCTCGCCGGTTTCTATACCGCTTACTCAGGTTCTCCATTTACTAGATTCCAGATCCAGTGAAAATTACCTGTCTAACGATATATCGAGTAAAATATACCTACCTGCGCCACGGCAGCGGTTTTTTAACTTCTCTTTTACAACCGCCGCCGGACGCGATAGCCTCCCTTCGGGATTTATTCGATATTTTTTTACACTTTATTTTTATTCATTCGCCTTTTTTTCGCTCCATCGAAGTAATTGTACGATTATCGATTAACTGGTTCTTTCTATAATTGCGTTGTATTCGCTACACTTACGTTTAATTTTTATCCATTCGCGTTATAACTTATTACACGTATACCTACGTATAGTGTGAAATGTATAATATTCATTTTATTCATCACATGTACAGGTGTGTTAAAAAATTCCGGATTCATTTCTCACACGGTTCGCATACTATATGATACGAGAATTTTGCGAACGTAAATCTATATTGTACGTGGAACACAGGTAGAATGGAAACCGTAATGAAAATTCATTATTTATAATCCTAGAAGAAGAGAATTAATTACACCGTTACTGTTGTTATCATTATCATTATTATTATCATAACGATACACCTGCAACTACCACTACCATCGCTACTACTACTACCGCCAACAATACCATTACAATCATAATCTGAAATGAATTATTTCGCGGTTGTAAATAAATCGATTATTATTTATATAGCCATTAATTCTTTGATATTATAAATTACTTTTTTTTCTCTATCGTTAATCGATACATATTTCTGTTTTATACACAGTGTATATGAATTTATACACTGTACCGCACAGTACTGTAAAATTTTGTGCTCTTCGCATTCGAAATATTGAATAATTTTTTTCATTCTTCATCGTTCCCTCGTTACTCTTGTAACATCACATCCGAATACCTCGTCGTATATTATATACTCGTAATAACTATTCGAATCACGAAAGATTTCTTTCTTTTTTTCTTTTTATTTCGAATGCTTTACCGCTACATATCGGGGCATGCACACCACCACCTCCTCCTCCTAGAAGTTACCTATGCGAAGTGAACGACTTTTATTCGTTTCTTTCTTACTCTTTTATATTTCTATTTCTTTTTTTTACAATTCCCTCATGTCCTTCTACGGGATGTCGAGAGGAGTTGAGCGTTCTCTCTCTTATCTTCCACTATGTACGTTAAACTATACGTCGGCGCAATTGCCACGCTGCTGATGTTGCTGCTGTGCTCGTTCCTTTCATTTAATTTGATTCTTTTTATTTTAGTTTTGATTTTGTTTTATTTTTTTTCTAATGCCTTTTTATCTTCTCTCGCATTTCTTGTCTTTTTCTATTTTTCTTTATCTCGCTCAGGTGTATATATCGTCCGTGTATAATACGTATAGTACAACACGATTTTATAGAACGTCCGCGTCGACGGACCTAGTATTTTATTCCATTAACGCTGCTGCTGCCGTTGCTGCAAAAGAATTCGCTTCACCATCTTCTTCTTTTTCTTTTTCCTCCTCTCTTTTCTACCTCTGAATTATGTATGTGCCTTATATAGGTATAACGTACTGAGAAATTGATGATTTCTTTCTTTCTTCTCCTCGCCCCCTTCTATGTTTTATTTTTATTTATTTTTTCTCTTCTATTCGATAACCATGAGAATGTTTCGAACCTCATATTTCGTAACGTTAAAAGGTTGGCGTTGAACGACGAATAAATGATGATTTTTTTTTGGTTTATTCTCTTCTTTTTTTGTATATGATTTTTTTTCTTTATGGTTAACAAGTGTAAAACGTTTCGTATATACATCGCCCGGCTGGCTGGCTGGCTGGCTGGCTGGCTGGCTGTTGATGCTGAAATCAGAAAACGTATCACGATCATGATGATGATGACGATGAGTTGTATAGTAAGCCGGAAATCGCATTAACGAAACGTTAAAGCTTAGCTAGGTTGCACACCGCCAATGTGCTGCCTGCCGCTGCTGGTGCGGTGGCTCGTTATTTGTCAAGCGTTTAAGTTAAGCATATCCCCAAATAGCTGGGCTGCAGCAGCAGCAGCTTCCCTCCTTCTCTTTCATTTATGTGTATATATACGTATGTATTAACTTTGATTCGGAGCACTGTACTTATGTTAGTTACTTACATGTACTTACTCATTGCTCTTTTGCACCGTCACCCTTTTACTTCTTCTACTTCTTCGTCTTCTTCTTCTTCTTCCATGTGCCAAAGTAAATTTGCAATACCGCAACTTCTCTACTCGCCGGCTGTTGCGCCCGTTATTATTACGAGTATTTCCACGCTTGTTGAGGCAGTTTCTCAAATTTAAATACAAATTCGCGTCTAGTATATCACCTATATGGATATTTATATGACTCGAGATTTGTCACTTGGATTAAAATATACACACCACTATCCGACGTATGAATCATTTCGAATATATTTTTAATCAGATGGAGTTTTGTATACATGATGATGTGTCGAGTGTCTGACTTACCCTCACGCGCTCTCAAGTTCATTCAATTTTTTGAAATCCATTCATTCATCTATCTTTTTATTTATTTATTTATTTTTCTTCTTATTCCTATATTTTCTGTAAAATGGCATACATTATACGGGTGATCCCTGCTGTCGTCTGTATAAAATGATTTTTATCAATCGATTGAAAGAATAAAACAAAAATTAGGTGTATCGAAAAATTAACGGTCGACGGTTTTAACGAGTGAGCTTTTCTTTTCTCTTTTTGAAGTAGAAGACTAGGTAGAGGTGTAGAAGAAGGTAGAACGCGAGTTCGTTGATCGTTAAACTTGACATTCACCATTCACATGTTGTACACGTCATATTTATGCAGACCGCCTCATCATCATCATCATCATCGTTATTATTATTACATTATGATCGCGTCGTGATTAAAAAAAAAACGTATCGGAAAAAAGAGAAATGTAAAACCGGTTATATCGGACAGATATTATAAAATCTATAATACGTCTTACCTGTACGTAACATGTATTATATCTACACTTATAATTTATCTATATTTACTAATCATTCGTTTTACTCAAATGTAATTATTTACATATAATTTTTTACCGCAATTATCGACGTATAACCTTGAATTAATTATTCATTCGCACACATAGGCATATATGCGTTTAATAACCTCATAATTCTTTCCTTTTTTTTCCATTCTTACAGTTTTTTATAAACCTTCTCCCACCACAACGTTATTATTATCATTTCCATGAGGAACATTCGTGTGGAGAATTATTTTGTACGTGGATTATCTAATTTTGGTTTATGTTAATTCATTTATTCGTTTTCTATTAGCATTCTTTTCCTTTTTTCATTTCCTTATAACGTTAATAAATGTCGGTACAGAAGCAATATTCAAAATGAGAAATAAAGGAGAGCGAGAGAGCTTTTCTGCTTCATGGTGATTTTGGTCGCGGTGCAGCAGAAGAGGAAGCAATAAAACAGAAGCCTTGTTTTCATTTCTAATCTCTTTATCAGCACGTGGTTGGCACGGATCCAGCGTTATACGTTCTGCGTTCTCTTCCACTATTTTCATTTCTCTTTTCTCTCATTCCAAATTATTTATATCGAAAAAATCACGAAAGCACAATTAATCGACTTACACATTATGCGGAGCATTCCACGACAAATCTGATACCATTTGACTTTTGAATCTTCGTTTTGTTTTGAAAATTGTTTATGTTTCACTACCGGTTGAGACTGACCTCTACGATTTTTCTCAATATTTTTTTCGTCGAACCGTTTGGAATCTGATTTTAATTTCATTTAATTTTTTTTCTTTTCAATTTTCCTCAGCCCATTCGGATAAAAAATTATAACTCGTTGCGATACAATTCGTTAATTGAATGACGAGTTAATATAGATCAAAGAGAGGAAACATCAAAACTGGTAGAGAAATTGCAAGAAAAAGTATTTTGAAAAGAAAAAAGAAAAAACTGTTGACTTATTACAGAAAAACTACGACGACATAAATATAAGGAGACGTTCGCATGCATACGATTGACGATGAGTTAAAAGTTCACGCTCTAATTTGCGACGCGCCTCACTGCCTGCGGTCATCCTGTGAAGAGTGTTTAAAATGAAAAGAAAATAAAAAAATAACTGACAGAAAAAATGCGAAATTTTTGTCTGACTCGGATGTAGGTGATGCTGATATTTTTGGGCCACTTGCCAATTATTATTCATAACGGAATTTTCGGCCTTTTTTTTTTATTATTCTAATTTAAAATAAGAAGAAAAAAAATGATTTTGTATCGACAGTGTATTTTTTTATCGCTTCAAAAATTCATCCTTGCTTCATTTTTACTTCATCTCTGTGCAGATAAATAAATTTTGCATCGATGGGATGTGCAGTGCAGTTTTCGATGAGGATCAGAGCAACTAATTGGTTTTAAAAAATTTAAACAATTGATAAATCGTAATTGAATTACTTCCAATTGAAGTGTGCAGTATTTAGGACAAACGTATTTGATTGTTTGAAGCTTCGAATATTATGGAGCTTTCAGATGTTATATGTGCTCGGAATGGAATGACGATGATGATAGGTGTGCACGGAGGCCACGTGGTTGGCGAACAGCCAATTATCTCTCTTCGCTTCTCAGCTTGTCTCTCCTCTTTTCCTATTTTTTTTTCTTTTTTTTTCATACCCTTATACTTCTACTCCTCTCTATAGTGTATGTACATTTAACAAACTTCTATATCCCCAACTATCATCAGCCATCGCGTAACTGTGCCATAACTGTTCATCGCTTCAGTTTTACTAGCCACGTGTGTATTATATACTTTGTTATACATAGGTATACGAGTACACACATATATATAGGGCATGTATTTTCAACCTCTGATTTCTTACTCGCAATCGTTTAAAACATTACTTTTGTTGCTTGGTCTAATACAGATGTGGAATTAGTCCTTGTATTTCTGCGTTTTTTGCAGCCAGAAATTCGGTCTGTCTTTTATCTAGTCTCACTAAATTATTCTATCTATAAAACTGATCGAGTTATGATCGATTTATCGCTCTGAAACGTGAAAAAATCTAGATATCTCGATGGGATATTTTTCTAGCTCAATTTAATCGATGGATTCGTGTTCCTGAGGTCAAAATACGTAAGAAAAGTGTCCTACGATCGATTTTAAAAATACTTTATTTTTGGCCCAAAAATTGAAAAAATCCAAAGGGGTATACCTTAGATTTTTGTCGATTTTGGGGTCAAAAATCAACATTTTTTTTAATTGATCGTAGGACACTTTTCTGACGTATTTTGACCTCAGGAATTCGAATCTGGAAGTTAAATTGAGCTATCTATAAAATTGATCGAGTTATCTCCAATTTATCGTCTTGAAAAGTAAAAAAATTAAGATATCTCGATGGGATATTTTTCTAGCTCAATTTAATCGACGGATTCGTGTTCCTGAGGTCAAAATACGTAAGAAAAGTGTCCTACGATCGTTTTAAAAAATACTTCATTTTTGGCCCAAAAATTGAAAAAATCCAAAGGGGTATACCTTAGATTTTTGTCGATTTTTGGGCCAAAAATGAAGTATTTTTTGAAACGATCGTAGGACACTTTTCTTACGTATTTTGACCTCAGGAATTCGAATCTGGAAGTTAAATTGATCTATCTATAAAATTGATCAAGTTATCGCCAATTTATTCCTCCAAAACGTGAAAAAATGAAGATATCTCGATGGGATTTATTCTTAGTTTAATTTAATCGACGGATTCGTGTTCCTGAGGTCAAAATACGTTAGAAAAATGCCCTACGATCCATTTAAAAAATACTTCATTTTTGGCCTCGGATTACCTTAGATTTTCTTCGTTTTATCTCGGCGTAAAAGATCGCAAATTGATTTATAATTGTCTGCTCCAGTGTCTTGTGATAGGGGTGTTTAGAAGGATCATTTAAATTGCATGTCATTAACTTTGAGGGTGAAAATGATGTGAAAATAATCCGTCGAAAATTCGAGGGATGGCGTAAGCATTTGCGACCTCCTAATTAAATATTTTTTCTCACGTTTAATCATCATTCTCAGCACCTGACTTCAAGGAAGATAATTTGGAGTACGTTGGTTCAAGATCATATACCGCAAATACGGACATATCAACATTTTTCGAAAGGATTATTGGTTCATTAATTAATGTTCATCAATTAATTTTCTTTTTATTTATTCCTTCCTCTTTTATTTGCAGAATCACGAATACGGTGGTTACGGCGACGAACCAAGAAGGAAAAGAGAGGACAACAACAAACCTAATCACGTACTACTATTCACAGTCATCAATCCCGTATACCCCATCACTGTGGTAAGTAACAAAAAAAAAATTAATAATTAAATAATATTAATTTAGATAAAAAAAATTCTAATTACTTATCAGGATTTATATTTTTCTCTCTCTCTCTCTCTCTCTCTATGTATATGTTTATATATCTGTCGCAACATCGGCATTGTAAACTATATTAGAACAGTACAGCTGTTCCAATTTGCTATGTTATAATTGCGATATATGTTCACACGAAACAATTTGCGAACGATCTTTGCTCTTTGCTCTTTGCTTTATTTTATTACAATAATAGCTCCTTAATATATTCTTCTCATTCTTTTATAGATCTCCTTTAATTCGTGCCATCTCGGGTTTAAACTTTCTAGTGCAACGCGTAGCGTAAAATGCGTTCTTCTTCTGCTGCTGCTGCTGCTGCAAATACTCTCATTGGTATTGCGCTATTGGTGTATCTATCTTGCAATTAACCACTGTGAAAAGAGCAGCAGCATTTCGAGTCGTCGGTCGTGTGTTGCGGGCACCCTATAACCGCCTCTTTCTTCTTCGTCTACTTCCATCTATTTCTCTTGCATTGCTACCCGGTCACAATGCTTTTCATAGTCGTCGTCGTTGTTACTCTCCTACCACTCTAAGGCTAGTGCTCGTTTTCGTGCTCGTGCTCTTTTTCCCCCTCTCTTGTCCACGGTTCTATTCTATTCTATTCTACTCTATTCTATTTTATTCTTCACTGTTTAAAACGCTCTCGCTAATTCGTTCTTCGCTAACTGAGCCGCGCTTTGGCTGTGTAACGACATCGGTAGTGGACTAATTAAGAGATTCTTCATTCTCCTTCTCCTTCTTCACCTTCGTTAATTTTTTTTCTTCTTCTTTCATTCTTTCGGAGCTTTTATTTACTCGTCTATTTTATCATCACCTGCACAAGATATGACCTTTATTTATTTATGACATTTATATTTTATCTCATGTGTGTCAAAAATTGTTGTCTTACTATTGGAAATGCGGATCGATCGACGTTGAACTTTTGTTGCAAAAAAAAAAGAAAAATCAAGTCCGCGTATACTGTGTAGATATCGAGAAATATTTGCGATTGCTTTCTACTCGAAACTCTGTTATGTCCATATAATGTAATGTAATATAAGTTCAATATTTCTAAGGGTATGCAGACGTATAGAATGAACATTATGAAAATATCCTATACGTACTCGTATGTGTATTATTTTTCTAATACTTCTTTTTCTCTTCTTCTTGAGATCCAGGCCTCGATCTCTCCTCGTATAGAGTAATGGGGTTTTTCCTCATGTTCCTTTTCTTCCTTATACTTTACTTTTTCTTTTGTTTCATTATTCTATTTGTCTAACTCGCCACGATATAGATATACGAACTATTATAACTATATGAGCGTTGCAGCAGCTTTCTCCTGAAACCTGCAAAGTTCTCTTCGCTCTCTCTTATATATCTATAGGATATATATTATCGTCTATGCCGCAAATCCCGATCCTTTACTATAATATTATGTCGCATCTGATTAACGTCGTATATTTATCGCTAAGTTTTTTTTTTCTCCCCCTTCTTCTAGAGAGAAAAAAAAAATAACTTTGAACTACGATAACAGACAACATTATAATAAAGTCCAAAGAGTTAAAGTTAAAGTTCAGCTGGGGATTGATCCCCGACCTGGGTTAACCACATTATATATGTATAAACAAAAATGGCGGCGGGCAAATGAAAGCTGAGTTGTAATATATATTTTGTTAATCCGTAGGGAGATTAGTGGAGGAATCCTGCAAGAACATGAAAAGGAAAAAACGAATGCACCTGTGTGTGAGCTGGGTGGTTTTTTATTTTCTTAATTATTTGGTTTCGTATAACGAATTACATCGGAGATTAGCTAAATTCTCTTCCAAAGCTCCTCTCAGTATCTACTTTATACTTAATACCGCGTTATGCTGTTGCTACTTTTTGGCCGGTGTCATCCGCATTCCAGAGTCTTGTCTCTGAAACACGTAGGTACGGAGTTTAGTGTAAATTCGAATTTTCTCTGATCTTATAATAAATTATATCATTTCCCTCTCATGTATTTCATCAAAGCTAGTTTTGACCAATACTTGACGCAATAATTGACCATATTAATTATTTCTTTAATTTCTTTTCTCTTCTTTTCTAGTTTTGGGGAAAAAATTCTCGCACGTTTTCAAACACTCGGAATATGCAGAATCGTATACTGTACGGAAATAAAACTTTTCGGATCATGATTCTATGAAGATACACACAGCGTATCTACCGTATGCACTCGGTACCTACCTAGTTCGCTCGGAGATCTTCTCATGATGCACGACTACCGGACTTGGTTGTCAAAACAAGTGAAACGCCTCAGTATTTCTCAAACTCTTACGTATATCTAGCTAGATTGATTTATATTATATACCTGTTACTGCAGCACCACCGGGGCAGCAATACCAGAGTTAAAATACACGAACCAAAGTGGTCGCCGCGACGCGCGACGCGTTCGTGTGACGAACGTCTAGAATATTGCTGTTTCAGCCAACTGAAAATTAATTAAAATACACCTCTTATATACCGCGTCATACATACACGTGTGCAATATTCTACCCGCAGCATATCACCGCATTTCCTATGTAAACGGAAACGCCAAAAACGGAACCGCTACTTTTTTTTTTCCCCCCGCTTTCTCTTCTCATTTTGACGAACCGACTTTGAATTAGATTATTTCGACATTGTATTACAAGAGTTGATGTGTGTTCGGGTTTTCTTTCTTTCTTTTTTTTTCTTTTTCCCCCCATTTTTTTTACTCGTCGTTTTAAACGACGCCTAACGTCGTGGCGTTAAGCGTTTCCAATTTGTCATTTTTACAGGAGATTTTTCTTACGTAGGTGGTTGTAATAATTCTTCTTCTGGGTCGTGCACCACAATACATATGTACTCATTTATGTACATATATATACGTGTGTATACCTGATTATGTATGTGGAATTATGGCAGCCTTTACAACGGCTGCAGCATCAGCAACAGCATCCGTTTCGTCTCATCTCGCGTGTAACACGTAAAAAAAGAATAAAGAAAGACAATAAAAAAGAAAAAGAATTGGATTTTTTCACTCATATAGCGATATAAATATGTGCGCGTGTAGTATAATAAAAGCTTACATAAAAGTCGTATTATATACGAGTGTAAATGTATATTTCTCTATTGGGCATGTCGTACACCTATGTATTTGACGTTATAGTTATGTTAGGTCAATTTATCGTTCTCTCTAAGCGTTCTTTCGCCGTCTTACGTCTTCGCGCTAAAGAACTAAGAACGCGTTGTTTGCCTATTAATAGCCACTCGACACAACCATTTCTTTTTTATCTTTTTTAGTTTTCCTACGCCTATAGTTCTTTTTCCTTTTTATATTCCTCTTCTTCTTTTTCTTTTTCTTTTTCTTTTTCTCGGATACCTCCATATACCATCGTACATATGATCGATCTCGCGGTGCACGCTGCACGCGTGTGTGTATCTCTAGATATATATACCTATAAATCTTTTTATAGCGTATATAACGTACTTTTTTGAACACCAAAAAAACAAAAAGAAAGAAAACGGAAAAAAAAACTTCGGTAAGCGAAGAACGAAGAGAATGCTGCTGCTGCCCGTAGACGTCATTCTTTCTCTTCTTCTTCTTGTTTTTTCCTCACGTACTTTTGATCTTCCTCGATCGTTTTATATAGGTACGTTCATACCTTGCCAAAAATAATATAGGTCCGTACCTATAACACTTCCCTTGGATCTGATGTGATTAGATTTTTTTCTCTCTCTCATTTTTCTTTTCCTATACAAAATATTTTATTCTACTTCAAGTATATTTTCGTTTCGTTATATGAATTGGCTCTGCATGGTCGTCGACGCTGTTAAAAATAAATAAATCAATTAATTGATTAATCGGATGTGTAATTATTTATATCAGTGATCATAATTCATCAACGGTACATAAGATGAAAGTTTCTTCTTTTTCTTTTTTCATTTTTTTCCATCCTCAGTGCCAGCTATTACAGTATAAACGTGCGTATGTGTTCGAGCAAACTGTAATAAATAAGCTTTGAAAGAGGAAGAAGAAAAAAAGAAAAAGATCAAGATGAAGATGAAGATCGAAAAGGAGGTGTTGCTCCCTAATACCGTGTTTTGACTTCTGTCACCGGTTAACACACTTAACCGATACTTTTTTTTCCTTACTTTTTTTCTCGGTAATTATTTAAAAAAAGAAAAAAATCATTCCTACATTTGTTCTGGTTTTCCTCAACGATAAACAGCCTATCAATTATGCGATCCAGATGCGTACGACACACACACCGGGTGTAAATTAATTTTTCGAGCATTGATAAAAATCGATCGACCTTATAAAGGAAAACGAAATAAAAATCACTAGCGCATTGATTTTGAAAATGTGACGTAACGTGAAGATTATATGCTCATTATACAGCTGCCGCTGCATGAGCGTGTAATTAAATTGGCTGGGATAAAATATTTGGCTGAGGAGTTGAGAAATTTGTTGGTAAAGTATACGGAGTTGATGGTCTAGGCGCTGCTGCTGCTGCTGCATGAGATGTTGAGGTATGTGCCCAGTGGCAACGCGGGTTTTCCGGCACAGAATGAAACGCATGTGCAAAAACGTTACGCCCGAGCACTTTCGGACAATGCGAACAGACCGAAACGAAGACGCGGACGACAATACGATTCATTATCTCACAGACTATAATCCATCCACATATATATTTATTTAACTGCACCTACGTTTGTATGTTGGTATAATTTTCATTTAAATATGTGTTCAACGCAACTGTCACGATCATCTTTTCTCTAGTTTTTCTTCCCTTCCTCTTTCCTTTTCTTTTTTTATTGGATGAATCCAATCGACTGAAAAATTTTGGTCTAGGTAAAAAACGAAAGAAAAAAGAGAGAGAGGTAGAGAAATTTTTTTTATATTCTCGGCAACCCTCTGTTATAATTGATGAGATTTTTTTTTCGTCTCATTTCCTCGGTGTATAAAATTGTTTGAAAAAATTCGTCGTTGTTTTCTGCAGCATTAGAGATCGATCGGTTTGTATTTCTATACACTATATAGGATGCGTGCTATACATGCCTCTTCCATTCCATTTTCTGTCTATGTACATATGTATATATTATATACATATCCTCACTCAGCTTGCCTCCACCGATTTAATCCAGATTTACTCCAATTCGCGATCACCTCTAGTTCGTGTATATGAGAATACATGGAAAGGTTAAATACATAGCCGTCTATATGTGCACATAGATTATATTTGGGTAGTTTGAAAGCTCGTGAGAAGAGGTGACGGCGATATTAGAGGGACTCCGTGTCACCGTTAGTCGAGGGGGTTGCAGGTCGATCGCTCGATCTTTTCTTCTCCCTTAACGATACGAGAAGGAAAAGGAAAAAATCTTAGTGTATAGATAGGGGACGAGAGGAACAGGTTGTGAATAGGGTGAATTTAACCCTTCTATATATAGCTACGTGTACGATATTATACATAACTATATAATACCTACCTATTTCACCTTATCGCGAGCGACCATTTACTCGATCCAAATGTGTCCCGCATCGTAGCGAACACGTACACATTCAGTAGAGATATGTAAATAAATAACTGTATACGGTTTCTCACTAAGCTAGTCGATTTCTGATGACCTTTCTTTTTCTTTTTTTTCTTTCATTGATATGTGTTTATATTTTTATGTATACGATGGAAATTTAATTATAGCCAGTAGGAATGCACTTCGTGTATACGTTCAGGGACATTATAGTATATTTTTAGTTTTTCAAAAACTATTTTCACAACGTTCTATTTCCATTTATACATATACGAATCTATTTTTTATTTATTTATTTCTTTTTCTCCTTCTTTCTAACGTGTGTATTCTATTTCTGTTTATTATATAAACCTGAACGAGCTGTGTATCGAGAATTTATAATAAACCGGTTTGGGATAGGTCATGGATTGTAGATTAGATTTTCATCGGCAATAATCATGAATGAAACAAATAAATTAAAGTGAAAGTATCTCCCAAACGAGATTGAATGAAATTTTTTCATTTCTTTTCTTTCTCTCTCTCTTTTTCTGTTTGCTTTTTTCTACTCGATATCTGCAGCAATCCACGCTATTGTTTAAAATTTAAGCTAGCTTGCATCGCGCCAAGATCATGGTGATAAGAAGAAAAGAAAGAAAAGGGAAAAGCGTCGAGTCCCGAGGGAAATCGTCGCGTATTCCGGGTAGTCCAATTTTCTTATACCGAGTCATGCAGCAGCGGAAGAGCAGGTCGTTTTCATTTTCTCTCTAAAATCGCGAATTCATTTATGTAGTCGGAATTTACGTGGAACGCACTATGATATCACTGCAGGTCTGCATGAGAAAATAGAAAAAGAATCTAGAAGAAAAAACAAACGGGGGGGGGGGGGGGGGGGGGGGGGAAGAAAATAAGAATTTCAAATGAATGAAAGAAATCTTTATACGATTGAGTTGGTATGTACATTTGTATACGCATGCCAAAATATAACAACACCTATATAATATAAAATGTAAAATTAGATATTCGAGAAATAGTTTTTATAGTAAAAGTATTTATAATGTGAAAGAGGAAAAAAAAGCAAAGAAAAAAGTTGATTTATACGCCATTAGTTGGCCGTGTGCTGGAAGTTGCAAAGTGAATCGTATATATGTATACGAATTGTATGAAAACCCGAAATACATACGATCGATCTATCATACCATATGTACTGTATATAATAACGTCGTTCGTCCGACGAATGTATTGTATATATGTATAGATACTTCTGCTTATTTATTCATTTACTTATTCATTTGTCTTCATTTGTAATTTTTTTTTCTTTTTTTCTTTTTTGTTGCAGGAAGTACTTCACACGATAAGCGCACCGAGTGGACAAGTACAACGGATCGTTATATTCAAGAAAAATGGCGTCCAAGCGATGGTTGAATATCCTTTTCAATAGATATATCAATGAAAAATACATATTCGCTCGACAATATGCGATAATTTATTCATGTCTTCTTTCGAACGTTCTTTTTCTTTTTTTTTTCTTCTTTTTTTTGTTATCTATTATAATGCGCTGCGTTCGTTCTATACATTCGCTTTAAGCACACACATATATGGGTACGAATATTCCTTAACTGAAGAAAAAAATTAACAATTTATCAACTATTTTATTTTATTTTATTTATATCTTCTTTTTACCGTCATCACGTTCGACTCGGTTGATTCTGCGACACGAGCTAAGGAGACACTTCACGGTGCTGATATTTATTCGGGATGTTGTACACTCAAAATCGACTTTGCAAAGGTCAGTACATTTTTATTAATGATTTTATTGTATTATATTACATGTATCTGTATTTATGTTTTCTCTTCCCTAGATTCTCTCAGTTTTCTTTCTTTTTTCTTCATGTCCTAGCCCTCTTCGTCACAGGAAACTCACGCTCCTAGCAGGAATACACATTGTAGTAAAAGATTTTCTTATCGCACGTCGAAGCGGTAGACATTTTAGAAAAAAAATAAAAAAAGAAATAAGATTATATCGCGTTCAGGGTGTGGAGATATCATGTGTATATATGAATAGTTGAACATACTTTGCTCTTTTTTGAGGTGAAATCGGCGGGTCGTCATTTGGGTTGCCGTTATTCAGAGGCCGCTAAATCGCGAGTTCGTCGCGCCTGGAGATCGGCAAACCGCGTTACGATCCGCTGATTTCAACGATGGAACTGCCGAGTAGATATACGAAGGGTTATTATCACCTTCATTTCCACCGCTCGAACGTCAACTTAACCACTATATTCTGATTTTTATGATGATTATCAAGTAGATTACAACGGATGATTCAACGGAGAGAGAACGAACGATAACGATGATGATCGAGTAACATCGGTTAAGGAGAAATGAAATTTCTAACATCTAGAATTTATATAATAGAACAAATTTAGACGTGATTATAAAGTTTGAACTGGCAGTAATGCGGTTTTAAAATAAACTCCGCTGGATAATATCGAACACTCGAGATGGATCGGCTAATGGTGAACTTATAGAATGTATATATACGTCTATACATATGTATGCACTTCACATACACATATATATAGGTTTATGTATTTATATATCGATAGGTATGTGGGTTACACCTGAAAATTTACTCCCTACGCCGCGCGATGCATCCTGCAGCAGAAGATGACGTTGCTATGCTTCTTGGTTTTTCTTTTTCATTTTTCTTCCTATCTTTTTTTTTCTTTCTATTTTTTTTCACATCTCTTTCTCTCTCCCGGTTCGTATGTATTGGGTATACCGAGTGACGGATTTAACCCGAGTATTTCAGTGACGTGACGTTACTAACGGACGAAAACGACTGACGGGCGGACAGCTCCTTCCATTACTCTCCCTCTCTCTTTCTCTCTTTCTATCTTTATTCTATCTTTATTTTTCCATACATGAATAATAACGAAACTATACGGGCGAGCTTCCACTATACACATTATATATTTTTCATTCTCTTCCACCAATTTTTTAAAGAATTTGCCCCATTTCCTTTCTGTTTTTTTACAAAAATCGTTGACGAACTTTGAGCCGAATTTTTTTTTTTCGAATCGATACTCGCACCGGGAGACTGGGGCACGATATTTGAAAATTTGTAGCGGTTAGCTTATAGATGATTAAATTGTTAAAATATGACGTACGTCTCTGAGACAGACGGTTACAACATGGAATATATAGTAATAAAAGGTAGGTCATGGATCGTTAGCATCGTTTATTACGTCGTAAATATATCACTTTCAACACCACTGTATAAACTATAATATCCAGCGGAAACCGACCAAACTTCGACGATTTTCCTAATTCTCCTTCTTTTTCTTTAATTTTTTTTTCTCTGATCTAAAAAAAAATTCAAAAAAATCTAGCCATGAGTTTAATTTATCTGATCGATCGGTAATGAAGGGATGAACGAATCGACACATTTATATTTTCCAATACCCTATTTTTATTTATTTTTTAATTATGATAAATATAATTAACCAATCAGTTTTATTAATTTTATTCCGAAGAGAGATTATAACCCCACATGTTCGGACGTATGTTCAAATATACGTAATAAGAGGATAAAAATGGAAGGAAAAAAAAGAAATAAGAAGGGTTAACCGATGAACCGTGTTGTATAGTTACAACGGTAGATGAGATGATGTAAGTTGAGGGTCTTCAAAGCTATGCAGTTATGTATGTGTTTCTGCATTATTCGTGTTATGTTGCAACAACTACACAGATTGCGAATACCTATTGTGTAGAGAGGAGAAAGAAAGGTGGGGTAAGAATGAAAAGGAATAGGAAATAGAGAATGTGTCATGAATAAAAAAGAAGAAATTGGAGAAGAGGATTGCTTACGAGGCAACTTTGTCGTACGTTCGCTATACTTACACTATATTTAAAATACCTATACGTGGTATATATATTATACATATGTATGTACATAATTTTGCACGACATGAGCATAAAGTTTCGTAAACTATTTCTCTTCTTTTCTTTTCTTTTCTTTATCTCTTTTTTCTTCAAACTTGTACAATATGCAACCTGCATTGCCTCGCACTTCGACCTCTCACGCCCTTCCTAGAAACGGTCTATGGAAGAAAAATAAAAAAAAATAGAGATGAAGAGATATAAAAGAAAGAGAATAAAAAAATACTTCTTAGGACGAAAAAAACTTTTTCTAAACTTCGGCGACTGCTGCAGTCTTGGAAAAATATTAATGCCTCCGGTGTATCTCGACAAACTTATACGTATACCTCATATCTACATAGAATTTTAAACTTTTTATGGCAATCCATATACATGTAAAATTACGTTGTATATTGAGTTGAAAACAAAAATCAATATTTTCACTTTGAATTTATCGAAAATTTAATTATACCTAGTGTTGATTACAAAAAATATAGATATATTGGTTTTTTCAGCCTACCAAACTCAACGTATACAAAAACGATGCGGAAAGTTGGGATTACACGACTCCCACGTTAGGTAAGCAATTTTTGTATTTCTACATCAATTTTATTATTTAATTTTGTCATACATTGAGGATTTTTTTTTTCTTCTTTCCTCTCTCTTGAGTTTATTTTTTTCATATGTGTGACAATGATTTACATATATGAACATTTTTCGTCAATGTGCTTTCCTTGTCCATTACATGTATATATATATATTTATTATTGTAAATATTTTAGATCTATAATATCACACGCTTTATATATAAAAATAACATTTGAAGAAATTTGTATATATAATGAACATACTTTTTTTTTTTAACCCGAACTTGATGTGCGTGTGGTGGTAGTGGCGGGTCTGTGGTTAATGTGATAATATCATGAATGCAGAATTTTATAATGATAATTTCTTAGTATAAAATGGCAAAATGACGAAGTTAGAATTGCAGAGTTAATTTATTTGGGTGGGGAGGATCGACGACGAAGAGTAGTAGAGAAAATCTCGAAATATTTCGTTCCAATTATACGAAGAAAATCTAGTAGCGGTTGCTTTTAATGCTTGCGGTGATGCTGAGACGTCTTGTCACTCAAAACTCGGACCTTCGAGATACAAACTCACCTCCGGTTTGAAGCTAATTAGTCCCCGTCTACACGCCCACGATACACTTTGCGCGAAGTTGGCTTTCGTTGGACTAGCTCGCGGGGATTTTCATTCGAATTTCACAGGATCATATCCGAGTCAGATGCTCTCTAACGAGTAACGATCTAACAAAGTAATCATTTTTTTACCGCGCGAGTTCCATTTTCAATAATTAGAAAAATTAAAATTAATTTAAACGGAGGGTTCCCCTTGACTTGTAATGAGTTTTGCGTTATTATACATACCTTTGTCCAAATTTTTTTATAAACAAAGGAAAAGAGAGGAGTCGGAAAAAAAGAACTTTTTTTTCGGGTTTAATTTTACGCATCTTTTCGCGGAATTTTAAGGGGTGGTTTTTTTTTTAATTTTTATTCATGCTTTAATTTTTTTTTTTTTGAAACCTATCGTAGCAAAATATGAACAAACACTTTCACACCTATATATACTCAAATATATTTGTTATTTCTATATTATATACATGAAGAGAGAAAGAGAGAGATGGAATGGGGTGGGAGCGAGAGAGAGAGAGAAATTTTTGAGGGAAATGTGAAATTGTGCGGAAAATTAAACTTCAACGCCCCACGAAATTTATCCCGATTATATGTATTACACGTTACATAACTTCATATACCGTACATACGTATACATATTATACATACATAGGTAGAATAATTATTGTATGAATGGAAAACGAGGGTCCTCATCGTTCGTGATATGGATATATACTCCCGGTTTTAATTATATAGAATTATTTAGGGTTTACGTACGTGCAATAAAGAGAAGTTTTTATTCATTTTTTTTTTCCATAATGGGGATTGTACGTATGAACGTTAACAAACATTCTATAGATATACAATTTTTATATCATCAACACTGCATCGCGCATCCCCATCGACATAATTAAGAACAACATTCTCGACAACATTTCATTGCAAAAATTATTAATGAGTTTATAAATCGATGTGCCTAATGTATGTGCAGTGCTTCTATATAATAACGCTTTCTTCTTTTCAAAATTTTATTCATTTCTTTTATTTTTTCAATCGCTGTCTAGTTTTCCTTCCTTTTTTTTAAATTGTTACGTGTAATTGATGTTTATTAAACGATTGTTACATGTAATATAGTATTTGATGTCGTTGTACTGGTAATAACATTCCTATATTAACAATTTTGATCGTCGTTCATATATCGTTGATTAATAATTAATAATATGATATCATTGCATATGTGTATGAAATAGTGGGATAGTTATTTTTTTATCTTAATTTCTAATTTCTTTCTTCACTTCGTTTTTTGATCTCTTAATATGACGTCGATAATCATTGCAATTATTATATTATATACCCATTTGATTATTATATATACTAATAAACCACCTC
The DNA here is from genome assembly GCA_963932425.1 of Athalia cordata. Lineage (NCBI taxonomy): Eukaryota > Metazoa > Arthropoda > Insecta > Hymenoptera > Athaliidae > Athalia > Athalia cordata. Next base: position 1,086,270 of record OZ010627.1, read on the forward strand.
AGTATGTGTATGAAAACTCTCTGCCTCCGAAAATCACAACTCAAAAGCACGAAACAACAACAACAACAACAACAACAACAACAACATCAACAACAAGATTATAATGACATTGTACGATATACCAAACAACAACAACAACAACAACAAAAGGAATAAATGTGAATATCTGAACATATTATTAATGAACACGAATAATATGATGTTATATCAGAGAAGATTTGATGAACAACATATATCATATGTCTCGCAAATGATTAACAAACAAAAAATATAGACAACAACTACAACAACAACAACTACAACTACAACAGCTATAACCACAACAGCGGAAACATCTAATAATTTATCGTCATCGTCACTCAGGATATATAATGTATCGTTATATAATTATATACCTATTTATTACAAAGTAACTAACAAAAATCCGACAACATCGATAACAACAACAGCAACAAGTTGAAAGAAATTAAAGCCAAAAAAAAAAACACCAATATAGAATCAAATTAAAATAAAAATCTATATAGTAATTATTAAAAAAACATTTCAATACGGTAATTGTGACTTTTTTTTTCTGCATTCGAGTAGTATAATGATAATCATTATCTTCTTCATTTTTTTTCTCAAATTTATATATTGCGTTGTATCTTTGGTCGCTGGTTTAATCGATACGAGTGCATCACCATTATGAACTATAAGGTGTGTCGCGTTGTTTGATTAAAAGGCCAATGATAATGATAATGACAGCCATGATTGATAAAAAAGAAACAGAGTCAAAAACTAATAAAAATAATAATAGCAATTATAAATCAACAACACGGAAAAAGTTTGGTTTTTTTTTTCGTTCACTCACATGTCGTAGATCTGCCGGAACCCTCCAAAAAATAAAGAAAAGAAAAAGAAAAGAAAGAATTAATAAATATACATATATCGAATCACCGACCACAATGATAATAATAATAATAATAATAATAATGATAATAACCACAATAATCATAATCATTATTATTAAAATGGTACAGAGATACAAGAAGATATTGAATAAATTGTGTGTATATTTGCTGTGTATATTTTTCTATGTAAAATATCGATCACCATATATATGCCCATATATGCCGTTTTCAAATGGCTACCAGAGCACTCACAGACAAACATTCAGTTCAACCACTTCTATATTCGTATTTATATACATATACATAAGTAGATACATATGTATGTATGTATGTATATGTATGTATACATATATATCAATATCAATCAATCGATCAGTCAATCAATCAATTCGTAAATTATTCGAAATCAGAATATATGTGTAAAACAAATTCTATAACGTTTAGTATATTATCACGTATATCGCATACCCATCTGTATATAGATATATATCTTTTTTTCACATGTATATATATATCTATGTACATAATGTGTATGCATATAATATGTATGATATACATCTAGATTTACCCAATTATTATATTAATAATCTTCTCTTTTTTCTTCTTCTTCTTCTTCCTCGTCAAAACATAAAAAGAAAATCAAAAGAAATATCGATCCAAAATACAAAGAGCACTACGTACACATAATCATATGTATGTACAGAATTATCATCATTGTCTAGTTATAAAAAAATCAAAGAAATGAAAAAATCTATAGCAGAAAACTTATTTTTCTTTCACACTGATAAATTATGTGTCTATACTTACTCAAATAATATTGATATCAGTACGTAAAGAAAAAACGAATAATTTTTGCTCGACATGAGAACAGTAGTTAAAAAATGAAAATGAAAATTCTTACTATATAATTAATAATTAAAAATTGACAAAGAAAAAATCAATGCAAAAGAGTATAACAATTCAAATTTGAGGAAAAAAAAGAATGTTTAAACAAATACGTGAATTGCATTATATGACGAAGATGATGATGATGATGTTGATGTTGATGATGATAAAAAATAAAAAAAATAATTGGAAGATGAGGAAAAAGAAAGATGATGTCATATGATGTTGGAATGTTTGTCTGTGTGCAGATGCAGCTTTACTCGCTGTTGAGACGGATGATTCGGAATCGGGTTCGGAAGTCGACAAGTACAGTGAAGATGATGGCGAGTGGAAAAGATGGAGAAGGAAGGAGAAGGAGGTCTTAGGCAGATCTACGACTACGGGATTTATCTCATTCCGTGGAGGGTGAGAGGAGAGAGAGAAAAAGAAATGAAGTACCTGCTGCACCTGATCAAAGTCGAGGATCTTATCGCCGTCGATTGCAAAGAAAGAGAAAAAGAAAACTATGATAACACAGAGGCAGAGAAAGAGAGATTGAGAGAGAAAACGAGAATGTGAAATTCGCATTTTTCTTCTTTGTTGTTCGATATGAAAAAGAGACAAAAGACAAAAAAAAAAAAAAATACAATCAATATGGTGAGTATTATACATTCCTTCCACCCACAATGATGATGATGATGATGATGATAAAGGACGTGAGAATTTCATTTCCACGAGAATTTATATCCCTCCTTTTCTTCTCTTTTTTTTATTCATACAATCTTCACCGAGATCAGTTTTACTTTTCTTCATTTTTATTATCATTGTTATTGTTGTTATCGTTATCATAATTTTTTCATCTTACAACAAGGAAGATTACGAAGGAGACGTGCGATACGGAAGAGATGAATTTTTCAATCACCTCGTTTGTGTTCGTCACATCTAGGAATTCAACATTGATCGAATAATTGAGAGAGAGAAAGAGGATATAAGAAAGATCTCGGAAAGAAGATCCTTCGGTTTTGTTTCATGCAGATGAAATTGCATCGAAGGCTTAAAAATCTGACGTAATAAAATAGTCCCTTCGATCACTGTACGGAATCGAAGATCGTCGAACTATATTATATGTACTATAGGTTTCATCGATGATTTAAAAATTTACGGTAACACTCCTCATCCTCCTCGTTCTTCGCACACTCCGCTCCGATCTCGATGCTCATCGTCTCGAGGAAGAAAACAAAAAAAAAACAAATTTAAGTAGAAGATGAACGAGATGAAAGAATAAGGGATGTTTCCATGGGGGTGGTTCAGGACGAGGGGGATGAGGGGGAAATTGAGGCGTCGCGTCGTGCGGTGCGCGATGGCAGCCTGCGTGGCGCCGTCCGAGGGTCGATACAGCGGGGTTCTCGGCGTCTACGCCATCAGGCTTTTGCTCAACGCTTTCCCACCCCACGAAGCCCCTCATTTCATGCTAAATTACCAGACAAAATACCCCACGAGATATTGTGGGAAATATATCTAAACCTTTACGTGACCGAATCTTTCTTTTACCTATATCTCTAAGCCGTTATGCTCCCAATTATTTTGGCAGATGTGAAATCAGCTTCTCTTTTTCTTTTTCCATCCTCTTATTCATCACATTCGTTCATTAACACCATGGCTGCAAGTCTGCGTGATAAGAAAAACGCTGTAAATGCACGTTCGCTCTTTTAGTATTCATGTTTCGGTGTTGTAGAGATTTTTGAAATTTACTTCTGTTAATGAGTATCGATTTTTTCTATTCTGTTCTTTTTCTTTTCTCTATTTTCTCAACGACTAACAAAAAAACCTATGTTTAATATTCTCGTCCCACTGCACAGTGCGATGTTTAATTTAGGGATGAATTAACGCAGCGAGGATATGTTTCGCGGATTCGATCTATTGGGTAGTTGGAAGAAACGAAAGAAATAGCGAAGATCACTTTCTTTTACGTTCGAATATTGTCAAAATTTTATTTCAATTTTATTTCAATCGAATTTTGGATGTCGTGGGAGTTTGATGTACTTATATTTGGATATAGATTGAAAAGAGAAACGATCGATTGAAATTTATAGCATTGCCTCGAACAAGCACTATTTATGCATAAAATTTAATTATTGATTGCATAAATCTTGTCTGTTGCAGGCACCAGTGCCCACAAAAACGACACCGCAGGTAATGGAAGGCCTGCGCCTCTCCTTGCTGAACCGAGATATGGTGCAGCTCCACAGCCGTATGGTGAGTTCTCTGGAGTTTTATAATATTCCAAATTTTGTTATACTTTAAAGTTAAACTGCTCATCGCAACGGATACCTGAATTTTTAATCATTTTCTTAATTACACACACACCATGCGACCACGTGTACCTTATTTGAAACAAAACATATCCTCGCTAGGTTTGAGTTTAATCAATCAATTCCTCATTTTTTCTTCATCTTACTCTATTAAAATTAAAAGGAGATCTGCTCTCGTGCGTGAATCTTTGGGCCATCGTTAATCGTTTTTTTCGGAATGATCGAATGATTTTTATCTCTTCCATGCGGCAGTTTAATTTTTTATCTCGTATTTCATTATCTCCTCTGCAATTCGAATTCGATGCATCACTCATTCTAAAAGAAGATTTTGTTCTAGGATCGACGCCGCAGGTCGCTTTCCCTCCGGGTGCGACTCACGATCGGTACGAAGAGGGTTTCAACGGACCTGCGACCTATCCCGAACCCTACGTCGAAAGATACGGACTGAAGAATGAATTCGGAGGTCGAGAACCACTCCATCCCACACCACCTCGTCCAGGGTACGTTCCTACTTTGGGACAGACGCCACCTTCCACTACTCAAGGATCCGTTATGATGGTTTATGGATTACAACCGGACAAAGTCAACACGGATAAGCTGTTCAATTTGTTCTGCCTTTACGGGAACGTGACGAAGGTATTCATTGAATAATATTCCTAATAAAACTCGTCGATTGTTTTACGAATGTTTGCTTCATTGCCATTCCAACAGGTGAAATTTCTCAAGACTAAAGAAGGCTGCGCCATGATTCAGATGGGCGACAGCATAGCCGTCGAAAGGTGTCTACAAAATTTGAACAACGTCACAATAGGTGCCGAGGGTAAACTTCAGCTTGGATTTTCGAAACAAGCTTTTCTGTCGGATGTTACAAACCCGTACAGTTTGCCGGATAAAACTGCGAGCTTCAAGGATTTCACGGGAAGCAAGAACAACAGGTGAGTGATTCGAACGGGATTTTTAAACGAGCCCAGGCTGATCGGAGTCCTTCCGTTTTTATCTTACAGATTTTTGAATCCGGCGATGGCTAATAAAAACAGAATACAACCACCGTCTAAAATAGTCCACTTCTTCAACACGCCTCCAGATCTAACGGAAGAAACTGTTAATCGCGTTTTCATGGAGCGTGGTATAGAAACACCGACCACGGTAAAACTATTCCCATTAAAATCCGAACGTTCCTCTTCCGGTCTAATTGAATTTAGCAGTGTCGGCGTGGCGGTAGCTGCGATTATGGAGTGCAATCACACGGCCCTAGAGAACAGCAGTGAGTATCGCGTACCATCGTACGATGAAAAGAAAATTCAAAAAGATGCTATCGAGTTATGTTTTTGCAGACGGAAAGTTCCCGTACATAATGAAGCTGTGTTTCTCGTCTTCTCGTACAATTCCGACAAACTTTCCACCGAGTAGCGGTGGAGTAGCGAGCAATTCATCTGGAAATGGGCACATCAAAATGCAGCAGGATTCCGAATAGAACGGAGAAAACCAGGGCCAGCGTCAGCGTCAGCGCCAGCGCCCCTCTATCGCCCTGCATCCTCTATGCGCCGCTCCAATGCCGGCTCTGCATCCCGCAACAATGGCTATTTCACCTGTTCCCACTCCTTTACCACCCCCATGTCTTCTTATCGCTGCGCCAGCCCTGTACCCTGCCGTACCTCCTCCGCCTCCACCACTTCCTACGTATTGGCCATATTGAAACTGATTCTTACCAACGATTCGAATTGCGATAAACTTGGGAAGCGGGTTCGGAAGTATGAAGGTATGTCGTTGTTTTAGCTTCGATGACAAAACTGACGAGTAAGTATAGTGGTTCCAGATAATTTTTAATTCGTAGATTAAAAAAGGAGAAAAGATAACTAAACAAATTAAATGATTAAATAACGAAGCGAATACTTAGGTATATATAGATTTAAAAGAAATCGGATGTGTATGTTGATCATTGAAATTCGACTCCGCGCGTAGAGCTGGTAATTTATTGCGATGTAACACATATCTTAATGTATTTAGGAAAATAGTAAACTGCAAATAATATAGCTACGATGTGCTTATTATATCTAAGATGAGAATATAATTTAGGAAAATTAAAATTAGTAAAAAACCAACAAAAAAAAATATTAACAAAAATTTAGACAAATTTCGAGCAAAACATATCATCTTAAACGATATGTATTTTATCTTATCTCATCTGCAACTGGTGTTTAGAAAGAAAAAAAATAATAATAATGATAACTACATATATATAATATATCCTACATACATATTAGGGTAAACACGCTTCCCTCGTTTACACCGTAATAATGAAAAAGAAAAAATTAATCTAGATAAAGAGGAGAAATCATGTCTTATACATAGCAGTGTGGGATTTAGGAATCGATATAGCGTGGATTAATAATACTAATTTCAACATCCGACCAATCGAATATTATTTTCATGGGAGAATAATAATAAATAATTCAATAATATTGTGCACGCATCGTAACGGTGGGACCTGAACAAAATAACAAAAAAAAAAACAAACAAACAAATAAGTAATAATGTTAAAAAATATATCCGTCGATTGAAGGGATTGAATTGGGAAAAAAAAAAAATTAGGGTTCGCAGCGTGTTTTTTTTCTCTTCTTTTTTTTTCCATATAATCTAAACGCATCTTGGAATTCTTATTTTACGGAGCCTGAAGAATAATAATCAAATGAAGAAGAACAAATAAGATAACGTACGGTATTGATTTAGATACGAAGGAAATCAAATAAACAATTGACGGGTGATTATTGTGATGTTTGAATCGTCAAATCGTGGAAGTTGGGAAACAAGACTGCTGTTTATTAGAAATTGTCATGTTTACCAGAATCTCACATGTTCCTGAAGTAATAAAGAAGAATCCTAAACGGTTTAATGTTTTCGAGGTCGTGACCTCCGAAAGTTATAAAACAGACAGAATGAGTAAAATATTTGAAAACATAAATTGCAGGATCCTCGTTCTTGATACATCAATCGCATTAAAGGGGAAGAAACTTTATCAATTGAATTTCATACAATATTATCGAGATCTACATACACACGTATTACATAGTTATCTATTTAATTTATATGTACACGTGTGCGTGTAGAAAAGTATATAAGAAAACATAATGAAGAAAAAAATAAAAATTCAAACAAAATACACAAGTGAATGACACAATACACTAGTGTCCCCCAGTAATATTTTGTCAGGCTGAGGGACGTTTTTATAATAAAAAAAAAAAAGAAAAGAAATACATACTAATAATAATAAATGTGAAAAAATCAATAAGAAGCAAAAAAAAAATAATAAATAATATATATAATATTATATATATATTTACACACACATACACACACTCATAAATATCACATGCGGCAAAGAGCCGCAACGGTTTCGAAGAATTTTCAAAGCGAACCAAATGACTAATAACTGATATAAATATAGACTTGAGACTCGGCCATACGTAAAATATAAGAGAAAAAAAAAAAAAAAAAAGGGATATTACATCCTTTTAATAAGATACGAGTATTATCCGTAATTTTTGTCCATTGATCGAGAGTGAACTAAGTAAATTGGAGTTTAATTTAATTGATTAGGTAAAAAAATTGAGAAAAAAAAACGAAAAAAAAGAAAAAAAAAAAACGAAAGGATAAATATAAAACCAGGAGTTTATATTCGAGGCAATATTTGTAACAATACAACTATAGAGACTAACGATAAGTTGTACATCATTTTTTTTAAGGATACCAAACCCAGTGAGGTGTAAGGATCCGATTATGATTGCTTAAAGCAATCATATGTGACACGTGTAAATTATACATTCATAAATAATTATATATTAATCTATAGAGGACGATTCGATAAGAGGCTTATCTGTATTATTATTATTATTATTATCATCATTATTATTATTAATTATATTATTACTACTTTCTTTTGGTATTTCTGTTTTCGATCACGCGATGACATAGTTTATTCTATATTATTGTTACATAGAAGAAGGAATTTTCGTGGGAATGAGACGGTACGGTACGAAATTTAATTTTAACGAAACGAAAGCGGAGATTAATGTGTGGTTACTCCGGCCTAACAATTAAACATGTTTCTGTCTCTCTCTCTTTCTCTCTTTCTATTTTATTTCTGTCTATTTTCCGGAACATTGATATTTAAATTATTTGAAACGATCGTTTCGATTCCTGTTAATTATTATTATTATTATCATAATCATCATTATCATCCCTATTATCGATATATTATTATTTTTAATACTGGATATTTAGATGGTAGGGGCGATTATGTATTTTTCATTGTTTTCCCAGTTCGAAATTCTATCTAAACTATACATACATATAAGTGTAGATAATATAGTATTTTATTTTATTTTTTTCATATCTCCTGACCCTCCGAGGGAATTTTTTCTTTCTTTGTTCATTAATATCACGTCTATATGTTCATTATTAATTATTATTCATCTTATTATTTTCATTATTAATATCGTCATCGATTCTTACGACCCATTCTTTACGTTATTACAATCGTGTAACTCAACAATATATTGGTCATACCGTGATTCGAAATATTAAGTTTTTACGAGAAGACATATAATAATAATAATGTCATTTTATTATCGTTGAATAATAGTACGTTAAACTTTTGAGTTTTTTTCACTCAGTGATGATCGAATTTTAAGACCAAACTTAGTTTAAAAATAATAAGAAAAAACGAAAAATGAAAAAGTGACGTAAAAAAAAAAGAAAAAGAAAACACAATTTTAATAAGCGTAAGTTGCATATCATTATAATATGAAGAAACAAACGGTTACGTTTTCGTTGTTTAAATTCTTTTTTGTCTTTTCTATTCCCCCCCCCCTCAAATTATTTTTCCTTTTGTAGATATACGTGGGTATGCGTTGCATAAATAAAAAAAAACTAGAAAATTGAAAGGAGAATCTTAGATGAAACGAAACTAAATAGAAAAGAAAAAAAAACACGTATACAAAAACACATACACGTATACATACACGGTTTTTCGTGTCACTACATCTTACAACGAACACATTATGATAAGCATTAATTAACACACATAGCTATTGTTGTACGGGGTACTCGTACCAGTTGATTATATTTCGAAGTCGTATTTCTTTTTTAATAAAAAAGAAACAGAAAAAAAAGAAAAGGAGATCGACACGTAAACTGTTTTATAAGGTAATAATAATAATAGTAATAATCGATATACCACACATGTATGTATCTTTTATTGCATACAAGTATATTTTTCAATTACACGAATCCAATCGATAAAATAATTCAATTATATCAGATAGAAAATACCGATGAATCGGGTACGAGTACCACGTATAATAAATTTACACACGTACAACAAATTCGAAGTTGTAAGATACGAAGAGGAGGAAAAAAAAGGGAAGAAAACGTGAGGAGAACAATAGCGAAAGAAAAAAACAAAAAAAAAAGAACCTAATCTGTGTCGATAAGTAATTATATATATATATATAAAAAAGAAGAAAAAAAAACAACTTTGTTTTACTCTCAACGATACATATCCCATCTATATGTATATATTTGCAAAAAAAAAAACTGAAAATGAAAAGAAAACGCATGATAATACAATTTTATTAATAAATAATTTAATTGTAATCATTATTATTATTATTTGTCAATATTATTATTATTATTAATATTTATAGTTCCAATTTTCTAAAAGTTGGGATATGATATAGATATATAAATATATATATATAAATATAGTTACAACAATTATGATAAGTAATGAATATATTGAATGGATTAGTTAGGCTAGGTAGATCGTAGTTACATATCGTTAGTATTATTAATATCATTATTATTGCTGAAATTATTATTATTATCATTATTATTATTATCATTATTATTATTATCATTATTTTTTATTATTAAGTATTGCATAGAAATGTTACGGCGGATGCGTTTTGGTTCGTTTGATATAAAAATGTGTATAGAATTATTTATCATTATAGTACAATAAATATTGTATATTATAATGATCAATATCTAAACTCGAATTAACGATAATAATTATAGTAATAATGACAGAGACAACATTTAACAACAATAATGGCGGTGAAAGCAATAAAAAAAGATAAAAAAAATAATTTAATTACAATAAACGTGAGCAAAACAATAAGCTTGATGGTTTCGTTAAAAGAAAAAAAGGGGTACGAATAAATAAAACAAAGAAGGAAGAAGCTTGTGGATCTTGCTTGGATAAATGATTAATAATCTGATCGATAATTTCTTTAAAATGTTTTGACGAAGATGTTATAATTTATAAAATATTTAATTATCGCTGTGGTAAAGTTGGTAATTTATATTTATTTATTCTTTTTTTTTTGTTGTTGTTGTTGTTGTCACGTGATACTTGGTTTTTTTGAAAATTTAAATAATAATATACCTATATGCTTAGATATCAAAAATTATTCAACTTGATATTAATAATTATACTATTGAAATATGAACGGAGGGAGGAAAGAAAAGGAAACTCCTCTATTTGAACTTTGGAAATTCGAATGGGCAATGTGATGATCGTATAATTGTTAAGGAAAATGAGAGAATGAACGGCGATGGTAATTCTATTGTATGAAAACAGAGAAAAAAAGAGAGAAGTAAACAAGCCAAGACGCAGCAGCCTTTAGCAAATTATCCCAAGTATTACCACTGACACGAATCCTTTGTCTGCTTCACATATCAGGTCCGTAGGTATTCCACGCACCATGACGTGTCCATATCAATGTTTATAGCGGTTCCTTCCCGATATATAAAATACTTAGTATAATATGTGGTATGTTTTATTCGTTATTTTGAAAAAAGAAACGAAGAAAAAGAAAACAAAAAAAACACAATATCTTAGATATTATACCTATATTATACACATACAATTAACAGTAATTACAGTATCTAGTGAATAGTGTAATATACAATACCTGTAAATTAAGTCTAGTATACCTATACCAGTGTGGTCTCGTCCCAATATCCTGTCCATCTCTGAATTCCTTCCCAAAACTTTTCCACTTTTCTTCCCCTTTTTCTTCTCCCACAGTTTTTTTATGTTTTGAATCCAGTTTTTTAATCTGGTCGAAAATGTAGTAATTGGTATAAGTAGTGGGAAAAACCTCAAATTAACAATATCAATGATAATAACAACAACGGTTATAATTATTATTGCTATTATTGTTAATCTTATTACGATTACTGTTATTAATTTTACTATCATCATCATCATTATCAACATTATTATTATTATTATTGTTATCATTAGAAAAATAAAGGGTCTCTATGCTCCGTCTTCCCATCGCTGCGTCAAAAGACAACTTACAATTAGATGTAATAAGATTTGTTGATTGTATACGTTACATACTACATATTATATATATATATAGGTATATATATATACAAAAAAAAAAACGAAAACAAAAAAACTACAAAAAAAACTAAAAAACTAAATCATAGTGGCTGTAATTTCGGAGGATTAAAACTTAAATACCGTATTAGTAAAGTAATTTCAATTTTAGTAATGAACAAAAAAAAGATATATACGAAATACCTAGTTTTAGGGTATAAGTCGAAATCTTAACATGAGTGATTCGAAGGAAAAGAAAAGAACAACAAAAAAAGAAACGAAAAGACAAAAATCTGTCGTCGGATAGTTTGAAAACAATTTTCCAATTATTGTACTTTACAATTTTATTGTTTTCTCTTATCATTGATACTATTATTATTAATATTAATATTATTATTATTGCTGTTATTATTCTTATTATTATCATCATCATCATCAATATCATTATTATTATTATTTATATACTCTCGGCTCTCTATATATGATAATATAGTTAATCTTGCAACGATATTATAAAATGATGAATCTTTTTCTTTTCTTCTATGATAATCATGGTATTTTTGTCCCAGAAATAATTGTGAAAGAAAGAAAAGTTTATTCGCATTCATTCCTTGTGATGATGACAGAAATAATGAAAATAATCTTTTGAACGGTAATTTGAAATCTTTTAATCTCTGAAATATCACGGCGTGTATAAGAAAACTAATTTATATCTATATAATATATATTATATAGGTATGTATATGCAGTATAAATAACTATTAACACACCGACACGAAACGTAAGAAACACAAAAGTTTACTAGAGGCGAAAGGAAATAGAAAAAAAAAAAGAAAATGATAAGAAAAGTAAAATACATTACACATACAAACAAATAATAATATGTATATTATACTTATGTGTCGTATGCTCTAATGTCGTTTGAAGAGTTATTTGCGAGTCAATTATCTGTGCCTAGCAGCCCTGCGCACCCAACTACCAAAATGTACTAACACTCACTAAGAGAAAAGAAAAAAAAAAAAAAATGGTAAACAAAAAAAAAGTAATAAATAAATGAAAAAATTCAATAAAAAAAAAGAACAAAAATGCCGGTGAGTGTATCGAAGAAAACTAATCATCCTTATAATTATAACGAATTATAATTGTGCGAAATGAAGAGAAAGAATAATTTTGTGATTATTATTATGATAATTATTATGATTATTATTATCATTCACTCCTATATAATTATTTTGTCATAGGCGTGTTTCATGATATGATATTTATATTAATTTTTGCACGGCAATAGTTAGTATTATCATATATTATAGTGTTTAGCAAATTTTCAGTATCCCATTCTTTAACTTTAGCTTCCTCGTTCTGTAGAATGTGTGAAAATTAATACTACAAATTTTTTAGTTGATGTGTGCGAACGAATGAAATTTCTTCACATTTTCACACATCCACAATTCTATTCATTAACTAAGACATACAGACAAAATTTGTCCATTTTTTCTGCGACGCCTTTTTTTATATTTTTTTCTTATTAGCTTGGAACTCGACTCTTTTTATTATTTTTATTTTCAGCAACTTTGAAAGCTTTCGCGAATCTATCGTACATATTTATTTTGAAAAAAAAATTCCATCGTGGCTGATTTGGCTCGCATTAACGAATCGCAAAGTAAAATATAAAAAATTGAATACAGAATTTTTATAAAAGAAATTGTTTGAAAATTAAAGTAAAAAAAAAGAAACTGATGATCGGAAGATGGATTAAAATGGAGGAGCCAATGAAAAGTATAGAAATAGAGATTCATTGTTGGAAAATTGGTAAAGGAGAAAAATTATTCTTTGGACTACGTCGCTACTAGTTTAGAAAACAAAAAGACATGCTAGGCAGGCTACTTATAACTGCAAATAGTCGGCTAACGATTAGTAATTTATAGAGCTTATAATTCTTTGGTAGAAACAAAAAAAAAAACAAATACATTATTTTAAGTTAGTAATTTATAAATGATTACTATAAAAACATTATTATTATTATCATCATCGTAATTCACACACACTGTAACACATTTTATTATACAAAAAGGAAAGAGAAAAAACAAAAAAAAAAAACAATACCAATTAATAACAATATACCTACTATACTTGTGCATATTTACATGTTATATAAAAATCACATCATTAAAAACATGCTATATACTCGATATAAATATCAAAAAAAAAAAAAGAAAAAACTACTTCAGACTCGATTCATTGCATCAACTACATATATCACTCAATCAACTCAAAAAAATAATCCAACCTACACCCACATACTTATATCCAAGTACCTATACTTTCGATACAGAAAAAATAGTTGGATTTTCAATACAACGTATTTGAAATTCAATTAATTCATCCATCACCTTATATTTGATTTATACTTATGATTTAGAACTAGTTTTTGTGAAATCATGTTCACAGACGATCGCCTGAGTTTTCAGCTTCTCATAGATCTGCTCCAATCGAACGGACGATGGGAATATTTTGATATCAAGGTACGAAAGAAAGTATACCGCCAAAACTCATTAACAAGAATTAAAATATTTTTATTTATCATTGGTGCTTAATTGTTGTATAGTAAAAGATAGTGGAACATAGATTGGAGTAAATGACCGTTTTAGGAATCATTTTGTTCCCCTGTACATGAAAATGTTGATACGATGAGAAATCATATTTTTCCAGTGAACTTGAACTCCTTGTTGTACGATTCAATGAAGGCTTTGCATTTCTCACGCTTAGATGCTGGCAAATTTCTATGGAGGAAATTCACTCCGTGCGGGTCATTTACGCTCAGTAGATGTCTCACGCAGTTTTCAAAAGGTACCTGAGTCAGGGGTAAGTTATAAGTATCATTTCAATTATTTATTGAATTATCATTTAATAATGAAAAATATGCGAAATATTACTCACTTTAACGCAAGGTTGTAACTCGGCTTCGTTGAATACTTCAATTATATCCGCGATGATGTAAGGCGTGAGTCTGGACAGATCTTTTTTCAGTTTCACCAAAGAACTCGTTACCCTGTAAAAAGATGTGTTCGAATTTATTCGTGGTTATAATAATTTATGAATGTACGAAAATTTTTTAACTGTCTTCGAACCTTTCAATGCTTAGAGCGCAGGTTCCTAACTGAAATTCGTCTTCCGTGCGCTCTTTTTTAGCCTCACGAGCTAGGATCCGAATAATTTGTTCATAGAGGTTCAATAGCTGTGGAAGCTTGTCCATCATTATTTCTATCCTTGATTTTAATAGGGATAAACACAACAGAGCGATGTCATTGCACACCGGCAATCCAAATTCTCTCAATGTTTTCCCAACGACCAGTATCATCAAGTCGATGTAAGAACTCGGCAACTCCAACTGCTTCGAGTCAATCATAATGCGCAATATATTTAGCAGGTCCGACCAACATTCTGTGGTCACATCGAACCGATGCATAGACGTGAGCAGTTTTCGAATTTCTTCTAATCTATGCTTATGCTTAGTATTAGGTACGTTGTTTTCCAGGATGTACCTCCAAACAACAAAGATTGTCTTCGATTTATTCTTGTCGTTTAGCTCGAGGTATTTCTCCTGTGAAAAAATTATGTTATAATATTACGATAGTAATTAACCGAGTTATTAAAAATGTAATAATAACTCTAATTTACCGTTCGTTCGTTCAGGGTATGAAGGAACTTTTTGTACTCTTGCGGAGTTCTGCCTTCGATGTATCGGCCCAATAGTTTTTTCTCTGGATTACAGATGATCCATATCCCAATATCAGTGACAAGATCCTCAGATAAATCCAAATGACATTTTTCGTGCAATGCTAGTGTGGCCAGTTGGATTTTTTCTTTAATTAAATTAGCTTTTTTATCGTCTGATTCGTCGTGGATATCCTCTGTTTCTGTCTGGAGGTAAAAATCAACGATCAATAATCGAAGTTCATACAGTAATTTATTTCTTCTTTTAATTTACCTGAACGATAGATCGCAGTTGTAATATCACAGAATTTTTAAGTTCCGTTTTCATACTATCGTCACTGATTGCTTTCTGCAGATTCAGGATAAGATCCCTCGTGCTCTTCATGGAGTTGAGTTCCATTTCTTCATTGGTGAAAAACTTTTTACTCAATTTTTCTTCCAGATCTTTGAACAGTGATTTCCTTGTATTTTGTAGTTTTGGGTTCACTGTCTCGATACAAAATAATACATCGGGAACCACTTTGTCAGGGCATTTGTAAAGGCTAGGAAATGGATCGACTGCATCTGGAGATGCCGACTTGTCGAGCATGATCATTTTCAGACTCTCCTGCAAAGCCTTGCGACTCGGAGGTTGTTCCAGCAATAATTTCAGGCTAATGAATTTCAGTACATCGATTCTTCCCTTCTCTAAAGTTTCTATTAATTTCAAAGCACATTCAACAGATGAATATCAACGTTAGCTTTCAAATTTATGATAAATCCATTTCAAGTTTTTTTTCAATTACCAAGTAATACACTGTCGCACAGCATTCCAATTTTCTCG
Source organism: Athalia cordata (assembly GCA_963932425.1). Taxonomy (NCBI): domain Eukaryota; kingdom Metazoa; phylum Arthropoda; class Insecta; order Hymenoptera; family Athaliidae; genus Athalia; species Athalia cordata. The sequence continues at coordinate 1,102,266 of OZ010627.1, forward strand.
TTGTGTTGTAATTCCCTACCAAGCACGTACATTATCACGTACGTCAGTGTTTTCACCGGCGCATCGAGCAGTCTCAACGGTAAACAGAGCATAATATTGAGACAATTTATAATGGCTTTGGAAGACTTCTTGTCTAGGCTTGACCTAACGACTATATCATTGATAATATTGTTACTTTCCAGGGCTGGAACACCAGCTTCATCGTTCATGCCGTGCTCCAATATTTCGATCTTGAACCGACATTTTATAATCTGTTATCATCGTCAGGATACGACAGTTTTGTACAAACGAATAGAGTAAGTTATACGTACGATATTTATGCGTGATGTTACAGCCGCAGTCATGCTTCCTTCGGTCAGCGAACCAATATTGGTCAAAGTCTGGCAGAGTAATGCGACAATGAATGATTTATTTTCGGCGAAATCTTCGTCTCTCAATATTTGGGACCACTTTTCAACGTTACTTTGGTCTGACATGACTTCTTGAAGCAATAAGGAAGCTAGCTCCGATAGCTGCTCAGCGGCGAGCATCGGGACAAGTTCAGGATAATCGTTGAGAATAATCGCCCAGGATCCTTCGAACCCGCCAATTATATCGGCCAATTTTCCCTGTGGCTCGAGGAGGTAATTGAATTTTATTCTATGAAACTGCAGATTGTTCAGGGCTGTTCTACAGGCAGGATTACTGAAATTGTTGACTCTCTTCGTCAATTTTCGGAAACCCTTGTCAGGGATTGGAAAAATAGTATTCTCTGCCCCAGATTTGGGGGAATACTCGACCAGCATGCCCTGTACTCGGCTCCATGATAAGGTAGCTTTCAATAAAACAGCAATCATCCTTTCATTGCCTTTATTATTCACTACAAGTGTGGCTAATTCAGCAAGTATGTCTCTCAGTTTATTTAAAAAATCAACAAATTTTATTTGTAGTAAAAGCGGCACTGTATGCTGATAGATTTTGATGCCTTTAAAGAATGCCTCGAAGAGCTCAACAATGCATTCGGCCATGATATAGACAGTTGGAGCATTATCCGTTTCAAATTTATCGATGCAGTTCGACTTCAGATGGAAGGTGAAAGACTTCAACATTGCTATAGTCTGTGCACTCTGAAACCCTTCAACAAGCAAGGTAAATTTCGTTAAAAACTCAATCGGGAGAATTTGCGGCACTGTCAAAAATTCACAGTCATTTACAGAGAGTGTTGCTTCCAACGCTTGCAGCAACCATGGGATGAGTTTTTGCTCGCGTCTGAGACGTGAGCTTGCTTCTAATGTGCTAATCATCAAATTACTGTAAGATTTTTCCTCAGCATCTGTTTTTCTCGGTGCTAGCAAAACCCTCTTGAAAATCACGGGCATTTTCTTTTCAATTATCAAAACATTCAATTTAGCAATTTGGCTGATCAAATCATAATTGTGGCTTTTCATGTGCTTGCCTTGGAGATTTTCGTCTATTAGATTACAGAAAAACTCCATCAAAGTCAAACCATCGACCTTGTTATCATAATCAAGGGAAATATCTTTAAGCCGTTCTATCAAAGAATTGATAGCCATGATTTTCATTGTACCAGATAAACTAACCAGCCTTCTGAATAAACTGTCGATCAGCGCTGAGTCCGTTTTGTAAGAGCCAACTACAGCCATAAATAAGTAATTCAACATTATGATAAATTCCTCAGATTCCATTTCATCTCTGATTTGCTCCAGCAAAGAGAATAGCACACTGGGTAGGCCTTCTTTAGTTTCTTGGGTGTATTCTTCGTATTTTATATACCTTTCCTTTCCAAATAATATGTTCTGAATACATTTGTATATTTCAGCACCAACACGGTTTGTATTCTCAAAATTATTACCACCAAGGCCACAGAGGGGACTTAGAATAAAGTTTACAAATACTTCGGCCAGTTTGTCTTTATCCGTGCACTGTCTGTGTATCTGTGAAATACTGTTGATAGCATTCGTGATGCAAGCATGTCTAGCAATGACAGACTTTGTCACAGACTCGTGTAGACTGGTACCTGATACAGTTGTGGACATGTCGAATTTCATCCTGAGTAACAGGGCTTGTATGAATTTTCCAAATCTTTGAATATCGGTTTGGAAATATTGCTGTAGCTCTGGATGGGATAAAATCCAACTGCAGTAGTCAAAGAACTCGTCTGGCAAATCTTCTTTAAGGAGTTTCAATTTGGTTTCTAGAGTTGTCACAAGATGTTCCTTTGTACCGGAACCCAAATTTGTTGAATGGTTTGTCAATTGCCTCTCCGCCAAACGTTTCATGCTCTTCCAAGCGGAGGGATCTGTTAGTGCAACGTTGCAGAGCCATTCCACGATAACGTCCTCCTTGTGATTTATTGAAACATCTCTGCTGAGAAAAACATTTTCTGCCAGTTTTAATCGCTTACTCAAGGGTTCGCCTGAGCTTAAGCGCCGATTAAGTTCTGAGAAAGAAGAAACAGAAAAGTTGATAGTTGATCTCAGGATCCAAGGTTATGTCTTCTTACCACGTGAGAGATGCACACATGCTAAATTGAAATAGATTGAATGATTAATTAATGTTAGATACTTACCGGATGAAAGAGCCATCCCCAAATTTATATAAATTTTTGTTGCATCTATTATTTCTTCCTGAAACAATCTGATACACTAAAAATCAACAAATTTACGCAATCTTGTACCACTTTGGATTCACATTTTTTAAACCTTAGACAGAGATCAGTGATTTAAATCGAACGAGTTCGAGGTCGCTACCAGCATGTTCAAAAAATCGAACTAATCTTGCCGCCAACCGCGCGTAGATGTAAATTGAATTTTGCGGATAGTCAACGCGTCGCAATCTTCAGTCAACGTACGCGTGGTCAGTGCCAATGAATTTTCAGTGCAGTGTAAAGTAGAAAACCGAATAAAAAGAAATTCATTTGCGTTTATCCTTAGAATTGGGAAACAATTCCGAGTAAAGTTCAATAATTCATACAGCGCCTGAAGATTTGCAACCTAGATAACATTGTTTTTTGTCAGCTGCTTGCGCTGATTACTTCCATTGTTAAGTGGAGAATAAACGTCAACAACGCGAGATAATAAATTCATTTTTATTCGAACACATTGTTTTCCGTGATTGTGCGCGTGTACAAATTCATTCCTACTCACAAATCCTACGCATTTTGGTACGTATAATACTCTATATCATTTGCAATGAGTTGCAATTACCATTAACATTCCAACCAATAACTTGAGACGAGCGAATAAATAGACAAAATTTGAGTAAATTTCATGAATTTAATCCGTGTACAATATATCGTATATAGGCTTAGGCAAATGATCACTTAGCATCGCTCTAATTCTTTCTTTACGTGACACAGGCATATATCTCCTGAGCGGAAACGTTCGTACCACCCCATCCGTCAACGCCCTCGTTGTCTGAGTAAGATCAGCGTCTGGGCCAAGAGTATACTTCTCCAATGCAATCATTTCTTTCTGGAAGAGTTCCTGCCCATATTCACGCCTAGTTTGAGGATCCAGCTGTGTCCACATATCTCTGGCTTGTTCCAGCAACGAGGTATTACTTTTGAGCCACGCATTTCCAGATACGTACTCTCCGGTCTCAACTATAACTACGTCGACTCCCCATCTCCGCATCTCTAGCCGCAGGCAGTTTCCCCATGCTTCGACAGCTGCCTGGAATTCCAAGTTGATTGTATTCATCAGTTTTCACAGGTATGTCTGTATTTACCTTTACTGCACAATGTATTCCTCTCACGGGACTGGGTATACGGGCAAAAAGGCTTCCTGCTAAGACAATGCGACCTTTAGAGCGTCTCACCAGTGGCAAAAATACCTGTGAAAGTATATCGATGATGAGAGATGCATCATGAGTAAACAAAACCGACTGTACATACCTGTGTTAGTCGCGTTATACCAATGAAATTAACGTCCACACTACGCTTTAAGACAGAGGATGGAATCCACTCGCATTCGCCAAGTGCCACCCAAGCTTCTGCATTTACCAGAGCCCACAGGCCTGTGACAGAAAAATAAATAAATAATTGAAAAATCATTTTGTATAGTTACAGGACTTTTATACCTGGTGCTCCATCGGGAAGGTGTTCATTAACGTATAGAAATGTGGAATGGATATCTCGTTCGCTGGTAACATCCAGTTGCAGGGTATGTAGTCTTCCTGAACCTTGTTCCTTTAATTTTACAGCAACTTCGTTGTTATCATTTTTGTTTGAAAATGCCGCAAAGACGGTGAACCCCTGAAAAAAAATAATTGAGAAGCGGTTTTGGAATTCTTAATACGTGAGATTTTCAAGTAAAGTCCATGATCGCAGACTCTGATTTTTTCATACCAAATCATCGAGTTGCTTAGCCAAGGCGTTTCCGACCCTGGAGTCACATCCAGTTATTAAAACAGCTTTCCCGGCTGCCGTTACCTGGGAAAGTCATCATTTTTATTACCTGCAGTTTATTTATAACTACGCCCGTCCCACATCAAAGAAGAATTTTCTTTGGCTTGTTTATTACCTTGAGATTATGATAGAACAAAGTTGAGCCGAGAGATACTGTGAGGAAGAGTAGAAAAAGCACCAGACTAGATATCTGTGAAATTCCCAAAGTATTCAGAATTGTAGCCACAATAATCGCCACTGCGTGAGAAAATACGACTGGTAAAAGACAGCGCTCTAACAATTCCCATGTCTGGCTGTCCTCGTTTGCCGGTTTATTCGAATTTGGTGGCATTTCACCCCGTAAAACCCCTTACAATACTATAGAATCCTAATTAAATGAACTACTTTCAATGCTAGCCAGCTCACCTAGAAGCAAGAACTGGACTAAGCCAGGCTAACTTTAAACTTGATACACTGTCTAGTCTCAGTTGGCTAAATTTATCCTTTTGTGCAGTAGCGTATCTAGTGACCGAGGCCCTCATACTCCAGATTCTTAAGTGCTCTCATTTTGAGGATGCACTTAAAAACTCATGTCCACAGCAGTTTACCTACCCATGTCACTTATAATTCAGGAATCCCTATCGAATGCAGTTCAAACGATGGTCGATGAATTTTTGTGACGCACTAGAATTGTCATGTCATTAAATTCATATTCAAAATGAAAATAGGCCAAGTGCTATCCGTCATAATTTAAGGATTATGGAATTTTAGAGAGGGGTGAGTCTGGAAGAGCAGATAAAAAAGTTTTCAAAAAAATGAGGGAAGGTAAAAAAGTAGAGGCAGACAGCACGGTGAACTCTGAGAACTGAGGTCGCTGTTATTGATTTTAGTCTGGGTGCCATGTTGGGGAGGGAGGAGTTGCCCCGTCTAGTGAATCTTTGTATATACTGAAGACAGGAGCATAGGTATTAAGTATATAAATAGGAAGGGTGGTTACACCATTGACCCAGTGTTCAGTTGGCACAGAGTCAGTTCACTGCCCGATACATCAAGCTTCCTATTATTACTTTTACACCTGCACAGTCGTTAAATAGCCGAATGGATTGACTCCCTAATAATCGTTGATAAACTATAATTCCAGTGCTTTAATATATTCATAGTTACAACTTACGTGTCGTGACGTTTGCCCCAAAAAATTATTTCCATGTAAAAAAGAAGTGCTTACCGTTATTCTACGTGAATTCACTTATATTTGAAGTTGCTGCTTTTTCTCATTCTTCCGATCGTTGGACAAAAATTGAACGTCGCGCAACGGGACAACACAGTAAGTAAGGTAAGACTGTTGAATGATAGTCACGTCTAAGATCTCCTCGCCTCATTATTATCAATGTAATTTAATATTAGGATGTCAGACAACGCTGGAACCACGCAGGGTGCTGCTTCTCCCTACAAAATAATTGATCACTCCAGGGAGAGGCGTAAAGGAATAACTGCCTCTTCTCTCAAAGAACTAACCGCAGTTGCCAGGAACAGGTTTGGCCTGCCTCAAGACGAACAACTGACAATTGTCCTGGAGCAGGATGGTAAGTGATGTGTTAATCTCATTTGTGGATCGAAATCTTTTTTAATTAAACGTGCCAGCATAGCTCCTTTTACAACATTATAGGCACAGAGGTAGATGACGAGGAGTACTTTGCTACATTGGAACGAAATACAAGCCTGATGATCCTCTGCGGAGATCAAAAATGGGCAGCATCCGGTAGTGGAACGAGCTCTTCGCGATATATTCTCCTCGATGATACGGACGGCGGAAAAGCGATGGGCGAGAGTACGCTCAGAAGCAGAAAAGATCGCAATAACGGTCCTCATATCGAGCCTCTGGTGTCATCTCTGCATGGAGATCCTTCACACATTTCGCTCCTGGGTGGAAATGACTTGGAACTGCTCAGCGACATGGATCCCGATAGCCTAGCAGATATCGTTCCGGACAGGTGAGATTCCATTCCCTTTCCTCCACGCGGGGGGAACTGACGACATTGCTCAATTTTTTGTTCAGGATATTCCTCGAGCAATTGAAAGAAGCTTCGGGAAGATTCCTTGCAGAAAAACGACAGGCTCAAGAGTCTATGGCTCTACTCCAGATGTATGCAAGTGGAGGCGAGATGGAGCGTGCGTAGGCCATGTGGGGGGTCGGCACCCTCACACTGGCTAATATGTACCGCATACAAAGACGTTTGATCTACAAGGGACGTCATATTCAGCAAACAATGATCTTCTTCTGGAATTGAGAAGCCCATTAGCTAGGTTAATTTGAGAAAAAAGAAAGAAAGAAAAAACAAAAAAGTAACCAAACAGAATTGCCGAGTCTGTTTCAAATGTTAGATTGCAGAGGAGAACAAAGACGCGAAACGAGGAGTAAGAGAAGAGGGTAGGAAGTAAGTATGGACCGAGTGAAAGGAGTCGGGAGTTTCTGTGATTCGTATACAATTTACTATCCCTGCGTTTTAACTCGATGGACTGATTGAATATGGGGTAGGTGAATTTTTCTATTCGATAATGTGGTTGGGGCTCAATTTTTACCCAGGGATATGATACTTATGCACGGATTATACAAAATTAGATAGCCGTAATTTCGCTCAGAATATTTGGGACGCCGTTTATTAACGCGTTTTTAATGACCCGATTATAAGTCAATAGATAGCAATTAGATTTATCTCATACCATAATGGAATTGCTTCGACGGCGTGAGTTAGGCGAAAACATCGGAGAGTAAGATTATAGAACCCTTAAAGCTGAAAACATTCCCTTTGCAACCAGAATAAATCAATAATAATAATATTAATATTAAACAATAATGGCACATCGATATTAGCCCGACAGGGGTTAGCGAGTGATATGATTTTTTACAGGGGTTTTATTATTGTATTTAAATAGTGGTAGGTATTTCTTTTGAAAACAAGTTTTAAGAAATGTTTAAGACTGAAGTTCATTGAGGTAAATTTTCATCCCCATTTAGATCACAATTTCGCTGCACAAAAATAAAAAAAAAAATTTATTAATTAGCCGTACGATATACGCTAACCGATATCTCAATCCCTTTGATACCAAAATGAAGTCATTATTCTCTAATAATAACAATAATAATAACAATAATAATAATAATAATGATAATATTTCTAGGCAACAACTCTTTAATAGGTGTATAAAGTTGTATTAAATTAATTAAATATGAGTCGTAAATCTAGGTGTATGTGATATTTGATAGAAGAAATAATAACTACAATAATAATAATAACAACTTGATACAGTTTGAATTTTGCAAGTCGTCAGCGATTCGTTGTATAAGTATACATTGGGTACGTTGATACTTGTATCATATGTTATCGATCATAGTTGAGATATGTGGTGAGAATAGAACATAACAGGAAAATGATATTAGTTTGTGGGATTAAAAAGTGAAAATTAAATGTTGAAAACAGGAAATAAGAGCTGCTCGTAGCTGGTAATTAAAATACATACCTATAATAAAGGGATAAATATAGTACTGCCAATTATAAAACTTAAATGCTCAATTACAAAGCCTGTCATCCCAACGGTCTCACCATTTTTAGTTGTTCTTTAAAAGCACGTAAAATAAATACATTTAAATTATATCAGCAGGATATGTGCTAAATATATTAATGTATACCACAATGTTATTTAATGTAACAGTTTTATTCAACCTTCGATCAACTTCATCTTCCAAAACTAAAGTCCGTTTATATTATAACACTGTTAAAGAAGTTAGCATCTGTAATATGATAGAGAGAATTTGCGGCATTTTTTAAACGAATCGATGCATCTCTTAGTTGACTTGCAGCTTCTTGCAGTGTAAGTTCGCTTCTAAGAAGCTGTCTGTTAGTCGCGGTCAATTCCTGAATTCCTCGACTCACTACGGAGTCACAGGTTTCCATTAAATCCTTATCAAGGGCCTGATGGGACTCTCCTGCATGAAATGTATCCAATTCAAAACGAATTCATTTGACAGAAAATCAAAATAGAATTTATTTTTTCGTAGCTCACTCAGTTTTTTGTGGAGGAGGCTGTTGTATTTGCAAGAACGTCTGCCGGATTTATGAGCCTTTGCCTCTGTATAGGGAAGACAAACTGTAGCTTCAACTGCACCACTTATGCTGCTCAAACTTGTTGTACCATCTGTAAGTTTATGGTAAGTTTAGATCTCGACATAACATACTAAATAATGACTTTAGATATCTTAATTCCTATCTACCATCATCGGATTCCGGTGCTTCGCCTGATATTATTATCCCGCACGGTTTGCGAGTTTGTTTTGTTGGGAATCCGAGTCCCTGAAAATACTCAGGTTAGGTTGTAATATTTTTGTCAAAGTTGAGTTGGAAGTACGAACCGTAGTTACGTTGACAGAGTCATCATCGGACTCTGGAGCCTCGCCAGGTATCACGACAGCCTTTAAATCCATTTTTATGGACCCTTTCACGTCCGCATATTAACGTTGACAATTATCTTCTTTCTTTCACCAAACAAAGATGAAAGATCGCAACTGACAGCGAGCAGCTGATCACTTTTCCGTTTATCCAAAAGGTTCATAGGAGGCGTCAAGCTCGAACTTAAATAATTCTTCCACCGGTTTCGTGAATAACAACTCAACTTTTTACATATTGTAAAATGCATACGCAAGCACAAGTTTTATTATCCTCCAAAATACATACGTTATATAATCACAAATTATCCGTAGCATCATTTTTTAATGTACATTATTAAAATTAAAAAAAAAAAATAAGGTATTATAAAAGCTAAAAACAACGGGATAATCATTTGCTAATATATCATTAAATACACCGATAATATAACGTTACAATGCAAAACGTTGAGCCAGAAAGTCGTTCTTCGTCTATCAGTAGCTTAAAAAAAAGAATTTAGTTTGTCAAGTGCATCTTTAGCTGCTCAACGAATTGCGGTTTCGCTTGGGGTGTCCCCGTGACCGAGCTTTCTCATCCCCGTCATCTAGAATTACTTTAAGACTTATATTTCTGACATTCAAACTTTGTAAACTAGCCTATTCTACTAGTCTTTTCTCTCTTCTGCTGCTAATTTCAGAATCGTCTCGGATTTGAGCTCTGGCCGGAGACTGATCTTCATATGCTTGGGCAGCATGTACTTATTTCTCACTGCTTGATGTCGACTCGTCTCAACAGCTATCATCATTGACGCCATCTCTCTAACAACCGGCAGCACCTGATCTTCACGGTAGGTAGTATAATGCGCCAAAGTCGGCGTCCAGACCGACTTTTTAGCTTCCTCAGCAATATTCCCAATTCCAAATAAACTGTACAGAGATAAAATCGATTAAATAAATAGTAAAGGAAATATGCAAACAGGTTTCGAGGAGGGCTGCCGACGAACACTTACGAGAATGATAAATACAATGCTGCAGCTGCAATCAGGCTAGGAGGGATGTGGCACATCTGATAGTGAATCAAACTTTGCTCCAAGAAATATTTGGCCATTGTGTGATGAGTGCCTAGAGCCTGATGAAAAAGGTAAGAAAAGTGGATAACACATTATAGATAACCAGCAGGTCTTGATATCTGAATAAAAAGAACACGCACCTTTCCTGCTTTACTGTAACGCCTGAGAAATTGGAGTGACAATGGTCGGCCGAGTGCAAAATTAAGAATCCGTAACATGTTTCTTTCCATCTGTAGTATCTCAGCGACCGTATATGCGTTATCAGTCATGTAAACGAAATCTTTAATTTCCGGGATACATATTTCTTCGTATTTACATGCCACAACCATTGCCGTTACACCAACCAGCTGAAGCCGCTTCTTGTCTATGGAACTGCACGACTGTAAAAATCTGTCGATGACCCCAACTGTTACATAAAGCGTTTCCTGGGTGAGATGAAACTGCTGATGAACTTCAGCAAGCCAATTTATCAGGACGCTTCGCATATTAGGGGTAATACGATGTCCCTCTAGAAAATTTTTGCGTATAGGCGTTTCTCTTTCAAGTTTTCTTAGATGAGCGTATATGTCATTTGTATAAATGGATACGAGCAGCGGATTATCTCCATCTTCGTGATCGATATCTTCCACCAAAAGGTCGGATGAAAACGACACAGGTTCCAAGTCATCAATTTTGACAGATCTAGGTATAACTTCCTCCTCACGTGCAGGAACATGGGCTGGCTTCAATATTATGGATTTGGTAGCAATTGCCACAGGAGGTTCAGGCACAGTTTGTGCAATGATATTTGACTTCTCGATCGGCTTTGAAAGTATTGGGTAAACTCCAGGTTTTTTCAACACACCAACTCGGGGGCTCACTTTGCCAACCAAGGTGGTACCTCGTACTGTGTTGACATTATTCCCAAGCTCTCCCAATGGCTCCCTTTGTGACGGTATGCTTGCCATAGACTTGGATATTGCCATTTTCGCATTTTCCTGACGTTCGGTCGTCTGCAATTAAATAGTATTTAAAAAAAAAATGAATTTTGGGCGAGCTTTGTTTTTCAGAATACCCTTTTAGTAATGAAAAGGACAAAACTGTTGATGTTGTTGTTAAGATGGTTGAGAAAAAAAGATGACGGAAAACAGGGGGGGAATAATTAAATTAAATAATTAAATTAACGTATGTCAACAAATCAGTGAGGACTAAAAATCCGGAAGGTGAAATTAAGTGAAGAGCAAGGGTAAAACACGAGGGAAAAGTTTGCTCGGTTGCCGAGGCGTAGCCATGAAATTTAAATTCCCCCGTGTGATGCGAAACGACCGTTACAGGCGGGCCTCGCATCACGGCGTCCGGAATCGGCCTTTGAGTATTATAATATTATTCTGAGGGTAAATGGTAGTGGATAATAAGTAGATAATATGATAAACTCACGACGAGAACCCTGCGACTTTTCGACGCCATAGCCGTTTAACTATTTTGTGTTAAAATAACAGAGTTTTGATCTTCCGAAAGAGCTCTTTATTCCGTAAATGACTCGAAACGACTGCTTGACGACTGCCTGCCGATTGATGTGCGGGTCGTTTTAAATTCATTGCTTTCCTCGAAACGAGAGGGCGAGCACAGCGCTTTAATTGCAACGGAAACTATCGACGCAACAGTCGCAAATCGAAGAACCACAATAATCAACCACCGCCGAATGATTGTCAAAACAGTTGTCAAAAATATCTACTCAACGAAAATAGCATCGACAACGGGTTTTTACACGACGTTTACAGATGATTTTCGACAATAATCATGGCTATTAATCTGGATATTAAACTGAAAAGGGCGAATAAGATTTACCACGAAGGGGTCAGGCAATATGAAAAGCGAATCCGATCTAGCATAGGTTAAACTTGTAGCTTCTATAATTTGAAATTTCCCGTCCACGTTTCAGGAAATCGTATCTGGGATAATTCTATTGAAATGTAATTCCGATGTGAAACATGATGGGATTTTTCTCACGATGGAGGGCTCCGTGAATCTTCAGCTGAGCTCAAAAAATGTTGGAATATTTGAGGCATTTTACAACTCTGTCAAGGTTCGCATCTCTACGGTCCGGAATTTCTTTCATTCGCATCTGTTAAAAAGTAATTGCCAACTTTTTCTTTACACAGCCCATTCAGCTGATTCAATATACCTTGGATGTGGCACCGTCAGGTAAAATCCCAAGTGGAAAAACTGAAATACCCTTCGAGCTGCCACTGAAACCTCGGGGAAATAAACCTCTCTATGAAACTTATCACGGAGTTTTCGTCAGCATTCAGTATCTCGTGCGATGTGACATAAAGCGGAGTTTTCTAGCTAAAGATGTCAACAAGTCACTGGAATTCATCATAGAGGATAAATCGAACAATTCCAATGTTGAGAAAGCACATTCCAAAATAGTATTCTATAAAATAACGCCAGAATCTTTGCAAAACGTCAGGGAACGGACCACGATCCCGAAATTTCTAATTTCTGGCAGGCTAGACTCAGTCTTCTGTAAACTATCGCAGCCGCTAACCGGAGAGGTATTTGATATGAATAATTGCTACAGCAGGCAGTTACACAATTCTAGCTCATATATGGACATTTTTTAACAGGTCGTTATCGAGCATTGCCAAGTCCCCATAAAGTCCATTGAGCTACAGCTAGTTAGGGTGGAAACTTGCGGGTGTGCAGAGGGCTACTCTAGAGACGGTAATAAAAATATTGGCTCAGTAATTTTTTAGAACTAAATGAATTACATTGTGAAGATTCAATTTCGGAGTTGATGTTAATTTACCGAGTTTCTTTATTTATTGCTACAGCCACGGAGATCCAAAATATACAAATTGGAGAAGGAAACGTCTGTACAGGGCTGGCGATACCAATACACATGATATTTCCGCGCCTCTTCACTTGCCCAACACTAAACACGAGCAACTTCAAAGTCGGTAAGTTCAAGTAGGAGTTTCGTAATCCTATGAAATTTTTTAATTCCGCTCTTCTGCTTACAGAATTTGAAGTCAATCTTATCGTAGTATTCGAGGACGATTATCTCGTTACTGAAAACTTCCCCATAACTCTGAGCAGGTACTAGTGTCTTTAGAATAATTGGTGGTTGGTAAAAAAATCGGATATTATTTTACTAAATAATAATTCAGTTCTTTTATTTAATCACCATATATCAAACCTGGAATATAATTTGTACATACATATTAAAGTAAAAGAAAAGAGCTAAGTGACATCTTGGGGGGAGGGATTTTCCCGAAAGACTTCAAACACTCGATTAAGAATTAATCGTCTTCAAACTTTGTTTACTGGAATCCAACTTTTTGTATGAATGATCGGTAGTACTTTTCGACGTACTTATTATGACTCAATCCAACAGAAGCCAAGAGCACAACGTAACCGATTACAAAAGTAAGAAGTTTATGTCTCTTGAACCATCCAATAAGTCCTCGTCTGTCCTTATCTCTGAAAAAATAGTAATTAATCACAACGATTACGTATCTTCACAGACATGCATGCATAGATGCTTGAAATTCCCTTACCTTGAAGAGGACAAATCCTGGCAGTAGACTAGCAAGTACCTTACGCGGACCAAGTCGCTATTTATCACAAGGTAGTACTTGTTAGGTACAGTACTACCGTTCGATGCACCGTCTCCTGAAAATAAAAAGAAACACGTCCAGATCATCGAGCACGTCGTGAATTAGATGGATGGTATGCGAGTTCTTCGAAATGATGTCCCACCTGAATCCCCTCGTTTCACATCTGGGTGATTTATTAATTCACACAACGCGATACAACTCAATTCGCTACCGAGGACGCTACCTCCCCATCCATAACCCACGGGACTGTAGGGCAGGCTCACTCCTAATTCACTGGACAGGTATACCCCTTCTCCAAATAGAGATTTCTGCAGAGACAACGCATGTCAAGGTAAAGTCGCTAACAACGGTCGATTCGACTGCTTGAAAATCTCCATACCTTGCACATGCTTTGCTGCAGGCCATGATGAATTATTGAATGAAAATTTTCAAGGCGACTACCGTGGTAGGCATAAAGTGTCGTGTGTCTGTGGGAAGTTACCCTCCATCGTTCCTCGGAGCGTGAATGTTTCGCGCTGGCTACTTGGAACATCAGATTAGGTGCAGCAACTGATATTTCCGAGGGGACACGTCTCAGCACCGATTCATACTGTTTTGGTAAAACCCAACCACGTTATACTGTGCTCATTTGATCAGGCTACAGTCCAACAATTGCGTACGAAAGGAACTCACGCAATCTTTGTTAACGCTCTTGATAATTGGATCTCGCAGCCTCACTAAAACCCAGTACAACAGATCCACTGCATCTGCGAAATGTTGGTAGACGTCTGGCTTGCAGAGTTCGTGTAATATTATCGTAAAAGGTGGTACTCTCTCTATAGTTTCTCTCTGAAAATATTATTTAATACATCGTTAATCATTGTGGGCAATCAAGGTTCAGTTTTACGTACCAAAGAATCGATATCTTTGCATTCATTTTTAATATACATTGGTGGAAATGGTTTGATGCAGGAGTCGTATCTGTAGCTGTGAGATGCTGCAACAAACAGTGACCACTTCACATCTGCACCAACAAGATCTGTTTCCAAAAGGGTCTTTAGAGCGGCTACTTTTCTCTCTGGTGTCTCTTGGGTATTCAGGGATCCCAGTGACGGTGGTATACTCATGGGGTCAAAACCCAAACGACTCGTTGAACTTCCAACATCCTCCAGGTCAACATTTTCCTTAGTCCCCATTCCATCTTCGCCGTATGATGCGAGACGGCGAGGCGTATCCTCAAAATTTGCCATTCTGTGGACCCCGCTTAGGTGAGTCCCTAACATTTGAATAATTTTTTAAAAAATGTATGAAAGATGCAAGGAACGATGTGAAAAATTTGGTTGAAAGTAGAGATCGTCTAACCTCAAACTGACAGCCACATAGGGTAGTAAATGACTTTAGGATATGTTCAACAAAAATTTTACCGTCGTCGACTTCAGTTTTATCAGCCAATCGCGGAGGTAATCTCCACCACAATTCTGATTACGAAAAATTTAATTTAGATTCTTCAATGACATATTTGAACCAAAAATTATTCACGTAGCTCTGTTCAGGTATCAGTTACAACAATCGAAATTCTCCTTAAATATCATGCTGGCGAGTCGTTGTTTTGCCGATCTTATTTTGTCGCTTGTTCAAAAAGAAAGATATGCATTATCTTATCTTTAATTAAATAAACAATAATAAATTACCACCCCGACGTTGTCCCGTGTAATTGTGGTCGTCTGCATCGGTTATCGATAATCGATGGTATCGCGCGAAGTACGTAGCGAATTTGAAATTAAGTGCGCAGTCCGAGTTGCGCCGGGTACGGGGACGGTCGCCATTTCGTGAATTCTCTAGCCGGCAGGGCAGCCGTTGGCAAATAAATTCCCAAGATTGAAAACTGCGAATGGTTCAGCCGCGTATTCGGGTGCGTAAAATAAAGCCGGGGAAGTAATTAAAAAGTAACAATAGTTAGAGGAGTGATATAATATCTGTAAACGAAAATTTGGTGTTCGGATTGGATTGTTCAGACAAAAGAGCGCTGTTCGTCGCGAGGTATACATATCGGATAATTGATAAGGTGGTTGTTGCAGTCGCAGTTTGTTTTGATTTTTCTCGGTATAGTAGTTCGGTGTACAAAATAAAACGAATTGATATTCGATCGGTTGGCTGCAGTGTTGCTCAATGTCATGCGTTCAAGGTAAACTATCGGTGACGTCAGTGGACGTCACTTAACAAGTGGGAGTGTATGGAAGTGAGTGCGGTGGTTTTCGGCAGTAAAATATATCGTATATTCGATAAACCGCGTAATAAAATAATACACCAAATGGCGATAATTGTTTTATAATAACAGCTATGTAGGCTAGTTAACAATATATATTTTTTGCACGTGGTGTACGATCTACATACGTGGAAAATCACCGAAAACAAATTGCGCATGCCCCGCGCCCGATGACGTCATGAAAATTGTGGTTTTGATCAAACTCGTTGCTGCTACTGCTGCTCCTACTGCTGCTACTTTAATGGGTTTTTTTTTTTTTTTGTTCGTTACCCTGTTGTCTAACGTATAATAATATACGGAAAATAATGTTACCGTATCGAGTGAAATAACAATCTGATGTATCAAAGAAGATTTTTTGTGAACACCAGCGAATCAAATACCCGTGTCATAGGAATTGGAAACACAAAACCGTATCTACCAATAACCGTGAGTACATTTTATTAAATACTGACCGCTTATTTATTTATCGATCATTTATTTACAAGCGCGATCTCCGATGCTGCTGCTAGCTTGCTAGCTGCTCCTCCTTCTCCCTTCTCCTTCTTATTTTTCTTCTACACCTAAAGGCAGGCTCCTTCGTATTACCACCTCTTTTTAATACCGAAACACGGCACACCACACACCAACGGTATGTTTCTCATACAAACACCAAATGGCCTTCGCTTTTAACACATACAACCACCTATGACATTGAGTTTCCTTTTTGGAAAACAAAAAAACAACAAATGTAGTAATACTCATCTCCCTTGCCGTTGGAGAAAGAAAGTGAAATTTTGTTCATTCTGTTACCATGTTGTTAGCTTTACATCTGACAAAAATTTTCAACCTATTGCAATTCTACTTTGCAAATTATATCCTTCGCAGTTGAAGAAGAAGGTTGAGAATTGAGAGCGATCCTTGTATTTTAATACTCCGTAGACTACAAGTCCATGTGCAAGGTTCCGAACACCTCCAACTATTGCGATTCTAGTTTGCAAATGATATCTATCCCTGTCGAAGAAACCACAGTAAAGAATAAAGGGCGATACTTTTATTTTAACACTCGACTGAGTTCGAGTCCATCTAACAACAAGATTTCCAACAACATCTTTCTGTTATAAATTCTTGCAGAATTATTCGCGTAGTCTTATCAATTATTTGGAGTAGACTGAGTGAGAAAAAATGAGAATTCATCGAGCCTAATGTTGAAAGAGTCTTGCAATCATTTGGTTTGTTGAAAAATTTACTAACTGAGTTATGATGGATGTATGATTGTTATTCATATTGTTGTGGTTATTATTATCACCATTATTATCATCATTATTTAATTTTGTGGGATTTTGCAATTTTGTTGTCGCATGACTGTAAATTTTGAAGACAAACTTGTATTCATATTTTCCACTTATGAAGGTTGCCACCGAAATCGTAAAGATGGAATGAATAATTGATCGCAAAATTAACTTATTCCCAAAGATATTTGAAATTGCAAATTTTGCTCATTTCAATGTTGAAAAGATTTCCAGTTTTTTTAAATTAATTGATTATTCAATTAATTTATAATTCTTATTTCTTTTAATTTTGAAGCTTATTCTTTTCCTTTTTTCGATTTTTTTTTGATACTTTACCTTTAAATCTCTAACTCGATCGCTGTCGCCACCTAGAGAGTCTTTATTTATTTATTTTTTTTTCTTTACTTGTTTGTTTGTCTTTTGTTTTTAACAAACAACCGGCGATAAGGAAGATATTCATTTAGTTACCCTGCGGTCGTAAAACAGCTTTCTGATTTTACCGACATTAACAATATCAGGAAATTTGAAAATTTAATAACCAGAATAATTAGTATATTATTTTCAAATTATTAACATGTTTTTCGTAGCTGAAAAAATATCGTCACATTCAACGTTGCAGAAATGAAAGAAAGAGAAAAAAAAAACTCGCTCATTTATCAATATCTTGTGTATTGCATGTGAAATATTAAGTTACGTAATAAATAAATAAATTCAACAAAAAAAAGAGAGAGAGAGAGCGAAGAAGATAGGAAAACAAATATATAAATAAAAATAACTCATTATAAAACTGATTAAAATAAGAAAAAGATACAGCAAAGAAGAAGAAAGAACTGATTAAAAAAAATCACCGAACACGTTGAAAAACTGCATCCCGCAAGAATTAAAAATCTAAAGCGAGAGAACGTTTGTATTACTTATTCGTTATCAAAATGAAATTATCACACTCGTCGCCGGCATGTATTACAACTTCAAATCATCGTCTTCTCTTTATTCTTATTTTCCTTATTTATTGTATTTGATTTCTTTTTTTTCTTTCTGATCGTTTTTTATAATTTTTTTTTTCTCTTTCATGCACAAAACCTAGACCTTGACGACGATCGTTCCTGATAACGAATAATAATAGGTAGGTAGGCTACCTACCCACCTACATATTCCATAAGTCATAACAATGGCAAAAAAATGTGAAGAAGAGAAAAAAAAGAAGCCCCGCTACTGTTACCTATATCCATCTTATTTCTCGTTGCTCTGCATATGCCGCCACATAATGGAATAAATAAGAATAAAATACAACGTTAAAGTTTACAACAATGAATAAAAAATAACAAAATAAAAAATAACAAAGATGAAGAAAAAGAAAGGATCGTGTTGATTTTGATTATCGACGCGTGCAGTAATATTCGTGTAACGTTTATCTCAATTTTTTAACTTATATTATGCTGAGAAAATTATTGCTTATACTTTTTTTTTTCTTTTTTTCTTTCTATTGGCGTATTCGTATTCTCAAATTTCTCTTTTTCTCTCTTGATTTTTTTTGTTCTTTTTCTTTTTTTTTACCGCGCAATATACAACAGTCGGTGCTGTTGCCACCCGTGAATATCTGCCCGTGACATTTGACACGCGACGCATCGTCGCAGGACCTTTTTCTTCTTCTTCTCACTCTTCTTTTCCACCTCTTTTTCTCTTTCTACCTTTTCTTCTTTATTTTTTTGTTTGTTTAAATTTTTTTTTTTTTTTTTTTCTTGCTCTCTTATCCCCTATTTACAATTATAGTTAGCCAGGGAGTTGAAAAAAGGAATACGGTGGATGAGGAGTACATTAAATTCTTTTTATTTTATACGATTGACGAAAAATTAACATAATATAGATCATTGATCTTTTTTTCTTCTAATTTTTGAAATTTCTGTTAGCGTGTTGGTAAAATTCTGAAACGGCTTCTCGTCGATGATATAAAATGATAATAATTGCGATAATAATGATAATTATAATTGTGAATAATAACGAGTAACAAAAGATGTCGCTTTATGTTAGATATGCAGGTTTGTTTCTCCACCTGCAACGTTTTATATTATAATATGGGTATATATGTGTACGTGGTGTATGAAATCGTTGTTACGTAATTATTAAACAGAATTTTCGAATCTTCTCTTGAAACAATATATAGATATATACTGTACGTATATAGTCACCATATATGTGTTTATATTTCCCATTAGAAACTTTTGGTATTCATCATTTAGTCAATATGATATTTCAATTGTATTATATACATGTATACAATGTATTCGAAAATTTTGCATTCAAATTCTTATGTAATATAATATATAATATAGTATATGTGTATATACATATATTTTACTACATTATAAAGAAATTAATGCGAGAGTTGTAGGTATACCTGAAGGGGGTTGTAAAGAAGGAAATCTGTTAAAATGTAAAACCATAGAAAATCACAATTAGTCAAAGAAGAGAAGAGAACAGGACAAGGAAAAAAAAGGAAGAAAAATCTTTATAATTTTTCTTTGACTTTGCGCAACCTCGTTCGTTTCAGTATTACCTATATTATATTATTTATTTAGTGTTAGAAACGAATATTGAATTGCGATCTTATATATTTTATTGATAATGCAAACGTGGGGGGTGGAAAAAATGATGAAAACTGGTGAAACGTTAGTGAAAGTTTATGAAAAAGAAAATTATAATGAAAATATGTTTAAATGCAAAGATGAATCTACAAAAAATCTTAGAAGAAGAAGAAGAAGAAGACGAAGAAGAAGTAAAGCAACCGCCATCACCGCGTGGCACGTGGCGACAGGACCACGTGCCTTAGCTGGTTCGTGCGTCACGGTTTCGCCCACCCCTCGGGCATACCGCGTCTTTATCGATTATGGGTGGCCATGATCGTTACCATGGCAAGGTGGAAAACAATCCTTCGATGGCTTTGCCTCTATCCGTATAGGTGATGTACTGAACTACCCCCTTAGCAGTATCGGCAACTAGCTGGAGAAATACGATTCGAGAATAGAGAGGAAAAAAAAAAAGGAAAATTGAAAAACTACAGAAAAGAGAACGAGAGCAATAAAAATACAACGAAACAATCGAAGGGAAAATTTACAATGAAATTAAACGAAGGAGGTAATCCAATTATGTGTTTTGATACCGTACAACGATTTATAAACACAAATCTAATTGCAGGTAATCAATTAGGTATCGATGATATCGTGCAGATTGAAAAATTTCTCTTTTTCAATTACCAACTTATTTTCATCGTCCGGTATTTTTTACCGGAAAGTAAAAAAGGAAAGAATCTTTTTTTCAGAAGAAAACGGAAACCTGAGCGAAATTTGACAACCGTATATAACGTGCCGCAGCGTACGTCGATCTCTCCGTATAGTCGCTGCCGAGAAGTTTGTCGCGATAGGCCAAAAAGAGAGAGAGAGGAAACGTAGGAAAAAATGAAGAACAAAAAAGAAGATTAGGGAACGGAGAAGAGAAAAGGAGAAATAGAAAAATAGGAAAGGAAAGGAAAGGAGCGTGGTGCAGAAGGCGAGACGAGGGGGAAAGAAGACGAATAAAGAGAAGAAGAAGAAGAAGATGAAGAAGGAGACGACGACGACGACGACGCGACGAAGGAGAAGCTGAAGCCGAAGCTGAAAGTCTCGGTGCGGGGTCTGAGAAGAAGGGAAAAAGAGGGAGGACGCCGCGACGCCGGGCGTCCGCGGTGATCGCGCCTTAAAAGGTTCGACGCCGCACGCGCCCAACAGCTGACTTAACCCCCCACATACTATATACCCCCTCGCGCGCTCTCTATGTTAACTCTACTCTACTCTACCTCTACTCACTAAACTTATACGTTGCAGACTTCGTTTTCCATCTCTCTCGCCCAGTCTGGCACAGCACCACAGTCATCTCCTCCTGCACACGGATCACCGGTGTCACGTTTCAAAACCGAGGGAGAGAAGGAGAACGAGGAGAGAGGAAACTTTTTGAAAAAAAAAAACAACAAAAAACAAAGAAAACAACAACGTCGACGAAAAAGAAAATAATAAAAACATCCACGGTATGAACAACGATAAAAAAAATAACAACAAAAAGAAGAACATTCAAAGGAAAGGAAAATCTGACCACGTGGTGTACCCAACGTTGGGGAGAAGAAAAAAAAAACTTATAGATCATGCACCTTATAGGTGAACGACTTTTTTTTTCTTCTGGTTTTTCTGTATGAAAAATCGATTTTTACTGCGTTATTTTATTCATCGATTCGTTCGACAAAAATTTTCATATAATGGGATCAATGTTCTAGGTACTTTATATATATTTCTATATACTTTGAATTTGAATCGTTTTATTCAAGTGCGTGAATTTCATGTGAAGATGACGACGACGATGAGAGTGATAAAGGAAGAGGAAGAGGGGGGCAGAAGAAGGGAAAGAAAATGTCAAGAATCTCACCGCTGCACGAGGGCGAAGTCTGTTGCCGCTTGTGGATGCAGATGCACGATATTAGAGAGTAAGAAAACTGATAAAAGGAGAAAAGGAAGGAAGAGGATAAGGCGATATGGTCTAACGTGTAGTAGAGATGAAAACTTATAGATGTATATTTCGTGCCGCATGTGTAGGCATATACACCACGTAC
The DNA here is from genome assembly GCA_963932425.1 of Athalia cordata. Lineage (NCBI taxonomy): Eukaryota > Metazoa > Arthropoda > Insecta > Hymenoptera > Athaliidae > Athalia > Athalia cordata. The sequence continues at coordinate 1,123,891 of OZ010627.1, forward strand.
TCGTGTATATTTTACTACTAAGAGTCTAACCCCTAGATGAGATGCGGGAGAAGGAAGAGAAACAATCTCTATAGGTACGCCGCTGCCCACCATTACCCCACACGTGGCCCCAACATGTGCTTTAAAACCTCCTACTGAGAAAGATTGATTAGTTAGCAGTCCACACAGGGATTTAAGGACAACGGACGTTCGTATAAAATAATCATATCATCGACAAATTTTATCATATCGTATCGAACATATTTTTCTTCATTCATGTATACCACGATGTATAGGTACCCTGCGCCATGGGTACGCTGTATGTTTTCTTATCTGTCCGCATTTTTTTTTTGTTCTCTCAATTCTCAATCGTACTCTTATATTATTTTATTCCATTTTATTATTGCGATATACATGTGTATTTTCTTCTTTTTTTTTTTGATTTTGTTATTCGCATTCGGTGGGATAGATATATATTTTATAAAGTCTCGGGCACGAGCGCGCGCTCGCGCGTTTTCCGACTCAAATAAATTGATAGTCACACTATACTAAAACGCGAGAGCTCAGAGCGTATGGGCGATCGCGACGCTGTGCGCCGCGACGCCGGCACCTCCCCGACGCGGACGGGGGCAGCTGCCGCTGTTCCTTCTGGCTCTTGGTTTATAAAGAGAGAGAGAGAGAGAAGAAGAAGAAGATGAGGAGACGGCAGGGGAAAGGAGAACTTGCACACGTCATTTGCTACGAGCACGTGCTCCGATTTCTGGCGGCTGCTGCTGCTAGGGCTACTGCTAGATGGTGATGCTGCTCAACTTCAACTTCAACTTTTTAAACCGAAACACACTCTGCGTATACGCTTCCTCCTCCTCCTCCTCGTTCTTCTTTTCCTTTTCTTTTTTTTGATTTCTGTTTTTTTTTCGGTATTCGACTGCCGCTGCGCTCTGCAGCATGCACCGCGTACGTACGACTCTTCTTCTCCTTTTCCCTACTCTCTTCATTTTCATCTTCATCATTTTCATCTTCATCATCATCAGCACAGTCCTTCTGGTCTCGATACTTCCCAACTGCTGCTGCTGCTGCTGCCGTTGCTGCATTGCCGCAACGCCAGCAGCCGCCGTCGAGCTACTTCGGGATATATTTAGCATCTTAGAAGAAACGCCGGTGCTTTGCCTTCCCTTGTAGTTTTCAAACTCGATATGTAAAATCTACCTATATACAATATATTATGTGCTCGTGCATATCGAGGGCTAAGAAACAGATGGGCGAAACCCTCCATTTAATTCATTCAAACGCATCTCTTTGCTGTCGATTTATTATAATTTGCGGATTCGAGTTCCCCGGTTCGAAATACCTCGGAATGGACTTGGAGAAAAGAGTGATTTTTGGGCCAAAAATCAAGTATTTAGAAAATCAATTCCAGGACGCTTATCCTACGTATTTTTATGCAGGGAACACGAATACGTCGATGAAATTAATCTAGAATCAAATCCCATCGAGATATCTTCATTTTTTCACTTTTTGGGGCGATCAATTGGCGATAACTCGTTCAATTTTATAGATAGATCAATTTAGCTTGCAGATTCGTGTTCCTGAGGTCAAAATACGTGAGAAAAGTGTTCTACGATCGATTTTAAAAATACTTCATTTTTGGCCCAAAAATCGAAAAAATCCAAAGGGGTATACCTTAGATTTTTGTCGATTTTTGGGTCAAAAATCGACATTTTTTTAAATCGATCGTAGGACACTTTTCTTACGTAATTTGACCTCAGGAACACGAATCCATCAATTAAATTGAGCTACGAATTAATCCCATCGAGATATCTTCATTTTATCACTTTTCAAGACGATAAATTGGCGATAACTCGATCAATTTTATAGATAGATCAATTTAACTTTCAGATTCGTATTCCTGAGGTCAAAATACGTAAGAAAAGTGTCCTACGATCGATTTAAAAAAATGTTGATTTTTGACCCAAAAATCGACAAAAATCTAAGGTATACCCCTTTGGATTTTTTCAATTTTTGGGCTAAAAATGAAGTATTCTTAAAATCGATCGTAGGACACTTTTCTTACGTATTTTGACCTCAGGAACATGAATCCGTCGATTAAATTGAGCTACGAATTAATCCCATCGAGATATCTTCATTTTTCAGCTCACAATCAGCTGCGAAAAGCTCGTAGAATTTTGATTTAATTTATTATACGGTTGCAGAATTGCTGCGAACAAAAAGAAATTAAGATTGAATGAAAAGTAATTCAAACTTTTGAAAAAAGTAAACGGAAAAATAAAAAGATCGTTGTTTTGCACATACACACAGCTGAGGGCCGGACCACGCGTCGCGTATAACGTTACGGGGGTGCACATCGCGTGAGGAAATTGGAGTTATAAAAAAGAAAAGAAGCCAAAAATCAAAAACAAATGGGGTGAAAAAGATGGCGGGGGAGTTTGCGGGGGCTTGCGGCTGCTGCACTCTCTGGTATCGCGGTGTACGTGGTACACATCAGCCGTAATTCCTTATGGGTTGGTTTGGTTTGTGACCTCCTGGACCGGGTGCAGCACGCGCCTGCACATGCTGCAAGTTTCCTCCTCTTCTATCTCCTCCCTTTCTCCCCTTCTCGTTACACTCCACTCATCCTACTTCTCTATAATTCCTTCTTCTCCCGCACGTTTCTTTTTCTTCTTTTTCTTCTTTTTTTTCTCCTTCTTCTAAAGTACAGCATAGGAGGTACTCGGTTGTGGACAGATTTATTGAGTGGCGCGTGCCGAATCGAATCAAGATTATATACATATGTATTTCATATATAAGATATATACGTATATGTGGTGTAAGGTATATAAATGCATATATGTACATTCAATCGTATGACGTGTGAAAAAATCAGATGGTATACAGAAGAAAAAGAGATCGATCGATCGATCTCGAAGGGAAATCGGTCAATGGGTTATACGTATTATACCTATAATACATGAATGAAAAATTGACAAAATAGACAGAGAGAGAAATGAATAAACAAATGAATAAATAAACAACAATTGCATCTCACGGCAGAGTGCAGCAGTCGGAATATGTATAGTCGGGACGAATTCTTAATTGTCTTATAATTGTAATTCCGATAATTTGATCTATTCTATACCGAAATCGCATGGTGGAGTGCTGTGTGCGTCATTCGTTGTTATGTACACATAGGTATATGTATATGTATATGTATATGTACACGCTGCATGTTATATATATATATATATACATATATATCTACCTATGTGGTATGTATTATAAGTGATGCTGTCGCAGATCTCTCCGTTTCAATTCCTATCCTTCTCTATTATTTCTATCTCGATCTCTTGTGCACCAGATAATCACCGACAGGTTCAGGTCATAGTTCACGGGTCATAGGTCAGGGGTTGTATGTGGAATAGTTTATACATTATAGAAAAAGAAATAGGTAATAGGTATATAAAGGAAAGCGCGAGAGAACCTTCAAATTCACGATACCATACAAAAAGTTATTCACCGAAAAAACAATCGCGACTACCCCTTCATTTTTTGATCTCTTTCGAAAATTGATCAAAAAAAAGAATCAAAAACTAAAAAGGAAACAGAAAATGTGAATGAAAACGCAAATGCTATATACTATGATACATATATATAGGTTAATCAGAGAGTGCAGCATTACGAGGATCAATCCGATTATATGTCATCAATTATTAGGATATCTAACGTTCGATTTTGAACGAAGATATATACACATATATGTACAGTGTGGGAATATACGAGGTAGAGAATTGATTCGAAACTGTTCAGAACTTGGAGAGAGAGAAAGAGAGAGAGAAAAAGGAGACTAATAGGTAGAAAATCGATGATAAATATTTTAGCGATTCTCGAAGAGATATGATATTCTTGCTCGTTCGCTTAAATACCTATATAGGTATATATGTATATATGTATAATACCTGACGTTTCGTGCAGCTGCAGTATGGTAGCGTCATCCAATTTTAGAGACATATATATATTTTCTGTAGAATACATAATGTATGTACACAAATATGTGTATAACTTTCGAAGTGGCATATAATTTCAATCTTCATTATATCAATAATTCAGAAGTTAATTATTCTATGACGTCGTATACTTCAGACTTCGATTATTATTATGCATTTATATATCAAGAGCATTTTCAGCCAACGTCGCTAATTTTCAGTGACGTTATAATTATATATATATTACTTTCCTATCGATCTAGTTTAAAAAATTGCTTTCTTTTTTCACCCTCTTTTTTCTCAACAACTCCAAAAAACCTAATTACATTTATATATTTTTCATATCGATCATTGAAAATTATTCTTATGCACATAGATAATTTTTTTATCGTATAACCAAAGATCCAGATAGATCTTTCGAACAGATTTTTTGATTTCGATTTTCATTCTCATTCTCTTTCAACTTTCAAGTGTGTAGAAAAAAAAGGTACAAATAATTCTGGTCCATATGTCTGTATCGACATGTAACGCCCGGTACATCTCGGCATTTGGATCTATAGATCTCCACATACGTAGGTGCGATCCGCACGCGTTCGAAAAATTTCCCCGGATGCTGGGGGTAAAGAGAGTCGAGTACAAGGGGGGCAGCTAGGCAACGTAGCAGCATCCCAAGCATCGGCATCGGCATCGGTACAAGATGAGGGGGTTTTTTGTAAAAAAAGGGGGGGATCGCGGGCGGAGCAGGGGGGTGGGGGGAGGGAAGAAGGGGCGTCGCGACGCCGGTCGTCGAGGCGCCGCCATCGCGCTAGTAAGCTAGGTTAGTCGTGAGTTTGGCGGTGGTGGCCCCCGTCCCGAGAGGCGGCTATATCGGTGGTATTTTGGTTTTGGCTTGAAGCTCCGTCCGCGCAGTTCTGGGAGTGGAGGTCTAAAAACAGCAGAGGTAAGTCTTTGCTGCTGTTCCTTAACAGCAACCGCGAGAGCACCTATCCTATCCTACCCACCTACCTTATACCTACCTACCTACCTTAAACTATCCTTTAAACTTAACTTTACTATCAGAAGAAACAACTACGGAACACTCTTCTCTGCTTATAATATATTTATAAATATATTTATATATCTTTGTATAAATATATTTCTCCTGCATCGTTCGATTTTTTATACATAAAAAATAAAAATCTTTTATCTTTCAAATTCATTTATATACTCGTTGTATATATTATATAAATATCGTTGATTTATCGAACGAACGAAAAAAACACTATTCAAAAACTCACGTGTATCACAAGTATTAATGATTTTTATAACCTAATTTTTTTTCTTTTTTCTTTTCATTTTTCGGTTCAATTTTTCCCATTTTTTTTTATTTATACGTATAATATTTATATTGTTTTCTCATTTCCCAAATATTATATATATATTTTTTTTTTCTTACATAGTCGGCAGTTTTCATTCGTTTATTTATTTATTTATTCTTTTTTTTTTATACACATATCTAACCTTGTTTAGGTTTTTTTAACGGTTTTTTTTTTAATATTCTTCTAATTTTTTCATCCTACTGATCGCGATACGTCGAATTCTTATTCACACAGCACAGGAGAAACGAGAAAAAAAAATATATTTCTTGTTAATTTGATTAATCAATTGTCACCACTTTTGAACAAAAAAAATCAAATATTTTCTTGCACTTTGAACGGTTTGAAAATGAGAAGAAAAATCGAATTTTTTGAAGCACTGAGGTATCACAACGATATTTATTATTTAACACAAAGATCGAGTATGTATCTTAATTTATTTTTTTTTCAATTAAATTTTCATTCCTAATTGCGACTTTATGTTTTTTTTTTTAATTTTTAAAAATTAGTTCGTTTCATCGATCGATAATGATCTCGTGCGATTTTCATCGTCATTACGGTTGTTGTCTTTTACTTTCATTCTTTTTCTTTTTTTTCGTCTTTCCTCTCGGTCTTCACTTCCGGTTAAAGATTTCCATGTCGCAGCGGTGAGGCGAACGTCAAATGCGATTGAAGTTGAATTTTTCTTTTCATATGGTATGGTAATTAATTAATCGAGTATCTAATCAGTTAATCGTTCAATTATATGTCCGTATTAAAAGTTGTAAAAACGCGTTTTTGGAGGTTTTATAGTTTAGTGTACAATATCTTGTTGGTACGATCGCGTTGATGGTTCTGGCGGGTTCTGCAGGGCACACCGATTTATTTCTTCTCCATCTTCTTCCTCTTCTTCTGCTTCTTTATCTTTATCTTTATCTTCTTTTATTCCGTTTCGATTTTCGGTATCCTGTTTCCTCTTGTTCTTCCTCTCTTCTTCTACTTTCTCTTCTTCGTCTTCCTCTTCTTCTTCCTCTTCTTTTTCCTCCTCTTCTTCTTCTTCTTCTTCTTCTGCTTCTTCTCGAGGAGCTCCTCACTACACTGCCTCCGCTATAATACCTATCCTACCTATCCTACTTACTACCCGAGAGTTTCTATACCCACCACTATAGGGGAATTATTTTTGGTATCTTTTCACTCTGCACTCTACGATGCGAACGCTTCTTCTCTACTTCTCTGTATATCTCGTCGTGGGGTGTTCGTTAATACCAGTTTCTTATTTTATATATACCTATGGTATATAACTGTGTAGTGTATATATATATGTACCTACATCATTTATACACATGTGTACATTATACGGACGCTAAAATTGTAACTTGCATATCATCATATCGTCATCATCTCCTCGCATATATGCTATAATTATACATAACATACGTACAATATATGGAGAAAATTATAATCCAATCGACGAACAACAATTCATTACTTATATACTCGTCTTCATTTTTTTTCGCCTTACTTATTAGTACGCGGGAAAACACCGTTAATTGGTTATATACCTGGAGTGTAATATAACGCGTGTACCTTAATTAACTACGATATAAGGGCTGCCAAAATTCTAACGGTGATAGAAAATACTCTACTCTAATTGATTTTTGGAATATCGGTATAACGGTGCACATAAAAGTCCCTTAAGTCTAATCCCGGTCAATATGTTCACAAGTTTTCGATGCAGTATACCAGGTCAATGATTTCTTTAATGTTTTCCATCGATCGAAAGCTTCGGAATAAAAAACGAAACAATTCGCGTTAATATAATAATCATATCATACATTTAGGGTGAATAATTAGTATACATATGTATACTTTTAATATATATAATACGAGATGACGAGTTCAAGCAGCGAGAGATTTTTCTTCGTTAGTTTTTTTGTTCCTTTTATTTTTTGGCTATTGGTCCGCCGCCAACTGCGTTCGTCGCAACATTTGCGAACACGATATATACACATGTGATCCCCTCTTCTTCTCCTCCTGCTTCATCTTCTTCTTCTTCATCTTCGTCTTCTTCTTCTTTGGTTGCACCGGGTCAAGGTGTTATACCCTATTCCTCATGCATAGGTATATACTCACATCTGTATATCTCTAGTATATATATATTTTCTATAATCTAGATCTAGATCACGAATATTTAGAAGCATGTATTCTTCGCTAGATCTTTTTTTTCTGTTCCTCTCTTTCGTTTTATTTATTTATTTATTCATTCATAAGCTCGTCGTCATTGATCCATTAATTTTTTATTCCAATACCGAATTTTTTTATTGATAGTAATGAATAGCATGTATGATCTTAGGTGCAATAATCTATATAGGGTGTGATTTAGGCAAATAGGTATAAAATCAAATGAATTTATATCCCTTTGGGCATATGAATTAATTGAGCTTCAAGCGGGGAAAGTCGATGTACATAATATATTACATATACCTATGTACATTTGAAGTTCAATTAGATGTACGTTTTAACATATTATCGTATGTAATGTGCAGTATACATACTTGACATGCGGTGTAATAATAATGAATGTCACGAGAGAAGAAAGAAAAAAGATAATTTATTTTCGTTTTATATATAATATTTGAAATCAATCACATCACATAATATCGCGTATTGTTAATGCATTAAAGTATCTCTGTATGTTATGTGTACATATGTATGTATATACATTTATATAATACATGCATCATACATATCGTTTGTTGCGATCACGCCGGAAGCTAATTATACCAATATCGCATGTGTTGTCGATTTTATATTGATATTTATTTATGAGAATTATTTTTTCTTTTTTTTCCACGCGCTTTATCATATACCGGGTGATCGTTGATTTATTTTTAATCGATGCAGGGCGAGCAGATAAGATTTTTTGAACAAAAAAAAAACGCGGGACATGCGATATTAGCAACAAAAAAAATCAGTGCAGATATAATTCGCGATGTTCGTCAATTTGACCATTTTTTTCGCCTCCCCTCATCTTTCTTTAATTGTTTTGAAAAATCTGGGGCCTCGGTAATTATAATTATTAATCACCCCGTACACATTATATACGCCGTGCAGTATATGACGATGTATTATGATTTTATAAATATTTCCACGAATCGAAGAATGATTTTTACTTTCTTTTTTTTTCATCTTATTTTATTGAGTCTTTTTTAATTTCATATTCGGTAAATGGAGTTTCATGTATATAAATAACTTGGCGATAATTATCATTTTTATATTGAATTACATGTAATTATGCGATTAATGAGGAATGTATTTAACCCCATACATTCGCCTACATGAGGATATATGTAATCCGAATGTCGTTGAGTCATTTAAGATTTGTATAAATAATGATAACAATTATAATGATGACGACGAATTAATTCACCATTTTACATCGATTCATATAAATCGGTAACGAAAAAATGATTTGAATCGTTCGTGTAGGTATCTATAGTTTTTCCTAATTGCAAGAATTATATCGCAAGAAAAATGTTAGTACAAAATACAAAAAGAAAAAAATGATAAAAAATAAATAGGAAAGGAAAGAAAACTAGGGAGGAAAAAAAATTATTAGGGTGAGGGTCGCGCGAGGGCGAGATGAGCGGATATCCGGTGATGCTGTTCATCTTGCTGCCGGTCTTGAGCTGCCCCTGGCAGAGTAAAAGAAAAATTAGGGAAAGGGAAAATAAAAAGATGCAGGGTAGGAGAGTTAAAGTATAACGCACCGCGAGAATCATAAGACAAACGCGCTATAAACTAAAGCTTGGTCACCACCTGGTATATATTATATAGTACATGCGTTTGTATATATGTACATAGGCACATAGATGTGTAATACATATATAAAGCGAAGTAACTAACGCGGGGACGATATTCATCCCCCTCTATAGTTTCTTTTTCTTTTTTTTTCTTTATCTTTTTCTATAATTTTCTATCTTCCTCTAGAATTCTTAGTACGCGTGGGTTTGGGAGAAGAAGAAGAAAAAAAAAAAATATGTCCGAGCCAGTGAAAAGCGAGGCGTGAAAAAATATCGATGTCGTCGAATAGCTATGTAGCTACCTATATTATATCTCGTTAATAACTATATACGCGCGATCATGAACAATATTTTTATATCTTTAATATAACGTGAGCGAAAAGAAATGAAGAAGAAGATAAGAAAAAAGAAGATTTGGAAAGATTTGAGCTAAATAATCGATTTGTTAGTTAGTTATTTATTTATTCAGTTAGTTGGTTATAAGTTGGTTAGTTTATCGAAGCATTCCAAAGGAAATGCGTAGATACGCGGTTATTGTATACGCTTATATGGGTTATTAGGTGTATTATACGACGCGCGAAGTGGAAAATCTTCCTTGTTTCATCTCGTCGTAATAATCATCCCGTTTATTATATAATATACATACCCCCGTATACGCAACCTAAACTTTACTATATTCTCCACATAACACCCTTCCTCTATACCTTTTTCTCCTAAGGGTTATCATCCTGGCAACGTCCTGTGGGATGAACATAAATATTCTCATAAAAAACTATATACCGATCATCCTTTCGCAAAACTGACCCAACCCTCCCCTTTTTGATGTACATAATGTTAACACACTATACATACTATGTAATGTCACGTGTGATATTGCACGCGTGAAAATTTCGATCGAAATCAACGATGAAAGAAATATAATTATCATTGATAACTCATAGTTTTTGTGTCCATAAAAATCACGTTTCTTATTACAAACGTAGAATGTTGAGAGGGTGGTTTTTGGGAAAGAAAAAAATTGAGGCGAATAGAAGACGAGAAAGAAGAAGAAGAAGAAAAGATTGAAAAGTTAAGAGGAGTCGTTCGCGTTCCTCTTTGGAGTAGAATAATGGAGATGATGAGAAGATGAAAAAAAAAAAAAAAAAAAAAAGGAATAAGATGAAGATGATGATAAGGATGGAGATGATGATGACGATGACGATGATGCGTGGACGAAGTCGTGGCGCTTGCGCATCGCATTAGTTTAGTAGTGCGTCGGTTTGGAGGGCGCGTTGTTGGATTGGTCGTTGGTTTTAGTGACGTAATAGTTTATATCGACCAATGAGGTTATCCGTAGCGTCGGAGAGGTTTCGAGTAGCGATGTTGAGGAGAGGAGGAGGTAGAGAGGGCAAGTAAGCAAGTAAGCAAGTAAAGCAAGTAAGCGAGCGAGCGAGCGAGCGAGTGTTCGTCGGGAGGGTTATTCCATCCAGAGAGACACGAGATCTTTATTTCAGCCCTGAGAACTCTGACTGACTGAACTAAAAACTTTTTAAATCTAAATTTAAAATAAAAACACATTTATTAAACATATTATAATTTTCTAAGCCGCACAATTGATCGGACACTGCATACAACGAGAAGAATAAATAAAACTTACAAATAAAAAGCAAAAATATAAAAGCGCGCGCGTTACGAGAAGTTCAAAATTAAAAAAAAGGAAAAATTTATTACTCTTTAATTTTATTTTTTTTCCCACCAATATTTCTACACGCGTGCAACGCAACATGAAACAAATTTTCAACGAACCGATGATGTAAAAAGAATACATATATATGTATAAACAATTATTAATTACAATGTGTCATGATAATTGAAAAAAAACGAAAGAGGGAAAAAATAATGCGAACGTGTTCCGATTTGGAAGAGAAAAAAAATAATTTCTAACCTTCTCGTTTTGGTGTCTGCAGTTTCATTTATTTATTTTTCATTCACATATACAACAACAACAACAACAAAAAGATAAATTGTCTACCTATATGACGCTATATAGAATCAAGGAATACTCCATGTGTGTCATATGTGTTTAAAAAAAAAGAAGAAGAAAGAAACAATTAAATATTCGGCAGTTTATAATAAATTTTGTATTTCAACAAAATAAATCAATTAATTAATTAAATAAATAAAACACAGGACAACCTTGCGTTGTCATCGGTGAATTCTAGTCTCATTTATTATATCTAGTCCTTTTTCTATATCTTTTTTGTCACATATCTTCTGTTTAATTGATCCAAGAAATAAATTAAATTAAAAAAAAAAAAACTTAACGCGTGCTATTTACCTAATAATAATGTGCATATTATAATATCATTAATCAATCATCATATCACATAATAGTGAACTTTTGGAACGTTTTAAAAGTTTCTTTTTTTCTTCGACTTTTAATGTCACGACATTAAAAAAAATGATTTTGATTTTTGGTTGCTTTTCAAATTAATCTCTCATGGATACAAATATAATAAACTTATAAACATTATTATTAAATCAAATAATATAAATGTTAAACCTATACCTCAAAAGTGCAGCTGATTGTGCAGTTTTTGTTCTCATTAAAAAGTGTGATAAATTATAACGTTAACGTAAACTGATCATTACAATTATTATATATATATATCTATACATATATATAATACATACGGATTATGAATAACAAGTCAATCACCTTATCGAATTGATAGTCAATCGATCTATGTTATAATATTTAATAATGTTTAATAATACAGTATAATGATTGTACAAAGTTATTCGAATTTATTTATCGATGATATCCCATCAGTGCAGAAACCCGTGCAAAAAATATTCTAATTATCATTAGTATAATTCTTATTCATATCTACTTTTTTTTTAATAATAATAATAACGCCGATGCGGTGACTAAAATTGTGCCAACGACGATTATCAATTTGTATCGGTTTTTTTGTCACAAATTTTAGTTTGTACAAAAGTTTTTGAAGAAACCAGAAAATAAATTAGTGATAAAATTAAGCGAGAATAAAATTAAAGATTAATTAAAACAAAAGAAAGAGAGAAAAAAAAATCCTTTCAAGGAGACAATGACAACATCAATCACGAGGATATAATTTTATAATAAACTAAAGTGAGTTACAGGAGATATTTTATATGCTTAGTTTCTTTTATCTAATTATTTGTCAAGTTCGTTAATATTTTTCTTCTTTTTCATTCATCAATTTTCTTTTTTCTTTATTCATTCAAGTGCGGATGACACAGAGCGGTAAATACAATGCAATGCTGTTATAAAATCCCTGTAATATGTATATTATGTATAGTAAATTGTTGATAATGATGATTGATAACAAGAGGTAATTAAAATAGAAAGTAAAAACGTCGTTAGTATATAATCGTAATGATGATGATGATGATGAGGATCGTCATATCTGTGAAATTATTATTATGTTATATCGTCGCCTAAAGCTGTGTGACTACAGATTGATAATTGTTCAATGAATTATCATCTACGATTCGTAATTAGAGAAGAAAAAAAAGAAACGAAAAGAAATTGGGAAAAATGCAAGTTTTATTTCGGTGTGAATGAAAGGGGTGAGTAACGCCGGGGAAAAAAATTAATTTCACAACAGTGCAGGATCTATAGATCTCTGATATGAAATTTTATGATCGGTACACCTAGGGATACGTATAAAGGCTTACTGAATTTTTGGGACAGAAATTTATTTATCATATTCAAGAAGAAGGAAAATAAATATATTGAATAATACAAATTCATTCGGAGGGGGGTCACTTCGTGCGCTGACCTACACTCGAACGAATCGTAAAGCAAAACCGAGCTAAAATCAAATCAAATCAAGTCAAATCGTAAGACTTTACTCCTGGATACGCCGCTGCTGCTGCTGCTGCTGCTGCTGATGCATAATAAACAAAATTCGATCCGACCTCCTCATTTCAGTATACAGTTCTGTTATACATACGATGGCGGTTTATCACACATTCAAATATCCCATGCACCGCAGGCCTTGCGTCTATGTTAAATGTATATGTATATTTTTTTTTTTTTACAATTTTTTCGTAAGAAAAAAATTGAAGAAACGAGAGTTGTGAACCCCTGGGAATGATCATACGCGTGTGTTTGCTGGTAGCATTATAGAGTCGTTTAACACCCATTAAATAGTTCTCGGACGACCTCGCGACCGGTAAACCAATTGGTAATAAATAACGTTTTCAAATCCTCGGTCTGCGATATCATGCTGATTATTATCCCCATAACCTACCCCCCCTCACCACTCGTCGTGCAGAATTTTCATCAAGATGTTTGTAAAATAGGATTGATACTTCTAGGAAATGTTCATTGATGTTTTACTGATAGAAATTCTTTTATTTATTTCGTTGCAGAGTTTTTAACATTCCATCCATACAACACCTGATAACGGAGATATCCTGGTCAAGACAAGATTGCAAATATGGGTCGGAAAAAAATACAAATATCCCGGATCACGGATGAACGGAATCGTCAGGTGAGGACATATTTATCATATCGGCAAATTGAATCGAATTCATTAACTAATATGCTTCTTTTTTTCGTTACGTCGACGTACAGGTGACGTTCAATAAAAGGAAATTTGGCGTTATGAAGAAAGCATACGAGCTGTCTGTGTTGTGCGACTGTGAGATAGCCCTTATAATATTCAGTTCTAGCAACAAATTGTATCAGTACGCTAGTACGGATATGGATAAGGTACTGTTAAAGTACACGGAGTACAACGAGCCACACGAATCACTCACGAATAAAAATATAATCGAGGTGAGTTGAAAACATTCCGTTTCATTAAATTTACCCCTCTTACCTCTATGTATTAGTATTAGTATTAGTATTAGTATTAGTATCCCTTCCGCGATCGTGGTCAATAAATTCGGATAATTTTTTCTTTCATTTCAATATTAAAAAAAAATAACATTCGAGTCTCGTTGTTGTTGTTGTTGTTTCGATTAACATGCATGCGATGGTGAGTGCCCTCGGGCGGTGTGGTCACGTGAACCTGTCTGCTGACACTTGCAGGCACTCAACAAGAAGGAGCATAAGGGAGCCATGTCGCCCGAGAGCCCTGAACCGGATGCTACGGAGTATAATCTTACACCTAGGACCGAGGCAAAGTACAGCAAAATCGATGAGGAATTCCAAATGATGATGCAAAGAAGTCAGCACAATGGCACAAGAGTAGGTTTTCCTAATCTTCTAAGTTTTTTTACATCACATGGAAGCTCTGTAAAATTGTGGGTCTGGAATATGTTCGCTCTTGTTTTATCAGGTAATGGGTCAGTCTAATTACACACTGCCCGTATCGGTGCCGGTGAACAGTTATGGTGAATCTCTGCTCGGGTCCAGTCCACAGATGGCGCATACCAGCATTTCACCTAGGCCCTCATCGTCTGAAACAGATTCAGGTTTGCATCTAGAATCTATGGGATTTATTGAATTCAGTCGATCTGAACTAACGGCGATTCGTGACTTTCTCTCCACAGTTTATCCACCTGGAGGGATGCTGGAAATGAGCAACGGGTATCCACCCTCTGCGTCACCCCTAGGAGGCTCACCTAGCCCCGGACCTTCGCCTGCTCTGGGAGGCGGAGGAGGTAAAGGTTCAAATCCATCCAGACATTCGCCGCAACCACCGCCACCTCCTCATCCGCACAGAGCAAATCTCAGAGTCGTTATACCCACACCACTTACACAGTCCTTATCGGATGACAACAATTACGATGTACGGTTTGTTTGGAGTATTTTATTAGCTAACTTGTTTCGATCAAATCCATTATATTTGAGTACTTTCATTTTATAGAGCGGGCATTCGCAATCTGCGTTAAATACACCGGTAGTAGCGTTACAGACACCATCAGTTCCTGCTGGATATTCTAGTTTTGGACCGGCCGATTATTCGTCGGATCTAGGGAGCCTGGCGTGGACCCATCAGAGGTACGTTGATGACTTGTCAATGTATTCGGCAGCCACCATGTCCAGCATCAGGTAAAAATCATTCATCCTTACTATTCCACTTTGAAATTATATCATGTTTTTAATATCAACGCATCGGTGACACCTGACGGACTCTCCTTACCCGGACGCACTAATCATCGAGCAAAGGATGTTAAATTACGGCTATGCAAATACAAAAACTATTTCAGTGGTCTTCCGCACTTGGCCGTGTCGAGTAGTACGCCACCTCCGCCGACGTCACCGCTACCTGTGAAAATCAAAAGCGAACCAATCAGCCCGCCGCGGGATCCGCACGGGGGTGGGGGTCCTGGTAATCCGGGAACAATTCACCATTCGAACCTCGGCGTTGGACCGTCGTCGAGTGGCGTAGGTCCCTCGCATCACGGTCCTCACGGTGGTGTCAACCAATCTTTAAATCTCGTGTCCAGCAGACCTAACAGTAACCCACCTCCTTCCCATTCTGGTAGCATAACACCGACGAATTTACCATCCCCCGGAGGTGGAGGAGTCGGAGATATCAGATCGTCGCATCCCGGGGGAGGAGGTAGTGGGGGAAATAGTTCGGATTATGAAAATGGACCGCTTATGAAACGGCCAAGAATCACCGAGGGATGGGCGACTTAGTATCTCACACCGATTAACAATCGATATTGCTTTTTTCACGCTCTATCGTACGACGGTATGTTATAGTAGCTGCAAACGCTCGAGTATGGCTGTCGTACAATCCGGTCCAGGTATAACTGTCTTGGACGAAGAGAAGAGTCTATTTAGATATTTTTTTTTTTTCTATTCATTTTTTTTCATCCTATCTCCATTGTTTCGTGGGGATATTTGTTTTGTCAACCTGAATCACGGAAGGTGAAAATTGAGAGAGGAGGAAACGAGATGGAAATATTTCGGTTGTTTGGTAGATGAGGAGCATAACCCTTACGCAAGTTGGTAAGTGGTATAAAAGTCGATACGAGAGACGTTTAACTTGTCGATGATTGTTCGGAGATTTTTTTTTTCTTTGTTTTATCTTTATTTTTTTTTTTTTTCAAAGAGAAAAGAAAAATTCTATTGAAAATGACGAACAGAAAATTGTGGTGCCATAATGTTGAAACTTTATATATATTATATATGTACGATGGATATATATATTATATTTTCATGTATATAACTAAGAGGTGTTGTTTGTATATATGTCATTAGATTCACGACGATTATGATTATGATTATAATGATAATGATGATAATGATGATGATGATTATTATGATGATAATGCAGTGAGTCAAAATTCACGCTGCTGCCCCCCAACGTCTTTGTATACTCTGATATTGGTATAAACCTCTGTAACGATAGGTTATTAGAATTATTACCTGAAAGTAATCATGATCGGAAGTATGATGTGTGCTTTATCGTTAGTCGTGTGAAGGTGATGATGAAGTTGTTAAAAAAAGAAAAAGAAACAAAAAAAAATATATATATAATAATAATAATAAGAAAAGAAAAAAGAAATTTAAATAATATCTAATTGTAGAGAGAGAGAGAGTAAAAAAAAAATAGAGAAAGAAAGAAACAAGAAAAAACCAAAATTCACCGAGATAATATCTCATTTATCTACTATTGGAGGGAAAAAATTCTTTAACCGATGTGTGTAACACGTAACGAAAGAAAAAAAAATTTATAAGAGAAACTGTATAACAATTTATTATTATATTATTTTATATTATACAATTATTACCCGCAGCGAAACTTTTTATAGTAGAAAAAGAAAAAAAAAATACATACATATATATATAAATATATATATATCCCCCCAGAAGCTTGCGATATTAAAATAATTATAATAATAATAACAATAACAATAATAATAATAATAACAATTAACACAAAGTCATGAAATAAATTTAAAAATAAAATGAAAGATGAAAGAATAAAAAAAAAAACGCTCTCATACGAGACAAAAACAAAAAAAAACACGATAATGAAAACGAAAAGGTAAGAAAGAAAAAATGTTTAAGCACACACACACATATACACACATACACGCACGCATACAGTGAACAAAATTACATAATCCACCCACCCGTCATAATCTACGATTGATATCTGCACAAAAGTATACTACGAAATAGTCTTCGCGTCAACAGAAATACTTTTCATTGATATTTGATTTTTGGAAACAAAAAATCACTTAGTCCTTCGTAACAGAGATGACCGTTTACCTTTCGCACTGTAAATTTTCTTCGTTTTTTCCTGATTTTTCATTATAGATCGAAATCTGGTTACGTCGCGGTAGGTTTTTTCTTTCTTTTTTTTTTTTTAATCTTTTTCTTTTGCTAAATTTTTAATTAGTCTGTTATCATATATCGGAAGAGAGAAACAAATATATGTAGAGAAAAGAACGTGAAAAATATAGAAAAACCGACGTAGAAAAGGTTTTAAAAGAAAATAAAAGTAATAAACACACACCCATTAGATAGGTAGATAGGTATATCATATATACATATAGAGTGTTGATTGATTGAAAGAAAATAAAATAGGTAAAGCTTAGTAAAGAAGAAAGCAAAAATAACAATTTAAAACAAAAAATATTGTATGTACATGTACATATATATACATGCACACTGTATACATAGAATTATACATTTTCCACGAGTATTTTGCACATTTGATATATAACTGAAAGAAAGAAAAAAGGGTATATTATTATAGCGTAACAGAGAGAGAAATAATAGAAAAAATTCTTAAACAAATTAAACGAATAAAATTAAATAATTTATGACGGTAAACTGAAACAAATATATTACGTAAACGTGTCTTGCAACATCTAAATTAGGGCTTGAAACAATATTGGGGGAAAAAAAGTAGAAGGAGAACTAATAAATTAGGAAGACGAAACATCGGTACCTTATGAAATCACATTTCATTCAGATTATGTCAGAAGTTGATCGTTATTCTCTCGTTTTTGCAACAAAATAAGTTCATCGTGATGTCTGAATGTCATTATTCTAGTCTCCGGTGTCATCGATGGTGAATCGATGGAAAGAATTATAAAATACTCTTTTTTTTCGTTCGATAATTTTCGAAAGCATCCTATTAATGTATTGAGTTTTTTTTTCTTTTTTTCTTTCCTTTCTTTCTTTCATCAACTTGCGACATTATCTGATGTTATTACTCTACTGTTTGTTTATACATATAAATATTATTAACAATAATAATAATAATAATGATAATATTATCTATTTACCACACACAGCATACGTAGAAATATATTCGATATTTGGAAAGAAAAAAAAGAGAAAAACGAAAAAAAAAATAGAAGAAATTTGTTAGGTGATGCGGAGTAAACAGGTATATATGAATAATAGTGCCTGACACCTTTTGTGGCCCTCCCGACACTCCCGTCGTATAATAATACATACAAGAAATAAAAAATATATATATATACACACATATATATATACAACAAAAACTATATAAATAAATTTAACGGAAAAAAATGATTAAACAAATAATACGTACGATGCAAACGATAATAAAAATCCGTGAATTTTTTTCTTTTTTTTTTCTTTAATCCAACCGCGTAGAAATAGAAAAAAATAACAAAAATAAAATACTATATATGTAATAAAAGATATACAACAAAAGAATTTTCAAATTTGATTCGAAAGAATGTTTTATTCGAATAATATTCATATTATTGATATCGTCAAATTATACATATACATGTATATGTATACGTAATAAAAGAAAAGAAAAGAAAAGAAAAGAAAAAAGAATAATAATAATAATAATAATAATTAAAACAAAAAGAACCTTAATTACGTAATAAATGATTTGATATGGTGTGAAAAAAAAGAAATTAATACATATAATGTATATTATATACACCTGTATGTATAACGAAGAGAATGAAGAAAGATTTTAGTCATCGTATATATATAATAAAATTGTCACAAATTTATTAAGGACGATCACGAAGTGCAATCTCAAGCCAATTCACCTTTTTTTTTTAAAACCATAATAATGGAAGAAAGGAAAAAAAGAAAACGGAGATAGGGAAAGAGAGTAATGAAAGAAAAAAGAAAATTGTTATTTTTCATATTATACAAAAGAAAGAAATTAAATTTAATCTATTAAATGATAATAACAATAGTAATAATAATAATAATAGTAATGATAATGATAATGATAATGAAATTATTATATAATGCCTCCTATATAGTTATTTAAAGTTTTCTATCTACACAAAATTTAATTATATTAATACATATATATATAGTATATATATATATATTTAATTAACGTTATATCCCTACAACTATAAATTATATCACTATTTACGCTATACCATATAGTTGTAGAGTGTGTGTGTGTGAGTGTGTGTGTATAAAAATTAAATTATTGTATGTAATTGGTGAGAAGAAAGTATAAAAAAAAAAAAAAGAACGAAAAAACTAGAGTTGAAAAAGTAAAATCAACGTTGAAATAGAAAGATCGACACGCGCACACTATAATGTTGGTCCAAATTCGCAAAAGAATGTTGAATAGAGAGAGAGAGAGAAAAAAATTATTAATTTTATCGTCGCTTTAGACAGGGTGCAATATCCTCATATTCTTAATGATAGAAATTTTTTTTTTCATCGAATATTTCTTCTCGGTTCTTTTTTTTTATTTTTTTTTTATTCTTTCTTTCTACACGCCAACCCGTACTAATGGTATTTAGTCATCTAATAACGGTTAAGAATGGAATTTGTTTTTTTTCTCTCAATTAATGCAATTCATGTTCGACGTTAGCCATACAATTTTAATGATAATCTCAATGCAAACAGACGAAAGACACCAACACCCCCTGAAGATCAATTATCGATTAGGTGTAACAATCGCATTTTCCGCTTGTCATATCACCACAATTTTATTAGTTTTTTCTTATAAATAATGTTTAATTGATAGGATACCAATATATTCGTGTTTGTCGCTCGTTATAAATATCAGTGAAATGTTATAAGAAAAAAAGAAAATAATTTTTTTTTAGCGTTGATAGAAAAATGGAAATAATTATTACTATTATCGAGATGAGAAGTAAAAGAATATATATATATATATAGGTATATGTATACAAAATAAATATCACATTATACACCGGGTGTAGAAAAATGAAAGAAAAAGGAACAACTGAAATTAAGGAAAGACAATGAGAAAAAAGAAACGTTACATGTAAAACATTTACACAAAATTGTTTTATTATAGTCGATGTATATTTTTAATATGAGAAATTACCTTACTGGAACGTTTTATACATGTTCAATGTATATGAATACATAATACCATAGAAAGTTTTAATGGTTTGAAGAAAGAAAAATTAAAAAAAAAAGAAACAATAAAGTAAAATAAAATAATTGTAGAATTATTATACTTGACATGAAGCAAGTAGTACATATGACTATAATAGTTAGGTATGCATATTATACGCACTTGAATTTTTTTCTTCCTTTTTTCTTCCTTCTCATTCTTTTATTGAGTTGATGATAATTTTTTCTATTTCTTTTTTTTAGACAATTTTAACCTATTCTCGTTATCGTCACAGCCTATTAATTATGACCGATCGATCTCATAGTTGTTATCAGATTAATGAAAAACCCATCAAACCGGTAGCTGTCGTTTTTTTTTTCTTTTAATTTTTTTTTGTTCTCATGTTTTTTGCAAATGATTTCTTTCTTTTCTAGTGCGTTATTCAATCGCGATGGTAAATAATGAATACTGTTTTATTGTCGGTACAAAGTCTTTATATTACCTATTATAATAAGATAATAAATAGATGAATAAAAATGAAAAATTTTAATGAAAATCATATATGATAATAATAGTAATACTGATAATAATAATAATAATACGTTACGAAAGATTCCTACCTGTGCAGTCTGTGAAACGCGGTGGTTTGTTGTTCGTTGTTGTTGCTGTTGCTGTTATCGATGTCGATGTTGTTGATGTTAATTAAAGAAAAAGGTAAAAAGATCTATTAGGAATCAGCAATCGGATGATTAAAAAAAAAGTAAAACAGATACTTGGATTTGATGGGTTGGAAAGCATACACACATTAACTTTAAGCACAGTCAAAGAATCGGGTATACGCATCATTAAAATATCACGATACATCTGTTGAATAAGTACAATTAATTGTTAATCGCAAGCGCACATTTTTTTTGTCTATCACGTTATCGATAATTTGATGAATCTAATTTTTTATTCTCTCTTTTTTTTATCTTGTATAGGCTGTGCGATAAAAAGGAATAAATTAAGAGAAAGAAAAAAAGAAAAGTACACGAAACAAAATAAGATAAATTCTTTTCTTCCAACGAGCGGCAGATACTGATTAATTGAAAAATTCATTTTATTATTCCTAATTCACGCGTATATTATAGATAGCATATACATACATACATATATTAAAATCTGTTTTATCAAAGACAAACGAGAATGAAGAAAACCATACGTTAACACAACATTTCTCGATGACGATGACGATGACAATGATTATATAGTATAACTTAATTATCGATGAACAATTATTACCTTATAACAATAACGATGATAATATACACATAAGTAAGTAACTTTTACATGTTTTATATAGAATTCAATGAACTTAACGTATTCACAAAAATGACAAAGGCTCTGAGGTATCCAATAGATTTATTATAACGAATGAAAAAAAAAAGTAAAAAATAACGAGAGGCACAATTCTCATGGAGATATAGGTATATCGTTTTTATCGACGTGACCATACGTAATTAAATTAAATCAAGCAAACCATTAATAATCAATAACAATAATAATAACGATAATGATAACAATGGTATCGAACAACCTAAACATCTAAAATACTCCGAACGATTAATAATACGATACGAATTGTGACTAAATTTTATTAACTGCGCAGTAACAATTCTCAAATATAATTTTTAACAACCACTAACGGATAATGCGGTGAAAGCATTATAGGAGAAGATTAAAGTTTTCCATCGATTATTATTATTATTACTGTTATTATTAATATTATTATTATTATCATTATTATCATTGTTGTTATCGTTGTTATCGTTGTTGTTGTTGTTGTTGTTGTTATTAGTCTTTTTTCTAAATACTATATAAACCATTGTTAAGGTACACCGGAACATATCTGTAAATTTTCAGTAGCCATCACATTTTACCTGTGTATAATATTAAATATAATAGTAATGATAATATTATTAATGATAACTATAATAAATATTGCCATTTCTATTGACGTTACAAGAGAACCAAACGACAGAGAAAAAAAACAAAACAATTACAAATAATTATGTTTTAAAAAAATATCGCACATAATATGTAATTCAAGCACTATTTGAAAAGAAAGGAAAGGAAAGGGAAGGAAACTAATAGTAACTCATGTATAGTGCCATCATTGAATTGATCAAGAATTAAAGTTTTACTCGAGATATTTTATTCTGTTCGATCATATTATTACTATTGTTATTATTATCGTCGTTATTGTTATTGTTGTTATCATCGAGGTATACCTAGATAGCGTGAAAATTTATCATTGAAATTTGGAAGATGTTTTCGTATTTGTAGCGAAACAAAAATCAGATATTAGAATATTATATACGAAAAGATATAGAAAAAACGTAAGAAGAAAAAAAAACATATGTACAAAATGATATATATCATATGATATGCATATATATATGTGTGAACACGTTGTATATTATAATAATAATAGTTATAATTATCGTTGTTATTATTATTATTATTATTGTCATTACAATTATCATTAGAATTAATGCAACTCTTTATTCGTAGTTTTATCTCATTTTGGTGCTCGATTATAATTATGATTACGTTTTATTATTATCGTTATTACTATTGTTAAATATCATTAACATGTTTGCTTCAACTCGGATCAATTTGCGAATTTCTTTTCAAAACCAATCGATGTGTTTGAAACAATTAAATTGTTTTATTTGTTTGTTAGTTTGTTTGTTTGTTTGTTGGTTTTTCTTTCAAACGTTAATCGATCAACGACCATATATCACATAGTACATATATATATAGGTAATATCAATTCATATAATATATATGTATGTATCAATATAATTTTTGTTTTTATTATTATTATCATTATTATTATTATTATTGTTATTATTATTACTACTACTACCACTACGATACTGTAATATACATATTGGTATATGTACAGTAGAGACGGTTGCATCACATCGTGGTATGTAAACGTTAAAGAAAACGTTATAAAAAAAAATAAAAACACACACAAACGTTAAGAGAAAGAAGGAAAAAAATTATGAATTAAATAAAGAAGAAAGAATAAGGAAATAAAATTAGCGTATGAATGAGAATCGTTAGGAAAGTTAAAGAAATATCTAATGAAGAACGAATCTTACTCGTGAAAAAAATCTATAAAAATTATATAGTATACTATATTGTTATACCAAACATACGATTATTATTATTATTATTATTAATATTATTATGACTATAATTACTATAATTTTAATGTAAATCACCCACGTACGCATTGTCATCTATACAAATACCCTATAATTCTACGTCTACTACAATCACCTATTACCTATTATACATATTTCGATGTAATATCAGCATAATGATATATATTAATATTATTATGATGTTGCCCGTATATAGAATACATTTTACTTGGTTTTTATATTACTTAACGAATCTTATTTTATTTTTAAACCAGCTTTTTCTTCTTCGCATTTTTGATGTTGTTGATTGTTGTTGGTTGTTATTATTATTATTATTGTTATTTGGCGATTTTAAACACAGAGATCGTATCGGTATGACGACGACGCGAGGAAGACGATGAATTTTTATTACACTGATTAATTTCGTACAGTTTTTCCATTCATTCCTTGATTATTATTTTTTTAATTTTATTATTATTCTGTCGAAATAAAATGGTTTTCATTATTATTTGAATGAATGTTAATTCTATATAGGTGAGGTAATAATAGGCAATGATATATCAAGGTTATTCCTCTTAAATATTCATCCTATCGGGTGTTGAGAAGACGGGGAAAAAAAAGTTAACTCGAAAATGGTATAAAATATAATAGAAATAAAGTATCGCAATTATCACGTCATGATTTTTCCATTTTTATAGCCGTTGATGTTGCATTAATTATTGTTATCGTTGTCATATAGCTGTTGTCAGTTTTATTACCATTATCATCATCATTGATTTTTTTATTACAGTTTGTTGTTATCATTATTCTTGTTGTTGCTGTTGTTGTTGTTGTTGTCCTTGTTGTTATTATTTATTTTCTAATCGGGATATGAATATACGATTCATTCTCTTCTATATCCGCAGTACGAAACGTAAAGTAATAAAGTGATAGGGAAAAAAGAAAGAAAATTAAGGAGAAATATATTATAGGTACGTCTCTACACATGATAATAGATTGCAGATCTTATTAAAATACAATTTAAACAAAATGGACCACGTAGTTATATCGTGTACAGGGTTAGTAGTGGTAATGATGATAATGATAATGATAATAATGACGATGATGGTGATGATGATAAAAACAATCATAAGACATACGATAATGATCATAAAATAGGGAGAAGACGACCAAAACGACTATTAGGGACGACGATATATATACACCTTTCGTTAGGTATAATAAAATAATAATAAATAGAACTAAATAAATTATAATTCAAATTACCCTATATATATATATATATATATATATATATGATATCAAGACACACGTAAATAGCCAACGTTCAGTGTAATGTATGTACCTGCATCGATAAACCGATATATATGTATATAAATATTATTTATATAATAATGATGATTATTATCTCATTCATATAGTATTTATATACGTAATTATATCGAGTGTACAATCTTCATTGTGATGTCCACTAACACACATATATATATTTACGTACTATTGATTAATGTTCGAAGAGACGTATAAAATAAATTTGGAAAAAAATTACTTAGAAAGGAAAACGATGAAAAGGAGATCGGTAAAATGATCTGAAATTTTCGGACGATCTATCGAACGAATGAATGGAGAAATTTTAAGGAGGAAAATGGAAATAGAAAAAGTTTGTTTTATACGTCTTTAAATGGAAATCATCTGTCCTCTGTAGAAATGCCTTAATATCACGTGCCTCGATTAATGTGTAATCTATTCACACTTGCTTATTAATATTACCTACTATATGTATACTATATACTACAACTGCTACTACTACTACTACTGTTACTACTACAACTAAAAAAAGTAAAGAAAAAAAAACAGAAAGGAAAAAAAGGAAAAGAAAGAAAGCTACACAATTACCGATTAAAGTTAAATAAAATTATTTACGTATGTAGCGTATGTATAAAAGAATACGTATAATGTGTAATAACGAACGACTTATTCTTTGTACCGCTATTGTAAATACATTCGGAAATATTTCACTGTCACAAAAAAAAGAAAAGAGAAAAAAAAAATACCAAAAAAATAGTTTTAGTTAGACGCTGCCTATTTCTATCTATATCTATATCTATCTATCTGTCTGTCCACTGTGGTATTATTTGTCTATACATATGCGTGTTCCTTTTTCTGTTTTTTCCAAATTTTTCCATGGATTTTTTATACAAAGTATTATCTGCTGTTCTTCCTATTCAGATGCAGAGGTGCCCGGTGTGATAATTATCTCATCAATTTATCAAGTTTTCGAAATTAGTTTTCCAGTTTATTGAAATCTATCGATCTACTTGCTACGATTTTCTTTTTCCCATGTGAGGGAGTTTCAAATATTTTAATCGGACACCTCTGCTGTCATCCCGACTTTAATTGATGTATAATAATCAACATATCACGTGTCTATCAGCTTTATTGATACTCTGTTCATCGCAGTGTTCTTTTTTTTATCATTATTTCTTCTTAATCATATCGTTCATCGATCGTGTCGAATCTCTCCGTCCTTTTTTCTTTCTTTTTTTTTGATATCATTAATCAATCGACTGTCTGATGTCTGTGTGAAATGTTCATCGTTGTGATCTTGTTAACAGTTCACCGCTTGAAAGAATTTTTAACACACACTGTGGAAAGAAATGGGTTAAAAAAAAAATCAAAAAGAATGATAGGGAAGAACGATGAATCGGGGGGGAAATAAATCTACATATAGAAGCCATTTATTTCATTCTTTCATTCGTTTATTTATCAATTTTTTTTCATTTTTTCTTTCCGTTTGTTATAATAAACTTGCAAAATAGAATTACAAAGAAATTATTATTTTTCATTATAGTATATCTATTTATTTTCTATATTTCGGTGCAAATTCTTAATCATCGTATCCAGCTACTTTTATTCATATATATATATATATAATATAGTATATGTTATTTATTTATTTTCAATTCACGTTCATCATCATTTTTTTTTTTCTTTTCTTTCTGAATAAATGCATTACAATATTAATATTTCATTAATATATTTCCATCATTTTTAAAGCTAATGATATTTCTGTTTTTTTGACTGCAAATTGAAAAAGAAAAAAGCGCAGAGATTCACTATGACGAACTTCAACATTTGTGTGACAGGTGTGTGATTTTGTTTATCATTTTATTTTATTTTCTTTTCTTTTCTTATACGTCGAAAATTTTTTGAATAGGTAATAAATTTTTTATTTTGTTTGCGGCCAATTTATCCATACCTATTACATGTCAAATAATACATCGATGATCGTCATCAATTGTAAATTCTCAATCGATTTTTTTCTCACGATCAATTTATTTTTTTCATCAGTTTTATCCTCATTCAGAGATTGAACAATCGTGGTTGCGGTAATAAAAACTGTAACTAATTATCATTATAGATTATAAAATAGGTAAGTAGTTGCCGGTGATCCTTTCGTTGGGTGCTTCGGATTATGGCTAGTAATAATAATTATGATAATAATAATAAGAACATTAAACATATTAAAAAAACAAAAAAAATTAGTAGATAAAGGTACTTCGGGTAATAGGAGATTTAAGTTTAAATAAAAAACAGATAAATTATCTGTCTTATATTTCGGAATTCGGAAATGGAAGCAGAGTTTTTTTTTTTCTTTCTTTGTTTTCTTTTTTTCAGTTGAAGGGGTAAAAAAATTAGATGCTACGGCTCATTATTTATTAATAATTATTAAAAAAAAAAAAAGAAAATTAAAAAACATTCTTTGACCAATTAAATGTGATCTCGTTCCGACACCTAGAATAGTATCATATTATTATTATTATTTCTTATTCAAGGTAGATGCGATTATTTGTTTGAAACGAAAAAATAATAAACAACAACTGAATATGTGGCATAAATTTTTTTTTTTCTTGCCAGGTTATTTAAACGGTTAGTATATTACAAAGAAAAATTAAGAATAAAAAGTTCTTGTTTTTTTTTTCTTTCGATTACGAAGAATCATTGATAATAATTATTATCTATCGGTTGTCCTTTCTTTAATTGTTAATTTAAATTTTTATACATATTTATATATATGTGTACAAACTTAGTTTTTATTTAAATTTTTTTCTTTTTCTTTTCATTCCAATTCTGAGATTACAATCAGTAGCGGTATTTCTTGTACTTCGCAAGTATATCGAAGGGATTTGTTAAGAGAAAATAATAATAATAATAATAATAATATTAATATTAATATATAAGCCTCATTTCGTTAAGACAAAAAACAGACAGCGTAAGATTATTTATTTTAATTTTAATTTTTCTCTTCATCGTTTTTCTCTCAACGTCTTCATTCGTATTAAAAAAAAAAAAAAAAATCTTCTCCGGTTTGATTCGTATTCTCTTACTTATTATTCGTTTGTGTTTGTGTGTTTTATTTATTTATTATTTTCTGTTTCTTCATTTTGTTTTTGTATCATTTATTTATTTATTTCTCTTTTTCATTTAATATGATAAACACGTAGTAGCACAACCACCCTACGAAGAAACCCCCCCTCACATTATACGGCATCGTTCTTCGCCCTGAGGATCACCCTGTAACACAGATAAATATAGATTCCATGATTAATATTTATCTTTTTTGCACTGATTTCATTCTAAACTCTCTCGTACATATCCAGCCCAATCTCGAGTACCAACAGACCCCAGAGCATGCCCCGCTGCCGATTAATTTAAAATTTCAACCTCTTTGAACGTCTGGTTTTCCAACGCATTTTCAATAATAATAATATTATCATCTAACAATTCGATGGCATATATTATTTTTTGATGGGGCGATATTGTTGATACAAATGAATCTCTTTGTCGATTCGGAGAGTACAAAAAAATGATATTAAAATAATAATAATCATAATATGACAACCACACTATTAGTCACAACGATGCATTAGCGTCTGTCTATAAAAAAAAAGAAGAAAAATAATAATGATAAGAATTTTTTTTGACGAATAACGACGATTCAACGACCTGAAAAATGTTTATTATTTTGTTATGTATCTTTTTCTTTCTTTCTTTTTTGAATTGTCGTATACTTTACTATCCCAGTGCGCGACAGTAGCATACATATTATTGAAGACAATGTGATTGAGGCAAAGGTGCTGCTGTGAATGAGAAAAAAAAATCAAAAAAAATTAAGAGATCAATGAACGTAGGTAATATTTTGTTCATCTGGATGAGGTTTTTAGTGAAGCGTGAGAGCGATAAGTGATGACGGCAGTGTTGATAATTAAAAGTCGCGTAATTGAGCGTAAAAAAATGATAAGTAAATGAGGAAAAAAAAAATTAACAGCAAAATGAACGATAATATTTAGCAAACTGAACGATAAAAATAGAAAAAAAAGCAGTCAGCTTATTTTTTAAATAGGCGGTAGTAGATAATAGTTATTACTATTGTTATGAACATTATCATTATCAATTAATAATTATATATTATTTGCAAACAAATGACTGAATGGCTGAGCATCTGAGAGAGAGTTTGATTGAACAACTTACATAGGCCACCCGCCTTAGCTGTGCGCCCTCACGATCATTAATACGGGTAGAGATACCTTCTCTATGGAAGAAGAATTGAACATTGATAAAAACTATCATTCGTTTTCATTGGTCAGTTCGTTAATTAGATATTTATAAATTTCTTTTTTCTTTGATCTGTCAAAAATTTTTATTAGGTATATCGTTCTAAAGCCAAAAGTGAAAAGAAAAATTAAAATTAATATTAATAACTCGTTCCTTATTTCCATTGTAGGGTCAGTGCGGTAATTAGTGGCTTTGTCAATAAAATAATTTATCATCCTAAATAGGTTTTTTTTTTTTCTTCTATCTTCACTTCTTGAAAAGAAAATTATTCTTCTACGAAAAACAACACCAATTGCCTGAATCGCTGTCTTACATCGTCTGTTGCAGTGTTTTTTTTTTTGTTTTTGATTTTGGATTTGTTTCATTAATTATTTTATTTTTGCATAGCCACATTGTCTTTAATTTTTTTTGTTTCTTTGTTTTTCTTGGTAAAAAGAAGAAAACGATTTGCCAGCAAACTCAATTCAAACTTTATACAATTTTGACGACTGATATTTTTGATTCAGTTGAATAATATCCAACGCCTTACTTGTTGGTGGTGGAGGTCCTCCGATGGCCGGAAACCCATACTTTCCCTGTGTCGTGACAACGAACTCGACAACTGCTGTCGCTTGCGTTCCGATGATGCCAATTCCTGTGCGATAAAACGATTATTATTTCATGAAACTTATGGAACACGGGTAATTATTCTTTTTTAGAATTTAATCTCACCTCTCCCTCGCTGTTTAATAAGGTTGTCGTCATGTTGTCAGCTGTGAACCATTTTTGTCCCTTCATTACTAGGTTGGATGGTGGTTCGTGAGAAGCTCCGATATCCGCTGACCAAACGGTCACCGTGGCACCGGCGTCGATCTTTGCGCTTCGGTGGAACTTGAAGTTCGTCTCGAGACTTCCAGCTTTGCGAATCAGTTGCCATCCGCTCAGAACAATTTCCTGGGTAATGAAAAGTGATTTATGATTAACGATTGTTGGAAAACGGCTCGTGAAAATAGATAACTGAATTCAGCCGTACCTTCGCCCCCTTGTTCGTCAGTTTCACGTAACGGCCTTGTGGATCTGCTTCGGTTATTTCAACGTCTCCCCTGGCTTTACCAGATACGCTATAATCGCTGCTGCTTCGCTCCTCGCTCTCTTCTAGCAGAGTACGCTTCCTTTTTCCTCCTCTCAATGGCGTGTTTCGAGATGGAGTGGACCTCCCACCGGATACGGATGTAGCAGGAGATTGCATCGGCGTGATGTTCAACCTTGAGATAATAATGATCCAACGTGAGTTTTTGAATCCTTTTTTTTGATGGAGATAGGAAAAGTTTTGAGGTCCGATTATATTTACCTCGCTTCTTCGGACTCCAACAATTTTCTGTAGGCAGCTATCTCCAGATCTAGAGCCACCTTTATGTCCATTAGATCTTGGTATTCCTGAAGCTGTTGTGCCATCTCATCCCGCATTCTGGACAATTCTGCTTCCAGACTGGCGAGTCCCTCGGCGTGACGAGCTCTCTCGTTCTCGCGCAAGTTCTCGATGTCCCTGAGGTAATGTTGGAAAATATTATTTGTCAATATTTCGAAGGGAATCACACGTTACTTTCGTAATCGTCGTTACTTTACCTCATGCGAGAATTGAGCGCGTTATTCGTCGCCTCTAGCTCGCTGATGCGCTGGTTCAATCCGTCGATTCTAGTTCTGGTCTGGCGTAATTCCTCGACCGCTAAACTGGCCGCTCCACTGTTACGCTGTGCGTGAGAAGTCAGGTTCTTTATTTTATTCTCGTAAAGCATCTCAATCTCATCGCGATTAACGCGCATTTGGCCCTCGTATTGGTCACGGAGCTCCTGCAAAGACTGCTGCAGTTTTGCCTCGTACTGCTCGGCGAGGCGTCCATCGATCTCGGAGATTTCAACCTGCGTCGATAAAATCAAGAATAGTAATTGAGTCGAGGGATCATTTTATTAATAGGAAGTTGCGGTTTCTCTTTACAAACAACTGTACCTGACGTCTAGTACGTGTCTCGGTGAGTTCCTGTTGATAAACCTGATCTTTGAAACTTATGTCTTCTTTCAAGCTCTGTATATTATTTTCCAGATCGATTCTCTGCAGAGTTTCTTCTTCCAAATGTTTTCTTGCGTCATCGAGCAGTGCCTGAAGTCTTTCGACCTCTTTTTCAAGTTCTCGTTCTCTTTCGGCAAGTTTTTTCCTTTCAGCTGCAGACTGATTGAACTTTGTCTGTAAATCCCCACACCTAGTTTCATAGATCATCAAATTGTTCTCAACGATCTGTAGGTCCTTGGTTTTCTTGTCCAGTCTGGAAGGAGAAAAGAACAAAAAAAAACTGTATTAGTTCATGGCTATATAATTTTATTACGAATGATCGCGTGCCGCATGCTTTCAGCTATTTCCAACTATTCTGTGACCTACTTTGAAAACGGCTTATTTATTATTTTTTCACGAACTGATCGCAATCTCGCGGTGGTTTCTCAATGTCATTTCTTCAGCCATTCGCGACCATAAGTAGCTACTTCTCAGCTCCAAGGTTACTCAATTAGTCACCTACGAATTAAAATGAGCGCATATCTATGGACGTGCATTTCTCATTTTAATTAGCTCTTATCTTTCAGGCAGTTTTCATTACTCGTAATGTCAAGTCCGAGGTCAGGGTTTATGCAGCAACTATTATACCGCCTTGATCTAGGGAACCTCTTCTAGTTTGCCCCTTCCTGACTTCAGCGATAGATTTTTACTTTCCCCACGCCTACCAAAGCTGATTTGAATATTTATACACGTCATTAGCTGCTGTGTAAAAGTGAAGGTACGCAAAGTTATGAGCTCTGCGAGCTGTGGTCTTAAAATAGGAATTCTTAGTCCTACGATGGGCACGCAAATGATATGGATACCTCCCAGGGTCTCACACATCCCCCGCTTTTCCCTTTTCCTTTGACAATTTCTGGTGACTGGAAAGCAAGCAACCATGACTATAATAACGGAATGATGTCATGTATATATTAAGGAATTTACCGCCATGATCAGAACGCGAAAGCTTGAACGGACTCGCGCGCATTCCAATGAGGAATTTTGGTAAGGTCGAAGTCGCAATCGGAGACGCGTTTTTACGCCATTCGGTCTTGGGTTTAGTCGGTGATCATCACGTCCATAAATAGACGACGCCTATATCCTAATTTTTTAGAAAATACAAGGAAATTTAATGGAGGAGAAAAACATGCGTGGCAAAAAGAGAATGACGCATATGACGACAGCTAATTTACCACATTTTTCTTCGCAAACTTGAACGAACATTCTGAAAAATAGATTAAATCGGCATAGCGTCTGCATTAACAGAGATATGAGCGTCGGGTCTGATGTTTTCAGGTCAGACATTATGCGGATGACATCAACGTCGCGTTCATTCGAGGCTGTGACTTTCGGGATGTGACGCAACCGAAGTACACGCCGGAGTGACGTCACCGAGTATTTTTGTTTTTTATTAGAGATTGATAAATATTACAGGTAGATGGATGGTGGGCAGATGGGTATAACGATGAGAAGGTAATTCATGGGACTTTAAAGGTTCTAAATATTCTACTTTAAATTTGTTAAATCGACATCGGTTTTCAACTCTCAACGATCGACGATTTTCAACCCTACATCATTCTTATCTATAGCTTCTGGTAACGATCATCAATTTATCGATCGTTCCAATTATTTTACTCAATTCTAAATATGGAAAATAGTCACGCAAGATGCGCCAACGATCAATGGCCGACCCGGCGTACGCGTAACCTACTTTAATTCTACGCTTACTACGACATGTAACGACTAAAAAAACAAATCAAGTTTCTAAATGATCGGGATGCCATTGCTGAAACTCGGTAATCTGAATCCGGCTTCTTTTCAAAATGTTAAAATATTTTAAGCAAACATGACGCAGTGTCGGTATGGGTGAAAAAAATCTGTCTACCAAAATACTCGGAGGCATAATCTCGGGATATCTCCGGTACTTTAAACATGACGGATGAATAAAAAATATCGTACTTATTTTTCAGGTCCTCATTATCGTCCCAGAGTCTCTTGGTGTCAATTTCGAGTTTTGCCCTCTCCCTAGAAGTATCATCGAGGAGTTTTCTCGCGTCGGATAATTCATGTTCGTACATAGATTTGATGTTGGTCACTTCCCTTGTGACGGTTTCTTGGCTTGTTTGAACCTCTCGGGTCAATCTTGAGTTCTCGGATTCGAGGTGACGGACTTTTTCTATGTAGCATGCTAAACGATCGTTTAAATTTGCCAAATCTTGCTTTTCTTGCATACGAGAATAACGCGTTGGGCTCAATGGGCTTCCAGGTCGCCGGCCTATGGGCGTCGATGTGCTTGGCGTCGGCGACTGCACCGAGCTTACGCTCGACGAAGTTACAACGGTTTTCTTGCTCGCCTTTGTAGACATTTTTGTAAAGGTATATTACTTATCTCGTAGTTAATTAAGTGAAGATTTATAAATCCCTCGCACAATTGTTATATGTCACTAGTTTTTATAGATAACTCATAAACTATAAACGGCGTCGCTTGAACGCCGCGTTTTATTAACTGACACGTAACCCACGCCACTATTGCAACTGAAGTATTGGTAGAGAACGTTCTGCTGCCGCCTAGGGGAGCAACGGGCAACCTCCCTCTTTTTATTGTATTTTTTTTATTTTTAAAACAAGCCGCTCATTGGCCGTTACAACCGATTCCAACTCCTCACTGGTCATATGACGCCCATGTGACCGTTTTGACATTCTTCCGTTGTCCTCCAGCGCTTCAATCATTTTCAGAATTTCGCCGATTATTAATTGCAAATTACAGCCGATATTATTTATTTGTTAATAGCATACTTTTGCTGTATTTTAATACCGAGAAATATATATTCGGTGAAGCTGTTCTCTCCCTCCTCGGGCTCGTTTGTTACATCTAGTTTGCGGTCACTGCGCAAGAAGGGTTGCTGTAGCAATTTTAGTGCGCAGGGCTGCAAGTCGGGTTGCGTTTTCAATTTCATTAGGCGTATATAAACAATATTATTCTGCGTAGCTATCACGCTCTGTTGGAACGTGGTCCAAAAATTTAGATGCTGCAACCGTGGTGTGGTATTCCAGCAGGTACAGCAGGTAGCTGCGCAGTCTTACTAACGCACCCTCTCTTCCATAAAGTCGTTGGTTGAAATTTGAAGGAAGCCGGTGGTTGGGTTATGTTTTATAATTTTTGTCCTATTTACGCTTACAAAAACGCTGGTTATTCTAAGTTATTCAGATACGAGTGTAAATAATAATATAAATACCGAGATGGAGCTCACGGACGACAATCTCCTTACGTTGAGCGAATATTTGAAGCAAACTTTAAATCCCGATGTGAACGTTCGGCGACCCGGTGAGTCTAACCTTACAACCCTTAAATTTTGATTTCTTATTGAAATAAATATAGACATCTCTGGTCAGATTGTATTGCCCAGATTTTATAAGAAAATTAATTCCCACCCCTGTTACTTTTATTGAACATGGGCCTTTCGATGGCATAAATTTTATTTCAATGGTTTCCCGGTCAAAAATGACGTCGTAATTTCTATGAATTACTTTTCCATGCAGCTGAAAAATTTCTGGAGTCCGTTGAAGTCAACCAAAATTATCCACTGCTCCTACTTCATCTAGTAGACAAACCAGGGGTTGATCTTGTGATCAGAATCGCCGGAGCAGTTGCTTTTAAAAATTACATAAAACGTAACTGGAAGATCGTAAGTTCAAATTTGTAAATGTTAAGAGTATTAAATTCACCATAATTGTAAATTTCTAACATCATTATCTTAGGATGAAGACACAGGGGATCGTATCCACGCACAAGATCGAATCGCAGTCAAGAGATTGATAGTTAATTTGATGCTTCATTCTCCAGAGTCGATTCAAAAGCAGCTATCCCATGCAATTTCGATAATTGGGAAGCATGATTTTCCAGAAAAATGGCCAGAACTGATCGATCAGATGGTGGAAAAGTTTAACACAGGAGATTTCCATGTTATTAATGGTGTTCTTCACACAGCTTACTCTCTTTTTAAAAGATATCGTTACGAGTTTAAGAGCCAGGCACTTTGGACCGAGATCAAATTTGTTCTTGACCAGTTCGCTAAGCCCATGACTGAACTTTTTTTGGTAAGATAGAATTATAAATTTGTAAAAACTGCGCTGTACATTCCAAAAGAACATATGGTTCAAAGAATTCTCTTTTCAGGCGACAATGAACTTGACGCAAGTTCATGCTAATAATGTGGAGGCATTAAAAATTATCTATAACTCCTTAGTAATACTATGCAAAGTTTTCTACGCCCTGAACTACCAAGTAAGTATATTAACGTTCTTTGTCATTGGTGATGCACGTTTACTGTTTTACAATGACTTTCTTTTATCAGGATTTACCAGAGTTTTTTGAAGACAACATGGCTGCTTGGATGACAAACTTCCACATGCTGCTTACCGTTGATGTTCCATCTCTAAAATCAGAGGTACTTGGAAACAGAAATCTACATATTATCGATCAACGATTCATTGCCCGACTTATCACATTATTTTTTTTCTAGGATGACGAAGAGGCCGGAGTGATCGAACAGCTGAAGTCTCAAGTGTGCGATAACGTTGCCTTATATGCACGAAGCTACGAAGAGGATTTCAAGAATTATTTACCTCAGTTCGTCACTGCAATCTGGAATCTCCTCACATCTACCGGACAGCAGCCTAAATTTGATTTGGTATGCAGAATTCGTGTGGATGTTTATTTAAATGAGAAAAAAAACTTATTTCCAATTGCTGTTATTTATTTTACAGCTAGTATCAAATGCGCTACAATTTTTAGCCTCCGTAGCTTCTTCCACACAGTACAGACACCTCTTCGAAGATCGTACGACGCTCGGAAGCATATGTGAAAAAGTTATCATTCCTAACATGGAGTTCAGAGGTTCGTTGTCAAGTTTCAAGTTTTTCATCGACCAATATAAAAATGGTTTCGATAATCTTTTGCAGAATCAGACAACGAATTATTCGAAGATAACCCAGAAGAATATATTCGTCGTGATATCGAAGGTAGCGACGTGTGTACGCGACGGCGAGCCGCTTGTGACCTCGTGAAAGTTCTGTCGAAATATTTCCAAGCTGAAATCGTGGAGATCTTTGGATCTTACATTCAGATGATGTTGCAAAATTACGCTGCAAATCCAAAAGAAAATTGGCGCAGCAAAGACGCAGCTTTGTACTTGGTCACGAGTAGCGACAGTAAACGACAGACTCAGACTCACGGGGTGACGGGGACCACAGGTTTGGTCTCGCTTCCTGAATTCGCGAAGCAGCACATAGAACCGGAATTGGCAAAGGCAGATGGTACTTGCAAATTATTATTTATTTCATTCGCCTAATCGTTCTATTTTAAACATATTTGTGTTATTTCAGTTAACGAACTTCCTGTCCTGAAAGCTGACGCCATTAAATTTGTCATGATGTTCAGGCCAGTTTTGCCTAAGGAATTAGTTATCGGTAGCCTGCCGCACATGGTCAGACATCTCGCTTCTTCCAGCCCTGTCGTTCACAGCTATGCTGCATGCGCTATTGAGAAGATATTAGCGCATAAAGAAAGTAACGGGGTTCTTCTGTAAGGAAATCAACAGTTCTCGTGATAGGCATCTAAATAATATTTTGCCTGAATCTGTCTCACTCAATTCCTATCCATTCACAGAGTCAAAGGAGAAATGCTCGGGTCTATGGCAACGGAATTGTTGACAGGATTGTTCGGTCTTCTAGAAACGCAAGGGTCGGAGGAGAATGAATATGCGATGAAAGCGGTGATGCGAACTTTTTTTATTCTTCAGGAACGAGTTGTACCATTCCTGGGTGACTTGCTGCCTAAACTCACGGAAAAACTTACTCTCGTGGCCAGAAATCCCAGGCGACCAAATTTCAATCATTACCTATTCGAAACACTTAGTTTATCTATCAAGTAAGTTGATCGATTGCAGGATGTGGTTCGCGAGAAAGTATATTCCTAAATTATTTTTTCTCTTTCAGAATCGTATGCAAAACGAATCCAGCAGCTGTTGCATCTTTTGAGCAGGCGCTATTCCCCATATTCCAAGGAATTTTACAGCAAGACATTCAGGGTGAGTTGGGATACATTCGGAGATTTTATCGAAATCTAATTTCTTATGATTCGACTTTTTCTTTGTTTCCAGAATTCATTCCATACGTTTTTCAAATCCTCTCGCTGCTCCTGGAGATGCACACAGCGCAGGATATTCCAGAACCGTACATGGCTTTGTTTCCTTGTTTGCTGGCCCCTGTGCTCTTCGAAAGCCGAGCAAATATTCACCCTCTGAATCAATTGCTGCAGGCGTTCGTCAGTCACGGACCTCACCAAATTATTGCACAGGGGAAAATTAGCGGGCTCTTAGGAGTTTTCCAAAAACTGATAGCTTCCAAATTTAATGACGTCGAAGGATTCTATCTGATGCAAGCTATCATCGAACACTTTCCTCCGTAAGTGTGACGAGTTTTATGATCTGAATTTTATCAACGTAATTTTGTCATCTTATTTTCTCCTTGCAGCAACACGTTGGAGCCGTATATAAAACAAGTATTCGTCCTTCTTTTCCAAAGACTCACATCATCAAGAACGACTAAATATGTGAAGGGACTAATAGTCTTCTTTTCCTTCTACGCAATTAAATACGGCGCGAGTAGTTTAATATCAATAATCGACCAGATTCAACCACAGTGAGTAGAATATTTTCTCTCTCCTCTTTGTGCTTCCCGCACACTTAGGATACATCGTAATACACTTTTTTTCTACAGGATGTTTGGTATGGTAATAGATCGCGTGGTGATCGCAGATCTTCGGAAAGTATCTGGAGAAGTAGAGAGAAAAATAGCAGCGGTAGGAATATCGAATCTGTTGACGGATTGCCCAGAGATGTTGAGCAGTCCTTACAACTCTTATTACCCGCGCCTCTTAGCTACTCTCATAGAATTCTTCGAACTACCTCAAGACGAAACAGTTTTAGCGGAAGATCAAATGTTCCCAGATGTCGACGACGCTCCTAGTTTCCAGGCAAATTACAGCCAACTGATGTACGCGGGAAATCCCAAAAAGGATCCGCTGCAAAGTGAGTTCGAACTTTAAACTTTAACGAGGCTTTTTCGACTTTTCGGAATTACGGAATTAAATTATGTAAACCATAATGAATAATCGTTGCAGGTGTCGGTGATGTGAGACTTTACCTGGCTCAAGGTCTTGGTAAATTATCTCCGGGTCAGCTTCCCGGTTTATTGGGACAAATTCCCGAACCAAACGCGAACCACCTCAGAAGTTATTTGCAGACAGCGGGTATCGGAGTGGCATAATGCGAACCGGACGTCCGAAGTAGGCTTAAAATTCACCTGATGGCTCGTAGCCTGAACAACATTGAGCTCACCAGATTATAAAATGTTAATATGACGTGATTAAACGACTCGATTCATCATTGTAATCGGTATTGGCGTACCTCCATCGTACGTACACTCGTCTCAAATGTTTTCCCCTATAATCATTGCCTTATAAAATTTTCCACCGAAGCGACGACTATGATTCATAAGTAATTGTATTCGGATGATTCTCCTGTGGTATGTATATTTAAATATTTCCCTAAAAGAAGAAAAAAAAAGGTGGGAAAAATACGGATTTGTGAATCGAAACAGAGATATTCTGTCAATGTAAGCTAATTGTAAAGAAAAAAGTGCTGCGATTTATTTCAGTGAAACGTTTTATTCGTGTTTAATTTTTTTTTTAATAAAGAAGATATCCACTTTCTGATCTATTTTCGGTCATTTACTCTGTATCATAAATTGAAATAAATCGCAAGCCTAAATTGTTGTTTTAACGAATTTTAAAAATTGTTCTACGTTTTCGACTATTATAATGATAATGATTTATTCATCAGATCAATTTCGTTACCTAATTTTCCCAGTTATTAATTAATCGTAGACGCGAAGTGCTATCGGCGAATTCGATTTACAGTTCTTTTAATCGCAGCTGTACTTTTTCTTTTTGTATATTGAGTGCTGGACATTGCAATCCAAAAATTTCCAGTTCGTGAAATATGTATTTAGCCTAAGCATTTAGCTCGTAAGATTTCATAAGATTAAGTAAGCGATATCATTGACAAAAAAAAAACTCGAATCACAATATAATTATGTAATTGTTTAGGTCTTAATTAACGTCAACGTGCGTAACTGTAACCGATTCTGCAAGCGATATCAAGAAACAATGATAGCGCGGATTGGTAATAACTGAAACGAAAAATTTAATGATAAATAAATTCAATCTTTTGTATGTACGTCGAATTAAGTTTCTGCAAAAAAAAAAAACTAAACTAAAACGAAGAAAAAAAAAATATACAAAGAAGCAAGAGAAACAAAAATATCCTGAATTTATTTAGCATACACCATAAATATCGATCGACCTTCAACATCCGTCAATTATTGTTTTCCCCAAAATGAAAATACGGATAAAGCTAGAAACTCACGTTACAATGTAAACAGTTATTTCATCAATTGGCAAAATGAATAATTTAGCACCGCTTAGGAAAACCTTAAAACAGTTAAAATCTCTAATCTGCATCACATATCGGTACTATGTGCGATGATATCGATTTAAATATGGGTTGTCAGTATCAAGATGTGTACGGTGTGAATCTAATAATTCTTTTTGTATTGTTTTTTTTTTTTTTTCCCCAATCTTAACGGAATATTCAATCGTAGAAGTTGAAAGATTCCATAAGAATATCACGAGGTATTTTACGGTCCGCATGAAGAAAATACGCAGGATTTCTTTGAAAATTTCTAACAGAAATAAAAAAAAAACGGAAGCAATTGCATTTTCACCCCTTCGGAATCGGAAAATTGATAACTGTCACGCGAATGGTGTGGAGAGTCTTGTTATCGGTGTTATGTTGTTTTTCCTATCCAATACATACTTTGATATTTTTATAACGTTAACGCAAACCGTAGGTACTACCTATATTTATATCTATTATACGGTATACCTGTGTCGATTTTTAATCCAACGCGTAAACAGCTCGATTATTTGATACATCTATAGCACAATATTCCACGCTTTCATTCAAATGCTAACATTCGCCGTAGTTACACTCGCGCGAGCTATTCGTGAGAACATTTAGCAAAGTAATTGAGGGTAGCTAAGTACTGTAGAAGCAAAAAAAATAATGAATAAAAAAGAAATTCGCGATTAAAATAATCAAGCAAAAATTAAAGTCGGCGGACTTATCGTACGGAAACAGCGAAGCTCATTCGCGCTCGAGCGGGGGATGCAGATCCTTGTTTGAAACCTGGCTTCGATCTGTTTAGTTGTCAGTTAATATACTGCACTGTGCAGTTCAGGTATTTAGTTACTTGCTAAAATCTTCTACCTAATGCGCGAGAAATAACTGTTATTATTTCGTAGACAGATCAAAGAATCTCACGAAATTATCGCGTAGGATTAAAACAAAAAAATTCACGTTCAACATAAATAGAGAAATATGATCAGATAAAATTTCAAAGGGTATGTAGTAAGAGACTATTATTATAATAAGACTGATTTCTTACCTTTTTTATAACAATAGATCATTGTCAGTTACAATAGAAAAAGAAACCTAAATAAATAGAATGTTAAGAAATGATTGTGTGAAATGACCGAATTGGTAATTGATTCTATTAGAAATTAATCTTCGCAAACCAATTCGCGTCGACGTACGATATGAAATCTTTTTATTCGTTTAACATTTCTGTGTCTTTTTTCTTTCTTATATCGCAGGTCCATGTAGAACAGGCTGTAAAAATGACTGTGACAAGGAGCGATTATATGCGTCGCGTAGACGACCCCATCGGCAAAGGAAGCGGTACCCTGTACAAGGGCCCGGGATCTGGATCGAGAAAAATTTGGCCTTTATTGAGTAGAAGATTAATTACTTCGACGAAACAATGTAGACCTTACCGAATCGGGTCGCAATCGAGATCTAGATTTTTATTGGGAACCTCAGCTGGGGTAGTCGAAAGACAGAATGTATCCGAAGAATTGTGCCAGGTGAGGCAAAGTACTTTGCTTCTTTTTTTCACTCTCTTTATAAAAATTTTCTACATATCTTTACGTAATTTCATTCTTTTGCTAATTTCATTGTCCGCAGGATCCGGAAAGTTTTCATTGCGCTATAGGGAGAATATTGGCGGTAGCTCAGTGGTTTGGTTTACTTCCGGTCTTCGGTGTACTTTCACCTTCTTACAAAGGATTAATAT
The DNA here is from genome assembly GCA_963932425.1 of Athalia cordata. NCBI lineage: Eukaryota > Metazoa > Arthropoda > Insecta > Hymenoptera > Athaliidae > Athalia > Athalia cordata. The sequence goes on from OZ010627.1 coordinate 1,165,397, forward strand.
TCCGAAAAGTATCCTTCAGGAATTTTTACGCAATCGCTTTGGCTAGTTCAATGCTGTTCGTCACGATCTCTTCCGTTATTCATATGATCAAGTCAATCTATTCGGAATCATTCGACATAAAAGGTATGCTCAAAAGTTTTTTGCTCTCTTACTTCAGCTAAATCCAAAGAGAAAGCGGTAAAAAATTAACGAAGATATAGTTCTTTATTAAGTACACTAAAATTGATTTCCAGCTATTTTATCTTGTAAAATCTAAGTGCGGAAAATATTTTACTTTCCAATCTCTATAACTGAGTGATTAATTTTTAGATTTTAAGAGCTAAGCTACTAAAAGCTTGATGCTCCATAATAGTCGATTAGATAGTGAGGATGACAGTGTTTTATGATAAAGTTGAAAGAAATTAAAATGGGAAAAATTTATCGATCGACGTATCGTAGAAAAATAACTTTTTTCTTTATGGTTTCGTAGGTGGTGTGGCGGCAGCTACTGCTGGTGTAATTTTTTATGGGAATAGCGTTCTTGGGGCTTTTATATTTTTATGGCTTGCACCGCGATGGGGTCCCCTTCAGCACGACTGGCAGGCCATGGAGCAGCTTACGGACAGGTGAAAAAAAAAGAAATAAAGTTTAAGAAAAAGATCTAATTTATTTTTAATATATTAAACAAAAATTCTGTTACTTTGAATGAGGTGGGGTCGCCCTCGACTCAGGATGAAATTTTCCATCCTGACCGGCGTCATCTTGCTTTCTGCTATGATTGAACACATTTTGAGTATGGTTCATAACACGCCAAATTATCATTGGGGAAATTCGACAAATGCAAGTTTCGAAAGTTACCTTGATGAATACACCCACAAATCTCACGCGTTCATTATCAGCACGTGTAAGTATATCAATTGATAATTATATCTAACGGTAATTAGTAATTAGTTTCCTTTTTAATTAATATTTTATTCCAATTGATTAAGATAATTCATCATTTTTTTTCTTCTTTCCTTATTCAGGGGACTACAACATAGTTCTCGGTACGTTTCTCTTCACCGTCAGCAAAATCGCAACATTCACTTGGAACTTTACCGACCTCTTCATAATGCTGGCAAGAAAATTATCCCTATCTCAATTAGGAAAATTTTAATTAAAGATAAGACAAAAATCATCCAGCTTCCTCTTTAAGGTTGCCACTGGTTTGGCGGAGAGATTCAAAACTTTGAACAAACGGATGACGTCGAGAAACCTCGCAATGCCAACGATCGGGGAATGGAGAATCCTTAGGGAAAGTTACGCGGCTTTAAGTGCGTTAGTTAAACGAGTTGATAACGACGTTTCTCCTATAGTTTTACTATCCTTTACCAATAACCTTTACTTCATCTGCCTGCAACTGTTGAATGGACTGTCGTAAGTATAATTTGTTGGATCAGCTTGGCTCAACCAGAGTCTCGTGGAATGATAGTAATCAAATGATATACAAAAGCAGACCAAAGGGAGAAGGGATCTTGAGCACAGTTTACTTCTTCGGATCTTTCCTGTTCCTCGTCGCGAGAACTGTGGGCGTTACGCTTTTGGCATCACGAATTAATGACCAGAGTAGAATAGCGTTGCCTGTACTTTATACTTGCCCAGCGAAGACGTACTGCATCGAGGTATTGATTGTTCAAAGTAAAGTTTATAACGCGATGAGCTCTTGAAAATTATCGCTTTTCTTTTTTATTTACATTTTGTCATTCGTAGACACAAAGACTCGAACATCAATTAGCAACCGACGATGTCGCGCTTTCTGGTTTACGGTTCTTTTTGATAACCAGGAGTTTTATGCTTGCGGTGAGTTCGGCTTCGACCGGAGCGTTAAAGTTTCAATCGAATTATTTCTATATGATTATTTTCAGGTTGCTGGCGCTATCGTCACTTACGAAGTAGTTCTTCTACAGTTTGATCTCGCAATCAATCAAGACAGTGAATAGAAGTATTTTGTACAAAATTCATTGGAAGATACAAAAAATACATTTCACATATATCGTAAGAAGGAAAACTAAAAGGTCTTTTGATTTCTTCTGCCTTTCTTGGAATAAATAAAAAATTCATTTCACGTATATCGTGAGAAGGAAAACTCAAAGGTCTTTTGATTTCTTCTGCCTTTCTTGGAATAAACAAAAAATTCATTTCACGTATATCGTGAGAAGGAAAACTCAAAGGTCTTTTGATTTCTTCTGCCTTTCTTGGAATAAACAAAAAATTCATTTCACGTATATCGTAAGAAGGAAAACTAAAACATCTTTTGATTTTTTCTGCCCTAGGCTTACGTGTAAGTTTAATATTTGTAGAACTCTTTCTTCTTTAGGCTTCTCATTTGCATCACTGGTTGAATCTCTGTGAAAAATTATCGCTGTTAGTTTTTCGAGCTTGTTGCAAGTGCTCAATTGGATACTAGTTGTACAAAAATTGAGGGAAATACTTGCCTCTCGTGAGTTTCGACAGAACTCCAATCCGAGGCGGATCGAAAATGACTTTGCGTGCGTGATTGGAAAATATTTCGACATCGAAATACCTTGTGCCTCGTCTCGTCCGAAGATCCGACGTAAAGAGGCCTTTGGTTGGTACAACGGCGTTGAATATCACATTAGTTTTTCGGTTGTTCATATCTTTTCTTAGCAATATCAGTTATCAAACTCTTGAGCATGGTATTATGCTGCGTTTCACTTAGTCTACGCATATGCGTTGCATAGATGAACAGTCTTCCAGTCTCTAGATCAGCCTTGGTTAACTTATTGATATCATTAAAGTTTCGAAAAGTCATACAACAGTAACCAATAATGTGAGTGTAGTCGTAGACTTCCAATACGCTGACCATCATTCTATCATTATTAGAACGTGAACGCAAGGTTTCTATGTGCTGAAAGATAACAACACCGGATAGTGAGATGACATTCAAACATATGGCGATGATTTTGTAGCCTAGTAAAATTCCTACTTTTTCATAAGAATAGGGTGCTTCAGGTGCAAGCCCAAACGGGGGTTTTAATTTGGGTATCTTTGCAGGTGAGGTAGAAGAACCAGCACACTCATTGTCGCTAGAATCATCTTCTACAACTCTGATTAATTTGTTGGTTGGACATAAAACAGTTATAGCACTTGTACCATCGTCGACTATAAAATAAATAGGTAGAAATTTATCTATAAATTAATATATCATATAAATAAATTAGCATAATAATGAAACTACTTTACAATATTAGGTTAGGGAATTTTGTACCTGTGTGAGAAGTATATTTGAGCAACATTGTTTTCGATGTTATGAGGCCAATAATTTCAACCTTACGGACTCTCACATCAGGCATATTTTTTGCATGAAATTCTACATATGTCTCTCCGATAAAAGGAATAAGACGATATATTTCAGCTATGAGTATAGGCACAGAAGCATTATCGTCATCTGCAAAATATTTTAGGATATAGTAATGTTTGGTAATTGGTTTTTAATAATGGAATATTTTTTTACCAGGATCTTTATAACCGGGCCATTCTTTATCTCCGGAGATCATAATTTGGAACACAGCAGTAAGCTCGTCACTCATCTTGTTTCCGAGGTGGCAAGGATCTGTAGCAAGGAGGTGTTGACATGTCTTGATCTGTGGATGCAGTGCCGCCATAAGAGGATACAAGGCGGTCCTTGCTAGACCTTCATTGTTGTCATCATGGAAGGATGGAGAATTTCTCGAACTTCGACCCTGTAGTAATCGTCCGCTGGTTGGTTGGATCTTTGCCGCGAATTGACTCGAGTTTAGCGACAGATTAAAAAATGTACCTAAGTACAAATCACCGATTACCGTATTTTCTTTAAAATTTATCGACTTGACCGATAACCCTCATTATTTGATGCCCCATACATGATATAACGATGAGATAACCCTACAAAAAGGATAGTTGAGTTTTAGCTCAAATTTTGAGAAAAAACAAAGGTTATAGGCTTAGGATTTTCTCGATGTTGGGGCCAAAAATGAAGTATTTTTAAAATTGATTGCAGGACGCTTTTCTGATGTATTTTTGCGTCAGGAACACGAATACGTCGATTGAATTAGGCTAGAGATAAATCCCTTCAAAATATCCTTGATTTTTCACTTTGACGCGCGATAAATCGGCGATAACTCGATCAATTTTATAGATAGATCAATTTGGCTTGCAGATTCGGATTCCTGAGATCAAATTAATCCTACGTATTTTTGCGCAGGGAACACGGATACGTCGATTAAATAATTCTAGAATCAAATCCCATCGAGATATCCTTGATTTATCACTTTTCAGATCGATAAATTGGCGATAACTTGATCAATTTGATAGGTAATTCAATTTGGCTTGCAGATTCGGATTCCTGAGGTCAAAATACATGAGAATAGCATGAGAAACTCTTCAAAAAAAAATGTAGATTTCTCTTCCAGATTTTGAGAAAATAGTAAGGCTATAGGCTTACTGTTTTTTTGGGGTAAAAATCGAAGTATTTAGAAAATCAATTGCAGGACGCTTATCCTACGTATTTTTGCGCAGGGAACACGAATACGTCGATCAAATTAATCTAGAATCAAATCCCATCGAGATATCCTTGATTTATCACTTTTCAGATCGATAAATTGGCGATAACTTGATCAATTTAATAGGTAATTCAATTTGGCTTGCAGATTCGGATTCCTGAGGTCGAAATACATGAGAATAGCATGAGAAACTCTTCAAAAAAAAATGTAGATTTCTCTTCCAGATTTTGAGAAAATAGTAAGGCTATAGGCTTACTGTTTTTTTGGGGTAAAAATCGAAGTATTTAGAAGATCAATTGCAGGACGCTTATCCTACGTATTTTTGCGCAGGGAACACGAATACGTCGATCAAATTAATCTAGAATCAAATCCCATCGAGATATCCTTGATTTATCACTTTTCAGATCGATAAATTGGCGATAACTTGATCAATTTGATAGGTAATTCAATTTGGCTTGCAGATTCGGATTCCTGGGGTCAAAATACATAAGAATAGCATAGGTAACTCTTCCAAAAAAAATGTAGATCACTTTTCCAGACATTGAGAAAAAACTAAGACTATCGTGTTTGGTGTTTTTCGCTCAGATTTCATCGAAGATCGCTCGAAAAATGTACAAAGACTATAGTCTTTGGTGTTTTTTCGCTCGGATTTCATCGAAAATCGCTCGAAAAATGTACAAAGACTATAGTCTTTGGTGTTTTTTCGCTCGGATTTCATCGAAAATCGCTCGAAAAATGTACAAAGACTATAGTCTTTGGTGTTTTTTCGCTCGGATTTCATCGAAAATCGATGAAAAAATGTGTCCGAGTGAAGTTACGATAGCGAGGATTTATTTTAGAATTTTTCCTGATTTTTTCCGATTTTTTCTAATTTTTTCTGATTCTTTCTAATTAATTAAATGATTTTTCACTAAGCCCCGCCCAGAAAGCGCAAAAAAATGGCCCTGGTGGCGCCATCCCTCGGATTTTCCCCCGAACTAACCCCTATTTTTTTTGCTTAAAATCAATTTGTTTATAACAATAATTCGACGAAAAAATCCGAGGGATGGCGCCACCAGCGCGATTTTGAGTAAAAAAATCAGGGTTAGTTCGGGGGAAAATCCGAGGGATGGCGCCACCAGGGCCATTTTTTTGCGCTTTCTGGGCGGGGCTTAGTGAAAAATCATTTAATTAATTAGAAAGAATCAGAAAAAATTAGAAAAAATCGGAAAAAATCAGGAAAAATCAGGAAAAATTCTAAAATAAATCCTCGCTATCGTAACTTCACTCGGACACATTTTTTCATCGATTTTCGATGAAATCCGAGCGAAAAAACACCAAAGACTATAGTCTTTGTACATTTTTCGAGCGATTTTCGATGAAATCCGAGCGAAAAAACACCAAAGACTATAGTCTTTGTACATTTTTCGAGCGATTTTCGATGAAATCCGAGCGAAAAAACACCAAAGACTATAGTCTTTGTACGTTTTTCGAGCGATTTTCGATGAAATCCGAGCGAAAAAACACCAAAGACTATAGTCTTTGTACATTTTTCGAGCGATTTTCGATGAAATCCGAGCGAAAAAACACCAAAGACTATAGTCTTTGTACATTTTTGCAGCGATTTTGCACAAAATCTGAGCGAAGACTATAGTCTTTGTATATTTCCTGATGTCAATTATTCCTGATTCCGGATTCCTGAAGTCAAAATACATGAGAATAGCATGAGAAACTCTTCAAAAAAAAATGTAGATCACTCTTCCAGATTTTGAGAAAATAGTAAGGCTATAGGCTTACTGTTTTTTTGGGGTAAAAATCGAAGTATTTAGAAAATCAATTGCAGGACGCTTATCCTACGTATTTTTGCGCAGGGAACACGAATACGTCGATCAAATTAATCTAGAATCAAATCCCATCGAGATATCCTTGATTTATCACTTTTCAGATCGATAAATTGGCGATAACTTGATCAATTTAATGGGTAATTCAATTTGGCTTGCAGATTCGGATTCCTGAGATCAAAATACATGAGAATAGCATGAGAAACTCTTCAAAAAAAAATGTAGATTTCTCTTCCAGATTTTGAGAAAATAGTAAGGCTATAGGCTTACTGTTTTTTTGGGGTAAAAATCGAAGTATTTGAAAAATCAATTGCAGGACGCTTATCCTACGTATTTTTGCACAGGGAACACGAATACGTCGATTAAATAATTCTAGAATCAAATCCCATCGAGAGATCCTTGATTTATCACTTTTCAGATCGATAAATTGGCGATAACTTGATCAATTTAATAGGTAATTCAATTTGGCTTGCAGATTCGGATTCCTGAGGCCAAAATACATGAGAATAGCATGAGAAACTCTCCAAAAAAAAATGTAGATCACTTTTCCAGATATCGAAAAAAAACTAAGGCTATAGTCTTGGTGTTTTTTTGGGGTAAAAATCGAAGTCTTTGCAAAATCAATTGCAGGACGCTCATCCCACGTATTTTTGCGCAGGGAACACGAATACGTCGATGGAATTGATCTAGAATCAAATCCCATCGAGAGATCCTTGATTTATCACTTTTCAGATCGATAAATTGGCGATAACTTGATCAATTTAATAGGTAATTCAATTTGGCTTGCAGATTCGGATTCCTGAGGCCAAAATACATAAGAATAGCATGAGAAACTCTCCAAAAAAAAATGTAGATCACTTTTCCAGATATCGAAAAAAAACTAAGGCTATAGTCTTGGTGTTTTTTTGGGGTAAAAATCGAAGTCTTTGCAAAATCAATTGCAGGACGCTCATCCCACGTATTTTTGCGCAGGGAACACGAATACGTCGATGGAATTGATCTAGAATCAAATCCCATCGAGAGATCCTTGATTTATCACTTTTCAGATCGATAAATTGGCGATAACTTGATCAATTTAATAGGTAATTCAATTTGGCTTGCAGATTCGGATTCCTGAGGCCAAAATACATAAGAATAGCATGAGAAACTCTCCAAAAAAAAATGTAGATCACTTTTCCAGATATCGAAAAAAAACTAAGGCTATAGTCTTGGTGTTTTTTTGGGGTAAAAATCGAAGTCTTTGCAAAATCAATTGCAGGACGCTCATCCCACGTATTTTTGCGCAGGGAACACGAATACGTCGATGGAATTGATCTAGAATCAAATCCCATCGAGAGATCCTTGATTTATCACTTTTCAGATCGATAAATTGGCGATAACTTGATCAATTTAATAGGTAATTCAATTTGGCTTGCAGATTCGGATTCCTGAGGTCAAAATACATAAGAATAGCATGAGAAACTCTTCAAAAAAAAATGTAGATCACTCTTCCAGATTTTGAGAAAATAGTAAGGCTACAGGCTTACTGTTTTTTTGGGGTAAAAATCGAAGTATTTGAAAAATCAATTGCAGGACGCTTATCCTACGTATTTTTGCGCAGGGAACACGAATCCGTCGAGTAAATTGAGCTTACAATTAGATTAATATCTTCCGAGATAACTCAATTCTTCCGCAGCTGCAATATACGTTTATCATGTGTACTCACCTCTGTTTGATTTTTTTTTCCAGGAGACAAACGAGCAGCCCATGAAGCAGTTTGGCCCCTCATTGAGAATGAAGGACTGTTCTCGGAGCATCTTCAAAGCCAACAATTTGCCAATAATTTGTGTAAATAAGTCATGATGTATATATGATCGTTCTGAATTCATTTTTCTGCTTAAGAATTGTCAAATTGATGTTCTAATGTTAATCGAAATTCGGACTAGAAGTATTGTAATGTGTTTATTTATTTATTTATTTATTAACAAATTATATAATTAACAAATTATTTAGAAGTATTGAATATATGTATACTATTGTAACTCATCATAATCGTATACGTGGGAATGGATATAACTGTAAAAATGAATCCATAATAGGTATTGCGATGTATTCCACCGTTGTTTTATTAATAAACATTAACTACCATCAATACAAAATTGTTAAACTATTATTGATCACATCCCTGCACACCTCCTTCACTCATATTTGTTGTTGGCGAAACTCCTGGATTATATCGTACGTGATATCATACATCATCACATGCATGCATGCAGGCATTGTATCGCATCATACTCATCTACCGAATTATTAATAGATCATATGCGACTGCGTGCAGGCCACGTCATGTGCATCTATGTGTATTCTATCATGCTTTATTAGAACCGGAAGTGATAAGGTAGATCGCTACAATATCGGCCCTGCAAATCCAAGGCACATTTTGGCCAAAAATTGAATTTTGGTATCAGGAGAACAGGACAGGCAAGGAGCCAGTTCATCCAGCCATCATGTGCATGCATGTGCATGCATGTGTATCTCATCATACTCGTCTGTCGAATGATCAATAGATCATATGCGTATCTATGCAGGCTTCATCATGTGTATGCATGTGTATCGTATCATATTCATCTACCGAATTATTAATAGATCATATGCGACTGCGTGCAGGCCACGTCATGTGCATCTATGTGTATTCTATCATGCTTTATTGGAACCGGAAGTGATAAGGTAGATCGCTACAATATCGGCCCTGCAAATCCAAGGCACATTTTGGCCAAAAATTGAATTTTGGTATCAGGAGAACAGGACAGGCAAGGAGCCAGTTCATCCAGCCATCATGTGCATGCATGTGCATGCATGTGTATCTCATCATACTCGTCTGTCGAATGATCAATAGATCATATGCGTATCTATGCAGGCTTCATCATGTGTATGCATGTGTATCGTATCATACTCATCTACCGAATTATTAATAGATCATATGCGACTGCGTGCAGGCCACGTCATGTGCATCTATGTGTATTCTATCATGCTTTATTAGAACCGGAAGTGATAAGGTAGATCGCTACAATATCGGCCCTGCAAATCCAAGGCACATTTTGGCCAAAAATTGAATTTTGGTATCAGGAGAACAGGACAGGCAAGGAGCCAGTTCATCCAGCCATCATGTGCATGCATGTGCATGCATGTGTATCTCATCATACTCGTCTGTCGAATGATCAATAGATCATATGCGTATCTATGCAGGCTTCATCATGTGTATGCATGTGTATCGTATCATACTCATCTACCGAATTATTAATAGATCATATGCGACTGCGTGCAGGCCACGTCATGTGCATCTATGTGTATTCTATCATGCTTTATTAGAACCGGAAGTGATAAGGTAGATCGCTACAATATCGGCCCTGCAAATCCAAGGCACATTTTGGCCAAAAATTGAATTTTGGTATCAGGAGAACAGGACAGGCAAGGAGCCAGTTCATCCAGCCATCATGTGCATGCATGTGCATGCATGTGTATCTCATCATACTCGTCTGTCGAATGATCAATAGATCATATGCGTATCTATGCAGGCTTCATCATGTGTATGCATGTGTATCGTATCATACTCATCTACCGAATTATTAATAGATCATATGCGACTGCGTGCAGGCCACGTCATGTGCATCTATGTGTATTCTATCATGCTTTATTAGAACCGGAAGTGATAAGGTAGATCGCTACAATATCGGCCCTGCGAATCCAAGGCACATTTTGGCCAAAAATTGAATTTTGGTATCAGGAGAACAGGACAGGCAAGGAGCCAGTTCATCCAGCCATCATGTGCATGCATGTGCATGCATGTGTATCTCATCATACTCGTCTGTCGAATGATCAATAGATCATATGCGTATCTATGCAGGCTTCATCATGTGTATGCATGTGTATCGTATCATACTCATCTACCGAATTATTAATAGATCATATGCGACTGCGTGCAGGCCACGTCATGTGCATCTATGTGTATTCTATCATGCTTTATTAGAACCGGAAGTGATAAGGTAGATCGCTACAATATCGGCCCTGCGAATCCAAGGCACATTTTGGCCAAAAATTGAATTTTGGTATCAGGAGAACAGGACAGGCAAGGAGCCAGTTCATCCAGCCATCATGTGCATGCATGTGCATGCATGTGTATCTCATCATACTCGTCTGTCGAATGATCAATAGATCATATGCGTATCTATGCAGGCCCCATCATGTGCATGCATGTGTATCTCATCATACTCGTCTGTCGAATGATCAATAGATCTCATGCGTATCTATGCAGGCTTCATCATGTGTATGCATGTGTATCGTATCATATTCATCTACCGAATTATTAATAGATCATATGCGACTGCGTGCAGGCCACGTCATGTGCATCTATGTGTATTCTATCATGCTTTATTAGAACCGGAAGTGATAAGGTAGATCGCTACAATATCGGCCCTGCGAATCCAAGGCACATTTTGGCCAAAAATTGAATTTTGGTATCAGGAGAACAGGACAGGCAAGGAGCCAGTTCATCCAGCCATCATGTGCATGCGTCCGTACCTTCTCACATGCATGCGATGAGGCATTACGAGTCAGGGCCTAATGTCGTGATGTGTTGCTTATGTATAGAGGATGTTAAGGAATGATGGGGTACAGATGTGTAATAAATGTTTAATCAATGATCATTTTGAAAGGGCTTCTTGTTTATTGCTAAATTAACGATACAAAATAAATATCAATACTATGTTACATGTATACTATGGATGTATTCACTCAGAGATATGTGTTCTTAAATAAATGAGTTACAATATAATTGAAAAACATTCATGTTCCCTACTTCAGGAAGTACATAATCTATAGCTATATGCTGAATAATGTAGTAAGTAATGTCATTTAGTTGATAAGTAGGATGGACCATTTTCCAGATGCGCCAGAGTCTTGCAGATACAGAAGCAGTCTTGTTTTCTGAATAATGGGCGGTGTTGCTTCGCAGGCCGTCAATTTTCCTCCTGCAACAAAAACAAATAGATTTTAAAATCATGAGTCAACTAACAATAAATAGCAACTCCATTAAATAAGCAAGTTATCGCCGATTTTGCGCTTTCCGGAACGAAACATTGAGATGTTTTCATATGATCTATTCGTAGCTCAATTTACTCGATTGATTCGTGTTTCTGAGGTCAAAATACATCAAACAAGTTTCCTGAAATTAATTTTGCAAATTCTTCACCTTTTGCCCCAAAATACGTTTTGATTTTTCAAAGTTTAAACCAAAGTTCAACTATTCTTTCAACGGAAGCTGAGGAATTGGCTCACAGTCAACCTGAAGTTGAAATTAGGAAAAATCAAATTTAGTTATGCACACGACACTACGTTCTATAAGCCTTCGACCCTTCATCAATTTGTCTTTCATCTAAGATCCACAGATTATTATTAAATAGATTCTGCGTTCAAGTTCTTGCCATAGCTTATCCGGCAAGAAGTATCTCCCTTGATTTGACCATGGCGGATTCCGTTTCCATAATGTGGCGCACAGGTAGAGGCGGTGGAGGCAAGGAGGTGTAGAGGTAACGAAGCTCCATCTAGTGACTATTCAGAAACAAGTGAACTGAACGCAACCCCTTTTTACTATTGTGCGATGGTCGAAGTTACAATGAGGATCTTGTGAATTATCTTCTATTAAAAATTATACCATTTAAAAGTAGATCCAACGTTTAAAATTCGTTAATTTGTAAAGAGATGATTTCGAAAGCAGCCGTGGGCATCGCTGCCGGAATTGCCGGCAGCATATTTCTAGGGTATTGCTTTTACTTTGACCAAAAACGACGAGGCGATCCAGACTTCAAAAAGAAATTACGTGAACGTGAGTAGTTACACATGAATTGTTCTATTTCTACTAATTTACCCTGAGCCATCGATTAATTTTTTACTTTCCTATGTCAATTTGCTGCAACACCTCAAAACTTCCTTGTCGAACCTCCAACCTCTCACCCTATAATCTGAGTATTCGGTACCAACAAATTACAAATTGAAAATCCAACAGCAGCACGTTCTCGATAAAGTTTACGTTTAAGTACACACTAATCTAATATCATAATCACAATCTCCTCAAAAGTTTCAAACTTGTTACTCCAAAAAATATTACCACCATTAGAAGACATTTCGGTTACCTTAAATTATAAGGTCTATGCTACGGAGTCTGAAAATTCAATAGGTTGTAAAATAGCAAACAGACCGTGATTTAATCTAATAACTTCCTGCACTTTAGATTATGTGCATCAGACCTCTTGCAAGGGATTACTTTTACATATTAATATCATTGTAATAACTACAGGCAGAAGAGCTAGAAAACAAGCACAGAAAGCGGGATCAAAAATACCAGACCTCAAGGATCATGAAGCGATGCAGAGGTTTTTCTTCCAAGAGGTAAATACAACTCATTTAGAAGTCATTTTCATCGATAAGTTGTGATACCAACGTTGTTTATTATCTAATAATGAATTTAATCGTCGCAGGTTCAATTGGGAGAAGAAATGTTGGCCGGAGGAGACCTTGAAGGAGGAGTTGAGCATTTAGCAAACGCTGTTACGGTTTGTGGACAACCCAATCAGCTGTTGCAGGTTCTACAGCAAACACTTCCACCGCAAGTTTTCCATCTTTTACTACAACGACTGCCCTCCGTTGGCCAGGTTTGTTACAATTTCCTCCTACAATATTATAACCAAAGTTTCGATGGAGAATGAAAATAAAAAATAATTTCCAAAATCTGTTTAGTATTATCGACTGGAGGAAATTAATTGGTTTTCTTTTATTGTTTAATGTTACAGAAAATCGTACTTCAAACAGCGATGGCCGAAGAAGATGTCGAATAAGATAGAGCAGCACATAATCTCGTTGGTTATTCCAAAATAAAAAAAAAAGAATGTTAGTAGATTATACGATCGTTTTAGACAAAATGGTTCGCTTTTCACTTACTTACTCTATCACGTAATCCTAAGTCACTATATATTCTCTAAGATTAAAATTGCAATAACTGTTCGAATCGATACAATTCTCGTTTGCCCGAGACAATTCGTCAACGATCACATAGATCCAAAAAGCCTAAAGGGTGCTTCATCGATGACCGTGATTAATTTCGTGCCATTTTAATAAATAAAACTAAAACTTGACTTACGTAAAAAAATTCAGCTAAAAATACTGCTTGCTATAAATACTTGTAATTAGAAGAAATTAAGATAAATTATTACGGGCACCACATTTCTGGAGCTCGTAGATCTAACAAACATTTCCTCAAACTATAAACTTGAGTTACCTCACGCGCTTGACTTGTAAAACAATAATATTTTTTCACGCCAGAAGACGTACGAATAACACAATTGATTCCTAACTAATCAGACAGAGCTACATAAAACTGTAATTCATGAAAATAAGGTAAAAATATTTTTCATTCGACTCCTAAGTATAGAAACGAAATCTTGTACAATAGATAAACTGAAGTTAATTAGTATTGGAGGGAAAAGAGGTCTATGGTGGTTACAAACATAGGTTAGTTATTCGAAATTCGTACACATGACTCAGAACGGTACAACACAAGTTGCTTCCAGATGTGAAATGAAGAAGAAAAAAAAAAAGAACGAATGGCGTTCAGGTTATTTCTAGAAGCGTTTCCATGTTTCGAACTTCACGTAGCCGCAGCCAAACTTCATAAGTTAATTATATCTGCAATATACTGCGATGAATCAATTTAAATATTGTGCGACGTTAGAATATTGTTGTTCACGTGAAGTCTCGTTGACTTCTGCGATGCCTAAGGTAAGTTTGAAATGTGTTCATACCAGGTACATAATTTTCCATGTTTTTTTTTCAACGTATTTCCACACTCCTATTTGTACAAGAACTTAAAATTATCAAGTTATCAGATCTAGAAGATATCAGACTACCTCCAATATTCTCAGATTTATATTTGTAATTTTACAAACACAATAACAATATTAATGATAATTAAGATCGCAGAATCTAACAAAAACATAATTATCTTGCTACGGTAGAATGTAATTAGAAAATTATCAAATTGTATAATTTACAGTTCATAAAAGAATCCAGTCTTTCATTAAAATAGGCTGAAAAGAAGAGATTCTGAATAAATAAAACAACGCTATTACCTATGCTTATGATTTATTTTTTTTTTCATTTTTATTCTATTCTTTCTTTTTTCAATAACTATCTCGGATTTATTTCAACTGGTTGTGCATTACAGCACGTATTACATTTTGTTCGTCATTAAATTTATGTACATATGATAATATTTTATTCTTTATTTTCTTCCCCCTGGACCTCTCAATTCATAGTGCAAACTATACACATTTTTAAATTATGATAAATGTATTTACAACGTGTGTTTAAAAAAACACGTTATTATTTAGAAAAAATATATATATATATATATATATATATATATATATATATATATATATTATGATGTATGTACAAACGTCGATGCAATTAATTAATTATATATATCTATACTAACAACAAATCAAAAATTCCTATAGTTCAACCATGAAAAAGAAGAGTTAAAAAAAAAAGAATTGAAATAAAATAAAATTAAAGAATATTTTACATATAATATTATACAACAATTATTTTTCATAAATTGTAGAGGAAGAAAAGGAAAAAAAAATTGTCATCAAAATATCCACCGTTTGTGTACTAACTATTTTACAATTGGCAACGCAATTATTCTGACCAAAAATTCATGAAGCATTTTTCTCCGATAATGGATTTAGCACTTCGTATTAGATAATAAATAATTGTTATCGTAGATTATCTGGAATTAAAAAAGTAAAGAGCGATAGTTTGATATGCTCGATCTGCGAAATTCATGTTCAACTGAATTTTATTAGGTACGTTATTTGAATGTCAACCTTGTAATCTATACGTAATCAGTTTGAGCTTGCTTCGATGTTATATGAAATGACGATCACAATCTCGTAAATTAACCAATGAGAAAGTATTAAAAACAATAATAAAAAAGGAACATTTGAAATATTTCAAATTCTCGGCAGTATTTGGTATTTTGGAACAAGATCAGGCCCCGTGGAGTTATCACGGATCATTAATAGTTGTTAGATAACAGATATCTATCGACAGCGTCATTAGTTATGTGAGATTTTCAAAAATATCGCTGCTGTCAGATGTTGCGAAAAAAAAATTCCATCTATTATGAGTTTTTATAATTGTCTTTCTTTTTTTCTCAAATTTATCCGTGATAACACTTGATCTGCAAATGATATTAATATGTGTAGCCTTAAATCTTGATTAATGTATATTAAATGTTGATCATGATTCCACGTGTTCAAATATATACCGTTACGATATTATACTAATATTGTTTCTTTGCCGTTCTTAATTCGATTCATGGCTGTTCTGATTAGCGTCGATGTAAAATTCTAATTAAAAATTATTCAACTACATTGATCGAATTTAATTCGCAAGACAATTTACTGTAAATGAAATTAATTATGGGTAGGCATTTTTGGTGAAATTGTCATCAACGATATCGAACATACGATTATACTATTCGTAGTTTTATTATTATTATTATTATTTCTTTTTTTTTTTAACTAATAACGCACTAGCCAATTCAACAGTCAAAAACCAGAAGCAACGAGGATCTCAATATTAAATCATTTTTATACTTTAAAAAAAATCTCCCTGTATTCATTTTATTTTATTTTTTTTCAGGTGGAGAATCGTTGTCGCATAGGTCCGACATTTTTAATTTTTTTCTTCTACTATGATCTTTTATTTTCATCATATTAGATAACGCTGTATCAATAAATATATTTTGTTCTTTTTTGTTTAACCTTTACAAAAAAATAAAGTTCTAACTACCCGTTACCGCAACCAGCATGCAACAACTTATTAAATTTTCTACAATTTTATATACCGCTAAGAACTTCTTTTCTGGCTTCTGACATTATGGCTAACGCGCCTTTAGTTACTAATTCTTCTGCGATATTTTGGCCTAGACGTTCGGCGCCGAGCAAACTTATTCCACTTACTTTTCCTGGGGCTATACTGCAGTACAATCGGGGCTCGCGGTACGGACACTTTCTGTTTATGAGGAGAAAACAAAAAGACAAAACAAAGAGCGATTAAAATTTGTCAGCTTGCGGCGAATTCGTTATACCAACTTACTTGGGTGGCTCTCCGTCGTCATCTGGTAAATATATTCTGTTTTTGAGAACGTGACTTATCACGGTTTGACCATTCAACGACCAAACTGCTCCAGTGATACTCAGCTCTTTACCGACTAACGAAGAACAAACTGCTACGGGTGCTGAACAACCACCGCCGAGTGTTCTTAGAAATGAACGTTCGCAGACACATCTTAAAGTTGTTTCAATGTCGTGCAGCGGCTCTAACAATGCTAGAATATCCCAATCGTTCTCTCTGCATTCGACACCAAGAGCTCCCTGACCAACGGCATAAAGTGCTTCCTCCGGCTCTAGCACCTGGACGAGAAGAATTTAAACAATTTGTGAGGTTGAGGCCACAGGTTTTCGAGTTTATTTCAATCTATTTCAGAGCTTCATTACCTGACTTATGCGATCCTGCCAACCCATTCTTTTCATTCCTGCGGCGGCAAGGATAATAGCAGCAAAAGGACTGGATTCGTCGTCCAGTTTTTTCAACCTAGTGTTCAAGTTCCCTCGTATACTTTCTACTTTCAAGTGTGGCATATTACGAGCCAGTTGTGCAGAACGACGTAAAGAACTAGTACCAATTACACTACCTTCCGGAAGTGTGGTGAGCGTTTTACCCTGATATTTTTTGGACATGACAACAGCGTCTCGTGGATCTTCCCGCCTGAAACAATATTGCGAAACATTTATTTAAAATATTTCAATCATATTTACACATTCCTTTTAATCGAGGTAAACAGTTACCTGTCCACAAGATTGAGTAATGATTATCTAATTAGCAGTTGACAAATGATTATTCGTGACAGACATCGTTTGAACTAGAAACACGACTTTCATTTTGCAGTCATCAAATTTATCGAATATTTTTCAAATAAAGCGTGATGATTCGCGAAACGTTAGAAGGTGAAAGTAACTATAAGTTTGATATGATGCAAAAGAGAAGGCTGGTAATGTCGGGTCATTCAAGGTTACAGATTTTAGAGCAAGGCCAACAAATTAGTAGCATCTGGATCTAGAGTCGTAAATCAAAAAACCTGATTTTTCACTTTGAGAATAGATTTCTAAGTAGTCAATGAAAATTTAAGACAAGAAAAGAATTATTGCTATTCAGGCAGAAGCCATTGCAAAAATACATGTTAGCCAAATAATGATGGAATGACGTATTGAAAATTCCACATTGAAAAAAGAAACGTTAAAAGAAAAGATAACTGGTATGAAATAACGGCGACAAAACAGCTATTGTCGCCTGTCGATCTGTCTGCGATACTTTCAGACGTTGGTTAAATATGTTTATTTCATGAGATGGAATGCATAACAAGTTCATCCATAAATTTCCATTCGGATTAACAGTTTCAGTATTCAGGCGAGTTCTGAACTGCGTAAAAACTCCATGGAATTTAATATTATACTTCGTTTTTTCTGGTATAATTTTTTGTTTTTTTTTGTTTTATACTCACTTCAGTATCGCACCTAGAGCCATTCCTTCTGGTAGAGTAGTCGGCAAGTCCTTTAAAGAATGAACCACAAAGTCGACTCTTCCATTTTCCAGAGCTATTTCCAATTCAGCAGTGAAGAGAGCTTTTTCACCAATTTTAGGTAACGATTTATCAAGAATTTTGTCGCCTTTTGTACTCATTGTTACTGTAAAAGTAATTAAACAAATAAGTGGCCTAAGTGCTACCAGTAACTTATCATAATTAAAATTAAAGATTGCAATCAAACAGATTAACTCAACCAAAAGTGCAACGAACTAAAGTTTATTCACCGTTTTGCTAATTATCAATTCAGATAAGAAAGATGTCATTAACATTTCCAGACACTGATTAGAGTTATATAAATTTAAGGGAATATAATTAATGGCAGCTCCAAATCTGAGATCAGAAAATTACCACGAATATAATATGATAAAAGAATGATTATGGCTCACCTATTTCGAAATTTTTTTTTGGGTGTAGATCTTTCATACATTGTATGACAAATCTTGTTTGAATCAGGGCTAGCTGTAAATATAAAGATTAATTAGACTTTGCCCTGGCATTATTTTGAAAGTCCTTCATCCCTCTCTATTTGTTATCTGAGAAAAGTGTCTGAAAGAGACAAATGGAAGAAGGTGCACCGCTTCTGTTGTCAGATTAGAAAGTGAGTTACGTGCAAAATTTGAGCAAGATTCAACCATTCTCCTCAGCTCTACCGTAATACGAGTACGAGTACTTTCATGATAGAACATATACGTCAGCGTTCGTGAATTACATACATTAAGCAATGATTACTGTTTTTTATTTATGTGAAAAAATATGGCACAAAAGATCGATGATAATAACACACGTATCTTGGAATATTTTTTCAACAATTTTTCCTCTCCCCTCTTTGACAACAATTCATGTTTTTGATTTAGCTTGTAAATTGTAGGGTATAAATTATTATTGGAATGACGTAAAAGCCAGGTGCTTGAGCTCATGACGATTGACTCGCTAACTGCATTTAATTTTTTGGTCACATTCAAGGCTACAACAATTCCAGACAATCGGTGCAAGGAACATTTTTCAAACCAAGTGGTCAAGGTTTGAAAATAAAAGAATTACATGTCAAGTGAAAAATAAAGGATGTAATCCTGAGACTGGGTACTCCGGAATGATTGAGCGACATTAAAAGTTGTCTGTAACAACTTGACCAAGAAAGATAGATAATAATAATAAAAATAACAAGATCACGATCAACCTTGGTTTATATTGTTATTGCTAAATGATTATTGTAATTACAGTACAGTAAATTTGCTCACCTCACTTTTGCGCGATCCAACCCGGATTACGTCACGCGTTTCGGAGGTCATTGTGGCTCAAATTAGGCAGTACGCAAATGTGAATAATAACGTGTGTAACGAATAATGCGAACAGTTTGCACTATGTACAGAGAGGTTTGATTATTTTCGGAATGTATTATCGTAAAATAATGCTACGTCCTTAGCCATGTATGATACGAATTGGGTCATAAGGAGAAACAACTTTCACCAATTCACGGATTGTGACAACCTCAAGATGATAATCGAGTTACAGGATGTAGCAGCGCGTGTTTAATAGGAAGGAAAATATATTAAATCACTACCGTATCAATGCGAATAAATTATTGGAAAGGTAATACACTATCGCCGTTTATTTCACAGTCACTGGCACTGCAGCAGAATGTGAAATTTATAATTATGATATTTAAATGAATCGAATCTTCCCCCACGACACTCTTAACGCCATGACGGTCGTCTACTGAAAGATAAGATCCGAACCGAAATCAGCCGGCACGACACCTGACGATCAAATCCGCGGATTTACATCGATATCTCGAATCTCGGAAGATATTTCGATCATGGATCATGCCATTTAAATCTAATGATTTAAATGCCACGGATGGTTTTTTGAAGCCTTATATCTGGGTGGTTTATTTCCTTTAATTCAACTCATCTTCCTTTAATTATCCCTTGGTTTGATTTTTCAAGTGACAAATATTTAAGAGCATCATCAATTTTAAACTGGCAAGGCCATAATTGCAGGTTTTTTACAATGGCCGGAAGGCTCCTATAAATGGAATGTTATTTTTATGTACGATTTACATGCTAAGTCATGCTTAACACGTAACTATTATCATGATGGAAGACTTTAAACGATAAAATTCAATTCGAATGAATCGTCCCAACGAGAAAATCGTTTTGTCAAGTCATTATCATTGATACGATAAAAATCCTAATGATGTTATTAACTTTTCAAATAGTATTGAAAAAAACTATTGGAATAAAATTTTAATTCGCTGTCGCACATATTTTTTGCTACTTCACTTGAGAAGTAAAAAAAATTTGTAGATGAAATAGGCCATTTTCTAACGTACTATTAAAAATAAATAAATTGATTATGTCATCATTGATTGAGTTATTAGATAGGGTCAGAAAAAATAAAATGGAAGTCTTCAAGCGCTCATGTCTTCTCAGACAGACATGAGAATATTGCATAAATTTTATTCAAAATAACATCGTACGTATGACAGCAACGTAGTATTGTAATTAATTCGCACTAGGTCCTCGATCAGTAAAAATACTTACGATAACTTCGTACCTTATAAAACCATATTGTCATGTTGAAATATTATCAATACAATTACAGAGTCAATATTACAGAATACTGACTTATAAGTACAAAAATAAAGGATTACACTGATTTATTCTGAAATCTCAGTGCTAAAATCTAAGCGATAGCATGTGTAGTAATATTATGAGTGTTTTTATAAATGCGTAGGCAATTTACCTGTAAATAATTATATGCGTTGATACATGTACAACATGTTCATAAAGATTTGTATTTAGGTGTAAATATTAACACGTTTAATATATATCTTTCAACTTTTGAATAATTTTCTCTTTATTTATTTATTTTTTTTCTTCTCTTTTCAATATAAATATCATTTATCAGGGAAGTTATATTTTCAGAAAATACGTTTTCCGGGCGAGGATGTTGACTAGATCAAATGGATTGCTATTATTTCATATTCACTTATTATAGAGAGGCGGTTGGTGAATGGTATTCATCTCAAAGAGCACTTTGTGGTCGAAAACTGTGGTTATTATTATAAGATTCTCAAAATATTGGAGAAGAATTTTTCAAAGTATTTGTACGTTATTTCAATTAGTTCTAAAAGCTGTGCAGCATGCGTTGTTAATTTAAATCAAGCATACCTCGGCAGCTGCATCGATTATTGCATAATCTATATTATTAGCGTAACTAGAATTACTGCGAAATTAAATTAACTGTTTAGATAATAGGAATATCTATATAAATAATAGAAATAAAATTAACCGTAAACACGTTTTGAACGTGTCGCAGCTCTTCGCCGGCTACATCCTTACTGCAGTGAACAGCCGCTCTCATTTTTAGGTTCTTTGATACTCTGATGGACGGCCTCTTCTCGAACTGGTGGTAAATCATGTTCTCGCGTGTCACTAGGTGCTGTTGTCCCAATAAAAGCTTGATACACGGGTAAAGTCCAGAGAGGACTAGGAGCTGGCATACTAAAATTTACCGGACTTACTAAACCGTACGTAGCTTTCGTCTCAAGGGTAGGAACATCCCCAGGCACCTTATGGTGGTAACTAAAATTATTGATATTCAATTTACACGGTGAGAAAATTAGAAAAAATGTTGTTTTTTTTCTGTCTAATAATTCCTGGCGACACATCGAACTTACATGAAACCATTTTCTCTGTTACATTTATCGAGCGTGATTTTTACCAGCGGAGCCAATCGCTTGAATACAGCGTGTTGGTCAGGCTTAACCCTTGGCGCTGGGCCATGCGTCTTCCCATATTCCTGGCACAGAGCTTTTGCCTGATTTAAACATCTTTCGCTCTCTTCAAGGGCCTTTATCGCCTCTCCACATTTATCCATCGACAAAAGGTTTTCTCCACAATAATTATACGCCTGAAAATAGGGTGCGTGGTAATCGAAACTTTTCGAAACATTTCAAGAGCCAAGAGAACAAAATTTTTTCGGAGAAAACTCATACGTAAGATTGATAGAAGGCTGCTTTCAGTTCCAGATATTTCATCCATTGAGCTGAAATGTCTGGCTTGAAGGGGCGCAGAGTATTAGCTGCGTCGAGGAAAAGTTTGCTTGTTTCGTTTGCCAAAGCAGATATCAAATTGTTATTGTGTTTCAACTCTACAGCTCTAGCAACTGTCACTGGGATCACAAGAAAAACGAATTGTACTCACAGAGCGGTAATTACGTAACATTTAAGCTAAAGAAAAGGGAAAATCAAAAACCTTCTTGTGCCTCAGCAGTGCATTGGTTAATATACGCATTAATTACTCGTGGATCCAGGTCACTTCCTAGAACGGGAGGGTTTGCCAGTTGCGGCAGAAATTCAGTTTGTACGAAAGTAAAAATTCCCGCAGCTCTTCTCATCAAGCCATGAACTTCCTTGGCTTCATCCATACTTATGCTGTGTAATAAAATTGCAATTCGCGTGAAAAATGAAAACTAAAAGCCGAATATTTACCGATCGAACTTACTCATCTTTTCCAGCAATCATTGCAGCATGTTTCATAAACCATATACCGATATTTATACTCATGTTAGCTGCTTCGTAAACAGAATCTGCACAAGAACTGTGAAAAAATGTGAGAAATAATAACGTGAGATCGGGATTGAATTAAACTGAATTTCAAAAATAGTTCACCTGAACTTACTGGCTGAGGGGGCCAAGCAGCGTATGACTCCATTTGAATATAAAAATATTTCGTGATTTACTAGGATCGTGTCTACCGACATGTTCGGATTCAGCAGTAGATGGTTGGATTTCCCAGATCAATCCATACAGCAAACTGAGATAGGCTAAGAAAGCTGGTTCGATCGTGTCACTTGTATTGTTTGCATCCCTTATCAAGTCTAATAGACGACTTCTGGATAATTTTAGGTCACTGAAATGAAAAAGTATGCGATCTGGTCGGTCATGATGTAATTGAATACTGTAGCTGCTTGCAGGATGAACAAAATATCCATTTATAGGTATGGCAACTATTTTAAACTATTGTAAATCGTTCAACATTGTTGCCATAATTGTTGGAAAGGTAATCCTTGATATGTCTAACCTGCAAAGCTTTTTTGTTGCCTCTGTGGGCTCCCTCAGTTTAACTTCAAACTTATTATTATTCGTCGCTTTTAAAACGTTGCGATGGAACCAATGGGCCATTTTTACGATTCGTTGGATATCTCTTCGAAATAATAATTCTCTTCGTATGCCAATTTGTTACGTCGCATAAATATTTTATTTGACGTACGCTTTTTGACAGATACGAGATGACTGCAACCACTGACATTCATAGACTAAAATTGTTACTAGACCAGCGCGGCTTTTGCTTTCATGGATCACGATCGTGATTGTTGAGGAGTATCCATTCGAATTATTGCGGGAAGTTGATTTCAACAATGGGCAATGTATCGCTAAAGTTTTTGTAGAATTTAATCAGTTTAATAAATTCTTCCTCGAGCTTGGCTACATTGTTCATCCATACGATGATTAATCATCCCCTTAAAGTATATTCTAAGGGCATCTCTAATGAGCCAAAAGTGATAATCCAATGCGGAACAAAATAAATGTTGACAAAGGAAATTTATTACACATATTTATCTTCAAATCAAACAGACGACAAAGAAAAATTATCCTTTGAATCAGTAGATCAACGAGATGGTCGCTATTTGTTTTATCTAAAATCTTATCAACTCTTATCAGCAATTATTCAAGGGCAAGTAGTACAAATTTTGAATCATACACCCCTCAGCCGCGTAATATCCGGATTCCGTTCTAGAGGTTCGACAACAACTAGCGCCTACCAGCGAGTAGCAGCTTTGAGAGTAAACGGTAGCAGTTCATGACCAGAAAAGTGCGAAAGAATCGAATTCACTCCGTGATTTTCCATATAAACTTGTTGTCAAGGTAATACAACGATTCACCATGTCGTGATCAGTATCGGGAATTTACAAACTCATTCGACATTCGATCAGATTCTACCACTAGTTCGTAAAAAACCAAACAAACATCCTGGTCCTTGCTCCGTATCAGCTGTCAATCGATGGATTATCCCTTAACCTAAACTAGAAAAATACCTGTTCAGACGAGGACAATAATCCGGGTTTCTGTTCCCACGATGCACTGTAAAAATGTGACTAACTGCACAGAGAACGTGTTATCACATTTCCACTCTAGTTTCAAGTCAGAATAGGATCACATTCACGTTGTTCCAGACTAGGAAATATCATGTAATAATGCTATATTTTGCATGATATTTTTTGCAGATGGGAGAGCCAACAGGCTTGACTAACAGCGAAGCTAGAGAGCTATGCAAGAATCCAGATGAAGCCACAAAGAATTACATTATGTCCCAGGTCATGTACAGGATAAAAGATCCTCGAAAATCTCTACCCTTCTACACAGAAGTACTTGGAATGCGGTTACTCCAAAAATTGGATTTTTCTGAATTAAAATTCTCCATTTATTTCCTCGGATATGAACAAGCAAATGATATTCCGACCGATAAGAGGGAATGCCTCGAGTGGACCTTCACCAGAAGAGGTGCCATCGAACTTACTCAGTACGTTGCCATTTTTTGTGGTTTTGTAAACTTAATTTACTACTAGATTCTATCGAATTATTCATTACAATTTCCATTGAACTATTTTCTCATTATAGTAACTGGGGCACAGAAACGGATCCAGATGCAAAATATCACAATGGGAATTCCGATCCTAGAGGATATGGTGAGAGCCAAGTTTTAGGATAGTTCGAATGGAGCTGGAGCAAAGTTTGAATCTAATCTGAATTTAATCTGTGAATAATTAATCTATGAATTTCAGGCCACATTGGAATAACGGTACCTGATGTCGAAGTAGCATGCGAAAGATTTGCCAGATTGGGTGTAGAGTTTATCAAGAAGCCCAATGATGGTAAAATGAAGGGGATTGCATTCATCAAGGACCCGGATGGTTATTGGATTGAAATATTAAGCACAAGTAGTGTGGTTGGAATAATAATGAACAATTAGTAGCTATCTATTTAGTAAACCAGTAAAATCTGTCAAAGCACTGGTGTAATATTATTATGCATAGAGATTAACAGTCGGTATAACGTCGTTGTAAGCATGTAAAAACTCTGTCCCTCAAGCTACAGCAGACCAAAAATATTTTAATGATTTATCAAATGATCAAGGAAAGTTGTACACAATTATACTTACGTTTCATACTAATTGTTTAATCTATTACGTAAATGTTATAAATCGATGTACCTAATACTTATACTATGCTATTGCAAAAATAAAATCAAAATATTTATTTTCACTAACGAGGTCTCATTTCTGCATTTCATTAGAATCCTCAACATCCCATTATAAAAGCGGTTTACAGTGTTTAGTATTTGGTTTTGGTATTATTTGTCAAGTACTATATGGTACGGATTTGGCGCGGCTATTTGGAACATCGGTATTGGAGAAATCTGCAGCTAAGCCATAGTGCGTTATCGTAAAGCTTGATGCACGATCAAGAAATGTCAGATCGTAATTTATAAATTAAAATTGTAACAAACGGGTACGAAACCAGAAGTCGCGGTCCCACGTAAGCGATATTTTTCACATTTCAAATGTTTGAAAATTAATTAATCCGTAATCAAATATAAAATAAATTTCCTGGGGTAGATATAAAACTCATCTGTCACTTCGAGGTTACATTGCAATCCTCTTCGTCATTGTGTTTAAATTCGGGGGTGCCTTAAGAAATTAAAAACATTACCAAATAGGATAAATAAATAGCCAAATGAAAGATGAATGTTTGGGAAATGAGAATATCAAATATGACGTCATATATTACTATCCTTTTCATTGATTCAGAATGGTTGAGGACAAAAACTACGAATTGGGAAGCAGAATTGAATGCGACGGTTATCTTGGTACCCTGAAATATGTTGGATTAGTTGGTGAAACGAAGGGCCAGTGGCTAGGGGTTGATTGGGACGACCCATCTCGAGGAAAGCACAATGGAACATACGAAGGAGTCAAATACTTCACAACTTGGTAGTTCCTTTATATCATACATATTCATGGATGCCATATTTTATTTGATTGCTGAATAGTTCTTTGCTCCACAGGCACCCGAAATCCGGCTCATTTATTCGACCTGGCAAAGCAAAGTTTGGCGTATCTTGTCCACATGCGATTAGATCTCGTTATGGTTTGATAGATGATGATCTAGCAGGCATAGATAAGGACAGTTTGACCAGTTTGCAAAAAGAAATAAATGCCCCATTTCTTGAGATGGTAGGATTTTCCAAAGTGAACAAGAAACAGAGTAAATTCGATCAGCTGCAAAACGTATGGCTTCGCGATCAATCTGTTAGTGATGCTGGAAAGCCGGGTGAACTGGAAATGTTATGTCCAATTTTGAATGAGTTAGACATTTCTAAGAATTTAATTAATTCATGGAAAATTATTTCCGATATTTGTATTCAACTCCATCACCTCATCAAGCTCAACATCAGGTAAGTTTGAGAATCAAGTTTACAACAGTCAGAATTATTTATACGGAATGCGGCAGGAACTTGAACTTAATTTTATCATTTCCACAGTGAGAATAAGCTACCGGTCGACGTCGACATGAGTCCATTTAAAGAATCGTTCAGCAAAGTAAGCCAGCTAACGATGGCAAAAATGAATTATAATTGGAAGGATGTGCAAAAGTGCATTGAAATGTTTCCAGCAATTAGAGAACTTTCCATTTCTTTTAACGCTGTAAACACCATAGAAAAGCCACGGGATTGTTCAAATATGATGAAAATTACCGCGCTGACTCTGGAGGGAAATCTCATTGACAGTTGGAATGAAGTATTGAAATTAGGCTCACTTCCTTGGTAAAAATTTGACCTAATGCAAGAAGGAAATTACAAAGACTATAAATTGCTTTAGAATATCCTTCCAAACTCTAACTTGCTTCAAACTTATTTTGCCTTTCTTATCATTCATATGCTATTGAAATGATCCGTATTTATTTCAGTCTTGAATACCTGAACCTCAATGAAAATAGGATAGGAGCTATTAGTTTTCCAACGGATGAGTCGACCACTAAGACCAGTTTATTTACTAGTCTCAGACAGCTGCACATATCAGTCAATAATATATCAGAGGTATGAAGAAACGAACGGTGCTGAAAGTCACTTTCCTCCTACATTACGGAAATCGCTGACAATTGTATAAAAATTGATTTCCAGTGGCGTTCTATCAGCGAGTTGGAAAAACTTATGAATCTAGAGGATTTAAAGTTCCGAGAAAATCCGATATTGAAAAATGGTGATCCAGCAACTATGCGGCAGTTAATAATCGGCAGAATTTCAAGGCTCAAGTATTTAAACGCCATTAAAATTTCGAACGAAGAAAGGACTGGCGCGGAATACGATTACCTCAAGTTATTTGGGAAGCAGTGGCTCGATACAGAAAGTATTCCTGAAAAGAGGGCGGAATTTGTTATCGAACATCCTCGATATCCTTCTTTAATTCAAAGTGAGTCCTTCTTTAACTCGTTAATAATAACATCCTTGATTGCAGAATCTTTAAAATAAAACTAAACTTTTTAGAATACGGAGTTCCGGATATTCATATACCTAAATTAAATGCTGGGATGGGATCTAACGTGATAAGTGTGGAGTTTATATGCCCGGATGATCCAAATCAACCGCAAAAAGTAAGAAGAAAGTTACTGAAAGATATGGAGGTTCAAAAGGTCGTAGGACTTGTGCAACGACTTTTTAAAACTGGCGGAAAGATTCCAACTTTATCCTTTGTACAGCAAAAGGTGAGTTTCATAATTCCGGTTCAATTAACCCACAATGTTATCGATACTCATTCCCAAATCTTACATTGATTTGCAGTTGAACGGCATCGAAATAAATCTGGATAAGCCATTACAATATCTGAGCTATTACTCGATACAGGATGGTGACCAGATTCTCGTCAGATGGTGACATAACTGAATTATATACATATATGTATATCTACGTTATACATATGTATATACCACAGATTCACTTGAAGGGTATTTTATATAGTGTGAAAATTCCAGCATCTTATTGCACTGATTAAATTATCGAATTCTCATAGCTGCGATCTTAGATCACCTTCTTTTCAATTTTATATCTTGATTCAGTTGCAACGTATGCTTTCCATTAATGGCTACTAACTTGATTGTGATTTAATGAAAATATGTAGGGTCAAATTGACAGCAAATAATGTGAGCATCGTAAAACGTTGGAACATCTGCTGCATGTCGAAACAAAAACGGCGATTAAAATTTTATTAACTATCGCGTGATAATTATTTTGAAAGACTCGTGATTAAAAACCCTGTGTGATTTTTTTTTCACATATTCGATGCGAAATTGCGTAGATTCAAATCACAACGACGCTACTAAAATCGCTTCTACGTAATAGAACGATAAGATTTTTTTGTTTTTTCCATACTTATGCAATTGAACAGCGTTTAAATTGATGTATAAAATGGTTGCGTCATCTTTAAACTAGATTTAATGCGCTCTAATTTCTGTACACTAAAACTGTAAATTGTTAAAGAGAATACCTTTTTTTAAAATAAAACACATTAAAATGAAATCTTGGGTCAAATTTTATGTGACATCGACCCAAACATCCCAAACATAGACTTTCGAAATCGATTCGTTGCGATGTCAATTTTTTTCTAGGGAGCCCGAAATTGGGAAAAAATGAAACGACAACCGTTCTTATCTGAATATCTTATTTTCATCAGTCACTCTCCGCTTATCGCACATGTAGTAGAAAAAAGAGTTGGAATCATAATTTTTACCAAAAATCATGCGTCTATCGATGAGTTGTGGAATCATTATTGAAAGGGTAAGAAGGTATGAATAACTTTGTTCTTACTATATGACCTTCGACTGACATCCGGAAGAATCGTAGGCCGTACAATATTCTAAAGCTGTTGTGCCTGTTTCTCAATTTTACTTGCTTCTTCCTTCTCCAGCTGCTCCCTCGTAAGAAGTGACAATCCTAGTTGATCTTCTCTTGTGAACGGTTGAGCCATCTGCCGTAGCCATCTTTTGCTTATCTGGAAGAATTTCAAACATCCATCCATTCCATAAATTTCTTTAAAGCAAGCATCAGTTTTGTTACCTGTATAGCTTCTTCCGTAGATAAATTACAAAGGTTGTCCGTGAGATGTTCCTGGATCCATTTAGGCAGTTTACTTCTCTTGTCTGCTCTCGAGAATCGCTGTGAGGAATTATTTACATTATTCAAATATGAGGCGAGTTTTCAAATTAAGTTTTCTCCATGAAGATCCATCTAAAGTTACCTTATCTGCGAACACCATTATACCGTAGTCGGTTTTTCCTCTGATAGCACGGCCAACACACTGCGCGGCATGTCGCATTGCGTCGAATGTTAGAAAATCGTTTTCCCTTATCTAAATAAGCAGGGTCAAGTTGGTAAGTATCTAGTATCCGCGTAGTTAGTTTATTAGATATCAAATAAGGTGAACACTGACCTGAAATTGATCTCGAAGGTACTCCAATCTGGCCTTCAAAATTCGCGACTGTGTATAAACATAAGGTATACCAAACATGAGAACGGCTCTTCCCAGGTGATGGTCAAAATCCACCCCCTCTGATACCTTGCCTCTTGCTACCGAAAGCAAAACCGCTCCTCGGCCATTTTCGCAAGCTTTGATGTAATTTATTAGTGCTAAACTTGTTTCTGCTGAATCTTGTGTTTCGATGAACAGCAATTTATGCCTCTGTAATTGGTCCACTACACCTTGATCGTACCTGATAAAATATTCGATCGTGAAATCGGGGACGGATTCCTTTGAATCGTGCGATGTATTGAAATAAAATATAGAAGCAGTTAATTACCAAGCAGCGACAACTGACTCCATATATGAATAGGACGTGAAAAAACAAACGAGACCATCTGGCACCGCAGCTGAAAATTCCACTAATAATTGCCCGTAATTTCTGATCACAGCTACATCTTCTCGAGTTTCGAATTTCGATGATATCGCCACCTGGTCGTTACCTTTAGCGACAATCTGAAAATTTATTTCAATGATTTTTCAATGAATATCGGTGCAAGTTCTAGACGAAATTGTCCATGAAATGAAAATCTTACCATTGGTAACAAACACGGCCTCGCCAGAGTCATGGTAAACGATGACATGATTACAGGATGAAAGTCCAGAATTTTTGGATACATATCCAGGGGCGACAACGTCCCGGATGTGATAACGACCGACTGAAATCTATCAAATATTGGTTTCATGGCTATGGAAGAATCGAGGCAGGTAAAATGTAGCACAGGATTTAAAACGGTTGGAGTTTTGTCATCGAATGGCTCCACTATGATGGTGAAGCCTTTTGTGTAGGTAGAAACCAGAGTGGCAAGATGCGTGACCAGAATCAGAGGGGAAAAGTCTGCGACGTCGCTTATTTCCATAGTTCGTAGTAACGACGATAATCTCTCAGCACAAAATCGGAGAGGTTTTCTCTCGATGCAAACTTTTGATTGAATGTCGCGTAGAAATCCTGCCGGAGACTCTTGCATCACATGCTGCACCCGAAGTCTAGTTTTTAAGTATTCAACGAACCGTTTTAAAAAGCCTACAAAATGTTCAGCGTTTCTTATGTTTCCAGGAACGACCTCTGCGAAGCAGAAAAACAAACAATAATAATCACAGGGTCATCAGCGGTTTTTCGACGAGATAGAAATTTACCTTGAAGTACTTCATCTGGCAAAATGGGATTTGATAAAATAACATCGGTTTCTCTTGCAGCTTGAGCATCTTTGAGTCCCTCAACTAGCCGATTATATTCTTCTTTCAATTTATTCACGTCGTCTTCTCTCATCCTGAAAGTAGTTGGTCGATGAAAGCGATATTAATTTTCAGCTAATAGTAAATGTTTTCACTCAGATACTTACTCAGCAACGGTTTTCTCCAGAATCTGTATATTCGAAGAACTTTTCTCGACAATTCGTTTGTTTATTTTTACGCTCATAGAGTCTATGCATACATTATCTGAAAGCAAAATGGATCGATGGATTTTACGCGATCGAATAAAAATCGGTGGTCATAATCTATTATTAAAATAAGGGTGTACTTACCGATATTGTGCGCCTCGTCGAATACCACGACCGAGCTCTTGCTCAATTCTTTCGAAACCGTTTCAGCGATTTTTGGATCAAGTAAATAATGGTAACTGTAAACGACAATGTGAGCGTGCATTATCTGAAAAATGAAAAGACACTATTTGCTTACTCATAATTTTAAACATCTTTTATGCGCCGTAATGGCTAATTGATTATTCCATTTTACCGTGAACCTTGCTAGGAAATACGGACACCAATTTCTATCCCTGCCATACTCTTTGAGATCGTCAAGTGAATAAATCCCAGCTGGTACAACTTGCTCACGTCCTTCCATATCGAATCCTTCATAAAAATTACAAACTGGCGTGGAATCATCGTAGTTGTGTCGTTCCCTTATGTAGGAAGCTGTCAGCGAGTGACATCTGCCATCCACTATTTTACCCTCTCGTTCTTTGCTTACCTGCGGAAGAAAGTACTTGATTAATGGGCACCATCGAACTCACAGTGGTACAAGTACGGATGCATTGACTCCAAATTTTATCAAGAACACACCTCAGGATGAATGCAGAGATTTTTCCTGGAACTTAGAACTAAGCCAACGATTTTTGGCTTGGCATTATCTTCTTTTTCATAATATTCCATCAGATTTTTTAACTCTTCTATGACTTTCTCAATTTCCGGAACAGTACGAGAACAATAAATCAGCTTAGTGATCTCCAATGGATGTTCCAGCATGTAAGCGACGATCAAAGATAACAAAGTTACCGTTTTACCAGTACCTGAAGGCATCTCCAAGAGGCAGTGTCCCTGTATAATATTTAATCACACTTGGATACAAATTTCATTAGAAATATTCTTAACCCAAGTTGATATAAATGTATCAAACAAATACCCTAGCATCCAGGCCTCGCTTGAGCTCCAGCATGTACGCATATTGCTCAGGGTAGATATAATCGTAGGGAAAGTAAACAATTAACCCGTCAACGCTGATCCTGCAATTTGAAAAAGCCGGGTCTCAGATTCCTGTTCACTTCGCAATTTAATGGTGTTATGCAGAGGTATTTGATCTAGATATTTACTTCATTTTCTGTTTTTCTATTACATCAATATACGGTAGAACTGCCGTATTTTACTTCTATGATACCTCTGTAACTCGCATCAAAATTCTATATCTGCGGCGTCGTTGCAGGTTGTAAAATTATGGCAATAAAGGTTAGGGAATCAACAATCTTGATGAAAACTGCCGCACTGTCGCCTCGTGCGACCCTTGAATTTATTCTTCTTTTTTTTTAAAAACGCATTGTTGACGATTGTTGCATACTTCCGGCGTGGTTTCCGGCGCGGTGTCATTCAAAAATTTTAGTTTATGAGCACGTGTCACGCGTTAACTGGAGATACTATAGAGAATTGCTGTAGGTGTCAATGTCAAATGAATAATAAATATACTTAAAATAAATTAAATTGAACTGATAATGATTTTCGAAAATGGAGGATCATATGCCGCATAGTAATTGACGGTAAAATGCCTGCGAAATGGACAGAAGCGCGGATCTATAAATTAGTCCTTTCGTACATAAGACACGAATGCCTCTGGAAGCATGATATTAATTCGTACAATGATTCAGAGGCCCGTTATAACGCGTACTTGGGCATCATCAGGGATCTCAATATTCAAGATTTGTCCGTGAATGAAGTTCGTGACAAAATCAAGCAGATAAGGCGAACGTATCGCACAGAATTGGCCAAAATACACGATGCCAACTTTCGGGGGTGCCCGTATAAACCGAAGATCACTTGGTTTGAATTAGTTCATGAATTTCTCTACGCTTATATTACGGAGGAAAATTTAAAAAATGTCAGTAGTGGTAGTTGAGAAGGATAGTCTAGTTCGACTATTATCTAATAGCGTAAAATTTTACACGGCTTACAAATCAGAATTACCTTTATAGGATACCTCGCTAGAGGAACTGAGCAACAGCAAAATCGATGAATATAAGTGCCGCCTTTCGCAATCCCTGTCTAGCCCTCTCCGCCGTTACCTCGTAAATGAACGACCCAGCTGCCTCAAATACTCTCCAATTCCACCAAATCTTGACACGTCCCCAACAAAATTGACAAAACGTGTAGTACCTCTGCAGACCAAGACTATTCCTACTTTACAGTGCAATATCTCCTCCTCTTACCAACGTAACGATGCTGCTCTGCAAAATTTCATGACACAAGAAACTCGTATCGCAGCTCAATCGCTACCAAATGGTCAAGTACTTCCTACAGCTGGTGATTGTTCATCAATTGCACTACCTAATGCAGAAATCCAATCTCAGGCTACAACTGATGCGATAAAAAAAGATAAGCACCACAGAAAGTCTGGTGACGAGTTTGATGTGTTTGGTGAGAAAGAAGTTGTTCTATGATGACATATGAACAAAGATGGTTTTGCTTCAATCTTTACAGACGTTATAATTCATACAGGAAAAAGTGTCGCTTGTCAGCTGCGAGAGCTGTCTTTGTCGCAGGCTCTGAGAACGCAGACAAAAATTCAGAGCCTTCTTGCCGAAGAAAGGATAAACTCTAACAACAAACAGGACAATAAAAGAGAAATGAAACGAATTCCACATCGCCACAAACATCGTCACAAGGATTCCAGGGCTACACAATCGTCAAGGAGTAGTCGTTCATCGTTCAATTATAATTCAAACTTTCAGTGTCCGTCCGCTAGCGACCTAAGTTCTCCTAGAGAACCAAGCCACAACAGGCACTTGAAACACACTGACATGAGAGAAATCGGGGAGAAAATTAAACAATAATGTAACGGTAACGCATATAAAATACCAGTGTATGTATTATCTCATCAATGTGCGTATACTCAATCATATCAAATACCTTTCACAATCATATCTAAGTAAGCACCTGGAATGCAATCCTCTGTTTGAACACCGAGTTCTGACATCAATTTGTCAGCAATTTCCTGCCCGTATTCCAAAGACTGGTTTTCATTCAGAACTACCTGAACAAAAAAATAGTGGGTAATTATATGGGCGAAAAATGTACTGTGCGAAAATGCGAATTATCTGAGTATGACGATACCTCAAGTTCCATAAAATCACCAAGTCCTTCAACAATGTCAATGTGGACTCTGGTCTGATCAATGTTGTATAAAAGTCTCACTTTTTTTACAACTCCAATTATTCCATTAGACCTAGCTAAGACGTCTGTTAATCCTTGGACCTCCTCACTGGAAATTGTGGTCTTTACATAGTCACTTAATTTTGGCCCTTCAGTGTCAGGTCTCTCATAGAATATTAATTCGCCGGTACCATCCTAAAAATAATACATATCGATAATACCAGTTCATATTGAGAGCATTGAATGTGACATGTCTCACCTCAAACTGTCGTAACTTGAGTCGACCTGTTGCAACTTTGAAGAATGTGTCATGCTGCTCAATCACGGTTCCCTCAGATTTGCTAAGTTGCTTTGCCCGCAGTTTGATAGCATCATTATCATGAACTCGTGCTTTTATTTCAACGTTGCGCATAGTTCGCTTTTTATTGCAATTAATACTACTCAACTATTGTGGTCAATAGTATAAGAAAGAGCTGTGAAGAAAACACGGTTACCTTTTACAGATGTTTGACAACAATCATTGACCGCAGATCCTCAATGTTGTCAACAATGGTAAGAAGTTTGGGTAAAAAAATGTACAGGAAACATAACCACACTTTTTTGCCGGCAACTTGCCGCTTATTTGCATTGTAATAAATTCAAATACAGCTTACGGGCAAATACCAAACGCTCAGCTATCAGAATCTGCGGATTAATGTAGGAAAGTAATTGACACACGAACATTATCGTATATTGAGCGATTGCCAAATTTACGTCGTTACGTTTTATTTCTGTTGCGTACGAGACTGCCAACAATATGTGTGACGGATTTGTAAATCTTTGATGTTTTACAACACTCTAATTTCGAACCGGGTTCACCACCTTCCTAGTAGAAAAAACTACAGTCCGAGGCACGATAATCAATAAGTCCATAGGATCGGCGTGCAGCGAATACTTTCATGTTATTCTATAAGAATTTGGAAAAGATTATTCAGTATTTGGTTTATCAGGTTGCCTAAAATTAGAGAAAATATTACAAGTCCAGATCATTATGAAATGAGTTTAATTTAATCATTATTACAGCCAGTGACAAAAACGCTAAATTTTTGTCATTTATGCTTACTGTTCTTTTTTTTTTACTCCATTGGTAAATTCTTATTTAATTATTTTAATATTTTTTTTTGTAAACTGTTGCGCACATTTTTTTCCACCCCGTTTCTTTGTTTTGTTTCTTTCATTTTATTTTATTTTTTTGGATTTTTTCTTCTTTATCTTCATCTCAATAATAATAATTATTACATTATCATATTATCATAGTAGCAGAATATTAATATTAGGTATATATCAGACAGATTCACACAACGTTCACAATATGAAAAATGGTTTTTCCCGCTACGCCCTATTTGTTTTCTTTTTTTTTTCCTTAATCAACACCTGTACCTCTCGATTTCCCATCTCTTTCGGCCCCAACCACTCCCGCCCTTACTTTGTTGAATATTAATCATAAATGTCATCGTGATGACTAATAATAATTGGCTGCAAAGAGTGAAAGAATGATGTAAAATGGTAAGAAGAAACTTTAAAGTTATGGTACAAGGTGATCGGTAGATGGGCAGGGAATTTTTCGTTTACCTTTTTTTTGTTTTTGTTTTTTTTTTGTTTTGTTTTATTCAATAATTATTATTTTGGGCGTTATTGGAAATTAGTATTTTAATTTCGGTCATTGGCTCGAAGTTTCTCTTCGACAACCTCTTCTGAGGCTTCCGCATGATCCGTTGCTTGAATAGACTTGTGCACGCCGACCATGGATTTCTTCAGGGCATCAAACGAGCTAGAGTACAACATCTTCTTCTTAATTTTAGCGGTATCTGGGCACCATGACATCAGGAAGAGTTTCTGTTTCTTGGATGCCTGGCAAAAGTTTATTAAGTTAAATATAGCATGAAGAATACGTGTATCGTGGTTATCGGCGAGTTTAGGAGCGTTCGACGTAGACATTGAATAGGAAGCGAATTTTCCACTTGTTTCAAATTACCTCTGAGGTACCCTGACACTGGTGGGTATATTCAAAGTCAAATAGACCATAGCGACATTCCTCGGCTCCACCTTTCTGCAAGTCCGCGAGGAAAGCATCGTAGGTTGCTTCACGAGGTGCAATTAGTTCTACGTCGATTTGCAGTTCATCCTTGATGTGAAAAATCACATACCGATGTTTCTTGTCTTTCTTAATTTCTTCGTACACTGTCTTGCAGGCGTCTGCTACGGTTACTCCAGATGCCTGTAATAAAATAACAACAAACAAACCGTCAATCGATTATCTAATTTGAAATTTTTTTAGCAATCCTCAATATTCAACGCGCAATAATTTGCTCTGCCTTGCGGAAAAGTACTAAATAAACGACGCGGAAAAATTTCATGATTATCGGTTGGACACAAAAAAAGATAAAGACGAGGAAAAAAATCACACGATTACCGCAGATTTTATATGTAATTCTCTTGCCCGAAGGACAAAGCAAATAATCACGATGCCAATCGTACGTATTATCTTTGTTATTGCCATTGATAAAAATTATATTTCCCCCCCTGCCTCATAAAGCTGTGTAGAATCATGAACACAGTTTTCAGATGAAATTGAGAATTCATAATTTGCGAATACGTACAATGTGTTTTCTACCAAATTGCGCAATACAACAAAATGTATACGTTATTGTTTAATTATTTAGGGATATATCTACTAATCTACTCACACAATTTTAATTAAAAATGCTATCAACTTTTGTCGATACGATATCTGACATTGGTGAGTAATACATTGATATAAGGCATGTAATACACATATGTACATCGTAACTCAGCTCATAGTCTAATAATGGAGAGTTCTTTCAAAGGGGATACCGAATATGGTGAAGTTGCGAAGGTCATCGACACTCGAATCAAATTTTGCAAGCAGGTTTACATCCGTCCAGTTTTTTCTATCCATTAAAAATTTCATACTATCCGTACAATTCCAAAGCGACCAAAAAGAAATATATCGATTTACGAAAATCGCAATCTTTTTCTTTTTATCTCATTCTCAATCAAAATCTATTTTAGAGTCCTCTGAGAAATAGTACAAAAAATTAATAAATAACGAGAACAAGTCATCGTCAGAGTCAGAGATTCAGCCGCATGGACCCACGTGGCCTTCTCTGAGTACCGTTAAAATGATTCTTTTTTCTTGCTTCAGAATTGCGAACATATTTTGCAAAGTTGAATTAGCGGTTAAAATGATCACCGCTAATGATGATGACGATTCTGCGTTAGGAAATGTAAGGGCGTGAAAGATATGAGAAAAATAGATATTGTAATAAAAATTATTGTAACGGTGAATGTTGAGTTCGCGGTAACATTAAGAAGATGAAAATAGGCTTAGAAATAGATCATTCGTTTCACTTTTAGCGTAAAATTCGCGCGTGGGAAGGTTTTATTTTGGTTTGTCTGCCTACTTATCGATAGGCTCTTGT
The DNA here is from genome assembly GCA_963932425.1 of Athalia cordata. Lineage (NCBI taxonomy): Eukaryota > Metazoa > Arthropoda > Insecta > Hymenoptera > Athaliidae > Athalia > Athalia cordata. Next base: position 1,203,238 of record OZ010627.1, read on the forward strand.
GGTTCCTTACACGAGGCTGGTTTCGCGTTTTATGTGTGCTAACTTGTAGTAAGATTCCATGTTTTTTAGGACTACAACTATTCAGCATATTTATTTTTTTTCTTCTTCAAACGTTGAAGAACGTCGCAAAAATTTCTGGACACGTACGTACGGACCGGCTAAATTTACCATGGGGAAAAACTAAAGGATAAATAACACGGCCGATGGATAAAAAGAAATTTAAATCTGGGATAGTTCGAAAAGTTCGTAATATTTATTTGGTTCGCACGGGTAAGACGACGTCGCCAATATTAATAATTTTCAGTTTTCACCCGAGCCAAGTTGAAAACGCCCACCTTCTCTCTCTAGAAATATTTATAAATTTTGAGATCGAGGTAATTCAGTTACGTCGTGTGGCACAAATATCTTATCACAACACCTGTTCTTATAATAAACGAAGAATAAACGCTATATTTTGTTTACTTGCAACCCGATTATCATATCAATCATTATAATTGACTATGAATTCAAATTTTATTATAAAACTGTGAGATGCGAAGCCATCTTGGGTATTTGAACGCAACAAACAACCGGCTGCCAATCAATTTAGCGATCGTTTCTCGTTTCGCTTCTATTTGTTAAAAATTTATTCCGACCGGTAATATCCGTGCCCTAAAATAGGTGCTATAGTATTTCTTTGAAACATTAATAATGATGATAAATAAAAAGAAAACAGATTTGTTTCAATGATGTTTAATTGAACATGGGGGGAGGCGATGGGACTTTTCGTGGCCTGTAATGCAGCTGTATGTCCACGATCGATATTTTACTCCCGTATAGGGGAAGAAGGGAAAAAGGGGAACCAAACGGGAAAAGGGGAAACGCGGCGGCGCCCTTAGGGCGTTAAACGTTGTTCGGTTCTGCAAGGTCAGACAAAAGGTGATTCACGGTAGCCGCCGGTCGCTACGACGACGACGCTGCCTGCTACTTCGAACATAAAAAAGCCACGTTGCGAAATGTCATTGAACTTGCGTCGTTTCGACTCACTAGACCAAGAAGAAGCACAGACTTTTAACTACTAGACGAATACCAGTCCCCATACGGTTTTAATACGACTCCCACGAGTAAAAAATCGATGGAAAAACGCCCGCCAAACAGATTCGGTTCAAATTGAATGAAAAAAAATCATCATTTCGTTAATTACTGTTCGAAACAACGTTCCAAGCTTCGCTCGCTTATCAGCTCATTATCCGCATCTGTCAAAACTTAACATAAACATTAGCTGCATGCGCATATTTGTTTTATTCTCATTTTTTGCATATCATAGATTAAATAAATGCAACTGAATCGAAGTACGGAATGATACTGGTATGATGGAATTGGTGATATTAAATTAACAAAAAATAAATATATACAAAAAACGCGGATTTTCAAACACGTAGCGGCGATTTTTTGTTTTCTCAATTCAGATTTGAATAATTGCAGATATGATCCTGAAGAGAGATGCGATACATTAAATCGTTTACAATCTTCGAGGCGTTTTTAAAAGGGAATAATAACGACGATGAACAGGTCTGATAAACTCGGATGATTCCTACTCCGGCGTGACGAATATTCCAATTCTAAAAACTCCTATCGTGTTACAAGAGAAGTGGTCGTCATCGTCGTCGTCGGCCGACGATATGAGCCATGAGTTTACAGCCTCTAGCAGTAGCGGTCTGCCCAATGCCAAATGACATGAGTTAGTATTCTAAAGTGAGTACAGAAAAATGATTCATCTAAGTTTCCTGGAAGCTTATCAACAGGAGGAAAGAATATCCAGATAAGTAAAAGGATGAGAATAAAAAAAAAACCAGCCAACTATTCTGTCCGGTTTTCATATCGTAACCGCGATTAGATTCGTCATGGAAATGTAACAAATGCTAGTAGAATAGCTGAACTTTACGATGATTAATCGGGTCTGAGGTTTGAAACTGAGATGCGTACTTTGATAGTTAGGAAATATAAGTATGAATTTGAAAGTAAATCGAACGAATCGAAGGCGATGGGATGAATAATTTCGGTTGAAATCAGAGGCTGAAATTATTAGATGGGAAAGTAAAGGATTGCGTTGCGGTTGGCGGTGCTAAATGCAAGGCGGTTATAAATGGCGACCGGCGTGATATTCATCCGGCATAATGGCCAGATAACCAAACCAAGTACGCACTAGTACTCGAAGATAAATTGCAATAATTAATCAATGATCTTAGTAGAAATGAATATTTACCATTAGTATGAATTACGATTTGCTCACGGTTATTCCAGAAGTCAAATAAATAAGCACGTTTTCACCACTTTCACGGTTTAGAGATCGGAGTGGAACTGGATCGCTCTGTCCGGTTGGGGGTCGCGCTCAAACGGGAGGAAGGGAGTTTCCTTCTTCGATGTATGAATGCGCGAGTCGTCCTGCGATTGGTTGAAACGAAGAATTCCAATTCAGTGAATATCAAGCGGTATTTAAAGCCGGCTATCATCCACTATCTCCCACTCAAAACTTCCCTCCAATCTCTAGGTTTTGGGATAAAAAAGCAAACGATGCCATTTCAACCGTCCAAGATCGAAGTTTGGTATCTAAAACAATCAAAAATAATTATTGTAAACGCTCAAGCCGGTAACGAACTACTTTTTGTTCAATGCGCGACTCTTGCGTTCGGCGGTTACGTCAGTAGTTTATAGAATCACCATTTTTCTCAACTAGTACGACTTACAGAACATCCCGAGGGATTGTTTATTGGCAAACTTTTAGCGTAGTTTCGTACGGCAGGATCATTTTATTCGGGGGGTGATTTAATTCGGCTGAAATTGTCATTCGCAAATAGTCGCTAAATAGGCATCAGCTATGACGTATATTTTACACCGACCAATCAGAACACGTGAAATGGGGAAATTACCTTATATGGGCAGCGGTGTGCAGCTGACCGGAGAAGTCCCGCGTGCGCACGACCCTTCCAATCGAACTGTCAATTTTGAACCATTTCAGATTTTCCGAAAAAATCAGTCACTCGATTACGCCAGAGTTACTCATTGAATGACCGAGCAGATTGCACCGTCTCAAGGATAAAAAGACGTTCGAACGATCCATCAGCCAATCCTTAATATATTCGTCATGAATGATACTGAAAAAAAAAACAGCTCTCACAAATCTAAATGAAATTCAAAATATTATAAATTTAGAGTAGGATTTTTCTTCTTCTAAATTTAAACAAGCTCACTTTGAAAGATTTTAGTTTAAAATGGGGTCATTCGCTATTTATTACTTTTTTTTCTTTGACAAAGCTGACGATTTACTATATTATTTTTTTCATGTGTTACTTTATTATAAAACAATGGCTAATAATATAGATACATTGTTTAGACGAATTTGCTACTCTCTTGGCAAACCGATAATTTTTTCACACTCAAACACCGAATGGATCGGTCACTGTATTATTATTTACCTATTTATTTATCTGCGTTTTTCACTCACAGAACTTTCATGTACTTTTATCCTCTACTTCGAATCTGAATTCGAATCAAACTATGTCCAGCATTTTAATTTTGTTATTCGTTTACTTGTTTTTGTTTTCCCCCTATTATAATTCAAGAGTCAATCACTTCGCTAAATAGGTGACCAACGAAATCACGTACACATTATACTCATACTGGGGAAACACGTATTCAGACATTAAATTTACAAATTACTTAGGAGTGAATTACAATTTATTACAAAGCCTATCAATTCATCTAATTTGCTTCTCAGCAAATATGACATTTATAACTGTCATAGATTATTCTTCTAGCAATTTGCCTCTTGCGATATATCCTCAACATTGGGGTATAGTGTCAAATTTTTAAAGTTCTCAATTTTAGTTTTCAATAATTTTATATTTTATCTTCATTAAAATAAACCGCAAAATAAAAATCTTTTTTTATTTGTCAGAATTTACATAAATACTATGAAAAATATGTAAAATAATTTTTCGTTGTTCCGATCATTATTTATACTCTCCGCAAAAAAAATTCAGAGGCATCAATTTAGAGAAAGCCGTAATGGTATCGCTGCCAAAGCTTTTCTATTAATTCATTTATCTTTCATTTTTGATTATTATTCTATTCGAATATAGAAAATGATTTATCTACAATATTAGGTAGATCGGTACGTAATGTATACTGAATTATTCTTGCTATCATATTTTAATAATACTACACCGAACATTTGCACACCCCAATCAAACACGAGTCGCATTCATACGAAAATTTATTGTTAATAAATTTTTTTTGTTGCTTTTCTTTTCTTCGAAATTATCATAGCTATATATAAAATAATTTCCTATCCTATTATCTTCTAGTACATTTATTGGCTGTTGATTACCAAACGATTGAATTTCCATTATTGATTTTCTATTATTTCTTTTGTTTTTTTTTTTATTTTTTTTTTTATTTTATAAATTCATCGTTGTACGTATCACCACTGATTGTGAGTCGAATGAAATCGATAACTTGTGATGCGGTTATATGCGTTGATTTGGATCACGAGTAGTGGTAACATGCGTATAGTCACGATTCTCTGTGAGGAGAAAGAAAGAAATGAAGAAAAAAATAAATATCATGATACCAATATAAGTATCGTCAATAATTCAATATTAACAACAATCTTAATGAGTCAGGTTTTGAATCTAATCATGCTTTTCAGAGGTGTAATTGATAATAACCACCTTGAAGTGAATAAGCATAAATTATTCATCATAATTAATTAGTAATAAGTATCTTTTCTCAGAGTCTAAATATACTATACATAAAAAACGTTAGATCAAACCACGTTTTTTTTTGTAGTCTTCCAAGTTCAGAGATCGTCGAGGACCCGTGTCTTTAACATTGCTCACCGGTTTTGGTAAAACACTAACTGGATTACCTGAAAAAATTTTCACATCGCAAAATTGAGAAAAAGTCTTTAAAAAGAAATGAGAAAAAACAAGTTTAAAATACTCACTAGGTAAAGGTACTTCTAGATCTATTGTGATGTCAAAGTCATGGGCGTTGAAGAGGTCTTCGCTGCCAGTTTTCTTTTTTATTTCCGCGTTCTCCTTGTCGTTGTTCGTTGACGGTGTGTCCTCGATTTGGGGGGGACTAGTCTTGTCGCGAGAATTGGCAACACTTGGAATCATTGGCACTTCATCATCATCCGGTTTGAATACCATCCTCGGCTTTGTACTACGTCTCGTGAATGGATCGTCCACTTTTTTACCTTTGTTCGCTTTAATTTCTTCCTAAAAATACTAGTTGGCTACAGTATTTGGGAATCAATGGAAAAGTTTGAATAAAAGAGGAGCTCACCATAATCGCCTTTTCAGCCTCTTCGACATTTCGTTTTCTGTTACGGTCATTGATGTACGAAATGCTGGAAATAGTGGCAGTGCGCATTTTGTCGAGTTCGGAAGCTCGTTCTTCTAAATCTCCCAGTTCTTGAGTAAGTCGACTCGCAGTTGCATCGTCTCCTCTGCAATTAGCTGCATCTCTTTCCCTCATTAGTTGAGCCTTTTTCATTGCGTAGTTATACGGATTTTGTTTAAATCTTTCTTTTTCTCTAACAATTTTTTCTATATCTTCTTCCTTAAATTCGTATACGAGGGCTTCTTTAATATCTTTTAGCTTATGGTCTAATTCGTCAAACGTCGGCATCGATATGCCCTGCAAAGCACAGGTCTCTTTCCATTTGAAGAATTCAGTCTCGGTAAACTCTTGATTAGAGACAAATTCGAGCCTGAAAACTCGTTCTTGTGCACCGTGTCTCAATTTTAATCCTTTATTTGTTCTGGTACCTCCAAGTTGATATACCTTACCAGTTTCGCATACCCCGCTGATTTCGGCCACGCGGTAAACAGGCTTTCCATTGTTGTTACCAATCCCGATTCGAACAAAACAGCCTTGTACAACTCGATCGAAAAACGGAAGGTGAACAAATCTCTCCATTTTGTGACGTGAGAGTCGAACCTTGTTCAAATCTTCTTTTGTATTTACGTAGATTGGTTTCTTTGGTCGGCTTTTCGTGCTTGTAACAGATCTAAGTACCAAGGAATATCAATCAGCTTCGTTAAGGACAGAAAACCAGTTTCCACTTGAAAAAAAAATTAAAAGTTGAACCAAAAAATGAACTCACTTCTTGTCATTCTCCGAGTCGGAATCTCTGCTGTCGCTTGTCGAGGATCTGCGATTAGATGTTGCTCTGGGAGGCTCATCGTCTTCTTGACTGTCCGAGGATCCGCTGTCATCTGAGTAAATGTCTGACGCCTTGAGTTTGGTTTTATTTGAACCACCTTTATGATCGTCTTCCAGTTCCTCTTCTTCAGCTTCTTTAGACTGCTGCTGCTGCAGTTCTATCCTCTGCTTTTCTTTCTCCTCTACACATCGAATGAATTAATTAATTTTCGTACGATTAATTCGAAAAGTAATTGAACAATAAAGAAACACTTACCCCTTTCTTTTTTTTCTTCTCGCCTGGCCTTCAGCAAACTCATAGCGTGGAATTTCTTGTCTTGTTTTTCCTCGATCGTTTTCTTGCGATCCTTGCTTCGTTCTTTAGGATCAGGTGCCCGATCAAACTTCTTTTCCTCTCCAGTTTTATCTTTCTTTTTAGACTCTTTCTGTTTTTTCAACTCTTGTTTCTTTGCCAACCTTAATTTTTTCTCTATTTCAAACCTGGTCTTCATTATCTCACGTTGTTCAATACGTTTGAAAATCTCCTGCTCCCTTTCCTTCTCAGTCATTTGTGCCAACCTTGCTTGGTCCTCCGCATCTCCCATCAACTTGTCGTCGTATCCATCATTGAACTCCTCCTGACTCGATTCAGAGTCGCTTCCGTCAGAATCCGAAACTTCACCTGGTAATATGCAAGGAAAGAAAACAGATAATTAAATCTCCATAATGATTTATATAGACAGGATAAAAGCTCAGATTATGTGCAAAATTCAATAAATTATGAATTAGACAAACCTTCTTCAGGCTCCGAAACTTTAGCATTGTCTTTATCGCTTCCACTATCTTCACTGCTTGACTTTGTGACTTTTCTCTTGCTTCGTTTAGCAGGTTGTTTTTTCTTTTTAGTTTTTCCACCTCCTTTGGCTCCCCAGTCATCGTCGGAGTCCGAAGTGTCGCTGTCAGCCCGTTTGGACTGTTTAACTTCGGTGTGGCTATTGTCGTCATTATTTGACTGCGAATCCTCTGGAGATTTACCTTTCTTTTTTTTCGCAAGAGATAGTAAATCCTATTGAGACAATAGAAATAGAAAAATAGGAGCTGTTAAATGCCAGATAGATGTGGAATTCGTACAGCCAAAATCGTGTGACAGAAATTTCATCGGACAGAGCAGATCATTCGAGGTTAGAAGGAGGAGTCCGTAGTTTATACAGCAGTAATTAAAAATCACAAAACTGAAGGTGAACTAAAAATAAACTTTTGCGTGATTTGATTTTAATTTTATATGTCTAAAAAACAAAATATATGAGTGAATTGGATAAAATCACAGTAAGTTTATTAAATTCTTACGTTATCGAGGTCAGATCCACTTTCTGAGGCACTTCCGCTGCTATCGGAATCAATGAGTGCTTGATTCTTTCGTTTCGGCATTTCACAGGTAAAGATGTGACCGATATATTAAATATAATGCGTAAGTTTATTTAATAATAAGAACTTTCTAACGTCACTGAAGCGAACAAATGAAGTTCATGGACAATGCTCGATGCCCGCGCACACAAGACGCGGAAATGTGTAGTAATGACAGTCGTCACCAGTGCCAATGCTTTTCTTGACGCTGACCGTTTTATTTTTCAGGACTGCATTATGAAAAACATAAATATCCGTCATGGATTTAATACGTTTCGGACTCAAACAAATCTTGGCCTTTTTTCAGGCATAATGGTAGACGATATAAATATAAGTCAAGAGAAAATAATGATTGCTCATTCATTCATTTTACAACGGAACAAAACTGATAAGAAGGTGTCGTCTGTTTCTTCACCCTTGTTAAAATGCTAACACACACACAGCACATTCCTGGCCATCGCCAAGCTATGTTATTTTATCAGTTCCACAGATATTTATTTATGAAAATTAATCAAGGACTAAATTAACTATAATTATATTACAATTATTCCGACACAATTACTGCATTAAAACAAACAGCACACAATTATTACATGGTTATTACCGCCAAAACGGTAAATGGCGGTGGCTAAGGTACTAAATGCTAGAGATGGCCATGCTTTTGACAGACTATGACGTCACGAAAATCTTCTGTAAAATTGTTAAACAATTCCTGAGATAGATGGAGTCACGAATCAGACTCCACTTCGATTTGGTTTGTTTAAATAATTTTTTTTTATGCACCTTATTTACCATAGGGATACCTATGCTTTGTGTTTTTTAAAAATAATTAGACACTTTTAATTTACTAGAGCACGGTCTTCTGTATTTTAATATTATAATGTCATTTGTATTCATATATATTCTTACGTTTTTTTTTTTTTCTCAAACTTATACGAACAAGCAAATTATAGTCATTACATTATCATTTTTTGTTGTACAATAATCAATTTTTCGTTCTCACCCTTTCGTCAATAGTATACACCGATTACCATTATATCTTTTTTTTTAACATGAAACAATTATAATAATAGTAATAACGACATCATATTTATATAATTTATTAACGTATTAATAAATGCTGTAATTGTAATAATAATTAATGATAGTAGTAAATCCGTAGTTTTTTTTTCGTTTTTGATTTTTTTCCAGACATTTACTATTTCTCATTGATTCCAACTATTAGTAACACCACAAGAATTTCACTAATACGATAATATTACTATAGGTAATAATAGGCCCTCTGCAAAATCATTTCAAAATTATCATTTCTCTTTTTTTCATTCTCATAATCAATGATTGAAAACCCTGTACTTTTATGTGGTAAAATTATTAATAGTGTGTTTTTATTTTTTTATTGCAATATAATTGCAATGATAAATAATTAATATAATAGATCCAAACTTTTAGCCGATCATAGTATAATATAGAATTTTATTTGTCAACATATTAAAATTTGATATATTAATAATAATAATAATAATAATAATAATGTTTCTTTGTAAATACTCAATTATATACGTGTATATCTCTACGTATAAATAATAGTGTGCCAATTATTTATCCGTATGAATAATTTCTTTCTTTTTTTCCATGGTTATAAAAAACCTAATTAGCGTTCGCAATATAATTTCGAAAAAATATCTTCTTGCAATATTAAAATTTGTTTCTTTTTTTTTCGTAAAATTTCTTTTTCATCGTTATAATTGTTATATTTTTATCACGGACCAGCCATGACATATAATAATTAAATAGTAATTCATCGCTAAATCAATAATATTCGCGAATACGTAGATTTATTTTAATGAACACACTTAAAAATTATTTTCGTATCTATATGCATATCATTATCGAGTACCGCGCGTAGTGGTAGTGAATATGACTCAGGTTTATTTTTCTATATAATTCACGTCATGCGTCTGCGTTTAAAATCTAAGGCAAAAATGTGAAATTTGTATTCGTCATGTGTCAGGTGTTTTTTTTGTTCCTTTTTCTTTTTCTTACAGCTTGCGTATCAGATATTAAAATTCTGCGGGTATGAAATTTAATATCAATAAAATACTTTTCAAATGAGGAGGGATTTTTAATAAATTATAATTCGACGAGAACAATATTTGAGAAGTCCTTTTTGAATTAGATTAGGTAAAACGTCTCTTTCCTGTTTCTCCGTTAAATTTTTGTTTCTTCCTCTTATAAATATCATAATATCGAAACGCTTTAAATACTTTCTACACGCTATATGTCTATTTACAGTAAATCATACGTGTAATAGTTAACTAAATAAAATCTTATCTCTCTGAACCGCGGAATAATATCATACTTTCGCGATTCTCTCTATCTCTAATATCAGTAAAAAATATGTTTTGATGAAAGAAAAGAAAAAAAAAGATTATTTAATCCTCTAATATAGAGTAAGTATGTAAACGAAATATAATTTATATTGGAGAAAAATTGAAAAAATTAAAAAAAAAAAATATATAACCGTCGCCAATACAGCTGATTCCAAACCATCGTATTATATGATATAATTGATGTAGAATTCGGAGAGTATCGACAACTTATTGAATCCTGTATTTCACATCCTTTTATCAGTCTGGCTTTAATTAAATTAGTTTTATTATTTAATTCAGTCAAAAACACATGCGAGTACTCGAACCAGACAATTACCAAGACTTGCACATGCCCGTTGACCCTGACTGGCGCACTCCCTTTTACGATTTTTTCTATTCTCTTCGCGTTCCATTTTACCGTGGCGATATTTTTTCAATTTTCTTTCCGCTGCAGACATTGAAAATCTCCTCGGTACATTCGATAACCTCGATAGTGGACTCATGGTAGCATCCTGTTGCTGGGGAAAAGATGAAATAAAATAAAATAATCGAAAAAATAATAGAAATAAAATCCGTCGAATTTCGAAACGGACAAAACAACGCACCTGTTGTTGTTGGCGATCGTGATGGTGACCCAATATCTTTGATACAATGAAAGCGGACTCTTTGCTCGTCAGAACTCCACTGGCCATTGGACCTTCGATGAATTCTTTGTCAGTCATTAGTGTGAATCTTACGCTAAACCAAACCTCGTCATTGAGAGCAGTTCTTTTATTGCAGGGTGTGGGCTCTACGCCGTGTCTTCTACATTCCGAAGCTGCCCATCTATCTAATGCAGTAAATAGTACGCCTTCGTGTCTTAGATTTAGAGTATCTCGTTCAGCTATTTCAGCTACTTCTTCGCGAGTCAATTCCTCGAAACGTTCTTGAGGAAGGATAGTAGCTGGTTCAGAATCCACAACGTTCATACATGCCCCAAGAAGTGAGGCACATGCAACGGCTGAAAAAAGAATCGCATATTCAAATATTCGTATCAGAAAAAAGAAGCTGACATATATTTTTTCGCTTGTTGAAAAAAAATGTAGCTACACGTATTGCGTCGCGTATTTACCGATTTCCCCAGCTTCATCACCGGGTGCAGGTGGGGCCGAGGGAGATTCTGGTTTTCCTAAATTAGCAGCGTACAATTTTAGTCCTTGAAGAACTTCAAGGACATTATTAGATGTCAAATTTGCCTCTAAATATTTAACAGCTAGTCTCGCTAGCTGCGGGCAAAGATATTGATGAGCAACATCTAGAGTAGCTCGAGCCGTGCTGACCGATTGGAAATTCACTGGCTCATCGTGGAGGTACCTTTAAAAACCAAATTTATAATAACGTTAACGGTGATAATTGAATTCGTTTGGAGCGAAATAATTTTTTTTGAATTCATTTAAAAATGCACATAACCCACAACAAGAGCAGCATTTTTCCGATTCAAGATGATAATTTCCTGAAGATTGGTTGTTGCTGCTGCTTCGATCGGTATTGGATATTTCAATAGCGTTACATTTTTGATATTTTTCGTTTTCTCGATTGAATATAATAGACAATGTCGTTATTGATAGGAAGATCCAAAGATATGCGATCACTCCAAAAATTCCTAATAAAAAACCCGCCATAATCATTTACTGAACAGTTTCCATATGTGTAACTTTGATTTTAAACTTTTTTTTTTGTTTGTTTCTGTGTTTTTCTCTTTTCTAATTTTTACCTTCTACGAAATAATGATTGGTTAAAATTTGGACTTCTTTCCAACTGATGTGAATTGAATTGCCAACGGTTCGCGTATTGTTTTATTTATTTTTCCTTGCTTTTATATTCTTTCTTTTCGGTCGACAAGCGATTTCAATTTTTATTCTCATTCAAATCGCTCGCTACGATCGATGAAATGGAAAATTTTTCACCTGAGAAGATGATCAAATGCCCTTTTTTCAACGTGTTCCAAACGTACAGTTGGTGGTGGAGTACTCGGTGGTGGAGCTAAGGGACCGACTAGCATCGCCCTGAACCATTCAGATCTGTCTGCAAGTCTTTGACGTTCGACACAATAACGCCAAGTGTCTCTGTGAGGACCGACCTTGAAGAAACCAGAAAATTAATCATTCGAATAATAATTCAATTTTAAAATTCGGCTTATAATGGCATGATTGAATCACCACACTCACTTCTAGCATGACCAAATTGTCCTGATCGTTGTTACAGGACATTATTTCTTCGGCAGGAATCAAAGGAACTTCGGCCATTTTATCCTTAGAATTTTTAATAGTCAGATCTTTGGATAGGTGAATAAAAATCGGATGCAAAGTCCTTCCAACGCCGGTTCTTCTTGGCCGCAAACCCTCGCGATTTTTTTCCCGCGACCGTTCCGGCTTACTCCGAGTAAAACATTGTCCGTTTTCTGCTGTAAAAATAAACCAAAGTAATACAATCAGATTTCAAAATTTTTTATTTTCTGCAAAAAAAAATGGAAGAAAAAAGAAATCACATGAAAACACATATAATTGTTTGTTTTTAGATATAATTTATGAAACGCTAGCCCATTTTTTGGCTCACACATAATACAATAATGGTGAGCCGTCAATTTTTCCTACAGATTAAATTCCAAAGCTAAATTTTCGCGGTTTATCGATCAGTATTTTTAAATCACGATATTAATCTATCTAGATACTATCTAAATTAAACCCAATCGCATCGATCATTTATTTATATATATGTATAGAAGATTAACAAATTGGATTAAAATTGTAGAAAAAAAATCAAAATCAAAATTAATAAAACAAGAATAGAAAAACCGACTGATTGACTATTTGAAAAAATATATTATGTATAATTATATAAATATAATTATAAGAACGTGCAGCCATCGCATGAAAAACTGACAAGATAATACGATGAGAAGGAAGAATAAATGAAAAAAAAATAAATAAATGGAATTATTCTTATATACTTCTGATTATCGCATGGTTAATAATTATAGATCTACATAGATATAGAGAATAAAGAATGATAAATACATTTTGAATTTCACCATATACATATCCATGTATTACATGTGTGTACGGTATCTATAGTTTCTTGAAAAGGTTTATTATATAATATTGAGATGAGCGATAATTGCGTGAAAAATAGCGTATGTTAGAATCAATGGCGACATTCGGTTCCACGGGTATGTATGTAATGTACATAGATAAAAGTATTATACGCGATGAATCAAGAAAGTGATAATTATTTTCGCTCGTTTAACATTCAACTTTAGTTAACTCGACCGCATAATCATAATCATAATCATAATCATCGTCATCTGCAGTTCTGCAGGGCGTACGTGGGGGAGTGCAGGTAGCGTGTATTGTAGACTAAACAATAATTCGTAATTCGCCTAACGAATGTCTGACGTCATTATTGATAAAATTTAACTACCTATAATATAGAGCAAAAGAATTCGTGTAGGCATTTATTTATATATTTTTTTAACTTGACTTCATTTATACTTTTATCAGGCATTGAAAATAGATATAATATTTTATATAAAACTATATATGAATTGAAAAAAAAGTAACATCAAATAAAACTAATAGGAATGATATTTACTGCGAGATTTGTTTTTATCGCGTAATAATGATTCACCAACTTCCTGTCTACGATATAACTATATAATACAGCAATATTGGCTAATTATTAGAAAATTAACTAATTTTAATAACGACAAGGTTGAATGTATCGTGAAGCACTATAGGTATATAGGTTCATGATCAGCGCAGTGCAGTGCATTATTTGTATACGTATAATACGTGTGTGTTTATTTATTTTTTTATTTCAGATGTCCTTAGAAATAAATTAGAAATTCTGTACATCAACCCGCAGCACGCGAGATTTGATCTAATTTATTGAGAAACCGGAAACTCGTATTTCCTATCGATATACTTATGTATGTACATGTACGGACTTATATATATATATCTCATAACGATCACTGGGATTTTTCTTCTCTTTTCACTACGTATATGCCTTGCTTTTTTCTTATCTGTAGCCTATATGTAGTCGGGCGGTCGACTGTGGTGGTTTTTTCGAAACCATAAAGAGCATCATTATTATTATTATTATTGAGTAAGAGTTTCCTTGAATGATAAAGGGAGTTGTATACCGCTGATGAAAGCACACATCATCTGCAGTCTGCAGTAAATATTATATACCTACTTAATATGTGAAAAATTGCGTTTAATTTTTCGTCGATATCATATATTAACTATAATTTATGTATTTTTGAATAAATTATACGATAAAATAAAAAAATAATCATGCATTAAATCGTACAGGTATGTCGGGATAATTGGAACGAAATAACCTATATAAATACGATATATATACCTCATTCGTCGGCAAATTCATCCTTTGAAATTTTTTTCTCCTAGTTTTTTTCCAACATACGTTATCTTTTATAATTTCATGATTTATAAATATATATATTTTTAATCGTACGTAGCACTTTGTTTGCACCTACTATATACATGTGCAGTATATAAATGTGTATATGATAACGCGTCACCCAGTATATACATACATATAGGTATGTATATAAACCCACGCCCTGCACCTACATTACACATGGTATGAAAAAAAAAAAAATCTTATACTGCTGCAGATCGTATTTTTAACAATTATATAATATTCGCGACTATAAAACTGCGGAATTAAACAATTGTTTAAATTTCATTCAGACGATGTTTTGCGATTATATTTTGTTCCGTTTTTTCTCGATACATACCGATATTTTTATACGGTTAAATAATTATTGTGCAAATGGGTATATTATATAGTGTATATTAGGATTAATCGAGCGAATCGCGCGACTGCAGCGTTAACATTTCTTTTCTAAAAACAATTATTAATTTATACAAAGACAATTAACTATATATTATTAAATGCATAAACAACGAATTATGTAAAGGAACAAAAGGAGAGTATTTGCTATATTTTAATTATTATATATAAATACTATTTTAATTGAGAAGAAATTAAAAAAATACATAGATTTCCAGGCAAAAAAAAACTTTTAATCGATTATTCACATTTAGGTATACCAATTTTATACCGTGCAATGTTATTTTTAATTATTCTTGTCTGTTATTCTCAAGTATATAGAATATACATAATAATACAATACATATAGTACCTATATTATATCGCGATAACAGTCAAGTTTCTTCGGTGCAGCGATATACATAATAAGGTCTAGCCCTCGTTCCAAATAGATATAATATATGCACAGGTGTCTATATGTGTGCACATATACTATACTTGAGATAGAAAAATTAAAAAAATTAAAAAGAGAAGAAAAAACTGTAACGAAGCAAGAAAAAAGGAGAATTAAAAAAAAATTGGCGACATTTCGTCGGTAAAACAGAAAGCTCTACAAACTATACATACGAATAATTTTTACATTTTTTCGTTTTTTCTCTCTATAATTAATCGATACGTGATCTGTGCATCCATATTTTGATAACGACGTTATTGAGAAACGGAAAAAATTAATAGCATAGATAAAAATTAATAGTAGCTCTAATTGACTAGCATCGCAGTATACATGAGATGGGCAAGCTTATTCATGCGTTGATATCTCCAAGTAGTGGGTATACGGTTGTAAAGCGTCGAAATTCCAAAAGAATTTTTTCTTTCCTTTTTTTTATACGACGATTATAAAATTTTATAATTAGATAAACTCCACCTTATTATAGTGTGCATTATACACCGGGAAAAAAAAACTAAAAAGAATGGCTGACGTGTATCTATACGTGAAAATCATATGCCTATTTAGCTCTGTGTCTGTGCACTTACTGCTACTTTTTTTAGAGATTTATTTCCAAATTGTTATTAAGGTTATAAACGGATTAAAAAATTGTAAATTCTTTTTTTTACACCCCGCTGCCATCCTACCCGCGTTTATTTAATCTATACCTATATTACGCAATGCGCGGGAGCTAAACTTATAATCATATTTGCTCGGATTGCGGGACTTCCAGATAATAATGTGTAAGAGAAAATTTATGTAAGCATAATTATAATACTGCAGATGCAAGAGGATTCTTCATCTCAGTTCTGTGATTCTTTTTTGTTCTCTCTCTTTCTCTCTAGCGGAAAAAAGTAAATTTCAAATAAATAAATAAATAAATATATAGATAAGTCGTTGAAATCAATGGATATAAAGGTTATGGTTATTATATAGATTAAATTATTTTTATCACATGAGTTATGCAATTATTGTAGTTTTTTTCTCCTTCGATTTTTTCATTCATCTTTACAGATTTAAAATCAAAGACTTCAATTGTTAAGTGTCAAAGTCAGTGTGTCTAGGTCATTAAAAACCCGCATATAATACCAATGTAAGATATGATATAGTACATAGGTGTTATGTACTGTTATGTACACATAATATATTTTACACAATGAAGAATGAGAGAATGGATAAATGAAGAAAGAGAGAAAGAATAGAAAAGAAAAATTATGATAGCACATGGGATATATAGATTCGAATCTTGCCGCACGCGAATCGATATATAAATATTATTTAAACTATGTGCACCTATATAGGCATGTAATATATGTATACTACATCTAATTTATAATAGTTTTGCACAAAAACTGTCTGACCTTACGCACAACTATGCGCCTATATAATATAATGTATAACATACCATATCTATAATACTTTCAATTCGATTAAATTTATTTTATTTCTTTGTTCATTTTCGTTTTTTATCATCGTTTTGAAACAATCGTCAAAGCCCGCAATCATTTCTATAATATGTTATAAATATCACATGGAATAAAAACCAAAATTTGATCGAGTTGATATAAAAAATGTGTATGATAATATGGCGCGTGTATCACATTTGTAAAAAATTATTTCATTAAAATTTATCGAATTGATTAACTACCGTATACATATTTATTAAACAAACAAACAAACAAAGGAATTGATATAGAAATATACATGGTTATTATACATATTATGTATATAATAATGATACAGCCGTATAGCTGTTAATATGTCGAAATTTAAACGCGATTAAATTAACAATTGCTACCTATACCACCTTATATACCGGTGCACCTAAAGGTAGATGTTTATTTTATATACCTATGTACGGTATATACGTATGTATAGCGCAATAAATCTAGCCTTGACGTAAAAACGTCCAATTTCTATCACCGACTTGTTCATATATATATTTATGATTTTATTCAGAAAATAAATCGTGCAGAGAAATTAGGTATATAATAAGAAAATCGCAGCGTGAATAATTTTTAAAGAAAAGAAAAAATGAATCACAAAAAAAGATGTATTATATACAAATATATAAGTATTTAAATAACGTTCATTAGTTTCGAATGAACATATATTTGTATATAAAACGTATTTTAATTGTTGTGTAAAATAATCATCCGAGTACATAGCTGATATAGGTATGTAATACCTATGATATTATAATAGTTAAAGTACGAAGTGGGCCGGATTTGGCAACAATGGGGGTTAAAAACAAAGAGGAATTGGATAAATTGACAATAAAATACCTTGAGAGGAATTTAAAATGATTAATTATTAAGATGCGGGTCGTATAATAATATACAAACCATATACATATGTACATACGTGAGTGTCGAACACACACACATCTATATATGCACATAGGTATAAACCAGCTACAATATACGTGAATTTTTTAATTTATTTTTTTTTCCAAAGGAAAAAACTAAAAAAAGAAGAATTCTAAGGGAAACTGTTACGCCAGGAAACTTTTGTTCCTCGAGTGTCGCATACGTTGCGGTATAATTAGTTAATTATTTAATTAATTAATTAATAATCGACTGCACCTGCAGCATCTGCATGTATAATATATAGAAAAAGAATTGGTAACAATTGCATCTTTATGCCGATGTTAATGAACGAAAAAATTACCTTGAAGTAAAATGTAACACGTTATTGATAATACTACACATAATTAATATTATGCAATTACTTGTACGTAAATTTTTATAAAATGTAAAATAAAAAAGAAAGAATGAATAGGATCGAAAATAAAAATGATAAATTATTTATATCTTGACCCTAATTCACTTGTAATATTTAATTGTGCTAAATGAAGTTTACTCAATCAAATAACTTTAATAAATAAATAAAAGAGGGAAATAAAGAAAATTTTGTATACAAGTATTATTAACGCCTTTTAACACTTTTGGTAAATCATTTTACGGATGTGTCGACATTTTGGTTTTTTCTTTTTTCTTTTTTAAAGAATTTACACAGAGGCAATCGATGAAAGAGAAATTATTTATGGTAAAACAGTCTAAAGTATCGTGTCAAAATTTATTGCAACGGAAAAAAAAGAATAATGAACCGATATCATGATATATAGGTAATGATATAAATTATTCGACAATTATCGATAAGAAAAATAAATTACCTATACTATACTGTAGGCATAATTAGAACCGAAGGTCCTCTTATTTTAATAATATGATACACGCGAATAATTAAAAATAAATTTCGCGATTCGGGACTCGTACAATACAGACAGGAAGTGCGTTATGTATCTGTATACATATGTGTAATATACGTTAGGTATTTAAGTATCCCGTTTTTTTTTTCAAATTTTTTTCCTTGTGCTTCCATTTGTCTCGAGACGTCGAGGTGAGAACAATTATCACATCGTAATTGTAATATTCCTTTTCTTTTTTGGTTTTTTTCTTGTTTTTTTCTGCAGATCAATCAAAATCAATGGTATTGTAGGGTCGCGTGTAATACGATACGATTACGATTTTTTTTTGCTTCGAGATCTTTGGATTTTCGATTGGAAAATTTAAAAGAAAAGAAGAATAAAATGATGATGAGATTAAGTTGCAGGAATATCGCGTGTAATAAATTAAATATATAATGTAGATTATTGCGTATGCATATAGATATATGTGTATAACATCGCGTACACATAAATATTTGTAAATATATATATATATACATAAATGTATATAATAAAAATATTTGTTTGCAGGATATGAATTTGCGGTTGATATATTATAATGTTTTATTATACGCTGTAACTGTAAACCCATATACGTATATTGTATGTACATGCTAGGTACATATGTATATGTTGTATATCTGCATTATAACAACACGACTTGTCATCGACTTTGTTGCTATAAATTAATGATCGTTATGAAATTACACGACGATATAAATGACTAGGTATTTATACATATATTTAAATTTCTAATCGGTGATGATTAATTACCATAAAAAACTATTTGGTTCATAAATTACAACGAATATTAGGAAAATAATGAAAGAACGAGTGAAAAAAACAATATTAATAATGATAATGTATTGAGAAAAATTGTAATGTACTCTTACCGGTCATGGTAAATTTTTTTCTCGGTGATTTGGCAACCATTTATCAATTGAAAAAAAAAGATAAAAAAACCCACAATCAATCACTATATATTTATTTGTATTTGCAGTCTGATGTCACAGAAAAGAACGAAACTGAATTAAAAAAAAATTAAATCAAAGTAGTTAATGTAATTATTTATTGATTATTTTTTTTTTGCACTCCACTGTACGGTGTACGACAAGCTGCAGTTTGAGAGATGAGAAATTTTCACACCACGATGAGTAAAAAGAAGGAGGAAAAAAAACCAAAGAAAGATAAGAAGAAACAAAGAAAGAAAGCGAATGTGATTGGAGAAAGAAAAAATAATGAAAATGCAAGTAATAAAGATCGAAGGTAAGGTGAAAAATTGCAAGACACTGCAGTGCTCTTAATTATAGATAATCCGAACGATGGTATGAAAATTTTGTTAAATATTCCGCAATTAATATAATCGTCCCTTGGAGAAGCGCGACGTATCGTATACGAATGCGTCGTCCCGAGGTTGGTAAGCAAACTGATATAGTTTTGTCGGTTTCAATTCTACCACGTGCTACACACCACCACACCATCCTGCATTACGAGTCACGTGACTAACCACATACGTAAAATACGATTGTGTGAGTGCAACACATGGAATGAAAGAGGAAAAAAATATATATATTATATACATTTATGTGGTGCATGAGGTTGTGTATAAATCAAATGTATGATATATAAATGCAATACGAATAGTATGTGTATAATATGTGAACGCTATGATAAACAGCCAATAAGGAGTTAAGATCTCACACAAACGTAATTTGATACAAATATGGATATTTGTGTATACGTATACGTATTTATTATACAAATAAAATGTTTATAATAAACAGGATCGCTTAGAAAACAGTCGCGGATTGCAACCTGCCGAGACCTCATGTACCATTACTTACTTACGTAGGATACGTAAGAAGAAATTGAGACGTTTATGTTTTCGGTCGAAATAAATCATCGTCTAATGATTAATAAACTTCTAAGAATACTAAAACCGAGTTCGGGCATTTCCTTTTTTTTTATACGTACATACATGTACATTTATATAGTGCACACGCTTCAATGGTAAACTGTATCGCATTATTTTTTTCTTTTTATTCTCCTCATTTCATTTCTGGAAAAGAAAATGACAGTGAAAAAAAATGAAAAATCAGAATTGAGCAAGATGCTGATCAGGTCATGAACCGACAAATATTTTTTCAATTACTCGTCGTATACCAAAGAATGGAAAGAAACTTGGAAACGATCATGTCGGGAGGAAAGTACCCGGCATTTTTTTTCTCTATTATTATTATTACTTTTAATCGTCGATGATTATAGATGTACGATTTCATTAATCGAATATATAAAATGCAGTGTACCGCAACGATTATTGATTTATTACTATAGTGTAAAATTATTAATTTATGCGACTTATGTGAATCAACTTGTACTCTCAAGGTCGTAATCAACGATACTAATCTAGGATATAACTGCAATTATTACAAGGTACATTACAGGAATCTAGATTATCCGCTAAACTGCACCGATCGCAGATATATACAAGAGTTGCAACATTATATGTATAGCTGCAAAACGGAAGATTTTCTCAAACGGATTCACATCCGCCACGTAGTCGCCGACGTTTACGTGTGATTTCATTTTTCTACTTCTTCTTCTTTTTTTTCTCTCTCCATTAAATCGTAACTATTATATCATTGTTATTATAATAATTATCATCATTATAATCGTGATAATTATTACGTTAGTTCTAAAAGCTCATTACACTTGTATGGTTTCTCACTATGGATATGGCACGTGATGTGACGATTTTTTTTCCCCATCCCCACCGCACCACTGCGATAATAATATATGTGGTATACGCGCTCGTGTAAAATCTGAAATCTGAATCATGTTTTTTCATCGTCTTTTTTTCCCCTCTCATTCTCTTCCTGTGCTTCCGTAAAAATTCCGTTAAATTTCCCGTCGACGAATCATCCGTGCATAGGTATGCACAGTCATGTTCGTGTGTAAAATCCTATAATGAAACTTGTAACAAATTTCATTTGCAAATGGTCGATTAATGATAATTTTTATCTAACGAAGAGCTCCTTTTTTTTCAGTTTAATTTAATATTTTTTTCCTTTTGATAGAAAGAGAGAGAGAGAAATCGAGATAAAGAGGTATGTATGAAATGATGAAGACGAAAGAAGCAAAATTGAGAAGGAAAAAAAAAATTATAATACTAATTTAATAGAATAAAAGTAGTTTTTGATTTTTCTGTTTTCTATACTTTTAAAGTTCCCAAATAATGTGCACGACGAATATACAACGTCGTTAGAAAAGAAAGTGTAAAGAAAAGAAGAAGAAGAAAAAAGAAAATTCCAAAATACAAAACTATAAATCTGAACAATGATAGCTTTATGTAATCCAACACCGCGGATTATAGCTCATAATACATACCTATGTACTTACGAGTTTAAATGTCATTGTCACGTTAATTGTACGTGATAGGCGGAGTGGGGGATTAGAGGTTTGGATTGGCGAGCTTTGATTATATTAATCGTTCGGAAAAATTTCAAACGATAACAATTTTTCAACCCCTTTTTTTTACTTTCATTTTATTAGCTATATTTGTTTTGTCCTAATTGTAGATAGAATTTTTTTCTTTCCTTCTTTTTTTCTTCTTTCAAGAGGAACACCCTGTAGCGTAATTTAAAAAAATCGAAACAAGGTGGCGCCCAACGTGTACGGCAGAAATAGGATTAGCGTCGCGACGCCAGGTACGCCCTTCGATTTTTATACATATGTATAGTATGTGTTTGTATACAGGGTTGGGAAGGGTCGGAATTGTTGCAAACGTCACGCGAAGCTTCTCGAAAAAGACAAAAAAAGAAGTTTACCCTCGCTGCAGATCGATCGGGTGCGAAAAAAAAATAATTAAAAAAGTACAAACAAAGTTGAACAATTGCAAAAGGGAAACCGCGAAATCGTGCAAAAAAAATCGGTTTCTGTTCGCGAACTTGGACATTTTTTTTTTCGCCGCAGGTGTTCAGATAAAGATTTCAATGTTACATAAAATCTTATTCAACCATTGCCGTTCGATGTCCCTGGGGATGACAGTTGGAAACCTTATAAAAGATGCACAGCTAATATGAGACGCGCGGTTGTTACGTGAATCTCTAAATAAATTGGAATTTCGAATTTCCATAAATCGACTTATTAAATTACCCCCTCTTGATATGACAGAAAAAAAAAATTTGATATTGTGTATCGGTGTAAAGCGAATTGTATACGATATGAATTTTTCAGAAATAAGTGTACATTGGAACACAAAACCTTACGAGATATTTGATATTATTCTCGGTACTATAATTAATTGAAACGCTGTTAATTGTTAATTCGTATATACGTATGTAGTTCAGTATTCCATAACATCAAATACGTTATTCCTATGAAAGAGTAAAAAAGAATGTTTTTTTTTTTCCTTAATAACGATAATAATGTCAAACGACTAGCGGGAAACATTGATTAATTGGTAAAAGATAAAATAAAACTTATTACGATCATCTGCCGCTGCAACGCGGGGGCCGGTCAAATAATATCAATGATTAATTATATCGTAACCAAGAAATTGATGAATTAGTGTCGGCGCGAGCCAAAAACCGTAGAATGACCGATCGCTAATGACGTCATCTTTTCAAATTATCCCCTCCAAATGATCGGCGTTTCAAATTTAAACAATTATAACACACAGATATCAAATACGTGTATACCTATATTATATGTTAATTAATTAGCTGTGCAGCGTTAGTCATTTTTAAATTGCAATAAATAAATGATTACCTTACGCTTTTCGCGCCGTAGAAGATGATTTTTCACAAAAATTTCTTCATTAATTTTTTCTTCAATAATTAAACTATACTTTCGATAAAACTTTCACACGTACAATACATGGAAAACATTAATTTTTGTTTCGTTTCATTTTTACATTATAGAACAGAATTTTCATAAAACTTTCCGCCTATTTTTTCAATTTTATTAAATTCTTTTTATTTTTTTGTATTTTGTCAAAATATATTGATCGATCTACGAATGTTGTATGTGTCAATTCCAGTACGATCAATCGATTATCGTCTACCACCCGATATGTCAATCTCGATGATATCAAAGAACAACAATTGAAAGTTTTATTTTTTTTGGAACAGAAAAATAAATATATAAAATGAAGAAAAAATGATATGAAGTAAAATAAACTACTGGGAAATAATGTAATAGAAAAAAGGGAAAACTACACAACTACGGGATATAATTGTACATAGAAAACTGTATCGTATAATACATATGTAGACTTGAGGCTGCATTGGTCGATGACCAGTCGAGCAATGAATTTAATTCGCACTATAGCCAGGAGAAAAGGCGCCCTGTGCTATGTGAGTATATAGAGGATGAGGTATATAGGTATAGCTCTAAAGAACTAGCAGCTATGTATAGCCGGGCGTCGCGACGCCGGCGCGGAACCGACGTTCTTATAACGTTTGTAATATCAAGACTTAAGAAAAAAAAAATTCACCTCCGCACCGCATCGTTTTCATCCGTCTATAAATAAATTTCAAACTTTGGAATATTACTTGAAACCGCAAGTATGCAAATTCTCGTCAGATCGGAAGCAGGGTGAGAATTTAAAAAAGAAAAGGGAAGATTGAAGAATCGAGTCGTGAAATGTCAAAGACGAAGAAAAAATACGAAGAAAAGATAAAAAGAAACGAAATGAAAATCAAAGAATTAGCGTCACGGCTTTACTGACTCAGAAAACATGAGTCGTTTCGACGTCTCAGTTTTCAGTTATGTATATATGGTATATATCTATATACCTATACACTATGTTTGTATCTTCAATCCCGAGTGCATGTTATTTTCTATTTTCAAAATGTATAAACATCTGCATTTTCAAGGGTCCATTTTCAATGAGTCACATCACACGTATAGAACATCAGCTGACGTAGTTTTTTTTTCTTTACTTTCACTGCTTGAGAGAGACTCAATTTTGATTCTTGCGCACAAGGTGAATCATGTTATTTGTAATCAAGTTATGAATTTTCTCAGGGTCAGCATAAAATTGATCGTTAGTAAATTTAGCGGTGGGGAGGTTTGCATTTTTTCTAATTTTCGATCGCGATCGTTCGTATTTATTTATCAGGTACTTACATTGCATCATCATCGTCATCTATAAATCGTTGCTTATACGCTGGACAGATAACGTTTGCTGCACACATAAAATCGCAATTTCTTTCAATCAATGCGTCAATGCGATGCGCGATAATAACAATAATATTAATGTTAATAACGATAATGACGATGATGGCAATGATGATTGTCTTTTATCGATCGCAGAGTGCATCGGCAGCGATATTATGACCCGCGGGTTATTGACTTTTCCCATATTAACAATATAAACGCATTAAAAAGTCTAGCTGAATCGATCATTGCAGACTGTATGTATAATAACGATTATTGTATTTGCAATTGTACTTGTCTTCCTACTACGATAAAATTGCATATCTATAATAATCCTAGACGTTATATAGACGCGGGATCAAAGAACGAAAGAACGAATTCATTCGTCAACTCGTTTTGCTCTTTGCCATTCTTTTTTACATTTCCATAACCGACGGTGTTATTCGTTTGAGTTATGACTGACCATAATTAAAATTATTCAGATTTCCTTTCGAAGAACAATCAAACTTATCATATACACATATAGATACACATATAAACCTACTGTATATCTCCATCTATATACAGCGATTTTATCATTGTGTATATAAGTATACATACTTAAATACGTACAAAGGTTTACTGCACTGCACTACGGTTGTCACATGAGAAAAGAGAAAATAAAAAAAATAAATAATATCAACGTAAAAATGATTCCCGCCAATTACAACCGCAGCTAAAATTAATGATCTATAGAAGAACAGAAGAAGATAGTTTGATTAATCGAAATTTTTTTCCACTTCCATTTTTTATCAATATTGAAGAAAAAAAAAATTGTTAAAATATTAAGATAACGTATAATATAATATTATATTTTATATGCACCGCAGGAGAAGGCGCCATTTTTTTTTGAGTGCCTGACCCACACAGACTTGATTATTATTATTATTATTTTGAAAATGGAAATTGATTTCCGATCGTTCACTCCGTTCCTCGGTATACATGTATATTTTTTCGTTGAGTGGTTTTATTTTTACTTTCTTTTTTGTTGTTGTTATCTTTGGTTCTTTACCTGAGCAGTGCAGTGCCGGAGGTCAGTCGCGGGCGCACAGATGGGAATCGCGGTTGTTGTTGGTAGGGAAAATAAAAAAAAATTAGAACCTCGCGATATCCCTCGGTCAGAGGTTGGTTGAGTACTGAGGAACAGTATTGCAGAGTTCCTCCTCAGTTGGCAAACCACCCCTCGGTCGATCATCATCCCTCCTCACACAACTACAGGAGCAAACCTGCAACCAACCCCCTTCCTCTCTTATGTGTGTTATACCTTCGCCTGCTGTCTGTGCTTTAGAACCCTGTGACGAAGTCGCAAGTTTTATACCGCTTTGTGTCGAATATCTCCATGACAACCTTGTTGTATCTATATACTTATATATAGCTTATAAGGTTCTTTGAATCTCTATCTATATTTTTTTCTCAAATAAAGATTGTAATTTTGATAAATGTGATCGATTGAAAAGTTTTCAATTAGATCGTCCGTTCAGATACGTTACCGAAGATTTGATCCATTTCGTTGATTTTCTGTGAAAAAAAATCTTCGAGTTATTCTTGGGTATATTTTTTGTCATTATTCATCGTTGGAAAGTTACCATTTGGCGAGCAGCTTCGATTTTGAAAAAGCGGAGAATCCTAATCGTCGTCATCGCGATGATCATCTTCGTCGTCGCCATGATTTCTTTACATTGCGATGAGTTTGTGTACCATAATCGCGTTGCTTATCGGAATTATCTCTCCAATTTCCGCAACCATAGGGACACGACGTTTTATCTCTCCATTCATTGTATACAGATAAAATGCATTTCTCAATTTCTTGGCTCGGACAGGCTGCAACAGAAAGATTTGCGTTGTAATATATGCTCATAACTGCGTCGTTTCCATTGATAAAACAAAAGAAATTAATATAAAAGAAAAGAGAAGAATCAGAGAATTTGTACAAAAATCTTGTACTCATGTTATGGGTATAAAAAGGCGCTATTTGCTTTGTGGAGACGCGGATCAGCTGCTGCGCGAACACGGCACACAACTTTTAGTACGTTTGACCTAGTTTTACACACGTTGAACTCATATAGTACATATATACAGTACATACAATACAAGTCAGCGCGTGCGTTTCGTATCTACCTTTATATACGTACGGTATAGATCAATATTGTTATCCCAGGGCGAGCTAAATTGATGCAGAAATGAGCACTCGCGATCTAAAATCGAGTAAGCGACTTGATGTGGAAAAAATTCAAACATTACCCCCCTCTCTCTACCCAATTGAAGTTTTTTTAGAATTCCGGAAGTCTCAAAATACACGTGTTGCAGTGGCGGATGGGTCAAAATTATTTTATCAAAATTTCCAATCAATTTCTCTACATATTTTCATCATCAATTTTAATTCGTTTTTCTTTTTCTCTCCCGTTTTTTTGAGTAGGTGACGAAAAAATCGATCGAAGAAAATTTTTTCATCATCTTTTTTTCTATACACGAAAGCGCGACGGGTAGCGGCGATTCAGGCGCGGATTTTGACAGTGATCGTGGTCCGCCATTACGTCCGACTAGTCTGACATCGTATGGTTTACTACTACTTGATATTCTCACCGCTCAGAGATGCGATTGCGTCTAGTTTTTAAATTTTTTGTTCTCCAGAAATTCTACTAGATTCTTTTCAAAACTTTTCACGAAATTGTTCTCCTCTTCTTCCTTTTAAGCCCAACATATACCTATAGCATGTAAATCTGGATTAGGATTCTAACAATATTAAAGAAAAAAAAACCGATAGAGTTCAGATTGCATCATAGCTATGTATGAACACGGAACGATAATATTGAAAAAACTAAAACTAGTAAATACGCCATAAAATGTATCGCAGTTTTCACAGGATTCCCAATTAGTTTTAACAAGGTCTCTCGAGTACGGCGAAGTTAATAATTTTTTTTTCTTTCCTTTTTTTTCTACGTATAGGACATTTATGTGCAGCGGTAGGTATGTGATATACGCGATATACATACAGGTATACCGTATTGAAACAAATTACCAATCACACATTATAATAATACAATATAAAATACTTGAACAACAAAAAACGGATGAGAAATCATGCGAAAAAAAAGTTTTTAATAACAACAGAAAAATCTGATCGAGTAGAGAAAAACTCGAAACTATTTAGTATAAGTATAGGATCATATAGGTATAGGTATATTATAATTCCTTACCGTGCAAGTCGCGCCAAGGTCTTCGCCATTATATTATACCTTTCGCCCATGTATTTATTGTATAAAATAATAAAAATAAAATAAAACAAGCGGATCATTGTACCCTGCAATGCACGAAACACCTATCAAATGAGACCCAATTCTCCATTTTACATATTAATACAATACCCCTTAGTTTTCTCTACTCCGTGTTCGATCGATCAAAATTTATGCTAAGTGTTCGTATAAACTGGTTAGATAGGATTTGATAAGGTTCTTTTTCTTTGTGATCAGGTTATTTGATAATAAGCCGAAACAAAAAGAAAAAAAAAAACAGAAAGAATCATCTCTTTTTAGTTTTCCAAGTTTACAGATATGTATTATCATATTTTATGTACTATGAATATAATTATTCCTGTGTATAATATATATATTTAATTTTATGTATATTATATATATTTATCTATATTTATATGTATATATATTTTTTTTATATTTCGTTCGTTTTTTATCATAATAATAATAATAATAGTAATCATAATAATATGTATAAATATGTTTCTGTACATATATCAATTATAAAATAATTATTCCGAATTAAAAAAAAAAAAAAAAGAAAAGAAACCATTCGCGATGGTCAAGATGAAACTAAAAATCATAAATCATATGTATTAATTGAGTCAGTTCGTAAACGCACTAATTATTATTATTATTATTTTGTCGTCAAAATAATACATGCGTATAATTTCTGATAATATAACAGATGAGACGTCGATCGACTTCTAGTGAAAATGAGAGTCTAACGAATGAAAACAAGTCAACCGAGTCGAGAAAAACACAAAAGGTGACCCATGAAAATAATAAGTAAATAGATTTAAATTCATATGATCGTTTCATATATCTTACTACTGCAGCAGTCGAACATCGTAACGTTATTGTGCGCAACTGTTTGATAATAATAATTAATTAATTAATTAATAATATGCGTGCTTTTCATTTAAAGTATTAAATTTAGTTGCTTCCTTTTTTATCTGCAAATAATTCATAATTAGATATTTTCAAAAATAGCTGTATTAGACTTATAATCGCGTTTATTTTTCTAATTAAATAAATATAAACATTAATCTGTACACTAAATAACAATTTCCTTTATCATTCCGCATTATTTTATTCTGCTACACGATCAAATTCTGCATTATTATTATCGTTATTATTATTATTACGTATTTTTCTTCTCTCTTTATTTTATACCACCGCGTATTCCTCGGATTACGTTCTTCGTTCCTTCTTCTCTTTTTTATACATCTTTACGCAACGTGACTAAGATTTTAATTTTCTTTTCTTGTCTAATTTTTTTTTTTTCCATTTAATTTCGTCTTTCTACTAATTTCGCTAAGTTTAATTATTTCATTAAAACTATTACATATTATAATATTTATCGCAAATAATTTACATACATAAATGTAATACGTATGTGCCGTATATTTCGTACGATATACATACCTATATGTATATCATGTAGTTAAGCTAATAGGCCTTATTCGTAAATTATATCGCGCCCTCGCCCCGTTTGGCTCAACTATACAAATTCATAATTAGGTATATTAATTCATTTTCATTCGGGTAATCAAAGTTTTATCTATAATAACTACAAGATCTGACTAGGGCTCATCGATTCATTTAATTATACATTTAGTCAATTATTTAATATAATTATTCTTTTCTTTAATTTATATCTGGTGTTTTCTTTTTCTTTTTTTTTGTTCTAAATTAATTCGTTCGATGTTCGTATTCAATGGTGTCGAAAAATTATACGAACGACAAAGGGAGAGAGAGAAAGAGAAAGAGAGATAGAGATAGAGAAAAGGGAGGAAGAAATTGCATCGCGTCACGTTAGTTGAAAGAAAACGAAAAAAAAAATAGAAGAAAAAAACATTTTTCTCAAGAAAATAATACGGTAAACGGACGCATATGAGCACCAGTTGTCAGCACGTTGTGCGCCATCTAAATTTTACAGTTAATTAGCTGACATTTGTAATTTCGTTAGCAGTGCGAAAAAAAAAAAAAAAAATTAATAAGAAATAAAGAATAAATATCATGCAATTATTGTATCGTTCAGTACTATTTTTTTTTCTCAACTTTTGCACCTTGTTTGTTTGTTTTTTTGTCGTTTTTCATTTTAATATTAAAATGTAATAATTGCAGTTCATTAATAATAATAGTATATGATGTGCGAATGTACGTAAAATTGTAAAATCAGTTTGATTTGAAAAATTGTAAAAACCTGTTAATAACATGTATAAAAAATGTGTATATCATCTATTACCGTACGTACAGCTGCTTCGGAGTCTTTGAAAAAAGGGGGGAAATTTTTTTATACATATATAAATACATATTCAAAATAAAACTTTGACGTAAAGTAAAAATTACTTTAATTCCCGGGCAAAAAGCTCCAAATTTCAAAGAGAAAAAAACGAAAAAATGGACTGATATATTATCGAAATATATCATACGATATTTTTTTATCGTATTCCTCAAAAATATCAATTCCAAAATGGGTATGTATTAAATTACCCCTTTCAAAAGTTTAAAAATCCCCAAGTTCGTTACGTCTTTAAATCGAATGGAAAAAAAGGCTGTGCACTACCTGTGATTATTGTTGAAGTAATATAACGTTTGTTATATTAATATAATTAATTGTATACCGCAGATTAGGAGAGAAAAAAAATAATAATCTTCAAGCACAGCCTACTGACGTGAGAATTGTTATAATAGTTTTTTCAACAATAATTCAGTTCTTCTATCTTTAGACAATTACGACACAGCTACGGAAGTGCTCCCGAACGTCGGGTATATTATTTATATTGTATTTATTTTATCATATCGCTTCTATATAGTTTATTTAATGAATAACTATATATATTGCAACGTTCGATCTAACACAGAATTATATTCGTATAATAATAATAATACACTTATACCTTCGAACATACAGAGAGTTTTCGTGGAAGCGGGCCAGTCGGTTGCGCCCGAGATATGCAACTGAGGATACAATTACTAACACACGAAAATTTTACGTGCGTGATCTTCGCTGGCATAAGCAGTAAGGAGCTAGCGAAGATCACGCACGTAAAATTTTCGTGTGTTAGTATTTTATCCTAACTTACCGACACGCTCGCGCGACCGGACTGGCCCGCTTCCACGAAAACTCTCTGTATATACTGTGCGTATATATGCGGTAGTATTTATAATACATTTATGTATAATAATATACTTTGGCAGTAGCGTTCCTTGTATAAATTTGGTATAGGCCCTTATATTAAAATAAAAGCCATTAAAACTGCAGAGAATCCTGAACCGATTGAAAAATTGAAAAAAAATTCGTTGGACGCAGGCGAGAAAATAGATGTGATTGAGATCGATCGATCTATTCTAAGTTTCTCGAATTTCCTACGGTTACATCCAAAAACGCCTGTAACTTTATTTTATTCTCAATTCTCGAAATTATTTTTTTCATTTTTGTCACAGCGATGAATTTACCTGTGAACTTATCGATCGTCGATTGGAATTCGTTCACGTACGGTCTGCCGTGAATTGATTTATCGCTGCCTCTTCACAATCAGGAGCCATTCGTTCAAAAGCGATGGACATTTTTTCATTCTCCAAGATTATTATAAAAAGAATATTTTTAAAAACCTGGCATCGTTCTGATCCAACGGTAAAATTTTTCCATCCTCCAGAGCTTGCACGATCTAGGTCTGGGGTGTTCAACATCGGGCTGTTTGAAATTATTTTCCAATCATCCTTCGTCATTAATTTTCAACTAATTATATTACCGATAACCTGAAATGATTTCTTTATTATCTTTTTTTTTTTTTCTTCTTCAAATCTAAGGCTGTTGTGCGGCGTTTATAACAGCGACTTTGAGGTCCTTAGCTAAATGGGAGACGTCGACGACGCTGTCGACCATCTCCTGGACGGCGGTTACACTGGGAAAAAATTGTGCCGCCTGTTTGGTCTTCGATACCGTCTGCGCCAGAGCTTCGCTAAGGGAATTAGCACACTGAAGTACTCTGGTTCTGACATCGTTTCTCTGTACATTTCTATGTACCGTATCTCCGATGTGAACCAACCTGTGCGCGCTAAGCACGACAAATTTCCCATGGGCCAAAAAAACCTAGAAGAAAATAAAGAATGATTTAAAAAAATGGAAGAGAAGAAAAAACTCGTTTAAATTCTTTAAAATGTAATTCGAACCTTTGGGGGTTGGTTGCGTTCCACAGTTTGGAGGAAGGCGTCTATAGCGTGTGTGAGATGTGCTCCATGTGTGATAACCTGAGCAGCATAAAACGATAATAATTGTTTATCATTCGGATCCATAGGCGTAGGTGTTGCGGGGGGTGCTTGAACCGCGGCGGTATCATTTTCCGTCACCAAAAGGTCGTAGCTGCTCCTAAGTTCCTGCGGTAAAGCTGCCCTCAATTCTTCACGTTGCTTGGCTACGACTTCTCGGGATTCAAGATTTACGTAATCGTAATCTTCACCGGTACCACCGTTGCTACCACCGTTACTACTGCCCGTCGATATCACAGAACATCTTTTAAATAGCAACGTTGAATTACCCTGACAAAATGATGAGGTAAAGAAAGTTTAGACCAGTTTTGCGATTTTTATTCATCTCACGAAAGATTTGGTTACTCCAGAATTCTCACCTGAATAAAACTAGCGACTTGACGTACGTCATCTGTGAGGGCTCTGGCGCATGCAACGAGTTGATCTAGGGGATCGGGTTGTGATTGCGGAATAAGAGACGGTGGCGAAGCATTCGTAGGGGTTGGTGTATCGTCACCACCTCTCGAAAGCTTAGAGACATCCCATTTAAGAGCGTCTAATTCGCTCGCAGCTTCTTGAACCAATCGATCGGAATCTCTTAGAGCTTTGACCAAAGGTCTGAGTTTCGTAGCGAGACCTTTGTCGGGAGCTTTGCCAGCATTTCCAAGAGTCCCTGTGCGGCGAAATCGACCATTATTGATCATCCAGATAAAAAATAAATAAACAAAACATGGCAACTGATTTTTATTAATATTGACCTTCGGCAAATTCTGCCAAATCATGGAGCGATGTTCTTAATCTGAGAGCCGCAAGTCTGACGTCCATAACATTTGCGTCTAATTTCTGGGATGTTCTCCATCCGGGGGTAACAAATCCAAGAAGTCTTGCGATGGCAGATCCAGCTTCTCCTTGCAATCTTTGAAGACCTTCCAGAGCCGATTCGAGTTCGAGAGGAAGTTCTTTGCTAACAGGGACATCGTATATTTGCTGGGATTGTAGTGTGTAAGAAGTAGGAGGAGGAGGAGGAGTAGGGATATGAGGAACTGGTGTATTATGTCTCGAAGACTGTGTCGATGTCGAAGACTGGTGCGCCGAATGTGGAAGACGAGGTCGAGGTATGTCGTAATCAGGTGCTGCCAAGCTTGACCTGATGAATAAACGAAAAAAAAAATAATAACATGTAGAACGTCGGTCAAAAGTAATAAACCCAGCGATTCTGATTAACTAAAAAAAAATACCGACCTGTTAGACCCGCTCAAAGATCCATCGTTCGTTAAACTCGATGCAGAGCTGCTCGGAGTTAGAGGTTGCAGAGGTCTGGGAACATCGTAGCAATCGAGAGGAGTAACTCCAGATCCTAAAGACCCTACAGATCCTACCGAACAGTTCGAATTTGGTGTATAGGAAGTAGGTGGACGAGGTATATCGTAGCAAGAAGGTGCCGGACTTGGACTACTCGCTGGCGATGGAATGACTGGTATTGCCCTTGGAGGAACATCGTAACAATCGCTGACATCACCGCCACTATCTACAGAACTTCGTGCTGCAGAAGTGAAACGTCCTGAAAGAAAAGAGAGAGAATCCTTTTGTTATTATTTCCCGAAATATCATAATGAATAAAATTAGATCATTTCAAACGCTACACAGATTAAAATAAAGAATTAAATTCCTCGTCTAATTTGTCTCTGTCACTATTTACCGTATAAAATAAAAATACAAGAATCTTGAATATGCATAGCATCATCTCTGGTAACAGAACATCTGTCTTTCAACCGGATCTCGTTCATCTCTTTGTACTAAATAATTCCCTCATGATAAAGTTAAAAAAAAAAAAATGGTACGCTAAACGAAAACACTATAAAGTGTCTAAAGCACCCGTATACTATACCGACTAACATAGATCGGTATAGTTGATTTATACTATTTAAATTCAAAGGGTTTTTTTAGACGCACATACGGAAGTAGAAACAGAACAAAATCGTGCAGCCTCGATATACAAATAAAATAAACACACGCGACGATATAATCCGTCCTTTAGATGTTCTATAAATAGATTTACCACTTTTTTTGTTTCCCTATCTTTTCGGCATTTTAAATACAGAAAATTAAAACAATCTGTATATCAGGTGTTAACGAACCGCACATAGAAATCGATCGGATATGAAGAAAATTATTAAACTAATAATGACGATAATCATCGTCGTCAATATCTGCAGAATTCAATTCGCGATCATTGGATTGTAAATAATTGAAATTGGAATTAGATCGGGTGTTAATAATAATGATAATAACAATGGAATTTAATTTTAACAATAGATCGCGGTAACCTGTCGATGCTTCTGTGTGACCCTAATTCATTATCAGATATGCACGCGCTAGGTCTGGGATTGCTATGATTATTATACTTTTCTTTTTTACATACAATTCAGGAACCAACATTTGCTTGAACAATGCTTTTTGCTCCCCCACGAGGGGGTTTGGTTCTCCTCAGGGATCGTTTGACATTAAACCTGAATGCCATTCCAGAGAAACAAACACACTGTATTATTACCAGACGAAGTCACTGGTCTGTGATAACGTGTCCCCCCACAGACAACCACATATGTATACCTATACCGTCGAAGAAGAGATGTTCAAATTTGCCTCTTTATATTTTCACGTACATACGTACATCTATACGTATAATGTACGGTACGTGAAGTATAAATTTTACCAGACGTCCATAATAATAAGAAAATACGAAAAGACATATATTTATAATTGCGCCATATGTGTAAATTACATCTGAAAAAATGCGACTGCAGACAATGACGTTAGATATCGAATGATAAATATTTTTTATACCTATGTGAAGGTGATCATTTACTGGATTCAACGGAGAATCATGTCTCGACGAAGGTGCGGGACTTCCCCTACTGGCCGGAAGGTCGTACAGGTAAACATCGCCACATTTTTGCGGTGTTACAACCTAGAACAGAAAAAAAAGAAAAAAAAAATGATTAATTAAAGAAGTTAATTAGAAAAGTCATAAATTACAACGTTGAATTTTGTCGATATTTCAAATGAGTATAACAGCTGTGATGGGGAAAATAAAATAATAATAATAATGACACAGCCACAGTTATTTAGCCATAAAAGAAATAAATATGAAATTACATTAATTTATAATTTCATCGCTACTGTGGTTTCTACTTATTAATAATTTCTCCCCTAACTTCCGGTTTCTCGTCAACTTCCTCCTCACAATTTTCATGGGTTGTACCGCGGAGATGCGTATATATAAAATACTTTTCCACCCTCTAGGTACGTCAGAGCGTAAAATTTTGCTTTTTGCACAGAACATGAGAGGAGAAAAAGAAATATTAAAACACTAAAATCAAAATTTCTCCGACGATCAGTTTGTAAGTATATAAAATGAATATATGTGTAGATATGATGTAGAGTAATTTCAACGTCACATAGGAAGAAAGAAAGAAAAAAAGAGAAAAAGAGAAAGAGAGAAAGTCCTGAAAGGAGTTTTGGGGTGGCGCAGACTCCTTCCTCGTCGTCATGGTAACCGTCTTCCATCCCCACCTTTCCTTCCTTTTCTCTCTCTTTGTCTCTCTCCCTCTCGCTCCTGCACTTGCAGGACTCTGTGGGTGAATGTGTAGGTGATCGTGTGTACGTGTGTACAAGAATATATACCAACACACGTGTCTCCTTTTACGAGCAGCTACACACAGCGGAGAGTGCGGAGAGTACGGGGACTCCGTTATCGACCCACGCCTACTACCACCCCGTTGATATCCGTCTCTCCTGATAGTATATACTATTCAATTCATGTTCCAAAAGACCATATAAACCCCATCAGGTACACATATATACGTGTACCACCCACTACCACCCATTTCTTTTTTTTTCAATTTTTTTCTATTCATTTTTATTTTTATTTTTATTTTTATTTTTTTCCAATCACGGGTGGGACGAGACAAAAGAAAAAAATAATAATGACTCGGAGACACTATAGGGAAAACGAAAAGAAGAGGATATTGAAATGGAATCAAAATTTCAAGTACGGATGAAAGAATAAAAGTAAAATGAAAAAGGAGCAAATAGCACAGAGTGTAGAAATCAAACTATGGATGGATATAGACAAATAGTAAAGGAGAGAGAGATCGAGAGTGACTAGAAGTAATTTGGTAAAGTGCTTTCCTCGCAATAAAGCGACGTTCCTTTAATGACCATAAATATCGAGGCGTCTGTTTCGCCAGTCTTCGAACTAGTGGGTACGATAAGAAAGGTGCGCCCGTATTGTATCCCAATCATCGGGCAGGAGCAGGAGGTACGGTAGTAGGAGAAATAATAACAAAAACTACAGTAGATATTATTATACATATACAGTACCTATGTACCTATGGGCTTGGCCAGAGCAGTTTGATATCCTGCGCCCACTTCGTAAGGTTAATATGGGTCAGTTAGATTTTATAATACACATATAGCTCGGTTCCTTCCAATGTTAACCCTGACACAACACATCGGGGGTACATAGTGCAGTCGACGATCGACCCCCTAATTGACAAGTTTCTTAATATCTATATAAAAAAAACAATAAAAGAAAATGATAATAATAATAATAATATGTGCCACGCCCACGTGATATATACAAGCTCCTTTCCAACCCTACGATATTATCCTTCTCTGCACCTTTCCGATCGACGATGGGGATTATTTTTTTTTTGATTTTCAAGGATAGAAGATAAAAATGTATATCATATTATAGGTATACGTATATTTTGAGAGCCGCATTTATGTCTCTCTTCTTATTCAGATTCCTCTATATTTGAATTTATATCATACATATATATAATATGTAAACCGGATTATAAACTCGTATAATATTGCGCGGAAATATCAGTTGCGAGTTGAATTTTATGCGTATATGTATAGTGGAGTTACCTATACTCTCAAAGTCGTGACCTGCCCACGCGAACCTTGGGGTTTTCGCTCTCGCCGTAAGTTAAACTCGGCAGCAAAATTTAACCCGCAACTTCTGCAACTGGACAACTGCACGAATAGCAACAAACAAACTAAAAAAGAAACCCTTTTTGTTTTTTACCAAAATCGTGCGCAAGATCGATCATTGCATTATTTTTCGCGAGAGACGACACACGTGATGCAGCCCCTTTTCGACGATTGAATAATGGTTTTTTATTTTTTTCTTTTTCATTTTTATCAATTCCTTTCGTTTTTCGAGATGTGATCGTCCGAACGTACCACATGCGGTACACGTACGATACTTTATAATATCAATGCACATAGCAAAAACCTCCGCAATTTCAACTTGTGTCTCTTCATATGACTTCGTTACTCGTTTGCAATCAGAGTTTCTGTCCCACGCAAGACAAGTCTTGAGTTCGTTGATACGCGTATATAACCTCTCACAATCGACCCACGTACAATACATATGTATGCACATGAAAACATGTATATAATACACAGATTTACATATGTTAATGTTAATTTATATAAAACATCATCGTTTAATGCAGAAAAAAAAATCCTTTCCGCGGGTACCTTTATCTGTAATGGCGAAGAATTATGATTATTAACTTTTTTCTCTACACTTTCTCATTTTCTAATATAATTATCCCCCTAATCGTTTGTGAAATTGTTCTCCGATAATATTGCAAAGAAAAAATAATGAATAATAAAAAGAAACAAGTTCGCGGTCGATATCCTTTTGTTGCATCTTTCGTCAAGATATTTGGGCGAACCTGCAGATGACGACGCGTATCGACGCGAAAAAATCTTCGGCCCCTCAATACACCTATACATATATAAAGAGAATAATCCCAATAATAATGATAATGATAATTTCAAGTCGACGAAACAAATTAGTATTATTTTTATACCGCACGTATAAAATACACGGTGCAAAATACTTGTCGTATCAGCGGCGTAATTCTCTTTAAACGTGCAATGGTATTTGGTATATATATATATAAGAGAATATGGTATATGGGTATAAGTATATATGAGTCCGAGAAGAAGTGTTCCTAAGAAGGAAGGAAGAAGAAGTCTTTGCCCTCGACCCTGACTTGTGAGCATCCAACGGTCCTTATATGTCCCTCCTTTCTGTCCAGAGACAATGTCCGACACAAGAGACTCTCCGCATTCTGTCCTCTGGATTCACACTGACCGCGGTCAAAATTTATGCACGTCCTATACAAACTGCGGCAATTATACAAACGAACGACAAAAGTGAAATTAAATTACTCGTAGAAAATTGGTCGTTTTTTTTTCTACCTTTTTCCATTTCTCTCGGCCAAAAAATAAAAAAATAAATTAAAAACGGTAACTAATCTGTACCTATGTACGGTCGCAAAAAATTCATCTACTATTTATGTACATATATATATGTGTGTAATGTGTATATATGTATCAAGTGGGAGCGCATCAGTTACACACATACTTGTGTACCAATAAAATAGTCGTGTCAACCGAAAGGAATGTCACGCTACACAGTCGGCACTGTATCAAAGCAGTGTGTTATAAGGAGAAAGAGGATACCGTAGTACTATACGGGGTATTAAAGAGTCAAGAGAGAAGACTGTAAGTTTGTACGTACGATATATACAACAGATTTGTATATATGTATATGGTTGGCGTATAGTTGCAGTTGTGTGAATCTATTTCTATTTCATTTTTTTCTTTCTTCTTTTTCTCTCTTCTCTTGGAGTTCTCGAGTAATGACTGCAGTGTAGAGTAGTTAGTTTCTAGTGCATAGTAGTAGTAACAGTAATAGTAGTGGTGGTCGTAGTAACAGTAGTAGTAGGGCATGTGACGTTCTTTCTACTTGTACAATACCATAAAGAAGATCGCAATAAAACAATGAAGAAAACTTTCCCGCACACGTGAACAAATACAAAAACACAACTTGAAACGTCATCAATTACATACAATATAATATACATAGGTGTATGTACGTATAGAAAAAAAAAGAAAAGAAATTAAATCAAATCAAACAATAATTTGAAAATAAAAAGATAAAGAATAAGATATTTGAACAAAAAGCTGAACTTTTCCATTCTCATGAGTCCGTCTCTAGGTCTCTTTCTCTTTCTTTCTCCATGTACCATATATAATACACTTTGTACAGGATATTACAGAACAAATATTGACATACATACATACGACGACGTACAAACGGCGAGCGATAATAATTTTTAAACAAAATGTGAAGCGTCGTTCTTTGTAGAAAAAAATAAGAGATACATGAGAAGAAAGATATAAAGATATTAGATGAAAATTGATTAAAAAAAAGTAAAAAAAACTGAAGATTCTCAATATAAGTACGGGTTTTCGAATCTGCAGCAGTCACAGATAATGTGTAAGTATACCGTGCTTGTATGTAATGTAGACAAACGTAGCCAAAGTTTCGTTGACCCTTCTAGGTATATTTCCGTCGACGGTAAGATCAAGACTTGCAGCAGCAGCCGCGGAACAGTAGCAGTTGCAGAAGAAGAAGAAGATGCTGAAGGAGAAGAAGGAGACTATACTACTGTTAGTAACATCAGCATCAGCAGTATCGCAGTATTACCGTATATTATAGACAGTTCGTCACGAGGATGGTTGAGTTTTAAAAGTAGCTGTAGCTACAGGGTATACCTATATAGCACGAAGAAATGCGCGCTTCAGAATCTTCTTCCTCCTCCTCATCTCTCATTTCTCATTTCTCATTCGCATATTCTTCATTCCATATCATTCAGATGCGCGGCAGTTGAATATCCAGATTTGCAGTTCCCCTCGAAAGCTTTTAGCAGAAACTCAAGCATCTCTGTTTCATTCTCTTCCCTTATTCCCCCCCAAAGAATCGGCCGACCGAAGAGGAAGATTACGCTCTCTTTCTCCCTCTCCACGGAAAAAAAGAAAAAAAAAGAAACTGTACATAATATTAAATATAATATACCTCTGTGAATTTGATCGTTCATCATTATACGTATAATATACACAAATGTGGTGATCGATATTGAATTTCATCGATCTTATATAGGTGATACATAAAAATAATAATACGAAAATGTGTTTCGTCGTGGTATTTAAAGAGTCCCCGCAGTTTCCGGTGAGTCCGATTCCCCTTTCCCTTATGGAGTACCTACGTACTTTCATATATACCATAATTTAAAGCGACTCGATTTTTCTTTTCTTCTTTTTTGTTCACTTTTTTTCAACTCCCTTCTCTTTACGCTGCATGTTATATATAAGTATATGTAGGTAGGTATATTTAAGCACGATATATTTCGGAAAGTTTAACTTCCGTTCCGCGTATTTCGTATGTATTATAATTACTCCGTTATCCATGTGTCGGGTATTAAGAAACACGCGGTTATTTGCGGTCCTTACAAATTACGCTAAAAAACTGTAGAAATAAAAATAAAATAATGACAATAACGATAGTGATAATAATAAACTCGACGTGAGAAAGAATCTCATTTGCAATGTAGGTACGTACTCCATCTATTCATACGTACTTTACCCTCCTCTTTCATTAAACAATTATTCTCTATAATAAATGATTCGCCCAATTATCGTAATCATCATTACCCATTATCAATTACCACGTGACTTTACGATTCGTCACGTCAGAGAAAGAGAAAGAAAAAAGAAGAAAGAAGAAAAAGTTTCAACCCTCTTCTACAATTTCGTTTAGACAGCAAAAACTATATAAACGAATTGTGTTTCGTCGTACTGATATAATGAATTCAAAACCGTCGAGTTGTGTAACGATGAAAACGTGCCTAAAACTTGTACGGTTTATTATAACAATACGACAAACGAAAACGTGACCAAAACAAAACGTAATTTATATAGAAAAAAATAGAATGGAAAGAAAAATCGCACGTGCATTATATAAATTCTATATACCTGTAAGACAAAGAGGAATATACATACATATATTATACATACACATATTATTGAACCTTCAATAAATTTTATATCATCTGCAGCTTATATTAAACATTTTATTGAATTTTAAGAGAACAACATGAATAAATGGAATGTAGAAATGATTTTTCAAAAGTATAACGTGAAACTCACCCTGTTAGGTTGTACGTGCCAACTCCTTCGCTTTCCATGTCTCTGTATACCATCTTCTTGTATGTTTAGGTCGCCTCTACTACCAGCCAAACATCCCCCAGTTTCGTACTGTCCAACCAAAAGGCGTAGTCTGTTTCCGGGACAAATACCCTATATACATAGACAACACACAACAAAGAAATGACGTTACTTTTCGGCACACCCCGATGAAGAGGAAATAAAGAAGAAGATACATGTGTTACGTGATAGAAATTGATGATAATAATAATGATAATATCTGCGAGCTAAATTTTAATCTATCTTGTATAATTGATCGAGTTTTCCCCATGATTTTTCACATTTCAGAAGAGAAAAATTGAGATATCTCGATGGGATTTATTCCTAGCTTAATTTAATCGATGGAGTCGTGTTCCTGCGGTCAAAATACGTAAGAAAAGTGTCCTACGATCGATTTTAAGAATACTTCATTTTTGGCCCAAAAATCGAAAAAATCCAAAGGGGTATACCTTAGATTTTTGGCGATTTTGGGGTCAAAAATCGACATTTTTTTAAATCGATGGTAGGACACTTTTCTTACGTATTTTGACCTCAGGAACACGAATCTGCAAGTTAAATTAATCTATCTATAAAATTGATCGAGTTATCGCCAATTTATCGCTTCGAAAAGTGAAAAAATGAAGATATCTCGATAGAATCTATTTCTAGCTCAATTTAGCTTGCAGATTCGTGTTCCTGAGGTCAAACTACGTAAGAAAAGTGTCCTACCATCGATTTAAAAAAATGTCGATTTTTGACCCCAAAATCGACAAAAATCTAAGGTATACCCCTTTGGATTTTTTCGATTTTTGGGCCAAAAATGAAGTATTTTTAAAATCGATGGCAGGACACTTTTCTGACGTATTTTGACCTCAGGAACACGAATCCGTCGACCAAATTGAGCTAGAAAAATATCCCATCGAGATATCTGGATTTTTTCACTTTTCAAGACGATAAATTGGCGATAACTTGATCAATTTTATAGATAAATCAATTTAACTTGCGGATTCGGATTCCTGGGCTCAAAATACGTAAGAATACCATAGGAAACCCTATAAAAAAAAATGTCGATTTTTGACCCCAAAATCGACCAAAATCTAAGGTAGATTTTTCCAATTTCGGGGTGAAAAATCATTCTTTTTTGTTCTTTCTAGGATTCAACAGGGGTTTATAGGTTATTCTTGCGTATTTTGAGCCAAGGAATCCGAATCTGCTAATTAAATCAATCCATCTGTCGAAATGATCGAGTTACTATACATAATACGTATTTTATTTCGATATATTGAACAAAAAAATCGTGACACGTGCTGCTTATTTGGTATATACCTGTACCTATACGTATATATACGTACACTCTGTATATTACCAATATATACACATGTATGAAACACGTGACAGATGCAGAGTATATAATATGGGGTTAGCATATAAAAGAAAACTTGGATATAGCTACCCCACACATCCCATCGATATTATACCCAATACAAACACGAACAACAAAAATTTTTCGCCAATCAATGGTGTACATACGTATATACATAGGTATTATATGGTGTACATAGTATATACAGACGAATTAAATGCGGACAGCTGAACAGTATGGCGGTTGGCTCCTCGTGCAGCAGTAGGTACAAGTATATATATCACAAAATCGTACGTATAAGTACATGAGAAAAAAACGCATACGTCATACACATCGCATATAATATCACGAGTGCTGTACAGATGTGGACGGTAACAAGCAAAAACGTCCTAACCGACAAAAGGTTTTATCAAAGAATTTGAAGAAGAGAAAAAAAGAAGTAAAAACTTAAAAAATGGATAGCAGAGTATTAATGTTGAAAGAATGATGTATTAAATTCGCACCTGTCTTCCTCGGAGGGAACATAACCACCATCCTTCTAATCCGGACGTATTCTGTTCCAAAACTGTCAAAACGTCGCCTTTTCGAAAAGCCAATTCATCCGGTGCCTCGGCTATGTTATCGTACAGCGCTCGTGCCTTTACACATTTTTGCTAGAATCATAAAAATAAAAATAAAAATGTAGCGTAATCTCAAATTTTATTCTACTAATAATTACTACTAGTAATTTTCAAATTCATTCGAATTCGAATCGACTCCGACAAATAAAAAAATAATCAGAGAATATAAAAGAAAAGAGAAAAATTCATTTTCTTCAACTCTTGCAGTGCAGAAAAAAGATTTTTCATTTCTCAAAGTATTAAACACTCGTGGATCGATTGAATGAAAAATGTTTTCCATCTATATGCATATGTGTGTGTATCGTAAGCGAGCCACGTGTCTCATATTTATAGAAATGCAGTAGGACACCCCATGCACGTGTCGGAAAAGAATGAAAAAAAAAAGAAAAGAAAGAAAAGAGAAATAGAAGGTTGAGGACGAATAAAAGGGAAGTAAAAAGCGTATAGAGAGTAAGTGTGGGGTTGAAAAGTAAGTGGTCATATATCAGAGTATATATGAGGTATGTACAGTACTCGTTACAGTAAAGTGCAACTATAACTAACCGCAGTTATAGTTTCTATACACATGCATTGTACTTCCGTATTATACGCTGAGGGTTCGAAAAAAACTTAAATAATATAAATTAATTAAAAAATGGGGCGGCGTGAGTCAGAGGCGAAAGATATCCCTGATCAGCTGTTCTAAAAACTAGAGATTCGGATGATTAGATATAGAAATTAATAGATAAATAAATAAATTTGAATGATTAAAATTAACGACATAGAAAAACTCAAATAATTATAAATATTATCAAACATATAGTCACGACTGTATACATGTAATTGAACAGAGAATTTAATTACTCCAATTTGTTCTAGTTAACGAAAATTTCATTCATAAATACTATACATGTATACACATATAGATATACATGTATAGGTAGGTAATACGCTTATAATTATCAATTAGACACGTTCATTTTTACAATTATATAACAAAAAAAAGGAGAATAAGAAAACGAACGAACTACGTGCGATGATGATCACGTTTTCAAAATTCTCGGCTCGACGATTCTCAAAGAAACGGTGAGACGATAGAAAAAGAAAGAAGAACAAACAAATCCTTCGTACCTTGAATTCATTTATACGCGCGTGCATTCCAATCTATGTACACATACACATTATACATATAGGATGCATTTGTGTACAAGGTAATGGGAATCGTTCAGCTGGCAGGAAGTAACCCGAGTAGGTATATAAATATATGAAAAATATATACCTATGTATACATTATATGAGATGCACATGTACACAATTATAGGTAGACGTCAAACATGATATAAAATTGCACTGCAGCGTTCATTATCTGCATTCATTTGCAACTCGTTGCAATTTCACATATACAAAATAGAAAGAGGGAATGAAAAAAGAGTCATTTCGGAAGTTTGGCGTAAGATGAGCAGTATTTGTACTGCACGCGTGAATAATATTGCTACGTCATTAGGTATGTACCTAACCTATCTATACTCATGTTATGTACAGTGCAGTAGGTATGTATATAGGTAAGACGTGAACGTGATGCATCCGACAATGAGTCACTAATCATTGTCGTATAGTGAGCGACCTGGCCTAGACAACATTCCAACCTTTAAAA
The DNA here is from genome assembly GCA_963932425.1 of Athalia cordata. Classification (NCBI taxonomy): domain Eukaryota; kingdom Metazoa; phylum Arthropoda; class Insecta; order Hymenoptera; family Athaliidae; genus Athalia; species Athalia cordata. The sequence goes on from OZ010627.1 coordinate 1,248,197, forward strand.
AGCATCGTTTGAATTCTTTTTACGACTGCAGCTTTGAGTTTGTCCATTGTGCATATGCGGTATAACATAAGACGGGCATGTGTATGAGTATAGAAATTTTTCATCCGCTGCAGGTTCCCCATATACATTAAGACGACCTTCGATATTCCCACGGTAATTTATACACGTGATTAAAATTATTAGATTGTAATGAGAAGATGTACAATTATTTTATTCAAAGATTTATGAGAGAGAATACAAAAAGAAAAAAGAAAAGTGAATCAAATTCCATCACGTACAACACGTATCACGTGTACGTATAAACTTAACGCACCTATAATGTAATATTTGATACGTCAAATTAATTTGTAAAACTTTATCTATGACATGACGTCAAATTCAAGGAACTGACCGACCGAAGTATGCTCATACTCCTCTTATCGTAAATGCCAACCGCGTAATGTATACGTATATACCTACGTGTATGAAATTACATCGCTCTTCAAGAGAATTACGAAATCCTTTCTTTTTTTTTTTGATTATCCCTAAAGTAATCAAATTAGTAAAATTTAACGTCCTAAAACTTGTCGAAAATAAAGAGTGAAAAATTTTGGGAAGCGTTCACCGAATGAGATCGAAAAAAATTAAAGAAATGTGATTTTTTTGAAAAGAAAAAGAAAGAAAAGTAAAAAAGGAAGTGATTTTCGGGTATACCACGTGTATTAATTTTGTCGACCTGCCGAAACGTGTTCAGAAAAATATGAGAAGAAAAACAGATTTTTTTTACTCTCGAAACTGAACTCAGCATGGTAGATTTTCGCGCAGTGATTTACTGCTCAAGACATAGCCGGTGTGGCCTGCAGACGAGAATATCGGTAAAGCACAAAGAAAATCATCTGGACAAAAGAGGAACACGGTATGTATAGTATAGTACAGTAAGTTCTGGTCACCTTATGTATACTTTCGTACAAAAAGGGTCGTTTCCAGTACCAACCATTTCGAATTTTAGTTTTTCCAGGTATACGTGTATAATATCTATCGAACTCCCACGTTCCGCAATACCCCGAAAAAAAAACAACTACCCCTGCAAACGACGAAGTCATTTCTTTTTCGGAAAAAGGAATAAAAAAATGTTTTCAAAAAATATTCCAGAGCAATACTATAGGTGTACTCGTGACTGCTGACGGCGCATCATCTCTCTTTCGATCGATTTAGCAATATCGCTTTAAACTTTTCTTTTTTTCTTTTCTTTTCTTCTCCTCGTTTTTTTATCAGATCATTCAAGCGCGTTTGATTGGTCCGTCGTAATACGATGTGCAGATGTGAATGGAAAAATTGCGGTGAGACACAGAGACGAGATACTCGTATATAATTGATGAGTAAAAAACGTGTCTGTTAGCCGTCATCGGTACGTCACGTACTATTTAATATTATACGCGTATTTCGTCGTCGTAGCTACAGTATATAACATAAGTATATATGAGTACAGCGTGCGTTTGGATCGCTGCAAAGAAGAAGCAAAAAAAAAAGATTTGAAAAAGGAAGAGAAAAAAACTGAAACAAAAGTTGAAGGCTGAAGCTTCGCGTTGCTGTTGAGAGGATAACGAAGGCATTCATAAGAAAATTTAGTGAGAGATACACCGCGGTAGTCAGCATTTATACATCAGTTGCACCATCTAACGTGGTAACTAAAGTCATCGAGTGCAACGAGAGGCGCAAATATCGATAAAGAACGAAAAATCGTGTCACATAGATACGACAGGAGAATAAGAATAATGATAATAATAATTTAGAATCCGATCAATTGTTCTTAATAATAATTAACGAGGACCCCCGCCCTCATATGTGCAGTAAGTGAAAGTTGTTAGAGTTACCGGCGCTCAGGGGTCGTTTGGGGTATTTGTAAAAACGCCGACATTATACATCACCCTGGATTATATACACGAGCCTGGTCTAGACGTATCTTATTTCAAAGGGAAACACCGAAATACGAGTGCAGCAGCACTTACAAAAATTAGGAACACTAAACACTTATATACCCTCAACGTTATGTACATATTATGTATATGTATTGAAATTTATCTGTGGTGTATCGCAAGTATTTTGCTGCAATTCAATCGCATGTCTGCAATCAAAAGAAAAATTATTTAAACCCAATAAAATATATAACAATTAATTTGATTTGATTTAATTAATTTTTTTCTAATTAGATAACGGAGCGATTAATGATCTGAATTAAAATAGAAAAAAAGAAAAGAAAACTTGTTGAAACGAGGTAAAAGAAAAATGTTATACCTTTCCATATGAGGGATGCATAGGTATATGACACTTGTGATCGTTATGTAAAACCCTAATGGTACCTAGTTATAAAGTACCCGGGAGTCGCTTGTAGCTTCTCAGTCATCCGAGAACATCTAGTGGTTGAAAAGCTCTCGAGAACTTAAAGCGTGCAGCACGTCGCGTCGAAAGCGCGTCACAAACTAAGTGCTTCTACGTCATATAGATATGTGCAATGTGCATTTATGTAACGTAGAATTCATTTACGACGTCCGATTCAATTTCTGACCCCAGATAATCCTATCGTAAAAGGGAGTAGGGGGGAGTTAAAAACAAAAGCGACTAGTTGACACCCTTAATTACTTACGTAAAAATTAACAAAGAAATATTTCGATTGTTCGATAATTTTTGTCGAACGTAAAACGTTGTACATATATAAAAGTCTATTTTCACATTACATATGTGCGTATAATATGCACGTTCACGAAAATCATTCCCGTCTGCACGTGACACCCTCATGACTGAAAGGGATTAGAGGATAGCATAGAAACGACGAGGGGTTGTGAAGTTTCGGTTCCTACGGGACGCGGGGAATAATGGAAGGAAGAATAAGAATTAAGGGAGAAATTTAGGGGCGCTGTAATATTAGCGCTATCGCTAGTCAAAGTAGTTTTAAAATTCTACGAAAATTTCGAGACTATTTTTGACGATGAAATCAAAAAAATTTCACAGTATTAATCTGGACGATTAAAAAAAGATGGATAAAAAATATTTGTACAAAATAATATTTATAAAAATATATAATATATAAGTACGCGTTATAATATATATATCTTGTCCGTATCAAAGAGGGCAATGGTTTTTTGAATTATCATTGTAGATTAAAAAAGTTCGTTGCAATATACATACGGTATTAGTATCATATTTACACCTACATATATATATATATATATATATATATGTATGTGTGCTGCGCTATCCGAAGCAACTTCACGTCTCTGATAACCGAAGATAAAAGATAAAAATATATCCCGTGGGCGATGTTATAAATTATATGTAACGTAGGTACATACGTACGATGCACTATACATACTTACATATAAAGTACACATATGCACAGTACACACATGTATAATTTGTACACTGGAACTAAATTATAATAATAATAATTATGTACGTGGGATATTCGAATCCTTGGGGATAATCTTCGCGATTTTTATGACGTGTATAATGTACAGATAATATCATTTATTATACGTATACTGTATGTATATGGATATATGTATGAATCAGACAATTTTATCCAATAGGTACGAATTTTTCTTCTTTCTTTTTTTTGCTTTATCTTTTTTAATATAGACTATAAATAGTTTTGAAAATCTGATGGTCCACATACATTATACATCTATATGTAGATAGATATATAAAAAATATAGACGTAAAATATGAAGCGTGGGAAAAATAATCTTAAAACGTCTAATATCGGTGTCAAATATCATCCCACACATGCGTTACAAAAGTTCCTCTTTTTCCCTCTCTCCTGCATCAGCAGCCCCTTTTCACGAATTTTCTTACACGCACACATCTGTACGGTGGTAAAAATTTTGTAAAAGAAAGTTGTACAGCACATCTCAAATTAACTCTCGATAGAGTTTCAAATTACACGCGTTATGTTATACTATAATATATAGAGAAATAAAAAAAATCGAAGAGAAAAGAATAGAGAAGGAAAGAAAGAAAAAAAAAGTCTGGCCGATCGAAACGTCTCGATCTTGACCGTCTATCGATCTCATATACTATACTTATTATAGAAGGGTTGGATCCGAATAAATAAAATTAAAAGAAAAAGACAAAAACTGTATGTAACGAAAGGTCGGCTTATTAATATGCGAGCAACCCTACATACGTTTAGTGGTACACATCATCAAAGAGGATGCTGAGAGTTTCACATATTATCTAGTGATCTTCACATATGTACATATATACGCATGTATGTTATGTATACCTGATGGGAAAATAAATTTCTTCGTATATCAACGCGTACACATAATTAGTATGATTAAAAAGAAAAAAAGATAAAATTAAAGTTAAAAAGAAAAGAAGAAGTGCTTGATCTCTGAAGATCAAAGTGTAAGAGAATCTCTTATTATTATTATCATGGTTGTTATAATTATTATTATCATCATCATATAGGTATCTGTATAGTAATGTAAGGATCGCTTGAGGCAGGTAGACAGCTTTTACACACCTGCTCTTTTAAAAAGCGACGACCTTGAGACAGAGGAACGAAGATTATACGGCCACTACGTGGTGTACATATGTATACGTATATAAACATGTGTCTATGTATGCGTTATAAGTATATACCTACGTATAACGTAGTTAATTGAGTGGAAAAAAAACCAAAACCTGAAAAAAAAAATTACAAAATGAGAGAAGAACGGAGTTAAAAAATCAAACTGGAACTGGATATCCCCCAGTTTTTCGCGACGCGAAGAATTTGAATTTTTTTTTCTTCTCTTCTTCAATGGAATGAATTTTATATCCCGATATAATTACAATTCCCATGATACCCGCATTATATAAATTTAATGATTGAATAATTTATAACGTATACAATGGGTAATGAAAAATTAAATTTCACACGTCACGACTCCATTTTTCACGCAGCATGGCACAGACCAATGTACCTATATAGCAGGTTAGGTCGAAGACATATGTGATTTTAACATTTTAAACACATGCGTAAAAATGTACAAGTATATAAGTATGTATATAAATAAAGTTGATCAATATACGAGTATGTATAATAAAGTTAAAAGTGAAAGTTGTATGGCATTGTCAGAGTCAATGATTGCATTATTTTATATGTACGTATACGTATGTTACCTGTATGACTATCGTTCCCAAATTTGATTTTTTGTTTTTTCGTTTTTGAATTGACGAAAAAAAACCAAATTATTATAATTATTATCAAAACCTGTACGGATAACCTGGCATTTCATTGACTGAGTAGTTTCAATACATTCAACTATCGCACTATTAATATACGGTACATTACGTTTAAACTTTGCACAATTTCTGACCCAGATTTACTATACATATACGTAGACCATAGAACGTAAAATCTATTAATTTCTTATTACCAAATACAAAAGAAAAAAAAAAGTACAGAATATTCTAAAAATTCTTTTTTTTGGCAAGATGAATCGAATGAATAAATAATAAAAAAAATAAAATAAAGAAGGATGCTATACGGCGGATACGTAATACATATTAATATAATAATTTTCAATTTAATTTTCAAAATAGAAAACCTTTGAAATTCTGATGGAATTTTTTTTCTTCTTCTGTTCATCGCATAGAGATAATCTTGATCAGAAAAATATTGTGTCTGCATTTTTTTCTAAAGTATAATAATAAAAAGATTGACACAGACGAAATAAGAAAGAAAAATGAACAAAAAAAAAGAGATTACCTATAGGTCTTCATTTTCATTTTTCTACATCCATATTTTTCTATTCTTACAAACGAAAATATATTATACGTATGTGTACGAGCCGCGGTCTATCGCGTGACAGATTAATCTCGAGGGATGAATTTCCATCTCTATATAATACACAGAATTTAAATCCATGTATTCTCATTCAAAACCGGTTCAATTTATTTATACATGTATACGGATCGTGTATCTTTTTCCCCATATATCACGATATACATTATATATATAAATTTTCAAAAATGAATCTGCAGCACACAAAAAAGTTGAAATTAAATTGAAAGCAAAGAAAAGGCGATGGAGTTTTCGCATCGATCCTATCATATATAATCGTATCGATCTGTATACATACGTATATCTGTACGTATATTCGAATACATATGTAATACATAGCAGCACGTGAAACATGGGAAGGAAAACTATGCAACCGGAAATCTTAAAGGTTCGTTTCGACTTATTTTTCCCCTCTTCGCAATTTCAAGAGCGACCCTAAAATTTTTGGTCGCTGCACAGAGAGGAGACACGCATACGAATACTTATAGTACCTATACACAGCTGACACAGTTGGAGGAAAATTTCTACCCTTCGGAAAAAGTAGCTAAGGTTCGAAAGAGAGAAATAAAAAAAAAAGTACAAGATCAAATACCCAGCTGATGGCTCTTTTTCATCTACTTGTTCGGAAGAAAATAGAGCACATTAAAAGATTTCGAAAATAAAACATTCGAGATAATCTTGAGATGCAGATTTGACGTTGATGAGAAGAAAAAAAATTAAAAAAATCGTAATCGTAGTGTATGATGAACTTTTCATTGATTCTCTGAATCTATTAAACATTTTTTTCTTTTTCATTTCTCGGTTAAACCGGAAGCCCGTAGATGAATGAAGATTTTTTTCTCTAGATAAAACACGAGTGTACATAAGCTACTTTAAACTTCCAGTTCTAATTTTCTGAAACTAAATTGGCACCCCTATCCCCTTGTTAAATTTTACTAAATTAAATCCCAAGAAAATAATAACGATATAATAATGATAATAATAATATGCCCTGACACTAATTAAATTTTTAATTTTAACCGTCAAGTCTTGGAAAAGAGAAGAAACAATTTCCAGTAGCTGATTATTTTTGGATTAGAAATCTAAAGAAAAAAATAAAAAGGATGTTATACAGAAATAGCAAAAATATTAGAATCGTTTGAGAAGAGGGTGGGATAGAGGGGGAAAGCGGATAAAAATCAGTCAGGGGTCACGTGATGTGTGACGTCACTTTGTTGTTCTTTTTCTTTTTTAACTATACACGCAACTATCAGCCATACCATATTATCCATATGTATCCTTGTGTACCATGTATTTTATGCGGTGTATTGCATTAATAAATTTACGGTACATATGTAAATATTTGTATAATATACATACCACATATAGTCATGGAGAGAATTTTTATATAAAAATATATGTAATATATATATACCATATATAACCTTAGAAAGCAAGCCTGGGTTGACATCCGCGTGATGCGAATCGCAGAATTCCAAGTCCGCGACGTAGTCAATTCAATACGTGCACATTTGTATGTGCGTACGTGTGTATATATGCTCATGTGTATATAACACCATTAACTACTTTGCGACTTTCCGTGGAAGTTATTAAGACAGAAAATTGTTTGAATATATCATGAGTCACACGAACTTGTAGATATTGCATGAAAAACAATTATATTCTTATCATCGACGCGCTTCGCGACATTTATATTATATGCCTCATTTGTAGAAATGAGTGTGAAAAAAAAAAAAATATGTCACAGCGACAAAAAAAAAGTGAATCATTTTAAAAGAATTCAAAAAATTTCCCACCGCATATAGGTATATGTATAAGCGTATAGATACGAAGATATAAGTCATAAAAAAAAAGATATCAAAAGATGATGCGTCAAGTTTATTTATTTTTTTTTTAATTTCCTTTTCCGATTAAACTTCCGGATCGACGATTCATGGATATGTTTTATTTCATTTCATTTTATTATTAGTTATCTTTTTTTTTTAATTAAGTGACAATTATTTTTGAAGAGAGTATCTTTTTTCGAAAATATTTGTATCATTATTTCTGCACATACCGGAGTTAGAAAAAAAAAGAGAGCGTAAAGAGAGAGAGAGAGAAACGAGTTCCATCAATTAAACTATGTTCGTTAATTATTATAATACAGTATCGATAATTAATTTAATTATATAAGTCGTGGTCGTTTGATTTTTCGTTCCACATATTATGTCATAGATTATTTATACAGATGTATGGACGTAGATGTATTTTATGAATTTAAATTGCGCGATAATCGATAATTGCACTTATACATACATATATGGCTATGTATAATAGCCGAAAAATATATTCTATATAATAAAAAGAAAAAATTCACATGTGGAATACCACACGATACAAAACGTACAAAATAAAATAAAAATAAAAATAAGACTTCAAGGTCGGATTGTTTTACGATTCAAACGTATATGTAATTTACGTTGTATTATATAATAAATAATTCGCGTTATTACCACTGCAGCAACACCAACAGCAGCTGCTGATGGTTAACTTGAAATTAAACATTGGCAAATTGGCGAGATTCGAGGCGACGACGTGTGTTGTATATACGTATTATATGTAATATACAATATACCATTTACTTAGTTTATAAGGGAATACATGGAGATATGTATAAGGTTATATATACAGCGGTCACGACATCATGCAAATTAGACGATTCTCTGTATAATAAACTAGTAGCAATAATATACGTGGTTATTACCTTTTATATCGCCATTTATTTTGATAATTTAGATATTAAAAAAAAAATCTCAAGACGTCTATTCGTGAATTTGGGATTATAAATCCGCCTCCACACATCCCCCACCCCCAGGCGGATCCGACAATTAATTAAAAAGACAAAAAAGTTGTCAATTGTGTTCTTTTTTCTATTGATTTCGAATTTCTATAACTAATTCAAGGATATATCCGAATCTGGTATATTTTAGCGTTCAACGATGCGTTCTCTTCCGGTCACGATCATATTTATTTATACAGCAAAATTATATGTAATGTTAGGTATGTACCTATAATCAAAGTACGTACTACGTGTACAGGAATAAGAATATATAGGTATATACACCTTGATCTAGTTTTAATCTTGAAGTAAGACAAATTTCTCCATGTGTAAAGACCCGACCTACTGAAATAATAGGTATAAGTGGAAAACATCCGCTGATAAGATTAGGAAAAAAACAAAAATATGGATAAAGATACAAAACACAAAAGACGTCAAAAGAATAAACTGGTTGCAGAGAAACTGTATGAATGAAATTTTCAAAATCTATTTGATTCGAATCATCGATCAAGATTCGACTAAACTCCAGTTTATAAAAACAATATACACATACATTTATATACATATACATAAAGAGAGAGAGAGAGAGAATTATTGTATACCTGATTTAAAGACGTGGGAATGATGTCAGGAGTTTGTGGTAACATTTTAACGTTCATCTGCGATATAAAAGCAGCAGGTAAGAAAGAAAAAATATTAAAATTTCCACGTCGTGATCCTGCGGATAGATGAAAGATTTTCTTCCTTATAGTTTCCTTTTTCTTTCTTCTTCTATTTCGACACAAATTTTTGGTTGTTTATAAAGACACTAAAAATCGAAGTTATAAACAAACGTACGATTGAATTTTCACAAATATACAATAATTTTCATCGCACGAATCCAGAATAATATCGTAACCACAATTATTCAAACACCGGGTTATTCCTTTCTTTTTTCAGAAAAATTTATCACCGAGATTAATTGTTTTTCGTTATGTCTTTTAAATCAAATAATATGAATCACAGATGACAAAAGGAAAGAACCAACAAAAAAAATCACACAGCACTGAAACATTTTTTGTATCTTTCATCAACTCGTTCGTTACAAATTTGTATTTTGTTATTATAATTATTTCTTGTATTTTGTTTTATATTTAATTGCACTTGACAGTATGAAATAATGAATAGATCGAGTTAATTAATGTTGAATTTTTGTAAGTGTGTTTCGGTATTGAAGGGAAGAAGATAGAGGATAGACGCGGACATCTTCACCGCCCGAGGTCATGCGCGAGACTGACGAGAGGCCGGATTCTCGGCCTCGGTAGAGAATCGAATCGGGGCGGTGGAAATTGTACGAATATTTACGAAAATAACCGAATAGTCGTCGGCCCCTTCCCCATAGATTATTCCTATAGCTACGCTACGCTACTTACTACCCAACGAAGAGATGTGCACGGACTTTACGCAGATTCATTATCGATTTATTGAGATTACGGAGATCGGGACGAAATAAATGACTGATTTATTGATTGAGAATAAGAAATAAAATTCAAAAAATAAAAAATCAATCACTGACACACACAACTGTACACATATTATCTCTATACGTATTTTTTTCCACGATTAGAAATCTTTTTACACACATTTTGTTTTTTCAAATTCGTATATCAAATTTGCGGTTGCAGCGACGATGCAAAATATATTTTTTTAATTGCGTCTGAGGTAAATGTAGGTATGTGTATAACTATTTACATACACCTCACGAAGCGTTATCTTTACGAAAGAATTTCGCGACATACATATTAATATATAACAAAAAAAAACCTCCAAGATAACGAGATACCGCATCGAGGTTGTATTTAAAAAAATAAAAAAACCAAACAAGTTCAAAAAATATTTATCGCGGCTCGTGCATATCGGCGGCTTTAAATATATAGAACGAAAATAGAAGCGCAATGAAAAAAGTAACGGAAGGAAAGGAAAAAATAAAAATAAGAACGGAATATACGACCCGAGGGAAAAATAAAAAAATTAAAAAAAAAAAGGAATTTGCAGCATGGTTGCGGGAACGTGTATAAAAGTGCAGGTTTAAAAATAGAAGACCGGTTTCCGAAATCGGACCATCTAAGGACTATTATAAAAGAATTATATATAAATGGTTTTTGTTTATTTTCTTTCTAGTGTGTAAAAAAATCGTCGGCGAAAGTTTCAGGGATGTAAGAATTATGGAAGAACGAATGATAATGATGATAATTCCAAAATTTAAACTTGATACGCAGTAGTAGAAACATATAGGTATATATGTAGGTAATCACTGTATATTGCAACGGTTAAGCGACGTTGAACTCGAGCGTTAATATTATACGTATGTATACTGCGACACTATATGGTTGTTTACTTAACGCGCTGTAACGCATTTTTATTTTGATAATCATTGAACGTGATTGGAGATGCTATACGTAATCATTGGTGAATATAAACTTTGACAAATGATGTAATAATTTTTTATAGTCAAATACTATATGGTTGCTGCAGCAGTAACAATCACGTCGGTATATCTTTTTTCTTCTATATATAGACGTGCTGCACTCGAATTCTAATTTTTGTGACAATAATTTTATTTTATTTATCAATTATTTTTTTTTCTTATAATCTTAGCTGATATGTACGAAGGAATTTTATTATTTGAAAAAATTACTGCACGTATAGGTATTTACATACCTATATGAAAAATCTACGTGTGTATGAGGAGACCTCGTCAATATTACGTATCTTTGATATAGCTGTGTATAATAATGTTATCTACAATCTTTCGATCCCTGAGAAAATATGGGCGCGGAAATACTTGATAAAAATAAAAAATAAACGAATAAAATAAATTTAAAAAAAGGAGAAACACAGATATTTTATATTTATGACATCTTAGTGAGTAATGCTTTAAATATTGCTGTGGCATCGCTTGGTACAGACGGCACTATACAACACGTTTTAAATCGCGCAATGGTTTTAATTGAAAAAATGAAATAAAAAGACAACGATTTATTATATTATACCATTCGATCTAACTATGATTTATATCTATCGAGTCCCATTGAATTAATTTACACGTTACACATCTGGCGCAAAACGATGTAACAAAAAAAATGTATACATGATGTATGCGTGTAACGGTATAAAATTCGCTCGGACTTGAGAATAAATAAAGAAAGAAAAAGGAGAGACACTTTTTATTCATCATGTCCTTTTGTAGTTTTGAATTGAATTCTTTTTTTTCCCTTTGTATATAGTTTTCCCAAACTTGTCACACCAGCAATACGTGATCGGTGTGATAAAATAATTTGCTCGTTATGTGGGGTTTAAATTGCAGATGATGATGATGATGATCGGTTGGTGCCGCCTGGTAACGGATAACCGATAAGAATGCGAGAACTGGCGCCGCATGAGCTAGACGCTCATCAATAAAACATGGCTGCTGAGCGCCGCGACGCGATAAACAAGAAAGAAGAAGTCCCGATGGTGTCTGTACTGATATAGGTATACATATATCTCCTCTACCTATATCTATATGGATTCCTACTCGATCGAGATCATCGTCCGCCTCTTTATCCCCTAACTAGTTTTATAAATGCACTTTTCCTTCACTTTTTATTATCATCGACGCACGGTACGATTAAACGTGCGCCACATGTTATATGCGTGAATCAGTGAATTGAAGTCTCTTACCCAGATTTTTGAATACTGCTGCCGGAAGAGAAGAGAGAAAATTATCAGAGCCGTATCAGGTCCATCAAACACAAGAAGAAGGGGAAGGAACGATGTTAGATATTTTCCTGTACCTGAAAGAGAAAAGATAATTTTGAAAATCAACGATAAAACATGTGCATATATTTGTACGTATGTTAAAAGAATACTCACAGGATTATTCTCTGAAATTGTGACCAGCTGTTTAGAAAATCATTTGATTCGTATTTCATATATAATCTGTAATATGAAAGGCCATTCTTTGTGCTACGAATAAATTTAAAATACATCACCTCTCGTGGGATTGTTGATACAACGTTTGAAACTGCCTATGTGGAGATGTCGACTGAATCAAGGAAGTTGTCTTTCACATCAGGGTAGTGGCTTGGAAGTATCGTAGAGACCATTCGAGCCGCAAGATTTTTTACACAATAGTTATCCACATAAACGTTATCGATCATTAAAAGTAACTGGCAAACGCATGAGTCGATGAAACTATGGTTTCACCGTTGCCTTTGAGATGAAAAATTCTATTTCTAGACGTAAGAAGTACAGGTATAAAATACTCACCAGCGACCAAATCTAGGAACAATTACCTGAGCCAGCAATAAAATCATAATTGAAGGTATAGTATACCAAAGTGAAGGAAGGAAGTGAAGGCAGGATCCAGATTTTTGAATGCAACTCTAGTTGCATCACGTTGAATACGGAATTGCATGCGCAGTTGAAGGAGCTGGCGGCATCTGGCGGTTCTACAAATTGAAATCACTTGAATCGTCAGACTGCAGTTGATTTGTTTAATTCACAACATTATTTCTCTAGGCCGGTTACGATTGTTTAGAATAGTCGATTAAATTGATTGGAAGCTTGCAGAACCAACAAAAACTAGATATAATCAAATCAAACCAGACAACGCGTTGATGAACCGAAACTTTTGAAGATCCGCGAGCGACTAACACGCGGGGAAGCGCCATTTTTTATTTACTAAACCACCCCTCTTTTGAATTCTTCATCTTTCTGAATTCATTATCTTTCTGAATTCATAACACTACTTATACCAAGCACACTTGATTGTTTAGAATAGTCGATTAGATTGTTTCGAAACTTCGAGAACTAGCGAAAACTACGTATTATTTAGCGCAGCGAAAGACCGAAGCGTTCCAAGATCGGAGAACAACTGAGGCCGCGCGTTCATATACCGAGCCACCCTCTTTCGCCGACGCGGCGCTGAAACCCGCGACCGCGTGACGCCTTATTTTGAATTTATGCGCCTCACGATTTTATTTTGAAAAACATACCCCAGGTTGTTAGATGTATACGATGGGCTTCGGCAAAGGATAAATTAAACGGAACGATTTTATTCATTTTCAATGACAATTTTAATCGGATAACATATCTATGTTTAAGTATGGTATTTAATTTTCTATAGAGCTACTTATTTAAGTTATGAGATCACAGAAAATACCACATGCAGCTACACATGACTAAAGTAAGGTGCAAATATTATCGGTATAATTTTAATGGACAAGTATTAGTTACGGTATTTTATAGTTGAGTAAGTATTATGTAGTAAGTTTATTCCATAGTTCTAGCATGTAGATATGCATACGCGCATACATATCGATAGCATTGACTAGGGATGACGCGGCATCAAATGATACAAATGCTACGCGCCAGGTGAAACTATCACTGTATGCAATTGATTTATACCGATTTATGTGCAGCCAGAGGAACGATATTATGTATTTATCTTTCTAATGTACTCAGTAAGAATTGATTTCATTCCATATAGCGACTGGCAATGAAATACTAACCATCAAGCCTGAACGGTGAAACCAACAGGAAAAATCGGTCTCGCCCGGGTTGTTGCCATTCATTATTAGATTTGATCTAGTCTGAACACCTGCATCACTACATAGAATTGGTTGTAGGCAACATATTCTCATCCCGATGCTTCAGGCAAAGTCTCTGCTTCTCCAATCATCTGATATCTAGGCATATCTTCGTAATTACAAAAATAATGTTCACACTCACCCTGTGTTTAAATCCGCAAAAGTATACATATCTACTTTCATTATTATGAATACATTAATACATCCTAGGTAAAGTTTCCTAAATAATCACAGGGTACAAAAACTAAACGAAACGTAAAACCTCGCGAATGTTTTTTTTTTTTCTTTTTCTTTTTCTTTGTCCACTCGTCTGATTTGAATTTATCAGAGGGACAAACGTACAACTAAATGGAAATGTTTAGAGAGCTCTCATTTTATAATTACTCATCAACTGCAATATTGGAGATGCTTAATAAGCCGCCCCTCGATACTGATAATTTGAGGCACCGTAATTATCACCGCCACCATAATTTTGTGGAATATTATCATTGTAGTTCCTTTGAGAAGAATACCCATAACCACTCGACTGTGCAGTTGAACTGTTCTGTTTTCCACCTGCATAACTATTATATTCGGAGCTCGAATAATTTGCCGAAGAACCGTGATAGGAAGAACCCCCTCTACCTCCTCTTCCTCGTGCAGATCCACCACCGCGACTTCGTCCATCACTATTACCACGTCTACCTCCGCTACCATTGCCACTACCACCGGGACCATAACGCTTGCCTCCTAAAAAAATATTTATTACTCTGGTACAATCTCTGTCATGTATCGATCATCTGTTGTCATCGGTACCTACCCCTTCCTCCAAAACCACCAGATTTTGCCATGTCTGCCATCTCACTGAGTCGAGGATTGATGTTTTGACCAGCTTCGCGTAAAACTTCGATCAGATCCCCAGCGTGTTTCATGTTATGAGTGGTGAAAAACGCGTAGGCCGTCCCCGTCTGACATCTCCGACCCGTACGTCCAATGCGATGAATGTAATCCTCGGACGAAGAAGGGTAATCAAAATTGATGACATACTTGACATCCTCCACGTCTGTAAAGTAGATATACTTTTAATGCAACATTGGTATGGGTGCCTGAGGAAAATTACGAATACAGAAACGATAATCTTTTCGAAATATTGACACACCCTAATATGGTATACGATCAAGCTTAAAACGTGTATTAATAATAGATACATGGATGGCACCCACCTTTTGCCTCTAAGTCCCAACTCGAACGGCGAGATGGGCTTCGATTGCATAGAGAATGGTTGCGATGCCAATTTCAGTTGGTTTGATATGGAAATTTAGTATCGGCCTAGCAGTTAGACAGACACAGCGGTTGTGTCTGATATGGGATAAAGGCAGCATTTTAGGGTTTAGACCCGACGAGTGCATTAATTTTGTTAGAGGCACCAGGTGTTTAGAAATCTTTGATAATAAATTCTTGCCATACTCGATTTACGAGCCCTGGCTTTAGAACGAATTCAATGCATGAGTTTTTTTTTTAGACATCACGACGCGATATAAAGCATGGAATTGGGACCATTCGGGGGTCCTCTTAATTGAAATTGTATGGGATCAATACTTAGACTAATAAAAAAAAACAACAAATAGCTGTGTCTGCCCAATACTGGCATTACACCGCGTCGATATAGCGAACTCTGTGCCTCTGGAAAAGAAAACCAGACTGACTTATTGTTGGCAGTAGAAATGGTTCCAACGCATTACATATTGCTATCACAAATGTCGGCCGGTCTTACTAACTATAACGCATCACCGGCTAAATCCAATAAGTGTTGCCAATTCCCAGTAATACAAGCTATTTATGAGTGTGTTTTCGTACTCGAATGATAGAGAACGGAGAACGGAGGATATAGGGTCCCGGATAGAGAGATAGATTTTGCATACCTAGACCTCGGGCTGCCACATCTGTGGCAACTAATATCGGGGCTCTACCGCTACGGAATTCTTGCAACACGTGATCCCTCTCCTGCTGATTTTTATCCCCATGGATGCTCAATGCTTGCCAGCCGTCGCGCCTGATATTTCTTGTTATGTCATCGACCTTTCTCTTGGTCTCTACAAATATTATCGTTTTGTTCTCTTTCTCTGTGCTAATCTCTTGAAGAAGCCTGAACAATTTCATATCTTTCTCAGACTCCTGACAAACGTCAACTATTTGAATGATATTGTGATTCGCCGACAACGTCAGAGAACCGATGTTAAGATGCGTATAATTTGTCAGGAAATCTTCGGCTAATGTCCGCACTTCTTTTGGCCATGTTGCGGACCACATTAACACTTGTCGATCAGGCCTAATTTGTTCAATAATCCTGCGGATTTGAGGCTCAAACCCCATGTCTAGCATTCTGTCAGCCTCGTCCAACACTAGGTAGGTGCATCTGGGTGAATAATGACAGAATTAATCAAGATGTACAACCTTTTTGGGTGAAAAAAATGAGGTACCCGTTATCTACCTGCGTAGATTGGTTGTTCCCCTCTCTAGGAAGTCAATGAGTCTCCCTGGTGTAGCTATGCAGATTTCCACTCCTCTTTCGAGGTCGTGAGCTTGCGGACCTTTTGGCGCTCCTCCAAAGACACACGTGTTTCTGACAGAGGCACTTTCTCCAAAACAATTAGCAACTTCCTGGATCTGTTGAGCCAATTCTCTGGTAGGAGCTAGTATCAAGGCAACGGGTCCCTCTCCACTGTTCAGCCGTGGTTGATTTATAATATGTACTATCGCCGGTAGCACGTACTGAAAATGAGCATTTCCTGAATATTTCCACACAATATCGACACACCTGTCCATACCTGGTGTATCTGTATGCAGACGCAGATATACATGAGTAGGTGCAGGAGAGGTAATTTACATATACATATTCAAGTGACTAACAATAAGTTCATTGAATTCTGTTTGGTAGATATATCGTTGGAATAGCTCACTCCCAGTGTTTTTCCAGATCCAGTTTGCGCAATAGCAACGAGATCTTTTCCACTAAGCGCGATGGGCCAACCCTGTGCCTGAATGGCGGTAGGTTGAGCGTATCCCTGTCTACGGATCCCATCCATGACATAAGAGGGAAAATTTCCCTCTTCGAAATACTGAATTGGATTTGGAACATCTTCTCCCTTGACGGTGATTTCCGCATCCTCTCTGAATCTTGCAACTTCCTCCCTCGATCTGAATAATCATTGTTCTTTCTCATCACACTTTCAAGTTACCAATATCAGGGATCAACAACTTTTCCCCCTCCAAAATTATAATTAACACCATCGCTGGTTTCATCAGAGTTTGAGTGTCATCGATCCCCAGAGGTTAACAGTATTCCAGGGGAAAAGCTGCCAGTGTACCTAGTTCTGACGGCAGGATGTTCCACGTAAAAGTCTTTACGCAGCGGTTCCAGGGACCTGATATCCCAGTTGAGCTTACGTAGAGCTCCACCTGGTTGTTTTCCCTTTAGACTCCCAGAACCGCTACCACCTCGACCCCCAAATCTAGACCCTCCGTCTCCTCCTCCACCTCGGCCTCCGCCACGGCGTCCACGACTTTGATCTCGATCTCTGCTGAACCTGTTATCAAGAATAAATATGTTTCACATAATCAGAAAACAATTTTCGCTCAACTTGTTTTACTAATCTCAAAATGATAATCTGCTATACGATCTCTATCGACACTGTACAGACTGGTTACATCACGAAATAGACATAATTATAATCAGATTCCGAGCAGAATTGAAGAAAAAATTTCACGTCCAAAGTATTACTTACATCACAGGGACAAGTAAAGTGTCAAACACTTCGTAAAAAGATGTGAAATTTCCGACCAAGGGAACACGAGAATTATATGCGGCGAGAAGAGACCCGCCTCGGCCGCACTCGATCGATAATCTTTGTTAATTTAAAAACAGCTGTCACAACTACCAACGCCGACGTCTATGGAGTTCAGTAAATTTATCGGCAGGTAAAATACTTGTATGGCGATTCACAAGGTGCAGACAAATATTATTTCTACGTGCTTGCAAGCCGACCGCACGATGATCCGGTGAATTGCACTTTTGCTACTTGACAAGTGAAGTTGAATACTGGCTCCGTAAACTGTTCCCATAGTAACGGCGTGGGCGAGCTCCATCATAACGATTTTTTAATACGATTTCAAAGGGGTGCAAAAGATGTCGCGGACCATCCCTATAAATGCAATTCTGCTGCAGTTTTATAGCTGTCTGTAGAGTGCTAGCTGCTAGCGTGGTGTATCACAGGTAGGCAAGGCAGCAAGAGATAACCAGGGATGCTATGGATTTTCTACAGTGCTATACTAAAAATGACGATTTTCATATCGAAAGATTCCCCTTCGGAAGAACCGACGAATTTTAACATTGAAAGAATTCCTATTCATGGAGAAACAGCTGTTATTAAATACTTTTAATTGTTGTCTCACATTTCAAACGTTTGAATAATTCGTGACCGAGTTCTGTCGATAATTTTCGATAGTGGTTAGTTCGAAGTTCAATATTTTATCATTGCGATAAATAGCATAATATCGACTAATGAGCTATCGTCCGACCTAGGCTGGCGATATGCCAACGATGCCACTGCGTATACAATTGCATCCTGATTGCACATACCTTTATATCCTAGGCAGGTATACGTATTAAAAAGATTTCAATCATTGTCCTTAGGTTTTGGTTTCTTCCATTACGACTGGAATTTGGAGGAAATAGGTGAATTGGCTTTGGTATTGGCAGTGGCTTGTCGTGCAGTTTGAGTCGTGTCGTGCCAGAGGATCCGTAGTGTCGTGCGCCGTCCACGGTTTGAGCACTCGTGCAATATTTTTGATTGATCGATTGCACAACATTTCATAAATTAAAGGGGTAGAGACGAGGGAGCATATAGTACTGAAAAATTGTAATATTGTCACAGAGACTTAAGAGTTCTACCAATTCTAAGCTTTTTACCGTACAAGTCTTGGCTCCTCGAGCTGCGTCTTTATAGACTAGACCGTTCGCTCGGCGAAAGATCCAAGCTTGGACCGACCCGTTTACGTTTACACTTCCAAGGTTTTGAACACTTGCGTCCGTCTGTTAAGCGTTGTGCCTGGATAAATGAGGAACAATCAGCCCTTCTTTATTTCCTGTGTATGCCCTTAGTGACTTCTCGAGTCAACTCCTCGTGTTATAAAAACAGACGAATGGATTATACGCGTTTCGCGTCAGTAAAAAATATCTCAGAAAACACACAGTTCCATAACTCAGACGGCGAACATCGTAGTTTTTACCGAGAGGTTAACATCGTCCAGGTGCATGGGTCATGCCGACCGATGATAGAGTGATGTGATGAATAGCTGTGGTAACGCAAACGCTAGCACCAAGCTACGTGGATCAAAAGTGTCTGAAGTACGTGAAGATCAGCCGGGTAACTCCCAGGCTAATAACGAGGAAAAAGGCGACGGTGACATTGACGGCGAAGGAGACGGAGAAGGAGACGGTGAGGGTGATATTGACGGAGACGGTGACACCTCACCGGGTTATAACATTGGCGATTCACTCAACCAGCGCCAAGCTGTTCTCATCTGCCAGAGAAATTCTACGGGGTATACCACTGAGCGTGCTGTTGCAAGATTTAAAACCAGGTATCAAAGCGATTCGACTTGCATCCAAAGTCTCTAGCCACATTTTAATGAATACATTGTTAATTAATTATTATTCAGAGCCGGAGGTGGACCACGAAATGAATATCGAATGGCTCGTGGCGGAAGCACAGGAGAGCGAGGAGGCAGGGGGAGCTCGAGAGGTAGAGCTTTCAAGAAGACCTCGGAGCGGGAGTCAACCTCCGAGACTGGGTATCACGCCGCACCCAGATCCAAGTTTCAAGAACCGCTGAAGAACCAGGAGAATTCCCCCAACAAATACTATGACGATAAACGAGTGAATGGCAAGTTCTGTTGCGAAAGAAACCCTGACTAAATTCATCTCATGAGCGCTGAGAAAAATACTAATTATTATATTTGCAGAGGATTCAAGAATTTCTAAACTGCTCAGACGATTATGCCGAGAAGACGACTATGATAATTTTCTGGGACTTTGCAAGCAGCTGCGAGACGTAATGGTGGCTCCAGAGAATCAAAGATACGTGCGCCGAAGCATGGATCTGATTTGTGAGAGCCTACTAGACACTTTACACTCTGGTCCTGGTCTGGAAGCAAAACAGCAAGCGGCCAGATGTCTTGGTCGTGTTGGATACGTCGTTGACCAGGATTTTAAACGGTAAGGTTACTTTAAAAATTAACTCAATAGTCGAAACTTCTACCATATGCTGAAAATAATTTCAGGTATATGGAATGGGTATTCAACAAATATTCCCTGGAAAGAAATGATGACGTGAAATGCCTACTTATAAAGTCGTTTGTTGAAACTTTTAAAATGGACGCCAGATCACCCAAGCTGAAAGAATTTTCTGTAGTAAGTATGAGTATAAATAAAAGATGGAAACAGAATACTCTAAAAGAAATATCTTTGGTTCCAGCCAATGATGTCTGAACTGCAATCAACTCTGGAAAATGTAGACAGGCCTGACCTTCTCACTGCTACAGTGGATGCCATTCTTTTATTAACTGACACGTATCCCGAAACTTTTTCCAACCACTTCCGTGACACCGTTGACATTCTGGTTGGCTGGCACATAGACTCTACTCAACAAAAGCCTGTGATCGCATATGCCAGTCGCAGTTTGCAGAAGCTGCGAAATTTCTGGATAGGAGATCTTGATTTCAGCCTGACTTTATTGGGACAATTTTTAGAGGATATGGAAAGTTATGACGAAGAATTGGCTCTCCCAGAGTCAGGGACCAGCTCCCCCGGTGGTGAAATATCTCCAAGTCCCCGAGAGTGCATACTGAGAATAACTTCCCTAATATCTGTATTTAATACCGTAACTAAAAGCATATCGGATCACCTTAACCCGAGTTTGACACCGAGCGTTCAGTGGTCATTTTTAACGGACTCTCTTTCAAAGATGCTCAAAACGGTTGTCAAAGCTGTCGAACTAGACGATGGGAACGAGGCTTGGGTGAACAACTTAGGCCTCACTCGTGAAAATACGGAAAGTCTAACAAGATCTATGAGGAGTATGAACCTCTCCCAAAAGAACATCGAAATTCTTCTAAGAAATCTTGGAAGAGACGACGTGAACGAGGAGAGCATAATTAAAATGATCAAGTCGTTGAAT
Organism: Athalia cordata; assembly: GCA_963932425.1. NCBI lineage: Eukaryota > Metazoa > Arthropoda > Insecta > Hymenoptera > Athaliidae > Athalia > Athalia cordata. Next base: position 1,269,653 of record OZ010627.1, read on the forward strand.
GTTGGCAGGAGAAATGACAGAAAGAATTCTAAAATCAGTTCAGAAAAGGAGATGCTATCCAGCGAGAAAGAACAATCGCTGATAAATCTCTTCAAGTCAATGGATTTAAAGGGAAAAAGGGGCCAGGATCTATCGGCGGAAAAAGAAGAGTTGATTGTTATCGCAAATGAGTGTGCTTACCTTCTCCTTGGTTATCTTCAGAGTCGCGTCACAAAGAATCACAATCTTCTCTATAAGTTTATAGACCTCCAACTCGAAAGGGTGAATATCTTTTGGGATGAGACGATCGTGTCGATGCTCAATATGATAGGTAAAGTGATTAAAGAGGTCTCTGCTAATCTTCCGCTTGAATTGGTCCACAAACTTCTCGGTCAAACGTCAGTTTTACTCGAGTTGAGATTCAGGAACTCAGTAACCATACAAAATGCGAGCCTCGGCGTTTATCGCAGTCTTCTAAGCCTGAAAAATATACCACTGCTACAGGAAGCCTACAGATATATATTGGCTGACCTTGAAACTGCTTACAAACTCATAGTCAGTAACATCAATGAATTGGTATCGGACAACCCGTTATTCAATGTCAGATACAAAAGGCGAGATGCGGAGCTAGTCGTTATATTCTTACTCCGAGCTCTTTCTGATATTGGTAAGTTTCCACATCGATAATCCATACCCAGCGATGTATGTAAAATTGTTGAACCAGACCCTAATAATTTTCAGCAAATGCAAGCAATTCTATAATTGGTATGTGGGCTTTAAAACCTAGCATTTTGGAACTTTTGGCTGTTAAACTGCGTCCGTACGATGCCTCGTTGGCACTGGAGAGTCCGCTGCTCCAGTATACCGTACTTTATTTGCTTCACGCCCATTGTTCAAGGTACGAGAGGAGGTTGAGTTTCTATATCTAAAAAAAAAGAACACCTGTCAAATTTTTACGACCAACATCGTCATCACATTTTCAGATACAACCACTTCGTCCAAAGTTCTGTATTAATATCAGGGGCAAACGCGTCGCGCCCCAAGGATATGTTTCCGGGAACATTAGACGTGCCGACTACGTCGCCGACAAGTGGCCACCTTTCCATCATTCTAGACCTTATCGCAAAAACGTTCCAGACCAAGACATCGGACAAGGTTCTTCTTCTGTTGGCTAATTGGACTCAAGAAATATTTATTCAGGCAGAAAATTACATCGGAATATTGAACAAGACCGTAGAATGTTACAATATCGTAACAAGCCTCGTCAGCTGTGGCTACACAACAAATCATGACATTTGTTTGGCAGTCGGCAACAATTTCGAGGTACTGACGAGCGTGAAAAATATATTTTGGCCGGAGAAAATTTACTTGGATATTATAGACTTGGCCGTATTACATCTAACGTCTTGCAATCAAGATGTCCACCGCAAATATGCCCGACTTCTGATGAACCTTCCGCTCGACATTGTCATCCCAAGATTGAACAGAGCGTGTCTGGTCTCGGAGACAAAGGTGCGTTAAAGTACAGTCATATAACTTTTAGATTCATCCACTTTTCCGTGGTGATGAAAATTAGCTGGAATACATTTTTTTCAGAAATCACAGGACATCAAAAGCTACGCAATGGAATCCCTCGTGCTATCTCAAAGACTACACATGAGAGGTAATAGCAATGGTGAGATGCAGGCGCAGCACTTCCGAACTTTCATGGCCTTTCTATTGCAAGAATATTATCTGGACAACGCAGCGTTGTCAGAAGTGTTTACGTTGTGTTGGCCTACCGTGTAAGGATCCAAGTTCTGATGGTACCCTTGCCCTTCCTCCTGTTCTAAATTTGTTGGAAAATTTACTCGTATATCGTGTCCCAATTCCATCAAATGATTATTACCACGGTTATCGGTTGCAAGTTTCCAATTATCATGATTCACGTATTTTTTACAGGCACGAAAGCGAGACGATAGGAAAAATCTACGAAATGGCGTTGGCAAATCGGAGTTTCCTGTTGTTTTGGGGTGGGTTCGAGGCTGCTCAGCATTGCGTTGGTAACAAACTTCGTACACCGCTTGGAAAGCCTCAAGAAACTTTTACAACCATTGAGGGTGCGCTGAAGACACTGGCACGAGAAATATCTTACAACACCGAAGTTGTGTGGAAAGATAAACGCGGGCTAGACCATTCTCTGCATGAGCACACGCGGGTGAGATTGCTGATTGAATTTCTGGAACACCTGGAACGAGTTATCCATAACGCCAGTGAAGGTTGCGCGATGGCATTGCTACCGCTGTCAAAACCCGTCCGAACGTTTTTCCATACCAACAAATCTACGTGTCGCGAGTGGTTGAATCGGATAAGATTAGCATTGTGCGTCGTTTCTCTTCACGCTGGAATGGCTGCGAACGTACTGCGGAACGGGCAAAGGCTGATAGAAGATCTGGCGAACTCGGATAATACCCAAGGCGCAGAGTTTGAGAGAGCTGCCCTGTGCACCGCCCAAGCAATGGTGAAACTGGGCGAAGCTGAAGCCCTCCAAGGATTGTACGTTTACACCAAGGAAAAGGATAAAAAGTTCACTTGGCTGAAGGCCGCGACCGACCAAGCCGCGGGGCGATACGAAACTGCGATCGATAGTTACAAGCAAATATTGGAGGAACAGAGCTGTTGGTCCATCGACTTCAACGATCAAGAATCTATCAACGCTGCGATCAAGACCGAAGGTGAAATTCAAGTAGCCGCGTTTTGTATGCAACAGCTAACAAAGTGCTATCGTGCAGTGAGTGATTGGAACCAACTAGAAGCATGGAAAAATAAAGAAAGTGAAATACTGAAGCACCCGTTCAATAACGTCCTAGCCAAGCAAACGTTCGAACGTGTTGTCCCCCAGCAAGCGAAGTGCTTGCAGAAATTCGAAGAGGGAGAAAAAATTTCGCTCGAAGAATTATCGAACTGGGCGTTGTTGGATAAAGAGGCCAAGACGAACTGGAGCTGCACCAAAACTATCATAGAATGCTCGAATACACTGACTAATATTGCAATTAGAATTCGGAACGATGCTTTTGAGGATTCTCATAACGAGGATATCGAGAACTGCCGGAAAGTCGCTGAGAAAACAGCGAGCGAAAGTCTTCGTAGTTTACCAGCAGAATATCTGAGCGATTCACTTTTGGTTCAGTACTCGGCTGCCGGTCTCACCGATCTTATAGCTGGCAGGAATGTAAATGCATTCGAGTTCTATCGGGCTGATAAAATAAACTATCTCGATTCCAACATCCTCACACAGGTGCTGTGGTGGTCAGATTATTTTGCAAAGACAGGTCGCACTCGCTGCACAGAATTGGCTAGTTTACGATTGAACGTCGTGAGGAATGCGAGAAAAGAGGGCAACTTCAATTTAGCCAAACGAGAAATCGTGAAATATTTCAAAGAAGATAACGAGTATGTCGACGTCAAGCGCACCCCCGATTTTACGTTCGATGACCTCGCTGGAAGCATATTGAATGGGCACATTCGCGTAAACTGGACTAAAAATAATGTGAGAGCTTTTAAAGAGGTATCAAAATTATTGTTCTCGATGGAAAGTGGCGATAACGCCGTGAAAATATGCAGTGGAACTGCCTTAGGTATATCGCAGGCAATAGTCAACGGCGAACAATGCGTCGTGTTACGCGAAATGGGAACCAAGCTCCTTCTTACATTGGGTAAATGGATACAGCAAGATGATACCAAAATTATAAACAACTCGCAGCTTGAGGAATTACTCACATTCGAGGCAGTGCATAACGATGGTCTGATGGATAATCTTTTCGGGGAAACAGCCGACGTAATTCCAACCTCCGACATGATCGTCGGAAAGTTAGCCCAGCTTGGCGTTAATCAATGCCCCGATCTCCCCAAAGCTTGGTGCAAGTTTGCAGCGTGGTGTTATAAATGGGGTCGTAAAATCGTCGACAATTCCAATTCCGGGCAGCTCACGGACTCGGACAGAGCTAACATACGTTCCCTCCTACCAATGGGAACTAGCGACATCGACGTCAATATGATATTCTCGATACTGAGCCAAAATAAAACCATCCCTGAGGATGAGGGTGACATAGATACGAGTGACGTTAACACGTCGGAGATGATTGAAAACCAGTTAAGAAATGTTACCATGTTGAACAACGCCAGCAGCGAACGCCTCAGCATGTTGGTTGACATTTGGAGACAGGCACAGAAACGATTCTATTCGTACTACGAGCTATCGGCGAACGCTTACTTTAAGTATTTGGAATTAGCAAGTTGCAGCGAGGCTAATGAATGCTCCATGATCACCGCCACACTCAGAATTCTTCGTCTTGTTGTAAAACACGCACTCGAACTTCAAGGTGTCCTTGAATCTGGTCTGTCCAGTACTCCTGCCTGTCCTTGGAAGGAGATAATTCCCCAATTGTTCTCCCGCCTCAGCCACCCAGAATCTTACGTTCGTACACGTGTCGCTGAGCTGCTGTGCCGAGTTGCCGAGCATTCGCCACATCTGATAACATTTCCCGCAGTGGTAGGCGGCGTAGCAGGTGACAGATACGAGGCAACGTCAGCAAGTACTGCACCCCTGTTGCCGACCGATGTTGAGACTGGCGCTCCAACTGCCGCCACATCTTCACCTATAGAATTGGACTTTACGGAGGACGAACGTTACGGCGTGAATGATGAGAGTCAAAATATTTCGAATTCATTTTTCATGCCCATGGTTGATTGCCTGTCGAAAAAAATTCCCGATACCGTGGACCAGGTTCAAGTTCTCGTGAAAGAACTCCGAAGAATAACTTTGCTCTGGGATGAATTATGGCTGGCCACGCTGGTCCAACATCATGCAGAAATTTCCAGAGGATTCGCCCAGCTGGAACTGGAGATACGTAAAGTACGCGACAACGTATCGTTACCACCCGATGAGAAGGAGCAACTGATCGCGGAGAAACATCGCATTATATTAAACCCGATCGTATACATTTTGGAAAACCTATTGGCGATTACCTCTGTTAGTCCCGAAACACCGCACGAAAAATATTTCCAAGATAAATTTGGAGCGCAGATCGAAGAGGTAATGAAGAAGCTCACGGATCCAAAATCTCCCGGCAAACCACAGGAGGCAAGCGCAGCTCTGAAGCAACTGCAGGCAAAGTTTACGCAGAAGGCTCACAAGCGCGGCGCGTACTCGTTGAAAATGGCAGACATAAGTCCAGTTCTCGCAAACCTCAAGGACACCGGTATCGCAATGCCCGGGTTAGCATCCGGAGACAACCGAATCGTCACCATTAAATCAGTGGATAACAATGTCCAGATACTCCCAACAAAAACAAAACCCAAAAAACTTGTATTTCATGGATCGGATGGCCACGTTTATACTTACCTATTCAAGGGTCTTGAGGATCTGCATCTCGATGAGCGAATTATGCAATTTTTGGGTATCGCAAACACGATGATGTCCAAGAATAATGATACCAGGAGGATTTACCGTGCTCGCCATTATTCCGTGATACCCTTGGGACCCAGGTCGGGACTTATACAGTGGGTCGATGGCGTGACACCACTTTTTGCTCTGTATAAACGTTGGCAGCAAAGAGATAGCGTGATAACCGGTAAAGGAGCTGCCGGTGGTGTACTGAGACCCTCCGAATTATTCTACAACAAATTAGCTCCGTTACTAAAAGAGAGGGGCGTTGCACTTGACAACAGAAAAGAATGGCCACTTCCAGTGCTGAAACAAGTCCTGGCAGAACTGATGGCGGAAACACCTAAGGATCTTTTAGCCAAGTACGCGGATGATACTAAGAATCTTAATATTATGATGGTTTTCAAACTCTTCTCATCTCTCTTCTTTCCTCACCGCATCTAGAGAAATATGGTGCAACAGCATAAATCCTGGCAGCTGGTGGCAGGCGACGAAAAATTATTCCTACTCCGTCGCGGTGATGTCGATAATTGGATATATAATCGGACTGGGTGATCGTCACTTGGACAATGTCCTCGTAGACCTTAACACCGGAGAAGTAGTTCACATCGATTACAACGTATGCTTTGAGAAGGGAAAGACCTTGCGAGTGCCTGAGAAGGTGCCATTCAGGATGACGCCAAACATCAAAACTGCTCTTGGAGTGACTGGAGTTGAGGTACGTGAGTCGGAAACTGAAATAGTTACGTTACACCGTGCACACTGTATATTATATTTTTGTTCGGAGATGCGGATATACAGACGTGTCTACACAGCCGTGATCTGTGCCCTTTCTTCCGTTTCGAAACAATAGTTATCGGTTATCGTTTTTATCCCAGCGCTGTCGGTCTCCTGACTGCCGCCTGATTCTGTCTTCATAAGTTCCTGTTGTTTCTTCAAGTAGTTTTTCAGGCTCGAATTAAAACCGTTCCGATCCGGAGACTCGAAGTGTAGTAACCTGTTGAACGCCTTGCGAAAATTAGTATTTTTCCACGCATAGATAATCGGATTCATTCCGCTGTTTGCCATTGCTAGGGAAAACATAGCTTTATATATTTCTGGAGATGCTTTTGAACTCCAGTCAAAAGAACGCGAGCATGCCACCATCAAGTACGGTAACCAACAGATCGAAAAACATCCCAGTACCATAAGAACTACCTGAAATATGAGAAGAAATATTAGTACGTGTTTCTTTTCTTTCCATTCTCATTTTACCTGTACGCTTTTCCAGTCGCTCGGTACATCGTTGTACAAACTGTTGTCCCTCAGTCTTTGGACATGGGTGCTGGCTTCCCTCCAAATATGCCAATATAAAACGAACATTGTTATCCACGTGACGAACAACATTGGCGTTAAAACTGCCACTGTATAATATCTGTGCAGAATGTAGTTGGATAAGTAAGGAGATACGGTGTCAATTCTGATGACATTTTCTTATACCTAGGTAGGACAGTGTCCATTTCGCATTCGTCGGCGACGTCGAAACAATTCCAGTAAATTGGTATACTTGATATACAGAGTGCAGTTATCCAGCCAATGACAATAATCACGTAGACGACTTTTCTGCTCATGTACCTCGTGTATTTCAGAGGGTGAACGATCGAAATATATCTGTCTACCGCGATAGCGATGATGTTGTATATGCTGGCCGAGCAGGCGAAAGTAATCAGTACAAATCTTGATATGCAAGTGACTTTTTCTAGATTTAATGCATCTACTATATAAAATGAAAGGTGGTAGGGCAGTGTCAGTCCGACAAGAAAATCCGAAATCGCTAAACTCAGGACGAAATGATTTGACCTCACATTTCTCAGACGGCGGCTCAGCCTGATCGCCAGTATAGTTAAAGTGTTCCCAAATACTATCATCACAAAGAGCGAACCGTCTATTATTGACCAAATCATGTGGCAGTTTTACTGATTTTTCCATTTAGTGGATCACACATAAAAACAAATCCCTGGCACACTAATCATGATATTGTTTTTCTCGTTGTTGTCGTTATTACCATCACAGTCGATGGTATCCACGTATAACTAGATTTGTTTGTCCGATTTGTACTTTTTAAATAACTTATATATTATTATTTATAGGATAATTATCTATATTATTATTATTATCATTTATCGTTAAGAAACTGATATTCACTGTGCAATAAATTTTTTCCGGGTTCATGCTACCTCCTTGAGAACCAGCGATGTTTTGATGATCTCCGTTCTCCTGATTTATCTTAAATATAAATATTACCCAATTGGAAATGCTAATTCCAAGGTGAACACATAGAGCCGATGACTCTGCGAAAACAGAAAAAAAAATTCCATAGTCATATGAGGAGTATCCACGCAATATCCTCGTAATCTTATTATTATGATTATTATCATTAATAATAATACTAATATTAATTTTTTTTCTCTTGTTTATCATTCGCGCTGATGTCGCGCGTCGTTGCCCACAGGATATAGAAAATATTTAAACGCCTGATAAAGGGGGTGATGGTATTCTAAAATTTTGCAATCAATATTTGGTTGAACGATGAGTTACCAGTTATCAGTTGATGTGTTTGCGTAAAAATGTTTTGGCATGAACGAGCAACGCGACCCGATAACAAAGCTCCATTTTCAATGCACAGATATCAACTGGATTCTTAATGTGAAAAAATTAGATCATCAAACAGAATTTTAAATAAGTTTTTTATACATTATTACAACAATAGCCACGATCTACGATATCCCATAACTAAAATGAATCAATTCGGTAAAATCCACCGAGTTTTATATATAGCACTTCTCCCGGAAACGTGATGTTAAACAAATATGAGCTCATACTATACTGCCGACTGATTTGAAACAATCGATCAAATAATCCCTAATGCTAAGAAGACGTATGCTCAGAAATTTCTACCAATTCAAACTGCTTTTTTAGATCTCCTCCCCCTTCCTCTGATCCTTTCTTTATTATTTGTCCCTTTTTTTCCGAACGTTTATATTGCGATTTATCAGACGGTGTGGAACGTCACCTCGTCTCTAAGAGCGATTAACGCATACTAACTGCTAGTATGGAACGTTACAGGGATCACTATCCTACGATATAGTCATGTCATTTATAATCTACCCACAACGTATAAGCGGGAAATTTAACAGGGTACCATTTCCAACACCATCTGCTTCATTCTCACCTGAATAGCTCAACTGATTACTCATCTGATATCAATCTGATGCATATACCTAACATTCAATCTATTAGGGATGGTCTTCCGACCCATTCTCTTCTATCCATAAATCACAATATCGGTAATTTACTGGAGGATTGATCTAATTCGTTGTTTTTCATCCCAGGGGATATTCAGACTCGCTTGCGAACACACGCTGAGAGTTATGCGTCGAGGACGTGAGACTCTACTGACGCTTTTAGAAGCCTTTGTCTACGATCCTCTCGTCGATTGGAGAGCCGGCGCAGAGACGAGCATCGCGAGCTATGGAGCTTGCCAAGCAAGGGCTAGGTCTACTGGAATAGGAAGGAAGCAACTGGAAAAAGAAATGACCAGAGCGATGTTCGCCGTCAGAACTGCAGAAATGCGCGCAGAATGGCTGGCAAATAGGTCCGACGAAGTGACAGATTATATTTGAGTATTATCGGAATCACATTTTAATGGGGATTTCTAATTTAAAGGGACGAACTTGCCGCTGTCTTTCCCTTGCTACGACGTCATCTCACTCACTGGATCGAGGCGATTGAGGCTTCCCGTCAATGCCAAGACATGCTGCAAGACCGGCACCAGGAGTTGGCGCTTGTAAAGGAGGCGCAGGCCATGGGGCGCAGCCATGCACTCTATTCAGTCGTCAAAAGATACGGAGCATTTAAACGAGCAAGAGACGCTAGAGACAGAGCCAAGGCTGGTCTACTTGAGAAAATCGAAGAATGCGAGAAACATATCAGCATGCATAGCGTGAGTTTGATATCGAATTAATTTTTTCTTAGTTTTTCACAGCTCGCTACAATCCGGTGAATCATTACAGATCGCTTTGACGGCGGTACGTGGCCCCCAGCTCGGACAATGGCTAGCGGAAATAGGAGTTCCCACCACTCCGGAAGATCATCTTGTTTTTGACTTGGTTAAAGAATTTCTACAAAACGCTGGCCAAAGCCAGATGATAATACACTGCGAACAGTCGGAAGGTGAACTAGCTCAGCTCGCTACACAACAGTCATTGCTGATACGCAACTGTCTAGATCTTCTGAGTCAATATTCAGCCATCTGCAGCCTGTACCCCATAAGTACAATGGCGCGCCACAGATCCGTTGCCTATCACGCTTGGTCTAAAAATTTGTTGGCTACTCGGACAGTGGAGGCTTGCCACGAGGCCATGTCCCAGTTTGAAGCAAGTTTCGCACCGATAACCGCGAACAATCCACAGGTTCAGCACATCGTAACGTACTCGTATCAGCTGCAGTCGGTTCTGAGCGATTCTAACGAGCGATTTAAAAAAGCATGCGAACAAATGGCGGCCGAGGAACTTCCGGACGTGCTTGGTATCATAGAAAAAGCTTATGCCGATGCAAAATCACACATTGGGAGCTTTTTGAGAAGAGAAAAGGGCGCTGATAAGGCCCTCGAGTGCGTTAACATCACGGCATTATGTGCGTTGAACAAGAGATACCTGATGATGGAAGGCGCGGCTAAATGTGCAGGCGATTGTTTAGTGGATCTGACGTCACGAGAGGGTGATTGGTTCTTGGATGAGATGTGTCTTATGTCCTCCCTAGTAGCTGAGCTTGCAACGTTTGTTCCCGATACTCACAAATCGAACAACGACGCAAAGATTCCTTCAGTTTTGAAATGCCTGAAAAGCGCGGATTCCATATATCGGGGTCTGCAAGAATTAAACTTCAACTTTCACACTATAATATTACCTGAAGCAATGAAAACTATCATCACCGAGGAGCCAACTGTCATGGGAATGGTTAATGAGATAAAAGATATCGTCGTCTCCGGTGGTCTTCCACCGTCCGAGATACTTGCTCAATTGGAAATGCACCTCCGATTCACAGTCATGGAAATGGAAAGTCCACACGCTGGTATTCAGGAACTAGTTGCAAGCATAAGGCTCAGATTTGATACACTTTTATCTCGCCCTGCCGAAGTTCGTGATCCAGATCAAGAGGAAAGCTTGACACCTGGTCAGATGCTACTCATGGGTTTCAACGGTTTATTCGAGAAACTACAGATGGAGGGAAACGCTCTTGTCGCCGCACTCGGCGCGTTGAACATACCGACAAGTTGGAGAAAAATCGATCAGATAAGGGAGGCCAAGGAAATGGCTTCTCCGATATTCAACGAAGCGGCACGGCAAGTCATAGAGGATATATTCCTGATAAAACGGCTGCAGACGATCTGTGAATTTTTCGCAATGTGCCGCGAAACCGGTATCGCATTCAAAGGTGGAATCGCGAATGTATACGACGATCAAAGGCTCAATAAACCGGTCAGAATGTTCACAGCGGATTACGTTTCCCGACAGCTACTCGGCGTCACCACCCAAACTCTGGCCATTGCCTTGTGTTATCTCCTGCAACGTATGGGACTTAATGTGACAACGGAAATTGAACAACGGGATATCGGTGCCGAAAGTAAAGTCTCCCTAGAAGAATTATGTCGTAAAATTGTGGACCTCTGTCTGAAGAGAGGATTTTTCACCGGGTCGGTACTGGCGCAGGCAAGCGCCGCTAGTAGTGCCCTTGAGAGTTCCTGGCGCAGAAAACAGAGCGTTAGATTAGCCCGGCAAGAAGTGGATGTGGCACGTGCTACGGTACAAAGAATTCAACTACACCTCACCGCTCATCATTGGCTCCACGAAGACAGCCTGCTGTTGGGATCGGGCGTGAACCCCATCGGTCCTTTAAGTCGTCCTAGCTTCATGTTGGTTATGCGAAAAACTGCTACTGCATTGACGAGCCTGCAGTCTCGAGTTTGCGAGGCGCGAGAGCAGCAACAAAGTCTTGTTTCGAGCGCTGGGCAACGTCTAAAGTGGGCAGCCGGAGCGAATCCAGCTTTGGGTGAGGTCATGGCGGCGTTTGATAACGCTGTCGCAACCTCATGGGACAAATTAACACGACAGCACAATCTGGCAGCGGTTGTTGTCAACACCTGCAACTCTATACTCCACTACGAAGCCCTGAGAACAAGAACATCCGAAAGCGTATCAAACGACACAAGTTTCGTATCGTTGGTTAAAAACTGGGAGAAGAGCTGCGTGTTGACCGCTAATCTGACGACCGGTGTTACCCCGATGGAAGAGAGTTTGGTAGAATTATTACAGCTAGACGGTAACGTCGACGCTAACTGGCTGAGACAAGCGGAAAAATCGATAGCTGACGTCATTGTTGAAACCCAGAAGAAGCTACAAGAAAAAGAAGATTCGCTTCTCAGCGCACGCGATTCACTGAGGGATCAGGTCACCCGTTTGCAGAGCGTTATCGCCGAACACCATAGATTGATGATGGACGTAAGGTGTTTATTGAAAACTATGGCAAAGCAGGAGAACATCCCCGGCTTACGTGACTATTTGATAAGCTATCGATCCTTCACCGAGAGAATTTCGACGACAGTCAAGGACTTGGAATCTGAGGGATTAACTCCGCCCGGTGCAGTCGCCGCGAGAGATGAGCTCGAATTACTGGAGTCCGAAACTCCTGCATTGTACGACGAACTGCTCAACTTTGCTAACCCGGCTAGACGCGCCGACAAAGAATTTCCGTGCAACAACAAAAGAGCTAGATTGGTACGTCAGGATAGCATATGCCTTAGTCCGAGAAAAGGAGTTCCGTTGGTCAGGGACCCGACGACAGGAAAAGGTTTGTTTCTATTATCAATTCTTCATAATCTTGAAATGACTTTTATGATTTGACGTGATATTCTTTCTGTTATTTCGTTCATGTAGCCGTGCAAGAGAGAAACGCATACGCACTGAACGTGTGGCGCAGGGTCCGCATGAAACTTGAAGGACGTGATCCGAACCCATCCCGAAGGTATACACCAGCCGAGCAGGTTGAGTATGTAATAAGGGAGGCGCAGAGCTCGGAGAACCTGGCCTTACTTTACGAGGGATGGACACCGTGGGTCTGAAAATTAAAAGAGCCGGCGCATACGCGCCGCTGGTTCTATTCTCGACTCGCGCGGTACTACGTCATGCTGTACCTTCCCAAAAACAAATAGGTATAAAGTTGCCTACTGACCCGGTGGCTAGAGCCAACCGCAGGCAACTTCTCTTACGAATACGGGAACATCGTCCAGCGTTATAGCACGGTTACAGGTTGAACCGTGCTTGTGACATCGAATTATCTCGCGAGCTGATTAAAAACACGCCCTCGAGTGCGGATTTTACAATTGTCTAAACAGTAAAAAAAACAAACAAACAAACAAACAAAAAACCATACAAACATACAAAATACACATTCACACGGTAGAGAACTTCCCGGTGTGGAAAACTAATAAAATCAAACCTTACACACCGATTAAAATTCATTCCGATGAATTATTCGTCCGTGTTGATCATCGTATGTTATTCGAGGGTATGCAGCCTATTTAACTTTCTCTTAACTCTTTTCATTTCTTTCTTTCTCTCTTGTTTAGTATTATTAATTTTCATATTAATCATTTTCTTCAGCGAACAAAAAAAAAAAAAAAATTAATAAAAGTAATAGGAAAAACAAAAAAAAAAATTTAAACAAACGAAATAATAAAGAATACAGTAAATTTAAAACAGAAAATTAAAAAAAAAATTAATACCGCGACTACTTCGGATATCAACAACCATTTTCTTCAATCTTCCACGTCAATTTATATGGATGAGCAAATATTACTGTCGGAATCTGATAAAATTTGTCAATAAATATCAATATCATGTGAATTGTGTTCATTCATACCCAATCTATTTCCTCTCCTATTTGATCAATGAAGAAGTCTTCAAATATATGACACTAGCTACTAATTCATTAATGAAAAGGTTATTAATGATAATTCATGAATGAAAATATTTGACGATCGACTTGCGGTGAACTTAGTTCATTGATCCATCGAGTGATAGCGCCACCATTTCCGATCCTGTGAAAAGCTCCCCCAAAAGCTTCCTGTTCGTTGGACCTGGGAGAGACACCTGTAGCTATGTTTGAAAGTGTCAAGCGGTCAGTGACACCCCGACTATCAATGGGGTAATACGGTAAAGGTGGTCCCCTCGCCGATGGATGCTTTTTTGACAGGTTTAAGGGTAGATGAAGACCATTAAAACCAACAACAAAGAGGTCATAAATATTAAGAACATTTTTTAAACTTATTTCGGCACGAGTCGCAATTCGACTGTGCGCGAAGTTTTAGAGTATAATATTTTGTCGCCTTTAAATTCATTCTTTAAATTCTTCATTCGTTAGAACAATCAAGGTGACATAAGATATATTTTTTTCAAAGAAAAACGGTTTCCTGGCATCGTCATTATATACATTATACATAATATTCACGAACGATACGTCTGTTGGTGTACATAGGAAACTATTGGAGGGAAGTTTTAACATGATTTAATTGACATTCAAATTTCTAACTTCTTCACTTCCAACTGGATGAGCTGCATAAGTATAAAAAAAGAAGTGGGTCGCTTTCCGGCGATTTATATTCTCTGCGCATCATTGTTCTTTCAAAGTTTTACCATCTCCGACCTTTATAATATTGAAATTCCACTCATCTAGGGCCTTGCATATAGTAGGGTGGTTGAGCGATGGACGGTGATGCAGTAACGTAAGGGTAGAACGAATGTCCAGTTGGTATACCTTGAGGTTGATGATGGTGATGATGATGATGATGATGATGACGATCTGAAATATCTCCGTGGAGAAGTGCGTACCCTTCGATGGGTGGTGGGTAATGGTGATTGTGGGCGCAGGCGTAGCTAGGTGTATTTTTAACGGTGTTCAAATGCTCGTGAGAATTTAAATTTGAATTACTATACTTAGATAATTCGTTGTAATTTTTTGTCAGATTCGAATGAGATTCGACGTATTTTTGACCGACATCTTCCTCGTTGTCGTCATCGTCCTCGTGATCGTCGTGTCTGTTAAATTTGGCAACGTCAACGAAAGACGACGACTTATTTGAGAATTCAAATTTCTGATGATGTTCCGACGGACTGTCGTACAAGGAACCGATCTTATGGTGCAATTCCACACCGACCGCGACTGCGGGCTGAGGATATTTAACCGACATCGCAGAGCCGTGCGGCAAAATAGAATCACCGTAAATTCCCTGATGATGAGATTCGCCGACGCAGTAAGTCGTTCCACTAGTTTCGTTGTAATTTTTCTCCGTTTCGTGGTAAAGAAGACGACCGTATCCTCGGTCTCCCGATGACGGGCCTGCCGACGATTCGTAACCAGAAGATGAAGTAGCCGACGTTGTTATTCGGTGAGTCACTACCATGCTCGACTGATTATGGTCCTCAGGTTTTGGCCGACGACGTCTGGGCTGATACTAAATTTTTATGTTCAAACAATCACCTAATAATTTACGAAAAATTCTTTCTCTTTCGATCCGCAAACTTAAATACCTTGTAATGGGGATGCTGTTTTTTATGGGCATTTCGAAGTCTCTCAGCTTCTTCTATGAACGGTTGTTTTTCCGCATCGCTCAGAATTCTGGAAAAAATTATAATTATTATAAATTTATCGATTGATGCGCGTAGTTTTTTTCACGAACAATCTCCAACGTTAAATTAGCTCACCGCCATAATTTCCCGAGTGTTTTAGAGAGCTCTGCATTATGCAGCTGTGGATACTGATCGGCCAATCTTCTTCTAGCAGCTTGTGCCCATACCATAAAAGCGTTCATAGGTCGTTTAACGTGAGCACTTCGACGACCTCCGGCTCTAGACGTAACCGGTAAAAGTGTCCAATCGTAACCTGGTGGTAACAATAAATAATTGAAAAAAAAAAAAGGAAAAGGGACAAACTTAACTAAATAAATAATATTAACAAGCTAGTCATATAGAATTACAATCTATTCTGTATGGTTTACAGATGTTGTACAGTAATTGAGACGACAAAGTCGAGTCAGCATATCGGAAACCCCGAAAAAGTTCCACATATTGTCGGTCGCCATATATACATAGATCCGTGCATATATATAAAGGAAAAATGACTTCAAAGTGGTTTCTAACAGTTCGCCCCTAATTGCTCGCGTTTGGTGAACCATTAGGGAGCGATTCTCGCCCAAGTATACACACATTTTTTTTGGTACATGTTTTTTTTTTCTTATGTTTCTTTTCCGCAAGTTCCGCGCCCAGCAGAAGAAGACCGTTTCAAAGTTCTACATATACCGTGGCATACATGCCACCCCATGGATTCGAGGAGCGTGCCACGGTAGCTAATTACCACTAGGTCACGGATCGTCGAGGCGGCATTCTCTGTCGGTTTTCTTTCATCGGAGGAGGTCCTTTAGCCGAACATGGGGGTTCAAACTATAACCATACGCGCGTAAATTCTAAAGAAGGATTGCCGAAAAGAGTCCAAATTTAACTTCGTATTATTTGGAGCTATACGCGATATAATTCGTGTATAGTTTTTACAGTAGCTTTTTTTTTAACGATCATAATTCAGTTCAAAAAAATTCATCGATCGAGCTATATACCTATACGTATTACGTAGAATCGTTTTATACAATTGAAAAAAGAAGCGCCGTGCACGTTTACCTGTACATATAGTATAACTGGTGTATGTATACGAAAAATATATATACGTGATTCGAGAAAGCGTTTGGCGTCCATAAATCGGCAGTTTACGAGATGTCTGGCTAACAGCGGAGCCTCTGTTTCCTGATGTAACTTTAAATATTTAGCCAAGGAGCGATAAAAAGAACCAAATCCGTTCTCAAACTGTATTTAAACCGTCTCGAAAGCTATCGAAATAGACAGTGTCCCAATTAACATGCACGAATCGGTATATAATATTATAACCAACTATAACTATACATTATACGCTTCATGCATCACGCGCGCTCGATCAGCTTTTATCATAAATGTAAAAAAATATATACTAAAATAACGGTGATAATATTTTGAAATTTTATCTATTATACATCATTGAAAAATGAAGGAGTGTATATCGCGTGGTAGAACTTTGGTGCAGGGGTTGGAAGACCCTATAACACGTATATGAGAGCTCTGAAATGATGTGTCAGATTTAAATCTGTCCGCGCATAATTAGCGCCACGGGTCCCGCGGTCTCGGTCTGTTCGCAGCACCTGCCCAGAAAATCTTCATCAAGAGTTCTGTTTCCCGAACGGTACCAACTATATAAACGTCCTCAAACGAAGTATGTACAAGTTATGTAGTTATACATATATATATATATAGATATGTGGACCCCCATGTAACGCGCACGGCAGCCATTTTTTATTTTATATACATACAGCAGTCGTGCGTATCTACTTTCTGCAAAAGCTCAACTTTAGCCAGCAGCGTTCGCGCGGGTTTAAATCTGCGAAAATTGAGAGGAAACTTGAACGCGCGGCGACAAAGAGAGGAAAGAGGAAAGAGGAAGGAAAGAAGCCAGAAGAGCGATGGCTGGCGTCGTCCGTAAACCCTGCCTTTCAACGCCAATTAAAATGCCACTGCTAAACGACGCGCGTTGAAGATGCGCGGGTCTTATGATATTATAGCTATACTATAGCTAACTAACTATATAACTTTTGCTGCACAGATCTCGTCTTCCATCATTTACATATACCTATATATATATTCGTATGTACACGGTTTTTTCAATGCAAACTGCACCTATCTCTCAATTTTATGTACATGTGTACGGATATATATGTCATCTTATCAGTTACATTGGGTATATGTTTGTACGTTCGCATAGGTATATAAAATGTATGTACATAATGTATATCCTGTACATACACAGGGTATGCAATTTTGATTGTGTAGGCGCAGCTGCGGCTCACGTACATAGGTGTACGCACACGTGTGTGTATAAATATATAAATATAACGTACATTGTATGTACTTATATCCGAGGTTCACATATCAGGATTACACGCTTTATACGATTTTGACTGGGACTGACTGACTGACTGCTGGGATGATGAAAGGGCGAAACCGAGTACATTTTTCACGGACATACGTTATAATAATTAATTGAGTGCAGAGTTGATTTATAAATATATAACATATACACTGCACGTATATGCAAGCTAGAATTGTAAAGCGTCTCATGTATCGATACGCGTTGAGAACCAGAAGGACGTATCATCAAGAAAGTTTGGAATTTAATAATATATTCAAAATGAGAATAATTAAAATATATACCTTGTAGTAATTTGCCAACCGCGTCGTCCAGATTAGTATTTTTTTCGCGATTCGTCGTTAATTCCAAAGATTCACCCGATGATTGATTCCCCTCCATTTATAAGACTTTTTACGGGCTTGCAGATTTCGTTAAAAATTCTGCAGCTATTACAGCTCCACCCCCCATCGATTGATAATTATGATATTATTTAGATTATTATTATTTATTAGAAATAAATAATTAATATTCATTCATTTGAATTTTTTGCCGTCTCGAATAATTCGATATTAAAATTTATATAGGTACGTGTTATTAATCAACGCTGCAATATTATAATGCATCTGTAAGGCACGCGCGCACTTTACATATTTACATATGTATATGTATGTTTAATGAACACCCGATACATAACAATATTATATACTACATAATATAATCATGTAGTGCCGTCGCGGATCTAGAGGCCCCTCGCGATATAATGTGTGAATCGAAAATTAAAAAATCTATAGGTATTAATATATCGACGGTGTATTTATACGCCCTCGCAATTAATTAATCGATTAATTAATAATAAATTATAAATACAATAAATATAGAATTCTCGACGCGTTCGTACTGTGTTTAATTTTGCCGATAAATCATCGATGTAAATTATCGTTTAAAATAATTCACGCGTTTTTATATAAAGTCTGGAGCATCAGAATCATATCGTCATCATGATCATGATCAATGTCAATTATAATTGCCTCTGTATATCTAATTACGTGTGCATATGGCTCGTTACAATATAAATGACATTATTGTTTTTCGTTACAGCTTTGAATGAAAAAAAAACAACCAACGAATAAATAAGTTCTACCAGCCTATTTAATTTTATAAATTATTAATTTTTTTTTCTCTATTCCTTCAGGTGGAGATTAACGCGGGGATAATTAAAAGTACGACGAAGGGGTCGTGATCGCGCACTGAGAGACACTGTCCGCACTGCTAGATGGAAGATGAGAGATCGCGTGGAGGCGGTCGAGCTGTACCCCAAGAAACGACTTTGGACCACCTCTCTACTCCCGAGCCAAACTCAAACTCAAACTCAAACTCCTCTAACTAAAACCAGCGCGGAAGGGGGCGAGAGAACTCGAATGATCTTGGCATGCTTATATCCCATATATATGCACATATAATTGGCGTTACTAAAAACCTATGACAATTATCGCGCCGATATTCGATCTTGCAGTTTCATATGCATATATGAAAATATACCTGCAACGATCCTCGCCATGCGCAGCCCCAAAGAATCTGCTAATAAGGCTATCTTCATTCAATTCTCTGAGATATACTGCAAGTTCAATCAATTTTGAATCTCTGATTATTATTATCATTATTATTAACATGCGAATAATGGAAGAAATTAAAGCAAAGAAGAACAAGGAATTATACAAAACGTGCGGTGTAATTTTTTTCCAACTTTGTTCTTATTTTTCTCTTTCTTTCTTTCTCTCTCTTTTTTTTCAATCTTGAGGAGTGATGCGAACGGAATTTACTTTTAGCCGCTGCTCGTCGAACAATAATATTGACTTAATGGCGTCGTAGTGCTGCAGTTGCCGCTGCGACTGCATTGCATAGGGTAGTATAGATAATATAAGCTATGGAGGCCAGCGCGGTTGAGTGTATAATGAAGAATTTTACCAACTGCATAGCTCGCGATCGCAGCTCTCTAGAGATTTTCATCTTCTCGATCCACACGCGATCAAATCGTAAACAAATCATCATGGATCTCAAATACTCTGCACTGCATAGTGCAGTCGGTGCAGCACGTGGCGCCCGTATGATACGAGATTTAGCTAATTTGCAAGCGCGTTAAAAAATATATAAATATGTATCATGCAGTATGCATATAATTTATCATACTATATAATTCAACGTATTTTTTTTTATGTTTCCTTTTTTTTTTATTCTTTGACAGGTGGGCAGCTATGTTTAAGATGTATATATGTATATAGGCATGCAAATATTGTCGCAAAACTAACGGATGTTAGAGAAAAATCAGCACACCTGTTCACCTGAATCACCACCACCGCTCGCTGCGGTACTGCAGGTGATATTATCTATACATATCCTACTGCAACTTGCAAGATTTCACAGAATATCGCAAGTTGCTAGCTGCAGGATATGATAACAATTCTTATTTTCTTTTTTCTATTTTATTTTTCTATAAAATATTCAAGATATTGATCGCATTTCATTATACATATGCAGCGCATATTGCGGATCTTCAACCTTATTTTTTAGAATATAATTTTTTCCAAATTCGGAAATTGGAGTACTTTTGTTCTACTCCTAATTATCGATCTGACGTACAAAAACCGATACACATTATATGATTTTGTGTGCATTATATACGTAGCGGTTTAGGTCAGACATAATCGTCCAGAAATGATCGTATAATATGATCGCGATGTATAATTGTAGGTGTACTCGGCATGTAAACATATAGATATTACATATGTACTTATATATATAGGTATGTATGTATTAAAGATTGTACAAGTGATCGGAGGACCGCGCGCGCGGTACTTGAAAGAACGTTTGGTTCTCAACGGGGATCGTGCGGCGGCGGCGGTGGCGGCGTTGGAAACGAGGGATACCGACACATGTTGTCCCCCGGGAGGTGGACCCCACGACTAGGACCCCCAAGAGGGTATACAACAGTACCAACGAGAATTCCGCACCGTCACATAATCATTCGATGGACCAGAGACGTAACCACCGGTGGATCGTCCACTTAAAGAGCTATGCAGAGATCAAAAATCGATCGCGCAATTTTATATAATATAAATTTCTCAGGATCTCTCATAAAGGTCGGTTCAGAATCGGGTGTTATATATATTTTTAATATCTGCAGATCACGAATCAAGGTAATTTAATTATAGTCGATAATTATATACATATGCCTACGAATTAGAAAAATTAGAAAGGAAAAAACTGTAAGATGGATAAATAGAATGTTCTAGAATTTAATTGTCAATCGTTATACCGTGATTATTAATCGAATGATAATTATCTCAGATGTGACGTATCAAATTGGTAGGTTTGAAATCGATCCTACGACGATGCAGCTATCGGATATTTACCTTTGGGAACGCGTGCCGTACGGTGTTTGAATTTTACCGATCATCATCCCCGGCGGTGCTGCAGGATCATCAAGGAGGAATTACAAACTTTCTTATAACTTTTATAGATCCGGGCTGCAATATCCCGGAGGTCTCGAGCTCGAACCATTACGAATATAATTCGGATGACGATTTAAATCTCAGCCAAAATAATTATACTTCCAAATCGTTACCATACCTTTTTACATCTTCGATTAATATTTCTATAAAATACTCTAAAGTCGATCTGTTTCATTTCCACGTGGCTGATCAAAAACGTTGAAGTTCTACAGACCCTCTGTGACCCTTAGATGCGATTCGTCTTGATAAAGACACGAACAATCAGAACATAGGACTGCAGATGCGTATAATAATCCCTGCAGATCATGTTAAAGTACATAATAATTCTTTCCAAAGTTATATATCTGCGACTAAAGTGTAACATATATAGTATATATGTACATAAAATGTATAGCTTGTGGTCGTCGGGAGGGGGTGGGGGTTGGGGGGGTGGGGGAATATTTTTTGGTGGGGGCAAATAAGGAAGCAACATAAAATCGTGCAGCTATGAGAATGAAAGGCGTTTGTAGTAGGAGGAGCCAGGAATAACCTGATTGGAGTCTGACTAAAGAGGATAATATGGTAACCATGGTAACCCTCTTACTTCCCAGAGCCCGCGCTGCTGCGCGGATGCCGAGAGATGGTTTGCGACAAAATACGAATCTGTGTAACTCGTATGTATGTAAATATTTTCACACATACGTGAAAATTATACATAGGTGCAGCGAGGGGAATAACGCGAGAGAGCAATGGGAAGGGGTAGGGGGATGAAAACGAACGCGCTCGCGATGTCAGGAAGCAACAAGTGTCCGTGTGTGTCGTATATAGGTGCAATATATAGTAATATATACATATGTGTGTACATACGTACTTATATACAGACGTTTGGAAGGTTTGGAACGTGAAGAGCGAGAGAGAAAAAGACTGACTTTGTAGACTCCGCCTCCACCTCCGCATGGCCTCGTGGTAACGAAGTCGCCCTGAGGCGACGGATAAAACCACCACTGACTGCACTTGAGTTCGGAACGTTTCACACGATCCACACTTAACAAATTTTCTTAAGCCCAAAGAATTAAAAACCGATGGTGTAAATTTATATTAATATATACTGGAGTGTGTAATTGTTATAAGAGTTTAAATTCAAAAACTTATCATCTTAATAAAAAAAATAATTCAATTAATTAATTAATTAATTAATTAATCAATTTTAACAAACAATTTATTTCGAAAATCGTATAATATGGTTCTGAATATTGTGTTATAGCGATAACTAGTCGATTTTATTCGAATAATTTTTGAGTGATTTCCAAAAAAAGAATCTTTTTTAACGTTTTTTTTTCTTCTTTTAATTAATCGCTGAATTAAATTTGTGGATAAAAAAGAAATAAATAATCTCATAGATCGAGGACCGTCGGGTCCTGCAGATTCTATGAAGATATAAAAATTCTGGATTCGATTATGGCAGGGAATTATACATAAATGCGGAAATCGTGTGATCATAATTTACTGAAAAAAGTTTCAGTAATTTTCCGCATAAAATTATATTTAAAATACGCAGGATGAAAAATAATTATATAGGGAGAGCGTTAATAATTCTTGTGTGAATTTGAAAGAAATTAAATTAAATTAAAATCAAAAAAAAAGACCAAGATAAATACGGAGACATTGAAAACGATTGAAATATGAACGTAACAATGGGTGATCAATCATCTGGATCATCGCAAAATTTGTCGGGAATAATAATCCAGGATATTTCGAGTACATCGTCTGGAGGCGCGTCGTCAAAGACGACTAACAATAACTGCAGTAACGTATCGAAGAAGATAATAGCCGTTAATAACGCTGCCGCAATAATCTGTAGTAGCAGCGATAAAAATATTATAAAATACGAAGAATGCATAAGCAGCGCGGATGCAGAGAATATCGATGATGAAAGTTTGAGTAAAACTAATCGTGCAGTTTTGATGAACGGTAAAACAATAATCTCATGCAACGCCACCGATAAAGATCTTCATAATTTGAGTGTCAGTGGGTGCAGCGATCATTCTGCCGCTGCAGCTAATTCGGCTGCTGAAATCAGCAGCGGTTGCAGTAGCGGCGTAAATCTTAAAAATAACAACAATAACAACAACAACACCAACAATAATAACAACAACAACAACAATAAGACTACCAACAATAACAACAACAATAGTAAAAATAAAAATAAGAATAAAAACCTCGCTAATTCTTCAACTGCTGCAGCGCTTAATAATATTAATCCTGCTGGTGCAGTAGGCGGCGTTAATGGCGGTGAAGGAATCAGCGCTGCCGTTGCAAAAGTCCTTAAAGGATACGATTGGACTTTGGTACCTGTTGCCACTAAGTAAGCCTTGAATCAAAGTAGATAATACTAATTAATTAATGTTAATCAACGCATCCAATACCATTAGGTAATATAATAATGGATATAATTTATAAATCAAGACGTACTCGTGCAGATATTTGGCTATGTGCATTTTGCTATGACGTTTTCTTGCACATGCGGTTGCAGTAAATATATACTAGGTATAATTATATATATCTATACATATATTGCTTTGAAAATATCTATCAAGTTCGTACTACGGGTCATTATAATGTCTGTCAACCCTATCGCGCGTTATGCTATCGCGTATCATATGTGTATATATATAGTGTTAAGTATATAATATAATATAATATATATATAGAGCTAGCGCAGGGTCAGTAACGCGGTATTATGATATTTATAATATAATATTTATAATATAATATTGTATATGTAATTAGTGTAGAGACTGACTTATATATACATGTATATAAACATGTATATATATTAGGTATATATTATGAGTTTATCGCAACGTCTAGTGTCACTGAACTACTCTTGCGGGATAAAGAATCGATCATCGCATCGCGCATCGCATCATCAAAATAACGCATAAGACTATATGGCGACGACGATGCAGATGACGATGACGATGATTATGGGAACTTATACGGTATGAAATTAGCAACATATATTATACATTAGTATGTATAATATGTTCGTATATGTATAGTATAAATACCGCACTATTAGCACCCCTTTATGTACATAAAGATGCAGTGAAGCGAAACGCGCGAATAATGCACATTACATATATACCTATAGGATACACACGTGCAGTATATATTTATATAGCTAAGAAGTTGAAAATATATTCTTAGGGAAAATTCAACACTTGTTATACCGCTAACTCAATTATGACGTGCTTGTTTCCACAGCCTGGGAAATACTCGAACTTGCATCTGCAGCGGTAGCAAGTATTTAAGTATTAGGTTTATACATATAATATGTAGAATATTTTGCACCGATGCAGATGTGACGGGAAATATTTTCGTACAACGATCATCACGATAATGATGACGATATGATAAATAGCATGCGCTATAAATTATTCTCAGCTTCGATTAATTTGAACAATTAAAATAATAATGATGCGGGTATAAATCTATGGAATAATATAATTAATCAAACAGTGCAATGCACGAGATTCTGCGCGCACTTCGCTATGTTATATTACACATAATATATAATATTATAGGTATTATAATATACTAGGTATAATATATAAAGTGTAATATGGTGATCTGGTATTCGTATATAATTGCTCGCTCTCGTTAATGTATAAAGTATAATTAAAAATTCTCTCGCCCTCGTGCATAGCGATCTCGCATTTATACGTCTACCTACTTATACCATGGCTATTATATGATACATATAGCGTTGGTATAATACGTCGTCACCGTCGGGATCACTTTCAGAGTAGCTTTAAAAAGCGCCTGTTGCTGAAGCTGCTGCTGCTGCTGCTGCTGCTCCTCACGCAGACGTCTCGGCCGTCGAAAACACTTTTATAACGACGTTTTTATAAACATATTTTCAAGCTCCGACGTCGAAACTCCCCTTAAGTCACGCTCCTCGTGATATGGCAGAGCAGCTCGCGCGCGATCTCCATATAACAAAAAAAACAAACCTTCAAATATACGTAAATTAAATTTTTCATTATTATTTATATATAGTAATATTACTATCATTATCGCCATTATTGTTATTATACATACATCCATCGCAAATGGAATATAATATAAATTCTGCAGCATAGGTAAAAACAATGTTCTATCCATAATTCTAATTCATATAATCAGGATATTTGTAAAAATTCTTTGGGGATAGAATACGGGATTTGTATATGTGTATGTGTACATATACGTGCATGTAGATGTTGCATAGGTGGAGCCGCGGGTCGGTTTATCTCGAGTTGGAGCCCGAGGGGGTTATCAAGGGCCGTGTACAGGGTACAATGTTTATTCCTACTGATATAAGTTGATGGGGGCGATAGGCTTGTTAATGTTTTTATTCCCATGAAACCTATGGGAATTTTTCGTTCTCTGGAGTCGTGAATTTTTACGTACATACGTATACATATACCTATATATATTTTAATAGTCCCACGAATATGATGTGTAAATACATAATATTCCTAACATATATTTTTCAAAAGGTTCGCGCGCCAGCTCGCGCGGTCATATCATATTATTATAAATACATCATACCTAGAAGGTATATATTGTACATAACAAGTATACATACATATAGGTATACAATATATTTCGTGGTGCAGAGAATTGTGCAAGAAAAAGAAAAAGAAAAATTAAAATATTTGAAAAAAAAGAAAGTTTTTTGCGTATATAAACCGGAGGACCGCGGGATGTTGTTGTTGGTTTTTTCTTCTTCTTCTTCTCCTTTATTTTTTGTTTAATTTAAAAAAAAAGAATTGTAATTTTTTTTTCCTTCCTCTTTTTCCAACGCGTTCTTCGCGTACGTTCGGCCCTGTTAGAGTTACCGTGTTAATTTTCCTCGACTCTTAAGGTTTACACACTAGTTTAACACCAAGCTCGTTTCAAAGAGACCGCAACTATATACACAGAATATAGCATATATATATAGGTATACATATTCATATATAGTTGGGGGTAAATACGTATCAACTTGTAAGGAAAATGAGATACCCTTTTGGAAAATAAATGACATAAAATATATCGCAGATCGCGAATATGTATGAAATTATGAATGGTTGTAGGTATATTCGTCGTAATTTCTATGTATGAAAAGCTACGTACATAATATACACGAGGAATTTATATGTATATAGATATATGTATAGATGATTCGATGATTCGTTAAAATTTTAAAAGTTATAACGATCGTGACGTGAGAATAAAAATTTTATTACATTATACTTTTGATCAAGTCATCT
Organism: Athalia cordata; assembly: GCA_963932425.1. Lineage (NCBI taxonomy): Eukaryota > Metazoa > Arthropoda > Insecta > Hymenoptera > Athaliidae > Athalia > Athalia cordata. Next base: position 1,295,926 of record OZ010627.1, read on the forward strand.
TAAATTCTGCTTTTATATACATGTATAATGTATATCTATATATATATTTTAGCTGGAAGGGCTGTGATCGTTGTCAGTATCATAAGAATATTATAGTATATATAAGGGATATATAACGTCCGGATCAAGCACACTCGAAACTTGTTATTTTAGGCTCTTCCATAACTATAATAATCCAAGGCGTAGATCCATGCGTGTAAAAACGAAGAAAAAAGAAACAAAGAAAATCAAAAAAAGAATGAATTAAATTCGAGAGAATATTTAAACTGCACATATTATATTATCATCATCATGTAGAATGCATAAGAACGTTTGTAATAATATTATACTTATATATTCATTCGTTGGATATTAAAAATCAATTAATGATGATGATGATAGTAATTAGAAAGGATAAATAATACTCACACTTTTTTTTTGCATAAAGTGGTGATGAAAAATTAATGAAAAAAATTAATTTCTTTCCAGGGGTTCGGGTGACAAGAGAGCAGCACATGTAAAAAGACCCATGAACGCTTTTATGGTTTGGGCACAAGCAGCTAGAAGGAGATTGGCCGATCAGTATCCACAATTGCATAATGCAGAGCTTTCTAAAACACTTGGAAAATTATGGCGGTGAGTAAAATTTCAACCAGATTTCTACGGGGTTGGATACTTATGCTTGGATTTGCAGTAGCTATGGATTTCTATGCGTAATATAAGCTCGTTTCGATCCTATGCCGACGGCGACGTTTACGTTGACGTTGACGTTGACGTGCTGCTGGTGATTTCAATACGACGCGTTTCACGTTACAAGTCGATGATGTGAAGAAGAAATAACACGACGAAAAAAGAAAGAAAGAACTCCTATAAACTAAAAAAACAATTAATTAAATTTATTTACACATTCGATAATTTGGATCGCGCGATCATCTTCGCGATACGAAGATCATATTACATATACAGGAATATCATGCCAGTTAATCTGCAGCTTACAATTAAATTGAAAAATTATTCTTTATACCAGAGACCTATAAAGCGAACTATAGAGATACGTGTATGTATATATTAAATACATGTGTACATACCATACCCACGTACAATATAGGTATGTAATCCACGTTCACGCATCGCTTCTAAAAAGTAATTATTTAGCACCTCTCGAAGTGGCCCAAACCCTGTTAGCATCCGATCTCAAACATGAAAGTTATCTTAGAGTATTATAGGGATATGGTCGGCGCCTGAGGGGTGTTTTTGAAATTTTTCATCAATATCCATAAATAAAATGAAAATACCCATGAACGTTGTACGAAAAAATTATTACCTATACGTATGGTTGTATCAAAATTATATAAAAAGAAAAAAAAATGAATCTCGGATCATATTTGGGTACGTAATACATAATCGAACAATACCTCATAGTCATCCTGTGTAATTATTAGTATATATAAATATATAGATATATACCTGATGATTTAACGAGTCGAAACAATGTTTTATCCCAATAAGTAATTCAATATACAATAATCATTATGTATATAGCAAGCTTATATACATCGTATCTAATAGGTAGAGATTAATTTTATAACTGTAAGCTATAAAGAGATATAAAAAACGAAGATATATCCGAAGGATTTTGAATCGCAACGTAATGTGACCAAATACATATTTATATATATCTGCCACGTGCCTATGGAATATATATAGATATATTTACGTACCTACCTATATACCGAGATATAAAAACGACGCATTATGTAAATGGGATTGACCTGAAAATTTTCTCGTTTCATGAGTAAATCGTTCTCAAATATTATAATCGATATTTCGAAGCGTTGATAAATAAATCCTTCGGTATAAACGACAAAGAGAATATATATCCCATGTAACTAATACGTGAACCAATAATATCTGTGTAACTTAAAGACGTACGTATCGTATGTACTTTTATGTACATAATCACGCACATTTATGTGCACCTATTTCCCAGGTGCAGGTATGAAGATCGTTCTGCGCGTCGAGCTTTTTAACACCCCACGATATTTCTTTATTTATTTATCCATTCTTTTTTTTTATGTATACGTATATAGGTGTAAATTCTTGTACATAAAATACAATATTTGTCCTTCGAGATATCGAGGGGTAGCTACATACAGCAGCAACGCAGTTATAAAAGTGATATACATATGTATATATACAGGTAATCAAAATGTGAGTTTTTATCCGCATATATACCTATACGTTGTCGCAGGTAAAAATATATACATATATTGACTTTATTTACACGTATATATGTAGGTACATAAAATGGTATACATGGGCATGGGCAAGTAGACGAGACCACACGGCAGCTGCCACCAAAGATTCTTGTACAGTGCAGCACGTACTTACTTCCTGTATCAAAAATTTTCTTTTCTTTTCCTATCTTTTACGGTTTTTTTTTCTTCTTTTTTATTTTCACCTATGTATATCACGAAGGAAATCCGGCCGGTGTGACATTTATACTTCAGATACTGCTGCAGGCTATAATGCAGGGATAAAAGTTCATCAGCTGTGTCGAATTGATACGATAAAATGATAACTAATTTAAAACTTGTGGCAATTAAAATTGTATACAATTAGTAATTTTGTAGATATAATTTTAGTACACATAACTACGTAACTATATATAGATAGTTATGTGTATATATAAAATTATGACGGACATAATTTAGGGTCTCCTCAGACCAGATCGCGTATAGTTTTGACCCTGCATCGGCACGATCGTCGTCTTCTTCGCATCTGGCATCATCAGAATTATACTTGAGATATATTCTGATATATGATCGTGACCCCCACTTCGATATATTATATACCACTCGTTCCTGAGAGGGAATGGAAAGAGAAAGAGAAAGAAAAAGAAAATTACAAAAAAGAAATCCAAAAGAAAGAGGAAAAAAAAATGAGAGGAAGTAAAACCGAACTGGATAATATTAGATATATATACGGTAGAAATATAACACGAGACAAAGTCCATTGACCAGATGTAGAGAATTTCAAGAGTGAGAAGACATTATGGTATATATATACATACCATACATATACGTACATGTGTATTAAATAGCAGTATACGTAGAAATTAGTCGAATGCAGTGATATCTACGCTTAAATATTATGAATTTGAACGTTTATAGAATTTTTATATAAAATTGCAACCCGACTAGACGACACGAAAATTCAGAATTCCATTAGACATATACATAATTTTTCAAATAATAATAATAATGAAAAACTTATCGGACTTGGAAAGAAAAAAATTTTTACGAGCAAGTTATTGGAGCCCTTAGAAAAAAAAATTACGGGCATACCGCGCGTGCGTTGTATATATGTGCGAGGATATATGGGTATATTATAAAATTTATTTATTATTATTATTGTTAACTTACGTTAACTTAACTCTTGGTATACTGGTGGTGGTGGTTCAAGATTCAAAAGAACACTAACCAGACCCACAACGTGACTACGACGTTCGTCATTAACACGAGCTAGTTTCGGTCCCCTCGAGTCTCCCTTGAAGAGGAAAGAAAGAAAAAAAAAACGAAAGGAAAAAAAAACAAGAAAGAAAATTTGTTTCAAAATGATTCATGACACAAGTTGATTTAGGAGTTCGTATAACTATAACACTAACTATTTTTCTATACGAATATGATTTTTTTAGATGATTTTACGTTCATGTATTCTATTTTATTTGTTTAATTATTTTTCTATTTATTTCATTGTGCAGGTTATTATCGGAATCGGACAAAAAACCATTCGTTGAGGAAGCCGAAAGACTCAGAGTCATACACAAACGTGAACATCCAGATTACAAATATCAACCACGTAGAAGAAAACAGAATGGAAATGGTATCAGAGAAAATTCACCATCTAGAAGCCAGAGCAACGTCACCTTCAGCGTATCGAGATCGTCATTTAAACAAGAAGAAAGTAACAGTCCAGCTTCCAATAATATCAGAGGACATATCCAAGGCGTTCCTCCAGGAATTCAAGGACCAACGTCACCGCAAAGTACTAAAAGTTCGTCACCTCCAACGACACCTCGTCATGGTCTTTCACCTTTGACACCGCCAACTACCCCCAGGGATCAACAACATTACGCAATTAATATGCAGGTATGCTGAAACAAAATTTAGCATTATTTTATGTTAATTATAAATTAACGAATCAATCATTTAATTATTTTTATTACAATACAGGGTGTCGGAAATCCTCAGCAACACAACAATGGAGGCATCGGTGGTGGTGGTAATTGTACTTCGATACCTTCGCTTTATCATCATCAAGAATTGGTGACGTCATCGACATCGACGACGTGTCTGGAGTCGCACCATCATCACCATCATCACCACAACCAAGGGCAACAACACCATCAATTGCATCATCATCACCATCACAACAACAGTAATAACAATAATCATGAAAATCGTGGAGAAAATCAAGAAAATCATCACGATTTGCGATACATCGAAGTGGGAGAGTGTCTGTCGGTGGATGACGGGCACATTACAACCCTCGGGAATACTTTGGGCGGTGTCGTTGGATTAAACTTACCACTTTCACTCAACGAATGTGAAGTTGAGAGCAGCGAACTCGACCAATATCTTCCAGCACCCCCGCATCATTACAACCCCACAATTGTTCCACCGCCATGTTCACTTTCCTCGCAGTGGTTGACGAACAGGTAAATCTGCGAACGTAAATCTAACAATTAATCAATCGATCAATTAATTAATCTGTTTTTTTTTTAATTGAATCACAGGTACGAATTGATCGAAGGAACCGAGGACCATAATGAAAATAACGAAGATGAAGACGAAGAGGACGAGGATGAAAACGACGTAATCGACATCGATGTTAACGGTGAGAACATCGTTGGTTCCGGTGTAAGTTCTAGAAAACGTCATTGTCCGGGTCACCGTACAGAAATGTCGTCGTCATGGACCGATAACAATCGATCACACGAAATGGTTCGTTATCACGAGCTTCAGCCTCCGTTGCAGTCCTCTCTATCTTCTTCCTCCTCTTCTTCTTCTCTGCAATCTCTACCACCTTTGAATTACATACCTTCGAATCACGGTCAGGTTATTCATCATCATCATCACCATCACAATAATATTAACCCATTAAATAATTCCGCTGAAAACCACATCAGAATAACATCTACGACACCACCCACGACTACGACTACTTCAACGACTACCAGAACAAATAATCATTCATTAATAAATATTCAATCGACTAATAACTCTTACAACGGTCAGTACATCCAACATCGTTTGTTACATCCATCCAATCCTTCGGGCATCGAAGAATCCTGGAACAATTATTATTTGTAGTTAATAATATACCGATAATTATCAAAATCGATTTATCATTACAATTATAAAAAATCCACGCGATCTACGCACCAATTTTTCTTTGTATTATAAATGATATACGCATATAGCTGCACGCATAGTACGATATGAATAATAATAATAATAATAATAATGATTTTTTTTTCTCTCTACTTTCATGTATTATACATATCTACGATAATATTCCATGACATCATTCCATGACAGCCATATACACATAACATTATATACACATAATGTAGTACATACATACATACTTATATAAATATACTATTTAACTCATTCCAAAGGCAAATTCAAATACACTATAGTACATAAAAATGTATATATGATTTTTGAAGATCATGACGAAAAAAAAAAAAATCAATCGATGAGAAAAAGGAAATCTAACGACCAGTAATCGGTAGCAAAACGATACAAAATATACGTACGATATATGTATAACGATCGTAATGACAATAACAATAATAAATGATGATAAGTAAATGCTAATTAATGATATACATATATAGATATATATTTTATAGCGTGTATAGTATGAAATTAGGTATTATTACCATTAAATTTTTTTTTTTTACCCCCGTATGAAATATGTATAATCATGTGTAAAACTAATATTAATATAACGCACTATAAATGTTGTTGGTTTATCGTGTGTTAATTGTTATTGTTATTACGTTATCGTTTATTTTTACATTTTATTATTATTTAGATTATTGTTTTTTCTTTCAATTATTATTATATATAGAGAGAGAGAGATCGAAAGAGAGAGAAAACGAGAGATAGTGAAGCATATATTTATTGAATTTTTATTATTGCCGCACAATATTATAACGCGAGTTTATCTAACGAGTATGGTGAAGAAAAAGGATGAAGAAGAATAAAAGAGAAATAAAGAGAAAATGACGAGGAAAAAGAAAAAAGCAACAAAAAAAGATAAATTATCGTATACACGCACATTTGAGACAGTATATAAGTATATAAAAATTAAGATATATGATTCCACAGTACACATATACCTAATAATATACATACGTATACCCCATGTAGTTAGTTTTCATCTAAAAAATATTAAAATACCTACAATTAGTAGAATTTAAATGACAGAATTTCTAAGATGCATCTATTTAATCTTGTATTTTGGAATCAACGATATATATATGAAATCATATATATATTTATAAGATTATTAATGATAATAATAATGATAATAATTATTATTATCGTTGTACAACACCAAGGATTAGGAGATACGATATAGATATAATTACAGGTATATACTTACACACATTTATGCGAAAGAAAAATTAATAATAATAATTTTTTGTACATTGATTATATTATTATTATGATGATAATTATTATTTTATATATATATATTCACGAAACGAACAAACAATTAAACGAAGAATTTTCTCGAAAGAGAGAAAGAAAGGAATTATATCACTTGGTTTACAATTAATTCAACGTCACCCAAATCCTCCAAACTCCTTTGGATTTTTGTCGATTTTGGGGTCAAAAATCGACATTTTTTTTTATAGGGTTTCCTATGGTATTCTTATGTATTTTGGCCCCAGGAATCCGAATTTGCAGGTTAAATTGATTTATCTATAAAATTGATCAAGTTATCGCAAAATTATCGTCTAGAAAAGTGAAAAAATGAAGATATCTCGATGAGAAATTTTTCTAGCTTGATTTACTCGACGGATTCGTGTTCCTGAGGTCAAATTACGTAAGAAAAGTGTCCTGCCATCGATTTTAAAAATACTTCATTTTTGGCCCAAAAATCGAAAAAATCCAAAGGGGTATACCTTAGATTTTTGTCGATTTTGGGGTAAAAAATCGACATTTTTTCAAATCGATCGTAGGACACTTTTCTGACGTATTTTGACCTCAGGAACACGAATCTGCAAGTCAAATTGATCTATCTTTAAAATTGATCGAGTTATCGCCAATTTATCGCTCCAAAAAGTGAAAAAATGAAGATATCTCGGTGGGATATTTTTTGAGCTTAATTTACTCGACGGATTCGTGTTCCTGAGGTCAAAACACGTAAGAAAAGTGTCCTACAATCAATTTTAAAAAATGTCGATTTTTGACCCCAAAATCGAAAAAAATCTAAGGTATACCCCTTTGGATTTTTTCGATTTTTGGGCCAAAAATGAAGTATTTTTAAAATCGATCGTAGGACCCTTTTCTAACGTATTTTAACCTCAGGAACACGAATCCGTCGAGTAAATTAAGCTAAAAAAATATCCCACCGAGATATCTTCATTTTTTCACATTTCGGAGCGATAAATTGGCGATAACTCGATCAATTTTATAGATAGATCAATTTAACTTGCAGATTCGTGTTCCTGGGCTGAAAATACGTAAGAATACCATAGGAAACCCAATAAAAAAAAATTTCGATTTTTTACCCCAAATTCGACAAAAAAGTATCTTTTAAATCGATCGTAGGACACTTTTCTAACGTATTTTAACCGCAGGAACACGAATCCGTCAACTAAATTAAGCTAGAAATAAGTCCCATCAAGATATCCTTATTTTTTCACTTTTTGCAGCGATAAATTGGCGATAGCTCGTTCAATTTTATATAGAGATCAATTTAGCTCGCGGATTCGTGTTCCTGAGGTCAAAATACGTGAGTTGCCCCCTCGATACATATGTATACCGTGTATATAAATTTACTTATGACGACGTAATCAAACAGTGCTATCATTTATTATGTGTACATATAGGTATATGTACCAATTCGTATACCGTAAAATAGGTACGTGGGAATCGAGGTTACATAAAAAAAAATTATACATAGAAGTCTGATGTACTACGGGCGAATATTATAATGCGAATTTCAAATTTTTATTTTTCATTATTCTCTCAAATAACGACCGTTAATAAAATTCATAAAAAATTGGTACATCTTTCAATCAAAATCAGAGATAAAGAAATAACCGTTGTTATTCACCCGGTACATATTATATATTCATATAAAATTTGTTAGTAATATAATAATGACATACATAAGTATATGGTATATACATAGACGCGTGTTTCCTGGGGCGTGTCATATTTTTGACCCCGAGATAAAAATTTATTCTGCTTCTCGCAGCACGCGTTAATATAAATGGTAGAAAATCTGGCAATATGTATGATATATGATGACGATGCGGTCCAGATTTGATCGATGTTCGTTATGGATTGCTCGTTATTAAATAAAAAAAGAAAAAAAACTATACGTACTCACGAGTATAATATACAAAGAAACGATTTCATTAATATTCCGTGAAGTGAATATTATATACTAATACATATATATAAATATCTTCTTTTTTTTCTATACTACGCAGATATAAAACGTACAATTTCTTGGGATCCACGAAACAATAATCATTTTCCTTAATTTTACGGTACATAATGAGATCCATTCAGAATTATTTATATTATCGCTATTTAGATACATATGTGTAAATATTCTTTCCTTCTTAATTTTTTAATTATTATTATTAGTTATTTTTTTTCGATTACCATTTAATATAATAATCAACGGACATCAAGAATTCGTATATATAATATATAATTATCTTATCATTTATAAAAGAAGCCGCCACATATGCCATAATTTTTTTCTTCATTCCAAACATATTCTATACACGAACCTAATGAATACAATCTAAACAATTTCACGTACGATTTGTGGTCATCAAAAAAAAAAAAAAATTAAGCGCAGCGCAATATAAATTACATGCGGTAAATATTTCATCGTTTATATTCATGTAGAAATTTGTTAAATTTTTTTATAATTGTAAAGAAGGATGATAAATGATGATACTGCGAGTCGTTCGATGATTTTTATTGATTTCATTATATTTCAGTTAATTTGAAAAAAGAAGTGAGCAAAAAAAATAAAAATATATTTACGTTATTGAATCGAATTCATAACGAAGAAAAATATCATCTAATATTCTAACACTCGAGTTTACGAGTATGGAAGTGACTTTGCTCAAGGAACGTCGAGAGCTGGTTTTATAGTGAGAAGAGTTATAGTTTCGTTGCAGATCATACGATTATAAAAAGAATAAGAATAAGAATAAGAAGAAGAAGATGTAGAAGAAGAAGGCCCGAGAGTGGTTAATTTGTTCCAAGCTGTTGCTGAAGTTGAAACTAACTTTTAAAAAGTTAAAAGAAAATGATCATCGCTCGCGATAGTCCGACTGACACTAACGGACATAAACCACCGCATTGGTAACGTAAGTATAAGTACAAATAAAGTAAAACTAGAGGAGGAAACGGAGATCGGTTCCCGGAAAGATTTTTGTTGTTTTAGTTTAAAGTTCCATGACACGGCTCCGACGTTGCCGTTATATACATATATATTATGTTCTTTAACATTGCACAGAGGTTAACTATTAGGGTCACCACCATCTCCCGATGTATAATAGATATCAAAATCTAAAATTCAACTCCATAAGATTATAACAGCCGTATCAAATCCTCTTCCTAAAAAAAAATAAAAAAACAATCACAATTCGGCGAAAAGATAATAACCATATCAAAACGCATTCTCATGCATTATAGGAATGAACTATAAATCCTTATCGAATCGTTCAGAAATAAAAAAAATTCTATCCGATAATTTTCAAAAGTTTATAAAAATACCGAACCTATTTTATGTACCTATAGATATTTATTAATCGTATGTATGAAAGAATGAAAAAAGTCTGCGTGTGTTTGACTGCAGGAGGAAAAAAGGGCAGGAGAGGGGAAGAAAATATTTCTCTGCATTTGCGAAGAAGATCTGCAGAAGATCGTGCAGAGCGGATGTTCGTACCATTGCGCATTTTAACCGCCCTGTTTAAATTGCACGCACTGCATTTGCCCCGTGAATATTTTGCATCAACTTCGTTTCTTTCCCCTGGCAGCACGATAATTTGACTCCTCCTCCGTACGTACATTAAATGTAGTTATATACGAGTGGGGGAAATCCGTAACACCCCCGTATAAATGGCTTTTATTATCACGGCGAAGTGATCTTAACATTCTCAACGGTCTGAACGTAATATAATATTTTATGCACATACGTACGTGTACATATATACATGTATATTATAATAAACTGCATGTCCTAAGAAAACTACGCGGCTGACCGACACGTGTGGTGCAGTTTGAATCCCGCGAGATCTCATGGCCGATACAGTAATGATGGAATTTAAACTAAAACTTTCTACACACGTTGTATTGAATAGTTATACATATAATTGACTCGTGGATTTCTTTACCTTTTAGTTTTCTTTCAATTTTTTGACAAATTTCAAAGGAATTTTTCTCAGTCCATCATCAGCACGCCATTATATAGGTGTGCAATGTATATACAGTAAAATTTGAGTACCTGTATACTTCTATGTATGTATACAATAAAATTCAAGTGCGTTTTTTTTATTAATTTTTTTTTGGTCCAACCGTAATTATAAGTTAGAAAAAGAAAAAAATTAAAGTACGCAGTCCAGCTGGTTTATGTTATACCTGCGCCTAGTTTGCCATAAGATTTACGATTATCGTAGTGCAGAGTATTTTGAAAAAGAAAAGAAGAAGAAAAAAAGGAACAAAAATTTCAAAACTTTTAAACACGAGACGTCGCCATCCATAGTCTAAACTCTAGCTTAAAATTCTCACTCAGTCGTCGTGCGATGGTAATAAAAGTAAAAATTGTTTTACAAACCATATGCGCGCCCTGATATGCACATACATGTATATGAAAATGTATATAGGGTTTCGAAAAGGATTATTTTAGAGTAACTGTATATATACGGCGAAGTCCTTCATAATTTTATAGTTTCACGAGTGAGGGAAACAAAAAATAAATCTAAATAAAATTAAAGGAGTCCAAAATGATAGCGCAGGGAGAATTTTTTGACGAGTTGGTTAAACCGCAGCTTTGTCTCTTGTAAAACTGTAATATAGATACCTAAATTGTGGCAGGGAAATTATTAATAAAATACTATTATTATAATTATATAGATTTAGATCGTTTCGATCCATTTTCTTTTTTCTTTCACTTTCCTTTTCGTTTTTTTCTCACCTATAAATATGGCCGGTTGTTTATGAACGTCAAAATTTCTCTCCTTCGGTTCACATATCATAAGGATACATACAAGTTCAGACGCAATATAAATAAATGGGAGTCGATATGTGCAGAGAAATCTCCACTGACGTATTATAGGCATATATTTTCTGTATATATTTCTATGGTAACCCGATACGTATATAAAACCTATATAATACCTACCTATACGTATACATACCATATGCATATTATACGATGCGAACAATTTTCATCTCTTTCTGAAAATAATATTCAAATAAAATCCACCATTTTTTTTTTCGCGGCAATTTTTGGTCCCTTCGTTTAATCTGTAATAAAGGTGTCCATGAAACGATAATTATGATGATGATAATAATAATTTGAAACTAATGGCAGACGTGACATAGTATATGTGTACGTCAAGTGGAGGATCGTGGAGGTTTTTCATAAAAATTAAAGTCGGTTGGATGCACAAGACGCGGCGTCGCGTCGGCTGAACTGGACAATTTAAAAGAGTATAGAATTTCCCGGCTGCGTTATTTCAATCCTGACACTCTTCGGGATTTTCTTGCTCCCGCGGGTCCGTTTGACATGGGATAGCCGATAACATCACACTTCTCTAAGCGTCCTCAACTTGATGTGCATTATACGTATAGTTCGACAGAAAAAAGAAGACATCTTCCAGCTATGATATATTTTACATAAGCACAGAACCAATTTTCATTTATATACAAAGAAAAAAACAAATAAGGGTGTATAGGGGGAATATTTATTGATTACAATATTATATCATATGATAGTTGTATGGGTAATACATACCTTGCTCCTTCAAGCTGCACTTGATCCGAGAAAGTTGATTTTTTTCTTTTCTTTTCTTTTAATTTTTCAAGTTTTTTCTTATCTTTTTTCTTTTCTTATGCTCGAGCTGATCTCTGCCGTCTACCCTGCATATCCTCTGTAAGCTGTTGGTTATAGTTGTCTGATAAAATCTCGCCGGTTCGCCCTTTGATAAATCGCTAACGGAAATTAATACAAAAACTTACCCATGCTGGTTATACGGATAAAACTTTCGTAAATACGTGTACATGAGTATACGATGATCCTTTCCTCTTCGCTCTAAATGTTCCACGAGCTTAATTGGCGCGTTTATACGACGACGACGATGAGACGAGCGAAAAAGAAAAGATAAAAAACAAATCTATACATTTGAGTTTTTCTTTCTTTCTTTTTTTTGGTTTATCATCATGTAAACGATATATATAGTAGAGTTAGAACAAAATCAGCTTTCACAATGATCTCAGAATCAAATCCATCTGTCAAATCATTGTGAAAACCAGTTTCGTCTGAGTTATTCTTCTTAGTATAGGGTAAGCAGCGTCAAAATCCGCAGCGATTCCAACAGATCCCCATGTATGCGTTGTACCAAAACGTGAGGTTTGATCGTAAACTGAAATCAAATATCTTCACATGTTTCTGATTAGATAAATCGATATATTATATACACAAAGAATATAATTTTATATATGGACGGATCAGAAATATGTACGTCGACAATTTATACATAAGCTGGTACATATATGAAAAAAAAATTCATATATAAGATCGACCGCACATACGACGAGATATACGACGGCCCCGTGACTTATGTGACCCCGTTAAGATTTGCTGGAATTTTATGTTACACTTATTATACATATTGAAAGGTATAATGGCGTATCACTGCTGCGGAGATAGGGAATGAGAATATATCTCGTTTCCTCCATATAAATATAAAACCGATGGCAAAAAAAAACGATTTTTATTCGTAAGAAAATTAGTAAAATCAATAATTAATCAAATCAGAATAAATTGATTAATTTTAGAGACACAAAAGAATTAAAATTGATAACGGAAAATTATAATACAATTGAAGATCGTCGAAAAGAAATGTATAAATCTATATCTATCAAATTAATTAATAAATAAATTAAATTAAATTAAATAAATAATAAATAAAAATTAATAAGTGCAACGAACCCTGTTATATCGAGACGCAAGGGATGCAGTTTTCATTTACCATACGTGTGTAACGTGCATAATTCATTTTTTAATAACTTAAGAGTCGATCGTGATTTACTTTACCGACGCACCGCAAATTGTTGCAACAACGGATAACCCTTATTATCATAAATAAATGTGGTATGGTTAACGAGAGAAACGGGTATCTGTTTTACCGACGTCGCTACGTATAGGGTTGTATGTGGCAGCTAATGAACATATTACAAAAAATGTTAAACGCATAATCACGGCGTGTGGTAACTAAATGATCGATATAATATCCACATTAATACGATTATCATCGTCATTATTATTATTATTATTATATATTTATATATGAAAAAAAATGATTGTACATTGCTTGTGCCGGTGCACAACTCTCGCCGATGACACGGGGACTCGGAAACCATTATTTGATATAGAGACAAACCGAGGTCAGCTTGTTGAGCGCTATTTGTACGCGTGACAGAGTTCTCTCCATGGAATTTCATTTGTATATTACATATGTATACGTAAATATATATACGACAATATATATGTATTCAAGAATCACGCGTGCTCGTGTTCGTGTGCGTATTTAAAGAAATATTAAATAAATAAACTATCTATCTCCGTATTTTTCTATCAAAATTTATACGCGACTAAAATATTATTGATATCAGTTTTTCCACTCATCTAGTTTCTCGCTATTTTATAATCATTATTATTTCCTTTTTTCATTTCGTTTTCCTCCATCTTAACGCACGTCAAATATGTATAAGCGAGAACATCGCGGAGCGCACGCGGTGCAAATACAGCTGTGAAATCATATAATTATGTATAAGTATACGTGAATGTATATATATACACTTATATTTCTATGTAGCATAAGTATGTACACGCGTAAACTTACATGTACATATATATGTATTAATTATACGACTATATTTAGTATATATACATAAAATTTCAGTAAAAAATGGTATAACGATTGCGTAACTGTATACATACATACAAATATATAGATATGTATGTATGTATAGGTATGTATATGGTTATAATGTTGAGGGTTACACCGTATCCTATATCTGTTTATCGCACGGTTCTAAATAGAGTTAAACGCCTCAGCAAACTACGACGTAGAGTAGAACGTAGATATAACTATGTACGTTAGATAGATATATAGATACACGTACTATACACTACGTGTATAGATTTTACATACATTCATTCTATGTACAACCGATTTAGCCCGATTCTTTTTGCTGACGTGACATAACTCATACACTGCACGTTATTTTATTTATTAATTAATTTTTTCTTGTTTTTGCTATTATTAACAGATGCAAAAAGAAAAAATCTAATACCATTATACATAGTGTTATGTCAATTATTTCATATTCATAACCGGATACTGCACATATATACATCTATGTAGGTGTATATAGGACACCGGATACCGGAAGTCGAATGAAACGCCGCTATAGGTCACGTAATACATAAATACACATGTACATGTATTTGATATAAGATGAAATTTGACGAAAAAAAATGGGGGAAAATTTTAATATCCATGGAGTTGAATTTATATTATATCTATCTATACCTAATAATATTTGTAACAATTCGTCTGTACATAATAAAGAAATGTATAAGTTCGGCTAGTTTTATATATATAAAATATATAAAAGGTCAGTGACCTCGTCGACAACGACGACGACGACTATGACGACGACTCGACGATGGACGCGATCCCTGATAAATACCCATTAACTCGATTAGCTGTTCTGATTTATATACATATTAAATATGGTAAATATAATATGTGTAATTATAAACTTGTCATCTTCGTCGTCGGTCGGACTGTAAAAATATGATAAAAATACAAAAAGAAAAAAGATTTAAGTTTATATCTCCCCCCCACCCCAACCCCCCGTTCACTTCTATTATTATATACATACGTTGACGTTACGGAGAGCGATGATGTGTCATCCCCCTATTATTAGTACGTTCTAATTGTTTTAATTAAGAGTAGCACACGCACACACTGCACATAACCACCGGAATAAATTTTGTTGGTCTAATAATAGAAAGCGTCATACATAAATATATGTATATATATAGATGTACGTTATACATATATAAATCTATATATTTTCTTCGTAAGTTTCTTCTTTTTCTCTTCGTAGAAAATTAAAATTAAAAAACAAAAAAAGAAAGAGAGAGGAAGAAAATCGTATCGATCCATCAATCAATTTGTGATAGCGACGTACATGAACTATATATAGATATACATAAGGTGATATACATACGCATGTAGGTAGATGTATGTTATGTGTGGAGGAGAAGGTGGTGGTCGGCTGTTCTCAAAGGAGCCATCGCATTCCTTTCCCACTGGCACTTGCAGACAGCAGCAAAAGCAAAAGCAAAAGCATTGCAGTACAAGAAGAGAAGTATCGGGGAATCAGCAAAGGTCCTCGTACGTACAATAAGCTCCTGATGCACACGTTGTCTTCTCCCTGCACCTTAAAATTTGGTCTAAAAAGAGAAGAAAAAAAAAGAGAAAAAATAGAATGAATAAATAGGTAAATGAGTAATCGATTATTACATAGATATGTAACATAGATTGGTCATTTGTATGGTATATTTTTGTATAATATACGTGAAGATAATTCATTTGCGTGAATTGGGATAGCGACGAGGGGCCCGCGTCTGGAATGCGAAACGCTCGCGGCCCTGCCATGGGAGACGGACCGTGCAGAAATAATCCCCTCTCCAGCCCCTTCTTAGTGTTCTTTCCTTCCCCCACTATATTTTACCCCCTCTCACACCACCGACCCCCACGCAAGATCTAAATAGGGGTAACCAAAAAGAAAAAAATTAAAAGGAAATTAGAAAAAACGAATCGACACGATTACGCGTTATACTGTAGATATGATAATCAACACACGTTCGCAGATTAATTAGTGAATGAGAATTCGAAAGAAAAAGATTGGAAATCAAGAAAATTAAAATATTAGTAATTAGCAAGTAGGTAATCGTAAAAATCGTTTGCTATTTTTGAAAGAGAAATTATAATTTTTTTTTTAATATATCAATAATTATTACTTTTTTTTATTTTACATTTTTTTTTCTTCTCCTAATATCAAACGCGTTTTATATATATGCACATAAACTGTTATATATCTTCCTCACGCACATATACAGATACATATATTATTATTCTTCACTGAACGATTACTTCCGGCGAAGCAACGGCCGGTATCATGCCCCAAATTAAGCTACTTCCGGTTTGTATGTATAGATAAACATATATTATACCTATACGTATATATATAGGTATATACATATGTATAAAATAAGACTCACGCGTGAAAGGAGCAAAAAAGAAAAAAAAATTTGCGTTAACGTCTTGACCAATATTTTTGAAAAAATCGTGCAATCGATATATCGTATATAATGATCTTTGCAATATAATTTGAGGAAGAAAAAAAATATATTTCTGTTGGTTAGAGCGTTCTTGCTCGTTATCGTCCGAATGATCGATAATTTTTTTTCCGCCTCTAGCTACCCCTGATTTTTTTTCCGGTCCCTTTTTTTTCTCTCTAAATTTTTGGCTTATACTTCTTCCTTTTCTTTATATGTCGTCACGGATTTTAGGGATTTGGAAACGAGGGTATGAGGTAAAAAAAAAAAGAATGGCAAAAAGACAAACAAAAAAAGAAACAAACAGAAAAGGGGAGTAAAATATAGCAAGTAAAGAGCACATATAGGACGTATAGTATAAAACCGAGGTGGTTGGTTGGTCGGTTTGTTCGTACATACGTTGTATACGGTCGTATACAGAGCCTGCAGCGTGGGACCAGAGGAACTCAAAAAGTCGCACGCCACGTAGAGCCTCTTGCTTGTTGCAGTGGCTCTCAAATACCTAAGTTCAAGGTTTTTGCATTACGAATAAATCGAAACTAACCTGACCCTGTGCAGTACAAGGGAATTCCCTGCCTAGGTACATGCCCATGTAAAATACATATGTCTAACGAAACCCCTGGATAATATGAATTACAAAAATCAACCCCGATTTTAGCTCGATTCAATATTTTACAAAATTTCAACGATGAGAAAATTGAAAGAAATTAATTTTTTGTTCTTCAAATTCTGTGCTCATTCAATGGGTCAGTTTAGGTTATTTTCTTTCGACTCGAAGATACGTGTGCTGCAACGCGCATGCATATACATAGCTATATATACGTGTGTCTGGTATATAGGGTATGTGCGTACAGATATATAGATATATATACAACGGGTGTCGTGACATAATCGTCGTCCAGGCCGTCGTCTGAAGAAAGGTGCTATTTCTAGTCTCGGGCATCGACCCGTATAGACAACTACTAGACAACGCGGAAGGGGAAAACTGGTGCAAAAATTTAAACCTCCTTTGACAGAGAAAATCTCAACAATTTTTATCGATGAATAAAAGAAAAAAAAACTTATATTCTTAAATTAGAATCTTTTTTTACTTTCAATTCGTGGAGAATCGAAAGTATTACCCATGCATCGTGTATAAGGATAGTTTTTTTTAAACTTAATTGAAATTAATTAAAAAAAATTGATTGAGACAAGAAAATTAAAGAAAAAAAAAACCGCTCAAGTAGCTGCATTTTCTTACCGAAAAGGTATACTATACCTAAGTTTGAAAGATGGTCAAGTGTGCGTCTCTCGTGTAAGAGAGAATTTTCCAAAATAATATACGTGCACTTACACATATAAGAACGCAACACTGTATACGGTAGTAAGTATGTACGCGGTTTATGCGGTATGGAAAAAGAGAGGGAGAAAAAAGGTAAAAAAAGAAAAATTAAAAAGTGGGAGAAGAAGGAGAAGAAGGAGAGGGATGTCCATTCAGGTTGCACACGTATGGGTTGCGGGAGGGTCGCGTAGCGAACGAACGAACGGACGTTGTGTACGCGCGGCGCGGTATTAACCGTACGACTCATTCATCGGCTACTCCGTGAATGGGGAGGGAGAAAGGATAGGAGAAAAGTAGGGAGGGTAAAAAAGAGAGAGAGAGAGAGAGAGAGAAAGAGAGAGAGAGAGAGACGGAAGGAAGATAAAACGTGATCAAAGGACGAGGGAAACTCCAACTTCAATTTCAACAATAAATACACGCGGTGTGATCAAATAAATTTATATCATCCAAAAAAACTCTGTACAATTTTCAAGACGCAAAAAATGATAGGAAAAAAATGATTTTTTTAAAACAAGAACCGTCGTCCTTTTTCTTCTCATTCCGTAATTATAGACGTTTGATAATTCACATTGTGATTCGTGGTGCAATTTTTTTATTTCTAATTTTTGCATTTTTTTGAGGGTTCTTTTCGTTTCAATTTTCTTTTTTTTTCAACTTTCCGATTCCTGTTAGGTTTATACGATATCTTATAGTTGAGAACCTTTGTATATCAGGACAACGCAGTAGAATCACCTAAAGAATAAATACATATAAAATATATATATATATTTTTATACGTATATATACCCAGAGTTCCCACGCTGTTACTTTATGCTGTTTTTGAGATGCCTCGTGGGCCATTTTGTTCACAAAATCATATGTGATGTATTTATTTAAAAATGATTGCTATATATAACGACACATACGTATGGGGATTCTGATCCACGTTATAAGAGTGGGGAAATAAAAAATAAAAAATAAAAAAACGGAAAAGAAAAAATTACAAAGTGACTATGTACAGGTATACTATGTGTATGTGTACGAAACTAACGAAAAAGAACAAACCGACCGACCGATCGACAGACAGACAAACAGACAGACAGACCGACGGGTGAGCAAGCAAACTTCACAGCTATATAAGATATCTGAAGTAAGCTATAAAAGCTATGGAGCTAGCTAGCTAGCTAGCTAGTAGATAAATAGATAGGCAGCTAGACCAGCTATAGGTATAGAACTAGCTGAGAGACAGCAGAGGAGGTTGAACGAACCCACGTGCCAGCCAAACCTCGCTAATAATTTTCTAAAGCAACGCCCTCGCTTCGAGCGAACGACGACATAGACATCGACGTTACAAACGCGACAGAAACAGAAACAGAAACAGAAAACAGAAAACAGAAACAGCAGGAGACGCTATCAGACACGTCATATCACACGTATACATACGATATATAGATCTGAAAAAAATAAAATAAATACACGTGATAGGAATAAAAAAAAAAATTGTACGACACACGTATAAAATATTTGTAACATTAGATATCGTACGTATATATGTATGTATACATTTATTATTACAAACGTCAACCAATCGCGAAGATTTAATTTATAAATGAAGAGAATCGTGTGCTATATAGAGAGATGAAGGCTGATTGTCAGCTGTGTATTATGTACTATATACCTCCGTATCATGTACGTATATAAATAAAATTATACGCACATTTAAATACATCGTCGTCGTTTAACTAACAAACCAAGCAACCAACCTACTAACCAACCATTCGTGAGTCTATCCGTCTCTATTCCTCTCTGTCTCTTCGTATTTCATACATACGATACACGAATCTATCTGTACATATACATATAAGAGCGAGCACGTGTCGTACGTTGTAACATACGATGTGCGATGATGATGATGATGATGATGAAGATGATAATGAAGAACGGTATACATGTGTAGACAAATTTTAAATACCCGTGCACGTGTACATATGTATATACCTGTACATATGCACGTATATATACCTACATATACTTTAAGAACCAGCAGCAGCAGCAGCAGCAGAAGCACACTTATACCGTTTCGTTTCTCTCCTCTTTAGCTGTTTCTGTTTCTGTTTCTCTCCTGTTTCTGCTGCCGTTGCCGGTGCTTGTTGCTGACTGTGGACGACGCGAGGCGAGTACGAGGCGGCAAAAAAATTACGTCATCGGGCCGAGAAACCGCTGACCGCATTCCTCTGTAATTGTTTTGCATAGCTGCGGGAAAATATAGCTGTTATATACAGCAAACTATATACATGTACATGTATAAATACATGCATATGTATACCATGTAGTACATAAGTATATGTGTATACATAGGATGCGCGTAGGAAGAAAATTATATCCTCATTTATACATGTACTTGTATATAGGTACCACATTATACGTACCAAAGGTAGTTTTAACTGCGACCTTTAAATTCGACGTTTTTGCTGACCCATTTTTTGTTTTTTTTAGTTTTTCTATAAACTGCAGGAATTTATTTTCAATAATTATTCAAAAATCTCAAGAATCTCATTTATTTATTTATTTAATTTTCCAAACGCTTTATTGAAAAAAAAAAAGAAAAAAGAAAGAAGGACTTTTATGAATCGATGTTATATTAATTGAATGATTAATCACAATAATTAACACTTTTTCATACTATATATAACTTTCTTAAATACATGAAAACATTTTAAATGGTCCACGAATACCCCGGGGCGGCGGGAGGCTGCGGAGGAAAAAAAAATAGGAAAAGAAAAGAGAAGAAAAAAAGAAAAAAAAAAGTATGATCAGGAAGTGCGAACAATTAGGATGTCAATAGTACATATATGTATGATGTATGTATATAATAATCCATTGCACGGTTGTATGTTATAATATTGTTATAGAAAGTTCGTCGAAATTAATATCTGCTGCGCATTTATATATATAGAGATGCTATATATATACATATACACGTGTAATATACATACACAAACACATAAATATATATACACCAATATTATTGTTAACACACACTCGCACTAGGTATATACTTTTTTTTCTTCTTCCTCAACCAATTTTTTATCACCACGATTCTTTTTCTTTTTTTCATTTATATATCACATAGTATTTGAACATATATATATGATACACGCGAATTTTCGTATAATCATATCGTTGATTAATTGTAACATTTAAATTTCAATTCTACTGTACATAACAGGTATATATATTCACATACATATACCTAATATACGCGACAACAAAAGTTTACACAACAGAATCGGAACACGACATTAAACGCGAACCGCGACTGAAACGATCGCGCACTGTGCAAGTTTCAAAGTTGAAAGAAGTGTCGGTGTGTTGGATTGCCCGAGGGTTCCCCCCACCCTCCCCCCCTGTCGTACATACCACAGAATCGTCTTGGAAGGGGCCCCCAGGGGGGAGGGGGTGAGGAGACACGCGGGTAAATGGGATATTATGATAGAAATCCTAGAGAAACTTGTGCGGATAACGGAGAAGAAAATTTTACATCCTCTGCCCCCTGCCCCCCGCCATCCATCCCCCTCTCCGGACCATATCAATATTTTATGTGCGCAGAAAATTCGCGATAGTATAGTAGTCGTAGTAGTGGTAGTAGTAGTATTAGTAGTAATGGTGATGTCGAGTACGGAACATCGGAAGAAAAAAAAGATAAAATCAAAACTGGTCCCCCCATCCGTATTATACCCCCAATTGATCGTGCTTCAATTTCTTCGACGCACCTAATTTAGAAAAAAAAGGAAATAAAAAAAATCCTCTATAGAGATTTTGATAATGATAATAATGATGATAATGATAATAGTTTTACGAGTTGCGTAGAGAAACGCGTGCGATTATACCTATAGTTGTACACGAATGTATACATAAAAATGTATGTATTACATGTATACTGTATGTATGTATGTAACTATATTTATGCATACATATGGTATATGGGTATGTATACTATGCAGAGACGCGACGCTCTCTTGCGGCCCCTAGACCAATTGTGTATAAAGCTGTAACAAAATGGCCGCGAATCCGCGAAATTCGCAAACAAATTCAAAGGCTTGAATAAAAAAAATTAAAAAAATAAATATATATTGCGCGATTTAATTATATATATACGTAATACGGTAAAGAGAATTGATTTTAGATATCAATAATAATGATGATGACAATTAATCAAGCGTAGATAAGGTGATCAATTCGTATACTGATTTAATTTCAATTAATTGATCATTCATACAGATTTTCAAAAATTAATATACCTATCAGCGGTGTGCGTAATATTTTTTTTTTATTCGTCATTTTAATATACGTCGTAATCTGGAATCACGGATGATCATATACCTATAGGATTCGATAATAAAAGCGATCCTTGTTCATATTTATGTCCTTCGCCGTACGTACAACGAACCGATTGACCGATAGTATAGTTTTGTATATGTATATAGATGTGATGAAATCCACTGTACATATATATCTAAAAAGGTGCGATTTATGGGGTGGTATGCGAGTTTATATATTGCTGGGGAGGTCGCGCGTGCCGTTTATATAGGTATATGTATGTATTTATACATGTACGTATCCTATTTAATGCCGCCTTTTGCTTTTGCTTCTGCTTGTGCTAGTGCTGCAGGCACCGATAGAAACTCTCAAAATATCGCAGACGAATAAAATGGTCGCCCCGACGCCGCCGCCGACGCATGGAAATAGAAAATGGAAATGTATTTAGAAATAGAGTCGGGGTCTGCCGGTAGCCTGAGCGATGCCCTAGAATCTTATAAAACTGAAAACGTGATTCAGGGACGTTTCTGTAACGTGCGAAATAAAATATTCAAATACCTATAGTGGGTTTATAAAAATCAAAAGAGCTGAGAAAAAAAGCTCCTGATCTATCGTGAGACGCTGTTATAGAAAATCGAGGTGTTTCCGACATATCCTGGAACGCGCAAATGAAAATAGGAAGTCAGCGGGATGCAACCGGAAGTAAATCGGTACCACCGCAAAGGTCATTCAATATCTACGGAGGTCACCACTTTTGACACCCACGTGGTTGAGAGTTAACCCCATCGTCCTTGGAACGAAAATTTTTATAAGTCTATTTTCGAATATTCTGATACGCATTTAATAATCTATTTATAATAAATTCAACAATTTCATCATACAAACTTCAAATATTTACGAATTTGAGAATTTTATATTTCTCAATAGAAATATACCTACGTGTGTTCATTCATAAAATCTATTACCGCACAAGACGTATTAGGTGCTTTAAATAATTACTTTTTTTGTTAGTAAAAAAATAATTCAATGATTTTACATGCAGTTAAACATACGATACGGGACTCTGGTGTCTTCGAGGACACAATTATTTCCCATAAAACGTGGTATACTCTGCATAATATATGAAGATTATTAATATTCTCAAAAGATCAACGTCAATTATATTTAAAAGGACAAAAAAAAAATAGCAAGAACACCCGTTATAAGGCAAAAAACCGCCCGCAGCACACCTAGGAATCTATATAGGTGGCACCCACGTGCTCTGAACGTACAACGAATGGAATTAAAAATGGCGTTAAATTGACTAAACTATGAGAATTTTAACGAGCTGGTGTAATATTCAATGATTAAAATGTAACGCTTTCAAATACTGGTATCGTTGTGAAATTCTAACGATGTTGTTATCATTTTTATAATCATTATTTTTTACCAGACGAATGACACGTATGAATAATTAGATCAAATAGAAAAATGCTAATAAATAATTAAGTAAAATAAATACTAATTATCCTAAGGAAAAAATATCATTTCTAAAGTTATATAATGTTAGATTAGGTAGTTTATTCCACACTTACTCATCATCAGCTAACGGAGAATGAGATGAACAACGCCCTCGTTAACGAAGATGAAGAGGATTTTATTTACACAGGTAGATCCCAATAAGATCACCCCACAATTTTTTCAACACTTTGAAATTTAGAGCGTAATTAATGATATGAATTAATTGTAATACCCCAGAGTGATTTAAAACAGATGCACAATTAAATTCACCAGCACTAAATTAAAAAAAAAAAATTGAAAAAAAAGATTAAAGAATGAAAAACGAATGTGCGTCTATTGAAACGAAGGTTGGCTTGCAATAGTAATAATCGGAATTCGCGTATATTGTAAGAAGGCGCCGCGCGGCACTGGCGGACACGAAGGCGGAATGATGATGACGACTACCGGCGTATAAAATAGGATACTAACCTAACCTTTTATAAAATCAACCAGGGGCGCACCCCACCGCGGAACTTTGTAAAATTTAACAGCGACACTCGTCCGACACCAGCTACGTCGAACGCCGACGAGCGACTGCCGAGGAGCAGGAATCCGAAGCGTACAGAACCCATTGGACACGACTCCCCCCCACCACCGCCACCGCCGACAAACCCCCTCTCAGCGTCTCCTTGAACTTTTCTTTCGAAATTATTCGTCAAAATATTGGGGAATAATTTTCATTTTCTTAATCGTAGATGGCCCAGGGAGTAAATTTAACGAAGAAAAAAGAGTTAAAGTTAGCTGTATGTGTATAATATGTATGTATTTACAATTGATATACGTAAATATACGATGTCTATCTATATTAAATTACATGAAAAATATTCTATGTATTTACACGTCAGTTAAAAAGAATTGTTATGTGTTTAAAATATATATATATATATTTTTCGTTCAATTCTGTATAAAAACGAGTTATGTACATACACATACCTATAGTACCTGTACTATATGTATTATATAAAAGATACCAACCCATCCAAGGCAGGAAAAAAAACGAAATTCAAATGAATTGGAAGTTGGAAAATTGAATATATTAGACAGAGGTAATATTTTGTTTAAGGATAGTTTCCGGTGGGAAGGTATCGTTTTACGATATACCTATATCAAATTGCGAGTGTCGCGAGCGGTGGCGCATACCTATGCGTACGATCCTGGGTGCGTCTGAGAATCTGTATACTGCCTATGTATCATTTTATATATGTACAAATATATGTAGACGGTTAGATTGAATGGAATGGAAAGTTCGAATGACGCGTAACAGATTCGTCATGTTATAATTATTAATATAAAAATTAAATAAAACCAAGATCTGAGTTTTATCCATTTTCGTACAAGGCGGACAGTCCCCCTTATATGTATAGGACCGTACATACTTCCGTACTTGGTTACTTCCGTGGTTCTATTACCCAAGGCCAACATCAAGCGCCATCATAACCAGGAAGCCAACAACTGCACCCCAGCTGGCCACCTTTCCGTTCCCACTGTGCAGAGAAAAATAGGTAGCTTCACAAATAGGTATAAATACATACACATCACGCGCATACTTATATACATATCTATAAAAGAAGTATAGACACGTGGATAATAGGTAACGGGAAAGAACGTGAATTTTTACTGTTGTTATAACCCTTGTCTGCGTGTTTTTTTTTTTCTTTATCTTTTTTTTTTCCAGTTTCGTAGCGAGGATTTAGAAAAGAACTATCAGCTTCCGGAGGGAGCATTTGGCAAGGAGGGAATATGTATTTTGAAATTACAATTCCCGGGGACTGGGACGCGTGCAGAACGGTTAAACTACGCAGATGAAATACAAAGATGCCAATTATAATGACAATGGCAACGTGCAGGGCCTGGGAACAAAAATTCGCCAAGCCATATAACTCGACCAAAGGGATCTCTGTACTCCATTCTTTCTTAACTCGTACTGGTCCTACGCTGCACATATATATTCAAATGGATTTGTACGCAGTCTACTTTAACACGACCTGGAACTCGAACTAAGTTTTTTATACCTCATTACGTAGATTAATATTTGTGGTTCTGCTCTCTTTTAAAATTCTTTCGGTTTTATAATACATCGTTGTTTTTTTTCTTTTTCCACGTTATTTAATCACATAACGACCTGTCTAGGTGTAATAAACTCACCTTGAATGAGCTTCGGGAATTATGTCGTCAACTACGACGTAAATCATTGCGCCAGCAGCAAAAGATAGGGCGTAGGGTAAAGCTGGTGCAACTAAACCTACACTAGCCGCACCCAAAACTCCAGCAATTGGTTCAACCATGCCGGAAAGTTGTCCGTACCAAAAACTTTTGAACGTACTAAAGCCGGCGGCTTGAAGAGGTAACGAGACCGCTAGACCCTCGGGAAAATTTTGTATCCCAATTCCGATAGCTAGATTTCTGAAAACAAAAATAATTGCCAAAGAATAAGTTTTTTTTTTGATTGTTTTTTTTTCAATTCGCCAGGTCAAATCGTCAAAGACACAACGTCAACGTACCACTCAAGTTCTTGAGACTCGGTACCGGGGCCTTATACATATATACTTATATACCATATATATACATGAATAGAGATATGCAACAGGTGAACGAACGAAGTAACGTGCCTTGTGTGCGTTCAGGCCTAACGCCACGACGACGCATTCCTACCGCGACCTCGGAACGCTTCCGAACGCCACTGAACCCCGACGGGGGACGAGCACCTTTCCATTATAATACTCATCGGTCCATAAACTAGGTTCAAAGAATTTTTAAAAAATATATGTGAGAACAAAAATAAATAAGTAATCTATCCGCTCTTCCTCGCAGGTCATTATGTATCCGCAGAATCCTATAGCTGTACGTAATTTTGCTTTGCCTGCTGCGATTTTCGCGTCTCAGGTTGATAATAAAATCCGGTATATAAATACGGTCCGAAGATTGAACCGGAATTCTTTGAGGATTTGAGCTGAAATTTGACTATAGGTAATTGGCAGTGCGGAGGTTGTAAGATATATAAAATTGTCGTATATATAGAGGTAATATTTTGGATGAGGGCGATATAGAAATGAAAGGAAATGAAAGGTATAAAGAGAAGGGAATGGATTGGATTGGAATGGAAAGACTCCGGGTGTCCGCGTATTCCTCCTCTCGGTCCGTGATGTCCGTACCTGCGTGCCCGGTGCGGGCATCGGGAGTGTAGAAGGAATGCGGCACGGGCGAATCGCGGCCGGTCGACTCGGCCGACTCGGCACCAAGTTCCCATGCATTCCAGAGCCCCACCATGCCGCGCCGACCTCCCTCGCCGACTATTGCTGCCGCTGCTTGCCACTGCTCCAGGCGCAGCGACGGCGGACCCTCCTGGACTCTTTGATATCGCGCCTCGCGACCGCGGTTTATACCTTATATACCTTTATGTACGCTAGACCGGTTCAAGAAAATGCCCATTTGTTGCTCCAAGAGGATTTCGTATACTTTGTTATACTACGCAAGAAAATGGCTCTGCTTGGACACGAACTAAATTTTACCATCCCGTCTGGGAGGTAGAGATTTTGAATTTTGAATTTTTTTCTATCTAGTAGCGATCGTACGACGACTCTGGTCCGAAACTGCGAAGAAATCGAATGAGAAAATAAAACTTTTCATCCAGAATAAGTTGGGCGTACGAATGTAGGGATGTAAAAAAATAAGGGACTAGATAATTCCGATACTCTGGAGCTTGCAGGATCCCCTGCTCCGTCGACTGGATATATTATAAGCGCCGGCAGGCAATCGCTACAGGGGTCAGCAGCCGGCCTTGCTAATACCGGGGACGGAATGAATCCTACAAGGGGCGATGTCCCTTCTTGGGGTCTAATACAAGTGGAGACTTGACACCCCGCTTCTTTCAGTTCTTTGAAAATCCCACCACTCCGTTTAATTCCTATAGTAACTGTTGCAGACACTGCGGGAAACAAGAAAATGCAGATTCGTCACTCGCAACTATACGGTATCCTCAGGGTATACGAGATATAACGGAGACATGCTCCGCACACCGCATTCCAAAGATTCTTCCCTTCCCCCCCATCGAGCTATTCCTCGAACGCTGTATCTCCTGTTATAAAGACCTGATGCCCTCGGGTGCGAATATCATTCTTTAATTCGGAAATTTAGTATCATATCGACGTTGGGAATTTAAATTTACAAAACTACATAATGTATAATTCATTTAACTACTCAGGTAATTACCTACGATTGCCTAATTAAATTGGAAACTTGTTTCGGTAATATTTGTTCGAATTCCCACGATGTTTAAAGCCATCGCTTTTCACTGTCTGGTACAGAGCAGCGCATTTCTAATTTCTTGCATTTATCGGCTCGTCGTATATAACGCTGGCTTGATCTCTGGGGAAATTTTTTCTAATTCCCATTACCAAACCGACCATTATAATTATCTATAGCGAGAATGTTAAATTCGCTGTTTGCAAAGCTCGATAGAAATTATTGCTATCGTTGAAATGATCAGGGAAACATGTGGAACGGTAATAAGAGTTGGGCCCCCGGGGAAGCGGCGGAGCAATCGCGTTGCACTTTGTCAATGGGGGAACGACCGCGACGATTCATAACGTGTTTATGAATGACTGGGCACGCATACTATGCTTACTATGAACTACGTAGCTGAGCCTGTTCGACCGACCGTTCGCCCATTCGCCACGTGACACGCACCGCTACTGCGCAATGCAGGGCGAGGCAAAGCCTAGAGTTTTGTATGCACACGTGTGTACGAGTTAAAAGAATATGCACACAAGTGCGTAATGATAGTGCAGCAATGCCGCATCAAATGTAGAATACGTCCATGCGGAAGTCGATGGATAACAATCTTATCCGTGAAAAGGATGGTATTGAAATTTTTTATGTTTTAAATCCTCATATTTTATCTAACGGGTAATAATCAGTTTTCACGAGAGCGCCTCATGATATTTTACTGTAGCTAAGCTTAAAGTGTCCAACTACGGCACGTCTCGAGATATGGGTATTAAGTACTTATGTTTCAAATAAGTACACCTATCCGTACGTGCAAATTTACAGGCGTCTCACTTTGGGGATTATATTCTAGTTTGCGTTGCATAACAGAAAAAGTTACGCCTAAATGGAAGCAAAATAATTCAATAAAATTCTCACCTAGCGTTCTCGAAGGTAGCAGAGGCAGTGCTCCCTATCGCCCCGAAACCCACACCAACTGCCAAACCCTCGGGAATGTTGTGTACCTGAAGAAAAAAATTCATAATTTTTTGACATTGCAATTATTAACCGTATTTGGACCCCATAAGTCGCACGAGCACAACTCGAGGAGACTTATAAACTAACTAAATGTCAGGTATCATGGATATCGGACAATTGGACTTGACAAAAGTCCGCAATCGTTATACTGGGAGTCATACCGTTATTGCTACAATAAGTAATAGTATTCTTCTCCACTGTTCGTTTTTGGCTTCGATATTTGGTGCCCCATAGACAGTCTCGATATCCTCAGTTTCCGGGATACGCTGCATCGTGCTAGCCGTCTGTCTTCTTCTCGTGCTCTGTTCATAGAACCCTGCAAATAAGGTGAACTTTTTAGAGCAGTAAATTGGGACTAGCGACAGCCTCGGTCCACCTACAAGTTCGATATTACTCCCAGCTGGTTAAAAAGTTCATTTTATCCCATAAAAGACACATACTTTGAGACAGCTTCATAATTTGATCCACGCCAGTTTAGATCGATTGCGCTATTTATAGTAAAAGTAGACAAGTAAAATGAAAATTATCTACCGTCGATGGTAGTCGACTCGTCATCAGAGTACACTCTTCCACCACTAACACTAATTTCACTACCACTAAAACGTTCGTCAATATCCTGGTCGCTTTTTAGCTTGGCAAGGATTTTTCGTCTTTGTTTCGTACCGACTGACTGCATTGCTAGGACCACAGTGGGGGACTGAATGCCTAGAGAAGATATGAAAGCATCTGTGCCGTAGACAAACGCAGCACCAATAAGGAAGCCAAGTCCGACCGGTGCAAATGCATACTCTCCTTCTTGGCCATAGGATTTACTTTCCACTGCCATCTCGATAGCTGGTGCCAATAATGACCAGTAGCTGGCTGCTATCATGACTCCTGCGGCAAATCCAAGGCTGGCATCTAATAATTTTCTCTGCAACCAAACAAATGTGTTGATTAATTAGTGAAAGTAATAAGACATTGCTATAGAATAATAAACAGACTTCAAAGTGAGTCACTTCTGTTTGCGGCAACTATAAATATCAAGGTTCAAACCGGTCTGAATCTGATCAACAATTGTGAAATTGGTGACTCACCACATATGCAGATTAGGTATAATAAGGTGGCAATTTATACTGCTTTTCTCATTTAAGATCAAGCATCCATAAAAAAAATGCTGGGTAGACACGACGGAAGGATGTTAATAAAGAAACGGGCACTCACTTGTTTTCCACGTATGACGACAACTAGAGCGGCGCCTGCAGCGGTCAAGCCCCAGGTGAACAAGGTACCCAGAAGTGCTTGTACAACAGGTCCGTGACCCTTGAGCATTTTGATACGTTGTGTGAAATCTAATCGCTGCCTCCCTGTCACCGTAATGTATTTTGGATGGTTTAAATTGCTAGTGTTCTAAGTAAGAAGGCGTTGTGGGCCCTGGGACTTCAGACTCTCTGCGACCGCGTGGCTCAACAGTGCTTTGCCGTTGTGCGAATAAATCAAGGAATAAGCACTGGAAATCGCGGGAAAGGTGCGGTACAGGTTACCAAATTCATTTCGTTCCCCCGCTATTCCCCCTAGAGAACACGAGGTTATCTCGCCGACGTCGTCGTCGTTGTCGTTATCTTCGTAGAGTTGCCAGCAACGAGTTGGTGCTCTTCCGATACCTCCCTGCCGCGTTGGTCCGCCTCTTGGAAAATATCTACATCGGTAACGTTCAAATTTAAACGTTGGATTAATCGCATCACTTTATCGTTCCCTCGCAACACTCCGCTCGTAAATATATCGAGTAGTTGAGTCAGAAATTTATGAACAACACGCGATTTGCACCGTCAAGCGCACCACCACGGTCGTTATCCAAGGTCTTCTCCAGATCATCGCACGTCAAAAACACGTAACCGGCACTACTGCAGTTCACAACTATTACCAGCGAGAAGTCAACGCTTGTCCTTTGCTCCGAGCTAATCGGCACGCTTCAAAGTTCAAGGGGTGATAATCCACCCACCCCAACCCCGTCTCGCACTGCCCTGCTAGCGCCGCTCCTCGGAGGCAGTTAGCTTACGATTACGTGCAAATGCGATACCTGTTCCGTGGCGCTATCTCTTGGAGTTATAGAACTGAAATTGACTGAAATCCAAGGGTCGACGACGACGAACGGTGACGTCGAATCGTCATATCGAAGTGGCGTGCCAGGACGGGGCACGGGGTACACCAGGGGATCGTGGAAGTGCTTGAAACCACAGCTTGAAACACGACTCGAGAACAACCACGACAGTACGACACACGTCAAACATGGCCGAAGCCGCCGTCGACGGGGCTCCAATGCCCCGATTTTTTTGTCACAGATGCAGCGTTGAAATTCAGCACTTGCTACCCGTAAGTAAATTCGTGTTACTGTTAAAAAAAGCTTCATGTCCACCGAGTCCTAGTTGCGCAACACTCGCTCTCAATCAGTTCATTCCTCGGGACGATGTCACCTCAAATTCCCCCTCATCCCCGTGCCTTGCCCTCTACACATATACCTGCTTACATTATGCATACGCATGTGTACAAATCTATGCCCGTCATGTCATTTTACAAGGCGAAATATTATGGCCTAAGGGAACTCCATTTATTGAGCTAAATGTCGGTCGACAATTGATTGCTAGATGTTTCCAGCCTGTTCTATGTATCTTTGAAATTGAATAGGGTGGCATTATGAGGATAGCAATTACGACTATAACGATGATGACAATGGTAATAATTCAAATCATTTTCAAAATTAATGCAGGATTATATTTGTCCACACTGCTCGACTGGATTTATTGAAGAGGTAGATGCCAGAGGCAATGACGGCGGCACTGACATGGATATTAGCAGCGAGGAGCTGAGCGACGCGGAGGGTGATGTCTCCGATTATGGTGTGAGTTTTCATTGGACAGGAGATTTATACATGTTTAATGTACAATCGTGAATATTTAGCCATTCTGAATCCATAGCTTATGTAAAAACATTTTTTCCCCTTCAGTTCCATCGTCCCAACAGAGATGAGGTTCGTGAACTCTTCTTCGAGCTTTCGGAAGCTAGACGTGCAATGGCCAGTGGTATGGCTGCACCACCAGGGGTTGTTGGTGGTTCCAATAGCGGAAGAAGTGGAACTCAAGGAGGCGAACGACACGCTCTAGGAAATGATCCTCGTAACCCTGATAGGTACAACAAACCTCATTTCTTTGAAATAACATATTACACTATGTAAAACTGTCTGCATGTAAATAATTCCATTTAATTCGTACAGGGGTGGCCTAAGACAAGTTATGGGAGTACCGATTGATCATTTGATACAAGATTTCATATTGAACTTGTCTGGATGGGGTGTGCCAGTAGGCCAAGGACAAACTCCTGTGTACGTATTGCAGATTGTGCTTTTAACCTCACACAGAATAAACCAATGTTAAGTCTTCTTCTTTCGCTTGCAGACTCTTCTTGGGCAATCCTGGAGATTATGTTTGGGGCCGAGATGGATTGGATGCAATAGTTACACAATTATTGAATCAAATGGAAGGTACAGGACCACCTCCGTTACCTCGAGAACAAATAGATCAGATACCTAGTACCACAGTCACCCAGGAACAAGTAGACGTGAAGCTCCAGTGCTCGGTCTGTTGGGAAGACTTTAGACTAGCTGAACCAGTGAGGCAGTTACCCTGTCAACACTTTTACCACGCTCCCTGCATTGTACCCTGGCTGGAACTGGTGAGTAATATAATAGTTGAAAAATCAACGCGGTATTTACGAGATATCCTCATACTCTAATCTCCTTTCGATTTCAGCACGGCACGTGTCCAATTTGCAGACAAAGTTTGGGTGACCAAAATTCGGTAGAAGCTAATCAAGACACAGTCGCTCCAAATCTAGCTGCTTTTTTCAGGTATGTTCTAACAAAACTTATTTTCAGTATTCCCGATTCGTCAATGTTAGATGGCAGCTTTTGCTACAACCCATCCTGGCACGCGTTCCTTACACAAAGCAACATAACATGTTTCAGGGCAGTCAACGAATCGAGTAATAGCAGAACTTCCTCTACCTAGTCCACGTCAGCTGGGAGCAGTGCCACCGGTGATTACAACTAACAAAATTCCAATCAATTATCCATGATCGCTGTGACGCCGCCCCTGACCTGATACAACTCCTCCTCCCGCTGTGTGCCATTTATGTAAAAACTATGACACCGATAGCTCAATTTTTCATCCAGGCCTTATTCCTCGATGGTATGACTTTTTTCTCTCCAAGACTTCTTAAAGTCAACTGACGAAATCCGATAATCCTTCGACTTCTCGTCAAAGTGACTTTTTAATAGACTGCTTGGCACTGATAAATTTTGACTCCACCCCGTCCCATCCTTATTAATCTTTCGTCATTTCGTCGTCAATTTGGGGGATTATTTATCTGCTTGTCAGATCTACCGTTTGAATCCAACTCCTTGCCTGGTGTCAGTAATGCGAGTTCACAAAAAAAAAAAAACAGTAATAATAATAATAATAATAATAATAAAAGGGGCATAACCCCAATACCCCAAGCTGTTGTAGTTGATTCAATTGCATTTGGTTAAGTTTACTTACTACCAAAAAATTCCGTAGTAGGATTGTCAGGGCGGTGTTATACTTTCTGTTGGAGCGAATACGTTAATCAGATAAATCAGAAACACCATCGGTGGACGAACCGGAAGACGCGCATTCGATTCAATTCCTATCATAACTGTACTTTGCTAAGAATAAATCTAAATCAAATTTAATTATCATACGTACGCATTGAGATGTAGGGGAGAGACTTCAATTACTTGTGATTGATGAAGCAAGAAAATGAAGCGGATGACGTACGCTCAGCCTGAATAAGTCTCAATATATTATCTCTATAGATTGTTAGAAGAAACTAATAGATCACCGATTAGCGATGTGATAGAACTTTCGGAAAGCAGACCATCCAATCATTTAATTTTGGGTGTGACCTTTAAAGTATAGTCAGATAGGAAAATATAATTAAAAATAATTGTTGACTATAGAATTACTGATTTTTATTTTATTTCTACGGCTTATTGCCAAAAAGAGTTTGAATTGAAGAAGTGTAATGAATTTTGTCGCCTAGCATTAGACCTCATCTTTATATCATACATAACACGTGCACTACTTTGAAAGTAATAAGTAATCTGATATTATGAGGGAGTGCGTAGAAAAAGCCCAGCCTGCTTCACACATTATGCAACGTGATTTCGTGTACAATGGAGCTGCTTTTCAATTTATAAAGCTCACAAGTATCAAAGCCAACAGATAAAAGTGAAATATATTTATTTGGGAAAATACAGAGAATGAGCTAGCGTAATTTATTGCCTATCTATCACTCACACTGAAACTGAAAAAAAAAGAAAAGAAGGCCAATAGAGGCACTTTAATGAATCATTTGGATCAAAAGTTTTTGGCACTGTATAAAATTATGAGTAACTGTATGGGATAACGGATAATAGTTTATAGATGTTACGAGTACGTACGACATATCCAACAATGACTATGTATTACTCTTCAACAGAGGGTTCCGTGCCAAAATAACGATCTCCAAAGTTTCCAATTCCTGGTAGTACGTAGAACTTTTCATTAATTTCAGGATCTAAGGCAGATGTTACTATTTTAACCTGGGGGAAGGCATAGGCGATAGAGTGAACACCAGATTCTGCCATGAGGAGAGAAACCAATAAAATATTGTCCTCTGCAACGTCATGGTCCAGCAAAACTCTTATCGCCATCATTGCTGCCGCTCCAGTGGCAACGGTTGCGTCCATCAATATAACTTTATAATCTTTTATATCCTTTGGAAGCCTCAAATAGTACAGCTGAAATCAGTAAGTGCGAGACAAATCATGTTATTTCCATGTTGCTGATACCTACGTCAAGAAAAAGCAAAAAATAGGAAAAAAATTCACCTCTGGTTCGCCAGTTTGTAAATTGGTTTGAATAAGTATTTTTCCTATTCGTATATCTTTACACACGTCGCACACAGCCTGCTCCATAGTCTCTCCTGCTCTAAGTATCGATACACCACATATTTTGTCAGTTGCTCCTCGTTTTCCTTGGTACAATACACCTTGTGGTGTTTCAACTGTGATCTCCTACAGCACAAACATTCAATCGTTGTTAATCTTATGTTATGGATCAATTGTAAACACTCGAGAGAAATATCAACTCACCTTAAACGGTAGCAGCGACAGGGCATATTCGATGACGAGTCGTATGAGACGTTTTGAATAAAAAATAAATTCATCCCTGAATGTAGACTTGTTACGAATAAATGTGTGCAGCCCCTTTATTTGTGGTGTATCTGGCAACAGATATAACGACGTTGGCAAAGGTTGGCCGATGTACGAATGGGCTAATTTTTCACGTAACTTGAATCCCCTCTGGAACACGTGCCAATTACATTTTCATTACCGTCGTTACTCTTAGTTTTATAATCATTATTACCATAGTTGTCATCATTTTTATCGTGGACCGCATCTCACCAATTGCAATTGGGTGTGAACATGTTGTACTATCAGCTCGATCGCCACTTCATTGTCACCTCCCCGTGGCACGATAATGTCTGCATGGACCATACTCGGGGCAATGTAGTAATAGAAGGAAGGTTTGACCATCGTGCAGTATTGTTTCAGCACTCCTTCCAGATCTCTGCCTCTTTGCGATATATCTCTTCTCAGCCGCCGTGCGAGTCTAACATCAGCGTCTGTGTCAACGAACACCTTCATATCGCACATCTTGAACCAAAAATGACGAGAGATAATTTCTTCAGTTTATTTGAATCCATTGGTAAAAACATACGTTGATTATTTGTCATACCTTTAACACGTCTGAATTGTAGAAGGTAAGTATTCCCTCGAATATTATTACATTTGCACCGTACATAGTTTTCTTGAAGCACGAAAAAAAATATATATATACCAATATTGTTTAAAAATTGAGAATTTCAGGGGCACAAACTTGTACTTCGGGGTCATAACTCACAGTCCGATTTTCGCGGCTATGTGTAACAAAGTTGTAGATCGGTACTTCCACTTTTCTTCCTTCTTTGAGACGCTGCAGCGTTGCTGCAAGGAGCTCGAAATCAAATGCATCTGGATGATCGAAATTGTATTCATTTTGCGCTGCCATTGCATGCTGCTTTTCGTTGAGAACCTGCAGTAACAAAAAGCTTTAGAAATCAGTACAATTCAAGCTCTCTAATCTTGAAACAGTGGCATTGCAGAGAGTATGGGTGGATACGACAGAGAAAACGGTTCACCTTGTAAAAAGAATCCATGCTCAAAAGAGTCACCCAGGGGACATCAAGTGATTCTATTATTTTTGCCGCCACCGTAGTTTTCCCAGAAGCACTGCCCCCACATATTCCTATAATTTTACCAACTTTATATTGTGCATTCACTTTCAGTAAGAGAAATCAAAGCGGCAAGAGAAAATTGTCACAGTAGACTTGTTAAGATCTATTCAGAACTTGCAGTAAAGTTACATGCAGCAGCTATGTTTTTATACACATATGGGTATGTATATCAACCTATAACAAATGGTTCGACTTGCTGGCCAGCATAATTGTACCATGGAGGTCTTCCCGCAGTGTATATAGTCCTTGTTTTGCTTCGTAAAATAGATTCAGCTGATGTCTTTTTACTGGATTGAGTCATACTCGTAGTGCGCTGTCTCCGAGATCTAGGTGACTTTTGAGAACCTGAGGAACCAACAATGATCTAATAAGATGATTCCACCAAATCAAAAAACATCCTACCTGTAGAAGGAGGTCTGGGAGATTGAGGTGTTGGAGTACCGTTGGATCTCTGATACCGATCAACATCCTCTGCTAACTCCTCAGCTAAAAAGACCTCACGATCTTCGAGACACTGCTCCGTTTCATCGCTAAGGAAGACATACACAACAGAACATAATCATTTCATCGGATTAATTTCCAAGGTGAAATGCGTGACCCTCGAGCCAAGAATTTCGTAGATTTCGTTATAGGTATTCAGATTTTGAGCAGTATTTTTAGCCTTACAAGGAAACAGAAACGGCTGTAGACATGAATGGTTGAAACGACATTAATTCGTATGTTGATTGATACGTCGTAAATTGGGCATCTTTGACCTTCAAGATTAAAGACGGGAATAATCAACTCAATTTTTTACCTGATATCCCAAACCTGTTCCGGACAACCTGTGTAATTTAAATAAATCGATTAGTTCGATTGATTATAGAAATTTACCTATCTGAGCTGGCCGAACTCGGGGGATCAAATTGCTGTATTTTAGCAGCCATCGCAAGGTGGACAGCTTAACAGATTTGCGGTTAACACGCTTTATATCACTGCGAGGTCAGTAGAGGTTTTGTTAAGAAATCTAATGGCCAACCAACGTGACAGTTCAGCGAGCAGTCGAAAAAAAAAAATCAAACAGAACGTGGTAAAGGAAAAGATTAAAGGGATGACCATCTGACAGCTCATGCGCAGATATTTATTCCAGCGCGCAGATACACTACAGACGACATGACCAGAATTAGCGTCGTCTTGGACGTGCTAATGGTAGCTAATAAGTCTGTGTTACTTTTTTCGATTACATAAATGATACTTTATTGTGTTCCATCGTGCTTCGTATCCAATTGCCACTTCGTTCGAATAACAGTTAACTGAAATAAATGTCTGCATTTAATATACGCCTAAACAAGCGCGAAGAAACATCACAACCGATGTGTAACGTTTCATTCGAGGCTGTCATAATCAGGAGCGAAGATTGTTTCTGAAAACGTGACAGGTGCGCGTTGAGATGAAAATAATCCGATGACCTAATCCCACAAATTATCGGCGACAAAGCCGTGGATCTGCTCGTTACCCCCCACATCCGCGTTACGGTCTACCATTTCATACATATGACTCGCTAACTTAATTGCTGTAAATATTAGATTAAACTTCATTCCTTCTCTTTCCACAACCTGAGACGCGTTTCGAGGCTGCTCCTCTCTCTACCTAGGTAATAATTCTTGAATTTCTTTAGACGGTGGATCCTAAATTTATACATTCGTCATCGGTAACGAACTTACTTTTAGCCTTTGTTTTTTGATATAATTGCTGTCTTGTGGAATCGAATTTCGAAATTTGTGTGATAAATGATGTTATAAAAACGAATTAAATCCATAAAATAAAAAAATGGCAGGTGCAAGCAAAGAAGAAAATACAGTGGCCAAAATGGACTCAGAAGGAAGTGGGAACATTGTGGGCTTAATCATATCGTTTCTGAAAAAGTTTGCTACCGTTGGTCTAGTATGGGGATGTGGGTACATGAACTGGAGCATCGCATGGTTCATAGGTCCAGTAGTTTTGGCTGTACTTCGAAAAGAATGGAAAAAAGAAAGCGATCAGCGGCGGTTGACTGCACAAGCTGCAGCTCTTGCAGGAGAACAACACATGATTCTCAATCGGATGTCAGAGCTTCCATCATGGGTGTATTTTCCTGACTTTGACCGTGCTGAATGGCTTAACAAGGTAAAAATGAGATCAATTCTTCTCAAAGTAATTGATGTTCAACTCGGCAAAAAAAAAAGAACTGAAACATTGAATTCAAAACTACAAATAAAGTCGTTTGTCTTTTAAAATGTTATTCATTTTTTATTTTTCACTAAGTTTCATTATTCTAGATATTGTACAAGCTTTGGCCCAGTATGAATGCGTTTGTGAAGCAAATCTGCAAACAAGATATCGAACCAGCAATCTCAGCCCGATTATCAGGCTACAAACTGAAAGGATTCGCATTTGATAGATTGGTTCTTGGACGTATTGTAAGTAAAAAAACAGCATCACCATTGAGATTATAGAAGGAAAATTATCATGCTTGTTTATCTAATTTCTGAGAAAGGAAACGGACACGAGTTGCAAGAACAGGATGTACTCACCCAAGCTTCCCAAAGCTATCAAGTTACTGTAATTGACTCATTTAGCACACATTTGCGTAATAATAGACTGGAATGTCAGAAGTTTCGAGTCAGCTAAACTAGCTCCTAAAAGTTGTTTAATAAAAATTCCCACTTGTTTTTCGAGTTTCTTCATGGAATCCAGGGTTTTGATTCACAATTTATAGATAATATGCAGACTTATCCAATATGCAATCATCCTAGAATTTTGATATTTGAAACTACAATTTGTAAGGCCTTCTTGTGTTATAGCCTCCACGAATTGGTGGGGTCAAAGTTTATGATAAAAATACTGACAGAAATGAAATCATCCTGGATGCAGAAATACTGTGAGTTGTCAAATAGTAATTAGCTTCATATACTTGACTCATTCTTACTGCTCTGGATGAGTAATACAAGGGACTGGTACGAATAATAAAACAAACGATTTTTACTGCTTTAGATATGCTGGAGATTGTGATATCTCATTTTTTTGTAAGAACATCAAGGGCGGCATTAAAGATTTCCAGGTAATGATAACAAGCCATAGAGAGCAAAGAAATTGGTTTGAAAAGCAGTTTGCAGATTTTATATTTAATTTTATAGATCCGTGGGATGATACGTGTGGTAATGAAACCCCTGTTGTCAATCATGCCACTTGTTGGTGGACTCCAAATCTTCTTCCTCAACATGCCCTCCGTTGATTTCAATCTAGTTGGTGCAGCTGATCTTCTAGATATGCCTGGTTTAAGGTGCGTGAAATGAAAAAAAAAAAAAGAAAATGATATCGTTATTCATTAGACTGTCATATACAAGTTCAATGATTTTTTTTTTCCACAGTGAAATCCTGAGAAAAGCCATAATTGAACAAATCGGTGCCATTATGGTCCTGCCAAATAAGCTACCGATTACACTAAGTCCAGAGGTACCTGCCGAGTTACTCAAAACTCCTGAACCAGAGGTAAGCTATATTATTGTTATTTAGCAAATACTTTGAATTCATGATTCACTGGATATCTTGAAAAAAATATCATGTGTTTTGTGTTTAGGGTGTACTGCGTATCCATGTGATTGAAGCAAAGCATCTAATGAAAAAAGACTTCTCAATGCTGGGTAAAGGAAAGTCGGATCCATATGCCGTAATTAACGTTGGATCACAGGAATTCCGAACCAAAACAATTGACAATACTGTAAATCCTAAATGGGATTTCTGGTGCGAGGTATGTTGCAAAAATTTTCATTACAAGTTAGACACGTTTTTATGTAGAATTTATAGCATGTGCTTTGTTTAAGACTGGATTTACCGTCAATGACTAAGATTTGATGAAAAAAATCATTCCAAAATTATCCCTTAAATGATTCTCACATTGAATATTGAACAGAAATTCCACCTGCAGAAACTTGATATGCTTCCAACCCAAATGATAATTTTTATTTGGTGAACTATTGTCCTTGATAGTTCATTCGCATTAGGATTTAATGAAAATACTTATGGTGGTTCAACCTAATTTAACCTTACGTTTTTTTATATGGGGTCATTTTCCAAGTGTTACAACAACTCTTTTACAAATTAGACGTGCCGTACGTTGACATCTATCACTTATTAAGTAGAGTGTGATTAATCGGGATGTCTATAAAAGGTGGTAATAGATGTGTCATTGTTTTCTATTATTGGCAGGGTGACGTTCAAGATTATTCAATTTTTCTTTAGTACTATGATTCTGATATACATTTAGAATATATTCACTGTAAAGTATAGCAGAGAATTGACAATACTTTTTTTTTTCTTAATCACTTTTGCTCACCTTCTCGAAATGCTGCCTCGTTGAGTAAATTAACAAATTTATATATTATACCTCATCCCTATGGGCTCTGAATTCAATCCTAATAGCGAACGAATTCAGGATCCTATCTCATCAACGATATGTATCTCGTTTTTGCTGAACCAAATGTCTCTCGATTGACCATCAGTATAAGAGGTAGCATTCCGATGAACATTTCATTATTTCCCTGTATAAATAAATAGTACACGTATAGTACCGTGACCTTGGTATGTATGTGTGGTGCGTGACGTATTGTATGGCATTAGTGCGCAGTGGCGTCGGCCATAGCTCAGCAGCTGACCGTGCTCGTCTGGGACCAGGATGAACCAAAGGATGACGAGAGTCTGGGCAGGTGAGATATTGCGATGCCTGAATATTCAAAAGTTCTCCGATCAACTGCCTTTCTGCAAAGTTATGTATACAAATGCAAAAGATTTTCCATGTGGTAAAACTACAAACCATTTGCAGGCAAAGGAAGTTGATTAGATTGAAAAAAAAAAATTTGTATATATTATTTTGGAGCCTCTTCATTTCAAAAAGTGCACCATTATTAATCATCAATGATTTTATTTCTCTGATTTGCATTCAAATTCCTTTGGAATAATATCTGTATACATACTACATTGACTCATTGTCAGTTCCATACAGAACATGCAAATCATTCAATGAAACAA
This sequence comes from Athalia cordata, assembly GCA_963932425.1. Lineage (NCBI taxonomy): Eukaryota > Metazoa > Arthropoda > Insecta > Hymenoptera > Athaliidae > Athalia > Athalia cordata. The sequence goes on from OZ010627.1 coordinate 1,337,645, forward strand.
TTATACTGCATTAATTCTCACATGCATGGTAGTGTATATAATAATGGGGCTCCCTGGAGGGAAAAATCGTAGTGTGTTCATCTTTGGCGGTAATATATTTTATGTTTTGTTTGCGCGTGTGTGTGGTGTAAATTGTTGTTGTTACTACTGTTACACTGTCCCAGCTTCTAATTCTATGTATATTTGTCACGCTACTCATCATAACTGTACAATAGTATCTCCTATAGGTCGTAGACTTGTTACGCAATTTTATGTATGTGTAAAGTATTTTGAAAATATTGGTACCATCAATGTATTAACTCATTGGTAGTATGTGAACTAGAAAAATACATTGGGTTGTCCCACACATAGTAAATAGTACATTTACATTTTAAATGGCCCACAAATTTATGGTTTTAGAGCATGACATTCAATCTTCAACAACACTTCATAGGCCCCTATGGTTTAATTGTCTGCCAACTTCTGCGTTGTAAGTCGGCGTTGGTGTTTTATACCGATTTATACATTTGTCATTCTGGACAAGACCCGTTTTACATTTAGCTCATCAATTTATTTTTATTTATTTTTTTGAGTATTCGATCTGATAGTAGGAGTTTGAATTTCCTCCTAACTCATGTCCTCTTTGGAGTTAGATGCAACTTGAGGTAATAAATAATTAATGCTGTATCTACCAGCATATTTTGAGTAAAATCTCTATTGATCTTACATCGTGGTATTGGCACGCAGGCTGTAGCCAGTTCCTGCAATTCACAAGTGTTAACTTCAACTGTCTGGGATTGGGATCCAGGATTTCCTGGCGTCCGAAATGACGACTTTCTGGGAAGGTAGTAAAGAAATATGCTTCGAACGGCTTGCGCATTGCGTATGAAGTATTGTGTGTGGCTGCTTTTATGTTTTATTTTTTTATACAATGATAATTCAACTTATCTGTTATCGTCCCAATCACCTGCTTATATTAGAATTATTTTTCTCAATAGCTAAGCTGCAACATTTGTGATTCCACTTTTATATTTTATCGATCGCCGAACTAAATTTCGATACAGGATAACTCACAAAAAATGTGGGGTAGCTGAATCTCTTTCCTCATTTTTGCCTATGATTGCACATCTCTATATTATCAGTAAATAATGTGCAGTTGGAACAATAATCTTCTCTCGTTTCCTCTTTTTTTAATTTTTCTAATTCTTACCACTAATCCCTAATTATATTACGCTTATTTTGGGTGGTAATAATCAGCGGAATTATACCAAGTAATACTCCCTGTGATGGTCAAACATTTTCGGTCTTTGTATTTATACCTTAATCCATAATTACCTGCAATAAATTTACACGCTGCTAGTAGACGATAACTAAAATAGCTATTGTGTGGCAGTTTGTTGAGGATAAGGATGCGGGACGCAGCAACAAGGTGTTTGTCCGCCTGTACGACAAAGACAACACCGGTCACGACGATCCTCTGGGAAGGTACCAAAATCTAGACTCCTAAAGCTACAAACTAAACACATTCATTCATATTATCCACATATACCGAATGCAATGTCCACGTAAAGATGTAGAATTTTTTCACCAGTAGTAGATAAATGCATTGTGGAGGATAGTGGCTGGATGGAAATTGATTATCCCAAGGGCGAAAAAAAATTAATGAATTGTTAAAAATTGAAGAAAAAAAAAAGCAAGACGGATGCATCCAGATCCTGATTTAGTCTTCGTTTGATTCTTGAACTCACGTAATTAATTGTACGCTCATGCAAATCAAAATTTTCAGAGTTTGGCTAACGATCCAACGTTAGTAAGCTAACGAATGTTAATAGCCTCAATAACAAATGCAATAATTGTATGTATGTATAGACCTTCGCATGTGTATTTGCAGTTCCTACTGCCTGTATTTTCTTCTGTTCTCATGAGGATAACACCGAATGTTGCAGCACAGAGCATTATAGATCTGTTTGTCTTTCTAGAACGCTTCATATGGCATCCTCACAGCTTTTACATGATAATAACATTCACACTTTTCACGATATGTGCACTTTACGAGGTTCAGCTTTATATTATAGGTGTACACATGTAAATGTAAATACATACTCGAATATATGTATATACATGTGTATATGAATATAATAATTGCTTGCGCATTTATTAAAAATCCGCAATATTGTAATCATGAATTTTATATTCCCGTAACAGGGCTACTATCGAAGTCGTCCGAGTTCAGAAGAAAGGAACTTTGGACATTGTAAGTCTGAGTAATATTTGAATAATGTGACCTTGCAAATTGATAAGTTGCATTCTCATTAGGTCTTCTAAATACATTTCCATTAACTACTATCATAATACTTTCACAGTGGATCACCTTGGAGTTTGCCAAGCATGGCATGGTTCATCTTCGACTCACATGGTTGACGCTCTCTAAAAATCTTGGAGACCTTCCAGCTGTGAGTGATAAATAACAATGAATCCAGTTGACAAACCGTTCTAGTATCTCCAATTTTATGATGTTCAATTAATTTTATTACACAGGCGTTGGCAGAAACGCAACTACTACGAGTTACCTCAATGAGCACGGCGCTGCTTATTATCTACATTGATTCAGCTAAAAATTTGCCGGTAATACAAAGTTTTGAATCTTCGTTACTTTGCAAAAGTAGATGAACAGTTGAACACTGTAGATTCCATATTCGTTTGTAGTGTGTTAAAGGTACCAAACAGCCCGATGTCTACCTTGAGGCAGCAATTGGAAATCGTACAGAAAGAACTGGGACAATCATGCGGGCGTGTGACCCCATATGGGAACAAGGCTTTACTTTCCTTGTTTCAAATCCAGAAACCGATACACTGCACTTAAGGGTAATGTTGCATTTTATTTTTCCCTTATTAATATTTATCCTAACATCAATAAAGAAGGCACCATAGATCTCTGTTGAATCCATTGATTGTTCAGATCGTTGATGAGAAAACAGGAACTACTGTCGGCGTACTGAGTTATCCGTTAACGTCGTTAATGGAAAAAGAAAATTTAGAAGTATCTCGTCAACCATACAATCTGCAACATGCTCAAGCAGACAGCAAAATCATCCTCTCAATGTCACTTAGGGTATGGAATCGATTGTATTTTTTAGCGACTTGTTTTCAAGTGTCGATCTAGCTATGATAAATACTTGCGAATTTTCTCAAACATAGATTCTGAAATACGAAGCTCCTGAGCGCACTTCAGACGATGATGATGAGGAACAGGATTTCAACGCTCTAAACCAAAAATTTGAACGTCAAGAATCGAATATGAGTCTTACCCCATCAAGTAGTAGTAAGTTTTATTTCATCATCTCTCTTTTTTTTCTTTTTTCTGTTACTATCGATTTTCATATTGGACAAGACTACTTCGAATCTCTTTTCCAGTTTCAGCCAGCCCACTAAAGAAACAGCTATCTAAAGATTCTGTCACCAGTAGTGCCATATCCACAGCCAGCTTCAATCCAACCGAAAGTGTTGAGGAGGAAACAACATTGATTCAAGAACCCACAGCGATTTCAATTGACTCTATACCAGTATTAGCAAACCCAAATTTAGTCCATAGGAATCTCAGTGTAACTTCTTCAGCTGGAGAATCGGGATTAGGCAGAATTCAGCTGACCTTGCGACACAGCGTGGCTAGACAGAAGCTCGTCGTTGTCGTTCACAAAATTGCGTGAGTATTTGAAATACCTATTTGGCTTATACCGCCATCTGAGTGTTATGCAAAAAGAAAACTGTGAAGATACGTGTTGCATTTTTTTCGTACAGTAATCTACCGCTTCCTCACAACGATCCGAACAGCATACCAGATCCCTATGTCAAGCTCTACCTCTTGCCGGATCGTCACAAGGAATCTAAGCGCAAAACCGCTGTCATGAAGGACAATTGTAGTCCGGTATACGATGAGCAATTTGAATATCTCATCTCTCAGGGTGACATTAATTCCAAGAGATTGGAAGTCTCTGTGTGTACTCAGAAGGGATGGCTCTCCGCAGGTGGAAACGTGATTGGGCAGGTTTATCTTACTCTAGCTGATCTCGATCTCACCCAACCGATTACCGGCTGGTATGATCTACTCCCTGTAAATCAGAACTAAGAAATCAGAAGGAATACACACAGTGTTAATCGCGGAAATTCAGAGAAAAGGAATTTTCCGTAAGGAGAATAAAAAGATTAATTATTTTTTTTTTTGGATGGTTCGGAATAGAAAGTCCATACCAAAGTCAGCATTCGAAAGTGCATTTGCTCGCTATTGCAAACCAATATTCATAGCTATCGATTTAAAAGTTTGAGGGGTTACATACACTCAAAAATGTCAGATTTACCGAAAACTTAAAGGTGCTATATTGTTCAGTGTTCTGTCGTATTATTAGGTATAAAATTCAATAAAATTTTTCAGTGTATAAGAACCCCTGAGTATTTTGTTACAAGGTTTTGAAATCGCCGATAACACTGTATTATCAAAACGAATCTACTCTGCTAAGAAAGTATTTTTTATGCTTTTGATATTGTTCTATCTGATAAATATTTATATGTTATAATCCGTTTGTGAAATATGCGTATTGAGCATCGATTCGACAATTACCTAAGCTGTTACCATGTCATAAATTCAATATTTTTTCAGTGAGGGATTACATGTAGACAACTTGATCGCATTTATAATTTTTTCAACATTGACAGTCAATTTTATGACCATTGATACTGAGCATGTTAAAGACAAGCAAATATCTCTCTCTCCGATAAATTAAATCAAAAGTACTATTACTACTATGATCTTGTTCAAGTTTGATTACGCTGAATGAATTTAACAAAACTATCGATTAACTGATATCCTATTTATGGTTATTGATGAAGATAGTGCTGGCCTCACTATAAATATAGACATATACACTGTGTTATATATTTACAAATAACATAGGATTTACTTACGTTAAACATAAAGTAAACTTAATATATTTCTGGCATTTTTTTTTTTCAGATTAACATTATGATTATATTTTTACCTTTGCTATAAATTTTTTTTGTTTACACTTTTGATGTCACATTATATTGTTGGTAATAGAAAAATAAAGAAAAACAAGACAATCAGTGTTTCGATTTTCCTGTAATCGCTGATCTATATCTCATAGGTCAGTGCATGTAATAGAATCCATTTCATCATGATACCTTCCTATGATTTTTTGCAGGACATTTTACTGGGAGCATGAATTTGAGATCAGTTTATGAATTTCCGCTGTACACTATTGACTTATTTTAATCCTTTTATATTCAAGCGGTCACCTAGGAAACCCATGGAAAATAAATAACAGTTAGAAACGAATGCAGGCCCGGTTGATTGATTTTAGTTGCAGATGTATTCAGATACAACTGATGTCTTGAACCTGTGACCATCTTGTCCGCATTCAAAATGCGTCGTAACGCTCCGTTGCCTGTACTGCCAGGCTTTAACTTTGATACCAGAGTAAATATTTTTGTCAATTAATCTTTCTCTCGTGATGTAATGTACAATTTTCACGATCGGTATCTTGTGCCGCGTATTCCAGATCGGACAAACTAAATTCCACAAGCCCCAACATTTTGGCAGAATTCATACTGGTGTTTATTATTTGTCAGAGAAAGCAAAATGCGGTATCGGAGGCGAACCTTTACCATTCGTAGGGCATGATCGCTATCCAGCTCTATACCCTCGAGGCGAGGTGCAAGCTCTACCCCCGTGGCTTGCATTTGATAACCAGGTGAGCTTGGAAGCCAATTAATCTCTATTTGATTTTGAGATATGTATAATTTATCATTGCAGCGATTGATGTTTAAAGCTTATTTTCAAGAAACTGTCCAAGAGAGATGGCAATCGCCATTTCAAATAAGGGTAGTCACAATAAGTTTCTTTCTGGAGGATGGTACGATAAAAATATCGGAACCAGAAGTTGATAATAGTGGATTAGAACAAGGTACTCAGACAAGTACCTAGTTGATTATTTTTTCTCTTGAGCCCATTCTCTTTATCCTTTTTTTAATACTCAGGTGTTCTGGTTAGGCGGCAAAGAATACCTATGCCAGATCCTGTACGATATCGATATTACGATATTCTGGATTTGAATATAGGCAAAGAACCAGAGTTCTTTGCTCGTGTGTACAAAATTGTTGACTGCGATAAATTCACCAGAAGATTCCTAAACCGTTGCGGTATACCCGTCCCTGATCCTATCGAAATACCAAGAGATCCCTATAACGAGCGGCGCAAAGTTGTAAGGACTTTCTTTTTTATCTCTTGCATGTGGCAGAAATTACATTATCTATTGACTACACAGTAAATCCTAATCATCTATTTAAATGCTCAGGAAATATTTTCAAAAAAGCCAAATCGAAAGATAGATACTTTAGCCAAGTTTCTATCCAATGACAGAAAAGTCCTGAGATTTTATGGCTACTGGGATGACACAGGCTCGACATATGGCGTAATGCATGATTTAGAGCTACATTTCTATCTCTCAGACGATACAATTGAAATAAAAGAAAATATTCCACCGAACTCTGGTCGTGATACAGGCTTCATGTTCATAAAGCGAATGAAACTCCCAAAAGTGAGATACGATTAAACACTCATTATCTAGATATGGTGTATTACTTCACTCTCAAAATTCGCTTCATAAATCCGTTGCTCCAGGACTTTTCAAAAATCGATCCTCCAGGAGCGGCAGATCCTTTTACCGTCCTCAATGTTCTGGGAGAAAATATCTCTTCCAGTTGGTACATAGTAGATTCATTGAACACTGGAAAATCTGATGGAGAATTTTACCGGGATAAAGATTTAATGATTGGCGCTGAAATGAATGTATTCGGTAGAAAAGTTGTGATAACAGACATGGATCCTTATACGAGAGAATATTATAGGTACAGCATCCAGCTATTTACTTTATTTTATTTTTTATTATCTGATCATCGGTTGTTTGACTTATTTTTATTCGCGCAGAGTAAAATTTGGCATAGATAATTTCACGCCATTGGAAAGACCTGACATCAAAAAAGAATCTGAATGTAAGCCGGTAGAGAAATATATACCGCCGTACAATGGATACGGTAGTTACGAAGACTCCCTCGGGAACTGCTTCAGCATAGAGCCAAAGCCACCGAAGATAGATTTTGTCAAGTTTTACGAACATGATAAGTGAGTACAGTTACTCTTGATGGACATCCGAATGAACTTACCTCACTCTAATTCTTTTTATCACACTGTTTCGCATTTCCGAATTCTTACAGGCAGGGTTTCGAGAGTCACGTTCTCCGATTCAGAGCAAAGCTCATATCAAACATACCCGAAAACGCTGACCGGCATTTCATAATAAGGGTATTTTTGACGGATAATACAATTTCGATATTTGAATTAGCGATTCGAAACTCAGGTATCGTGTCATTGAAGGAAAATAATTTTTTTCATTGCGATCTCAAAAAACATTCGTTCTCCTAGATCGCTGATTCTTTTATTTCATCAGGTTTCAAGCGATGTCTGTTTCAAAAAAGAATGGAGGTGATGATGCCTCGACAAGATATTTATACAAATAAAAAACCGAAATATTACGAGCCCCATCATTTTTATATCGGTGCGCGAGTCAATCTCAATGGATTCAATTTCCAAATAACATCCGCTGATATCTACGCCCTTCGATACATGGAGATTCATTGCAATCAGGTAAAAAATTTCACTATTTCCTAGATCAGAGATTTGTCTCCTATCGCCTAATATACACTACTAATTTACATCGCTAAATTTGCAGTTTCCTGTGGCGAATATAAAGCTGATAATGGAAAAGTTACGCAAGGCTTTGAAACCGGTGTACAAAAAATTTCTGCAGGAATACTATCCCGTATCTCCAGAATGCGATACTCCGGTTGTGGAATACAAGCATTTGCGGTATTTAATTTAAATTATTTATCACAGCGTTTGCCAACATCTTCATAAAATTTGAAATTATCAAACCCCCATGTGTATTAACACATCCTCCTGGTATTGCTTTTTACAGAGAAGCCCTCTGTAAATACCTGGGAGACCGGATAACTGAACATGAAATGATCACTGTCGCACGTTACTATTCATCCCATGAAGAAAAAGAACGACATACAAGGGAATACATAAGGTGACTATAATTATAACTAAAATTATTCATTTGATTAATTATTTCATTATCGTATGTTCGTAATGATCAGGTCTTTGGTGCATGGAGAATTGACTCGGCAGCTTTGGGCAGATGTGGAAAGGTTGGAGGAAGATTTGCACCATGTGGACAGAGCAAGAACTGGCTATTTGCCTCGTGACGAACTCTACACGATCATACGTGGCTGTCGTCTCCCTCTGGATATTGAATTAATAAATTCTATGTTAGATCAGTAAGTCTTTTCATGTATCAGTGTGAGCAGATATCGGAACAAATTTTGATAATTTTTAACGTATAACGTAAATTTTCTACTCTCTTCAGTCTCTGCAAAAATGAGGAAGGTAAAATCGACTACAACGATCTACTGCAATTCATTGATGTGAAACTCAATCCCGTCATGCCAACACCTCCGATTAATGTGAAGGTACATCCACGATTAGATTTAATTATGATCTATACACGTACTTGGCCTCAAAAATCAATATATTTTGTAGTCTGCTTTGTGGTGGGCATCGGAGAAAGAACCAGACTGCGGTGCGGGCATCGACTGGTGCAGATTTTTAACTGATTTGGATATCAAAGAGGAAGATTGTGAGCAGATGTTGGAAGCAAACTGAAGAAAATGGGGAATCTGAGTCGGAGGAATCTCATAGACATTTTTACATGATTTTACTTTATATCTGAGATCGTTTGAATAAAGAACGGCGTGAAAAAAAATAACGCTCGTTATTAGTTTGATGAGGATGTTTAATTAATCGTACATCGATTACATTCAATTGAAAAACAGAATCATCTATATTTACATTGGACATTTTTATATTCTACTATAAATAAAATTAAACACTATAATAATATGATACGATATTAAATATTCTATCAGACACGGAGAGCCAATAAATATTGAACATGTATAAATTACATTTAAGTACGTAGATTAGGCCTTTGCCTTTGGTTTCTTGGCAATCTTCCGATTATATTCAAGCAAACAATTTTTAATTCGTTCGATTATTTGCAAATGAGATTGTAATTATTTTTCAACTAATTACATTCGTGGGTATTTGCGGACTTGCGGCAAGTCTTGCATTTGACGTAACAACAATTGTACCATTTGCATTGGCACCTTTCAAGTATCTCTTCCGTTTTGGTAACGTGTCCACGGCCGCAGCACAGATATTCGCAACCCTCGTAACCAGAGCTGCTCGCGTTGCACTGTCTGAAACATAATATGATCGGAATACCGTTGAGTATAATTCAGCAAGTTTTCTATATTCAAACGTCACCTAATTATATTTATCTAATTTTTTGTGCTAGCGCCTGATGTTATTAATATCTCTTTCATTCCCTATAGTCGCAAGCCACACCCGTAGATGCGCTGTTTATATTTCTAGGCCTATTTCTTGGCTGACGTAAATTCCATGACTAATGCAATCAAGGGCTTACAAAACGCTGCAAAGTCCGCGATCCTTTTGTCCGTCTGCATATTCTGTTTGTGCATTTTATGCCGCTATGCAGATTGCAAAAGCATAATAAATTCTCTTAGAGAAAAAAAAATACCCTGAGATTCCGCGCCTCAGGTCTTGAAAATGCCAAAGTTTCTTTCGTTTTGTTTCATAGCTATACCTGTAGTAAGTATGTATACTATATTCACCTTCCTACGGTGCCGAGACTTCCGCGTTTTGTATCTGGGAGGCAATAGTCTGGGCTTTTGGTGGTATAGAGGAGATTGTCGTGGTGATATAAAGGAGGCAATCGACCGCCCGGTCTCGCTTTGACTTCCGCAGCTGTCGAGTATCTTTGAAGAAGACGTTTTCCCGCAACCGCCGGTCCAGAAGATCCGAGTCCTCGCCAGCAGGTTCTTACGCTACAGGAACCCGAAACACCGTGACATTTGCATTCCAATGTCAACGACTGTTCGACAGCCTGCGGAGAAATGCTAAGTTATGAATAATAGAACAGACGAGAAACTCGTGTTTCCTTTTTTTCTAATGTTCCATTATTGACATGTCGATAATATAATCCAGCATAATCTCACCCTTCTACCAGCTCTGTTGTTGTGCATGTTGACTGCGTGCATGAATTTCCCCATAGCCCCGGTCCCGGGTGGGCTGGAGGCTTGGAGGAATCTTTTAGCGATTCTTGAGGCAGATTTTACGTCGTCACCGCATCCACCCCACTTGAAGGAATTCCTTGAAGCTAGTGCCCCCAGTGCCGCAGATGAGGAGGTCAGGGCAGAGGGTGATGGCGGCTCTCTTCGAGGAGGTGTTGCACAGGAACAAGCTGCAAGACTTCCCAAAGCACAGCCTCGCGCTAGTCGCCAAACTGCAGCAGCGGCAGACATCGCGTAGACGAAGGCCTGCTCTCGAGTTCCTGCCAAAATGTAAGAGATTTAATGACGTGAGTTGTAGATTATTTTAATGAATTGAAATGAAAAGGTGGAGAGAATGAAATTAGGGAAATGGTATACTCGGGAAGCGCATCAATTTTCTATCTTTTAAAACTGGCGACGTAGCTCGAGGCCTATTTCGGTAGAAAATTGGAAGAGAAAGAACCGGAGCTGGGAAGCCACTGACCGGCGACTCGCGAGACCCGTAATTGCCTTGGTTCGATAATAAATTCTCAGTCATAATTAAGAACTAAGACCGCGCGTCTTCTCATTTAGGTCTTCCCATTCAAAGCAGCAAAAGCGAAGGCGGCGGTGGAGGCGGAGGTGGAGGCGGAGACGAAGAGCACGAGGGCGAAGAACTCGTTCAAGGAAAGGGGAACAGTGAATATTACGATGATAGCTACAAAATCCCTGCCTAGACACAAGACTTCATTTTATCCTTTGCCCCCAGGCGAATGTTAGGAAACAGGTGCTACGAAAAAAAATGTTCTTTAAACTTATACATGAGAGTTCGAAAGAAAATGAAAAAAAAAAAGTACCTTAGTGAATAATAAATGTCAAACCTCCGAGCAGATCCTGGGTGTAATTTGGAGCGAGCTGGATCGTGCTACAGTTCCATCTGCGATGCCGAAACGTCTGTTGGCAGACAGTCGCTGTATCTTTTGCAGCCTCCACCAGGTTGGGCATGACGTCGGGCGCCGCGCGACACACCCTGGCCTGTTTTCTCTCGAAAAGTCCGGAACTCCTGGCCCCGGTACACGATTCTCTTGACCAAGTCCATCCCTCAGCGGTGCGTCCGAGCGCCCTAAGAATGCGTGAATAATTATCATGGCAATTAGTCAAAATCGAGGAGAATTAATTATGGTTTGAAAATTTTCGCGCAGGAATTCGAAGAGTTCGAGATACGGCGAACGAATTGTCTTCGTAGAGAACGGAAAAGACGCGCGATATTTCAGGCTTTACCAAACGGTACGGAATTTCTACTCACTCCAGCAACGTTTCACCCGACGTAATACCCACGATCTGGTAAGTTTCATTGAGAATATGTTAACCGCATTACAAATTTCTACCTACACGTATTCTGAACCGTTCAAACTAGAATGTCTGATCCCATGATAAATCGCCGCATTTCATCCCTGCCGCTTTCCGTTCCTTGGTATTTCCTCCATATCTTTGTCACTATTATAGGTATAGGGAGAGAGAGTGGGACGTGCTCTTTAGTTTCGCTTGCAATCGGCTCCAGACTTAAACATTTCCCTGTGTCGACCCTCGAGTCGGTGCTCGTTAATATCTAGAAAGCATTTGGAAAATTACAGGGTTTGATCGTAAAGCCAGTCAAGAACCGTAAAACGCAGGACGACGCAAGACGCGAACGCGTCAAATGAACCTCACAAATCGCACCATTCCGGTTATGGCCAGCAATTACGAACACCTGTAACTTCCAACGATCTTAAACGCGTCTAGACGCCCAAGACTGTAATAGGAGAGTACAGCCAACTAGATGTAACTGCCCCAGGTCCTTGGTAAAATTAAACAAAATATCTTAGAAGAAAAGACGCAATCTTAGAGGGTCCTTCGAAAGTGTTTTAATTTTTCACGAGTTATCTCAAAATCTATTTCGCAAATGAATGTCTATATTAAATTATTGAGGAGCACATGTGTTGTAGAATCCTTGTTAGTCGACGATCCGGGGGTGTACAGGCGGACCTAATATTAACTAGTTAAATTTAATCAAGCGAATCATATGTATCAATTAAACGTCCCTGCGGCTTTTCTTCATCTCATAAAATGAGCCGCGATGCAAGCGGAGAGAGCCTGCGTTTTGATATAAAACGGACCATCTAAGATTAGATTACGTGACAATTGCATGGTTTCAAAGACCCTCACGATTACCGGTCACCAAGTATACAACAAGTCCCATGAAAAAGAAATACCAAAAGTATAATAATAATCATAATAATAATAAACGATACCAAGATTTATCGCGCACGCAATTCTGCGGTCCACCATATAACTTGACAATAGCCTCAGCAGCAGTACGAGAGGTAATTCAGAGGAGCAAGTTATCACATGCATGACAATCCTATGCACGTGTATATGAAACGAGAAACAACGAGTGGGAGATTTTTTTTTTTCTCTTCCCTTTTTTTCTCAAGCAGTAAACCCCGCGGTGTCTTGTTCCTCGCGTAAGCCTATAAGGCCATTTAACACCTGGCGCACTGAGCATAAAGGTGTAGTGAATTGTATCAGGCTTGAGACTTTATTACATGGTGAATTATTATTTTATTTAAAATGTCTTTTCGTTTTTCGTTTTTTCTTTTTCTAATAACTTAGCGTTTCATTTTTGTATCTTGTAATAATTTTTCTAGGATTTGTTAAGTTCCATGACCGACACGAAGCGGTGATTTAGGAAAAGGGGTGATAGACACGAGGGAAAGAAAAACGCGGTTGATGAACTACTGGCGGAGTGATGGCCGTTTCGCGTGCCTGCAGACTACGCCAAAACCCCCAAGGCCCATTCCCTCCCGTCCTGCAGTATAGGTATTTCGAGCTTGATGTGGTGGGCAGGGCGATCCCGAAGGGGAGAAGATTGGAGGGTGTGTATGCGTCTTATTTCCGTGATTTATGCCGACGAAACGAAAGAGAAAAGGGGATATTCTTTAATAACAACCTTCTGAGCTGTTATTATCTGAAAGAATGATTGTTGCATGGCCCACGACGGTGGGGGGAGGAAAAATACATAATTAGTTGTTCGTTTATTAGTTATGAATCATACCTGCTTAATTATAAAAATCGTTTATTATTTTCATCATTTATTTATTCAATTTTATCCTTCTTTGCAATTAAAAATGAATATTTCGCATGATCCGGTAAAGTTCGATCGGTTGATATAATTATCTCTACGCGTAGATTCTGTTTCAGATGAAGGACCGAGCGGAGAATAAGCTGGATCTACGTGAAAGATGATCTAGCGGTCGAAGATTATGATATAGGAGACCACCGACGTACCCTATTTATTTGTTTCTCATTAAGCTGACTACATTAATCTTCGACCGTTTCGTTCCATCATCACCAATGATCGTTTTCATTGATGTATTTTCTCCTGCTTATGAGATATTTATATCGAGCAGAGGGGATCACAAGAGGGTATGAGAAGATGAAGAAAAAGAGAGAAAATTTACGTGATTGCGTAATCCTAAGAATTCGTCGTGTTCTCGAGTGCCATTATGTATCTATACTTACAACCACTTGATGCACGTTCCATCCTGAACGACAAGTACAAGGGCGATGAAAGAGATTTGGAATAAATTTAAGTAGGTGCGCCGATTCCCGGATTCCAAAAGCATCTTCGATGATGATTATTGTGAATTAATTCTTTCTCACATCTTTGTAGGGGAATTTTTGTAATGTTGGACGATGTTTTATAACGAAGGCGATCGTCGGCACCCTCATTCCGCAAGGTGCGGTTCCCTCTTATCCTGCACACTGGTCCCAATCCCGGTAACCGAGCTGCACTTTTTCATTATATATTTATTCGGCAAAGTCTGATGACCTTACCGAGGGCTGCACTCCGGTATATAACTCCACTGCACCTCGAGTCTCTAAACTTCTTCGATAGAATGATCGTGAGATTGAAATGTAATTTTTAAAGTTCTAATTATCCAAGAAAATAATATTCACTAACAAGCACTTTGAATATCCGAATTTTGATTTATTAGTCAAAAGCGATGATGATTAAATATAAATTTATTATGTACGTTATGTTTCAAACTTCAAAGGGGCCCCAAATTTATCCAGCGATCCTTGCTGTCCGAGGACCGAAGGAGAAAGATGCGGACTTTGCCTCGCGTAGCGATGCGACGGCGTATGTCCTCTTCTTGTAAAGTGCGGATATGTCTGCGCACGTTTCGTCGTCCAACGCCGTTGTAGACAGGCTTTTGGTAGGGGTGAGAAGGCGGGACCAAAAAACAGGTGTTTTTCCCCTCTGTTGCAACCTAAACTCACAATCAGTTACCCCGATAGATTTACTCAATGAACCCGTCGATGACGAGATACCGATGAAAATAAACCCTGCACGAACGATGACGATATCAGGAGCACCTTTTGCCGTCTACAAACGAGCCGCAGGAAGTCCGAAGAGTTGTTGCAGGAGCAAATTGTCGGAACCCCACTACGGAGTCTGAGAGATCTCGGAAACTGGGCGTACGACTTGCTATAGGGACTCTCTTTGGTCTGAGGAAAGATTGGAGGGAGAAATTGGCTCTTTTCGGTCATCACGAGAGCCCATTACGCGTACCCAGGGGCTTTGATTCTCACATCCTTACTGGTAAGGCCGGATTCGTTTGTGATTTTGAAGTGAGCCGCGGAAGATCGACTTGTGATGCAGCCCGGGGGAGGGAAGGAGAAGGGGGAGGAGAGAAGAACGAAACTTTGCTATGCCTCCTCAGGTATGAGGTAAGATTGCAGGGGGAGGGTGAAGAGGAAGGAAGAGAATAAAAGAGAAAAGAGAGAAAAGATATGTAGACGCGGGGTGAAGAGGTAAGCGCGGAGTTTTGAACACAAAGATGCCGCCCAGTCATTAGATACCATGGACCGTATGCTGCAGCGGTGCCCGCGGTCGACGTGCTTCGGATGCTGCGCCACCCATTCGGTATGGATCCTCGCGTAGGTGTACCTGCGGGCACAAACTCTCTTCGATGGATACCTTATTACGTACACCTTCGAATATCATCGAGAATTATAATTAGTTTGATAAACTAACGGGATAATTAAAAAAAAAACGGTTACGATTTCACATTGATAAATTATAATGAATTAATCTGAAACGAACAATGAATATAATTATGAACAATTAGCTGTGCGGGGTATTACGGACATTGAGGGGGGCGGGAGGGGAGGAAGTCACGCGAGATTCAAGTTCTGAGGATATGGTGGGGGAGGTGGAGGTGGAGGTGGAGGTGGATGGACCCTGGCAGTCGGTGCATGCAGCGGGGGCAGCAGCAGCAGCAGCGGCAGCTGCGAGTTTGGCTATTAAAAGCGGCTTACCCCTGCATATCAGAGTCTAATCTCTATCAACCCACGCTAAAACCTCTTTCCTACACCTAGAGGGATGAGGAGAAGCTAGGCTGCGTCGCTCGACGGAGCCCGCAAATATGAAGATTGGTAAATGAGCCGTAACGACGGGGACCGCCGGCGTGTGCATGGCAAGAAATAAAAATAATTATATCTGTGAGACGCTGCATCGTCGCGGCACTAATTTCTCTAATCATAGGCAAAAATCTTTCGAGTATAAGAGCCGGCGTGGAGGGGAGGGCAAAAAAACAGTCTCTGGATCTCTTTGGATCTCAGAGATTCAAACTAATGACACATGAGCTTTGTAGAATCCGCAGTGCGAAATTCAACGGAGACGAATCGCTAGAAATTAATTAGCGCGTCGGGATATCCAAGATTTTTGGCAGCGATTGTGCGTTAAGTCATTGTTCATGAGTTGTAGAGGCGATGAGGGATCCGTTTTGTTTTATAGTTTGACGTTGATCGCGCGTCCCGGATTATAATTTTATGTACCACCTCTCCCCCCTTTTCGCAATCTCTTGAAGCTTCGAAGTACTCGCTGGATATTAAAACGATATCAACGTCTTATGGCGCGCTTGATTCCTCTTCCTGACGAAACAATATCCTCCTTATCTACATAATCTTTATACAATGATCGCCGTCGCGTTTTGCTTATGTAAAAATATTATACATATATTTTACTTCGTACCCCCGGCGAACGGGAAACGCTCATGCTCGATTACTCGCCTTTTTATCATCCCTCTGGACTGCTGACAAAAGGAGGAAACTCTACGATCATTTGCATCAGATGTCCTATATAAATTGCGTAATGTCCTAGACCTATATTCAACATCAGAGACCTTATCTTTTCGAATAGAAATATAATAGCAAAATTATCAAATCCGATACATCGCGTAAACTGGTTATTCGACAATTTTAGAGATAAAAAAATAATTTTGAAGACCTTTTTTCATGCCGTTTCACTAATTTATTAATTTATTCTGCTAAAAATGAATATTCGAGGTAGATCTTTTCTACTACCTATGATGAATTCATTATTTTTTCATCACTACGAAATGAGAAAATTTATTCATCCTGACCAACGTATCGTAACTGATAGAATCGAACGAATTTTTGCTCTCAAAAGAGAACAGAGTCAGATCCATTTCGATTCCGATCCGCTGGATTTAATTCTAGCACGTGGGATTCACTGTAGTCGATCTATTCGATCTGACCCACGGCAACCATACGCCACCAAAATTTTGTGGGGAGGCAGCAGGATCATATTCTGAGTTAGATTGTGGCCGTAAAAATGTCCTGTATTGTCTCAAGTAATTTTCAATACGTTCTACGATCTGAAAAAAATGTAAACGGTTCAGTTATCACTAATTGTTAGACTACATCATCAAGTATGTTTCAGATTGACCTTATACCTTTGGATGTTTTGCAGAAAGGTCGTCGGTCTCGCAGGGGTCGTTAATCATGTCAAAAAGACATTTTTCGGTACACCTTGCGAATTGATTGAATGCTGGGCAAGAAATCTTTGCCCTATTTCGCAGTTCGATTATTTTTTCCGGTGTTACGGAAGCGTTAGAAATACTAGCGATCGCCCTTCCGGCGTCGGAGTTCAAAACGGACGTTGGATCATACGGAGGAATGTCATCGGCTGCGCTGATGTTGCCGTAAAAATTAGGATATTGATTCTGATATCCTGGAAAAAATTTAGGTAAAGACTTTGCTTCGTATTGTTTTCAAAAAATGAAGTTATATGTGATTAATTTTTAGGCACCTTCGAGTAACTTGAATTTCCCGATTATACCACCCGCAACTTCCTCGACCTCGTCGATGTTTAAAAGCAAGGAATTTCGAGGGCTTGCCGATCCGTCTTTGAGAGCAGGCCACTGATTTACCCCATCGATTTCACCGAGATCGCTTACGTTTCCTCCAGCTGCGGAATAGATCGTGGGCATCCAGTCCGTGATGTGCATCAGTTCGTTTGAGACTCTCGAAACGTTTTTTAGTAGTGGAGAATAAATGCACGTGGACGATCTCACCCCTCCGTCAAACATTGAAAACTTGAGCTGATCGGATAAATCATGTTAATAATTTTTAGCCAAGATATTCAGGAATTCGTAAACTCACCCCGCGAAGAGGATAATTCGATCCGTAATTCTCGTGAAGACCTTCCGTCTGCGCCCCGTTATCCGTGGTAAATAAAATTATCGAATTTTCCAGCATTCCTCTGTCTTTAATCGCTCTTATGGTACGGCCGACCGAAGCGTCCAGTCTTTCCACCATCCCTACAACGATTAAGAGACTCTCGCTTTTCTTTTTTTCCTTTTAAATATGTGATAATCACAGTTTTAACTAAAACGCCGAACCTTACCGGCATACTTTCGCCTTTTAATGTCCTTTATGTATCCGAATTTTGCGTTTACTTCGTCAATATCATGTACCTCGACAGGATCCTCCGGCTCCCCGCTGTGCGGTGCAAGATGAGCGATTTGAAGATAAAGTGGTTTTTCCACATCGTGGTTTCTTATGATGTTCTCCACTTCCTCTGTAACAATATCCGTAAAATACTTCCTATTTCTCACGACCTTGGAGACGTTTGGGTTGTCCCGATGAAGGTCATGACCGGTGTCGTTCTACGGGCGTGTAAATTTCGGAATTATAAATTCTCCATCAAAGTGGAACGGGGGACTAGGTTGAGACTCACGCTCTGTCTTATCGTGTGATCGAAGTACTTGATGTATCCGCTGTAGTAGCCCAAAAATGAGTCAAAACCTCGATGACTCGGCGTATGATCTACCGAATAATAACCGACGTGCCATTTTCCCACTAATCTGGTCGTGTACCCCAAATTTTTCAGGTGACCCGGCAGCAAAGGGGTTTCCAACGGGATTCCCCAGCGTTCGCCAGCCTTCAGTGGAAACCCTTGCATTCCTAGGAAATCGTAATCGGAGGTGATTATCATGCATATGGTGGGCAAAAAGTCTCGATGATTGAAAGAATTACCACTCCGAATTGGATAACGTCCGGTGAGATACGCGGTCCTAGACGGCGTACAAGTTGGTAAAACATAGTGTCGATTTAATGCGATTCCATTCGCCACTAGAGCGTCGATGTTCGGAGTCGGTATTTGGTCGGATCCATGGAAGCTGACGTCGTTCCATCCCTTGTTAAAATTACCAAAGAAATTCAATTCATTTCGAAGAACATCTAAATAAACGTTCGCCGAGGCTGTGGTAAAACGGGCTCGCTAATATTGACGTAACATTATTATTATTTATCATGATATTTGCGTAATATCTAGGTTATTATATCGACTTTGCGTCATCCACGCTATTCGCGATAAGATAATTCAACAGCAAATAATTTTAGACAGTACCAATTACCGAACAACGCGCATATTTAATTCGAGATAATCTGGGGCTGCATATGATAGAAATTTTTTTCCAAGTTCTTGATATAGATGTGTCAATTTTTTCTCCTGAGGTAAGAATTTTTATTAAAAAGATACAAAAACCAAATGGGCATCAGTTGACTTTGAGTACTGCATTTGAGCAATGTTTATTTTAATTAACATTCGTGTCTGCCGATAATAACGATTCGGTAATATATTTCCAGCGTGAAAAGGCACACATTGACATGACCTATTCAATCAAACTTGTTTTTCTTTTATATACATACTATACTTATGTTGCCTACTTACGAGCTATGTGTATAATAATAAGACATTTAGGAAAGTGAAATTCATTTAATATTCTTACCAGATCGTCGGCAATAATTGTGAACACATGCGGTGGTCGATGACTTTCAGCCTGTCTACTTGATTTCGTATATATTTTACCAAAATTATTCGCGAATACACAGACAACAAATGTCGACAGAATTATACCGGTGATAACGTTAATATACGTCATTTTTTTCTTCCAATTTTCAAACAGCTAACTTTGATTATTTCTTCATTACTATGGTAAGTAAAACCCGCACAATTTATAACGGAATAACTCTGTTTCTCACGATACCATTAAAGTAAAAGTAACTAAATTAAAGAAAAAAAAAAAAAATTAAATACGATTTTAAACGCCTTTCATAAACTCACTATACAGGCGTACAGTATGAAAGTGACTCTTATTAAGTTTCGTTCTTTTAATATATTCTACCTCTAAAGTAACATCTGATGATTTAGCCTTTCGTAAGCCTTGATATTACATGTATGTTATTGAGACTGTGGAGGGGAGACACAGATAGTTTTTTTTTTTTCCTTTTATTTTTCTTTTGCTCAGCCTTGGTTGGCTGGAAAATATATTTCAGACTAACTCGATGTATAATCTAAAACTAGTATCTAATAATGTTTTTTTTTTATGACGTCTGCAAAGTTGTATTCGCAAACGACCAAGAAATAACATTCGATTGTGAATTGAGACTCAGCTACAGAATTTCATTCATGTTTTACATCGTTAGTATCGTAAAAGTTATCAGAATCTATTGAGTGTACATCATGGAATGAAAGAAACATGTCTGCATCAACAGCGATGTAGTGTAGGTGTAGTATATCGATTGCGTGTAAGATAAATAATAATATATTTACAAAAATGAATATTTTCATAGGTGTACTTGTACATAAGTATATGGTATTATAGGTGTATTTGCTGACAAGCTTACAAAAGCTACTTGCAATGGAGGGTTGAAATTCTGGCGTGTTACCAGCTTAAATTATATAAAATAATTTTATGTTATAGTATAATTACCATAAATAACGTATTATAATAGTAAGTAATAAAATCGTTCGGCGCGTAACTATCTCGGTATATAGATAAGTCGTTTAATAATAATTAATATAATTATAATCTAATCGTCATCGATGAAATTAATTTCCACCAGGTCCTCATCGTCTTCATCTTTGTCTTCTTCTTCGACATCGTTCTCAACCTTCTCTCTGTCTTCGTCCTGGCTGTTGTCATCGACCACCCCCTCATTCGTCCTGCAATTTTTACTGCTATGCCAGTAGAACGTAGCGGCGGTATTTCTCGGGGGAAATGTGTCTTTCAGTCAAAGAAATGCCCTCAATCCAACTATCAGTAACACCATACCGATGTGCGCGCAAACTGCCAATGTGCTTACAGCTGTCGCTGCATTTGTAAAAGCATACAACATCGCCTCAGGACTAAGCCATGGCTCCCACGTC
Source organism: Athalia cordata (assembly GCA_963932425.1). Classification (NCBI taxonomy): domain Eukaryota; kingdom Metazoa; phylum Arthropoda; class Insecta; order Hymenoptera; family Athaliidae; genus Athalia; species Athalia cordata. The sequence continues at coordinate 1,358,433 of OZ010627.1, forward strand.
CCATTAAAACTACGCGGATCCGCGTGCCAATCTACAGGCATCAGGGCCTGTTTCGTTAACACGTTTCCATGCTGTTCCAGAAACAGATCCAACTGCGTTACCATCTGAAACGAGGAAAAAAAATCAGGTAACGTGTGCCTCGAAACAATAAGTCGTTGTCCGGAAACGAATATACCTTTTGATAATCTTTAGCGATGTTTTTCGTTTCGCAGGGATCGTTGACGATGTCGAAGAGGCACTCGGTTTCGTTACAGGCGTCGAAATTTCCCCGGCGAAGCTGCCCGGAGTACCCGCTGCATTCGACACTCGCCTTTAATCGGAGAACGGTCATTGCACTAGGTTGAGTAACCGGACCTCCTAGATACGTAGTGATACTTTTTGAGACGGTACTACCGAGAACCAAGGTCGTATTGTACTGTAAGTTCTCCAGGTAGCGACCAGACTCGCCGTGGTAACCATCGTAGTAACCTCTGCTGTAAGATCCTGAAGGGAATTCAAAATTTATGAACCGTTTTATTTTATTTATTCATTCATCGCGATGATTATAACGAACCTCGAAGGAGTTTGAATCTTCCTTGAATCGCGGCTTCTGTTCCGGACACCTCATCGATGTTTAGTAGTAAAGTGTGCCTCGTTCCAGCGCGACCTTCACTCAATGCCGGCCACTGATTTACGCCATCCAGATCTCCCAGGTCCCTCAGACTGCCCCCAGCAGCCGCGTAGAGTGTTGGGAGCCAGTCGGTCATATGAACAAGTTGTTCCGAAACTCTCGTCGTTTCGTAAAGACGCGGAGACCAAATGGCAGCTACCCCTCTAACTCCACCCTCGTACAAAGTATACTTGGTCTGTTGATTAGGAGATTAATTAATTTTATTAATCCAGTCGAATAATTTTTGAGGAATAATTGTTCGGCATCAACTTACACCTCGTAACGGCCAGTTGGAACCCCAATTTCTAAATTTCCCGACGGGAGTCGCCCCGTTGTCGGTGAGGAACAAAATCAGCGAGTCTTTCAGCAAACCCTTAGAACCAAGAGAGGCTACCACCCGTCCAACGGAATCGTCGAGGCGCGTCACCATGGCTACAAATTATCGAATAGGTATATTTTACGTTAATTATTGCTTGAATAAAAATTACTTTTATTCAATTGAACAACTTACCAGCAAATGTTCGTCGATTTGGTTCCCGAATGTGATAGAATTCATCGCTCCTCAAGTCGCGCATGGGGACTTCGAGAGGCGGATGAACAGCCAGATGGGAAATCTGCAGGTAAAGAGGCCGCATTGGATCATGGGAGTCGATGATTCTCAGCGCTTCTTCGGTGAAAAGATCTGTGGCATACTCGCCCTGGTCTCTCCAGGCCGGATCACTTCCACGATGCATATCGAATCCGCTCAAATTCTGCACAAGTATCGAATAAGTAATTTTGATATTTATAACGTAGTTTGAATATTGAAGATTTGTTAAATAATCGACAATAGTTATTACCCCTTGCTCGTACTTGTAGTCGTAGTAAGTAATGTGGCTGTTATAAAAACCGAGGAAAGAATCAAATCCTCGATGCAACGGCGTGTGCTGCGGCGTGTGATATCCGACGTGCCATTTTCCAATTAATCTCGTAACGTAACCGAGTCCTTGAAGATGTTCGGGAAGGGTGCGAATCTCCAGAGGAATACCGCGCGGTTCTCCAGCCTTTATTCCGGCGCCCTGCATCCCTGTTGAAAGAGAAAACGATGAAGAGAAGAAAAAAACGGAGCGTTAATAAATTAAATCAAAATCGAAGAACTCACCCATACGGATAGGATATCGCCCCGTAAGAAATGCGGCTCTCGAAGGCGTGCACGAAGGCAAAACGTAGTGTCTATTCAAAATCACCCCATTGTAGGCGAGGGCGTCTATGTTCGGTGTCGGTATTTGGTTTGAACCGTGAAAACCGACGTCATTCCACCCCTGAAATATTCATTAATGAATCGCAACCGCCGAATGTTATAGTCAAGTAGAACGCTATTAGACTTCCGGGTTGAATCGGAGTTGGATAATGTACGAATAAAACTAGACGGAGGTCATCATATAAAGATCTCGGAAGGGTAAATAACCGCGGTGGAGGGGTGGATAGAAGGCGTGCAGTATAATTACGTAACCCGACTGAATTTCGTCATCACTTTGCAGAGGAATTTTATTTGTTTGGTTGTCCGTGAGTCAGCGGACCGTGTGTCTGCATCCTCGTTCCTCTTCATGGTGCACGTGCCTCCTCTGGACCCCGTCGTGGGCGGTTCCGAGTAAACTAGTGGAAGCGTCCGCGGCTTAGGAGGTAATTGTCTTAACTCGGCGTGCATTGTTAATCCAAGTCGAGTGGTGCCACGTGCCCACCAACCAACCTCGCTGCATAATCTTCAGGAATATTAAACCAGGCGACGTATAAAATGATAAAGCTATCCGCCGGCACCACCGCCACGGTTTATATGTTCATGGCGATAAACGGACTGACGCCTGTTATCCGAGAATCAACGCTAAACTTATCCCAGTCTAATTATAAAGCCGATCAGTTATTTTTCCGTGAAAAATATCCTCCCCCCGCCTTCTCGACGGTGCAAGAAAAATGAAAATTATACCTCAGATGGATGAATGAAACGATGGATTTCCTTCGCTATAAGCAGACAGCTTAAGTGGCTCAAACACATTTCACTTCTTCTCGCGTCGTAGTTTCCTTAATTACATTATTTATCGCGACGAGAATTGGGGAGTAACGTTAGACTCTGAAACCTGATATGTCTCACATACCTACGCACGGCGTATTTGTAATATACCTATAGGTAATATATAGGAGTAATTACGAGCGTTCATTTCTAGGCGGTAATATACTAATGAGGATCAATTGACTAGGAGTCCCGGGACGACTGAAAGCGGCGATCCCGCCTCTCCGTTCAAAGATTAATGGTATAATTCTGACCTATTGATAATCATTCAATTCTGCAGATAATTCAATTCAACCATTTGTGACGATGAATAAAATGAACCCTTTTCAATCAGCTTACCAAATCATCCGCCATAATTACGATGATATGAGGTGGTGTCTGGTACTCCTTCGGTTCTCGGGTATGATGTTCCCGGGTGTGATCGCAGGCGACGTACGCGCCCAAAAGGAGAGCCAGACTGGCAACGAGGAATCGCATCACCATTTTGAAAAATCCAACAACAATTAAATCACCTCGCTCCGCAGACGATTTCCGTCTTTGCCGTTCAAATCTTAAGCCAAAAAAAATGCACTAAGTTTGATTCTTCCCTCTTTAACTTTCGGAGTGTTGTTGATATGCACCGCCAAAGAAGATCACAATTTTTCACAAGGACCCTTGCCGGATCTAAAGACTTGGTCAACGCATCTCGTGCAACCGCAAAGAGCAGAAAGTTCTTTGGAAAGGGTTTCTCAGCTTATATAGTCCGGCTAACTCGGTAAAATATACGTATCAGCGTATGAATGAACTCTGCGAAGTTGGACGAGGGGGTGGAAGAGAGGAAGATGAGAAGAGGCTGGGCTCATGCGTCTAATGAGTATGACAATCAGCGAAATACGTGCTCCGGTGTTCCGTTGGCTTCATTGAACATATACGTGCAACCCGAGACCCGCGTCCTCCCCTTTGCTTTTTCTCCCGTTAATCTGAATACTCCTTTTTTTTAAATTACTTTATTTCTTTCTTCTTATTACGTTGCAACAGCGTAATCGGTATTTCAAGAATCTAAAAACTCGACTCCTCCTCACGGAATCGGAGATGCGCACGTTGGAATCCTACAATTTTTATTTATACACGAGCATGCTATTTTTTTTTTTTTTTTTCCCTTCTCTTGACCATCTTAGGGTCGACGCCGCGGCAAATTTATGTATAATTATCGCAATCATTGGGACGAAATTTTCTCACGACCTTATATTGTACACTCATGGCTACAATTTGTAAATTATGCTTACATCATGTTTCACAGAATCTCTTAATTGAGATAAGAAGATCACCTTTGCACTCTGTTTTTGTTTGTCATTAGATGAGTTGGTAACAGGAGCAGCTGTAATGCGCGAATCATAAAGGTATGTTTGGTCCCCTCTCGAAAAAAATCCCTCGGTGCAACGTGCCGCGGATATCTACTGAGATGGAAATTGGTAAATAATGTAAATTCGACGTTTAATTTCTTAAGTAAATAATATCACATCTTAATGAAGGGAAACGGCGTCCATTGTTTTGGACCATAGGTCAAGTAGTGTTAATTTAGGGATACCAATTACATTATTCAGTATTTCCTCGTCGGATCGTTCGAGACATCCGCTGCTCAGAGTTACCTTGTAAGTTTCACGGCCAGATAAACATTTTAAATAAACAATGACTAAATAATCGTGGTTGTTATTGTAATGCTGGAACATCCAGAAGGGGCTAAATACTTTGATAAATCAAATTACCGGCTCGAAGAGTTCTCCTCGGCCGTAATTTTGAAGCTTTCGAGAGAATCAGTTCCAAGATTCTAAATTGCAGTAAATCGGGCGTAATTTTGGTGTTGAAAGATCTCGGATGTTTGGGTGGAGCAGAAAAATGAGTCAAGATTTAATTACATATCAAATTAAAAAGAAAGTAGATAGCAGTGAGTAAGCATCATTATTTCGTAATGCGGTAGTCAATGTGTGAATAGGCCGACTACGAAGCGCGCGGTAGGATCTGTCGACGAAATTTTCAATTTGAACAGGTTGGCATAAATCCCGCGAGAAAGAGCTTCCGCGGCTGATCGCAGCTGATTCGACTGTGATACGAGAGGGTCCCAGTTGCGCTCGATGTCCCCCTCAGACATCGTCTTACGATGCAAATCTTAGTAGTTGAATATTACGGTGGTTTAGATCAAACGCCCGAATGACGAATAAAAATATTAATGAATATTCAGCAAACGACGAAAGAGTGTACAACAATATCAAATAAAAATAACTTAGTTTTCTGCTTCAAAAGCGCATCTTTCTACGGGTAAAACAAAAAAAAAATTTTTTTTTTACGATTTTTTTAAGTGTACACCCGTCAAAACCGATTCTTGACTAAGCCCTACTGTTCTTACGGAAGAAGTGGCCAGAATTCACCTCGCCGAGTGTACACTTGTCATATATAACCACAGGAATTCGTACACATGTATTTCTTGCGGTTACATAGGAGTTCCAAGAAAAAATTCCTGCATTGGGGTAGGTCGCGAAAGGTGTGAAAAGAGTTAACAGGTGGTGCCGACAAATCGTTTCACACCTCCGTACAATAGATGTAAAAACAAGGCAAAAAAAAGATGTTAACACTTCATCACCTATTAAAAGCCCATAAATTATATTTAAATTCTTTCACGTGCCGACATTCCAATGCCCAAGCACGTGTAACAAAAAATCGCCAAAAAAGCAATACAGGTACCCCTTTAATGGGGTGAGCAAAGGCTCGTACCTATCAAGTGCGTGGAGCACACGGTACTTAAAGCTCACGGAGATTCTTTTGATTGCGAGAAGGTCAAGCGAGCTGCGCAACCCGATGGCGACATAAAGAACTAACTCGCGAGGGCCCGAGTGCGGCCCGCCAGGGTAGAAAATTTCCTTTAAATTTCTCTATTCTAATCTGTATTTGCGTTTCCTATTATATCTCAGGAACCAATAATCGGAATTTGATGAATTTGGTCGCGTTCGATTCGTATTAAAATAAGGAACATTCTTTTTATCATAGCAAAAGTTTGTTGTATAACGTGTGCTCAGAATCAACAGATTACGCGACGACCGTGTTGATTTTCGACCCTAAAGTCGAGAAAAAATTCTAAAAAAAAATCCGTTTTTTGAAAGTATGTAATAATTACAGCACGTGTTATCTATCAGTTTATTAGCTTATCATTCTGCACTACTTTATTTATTTTATTGAGTTGCAACTGTTGTAAAAAAGAGAACTTCAACTTCTCTATTCACCGTATAACAACTAGTTATGACTGATTGTGAGCACACAAACCCTCACGTATATATGAATACTTTGAACGATTCCAGATTATTTATAGGCCAGGTAAACAGTTGCGCTTCGTATCTCGAGACTTATCTCTATCCAATGAACAATTCATTCGCGTTATGATGTTATCAATTCAATGTTTCAAATTCGGATTCCTGAGGTCAAAATACATAAGAATACCATAGAAAACGGTGTAAAAAAAATTGTCGACTTTCGGCCCAAATTTTGAAAGAAACAAAGGCTATAGGCTTAGGATTTTCTTGATTTTGAGGCCGATAATGAAGCATTTTTGAAATTGATTGCAGGACGCTTATCCTACGTATTTTTACGCAGGGAACACGAATACGTCGATGAAATTGATCTAGAATCAAATCCCATCGAGATATCCTTGATTTATCACTTTTCAGATCGATAAATTGGCGATAACGTGATCAATTTAATAGGTAATTCAATTTGGCTTGCAGATTCGGATTCCTGAGGTCAAAATACATAAAAATAGCATGGGAAACTCTTCAAAAAAAAATGTAGATTTCTCTTCCAGATTTTGAGAAAATAGTAAGGCTATAGGCTTACTGTTTTTTTGGGGTAAGAATCGAAGTATTTAGAAAATCAATTGCAGGACGCTTATCCTACGTATTTTTACGCAGGGAACACGAATACGTCGATGAAATTGATCTAGAATCAAATCCCATCGAGATATCCTTGATTTATCACTTTTCAGATCGATAAATTGGCGATAACTTGATCAATTTAATAGGTAATTCAATTTGGCTTGCAGATTCGGATTCCTGAGGCCAAAATACATAAGAATAGCATGAGAAACTCTTCAAAAAAAAATGTAGATCACTCTTCCAGATATTGAGAAAAAACTAAGGCTATAGTCTTGGTGTTTTTTTGGGGTAAAAATCGAAGTCTTTGCAACATCAATTGCAGGACGCTCATCCCACGTATTTTTGCGCAGGGAACACGAATACGTCGATGGAATTGATCTAGAATCAAATCCCATCGAGAGATCCTTGATTTATCACTTTTCAGATCGATAAATTGGCGATAACTTGATCAATTTAATAGGTAATTCAATTTGGCTTGCAGATTCGGATTCCTGAGGCCAAAATACATAAGAATAGCATGAGAAACTCTCCAAAAAAAAATGTAGATCACTCTTCCAGATTTTGAGAAAATAGTAAGGCTATAGGCTTACTGTTTTTTTGGGGTAAGAATCGAAGTATTTAGAAAATCAATTGCAGGACGCTTATCCTACGTATTTTTACGCAGGGAACACGAATACGTCGATGAAATTGATCTAGAATCAAATCCCATCGAGATATCCTTGATTTATCACTTTTCAGATCGATAAATTGGCGATAACTTGATCAATTTAATAGGTAATTCAATTTGGCTTGCAGATTCGGATTCCTGAGGTCAAAATACATAAGAATAGCATAGTAAACTCTTCAAAGAAAAATGTAGATCACTTTTCCAGGTATTGAGAAAAAGCTAAGGCTATAGTCTTGGTGTTTTTTCGCTGAGATTTCATCTAAAATCGCTGAAAAAATGTACAAAGACTATAGTCTTTGGTGTTTTTTCGCTCGGATTTCATCGAAAATCGCTCGATAAATGTACAAAGACTATAGTCTTTGGTGTTTTTTCGCTCGGATTTCATCGAAAATCGCTCGATAAATGTACAAAGACTATAGTCTTTGGTGTTTTTTCGCTCAGATTCCATCGAAAATCGATGAAAAAATGTGTCCGAGTAAAGTTACGATAGCGAGGATTTATTTTAGAATTTTTCCTGATTTTTCCTGATTTTTTCCGATTTTTTCTAATTTTTTCTGATTTTTTCTAATTAATTAAATGATTTTTCACTAAGCCCCGCCCAGAAAGCGCAAAAAAATGGCCTTGGTGGCGCCATCTCTCGGATTTTTTCCGGAACTAACCCTGATTTTTCCGATCAAAATCGCGCTGGTGGCGCCATCCCTCGGATTTTTCCCCCAAACTATTGTTATAAACAAATCGATTTTAAGCCGGAAAATAGGGGTTAGTTCAAAGAAAAATCCGAGGGATGGCGCCACCAGCGCGATTTTGATCGGAAAAATCAGGGTTAGTTCCGGAAAAAATCCGAGAGATGGCGCCACCAAGGCCATTTTTTTGCGCTTTCTGGGCGGGGCTTAGTGAAAAATCATTTAATTAATTAGAAAAAATCAGAAAAAATTAGAAAAAATCGGAAAAAATCAGGAAAAATCAGGAAAAATTCTAAAATAAATCCTCGCTATCGTAACTTTACTCGGACACATTTTTTCATCGATTTTCGATGGAATCTGAGCGAAAAAACACCAAAGGCTATAGTCTTTGTACATTTTTGGAGCGATTTTCGATGAAATCCAAGCGAAAAAACATCAAAGACTATAGTCTTTGTACATTTTTTCAGCGATTTTAGATGAAATCTCAGCGAAAAAACACCAAGACTATAGCCTTAGCTTTTTCTCAATACCTGGAAAAGTGATCTACATTTTTCTTTGAAGAGTTTACTATGCTATTCTTATGTATTTTGACCTCAGGAATCCGAATCTGCAAGCCAAATTGAATTACCTATTAAATTGATCAAGTTATCGCCAATTTATCGATCTGAAAAGTGATAAATCAAGGATATCTCGATGGGATTTGATTCTAGATCAATTTCATCGACGTATTCGTGTTCCCTGCGTAAAAATACGTAGGATAAGCGTCCTGCAATTGATTTTCTAAATACTTCGATTCTTACCCCAAAAAAACAGTAAGCCTATAGCCTTACTATTTTCTCAAAATCTGGAAGAGAAATCTACATTTTTTTTTGAAGAGTTTCCCATCCTATTTTTATGTATTTTGACCTCAGGAATCCGAATCTGCAAGCCAAATTGAATTACCTATTAAATTGATCACGTTATCGCCAATTTATCGATCTGAAAAGTGATAAATCAAGGATCTCTCGATGGGATTTGATTCTAGATCAATTCCATCGACGTATTCGTGTTCCCTGCGCAAAAATACGTGGGATGAGCGTCCTGCAATTGATTTTGCAAAGACTTCGATTTTTACCCCAAAAAAACAGTAAGCCTATAGCCTTACTATTTTCTCAAAATCTGGAAGAGAAATCTACATTTTTTTTTGAAGAGTTTCTCATGCTATTCTCATGTATTTTGACCTCAGGAATCCGAATCTGCAAGCCAAATTGAATTACCTATTAAATTGATCAAGTTATCGCCAATTTATCGATCTGAAAAGTGATAAATCAAGGATATCTCGATGGGATTTGATTCTATATTAATTTGATCGACGTATTCGTGTTCCCTGCGCAAAAATACGTAGGATAAGCGTCCTGCAATTGATTTTCTAAATACTTCGATTTTTACCCCAAAAAAACAGTAAGCCTATAGCCTTAGTTTTTTCTCAGAATCTGGAAGAGTGATCTACATTTTCTTTTAAAGAGTTCCCTATGCTATTCTTATGTATTTTGGCCTCAGGAATCCGAATCTGCAAGCCAAATTGAATTACCTATTAAATTGATCAAGTTATCGCCAATTTATCGATCTGAAAAGTGATAAATCAAGGATATCTCGATGGGATTTGATTCTATATTAATTTGATCGACGTATTCGTGTTCCCTGCGCAAAAATACGTAGGATAAGCGTCCTGCAATTGATTTTCTAAATACTTCGATTTTTACCCCAAAAAAACAGTAAGCCTATAGCCTTAGTTTTTTCTCAGAATCTGGAAGAGTGATCTACATTTTCTTTTAAAGAGTTCCCTATGCTATTCTTATGTATTTTGGCCTCAGGAATCCGAATCTGCAAGCCAAATTGAATTACCTATTAAATTGATCAAGTTATCGCCAATTTATCGATCTGAAAAGTGATAAATCAGGGGTGACAGGGGTGTATTGCAGAGTTGCTTACAGTTAGGCGTTTGCAGGGGCAAAACGCGCGGGACTCAATCGAAAATAATGGGAGGAACTCTGAAATGAATCCTAATAAACGTAACTTCTCTTGCATATCATTGAGCACTTACAGGGTCTGAATAATATCAAGAAGTCGATAAGAAACGTGAGTCAAAGACTTTACATCTATTGAATTGATCAAGTTATCGCCAATTTATTGATCTGAAAAGTGGAAAATCAAGGATATCTCGATGGGATTTGATTCTAGATTAATTTAATCGACGTATTCGTGTTCCTTGTGCATAAATACGTGGGATAAACATAGTGCAATTGATTTTGCAAATACTTTGATTTTTACCCTGAAGAAACATCGAGTCTATGATGTAAGAGCACCAAAGACTATAGTCTTCGTACATTTTCGCAGCGATTTTGCACAAAATCTGAGAGAAGACTATAGTCTTTGTATATTTCCTGATGTCAATTATTCCTGATTCTGGATTCCTGAGGTCAAAATACATAAGAATAGCAAAGAGAACTCTTCAAAAAAAAATGTAGATCACTTTTCCAGGTATTGAGAAAAAACTAAGGCTATAGTCTTGGTGTTTTTTTGGGGTAAAAATCAAAGTATTTGCAAAATCAAATGCAGGACGCTGATCCTACGTATTTTTGCGCAGGGAACACGAATACGTCGATTAAATTAATCTAGAATCAAATCCCATCGAGATATCCTTGATTTATCACTTTTCAGATCGATGAATTGGCGATAACTTGATCAATTCAATAGATAAATTAATTTGGCTTGCAGATTCGGATTCCTGAGATCAAAATATATTAGAATACCATAGAGAAGTCGATGAAAAAAATGTCGATTTTTGGCCCAAATTTTGAAGAAAACAAAGGCTATAGGCTTAGGATTTTTGTAATTTCAGGGCCAAAAATGGAGTATATTTCTTATTCCTGTATATGGTCGTGAATCTATGATCTATAGTAATTTTTTATATTTTACATGAAGTATGTATTTTTTCTATTCACAAAATCTTTCATTTGATAAAAAAATTACATCAGATTTTGGCGAAATCAGGAAGATCTTTCATTCTTATATATGGTCGCGAATCTATGATCTATGATCCATGATCCATGATCCATGATCCATGATCCATGATCCATGATCCATGATCTATGATCCATGATCTATGATCCATGATCTATGATCTATGATCCATGATCTATGATCCATGATCTATGATCCATGATCCATGATCTATGATCCATGATCTATGATCGATGATCTATGATCCATGATCCATGATCCATGATCTATGATCTATGATCCATGATCTATGATCCATGATCCATGATCTATGATCCATGATCTATGATCTATGATCCATGATCTATGATCCATGATCTATGATCCATGATCTATGATCCATGATCCATGATCCATGATCTATGATCCATGATCTATGATCTATGATCCATGATCCATGATCTATGATCCATGATCTATGATCTATGATCCATGATCTATCGTCGAGTAAATAAAGCCAGAGCTAATATTCATCGAGATATCTTATTTTTTCCAGTGCCGCAGGACATACGAGGTTCCAAGAAGTCAGCAGCGGCTCAGACTCGCCGAAGAGGACCAGTGTCGTAATAATGACGTCGCAATCACGGACGAGCCCCGACTTTCAACAGGAAGTATATCCACATCTGCTAGTCTTCAATTCGGAAATTAATTATCATACATACGTAGCGAATAATTGTGAACGTGGAATAAGTGACCATGTCCTCATGTCTTGTAATCATTAGAATGACTTTGAAACTTGTGAATGATGGTGGAACTTTTTTAATACAGTTATGAATATTATAACAGCACAATTGTTGAATGTATCCTACCTACATAACTCATGAATAAACGAACAGCTATTCCCAAATTGGTTGCTTGATTTTTATTGATTACACCCCTGCATCCAACTCTCATTAACATCCTCTATGCAAGCAACACATCACGACATCAGGCCCTGACTCGTAACGCCTCATCGCATGCATATGATAAGGCACGCACGCATGCACATGATGTCTGGATGTTTCGAACTGGCTCCTCGCCTGTCCTGTTCTCCTGATACCAAAATTAAATTTTTGGCCAAAATGTGCCTTGAATTGTCAGGGCCGGTATTGTAGCGATCTACCTTATCACTTCCGGTTGAGATGAAGCATGATACAATACACATAGATGCACATGACGTGGCCTGCACGCAGTCGCATATGATCTATTAACGATTCGGTAGACGAGCATGATAAGATACACATGCATACACATGATGAGGCCTGCATAGATACGCATATGATCTATTGATCATTCGACAGACGAGTATGATGAGATACACATGCATGCACATGCATGCACATGATGGCTGGATGAACTGGCTCCTCGCCTGTCCTGTTCTCCTGATACCAAAATTCAATTTTTGGCCAAAATGTGCCTTGGATTGTCAGGGCCGGTATTATAGCGATCTACCTTATCACTTCCGGTTCTAATAAAGCATGATAGAATACACATAGATGCACATGACGTGGCCTGCACGCAGTCCCATATGATCTATTAACGATTCGGTAGATGAGTATGATGCGATACACATGCATACACATGATGAGGCCTGCATAGATACGCATATGATCTATTGATCATTCGACAGACGAGTATGATGCGATACACATGCATACACATGATGAGGCCTGCATAGATACGCATATGATCTATTGATCATTCGACAGACGAGTATGATGAGATACACATGCATGCACATGCATGCACATGATGGCTGGATGAACTGGCTCCTCGCCTGTCCTGTTCTCCTGATACCAAAATTCAATTTTTGGCCAAAATGTGCCTTGGATTGTCAGGGCCGGTATTATAGCGATCTACCTTATCACTTCCGGTTCTAATAAAGCATGATAGAATACACATAGATGCACATGACGTGGCCTGCACGCAGTCCCATATGATCTATTAACGATTCGGTAGATGAGTATGATGCGATACACATGCATACACATGATGAGGCCTGCATAGATACGCATATGATCTATTGATCATTCGACAGACGAGTATGATGCGATACACATGCATACACATGATGACGCCTGCATAGATACGCATATGATCTATTGATCATTCGACAGACGAGTATGATGCGATACACATGCATACACATGATGAGGCCTGCATAGATACGCATATGATCTATTGATCATTCGACAGACGAGTATGATGAGATACATATGCATGCACATGCATGCACATGATGGCTGGATGAACTGGCTCCTCGCCTGTCCTGTTCTCCTGATACCAAAATTCAATTTTTGGCCAAAATGTGCCTTGGATTGTCAGGGCCGGTATTGTAGCGATCTACCTTATCACTTCCGGTTCTAATAAAGCATGATAGAATACACATAGATGCACATGACGTGGCCTGCACGCAGTCCCATATGATCTATTAACGATTCGGTAGATGAGTATGATGCGATACACATGCATACACATGATGAGGCCTGCATAGATACGCATATGATCTATTGATCATTCGAAAGAGGAGCATGATGCGATACACATGCATACACATGATGAGGCCTGCATAGATACGCATATGATCTATTGATCATTCGACAGACGAGTATGATGAGATACACATGCATGCACATGCATGCACATGATGGCTGGATGAACTGGCTCCTCGCCTGTCCTGTTCTCCTGATACCAAAATTCAATTTTTGGCCAAAATGTGCCTTGGATTGTCAGGGCCGGTATTGTAGCGATCTACCTTATCACTTCCGGTTCTAATAAAGCATGATAGAATACACATAGATGCACATGACGTGGCCTGCACGCAGTCCCATATGATCTATTAACGATTCGGTAGATGAGTATGATGCGATACACATGCATACACATGATGAGGCCTGCATAGATACGCATATGATCTATTGATCATTCGACAGACGAGTATGATGCGATACACATGCATACACATGATGACGCCTGCATAGATACGCATATGATCTATTGATCATTCGACAGACGAGTATGATGAGATACACATGCATGCACATGCATGCACATGATGGCTGGATGAACTGGCTCCTCGCCTGTCCTGTTCTCCTGATACCAAAATTCAATTTTTGGCCAAAATGTGCCTTGGATTGTCAGGGCCGGTATTGTAGCGATCTACCTTATCACTTCCGGTTCTAATAAAGCATGATAGAATACACATAGATGCACATGACGTGGCCTGCACGCAGTCCCATATGATCTATTAACGATTCGGTAGATGAGTATGATGCGATACACATGCATACACATGATGAGGCCTGCATAGATACGCATATGATCTATTGATCATTCGACAGACGAGTATGATCAGATACACATGCATACACATGCATGCACATGATGGCTGGATGTTTCGAACTGGCTCCTCGCCTGTCCTGTTCTCCTGATACCAAAATTCAAATTTTTGGCCGAAATGTGCCTTGAATTGTCAGGGCCGGTATTGTAGCGATCTACCTTATCACTTCCGGTTTGGTAAATTTGCCCAAAAATCGAGTTTGGTATCAGGAGAACAGGACAGGCGAGGAGCCATTCCGAGACACAGCATATGCCTGCATGCATGCATGTGATGATGTATGATATCATGTAGGATATGATCTATGAATTTCGCCAACGACAAATGGTAGTGAATGAGGAGTACAGGGGTGTGATCAATAATAGTTGAACAAACGTGTATTGATAGTAGTTAATGTTTATTGATAAATCAACGATTAAAAATACATATGGAGACATCGTAATAACTATTATGGATTCAGTCTTACAGATACACACATTCTTATATGATTTTAACGAGTTACAATCGTGTACAGGACAATACTTCTATCTCGCTTAATATTAGATTAATTATTTGATAGTTCTTAAAAAATAAACAAACAATATGTATACAGGACGATCTTATTTATACAAATTTTTTACGCCAAACACATGATGATTGGCTTTGGAGATGCTCCGAGGATAGTCTTTCGTCCCGATGAGAGGCCAAACTGCTTCGCGGGCCGCTCGTTTGTCCCCTGGAAAAAAATCGAACAGAGGTGAGTATACATGATAAACGTAAATTGCAGCTGCGGAAGAATTGCATTGTATCGGAAAAACTCCGAAACAAATCCTAGTAAGCGTAACTTCTCCGGCATATCATTGAGCACTCACAGGGTCTGAATAATATCAAGTAGTTAATTGGAAACTTGAGTCAATTACTTTATCTATAAAACTGATCGAGTTATCGCCAATTTACCGTGGAAAAAAGTGAAAACTCAAGGATATCTGCATGGGATTTGATTCAAGATTAATTTGATCGGCGTATTCGTGTTCGTCGCGCGGAAATAAGTAGAGAGAGCGTCCTGCAATTAACTTTGTGAATACTTCGATTTTTACCCTGAAGAAACATCGAGTCTATGATGTAAGAGCACCAAAGACTATAGTCTTTGTACATTTCAGCAGCAGAACGCTCATAACGTTGACTGAAGAACGGCTGTTGTGTTGTAGCGGACTTAGATATAGTAGAACGCTTGGTTTGCGCGCTCCAGGGTCGGCGTATCAAATATTAACCAATTTGAATAATCTTTTTTGTACTCGTTTCTCGGTCGTTTGTCACTGAAAGACAGTCTATTTCGGTGGGAAAATTTGTATAATTTCTCCGCCATTCAAAAGAATGAGACTAGGCATTTGTAAGTTAAATAATTTTCAAAATAGGAAAAAAATTGGGAAGAAATTTCCGACATGGTGTAACTTTGGTTGTATATCGTTTGGCGCAAGCAGGGTTCGAAAAATAAGAATAATAATCGGGAATGATTCGAAACAAATTGCAAAAAATTGATGAGCTTTAGGGGTGGCCCAATTCATTCAACTGATTCATGGTTTGGAAATCAAAATAGTCTGAAGTCATTGAAAAAAAAAGGATTCGGTTCTTTCTCCAAAAATCTAAAATTTTCAAGATTTAATTCACCTGCCTGCTGAACGCATCGAGTTATTATTTGTGAGCGTGTTCGAGAATTCATTGGGTATTTTTCATTTCCTCTTTCAAGTTATTTATTCTATAAATGATTGAATAAAACGTGCTTTTTTGAGTACAATATTGCAGAGCTGGTATTGCTGGTCCAATTGCGAAGATCGATCAACTTATATTAATTATCTTTTGCAATGATTGGTAATATAATTCTGTGCAGTGCCCTCAAGTAAATCTTGTACATCACGTTGTAGCTACAGTTCTATTTTCTATCGTAAGCTGCAAACTACTATACTTATGTAGACGGTTTAAAACGAGTACATAAATTTATACTATTTTATTCTATATTATCGATTTAAACGTATAGAAAACATAATTATTACATCGCCATTATATTCATAACACTTTGGTTCACGTTTCGATATCTGTGATAAATTCACAGATTTCCGTGGAAATGGATAATTAGTTTATCTAAAATTTGATAGGTGCACGGTGAATATTATTGCACGAGTCCTAAATTATCCACGAATTCCATACTTCGTATAAAACTGTACGTTTTCAGATCTAGGTACATAATATCGATTCGGTACATTTTAATATTCTTTTCACTCACGAAAGTTCATAAAAATTGGAAGACTGTATAATGTACGTTCGTAAATAGAGAGTCGTGAAAATGCTCATCGTTTAAAAGAAACGGCGCATCCCGTTTTCTCTTTCCTCGCTTCTCACATACAATATCATGTTCGTTCGTTCACTCTCTTCATACCGTAGTTATATCACTATGAATATTCTTATAAAAATATTATACATCAATAGAGAATGTACTAAAAAGATACGTTCTTTACTTTTGATTATTGGTAATACATGAGATGAATTCATTTACGACGTGTGAATGGAAGAAATATTTATAATTGAAGTATGTACGTAAATCCGCCAAAAGAAAAATAATTAAAAATAAATAAAACTTATCACGAATATGATACGATCTGAATGTTAGGTGATATTATTTAAAGCTACAAATTTTCTGTAGGAAGAAATAATGTTAGTTCCACGATAAATGATGCAAGGTAAATTCGCTTGAGCAACTTGGAATATTGATTGTAAAACTAGAGAAAATTTGTGTCGAAAGAAAGATTGTAACGCCTACCGAGGGCCCTTAAAATTTTCAACGTCAAATAACAGTGTCTTGGTAGGCAGGAGGACCGCTGAGAACAAACTGCCGCTGGCTCTGCCTGACGATGTCAGTTCTGCTGGGTACCTGGGGAGTCGCTCTGACCCCGTGATAGTTGCTGTAACTCGACCTGGCACTTGCCGGCCTATTGCTATACACGTCATCCAAATCCTCCCCGTTCAAACTCTGAGTGCTGGTCTGTTGGAACGTAGGATTACTCTGGCCTTGCCACTGCATGTTCATCTTATTTCCTTGCCAATTATCGGTCAGATTCCTCGTGGAATTCGCGTTTGTTTCCCAGTTGGGAATAGTTTGATTCGTGAAGTTTGTGCTCGAATAATTTGGGTCCTGATTCCATAGAGTAGGTGCTGAAATCGTCATGTTGACCGCCTCCGGCTGCCAGTTGGAGCTTCCTTCTCTGTCTCTATCTCTGTCCCAAGTATTGGATATCCTGTCGTAATTCAGAGTACCCTGCGAGAGTGAATTCACGTTTTGATTAGTTAAATTGCTGGGTTGCATGTTCGCATAGAGATTCTCTTGCTGGTCGATTATCCTGTTCACAGGATTTTTCCTTCGCGATTGCCGTACGGAGCTCCTCCGACTCGACCTTCGAGTACCATCACGAGAAATGACAGAACGTCGTTTTACTCTGCGCGGTGTCATGGGCTTTGGGGATATATTTTCATCGTTCGTAATTGGCTCAGGCTGTGAGTACTCTATACTGTACAAGGGCCTAGGCTGTTTCTTCTTCTTCTTAGTGTGCATTGCTGAAAAATCTATCCGTTATTACATTATTCAGCATTAGATTCTGACAGGAACAGAGGAGGAGGTAAAGTTTAATTGTAAGTCAAACACGAAAGAAATGTTTGAAATCACTAGACGACAGACCAGCGAGGAATGGACAGTTGGACAAAGGCCAAGTATTGAATAATAATAATAATTACTGACGCGAGTTACAAAGTTCATAAATTTACAGTTATTCAAGGTGAATTCATAGACAAGAAAAAGAAAAAGAAAAATGGAGAGTCTACCAAAAACCAAAGCATGAAACCATATTAGATCAGGAGAAGAAAACCGAGGGATTGTGTTATTCAATAAATAAAAAGCAAGCAGTAGTACGTTGTTGTTCTATAAAACATTTATTTCCTTTTAATAATCATTAGAATATACGTGTGCTGTCGCAACGATACAGAATTGCGATACCAATATAAAAACCAAATTCTAATTAACATGCCTGCAGGCACTAAAATGCACCCAGCCAAAATAAGGTTTGCGAAAATACTACAAATCCTAATAACTATTCGATGATATGTGTAGAAATAATAAAATAGCCGTTCGGAGAATGAAACACTGGGAATGAGAGTTTGTTTTGAAGAATATTAATAACATTGACAAGGCTCTACCGGTGAGATGAAATCTTCTCTTCGACATAGATTGACTCAGCTAGTTATACGTTATGTGTCGTTAGCAAAGTTTAATCACCGGCCGAACGTAACACGCATATCAAAAATAGAGGAGATAAGTATTTTTATAAATGTGTTACTGGCACGGTTATGAATGCATTGTTATTTTGACAAATTTATAGACAGGGTAAATTATGTCTTACTACGTGAGCCTTGAAACTATATGATAAAATCTACCGTCACGTTATTGGAATGTTAAACCTTTTGAATGATTTGTGAGAACATATATAATAAATATAATTATTTACTGAATATAAATAGTTCAAGTCTTTTAAACCTTATTTATAAATAGTTTTCCAATCATTTCCGATAGTTTTGCACTTCCACACTTCCTTACAACTAGATTCTGATTAATTTTTAATCAATAAAAATAATTCACACAAGTGTCTGTGAATCAATGTTTTAAATGATAGAAAGTCGAAAACAATCATGCACCACTACAATTCTTTGGCTAAAATGTATTGTGCAACACAGTATCTACGCCACTAATGTTCAACTCAAATCCCAAAATGTGCGATACAGGTACCATACTACTTAACTACTACAACGAGGACCAGACGAAAATTTCTCCAAACTCTACTCTAGTTCCACTATAAAAATAAAATTGTCTCTCAGGGTGTAAAACAGGAAAAAGCACTAAAATATTATGTTAAATTACAGTTTTCTTTCATCCTAACTATATGGCCAGTGTAAGAATTGATTAATCGCGCTCTTATCTGCCGTTACGCGTCTATGAAATGAATACCGAGCAAAAATACTGTGAAAAGTTTTAATGCTAGTTTGTTCGTTTGAATTTACTCTTGAGAGGAGAACGGAGAGGGAACATGCACAGAGCGGAGCACCGATCGATTTGTCTAAATTTGAATTGAATTTAAAAATTGTTGCCATGTAACGATATAGGTCGACTATCTTTTTTGGGCTTGCTTATTCTGTTTTGAATGTCAATGGTATCGTTTGCGTCAACTACAAGCCTCGGATCAGAGTAGAATGATCTGAGAGGCTGCGCTCGCACATGGTCAGTGAATACGCGAGGCTTGTATGAATTTCTGTGTTGCTTATTCGACGGGGGACGCGGCGGTCTCAATTTTGGGGATACGACTGGACTGTACTTTGAAGAACGCGGATAGTAATGATCAGTTTTCTGATATCGAGCTCTGTTTGCTCCATCTAAAGAATCATACTCGTCACAGGGAGATATGGATCTATACAAGTGATCTAAAGGGTTTGAATAATCATTAGAATAGTCAACGTTTAATCTTGCATTTTTTCTCTCGTTATTCCTCCCCGACACGCTGCTCTTGGTACTTAACGCGGTGTTATTTCTAGAGGAGGAATTTTTTGTGCTATTTTCATCGTAGCTTTGCGATCGTTGAGATTTAGTAGTGCCTGATGAGTAATTTGTATTAGAGTTCAAACTTTTTGTGTTAGAATTAAAGGGTGGCAGGGGAAGAGCTGAATAGCTGACGTACATGGGATGTAACGGCGTGTGGCCAGCCAACCCAAAGTCACCACCTCCGACAAAGTCAACTGAAATTTCACCCATACCACGCAGAATTAGAACGTTTCAACATTTATTTACATAAATTGAACTGCAATTTGTAGACCTCAATTCATTCTGCTGAAAACAGAATAATTTCAAACTTGCAATGTCAGTTGTACAGAGACGGAGTATACGCTATCGATATCAAAGGCATTGCGAATCGAAGAAAGAGAAAATAACATTTCAATTGTGACTGAAAAAAAATTTGTGAATAATATGGCAGTTCTAAAATTGATGAGTTGATTTCTGCACTAGCCAGTATTCGATGCCACGGATTACTTATGCATGCCAACAGTGGAGAACAAAAATACGACCAAATTACTGAGATACAACGTGCAGGTGTCTGATTAAGTGATAGACTTACCAAAGTGGTGGGTCAAATCCACCAATGAAATCAACTGTAACCGATAACCCGTTGATTTGCAAACAAAAGTTAAAGCAGGTCTGTGTTATATGCCTAATGTGGCATTGGCAATTATTATATTTTTTGCTATGTTTTCTGGATTTTCAATTAGTTGATAATTACATTGTAGAAACGTAGAAAAAATTAGCTCGCATAGGCACCCGATACTTTATCCCGTTGGTCTCGGAAATAACAAATTCTAAAGATTTGTGAGGCATGAAAAATTATATGCGCTTTAGTGCCCATAGTGGTGAATAAAAGTGCAACCAACACCCGCCCTAATCCTGTACTGAGGAGTTGTGACTTGCAGAGGCCTTGTTTGATTTTTTGCACCAAACTTCATTTGTTGAAATGTGCAAAAACAGAATGAAGTTTTGTTTCAAATAGCCTCACAGTCACAAACCAACACAACTCCTAAGTGCAATGATTTTCAGTATTGGATCGCTCATGGTGAGTACCGAGGAATGCATGATAAGAATACTCACAGCTGTCATCTTCTTCAAGGAAAACTCGGCTTAAGCAAATCCCACCGACGGTTGCCATAAACTAGAATTTGGAAAAAGTAGTTTACGACTATCCTTAAGGTATATAAAAGGCATGCCTGTAATGTACAACCACTGAAAATATAAAATTTGTGATAAATAAATACCGCCAACAAGCACTGGGTGCCGGCATGAAGGACTTCTATGACTTCATAGTCCAAAATGCAGCCGGTAACATTGCTGGGTTTGGTTGGCCTGAATAATTCTGGCTCCGTTATACCGTAGGTTGGCTTACACCCAGGACCATTGATCTGCCACCATGAGAAGCTGCCAGTTCCGAGGTTGAGGATGTCACTATCCTACAAAAATAATTTGAAAATAGAGTCGTATGATTTTTTTTTTTAGAAACTTTGCACATTTTTCTTCATTGACTCACCTTATTCAAAATTCCAATGCTCAGATAAAAGCATATTAAAAATATGTTCCAGCCAAGCCATAGCGCGTTCCAAACGCAATACTGTAATACAGATCTAATTAGCATCTCCCAAGATGAGAAACAGATACTCTGATAAAAAAAATTAATGACAAGTTTTCTCAAATCATAAACCCACCGAAATAATGTACTTGGGCCTGTATTGAAAAGCCCCAAAGAATCCTAGGATTACGAATATGATGTTAAAGAAATTGACCAGTATCGGAGCCCACATAAATCCAAGGAAGTCGAACACTTGCCGCTCCATTACTGTGATCTATTGCCAAAAAAACAACACATATAGACCTATGCCCAAACAAATTCTGTACAAACGATAGAATATGCAGTTTATTGTTACAAATTTGTGAACTCATTTGTAACATACGCCACATATTACACATAACATCTGCTGTGACTGAAATAATGTCATGCTTAATAATTGTGGCTCATATAAGTGGGAAGTCTGAAACGTCTGGCGTGAAGACTTGATTTGTTTTTAATTGTTGCATGACACAATTACAGCATTAATTGATCTGTGCTCCAAATACTTGTCGTTTAATTGTCCACTGTACATCGATTTGCAATGGCACAGGGATACCAGTATGAGTAATTATGTATTAGTCAAAATGAATCATCCGAATCAAACAGCTATTGTTTCAAAACACTTTTCTACAGAGATTAAAATAATAACAAGACAGTATTGATATCCTGAATAGATATGATCAATTGAATAAAAAGAAATGTGTAACTATCTTTAGTTTGATAAGAGGTATGAATAAAACGTTTGCTGTCTGTCTGGTTAGGTAATTTTATACTGTGAAAGACTCTGTACAGATAAGGAAATGATGATAAATGATTCGAAGTGAATTTTAAATAAATTTTAAACAACTGAAAAATCTGAAGCATAATAATTTCTGGAAATTATTGTATACAGCAAATTGGCCGACCACTTTGCCTACATAAATCTTTAAATTTATACAGTAAGTCATTCGTTTGTCGGACTAATTTTCTAATTACTTGAAGAGAAAAGATCGTACACTGATTGTGAGATCAGACGGATCAGGATCATCCGTATCGGCAGCGTATCGGTCATGATATGGTTGTGTATGGAATAATGCAGTACTTACAAGCTGAAGGATGCATATCGTCAGTAGAAAGTGCCTTCTGCTACAAATTCCCATGTCATTTGGACCAATTAATTGAAGCTAATCAGACCAGGCCTCGCTATGATATAGGTATCTGCAAATGTCTGCAATACATAAACTTATTTTGTCACAAAACCATCACTACAGCCAAACTGGTACTTCTCTTCTGATGATTCTTCTGTTGAGCTGCCATTTTCAACACACTTGTTGTGTCTTCCGTATGGCCACCTACAGCAGCACCTTGCAATTAGTAATCTGCATTGTCGTTGGTCACGTGATTTGTTTGAGTTTAATTGTTGCACTCGCTGCAGTTATGGGTTATGGGATTATGTCATGAATTTTAGGTTACACTCCGAATCATCAACTTCGATGATGATCCAGTGTACGAATTCGTAGCATGTGCTTAGTTAATTATACTCAGAGAATGGCAGAGGTAGGAGCTAGGGTAGAATTTGTAACGTCACAATGTCCGATAAAACCTCGGAAAATCGGTCCTCAAAATATCGTAGTTCGTTTGAGACGTCGAGAGATGCTGGGATGCAGGTACCCAGGCACCCATGTACTTGTAGCTCGGCAATTCTATCAAAATGTGTTCCCGAACTTCACCGTTGTTAATGTCGAGAAGCCGCCCTGCTTCCTCCGGAAATTCAGTCCTGATGGAAGATACCTGGTGGCATTTAGTTCGGACCAAACTTCCATCGAGGTCTACGAGTATCGGGGTGCATCTGCTGCAGCTGCCCTTCTCGCTGAATGCAGGGGGGAGTATGTGGGGCATAAGAACGACGAGCGAACTTTTCATATTAGAAGTAACGTCTTCAATCATTTCTTCAAGGTAGTCACACAGCATCAATGGTGCTGTTGGTCATACATCCCTAGATTTTCTCACGATCTAATGCTTTCTCATCGCTTTCAGGCAAAGTGGATAGTCAATGTAGCTCAGAGTAACGAACAACTCAATCGTGAATGTAGTTTGTTTACGGATGATGGGCGCTACGTGATCGTTGGATCTGCTGCATATATTCCTGATGAGTTGCGACCCCATTTTTATCAGGTAAGTTACTCTCAGAGTTAAGGAAGACTTCTCAAGGTTTTACTACAACGTCAGTAGTTAGTCCATAATTAGAAAGTCATTTAACCAAATAAATTGATTGGTTTTTAAAGATCTATTCCAATAACGAAGCGTTGACACCAAATCCTAGATCTCCACTGGAAGACTATAGTCTTCACCTGGTCGACCTTCGTGCTGGACGATTGTGCGATACAAGGCACTTCAAGGTGGACAAAATTTATCTATCCCATAATCAAGGTAAGCATTTCAAGAACCTTTGGTTCTCTCAACCATAGAAACATGGACATTAATCCCTCTTCTTTGTAGGCCTGTATTTGTTCAAAGATATTTTAGCAGTATTATCCGTACAGCATCAAACTATACATATATTTCAAATTCTTGATGGAATGTTCATCAATGTTAGGACTATTGGAAGGTAGGCGAAGCACTTAAAGTCTCCAGATTTCCATAATCAAGCTCATAGATAAATCGATTATAAACGAAACTTCACGGTTCCAGGTTTTGCTTGGAGGATGATGGCTACCTCGTTACCAGTGCATGGCCTACCGTTAATTTCAGACCGTACAGAGATGTGACAATCAACAGTTTGAAGCATAAGCTTTTGGTTTATTTATTCAGAAGAGCCAAGTACATAAGCGATTCAACCAGCGACCCATATGAACTTCGTCGGTTTCATCAGTACTTCGATCAGGTACTAACGAACAACAATTTTACGAATTACGTAGCTGGAGAAAATCCATGTGAACACACCTGGCAACGATCCCAACATTTTTCAGTTACAGGCTCTTCGTATGTGGAAGATGCAATTGCTGGACACAAATCACATATTAGTCCGTTATGCTAGTGAGGAGGTGGCAACACTTCAAGCGAGCGAACCCAATGCTCAACCAGCTCTACTTGTCGTTTACGATATGGTGGCTGCCAAGGTCCTCGCTGCATACGACAATGCCTCCACGCAGCTCCTTACACAGTTTGAGAATTTCAGCGATTTTTTTCGAAATGCTAGAATGAGCACCGATCGCCAATACATGTGTTCGCCCTCGAACAATATCTACGCAAGGTGATTGATAGCACGATGAATCACCTTACACTAACTTCACTCGCAAAATACTCAACGTTTGGATTATTCTCTAACAGATTAATACAGCAAAGGTTCAAACAGACGATAGTTAGCGCACGTTACGGCGGCCAAACTGAAGCAACGAAAAGATTACTCGCCCAACTGCCGATCAGTGCCCAATCCTACTCAAGTTCCCCATACTTGGATCTTTCATTGTTTTGTTACGACGATAAATGGGTGTCGATGATGGAGCGACCAAAGGCATGCGGAGAGCACCCCATACGGTACGCATATTTAATCCCTGTCATATAAAAGTTCGGAAACGGCCAAAGTAACTTTACTTTTGTTCACTCCAGGTTTTACGCCCGAGATTCCGGTCTGTTAAAATTCCGAATTTATGCGGGCATGCTAGGCCGAGTAACCCCAGTGGTCGCCAGACGTCTAGTCGCCTTTACCTTCCACCCAAGTGATCCCTTCGCCATTTCGGTACAAAGAACAAATGCAGAATATATAGTAAACTTCCACATTCGACACATCTGATTAATCCAGATAATGATCGACGGTGGTCATGTAAATTGTCTTGTAATATAGAGTTGAAGCAATTCCAGAAATTTTTTATATCGTTCATCGTTAGTTGAATAGTTGGGCTAATGCAAGAAAATAATCAAAAAAACTTTCACAGAATCCTGGGTGCTTCTTATATTGTAAATTTTGTAAATATGAATCGACCTTAATTAAGTATTATCAATAACGTTTGTTTCAATCAAATGTTAATGATTTTAGGCTAGGATATTTCATATGTTTGTAAACAATGAAAAGCTGATAAATAAAACCGCTACAATCGCAGTTTGTGTTTTGTCTCAATCTAGTA
This sequence comes from Athalia cordata, assembly GCA_963932425.1. Taxonomy (NCBI): domain Eukaryota; kingdom Metazoa; phylum Arthropoda; class Insecta; order Hymenoptera; family Athaliidae; genus Athalia; species Athalia cordata. The sequence continues at coordinate 1,384,059 of OZ010627.1, forward strand.
AAATATGGAATTGAATAAAATTACGTGGTTTTAAGTCGCCTTTTAATAGTTGCGTTTTACATATTATATAATACGACTAAAGTGTATAACGCCGGTACTAGGCGCATCCCTTCGTCAACGAATTAGGCGTTGAATCAGGTATCACTGGTCGATTACTAACCAAGCAAACGAAAGCAACATTTATATTAATAGGTATATATATATATAATATATTATAATAATGTGCATCTGAATAATGTATACAATACTGTAGCCTGGATCGCAGATTCATCACTGCGATCCTCCGTTCAACTGCTTACCTGCTTAATGAATAGCTTATTTTTAATATATTATCGATATCGTTTACGCTATCCCTACACATATTTATATATATACACAAATATATTTGCTAGATTATGTATCGGTGTATTTAAATTATCATATATATGTAATATATTATACTCGGTTAACAAATTCATTTCATCGGGCTTTGATCAAGTATGTAATCTTCGTTCGAAGTTCAGTAAAATCATTGGAGCCTCCAATATCATTCGATTCAAAACGGGAAACTACTTTGACGTAGATTTTACAAGGAACAAGGGATGTTAAATAATTAGAACTATTATCGGTGCTTGCCGTCAATGATATTATACACGAGTGAAACGGGGAAATGGAAAATGAAATTCTCGCAGGAATATTGTCATCAGATTTTACAACCGCTCTGATCAATGCCCGATGAAAAAGCAGAGGGTATAGTCTTCAGCACATTTGCTCCGCTCTTAAATAAAACATGGCTCTTTGGATAAGACGATGAAAACCCTTCGGGGATTTTGTATGAGGAATAACATCCCTCGAATATAAATCAAGTTTTACTCAAAAGCGATGGCTGTTGGAGTGTGCTAAAGTAACGATACCTTTCTATCGTATAATCACATTTATATTAGTTGTACAGGTTCAACAATTTTTTTTTTATTTTTTAATTTTTTTCTTTTTTAATTTTTTTTTTTTTCTTGTTTCTTTTTATTTTTTTTATGTATAACAACTTCTCACGCTAAACCAATAGGGAGAACATACACCAGAATAGCTAGAAGTGCCTTAGAAAACATGGAGAATAGGAGAATGGTATAATTGAAAAATTTCTTTGACCGAATGAAAATACATACAGATAAAAGGTTAGGTACAAGAACTTCATACAAGACAGAGCGATACCTGAGATTGAGAAACAGTATAGTGAGTGGTAGTAGCTCGAAGCAAACTCGAGACGATTTCGTACCAAATGAAAGAAAATATTCTCCTTCGAAGAGTGCAAAATCATGGCATGATCTTATTGAATCGATAAGGCTTCGGCAATAAACCGAACGAATCGTACGCGACCGATTTTACACGCTAAATATAAATTTGCTAGCACAGTTTTCCTTGGTGATCTTTATGGCACCAATGATAAAAGAATTCATGATAAATAGGATAACGTTTGAATTCAACAACACTCCTTGAGTAAGATATTTCTATCTAAGTAAAACGTGTCATAGAATTACAGTGGACTAGCTAATATAGCTGTGTTATAGTTACAACAGCATATAACGTACCAGTCAGAATTTCTGATAATAATGTGAGAAACTATTGCTGCTGTCATCGTCGATCTTATGTTGGCTCTCTCGGGGTTCGATCGAACGTTAGATGATCAAAATTACCCACCTTATCGAGCGATCAACATTCACACAACACAAGATCCGATACATCCAGCAATAATAACTTCTCACCGATGTGAAATTCATCAACCGTCAACATGGTATTAGTTTAAAAATTTTTTAGTTTCACACACAAATTTAATATGTAAACCTACTTTCAATACTATGGTATACTATAAATAATTAATTACATTACGATTTTTGTTTTTTGGAACATTTAATTTATCATTTTTATAAGCGAAGGGAATGATTGTAATGATTTAGATCGTAACGTATGAAGTTTAATTTCAACTCGTGTTGTAATTGAGGCAACGGATAAAAGGGTAGTTCAGTGTGTGTGGAATATCAATATCAAATATTATTTACAGTCAGAAGGTAGTAAATTGTTTTCGGATGAATAGAAAAAAAACCAAAAAAAAACATGGGACGAAGTCTACGTATGTCTTGTATGAAGGGGTTGTCACAGATTCAAAAACTGCCACTAAAAGCAATCACAGTTTTCAGTATCGTAATTGGTTGTTTCAATTACTACCTTATGACTTCGGACATTGGCAGGTAATTATCTTTCAGAGTTAAAATTCAGTCAACGCAACTTTTTTTTTCATCAGAAGTTAAACAAAGAAAATAAATGGCAGCGATGAATGTCGATAGAGTTTTGCGGGGATCGAAAGAATACGGAAGTAGTCTGTGATTCTTGAGTAAATTTCATGCAAATAACAGACATCAGACTTGACTCTTTCCGGAAAGAATGATCAGAGTCTTTTAAATAACTAATTCATCTTTAGAAAATTAACACTACGGGGAATTCTTAGCTGCCAGTTGATCAATTTTCTGCGTAATTATTGTTCGTCGACTGATGACATCTTCCAAAAGGCCATTTTGATTTTCGTTTAGTTGCATATTACAGTTCCTGTATGCGAATGTTGGGGTTGTTCTGGTTTATTTACGTAGAAATGCGTCGCGATTAGACGTTACCTCTTAATCCTAATAAAGAGTGTGCACTACACAATCACGCTCCGGGAGTTGACGGACTTTCATCGAACCATCAGCACCGCATGAAAATAGACGACCAGCCGAATCGACTTGCAATTGAGTAACGCCCTGCGAATAATCGAAATTAAATATGAAATAGAACAAGATTTATAAACAGCAATCGCTCACCTGGCCAATATTTTTGAAGAAGCTTGATCTGGCGTGTTCACCAGGAAAGAAATAAAGTAGAGAATGAACGGTAAGGCCCCACACCTGTTGGAAATCAATCGGTTTGAGTATTCGGAAATATATTAGACGTATCTCCTTACGATTACCTTAATATCACCGTCGCCAGCTCCGCTAACAAAGAATTCTTCGTGGGGATCTAGTGCAAGGCACTTTACAGCAGATTCATGAGCCTGGAATCGATGACGTTGCTGTCTTTGCCGTACGTCAAATATATTCACATCACCTTTCTTGCCACCGCTAATTAGAAGCTGGTGTTGCGGTGCTAAAATCACAGAGCTAGCACCCTGATCGTGGCATTGGAATCCTGAATAACGCAAAAGAATTAACATGCTAGCCGAGACTTGATTTTTCTTAGTCGGAAGTATTTGATACCGTCATACCTTGGACTAGTGATTTATTTTGTGGAAGCAATGTGTCCCACAATGCGACATTTCGGCTTTCGGAACTGTGCCCCGCAGTCGCCACTAGACTGCAAGCTCCGAGGAAAACAAAGTCGGCTGTTAATTTACTGTGGCATTGGTAGTTCTGGAAATACAATATGGTATCGTCATCACCGGGTGAATCTAGATTGAAAATTTTCTATTGAAATTGTACTTACGAAAAATGGCCTCGCCGTACCCTCCCTACAGGCAACTTGAAACAGGCTTAAATGACCGTCAGAATCCGCGACTCCGAACTTATTTCCCTGCTGCGAAAACCGGACTCTGGTCACTTTGGCAAATGTACCCGGTGGTCGTGGAGTTGCCACAGCGGACTGATGCCCCCATTCCCACAAAGACACAGACCCGTCTTGTGATCCGGTTAAATCTAATTGAACAAATGTCCTTAGTAGATTCGTAATCGGTGTCTTTCACCTTTTTAATTCACTTGGCACGAGACTCTACAGAGTCTGTTGATAACTTTACGAATCTTTCTTAATCGCTACAGAAATTGTTGAAACAAACTTACACAGAGGTAATAGCGGATGTGAAGAAACGCGCCGGATCCCGTCTATTTTGTGCTTGAGAACCTGTCATAGAACAATCGAAGAATATTGCATTTAGTTTGGGTAAGGAATGTTGGTATCTACATGTTGTAAACATACGGTAACGGCATTGTTAACAAACCCCCTGAAATTATTTGATCTTCTATTAACAGTAGCGGAAATTAAATCCCGGCCTAATCAATATAATTCATGCGACATAAGGCGGTGCTTTGGATATCTTTTGTAAAATTAAATTTCACATCGACTTAAGTAAACTGAGCAAAACGATCCACCCATGAAATTTTTTTGGCATACTAACGTAATTCGTTAGTTGCAACGTATGACGACAGTCCTTGAATTGCAACGATGTATGCATAATTGTGAATTCTCTAATTAGAAAAAAAAAAGAGAACTAAAAGTAACGTGTAGTGTCCGTACAACAAATCCATGCATTTTTTTCCAGTTAGCTGCAAGCTCGATAGCACGCATACATATTTCTAGTTCTGGAAAGAAATGATGTTCTATGATATAAATAATATAGATAGATGATGAATAAATGAATGTATGCAACAACAGCCCGCAAATAATCTAGTGCTCAACACTCAAGGCAAGGCACTAATACAGAAATCAACAAGGCTGTTAGATGAGAAAAGAAAAAGTGTTTGAAAAATTGCTAACTTACAACGACGATTTATGATCGGCGTTAAAATTTATATTCTTACATTGAACATGAAATTATTCCCATATATTTACGTTTTAATATCATGTCAGATGTTAAAACATGAAGATATGTTAAAGGCACAAGGGGACACAGCGTCTGACTTAAATCCACTGTAAGATGAGGTGCGTAAGTTATATTTGAAACTTGTTCTTAATGAAATTATATGATAAGCCAGACACTTGTTTCTTTATGAATTTCAATGATGATAATGACTAAACATTAAATTGGTATTAGGAATGGTATAGGCACTAGGGACTGTTAGAATTTAGTCTCACCGGCTTCAACAAGTGTTTACTCCTATCAGCGACAAACTGACAGAAGCGCAGGTCGTGGGAGCCAGGAAAAGCAGGCATCCCCTTCATCTGAGTGAGCAAGTGAGCCGCCAGATCAGTGACGCAGACCGAGTGTGTTAGGCAAGCATTGAACAAGCAACATTGTCTCCGTCACCACATGTGCTACCCTAACGCAATTCACCATACTCTCTGGCACCGGGAGGCTAGCTCATTTACATTTTGATCGCACAGTGAATCAATCGATGACGAAGTTTCAGAATCAGGTATAAATAGATCACATCGTTATCGTTAAATGAGCTACCTTATATTAAAATAATACCCAAATAGATGAAATAGATGGGTACGGAGATAAATTATCACACAATCTCTCGGGCTACATGCATTACGATAAAACTTTTTCAAGTATATTTAATCCTTTCACAGGAGCAAAAAATTTTTGGCACCTCGATATATATTCTCAAATTGAACGGATTATTTTTTTCTATTTTTATCGAGAAGTAAATGAAATAAATTTTCTTTTCACCCACCAAGAGAAATAACTTACTGATTGATTATTTTTTTAATCAGAGATTAGTTTTGCTTTCAGCTAACAACAAGTACATAATTTAATGTACATATTCACAAGGTTTATATGAGATGAGTATTGTTTTGTGATGAGGATCAGCTATTACATCTTATAATTAGAAGACAGGTAGCTTTGACGGACACATGTGGCTGTACATTGCGCATTCTTTCACCTCCATAACTGATAATATACATATATAGATACTCTGTTTCAAAAGTTGATAATAAAAATTTATTGAAACGACTGATATTTTGAATTTGTGTTGTACCGTTATGTGCTTAGCTTTGGACTCTAGTATCACCTGTACAGGTTGAGTTAGCACGTTAAACAAACACCGATCCTCGATAATTCAGACATGACGTTAAAAAGATAAAATCACAACTCACCACGCTAGCGCCCCGTCCGCTCTGGCCCGCTATTCCTGACTGTGGTTGCGGGCTATTCATTTGTGGACTCTGAGCAAGGAGTGGCCTATCCGCTGCAGTCTTTCGGAGGAATGAAAGTAAAAAAAACAAGGTGAAAATGGTTTTCGAAAGAAGGACTACTTTTAGTCGAATATTATTCATTAATACCTGTATAACGAGAAAACTAGTCGGTTGAATCGACTCCGGCTCTGGCTGCTTATTCAAATTGATGATGTCAAATTCGCACTCGTCTTCCAACCAAGATGGTAGTTCTAATAGCAAAGAAATGTCCATTTCCTGTACTTCTCGAGGCGTAGCCATCGCCATCAGTCCAGGATTTACCTAAAAAATAAATGGGGTATAAGATTTGGAACACGATAGACTCTTCGACCGAACAAAAAAGTCAATGGATGATCGAAGAGCAAGACAAACCTGGTTCAAGCAGAAAGCACTGATGCTGTCCTGTTCCTTGTGAATTATTCGGACTGGCTCCGGAAGACTGGTCGTTCCACTGTCGCTGCCCTTATCTTCGCCTGTGCCTCTGCTCATACCATCGGTGGTCGATTGATTGCTTTCAATGACAGAGGATAGCGACCTCCTCTTACCAAATACTGCTCGGATGAAAATGTCCTGCACCGATTCTTGCCGCACTAAGTAACACCACAGACGATTGACCGGTGCAGCTGACGCCAATCTCGTGCTGTTTATCAATAAAAAAAACGGAAATACGTTTTCTGATTAAATCGTATGAAGGCAGCGTTTCCAAGTTTTCGGGTAATCAAATTCATACTTAAATGGCGTGTTGCCTTTATCGAGCAGAGATCGATACTTGTGAATCGCGGGGCGTCCTGGTGTCGGTGTTGGGTCTGGGGCACATCCCGGAATATAATTTGCAGGAGGAGGACCTCTGGATTCTAGTTCCTCTCGCAGACTGTCTTGCCACTGAGAGACAATGCCCAGTGTGCCGTGAATCAGAGGGCTGCTTACTGGCAATTCTTAGAAACAATTCATTCACGTTTCAAGGTTAAAATTTTGTGTCTATTAAAATTTTCCCTATTGAAAAGTCAGAATAAATAACGACGAATACCTTGCATCTCTATTCCGGCAACTGTTAAATACTCTTGCAACTGACTTTGCAATATTTTTACTATGGCTAATCTCATCACACACCAACTGTAGGAATTTGAATTAGTGTGTTCCGTATTGTCCTTTGGTTTCGTCTTTGGTTTGGCATTTGTGTCGAAGACATCCTCCTCGTCGTCGGATGAGTCGAGATCAGACACAGCCGAGTCGGCCGAGTCATAATCGATTTCATCTGGATCGCCCCCTTCTATGTGAGGCTGCAACAACGAACGTATGTTTCTTTTGTTCTTCTGTTTCAATGTAATTTCAGCATCGATAACGAGATTCTTACCTTCATAAGGAAGTAGGAGATCATGCTCATCAACGGAGAGACAAACTGTTCTCGGTAAGTTGGCTTATCTTCCTTCATGTTCGGCTGCTGTCCTGTAAATTGTCCCAAGATTTTCATATTCAGCCTTACTCTCTGTTTTGTTAATGATGTCATGGTATTCCATACGCCGCCAGCGGCGCTACTACCGGCTTGGGATTCACCAGAGATACTCTCGCCTCGTTCCATGCTTGTGCCGCCGCTCTGACTGGCGGTGCTCGCTACTCTCAACAGCTTTTTAACTCCACCTCCAAAAAGGCAAGACCAGGTACTTTGATCGAACTTCTGTCCTACGAGTCTGTAAAGGATATGGCTATCGCAGCTGGACAGAGCGTAGACAAACAAGCTCATGTAAGTAGCTACGAAGGCTTCGCAAAGTAAGATGTTCAGCTTTGGAGTGTCCTCGTCTTTTTCTCTAGCTAACAGTGCTCGCAAATTGGTTACTCCCGGCCATTTCGACGGAGAGGTTGTTATCGTCACTCCGTCATCGGTGGAATAACGCCGATGATTTCTATTCGACGCTACTAAATGCCCACCGGAAAACGTTTCTATTTCCGCTTGCGTTGTGAAGCTGGAAAATTATAAATGACAAAATAAATAAAGAAAATAACAAAAAATTCTTTAACTTTCTTTTTTTACCTTTCTGGCTGATGATGCTTCATGACAAACGTGTCCGAATCACAAAGCGATTGATAAATACATGCGCTGAGGGCCACAGCCAAGTCTCTTAGGATAAATACCTCACGGTAATGAGTATTTCGGGTAGGCATCGGTGGGCAGCGTAATTCGATCATAGTTTGAAGCATATCGTGTGTGTGAGCCTGAAATTATCGGTTTAGTGCGCATTCTTGTTTCGCCCCGAGTACTTCGAGATAGTTTTGGAAAATATAATGATCTTTTACCTGTAGATGCCTCACGGGATCGGCCACAACAGTTTTGTTACAAGCGACGCTGGCACTGAGTAGTGGTAAAGTAGTGGGGAATGGCAAAGGGCTGAGTAGCTGTTGTTGAGTTTTTTCTTGCTGTAGTTCCTGCAAAAGCAGCACCAGTTCCATTCTCACCGAGGCTAATCCACCTCCAGACGCCCCGTGCAATGAGCAATACGACAACAATGTTCGCAACAAGGTTTCGTTAGCTGTAAAAATCACGTGAAGTTTAGGTGATAAAAAGGAATTGTGAGACCGAATTTTATAAAAACGCTCGGTACCTTTGAGCCACTTTTTTCGCTTCGCGGCTCTCTGTACTTTCGCCTCGAAGTCAAGTTTTTCAGCCACCAAAAGTTCGTGCAAAGTCGGTCGTTCTCCTGGTCGGTACGGTGGCACATCGTCCATCATGCCACCCTCATCTGCGTAATTATGGAAAATGAAAAACATGGACGCCAAGAAAAATGGCGAACGATCTTCGATCGGAATAAATTGACATCGACATACATTCGGAGGTATTAATCGGATCTCCGTCGAGGCCAATACTGTAGCTACACAGCTGCCTCAAAGCATCGACTTCACGTTCGAGCCATACGTAAAGTTGATAGCGGAGCTGACCACCATCGACTTCGAAACCAGTTGCCAAGGTTGATAATTCTTCCATCAAAATTTTTAGACAAGCTACAAATTTCAGCTGTTGCGCCATTATATCCAACTGCCCTGTCGACTTTGGATCTATAAAAAGTAGGGATAATTGTAACATTTCGCTCGGAATAGAAATGTATATTTCTCACCTTCTTGATCTTCTTTGTTCGATTGCTCTTCGGCAGCCGCTTCTCTTTTATCCAAATTCATACTCATCGGGGGACTGTCGGCATCTTCGTCTTCCCCAGGCCCCTCGTCGTCCCAGTTCAGTACCAATTCGTTCTCTGATGGCTTGGAAACTTGTTGCGACCAATCCATAGTCGGCGCACCCCAATCAAAATTAGAAGACGCTGAAAAAGGATTTCCGAATGTGATCGATTTTGGTAATCTCTCATACGTATAGCTCAAGCATTCAACTATTTGACGGATCATAATAGAATACCTTGAGATTCCGCGTTCGGAACTGCTGTATCCCAAGACAATATTCCAGTGTCTATCTGCTGATCTAGGGGCTTCGCTTTGGTCGGGCTGTTCATCAAGTCTGAAACCATAGAAAAGTGATCCCGTTTTATCTTTGTACTCGAGGATTCGTTCTCTCGTTTCAAATATAACTTGATTCAGCTTACTTGGAGGATCGTCGCTGTTCGTGTCCATAACTTTGTTCGGTAATTTCGACAAAACTTCCAACGCAAGAGCCGGACATCCTGCCTTGAAGTGAGCATGTGCGGTTGTAAAATACAACTGTCTCTCGAGCGGTGTGATGCTGTCTTCCAGGAGCAGTTGTTTATCGGACTGCGTTTTCATTTCGACTCCGTAACTAAATCCTGATATAACTACAGAGTGACCTTTTTTCTTATCCTGCGCCGACGAGGCAATGTACTGTCTGATCAGTAGCGGATGTGTGCGAAGGTAAACGTAGAAATTGAATACATTTGGATTAGCTGAAATGAATGATCTTAATTAGAAGTATTAAAGAGGTTCTGAAAAGATTAATGAAAATAAGCAGATTTTCGATATTTCAATAGCCATGTTTATGTTTTTACCTACCAGTGGCACCTTCGGATTTTTCCGAGTCATCGTTGTACTGGGGATGCATGGATCCGACATTCGTTAGTAAAAGAGTGTTCAGAGATCCGGTGTGATCTTTGAGGATCCATAGAGCCATGCTGCGTAGGAAAGGATCCGGATGCGCCTTGTGTATATCGGGATTATTTCCCTCCTTATCGCACCCCAATATTTCCTCGTAAAGTAATCTCTTGAGATTAGGCGGAGCTGTATCATCTTCGTAGAGCCTTGCGATCACCATTGCCAATTGTATATCGTTCAATTTGTTCAAGCAGACTTCTATGGCGTCCCTGAGAGCACCGGCGAGCAAAAAGAATGCCGCCGCATGTTCAAATCTCTGTTTACCCAGCAGAGCGAAAGCGTTTTTCAAAGCAGCTTTCCTCCATCGATCGTCCGCGAAATTGTTAACGAAGAATGCGGTCATCCTATCGTCTCGCTTGTTCCTGAACAAACCCCAAACAAGATTCTTCTTCTTCATTGCCAGATAATAAATAGCGGCGTCGAGGGGATCTTGTCTAAGTTGGAAGGCAGCTTTTGCTACTTTTTCTACGCAACGTTTCAACGTGGTATTACTGCTGATCCACCATCCTACCCCAAGTTCTTTGAGGACCGACCATTTCGGTTGACCCTTGGCATAGGATGGAATAAGCCCCAGAAGTTCTTCTTCGGACTCGGAATGGAAGGCCCAGACAAGATTGTTGGTGGAGACTCCCTGTTTCTGGAACTGAGCTCTTTGCGCCAAAGGAAGACAGCGTATCAAATAATTGTAGTGTTTCATAGCGAGAAGGAAGCGCAAGCCGCAGTCGTCCAAAGAATCTGTGGATATATCTTCGCCCGCTGGAATCCCGGTGAGGTTTTCCTTTGCTATCGCATTCTTTGCCGCATCTATGGCGAAACGTTCGGCGAAATCCGTGTTGCAAGTAGAAACTGTATCAGCTAACGCGAGAAGATGCATCTGGTCGAGACTCGACAGGCCGGGCAAATGGGTGTGCGTCAAAAGCCGCGACAGTAATCTTCCTTGTCTCGGACCAAAGAGGGATATCCCTGGTCTTTCCGGTACCGAAGATCGCCGGTCATTTTGCCGCGTGTGTTCGTAATCCTCGTCCAACATATCGTCCAAGGATTCCTCTTCGTCCAGGTTACCGTCGAAGAGCTTGTTGTAATCTTGTTTGTCGTCGGTTTGTTGAAGTATCATATTGGTTTCTTTATCGGCGATCAGTAACGTCCACAGGGGTAAGGGAGGTATGGAAGTTATCTCCGCGTAGTCGAGAGTTAATTCCTCGGGGATTTGCGTGGTGGACCCTCTGGATTCCAACGGAGATGTGGTCCCGACAAAGCTGACCGACATTGTCCTTGACCTTGACCATCCGCCGCGCTGCTTGACAAGGTTTTCATCATCGGCCCTCAGAGAGCAAGAGCTGGATATGCACCTGACCAGGTGTGCTAGAATGGCCTTGACCCACCTGATTTTTCCCGAATTCAACAACTCCATCAATTGTTTAGGGTGATACTGCGGAAGCACGGGACAAGCTATTCTCGACGCCTCGAACAATCCGTAGTCCGGCATGTAATCGAAAGTAACATTTTCGTTTTGCATACCCCGTTTTTTTTTCGCGTCCAACATCGTTAGATTGATACTACTGACGCGCGATAGATGCGGCATGGAAGAAACGTTCGCTAACCTTCTCTGAGAAGTTTCTTGCGCCAATGTTCTGAGATCTTCGTCTCTCAGATTTCTGCTCGCCTGGAATTCGTCGGACTCTTGACTCTGCGAATTCGAGTGAAAGCATTCGTTTTGCGGATTCGGTTTCCACTGTGAATAAACGTGCATTTCAGAATCCATTCCAACGACTAAAATGCCGTCTCTGACCCAAGATATTTGCATGGGTAAAGGAGGGAGCCCGTCCGCGGTGGTGAGTTCAATTTTTCTGAGCTTCATCCAGCGAATTTCATCGACGAAATGCGGCTGAGCAAGTGACGACATTTTTCTCAATATCGGTCTGTTCGTCCGCTGCGATTCTTTCATCGCCTTCATGTTGGCCTGTGCGAGATCGGAGCTCACGGGCGTGAACAACATGATTTTCGAGCCTACTCCAACGGTCAATATATGCGAGCCATCTTCTTTAGAAACCCAATCGAGTTGCACGAGATGTTTTTGAGTCAGTGGACAAGTGTTGCCGTTTTCTATTATAGATTTACGCAACGACTGGAGAGTGCTGAACGACGGAACCGCCAACAATCCTGCCGTAGATTTCGTGCTGTCTCCGTTTTCTCCGTTACGCGGCGACCGCACGTCTTCGTGACTGAGAGTCTGAAGAACTTGCGTAAGCCTTTGTTTCTTCTGCAAAAATCTGCTGTCGTACAAATAGCTAAGATCCAGATGTTGATCGACTTGTATTCTTGGCAAGTGAATATTTTTCAAGTGAATCGTATCTTCGAGTACCCACTCGCTGCCCCCCGTACTCTCGCATTCGTATATCGCGACACAGAGGTTCACGTATCTGGAGTCCGGGTCGCTTTTTGTGGGCCGAGTAAATGATTTCCCGTATTTATACGCGCACGCAATTCTTCCGCTGTAGGCAGCGCTGATGTTTAGCGGCTGACCGGTTATGTCGATCGTCGATTCTTGATCCTTACGTATCATTTCCCACTCGCACCATTCGTAACTCAGAGTATCATCTTTCGCCGCTTTAGTTACTTTACATTTCCAGAAACGTACCGTACTGTCACTGCACGCGGTAACGACGATGTAAGGCGCGAAACAGGCTGGATAAATAGAAGAACTACTCAGGTGACCAGCGGCCGGTGCCGCGTGTACGACTTCGACGCCCTCCGGCAAGGGTAATTCTTGCGTGCAGACTTTGGTGGTCGTAATCAGAACGTGACTGCTCTGATGTCTGTGATGAAACGTCGAATCCTCCTGCTGACTTTCTCGCTGGCTCCGTCCGCCCGTCTGACTTGGTCGGCGAGATCTTTTGCCTTCGGACTGAGAGTTGCGACCCGGCGTGCCTTCCTCATCTTCGTCTTGGACCAAGTGGGAATCGGGTACGTACATCATGGATCCGGTCAAGCCTGAGAAAATAAGTAATCGCTTATAATTCTGCGTTTAAAACGTGGGCAAGCCTCAGAATCTTACCGCTAGTTTCAGGCTGCGATGCGATAACCAGTCTCCACATGTGCACTGTGGTTCCATTTTGAGTTCTTTCCAAAACCACGATGTAGAATGGCTCTTCGAATATCGTCGACTGCTGCAGATCCACCATTGCGTCTAACGTGGATTCCATGAAACCTAAATCGTTCGCGGAAGTTTCCACTCCTGGTGATTTTTCGTCGTTTCGTTCACCGGTGATCAATTGTTCTTGGAACACATGGAGAAATTGGGTGTTTTGCCAGTCCTGGAATATGTGGTGTATTAAAAAAATGAACCGACTGTATTTGTGGTAGTTATTGAACTTACATGGGCAGCATCAGTGATGGCGTCCAATCGGATGACACATCCCGGTCTGGAGGTCGACTGCTGCGATACTATTTTGATTTTATCGTGTATCCAGTGTCGCTGACCATCGTCGGAAGAAGTATCGGTCGACAGACTTGCCATAGAATCCTAAATTGAAAATTTTTTATCCCATGCAAGCGAGGACTTTCCACTTTATTCCAACTCACCATCATCCTGCTTCGTCGTTCGCTGATAGAAACTTCGGCTAATAACGTTCTGGCGTCTATAACAGCCTGATAAACTCTGAGGCTCTCTCCGTCGCTGGCGACAAAGCAGGCACTTGGCGAATTTGATAAATTGCCTAAAGTAGTACTGGGGAGCAGCGTCGGCACCCAAGCAACATTGCTGAAAGCTGATATCTCCGGTGAATTAATTCGAGCTAATTCAGAAACTCCTCCGCTCTTCGACAGCGGGCCAACGGCGTCGACTCGCCATAGGATCAATTCGCTACAAAATCCCTGAAGAAAGTAAAGTAAAGCGTGGTTAAATTAAGGTCTTTCGAGAGCTGAAGAAGCAAATAAGAGTGACGCAGCATTGCTTACAGTAGGTGACATTACATCTTTTCCACGCCCGTGATCTGGTTTATTGTCAATATCATTCATAGAACCAGGAATAGGTGGTTCGGCCGTAGGAAAGTCCGGCATGTTATGATGAGAGGTGGTTACCAGCAACGGCAATACAGGATGACAAGTTATATCGTTTACTCGGAAACGATGACCAGACGCTCTGCAGGCATGGCCGATGCTGAGCACCTGAAAAAAGGAAAATCATTTAGGGACTAGGTTCAAGCTGACTTTTTTTCTTTTCAGAATCAATTACCTGTGAGAATTTAGTCCTATCGGCGAATGTGAGTTGCCACAAATTGAGAGTCCCATTCGAGTGTTTGGACACCATTGATACTATGGGACTCGGATGCGCCAGCATTTCGGTAACAGTTTCATGAGCTGTCTTAGCATTCTCTCCCGTGTGTCCATTCTGGGCAGCAGTTCCGTTCTGGGCTTGATCGGCGAGTGTCTGAACACTTTTCAATAATTCCTGGCCAGCCTTCGAGGTCAACGTAGATTGCTCTTCGTCCTGCTCGATAAGACTCGGCAGTGGAGTTGTGACCTCGGCAGCTGTTCGTGAAAAATGCTCTTGAGATATGACCGTAAGAGTTTGAGAGCTTGATTATCTACTTACATTCAGCAGGCTTCGTCGCAGACTTTGCGACCTCCCTAATGTTGAGTAAAGGACCACCCGTGTTGTGAGAATACATGGAAACGTTGTGGCTCATGGTCGATGCGTCCCCGAGAGGGAAAGCGTTGGGTATCCTCGTAGAGAAGGAAATTTGTGCCTGTCTAAACGAGCCCGGATGATATTCGTCGAGCCATTCGATGTGCCATATCAAAAAACTACCGTCGATCGGATGAATGGAAAACAGCAGGTCGGGATTGTGATGCCAGTCACGTAGGAGGTTCTCTATTTTTGTGTCCAAGGAATCCGGAGCATGATTCATCGATGAAGTTGCATCCGTTGCTATCGAATTGATAGATGTGGTATTGCTGCATCGATAGGTAGAAAAAAAAGTTAGAGGTTTTTCGAGTAAAATTGATTCGCTATCGACAAAGATCGGATAGTTGCAGCACCTGAGACTTTGATGTGAATGTACACTTTGCGGTTGACTGTGATGAGAAGACGTGTGTGTCGTGTGATGTTCCTCGCTACTGTGATCTTCCTGGCTTGCCGTTCTGCCGCCAACCGCCGTTTTTTGGTTGTGTTGATGACGTGACCCCTTTTCTGAAGAGCGTATCATACCATAACACGATAAGATGGTCCCTAATAAACCACACTATTCCCAACAACCATGCAGCATGCTATGTGACGTAAGCTTCCGCTTATGCATATTCAATAATTCAACGGAAATGAGCGCCTTGCGATATTCCAAAAGCCCTCGCAAAAGTAGCCAAATACATTTAATGTCTAGCGAAGAGCGTGTTCATTTATGCAATAATTATTATCCACCAACACTTGGTCGATTAATGAGTGAGCTGTAGCAAATGTAGTACCCTGTTTACGTGCTACATGAATCCGTTGCAAGTAAAAAAATGAAGCGTCCAACTCAAAAGTAAAATATATTCTTTAAAAAGTATGAAACTCACTCGGTGTATGTTCATCTTCCGAATCATGATCCACGTGGTCTTTGTCATGCTGTAATCCTTCTTCTTTTTCAACGACCTTGCGGGTGAGTTCCTGTGGTAGGAAGAGACAGAGTAGATAATGATAAGAAATTTTTGATGGATGTAGCAGAAGTCAAGGGAAGAGATTTTCTGTCAACAAACCTGTAAAATGCCCTCGGCCTGCATGGTGAAATGCATTTCCTTGTTGTTCAGCCAATGCAAAATGAAGTTTGGCTCACGGTCAGGGTCTCCGGTGATGAGACTTGGTACCAGAGGAATATCTGTAACATTTGAAAATGACATTGCTTGTCCAACTTGTTTGGTAAAGACATGAATCAAAACGTGTTTCACGTCGGATGATATACGAGCACTTTACCGGTTTCCGCATTAATGCTCGCTGCTAGATGAAAATGCATTCCTGGATAATGGTTTGTGCCTTGATAATGATTGTGAAAATCATGAACCGAGTACGTTGATGGCAGAGTAGGTAGTGTTGGCGCAGCGTGACCAGCTTGATGCTGTTGCTTGGCGTGTCTTCGAATATGGAAACAGGTTCTGTAAAAATAAGCGCGATTAAAATTTCGCGTCTAAACGCTGACAGAATCAACTCAACCGAATCGAATGTAACGGGAGGTAATGAATGGAATGGAATGTAATGGAAAATTGAATTGAATAATTTCACTTTACTTCATGTGTTTTAGCCTCTGCATGAACCGGTGTTTGTGCATATTGTGATGTCGATGTTTGCCGTGATGTCCATGCCTGTCCGAGCCTTCGAATTGGCTCATGTTCGCCAATCCTTCTATTTCAGGTGGTATTGTCTCTGCCCAAACACGGCAAATATTGTCACGGCAAGATGTCACCAGCATGTTAGATACTGAGCCTCTGTGGATGGAATTGTTTATCAAGTGACACTAAAATATGACCTCTGCAAAATCAGGACAAAAATCAAAGTATAAACCTCAAAATTACTAACTTTGGCATGTATTTACTTGTCTTCCGCCATGAGAGGTGAGTTACGGCACGGGGATGAGCGACGTACACAAATGTATAACTGGCTTCATTTATTCCGGTTTGATTGAAGTTCGTATGGTCCACACTTCGAGTTGGAAACACTGAAAGATTGTCAAATTCATTAGATCGAGGTAGTGATCAGCTAACCGGAGCAGTCGAATGAAAATTTACGAAGAAGCGCTAACAAGTAAATGTGAAACTTCTCGATGCGAATTAGTTTTGATGAAAATTTCGACGCTGGAATACTTACGCTGCTTATTCTCGAACCAAATTTTCACTAGTCTATCGTTGAGTCCGGTAGTGGCGAACAGTGTTCCATCCGGACTGAAACTCATGAGATGCACCGGAGTAGCAGTGCGACACTTCCACACACAGTTCCAGGTTCCCGGTTCAGGGCCAGATGTTGTTCCCGGATCTCCAACGCCTGGGCTTTCGGCTTCTCCCCCAATAGAGAACGTTACCCCACCACCGGCTGATGAATAAATAAAAGTTTAAATAATTTTCACGTAAAAATATGTCTCCATATGTGATTCAGCAGTGACAATTCTAAGCGACGATAATAAGGATTGCGCCATGCTATGAACGAAACCATAATGTCGTGATGTGGGAGACATCGTAACGCTTTACAATCGATTAGTCGGTTTAAAATCATCCATACATCAGTTTCAAGATCTCTGCTGATATTCCATAATTCTTTGCGATATAAAATTTATCATTACTAACACAACATGCTATAGGCATATCATCAACCAAGCTCATTCCGATATTGACCGAACTCACAATCCTGTGAAGTAGAGCTGATAACATTGGGATCTCCTCCGGTCAACGCAACTTCTTCCATTTGCAGCATTTTTACTCTCGTAGCTGTGTTTGCATGTATATTGGAAATAAATCATTTGCTTTCAACTATCCAGGGGAGGTGGGTAACATCGAATTAACACGACAAAATATTTGTGTGTCCTTCTCACCATGTTCTTCCTGAAATGGCTGGATATTTTGGTGCCAAAGCTGCAGTAGTTCGCCGCCGGTTAATATTCTGGTCCCTTCCAAGTTCCATGATAATGAACTGATGTGTGAATCTGTCTGAAGACTGCCGGTCTGAACCCATCGGTATTCTAGTTGCTGAAATCAAATAGTCGCCCAGCTGATCAACAGACAACCAGTACCTGTACTATACTGTCAACAATTTTGAGAATAAAACTCCAAATGGCTTTTTTATAGTCCAAACAGATCCGTAGCCCATTTGCTCACGCGAGCTCAACGCACGTAACATTAGTCTATTTAATATAAATGTTATATATATGAAAGACCCAAATAGAATGTGTCACGTTTTACAACATAGCACAGATCTTATCAAAATCAAATTTCTCCAGATGAAGCTTGCATAATTTTATCGAATAAGGATTACATTTTTTAGTTACAGTAACCTATGCTCAGATCGAGCCAAAGACAGAAAGATGAAGCAATTTCACTTACGTGAGAACACGTGCTGTGGATGAGAGGAGTTGGCTCGAATATGCAGACTTGATTTTCATAAGCCGCTGCTATTTTCCCAGTATCCGTACTACAGTCGAGGCAACTGATGCGGATGTAGTTATGAACCGCGCCTGGTATTATCTGAACTCTTTCGAAGTTGCTGGCAAGAATAACTATATTACATCCAGCTGCGTAAGCCTGTAAAACAATAAAGAATGATAATTCTCACTCAACTTGAGTAATGATATTCTTGTTACTAATTATTGGTTAATGTATTGTCAGCATCAAAGAAAATCCTACAAGTTTTACGACACACGTAGTGATAACTGGAGACAGTTATCAATGATAAGTACTATTGATCTTCTCCTACATTGTAATAAATGGCTTCCACCAACGTTAAACTGAGTATACTTACATAGTAACAAGGATAGATATTAAAACCACGATGAGCCTGATCTTTAAAGCTCACGAGTTTCAAAATGTGTTAGCATACTCTTTATTTGTGAATACAAATACTACTTATTAAATAGGTAAGATAGGAAACTAAAGCGATGTAGGAATTGCGCCAATTATTGGGGCAAAGTAAACCAAATATGTGTAAAAACAAATAAATGAGCGTGAGATCATTCGTTGATATTAAAGCTAAGTGGGAGACACTTGTATATGTACGTACGTAGATAGTTTGTAAATAGTATAGATACGGATGAACTCCGGCACGTATGTGTATGTATTCAAAAATGTAATGAGACAGAGAGCGCAATATTTATCTTGACATACCCAAAGCAATCGAGCATAATAATCAGCGCTATAATTCTATTTATAGAATATAAGTACACGATGAAGGATAGGAGGGAATGACGATAGGTTTGCCTGCAATCAATGGAATTAGTTTTCCACTAGTTCGCCCAAAACGGCCAGACGTACCCAAGTGTCATTTTAATGCTCAATCAGCTGACTTTTAGTCGAGAAAGCCATATTGACTTGATTCTTGACTACGTGAATATTTGGCCTACATATCGGCGCTTATTGATCTGTAATAGAGACCGTAGACTGGGGCGTTTGACTTTTGGTTCCGATGTAAATGACTGGCAGCATTAAATTTGATAGAAAAACTTTACCGTGAACGAAATTCCTTCGACCGAGCCTACAGCGTAGCAGCGATCGCCTGCATTGCAGGCACCACTCAGAATCTGATGGCAATTCATATTAGTTTATTTCATCTCTAACATTGTAACAGTTTACACACCACGCGTCATTCGTTTAATCGGACACTTTGAATCAGATTTATTTATAAGAACCGCACTTTATTGAATATGTACAGGTAACGGATGTATATCAAATCACAATTCACCATACGAAACTGACTTGCCGCAAAACCGTGGCAGTCGTGTCACTGCCATCTTAGAATGGAACCTCCTTTGGTGCCTCCTTGCGGAGTTGTAGCCTATGGTTGTAGTTTGCTACTTAAGCCACCGAACGAGAGTATCGCGAATTAAATCGTGCGCTGATTATTTCCAGCATACCTCACGCTCTGGCGCTGCTCGTGCGCCAATTTTTAAATTCTCCCAGCGCACGACACAATGACCGTTGACCGAATGAATTTTTCAATTATCTGACTCTTTATTATGGAATCTTATGCCTCTAAAACATTACAATTACAGTTCATGGATGATGTTTCTGTATTATGAACTAGAAAATATAGATTCTACTCAGCACCTCGAATCACTGTGAAAGCTGGCATAACATTGCGACACCTCGGATGATCCAATGCTCCGGAGGATGGCTAGTCGGCAACCACATAGCGATTACAAAATTAGTAGAATGACCTGTAGTTGATAATGTACCCCTGCGTTCGCTCGTTTTATAAACAGGGCAAGTGTAGATCAGTCGTTCGATCACCTGCTCTTTCTTCATGGGGATCAGAAGTAGCTGAAAATAAAAACGAAAATCGCAATGCGAATTCTGATGTTTTTGGCAATGAAATTCTTACATAGGGAACATCGTCGTGGAGTACTTTTGGGAGACTTTCATCGAGCAACATTCGCTCCATGTTGAATCTAGCCCCGTCCAAGAATAAGCCATAAATGTAGATCCCGTCTTCAGGGGGTTTGTCAAAACTCGATTCCTTTTGAGGAATGAAATCGTAAACCAAGAGATCGATCGGTATATGATACTTTCTGGCATAATTTTGCTTCGCCCCAGTAAGGAAAGCTTGTGTAAAATAGAATCCTGATATCCAGAAGGTTATCGGAGGACCTTCCTCAAACCAGAGCTAGGAAAAAATAGATCAATGATTCAAGCGGTGCGTTTCAGATCTCTAAGCCTTCATTTTTACCTGTAGAAAACCTAAACGTTGTAAAAAGTCATTCACGTAGCTGCCAAGTGGCTTCAAAGAAGGATAGGACTTTTGCATCCAAAGTCCTGGAATTTTTCCCGTTAAAATGGAACCTGTTACTTCCTCCAATTCGTAAGACATCGATACGAATCCTGCAGTAAAATACATGTACGTGAAGAAATATTGCTGAATATTATTGAATTCTCTGGCTCACCTTTTATTGCTTTTTGAACGTTAGCTAAGCTGCTTCTGATACATTGTAGAAGTTTGTTAAATCTCCCCATTTCCTGTACCAAAACTGTGTTCATACTTTGATTGTACGTCGTCGGATATCGCTCGAGGGCCTCAACCAGATCGAAATCATTTGGCAATTTGTTTAAGATATCACTTGATACAGAAAACACGATTTCATCAGCTGATTGATCGCTGCTTCTTGACTCACCAGTTTCCTAAATCGAATAGGCGAAATATTACAATAGGCATACATATGCTTCTATCTGTTTAAAAAGATTCGTGTCAGTGTTGTACAGAAGATTACTCTCACTCTTAGTTTCTGGAAAGCGGCATGTGGAAAAATGTGCAGATATTCAATTAACGTTTACGCTGATGGTTTGAACATACTTTGAAAACATGAATTCTATAATTATTGTGCATACCTGCATCGTCCATAAATCCTGTGAGTGTGGCGGTAGGAATTGAAACAGATATGATGACAAGAGAACTCTGATCATAAAAAAACAAAAAAAACGAACAGTAAATTACTTACCAGTCGATCCTATGATAGCAGCGTGAAATAGTGAGTATATGTATGCTATAATCGACGAGAATTAATCATTATGTAATTACGATAGAATAAAAAATGTCGAACTCACCTGGGTAAGGAGCACCGATTGAAATAGCAGATCAGTCTCTTGCTGTTCTTTAATGATGTCTGCATTATCGTTCATTCCAAACACACTGGGCCCGGTAATCAGAGGCAGATTTCTAGTGTATTCCATGTACGCTTCATATTCTTTGGCTGTCGGACAGTAGTATTTTGTCGACGTTGAATCGTAATAGTAAGTTTCTTGTTCGATAACCTCCCTGAAGGTAAAGCAATCCAGAACTCATGTTATCCTCTCTGAATTCTGCTTGATTATTCGTTACTGACCTGCAGTAAAATTTTTCCAAAATTGTAACGAGCGTTCTTCTGTCCCATTCATCTGTTACTCTTCCTCCGTAATTGCAATCTCCTGTTAAATATCTCAGAGCCTCATACTGCACGTCGTTGTATTGGTTTAGAAAAATTTTAAGCTGAAAAACGCTGATCCGTAGATCGGTTTCGTTGAACTCGTAAGGTGTGTTCCATCCAATGGGGCCATATTTTCTTCTCTCTTGAACAATCGCGTGAAAAAAGCAAAGGGAGTACAATAACTTTTTGAATGTTTTACTCTGCGTACAAGACTCGAAGAAGTCGGAATCTGATATCGGATCGCTGAGGTAAGAGCGAATTATGTTGGCGCGGAGTCCTGTGGGAGGTTCGTTTGTCATTTTTACACCGTTTTGCAGAACTGCAACGGGAAAATAATCAGCTGGGTAGCTGGTTAGCCACAATCGAAAATCAGGGTGAATTGTGTCGGGCAATAAACCCTCGCACATTTTTTCTAAGGTGCTCATCCAACTCTTGGCAAGATGACAATTCTGGAGCACGACCCAAGATCCAGATTTCACTCCGTCGTTTATCAGCTTCACGGCTATCGGGCCCTGACCTGAGTTGAGAGTTCAATTAAAAAATGTTCCGGAGATGATATTATTCATGTATTACCTTGTCCCAATGACAAAGAAAATAATCGTTCTGCTCCGAAGCCTTGATCATCGGCGAATTTCAACAGCAACTGCGTGGGATCTGCTCCGGGGGTGAGAACGAATATAAGTGGTATACAGCAGTGCGAATCTGCATACGATGCGGCAAGGTCAAAGGTCGGAGGCTCAACAAACTGCCTACCCATTTCGTCTGGAAGAAAAAACAATTATATTTCACTTTCAGAGAAACACGATGCAATATATGGTTTTTATTACTTTCGACAAAGGCTTGAACTGCTGGTACTATTTTGTCCGGTCGAATGCATCGCAGGACCAACATTTTTTCCAATGGATTTAAGTTGTCGTACGGAGAAGGGAGAGCAGCACCTTGAGGTTGTTTCTCGTCAAAGATTGCTTTCCAAGCTGTGAGATTCGAGGTAAAGTGTTCCCTGATGCCCTGTTGATTGGAAAAAAAAAAAAATTGTCATGAGTCAAGGATGAACGGAATCATTTAAATTTGGCCACGCCAACCTTGAATCCTTCGACAGTGTCTAATCTGCACAATTCATCCCAAGATTTAAGGGGGAGCCAAGATGTTGGATTTTCAAACGGGTTATCGAGACCCACACCACCTGTCAGCAAGAACATCCAGTGCGGCATGGACACTTTGCCCTCTTTGTTCATAAGATTTATCACGAGAAGAAAGGAGAAGAGGAGTTTGTCCTTTTCGAAAAGAGACCGGCAAATGTTAACGTAGAGGGAATATGTGAAGTATTTAGTCAAATCTGTGAGACGCAATTGCACATCGTCGACTTGCTCCGTATTCTCTATGGCCAATTTGTAGAGATTAACAAACCACGCTAAAGAGTATTGGTACATCGGATCTATGTTTGCTAAGACCGCTGTAAGAAATGAAAATAAAAATTAATTAGAAGGGCGATGAGATGAGTGATAAAATCATCTGCGAATATTACCGATTGTGAAGAAAAGAACTGTGGAGTAAACAGCAATCGGGGTATACTGAAGTCGAGCGATGTCGATCGACTTCTCAGTTACTTCTGCAGCTGTTTGTTTAAGTTGAATATCATTACTCAGGACCTTCGATGAACTTAGAATACTGATTCCTGCTTCATCTTCGAGGATGTTTCCTTCAGAGGCTGATAAAACTTCCAGAATTTTGTCTTCCGTTTCTTTCAAAAGCCTGCGAATAAGAACCAAGTTGATCCGATGTATTGGAAAATGGTTGATATTCTCACTTCTTATTAGCAGCTCCTTGAACGATGAGGGCATTTTTTTCAGATTCAAGATCAGGTCGTTCCTTTGCAACGACTATTCCTAGAAGCTGATCCTCGAGACCTCCAGGTGTGATCATGAAATTCAACAGCGTCACCTTCACCGCTACCTCAGGCAAATAGTGCGGATTTTGCAACTTTGTCGTAATATAAAATCTGCAAGAGTTACATTATTCCTTAGAAATGTTGTTTCTTCTGTTTTTTACCAAGTAGCTTGCCTGAAGTTGCTGTTATATTCTACGACGGTATCTCCCAATTTAATGCAGATAGCTCCGCCTTGTTTGAAAGTCTGTTTCATGAGCACCGGTTCCAACACCGCATCGAGTTCCTCTCCGACATTTTCTAGCAAAATTGGCAACCCGAACTGTATAGAGTTTTCTAGGGCTCTCGTATAGTCACCCTGTGTCAGCCGAATGATACTCATATTATTTGCTCTCTCCATATTCTTCACCCATTTATTGGCTTGACCTTGTGGATCGATCATCAGTGGCCATCGACAAGCATTACTGAATAAAAATCGATGACATTGTTTACTCAAGATAATGACCGATTATTTCTGCAGACTCACGTTACGATAATTCCATTGTCTATGGAAAATGAATCGCTGGGGAGGCCGAATATATTCCAAGATCTGATCAGGACAGGATCCCCGAGAGTCTCTCTCAGCTGAAAGTCTTCGGTGCACGTTACTTTCAATTCCATGCATAGTTTCACCCACTCTTTTATTTGGCTTACTCGAAACGGTGTCGTATAGGGACCTAGATAAGCGACAACCCCTGACCCGATAATAATGTCACCCGTTAATTGGTAGTATCTGATGAGAAAAAAAGTCGCGATCAGTAAGTCATTTGAATCGATTTAACAATTTTATAATACCTGTCTCCTAGAGATTTCGCGTTTTCTGACCACCGCGTGTATTCCCCTCCCAGTCCGCCAATGAGTTCTTCAGCTCGTCTAAGTTTCTGTTCGCAATCCGTGACCTTGTCCATCATACCCTGATAATCTGCCTTGCGAGTCCTGAGAACGTTTTCTAGAGCTGTTAGTTTTCCCTGAATTTGTTCGAGCATCTCGCGTTTGATGGAAAGTTTTGCCATTGCGTCGTTATATTGAGTTTGAGCCTCTGCAAGGGCTCTTTTTTTCGGGGCAACGACCTTGGCGACTTTGTCGTATTCGGACATGGCATAGACCCAGCGGCATAAACCTTCACAGGCAGTGGATGCCGTTTTTATCTTTTCCGGGTCGAAATTAATGTTCGTTAAATAGTTGTTGCGGATCTTGTCCATCACACGTTCGGGGATGTTGTCCTTGTCAAAATTTATCAGCGAATCCATGAACCTTATGTCACTCAGAACTTTCAATGACGCTTTCCAATAATCATCGACCATCTTTCCATCCGGGCCTTGAACTCTCTCTGGTTTGACGTCCTGAGAATTCAAGTAATTAGTTATTTCATTTATCAAACGTGGCCATTAGTCTGCAATGTCAGCCTTGAAACTGACCTTGAGAATACAAACGCTCTCCATGACTAGCTTCACTCCAGCGGGGGGATTTTTCATAGTTCTTACCACTGCTATGTCAGCAGGTGTAAGGGTGTTCAGCGCCGCGTTAGCACGATTCAAAATCGGCATTGCTTCTTCCAAATTTGCATCACATTCGGATTTTATTTTCGACGCCCCATCTGCCACAACTTGCGCTGCTTCTTCGTCAGTTTTAACAACTTTTTCTACCTCTGCTACCTCGGCACTTTCTTCCTCAACGTGAGCAAGTATTTGTTGAACTTCACCGGCAGCTGTGACAAGCATCGGTTGCAAGTCCTTAAGAGTTTCTTGCATTTCTTTGACCTGCTGATTTGTGTTATCTAATTTATCGAGACCTCCTTCATATCGCGTTTTAGCAAACATCACCTCGCTATTAGAAATGAAACGATCATCAGTCATCATATTTATCAGGTCACTTTATCGCTGAAATGAATGTCTCACCTTCGTTTTTTCTCCAACAGCGCTTTGAACGTGTTGATGAGTTCCAAGTATGACGTCGGAGTTACGTAAGTTCTTCGGCGTACCCTTATGAAAAATTCCTTGCTCATTTGTTGGGTCGACATGTGAAAATATTGGCACATGTCGATGCAGGCGAGTCTTTCAGATTCCGGAAGTTCAATTTCACCCAAAAATCTGGTTGCCACTGCCAAAAGCGCGTCTTCCGGCCACAGCTGATGGGGGAAAAAAATAAAATCAGGAATATTTTGTCGCGGTACTTGAGAGGAGGAAAAATAAAATACCTGAAGCCAGTCGATGGTACAACAATTAACTAAGGCTGGAAATTTTCGGATTCTATTCCGGAAGCCGTCGCCAATGGGTGACATTGCTACGACGATATGCAGCTGCTCCCGAGCAATTTGAACGAATAAATTGAAGAGAGCCACCGGGCTCCCATCAGTTTGCAGAGTTTTTTCTCTCTGGCGATCTATCTGCCGCATTTTCTCACAGATCTCCGTCCTTTCTTCTGCGCTAAATAAATTTGGAACCTCGCCGGAATTCAGCATGTTGCTGATGTCTTCTAGGAAACTTTCTTCCTTTATTTGGGTGTCGGTGAAGAGGAATGTAGAATGCAGCTCTGTGGCAGTGCTCTTTGTTAAAATCAATTTGACGTCATCGTGCCACTCGGTAGTTCCGTATTGCTTACTGATCTCCACTTGGAAGAGTTCATGCTCGGAAATATGAGATGCTAATCTCGTCAAAGATTGCCTTCCAGAACCACCAACACCGACAAGAAGTGCGTGGCTCCGGGGCTGCTTTATTATCCGACAGATTTTGGAAAGATGTTCGATAGCAAATCTGCAAAAAGTGTCCGCCAGCGTATTATAACTATTCAGTTTGTGGATAAGCGTAAAAAGCAAAGAATTACCTGAACAGTACAAGATTCATAGGTTTTTTTGTCATGGAGTTGAACTCCGCGAGATATGCTTCGACTATCACTCTCAGATCATCCAATTCTTGAACTTCTTGGTACTGTCGTATGTCACTTTTTGGGTCCGAGAAGTCACAGTATAATAAATTCCGGAGCTCAAGGTCTCCTACCTAAATAACGTAAAAAATACCTATCATTTTTAACAACTAAGCTCCAAATATCTTGAATTTATTTTCAAGAAATAATTTACCGGCCCCTTCTTATCCTTGGTGAGATCGCTGAACATGTAATCCATGTCGATTTCCATTCTCTCCTGGACGACTATGTGCAACTGGTTTATCAGCCAAACTGTGTCTGTTTCATCCACCAATCTGTCCCCGTAGACCCTAAGAATCTCATGGACCCAAAGTCGCTTCATGTTCACAAGGGTCGGCATTGCTTCAGGTACAGACAAAAGGACACCCTGAGGAGGAACGTGAACCGATATAAAATTTGGTTCAAAGTAAATAACTTTCGAACCTGGACTGAAGTCGGACCTGAATAACTCTGGAAAAGTCTCGGAGATTGAATAGATAATGAGATTTGGTAGGTGTGGGTAAAAGGCGCGTCAGACTTTCCTTATAAATATCCATAGTCGCCATCACGATTTGCTCTATGCATGGATCGAATTCTTTGCTGAAGCCCCTGGAAATATCAGCAAATTTGATGGGCGGTTCGACACGGGTACAGACAAATATAAATTTTTCTGCCGAATACCTCGTATCCAGATGCCAGAGGACAATTTTACTGAATATCGTTATCATGACATCATCCTCGAACTCTGATATTGTGAGAGTAACAAAATGTCGCTTGAATCTTGGGGTGACGTCCTTTCCGCTGCCACCCGGTGGCCCCATGGCACACATCGGTTGGATTTCTATCAATTTTATCGGAACGATGTCCTTTCTATCATACCTGCAAATGTATTCGCTCAGCAAAAGAAACTCTCGAGGATCAAATTCGGCGCTTACCATTGCCAGTGATCGAGCCACTGTCTCAATAGCTCAATGGGGGGCTGCGCTCCGTAGACTTCTTTCATCGGCATGGAAACGTCATCGACAAAAATCACCCATCGCTTACCAATCGGGGGTCCGTACACCCCTTTTCTACGTTTGTCCAGCTTACTCATTATAATATCTTGAGTTTGATTCGCGGTGGTTTGCGCAGAGAAATTTATGAACAACGGTTTGTAAATATTCGTGTTATTTTTCTTCAGCAAAAAGTCAATTACATAAACTGATTTTCCCGTGCCAGTGGGGCCAACGAATAATACCGGCTTCTGGTGCTGAACCAACATTTGGAATAGGGTGGTGTACCTCACCGTTTCCACCGTAGGTACTATAATCTGATTTACTGGTATGTCGCGAGGAATCGGCGGAGCGTTTAGGAGTTCATCCGACCATAATTTCCACTTTCCCTTACCCTGATGGAAATATCACGATTAATAACTAGCACGTGATCGTTCTCCCTCTGTTCTTAATACCTCTCTTATGAATCGGTAGTCAAAGACAAGGCCGTCCTTTGGCATGATAAAAATATACGGTTTTATCGGAGGCTCCACAGGTTCCGTAAGTCTATACTCTTCCAAAAGGGCTACTGGGAATTCTTTCTCCAAAAGCCCTCTGAATAATCTACTGAACTTCATCCTGTACCGTGATTCGAGCGTTCCACCGAGCGCCCAGATGCAGGAGAAAAAAAAAGAGCCCTGAAATATTTTCGCGAATTTTATAGTTCGATTGAAAGTAATTGATAATTTCATTTCTGCTGACATCTTACCTCGGTTTGAGCTCTCAGATCCATATCGGACATACCTTCCAGAAACTTCGGATCGTAGAAATCATGCAGTAAGCAATCCATCAGATACATTACCGATCGTACCAGATTCGCATCGGGCATTGGCGCCAGCTCCTGGATCGATCAAAGCCGATGACAATATTTTCAAAAACGTGGCACGAGCCATCAAAATAATAATAATATTTCAATACCGTCACACCACCTCGACGCAGTAAATGCAACAATGGCTTGCAAAAGCGAAAGAACAAGCAATCTCTCAAGAAATTTTTCAGCCATTCTCCCAAAGCTGGAGGAGTTTCTCGAAGCCATGACGTTAGTAGGGGTGTCCAGCCCAAGGCTACTGGCTCCATATAAATCATTCCTATTCGAGATATAATTTTTGATAATTTACAAACGATGAGTTCAGGTGAACCGGTAATTCTTTTTTTTTTCGTTTTTTCTTTTTCATACCACAGCGAGAGACGGTAGCAGGTGAAGCGACCTCGAGATCCATTGGTTCAAAAATTAAGTTAGTTGTCGATGCTAATTGAATGATTTCTCCACTCATTAGGCACAATTTTTTGTTGTCATCTAGAACGGTGTTCATATTTTCTATCCAGACTGCGTCGACTGGTCCATCGAAGATCAGCCATTTCCGATTATCATTCGTGGAGACGGCAAAAGCCCGATAACTTACGGCCAACACCCCATCGCTCCACTCGTGAGAGGCCATGTCGAATTGGCCGTAGAGCTGACCCATTGTGATCGATTTTGGATTTATAACAGTTATCTCAACCTTATGCTCGTCCATTAATTGCTGTGGAAAATTGTTCCATGATTATTACCGAATGAGATCATCGATGACATGCCATTTCGTTCCATACCCTCTCCTCGATCAGCTCCAACGCATCAGCCAACATTCTATACGCAGTTGTTTTGCCACCGAATGGATAACCAACGATCATAAATCCGTGCCTTACGATCATCATTTCAAAAATTTGCTGAACTTTTTCTAAAAACACTGGTGTGCACTGAATATTCGCCTTGTCGCAAGCTTCTTGCGCGCAAGAATTCAAGTCCGAGTAGTCTGGTTCCGGAAGTACAACGTTTGGAAATAGATCAGATGCGATACCCTGCAATCGATTTGTTTTTTTTATAACTTTTGCTACCCGTTTAATTATTACCTCGGCCATGACTCACGTGAAAGAGTGGAAGATCGTGACTAAGAAATTTCGGAAGATTGACGTCTTTTATGCTGCGCAGCATTAAAATATCTTCGTTCTCTTTCGGATACTTTAATTTCAAATTCCCTGCAGCTATGAGGACAGACTTGACCGCTCTCATTCCGTAATCGTAGTGACATTGACTCGACAATTGTTCCGAACAGAGTCTATAGGCCATGACGATCTTGACCGACAATGGTCGGGCGTTGTGGAATCCGTAGGAATATAAAGTATTTTCTGATATCAGTCCATAGTCCGGTACCTGATGGATTCAAAGTTAGGGTCGAGAATGATTTTAGATCGTTTTTCTGACTGACCATCATGGCGACGGAGCGAAACAGAGCTTTCAAATTATCGGGAAGTTCGGAACGACCGGCGTAGCCGGGATTCATGGTGATAAAAACTGCACAAGTCGGATCCAGGGACAGCTGAGTTCCTTCGAACATTAACTTGTCCTTTCCAGATTGTATGCCGCGCTGAATGGTCAGTATTTGTTGGGCCACTACGGATAAAACTTCGAGATCGATGCGGTTGAACTCGTCGAAACAAGACCATGCCCCGCAGGAGGCCAAACCCTGAGACCATACTCATTTTATGTGTCGGAAAATTGAAGTAAGACAAAGTGCGACAAGTTAAAAACCTTGAAGAATTTTCCCAGGGCAAGGTAATCCAGTCCGTCTGAACAGTTGAAGACGACGCATTGTTTCGCGACAGCTTTTGCCAGATCTTTCGTAGTCTCCGTTTTCCCGGTTCCTGCGGGTCCCTCGGGAGCCCCACCAAGGTGCAGACTCAAAGCTCCGAACAATGTTCTGTAGCAACGGTCAGTTAATGGCGTTATTACAAGTCTGGGCGAGTTGCCGAGGTATTCGTAACCGTAGCTCAACGATGAATTAATCATCATGGTCTGCAGATCGTCCATCTGCAATGGAGATCAGACCGCGATAATATCTTAGCCGATAATCATCTGCTTTGAATAAAATGTCGTTGCGTTCTCTATTTTTTACCTGCCAATAGTAACGCAGCTGGCAAAGCCACTTGAAATCCATTTCTGATTCTACCTGATTCTCCCACAAACCGACCAGGACGTCCCTAGCGTGGACATCCAGAGTAACCAAAGCTCCTGTAAAAATTAAGGGTTCGTAGATATGCCGATTTGTTTTCATCGATAAATATTTACCAAGCGTCGTTCGATTCTGGGTCGAAAGCTTTCCGCGCACCAGAATAATTATTTGATTCAGGTTGTTATTGCACTTGTCGATATATTCCTTGAGTCCTTTTTGACCGTGAGGAAGAGCAGCTGTTACATCGGCGGTCCAGTATAATTGGCCAATGCAGAGAATTGTCTGCCCTGGCCAGTCGAGTACCCATTTTGATCTCAATTTTTTTGGATACGAATTTTTCGCGTGTATTACCTGAAATTTATAATTCATGTGGTGAACCGATTGAAAAATCATTCCGGAATCTACCAATAAAACTCACCATAGCTCGAACGCTTTTTTTCATATCATCTTCCAACTGTAGCAGCCACTTTTCTACCTGACCCCGCGCGTCTCCAGTGTCAATTACAAATTCTAGAGCCACCTGTTCGCCTTCTGAGGATTTCATAGCGACAACTTCCATATCCTCGGTAAAATTTAGCTTGGCAATTCCCTCGAAGCACTTTTTCAGGTGAGGCTGAACCCTGGAACGGATTATAGAGGGTCGGTGTCTCGCCGTAAATTCGCTAAGTGTGAATGAATCGGTACGATACCTCGTAGGATCTTTCGTTTCGGATAAAATTTCGAGCAGCTCGTCATTGGAGAGAAAGAAGAATCTGGAGAAGTAGAGTCTCTTTTTTTCTAGATACTCGTTCAGTCCTTTCTGAATCAATTCTAACAATCCCATGCTTTTCTGTAGACGATCAAGCATCTTCTCGATTTCAACGACAGTTAGGACTCTCGGATCGGATATTACAGTGCCCATGATGTCTCGCCATATCTAGATCGAAAATCATCGAAATGCGATCGTAGTCTCCAATATATCCATTAACGTAAGATTCTTACTTTATCAACAGCATTAAATCGGCGACCCTCTTCCGGCATCTGCTGCTGAATATCAGGCGATGAGAAAATCGGTTCAAGATACATCCAAGTAGATTGGACTTTGAGCCAAAAGTCAATTATTTCCTGCAGTAGATGAAGCTTCGCTTCCCATTCTCTGATGTAAACGTGAAAAAATGTAGCACAGCTCAGCAATTATACCTATTTTTCCCGAAGTAGTGCAATCGATTACTTACAGAGTCTCGTTCTCGAACGGTTTAATGTATACGGAATTCTTCATCGTTTGAGCTTTTGTCAAATGATCATCGAGGAGCAATTGGATATCATCGACGCTGGCAACAACGTATGTACCTGTGTCACGATACGGAGTCACTGTAAATTCCATTTCCGTCCAGTCTGTGTGCATTCTTAATAGGGCTTTCTCTAAATTGTTTTCTTTTGTTGCAGCTTCTGAGAGAGCCTCGAATTTCTCAACATATTCATCCAGTCCAAAATCCAATATCTATGGATCGAAGAAATAATTGTACGAAAGCAAAAAAAAAAAAACAACGACAAAGCACAAAGCACTTGCCTTCGCTAGCGTCATGTTGTGATCGACTTTTATGGGGAAACCAACAAGTTCTGAGACTTGTTCCCAATGTCTAGCCTTCAGACCGGGATTTCCTAGCGTCATAATGACGGGAAGATGTTCTTTGAACTCCTCGATTTTCTCTTTGATTGTCTCGGCTAATTTCCTTACGATTGGTTCTTGGAAGGTTTTCTCGAGCTTGTAAACTGTTCGGTAAGCGATGCTCACATCGTATTCAATTGCTTCAGGATCGTAAGACCCGATCTGAGCCATTGTCCACTTGTCGTAATTTGTAAGGAACTCGCAAGCAGCGTCGTACAATTTTTTATAAGGAGCTAATCTGTCGGCGGTCTGTTTTACGAACAAAATGAGAGTGAAATCAGTGTCGAAAAAATATTACGGAGTATGAAACTCGTACCTTCTTACGTAATGGATACTGAGACAGTTCCCACCCATACAACTGTTCCTCTTCGTTAAATTTTTCGATCCTATCCATACCTGCGATGAGCCGATTTTCCAGACTAGTTGCCTTTTTTTTGTAGCGAAAGATCTCATCGATGTTCCCCCAGTACTGTATTTCGTCGCACTGTTTCCAGTAAAGCTGAAGATCCTGTTGAAATTTGTCCGTTCGAAACGATAAGATTTCCTGGTACTCGATCGTTTTTTGCGCCACTATCTCGCGGTGCTCGTTGAACACGGAAGGCATTCGGTAGCACCTTCAGAGTTACATTGTGAAAAATATCATGTATCTTATGACAAGTTGGCCAAATGTGATATACCAACCAGTGGAAGGCAGCGTTGACCGTTTTTATTTCCACGGGGGTCAGGAGGGAATAATCCGAAAGAAATATTATATACTCCAGAACCTTCTTGAGCTTTTCTTCTAATAAAACGACCATCTCGTCTTCAGCTTTTTTTACAAAACTCATCAGTTGAATGAGCTCATGAGTGTCCGGAGGAGTGCTGAGTGCTTGATCAGCTATGCTTTCGTACTCCTCGCAGATCCTGAAAAGTATGTACATAAGAATAATGATATCTTCGATCATTGATCGGATGAGAATTTATTTCTCATTCTCACAATCTGCATTTCTGCTGATAATCGGCAACCATTTCTAGAAGTAGAGCTTCTTTCTGGGCAGCAGCCATTGTTGCGATGTTTTCGATTAGGTGAGTTCTGCGCATCGCGAACATCCCGAGAAATATCGTGTGTTCGTTTGTTACAGGGATATTAGCGCTCAACTGATGGAACTTTTCTATCAGTACACCGTATTCTTCTAAATTATGCGGAGGATCTGCGTATATGAAATCAAGAATCGATCGATTCTCTTCATCATTGATCAGCGGAATGTAGCGGTCAAAATCCTGCAGTCGTTTTTCCGGACCTTCACATTGCTCCTTGATAAGACTTGTAATCTGTCTGGTGTAATGGTCAATTATTTCTTGATGAATGACCGGCTGTAATTTAAACGAGCAACATGATCACTTTTCAAAGAATTTCTTCGATGTGATTATAGGGTATTATGTATGGAACCTGTAGAACTTTTGCGGGGCCGTTGTAGTCCTTGTAAAGTTTGATTTCGAGCCGAGGTATGTTACCGACTGCTTCTAACAGCGATGTGAGTAACGTTATCAAAGTATCGTTGAAAGTCTTGAAGGATGGCTCAAAAGTCAGAGTTTTGTTTCTTATGATCACGTTCAAATTGAATCCACACTGTACGTGAACAAAAACAGACAAGGTTTTACTAACGGATGATAGTAACCTTTCCAGTAATTAATTGAATGAACTTTGCTGCTCATTTCCAGCAATAGGAAAATACCATACATTGCCCACTCACATTTTTCAGATTCATTGATCCGTTCGACTGCATGAAAAACAGGTTTGCAACAATAATGTAAAAATCTTGCTCATGCAAAGATATTTTTGATGAATCAACTTACTCCAAAGCTTAAAATGTATGCCATGTAGTCTTTGATCGATTCTAGGCAGAGGTCTCGGAGCTGAGCTTCCATGATACAAGCGAGGCAGTTGAAAAACTGTTCCCTTTTTGCTGAATTGTTAGCTCCGGGTAAAAGTCCTTTTTTGTGTCCCTGAAAACGGAGTAATATTCTCGAAACATGAGCTGTTGGAGCACAGATAATAAAGATACTCACAATCGTGAATATCCTCAGAATTTTTGGAAACCAATTATTGCAGAGCGTGTCTCTTGTCTTGGCAACCATTTTCGAGAATCTCCAATCAAAACTTTCAAGATCATAACTCTCCCCGTAAGTTTCGAGTTCCTTTTTGTTGACAAGTCTTAACGAGCTGCGGATATTCAAATCCTAGAATTTTTCACCCAACTCCTAATTTCTTCGGCGAAATTTACTTACTAAAATTCTCTGTACCAAAGATCAAGAGTCTTACGGATGCAAGGGTTGTACAAGTTGACGATCTTTTCTAATTTTCCCCTTATTGCCTTGTACCGGATGCTGTGTTGTGGTGGGAAGTGTTTAATCTCATAATTTTCATTCGTCAAAGTTCCCTGATAGAAACATCACATTATACTCTTTTTTTTTAAGGACATGTTTCAATGAATCAGCCAAAGGGTGACTCACCCCTTCGTCTTCCATTCTTTCCAGCTTCTGCTGATCCTGGAGCACAAAGTCGATTATGGATTTCTTGACACTGATCATGTATGCATCAAGAGCATCTTTCTCCAGCTGTTTAATGATTCCTGGAAAATGTTCTCTCCACCCAACGGGTACTAAGGCGATGATGTTTTTCATCACTGCATCATCTATAGGTCCGATGTGAACGTTGTCTATGCCCTGTAGAATATAGTAGTAGTATCTGAGAAGCTCCTGTTCATCTTCCGACAGCCAGTTATGCTCAGAATTCACAGGGTAGCAGTCTGCAGATTTGTGATCAGCTGCGGAAACTATCCTGATTACTTTTTCCCTGAATTCTTCACGTCTCTTACGGAGAGCAGTGTAACAATTCATTCTGAAAGTGAGTTCTTGCTGCTTCCATGCCTTAGACGGAGTGCTTTTCTTCAGCCTAAATTTTATTCCATGATCAGAGAGGGTTCGTGAAGCACGAAAAAAAGAAATAAAAATAAATATCTACCTCGGTATCTTTTCCCTTGGAAGTTCCAGAAGTTGTTCAGGGGGTGAAATGATACCTTCTTTATCAAGACAGCCTCCGGTCGGGTTATCTTTTTGATCTTCAGGCAGGATGTGCTTGCCAATATTTTTTCTCTTCGATCCTCTCCTTGTCTTATTTTCAGAAGTTGTAGGAATAGGCTGAACTGGTCTTCTACAGAGTCGCTTAGGTAAAAGTCTCGCTCTTCGAAAAGCTGGATTGTTTGTTTGATCATTCTCCAGAGATAATTTTCTGATATGGCAAGTGAAATCGGTGTTATCTTCCCAGTTTCCTCTGGCAGAGTCCAGACTGCAGAACGATCCCTGATTACTCAAATCGACATCCATGCCAAATTTCTCCATTTCAACGCGGGAAGAAAAACCATCGGACAATTTCTTAATTATTTGACACGGCTGAAAATAGACAGCAAACTGACAACGAGCACATGGTAAATTTGTCAGCAAAGCACCTGCGCCGATCGATCGATATCTGTTTTATTTCTATCTAGTCGCTTAGCAATAGTGAGCAAAGGGTGAACGGTGCAAACAACCGCAAGGATGAAATTTCGACAATCTGTCCCCAAATGATCGATATTTAATTTTTATTGATTGTCAATCTCAGATATAATAAATCAATTTTTTATACATATTCATTTTTGCCAGTTATATTAATATACGTATATATAATGTATGTAACTCTACAATTATATTTACACAACAAAAATAATTACCTATCATCCACACTTACACTGTTCTCTATGCTATAGTTTCATTTACATCAAAGTTCAAAATGTCTTTGTTCGCACACTGTTTTAGCATGGTGCTGCATTATCGATTATCAATGGTCACCACACGACAGTAAATATACAGAGGTTCATTAAGTGCAGAACCACACGACCTGGATTTCTGGACGTAGATTAAATCAATAATGTTGCTCTACTCCTACATACATCTGTACATACATACATTTCCAACGAATACAAATCGTTTCGCACCAGATTTATACGATTATTATCGATCATACACATATATAATTCGGAATGTTTGGTGCAATAATATTCGAGACGTCCGAAAGAAAAACATATTGGTATACGATTATTTGGTAAATTAAAAAAATACATTCAATATTTATATATAGCTGTATAGGTCCATATATTTTAATATACCTACAATATTATTGATTCCATATAAGTATATATATAGATTCCGTACAGTGTACCTGGAGTTCAAGATCGATATTTCTCGGCGTCACCGGTTATCATTCTGGCAACGATTTTTTCGAAAGCTCTTTTTCAATCGCGTGACGTATCTCGGCAACGGATAGGAATTCCAAAAACGCAATTAAAGCTTCATTCCTCGTATACACAGAGAATGAAGATTGAATGCGGGATTGGTTCGCGCGTCCAGCTTTTAATCACATTTCAAAATTGGCTTTTTTTTTTCTTTTTTTTCTGGGCAATCCTAAATATAATTATTCTTACTAATACGCATGCTGAATTCCGGATTATAAGAATTTATTTTCTGATTGTCATACGAGCGCTAAATCGAATTCTCCCTTATTACAAACATACAATACCTACACATATGTTTCCTGCATTAAGTTTTTCATGGTCTTTTGTCTCGTGTTTGTATCTCGGGTTCCACGCTTGGCAAGATATCAATTATTGCATAAATTCGCACCTTTGTGGCCGTTTTTCATTCGGTCAATACGAATAATCTCCGAATTACTACAGTGCTTGTAAACGTATAACTAAGCGGGACTTCCACGAATCGATCCTGTGGATGGTTAAGGTCTCGTGAAGCGATACGTTGCCCAGCTGATAAATTCTATGGGGAAAAAGATCAAAGGTATCCATATAGTATAAAATTTTCCATCAGAGATTATTCTCTGCTGTATGAGTCACGGATAAATCAAATTATTTTTTTTTCTTTCATCCAACTAATTTGCATGATCGTATGCCACAGCATGCGATGCACTTCATTTTGTTAATGACTGCAGTTGCCGACTAGCTGTGAGAACACTTTTTATATGTTCGTTCACCTAATCTACTCCAATCACAGCATCACTACATAATAATCATGCGTACGTATGCGGAGTGTGTATATGACAATTTTTAGAGTCCGAGAACAGAGATCCTGTTTCTGTTGTGGTCAACCCGATATTTGTTGGTGATGATTGTTGCGATGATGATGAATTTGCGTTGTGAATCGTTGCGTGCGATGGTGAAACGAAGCTGCAGAGTTTCGTATGTGTCTCTAAATGTTCTATTGTTGTTCGATGTTGTCCATGTGTTCTCTTGCAGTGTGCTTGAATTCTCGACCATTTACACGTAGAGTGAAAGAGAGAGAGAGAGAGAAAGAGAGGTGGAGAGAGAGAGAGAGAGAGAGAAAAGAGAGAGAAAGAGAAAGAGAGAGACTTTGGGTCTACAATTTACCATTGGCCGTAATGCAGGGACAAACTGCGTTCAGGATTCGATTGCAGAAGCCACGAGCCCTCGAGTTCCACCCATTCAAGCGATCGCCACCTCTCAAACTACTTCCTGCAGCGTATACATTTTATTTCATCATTACCTTCGTCCTAGCGCAAAAAAACTTTGAAGAAAAACTCGGAGCTTACAAAGCACCCCAACTATTTTGGAATTATTTACTGGAAAGCGCAACGTCCGATAGGGATCACGATTACCAAGCAATGGGGGTCTATAGTAATGACCGGAAAATTTTTAATCTTTTATGTGGAAGCAGATTGAATTTTAAAACCATCTACGAACAATATTAATTAGGTATGCTTTCTGATACACGTCAACTTCAGCCGCTTAGCAATAAAAAGCTTAATCGATGCGCCATTCACCGCGGAAATGAGCTTAGTAAATTTATGTGGAATCACGCTTGCGGCTGATCGGTTATTTAATTTTTTTTACCAAATGACAAAATATGCAAAGTTCAAGAAATCAATTCAAACCTATAGAATACTTCTAGTTATAACTGCGTAAGCGGACACGCTCATCTAGATATTCTACGGTATAGAATGTACAAACTATTCTAGATAATTATAGGTATAATAGGTGAATAAAAAGATTTACCTTCATCTGCCTGGAAATTCTGAAACACGTGAAAGAAAAAATAAGGTGTTATCCGAGAATTTTCAATCGTTTTAGTTGAATTTAATTACCGATTGGAGGCATTTCCTTTTCGAAGCTTCGTTGGTGGCAGTTTCGATGACGTCGGCGACGAACCTCGTCGTTTCCCTCATCAATTCCTTGTCTCCCTTGAACGCTTCCTTGCGCTGTTCCAAGCCTTCGGAAAGCAGCCCTCTCTCGGCTTCCTCCATTATCGGAGAGTGAAATGTCAAAGTCATTTTCTCATTCATAGTTTATTTTTCAACTAGTTTTCACTCTTCTCCGAAGATCAAATTATCCGGTCACTATCTCATTCGGCGAATCTTTTTTTCTCGCGATTCAATTCGATTATTTTTGCCTGATTTCCAAGCGTCCCAGGGGCTCGCAGGCCTTCGATGTGGACTCTACTGCACCTGCCTGGAAATGCATCAATCAAATAGAATTTTCCTGCCCCATTGTCCATCGCTAATTTCCGTCACATTCCTACCTGTTACTTTTCAAGAAATGTGGTCCATCGATTGATGCCTCGTCGTTTAGATAGCTCTCCTTTGCTGACTTCTGCTTTTATTGATGTTTTTTCGGATACTTATGACTTCTTTTTTCCTTTTTTCAAACGGCAGCTGCAAATAAACATTTATTTCAACCCACTCCGGTGCATTTTACCAACGATGAGAACAGTCTACAGATAAACGAGGCTCAGGGCAGACCCTTAAGTTGAACAACGAAGAAAATCTTTATCAGTTTTTTCACCTGAATCGTAGATGTAGATTACCTGGTCAAGTCGCACGCATCAAATCATGGCAATGTCATGTGTCGATTTTCACAGCTGCTCAAATCGACGCGGTACGTTGACTGAAGATTAAAGAATGACCACAATATATACGGCGGTAACGATCGTCTCTCAGAGCTCCCGCTCGCCAAACTGCGAATCACCCCAGCCAAGCTTCAGAGAACCCCCAATCTGGACATGCGCAACGAAGGAACATAAAAAAAATTGTTAAATTCATACCGTACAACATCTATTGATATTGACAACCCATATTTAAATCGATATCATCGCAAGTAGATGCAGATAAGAGATTACAAAGAATAATTTGTTCAGAAGTTTTTAAGCTAATAATATAACGCTAAATTATTCATCACATGTTGATTATAGAGAAGTTTTTTTTTGCAATGTATAACATAAGTTTCTAGTTTTTTAGTCTAAATTTTATCTTACAGAAAATAATAATTAACAGATATTTTCAAATGGAACAGTACATCGATATTTAAGGTGCAGTTATAAATAAATTCAGGATATTTCATTTTGTGCTTACGTGTATATTATTTTTTTTTATTCGTTTTTACAAAAATCTAATTCAAAGTACATCTATAAAAAGATTCGATTTATTTGCATTAAATTTTTGTTTCAGTTATACTATACAAATCGAACATTAGCTATAGTTATACATATGACGTTTATAATTAAGACCTAAACAATTATATAATTATATCGTTATTCTAGTTTCATTTATCAACGATATCGCTTACTTAATCTTACATGAAATCTTACAAGCTAATTGCTTAAGTTAACTACCTACGAAAAGTTGCCAAACGAAAATTGTCTAACTCCTCATCTGATTTTGAAAATTCAGGATAAAAATTGTCCAACTTTAAAAAAGCTTCTTAGCTGACATAATTTTAGTACGTGGACATAGTTTTACATAGATTTTTATAATCTTGTGAGCTCGATATCGTTCGGGCTACGAACCATCACGTGAATTCTAAGCTTACTTCGGTACGAATCTATGAAGAGAGAAATAAACTTTTTTCGTTCTTCGTTTTGCAGAACAATATTATATATAATGGACAAATTCGATGCTGCGAGGGCGACACGCCGGGAGGAGGAGCTCCGGGTAACTATATAGTAAACATTTTCCATTTCCGGAACGATTTCTTGTGACGGACTCACTTACTTACTGACAAAGTTTTTTTATTTTTTTATCAGACAGAAATCCGGAGGCTTACTCAGTCCTAAGAGAAAAGCTGGTGAGTTTAAAGATCAGAAATACCATATTATGCTTTGTGTCAAGGTCATAATAACAGTGTATATATTTACGTGCGAAACTATTTGTATATATAGCGTACGCGTTAGTGAGACCATTTAGCCGGGAAGAAGGCCGAGTCATTCTCCGGTACTTGAAGGAAGAGCCAGGGCGGCTGTCGAGGTACCGGGGGATGACCGTCTGGAAGGAGATGGCCGCCGCAGAAGTAAGTGCATGGATATGTTACACGTGAACATTATCCGCTCGACTTTATATATATTTGCTCGTTTATTTCTAATGTGGATTTCATAATACGTCCACTTATAACTGATCGGAAAATTTTCGTTCTTTCAGCTTTTGCCGGGGAGGTCGGCACACACTCTGAGCGGGAGGTTCAGGAAATTGATCCTCCCGCGAATCAGAGAATACGACCTTTCCGATGAGGTTCGGGCAGCCATTCTAGAAGAAGGACAACTATCGGACTGATGCGAATTAACGTGGTGGTTCGTAGCCTGAACGATATGAAATTAATAGAACGAACGGAACGCAATACGCCGCGGTACCGTTTTATTACGATCATTCTATTTTTCTACCTTAAGTATAGCCCCGAGAAAGAGATAATCTTATATATAAAACAAATCACCTGCAGAATCGCTCTGCAGTCAAGAAAACAATTCATATTCTATAGTTAGTTCTAAGTAAAACGTAAAATTGTCTCGATCAATTTGAAGTTAGAAAAAAAAAAAAAATATACGATATTCTGCTCTCTATAAGAAATATATAATCGAACCTATTGTGGATGAACGATTTTATCCGGCACCGAGATGATCCATCTTCCCCACGTATTTGATCGTGTCCGCGTCTGGCCGATGAAAAAAATTCTCTGTCGCTTTTTCTGATGTCTTTTTCCAAGCATCCTTCGGATATTCGGTTCGCATTGGTCCAATCTGCCCCTTTCTCCGCAGATGACCGCAGTTGTCCTTCTTCTAGAATGGCCGCCAGAACCTCGTCGGGAAGGTGGTATTCTCTGATTCGCAGGAGGATCATCTTCCTGAACCTCCCGCTCAGCGTATGCAGTGCCGACCTTTCCGGCAATACCTGAAAGAACGAAAAGGAGAAGCAATTTGAATGAGCGAACACGATTAGGTCGCAAATACTGAAAAATCTTATAGCAATACAAAGGATGTGTGTTTACCTGCAGACCATGTTGTTAGGGTCACCCGGGATTAACGTAAAAACATTACAGTACGCTTTCAGTACGAAAGATTTCTGAAACAAACATAGAAAAAATCAGGTATATTATGATTATTTTTGTTTCCGCCGTTACAATGGTTTTTTCACCTATAGACTTGAATGTATGAAAAACACGTGAAAGTTATGAGTTCGAATAAATTTATACCATGCGCCCCGATTCACACGTGTTATATTTTGCAAAATTACTGGATTTCAAAATCAATTATTTCAATACGAGGTTCGATTTCCGATCAATTATTTTTCAAAATATCTATAACTGCTGATTCCA
Organism: Athalia cordata; assembly: GCA_963932425.1. Lineage (NCBI taxonomy): Eukaryota > Metazoa > Arthropoda > Insecta > Hymenoptera > Athaliidae > Athalia > Athalia cordata. The sequence goes on from OZ010627.1 coordinate 1,425,859, forward strand.
GAATTTTAACGGTTACTACAGATATACGTAAGTATGTAACGACTCGTCATAATGTTTGTGAGGTTTATTTGCGATTAATTTATTTTTGGAGAGATAAAATTGTGATTTCAATTCAATTTTTTTCTCTTTGAGGAAATGTAATTAAAGAGGTATTAGATCATTTTACTTTGAATAATATCAATCGATTACGTAAAATCAAGAGAAAATAATGGAAATAAGTATGCAAAATAAAGAGAAAAATTTCAATATTTTAAGATATGTTGGGAATAAAGAAGACTCACCTCGTTTTTTTAATTTACGCAGCTCAGCTTAAGGTCAAATATACAGAAAAAAAACTCACCGTTAATTTAAAAAAAGAGAATCACACGCGTGTTCAATTAAAAATAATTAAATTATTAAAATCGATTACGACTATCAATTTTTCTTTTTCTTTTATCAAATTATTACTTTCACGATCAATATATTCAAAGCGACCATCACCTTTCGAAGCTGTATTCAAAGTGATCGAGGACTGAGGAGCTTGATCGAGACGAAAAATAGGAGCAGTAGAAGGGGCTTCTTCTTGAACTTTGTATATCCCCTATTAACCAATAGGAAATCACTCAAAACTGGTGACAATTGTGCGAGTACGACATCTACGGTACGCGGCAAGTATCGCGGGTGACAAAATCGTTGCTATAAGGATACGAGATTATTAAAAATATACATTTCACGGTTCAAAAATGTTCTTTTTTTTACCTCTTTTCATACCAATTTTTTACTTCTTTCTTGACTTTTTCTTCTTCTTCGCCCAGCGACGCTGCGAAAACGCTCTCCATGCTCTCTGAAGGACTATAGCAGCTCGATTTCTGACGAATCTTTCGACCTTTTCATTACGAATTTTGAGCAATGTTTCCGCTTTCTCCCACTGCAACTCGTCGTGCAGAGTCCGAAGATTCACCATCACGTCATCCTATAAGTATACGTGAGATAACGTGCAATCAGACGAGTTCACATCGTCCGTTTTAATCTCGATCACTTCGTATTTGCGATCAGAGCGCTATGTAAAATATATTCAAACGCGAATTACCTCGAGCGATTTTCTCTCGCAATTTAGAGCGCGATATTTTTCAGCAAAATTCTCCATGCTGCTGTGACAATCTCCGATGTCATTGTCGTACCTTGCCACCTGATTCAGCAGGTCCGACTCAACGCTGGATCTGTGGAGTGTCAGCCATTAATTTTACAAACGTATGCCGCAAAATACTTCGGCAGCAAAAATCCTCACCTTTTATCCTTGAGTACTTTTTCCGCGAGGATATCGTTCTGACGTAATTTTTTCAATCTCTCTTCGACCTCCTGAATCTTCGAAAGAAGCAGTTCTTGTCCGACGAGAGATTCTTTGAAATACACGGCCATATTCGTCTCCGATGTGTTTCTGAAATTCAATAACTCGCTGTATAACTTTTGTCGAAAAATAATCTACATTCACGAACGATCGATATCTCACACTATCTTGTTCACGTCATTCCTGATCTCTGTCCTCTTCCGATAACTCGCAGCTTGACACTCGCGCAATTCTGAATTGAATTTTTCAATTGACTTTTCGTGGTCCAATGTCTGGGCAGCAAGAGCCTCGCTTACACCTGCGAAGAATGATCACCTCATGGATGAGAATCTTTTCTATCGATTTGAATCTGTGCAGTTTATACTAACTTTTGATGTCCATCTCAGTTCTTGCGCTGGTTCTAATCGCATGACGTAATTTTCTGTCGTGTTCCTGTTGCTGCAAGGGAGTGAGGCCGATTCTTTTTTCGGTATATTCTACCAGGAATCGTAGGTCAGTTAGAAAGGTGTGAGGAGGATGCAAATAAGCATTTTGATGGCGTTCGAAGCGATCGTCCGAGTCCGAGTATGAATCGCTGTGAGCTTTTAGCTTGAGGACGCAGCAGAGGTATGTAAAAAATCAATGGTGCAAGATCTGATTTCTGGCATATTTTAATCAAATTTGTATTTCATACCGATTGCTCCAGGGAATCGAGGGTCGATTTTAGAGCGTTCGTTATCTTCTCAGCTGCTGCAGTCACTTCTTGAAGATGATCTGTTCCGCTAGACTTGGGATTTTCAGATTCCGATTCCAGGATATTCTCCATCGATGCCTCATCACTGTACTCTTCACAATTGTTGGCGGTTTCGTCCGCACGCTCATTCTGCGGAATGATGATCATCTCGACAAAATCGTATACTACGTGATAACGAAAACATTATACGTATAAGGTCATAGTACGGCTGTTATTCGTTGCTGTAGAAACCGAGTGGATATAAATTAGGGTTGCATCGTTTCCAACGCTGCAGTAGTCGATCGATTTAATTTAAAACTTCGCTTCCGATAACAACGAAATCGTCAGCTCCGTACGTCTTGAGTTGTGGGCCTGTGCGACCCCATAGGTAGGGATCGATTTTCGCGAATCAAATCTTCAAGTTGGAAAAGAGGCGGTGTTCGTAGCGGATTTTCTGTCGAAGCGACCATTTTGATTTTCCACAAGGACTGCCCACCTCCCACAATAACGATTTCCATTGGCGATTCGTCTTCCTTGGTATCCGATTCTCGGGGTACGTCGTGCCTCCCTGAGCAGCCACCGAGTGCATCAATGTGTTGTCATGTCTGCACTTCGAATGCATGTCGATCTTCGACGTCCCCAGGAGGGCATGAATATATGCAATGGTGACCACATTATTAAGCATGCTGAGTCAGACACTCGTTGCGTTTCGAATAGATTCGAGTACGTACAATTTTCATCTGTAATTGAGAGCAAATGAAAATTGCAGAGCGAAAAATCCTCACTTTTGAATTATTGTGTCGTATTTCGCACGATCAGCTTTAAAGCGAGGGGGTAACCACTCAACATATAGGTGTCCCAACCATTTCACATTTCACAACTATTTTACATCATTTCATACCATTTCATGAGTATTCCACTAATAAGGATATCTCGATGGGATTTATTCCTAGCTTGATTTACTCGACGGATTCGTGTTCCTGAGGTCAAAATACGTTAGGAAAGTATCTTGCAATCGGTTTTGAAAATACTTCATTTTTGACCCCAAAATTGAAAAAATCCAAAGGGGTATACCTTAGATTTTTGTCGATTTTGGGGTCAAAAATCGACATTTTTTTAAATCGATGGAAGGACACTTTTCTTACGTATTTTGACCTCAGGAACACGAATCTGCAAGTTAAATTGATCTATCTATAAAATTGATCGAGTCATCGCCAATTTATCACTCTGAAAAGTGAAAAAATGAGGATATTTTGATCAAGAGACTCGGTAGAGTCTCGCGCCAAGTACATTCAAACGAACGTGCGGACTACCGAGTATCTTTACTGCTAGGGGATCGAGAAAGCGCTGTACGGCCAACCGTTCTATCAAGTATCTCCGAAATCATAAGCATTTCGGGAAATTTGGATGCACTTTCGCAATATGAATCGCGGACGAGCTCTCATTTAAGCGTAATTTCAATAACGTCAGTGGTCGGAGAGCTGAGGTATGATAATTCTCTGATTCTCTGATCACCGTTAGGCTCGTTTCACGATTAAGCACCACCGTCATCGTCGTACGCTAGCTATATGTCATCTGAAAACAGAACCTTTTCACATAAATGGTATAGAAGGGAAGCCGCGGCTCGCGTAATATTCCTGTCAGAGCTAGCTCCTGTCAAATAGGAAAAAGGTTATAATTCTCGTCCGCCTAGCAGGTGGCGTCACCGTAGCCGGTACACTACGGTATACGTCTGATTTCTTACAGAGTCCGCTACCGCACAGCGACTCCTTTTCATTGGGCCCCAGAAAAATGGCGCTCTCATGGCCACCGTTCGAAAATTTTTCTTACCCCGTCAAACCATAATTAACACTGCAATATTCTCCAACAAAATACAAAAAGTTATGAGATCCCCCCAAAGGCACCTACGGTGCAAAAAACTTCGCCAAGTACATTCAATGTTTGAAAAATTCATTAATAATAAGAAAAAAAGAATCCAAATCAATTATTGTGCCAACTGCCAAGTACATGTAACTTTGCATCGTGTAAAAATATAGAATCGGAAAGTAAATCAATGAGAATCAATTTAAAGAATCATAAAAAAAATAAAATAAAATAAAATAAAATAAATGAAATTTAGAAAAAAAATCCAAAAAACAAATTGGAGGTAGTGGGACTTGGCGGGCTTTTTCGGAAACAAAATCTAGAATTTTTTTATGCCAATATAACATTAGCCCGCCAAGAACAACTACCTCCAATTTGTTTTTTGGATTTTTTTTCTAAATTTCATTTATAGGATTTATTCCTAGCTCAATTTGGTCGATGGATTCGTGTTCCTGGGGTCAAAATACGTCAGAAAAGTGTCCTACGATCGATTTTAAAAATACTTCATTTTTGGCCCAAAAATCGAAAAAATCCAAAGGGGTATACCTTAGATTTTTGTCGATTTTGGGGTAAAAAATCAACATTTTTTTGAATCGGTCGTACGACACTTTTCTGACGTATTTTGACCTCAGGAACACGAATCTGCAAGTTAAATTGATCTATCTATAAAACTGATCGACCTATCGTCAATTTATCGCTTCGAAAAGTGAAAAAATTAAGATATCTCGATGGGATTTATTTCTAGCTCAATTTAGCTTGCAGATTCGTGTTCCTCAGGTCAAAATACGTCAGAAAAGTGTCCTACCATCGATTTAAAAAAATGTCGATTTTTGACCCCAAAATCGCCAAAAATCTAAGGTATACCCCTTTGGATTTTTTCGATTTTTGGGCCAAAAATGAAGTATTTTTAAAATCGATCGTAGGACACTTTTCTGACGTATTTTGACCTGAGGAACACGAATCTGCAAGTTAAATTGATCTATATATAAAATTGATCGAGTTATCGCTAATTTATCGCTTCGAAACGTGAAAAAATAAGGATATCTCGATGGGATTTATTCCTAACTTGATTCACTTGACGGAATCGTGTTCTTGAAGGTCAAAACACATGGTAACAAAACATTTCATACCATTTCACACCATTTCAGACCATTTCATGAGCATTCCAATAGTATCTCATATCATTTCAAAATTGACTGTCCCAAGTATTTCACAAGCGGTTACCCCCTCGCTTTAAAGTGATTTATATTCACTGCAGACAAAACATTTGATCCTGTTATTCTGCGTTTTTGTTCAAAATACCGGTCCGTTTTTCGTGGTACCATAATCCTTGATATTCCCTTGGTTAGGGGATGATGACACAAACGCGCAGTTCATGAAAGGTACATTCGGCGGCGCCAGCATCTGCAACCCCTAATTTCTTGGTGCTCAATTTTTTTCCAGCGCTTGAATTCAGGCAACCAGGGTATGTTGACGCAGGTGTAAGGCAGAGTTGCATATAATTAGGTGCCGATAGGGGTCGGAGGAAAAATAGTAACTCATTAAAAATGAATAAAATTACAAAATAACGTGGGGAAATCCTGGAAAAAATGTATCCCGCTGTATTCCGATAAAATTTGACCTTCAGAAGCACGAACCCACAGACTAAATTAAGCTTAGAGCGAAACCTATTTATCGAGATATCTCCAATTTTTCGCTTTTCAAAGGCCGATAACTCTATTATTTCAACAGGTAGATCAATTGGGTTCGCAGATTCGGATATCCGAATCAAAACGCATTGGATCTCAGCGCTGATCCATGTCGTTGACTCATAATCCTCGGTGAACGTTCAGGAAGTAGAGTCGCTCAAGATCTGATCCAAATATGATCGAAATATTCGGTGTTCGAATAGCGCATGCCTGGTTCGCGGTTCGATTCCGTAGGCCTACCGGCGTCGTACCGCCGCGGTATCTCTGTCGGGGCACATTCTAGTCGTCGCGACGCCGAGCGTCGCATTTTGTGCATGTCGTATCGTGAGTGTGCAAAGAGAGAGGGATATATCCAGCGTTACTGAATCGAGGAAGTATAACGAGCGAAAGAACGAGCGTCGAATTTTTCCTTCAACAACGTATAACGGGTCAGATTGATTGAAAGAAGGAATTAAGATAGCCGAAGGTTATTATAGCCCGTTCTTCAACGACGTATAACAAAATGTACAGAGAAATTGTCAAAGTTTTAAGAGTTTCGGCTAATATCACCGAAAAATGTACCTCCAGGAAATTACACGCGCACAATAAGGTACGCTCTTAATTCAGAATCGATATCGTGCGTTGTGTGTATTGGTGATAGTTTATGTCATTCGAAACATTCGAAATGCAATATTTAATATTATGCAACAGCTGCAGTTTGTCACGACCGGCGAATATCACGAGTGTCAATCTTCGGCGACAATTCATTCTTCGAGGACGTGGACGGTAACAAGCAATAACGTCCTAACTAACATTTTTGAAAAATCGCGCAATCGATATGATGTGGGTCGTGCTTGACGTTTTCGTAATAGTTTGGAAGAAAAATCTTTTTTGTTGGCTAGGACGTTTTTGCTTATTACCGTCCATAGATGCATACATATAATGGTATTTCAATCGTGTGTGAAGATCGTAATGATTTGGAAACCGCGATAAAATAATCTTTGGATATACGATGTGTTTTTTCCCCATTCTCCTCAAACCGCGACTTTTTATTTTATCTATGTGCCGCGGAAAATTAAGTGACGAAACGTACCGCACGCTTTGCTCGAGTCTGAGTTTCACTCTTTTCATTTCTTTTATCACTCCGTGATTAACGGTTACAATTAGCGGTGGCGTTGAGCGTGTCGGAAGAAACGAGATATCTTTGCCGGTAAACTCGTAATGAATTATTCTCGGAATGAGCAAATGTTTGATCTTTTCTTTCCATCGTAGACGCTGCATCATGTAATTCTCGTATGCCGGGTGGATACCACGTGGGCGCTGGCAATGACCGAATTTGTGTGACTAAAATAATCTCTTTAGTTGTTTTACACTATAACAACGCGACAACTGATTTGCTTAGCTGGTAGACGACGCCGTGTGCCGATTCGACAAGGTCTCACGTTCAGGCTTTGCTCTAACTAAATTCTTCCACCTGCGATATACCTGTCGAGACCCCTGCGCCCGCTACGCCTTGGATTTCACACATATTTTTATCTCATACCGAAACCGAATTTCTCCTCACTTTTCCGCGTCACCTGAGAGACGGAAATATGAATGAAAAAAAAGACCCGCGTGCAATTAGTTAGTTGGCACTCGGATTTTACTGCTCCACATTACATATGCTACGAAGGTTATAGTCATAGACGGAATTTCAGGTGATAAGATCTACTTTGCCGTTGGAAGAAATTCTATTTCAAGTGCATAACTGCTTCAGTATTCAGATGTTGCGATTTCAGTTCGAGAGCCTTGCACGGGTTTTAAGCGTTCATCCATTTGGCGATCAATACTCTCAGCTGGCGCGCCTCCCTGCACTGCCAATCCCTTTGCCGGTTTCGGCGTAACACGATCGCCTATACATATACATACAATCATACAATTACGCTTAGGGCAGCTTATAGTATATTCCACCGGTGAAAAACTATATGAATTTTTTTAAGAATTCTTTCTATTTTTCCTCTACGCAGCGCCTGGCCGCCGTTCCTGGTGGGAAGAAAATGAAAACGGGAATATCGAGGTATATAGACGCAGCTTTCGGAAACGGACTCGATTTACAGCAATCACATCTACGGTATGCAAGAATATTATCTAACTCACCTGTAATGCTATTGTTAACAAAATTTCTGAAACTTTTCAGTTTAGTTTTAGACGAGCTGTTTGCGGAGCTCCGGCAAAATCCATCGATCGCATATCGTATCACTTTGCATAAGATCGAATCAAACGGTAATTTTTTTTATCACCAGACCTGGTATGATGGATCGATTCCATAGACGAGTCAGTAGGTGAATCACGGTTCGTTTCCCTGCTGGATGATGTTCGTTTTTGCGCGTGTTGAACAAATTATCACTTCCATCGAGAGCGCCAGCTGCTCTCACAACAGTTTTCCTATGTGACTTTATAATGATCAACAAAAACGTTCAAATTGATCCGTACTATACTGTGTATATTTACATTGATTTATCGTGTTTACAGGTATACATATGCATGCACATAAACAATTTTGACATTTTTGAACGGTGCAAAATTATATGAAAATAAATACCTATGTGATACATATCCAACGATGAATCAACGATGCGCTCTGTTGGACGTAATTCAAATTTCATACAGAACTACACGTGCACGCGTATTTTGAATAATCATATGCTATATACGAGTTACGTTGGAAACCTAGTTATGTCTTGCGATACGACACGGTTACATAATATCGAAATAGGATCGACGGCAATTTAGCCGGTCAATAAATCTTCGATTGCCTTCGAGTTTAGTTATTGCTATACGTATACACATACGTGTGTCTCGTATGTCTGTTATGCATTATCGTTGTTTCTAAGAGGACAAAGCGATACTCCATAGAATTAAAGTTGCAGGAAAGTTATGGAAATATCACAGCGCGTCGTCTCACGTTCGGCTCACGTGATTAGGAATCGATGGCCAATCGATAGAAAATAATTGGTGTTAACATCCATCCGTCGACTCTTCAAGGGGGAATATTATACCTATGTATAGTAAAACTTATAAGCGAGATGCAGCGAGCACTCAACTGGCAATTGAACAAACGCTACGGTCGAACTCGAATCTTCTTCAGTTACTTATAATATTATCGGGTGGCATCGATCCAGAGTGTCGTTTTCAGATAATGGACGATTTTGAACCGTATAATTATTATTCGGAAGATTCGGAGGAAATGAGTCGATTGAATCGGTGAGAATCGCTGATCATTAAGTTATAACGGCGGGTGAAATTTGCGAGATTTAAATTTCGACAAAGACCTTATAGGTGGATATAATTATCGGCAAAGTTCATTTTGTATTTCACGGTTCTCGTCGCTCGACGCGCTATTCTAAATAACGCTAATTTTTAAATGCCATAGGACGGTTCTCCGCACTATTCATGTGGTGTGCTCAAGTAATTTCAGCTAATTTATAAAACTCGAAGGGAGGTCGGGACCCGTCGAAGTCAGCTTATATAAGATATCCAAGATATCGCGAAATCCTCCACAAGTCTTCGGGCCCGACGCGAAGCAGCGCAAAGTAACGTCTAGCGATCGTTATAATTCAGATTCAAAAGTTCATCGTCAGAAAAGGACCAAATATCGATCTGCGTCATTTTTACTGGATATGTTACGCGAACGTTCCATAGGTTCCTCTGACTGTATCAAAACGAGTGAATATACAATTCTACAAAGTTGTTGAAATTTCATTAATAAAATTGAACACTCAGTGGAGACATTGATACCGATTTACCCAAACGATAATAGGGATATATAAGAAACGACAATTATGCCTGGCAATTATAATAGCTACATGATTAATAAGAGACTGCATAATAGCGGAGCTCATTCGGACAGATTCGTCAAACTTCTAGCGAGATTTCTTAGGTAACTGTAACATAATAACTACTAATAAAATTGCTAATTTCTTCTCTCTTCTTTTTGTTTTTTTTTACATATTTTACAGCGAGTACAGCTTCATTCATGACAGCCATTATATGTAGTGAGTACCCTAATTATCCGTGACCTTCAAAAACTGCATGCGGAGTAGTGTGAAATATTTTCTAGCGAATTTCACATATTATATTATGTCTATTATATGATTTCTTACCGTCATTTATTTTCTATCACGCGTATGCCTGCAGCTAACGATTTTTTATAACTTTGTTTTTTATCTCGATCATTTGCGTTCTCTTGTTATTATACACATACAGTATCTCGTGCATGTCTTTGAAAAAGCTAGAGAACTGTCAATAAAATAATTTGACATTTGCGGAATTTGATTTTGGCTTGATGAATCGCGAATTCATTTTTTCATCATTAAGCATGTACGGAATTATCGTCAAGGCTTATCTGAATGCACGACTGAACGGTAAAACGTATTTTCAAGAGATTTTCAAACGTCGTTCGCATATCTTTTGCCCAACAAGGTATATTATACAATCCAGATGACTCTCAATATCCCATTACTTTAATTGTCAACGTCGCCCCCCTCCCTCCCCTGAACATTTTGGCTTTTATTCCAACTATTTTAATTATTGTTGTAATTGTTGTTGTTGTTATCGTTATGATTATTATGCAAGTTTTATGAGCTGTTAGAAGAAGCTCCGTGATCGTTTGGTGTGAAATAAAAAGTGTGGTCTGTATCGAACGTTGGTTTATTAAAAATTTTCCGATGATAATTTCAGCGCCAGAGATCAGGACCAAGTTAGGAACGCGGAAGATGTTCTATTCGACATGTTCAAAAATGAGGAAACGGGACTTCTGCCTGTGGGAAAATTTCTCGCTGTAAGTAAACAATGTAATAATGTAATTGAGTGGAAGGACTCCAGGTTTTCTAACGAATATATTCACGTCCTTATTTAAGGCACTGAGAAGTACGGGGTTGAGAAAAAACGACCCGAGGCTTCAAGAACTCTCGGATAACTTGAGAAAGGAGCAGCTAAAGTCCGGGGGAAACGAAGGCGTCTCGCACGAGACACAGAAATTAGACCGAGAACAATTCAGGAGGTAATTAAGAAGTAGGAATGGTTTTGCGGATAATTAATGACGTTATACTTTGACCTTTTTCGCCCGTAGGATTATTACTCCCAACATAGTATTAATATCACGGGCGTTTCGTCACCAGTTTATTATACCGGATTGGTCAGGATTCACGAAACATATAGAGGATTTTTACTGGAAATGTAAAACGAACACCGAGGGTAAGGTGGCATCTTATATCCCACAACTTGCGAGAATGAATCCGGAGTATTGGGGAGTTTCCGTCTGCACGATCGACGGGCAAAGATTCAGCATAGGAGACACATCGGTACCCTTCACACTTCAAAGTTGCAGCAAACCGCTGACTTATGCGATTGCACTCGAACGACTGGGTCAGGAAACCGTGCACCAGTACGTCGGGCAGGAACCATCAGGAAGAAACTTTAACGAACTTGTGCTAGACTACAACAGTGAGTGGTTTGTTTTTCGGTTATCTTATCTATCGTTTCATTCGATCGAATCAAGGAATAGTTTTCCATTATTTTATTGAGGAATATTGAATGTTATAACGGTATTGCCGCATTAAATCTTACGCCGTGCGTCATCGCTTCGTGCCTGTTCGCAACACTATGAACTACGCCACATGGGCTTGATTGTCGATAATTAAAAAAGTCCACAATCGGGCACCTCGCAGCTGGCTAGAAAACGGTTTGTTCAAAACGTTAGAACTTGTGACATCACAGGCGGCTCGAAGGCCGTCCGTATTGTTTCCCCCAACTCGTATTTACTCTTCGTGACATTCACCGACTGCACGGTCCATCGAAGTTTGACCTCTGACTATTGTTATCGTTACAGAGAAACCTCATAACCCGATGATAAACGCGGGAGCGATACTCGTCTGTTCGTTGCTGAAGACGTTGATAAAACCGGAAATGACATTGGCCGAGAAATTCGACTTTACAATGAATTATTTCAAGAGATTAGCAGGTGGCGAAAGTCTCAGTTTCAACAACGCTGTGTTTTTATCGGAAAGAGAAGCTGCCGACAGAAATTACGCTCTGGGATTCTACATGCGGGAGCACAATTGCTATCCCGATAAAACAAATCTCAGGGAAATAATGGACTTCTATTTTCAGGTAAGGATAATTGAGAAAAAAAAAATTAATCATCGCCATCGAAATTTCATCCCAAATAATTTTCTAGTGCTGCGCCATGGAAGCGAATTGCGAATCTATGTCGGTGATGGCAGCGACTTTGGCGAACGGTGGGATCTGCCCGATAACGGAAGAAAAAGTTCTGAAACCGGACAGCGTTCGGGACGTTCTGAGTCTGATGCACAGTTGCGGAATGTACGATTACAGCGGGCAGTTCGCGTTCAAGGTGTTATTCGCTTTTTATATCATCGCAACGAATCATCGCCCGATTTCTATAACGATCAACTTTTCGTACAGGTCGGAATCCCAGCGAAATCCGGAGTCTCTGGAAGCCTTCTGGTCGTTATTCCAAACGTTATGGGAATCTGCACGTGGTCGCCACCCCTCGATCCCCTCGGGAATTCCTGCCGGGGTGTTCAATTCTGCGAGGAACTAGTTTCCGAATTTAATTTCCATAGGTGGGTATACAGCCGACGTTTTTTCGTCGCGTTAAATCGACGAAGTTTTCTTATCGTTTATATTAAATGCTTTCTTTTTCTCTTATTTCTTTTTTTCCTTACTCTTCATCTCGCCCGACCCCCTATTTTATGAACATGCGGGATTCACGTCACGATACTATTTTCACCCGATATACCATACGTATACATTATTCGTAATGATGTTATCGCAATTCTTTACCCCGTCGCGACAAATTGTAAACATAAATCCCGACAAGAACCTGGTTAGCACCTTTAGCACCTACTATGATCATAGGTACGACAACTTGAAACATGCCACCAACAAAAAGGACCCGCGGAGGCACAAGTACGAGACCAAAGGACTTTCGATCGTCAATTTATTGTTCAGCGCTGCCAGCGGCGACGTTACCGCCATGCGAAGGTAGGGACTGAAATAATTTCAAAGATAATTAAAAAGGTAGAAGTAATACGCAAAGTTACACGCTATAGTTACGTTTTTATTTTACCTGCAATATCTTTCTAGGCATCGCTTGAGCGGCATGGACATGACTTTGTCGGATTACGACGGGCGAACGGCTTTGCATCTAGCAGCTAGCGAGGGGCACTTGGATTGCGTAGAATTTCTTATCGAGCAATGTGGGGTCCCGCACGACCCGAAGGACAGGTGATTTTTATCGATCCTCAGCGAAAGGAAGCTACTAAAATTCATTTCTTTCTTTCTCATTTCCGAAAAGGTGGGGGAATCTACCGATCAACGAAGCCCAGACTTTCGGCCACGAACAAGTCGTTGAGTATTTGAGAAATTACGGAGAGGCTCATCGCACGGGGGAAGTTCCTACGATAGAACAGGGCGGATCTAGCAGCGACACGGAAAGCGTAACTTCCACGAAAACACCGGCTTCCAGCGACCAGAGTCCACTTCCGTAAATAGATATACGTAGCAGAAAATAAAAGTTATATATAGTTCGAAGCAAACAAGACTCAAGACAGAATCTCTCTCCGTTGGATAATATAAGTACGATTGACTTCCACCCCGATGGATCTCACGATTATTGAAAGAAAGTAATAAGAGAAGTTGATTGTAATATTAATTAACTGAAAATTTAATTGTAATTAGAGAGATATTTCTACGGTAGGTTCCATTGCCATGAAATCGTTGATCGTTGTAGCAACTGTTACGGTAATTTATAGAAATTAAAATGATCTATTACAATAAATAACGTCAGGGTAGATTCGTGTGTTCGATTGGATCTGCAGTAATGAAAAGTGAAGACGACGATGATAATTGTACGAATATCGCCACACCTATATCGACTATATTCCAACAACTGGAATTTCGGAACGACTCGATACATGAATTATTAGTCGCCTGCATGATATGAGATTGATAAGCGAATGAGTATATTATTAGGTGAATCGACACGACGTGTCGTTGGATTATAGTATTATTTGATGCATGGGGTATTCCATGCCGAAAATATTCACCACTTGATCGTTTTGGCATGGAATGTTTGTATGAAAATGACGTCAATTCCTCGAAATCCGTTGCCTAACACAATAATTATAATAGTCTTGAAACTTAAACGTCAATGTCATATGGTAAGCCAGTGTGAAAAGAATGAAAAGTGAAAGATCGCAGCAATTTTATCGTAAGTTTAAGATGAGAATGAAGAGAATTGACAGGCGCGTTGTTTGAAGAAAGTGAGTGTTGGTCTCCAGATATTGAATCTACGTGCGAATATGTAATGTAGTCGTTAGAATATTAATAATAATGTTAAGGATAATGATAATGATAATGATAACGATGATGATATTGACGTTGAATATTTTCCCGATCGCGTATAAAAAGACAATAATAATTGAGAATGAGATGAAATGAGTCCATGATAGAACTGAAAAGAGAAATGAGGATTTGAAAATTCACAAGTTTCCTATAATTCTATATTTCTTATGAGATGTATGTACACTTGAACATTTTTGATACGGGGTATATTTTATCTCACCCCAAGAATTCTTCTTCTTTCTTCTTTCTATATCTATTTTGTCGCGTTTTTTTTCCCCCTCCAAGTATATAATTAATAAAGAACCACCCCGTACGGGTATTACGTCAATTTTACTTGTAATAGGTATATCTGATTTATATTAAGAATCTACGCTAATTTTTCGGATTCTATCTTTCGATTCGTTGCTATCAATCGATCTGCGAAATGTCTCGAGTTCTTGCGATTCCTCGCTTACTAAGGTGTATACAATTTAAAACTACTAGCTCATTATAGGTATAGTTTCGTAATTTTACTCCGAGTATTATACCAGTTACGATTATTTAGCAAGTCAGTATTAAATGAAACATAAAAAAAGAAAGAGAAACGCCTAGTTTTATTGAGTTGCAATTACAATGATCACTCGCGTATTTATATCAACTATGCTACATTGCAGTATGTGCAATGATATTTTACATTGTCATCGATTAGAATCGCTTACGCCGCCTATTTTTCGAATGATTTAACCATCGATGATCTATCATCGTGACGTCGTAGATGGTAGTATGTATATTATAGACAATAGTATATGAATTATCGAAGAAATTGTAAGAACCGTTTGATATACTCATTAAATACCAGTTCAGGAATCAAACGGGGTTATCGTGTCAATTTTGTGTTTCTATTAACCTATAGGAGAAGTGCTATTTATCGAAACTCAAAGTCCCTGCACCGCATCATCGCCGTCGTCCCACAATCAGCGATCCAAACTCATTGTCAGCTACACACCACGACCTTGCTGACAACCGGATTTACTTTCATCATGGTGTTGTAACTATACGATAATCGTTGTGAGAGCGTGTACAAATCATACGTACGAAAGTGCGATGTGTTCAGGATATTTTTCAGATGTTTACCCGCATTGATCTCTACGTTTTTCAAGTTGACGCCGTCCGAGAATGAAGATATCGTGCAGCCTTCATTTTTTCATCATCTAACCGCAAAATGAGTGTATACCTGTATATAAACCAATTGGAAACCAGTTGGGTTTCTCCGTTAATTTTTGTATTTGGTAAATCAACGGCGGAGAGCCACTGGGCATTGTTAAGTAATAAAGACTTTGGTATAGGAGAAACGAGTTTGCCAATTGCCGCAAAATACAACGGTTCTCCACGCGCGCAAATAGCTCGGCGTTTACTTTCCTTGGTTTTTATTAACAGTCGGCTAACCATACCACGGCGATCGATGTCTATAAAAGTTTGTCTGATAAATAAACATCAATTATCCGAACGAATATCGTAGCTATAATGCAGCCGATGTCGATCATCACGCGATCCGCGCGATATGCATTTTTTATCGGATCAAAATAAGCTCGCCAGCGAATAAGATCATTTTTCCCTGACCTCCTACAGCGCGTGCAGCTACGTCAGCGAGGACCGAACTATGAACTCGATATGAATTTTTGTTATTTGAAAAACACGTCCGTTTAATCGAAACGATTTAGGTTTAATGCGACCGAGGATGGGAAAATTTATCGCTGTATAATTAAGATGCAGTTTTGATTCCGGGAATTCTCCTTCGCGTCGACGTAAGTCACAATCTTTTCAAACTTATGGAGAATCCCGAGGAGAATCCGGTCTGAGGGATTCCCGGGGAATCTCAGGAACACGACGTGTCAATGATATGTTATATAAACTGCAACGGGGTAACGGAGATCCCCGTGTAAATGGCAATTGTGACAAACGAAAGTTGAGAGGAAGGAATTTCCGGATATGCAGCGAGAATGAATCATCATCCTGTGCATGCTGTTGCACCAGCTGATAGTACAAAATATTTCAGAATTTCGTTAAAAATTTCCTCAGCTTGATCCAAATAATGAAAAATCAATTTTGCAACTTTCATTTTCGCACTCGTTTCCAAAACCTAAGGATTCGGAATAAAATCATCTTTTATTCTGAAAATCTATAGGATTCTCTCCGGGTGGATCGACCGCAAAAATTGTAGAGTACACATTGCGTGTAAATAAGTATGTGATTTACATACCTCTTGGCGTATGCAACATCCTTTTAACCACGTGCGAAATGTATATGATTTTTACGAAGCTATAATTTGTCGATGGGAATAATAATGTAATCATAGGTTTTTCCTGTATGTCATGATGTACCGGTATAATACACAAGACTCTTGGCACGCTGCATTTTTACGTCATTATACGGGATTTGAACTTATATCTTGATCAAAATTATTCATCGTGGCGCACAATAGGCTAACTGCTTCCCAGATTCTTATTCTGAGAAGAAAAAAAGTGAATTAATTATGTGTAACAATTGGAAATGTATTTAGCGAAGGCCGAACTACGAACAGGATCTTCGTATTCATTTTATTTATAGATTATATTCCGTCTTAAACGAATCTTTTACAATTAAATGTTAAAAAAGCAAGATAAATGAACGAAATCCAAGAAATCGTATAGAGTAGAGGTCACTCGGTTTGGAAGGGACGGGCATAGGATCGTCCACCGATGTGATTCCGAAAATTATTCATCGAATTTCTGCATGCGAAATCGGCGTTAAAAATGGCAGATATTATATCATCGAAAGTACAGGTAAAAAATCGATCCGAAATAGAACATAAAATAATATTAACTCCGTAATATTTACTGACAATAAAATTAATACCAGTATGATAATCGCATGGCTTCGGTCATCGGTGCGAAAAACTTCAGTTCTTTCTTCGAAGTGTGCGAGGGCCGTGACCGTGAGGGACTGCCATCCAAGAAATATCGTCATAACCGAGATCGTGATGCGAGTGGATAATTTATTGTCATGGTTTGCGATGGAAACGGATCCGAATAATCTTCATTCCCGAGATTTGAGTCGGGTGCTTTTGTGGTGGGAGTCGAGACGACGGATGCGTCATTTTTTCATAGACCAACCGCATGACAATTGATATTCAATTTTGAAAATTATTAAACATCATTTGCGGCTTTTCGGACAATAATTAAACGGCCTGAAGAGCGTGAGTCTGTCGCGTATATAAGATGTTGTTTCTTATTGGGGAGATTCAGTCGATCTTTTGACTTTGCTTCCGAACGATCTGTTCTAGAGGCGAAATCGAACCGTGGATGATTTTTGATTAATCCCACTCAAACACCAACCGTCATTATGGAATTAACAAAGTGTTCAGTGACATTAATCGCCTTACTTTTAGTGACTGACAATGTCTTCGCCGAACCAGGTAAGTCACTCGCTCCGCAGTTGTCGATAACGGTATAAACGAAATCGCCGCATTAGCTTAAGTTCTGTACAACTCGTTAGGCTTGCTGAAAGGCCTTCTGGACCCTCTGGGTATTTTCCAACCCCGAGGAAATAATGCGCATGCCAACAGCGATGCCCTCAGTACGGGCTTCAACCTCGGAGGTCTTAACTTCGGAGCAAGTCTATCGCACTCTTCAGCATCCGCCAATTCCAACGCCGGAGGTGGTTCCGCGTCTGCAAATGCGCAGTCAAAGGCCGACAGCTACGGTGGTTACGGCGGGGCGAACGCAAACGCTCAGTCTTCAGCTTCAGCCAATTCCGGACAAGACGGTAGGTGTCAAATATTTGTCCATCCATCGGAGCCAGGGCTGATTATTTGCTTTGATTTCAGGATACGGCGGGTCTAGTGCAAACAGCAAGTCCGACGCTTACGCTTCTTCAGGAGCACACGGAAGCTCCGGGAGTAACGCAGATGCCAACTCGAACGCAAAAGGCTCAGCTTACGGTAACGGAGGAAACGGAGGTTACGGAAGTTATGGAGGCAACTATGGTGGTACCAACGGTTATCAGCAACAACAGCAAACCGGCGAATATGCGAATTCGTACGGGAACTCGAATGCGGGGAGTTTGAGTGGTCAAAATCAGATTCATCAAAGTCGTCCTCAGACAACAGGCGGAGTTTATGGCAAGGGTCAAGGACAATATCAATACGGTCAAGGGCATTCTCAGTACGGCCAAGGGCAATCTCAGTACGGGCAAGGCCAATCTCAGTACGCTCAAGGACAATCTCAGTCTAGTCAAGGTAATTCCCAGCATACTCAAGGTCATTCTCAGTACGGCTATCAGGGTCAGTCTCAGTACGGAGGAGGTCTACAAACTCATGGTCAGCAACACGGTTCTGGAAGTACCGAAGGTCAAGTCGTGGTGGTACCGATATTTGTTGACGGCCCCGCATTCGGAGGAAACCCTGGATCACGTCCCCATGCTCATCCTCATCCTCATCCTCAACCTCGTCCTCGCCCTCAGCATCAACAGTACTCGCAGCCTGACGAAATAATCATAATCACAGAAGTCGAACCAGGTAAGCTGTTAGCTTTTGCTTGTATAATCAACTATCAGTGGATACCACTATAATTTGCTGAAGCGACGTATATGTCTACATCATGAACCTTTATTTTATTTTTTCAGTCGCTGCACACGGTGGTCAATTCGGTGCGGGATTCCAAGGTCAAGTTGGAGGCCACAACAAGTACCAGTCTAACCCATTCCTTAATGGTGGATCTTTGGGCAGCTATGGAAACGCGGGGTCACAGTCGCAAAGTCAAGCTGAAAGTAATTCTGGTTCTTCGGGAAATTCATACTTTGGATCTACCCAGGAAAATAAGGCCGGCCACTACGGAGGATCGTACAGCCAAAACCAAAACAACGCGGTTAGTCAAGGTCAAGGATACGCTCAGGGTCAAGGTACCCAGGGAAGTGGAAACCCCTTCATCAGCAAAGCCTCTTCTGATTCTAACGCGAATTCCAACGCTGGTGGAA
The DNA here is from genome assembly GCA_963932425.1 of Athalia cordata. Classification (NCBI taxonomy): domain Eukaryota; kingdom Metazoa; phylum Arthropoda; class Insecta; order Hymenoptera; family Athaliidae; genus Athalia; species Athalia cordata. Next base: position 1,444,829 of record OZ010627.1, read on the forward strand.
ATTCATACGGATATAATGGCATGGGAGGAAGCAATGCGGGAACTTTGGAAGCACACGGTATTCCCGGTATCGATTCGACGGTACTAGGAAGTTACGATCAAAAAAGCGACGCCAACGCTAATATTGGAGGATCTTTACAATTTGGGGGCTCTGGATCCCTTCACACTATTCCGGGAGTCTCTTCCACCGTTCTAGGTGGGTCGTACGATCAGCAGAGTAATGGACAGTACGGTGGTTCCTCAGGGATCAACACCGGTATCCCCGGAGTTGCTTCCACGGTATTAGGAGGATCGTACGATCAGAAAAGCGAGACCAACGCTAACATTGGAGGATCCTTGAATCTCGGGGGCTCCGGATCTCTTCATACTATTCCCGGAGTCTCTTCGACGGTTCTAGGTGGTTCGTACAATGAGCAGAGTAGTGGACAGTACGGTGGTTCGTACAATCAGCAGAGTAGTGGGCAGTACGGTGGTTCCTCAGGGATCAACACCGGTATCCCCGGAGTTTCTTCGACGGTATTGGGAGGATCGTACGATCAGAAAAGCGAGTCCAATTCCAATTACGAAGGTAACTTACAACTGAGTGGCGCTGGATCTCTCAATGGTATCCCAGGAGTTTCTTCCACCGTCCTTGGGGACTCCGGTAACCACGGAGGTGGAAGTTACGGAGGATCTCAGGGCTCCTCGTCATCGAACGCTGCTTCAAGCGCCAACGCGAATTCAGGAAGTGGCGGTGCAGGCTACGGAAACTACGGAAGTGGCGCTAACAACGAGGGTTACGGAAACGCAGCCAACACCGGGGGTTACGGAAATGCAGCCAACACCGGGGGTTACGGAAATGCAGCCAACACCGGGGGTTACGGAAATGCAGCCAACACCGGGGGTTACGGAAACGGAATCAACACCGGGGGTTACGGAAACGGCGGATCTTCGGACGTGATTGGTGATAAGATCTCCTCAGTTTTCGGATCCGGTGGTTCATCCGGCAACGTTCAGGCGACAAGTTCCAGCAAATCTTCGTCAGAAGTTTCGGGTGGTACCGGAAATTCGAAAGCTGTTTCCGATGCGATCTCCTCTGTATTTGGATCTGGACTTTCTGGATCAGCGCAGGCTTCCAGTTCAAGCAAAGCGAGTTCCTCTGGTGGATCCGGAAACGCGATTGCTCTGTCTTCGGCATCATCATCGGCAAGCTCAGGCGCAGGACATGGCGGAGGGCAGGCTAATGCGAACGCTAATTCCGAGGCTCAAAGTGGCGGCTACGGACAAAATTTTGAATCAAAAAGTTCTGCTTCTAGTCAGGCTACAATCGACACTAGACAGATGCTCATTTTCAGCGCTTAATCTACATTATTTAATCACGATTATTATCAAAAATGCCGAGCACAATATGTGACATTTATTTTAGGAAAAAAAAACTTTTCTTTCATTTAACCGACTGCATAATAATATAAGTTTATTAACAAGTAACGATGAATTATATTACCCTATATATTTTGCAGTCACGCACTGATAGGGGGAAAAAAACTGTACCCAACAATTCGTACGCCGATCTACTGAATCTTTTGAAAAAATTTTCAATAGATTCACTGGATCGCGATCTGCGAAGTCGTATAAGCTGATGTACAAGGATATTAGAAAAATTATTATTTAAATGTATGCCTCGCAATACCACGTCGTAGATTGAGAAATAATGATTTGCAACGATTTGCAATTTAATCTCAACATCTGCCATTATATACTTCTAATTTTCGCATTATTAGCTGTATTCTTTCCTCTGTAGCTTGTTTCAGTGTAGTATATCCTGTTTTTCGTCGACAATTGTTCACAGACTCATCTCATGCTGTGGCACAATGCATAAAAATTACGTAGTGTAAGATATGATATTTATGTCTTCTAATTAAAAAAAAAAAAGAAACAGAAACGCTAATCGTTCAACCTAATGTTAGAATGTAAATGAAAATGACGATAGAACGTACGATCGTATAGTCAAACACGATAATAAATTACTACGATGTGTTTTCACGACTCAATGTCTATCATTATTATTATCTACCGTCTGTCCCACAGAGTTTTATTACTACCATATATTGGGTATATCGTTGAATATTAAATTATATCGCCATCAGTTTTTAACGAAACTTTTTTCTAAGCGCGATATCCGCACCTGTCTTGTTATTCGGATAACCGCTAAATTCCTGCCAGGCATTGAAGTTACTCAAAACTGGTCGTCAAAATGAAGCGCAAAGTACACAAGATGAATAATTAGAAAAAGAGGCGTGACGGTGGCCTCGAGATCTATAGGAAGTTAATTTTTAGGATGACAGCATTAACTTCAGCTAACCAGACTAGAGAAATAGGTAATTATATTTTTCGTACACTTAATGCAGGTTTTCAATATTCTTGTCGGTTTCTCTTATATAACATACGTATAAGTACGTACAACGTCGCGTGACATTTTTGTTTAGCATATATGTATATATTCGTCATTAAGATTGGGATTCCAAAGTGAAAGTTATCCCGGTCTTCGGCCCTAGTATTATATTTCATGGTCAAATAACAATTATGAATAAATCAGATGGTATATACCGGTAGATTACACGAGTGTGCGTTAATTCTTCTTCAAGGTACCGAAAAGATCGTTCGTCAGCGCACACCAGCTCATCTAAAAATAACGAACTCTGCTCCGATTTACAATAGATTATAAAAAGACGAACATATTTTATGGAATCGATTGGGAAATTCACCCCAAGGCGTTCGTCGTAACGAGTATATTTGAAAATTGGAAACTCCCACTTTTTTCAGTATGAAACTGCAGCAGCTTTATTTAAAGTCTCCGAATCGTTGTAATGATCGTTAGTTTGTAAAGACAATTCCGTCGCGATGAAAGTAGCTCTGATTTTCGTATGCATTTTTGTCGCTGCTGCGACTGCAGCTCCGTCGGAGTTTCGTGAGTATTTTTTTCTTCGTGCAAAACTATGAGGGGCGATTTTTTCGAAAACTTTTTACCGATTTCATGTTTCATTGTTACATCAGGTAATCGTCGAGGATCGGCGTCGGTCGCCGAAAGCGAAGCTGGTAGTCGAAGGTAGGAAAAAGTTATGTAAAATAAAAGCAAGACAACTATCTAACGATCGTTGTGGTGATAAATAGAATATCTTACTCTCATTGCCAATTTTCTCCTATCAGCGCTGGGTTCGATACTCCGCTCGGTAAACTCGGTATTTACGGTTCTTCGTCGAGTGCTAAGTCGAAGGCGGTGGCGGTCGATGATCCCCATGGAGACCTCCGTCAAACAGGATACGGGCTGGATCATAAACTTCCTCACCCGATCCTCAACCCCATCGGAACGGCGTATGAACTGGCAAGCCGGGTCACCGGTTAGAATTGGCGGCGTTATATCATGTATTCCAGAACAAAAATTTTCCTTTTTTCTTTCACTGGTTATATCCTAGCACTTATTGATTTTTCATCTAATGTTTCAAGGTTTGAAATCTGATCCGAGTTTCATTTTGGAGAGAATTAAGACTGTTGATCGATGAATAAAAATTGTTCATAATAAAAACTAGATACAATGTATGTAATTTCGAAAGGCCTGCAGTGAAGGTAATTGATTGGGTGTTGACGCCCACGCGAGGCATTGATCATGTGAGAATCTACATTACTTGGAATATAAAGTAACGAACACGAAGTATAATAATCCTTGATCCCACGCGTTTTATGCACTCGACATTGACGATATGATCGAGAATCGAAGTTACTCGAAAAAAAAAGGAAGTGATTTCGTCCTTCCGGAATAAATTTGCGTGAAGTTAAATTTTTCCAAATAATCTGTATGTGGTCGAAAACACATTCTCCGTGTCCTCTGCTAATTGGGACGTCTACGAATTTGATGAAAATAAAGATTCTATTTTCCTTCCGATCGTCATTTTTTCGCTAATTGTTCGGCAAACAAGCAAACATCGCAATTACAAATAATAAGTTGGGGTCAAATCATCTCAGGTGACTCGCGAATTCCGGTTGTCCCTGGACGGAAAGGTCAGCTGGTCAGTTTCCCGAGTCTCCTGTGGTCAAGTATTTAATGGCAGCCTTGCCACACCGATATAACGATACGTTTCAAAATTCCTATGCAGGCGCATATACTCATTCATTTGAATCCCGGTAAGAGGCTTAGCGTTTGTATAAAAGCGTGGAGGACGGAAATAGAATCATCCATAAACGATCCGCCGTTCTTTGGGAGAGTATAGTTTAAACATATATCTGAAATTTGGCAACGGCACACGGCAGAAAAATGGCTATGGTATCCCCATTCTGCATCGCCCTTCTCGTCGTCTGCTGCTTAGCCCGAACTTGGGCTCAACCTCTCGACGTTCTCGAATCAGGACCAAATCCTGCGTCCGTTGCTTTGGCAGTGGAAACTCCCGAAGAAGATGCAGGTGATAATGACTTTCCCGAAGATGGATTGTTCTTTTTCTATTGAAACTATAAGAGTACCGATAAAACAATTTATCTTCTACAGCGTTGACCGTCGCCAGAGATCAGAGATCGCCTCAATTCGGATTTGATGACTACGATTACTCCGATGGTCCTCGTCACTTCAAAAACAGAAGGAAGCACAAGCCGTTCGGACACGGATGTCGAACGCATCACGGCTGCGGCGGGTAAAATCCAAGAGCAAAACCCAATCGATCGTTCACCCTTCCTAAAATCAAATGATAATACAAATCAGCATCTTCTTGCCATATATTTCAGATCGTACAACAAGCCGAGTTACGAAGGAAGTCACGGGGGGTCAGTAGCCTCTGCATCAGCTGGTTCTTACGGGGGTGGACATTACGGTGGAAGTAACAGCCAGGCTCAAGCTTCGAGTCTCAGTTTCGGGCCCATAACCATCAGCCAGGCTCAGGCTCAGTCTCATTCTTCGGGTGGTGGAAGATACGATTATAATAACGGGGGTTTCGGAGGCTTCGGAGGAAGGTGAGTCGTAAGCGTAATGAGGAAACCCTTACCTCCTCGGGATTTTATTCACCCCGTAGAAGATCGGCGGTAGGCAGTAAGCAGATGCTGCACGAGGTGGTTCTTTGTGGCGGCCCAGTCAGAGGTGCAATGTCCTCGGTTTTGTATAGCGGTTGTTAGAATTCAATGGGGTGTCTGCGTGCAAAAAATTACGAACAAAGCTATAAAGTAAGAGATGGAGCGTCTCGGTCCGGCATCTCCTTATGGTACTCACAATCAATTTTCAAATCCTCATTCCATTATGAGAGTTCTCACAGAATCGGTGCATCGGTACCCGCTAGGTTGCCGCTGATCTTGGGCCGTTTCGTCAGCTTTGGTTATCGCCTCTTGCACCGCCCAGACCACGGCGACTGGCCATCGAGACAGAAACGTGTTTTAAAGTCGGGAGCTAAGGAATATTCGCTCGATGCGGTTCGGCGGTCTCTTGCCTTTAACAAGCACAATCTATACGGGGTGTACTTAACAAACGCGTCGTTCTATCGGAAACGCAAAATCACTATTGATCCTTTTTGTATTCAGACTGCGATGGTTCGACTATTCTTTCATGAGTCTTTAATGTTACAGATTTTTCCGTTGAGAAGACTGACCGATTGCCGGAATCACATCGTCCTCATCGTCATATCGTCACGATCGTCATATCGCCATTTATACGATTATGTTTAGTTGTTAATTTTGTACAAAGAGAAACGCTCCCTCCGCCATCTTGGCGAATGAAATAAAATAAAAAAACAACCGTTTGAACGAAACCTCTTTAACAGATCTCTGACGTACGTGCACTTTATGCAACGCCCCTTTGTTCCTGCTTGCCAGATGCTGTCCGTCGTTGCTATCTCCCGTAATTTCACTACCGTTCTTTCTTCCTTTCATTCTATTTCACCGTGCATGCCTTTGTGGCGAAATGAAAGCGGTGCTTTGTACACCATATTCGTATGCCACGTAAAATTGGAAAATCCAAAAATCCGAAAAGTCGAAAGACGGAAGAGGAGTGGAAAATATTGTGAGAGAGAGAGAAGAAAAGTCCCTTCGTAACTACAAGTTATAAAAACTCCATTCTTTCATCGCAGATTCGAAAGTTCTGCACAGCAACCCATATGCACGGTTATCTCTAACCAAAATCTACAGCCAGTAACGTACCAACGTCGAAACAAGGCCCAAAGTTTCAAAAATTGTAAGTTCAAGTCCTAAGAATACTCTGGACGTTCTCCAAGAAAAGTAAATTAGATGTAAGTTTTTGGAAACTCGGTACCATGATCACTCTTGGTTCGTTTTGCTTAATTTCGCTGTCGATGACTTTGAGTTTGAACATGGGGTGATCGAGAATTATTTCACCGTGAATGGGTCGGAGCGAGTCGTTTGAAAAAAATGAAATAGAAAGCGGTTTGTCCGGTGCTGAATCCCACGTATGTATATTCGTGTACGTAGGACAGTCACCAATACCTTCGAGTACCTGCGGACAATGTCTGGTGTTTTGAACCCAGTTTACTCTCTATAACCCTCGTGTATGTTACACCGTCACAATTGCACGTGCGCGAGTATGTAAGTTAAGATATAGGCTCGAGAGTATGCCCGTTTTCTTTACATAAACAGGCCGCGATCACATGCTGCTGCACTAGGAGGTGGCAGGTCCGCATCAGGTAGTTTACTGCCTGCTGCACGAACGTTCTTTCAACTGCAGCCACATTTCTCGTGCGGTTGTCGACGCGGAAAGTTCCCTCTCATCTCGTTCGGAAATTCCCTCGGTAAGTAAACATCATATGCAAACAGAATAAGAGGGATAAGCCATTATCCTAATATTTAACATCCGAACCGCAGCTACATTCAATTTTAACCGCAATCCGGATTTTTCCAACTATTCGTTTGAGTTCTTCTTTCAAGTATATCTATTATTCCATCGGCGACAATCATTTTTTTTCGCGATCATCGTAGATATCGTTACCGCGAATTATCGAGAAATCATTGACGCGATCTTCTTAGTGCTACACGACACGTGTCTTTGTTCGAAAAAAGGCGATGACGTCAGCGGGCTTCGATCGTCATTACGAGTTCAACAGACGTCGGATGTATAAAAGGTCTTTGTTCGGCGTCAGCTGTGATCGAAAAGAGGAACAGGTTTTTGTTTGTTTCCACAGACATCGATGATTGATTGCGATTATTAGATCGGTACATAAGATATACTCATAATTAATTACCGATCAGAAGATTATATAGGTCAATTTGTGTCATCGAACTGTTGAATTCCCGACGAACCCTTCGACCAGATTTTACGTATAACGTTTGAATGATTTTTGCTTTTTCGTCCACAGGTCCACCATTTCATAATTTTCGGCAACTAATTAATCGAACAATTGATTATTGGAAACGAAATTGATCCATCTCACACCTGAAGATGGCCTGCAAAATTCCTCTCTTGTTTCTGTTGGTAATCAGCTGCGCCTGCGTTCTCGTCAACGCTTCAGATTCAACATTCGGCCAAAAACGTAAATTGAATTTTCCATCTTCGACGGGATTTTGGGACTTCGTCCAATAACGTGCTTTTTTTTACAGAAGGCCCCGGGCAGACCTTCGAGGAGGTAATTGTTTCCTCCGATTTGAACGTCCGTAGGAAATCGAAGGAACAACGCCAGGGCAAGAAATTGTTAACCAATATTCCACTTGCCACGACGAACCAATCTGGGAATCCCACCATTTCCCGACTCGTTTCCGACGACGGTAGCCGCGTAGCTCCGGCAAGAAGAAATCGACGTAACATTTCCGTCAAACACAGGTAATTACTCCAAGTTTAATCCGCTTTATTTCGATCGAATCGATTAATTTGATTCTCGATATTCACGAGTTTCGTTTGATTTCAGATTCGACCTGGTAAGGCCCTAGGTGCCGCTGAATACCTGCACTGCACTCTCGAAATTGAAGGCATAATAAAAAAATTATGAGGAAAGAAAAGAACAACTAAAATAAAGAGACAACCGCACGACTCTCACCCAACTCACCTGTGATCACACTTTTCGAACCACTTGGCTAATCATGTATCAAAAAAATTTGAATAAATTCATCTGCGCCATAAAAATAAATCGACAGCTTTGCAATTTGTATTTATTTTAAGCCCGCAGAGAATCGCCGAATCCAATATAATATAATCAATCATTCGCACCGGGTTGCAGGGGTTTGGTCCCAGAAAACGTCAGAAATGTGAATTATATCGGCGATGAAGACGACGAGGAGCGACGCCGATAATCGAACAATGCTGACGTGCGTGTCTTGCATTATGCAAAGGACGAACGGACGTTTCAGGATTTTTGGAAACCGATACCATCGTCCCTGCCGCTGCACTTGAGGCCTTTAATTTATGTTCATGTATACCATAAGATATGGGTGCTCGGATCGTTCGAAGTATATAAGATATTGTACTCTCACGACGGATAAAGATCTATCAAATATTTTGAGAATCGAACTGCGAATAGAATAAATTTTAATAAATTAATGGAAAAAAGAATATTTGTAGATTCGCTCACAACTATAATATAATGTTACTCCAATACGTACGGAGCAGCGATTGAAAAATCTGAAAAGCCAAGTGCAGCAGCAGCTGTAAAGTTTCGTATTCTTAACGTGCCTTTCGCCCAAAGAGCCATACATTTGATGGCGGTTTCGTGCCTGGCTTGCAAAATCTATTTTCATATCGTTATAACATGTCATGTTGTATAACAAAAGATGTGTTATGTTCAGCTGTATATTCATAAATCTTGACGAAAATTTCAAATCAGATATGGTAAAAATACATAACCGGCACGTAATTTGAGACAATGATAAAGCACGCTGTTCATTCAATGAATATGTGAAATGAAAGCGCGTATATTTATGCAGAAATTCAATGAACAAAGGGAAATAAAGTCGATCGTTTCAATGGAAAGATCAATTTAATTGGCAGATTCGGATCCCTGATCTCAAAATACATGAGTACGAAAAAAAATGTTGATCTTTGGCCACAAAATGAAAAAAATAATCCAAGGTATACCCCTTTGGATTTTCTCGATTTGTTGGGCAAAAAACAAAATTTCTTTTTCGCAATATGATGATGTATTTTTATTCATTTTGATCTGGGGAACACGAATCCGCAAACTGAATTGAGTTACGACGAAAACTAATGGAGATATCTGGATTTTCATATCATATGGACGATTACAGATTCTAGATTCGCCACGATGGTTACTAAATTGAGATTCGATAAACCGCTAACCGATCGATCGGTAGTCTCGGTATATTCCCGGTGATTTACTTACTCACTTATTTTACATAGGAGACATAAATAAAATGAGACCGGGGATGGGGTGTCTGTTTCGGACATAAATGGTCGTGTACCGAGCTACGACTTCTGCATCGACAAGCTCTTCGAATCGAAGCTTCTGCACAAATGCGCTTGAAAATAAAACTAAAGGATATTCCATGAGGGATTCTTCCGATGAAAATGATAATAGCGCTAATGTGTCGTTATACAATTACACATTAGTTCTAATTGCGACAATCAACTCGTAACTGATTATATAGGATTAGCAGACAATAAAAAGTTGGATCAAATTACCTTTATGTTAAAGAGATCAGAAACGAAGGTGATTTGATTTTTTTCCTCCGAGCACATTGCACTCTGCTCCCGATCGACGTTGACAAGAAAAAAGGATTCCAACAAAAGTATTCGATGAAATAATATACTGAAAATCTTTACGTGGCACGATATAGGTATTATTAACGCAAATCGTAGTCGATGTATAATACAGACCACGGACGTAATACGGACTATAAAATGTACGCCGTGGAATTGGACATAAGCTAATTGATATTCGATCAATGTAGCCACTGAACTCGACCCCGGTTTAAGTCTTGCCCCGCACGTGCAGGTCGCAGAAACTGTGCAGAATTTCTATCGTATTTTTCGCCTAGATTTCTTAGTCCCGTTCGATAATCATATTTCGTGCTTCGAAGCCGATTGTTTATCGAACTCGATACATATCACCTTTGATCAACCGTCGATGTCTTTCCGTCACGTATGTAGAGGAATATGATTTCCAATTTTCCGGACGTCTTTCGTTTCACGTTCCACGAAGTGGTGAAGGAAGTCGATTTTTCTTATTCTCTCAAACATGTTTGTAAAATGCAAAACGCGTTTATTATAGTCTGTAAAAATCGGACAATGGGATTTGCGGGAATAATGGTAAATCTCGTGATTCTCAGCGTGATGAGGGAAAAGAAAAAAGAAAAAAGGAAAAAAACAGAAACAGGAGGTATGCAGACGGTTGGTATGGATAGACTAAAATCAAAAGGTGGACTGGTGATAATAGTACTTGACCCTAACGATGAGGTCATCGAGTGACATAACTTCCTGTCGAACCCTGCAGAGAGAATAAGGTGGAGAAATTCTTTGCATACAATACTTGGTAGCTCTTTATCGCGTATCCCCAAATTGTCATCATCGATGTGATGCGATCGTACGTCTGTCTCGATATTCGAACGTCGCGGATGAGGAGAGTGACTATAATTCTCGAGTCCTATCAAAAGTCAGAAGGAGTCCAATGGCGGTGGCCGCGCCGCAACGCCATGGAAAGAATTTTAAATCTTTTCGCTTGCGTAGAAGATCCGCCTTCGCCCCGTGTCGCTGTCCCTTCACCCTGCGTTCCCCTCGATTTTCCGCATAAACGTCAATTTATTTTCGCCACAGAAGTCGATACGAAAATTTTTAGAGTGAAATTCCCAAACTTTTGCTTCTCGATCACCCTGTAAAGATAATCGTCATTTTCCGTCTTCGTCCGAACCTGCAACAGACGTCATCGTTCTTCAATTCATCGTGCGTCTTATGTGACTCATCAACCGTGATGCAGAATAATAGAAAGAGAAGCGAAGAGCGAGCTATGAACTTTGCACATTATCTTTGATCTTCTTTAACAATAAGTCATTCGGAAGTTTTGTCGCCCAGCTAAAAATCGGAGGGTAATACATCACCGATTCGTTCCGCCGATCGTATTTCTGATGCAGTATGCTGCACGGCAGGCTGAGTTTTCGTATTCAAAACAAATTCGAAATCGCACCGTGAATAATTTAAGTTATGCCTTCGGTTACTCTTAATATACACATACATTGATTTTTTTCAAAGAAGTAGCAGGAGACTCGGAAGACCACTGGGGTGGTTTTCAGTGTTCGTTTTTCTCGCAAGAGAAAAGAAAAAAATGAAGAAAAATGAGATAAATTAATGAGTTAGAAAAGATACAAAGAGTGACGAGGAAGCGAATCTAGAAGCTGACCATAATCGATGATTGTTCTGGTCATCGCCTGATCCTAGACCCGAAATCGCGATTGATCTTTCAGATTAATATTTCCCATGAAAACTTTGCCATGAGGGTCACGTAGGCTTGTCCATATACGTGCCAGAGGTACGCACATCTGATGTGTACAAGAGTTAAAACTCTTGGTGGGGGTGAACGAAAGATCCCATAAGGACTAGCCAAGGTATAAAAGCAATTGCGGAGAACAGCGAATCCTACGACAGAATATAACCGACGTCCAGTGCATTGTACCTATCTTCGCGTCACCGTCCCCGAAGTGCTTGGTATCCGCCAAAATATATAAAGGGGCTCCAGAACACAGCTCCGAAATATCCAACGGTGTCTCGTTCCAGGATTATAACATACGTCGCATCCTTTAACGACCTTCGAAGGACCTTCCAACATGGCTATCAGCTTACCAATTTTACTGCTCGGAGCAGCTGCCTGCTTCGCCGTTTCAAGTGCTCGTGTTTTCCCCGCTGAACCACGTGAGTATCCGACAGTCCAAAAGTATATGCGGTGGCTGAAAACACACCTCATACCTGAATTGTCCCGATTCACTCTCAGTTTCCGTGATGCTCGACGCCTACGGGAACCCGGTGTTGTTCCTCCGAGAGAAGCGCGCCCCTCTTAGGGCTCCGGTTCAGATTCCACAACGCGCGATGATGTTCACCACCGGGTACTATAGGCCAACCAGAAGATCCAACGGAGGAGATCAAGCCGCAGGTGTATTTGCGCAAGGAAATTCCGTCAGCGGAGGATCTTATCTCGGCGGTGCTCGCGCCCCACATTTAAACAACGGTCCGCAACCGATCGACGAACCCGAATTATCCAGTGCTCAGGCCGAGGCGGCGCCGCAACCGGAAGACGCGCAACGAGGGTCGTGGGGAGAAGAACAGGAAGACCAGATCAATTTCGGACAAGAGGAGGTAGAGTGCAAAAAGGTTCTTACCTTCTTAAATTCAAATCATTTCTCCCTCCCGGTATCGTCAGTAATGTTTTACCCTGATTCAGGAACACCGTCACGAGACCCCGTCAGCTGACCCTGAACCTGTGTCCGGTTACGACGTCGATGCTCCCGCAGTTCCGACCGAAGACGAACATGACCATTCTCCAGTACCCGAGGAACCCACGGTCTTGACGAAACCTCCTCCTGTGAAAAACGGAAAGAAAGTTCCCGGATTTGTGGCAGTTCCTGACGGCGAGGATCAGGAAGACGAGCTCGAGGATGATCAGGAATCTTACGCACCTTTCAGGCCGACGAAAGGAAACCGTCGACAGAACGGATACGCACCAAATCTCAACAATTTCTTCCCAATGATGTTCAGTTTCCCAGGACTATCGAGACGTGCGTCCGGATCCTCCGGTTTGCCAAGTGGCGTCGTCACCGCCATAGCTAACAGCTACTCTACTGGAAAAGGTGGAGTTGCTAGTTCCGTTGCAACGGCCTACGGAGGAGCACCGACAGGGTGAGTTTTCGATATCAAACGAGTGTGGAAAGGTGTTGAACTGAATTCGTTTTTCTTTATTTTTCTGTAGGAAGAAAGCGAGACGCGCTCCCGTTGCCGAAGATTAAAATTTGCCAGTCTTAAAGGATTAGACCGACGATGGTAACGAGGCTTTGCGATCAGCCGTACCACCGAGAGAAAATTAATCGCTATAGTATTATTTTAGATAATGAGTTTGACGAAACGATTGACATACCATTGATAAAACGACAAAAGAATTAACACGAACAACTTTCGAGAGAATGTCGCCGCGCAAGGTCCGGAACAGAATTCTTTCGGGATAAACAAAAGCTGCTTCGAAACTGGACGAAGTGTGGGAAATCCTGCTGTTATTCATCCAGACATTATTGTAACACCGTGAAATTTTCATAATAAACTATAACAATTATCGTCATGTATATGTGTCCTGCAGTCTCTTCTTTTATAAGGTCAACATCACGAATCTCGTAAGCATTGGATTCGAATTACGTCGAACGATTGTTGATCTGGATGCGAATCCTCAGGAGGTACGATACATCACGATTGTGTATACGAATTGGCACTCAATCACCACGTAATTGCCATTCTTATAATTATAATTTTAACGAGGAATTCCCGCATATTTACGACTTCCTCGTTATACCGATCGCGAGTGTAGGGAACATGATTTTTCACGATTATTTAAGTACACGTAGGTATACATATAAGTATATAGATTACCTTTTTCGTGTAAAAACTGGTTGGAACCCGTTTTCGACGATCTTATGAATTCCGTGGTATTCGTGCCGCTTTAATGATGATGTGCGAACGTCACGGAACTCTTTATAATGTTCGTCGCACATACTGAAATACGAGCGAAAAACAGTAGCGGACGAATAATTTTTCAGATCTATACCTTACAGGACGGCCACTTTGAAAGGAAATAAAAGTTTCCGAACGTTTCCAAAAATATTTTTCCTCTTCTCGTTTCTATAACCTCTTCCAGAAATAAATTCGCTTTGGAAAATGCGTATCAAATTTTCAAATCCATGAATTGGAAAAGTACATATTTCCGCTATTAAAATCATCACGTTTAATCGAGTGGTTATTACAGATTCGTTCCATCAGTGATGGGAATCCCCGAGAAGCCCCTTGTGGTCGGCGCGGGGTCCCGTAATTATTTCACCGCGTACCGTTCGGTATGTGCGTTTAATTTAACGATTCTTCTCTGGCCGGTATACGCAGCCGGAGGATAAAGTGGCAAAATATTTTTCATACCAAAAATTTTGTTCGCGGATACACGTTTGGTATAAAAGTGGAGATTCTAACTTCACCGCGTCAGTCTACAATAAACATCTGTCGAGTTCGACAAATGCAATAGAATTAAGTGTTGAGGAATAATAATTTTAATAACAGTATAGTAAAAATGTCGAAATTCATTATTTTCGCGGTGTTAATAGTACTAGTGACGATGGCATTGGCGATGCCAGAAGGTAAAGATAAGCAAAAATATATTCCGATTGATGATTTATAATCAGCGATAGAATTCTTAACCATCTAGAACTAATTAGAATCTCGCGAGTGTAGAAAACGCGGATCTACGGAGCAAGTCATTCGATGTGAATAGTTTGACATGGCGAATCGCGGAAATTAATGATAATGATTTTCCAGGATATATTAGAGAACGCCGAGCGCCCTTGCCTCATCATAATCGTTATCGCGGCCGATGGGGTGGTCACGGTCACCATCGTAGCCAACCCTCTTATGGGTCTGGAAGTTATGCCCATGCCTCATCAGGAAGTTACGGGGGTTACGGGGGTTACGGGGGTGGTTGGTCGCACGCCAGCAGCGGATCCTTCAGTGGTAAATGAAGATACCGGAGAAGACAACGAGGAAGAATGACGCCGGCATGAATTAAGATGAATTATCTGTAATGAGGAAATTTTTTGTTTCTTTTTCTGGAATAATAAGTTAATTATGAAATCGAAACAGGTGTGAGTTGGTATTACTGATTTGGCAAGCACTTTATTACCTCTGATTTGTCCTCCGAAAATCTCAATTTTGGGTTGCATAATTTTACGTTTAATTTTCAGTTCTTGAAGGTAATAAAAATCTAGTAATTTTTATGTAAGGTACTCGTCGACCTTGAGACGGGTGAGAACATCCTCGCGAAAAAAAATTGCGTCACTTAAGATACAGATATGCTGTAATCTGGAGTCCACGCCCATTCGAATGTTCGATATGTGTAACGAAAAAAAGACGAAATAGGTATGATGGGCTAGATAAGTAGGCTGTTTATGCGACATTCTTGTATACCAAGGTACCTGGAATTGGGTATAAAAGCGTCCGAAAATCTCTTCAACTTTAGTTCTATCTGGGAATCCATCCTAAAGAGACAAACTAATTCAACATGCTGAAGTTCGTGATTGTTCTCTCGGTCGTCGCCATGGCTCTGGCCACCCCGGTCAAAAGTAATTATACCTACCTTTATACTCTATTTTTCAATTAATTGCAAATATATCCCTCGCATTATACTTTTCGATGCTGATATCAAACCTGGAACTAATTCATATCTCACGATTTTCCATCGACTGTAATCCCTGATTCCAAAGGGTGAACCGACCAATCTAGAACTAATCATGCCTCATCATTCCAATCATGTATTTCTATATTCTGAATTGTTTCAGCCGATGTAAAGGAACGTTCCGCACGTACCGCTGAGACGGCCACTCAGGTGATCACTCCAGCTGCAGTCAACACCCTTGGTTACAACTACGGCTACAACGGACTCTACAACAACTTGTACAACCGTAACTACGGATACACCGGTCTTGCTGGATACAGACCCGCTGGATTGTGGGGCTACGGATACAACGGATACAACGGATACAACGGATACAACGGATACAACGGATACAACGGGGGATACAGAGGAGTAAGCGGACTCAGCGGATACGACTACGCTTACCCTGGTGCAGGAAGCTACTACAGGAACTCGTGGGCTAGTCCCGCAGGATACTACCCCGGTGCCCACTATGCCGGACATGTATACTAACCAGGAACGATTTAGGAAGGGAATCTCTAGAACGAAGAAGCTAACGAATTTGTAACGAAAAACGTCGAACAAGAAAATTTCTACCGAATTGCAACAATTCACTTTTTTTTTTCTACTCAATTGTGTTCAAAATTTTTATCAATATGGCTGAATAATAAATTTCGGGAGGGACAATCTATAATTGTTCACCCTGATAACAAAAAAAAATTTTCCGACTTGTATCTTTTACTTTGACTGTTTCCAAATTTCATACTACCAATTATCGAGCGTATAATAAGATCATATTTGGATTGTGTTTTCATATGTAATCGGCGAAGATTATTTCACGACAGTATTCAGGGATTAACGCGGTATCCCTATAGGTAGGAGTAAATATGACGAACCTGGGGATCGTAAACCAAATAAGCCCTACGCTGATTCGGTGATTTCTCCGATCGATTTGAAAATCGATTAACATATCGGTTTGAAATACACGGAAACGATTGCCGCCTGGAAAGCATAAACTGCGACGAACTACAACCGAAATTAGTATAAGGTAGCTGTCGTTGATCAAATATTATTGTAAACACATTAACGACGTCGCAGTCTGCGGTCTGCGGTCAGCGGTCAGCGGTCAACGAGTCGAGGTATAGTAATTATTTGGTTGAGTTTTGGTTCAAAAATAGAATCTGATCGAGAAACACTACGGGGGGTGCAGAGTGTGCATACCATATTATAACGTGAATACCCAAGATTCCATAATTACCAAATTATATAATATACCGATAATATAATGTGCCCATTTAGTGAGCCCGCGGGACTATAAAAAGGCAAGAATTAACGACCAATTGTCACTCGCTGCTCGACTTCCATTATAGAATCTTCGAGACAAGATTTTCCCGGGCAAAATGAAGCTTCTCGTCGTTCTTCTACTTCTGGTCGCGGCCATGACGAGCGTACTTGGATACTCCGCCGGTTCAGCGGGTAAATTTCCATCTCTCTGTAAAAATACAAAAAATTCAATTCAACTGTGATACCAAAATTCACATGATTTCTGTTGGTTTTTTGCAGGATACCGTCGTTTCGTAAGATCGGCACTTCCTCGTCCGGATCGTGACCATTATGGACACCAATATGACTACGATCGTCCCTATGGTCATCATCACGATCGGGATCACGATCACGATCATCATCATGATCACGATCATCATCACGATCATCACGATGATCACTATGACCATCACTACGACCATCACGACGACCACCATTACGGACCACATGGGTACCGGCGCTAGACGACAAAAACTTCTAGCCGAATGAAACGAAAATGAAAACTTTGAAAAAGAAGTGGACTGAATTATAAACCTGTGAACCGATGATTTGGAAAACCGATGTAATATTTGAATAAATAAATCAGAATAACGTCCGATATAGATGTGTAGTTGTTCATGCACTAGATTTCGACCTTTCATTTCTGAGATTTGCAAAGCAAATGCAAATTATAGGTTGGGGATTAGGGGATTCGAATTTCTCACCTACTTTCACGAAGTTATTTACTGTCCTAATGATTTATTTAATTCGTTTAATTCTGGGTCACTCCAGGGCGGGGTTCTCCCGAAAGTCATGTTGTTTTTCCTCCAAAAGCTTTTTTCTTTTCACCCCGCGGTCTATACGCCTGATTCATTTATCAATTCCGTCACTTTCTTTTCTTGCATGGTTGTTATTGAGACCGTCGCATTTTCGGTGTGATTATCATACGGTGTCGTTGGATAGGTGTTATTATTGAGGAATGCAAATTTCGCACTGCGCCTCTTTTTCATTATTATTATCTGCCACGCGATCATGATACGCCCATCGATACGATCTCTACAGGGTGTCGAACAACCGATGATGACGATCACGGTGCCAGGTTTTTGCAACCAATGTCACACGGAGTATCATCATATAATACCTCTTACATTATACGTTTACGAAATGTCAGCGGCCGAATATAGCTTCAAAGTTACCGCCGCCGGTCGTTAACAAAACTGACCATCCTTTTCTAAAAATCGTTATTTTCACGAAAGTGATTTTCCATCTTATGTTTCGCGGTTGTTTGTTTGTCTTTTTCCTTCCGCATCTGAGCGTGAAAAAAAAATAGTTCGTGACATTTGGCCGTGTATCAATTTTGAAATTTATAGGCGATGCTAAGGAACTGTGCTCGTAAAATTTGTTTTCATGATAATTATAAATTCTACGCGTTCACCGATAACGATCGGGTAACGATCCGTGATTTTCTGCAAAAGGAAGTGGTGATCCGTAGAACAGGTTTCGGCCTACAGAATCTGCGGATATTTTTCGAAGTATTATGGAGGGAAAAGTAGGGATGATCGAAGCACCGAGTAAATCATTGTAAAATTTAGGACGAGCAAAGCACGTCTTATGAAGTGTTCCAATTCACCCGTTGCAGTCACGTTATCCCTACTTTTCCCTATCCTCCTCAACGCAATCGCTACGAGTCTGCGGTTTTACACTAGGTGCAGCTGTATCGCTATAGATATCAATAAGTATAACGCATGGTTTATTTTCTACACTTGTACCGAATCGAGAGAGATAAATCATTCAATAGCAAGGTCATACGAGAGTCAAATGGTCAGGGGAATCCACAGAGGCAACCGGTATTAACGGAATAAAAAGTGTAGTGGAAAGAAAAAAATATCATCACACGTAACTCGTACCACGTGCGCTTGAATGTACGCTTAATTAACGATGAAAAATAGAACCCCGAAAACTAGTTTCTTTCCGCATCAATTAAGCGCTATTTTTAGTGGAACTCAGCTCAGTCCAGCCAACTGACAACGATGATAAGATAAATTTTCGACACCCCGTATATGGAATACAATAAACTATGCACACGCGGGATTAATTAACATATCAGGTTGATAAATCTGCATCAGAAATATTCTGGCAAATTTGTGAGAAATGACAAAGTGCGAGGAAAGACAAGGTCAACGAAGGATATAATATGCAGGTTAGATACTGGAAGAAAACTAGTCACGCTTCCCAATTTAGAAATCAAATATTTAGCATTAGAGTGATGAGACGATCCCCGCGCGATGCAGATGACGACGATGAACCGCCGCATAAATAACAAGGCTGGTGAAAGAAGGCGAAAAAACCCAACCCGTTTGTGAAACACCTCGAGCATGGTAGCATATGATTCGCACACCTATGATTCCAAATCCTATCTATACATATTATAGATAAATTGACGTCAGAAGGGATAGAACTATAAAAACGGGTATCGAATGCCAAAGATACAGCAGAACCGATCCACTCGCTTAAGACATACACAGCTCTTGGGATATTTCGAAAGGAGATTTCGTCTCTATACCGTTCATCGTTCAAATAATCGCCAAGATGATCAAGATTGTCCTCATCCTACTCGTCGCACTCGCCGCCATTGCTACAGCTATGCGTAAGTTTTTCTTCACATGTGATATCTGTCTGTATACGCATTGTAATAATTTATGTATAGATCATTCGTTCGTTAATGAAATCAATCGGTCGCTGAAACAATCAACAGGATAAGAACCAGTTTTCATTCTATGTATATTTTATTGTTAGTCAAATAGAATAAACCCGTTGGTCGGGATCATTTGTAAAGTTTTGTCAATACATTGCGTGCAACTTACGGTCGACACAATGACATACCTATATTATTCACGCAGATTATTTGTCTACGCAGTCATTGATTGAAAATTTGAATGACAAATATTTATACAGCTGGACGATCATCGACTACACACCACCTGCAGGTGTTGCGAAGGACTCGACCGCGAAAGGGTTTATTCTTATGGAATTTTTTTATTTCTAGCGGACCCCCTGGCGTACGGTGGCGGTGGTTACCAATCCGGAGGTTACGGCGGACACGGCGGTTACGGAGGACACGGTCATCAAGGACACGGCGGTGGATACGATCACGGACACTACGGACACGATCATGGACACTATAGCGGTGGTTACAGCCAGGGATCATATGGCGGAGGCTACGGAGGTCACGGAGGTCATGGAGGTCATCATGGACACGGAGGATACGGAAAATGAAAAGCTCGTATATAATTGGACCGCAATTTATGTGCCGAATTATTACGATGCCTCAGTTTTAGATTTTAACATCCGATTTTTGTCAACCTGATTAAAAATGAGAAAATAAAAATTGATAATAAAATAGCGAAAAATGAAGCAAACAAAATTCAACAGCGTTTATACCTCATGTCCATACCCATAAGAATTTTAGATCGCAGACTCTTCCAGCTGATATTGAGCTCCGATGATCTCGTGATTCTGTTAAAATAATCTGTGTATTGTTATCAAAATCAACTATACATCAGAATTAGGTAAAACAACGCTCTGATGATCAAAGAATGAAAAAGAAAGACATATACTACACACACCTATACCTGTATCATCGAAATGGATAAAAAAACTGGGACGTCATTATGATTCGAATTCAACGCCACGATTACGTCATTGCATTCATGTAACGACTAGATTAACGGATCGGAGGCTGGAGTTTTTTTCACGAATCCTGTCTCAAAACTTGCAATGAATATTATAGGTATATTCTTCACTTCTGAATGAGGAATATTAAATGCGATTGAATCCAGAGACACGTAATTTTTGTTACCTCGGATACGACATCCATTCTTCATCGGAGAACCACCCTTCACACCCCCAAACTGCTTTTAAAATTTGAGCTCTTAATCATTTTCGTGAATAATTTTACTGTCCGGAAATTATTCCTGATGAAGTTTTTAAAATTTCTAGGGAACTATCAGTTATTTATATTTGAACTGATGATTTTGTGTATCCATGTCACTTAAATGAGAAACAGAAAATTGCAATGAGGAGCCTCTTAACATTAGTACGAAGATTAACAGTATTTATTTTCCCCCATTTCGAACAATATTTTCGATATAACTATTAAGTCGTTTTTTTTCGGCACAGTGTAATATACATATTATGGGAATCCCGAGACTGCGTATGGATTCAATTAAAATGTTTAATGAAAGGACCCATCTCGTCGACTATTAAACGCGACACTATACTCATGACGTCATGTCATTAAATCATTTTACTACACGATGGTAACTGATAGTGGTTATTGAATTTGTAACCATCCAGAGACATGGCGATCAGCGACGATGATTTGAAAACCGAAAATCTACCGCTTCTTAATTATTTCTTTCAGCCTCACGCACTCATTGTCAGGTAATGTTCTGTCGTTAGAAACCCTGGCATTTATTGTTCGACTTTGTTTTTTCTTCCCGTTTGATTTTCACAGAAACAAACTGGTATACACGCGTACGTACGTGCGAAAATTTGCATCTGCGTTAGATGACAACAATAATAATGAGGTAGAAATTTCCTGGTATAACAGTGGCAAACAAATTTCCGGTTTTCTGGATCGAGGAAAGAGGGAACCTGAACGTCGACAGTGATCTATAGACTTTGTTGTTTTTATGTCTCTTTTTCTCACAGAATCTTGTTATGTCGAAATTGGAGGGGCAGTTCAGATGAAGGATAAAACTGGACAACAAAAAAAAAGCGCACCTTCTGCAGATATAAATAAGGAGAATCGTCCGAAGATCGGCACAGTGATATCAACACTCAGCGCAGAAACGTTGATAATCGTGATAGCATCGAAATTAAATTAAATTCCATTAAAATGGCAAAGTATTTTGTACTAGTCCTGTTAGTCGCCGCGGCGGCCGCATTACCCGCACGTAAGTTTCACTCGTTTTTCTCAGCAATTGAACTGCATATGAATAATCTAATCGTTCGTAAAGTGAATAAAATTCGCCAAACGCACGTTTCTAAACGCAGTAATCTAATCGAATTGTTTTATTCCTAGCTTACGGAATCCGAACTCACGATGACCATGACCAGCACGAGTCGGAATCCCATCACGGTACGCACAGCCAACTTGGCCATCAAGTAGTCGAACATGGTCATGAACAAGTTCAACATGGTCACGAACAACTTCAACATGGTCACGAAAAACTTCAACATGGTCTCGAACAAGTTCACCATGGTCATGAGCAAGTTCAACATGGTCTCGAACAAGTTCACCATGGTCATGAACAAGTTCAACATGGTCATGAACAAGTCGGGCATGGTCACGAAGAAGAAGAGCATGGTCACGAAGAAGAAGAACATGGTCATGATGAAGAAGAACATGGAAGCCATCATCACGGACAACAGCAGCACGGTGGATCCGTAAAGAATCACGGATCAGACCATGATTCGGACGAACATCACGATTCCCACGAAGATGAACACGACGACGACCATCATCATCATCATCATCATGAGTGAGTTCTATTTTTGAAAACATCGTTAGCTCGTTACTAAGAAATTATGGTCTATAAATGAAGTGACGTATTTCTTTTTGCCCCACGAAAGGCATCATGGTTATTAAACACTTGAACGTGAGAGGAAGACACGAAGCCAAGGGACGAAGAAACGCCATGGAATTTAACAACTGACGAGCGTTTCTTGATCTGGATTAAATAAAATAATATAGAAAATACTGCGAAAACAGCCTGGCATGTTACTTAATAAATTAATTATGAAAGTCTGAAACTCTACCTTGTACTATTTTCTTTCCCAAATTTTCTTCGATCAATGGTCAAACCATTTAATGATTCGGTCTCGGGGTGGATCGATATGACGAGACGATTTGATAGAAGATTTCGATCTCAAGCTGAACCTGAACAAAAAATACACGAAGTCGTATTTGACGTAGATTGTTGAATTTATAGAAATAAATAATTTTGGAACATAATTGAAAGAAAAATTATAATGGCGAGTATGGGGCGCGGAATCGCCCGTTTCTTCCAACATCCGAGTCCCCCTTGGAACGTTTGGATTTTTTTATAGCCGCCGCAATTAAATCGTGTTTGTCCGAAACACTTGCGAATATTGCATCGTGTACGGTAAGTCCGGATCTAATTCCTCAGTGGTTCACGGTATAATTTGAATTAAGTGAAATCCAGTTGTTAAAAATGATAAAATCTAGATTGATCTCTTCATGCCATTTTGACGCAGACAATAAACATTTATTCCATACCGCAACAGAATTATCAGAGCTCGTGCGGCGTTGCGTAGACGAATAATAAAAATGTGAAATGGTTTCCATCGAACGTCGTCGTTGACTTTGGATTCCGCTATATTTTTGAGTGGCCCATATCTGCACGGCCCTGAGATTGCAAATCTTAACGAATTATGGCTCGTATGGCCCGTAGGTGGTCTCAAGGTGGGTCGCGGGGTTGGGGTGAAGTATCCTAGCTTCGTGATAAAATAAGCCGAGGAAAGATTATTGCGTGTGTTTCGTAGTGAATTCCGACCAATCAACGTCACACGATGTCGTTACTCGCACGCCAAGTCGTCATGCTATTATTTACCGCGTTGGTTTTAATCATCGCGTCAGCGACCGCTGAGGTAAGATCGAAGACTCTGTTAATCATATCAGCTTGCGAGCTGGACATTCGGGAAGCTGCAAAACTGTCACACCTTTCACTAATATACATCGATATCTCGCAAACCCCGATGATACAGAGACATTTTAGTAACGTCACAGTTGACACGACATATTATACCTAACCCACCCTATAACACGAATTATTGCACCCCTTACAGCTTCGAGTAGAAAAAAATGTGGCGCAGGTTGCACTGCAGGGGGTCCCAAGGGGCTCGGAATTCGCCTCTGTTTCTTCTCGAGTCTTGGGACAAAATCGAACGAAGTTACCGACAGATTCTCTAATGTCTAGAAGGTTTTTGTTCAGCCCTTCGATCTCGAACACGATCACAAACCTGAATCAGAACACGAATACGAACACAAATGTGATACACGAACAAAAATCTGCGCCAGAGAATACGAGGGGAAGTCAAGGAAAAGAATTTCCTCCACATTGGCGAGGAACAAAGTATTCCAACCCTTACTTATATTATCGTTCAAGCGTACGGGATGCGGGACACAGGATCTCTGCTAACCTCCTCGCAAGGGAGTACGATTTGAGAGGATCCGGACTGAAGAAGATCTCCTTTTTGATCTAGAGACATACTCTGGGGAACAGTGTTTGAATTCAATTTCCAACAGAGTCTTCATTTGTTTCCTGTTGAGAAAATGCAATAATAAAACAATGTACACTATGGACTCGAAAATTTTTATATAATCCAAACGACACTCTTAATACCCTACGGCACAAACAGAACTTGTAAAAGTATAAAATTTTCATTCAGCGCTCCACCTACCCCAAGACAAATCATGTATTTAAATTGTCTGATGACGAAATTTTCAGCAATCTTGGATCTCGGAAAATCGAGAGGATCCTCCGAACCCGGAGAGTAATCTAGCGTGAGTTATTTTCGACTCTCGAACGTCACACCGATTATTAAGGTGGTTATAATTTTGATTTTGTTTTACTCCAGAGCGCTCGAGCAGGCTAGAAGAAAAATAGCACGCCTCAGCCCTCAGGAAAGACGCTTCCTTTTCAGCCCTACGATTCACAACACTATCAAGAATTCGAACGACAACAACAACGCCAACGACGTTGGAAAACCCGACGATGATGACGACGACAACAACTACCAAAGTCCGAATCAATTTTACAACTCGCTATTTCCGTATGAAACCCAGAAATCATTCGTTCTTAATTACTTCATGAGTATTTGCTAGGCAACGAGAAGCTAGTCATTTTTCTACTTTTTTTTATTCTTTCAGGAGGCTGGTAGGCTACCTGAACCGTCGTTCAGGGACGACGGAGTCCGGTGACTGGGGAAAAGGAAATAGAATCTGTTTCTCCCTTGAATAAAATGATCCAGATAGAGGATCGAAAAAAATGAAAGTACCATACTAGTTGTCCAGTTGTTGCAAACGTCAAAATAAATATATTCTGAAGAAAATTGTATGAATTGTTTTGAATAATTTTGTAACCTGTTAATGAAGATAAACGCCGTGTTGCAGTTTACAGGAGGGTCAAATATTTTCGGACAGAATCGCTTACAAAAAAGACAGACAAAAACTAAAGGTGCTAAAAATCTCGAACATATAAGATGTAAGATGTGAATCGAAATCGTTGAACAAGAGATTTAAATAAAAATCGTTGGATTCTCACAGACTCATATAAAGATTCACTGAATCTCATTTTGTTTGATCGATATCATGAGGGGTCGCTTAACTGTCGCGCGTGGCGACGGTCGGCCTGAATAAGGTGCCCCTGATGAGACGGAATTAGTGTCCCCTCGCGGATTGGTAAGTCTTTATTTTTACTGAAAATTATACGTGAATTATCCATCACTCATTTTCATCACTCGTCACTCGCGACATCAGCACATTGGCTTGAAGAATAAAATTCTAGGTTTGATTGCGAGCGTCGCGGTATAACATTTGACAATATTATCGGAGCACGCTCGACTGATAATGAGCAGAAAAGACCGCAAGTTCAATCTATGCATGTATTTCCAATTCTTATAAGGTAGTTTTCGAATTATATCTTATTATACGGCTGGATTTTCGATGTAGATGTGATGTATCGTACAATCGGCATAAAGATTATCAAGAAACCTGAATCAGAGAAATGTGATTGACATTAATATGATTGTCACTAAATCAAATACTTTTCGGTCGCGCATGCCGAGTAACCTGCCGCTGCAAATCGGAGGGGGAGATGAAAATGGTAAGAATATTTTCAGAAATTGCCGGAACGACTGTTATTAGAATCGTTGTCATTTTGAAACCCATTAAAATTCATCATGAGACGAGCGTGGCCGAGAAATTTAAGAATCTACAAAGAGACTTATCAATTCATTGTAGCTGTACTGTACACTACTACATATACAACGAGTAAAAATGAAACGAACTTTTTGGCCGAATCGCTACAGTAATCTCTAAAGTTATTACGGATGCATGAATATAGCCGTGATTAGTTTAGCATGAGTATAGATTAGCGAGTTGAAAAGCTAATTCCATCTTATCTCGCGTGCAGAAGCATACCGTAGACTAAATTAACCCACGTATAAACCCATTAAGATTACTCAATTTTCATGCTTCGAAAAGCAAAAGATTCGCGATAACTCGATCATTTCGATTGGAAGATCAATCTAATTGGCAGGTTCGGATTCCTGAGCACAGAATACGTAAGAATACATCAGAATAGTACGAAAAAAAATGTTCACTTTTGACGCCAAATTAGAAAAAAAAAACTAAGGTATACCCCTTTGGATTTTAGGAAATTTGGATGTAACCACTGCTTCTGCAGATTTTTCTATCTTCGGAGTAAAGTAAAACTGTCTATATCATGAAAGCCATAAGTTTATAACTCTTTTACCCTGTTTTTTGAATTGCAATAAATATTTAGCTGCACATCGGAGAAGTTTATGACCGGGGTTACGGTTTATCGGATGTATAATAGTCAAACCCATATGTGAATTATGTATATTTCGTGCACGTATGTATATCACGCAACTCTTTTAGCAGATTATTATGCTGGTATATAAAATGAAATCAGTGAACGATTTTCTCATAGCCATTGTATATTTTATGCAGCCAAGGGGCGACGGATTCGCCTGGGATTGTTTACGATACGTCGTTATATCTATACCTATATAGATATGTTGTAACTGGGTATTTGAGAATCTACATTATCAGAGCACGCACAGCGCCTGGGGGAAAAAAAAAAACGGAAACCGAAAGATACTCCAAGGATAATCGGTCAAAGTAGGATATATACATTTTTCAGCTAATGATCTCTTTGCGATTTCTGATTTTCTTCTTATGATCCAGGGTATGTTTCTCTCGGAGTACGTCCCGGAAGCTGAACGATTTGCACACTTCGCTTGATGGCCCCTGAAAATAGACGACTGGCCGGCCGTGCAGAAGAGAGGACAGCGAGGCGAAACGGACCAAAGTCAGGAGAACAAGGTTTTACAAGTTTTGAGTATAATATTTTCGGTTTTTGACTAGAACGACGTAGCACGTCTAGTGTGAGACGAACTTCTAATTCCCTGCCATGCGAGGGTGAATTCTCTGCAGGTATAAATCATCGCCGCTACGGGGAAA
The DNA here is from genome assembly GCA_963932425.1 of Athalia cordata. Classification (NCBI taxonomy): domain Eukaryota; kingdom Metazoa; phylum Arthropoda; class Insecta; order Hymenoptera; family Athaliidae; genus Athalia; species Athalia cordata. The sequence goes on from OZ010627.1 coordinate 1,471,753, forward strand.
ATAAATAAAACAACCCCTACATTGCAGCCACCGTGCGACATTCACACGCTCGTGTCCTTTTTTTTTCCACTGCGTTTTATTTCCAATTCTTAGCTACGTTTTCATCCGTACCGTTCTTATGTTTTGTCGATAATTCGATATCGTTACCTGTACAGACCCGGGCAAGAATAATATTTACGATGTAAAAGAAATCATCCCTCTTAGTCAGCTAACCGAAATCTAGAAGAACCACCGAACCGAATATTAAAATAATCGCCTGGAATTTGATCGATTCGTACGATTGATCACAGGCAATCTTGCAGTCTTCGACGTTGAAACTTATGTTAGGGGAGGATGTTCTTCCTGCATATTCTTCAATCGCTTCGAGCGACTTTTTTTTCAGCAAAATTCTGAATTCTTCCAACTAAATTATCTCGAACAGTCTTACTTCTTGCGGTGAGACACCTATTACCTATAGGCATATGAAATATTGCTCGTTTTCTGCTAAGGGTAGAATGTCTAGAAAAGGTAGATACCTAACTTCTTCGGGGGCGCCGGCAAAGGTTGCTCCTTCGGATGCAGGGGGTGGTGTCTCACAAGTCGGCGCCGGCGCCCACACCTCCATGACGGGACGGGGGGGTGCGATGGTCATGCGAAGCGTCTCAATTTTCCTTGCAAGTGGTCGCAAAGCCTCCGTGGCTTCCAAACGGGCCAAGATCGTGAACTCTTCCTCACCTGCAGCGATCGACGCCGCTCCTCGGCAACGTAGAAGGATGCCGGACGACGCTAGTACCAAGAGCGCTGCTCTGACGGCTAAAATTCTTGAAAGTTTAAAAAAGAAAACTAAATTTTCCAGGTAAGCGTTATCGGAGAAATGAACTTCCCTGTTTTCCGCCATTCATTTAATCCATCCCTCTTAGATTGGAGCTCGAGGCACTTTGCAAGATTTATTGGAAGCTGATCACCAGTCCGGGGCAACACGCTGGGCCGACAACTGTGATAAATGGGATGCCTTCGACGGCGCAGACGGTTGAGGTAATTAATTTCAACGGATTCCGATCGATTTTCAGTCTTGGAACGCACATTTTTTTCTCAGGGTATCGACAGGATCATATTTCGAGAATTACTTCACAATACCTTTGACATAATAACGGAGGATGCCCTCATCGAACGGATGTTTTGTTGCTGGGACCGGGAAAGCGAAGGAGCGATACGATTGGAAGCTTGGATCCTTGGACTGGACGTTTTTCTCCGTGGTACTCAGAAGGAGAAAATGGAGTTCTGCTTCAGGGTTTATGATCTTAATAACGACGGCTACATCACCAGGGATGAGATGTTTCAATTGTTCAAGTAAGTCCTACAACGTAATAAATAATATCATTATTGATCCGTTCTATTTTATTTCTCCCTCTTTCTATCTCTCTCCATATACGTATAGATTTTTTCCTTATTTACTGCACGTTAGCAATGAACTAACCGAGTGATTTTCGGGCTACAGAAATTGTCTGATAAAGCAGCCGAGCGAAGAAGATCCTGACGAGGGCGTACGAGATCTTTCAGAACTAGCTCTGAGGAAACTCGATGTAGACAAAGACGGTAAAGTCTCATTCGAGGATTACGAGATCGCAATAAAAGAAGAACCACTTCTGCTCGAGACTTTCGGCCAGTGTCTACCGACGGAAGAAAATTGCGTTAGTTTTTTATCGACTCTTCAATCTTGAAGATTGGAATTCGAGGAAACCGACAAAGAAAATTTTAAAGCGTTTTTATTTTCTATCCCGGTTTCCCATACAAGTCTTAATTGAAGTTTAGAGTTTATATATCAAGGAGGGGAATAACGCGCGTTGCTAATTACATCATATAGCAGTCGATAACCGATCCATTGACGATTTCATGCGGATTTTCTTGGCGCTGAGTGGTACCCGTTATAATATTAGCTCCAGGGTATAACGCGTCAGAATTTAATGGGCGGCCGATGAAAAGATATTTAAGACGCTACTCGGTCACTTACTCAACGCAATCTACGTTAACGGTATGACGAGGTCACTCCTTTGTTTAGCTGTTTTTGCCGCGCTGCTCGTTACGGTAATCGTTGATCAATTATATTTACAATTATTCTAATTAAACTCATTCCTGTGGCTAACGTCCAATGATTTCTTTGAATTGCTTTCTCATCGAGTATTTTCTCCAGGTATTCACTTCCCCGCCAAATATCGGTAGGGGAAATTTCAGCTACGATCCAAAATCTATACCGCAAAATGAGAGCCTTCTCAAACTTTTTATCCGTCTCGCGGTACACACGAGAAATCGATTAATCAAGCTTAAATTGAAAGAAGATTATCAGGATTCCGCGAACGGTGACGATATCCAAGAATTGCCAGCGTTCTCCGAATCCGAGGAATTTGATTCTGATTTAATTACGAACCGCACAATGGGTCGTGAAAATGGAATCGAGAGCGGAGTCGCGGAGGCTTCTACTAACGATAAACTTACTTCGAACCACAGAGATGAAACTAATCTTAAATTAAAGCATCACGACAACGAGGAAAAAAGTGATGTGGAGTCAGGGATACCGCGCTCTGTTCGTCCAGGCCCTACAAATTCTGAACTTGGTGAATCGGCGAGTAATAATACTAAAAATCCGGAAAACGGAGATATAGAAATAGAAAATCGGAGTTTGTTTGACATAAAAAATACTAATTATATTACCCACTACGCGGATCAATCCTCGAATATTTTCGCTAATTACCCGAATGGGGAGTTGTTCGAAAGGAATAACGGATTTCCCGGACACATCGCATCGGAATCATCATCAATTGACTCTTTGAAAAGATATAATAATGTCGATCGATCCAGCACCCAACACCAATCTAGCAGTCTGATCGCAAATCCCCACAGCGAAAGCTTTGGTGAAGCTGCTAGCTGGCAATCAGGAATTCAAGGTCTGGGCCATCAAAGTAATCAACTCTCTTTACTCCAACAACCTGTAGACTCAAATCCCAAGCATGGTTTTACTGAAAAGGTATATTTTAGCGACAATAGTCCGAGCTTGCGTTAAAAATCAAAAATACGATCTATTTTTGTTGACCAGTTCACGAATAGTTCGTCATTCTAATGTTTACACAAACGCCCTACAGGTACTCCAAACTCAGGGATCCAACACGATGAATCTTCGTCAGCATCAGGAGTCGATGAATGAATTGGAGGGTCAAAAGATATTAACCTTGGCAGCTGCAGGGCAAGCCGGAGTTAATCTAGGTCAAGCCCTACGCGTGGGATTCCCCGCATCTGATTCTGATAATCATGAAGATCTCATCAAACTGAAAGCTAGTAATGCGATTTCCGGGGGTCTTCGAATCTGGGATACTCAATTAAACGGAAAACTAAGTCTCGGTGGTAGCGCACAAGTCTTCGGCTGAATTGAATCAGAAATTTAGAAGTAGAAGTCGATAGAGATCTACAGGAGTTGATCATAATGTACAATATACAATAATGCAACAGATGTTAATGACGATCTAATAAATTATATTTATAATTTGTTCTAATTTGTTCAGCCTCTGTACTGATCTTTCGCTTCATTTAGTTTGAAAATCTCTGCACATCTCAAATCTAAAATAAAGTTTTTCATTATCGCGCATATTTTACAATCCAAGGTCCTCAGAAATATTCGTAATTACTGCTACCTGTGATAACTGACTCATCTTTCATTGCCAAACGCCAGACAACTTGGCATCAAAGAGTCTTGGCATTTTGATATTTACCTTCAACATTTGTATCTCGTTCGAAAAATATACTCAAGGTGAACAGCCAATTACAGTCGTCAGATTTTCACACCACGAAAATGGCCGGTTACCCCACCCTACCATTTACCCACATCACTGCGTTGACTGAAGAATCGCAGTTTTCGCCCTTTGTGCGCATGTGAAAAAAGATTATGGCGTGGTTGACAATTTGACATGGCGTTACAGCTCCCAGACATCGCGATAGATTATTGGAATTTAATGATATCAGAAAAAAAATCAGAGATAAAATTCGTTCTAAAATAGAAAGATAGCATTTCTGAAATTTATTCTTGGATTCTGATAGCAGGACTTGATCCAACGTCATGCAGATTATTTCATTTTGACACTTTGTAAACGCCTCTGAGTCCTACTCTAATTAATTGATTGTATTCGTTAACATTTTTATTGTTATCATATTGCAAGTATCTTCAATTAAATAGCGGGAATATATATTTATTTGAAATGGATCCGCGTTTGCACAGAAAGCAGGAAGCAGGCAAAAGCCCTACCGATTTGGTCAGTTGTATAACCTCAGTATCCAAATAAATAAATACAACTTCGTAAAAGTTTCTCTTTCTTCGCTACGTTATCGGTCTCTGTTACTCATTGTAGATTTAAAAAAATTTGCATTCCGTTTCAAATTGGCATCCTTTTATGGCCAGTTAGAATACTTGAGACTTATTCATCGTTGAGTACTTCATTCCATGTATTGTCACAAGTTTATTGACCGGACTTTCAGCACTGGAAAAATAACAGATTTTCCAATCAAAAGTTGCTTAAATTACTCTTTTTGATCAAGACAAATCGTAAGGTATACCTGCTGCCACTGTAAATAACACGATGACTACTTTCAGGTGGTAGACTGGTTGAACGAGGCATCTATGAGTGCTAGTGAATCTGTCAAAGTATCAAACTTAGCAAAAGTACACGAGTTTTTGATCCACAAGGAGCCAGAATTACTGGACCTCTATTTAGATGAAACCCTACAATTTTCTTTGGACAGAGGTACCGAAGTCAGAAAGGCAATAGCTGGGTTTATCGAAGAGGCTGGGTAAATCATTTTCTTACAATCGTCGGGAGTAACAATGAACTGTTCCTTGCCTTTTTCACAAACTTTTTCGTGTTTTCAGGTCCAAGCAGCCTGAACTTATTCCACGTCTTGTGCAGACACTCTCCAGATTAGTCGGTGACGATGCCGCGGTAGTTACCAAAAGAGCTCTACGAGCAGCAGGAAGAATTCTCAGAGCGACCTTAAAATGGGTAGCCAGTGCTGCGATCGTCACAACGGATATGGAGCTAGCTTGGCAACAATTGAGCAATCTGAAAGTTGAAATAATAAACATGATCGACAGTGATAATGACGGGTAAGAGATAAATAATTTCTGTTGTAATTTATAAACCTAGGGTCATTTTATTCTTATCTTCCACGTCTCTTTTTTCTGCATCTGTACAGAATCAGAACACAGGCTGTCAAGTTTCTCGAAGGAGTTGTCTTGGTTCAAACATATCCTGATCCTGACACTCCCAAGAAACCCGATGACTTTTCTTTGGAAGATGTTCCTCTGACTCTGAAAATAGCAAGGAGAAGAAAGCTGGAAGAAGAAGCAAACCACGTCATGGATTTGTTAATAAAATTTCATGGATCCCCGCATGTCAGTAGCGTGAATCTGATGACTTGCATGGGGTCTTTGGCTCTGATCGCCAAGATGAGACCTCAGTTTATGGCAGATGTTATACAAGGTATTTTAGCTTGCGCAAAGTTCTCTCATCCAACGATCAGCCGATTAACGCAGGGTATTTTCCACAGCCCTACAACTCCTGCAACATGATTTGCCACCCACGCTTTCGGATTCCCAAGTTACCAGTGTTCAGAAGCAGCTAAAACTCACTTTGTTGGGGCTGTTAAAACACCCGGCAAGTATAGAGTTTGCTGCAACGATGGCAAGACAGCTAACGCAACTCGGAGCTAGAGAACAAGAAATCATGAAAGCATATCCAAAACAAGATGATATTCGCAGAATGAAAAAGCGTCAGCAGGTAAAAGTAACTGAACCCTTTTTTTTTTTCATTCGCACCCCGATTTACAGTGGCAAATCAAATTACGCACAGTGATTGTTTTCAGGAAACAGCTGCAGCCTCCGCTGCGAAACGCGCGAAATTAGAGGCAGCTATCGCGGTCGAGGAACCGGAACAACCGATGGAAGTTCAACCCGTAAAACCTCCTGAGTTAATCGAGCTATCCGACACCTTCATCAGCGAACGGCTCAGTGTAGAAATTGCTACAGAACTCGTAATGGACAGCATGGTTTGTAGAAAACAGATCTTTTTTGGTACATGACCCATTAGGTATTTGGAATGTCGACACACGAATTTTATGTTTGATTCAGGCATGGGTGCCGGATGTTATGACGACAGTATTTCAAAGAGAATATCAGCCCACTTCGACTACCGATATAAACGTACAACGTCAAACAATTGCGAAACTCTTAGCGCTGCAGATAAAACAAGCCAAAGCTAAAAGGGTGAAGAGAGAAACTAAAGAGGAGGATGCGGTTATGGAGGATCTTATCAAGAATCCGACCATCACCGTAGCTGAGGCAAAACGTGAAAGAAAAAGAGAGAAGGACAGAGAGAAGGAGAAGGAAGCCAAAGCCTCTCTCGAAGCGCACGAAAAGTCCATGAAAATGGCTAAAAGCCGTCTTAAAACGTTAAAGCTATCCGAAATCACAAAGCCGCTTCAAAGGGAAACTAAAGAAAAAATGCTCCTCATGGCGGTGGGCAGGATTCTGGGTGCTGAAAAAGTTGCAGTCCTTGGCGGCGTGGCACCTGTTAGGTAACGACCGATGAAAACCAAAAAGAATAGACTAGGACTAGCGATCAAATTTGATTCTCGTATTTCCCTAGGTCCAAAATACTGACATCGCTCGCCGCGACTTTCAATCCTTACATCCGGGAAGCCGTGCTGAGGTATATAACGGACGACATGCGTACGCGTCTTGATTTGGCTTTGGGCTGGCTTTACGAGGAGTACGCTTTGCTCCAAGGATTCCAACGGCGAACAACTTTAACTGGGAAACCGCAGGAAGCTCCGCATCAAGCCTACAACTTTTTACTCTGCACGTTAGTCTCCGCTATAGATCTCGTCCCCGGCAAAGATCGCGACGTTTTACTTTCCCGGTAATCTACAGTTTCTACGCACATCGAAGAGTCGTTGTTAAGATTCGAAATTTTACCGATAAAATTTGTGTCCCAGATTATATTTGGAAGCTCCTTTGATCACTGAGGATGCTGTAGAAGCTCTGAAGTTGGTCTCGTCGGACGAAACACGTGGACTAGCGCCTTTAGAATTACTCAGAGAAATGGTCATTCGGAGACCGACGAAGCAGCTGGTATTTTTGAACGTACTATTGTGTCATACAGGGCACGAAAATAATACGGTGAGCTTAATTTAGAAATCAGATTATTTTTCTCGATCATTTCGTATCTACTTTGAGATAAACATCCGTAGATCAGGGAGGCTGCGATAGAGCTTGTTGTCCAGTTGTACGCCCGACCGGACCTCGGAAAGCTCATAGAAGAATACGCAGTTTTGTATTTAGGATTTTTGCGTCTCCCAAATCCCCCGGAAATTGTTTTCGGGCAAGACAGAGGACGTCCACAAATTGAGGACCAATGGAGCGAATCGACGACGCGTGCATGTTTGGGACTGTATTTAGCCTTGCTGTCCGAACACCAGGACCTCATTCACGAGTATGTCCTACCCGCAATCTAGCGATTGAAAATTCGACTATTTCTTTATAACAATAATTCATCTCCTCCAAAGGCTGGCTAGAGTCTACACCTCGATGGGCGCGGACGTAAAACGGATGATCTTACGTCTTGTCGAAGGACCAGTCAAATTGCTGGGAATGAGCAGCCCCCAGCTCTTGTCCTTGGTGGAAAATTGTCCCAAAGGTGCCGAGACTTTGGTCACTCGAGTAATTCACATTCTCACCGAAAAATGTAAGGCCTTATCGTCGATTTTATCGTCCGTTACATTCGCTTCTCCGTATATGACAATTTTATCAATTTCTAGCCGCGCCAAGTGCAGAACTAGTCGCAAAAGTACGCGAGCTATACCAGACGAGGGTGTCGGACGTCAGATTTTTGATACCAGTCCTCAATGGTTTAACTAAGAAAGAAGTAATAGCCGCACTTCCTAGGCTGATCAAACTGAATCCCATCGTCGTTAAAGAGGTAAATATTGCGGCGAAAATAATTTCGGGTCGCGATTATTGAACCAAATTGACGTTTTCAGGTGTTCAACAGACTCCTAGGTACCCATAATAATGAGAGCGGAATACCGCACATGTCTCCGATAACTCCGGCAGAGCTTTTGATCGCCTTGCACACAATAGATCCTAACAAAGCGGAGTTGAAAACCGTGATAAAAGGTAGATCGATGGTCATTACGAACGGTTACGAGATTGTTTTTAGTGGAAAATTTGTACACTTTTTAAATTATAGCTACGTCTTTGTGCTTTGCTGAAAAACAGGCGTACACGCAAGAAACACTTGCGGTTGTTATGCAGCATCTAATGGAGATGACTCCGTTGCCAACGCTCCTTATGAGAACGGTTATTCAAAGTCTGGCTCTGTACCCAAGACTGAGTGGATTCGTCATGAATATATTGCAACGTTTAATTCTCAAACAGGTGAAGTGAAAAAAAACTTTCATCTCCAATTTCTCATGGCGCCGTAGCACGATTCTTTTCCGAAGCTAAATTCCATGTTTGAATCTTGAATAGGTTTGGAAGCAGCATAAAGTCTGGGAGGGATTTGTTAAATGCTGCGAACGAACTCAACCCCAAAGTTTTTCTGTTATATTGCAATTACCCCCGGCACAATTAGCTGAGGCGCTGAAAATGTCGCCGGGATTGAAAGCGCCGTTACTCGCGCATGTTGAATCGTTCGCCGAGAATCAGGTAAGCGTGGTACAGCTCTTTAAATCGTAGGATCGTGATCAAATGTCTATTAAAGATTGAAACTTTTCGCCCATTTCAGAAAGCTCATATTCCACAGTCTATAATGGACGTCATTCAAGGAAAATCTTTGGCCGTTGCTCCGGATGAATTTGACATTGTAAGTGTGGCGAATTAACTTTAGTAACGGAAATCGAAAACTTGACCTACTTCCTTTTTTTGTTCTAGGCTCCACCGGGCGAATACCCGTTGGAATTAAAATCTGAAGTTATGGAAACTGACCCTACCGAGCCAGCACCACCCGGATTAGATTAAATAATTGATTACTCTCTCCCTGTAAATGTCCCACTTACAGCACGGGCGAGTTACGATCATTAAATAATTGTACATGAATTTTTAGTTGATGGGTAAAATATGTCAACAAGTTTTCGCTGCTGAAAATCATGCGATGAATCCATGAAAATTCTTAAATTTTTCTATTTTCCTATACCAACATGGTTGGGGGTCGACCATCGACGGGTTTTAGCTATAAAGGATAGTGAATTTGTTTTTTTTTTTTTTTCTTATCTCTGAAATTGAGATCTATTTACTAATAGCTATTATCCGATGTAACATAAATAATACATTACGAAAGTGACTGAACATAGAGTTTTCTAATTACTCCACTCCCTTACAGGTCGAACATCAAGAGTAAATTACACTTTCAATTGAAATATCTTCAATTATTACGGTTGTCATGGAAAAATCAGTAATGTTGGTGGAAAGTGAAATACGTTGTTGTTTCGCAACATCGAAAAACAAAAATGTACAAGATATCCAGCGACAATGTTGCTAAATTTGTTTTTACATTACCATGAACGTAAAATTCATTACTCCACCGTCTCGGGGTCCCCACACAGCCATCGACCAACATCGGCTACAGATAATTATACTTTTGAAAATTATACTCACTCAAACATCGTAATGCTCATCCCAATTCGAGGAACGTCGTTGTTGTATTATCGTTTCGCTGCGTCCCGGAGATTTGACGATCGCGCGATCGGTGTTTGTCTCCCCCGCCCAATCAGCAGGAGTGTTGTTCGGAGGTTGCTTTTGAATTCGAATAATTATCATAATGATATTGAAAAAACAAAAAATAGGATAAACGGACTGTCATGCTTGTTATATTCGAATGCACGCCCTACAAATTGAGTTTTCTGAATACTTACAAATCATGAAGTTCGTGTTATACCGAGTATGGCTCTTCGATTGGTCAGCAGGCTTGAGGAAAGTTCGATTTGGTATCAACATTTTATTTCAATACAAAAATGAAACGATTTAACAAATTACAACAAGTTCAATTTTACAATTACAACTAGATCATCCAAAATCAACACCGGTGTCTAGTAGATCCCGCAGCATAAACGACGCTTTTTTCGGAAGTATTCTAAACACAAACACGTATGTTGGAGCATTATTGATATCTTGTTACATTGAAATAACAAATAATTTTGCGTTATACCTGAGGATATGACCGAGGTACAGAAGATATCCAGGTACACTAAACTCGGCGTAATTCCTTCTCACTCCATCCAAAATTTGTTTTGCTGCCTCGGCAGCAGGCATGGTCCCAAAATAGCTGGGTATTCTAATTTTTGATTCGAAAGTTTTCTTCTTAGGGTCGTCAATGGCATACAATAACTCAAAATAATTAGGGCAATAACTTCACCTCAGTCTTATATCCTTGGCGACTTCAGCTCCGACAATAAATGGGTAGACATGAATCAATGTTACCAGTATATTGCTATTTGTGTGCCTGAGTTCAGTATGCAAAGACTCCGCTAATCCTTGGACAGCAAACTGTGCTGTGGACAGCGGGACACGACCTCCTCGAGTTGCTCCACCCGACAAGCCAGCTACTGATGATAAAGCAACTATATGGCCACGACCCACGCGCTGCATACAAGGCAGCACCGAGTCCAGGAGCTAATTGACTAACATTTTTAATCCTGTTCGTAATCACTATTTAGAAAATTTAGGATTAGAACCTTACCCAGAAGTGGCTAAGCACAGAGACATCCATGGTTTGCCGAATTTCTGGTGGATCATGAATCAGAGCTCTGGGGCTAGGAACTCCGCAGCAATGTAAGAGCATTGTGATTTCACCCATATCAGATCTAATTTTTTCCACAACTTCGGCAACCTGATCCCTGTTAGTCACGTCGCAAACATAGGAGCTTGCGGTACCAGATTGACGAGCACGTCTTGTTGTAGCATCACATATGTCTGCATCTATATCCATGCAAGCAACAGCGACATTAAGCTGAGACAACTGAAGAGCAATCTCCCTACCTACTCCCCGACCAGCACCGACTACCTAAGTAGAAAAAAAACCTTAAATTACATGTGCCTTGAGAGTTCGATTGTGGTTTTTTGATCGGTGTCTAGTCTTCTCTTTACCATATTCAAACGATACTTACTAATGCAACTTCCCCCTGAAGACTTTTCAACGGTGGAGGTCTAAGAGTTCTGAATAAGGCGACTATTATTGCAAACCATATTCCAATGAAGAGCATCAAGAGGTCGAGGGCCAGCACCACCAAGGAATATATCCGTAGCAGCATCGTCGGACGTTCAATAGATTTTGATTTAACCTGGAGCAAGTATTGGCAAGTATTCAGTTACTACTGACAGTGTTATGATAAATACAAAATATCTGGAATGCTGAGACGCAATGTCAACACCAGATTTTGATGGTCGCGACGTTTATTTACGCAAATATGTTACTGATATGATTTACCATTTTTGATGTATGAATGAGTGTAATAAAAAAAAGCCGTATCAACAAAATATAGCCGCTTAGGCACACTGAAAATATCCTGACATAGGGTCACGCAATCTTATGTTATAATAAATGAGAATCAAATTAACAACAATCGAGACTTCAGGCGATAGTAACAATGAACTTGAACAGCGCAAAGAAACGGTCAATTATCCTCTGATAAAATACCTTTTATCTATAGCCGTAGTCCCATATCTTATAAGCTGTCGTCCGATAAGGATAGTTTTTGTCTGATGGTCGCTGTCAATCTATCGAGCATTGTATCGTTGTATCGATTAAACGAAATATTGTTAATGGCTTACGTTAAATGACGCTGGGTGTCACTAGGGATATCACGCTAGCGAAACATAAATCGCGGTTGCGTGGATTTAAACTTACTTCGGTAAAATGACGTGTGCGTCTTCGTCTGACGCTACATTTCATTGTTGAAATTCAAATACCTACTGAAAAAGAACATCTCATTCTGCAAACAATGTGATGTGAATACATCATGGTACTCTTGGTATAAATTTAATAATTAGGGAGTATGACTAATTGTATAAAAAAATCTCAGTATTCCTTGACCGTTTGAATGAAATTGAATAGAATAATTTCGCCTCTGACGGCTCATTCAGACGAATTTCTATCGACTCCTAATCCATCAATCTCCCGAAATGACTGATCTGCATTTACAAATCGATGTATAAATATTCACACACCAATTTACGAACTACATACGTATTCATATCTATTTTTGAATCGCCGCTGATGTTTAAGCAGCGCGTAACCATCTGCTGCTAGACATTGCATACATCATTTTTCTACGCACGTGTTATGAGAATTTGTTGAATAAACTTGAACCAGATAACAGCCTCTTGATATGATCTTATCAATATCACAATTGTGTACACAGTAAAATAAGACAACGAAACTTTTGACTGCTCTACCATGATTGTAAGTCAGAGCTGGTCTTCTATATAGTCAATCAGATGAATGTGTACTTATCTTGATGTATCACATAAAAAGAATGGAATTGAGTGCCACATTCGATAGTTTGTTGGATTCATGAAGAGAGAATGGACGAGAAGCTCAAGGATGATGGAAATTGCGAAACCCAGAAGGATGACGATGGACACCTGGTTCCTAATGAAAATTCAGAAGGGTGAGAATCAATTACGTCAAATTGTCAGTATCAGCCATTTTTCGAGCCTATCATAGATGTAGCCTACTTTGAACTACAAAAATGAATCCCAAAAAAGATTTAAAAATATGGATGAGGAGAAGAGCCCTCTCCAATCGCTTGGACAAGGTCATCCCAGAACTGCATACGTACCCGGAAGAGGTTTGCAGCGATACACAGATGCCATGAAACTTCTGATACCGATTCGCCTGACTCAAGGGTAAATTATAGTAGATATTGAGATTGGTAAATGCCACCAATTGCCTACCCGATTAATTCTAGGAATAGAAATATTGCTGCTGCCGATGGGGCTGGATTTTTTTCTACTATTTCTTATTCGTGGATCGCAAAATTATCAAAGAAGGCCTACAAAACTGGAATAAATATCAATGAGTTACCAAAAATGTCTCAATATGACTCTTGCGACTACAATGCAGACAGGTAACTATTCGATACACACCTATGCCAATTTGAGAATCCGAGGACACTATTAAACCAATCATATTATCGTTATATCTTCTTGTGTCGCTAACAGAATAGAATTATTATGGAAAAATGAGCTGGCTGAAAAAGGACCAGAAAAATCGTCCTTTGCTTGGGTGGCTTGGAGATTCTGTCGAACGCGAGTTCTAGTAGCGATGGCAGCATTCATTCTAAGTCTTGTGTTAGGTTTTTTAAGCGCAGTGAGTTATCAAACGCTTCATCATATCGCTCACTATATCAGTCTGAACAGTCGAAAGATTTTTTACTCAAATACGTTATCAATCGGCAGACTGTGATCATGCAAAATCTACTGGTATACGTTGAATCTAAAGAAGCTGATTTCTCGGAGGGTCTTTATTGGGCGCTAATGCTTATTTTGGCGGAACTAGGACGCACAATATTATACGCATGGCAAATTGGTATGAATATTAGAACAGGAGTAAGACTAAAGGCAGCGTGTATGACCATGGTATACAGAAAAGTGATTCGCGTCAATAATCTAGGAAGCAAGAGCATCGGAGAGGTGGGTTTTCATGAATAATTTTCTAATCGATGTATACAGAACTATACGTATGTGTGTATAGCAGATTGTTTGTACCAGGTGATCAACGTCTGTTCAAACGATACCCAAAGATTTGGAGAACTGATTCTACATGGATCAACGATAGTCAGTGCACCGATTACAACGATATGGGGAATATATTATTTATGGAAATTCATGAGCCCTGTGGCCATGACTGGAGTGATTGTGTTAATTCTATTCTATCCTGCTCAGGTAATAATATCCGACAAAAGGATCCGATGTTGTAGCTAACGTTGATTCTAAAATGACATCTGCAGCTCATGGTATCCCGACTGGCCGGACATTACCAAAACAAGGCTCGTCAATCATCGGACAAAAGAATAAGACTGACCAACGAAATCCTGGACTGCATGAAACTGATCAAAATGTACGCATGGGAGAAACGATTTCGTAAAGACCTGCTAGGTATGTCAAAATACGTATTGGCTTTGATGCGTGCTGATGAATCCTGAAATTTAAGTAACGTCATCTAATAATACTTTAAAACAGACTTAAGAAAAAAGGAAGAGGATCTTCTCCTGAAGACTACGTATTGTCAAAGTTTCAGCGTCGCTCTAGCACCGGCAGTGCCGATAACATCAGTAATCGTATCGTGTCTTGCACACATATCCGCCGGAAACAATCTGACGGCAGCACAGGTGAATACCCGGCTTTGAGAAGCATAGAAGAATATAGATTCCAAAACTATGATTGTGGTAAGCGAATTGCTTTTTCGACTTATTCTGCAGGTATTCCCATACGTGTCACTTCTGGATTCTCGCTTTCGCATTTCGCTCAATATTTTTCAATACGGAATTGAGAGCATTGTAGCAGCAGGCATATCGTTCGACAGAGTGAAGGTTCGTGATCTCGGATTGCTGGTTGTGATAATATATTCTGACCCTTATTTTTATACATTGCTCTACAGAGTATTTTACTTCTTGAAGATGGCAACTGTCAAATTTCAAAACCGATCATTAAATCTCAGGCGATTGCAATAATACATGGGACTTTTTCACGCAACATCTGGAGTGACCAGGAACACGGAAAATCTCATTCAAAGAATGTGAAGCGGTAAATAACGAGAATCAGTTAACTTGTGAATTTCTAGATGAACAGAATCTCACTTTACAGAAACAATGGACCACCGAGACCAGCGGGAAAAAGTGAAACGGAGAAATTGAATAAGGCACCAGGGAGTTCTGAGTATGTTGACGTTTTATTCGACATATCCCTTGAGATACCTAAAGGTCAATTGATTGGAATTTGCGGGCAAGTCGGAAGCGGAAAGTCCAGCCTGATTCTCGCCGCACTCGGTCAACTTCGAATATCTGAGGGTCAGGTGTTGAGGGATGGCTCTTGTGCTTACGTCAGCCAGCAGGCTTGGATAACAAACAACACCTTGCGAGAAAACATCTTGTTCGGTGAACGATACGACCAAAGTTTGTATGAAAAAGTTATTTATGCGTCCAACCTCAACCCTGACATAGACATGATGCCTGCGGGAGATCTGACGGAAATTGGCGAGAAAGGAATCAACCTGTCCGGTGGTCAGAAGCAGAGAGTTGCACTGGCTAGAGCACTTTACGCGAATAGGTACGACAAACAATTAGTCACAATTGTGACTTGAGAAAAAGTAGAGGGGTCTATTCAGTGGAAAATTGGGTCAGTAGTTAAGAATTCTCTAGAAATTTCAGTGGTTTTCAGAGATATTTACTTTCTGGATGATCCGCTGAGTGCCGTTGATTCCCTAGTCGGGTCCTTCATCTTCGACAACCTTATTCTTGGAGCTCTGAAAGGCAAAACTGTGATTTTTGTCACACATCAAATTCAGGTACTCTTGAAAGTGCAATGTTATATGAGGTATCGAGAATAATTCTTTAACACCCTTCGGACGCACTCTCCTTCTCTTCCAGTATCTGATGCGATGCGACAAAATTTACATGATGCGAGACGGCAGGATAATTGAACACGGGGATCATAATGAGCTGATCAAACTTGACAATCAATATGCATCCATGGTAGCAGCCGTCTCAGCGGACAATGAGAACAAAATGCAGAATCCCGATGACGAGTGAGAATGCGTCTTCATTTTCTATGTTATCAAAATTTACATCAACGTACAAATAAGGAATTAAGCCTACTGAAAATTAGTTGTTCCAGCCATCATTCTAAAGATTATTCGCAATCGGTCGAACGAATTCCATTGCACGACGAAGCACGATCTGTTCAGACAGCCAGCTCTAATTTCCCGAAAAAAGAGAAACAAGTTGAAAAATCTGATAACCCAGGTAATCCTTCACATTGTCATTTCACTAACGCAACTCTAATCAGAACCACTCGTTACAGGTGCGTCCTTAATGGTCGATGAAAAACTTCAGAGAGGAACCGTAAAGGCCAATACGTACCACACTTACATTCTGGCTATCGGGGGCTATCTTTCTTGCTTCCTAGTAATCTTATCATTTCTTCTTTCCGTTGGAATGTCGGCGTTCAGTTCTTGGTGGCTAGCGTTATGGATAAATGCTGGAGGGGGCGTGAGTCCAGTGATTTACCTGTTTGACCCGAATAGAAACAGAAATATGACTCGAGGTTTTTCTGTTTTCTAGAATAAAACGATCGTAGGAAACAACGGGACGGTGGTTTCTGACAATATAATCGATAACCCCGACTTCGAGTATTACCGAGGAATCTACGCTGGGTCAATCGGTGTTTTATTATTGACAAGCGTGTTACGCGCCACCGTGTTTACTAAAGCATGCTTCAGAGCATCGACTCAAATGCACAATGCTTTATTCGAGAAAATTATCGCCAGTCCAATGAGATATTTCGAGACCACCCCGATCGGCAGGATCCAACATTACTTCAGCAGAGACATGGACGAAGGTTGAAATCCCCGCTTTAGAGATATTCCTCTCGGGAATACACAACGAAAAATCATTCGGATTTTCTTTTCAGTTGACAATCGTCTTCCCTACGCTCTTACGTGTGTTCTGCAAGGCGCATTCACACTGGCATTTGCTGTACTGGTGATATGCATCGTATTCCCTTGGTTCGTTCTTCCGATGTGCTTTCTCGCTTTTATCTACTATTACATCACTAAAGTATCCCAGTAAGATAATGTTCAGCAAGTCAACCATGACGAATTAATTCCAACTCAATCGGACTACGCTTTATCAATCGACTATATTCCTCTCGTTATTATCCAGAGTAGCCATCAGGGATCTGACACGAATGAGTAACATATCTCGTGTACCGGTCCTCAGCCTGCTCATGACTACGGTGGAAGGGATCAGTACGATCCACGCCTTTGGAGTAGAGAATGATTTCAAGGCCAAGTACGACCATGATCACAAGTTTTTCAATAGCGAAAAAACGTTGAACTAATTATTTCTATTCATTTTCAGATTCGCTCGTGTATTCGACGAAAATGGGAAATGTGCCTTCATGTGGCAGGCATGCATAAGATGGCTGGCGATCCGCGTTGACTTGTTAGCAGTAGTAATCACGGCTATCACCGCATTTTTGGTCGTCGGTTTACATGCCCAAGTGCCAGCGGCATTGGCTGGCTTGGCTATATCATACTCGTTTCACATTGCAGGAGTGTTTCAGTACACTATAAGGATGGTTTCAGAAGCTGAAGTTCGGTTTATCAGTGTAGAAAGGATGTATCATAACATTAAGGTAACTCTCCGATCACGACTGAAAGTTATCGAAGATTTTCCCGCGTGGAATTTGATTCAGATATTGATAATTATCTCGAAATATGACGCGTTTCAGACCCTGGAAACCGAAGGCGGGGAAAGACAAGTTTCACTCAAACCACCATCCACTTGGCCGGTCGCACCGAAGATAAATTTTAAGAACGTCAGTCTAGCGTATAGAGCCGGTACTCCCCGCATTCTCAAAAATATTTCATTGTTTTTCAGAGCCGGAGAAAAAATTGGTAAGATAATCAAAATTCTTCTAAAATTATGGCCATTCTTTTCCGCCAAATCATATCGAATAATATTGAAGATTCATCTCCCAGGTATCATTGGACGGACAGGGGCCGGGAAGAGTTCCTTAACTGTTGCATTGTACAGGCTAGTCGAGTTGACGGAAGGTACAATAGAAATAGACGACGTTGATATTTCTGAGATAAGTCTATCAGAGCTGAGAACGAAGCTGTCGATAATCCCGCAGGATCCAGTTTTGTTCAGTGGAACCATAAGGTGCGATCTGATAACTCTTTAGTAGAGTACTTTTCTTACTGCTAATTCATAAAAAGAAATGCTCAGTCTACCATATCGTACTTTTAGGTCAAACCTAGACCCCTTCAAGGATCACACTGATGCGGAAATTTGGGAAGCACTGGGGAAAACCCAACTGAAATCGAGAGTGCAATCATTGACTGGACATCTCGACGCGTCGGTCGGATTTGGCGGGGACAACTTGAGCGTTGGAGAACGACAGCTACTCTGTCTGTCCAGAGCTTTGCTCAGAAACTCCAAGGTGCGTTTTCCCGTTTTTTGTCCAATGCAGAATACTTGGCTACGCACGATGGTAAAAATCAAAACTACTCTAGATTTTGCTCCTGGACGAGGCGACTGCGGCTGTGGATCGAGAAACGGAGGTGGCGGTTCAGAATACGATACAGCGAGAATTCGTCAATTGCACGATTCTCACGATAGCACATAGACTCCAGACTGTTACTTCGTCTGACCGAATCCTCGTCATGGACGATGGGGAGGTACTCGAATTTGATACGCCACTCATTTTACTAGCAGATCCAAGTTCGGAGTTCAGCAGGATGATTGCAGCTGCCAAACGACTCGAAGCCGATGAATAATTCTAACGCACACCATGTAATTTATCTGACGAACGAAGCAATCATCATCGGTTCCTCGATATAGGACATTTCTGGCAATACACATGCTAACAATAAGCATTCAGCAGCTGCCGATTGCTAACGAGTGAAAAGTCAGGAATTTGTATTATATTTATCATACTGCATTATATTAATCGTTGACTGAAGAATGGGTTAATTATTGCTGCCTAATTTTACACCACTTGACAAACTTCCTGTTCAATGCATCTCAGCCGGAAGTCCGGCTGGAGAACCAAGAAGAAAAGTCTGATATCTATAGGCTTACTTATAGGGGTAGTAACTTTGGTAATAACATTGATTTTTTTGCCACTGGCGCTGACTGCTCATGCCCAGCATCACAGCTGGTTGTGCCGTACCTGCCCCACGAAATCTGCCATGCCACCACCTTGTTGTTGTTAAAATGTTTATTAAATGTTGACCATTACTCTTATTATATACAAAATGTAGTTTATACGATTTGCCGTAAAGGCAGAGTTATTGGTTGGCCGAATTGCTACAAGAACGGTAAGAGTAATAGATTTCCCATTAAAATTAACTGAGTGAACATCCTAATCTTATACATATGTGTCAAATATGTGTCGCTAGATTTCCGATTGTTCACGTTTTGTAATTACCACTCTACTGCTTATATAAATTAAGAGAAAAAACAATACCCTGGCAGAATAGAAACGATCACCAACTCAATGTTAAAAAGAAAAATATTGCGACCCCCCGTCCCCATCATCTTAACGCGAAACACAAAGTAATCCGATCTTCAACAAACAAATTCATTCGATTTGTGATATCGCTGTATGTATAGACCATGCCCATCTAGCAGATGTAAGATGAAAATATGTAAAACAGCTTATGTTTTTAAAATAATTTTCAGCTAATGTTTTGACAATAATAGCGGTGAAATTAGATTCCCACGTGAGTATAGATGCTTGGTGTATACCTGATGCTGGATGTTATGCCTGCCTGTGTTTTTAATATTCTTAAGTATATTTTATTTTGAATTTGATTTGTTTGTTGTACTACATATCGATATCTCCTGACTAAATATTTTGTCAACGTGTATTTTGTGAATTGCCAAAAGATTCCACATTTTAATCGATGTCAATGACGATCTTTGCGCATAGATTGAATTTTGGCTCTATGGAATTTCAACTCATTCCATATTAACACACATGTCATGACATGAGACAACAAACTGTTAAGTGTTACATATAATTTATTTATTGCAAACGCATCTGTATTTCGTGCCTAATTGAAATTTCAAAAATTCAAAAATAAACTTATTTAATAGGCTTCACCATTGCGAATATAATCCCTATAATGATGTTGGGGAGGAAGCAGAGCCTCAAAGGAGAGCCTGTTCTGGCTGATTATGGGCCGGAAGAGTGTCTAAATGAAAGTGCTGATATCGAATGGGTCAACAAGGTAACACAAAATGAACAACAATTGAGATTATTTTTGATCTAGCCAAATATACGTATGTATTTACATCCTAGTATACTCACTATGATAAAATCACAACGACAGCACTGCTTATTTCACCATAAAATTTTGTAGCTATGGGTCCGAAGACTCATGAGGTTTTGCGCTCTAGTATCGCTAGCCTCTGTTTGTCTGAATACACCAAAAACTTTCGAGAAGGTACCTCCACTGCAGTATGTCACCTTTGTGTGCGATTTGGTGGTCACATTTCTTTTTACTGCCGAGATGATTGCCAAGATGCACATTCGTGGCATACTGAAGGTCAGAACGACTGTGAGCGATATTTTTTATTACCTCTATTATAAATGTCGTCTCGTGTTTCTGTATGTATGTCGTGGTGTATCATAGATTATCGAGATGTACGCAACAGGGTTTTGATTGATAACTTTTTTTTTGTTCACATGCAAAGCACAACCGATCAACTGCTTGATATAAGTGAAAATAAAAATCTTGTTGCGGGCAAAGCATCTATAATTTATTGTAACAAAAGATATTTCCTAAATGCATGCATATATTTATATTGATTGGCTGCTTATCGTAGATAAATTCAAGCGCTTACAAGCCGAAATGATAATAATAATAATTAACAACAACCCCAGTACGGAGGACGATTTTTTATTGTTGTTATATGTTTAGTGTAGAATATTGTCGACCAGCAGTTAAACGTGCATAAGTTGTACTTGATTTTTTTTCAGGGAGAAGTGCCTTACTTGAAAGATCATTGGTGCCAATTTGATGCGAGTATGGTATTATTTCTGTGGTTATCCGTTATACTGCAAATGTTTGAAATGTTGGGCTTAGTATTACGATTTAGTTACGCTTCCATTCTCCGAGCTCCAAGACCGTTGATTATGATTCGATTTCTCCGTGTCTTCCTGAAATTCTCCATGCCAAAATCCAGAATAAATCAAATTTTCAAGTGAGTGTACGACCGAATGGTATTCATCGAGCATTGCTAATTATCATGATTACATACGAATATGATATGTAGTGAATATTTATTTTCAGACGATCGAGTCAACAAATTTACAATGTAACATTGTTCTTCCTCTTCTTTATGTCCCTCTACGGATTACTGGGAGTACAATTTTTTGGAGAACTTAAGAATCATTGTGTTCTAAATACAACTGATTCGAACCACATAACGATAAACAGTTTAGCTATACCGGATACATTCTGCTCTACTGATCCGGAATCTGGATATCAATGTCCCGAAGGAATGAAATGCATGAAATTAGAGCTGTCAAGGTACATTATGGGCTTCAACGGATTTGACGAGTTCGGTGAGTTTCGCCAAATTTCGAGCCTTGAAGTATTCGAATAATCGCGAATTAAAATCGAATTCTTTTACATCAGCCACCAGCATATTCACCGTCTATCAAGCGGCGTCGCAAGAAGGATGGGTTTTTATCATGTACCGAGCTATTGATAGTTTACCTGGATGGAGAGCAGCCTTTTACTTCAGTACAATGATCTTCTTCTTGGCTTGGCTTGTCAAGAATGTTTTCATTGCCGTTATTACGGAAACATTCAATGAAATAAGGGTCCAATTTCAGCAAATGTGGGGCGTTCGAGGTCACATCAGCGGAAGTTCCGCGTCCCAGGTGAGCATATTTAAGGCATTTCTTGCCGAGTCTCTGGTATAGGAATCAAAATGTACCAGCTATTAGCAATCCTTATTAAAATTCTAGATCCTAACCGGCGATGACAATGGCTGGAAACTTGTGACTTTGGATGAGAATAAGCACGCTGGCCTAGCATCGCCTTCGTGTCACGCAGTTTTACGTTCACCACAATTCCGAACTGTTGTAATGTTTGCCATTCTTGCCAACGGAATTACCACAGCAACTATGAATTTTAAACACGACGAAAGACCGAGACATACGTACTACCATTACTACTATTATGCCGAGGTCAGTGCGGTCAGTGCAACGATCGAAAATTTGGTGAGCTTTTGCATTCCGGTTTGATAATTGATCAACATTTTGATTATAGATCGTTTTCACGATACTTCTGGACCTCGAAACACTTTTCAAAATCTGGTGCCTGGGGTTCCGAGGGTACTACAAACATTCCATTCATAAATTCGAATTGTTATTAGCAGTTGGCACAACTCTCCATGTCATCCCGCTGTTTTACCTGTCCGGATTCACATATTTTCAGGTATACTTTCCACCGTTCTCTCTCGCAATGAACCCGAATTCATCAGATTTAGTTTCAACTTTTAGGTACTGAGAGTATTCAGGTTAATCAAAGCCTCTCCGATGCTCGAAGACTTTGTGTACAAAATATTTGGACCTGGAAAAAAATTGGGCAGCCTCATCATTTTCACTATGTGCTTGCTGGTCATATCTTCCAGTATTTCCATGCAGTTGTTTTGTTATCTCTGCGATTTCACGAAATTTGAAAGCTTCCCCGAGGTGATGTATCTTCTCGAGATCATATCGAACACTTAAAAAATCTACTGATTTCTGAATACTAATTCTCCAAAATTCCATCAGGCATTTATGTCCATGTTTCAAATATTGACTCAAGAAGCGTGGGTAGAAGTTATGGATGAGACGATGCTCAGGACTCATGAAACTATGGCCCCATTTGTCGCAGTTTATTTCATTCTGTATCATCTATTTGTAACACTGGTAATTAACAATTTGCTTCGAATGTCAGAATTTATGTGGGCAATTTTATTGAAAAAAAAATCATTCTTGAAGATCGTGTTGAGCTTGTTCGTCGCTGTGATCTTGGACAACTTGGAGCTCGATGAGGATATAAAAAAGCTGAAGCAGTTAAAATTTCGCGAACAAAGTGCCGAGATAAAGGAAACTCTACCGTTCAGGCTGCGAATATTTGAACGATTTCCAGACAGCCCACAAATGACTTGTCTGCACAAAGTACCCTCGGATTTCAATCTCCCAAAGGTATGTCAAAGTTTCGCTATCGCCGTTAAATGCGGAGATTATTTTCCATCCCATAAATTTTCACTGGTTCAAGGTCAGGGAAAGTTTCATGAGGCAATTTATATTTGAAGTTGAAGACGATGAGAATGAGGGAGTTAAAAAAGTGAACGAAACGTTCGATTCGAAAATGGTATATCGGAAACAGAGACCCGTTAAAATTCTTAACAATCCGCCAAAAGTGCGAAACATAGTTACCAATCTAAGAAAAGCTGCCATTACTTATATCATCAAGTGAGTTGCCGATTACCTCAGCTATTATGAAAATCACGAAACTAATTTTTTGTATTGCATGTCAGTGATTCTAACAATCAACGATTGATGCTCGGGGATTCAGCGATGATTCCAGTGCCAGGAAAAAGTCTCCTTAAGCCGCAAGGCACCGTCAGCAGTGCGAAACAATTACGAATAGACCAAAAAAAGTGAGTAACTTTCGAGTTCTGGCTAATCATAATTATCATTGTCGGCTTTCTTTACTTGGCTTAGATCAATTCGAAGGAGTGTACGAAGTGGATCGATAAAATTGAAACAAACTTACGAGCATCTAATGGAAAACGGAGATATAGGAGCCATAAACAGAGTCAGTTCTTCGAGGAGCAGACCTCATGATCTGGATATTAAATTATTGCAGGCGAAAAGACAGCAGGCGGAAATGAGAAGGTGCGTATCGTCGATTCGACTTGCCGCACGTTTAGTTAAATCACCAAATAATACGGGTGTGATAAATTTTTTCAGAAACCAACGAGAAGATGATCTAAGAGAAAATCATCCATTTTTTGATACACCGTTGTTTGCTGTGCCCCGTGAAAGCAAGTTTCGAAAGATTTGTCAGCTCTTAGTTTACGCCCGGTACGATGCGCGTTTGAAGGATCCTCTTACCGGAAAAGAAAGGAAAGTCCAGTACAAAAGTTTGCAGTAAGTCTGGCTGTCGATTTGACGTGAGAATGAAATGATTTTATGGGTATTTGATATAGAAAAACAAAGATCATTTGATTTTCAGCAATTTCCTCGGCCTCGTAACTTACTTAGATTGGGTTATGATATGCGCGACTACTTTATCCTGCATTTCAATGATGTTCGAAACACCAAAGTACCGTGTAATGGAATTCCCGGCACTCCAAATCGCGGAATATGGCTTCGTAATATTCATGAGCCTCGAACTTGCCCTGAAAATTTTAGCTGATGGGTTATTCTTCACTCCAAAAGCTTACATCAAGGACGTGGCTTCTGTCCTCGATGTATTCATTTACGTTGTAAGTTTCTGACCATTCTTGTTACCGAGCACATGAAACGTCATTGTTAAGTTTTCCCTTGACAGGTGAGCTTGGTATTTCTCTGCTGGATGCCAAAAAGCATAGCTCCGAATTCCGGCGCGCAATTATTAATGATATTACGCTGCGTCAGACCTCTGAGGATATTCACACTGGTACCTCACATGAGAAAAGTTGTCTACGAATTGTGTCGAGGTTTCAAAGAAATCTTGTTGGCAAGTGAAAGAGCTTTAAAAGCGCTTGGAAATTTAAATATTTTTATCGCTCTATCTCGAGTGTCCGCAAATTATACGTAGTCACAATTTTCAGGTATCGACTCTCCTCATCCTCTTGATGTTCGTCTTCGCGAGTTACGGCGTCCAATTATACGGTGGACGTTTGGCCCGCTGCAACGATCCCACAATTTTGAGGAGGGAAGACTGCGTCGGGGTTTTCATGAGACGAGTTTTCGTTACCAAAATGAAACTGCAGCCGGGGGAGAACGAAAGTTATCCTTCGATATTGGTACCCCGTGTTTGGTGAGCCACGATTCTCGAAGAAGACTAAATCTAGACATTATTATTTTGTTATCTTGCTTTCCAGGGCCAATCCGAGGAGGTTTAATTTCGACCATATCGGGGACGCGTTACTCGCGCTCTTCGAAGTCCTCTCCTTCAAAGGCTGGCTCGACGTTCGCGACGTTCTCATCAAGGCGCTCGGACCCGTAATGATCAAACTTCACTCTAGATAATATTCAATTTTCCTATCCAGAATTCCTCAAATAATGTCTGAGGTTTCAGGTTCACGCGATTTACATCCACATATATATATTTCTCGGATGTATGATAGGACTTACTTTGTTCGTCGGCGTCGTCATCGCGAATTACTCCGAGAACAAAGGAACGGCATTGTTGACGGTTGACCAACGACGATGGTGAGGATCCGGACTGTACCCTTCGCTGAAACATCTCGTTTGCATCTCACATTTTTACATCTTAATTGAATTTCAGGTGCGATCTGAAAAAGAGATTGAAAATTGCCCAGCCGTTGCACCTCCCTCCTAGACCGGACGGAAAAAAGTTCAGAGCTTTCATTTACGATATCACCCAAAATATATACTTCAAAAGATTCATCGCGGTAATGGTCCTGATCAACAGTGGATTGCTTTGCGTATCTGTGAGTATATCACAAATTTTCGCGTGTACTTCATTTTATGCGCTCTTTTTTCCTCGCCCTTACAGTGGCGGAGCGAGGAAGAACACACGGAGGCTTTGGCGACGGTTTCGACGATTTTAACGTTAGTATTTCTGGTCGAAGTCGTGATGAAAAACATAGCTTTTACTCCACGTGGTTACTGGCAGTCCAGAAGAAACAGATACGATTTACTCGTCACAGTTGTCGGAGTGATTTGGATAATCATTCATTGGATGATAAAGGTATCGAGTTTATTTCGTGAATCAAACCGGTCGAGTTTGTTTCTCGCTTACTTATTTTCGCAACTACTTTCAGAACGATTTGTCCTACTTCATCGGATTCATGGTTGTTATCTTGAGGTTTTTTACCATCACCGGAAAGCACACGACGCTAAAAATGCTCATGTTGACCGTCGGCGTATCCGTCTGCAAAAGTTTCTTCATCATTTTTGGAATGTTTCTATTGGTGTTTTTCTACGCACTCGCCGGCACAATCATTTTTGGGACTGTGAAATACGGCGAGGGAATAGGAAGGTAGGATGGATATTACCTTGGGCAAATTTCGAGCGAAAAATTCATTTTTCAAATTGTTTACAGACGCGCGAATTTCGAGTCTCCGGTTACCGGAGTCGCGATGCTCTTCAGAATCGTTACGGGAGAAGATTGGAATAAGATAATGCACGATTGCATGATTCAACCACCGTATTGTACACCAGCTGCTAATTACTGGGAAACTGACTGCGGCAATTTCCACGCCTCTTTAATTTACTTTTGCACATTTTACGTCATCATTACCTACATAGTTCTTAATTTACTAGTGGGTCAGTACATTTTTTTCTCCGCTTTTCAGCTATTCCTTTTCTCATATCTCAATATTACTCTACTTTGACCCACAGCTATCATCATGGAGAACTTTTCATTGTTTTATTCGAACGAAGAGGACGCGTTATTGTCCTATGCGGACATTCGAAATTTTCAAAACACGTGGAACGTGGTGGACATACATCAGAGGGGTGTTATTCCGGTCAGACGGGTGCGTTGAGTGACTTACAATTTATCATCTCGACCGTGAATAATTATACGAAATAAACTGATTCCAGGTGAAATTTATCCTCCGCTTACTGAAAGGAAGATTGGAAACTGATCCGCAAAAGGACAGACTTTTGTTCAAATACATGTGTTACGAATTGGAAAGATTACACAACGGGGAAGACGTGACTTTTCACGACGTTATAAAGTAGGTTGTCGCTTTTTAATTTTGTAAGGCAAAATTTGTTACCTGCTCTTTCTGAACGCTGTGACGTCATTTCTGTATTCAGTATGCTGTCCTACCGGTCGGTAGACATCAGGAAGGCTCTTCAATTGGAAGAACTATTGGCGCGAGAAGAATTCGAATACATTATAGAAGAGGAAGTTGCAAAGCAAACGATTCGCACGTGGCTAGAAGGATGTTTGAAAAAAATCAGAGCTGTCGGGGTAAATATCGCAGGTGTCCACATGATGATCTGTTGTTCACATGAATTAACCTTTCCAGAAACAACAGAACAGTTTGATCGCTGGTTTGAGGGCGACGAACGACGCTCTGATGTCGTTGCAAGACCACGTGGAAGAAAAGAGTAAAGAAAACAGCGTGGATCGAGATGCGGACGAAGCGGAACAAAAGGTTAGGTCGATCTATGAACATTTCAACGGAATCCTAATTGTAACTTTTCACCTCTCGCTCGTAGGATGGGGAGGGCCTCAGGCACAGGAACAAAAAACCCGTCGTCCTTCCGAGATCCGACAGCATCGGCAGTGGTTCCGGCAGAAAATATCTCGCCCCGACGTTGTCCGATCCAGCGACTGTCAGGACGGATAAAGAGAAGATCGCTGCGGCGAAAAAGAGAAACAACAGACCTCCCCGTAAGTGAGAATCTCAATTAATCAGAAAGTTGAACGATACAATAATGTTCTGAATGTTGCAGCTGTGGTGAAAAATAACTTGCCACACGTCACCGAGGGTGCGGAACAGAACAGACAGCCGAAGGATGTTCAAAACAACAAAGCTGCCATGCCTAAATTTTCTAGCATAATGGTAGAAGTGAGAGATTGGTGGCACGAACAAGTTGCTTATAACACGCAATCTAGCGACGAAGAATATTGACTTTACAAAATAATTTATGAAGTTTATCACCTCGGAAGAAGCCTTTTTATTACAATGTTATTGTTATTTATATTTAACCGTCGTAAAGAAAATTATGTTACTACAGCCACACGTATTCCGGTATATCGGTTGAACGTCGCTTTAGATTTTGAAGAAAGGAATAAGTAATCGTGACGTTAATAATAATAATAATTTCACCAACATCGACGACGCGACGACGACAACAACATCATCGATCACCATATTAATAGTAATAATAATAATGATAATTATAGATACGATCATCGTAGCATGATATTTAGATAAAAAAAACAAAAATTTTATACACAAAAGGTGAGAGAGCCATTATTTATATATATAAACATAGTGATTTAAATAATGTAACGTGAATGGATAAGGTTGAAAAAGGGCAACTGTTAGTACAATGAGCGCAGGATACGATTCGAAGAAAACAATTTTTAAGCGATGGAAATAATCCGGCTCCTATTAAAAGTTTAAGGCATTTTTAATGTGTTTCGTTGTAATTAGATGTTAATCAACTTAACGATTGGCCGTACGAACCCTTTTACGGAGAAGTTATGGTAGTTCTGATATTTGAATTAAGTATACGAAAAATGGCGGATATAATGCAATCTATAATTCGCGATAGTTGGTATTTTAATCACCGATAATTACCACTTCATTCCTGTTCGGCACGGAATCAATAACCAGTTCAAGACTGCTCAGTTTTAGTTTTCAAAATAAAAATACGTTTCTGCCGAATCTTGTAACTTCACGAATAGTACCTATAAAAGTTTTATGATGATCTGCGTAATCTGGTTCGATGAAAAGAAGTAACGGCGTCGAATGAAGTATGATTTAACGTAAAACGGGTAAGGAGAATAGTGAAAAATTGATGTGTGGTTGCGATAGAAATATACAATAATTGTATTTCGGTGTCTGACATTATAATGTATAAAAACATACGAGTATGTATGAGCTTGAGCTTGTATAAATACGAATAATGTAGGTAAATCTATGTACTATTCGTTGATTGTATAATGTAAATAGGCATATTATATATACACACGAGAATGAAATATGTAGGGATGCAAGTTACGTTCATGTTATTGTGAAAAATGTTGATCATTGTTGCCTCGTTAATGTGCCAATGTGTTGTATTTTAGAGAGCCAATTAATTAATGTTACTATATGATATATATATTACGACAGGATTTTTTATTATCTCACACGATACCTGGAGCGTTCTCCCCCAATCGAATCCGAATAATCAAAGAGTCGCATAGATAAAAAATTAGTTTATTGGAGCATTGGAACAGCTGAAGTAAAAAAATATACATAATTGTGTTACGAGCATAGAAAGTTACATGAAATATTTTCACACCGGGTAAAAGTCTGATGTATCGGAGGCCGATTTTGAAAGAAACAACGCAACCGCGTTCGCTCAAATGAGGAACACGATTCCATCGGCCAGCATGATTTGGTTAGCATCTGTCATCTTCGCGACAGCTGCGGAAACTTCACCTTTTGTGAATTCGGGAGATGTTTGACTGTTCACGTACTCGTGTACCCTAGAGAGAGGAACTGGCTGATTTCGCTCTTCGCGAAACAGTTGTAGCAGCGAACTTCTGAAGATCTTCAGCCTGCAGGGGAAATTAAAGTAAAACGTGAATCCAAACCGATCTAATTCTGTAGGTCAACGCAATGGTGTTCATCGAGTCTTACCTATTCTCATCGATAGTTGTCGCATCTTCTTCTTCGACTGACATAGGTTCTGTATCGGGTGTCATTGTCGCACCTGGTGTTGTTCCTTCTTCTACTGGTACTTGAGAGCGAGTTGTTCTGCGAATAGCCTCGTCAACATGAGAATCATCATCGCTGTCAAACTCGTATTGGTCATAACCGTCATCTCCGGGTTGTTTCTGACAGAATTAATTAGGGTCAGTTACGAGTAGACAAAGACTTTAGAATAATGTGTATGGATATGAAAGAATACTTTTGTCTTCCTGATCCGCTTCTTGTTTCTGCCATCTTCGTCCGCGCTATGCTCGCTATTTTCACTGGCGTGTCTTCGCCTTTTTTTCTCTTTCTCCATAACCTTTTTGAAATAAGCAAACTGCACGAGTTCTATCGCCGCGTAGGCATCGTCCACATCGACAGTTCTGGAAAGCCTCGCTTTTGCATGCGCGGTTGAAATACGTATAAGAGTTTCTAAAGCTCGGGCTGTTATGGGTTGCGTCTGGAATCAGAAGATTCATTATGCTGCGCAACTGTATCATAAAATAGAGCATGGATATATCGGCGAACAAATTACCCTTGCCACGTCAGACTTCACCGAATCTTCGGACCGCAGACGGGAATATTCATCGGCAATAACTTCGCTCGCTTGCTCGGTCAGCTTGGGCTTCATACACTTAGCTATATGAATGTATTTCCTCATGAATTTGATGGTGAGTATCTGATCGCTAGAATCGGAGTAATTAATGGTATGAAAAAACTGAGAATAATCAATGATGAACAGAACACAGAACGAACGAGTACCTTTTGGCGCGAGATGAACCGTGCAAAAGAGGGTCATATTTTTCGTAAATTGGAGTTTCTGCCTCTTCGTCTTCTATGTCATCTGGATTCTTGGTACTGAGCATATCTGCGTTACTCTCCGTACGCAACGCTTCTCCATCCTTTTCATGAGCGCTCCTGTACCTGTGCATTCTCACCACGTGATCACTGATCATTTGATCTTGATTCGAATCAATTGTATCCAGCATCACGAAAAGCAAATCAAAACGGGAAAGCAGCGAGTCTTGGAGTCCGATATTTTCCATCGGTGACTTGTATTGGTTGTACTAAAAATTTGAAATTTCAACGAATATAAATTTTATCTCAAATCTTTGTTATCGAAGAAAATTTACTTACTCTTCCGTAAACAGGATTAGCAGCTGCAAGCACGGAACATCGAGCGTTCAAACTGGCGTGGATTCCGGCCTTAGCAATCGTCACCCTTCCCTGTTCCATGACTTCGTGGATAGCCGTTCTGTCCATATCTGACATTTTGTCAAATTCGTCGATGCAAACTACGCCACGATCAGCCAACACCATAGCGCCAGCTTCCAGCCTTCTTTCTCCGGATTCTTGGTCCGTGGTGACAGCTGCCGTAAGACCAACGCCCGACGAACCTCTCCCAGTCGTTGGTATCGCACGAGGAGCTGTGCACAACACGTATCGCAACAGTTGGGACTTTGCAACCGATGGATCTCCGATGAGCAGAATATTTATGTCCCTGAAAGTCAGACCTTATAAATCCAAGAAGAATAAAGAATAAAATTTTATGACAAACTGAAAGATTACCCTCTGAGTCTTGTTCCGTTGGGCAGGTTCTTTTCGACCCCGCCGAGTAAGAGACACAATATGGCTCTTTTTATATATTTATGTCCGTGTATCGACGGTGCCAACGATTTACTCAATAGGTCGAATATGTCATTGCCGCTGCTTTTCTTTGCTATTTTTTTGCACATCGCAACATCATCTCTGGATATTGCGAGATTAGCGTCCTTGTTCACCTGGGAGATGTTGTTCGCGATAAGGATAGTTCTGAAAATTCACATCACAGAATATCAGAACAACATGCATCAAAACTCAACGTCCTAATTTAGGAAAGGCCCGCACCTGAACGATCCAGTTGTGAAACCCGCTTGTTTGTTAGGAAGGCATCTATAGTTTCCAACAACTTGCACTCTGTCTCCAGGCTTGCACAAATCCACCAAATCATTGTCCAAGATTACATCGACGCTCCTAGGCAGCTGCCCTGCCGGTGCTTTCTCGGGCATTTCTTGAATCGTTAAAGTTTGATGATCCTTATAGGTGGACAACCCAAATTCAGTCTCGAGCGCGTTTCCATCGTCATCCTGTGCAATTACAAATTACGATTCAGGCATTGGCAAGATAAATTGTACGAGAAAGTTGTTTGGTAAATAGGGGTAACTGTTACCTTTGTCGGATAGACACTAGGAGTTGGAAATGCATCCATAGAAGTTAGATCCGTATACGTCCTTTCAATGGCAGTCTTTGTGGCTGGGCAGTAATGGACGCTCCTGACAACTTTGGGCCTGACTAACGAACCTGTAGATGGGAATTGTAAGATCTATCAAATTCAATTGTTTTTTTCGTGCTATGTGAAATCATGACAGACCAATAATCATCTTACATTTTGTAACGATGCCCTCCAGACAAATCAGATTACCGAGGAACCGGCAGGTCAATGTGCGAGGGGTGACATGCTTTGTACCAAAACTTCCCTCAAAGGCAATAAAAAGCTCCGTATTGCTTTTACCATAGGATGGATCGATGGTTCCTACATATTGCTTTAGTGCAGTTTGAAACGCAACCTGTTCCTCGAAGACGTTTGTCAGCAAACTGAAAAACCAAGGCTGAAATTGCAGTTGCTGAGCTAGCAGAAATAGCCAGCAAACTAAATGTCACTCACCTCGCTGCTCTGTCGGGAAACTTCTTTCTTAAGTGGTTTATATTGACGACTAGTCGATGCTTCTTTTCTTCGATCATATCCTTGACTAATTCCATGTAAGTTCCTTGATCATCCTTAAAACAGGAAGAGAAACAGGTTAGGATTGGTTAATGATCCAAACTATTTCATTATCTCAATAATCACTGACCTGATCATCCAGAAAATCGAAATACTCCTGTATTATGTTTTGATTTTTTTGATCAACTAATGGGTCTGCCATTTTTACAAGTGGGTGATATTTTATTAGGAAACTATCACCTGCAAAGATCTTTGATCACCAGCCACCGTAAACAACTAACCAAGGAAACTTGTTAAATAATTTTACGCGGGAAAATGTCTAACCGCAGTCGATGACGATCGATATATGATCAAGCAATATTCGATTGATTGCCATTCGATATAACTCGCATTTGAATTTCAAAACCAAAGCGCGCCTCGACGAGTAGCCTTGGTTCCTGTGCCCGTAAAATAATCTCGAAAATCCATGAAGTTTTTACACAAAAGACCTGAAGCGAAGTGCGCTTCAATGAATTACTGATAATCTATTAATATACTTTATAATTTATATGCCAGGACAAACTATAGACATCCAAAAAGCTCATTATGGCGAACTAGAAAAATTTGAGCCTTGAAAATCCACCCTGATCGTAAAGCATTTCTATTTTTCAGGTACTCTGCAGCCTACGAAGAGGAATGAAGACACGCATCTCTTATAAGCATAACATCTCTTCCTCGACCACCTTGACCGCCTTGGGCAGCTTATACCCATAGCCACGGTGGGAAATGAGGTATTAAATTCCAACCATCGTACAGTCACCGGGTTAACGGTCGGGCGATAGCATCCATCGTGCAAGGTGGTTATACCTCTAAAATAAACTCTGTAATTTCCTCATCCAACAAGAAGATCCATCGGTTTTGGCGACCGGTCGGTGACGTTTGCGCCCATTATTCCGACTCGATTTTCCTGCAGTAAGTATTGGAATTTCCACTGTCAAGCGGTAATTATACCAAGTTGCCAGTTCGAACGCTTAACGGTGAATATGTAGTATCGATGTAAGATTTTGAGCCAGATATATATGACTTTACGCGTCAAGGCCGCGGCACGTTCTCTGCGAACCGAACGTGCCGCATCGATATACAAAAATTGCGTTAGAAAATAAAGAAACGATATTATAGATATTAATATGCCACGCATTTTAGTAGTTGCGCCTATAGGTATGTATGTGCGAGTTTCACTCTTATAACCTTTGGAATAGGTAATTAGTTTATCGTACACCTGATTATCGCAATGTTTAAAACTGTTATATGATTACCGGCGTGACTACGCAAGTGCAATTGATAATTTGAAATCGAACCAAAATTGACCGCTTATCGCTCAATAAATTAATCCACAGGTTTAACCATTCTAAATATATCTTCGTACTCGTACATAATGATCAAGTATCCCGTCCGGTAGTCGGCTTAATTAATATGGATGAAAAATCAATTATTTTAATGAAGAAATGATAATATAAGGAAAATACGTGAAATTTTATTCAATTTGTACAACCGGATTATAATTAAAAGTAACAAGAGTCGTCGTGCATGCGTGCAGTCTGCATTTATTCGTTCGGAATATCGGACTTTGTTTTAGAAGCCACCTTCAAATTGACGTGAGTATTATATAATGAAAAAACAACACATCGAAGCACGTGGACTCGTGTATTATCCGATGTAATATCTAAAAATGCACGCAACGATATGTTTACACGATACATTTATTATTGATCGGTAATTCGTTGTGGGGCAAAAAAAATTTTGTTCAAAAATCAATTTCGGTGTGCAGTAACTATAATTGGAATATGGTCGAAGAACCGGTTAGTTCCACATTAATTGTTGTTGTTACGGTAATAGTAATTATAGCGATGCACCTGAGCGTCACTCGAATTCTGGGCGGTACTCAGAGTCTTTACTTATTATACGACCATATCCACCTCTACCTCAATCCTCATCCCCATCAACACGCTTTCGTAGCAATTACCCAATTCTACTTTGCTCAATTCGCATCACTCGGTACCGAGTACTCGCAGTTACTGTCACCTCAGACATCGAGGAAGTAATATCCCTCCCTCCTATACATCACCGTTTTTTCTGCCTTCCATTATTGGATGTGAATTTTTGCATTCAAAAACTAATCCTCGCCAATCACAACATGTATCTCGATTTAACTGTATTAACCATATCGCTTGTCGGACTGCAATTTGATTTCGCGGTGAGTAAAAAGATAATCATTGGGTATGGTGTTACTATAAATTATACACAAAACGCAAACTTGTTTGTTTGACTAAACCGGGTATGAAGTTTGATCACACGATCAAGAATCCACGAATTGCTCCAATCCGTAAACTTTACAGAAATAATTATTCGCTGAAAAGTTAGGAAATTCAACAACTTGGTGCTTTTCTTTCAATGGCTAATTACTGTAAGACAATAAGTGAAGAAAAAAAAATGACTTGCTAAATACGTGCCTATATATAATGTGTAACTTGAGACGATAAATGAACGTTGAGATATCTGGAAAGGTGGATCATCTCTACACTTTTCCAGCGCCTTTTGAACCTCCTATAATGTATTATAATGTATACATATTGACAGTAGCTAGTTATTTTTTTCACACTCACCACCGAGTTTAATGACAAACCAAATAAACGATCGTCACCATATATACCTGGAGATGTATGGTGTTTTTGCAATATACCTGCATATACCTTGAAATATATTTTTTTCGCTTTCCAACGCTCCCGAAACTGATTGTAAGCGTAAAAATTACGACCCGTGCTTTTAAGTACATGTGGTGCAGACTATTTACTCAATACCCTGAGCATGTGCTTCACATATACTTATATAGGTACACCTTATATACTCGTGTAAATAAATACGTATAATGTATGTCACATACGCACATTACGTTATTGTGCTAACCACTTACACGAAATTTTAACATAATTATCATTCAGATTTATGTCCGCTGAAATTAGGTAATAAATAAAGTTACAAAATTCGGAGCTACAAGCCCCAGAATAAACCTGCGGGTATGTATCGGTATATATACTTATGTTGCATACCTGTGTTAAGCGCCTCACATATGCAAATCGTCTTTCATTATAATGATAATATAAAATATCATCAACAATGACGACGACGATGACGACGTTGTTGCTGTTTGTTCGTAATTTACATCGCATCGGATCAGCCGAAATTAAACCTGTTAAATAATAGCGATAATTGAGGGGATTAGTTCGATCGAAATTCGTCATGCTGTAAGCGTAATGTACACTACTTATACTTATACCTGTAGTAGACACCGCGTGCAAGTTGTTTTAAATTCGCATTTGGAGATGGTGAAATTTTTTTGCGAGACAAGTTTGAACGGAGATATACGTCGTCGGAGATGTGTAATGTTGGACTCTGTGAGGATTGTCGAGAAAACTCATTATTAATCCGTTGCTAAACAGCAAATAATACATCGCGGAGCGTTTACGATTTATGCAAATTGTAAACACATGCAGCATCAGGTTGTACGCTAAGAAACGCGGCTTGTATTACAAAACTTTGGAATTTGAATTTATTTACTTAATATTTCACCCAGGCAATGCTGAACGCTGTGACGAAACGGATTATACGAGGGGCTCTTTTTGTCCTGAATTGTTTCATGGGCCCATCGATACTGATAAGATCCTTAGGGAAACGGAAACGATGCCCTCCTGTTCGTAACAAGCTGCTCCTCGTCTCGGCGACCCAACTCGCCGAAAAGATCCGATCGCAGGAGGTGTGTAATCTGCAGGATAAAAATATTTATTATAAGCTATTTTAGTGAAGGATTTCAAAGCATTTCGATCTTAATTGATCATATCGCGTAGGTGACGAGCGAAGAGGTGGTCGGCGCTTACATTTCCAGATGCAAAGAGGTGAACCCATCGATAAATGCGATTGTGGAAACCAGATACGAACTCGCCATGCAGGAAGCGAAGGATGTCGACAATTTCATCAGGTCGGGACTGAAGAGCTGTGACGAAATGGCCCGGGAAACACCTCTCCTCGGGATACCGTTTACCGTCAAAGAGAGCATAGGAGTTCGGGGTGAGTCTGAAACGAGGAATAATTAATTCATTAGTTAGATTTATCCATGCATTATAATATTCCAATCGTCCACGTTTCTCGGGATTTCATATTTTACTCGAAACGAGTATAATAATGCAAAACATTTTCGGATACTTATGGTCACGCACACCATATAGTTCTGAGAAAACGTCGAGAGAATTTAGCAAGTTAAATTATTCCTGGCAACAACGTCAACGCTTAGCGCGGTCGTTAATCATCGCTCTCCCGCAGCTACCTACGTAAATGTGTATTGAAAAGTTGTAAAACTTCACAACTAACCCGGGGACATTAAAAAGCGTCGTTCAATTAACAGGTATGAGTAATGCGGCCGGTACGAAGCAGTCGAGGGTCCGAATCGCCCTTAACGATGCTGACGTAGTCCGAAGAGTCCGAATCGCCGGTGGCATCGTTCTTCTGGTCAGCAATACCCCGGAAATGTGCATGTGCTGGGAAACATTCAACAACGTAACAGGAACCACATGGAATCCATACGACACGAGGAAAACTGCAGGCGGTTCATCTGGCGGTGAGGTATGTATTGTCATTAATCATTTGACAATGACGAGACGCTAATGTTTGTAATTATTTGTTTTTTCTTTTGCTGTACAGGCCGCGTTGCTCGGATCCGCAGCATCTCTGGTGAGCCTCTCATCGGATATTGGAGGATCCGCACGACTTCCGGCAATGTTTTGCGGAGTATTTGGTCACAAACCGACGCCAGGTGAGCGAAAAATTATTCACTCATATTTCTGCTCCAGAGTTTGATAAAATATGGAGAGATAAACAATTTTCTTGATTAACCCAAGGCGCAATTTCCACGGCTGGGCACATGCCGGACTGCGACGATAAAGCCTGGCCAAATTTCTTCAGCATCGGACCGATGGTCAGATACGCCGAGGACATTCCGCTGTTATTGAAGACTATGTGCCAGACTGACGTGTCCAAAATGCAGCTAGAAAAAAAGGTGGATATTCGATCAAAGATACGAAATTTCTCAAATTTCATTTGCGGCAAACTCTGCGTAAAACTGGATAATCTTTTGCCGTAGGTTTCGTTGAACGAAATAAAATTCTTCTACATGGACAACGACTGCGGTTCCGGGGCGACGAGTTCCATCGACTCGGATATAAAGTCCGGCATACATAAGCTGATAAAACACCTCAATTCCCTGCACGGAATTTCAGTGAAAAAGGTTTTTAAATTATTTCTAATTATTGATATAACTCGCGATACATACGACGCTTATTTTCAATGTCTTGTATTTCGTCTACAGGCCGAGTGTGAACTGACGGATATGAAATACGCGTTTGAAGTAGCCGCAACGATTCTTCTAGGCATCGAAGGTGTGGATACCGTTTACATGAAGGGTACGGACCCCCGGGTAAGAAAATCACGACTAGTGTAGTTACGAATGCATAAGCGAAAAATAATTCTATACCAGTGATAATCGATTTCTTTCAGGAATGGAAGAGCGTCTTTGTAGAGGTGATGAAATACGTTTGCTTCATGTCACCCCATACCTTCCCTAACGTCTTCTACGGAGTGCTTAAAAGAATTATAGAAAAAGCACCGCAGTCACATTTCGAGGATATGAAAGCGAAAAATGCCTCACTCAAAAAACAATTTGCGGTAAGGAGAAATATTTAACATTATCTTGCACGAAAATTTTAAGGTTTTCCAAATATTGGTTTCGTTTTTAGGATCTCCTCGGCAATAACGGGGTACTAATATACCCGACTTTCGTATCAGCTGCTCATTATCCGTATGAAATATTCCACAAAATTTGCAACGTTTCGTACATGATGATATTCAATTCCCTCGGACTCCCCGTAACACAATGTCCCCTTGGACTGAACAGGAATGGATTGCCGATCGGACTTCAGGTATGAACGATTATCACTTTTCACTGTGACGATAATTTGATAATTACTTTCAAAAAAGGAATAAATATGATCGTAATATCTTGACACTTCGATCCCCAGGTTGTCGCGAATCCAAATTGTGATCATCTGACGATTGCCGTGGCGAAAGAAATTGAGACTATTTTCGGTGGATGGCAACCACCGAGCCCGGTTGAAAAAACCGTTTGATTCTACCGCGAAAACTAGACTACGGTCGGAAGAAAAATTATGCGTTTCTACGGAATTTTACAAATTGTAATCGAAGTGTGTAGTGGATCGGTTTGTCGTGAAAAACCGAATGACGAAAACTATCACCGCGTGTTTGAATGAAACAATAAAATCGAACGGTAAATTGAGACAAAAAAAAAAGAAAAAAAAACAGTGAGGATGGTGGCCTCGACGTACGTTCGACTCTGGTTTTACCGCAGTGGAAAAAAAGGACTGGGAATCTCTAAGGATTTTTGAAACGTCATCGTTTGCAGTGAATCAGATGTATTTTCAATAATGTAATATATGTACAAAAGATTGACGCTCAAGATATTTTATCTACAAACTCATGATCGCCCTTTTCAGAGCCTTTTCTTTGTTGCGCCTGACTTTGTTCTTCTGCTTCCGACTCTTTGACGCATCTTTGAACAGTTGGATTCCCTGTTGTTCCTCGATTGAACGTTGCGTGAACGCCAGACCGTAAAGATTGTAACCGACGGTGTCCTGAAAAAGTTGACAACGTATGAGATCTGGCGGATCTAAATCTGTGAGCCGGATCATCTTACCCGTAACGCAGTTACTCTCTCTAGGCTCAGAGTCCTTATTTTATCCAAAGTAGTCA
Organism: Athalia cordata; assembly: GCA_963932425.1. Taxonomy (NCBI): domain Eukaryota; kingdom Metazoa; phylum Arthropoda; class Insecta; order Hymenoptera; family Athaliidae; genus Athalia; species Athalia cordata. The sequence goes on from OZ010627.1 coordinate 1,510,778, forward strand.
AGAGCTCCTTGCTAGTCACGATAGGACTATGGTGAGCGCGAACTAAGCTCAATGTAAGTCTGGAAACTAGCTCAGCTTGATAATTGCTGCTGAAAAGCTGGGGAAGAACCTTCAGAATTTCGCAGGCGGCGGAGTATGGCAAAAGCAATAAAGCTTCTTCAAGTTCGCTGCAAAGTACGTAATAATTTTGAAATTCCATTGGAAGGACGTCACGTGCCAGCCGACGGAATATCGCAGAATCGTTTACCTGGCTCGAACGCGTTTTATCGTTTCTAAAAGAAATTCCTGTGTGGTAGCGCAAGAGAGCGCTTGCATTAATGGCGGCAATGCTGGCGCAGGATGCGGAGGGACGACTTCAGCTAATTGTTCTTTGTAGGCTTTGGATATTTCCAAACATTCGAGTATCAATTCTGCCTGAAATGCAATATGGAAATTACGATTATCTCTTCGACGCGGCACTTAAATTATCCTGGTAAATACTGCCCACCGCTTTTTCGCTGTTCACTGTTTTCCTCGAAGGCAGAGACTGCACCTTCTGACCCTGAACTGCGTTTGTTTCTCCTGTCGCTAAATCACTCTCCAGTCTCTCTCTCTCCTCTTCACCTTCGTCCTCCAATACCAGAGGCTCCGAGGACCGCTCGAACATTCGAACGACCTTGTCCGAGCCACAGGAAGCAACGAATATTCCATTCGGGGACACCGCACAGTTCCAAGACTCGCCTGCGTGGCCCTGTAAAAAAATTCACAATGGAACTTGGAAAGCTTAAATACGTTTTGCCAGCCGTGATTATGCATACCTGTAGCGTGGTGATTTTCTGGAATATATCCGCATCCCACTGCTTGACTTTACCATCTTTACCGCAGGTGAAGAAGTAGTGAGTTCTTGGAACAAAGCAGAGCCCGGTGACCGAATCGTCGTGTGCAAATATGGATTTGTGGCAGTCTCCGTAGTCCAAACCCCAAATTTTCACGTTTCGGTCAGCCGAACCAGTTGCGATTAGAGTAGAGTCGCTCGATATGTCCATACAGATTACGGGCAGCTTGTGACCGTAGAGAGAAACGAAAAACTGAAAAAAAAAACAAAAGGAGGGCAATACTAAAACTCGTGAACAGAACCGCGCTCGATGAATAAAATCATTTCTACCATTACCTTAAACGTATCGAGGAAAAAAATCTTCACTGTGGAATCGAGTAGAGCCACAGCTATGAATCTACTGTTAGGGCTGATTCTGACGGCCAAAACACTTTCTTCCAGCGTCAGGGTTCTTGAATGCAAAACGGATAAAACCTTGGCCTTTGTTTCGCTCTGAGGATCCTCGACGAGTTCGAAATTCCAGAATTTCACAGTACCGTCACCGCTGCCACTGGCGACGCCTCTCTGTTCATAAATTAAAACTGTATCGTTTCTGTATCATTTCGATTATTTGTCCACCGCAACCCACCATGTCAGGAAATAACGTAACGCTCCACAATTCCTTGCTGTGCGCTGGGATTTCCTCGAGTACATCTCCGGAAGCGATGTCGATTATCAACATTTTGCCATCTTTCAACCCGACGATGAGATGTCTGTCTCCCGGTGCAAAGCATGCTGTCAAAGCGTAGCCACACTCCACTGTTCTGAGGCAAGCCAATGAAGGTCTGAAAAATAATTGAGGATATGAAGAATGTCACTCAAAGTTACCGGTAAAATTCAAGTTATCTGTGGTTACAAACGTATAACCTGTTCCACAATTTCACTGAATCACCGCTTGCCGTTGCCAAAGCTAAGTTGTCGGAGCTGAAACACAAGGCCCTGACGTCGGTACGATGACCGTAGTTTGTCAAAGACCTTAAAAGCTTGAATGTGACCTCGTCATCTGTTATTGTCCCTGAATGAAGTTCCACGCTATTGTTATTTACGCTCGCACAGACCTGAAACATATCCATTCAGAATTCACGGAATGGCTACGACGGAAGTGTACATACCCTGAGTTCTCCTCCTTTGCCAAGGACAAGGTCAAGTGCTTTGGCTTTGTTGGCAGTTTTGATAACCGGAAGGCGTTTGATCTCGATTTTCAAACTAGCGGTATGATCGGGAATAATTTCTTCTTCCGACTTTCCTTCCCTGATAAAGGATTGTATTGAAAAATAAAACCAATCGAAACAGTTGCGAAAGCTATCTAAAGATTCTTACTTTACAGCCTTCCTTTTTTCTTTTTTTTGCCTTTTCAATAGCCTAGTTTGGACCAAGTCATCTGGAATAAAATGAAATAATTCCAGCGTGTTATCCGTTCCATGGCAACTCACTACGCGACTTGTGGCATCGCAACACAAGGAAACTACGCGACCACGGCCCACCCTGAGTATACTCCCAGCTTTTTCACATCTTAGCGGATAACTCTGAAAAAATTATTACGCTGTTAGAAGTTTCGTTCGGCTAAAAAAGTTCATCTAATGCATAATCCGCCCCAACCTCTTCGCTTGAATTCAACTCTGTCAAATCTTTAGTTGCTTCTTTGTCTTTGTCAATATCAGAGAAAGAGATTTTCCACACAGACAGCTCGTTTTCATTGCATCCGGTAATGAGGTATCCATCTTCTTTGGCAAGGGTCAAACACCAGACCTTTACAGCGACGAAAGAAATCAAAGACCTTGTTAAATTTTTTGACCACCATCGACAATGAACACATTCGTATCACTATAACTACCTCTGATCTGTGTCCAGCGAGTGTCTTGAAATTATGTTGGGTATCCAAGTCCCAGAATTTAACAAAAGTGTCTTTACTGGCACTGACAACAATATTGTGCTCTTTGAGGAATGTTACTTTGGTTACACTGCCCTTGTGTCCTGACAATCTACATACTCCAGTTTCCGCTATGACGTCCCAAACGATGATATCCGTATCCTGTGGGAAAAATTTTTAGATTAGAAAATGCCCAAAGTTTTTGTGGTAAAAAAATCTACCTTGGATCCAGAGGCGAGTCGGTGACCCAAACTATCATAAGCCAACGTGGTAACTTCAGATCTATGTCCCACAAATATGCTGACAGTTTCACCTGAGCGGAGATCAAAGGTTTTGACCGTACCATCTTCGTAACCCACAGCTATGTGGCGTTTATTCGGGGAAGCGGCTAGCTGTGTGGCGACTGACTTTTCTCCAGACAGAACTTGAGCCTTGAAGTAAAATATCTAACGTAAGCTAAACATCGCAATTTTTTATGAGAAGCAAGGTAAGAGCAGCTGACCTGTTCTCCAAGACGAAGGTCCCAGATAATGACATGTTCACAAGCACCAGCAGCAACAAATCTACCCTCCTGACCTTCCAGAGTCACAAAAACAAGATTGCATCTCGGGCTAGAGATGATATTTAAATTACCAGCTGACACGTATCTCAAATATTGTTTTGTCAAGCCCATTGTCGATTTGTATTATTATATTTCAAGGCAGCTAGAAGTTTTCAGGTTACGCATAACGCCAGGTACACGTGCATGGCGAGCTTACCAGAGCTTACCGCGTCTAAACTTCCGTATTATTCCGCTGTAACTAGGGTCATCTTTGGCAGGCTTTGGAACTAAATTTAAATTGCCTTTAAAGCCCCTGCTAGCGCCTAACGATATGCAACTAAAGTTAAAGAGATTTTTTTTCGAATTTTTTAAATTATATTTCATAAGCCCTGCCCACTAAACCCCTCGGAAAAGATATTCCAATTATTGCTTTAAATAGCGAAAAATTAATGATCAATCGATCGGTTCAAGAGATAAATTAACTTCAATAGCAAAATCAGCTCCTGTGGTTTTACTGCGGTGTCCTCAGAGATGAGGAACTGGCACATGGTCTGTTAGCCGAACACCGAATCACACCCCCGTGATCGAACGTTTCAAGATTGGCTGCGATCCACCAGATAAATCAATGGCTATAGTCTTTGAGATTTTGTCGATATTCCAGCCAAAATCCAACAATTATTTTCGCAGTATTTCGATCCGAGAAACATGAAACCATTGAGTAAATGATCAATAATAAAAACCAATAACGGGTGTTTGAATTTTTTTTTTTATTCTTTTATCATGTAGCAATTATTTTTCATGTATTAATATTAAACGTAGCATTACGCGATTTAATATGATCATAACAGATATAATAATAAGAATAATAATAATATATCATGTATAATACTAAATATGTGATGCAATGGTCCGCAATGCATATAGAATCTATTTCCCCATTTGAAATATATTGGTTTCACGGATTTCACGACATTGGATTTGCTTTTTTCTCATTTTTGCACATACAAAGTTGTTATAATTCTGTTTTGAATAAAAGAAGAACTTAAAGAACAGGAAACATGACAATCAAAAAACTTGAAACATAATTATTTGTTATAATTTCATACAAAACGGGCCCAGCATTTCAAACTTATCCAAGAATAACTATTCAACTATTATATGTATTTTCATTTTATTTTTTTTTGTATTTTTTTTGTGTTTTTTTGTATTTTTTTTTTTTCGATTTAATAATTATTATTTTTCGATTTTATATTCATAGTTGTGGTCTTCTACTCTTACAACTTGAGAGGCGTATTTATTAGCAAGAACTCTTAAAACGTTAATCGATTGGGAATTATCGAACGAATAATTAAAATAAAATCTGATTAGCAATAATAAAAGAGACTAAATATTAACTAATATATATATATATGTATTTGTAATATTGAAATAAAATAAAATACTTCAAAGTATTTTCAGAATATGCTGAATTTTGATGGCTGGGGAAAAAAAAAACAATGGCGCAAGAACGTGAGGTAAATTGCACGGCAAATATTGTCATTTGTTGTACTCGATATTTTTGTATTTTTTGTTATTGTTTATCCTTTCTTCTTACTACCTCATCGCGTGTGACGTGAAATCAAATTATCGTTCTCGCGATTAGATTGTTTTTTTTATTTAATACGAAAGTTGCGATTGATTTTGTGTTGGAATATATTCGTCGCATATCGATAGTACTTTGAAATATCTTCGTCGACACAATTTGCACACTTATGACAGATACTAAGTTGGATTCATAAATTCATTCGCCGCATAAGAATATCTGCTGATTTGTAGATTTTACTTTGTTCTTTTCTTTTTTTCAAGGCGATGGTTCGGCAGATAATTACTGTGCGACGTAATGAAGTTTTGAAATCTATCAAAGATGGAATTATGTCAAAGTGGCAAATAATAAGTTGCGATAAAATATTTTACTAAAATAAAGTATACATGTAATAATATATTTATAGTACCTAAATGTAATAAAAAAACCAATTTAATAAGGTATAATTCTCGTAATAATGAAGAAAAAGAAAAAAAAAGTATATGCTTATGTAGGTATATAGATATAATATTTATAAATTGTAATAATTCCCAATTTGCCACACAATTAACATTGAAGTTTTATCGACAATAAATTTAACCGCACGATTGTCAGTAAATGAATAGAAAATGTCTTCGATGGAAATTGACGATTCATTCAAATCTGAACAAACTGCTATTAAGACGCAGGGGATATCGTGTGAGCATATAATAAGATTTTTAATATTATTATCAACATCGTTCAAAAGAATGGGTAATTCACTCATTCCAAAGCTTCTTTATCTATGAGCTCTAAAGATGACTATCTCGTTACTCGACACTCACTATCGTTAAATCTAACTCATAGGTAACTAATTTTTATATCGGTAGTTTGTACAAATGGCTTGGCTTTGTTTCATCGACTTAGTTTTTAGAGAAATGAAACTTAAACTGCTGCTTAGCAGTTCCCTCGAGAAGATGAAGAAACTGCAGCATATGGCGCGGGCAGCGAAATGAAAAATTTTAATACAAAGAATGACGTAGGTATTCTTTCGATATCTACTACCTATACATGGCTTCCTTTGTGCCTTAACTCGATTAAACTGTGGTACCTGAAAAATTCAAATAAAGGCGTTCAAAATTAAAATAATGAATGTGTATATTGGCAAGCAAAATATTTGATAGGTGATGAATGGATTCTTTATATTGTCTCGAGATTTCATACATTCAATTTAGTACGTAGACTAATTGAAATACGAAACGTTCGTAATGTTTTTTTTTTTTTTTCTCTTAAACTTTTCTCGACGTGCATTTATGAAATGCACGAAGAAGTTATCCTAACCTAACTTACGATTAAACAATTGATGATAATCGTGATATTTCGTTATAAAATTGATCGATAAGATCCGATGCTGACATCAGAAAAATTGAATCTCTGCAACGAAGCTGAGAGATTAAATTAACGACTTATATTCCGAAGTCATTAAACTTTTAATGAGTAATACAGCGTTTAGTTACCTTTGAGTTAGATTTAAAAGTGAAGTTGGGTAGGTGGTCAATTACTCAATAGCGTAGAGCATGTAGAGATTACCGGAATCATTGCCAGGGGGTACAAGTGCGTGGGTCGGTGGTAGGACAGCGAAGCCCAGGAACATGAAGGTGCGGACGAGCATAGCTGAAAAATAAGGTATAATCAATTATGAAACCAGATAGATATCAAATTTGTCAGTAATAACTGCAGTGAATAACTGCCTCTTAAAATAATATCTCTCGACCGGTGGTTTTATAATAATAGTTTATGGCAGCGGTAATAATGAAATCACGTGATAAGCCTGTGGCATTCTGAATATGCTGAAATTGAAACAAAGCCAAGAGTCTCGGATTAATTAACCGGATCTCTCGAGTGGCTTGTTGTTTTGCCATTTGTTTGTTCAGACTATTCAAATATCATTATCGTCCAAATTGAGATACGAGTATAAAGTTGCAAACGTTAACCTTGAGAATTATCCTTGACTTTCGCTGTTTACTGCTTTCATAGATAATTTATACCGTCGTTTATTTCTTTATTTTTAAAATAACTCAAAAACTTAGTAATTCCTCCTATTTTCATAAATTTCGAGATACAGAAAAAAATTGCATCCACCAAATCACGCCAATTGTGAGGTCTGACCAATTCTGTTATTCCTCGATGATTCGGAAGATTCAGGATAAACTCACCGATAACCTCGGATGTGGTGTTATAAAAAGAAGCGATTAGTTTCGCGATCTCTCATTTCTTAGAATTAAAATATTTCATTACTTTGGATAAGATTATAGTGGATTTTGTAGCGATATAAACATAAATTGGGGACATTACTTGGCCAGATTTCAAATGTTAAGTTTACCTCTGTCCGAACGATCCTTCCTGAGGCACACAACGACGTTTGTGCAGTGTAGCGTTTCCTCAGCATATTCTAATAGCGAGACGAATCCCTCTTTAGATCCTTCGGGAAGAAGGCAGCTGGGAACTTGGATGTAAAGGCAACCCTGCCATACCACTGTTTCCCACTTGACACAAGTACTCTCTGTCAAGTGTAGCGCGAATGTTATGCGCAACGATTCACGTTTTTTCAATTCATTTAGTAGTTCATTCTCCTGAAAACAATATTACTGTATTAAAATCAAATTTCTCGATAAATATCTCCGTTCGATTTACATGAATCGTATTGAGCAAAAGTAGATTTTGCTTCTACCCAAAAATGAGTCTATGGAGAAATTTGTTTCTCTTACTTGAACGATGTGGGAGCTCACAGAGAGCTGACTCTGCTTAATCCCCACGCCGCGGCTCTCTGTGTTGACTGTTGAGACAGACAAGGCGGCATGGGGCGCATCAGGACCACCACAGAGGCCCCACGCCCAGCGTTATACAGTAGTGCTGCTGCTGCTGTCTCATTCCCTCATACATACCCTCCTCAATGTATTTACTTGACATCGCACTGAAATCAGATTTGTTTGGCTAAAATTAACGGATGAATAGATGCTAATTGTTCGATGTGATACAAATTAGTATCGATATGAGAAAGTATCACGAGAAAGCGGAAAAATCTTCTTACGTAAATCGTGACTCAGATATATAGCAGAAGTTATTTTTAAAGCAAAGATATGCATGTTTGTATATAATGGTCATAGAATTGTTGACATCTCTATGTTTTAGGCAGCCAAAAATACAAGCCATACATGTGGGAGTAAAATACATAATTTCTATTACACTAGAACCGCTCCGTAATAAATAGGAATTGACAACAAGATACAGACTTTGCATCATTCATTGATCAAGTTTATCAGACTTGCTGCGCCGTTGTTGGAAAATCTAAACGACATGATTGAACTTCTTGACCTCCGAATTATTAATATTATATACATAAGTCAGGGCCATCAGACTAACTTCAGGCAATCTAGACGTTACAGGCGTCACGTCTGTTATGCATATAACTTTATAGTAAAATTCAAACAATGCTAAGAATTTGTAAAGTCGAACTGTTGTTGCTGAAAATAGTTAAAGTATGATTATCGTATTTACCTGGGCCTTGGAGCCATTTTAGAACGGTCAATCTGTTGGGTCTAATAATTTTTCGAATAAATTCGTTAAATCAATTAAATCGATTTGCTCGAGAAGGGCTTTGCCCATCGAATATTGTGCAACGATAATTTTTCCTTGAGCTACCGATCAAATTAATGCAAGATTATACCGGCCGTAGCCAAATTCTGTTTGGTTCGCTTTCGATATGCCGTTGATCTCTGGTTGAGAAAAAAATTCAACTGATCGGTACCAGGATTTGCGTTCCAAATTTATAAAGACTCAAAGTGCGCACAGCATAAAAACATTGTCGAATGCCCAAGACGTCATTAAAATGGGCAGAACGCCAAATGTGACTAGTATAGGTGAAAGAAACTGGCTTTGATCTAGCTCTTAGGCAATCTTCAACAAAATTTATACTCGATCTGGCCAAAAATCTTGTCATTCTGTTTGCATCATAACATTATACACCGATGTGCAAAAAAAGCGAGACAATGGTCGCGACATGTTGTACTATTTCTTTTTATTTTTATGATAATCAAGTAAACACTGATTATGTTAGACGGAAGATAGTGGAATGAAAAATAGAGAATCTGTACTTGAAAGGAATTTTGGATGATGAACAACATTCAGCGACTCGATATTTGATCTGTTGTTTCTCCGGTTGAATAATATATTTATAGTGTTTCTGTGGTATTCACATTTCTGTTTGGAACAAAAATTGATTTTTCTTGACCCGATTAATGCTCGACGCTCAAACAAGTTTACTATGGTATTAGAAAATCGATATTACCTTGTATACAGATATTAGTGGACATGCGAAATAAAATTTCAACATTTCTGGCATATTGTAGAGCAGCTAACTCCTATTTTATTGCCTACATTACTCGTAAAATTAGAAGACAATACCGAACGCTTTTAGAAAAGCACGAGATCATGAATTTTGCAACTTTTCTCGACAGCAGAGATTATTCGTTAATCCTTATCTCTTTTTAAGATAATATTGAACACTGGATGACTTAGCACAGCAATGTTTGCTCGATTTATTACGGTATAGTTTAGTAGCGACTCATCGACGTAATAAAAATTACTTTAGAGACAGTTTAGAGTTCTAAAGTCAGGCACGAGTCGCTTGATATCGACTGGTAGTTTATTTTAATAATCAATTGAACATAATCGGCTGACCGATTGGAATTTTTCCTACCAATGTCAGTCATAATCATTTAATTATTGCTAGTTTATTTCAAACCTTCTGACTCCATATTATCAACACCAGATGCGGAGGAGATATTATTAGTTTGTAAATCGAATGTAAAGATATTCAGATCGAAAATGCACGCATCGATGATTTTAGTATCTTATCTCTACGACGAGAGGAAATGAAAAAACAATACTGGGACAACCGAGTTCATTCAAAGATCAGCAATCGTTATACGGTAACAATAATATAATAGTAAGGAGTTATAAATTGTTGTATGGTAAGTAGAAGGTTCGATTCTGGCTTATCTGGAGGACAGGGTGTCAAAGCTCAACGGCCTCAGTGTGAATAACAGAAGTGCAATGTGTGGCAGATACTTCAGTTGAGGTTCACATTTCATTACCGGATGCCAAGGTTGTAATTCATTCTAAGAATCAAAAACAACAGGAGCCAGAAAAAAATGCAAGATAAATACAACTAGATAAGGACGAGAGCCAAATTCCCATCGTTGATTCAATGCCATAATTTTTTTTTACGTGCATATAGCAATGTTACAATTATCAAATAATTTCCATTCGACCGCGAATCGTTCGATGATATCATTTCGACAGACCATTGATAAAGAATTCACAGCTCAATTTTAACTGTTGAATTGAAAATGACCCAAATTCAGTTTTTAGTGTTCGATGCACTCTGGTGACCTGGCGACCCCATTCTTCAATCGTGAATCGAAGTCCCCATAGTATTTCCTCATAACATGGTAGTTGAAATTGAAAATGTTTGCCTCGTAAAAAATGTAATTTCAAATACGCAACACCGATCGATTATTATCCACTAAAATTATTCATCGATAATTAAAACAATATTCCGCGAATAAGTTGGCATTCGAAGAATAGAATGCCAGGAGTCAAGTGGAGTGTGATCAACAACTTGTAATATTCCATGGCGTCTCTTGAGATGCTCGTAAGTTGATTTCATTATCAAATACCCTCTCTCATGTTGTGTAAATGTATACGCTGCTATTCGTGAAATGATTAAAAAATACAACAGAAGAAAAAAAAAACAATCAAAAGACCTGACCTAACTAATGCATACGTCACGTTTTCTATAATCGATTTATGCGGTCATAAAATTATTTGCGATCAGAAAATAATTTGAAAAAATTTGTTTAAACAACCAATCTATAGGTACACTCGAAATCTCGTTACAGTGTAAGATATCCGAAGAATAAATAATGTCGCTGCATTCTTTCCGTGGCAAATCGGTTGACGTTTTTATCTATTAATATATTAATAATCACAGGACTAATTAAGTTACAACTGTAGGAAACTGCGTTCTACATTTATCTCTGCTAACATTCTGACTCAACTATCTTTGTTTAACTCACACCAACCGTTAATTGTATACGTATAGGTATAAGCACAACAATAATAGCTGCATGGTAACTGATCATCGTTTATACAAAGAATTCCTTATCTTTTTTGCAGTCGGGATTAAGCTATCAAATAACACTTAGGGTTGTTTGGAACGGGTATTGCTTTACCCTATATAAATACTTGGTACATAAGTCTCAGACACTACGCTAAAGTTAGCTATCTAGTTGACCTGACTAAACTTTGGATTGCATCACTCTGTCATTCACCATGAGAAATTGAGATCATTTAACACAGCAAAAAAAGTTAGGAAACCCTATGAGAATGTTGAGAATAATAATATGGTAATGCCTATTGGGAAAGACCTGTTAAAATTTACCAAGTGATCAGAGGCAAGACTATGAATATTTTCAGAGATTGATTCTTCTCGAAATATAACTTTTATTTGTTTGAACTTCTCGCTAAATGGATGATGACGAGTCAATCGCTCATATTTTTCCCTGGTTGACAAGAAAAGATGAGATAAAAATTCTGACGTCAAACTCAGTATGTCCAATGTGACAAAAAATGGTTGGTTAGCGGATCAACGATATGATTAAATTTTTGAAAAACATGTTTCTGAGGTTTTAAAGTTGGTAGGCTTGAGAGATCATTTGTGAAAAAAAAAATCACACCATATCGCCATGTGCAAATCCTTTAGATCGTTGAAAATAAATACAGCAAGAGTAATAGAAACTGTATTTCCAATGTGGAGATAACTTTGGGAATCATACAAAATAATGACAATAGCACCAAAAATAATATTTACTCGAGTGTATCAACATGACCGACATTCAATAAGACCGTTACAACAGTTTTAAATGTTACATTGACCAAATCTCAAGATATGAGAGACTTTATCAGAATTAATCAAATTTGGCAAGACCTACATATGAGAATTTTAACGATTGCATAATTCTAAGGTATTTGAAAGGGTTCCATATTATGTTATCTAAGCAGTTATGATGGCTTAAAAATATTTAAGACTTTGTATATAACTTGAAGGACATTAACAGAATTGTTGGGGATTCTATATGAGGTATTACCTATAATCAATATAACGGTCATTTCACCATGGTAGTGAATTCTAGGTGAAAGTAAAAACTTGTTGATTTGACAAAATAAAAACACCTTGTTTTGGCTCGCCAATAGGTTTCCGACTAATAAAATTAGGAATTTGAATTTCAGGCATTGATAGAACAGAAGAAACACGTCAGCAATGACTCGAGGAATAAGCAGTTATCTAGGATGTGACCTTAAAGAAACAGCCCAGTATGGACAGAAGTGAGCCAACGAGGAAGAAAAAAAAGTTTTGGAAGATTCTAGAAGTGAACCATGAATCCAACACCAGTTTATTTCAAATACAGAGGTTACGAACAATATCATTCAAAATTGATAGATCTTGAACTTAACAATAACAAGTTCATCATAAGTATATGGAGACCAAAACAAATTCTATTGTGCTTTGATAATCTTATCACATGACAATTATAAATTTGATGAAAAAAAAATATGGCCGATCAGGTCAGAACACGAGACTTAAAATCCGGAAAATACCAATTCCGAAATAAAAGTGATGAATGAATTTACAAATTAGATGAAGGTGCAAATCAATGATTATCGAATAGGGGAGTAATATAAACAAGATCAAGTATGAAAAATATGGCAATACAGCATATGCAAGATGGCGACAATCTTATAATAAAAATGGCGTATATTGTAGATGGCAACTTACCAATTACTGGAAATTAAACTCGGCATAATTTCTTCGTTTTTACTACGTTCACAATTACTTAACGCCTGACTGACACTAATACTCATACTTCTTCTTTCGTAAAATCTTGATAGATTTTGATGAACTGCTTCGAGCAGAATTTTGCGCTTTAAAGCGATACTGGCTTGGTAAAAGCTGAGTCTCTTTCAACAGTGAGGCTGCTGCCTACTCCGGTAGCTCGTAGCGAGTGTTCGAATTCTTCCTCGCCAGTTCCGAGTTGGCCAGTACTTTCTGTCCACTGTGTCTGTCTCTCTCATTCCCTGACGTCACACTGCGCGTCGCGCTTGCGTACTTTCAATTTAAATCGTATTCTCATTCAATTACATTGCTTTGTGAGCCAACATAGCGTTCAACGGCGTGAAGAAACACGAATCATATGCTCGACATTTTCCAATGCTATTTGAAAAGTCCACAGCTCCCCAAAACCCTTGATTATCTATCGATGACACTGCAACATCTTATTGTTAGTTGCGATAAAAAAAAAGGTGGATGTGGCTAGCTTTGTTCAATTGTGTATTCGTAAATGAATCATCTTCCATCAAAAATGCTCAAACGGGGAATAGGATACTCTAGGAATCAAAGCAGACGTTATAGTTGATTTGTTTTCTTAACGTATTACTTTTATTCCATCCAGATAGATATAGAAATTACAATGGTACATTGCAAAAGGGAACAACACTGCAGCAGGGAAGAGAAACGCTGTGATATAGAAATTTTGGATTTCGGGTAATTTGGAATGTACGTGATCTTGTCAATGTTATATGGCTAGAATAATTCTACCACGTGCGAGGCGCGGGACAATCGAGATAATAGGTATTCGGTCAAGGCACGACACTTTACTAGCTAGATTACTTATCAAATAATTAGAATGATTTCTTTATCTTCTTTCATTTTCATCTATTCCTTTTTTTTTTTTTTCTTTGTATAATATAAAAAAGTACAATTCTCCTATATATGATTCGGGCAATTAATATACGGTATCCACAAAACAGAGTTTGGCTTTTGCCTGTGCTATAATTAAAAACCGAAAGGTTAATTCCTTAAATAGTTTGTAAACAAGACTAAAACTAGAAGAAACAGGGTTAGTAAACTGTGCATGTAAAATACTGTCTCTAACCGCACATAATTTGGCGAACAAAGTCTTCGTAGTTTATGTTACCCTGGGAATCCTCATGCCCGGCCAATAGCGTCTCCACTTCTTCGTCGCTCAGTTTCTCACCTAAGTAACGATTAGAATGATATCATAAAATTTCCAACTCAATTAGGATCTCATGATATTTTTTTGAGATTGAATATTAAAGATTGTTGTAACAGTAATTCTAATCGCAATGAAAAATTCACAGATAGTTCTTTCTTACGTACCAAGTGTAGTAAGTAAATGCCTGAGTTCGGCAGAAGAAATGTAGCCATTTCCATCTTTGTCAAAGTGTCTTAGTCCCTCGATGAAGTCATCGGCTGTATCAGAAGTACGAGATTTGCTGATTGCTTGGTAAATTGGAAGAAATACTTCGAAGCTAATTCTTTCATCAGGCTTGTGCTGATGAGTGAACTTCTTCACGTCAGATTCAGTCGGGTTCTGTCCCAAGGCCCTGAGGGCATCGCCGATTTGAGCGATGTGAATTTTTCCATCTCCACGACTGTCAAAGAGCTGGAACGCCTCTTGGAATTCTATTTATAGTATGAGAAAGAAATAAGAATACCGGGTATCTCCAATACAGGAAAAATTATCTGATGCTTTTTTAAACAAAAAAATTTAAGACTAAATCTGTTAACAAAATTATATCAAACTCACACCTCGAGCTGAGATAGGAATGTTATCAATACCAAATGCTATTGTGACACCTTTGCGCATAATATTACCGAGATAATTTACCCTCAACGGATGACATCATCCTATTGGACAGCTCTCGATAACTGTATCCGTACATCGTTCACAGTTGAGTTTATAGATAAACAAGTAAAATCACTGAAGATAATCAAAATGTGATTGCAAAAATATTTTTTAGCAATACGACTGAAAAGTATGAAGGTATTCAGATTTTGATATAGAAATAGAGGTTAATACAGAGCAAAATATTGTTCAACTGGTATTTAACAGAAAGAAATGATAACTACAGGTTCGAGTACGTGAAGACTCGATTGCCAACTGATGATGTCAGATTGAGAATAAATTTTCGTAGGTAGAATAAAAGTACGAGAGAATCATAGTTGTTACTTAAACGCAGAACATTTTACGTTCACTTTCAAAAGTATAACCATAAAAGGTAATCTCGGATAAACCGACCCGGGGCGTGTCTAAAAAGGCGAAGATATTCTTGACCTGAATTAACTTCAAGAAAAAAATTTGCCCCTCTTAGGTCTTAAGAGCTCAGTCACTCACCGGCCAGCTGATCTTCTGAATACGAAGCCTGAAAACACGGTTACAGCTTATTCAATTTGCCGAATTAAGGGCCAAGAAAATGTATCAGTAAAATGTCAAAACTTACCATGATCGCAGTACGCAGTACGTTTACTGTCAGATGCAAACTCGCAACAAGCTGATATGACTAACCAGTAACCACAGGGCACTAACCACTCGCTAGTCAAAGACTTGTGACGTAGTAGCAGAATTCTTAACGCTATTTGTGATCGCCGGAAGTGACTCACTGGCTTGGAATTTTACTAAAATTTTGCTTTATTTTAGCCTAAGTAGGCCTTATCCTCTCGCCCGCGTACGATGTCAGCTATATGATTATCAGTTTCTAGCCTGGAATATAGGAGGGAAAAA
Organism: Athalia cordata; assembly: GCA_963932425.1. Lineage (NCBI taxonomy): Eukaryota > Metazoa > Arthropoda > Insecta > Hymenoptera > Athaliidae > Athalia > Athalia cordata. The sequence continues at coordinate 1,526,288 of OZ010627.1, forward strand.
ATAAGGTCTGAATTATCGACAAGATCGACAGTCAAAGGTCAGAAGTGCACCTGAAAATGAACGCGATGATGGCTGCGCGTGTGATCATTTATCAGAGATAACAAAAAGAAAGATCTTCTATTAAGGTACTTTCAAGAATCTTATAAGATTGAGCTTCAAGTTTTGTAGGACAGTTTTGTTGGTTTTCTAAATTTCACGTTCTTTTTCTTTTTTCTTTCCCCCCGTCAGTCGATTACTGAATTTAAAATTCGGTTAATCGTTTACGAGTTTCGATTTATGTTCTATCGATTTTGAACCCAGCGCGAGAATTTGAAATTGTACAGAGCGACGAGACGACGCCACGCGTTGACTGAAGATTGTACCAATGTTCAAATTAGAAATTATATTGGGTAACTGTGTAAATAATGGTAGTAACTTTATTGACAGTTAACATCGCATCAAAAACCATCCGATTATACATAAAGAACATCGATTCGATCGATTTATCACAGAGATACAGATTTCGATTTTTTTTTTCTTTTTCTTTTTTTCATCGTGGTTTGAAAAGACACATGGAACAAAGTATCACTCGGTGTGTTAAAATCGTGCAAAAATTCGCTAAAAATCTGTATAAAGATCTTCTATGTTACAATCTAAATACCGTATACCTAAGAATGATTTGATTAAAGTTTCAGTACAGATAATATAATTCTATCGTTTTTACACACATAGGATATAACAAATTAATCAACATCGGTATCCTCGGTAAGTACAATGAAGCCCTAACAATATGATTAATCTTTTTTCCACAATCAGCTTCACAGATTCGGAAAAATATCCGATCTCACAGAATATTTTTACTGTATTTTAAACAATTGAAGTATGATGTATTCAGAATCTAATTTTTGATAATGAGATTTCAATACTCAGAAACTAAAGCTTCGACTCTCTTAAGAGACTTCTGGAATGTGATTTACGTATACCTATGTAGATAAGTCTGAATCGAATGTTTTGATTTTGATTAAGTTACGTATACTCAAAATCCTAGATTATACATACACATATAAACTAAGTCTTGAACTGCACTGCGGCACTTAATCTAATTGGTCCGCTCTCAGCATAATTTCACAACTTCCATCTCAGCATAGAATGCTTATGATTTTACCTCCGGTGCAGTGCTTTCAGAAAATTTGTTACTATCGTTACAACGTCAAGAATCGTCGTTAGATTTTATCGATGAGTGATATCGTTGACCGAACGGAATATATGAATTTTTTATTCGTGCACACACATCAAAATTACAATTTCACCGTATTACCCCACAGCGCACAAGAATTCAAAGTTTAAACAGGACACGCGTTTCGATGGCGCAAGCAAAACTATCTTTAATCGACAAAATATTATATTCGTTTGCTTGGTTTACGCTATTTTATTTCCATCGCCAAAAAGAAGTGTGCATATCGCATTTCTCAATGCAACGTTCGCGTTAAAAGTTGTATCGTGTAATGGAGCGTTTGTCATCGGGCTTGAATATTTTCCGCTCAAAAACCATTCGTTTATTGCCGCACGTTCGTAGGTGAAGCCGTCTAGAAATTGAGATTTAGTTTTATCGTTCTGTAGAGAAACTCGATCATTTGAAGTGAAAAGTTTTCCATTTTTTCTTCCTTCTTCATAAAATCTAAGGAACGTACCTGAACACTGCACAGGTTCGCGCATAATTTCGTGCGTAATTGGGCACAAAAATTCGTGAGGTATTTCAGTTTCGTCGTTAATATCCCATGTATAGTTGTCTTCTCGCCTCAGCCAATAAAGTTGTTTCGAAAAAGTTTCGATGGTCTGTTGATAATAAGTGAATGAAAAAAAAGAAACAAGTCGAATTGATAATCGCTCATAGTTGGTAAAATCGTAAACATAAAAGTGGGTCATTTTTTTTTATCATGCTTCTAATCGGGTAAACACGCAGTGGGGAAAAATCGCACAAGGTCATCGGCAACACGCGGACAATTTTTGTATATTATTTCGAAGATTTGAAACGTAGATGTTAACTATGTAAAATTCTTCTTTTTTTTGTTACCTCTTCGTCGTCTTGAATTTTTAAACCATCTATCAAGGCTTGTTCAGGCATGGTCAACAAATGACGTCCGTTCAAAGAAGTTCCTTGAATTTTTTCCACCAAATGGGGCAGCTCGATTTCTTTGAACCATCGTATTATTTCCTCGGACTTCCAATCTGCTACCTGTAGAGATCATTTATAGAAAAATATTGACGATTATAAACTCATTATATAAACTACTATGATCGGACTCGGATAAAACTCACTCTTTTCTTTGCCTGCCTGAGTCTGTCGGCGAGAATACTTTGGGATATCAATAACTGCGGTAACTTCCATACGAGTACCGTTTTGTCTAACGCCCCTAAAAACGAGAATAAAGATATTAACGTTATTGATTCTTTCTGGAGCAAGAAAATTACGTACCTGTGACAAACAGCGATAAATCTTCGGCAAAGGCACATGTGGTGACAAGGCTGTCGTGATTTTCTAACACGTGAAGACAAATCCCAGAATACTGTAGAAAATTGAAGAAAATTTATCGAACAATTTCTGCTTAGTTACTTTTAATAATCGATGAAACAATCCTACTCACCACACTCCATAATCGCGCGGTTCTATCCGTTGCAACGCTTCCCAAAATTTCCCCATTGATCGGCGAGAATCGAACGCACATTACATTACCTCCGTGTCCAGCCATCGACTTCCACAATTTATAGTTGACCCCAGAATTACTAGATCCGATCGAGTTGTACTGCATTTCTTCGTCGTCAACGGTCGTGTGTATCGTAATGTTCCATAATTTGACCAACGAATCGTTACCACAAGTTGCCAACAAGTAGCTGGAATGCCTAGTGGCACTAAAATTTGGATCTGCAACAGGCCCTTTAAGTGGAAGAATTGTATTCGTTAACATTATATGGCTAGTCGATTCGGACGATTGACTTTTAGGGGAAGATAAAGGTGAATGATATTACCTGTCGGCGCGAGAGGTTCAAGGACAGGACTGAAGTCGGCATCCTGTACTCCTAAATCGTGTCCTTCTTCGCAAAAGATTAAAGGAAGTTCATTCGCAGTATCTCTGTCGTCAAAAAGCCGCCAAGTTCCTTCACTGCACGCAGTTACCAGATAGTCGGAGTCCGGTGTAAAGGCAACAGCGGTTATGGCGTCGGAATGACCTCCGAAAATTCTGCATGTACAGAAAAATTGAAAATTTTAATTTCCTAATTCGATAATCTTGGTAATTGCAGATCGGTGTGATATTTACTGCATTTGTTCCATGGTATCGACGCTCCACAGAGTAGTTTTTTCGTCATCTCCAGCCGTGGCGATCATTTTCCCATTTGGAGACCATCGGCAAACGCGTATTCCCGATCCAGAATTAACAAAACTCGATTTCGCTCTGCCACCCATCTGCGCGATATTAACCCAGTTCTATATAAAATTTAATTTACACCTCGATCAATCGATCTACCTCCGTATCCCAGACTATCGTTGTACCATCCAGAGAACAAGATGCCAACATTGTACCGCATGGACTAAATTCAACGTGATTCACGCTGTACTTATGCCCTTCCAAAGGGCTGAAACTTTTCTCTTCAAATTTCAACGAAGTGCCGACGATCTCATCGTCGAATTCCGTCGCCTCCCATATACGGACGAGCTTGTCCCTGTAAGCAATGACATTTCCTTTCATGAAAATTCGATCATCAAAATACAGGATTTAATATTGAAAAAAAAGTGCCCTGCTCACCCCGCACCAGATGCCAGAAGATTATTCGCGTGAAAAGCGACCGTGTTTACAGCACCCCCATGATCGTCCAGTTTTTGTATCAAACTAACTTTGTTGTCCGAACATTCCGCCTGTTTCACCACTTCTTGTTCACCCATGAATGTCTGCAATTGTTACGTGAAGAATCAAAAAAAATAAAAAGATTCGACGAAATTACTGAAATTTCATTTTCATTGAATTACCTCTCCACTGCTGGTGTAATGTTGTTTTGGACTACAAGGCTTCACAAGTTCAGAATCCAGGCTCAAGTTTCCGGTCAAATCCCATACAATGACGGACTTATCGTTGGATCCTGAATAGAATAAATTTATTGATTCAATTTCTCCAATTTCAGCTCATCTAACTGGTAGAGGCGAAAAAAGGTGACTAGTTATCTCACCGGTGGCCACCAAATTTCCGTCTCTGGAGAAGGCACAACACGCCACGTATCTTTTGTGACCTCCTAATACCGCCATTATTTTTCCAGTGCTCTGAAACATGGCAAAAGTACTTTAAGTTTATACATGTATTCGAATGAGATAAATAACCAGCCAATAATTCAACAACTCACCGTTTCCCAAATAACCGTGGCTTTGTCCAAACCGCTGCTCACGATGTAAGACCCGATAGAATTAAAACGAACGCAAGTCAACGTGCTGCTGTGTTTTTCCATAATTCTAGACAAGCTTATCGATGCAAACGAAGGATGAGTTTCGCATTTATTTTGCGATACGCTAACTTCCCATAATTTTACCATATGGTCGTTACCGCATGTCACCAAATTGTAGAGCTTTGTAAATGCTTCGTTATCTACGGTATAGTATAATAAATAACTATTTGAAAAAGTCCATTTCCATGCCACAGAGTCACGAATATCAGTTATGACTATTCAATAAGTTTACACAGTCCTAAATTGTACATTTTAAACGATCGATATACATGGGAACTTTATTTTTATTATTATTATTTGTATTATTTGTATTAGCCAGAAGATATCTATGTTCAGATCGATATTGAATAAATAATGAGCACGCATTATATACTTGGAATGTATTTTCAAATAAATTATCGGTAGGGATATACAGTAAATAATACAAAAACTAGCTAAGAATAAGTGCGGAGAATAGGTAATTTGTATATCGGATGCTATTTTTGATCGAAAAAATATCCCTAAAATCAGTCAAGTTGAATGACAAATGTCGACGATCGAATCCAGTCGGTGACATTGACTTACCCGTAACTTCCTGATGGACAGAAAAATCACAGGAAACGACCCCCAAGTCGTGTGCATCATCGACAGAAGTCAACGGTGATATAATTTGAGCATCCGAAGTACAAGCGTCGCTCAATTCAGCCGAAGAAAATAGTTTTAACACACCAAATGTGCAGGACGTTAATAGCCAGCATGAATCGGGTGAAAAACAGACGCTTTGTACGGCCCCTTCGTGCTGCTGAAATGTCCTATAAAAATTGAAAAGGGTATAAAAATTATTCGAAACAAGTGTAAATAAAAAATGGACATTTTGTAGCCCTGTAATCTCAATATTTCAGCACTCTTTTTTCCGCCAAATTATCTTTACTAAGCGTTACGTAATGCTCGATCCAGTGGGTAAAGGATATCCATCAATATCCTGACAGTTCGGAACCAAAATAATTTGTCCTGAAGAAAACTTTTTGTTATAGTAAGTATGACATTAAAAACTTTCCTTACGTAACCACAAAGGCGACATACGATTACCGTGTCGAAAAAAAGCGTGAACAGGGTGGTTAGCGTTGATGTTTTTTCCTTTATTTTTTTTTCTTTTCAAATTACGATCAATAATTCAATCATTGTACTCGTGTTTACCCGATATGTTCAAGTAGTATAGGTAAACCATATTATACTATTTTTTTTTTTGCGCTCGCCTGACTCTAATTACAACCTTTCTGATTCAATTTTTAATCACTGTTCCGTTTCCAACAAGATGTTAATTTTACCTATGTGTGCAACAACAAATGACGGTCGATCGAATATAAATAAATAAATAGATAGGTAAAGCGGTGCGCATTCTTTTTCCTCTTCTCTATAATTTTTCCTTAGTTAAATTCGTACGATAATTTAAAATCTGAACAATTTACCGTATCAAATTCCGGTGTACCAAATCCCATACGCAAACTTGACCGCTGTCACCTGCGGTTACCAACAGGGTAGAATCCGGTGAAAATTTGCAAGCTCTAACAGCTTCGCCCCCGGCTTGAACCATCGTGTGTATCCTCACTCCCGACTGTTACAAGAAGTAAAAAACCAAAAAAATTAAACTAATGAACAATGAAGCTGCAATTGCATGTTACGGAAATACGCGTATATAAAATACGGATCTTTTTTCGACATTGGAAAACATGGAAAATGTAAACGTACCCGTAAGTTCCAAAGATGTGTGGTACCGTCTATGCTTGCGGAAGCCAACATCGTGCATTGCGGGCTTACTTTTACGGATGTTACTCCGTATTTGTGTGCCGATAAAGGAGAATATTCCGCTTCTACGTAACCCAAACCTTTTTGCCACTCCCATACTCTGACACGTTTATCTCTGTTTGATAATCGAATGAAAATTATGGTTTGAAATTTGAAGATTTTACAATGTCAAGCGACTCACCCTGAAGCAGTGACCAATATGCAGTCCCCCGCAAAGTCTACACTGTTAACGTCACTGGTATGAACTTTTAAAGTTTGTAGAATTTGAACATCCGTCGCAATAGCTGTCATATCTTTCTACCTGTACCTTTCCAAAATTACATGAACAATTATATCGTAGTTAGGATTTTTGGCTAATTTTTTGGGTAGAAATTTACGTCTTCCAGTGATAAATAAATGTAACAAATATAATTAAAAAAAGAATAAGAAAAAAACCTGTACGATGTTTTATTCAATATAGAAAAAGAAGTACAGAAAAAAAAAGAGTCAATGTAATAACAAACAGCAATTTATTATTCTTTATCAGATTCTTATCATCGCATATAACACGTTCTCTTCTAAAAGATCTGATCACTGTACATGGGAGTATTATAATTATTCCCACAAACTGGCAAGCGATACGATTATCTGGTCTAATAAGAATAAAAATAGTTAAATAAATAAATAAATAAACAAATGGATTATTCGTTTAGAAAGTCTTCAGACTTTTGTGTTATAGACCTCCGGCGAGCTTATGTCTATGAATGATGATAATTTATTCAAAGCTTTCTCACATACGTCGAGAGTACGTGAATGTGTACGATATTTGTATATGGTTATAGCGAAGTGAAGGAAAAATAAAAAGAAAGAGAAAAAAAACATTGAGAGATGACGTGTAGCGAACTATTGATCACATATGAGTGCACAATTGGAAAATGAATTTATTATAAAACGTGTGAGAAATATTGAAATGAAAACGCAACGATTTTCAACGTTTGGAATAATTCTCGATAGGCTGCATTTGAAAAAAATTGGCCTTTTTGTTTTTTTGTTTTTCACACCGGGATCAGATGAGAAGAGAATAAAAATCTGAAGAAAATTCCTACTAGGTACTTACCTACAAAAGGCACATTTTAATAGTAAAAATTTATACGTGAACTGATAGGGGTGGTTTGTAAAATATTAGGTTCAAAATTTGATAGTTTTTTTTTTGCCGAGTTACCAGCAATCGTATTTAATTTAAAAAAAAATTTATATGATTTCAAAACATATTTTTAATGTTAATTTTTAATACGGCGGTGCAGAACGAGATTCGCGGAATGTGCTGCGCTGGTGGAGTCTTTGATGTGTTTGTAAAAATGATTGAATTTTTGATCATCAATCGTTAGATTTTTAACAAACATCTGGACAGAGAGACGAGTTGGGTTAAACGTAGGTAAGTAAACCTTACCCGAAGAGCGCAACTGGCGTTATGAGGCTTGCTGTTCAGCAATTTCAGAACGCATGTCTCTCTGCGTAGGTGGTAAATCGATATTTTGATACAGTTTTGACGCTTTTATTTTCCAAACTAGACTATACTTTTATCAACTTTTATAGTACACAATCGTAACATTAAAAGTTAATAATAACTTTTGAATTAATTACGAATCTAAAATGTACGATCGTTGCACGCGTTACTGGCTATGGATTGGCTATATAATCGTACGTGTTTTATACAAATTCACATTCTAACGATGTAATTATGCTTTTAAAATAATTATCGAGATAATTATTTTATACACCGTTAGTCAATCGACTTGACTCGATTAAATCGAGAAAAAATATATGTGTAATAGGTGTGTATTCAACCCTCAATTTTGCAGGATTACAGCTATTTTATTTCACGCGTTACAAAAATATTCGATATCTCTCTCGATGCCTGTTTCCAGGATTCTCCAGACCAAATCAGCGTTATCGAATACTTACGATGTGGGTAGGTATACCAAAATCACAGCTAATTTAATTCAGAAAAGACGCTACCCAACATACCCTCTTTTTCCCACATTAATAATATTGACTTTTAGAAGAACATAGTGTTTATGGATTGAACTTATGCACAAATGTCTGACGGTATAGGTACGCTTTTATGATTTTAATCTACTCACCGAGGGTATAATAATCTTATCATAATATCAACTCTCGTTCGACTTGCCCCAGGGAATATTAACGTCATCCTTTAACTCGTAATATACTTCGACGTAACACACACACGTTCAAAACTGCCTAATTTTCGACATTAAACATAAATATCTCTATTCAATATTCACGCACTTAGTCTGGTACCCTAGACGTATTAAATTTCCCTAAATTATTTTCACCATTTGAATAATAAAACTCTCCAACGTTTGGCCCTCTTATTTTTACTGTGTTTTCAATCGTTTCTTTCGGCAACTTCAACTCGAACGTCTCATGCGGTAACCAATTTGATTTATTCAAGAAAATACTACAATAGAAAACATTTGATAACGATGATAATAACAACGGTTCTCACCAGCGTTTACAGACAAAAATGGTCGCAATTTGTGTATCTGAATTAACGATCTGTAATCTGCATATAACCTGGAGAAGATTTAAGGTAATTTCTCGACATAAATTCCAGCTGTTCCAGCCGGCGAATATATCGTTCGAAAGAATCTTGGTGATTATTGACATAATGGTGAAAACAATTACAACAGAATTCTAATAGTTGAAGTATTATTTATAAAATATTAAAATTACAACATTTTTCTATCAGGTATTATCATTATCATGTGAATATGAACTTATTAAAATGCGTACCGGTTACAAAAGATCGATAGCTAGCTCGTACAATATTTTATTTACACTTAATGGATAAAACCTTTTAGACTCTTACCTGAACGAGCATAACTTGTGACTTATACAATTCACAGGAACAACTTCATCCATCAAAGTATTCAAAGATGACGTATGAATTTTTCAATAAAATAACAAAATCTGGATAACAAAAACGAAAGAAATATCGGCTCGATAAAATCATGAACTCAGCTTCTGGTAAGCTCGTTGTGAAAGAACAATTTCCAGCCAATGGTACAGATTCTTTTGCTCTGACTGCCGGAGGTACAAAAAAAAGCTCCGAACGTTTCTACCAAAACAACCCTTGCATCGATTATAATAATAATAATAATTCTACTGAGATTACCGGCAGCCGATAGTTCGCCCTCAGTCTTTAAAAAATATTCAGATTTTGCCAATCGGTGGTTGAATTGCCATATTTCAATATCCTGCGAGGCCGAAATTCAGGGTGAATATTATCGACACTGTTGTCGGTAGGATGAAAAGAAAGTCCCACACTTTTGGGGTGGACAATAAACCCCCGCTGGCATCCCCGTTGCGTTGAGAATGTTGAGACATCGAAGCGATCTCGACCACTGGACAATAAAAGCGCAAAATTTTTAATAGCCTATAATTATTTGGATGAATTTTATGAAGTTGTAGTTTAATCGAGACAAAATTCCAACGTCAATCTCCACCTTATTGTTTCACATGATAAGTGTGCTATAAAGTTGCCTATACGATTATCGAATAAATTAAGGTAGACAAATGACGCGGCTGCGAATAAAATTCTCCATTATCAAGTTCTGTTTGGACTGTAAGACTTTTTCCTTCGTTTCTCCGTTCTATTTTTCTTACTACAAAAAAGCCCTTTCGATAGCTTGCGGCTGTGAGAGCCGGAAATTCAATTTCACGGAGAGCAAACCTTTGGCTCTATGGGCAATAGGATACCCGGGACTGCGAATACAAAAAAGAAAGAAGAAAAACAACAACAACAAATAAATAAAGAAGGAAAAAAGGCAAATTTAGGAGGCATTTCCAGAATACCGTTTCTCACTTTACTCTTCCTCCTCTTTATGTATCCGGGATACAAAGAAAAAAACTGACAAAAATGTCGCGAGAAACTGTGAGTGGCGGTTGAAAAATCAACAATGAAATCACCTGACAACGGGTATAAAAAATAAAAACATTTTTCTGGCCTTATAGATGAACTTGCGTGAACTCTAAAAATGTACACATCAATTGACTTTGGAGAAAAGTAACGTAGTTGAATATATATTTTATGAAAGAAAATGTGTTTTACCTGGCATAATTTTTTGTTCAGGTGATATTTCGACCCTTATAAGTTCGTCGTCATCTTCGGAGGCTGAAAGAAAAGGAAAATAAAATAGAATATTTACTCTCTCTCATTCCCTTTTTCACGAGAAGATCTTTTCCTTTTTTTTATCGGCAACGTGTGAAATCATCAACTTACGAGCCCCTTCGGTGGAAAATCGCAAAAGCCGAGAAGGCCTGCTCCATCCATAACGATTTCTCGAAAGTATCAAACCTTCGTAGTGCGTTGCTAGGGCGAGGCCGGTCAAGTTGAAAGATCTGGCATGCACAGGACCGATCGCATTACTCCCGCTTGGAATCAACAGTTTGTGCCATTCGCTGCGTGCTCCGCCTCTCTGGAGGTCATGAAAAATCGTGCTTATAAACGTGTCTGTTTTCTAATTTTTTTATAAGGTGACTCACCACAAACTCGCGAAACCAAAATTGATATTCTATTATCGGACTGTAGCTGTCGACCTCCCATATAAAATTGTAAACGGTTTTTCCAACGCTGTGAGATTCTTTTTTAAATATCGCCGGATTCGCGACTCCTGATAATTCGACGACGGCGTCGCTAACTCCAAGAGTATTCGATGCTCGACACAAGTAATAACCGTAGTCTGACGTTCTCGTATTTCTGATTATCAAACTGTGATCGTTTCCAGCAGTGTGTTTTACGATCCGAGGAGAATATGGAACTTTTTCATCGTTAAAGTACCATTCGACCTAAAAAGAATTCCATTTTACCTTTTCATTTAATACATCCACCTTCTCTATTCCTTATAATGTCGATATTTCAAACGATATGGCAACGATATGAAATTCGAACAAAATTATTTCACTGAATTTTCAACATCAAACTTTGTAATATGGAAAAAGAAAATAAATAACCTTCGCGTCCGGCCATGCGATGACCTTGCAATCAAGTTGTGCTCGTATTCCAGGTGATGCATGTACCCAAGTTTTTTTAACTTCAATTTCCGGCTTGTCTGCGAAAAAAAACCAACAAAAAAACAATTATCAAATATAAATAATAAAAATGACAGTTCTTTTTACTCCTTCGCAAAGAATTTTTTTCTCTCATTCAGACGAAGATAAAATTCATTGTAAAAAGCTCCGGAGATATAACGTCGATAAAATCTGGAGGTTATTTTGAATTTTCGCCTTCGAATAGGGGAAGACGAAAAAAATTTCACGATGGATGTAACGACTGTATGAGACGTCAGAATTCCAGCGGTGGAAGTTTGACCGTCTAGTGTAGATATTGTATCTACACTCGAAGGTTTGACCAGCGTAATTCTGCATAATGCTCACTACCCACCGCACATATATACGACAACATTTCTACGATTCGTGACATAATTCTTAAATAATTAATTCAAGTTCTAGTTCGCGTTTTACCATGCTAAGTAATAAAAATTGATTTCTTCGCTGCTATCTGCTTTCGAGAATCGAGCTCACAGTACACATTTTTCCTCACACGTCAACGCTACAATTATTATTTATTACATTTATAATAATCCGAGTTCAATTACCAAAAATATCCAGAAGTTCTATGAATAAAGTTTAAATTTAGAACGAAAATTTATAGGTATTGTAGAGATACTTTTTGTGCTTCTATTTTATCAGCGATTATGTCACCGTAGAGATCCGTAGGTATAGGTGCTGTCGATGAGTGAGCCCGCGCCGGGGGGGTGTTAAAACGAGAGATAATTCATTTGTGGAAGATTTAATCCAATCAAGCTTCGTTTTATTATTCATATAGCTCGTGCAAATAGAAGCAATCATGCAATATATGCATATATGGTTCCGTCCATTCGTTTCACTCTTCTCTACATACTTGATAAACGTATACAAATGTGCAGTATATATGCGTATGCATGTGTGCGTAGGTATATTCGCCTCTTTATTATCCTCTCTATTTACTCCCTCCTACTCTTCTTCTCTTTAGGTTAATATATTAACTTGCCAAATTATCATCTTTTGTGCACGCTCAATGGACCCTTTTCATTGTGCATGTTTAATAAAATTGGTAATGGCCTTCTTTCATGTACAATATTTATAGATTATGTTTGTATAAGTTACAAACATATACGTCGAACCTTAAACTATAAAGTTTTTTTTCTGTTAACCTGAGTTAAAAATACCTTAAAAAATATATGAATCTTTTTTCTTCGTCATCAATATCCAAGTACAATTAAATAGAAACGGAACATTGCGTCCGTAATTAGAAATGAAAAAGCACAAAGAAACAATTTAAAGATCATGCAATTTTTATGCAGTCCGCGAACGCATAAGGCAGTTGCATCGATTATTCTTTTTTTCTTTCTGTGACAACTTTTTTGCGCTTAGTTAATAATTTCTGGGGTTTTTTCCTTTTTTTTTTTACGGAAAGATTTGAATCTGCACTCGACGTTTTCCAGTTAGGAATTTATATTTTTTGTTCTGAAACCCGCTCGTGTTTACCCATAGCTGGTCGTTTGTTATATTCGATACTTTTATGCAAATTGAGGTGCAGTGGTTATTATACCACTGGACTATTCCGTATAACTTATACTTACACATTATGCGGGGTTAAAAGCAGTCGTGACGTACAATCGCAAATTAGATTTTACATAGCTGGGTCTTAGAAATCGCGTTGTGTGCATTACGTCGTGGAAAATTAATCCGAGAAGTGAATTTTCAGAATCATGTTTCCTTTTTTTCTTTTTTTTTTTTTAAAGTCTCTGTAAAAATCTCTTCGAAATCATTGCAGATCCGTATAATTGAAAGGAAAAAAGAAGTTGTGAATAAGAAAAAACAAAGAAATTAATAATCTAGTTGCCCAAGCTGAAATAGTTTGATTAATTTATGACAAATAATTCATTACATTTCATGTAATAAAAAAATACGCACGTTTCACGCGAAGGTCGATCGTCGCACTAGCTGGTTGACCAACTCCATTGGTTGCTACGCAAGTATATCGACCTGAAAGATCACGATTATCCGCGTGAAAACGAAGTCTTGGTCTGTCGTCTATCAGAAGGAGGTCTTCACCCTAAAATAATAAGGAGAAAATTGGAAATTTGATCAAGAGAAAACTTTGAAATCGTCTAGTTCAAACTTATGGCCACGCACGTCGCATATCATTTTTTTCTTTATTTTATTTTCTTCAAAAATTTAATGTACTGATTTGTGACGTACGTACAATTACCAACATTTTAATGGTCAAATTAGATCAAATATTGTAGAAAATTTCATTATCAAAGTATAAGCTAATTTCTATCTTGAGGATCTTATTATAGAAATTGTTAGTTTGCCACTCTGTTAGTATGAAAGCCTTAAATGGCTGCCTGCAGCGAACCTTCAATTATATTACTTCGATCAGATAAAAGGGTGAGTTTTTTCTTTATTTCTTATATAGTTCGAGATACAATCTACGTATATACGCGAAAAGTAAATGATAAATACCACTTTTCTAGATCCTGTGATATGGTGTATATCATATTATAGGTATATAAACAAAATGACATCATTGCAATATCAAAACACATAAATTGGAATGCAAGAAAAAAAGAACAAGAACTGTTCAAATTCAGAACACAATTCGATAAATGTACATTCAATAAAAAGTGAGAAAATTGCGAAAAATCAGAGGTAATCGAAACGGTGGTAAAATAAACAAACTTATACCTTTGATCTCCATGATATTATGGGCGTCGGGACGCCCTTGGCGACGCAAGCCATGTCCACTTCGTCTCCCATTGCAACTTCCAACTCTCCAGATTCCGGTACAGGATGAACGGTTGGCGGATCTGTAAAAATAAAAGATGTGCTTCATAAATATCTTCCTGTGTTTTCTTTCCAACAATTTGGAATTTGAAAAAATTTTTTGCTCACCGGTTCGGTTATCAAAAGTAAAATGATAATCGGTGTACAGCCTTGTGTGAAAAATTTTTCTTACAGTATTAGGTATATGTGGGTGTTTAATTTGTCGTCAATTAGAAGCAATTTCGTAAAAAAATGTTCTATCTGCACCATCGGAGCTATTATTTCTCTACTTATATATGTGTAAATAATTGATAATTCGATATAATTGAAAGACTTACACATAACTTCAATGGCGTGAACTTGCGTCACGTGACCCCAAGGTGCTGGCCTTGATGCTTGACAAACGTACTCCCCCGTGTCTTCGGGTTTTACAGAAGCAACTTCCAGGCTATTATTTTCCAACATTTTTATTCTAGCCGGAAGTAAGAGGGTCGCTTCACCGCTATCCGCCAATAAGACGCCTTCTCGCCACCAACGAACCCGAGCTGGCGTACCTGATTAAATTACAATTGAGAAAAATCTTCTCTCCACGATCTCATTATAATATAATCAATACGTCGTACAACAATATAATGTTTCAAGCGCAGCTTTTTTCCTTTCATTTTATTATATATTTTTTACGCCCTTCTTTCCCTCTTTATACGCCCCCAAGTCTTCGTTCCTCCAAGTTTTATGGTGAAGAAAAAGAAAGAAAAATTGTTGATTTTACAAATTTTCCGAATCAAACGATTCGATTTCCACAAAGTAATACAGAGCGTTTTACAATATCGGGTGGGAATCATTAAAATTTAGTAAAAATAAACCAAAAAACTTCATTTACCATGATATCAATTTGTAATGTAATATTCTGTGCGTGATTTAGACGAGTTAAATCCAAATATCAATTAACGTGGCGCGATAATTGAATGTGGAGTTATCCGATGAATATTGTTTTTTTCTTTTTTTTTTGAATTGGAAAAAAGGTGCGTATACGGTACGAGTATAGGACCCCCTTTTTCACTTCAATGTAACAAATCGGCAAATAAATTCCCCGTTTTACTATTCAGCGCTCAATTTCACGAGGATGAAGTCGGAGAGGCGAGCAAATTGGGCGCTTTAAATGACCTAGAAACTTACGAAAGCTTTCCTACCTTTATACTCGTAAAACTTTCGAAACCTTTTGTCTGCAGGGGAGAATATTATACCGGTATAACCTTCGTCGCTCTATATTATAGAAATTACCCCGCAGTTTTTGGTTTATTTATTTTTCCTTTTGCTTTCAAAACTATATACACGCTTCGAAGAAGAATATCAAAAATTTAGTAGCTAATTGGGAGTAAAATGGTTAATTTCTATGGTATTTATTTTTGAAAAAACGAAGAAGAAAAAATTGAAAAGCTTTATACGTCAAAATGAGGTTTTTCTTTTCTACAGCCCCCCTTTCCAACCCCCCAGATTTTCTCGGTCGTTCGCAGGATTATAAATCCGCTCCTGTTGACCCTTATAAAAATTTTATGTACAGGGACTTCGAGCTGCAGTAGAAACAACCCGATTTGTTCCCTGTTTTCTCGCGCGTTTCAAACCGTCCGCATAAATTTTCTACAGTGAAACGATGGTCAGCGAATGAAAAAGTTTTCGATAAAGAGAAAATTGGATGACGAACTAAAATTTACAGATGATTTTTTTCGTTTTTTCCTTCCTTTACCAAGAAAAAATTATAGCAGATCAATTTTAAATTATTATAGTTTACTTACCTGTGTTATCAACATAGCAGGGCAAAAGGACGCTGTCATTTTCGAAGGTTTTTACTGTCGTTGGAACGCTTTTGAAACCTTTGTGGGCTGTGGCTTGGCTAACTGTATAAAAAAAAGGGAAAAGAAAAAACGAACAAAAATAACATAATGATGGATACAGGATTTAATTGTTCACCATACTTCTTATTAGATAAAATTTTGTTTTTGATTCTCGGTATCGAGAGGGAATATTCATTTAATTTGCCTGGACCGCGTAAATTCGCGATCCTATAACAGATTTAATATGTAAAATTCTGTAGTTCGAATAACGCGATGTTTCAGAGCGCCGAATTTGTAATTTTCATAATTCGCATAATCTTGTACGAGTTAGATGTATAACTATAGTATACGTATACCTTAACGAAACTAAACACGGTGAAAACTTGTTTTCTTTGCTAATTCTCCCGGTTTACTCGGTAACAATAAGGGACGGAAGTCTGCGGACATCGCCCCAGGGAACGGGACACCGCGCGTCGTTTTCCACGAGGGTACGTTGGGCACAGGTACATACGAATACATATATAAAATACATATATATATGCTTATTTTATATAGTTCAAGTTGTACACGTCTTGATTACGGAAAGGTACTTCACTCGAAACGCCGTCTCCATATTTTACATAGTTATTTATTCAGCCCAAAGTAGGTATAAAAAAAGATAAAAAATAAGAATAAGCGAAGAAAAGTTGAGTAAATAAAAATTACATTTCGTCGCATAGACAAATTCAGTGATTCGAAACACCCCTGACAGCTGCAACAAAACTTGTAGGTAGCGCGACTGACTGATTACTGCGAAATTTTTTTGTCCTGTCGCAGTGATATTCTTTTTTGTTCATTATTTTTCTTGTTTCAATCCATAAAAACTTCGCTACGCGATCAAGCTTGACCTATTTTTGAATTTTCGTATTCCTCTCCAACTCGAAAACCGAAAACAAACTACCATTTTAATAATTCATCGCGCAGTGATTAATGTGAAAAAACGAAACGAGAAATAAATTGAAAAAAAAGAAAAAAAGGGGAGAAAATAATGATTTTTAGCTTACCCGCAGCGACCAGTGTGAATATTATCCAACTAATTGTCATTTTGAAGATGTAATTTTAATTATTTTTAATTCTTCAAATCTTCCAATGCTCCAAGAACTATTACAGCGCGTTTAAACGGTCGTGAGAAACTGAGACGCGGATTATGAATGGGCGCGTACTTTTATTCAGCTCTGATCCCTGGGGGACTTGACTCGATTCGACTTGACTCAACTCAACTCTTAGTAGACTCGAATAAACTCTTCCTTAGAGTTACGAAAAGGAACTCTCCAGGCAACGATCTTCCTTTACACTCATAAGAACGACGACTCGCGACGCACTGGATGCTCTCTGATCATCACGGTCAGTTCTTCTCCCCTATGTCATTCATTCCCTCTCCATTCTTACAACTTTAAAGTGCAATGCAATTATCATCGGTTCACTTTGTGTATCCCATGGCAGTGGCTATCTGCTAAACAAAAACAACAAAAAAATAGTCACATGAATCACCTAAAATCAAAATACAATCTTCGTATTATGGCCATTTTTCTTTGACATTTACTTTGATCGCATCAATTTTGTTTTTTTATTATGTTTTTACTTGCACTTTTACAAGTGACGAATGAGATGAGCTTGGCCTATTACAATAAACTACATGAAGCGAAGCTCTTGAATTGTTATTGCGTTGCGTTATTGGTCAACTTATACCCTTCATTTCCGTCCGGAAGTCTGCAGAACGCTTTGGACTCCCCGCATATAAAACTTGTTCGGATTTCTTTGATTATAGAAGTTTCGATAATGGTTACTTGAAATTGTACCCATGAGATATTACAGATTTCGTGTACAGTTTTAATTGACTTTGAATGAGGTGAAATCATTCCACGAAACTTTACGTGACTAGTTACCATAATGTTAATTGACTTCAAGTGAATTTTCACTAATTGTAAGATGATGTACGCCCGACTCACGTAGATCCAGATTTGGTGACTGGAAAAAAAATGTTCAACTATCGGATATCTTTGAGCAATGAGAAACTCCGTAGATGCACATTGACGTTATAAAAGAGGCTTTGGAGTCATCCTGTTACTCTGCAGATATACGTACATATACCTATATGTATCCGCATGTGTACATATTAATATCTACACACGTATTAAATAAAGACATTCAAGTGGCGTTTATTTATACCTAGTAGATGTGGGGCGTCCGCAACTATAAGGCCCCTTTTCACAACATCCCTCGTCGAGTAGTAGTATACGATTTACCGCACCCACGCACTCACGTGTCAACGAGCATTCTTCTGTAATTTGTTCAATTCACGCGCGAAGAGGAGCCGGATAACCGAAGAAACGTTATACGACTATACGTATAGTGCAGGCCGGCATTCGTTTGTCCTTTTCGGTTCATATAAGCTAGGGGCAATCGAATTAGAAAAAACTCCTTGTTCATTGTCGGCTAGACTTTTTCTTCTACGCGTACACCGCTCGTTATAGGCATGTCTAGGTCCCTGACGTCCAACTCCGTACGAACTTTACCCAGAAAATTTCTTTGTCCTAAAGGAATCAATTAACGAAAGTACATAGATTATCATTCCTATATAGGTGAGATTAGCAAGTGAGAATTGGATTGCAAATACCGATTTTTAAATATATCGGGCATCATTTTGTTCCGGATTTTTCTATGCCGGGCATAAAATCCTCTCTCCTTGATTTTTCTATCATTGTCGGTAGTCGGTCAGATTTTATGACACTTGGTTTTACTGACTTGGTTGGCTGCTCGCATTATCCTGTAAAAGTACGTACATAAATTATATGTATAAATAAATAATGTGTACTTACGTGGCGGTTACGTACCTGGAGGGGTTATAGATATGGTCATGTAAAAGTTATGGCTATGTATATGATAGAGGGAGTATGTAAAGGACTTCTATGTACGTACTTGGTTATATAATTCTCGTCACGAAGAAGATGCAATATATGCAGTTCCAACGTAGCGAGGCACCCGCGATGTGTTCTCTATTGTCAACCATTGTACCTATTGTACATCGTTCTGCCTCGTTCTGACACATTGTTGACTCCAGGACCTCATTGTCTGCCTATTAGTTGGCTAGTTCTTTGGCAAAACTTGCTATACTGTAGCCACCAACGTTACGCCATACAATAATGTTATATTCAGCAGGGCGAGTCATCAATATCTAATCTTCTGCCTCGACATACACGTGCACCTATAGGATTTACAATCAGGTCCAGAAATCAATTTTCCATCGTCCTGTTTTTTGTTGGTCACTTCGCCCTTCGCCGCCGCGCATTATTGAAAATTTCTTTTCCAGCGAAAAAAAGTTATTCTCCAACCATATATATACCTCCATATTACTCAAGGATATAAACTAACACATACGTATAAATTTATATGAATATGGAACGATCGCATCGTGCAGTGATTCTACAGCTGTGGAGTTTGAAGGCTTTGAAAATTTCGGATCGAGGGTAAAACGGCTGCTGAATATACGTCCGAACCTTTTATTGGATTTTCAAAAGTGGACGTTCGTTTTCACAATCATTTTTACGATCCTATATAAGGGAAAAAAAAATAAGAAAAAAATAGAAAAGGAAAAACTTATATGATGTCGCCGATATTTTACAACCGTGCGATTCGACTTATTTAAATATTTTTGATATCGCCCATCATTCTCAGCTCGAACTAGGTATACCTTTATGTGAAGAGAGACGAGATCGAAAGAATAAAAAAATAAATAAATAAAATGGCGCAATCAGTTTTCGGATAAAACGTCAATAGAAACTTTACAATATGATGCAAAGCGATCTAATCCTTTCTCCGGTTTATATGACACGAAAGAATTAGCCACGGACCATATGTGATATGCAAATTAGGCGCATAACGACGCACACATGCATTCAAATTCTTTTTAAATGCACGTGCCACTGATAATATTAAATTACGTGCACTAAACCAATAGCGATATGGATCCGGTCTACATATCAAATACTTTGAGAATCGCGCGAATATTTCTATGTTGCTAGAAGCACAAAGAACCGAATTCTGAAATTCTTATCCGCGTCGACGTTATCATATCTAATGCGATGAAAACGTTCTAATTTCATCAATTAATCAAGGCCAAGGATTAACTGCATCAAATAGGGAGCGACGTATAGCGTTTCACCGAAAAGAGGTTTTCGCCCCACTGATCGAAAACTACGTGACCAAAAAGTTCTGGAAGAAATGAAAATAATATTCGAATTAATTATTCGATTCTATTTACAAAAGTATATTTAACCCTATATACATATAGTATACATAAACTTGAATATTATTATACGTATACAGAAAATTTTGCTCTAATTAAGATTGAGCCGAAGATAATCTTATTCTCCAAAGTCGGTGGTGTTCCGATTAATTAATCCCAATTAACCAATCAACGTTTTTATCTCACGCAATTAGTGTCTCGAGTATAATTAATAAGGATGAAGAAAAAAAATTGAAACTAAAGAAAAAAGAAGCTGTTTTCTTGACAAAATTTTCTAGAATTTTGATAGAAATCTGCACGTCTGGAGTTTGACGAAAATCTTACTGTGTGAAGATTCTTTTCAAAAACTGTATAGATTAGGTATTTGAATTTTCAATTTCAGCATAATTTGAGCACGATGTCTACAGCTGTTAAAAAATGAGGGGTCTTCCTCATGATCAGAAATGGTAGCAGATCTTCCGCCGTCGAACTGCACCGCGCTACAAACAATGATAAGTTCAGTGACAAGGGCGGTTTGGTGCAAGTCTAAAGTCTGATCGTAAGCTCATGTCCTATACCTATAGCTACATATTCGAGGGCCATCAATTATCCCCTCATCCGTCGCTTATCTCACCCGCAAGCAAACCAACCAACCAACCGACCTAAACCTTATGTTACACACTAAAGTATAGCCTTGGGAAATACACGTTGGGAGATAAATTCGCGCGAGGAGTTGTAAGTATAAAAATAAAGCGCGTAAGATGGGAGAAGGAAAAAATGAAGAAAAAAATAATTTGCACGCGGGCAGCCAGATCTTGGAATCATCTTCCTACACTGCGTGTACCTATTCGAATATATGAGAGAAACAGCAGCGCATATATCCATGATCGACTCGATCATTCTGAAATTAGTTTCTACCTGGACTATAAGAATGTACAATGAAGTGCGCTTTTTTAAACCAAGTCCACATCGCGTCGCAAAATATGTATAATGTATGTACGTACATAGGTATAAAGATATATAGAATCGTTGTTCGAAATGTGAAAAGGTGTATGAAAATGGATAAAAGTGGTAAACTTTAATTCAACGGGTGAAGAGTAGCGCAGAAGGGTTCTGTTTCTGAATGGCGCGTTGTTCGGAGTTCCAGTCAGTCGATATAATTGGAGCTTACAGCAGCGCAGGCAGCTGCAGCAGTTTCCATTCCGTCGTCGCTTTATGTGCCAGATCGTCGTCGGCATCGAGTCAACTCTGACTCTCCAAGTCTATGCAGGTTTCCCTGCAGTTTCCCCAACTATGTACCAAACTCGCGTAAAAGCTCGCTGCGGGCGTTGCCTCTATATATTCTGGAAATCTCGAAATTTTCACCTCTCTGGTGAGAGAGAGTTTGGATAGTGGTGGAAAACCCTATTCTCGAATTCAATAATTATTGTAACATCAAAAATATCCTTGTATCAATATTATACGAGCTTTTTTCTTCCTCTCCTCACTCTCACCCTCGATTCGATGATGGTTTTATCTCCTCGAGTCCTCAGCTTCCTTTTCCCCTTCCTCCTTTCTCTTTTTTCATCTTTTTTTTTCGGATCCCCGCTTCTTCAACGTCGTATTCACCACCCTTGTAGGGAGTTTCGAAGGTTTGGATTTCTCATGGCTCACGCGCACAATAAACGCAAGTAGAGTCAGGCGCGTAGAGAGCTTGCGAGCCGGCAGCAGCAGCTATCTAGAGTTAAATCGCTTCGTGGAGGCGGGTAGCCTAAAGGCGAACCATTCGCACAAACGTGAGTCGCGTTTTAGACACGCAGCAGCGAAGAAGTCGACTTGCTTTTTTTCCTCCTTTTTCTTTTTCTTACTCTTCTCTCTCTCCTCTCTGTATACTTTAGTTTTTAGTGGGCGTTGCCCCCTCCGACCCTTCTGTGCGTGCACCCTGTAAATAAACACATAATATACTAGAGTATATATGTATATATTAGGTACGTACATATGTATGCTTATAAATACATACGTTTTCATACATACATATCTAGATATAATTTAGCAAATTTCACTCACGAAATAATTACGTTGTGAGTTTCTTTTTTTCTTTTTCTCAAATCATTTCTCATTTCTAATTTCTTCTCTTCTATATAACCCATCTTTCAATCTTTTACCGGTAAATTATAGAATTTATTATTATACTATTTCTAAATGTTTATACTTGAGATATAGGTAACTGAGAATCATTATATAATCGCATAATTATCATCGTCTGTAGAACGAATTTCAATTTTTCCTTCTTCTCCGCATGCTACCCCCATGTCCGTACATATAATCTGCAGGGTTCTGCCGCCTTCTTAATATAATGATAATGATAACGATGATAATATTAAATGCGAATTTCAAATGAGCTAGTCGATGATCAGCCAGCTGGTGATCACGTGCTGGCACGAGAATTGTGCCAAGAATATACCTAAAATATTTTTTAATAACTAGAAAGAAAAGAAAAGAAAAAAAGAGAAAAAAAAAACCACACTCTGCACGGCTGTGCTGCAATTTTATAAACCAAACATTTATGATTCTATTTTTATCTGCATTCATTTTCAGCGATTATATAATTCTTTCTAATTTTTTTACTTTATACCAAAATTAGATATTTCGTCATCAGAGCTTCGGTTGCTATATTACCTATACATACAATCATTGAAAATCATTCCCATAGTCGATATTAAAAAACTAAACGTCAAAATCCGAACCATGATGTAATTCCTCCATGTTTTTTAATTGGTTTTTCTTTTTTGTTTTCTATTTTTTTCAATTATGGAATAGCTAGATATACCTTGATACGGCAACCGAAATTTTCATATTTCAAAACCCATTTGCATGTAGGTATATATCTTGGCCACACGTCATTCATCGATATCACTGGATATGATGGAGTAAAAGAAAAAATAATAATAATAATAATAATAGTGATTTTCAACGGCACCAAGCGCGCATATTTGATTCATACATGCATGCATAACGTATGTTATACCCGTATCGTATGTATACCTAGTCGTATAAAATTTATACAGCGTGATTAAAATTTCTTGAACGATAATTGATTAATTTTATCGGTATTATATGTATACCTATATACATCGGCAAAGAACACATATTCTCCGAGTTTGCAGCAGTTTCAATAATTAAATATCACGTACTACCTACTGTATGGTATATCCCGCATGCGAATGAAAAAAAGGACATGGAAAAAGCAAAGAGAAAAAAAAGGAAACAACTACATACTAATACCATTTGTCGTGATTTGATATAACTGTTGTCGTTTTAGTGTAGAGAAAAAAAGAGAAAGAAATTATTTTTTTTCAAAAATACCGTCTACATATATGGATACTACCTACGTTGTAAATATGCGTGCAGTGCCATCGATAAAAAAATTATATTGTGCGGTTTGCTTTAATATTAATTCTTTTTTCTTGATTTTTTAAACGAAATTCGAATTTGATGTATACTATATATAATATACTAGCTTTTGTGTGGCTACCATTCGGACCGTAAAGTATCGACCTTCCGCCAGAAACACGCGCTCTCATAGAATACGAGTGTAGTACATAGGTATGTACATATATATAATATACATATACGTATAGATATGTATATAACTATATGCGTTATTAGAACTAAAATCAAATTTGAAATTAAATCAGTATATAGTATAATAATAAAAGACGAAGCTGTGTGTGTGTGTGTTTTTTTTGTTTCTACATTTGTGAGAGTGTAAAAATAATATACAGGGTGAGTTTTATCGAAACTCCGAGATTGGGAGGAGCTTGATTTTGCAGATATGCACTCGACCTCGACTCAACTTCCTCATTCATTGAGCATGCTATGTATTTTGGAGTCGACTTTTCTCATTCTTCTCATTTTGCTGGTGTGCGGCGCGTTCACTGGGCAAGAAAACCGACGAGGCTCCTCTCGTTCTCAAAGTTTGTAATAGCTCACCCTATGTAGGTATATACATATCTATGTGCCTATACATAACAGTGAAGAATCGTTCGGGGAATTGGAAATTTTTGTATGGAAATCGAGATCGCGTCGCGTCGTGTTGAATTCCGAACGCGTTTGCCTTTTACAGTTTTATCCTAAAGTCGTGATAGCAAAAAATAAGAAAAACATTGGTTAGGAAAACAATCGTAATCCGTTTCTACAGACGAGGTATATACATGTATGCATAGATAGCGTACCGGAATATCAGAGATTCTTCGGGAAATTCCCGACCACTTCAATCTACTAAATCCACAGCGGAAATAAACTTGGAAAAGCGTAAAATGTTCATCGTTAAATTAGGTATAGCGAATGCAAACGATGATGTTCACTTAATCGATTTTCAACATCTCATCCTCCCTCTCTATCACTTTTATCTGATCCGCAAACGACTAAATCAAGTTCTCCCGATAGCATCCAGCTATCTTTAAAGGGATTCAAAAGCTAGAGACTTTCACAATAACGCGAACAACTTTAAGATATCAATGTGCACTGTGGGATTCAAATTCCTTGACCATTATTTCCGAATGTAGACGCATTAAAGATTGCGGTAGAAAATTGAATTAGGATTATGAATCTAACTTCTAATGATTAACACGAGTAAAACTGCTGATTTAGTTGATGGTGAATTGATGAGAATTTTTTTCCTGATATAATATCCAGAGATCTTTTGATCCGCCAACTTGTTTATAATTGTTGACCTGTACCAGGTCATTTTACAACTATATTTGTGGTCCGCCGTTTGGTTATTCAAAAATCACGTGACACAAACCACTTGGGGAAACTAAACTCTGTACAGCTTAAATTAGATTTCGAACACCCCGACCAACCGCTCCCACCACAATTTCTGACTCCGTAGAGCCACGAGCATTTGTCACTTTTTGATAATAAAACGTCACGAATGCAGCGCACGATACATGCATAAAACTGGCTTTTCATACAGCAGTTTTATATAGGTAACGGAATATCGAATTAATTCGAACGACGGTGTACCTATATCGATCCGTGATTTGATTTTCATTAATTCTAATTTTCTTAAATTTACTTACAGTTGTCACAAAGGAGTTGCTGCTGCTGCAGAGATAATCACGGCTGGATCGTATAGGTGTGCAGTATTTTCGGATCGATTTACCCCCTGGAAAATCCAAGGAAAAAAGAAGGAGAAGGAGAAGAAGAAAAAATCAAACAAATAAAAGCAAAGAGAATTTACAGTGGAAGGTGGTAATCGCAGCGATAATGTTCGTTGGCAATGGCCGCTCGTCGAAGCAGCAGCTTAGGATGGGTTACCGCGTCTGTCCATCATCGTCCATCTACAGTTCCACCCGTTCCTCTCGATCCGCACAAGGTAAACGTACATACCATATAAAAATCTAAACAAAAAAACCAACAATCAAAAAGTATAAAAATCAATTCTACTCGAACTCTGTTCGACAATGAAATCTTATACATCAAATGTTTGCTGTGCAGTTTTATAATAATTTCTGATTAAACAGATCCAGCAATTTTCAAAATATAATTACAACCAAAATACGCAATGATACCAATAACGGTAGCAGTAGTAGTAATAATCATAAAATCGGCATTTTATTACTATTAATACGTATTTGAAAGTAAAAAATGTAAAACACATACCATATACCTATACATGACATAATCGCGCCGCCCGCGCCGGCAGGACGGGATGAAATTCTGTGGTCTATTCTTTTTTGACACGGATTTTTTTTTTTTTTTCAATAGGTTTACTACCCACCGCGGTTTACGTGCCCCTAATATTTTTATTATACTTTTATTATCTCTTCTGTACATACCGTATAGATACATATACATATGCCCGCTATGTGAACGTTAAATGACCCGTAAATAGGCCGGAAATATTGAGGCATTTCACGCTATTTAATGACCCGAACAAATTTCTCTGCCATGTGCGCGAACTCCGTAGATCCGCCATTAATACCGTTGGTTATTTTTTTTTTCTTTTAATTTTTCTTCCCTCACTTTTTGTTCTTCAGTTTGATTTTTTCGTTTTTGTTTTTTTGTCAGCATTCAAAATTCAGCATTCACGTTATATACGTACGCATGTAACACCCTATATAGTAAATATATGTAAGAAGGATCGATGAGGGTTGCAAAGAAACCGGATAAGGAGGAAAGTTCGAACACATCTTTTACCGCAGATATAGAAAGTCTCTAATCCTAAAATTCATTACTGCAGTATAGAATCGGTAGCTACGCGCATGGGGCAAGTTGAAAAATTTCAATTCCAACCCTCAAAAGTTACGTTAGATATAGAAAATCGGAAATCCACCAACTGCAACGCGTCCGATTCCCATAATACTCATCGAATCTCGTTCCCGGATAGTTCTGAAAAAGAAAAAAAGAACATAAAAAAATCTATCTTGATCTGATTTTTCTTCCCTCGACTCTTCCGCCCCTATTTTTTTGAAATTGTGAAGGAAACATTAAGCGAAATGTTGCGTCTTGCCAGGTTATGGTATACCATACCTAACTTATGAAAAAAGTTCGAAAACAGAGAAGAATAATTGAAAATTTTCATCTTTTCTTTTGTTCAAGTTAAAGTTATTCTTATCGTAGAAGGTTGAAAATCGTACCTCAGATGAAAACGGAGATGATATGAATGCAACGTGACGTTGTGCAGTGGAGAAGGAACCAATTAGTCGTCAGAGAGTAGATACCTATCATGGTATGCTTTTCACTTGGCCTAATTGCAGGAACTTCTTCGCTAATTAATTAAGACCGTTTCGTAACCGTTCTGTGTATTCGTCTGGAAAAAATAAAATAAAAATTCAATGAAATAAAATAAAATGAAAATCTTTTAATCGAGAAACTGTCCCTATAAGTATTATAGCACCACATGTTATAATCATGTATACCATTTGAATCTCACAAGCCGCAAAATTTTACAGAAACTTTCGTGTTTGTTCATTAAATTGCGAAGAGAATAATGAAAAGGTAAAAGAAAAAAAAGTTGTCCCATTGTTATACGTATAGGATTTTGTATAAACCTTGAAGAAAAGTAGGTAAATCCTTTTATGTAGACACAAGTATAGGCGTATATGTATACTTATTTATTTTTCTGTATTTTAAAGCTCATTCAAACGAATAAGTATCGGAAAAATTATTACAGAGTTCGAATTCAAATCCGCGATATGTATAGTACCTATGTCATGTAAATGGTGTACATATGTATATACCTGAATGTATATATTATAGATGCAATATTTGTCTTAACTTTTGGTGTTTGAAAAGGGGCAAAACTTTACCGCTTTCAGTTTTTGAAATATGTTCGAGGTTCAACGATTGGCATTTGCAAAAAAAGAAAAGAAAAGAAACACAGAAGAGAAAAAAATTGTTCTTCACTTTCGTAATTCTTATTTCGAGGAGGCGGCAAACTTTCCTTATATTGTTTTCTCTCGCGTCGTCGTGTACATTTCTATCCTTCTCTTTCTCTCGATCGTTTCCTCGTACTTTTTCCGCATCGTGTCACCCGCTCTCTTCGTTTCGTTCTTTATTTTATCCCACTGCAGTTTAAACCCCCTTTAAATCCCTTGGGATTCGGGCGCGTTGCCCATACTTATAGTATAAGGACAAACTAGGAAGGATTCTCTTTTTTTGTCAAATTTAATTTCACTGTTTTTTTCTTCCTTTATATACACTTATTTAGATTTCAGACCCTCTGCAGAGTTGTTCATAACGTTTATGCTAAACAGGATCGACGTACGGCTGGCGGACAAAGAGGGCGTCTTTCGAAAACGTCTGATCGTCGATCAATCAATCCATCTATTTGAATTATCGATCACCTCCACGCTTTTACCGAAACGAACTTGATGACGTTGATAAGAAACGCGCGACGAGCGCGTAAAAAGCTTATGTATATTTTTTCTTGTTCATCGAAAGAAACAAGAAATAATCTATAAAATCGCTTTTACATATACATAATAATATAGACGGTAGCTATTAAATTCTTGCTACAACTTGATCATGTGTATACAAGTATAATAATATCAACATACTATGTATAATACAGTATCGTATGGTTAACCGGAAGTGGTTTTATTTATATATCCTGTAGTATTTTAGTTGTGTTTCAAGTACACATACATATGTATACGTGGAATTGCACGCTCATTGCTAGTGTCAGCAACGGCAGAATGACTGAAAATTATTTCAGTATCAATGAAAACGCGGATCCGCGTAGTGCCGTACAGCTATCTATACACCCATAAAACTATACATCCTATAAAGTACAAAATGAACAATCCGGATGTGATTTTTGCATTGAAAAGACAAATGGCGCAAAAGAATCAATTGTTAATAGTAAAATACGCGCATGTGAGTAATTTATAAACATTATATGTTATAATATTTTACTAATTAAAACTATATTCTTAGATTCCTTCTTTTATTCTATGTTTTTTTCATGTTTGATTTTTCTCTTTTTCTTTTTTTTTCCTTTTTTTCATCCTTCGTTCTCCCTAGCTTGTTCGAACGTATAACTTTCCGCGCGACCGACGACGCGACCGAGCAGGAAAACAGGGACCTCATTGGCAGTTGAAAAACCTCCGATAAATTTTAAGACCTTATCCAGCTACTTTCATGCAGAATATATAGATATATACCTATTCGTATAAGGTAAGGAAGGCCAATTTGTTTCACGTGACTAGAAACCGAAAGCACGTCCTATACACGAAATTTAATTAACTCGTGATGTATGAACTGCATAATTCGAGGGGGTAACCACTCGATATGTAGGTGTCCCAACCATTTCACATTTCACAACTATTTCATACCATTTCACTTAAAAATTGACTGTCCCAAGTATTTCACAAGTGGTTACCCCCTCGTATAAGTCCCTATCAACCCTATCAAAATGTAAAGTATCAAAATCGATAAAAATCTGAGCTATACCCCTTGGATTTTTTTCGATTTTGGGGTCAAAAATCGACATTTTTTTTTATAGGGTTTTCTATGATATTCTCACGTATTTTGAGCCCAGGAATTCAAATCCGTCAGCTAAATTGATCTGTCTATGAAATTCATCGAGTTATCGTCAATTCATCGTCTTGAAAAGTGAAAAAATGAAGATATCTCGATGGGATATTTTCCTAGCTTAATTTAGTCGACGGATTCGTGTTCCTGAGGTCAAAATACGTCAGAAAAGTGTACTACGATCGATTTCAAAAATACTTCATTTTCGGCCCAAAAATCGAAAAAATCCAAAGGGGTATACCTTAGATTTTTGTCAATTTTGGGGTCAAAAATCGACATTTTTTTAAATCGATCGTAGGACACTTTTCTTACGTATTTTGACCTCAGGAACACGAATCTGCAAGTTAAATTGATCTATCTATAAAATTGATCGAGTTATCGCCAATTTATCGCTCTGAAAAGTGAAAAATCGAAGATATCTCGATGGGATATTTTCCTAGCTTAATTTAGTCGACGGATTCGTGTTCCTGATGTCAAAATACATCGGAAAAGTGTCCTACGATCGATTTAAAAAAATGTCGATTTTTGGCCCAAAAATTGACAAAAATCTAAGGTATACCCCTTTGGATTTTTTCGATTTTTGGGCCAAAAATGAAGTATCTTTAAAATCGATTGCAGGACACTTTTCTCACGTATTTTGACCTCAGGAATCCGAATCTGAAAGCCAAATTGATCTACCTATAAAATTAATCGAGTTATCGCCAATTTATCGCTCCAAAAAGTGAAAAAAAAGGTATATCTCGATGAGATTTATTCCTAGCTTGATTTACTCGAAGGAATCGTGTTCTCGAGGTTAATACACATTAAAATGGCCCTGCATAAGCCCAAGGGGGTAGCCACACCATTTCATACCATTTCATGAGCCTTTCATTGGTATTTCATAGCATTTCAAAATTGACTGTCCCAAGTATTTCACAAGCGGTTACCCCCTCGGCATAATTACTATCTCGATCCCAATATAGAGATAAAAAAAAAGGAACCATATTATCCGAATACGTAATACTAATTCCCATGGGTAATAATTTTTATAGCTTTATTCTATTTTTTTTTATTCTTTTAAGCCGTTATTAAGTTATCACGGTCCCTCGAGTATTTCATGCTTCGTGTTTACGAACTTATAGAACAAGCGAGGAGAGGGATGAAAAAAAAAATGTCTCGCAACCCTTAACTGCAGTCCCTGCATATCTGAAAATTGATTTAAAATTATTCCCTCGAGATAATGGATACCTAATCGTATTGATATTAAATTCGCATTTTGTCGTGAATTATCATCATACTAGAGCGTAAGATATAATGGCGGGTGGTGATCGTTAAATTGAACGGGTATTAATATCGCATGGCGTGTATGTAGATATAATAGATGATAATAACGTATCATGTAACATCTTCGTTGGGTTGAAACGTGGTATTGGTTAGTTCGGGGGGGACCCAAGGAACATGCCAAATTTACCCTATCCACATTATATGATATACTGCACACCTGTATATCGTATGAAATACACGACAGAGACCGACCCCTGCACATAAGCAGGATTTTGTACAAGTTTCATTCACAATAATATCGCCGTCGTCGTGATCCTTCGTCAGGCGGAAAATTGCCTACAGCGGTGAAGATTTCTTCTAGAGGAACTGTATTCGCGTAGTCGTCCATTTAACAGAGGGTAAACGTCAAAGACACTCCAGGGATAAATCTATTGAGAAAAAAACAAAGAATAGAAAAAAAATAAGATTGATATATATTGATAAAGTATTACCAAATAATATCCTATATCAAAAATCTATACTTTCCTCTACAGTATACCCTGTGTTACTCTCAAGTATTTTCTATTACGTTGAAAACTACTCTAGGCGACGACGCTCGAATTTTAGCGTAATTTTTATTGTTTATGATCCATAGGTCAGGTTGTGTTACGTCGTATTTTTTTCTTTTACCTGGAGAAAATTAGCTGCACGTTTGTTACACGTTTAAGATTCTGTATACGTAAACATAAACACATACACACCTACACCGCGTAGTCCACTGAAGTTACCCCGCAGCTTAGGCGGAGATTGTAATTTGCATATCTGTAAAATGTGAATTTTTACGCCGCCGCGTGGCGTGGCACGTATTTTTTTTTCCCTTTTTTTTTATGTTTCATTTTACCCATAAGCCAGGCGCGTTTGGTATAATTAAAGTGTGGGCTTACAGACCGGAAACGTAAGGACTTGAAAATTTCCTATGTAAATTCTACGTACATACTTCCATGTAGATACATACATACCCGGTGTAGTACATACACACGATATATATAGATATAATTGGCCATACATAAGCGGGTCGGTAATTATGGGGGTAAGTTTCGGTGGTGGCTTTATATAATCCTGACCTCCTGTTGTGGTGGTATAACTGAACGCGATAATGACGTGTATATACTTCAAATCATATTATTACAGGACTTGAGTCTCCTATCGTTTTTTATAATCGGCACGCACCTCGACTCCGCGATTTATCCACAATATATTATATAAATTATCACGATTACCATAAATTCAAGTAATTATCATTGGATATTTCAATCGGAAAACAAATTGTGTTCTCGTTACTTGCTCACCTGCGTTATAGATTTATTCGTTCATTAGTTCGAGTTTGTTTTAATCATATAATTATATTATATCCTCGCTCTCGTTCGAGAGGATTTGATTTCTTTTTAATTTCATTAATATTTCTTATTTAAGTATGCGCTGCACTCGGCTATGAGGTTTGATATGGTGCCGCGAAAGCATACTCAATTACAATTTTGGTAACCCCCTTATACTTGCAACCAGGCAATCCAATTACTGCGTCTGCGTCTCTGTGTGTAATGTAATAAAGTAATATGCCGTGTGGTGCGTGTCCTGTGCACTCCGGCGAGCAGACGAGAGATGAAAATTCATGCCTTTTTGGTTCGCCATAAACAAAAATAAAGACCCAAGCTAAGCTAATGCCTCGTCAACCTTACAAACGATCTACAGAACTTTTAGTCAAGGGTTGCTGGTTGCTGGCGACCAAACAAATTCACCACTGTACACGACTTAATGTGACCTTTGTTTCGATTTTTTTATTTTTTTCATTCGTCTTTTTGTTTAAACTATACAACGCTCAAATTAAATCTCCCGGAGAAGTCTTTTGAGAAAGAAGAAAACTTCCTTTCTGCTAAATTTTAGGACATTTCGAAGGTGGAAAACGGATCCAAAATGGCGACGATGTAAAACTTTGAAACCTTGAAGTTTTAGAAATGAAAATATTGTCGACATTTTGACACGGACGTAAATGTTACCCTTGAAATCGTACTCGAATATTGATGAGGCTGAGATACAAGTGAGCTCCGTTACGCAGAAGTCTTGTCAATCTTGTGTCAATTTAAGAGCGTCGTATGAATAAAATTCATCCACGTTCGTGCTCACCTCGTACCGTAGGCGACGGAATCCATCTTATCATTTGCAGAAATCACAGAAGATGCGAAGGATGTTGATTTTCAATTCTTCGAGAGTTTTAAGTTCACGTTGATTATCCGCGTGGGTCCCGAGCCTGTGAATCGAATCAAGAGAATTGAAACGAACAAGAAAATGAACAAATAAATATTAAATACCGGTTTAAAGAAAATAAGATGTAAAAACTGCTGTATAACAGCAATTTTTATAGGAATGCGTGATGAACATGCGAATATAGGCACAGGATGCTTTTTCATTCTCTCTCACATAACCCGCACCCTACAGTATGCATATAGCTTTGCAGTCTTTTACTGAAATCCGTCGTATTCCACACTCAACGACTATGCACATTTGCATCCGTCTAACAAGCGCATTTTTTGTATAATTTCGTTTTTTTTCTTCTTCTTCCCTACCAACCTGCAGCATAATCAGAACTCCGCAGGCTTTCGTTAACGTTGGAACTCTACCAGGATCATTTCAAATTTTGGTTTCACGTTCCAGTTTTTTCTTCCCTTTCATTATTAAGACAACGCAAAGCAATTATTCAATGAATATGTGATCATAAGAATATAAGATTGATTCACATCGAATAAAAACTCTTGCAATCTTTTTCCAATACCTCTGATAGTTGGTACATTTTGTAATCTTCATTTTTCTTTCTTCTCCTTTGAATTCGGATGTATTTTGAATGCTTCCAACTCGGGGTGGTGCGCTGCGTGATTTGAAAAAGATTTTATTCGTTTTGTTTGATAATTTATGTGGAAAAACTAAAAACCTATAGTGAACTATATACCTGTGAGTACATTGCACAGAATCGAGTCATACTGCAAGACATGCGCGTGAGTTTCGCACGAACGCGTGAGTTTCCTCCGTAATAATTCCAACCAACGGTTCTCCGAAAAGCCTCCGCAGTTCAGATCCCGCGATCACCCGCGAAGGACGAATAACCCCAAAGAAAATCGGATCGCTGAAACAAACAAACAAAAAAAGAAAAAGGAAGAAAATTGAAATAACAATAAAACTTTATCCTCATATAACAAGATGAATATAAATGAACATGAAACTAAACGAATCATTCGAGTATAATATAAGAAAATTTTAGAAGCACGCGACAAATTTTTAATCACTTCCTTTAACGATATACTACATAATTATTATTTTTATAAAAAAAAAGAAACAGAATTTATTTAGTGCTAATTATTTTAAACAGTGAATTTCTACATATAGGTACCTACATAAAATGTCGAGGATAACGAGACGTTCGAATTCAGATTTGCGGAATAATTATTTACTTTCCAGCTCAATACTAATTAACGATTTGAAACTGTGAACAGCTGAAAGAATTTGAAAAATGGCGCGCGGTAATATAATTTCACCCGGAAGTTGAGCTGCGGGAACGATTGAGTAACGAGATTAAAATTAAAATACTTTCTTTTTTCTTTCCTCTCAATCCCTACTCTGCAGGAGACAACAAAATCTATCCTTACACACTGCAGTATAATATCTGAAGTTTGAAAAATGTTTTTAAAAACTGTCGTCGTGATAAACGTTCTGCACCCGATGGAAAACATCCGAATTCTGCATGGGGACGACGATAATTTAAAAAGGATTTTTTAGATAATGACGGAATCTCCAACCCCTTCCAGCATTCGAGGCATTGAGGATAAATCGGACCGAACAATTGTCCTGGTAAAAAAACAGAAAACACCAAAACCACAAACACACAAAGTGAAAAATCGTTTGGATCCTTCACGCTTATCATTATTATTATCATCATTTGATCGATAGGGTATAGATTACGATTCGCAACGAATTGTATGACAACGTATACATTTATATTCGATGTGTTGCGGGGTAGTTCAGGTAATATAACGATGTGCCGTAGCGGTAATCACCGCAATCATTGCAAACGTTAAGTAGATATGATATACGTATAATACAATATTTATCCATTAGCTTCTTTTTTATTTATTTTCTTTTTCTTTTTCTTTTTTTGTTCAAGGTAGTACACATTACGAATATTTTATACGATCAGTAAAACTACAGTATAACGATCAGTAAAGAAATTATTCGAAAATTTTGTTGCCTCAGAAAAAAGCAAAAATAATTACACGCATGATTTTCTTTTCTGCGAGTACCTAAACATTTTTTTAATACTTTTTTTGATTCCAAAAATTCAAAACTATTAGCGAAGCGATGAACGCAGCATCTGGGATTCTTTTTTCTTTTATTGTCTTCTCTCCCATTTCAATTTTTTCATGTTTCTTTTTGATTCCACTAAATCTTCTTCTTTCCTCTTCGTTTAGTCGTGTATTATAGGTATATGGGGATATAAGTTCAAGGGAGATGAATCGACAGTATTATACTTATGTATATACTATAGGTGCGGGTATATACCCTATAAATATATGAAACGAAACCGCAGTATAGACGTACGTGATAGTCCTGTATAAACTTTTCCTTTCGAAGAGTATTTCTTTTTTTTTCTTTATTACTTTTTTCTTCCTTACCTACTTCTTTTTTCATTTTTTCTTTTTTTCCCACCATGTATAAATAAAGAATGGGAAAAGAATAAGAAAAAAAAAAGAACAAGATTGAGAATAGAAAAGTACATACAAGACGTCGGGGCGCGTTGGGAAAACGAGAACGAAACAGGGTCGAAAAAGAAAATGCGAACGGAAAAAAGAAAAAAACGGCAGCAAATAACGAAAACGACGGATATAACAAGGCTCTATATACACCAGATCCGCTAATAGGGCCAGTCAAGAGGATAGGAAAACAAAAATTGCTGATTTTGAGCCACAGAAAATAAGATACATTTCGTCATAACGCTATCGGGTCATATAGCGGACGATTTGCTGTCACAGTTTATGGTATCATAAGGTATACATCGAGTTTGTAATATGCATCGTATTCCAACGGCAAATATTTAATCATAATAACGAGCTTATGTTATGGGACCATAAATTACAGCTAATCAAATTCATATCGTTCAATTATTATTCAATAAATAATAGTATATAATTATTGGGATGATATAATGATAATGATAATAATAATGGTAATTACAATGATTTTTCATATTTATTAATATACATACGATAATCACATCGGGAATTATGAGGTGCAATTCGATATGATCGTAAACTGTATAAGTATATACAAAAATCGATGACATTACGTACGATATAATTTCTCCTGAAGAGCGCGATAATCTTATAAGTATCCATATAATTGTCGCATATTTATGTTTAATGACATTATTTTCTTCTTCTTTTTATTACCATTAATATAATATCATTACTACTATTATTCTGTTTCAGAAAATCCAAGACATAAACAGCCAAGTAGCACAATTTCGGGATTTGTTAATTAACATTGGTCAACCACGCGACAGTCCGGAACTTCGCGAACGGATCCGAAAATTACGTCGAAGCTGCGTCGAAGCTTGCAAAAATACTTCACAGCTTGTCCTACCCCAAATCCGCAGGTAAGCTTTTCGCTTTCCACCTCCTTCGTTCTTAATATGTTTATAGATTGTATATCGTTAATCGTATTGAATATATACATATATGCATGTATAGTTATATGGTCGTTATTCAATGACGCGCGCGTTAAAGTCCGCGCTAGTATCAATTTTCTCTGCGATCAAGTTTCGTAAATTAATCAACCTAATTATTCACTGAAATGAATAGAGGTATATATGTATAGTATATGATATGCGCGAGGTATGTATGTATATATTAACCGCTGCGGTGCACTCGCAATACTGCTTCGGGACCAATTATAAGCGTCCAATGAATTGAAGGTAACAATGAAATCGTATTATTAAATCCTAGGGAATATCTCGGGATGATTCACTGTGCATTTATAATATAATCTAACCTGAACTACGTAGCTATATCTATACACACACGTACAGAGAGGGTAAAAAGAGAGAGAAAGAAAATGATTTACATGCAGGAAAAATCAGATTTTATAATGAAAGATATAAAAACAATAACGACGATTAAATTCCAAACAAAAAAAAAAAGACCGCCGTTTTTGTATGTGCGTGAAAGACGTATACGTACCTGTGTACATTCATATACTTCATGTATAGCCTGGGAAAATGTTTCATATTGACAAAATGGCGAAGGAAAGACTGTCGCAATTAAGGACTTCCCGGTGCACCTTGTAGTATACGCAGAGATTTCACCCAGAGAGCTTATTGCCTGGGCTAATGGAAGCCTGAATATTTTAAGCACTTCTCTTCGTTCACAAACTCTGCTATGGTATATCTATACTGCATGGTGTACTAGGCTATATCACGGGTCCTCAAACCCCTCTCACTTTTTTGCTCTATCTCTGTCTCTCTCTTTCTAGAATATGATATCATCCGAAGGGTTGCCCAGCTATAACACACCCGGAAATCAAAACGTGCATAGAATTCTAACAGATTCAAAATTCGATCGTCGCAATTCAACCTCAAAGAGACGATTATCAAGTTCTATTTTACATATCAAGGGCAATAAGCAAAAACGTCGTTCGCCATAAAGGAGCTGCACATTCGTATAACATGCAAACTCGTATATTCTCACATTATTCTTGATGTGCGAGTTTGAATATATAATTACGACGATCTCATCAGATTCAGATTGCGGCGGGGCCGGGCGGGGAATTATTCTTTAAGAAATTTTGATTGATGCTCCGCCATCTTATGATGTTCTCACGTGAAAATATAATTGTTGAGAAGAACATTTCGTGTCGTTATGGAATACACAGAAACGTTTCACACGAAACGCACGCCATCATCGAACGGCTCAAATCTGATTTTGATTGTTTTTTTTTCTTTTTTCCCACTGTAAAATGACGATTCATATCGCGTGACAATAGAGTATTATACCTTATACGACACGCGGGTATTAAATATAATAGAATTTTAAGAGGAAATGTTTATAATGTATTTTTCAATGAATTATATACGTGGAGAAACGTTTTGAACTAAAGTGAAAAAAAATAAATGATCGATGGAGAAGATTTTTCTTTCTATTTTTCTTTTTACTTTTATGAGACGCAGGAAAAGGTCTTTGTCGCATGAAAGAAGGAAACAGAATCAGACGTTTGATCGGTGAAGAGTTCATCGCGTGAAAATTTTGCTGCCAGATTTACAATGCGGATTGTATATAAAGATAAATCGGCGGGTCATGCGGCACGTACCTTAAAAAAGCGACGGAGTTCGTATTAAATTGAGCATCTAGCTCGAGGGGGTTTCGCTAAAAGATATGAGGTCACTTCACGCCCGCGTCGTGCAGCAGTCGGTGAAAAAGCTGGAGGCATTGCACAGGCGTCGTCGTCTCGACGAAGTATAAGTGTCGAGGACACTTCCCCTGGAACAACGCCCCGGGGTTTGGGTCGCGTTAAAAGTCCTTGGATAATTTTCTCAAACACTGTATAACTTCTTGGTATGCCCTGCAGCCGATCACCCTGAAACTGTATACAACAGATAATTATCCTGATTGTATATATTTTTGAAATACAAAAAACATCCAAATTTTCCACCTCGCGCAGAAATAAACTTCGAAATGCAATTATATGTTGGATATATGTATAGGTTGTTGTATAACGAGAACTTTTATCCGCGGAGACAAATTCCAAAGCCAAAGAAAAATTCTTTACTCCATTAAGAAGTAGACTTAATTTTTTTTTGTCGTCCCTTTGAAAAATAAGTTTTTGTACCGCCATACGCGTTAGCCGTGTATATACTGTTAATTAAATTCAAGTGTCTCCATAGAATTTATATTTATAATTCCTTCCATGATTCCTGCTGCAGGACTCCGTGAAGAAGTTGGTTTTCAATTGGAATCTTATTTGAACTGGGATGTAATTATAATCTCGAAACGTCCCGAGGTATAACCGTATAACCAGTGTGTCTCTCAAAATCCTGCTAATATAATAATTTAATCGTGAAACTGTACGAGCAGCTGTTCCTATATACGTTCTCAAAGTTATCGGCATCCACCATGTGGTATGGGAATATAGGTGTACAATGTACATGGTGTGTACATACGTATGTATTATATTACGTACCTATATAGTATATTTCTTGTTCAATTTCTAACTCCAGAGGCTCAATATCCCGAGGCTCATTTTGGCCTAACATAAGCCTGACACTTAGTCACGTGCTGCGATGCCGATTTTGAGACAACCACAAGAGCTTTGCGCGCGCGACTCCACCAACAATAAGATAGGATCTTTTTTATTCCCATAATTCGCACGACCTCGTTAGTTATTCCAGTTCCATAAGTACGATTCGGGACACCCTTAAGCCCTGTAGCCCCTGAAAATGCGGGAAGATGACAAAAAAATACAATCATGTAGTAAAATTTCAATAAATGAAAGAATACCTACGTACAGAATACTCGAGACCGACGAGACTATCATTCGTGCGCATAATTATTGTTTTAATGAGCATTATTTTTTGGAAATTTCAGCTCTATGGATCAAGGGTTTCCAGCGGACAGTCCTAATCTCGTTTTACTATTTTTTGTGACACAGCTTTTTCTGCGAGAACTGTACAAAAGCAAAAACCTTTTACGAATAGTTCCAATGGACATGACTGGATACTACGGTACGTTGCGCCATCTTGAACGTTTGAATTCGCTTGTTTCACGCTCGCGAAGAAAAATAAATGAAATACAGCATTTTAATTTTCATACTTACAATTAATAATTCTTTTTGTTTCTTGTCCGTTCTGCAGAAAATAAAGCGGGTCCTTCAAATATTGGAAACGTAATATCGCAGATCCTTCTCTGCAAACAAATAACGCCGAATTTCAACGAGGAGGAACTCTGCAGCATACAAAAAGACTCGGAGGAAATCAACGCGCTCATTAAGGAATTGCAGGAATTCATGCCTCAATCCGAAGCTGATACAGGTAGCGTCCCTCAGGATTGGCTAAGGATTTGGTATAGATACATGATTCAACTGCCCCTACAAAAAATTCAAACTCGTCGATATAAAAATATCAATTAAATGTCACTGCATGTTCGTTCGAAATTTAGCGATGAAAACGATAAGTAAAAGGCGAAAGTGATTATGGCAGATGTTTAATGTTTTTTCATGGTTGAACTTGCAGAAAAACACGTTGCTCTTCAAGACGCGGCGACGCGTACTAACGGTGCAAATCGAACCAGTTATCGATGGGATACGAAATCTGGAAACTCTTCGTATTTTCAGGGAAGCTTCAGTTTCCTTTGCTGCGCAGGACGACCGGCCAATATTTAGCAACGGTATAATTTTAATTGTTACTATAACAAGGAGACAAATTGAATGAAAAAAAAAACGATGAACAGATTGAAATATCAATTACTTTGATAGTTTTCTTTAAACATTTACGTAAATATAATACCAACAAATATTCTGCTTTTCACGGAAGCGTGTAGCATATTTAGTCATCAAAATGAATGATCGTCAATTATATTCTGCAGATATTTCGCCCGCAATAATTATACTATTCAAATAATGTAGTAAATACCTATATATATTTACATCTATTATACTACGTACAACATACTTCTAAATTCAAACAAAGTTTATCTAAATTATTATTATAAAATAAAAAAGTCTATGAAGGCAAGTGATTATACAGCGGAGTGCCAACCGCATCATACTAGATTCTAGATTAGCATTAGAATCAAAGTTTAAACAAAAAAAAGTGAACTAATAATAATAATGAATTTTATATATAAACATAATTATGTAACTGCTACATACCTAAACGTCTAATTATTAGATGATAAATTTAATTCTTTTTTGACGCACGATCGCACTCATAGGGTCCAACGGGATGCCTCTTTGATTAAATATAATAAAAGTAGACGAATGAATATTAAAGCGATAGCTAATCAGCTTACATGTTCATATCGAGTAACAATCTCCAAATGACCTAATAAACTGTATTAATAATTAGAATACATATACTCAGACTCACATTCACATACGATGCAAGAATTATATCGATACAAAAAAAGCTTATTTTTCAACAGCAAGTATCCCTCAGACCTGCGGAAAATATTTTTCATAGCATATGCATTTCGAAGGTCCCTATACTTTTGAAAATGTTGACACCCTGCATGGATATCTTACCTATTTGACATCATCGATCTATTTCCTAGAAAAAATAATAATACATCTTGCTAGACCAAGGCCTTAGGCGACGTTGAACTATCCGATAATACTTTTTAAGATATTATAACTATTTCTAATAATTCAATGTTGCCTAATTTGTAAATAAATGAAGTATTTTTGTTTAAAACTGATTTATTTACGTTTACATAGCGTACTATGTAGTTTGTGAGGGTTTATTCGTTTGTATATTGTTACTCCGAGAATATTGAAAAATAATATAATAACACGAGATTCTTGACTGTGCTCTTCGAGGTAATGAGAAACAAGAGAAAACAGAATTACTAAAAATAATTATTACCTACTACATTTAATTAGATTAAATTTAAATGTGACTATAACATTATTACGTGTAAGTGGACCAACACCAAATTCTAATCAAGAAGAGTTATAACATCATTCGCATTATACAAACATAAATATGAAAAAATATACAATGATGATATAACATTATACCTAAGTAGCGTTATAGGTTGCTGATTAGTCAGAGTGACTTACGATACATAATTTAAATATCGTTTTTCGTTTTATATATCCATAATGGAATTGTACCTACTATACACAGGAATGCATTATTAATTCGGTAGATTGAAAAATTTTAGAGGTATTTGCCTCGTGATAGTGATAATAGATACTAGGGGGTATGTATAAAATTGATGATATTATTGTTAGAATGATTATTAGAGATTCGAGAAACTGATTATTTACGAAAAAAATATGTAATACAATTCATGAGTACCTCTTGTGATTATAAGAGTTTAAGGAAAATAATTACTCTGTATATTCTGAACACTTTATTTCCATCCAGGAGATCTTGTAATTGCTAATATTATTTTCAAACCTAGTCAAATTTCATCCGTACCTTGAATATGAAAAATAAAATAGACCAAATCGACCAAATAGAAACTCGAATGCTCAGTTATGTTTTTCTTTGTAAGAAATTAGATAAAAAAATTGACATTTGAACTCAAATTGCGTAAAATTTTAAACAGGGTATAAAGCTAAAACACTAAAAATCTGGGCATTATGTATATCAACGCATCCAAATCACTTTTGTTGTATCGAAATCAAATGGTTCGTAAGAACTGTCGGTGTTAATTGATCTCTGGGTAATAAATGAGCACAAAAATTATACATAACTTGTGAAAATGTATTTTTCATTCAAATGAATACAAAAACTATGACCTCAAAGTTTTACTTCCTTTTCTTAGTTTGGAAAGTAACTGTAGAAGCTGTTGGACCAGTAGAGTATACTTGTTGTGAAATTTGGTTCATGTAATAAAGAGCGACCAATGAAAACAAGAAACAAGTAGTTGTCGCAACCCTATGCACCATCCCTGATGCAAACATG
The DNA here is from genome assembly GCA_963932425.1 of Athalia cordata. Lineage (NCBI taxonomy): Eukaryota > Metazoa > Arthropoda > Insecta > Hymenoptera > Athaliidae > Athalia > Athalia cordata. The sequence goes on from OZ010627.1 coordinate 1,568,502, forward strand.
GCAACGAAGAGAGAGCCGGCAACTGAAAGAAGTATTTTGATATCTTAGCCAAGTAGTGTGCATTCGGATCTTTATAAAATATACATAAAAGTCGGTATAATTTACCTTCAGGAAACAGTTTAGACTGGAACGATTTGCCGAATAAAGTTGCCTCCAGATTACCAACAGCCGTGAGCATAAGTATAAACAAAATTGAGCCAAGATATCCTCCGAAAACTGTATGGAGCTGTGAGGAACTAAACCAACCTTTGTATATTTGCATACCGGAGAAGAGAAGGACCGTCAATATTGATGATAAAACAAATGAGACGCCGCTCGTTACCGCTGTGAATGAAAAGGTAGCAATATCAATACTTGTAGTAGTAATTATTAGATGTTCTATGGCTAATAAAAATTCTAAATCACACATTGTTACGATTTCTTTTCTTGAGATATCTCTAAATGTCAGTTGGGGTTAACTGAACTTGTGAAAAACGGAACGCATGTGTCACTTTTCTGTAAATAAGATTGAACTGATATGGAATATCGTAAAATCACTACTTACCCATTGTTATTGCCTATTTTATCATTCACAAAACGAAGGAAAACTTTCGAAATATCTGACCGGCTAGATCCTGTAAAAATCCTGTGTACACTTGGCAATTCCTTCCTCTTTCCTGTTTGCTGGTGCCGAACCGGTGGTATGGCACGGCCTCTTTGGGCCGAATTTTGAATCAAAGTGGACCGCGGAATGAGCGGTAATCTTATTAATTGAAGCAAAGAAACAATGCGTAACAATAGAAACTAATTTTGTTACATCACATGTTCATTCTCCGTATTATTATTGTTTAATTTATGACAAATTGCTTACGAATTACAAATGCGAACTTTCTCTCCGTGCAATTTTCCTTCAACGTTTACATAAAATTTCGATATGTGCTCGGCTACCACGGACGAGACTCAATCATCTTTTTTATCAATACTATAAAATGTAAAATCGTTTTTCTGATTTCTCTTTAACGCAACAACTGTGAAACCTTTTGCCTCACTTATCAAGAGCAGTCTCACACCTGCATATACATATACCTATCTCCCGTTACGTGCTAATCGCTCTCGGGGATGATAAAAATAATAACAAACTGCGTAAGCAATCGCAAATCTAAGCACAGCCCGGATGCGTCACACGGTATTTAGATATCGACATTAGATGTGCCAACATCGAGAGTGAGCTTGTGCTGTTGTGCTTCCATTGAACTCTTTCGAACCTACTCGACTCGTCGAGCTAATATAACAAGTACTGGATAGAATATTCGAGAGCCCGCGATAGCTTACGCATAATTATTGCACCAAGAGTTGACGTGAAATTTGAGTGAAAGAAAAAGTTTAAAAATAACACTTGACAACTCTTCCAAAAAACTACTGTGGTCGGAGCGAACTGCGTCGTTTCAAAATTCAAAGTAAAATTGTTTGTTGCTACAACAAAGCGCAGTGTCGACGGATGCAAGGACAGCCAGTTGGCTGTTTCGCGAATCTTTCGCGCTTCCTAGTTCCTTGTTTATAATTCGCTTGACGTTCGTATACATGAATTCGTACCACCTTGCATGACACAACGACAAGATCATCATCATCATCGACACCACCACAATCACGTCGCATCACGCATGAAAGAAAAGAGAAATGGCCGCCAACGTGAGATCAGGTGAGAGCTTGGAAGATTTAAATTCACCCCGTTTTTGATTAATGTTAAACAACAATCAGGTATTATCGCAAATTAACAACCGCCAGTTTAATGGATTTTACGTAGGCATTGCAATTATGTCTTGCGAATTTTTATGCACAAGCAATGGGGTTAGTAAGGTGGAAGACGGGATAGTTCCTTCGTTGTAAATACCCGTTGAACGGTTCCGTTCCTCTTGGTTTATTTAGTTTAATTTGTGTCAGCCCGTGCAACGTACCTCAAGGCCATTGATAACGGACGTTAGTTGACGTTTACAAATGGGCGGTTCGAAATTATCCACCATCGAGTATCGGACTATTATCAGATGCCTGTTGCTGTTCTGCACATGAAATATGAAATTTTATAACAAGTGCGAATTACCAATGATTTTGCTTAAGTCCTCTCTCTTCTAGAACGCGTGTCGGCATGTAATTTGTTTACTCGTTAGACAAATTTTCAATATCTGCATCTATTTAAACTTTTTGTTTTCTTTGCTTATTGCAGACATGAGAATTCCTACACGAGCAGCTCCTAGACCTCCGGGTAGCAATTTGGCTTCTTCCACAAATGGGATATGGGGAAGCAGGTACGTTTACACACCAACTTTTTTTTATCTCATACCGATTCAATAATTTGATCAATCCTACTTCTATATAAAAGCCTCAGATGAATCTTACTTATGAAAATTTAACTCTGTTCAAGTAGCCAATACTTTAATGGATCATTCAGCACACAACCTCCGCAGAAAAAGAAGCCACCGCCTCGTCCGCCACCTCCAAAATTTACACACCATCAGAGTCACTATGAGAGAGGTGAAAAGCCAAAGAAAACGGTAAGACATACGCAGTACTCATCTGTGTTTTTCTTACTATATCAATGTAATATTTAATATTCCAGGCAAGACCCACGGAGTTGATAACCAACATATTTGGTCGCAAGGCAAACAAGCAGGGCGCATCAGCTTCTTACACAACTTCTAATTCAGGAAGTTCAGCATCTGAATCATCATCCGCAGCCAGTGGAAAAATTTCTTTAATAGATCTAAGTCCGCCAGGTTCCCCGACATTTACAACGCGATCGAGTAGTGACGGAGTTAGTGTAGACAGTTTTGGGAGTGACGGAAACTCGAACCGCTCCATATTCACAAGCAGTGGTAATACGTCGCAAACAGAGAGTGGCTTTGAGGACGATTTCGACTTTTTTGGTGGCTTATCTAGTCAACAACTGCCGCGTAGCGACCCTTGGAACCTCTGTTCCATCCAAGACCCTTTTTCCCCTCAGCCTATGGCAAGTGTTAGCAAATCTGGAAAAACCGTTGGGAATTCTGATTTCTATGCCTTCAATAATCACTACCCTACAGAATCCCAAGTACCTATTAGTCTTGCAAATTCTAATCCCGGGACTATAATGCCGACAATAATCAGAGCAAAACCAGCCAAGCCACCGGCGCCCAAGCTAATGCAGTCTAGTTTGGCGCCCACCGTAACACAATTTAATGTTAAACCTGTGCCGGTGAAACGATCCGCAGTGCCTTATAACGAGCCAGTAACGTTGAATGTCAACGATGCTTGGAACGACGGAGTTATAGATGAACCTTCTCCGCCGATGCCATCTATACCACCACCTGCACCGCCTCCACAATATTTGGCAGAAGTGAACGGAGCAGTTGGAGTGAGTGTAACCTTCTAGCAGATATTCATAATAGCCGGCTACAAATAATCTATTTGTGAAAATCTCTCAAGTCTGATGTTCTCGTTTTTCAGGATTCTTTCCAAGAGTCATACGGAATAGCGCTCTACGATTTCTCAGCGTCGCAGCCCGATGATCTTTCTTTGAAAGAAGGTGACTTCGTGGTCTTATTGAAAGCCGTCAACGACGATTGGTTGGAGGGACGAGTCGGTACACGCCAAGGAATATTTCCAGCCAACTTTGTCGATGTCAAAGTGCCGCTGCCCGGTCTATCGACAAATGTGGTTAACGCTTTATACACCTTCGACGGAGAAACGTGGGAGGATTTATCATTTCGCGTAAGTTTTATAATGCAATTTCTTATACTAAGTAATAGTCCAAAGATCCCGAATGAGTTCATCAAAATTTTATGAGCCGTGCTAAAGAAACTCAATAATTCATGGTAAATCGCTGTCTGAATTCTGTGAGACTAGTCAAACAGGATAAACATGTTTGTTATGAATCAAATTGAATGCCAGACGGCTTCTTTAATCAGGAAACGGAAACCTAATGTTATCTCACACAGATAAGATATGATTCAGGATCGGTTTTTTTTCCTTGTGGACAAGCTTGTCAGATACGAGAGCGCATAAATCAGTAATCAATATCGAACCTGCGGTGTATCGAATTAAATTTCTATCGCATAATAATCACCGACTGGATCATTCGGTGCAGAGGAAAAAAAAAAACATTAAAAGCGTGTCGGGAAAAAAAAGAACATCCTCCTTCTTAACTTTTATAGTTACGGACGATGTTGAAAATTTACAGGAAGGTGCAAAAATAAAGGTTCTTTCCAAGTTATCGGACGACTGGTTGTACGGAGAATGTGATGGAAGAAAGGGACAATTTCCTGCAAATTATGTGGACAGAGTGCCTTCCATGCTGCCACGATAATGATTATTAATCAATTCATAATATCGTCATAATATTAATATTTGAAATTATATCTCATTGCTCGATGTAAAGATTATTTTCTAATGTTAGGCGTTAAGAAATATTATGTTTTTTTTTTGTTGAGGGTATTAAAATCAAGCCAGACATTCCCATTCTTCTTTAAGGAATATTTAGAGAGTGAAAAGGTGCACTTAATTCGATTTCACGGGTTGAAGTCGCTGAACGTGTCTTCAGTATCGAAATAGGGTGACAATCGGGACAGTTTTCCAGAATTATCGAAGTTTGTTTTTATAACAGAAATTAATCCCCGTCGTTGAAAATTCAAGCAGTCATTTTTTATCCCATCAGCATTAATCAGCCGAGGGTAGTCCGGAGGTAAATTTATAAGGTACGATATTTCTCGACATTCCCAAATCATGATCAATTGAATCATCATTTTTTCAAGGATAAAACAAGGAAAACTTTTCAACTGTTTGTTACCGATTTATAGTATATCTAACGTAAAAGCTTTAATTAGTATATAACACAAGAAATCAACAAACCCTAAAATACTTATGTTACTAAATTCGAAATTACTGAATAGATTGGGTTTAATTCACCCGGGTGCATACCACGTTGCACCGATCTGTCAAAAAACGAAAGAAATATTATTTCAATAACTCGATCTAATTCGAATCCTTCCGATGTTGATATTTTCTTCTTTTTTTCTTAATGAATTTTGAATCTCTCTCAGTAAACTATGCCAATTCAAGTTCATCGAGCTAAAACGATACAACTACGATATAGGGGGTAAAAAAAAATATTTCCAAATCTAGTAATCTGAAATAGAAAGTATTTGAAAAGTGGAAATGATTTACATTCAGAAAGTCATAGCTGGTAAGATATTTCATTAATTTTTCTCCGAATCCATTATCTGTTTACTTTCATTACTTTACAAAGCTAATTTTTATTTTCGTTTTTAATTATAATTAGTAACGACTTGTGTATGTCCTCTGAAAGAAAAAAAAGAAAAAAAAAATACATCACGTGCAAACCTTATTAGGCTAGTTATCTTGCTAATTATTGTATAACGATAGGTAGTTATTTTCTGATGATTATTAAAAAAATTATAATTTATGAGGTTTGTATTTAATTTAATTTTAGTTCTGAAATAAAAAAATAAAATCTAAGTATACTAATTGTGATACCGACGAATCAGTTGGTAATCGATAGAAAAAGGTTTTTTGTTTTGTAAATAACTTTGTAAAACGTATAAAGTTGTCACCTAGCCATACGACTCTAATTGTATTCGAATTGTAATATTTAATTGTACAGTTACTTTATTTGAACAATATTGAATAGTTTTTGAAATTTTTAATACGCGTAATCTTTCTAAAATGAAAACAAACTAATTTTAATAACAATATTTTCGTACACTAGGTAGAATTGTAATGCAGTTAAAGCGACGTATCGAATGAATCCGATTTACGATAAATCTAATCTTCTGAAAAAATAATCGGTGAATGAAATTGAGATCATCATAGGTGAATGGAAAGTTTTCAATCGCATTCATTCTGTACCAGTAGCCGATGCTCGACCATATCAAATATGCACAGTTGGACCTTCGAACCAATGAAAACGGGACCTTAAAAATAGTAACGACAAATAACGTCGAAGCAATCGAAGGTACATTATTCAATTCACCGTGTAATTTATGTAAAACATCGATCTAATAGCACATGTCAAACAATTTATGATGTGATATCCTCCTGCCTCAATGTACATTTATATACCTATGTGGAAATAACAAAATACACTATACCACTTGAGCATTATTATTTTTGTTCACCGATGAAATTTCCACCTTTTTCTTTCAACAGCGATCCAACTTGGAAATAGGAAATTGAAATGAGGTCGAATAAGGTAATCGGCGATATTCGTTAAAGATTTTTTATTCCTCTTTAAAATTTTTCCGCCAGGATAAAAAGCCTGACATGAGCTTGCAAGCCGATCGGTGATATGCTAACAGTTTTAACATTTTTGTCATAATTTTCTTTTTCAGTTATAGTCAATAAATATTCTGTGACAGCCTTCCAAATATTATGATTACCGAAGATAGATATTATGACTAATATTCTGTTTTTCTTTTTTCTACACTTATTTATGTCGCAGCAGTTTTATGCTATTTACAGAAAAACCAACTGACAATGATACATTGTAATATATGCATTATATATATATATATATGGGTAGAAAACGTGCGCTAGTCTTTGACTATTGATAATTCGGATCGATTCACATTAATATGTTCAGTGCGAGCTATGGGGTGAGTTTTTCTTTGTTCAATTTTTTCTATTCTTTGACGTTCGCCTACCACAATTCGTCAAATATATCGAGCAGACAGACATAAATAGGCTTTTCTAAATATTTACATGTACTCTGGTGCTGTAAGAAGATTTATTATTATGGCAAGTGGTGATTTCCAGCGTAAAGATGGAAACTGATTTTTCATTTCTCTGATATTTGTTCTTATTACTTTTTTACATGACAGCTATCAAAAATATGTGTATAATTATTTACAGGTAAACTCGTTTTTTACATACCTAATTCCTCAATTTTAATATCGCGTATTACGCGAAGGATGAATGTGAAAGGCCCATATTATATGCCATTTTTAGTTCAAGTCGTCATTAAATTTCCACGTCGAACATATAAAGCTTCATGTTTACATAGTAAATGTTGTGAAAATTTATTTAATATTCTGATTCTCATGTACTGGCCAATGAATTTTTCATACATAAAAAAAACTTTTCGACAACAATATTCTGTGGCAAGTTAAAAATCTAGATGGGATGTTGTACAACGAATGACTTTCATATTATTATTGCAAAAAAAATATTCACACAAATATCTATGCCGATATGCGATGATCGAAATGACCTGTTGATTAATTAGTGGGATAGACGTAGCTGATTAAATAACTTGTTGACTAACCGGCAGTAGGCAATGAAAGTCCGCGATTGGTTATAAAAGTATGTGAATGTGTGACGATACTCGAAAATTTTTTATTACACATATAATCAACGCATGTTCTACCTAATGTAATTATTAATTTCATATACAAAGGCAACAAAGGTAAAGCTTCAAATTACACGCGCAATTTAAATTCGATCTTAAATTATCATTATTATTATTATTATTATTGTGGTTTTTGTTGTTATTATTATTACGATTATTATTAATATTATGATTATTGTTATTATTACGCAGAGCCTCGACTCGGGCTGGGGGAACGAAGACTACTTACCTGATTATTTAGGCTTTGTTATGAATGCCTACATGTTTATATACTTTGCATAATTTTCATAGGGGAACTATTCTAATGTTTCATGTTTCAAATCATGAAATAAAATATTTCAAACAGTGAAAACAATCATCTAATTAATCACGTTACTTTGAGTCGTGAATAAATCAGCCTGCGAGTCAAAATCTTTAAATAAAAACAATATACAATTTTCAAAAAGTTCATCAGACACTTTTAAAATGATATGCACCATTACGGCGCGTTCGTTGTACCGAATGAAATTCATCACTGATCAAATGCTTCGACCCCTGATACTTTTTTTTGTTTTTTTGTTTTCTTTTTTTGGTTTTTTCGTTAGATCTGACGATTATCTCCTAATCGTCGCGAATAAAATAGTATAAACTTCAACATTTGATAAAACTCATTACCATACATTTTCAGATATCTGATCTAGACTCAGTCCAACTTGCACGACATTACCTAAAGTAATGGTCTTCAATTATTTATCTTAGATGTTCACCTAATTAACAAATTATAAATCACTAGCTAATTACAATTTCTATACGCTCTTGTACTGTGTTTACATCTATCTTTGTATTTACAAAAATATGCATCTTGCATGTGATAATTTTATCACATAACGCTCAGCCGGGTAGGTTTAATCCTTTGCAAAGAGTTAAATCCTACCAGATTTTTTCAAAAACTTAATTCTGCATGACTAACCTTTCTACATATAATAGTGTAACCCACTCATTTTTTTTTTTTTTTTCATTCTTGTTGAGAGATTAATCGTCCGATCACATTTTTTTAGTCAGGCCTGTATATTTGTATCTTGGGTACAAATTCGACCAAGAGAACCTGAAAATTTTCAATTCCGACTTTGTAAACGATATTTTCCTAGGCACAAAACCTCTCGGTTGGAAGACATTGACATTATCAACTCACATATTCCATCATCGACGAACTGTCGCATCTTTGTTTAGTCAGTCGCCAATGCAATCCCAATTTATGATATAGTCTGCTATTCTCCCATTCCAATAATTTATTCAGAGAATGCTGAGTCTGCAAAATATTAATCCATAAATTATAGCACCGTGGTAGCGCTGGTTATTTGCAATATCCAATATCTCATCAGCTTTCTTACCCTTTTACTAAGGCAAACAACAGGCCATAACGAACAGCCCAAAGTACAGCAACAGCAAACACAGCCGCAAAATAGCCACTTAACATTAACCGGTAATGTTTTCTTTAGTACACTGTTTACTCTCATTACAGTTGCCTTAAATTCCTCCGGAGCAACGCGAGATACAAGTCCGTTTGGGAATTCTGCTTCGAATCTGTTGCTCAATCCAAATCTGAAGACATTCAGGATTTTCATTAGCAAAACGATTTATTTGTTAGGAATCAAAAGCACCTTGGAGATTTCAAGCCCTTCACCTTTGTGATCAGGGTTTTCAATCTCAGTTTGCTTTCGAAATTGATATTTGTGACTACCTTATGATTATATTAAAGCAAGATTTGAATAACTAATTTGCGTTGCTTTAACCTATGAGATAAAAAAAAAATACTTTGCATGTGGAACTTGAATCGAGTTTGAATAATAAATACATAAGTCACGCGTAGTATAAGATCTGGTGATGATTGATAAAATCAACAATAAGAGCGTCACCATAGTTGATAACAAAAGAATCAGAATCAGAATCTTACAATGTAAACAATTAATAGAAGATAGATGGTTATTCATTCATACGACGCAGTGAATGCGTTGTTAGAAAAAAGAGTTTTTGTTGTTGCAAAACTTCAGAATTCTGGCATTTGGATTTATTTATGTGTATAAAACAAGGACGTATCCTTTGTTTCTAGTTGGAGGTCAGGTCCAATCCATATTAGGAAAGTTCATGGACCGCAAAGAGCGCTTGAGCGTGAGATTTATTAACAAGTTCCAAAGACATTATCGGAACGAGTGATAAAAGATTGACAAGAATAGAGGGTTAGAATTGTTCCCTTACACAGTCATGTTACCAGCCCCTCGAATAACGATGGGATCCGGCACGAGAGTAACGTAATGTTCTTCAAAGTTCTGCTCATGTTCTTCTTCCTCTTCATAAATAGCGTCGAAATCTGCCATTATACTGTGAAACTAGAGCGACAATTATGACGACAATTACTTCCTTATCTATTTCCCACAAAATTTATCACTTCACAATCGATTTTCACCAAACTATCGTGCTATTACCTATCAATATCCTCACAACTTTCTTTATACAACATCATATCTTCATGCTCGTCCGAGTTCAAAATCAAAAAGCCAAAACACATCCGCAACACAACACGCACTGCAGGTACTCGATTGCAGCTCATCAATTCTCCACCTTCACAAATTTCCACTACCAGTCAACCCAGGCATTGTTGCCAATACAAACGGTGATGATGTTCTTCTCAGAATATCATACGAATTTAAAGTACAAGAAATTGAAAACCATATGGACCAGATTATCAGTTAAAAAATGGTAAACTTGAAACGGTGATCGAATGAGGTAATTCTTCTTTTGTTCGTTAAGTGGATAAATTGCGGATTTGTTGTAATGGTAAGGTTTCACTGATGGCGGCACTGTTTAAAAAACAGACGCTATTTGCTGTTGTTTGTGGTGTTTTGCCACCGAGTGGCGATGCCGTCGATTATCTGCCTTCTCACTTGTTTCCATGTATCAAAAAAAGAATGGTTTCATTTTCATGACTCATAAGATCGTCTGCACTAGTTCGCACCGCGTCTGGCTGTTGCCAATTTTCTGTCTGGAATGGCGAACTTTCAAGTTTGACGTGCGGAAGTCGACTGGACGTAAAGTGAATATTTAATTAATGACACCTTGGGAGAAATAGGGAGGGTATATGTTGTTTGTAATTTAATTACGTTCGATCCTGGCGATTAAGATCAATGATATAAGTCAACGCGGTTTTACGTAAAGTATAATCGATAAAAACGGGTCAAGAAATTGACAACTTTGTCAGCGGATTTGACGTATCGCCGTAAGGCTCGTCCCGTTCCTCATTCTTCATTTCGTATTACAATCTAACAATACCGGAATGTCGACATCAATGATTTCTGGTGCCAAACTGCAAGATGACATGAACAGCATACCATTGGCAGATGATGACCCCCAGGGTATGGCACAACATTTGACCCACTTTCAATTATCAACTCCGCGTTCTTTTCCCTTGATCAATTAGATCTCACCGACCGATTTCTCGCATTATAGTCATCATTCCTGAGGAAGAAATACCCGACAACATGTCTCACCTATCCGATGTACTTGTACATGGTCGTAGCATGGATTCCATACCCTCAACATTCACCAACGGCAGCAGCAGTCCCAATAGTGAGTCATTCCTCAATTCCAGCAAATTCGATTAATTCAATCAGTTCTGTAAAAAAAAAGATGTTCCAAAATTCAAAGCCTGCCATTACCTTATAGATAGCCACTAGTATTTCATATTTAAGTTTGTTACCGTGCCATCTTTATCATTCCGTAACTATCGCTTAGGCCTGGACCCCGACATAAGCCCTGATGAACAAGAAGAAAAAGCCAGATTGATCGCACAGGTTTTGGAGTTGCAGAATACTCTAGATGGTTTGTAAATTTGAATAATAAGTCAACATTGAGTTCACAACTCAGCTTCACAGTAGCAATTCACAAAGATATAAATTATAATTCATGCGATATTAGAATGAAAATTTTTGCTACCTGTGTTTTCAGATCTATCGCAAAGAGTAGACAGCGTAAAGGAAGAGAATTTAAAATTGCGGAGCGAAAATCAAGTCCTTGGACAATATATTGAAAATTTGATGTCAGCTTCGAGCGTGTTTCAATCGACGAGCCCAAAATCGAAAAAGAAGTGAATTAATTATTATGAATTATTCTATCGATACGAAGAATGTTAACGCTATATTTGCTCCCCTGGGCCAGTATTTTCAAAGTAATTTATGGTTTCAATGAAATTTTTGGTGGAATGGAGGTATGTATGTAGTATACACTATAAAACAATCCTTTTGCTATCATTGACTTTCTAAATTTCATGGAAAGGTTTACCACTTGGGCATTTCTAATAAAATAATACATTCCTTTGAGTCTCAAACTTAGATTGTAATTTATCGACGTAACTTACGAAAATCGTTTTTGGCGAGTTTTTTTTTTTTTTCTCTTTCTCCAGTGTACCGATTATGGTATAACAAGTTTATCGTGCAATAAAATGTCCTGAGAAATTCGAGAAAGCCAAAACTATCATAATAATAATGATAAAATGACATACCTTGTTAGTTTCTAAATACACATACATACCTACACATATATAATACTTTCATCTGCACTGAAGAGAAACTGTTTTTAGATTGCCTATGAGGCTTTGAGCTTGAAGAGTAACTCGCTTAACGTCAACATTAATTACAAAGTTAAAAGAGTTCAATTCACAGTTTATACATTTTTTACCACAATGTGCTTAAAGGCTTATTCTATATATAGTTATTAAATAGCATGATATTATATTGAGATACACATTAATGATCACGAAAATTATTGCTTCACTTTAATTATTAAAAATTCAGTTCTCAATATTTTTTTTTTTAATCATTTATTCAATGCTATATTCACGTCTATCTTTTGAGACAAATGAAAAACTAAATATATATGTATATATAAACCTTATTCGCTCTCTTTATTTATTTATTATCTGGACTGAGTCTTACTAACGATGATGGTTAACAGCAGACGGATGAACGATTTGTTTCAAGTTTCTTACCGTCAGACAAAATATGGACTTGATCTTATTTATTAGCGCATTAACTTTATCGTCACATATTGTTACCCACTCCGATGCGATCGAATGACCAGAAAGTGTATCGATGGTCTTTTAAACGATGAAAATTTTCGTCACTCAGTTCAGAGATATTTCACTTATTATAGTTCGAGTATTTTAATGACCAAAAAAATTAAAAAAAGCAAAGCAAAACTGTGTAGCAATTTCCAATCGAATGAAATTAATGTTTCCGGTTGAAGCTTTGCTTGGCGAATTTCATAGCGGATGACTGGATCGCTATTTATGTAGATGTACAGAAAATAAAAATCAATTATACATATATTATAATTACTATGATTAATAATTACGTATTACAGCGTGGCTAAAGTTAGGAACCAACCTATTTCACGAGCGGAATGTACGAAAGAAGAGTTTTTTTAGTTTATTCAAATATAACTAGATGAGGGAGCATTTTCAGCATAACTACGAACCTCTAGACATTAAAGTCCGTCAGAAGTCATGAATTTCAGGATCGTACAAGCTGCTCGTGAAATTGAAATAAGTGAGTGAATTTTTCTTCATATGGTTAAAAGAAGAATAAAGAAAATAACATCGATGCAGCAATCCGTACTAGATATATAACAATATTATGTTGATATCGCTATTGTGAGAAAAATGAGGCTCATTTGCACAAGCAAAATGCACAATGTCCGAAACGTATTCTGTTCGACGGAGATGTGTTGTAATGAAGAAATAAATTTTATGTGATAAAAGATTTTATGACGATTATTATTATTTTCTTGAGATCAATACAACGGAGAAATTGTTCTTGTTACACATTGAAAAATCATTTCATCGAGTACTTTTCATTCCTTAGAAAAGTATAAATATTAATTGTTTACAGGGTAATTAGTTTATCGAGTATTTTATTCGTGTACAAAAGTAGTTTAGATTATCATCAATGATCAAAAAATCAATGAAAATCTAGGCCTTTTGCAGCTGCGGAGACGTTCACTATACATGGTGGTGTGAACTCTACGAACCTGATAGTGTTCCTTACATTTATATACGTCGCTAATATGGTTAACATCACACCCAGCGTTACGACGATATAACCTAACCAATCGCTGAGAGTACGAAATCCGTTCTGATCATAAAGAACACCATGACCGAGGGTACATGTTGAACTATTACTTTTTGAATATCTCGTAGCAGGTTTGCTTACATCAAGATGAACTAGCTGCGGCTCGACACGCTCAGCGTCTTCTACCTCTTCATCGGTTTGATCACTGTAATCCCCATTCTCATAATAAACGTAAGAATGACGACTGGTCAGGTCAGATTTAGGATCGACCATGAATCCATAATGAATCGATTCTGAGTGAATCCTGGGATCGGTGATCGCGTGTTTAGATGAACCAGCGGCTCCGCGTTTTTCAGAAGCTGGGAGAACGTTAGGCGTCCGGTTGCGCAGAGCAGCCGCCTGAAGCTTCTTCACTCTCGAATACATCAGAGGTGGCAAAATAAAGACCAGTGGACCTGTCAGGGAGCCTCCGATCAGGGCCATTACGATGTCGAAACGTGGAACCGACTCGCCGAGTGCGACACCCAGAAAAACTAGAGCTGATCTTGTCACGCAACGTTTCCAACCAAATGCTACAAATTAATGTCATCGGATTAATACCCATAGAAATACCCACATTCTTCAACGTACATCTCTGCACATGGAGTTTGTCCTCTAGATGTTGAAAAAGTGCGGTGTGTCCAACGGCACTGGATAAACATAACTGCAGAGCGGCGAGTAGGATGGCAGCTCGAGTGACGTACCCTCCGGGTACAAGTTGTAGGACATTCGCTGTTGTATTGTCACCATATTTCCACGCTGCTAGGCCCGTAGAGACAGCAAACAAAGACCCGGTAACTATAAGAATTGTTCACAATTGCAAGCGATGGAAAGATCCAGATTATCCTTCAGAGTTCAGAATTATGGTGTCTTGAGATCATGTCGCTGGACTCACAAATAAACGAGGTGATTACTGCCTTGTTAACTTCTTTTGGGTTCTGCATGTCAACTTGGATGGTCATCAGGGTTGGATGTACGTCGAATTGGAAAGCAAGAATCGCATAGCTGTGAACAAAAATCATATGATGCAGATGTCAACTCCATCGAGTGAAAATGAAAAACAGATATTATAAACTAAAACTGACCCGGAAATGAATCTCTCCCAGGGTGGCCAGAAAGGAACGGGCTTTGCACCGGTGATTATTTCATCTGCAGCGATGCACCACCAGGTCAAAACTGCGGTGAGGAGGACAACTCCGGCAGAGCACATCGCCAACCACCTATGTAGAAATAATACGAGTCGTAGTTTATTTTCTTAACTTCTAGCAGGAAATAATGAGCACTCACTTCATGTCACGGGGACTCCCAAGCCACATGATCGGGCACAGCAAGATCCCTACGATGAGGAGCCAGTAGCAAAACGAAAGATTAAATTCTTCGTCGGATACTTTTAGCCCAAAAAGCTGCAGATTCTGGGATGCTGAAAAAATTAGACCAATAGTTTTTCGATACTCAACTGTAGGTGCAGCTGTTTTCTGACTGTTGAATATTTTTTACCAACTAAAAGGCTGGGTATCCCACCGCCAAAGACCGTCAGGTTCAGTAACACGGTAACACAGTTACGCGCCAAAGGACCCAGAGTCAACTCAGTCACCGCAGCCAATGGGTATCTGAGGAGAACGATTCGATTGATCTTAATAACGATCGTAAGAAGTTGAGTCGAGGACATTACCGATTTTTCCGTGCTATCTGCGGGTCCAAAGTCGTCGCAATGATCCAGGCCTTGCCCAAGAGTCCTGCGGTATATATCTGCAAACTGAACACTAGCAGAACCAGCGGTATGCCCAACCACCCTGAAAAGAAATTTCCTATCTTACACCTGAAATCCGATATTACTTGCAAAAAATAGCAAAGATTTTCATGACTTACCGCATTGTATGATCGCCCTGGGTAAAGCGATGATGGGAAACACGCCGAAGATGTCTATGATGCAGAGGGTAGCGAAAAATGCAGACAAACCAGATTTCGCCTGTTTGTAAAGAAGCGGTATTCGCTCCCTATCCATTTCCTATTGAAATTGCGTTACGCGAACCTGGAGAAGAGAATCGAAAAAGCGACTGACTAAGAACAAGAACAAGAGCAAAAGTAACACTTCCTGTGTCGACAGACGACACTCGACCGGTTTCTCCGCTCTCGTAGTATCGTTAAAAACGAAACTTGATACACGCCGAACGTACACATATAACTTACCGGACGATCGATCTACAATATATGCAATGAATGATGAGTATATTTTTATTTTACCTATGTTTCTATCCACCGATTGAGTACCGCCGTATAGCAGCCGGAGTAAACCCGAAGAAGACCTACAAGCTCAGGTAAAAGTATACGCTCTGTTTTAGCCGTACGAGCTTTTCCCGTCTCGGTTGATCGTCATCATTTTTAGGTCTGGGCATCTCCTTTAATACTCCATTTTATAAGTTGATAGAAAAAAGATTTCTCTTAGGCAATAGAAAATAACATTTTTACGTGAGTGTTCATAAAATATTCAATTATTTGTTTGAAAATATCTTTATTTTTAGCTCCATTTAAGACATCAATCTACAATTGGCCGAAAAATAAAGAATAATCTTTAATCTTATAATATTCTGGTTCTACGCAGATGACTTCTAATGAGAAAACAGATGCAACATTTTACCTAAACGGTTGTTTAGATTGAAAAAAATTGCAACAGCATGTAATAATGATTAGAAATTATAAAAAATTAATTATCCTTTGATTTTCATAATATCAATCATCAATAATGTGAAGTGTGACCTTTACTGTTTCCCAATCGAGGTCTTTTAACTTTTAAATAACTTTAGGTGTTCTTTATTTGTGTTTTTTTTTTCGTAGCAACAATATAACTAGTGTTAGATCTAGAGGTAATAATAATAATGATATAATAAAATAACTTATAACTTCTATGCTTACGATATGGTATGACAAACGTACGATAATATCTCTCAACAATTCGACAACTGGTAAGACGTCGTCATTTTTGATGCGAGCAACATGCCATACACCCATCCTCTTACATATTCAGCATTTTTTTTGTCTAAGGCCTTGAAAAATAAAATAAACTTCATTGTGGAATCGATAAAGGCACCCTGTATCCCTCGGCAATAAGGAATCAGTTTTTGATTACGTCCCTCATAACAGTTACTCATCGAACATAAAATATAATGGAAAGATAACTTTTCCTGAATCGTTATTAATAGGACAGGCACGTTATTTCCGCTTGGAATGTCTGTGTGTCGGTGTGTCTATGTCCATTTGAAATTTTTTACTAAATAATTAGTGGAACTTAAGTGTCAATGAAAATATGATCTTGAGATCTACCGAATGAAACAACACATTATCAAAGATACGCGATGATAAAACCACCCGCAACAGTCGACAAAGTGCAGTACAGTCGTCTTGCAATGATGACGGTATCATAAATCGACATTTAGACGAACATTAATATACAAGTTCAGAGTAAATACGTACATATTTTATTTGTAAAAATTGTGGATATGCCATCGTCAACTACCAAACTACTCAGATGCCTCAGTTGCATTTACTAGGAGAGAGAATAAAACTTTTCCATGTTGCACATTCAGTTGGCTAACCGAAAGTGGAACTATCTTCTGCGTCAAAACAGTTCGATAATAAATTTCACAGATCAACCACAATAATAAATTCCTTGACTTATCTCAAGAATGAGTAAAAACAAATGAACCGTCAACGCACTTGGAAAGTTTTAATTTGGTCAACGACTCGGGTTAAATATCCGCAACTTTCACTAATGGTATACACTTACAAGTTAATCACCAAATATTCTGTACAAACTTCTGTCCCATGATAAAAATGGATAATAAAAAATCTAAAACTCCAAATTCCATCTGTACATACCGCGAGAAGCGACCCCTTATTCATCGGTTTCGTAGGCAGGTGAAGCCGGTGAATAGGTAGGACTTGTTGGCGAGTATCCAGGTACAGGTGGCGAGTAAGTCGGGCTTGTCGGCGAATAACTAGGACTCGTAGGTGTGTAAGTCGGGCTAGTAGGCGAATACTTCGTGCTGGACGGCGAGTACTGTGGACTCGACGGTGAATAGGTAGGACTAGTTGGGGAGTAATTAGGGCTACTCGGGGAATATCTGGTGCTACCTCCTGCGGCCGTGTGTTGCGGTGAGCTCGGTGAGTAGCTTGGACTGGTAGGCGAGTACGTCGGGCTAGTCGGTGAATATGTCGGGCTAGCCGGTGTGTACTGCGGTGAAGTACCAGCGAAGGAGGGCGAAGTAGGTGAATAGCTTGGGCTTGTCGGAGAATATTTCGGACTGCTCGGCGAGTAGCTTGGACTGGCCGGTGAGTATTGGGGTGAACTAGGAGAGTACGATGGACTAGTGGGTGAATACGACGGTGAAGCCGGAGTATAATTTGGCGAACTGGGGGAATAGCTGGGAGAAGTTGGAGAGTAACTAGGAGATGTCGGAGAGTAACTCGGGCTCGTAGGTGAATAACTCGGAGAAGTCGGAGAGTAGCTCGGACTGGTTGGCGAGTAGCTCGGACTGGTCGGCGAGTAACTCGGACTTGTTGGCGAGTAACTCGGACTCGTAGGTGAATAACTCGGAGAAGTTGGAGAGTAGCTCGGACTAGTTGGCGAATAACTAGGACTCGTAGGTGAATAACTCGGAGAGGTTGGCGAGTAGCTCGGACTCGTTGGCGAGTAACTTGGACTGGTTGGTGAATAACTAGGACTCGTAGGTGAGTAACTAGGACTAGCTGGTGAGTAATTCGGGCTGGTAGGTGAATAGGTTGGACTGGTCGGCGAGTAGTTTGGACTCGAAGGTGTCATACTCGGAGATGTTGGTAGATACGCCGGTGAAGTTGGAGAATAACTTGGAGAAGCACCACCAGCCGGTGACATTGGGTAAGGACTCATGCTGGGCCCCGGACTACCAGGACTACCCGGTTGCGGTGAGTACACCGAATATGCCGGGGATAATCCAGAAGCATCGGATGCTCCCGAGGGAGAGAAACAGGCTCCGCCAGGTGTCATGCCGCTACCCAGGGCTGTAAAATAAAATTCCGAATAAATATCGTTGCAATTTTTATACGATCGAAATAATTGTGAATAGATATGAATAATTATGGCCAACGACTTACCGGGAGACATACTGGAGGCACCGTAACCTGGAGTTGCACCCATCTGGTTCCACGGTGTCATTTGTGGACTCATACTTGGAGTCGCTGCACTTCCGAAGAACATTCCTGCGCCACCCATCATACCAGCGCCCACAGCCATTGGAATTTCTATACCAGCCTTGCACTTTTCCGAGTCAAGAAGTAAATCGAAGCAACCTGTAAGTACGATACGTAAGTAAAGCATTATATTCAAAGTTATTCAATTATATTACGGATCATTCGATGATGCATAAATAGTTACCAGTTCCGAGTCGCGGCAGTTGTCCCATGATAATATTTTCGGATACACCTCTCATTGGATCGACCTCCGCGTGGGAAGCAGCGTCGAGTAAGACGTCAACTGTTTCCTCGAATGAGCATCTGAAATAAGGTGACGCATTAATATCTCAGCTCGAAGTGTGAATAAATTGTGTGAAAGTGAAATGAAAGCGAATTTACCTCATAAGAGCTCCGGTATCTTGTCTGTTGATACCGTGACGAGTGATGGCCATGAGATGACCTTTGGCAGTCATGACGTCACAAAGTAAAGCAAGATGTCGGTAGTTGACGTAAAGACCGTAGAACTGTAGGACAGTGTTCATTTCCTTCTCCACCGATTTACGCACAGCTTCGATACCCAGTACTTGGAATATCTCGCAAATATCGTTACTGAATGTTCGCACCGGGTCCACGTCTCTCTCGCTCAAAACCTTCATCAAACTCGTTCCGTCAGTTTCCAAAAGCCATTCAGCAATTGCTTTGAATTCTCCTGTGTCTGTCACTATGATACGCTTCTTCGCGTCTGTTTGGGGCAAGTGCATGTACACTTTTCCAATTGCTTCTATACCCTGTAAAGTCATGTCACTGAGCATGTTAGCTTCGATACAACGAAGGAACATGTCATCCTCCATCTTGTCGACGGTTTCTTCTTCGGTGTCTTGGAATTTGTTGTCGTCACTGTTCATTATTCTGATACGTAGTACTAATTTTTCAGCGTTATCGTCATTGAAAATACAATTGAGATCGTCACCGAATCCAGCGTTGATTTTTTCAGCAATCTGCTCCATAGTTAATTTTTTATCCGTCATTCTCTTTCTGTCAAGTTCAATACGCAAGAGCCACGGTGATATTTTGGTTGGGTCAAAGTCCGGCATTTCATAATAGACATTGACGAACTCCTGATCTTCGGCAATGACGGTATTCTGCGGGTCAGGATCGTAGTAAATGGCAGTATTTGCTGTAACTTTCCTCAGGGTTGTATGTTCGAGACGACAAAGCACGTTCTTCGCCTTTTCAGCATCCCTGGCCGCTGCTCCCGTCAGGAAAACCGTTAGGGACGGAGCTTTTGGCTTCTTACTGATATTGATGATTTCCTTCAACCTCGGCACACCCAAAGTTACGTTCTTCGACGATACTCCGGCAAAATGGAAAGTGTTCAGTGTCATCTGAGTCGCGGGCTCACCGAGAGATTGAGCCGCTAATGCACCGACCATTTCCCCAGGGAATACCTACGATAAATGACAATTTTCAATATCCATTTCGAATGCAAAATTCCCGCGACACGGCAATCGGGTAGAAATAGTTTAAAACAAACCTGCGCTTGCTGGAACCGAGTCTCAATTTCTCCGATGAGCCACTCGAAGGCTTCGGTGGAGAGTCTGAATTCCTCAGAAACACACTTGGTGCATAAAGTAGATCGCACTAAGCACTGAAACAACAGCGTGGCATTCTCGTTGGCTAGTTTGCTAAGTCGATCTTCACCGGCCACAATAATACACTTTTCTAATAAATCTTTGACCCCTGTGGAAGAACAATGATAAATCAGTCACGTGAACTTTAAACGCCGAAAATATTGAAATAGAAACGAATTTATTTATGTTTTATTTACCCTGTATAACTCTGATGGGGCTGAGATCAGTGGGGGCACGTTTATTGATGTGGAAAATTTTCTGTCCATTCCATATCATTCTCTGCAAGTTACAGGGCAGTACTACGGTAAATTCTCCACTAGGGAAAATTTCACGCAACGCGACACGATCTTTATTTAATTGTTCCCACTCTCGTTCGAGCTCGGAAATTACTTCCCCGGAGCCCATCATTTCGCGCACTATATCCTCGGTGAATATACGCCGAAGATATCTGTAATTAACATTATCCAAAGTTTGAATGGATCTTGCCACTTCATATTCAACTCGTGTTTCGATCAAACAACAATTTTTCATATTTACCTTTCATTGGTTGGATCGAACTTGAACTTCTTTTCAAATGCCTTAGTGCTCAATTTGATCGTAGGAAGATTCTGGAATTCTACAGTTTCCCCGCAAAGCCCATCCTCTCCGTAACGCAGCTGAATAAGTTGTCCTACGGAATTCCTTACGGTTCCATCGTAGTGGACCATAACGGACTCCATAGCCTTGATCAAACGTCGCTGAATGTAACCAGTTTCGGCAGTTTTTACAGCAGTATCAATGAGACCCTCTCGCCCTCCCATAGCGTGGAAGTAAAACTCGGAAGGCGTGAGACCGGCAAGGTAAGAATTTTCTACGAATCCTCTGGACTCGGGACCATAATCATCCTTGATGAAATGAGGTAGCGTGCGTTTACGGAATCCAAATGGTATTCTTTTACCTTCAACGTTCTGCTGTCCTACACAGGCGATAACCTGGGAGATATTGATGTTGGATCCCTTGGATCCGGAGACCACCATAGCTTTTAAATTGTTGTATTCCGTAAGTGACTTCTTTGCGGATCCTCCAGTTTTGTCACGAGCATCGTTCAAGATTCTGTTTACCTGATTCTCGAAAGTTTGCCTGAGCGTATTACCTGGAGTTGGTTCCAACTCCATGTTGTGCGCTTTTTGTATAACCTCTATCACGTCTTCTTTGGCCTTTTTGATCGCTTTCTGAATTTCCAAATAGGTTTGCGGATCGGCAATCGTATCTCCGATACCGATGGAGTGACCCTCGAGCAACAGCCAGTTGTTGATAACGGTCTGAATATTTCCGTAAAATCTACCACAAACTTCGTGTCCGAGCTCCAACATACAGATATGAAGCAAAGATCCGGCGGAAGTTCCTAAGGTTTTTTTACACAAGATCCCCATAATCAATTCTCCATGTTCGACCATGACCTTTGTATCACCGGGCGAAATCCACTTGTAGGGACCGTCGTCTTCGTCATCCGGATGAGGTCCGTGAGTTCTTATCATGTTGACATTACCAGGAATTATGAGGGAGAATATTTGCTTGCCGGTCCACAACGGTTTAGGTTTAAGAATGCACGGCTGCGGCATTTTTCCATCCCAACTGGGCAAATGCATGAGAATATTCATCATCTGTTCCTTTTCTATGAATACATCTCTCTTCGTCATCTTTCTAACGGCTGTCAAAGTATCTTGTACGATACCCATGACGGGCTTATTCGCCTGGGGTGTAATGATTTGCCGAGGTGTTACGTGGATATTTTCAACCTCCGCTCTCGTCTCCATAGACTGAGGGACGTGCAGATTCATTTCATCTCCGTCAAAATCAGCGTTGTACGGAGATGTGCAGCTCAGATTCATACGGAAGGTACTCCAGGGCAGCACTTTAACCCTGTGCCCCATCATACTCATCTTGTGAAGCGTAGGCTGCCGGTTGAAAATAACTAAATCTCCGTCTCTGATGTGTCTCTCGACTCTGTAGCCGCACTGCAAGTGGAGGTCTGAGGATTTGGGATGAAACCTGAGGTCTATTCTCTCTCCGTTGTCTCTGACTATGTACTTTGCTCCGGGATACTGGGAGTTCCCTCGTCGCACCAGCTCCTGCATCTTGTCTATGTTGAACGGTGTCACTATTTCCGGAAAAGTCAAGTTTTGTGCTATGCTGCGAGGCACGCCGACCTGGTCGATCCGCAAGTTGGGATCTGGCGTGATGACTGTGCGGGCTGAAAAATCTACTCGTTTTCCCATCAAGTTACCTCTGATCCTCCCTTCCTTCCCCTTTAAACGTGCTTTGATGGCTTTCAAAGGTTTACCGGACTTCTGCATCGCCCTCGGCATACCTGGCATGTCGTTGTCTACCAAGGTCGCAACATGGAATTGTAGCATTTTTATATTCTCGGATATAACGTGTGCGGCACCTCCTGCCTGCTCATTCCGCAAGAGTTCGTTATTCGATTTGATAATATCTGCTAACTTATGTGTCAAATCATCCTGATTCTTAGCTGATCCGTACATAACAACTGCTGGCCGTACAGACAATGGAGGTACGGGTAGCACGGTGACGATCATCCAATCTGGACGTGCGAACTTTGGATCCATACCGAGAATGAAGGATTCCTCGTCCGTAATATGTTTCAATATCTCCCAGGCCCTCTCCGCAGTCAGGACTATCTTTTTTTCTTGGGAATCTTCGTTCACATGTTTCCATTCCGCAGAGACGTCTAGACCGGAACGTCTGAGATTCGGCTGATATCTGCCACACCCTCCGTGCCCTGGTTTTCTGTCCGCTGGTTGCTGTTCTTGTCCTTCCTTGTTTATATCCATCTCATCTCCACCCTCGCATATATTTTTACTTTTGCACAAATCGTAAACAAACGTCAGTCGCTTCCTCGGTTGCCCCTTAGTCTTCATCACAATTTCTTTTATCTTTGGATTGTGCTGCGTAAGAAAATTTAGCGTCAGCAAGATATTCTCACTACAAAATTAGAACTAATTGGCTAAAGAAATTTTCATTCCTGCTAAATTCAACTATGTTACATACCGGACTAACGAGCAGCTTTGAGCAGTAGAAACAAACACATCTAAGTATTTTGATGCTCTTTGTTATAAAACCAACATGAAAAACTGGTTTCGCTAAATCAATATGACCAAAATGTCCAGGGCACTCCGTCATATTGCCAGCACAGGTCTGACAACGAGAATTTCTGTCTATCACCCCTTGTCTAGGATCCATGAGGCCGCCCAACTTTGGACGGCCACCTTCCATTGTTTCGGGAAAACGAATCCCGCCATCAGTGACTGACATACGTCGCTGTGGATCAGAAATAGGAATTGAAGATTGAACTCTATAAGGAACTTTACAACAATGATCTGGGTTGAGAAAGTTGATCGACGACTGCTCTTATATCCTGTAGAATTCTTGATGGATATTTAATGAGGATTCAAATTTTCAACTATATATCGATACACTTGGATTTCATTTGTAAGAACAATTATGAGCTGTCTCGTTCATGTGAATTTAAGCTGAAAGAAAAATCATAATGCAAGAGCTCCAAATTGCCGTTCTCAATGGCGAAAGTGAATTGAAAATTGCGGCGTCAAATACCGGACGAACTTGAAGAAACTAAGACGCTATTCATATTCGTTTGTGATTAAAAACTAAAGAATATTTTCTTTCGCTTTTCTTTAATTTGGCTATTATCACCAAGTGATAAGTGCCAATCCATTACTCAAGGTTTCTTCATAACATAATATCATCGAGCTCATGACTTTGGCCTTGCAGCTTGGACGTGTCGGATGAATGAAGTAGAGCCGAGGGCGGACGACAAGCAACAGTCGCAAATTGTGCCATCAGCTTTGACGGCTCATAGTTTTGTTAAAAAAGCCAATAATGACTTAATTTAATAGCCCAAGTCTAGCTGTAGATGTGAATTGAAATTTACTCACTATTTCATCTGGGGAAAGAATGCCAAACTGCACTCTTTTGACGACGCGCAGCGGCGCTTTGGAGTCGGACGTCGCCATTTTTGAGTTAGTGAAACTCGACTGTGCTTGCCAGTCCGACTCCGGAGCCTTCTGCGTCGCGCCCCCTTCTAACGTTAGCCGACCCGAGCAGATGTTCTCCGGCATACAGTGAACATCTAAAAGTTCGTGGAAATATCATTACGTAGTTCAACTCTCTACTCTAGTTAGTGCAAATAATTAGTTAGTACGCAGACGTCATCACAAGCCATCATTTGACATCGGAGCGCGGTTTTTGAAGAGAGCGCACTTACGGATTTAAGAACAAATGTATTCCCATTTCTCAGCATTTTTTAAAACTTATGGCCCTCTAGAATTGCTAAGGTAACAATACTCATTACATCTTTCCTACCGCTAGTAAGAGTCCATAGGGTTGTGCTGTCGCTGTACAACAGAATCGCTCGTCAAACATACTTGTACACCCATTTTCCAATGACAACTATAAATCCAACTGTTCCCCACAGTAGTTGCACTTTTTCAACATAAATACTCACTGCTGGCTTTGATTCAATTTGTAGTAGGAGCGTGTCAGATGATTCCAGCCACGGTTGAGTCTCATTCTCAGGATCGCCAGAAACTGCCTTAGGTTTGAAGACAGGATGAGGATTATTAAGGATTTCAGACGAATTCAGGTTGCTTTTATGATCGTAACTAAAATTCGACAACGTCCATGACAAGGGTATGGATACGTGGTGCCGATGACATGCGGTAACCCGTAAGTACAAGGCTATGAATACTCTGATTGATTTATGTTTGACAAAATTTATTTTTAATTGCCACAAACAGAGCTCCATGCGTATAAAATATAATTATTACTAAATCAGTCACACGCACAACATTCATTGCATCGAAAAAAACATTTATGCTTATAGGCTATCCGTTGCTCGCAACGTCTCTAGTCAAACAAACATAATAGTTAAGATACCTAGATATTTTGAATCAAATTCAATCTCTGGCAATTATTTGAATCCATGAGCCGTACAGTGGACTATAGAGTATAAGACAGCATTTCTTCTATTTGAAAATCAATGATTAGCATTATTTAGATAAACGTAAGATGAATGTACAAAATTCTGGTGCCAAAATTTCGAACGACTCGGCGAATTTTTGAACCGCTGCTTGCGCAATAACAGATCACGATTGCATTCATATGAGAGGAGTAAGTACAGATAAATACTAAAGTAAAAAATACAAAACATCGGCGTCACTAGTCACTGTGAAGTATAATCTGGTGGATCTCACAACTAAGTAATAATAGAAATCTAGTTCTCAAGATGTGTATATGTGAAGTTTTCGTCGCCACATAATGTTTACTTAAAAGTATTTAGAAGTCATTTTTTATAAGCATGCAAATGAGGAGTTCATGTAAATGTCTGTCTATGGAAGATGATTAGCTTTCATACCGAACCGTCATAGGCGATATCTGATTACTTGGAAGCACAAAATAAAAAAAAAATCTGAGGTATTTATACGGTATTTTATTCATTAACTGTATAAGGAAATTTGATGATTCATAGATTTCTTTGATACTGTATCTTTTGCTTTATGTTTTATCATCTACTCAAAAGTCTTTTGTACAAAATTGCTATTCGTAGTAACTAAAAATAAAGTGTTTTTTTATTTTTTTATTTCATCACATATCAGAAGCGAATCGACGTTAAGTAGCAACGATATTGTCAAAAAAAACTATGAAGCTAATTTTACCGTTTACATCCATGTCAGTTACTTTTAACGTAATATTCAGTAACTTGATCGATTTACTCTTTAACGGTATGCAATACGATTTACACAAAACTTATGACCATGATCAATGAGATAAATGTTATTACCACTACTCGGCTCAAAAACTATTATAGTTGTTTCCACCGAGTTGACTGTTGTTGTAGCCCCTGTTGTTCGGAGAATATCCTGGTCTGAAGTTATTGCCTAATCCTGAAGCAGAGAGAAATTAAAGTCAAGTAATCAATAATAATAATTAATCTAAAGGCTCGATATGGTGCCTCGGCTCACGTCGCGCTTACCTCCACAGAAGTTTCCGATTCCACCTAATCCTGATATACCGCCCGATCCACTGGACGAGTTCAGGAATAATTCTATGTATCTGTGAGACATGTGACTTTTATCCTGTGGACAGATAAAAATTAGTTGGATTTCCAATATTTCTTCTCGGATAGACCCTTTTTACAGACCTTTGACATAGCTTTGACCGCTTCTTCATGCGTGGCAAATTCTACGTCCGCTTCTCCGGACGCTCGTCCACTATTTTCTAATAAGAGTCGAATATTCACAGGAACGATGGGTCTGAAGAACTGTGAATAACGTTCAATGATTTAATCTGGAAATTAATAGTTTACTTTTTCTCAATTTTGTGCCGCGATTAAACTTACATCCGCGATATCTTGCTCCGTTGCTCTGAAAGGCAGACCTCGCATGTGGATACAATGCAGACCAGAGTTCCCGTTCCAATTGTCTCCACTGCCTCTGAAGTTGCCACCTTTCATATCCATGCTACCACGCATACAGATATTGCTACCGCGTGATCCGAAATTATTATTTCCACCCCACAATCCACTGTCAAAATCTAATGAAATTATCTCGATTAGTGTTATCTCGACGTTTATTTTGATGATCCTCCATAATCAAAACTGGGCTAATCAGAATTTGATCGTTTCCATTATGCGTACCTCTGCTTCTGGAGCCTCTGCCATTATTTGTAAAACGATTCATGCCACCGAATCTGTCACCACGATCATAAGGTGCGGGTCTTTGATTGAATCCCCCCATTGGG
The DNA here is from genome assembly GCA_963932425.1 of Athalia cordata. Classification (NCBI taxonomy): domain Eukaryota; kingdom Metazoa; phylum Arthropoda; class Insecta; order Hymenoptera; family Athaliidae; genus Athalia; species Athalia cordata. The sequence goes on from OZ010627.1 coordinate 1,595,675, forward strand.
CCCCCTCGCATTTTTGGTCCAATGCTCGCGCGCACCTCTGACAAACTACTTCGGAAGATTTCAATGTACCTGTCAATGGTGATAAAAACATTGTCAGAATTTCAGAACAATCTTACACTGAAATTATACAGCGGACATTTGGTTTGAATTTTATTTACGACAACATATGGGACCAAACTCTAAATACCTTGAAGAATAATTGATACGAAAAGTTTTAATATCCACCGTTTAGTGTACATTGCTGTTGTTAATGATAACATTATTTGATATCTGATATTCCAATAGACTTGAATCGTTATAGTAAACAACAGAATTTCCACAGATGTATTATCTTTTTCCAAGTTTCAAGGAATCACGATAACAAGGTGACATATATTTAATTCAAGTACCATATTAATATACATTTTCTCCAGGCGATGTACACAATGATCTCGATATGTTCGGATAATATAATATTAGTGTTCAGCTAGAATCGCATGACCCAGAATCCGCATAACATGTGTATTATGAAATTATTACAATAAATAGATAACCAAATTTAGTTATTCAACATTGTTTTAAAAAATAATCCAAGTAGAAACCGACAGTTGGGTTGTTCGAATCGAGTCTTCCACGGAGTCATACTTTGATTTGTGATTAATTCTTTTAAATCCCCATAGACAAATAAAGTCAAGATACTTTCTCCTGATGGAACAATTTCAATATTTGCACCCGAACAACGTAACTGTTAAATTTCATTACCAATGTAATATAATAATATGGATTTAATGTGATTGTACCGTAAGTGAAAATTGTACCCAACCTCCCGGTAAGGTCCATCAGAGCCCACCACTACCAGCCTCCCCCCTTCTTCAGTATCCAAGACTGAGTGTAATCGACAGACCAACCGAGCAACGGATGTTGAACATTATTACCTACATACCGACCCTTAAACGACGTTGTAGTCGCGCCAACCCAGCCCTCTTCGACTTGGATCTCGTAGTAACAGACAAGAATAACTGCACTATTTCCAACCGATCTCTTATCTTAAATTTCATACCGATGGAATAATGGACAACGATGCGAGACATCGGCAAATAAATCGTTGTCATTTCTTGATAACTCAATGAGCAAGTAAAATCGTTTGCGAGAAGTGCCGTTGTTTTTGTCGAATAACTATGTCAAATGTAAAGTTGATTTTTACTACCTCCACTGGACCCCCCCCTTCCTCGATGATATCCCTTGGGGTAGCCCTACCCACCTCCCCCGGGATTTGTTGAAGATGTATGGGGTACCACCCTCCCGGCACCCACCCACAGGTTTCAGTTGGGCCAACAGTACTTTTTACTTACTTCTGTTCTGACTAACGTTGCTATCAACATTTCAGGATATTTTAGACCTACAGTTTCCTAACTTTCTTCGTTACTAGAAAGTTCGTACTTGGCAGTAAAATGGTGATAGAAATGATCAAGTTTCATATGCCGTAAAAATGCGAGTAATTAGTGAAATGCAACTTTGAATTAAGGAAACTGCATGTGCCTAAAAGTACCCTCCTATTATGTCTAATAATATGGAGAAATGATAAGTATACCCAGACCCATCTAGTATCAGTGCCCCACCTGTGTCCTATCTTTTCCTTGTGTTTCTGCAGAGCTCTCTCCGCAACATCTTTGTTAACAAACTGAACGTAAGCCTCCCCAGTACTGCGGCCCGTGTAGTCTGTAGGTAGCGATATCCCGTTCGGCAAAATCTCCAACCCTGACCCACACATAATCAAACAACCATATTGTAGCTTAATCAAAACCCATATTAACTAACATGATCAGATTACAAAAAAAAAAGTATAAAAAAAAAAAAACCCATAGGGATGACAAAGTGTTAAAATTATTTTCCTACATGCATCATTCTTCTGTATATATCACTCATAATTATAACCTCTATGAAAACTGGCATCGTTACACTAGTCAATAATGATCGTAAGGATCTCCGAAACATTAGGTTATTTTTCAAGTCAAGCATTGAATTACAGAAGTGAATTACGAATTATCCTAACGTATTTATATTTAGAAGCATTTTAACATGTAAAGATCAATTAATAGTAAGCTAAAACTGGATGTTTGTTGTGGATGACATTTACTTGATTCGTTAGCACACTTTTGTAGGATTATTAATGATTCTCTCATTCAAGAATACGTGATTCGTCGGTGATCAAATTCTATCCAAATCAATACTTTTGAGATAATTGCCTTGAAAAAAATTATGCAAACAATCGGAAGAAAACCATGCTTGGGATCTGAACAACTGTTACCATTGTTCTAGTGCTGTGACAACTCAGAGATCAGAAATACTCTAATATTCTTGTGATTACTGCCTTGAGCAAATATTTTCTCCATTAGACTTTCAAACGTGCAAGTACTTGCGATAGTCTTACGTTTGACATGCCACTATCATGCTCCATTTGGGTCAACGGGCAGGCTTTAACTAAAATGCATACACAAAGTTTGCAAATAATAGACGATCCATTTCACCACACATATTATTACTGTAATTGAAAGTTTATTCTTATGAAATGACTAATTCCTTGATCTCCGTAATTAATGAATAGAAGGCAGTTTTGTAGCCAATTCTTTGTTATTATCTGCAAGGTTTTCTTATCTCTGGTTTTCGTCCGGATATACATAACATTTTTCAATATGGAAGTCGTAATGAAAACTTTTCAAATATGTAGTGTCTACTGATGAAAGAATAAAATTTGATTCACAATTGTCACTGATCAATGAAAACAAAACATTTAGAGGAAAAGATTACAAAGCATGGGTTTCAGCTATCGGTTGAACCACCGATGGATCGATAGATTGGAATTTGGATTACAAGCGATGTGCAAAATACGAATCACTACGTACCTGCGAAGAATTGTGCAATCTCCTCTTTCGAACAACCAAACGGAAGGCCCCGTAAGCGAACGCAGCCGTCGTCCATAGCGTTTTCCAAGTTCAATCCACTGCGCTTAACCACCCACTCCATCTCACCTCGCTTTGCTTTAAATACTGTAGGAAAAATTAATCTCAGTATAAGTAATGAACAAAATATATTGACAATTGGTAACAAGGCTGCATTATTGAAGAAAAGTGCAGCTTATAATTAATGGCAATGTGTGAAAAATTGCAGGAGCTTCGAGGTGAATCATTAACCTTCGATGTATCGATGGCCCATGTGATCCCTGTCTCGTTTACAAGCCTTCTCGATATCTTCTTCTGTGTCCATTTCAATGTAGGCTTCACCGCTGGGTCTTCCCTCCCTTGACATGGTCATGTGAATGCCTGCTTTTCCATGCGAGATACTGCAGTCGTTGAAGAATTTCAGAATCTCGTCAACAGTGGTTGACCATGGAAGCCCTCGCAATTTGACGACGTACCCTTCGTCATCGTGATCCCCACTTCCGTTCGACATCTTCAATTAACCTTGATAAATAGTTGAATTCTATAATATATTATATGGAAAGTCGAGACAGGATATTTCTTGAATTATGGCTGATATCTTGTTGTCTTTGAGCTGGTACAAAACAGTTGTCTAGTATATGTTTACTACTCAATGACGATTCAGGGTCAAAATAAATGTGAGACACAATACATGGTTTGAAAAGTCCGAGTAAGTTGCTTACTGAACAAAGACGAGTCAAGCAGCTCTGTCATAAGACTCGGGTGATTTGAATTTGACTTGTTTATTGCAACACAAAAATATCGTTAGAAGAGTCCCAAGGTGTTCATCGATCAATTTGTAGAGTCACATAAAGATTGTGAGTCAAGGAGGCAAATGTGAACTACAAAAATTAAGAAGAATTCATGCGTTCAATGAAAACGCACTTCAATTTCGAAAGGCATGTTTAACTTGACTCAAACGCTGACGCTTCTAGTTCAGTATTTCCAAAATATGAAATCCCTGTATAATATTAAATCAAGAACCAGTATCATACTCACAATTTTGAACAGCCGGCTCGATGAATATAAAAACAAGCATGAAATATTCGCGGAAAATTAATCCGCAGCCCGATAGCAAAACGCCGATAACAATTCCGAGCACCGCTCCGGGTCCGGGAAAGTTAATTAAAATTGAATAAACTTAATAATTCTCGGGTCTTCTCCGAATCTTCCCCGTCCGTAACTGAGTCTGGATTAACCTGATTTAATCGGAAAAACTCGCGAATGTCGTATTGAATGACAAACTGATCGAACACCGATTTGCAAATGGCGATGCTGGAAGCTGTTTGGGTTGTATGTTTGGGTTAGCCATTGGGGCGGGTTAGTTGAGGACCAGTGAAAAGTGAGGTGGGCCGAGCACTGAGCGCCCTTGGTGACGGGTGAACGAAGTGTCAGGTAGAGCCAGGCAAAATGGCGGAGTGTGTCGTCGTACGCTCGGTCGTGAAGCGTAGCGCAGTTGGGGAGTTAAAAAAGTTACGAAATGGGGTGAAAATGATGTAGTGGCACGTCAAATGTGTGAACATTAAGAGTGTACATATTTCATAATAAAATATATTCGGAGTTCCGTGTTTAAAATAAAAAGTGCAAGCATGGCTACGGATAAAATAAAGGTCGCCGTTCGGGTTCGCCCGTTCAATCGACGAGGTGGGTAAGAGCAGCGATGTGGTGGTAGATGACGAATTGACAGATAAATAGATGTATGACTGCTACACGATACGATACGATACGATTCGATGTGATACGGCGCTTTACTATACGATGCTAAAATCAAACGAGACCCGAGTAAAACGAAAGAATTCCGTAGCCGTTCGAAAATACGGAAACTCGTTGTTGGCTAAACACTGACAGAACGGTTGAAAACCCTCGGGTTTCGCACTGGGTGAATATTCAGCGCTGGGGCTTTCGGATTATTTCACTCCGGGTTATCATTGATTATCCGTTGGCCTTCGTATTCCCGTCCAGGGGTTGACAATTATTATTTCATCCTTTTCGCTGCACTCGAAAAGGAATCAATGTTGAGGATTCTTGGGGACTAATTTCAGTCTTGTCCCATACGTCTACTGCGATCATCAACCTATCATTGCTAATTTCTACGAGAAGAAAGAAAACTATAGGCGTCCGTTACTCTCTCCTCCCCCACCCCCACCCCGACAAAATTATGCTCTTTGTGCACGTACGTATAACGTTATCGTATCCAAACACTCAATTAATGTTATTTTAATCTATCTCGCCCTTATCCATGGCTCATTTCATCCTTCTCCACAGCCTTCGGCTTCGATTCATCGTCATCGGGCTCGTTCTCTGATATAAAGAAAAACCATTGCGAATCCATCGTGCGTCGCTCGGTGCCTCGCTAAATGGCACAAATATCTGACGCTGCTTACGGAGAAATAATACTCTGGGCTCGACCCTTCGTTGCACGGTGCATACGTCAAAATATTAACGAACTACATGGTAGCCGACCTTTATTCACGCTCTTACGACTGTTTCGTCATTGCGCAAGATCGGTCCTTTTTTTTAATAACCATCACCACATATTTGGCCCGTCTTGAACAGACGATAATGATGTTGGATCTTTTTCGCGGGATCGCTGTGGATCTCGCTCTGACGTTTGTCGATCCATGGATCGGTAGAGAGACGGAGGATTTTTTTGGCTGTAAGAAATGAACATTGTTCAGCGCGACTTCATCCCTAAAAGTTGAAAGTTCCAAGGAATGAAATTGTATTTTCAATACGTAGGAATTATCTCGTCAGTAAAGATGAGATTCGAATAAAGAATAGCTTACAACAGTGCCGAATTGCGGAAGCCGGGACTTGGACGACGGACCGAATTTGACGTTGAAACGTGGGCCGGAGGAGATATTAGACTTTCTTAGAGAATAAGTTTTATTTGATCTACCGAATCGTAGGTGTCATATGCAGATAGGTATACCTATAATATTTTTGAAAGTGAAGACCCGCGACACGTTTAAATCCGAGATATCGTTATATCGTTTTTACGGTCGCGACGCGGCCGCCGTTCGTACGGTTGATATAATCGTTTCGAGGCCACCGACTGACAATGCGGTGTATTATACGGTATACCTACCTACACCTTCGCAAAGTACCTATAAGTATATAGGCATATGTAACTGGTAATATATAATGCGCACAGACCTATATACGATTATACCTCAGAGCTTAAAAATGAATGGCGGGATACGTACGCATGTAGGTATACCTACAGGTAACGATAAAACGAATCTGCCTATTAATTGGATCGCAAGATACCCGCACAAATATATCCGCTTGAAAATCTGTTAAACTAGAAAAAGCAAACTCATCTTTCACCGCCTATTTCCTACCCATCCAATCATCCCTGAAATCCTTCCACTCAAAAAGCTGTACGCTTCTTAGTTCGTGTCAGAGAACGGTCCTTTCGAACTCCCGAAATTTTTCTTTCTCTCGTCCATTTTTGCGATGTTAGTCGCGTATGATCATCACGATCCATTACGTGCAGGTACCTGTTGGACGTGACGTTACATGTAGATCGGAATATCGAATGTTACCCTTGATAAGATGCCGTTGTAATCAATGCCCGTTAACCCTTTTTCTACAGAATTGGAAATGGGGACACAGTGTGTCGTTGAGATGTCCAAGGAGCAAACGATCCTGCAGCATCCAACGTCGATCCAGGATAAAATTGATCGGTGAGTCAACTTAAATTGTTTCAATAATTTTGAAGAGCCCTGCACGCTTCTTCGGGGCTTCTGTATAAGATGTTATTATAGGGGTAGCTGCACAAGAGTCGAAGGTTCTTCAGATAGGAGCTGACGAATCGATTTCTCCCACTATTTTCAGTGATAACGGGATAAGTGAAAACCGATAATTTTTACACGATTCGTAAGAAACACTCCCGGGTTTTTCCTGCGGCGGGTAATTTCCGGATCCTTTCCTTACGCCCCGTATTCGATGTTTGTCTGATTTTAATTTTCCGTCCACCGCAAATGATACCCTTGGAAAAGTCTGGTAAGGTCGCATCGTAATTCGAAACGAAAGCGTCACGACTGACGATATAATAAACGCGATTGTTCTACACCGTTGGAGCTTCGGTCCCTTCGGAGCATCTTTATTGTACGGTGGATTGGAACGGATATTCATTAGTTACCCTGCAGCGTATATGGCGTATGGCGTTGGGCATGTGATATTTATCTATTAAATAGATACGGTTGATAAAAAATGTCTGGTTATAAGATACAAGGCATTGGCTACATATTTTCTCTAATACCACCTTGGAGAATATCGACCCATGACGTCGCGAGTGACGCGCGAGGGGGCTACGATTTTTGCTATTGCAGGGCACAATGGCGGCGAATGGCGAAAACTCAATGGCTGACATTTTACACACGTTGACACAGGTAAACGACAACGTTGTCTGCTGTCTGCCGACACGTGGCTCGTCACACTTCATTATACGTATACCGAGCTTGCTGACAGAGCGATGGTCATTCAACGTGCGTACACCTATAATGTGCTGTAAGGTATAACGTAGCGCCTTGCAGGTATAGGTATCTACATCTCGATCAGCGCATCCGCTATATCCTTCAAATATCCCGATCCTGTCTTTTTTAATGCAGGTAAACGTCTCGGTAGCAGAATCATCACCTGCAGTCGCCGCCGTAGCACCGGTTATCCGGCTGATGAACTCAGCTGTGTCATACATGGACGGTAATATGCAAAAACGGCAAGCGCAACCCACGTCATGAAAATATTCAAAAATGTTGGTCGGAACGTTCTTGCTTATTACTGTCCACGTACGATACATACCTACACCTTGAAAAGACATATCGCGATGTGTATCTTCTCTTTATTTCACCTTCGATTTCAATAAATTGTGCGAGCTGGCCGTTACGTAAAAAAGTTGGGCATGATCGATAGAATGGTTCGATCCCTCAATTATTTGCTGGTCTGTATACTATAGTTGGAGATTTACTATACCTGTATAGTATAGTTATGTCATGTGCTCGGTGCTTCGAGTACCATAATACCCTCGATGGCAATCAACCGACAACCTAAATTTGTATGGAACAACGAACGACGAGGAATATAATGCGATGGGCAACGTGGAGTAGTGAGTCACTATCACTTTTTCTTACCCTTTGGGATATACCTCGGATTCGTTTCGAACACGTTTTTATCTTTATTCCTGATTGCCAACATTTTTCCTGTCTCTCGACGTTCGTAGGAATGACCCAAGTTACAATAATCATAGTAATTAGCATACCCGGGCGAGTTGCGGGTTTTCGCGATTCGATGCATTATACGTGCCCGTTCGTCCGTCCGTCGAGCGTTAAATGGCACAGGTATAGCGGGTAACGGTGGCGTAGCTCGGTGAATTATAATTATTCCAGTGGTGAGGCTTTTATAGGCTTTAGTCAGGGCTTTACCTGGGCGAGGTCGTAGTTCGCGTGATACGGGGCGCAGGGACATAGGGGCGACGAAGGAGGTGCCGAGGGTTGAGAGGCTGGCACGCTCCCAGAGTATGCTATAGGTAGAGAAATACGTACGCTTATCTTCACCGTGCATGTCCATCGCACGCACATACTATGTACGATGTATTGCGTAGCAGGAATTACTGAACTTGATTTTTTTATTCGAATCTTTTCGATTCTGTGGCGTACGCCCTTATGCCGGAATATTACATACGTACGCGTACGCACATCGCTTCTCAGAATTATCATACAATTTTTGGCGGATACAAAACACACGTTTGTTGTGACGGGTGATAACAGCCCGCATGCGATCAATATTTAGAAAGCGAATCATCTCGACGCTCCTTGTCGGCTCGAATCCAGAGTGGAAATCGAACGTTTTTGTCGGTGTGGATTCAACCACCTATATCTATATTATTGATTGGAAAATATTTGGAGAGTCCAGTTCATTCGAGCGAAGAAAATCCATTCGATTCCAGAAAGATCGAGGCTTGCGAAGTACCTAATTCTGAGGTAGCCGGATGGGTTCTGATGTGCGATTGATTTTTTTCCCTCTTTCGATGTTACAGGAACAAACCGAAGACTTTCGCATTTGATCACTGCTTCTTTTCTCTGGAACCAGGATCAGAGAATTTTGCCAGTCAGGAAGTAGTTTTTAATGCGTTGGGTCGCGACATACTCGACAATGCGTTTCAGGGCTACAACGCTTGCATCTTCGCGTATGGTCAAACTGGTAATAATATATGGATGGTTCGATACGTGTTGCATTCTAGCTGGTGAAAAGAATCCTTCTTATAATATGGAATGTTGCGCCTCGCAGGTTCTGGAAAGTCCTACACGATGATGGGGAGCGGCGACAACAAGGGTATAATACCCAGGCTATGCGACAATCTATTTGACATGATCGCGAAACAGCAGAGTTCAGAATTGAGCTATAAAGTCGAAGTATCCTACATGGAAATATACAACGAGAAAGTGCACGATTTGTTGGACCCGAAGCAGAACAAACAGTCGCTGAAAGTTAGGGAACACAACGTCTTGGGACCTTACGTAGACGGACTGAGTCAACTGGCCGTCACCGCATTTCAGGTTTGCCATCATATTGTTCAATCGATCTATTCGTTGCTTGAGATTTATAGATACGTATCGAGGGCTGGGGATCGGAAGAGCGTACCCCTCAAAAACCCTGTTGTATCTGCGTTGCTGGGTTATCCGAAATCCGCCTTGGCTTCGATTGCTAAAAATTCATCTGATGTTTTCAGGACATAGACAATTTAATGGCCGAAGGAAATAAATCTCGAACGGTCGCAGCCACTAACATGAACTCTGAAAGCTCGCGCTCGCACGCCGTGTTTTCCGTTGTTCTAACCCAGACGTTAACGGACAGCAAGAGCGGCGTCAGTGGCGAGAAAGTTTCGCGTATGTCTCTGGTAGATTTGGCGGGTAGCGAACGAGCCGTGAAAACAGGAGCTGTGGGTGACAGACTCAAGGAAGGCAGCAATATTAACAAGTCGGTATCTCAAATGCCTTGTATTTTCTCCTCGGTTTCACGAAGCGAAACGTACTCATTCTCGGACTCGTTTCAGGTCACTCACGACACTGGGTCTCGTGATATCTAAATTGGCGGATCAAAGCTCAGGTGGAAAAAACAAAGACAAATTTGTACCTTACAGAGACTCCGTACTTACGTGGCTACTTAAGGTAAGTACCTCACTCTACTGCTAACGAGTACAGCGGGGCAGAGTCGATTGTAAAAGATACATTCAATTTTCAAGGACAATCTTGGAGGTAACAGCAAGACTGTAATGGTAGCAACTATATCACCGGCAGCTGATAATTACGAGGAGACACTCTCTACGTTACGCTACGCGGACAGAGCCAAGAGAATAGTTAACCATGCCGTTGTTAACGAAGATCCCAATGCCAGGATCATCCGCGAACTTAGGCAGGAAGTTGAAGCCCTCAAAGAAATGCTGCTGCACGCAACGGTGTTTATTTCCGCCTTTTCTCATCGCCATTATAATTTCGATGAATTGCGGTTCTCGAAGGTAATCGAATATTCATCTAATCCGTATGATCTAGGGTCAAGGATCCGTCGTTGGACAGCAGCGTACAGACATTACGGAAAAACTGTCAGAGTCGGAGCGTCTGATGAAGGCGATGTCTCAAACTTGGGAGGAAAAATTGGTGAAGACCGAAAGACTTCAGCACGAGCGGCAGCAAGCGTTAGAAAAAATGGGAATCAGTGTGCAAGCCTCGGGCATACAAGTCGAGAAAAACAAATATTATTTAGTCAATCTTAACGCAGACCCCAGCTTGAACGAGCTCCTAGTTTATTACCTGAAGGTGTGTTTCTGCTTTTATTCGCTCGGGAATCTTCGTACGATGTATTTGTCCTTATTCATTTTCCGTCATTCCCTTCAGGAACAAACTCTAGTGGGTGGCCGATCTGCGGCGATACCGCAAGACATTCAACTCCATGGGCTGGGAATTCAGCCCGAACACTGCGTAATAACTATCGAAGAATCGGGCCTGTACATGACTCCGCTGAACGGAGCCCGATGTTTCATTAATGGAAGTCAGGCGACCGACAGAACGCCGTTGCATCACGGGGACAGAATTGTGTGGGGAAATCATCACTTCTTCAGGGTAAATTGCCCCAGAAGTGCGACGGGTTAGTAGCGTCTTTATTAATAATTGTCAGCGACTCCCGAACTTGGATAAGTCGATCCTCGTAATCGGTTGTCAATCACGGTTTGTATACGAGTTACTGTTTTAGCGGTTAGCAGCGAACCTCAGACTCCGGCGCAGAATATCGACTACAATTTTGCACGAGAAGAGCTCATGCTCAACGAATTGTCAAACGATCCTATTCAGACCGCCATTGCCAGATTGGAAAAGCAGCACGAGGAAGACAAACAAGTAACGTATTGCTTACATTTCAGTTTTCTTTCATCCGTCTTCTCCCTGGCGTAACATTCTGACATTTGGTCTACTTGTATTCAGGTTGCTTTGGAGAAGCAAAGACAAGAGTACGAACGGCAGTTTCAGCAGTTGCGTAACATATTATCTCCATCGACACCGTACTCCCCTTACGTACCATACGATCCTCTACGTGGGAGCCAAGGTGGCAAGCCAGCTTGTACTCCGACCACCCAAATGCGGGTTGAAAAGTGGGCGCAGGAACGCGACGAGATGTTCAAGCGTAGCTTGGGTCAACTCAAAGCGGATATTCTCAGAGCTAATTCCCTGGTGCAAGAGGCAAACTTCTTGGCGGAGGAGATGGACAAACAAACAAAATTCAGCGTCACTTTACAAATACCACCCAACAACTTGAGCCCCAATAGGAAGGTACAAAGTTGATCACGATTTATATGCAAAGGTTGAAAAGAATGAATCAAAAACAAAATTACACGACATTAAAACCGACCGCTGACAGAATTTTCAGACAATCGCAGGGCACCTCATTTTCGCGCGATTTGGTATTTTTTTTTTCGTTTTTTCCCCTGATTTTCTGTTCGCTCAGTTTTATTAATTTTTCATTTTTTATTTCAACACTCTTACCCATGTAGAGTGTATTCTTTCAGAGAGGAGCGTTTGTCAGCGAACCAGCAATATTGGTGAAAAGAATAAATATGGGTAGTCAAGTCTGGTCGATGGAAAAACTTGAGAACAAACTTGTAGACATGCGGGATATGTACGAAGACAGAAAAGATTCTCACAACAACCAACGGCTACCCACTGTTAAGGTGAGAAAGAAATCCCGGCCATTCTTCCGCGGGACTCGAATCATTTGGTTAACGGAAGATTGATCAGATTAGAATTCCTCACTCTGGTAACAATACAAATATTGTTTGTGACACAGGATGAACTGCCTGGAAAAACTCAGGATCCATTTTACGAGTCCCAAGAGAACCACAACCTAATTGGCGTCGCGAATATATTTCTGGAAGTTCTATTCCACGATGTGAGACTCGATTATCATACGCCGATAATCAGTCAACAGGGCGAAGTCGCGGGTCGTCTTCAGGTTGAGATGAGTCGAACGTCCGGTCAATTCCCTCAAGATCGTATCTGCGAAGCAGCTTCGGACTCTTCGTCCGGTGATTCGACCTCCTTTGAGCAGGACGATTACTCCGAATCGAACCACATAACGTGTCGTATCACCATCAAACAAGCCAGTGGCCTACCACTTTCTCTGAGCCATTTTGTGTTCTGTCAATACATATTCTGGGGACACCCGGAACCCATAGTTGTCCCCCCTGTGGTGAATCCCGAACTGCCAGTGACTCAATTTGCCCCAGGACACAGGGATTCCCTCGCGTTCAAGTTCGAGCACACCAAGGACTTTACGGTGCCCATCACCGACGAATTTCTTGAACATTGTTCAGGTAAAACGCGTGGGACGCTATTTTGTTGATTGACTGCCTCGATGAGGGATTCAAAGAGAATGCTCAAGAAACTAATTCCATTTCCAGAAGGTGCATTGAGCATAGAAGTTTGGGGTCACAGAAGCACCGGATTCTCTCGAAGTAAGCCAGGCTGGGAAGTGGAACAGCAACAATTGGCCAAGGCAAGGTCATTGGCCGATCGATGGGCGGAATTAACTCGGAAGATTGAACTTTGGGTAGAAATTCAGGAACTCAACGAATTGGGAGAATACACACCGGTCGAAGTCGCTGCAAAACCAGACATGTTGACTGGCGGTGTTTACCAACTGCGACAGGGACAACAGCGGCGAATTCAAGTTCGTGTAAAACCGGTTCAGAATTCAGGTACCCTACCAATAATCTGTCAGTCAATTTTAAACATCGGTGTCGGATCGGTTTCGGTAAGAAATCGCTTGCAAAAGCCGCTCGACAGCTACCAGGAAGAAGACCTCAGTGTTCTCAGAGAAAAGTGGAGCGAGGCTTTGATGCGGAGGAGACAATACTTGGATCAACACATTCAGAAGCTCATAAACAAACAAGGTTCGCAGTTCTTTCTAATTCATGATTTAAATAGCGAGTGACATAACCTGATATACAATGAGCCTTTATTCCAATTCAGCCAATAAAACGGAGCAGGACATAGAGAGAGAACAGAGTTTGTTAGATCAATGGGTCAGTCTGACGGAAGAACGCAATGCAGTTTTGGTTCCAACTCCTGGCTCTGGGATTCCTGGTGCTCCAGCTGATTGGATCCCTCCTCCAGGCATGGAGCCCCACATTCCGGTGCTGTTCCTTGATTTGAATGGTGAGAATAATGTCACGGTTTATAACCTACAGCAGGTCAATCATATCCGTTACAACATTGGACAATAATAACCGTTCAATGCCTGTTGAAGCCGATGATCTTTCGACCCACCAGTCAGGAGAAGAAGTCTCGATAACTGGGCTGAACTCGATTTTACCAAAGGAGCATGGAAATAAATTTTACAACCTGCCGATCATACGACACCTCGAAAAAGATGTCTGCGCTATTGCGGCGTGGGACTCCAGCTTGCATGACAGTGTTAATTTGAATAGAGTCACGGAAGGTAAATTGGTATACGCTTACAAGGTCTATGAAGATGATAAAAAATTTACCGAAACTTTTAGCTAACGAGAGAGTCTACCTGATCCTAAAAACGACCGTGAGGTTGTCACATCCGGCGCCGATGGACTTGGTGCTTCGTAAAAGACTCGCATTGAATATCTACAAGCGACAAAGTATAACCGACAGGTTTTTCAAGAGGATCGTGCGAACGGATTGCTTGTCGCAGAGCGGTGTCACCTACGAAGTAGTATCCAATATACCCAAGGCCAGCGAAGAACTTGAGGACAGGGAAAGCCTCGCTCAAATAGCTGCCAGTGGCGAAGACAGCAGTCTATCCGACGGCGAAACCTACATAGGTAAGCAAAACACGATATTCCTTCAAGTTCGTGAGTGAGTTTGCGCAGTGGTCCCAAAGATGGTACAATCATTATGTTACTCTCAACTGGATACAGAAAAGTACACGCGTGGGGTGTCCGCCGTTGAGAGCATCTTAACTTTGGATCGTCTGAGGCAAAGCGTGGCTGTCAAAGAGTTACTTCAAGCACAGGGACAACCGCTTATGCGCAAGACTGCCAGCGTACCAAACTTTTCTCAGGTATTACAGCAACTATTTTGTCTTAGACCGAACGTACATATGTCTAGTTGGACCAAGGGCTTACCATTATGCTTTCCCCGATTCATCGCATTCGCAGATCATGAGATTCGATACCTCGATGGAATCCCTGGTCAACGTGGCCCGGTCAGAAAGCGTTACTGATTTAAATTCAGAGCTCACCGGTCTGCCTCACACACGCCGATCTTTGCCTGGACACGCAAAGGGCGATGAAAACAGCTTCTTGACCACACCGCCGAAACCCTTTGGAATTGGTAAGAGAATTGACAACATACTGACAAAATACGTGCCATATTGGTGCTTAAATAATGATTATTTGTATACCTGTGATGGAACAAAAAGTGAATACGAAACTTCATCACATTCTATAATTTCGATGGTGTCCGCTTTTGATTCAAATAAAACCTGGAGTTAAAGTTTTCCAAAGTTTTATTTGAGTTTGAGTCGAAATAATCAAACTTTGATCATTATTCATTTCATTCGTCATGCTTATTTTTTTTATGAATGTTTTAAAGTGCGCGAAACTTTAGGGAATTATTACATTACGTTACATACTACTCGTAATTTAATTGCGTCTCGAGTTTGATCGGCTATTCACGGTTGTCCGGTTCTCATTGAGCTGTGCTTATTTTCACGATTGATCAGATTCAACAATGCAATCAGTTCATCTTGCGATCGGTATCTTTTTCTGAGATGTTGCTTATGTGGTGTTTTTTTAATATCTCGATATCTCAACAATCCGCAATTTGCAATTGACCACACCCAATCAATTCTCCGACTATGCGCAAATCACGTCCTTGGTTTCTTTTCTTTTTTTTTTTCGTTTACCATTTCATTCCCAAGCATACAGTGTCCATCAACACCTTTTTTGTCTCACGAAGAAATCACTCTCATTCACCGCCAGCGCTTGCCTTTCAATAAGCTCATAATTAGCTAGCGAATATTTGCCTTCCTTATCAGCCATGGAGAAAGACTGTGGGAAGTCTTCCGTACTTACTTGGCATAACTGAGAATTTGAGTATGAGAATTGTTGCGCAGCACATTTCCATACGAACGGCGTCTGGATGATTCATGACTTGAACACCAATAGTTGGTCACTTTGAAGCAGACTTTGTCAATTTGATTCGTTTTTTTCCCTCCTTTAATTGTCAAATGGAACCTTTATATCTCAGCCAGCTTCTATCATGATGTTGCGTAACTTCACGCTGTTCATCTTCGGTCCCATACATTTTTAAAACTAATTCAGAAAGAACCAATTTTATTTGGTTCAACAAAAAGTATGAAACCAGCTGAAATTGCCATAGCAAGGTTGAACGAATGCCCTCGAAAGTATGAAAATTTTAATCACAGCATTCGAGATGAGCAGCGTGAAACGATTTTTACAAGTCTGCTAATGTTTTAGCGGTCGATACATAAAGCTTGACCACTTATCACATAATGAACTGAACTTGGCACTTGACGAGCATAAAAAACTTTGAATTAAGCTCGAGGGGGTAACCACTCGATATATAGGTGTCCCAACCATTTCACATTTTACTACTATTTCACAACTATTTCATTTTGATATAGGTTTTTTACCCCAAGATCGAAAAAATCCAAAGGATCCAAACCTTAGATTGTTGTTGATTTTGGGGTCAAAAATCGACATTTTTTTTTACATGGTTTCCTATGGTATTCTTACGTATTTTGGGTCCAGGAATTCGAATCCGCAAGCTAAATTGATTTATCTATAAAATTGATCGAGTTAACGCCAATTTATCGTCTTGAAAAGTGAAAAAATGTAGATATCTCGGTGGGATATTTTTCTAGCTTAATTTAGTCGACGAATTCGTGTTCCTGAGGTCAAAATACGTCAGAAAAGTGTCCTACGATCGATTTTAAAAATACTTCATTTTTGGCCCAAAAATCGAAAAAATCCAAAGGGGTATACCTTAGATTTTTGTCAATTTTGGGCCAAAAATCGACATTTTTTTAAATTGATCGTAGGACACTTTTCTGACGTATTTTGACCTCAGGAACACGAATCTGCAAGTTAATTTGATCTATCTATAAAATTGATCGAGTTATCGCCAATTTATTGCTCCGAAAAGTGAAAAAATGAAGATATCTCGATGGGATATTTTTCTAGCTTAATTTAGTCGACGGATTCGTGTTCCTGGGGTCAAAGTACGTCAGAAAAGTGTCCTACGATCGATTTTAAAAATACTTCATTTTTGGCCCAAAAATCGAAAAAATCCAAAGGGGTATACCTTAGATTTTTGTCAATTTTGGGCCAAAAATCGACATTTTTTTAAATTGATCGTAGGACACTTTTCTGACGTATTTTGACCTCAGGAACACGAATCTGCAAGTTAATTTGATCTATCTATAAAATTGATCGAGTTATCGCCAATTTATCGCTCCGAAAAGCGAAAAAATAAGGATATATCGATGTGATTTATTCCTAGCTTTATTTACTCGACGGATTCGTGTTCCTGAGGTCAAAATACGCGAGTAGAGTGAAGTGATATATTTCCCAAATATATTATACCATTTCATACCATTTCATGAGCATTCCACTAGTATTTCATATCATTTCAAAATGGACTGTCCCAAGTATTTCACAAGCGGTCACCCCCTCGATTAAGCTAGATCCGATAAATAAGAAACTAATCAATTTATGCAACTTGTTTGTTCCTCTGTTTAACACTACGACTACTACTTCTACCACTATTTCGGCCCATCCAAGGCTCCATTCTGAACTCAGGTAAAATGGAGTCTTGCTTTGATATTTATTTCATGCCGTGCAATAACGAGCAATAATGATTAGTAACTCTGTCTCGTGAGTGGTTGAGTCTGTCTGTTGTTCAATTTTGTGGCTTGCTTCCAATTGAATTCCTCATTGTCTTGTCAGCCTACTTGCCGCCAAAACATTTATCTTGCACAATGTTCAGGAATATCAAAAATATTCCACGAACATCTTTCCAAAACAATTATCCAGCACGCACCATTATCTGATTCCTTGTGTCCCGTGAACGGTTAAACTTTTCGGCACAACTAACCTTGTGCGAAGTTTTCCGTAAATCAATCAATTTCCATATAATTGGCTCGAATTTTGCTTGCGCAGTATTTAGTTTGCTTGTTTGTTGCTTAAATTTAGGTGTTTTCATCTGAATGCATCGCTCGTTCGCTGGCTTGCTTCCGCAGCTAGCTAGTTTGTTTGATCGTAGTCAGATTGATAGTTAGCTCAATCTTAAATTGTAGTTATTATTCGTTAGCTTACCGTTAGCATCGCAATATTGTATCACTCCATGTATATACTTATCACATAATTTCTCAACACACCCCCGGTATGATTGCCTGTTGATTCAACACACAGGCACATGAGTAATGGAAATCACTTCATTCTAAGTATGCTATTATACGCTCGCCTGATATTTCGCGACTTTTTACTCAGAATCATACCTAATTCACGGAAGAAATGATTTTCATTTGAATTAGCTGTATCATATTGGACAGAATCCGATGTTTAGTGTGTACTTGAATACCTATTTATAGACGTGTGCGTGTGTGCGCGCGTGCAATAATGTTGTGTACGTATTGAATGTGGAAAAAAATGAAGGAGATCGATGATTTCAGATGAGGAAATAATTTCTCATGAAATTTATCGATTCAATTATCCACTTCCTTTTTGTGACGAAACCCCTGAGTCATTGGATGTGTGACGTTTATGCTGACATGAATCATAATCTAGTAGTATTTGTACATGTATTATACGTATACAGGCACATCCCTGCATATTTAACGTGTAAAAAGATCAAGCTGAACTGTAAGCTCGCCGTAGCCGTAAAACAGGAATAAATTGAAGAATTGCGTGAGTTGGTCACTCGTATGTTCCTTTGTAAGTCATGAATATTCAACTGGGCTTATAATAGGTAATACGGTATTCGGAATGCTCAGTAAAACCTATGTATTTGAAAATTTGAATGCAACAACGTATGGGACGCGGTTACTTTTGAGACATCATCGAACTGCATGTCTGTTCCACAAAATGTGGAAATTGGGGAAACCGATTGGGTGCCCTTATTCTGCTCTTAGTTACACGCGGTTCAGTTTTGTTCCGATTCGTAATTTTCTGTTAAAAAACTGCTGCTGAAAATACATTTAGATGACTGTACAATCGACGCCGATATTTGTAACGAATGGGTCTGTCTCGTTTCAGCGAGACCAACATTCCTCAACCTGAACCTGAATCTCAACTCACTGACACGTCTGCAACAGTCCACCTCTGCCAAGTGTAGGTGACGCTAATTATTTGTGGCTCTTTTGAACCTCCTCTACATCTTTTGTTTTGAAACCCTAAAAGATAACAATGTTTTCAGAAGGGTTCAGTAATTAGTGACGGTTCAAAAAAGCCGTGTTCGTTGCTGTTGTAGCTATTCGTATAGATCGTTTATTTCTGTAATCTTTGTTTCAGCCTTGGTTTGTTCATTTTCCTACAATTTTTAAGATTTGCAGCTTGTAGTTACGAAGTTTCTTTGGTTTTTTCTTTTGTTATCTTATTCGTCTTCCAGCTGACGTATTCCATTTTCAAACTTGGACTTTGCAAATTCGTCGACACGGAAGTATTTCTCCAAATCTAATTCATGACATTAGAATACCCCTGTTATTGGAATCCGGAACATCCGTCATACCTACATCTGAATCTGGGATACGTTTCATTATGATATAAATAGCATGGCTTGATTTTCTCGTGATAAGTTTCATTTTGTAAATTGGCTAATATTTTTTCAGAACCGACCTGGCGCCATTAATTTTAAGACGCCATTAAGACGCGCCATTCGGGGGCGCCATTAAGACGCTCCCGAGTCGAAACAAATTACTCAAAAGATTCCTCATTTTACATCTGTCATTCGTCACGATGACTTTCTCTCGCATACACGATTGGCTTAATAAAATCATATGATCAGAATTGTTGAAATGTGTGGCCAGACCGGCCCTGACACCCGTACGCTATTATGCTATAGTTTACCTCTTTCAAATTCCTATCGTTAATCGACACTTGATTGTTTTATAGCATCTCCCAACATCGTTGCAAGCAAACTTGGTCTTCGGATGACAACACTTCATGAAGAAACAACAAACTCTACTAACCAGCCGCTAACCCCGACCCCAACATCTTCGCCCTCGCGGGAAGAGGATGAGGATAAAAGCGATGCTTACTACTCGGAGTATGATGCTTATCAAGTGAGTGCGTTACCTGCGATGTGTTATTCTTTCCCTTCAGACCCACAGGTGTAGGTGTAATTGCATATTTATGAATTCACAGCCGTCGTCAAAGCCTACGAAGCCATTAACTGCATCGCGAACTTTAGACTCTCTGGTTGAGCTACAATCGGCAAAAATAAATACACCTAGCATGAGCAGCAGCGGCTATGGATCTCAAGCAGTTTCCTCAACAAATTTAACCTCCGAAGACTCCATATCAATAAAATCTATCAGTGTAGATGAGACTCCGGACTTGGAGTACAAAAATCTCTTAGACACCAAGAGAACAGACAAAATGGATAGTTCTTCCGTAGAAGAAAAGCCCGAAGAACATCTGGAGGAAACCAATTCGAATACCCAGGAAAACGTCATTGCCCACAAGACGGAGGGTTCCACTGCGAGCTCATGGGAAAAAGCGGGTGCTTACTCGGGGAATACCGATACGAATTCGATCCAAACTGACCAGAAAGTAGGGGATGACAGTGAGAACACAATGAACAAAGCGTACACGCCGGGGAATGAAACTACGTCTGATCAAGAACTCGAGCAAAATGACGTTGACGAGGATGAAAAAATTGAAATCGAGGTCCCTCGGGCGTCTAATTCCGACGACGATAACCCCCTAGAAGGAACCTCAGTTGTTCGTACAAAGCTACCACTTGGCAAAGTAAGGTCTCGAATATCTCTGAAGTTCGATTATTCGTCGAAGAGAAATGTGCGGTTCATTTTTATTGTTGCAATACATTTTTGGCAGGTCGTAAGAAGAAGAAAAGTTTCCAGTGCCAGTGGGAGACCCGCGAGCAGCCAGCATCGAGCATCCTTCCCGATGGTTCGTTCGCAGTTATCCGAAAGTAGAGCGGCTGTTCGTCTCGAGCAGTCCTTACACCCTGGCATGTCTTACGAGAACGGCGATAATAACAGCTCCACAGAGCGCATTGATGGTCTGTAGTTGAAAACGTTAAGGAAGCTGTAATTTGTCAACAGATGTCAAGGTCGTTCTATTTCGTACCTTTATCATTTTGCAGATGATGTAAGTGATAAAACTTCGACGTTTGATTCGCGGTCTGACCTGACGCGGATCGAGGCTCCGTTGCCAGATTGGGTTGTCGTTGGCGAATCTGTTTTGGTGCGCCCTTACAGCTCTTCCGGAGTAATTGCATACGTTGGTGCTACCGAATTTGCCTCTGGAAACTGGATCGGTGTTGAATTAGACGCTCCAACAGGGAAAAATGACGGTACCGTACAAGGCCATAGATATTTTACATGCCGACCAAAGTACGGGATTTTCGTGAAGGTGGACAAGCTAATTCAGGACAGACGAGGTAGGGCTCTTCGAAGCTATACCAAACAGGAACCGACGCCGCCACCGAGCGTATCCATGCATAGGAGTACAAGCAGAGGTAAAAATGGTCGCATTTGATATTCTCTTTGGCCAAATGTTTGAGCATCGGAACCGTTGACATAAAATGTGTTGCCTTGTGAATCTTAGGAGAAGGTCTTCATACCCTACATCGAAGTCGGAGCCGAGGTGAAGGCTTATCAACCATAGGCACGCGATTATCTCCCCGAAGCAAGTAAATAATTTAATATCTGCTACGTTGGTGGGTGAATATGAGCCAAGATGCTCCATCATACCTTTATTTCACCGTAACTTAATTAATTATGTATATCTTATATTATTGCTCGCTATATGCCTACCATACACGTAGCATAACAGTGTTTCCAGTCCCAGATAGAGTACCTTATTTTGGAAGCAGGTAGTATGTATCATCGTACGATGGTTATTACCTATTTTATCGATATCAATAGTTTTATTATCAATATTTTTATTGCATTACTATCTTTATTATTATTATTATCATTATTATTTTTATTATTATCATTGACATTATCAATATAGTCGTTATTATTGGCATCGTTATGTCGTGCAAACATAAAATACAAAAGAGAGATCTCACGAATCGAACTGTACACAGACATAATCTCGATGCGTTTACGAGTCGAGTGGAATTTATACATAATACTGCATGATGTGAGAGAGGAAGACGGAAGAACAATAATATATATGGCGGCATCAATGTCAAGTCAAACGAAAAAATGACATTTTCCCCCTGACCATCTCAGATTTTTTCCTTCTCGATGCAATCAACGCCGGATATTGGAAATCATTTTTCCGTTCAATTTGATATACAGTGCTCCATATGATATATATTTTATATATGGGGGGGATCCGACTTAACTCGACCACTCTACAGTCTTCACCCCCTGGGATTCGATTGAAACTTTTTATTCCACACGAATAAAAAGAAAGATTTTGCAAATTTATTTTCGGATACCAGAATACTGTATAATAGAGAAAATTAATTACTGCAATCATTGGGGCATAAGTAATTTCGAGAGCTTTTCTTTTGTCAAATACGTTGTCAAACACCAAGTGTTTGCGGACCTTGCCCACAGATGGAGTTTACAACAGTTCAAAAGTTACGAACAATTTACTTTGAAGAAAAACAAAAAAGACGATCGAAAATCAAAATGTATTCCGATTCTGTGAGGTCGCTAAATATTTTAATACCTGTGAAATGTTAAATGTGAGTTTCTCAATCCACGGATATGACTTATTGGACGAAAAGTCGAAGTCAGTTGAGATTTATTCCGAAACTGTGCAGGAGGACGGGGCAATTGATACTCGATATTATCTGGATAAGGTATTTATTCATTATTGTTGCTCTGAACTCGATAGCTTATAAGTTGCATGAGGGGCAGGCGGAGGTGGCTCAGAAACGCGATAGAATTTTTTTCAATTTAATTCGGATCAGGCTAGGAACAGATGAAAAGTTTCAGTCAAATCCAAGGGAGTGGGGTCTGCAGGGTGGTCGAATCGAGCTGGATTCTCTCATATACATATTATGATAACACATACATAGGGTTTAGGTATAGATAATGCAATATTTGGCGTCGTGTGAAATAAAGTTGGCACATAGGGGCAGGTCGACGTGTACCAGATTTCGGTCACAATTAGGTACACATACTTATATCAATTTCTAAGCATTCCACTTGATACATTACTCGAATAATCAAGTAATTTAATCAATTTCGTCAATATCACTTGACATTACTTGAATTTCACCTCAGTTCAAACACAACTTTAGTATTACTAAGTCGTAAATTCCATGTTCCAATAGCGTTATCGTATTTTGAAGAAACGGAGCTGATCAAAAAGTACTGAAAGCGAAGAAAATTCGAACACCTTTTAGAAAAAGCCTCATATGTGAATATGAAATTCATTATTCTACGTGCTTAAGCTTTAAACATTATTCTTTATTGGGATGTACGGGACATCCTTTGTATACAGTTCTAATTAACTGCATAGGCTAACACTACTATGTATACATAGGAATAGGTGTGCGTATCACCACTTGTTTCATATACCTCTACGCAGGTATCTTCTTCATTATCTCTTTAGCGAAATCTATCGATTCCTCTTTATTGTATCATACATATTTCCGTCATAAACATGCCTACTTTTACTACGCGATATTATGTACATGTATACATTATACATACACAAAAAATAGTGATAGAACATACCTAATAATTTATAGTAGCGTAGTAGTAGATCGGTAGAGTAAACGCAGTGATTAACGAGAAATTATTGTATACCGATTTTGAAAAATTATGCAAAAATAGAAAAATTATTTTCCAAGCTAACTATTTTTATTTTTTTTAATAGCTTGGGCAACAAAACTGAAACATAGGTGTAAATCTGCAATCGTAGGCTTCATTCTCTCATTTTATCTTTTTGTTTTTAGATTAATTTTATTTCTATATGGTTAAGTTGATTAGGGAAACAGAGTAATTAAACGAGCTTGTTCACTTGTATTATTTACATTCGTTGATTAGTCTAAAGAAATTCTTTTTTAATGTTTTAGTCTCGGGTCAAAACAATTGAATTCTACAAATGTATCTAGATATATAAGTATATTGCTTTGGAAATATCGCAAAAAAAAAAACTATGTGTAATTAGTGACATATGTAGGTTTTTTTCCTTCGTTTCGAAAGATTTGCTCGGTGGTAACGATGGCAATTCTTTTACCTAGTCTTTGATTAAGGAGACCACCTTGGCATCGTTGCGACGCCCCTAAGCTCGCAGCGGTAATGCGAAGACGTGCAGCTGACACGGATGGAAACAAATCAAACGCCAACAAACGTAAATTTTATTATTGTAATAAATGGGATATCAGCTAGCTAGGCGATGAATATTACCGATATACATATACACACACACATAAGTATACACATACGCATACATACGCACGTACCATACACACACACACAGCGAATTATCGTTAAGCACGTACGTTCACACATTATACGCAGGATCATTGCGTCGACCCAAAGATGGCTTTGTGCGATGATCCATTTCGGCAAACCGGATTAGAATTAAATATCCCAAAAATAAAGAGCCTTTCTCATTGAATCCAAGACTCGAAATCGCACGAGCCTCAAACCCATATCTGGAGTGGGACTTTGGGTTGACGAGTACTGTAATTCAAAAGTGAAAGAAAAAAACAAACAAGTACATACTAAATTTTGTCCAAAACTATGAGATTAGAATGAAAGAACTTACACAAAGAATACTATAATAATGAAGAAAAACAATTCCTGTCCAATTTGAACAATACTAATATTACGACTAATTAATTACGAATAAATTATTAATTAAATGTAATATTTATTATATACAATTGTAAAATTGCCCACGGTGTTAACGTTCGCCTCATCACATCGGATCGGATTCTACCGTTGTTGTTGTTATTGTTGTTATTATTACTATTATTATTATGATTATTGTGATTATCATTATTATTATTAGCCTCGTTGTCCTCCGTTACAACGATGATTCCGATTACTATTTAATTATTATTATACAGTCATTGGTATCGTTAATATGGTCCATTATCCCCCATGATAACTGATTATGTCTGAACCGATCTGATCGGCGAACATTGCACCGAAACGGTCTCTGTCCAATTTGGTAGTTAAGGTTATCGGAAGAACACACAAGTTTAGAAAAGTAATTTACGCGTCGAAACGATGCT
The DNA here is from genome assembly GCA_963932425.1 of Athalia cordata. Lineage (NCBI taxonomy): Eukaryota > Metazoa > Arthropoda > Insecta > Hymenoptera > Athaliidae > Athalia > Athalia cordata. The sequence goes on from OZ010627.1 coordinate 1,620,579, forward strand.
ACATGCGGCGTCTGGCGCAAAATGAGAGGAAGAAAGAGAAAGAGAAAGAAAAAGTAGAAAGATTAAAAAGAAAAAAAGAAGCAAATAAAATTTTTATTTCAATCGTTATTTCCACATTCATTTTAGCTCTGTTTTTTTAATTCACCTTGCGTTAATCTGTATAATATCAAGTTAGTTCGTTGCATGCGTAGTTACACGATATCGCTGTTATGTATTATGTATAGTTTAAAATCGAGAGAAAACTATAATGAAATCATTTCGAAATCGGATTTACTTTATAATTTGGAACGGTGGACTTATTGTTAGTTTTTTTCTTCGTTTTGTGATATCGAGACAACCGTGGTGCTGATTTCAAGGCGGTGTAAATTTTTTCTTACATTATGTGAATCATTGTAATGTTTCATTATTCATAATTAAGTTGTTTATTGATAACGACGATGAGGCATCTCCCTACCCGCAATATTATTATTTTTTGACGCTTAGTTAAAAGAAATAAAACATCCGGCGACGCATCTAGCATTGCTCGCAGCTCGCTCCATCCCCATTATAAACGCCCTGATTTAAGACAATGTCCATTTCTAATGATAAATCGTATAATTATTCTCCGAATAATCCGTGCTATGATTCGATACGTGAACACGAAGCTGTGTAGCTGTTTTAATCGAGTGTTCATCGTACGTATATGTTTTAGCACAACAGTGGTATTATATTTTTTAAGAATTTAGGGATTTTTGAAAGCGTATCGAACGTCTGGATTTGAAATATCAACGAGTCAACGCCGATCAATGGCAATTAAAATCGGCAGGGCGGAGGGGGTTTAGTGCAACGAGAAAAACCTCGATGAAGGATTATAATCATTCGCTACTCGTTGCGGTGCAGATGAATATTGTAACGATAATTAGAAAATCTCATGGATAAAAACAAGTGATGAAGAAGAAGAAAGAAATATATACAGTCTGTAACACATCTATCTATACGTATTATAGCATAGGTATACCGTTGCAATCTGATCTGTGCAGTAAGATTCTGATCTTTGATCACGTCGTTGGAATCATTACAGTTTCGTCCTTCGTATCCTTTGATTGATTTATTTGTTGATCAATTCAATCATATTATATTCACTCATTTGTCGCGATTAATTGATTTATTTATCCCCAGTCATTGTATTTATCGTTATTCGATATTTGCTTTTCGTCAATTTTGATATACTCGATTACACCGCAATGCTATTGATAAATCGGTATAAGATAGCTGCAATACGATATTGTAATGATGATAATACAATCGATGTCGTGTTTGTATAAAGTAAGGAAAAACGAAGTAAAGTAAACCAATCGAGGATCCCTCGAGCAAACATCCAATTTTCGAATGAATTTTAAAAGACTATAGGCGTTGCCCGGGTAGCCTTGTGACAACGTAGATATACACTCGGTTTATCCAATTTATCGTTTCTTCATTGTCATACCGATAGGGATAAGAAGAGGGATAGCGATCAGCGAAGTTTGTATTATAGATACCGAAACTCATACCTGAATAAAATATCCATTGACGCGCAGGTTTTTTATCCTCCTCCTCGTATAAATAGGCGGGAATAATTTGATCATTTGTCATCATTCGGTGCATCGCAAGGTCGGGGAAATCGCATCGATTTGAAATCGATAGAATTTTGGAGAACGATCAGTGCAGGACGATAAATGATCGATATTAAAGTAATATGCGGGTATACCTATAGCTAAATACTATAGTATACGTACCGGCGATACCTACACCTACATGTATAGGTATACATACATACCCAGGTAGATACCTGGGTATACATATTTATGTATAATTATTCTTTAAGAACGATTCAAACTACAATATAAGGTGTGTAAATTTTAATTTTTATGGATACAATAAATATTATTTAATGCTATTCAAACACCGACACCTCCGAGTAAAACGACGATATATCTGTTTATTATAGAGAACCGACGAGTTTACGATCGTCCGTCTTTCGGAGCGGGAGGATCCCCCACGATGCTCGAATATTCGACGAGTATAAGGTACCTGCATCGCTACTCGCGTCGAAATCCCTACGACCTTCGTTCTCCTTGGGTGGACCGAGGTGTGGCTGAAAATATGCAGTGTCCCGCGAAATTTCCTTCTGCTTATTTATTCGTGATTCGATTTCATCTCCTCGTCTACGTCCCTCCACACGTGACCGGGCGGTCGTGTACCACGTGTGCATGTGTGCGATGTTCCCTTTGTTCGTCGTATCTTCTTATATGCCGATTATACGGCACCTGTACAACCACATTCGGAGAGGTGCGACGAGTCGACTCGCGTCGCCGATCACCCGTGGTTCACCAATTTGAATATAATGGAACGAATCACTCCTGCGGGAATACTCTTGACTCCTGGGAGGGTCCGGAAAGAAGCGTCGGCGATCGAGCGATACAACCAAAGCCGCGATGGAGAGTCGCCGGTGTCGAGGGCGTGTCGCAAATACAAGGACCTCCAGCTTTAAGGATCACCGAACGGACTGTGACCGCACCGATGACAGTAGCCGTCTTGCGGTTTGTCCGGCTGGAGGCTCCGAATCGTTTCATTCTGTTTCTGGAATTCGTATAGGTATATAGATGATCCTTGCATTTTTTAGCTCAGTATTTTACGAGCATATTGTTCAGACGACGACGCAATTTTATATTTACATATAGTACGGGATACCGCGGTTACTCGCTTCGTCGGAATTATATGCACCACATCCGATCGGCGATGTTCCCCGGTCCCGAAATGGAATATATTTAGAGCTTCGTTAGTTATACAGCGTCGTGGAGGGAATCTGTTGATTCACACTACGAACTCGGTGGAAATTGACAGCGGTTCTCCGTAATGGCGTTGCTCAATTATCGCTATTATACCTATACGATAACTACCTAGTGAATCAACATCCGCGCTGCACCGTTTTTGGTGTTACTGCGGCGATAAGATAACCCCGCGACAGCTCAGATCCGATGACTCGTCGTTCATATTTCCCTCCTGCTTTTGATTCGTCTAGACTTACGATTATTCGTAACATCGAGGGGGTCCCGCATCCCGATCTTTTTGCTACCCCGCGGCGAATACCTGGAGATGACAGTTCCCTTTCGCATGCCAGTTCGTACCTGGAGGTACAGACGATCTCTTCGCCTCCCCGCTGATCATCGATAATCTAAGCAGTCGACGTCTCGCGTCCAATTAAGAGATCTTATCGAGATGTTGTGCGCTCGACGATTAATCGGACGATCGGTAGCTACCGATTAATGCGAGACAAATGATCTATGCACCGGCGAATAATTATCGATGTATAAGCGAAGAGGGAGAAAAGGTTTCCACTTGACAATTAGATCGAAACGCTAGACGTTGCGCCGATCAGGGCTGACGATATCGAAACTCGGAAGCGAAGCGTGGAATTTTAGAGATTCGGTGAATAGGTGGGCTAGAAATAATAGCCGTTCTCATTGCTAGTGTCAAAATCACGGGGTATTTGGAAAGCGGTGATCGAGCCGCGTTGGAGATGGTGCAACTTTTTCGATTCACACCCGATTGCCTCCGCGTTCCTCTAACGCCGTCGCGGATTCTCTTAACATCTGATAATTTTTGTCAGGGACTTCGAGATCTGGGATGGCGATATACAGCGAGTACTATAACGATCGAGGAAGAGAAATCCGCCGGCGGTAAAACAACGGGGACCACAAGATCTACGTCGGATATTTTCTCAGATGTAGAATTTCCCTCATCACCAGTAGTGAAACATCCTATGTTTGTACCATTATGGTTTTCCGCTAATCGGCTAAAGTCTGCTGTTAATAAATGTATACATTTTTCCATCCTCTGTCTATTCATGTTCCTCTTGCCGAGCGTTCAATTATTCCTTTTCTGATTCAAAGAAATTCCCGGCGCAACTCGAGCGTTGCTGTAAATTGAGGTTTGAGGTTTGCATCGGACGATTAATTGTTATCTTTGTCAGCGCCGGAAGTGTCACTTACCTCACACTCGATCGTTCTATCCTCGCTGTCCTTGTACAGGGTGAACGTGTCATCGTACGGATAATCAAAAGCGTGCCAAGATTCTATATACCAATATCAGAACGTATGACGGTATCTAGCTGAGATAAAGAAACCGAGGATATTGTCGGAACAATGATATTGTTGATAATTATGTTATTATTCCGACAACGCCTTAATTACGTGGCATATTGGACCGACGCCAGTCATCCACTGCAACGTATGAATGTCATTAGCTTGGAATCCTCAAACTCTTTTACCGTAATCTGATCCTCCGTGATTTGTTCCTCGTTCATTTCCGCGTATCCTTGCAGCAGACGCTTGCCCGCGTGCGTTTCAATCGACACCTTGGAGTTCGCTCCGGGGATGCGTGGGAGTGACATGGATGCAGGTATTTTATATTCTTGCGAACGGACCACGCGTACTTGTACGAAATAATGTCGTTCGATCGTGATCAGATTCCTGGGAACGTGCTCTCGATCGACAACGAGGAAAGAACTGTCTCCCGAAACTAGTGGGTGCAGGGGATTCGGTCGAAGGTGTATTTTTATCATTCATCAAAAATGAGACGTCGACCGTTCACATCCACGAGATAACTCAACAGCTTTCAGCCACCTTCGGTCAATTTCTTAATTAATTGCCGTGGAAATAGCGAACGAAATAGATTGACTCGCTGCAGTGTATAGAGGTATACCACCCCGCAAGCGTACCTATAATAATAGCCAAGGGTCACGTTGGTGGACTTGAAAACAGAAACACAGCACGAATATTCATAGCGCGTGGATTGTTGAACGATCGATTCCGGATGACGTCGGGCACGAGAGGGGTGTGGAAAGGTAGCGAAAATTGATCGTTACTCATACCCCGTTGTCCTGTGAATTTGCATATCAAGACCGGGAGCCGCAAAGAGGAAAAAATAAATGGTTATTGTAGTTTAAAACAAAAGACATTCCGCCGAACGAAATAAGTGGCTAAATATCGTATGATTCACTCACCGCGGTTAAGGCGCACGTCCCGCGCGGGGATTTCAACGCTTCGTTTCTGATTATTTATACTAGTTTGAAAACATGGAGACGGCGATGAGATTTCAGAAAATTACCTATCGCGACCCTGAGATCATGAATTGCGAGTTAATATTTGCAAACGATAAGAGGCGCGAAAGCCTCGGACTAAATAAATTCCCCCCCGATATCAGCGAGGGGTGTGGGATCTGGACTCCGAAGCATTCGGCGAAAAGAAAATAAATCGATTCGCGAATAGGCCAAACTCGTCGGACAGGACAGCAGAAGTAGGTCATGTCGGGTGACGTACCCGTGTACGCCAAAAGAGCGAATTACTACAAATCCGAGACTCCGTAATACAACAGTTTATAGAACCCTGGAGAAAAAGGACTTGGTGTCTCCTTCGGATCGAACCATCCACCTTACCTGCCGCACCTTCCCTCGACGCAGTCCATGCGCTATGACCTATATGCCGCTCTATAGATAAATCGTCTTTGTAAACTAGAAGCTTTCCACAATCATGATATTCGGTAAGTGTAGTCGCAGGACATTGCGTCGGTGATCGGCGTTTCTTCTTAGCTAATTTTGTTCATTTCTAGTCGATCACGCGACGCCGCTCGAGGGGACCAAAGGCCAACTCTTGGAGCTACAACAAATACTGTAACAGACGCCGCGAACAAGGGAAATTTGCGAGAGCGGTCATCGATCGGTCACAAATAAACATATGTACGAACCACCACCGCGGGGAATGGCGCGGGGTGATCGATGAGGAGTTGATCGCGTGCGACTGCAGTGTACGCGATGGTAAATATGATGTACATTTGGCATGCGACGACGCATACATATCGCGAGATGATCTTACAAATGGTGCATCTCACGATCGGTAGCCCGGAGCGGATTCTCGATCTTTTTCACCTTGTACTCGTCGTATACGCGCAGCGAGGGATCATACAGATCGCTACGAGGCTCGTAAGCCATTGTTAGTCAAAGTTGGCAGAAGCTCGTGGGAGGAGGGAGTAATTCTGGTTATCCGCGCGCGGTGGGGCACATCGATATAATATAACCGGATGACTAGCGATCCGTGAGTCAGAGTGGCGGCGGACTTGGACAGGCCAGCTCGCGATCGCGCGTTATCATTTTTTAAATTCAGCGGACAAACACGTTTATCACAGTTCTATAATTGCATTACCCCGGAGTCAGTGCGAAATACGACGACTGCTCTGTTGGAATCCGACGCCGCTTTGTCAAGAAATAAAAGGGACCAAAATACAATTCCACGACTCTGTTGTTATCTCGATGGAAATTAATTTCTTTTAAATTCAACGCGTGTGGTTAGTGCTATAGTTACGGTAGTAGTAGAACCACATTTGGAGATCCGCTAGTGGATAAGAGAGATATCGTGCCCCGTTGGTTTTGATCGAAGGACTCGAGGGGCTTATTCCGAAGGTTGAAAACTGAAACCTGGGTGTTAACGCTGCAAGAATAAATGATGAGAAGCGCATCAGGTGCCCTGCGGCTTGCCGCAACGTCGCTGCTCGTGACACTCGTTTGTCGCGTCGCCCTTTGTAACGCAGACGAGGAAGCTGCACCCGTTGTAACGGAAACTGGAGCAATGGTGAGTAGAGTTGTATTTGACAAAAAAACATAGCCATTTACTTTCCATATCCCCCACGTCGTTCTATCCCGCTGCTCTCCCAATCGATGTCATGTGCAGAATGCTTCGGCTACCACCTGTTGTCCAAAACGCGTCGTTCCCTAGGTATGATACAAAAGAAAAATCTCGTTCACGGTTCAAACGAGTGCGGCCCGGTCGAAATTTTATCGGCCAAACGACGTTGGATCGACGCTTATATTTTTCTTTGCCATCGATTGTGCGGAGACTTTTTCGGCAAACGAAAACGTAGTCGTCGTAGAGTGCGGAATAATAATTTATCGAGACAGGCGTCGTACGAGTTGTCGTGCGGCCTCTTGCGCTCCGAGTAAATTCCTCACACCTGACATTCTTGCTCGATAAGATGTGAGATAACTAGATTACAAAGATATCTACGAAAGCGGAGTGAATTCCATTCGCGAGTATCACGGTTATGCGGTTGGTTTACATCAGGTACAGTCGGTACGAGTATCGTACCTGCAGCTACGAGAAAAGACACAAATTAGAGGGATGATTGTTTTCCGAGTTAGCGAAAATAGTATGATATAGGGACCGGTTCTTCCAATGACGCAACCGTAACGATTTCACGTGACGTCATTCACCTTCGACGCCGCAAAGTTCGAGACATCGTCCAAATGAGTATACCTAATCTATACTACCGTCGCACAGCTGATGGCTCGCGCAGCTGATATACGCGGGCGTTTTTTTCCTTAGCTTCCGAATTGTGGTTCACCGTACGTGATCGGCCGCTTCGTCGATCGAGTCGTTTATACGGCACGGTAAAAATATCGATACCGGTTAGATCGGCGCGGCGTGGCTAGCGGGCTTGGCTATTCCTTGGACGTACGATATGCGGACGGTTTGCGGTTAAAGGCATACCCTGTACCCGTGCATACGGTATTGTATCGCGTGGGAGAAAATGCTCGACCTGGACAAGGTCTGCCACCGAGTCACGCGACTCTTTGTCTCGTCATACCGTAGCTGACAAAACCAGTAATTGATCACACACATAACTATAGGTACGTGAATACGCAACGACTGCCAAAGTACGTGAGAAAACGAAGCGGCGAATTGTCAGAAGCCGCGAATCGCAGACAACACGGTGATAATTGATCCGATTTCTCTCCCCAGCTCTCGCCAAAATCTAGTATGCAGCGAAGCGATGTTTGTTAGCTACTTAAATAAATGAATAAGCAATTATACAGTCGGAAACTGGATGGGATATCACGGAATCTCGAATAACTCTGATTTTTTTCTCTTTCTTTTATATCTGTAACCTACGTATTCGCGTATTCATATTCGTATACAAGTTGAGCGACGAAGCGAATGCCAATTAACACGAGTGTAGAATTTTGAATAAATCACTGTTATTAGCGGCAGCTGGGATTCGAGGCATCGCCTCGTGTCGTACTAGGAAATAGGTGTACAATAATAATAATCTATCATTGTATGCGAGTTGACGCGGAAGTAGCCGGGAGACGATGATGATGATCATCGTCATCATCATCGACATCACCATCATCATCGAATCGTCCGTCGTAGTAATGGCCTTCGCGTACGAGAAGATCCATAGTCCGAACACGGATCACCTGTCGTTGGAATATTAACACGGTGCAGGACACGAGATGTTCGAAACCTCGGTGTTTTCTGTCGTTGATATATAGGTACACATACGGATATAATGCACGCGTACTCCTCCGTACGTGTGACACGCGTAAAATGTCTGTTTACCTACTAGATTATTTTCACTCTATTTCTCTTGTTGTTCCAACAAACTCGATTGCGATTAATACGTGAGCTGCATAACACAGCAGGATATGAGTTCGGAAAAATTCCAATTCAGATGTGTTTGCTCGTTTTATCCGGAAGTCGCATTAGATGCACGCCTCAGGTATACCTACACCGCACAGCCAACAAGTACGAGTATCACACGTGCCGGTTGAATCATCGAGATTAACGATATTGAGGCGGACAAACACATAAGCGACGTACAGATTTGTGGCTGAAACAGCGCGTAGCCTGAACCCAAGTCCGAGGACAGATTCGAAGCATTTTGCACCTTCTTTCATAAAACTAACGTATATTACGAGATGTATAGTACACAGGGATTAACGTTTGTTGATCACAAACGTGTAATGCTCGGTGTTGATCTTGTAACGCGTCATATAACGTTAAGCGAGCGCAATAAGTGCCTGAGATGTGGTTTGTATGATCAAACAAAAAAAAGCAGAGCGACCCCGTTATCGATATGCTATTATCTCGGAACGAAGAAGCCGCTTATCGCCATCGGGTAGAAATGCAAAGATAAGGGCGATGTTTGTTAGTAAAATTGTTGTTGGTAAAAATATATTTCGAGAATATTTAATGCGTGTGCAGCGTGTTTGTTACACCCGCAGGCTGTTCGCAAATTTTCTAAATCGTTAGTAACGAGGGTAATAAGGGTAACAAAGGTGAAGGGTATAATGTAGGTAGAGAGGCAAATGGCGGAGAGATAACTATCGGCTAGGACAAAGACTCTTTTATATTCAGAGATCGTCTCGGCGGAATACCGAGGTAGTGGAATACCGATGCGCTCGCATTGACAAAGACCTCTCCACCCGAGGACGGGCCGCCCACCGAAATTTGAATAATCATAAACGGATGGAAAACAATGATCAGATCTACGAGAAAGAGAATTCGCTCTTCAAGTTGCGAGAGGTGAACGCGGGTAAGGCCATAAAGAGAGAGAGAGAGAGAGAGTTTGCTTCTCGGAAACTATTGGGCTATACATCTGCTTTCGCGATGCGATGCGATGCTACGAATATACTCGGTGTATCGAATTCTCTTCGGCGGTTGTAGTCATCGTCGCTGATTCATGAACGATATTTGCCTCCGGCAACTGATACTCATGTCTTCACCTCGCGAAGGATAATCTCTACTCGGAAGTAGTTGGCCGCGCTAACGATGACGAGCCTGCAGTAGGATTCCTATATACTTTCCAAGAATCGAATACGTCTTCATGAATGAACGAACGAACGGAGGAAAAAAATTTCTTACCCACGCGTACTACGAACGGGCGTGTGAAAGTCCACGTTTTATAGTACAGGTGTTGCCGATACGTGCGTGGTCCAAGCTTATACTCCAGATGCCCACGTGCCGCTGAATAATCAGACTGGGATCGCCCTTTGAGTCACCACAATTCCAACGGATATCACGCGTTTTTATAAGAACCACTCCGACCTGTTTTAGCGGTTGGGAAAAATGATTGAAAACCGATTGATTCGTATCAATATTTTCGAAATCTCGCCTACCTGTCCGTGCTTATTGGAATTACTGAAATCCTCCAATTTTTGTCGCACCGATAAAGATTCTACGGCAGAATTCATCCAGCTGGAGAACTGTGATCAACGAAGCATGGTGATTCATGTGTATTCGAGTGACGCAAACCTCCTTCGCGGTGAGTGATAACCGTTCAACGTAACGCGACGTCTACATCTCTAGCTGCTGCAAATACTTAGGATTCGCGAAAAGTAAGCGTTCCGTGGCGCCTGACCACCCGCAACCCAAACGACAATAGCTTACCGTACGGAATTTTGACCCGCGGTCATGTGAATAATACGAGTAACTAGGTGCCTGCTGCGGAGTGGTCAGTTACCACGAATATTCATAGGATATAGATACGTGAATCACGTCCTTTACGTTTTTTGGCCCATGTATGATCTCATTTTATTGGCCTCTTCTCCCGCATTTCTTTCCATATAGTTGTACGATAATTGTTCATCCATTGATTGTACATCTTCATTTTCAGAGATACTTGTCCCAATTTGGATACCTACCACCGGCCAATCCGGCGAGCGGAGGTATAATATCCGAGGAAACTATGTCCAAGGCCATCTCAGAGTTTCAGTCCTTCGCTGGAATCAATATCACCGGTGAGTGTATCGCGGACAGCGAATAACGTATATCTACCTGCTACAGTAATGAACATGTGTGTACATTGCATAGGAGGGACGTCATAACGGAAATCTTTTCTTCCCAGAGCGGAACGGGGCAGTTGAAAAAATCTCTCGAAATTAACGGATCGATAGGATTTCTATTTTCCCCGTTGATTATATTCGTTCGTTTCGTTATTAAAATTCACTTGAAGCTGAATATGTTAATCGAAACAAGATCATAGGGAAAAATGGGTACTCCATTTTCCCCCCAGTCTCTCCCAATAGCATGATTTCATTCCGAAGATGACTCAGTTCGCTTCGAAGCACCCAGGACTACGTTGACGGAATTGAAGATGCATCGGGGCAAGCGGCAAATTTAAGATGTATCGGGTAGTCGGGCGAGTTGCGTCGATCACTCGGTTCCGTCGTACATGCGGTGAATCTGGAAATCGTCTGATCTTCTCCCTTTTTCCCCCTTGAATTGGCTATCGTCCTGTAGTCGTGTGCCGAAATCTGGGAACCGAATGCGTATGAGGTGCCCGGTGCAGGCGAACGTGACTCGGCGGTGAAGTCGAAATTCCTGCAGGCGTGGCACCGCTCCACCCGCGCCGCGTCGATCGTTGAACCGCGACTTGCATTCGCCCGCGATCCAAGTTGCACGCGTGACTCACGCCACTTGTGAATTTGACTCATCTCACTCGGGAGCTGGCCCATCAGGATCGCCCCGACCGTGACTCACTTCATCTCTCAGCTATATATCTCTTAATAATCATCCCGACGAGTCGTCCCAGCATCGCAATTGGCTTCATTGGCGATTTATGGCAGTAATTTAATGAATTTGTTCAAGAAAATTTGTATTAATCATCCGCATTTTTTCTTGAACAGGTAACTTGGACGGCGAGACCGCTCACCTGATGTCTCTACCGAGATGCGGCGTCAAGGACAAGGTTGGACCAAGCACGGACGGCAGATCGAAGAGATACGCTCTTCAAGGTAAATTAGACTCCACCTTATCCGCTGATTTTACTCGTCAAACCAAGACCCGTAAGCTCCGACAAATCAGATCCTCCTCTCTACAATGTACAGTCGCATGGATCGAATATAACGAATCACCTATGCTCACGCTGCTACCTTCCGACCATTAAATTGCTCGGGTCATCAATTGGCTCGAAAAAAAACTCGATTCGTATGCATAGCCCGTGCAATTTTGAACCGTGCGAGCTACGGCCTGACTGACAACTCTGTGACCACTCCGTCGACTTCCTGTCGACCCTATACTTCGTAATTCCCCGCTAGCGTGTACGCCTTTTTTATCCACACGGTTTATGTCGTGCTCACGCCACGACTGCACATCTACAATTTGCACCTGACTTTGAAACGGGCTAATTATACCGCCGTACCGAACAAAAACAACGATCGCTCGAGCATGTTTCCGACGCTCTAGGAACAACCGAAGCCTCGCTTATACAGTCGTTTTGATTTATTTCGATTCTGATACTCGGAGTGATTGAGATGACGTAAGTATAAAACAGCCAACAGCTGTTTTTCAACGCAACCTTGTTCTTTGAAAATATTCTTGCGAACTGCTTGGGTTTCTTTTCAATAGCGAACCACAATTTTCGTCATTTTTCGTATCGGACGAAGAGTTCTCACCGGCATGAATCACCCGAGGACAGCAACCTGATTTTTGCGAAATTTTCTCTCGACTGTTTTTGCAAATCTCAGAGAACTGCGTAATTTTATCCCATGCACGTAAACAGATGATCGGATAGGAGTGACGACGGTGGTCGGGACATTGCACACATCCATTATTGATTTCGAATTAACGAACGAGATACGAAATGTGGTCAATCGGTGTAAGATTTCCGAAAAACAGTCGCCGTAACCGTTTGCGATTGCATCAAATTGAAAGTATTTCATTGCTCGCTTCCTCTAAGGATTTGACGCGATAATGTGCTGACGCAATAGTTTACTCGGTGATAATAATTATTAGCATTACGTAAACCAATAAACTTTTCGTGCGGCAACAACTGTAACGCAATCGGCAAGAAATCGAGGTGAAAATCTCGTTGAATAACAGGCGATCACTCACAGAGGTGGTTTGGTCCAGTATAGACTTGCGGTTTATTCTAGAAACTGTGGATCAAAAAATTCCCTTGGACTTAACGACCGGTTGCGGGCCCCATGCGAAACCGATAACTCGAACACGGGAAGACCGAGACTGCGTCCGAGAGTTGGCCTTGACTCTGGCACAAAGCTTTCGCTCGTAGGACGTTGACCAACGCATTTTAGATTTTAAATGCCTGGGCACGCGTACATACGTTTTCTTTCGTGTATACTGCATCCATTATACTCCTCTCTCATTCGCCGACATGCTTTACACTATTATTTTTTCCCTTTCAACGTGTTTTCACTTTACTGAGATCGGAATTTTTTCAACGGGATATAATAAAGGCTACGCTGTTCTCTCGACTTGGATTATTGTTGAGATAAAAACCAGTTTTATTATCCTCATTAATCGACTTAACTGCACTTGCGCGGTTACATACCTATAGGTAATACATACATACGTACAAACATACAAACGATAATTTCATGTAGTTTCGCTCGATCCGTCAAACAACCTGTTCGCTTCGTATACATAAATTTTGTTATTTACACTAAAACTCGACTTACAAGCGTTCAAACTTATAATACTTATAGAATACTCATATTTTCAAAACACATGAGAATACAATAATTTAGACTACGCTTTTTGCTTTCGAACTTCCGTCTTCTCCGAATTCTTTTCTGTTATTTGTTCCTGGCTCGTGATAAACTTTTCCTTGTCGTAAATGACCTTTATCACTAGCGAGCACGAAGGGCAGGTCGCGTCTTCCTCGCCATTTGCCAAGTCGGTTTTTGATATTTGAAACTGGTCACCGCAGGGGCACGGGTAGTAATACGTTTCCTCATCCTCGTCGTATTCGAAATCTTCTATCTCCACCTCGTCGTGATACACGGGCATTTTGAAGCACTTCCAGTCTGATCTGAAAGAAAAAAGCGACGATCGAATTACTTTCCATCGTTAATACGAATCTCGACGCTCTTTCAGGGTCCAGATGGAAGGTCAAGAAACTGACCTACAAGATCAGCAAGTACCCTAAAATATTGGACAGGACAGCGGTCGATAACGAAGTTGCGAAGGCCTTCGCTGTATGGTCGGAGTACACGGACCTCAGTTTCTCAGCGAAAAGCGGACAGGTGGGCAACGACATAATCCCTAAATCTTTGACTCTCGTTACCCGATTTTCAATTGAATTGAATGTATAACCGATTACTTCCTAGGTTCACATCGACATCAGATTCGAACGTGGAGAACACGGTGATGGGGATCCTTTCGACGGACCCGGAGGTACCCTGGCGCACGCATATTTTCCAGTTTACGGTGGCGACGCTCACTTCGACGATTCGGAACAGTGGAGCATAGACAGCTACCGGGGAACGAACCTCTTCCAGGTGGCGGCCCACGAATTCGGACATTCGTTGGGTCTGAGTCACAGCGACATCAAATCGGCCCTGATGGCGCCGTTCTACAGAGGATATGATCCAAACTTCATGCTGGACAGCGACGACATTCAGGGGATACAGGCGCTCTACGGCCCCAAGACTGAGCATTCTGGGAGCGGGACGAAAAACCATCACACCACTGTCGCTCCACCCGGGGAAGAAGATCCCCAACTTTGTACAGATCCCCAAGTAGATACGATGTTCAACTCTGCCGAGGGCCATACCTACGTGTTCAAAGGTAAAGGCGCAGCGATTACCCCGTTGAATTCGATATCGATAAAAACTCGAACGGTTAACCGATACCTAATCTATTTTAGGAGAGCATTACTGGAGGTTGACGGCGGATGGAATCGCTGCCGGTTATCCCAAACTTATCGGGACGACGTGGATAGGACTTCCTGGCAATATAGACGCTGCCTTCACTTACAAAAATGGAAAAACCTACTTCTTCAAGGTGGGTGGATATTGCGCAGAGATTAACTCGAGTTTCATCTTTACGATCGATTCTATATTCCATCGTTTTTCACCTTCGTAGGGATCCAAGTATTGGAGGTACGTCGGCAGGCGTATGGACGGAGAATACCCGAGAGAAATCAGCGAAGGTTTTACTGGAATTCCGGACAACATCGACACGGCAACGGTGTGGACCGGTAACGGAAAGATTTACTTCTACAAAGGCACGAAATTCTGGAGGTTCGATCCCGCCCAGAGGCCACCTGTCAAGAGTACTTATCCGAAGCTAATCTCCAACTGGGAAGGTCTTCCCGACAATCTCGATGCCGCTCTCCCGTACAACTCGTACACCTACTTCTTCAAGGGCGGCGCTTACTACCGATTCAACGACAGGACGTTTTCGGTAAGTCTCCAAAGCCTATGATTTAGAATTTCGCTTAGATTATCCTCGTGTTTCCGCAGTCCTGAAGAAAATCTTCCGATATTCTGTTTCAGGTGGACCAAGCAGATCCGGCGTTCCCGCGTGCCAACGGATACTGGTGGTTCGGTTGCCGTTCGGCGAGCAAAGGGACGCTAGGTAATGTGCAGTGGTTAGGAGAAACTCCTTCCGTAGTTACCAATGGCAACCTGGTGGAGGTTGGTGGCGACCTTCTCGGGGGCGAGGAAGCTCACGGAGACGTCGGTGACATCATTTTAGACGCAGGTACTTGGTCTGATCGTGACTCGCAATCATTCCCAAGATAGAATTGCGCACGAAAGTGCAGAGGCGCGGGTGCGGGGAAAAAAAAAATATTATGGCCGTCCGGAGTGACGAGCCCGCCTTTCTCACCTGGTATCAGCTCATTCGTAGATGCCGTGAAAGACGCGGGAGGTCTAGTCAATCTGTTTCGTTAAACTCTCCCGAGTGAAGGACAGCTATGTCTTGTTTTTCCATAAAATTGATTAACGGTGGTGTTTCGAACACCTGGCTGGTACTGGGGCTAGATGAAGCGCGACAAGTTTGTGCACAATTTTCTTTTCATTTATTCAAAGTGAGCGAAATATTGTTAACTAGAAAATAGACGATGATTATGGTGATGGGGAAAAACAAGTTTGCTTGATAGAATTTAAATAAATTACCTCGTAAATAAAATGGCATATTGGTGGAAACACAGATGAAACAATTCAGTAACCGGCACTAATTGCAGCATAATTAACCAAACGAAATGGATTTTAATCAAACTAGTTTATACGTTCCGTTTCAATTCACAAAGACCGGGCAAAGATGACACGACAGCGCTCTCATGTTTGTGTGATGTTTATACGTGCGTAACCTTGCGAACGTCATCTAGCCCAAAGTATTCGTACCAGGCGATCCGACATTGTCATTGTACCGAGACGTAGATTGTAAAAGCCTTAGGTAAAAATCATGTTGCGAGGGAGTGAGTTATCTTATTCCTAAACGTAAAAAAATCTTTTCTAAAATGCATAACACCAAAGAGGAAATGCATAATATGTCACCAAGACGTCGTCGCCGTCGCCGAATCCAGGGTTGAACCAGAGTAAATATATATGCTCAATAATTTAAGCTTCTCAAAAACCGCAGTAATTCTAACTGTGACGGTTTTTATTTATTTATTCATTCATTTATTTGTCTAATCTGCTGTATTCTTTTCCTATACTTCTACACTTATTTTTACTTACGAAAAACCTCTATATGCTCATTTTTTTTCTTTTTTTCACACACACTTTAATTCTATCGACAACTATTTCACCATAGATATAAGTGACTTAAAAATTGGTGCATTTTTTTTTTTTAATTACAGCCTAGACTTTTATACGTAGAGGAGCGTAGTGCACTTTATTTTATCTATATGATTTTCTCTCTTTCTTTAACTCGCCCTCCCCCTAAAAATTCTAAATAATCGTAACACTGCCGACGAAGCATCGCACGAAATTGCATTTGGTAGAAAATGTAACAAGCGTTTATTAACTAGACGTGAAAGGGAGAGGAAAATAGACATGAAAAAATTTATATGGTGCATGGTATAAGAGAGTTGGCATTTTGGCAAGCTGTGGATGGCGGTTGCGTTGTTTGGAACTGACCTAATCAAACTAGTATTGTTGTGTTTCTGTAATCTATTCCTGCTAACAATCGTGAGAATCCTCGGCCACAGTTCTATATCGTACGAATCCCATAATTTACATAATAATTCCAGTATTTTGTAGCTATTCTAAACCTCGCTCAAATCTATTTTTTAGCAACATTATTATAGTGCACGTTTTCCGCATACTGAACTACCATACTTATATTGAACTTATAATTATTATCCACTTGGCTCCCTGTACTTCTGTAGAATCATTCTTTTGTTGTTGTTATATTAGCACGTTGCATCTTGAGTTACCTCATTATTTTGATTTGTTTGTTAGTTTTAATTTGCATATTCATCTATCGTCTTTCTATTGCACTCTGTTACTACATATTGCAGAAGAATCTCAGGAATTTCTGCACCGACTTCCCACCTCGCTTAATCTTTCAAATTACACAATTTTTTTTCGATTCGCGAATTATCTACCTGCCGATTAATCTAAACACGGGTTCTTCCAGATCTTAGTACTCGGAAATCTTTGCTACGTAAAAATTGTCGGGATATAAGGGATCAAAATAATCAAAAATCGAGGATAATCATGTATCTACTTTTTTCGGCTATCCGCGGTCCTATTTGGTTTTGGTTTTCACTGACCCATCATTCATCATAAATAAGTCCATATTCATCAGAGTTCTCTCCCAAATCTGATAGTATGTCAGCCTGTTGCAATTTACTAGGCTAATCTGGTTGTCCGCCAAGATGTGCGGGTTTTTTAAACCTATCGATCCGAGTACGAAAATCTGCCCTTGTAGATCTGTCGATAATCTTTGTACGAATATTGGTGGAATAGCGTGCGCGTAGTGGATTAGATTGGTTAATCTGGATTAGGTTGTGTGAGGATAGGACTAATGCTTGGTAACAAAGAAATATGAATGCGAAAAGGTGGCACTGAGGTGGTCAAGACTAACGAAGTGTTTCACCTGGAATTTACAGAAGAGCCAAGATTCCGATTCGGATCTTACGGATTTGAAAGAAAATGAAAATCTTCAATTACAACGCGGCTTGTTATTCGTGCCACGAAATGTGATTAAGGCAAAAACCAAGTTCCAAACAACATCCGTCTGTTCCGTGCGTATCATTACGTCTACCGTGAAGAAGATCGAGAAAATGAAATACAAACACGGATAAGGAAACTCTTACCATGTACCAATTAGTGAGTCACGTGCTACGCACTTCGTCAGACAGTCGCAGTTTGTGGGATCTTCGGGGTTATGACGTCTTTCGCGCTATGCTTCGATCGTCGAGTGAAGATTCAACGAACACACACGTATACAAATTAATTATTTTCTGAACAATATCAATGAATCCTACAGGAAGAACCGACGAGGAACTGTCAACGTCCTCCAACCAGGACGCGGCGAGTTCGTTTGCGCGGAGCCATATTTTATCCGGAAGTCTAACGTGGCGAATGACCGCCGCACTCGCTGTGGTTCTCAATCTGAGGGTTCTCATCGTGTGCCTCGGTGGTGCCTCGTAGTTCCCGAGGTGCTTTTTAGCGCACAGTGAAAGATTAAACCCTAAAAGGAAGATTACGAGAACTTGCCTAGCTACGATGGACCCATCTTAGCGCCATAGTCAGCATGACGTATCTTGACAAATCTAACGGAACCAAGAACTGAAAATCGCGGCTGTTGAAACCGTGAATGCGCGGGTGACGCGGCGGCGCGATTTCAAACTGAACCGCGATTATCGAATGACGATACTCGGCTAGTCGAATTACAAATTCATCGAGTTAAACGATCGATTATCAATCATTTGAATTCGAATCCACCGCCGGTCCGACAGACACCGTGGGTTACGAGGCCCTCCGGTCATGGTTGTACTAGTGTAATAACAATTATCATTCCACACATAAATCTCGTAATAAACGAGATCATGTTAACCCCAACAATGCAACCACGGCTGTGAGCATCACCTAGCCTTTCCATCTAACATAGGAAAATGGTTTTTCAGGATTGATGACAAAAATTGTATATAATACTAACATCAATTCGAATAGTTTATTGCGAGCTACGGCATCCTTTTCTTTTCTTCGATTCTTCGTATTCAGAACTGGAATATATCAGGTCTGCATTGCGTCCCACTGCCGCCTTTTACCAATGTAGTGAACTTGAATTAATTATTATTGTAACGATTATCATTATTATTATTGTTATTAGGTATTATTATTAATATTATTATTATTATTATCGTTATCTTCGTCGTCATCGTCGTCAATATTACCCCCATCGTCATTGTAGATTTTTTTGTTTTTTATCATTGATACTATTATGTTTTTCATCACCGTCCTCCATCATTGCCACTTTTCAGACGCGATGCTTTCAACCGAACTTCAATTGGAGATTCCTAGAGGTTAGATGTAACGAATGATAATTTCATAAGAAATAGGACTTGAACCGTGAAAGAATTCTGTCACTGCAGTTCTGTTCACTGTCATACTCCTACGTTGCGATATGACAGGTAACGGTAATGCATTGTGATTAAATAATTATTGTTGTTATACATCGCATCCCTACGCATACGTACACGCAATGTAGAATATGATTGATAACGCGTTACATACTCTATCAATACTCAGGGAATACAGTTTGTTTGTTGAGAGAATAATTGTTGTTGAAATGTGACTAAATTTTATTTTTTAAGTAGCATGTAGTAATTAGCTAAAAGCTATGGTCCACTGCTGTGCGCAGCTTCCATTGAGGGAACACGCAATATCATCCCTCGAACGAATCTGTCTTCAAAGTCTTCGATCTTGCTGACCCGAAAAAAAAAATTACAAAGGCGAGTCGTCGCGATATTGTAATATAGTTTAGTGCGAAACAGCGTCACAATGATAAGCAATGTTTAAAGATTGATCTCAAAGACATTGCCTAAGAATTCATGCGTGTTTAATACTATAATCGTATATACGTGCGATCGATGCACTGTGGATTTTACTTTGTGAAGCACTGAGATCATTCTATTCTCTTTGTTCCTTTCCCGATTATTAATGAATATTAATAATTTTATATATTGTTATTACAAGGTTGCGTAATTTTAATGCTAGAATATTATCAAACTACTTTATCAAATTTACAATTTTTAATTAGATTACCGAACAAAGAAGTTATGCTCGGTTTGTTATCGATAAGGATTATAATTGATGCGTGATTACTTATAAACTGGTACTAGTGAGGTAAGTAATTACCGGTGCTAAATTCGAGTCTCGTACTATAATGATGTGTAACCAGTATTTATTATAAATAAAATCGAATTGATTTCGCATGAAAATTATACACTCGCTTTCATTTGGTAGAAAAATATTTATTTCAGTTGATTGACAATTGTTTGAAAATATTAGGCACTTCAAGTTTATTTGCCCCTGATTTCGATGAGTGTCGTATCCAAAATTGGTTTATAGGCTAGCAGGTTGACGTACTTCTGGAGTAAAGATTTCCAGAAATGAGTTACGTTCTCCATCCTCAGATGATTCCATATAAAGTCTCTTCCTCGGTTTGCGATTCTTCTAGCAATAGCATCGTTTTCTCTCGCAAAGAGAATCAATTCTCTGGAATTAACCAATCTTTTATAACTATCAAAGTACAGCTTAACATGCGAATTTATTTCTTACTCTAAATGCTCTTGGGTGGCATCAGTTGGAACCGGAATAAAATGCAACCACGGTATCATGGCACCGTAGTAAAACTCTTGCCATTCATCTCCGACGTGGAAGACCAGCGATCGACAGAGGAATAGATGTTTGTGCCTGAAAGAAGCTGCCACTCCCCTGAAGTTAAACAGGTACTTAAAATCACAGTGGGATTCAAGAGATACATCTTCTGCCGGAGGTTCATAAAGCGTATCCTGAAAATACCAGTCATTCAGCTTCGTATTGCCAAAATTATCGGAATATAAAATAGTGGAAAGTCTTTACCGCCTCGGATTTCCAGGCTTGGTTCTTTGTGTATCTGGCTTCGACGAGATCTGGCCTTTTGCGACTAAGCAGAACCAGGTTATCCCGCTCGTCGCTTGTCCGAGACCCACGGAAAAATGCTCTGTCTTTTTTGCTCTTCCATGGTTTTTTCTTGCTTGCTTCGTTCAAAGATTCCCTATGTAAATCCCACCGACCAAGACCTCGTGGATACAATGATATTGCTGGACCTCCATCCCAAAAACTCCATGCCGGATATGTTATATCGTAGTACTCCGGAGTCTATTTAAAAAGAGCTTGTTTACAAATCGGACTCGGCACGATAACTCCAGTCAATGTTAATTTCCATCAGATACTTGCTTTACTGAATGAAAAGACAGGTAGGGGTTTGCCGAAATGTTTACTAGACTGTGGGTAATCCTTGATGTTTATAACTAAATCCATGTTAGGTAGATTGCCGATTAAAGGTAAAATGAAATGCTCAATTCCTGCACACCTCGATGGAAACATACATTCCTTTTCTCTGTAGAGTTTGCCATTTATTATCTGGTAGAAGGTCCCTCTGAAATTTCAGGTTCTTTCATGATAATCTATGGCTATATCAGTTTGAAAGACCCCTGCAACAGAACTTGCCTCGGTTTAGAAGCCTCAATTAATTTCTTTGAGATACCAGTTGCCCGCAAGGGCTCCAGATCAGCTTCTATAATGTCTACGTAAAGCTCGCAATCCTTACGACTGGTGCAATTTGCCGTAGGCTCTCCGATGACGTTTTCCGCATAGTCGATCGCTGCTAGATACAAGGAATATTTTTGCTCATGCCCTGAAATTATCGTCATTCGCATTATGCCGCCATCCAACTTGATCGAGCAAAGAAGATGAACAGAACATTGGGAAGGAATAAACAGAAGTTACATCTCTTCAAATTACCCTCTGCATATTTATTCGGAGATTCATTTTCCAGACCGCAATTCCCTTGAATATCAGCAGAGCAAAAATCACTCGCGTATCCTATTCGGATGAATGTCAACCAAGCAATCAAATAACCTGAAAAACGCATGCCGAAGCTTGGTACCGAAACGGTAGCTTGAAACTGAAACCAAATTGGTGGGGTAGCATTTTTCTCTTCGCTCTCTCACTCGTACAGAAGGTGAATCTCCTTGTTCCTACATTGCCGTATCCTTTAACTTTTTTATTCGTGTCGATTCGTACGCGTCAATTTCGTTAACCAACCGGTGTGGACAGCGCCTCAACCTATATTTCGATTTAAAATTTTTTGCATCAGAAATTATTACAAATACGAATGCTCTTGAAGCCGATCGTTCCGTAGAGTTCACGAATATTGAACTTGAACGAACAATAAGATGCGCGTGAGGAGATAAGGTATTATACAAACACATAAGTACGAACAATCGTATACTGTTTATGAAAAAGAAACTTTATTGGGATATCGCCTCGTTTCACTTATCAAATATTATTAACATTCAGTAAATCGTATCAAAGAAATAACGAGCATAATATCAAAAAGTATTATGCGTGACCATTTCGGTATGGGGACTATCATGTATTCCTATAGTAGACAAACTGTTATGCGCTATGTACGTATATATGTATACATACATGAGTATATAAATAATGTTCAACTAAAATAATACCTCGTCAACTCTGTGATGTTTAAGAAAAAAAAATAAAAATCCAAGTTCTTTTACAAGGGTGTGAAAAACTAAGTAGTTGGTTATACCTCTACACGATAAGATAGACATTACGTGGAGGAATATGAGTAGTATAAAATGTAGATAATGTCGATTTTTTTTCGTCGTAACCAGGCACGTCTATCAATTATCCAATTATTGAGTGCCTCAAGAATTCTTCAAGTCTTGGACCGTCCCTTCCTAAAGGGTCTTCCGGGAACATGACGCAATCCCCGACAAACGTAGGCACTAGCAGACGGTTCTCGATCGTATCTTTCCATTCGGGCTTTTCGAGGTACAAGTCACGGTACTGATCCAGTGATACCACTATACCGTTGCACATGGTGGCGTAGTCCAGAATATACCTGTCGGGTAGAAGAAAAAAAATTGCATCATCTAAAATGTTTATATCCGTTTTTGTATGAATTTTTTCCAAGTCAAAAATACCTGTCATCGTACGAACTGATTCTTCTGCCTCCTATGAATCGACTAGGTGTGAAAATGACAACGCCGTCCTTGTAAAGTTTTTCTAGCAGCGGGCGCGACGGGCACCTTTCGTGATGCGGGATGAAGACTTTCACATCGTGGCCGCGTAGCTGGAAGAAATCTATCACCAGCTTCAACCCATCTTCTGAAAATCCCTTGTTATTGTTACCCCTGGAATTTATAAAGATGACTATTACCACTTTGCACGTTGGCTGTAGTCAGTTTTCATCACTCGTCTATAGAAAGTCCATCTCGGTCACAGAGCCAACATAATTTTATCGTGACGTATTAGATGCAAGGGAAATCGAACATTGCACGAACATACGCTATGGCAATATTGCAACCATCAATTACGATGTCTCGCAAACTTCCTGGTGTCTTAGGGGCGGTTTTCTTGGTGTAGTAGCTGGTCATTCCATTGACTTCCAGCTGCTTTGGTGGCTCACTGGATGATCCAGCCGGCAAACTTAGATGGGATCCATGTTTCATAGACATCGCCCAATTGGGGTTGTACCGCTTTTTTCCTCTGCGACGAATCTTTCTTTCATTTTTACTTTTTGCATCCAAACAATGCAAGGTAGTCGAGTCTCCCTTAGTGTCGATGAAGTAGGTCTGACGATTCTTGGGTTTGTGACATTTTCGAGTACAAGAGACCGTGGTGTGCTCAGGTAAGTTAGTGCGGAGTGTCTCGGCTTGTGTCCAAACAACGGTGACTTCATCTTGTGTTTCAGCCACCTGACTCGATGATGCTGTAATGATTCTCAGGTCAAAAAGGTTGCACGATCATTAGACCACACTATTTGTTGACCTGGTAGATTCTTTACCTGCGGATCGCAAATTAGTTCGCGCAACTTTGCGAATCCCTTCATCGTTGCATTCAGATTTGGATGACAATGAGTCATTTTTTTCAGTTGCCGAAAAGTTATCATCAGTCCTTATCTCTGCCTGTGTATTACATCTGGTTAAATCATTGTTTGGAGCTGTAAAAATTTGACAATGAATATTAATCAAAATCACTCAGATGCTTTGGAATTGAATGTGGAATGAAATTCGCTACCCACTTGTATCACAGACTCTAAGGTCAGCTGATGTTGTGTGTAATCTAGTTGACCTCGTCTTAGATGGTGACGGTTTTGTACCTGAGAGTCTCTTTTTCACCTTACTCCTTTGTCGATTACCCAAAGGTCTGGGACTGCAAATCTGGAGTGATGCAGGTCGAACCTTATTTCTTGGACTAATTTTCTTAACCCTTGTCACCTTTGGTAGTTCTGAATTTTGTTCTGACACATCATCCAATACAATTTCATGTATGCTGTTCTCTTTTCTCTCAGTTTCGCTTTCATTATCACTCAAGATAATAATGGTGTCATCATGATGTTCCAACCTGTTTGTTTTGTCTGGAGCAGAGGTAGAATTGCTAGGAAATTCGTCTATCGTACCCACCACCTCGCTGAGTATGATGACACTCTCGTCTAGACTCGGGCATAACCTGTTGCTCACACTGAAAAGAATAGTCTACATCTACTTGTCTAAAAATTTCGAATAATCTTAAATGAAACTTAGATCCACGATTTACTTCGATTTTTTCAAATGTATCAAAGGACTTTGGTAAGATGATCGTCGACGAACTCGAAGTTGCCTGGGACTTGTATGTGCAGCAGGTCTAGGTTGTACCCCTAATTTTCTGCCCTGAGATGGCTTCATGGTATTCGTTGTTTCATTTAATGTGTCCAGATGCGTTGGTAAGAATATACGCTAATTGTTTTCGTCAGACGTCGTGACAAGAAAAAACTGCCAAGTATTTCCGCATGAACTAGACTCCGCAGCAAGCTCGGCAAACCGTAGAAAAGCGCCAATAGTGGTTGGTTATGTTTTCATTATAGGAAAACTGGCTGCAAAATATATTTGTCGCGTGTCAACGTTGGAAAAATAGAAAAATCATAGGGACAAACGGTAATCTGAGGATTTCGTTCAGAGAGTACCAGAATTTCTTGAGATAATTTACCTCGCATATGTCAAAACTGAACAAAATGTGTACATTTACTGAATTGTTACCCCGTCTAGCGGATTCTCACCAATGCGCCGACACTTCTTTTATTTATTGTAAATGAAATAGTTCACAAAGATTTCCTGTGATGGCGCTCGTAACAGTAGTTTAAAAGCCACAAAGTTATTTAAATTTTTTTGCTTCAAATAGCGGAAAATTAACAATATAACTCGATGAATCCGAGAGATAAATTGATTTCAACTGCGTATTCTGGTTTCTGAGCTTGAATTCACAAGAAGGCCAAGATTAAGAAATTCTAAATCCGTTGTATACCCAGCTGGAATCGAGAAGAAAATAGGTCTACCATATAGTCTTACAATTAGAATTTCTGCGATTTTTCGAGCACAAGGACTCTCTTTTCTGCAAATGGAATTAGGAAAGAAAAGAATTAAAATGTAAGAAAAAGAAAATCAATCAGAAATAAAGATTGTTTGTTTGGTTGTATTCTGATGTATCTCAGGAATACGAATCCGACGACTAAATTAACAAAATATTTCAGGTATTATGTAGTATTACATACGTTGCTGAATTTGTCTTGAATAACAACAGCTTCGAGCTATTGTTGTATTACGTAAGGCAAAAATTGTAATCATCAAACATTGTGATTACACGAAGATATAATCCACTAGGAAACAATTATCTGTCATTTTGTTACATATTCACAATTTTTTTTCCATTTTTTTTCTGCGAAAACAGTACAGTACACCGTATATAAGTATTTATATACGCCGCTGAATTTGGTGGAGACTGTTTAACAATTTTTGTTACATTTTTTTATTCATAGAACAATTTTTTCAAATTTTATAAACTCCAAATAATGATTAATCATATGAAAATCGTCAATTGCTGCAATTACTTCCCATTCATAACTATATAATATACATATAACAATACTATATACTACATGCATATACCATACATACCTATATACTCATTGTATTCTGTATCAACTACTTATATTTATAGAAGTGTCCACACATAGTAGTCCGTAAAGTCTCTTGGCGCGTGCGTTTCAATACTTTGCACTGACTCTTGATTTTTATTTAGCTTATTTTTATTGATTTCAATTAATCTTTCGATTAATTTCTAATAATATATCCTTCGTATCGCTCAGTTCTTCCATAAACGTTCACTCAATTGGATCTTTCTGAAATTAAAATTATTGGTGAGTGATCATCAGCTGTACTTTTCATATTATTGCTATGCTTATCATTACTTTGTATTCTAATTTAAAAATTAAGTAGTTAAAAATATTGAAGCACTTTATTATAAGCCTGAGAAATGTAATCTCTTGTATGTTATTATTGCAATTAGAAAATTATAGTCTATTAAAAATTGATAAAAGTAATCGCGCGCTTTGCGTGTCAAAGAAGTTTATCAATTTGCCAATGTCAGCAGCATATCCTATTTCGTAGACACATTTGATTCTTTTTTTTAAATTCTTTAGACCGATGGCTACATCGTCACTTTCCGAAGAAAAATTGAAGCAACTAATTTTTAATGTTGAATTCAACAACAGTCAATTTACGAAATGTAACAGAGATAGGTATTATAATTACATGGCCATATTGATAAAATGAAAATATCGTAACGAATAACTTCGTTGCTTGAATTCGCTTACTACATTTAATCTAATCAACGTTCGATTGATCAGCATTATAGTCTAGCTATGAATACACTGATATAAATCGATTAATATTTTCCATCGATTCTCACTACGTATATACGAAGTATCCTCATTTTCATTATCATCGTCATTTGAATAATTTAGGACGATGAACCAGCACGGAGATGAGAAAGAAGAAACGGAAACGGATGAAGGCATCGTAGTCGACGGGAATTTTTCAAAAATTGATCAAGTAAGCCCGATAATGAAACTGGACGTCAACGTTGACAGCATGTTAGCGTACGCCGGTGATTTTGGATGGTACCAAATCCTGCTCATGGTCCTATTTAGTTTGGTAAACGTATTCTCTGCGTTTCACTACTTTGCCCAGACATTCATAACGATCGAACCGGAAAACTTCCGGTGCGCGTTATTAGCTGAAAATGATTACAAAAATGACAGTAATATCTTCGGACTCATCAACGCCGGGAGCCCAGTAAACGAGGTAAAGAAGAATTACTCACGTTGTTAAAAAATAGATAAACTTACATGCAGAAATCTCATGACAATATTTTTTACTGCACAGACCAGACCCCAATCTCCGGACAAATGCAAGGAGTTCAATTTAGACTTGTTGGAGTTTGTGGAGAATAATAATAATAATATTACCCAGACAAAATCGTTTTGGAAACTTGAAGACTGTCAGAAATTTGAATACGACAAAAATTTCGGTTACGAAAGCATCGTAACAGAGGTGAGATTAGAAAGAAGAAAAACAATAACGAGATACGATAAATAATAATCTGGATTACCGTCGTAGTTAGACTGGGTCTGTAGTAAATCTTGGAAAGCTGCGATCGGACAATCGATGTACTTCGTTGGATCAGTTTTTGGAACATTTCTACTTGGTATCGCAGCTGACACGTGGGGCAGAACAAAAGCCCTTGTAATAGCCTATCTTTTCGCCATACTCGGGAACACTATGACCATATTTTCATACGATCTAGAATTATTCGCTGTCGCAAGATTCATCGCAGGCTTGGCCACCGACACAAACTTTGTCATGATGTACATTATCGGTATGAGAATCTTCTTTATTTATTTTACTTTCACTGACTCGAAATCAATCTCAAATTATCTACCTGGATAATATCCGAGTTCAAATATTTTTCGTTCGATCGATCAGTCATGGAATACGTACGGCCGTCGATGAGAACTTTTGGCCTGAACGTTTGCATAGGAATATTTTACTGCCTCGGATGTAGCGTTGTTCCTTGGTTGGCCGTCGCCTTTAAAACGTGGAGAAGATTCTTGGTGAGTAATTTGGGTAAAACATCTGAAACGAATGATCCAAAAAATACCATAAACCCGTTAGTTTACCTTGATATTAAAAAAAAAAAATTAAGGTCGCGGTTTCAGTGGGGATGATTTTGACGCCCTTCTACTATTTCATCCTTCCCGAGAGCGCATCCTGGCTTTTGACTCAGGGCAGAGCTGACAAAGCTTTGGAGGGCTTTCAAAAAATCGCTAAAATCAATGGCAAGACAATCCCAGATGAAGTCATTGTGAGATTCAAAGAGGTCTATAAAAACGGCGACAAACCACCCAAGGCAGCGATCTACGAACTCTTTAGAACGCCAAAACTCAGGAGGAAAATGTGTATTCTCATTTTCAAAACGTAAGAATCGAATGAAGTCTTTTGTCCACCACATGTTGCATAAATTAATCGTTTTTTATGTACCTGCTTGTAGAATGACTTTGACGCTTTGCTACGACGCGATCTCAAGGAATGTAAACGTGAATGGAGCGTCGCCATTTTTAGTATTTTCGCTTGGTTCGCTGACGATTTTTCCCGCGGGTATTGTGATCCTGTTACTGCAGGATAGAATAGGAAGGAAGGCGCTTTTTTTCCTCGCCGTTTTGATGTCAGCTTTTCTCACATCCAGCTGTGGATTGATGAACGCGTTTGTCAAAAACACGAGTACGTTTTATATGAGATCAAATGACTGAGAAGTAATTTGAGAAACAACCTGACTTAAAATTCTTCACTTTTCATCCAGCGGTGCTTCCTCAGGAGACGATCGTCCGATTAAGCGTAGGTCTTACAGTGACGGCGAGACTCTGCGTAGTCGTTGCTTTCAATTCCGGATCTCAATACGCCGCTGAATTAATACCGACGATAATCAGAGGTCGAGGAGTCGCTCTCATTCACGTTGTTGGATACGCCGCCAGTTTTATGAGCCCCCTAATATTGTACCTGGTGAGTGAGAAAGGGAAAAAATCAAGAGTTGTAGTAGAATTAAGTAACAAAGATCAGCGTTTGCACTCGGTAGCGCTAAAGATTCAGCTGATTGACTTGTATTTATATCCTCAAGGGTGCCAGAAATCGTTAGAATACCTTGGCAAGAGTTTCAAACGAGTTGTTCCGCGTCCATTATCTACAACGGCTGCTTTCGCACAATCGAAGTTCAATGCCGTACAGATCATCAAGATCTGTGTCAAGGACGTGATCATTTTATCATCGCGATATCACAAGCTAACGATTGTAATCGATCATTTTTTTCAAATTACAGAGTAAATATTGGCTACCTCTTCCAGATCTTCTGCTCAGCACATTATGCTTCGTTTGTGCAGCAGCTACTCTTCTTCTTCCTGAAACCCTCGGCAAAACGCTTCCTGTTACCGTAAAAGACGGGGAAGAATTTGGGGAAAATGAGAGACCCTGCGATTTCGTATGCTGCGGAGCTAGAAGAGATCCAGATCGCAATTAACTAAATTAAATAGATTATTATTCAAAAATGAGACTATCGAAATGTCGTCATAGCGACAGCAGCTTTGCTGAATATTCCTTGACTAAAAATGTTGAAGTTGTTTCAGCGATGAATCATTTTTATAATTCTCTGCGACAAGTCGATCATTCGATATTTTTCATCAAAGGACTAACAATATGTGCTAGGAATAATTTAGTTTTGTAAAATTGTAATCAAATCAAATTCCGCTCTCAATTCTTCAGCGTTCGCCAGAGCGCATGCGGTTTTTTAATCGCGCACGTTTTCGCGAATGTGTAGGTCTGAAGGAGAGGGGGAATGACGTAGATTTTAGAATGGCGAGGTGGGTTGGATAACCAGCCAGGAAACGCGTCAGTCATTCCGTGTATCGCATTCGCCCGCGTCAGGTGTCACGCCACGCGTATATCTGCCGCGTGCCTTAGCAGAAAAAAATTTAAATAAAAATATTAACACATTAGGATAAAACAAAAAACCAAAAACAAGTAATTAATGTAACATTGTTGAATAAATATATAAGGTACCAAAGCGTGAAATACCAACATCGTACATTCAACGTAATCAAAGATTTAAACAATTTCAGTAGTGAATAAATAAATAAATAAAAATGTCGGTTGTCTACAAAACCTCTATGACGGCTATTGGGAAATACGTACCGAATAAATTACAGCCACTGTGGAATCATCCGGCTGGTGAGTTCGAAATGAAATTAAATAACTTTCTATTGAATACTTCTATTTTCATTGTTATGCAACGAATATTGTGTGCATATTTAATTTAATGTCAAGGTTTTCTGGTGACGCGCGCACAGAACTATAATAACAATTCACTCATCGTCAGGTCTTTTTTTTTTGGTCAGTCGCGTTATTCGTTTAAATGGAAAAATGTATTCTAATTAAAACCAATTTTTGTTCTCTTTTAGGTCCACAGACGATATTTTTTTGGGCACCAGTATTCAAGTGGGTAGGTATTATTTTATAAATCTTTATGTATCAATATGATGTAGATAATATCAATATTGTATTGCAGTTGATGCAATCAATTTTGCAATCTTGATTCTTTATATACTTCACATTTTATTTTTAGATCAACGATTGCGTTTTTTGTTTTCCCCGGTATTTTTTGGACGCATGACAGTTGACGGAGGAGAATTTTATCATTCAGTATACATAATACATGAGTTGAAGCATACGGTAGTTTCAAAAAAATGAATGTATAAACTACGTATGATAACGACGTGAAAGGGTTATCTAGACGTCGGTTGACTTATTTCCATCTTACCATTCATATGCATGTATTCATATTATATGTGTACGCAACTTTTATAACTTCATTTTATCTCAAGTTGCATTCCAAAGATGAAAGCTGCAACGTACGACAGTGAAAATCTTCTTTTTATTATAGATACAGTGGGCCACTAGTCACTTTGAGAATTATGCAACAAATACTTAGAATGTATGCTTAGTTGAATACGTATTACGCAAGCTGTACATTTATATCGTTTTCCAGGGGCTGGTAATTGCTGGGCTCAGTGATCTCAAGAGGCCCGCCAGTGAACTGTCGATATCCCAATCTGGTGCATTGGGTTTAACGGGACTTATATGGACCAGATATTCTGTGGCTATAATACCAAAAAATTATGGTCTATTTAGCGTCAATTTATTCGTTGCCTGCACAGCTCTTTACCAAGTATCCAGAGCGATAAAGTGAGTCTATAAGTACATAATTCTGCCGACGTTGTAAATTCAAATTATTTCTCCGGATTAATTCAACAATTATTTTTTGGCTTCCAATTTTTAGGTACCAAAGAGAGCAGGCAGCAATTGAAGCTAAGCAGACCGAAACTAAATGAATTATTATAAATCATACTAGAAAAATTATAAATGAATGAGGGTGAGATTAAATGGCATTGGTGTAACGAAGAAAAAAAGAAAATTCAGGAACAAATATATCCACGTATAGAGAAATTTAGCAGCAGATATACGCGTTGCAGAATAAAAACGAAGAGGACATAGGCGATGCGATATTCACGTTAACGATGGTCTTACATGGTGAATGTTTTTGATCATTAGAAAAAAAAATATACATATAGTTTTGTAAATTTTTGAGTTCGGTCATCATATCAGACCATGTATACTGTAAATATAATGAAAAATATAACAAGCGGAAGCTGGTCTTCCGTATGTTTGAAACCAGAATTTTTTTGTAAATTATTTGTATATAAGGATATAAAATTTCCTCTGTTTTTAAAGAAATGTAAATTAAAAAAAAAATCGAAACAGCAATTCCTCAACATCTACAGAGCATTGTTGGCATATTGGGTTGTTTAAAAAGTTCAAAATTCACCCCGTGAGATGTCGCTAAGTTTATAATATCTTGATTCTGCAATAACAACCCTCAAGTTTTTGATTGGTCGTCGGCATTCGATCGAGCATTGTGGAGTTGCGCGGTACGATCACTGACCCACTGATCTCTACATCCTTTCCGATTCTTCTTCATTTGCTCCTTCCAAAGAGTTCTCTAGCGTGCTGTAATTACCAAGTATGAATTCGTTGTAATTACCATAATGGCTATCGTATACGAAATCTGGGGTTCTGGCAATGAATTCAGACCAATTCCTAATTCACCACTGACTTGTCGGCGTCGTGCACGATGGTGCACACTTGAATTTGTAATTCCGTCACTTGATAGTCAAATTTAATTTTCAGAAAGTAGAATAGAATTAAATGATGGTTTCGAATCAACGCTCATAATTGCTGTAGAAATTTTTATACACTTACATATTTTACTTACAAATTATGAGATTTCCAATTGAAAGATTAAAAACTTTGTGGAGTTGATTGTGAATTATGATTTATCATTATTACATACAATATGGAATCCGATTACGGAAACCTGAAAATCTCAATTCAGCTGTCGCTTTATGTTTTATTATTATGATTATTATTACCACTATTATTACAATCATTAACTTTAGTACTCCTATACTGCTATTGCTACTTGTACTACCACCATTATCATTATAATTGTTGTGGTTGCTGTTATTGTTTTTGTTATTGTTGTTGTTCTTACATTCATCCAATTCACCTATTTAAGGCCATTGACTAATTGTCACTTGTTACACTGTCATTGGTATATTATTGAGTAAGAATTGCAACGTTTTACCATTATTGTGCACATTTAATAGCTGCTATTCCATGAAGTGATGGTTCTACTTAAACTTTTGAACTGAAATTGTCTTCCAAACACAAAGATAGTGAAACTACCTAGTTTTGCGTTCTTGTGGTTACGCTTGATAAAATCTTACACTGTTGCATGAAGGTGGAAAAAACTTCAAATTCTAGATCACATCATACATAAAACTATGTTCAAGTTAAACGTACTTATGCCAAGAGTTTCTTATTTTATGGTGTTGTTTATAAATATAACTCGACTATCTCCCGTATCAATGACCTTTATTACTGTTCTTTAGTATTTATATTCGGTTTTGATCTCGGATTCATAAGTCAAGTATTAGGTATGAGACTGCAAGTAAAAAAGATCACGACGAACACTTTGCGGCATGTGAATTCTCTTTCAAAGATCATGTTCATTGGTATCGAGAGATATTTAGCAGCCATCAATTTTCTCACACACACCTTAAACCTCGACACAATATAAAACGTGGTATAAAACGTATTGGTTTTTTTTTTGTGTACTTCATTCTTCCTACTTGTTGATAGCCCACTGGCCGATCATCAGCCGTCACTGAGACTTCATAGACACCAACTTACGAGATCGTGCTCTTGCCTCAGCTCTAGTATTGGTGTATTCAAACCACAATACATTGGGAATCAATGTTGTATCACGTAGTAACAGGTATTCCGATATCCGCCTAAAACAATGCCAAGATTTCTGTAAGTCATACACCAGCTTTTGTGACTACAATTTCGGGTATGTTCCAGTACCTACTGAGGTAATAATCGAATAATACCTACCATGATACAATCGTGGGAAAAAATGGTGTCAAGACTAGATGGGTGACTAGGAACCAAATGATTCCAACAAGGATTCCTATCAATACGCCACAAATAACTTGTGACACAGAATGATATTGCAAATAGATTCGACTGAATGCTACTAAAGTTGCAATCGCCACACAGCTAGCTATGATGGTTATCCGCCAAAATCTCTCAGAGACTGTGCTGTTATTGTTATGATGTAATCTGTGGGGTAGAAAGTTTGGCGTATGAGTAATGTGCAAGATGTAAGTATTTCGCCACTCTTGCATTTCTTAAATATTTAGATACGTCTATACAAAGAATTGTACCTTACAAAGACGAATATTGTAGCATACGTTGCAAAGAACCACATGAACTGTGAGTGAGCGGAAGGCATACCATATTCCGTATAACTAACTTCACGCCTCAAAGGCCGAGCTTCGCGTATTGTATGTTTTAGGGAGAAATTGACTACTTCGTTAACGA
The DNA here is from genome assembly GCA_963932425.1 of Athalia cordata. Classification (NCBI taxonomy): domain Eukaryota; kingdom Metazoa; phylum Arthropoda; class Insecta; order Hymenoptera; family Athaliidae; genus Athalia; species Athalia cordata. The sequence goes on from OZ010627.1 coordinate 1,654,293, forward strand.
CAATGCCACCAAGGAATGCTATCTGCAAAAGTAAAATTCCTAGTTAGGAGACAAATAAATTGTAGAGATATTCTGTACTTTTGCCAGAGGGTATGTATATCTTACAGTGTGCAAATCTCTTCTGAACAAGACTAGCGTCAGAAAACCAGCGATAACAGCAAACGGAATTAAGCTTATCAGTGCTAAGAACTTCCCAATCAGATCACCTAGAAATTTAAATAATGAGTAACTTAGACCAACGACAGGTGCTGGTGGTTGATATGATCTTTGAGAAGCTTCGATGTTGGAATTGTGCGGAGGGAATATTGAGAAGATTCAAAGATCTGGAGTTATTGGTGGGTACCATCAAAAAACTAGGAGACAGCGAACGAAAGTGTAGTGAGACGTTTTTGGAGCGGATAGTAGTAACTCTGTAAAGAAACGTCATGGAATTCGCGTTGGAATTGAAAAAAAAGGTGATTGAAGGCGGGAGAAATATACCTTGTGGATATTCGACAAGAGTCAAAGATAGCGGAACCCAATCCAATTGATCGTGAGAATTTGTGAAATGTGATTTCATCTCGCGTAGCGACTCGTCCTCGGGCGAAGGCATTTGTTATTAAAATGTTTACTGTCGACTGATGCAGACGATGTTAGCGAAACAATGTGGCCACCAATGGAGAAAGTAGCTAGACTGGAAACTTCACTGCAAGCCAGGATATCGAACCACTGTATGTATACGTATACTACGAGATGGTGTGCTTAGCATTGATAACGTAGAAACGCTGCGAAGATGTGCAGTTTATCTCGAGGGTTGTTAAAAATCAACAAAGTATTAAGAGTTTCATCCGTTTCTCAAAGATCGCTCGTTCCTAAGTGCGCGATCCACTTTCAGACAATATTAAATTCCAATGATGAACGAGAGGAGATTTCTAAACATGACCAGTCTAACCTTTTGGGCATCGTACCGCCAAAGTACAAAATATTTCGCGACGAAGATGCCCCGATTATTTTTGACGTCGATGAGGAACGAGAAAAAATTAATCTTGAGAACTTGAACGCCCCTTACCAGGACCTGGACATTTATGATGGAATAAAACTGACACGTGAGGCTATTAATATAAATCATTTAAGAACATCACCCTGTTAAGCAATGTCACATGATTATTACGGGCCAATTGTGCCATGCCTTCTTCTACTTGCAGGTGGGATAAGTGGAGTGTATGATCTAGACGACTTGGTCGACCTCCTCCACAAAAACAATCTCATGGATATATTTGTTGCTGCGGTTCCACAGAACCAGGTCTACGTCGATTATGTTGTCCTAGTATCCGGGAGATCCCCCAAGCACATGACAGCAACAGCTGAGACCGTGCGTAGGATTTTCAAAAAAAAAAAGAATCCTTATGACCGGGTGCCGTCAATAGAGGGGAAGAATTCAAAAGATTGGATAGCGCTCGATCTAGGTCAATAGATAAATTTTACAAAATCAATCTCAGATCGCTCAACATTCCACACAATTGCCCAAATCCCCAAATCTTTATTATCTCCAATGTTTCTGAACCCCTACGGATTATTTGATGTTTGAAAATGTACTTTACTCCACTTTTCCAATTGCAGGAAACATTGCTTTGCACATTTTCTCGCAGCAGGCAAGGAAGATGTATGACCTGGAGACCCTGTGGTCCGTAGGTTCGGAATACGACGATCAATCCAACGAGCCTGTAGATCGTTTAACGGAATACATTGGAAAACATTCTTACTTAGCTAATTTACAGCCAGCTGAGAACATGAACTAATGGTTGATTCAACCTTCAACTGTGCCTACAAGAGTCGTATTAGATAACGAAATAATGAGTTACATCTAATATACATGTAGAATAAATTAGATTGTTAAGTTTTTTAAATAATAAAGTCATTAGAGTGATAAGAAATTTTGTCCTCATAAATCCTCATAAAATGTTTCGTTGTTCTTGCACTTTTATTTAAATTTAAAAGCGCGCTGGTGACTTTAGTATGATTCTTCAGTCAACGGTGTGAATCAGGAAAATTAAAATTTCATTTGCTTGTCGCTCGCCGCGCTAGTCTGCATGAGGTATTAAAATGATTGCAGTCGTTTCCTAGAACTCGGTGGGTCTACCTCCATTTTCCCCAACTGCGCCCTAAATAAAACGTCCCGTTGATCGTCTTACGTCTCTTCATCTTCATCGGTCAACTGATGACTTAGATATGAGAAGACAAGGAGACGAAAAGACAAGTTATGAGTTCGTTGCCTGTTTGTAATTTTATACATTAAAAGAGTAGAAAGAAGAGGCTGTATATTATTCGCGTGAACATTTCTCAATCTCACGTTTGAAGTGCGTCATATCACTAGTACCGGGACACCGCGTAACCTTCATTTGCCGTTCTCGATACGAGTGATCTACACACGTAAAAACCCTGGTAGACGAAAGTGAAAAAACACTGTGTCGTTCTTGGTTTGTAAACTGGGACTGACTTGTGTAAAAGTTATTTATTTATTTAGTTTTTGTTATTTTTCTTTTACGCACCCATCTATCAAATTGTTAAGTTGGGATAGTGAAGTAAAAGTAAAATGGCCAAGAAGACCTACGATCTTTTATTCAAATTGCTATTGATTGGCGACTCTGGTGTTGGAAAAACATGCATATTATTCAGATTTTCGGACGACGCATTCACGCCAACGTTTCTATCTACAATAGGTGAGAAAATTTATCCCGTACAGATACTACTCGTGAGTTATAATTGCCAAGAATTATTTCTCATAGCAAAAGATTCACAAATATCAAAGTCAGTTGTATTTGCTTTTACGTTACAATTGGAAACTTGTTGCAAAAAGTTTTTGTCTATCATTATGGGCGTGTTATTTTCAATTGATAATCCTTGAACGTTTTTGTGTTGTTCCAAGCAAAACCTCGCTGAGCTTGGTTTGTGCGCGATGACATTGAATAATAAGACAGAAGCTAGCGGCAACACTTTGGATAATTGTTGATTGATTTAACACGTCCCATATCAGTTCAAAACAAATCATTACATCCTGCATTACATTATGCTTTCATTACATTGCCACATACCATAAGATACCTCTGAGCTATTCAATTTCTGCCAGGAAACTTTATATCAAGTGCAGAGAACCAAGTGTTGATTGTTTAATGGTCAAACATCATATTATCAGAGCTACTAATTTGGAATTCATTACATGAGGCGCTTGATATCAAATTCTTTGATATCAAGAACTTGCTTTGCACTTGATATCTATGACAATGATTCAGAATATCAGTGAACTCTCTTTTGACTTGAATGTGTCATCAATTTATTGAAAATTCAACTTGGAAGAAACCCTGAAACTATAATTTTATTTTTAGATCTACATCATCATTACATAATTTACATTTGAATATTGGCACAGTAATTATTGTGTGTGTGAGCTTTGAATGGTGTTTTTTGTCTTTTTTTTTTGTCTTTGTGAAAACTGCTTTGTTCAGCTAAGCTTACGATTGTTCAGAATTTGCATGGGCTGCATGTCGATTGTTCAGACCATTTGAAATAATCACAATACATACTAACAGTATTCGAAACTACAGAGCGCTCAAGATTATAGGTATTACATTTCAAATGAATTGACATCAGCCATTTTTTGTCATATTTAGTCCAAATCAACGATAGCTGTTTACTCCTCATTCGTTCAAAATTAAATGTGATACGGAGTTTTGCCATTCTTCGAGATACTGAACTTTACTGGAAACTTGATTAGTCCGTTCAGTTTTTAATCCTAATTAGGTCCTTGTGACATTTGGCACACGGTAGTTTCCTATGGTCCTCGTGCGAGAAAGTTCCGGAAGGGCTTGAATTGTGCAACAATCAACAACTGGATTGCAGAGATGCTCCTGGCGCTTAACCTGGTTAATATGCTACCAGAACCTTACTCCTAAGGGTAACACGCACCGCCACTGGCGTTGCTGTGCAATCTATCCCTTAACTTGGAAAGATGCTCAGGTAATCCTTTTTAAAATTCTTGACTCATTACCTGGAGTTCAGTTTCGGCAAAGGTTTTTTTGCGCATACACATGTCTTTTGAGCAGATGTATGCGGTGTCATCGATTTATTCTCCTTTGTCCAAGCCTGTAGCCTCAGTTATTTGTGGATGAATTATGATATGAATTGAAACAAAAAAAAAACACCAAGCTCCATCTCCCGTTACGTTCTTAGATTAGGGGTGGAAAAGGATTGTGATTTTGCTTTCTCTGTAGAAATCTGAAGCCTCTGTTTGTTTTTGAATTAAACTAGGTCTAAATCTTATTTTGGTTTTTGAGTCACATTCTGTCCAACTTTAGCCGCTCACCTTAATGTGCTAATCAAATGCTTGTACACGCATGCATCGCACGTCAACAACTACACTATTTTTATCCCAATGCAAAGTTCAAACCACTTGGGATTATACTAACTAAATCGTTTACCCACTTTTCATTGTATCGATAAAACTGCAACATATTTTGGAAACGGATAGTAATGCATGTTTTGTGTTGGTGCATATGATTTCTTATTTCGTAGAACGCAAAACTGGCTTGAACATTATTTTTAGGAATCAGACGTGCTTTGACCAGTTTGGTTTCCTTAGATATTGCGGATGTACTGAGGATGTTGATAAAAAAGATCTCTTTATCCTGTGATTAATTTTTGAAAACAATCACAGGAAATGGATACCTTACTATCATCCGTCAACTGTTGCCAAGTGGTTTTTACTGCAGTCATACGATTATTCAAATTCTAAAGGAATGGGCTAACAGTCATTCCCGATAAAATCGTATCATGCTTATCTGTACCGTCGCTTTGCGTTTGATGCCTTATTATAATGTTCTAACAATTGGTTTATAAACTTTTATCTGAAATACATCTAATTTCTGCACTATTTCGATGAATCGATATAGAGAACTGAATCGATGTACTTTTATACTATGTTTGGTCATGGGCAAATATTATCAGACACCTATCTATTAGGTAAAGCTTCAAAATTAACGAGGCCGTTTGTCAATTCGCTACTCAGATCGCAATTCTGTTATTCTATCTTATGGTATTGTGGGAGATAACAAGTTGAGGTAAACAGTTCGTCGGAAAAATTAATCTTTCAATCTCTAATCAACGACCTCTGTTGTTCAGGTATTGATTTCAAGATCAAAACTGTGGAATTGAGGGGGAAAAAAATCAAACTACAAATATGGTGAGTAATTCTGCCTCTTCTTACACTTCTGCTATGATGATTGGAATTTTCCGTGTACTCCTAAGTATGGGTATATAAAAATAAACAACACGTTAGATTATATCTTTTTTTCAGGGACACAGCTGGCCAGGAGAGATTCCACACCATAACAACTTCGTATTACAGAGGAGCCATGGGCATAATGCTCATCTATGATATTACTAATGGAAAGAGCTTCGAAAACATTGTTAAATGGCTGAGATATATCGATGAAGTGAGTATTAGACAAACCATGTGGAAATCTTTATTCTCCTATAAATATGCATAAGTTATAAATAATTTATGTATGTAGAGATTGATTCTCGCGGGAGATGTTCATAAATATATTCTGTTGTTAGCATGCTAATGAAGATGTTGAAAAGATGATACTGGGCAACAAATGCGACATGCATGAAAAGCGTGTCGTTAGCACAGAAAGAGGTGAAGCGGTGAGTGTTGCGAGTCGGCAACTGCTATAATGTTGTCTTATTTATATTTATCAATTCTCATTAGCTACAAATTGTTGAACAGTTTGAAGATTACGTTTATCATTCTGTTACAGATAGGTAGGGAGCATGGGATAAAGTTCATGGAAACTTCAGCAAAGTCAAACGTTAATATCGAAAGAGCCTTCATTGAGCTCGCGGAGGCTATTTTGGAAAAAACAGCAGGTAGCGAACCTCAGGAAGCTCCGGATCGTCTCACGGTGGACCGCCGAGTTGAAAAAAGTTCAAATCGCTGTTGCTAGCTGTACATTAGTTGTATAACACATGCATAATGAGCTGCGTACCAACTAACGCCGGCTTGAAATCGTTAGTGGAATTAGCGAGTACCTATTATTTTTTATTGTTATTTTTATAATAATTTAAATTAACATTAATGCGTCAGGCATTGAACAATGACTAGTTATCGAGTTCATTCACATTAAACACGGATTCGGTATTTATGTACATATGTAGCGAGAGACCAATGCATATAGTAATATATATGTGATGGGAAATGGAGAGATTCAAGTTTACAATGCCGAATTTTAGTTGTTAGAAATGAAAATTTATGAAGGTTCTTTTTTTCTCATTTTATAAATTCCAAGTTAGTTGTCATCATGGAAACAATAATAGAGGAATCAGAATTTTTATTTTCGGTGTAGTCAGTGTCAATAGAATCAAGCGCAATCAAAAATAATAATCTATCTAAGCAAACAAGTAATTCAAGTGGCATTACCGAGTATCAAATTTCACCCGATTCGCCATTTCACCTGAACTAGAGTTCATCACTTTTCACTCTGATCGCTATATGATAGTTGAAAGGTAAGGTGGAGCTGAGGTGATGTTTAGAATAAATACCAATATAAACATTGACCAGATGAAAAAAAATTGTGACTTATATTCCACTAGAGCTTTGTCGCTGTCTTCCGAACAAGTGCACGCTAAAAATTTAGAGTGGAAACAAATTTTTTTTCGATCTGATTGTGAGCTTCAAATATTGATTTACTCCTACACGTAATTCATCCGCCATTTTTATCCTTGATAGAATGGAAAATATACAATTCTCGTAGTTATCTTCACATATTATTTTACCAACTTCTAATGAGCACATTGCAGTTGTGTGTGTGTATCATAGGTATATATATTAATACATATATATATCTTGTTCCCGTACTTAACTCGTATTGGTACAAGCACATTGATATACAACCGTGCATGCTAGCCATAATTCCCTGTTTAAGGCTCAATCCTATCATCCTCAATCCCATGTCGCATACAATAAAAGATATTAATTCTTTCTTTCTGTTTTCTCACATTCTAATGTGCGGATTAGTAGATTACTCGCGATTTTTCTGCTGCAAGTCTTTCGATATCGATGGAAAAGAAAAGGGTAACATATGTATTCGCTGCTTCAATATATTCAGCAATGATGTCGACAGTCACGATTCTGGTAAGCCATTGCGTATACACACATGCATACATTCATAGATATGTTATTTTTAATTAAATATAATGAATATATTTCTTGTGATAAATTATGCGCACGATCAAATGCTATTGAGTGTGTAGGTGGTAGACGAATAAACCAAAATAATTTTATAATTCGTTTCAAAGCCAATAAAAGTTTTTTTTATATGTTGTATTACAGTGTTTAATAAATAATTCATATTAGGAACAGTAGATTTGTAGTACAGTGAACTAGGTTTAACTCCTTATCTGAACAGTCAAAAAAAAACCACAGCTGGTGTTTGCTGTAATTGTGGTTTTATTCAATTATCTGCGACAACGTTATCTACAAAGGTCTCCACGAGGCCAGAATACATACGGCCAAAATATCACATCAAAAACAATACCCATTACAGTCCTTTTTTTTTTTACCGCGGACTCTACTTTGTATTCGTGCAGTTCTGTACAACTCACAAATGTCAATTTTTTACACGATGCTTGACTGGATACTTTCTTTGGGTTCTTTATACATGGCACGACCTATGGGGAAAACCAATAAAGATAGTAATAATTAATATTAATTTTAAAATGTCACATAAGAATTCGAATAAATATGTAATTCCTCAATCCGAGGTACCTTGCCATCCGCTTCTGTCTCAGGCACCTAAAAATATTACGATTCATTTACAACTTACTTCAATTTTGTGTCAGCATAAATTCATCGGCTTGTGAATAATTACCAATCCTATTGTACATGACTACAATTCGTGATTACTTTGCGACTTACGTTACTTGAGTGGCGTTGAACTCCCGATGGTATTGGGGGAATCTTGTTCGTCTTACGCTTTTGATTATGAGAAGGTTTGCGCTTTGTAAACTTAGAACACCTGTGTAATTAATGATTACTAGTCATAATATTGTCGGGTGAAAATTGTCATTAACTTGCGACGTACTTTATCTCCTGGTTTTTGTCTTCTGTTGTCGAATTTTCCGGAACAGATTCGGAAGCGCTATTCGAGCACGTGGTGGTTGATGGCTCTGCTGCTGCAATAGTTGCAGTCTTTGCACGTAGTTTCTATAAAAATCCATAATTTTCTACATACTAGTATCTGACGCAATTGACGCAAAATAATCCGTGAGTACCGATAAAAGAATATACCCTTTGCTTCTTCTCAGGTTTTCTGGTATCCTCGGAATGAGCACCGACTTTACTACAATTCTGCGTACATTTCACGCATGGTACAGCTGGCTCCTTACATTTTGATCTTCCCGTGTTGTAGGGGCAAAAATATTGTTTGCAGGGTGCTGTGCAGACCTTGCTTTTTTTCCTCTTTCGAATTTTAGTAAAGCACGAGCAGCATAATAGCTTCGAACAACACGCAAGCTTCTCAGACTTCGGTTTCTTGATTTCATGACAATCGCAAGATCTGAAAACCACCTGCTGATCTTGATTATCGCAGATTTTTCGCGCTTTTAATTCTTTACGAGATGATTTATTCCCCGACAGGTTCTTTGTGCAAGTTTTTATTTCTTTCGGAGGTTTCTGGGGCCTAGTATTTTTAATTGCAAGATAACGGCGATCATGTTCCGATGCTTTGTCACCTGCTTTCCTCGAGGTCACCACTTCTTTCGTTTCAGGCACGCGACAGTAGCTTGAGAACCAAGACCAGACGCGTTGTATGATAATTTCCGTATCCCTTGTTCACAAGCTTGAAAGGCATTGTGATCATCGGAACAATTTTTATATTAATAGACGGACCATCGTTCAAATGATAAAGCTTACCAACAATCTTTCTGTAAACGCTTCTTTTTAATCCGACACAATTCTTTGCATGATGGGCATACATTTTTGGAATTCTCTGCGTAACACGACAGCGGCTCAATCTCTTTCCTGGGAAATAATTATCTGAATTTCTTGTTTATCACGATTAATGACTCCTTATCATCTATCAAATACTTCTTGGGTTTTGGCAGAAGGCAAATCCTGTGGCATTGATCAACGTCTGTGAACTTTGGGCAATAAATTGTAGGTGTACTCTTCGGTGGCAAATAAGAACATTCATTAATTTCCAGGGGATCTCCTGGGTTTATTTTCACGGAATGACAGTAATTTTTTCTCATTGTTGAACTTGTTCCACTTTGTGAAACAAACTTATCTCAGAATTTATTCCGTTTTCATTAAAATGCGTAAAGCTCAGATAATACTCACGGAGTTGGCGTTTTAAGCGACGCGAAATTTTGATCAGAGTATTTCTTCGGCATAATTGGCTACTTACCACAGGTAACTGATGTTGACACAAATTCACGCATGGCAATATACTTGGAATTTTGAAACGTTTGTACATTTTAATTCAGAACATTGAAGATAATCGTCTGAATATTAGCAAAGCTAAGATGATTTTTTGACGCAGTCATAATTTGCCATCAAATCATTACCCTGCTTTAATTACTCTGCTCCTTATAACTAGAGAATAACCTTGTCTCCCAAATTCCAAAAACGCACGTCATTCAATTTTTTCAAGCACACATGTCTCATTTGTCCAGTTGATAGGGAAGAATGACGACAAAATTCATAAGGTGATGTTCATTCTGTTTAATTGGATCCTCAGACATGTACGAAACTTTTTCCGTAAACAAACAAAGTATGATCATCGGTATACTAACTATTAATCAATTTTATTTATATTTAGGATGTATATTCATGAAGGTATTCTTCAAAATTCAAGTTTATCTTTATCCTAGAGCTTGTTTGCAATAAGAGGAATTTCAATGCACGGTCTGAAAATTTAGTCTAAGTTCATCGCGTGCTGCGTCTGGTACTCCGCAATTGCTTCTCGATTTCAAATTGTCGGAGATCCGCTCTTTGCAGAAAATCTTGCTTCTCCAAGTATCCGTCCTTTCCTTTATTGTGGGTGCTTATTTCCTCCCCAATATTCTCTTCTCTCTTATACGAATCCCAATCAAGCTTCGACTTTTCCAAAGTACTAATTTTTGTCTTTTTCCCAAGCTGTCCTAGAACTGACGCAATTCCTCCCAGACCACCTTTTCGGTAACCTCTTTCACTTCCACCACCTTTAGATGATGGAGTAGACTCAGATCTCGAATCTGTTGAAGGTAGATTTAATCTTGCCTCTGCACAATCCACAGGTACCTCTTTCTCTACTCTGATTTCTTCCCCGGCAAATTCAAAGAGTTTTGTAATCTTTACCTTTCCTGTGCTCGCAGGTTTAGTCGCAGGTAAAGGGGTTTCTTTTATAATGTGTGTGGAATTTGTAGAATTTGTAGTATTTGTAGATTTTTGACTTGATACTGCAGCTGTAACAGATAACAGGTTGATTTGAACGTTCCAGAAAAACCATTCAAAAGTGTTTGGTACCTCGATAGTTTAGTTGATAACAATACTTACAGGTATCCTTCATGAAATCAGCCCACAGTGAATCAGCCCTCTTTTTTTCCTCCTCTTCAGTGAGGTGCTTTTTATCTTCCATCTCTTTGCTGTCCTCCCTAGCAATTTCGTCCTGTACCGTCTCGAGTTTTTTTCGTTTTTTACTTTTACTAGTCTTCCTCTTGCCTCCCCTTTTTGTTCCTGTTTTTCTGCCTATCTCTGAGTCTTTCAAATTCTCATCATTGTCATCTTCCGGACTGCTCTCCACTTCTCCATCTGATTCTACCTCTGATCCTGCTTCACTATCGACTCCTTTGGGGATGTAATCCTCATCGTCATCGTCGGAATCAGATGGCAGGTCGTATTCTTTAGACATTTTAGTGTGTCTGTGGGTTTTGAATAGATTATATTTAAAAAGTTGATTCAATTTCTTTGAAATTGAACCCTTCATCTGCAACTTTCAAAATTTCGAGTGTGCCATTAAAGATCCAGTGTGCAGATGAAGAGTTTCTTAAACAAATACAGGGTTGCTAGCACTAGGAAGAGCCCTTAGGAATGCTACTTACCGATATACTCAGAGCGCCTCACTTGGACTGAACGATGACTGAATTGTTCTGGTAATAGAAGATGATAGAAGAACTTCTTAGTAAACTCGATGTTTATCGTTGGAGCAAGTCAATCCCTATTCAAGCGTTGTTGTAATTGTGAACATCGGTGATCTGATTGAAATTGAGTTGATCTTCGCATTCGGCTTCATCTGACAGTCAAGAACGATGGACCGCTGTTCCAGTAGTTCATGGTTTCGAAGTTTCCAGCGTTGTTGGCGTTGAATGTTGTTTCTAGTCAGTTCTCGTTACTGCTGTGCTCCGTTCGTTGTCGGATGGCGCATTCCTCGCGCATGACCCATGCAAGCTCCATTGAGAGTAGATAAGCTCCATGCAAAAGCTGCGTTATATTCGTTGACAGTCGTCGTTCGAGTAAGTTGCCATTTGTGATTGCATACGTCGCTACGCCTTAAGTGTCGTCGTGTTTCCAAAGTGTTGTAAGCGGGTTTTTCTACGTAGAATACGGATCTAATCGGCAAATAAAGCAATCAAATCGGTGAGTTAAGTCCACCACACTATTATTAGTGTGTAAATGTTTATTGATTCGATTTGCTAGTGGTTGAACCTGTGACGTCTGCCTGAACCAAATAGCCAAGCTATATCGGTCGTCAGTTGCGTGAGGTGTATGTAATACGTACGTACCGTAATTACCATCCGCCACCACGCTCATATCTCAGGTTGTGGGTTTCAGAGGAAGTGGTTTTGCGCTCGCTGTTAAAATCCTTTTGATGTAACCAAAAAACTACGGAAACATCTAAACCAGCGTAGCCGCCCACACCTATACTTCTTGTAGGTGCGTAGGTGATAAGATAGTGTTTGCAAAATATCTATGACGCATCGCCGGCGTCAACATGCCGTATTATTTTCTAGACGTACCAAAGGTGTAGCTGTATCACTGTACCATTGAAAATGTAATATAACGAAAAATATGTACGTATTCATATTATATCGAGGATTGTAGTAAATGAGTCATTACTGGAGTAACTATAGAGTGATAACATTGCATACTGTTACAGATACAATGTAAAATCTAGGTCCATCTGACGAACGGAATTAACTACAGAAATACTTCGAAATTAAAAAGTCATTTTCAAGTGTACTTTCACCAATTAGAATTCTGAAATGATTCGTTAGGCGTGATGTTATTATTAGTCAATGAATTGTGTTGCAGTACATGAAATGAAAATCGATTATAGCGTAAGGAATGGTTAGGTGTAGGACATCAAGTTGAATGACTTACTTACAAAAATTTAGTATCGTTTCCACGTATTTATTCATAAACTGGTTACTTATTAGTAATGGAACCCTTAATAACATAGATGTGCTTTCCTATTAGAATACAAACAGTAAATCCTTGTCAATTTATAAGTATTCATTATTGGATCATAAGTGGATCACAGTGAAACAATTCCTTTTCAGTTATAACAAATTGAAACGATGACAACTTGGCAGCAGACACCTGGAGCTGGATATTATCCAGGACAACAAGGTTTATATTTTCTTCTTTTTTTACACACACTAATTGTTAATTATCGGCATTCTTATTCATCGCACTGACTATGAGCTGAGGCTTGTGAAAATTGATTGTTGATGTGTCAGTTTTCCTTGTGACTGTATATTGTCTTGTAAGAGCTCTTCGGTTGATGAGGTGCGAATAGCGTTGAAAAAATATATATTTTTAAATCGGTATTGTCGAGAATTTCATATTCATATTGAGATGCAAAAGATATATCTTCTCATCCGAGTCATTAGGTCAGGATTGAACGTTTAAAAAAAATTAAGACGCTACTTCATTTGCTTACTCGTGAGATATTAAAGTCTCTTAATGTATTATAATGCACATTACAGCTAGCTAACTCTAAAATTTATTCCAGGACCTAATACAGGATTTCCTAATCAAAATCCAGGATACACTCCAAATCCAGGATACCCTCCAAATCAAGGATACCCACCGCAGGATCCTCCGTACAATCCAGGATATCCACCCCCTTATCCAGGAGGAAATACAGCAGGTATTTTGATGTTATAAATATTTATCTGCTCACCGTCCGGTTGAGCAGACCACAGCTGATGGTTTTGGGATTTCGTTCATCTCGTTAAGAATGATAATGTTGTCATTTTAAAACCGTAGGTTTTATACCACCGACAGTTCCCCCCTACGGGCAAGTGCCACCGAGTTCTGGAACTCCATTCAGTGCCCCACAGCAACCCGGAATGTACGGATCAAATTTCGCTGAAGATCCACTGCAGGATGAGATCAAAGGATTTGATTTCAATGAGCAGTCAATACGGCGTGGTTTTATTAGGTGGGTAAAATAATCTACTGCGATGAATATTGTAATTCAAACAGATATTTTACAATCTTTTTTTTCGTTTCTAATGTTCGTCTATTTTACCATTCAAGGAAAGTTTATTCCATACTGATGGTCCAGCTTCTAATTACGGTGGGATTCATAGCTTTGTTCCTGTATCACGAACCGACCAAATTATGGGTTCACCGTAACCCAGCTATATTCTGGATCGCATTTGTCATCACGATCGTAATCCTTATTTCTATGGCTTGCTGCACCAGTGTAAGGCGCAAGGCTCCTCTGAACTACATATTCCTTCTTCTGTTTACAATGGCTGAGGGACTGGTCCTTGCTACCGCAGCGTCAAGATACGATTCTCAAGAGGTTGGTCATTATAGCGTTTTGTTATTTCCGTTAATCCTTCGATAATTTATTTCAGATTATGATACACGACAGGCTGAGGCATGTCCTGAAACTTTCAACTCGATAAACCTTTGCTTACAGGTTCTCTTGGCTGTAGGGATGACGGCAGTTGTCTGTCTGGGCTTAACTATCTTTGCTTTCCAAACAAAGTGGGACTTTACCATGTTGAATGGAATTCTCTTTGTAGCAGTCTTGATCTTGTTCGTTTTTGGCATCATTTCAATTTTCATCCACAGCAAAATACTTACTCTGGTTTATGCATCATTGGGTGCACTAATTTTTTCCGTTTATCTCGTGTACGACACACAGCTGATGATGGGGGGTAAGCATAAGTATTCCATTTCTCCAGAGGAATATATATTCGCCGCTCTCAACCTGTACCTCGACATCGTCAATATTTTCATCTATATTCTAACGATCATAGGGGCGTCACGCGACTAATTTCATCTCGAGATCGATCGAAAATTATATTAATAAGCCTCTCGGGTAATATAAAAATTCAGAATTCGTGGCAAGCTATCAAAAACTTGAAACAATCAAGCGCATAGATAATCCTATTATGCCAATGCAAATGTAATCACAGCGTCTTGCAACTGTTCTGAACAGGGTTAAATCTAACTACCCGATATTTGCTTAAACAGGCGGAAAGATAGCAACAACAAAAAATAATGATTGGATGAGTTTTTTCTCCCAAACGATGGATGTGTGTTCCTTAATGAGGAATTTGTCCCGTACAGTATGAGTTAAATAATAACTGCTCTGCTCTGCTCGACAGCTTACCGCTTTATTAGTCTCTAATTTCCTAATCCCTATAATCCTCGAAGCTGGGTTTACATCTGTCTATCCGCAATAGTAGTCAAACAAAAAAACAGTCAGACAGGAATGCCACGCTAAAAGTGTCAGACGTAAACCCAACTTAATAAACTAAAGCTCACATTTGTCCCGAGTCGGACCACTGACGTTATACGATTGATACTACCGTACCAGCTATCTAATCTTCAATACCGCGTTAGTTATCTTATCACGTTATTCACGAATTTAAAAACCTATTCCATGGATTCTACGAATTGATATACGGCTATACATTTTTTCTATATAATTGTACGATACTTGTGCATATTCCGAATTCGGGTTACCAATTAGCGTGATGCATCATGCGGCACAGTCAAATTAGGTTTAACGTGAACTGCGATCTGAATCTGAAACTCCGTCGTGCTCTTTGATGTAATGTGAACACATTGATGTGGATATTTTGGATGTTGACTACAAGTTTGCACTGATGGCATTTAATTTCCTAACTTGTGACCGACAGTAGCGGTTTAATATTAACATTAGCACTTGAGCAAGTTTTGAAACAAAGACAACGTAATATTATGGATATTTGTTATATGGATTAATTATTTATCGAAATGTATTGTTCTAGTATAGTTACCGAATAAATATGAAGTTACAGAAATGTCAATCTATTCGTGATCATCCCGAGTGTACAGTATATACAGAAAAATTGATCCATCTATCGAAATAATCGAGTCATCGCCATTTTGGAGCGAAATAATTGAGATATCTAAATTGGTTTTAGTCGTAGCTTAATTTATTTAACGGATTAGTGTTTTTGAAACCAAAATACATGAAAATAAATCTATTACAAGAATTTAAAAATACTTGAGGTTTTTATAAAACAGTGATGTCGTGTTTATTGAGGAAACAATAAAAACTTGTACATCTAAAGTTTCCCAGTTTTGAAACCAGAACATTTTTTGACTCCTTTTGAATATCTTTCATGCACTTAAAAGGAATACAATTACTTGTGTCAGACACGAGAACAATAAGGACAGTCATAGTTTCTCTGTCGATACCATACAAAAATAATCAAGGTGTCGATTATTTTTCATAAATTAGTTGTCACCCCAGGTGAAGCAGATTCAGCATTGAGTCGGTGTTCTCAGTAGACGTGCACCATACCATAGAGGAAACTAAATTACAAAGTTAAGGCACTATTCTTTCTTTTGTTAGTAGAGATCAATCAGAATCTTTCAATGAAAAGGATACGTCCAGAATAACACGTACGTCTGAATAAACTGGTTAAGGAAGCAATTGGCAATTATTGGAAGCAGCACAATACAAGGCTTCTTGAATTTGAAAGAAATTTGATGTAAAGATAAGGATACAAATAGCCCACCAAAGAATCCATTTGTTAACAAACTCTGCCTACTTATGAAATACTTCTTCCATTGACCACTGGTCTTCATCATCAACAGGGCCTACGACAGTAAGAAGGTTAGAGATAAAAATATTAATACTGTTTTTCATTGTATCTTACCCATAATCCGACAACAGCAAATATGTAAAAACCAAATCCATAGAGTCCTGTTAGACCGAGAAGCCCGGCTGTACTCCCAGATAATGCAGCCATAGATATCCTGCAGTATTCTACAACTGCCGCATTATTTCTGACCGCTCCTTCGCTGTATGCAATCATCTCTGAAAGGAAAGGTAACTGTGACAATTTCAGTTTGGTTTCCATTCCATACACTTCATTTTTACACCTGTACTTTTACACGTGTAATATTTGAATGGACGCGTTCTTTCCAGGAAATAAGATTCAACACTTTTTACGAAACTGAATGATTGAGAACAAAACTTTTATTTGACGTGGCATGAATTAATGCTTGTAGAGGGAAATTCAGAAAACCTTAACCTCAACCCTAACAAAACCTTTACTGAAGACATCTACTCTCCTAATTTGCCAATCTTGGAATCAAACCTACAAAATTAATTTTATTATACGATCGTCTCACCGCCACTCTTTTCCTGTTTTGTCCGAACTTTAGTAGACATGTTTATTGAATTGCCGAATGTCAAATACGAGGATCCAACGAAAATTGATTAGTAGCTGTGAAGTGCGTGAAGTTGGTCATGGGATCATCCACGTGTGGTTCGTTCGCCTGTTTCGAATGTCGACTTTTCACACAAAGCTTGCATGTTGAATTCGATTATCAAGAGCTTAGAGGAGATCAAAAGATATTGGTACCATATTTATAATTCATCTAATCCATTCATCTAATATTTTATTTATAATTTTACATTTATTCATGAAAATTATGATCGTAGTAACATTATTGATGGCGCCTACGCCTCGTTCTTTGCATAAGCAAACTCATCGAATTAACTGTTCACTGCCTCAGGTTCCTTTTACTGGAAATCGCAAGAAAATTGTGCCTTGTTCGCAGTATGTACTTCGTATTACGTCTGATAATTACGAATAGATTGAGATAAGTAGGGAAAATATCGCTGAGGTCTTGTCTGGTCATACAGGAAAATCTTTCTCTCCTTCTCTCCCTTTTATACTCTTCTTTATATATATAAAAAAATCAATGACAGGAATTTCGCAATTGAAAATAAAAGTGTCTTGTATGTGACTGACAAGATGAGAAGGGATATAAGAAATGCATGAGAATTATTCTGTGCGCAAGTCCGCTGGATATTATTTAGGATCCGGAGACTCGTTAACCTCGGTATCCGCTTCTGATTCTGTATCTGCTTCTGCAACCGTTTCTTCATCTGCTGACTCTTGCTGATTTTTAGCGCTCCTGGCATCAGGAACCCAAAGTCCACTGTCGATGCATCGTTTCATGTAATATCTAGCCTGTTCTGGATCCAGTGTCGCCATTGTCTGTTCGAGCAGTGGTATGTCTCGCTTTTCAAAGCACGTTTGGAGTGCCTGCAAAATAAATCGTCAATATCAGAAAAAGTATCAACTTTGTGTGAAATCAAAGATAGATAAAGTTGGAGAAAATTTGCGTACCGGAGGGAGCTCCTGAAAGACCTCATCAGGATCGAGTCCGCCGGGACCTAATCGAGCTTTTCTTTCTTCCTCCTCGGACTCTCGGATTGCTTTGGCTATCTTCTCTGCCGCTCGTTTCCGAATTCGATCTTTGAAGGACGACAGCTCGTCATCAAAGGACTTTTTATACTCGACCTCGGTGACTTGGATACGACTGAAGAACGAGCCGACACAACCTCGTGGATCTACGTCGAGCTGCTTAGAGAGCTCAAGGATGTACTGCATGCAAATGCACTGATGGGCTACGTGTTCCATAAGATCGCTTTTCTGAAATTATGATGAAAACATAAAATAATTTGGCCAAATGCAATGCTCGAGCGGAAATTGAAGACTGCGGATGTTTTTGCACAAACCTCCTCCATCTCCAAATCAATGCACCAGATAACCAAGTAGTGGGCCGTATTTTCGCAGACCAAGTGTAGATGGTCTTGAAGGAATTTCTTGCTATCGTCATATCTTCGCAGCATACCAAATTTCTTTATTAACTTTTCATTGGTCTTGACAAACTGCTTGAAAATGTTCTCCTTCTCCTCATCTGGCAAATCGGATTCGTCTGTCTTTCTTGGCTCCTTTTTATTTATCACAGTTTTGGTGAAGCCTGGACGAGCTATGGTGTCGACATTCCATGGCTGAAGTTTTTCCTTTTTTTTTAATTCCTCCTCCTTGTTTTTCATCTCCGACTCCTTGACCTCCAGTTCTTCCAAGGACTTTCGAACAGCCACAACCTCTGCAGAGTCCTGCTCACCAGCTTTGGCAAGCTTCTCCTTGGCTTCTTTTAGTTTCCTCGCAATTCTGAAATGCCATCGCCAATTTTGTACGTATCTCTCGATTAGGGAAACGAGAATAATACACTTGTATTATCACAAGTCGTCTTACTCCTCCTTTTCTCTTTGATGCCTAGCCTGCTCCTTTTTCTGCTCTTCCATTCTTTCGACTCTGGCTTGATGCCGCCATCTGAACAGCGATGGAGTATCAATGTTTGGATGGGTGTCATCTTCGTCATCTGATATCTGGGCAGCGAAAAATAAGTCACATTTTGCCAAGGCGATTGCACAAAAAAGCAATCATATGTGAAACGTGTGGTATCGAACAGCCAATCAAAAGATCAGCGGCATTGGATTGATAAGAGCTACCTTACCTCGATATTTTTCCACTTGCTGTAATCGACCATTATTATACTATAATCGCAGCTACGGGATGCTTTTACTACTGATATATATTAAACACAAAAAATTCTGCAGAGTGGTTCAGAATTTCACGAGCTTTTGATGGTTAGGAGATTTGACAATCTATTCTTCAAGTGTTGGGTGTGCCACGAAAGAAATACGAATACTGTTTGAATACTGTTTGCGACAAGTGGCAAACTAGGCAGAATTTTTACCTTTAGCCTGGGGAATCAGAAATGGGAAGGCAAACGGCAAAAACTGCGCAAAATCCAATCAAACCATTTTGTCAGTTATCCACCGAGTACGACCGAGTGAAGCGTCGCGTACTTTAAAGAACAGAACTTTCTCGATTCTCGATTGTTGCGATTGTTGCACCCTCTGAATTTTTTGACTGCTGGCGAACAGCGTGACGTTGGCCTATAAAGAACATAATCATCTGATAAACTGCTATTTCAGAGCGAACACAAGAGTCGTCTACACTTCTCTACTTTCAGCTTTCAACACCACTGCACTTGTCACAAGGGAACTTCGGAAGTGTGTCGACGAGTATCGCGATTTATAACTAGAAGTGAAGCATGATTGCGTGAGTTGAAAGGAAAATTAACTGTGGTGTTGTTCCTTGTAGTGAGGAGATCCCGCATCCGTGTGAATTAAGAATTTCGTTTGAAAAACTATAAAACCAGCCACCGCGTTCGTCTGCCCTGTATTTCTATATTTACGTCAACAAGAACCCCTCGAATTCGAGTGGAAACACAATTAAATAGAGGCTTAAACTGAGGGCTTCCCGTTAAGGAAACTCGAACGAAACCTTAATAAGAACCTCTACAAGATTGATTAATCCTAAAGTAATAAATAATTTAACCACGAAATGTGATAAGATGAAAGAAGATTCGTAAGGAAGTGGAAGAAAGAAGAAGAAAGCAACCGCGAAGGCGAATCGTCGACTCCCTCCTCTTGCTTCGCTCCGCGTCATGGGTGATTAATCAGAAACAGAAAATTTCAAATTCGTCATTTTACAGTGGAGTCTATTATCCTGACAATATTCTACATGCTTTTGTGCTCCCGCATCCCGCACCACCTCCGCGTATGCGCCACGATAACAAATGTCGTCGTCGTTGTTCCCGACGTCGCGTCGTTTCACTCATTACACAGATCATCACGATGACGACTATGATGAGTCAATGATAACAGCTGGCTCTAATCAGAATGTCTATTTGAAATTATCCGGCAACAAATTTCAGCAATAGCAATTATAATCTAATAGTTCTAATCAGTTTTTAATTGACTTCTGCTCCATGCCCAGGTGATTGTTGTGCCTAGAACCTCGGTAAAACCAAAAGGTATAAATCAACACAGTCTTCGATAACGGCGAATCAAACATGAACGGTCTCAGTCTAAGCGAACTCTGCTGCTTATTCTGCTGTCCTCCTTGTCCCTCGAGGATAGCAGCCAAGCTAGCATTCCTGCCTCCGGAACCTACATATTCCTTTACGGAAGATGAGGCATCGAGCTCTAAATTTACCATAGCATTATCCGAGAGAGCCGAGTGGCAGTACACCGAACGAGAAAAAGAATCTGTGGAAGGCTTCTATGCACGTACGTCACGAGGGAACCGAATAGCCTGCTTGTTTGTAAGGTGCTCAGCTACTGCAAGATTCACAATACTTTTTTCTCATGGAAATGCTGTTGACCTCGGTCAGATGTCAAGCTTTTATTTAGGTCTTGGCTCGAGGATAAACTGCAATATATTTAGTTATGATTATTCCGGCTATGGAGTTTCTGGCGGAAAACCATCAGAAAAAAATCTGTATGCTGATATAGATGCTGCGTGGCATGCCCTTAGAACCAGGTATGGCATCAGTCCAGAAAACATCATCCTGTATGGTCAGAGCATCGGTACTGTGCCTACTGTTGATTTAGCTGCAAGGTATGAAGTTGGAGCTGTTGTTCTGCATTCCCCGCTAATGTCCGGGATGCGTGTCGCCTTTCCTAACACTAAGAGGACTTGGTTCTTCGATGCCTTTCCTAGGTAACTAAAATAATTTCATTTTATTCATCGTTTTTTATCTACCAGATTGATAAAGAGATCGATTGGTTTTTAGTGAAATAAATAGAAAGAAAAATAAATTTCAATTTCGGGCATGCTGAGAGAAGGGAGAAAGTTGTGAGAAAGTTGTTTGCATTTCTTCAGATTATTGAGACTATTAATATATGTGATGTCCAGTTTAATTTCAAGGATACACTTGAAACAAGGATGGGGGGGAATGAGAATCGTGGAGCATTTACTAGATCAATTAACTATTGGATGTGAAATTCTAATTGGCTCTGAGTGCGGAGAGTCCCTGATTTATGTGAAATCTTCTCATTGCAGTATAGACAAAGTTCCGAAGGTAACGTCGCCTGTTCTAGTGATTCATGGCACCGAAGACGAGGTCATAGATTTTAGCCACGGCCTAGCAATTTACGAGAGATGCCCAAGAGCTGTGGAACCTCTGTGGGTCGAGGTAAGCAATACATTTCTGGTACTATAGAGAAATCTCGGTGTTTTTCATGGCAAAACCATACCGACATATACCATACATAAGCATACCGAACAGAGGGAGAAAAGCTCGACAGTTTGATTGAAAATGCTGACTTCCAGGAAGTTTGTTGATTGAATAAATACGATAATTATAACAGGAGCAAAAAATAAAACGTCATTAGTAAAAGCTGTTTCAGTTTTGGATAAGGATTTGATGATAACTTTGTTACGATAACGTAAATGCGGCTGACGATTGTATCTAATCTCAATCTTTGTCGGCAGTTAACGGTGAACTTTGAAATACAATAACCAAATCAACTTCTAAGATTTTTTTTGTTTTCGAAAATTTCCACGCAGAAACGGAAGTAAATCTTTTTGCCAGTGAAGTAGCTTCAATTACTGAACATACCCGTTCGAACATACCATTTTTTAAAAACGTTGGATGTATGCAGGGAGTAGCGTAATGTTTGAGTCTTTTTATCTTATCTTTATACGAAGTTGAGGGGTAATTACGATACCTACGTGTACGTAGAATCAAGGCGGGTACTCCGCAGAATCTTTCTTCATTGTTTAGACAAATCGAATGCAATCGGATTTCTGACGAAGTCAGTCTCGACTCATGATTAAATCTTGGGGCAATAAAAATTCCAAGGTTCTTTTGTCTTTGTTGATGACCTACTAAATGTTAAGGTATTTTAATTTACTTGAATTTTGACTTTCAGGGAGCAGGCCATAACGACGTTGAACTTTACAATCAGTATTTGGAGCGACTGAAGCAGTTTGTAAGTGTAGAGTTGGTCAACTGACGGCGACTGAGCCTCTCCCAGGGTCAGGGGGGGCAAGTGGGAGGGCATGTTCGTGTGGTGAACCAGGGTGGCCACTCAGTTTCTAACAACTCAAATACCACGAGTTCAATTTCTACCACATCTCCTACGGAGAAACTCCTATAGCAATCGCCCTCCGCAGGGGAGGCTGCCCTTGCTCTTCCCTGTGATCAGGATCCTTCGCCGTTATCAAATGACGAGGTATTCTACTACCACGAGGAAAAATCCGCAGCTAAAATAACAGTAGTAAATAAAGAAGAAAGGGAAACGTCTTCTCTTTGCGAAAGAAGACGCAGAGAGCCAACACCGTTGGAGAAATTATCGACAAAATTATGCACAGCATCTGATCCTGGCGGGGTTTCAACCAGAGAAGAAACGCGGCCCATCGAAGCCGTTGTAAATAACGATAAGATCGAAAAGCGCCAGGAAATTGATGGGCGAAAAAATTCAAAGAAAGAAAGTCTGACCGACTGTGAGTGTAGCGGAAAAAAGTCTTATAGCGTCCAATCGGGAAATTTTAGCCTCGTTAAAATTCAGATTGAAACTTGTCCCCAGTTGACTGATAAAAACTGCCAACCTTCCGCGAATGCCTGCACAATAGCCACGTGCAAAACTGGTTACAACGCTAAGTTGAAAAATAAAAGTGGGATCGCCAATCGATCTAACTATAATTCCATCGAACCAGAGACAGAAATTAATTCCAAAAAAATAAATAAAAGCGGAAACAGGCATTGCGGAAATAAATCTACCCCTCAAAATGGGTCTAAAGTAACAAAGTCAAAGTCTGCCGCAGCAAAAACTAGTAAAAAAGATGCGCAGCAAAGTGGTAGGTGTTTGGAAAAATGTAAGAGCTGCGAAAAAAAAGAATCGCTCGATAAACCGTCGTCGGTTGGTAAAAAGCCTCCTTGTAGTCCATTTAAGAAGCTGAGTCGATCTTCGCTGACAATCGAGCCGGATAAAATAACCGTTAATTTGTCAAAGTATTCGCCTTGCGCGAGCAGATTGGCAGCAAGTTCTAAAATACTTTCAAGCACGTCTCCGACCAGCCCCGAAAGTCCGCTGAGAGCTGTACGCTCGAGAAGTCCATCGAACTTTGACACCCGTTTGCCGCGAGATGTTATTATTGAAAAATCGACCATTCAAGCTAGCCTGTCTCTGAACATCCAGCAGTATCAAAAGTCGAATTCAGCACCACGTAGCAAAAGTGTAGGAGATAGTTGCGTCACGTCACCCACAAGTGAAGAAACGACGACTAGTTATTCTCCCACTAGTACAGAAATACTTTCCCTCGACGATGTTGGATCAACGGCTAACAGCGGGCTAGAAAGTCCTACCAGGTTCAATGCTAAGGGTACAGATGCTCACGTCAACAGCCTTGCTAAATCCACTCAAAAGGCGCGGAAGACCACTCTCGAAACAAAGTGTTAATAGGATCATCACTCGATGAGGAGATGCTTGTATTATAGATAATTAACTGGTGAGTATCTTTCTTTCTTTTTTCTTTTCGTAACAAGAGAATTTACAAACACTTCGAATATCTTGCTGGGTGATTAGCTATCATAATTAATGTTACATTTGGAAAAAAAAGAGTATTGCATCGTATCTGAATAGTCTTTAGACAAAAGTATTCGTCAGCGACACCCAGCTACACTGAAAATGAGATTGAAAATTAAATGAGTGTGAATGGTAATTGATTAGATTCGTGAATGAGAGGAAACAAAAAAAATTAAACGAAAAAAAACAAAAAAAACGGTGAATTTGTCAATGTATTAATTATTACGTGTTACGTCGATGCGGCAAAAGACGCTTAAACATAAAAGAAAAGAAAAAAAAACACAAAAAAAAAATCCAAAAAGGAAAATGAATATTATAAGTAAATGAACTATTGAAGAGGGGAAGGAAGCTTAATGTTAGGGAGTAAAAAGTGATTTTGATTTGCTAAAAAACAAAAAAAAAAGAACTAAGAAAAATAAAGTTTCTACTACTCGTTGTTAGATTTTTTACCAGAAAGCTAAAAAAATCGTGGTTATATAAATCCTATTTAAAAAAACAAATCAATTCCTCCGTCGTAGTTGTGAGAATACTAAGAAAATAATTTTAATCATGTAATAAAACTATAATATAAGAAAGCATTCATGCTTCGTATGAACTTCCTTCTCACATCCTGTATCTAAAAATGAATGAACTGATATGATCATTTCCGTCGTCTACAGTAATTTTATTGTGAAAATTAAAAGTTTAGGAAAAAGAAAAGAAAAAGAAAAAAAAACAGAAAAAAATTTGCATTTTACTATTTCCATTTTATAGCAATTAGTAAAATAATAAAAGTACATTAAAAGCGAGAAATAAGAATAATATGATGATGGTAAAATAAATGAATTTATTTGAATGAATAAATATAAGAAAAAAAAAAAAGACCTGATGAAAAGACTTCTATGAAAATGGAAAAAATGATTTTTCAACTAGGTTGATCCTTTTTTTCTCTTCGTTTTTTCATTGTTCGTAAACGTAGAAAAAAGTCTCCGATCTAACGTCGCATAGTGAAGAAAGCCCACCACCAAATATACATAAAAATAAATCACAGCAATTGCAAATCTTCCAAGATAGTAAATTATATAATTATAGATATTGTTCTTAGGAGTTTATATGATGATACGAAGATCGTTATTTATAATGGCGATGAAGATATGATAAAAGTAAGATATAATAAAAGTAGGTTGTAATAAGAAGTTGTATTAAACTACAGTGGCTGATGCGACGTCGTGTCTTATCCAAGAGTGAAAGAATAAGAATAAATAATAATAATAATAATAATAATAATAATAATAATAATCATGATAGTGATGATAACGATAATGATTACCTACCTATATAGTTATGTACACAAAATAATAACGACAAAGCAAATAGCTAGAGACAATATAAACTGCCAAATTCGAAATATTACGAAGATGATTTATGGATAACGCATTTACATTCTATATACTATAGTTGACGTGTGGAAAGAAAAAGGTAAAAAAATATTATTATTAATAAATTAAAGTGAAAAATAAATGATCATCATTGCGATTACTTATGAGTGTTGCTCTTTTACTTGGAAATCTTGTTAGTGTTTTCTTATGTATATCACATACACTCGTATGTATATGTATATATATGATGATGATAGATATGATTTTTTTCTGTAGAAAATTGAATCGGTATATTGCCTTATTGGTTTATCAATTATCATCGGCTGCGTCACAATTATTCAATTCTTATCATCGCAATACAGCGTGTTATTATTATTTTATTGTTGTTGTTATTATAATACGTTGAAAAAAAAAATATTAAATTAGAAAGCAAAAGAAAAAAACGATCAATAGGTCGCGTTAATTATTTCAGCAGTGAATAAAAAATAAATTGTGTGTTTTAATTAATTAATGTTTTTAGCTACTTAAAACGATACACTTCATTATGTAATGATAAAAAAAAATAAAAATAATGAGTAAATAAATCGGTTTTTTTAGGATAGCGATTTTAAACATAGAAATTGACATGATAGGGAGACGTTACCACCAGTTGTGGACTTTTATTTCTTGAGCAATCACTTGCCTAAAATTTTGCAGGGTCTTTACTTGGTGCACGGTGCATTTTTCCCTGATACGTCAATACTTGCCTATGTTTAAAGATGATTATTATCGTTGTCAGAAGAAAATATAATTGCGCTGTGATAAAAAACGCAGGATTATTTTTTTTTTTTTCCCATTTTTCTCAAAGGGGATGTGCAATTTTTTTTGTCATAGCGAAAGATAAATACTGTGTGAAATTTCAACTAATACACTGTCTAGAGAAAAAAAAATTGTATTTAAGTAGATTGGAATGATAATTAATTGGTTAAAGAAAAAAAAATGTAAGAATAATTCACGAGCGCATCCCTGGATACAAGGTATTTAGCATTTCTGTAAATCATTTTTAATATAAATAAAAATTAAAACGATACGTCAGTAAAGAAACAAACCTTCGTGATCCCTACCTTGTCTTTGAGTAAGCAAAATAAATAATACCTTAGTTTTTTAATACGGAGGGATATTGATCTGTAGATAATTGAAGAAAAAAAACAAATTGACAATGTAACAAGTAAATAATCATCTATTTCACAATTGCACCAAATTGCGCATACATTATATTCTTTTTCTATATAATTAAAGCTTATATATAAGCCTTTTCACAAATAATCCGTCCCATAGAGTAGCCATTCCGTAAATATTTGCATTTTATGTTCTTTAGAAATTCCGTTGCCCACATTCTTGCTTATCAGTTCATCCAAGATCAGCTTCTCTTCTTCGTCAAGTTCTTCCAGCGGGTCAAGCGCACTGACTATCATACTCGGAAGAATGACGTCATAATACAGAAAGATCTGTTCGATAATAGATGCGAAGAAATGAATAAGTACACAAAACTGCAATTGTCGTTGGTACATTATCGATAGATCGAAGACTTACTTTGTTGTGAAAAGTATTGTAGACCAGACAGGGACTCGAAGATCCCGTAGCAGTGCTGTATTTTCCTGTACAAAATGCTCTGACTGGTTCCTCGAATTGAAAACGTACACTGTGCTTTTGTTGGTCGAGTATGTAAGTCTGTCCATCCCACGCGCAGGCTACTATCTCGTCCGTTCCATCACCGGTAACGTCTAATTGACAGAGTGCGAATATTTGGTGGTCCACCTGCATCGCCCTAGATACACACGGTGGAAAAAAAATGATTTCACTTAGAAGTTGAAGACATTTTTGGGGAAAAGATTTCGAGACTCACCATAAAATTACTTCATCCTGAACGAGCATAATTGTTCCATCTAAAGTCGCGAGCGCGTAAGGTTTACCCTTGTCAGTTTTTCCGCCGGAGTCACGTTGCTCGCATCTGGGGCTGCTCTCTTTTGTATCCCGGTCTATATAATTTTCAATTCGACGGTCAAGAGATGGTAGAAAATCCCTATGCGTGGGAAGAATCGACTTCTTCTCTGGCTTGATGTCAAACTCTCCGAGAACAACGTTACCGCCGACAAGGTTACCGTCAACAGTGTCGATGTCCTGTGTAGCGAGCTTGGTGTAAAACCTGACAGGTTTATTATCCTTGTCAAGGATTTCCTTTTTATCGTAATGACCAGTGGCGTCAAGACTAGATTTTCGCATTTCTAGGAGCGAATAATTCTGCTCGAATTCTAACGACGACGCTTTTAGTTCACCGGTACTCAGCTGGCGATCGTCTGAGAGAATTTCTTCTTTTCCCGATACAATTTTACCCGCAAATTTCAGTGTCTCACATTCCAAAGGCGATACAAACTCTTCCTTACTGGGCTCTAAGTCTCCGAGAATTTCGGTTGAAATGTTCGGGTTTCTCATCCTGGATATACCCAGGGTCTGATAGTCGACGCAACTCGCTGCTACCTCACTGTTCGTGATCGAAGAGTCCGAATCGTTGAAATTAGACTCTTCGGGGTTACATTTTATCCTCATAAAAGTCCCGCCGGGCTGTGCAACCAACAAAGTTGGTGTTCCGTCCCCCGTGTGCTAGAATTATAACAATCTTCGATAAAAGTTGTATTTTCATGGGCCAAAAGGACAAATTTAAAGCTACGCACCTGCAAAGTTACCGTACCAATTTGATCGGTGCATTCCCATTTGTTAAGTCCAACCAGCCTGCCGGTTCCAAGTTCCGCGTTACTCGACCATCTGTAGGATCTAACCACGCGATCGGTAAGACCTAGGATCATTTCCATAGCCCCATCTTTGTCAATATCTGCGAGGAGCACCACTTTCGTATTCGTAGGTATCCTCTGCACGTAAACGCACTCCATTTTTCCCGAGGGTTCATTAGTTTCGCTGCCGGTATCCAACTGGTCAGAACTCATCGAGTTCATCATACTACTCATGCCTGTTGCTACATCAACGGTAACCGTTGGTCCTAGGAAAAATTTCATTAACTTATTCAAAGGAATCGAAAATTGAAAAAAATTGTGGCGAAATATACCAACCACCAGAACCGGATATTTCTTGAGATATGGATTCTTTCATCGCAGGTGGAATTCCCAGTGAGCCGAGGGATATTGTAGTAGGATTGACCGGACGAGGGCTGTAGAATATGTGGACCCAACCGTCGCCACAAATTACGACTAAAGCATTTCTGCCATAGTTGAAAATATCTCCTATTGTAAGGCTAGTAATCAGTCCCAAGCCTGTTATCTTCTGCCATAAGTCTGATCCCTGAAATCAAACAAAAAAAAGACCAATGTCTTCCTACTGTTTTTGTCCTGCAAAATTCTTAAATAGTAGATCCTTGGTCCTTCCAGTCAATTGCACACTTACTTTGAATATATATAGCTCTCCCTCTGCAGTTCCAACAACCAATTCATTGTCACCGTCATTGTCGACATCTCCTATGGACATTCCGTGTCTGAACACAGTTCCAGGAAGGTCCCATTGTATGCGTTTGACAAAGCTTACGGCCCTCATCTCGGAGATTATGATTTTATCTTTTGTTTCTTAGTGTTAAGCTATGGAAGATCTCAAGATATTTAAAGGTATCCTATGCTCTCGTATCTTGGGGTTCAGCACCTGCCAACGGCTTGGGGGCCAAACTATGCAAGTTGCTTTTGCAGTTACTAAGCCAAGGGAAATTGGTCCAAAGTGGTTAGAGTCCATAGAATGCCCTGTGTGGTCACCTTCCACCCAACAGTGACCCTCTGGAACCTGACAATCGCAAACATATTGAATTAGATGAAGATTTTGAACCAGAATCAGGTGAAAATAAAAACTGGGAATAATTTGGGAATTGGGATACCTGTACGAATTCTGTCTTGTATCCGATTGTATTGACAATATCTCCAGGGACACCAACGATGCGTTTTATCAGTTTCTGTTTAGGGAACTTTGGCGAGCTAAAAGAAATGATGTCTCCACGTTCAATTTTGTACCCCCGGATAGCCCAGCGATTTAGGTAGACATAATCAACCTCCTCAAGATTTGGATTCAGAGCCGGCTGCATCGAAATACCCTCGACTCGAGCCACATACCCAACCGTATCCAGGTATGTTATCCCTATAGGAATGCCTATGAGGATGTTACGCACAAAGGGCGGTAACCCCATGAAATCAAAGCTACCAAGGCGCAGATGACTCCCCGCCTTTGAAATAATAAATACTTGCAGGTTCGTTAATATTTTGCGACCAACAAGTCGTACTTCGAACGGACCTTATATGTAGAATCGTAAGCTGATCCCGGCTTTGGTTTTTCAGTTTATTCTATATCACATAATACATAAGACGTGGTTGTGAAAAATCTCGTCGACTTCCAAGCTGTCGGTGAATTACAGGCAACGAAATGGTAACCTCTGAATATCAATAAATGATAAGCAACAATAAACAGATAACTAATGAATCAAAAAAATTAAAACATGTCCCTTGTGGCGCAGGCGTGAATTGTGGAAGTTCCAAGGTGTCGCCACATATAAATCTGTGATAGGGAATCAGTATCAAAATGGCTTCGGGCGTGAGGTGAGCATTTGTCATACTTTATTAATCACATGTATTACGCATTTGACACAAGATGAATTTACATCTGCTAAATTTAACGGTTGTCCAGAGTAATTGGGATAAAATTCGGAATGATTTATCGCTTGAGAAATACAGCGATTTTAAAGAGTAATGTAACTGCGGCGATGATGTGCGCTGACGTGTCTTACGAGCCGGTAGTTATTGCTCACTTTTGACCTGCTATAGATCATAGTTTCCTTGGAAACAGCATCTTGCTTAATTCATAGTGATCTATTTTCACCAGTCATTTCATCCTCGTGACATTAATTCTCTCGTTTTATTTTCCCACTCACACAAATCGTCGAGTACCGGCTTTCTGTAGCAGTCCTGATTATTTTGCGCGTGATAACCGGCCTGGG
The DNA here is from genome assembly GCA_963932425.1 of Athalia cordata. Lineage (NCBI taxonomy): Eukaryota > Metazoa > Arthropoda > Insecta > Hymenoptera > Athaliidae > Athalia > Athalia cordata. The sequence continues at coordinate 1,684,448 of OZ010627.1, forward strand.
CAATGATAAATATATCAAAAAAATTCGAAATATGAATGCTGCGCTATCAGCTGACTCCTCAGTAACGGTATAATCTATTATTCATCAAGGATGGAATTTTTTAATCGTTTTATGCAGTCAATGCACGTAAATGATAATCGGAGTAAACTCTTCATCCTGTAAACAAACATTTTACAAGACTAGTGTTTGTGGTGCTGCGCAATCTAATCTTGAGGGAGTAATAGTTGCAGCGTTAACAGACCAAAGTTTAATCACCATAAAAAGTAGACTGTGTACACATGTGATTTTAGAAAAAATTTGTCACTTCACAGATTCAGCCTCCTGGCTGCACTTTGCTGCCTATATTTGGCCAGTGCTGTTGATAGAAATAATTTCAAAACATGCGAGCAGAGCAGCTTTTGCCGGTAAGTATACATAATAGAGAGTCTGAAAGTAGTGTTCAAAACCTGATGAAATACTTGTATCTTCATGGTAACCAACCGTTTGTAGTCGCTGTCGGAAAGTCGAGCCTGGCAAGACACCTTACAAGCTACTGGATACAGTTGAAATTGGAGAGACAGAATTAAATGGTGAATTGTTCAACAAGGACACAGGTGTGTTTTATACTCTGCGGCTAACCGGGCTAGCAGATAATTCATTCAGAGTTCAAATAAACGAGAAAAATCCTCTGCATCCAAGATACGAAGTGCAAGGGGCGCTTCAGAGTGATCCCGTACCTGCCAAAATAAAGACGCTGGAGAGAACTGCCGAGTACATCGTTCTGGGCAATGAGAATAATTCTAAGGCTAAACTGGTATTTGATCCATTCAGGATCGACCTATTCTTAGGAGACAAACTAGTTATATCCGTCAATGCCAGAGGACTAATGCGCTTTGAACATCTACGGACCAAATCTCAACCGTTGGTTATAATTCTCTATAAAAGTTAGCTATCTGGTGGTTTGCTGCTAGAATATGGGTGAGAAAAATTATTTCTATTCCATAGGAAAGCAGAAGGCGAAGAGGGAGAGGGAGAGAAAGCTGCTGAAAGTAACCCAGAGTACCCTGGAGATGATGCAGAGTCTGACCCTGGTGCATGGGAGGAGAATTTCAAATCGCATCATGACTCAAAACCCTTTGGGCCCGAGGCTGTTGCTATGGATTTCAGTTTCTTTGGGGCAGAAAATGCTTTTGGAATTCCTGAACACGCAGGAAGTTTTGCACTGAAATCAACCAAGAAATCAGATCCTTATAGGCTTTACAATCTCGATGTATTCGAGTATGAAATTGATGATTTCATGGCACTGTATGGAGCAATTCCAGTCCTCTATGGTCACGGGTGAGTTTTTATTATCATTTTTCACCTGGCTCAGATGAAATGAGGGCAAAAAACTAAGGATCACAGTCTGGTTTAACCTTATAGAAAAGACGCAACAACGGGAGTCTTTTGGCAAAATGCAGCTGAAACTTGGGTTGACATAACCTCGAATTCTGACAACAATGTTGTCGAGAGTATAGTCAAGTTTGTTTCTGGATCAACCAAAGACCCACAAGTCGATGCTCATTTCATGTCCGAATCAGGCGTCATTGATATTTTCCTAATGCTTGGACCCAAACCACTCGACGTCTTCAGACAATACACTCGACTTACCGGAACCGCACCTCTGCCACAGGTAATTGAGCAACGCTTGTGAAACTTCTGAAATTATTAGCGATAATACTAAAGACTACAATTATCTTCTACAGATGTTCGGTCTGGGTTACCACCAATCTCGATGGAATTATAACGACCAAGATGACATTCGTAACATAGCAGAAACTTTCGACAGATATAATGTGCCTGTAGACACGATGTGGCTGGACATCGAATATACCGATAGCAAGAAATACTTCACTTGGGATACGCGCCGGTTTTCCGAACCTTTAGAAATGATTCGTAATTTGACCGATAAAGGAAGGAAGCTCATCGTTATCATAGATCCACATATCAAGAGGGACGCCAACTATTTTTTGCATAATGAAGCGACTGCGCGCGGCTACTACGTTAAGCACAGAGATGGCAAAGACTACGAAGGATGGTGCTGGCCTGGAGCATCGTCTTACCTAGACTTTTTCGACCCTGTCGTCAGAGAATATTACATGGAACAGTACAGCCTTGATAAATTCCAAGGAACTACTAACGACGTTTATTTGTGGAACGATATGAATGAACCTAGCGTTTTTAATGGCCCTGAAGTCACTATGCCGAAAGATTTGGTGCATCATAATGGATGGGAACACAGAGATGTTCACAATATCAATGGTCTCATGTTCACCTCAGCTACGCATGAGGCTCTCTTTAAGAGGTGGTGTATATTTCTGCTTCACTTTTTTTGAAATCCACAATGTTGTTTACCATTCGAAAATCATTATTCAGGTCCGGCGGATCTCTACGTCCGTTTGTTTTAACCCGAGCATTTTTCGCGGGATCCCAGAGGTTTGGCGCGATGTGGACGGGCGACAATTCCGGGGAATGGAGTCATTTGAGAATCTCCTACCCCATGTGTCTATCATTGGCTGTATCTGGGTATTCGCTTTGTGGGGCAGACATAGCAGGTTTTTTCAAAAACCCAGACGTTGAGCTATTCACGAGATGGAATCAGGCGGCTGCCTGGCTGCCTTTCTTCCGTCAGCACTCTCATATCGAGACCAAACGTAGAGAACCTTGGACGTTTGGAGAGCAAACTTTGGCAATTATCAGAGAGAATCAAAGGAAACGCTATTCGTATCTTCCTTTATGGTACACGGTATTCAGGGAACACGAAATTAACGGCTCTCCAGTAATCAGACCAATCTGGACTCACTATCCTACCGAATCTCAGGCTTTTGCCATTGACGACCAATTTCTCCTCGGGGATTCTCTTCTCGTTCGTGGAGTTCTGGAACCAGGTGTTAGTGAAGTTAGCGTTTATTTCCCTGGAGAGGGTAAAGTCAGCTGGTACGATATCGATACTATGAAAGCGTACAGACACGCTGGAGCCTTGAGCATTCCGGTAACCATAGATAGAATCCCAGTATTCCAGAGGGGAGGAAGCATTGTTTCCAAGAAAAATAGGCCACGCAGAAGCACTGTTGCCATGAAAGACGATCCGTATACTCTTATAGTTGTAGCGGATGATGCCGGAAAGGCTTCTGGCACTTTGTACATCGATGATGAAACCAGTTTCGAATATCGCCATGGAAAATACCTTTACATTAGATTCACCTTGGATGGAAAGAAACTGACTTCTAGTCTAATCGACAAACTCGCTACTTACACTACTAAGAGTTGGCTGGAGAGAGTGGATATCGCTAATCCACCTAAAGGCATTAAATCGGCAAAATTAACTTCTAAAAGTGAGTAGAATACGCGTTCCAGTACGTCGGTAGAATTTACTTGAACGGAGCTTTACCGATCGAATCTATTATTTTCAGGTCTGGGCGTCGTCGATTTGGATGCCAAATACAACCCTGCGAACAACGTCCTCACTATTCGTAAGCCTGGAGTCAACATGGGAGAGAGCTGGAGCATAGAATTAATCAACTAGTTATGAACTCAAATTAAATTCATGGTAGTATAAGTATATACCTGCACGTGTCACAGCAGAGAAATTTCATTTTAGTTTCTAGATCATTCCTCGAAAATATACATACCTAGATGCGATGTTGCAAGTATGACAGTGAGTTTACGTGAATAGATGTGTGATCGGTATCGTGATTTACACTTTTTTATCAATAAACACACCGGACCATATCTTTGAAGTAAGTTGTGTAATGCTGTGTTGGATTTACCATTAAGATGATAAAAACACGTTGAAATAATACATGCTATATTAAAATCAACGATTCCCACCTCCCAAACGTTTGCGTCAACTTCGGCCCTTAGGATTCTCATGAGTCGAAAATAGAATGAAGAGAATCCAGTGAACGGTGGCGTCACCAGCGGGGTTACCGGCGAGTTTCAACGTAACCTCAAGTTCAATTTGAGCACCCATCCCTTTTGACGTTTTTCAGGCTAGATTAGCAACAAGCGTTGGTAGTTGTCATTGCAGTGAGGATAGAATATCTACGCTGAAATCTGGAATTATGGAAAGATGAGCTAATGTTGGAAGTACGTCCAATCGGCGATCTAAGCTGAAATATTGCTGATATAGATAATGGCTGGAAACTTTTGGCACAGTTCTCATCAGTAAGTTCAACCTTGACTCGCAGTACTGTAGGGACAAGTGTGACAGTTCTCAGGTAACGTTCTGTTGTTTGTTACAGCCAACAATGGTTACTTGATAAACAGGATCTTGTTAGAGAACGGCAACACGATCTTTCTATCCTTTCGGAAGAGGAATACCAAAAACTTTTTATTTTTTTTTCTAACCGTAAGTCAGTAATGAGTTTTTTCTATTGCCTTCACACGTTCGTTGCGATGAACTTGATTCTCATTGTACTTTTTAGTTATACAGATACTGGGAGAGCAGCTGAAGCTCAGACAACAAGTTATAGCTACTGCTACGGTCTATTTCAAGAGATTCTATGCCCGCAATAGTTTGAAATGCATCGATCCATTACTTTTAGCTCCAACCTCTGTCTTTCTTGCTTCAAAGGTTGAAGAATTTGGAGTTATATCCAATACTAGACTCATAACAACTTGTCAAACAGTCGGTGAGTCTTTTATTATTCAGTGACAGACGGAAATAGCAATTATAGAGGTTGCACTCTGCAAAAACATTTTTAAAATATCCATAATTACCTTTCCTTTACAGTGAAGAATAAATTCAACTATGCCTACTCCCAGGAATTTCCATATAGAACAAATCACATTCTAGAATGTGAATTCTATCTTCTAGAACATCTCGACTGTTGCCTAATTGTTTATCAACCATATCGTCCACTTTTAACCCTTGTGCAGGATGTCGGGCCAGATGATCAATTGCTCACCCTGGCATGGCGTATTGTGAACGATAGCTTGAGAACAGATGTCTGTCTTTTATATCCCCCGTATCAAATCGCCATAGGTAAGACCTGATGTGATCATTGTGGGGATTTGTTAATTTTAACGCTCATATTTTTCTTCTGTTTCAAAAACAGGATGTCTGCAAATAGCCTGTGTGATATTACAGAAGGATCTGAAGTCATGGTTTGCAGAGTTGAACGCTGATATGGAAAAGATACAGGAGATTGCAAGGTATATCATAAACTTATATGAGCTATGGAAGACCTACGATGAGAAAAAAGAGATTCAAGGACTTTTGGCTAAAATGCCTAAGCCAAAGGCTGCTCCGCAACGCTGACATCAACCCACAGCAGATCCTCAGGTCTGGGACTCGCGGCAGGACGATCATTTGTACAATTAATCATATGCGAGCTGTTCGAAATTGAAACACAGGAAGTATGTAATAAAAGGATATTTGTAAGAACGAAACACCCAATTCAAATCGCACCAGGTTTGTTACAAATATTTTATTCCATCATCAACAACGAATTACTCTTTTGCCGCTAATCCAAGTGGCTTGACATTCAGAGGATTCAATCGTAGCTGAATACATATAAAAAATAACTTGCACGTGTCGCTAGCAGCGACTCAAAACTTGGCGTCTACATTACGCGCTTCCTTTCGAATATCGCTTCCAGAATTTTTTCACATCATCATGCCCTGCCTTGGTCACGACCATCGTTCGTTTTCTACGAAGAACACACAGAGATAGGAAAAGAAGTTTTAGCAGTGATCAAGGTGAGAAAAATTAGAACAGTACATGAATATTTCTTTACCTATCGCTTTGCCAGATGAGGACTTGCGTGACCAGCGCGTGATCTCTCAGCACTTCAAAGTCAGTCTGTGATAAAAACTGACTGTAAAGAACACCTTCTCCAAAGACAAATCTGTTCCTTTCATTTTCCCACAATTTTATTTGGTCTACGATCGTAGGTGGTAGAACGGGTGGTCCCATCGCTATCATTTTGGGATGCGCGTGCTGCTGCAGATACCTTCAGACAAAATTTGAGCTTTGAAGGTAAGCTAAAATTTAATCAATGATCTACAACGGAAATGTTTGTACCCACCCGACAATTTGCTCAGCAGTGATTCCGCTCTTGAGAGCTTGCCGAACAGAATCCCTAGTTAAAATGGACACAACTAGATTTGGAAATCTATAAAGCATTTCACAGAAAAGTCCGAGTAAAGCAACTTGAAGATTCGAGTTGGTATACGCATAGACTCTGTAGTTTGTTTCAACAATGATGTATCCCTCCTTTTGAAGGTCACTGGAAAGTGGCTTATTTTGACCCGTGGCAATGTTCAGCGCCAATCTTGTTGGGTAGAACCTGAATGGAGATGAGAAAATTGTCAGGCAAATGCGACGAGGTAATAAAATTACAAAAAAATTAACTGTCAAAACGATTACCTGCCAGCCTTACGTTTTCTTTGATAGACAAGACCGAACTCTCTTAAGTGTTGCAGAAACGTCAGCAATCCCTCAGACATCCCTTCTGTGCTGTAATCCTTACCTAATGTAGAAAAATTCAGCTGAAACAGGAACGTCAAACAGTCGACCAGGTCCAGCCCTCTGGCTTCTATGGTGTCTAAATACTGCAGGATAAAGTACCAGACCTGAAATTATATAGTAGACTCTAAAACTCAAAATTCAATGTCAAGTTAGAGTTTTCTAACAAAAATTACCTGAGACGCAGTGTCTAGAAGCAAAAATTGGAATCCAGCCTGAGTTATCACTGGGCTGCCGTCATCCTCATCTCGTTTCATCAACCCAGCATGTAGTAAAATTCTAACTGCATCGGCGGATATACCTGAATGAGTAAAAGAGTTTTAAATTATAGGAACTGATTCCAAGTACATTAATATATTTTTCAATCACCTTCTTGCTGCTGGGAGCCGACCATGTAGTGCAAAACGCATTCCCACCTTTCAAGGGCGTATTGGTCAAGGAAAGTGACGTCACGAGGTTTGTTGTCCGTTTCTAACTGGCTGGACATGGTCCAGGGTTTGCCGCCTCCAAGTAGAACGACCTTGAGGTTCTTTTTTAACGTAGAGTTCAAGATCCATCCTGGAAGCCCACCGGGAATAGAAGCTTCCCTCCAGATATTGAGCTCATTGAGAATTTTAACGACTTTTTGGTGCTCGTCTGTATACAGTTTAGAACACCAGGAAGCTATGACAGCTTGTGGAACAGGTTGTTCGACAAACAATAAACGCATAACATAATGTCTAGCAATCTCCGGGAGCTCACGAAAAACAGCGAGGCAAATTGGAGGGTTGTGATAAAGTTTTTTCAACGTTTCTGCCGGCCTAGTCTTGAGATATTCGTGCAAATTTTTGCACTGTAGTCCCGTTGGACGCAGTAAATTCTTTCCACTTAATCCCGTGGACATTTTGTCGCTATTTTATCAGCGTTCACATGATATTCTTCCTTTCTTGCTCTGGATACTTTAGAGTGTCTTCTAATTCCAACCGTACTTTTTCGTTTACAATCATTTACATGCAGCGTTTGTTGCTCTACAGACCATAATTATTAACCACCTAGCGCCATCGACCTGTGATGATCTGAAGTTTCATACGGATTTTGGAGTCATGACGTCGTGCTTCGGAGACGGTAAGCTCGCGAAGCTTTGGTGTGAATGGGACGTAAATTCTACCGCACGGATGAATGGGCCGTTTCGCGGTCCCTTCCTCCATTCAATACGATGAGGGACGGAGGAAGACTGGTCGTTAAAAGCAGCTAGACAGACAAAATACGTAATACAAATGCTACAGCTGATGGAATTATAAATTTGATTGCCAATGCGCTGTGAGCTATGCAATTACCGAAACATGTCATTCTCGCAATAGGTAAATTACAAATTTACTATCTGCTTGATAATTCGTGGGAATAATGACGCTTGCATAACAATTGTATAGCGAGATATCAATTTCAGCAGCTTATTCCTCAATTGTTGGAAGTAGAACAACCGCGACGTTGACAGGAGAACTCCGGAAATCAAGCTAAAAAACGTTGGAGCGTAAAATTGGTGGACGACAACGAGGTGTCAAGTGACAACCGAGTAAAAAGTAAATGCTGGCATTAGCAGAAAGCAGGCTCTGTGGCAGTAGTAGAGGATATCGTCTCGGCCGTTCCGTTCGGAAGTTGACAGTTCGCCCTCGCGGCGCGAGCAGATCTGAGCGGATCTGTATCCTGAGATCAGCGACAGCGAGTTCACGGGGATCGAGGGGATCGAGGAGGGATCGTATAACCCTCGGAGCACTGATTCGTAGGCAGGAGACAGGGGATTGCTCGGGTGTTCGGGGCGGGTCGGAGCGAGGGGTTCGTAGAATCGTAGCCGTTCGGTCGGTCGTGGGCTGAGAGCGGAGTGCGGGCCGCGGGGTCATTCGGGGGGCAGAGGCGGATTGGGGCGCTTCCTGTAGTTGGCGCTAGCCTAAAAAAAAGTGAGTACAGTGCAGAGGAAGAGGTGCACAAAAAAAATATATATCCAGAGTGAAAACGACGAAGATTAAGTAGCGAATAAAAGAAGTCAGAAAACGGGAAGTGTCGCGGTCGAATGTCTTTTCAATGCAGCGAAAATGGTGAAGTTTGGGAAAAAGTGGGCATCGAGTAAAGGCTTTGACAGCTCGAATCATGACAGAGGCGTCGGAGGAGTAAGTATAGATGTTATCGAATCGCCGATGTTTTTCATGAGAAAACAGACCTCTATAAAACAACCCGTATATCACCCGCGGACCAATGCCCGCGTTAAGTCGCATCGCACTAGCCAAAAACACAGTCAAATATTAGCCAAAGTTAACATCAGTCGAGTATCTTTACCCGTTCGGATACTCCAGCCCCCGATCTATCCACGCATGCACATGGAAAGGTTTCAGTTCCTCCAAGACGGACTCGATCATCTGCTTTTATGCCTTCTACTTCATTTTACTCTACTTTAATTCACTTTCGCCCTGAAACCTTCTATTTCTCCACCCCCTCCTCCATTTTACGTTTACTTTACTCACGATAATATCGTGAACAATATTCGTTGAATACTTACTCCAAGATATTTGAGAGAAACATAAACAATGGCATTGCACCAAGATCTTTTCAGAAATCGTAAAACTCCAATTCGTTTTTAGTGGTAACTATCTAGTAAGGGTCAGGGCCCAGGTCATGACAAGGGATGACAGCTCCGGAGGATGGGTGCCACTTGGCGGCGGGGGATTATCCAACGTTTCGGTGAGACGAAGGTCCCCCTCCGCCGCTGGGGGGCACCCCAACATCGGCAACCCTGGGCCAGGGATACCCTCAGCCTTGACTACTTCGCCTCCCTCCGCACCTAGTATTGCCTCAAGTCTCGGCTCCACATCCCATGACTCTACCACGACCTCCCCGCCAGGGGCTACAGACGGCAAGCACGAATACCTCATCTATGGAAAGCGATTATCCGATCAAACGGTGAGTTGGTTACGCCAACAGCAGAGAAAGATGGAGACAGCTGAATGACAAAATGTCGATGTTTCAGGTTGTTCTTAGCTGCACGATTAAAAAAGATTTTGAATACAACAAAGTAATGCCTACTTTTCACCACTGGCGTACGGGAGAGAAAAAATTTGGACTTACCTTTCAAACTGCAGCAGATGCCAGGGCGTTTGACAAGGGTGTAAGAACAGCGGTTGAAGAATTGCTGGAAGGTGAGTTGTTTGTTTTGAGATATTTATAAACCATTCACACAATATTTCTGTCTTGTTTCTCTGCGGCTCTACATTTTTGTTATGGATTAAAACACTTGGTGAGTAATTGAGAGTGGTGTCTGGTAATTTCAACTTTGGAAGCAATAGGTCACCGAATGAAGTATAACAAAAGAACGCTTGAAAGCTTCATGATTTCCTCATACCGCAGGTCTTGCCGAATCTTCGTTGTGTGGGGATCATTCAGACGTTGGAGATGACGAAGTTTTCATGGTAAATTATTCACACGAATGTACCGACTGATCGTAGTGTTTCTCGGACGACGACTAACGATTCTTTCCGATCTTTTCAGACCCTCAACCTACCCGTAGATTCAGTGGATCCCCGTCCATCTTCAGAAGCCCAGAGAGGAGCAGTTCGAAAGCCCAATCATCATCACCATTCCCAGTGTATGGATCTTGCCTCGGATCCGCACAGACCTCCGCCGATTCACTACATCGGCGGTCCTTCTGCAAAGCCGCTTCCTCCGCCTCACCACCCTCTTGAATCTACGACAGACGTCGGCGTGGACAACTATCCCTACGTCCAACTGACAAACCTTAACCACGAGTATCAGTACCCCGTTATCGAGGACCACAAGGTCGGCCGATACGACAGACGGGGCTCTACAAGTTCCCTGAAAAAACCTGACGTCATAGTCTCACAGCTGACAAAAAGCTGCGGGAAAAGAGGTAACAGCAGCGTTAGACTAAGGTGCAAACATTGCCAGGAACTTTACTCCGAACAGCACAATCCCATGGGGGCATGCGAGTATGCTCCTGACCCCGTTAGACGAGGCATAGCCACCGTTTCCTGTCTCTCCTGCGCGCAGTGCATGCTCTACCATTGTATGAGCGATGCGGAGGGGGATTTCGCGCAGAACCCATGCAGGTATAGCGTTTATTTGATGAAAATTCTAGAATTGTTTGGATAAAATACTCACCCAATGGTCAGTTGCAGTACGGAGGAAGGCTGCGGTCGCCGCTGGTTCGGCTTGGCTCTCTTGTCGATGATAGTTCCCTGCTTGTGGTTCTATCCACCACTTCGAGCAGTTCACTGGTGTGGGATGTCATGCGGGTTGTGCGGAGGTCGCCATCATCCCATGGAATAACTGGAGGAGCCCTTTGATATCTCTGTTCCGTTCTCAGTTGAGTACGCTTCGCGAAAACTCGCCGTTTCAAACGTCTACCATTGCCACGATCCTGGCATGGGTCGACGTCAGAGATATCAGAGGGGTAGACAGCTTCCGGTACACGCCCTCGTGCACCAATGTCGCCTATAAGGTTTGTCGATGCTCCGTTCACTTCACCTCACCAGCTTCAATTAGCTTTTCAATATTCTATTTTAACATATTTTATTCCACAGGAGGCTCGCTCGAAGGCAACTAAATAAGGGCGATAAAATGGAGTTAAGGTGTTACCGGAACAAGGTCTTTTGCGACTGCTTCAATAATTATTGTTTCTCTGCATATCCACCGCCGGGCGAGGAAAGAAAACGTATATGCGCACATAGGTATACCCCCTTCTTTCCTAAAATTTTTCTTATCCTGCACATATTACACTGGATTGTATTCGTAAGTTTACGTTCATCGTGAGATCTACAGCACTCTTTTAATGCTTGTGTCTTGGGAATTAAAAAAAAAAAAAGAAAGCCGTATATCTAACAAGTATAAATATAATGCAGTTCGTACAATTTGTCTGCTACGTCAAGTTTTGATAACCGACAAAAAAAATCTCTGAAATTCAAACCTCACTTTACCTTCTTCTTTGTACACATTTTGCTTTTCGATAATCAGTGACAAGTTTCCAAGGACGCGAGTTTCAAAAAATTTATCAGTTGAAAAAAAAATAATTATTCAAAGTATGAAAATGGCGTCGGAAAAAAAGGTTTTAAAATATTTGTTGCTGCATGACCTGTATGCATTCACGTTAAAGTGAGAAAAGTATAGGATTATGTATAGCGTGTAAAGGAAGGAGCTTTTTCAGATGAATATTAGTGTATTCGATTTTGTATTGACTTTTTTACAGTTTTGTATATTCAAAAGGTGACGATGTGTTCCTAAGGGCTCAGAGGAGCACATTGATCGTCTTTTGCTTTAGAATAGCACGCTTAGGTTTAATATTGCTTTACAACAAATATATATTCATTATATATATATATTCAAGTATAAAAAACACACCTACCTATATATATAATGATATATGTATATAATATAGATAGATATTTATTTTGTTAACTAGTAATGTATATCCAACATCCAGTGAAAAAGTTTCACCAATTAGTTGTTACTATTATCATCTTCATTATCATCATTATCTATTATTATTCATTATTATTATCACTTATGATTATTACTATTATTATTGTTGTTATTGTTATTATCATTAATATTATTATTATTAACTTTTAATTTCTTATCAATCTTATTGTTTTGACAATCATGATTGTTATTGTTATTATTATCACTATTACTGCTACTATAATTATTGTTATTGTTGTATGAAAAGGGGTAAATTATTCTGCTATAGCGATTCGAAAGAAAGAAAGAAAGAAAGAAAAAAAAGACAGAATGTTGAAACAACTAAAGAACCAGTTTCAACAAAAAAAGAATTTTTACTCTGTAAACGGACGGAGTAATAATAAGAATAATAATAATATAAATTATTGATTGGCCCGCTAGTGAGGTGCTCCGTTCTACCCTTTAAACCACCCCTCACGTGTTGCAATTCACAGCTGGTAACGTATACCTATATACATGGGAATATTTGGAAAAAAGAAAAAAACAAAGAAAAAAAATCAACTCACCCTTATGTATTTTAATAATAATAATAACAATAATAATGACAACAACAACGACAACACCAACACGAACAGCAACAATAATAATGATAATGTTAGTAGTTGTAATAAATAATACGTACTAATTAATGATATATATTATACGCGGAAAAAATACTATATATATTTAATCCTAAAATGATTTATCTTTATTAAATTACGAACAAGTACAAAGTTTATGCTATCCCCGATTATAATTATATAATTACGAAGGAAAAAAAGAATAAACAAAAATGAAGACGAAACAAGCGAAGGAAAGAAAGAAAAAAAAATCACGAAGACGATGACCACGAGGTAGAACATGAAATAATAATCCTTGATTGTGATGATTCTTACCAAATGACGATACGTGCGTAATCATCTCTAAAGGTGCGACAGCGATTGTAGGAGAAAATGTAATGCGAGTGCATGGTATGGTGATTTAATTTATAAGTTAATAATTGATAAATACAAGAATTAAATTAAAATAAAATAATTATTGTTTAGTCTTCGATCGAAAGAATGTGAAAGAGTGAGAAAATCGTGTGTTACATAGAGAGAAAGAGGCGCGTGAAAGTTTTAAGGGAATGTCAAAGGATGTCTTGCTCTTATAAGTATTACAAAATATATTAAAAAAAATATATATAAATATTACACACCTATAAAATGTGTCCACGATCGCGTTTAATCATTTCTCTATCATAAGTATGATTGAAATGATAGCGAAATAAATAATAATTATAATTATAGTTACACATAACAATAACAATAATAATAATAGTAGTAATAATAACCGAATCAACAATAGTAATAGTAATAATAATAGTAATAAAAAATACTAACGGTAATATTAATTATAATAATAATAATAGTAATAATAATAGTAATAATAATAATAGTAATTATAACAACAGAAGAAAGAAAAGGCAAAATTACAACAAGGAAATAAAAATAACAATTCAACTTTGAATGTAATATACAAAAACAACAAAAAAATTTATAGCTAGTAAGATGATAATGATATAATAATATTACCGGAAGAAAAACAAAAAATAAAAAGAAACACGGATAAATAAATAAGTAAATATGTATGTTAGAGGTGCGTGTAGCTACAATACATGTGAGCACTTGGGACAAAAAGAAAAACAGATTGGAGTAAAAAAAAGTAACGTGAATCAACGTGGGACAAATAGAAAAATTAAAAAAAAAAGAGGAAAAGATTTTGTATAAAACTGCAAAAGAATATAATATTTATAAATTGTTCGTTGGTGACAAAATAAATGGAGAAATAACAACTTGAAAAAAATCTAATGATCACAAGAAATGGAAGAAATATGTACGCGTTTTGAATACGTGTGTGTGATAAAATAAAAACTAATAAAGAACGCGTACGTATAATAATGAACATAATATACAAAACGTATGTGTGTAATATATTTGAAAACAATAACAAAAAAAGAAATAAAATAAAATAAAAATAAGAAAGAAATGAACATTGTCGTCGGGAGTCTCGATGTTGATATGGTAAAATTTCTATAGTTATGCATGTAATAAACGTTGTCTAACTCGAGACTCCTGCTGTTTATGGTATGTTATTATTTATGTGTAAAAAAGAAAAACAAAAAAAAAAAAAAGAAATACTAATTAATGAATGAATAAAATAAATAATATAACCTAACGAAATGTTTATCTGTTATGTATATGTATATATGTATGTATATAAACATATATAAATATATATACAAATATATAAATAATTTGCAACACATACAGTATGTATACACGTGTAAAACCAATGTACACATATGTAGATACGTATAATGTATATTGTTTATGTATCTCCAAATACATAGAGAGAAAAGAAAGCGAGAAATCGGGAGAAAGATTTAAATAAAAATACAACGAACTCGACAAAGTAAGAAAAAAAAAAATAACGAAGACAAATGTGGAGGAATGCTGGATAAACGAGTTTGTTGTAAATAATAAACGAATATAAGGGAGGAAATGATGTATTATGTAATATCGAAAGATCAAATGACTTTAATTCATTAACTCATTATATCATAAATGTTTAAAAATCTTGTATCATTGTAATTGAAGAGATATGTATTATAATCCGAGATAAAAAGAATAACTAATGTACGAAATACTGCGTATATTATTTCAATTTCGTATAATGATATTATATTATCAAATTAATTAAATTTCAACAACTGGAAAAGATCTCAATTTACTATACATTATTTACAATTCAAAATACAATATTGCGTAGCTATATCTATAATATCATTGTTTGCTAGTTCAAATAATTCAATGAGGCATGGGCGTATGACCATCCACGTAAAAGTTTCTTGTAGCCTTGGGAAGTTCCAATTCTATCCCATCTAGCTCCTTAGTCAGTATTATTTGGCATCCTGAAAAAGAATAAATGAATAAAAATAGTATTCACGCTTCTATCCATCTTGCAATGGAAAATTCCAAATTTCACCTAGCCTAGAGTTCTCTTTCAAAAAAGGTGCCAAGTCAAGTAGATCTTCTTCTTTATCTTCTGCAACAGGTAATTTGTCTTGGTGATCAGAATTCACGTATACATGGCAAGTTGTGCAGGCTAGGGAAGCCTCGCAAGCTCCTTCCATCTCAATGCCATACCTATGCGCTAGGTACAGAACATTATCCCCCACTTTTCCTCGCACTGGGATGCGCTCTCCTGATTTATTAATATAGATAACGTTGACCCTAGAAAAAAGAAACGGTGAATTTATGGATTGCGTTTTGAGATGCAGGTCCACTTTGAGGAATGTAAACGAACACTCACTCTTTAATAAGAAATACGAATACTTACACTTGGTCTTCTGAGGTTGGGTCCTGGTATTCGAATTCCCCATGAAGACGTCCTTGAATTTTGAAATAAATTATCCAATGTTCCAGGTTAAATTAGGCTATGCTCGGTCCAAGTTTGCAACGATTTTCACTTACTTTCTGTTGTGTGTAGTTTTGCTTTTGAGAATACTGTAGATGTACGAGAATGACTTAGAGAAAAAAGCAACCTCTTCATTAGGGACCTTGACAGAAATGTAGAAAATTCAACTGTCATTTTATAATTGACAATATAAATGTTCAGCCCCAATTAGCTGTCACCTAGCAATTATTACGTAAAAGGGATTTGAGTCTTTAATTTATTGAAATAAACTGCTAGCGTAAAAGAATCTCAAATTCCGGCTGATTATCTTCCAATTGTTTAACTCTAGTGATTTAATTCTGTTTACAAAATGAACACAGGTGTTGAACCATAGATAGCAGCACGAAATAGTAAAGGATCCCTAGTAGTCCCGAATACTTCTGTTGGCTCACATCCCGTGTCGTGGCAAGTATGGCGAAGGCTTGAATTGTCAGTTACGGATTACCTGTCAGTTGTCTGATCGTGTAATTTAATTACACTTGAATCAAAAAAGGCTAGAAGTTCAAAGTGTACAGAATAAGACTGAATACTTGAGATGTCACATAATAATTCCATGGATTTTATCCAGCCATTATTTAGTTGTGATAACCAATAAAATGAAATACCGAGATTGTCTGATAACAATTACATCGGTTATTCGTTAATGTTACAAATGCGATTGAATTTCGAAGGATGGCGAGAATGAAGAGTGTACCAGATAATCTAACGAAATGGGATAACCCAGAGACTCCTTTAGCTCCACTGACTTTCTCCCAGAAGAAATGCATCGCCGATTTACAGGAAAAATTATCCTCAGCTTCGGTGAACCCCGGGCCAACAACCCAGTCGCCAAAATCCTTGGAGAATGAAGGCAAAGGTGAAGTTGAGGGTATAAATCAGCTGCTTGGTTATTCGGATAAAATAGAAACTTACCAGGAACTTCTCCAAAATTACACTGCCTTGGAAAAACGATTCATGTCAGTAGAGGATCTTAAGTACACGCGGTACTTGGATCAGCTCAAATCGCGACGTAACGAGTGCCACGAATTGTGCGTTGAGATAGAAAATGCCCTTGCTGACTTTCAGACTTTGTCTAAGCAATATACAACTGTTTCTTCTAAGACAACTTCCCTTCATGAGGCCAGCGAGCAGCTCATTTCTGATCAAAAAAAGCTTAATGATTTTAATGAGGCTATAGTCCAGCATCTGAAGTATTTCAAGGAGGTTGATCGCATTATGGAAAAACTTGAGGCATCCACATTATCAGTGAACAGTGAAATATTTTTTGAGCTCTCGGACAAGATTGACACCAATATGGACTTCATTCAGAATAATGCAACCTTTAAAGAGTCTGTCAGTTACCTCGTCAAGTATAGACACTGTCAGTACAAAGCTATCACCCTTATGCAGCACTATGTATTTAACCAGTTTGCAACAGCCACGGAAAGTATCTTGAGCCCTAAAGAGGCAGATAATGAACCCAAGAATTCTGATGCTGCACTTGCTCTGTTTTACGGACGTTTCCAGTCTATCCTTCCTAAAGTTAAGGCCATAATCGAGCAGATCGAGTCGAAATCTTCGAAGAGGCCAGAGTATGAAACCCTACTATCCGAGTGTCATCAGTCCTACCTGAGCCACCGAGGTACCGTCCTTGGACCAGGAGTTATGCAAGCTTTAAACTCTGTTAAAGAGAGGTGAAGAATTTTCCTGTGGTATTTAATAGGAGATAAATTTACCTTTACTATTTATTTACTTTTCTGCAGATACAACGGGGATCACTGCAGCCTGGTTCGTCATTCCTGTGCCCTTCTTTTGCATGCCTCGATAGATGAGCATCGTCTTTTTTACCAATTTTTTGGAAAACATTCGTCATCCTTGACCGTATACCTGGAGGGACTCTGCACTTCACTTTACGACGCATTGCGCCCTTTTATAATTCACATAAACCATCTTGAGACACTTGCAGAGATATGCTGCATCCTGAGGATAGAAATGTTAGACGAACATGTTCAAAACAACTCTGAACCCTTACAAGGATTCGGGAGTATTTGCCTTCAGCTTCTTCACGATGTTCAAGAGCGCCTCGTCTTTCGAGCTCATCTATATCTCCAGTCAGATGTCCTCAATTACAACCCGTCGGCAGGAGATCTCGCGTATCCTGAAAAACTCAAGATGATGGAGGACATAGCAGAGTCGATTAGAGAAGAGAATAACCAGCTGAGATTAAAGCGGATTTCCCTATCATCTAACGAAAGTGGAACGACCGAAGCTGTCTCGCGTAGCCATTTGACAATGGATCCTCTTCACTACCAAAAATCAAGTGCAGCAAATTCACCAGCCGATTTACACGGGATGTGGTACCCTACCGTTCGTAGAACATTGGTTTGCCTATCCAGGCTTTATCGTTGTGTCGATAGGCCAGTTTTTCAGTCCCTCAGCCAGGAGGCAATCTCTCTTTGTGTTCAGAGCATAGAAAATGCAAGACAGAAGATAAACGACAGATCGGGGCCACTCGATGCCGAACTATTTCAAGTCAAGCACCTCCTCATACTCCGGGAGCAGATAGCCCCTTTTCAGGTTGATTTTACTATAAAAGAGTACAGTCTAGACTTTTCAAAGGTAAAAACAGCTGCCTTTGGGTTATTGGAGAAGAGGTCGAGGCTATTTACCCTCTCCAATAATGCCCTGCTTGAGTTTCTCCTCGAGGGAGCACCGCAAATGAAAGAGCAACTCATAGATTCCAGAAAACATGTCGATGCTAAGCTCAAATCCACATGCCAAAGACTCATACAACACGCTACGCATCTTTTGATAGAACCGGTTATCAAACTCCTCGAAAAAGCAAAGCTAAACGTTGCTCTCGAAGGATCGAACAGGGTCCAAAAACAGTTTTTCAGCAATGCTCAAGAAGTGGCTGCTATCGTGGGCGATGCTCAGAGGTTGATAAAATTCAAGCTACCGGTAATCCAACAATCGATGCAGCTTTACTTGGCCAACAGGGAAACTGAGTGCATACTTTTCAGACCGATGAAAAATAACGTTGTCGCTGCTTTTACCCAACTACTACAATTACTTAGCAATAATTTCACAGCGGAGGAACTCCTCCTCATCGCTTGCCCCTTGCCTGAGCAAATATCCGTCACTCTCAGCTCGACGAGTCTCACCCATGGTAAGGGTACGCAGCAGGAGAATTTCCAGAGATTTGAGGTAGGAGGAAAAAGGGAAGTTGCTATTAATAAGGGTGGCCCTAGTGTCACGGAAAGTCTTCCCATTGGGCAAAAAATAATCACGGACAATACGAATGAAACAGTTATTAGTGAATTCGAGGAAAATCATTCTGGTAGCCAGAACAACTTGTAATAAAAGTAAAATGGAGTTCATGATCAGGGAGAAAATAATTGTTCGGTAATTGTTATTTAGAATCTTGTAGTATTTTTATAACTCGTGGATATGACGTGATAATATATGAGATATGAAACGATGTATATATCAGCCTGAGAATAAAGTACGTACAAACGACTTTGATAAAAAACTAAAAACAGTATTTCATTAAAACTAAGAAAATAATCATATTGCGAGGGAATCCCGATACTCTTTTATGTTTGAAAAATAAAATATCACTGAACACTTTAGTATCTCTGAATCACTCCCAATATTTCAAAGGTCTTTTCTTGTGTAAAATTGGTACAGAGTTTTACTGATTGCAGGTCCCAGTCGTCGCTTTGTTCTTCCAAACTCAATATCACTCAATAAATTTTCTCCAGCGGTACCAGATGCTTTGAAGGAATTTATCAGCGTTTTTGGAGTAGGATAAACATTGACGATAGCAACAGCTTTTTCCAGGGATATCCCCCTCAGTTGAACCAGTTGCCGAATGAACATTTCCCTCACTTTGAATTTCTGTAAAAATAAAAAAAAAACAATGCAATAGTTATACACCAAAATAGGTTCCGAAGTATTGCCTCAATCATCTTGATAATGACCTTGACTTTGGCCGCTGCTTTGTTGAATTCATCAAAGACCATTAGTTGCGTCAAGCTGCTTGTGATATCCGAGTCGATCAAGTCCTCCCTTTTACACGGGATAAGAGTTTTCTCCTAAGATAAACAACGATTTTTTGTTACAGAGTGATGAGTATTTCTGGGGATTCAGATTTTCATGGCGAAATTCTTACTTGATAAATTTTAGTCAGTAATAAGGTCATGCCTGCCAGATGCACCATTGTATCTCTGTGACTGTTCGTGTACTTCACATCAAAGCCGTCTTGAACCAAAGTATTGGTGGCTGCTTGAAAAATATGTGTTACAGGCAGCCCAAGATGCAGATTATTATTTCCATGGCTCTCTACGAGGTAACATTTATTTGGTATTCCACATTTCTTGAGTCTGTACTGCAAGGAAATTCAATTCAGATAATACGAATTATTTATTGTACGAGTGAAATTTGTACCTCGATCTTACCTTTTGCTCTCGGTACCTCCCATCCTTGATACTTGCAGCAAAATCATCCATTCTTTTTCTCTCAACGATGTACGGAAGAATAAGTTCCATTCCAGAGTCTCTGGACCTCGCTATCCAAGTAAAATCTCCTACTTTCAAATCGCGCACTTCAAACTTCGTTTTCGTTTGCGTTAATTCAGCAATTGTAGCATCATTTTTTGCTAATGTCTTTCCCCTTGAAATAAAAAAGAATTCAAAACGATAAGTCTGATGTGCCAAACAATGGAACCAAAGGAGCTTCTGCATGTTGGTAACCGTTCGAATGCCAAGAAATTTTACCCAGCTGTTTCCCTGTTGTCAACTAATAGAACAATGTCAAATGTGTTTGGAGGAAAAATGATGTCATCGTAGCTGCTGCCTGAACTTTCCTGACCTCTGCTTTGGGGCACTATGGTATCAGGAGAATCTGGTTTATCTTTGTAACTCGTAGTGCACCGAGTCTGCATATCGTCAAACTTTTTTTCATTTGGCAAAGCCGTTTGCCAATTATTGATGAATCCTTTTGGGGAATCTGAGCCAGAGTCCAGATATAATAACTCGTCTGTAGTTGGACTATGAGATCTCCAATTTCTGGGAAGGTTCTCTTCATCTGAAATTTGTTTTTCAGCTAGCTGTTCTCTACTACTAGTGCTGCTGCATCCGATAAGAGCTGTCGGGTCTTCAGGATTATCGGCCAATTGAATGGCCATGGCTAATCCGGCGTCTGTGAGCTTATACCTGGAAGTAGCGTAATTTAGAATATTCGATGAATCCCAAAAAGCTGTGATTGTCAGGAAGGTTGGGAATTCTATTTGAGGCCCACCTCGCAGGATTTTTACTTTTAATTACAAGTCCTTTTTCGATTAAAGTCGACATTGATGACCATGCATTGTAGTGAGTACCAGGAGCTGGTTTTGTCATTGAATGATCACACAGATGTCTAGCGCTTGACTGCAGATCATCTTTCCCCATGTACCCTGGAATTGGGTAATGCGTTATGAATAAAAAAGTGCAATTAAGTAGAAGTAGTCTTCTCAAAAATATACTACCGATGTAGCCTGGTTCCGTACTCTTCTCGTAGAGTGTTAAAAGAATTGCATAGCCTCCAGATCTCCAGGCAGGAATATAGGGTCTGTTGGCAGAATGATTTCTTGGTGCCTAGAAGGGAAAAGAAAACCATCAATCTTTGTATAACAGAACTAAAGATTTCCAGGACTCACTCTCTGCCTAACATCTCCAGGATTTTCTTTGTTGTGATTCGTATTTTTATTTTGTCCCAGCTGCTCATCAGGCACAGATTTTTTTATTTTTTTCTTTGGTTTGTCGTCTTGTGCATAGTCTATCGCCAACCTCCCGGGTATGGCATTACCTACTGCTTTATATTCTTCCAATTTCTTGTCCAGCATAGCACATAACTTTGGTCCGAAATTGCGTAAAATTTTACAATCTCTTCCAGAGGGTATTGTCAAAGGACACTGCTTCATACTAGTCAGGGCTTTTCCAAAGCAGTACTGCATTTCAGAGCCTTTAGAAGCAGCGTCGTCTTTCCATTCTTCAAGCCACTGGATGAATAGAGGGTTCGGACAGTTGCGCTTGACTTTAACCCTCTTCATCGTATCTCTTCGATTCCCTTTTACCTATCAAAAGTAAATTACAGTAATCAGAGAATTTCTCACCATTCTGTGGGTGTAATTAAAGCTTCTCAATTTTTACTCACCTTTAATTTCTCTTTCAAATCACACCGCAAGTGGTTCAAACTCACCACGTTGATTTTGACAGATACCACTCTTGAATTACAATTCAAAGGTTAAAAGCGGTTACCGAGGGATGGCGCAACATCGTCTTTCAGCGATGAAGTTTTACCACTTGCATTTACTCGGCAGCAGTACTCGGACACAGTAGCTTTTGCGCACAGTTGCTATCGGACACAAAAATTAATCTCACAGATATTAATCTCGCAAACAATGACTTGTCGTAAGATGCACTCGATCGCTGAAGAATATACAAAGACTATAGTCTTTGGTGCTCTTACATACATAGACTCGATGTTTCTTCGGGGTAAAAATCGAAGTATTAACAAAATTAATTGCAGGACGCTCATCCTACGTATTTTTGCGCAGGGAACACGAATACGTCGATAAAATTAATCTAGAATCAAATCCCATCGAGATATCCTTGATTTATCACTTTTCAGATCGATAAATTGGCGATAACTTGATCAATTTAATAGATGTAAAGTCTTTGACTTACGTTTCTTATCGACTTCTTGATATTATTCAGACCCTGTAAGTGCTTAATGATATGCAAGAGAAGTTACGTTTACTAGGATTCATTTCAGAGTTCCTCCCATTATTTTCAATTGAGTCCCGCGCGTTTTGCCCCTGCAAACGCCTAACTGTAAGCAACTCTGCAATACACCCCTGTGATCGCCGTCAGGTCGCCCGGATTAGGCGGCCGATAAGGGAGGCAATCGAGATATCCTTGATTTTTCACTTTTCAGATCGATAAATTGGCGATAACTTGATCAATTTGATAGGTAATTCAATTTGGCTTGCAGATTCGGATTCCTGAGGTCAAAATACATAAGAATAGCATAGGGAACTCTTTAAAAAAAAATGTAGATCACTCTTCCAGATTTTGAGAAAAAACTAAGGCTATAGTCTTGGTGTTTTTTTGGGGTAAAAATCGAAGTATTTAGAAAATCAATTACAGGACGCTTATCCTACGTATTTTTGCGCAGGGAACACGAATACGTCGATAAAATAATTCTAGAATCAAATCCCATCGAGATATCCTAGATTTTTCACTTTTCAGATCGATAAATTGGCGATAACTTAGTCAATTTAATAGATAAATTAATTTGGCTTGCAGATTCGAATTCCTGAGATCAAAATACATAAGAATACCATAGAGAACTCGATAAAAAAAAATGTCGATTTTTGGCCCAAATTTTGAAAAAAACAAAGGCTATAGGCTTAGGATTTCCTCGATTTTGGGGCCAAAAATAAAGTATTTTTAAAATTGATCGTAGGACGCTTATCTTACGTATTTTTGCGCAAGGAACACGAATACGTCGATGAAATTGATCTAGAATTAAATCCCATCGAGATATCCTTGATTTTTCACTTTTCAGATCGATAAATTGGCGATAACTTGATCAATTTAATAGATAAATTAATTTGGCTTGCAGATTCGAATTCCTGAGATCAAAATACATAAGAATACCATAGAGAACTCGATAAAAAAAAATGACGATTTTTGGCCCGAATTTTGAAAAAATCAAAGGCTATAGGCTTAGGATTTTTGTAATTTTAGGGCCAAAAATGGAGTATATTTAAAATCGATTGCAGGACACTTGTTCAACGTATTTTGACTTCAAAAACACGAATCTGTCGAGTAAATAAAGCCAGAGCCAATATTCATCGAGATATCTTATTTTTTCCAGTGCCGCAGGACATACGACGTTCCAAGAAGTCAGCAGTGGCACAGACTCGCCGAAGAGGACCAGTGTCGTAATAATGACGTCGCAATCACGGACGAGCCCCGACCTTCAACAGGAAGTGCATTCACATCTGCTAGTCTTCAATTCGGAAATTAATTATCATACATAAATAGCGAATAATTGTTAACGTGGAATAAGTGACCATGTCCTCATGTCTTGTAATCATTAGAAAGACTTTGAAACTTGTGAATGATGGTGGAACTTTTTTAATACAGTTATGAATATTACAATAGCACAATTGTTGAATGTATCCTACCTACATAACTCATGAATAAACGAACAGCTATTCCCAAATTGGTTGCTTGATTTTTATTGATTACACCCCTGCATCCAACTCTCATTAAGATCCTCTATGCAAGCAACACATCACGACATCAGGCCCTGACTCGTAACGCCTCATCGCATGCATATGATAAGGCACGCACGCATGCACATGATGTCTGGATGTTTCGAACTGGCTCCTCGCCTGTCCTGTTCTCCTGATACCAAAATTCAGATTTTTGGCCAAAATGTGCCTTGAATTGTCAGGGCCGGTATTGTAGCGATCTACCTTATCACTTCCGGTTGAGATGAAGCATGATACAATACACATAGATGCACATGACATGGCCTGCATGCAGTCGCATAGGATCTATTAACGATCCGGTAGATGAGTATGATGCGATACACAAGCATACACATCATGAGGCCTGCATAGATACGCATATGATCTATTGATCATCCAACAGACGAGTATGATGAGATACACATGCATGCACATGCATGCACATGATGGCTGGATGAACTGGCTCCTCGCCTGTCCTGTTCTCCTGATACCAAAATTCAATTTTTGGCCAAAATGTGCCTTGGATTTCCAGGGCCGGTATTGTAGCGATCTACCTTATCACTTCCGGTTGAGATGAAGCATGATACAATACACATAGATGCACATGACGTGGCCTGCACGCAGTCGCATAGGATCCATTAACGATCCGGTAGATGAGTATAATGCGATACACATGCATACACATGATGAGGCCTGCATGGATACGCATATGATCTATTGATCATCCAACAGACGAGTATGATGAGATACACATGCATACACATGCATGCACATGATGGCTGGATGTTTCGAACTGGCTCCTCGCCTGTCCTGTTCTCCTGATACCAAAATTCAATTTTTGGCCGAAATGTGCCTTGGATTTTCAGGGCCGGTATTGTAGGGATCTACCTTATCACTTCCGGTTTGGTAAATTTGCCCAAAAATCGAGTTTGGTATCAGGAGAACAGGACAGGCGAGGAGCCAGTCCGAGACACAGCATATGCCTGCATGCATGCATGTGATGATGTATGATATCATGTAGGATATGATCTATGAATTTCGCCAACGACAAATGGTAGTGAATGAGGAGTACAGGGGTGTGATCAATAATAGTTGAACAAACGTGTATTGATAGTAGTTAATGTTTATTGATAAATCAACGATTAAAAATACATATGGAGACATCGTAATGACTATTATGGATTCAGTCTTACAGATACACACATTCTTATATGATTTTAACGAGTTACAATCGTGTACAGGACAATACTTCTATCTCGCTTAACATTAGATTAATTATTTGATAGTTCTTAAAAATAAACAAACAATATGTATACAGGACGATCTTATTCATACAAATTTTCTACGCCAAACACATGATGATTGGCTTTGGAGATGCTCCGAGGATAGTCTTTCATCCCGATGAGAGGCCAAACTGCTTCGCAGGCCGCTCGTTTGTCCCCTGGAAAAAGATCGAACAGAGGTGAGTATACATGATAAACGTAAATTGCATCAAAGACTATAGTCTTTGTATATTCTTCATCGATTCTTTGAGCGATTTCGAACAAAATCTGAGTGAAAGGACATCAAAGGCCATAGTCTTTGCTTACGACAAGTCATTGTTTGCGAGATTAATATCTGTGAGATTAATTTTTGTGTCCCATAGCTACTGTGCGCAAAAGCTACTGTGTCCGAGTACTGCTGTGTCCGAAAAAGCCGATGGTCGGTCATTCGTGTGTCCAATCGAAATGTGTGCAATTGAACTGTGTCCAAAAAACCTGTGTGCCAAAATGCTGTGTGCCATTGCTACTGTGTGCAATTGAACTGTGCGCAACTGGGACCCTCTCAATTAATTTATCTACCGAATTGATCGAGTTAATTGCTAATTTTTCACTATAAATTAAAATATCTTTGTAGCTCTTTAGTTGTAGCTTAAGTTTGTGAACCGATTCGTGTTTTCGAGATCAAAATATACAAGACTGCTGCACTGTTACGTTACTTTCATCTTTTCCCTATTTTGTCTGTATTGTTTTTTCGATCTTCTTCTTCATTTCAAATTACCTATTTAGCACATCTTTGAAAACCCCTGCTACCGCCTAACGATATGCGACCAAAGCTACGTCATCTAAAATTATTTTTTTTTCTGCTCGCACCACGCTGAGTTATTGTTGCTATCCCGCGCAGACTCAAAACCACGGGAGCGGCAGGAAAGTGTCATTTAGGTGAGGATAATGCTGAATAAACAGTGCATAGCCTCCGTCAAGATCTGTCTCGGCCTCTGTAAAGTATTTTATCAAATTTTGTAATTCGTATCAAATCTTCAATAATGAGCAAACGAAAGGCTCCGGACAATGCAGATAACCTGAACAGCGATCTCTCTGATTTTCTTATCGGTATATCATCCACTTTTTACGCAACAATTTCCACTCGTTATCTACGATTATTTTTCCCATCAATTTTATATCCATAACCATAGTATCGTACCTTGTCGGTTTCCAGAGCTAGCAAACTACGAACGCAACGTCAGTAAAAACGTCTACAAGTACAATGCTTATCGCAAAGCTGCCGGTACTTTGGCGTCGCTGTCATACAGAGTCAAGAGCGGCGACGAAGCGAAAAAACTCCCGGGGGTCGGGGATAAGATTGCTAAAAAAATCGACGAATTTCTCCAAACTGGGAAACTCCAGAAACTCGAAAAGGTACGGTGTGAATTTACAGTGCGAAAGTAAGTATTCTGTCTTCTGCTTTCGATTTCAGATCAACGCTGACGGTATAACTGCACCCATAAATTTGTTAACCAGAGTATCTGGTATCGGACCTGCCAAGGCAAAAGAATTAGTCGATGCGGGAATCAAAAGTTTGGATGACCTTAGAAAAAATGAAGAGAAGCTTAATCGCCACCAAAAAATAGGGTTTAAGTACGACTCACCTAACAAATTGAAGAGAACGCTCATAGTTGGCTCAGAATTATCTGTCACTTAGTCTCTGTTGCAACAGATACTTCGACGATTTTGAGAAGAAAATCCCAAGGGAAGAAGTTCAGAGAATTGAAACTTTCCTCAATGATTCACTTTCTCATTTGGACCCTGGATACATAGTGACGATATGTGGAAGTTATAGACGTGGCAAGGCAGAGAGTGGTGACATTGATGTTTTGATAACGCACCAGAGTTACACCTCTTCAGACTCCGATGGAAAGAAGAAGGGCTCAAACATGCTAAAGAGTGTAGTCGAGCACCTGGAAAAAGAACAGCTCATCGTCGAGACAATTTCCATGGGTGGTTCAAAATTTATGGTAAGATATTTCAGAATCGGAAGATCCCGCAGCTCAAAAATTGCGTTTTTGCGTTGATGTTAACTCGAGCCTTTGGCCAACAGGGTGTTTGCAGAGATCCCGAGGGCGTTAACAAAGTTTTCCGACGACTCGACATTCGACTGTCTCCAAAAGATCACTATTATTGTGCCGTTCTTTATTTCACGGGGAGTGATTTGTTCAATAAAAATATGCGGGCGCATGCCTTACAAAAAAAATTCACACTCAACGAATATACGCTCAAACATCTGACGCTTGAAGGTATGTTACATTCCAGCGATAGAAAGTTGTCGATACCTGTTTCTTTTTTAATTGAATTTGATCTTGGATCCAAGGGTTACCCGGTGAGGCAGAGACGATAAACAGCGAAGAGGATATCTTCAAGAAGCTCGGACTTCCATACAAGAAGCCGGAGGAGAGAAATTCATAGTCTGAGCATATTCCCAAGGATTTGAACGAATATTGTTTATCAGATCTATACAGGATAATAATATCGTTGATTATTATTTTCATAATAAAAAGCAGAGTGAGTGTATTTCCTTTTTTTCTCTGTTTCACCTACAGTTCTGTATCTGAAAACTTAAATACACTGATATTGTCTGAATATCGTTAAATTCTTTGTTAATTACCTTCACAACTTTCAGTTTATAACAGCTACCCTAATTACGAACTCATTAAACCGAACGTAAACGAAAAAAAAAAAGTTATAACTGCGTGTAAACATAACGTATTAATATACAATGTCAAATGACGTCTCTCATACCTATAACTACAATACCAATGGTAAGTATCGGTGAAAGATTTATTAGTAAAAAAGTAGAGCTCAGGATACTCGTTAAAAAGTTAGTCCAAGTCGATACACGAGTTGGTTCAAAGATTAAAAATTTTTTTTTTTTTCGAGAGGAACTAATGACTGGCAGAAACTAATGCGCCGAGCGAATGAAAAATGGGAGTACAATTTGTCAACGGTGTTAAAAACAGGACTCCTAATCGCTTCGTAACAATTTTTAAACCGTGAGGATAATGTCCTTTTTGTGAAGAACGTAGGCGATTATTCCCCATAGCGTCGTGGTCCAAAGATTCATCGAGAGAAGATTGGCGTGAGTGTTAACTCCCGCGATTTTCCAAGCCCATGGAAACACTCCCATCGTGAAGTAGTGACCCATGTAAAGAAATATCGAATTTGTGCCTGAGAATTGGACAACGATAAAGCATGAGGGAATCGAACCGACGAGAGAATTTTGCATATGCCAAGCGAACTCACCTGCGTAGAAAAATGGCGCGCCATTCCACCAGTGTTGCAGATCGATGAGAACGTAGAGAATAGCATTGACACAGAAAGCTACACTTGACGTTGCCAACACGTAAGATATCGTCATCATGGATTTGTTCACAGCTATGGGGCCATCTTCTTTGCTGAAGCTGCACAAGAACCCGCCCACGAAACCCTGCAAAAAATGATATGCGAAGTAGACGATCAAGTTCTCAAGGTCATTTTATGCTCCCGATAAATAAAATATTAATTTCTCTACCGTAACCAAGGCCCACACCAGCCACCGAATGATCCTGGAACTGGCTTTATGGTAGGTCAGCATGATCCGGCCAGCTTGAACGCCCATGTAAACGAGCAGCACAGCGGACATGGTATTCATAATTCCTGAAAGGCGAAGAATCGTGAAACTTAGTATTCTTTTGAACTCTGGCTTCCAAATTCATTCGACGTGCAATTCTACAAACCTTCTGGATCGTAAGGCAGGTCATTTTCATAAATTCCCGGTGTCTTTTTAGTGTAGATATGAGCACCCAGAACTTGTCGATCGATGTAACCGGCTGCTCCACCTGTACAATTTTGGTAACGTCCTCCTTTGTGGAGTCCTCCTGGACCCAGATAACCTGTTGGACAGCCCGGCACAGGCAGCAAAAAGGTGATGAGCAAATGCGTTGCCGTAATCGCTATGATGACAAGCCATTGCGCCCAACCATCTAGAATGTCTTGCAAGAAACCAAGTCGTCCATACTGCAAAAACCGATAAAAACGATTGTCTTTGATTAGCGAATCCTTCGTCATCGAGGGTCCGTAGAACATGTCATAATCTTTTTCAACATACTTGGAAGGTCCTCTGTGCCTTTGTGAAGATCGCTTCGATAGTCGAGCAGATCAAATAGGTGATACCTAACAACTGGAGTATTCCGGTAAACCTCAATTCTTCGAGCGTAGCTCCGTGCGTATTGTGTTTCGTTGCGCTTATGCTATTTACAATGAGGCCGAGGAAAATCAGTGTCAGTGATCGACGGACACACCGCATTATGATCTTGAGTCGCGAAATGGAGATTCTCAACTGCGTACGCATGGAAATTACTATGGTATATCCCATGATCCAAGCAAAACTAAAAGAGAGCCAGATATTGTAGTTTGGATAATCGTCGATGCTTTAATTTTTACTCACAATGGGAGCACGAGGTCAGCCAGCGTTATTCCATTCCAAGGACTATGATTGAAAAACCAGTATTTACCACCTCCGTTGTTTACGAATATCATAACCAGGATAGCGATCCTATGAAAAGGATATTCTTCTATCAAATCGTGACTTACTTTGCTTATGTATCTATTTTAACAACAGAATTTACGCTACCCCCGAAAAGTATCCAAGAATTTGGCACGGGTACTAGATCTTGTTATCCTCTCCGGCGGACCTGGAACAGCTGCGGTTTCCTGGAGTCTGCCCAGATCCTGGAAAAGGTATCGATCTACTCGCTGTCTTTCGTATTTGCTTTTTCAAGACTTACACTTTGGACGTCCGGCGTCCCTCTTCTTAGCAATCGTGACATCAATCCGGATCGTGCTATGAAAGTCCCGGATACCCAGGTAGTCGCCACAAAAAAAAAGAGCATGAAGGCAGCCAGAATAGCTGCAGAAATGAAAAATGTAATTTAATGCGTTTTTCATCTACATAAGGTCACGATTTTCAGTTTGAACGGCATTACTAACGCATATATGGATTTGGTGGTTGGTATATCGTGTAGATATGTGAGCAGCTTTCGTCGGTCAAGTTCCATCCGTAACGGCCATGTTCGACAAAATCAAATGTCGTGCTGTAAAAATAAATCGTACAAGTTTCTGCTCCGAAAACTCATTTGAAACTTAATTCTTCAGTTTTCCCAAAGTTTTCAAATTAACACAATTTTCAAATACAAAAAAAAGATCTACTTACTGACAATACTCCAGAGGATTAGTATAGTAAACATGAAAAGGATATTTCGTGTCTATCAAGAAGCTGGTATTACTGTTTGGAGGAAGTTTGCCCATCAAAGTGGATTTGCACTGTCATAAAACCATTTAAAATATTAAAACACTCTACTTATGTTCATCGAGGTAACATCGCCATTGCCTCAAGTCCAGTAATAATATTGATTATAGATTCATTGACATTTACCAGCCAACACTCCCACGAGTGACCGTAAAAATCCAAAACCTTGGAGCCGGCATTATGAACAGAGAAGCATGCTTTGTCGAGCCCTAGCTCCTTGCCGCCACAGTCATTGCTGCGTTGCATCGTTCTTGCCCGATGTATCGAGATCGTTCAATGACCCAAAGACCAATTTAGAAATTATGGATCCCTTGCACTCCTTGGGTACGTAGAACTGGCTGCAAAGATAAAAACAGATCAAAATGATATATCATTCCAGAAAACAAGGAGAAATAAAAGACGACCGGAATAATATTTTTAGGTTCAGTTTTACGAGTTCTTTGTCTGCTTGTCAGCAATGTCAGTAGGAAGTACAAGTTGCCTACCAAAATTTACGGCGCAATAAACCGCGACAACCGCGATGCATAATGATCACTCATATCAGTGATAATAATCGTGATAACGCCGTGAATCATCCAACGCACGTAAGCGCAGTGATTTTAATCTGTTGGAAGCTCGAAAACTGGATGACAGAAGTCTAGACGATTGAAATTCCAACTATTAACCAGACCTACCTCAATAGTATGTTGTCAGACGCCTCTCACGTTAGTTCGAGTTGGTCCTTTCTTTTCCCATTTTCTTATTTTTTTGTTCCTTTAACAGACCACCGCCCGTCGTACCGTAAAAAATGCGAGACCGTGGCCTTCAGCGAAAGTCTGAGGGAAGCCGACGAATCCTCGGTCTGCATCGAATAACTGTAAAATCGTTGGTAAAATGCATAGAACATAACTGCAGTTCCTGCGGAGGATAAAAACCTGCGGATGCGATCTTACTGCGACCATTCGCGACCAATGCGCAACAAACGTAAACGCGAACTGTACCGTCAGATTTTGAATAGCGCGCGGTAATATGATAAACAGCGCGGTATACAGGCGCGTAGTTTTGCGCCAGATAACGTTGAGCTTAGTCCCCCACAAATTCTGATATATCTTCTGAATAAAATGAAGCCAAAATCACAGCCTGCACATTTTTCCCCTGCTTTGTACTGTACCAACTCTCAAGGTTATAGGATTCTTTGTCATTGTTATTCAACTCTTGATGTGTCTACTTCCGTTGACTGATATCAATCTTCAGTCAACGCTACTTCATTAAGAAAATTACCGAGAATCTTCGAGACCTTTGAACAAAAAATCTGAAAATACTCGTGAAAGAAAACAATTTGAGTATCATCATATTAGAATCTATCTCTGGCACTGATATATGTACTAACTATATCAGTGATCTTTGGCCTCAAGATTTCTGATTGCTACTTTCAGATACCTCAAGATTGTCACTGATACGTAACTACGAAAGTGTCTTATGTTTATTTGTGAACGTAGACCTGATGATACAAAATCTAAATTGATACATATTTTGAATATTATGTTTGCAAGTCAGATAGACGATCACGTAGTGTTTAATCTGAATGCCATTTCAATCAAACTTTGTGGAACATCCTCATTGTAGCACACGTACAGTTCCCTAGGTTGGGGAGTAGAGTAAGATCGTCCAACGACCCAATAACTGCTTCCGTCTACCTCAAACAAAACTCCGTGTTCTTTGATCGCGATGAGGCTTTTGTTGATCACAGACTTTCCAGTATCCTGATTTAGCATCTTTTCAAACCTAACCGTCTTCTTCAGTAGTTTTTGTATTATCCTAGCAGTGCTGTTGAAGAGACGTAGGATCTTGGAAGATTCTTTTAAATTTCCGCCAACGTCGACGTTCGAGGATATGAGAATACCCTCCAGCGTGTCAAAGTACACATAGTGAAGCAGAGCCTCCTCGTTGACCGCGCTTACTTTCTTTGGGACTATGTAAGCTGCCTGGTTCAGTAAATTTTTGCGAATATCTGCGATGTCCATTGTGCTCAGTTGACTCTCGATCTTTTGTAAGAAACATCAACGGAGGTGTATTTTGGTTAATTGATCGGACAGATAACTCATTTGACACAAACTACTCGACAACAACTCACTCTATCGTAATCCATTTCTGAATCACTGCCATCGGATTGACGCGGATTTGAGTTATTCACCCTTTCCCTGGTTGCTCGTCGCCCTAGAATCGGAGCTGCTTCATCGCTTGCCTCGCTCACTGCACCTGTACCTTGACTCGTAGAATCCTCTGAAGTTTGCAACGAGTACACTGCGGAATATATAACAAGAATCATAATTCGTAATAGTTAGCAGATTCGGCTTCCAATTTGCGGAGCTAAAAATTAAGCATTGTTTCAACCGTTTGAGCAACAGTTCTCTTATCTATTTTAAACATATTTTAAGATTCATGACAGTCGATTCAATAAAATCTCACCTGATCCCGTAGATACTGTGCTCTGATCCAAAGTGCGTCTTTTTAAAATAGATGACACCTCCTGGCTTTTTTTTGGAGCTACAGGGCTGATCTTCTGCATAATGGATCGGGGCTCGCCAGACTTTACGAGTCCGAAAAGTAAATTTTCTGCCATACTTGGAATGAATTTATTCAAGCTTCGATCTCGGATCGTCTTCACCTCTGGCCTTGCATTGGCCACCAACCATTTCTCCGCCAACGTTGGTATCCCAATTTTTTGAACATGTTTCAACGTTTCCTGTGCCTCCTCAACATAAAAAACATCAGGACTGGCGTTTTCTTCGAGTCTGCGGCATTGTGATATCGATTATAATTTTTATCTAATGAAAATTTTTGTGAGAATTATTAAACGATACAGTTTATAGATTTAATACTCACTCAGCGGTACATCCTCCTGATTCTAATAGAACAGCGAGTAATTGATGGCCAAAACCGACAACGAGTAGGAACCACTTTCCATTAGGAACAAATGGCTGCCCATCTGCAACGGTTTCAAAACATCCTCGATTACAAGACAGAGGATAGACTTCCTTCCAAACTACCAAAGATTTCACTGCCTCTTCTCTAACCAAATTCAAAAGTCCCTTCTGACGGAGAAACGAATGGGTTTCTATGAGATCTTGACTGGGAAGGTGAGAAGCCAGTAAAAAATCTCTGTGGTAGAGAGAGCTACCAAGAATTGTGTAGAGGCGTTGACAGTCCATGGGATCTTCGTTCTGAACAAAGTAAAGAATATTTGTATTTGCAATAAAGACATTGGAATCCAAATGCGGAACAGTTTTAATCACCCAGTCTCTGTAGTCCATGGCTTCCATTTCATTCAATGCAGCGTCAATTTGAATCTGGGCATCTCTGGGCAGTTGAATGCAACGTGCTGCGGGTAAAGTATCTTCAAAATTGGACGACGAGGTTCTCATCGATACATCACTTCTTGGTCCCTTCGAATTCGAAGCTACGTCCGAAGGATCTCTGACAATGCTCGAGAAAAGCAATGCAAAAAAATGATCGAGAGCCAAATGATTTTCCTTCGTAGAAAAACATTTGCTTAAACTCTGGTAACTGAACTTCAAGGCTCTCACGACGTCCTCAGCAATTTCCAATGTCTCTTGCAGGCAGCAGCTATCGAGCAATTTTAAAAGATGTTACGATTGCCTGTTCCAAAATGAGATTGAATTCTAAATGCTTACTTTTTTTCTGGTAATGCGAATAACAGCAGCTCCTCCTCTTCTGGTATATACGAAACATTCATGAGTTCGTTATCGTACAAGGTTGTCGTACTACGGCAAAAAACACATGGAATGATGCATCGAACCACAATGAAAAATGGACAAGTGAATATACCTTGTCGGGCGAGGTCCTAATAGGCTGGATAACATGTGATCTAGAGTGACAAAAGCCCCTCTGGCTCGGCAGAGAACAGACT
Source organism: Athalia cordata (assembly GCA_963932425.1). Classification (NCBI taxonomy): domain Eukaryota; kingdom Metazoa; phylum Arthropoda; class Insecta; order Hymenoptera; family Athaliidae; genus Athalia; species Athalia cordata. The sequence continues at coordinate 1,718,711 of OZ010627.1, forward strand.
GCGTGCAGTTGTTAGGCGATCTAGGAAAGCTGTAGATAACATCTTGGAGTTCGGGACCAGTTTCAGAGAGGCCAGTTGTTCTCAGGAATATCACGCCAACGGAGTATTTCATTAAAGACTCCAAAAGTGGACGGGAATTTTCCTCCGACACCAGACGACGGGCCATGGACGACTGCTGCTGGACAAAAGGCCAAGATATTGTGGTATATTAGACGCAAACACGTTTTTTACATTCTAATTCTTCGATTTACTTTCACCGAAATGGGCTCCAACGGTGTTTTGCCTACTTCTGTACCAGCAACTCTCTGCAGCTCTAAGTTGACCTGTAAAAACAATTCGGGGCTTCAGGATTTTAGTCAAATATAAGCATGTGACGTTGATTTCAGAAAACTAATGCTACATCTCACATCCATGGGCTCCGAAATTTCGGATAACAAGCTCTCCAGATTTTGAACAGTAGCTTCCTTGCCGTCGATACTTCGCAGCCAGTCTCCGATCTTGGCAATCTTATTCTTCATTGCTTCTCCGCCGGGTACAAAACCAGCGACCATTACTCTGATGTTGTCAGAAAAAGATCCGGGCACAATCCCTATGTAAGCTTCACAAAGCGTGGCTCGTCTTCCTAACTTATGTCTCTTTCCAGGATCGATTCTGACGACAACCTGTCTGATCTCAGAAACCTGAAGACAATAACTTCGTGAATTTTATATTGAGACTGTGCAATTTTTAAGGTCAATTTTTCTTAATTACATGCCTCGTTATCCCTGAATGTAACTTCCTTGCCACCTCTGTGACTGCTGACACTTTTGTGGGCTGGTTTTTCATTATTTGGAGAAGAAGCCCCTTCCATCTTTGCCTTATTTCTAACACTGTACCTTCGACTCTCTCGACGCCGTATCAGCCGCATAAATTTACCTGCCCTGGTGCTTCTGCGTCTGGCCAATTCTGGTGTCGGAGTCTTTGACTCCATGTTGCGTCGGGAACCATGGGTCTGAAGAGAGTCTAGAGCAGCAGGAAATGACTCGATATAGAAAACCTCTCCTGTCCATTCGATTGCTGAATCCCACTCGACAATGGAGCTGTGAGGTAATTCATCAAGGTTTTGAAAAAGGAGTTGAGGTGGATAGTTGCAGCAGAGTACACGATCTGTTACCTGTTGTTGTCTGAATAATATGATCCAGTGCTTGATTCGGCATCGCTTTCCCACCAGTCATCCTCATCTTCGTTTTCGTTTCCGTTGTCATCATCATCGTCATTATCTTCTTCCTCGCCGTCTTCTATATTCATGTCAACGACAACCTGTTGACCCTGCCGATACTGCTGCTGCTGCTCATTTGGTAAGGTAAAAAGAGGTCTCTCAAGCTCATCCAATAATGTTTCAGCCTCTGCTTTACTCATTGTTATTCGTTCCCGTTGTTGTCAGTTCCTGGTTTGTTGTTGATGTTTGTGGTCCAAGTTGATGATCTTGATCTCGTGCATAACCTGACTCGCGTGTAGTTTATAATGGAATTATACCATTTATGCAGGTTCTACACCAGACCAAATGTCTATTATTTTTTCCACTTTTTGTTTCATACTTTGTGTTTTCATCAACTTTCCTGTCTTCCCTTTATTAATCCGGCTGGCGTCCCATGGTCACACGTCTGGGATCAGAAAGGCCGATATCCAATGATCACAAATTTTTCTTGGTTAATCCGATAGAAAATCCATAGCCATTGGCTACCCCCTCCCATTAAAAGGTATTTTTATTCAAAATTGAATCCTGACCAAAACCAACTTCGTTGCCAAAACTTCCTTTAAAAAAGCCACTATCTATGTAAATAAAAATTCACATCAATTCATTACGGACTCTGTCATTTAATGACATTGTTTTCTCAACTGTAAAAATTGGAGTAATGAACAATTCTCGCGAACTGAATAAGGATAAACAATAACAAGAAATTAGTTTGAAGCAAAACAGCACAAGAAAAATGATAAAATGTGATATTATTTCATTGTCAGACTTGCTCAAAAATTGTAACTAAGGTACAGGAAATATGATTAAATATAGCTCTTCTGATCGCTGCCTGAATTTCTTGCATGGTTCATCATAGACTCGACCTTGTTAGCAGTCTCTCTGACGACATCTGAAATTTCATCGGGAAGGTGATCTAGGGTAGGAATGTGCGCTGACAGTCTCTTGTATACAGAGTCTCTGGATCCGTCTTTCTTAAGTCTCCGCTGTTCCTGGTATTTTAATTGCTGTTTGAAGAAGATTGCATTTTTAATCAGGTCCAAGGTATTGTCATAGTTCTTTCCAGCCCCCTCCATGGCTTTGATTGCGGTCACCGCGTACTCCACGTCGTAGCAACGACCTTGGAGCTGCTGTTGAAGCGCTAAAACTTCCACTCGTTTTTCAACCATTGGCGGTAATGCTTTTCTAACGTGCTCTTGCAGTCGGTAGAAAGCAAGAGATGGCTCGTTTGCCACTATGTGCATGTTCTCTGATATTCTCTCCGTAGCTGTAAACATTAATTGACATTCTCATTTTGCCTGGTAATCTGTAACTCATAGAACCCCAACAACAGTGTCTAATATGATTTATCATTAAGCTACAAAAGACTTTTCAATTTACCTTTTTTCACTTTCGTTTCTAGCTCTTGATCAGGCTGGTATATCTTAGCCATTTTGAAAGTAAAATAAATGTGTATTCCCTCATATAGTTAACGTCAAGCACAGCTCGCGATCCGAACCAACGTGACCTCCATCCAATTCTGTATTTGTTGTTCTAATAATTTTGACAGTTCAATACGCTGAACTATCATAATATTACGTCCCTTTTTTACCCAGGGAGACGAAAGTTTAATTCGAAGCTTCCAAGAGAAACCGCTAAGCCCGAAAAAAGAAAAGAAGCGATATTCCCCCACTTTAGTTTTAGAACGGGAAACGTGGCAGGCGACGCGGCGCGGTTGGCAGTTTTAAGTTTCACCGACAGTACGATATTTGCCGAAACGGAGGAGACATAGGGATCAGATTCATTGGACAGTTTGTCACTCGAGTCCAGGTACATTTCAATTACATACGATATCGGAATATTAGGTGAGTAAAGAATAATGAAACGATTTTCTGTCAAAATATATATACCGATTGATGTAATCTCTGTTCCACAAGAAGTTTGTTCTTTTTTCACTGCTTAGTTTCCCGTTATCAAATTCTTGATTTTAGCCTCACCTTGTCTTAACATATGATCTTAAGTTTTACTTAGAAAATGTCACAAATTTACAATGATTCGAATGAAGTTTCCTTATCCAATCAGTGCAGATATCCCTTTGCACCTGGTAATTAACTGCCGATTCTATTTTAACAGAAAACAATGAAGGTCTACGCAGTTTTCCTAGGGTTTGTAGCCCTCCTCGCACTCGCTCGCTGTGAAGATGACACAGGAGAAGCCGCCCACCTTCTAGTATCTAAACAAATCCTCAACAAGTATCTCGTAGAAACAATGGATGTAGTCGTGAAGGTAAGAAGAGTGAAATAGTGGATCCCTGTCAAACCAAACAATCTAGATTACAAAAAGCCACAGCATTAATCCTATATTTATTTTTTTTGTGTTAGTACACCGTTCACAACGTAGGCAGTTCTGCTGCTCTAGAAGTGGAGATAACTGACAACTCCTTCCATCCTGACAACTTTGCTCGCGTCAGCGGAGAACTGAATGCAAGATTCGACCGTGTGCCTCCGGGCACTAACGTGAGTCACACGGTGGTTGTTAGGCCAAGAAAATATGGTTACTTCAACTTCACAGCTGCCGAGGTTTTGTATCGTCGTACCGAAGACGCTCCCAGGCTGCAGGTTGCCATTAGCAGTGAACCAGGCGAAGGTCTGGTGGTTGCTTTCAGGGACTATGACAAAAAGTTTTCCTCGCATGTGGTAAGCATTCTTGTTGTTATTTATTTGTATCCATCTGTTGTTTTCTGCAGAGATTCAGCAATCTGTGTTTGATTTCTTATTGCAGATCGATTGGGCAGCGTTCGCCGTCATGACTTTGCCCTCATTAGCAATCCCATTCGCCCTGTGGTACTCGAGCAAGAGTAAATATGAAAAACTTTCAAAAAGCTCTAAGAAACATTGATCATCGTTCGTCGGCGTGTGCGGAGCTAGAGTTATGAGAATGCTGAGATGGTTAATTTAATTACGATTAATGTATAAATATTCGTGACTACAAGAGTGCGGCGTGAATGTTTTGTCATAACTATACCTGCGTAATTTTTTTTTTTTGTAATAAACGTTATTTATGATAAAAATTCAAATTTCTTGTTTGATTATACCTTTGATAGTCTAGTCTGCTTCGAAGAATTCGTTACGAGCGCGAGAGCAGCTTGCTGAGAAACGTCAAGAAAATGGCAAAAAGGGATTCTTCCTACACCGTGCATTTTTACAGAAGGGTATCAATAATATCTCAACTATTACGCTCTTTGGCTTGTACAAATGAGCTAGGCAATTATCCTGTTTGCATTTGTGCGCGTGTCACTTCGACCCACTGATATACATATACATATATACTAAATTCGACAATCGTTCTCAACTTCTGTCGTAGTTTTCGATACATTACGATTAATTCGACGTCTGGCAAATTGACAACAGACATAACCTAGCTACGATGTTCCGGTGAAAAAGAAGCAAGTGTAAACAAACATGAAAATCGAAACGTACAAAAGAACTAATCTTGTGAAGTTTGAACGAGTACTAGAAAAAATTAAAAGAAATAGTAAAGCATATCGGATCTGAGTTTATACTAGTTTACAATTGCAACCTAACCCAACTCCGAATGCTGTGAAAAGCCCTATAACTTTAAAGTTAAAATGTACTCAATTTGCAAGAGTACGCACCCAGCGACTGGTGTCGAGCACGCTATTACTTGTTGCTTTTTTAATCAGACAGAAAAATGTCTAGTTGTAGCCAGTGCAAACATCATAAGAGCCTTCCGCTTGATCCCGGATGTCGACTCAACCAAGAAAGAGAGATACACAGGTTCGTTAGAACAATTAATTCCATTTTCCGTCGTATGCAAAATTATCGAAATTCCTCTTATTAGACACACAATTTACAGAATCGAGACCTCCAAAGATGAAACTTGAATGTCTGGCTCAGTATACGTTGCATGGAAATGTAATGTCGATGCAAGCTGTCAGGCTCGTTGGATCTCAGAGAGATTCTCTGCTCCTTAGCTTCAGGGATGCAAAACTGTCCGTCGTAGAGTATGATCTAGACATGCACGATCTGAGGACTGTTTCTTTGCATTATTTTGAAGAAGAGGAAATGAGGGTATAAAGTGAATCACACCTTTGGAGTTGTGTAAATTTCTAAATGAAATATATGTTTCCAATCAGGATGGCTGGACCAATCACCACCACATACCTATAGTCAGGGTAGATCCGGAAGGCAGATGTGCCGTTATGCTTGTTTATGGCAGAAAATTGGTCGTTCTTCCTTTCCGAAAGGATCCCATCATCGACGACGGTGATTTACTCGAGCCCATGAAGCCCTCATCGCACAAGGCTCCGATACTTTCCTCGTACATGATAGTTCTAAAAACACTAGAAGAAAAAATGGACAACATCATAGATCTACAATTCTTACATGGATATTATGAACCCACTTTGCTGATTTTATACGAACCCGTCAGAACGTTTGCTGGGTGAGTTTTAGTGTCAAGTTTTTTTCTCACTTCAGAACCTGTTATCTTTAAATATTCTCTGTTAGGCGCATAGCGGTGAGACAAGACACATGTGCAATGGTTGCAATATCACTCAATATCCAGCAGAAGGTCCACCCCATTATTTGGTCCGTCTCAAATTTGCCTTTTGACTGCTGTCAGGCAGTACCTGTCAAAAAACCTCTCGGAGGAACGCTCATCATGGCTATAAATTCTCTGATATATCTTAACCAGAGTATACCACCTTACGGAGTTTCTCTCAACAGTTTGGCAGAGACCAGCACTAACTTTCCACTCAGTAAGCATATCCAAAACGTGCAATGTACGAATCGATTTCGAAAATCTGCAATTATTTTTTCGCAGAGCCACAGGAGGGTGTAAAGATGAGTCTGGAAGGCGCTCAGGTGGCTTTTATATCTACGGACCGTTTGGTAATATCATTAAAAACCGGAGAGCTTTACGTGCTCTCGTTGTTTGCCGATAGCATGAGATCCGTGCGTGGTTTCCACTTCGATAAAGCTGCGGCCAGCGTTTTGACATCGTGTGTAAGGTTTTAGTTTTTGTCAGTTTCTTTTCAGTGGTCAATCGACGACTGTTACTTTAACTTTGAACTCGATGTCGCAGGTCTGTACGTGCGAGGACAATTATCTCTTTCTCGGTTCAAGACTCGGGAATTCTTTGTTATTGAGATTTATGAAAAAGGAAACCGAAGGCATCGTTGCGCCTGTAACCATAAACAACTCAGAGATAACTCTGGATGACGACGAAGAGGATGAATCCGTTGCCGAAAAGGTTGGAAACGTAGGAAAAGTGAACAACGATAACGTAGAAGATGAAGACAAAGATAAAGACAAGGACGACAACGATGATGACGACGATGACGACGGCGGAGAAACACCAGCCAAAAAAATAAAGCAAGATTACCTTGGGGACTGGATGGCCTCGGATGTACTGGATATCAAAGATACCGAAGAGCTGGAAGTATACGGAAGTGAAGCTCAAGCCTCTATGCAAATAACTTCTTACATCTTCGAAGTGTGCGACAGTCTTCTCAATATCGGACCCTGCGGTAATATATCAATGGGTGAGCCAGCCTTTCTTTCCGAAGAATTTTCTCACAACCAAGATCCTGACGTTGAACTTGTCACGACTTCGGGATACGGTAAAAACGGCGCTCTATGCGTTCTTCAGCGTTCCGTAAGGCCCCAAGTAGTCACGACTTTTGAGCTTCCTGGATGCGAAGACATGTGGACTGTTATTGGTGCGGTGAACAATGAAGAGCAAGCTAAAGCTGAAATAGAAGGAACGCACGCATTTTTGATACTCAGCCACGAAGATTCTACCATGATCCTGCAAACCGGACAAGAAATCAACGAAGTCGAACAGAGTGGGTTCAGCACGCAAGGCACTACTGTCTTCGCTGGAAATCTTGGAGCCAATAAATACATCGTTCAAGTAACGCAGATGGGAGTGAGGCTCATGCAAGGACTGGAACAGATTCAACATATCCCGTTGGATCTCGGATGTCCAATCGTCCATGCTAGCTGCGCTGATCCTTATGTTACAATTTTAAGCGAAGACGGTCAGGTTATGTTACTGACACTCAGAGAAGGCCGTAGCGCACCACGACTTCACATTTATCCTGCAAACCTCCTCTTCAGACCACAAATCGAGACTCTCTGCGCCTACAGAGACGTCAGCGGCATTTTCACTACTCATCATCCGGACGATCCGGAAGACGCGGACTTTCCTAGAGAGGAAAAACTAAACGACGAACCAATTTTCGCTGGGACTGTTGACGACGAGGATGAACTTCTCTATGGTGATGCACCCGCCTTTCAAATGCCTATTCCTCCACGTGTGAAAACTCACGATGGTACCAATAAGAAATTACCCTGGTGGCAGAAACATTTGCAAGAAATAAAGCCGACTTTCTGGCTTCTTGCATATCGGGACAGTGGTACGCTGGAAATTTATTCACTTCCAGAACTCAGACTTTGTTATTTGATTCGTAACTTTGGCTTTGGGCAATACGTGCTACACGACAGCATGGAATCAACGACACTGATGACTTCGCAATCCAACGAACTTCCTTGTCGAGAAATGCAAGTTAGGGAAATTCTCATGGTTTCTCTCGGTCACCATGGAAGCAGGCCAATGCTTTTGGTCAGAACTGATTCGGAGATACAAATCTATCAAGCTTATCGATACCCGAAAGGTCATTTAAAACTCCGATTCCGAAAACTGGATCATTCGATTATTCCAGGACAGATCAGGCCAAAACCAAAAACTGAAAGCGAACTCAACATGAGTACTGTGCGTGTGTGCATGATGCGATACTTCAGCAATATTGCTGGATACAACGGAGTCTTTCTTTGCGGAGGATACCCGCACTGGATATTCCTCACAGGACGTGGAGAGCTGCGAGCCCACCCTATGGGGATCGATGGCGCCATTACTTCTTTTGCGCCATTCAACAACGTAAATTGTCCACAGGGTTTTCTATACTTCAACGGAAAAGAAGAGCTCAGAATTTGTGTATTGCCCACGCACTTGTCCTACGATGCTCCGTGGCCAGTTAGAAAAGTCCCGTTGCGCTGCACTCCGCATTTTGTAACTTATCATCTGGAGAGTAAAACTTATTGTGTCATAACCAGCATAGCTGAACCGCTCAAAAGCTATTACAAGTTTAACGGAGAGGACAAGGAATACACGGAGGAAGAAAGAGACGAACGATTTTTGTATCCTATGCAAGATCAATTCTGCATTGTATTATTTTCCCCAGTATCGTGGGAGACTATTCCGAATACAAAAATAGAACTTGATCAATGGGAACACGTGACTTGCTTGAAAAACGTATCCTTGGCGTACGAGGGTACGAGGTCTGGTCTCAAAGGTTACATCGTACTTGGTACCAATTATAACTATGGTGAAGATATAACTAGTCGGGGGAGAATCCTGATATTTGATATCATAGAAGTTGTTCCTGAGCCTGGCCAACCCCTTACGAAAAATCGGTTCAAACAAATCTATGCCAAGGAACAGAAAGGCCCGATAACAGCGATCACCCAAGTCTCCGGATTCCTCGTTTCTGCCGTTGGACAAAAAATCTACATATGGCAGCTTAAGGACAACGATCTAGTTGGCGTCGCTTTTATCGATACACAAATTTACATCCACCAGATGCTAAGCATTAAGAGTCTGATTCTTGTTGCTGACGTTTACAAATCTATAAGCTTGCTCAGATTCCAGGAGGAATACAGGACCCTTTCTCTCGTCAGCCGGGATTTCAGACCTGCTGAGGTCTACACGATTGAGTATCTAATAGATAACAACAATTTGGGCTTCCTTGTGGCTGACGGAGAGAACAATTTGGCTCTTTTTATGTACCAACCTGAGTCCAGGGAGAGTTTAGGAGGGCAAAAGCTCATCAGAAAAGCGGACTTCCACCTCGGGCAAAAAGTTAACACTTTTTTTAGGATCAGATGCAAACTTGCAGATCCTGGGAATGACAGAAAACATTTCACTGGCGCAGACAGAAGGCATATCACAATGTATGGTAAGTATTTAAAAAATGCTTCATGACCACTGTTTTCGTTCTCGGATATTTACGTTCTCTGTTCTTAGCAACGTTGGACGGAAGTCTTGGCTACGTGCTTCCTGTGCCTGAGAAGACTTATCGGCGGCTCTTGATGTTGCAGAATGTTCTAGTTACCCATATTTCACACACCGCAGGATTGAATCCTAAGGCCTACAGGTGAAATACATCTCAATTTACAGATCAAGTGCGAATACATTCGCCCTTTTGCAAAAAGACATTGATTACATGGTATTTTCAGGACTTACAAGAGCTACATAAGAATGCAGGGTAATCCGGCACGAGGAATCATCGATGGTGATTTGGTCTGGAAATATCTTCTTTTGCCAAACAACGAGAAGATAGAAGTTGCCAAAAAAATTGGGACCAAAGTGCAGGAAATTATTGAAGACATTACAGACATCGATCGTCAAACTGCTCACTTCTGAGCCGGCATCCAATCTGGAGATTTTGGAAATTTAGAATACTGGGAAAGTCTTCGAGTTCAGGGAAAGCTTGTTCTTCGATGTTTAGCAAGACTCTCTTGTTAATCAAACCTGAAAAACCTTGTAAATTCTGGATGGGGTGTACAGTAAACTACAAAAGAAATTTTGTGGGTATACACAGAGACTGAACAACCCACTTTTTGCTAGTAGCCAAGTCTTTGTTCCCTAGCTGTAGAATGATGACAAATTTCTGAGGTTGATTATCGTCATTTTACGGATGTCTAACAGAGGATGTCTTAAATAAAGAATCTGTGCATTTGTAATCTGTGTTGAAAACCTCGTTTGGCATTCAAATGAGTGAACTTATTTGTGTATCCTAAATCCCAAAGGCGTCGACAATTTTTCATCTATTTTTTTTATTCAGAATGCAAAGATGCATTCATTTTCTCCAGTTCCAGAGTAGTTAGCCGATAGACTAACGTAATGGTGGCTACTCTATCGAATAGAGTTCCAATGCCCGAAGAGAATGCGGGACATGACAAAATGGCTACTTCCGGTATCGACTCTACTCGTCTCCAAGGAGCAGTTCCGTAATCAGGGAAAGTAGGAATAGTGTAATGATGATAATCGGGAGCTAATCGTGTAGCCCGGGGGTGTATCTGTCGTGTGTGTACGTGTGTGTGTTTGTTGTGCTATCTTTCTATCCCTGGTGTTGTTTTTCGGAGCAGGAATAAAAAGGAGGAAAATATCAAAAATACCTAGCTGCTTAAAAAAACCTCCCGCATTTATCACCATTGGACCTGAGAAAATGTCGTCCTACATTCAAGTCGCTGAAGATGAGGGCGAGGAACCGATAGAATTGCCTACCGAGGACGACAGCACGTTATTACTCACAACATTATCAGCTCAGTTCCCAGGAACTTGTGGCCTAAAATATCGAAATCCAGAATCCAGGGCTATGCGTGGCGTTAGGTTGTCCGAAGGTCGTTTACACCCGCCGGAAAATGGATGGGGCAAAGCTGTTTATTTTTGCGTATTTCCAAAAGGTACGCACCTACGTATCTTCTTGCCCCTCCCCTCTTACAAAGCCCCGAGAAGTGTATCACCATAAATTACATTCGGAAATATCAACTATCGGCGCTGTTTCTTCTTCGATCTTTTATTTCATAATCTCAATATTTCTCTCCATGGGCAGAGTAAATAATGATTATTCTTTTCCTGAAATTTAGAGAACAAGCGCAAGTCAGATGACAACTTGGAAAATTCAACGGCTAAGACAAAACGGATGGAAACAAAGCTTCGTTGTACCGATCTTATAGTCCTTGGTCTTCCATGGAAAACGACTGAACAAAATCTTCGAGAATATTTCGAAACTTTTGGCGAAGTTCTAATGGCTCAAGTGAGTTTTCAATCAACCAATCTCATAATCAGTTTTACATCAGTATCAGGTTCTCAATTTCCACGGGATATATCCTCATTCATTCGTTCATGTATAGTTTCCTAGAATATCGATTGCGTATCACGAATAACCTTTTATTTATTGACAGTCCTGGCAGTTTGTCGTTTTCATATCCACCTGGTTATTGCCAAATGTGACAAAAGCTTTTACTCAAAGCTTTTGCCCTCAACCAATGTCCGAATAATTTCTTCTGCCTCTTTCGTTCGAACAATAATCTTTACACAGTGTGTATTGTTTCTGTATTCAGTCCATGATATTAAAATTCTTACTTTCAAATTTATTCAGGTAAATAATAGATGGGTCATCAGGCCTGTAAATCATTCAATATCTTACAACTTATCTTACACCATTAATTTAAACCGACAGTTATTATTTTTAATATCAGTTCTTGTTGCCATATCACTATTACTTCAATCATCATAATTTTGTGTTAATAATGTTGTTATTGTTGTTATTTTTATCATTATTCTTGTTATTTTTAATGTTACTACTCCTACTATTTATTATCATCATCATCATCATGATCATCATCATCATTATTATTATTATTATTATTAGCATTATCATTATTATTGTTGTTGTTGTTGCAATTATCGTTATTAGGCAACAAAAAAGAATTCACAAGTTTACCAATTACCCAATATACACTACCGTCGGAAAATTTGAACAAGCTGATTTTTTTCTTATTCAAATGCTACGTGATTCTATAAATTGGTACCAATTTAATTTGCATACCAGCAAAAAACAAAACAAAAAAGAGAAAAACAGAATTAATAATTAATCATATATCTTAATAGTTCCTCTGCCGTAATGTCCTGTGTATTTTCACATCCCTAGATATTTTAGTGTTTTCGCAAAATGGTAAACCTCGTGGTCAGAACAAGGGTCTGAGATGGTAGGAAAATGGTTTCAACCCAAGTCTAAAGCACAACCTCCGATGGAACGATGTCGAACTTTGGATTATCAGCAGCTCGATATGCCCCACGTACAGGACGTTTGACATCTATGGAGAAGATTACTACTCGGATGTCACGAATCGGTAAACAAACAGAGGATCACAAAAAAAAAAAAAGCTAAATTGGATGGAATCGCGAAACAAGATAACGAGCGAACGATGTGATGGGAGTGGGTCTGCAGAGTGCACAAGAATCTTTATCTATTGGCTTTAGCATGTGTCTTCAGGGTTATGTCTGTCTATTGTTGGCGTGTGCTCGATCGGGTGTCCTGTGTACACGAATGAAAAGCCAGACGACTTGATTGAAAGCGTAAAGATGAGATGAGGGATGGAGACTCCGATGTATACCTAAATGTGGACGTTCAAGGTCAACGATGAAAGGAGAATGAGAATATTGATGACACAGAGAAAAATAAATGGAAAAACAGAAGGGAAAGAAACATGAAACAATAGAGAGAGAAAGGAAAAAAGGAGAGCGAAAGATAAGAGAGGATGTTGAGGATGTTAAGGATGGTGAGGATGATGGTTTTGGATTGTTGGGTTGAAGATAAGGAGTTTGATAAGCTATCTGAAGAGGCTTTGAAAGAAGGAAACAATATTTTTAACTGTGTATGGCTGTGATTAGGGAAAATGTCAAATGATGCATTTGTGTACAGAGAAGGTGTTGCGCTTTTCAATGTCTGTGAAGTGGGCAATAATTTTTCAGGGTACCTCTATTATATCCTTATCCGATACGACGTATGTCCTTGAAGGTATTTTTCACCGTCTATTGCTAAAATTCGTTTCCCCCAAAAATCATTTTCCATTTCAATTATCCTTTCTTTGACTAAACAGTAGAAGACACCTCGTATGAGATTTATCTTTCACTGTCCTTTGCCGTTAATCTAACCTCGGCATTGTGTTAAGTTGCCGGAAATTTTCGATAAACGATTGTTGCGATCAATTGTATACATCGATATAAACTAAACATCATTAAAATCAACTCGTCGCGGATGCAGGCCCCTGTTTGATTTGAAATAATAAGAAAAGGGAACATGAAGACTTTCGTTTCCCAATCTCGCTGAAACTTATTCCGTATGTCAAAAACGATTTCCGATGGTAGTGTATGAGGATTTTCTAATTTACATGTATACCTGCATATACAAATTATATGAACGCGTGTAAAATGACTGTGTTTCTGGATGTGCCTGTAACACCCCGCTGCCATAATGACTGGCTGTCTGGTTTGTTCTCTGCGGCCACCTATCATACATTCAAATTTTTTACATAATAGTCACGTATTGAAAATGGCCTAACATCACGTCTTATTCATTGTTTTTATCCAATCCGACAGGTAAAAAAGGACGCAAAATCTGGGCAGAGCAAAGGGTTTGGGTTCATCAGATTTGGTAGCTACGAGTCGCAGCTGAGGTGCCTCGCTCAACGGCATATGATTGACGGAAGATGGTGCGACGTCAAGGTCCCGAACAGCAAGGTAAAATAATTAATACATCTTGAGATTAGACCTATAGTAATTCGTATGTACATATACACAGTGTAATTGCACACTTCATTGAGACAATTTTTAACCTTTATCGAGCCTGCTATCCAGCTTTTTTATTTTTATATGCGTACATTGTATAACTGTAGTCCATACAGTTTGAGATTCAATTGTACGAGTGGCTGAGAATCTGCGTGTGAGTTGAAATTCGAGAAAGTTTGAGAGCGTGAGAAAAGTGAGCGCAAAACCAAAAAAACAGAAGACAGTGATTAAAATGGCTGGTGAAAAAATAAAGTTAAATGACCATCGTTATCTTCGATCAACCCGGCAACGAACTGTAGCTAGTGTAGATATTATTCAACTTTCAATTCTGACGATATATTATGTGCAGATTGCAGCAAACAATAAGGACAAGATTAAAAATATGTTTACAAAGACTGCCAAAACGTTTCTATTGCCTTACAAGTTTGATTCTTCTCATGCATCTGATTATATCTCATGATCTTCGTTTACTAGTTTCCACTGATGTGTATGCATCATCGATTGGTTTGAATCCGTAATCGATATTAGAGCAGTGCATAGCATCGATACCTAGCTAAATGTGCGATGACGGTTCATAGCTGTGTTTGTTTGTATTTATATTTGTATAGTGTGACTTTTTACATTCAACTATATGTACAATGAGTGGGTGATGAACTTACAATATCTGTGTACAGGAGTGCTGTATGAAGATAATGCCATTTTATATGTATAAAATACCTATGTTCATAAGTATTGCGATAGTCGACGGGTTATCGGTCATGTGTAGTGCGGTATGAGAGTCTGACGTACAAACGTCTGCGTGTTTCTGTGTGTTAAGTATGTAAGCATGAGAATGAAACAGAAATATGGATGTTGATTGCTACCGAAAAGAAAAAGGAAAAAACAGAGTTGATTTTACCTTAAGTTTTGTGTGTTGCAAAAAAAAAAACTATGAAAAGTAAAAACAAACAGTTTCAGTTTTAAGATATTGTCGAGCGCCGGTGTGTCTGGTTACAGAATATTGACGGTATAATGATGGCTCGTCAGTATGACATGAGCAATAACAGCCACGCCGAGTGCTATCATCCGATACCTGTCCACACGCCAACAAACCGTCGTTTCCATAACAACCCCAAGTCACATTCGGCAACTTTTGTGAGCTCGAGCATGACGACAAAGGGACCGATGTCTTCATCGTCAAGGAACAGCAACTTAGAAGTGACTGGGAATGACTACAATTCTAATACCCCTCTCCCTATGGCAATGCCCATGGCCATGCCCATACCTCTTCCCGTTCATCTGCCCATGGCACTTCCTCTCCCGTTGCCCACTTTACCATCGAATTCCGTAGCCCCTTATACAAACGTTAGATATGATTCAAGTTATGATTATCGCCCGACGCACTACCCTTCGTACCCACCAAACTACCCTTGCGATGAGGATAAATACAAGCAGTACGATTCTGGAAATGGATGCGATGGCTACGAGACCTATGAAGGCATGTACGAGAAACCGTATTCTACGTATGGAACAAATACGACGACCACAAGTTTGGAAAATATGTACGATTCGTTGCATTATGAATCTAGAGGCGCAGGGATAAATGGAAGTACATCATCGGCACCACATGTTCAGGCTCCTTATCACCAACAGGATCACCAAGACTACCAGCGTTACGGAGATTATTATCACGGGGTTGGTATTGAAAATAATACCGAGCGGGGGAGGTGCAATAGCAATCACAATAATTTTGATGGTTATGAGCGGTCGGTGACGTCTTATTCATACAGTGGGGCGGAAAGTAGGTATACAAATAACCATCATTACAATGTCGGCTCGGTGATCGACTCAAGAACGTCATCCTCTTCTTCCTCGTCGATCAATGAGGGAAGAGGAGAGCACAGATTTCACCATCACAATCAATATCGCCATCATATTCAAGCACGACAGAAGCACGGACCTTCGGCGGATGACAGAAAAGAATCTGGGCGACACAGGGCACTCTCAGAAGCAGGAAAATCAGAGACACGGTATCATAACAATGCGAAAGAAAACTACTACGACCGTTACTACAAACATCGACCCGCCAGGGATCATTGCATCGCTGAATTACCAAGGTACAACAGAGACGGAACCGACGAAGAATTTTGAGAGCAGATTACATGTAATTTAAGACTAATTAAGGCGCTGATCATGTATCGCAATCTCTCTCTCTCTCTCTCTTTTCTTCTCAGCTCGCAGATTTTCTTACATCTTGTTAAACTAGCGTCACTTCCTTTTTTCTTTATGATACACTGAAATTCTAGTCGCGAATTGTTTTTTGGTAAATATACAAGTACATAGGTACGACCGCCTATATATTGTAGATATTCACGTTATTTATCGATAGATTATTAGAGATGAAAATTTGTTATAATTAACTATAATTCAATGGCAAGTTAAAATACACTGACGTCTGTGATTTGTGCACATAGGAGGGAATGATCCAACAAGTACCATGCAAGGTATTCGTGGGCCGTTGCACGGAGGATTTAACAGCGGATGACCTGCGTGAATATTTCTCCAAATTTGGCGAAGTTACCGACGTATTCATACCGAAACCCTTCCGTGCATTTTCATTTGTTACATTCCTCGACCCAGAGGTAGCCCAATCTCTGTGCGGCGAGGATCATATCATAAAGGGTGTATCGGTCCACGTGTCAAACGCTGCACCGAAATCTGAAAGCAATAATAGAAATTTTAATAACCAAATGAATTCAAATATGAGAAACAGAGGAGGAGGCGGAGGCGGTGGTGGCGGCGGCGGTGGTGGTAGCGGAGGCGGTGGTGGAGGAATGCAGGCTGGTCCGATCGACGGGAATATGCAAGGAAACTATCAAGGGAATCGTTACATGGGCCACTCCGGCAACAATATGGGTCCTAACGGATGGAGTAACCCTGGCAACCGAGGGAATTTGGATATGCCTAATTTACAGGCACTTGGCATAACCGGTCAGAATAATGGAGGCGGTGGTGGAGGTGGTGGTGGGATGTCGAATCCTCTGGCAATGAGTGGTTTGAATCTATCCGCACTTCCCATGAATCCCGCATTGGTAGCTGCTGCGTTAAATCAGGCTTCCTGGGGCCTGATAGGAAATTTACAAAACCAGGGAAACGATCAGGGCTATTCTAACCAGCCAGGACCACCGGGGCAGCCACCTTCGGGTAATAATACTTTAGGAAATTCTGGTAACTCCGGTTTTTTAAGCTGGATGAACCAGGGCGGAGGAGGCGGCGGAGGAGCGGGTAGTGGAGCAGGTGATGGAAATGCTGGAAATCCTGCAACGGGAGGTGGTGGTCCCGGCCCAAATAATCCTAACGCATCGCAAGGTGCTTGGCAAAATCATCCAGGGCAGCGGGATCAAAAGTCAAATACCTTTCTCAAGTACGAGTAGTGATTTTTACACAAGTAAGAAAAACATTTTGTCCTATGCATTATAGGGGGGTTCGGTAGATTCGAGATTCTTAATATGGTCGAACGATATCAGAAGAGGGTGGAAAGGTGAGCTTGGATCGGGATTAAATTTATTACCAGTTATTTCGTTTGTCGTTGCTAAATTTCTTAGGATTCGAACGAACGGTTTTTGGGAAGTGTGTGTTTTCCAATGGGTCTAAATGAGTTCAGTTGTAATGGATATAAGCATTTTATTGTCGGCATATTTGAAGGGCTGCCCTCTCTTTTGTAAAGTATTAGGATTTCAAATCTCAGCTACTTCCTAATAAAGAATTATTAAGTAAATGCGATCGGAGACAAAGTATAATGTAATAAATAGAGTGAATATATTGTGTGTGGATATGATAGGGATGTTTATTTAATCCCTTGATATAATATATATATATCAATGATGATTGTGAAAATATCTGACGAGATGAATCTTGATCGTTGTACTCGTTAATTTACACAATTTAATTTTTTTAAACACGACGTGCATCTTGAATATGAAATTACTCGAGTACGACAAAATTGGACATCCGTTGCCCAGAAACATATTTTTGTAGTATTCCTTATTTCAAAAATGACAAACACAATTTTTATCAGAACACGAAACATGAATCAGAAACTATAAAAAATTAACAACGGGGTATTCTCATTGTTTTAGTTTTTCTTCTTTTTTTTTTTTCTCCATTTCATTTCATTTTATTTCATTTCATTTAGCACGTCGTGTTAATAACGAATAACAAGAAAAAAAAGTAAAAAAAAAACAACAAAAACAAACCAGTAATAATTGAAAAATAATAATTAAATGTAAATTAAGAAGATGCTATAAATATACATACAATATTGCGTAAAAGAAAGTTTTAGCGTTATTAGGATGTTTACAGCGATAAAATTGATAACAATAATAAAAATTAATGATAATAATGTTAATATTAATGATAATGATAATGATAATGATAACGATAACACCGATTTGCTTCTTCTTATGCGAGATTGAATATGAAAAACGAGGGCTGCAGGAGAGAATATTGTTTAATATTACCACTTAAGAATTATTATAAATATGGAGAAAAAAAAAAACACAAATCAGAATAAACGGTCGAAAGGATAAAGTGAATAATAAAATGAAATGATTAATGTTAATAACAATGATAATAAATTCATACCGAGATAAAGTCTTACGTATAAAAATCTGTGACGAACAGAATTTTATTATACCGCAAAGAAAGAACTTGGTCGATAACTTACTAATAATAATACATATGTTGAACGAACATATTCTCTTTTCAACAAGTTTAACGACGGACATACTCGAAATGATGAATCGAATAAAAGAAATAATATTATGATTTTTCAATGTAAACATATTATTTTAATACATACACAGAACCGTGTGTAAAGTGTGGCGTGAAAATAGATATTTACTTGTGTGACTTTGAAACGCGTTGTATACCAAAAACTTAACAACGTCAACAACGGCAACTGAATTTTGATCATTTGAATAATTGATTTCGAATTTGATTTCGAATATAATCGCAGTGCTGCTGTAAAGTACTCGCTTTGTTTTGTTCATAATAAAGATGGAACGAAGAAAAAGATAAAACAAAGATAACAAGAATCAACCAAAAGAAACGGAGAAGGAATGCTTGTAATATACCTATGTACACATATTATACTGCATTAAATTAGTTTACTTAGCTAATTGTTGAATAATATTAATATTTTCGTTGCTCTTAATATAATTATAATAATTATTATCATCATTAATACGTTTGTCATCATCATTGACAATATTATTTTTATTACTGGTTATATTATTATCATCGCTATCGTCGTCGTCGTTGTCATCATCATCATCATTATTATTATTATCATCATCGTCATTACTATTATTAATATCGTTATCGCATCATTGTTCTTATTATTATCATTATTATTGTTATTATTGTGACTTGATATGGAAAAAGCTAGAAGTATAATAGTTTCAACTTTACCAATAATTAAGAAATCAAATGGATGAAATGATTAGGCTACTACTACTACTGCAGTTGTGAAAGAGTTTATTATGGAGTGAAGCGAATTATGATGATAATAGTAAGTTATTGTACGATTGTCTGTACATGATATTTTATGCGTGACGACATCGTCGAAAGTCATGGTCGTGATCATATCGTCATAGTAAACGAATAATCATCACCGAGATATTATTTGCATGACTATCTTAAAGAGAACAAAAAAAAAATAAAAAAATAGCAACAACCCATCGCGCGTTGTGTAAATATTAAAAGAAAAGGGAATACTTGTGTGTGAGATAGATCGTAAATGAGTAATAAAGTTAATAAATTAATAAGGTTAAAAAATAAATAAATAACGTAATGAATCGACGCGTGTTAATGAAAGAAAGAAGCGTGCGGTGGGTGTGCGAAGAGTGGTTGAAAAACAAAAATAATTCAAGATTAAGAATATATATGATTTATAGGGTTATTATATTATAACAATTTCAATAATAAAGTAATGTGAAAACTGATATAATAGACCACTCTCTTCCGTTCTTTCTATTTCTTTTCATATTTTTTCCCTTTGGCAGTTATCAAAGTATGTAATATATGTCGTCGTGCGATCTAACGGTGATTCATATGATACCGGTCACCTACCTGGTATTGGAAAATAGATTTCAGAAGTAAATCTGCACAGAGAAATAAAGTTCCTCTTCCATTAGCCGAATACCAATTTTGAACTCTGAGTAAAGGCTTCTGAACTTTGCGCCCATGGCAAATAACTATCCTAGGTGGTTTTCAGTCAACGACTACATCGACTGCGGTTAGTACAAACACCAAATTTTATTGAAAATATACACTTTTGATAGTATTCAAGTGTTTGTACATTAAGATTACAGGTATATGATCACGCACACTTACACAATATTTATTATTAAATATCGCAGATTTATGCATATGGTTAGGTGTTACGATATTCAGTTCAGATTGAGTACAACAATGATTGATATTCTATATCTTACTCGAAATCTCTAGAATCGCTATAATTGTACCGGATGACGATGATGGATACAATATTGGTAATAATAATAATAACAATGTTAAGATAATAGATAGGCCGACAGGCGCATAATTGACAGAAATGACAATGAATAGACTATAAAACTCCGGGAATTTTTAATATCCCGCACTCCATTGATTTCAAATTCGGAAGAACCAATTGGTCGTATATGTATGCTGAGATATATATGTTATCGCGATTTTTGGTCTCTGAATTTCTCTCACAGTGAAATAGCTGTCAGAAAAATGGTCCTTGGATTATAAAAAAAAAAACGAAAATAGAAAAACGAGTACAGTTGTCATAGATATTCACTAGAATCTTTTGAATTGCCTTTCTTTTTCCACTATTCATTTGGAGAAGCAGAGTTCATTAAACACACCAACATTAAAAGCAATTTCCAAACAACCTTTGAAACGATTGTTGTTTCCTCGCATCGATATCTCCAAGACTTAATCATACAAATAATTTATGGTCCATCAAATTGTCGTTTGCATGGCTAGAGTTACAAAACTCTTAACTTATCTATTTTATTTTGGTGGCAAGAAATTCCCCTCTTTTAAAGCATTAATAGCTCTTATCTTACATTCTTAAATCATTTTGGTGAGGTCATTCTCATCATCGGAGGTCTCCGGTTCCGTGTTAAGTTTACTAAAATCTCTGGTGTTTGGTCGTTTGTCAAAAAATTTTCGACCACTACCACCCAATTTGCTATTTCTAGATTCCAGTAAGTTTGATAACTTGAAATTTTCCCTTCTATCAGATTCCCAGCGCACACCGGCTCGTCTCACTGTCAACAAACACCCTGTAAATTAAAAAATTATCCGTCAACATCATGAATTGCGTTGGTTTTTTTTATTACATCGGATCTTTTTTTTCCCTCCTTTGATTCCATACCTCAATACTTTGCTCGCTATTACTCGTTCCTCGGTTTTTAAAACGTGCCACGAAACAAACTAGAAATCAACAGCGATCTGGTGGGAGGAAGCTAATTTTGGAAGGAAAAATAAAGGAAGGAGCAAAGTATAATTGCAAAATACAATAATAAAAAGAACGAACAAAAGTGGGTAAAAATAAATGTATATTTTCTTTTTGTATAGGTACACACAAAAAGTAAAGATGACAGTAATAAAAATAGAGGTAAATAATAAATAATAATCACAATTACAAGACGGTAAAAAATCTGTATACAAAATTTCAATAGTATAATTGAAATAAATTTAAAAAAAATTAACATGCTAGAACCAAGGTTCAAATACTGCGCAGTAAAACCGTTAAAAGTTAGGTAAAATACTCAACAAGAGCGAAGAGTCTCAACTACTCCGATGATAACATGAAAACACTGAAATTCATCGTAACAAGATTATCAAAAGTAAAATTTTTTCACACCGATCACCTCAGTTGCTGAAAGTTATTTGAACAAGATACTCGGACCTTGCATAACGGACGGAATAATCTTCAGAATCTTGAGCTTCAGTGATAACTTAAAGTCTCGGTGAAAAATACTATAGTCTTTATCGTTATTGTACTAATTTTCTAAACTCTATTTCAGCATCATCGTATCGATTGTTTCTACTACCTCTTTTTCGGCATCTCGCAACTATGGCTGCAACGGCGACGCACAGTGCAACAAGCACGATAGCGGCGGTAACGAGTGACAAAATAATCGTCGTTGCTGTGACACCCTTCCGTGCAGGATCAATCGAGTTCACGTCTGTCAGTGGAAGAGTTTCATGATGCGGAGAAGCCGAAGACAGAATTGGTAGCAAAGCATCAGATTCGCTCTTCCGACTTTGCAGCGTAGAATTTGTCATATCTGATGCGACGAGGTAACAGTGTTAATAGTCGACGGATAGTTAGATTGGAAAATTTTTGATAATTACCTTGCGAAAATTTGTGCACTTTATGGGGATCCAATTCGACAACGTATATCGATTTTCCGTCGCTCGAAACTGCTATGTCGTGTGGATTTTTCATGTCCATTCCAGGTGCGAATTGCGACTGAACTCCGCCAGTGGCAACGTCTACGACGTATCCTCTGACGTGTGCGGCAGGGGCCGTGAATTCTGGACCATTGATCAGGTAAATTTTTCCTCTACTGTAAGCGATGCTGAATATCCTTGTCCCGATTAGAGGGTGTTTGTATTCTCGGTGAAAAGTCCCGTTGTTAGCGTAAAAACACGACACTCTACCATTTTCCCTGTCCGCAACGAATACGAGATCCAATTCCTCTGCCACTGCCAACGCGTGAGGGACGAAAAAAGCGTTGGACGGAGGGTGATGAAAACGAGTCTCTGAAAAAGTTTTTCGCATTTAGATTACGAATAAACGCCAGTAGTTAGGTATCCAGATACTCACCTTGCATTCCCCATTTTCGCCCCCAAGATAGAATTCGCTCTCCTTTTTCATTGAACTTTATTATCCTCGAGTTGCAGTACCCGTCGCTGACAAAAAAGTCTCCGTTTTTTTGGACAGCCACATCGGTAGGTTTGCAAAATCTCTTGTTGTCATTGCCAGGCTCAAAGGCCTCACCTAAAACAAGTGAGGGTCGAATTCTGTGCTCCCCATTGACACGTTCCCTCAATGTATGCCCGTCAGCAAGTGGCAGTGCAGAATCAACTTGTTCCTTGCTCTTCCCAAAGTCTTTGGGTATGTCCTTGGCATCAAACTTCAAAACTTGGTGGAGGGCGACGTCTGTGATCCAGTAGTTACCCAAATGGTCGATAGTAAGACCGTGGGGTAAGTAAAACATGCTCCTTCCCCACTCCGAGATCTTTTTGCCACTGCTGTCAATAAGTACGATTGTGTTTTGTCTGACCGGACCCTCCTCGCGATCGAATTTCTCGTGAACGTCGAATGTCGCCGAGCCCCAAACGCGGTTGCCTCTGTGAAAAACCGCAACGTTGCCTTGTGGGTCTATCGAAACTGCAGATAATTGTCCGAAATCTATTTCAGCAGGCCATTTCTTGTCCCAAAGGATATCTGTGGAGATCAAAAACGAATAAAGGTCAATAATTTAATATTTCACACAGAGGAATCGGATTTATAATGTTCTATAACAACTTTGCCATGCCTAAGAATAATATTCACGATGTTAAATGTAAACAAGCAGAGGTCAAATAGAATTTCGTAAGCCTGACATTCTTCGTTGACTCCTAAGTCATGACGATTATCAAATGAAGAACTATATCTTATCAGTACATTGAATAAAAATACTACCCACTTGAGTCCAATTCTTCTGGGTACAGAACCGGAGCAGATGCAGTTTGGACAAGAGTTGGATCAATGGAAATTCCTTGCCCAAAATTTTGCGACCACAGGGGAGCTTGTGGCCCTTTATCTTTTTCTGTTTCATCATTGTCGGAATACTCCGAGTACTCGTTGTAGCCGAACTTGGCTTCAGGAAGATACCGAGCCTTTGGCTGTTGATGAAGTAAACATAGTTAATTTAAATTTTATCGTTAAACTGATGCAAAGAAATAATAAAGCAATAAAACAAGATTTTCACCTGATAATTCAAAGAGCTTTGAAGTGTAGACCTGACATATACAAGAAGTGTAAAGAACGCTGCATATTTGGAGTTTCGCATCTCGGTCTTCTTCCAATTGGGCTTAGTGCAGGTAAAAGCTGTTGAAAAATGATCGATTTATAGAGACTTCTTTCATCGACTACAGCAGTTTAGAGACTGAATAATAAACTGCTGGGTTTTCCCCCATTTCTTCAGTTTGTGGCTAACTGATTATATTATAAGATAAGCAAACAGCGACACATGTCAGCATTGATAACTTTTCTCTCATCTTCTAGCCACTTGATAATAGAAAGCAAAAGAAATTGTAACTCAGCTACACTCGGTCAATTGAAGGGAGTTATCCCAAAGCGCTCAATAAATGACCAATTGATGTTTGAAATCTCTTGCACTCTATCAAAACTATGAAAACAAGATAGAATTTTGTTAGCATCAACAGTTTGCCAGATTTTTGACACCAAAGCACATGGGAGTACCAAAAATTCCGTAGGGTTTTCAACCTGATTTAAAAAACGGGACATACTAATTAGTTGAAATGCAATTGACCTCGTCCTATCTCATTTTATGCTGGTATTGTTTTATCCGATTCGACGGTGGCAATGACAGAAGTCGTAACAGGTGGCGTCTATCACTCACGAACTGATAGCAGTGCTCGTTGAACTCATGTCAAATTGTTGATCTTGCTCTTCAACTGCGCTTGCGGCTTCGAACGGTCCGAACTCGCAGCGAGGAACGAGATGTGTAGAATCGAATCGCAAGTGCCTTTTGGTATTGCCTGCTTGGGAATCGCGTGGAGTGAGTCATGACATAACCAAGTTTAATTTATCGTTAATTGACATCTATTTTTTGGATATTGGTGTTCTAATTTCGAAGTTGTCGAATGTGGACGCGATGATTGAGTCGTGTTCGAAGAAACGGATGCTACTTGGCGTATCATTCCTAGGAGGGTTCGTTTGTTCGATATTTGAATGTCGCCTTCATACAGAAAAAAATCCGAATTTCACTTGTGACATGTCTTAATTAAACACATACGTCTTTCTTATTAAGACACTGTTGAATCTCGCGGCTGTCTGACGGAGGGTCGAATAAAACACGTTAATTCCGACAGATCTTCACTTTCAAAACGACACACATGTAAATTACATTTTCTTGCGTTCATATAGACTTTATTCTCGGCAGATTGACGATATTGGTTTTAATAATCGAGAGCCATTGGACGGAAGGCAGCAATAGCAAGCTGTTCATTGAGACAGTGGAAAACAATTCAACCTGCTGGCAGCGGGAGCAGTACGAGGTGATATCGGCCTGCCATCCTTGCACAGCGTTTGAAATCGCTAGTAAAAGCATAGGTGTTTGTATCCACACTAGTTATAAAGAAGTTCTCAAATGTAAAAACGGAGAAACCGTAACCAGGAGGTAAGGAAGCCTATTGTAGAGAATTTAGAATGATTGAAATTCAAAAATGATCAATTTTCCTTAACATTTTTACAGTTGTGATAAAGTGGCCTGGCTAGAAGAACGGCTTTTCTGGAAATTTGAGTGCTCCATGTTTGCGCTGGCAGTTTTATCCTGTATAAGTGTATTTTGGAGGGAGAACATTCTTCGACAAAGGATAGTGAGAAAAGTGGCAAAACAGTTGAGAGCAAGCGTTTAAAATCTGCATTAGCAAAGCAGAAATGAGTGCCGATTACCTCTACCTCAGGGTAAGCTCTATCGACGATGACAATCTCTGTTTGGCTCCAATAGAAACTCTAATAACATTGTTTACTATACGATACTGTGAATCTGAGGTGGATATAAATTTAGTCTTGGAAGACGAGAAGCCTGACGAGCTGTCGCATATGGTCGATCTTTCTTGGTTCAACTACAGGATTTTAAACTCTTCGAATGACGTACCACATTATGCCAGTGGTTGTAAATTTCCCACCATAATTGTAAATGAGATAACCCACGTCGCTGGTCTTTGCGCAACCTTGAGGCAAATAGTGAAAACAAAAAACATTGATTCTCCACACTACAGCAGGTCGCTACTGGGCTTCAAAGATGCGTGTCTGTTATCGTGTTCGGAATCGAGCGTCTGGACCAGATTCTGTGAGGTTGACTTGATCTCGAGTTTGAATTCCCCGTCGCTATGGTCCCTCCAAGGCAATACGAACAGTCTTGAAATACCTGCAGACATCGCGAGGTTTGAATACCATATGTCACAGCCTCTACGACTCCATAATTTATACAAGTATACCATGTCGAAAAAGTTCGCAGTTGGCGGTGTGTCAACCAATGACAGAAGCAAGCTACTAGAACATGTTTACGCGGAAGGTCCTCATATGACACTTGCGGACTTAATTATTTTCGTTTGCGTTCACGTGTTCTTTGGTCCGGAGACTCCTAGTCAGGATTTGTTGCAATTTATACCATTGACCACAAAATGGTACTATAAAATTAGAGAAAGTGACGCGATTTTGGAGAGTCTGAAATGTTTCAGATTTTTGGATAAACGAAAAATTGAAAGCGGTCCGATTACTAGTTACATTTTTCCTGACGTCGAGCACCAGAGTCTTTATAAAAGTGATCCCAAGAGATACAAGCCTCGTAATCGAATCTACACTAGACAAGTGGACACAGATAAATCTTTGAAGTTGATCGAGGAACTAGAAGTCGACATTTGTTTGGATTCCAAGCCCTTCGGTTACCAAATAGAATTAGACTGGGATAAAATTCCTCTTGAAGCGACTCCGGTGGGCGGAGCTTTACCAGAAAATCGTTTAAAACGAAAATTTGAGCAACTAGAAAATTTATGTCGCCCAGTAATCGCCCTAGCTAAACCAGGAGATGTAATCGTAGATTTTTGTTCCGGTGGAGGTCACCTTGGAATATTAATCGCCTATTTATTACCAAAGTGCCAAGTCATCCTTCTAGAAAACAAGGAAGAAAGTTTAAACCGTGCAAAGGAACGTGTGGAAAAGCTTAAACTGTCGAACGTCAAGTTCTATCAATGTAATTTAGACTACTTCAAAGGTCATTTTGACATCGGCGTGTCTCTCCATGCATGCGGCGTAGCGACTGATTTAGTTATCCGTCAGTGTTTGAAACAAAATGCGGTATTCATCTGCTGCCCTTGTTGTTACGGTAGCGTCCACGACTGTCACCACATAACATACCCACGTAGTGAGATGTTTAGAAAAAAGATCGATACGAGAACGTACCTTGTTCTCGGACACTCAGCTGATCAGACACATGACATGAAAAACCCGAAAACCGAACAGGGCTACAAATGCATGTCTATTATAGATACAGACAGAAAGCTACAAGCTGAGGAATTCGGGTACGTTGTTAGGCTCGGAAAACTCGAGCCTGATAATTGCACGCCTAAAAATCATCTGCTCGTCGGTGTTCCACATGCAGCGAAAAATCTTTTGTTACTAAATTGAATAAACAGAAAAATATTACATATATCCGTACAACCAATTTTCTCTTGACATAATCCTTTCGAAAAATCACATTTTTAACGTAAGTATGTATAATATTATTACTTTTATTGAAACTGACAGAACTACCTCTTCCTCCCAATATTTATACAGAGATGAATAAGATATTTATTTTTGAAAGCAGACTAGAAAAAAAAACTACTCATTTCTTTTTATTTCTTTTATTATTCCAAGTAACAACGATGGCTTTTTTTCATATCGACGTTGCTTCCATTCAGTTCTTTCGATCATATTTATTTGTTTTCATTTGCTTCTATTCGCTAGACATTATTTCCATGTTTTTTTCTAATTTTTTTCTTTTTTGTATCAACGTTGTCACCATATATCCAAAATTTTTACTAGTACAATAATAATGAATAACGTTTTTTCAACGATTTAGGATTACAAAACCTTTTTTGTTTTTCTTTTACTATCTTGATAACGATGTCCTTCTAATTGTGTTCTACTTCGTAACTCGAATCTTGTCATTTTTTTTCCTTCAATCTTTTCTACAGTGTACTTTCATTTATTTAATTATCACATAAATAAAAAGAAAAACTATCGCGATGATAATTCAATAAATTCAATTATTCGTAAGTGCTTGATCGATTATTCTATTTGTTTCCCAATAATAATAATATCTGAAATAATAGAATATTTACTCTCTACAGTAATTCTGTAAATTGTTTTTTTTTGTTTTCCCACCATTGTGATCTTGTTTGTTTTTTTTTTCTCCATTTTTTTTGCATTTATTTTTCTTACAAAAATACCGTTTTTTACCAGTTTTATGAAAAGTCATCATATTATTCTGCTTTTTTTTTGTCTCGTCATAGACACAGAGTTGTTATTAATGATTTGTTAATTTTTTTCGTTTCTTTGTTCATATTTCTTAGTTCGTTCTTCTCGTTTCATATCTTATTCTTTAATGTTTTGTATTATAATATATATAATTATTATAAATTATATTATTATTAACAATAAATCTAACTTTAAAAACTACCCGGCACAACTTGTATATATATAGATAAAATCGAATATACTGGCATCAATAGTAGCATATAATTTTTTTGTTCTTTTTTTGCTTTTTTTTTCCATTTTTATATTACCTTACAATATAATGATCTTTATCAATAATCTTCGAAGTTTATTCGACATTAATTTATATCAAAAAACAAATGTAAATTGAAAAGGCAAGAGGAAGAAAAAAAGATCTCGAAGAAGTTAAGATAATGATTGAAACGACGGGGGTAAAAAATATACATGAGATCATCATTGGATTATTATAATCAATGACGACGACGACAATATCGATGGCAATGGTGATGCTGACGACGACGAAAATTATAATAAAGTCGCGCAGTGCGATTTTTCATCCACTTTTTCTTTTAATTTTTTTCTTTCTTTGATTGATCGTCGATTTGAAATTGACTTGTTTTGCCCATCATATGTATAGGTATTATTTAATAATCTCTTTCTGTGTTCATAAACGTTTTTTTTATTTCAAAATCGTATGTTCTCACTGCTCGCTTTAAGAAATATACGATACATTGTAATAGTAGTAGTAGTAGTGGTAGTAGAGTAGTAGTAGTAGTAGTAGTAATAATAATCATAATAATAATAATAATAATAATAATAATAATAATACCTAAAATTTAATGTCACTACAAACATATAATATGTATTTATATTATATATAACACAATATAATATAGATCCATATTATATTGTTATATCATAAATTTATAATTATCATAATCTATTACAAATTCACACGGAAAGACGAAGGAAATCCTAAGATATTCGTATTTGTTTTCTTCTATCCCGACGCGTAAGCGAGAAATTAAAAAATGGCGGGATTTATGCGGACGCCTTAACTTAATTTGACTCTAATTTAATACGCGTAGACGAATAATTACCCACCATTATATCGAATTTAATCAATAATTGGCTGACGTCTAATAAATTCAAATTAAACTAAGTTGCGACGTACCCGCCGTGAAAGAGAAAAAAAAAAAAATAAACATCATCAATACTTCCCGACTCTTGATTATTTACGTTTGTTTCAGATCTAGGTTTTTTTTTTTTTTTTCTTAATCTGAGCAAAAGAAAACAACGCCGCAATTCCCAATAATTATTATTGAGAATTTTTGTAGTCGAATGATTTTGAATAATCATAGGAGAGCTCTCGGAACGACGACGTTGCACACAGCCATTTTCAAATCTAACTTCTTTTAAACAATCAAATAATCGCAACGAAACGTCGAGGTATCTTGGAAAATTAAAGTGTGTCTAGTAATAACCGTTTCCGAATAGATTTATCGGGTGAGTGATGCAATGCTTCTGTTCCCCTATCTATGATACCATGGAATCCGTTATCGAGAGTGTTTATTAAGTCTCTGTTCCAGTAAATAATGGAGGTAAAAATAATGCTGGTGCTTCGAGGACTTAGTTATTTTAAAATTTATCATTGTTTCTAGTTTTGTACAATAGAAATTTGTTACTCATAATCCATCTATCTCATCGTATTGTTCCTTTGGAGAACTCGAGGCGAGGATCGATTGATTCGATAATTAAATACAATAATAATGATAAAAATTCCTATAACACAAAGAACGAAATATATCAGCGAATAGTATCAGCATCTTGCTGTTGCCTTTCTTAATATTCTCCTTTGTGATTGGTGTTAATTAGTTTTTTGTTATAGCTTTCTCTCAAGAGATGGATCACGACTCTCCATTTCCACTGTCGTCTCCGTCCTCGTAATCGCTCGCGCTTAGCTGATCGTCCTCGTCGTCGTCGAGCTCGTACTCATCGTCGTAAAAATCTGTCATATCTAGCTGCTGCTCCGCGGGTCGAGCTCGCGTTTTGATACAATAATCTTCGAGGGTCAGAGGCACTACGATTCCCTCCTTCTCAGCCTCCGTCTTAGCTGCCTGCGCCTGCTTCCTGTACATATATTCAAAAATATAGACCAATTCTTCGAGGTAAGTGGAAAAAAAACAGAGAGTAGACATTACGTCGCAGCGATTGAAATTTTGAAAAATTCACTTTGAATCCGTACACTCACCTTATGATGTTTTCATATTCTTTGTCTTTTCCTTTGGAGTCGCGCCAACGTCTGTACATTACTGACGCGTCAACATTTGCGGGGCTATACGTGTTCGGCTCGTTTAACAAGGAGATCACAGAAAGAAGAATCGTCCTGAAATTATGAAACATAAATAAATGATAGAGGGATACAAAACAGGAATTACTTTAACCCATGAAAGCAATTGCACCAAAATCAGGTACCGACAGCAAACAGTAGTGAATCGTAGTGGAAATTGATAGCTCACCTGACATTTTGCGTTGGATTCCACCTTTCGCATGGCAATTCACCGCTCTGTGGATCATCTACTGGTGGGTGCAAAATCGATATACACAAATCCCCGTTCTGGAAGGCGAAATCAAAATTATTACTCAAAATTTACATTATCGTTTCCAATACCTAATTAGTTACTTTGTAATACATTGTTTGAAGAGAAAAAAAGATTGTCGAGATGTTTTTCAAATTTATAAACCGAACATGAATAGAACCGATACGTGAAATTGAAAATTTTAATAATTCCTGACAAATCTTAGAATCCGATTTTACGAATTGGACGGATGAGTCACGTGGCGAGGGATGAAGTGCGTCACGTTTCCGCGACCGTGAACGGAAAATTTCCATTTCACATCCAGAGAAACAGGATAAAAAGGAAACTAACAAAAATAACGAAAAAAAAACAAACTTTCAACCCATAATCGACCCAGACGTTCTCATCCTTGTTCCAGGTTAACACTTCGGAACGTTCAGAGCCACGTGCTGAAGGCTTCACGTGTTTGGAAAGAATATTAATATTTGTTGCACAATACATGAGCTAATCGAAGATGAAAGGAATTATTGTTTCACGCCTTCTTCGTTACTTTTCCGATAGTTTTGTTTGTTTAATTATTGAAAATTAATTCACTTCGTAATATATATTTTACTTTACCTCATAAACATTTGGGTGCCAGACCTTCGTCATGAATCGAATGCTTGGCGGGCTGTATGGATAATCTAATGGGAACTTCATGTGCGCCTGAAATAAAAGATTAAGAAAAAATTAGTGCTTGCGAAGACAAGACTGATGGTAAGTTTGACGACGAAATATTAAAAGATGTACTGTATTTTTCTGCACTGATTATAATACACGACAAAAAATATGTATCATGTTTAATATAGATATATCCCTTGCAAATTTGGACCAGGTATTAGAACTGGGTAAGTAAGATCAAGAGCATGAGATTGAGAAGGTTGAATCTAGTCGATGTGTAGCGTTAGCTGTTCTTCTGTGAAGCATAAAAATATCATCATCTGTGGATCTACCTATAGAGATATATTTAATGTTTAGATATGGCGGGAATTCTCTTCAAACAAACGAGAGAAGAGAAATATAGAGACAAGAAGAGCTCCGATGCTATTTTTGGACCGACTGTCACGCCGTCTCTAACATTCGATCATCTGAAACTGGTTCGTAATTTCGCAGAAAACTTACGTACAATTAAGTTCAAGTTTAACAGTTAGAAGGAACAACGATAGAAATTATGCTTTAAAACGAAGCTAAAATTTGCAAATTACTTCACGAATGCAATATCAAAGTAGTGCAAGTAGCGCAGTTGATTGTAAAAAAAAAAAGGGGTCATTGTCAAGCATTGGATGACGAAAATTCGTTCGGAATTGAAGAATATGTATTCGGAATTAGAACGGATTAAGCCAGATAGAAATGGGACGAAATTTGGCATAGCGAAATATGGGATGCAAATGTATTTGCTCGAATCGAATAGTCGCCCATGTATTCGAATACATAGTGATTTTATATACTTGGTGTGTTCTTAAATGCTATGTTGAGAATTGACAACGGCCACCGGGCCAACAGGCCAAGGACCATTCTAGTCCAATCGATTACAAACGCTGCCGCTTCTTCTGCTGCTGGCGCATTATAACCTTTATATCTACATGTATATTATAATGTTCGCCAGAGTATAATCTACCTCAACAATACAGTCTAAATCTAACGTTTCTTGAACTTGATCTTTATTTTCCTTTCTAATAATTACGATTACTTGACACGAATCGAACTAAAATGAATATGAATAAGCACTCTATTGCTGGTGTAAATTTATTCATCTATTTGCAGACTTTTTCGTGAGTTGTATAATGGGATGAAATTACCAGAATCAATTACTTCGCAGTTAAAGTACATCGTGAGAAGAAGAAGAAAAAAGGACGAACAGAAAACTGAAAACGGAATCAAAATCAGAATGAGAATCGGAATCAGAATCAGCAGCGGTAGCAGCAACGTTTATTGATCGCGAGTTGGCCCTGGCCCAAATATCCTTCGGGACCCCCGCAGGAGTAGCCTACTTTCCCGCAGAGTACTATACATAGGTAATCCTCTACCTTTTCATTTTCTCCGCGGCACACTTGCTGCTTTAATATAAATATATGTCTACCACTGTCCATTTATACCTATAACGTGCACATCTATACATTGAAAATCTCAAACTGTTTCCAGGAATTTAGAATCGGGTGACTAGTCTCTATGTATGGGTAATTTCTTTCTAAACCGGACACAAGGCTTGAGAACTGGACCGCATGCGGTCTTCGATTTTTCGGTAATTACAGATAACTTTCATTGACATTTTATTCTGAAAAATTACTTGAGATTTCTTAATCGACCGGCTCAGCCGTCCGCCTTGACGTCTTGATTTAAAATTAAATTTTCCTTATCCGGTGATGAAATCGCTACATAATTGACCTCTGAAAAAAATTCAATCATCGTTTTAACATTTTTCAAATTGACCTTATACGATCAAGAATTCCTAACTAGAGTACTTTGAACAATAAGGTCTTACTCTGTGCCGGATTTTGAAAAAGGTAAAAAAAAAAATCCTTGCTACAATATTGTGATAATAAAGATATCACACACAAAGGTGCATAAATGCATTATTATTAAATTCATATCATCTGATCTACATCGTTTCTTCCATCTCCGATGCGTGCGGAATAAAATTGTTTATTTTCATCTGAAATTACAAATTCATATTATCTACTTGCATGTGTCGATCGAATCGTCCATGGAAGCTATCCTAGTTGGTGATACGCTTTATATTACCCCCCCAAATCGACCGTTCTTTTGTGTTTCTTTTCTTATACATAATCGCGATAACAATCGTAAAAATGGAAGCCGACAGATGAATAAATAAACAAATAAACTTTCCTTTTGAGCTCGATTTGTTCAAGAAATTTGAAATTCGCGAGTTCGACACAAAGAAATCATCAATTTGAACGTGAAAAGTAATTTATTTATAGCAATGCAGGAAACACTAGTTTTCTTTGTCACAAACAATGTATGATCAGAAAAATACATTTTGTACTCCGTTACTTTGCACTTTTTTTTTAAATGTCTCACGCTTCTGACCTTCATATTCTGTATTTTTTGTCGCATACTGTTTTTTTTTCCTTGCTACATTGTCTTAACGGTCGATATGGTAGTTTTATTTTTGTTCGCTAGTATTTCCTTTTGGATTGTCAATTTTCAACGTCTCACGTATAACATGGGTATCGCCGGTTGGTCATAGTTGGATGTAAAAGTGTTATCATAGATCAGAGATTGGGTACGAAAAAAAAAGAAAAGGAAGAAAACAAATATTCAAAAATTAACAGCACGGTAAGTCGTCAACTTATCGAGGTATGTCATGATTTATTGTTACATCGAAGAGACAACGAAGTAGGAAGTACTGTAAGGTAATGATAATAGATTGTAGAGTATATTATAAGAACGCTTTCTAAACCACTTCTATGGCTATAACTATTTCTATAGGTAGGTGAGCACTACGTAAAGTAGGATAAGGCGTTGCTTACAAAGCGGGTCCGACATTATTTTTGTAGCTTTGTTATACACACTTGGCTGGTTGGATTCTAGAAGAGCTCGGATAAATCCGTTAGTTAATTCAAATTAATATACCGTTTTACTTTTCTCATAGAATTGGATTGTTCGAGCGTACTTTTGATTAGATTTAACTTTTCCTGTCTTTGTTCTAACAAAACTCGGGTTCACGAGTCGTAGAAAGAATCGAAAGGCTAAAAAGCAAATAAAATAATGCGATCAGGTTACCGAAGATGTGGGTCATCGATTTGCGGAGTTTAAATTTAATCTAAATTCGATTAATTTTATTGTCAAGTTGTCGTCGGTATGATTCGAAAGTTTATAGGTAAAAACGGGAAAAACATCCACGAGACAAAGCGGGTTTTTCATTCAATTCTTCGATACCATTCGAACGAATCAGTCGATGTAAATGGCGAGACGATATGTGAACAGGGTAACCAAAAAATTGAGAAATTTACGGTATGTTAACGTTATTGGTATTTCGTATTTCGCACGCGTTCGTCAAGTTTACAATGATTTATATATTGACGATACGAAGGTCAGCGAACAACGGTTTCAAGGTCTTCTTTACAGCACAACGTCACACAAAACTTGTTCTCGTATCGCTAAATATTAAGAAAAAGCCATTTAGAACAACGGTGTCTCGGGGATTAAGGACGACTAGAAAAAGGTGCACCACGCTACGGTAGAAATTCCATAAAATAAAGCGTTCGCGTAAAAGGTGACAATGTTTGAATGAATTCGACGTGGATTATATTCTATCGAAATTTGTTCGGTAAACCAGTTGCAATTTCTATCTGGGATGAGAAAGAAGAATTAAAAAGAAAATTGCGTTTCGTGGTTTGCTACGTTCGGAGAAGGGGAAATAAATTAAAAGAAAAAAAGAGATTAAAAAAAATAAAAAGATAAAATGAAACTATAAAAATAAAAATTGCGCTACGCAACGGTGTAGTAAAAGGGTCCAGAATCGCACGAGACGGCATGCGTATATTAAGAACACAACAAATATGAACCAAGATATTATTTAAAGAGCGTAGAAAGCTGGCGCAAGGTATTCTGGGTAGAAGGACATATGACGATCGAATGAACGGTATGCCTACCACATACCACGTTGAAGTTGAAACCTTTTTAGATTTTGTGATTAATTTGGGATTTAAAGGACCTTGCAGCGCGCCTATGTGCACGGCGAGATCTTTTCATTGAGGACAAACGACTGACAACTTTTTGTATCAACGAACTAACCTTGAAATATCCTCCTTGATATAGGGTGTCTGGTGGCCCGAAAATCGCCACTTCCCACTCGAACATGTTGTCCTCGTTTACGAGCTTCACTCTAAATCCCTCGACTGGCTCTTCCTGCAGGCTTTTGTATTCCAGGGCAAGAGCCCTCAACGCGCTACTCGTAGGTTGCGCCATTTCGATTTAAAAATTCACACAATTAAAGGTAAGCCTTCCCCTCTTTCTCTTTTTTATTTGTCTTCTTTCCACTCTATAGCCAGGAGCACACCTTTATTGTTGTTGTTGTTGTTGTTCTTCTTATTATTATTTTGACTGTTGTTATTATTATTTGCTTCTTTCACTCTAGACAGATCGTAGTCGAAAAAAAATATATTATATATATTAATATGCAAGCACTGAAAAAAATTCGCGACGTTTCTGTCGCTCACTTCCCTATATTGTTTCTATATATTCTTTGCAGCGTATAAACACAGAATTTATATTAAAAATCTATCGTCGATATATCAAGTCAATATTTTACACAACACTCACGGCGATGACGACGTGTGTTCGAAATTTTTGTGTTTTCTCTATTTATCTCCCTCGATTGGTTATGAACCACCACCAGCAACGCTGTTTCGCCTTTCAGTGTTCCCGTACGTACGGTTCTCTACTTTATTTTTGTTTATTTTTATATTTTTTTTCACGATATGCGCGTCAAACAAAAAAAAGAACTATGTTCAAACAAAGAAAATAATTATTCTCCTTCTCTTCTTTATCTGGTCTTGAAACACCGTTACTTTTTTTTTGCTTTTCAGGATCTTCGATATTGTTATAACCGAGAATAACGCGAATTACAACCGAATACGACGAGTCTATTTTATAACGAGAAGAAACGACACACGATGCACCTTCATCAACGTTCCTACCCGATGGATTTATGCACGTTAAAACAGCTGGCTGGGCTTGTTGCCTTGGAGGCAATGGCTGGATGGATGGATGTTGGATGGATGGAGATCGTTCGCTCGCTAACTCACTTGACTTGACTTGGAAACTATTGCTGCTGCTGCTGCTACTGCCGCTCTGCTGCTCGCTGCTTGTTTGCCTGTCTGTCTGCCTGCTGCTGCTGTTTTGCTTCCCTTGCTTTTTCTGTTGCTTTACGTTCTTTACTTCATTGCATCGAAAACTTCAGGGTACGACTGTCGTCATACCAACAAGCGCATGCGCCAGGGTAAATATCGTTGATCATTTTGATTCGCGTTTCTTTGTACCTAACGCCACCTAAGTGAAACCTTGTAAAGTTTTTTTGTGGTTGTTTTTTGTTTTCTTTTTTTTCCATTTAATTTTTATTATCCTGGCAGGATCACTGCCGGGCAAGTGGCTCCACAATATGGTCACCGAGGAAACTAGTTTGACCGAAAAAGAGAAGCGATTTTTATTCAAAAAACTCATTTTTATCATTAAAACTGACCGGAATTTAATTAACTAACATTTTTAAATCATCCCGATTTATTAGTCACAAAGTTCGACGGGAAAAAAATGAATAAAAAATACAAAGTTACCGGAATATCATCAATCGATTACTTCTGCGATGACTATTTTCCCATTTCTTTTGATCAATATTAATTAGACTCATTTTTAAATTTAGAGTAGGCGAATTCTCAGTATTCGCAGGAAAAGCGAACAAACAATCGTGTAACCTTAACCAGCGACACCAAAATACTAAAACCTTGTACTGAATTTCGGTAAATTTGAATGCATGTGAATATGCATTTCTTTTAACTTGAAAACTATGTATTGGTCTGATTTGAAAATTCTTTCAGGTTCAAGTTGGACGAACACTCATGAGTTGTGCGAAAAAGAATACATGCATACATTGGAATTCATCTAGCTATTCTCATGGATATCATCGATCAAAGGATTGCATGAAAAAATAATGATTTCAATCCGAAGTACATCAAACTTCGGTCCCAGTTCTTTTCAAATTCAAAAATCAGTCGCGGGTCGTCAGTGATCAGCCATAGAGTGTCTCTCCCTATCGCGGGTTTCTGTTACTTCTCCGATATTCGCAGAACTGCTGAAAAGTCTTCGGATTTTGAGTCTCGAAAACTTACAAAATCAAAGGGGAAATAGATCAGTTGGCTCTACTTTGGCAAGCGGTGGGGTCACGGCATGACTTGCTCGAAAATATTCGTGAAGGTTTTTGATTTTGATCGGTCTGTTCCGATTTTATAACAGAGGACGTGAGGCATATGCTCATTGCGATACCGTCCCACTCATCACAGTCTACAGTCCAGTCGTGGTGATTCTCTGATGACCGAATCAGCCAAACCAGGTGTGCCGAAAACCTACGACCGGGCTGAAAAATTAGACAACGTGTAAACATGACCCTACCGTAATACAAAAATGAATTAAACGCATCGAATCAAGATCTGGTTGTCTAATTAACCGAAACTTCTATGTCAGCATTTTATCGAATAGAATAACCCCCGCGATTCCACGCGTAGTGCAAGAAAAAGAAAAAAACGGAGCAGTTGAACACGCATTCGGTTTTATTTCATCGGACACCTTGACCGTAAGTAAATCGAGAAAAACCGACCTTACGTTGGAGATTTTTCAATTTCTACACTTTAAATAATCACTATTTTTCACACAGATCGTGTGAATAATCATATCACCATCACGTACGTACCTGCGCACGGAAATACACACGTGTTACAATCCATATCACCATATTTTTAACTTCTAACAATAAGTTCAGCAGTGGGCAATTAAAGGTCTGGATAAATCCGGAAAGATTTTTGGTTCGTGACATAACAGAAGAAAATTGCCAATAATCTGTGAATACGAACTCCTACGGATTCTGCCGTTAAAGATTAATAATCTTCGTTAACATGATACTGAGAATTTCCTTCAAGATCAGGAAATTACGATTAACCTTGGAAATGTATGTTACATCATGTAACAGTAACAGCCTAACTACGTTACAACGCACGTGGGGCTATAAATGATAAATATACGTATAGGTCCATGATTCCTCGTAATCGTAAATTGTTCCACATCCTATATTCATCGTTCATATGCTCGTTTAACGCATTATTATAATAGAAGCTTCGACCTGCATAATGCAACTCGACCACAGCCTTCTCCAGTTAATCGTAACAGTTGTTCAGCCCTTCTAGAAAAAGAGAAGATTGAGTTACCAAATTGAACTATACTCGTTGAAATTGATTCATATTTCAACGTTTCAACGATTACGTTGGGGATCGACGATGGAGGAACAGAATTTCAAATATTTATTTTCGATATTAAATATGAATTTATATGCATAGAATATTTTTACGGTATAGTACAACGTGAATATTATCTTCATCCGTTTATGACAAGTATACCTATAATGTAATATTTTCGTTCTTTATTTAAGGTTGTAAAGTCCAAAGTTCGCCAAACACATACCTCCACCTAATATGACGCCGCGAGGATGATTAATTAACTCCGATACACAATGAATTGAATTACAAAATTATATTCATATACCATGTGCTATGTATTTATTTGTATACGATATACATAAGACATATCAAAATTGCCGGTAGCGATGTTTATAGTAGATTACAAGTAAATAGGTGCGTACTACATAGCGTGTATGTATATCTACATGCGCACGCGGTGCAGCTATTAGAAAAATAACACAGTCATAAAGTTTGTCATGCACGAAACCATAAAGATAATATACAGATTCTCATTCACGTTCATTGTCAAATGTAGAGCATATCAACATAAATATACGATGTACATACAAATATTATTACTTTTAGAGGTGAAACATGGAAGAATCGATAGCTCCACGTGCGTTTTGAATCTATCGGAAGAGAAAGAAAGAAGTAAAATTTATTTGTCTAGTTTTTTCATTACAATAATCATTCTAATTCTAATACACACATCGTGACGCGTGCAGAGCCAATGTTTTCTAATCTTCGGTATCTAATCGGGTCTTATAAAGAAAAAAAAAAAAAAATCATGTCGATGAACTTTGAACATACGCAAAAATCCGACCACGAAATTTAGATAGCGGACAAAATCCTAAGGAACTATGTGAGCAACTCGTTTCTTTTTTTTTGTGCAAATAAATTCTATTCCGTTGCATAAAATTTCTAATGCATAGAGTGAAAAATCTTTGGAAATAATTATTAATACATATGAATATGTATATGTATGTATAATTTTTTTTTATCATATCTCATATGTCAATTTTTTCAAACAACTAAACGTGTCCACATATAGATATAGGTATATACGTTATACGTATGTATATGCTTATATAAAAATATAGATCTGTGATATAGCGATAAATTAAACATATATATCTAATAATAGATAATTGGCTCTGTGAAAATTAGTCGCATGCCAATAATATTAATAAAATGAGCATATAACTTAAGGTCAGATCTATTATATCCGTGTATACGTATAGTTATCGATCATCTGCAGCTACCGCAGGTGACAATCATTCGCAGTATAGAGACACGATCTGATTTCAACGATCGTTATGAAGGGTATATTACAGGCATGAGGTATATAGATAATTAACGCGTTAGAAAAGTTTCGGTTCGTCAGTTTATAAAAAACTTTATGCCCGACGGCCGCTACTTTTCATCCGGTGAATCTCGTGCGCGTATTGTATAACTTCTTGCATCTTTGAATCGAGATAAGATGCGAAGAATATAAATAAATAAATAAATAAAAGTTAAAAGTATATCACGAAATACCGCAATTATAATATCTATACGTTAACCAAAATATTTATCTATATACGAAGAAATAAACTACGTCAATCTTGACGAAAAAAAGTGTATTATCGAGCTAATTGATGTCATTTTTCAAATTCATTTGTTTTTTGTTTATATTCTTATCTTTTCTTCTTGTGTTCTTATGTCATTATCGTGTAAGCAGCTAACGATGCCGAAAAATTGATCGAAATTGTTCAAACATATCTCTGCAGGTTTATTATGTATAATTTGTAACGGAAAAATAATTAACGGATCTGCAGAAGAAAAATTTAATGAACTAGAAAAAAAGGAAGAAGAAATATTGTGAAACGTTACGAACTATGCAGCATCGCAAAGGTAGTCTTTGGCAGTACTTTGCCTTCGATCCCGTAAATGGCGCAGGTAAATTGAAACGAAAATTTGAAACAACAATGGATTTTCTGTGTCATGTATAAAATATGTGTACATGTTTTATTTTTCACTCTTTCTTCTCATTTGTTGCAATCATCCAATGACAAATGGAAAAATTCATATAGAACGTATTTGCTCATTGGTGATACATGTATATTGATACATATCTTAACATATACAAGCCCCGACATGACATATTATAATTAATGTTTGCGATTAAGAGTATCTTATTTCATTTCACTTCATCTTTTCTGCCGTTGACGAACAGTTGATCGTTTATATGTAAACTTACAATTAGGCTTTAGGAGTGCTTTTGAAATCATCCTGCGGAGTTTCCTCTCTTTTACATATAAAAGTCTTCTCCTTTTTTTATTTTTTATATTTCATATACGGTGCGAGACAGCCGCGCTTTTTAGTTCGATATCGGAGGTCGTCGTGGTTGAAGGTATAAAATAAGTCGATAAAACTCAACATACGTATCTCATGTATACCGAAATCATGTTGCAGTTGCACCAAATATAAAAAAATTAAGATTAAAAATTAACCCAACGATAGTGACAATGATAATAACAATAATAATAATGGAAAAATGTAATACCGTTACCTAATAATCTAAAGACTAATATTCTCGATTATAACGTTTTAGTTGTTGCGGTGGTTTTTATTCATTTATTCTTATTTGAAATTATAGTTTTTAACACAGAAAGGAATGCAAAATCTATACGATATAGGTATAGGTACGTGTTAATAGCCATTGGACCTGGTCGAAGTCCGACAACCTGACGATTATTCGATGCCTCGACCTAAAATAACATTATCAAAGTTAATGACTGGGGCAAACTCGTGATGCGGATACACCGATGTTACACATAACATGTATTATATTATTTATGTATACTTTATATCGGTAGAAATTTATTCCAATCTCATATAAATATAGCTATATATATACGCAAGAAGACTGCAGGTTACCTTTTAAAATGAAAATAATGAAAAAGGTCGATCGGATTAAATTAACTGGATGCGCACGAAATTTACATTTAGCATATATTTTATATTCCCGAGCGTTACGACATTTATGCTTCTATTTATTTGTTTCTTTCGATTTGTTTTTTCCCCCATTTTTTTGTCGACGCATATCAGGCGTTGTTTTCAAGTTCTGCCTGCGGTCCTGCGGGTTTCGCCGTGAAAAATAACGTCGGTTACAAAACGCTGTATTATTGAAGGTTTTTTTATATCATTGGTGTATTTTTAATTTTAGCACAAGGCATATGACATACGATTGAACCGCATGTTCATAATTATGTCGGATATGGATGAAGACTTACGCGACATTACAATTAGATAAGCTTTGCGGGGGAATCGACGCCCAACACGTGTAGTGTGAAAACGATATGTGGGGATCCCGATATATGTGTGGGGAGAGTGGGCGCGTCTCGTAGATCGCGTCTCCTCTCTCCTCTTTTAACGTCCTGCGTCTTATTCGACTCTTTGGAGTCTGACGTGCCAGCGTGGCCTGCATCCATAATATCCGCGACGAGCCCCCTTTGCTTTCGCCGCGGTTTCAAATACCGAATACGTTCGACGCGACGAACCATTCGTTCACATTCTCTCTTGAACTCAAGCCGGCTTCACGGACGCGGCGCGAAGTCGATTATCAAAAATCCTCTGTAGCGTAGGTACTCGTCAATTTTATACTTTACATTACATTCGTACGTAGAAGGGAAGAAAGACGAAAAGGGGTGTCTTACGAGACAGATTGTTGTGTTACTATCATCGACCAAAAAAAAAGTTCAAACAAATCGTGGGACGATTAAAAAATTACCAGAATATGATCGATCGCTAACGTAGATCAACGCTGAAGTCAGATCTGACGAAACATTTCTTGGTTCTAATTTTCTTGGAATTATAAAAAGAAGTAGAAATCAACGAGTGTGGATATTTTTCCTCAAGATTTTTCCTCATTCGCTACGACATTCCTCTAATATACAATTAAACCCATAGTATGTATACGTAACAATCTATTAATTACTCGAATATCCTGTAGCATTGATCGTTTTTATTTTTCACAGACTGGGCACAGCAATTTTGTTTTTGTTTCCCTGACTATATGCTCTGTTTTCATTACTTTTTTCGGGGAACCGGTAATATCGGCCGACATCTACGGATTAATTACACCGCATTTCTGATAACGTTTCGTCTGTACAATTTTGATCGATTTGTTTATTGTTTCTTTTAACGATTGTTTACAGAATCGAGTATGCCTTCGTCAACGAAAAGAGCTGGACCTCTGATCGGAGTGATAGACGTGGGTACCAGGACAGTCAGATTTGTGGTAATAACAAAGTTCTAAAAATATTATTCGGTAAATTTTTACCTTTCAGTTATTCTCATAGGAAAAACAATGTTCGCACGGAATTTTATAATATATGACGTAAATGATGGAATGTTTCAGTTCTTAATTTTATATGCGATGTGGGATAAATGACTCGTTTTTTTTTATTTTTTTTATTAACCGCCAACCGCTAATCTCATTTGTAAAACAACCCTAATTATCGGATAATTATAATTCGTGAATGTATAATATAGATTATATTTATTAGCCGTGTGTCTATAAAATATAAAAATTGCAGATAACAGACTCGTTTCCATTCAGCTATCGGAACTTTAGAATTTTCATCATTGAAATCTATAGTTTCAATCGCGTGCCAACAATTTAGCGTTATTGTCTAACACGTTATAATATGGAATGAAAAAATTGACGGCTCTTTTTCTTTGCTCGCTTTTTTTGGCAACTAGATTCGTCAGATCTAAATATTTATCAACATAGGTGTGTTTAAAGAAAAAAAAACCATACGGTTAATTCCACTCGCGTTATCTCACTGTTTAGATTAGCTTCGGTTTTTTTTCGGGTTTGGTTACCCAACACCCGGATTAGGGGGGCTATAAGGTCGAGTAGTAATTATGTTCAATTATTATAACAGATCGTCGAAAAATCTTCAAAGTCAAAGCCTTCGGATCGCAGATAAAAGTTATCGCTTCGATCCCCAGTCTTTCCATTGTCCAATTATTTCCCAATTTTCATAGGTATTCAACGCTAAACACGTAGCAGAAGTTGCCTCACATCAAATAGACATCGAACAACTGAGTCCGCAAGAGGGATGGGTAGAGCAGGACCCGAAAGAAATTTTATTCGCAGTTAAGGCCTGCGTGAAAGAAGTACTCAGAAGATTTGAAGCCCTCGGACTGTCCATCTCGGACATCGTCACCATCGGTGTTACAAACCAAAGAGAAACCACCGTAGCTTGGGACGGTACAACAGGAGAACCATTGTACAATGCAATAGGTATTTGCATAGTTATGATTATTCGAAAATATCTGAATCTTTATCTGTTATAAAATTATAATTAAATCCTTCCAATTTCTCAGTCTGGTCGGATATCAGAACGGATTCAACGGTGGACCAGATAATAGCAAAGTTTCCAGACCAGAGTAAGAATCATCTCAAACCACTATGCGGTTTACCGGTGAGCCCTTATTTCTCGGCGTTGAAAATAAGATGGATGAAAGACAACGTTCCGACCGTTTGGAAAGCCATAAGGGACAGGAGGTGCAAAGTCGGGACGATGGACACGTGGGTGATTTGGGTACGACTCGGACTTGCGTAGCTAATTGCATTCCGAAGCTACTTCATAGGTAGTACCGTAACTATTATTTTTTACTCTTCTGCAGAATTTAACTGGCGGAAAAGATGGCGGTCTTTACATAACAGATGTTACAAATGCCTCGAGGACAATGCTCATGAATATAGAAACTCTTACGTGGGATCCGACGCTGTGTAGATACTTTG
The DNA here is from genome assembly GCA_963932425.1 of Athalia cordata. Classification (NCBI taxonomy): domain Eukaryota; kingdom Metazoa; phylum Arthropoda; class Insecta; order Hymenoptera; family Athaliidae; genus Athalia; species Athalia cordata. The sequence continues at coordinate 1,763,064 of OZ010627.1, forward strand.
ATATTCCAATGAAGCTCTTGCCTGATATAAAGAGCAGCTCAGAAATCTATGGGAAAGTCACCGTAGGACCATTGAAGGGGATAACGATATCCGGGGTAAATATCGAGTATTTCTGTCCCAAAGACGCCATTTTGATTCGGGTAATTTTATTACAGATACTAGGCAATCAGCAATCGGCACTCGTAGGTCAAAACTGTCTACAACAAGGACAGGCTAAAAATACGTACAGAAGCGGGTGCTTTTTGCTGTGTAATACCGGAACGACGGTTTGTTTTTAATTCAGTTTTATCGGAAAAAAATATTTACGGATTCAATTTTGCTGACCGAAAACGATCGGGAATGTTTTGTTTCAGAGGGTCCAGTCTTCCCACGGACTAGTGACGACGGTCGCTTATCAATTCGGGCCGAATAGTCTCCCTGTTTATGCACTCGAAGGTTCAGTCGCGGTCGCTGGAGCAGCCATAAAATGGCTCAGAGACAACGTGAAGCTCATCGACGATGTCAAGGAGAGCGAAGATCTCGCTCAGAGCGTGTTTAGTACGGGAGATGTTTATTTTGTTCCAGCATTTTCCGGACTTTATGCGCCTTACTGGAGAAAAGATGCAAGAGGGTAAGAATTTTAGATTCCAAAGGTGGGGGGCATCGGCGATGATTTTTTTCTGAATGACGATTCATTTTCATAGGATAATATGCGGCCTCACGGCGTTCACCACGAAACAGCACATAATCAGGGCAGCTTTAGAAGCCGTTTGCTTCCAGACACGAGACATCCTCGAAGCGATGCATAAAGACTGTGGGTTTCCATTGACAAAGTTGAACACCGATGGTAAAATGACCACTAATAACCTGCTGATGCAGTTGCAGGCTGATCTCTGCGGCACTCCAGTTTGTAAGTCAAGTTTAGATTCTTGAGAGTGCGATAAGATTTTTGAAATTTATCAATAACAAAAGTTCTGCCATCGCAGTCAGATCAACGATGCCAGATATAACTGCGCTCGGTGTTGCAATGGCAGCAGGACACGCTGAGGGTATAAGCGTATGGGAGTTAGAAGGGGAAGAAGTGGAAACTGTAGCTAGTGATACCTTCCTACCAACGACAACACCCGAGGGTAAGATTTGTCTGAAAATTAATTAGCGACAACGATATCCAGGTTCAACGCCATATTAAAATCTCATAATTTATAGAAAGAGACGCGAGGTATACGAAATGGAAAATGGCGGTGCAGAGGAGCCTTGGTTGGTCGACGATAAAGATGTCCGAGCAGATGACAGGTAATGTAAAAAACCAGAGAGAAATCAAGTTAGGGCAGGGGCGTCCATTGTCTGAGGAAATCGTTACGAGCACTCCGCCGTACCCTGCTGAAAATAAAATAATAAAAGGATTGGTGCATGCATGTCTTTGAGAAAAATATCGTCTCTACCATATGGATGAAACTCTTCTCGTCTAACTTCCAACCATTAATAGGGTCCATGAATGAAATTGTCAATAGAGTTTTTTTTATAGTTTATGTGTAATATATATTGTTATTATTTTGCGTCGGATCGACGTCAAAAATTCGATACTAATTCTCTGTGAGAATTTCAATATTCTTGTTAAAATTTTTATCATTACTCTAGCTATTTTATACATGAAGAACGGGGTGTATCATAGATAATTCTATATTAGAATTTAACACATTTTATAAACATCGCTACTGTATACCTATATGTATACGTATCACAGCATCGTATGTCGATGGAAGCACAAATGAGGATCGATTGGATTATGTATTAGATAATTCTACCTTATGATGTGATGAACTTTTTTTTAAAGCCTGCTTTGTAAATATATGATTGTATCTTATGTCGATTGAAAGAAAGCGCTCAGCGTTTTCGATGAGTCTCTCTTCATCTGAGTTCTTTTTTATTTTTATTTGCATGCTACTCTGTGTTGTTTTGTTTTTACTCTACTGGATTTTTCTTTTTTCGAAAGCTTTGACTCGTTGTAAATCTCAAACCGTCCAATGATCCCTTGATCATCCATTTCCGAGTAATTTAAAATAAATTATTTACTCAAAATCAAACCCATCCCAATCCAAACTAAAAAGTCTCCCCATGCAAGTGTGTGCTTCAGATTTTTCTGTCTATAAATATTCCTATTGTTGCTGCTTTTTTTCTCTTTCGCAACTACCCGATTGATATCTTGTCTAGTAATACACGCTATTGATATTTTTAATATTGCTGGATTGTGTTTGCATTTCAGTTTTGTACATATTACCGATGAGCGATGTTGGCTTACTTTTACTTTTGCATATAGTTACTATACTTTCTTGTAAAAATATTAGGGCGCTTTGCGTCAACGCGATTAACTGGGTAAAAAAAAACTACGATAATTCAATAATCAAACATGAACTATGTATGTGAAACGGTGATATCAAATACGTCAATATACACATAATAAGTATGAAAGAGAAAAAAAAAAATCGTAAATTTGTTCTAGATGAGCGGTACAAGATGCTTGCATCGATTCCAGCGAGCTGGTACCTGATGACTAGTTTTATGCTCCTCCGGTTAAGTTACTTCTTGGGAAATCGGTGACACTGTGTCGAACGAGACCACGTTAAGTCTGCGCTTAGCAATGGCAGTACTTTAGAAGAATGCTGAAATGGTGGCGGGCAGCCTAATTGAACGTTGAGAAGGGGTGCGGAGGAGTTTCACATCAGGATTATACCAACATGAGAAGAAAAGAATTATAAACTCGTCAAAACGAATGGTAGAAGAAAATAACGAGAACAAATGTCCCGATTTTCTGGTGTTCCTAGGGTATGGTAATTTGAGATTTCTGAAGTTGTCAGAGCGGTGGATTTGGATCTGAAAGGAAAGTAACGAGCCCCGTAAAGACATGTCTGTAGGATTACTAGGTAGATAAATTAAATTTCAAAGCTTTAACGAAGATTTCTATTTTACTTTTCTAGTCGAGTGCTTCATTTGGAGTGACGTGCTAGAAAAATTTTTCAGGGATATAGCAGGTTGATACCGGGTATACTAGTTTTTTTTTGTTTTTATCTTCTTGCGTAAGCGTTGAATATTTTCTTGTACATAAAATCTAGTTTGCAACCACATGATACGTACTGTCCGAGCTTTACGCCAATATTACTAGTCAAATAATTGTTACATTATCGCTGTCTAATTACATGATATCAAATCGTTTACGACGACATACTGCCGTATCGCATCATGTGAGTTTGTATCATATAAACTATATTTATGTATATATTAGGTGTAAAATAAAAAATAATATACATTCTAATATGTAATGTTATGTACAAATTAGAATGAAATAATAGATATGTTCATAGACGTTAACAGTTTATCTAATAATAATCAAACAGGGATGATCATATTCAATCTCGATAGAAAGAAGGAAAAAATTAAATCGCTGTATCGACTTTCTCTGTTGGTACTGAAAATCAAATAAAGTCAGATGAACTTAGAACAGTTCTTTTGAATCTACGCGAATTTTTCTTCCGTTTCAAAATATTCGTTAATCCCAAGTACAAGTGGAGGATAAATTCTGCTTCTTCTATAGTTTTGAGTGGGTTCCTGTCCTCGAACACCCTGAGCTCATAAAAACTTTCACTACTATCACGGGAATTCTTTGAATAAAAAAAAAATGTAGCTTCAGGGGTGAACCAGGTCTTCAGTCAACGACAATGGTAATCATGTTTGCGATTTTGAAAAGCGCGGGTTGAGTCTCTTCGACATATCGTTTGAAATGCAATGGCCGCTTCGATTGTTCGATTTTTTTTCTTTTTGCTATCGTCGCCGGTCCTCGGTAAGTTTCGTGAAATTTTCGTTGCTCTCAAGTCTCGGGCTGCAGCAACGCCGCTGAACGAGCCGCGAGCTCTCAGAGCAGCAAAGAAAATAGTCGAAGGTAAATTAAATCAAAGTTAAAAAGTTAACGTTGGTGATATTCCGAAGTGCTGAATTATCGTGTGATCCTCCTTCATGTAATACGTGGGTTTAGAACGATCTAACCAACAACTAGTTGTTCGTTGGTTCTTTTTTCTTCATTTTTTTCCGTTTCATATAAAATCAAGGAGGATGCGGTCTACCGTGACGTTCTCGTGTCTCGGGTTTGCCTTCGCCTTCGCGTTTGCCTTTGCAAACCATCTTTCATCATCATTATCGACATTACGAGAGAAAATATCATTTTATCCCACAACTTATTTTTCATTAAAAGTCAAGTGAAATAGTTAAACGACCGTTCGAGAAAAAAAAACTCTTCCAAGTGTCTCTCAAGCCTCTATCTCCTTCTCGATCTCAATTTTTTATTTCCACCTTTTTTTTTTCCAAACAATCAATTCAAAAACCTAAATGATCATCACGCTATGAAACGTCAATTTAGTAACGGTTGTTAAATATCATTAAAATGAGGCAGTGTTTTGCGTGAGATATAAAGAAAATATTTAATCGAGTATCAATCGAACGTCGGTATAAATAAAAGTTTAGCAAAATAAAACATGGATAAATGCTGGTTAGAATATTTTCTTCAAATATTGGCATAATGTGCGTGCGAAGAGGTACGGCAATTCTGAACCCTAGGGGTTAAGATTCCCGCGAGTGTCAGTCTTTTGTGTTTATTTATTTCTATTGGATTTGAAATTCCGAAGAAAAAAAATAACACAAATAAGAAACAAACTGTGATGTGGTGTAAAAGTGCATTGAAGTGAATCGGTGTTCAAGAATATAAGGAACAGCAACAATCGAATATAAATAAATATAAAAATACTAAGAGTAAAAGAAAACGGCGTCGACGTCGACATCTACGTCAAGATGTCGGGTCAGGGTAGCCGAAGTCGTGCTGTCCATATAAGTTCGATATTTCAAAAGATTCAGGGTCGTTTTACAGACGCAATGACACCACCAAAATTGTCAACGGACAAAAGGATGTTGGATAAAACATGGAAGTTGATGGATAAGGTTGTAAAATTATGCCAACATCAGAGAATGAATTTAAAAAATTCACCGCCTTTTATACTTGATATTTTACCCGACACATATCAACGTTTGAGGTTGATTTACAGTAAATACGAAGAAAAAATGCAGGTGCTTCATAGCAACGAACATTTTTGTGTGTTTATCAATAATTTAATGAGGAAGTGCAAACAGGCTATAAAACTTTTCAAAGAAGGAAAGGAAAAGATGTTCGATGAGGCTTCTCACTACAGAAGAAACCTTACAAAACTTAGCCTCGTTTTCAGCCACATGCTATCTGAACTTAAGGCCATTTTTCCTAACGGTGTTTTCGCCGGCGATCAATTCCGCATCACAAAATCAGACGCTGCTGAATTTTGGAAAGAACGATTCGGAAACAAGTAAGCAAAATATAATTCATTCATTCCCTTCATTCATTCATTCGGTACGTACATACCATAACTCGGGCCTACATCGCCTTATCTTATCGTCGCTAAGAATCGAATTACTCCGACTGTAACAAGTGGAGAAAGAAATAAACTTATAACCGAGATAAAAATTGAATGGCAGAATGAAAAGATAAGTTAATCAATTCCTGGAATTTTTCCCTGGAACACCCTATTTCCTCTTTTCTTACCGCTTTGAAAAATCTATTCATCTACGTCACGTCGTTGGTTGATCGAAAACGGTTGTCAAAAATCTGTTTTCTTTATTTTTAAATTCACATAACCTTCAGAAAAAAATATTTCTTTCCTCCTTATCGTTTGTTAAACCACAAACGTATGTATAGAATGTAAACGACGATGAATTTTAACAGGAAATTTCAATAACGAACACATAAAAATTAAGCAGTTTAGATCGAAATCGGACGATAAAAGAAAAAGAAAGAAAAAAAACTTGTTGGAAATAGAATGAAACTGAATTTATCTATTTTTTTTCAGATAGTAAGGAGGTAGAATAACCGATAGTTTTATATTCTCAACTCTTCTGATCGAACAAGAGTTATTAATGGATAAAAACGGACCGTCGAACTCACCCAATATCCATGAATGGTTCATCTCTCTCTCCTCTTCACGACGACCTCGCGCTGCAAAATTTTACGCATTCTCTCTCTCTCACTCTTTCTATGTCGTTCTCACTCTATCTGTCACTGTTTCTATCTCTCAAAGTTGATCCTAACTCATCTTCACGTCTATACCATAAAAGTCCCCTACAAATTTCACTTCTGTTCAAACTTAGTTTGAAACAGAATCGATCCTAAATCATAAGAAATATTGACGATGATTGCCGCACTGAGAATCGTTGTATAATGCAAATTATCTGTGATAAAATATCTGGGCACGGTTCAACGAGCAGATGATGATTATGGGATAACGTATTGGATTTTATTGTATATAAATGTATCATCTGTATATAGATATATATCGACTCCGCAGCTTCCGGCAAACGATCCCCGCTAACTTCCGGTCTATTTTAAAATCCTTGTAGCCGGTCGATGATGAATGATGATGATAGCCATCATCATCTCATCGTTAACGCATGTTTTACGCTATACGTAATACATACCTCATAGCTGTCGAATTTAAATCGAAATCGCGCTTTTTATTTTCATTTTATTTTATTATTCTCTTCCTTTTTTTCCTTCCTCCCTTTCATCTCTCCGATTCGTTTCTTTCACTCATCAATCACGCTCGTATCCGATAAATTGTCATTATCGTTATTGCTGTTATTACTATTATCATTATTAGTATTTTGTCTTAATTATAATGACGTCAGATTCATCCGTGATAAAAGAAAAAACGAGAGGAGGGAGAAGGAATCAGAAAACACGTGATATGACGTACGATGACATTCATGTGTGACCGCATTTCGATTCCGTTTCACGGAATATTAATTAATAAAAATATTTAGTTAATAACTATAACGATAACAATAGTAACCTGTGAATTACATTTATTCATATTCCAAGAAGCGCGTTCGTAGGAGAAAGAAAATCATTCTTATCTCTTTAACATGAATTCTTTCTCGTTCTCTCTTCACGTATAGCTGCAACGCGACTCTTGTTTGGTTTTTTCGACAGTTATATTAATTTATTCGAATTATTATTATTATTCTTTTTGTTTCAATTTCGTTTTTTACCCCGTCCCTCGCCCCTATCTATCCGTCTATATTTTATAGCGCCGTCCGCGACCGAGGCGGAGGACGACTCTTCGTCGCGTTGGGAGTTTAGCCCACATCCGGATGCGAGAGACTGCCGAAACCGGAAGGAAGGCAAAATGACGTCACGATTAAAGTGAATCAAGTAACACGTGACTGTTGCTACTGTATAGCTCTCGCGCCCCGTGTGTAGTCGGGTGTAGGTTTTAATATGAAAAGAATTTTCGTAATTCAGACTTATTTTTACGCAGCCTCTCTGACCTAGGTTTCAAAAAGTTGGATCATATACGTTATGCGATGGACGAATGTGCATCCCGTTTCGTTATAGGTTTTTTCTTTTTTTTTTCACCTTTTACTTTACCGTATTCTAAATATACGTCGTAATTATAAAGTATCCTACTGAAATGAACGCGAGTTGCGAGAGAGAGAGAGATAGAAAATAAATTGCAAAGCTGGTATAACACACCGACGGTCTGTGCACTAGATGTGATGAATTGAAATGTATATGTCGTGTATAATGTGGATGACGTACGTCACGCGACGTGAGATACAAATAATATATGTATAACGTGTGCGCGATTTGTGAAAAATTAATTTTACTCTAGACGTAAACATGATGCGGTGATTAGAGATTTGAAATCGTCCATATTTCCGATAGATGACATGCATCGTGTAATGGTATCTGTAGAATCTTTTCGAATCTCAGCGAATCACGATTTCTTTCTCCCCACGTTTGTAGACATGGTTCACGATCGATAGATTGGAAAATTCAAAGGAATAAGAGAAAAAAAATCAATTTTGGGCATCGTCGAACTCACCCGCCTCGCATCATCTTATAAATTAGGTGAACTAGGACGACCGGCCAAGTTTGAAGAAATCTTAACAACGTTACGTGCTAATACGTATACCTATTTGTATAGATATTTATATTACACTAGATACATACCTCAATATTATCCTATCCTGTCTGCACCCATTTTATGTTCTCGCTACAGAGTTTTAGACCGGAAATGACTCATGGTCACCCCTTTCCACCCCCTTGCCCGACGCCGCCTCTTCATCCTCTTTCAATGTACCGAATAAGAAACGCAACGTACGCTCGCTCGATATCCGATTATAAATATTATTATCACACGTTATCTGTACGCTACTTCTGCTCTCTTGTAATCTTTATCGTTATCGGATCATCGATTTTGTAAGGTACATACTCATATAGATTGGCTTGTTAACATTGCTTTTCTGGTTCACATAATGTAGGGAAAAAGTTTTTGTCTCTACGGAGAACTCTCGGCCACGGAGTGAATGAAAATGCTCTGTATCATTCGGTGTGATTTTATTAGCTTTCCTACAAGATTTTTCCGTAATCAACGTCCGCTCGGTCTTCTCTGTTCGATATTCTATTTTACTTCAACGCTATAGGTGTACGTATCTATACGAGTTTTTTTTTAGATACGTAGGTATAAAAAAATCATCACCTTAGCGGAGCGCATAAGTTGGAATTTTAGAAAAGAAAAGAAAAACAAAGTTAACTTGATAAATAAGCGAAGTTAGGAGAGGGAGAAGAAGAAGCGGCAACAGCTTTGATTCTATGAATGGAGGCGGCACCGGATCGCCCGACAAGCAAGGACGACTAATTATAGCCTTGTATATCGCTTACGTCGGACCGTCGGACCTGTACCACATGCATGTCATATCTATGTACCTGGCGTGCGTTAAAAATTGAAACTTCATTCAAAAGCTTCGTGTCATGCCCTGAGTTTGTACAACCGAAACTTGTTTATAGCTATACGATACACTCTTTCTCATCAAAAGATTTCCTTCCGACGATCGATGCCAATGTGACAGCGACTTGTCAGCTCTAGATAACCCTTTCCATATAGCCATACGTTCGAATACCTATCGATTCGATTTACTAGGAATGAACCAGGTATCGATCGAAGCTAAAGATATAACAAAGTTGTTGATTTCTTTACTCTGGTGCTTGAAAACTTGTAGAATAGGTCGATCGATTATTCTATAGCTAATCGCTAGTTGAGTTTCCAGAGATATAAAAGCGTCAAAGGTTGTTGAAATTTCATAGAATTTGCAGTCCTCGGAGCCTTGCCTTAGATTCGTCTTCTATGCTCATACCCAAACATTAATCTTATCAGTTTGTGCTCTAGCTGCGTTATAGCATTAATATTTTATCTTTCTACTCGGTGAATGACTCATGAAACTCAGGTACGCCTTAAATGAAGGGATAAAATTCACCGTTACATGGCGATCTAGTAATGTATAATAGGAATTGAAATTATTTTTCTTTCGCACTTTTATTTTTTGCGCCTAGATTTTTGTAACTGTAAATGTGAGGATTTGATTAACTATCATTACATTAGTTGCAGATAAATTTCTGCGATACGTGTATCGTGTGTATATCATATTAGAATAATTTCTCGAGGTGCGATGTCAACTTGCTGGGATCGACATTCGGTCCGTGTCTTTCAACAACCTGTCCATTTTTATCGACAATGAACTTTGTGAAATTCCATTTTATAAAACTGCCCAGAAGTCCACCTTGCTTGTGCTTCAGATACTTCCAGAGTGGGTGGGTGTTTTCACCATTTACATCAATTTTTTCGAACAAGTCAAATTTAACCTGATTAGAAACGGAATCGATTAGCAAAGTGGAAACGTGGATCGTAAGCCACAATTTTATACTTAACAAAATTCTCACTTTTTGCCTGTCAGCAAAGCTGCAGATTTCATCGCTTCCACCAGGTTCTTGTCCGTTGAACTGGTTGCAGGGAAAAGCCAGAATTTCAAGCCCTTTAAGTAGGAAGATAATCAGTTTCAAATGTATAAATAAGAGTAAACAGTTTTTGATCAACTCTTTTCGGTCGCTGGATTCTCACCCTTCGATTCATGGTATTGGTCGTAGAGCTCGTTGAGTTCCTTGTAGTTTGTAGCTGTCAATCCACACTTTGAAGCAACATTTACTATGAGAAGCACATGACCAGCGTACCTGCAAATCGTTTTTAAATTCACTGTAGAATTCCTTTTGAATTCCAATCATTCTGAGAAAACATACTTTGATAACTGGACTTCTGCTCCCTTTATATCAGTTGCGGTAAAGTCGTAGACCGACTTAGCCGATTTGTAATCTGGGTTTTCTCCGGTGCTAGTCATTGCGATAAAAGATCTAAAAAAATCAAACACGAAAATTGATTATACGGACAGACGAACTGAAACCGGAAAATCCACAATTTTTTTCTTAAATCTGCAGATTCATCGTTGCGATTTCAATTCTCCGTTTGCATGACGCATTGATAAATTGATTCTTAGAACACACCAGAGCGTTCTATTACCTGTGGATATTTGTTGTGACAGATCAAGTCGAAGAAACGAGTCTACGATCAGGTTTTGAGATTAGGTTTTACTTTTTATCAACTGGGCGAACTATTTTACTCGAACGACCGTCCACTGCGCACTGCTTATGACCACTGACTCACGGCCACGCGAATACCGTCTTGACGATTCTCACGGTTTCCTATACCGCGCTCATTTGTCGAGGGCGACAATATGGCTGCTCGCTCAGCATCGAGCGGCAAATTCGATCGTTATTACGTGATCAAATATTCATCATACGTGGAAACGCCTTGTAACGTTGTACTTTGTCATCGTTATTTCTTCACATGACTATGCGATTCTTCACTTTATTTTCATTTCAGATGCACATCGCTTTATGCGTAGCATTCGAAATCTTGGGTCAAAGGTTGGAAATTCAGAATAAGATATAAGTATCAGCGATGCAGGCTGTATATTTTAGAATTCCTGCATCGTGTCATTAATTACCACAATTATTTCACGTACCTATTAGACTCGATTAGTACGTTGTCGAGAGCTAATTCAATCATTTGTTAATCGGGGTGTTAATGAATATTCAGAGTTCTTGACCTACTGTTCGAAGTTGCTTGGAAAGCTCAACCGATATCATATCTCATAGCTAGTCACACAACTATTTCTGCTCTCTTCATGTCTCTTTTTTTTACTTTATTCCAGCACGCTCGTACCTTGGAAGGTATTCAGACACGAATTGAATCAAGTACACGCTATCAGTTCCGGACTAGAAGCAATGGCCTTAAAATCTACTATAGATCTCACCTGTAACGACTACATCTCTAATTTTGAATTTGACGTTTTTACTAGGTGAGATATACAAGATTACAATGTTGAAAAACGAAAGACGAATGAATATGCCTAACGAATATTTAATCCATTTTTAAAACCCTTTCACAGACTATTTCAGCCCTGGTCAACGCTGCTCCAGAATTGGCAGACATTGGCCGTGACGCATCCTGGGTACGTCGCGTTTCTTACCTATGACGAGGTCAAAGCTAGACTGCAAAAATATTGTATAACTAAAGCTGGAAGTTACGTCTTCCGATTGAGCTGTACGAGGCTAGGTCAATGGGCAATTGGTTACGTTACATCGGATGGCGATATTCTGCAGACCATACCCCATAACAAAAGCCTCATACAAGCACTGCTCGACGGTTATCGGGAGGGCTTGTAAGTCTTAGAAAAAAAAAAAACATCGTTTTCTAGACAATCGATGTCATTTGCATAGATTTAATAAATTTTTTGCACTCAATTTTCGACAGCTACTTGTTCCCCGACGGTCGTAACGTTAACCCCGACCTCACGTGGGCTGTCCAACCTACGCCGGAGGAGCACATAAAAGTTACCGCCGAACAGTATGAACTCTACTGCGAGATGGGAAGCACATTTCAACTGTGTAAAATATGTGCGGAGCACGACAAAGATGTCAGAATAGAACCCTGCGGTCACCTTCTCTGCACACCGTGCCTAACAGCGTGGCAGGTAGCAGTGCCTAAATCCAGTTCTTATCTCAACTTTCTCTACTTATAAATTTTCAACTCCACATCCATCCCTCGATGTTCTCAAGGGAGGTCATTTTTTCAACAGTTTATGAATTTTGTTTCAGGATTCCGAGGGTCAGGGTTGCCCATTTTGTAGAGCGGAGATCAAGGGAACAGAGCAAATAGTTGTGGACCCTTTTGATCCTCGGCGAACCCATCGGCCAGGTGCACATTCGGCCTCTGTCAGTAACGCTTCCACGCCAACGAGGGACCTTGACCCAGACAACGAGGTATCCGACTAGGAGTAACATGTAGATCGCGATGTTGAATAATTAAATAATGCGTCCAGTATTTGTTAATTTATTTTTATTTTTTATTCTTATATTTTCTACTGTTTGAATTACAATTTATCTTTATCACAAAATTGCCAATAATTTACGTCCTAGAATCTCTCATGATTTAATCAAAATCATAACATCACATCATCATTCATCTGTATGATTTCCCCCCCACCCCCACCCCCTAACTTGTACGTTATATTATGCACCTACATCACAATTTACATAACGACGATCCACCTTGGATTTTCCGAAGTTCCAAAGCTCGATAGTCCAAGTTTTCCATGGAAAATCGTCCGCTGTTATTGAGATCCAATTTTTCGTCGTAGAAATTTATTCCGAGGTGGATCGGTCCGATGCATCCTGAGAGCTTACAGTTTACGCAGTCATACGTCAATAGCTTTGTTGTTTTATGAAAATACACACACTATGCGTCGATGAGCTATGTACTTGTTAAATCATATTCCACCCTGCCGTATCAATGATATCGTTCAGCAAGCGAGTTAGGGTCATCGTTAGCGTATGTTGCATATCAAATTCGATGTTTACATTGGGATTTTTCATTGATTTGTTCTTAGAAAAAGAAAAAAAAAGTCATTGAATCGACAACTTTGATCGTACTCTATCGAATTATATTTTCACTTTATTTACTATCCATGCTTCGAAACACAAAATTCATCTATTATTCATTCATTTTGTAATATCAACTCCCAATATATCTACTCGAATAATATATCCTTCCAGTTTTTATAAATCAACTCTCCCTTAGAGAGGGGAAGAAAAAAAAAGATATTCTTCTATTTATTAATAACAGACGATTTGATAGTATATAAATATACCTAATATAACTTACCAACTTGTACGAATACAATATGATATAAGTATTATTAAAATCTAGGTAGAGATTTTTTTTTAATTAAACTTCTTGAAGTCTTACAATTTTTTTTGTCTTTTTTTTACTATTTTTCACTTCGAAAACGAGAAGAACCTTTTTATGATTCTAACGAAAAATTAAATAAAATAAAACAAATGTTGAGAATGAGTCAGCGATGCTTAATTTATTGTACAAATAACGCTTTGCATAATATTCTCCAATTCTTACTCTGCAGCCACGCTTTATTTTTATTTTGTTTTCTTTCCCCATCGCAAGACTTGATTTGTTTTTATTTATTTATTGTCATTGTTGATTCTTTTTTTTTATTCAATACCCGCTTGCCGTTTCTGTTCGTTGGATAGTACAAATTTTTTATTTCTTTTTTTTTCTATTGTCTATGGTTTAAAAACGTGAAAAATCGAAAAGAAAACGATCGAGGAGCCTAATGTTTTTTCCCCCCGCCCCCTTCCGAACACGATTTTGACAAATAGTTTAATTGTTAATATTATTATTAATTAATCGATAATTATTAATGACTTTCATTGTTGTTATTTTTATTTGTACAATAAAAGAGAGCGGCTACAGATTGTCGATGATATAGCTTCGATCTCTAGATCGATACGTATAAGTATATTATATTTTAGGCTTCATTTCTTTCTTCTCTATTTTTCGTTTTAATAAAATTGATAAACAAATTAGTATATTGATTCCTATGATTTCTTTTTTTTCGTCTTTTCATTATTTGCTCTATTTTTATTTATTTTTTTAATCTTTTTTTACACAGACTGTCTATCTCTATCAAACTTTGATGCTAATTTAATTATATCAATTATTTTATTGTAAAATACTACGTACGTTATAGATACACCAGAAATCGTTGGAAAAACAAGAGAAAATAGTTTTTTTTTTTTTTTTCTTCTTCCTAAATAAAATATACGATTATGAAATATTATTATTATTCATCTCATTGTTATTCTTATTGTGATTATCATTATTATACGATATTATTATATCACATTATAATCCAATATATATATATTGAGTTTACTCTTTTGGTGCACTCGACTATTTTTTCTGATATTCTATTGAAAAGTTCTCATCACATTTGATGCAAGATTAGAAAAGACATCCGCTTCTCTATCGTTCGACATTTATATTTATTTGTCCAGTTTTCAACTTGCTATTCAAGAGTTGAGAACTGTTAATTATTAATCAGCGTATGTCGAGTGTCAAAGAACTCCTTGTCGCCTCCTGCCCCACTCAAAAGCCAAATTAAATCGGTAAATCATAAAGTAAAATGACGTACATGGACGATGCAATATTCTGTTTTTACCCCCCGCATGATGGAAACAAAAACGCTGTATATGTAATACATATATTTTTTACATCTTTTTTACTTTTATATTACTGTGTTTGTCTGCTCGGTCCAATTTTTGGTACTCTGCTCGCTGCATGAAAAAAAATAAGACTGCTAATTGGGAATGTACGTACTTTGACAAATTGAGAGAGCAAAAAGAAAACGAAAAAATAACGAAAGAAAAACAAAAATCTTTGAAGAATTTTAATACAAATATTGAGGTAAGTGGCCAATCGCATTAAGATGACAGACTGTAATAGCTTTTAGCTTTCGGCTTGATCAATTTCTTTTTTTTTTTTCATGTGTATGAATCTTACCAATTTGACATCATCTAATTGTCTCAGATGTTTCGTTGCTTATGTAAAAAGCACATAATGAGAGTTTCACAATTTTCTCATTGTTCTTTTACGTGTCATTGTCGAAAAGTGCTTTAACACTGAAACTCTGTCGCTATCGATGGAATAATTTCTCATTATTACGTAACGCAACGCGTCACTAATAGAGTCATCGTGTTTTAGGATTTGTTGGAAATTAGTAATGGAAATTGTGGACTGATTTACGACGAGTCCGACGACGATGACGACTTCAGCTCTATGGGTTCGCCGCTCCTGCCTAGAAGGACAGTTTCGAGTCCTCCACTGCCACCGAGAAGATCACCGACACCGAATAGTCACATAAGAAATAGTCGGCATTTGACCGTACCAAATGAAAACGCCCCTCCACCTCCTTTTGTCACTGTTTTAACGCTAACCGAAAGTCACCAGAACAACACAGGTAAATCCAAATGTAAGAATCAAAAAGACAAGAAACACTTTGAAGGATCTGAACGAGTGAAAAATGAAACATCCACGCATAAAGCCAACTTCATTCACTTTTTCCCTCGTTTCTCTACAGCCAACACCGAAGCGAGGTACGACATGCTGCATCGAGCTTCTTCACCATCTCCGGTACCTCCGGCAATAATCAGACCACACGCAAGGACGTATCGTCCTCCACCTGCGCTTCCGGAAAGAGCAAACCTTCATTCTTCCCCGATAGTTTCACCTGTACTACCCCCTCAGTCTGCGCAGCGTCCTCCAAAGCCCGTTAAAGACCCTCACGAACAGGATCACCAGTATGAAAATACGATAATAATACCCGGGACTCGTCAGCACGTCGTTAAAAATATAAATCTGGAAATGAACAGGGCTAGACTTTCGGCGTTGATGAGAGGAAGGGACGAGGCTGGTGGACCTATCGGTAAAGCGGAAGCTGCTGCTTATGAAAACGTTAATGTTGAACATATTTCAAGACTCACTGCCCTCGGATTTGCACAAGATGCCGTCATCAGGGCTCTCGGCATCACTAGAAACGATCTCGAAATGGCGAGAGATATTCTACACGAATTTGCAACGAAGTCAAGTTCTTAACAAGGTAGCGTACTGCCAGGGCCAACAGATTTTAGAACGGAATTCCCTAATTATTTACTCTTTCATTTCTATTGACTCGAATCAATCGCACACAGTTTAAAAGGTAAAATTTTTTATTTCTTTTCGAGATTCTTTATTATCATCAATCTTATTATTTATCATTATTCCAGGAATATCGCTCCTGCTCTCTATGTACGTCAAATTATCATGATTATTGTATCCGATTTTTTCTTTAATTGGTTCAAAAAATGGATAATCCAATTTATGGTAATTTCATTCGCAGAGTTCCGTTATAATTCGTTATTCAATCTTATGTTTTTGGCGTTGAATCCAGACTGACAAACATCTTGTAGAAGTAATTTGGGGTATGAAACGAAGAAGAAATATTCAAAATGACTGGAACTGTGACTGGGGCTGGGAATGAAGGTTGAAGGAAGTAAATAATTGAAAAAAGTGACGAAATATGAACCAACTGATCCTATTTACTACATAAAATTCGAGGTATATAATCATATACATATTATATTTATTTATTGTAGTTTATAATTCAACTTCAAATGTGATATTTATGTTTATAATACGTACATTCTGTCATATTCATAGGTAACAAAAAACAAACAAAAAAAACCAAACCAAACACCACAAAAAACAACACACATATGAGCAAATACACGAACATGTAAAAATAGATTAGTAGGTATAATAAAAATAATTATGCGATTAGAGGTATGTAGCAAACGAATAGAAAACTAGATGAGAATCGATTAAAATAATACATGTTAGTAATAGATAACTCAAGTAATAGTTGATAATAATTAAAACGTACAATTTAACTATCTGCGTGGACTGATTTTAATAAAAAAAAGATAAATAAATAAATGAATAAATAAATGACGGACAAGAATAATGAGGACAACAGATAATCGCGAACAATAGAAATAACAAAGTTCATTAAGTGGGTTAAAAAGAAAACTACCGATCGAGCACCCATCATTTTTAGCTCTTTCGGAGTTACGAAAACAAGATGAAGGAAATAAAAAAAAGAAAAGGGTCGAAATTAAATTCAAAATCATGAGGGCGATTGAAAATTTTTGAACTCTCTCTTATCTATCTTAATTTCCTCTTTGATAAATGTATTTATATGATATGGCTGCTGTATATCATGAGACGAAGGAATATAGAAATAGAAAAGAAAAGAATATAACCCTGAAACTTTGTTTATGACATCTAATAATTGTCAATAAGTTAAAACGATCATCTGGTTTTAGCTAATCGATTAATAGTGTGATAGAAACTTCAGTCTTAGACCATATTTGTGTACAATAATCCACATACTACGTACACTATTAGCGAGATGAATTAATGAACCTTGGGCTATTTATACCTGTTATTTCAACTCCAACTTTTAAAATAAGATGATTTTTGAACACCGATTGACCACAACTTGAAACAACTAGCTACTACTACTATAACTACTACCCTATTTTTCTACATTGAATATTTCCCTCTTTAGCGTTGTTAATTGCGGTGAGCCGTGATTTTTTTTAAAAAGTAATGTAAATTAAATCTAAACGTTGGATCGTCGTAGTTGGAGAATTGGATTAATTAACTAGCGGAAAATTTAGCGAATTGATGCAGATCGATGTTTTATGTAATAACAAACGTAAATAAACCGCAGATTAGGAAGCAATTCATGAGAAAATTTTGTTTAGTATAATTGTGTGGTGCAATATAGATGATCGTATCATAGTAGCTAACCAAGTAACCAAATAGTCGAAGAAAGAAGCGTAAAAATTTTAAAAAATTTTAAAAAGGAAATCACACGTACTATGAGTTTATATTGAAATTATCGTTATTCAAATATTAGTAATTATTATTACTATTATAATTATTATATTATATTATATTAATATTGGCTGTATAAATTATTTTCATGTATATCTTCGCAAATAAAAAAAAAACCGAATGTACATCCACTATAAACAGGGTAATACAGTATTGAAAAAAAAAGAGCAGTGTAGCGTAGTGTTAGAATAAGAAAGATCCAACTCTTAAGAGCAAAGAAACGTGGTCAGTGCAAAAGAAATATCAAGTTGAATGTAGCTCGATAATCATCGGTGTTTTCGGGGAATTTGTTGTCTCTCAGTGCGTTCAAAACGAATGTTGTGGCAATTAAGATACCTGGTTATCGGGGGGTTTGTTAAAAATTTTGAGACTTTATATTCCATTTTGGAGAAGGAAAATTTGAAAGCAGGCAGTCAACAGATGAAGAAACAGGAGCAATGGGTGGTTAGCATAAGCTGTGTATTATTTGTGCAATTTTAATAATTTTAATTGTGCTTGTGAGAGCGATTAGATTTGTTAAAATTAACATCGTTGGGGAGGGGACAGCTAATATATGGATTCGCTGGCTTACAGATAAGCAATAGATCGTTACAGTCAGGAACGCGAAAGCTTCTAACACTTTTGAAAGAAGTTACCAAAACTCAAGATTCTAAAATCAGCTGTCATGAACTCCAACAGCCTACCGGTGAGCCTAATTTGATATATTATTACAATGCAAACTCGACTCTTTCAACCTGTGTAAAACCTGTGGAATAAATTTGAAAATATTTACTGGCATTGGATCTAATTGCGGAAACTATTTTTGCTGTGAGGAGCTTCTTTACTTTTGGAAAATTCTTGCATTTTTGATCATTTTTGACAAGCTGTGTAATTAGTGGAGAAGCAAAGACAAGGCAAAGAGACTGTATATTTAGACCTTCGGGTTAACCCTGAGTGTATAATCAAGAAATACTCGGTCTTTATCAAATGATAACTCTAGTAAAAAGTCTAGATCCAGAGTCCAAAATTATATTTAGGTGCTGTCGAGCTCGTGTCTCGATGAAGAAATGGATCAGTGATTTAAATTCATATAATTTAGGCCAGTACTCAAGGACTCTGGACTATGTCAACTTGATTGTTGGGTCAAGAACATGGATCCAATAACAGAAATTATTTTTCATTACTTATATCCTCATCGTATTTAAAACATTAAGTTTCAAACCATTTATATCAGTGTCACGTGCTGAGCACGAAACTATTTATGAAATAACATCGGGAGACCTCCAAAGATGAAATGCAATCACCAGCTTCACACAAACATTTACCAGACAACTCACCGCCATTCTTGAAACTTCATTATAGCCACGACTAGCTTTTTACTACTAACCTCAATCTTTGATTCAATTTTTTTTCTCTCTTTTTTATATCCACATCAGTTTATCTGCATCGCTGTCTTGCTCCTCGCCTGTACTTTACTCGGGGAGTCTGATGCAAAACCTTGGGCACAGAATCTCAATCCACTTAATGAAGCAACATTTTTGGACTCTGTCAAGATGTCCTGCACTTCACAGGTACATTTTCAAGCTCCGAAATGACACGAATGAACTCACCTAACCTGCGCGTTCCTCTCTTGAAACAACTGATCACTTGTGAATTACAGACAGAAAACCTGTGCCAAAGATGTGCCAAGCAAACCAAAAGCGTCGTTGTCTATCCCTGGTGTTGCACGGATCATGAGGGGGCTCGGGAGTGGTGCGAAAATTACTTGCATTATGGTTTACCTTAAAGGATCTTACTTCAGAATCTTAGGATATCGGAAAACCTGAGATTGTTCTTGTCGATGATTCCCGAAGTATCATTGAGTTTCTGCGGGCATGTTATTCTGGTTTTGCTGTCTACTTCCTCAGCAACGTAAGCCAGTCAACTAGCCGTTGGAAGTGAAAAGCGATGATGTAGGGTATGTGCCACAACTAAGTGGGTCAGCGACTAGGCGTTAAATGATTGCTGGACTTTAATCGTCTACCAGATTCCACATAATGTTGAGCACATCTTGAGCAAGACTTGATGCAAATAAGCTATAAAAGCTTGCTAACTAATTCTTGGAAGTCTAATCACAATCTGTGCACAAACTTTGATATAATTTTTAAAGTAGATGTATACCATTTATCGGTGAAATATGCAAACCATGAATCAATTAGCTAATGGTAGATAGAAGGAGAATTAGATTATCGCATTAAACCCACTCCAGTTTTTGTAACCCCTTTATATAATTGTAGAGATTTAAGTGGAACAGCGATTCTGAAAAAGGAATTATTTTTCTAAAGTATGCATCTCACTCTCTTGGGATTACATTATGCTAACGGATAGTATGTGTTTACATGTCTATAATTAAGAGTCAAGCTTTTATTTACCGTGTGGAATGTGTGGGCGAGTGGAAGATCGCGATTGCTCCTTGAACTCTTGTAATAATATCACAACTATATAAATGTTCAAATAGCTGTCCACGATACAAATCCAATTAAGCTCACTTTTTATAATTGGACATTTTTCTTGGGAAAAACAGATAATTACATACTACCTCGCATACTACGTATGTCACGGTTTCTGGGGGTGTAAGCGTGTCTTCTCCAATTAATTTATATTACACTTGAGTCGTGTACAAGGTTGTTGCAATGTTCACCCAAGTAACATTATTAAATTCTTATTTTTATTTATTTATTATCGCATCTATTACGATTTATCGTACTATTTTATTTGCGTCTTAACCCTATAAAAAGAAATTATTATCTTTTGTGTAGTTTATTTTAAGCACAGTATTATAACCAATGGTTCATCAATTACATTGTTACCATTACTATTATTTCTATTATCACAGTTCCTAATATCCGAAATTTATTTGCTTACATACTTTCATGAAATACTCTCTCAGTTGTATTAATTCAGTGAATTTCAATTTCAAAGAATTCGTTTGAATTATCCTTCTCTTTTATCGTTTCTTACCATTCACATCCAGATTCAGTTTTCCTCGTTTCTCTATTAATAGCGCTCGTATCCTACTAAGTTTTAATGTACCGTGAAATAGTTCGACGTTACAGATTGATAAGGAAGAGAAGTAACTAAACGACGTAACGGTAAAAAGGGTGAAATTTTTCTACATTTGCGTAAAATTGTATTACACCTTGCATATCGAGGTCAGTAGTTGTACCGACGAACAATTAGGAGCTGCGCAGGCGATTCAATTTGCTCAATTAGCATAGCAAAACAGTACGAAACGAGTGTATCGAAGTAAATAAAATTTCTGTTGAGCAATTAATCATCTTTTTTCATCAATTTCTCAAATAAAAACAATGTTGCAAGTAGCAAATCGGTATTTAATTTGTCTCGCTTATTACGATGATGATAAAATCGTACGGTCGATATCATATGTAATTACACGCATAACTTATAGTCACCGATCACATACCGTCGGCACATGTCTGGTCTTTGGGACTTTGACTGATGATCCATAACATCATGGTCCACAGTCAGTTGCGTCTGCAAATGCTAATCTTTACGAAACATCTGCCACGAGCGAGGAGAGTGGACAGGGCAAAGACTTTTTGATAAGAATTCAACTTTGACGCTATATTTTCAATTATGATTAGTGTGAGTCTACAGATATACATACACCATACACGCTTCACTCACGTTTTATTCAGGAAGCCAGAGTACAATTTGGCACGTATTATTGCCTAACTGCTAGATTTGTGTTATCTCTTAAATTTACGCTATAAAAAATGTACAATTCTGGGAATCAATCTCCGATTGCCACATATGAAGATGTCCTTTGCCTCTCCCTCGGCATTTCTGAAAGCTGCCTTCTGATAGCCAACAAAAAATCCGAACTTTTCTTGAATTTTCATCGAGTCATCGGACTCAGTTCAAACCTGAGTTTTTCGTATCGTTTCAACTCCTCTTTGCTGACCGAAGGGACAACGGCTTCAGCCGCTTTGATTAGATCTTCTTGCATTACGACTACCCTGTCGGATATCGTATTCATTTTACCATCTTCAAAACTGTGATTTTCTGTTCCAACTTCTATGAGGTTCCCCAAATTTCTTCGAACCGCTAGAAGCCAGGCGTTTGAACAAACGGCGTACATATCAGCACCTGTGACATTGTCGGGAAGTATTTTGATGACTTCTTCGAGTTCTTTTCCATCTTGAAGAAAGTTAAACTTCCTTGTCAGTGCCTTGAGGACACCGAGTCGAGACTTTTGGTCCGAACTTATCCCCACGTAGAGCAATTTGTCGAATCTACCTGGCCTTAAAAGTGCTGGATCTATTAAGTCCGGTCTATTTGTTGCTCCGATAATAAAAACACTTCCTGAACTTTCTATCCCATCTATTTCAGCCAGAAGTTGGGAAACTACGCGGTCCATCACTCCTCCACTGTCTCCGTTTCTTCCCCGATTCGGAGCCAAGGAATCTAGCTCGTCAAAAAATATGACACAGGGTGCCGATGCCCTCGCTCTCTCGAAAACTGAAACGATGTCAGATCAGGTTAACCATCAAATCCCGGCTCAATTTATCGTAAACTCTTAGAGTTCTATAACATTCAATAGTTCCTACCTTGTCGAACATTCTTCTCGCTCTGTCCCACGTACATGTTAAGCAGCTCCGGTCCTTTGACAGACAAAAAGTGAACCTGACACTCCGTCGCAACGGCTTTGGCAAGTAACGTTTTCCCCGTTCCTGGAGGGCCGTACAATAACAGGCCGCTTCTACTTGGCCCAACGCCAGCGGACGTCAATAATGGGAGCTCAATTCTTCGCAGTATTTCACTCTTCAGATCTCCCAAACCTCCGATGTCTTCCCAGTAGACTTTGGGCACCCTTGGAGCACCGATCCAGTCCGAATACCTGGATTGCATGTATTCTGGGAATCGGAGAGGTAAATGATTTAGATATTAAATTTCAGATAAGCCGTTTTCGTTCATGAAACGCACCGTGAGCTTCGCAGAAGTCTTCCTGTGTGATCGTTGGGTTTGAAGACGTTAATTTACTTCTGATTTTAACAGCGTGGAGAACGATGGCGTCCAGATCAGCGAGTACAAAATCTGTGCAGATTGAGGCTATATGAGATAAGTCGGCATTGGTTTTGAATCTCTTAGTAGCCAGGAGCCATTTCAGGCAATCCAATCTCTCTTTTTGGCTCAATGATTCCATTGGAATCGTCTCTATGAACAGTTGCTGGAGGCTGTTGGGGATCGAGGAATCATTCAACGTCGCTACAACGATTAGAGGATAGTCCATTTCTGTTTTGTAAAGGCTCTTTAACTCCGACACAAAAGAGGATATTATACGTTCATCCTCCTTGCCCTCCGCATCTTTTCCGAAAATCTGTTAAACGGATAAAAAAAAATTGACAGCGATTAGATTTTAATTAAAATCCATGGTGGAAATTTCATTCACCTGAATATTGCTCAGCAGCAGAATGCAAGGCGTGCAGTTTTTTGCATTTTGTAAAACGATACGAAGCTTGGCCTCCGTCTGGGCGCTGGTCAAAGATTGTATTTCCGAAAAGTCGACGCTTATCAGATTGAAGCCCATTCTGCGAGCAGCGATTTCTACCAAAATCGATTTTCCACTTCCTTCAGCTCCCCTGATCAGAAACACAGGCTTGATGTCAACTGAAATGTCTAGAAAACATGGAAAGTAGGGTTTGAAAAAAACTTATATTTCTGCGTCACAATTTAAACCTTACCAGTTTGAGTGTACAGAGAAATACAAGCTGTCAAAGATCTTAGAGGACCTTCAAGCGACGGGGGGCAATTTGTAAGGAAGTAATTAGCTGATGTATCATCGCTGGGCGTCCGAGATGAGATCGAATGCTTTTGAGGTAGGTAGTTGTGAATAGTTGGACCCTGAACTAATGTGGTAACACCTCGTGCGATAAAACAGCCTTTTTTTGGATTTTGAGTAAGTTTGTCAACCTTTAAGCTTCTTATTTTGAACACAACTTCTTTGACATTATTCTGAGAGACAAGATACTGATAGCAGGGGGCAAATCGCGTTAAGTTGATGCTTAGAACGTCATTTTGCCGAAGGAACCGAGCTTCAGAGAAATAATTTTGAAGTAAAGCCTCTATCAAGTCATCTGGGCATTCGTATGGGTTGGAAATCATCGATATGTATGCTTCCTCCACTATACCCTGGTCAGAATCTGATGCTGCAACTGACAATAGACAGAAAAGTTTTTGTAAAAGATAGAAAAATTGGAGATTTGTAAGTATTTGATTTGGAACGTAATATCATTCAACAATAATAATGTCATGATGTCATCAATTACTTATGAAGTAGCGAGCTGTCTTGGAGTCTCTAACATTCAGAAAGTTCTCAATGTTGAACCTCATGGTTTCCGAAACGTACAATTCATCTTTTTTGACATCAGAGCTCATCAATAACGTCACCTTGTACTTTTTCAGGGATGGAGGACAACAGAGATAAAACCATTTAGCCTCGGATGTATCAAGGAGTTCTTTGCTAGCCAAAATGCAAGAGTAAGAATCAACGTAGACATCCTCTGAATTTAAATTGCTCGACCGCTGAATTGCAATCTGCAGAGCCTCGTCAGGCACGGACTTCAGTTCCAGTCGCATATTGAGAAGGCGAAATAAACGCAGGTGTGTCCAGTTAGCGAAAATTAAAGGCAGGACAAATCGAGGTTCCCGGGATGTAAGAATTCGAGTAACAAAGGTTAGTAGTTTGATATTGGGTTTGACCGTACGCATTTTTGGGGTGTTATTCAAGGTGGTATAATATTTAGAATAATTTTTAAGGGTTGTCGACGATTTTTCTTCGTCAGCCCACATCCCTATGTGATAGACTCGCTGATCAATTATTCTCTCCTGTCAAATTGAAAAATAGATTTCTGTGTATTTATCATGTATTTACAAACTTAACCTAAACACCACGTGACTTTGACAGGGCTGGTTGTTTAGGGGGGAAGGAAAAAAATATGGTGGATAGAAAAAAGAAATTACGAGTTGAGGTGCGATTTCCAACTTTATTCAAACCTCCATTGTTCGTTCGATAGTTCGGTTAATCGAAAATCGAAAGTCTCGAAGTTCATAATAAAACAAAGAAGATTCGCCGTGAATCGCAATTGACAAATTTGTCAGTCATCCGGCTTTTGCTGACGAGTTGATGTGACGAGATTCTGGCTGTCTTCTCAAATTGGTATTATTATTCTCTGCAAAAAAACCTTGCAACAATGTGGCGAATCTTCTTCTGGATCGTCACCGCCTTCGCCGTTGCCAGTGCTGAATTATCAAGGTTGAAAAGTTAATAATGCCAAACTGAAAAATTCAATACTGATATTTAACAGTTTTACTCTCATCGCTTTATCGTATATTTCTCCGTATGTCTGCTTTTGTTGCGGGGCATGCAGGCTTTTCTCTATCACCTGTTCATTCATTTTATCTATTCATATATTTAGCTCTCTTCTAATTGAATTGTCAAGTGAAATTCCAAGTACAAACAACGTAGTTAGATAATTTGATTTCGAGGATTTTACCGTCCAAATGTTCTACTAGTCATGAGTCAGGATTTTGAAACCACTCTCGTGACTCCAGATAAACTTAAAACAGATTATAGTGCTGATAAAACTTTGAAGCGAATTAAAAAGAAAAATTGAAAACAATAACAATTTTAACGATGTCACGTTATTCGTTACATCTTATAAATTAGCATAATGAGACTAAGAATTATCAGATTCAACATAAACTTTTTATCCGCTTCTTCATCAGTTTTTATCCATCCATGCATCTATCCTTTGATGACAGAGACAAAAAATAATACTAATGACAAATTTCTTGTACAGAGTTCCTTTATACAAGGCACAGAGTGCTCGAAGGAAGCTCGAATCCGTTGGAACCGAGTTGAAACAGGTTCGTTTGCGTTATGGAGGTCCCACCCCAGAGCCGTTGTCCAATTATTTGGATGCCCAATATTACGGATATATAACGATTGGCACTCCACCCCAGCAATTTAGCGTTGTTTTTGACACTGGCTCATCCAACCTCTGGGTGCCCTCCAAGAAATGTCATTACACAAACATTGCTTGCAGTAAGTATAACTACGTACACATGTTATTATTGAAAATCTATATCGATATGCAGCCCAGATTAGATTACTAGATTACTTTGTTGTTGCCAATAATAATATCGAATTGAGTTTTAACTATGCTTTTCGCCCCTCCCTCCCATGCGGCGTCTGTTCAATCCTTTTAGCGATATGTGTCATCCAAGTATGAATTTTTTTTTGAATTGAGTATTTATTTTTTTTCATTTTTCAGTGCTTCATAACAAATACAACAGTGCCAAGTCTTCCTCTTACGAGGCGAATGGTACAGATTTTGAAATTCGATATGGTTCTGGCAGTCTTTCAGGATTTTTATCAACCGACACCGTCTCTGTAAGTATTCGTATTACACAGAAGTACCTACTCTCCGATGCGTCATGGAAAGATAAATGAGATAAATTGTGTCTTCTTAGCTGCTAATTATAAATCTGATGACCGTTGTTCATTGCCCTAAGATAGTGCCTGTGCATTTCTCAGTGATTACGTTGCTTCAAAGTCCAAGAAATCACAAGATTTGCTCTGTTATTTGTATTTTAAGATGAAATAATCCTTCTAACCGACCAAATTATGAATCACAACTTCACTTAAAGGCTCATAAGTAAAGCGAGCAAAATTGAACGGATGCCCTCGAAAACTGTAATCCTTTTTATTTTCAGTTGGGAAATCTCGATGTCCAGAAGCAGACTTTTGCCGAAGCAATGAGCGAACCTGGCCTTGCTTTTGTCGCTGCAAAGTTCGATGGCATATTAGGAATGGCTTATCCAAGAATTTCTGTAGACGGTGTCACGCCAGTTTTCAACAAGATGGTGGAACAGGGGCTCGTCTCGCAACCGATCTTCAGCTTCTACTTGAACAGGTTATTATGCTTCAAACTCTTCGTGTTCTGCTGCCAATACCGACTACGTAGAATACAAATTAGAATCGAAAGTTATATACCGGTTTATTTAATTCTCTGATTATTTCATCTCGCAGAGATGCTTCAGCTAAACTTGGCGGAGAATTGATCCTCGGTGGTTCTGATCCGGATCATTATTCGGGTGACTTTACATACGTTCCAGTCGATCGTCAAGCTTACTGGCAATTTAAAATGGATAAGTAAGTATCGAGTGTGATAATTCAGGATGATTATTTCCTCAATAATATCGAACAACTGATGAAACGAATTCTACTAATGCGCGAATTGTTTTTTCAATAATTTCACAGAGTTAAGGTAGGAGATAAAGTTTTTTGCGAACAAGGTTGCGAGGCTATCGCAGATACAGGAACCTCCCTCATCGCAGGTCCAGTCGCAGAAGTCGAGGCCATCAATAAGGCTATCGGTGCCACACCTCTTATCGCCGGAGAGGCCATGGTGAGTACTTAAAAAACAAAAACTATTGATCTCTTGATTTTAAATGAATGAAAAATTAATCGAGGATCGAAGGCTTACGCAACTTAGTGTCGTGTAGTAATTTTTCATATATTTCAACTTCAGGTTGACTGTAAGCTGATTCCTCAGCTTCCGACAATTGGTTTTGTTCTTGGAGGTAAAACTTTCACTCTCAGAGGCGAAGACTACGTTTTGAAGGTATGCTAATGAAGTTCGGTGAATCTCAATTCACGAGTCTCATTTTGCATCCAAAAATAGATGCTATTTAAAAACCTTGACTCGATCTTTAATTTTACGCAGGTCAGTCAATTTGGGAAGACGATTTGCCTCAGCGGTTTCATGGGCATTGACATTCCGCCGCCAAATGGGCCATTGTGGATATTGGGAGACGTTTTCATCGGGCGTTACTACACCGAATTCGACATGGCCAACAACCGCGTAGGATTCGCGATTGCCAAGTAGTAGAGATAATCGATAATTCGGATGCGAGTTATGAAGGGTTGGAGATATTTTTAAGCTTATTCTAAAAACAAAAGTAATTGAGAGGGAAAAAATTCGATAGTATAGCCCCCAGGTTGATTCGGTAGGGAGGCCGTTGTTAATTGTGGAGAAAAATAATATTACGTGCCTATCAATGTATATCTAATAAGCATTAAATACCGAATGCTAGTGAACTAGTTTTATATTACCGACATAAAAATAATAATAATATTAATAATGGAGCGTAATCGATAAAAGTAAAAAACGAGTCAAAAGCAAAAAAATTATAATATCTTTGTAGCTTTTAGTCGTAGCTCAAGTATTCTTACCTATCTATTCTCAATGGCTCAAGTTTGTAAACAGATTCGTGTTTTTGAGATCTAAATACACAAGACTACTGCACTGTTATGTTATTTGCTTCTTTTTACTATTTTGTCTAATTTTTTTCTCTTCGATTGAGATTTTTTCCCAATTCTTTTACCCATTTTTTAAATTACTTTTCACCAAGCCAGTTCAGTTTACTGTTTCCAAAATCTGCACAAGTTCTTCAAAGTTCTTCTCCGCTATTCCTATCTGCAACTAATTTATCTCTCAGATTTATATCTCAGACAACGATGCAACGATCTTACGATGCAAATCTTAGTAGTTGAATATTACGGTGGTTTAGATCAAACGCCCGAATGACGAACAAAAATATTAATGAATATTCAGCAAACGACGAAAGAGTGTACAACAATATCAAATAAAAATAACTTAGTTTTCTGCTTCAAAAGCGCATTTTTCTACGAGTAAAACAAAAAAAAAAATTTTTTTACGATATTTTTAAGTGTACACCCGTCAAAATCAATTCTTGACTAAGCCCTACTGTTCTTACGGAAGAAGTGGGTCAGAATTCACCTCGCCGAGTGTACACTGTGATATACAACCGCAGGAATTCGTACATATGTATTTCTTGCGGTTACATAGGAATTCCGAGAAAAAATCAAGTGCATTGGGGTAGGTCGCGAAAGGTGTGAAAAGAGTTAACAGGTGGTGCCGACAAATCGTTTCACACCTCTGTACAATAGACTTAAAAAAAAGGCAAAAAAAAGATGTTAACACTTCATCACCTATTAACAACCCATAAATTATATTTAAATTCTTTTACGTGCCGACATTCCAATGCCCGAGCACGTGTATTAAAAAATCGCTAATAAGGCAATGCAGGTACCCCTTTATGGGGGTGAGCAGAGGCTCGTTGCTGTCAAGTATGCGGAGCTCACGGTACTTAAAGCTCACGGGGATTCTTTTCATTGCGAGAAGGTCAAGCGAGCTGCGCAACCCGATGGCGACATAAAGAACTAACTCGCGAGGGCTCGAGTGCGGCCCGCCAGGGTAGAAAATTCCTTTTAAATTTCTCTATTCTAATCTGCATGTGCGTTTCCTATTATATCTCAGGAACCAATAATTGGAATTTGATGAATTTGGTCGCATTCGATTCGTATTAAAATAACGAATATTTTTTTTATCCTGGCAAAGGTTTGTTGTATAACGTGTGCTCAGAATCAACAGATTACGCTCCGACCGTGTTGATTTTCGACCCTAAAGTCGAGGAAAAATTCTAAAAAAAAATCCGTTTTTTGAAAGTATGTAATAATTACAGCACGTGTTATCTATCAGTTTATTAGCTTATTATTCTGCACTACTTCAATTATTTTATTGAGGTACAACTGTTGTAAAAAAGAGAACTTCAACTTCTCTATTCACCGTATAACAACTAGTTATCACTGATTGTGAGCACACAAACCCTCACGTATATATGAATACTTTGAACGATTCCAGATTATTTATAGGCCAGGTAGACAGTTGCGCTTCGTATCTCGAGACTTATCTCTATCCAATGAACAATTCATTCGCGTTATGATGTTATCAATTCAATGTTTCAAATTCGGATTCCTGAGATCAAAATACATAGGAATACCATAGAAAACAGTGTAAAAAAAATTGTCGATTTTCGGCCCAAATTTTGAAAAAAACAAAGGCTATAGGCTTAGGATTTTCTCGATTTTGGGGCCAAAAATGAAGTATTTTTAAAATTGATTGTAGGACGCTTATCTTACGTATTTTTGCGCAAGGAACACGATTACGTCGATGAAATTGATCTAGAATTAAATCCCATCGAGATATCCTTGATTTTTCACTTATCAGATCGATAAATTGGCGATAACTCGATCAATTTAATAGATAAATTAATTTGGCTTGCAGATTCGAATTCCTGAGATCAAAATACATAAGAATACCATAGAAAACTCGTTAAAAAAAAATGTCGATTTTTGGCCCAAATTTTGAAAAAAACAAAGGCTATAGGCTTAGGATTTTCTCGATTTTGGGGCCAAAAATGAAGTATTTTTAAAATTGATTGTAGGACGCTTATCTTACGTATTTTTGCGCAAGGAACACGAATACGTCGATGAAATTGATCTAGAATTAAATCCCATCGAGATATCCTTGATTTTTCACTTATCAGATCGATAAATTGGCGATAACTCGATCAATTTAATAGATACATTAATTTGGCTTGCAGATTCGAATTCCTGAGATCAAAATACATAAGAATACCATAGAAAACTCGATAAAAAAAAATGTCGATTTTTGGCCCAAATTTTGAAAAAAACAAAGGCTATAGGCTTAGGATTTTCTCGATTTTGGGGCCAAAAATGAAGTATTTTTAAAATTGATTGTAGGACGCTTATCTTACGTATTTTTGCGCAAGGAACATGAATACGTCGATGAAATTGATCTAGAATTAAATCCCATCGAGATATCCTTGATTTTTCACTTTTCAGATCGATAAATTGGCGATAACTTGATCAATTTAATAGATAAATTAATTTGGCTTGCAGATTCGAATTCCTGAGATCAAAATACATGAGAATACCATAGAGAACTCGATAAAAAAAAATGACGATTTTTGGCCCGAATTTTGAAAAAATCAAAGGCTATAGGCTTAGGATTTTTGTAATTTTAGGGCCAAAAATGGAGTATATTTAAAATCGATTGCAGGACACTTGTTCAACGTATTTTGACTTCAAAAACACGAATCTGTCGAGTAAATAAAGCCAGAGCCAATATTCATCGAGATATCTTATTTTTTCCAGTGCCGCAGGACATACGACGTTCCAAGAAGTCAGCAGTGGCACAGACTCGCCGAAGAGGACCAGTGTCGTAATAATGACGTCGCAATCACGGACGAGCCCCGACCTTCAACAGGAAGTGCATTCACATCTGCTAGTCTTCAATTCGGAAATTAATTATCATACATATATAGCGAATAATTGTTAACGTGGAATAAGTGACCATGTCCTCATGTCTTGTAATCATTAGAAAGACTTTGAAACTTGTGAATGATGGTGGAACTTTTTTAATACAGTTATGAATATTACAATAGCACAATTGTTGAATGTATCCTACCTACATAACTCATGAATAAACGAACAGCTATTCCCAAATTGGTTGCTTGATTTTTATTGATTACACCCCTGCATCCAACTCTCATTAACATCCTCTATGCAAGCAACACATCACGACATCAGGCCCTGACTCGTAACGCCTCATCGCATGCATATGATAAGGCACGCACGCATGCACATGATGTCTGGATGTTTCGAACTGGCTCCTCGCCTGTCCTGTTCTCCTGATACCAAAATTCAGATTTTTGGCCAAAATGTGCCTTGAATTGTCAGGGCCGGTATTGTAGCGATCTACCTTATCACTTCCGGTTGAGATGAAGCATGATACAATACACATAGATGCACATGACGTGGCCTGCATGCAGTCGCATAGGATCTATTAACGATCCGGTAGATGAGTATGATGCGATACACATGCATACACATGATGAGGCCTGCATAGATACGCATATGATCTATTGATCATCCAACAGACGAGTATGATGAGATACACATGCATGCACATGCATGCACATGATGGCTGGATGAACTGGCTCCTCGCCTGTCCTGTTCTCCTGATACCAAAATTCAATTTTTGGCCAAAATGTGCCTTGGATTTCCAGGGCCGGTATTGTAGGGATCTACCTTATCACTTCCGGTTCTAATAAAGCATGATACAATACACATAGATGCACATGACGTGGCCTGCACGCAGTCGCATAGGATCTATTGACGATCCGGTAGATGAGTATGATGCGATACACATGCATACACATGATGAGGCCTGCATGGATACGCATATGATCTATTGATCATTCGACAGACGAGCATGATGAGATACACATGCATACACATGCATGCACATGATGTCTGGATGTTTCGAACTGGCTCCTCGCCTATCCTGTTCTCCTGATACCAAAATTCAATTTTTGGCCGAAATGTGCCTTGGATTTTCAGGGCCGGTATTGTAGGGATCTACCTTATCACTTCCGGTTTGGTAAATTTGCCCAAAAATCGAGTTTGGTATCAGGAGAACAGGACAGGCGAGGAGCCAGTCCGAGACACAGCATGATCACAAGCATGCGTGTGTGTCTGATGATGTATGCCATCATGTATGATAGGGTGTGCCGAACAAATGATGAGGCCTGCATATGCCTGCATGCATGCATGTGATGATGTATGATATCATGTAGGATATGATCTATGAATTTCGCCAACGACAAATGGTAGTGAATGAGGAGTACAGGGGTGTGATCAATAATAGTTGAACAATCGTGTATTGAAAGTAGTTAATGTTTATTGATAAATCAACGATTAAAAATACATATGGAGACATCGTAATAACTATTATGGATTCAATCTTATAGATACACACATTCTTATATGATTTTAACGAGTTACAATCGTGTACAGGACAATACTTTTATCTCGCTTAACATTAGATTAATTATTTAATAGTTCTTAAAAAATAAACAAAAAATATCTATACAGGACGATCTTATTCATACAAATTTTCTACGCCAAACACATGATGATTGGCTTTGGAGATGCTCCGAGGATAGTCTTTCATCCCGATGAGAGGCCAAACTGCTTCGCAGGCCACTCGTTTGTCCCCTGGAAAAAGATCGAACAGAGGTGAGTATACATGATAAACGTAAATTGCACCAAAGACCTATACCTAATAGTCTTTGTATATTCTTCATCGATTCTTCGAGCGATTTCGGACAAAATCTGAGTGAAAGAACACCAAAGACTATAGTCTTTGTACATTTTTGCAGCAATTTTCAACAAAATCTGAGCGAAAAACCACAAAAAACAGAATTCGTATCTACAATTTTCCTTATCGAGTTTTCTACTTGGATTCATTTCAGAATTTTTTCCGATTCTTCTAATTGTTTTTAGATTTATTCAGCAATATTTATGCCCGTGCAAGCGCCTGACTGTATGCAACTTCGCAACACACTGCTGTCATCGCTGTCGGGTTGCCCGGATCAGGCGGTGGATAAAAGGCAGCGCGATTGCCCACTTGGTCGGCCGCCTGATCCAGGCAAACTAACGGCGATGACGGAACCCTCTCTTCGGCAGCACCGTCGAGGTAGATCTTCGACCGGAGTAGATAAGATTAGATGAATATCTACAAATCCTCAGTCAATGCTCCCAACGACAGCACCTATTCAGCAGAACGCACTCTGCACTGGCTGCAACGTGGTTGTGTGGAACTGTGGGGAACGATACGCTCACCGCTAAGTCCGGACTCGTAATGGCTGAGGGGAATAATTGCGAAGAATTGTCAATTCGACATAAAAAGGAGCGAAAAGAACTTCAAGGTACTGTTATGATGAGCCTGACAGAGAGCTTTAGCAGCTACTACTTGTCTAAGCTTGAACAACCTGTCTCCAAACTTCTGCTTGTACTCTACATCCTTTCTGCATTTTAAACCTGAAACAGTTAACTACCTTTAACATATTCATATTTCATTCAGCCCAGATCCAAAATCTAAAGAAGTCTATATGCAAGGGTGATAAAAAACGGAAAAAAGAGATTACCGAGGAAATAGTCCAGCTTGAAACCGACCTAGACCGAAAGCAAGAACAGGAATTAACGGATTGGATAAAGCTGGTAAACTTGGATGACCGGCCGAAGAACGAAATACTTTGTACCAGTGAAGAACCTGCGGATGAATGCAACCTTGCATGTGATCCGACGCCGCGTATCTCCAAGGCGCAGAAGAGAAGAAATAAGAAACAAAATGCTGAAAACGAAAGAAATCAGCGAATCATACAGCAAGAGGCTGAAAACGTCTTTGGCAAGAGAAATATGGAATCTCAAGCAATCCGGCGGATCCTTGAGGACCGAAGCCTGCAGATTCATGAAATTCCCAGCGACGGCCATTGGTAAATGGTCATTCTATTTATTAAGTTTCACTTACCATCGATATATTCGATACTTTTTCAACATGGAACCGTGCAAATTTCCAGTCGCATACCACTCTTTTTTTTCCAGTTTATATAACGCAGTCTCCCATCAGTTACAAGAAATTGGGGAGACGCCTCTAGGGTTCAAGGATCTCAGGATAAAAACGTCCGAACACCTGAAAGCTAACATGAATGACTTCGTTCCATTTTTGTCCAGCGCTGATTCGGAAGGAACTCTTACCACTGAACAGTACGAAAAATACTGTCTCGACGTAGCGGAATCAACTGCTTGGGGTGGCGCAGTTGAGGTAAATGTATACCAAACACTCCGTTCGTTCAATTTTCACCTCGGTCCAATGCAATGTATATTCACCTACCACCATTTTTCAACAGCTGCAAGTCCTATCACAAGTTTTGAAGTGCCCGATCGAAGTAATCCAGGCCACAGGATCCCCGTACATCATCGGTGACGAATACAGAGGCAAAGGGAAAACCGTTACCCTTACGTATCATCGCCACATGTATGGGTTAGGAGCGCACTACAATTCGGTCAAGAAGTTCACAGCCGAGGACAAAGAGAGTTGATCGTTGTCGATGCTTTCATGGCTACGAGTTGCGATCGTTTACATATCGTAAATAAGATCAACTACTGCTACAAAAGGATAACAACGCAACTGAATACGGGAAGATCATGAATAAACTGCTACAATTATATTACTCCGTTAATGTTTGTCATGTCGAAATAAAAACTGCCAGGGTTATCATCCCCAGTTCTCACTACTAACCGAACGTCTCATTATTAATTAGGCTATAGGAATCCTTACGACGCCAAATATCTATGGATAAGAATTTTTTATATTCACAGTCGGTTAATAAACCTTTCTTTTCTCATATCTTTCATTCAGCAGTATCTGGGTCGGGGCGAAATCGTATCCGTACAGGAGTAAGTTTTCGGCCGTTACAATAGCAAAACACGTTCACATAAATAATTAAATCGCTATTGTTTTTCACTAAACTGTGACCGTATCACTATTTCCAGCACCACCGGTTTCCGAAAGCTTTTCTCCGTCGTTCAGGTCCTTGTTTTTGTTGGGGTCATCGGGTTTCATCGCCGGGAAAAACAGAACTTCCTGCGGATGTATAAATAAAAAAATTGATCCACTTTGTCACTCGAGAACCTGACGTTTGGTGAGGTTATGTTGCGGCCTCGGCCAGCTTACCTTGATGTTGTTAGAGTCAGTAAGGAACATCGTGAGTCTATCTACGCCGAGACCCCATCCGGCGGTCGGGGGCAGCCCGTATTCTAAAGCCGTGCAAAAATTCTCATCGACTAACTGCGCCTCGTCGTCACCCGCCGCTTTGTCACTCGCTTGCTGTTCGAACCTGAAGAAGTATTGGGCATAAATATGTTAAACTGTCGATGAAGAGCGAAGCGAGGGTCTCGTACTGGAGTTACCTTTCTCTTTGAACGAGCGGATCGTTCAGCTCCGTGTACGCGTTGCAGACTTCTTTTTGCATGACGAAAAGTTCGAATCTTTCGGTAAGTCCTTTGGCGGACCTGTGCCACTTGGCTAGCGGTGACATAATTTGAGGATGGTCCGTGATAAACGTAGGATTGATACAGGTTTCTTCTATGAACTCTCCAACGAGCTGCGATCGAGTAAAAGCAAAGTAATTGGGTATAATATTTTTCTCCGTAAATCTCCGTATCGATAGAAATGTAGGCGAGTCCTTCGAAACTTACTTTGTCCAAGAGTCGGGCCGCGGTACGTGGTGCGGGACATTCGACGCCTCGGTCCGTACACAAATCACTGAGAAATTTCGTCGCTTCCGGAGTATTGAGCTTTTCAGGGTCAGGGAATTTCACCTTGAGCAGATCCTCCAGAGTCTTCATCATTGGAACCCGTTTAAACGGTGGGGTAAAATCGACTTCGACCGCCGTACCTTCGGGACCGTCAGGATGGAAGGTGACCTTATAGGTCCCATGGATGCTCTTCACCATCCCAGAGAGCATGTCCTCGGTGATGTTCATTAAATCGTTGTAGTCTGCGTACGCCATATAAAATTCACAGGTCGTGAACTCTGGGTTGTGAGTCATGTCTATTCCTTCGTTCCTGAATTGCCTCCCAATCTCGTAGACTCTGTCTATGCCCCCGACTACGAGCATCTGAGCGAAATAAATTCAAATTAAAACTTACACGTTCGTCGAAGAGGTCTTAACGTCGAGGTTAAATTATTGATTATCAGTTCGACATACTTTGTGGTAAAGTTCAGGCGCGACTCGCATGAACAAATTCATGTTCAGATCGTTGTGGTGAGTGACGAAAGGTTTGGCAGTGGCACCACCGGCTATCATATTCATCATGGGAGTTTCGACCTCCAAGAATCCCAAATCATCGAGAAACCGGCGTACGTATGAGATTATTTTAGCACGAACGTGGAACGTCTGTCTAACTTTGTCGTTCAGAATGAGGTCGAGATAACGCTGGCGGAACCTAGTTTCCTGTAATTCAAGATCTGTTACAAATATTTCAAGGTTCTGTATCTTCGATGTCTCGTTGATGTGAATAAAAAAACAATTCCTTGCCTTGTCCCTGAGACCAAAGTGCAAATGGGGTAGCATGTGGAGACACGGACTGAGGAGCGTTATACTCTTGGGCAAAATGGAGAATTCTCCCTTCTTAGTTTTTCCTGGATTGCCAACAATGCCGATAATATCACCCCTCCTGATTTTGGCAGTATCCGTAAAAAACTTCTCCTCTCCTTCGTAATGCCTGGCATTGACCATTACTTGGATTTTCACACCCTCGCCTCTTAAATCATAGAAAATCAGCTTGGCTCCCGACTCACGAATCGCATGCACACGGCCTGCCACGCTGTGCGTCTCGTTTTCAAGAACCTCTCCATCTTGGATGTGACTGAACTGCTCGATGAAAGCTTCCAATGATGTAGAAACATGAAATTTGTGAGGGTAAGGATGATCACCAGATGACTTCAGTTGACTCACAGCCTGCGTGCGAATCTTGAAATATTCCTATAAACAATACGTAGCATGTCAGACTGCAAAGTTTTCAACCAGACAATGTGTGTAATCTAAGAGAAACTTCTGTGATTAGAATCTGCTTGAAATTTAGCGACTTACATGTGGACTGATCTCCTCCTCGTTGACAGCAGTTGTTGCCTTTTTCCCAGAGTTTGCATTCACCGCAGCCCTTTCTGCTTCCTTTTCGGCTTTTTCCTTCTCTTTCTGTTCCGCTTTCAGACGTCTTTTAATCTCACTGTGGAAATACGTATGAAATCAATAGGTTAACAGCGCGATTTGCTTTTGACATATTGGTGTAACGTAGACGAGTAAAATTGAGGAAAGGGATAGTAATTGTAAAAAAAACAGTTACGCCTATCAACGCGGTACGCGACCAAAATACTACCCACTTGGAGAGAGGCTGCTGTACAGAAATCTGACGCAATAATGAAACCAAACCAACTGACGACGATCTTGAGACAAATAATGAGTCGAATATGCGACAGTTGGTCAGGACGCGAAGCATGATGCGATTGATAATGATTCAAATAATCACATGTCTTCGTATCATTTGTCGAGTAGATGAACTGTGAAGGCAATGAGAACGTAGTAATCTACTCATTACCACGCGATGAACAGTGATGGACAACGTGGATGGAGCTGAGAGCTGATCGTAAGAATATGGTTATAAAATTTTTATCTTCGCCGGGCCTTAATACGAGACGAGTGAAAACGAAGGGAAAAATTATTCAATTAAGGACGAGCGCGCCGGTTTCATTATCGGCTTATATTTGGCTTACAACATTACTCACTTTTTTGAAAGCTTTTCTCCAGCCGGATCAGCCATGTTGGCACGCTTTTTGTAAAAAAGGATGCACACCGTTCTGTTGGCTGCAGTAAGATCCAGTTCAAAATCGAGTCTGCGCCCCGCGTTCGAGGTAATACCGATCGACTCAACAAGGCGCGGTAGAAATTCGAATTCTAGACATTCTTCGACAGATCGAGTTTCCATGGAAACAAATAACGCTATTGATAAAATTCGGCCGAGAACATTACCACTTTTAGTACGAGCGAGAGCGTTTGCAAGATCTAATGGACGGGTGTTTCTCATTCAACGACATTAAATGCTTGCAACAACTTGTTGCGGCGCCTAAAGATGATTCTGATTCAGACGACGATTTACCCCAAGCAGGTGCTAGAAAATTAGGTGAGACAATTACTTGATGTGTAAATTTTATTCGTCCACACGGTATCGAGTCGTGAAAATTCTAGGCCCTGGAGATATCGAACCGACAAAAACGAGATCTGAACACTATGGACCACACGCTGCTCTCAAGGGTGACGGAGATAACATCTGGCACCCTTCGGAAATAACAGTGGCACCTGCAGAAGCGGAAATCTTGGACCCTCGCAAAGTTCCGGAGTATGAAATGAAGTTTAAGCAGGCTGTCACAACGGAAGATGTTTTCCTCGGGGTAACCAGACTTGTATAGCTATAAAAATTCAAATGTGATTCCATTATGCACATTCACTTTCTACAGATCAACTGCAAGACACCGGGAACAGCTTCCTGCGAATGGTTGACAGTTTTTGTTAAACTGCCCGGTGAAACGAGGGAAAAAATCGAATTGAGCGTAGAGTCAGAGGTCATTGACGTTCGAAGCCCTAAGTAAGATGGGGAAAAAATTAAAAGGGAGTTAAAAGTATGCAATTCAATGATTCTTCCGTTCACTACTTCTTATCTTTTAAGGTATCGGCTCCATCTGCCAACTCCACACACGACCGATCCACACACCTCCACTGCCAAGTGGCATTCTGATACATCATCTTTGGAAATTACTTTGAAACTGTGCAGGGAACTGGACCTAGTTAATTTCTAAGAATGTAAAATTATGTGAATAAAGAGATAATGGAACGAAACACTCAGCTAGGTTTTGAATTATCATGCCCCCCCACTTTGCGCGGGAGTAGAAATATTATAGTTGTCGCGGAAGTGGAAGTATATCTAAAATGATATGATTTTTGTTACGAGAAATATTTAGGACCTTCACCACCTGCCGGCAGTGTCTATGATCGAGCTAACACTTGTTGGAGGCTAGCGAGAGACCGCGCGTTGATGGGGGATACGCGATTCCTTTCAAACATGATTAACGGAAATATAAAGAAATGTTATCTCGGGTCATATAAGTTTATTGCCGATACTTGACAGTGCTATTACTCGAGTACGTGCAGTCGATGGATGTATTCACGTGATTGAAAAAACGATCATACGACACTCAATTCTAGCCAATTTGTATGTATATTTTCATTCGTATTCGTATGATGGCTGGGCATTATTTAAGCGTTGTATTGTTTTAAACTAAAGTATGCATTATCATGAATCTTGTTGCAGTCGTTTCGATTGTAGCGGTCTTTGAATTTCCATGGACGTTAATTACTTTATTGGGGTGGATGTTGGCACTGGGAGCGCTCGGGCCAGCGCTGTGTCATCCCAAGGAAGGCTGGTCGCCATCGCAAGCTGTCCCATCGAAATGTTCAATCCACAATCAAACTTCTACGAACAATCTTCGGATGATATATGGTCTGCAGTATGCAAAGTTGTGAAGGTCTTTAATGAGGCAGCATTGCGTCATTTTTTCCCCTTTGCCAACTACCCGTACATCCATATGGATATTTATTATTGAAATATTTCAGAGAGTCGCGAATGGTATACCTCGAGAAAAGACAAAAGGCATTGGTTTCGATGCGACCTGTTCATTAGTAGCCCTCGACGATCAAGGAAACCCGGTAACTGTTAGCCCAACCGGTAAGAATAAACTACTCTTTGTTAATGATCCATCGCTATGTAATCTTGAAATATTATAAGTCTCATTATGATCCAAAGCTTTATAATCACAACCATAGTTTAGTGTAGTTTTCACTACAGTACGGTATAATAAGAAGCTGAAACCATATTTTCTATTCATATTTTTATTCAGCGAATGACCAACATAATGTTATTCTTTGGATGGATCATAGAGCTGAGCTAGAAGCAAATTTCATTAATGATACCAAGGACGAGATTCTGCGATACGTCGGTGGAAAAATATCCCTCGAAATGGAAACACCCAAACTGCTATGGATCAAGCAGAATTTACCAGATTCTTGGTCTCGAGCCAAGCTACTCTTTGATTTACCTGATTTTCTGACCTGGCGAGCGACCGGATCAGAATCCCGATCCCTCTGCTCGGTTGGTTGCAAATGGAATTACAGAGCTGCGACGGATGGCGACATTGGTTGGAGTGAGAAGTTCTTTGATAAAATCGGATTGTCTGATCTGAGCAAAGACAACTGGAGAAAAATCGGTACACATATTTTGTTGAAGTAAGCCACAATGGAGCCAAAGGCTTTTATCTGCTATTTTTTCAATTACCTACTACGACAGGCGGTCAAGTGAAGAATCCCGGGGATCCGGTAGGGTCAGGACTATCGGAAAAAGCCGCGCTTGAATTGGGACTCGAAAAAGGAACCCCCGTCGCGACTTCGATCATCGACGCATATGCGGGGTGCCTTGGAATGATCGGTTGCACAGCTCCGGGTGTGAATAATAATTTCTCTACCAGACTGAGTACGGCCTTGAAAATTTTTATGGATATTCCATATCGCAAAATTTGCCATAGATGCACCGATGAAATCTTTCAGGTCTAATCTGCGGCACATCGACATGTCACATGGCGATCAGCGACAAAGAGCTCACCGTAAACGGTGTCTGGGGACCGTATTACAACGCAATGATTCCGGGTTATTGGATCAATGAAGGGGGTCAGAGTGTGACGGGAAAATTATTGGACCACATAATCGAGTCGCACCCCGTTACTGCCTCGGTTATCGAGAAGCTGAACGGACGTGTGTAGGTATTGATTTTCAATCGATCGAAAGAGATTCGTTTCATCACAAAACAATCATCATTCACAGCCACATCCAACACTACTTATCGGAACTTCTGCGATCGATAGCGTCAAAGAACTCGCTGCCGGATGTTGCTTTTCTGACGACCGACATCCACGTCTGGCCGGATTTCCACGGAAATCGTTCACCGTTAGCTGATGTCAAACTTCGTGGAATGGCAAGTTCATTTTCAACGTTACTAATTCAATACTAATAATTAATCACGTGCAAAATGACTTTGACAACCTACTCGTTTCCAGATATCCGGCTTATCATTGTCGGTTACAGAAGAGGATCTTGCCACTCTTTACCTCGCAGTTGTACAAGCATTAGCGGTAATTTGAAATTGCATCTCGTTTCTCATTTCCAATATCTTGGTAAAAGTTCAACAAGGAAAATCTTTTTCTAGTACGGAACGAAGCATATGATAGAAGCTCTCACGTCATCGGGACATAATATAGAAACAGTTTTGGTGTGCGGAGGCCTCAGTCGGAATCCCCTTTTTATTCAAACTCAGGCCGACGTGCTCGGCCTACCTGTGTTGGTTCCTACCGAACGAGAGTCAGTTGTGTTGGGCGCTGCCATATTGGGTGCTTGCGCCGCAGGTGCTTTTCCATCCTTAGCCGATGCGATCCAAGCAATGGGGGGCTCGGCAAACGTTGTAACCCCGAACAGTGTGTCAAAACGGTAGGCTAGTTGACTGCAAATTCAATGTGTCAATTAAAAATATGATGTATTCTTCATTCGTAGATTCCACGAAGGGAAATACGCAGTGTTCAAGAGCATGGTCGAAGATCAGAAGCGCTATTCGAATATTATGAGCCAGGTGGCTAATTGTTGAAAAAACAAAACCAAGAAGAGCACCAGATTCATTCCGAATTTGATTTGCACCAACTTCGATCGTTTGATGGATATAATAAATATAGATAAAGATAGATAGAGTAAATAACTGTATTTTTTATTTCGTTGAAAATGTGTGAATAAAACTTATGAACAGCAAGAGGTAAATGGTGTAACGTTCCTATTCTTTTCTACCTGATATCTCGCGTTCAATGCTATCATAATTGAGTCACTGTTATAGTTATTGTCATTCAGGGTATTAATATTATTATTATTATTATTATTACTCATTATTACCGTTCTTGTTGTTTTTGTGTTTTCTTTCTTTTTTTTATACTAATATTCTTAATCATAAGTATCGATGTTCGATATTATTAGCAATCATCACTGGATTCATCGTCACTATTATAAAAGGCACTATTGCCAAAGTCTCATATTGTGCGAATGCAACAAAGAAAAGTTTTTGGAAGACTTTCATTTCTCGATATTTTTCGTGATAAATTGTTGCAACTTCTCAATAGTAAAAATAGTTTGTAAAAAATCTTTTATAAAATATATAATTTTAACATTAGTCAATTAATTGACTCGTTATAATTGTCGCACACGCTTGTGTGATGATCGTTCTCACCGAGCGGTACTCAACATTGTAGATGACTTACCAAATGGTTTAACATTAACAGAGGCACATTGGTTATAATATACAATTCACCCGCTCCTTTTCTCCATGTGGTAAAAAACCTCGGTATCGAAGTATTGGATTATTATCATGCCCCGATATCATCCCGATATGAATAACTAATCAACTATATGAAACGATAACATTCGGCAATGTGATGCAGCATGTATTGGAAGGCTGTCGAAGATGTCGCACCAAACCTTTGCCTCCATAAATGTGTCGACAAAATGTGCTGGCCCATTGATTGCGTCGCTTCCTGGACATCTTCGCATACTTCGACCCCGGTTTGCCATATAGTTTCTGCGATTAGAGACAATGTAGAAAATTTGACAACGAGTTAATAACGTATCGAATATGAGGTACCGATCGAATGCTCACCGAGATTGTTCAATAGATTGTTGTGGCCTGGACAATCAAACTTTTGTAGATTCTCGACGCTGATGACCTTGTACTGTTCCAGCTCTTGGAGCGATTCGTAACTGCAACATCGTGCTCTGCTATTCGCTACGATAAAACTCCCCGGTAGTGCGTGGCGAACAATCTCTTTCAGAGCCTCTTCTACCATTCCGCATCTGCTGACGTTCAAATTGGGGCGCTGAAGGGTGTCCGGATGATTAGAGCAATTAGATGGTAGGCAGATGAGAGAAATAGCTACTAGTTACCTCAGGAACAGCTTGCATCATGTGCAACCACATACGTGGTGGTATTCCGCTGGTTTCAGCTATGCAAAGTATAGTGTGGGAATTGTTGTTGCGTCTTTTGTGTACGGTCGCATCCATCTCGCTACCAGGCCCCATGTAGCCACCGGGGAATTCGTCTACGACCAGAACGCTATCCTGACCTCCAAGCCTCCATTCCTCCGGGTGCCTGGCCACGTACATACTCGCAACTTGGGCGCATCGTTCGTAAACACGTTTGACGACATGTATCTTTAGATCTGTGATTGGAAGTCAATCGATGGTAATTAAAAGAGAAAGTAAAGGCGTAAAGAATCCAATCGATATACTGACTGAGGTAGGAGGCAGCGACTGCCTCAGGGATGACCTGGCACCATCCTAGTATCGTTTGAAGGCACAATTTCAAGTCACATTTTATAGCCAAAAAAAATGATCCCACTCTTATGGAAACTTTTCTATTACACTTGGGACATCCCCAGTTATATTTGTCGATTATCCTCGCCGGATTCCAT
This sequence comes from Athalia cordata, assembly GCA_963932425.1. Taxonomy (NCBI): domain Eukaryota; kingdom Metazoa; phylum Arthropoda; class Insecta; order Hymenoptera; family Athaliidae; genus Athalia; species Athalia cordata. Next base: position 1,806,806 of record OZ010627.1, read on the forward strand.
ATCATAATACGTCCTTTGCAATGTGGGTGTGGACAGTTGGAAACTGTGCGCATCAAGCTCATCTCCTTTAACCAACTGCAGAGCTCTCCTTCGTGGCCCTGCTGTAACATGGGCTTTACTACGAGGTCGAAGTAACCGCCATGGTCCCCAAACCTCTCCAAGGTGTTCACGTTACGGCTGAAAAATTGTTTTTACTGTAACACGATACTTGATACTGAAAGACGATCCAAGTAAGATTCGAGATAAAGACAAATTAGAAAGGGACAATACATCTGACTGCTTATGCGACTGATTATAGTTATACAGACGAAAGTAACAACTATTCTGAATGAAGTTAAAAACACCGGAAGTTGTTTTCACAAGGAATGCGTACACATGTACATTCACCAATATATACATACAACTACACATGGTTATATTGATTTTTCTAAAACTTGATTTTGGTGGGATAGCACGAGTAGCCTATATAGGTATGGTGGTATGTATTTCAATTTCTGGTTAGCGCTTTGTGATGTCACGCTCATATACTTACTTGCGATACTTCAATTTTAAATCAGACATAATTAATCGGTGCTCCATTCAACTGCTATAATCAGCTACCGTTTAGAGCGCATCATTCACGTCAATTAACGCTAATTATCCCAACAAAAAGTGGCGACTTCCAACAGCGTCAACGCAAACACCTGGTAACGCGAACTTCGTTTCAAAATTGAAGTAGTCCAATGAAGCACACGGATACATGTCAAGCAAAAAATAAGACACAATACTATGACTTAAAAAATGAAAACTAAACACCTTCGTTAATTAACACATAACGAGATCTTTCCCACACAAAAGCACGGTTCCGCACCTACAACCGTCTTCGTCCCACTTCGTCCAAACCAACTCTTCTTCTCTGTTCGTACAAAACCGCTGACAAATGGCTGGCAATAATAAGGCAACACAAGGGCGGGGTGGGGACATAGAGGTGGGGAGAACAGCGTGCAGTTGCAACCTGCAGCCTGGCTGCAACTATACCCTGCTGCAATCACGGAGGAATGCAACCATTGCTAAGGAATTCTGGAGCGTTTCGGAGCATGAAACTGCTCTATCCTGCCATCTATCACATCTCGGCACGAACATTTACGCATAGATTCCGCGCATCTCCATCTGATTTCAAACTCCAAACGCCCCTCATCTCGCCAGAGTGAAATCAATTTTTTAATTGTTTGTAGGTAATTGGTAGTGCATTTGCATCGTTTGATAGTCAATAATTTAGTAATAATTAAACAAAGTCTCTTAAAAATTCGAATGCTATGAATGAAAAACCTTACGTATCAGCTGTTGATCTGTTGTTGGAAAGAATACATACCTTACTTTGTCTCATCTTCTTTGCAATTCAGAAACACTATTCTGTTTGTCGTAGTTCCAGCATCTATTTCACATTGGTCAACTAAATTTTTATCTCAATCGATACCCGCTATACTCACCTGGTACAGAGCAGTGCGTAACATCTCCAACTCTATCTGCTCGTTAGAAAGTCAATTATCTTTAAGAGTAGAAACAACTTTTACCTAAACTTTGCATTTTTTATTTCGAATGTTTGCTAACTCAGACAGTTTTCAGTGGGTCTGAATCAACGACAGAGACGCTGACTCTAATAGAGTGGTTAAGAAGTTCAGTTAACGTTGAAGCAAATACTTTCAAGTAACCACGCTCTGAATCTGAGTGATTGGTTAATATGACATTAGCTCCGCAGTGAACTGCATCCAGAATATCGTGATGCAACATTTCGCCAGTTACGTAAAGGTCTGCCTTCACACCCTTCAAGACAGAGGCTCCGGAACCCGCGCAGACTGCTACGGAGCTTATCATTTTCTCTGTAAATACCAACAAGTTACCAACCAATAAAGTTACAGATTTTTCAAGAGCTTTTTTTTAATTCATAAATATCTACAATGCCGGACGTACCCTCTCCTCTCGCACGAGCAACTCTCACGTGTGGTAGGTTTACCCGTAGCTTCACTAAATTTACAGCCTCCGACAAGGACACTGCAGTCTTCAGTGTACAGAGGCGGCCAAAACCATTCTGCGGATCAACGCCAGCTTCGATTGGCTTACTAGTTTCCAGGTCTGAAACGAATTGTAACATGTTGCTCCAGAGTCAAGTATTCGTTATTAATTAATCGCAATAGCGTTACTTACCAAATGCTTCAGCCAACCAGTCGTTTAATCCCCCTTTTACCGAGTCGAAGCTTGTGTGGGGCGAGTAGAGGGCAATTTTATTCTCTAAACAGGTAGCTGCGACACGCTCCTAAAGACAATGACATTTCAATAATCGATATACCATAAAGTGTTTGAGGTTCAAATGATAAATATGTCCCTCATCAGTCTTGCGAATATCGAATAAACTGTGATAAACATTATGTACCTTCCATGTCCGAGTCGTAATCGATTTAAGGGGTGCAAATATAGGTGGATGATAGGACATGATGAGATCGGTCTCAAGGTCAACAGCCTCTTGCATTACATCCTCGGTTAGATCATTAGTGAGCAGCACGTGCTTGATTAATTTTGGTTTTGTTGGTTCTATGAGTAGACCGACGTTGTCCCAAGAAGCAGCTAACTCCTCAGCGGCAAACGAATGGATCGCATCCAAAACTTGACGCAAGGGTAGCCCAGATTTAGAAGATTCGGAATCACCCATCGTAACAGAACTGTGACTACGTCCAGCTAAACCCCATAGACGGTAACTTTTCGTCAACACTTGTGAGGCAACCGTAAGACGATTGATCATTTATTTATCTGTAACATAAACGCATACGATTACGCGAATGCTCGATGAGGAGAAAACTGACAGATTGCTTGCTTCCCAATGTTAAAAAGATGCAAAAATTCCACAGTGAACTTTGACAAAGAACAAATAAACGTACCCCTCACGGAATTTCGTTAATTTTTTTCGTCCGTTTATTCTCAAAAGTCAATATCAAGCGACAGTTAGTCAACGTATACAATCAGAAATTAGTGTAACAAAATAAACGAGAGACACACACTTCCACTTCGAGTGCAGAAACGTCCGTCATTCACTCGCTGTAGAACCAAATTTTCACAAGTCCATCGTCACTAGCGGATGCAAGTTGTCCGTGATTAACAGGATTCCATTGGACAGAGTTGACATCCTGGGTATGAGCATCGTCCGTGGCACAAACCATACTGAACGAGGGTTGGTTGGGATCTGAAGCGCTGTCTTCTCGAAATATTCTGATGATGTCATCTCCGCAGGCAGTAGCTATGAGTCCCGTTGTTTTACACCAGTCTACGTCGTATACAGGCCGGCTGTGATATCCGGATAATGTGCAGCAGCATTTCCACGTCGATTCGTTGTTCTCAGTAGCAATGCCGGCCTCGTTACCCGGTTTATATTCCTGCCAGATTTTGACCGTCATATCGTCGCTGCATGTCACCAAGCGACTTCCAGTACTGTCAAAGGACAAACTCCATACGGTGGAAGTGTGGGATGCTAGAGTCGCTGTACAAACCCAGTCACTATATGCATCTTCTTTGAATACTTTCACAGTATTATCATAGCTGGCCGATGCTAAGGTATCCTCATGCGGGTGCCATTTTACCTAGAAATATGAGAATTCTCAGAAGTCAGGCAATAATTCTTTCCTACATCACGATAGCAGAGGATAATGGTAGAAATCAAAGGGAATTTTTTACCTTTTTTACATCCTGAGTATGGGAAGATATTACAGAAGCACATTCATATTCATCTTCAGTTGTTTCCCAAATCCAGACAGATTTATCTCGGCTGCAAGTAGCTAAATGATGACCACTTTGCGACCAGCTAACACTTTTCACTTCGTGTTCGTGTCCTTCCAATGTTACATTGCACTCAAATTGGCCAGACTTTTTGTCCCACACTGCCGTTGTTGCATCAAAGCTAGCTGACGCTATATAATTACCACAGGGCGACCACGATACCTCTCTAACTGTTCGTTGATGACCCTCTGCTAAGATAGTCTTTGTGAACCATTTTCCACCCTCATTCACCCAAATTCGTATCGTCTTATCTTCCCCGCAAGAAGCTACACTATTGCCTTTCGGGTGCCAACATACGTTCCATACCCTCCCCTTGTGACCGGTCAAAGCTTGCTTTAGTTCCAACGTACCCAGCATTGCCTGAAACAAGGCAATCCACTTACTCGGATTCAGCGTACATCATCATTCGACATTCATTTCTCGGATGTTTCCGATCCGCGCGTGATCTAGGATAGGACAATAGCTGAGTATTGAATGTCGGTTGAGGGACTTAACCTGAGGGGAGAAGGTGATTTTCACCTACCGACCCTAAAAATAATGTGGTTCGCTTCAGATTTTCAGGGGTAAAATTTTTAGGTGTAGATCAGAAACAGAGGGTAGTTTGAATGAAGTTGAAATAGATCACTGGTTTAAATATCTTGAACCGTGACAAATTTCATAACCTCATGATTCTACGTCACTATGCAACCGTGTCACTTTTATGTAGATATTCGTGCAGTCGTAGACCAAATTATAGAATTATTATCGGCGGTTTTGTACTTACATAAGTAAAAAATAAATAATGATGAAAAGAAGTCTTCGGGGTACGTTTCGTGACTTCCAGCAATTGTGAACCAAAGAGTTGTGCACTTCAGCGGCAATGCTCGAGTTTAATGAGCATATTCAATGAAAATACCGGAACTAGAATCAGATTTATAAGTCCCTATAACGCGGCAAACCAAACGACAGATTGCGAACTCGTCTCGACTGACGGTACGAGTGTACGTGGAGTTCTAGAAGTTTTGAAAGATGCAAAGACAAATCTTACGATTAGAACAGAAACAAAAAGAATTAAAGTAATGATTTGCAGCTCTGATAGAACGGGAAATGTGCGGGTCAGTATTCCTTTTCATGAATATTGGGTTTTATTTGAAACTAGAAGCATTGAGAATAGATAGGTAAATGCAGAAGCATTCGCTCGTGTACAGCTGAAAATATTTTACCCCAATGAAATTCATATTATCTGTACTAACTATTAAATGTATCACATACATACTATTTCACGTAATACATTTTGGGGAGATTCATAAACTTTCCGCTTCTCTCAGTCACAAGTATGTACCTACTTATATCTCGGCAAACAATTGCGATTTACATAATAAGATGATGCGCTGAAAAGTTAATGTGATTCATGTATGGTGAAATATGAATAACATGAATTTATGCTCAGTAAGTCACAGTTAAACGTGACATGATATTTGCTCTGATTCTAATTTCTGGCTTCTACAACTCTGGAGAATTCAAATAGCAGGCATAGTGCGTCTTTCGCTTTCCCGTAACTCAGGATGCCACACGTCCACGATCAGCACCAGTCGAGTCAGAGACCCGTTGTGCCAAACTTCATGCTCAAAGCTGTCGTCGAACACCATTACACTCCCCTCTCTCCAAGTTCTGCACAAAAACGAAATACTTCACCTTTACCAAAAAGTTCTAGGCATATTTTAAGAGTTTCACAATCATTGAAAGCTAATAGCCTTACTTGATCTCGTCAGCAACCCTTATAAATGTCCCCGCTGTCCCTGACAGACCCAGATGAGCTCTCAGTCGACAATTTGTAGGCCCGCAATGCGGCCAGACATGTGTTCCAGGGTGCATAACGGAGAACTTGATTTGCCCTCTGCGACAGCTCGCAGCTGGTGAGAAGCGTTCCACTAGTGAACAAGTTCTTGGAGTCTTAGCACAATTTTCAAGTATTTTACGACCTGCAACATTTGCGGGAATGTTAGATACCTTGAATTTGTGATATTCTTCAAATTCAACACTTCTATACAGCTCGTTTTGTACTTCCGAGGATTCAGTCGATTTACCTTTAACGAACAATTCAAACTGCTGCCAATTGCCTTTGTCCCTTAAATTTTCTGCCTCGTTTTTAAATTGCCCGTTCTGGTTGAGCACAGCTAGTCCTTCTGCTCTAATGACCCGCCAATTTTCTTCGAGGGTTTCAAAGAACTCTTTATAATTAGTCTGCTCTAGAGTCCACCAAGGGCGCGCCGTTAATCGATCGACGTTGTAGAGAGATCGTTGATAGGCAGAACGAAACAGGCCCCTCTCGGCACCATTTTGATAGAGCTGAGATGAAAAAGATTCGCTATGTAAATACAGATCATATTTAAAGTGTGAAGACAGAGGTATTATGTAATGAGACTGAGATCGAAAAGTTGAGTAGAAGCACGTGATAAAAATCGAGGCTTAGAGAAATTTCTATGATGGGAGAAAAATGTATAAAACTGCCGATTGCAAGTTTTAGCACTCTGTCTTCAGACATCCCTGCCCTTCGCTCTTGCGTTACAATAGTAGATGTTAGTTTGAGACTTGCTTTCGAAGAATAGCTGGCTGATTTTAGAAGCTTGACTAACCTTCTTGGCTTCCTCGGTTTTGCCTAATCTGACTAGAGCGTCGCCTAGATGGAAGAAAAATCTACCATCGATCGTACCCTCGTGACCAGAGTCTATACCAGCTTTCAAGTACATAATAGCATCAACCATATTGCCATCACCAGTTTTTAAAATAAAACCATAATGCGCCAAGGCAAGGCCATCGTTAGGCCACCGAGCCAGTATTTCTTGCAATACCTTTCTAGCTTCTGATAATCTAATTAAATTGAATCGCAATTAGCAGAGTTCAAGTTTTGATTCCAATATTACAGATCTATGGATAGATTTGAAGCCCCATCTTAAGATTCTGTATTGTAACGTACAGTAATTATAGCAGATCTATCAAAGTTAAGGATAAATCTGCGTTGAAAATTAGGTTCAAATTGTCGACTATGCTGTTCAGCAGAAATGAATAACTTAGAAAAATGGCTTCAAATATTTACTGTACAATAACTAGAGAATTGTGAATGATTTGTTAGAGAGCTTTAGCACTTTCATACTTATTTTGCATCATGTAAGTGATGGCCAGCTGATTCCTCAAATGTGGTTCGTCTGGGAATCTTGATATTAAATCTTTGTGAACCGCTTCTGCCCCGCTATGTTGTCCTGAAATACGATAGTTGGATCAAGATCTATTAGAATCTTTGTACTCGTTAAACTCACCTGCAAATCTGAATCTATCTATGCATCGCTCTCCGGCAATTCGAAAGAGCGATGGTGGTACACGAGTTCCTAGTTCCCCCACGCTCTGGTAAGCAGCAATGGCCCTCCGCAGATATGAATTGTCCTTTTTTTCTTCAGCAAGATCATCCAGAGCTCTAGCTAACTCATACCTCGCCCATGGTGATGCGGGATGATCGGATAACTTGGCCGTAAAATAGACGACTCGTTCTTCTGCTGTCTTAGCATGGAATTTGGATAGGAAAAGGGGGTTTGAAAGGATAAGATGCGATTAGTTCAGTCATCACAATATCACAAGTGCCATTAAGTCATTGCAAAGCGAGTGAGTGTAGCGGTGAATTTGAAAATTCGAAATGTATAATCGATGAAAAACACAGTTCTTAGTACCAAGTGACGCATTTTCATTGGTATCGAATAGAAAATAAAGAGAAGCCAAGTGATAGAAGGATGTAGAATCAGGTTTCAATGTTAACGTAATGATTGAAATGGATGAAATTTATACATATGTATACAAACGGGAGGAGTTAGAGGTAAAATTAAGCAAAATTGAACAAACGTTGTCGATTATGTTTTCAGTAAAAATAACTCAAAGCTGTATTAGAATAACATCCCTAAGAATTAGAGTTGTTTCATTTAATGTCTAGACTCATCGAGGTTTCAGCTTTCAAAATTCAATGGAGGAAAAAAAAACAATAATTTACGTACACACATATACACGCACACAAAATACTCGAGGATTTGTAATATTAAAATAAATATGTGTGACGCATGCGAGTAAAAATGGCAAGTCCACAACAAAAACGTTAGACTTGTCGAACAAACGGTCGTTCCGCGATTGTTCGGTAAGTAGATTTCATGTTCGTAACAAGTCATATTCATACATTAGTAAATGAAAAACTGAAATCGGTTTAATCAAAATTGTAAAAAGATAAAACTGTCATCGAGGTAAGTTGGGCAATGGATACCGTTAAATGTGTAATGACGTTAGTTTGAGAATCCCTACAGACAGTATTATCATACTTGAGAACAGTTAAGAGATTCGTTTTTATAATTTCAAGTTCATAAACTAACACTAGCTACTCTAGTACTTCCTGATATTCCATTTGAAAAGAAAAAAAGAACTAATCTAGCGAGGGTTTTTTATATGAAAATAAAAGAAGGGCATTTTGATGTCTACAAACCTGGCCATGAGTGGTGTCAAATTTCTGTCCACCGGCGGCATCGTTTGGATCAGGGATATTGTCATTAACATACGCCCTAGCACCACCTTGTTCCAGCGGAGTTTTTCCTTGGCCGGAAGGTGATTTCCCCGTCACTTGAGGTTTGCCTGCGAATTCTGATTGTTTCACCAGAGGTACGTTCACTCCTGTTCAAAATGCCATGTATTGAAAATTTATTAGGTCCCAAATGGTTAATGGATGGTGGAATATTCAACTTAGAAGATTCTCCCAGTTTATGAAAATAAGCTCTGACACAGAAATTTTGTGGCGAGGTCCAGACATCTACATTGAAGCATTATCTTCATAGAAAGATAATAAAATATAGAGTTTAACTTGTGGGAGTAGTGCGCGAGATAATAATTACGTTACGTAACATTCGAAGGGATCAGAGAATAAAATTGACCCGTTTTGTATCACTATTCGATTTTTAGGCCTTATTTACGTTTACGGCCTTGGACATCTTTGTCATTAGTATCGTCCTCCTCTTCCTCATCCGTATCGCCTTCACTTTCAGATGGTACAGGGAGTTTTCCATATTTCGCTTCTAATTTGGCTACCAGTTCACTGTCGTCGATAACATCCTCCTCCTCCTCATCATCCTCATCATCATCATCGTCATCTTCATCATCATCATCCTCGTCCTCATCGTCGTCCTCGTCTTCATCGTCGTCGTCAACGTCATCATCGTCATCGTCATTGTCATTGTCATCGTCATCATCGTTGTCATCCTCATCCTCATTCTCCGCTGATCCCAACATCTGCTCGCTATCCAATTCCTCTTCGTTCTCTTTGTCTTCCCATCCCTTGTCTTTATTTTCCGTAGACGTTCTCTTTCCAGGTGTTTTTATCAACGGCTCTCCGTCACCCTCGACTTTAAATTTCTCATACTTGCTTCTCAGAGTCTTATAATTTTCCGTATGAATTATTTTGGATTCTTGGGCTTCCTCGTCGCTGATCGTAGGTATTAATCTTTCGACGCAAGGAGGAGGAATAATGGTATTACGACGTGACAAATCTGGTGATTCTGGACGGTTCGAATCAACTTGCGAGATGTTGTTTTCGACTATGAAATAAATGAACAAAATTAACCAACAAGTGATCATCGGCTCGATCACGCATTAATCAAAATGTTATTTCACATTTAATTATAGTCAGTCTCACACCGTGCCTTTTGTGATTAACGTTCCTATGGATGCGGTGAGAACATTTCCGACGTCACTGTATTGCGACCCAACATATGATTCTGCTTTCCACACTCTTGACAGTAATTCACACTTACCTTGCGACCGTATGCCATATCGCGTTCTTCGCATTAAAAACTAATTGAGAATTGAATGCTGCGAAAATAGTTACGCCACTCAAGAACAATTATTCGAGTGGTTTTTGTAAATGGACAACAATAGTTAGTCATCTGTTAACCATACTCTAATGTACAGCATGCCAATATTAAAACCGTTTACTCAAACGCATTAAACAATTCATTAAAAATAGGCTCTCTGATCAATCGCGACGTGTATTTCAAGCCAGAGTAAACTTATGCACTTTGTAAAAACTGTTTTGAGGCAAAAATTTTTTTTGGCAGAATGATTTCGTAATGTTAGGTACGCAAGAGATAAGAAGGAAGATCTAATCTTTACCGTTATTCCACCGTCTAACGAGAACGAAATGCGCTGCCATAACGAGCGCAATGCCGACTCCGAACTTGGCTGCCACTGGAACCATGATATTTCATTTCCCACCATTTTATGTGTTTCAATTAGTTCGCAATTCGAGCTTTAAAAACTCCTGGGGCAGGGGGGAGGGGGGACTTGATTATGCTCTGTTAAAACTGTCAATTTAAATGCTCCACACATTCTGAACGATAGTGTGCGGCGTCATGGTTTCAAATTTTCCGGAGAAAAAAATATTGCAAAATAAACTTGGAGAATCTTCAAATTGCCAACATAATGGTGAAATATAGAGAAAAATTGAGAGGAAGATATCTTGATTGAATTTCTCACCGCTGCTAGATTCTTCCTCAACTTCTTCAACATCCGGTTCCACCGCAGCTTCGTCACGAATTTCTTCCGGCTCTTCGTCTTCGAACTGACAAAATGATAATTTTGAAATTATTGTGGCCAGGCACAGGAAAACCGCTACGCTACTTTCATGTGATTACAAAGATTGATATAAGTAATTGAGTGAATCTTTACTTCTTCCAATGGTTCAGCGCTGTTATCATCTATATCGTTGACTCCAGGTATTCCCGAGATTCCAACAAAATCTTCATAAACTCTTGGGCGGTCATCGTCATCTTGCCTGTACCTAATGGTATCGACTCCCTCGATACTGACGTCATTCTCATCGGAACCAGCGATCGGTTCGTCCTTCTCTCTTTCGGTAGCTTCAATTTCTTCTTGGCTAGTACCTTCTTCTATTTCCTCCAAGGCTGCGTTCTCAGCGTCATCGTCCTCTTCGGCATTCCAGGCCACTTCGCGTGGAACGCTTTCTTCGCTCCTCTCTTACTCCAAAATTGAAGCACACAAATTAAAATCAGTACTCGTACATAAAGGTAAAACTAGTTTGTCAGATTACAACAGCAAGTAGTACCAACCCTTTTCATCGGACGGATCTTCATTGCTTATTTCATGAGATGCTATTTCTTCTTGGCTATCGCTTGCTTTCTGATCGGAATCTCCGTCAGTTTCGTTACTTTCATTTTCTTTCGACAGAGCCTCCTGCATGTTATCATATTCATCTTCGTCTTCATCTTCATCTTCATCTTCATCTTCTGCATCCGCTCGCTCATCTGTCTGGCCTGCTTCCTGTGAATCTACTTCGGTCGCTTCTTCTTTTTCGTCTTCTTCGTCAACATGTTCGACATGGTCGTCGTGCTGAGAAACGGACTCGTCATGGTCATGAGAAGGCTTTGCATCGTCCACCCAGCCGTCGAAAACCAGGGCCCATCGTGACTCGGCTAATGGAGTGTCCACTAGAGAGCAGAAATTCACAAATTCGTAAATATAATTTTCGGAAGACTCGAAAGGAATTTATATACAGCTTCTAAAATCACCATCAGCAGCACCCCTGTGTTCGAGGAGAATGATGCCGATTAAGCCAACAAGAATGGCAAATAGGGCAAAGAATACTATTCTGGCACACCAGTGCCCCCCCGTTCCGCCATCCTTATGGACATGGATCGTCAGATTCTCTGCCAATGGATCGGCAGATGGGCTGACTAAAGTTGGAGGTGGAGTTCCGGCGTCGTCCTCCTCTAAAAATGTAGTAATTTTTATGTCAATGAGACTCTGGATCATCCCCATTGTACAGGGAAATGTATAGCGAGTTATAACAAAGCTAAGGAGTAAGGTAAAATTTCTCTTGTTTTGTCTAGAATCATGTCATGAAAATTCAAAGTATAAGATCTCTTATGGTACATGGTATTCCACGAGCATGGGGTAGAGGGGTTGTTCGATTAGAATTTTAGAACCAAGCTAAAAATTGTTTTACATACAGCACTTGAATATTGTTACTAATAAAATAAAATCAGTAGTTTATAGTTTATAAATAATTTGAGGACAGACGTTTTCGAAATGGGTGGTAGGGTTTGATCTATTTTGGTAAACTAGAAGGCAGCCTGGGCCAAGCTGCTACTGACACTAGAAACTGTCCCGTGTATGAGAATCCCATTTCCATAAAAACATGTATGCTATGTGCCAGCAGGAATAAAATAATGAGAATAAAAAAGGTTAAGATGACGAATGAATTTGGGAAACCTTAGCGGCACGGAAGCATTGGGGAAATGAATATGTATTTCCATATATGCATGTATGTGTGTTGCATTCTGTAGAATGGTGCCCAGGTCACGTCTTACCCTGCAGGTTATGTTTAACAACAAATTAAGCAATCGAAAAATGTACTCGAGCCGATTTATCTTCGAGCGAAGCAATACAGAATACTCGGTATGGGGGACATGACCAAAAATCAGTTGCTCTCAAAAGTAGAGATAAGAGTTTACCTTTTTTACGTCTTTTGTCCTTTCGTCGTCTGGGCTGAACATCTCCCGACATAACTTTCACTGGGATATTATCTCGTCGTATTGAGACGAACCCTACCACCTCGTTTTCAATTGCCAAAATATAGAGTAGGGTACGTCAAGATTTCATACTTTTCAAAATTCACGGGATATTTGGTCAGTAGACCCGGCGGACCACAGCTAGATGAAAAGAGGAGGAAGATCCACAGAGATACTTCTCTTTTGACTACTTCCGTCTGCTGGTAGAAGCTTTGTTAACAAGTCAATTGGTTATCGACAATCGATTTTATTTTAGCAATTTTCACCCTTAAAGGGTTAAAGGGTTTGGAATAAATATTCTGTCACACCCTAGGATTGGAACACAAGATCAGTGGATTGGAAACGTATGAGATTGGAAAGTAATCATCACTTATTGTTAGGTGAACAATTTTTTATGTGATAAAATCCAATAATAGGATTGTATAATGTATTGAGTCAACAACAACAATAATAATGATAAATAATTGAGTTATGCAAAAATTGGAAAAAAAAATTCATTGTTGTATTATTGATATGCGTATTCTATTCGTTTAAATATGAACCTATCTAGGTATGCTGAATATGGTGTCTGTGGTAAAAAGGAATCTTAATATTTCCAAGCAATGGAAATAATAACAAGATTCTATAAATTTATTGAGAAACTTGGGTTGAGGTTTACAATGAATACATTGTATTTCTTTTATTGTCTTAAAAAAATTGTGCTCGATTCTATTTTCATAGAAAAATTTCGCGGCACGTCCTGAAGCTACAGTTAGGTGTGTTTTATTCTCAAAAAAAATAAAGCAAGGCTTCGATTAAACTATTACCAAAATATTAAGATCATTGATTGTTCTGCAAATTTCCTACTAACTTATTTGTCTTAATATAGTTTTATCCTAAATACGAGTTCTTACAAATAACTTTATCCAATTGGTGTTAAAAACTATTTAGATTTCTGTACACTGTACAATATTATGATATTAGTAGTCCGAGAACTAACACTTTTATAACTATTCAATTATCAAAATTGCTGTACAGTTTGTACGTCAATAACTAGTCACCGTTCAACTACATTTTCCGTCAAATTTCCTTGATCGTTCGTTATTTAATATCATATATCATATCATTCTTCGAATTGTTTCAGGGTAATCCAGAGTCGGTATTCTACTTTACTATTAATATGGCGTTATTTCATCGTGAATAAACTGGTCAGGAATCTTATATCCGAGAATTTATTCAATGTGCGTATTCGACGAAGATAACTCGGCTGATAATGACGGCAAATAGAGAGAATACTCTCATAAAATTTGACGCCGTCACCAATTTAATAGACTATCGTCCGTTGATATGCAAAGCCATGGAAGCGTGGATTAACCCAACGTCAAAAACTATCCGTTTCATCCCTTGCTCGGTTACTTTTATCTTCTTCTATTTCATATCCTTATAGTTTTGTTCGAAAATTTCTTAACCCTAGTAATTAGGTGAAAAAGTTGGAAGATCGTAAGAAACAACCAGTCAAGACTTCCCGATGTATGTGTCTGAGGCACAATGAGTTATTCTAAAAAATAAATCTAGACAGTACAATCCTACCGTTAAGTCTCCTATTCCACTACATCCAAAGTTTTTCTCGTCTCTCTGGCCAGACGCTGAACTAAATCGTATACCTCCACGCAAGTGCCCCCCCGAATGTTAAATTTTATTCAAGAATAAATAATATAAATAAATAGTCGAGATTTCTTTTGTAGAGTGGCAACGTCGACATCGATAGCCAGATATTCTAATCGCTCCTAGATCAACGAAACATTTTCGGTGTAATCGCATAGTTCTGCGTCATCAAGGATCTTCATGCTATCTTATTAATTTCAATGACTATGGAATTCATTTGATACACCGAAGAAATGGACATGCTTTACGGTAAAAATACTGGCGGGAGAATTTTAGAGAAGACTTGGTGGACGTTATTCAGTTGTTTTCGTTGAATAGAAAGCTAATTAGATAAGGTAGCTGGAGATCCAGATGCTGGAAATAATTTTTTCGAGTTTACGTACTTCGATTATTTCCCTGGCCACTCATTGGTTCGAAGACATGTCCGACGCATCGTCTCTGATACGCCTGGTCAACGTGCGTTCATCTAATTTCCTAGTGTTCTCATAATTGCTGAGTTTCCTGGACAGACTGCCAGATAAATTAATGCCATCTGCTCTCAACAGACTCGAGGTATCCTGCAGTTTTCTTTGACTGTCCAAGTTCTCGTTCCCATTTCTCTCGGGTTTCTCAACGCGGAGTGTTCCGTGTTTCAACAAACTGTTGTCGAATCGCTTCAGATCATTTTTGAGACTCTTCATAGTCTCGGCGGTATTGCTTTCAAATCGCTTTGGCAAACTGTGGTCATTTTCGTATCGACGATTCGAAAAATCTGAGTCGAGACACATCCGCCGCGGATCTTCGTGCCTTCGATCCTCCACCCTCTTCGATGCTGCCTCTTCTTCGTAACGACGCTCCACATCTCCTCGGTGTTTTCTAGGACTATCCGACTCGTACACTCGCTTCGCGAGAGCTCCGTCGAGACCCGCGCTCGCGGCGAGGTGCAGGTAATTGTCATCCCCGATCGGAGCTTGCCTGAAAAATGAAAAGTTCATCATCAGAACTTGTTCGAAATTTAACGGACGTCACGAGGAAGTATTAATCGCGTCCTTACTTGCTTCCGTATTTAGTTTCCCGGGCAAGTTTTCTCGAGTAAGCTCTGTGTTCCTGCTGTAGAGCAAAAGAAATTTCTCGAAGTGAAGTTAGAGTCTTGAAGCATGACGGAACATCCTCAATCGGGGGTCCGCCACCTGGTAACATGCACAGTTTATTAGCGCCGTAAACGGCTTGGCATTCACAGGCACTTATCAAGGTTTCCAATCTCGGCATATTCGTAAATATCAGAGAATGGATCCTTTGCAAATCTCTGTCTGGATCCAGAGACATCTTTAGGCCCGCTTCGATCCCAGGGGATACTTCGCTGCATCCCGGAGCGTTGTCCAAGGCCGCCCGACAACTGCAACAATTTTCATCGAGTAAAATTCGCCGCTGTTAATTTGAAATGAGGTTATAAAAAACATCCGAACAATCCGTCAAATTATCCATATTAGTTACTCACCAAAGCCAGTGGCCGTTGATGTAAGCACTGGGATGGTACTTTTCTAGTCTGTTGCTATTCGTTTGGCAAATCTTAGTCAAGATATCGATCCACTCCTTCTCTTCGACGCAATTGCTCGCCTGGACATACAGAGCCCTTTGTCGTTGAACAATTTGAAACATATTCTTCATTTTGAACGAATCTTCGTGTAGCCTTTCCACCGCCAGAATCTCTCTCAGTGGTATTTTACACAAAGGTTCCTTCCCTGTTTCGAAAAAAGTTCTCATTTATACCCACTCACATTTAGTTGACATTTTGACTTACCTCTGGACTTTGAATAAGACAGGTCTTGAGTGGTCAGTCTGAAGTATCTTTGTTTGAAGTTTTTTCTCCCGAATCGTTTCCGACCCTGAGCTCTTTTGATCATGACTCTGAAAATACTTGGCATTAAATACCCGGCTTAGTAAGACGATAATTAATATCAATGTCGATTTACAGTTTGCCGTTACCAACCTCTTGCCACAGTCGACAGTGGGCAGAAACAGAAAATATTGTCTATTAAAAACAATCGATTAGCCAGTTGAGAATCGCCACTTATGGATAAAAACATGCTCAGACTGTAAAACCGCGTAAAAAAAAAAAAAGGCGTACATCGATTACTCACCCCTCTTTGAGTACCACCGGTTGCTCCTGCAGGGGAGCGGGTCGCTGTTTGATCGTTCCACTCCTGCTCCCGGTGGATATAAGTTCCAAGAACTGTTTGACAGCTTGAATATGCTGTTCCGTATAAAATTCCCTGTCAATTATAAAAATGAGGAATGTTAGCTGACCGAGCACCTGTGCACTATATTTTTGTACACTAGTTTTGTTGAATTGTAAAATAAATGTACCTGTATACACACTCCATATATTCTTCTTTACACACACTACTCGTCCCACCTCTGCAGCTGACTAAATTCCCCAAGCTCTGAATTGTTTTTGATATCAAGGTGAGCGTTCTGTTCGTTTGTGAATCCTGAAACACGAATTCCTGTTGTTGTTGTTGTTGCTGTGGTTTGCTAATAGAAAATGAGAGTACCGTCAAGTGGGAAAAGGATATTCTATTTCTGCGGTGGTTTTTTGGGATCGAGAGGAAAGAAGAAGCTATCGACAGTGGGATGTAACAAGCGCAAAGATATATCTTACAATTTGCTCGGTGGTGATATCAAACAAACGCGGTCCAAGTATCGCGGGCGCAAAGAACCTGAGAAATATGAATCCACTGATGACGGAGTATCTCACTTCTTTGTTAAATGGAAAATGTGTAGCAGCCAATTCTCGCAGGCTCCAAAACATCTCGCACATCAATGGCGGACAACGAACACCCGATGTCGTAATCGCCGTAAACACCCGTCGAACATACTCCTGTGGGACAAAGCAGCAAATGGGATAGATAGAGAGAATAGAGTTCCCTGTACAGATAATGACGTAATGTACCGTTGTACCGTTCGTACTTTAAGATTTGCCAAATTTGCTTGGATGGTATTAGCATCCTTTACTCTAGTTGGGTCTATTTCGCAGGGTTTTCTTTCCAGGAAAACTTGTTCCATAGCAGGTCGAAGCGTACAGTGTAAATAGTGAAGTCCGGCTAGGCGCATACCCTCGTCCATCATTTTGCTGACCAGCGTGTTGCCTCGAAAGATAGTGGTGGGATCTCTGGAAAATATGATCCGATCGATAACAGATTTATCTTTAGGAATAATTCATCGACGATTCACCAAAAGAAAATCTACTTACGTCAGCTTGGAGATTTCGTAGCTGGCGAGTGCCCTCAGGACTGAAACGAGTTGTTCGTGATGTACGAGTATCCTAACGAGCGGTTGGGCGGCTTCCATTTTGCTGGCTACGATCTCACCGAGGATATAGACAGCGGAGGATGTTATCGGATGGACGGAAACACTCTGCAACAGCAGGCTCTCCAGTTTCTCATACATTTTTGAAGGAAAAACGTGGTCTGCGGTGTAGTGGATCTTCAGGCGTAACGATCCTATGCAAGGTATCGAACTTGGCGGAGTCAAATTACCGGAAATCTTGCTTAATCTATGTTTTTCCGATCTGGGTTGTAAGAAATACCTAAATAAACAAATTGTACGATTCATGAATTAGTTGGAAAAGCTTGAGTAGATTCCAGAGAAATCAAAATGTCATTACCAAGCGGTCATCGGGCTGGCAGATTGACTTTGCAGGCCTCGAAGCCGGACTCGAACTTCCCCCAGAAAGGCCGGTTGTTCCCCCATACCAGGAGAGTCGTGCCAAACGCCGACGATTATTTCGTCAACTTCCCCTCCGTCGATCGAGTAATGCGAAACATCTTTGTCTTTCGACTCTGTTAACTCGGGCTGGCAAAAAGTTAAGCAGAAATTAGCCCGCCGCATCGGCAGATAACTCGATTAAGCAAATGTTTTATCGCATGTGACTCGTAGCAACGGTAACTGCATTTTTACCTCGAACACAAAGGTCTCATTGAACCGCGGGGACACTGTCTTCTTCTTAATCTTGGTACGCTTGGATATGTGCTTGCCATTGCTGTAAGTGACCGTGACTACTGCAAATGGGTCGCACCCGCCGTTCTTGATGGTTAATTCACTACACTCTATGACTCTGTAATTAAGAAAGGCACGAAAGTTGAACAAGAAAGTAGTAATCGGAATGAAAATTAATTAATTTATTACAAATTAAGGAGCAAGAAATACAGCTAAAATCTCCGACACGCTCATTTTGCTTGTGATTGAAAAATTATGTAACTGGTCCGAAAGGTTAAGGCTTTTATATTTAAAAGGTACAGCAAATATTCAGTTTGCCTAACAATGACTACAAGCTGAGGAAATATAAGCTCTCAAGACAGTTAGAAATGAAGGCACTACGCCTACAGTTGAGGTAGTAAATTAATTACAAAGGCGTGAACAACAATAGTGGGAAGTTTTATCCTTGTTCTTGCTCCGGCTAACAAGTTTATCCAGCAAAATAATTCTATGCTAATATAGTTCGATCATAGTTAGATATTCCAAGTAGCTTATGTAGTTGAGCCACTTTTGGCTAGGGTATGAAATGTACGAATTCCATTTTCATCTCCCACTTGACCACTTATATTACCATAGAAATTAGTTCTTCTCCATACAATGAAACTTTATGAAATGATAAATCCAATGCAAGAAGAACATTTCCTACCAATGTTTTCAGCTAGTTCATATCGGTATACTTCTCCATTTGTCAGAATAACAATAAGTAAAAACTCACTTGACGATCAATTTGGGCTCTGTGTGCCCAACTTGTGGTTGCAAGGCAATCTCGAGGTGTGCTTTTCCTTGTACTTCCGAGTCTGCGTCAACGGGCCTCAGAGGAAACCAATGTTCTTTGTTGTGGTAGGTTGCTAATTCCTCCCGTTTTATTGCGACTTTTCCCAGTATTTTATCTTGTTTCAAATGCCGGTCTCTGTCGTAAACGTATATACTGAGATAACGGAATTTTCGAGGCACTTCGAACTGAAATTCCTCTCCAAAAAAAGGGCTATAACAGAACAAACGATATCTCGTTACGCAGGTCACGCTACAAATTCTGTAACTCGTTTAGTGGAATTCTATAAGAAGAGGGATCGTACGTGAGCGTTCTCTCCATGGTGGTGGTACGGAATATTTCCTCCTGATCAAGGGAGAGGGTGCAGTAAACGTCTCTCGTATCGGGTGATCCATGGCTTCTACTTCGTAAATTTTTGACCTCACCTGCGAGGACACATAGTAAGGTTACGCTTTTTATCGATACTTAGCAATTATTCATCTGATTTCGGGTAGTGGGGAAAAAATTAATGCCTCATTCTTCAGCGTGGAAAGTTATTTCGTATACGCACCGTAAAATAATAATCATTGGAATGAAATAACACATAACCATAAAGTAATATCACCTAATACTTGCGATATTATTTATTCGTAGCAACTATACATTGAGGTATAATGATGAATGAGGAAAATATATGAACTAATTGAACGGCGGAGTGGCTGTTTTACAATCCGCAAATACCGCGGGTTTCCTGACGGCAAAAACATGTTAATCAGGAGCGCAACTTTTATAAAATAACAGCACCAATCACACCGGTCAGAACCCGATCAAGCAGGCTGCAGTATCTCGAATATCGTATCGTGAATTGCGGTGAGAATACTATTGGAGAGCCCGACTCCAACCATCCCATTGATAAAAGTTTCGCGTTACGGTAACGCGGCACGCGGTACTATGTATTGAGGTCACAATTGCTCATTGTCAGCAGCACGCCGCACAGGGTTCCCTGATCGGGAGCTGGAACGATTACCATCTAAAACTGGAAGTGAGCAAGCTAATTATCATGGCAAGGAACACGTACGGTTTACCGCAACCTATTCATCATGATTATTCCATAATCTCCGATTTCCAACTCAAGTGCACAATAAATATATCTTCCGTGACGCAAGCTACCGGCTGCTCGATGCGATATCGTAGTATACTACTAATTATAATAGCTGCCGGATCATTGAGAATTGGCATCGCAGCTGTCACATCAGGGCAAGTGTATCGAGAGCTCAATGACTCGGTATCTTCGTCGATCATTTCGCGCGTTGTGAATGAACAGACCTAAACTGATTAACGATACCGATGAACAAACGCGTGTGGGGCTTCCCAACAACTACGCCGATGTGCGCTGACAGAATACCCGGAGCAAAAGCATAAAGGAAAATGAAAAAAAAAAACACAGACAACGGATTTGGTGGGAATGGAAGGTACGACGAGTGCGCTCTGTTCAGTGCCCGGCGACATCCTCATTAGCAATCTCAGCTCACAACTAGCGTTCGAAAATACCGCTTTTGTAAAAGCCACGACTGTGAATCCGTTTGCTGAGCCAGGATAGCACGTAGCTGGCTGTCGCGGCGTGCCGCGTTTGCGTTCTCGTTCTCGTTCTTGATGCAATATCCTCACTGTGTCGTACCCGCACATCTTTCACTCTGTGTTGTGTATGGGCCATTATTCATATCCTATTTTCTCTTCAATTTTAACCACCGAACATAAACCCTCGGCGAGAGGGTCCGCGATCACGCCTGTTAAAATACATATTTACACTATAATTTTTGTAACCACTTAATAACCGTACCAATTTTAATCCTTAGCCGTTCTTCGACGCGAACTAGGCGCGTCTCCTCAGCCATGATACCTCCATGACACCACACGGACGAAACAGTTCTGTGAATGGGTAGAGTTTGGGGAGAACCATAGCTCGACGATGGGCCGGAGAGTCGGGGGAAAGAACGATGCGTACCCCTCCTTCCCCCCTCCAAAGCGGAGGGCACCGGGTGCGGCCGTCTCGCTCTCTTCCCGTCATCCGCATCGCTCTCTCTTCTTTCCAACTATCTCTCTCTATCTCTCTATCTCTCTCTCCCACTCTCACTCGAGCTCTCGCATTCTCGCAGGGCACTTTTTATCGTTGGTGGTAGGTGCGATACGCATCGTATGCACTATTGCCTGGACTTCTGAACGCTCTGTGGACGATCGTGTGTGCGTTTCCCGGCGGGAAACGTAGAGACGGAGGCATCGATCATCGACGAAGGGGAAAGAAATAGCCGAGCCACCGGACTGGCATGTGCTCGGGAATTGGAATATCCCTTGACGGAACGTGACCCCTCACCTTTCCCCTCTTATCGTTAGTCACGGGAGACGTCGAGCGACTTTGATCGGGCCCCCATGGGCCCCGTTTGGTTATCTCACGATCGGGAGGATCGTCATTCGATCGAGATCCTGGCGACGTCACCCACGTCCGCACCGCGATTATCAGGCTCGAGGAGTTCGACGAGATCCACGAGAGCTGCAAAATTTCGCCACCGGGTGTGGTGCATCGGTGTGCATTTCGCATTATAACCCTTCTCCGTTTCCTCAGCAAAGCACCACGCGTGCGTGAACCTCATTGGTGCATTTGATGGGAGTAGCTCACAGGCACCAGCGGAGAAGAGGCCAGCGGCGTCTAGGGGAGGGCGAGAAGCTTTGCATCGGTGTTCGGGCTCGACGTTCGTCCGGTAGCGTGTATTACGCGTAATACGCCTCCGACGTACATGTACGAGTTACTTCCTGATGGCGCAATGGCTCGTTTCCTCTACAATCCACAGTCAGCACTCGACACTCAACAGCTTCGTTATTCCCGGGGCTCTGACCGACCGAAGCTCCGTGGAGTTTAGGCCGTTGTCGAGGTACCCCGTGGGAGGTAAACCTGGGAAGAGAAAAACCTAAAATCAAGATCGTTGCGGCCACCTGCGTTTCTATATCAATTAGAATAGTACAGAGATGTAAATAATGGTACGCACGCAACGGTTAACACCCGACTCCGGGCATACCCCCATATGTCGCTGGATCAAATGGCTTCGGTGTGAATGGAACAAACGGTCGTTTGGTAACAGAGAAAACATGAATGAATCGCCGAGAGAGAACTCCGGGGAGGGAGTTCGAGATCGCGCGTGCGCGACCCCCTATGTTTTTTTTTTTTTCTTTCATTCCGAAAGGTGTATAATCTTTATAGATCATATCCCCCCCTCCCCCCATCCTCCCCCTACGTTGTCACCCCGTGCGATCCGCGGACTCTCGCCTATAGGTCTAGCCAAAGCTCGCGCGCGGGGCAATGAATGGCGATATTTTATACGCATGTGTGCGTTGACACGTATGCCCGTGTACACGTGACTTATACGTTACATGCCTACCTATAGTGCGGGTGACACCTGCCGATACGATAGCGGGGTGGGCACCATTTTATCAATCGAATGAATTTTCATTCAATTCACAGAGAGGAACTGCGATAAAGTATAATTTCAAAGTTATACGCTTCGATCGCGGCGCGGTTTCAAGACCGGATGACCACAGCGGTTTACCTGAAAGATTTTTTCCCCGTGGTTAATAATGTAGATCGTATATAAGTGTAAAATACTCGAATACATTCGGCGCTCGAACATGGTTCGATCTATCCTCGTAGATATATACGTTATACGTACGTATACCTAAATTCCTTGGCGGTATTTAATTCTAAATATAAAACGCAGGAGCTGCACAACTGGTCCCGTATACGTACGTACTCGCCGTCGTATTTATGCTGCGGCATGTATATTCCTGTATATCTAGTACCGGAAGTGCGGAGGGTTTGTCGATCGACACAGACCCCTTTAACACTGCTTCACTCCTGCCGCGGACTTGTACCTAGAATAAATAAGCTGTAGTACACATACGTATACGTAGATATATCATACTCTGCAGGTACAATTAAATAGAACAATGCTAGTCGCTGTACTTACGCGTGGGTATTGCGTTTACAAACACTCACGGCCTCGCCCGCAAACCTGCAGGTACACCGAATACCGATGATCGTGCCAGTTCCAACTGACGATACATACACTTTTCAGAGGGGAGAATGCGCCACATGGAAAGATTGTTAGTATTCCATTAATCCACGCCCGGGGGTAGAGTTGATTCTATGGATAAAACGTGCCCTGGCTGCTTCCGCATGTAAGGATCGGTAAGGCAAGGCATGAGGTTCGAGCTGCATATTATACCTATAATTTTAAAGGACAGACATTAGTTTCGCATCTTATGTTAGTTAGTTATTTATTTTTTTATGCAAAGGCATTGTCCTTGAGTTTATTCTGGATAGTTCGATGCTCGACTAGACGGCGTACTAACTTATAATACCAAACCGCATACAGGAATAGGAAGTGGAAGTGGAAGTGGAAGCTAGAATTCCCAGGCAACGGTGCTGCAACGTTGAGGTATAGAATGTCCGAACGTACGTATACATCCGCCCTGAGGGGCTTTACAAAAACTCATTCAATTGGGATTCGATTATAAATGTAATACCACCATATAGGGTATAATCTGGAGATGTTACCGGAATATCGTAAAGCAATTAATTGTGTAATATGAATGATAAATATAGAATCATCGATGGGTTCCATTTCATGCGTATTATACGATTGTCAATTGAGGCGATTATTATTTCGATTTTTCAAATTTTCGCAAAAAGTTATGTCGAGGCAAGAAGAAAATAATAATTCGTCAAGCCTAGTCGTCGCGATAGTATATATAGTGACTTGAGAAATATAATCATTGAGATAACAACTTGGGAAGACGTGAGAATTACGAACACACTTCGTTGAATTACGAGCAATTGTGCATATACTACGTGGACTAGTTACATTATATTACACATTTCACCTAGCATTTCACGCATCAGGATTGATAGGTATCTTATAATTGCCGTACATGGTTCTTTTTTTTTCTCCCATGAAATGAAAGGGTGAGACTCAATTCATAACGAAAAGTCTCACAGTTTCTCCTCGCCGCTCGTGATTATAGGCAACTTAACTCATGCGTTCGTTGTAATTACGAATATACATACCTACTATCAGCTTGGATGTATAATTTAATATTATACCGACTGTGTATTTGAAGGATCCATAGTCGGACTATATAGAATGGAATGGAGATGCTCGTGGAGCGAAAATTTCCAACCTGCAAGCACGGAAAAAATACTATTTCAGCATTAAATCGCGATGCCAATAATCTACTAATATTCGCTGCTGTTATAATTCCTTTCGGTATGGAAAAACTCACACAGTAGAAATGTTTGGCCGTCCAGCTTTATTAGAAAAAAAAGATCATGGTACCGCTTATTACCAAAAAGCAAAAGTGCCCCATTCAAAGAGGAGAATGGTATCGATACGCACATTCTCGTTATCGATGCTTTCCAAACTTCCGTCATCGCGGCTTTTTTCGTATCTATATTTCCAGCGATTCCGATTGCCTCTGCGTTTTCGTGAGATCCGTCAACGGTTGTCTACAATTTTCAATCCTATAATATATTGTGGTTTGACGATCGACAGGTCAATAGAAAATCCAACGGATTTCCATCGATTTGAAGTTGGTTCGTCGTTTCCGCCATTCCGGACCGCGAACCACAATTCACATCGGTCTCTTGATCCCATACTTGAACCGCGTTTTACACACATCCAAATCTATGTAGTACACATTTGTTCGACCCTTTCCAAATTACGTTTCTCTCATCACACGCTCGTTGCTAGTCATGTCGAATGTTACGTTAACCACCTTTCGGAATAAACAGTCATCATTGTTTACATTTCTCCAACCTTTCATTGGTAAATAAAAACCTACGACCTACTTCCAGCTTCGAAGTTAACCCATAAAAGACAACAATTGCCTTTCACACGGAACTTTACATATACAACTTTACAAATATATTTATAGTGTCCTCGAGGGATGCCTCCAAAAAGACGGGTGGTTCAACGAGAAATCAGAAAGGTCACGGAAGGCCAAAGCACAGAGGTTGGCGAGTCCAAGACGGCAAGTTTGTCACAGCTGGTACTATCCTGGCGACACAGTTGCACTTACGATTTCATCCTGGATTAAATGTAATTTTGGCTTTCATTTTCCTCATTCAACTAAAGAGACATGTTGCCTTTTAATTTATTAAAATATCTTCGTTTGACCAAGGTTGGATTTGGACGAGACGGTACATTATTCGCTATAGAAGCTGGGAAAGTGATGGTTACATGCGAGAAGATAGACCCAAACTTGGAACACTCCTGGATCAGTAAAAATTACGAAGGACGACTCGATCAGATTATTCACAAGAAACACTTCAACGTAATCCCTGAACCTCAGCACAATAGATTCAAATTAATTGATAATGTATAGGTCATAGAGGTGGATTTTGAGCCGGATGATTTCCTATCTGTTGATTACCTCAAATAAAATATAGGTGTAGTTACGCGAGTGTATACACTAATCTTCATCCCATCACTTTGATTCCCCAGTCTGACATTATTGTACGTATTTGGAATTCGATTTGAAATTTGGTTTCAAATATTCCGCGACTCATAGCCTTGGCCTAGTTTTCATCACAAGCTGAATCGTATCCAGTTGAGATCCATTAAAACCACGGAATCGTATGTCGTATAATGCAAGGTTAGGGTCGTAGTTACGCGTAGCAGGAATGTTTTTTTAAGCCGGATTGTTTGCAGGTTGGTTTCCCCTTTGGATTGTCACGAAGATCGTATGTTCCCGATTTCTTTTTATCTATATTACGATTTTCATGCGATCATGTCATCGAGTCAACTTTCCGCCAATTTACCCTTCACAAGAGGGGAGGGGTTATACGTATTCTCTAGCTAATTTACATTGAAATAAATATGCATGTGTCACGTACCTACAGGTCGAGTTGCATCTTCAAATGAACTCGTCGAATCTAGAGGGTCGTATTGTTTCAGAATGTCAGGAAAAACGGCAATACTTGGCGGGGGTGTATCCGGCCTTTCTGCGGCTTACTATCTGCTTGAAAATCCGAGATCGCGTAATATCACCTTAATCGAAGCATCTGGAAGGACCGGAGGATGGCTGCGATCCAAGGTATCGCCAAATGGTGTTATTTTTGAAGAAGGGCCACGAACGGTCAGACCTCGAGGCCCAGCTGGATCAAACACCTTACATCTCATCGATCGCCTCAAACTGACAGAGAGAATAATCCCGATCAGTTTTAGTCATCCTGCAGCTAAAAACCGTATGATTTATGCAGAAAACAAGTTACACAAGTTACCAAACTCATTGCTTGGTATGTTTAGGACAAACTCGCCATTCGATCGTCCGTTGATTGGTTGCTTGCTGACTGACTTGAGGGCACCAAGACTGACCAAGGACGATGAAAGTATCTACAGCTTTGTCGAGAGGCGATTGGGAAAGGATGTTGCAGATTATTTGATAAGTCCAATGATTTGTGGTATTTGTGCTGGGGATGCCAAACAGATCAGTGTCAAGTTTTTGATGACGGCACTATTTGAGTACGAACAAAACCATGGTTCTATCGTGAAAGGTGTAATGGCAAGCAGTCTTCGGAGTTTGCTGAGCTCGGCCCAAAAGACGGCGAAAAATTCTTCCATCTCTAGTCAAGAACATTCCGATAGCAAATTCAGCTCGCATCGATTAGCTGAAAAAGAAAAATGGGCAATGTGGACCTTACGGGGTGGACTTGAGCAATTGTCAATGTCGCTTGCCGATGATATTAGGTCAAGAGGGGTTGATATAAGTCTGCGTACAAGATGTGAAGGAATAACTTTTGCAGACGGTGGGGTAGAATTGGACCTAAATGGGGAAAAACAAAAATTTTCGAAAGTCATATCTAGCTTGCCTGCGAAGTATTTGGCTGACCTGGTACAGCGCCAACATCCTAAACTGGCAGAGGAATTACTCGCCATACCATACGTCAACGTAGCTGTGGTCAATTTGGTGTTTGCCGGAAATGTCTTGGAACAAGAGGCATTTGGATTCTTAGTGGCACCCAAAGAGCGATTGCCCATTCTCGGGGTGATTTATGATTCGTGCATTCTGCCTCGGGATAACACTACGGTGCGTATACATATCGTCATTTGTGTAGCGGCATTATAATTTGGAGCTAAACTCCACACTCCATTTTTGCCAAATACGAAATATGACTTTCTGTTGAACTGATAAACAGGTGCTCACCGTAATGATGGGTGGAGCTTGGTTCGAGTCCAATTTCGGCGATCATCCAACGGAGGCGCATTTGTTGTCCGTAGCGATTCAACATACCAAGAGGATCCTGAACATCGAAGCAGGACCACTTTCCCACAACGTCGCCATCCTGAAGGACTGTATCCCGCAATATGTGGTCGGTCATCACGCAAGAATCAAACGTATCGAAGACTACGTAGTTAAACACCAACTTCCTCTGTCACTTTGCGGCTCTGCGTACAAGGGCGTTGGATTGAATGATGTGATTTTATCCGGTCAGCAGGCAGCTTCTGCGTTTTAACAATAATCCCTGAACAATAAAATAAATAAGCGATTTACTTGGGATATTTTGCGAATCGTGGTGTAATTTCATGTTTCCAGAAATCAGAACTCTGATCACGGGCAACAATGTTACTCAACAGTCCTGTTGTTTACGAAACAATCCTTGAAAGGAAATTATGGATTAGGTTAGGTACATCAATCGTTGTCAAAGAAAATACGTGTCGCGTAACCCGTTTCTTCATACTGTTATTAATCTATTCTATATCATACAACACATTATACAGACGTAAAATGAATTCAGATTATCTGTTATCAATTTTGACGTTGCGCGGGAATGCTGACGGAACAGAATCGATCCACGTTTCTATCCGCGTACAGTTAATAATTGATTACATCGCAGCTACGAGGTGTCTCTCTTGAGTAGCTGGTCAATCTGACTTTTGTACATTTCTTTAACGTCCACTAAGTCGAGTCTCAACTCTTCGTTCTCTTCTACCTTCTCCCCGTACATTTGCAACAGGGCATCATACTTGGTCCGAGTGTCGGCAAGGCTTTCGTTCAATTCTCTAACTTCGCTAAGTTGGCCACTCAGGTTTTCCACTTTCGATGTCAACTTTGACAATTCATCATTGAGGGCGTCTCGTTCTATGTTTCGCCTAGACAGTTCCCATTGCAGTTGTTGCACCTCTCCTGTGAAAAATACATTCCTCGTAAGTGAATGGAACCAAGGGTGAAAATTGTGGTATTCATGCAATGGTAAAATGTAGAATACCATCTCTTTGTTTGAGTTGCGATTGAAGGTTTTCCAGCATCGATGTGCTGTTGTTGGCACTTGAACGCACGCTGTCGTACACATTTGCAAACCGTCCGGAAGCGCTCTCGATAGTTGAATCATGGAACTGAATCAATAGTTGAATCGAAACTTCAATTTTTACAAGACTACCGTCGATGTTGTCAAAGGCTATGTGAGTGAAATAATGCTAATTACCGAGGGCCATACACTGCTTAGACTTCCTATAGAATCTCTTCCGATGCTCGATGTCGGACTGAGTCTTGGCTCGTCATCCCCTACGGCAAATCCATGTTGATCAGTTATCGCATGGTTTCTTCTCTTTTCCGCGTCGGTGGCTGCCTTCTCCATGGACAATTTGTTCTCCAACGAATTGATTTCACGCTGAAATTCTTTCACTTGGTTCGCATGTGACTCCTCGAGCATCGCTAGAGAATGCCGCTGCCTGTGAATTGATACGTTCGAAAACATTCTCATACCATAACAAAGACGAATTATCATTCAAAAATTAAGTATACTCAGGATTTCAGACACTTACTGTTCAATTTCCTTGGCTAGTTTTGCATTGTCCAAGGATTGTTGCTGGCATGTCTCCGTCAGCTTAATTTTTTCATTTTCCATAGTGTTAATCTTTGCCTCCAAACTGCTCAGGCGTGTCTTGGCGGCTAGATTTTTCTCCCTGAGAGAATGGTTGGTTTCGATGGTAGCTTCGTAATTTCTCTGCAATTCCACGGCCGCGTCTGTCATTGCCTTCTCTTGCTTCAGAAAGCTAGCAGTTTTATGCGACAAGTTGGCTTGCAACTGTTCCAGCTGTCGTGAGAGCGGTTTTGTTGCCATCGACAAGGATTCCGCGAGTGCTTCGTTTCTCGCTTCAGAAGTCTCCAACTGTTTGAGCAGTTCGGCATTCTCTTGCCTCAATGATTCTTCTTTTCTGAACATAATCAGGTGGTTATCTTAGCCTCGACACTTCTGTGAAAGAATTACCCTGCGGTACACCTACCGTGGTAGAACACATACAAGAAATACTTACTTGACTTGGGTCTCTTCGGTGCGTCTCAATTTGATTTTCAGATCGTGGATTTGTGCAGTAAGTCGAATGGACTCCCCCGCAGTTTCCACAGCTTCTTTGAGTTCAGTTCTGACAAATGCCAACTGCTGTTTCGTTTCCATCAATTCTCTAACAAAAATTCAACGAAGTCAGAAAACTTGATCACGTTTATCACACTAGCCATTTACGAATCGTCCCGCTTACGTTTTTGCCGCCTCCAGGCTCCGTTTATAGGTATCCGACTTATGCAGCGCCTCTTCCAACTTTTCTTGCAGTGTCAAAACTTCTTTTTCTTGTCTATTGGTCTTTGCCGTGAGCGCATGAATCGCCTCTATCTGACTGCGCTCGATATCTTCCTTTGCCTGAGCTAATCTCTTGAGTCTTTCCAACTCGAGTTTTTGCTCTTCGATCAACGCACTGTGAAAAAGCATATATTAGTAACGCACGAGTGAGATCCAATCAACTTCGCACGAACATAAGACAATACCTTTGTTGTTTGGTGGTATTATCATTTTCCCGCTCTTTCGAGCGTAACTTCTTTATAATATTGCTATGCTGCAGCTGCTGTTTGCTCAGTTTCTCGCCTTCTTCCCGCAATTCTTTAATTACTTGATCCTTCTCTGCGTCAGTCGACAGAAGCTCTTGGGGTGAGACTCGCGACGCGACCTCGTGTTTCAACTGTTCCATCTGCTTCCGCACCATGTCTCGCTCCCTGATGGCTTGCTGAAACTTCCTCTCCAAAGCGGACATTCGTTGGGTATATTCGTCCGTGATCTGGCAGAGTTCTCGGTTTTCTTCGGCACACTTTTCGATGCTGTCCAATTGACTGATTGACAATTGACAATCAGCGATACATTAGAAGGGTTAAAAGTTAACGGGCATCGGTGTTCCTCACCTCCTCAATGATTCGTTATGCTCGTGGAGCTCCATGTTTACACGGCTGACTTCGACGAGCTTCGATTCTCTAGCTTCTAAAATGTCACCCATCTCCTGTATTTTCTTCAGCAGTTTCTCAATTTCGACATTTACATCGTCCGAACCGATGCTGATCTGACTGAGTTCCCTCGAATGGCCACGTGTCTTGTTCAGCATCTTGGTGAGCAGGTCTGAGCTCTTGGCCCGCTGCAATTTGGCAGGACTCTGCCGTGACTGTGTGGAACTCGAATCGCCATTCGGACTACAAATTATCAGCCGTTATTACTTATAGTTAGTATCGTACACATAATATGTATAATCACAGACGATAATTATGTATTCTGTTCCAACTATGAACTTTGGCCATGAATATCGCATACGTTTGAC
This sequence comes from Athalia cordata, assembly GCA_963932425.1. Classification (NCBI taxonomy): domain Eukaryota; kingdom Metazoa; phylum Arthropoda; class Insecta; order Hymenoptera; family Athaliidae; genus Athalia; species Athalia cordata. The sequence continues at coordinate 1,837,294 of OZ010627.1, forward strand.
AGGTGACCCATATTCATAGAACAAATGAAACTGAAACTCATGATTTACTCGTACCTGGATATTATTTCAATGTCACTGGAAGTCGCAGTTTCCAATTCGTCCCCGCTGGTGTGACCGCTGGTTTGGTCGGATCCAATCTTGACCAGATCTGAACGACTGCGGAAGGTATGATATTGTAGACAAATTGACACAAGGGTATCTATGTATCTACTGAGTTCTCGATTACCTCTCGGACGAAATCGGTGAGTTATCTCTGACGCTTTCAACCTGGGCGTTGGAGTCCGTGGAATCAATAGCTTCAATCTTCTCAACCATGGCTTCGGCAAGCATGTTTTTCACATAGGAGCTCGTGGTCAACGAGGCTGGATCCAAAGCTTTGATCTCGACCTGGGCGAGTGACGTAGCATTGTCCACCGAGCTACTTTGAACACGAGTGTCTTTGGACGGTGACTGGGTATGGACCGGCATAACTTGGCACGGCACCTGATCATAGCGATCAGGAGACTCGTTTTTGATAAGTTTGTTGATGTTGTTACCAAAGGAATCGGCGCTAGGTTCAAGGACCTCGAATTCCAGGGCATCGGCAGACTTTCGAAACGGTTGAGTCGTTATCGGAGCGAGAGCGAGGCAAAGTTGATAGTTGTATTTCTCTTTCAACGAGTCGAGACTGAGATTTATCTGTGTGTCGACCAGGTTCGTGCCGGGTACACTTTGGTGCAGCCCGGGACAAGAACCGTGCATCTTTGAGCCACTGTCTGCAAGATCCGCAGGTCTTGGTCTGCCGTGATCCGTCAACTGGCCTTGGCCGGTGCCCTCGATTACGGTTAGAAGCATCGTGCTCTCAGACGCCGATGTGTAAGATTCTTCCGCAAAACTCGGCTCCTCCGAGCCATCCATTTCGGGTATCAATTCGATACTATCTGGAGATGTGGTGTCGTCATCCTGACCCAGGGGAGTCTGCTTTGTAGGCAAACCCAACTGACAAAATGCGGCGGAATAAGGCAAACTTGTCGTCGCTGTTAGCGGCGTATCCCCTGTAAGTGACCGATGAGGAAGAGTAGCATGTATCGCAGACGTGGCCGGCGGGTCCCCGAAAGGTCGCTCTTCTAAGGCACCCTCGAAGTGATGTGACGTACTTGACGTTGTCGCTTCTCGATCGTACACCAGGTCCGTAGAATATGCAATGGTATCCTCGACTCCTACTGGCGATATAATAGAGCTATCGGTACACTTCCATTCACCCAAGATCTCGACAGAGCTCGGCGAAGTCGTGAGGCTGCTGCAGTCGGGTAATATCTCAACCGAATCGGAATTTATTCTCGACTCGGTCGAGACACCGACAGAATACACTTCCGACTCAGGCGTGGTTGTGCACTCTGTATCCGGGCTGGACCTCGATCCTAGAACCTCGACGCTCTCGGAACTCTTTATGTCACTTTCCGCAGATATGATCGATGACCTGCTCGTGACACAGCTGGTGGTGCTCGGCTCGGTTTTCCCAGTGATGGCATTCCGTTTTGAGATGTCGAGACCCGAGTTGACGTTTCCACTCCGCTGCTGATCCACCCTATTGGCTTCTGTTATTTTGGTCGGTGTCTCAACATCTGCGACGATCCCAGCACTCTCATCTCTGTCACCACGTTGAATGCCTTCGTCATCGAGGTCAACGACGAGTTGGCTCTTGCTGAATGCTTCTTCGTTAATAGCTTCGTTTGACTCATCCAAGCCGATTAATCTCTCCAATCCTTTGAAGGACTCGTAAGTGTTCGTATGTTGCAATGAGCGATCTGCGTCCAATGATTTGACGTTTTTATGGAGCTGCTGATCGTCGCCACATCGCCTTTCTGCTCTACAACCACCAGAGCTACCTGTGGCATTCGGACCGACGTCATGTTCCCCGGCAAGTGACCGAATTGAGGAAGTTGGGTCATTGTTCCGTTCCTGTAAGTGAGTTGGCAAAGAAGTGGCAAGAATATTTCTCGGAATGTCTGTAGTGGTGTCTCGCCAATTCGATCGATCGTCATTTGACTTTGGATCGATGCCAGTAAAGCTCTTACGCACCTTACCATCACCATCTGAAGTTTCAAAGAACGACCCTGCAAAACTACCCCATGTAGTGCTTGTTGTTGTCTGTCCCTTAGATGTCGCAGCTGCCTGCTGCCGTTCAACTCCCCGACCATCCTCATTCGTTATACCCCATTCCGCAAAGAAGTCTGCGTTACCCCCGTTGTCAAAAGACGGTTCGGCCTTTCTCCGATCTTCCTCCTTGATGTCCAGCGCTTTGTCAATTGTTTTTTGAGCTTCTTTCAGGGCTGACTTTGCCAAACTGGCAATTCCTGATGCGTCGAACCAGCTCATTTTTCCTCATAGTGTCGATCTGGATCAGTTATAGAAAGTAAAAGCTACGATGACGCAGATGAGGGAAAAATTTGTACAACAAATCATGAAGGTGGTGGGGTGGATTTATTGCTGACGTTAGGTAGCAGAAAAACAAATACACGTCAAGACACGTTGAACCGTATGATCTACGTCTAACTACTACTCTAGTTTTCCCAGTATATGAAAGATCGAATGAATAATGAAATTGGTATGTGGCATAAAGTTGGGTTATATTTTGTTTGGTGAGAATTACCTTCCGCAGAAGTGGTCAGAGCGTCCACCAAATTGGAGCACAAGAAACACTTGAACCTCCGGTTACACAACGTAGCACTAATTTTGCTGGGTTGAATTAAATACAGGTGAGATCCAAAGACAGAGACCTTGTCTGCGTACCAACTACTTGATGAATACAGATTAATGGATGGATTTGTGATATATTTGAATCGTTTACGACACTACTGACAGCACCGATCTCTATGGAGATTAGTGACTGGCAGCCAGTGCTGGCAGCGCTGACAAGATCACGAAACCCAGCTGAGCTTGTTTCCTCCTTTTTTTTTCTCTCCAACAAGTGTCGTCAAACACCGACATATGTCAAGAATGAAGATTCACCACTGGTAGATTCGCGATTTACCCCAGCGCTGCCGCGTAATTTTGTACGGACTGACCCCATGGATTGTTGCTATTCCTTGCGTATCCTGCGGATACCAATACCCTCAACGTTATTGCAATACACAACGCAGTCTCCGAAGTAAAAATGCGACTTTGGTTATTGTTTCTCCGAAGTAGAATTTCAAACCACTTATATGTCTCTTATGTCTGTCAAATTGTTGTTTTTTACCCAACTCAAGTGTAAAACCGAATTTAGCTGCGCTCCGCGTACGAGCTCCAGTGGCGCAATTGGTTAGCGCACGGTACTTATACGACAGTTTACGTGAGCTATGCCGGGGTTGTGAGTTCGAGCCTCACCTGGAGCAGAATTTTACTTCCCTTTTTTTTCTTTGTTTAAATGGATCAATCAAATGGATGCTGTACGGATCTTTTTCATATTCACTAGGATGAATTTCTTTTTTCACCTATCACAGACAGCGCCGCGTCACCGCAGCTTGTGGGTGGGTTAATGGGTTAAAATTTTAATTGGCACAACTAATTCGAAAGTTAATCAAACGGCTGATTTTTATTCATCCAATGAATCGACAGTGGCGAATAGTCATCATCTACGCACACATTACATACGACTGTTATTGGCGATGGATTAATATTTACATACTCGTGAAACCATATGCTGTTTAACGGTAAATACGGGAATTATATCTATATCACATTCGTTGGCTGTCCTGGAGTATTTGTTGGCGGACTCTTCGACATCATGGAGGCCATCTAAAATCATTAAACAGTGCATACTGTAATGAAACACAAATGACCAGAGGACATTGCTACATCGACGGCAGTCGCAATACTTACGTTTTGGAATACTTGTTTCCGGAAAAAATCACCCGTTGCCGACGAAAGATTCTGATTGCTTCCCATTTTGCACTTTACATAGCCGTAAAGATTTGCTCCGTTCAGGATGATTGCTATACACACAAGAAGTAACCACTTGAATTTCAGGCTGAAGAGCGCAACCACAAAGAAGACGGACCAGGTGAGAGGACACAGTATCAAAGCCAGCCAAAATATCCTAACTTCATCTGTACTGATTCGATTCTGTTGATCGCCCTGAAACACAGGGCACGTGACAGTTTGAATTTAAAAAAAAAATTATCGGCGTCATTGCACTGAAATTGGAACCCAGCATTTGTTATATCGACCTATGAACAATGATTTGGCAAAATATTGTCTGAGGTATGCCAAGACTAAGGCAATGCCAACACAGTTCGTAAAAAAAACCAACAAAACCTTTCTTGACTCAAAGACCCAATGATTCTTTCCATTGTCATCGACATAATTCCACCATCGTAGTCCAACCATTAATCTTCCGGTTATATTCTTGACAGTCCAAAAATCCATGGAGAGCAATAAAACAACAGCGACAAAGCTTCCTATGAAACTGCTGGAAAACCAACCGCATAGCAGATAGGTCACTATTGCCAAAGCTCTGAACAGCAGGTGAAATGTTGTGACGTATGGATGCCTGCAAACATTGAGCTGTAAATTGGCCGCATCGATTTATTCACTAAGGTAATCAGAGTCTAAGCGTATGTTTCAAAGTATGAAGACAAAGGCTCAGCATACCTCAGTTTCCCTGCAGTCTGCGCGGCTTCTTCCTCCCCAAAAGCAATCGTGTCGTCATCCATCAATAATGGAACCTGGAAATAGGACCAAACATCATCTTGAAGCGACAATCAATTGACGCCTACCGCGGGGCATGTAGATCGTGGAGCCAACCGCGGTTATTCAAACTCTAACAAATCGTAAACACTTAGAAAATATTGAAAGCTCGATGATCCAAGATTGGCCCGCAAGTGGTCTGGTACCATGGGAACGCAGAAAGCAGCGACCACTGTCTCAGAACCAGTAAAGAAAACCGTTACGAGCGATGAGCAAACTTCTTTCTTGCTGCGTCGCAAGTAATAAGTTTTCAAAATAGAATGATATCTGAATGAAATGTCGAAAACGTACTCTAGCGGACGCCGCCATGTCGCCAAATATGCAATTATTAAATGCACGTTTTACGTGGCTTGTCCCAACCACTTGTTCGCAGCACTTGAATGAGCAGTTTGCTTTTCTTCGTCACACGACTTTGCAACTCTTGTTTGTAAACAACCAAGTTTGCCTGAAGGATATACGGTGGTAATTTGACAGCTAAAGACCTTAAGTAGTTTGTGGTTAGCACATAGCTACAGATTCTCCAAACAGCTGACTACTAGCATGCTACTGACAGCATTGAGTACTAAATGCTGACTGTCAAGTGATACTAGCGATAACTAGCGGTAAATATCACGACTGCATTTTACGCATGTGCAGATCAAGAGAACAATTTGGAACACGAGATCAGGTGGAATACCTCTACCAACTCCTGTGATGTGCCTCTGATATTATGTATAAGTTATTAGTTTTTATTCCCCTGACCAATGTAAACGTAGATCGTACTTGTTCGTTGATGATGTTGAAACTATTGCGCTGCAATGTCAATCGTGGGGCCGCGATGAAATACAAAAACGTTTGCACATGGTCACCACTTGCGACTGCATTTAACACCAAGCCTGCAGATTCGTTCGGAATAAGTTTCTCTGGACAACCAACGGTCAGTAGTCACTTTGATTCAAATTCAAATCAACACAGCGTTATGTAGTACAGCTTGATTGATTGGATTTCAGGGACTTTTTGGGATTCCAGAGCTTGATCGTGCCACAGGATTTGAACTGCTGAAAAGGCAAGCCATTGCTCAATCGGATGCATTAATCCAAGAAGCAACGAGCCCAACTAGAAGCAGAAAGATCGTCGAGGTCTTCGATGAACTATCCGATTCCTTATGCAAAGTTGCAGATCTGGCAGAATTTGTTAGGATCGCTCATCCTGACAGAGAGTTTTCAGATGTTGCAGAAGAAGCGTGCATCGCAATCAGTGGTGTTGTTGAAAAGTATTATGGATTGTTCATTCATGTATATCTAGTTCCTACTGGTCGGGATAACTAAATAAGCTCTTTTTGTAGACTAAACACGCACAGAGAACTTTACAATTCACTCGTGAATGTTGTGCAAAATGGTGATGTTGTGAAGACTACAGAAATTGATGAACACGTTGCAAAACTTTTTGTTTTTGATTTCGAGCAATGTGGCATACAATTGCCTGAGGAAGAACGGCGCAAGGTCGTTGAGTTGAATGATCGAATTCTCCAGGTACCCAGATTATCACCGGTAGTACTGGTAAAATTTGAATTACTAAATTAAGATTGATTACAGATCGGGCAGAAGTTCATGGCTGGAGCGGTCCATCCACGAGCAGTACGGAAAGACGCTCTTCCTGAGAAAATAAGGCAATTGTAAGAGTCGAAAGGGAGATTCATCATTATTTGTAAATGTGGTTATGACTCCGCATATAAAGAGACCAATTTCTCTTTCAGTTTCACAACGGAAGGTGATCAAATACTGGTGCAATCTCTGTACACGGACTCCTCCAGTACAATAGCTAGAGAAGCTGCGTACAAGATCTTTTTGTTCCCCGATGCTCAGCAGGAATATCTCCTTAGAGAGTTACTCATGGATAGACACGAGTTGGCCCAAATTTGCGGCTTTCATTCCTACGCTCAGAGGTGAGTCTATAGGTATAATTTTCTCGAGTAAATTTCCTGAGACCTAGACATTGAGAGTTCTTGCGATCGCCTTATAATATTCTCGTCTTCCAGAGCCGTCAGGGGCAGTACAGTCGAAACGCCCGAAGTAGTATGTGACTTTTTGAACACTCTTAATGACCAACTAAAAGAAAGGGCGCGTAACGATTTCGAAATAATGCAGCGGATGAAAAACGCAGAAAGCAAACCTAGACAGGTTTGTCAATGGTAGTATTGTTACAATTACGTTAGTCAGTCGACTATCGACTAGTTTAATAGCATGTGCATAAAAACAAGATCCGAAATTCCGGCAATTGCGTATTTTCCCGCATCACCGTCGCTGTCTAATTACGTTGAACTCTGTTACGATACAGGATCTAATGGCATGGGACACAGCGTATTTTACAGCAAAAGCAAAAAAAGCGTGGCTAGGCACACCTGGTGCTGAATTCGCACCGTACTTCTCCCTTGGAGCATGTATGGAGGGTATCAACATTCTGACGCAAGCCTTGTACGGCGTGAAGCTACAGCCAGAACCCGTAAGACGAGGAGAAGTCTGGGCCAGTGACGTATACAAATTGGCAGTGATCGATGACGTTACGGGCAATCTCGGATACATTTACTGTGACTTTTACGAAAGGGAAGGAAAGCCTAATCAGGATTGTCATTTCACAATCAGAGGTGGTAAACAGCTATCCGATGGCTCTTATCAGGTACAACTTTCACGAATTAACTCTCACCGGTGGTAACTCGAAAATTGATCATAATCGTTTCAGAACCCGATAGTAGTTCTGATGCTGTCCTTGCCATCGCCGAGGTGGTCATCTCCGAGTCTCTTGAGTCCGTCGGGCGTCGATAACTTGTTTCATGAAATGGGCCACGCGTTGCATTCAATGTTGGGAAGAACTCAGTACCAGCACGTAACAGGCACGAGATGCAGCACAGATTTCGCGGAGGTTCCAAGCATTCTAATGGAGTTCTTCGCCAGTGATCCAAGGGTATTTAATACAGAGTGATCATTTGTAATGTTCGGTGTGTCACCGAACGTTGATACTACACGATCGACTGTTTTTTTCAGGTAGTGTCGACGTTTGCGAAACACTTTCAGACACAAGAGTCGATCCCAGACTCCATGTTACAGAGGTTATGCGCGTCAAAGCACTTATTTTCTGCCTCCGAATTGCAAAATCAGGTATTTTACAGTATGTTGGACCAAGTATACCACAGTAAAAGACTGGACCAGCCTAGTACGGAAATATTGGCGGAGCTGCAGGGCAAATATTACGGCCTACCTTACGTTGAAAACACGGTAAGTGGATGCGGTCTATTTTCTACTATTCGTGAGTAAATTTTGACTTTGCAAATAATGGTGATATTCGATGTTTCGTTGTGCTCCGCAGGCTTGGCAATTGCGTTTTTCACATTTGGTGGGATACGGGGCAAAGTATTACTCATATTTAATTTCTCGGGCGATTGCCTCTTGGATCTGGCAGACCTACTTCGAGGCCGATCCGTTCAGTCGTTCTGCCGGGGAGAGATATCGCAGAGAATGCCTCGCGCACGGCGGAGGAAAACCCCCATCGGTATTAGTATCAGACTTTTTAGCTAAAGAGGCGAATGCGGAAAATTTTGCCAAATCATTGATCAATGAAATCGACGCGAAGATTGAACATATGGCAAGCATTAAATATGTAACTTAAAATGAACACTGCGATCTGATAAATGGAGGCAAATGAAAGACGTGACGAAATTGTCAATGGATAGCAAGAACTGGTTTTTCGTTGTATTTTATTACAAGTACGGAACCTTATCATATTTACAATGTTGACCAATCCTGCGAAATATTACATAAGAAAGAATAAGTCACATGGAGCAGATTGCTAAACCCTTGGTTTCGCTGATCTCTATTTGATGATAGGAATGGCGCATAATATCTTAAAAATTCTAGCGGACGTTTCAAACTACATAGCCTATGATAAGGCGAGTGATACCGGTCTGCCATCGACGCTAGCAAAATTAACCTCGTGTCAAGATGAGTGTGGCTAAGGCAATTTCGGAAGCTACGATCAGTGAACCAGAGAGAAGAAATGTACGGTAAAAATCTGCCAAGCCCTTTTATTTGTCACGTGGTTTATAATTGTTCATTTAATATAATATCAATTCGCACGGTACGAAAATTCAGCAAATTATTAAACTTTTTCTTCACAAGTGACATGAAAATACAAAACCATAAGGTAACGAACAGTTTATTATGCACCTTCCATCGGACATAATTGATTATAATAAGTATTTATAATTATCTGTTTATGTCGCACGAATGATGATTGTATTTATTGATTTCTACAAATTCTAGAGTTCTGCTTCTGTTTTGCTTTCAGTCATATTGTTGTTTAGTGATTCTTTCGGCAAGTGATAGTTTTTTTTTTTCGGTTTTTAACGACAGAAAAAAGGTGGTTATAGTTGTAATTACCTTTTTTGTTTTTCTTCTTTTTTTTTTCTATAAATGTTATAGTTATTTATTTATTTTATTTTTTTTTTGTATTATTACTATTATTGGTATCAATTATTCACAAGAACACTGGACACACTTTCCTAAAACGAGTCTCTGCTTCTATTATTATTCGAGACAAAATCTAGCTTGGAATCAGGCGGAGTCTTTGAATCGCCAAATTCTAGCTGGGCCAAACAGTTTCTTGATCTTACCCCGGGTGCTTCACTCAACATTCAATTAATTAATATGATATCTCACAACCGCCGTCTCAAATTCTCGAAGGATATTCTCTAGTGCCATTTATCAAAGTTTTACACAAATGTCGACGACTATAGAGAGTGAAAACTGTGTTCAGGCAGTTATAATCTTCAGATTTTCTCTAAAGCTCTCACGAAATGACCTTGCGTCCGTTGAAATGAGAGATGGGAGAAAATGCCAGTTACAGTTTCAGTTTCAAAGACCCACGGATACACCTTTTTTGTACTTTAGAGGACATGCGCACAGTTTAGTTTTGCTCTTCGTTGAATTTCGTATAGCTTCCAACATAATTACACCAATGCTGCGATGAGTTAATAAAAATCAAAGGGTCCAGCATTCCAATCGAGGTGCTCATGTTAGTGTGATCCAAGCTCCTTTGCAAGTACTTACTTTCCTTCCCTCCGAGTTTCTTTCAGCTCATATGATTCTAGACAGATAGAAAGATAGGCGTTTGTTCGTCCACCGTTATGGCCAGCTTCAACTGAATCTAATGATGAGTTGCAAACACTTTTGAAGCACACTTTCGAATCATCGAATGGTATACACTCGCCGTACCATTCGATCCGTTTTGTTTCACCTTCCTTTTTTTTGGCAAGGTTTACCAATGCTCGTTTTCAGTTAAACAGATTCACCGGTGTAGGAACTTGGTTAAAGCTAACGGACTGCCTCGATACAAAATTGGCAATTAGACTTGTAGATTTTCTTCGTGTATCATTCGTCGAATTGTTGTTGTACTTAACATGAGCGTTCGACTGCAGTCTTGACCTCCACCCGTTGATATTCACTGTACAGTGCAAATTCAACCACTCCTCTCTCGACATTGGCATTGAGCTGAGGTTACGCTACGTAGTTGTACTGATTCGCGTTATCCTTGTCTCGCTCCATGTAGTCTCTGTCTATTAATGATTCAATTCTCTTCTTCAAGTCAGCAGGCTGAAAACGAAAAAAATATAATCGATCATTGCGTCATCGATACGCGGAACATATGAGGTAACGGAGAGCCAAGACATACTTTGACAGGAAATTTGAGTTGGTTGTAGAGTTCGCTGATGAGGAGATTATGGGTAAGAGTCTTGCGCATTTTCATTATTCTGACTATAGCTGCGTCTATCTGGTACTGTCTGTCTTGATAGACTCTTTCCTCGGTGGCCTTTTGTTCTTCGTTCTAAGGAAATCAAATACAGTGCTCGTCAATATATTTACAGAACATATTATGGCGGTGGGAAACATCGTATAGATATTATAGATAAGGAAAAGCAAGGTCGATAAGAAGATGAACGTACCGTTTCTTTCATTTGAATTTGATTAATCTTGATTCTGAAGAGTTTATTGGTGAATTCTGCGTTAAAGACGAACCTGTCGTTGTCGGCAACATCTCTACCTCTTGGACTTTTCTGCAAAACTCTAGCCTTCCCACAAGCTAACGACTGCAAAGTTCTCCGAAGTTCTCCGTCCTCTATATTAGTTGCAGCTTTAATATCTTCGAGGGAAAGATTGTCGGTATCATTAAATAGGATCAAGACCAATGCTTGGAACAGCGAGACCAGCAGCTCTTTGTTGCCCTGACAAGCAATACAGAGGTTAAATTTCCCCGCCATGAATTATAAGGCCATTGACATGACGATTACCTGATTGAACCACGCCTTGAGGACGCAATGTCCCAATGTGGGTTGCCACTGCAACTTTCTACCGCTGTGTTTGCCGAGATAAAATTTGTTGAAAACGTCCTGATATTGTACCATTTCGGCAGGTAAGGTCACTTCTAATACGGGATACGTTGGCCAATATCCCATGGTCAAAATTGCAACAGTCAGATCTAAGTTGCTGGCGGAAAACTCGTTTTGAAGGTTTCCCGCATACTGAAAAAACAAATGAAATAATTGTCGCTCAACTGACAGTACGTAACCTAACCTCACCTGACGCAACGTTACTCACTTGTTTGAAAGCAATATTAATATCTCTGCTAAGTTCCATATCCTTGAACATTCCTTCAAGTTTACTCGTGAATCCTCCGCCACATTCCTGCTTCAGCTTTGAGAGCATTGACTTTTCCGCGTCAACGGAAGCGGATTTGTTAACTAGCAGCCGTTTGGCCAGATCTTTTTTGTAAAACGCCTCGAAGACATCTTTTCCATGAATGAATCTAAAAAGTACCATTATTTTGTCTAACAAACGCTCCAACTCTTCCTCCGTCGCCTCCTTGTTCCCAGCGCGCAGTTTAGAGTCTACGAATTTAGCTGTAACAAATATTGTTGATATGAAGGGACACCGGAACATCGTAGAGACATGAAATCCTCCGAAACCACATCGCCTCGAGTGTATATTTTATAAATTGTAAAAAAAGAATACATCGAGTCTCACCGATAAGTTCTGCTGGTTTATTTGCCCGTTGGTTGATGAAAGCTTCGAAGGCCTCCTTCAAACTATTGCCAAACTTTTCGTTCCTCAAAAAACAGGTATTCACTATATTATCCATTTTGTCTTTGAAGTCTAGTAGCTCTTGAACCATTGTTTTATCTTTCTCTGGATCAATTACTATAGTTCTCCCCTTTTTCTGGAATGGAAAAACGAAAGTGAATTAGAAACGTTGCGAAAGTTGCCCGTATGGTTCTCATCCTGTAGTAACATACTTTTATGTAGCAGTTGAAATTTAGGCAGAGTTCGATGAGCCCGTTTTTAACACGACTGTAAAGGTTGTAGAGCAGCGATAAGTCACTAGTTCGATTTTCATCCAACAAACCGCTCAAACCCTTCTGCAATAGGCTTGTTATGTGCTCCGACAACAATTGCTTCTCAACGGTATGTATAAGAGACCATCTAAAATGTAGCCGCAAGATTAATTGTTGCATTTTTGAGTAAAGAAAAACGCCAGCAAGAGGTCCGGTGAATTGAGTTACATACTTTGTGGAGGTATCGAGATAGTGCAACAATCGCTCGTTCTCTTCTTGAAGACGTTTGTCCACGTGCGCCAGATACTCCGGCACATCGTGCTCATTCATCAGACGTTGTCCTTCTGCGGCGTACAGTCTTTCGGTAGCCACTAAAAATCTGAAAAGTTATAAATAGTTGGGATAATAAAATTGTACCGTTCCAAATGGGGTTTACTGTGACTTATACGTTGTTTCGGACACCTACTTGGCTTCGAAGGCTTCTTGATAGATTTGCAGGTCGGATAACATCCGGAGTAACGATTTAAGAAGCGTTCGATCGACGGTATCCCCTTGTCTTTCCTTCTCTATCAGCATGAGCAGTCCCTCGACCGATCTGGTCTGCACGAGATTATTCAGCACGATGTGAAGTCTGAATAAATGTAACCCCATGTCCCTGGAACACGAATGTGATTGAGTATCGCGGTTGCAGACAACTCGTAATCAGTAATTACGTATGATATGAACTTACCATATAGATGAGATACTGGGATTCTGAAGGACGTAAGTTCTGTCGAGGTACAGAAATATGCTCCTGATCATGATCATCTGTCGGCAATGCGACTGCCAGCATTCGTTCATCTTTTTAAGAAATATGTGTCTATCCATAGACTCGGCTAGGAACTGCTCAATGTTAGCTTTGACATGAGATTCTGTCAGCTCTGTTAAATTGGCGTACAGAGTTGAAGCCATTCTGTGATTGCACATATTTTCTACCGCCTGATATAACTCCTCCAAAGAATACCGGATACTTTTACTCGTCTGTATAGCCACCACAGCTTCTCGCAATTTTTCCCATGTTCGCTCCTGGTAGTTGTCCGGAAGTTTCGGTTTATCTATGCACATAAGAAAACATGGTTATAGATCCCAAGCACCAGTTTAACTTTGGCTTTCTCCAGGGCTCCCTGCTCAGATTTAAACTATTGTACTCGTGGTGAATATTTGTGTCAAAACTAGTTATTACTGTTATCCTGCGAAATATCTAGACTTCTATTGGAACCGAATCATAAAGTTAAGGATGAACACTGGAATGGCTAATATTATTCCCTATTGGGACTGATGCCAGTTCGCAGGAAAGGAAAGGAAAAAAGGAATGGATCAACGAGTGCGGATAGATGTTCGGCAATCATCATTACCAGGCTGAAAAGGAACAAATACAATGAGTACTCGTTAAGGCCTTATTTATTAGTGTTGCATTCCAAAAATATGCCATGTGAACGTTGCAATGTATCCATTAGACGGTGATCAAAGTACAGACTGATTAATGATAAATATAAACACATATTTGGCAAGGACGAAACCGGGAGTACTGCCAAAGATTAGCGAGTGTTGACGGGACTGTAAAGTAGGGTTCGTATCAGGATTAGTATTGGTGAGTAAAGCTTATAGGTTAAGGTCTCCCATGGTATCTTACTTTTAAAGTTTTTGATGATCAGTTTCTTGGCTGATCCTGGTTTGGCGTTTGTGGTGTTGGGTGATATTTTGTTAACACCATTTGGGTTGGCCACGGTAAGGGCCGAAAAGTTGGCTCTTTTCTGAGTGTTGGCTGTCGTATCCGTCATGTTTTCAATTTCTTCTAGTTGTTCCGTGGCTGTGAGAGTGTGATTCGCGTGTTTCGTACGTTTGGGAAAATTCACGACCGAATGTTCGGTGGTCGATCTTTTCACCTGTGCTGTCGCCAGAAGTTGAGTCCTTCCGAGCCTAGACATATGATCGCATCACGCGGCCCCCGGCCTTCGCTATCTATTTAAATCCCGTGATTTATACCTTTGATCAACGCAAGGAAAATCCGTGTGAACTTTATCAAAAAATCAACGATAGACAATACGCAAACTATTTTACCCTCGACTATAAATTTGTAACCTGAACTCATGAGCAACTGACAGCCACGGCGCATGCGTGAACATGTTCGTCCCATCGTGCACCACGCACTACGCTATGGCGATATCTGTGTTGTGTTCCTAATTATTTTCTCGTAATTTCTGTAATTACGCCGGTGATTGTGAATGTCAAAAACCAACGACATTATAACGAATTCCAGACCTACAGGGTTCTTAATTGCCTGATGAAGCCGAGATTAGAGTAAATACAGATTTGCAGGATTTCTTTTCAACAGTCAACATAATATCAGTAATCTGCGATTTCGTTTTAGTCAGAGTAATAATTGAGGTCTGACAACAATCACATCTGGGCAAAAAAAGAATGCTGTGACATATGTATGCACAATAATTTTTTTTCGTATATCAGAGATTATAGTTTGTTTTTTTTTGAGTATATTTGTGTGCCTGATTGTCTCTTGATGAACTGAGATGCCTCCGAAAAAGAATGCAAAAGCTGGCAAGTCGAAAGGCGGCGATGATGCCGAAGAAAAAGGGAAAGGAGACAAGAAAGGGGGATCCGCTGTCAAAGTGATTATCAATTTCCAATAGTTTAGCATGCAGTACAAAAATAGTCTTGTTTAATGATCGAAATTACGTTTCAGGTGAGGCATATTCTCTGTGAAAAACAGTCCAAAGTACTAGAGGCGATGGAGAAACTAAAAGCTGGCCAAAAGTTCAACGAAGTAGCCGCTACATATAGCGAAGACAAAGCACGCTCTGGTGTAAGTACAAAAACTCGGGCTTCGTTAGACGATTGATCACCGTTGAATAATATTTTAATCTAGGGGGATCTAGGTTGGATGACCCGGGGTTCTATGGTCGGTCCATTCCAGGAAGCTGCCTTTGCACTGCCGATTTCGAGTCTTGGATCTCCAGTATACACAGATCCACCGGTGAAAACGAAATTTGGTTACCATATTATTATGGTGGAAGGAAAAAAGTAGAGATGGTAATTTTGTAAATGTTTGGCAATGGGAATAAGTGATAAAACTTTGTCTCGAAAGTCTCATAGAGTGGTTTTATTCGAAATATTTGGATTAGTTGATTTTAGTTCGGTGAGAATAGTGATTATTCATTAATGCCACACAGAGTACTACTTCTGATCGAGAGCTTGGTTATGCTACAGCGAATATTCTTGGCGAATCTGACAATCATTTTCTACGTAAAAAAAAAATTGATTCGCCTGGGTTATGAATGCAATAAATATATAGCCAACATACATACTATTCAGTCACATCGTTTGTGGAGGTGAATTTGACATGGTATTGTTAAATTTATATTTGGTTGGAAATCGTTTAAACGCGAAGGTTGGGGCTGATGAAACGGACATATTTCAAGAGTGATTCGTTCTCCTCGCACACCCAAGGCTTGACATGATGACAAGCGACGTCGTGCCAGTTTATTCCATCATTGTAGAACTGATTCAATACCGCCAAACAATTTTCAGGGGCTCCACCTTGGAGAGCTTCACGGTTGTCCGGCTGAGGTTGGCCGATGCTGTAGCAAAAATTGAATTGTTTTGTTGAAAATATTGTTCTAAAGATGGATATTGATTTTCCGAAAAATTCAGGTGTTTTTAAGCATGAGATGACTCACCCGCCGCTTGGAGACCAGTCGTTTTGTTCACGGTCAGTCGTTGGCGCCAATTTCTGCAACTCCGCGGTCCAGAACCATCCGTTGACCTTCAAGGGTTGTAGATCCGGTCGGTCGCAGCCCTTGAAGTCGCAGAGCCGTCCAGAAGTCCAGATATATTTGACATTATCTGAAAGAAGGGAAATACAAATGAAGGGTTTGCATATTCCTTTGTACGATAGAGTTCCGTTGTTGTTCGAAACATCATAGGATATTCAAGACCAAAGAACTCACTTTGTACCATTCGACTCTTGATGAATTCATTTTCAGGTGAAGTTTCTAGAGAAACAAGGTCCATGCATCGCTGTCTGCAGAAGTTTCTGCCAGCTAACCAGTCGACTTCTTTGCCATTAGTTCGCTGATCGGCCCACGAATAATAGTAGCCTTTGCCATTGAAGCGTTCGTGAATTACTCCTGAAAAAGTAATTATCATTTTATACATGTAATTACAACGCGTTCCAGTGTTTGCTGTAATTTACAAGTGCTAATTCCGATGCGAATACCGTAATATATTAACGATGAATATAAAAAACTCTTCTCATTCTCTCAGCCAATCGTTGGGGAATTGTAGTGAAAAATGAGCGGATTCGTACCGGTTTTTGCTATTATTCCAAAATGTTATACGGTATTAATAATCGCGAAATCTTTTGAAAATTTCACTCATGACCGTCTCATAGAAATTTCGTGGAATTTTCAAAAGCAACTTGTTAGCTGCCAAGTGCAGATATACGATTAACAGTGAAGCGCAAAGCTGTGACTCACAGCGTCGTATGGTACTACGGAAGTATTTTCTCCGGAGTGAAATTAGAAATTTGAATATTGGCACACGGACACCGTGACCTCTTCGTTATGTTCACCGACTTATGCGCGCCGCACGCTCTTGACCTCGAAGTCAAAACCGGGATGTAATTCTTTGTCCCGTTCCTGTAGCACAAATGACATCCTTTGTACAGCTCTCACATGTATACGTTACAACGACAGGCATAATAGGTATACGGATATCTGTATTACACCTATACCGCGACGTCTGCAAATACTAACGTAGGCGTACTATATGTCGCGTATCTATGGTAGGATCGAATAATACGGGGTCAAATGGATATGGAGAACCGAGAGGTAATTGTTTCACTTATAACCGATCGTGACTGAAATGGTTAATTGCAATTGCTTTTCTCATCCGCCGTCGCCATTCCATCCGTGTATCGACATTAACCACGCATCGATGTCACCGTAAAAACTTTCCAACGTCGCACCGCGTGTACGTCAAAACGATAACGTTTATCTGCACGTCCGCACATGGTATATACGAATCGCTCGTTCATCTGGATTTCTTTAAATTTCATAGGAAATTCGTCGGCGGTTTTACTTACTTTGCGCGCAAAGTGCAGGGACCGGAGGTTCCAGGATTCTTCCCGCTGCCTGGGGTTGAAATTGTGCCGCTGCCGCAACGACCACCGTGCACAACACAACTATGCGCAGCATAATTGATTATTCTGCGAAAAAAATAGAAGAAAAATCGTGAAAGAAGGAACGAAAGAAAAATCCTTTATATATCCCAATCCTGACTGAGCTTTCTTTTCAGCGTGGCGCCGATCGACCGGCAGAGTAAAAAAAGCTAAGAAGCAACCAAGACGCTGGACTTTTCCAAATGTATAGGGAAAAAGGAGAGATCGGATGACTTGTGCACCGTATATAAGGCAAAGGTATACGATCGCGGATACGTACAAAAGTAAAAGGTCCAAGCCGGAAGATGCTTACCTAAGGACGTTCACCAGTAGACTGAAGTGCTTTCTTTGGCACCCCTATATATACACAATCCCGGCCCCGTAGCCATCGCCACGGTCAGTACTTTTACCACCACCGTGTTATTTCCGATATCATTACCAACGAGCGATTTCGTAGCCTGGCAGAGAATATTTCGGGCCTCGGGACATCCGCCACCACAAAACAGTCACCACTCAGCGATGGGGCAAATAGTTCGAATATGCTCGAAGCCATGTCAACAGGTACTCGAGTATCTCTCTAATAATTTAGCGGTGCGATACCGAGGTTGACAAATATAGATTTACAGGTATTGGTATTCCCGATACTTTCACAGACATCAGCTGATCATGATTGGGACACGTATGACCAGATACGTACCATCTATAACCATTATCGTTAAAATTTTCAGACCATGTTCCAGGGGCTTCCGGGATCTCGAATCAACATATGCCCAAGTTCAAATATACTATAGGTACAATAACGTGAGGATCACGTCAAACTGTACCGCAAATTATCGTTCAGGAAAGCGATCGATCGAAGGTCAACCGATATTGTTTTATTACAATATGCAGAACTGCAGCTGAATCGTTTACCAAAGAACGCGGGGCGAACCAATCGGCCCGATCGAATTAAGTGGTTCGTTAACGACGAGAACGATACTCCTATCTAACTTCGAAAAACGAAAAAAGCAGCCAGGTAATTTTCCACGTAAATCTATATTCGGCCGTATTCCTTCTTCCGTCACAGTTTTTCTTCAAGTGTTTAATTCAATAACAGCGGTTGCATACCTGCGCATCACTGGTAATAGGCATACAAGTTTCACCCGAAAACGAAACTTGTTACACCAGCTATTTATATTCAATTCCCGGTGAGAATTTAATCGAGGAATTCGAATGGAACGTCACAAAATTATGTACCGTGCAGCTAATAGCCCGTGGAAAATGCGTCATGAGGATGGGACGAAAAATCTTTCATTTTGCGCGATGGAATTCGAGAGAAAAACTTTCTCATCTTTTCATCGGCTGACGTGACGAGACCCACATAATTTATACTCATCACCTTTCCTCACGTTTACGCCCGTACCTGTACCTTATATGCCTGTTGTTTGTATATCTGTACATACAATACATACCTTATTGTATCCTTACCTGCATGTCTACATCTATATACCTAAATAGTAGATATATAACATAGGCACGAATAGGTATATAGCTGTATTTTTAATATGTAGGTAGCATTTCGTATACGTCATCTATGGTAAAAATATTTCTATTGACACTAGTCCGACCTTGTTATTTCTGATTCGTCCCATTTCCTCGTTGTCACCGCGGGCTACGCCTGTACAAGTATAGCGATTGCAGGTCATGAAAATTAATTTGAAATGGACGCGGAAATGGCTGGGAAGTACAGTGCGGATTTTATTGTTAGTGAAAACGTACCTGTACCTGTCGTTTCTGCACACCGGGAAGTTCAGCCTTAAATCTTCGCCATGAATCGAGACGTCGCGAGCCGCGGTATTTGTTCAAGTTCAAAATATTTACCGCTCCGAAGCGGGTCACGTATGCTCGCCCGGGTATCGGCTATGGGCACGATGCGCCCCGTACCGCCTGGTGAAAAGAGAGCCAAGGCCACCGCCAATCGCCGTTTCAAACACGTACTTTCGATTCGTCCGTTTAAAGAAAAAGAAGATTAAATTGCACCTACTGATTCTTACTTTGACCGATGATTGAAATCATATGGGTGCGGTGAGTTCACCGTATAAGAACACGTGTTATACGCTATAATCATGCCTCGATTAACCGATACAAAAATTGCCCTTATTAAAAGTCAATCAGTACCTGGATGTGTCTCGAGTTTCGTTTTATTCGGCACGTTTGAATTCGTTGGTAAGGGCGTTGACTGAAGATAAGTAATCTTCGGTCAAAGGCAAGGGCGTTGACTGAGGAATGCAAGGTGCACCGACCGGTTCGAATGTCAGTTGCCGCCATCGATTTAAATTTAATACCACCACCCTGGTGCCCGTCATAGATGGCAGCGCAATTTTGATAAATAAAACAGCAGAAAAGCGTTGATACAGCAGCGCACTTGGAAATAATCTGTCCCCGGAGTGTTGAAAGTAGTTGAATAGAGAATATGGATCGTCTAAATAAATCTAAACATCAAATTCCTCTCGCTGTAAACGTCGGTTGAATAATCATCGATCGTACTCGCTGCAATGATGGAGCTATTGTTGAACAAAATACATTCACGGAGCAAAATGTCCGCCCTTCTGTCGGCGGCGTCCCCGGCCATCGTGTTTTGTTTACAATAACATATTGTGCGATACGTCCAAAGTGCCGTTTGACGGTCGCTTGTCGTTGCGGGATAATTTCAAGTGTTGTTTTCTAGTTTTCCCTAATTCACAGCAACAATGTCCGGGCCCCACCTGTGCCGACTCTGTGCCGAGACTAAGGAAAACTTTATAGGGATCTACGATACTGAAGGTCAGAAGTTGGAAATCGAATCGAAGATTACAAAGTGTCTTCAAATAAAGGTACACTTTTCTATTGGAATGCATATTTCTTTATCCCGTTTGTTCCTGACTTCCTCAACAGTTTCTATTCCAGTTTCTATTTCAATACATGCCCACCTCGGTTGGATCTTCGCACAGGATATCCTGTGTGTGCGTAGCAAGGATCGTAAAACTCGACTGTATTTTATCAAGGAAATGTTTAAAGGCGTGCCTTTCTTTTTTTTTTAGTTTGTCGTTTCTGTTTTCAATAGGTCCTGATGACGGATGATCTACCATTATCCATTTGCATAGACTGCTGCATTCAGTTGGATCAGTGTAGTGATTTCTTCGAGAAAACCAACCTGGCTCAAAACTCACTGAGGCAGCTACTGGCTGAAGAAAAGCCAGAAACGCAGATATTACATGTGGATATGGATTATGGTAAAAAGACTATAGATTTTCCAAAAGAAGAAGAAATCCCAGACGATGGGATAATCGAGTGTCATTTGTCCGAGAGTTATATAAATGACTCCATGGACAATGTTGGATATTTTAATAGTGAACAGAATAACCTCGGTGAGAATGAAAATGAGAATGAAAATGAAACTGAAAATGAAAATGACAACAAGAATGGGAATAGGAATGAGAGATATGAACCTGAGGAGATCGAAGACCCGGTTGAACAGCGAAGATGCAGAACACAGGTTCAAATTAACTCGCGAGAACAGACCGGAAAAAGACTGAAGCGCAGAACGCCGATGCGGAAAACGGGTGATTTTGAACTGGGAAATGCCTCTGATCTAGATCACGAGTGTAACGATATGGATGCAAAAGCCAGTGTTAAGATACCCGATAATTACATGACCGGTACGACTTTCCGTCGTTTCATAATGCTATGCAGTTTCAGAGCTTGGACTATCGTAGATGTGTTTTTGCATTTGTTTTTTTCTTCCATATGCGTCGTCAAGGCACGGACTCTGACATGGAAATGATAGAAGCCGAGGCAGCAGAGCCCTCAAAACCTGGCCGGAAGAGAGGTGAGGTATTGGATAGATACCCTTGGCTATGCACGGATTGCAACGATAAGCTTCCGAGCCTCGAGGCGCTGGGGAAGCACCACGAAACTGTCCATAATCAGAAGGCGAGGTTCATGTGCGTACAGTGCTGCAAAGTCTACGAAAAATATTATGGATTTCTCACGCACGTCAAGAGGCACAAAAACAAATCAAAGTTCAGGTGAATTTCGCGATCAAGTATTTGTCTGATAGTCAACGCTCGTTTACACGTTTATTTTGTAACAATTAAGTGAATGCGATATGTTTTAGTTGCGAAGATTGTGGTAAGTCTTTTGTTCATAAAAAGGTATTAGAATCGCACAAAGCTATCCATAGCGAGGAACGTCCTCACGTCTGTCAAACCTGTGGAAAAGCCTTCAGACAGCAGAGTGCTCTCTACATACACAGTCGATGCCATTTGCCCGATACTATGAAAAACAGATATCAGTGCGATCAGTGTGATAAAAGGTGAGGAACGTGTCGGTTCTCCGAGTAGTCGAAGGGGACGAAGTGGTGTGTAAAGTGCTCAATTTCCATAATACTGTTGCAGATTTTCAACAAAACCAAACTTGGTCACGCACAAACGTATTCATTCTGGAGTTAGAAATTTTACTTGCGATCAGTGTGGAAAAAGTTTTATACAAAAGGGCAACTTGGAAGCACATTTTCTTACTCACTCCGCTGACAAGCCGTACAATTGTTCGCAGTGCCCAAAAGCGTGAGTTATCTTTGCGAAGCTTTAAAAAAATAAAAATAAAAGTCGCTGTATCGTAATGCTGTTCCGCAATCTTTGAGTAGGTTCAAGACACCGCTGCAACTGAAGAAGCACGAAACTGTTCATACGGGCGCAAAGCCTCACCAGTGCGCAGTCTGCGGGCGCACATTTAGGGAAAAAGGAACGCTGAGAGAACACCACAGAATTCATACCGGGGCGATGCCATTTACTTGCGAATTCTGTGGAAAATGTTTTAGATTCAAAGGAATATTGACGGTTAGTTTTTACCTTCTCTCAGTACTCGAGTCTACGCTGTAAAACTTGGGGTACGACGTAATCGGTTGCATCGATATGTCCACAGACGCACAGGCGGCAGCACACGGGGGAACGTCCTTACAGTTGCATCGAGTGCCAGCACCATTTCACGAATTGGCCAAATTATAACAAACACATGAAAAGAAGACACGGGATAAACACGTCGCATACGAAACACTTGCAACAACCCCAGCAGATGCAGCAGCGGCAACAAAATGATTCGCACGATGACGAAATAAACGCTGCTCAACACGGAGTGCCAAGTTCTGTGCAGGTGAGAATAATGAAAATGAAAATTTCTCAACCCAACCGTAGATTGCACGAATCGTTTTTTCATAAATTCAATCCCGTCTTTAGGTGATACAAGCCGCCTCTAATGCCTCGGTAGGGCAACCGATCGCGCAAACTCTTCCTTCGACAGTGATACAAAATTTCCAGACTCAGGTCCCGGTCGCGGCACAAGATACTGCATTTAGGGATAGAAATACGATGCTCTACAACGCGGTTCCTACAGCCCTGCAAAATTTTTTACCGCCAAACTTACCTTACAATTTTTATAACATAGCTAATGCTGGCAACAGTGACATCATTCAACACAGGTAGGTATCTATTGTAAAATGGTTCACATAAGACACGTCAGGCGATCGAAAGAAACGATATTTTCCCATTTTTAACGTTACGCAATGTTCGTTCCTTCTTCCCGAGGCTCTTTACGTACCGGTTAACCAGCGATGATGTATTTGTTCTGCATAATAGCTAATAATATGTAAATTGTACGTACAATAATATCTCAACTTGGTTGTTTTAAATCGAGCGATTTTCACGTCAACATTTACCCCGAGCTTTTCACCTCGGAGCCAAACTATTATTCTGGATTTCTTAGAACTGTCACCGAGCTGGAGATTTTATAGCTTTTTAAATCGTTGTTATAGGTTAGAGATAAACAATGACTAGCATACTTTCACGTAATCACGATCATTTTCTACTCACTCATTATCGAGGAGGTGTCTTCAAAAGTGCACCACCGTTTCGTCATTTTTTTCTTTCACTTCTGTCATATTCAATGTATGAGCTTTGTTTCCGAACGAAAATTGTCACGGAGATTCGGAAGAAAATATGTAATAATTTATATCATCGAATAATTGAATGTGACGAACGACAATTCCATTGAAAAGTGATCAATAAAGGCATTGAAATAGACGACATGGTGACGTCCGTTCTTCATGGCTGTAGCGCCGGATTCCCAATAATATCAAGAGTCGGTTTGCAAAACTTAAATTCTCATTTATTAAAAATATCTCAACTTACAAAATTACAGGCAAACTATGCTAGTTATACATTTAGAAGGCGACTCTGCGAAACTTGTCGCTTGTTTTTCGATAACTTAAAATAGACTTACGGAATAGTTAGAATCTGTTCGTTCTCCAACGTCTTCGAATGCGAACAGTTACGATTAATAATCAGAGAAGAATCGCATAATCCATTGCGGTGAGAGATTTGGTATTGAAATCAAAGTTTTTATAATCAACCTTATACGGATCCTCGCCGTAGCCCAATATATACGATAAGCTCGCCTGATCTTGTAAGATTTTAGTCTTTGTCCAGTTGGAATCGAGGTACGCAAATATCCGTGTCAAATCAACGTTCGCATACGCACTGCTTTGGAGTTGCTTTTCTACGAATTCTTTCAATGTATTGTAGGCGTGCCTCACATCGGCCGAAAGTTGTGATGCTGCATCTAAAAAGAAAAAAATGACAATCATTTTCAGACGACGTTCGTAAATTAAAATCTTCTTACAATATTCGCCTAACGAAATATACTATACATCAACTTACTTTCGTAATGCGGTTTATTTATGTCAAATAGGTGGAGGTAAAAGCTCATCTGATTGTACAGTTGCGTTTCCGTGTACTGCAATAAAAATAATGTCAAAGCTTTGCTCCGCCAAACATGAAAACTAAAAATCCGTCGTAACGATTGGACTATAGAGAAGATTCAAGGACTCACCGTTCTGCACATCATGCACTTTTCGCATAAACTGCACACCGGATACACTCCGAAAAACTGCATGGGGACTCGACGGGTTTTGTTGGTACAAGCTGGATCCTCGCACTCCATCCAACCGTCGTAATATCGTACGATAGCTTCCCTGATGGCTAACTGCAATCGATTCTGGATAGCTTGCCAGTACCGCCAAGGTGCCATATTGCAATCAACATTTGGACACCTGGATAGCGTCGGTATCAGTGCGGAACGCTACAAACCGTAAGATCAAGTTAATCGGTGGACATGTTTGATAGAAAAATAATTAGGCTTACCGTTTTAATGAAGGCTCCTTCCATGGTTATTGTTGTTTTACACTTTTGGTTCAGGCATACAAACTTCAGAGGAGTACAATATTTAAACTTCTGCTCATCCAGCGCTGCCAGCTCATCTTCAAGCTTGTTGTGCTGTTTCGGTTTACACGTTTCCGCCAAACCTACAAATGTAAGGTTATTTTGAAAAACTGAAACACCAGACCAACAAACCTCGAATCAAATTTGACAAGGACCTAAATGTCGCATTAGCAAGGCGCTGTCTATGCCATCGATTGGTTCGCACAGTCGCATTATCACCGGGAGAAGTTGACTCTGCAGATAGTAGGTCGCGTCTACTTTCAAGGTCTCACTATTCTTCAACTCGTCTACGTGATAGGCCCTGTCCGTTGCGGACCTGCTGGTCCCATCCTACCCAATGAAATACATCAATTAATATCGATGCCCTGAGAATCACTCACTGTTCGGTAAACCGCTTCTTCGCAGTCGAGTGAATTACCTCACAGATTATGTACGGCACTATGTCACCAGCTTTCCACCTCCGTCCACCCTTCTCGTTCAGCTGCAAGGCAACCCTGACGTGAACGGGCTTTACATCCGCGTAATTGTTAGGATCTCTCGTTAACTGTTTGGTTATAACCAGGGAGGAAAGTGGCACAGTTCCCTCTTTCAGCGATTGCGAGACACTTTGCAGGAGTTTATAAATGTTCTCTAACCTAGTTTCGAACGGGTGATCGGAGAACACTTGCGTCAACACATTTCTGAAAAATGACACTGCTTTTAACTTCCCGATAAACGAATGGAATATCGCAAATAAAGAACCCGACCCACCTTCCAAGTTCGCACGCCAACTGACACCAGTCTCTTCTCACTATATCGAGACCTTTCAGTTCCTGAGTCATTTCGAATTTGCCATTGGGTAACTTGGTCATTACGACGGCCGCGTACTTCTTTTTCTGCTGCAACAAGAGGTATCTGAACACCCCATCGATATCTAGCTCAACTTTTTTGTACAACTTGTTGATTTGCTGCTTGATCTGCGAAAATTCAAAGAAAGATTTAATTTGTGTCGGTGTCATGAATACGACCCGGTCACTTCGGTTTGCCTTACTCACTTTTTTACCGATCACGAATGCCTGCTCGTAATCCAAACTGTTCGTATTGATCATAATAGAATCGGTGTCTCCGTAAATCACTTGGTAATCTAGACTCTCTACCAAATTTTTCGTGTTTATCAAAATTTCCCTCCCCTTTGCTAAAATGGTCGTAAGAAAAGTCGCGGAATTAGCGATAAATAAATTGACCGTAAAAAGAGCGGAGATCTATTTTTTCTGACAATACGAGACCGATAATTTAACAATCACGTACCTGTAACCAAGGCAGCCAGTCTTTTGGCATAGAATCGGGAATGCGTAGCCCCCAAACATCCGTACATAGAATTGGCGGTGAGTTTCAGAGCCAATTGTCTCGTGTTATATTGCATTTTCAGTTCGGGAGAAATGTTGGGTGTCTTCATGAGGCTTTTTACTTGTATACGGCTCTCGACCAGTTTCCTGATTTCCGTTGGTACGACGCCAGGCTCTGAGCCTGTTTCTGGAACGCTGAGATCCTGAAATTAATAATAATTGATAAAAATTGAAGTCACCGATAATCCGCCGACTTGGACCATAGGTACCCAAACCCCCTTACCGCATCGTCACTGTATGCAGCTCCGGGAACGGTGGTGAAGCATAAATTATATTCTTGAATAATACTGGGGTAGAGGGAATTGAAGTCCATGAGTAAAATCAGCGTGTCGTAGAATCCTTTTCTAGGCTCCAGAACCAAGCCGCCTGTATAGGCTGCCTTTTTTTTACCCTCACCTCCATCTAGAAGCAAACGTTACTTTGATAAATTACATACTCATCGTCGTCCGCTACTCTCCTTTACGGATAGATGAGCTCTCAATGAGAAACTGTTCTTTAACGGTATTAATTTACCCTTGCCCGTGGATTTGGCCCCTTTCGAGCGTTTATCCGGTGCAATGTAACCCTTCTCGTGGAAGGCGTGCAATAAAAGAAACTCGTTTCTTTCCGCTCGACCAGCTGTCAGAGTTCTCGAAAGGACATTTCCTGTAAAAGAAGGTATCGAGACTCAATGAAACATTCACGAATGTCTAGTTGCTGGTCGTTAGTTTTCTGCTAATTTACGCATACCGGCGAGACACGTGATTTGTAGCGCCAGAGGCATGACGTTGAGTTCCAACATGATCGTGATGATGTTCGATGCGTCTTTCATGGTCAGTCGCACAAGTGCGACGAGTTTCTCAAGACTCACGTAATATTTGACAGTATCTTCGGGCTTCACTTCTTTGCACTCTCTTTCGTCCTTCTTCAGAACCTGATCCGAGAGATTTGAACGGTGAATTTGAAAAGTCAACAACTTTTAACGTTTGATATACTCACGTGTGTACACAGTGTTGGCAAATCGTAAGTTCTGACTTTCAAGTTCAATTCCTTAGCTGAGGTTTGAATGTCGCAAAGAAGACGACCGCCCAAAACTTGGCCCAATATTACTTGACCCTTTGAAAGAAAAATTGCTTCGTTTTTGAGGTTACCAAACAGCGGGGGAACCCGTGGAAAAGTGAGGATATCCCTTACCTTGTAAACGGGAGGCAAACTCCTCTTCAGTCTTCCTACTCTGCTCCAGTTTGGGACCTTTAAATTAAACATTCTATGCAGCATAACGTCAAACTGGAACTTGGTGTCGTAGCCGACCAACAAGTCAGGATCACACGCAACCAGTCTGTTCAGTAGCTCTTCGAGCAGGCTTCTCTCGTTGTCGCAATACATTATCTCTGTCTGAGCACTCCTTTGGAGCTGATCTTTGGAAAACATGACCCACGGTGCATCTTCCGGTCGAGTGATCACTGTACAACGGATACCCATTCATTGATTCGTTCTAATAGAACATGTACTAATTAGTAGCTATGCGTAAAAAGGGGTGACTAACAGCAGAAATGTTGGGTGAAAGGCAGCTTTGGTGCGGGCTTATCGATATGATATTTATGATTCAGCAAAACTCCGATCATTGCAATTTCATTTCGTTGTGATTTTGTGTTGAAAGTTGTCTGCACGTTTAGAGTTGCCACCACCAAAGGAGGTGGCGGTGTGCCGTGTGCGTTCAACGTCAACGATATGTCATCACTTTTCGGGCAATCCACCTGAAAGGGAATGACAGCGATAATAGATAATATAATTGTCATTTGACAGCGTTTCCTGTCCGAGGCGGTTACGAGCGTTTTGATTTACCTCGATCTTGCACCAACTAACAGGATTTTTGGCAGCGAATGCACATCTTATATCCAGCCAGCACGGTCCTTTGATTTTTCGTTCCACAAGAAACAACTCCACAGAAGTGTCAGATGTGCCAAAAACATGTTCAATCGCAGCGCCGCTGTAGGTGGCCGACACTGCTGGATCTTTCGCCGGGTATCTGACTTCGAGGTACTCGGACGTCTTAGGTACATCCTTGACATCGAATGCATAACTTTTCGTAACTTTACGGGAGCGGAAATTTTTGATACCAATTTTGTTGGCGTGGTCGTTGAATTCCTTGTAAACGTCCATCATCGAGGTCAACTTCGGTTCCGACTCCGAGACACCGTCTTCAGGTTTGATCTGAAATTTTACGATCGAGCATGTCGAATCACACGAAAAAAAAAGTGTTATCCTTCCTATCGGGCCATGACTTACATATTTCCTCGGGAGAAGGTAGATTCGTTTGTTGATATTCGTTATTCTAACGCAGCAAGAGACAAAAGCTTTGGCTGAATCGACGAAGACTTTTCCAAACAAGTAAATAATTCCAGGCTGCTTGTAGGGATCTTCAAACGCGTCCCAACAGTAGAATCTGAACACCTTTTCACCTTTCTCGTTCGTTTGCATTGGTAAATTTGTTTTATCAACCGACACCTCAATTTCGGCTATTTGCTCTCCGAATTCATCATCCCACACCTCGTTTAACATTTCTAAATCTTCCACAACTTCTTCAGATGCTTTGGCTTTCTTCGAGTCCTCGGACATCAAATGTGAAAGCTAGAATGCGGATTATCTTGCAATTCGATAAGTTATAATAATGCATATCGACAGTGTAGTCAACTTACATCTTCCATGCAGTCGCTGATATCTCCTTCAAAAGCGTCCATGACCACACTAGCGGGACTGAGTACTGCAGGTTCTTTGACTGGTAACTCAATCCGTCCACTGCTAGTTGTTGTTTCGGTATCACTTGTATCGTCGATATCTTGGGTAGCACCGACAATTGCTGGTACAATACTTTTTTCAGCAGCAGCTTCTTTTATACTTGCTTTTTTCTGCTTCTCGATTTTTCCCTTCTGCTCAAACAGTTCTTCGTCGTCACTGCTGTCGTCTATTTTTTGACTTCCAGCAGCCTCATCGATGAGAAGCTTAGATGTTCTACATGGTTCCGGTTTTGTTTGGGTGCACCTAATGGTCGATGCAAAATATGAAGAGATCAAAAATTCACAAAAATATACATTGATACCTATATTGGCATTAGCTCAACTCACGGTGCCTTAGATTTAGGTGCGACTGAGAATTTGTTAGCTTGACGCATTTTCGGAGTCTGGGCTTCTGGTTTTGTATCTCTTAGTTCAGCTATAAGATCTTTCAAGATGTCGTCTTCGTCGAGCTTATATTCGCTGTCCTTCTTTGTTGACATACCCATGATCAAGTTTTTTATGTTTCCTTTATCTTTGACCCTAGATTTATCCTTCCGTGGTCCCGATGTTTTTATCTTTGGCGCTTGCTGTAGGCTTGCGCTATCCAAATCATCATCAAATATGTCTCTGCCATCCTCAACATAACCATTTCCATCTATAAGGGATAGAAAAAACGAGTTTGGGGTAGTTATGAAATTCTCGAATAAGGAGTGAAAGAGTCTTTGTTTATCATGTCACCATCGTCAACTATCCAGTCATCATCCTGTCGTTTTAAAACTCTTTCACTGTACTCCTGCTCATCTACTTCTTCGTAGACGTTATCTACCTCATCTATTTTGTACTTATTCTTGCTTCCTTTCAGCTGTTTCAGTTTTTCTAAGGCTGAAAGGCGGCCCTTTTTATCGGTCTTCTGCCGCCTTGCCCGACCTGACGATGATGCTGAAATTTGAAAAACCCTTGGTCAATTTTCGATTGTCAAATAAGTATAAGAGAAACCTTGTATTCCAACCCTGTGTCACAACCCAGGTTACCCTGAACACCCGGTGTACTTGCATCACATGACACAGAAATATGAGCATTGTGACGGTGTCTGAGAAATATGGCTTATTTAATGTGAGAATTGGACCATATTAGAAATACTTACAAGCGGGCTCATCCATTCTGGTAAGGCGAGGGAATAATGGTGGGCAAAAATACTGAACAGAAAGTGCAGTAGTAATGAGGCAACGTTCGTTCCGCACCAGAAACGAGTGGGTTAAGGATTCATCTTACTAATAGAAGATACCAAAAAGTAGCAACTCGATTCAAAGCTATCTTAAAAATACGAGAAATAATGTAGCGAAAAAAATCAACGCAGTGCCAGAACTAATTTTGGCGCAAAACATGTGTTTCAGTCAACGCCAGCGCTTGCGCGGCGGATTTTCGGAATTTAAAGCCAATCGCAGATCAAGTCTAGCGATTCATCTAGGATCATATTGAAACTCGAATATCGAGCTTTCGACCAGGTATAACTTGGTCTTTGATCATCAGCCAGTCAACCCAAAAGTCAACCCTTCTGGCGACCGTTGAGGTATGTTCTTCTTTGTCATGATATTTTCCGTACTTTAATTTATCTTCGTGACAATCAATCGCTTGGTGAACAAATCGTAAAATTGTCGATCCCCCTGTGCTGCTGGCAAACTTTCTCTAGGTTAAGCTAGCTGTTATTGTTTTAGATCACATCCCAGGGTTCAGAAATTTAAAACCTTCGCTGCCGACTTCTGCTATTCCAGGCAAGGGGTATAGGCACTTTAGCTCTTTGTCTGTCCATTTTTTTCCTTTCACCAATATAATCACCGTTCTTTGTCATAATGATTTCATCCGATTTAGAATAGAACATAGTTGTTCATCAGCTTAATTTTTGAACTACCGAATTTACGATTCGCCCCAAAAATGTGCTAGTGGAGAGGAAAACCTCCCAATATTATTGTCGGACCTATTTGCGTCGCTTTATTCGTTTGTCGCTAATTTTCTCCTTTCATTCACAGGCAAAATGTCAAAAGCTCACAGTCCGACTCGGTTCAATGGGGAAGCGGATAGCTTCTACGACTCGAATTTTACCTTAGACATAAATCATCGAATGCGAGTTCCGAAGAATATAAGAGTTAGTGGAGATTTTACAGATGAGACCGTTATTGGCACGAATGGGTCATCCTGGAACCAGAGACTTGCCGATGAAAAATTTGAAATGAATGTACCGGATAGAATCCTTGTCGCAGGTGAGTTACCGCTTCATATGCCGCTTTGTTCTGGTTAGAGATGAATATAAACACTTAGATATATCTTGCCAAAATGATTTAAAAAATTGGCAAAAACTTGTACCGCTCTTTGCGTGTAGGCTTATTTATAGAAACCTGATTGTTGCATTATGGGAATTGTATAAATAGTTCTTTCAAAGCCGATGTTAGGCTTGTCCCAACCTTTCAAATTTCTGACAGTCATTCCTCTACATCAGGTATCTGATTTTGTTGTCAGTGAAGCAGTAAAAGAGAAAGCAACCATGTCTTAATTTTAAATGGGAGCGTAAGGCTGCTCGTAGAACTTTTAATCGTAATCAATGATCAATAATTTATTTTAAATCACTAAATTCTATTGTTTCATACAGGGCAGGGTCAACACGTAGCAACTAAAGCACCACCCAGAGAAATAATTCTTGAAAATTCTGTCATGCCGCCAGAACCAGGGATGATCAGAGTACAGGTGGGCGTTGGTTCTTCAATTAATATGATCCCATCGAAGTGTTGGAGAACCCTGTGCAATAACGTGGGTGAATTATTTTCAGACACCACCGCGTATTCTGACGTTGGACGACCACTTTTTTCCAGCAGTTGACGAGGAGGAACTAACTGAATATGCAGACCACAGAGTCGATCAACAATCTACAGTATCCAGACCGAATGTTCGATACGACACCCCATCCCAATCTCAGATCGTTAGACATGCCAGGTTCAGAATTTTTCCGCAGACCATTTAATGCGTAGTTACAACATTGCTTGGATGATCGATAGTTTTATTATGATTTCAGGGAAGAAACTCCGTCGTACAACCCCTTGGATGTATCTTTACCACCGTCGGAAGAGATTCAACATCTGCGTCGGCAAGTTGCAAGATTGACACGTCGAATTTTGGCTGTCGAAGTGGAGGCGCAGCAGCGCCAACAGCGTGATAAGATACTGTACGCAGCTGCGCTATCATACTTTTTTCTAAAAACATTTTTCTGGCTAACTAGAAACTAAGTCTTAGGAAATAGAAGACAATCTAGGATGGGTCTAGAGTCGAGGCATGACCTGGCGTTCATTCCCAGTGTCCAAATATGCGCCCCTCACCTAAAGAGACGCAGACCAAAGATCTCCGATGGTTTGAAAGTACACAACTTCGTAGTATGAGCAACAAAGATGTGAATTAAATGAACACATCGCCTGAACCGAATTTCTTCAGACTGTGGATTGTTGTTTGAAAGTAGTTATACTCACAGTTCTCGTAAAATTCGATGATTAGTCCCGAGACCAAAGTTGCATCCGTCATTTCGACTGCCGATTTTTCGTTCGATCGAAAATTTGTAGTACGAGATTCTTAGGGCACGATTCATCAGAATTTGCGAGGAAACAATCAATTGTACAGTCGTGTGATTCTCGGTAATCGGATTGTATTTATAACGTACATGTTTATCTATATTTATGTACAACTTAGCTATTCCCAACTGTTATACAGACTCGTGTGCGTAATTTCAATTGAAATTGATGAAAAAGTCCACGAATTGTTTTATTCTATGCTTAGGTACGTACGACTCGCGAGATTGATTCTGATTTATTATTCTATACGAGAATATGGGACTTTGAGTCGAGATCAGCCTCGTCAGACGTGCATACGTTCAGCTGTAGTAGTTACTAACATACTTATACCTATACCTCGATTCTTGTAACAACGTGATTTGATTTCATGGTGATTAAAATTTTAACGTTCCCATTCCACTGGAAATCATATCGCTATATTGCAATAACCTTATATGAATTAACGTAGCTTTAGCTTCTGAAACTCGATTCAGATTAAAAGTGCCATACACATAAAATCTCGAATAATGATATCCATTTCGATTTCATAACGATATTTTCAACTATTCCTTGCCGCTGTCTCATTATCCAATTATCTACATGTAATTTGAACAACATGTATCACAGTAACATCAGTCTTAATCATTTATACTTGCTGTGTCAAGATCTAAAATAGGTATACTTGCAGGTGCATGTTTATCTTTATGATTAAATTCAATGGCTAGGTAAGGTTAGGTCTTAACTTATAACAATTGAACTTCACCTAATTTCAACGATTCCCAAAGCTAGAAATAGGCGTAGATGGAGCTGGTGTAGAATAAACCGTGCTACGACACGCCAACTATTTAACAATATTATATACGTATGTCTAATATCACAGAGTAAGGCATCCTCTTGGTACCAAAGGTCTGCTCTGTAGGGGATGGAACGAACGCGAAATCCACTCGAGTAGAAACGCTCTTCCTAGTACTCGGAAATTATCGGTGTGTTATCCAGTACATAGAACATTATGTCTCCCCCGTCTTCTCCGAATATATAAGCATTCCCGAGAACAGACTCTGCAAGGCGAGCGTCAGATTCGCTTATACTGAGTTGCGGTACTTCCGTCAATGACAAATCTGAACTTTCCATACTCCCAGCCTGCTCGATTCCCGCTACTTGCAGAAGAATTTCATGTCCTGGAAAAGAATTACTTAGAGAATCCGGAACTCCTGAACCACGTTCTCGTATACTCGAGCATCCGTTTACCATTTAATGAATTGCAATTGACTTGACCGTCGTTGAGGTGAGTCGCGGCATCGACTTGAGGTGCTTGCAAATATTCATTTTCTTCCATTCCTGTCGCGGATAAAAGCATAGCTTTATCTGGAAGCAAAAAAAAAACAATACCAAGGTCAAGGCGGAATGCATTCTCTGATTCTCCGGGCTTACTGGAAACATGCATCGTGCATACCTTGTGCGTGGTCCGTATCTTCGAAATTCTTATTACTCATATCTTGGTAGCTAACTTGAACGAGTTTATCAGACTCCGTGATTGCCGGGTCTATCGGTAGGGGCGGAGCTTTCTCCGATAATTGATTAACGAATCCTGG
Organism: Athalia cordata; assembly: GCA_963932425.1. Lineage (NCBI taxonomy): Eukaryota > Metazoa > Arthropoda > Insecta > Hymenoptera > Athaliidae > Athalia > Athalia cordata. Next base: position 1,871,194 of record OZ010627.1, read on the forward strand.
TCTGTCCCACGCCTCTCTCAGGTCACTGTGTTGCCTCTCGAAATGCCTTCGCATACTATGTCTGTGCCTCGCAGCCATTTGACAATACGGACAACGAAAGACAATTCCACTGTGACTCGCCTGAGTATGACGTTTGAGTTGGTATTCCTGCAAACCGTGATGACGATGTTTAAATAATGTCAAATACCAACGATACCGCAACACCTTACTTTGTGAAATGACTTGGGGCAGGACGCACACGTGAATTGAGCAGGTTTCACGTGGCTTTCGATGTGTCTGTTAAAGTTAGCTTTGCTCGTGAACTGTGTGGGGCAGTGGGTGCATTTGTACATTGATTTTTCCCCATGCACTTGATTGTAGTGCTTGCGATAGTTGCACTTTTGAAAAAAACTCTGAAACGTACGAAAAAAATGACAGACAAACTCTCGTACAGAATTGTTATAAATCAGCTTTAGCGGCACAAGGATCGACTTACTTTATCGCACTTGTCGCACTGGTGCTTTTTATTCCCGTGCAACAGCATGTGGATATCCAGAGCCTTTTTACTCTTCAATTTCTTTCCACATACGTTGCAGGGTATTTGGGCCGCTTGATGTATCGCCTTATGCTCTTTTAGCACTCCGATGCGATGGAATCTTCTTTGGCAAATATCGCATTCGAAAGTTCTCTCTCCTAAGTCAAGAAATTTTTACAAGTACAAAAATAAAGGAATGTTACTTAATCGATGCTCGCACGGTCGACTTGATTTACCATGCAAACTGAGGTGCTGCTTCAAGCTGTATGGAGTTTTAAAAACATCGCCACATTTTTCACAGATTACAGGTTTATCCAGCTGTTTTTTCCGCACCCGTTTGACCGCCGGCTTTGGGTCTTCGTGTAACTTCAGATGGCGGTTCAAGTGAGCTCTGTGAACGAAGCGTTTGTTACATTGTAGACACTCGTGTTTCGGCGTCGAACATTTGTGGGCTTCCAACTCCGTTGGAGAGGAAAATGGAGCATGGCACCACTTGCAGTTGTTCCATTCTACGGTATTAAAAGGATAATCGATATCAATCGCTGCTTTTCCCATAATTGAAAAAAGAAACGGCAAGGACTCCCTTTAGACTTTAGTTAAGAGAACAGAAGTTCACCTGTGTGCTTCACCATGTGTCTCCTTAAATATTTTTTCAACATGAACGGTTTTTGACAATAGGGGCATTCGTAATGGTAATCCAATTTTTGAGAGAAGCATGTGTGTGACAGGAGGTTTTCCTTTCTTGCAAAGACCTATGTAGAACGACATTAGCGTCATTACAATCATAAGTAATGCCCCGATAAGACACGGGAAGTCTTCAGGGGACTCTGTTGCGTCTTCAAAATTTTTATACGATTGAATTTTGAAAATCCTATTTATACTCACCGCGAGACAAGAGGGGCAGATGAATTCACCGGTGTGTTTTCGTAGGTGACGGTACAGGTAGTCAATTTTGTCAAATTTCTTATCACAAATATCGCACTCCAGATTATCGATTCTTTTGTTTATATTGTCCACATCGGGGACGATGTCCAAAAGTTCCGATGCCAGCTCCTCGACATTGAATTTTACAGAATCTGGTGTAGAAATGTTTTCCGAGAGCATGGAATCGCTCAAACCCAAGTTCATGTTGAGACATTGATTCTCTAGGATGGATTTCAGGGATGAGTTTTCTATGAGGGAACTATTATTTTGGAGTAGATCATTGACGTTAATTGAATTTGTGTCCAACAGAGGAAGATCTGGGTGATTCTCTTTTTCGATGGAAGACGTTGACAGCAAACTACTCTCTGTAATTGCCTTTCCAGCCTTGAATTTCTCCAATATATCTTTCATTGCATCTGATGTCTGTCCGCCGGCGTCGCTGATGTTCAAAAAAATCGTCTGGAAATAGGAAAAACATTCCCATTGATGTTCAGACTCTTCCAGCGAAATAAATCATGGTTCGTACTTGTGCATTTTGTTGCTGTTGGCTCTCCGATGTCGGTATTCCAACGACACTGTCATTCGATGAGTCTTCGGGATGCTTAGAATTTTTGTGCCTCCCAAGAGCCTGTAAGTAATAAGATGCTTGTATCATAGACTCTCTAAATTATGATCAAGCTTTTACAATGAAAAGAAATTTACTGTCATATTGTTGCATTTTTTGTTACATATGGTGCAATGTACGCCGATCAATGGCTTATAGTGTTCCATCAAGTGCTTGGCATACAAAACAACAGAGCATATAACGGTGGAACAAATCCGACAATTCCACGTCACCTTGTCATCCCTTGCTCCCAACCGCTGAGCCGGTAATTTCTCTGCCAATTCTTGAGCTACGTCCTTATCTGAAGATGAAAATTTCAGTAGAATGATCAACATATGTTGCAATTCCGTTAATATTAGGTCTCTACTCACTCAGAAGTCCAGGTTGATCTTTGTTGGATTCTGTTTTTATTATCTGTTGGATTTCTGGCTCCGGAATGGTTGCGCTCAAGTTTGCAAAATCACTGTTGAAGACAGGCATCTTCATCTTCAAAGCATAGTTTGGTGCATACCAAACTCTCAATTCTTCACCTACAGGAATGGTACGCATCGCGGTATAAAATATGTCCTGTTTCACCTAATCATAAATGCAAACTATAAGCGGTGTTTACTCATAATTCGGCAAAGGATTAACAATTTAGGACATTGAGGGAACGCACACACCCACACACGCACCTGATAGCATATTAAGTTCTGCTCTTTGGCATTCGATGCTGGCTCGACAAAACACATCCAGTTTGAATTATCCTCGTTTGAATAATCTAGATGGTAAGTTTCGCAGGCAGAGTTCCCAAAGACCCTGATGGGAAAGTGAGTCAGTGGATTCATTGTCCATATACGCTTGGCGTACAGAGGGCCAAATGTTGTTCCTCTGGGTAATTCTATCCTCGCGATAACAGTCGTTGAACCATCAGCCATTCTTGTGATCTCTAGGTTCTTAGGTATTGTTTGTCTAGCTCTCGATAATACCGGAGTATCTTTGATCTAGGCAGAAGTGATTTTTCTTTAGTGCTTGTTGTCGCAAATTATTTTGAAGCCAAATAAGAGCAATTAGAGCTTCTGCTTACATAGTGAAGGTCCAATAAAAAAGGACAAGTAATTGTATCATGTTGCTGTCCGCAAACGCTGCAGGCTGTAAATGAATGCTTCATTATTTGACGCTAATATTCTATCGATATGGAGTTGACGGATTCTTTTTGAGGAAATTAGATCATGAGAGGAATAGCTAAAAAAACTTCCTGCCAAAATTGAGGATCGCTGATTGCGATTATGGATTTAGCATGTTTGTTGACGCATGCTTTATGTTGTTGTCTCAATTCATTCTCGAGTGTTCCAAAGTACTTGAGCAATCACGAAGCGGGATTTAGTTTGAGTAATCGCGAAAGGTGTTTGTTTGACGTCTCGTTCGCAGGGAGTGTCACGGACTTTATTTCGCCGCCTGTTTTATTTTCTCCACCCCTCGTACCTGACAAGCTGACTTCAATCTCGCTGTACGAATTCTCCTCCGCATTAGGTGAACTCATTTCCGATGTCAACTATTTGTAGCGTATGTTCATCATTGACTTGTTCTTTTCTGGTTCATTATTTTTATTTTTTATGTAAAATAAACCCAAAGTGGTTACGACGCGCCTTTCATCACTACGTTGCTATTCAGGAAACCAACATGGCGAAGTGGAAGTCGACCCGTGGTTAACGTGGGACGTGGGTTAACATAGCCACTGGGGCTATAATCCATTGATATATGCTGTAACCTCAAAAATGAAACAGCTGTGTACCGTAGGATGAAGAGAATACCACCCTACCCCACTAAAGTTGCCCATTTTTTCTTACCCAATCGGTTAATGGAAGTTTGTTTGTGATCGTTAGATCCTAGTCCTAAAGAATTCTTTAAATTTTGATAATCTCATTTCAACCTGCACCCATATTTCGTTCACCTCATTTGAGGGATGATTGTTTTTACTACCTTTTTATATCAACATTTTAATAATTTCTTGGCTGATCATTCAGACGTACTTTATTTTTAATTTATCATTTCACATTGTTTTAGCAAAGTCTATCCTTTATGATTGATTTTTATTCGAGTTACAATATTCAAAATACTTCTCTGTGCCCCATACATGTATGGTCTACGGATTTTGGCAGTAGTAACAGACTCTACAATTGAATTTTCCCTACAAGTAATCTTGCGGAACAATCCCAGAGCAGAGTAGATGCCAGAGGAAATTTCAATTGGAGAACTCGTAATCGCTTTATTTATCTAATTTATGTAGAACACAATGTGGTATGTACAGACTATAAGGATAATCATTAAGTGAGAATGCTTGAAGTTAGGTTGTTTTCGCTTTATTCCTGTCATATAAAATAAATAATGGTTATGTAATAAATACACTTATATACTGCCGGTTATGAGGCCCACTAGCAGCCGTTTTGACTTTTGAGGAAATCACCAATAGAAATGGACAGATATTGGTCAGTTGGATGTATTTATGCCGAGAGTTCTTAGGGTCACCGATGCACATCAAGTATGATCGCAGCGAATTGGAACCCTGGTTCATTACTTCTATTTCGAATCGCGCAAGATTCAATTTTATCTATAGTTCGGTGTGGTGATAAGAATGATGTGCCTTGAAATCATTAGGATGTATGAATAGACCTTCCATAGATTTCCAGTTAGAATTATCGCCCATTGCTGTGTACATGCCGACAACTTCAACTTGTCCAGTTATAGGATTGCCGTAAGTTCGCTCGCTGCTCGACAGAAAGCTGTAAAACACATTTTTGTTTTACTCCCATAATGATTACGACGTCTCCATCGCAGCCGGTATAATTGCTTACGTTACTTTAGGCTGTGGAATATAATACTTACACGTTAGTATCGACGTGCTTGAACATTACTATCCCATCTCTCTCCCAAAATTCGTCTTGGCAAACAACCTGCCAGTCATCTCCTGTGTCACCATCTCCTTTTTCATCTCCATACGCGGATATCTCTTGATTGCCGCTGAGTGGGGAACTGAAGTGATGCGAATGCAGGTTTTTCTTGGTTGCCAGGTGCTCTAACCTTATTATGTCTCCACATTTTATTGGTTTTCTGCAGGTCGATAAAAAAAGATGGTGTGATTGACACAATAAAACTGAGGAACAGATCTGAACAACAGGAGAATAAAGAGTAAGGAGTTCAATTACCCTCGTGTGCATTGCTTTCCGGTTTCTGCCTTGATGAGCCAATGCGAGTTACCATCTTCCTGGATCTCCGTCGCAGTGACAGACTGCTGTCCGCTTCCAGTTCCATACTTTATACTGTGCGAATGCAGGCGTACATTTGACCCGATGTTAAGCAGTTTCAAAACTGAACCGCAGGTTACGTATTTTGTGCCTTTGACTAGTCATAAACAAGAACAGATAAAAAAGTTTTGATACATGGTAACGAAAAGTGTTCTTACTTTCCTAATCACCATAAAATTCTCGACTAACTAATGTAAAAGAAGAAGGTATTGTTAGCATGTCTCCAAAACGGTGAAAGAATGAGTCTTATACACGTTTCAAATGTAGCTGCATGCCGCGGCTATGGTTATTTGGTTATTGTAGAACTTAATTTATACATTTACCATCAACAAGTCGTGCGGACAGGAGAACGAGGAATAGAATTGTAAAATGCAACCAATTCGGGTGCAGCGGTGCTGTCATCCTTTCAAAGGCCATTCTTATAGATCGGTGTGGTTCAAATCACTGAACGATACCACATATACAAATCACTCGAATATATATATATGACATTACAGAAATACGTGGTGAACGGCCATTGAGGGGAAGGTAATGCTGGCGTTACCAACTACCGCCACCAAACGTGACAATCTTCTCTCAACGGTGACAAGTGCAACATGAGTATTGAGACCTCCAAATACGTAGCCCCTTCGTTACTTGAAATATCTCATTATCAGTGAAATATCTTCAGTCAACGGCCCCTCTAAGGCCTGGTCTACACGCTATGATTACGATGCTATGATAATGGTATGACTCGATGTTTCTTCAGGGTAAAAATCAAAGTATTTACAAAATTAATTGCAGGATGCTCTCTACTTATTTCCGCGCGACGAACACGAATACGCCGATCAAATTAATCTTGAATCAAATCCCATCGAGATATCCTTGATTTTTAACTTTTCTCCACGGTAAATTGGCGATAACTCGATCAATTTTATAGATAAAGTAATTGACTCCAGTTTCCAATTAACTACTTGATATTATTCAGACCCTGTGAGTGCTCAATGATATGCCAGAGAAGTTACGCTGACTAGGATTTGTTTCGGAATTTTTCCGATATAATTCAATTCTTCCGCAGCTGCAATTTACGTTTATCATGTATACTCACCTCTGTTCGATTTTTTTCCAGGGGACAAACGAGAGGCCTGCGAAGCAGTTTGGCCTCTCACCGGGATGATCCTCGGAACATCTCCAAAGCCAATCATCATGTGTTCGTCGTAGAAAATTTGTATAAATAAGATCGTCCTGTATAGATATTTTTTGTTTATTTTTTAAGAACTATCAAATAATTAATCTAATGTTAAGCGAGATAGAAGTATTGTCCTGTACACGATTGTAACTCGTTAAAATCATATAAGAATGTGTGTATCTATAAGATTGAATCCATAATAGTTATTACGATGTCTCCATATGTATTTTTAATCGTTGATTCATCAATAAACATTAACTACTATCGATACACGATTGTTCAACTATTATTGATCACACCCCTGTACTCCTCATTCACTACCATTTGTCGTTGGCGAAATTCATAGATCATATCCTACATGATTTCATACATCATCACATGCATGCATGCAGGCATATGCAGGCCTCATCATTTGTTCGGCACACCCTATCATACATGATGGCATACATCATCAGACACACACGCATGCTTGTGATCATGCTGTGTCTCGGACTGGCTACTCGCCTGTCCTGTTCTCCTGATACCAAACTCGATTTTTGGGCAAATTTACCAAACCGGAAGTGATAAGGTAGATCGCTACAATACCGGCCCTGACAATTCAAGGCACATTTTGGCCAAAAATTGAATTTTGGTATCAGGAGAACAGGACAGGCGAGGAGCCAGTTCATCCAGCCATCATGTGCATGCATGTGTATGCATGTGTATCTCATCATACTCGTCTGTCGAATGATCAATAGATCATATGCGTATCTATGCAGGCCTCATCATGTGTATGCATGTGTGTCGCATCATGCTCGTCTGTCGAATGATCAATAGATCATATGCGTATCCATGCAGGCTTCATCATGTGTATGCATGTGTATCGCATCATACTCATCTACCGAATCGTTAATAGATCCTATGCGACTGCGTGCAGGCCACGTCATGTGCATCTATGTGTATTGTATCATGCTTTATTAGAACCGGAAGTGATAAGGTAGATCGCTACAATACCGGCCCTGACAATTCAAGGCACATTTTGGCCAAAAATTGAATTTTGGTATCAGGAGAACAGGACAGGCGAGGAGCCAGTTCATCCAGCCATCATGTGCATGCATGTGCATGCATGTGTATCTCATCATACTCGTCTGTCGAATGATCAATAGATCATATGCGTATCTATGCAGGCCTCATCATGTGTATGCATGTGTATCGCATCATACTCATCTACCGAATTATTAATAGGTCATATGCGACTGCGTGCAGGCCACGTCATGTGCATCTATGTGTATTGTATCATGCTTTGTTAGAACCGGAAGTGATAAGGTAGATCGCTACAATACCGGCCCTGGAAATCCAAGGCACATTTTGGCCAAAAATTGAATTTTGGTATCAGGAGAACAGGACAGGCGAGGAGCCAGTTCATCCAGCCATCATGTGCATGCATGTGTATGCATGTGTATCTCATCATACTCGTCTGTCGAATGATCAATAGATCATATGCGTATCTATGCAGGCCTCATCATGTGTATGCATGTGTGTCGCATCATGCTCGTCTGTCGAATGATCAATAGATCATATGCGTATCCATGCAGGCTTCATCATGTGTATGCATGTGTATCGCATCATACTCATCTACCGAATCGTTAATAGATCCTATGCGACTGCGTGCAGGCCACGTCATGTGCATCTATGTGTATTGTATCATGCTTTATTAGAACCGGAAGTGATAAGGTAGATCGCTACAATACCGGCCCTGACAATTCAAGGCACATTTTGGCCAAAAATTGAATTTTGGTATCAGGAGAACAGGACAGGCGAGGAGCCAGTTCATCCAGCCATCATGTGCATGCATGTGCATGCATGTGTATCTCATCATACTCGTCTGTCGAATGATCAATAGATCATATGCGTATCTATGCAGGCCTCATCATGTGTATGCATGTGTATCGCATCATACTCATCTACCGAATTATTAATAGGTCATATGCGACTGCGTGCAGGCCACGTCATGTGCATCTATGTGTATTGTATCATGCTTTGTTAGAACCGGAAGTGATAAGGTAGATCGCTACAATACCGGCCCTGGAAATCCAAGGCACATTTTGGCCAAAAATTGAATTTTGGTATCAGGAGAACAGGACAGGCGAGGAGCCAGTTCATCCAGCCATTATGTGCATGCATGTGCATGCATGTGTATCTCATCATACTCGTCTGTCGAATGATCAATAGATCATATGCGTATCTATGCAGGCCTCATCATGTGTATGCATGTGTATCGCATCATACTCATCTACCGAATTATTAATAGATCATATGCGACTGCGTGCAGGCCACGTCATGTGCATCTATGTGTATTGTATCATGCTTTGTTAGAACCGGAAGTGATAAGGTAGATCGCTACAATACCGGCCCTGACAATTCAAGGCACATTTTGGCCAAAAATTGAATTTTGGTATCAGGAGAACAGGACAGGTGAGGAGCCAGTTCATCCAGCCATCATGTGCATGCATGTGCATGCATGTGTATCTCATCATACTCGTCTGTCGAATGATCAGTAGATCATATGCGTATCTATGCAGGCCTCATCATGTGTATGCATGTGTATCGCATCATACTCATCTACCGAATTATTGATAGATCATATGCGACTGCGTGCAGGCCACGTCATGTGCATCTATGTGTATTGTATCATGCTTCATCTCAACCGGAAGTGATAAGGTAGATCGCTACAATACCGGCCCTGACAATTCAAGGCACATTTCGGCCAAAAATTGAATTTTGGTATCAGGAGAACAGGACAGGCGAGGAGCCAGTTCATCCAGCCATCAAGTGCATGCATGTGTATGCATGTGTATCGTATCATGCTCGTCTGTCGAATGATCAATAGATCATATGCGTATCTATGCAGGCCTCATCATGTGTATGCATGTGTATCGCATCATACTCATCTACCGAATCGTTAATAGATCCTATGCGACTGCATGCAGGCCACGTCATGTGCATCTATGTGTATTGTATCATGCTTCATCTCAACCGGAAGTGATAAGGTAGATCGCTACAATACCGGCCCTGACAATTCAAGGCACATTTTGGCCAAAAATCTGAATTTTGGTATCAGGAGAACAGGACAGGCGAGGAGCCAGTTCGAAACATCCAGACATCATGTGCATGCGTGCGTGCCTTATCATATGCATGCGATGAGGCGTTACGAGTCAGGGCCTGATGTCGTGATGTGTTGCTTGCATAGAGGATATTAATGAGAGTTGGATGCAGGGGTGTAATCAATAAAAATCACGCAACCAATTTGGGGATAGCTGTTCGTTTATTCATGAGTTATGTATCGGATACATTCATCAATTGTGCTGTTATAATATTCATAACTGTATTAAAAAAGTTTCAAGTTTCAAAGTCATTTTAATGATTACAAGACATAAGGACATGGTCACTTGTTCCACGTTAACAATTATTCGCTATATATGTACGATAATTAATTGCCGAATTGAAGACTAGCAGATGTGGATACACTTCCTGTCGAAGGTCGGGGCTCGTCCGTGATTGCGACGTCATTATTACGACACTGGTCCTCTTCGGCGAGTCTGAGCCACTGCTGACTTCTTGGAACGTCATATGTCCTGCGGCACTGGAAAAAATAAGATATCTCGATGAATATTGGCTCTGGCTTTATTTACTCGACGATAGATCATAGATCATGGATCATAGATTATAAATCATGGATCATTGATCATGGATCATGGATCATAGATCATAGATCATAGATCATGGATCATAGATCATAGATCATGGATCATGGATCATGGATCATGGATCATGGATCATGGATCATGGATCATAGATCATAGATCATGGATCATAGATCATAGATCATGGATCATAGATCATGGATCATAGATCATAGATCATGGATCATAGATCATGGATCATGGATCATAGATCATAGATCATGGATCATAGATCATGGATCATGGATCATAGATCATGGATCATAGATCATGGATTCGCGAACATATATACGAATGAAAGATCTTCCTGATTTAGCCAAAATATGACGTAATTTTTTCATCAAATGAAAGATTTTGTGAATAGAAAAAAAACATACTTCATGTAAAATATAAAAAATTACTATAGATCATAGATTTACGACCATATACAGGAATGAGAAATATACTCCATCTTTGGCCCTAAAATTACAAAAATCCTAAGCCTATAGCCTTACTATTTTCTTAAAATCTGAAAGAGTAATCTACATTTTTTTTGAAGAGTTTTCCATGCTATTCTCATGTATTTTGACCTCAGGAATCCGAATCTGCAAGCCAAATTGAATTACCTATTAAATTGATCAAGTTATCGCCAATTTATCGATCTGAAAAGTGATAAATCAAGGATATCTCGATGGGATTTGATTCTAGAATTATTTAATCGACGTATTCGTGTTCCCTGCGCAAAAATACGTAGGATAAGCGTCCTGCAATTGATTTTCTAAGTACTCCGATTTTTACCCCAAAAAAACACCAAGACTATAGCCTTAGTTTTTTCTCAATATCTGGAAAAGTGATCTACATTTTTTTCAAGTGTTCCCTATGCTATTCTTATGTACTTTGACCTCAGGAATCCGGAATCAGGAATAATTGACATCAGGAAATATACAAAGACTATAGTCTTTGCTCAGATTTTGTGCAAAATCGCTGCAAAAATGTACAAAGACTATAGTCTTTGGTGTTTTTTCGCTCAGATTTCATCGAAAATCGCTCCAAAAATGTACAAAGACTATAGTCTTTGGTGTTTTTTCGCTCAGATTTTGTGCAAAATCGCTCCAAAAATGTACAAAGACTATAGTCTTTGGTGTTTTTCGCTCAGATTTCATCGAAAATCGCTGCAAAAATGTACAAAGACTATAGTCTTTGGTGTTTTTTCGCTCAGATTTCATCGAAAATCGCTCCAAAAATGTACAAAGACTATAGTCTTTGGTGTTTTTTCGCGCAGATTTTGTGCAAAATCGCTCCAAAAATGTACAAAGACTATAGTCTTTGGTGTTTTTTCGCTCAGATTTCATCGAAAATCGCTCCAAAAATGTACAAAGACTATAGTCTTTGGTGTTTTTTCGCTCAGATTTCATCGAAAATCGCTCCAAAAATGTACAAAGACTATAGTCTTTGGTGTTTTTTCGCGCAGATTTTGTGCAAAATCGCTCCAAAAATGTGCAAAGACTATAGTCTTTGGTGTTTTTTCGCTCAGATTTCATCGAAAATCGCTGCAAAAATGTACAAAGACTATAGTCTTTGGTGTTTTTTCGCTCAGATTTCATCGAAAATCGCTCCAAAAATGTACAAAGACTATAGTCTTTGGTGTTTTTTCGCTCAGATTTCATCGAAAATCGCTCCAAAAATGTGCAAAGACTATAGTCTTTGGTGTTTTTTCGCTCAGATTTCATCGAAAATCGCTGCAAAAATGTACAAAGACTATAGTCTTTGGTGTTTTTTCGCTCAGATTTCATCGAAAATCGCTCCAAAAATGTACAAAGACTATAGTCTTGGGTGTTTTTTCGCTCAGATTCCATCGAAAATCGATGAAAAAATTTGTCCGAGAGAAGTTACGATACCGAGGATTTATTTTAGAATCTTTTCTGATTTATTCCGATTTTTCCTGATTTTTCCCGATTTTTTCTAATTTTTTCTGATTTTTTCTAATTAATTAAATGATTTTTCACTAAGCCCCGCCCAGAAAGCGCAAAAAATGGCCCTGGTGGCGCCATCCCTCGGATTTTTCCTCGAACTAACCCCTATTTTTTGCTTAAAATCGCGCTGGTGGCGCCATCCCTTGGATTTTCCTCCTGAACCATTGTTATAAACAAATCGACTTTGAGCCAAAAAAATAGGGGTTAGTTCGAGGGAAAATCCGAGGGATGGCGCCACCAGGGCCATTTTTTTGCGCTTTCTGGGCGGGGCTTAGTGAAAAATCATTTAATTAATTAGAAAAAATCAGAAAAAATTAGGAAAAATCGGGAAAAATCAGGAAAAATCGGAATAAATCAGGAAAAATTCTAAAATAAATCTTCGTTATCGTAACTTCACTCGGACAAATTTTTTCATCGATTTTCGATGGAATCTGAGCGAAAAAACACCAAAGACTATAGTCTTTGTACATTTTTGCAGCGATTTTCGATGGAATCTGAGCGAAAAACACCAAAGACTATAGTCTTTGTACATTTTTGCAGCGAATTTCGATGAAACCTGAGTGAAAAACACCAAAGACTATAGTCTTTGTACATTTTTTCAGCGATTTTAGATGAAATCTCAGCGAAAAAGCACCAAACACGATAATCTTAGTTTTTTCTCAATACCTGGAAAAGTGATCTACATTTCTTTTTGAAGAGTTTTCCATACTATTCTTATGTATTTTGACCTCAGGAATCCGAATCTACAAGCCAAATTGAATTACCTATTAAATTGATCAAGTTATCGCCAATTTATCGATCTGAAAAGTGATAAATCAAGGATATCTCGATGGGATTTGATTCTAGAATTATTTAATCGACGTATTCGTGTTCCCTGCGCAAAAATACGTAGGATAAGCGTCCTGCAATTGATTTTCTAAATACTTCGATTTTTACCCCAAAAAAACAGTAAGCCTATAGCCTTACTATTTTCTCAAAATCTGGAAGAGAAATCTACATTTTTTTTGAAGAGTTTTCCATGCTATTCTCATGTATTTTGACCTCAGGAATCCGAATCTGCAAGCCAAATTGAATTACCTATAAAATTGATCGAGTTATCGCCAATTTACCGTGGAAAAAAGTTAAAAATCAAGGATATCTCGATGGGATTTGATTCAAGATTAATTTTATCGGCGTATTCGTGTTCGTCGCGCGGAAATAAGTAGAGAGAGCGTCCTGCAATTAATTTTGTAAATACTTCGTTTTTTACCCTGAAGAAACATCGAGTCTATGATGTAAGAGCACCAAAGACTATAGTCTTTGTATATTCTTCAGCGATCGAGTGCATCTATCTTACGACAAGTCATTGTTCGCGAGATTGCGAGATGCGTAGCCACCTGCGAACATTGTAAATGGTCAACTAATTTATAATTAATAATACCGAAATTAAAACACATGATCTAATCAAGAAAATTCTCTGGCAATAAATTATTTTTTATTTGGTGATAAAATTCAATCAACTACATGCTCACTATACCGATATTCATCTATACTTTCTTCTATTAATCGTCTTCGTCTGGTCATATCAATTTTATATCTACAGATTATATCTAGGCGATCCGCGATGTTTTGTACAATGCTATTTTTATCACTATAGGTATAAATACATACGCATACCTATATGTATATCGAATTTGTGCAACACCATTATCAAACAAATACCATACCATTCCAACTCTACTGTGTCTCAGGAGTTTTCTGAGGTCTAGATTCACACACATACGAACCAGGTTACGATCGAGAAGAATCTTCCCGTTCTGAGATCTCCCTAACATCGACAAGGAACTTTTCGTCATATCCGTATTAATATTTTCAACTGCGTCTTTCGACTCCTTTTTCTTTTAAACAGTTCGTAGCCTAACGTGATGGAAACTACGAGTGTCTATTCGCTATTAAAATGAGGTATACCAAATTTTAACAAAATTTCCCACGACTCCTGCCGCCCGCTGAAAACATTCGTTCAAAATAAATCTAACAGAATAATTAAACAATAAACGATCGAATGAATTTCTCACGCATAAAATATTACGTTGTGGATACATTAATATGATCGATAAAATAACAATGATGAAGATGATGATGATGATGATGATGATTATTAGCTAAGCTTGTTCTCGTCGACGTCCAGTCTGCGGATAGAGCGGCATGATAATGAAGCTACGACGCGTAAACACTGACCACAGGGCAACTAATATCTACGTATAGTATGTAATGATAAATTGACTAACGGTAGTTAATTTAAATCGTGCGAAACACACGCGCATGGGCACACTCATCGCAGGCGAAGCTACAAGAATTGTTGTTCATTTTTCTTTTCTTTTTTTTTTTCTCTTTATTTATTCGTTAATTTTTTGTTTTTCTTTAATTTTAGTCCATCAGTCTTTTTCTCGTTTCACTTATCTGTCATGGTTCATTTCTTGCTTACTCGTATTTGTTTATGTTTATTATTATTATTATTATTATTATTATTTCTTTTTCATCGTCGTTATCTTCGTAACAGAATAATCGTCACATTCGTCACAAATCAATCAATTAATAATTAATTAAACAGGTACATACTCAAACAATTAACGCGGTGATCGGATCCTGTCGAGAGAATGGTTTTTTTTTTTTAAAAAAAGAGGAGAAAATAAATGGGTCGGATATCGGTGCTGCTTGTTGTTTTTTTTGATAGGCGTGAACGTCAAATATCACTCCGAATACGCACGCAATCGTTGAAATATCGAAGTGAAATTTCCCACGAACGAAAACGGAATAAAATTAAATTTTTCATATCGATTTGCAGAGTTCGGTGTAAATTTTGTGAACGATAGAAATTCAGGCGAGGAAAATAGTATCGCAGACGGTACCGATAAATCTTGACTCGAATTTGTAAAATTTTTTTTTTAACAACAAACACTGATCTACTTACATCGTATGAACAACGGACAATTTATTATTATTATAGTATTTTAGTCAACACCGGTTTGTATTACCGAATCGCCGACAATATTGACGCTTTTTTTTTCCTTTTTCTTTTTTGTTTTCTTTAAATACTTCACACATTATTCGTAGACGTCAGTCGTTTTTGGTTTTTCTCTACTAAACGAGAAACAGACGTTATTATCACGTTCCTCTTGAATTACGTCGGTGGCAGTTCAACAAAGCTTTGATCTCGAATTAATCCACTTTTGAGTTTTGACTCGTGTACGAATCGGACCACGATTCAATGGAGATTGGAACGATTCGTCATTGTCTATGTGATTTTTTTTATTCCTTTTTCTTCGCACGCTGGTCACCGTGACGATCGTATCTGTCGAATCCCAATAATCGGGACCATTGATGACGCATCAAAGTTGATCAGCCGGGATTTTTGTCCATTTTATAGGCCGTTCTCTGTCCTAGAAGTGCCACCCTGCAATAGACGGTAACGAGATTTGGTTACGAGTTTGAGCCGATATCCTATCCCGGTTGGTTGTTCGAAGTTTTTTGGCAACTTACGATACTACTTGACAGCTAATGTCTGTTTGAGATGTCGCATAAGGTGGCTACCGACGTCGTGAACCTCGGGCCACTGCTTTAACACGAATACGATTCCCAGTACAACAAGCGTCGTTGTCAATATGCGCACCCTGCACATGAAACAATGAGGCTTAGTACAGCTGCAACAGACATGTGATGATTTAGACAATGTCGTTAAAAATATTAAAATTAAGCTCTCCGGAGGTTACGTTTGCTTGCTGAGAAAACTTGCGAAACGAGAACATGGTTACTTCGGTACGACGGATAATTATGTCTAGTAGAAAATTTGGGCGTTCGATATTTTACCTTGTTCTTAAAAACGGCATCATAATGCCAGCACCGGTTGCGACGAGGAGTAAAACTACTTGCAAAACTGTCAGCACGACGTTTATCAATTTCACCACCAAAGCTCTTGCGTTGCTGTTGTCCAGCCCTTCCAGGGTAACGTACTGCTGGTGCTGCTGCTGCTGGTGTTCCATTTTCCATATCTTTGTCTGACAACTCTCCAATATCTCGTGAATATCCCGCAACCGATCCTCGCTCTGGTATTGCACTTTTTCCTCCATGTCAGTTATGGTCTGTTTCAAATTTTCAATTTCGTTTTGGTGCAATTCGGTCAAGTCGTTGACCTGCTCTTCGAGGCGTTCGCATCGGAAGCGTTCCTCCTGCAGTGCGTGAGACAGGTACGCTACTTCCTGCTGAAGAACCTGGCGATAAAGAGGAAAGGAAAACTCAGCATTTGCGCAAACGAAACGACGATTTTTAATCTCACCTTGAATCCTTCCAACTTTTCTCTCAATCTGTCATAGTTTTCTCTGTTCTCTTGCAACTCGGAGAATATCGGCTTCAAACTGAAGGCTGCGCTGTTGCTGTGACAGGGGTGTGTCTGCCCTCTGCTACCAGGTGCACTCTCACTCGTAACGCTGGAACACTCCGAACCTTCTTCGGAGGGGAATTTGATGGCAGCAGCGCTGTGGGTCGAGCCAAGGCTGCATCCGCCAGGAAGTGTAGCCGAGCCATGGTGCGTTTTTTCTTCTTCCACACTGCCGTTGTCTCCGTTACCTGCACGTGGTGTATCGTTTACATAAAAAGTTGAGCCATCTGTAGACACAGACGTCAACGGTTAGAACATTGTGGGAGGTTATAAAAAAACTGTCAACGGGAGAAATCGGGAAACGGTATTAGAAGAATGAAAAGACAGGGAGGCATGCATCTGCTAATATTCCGATAGAGAAAGTCCAGCGCAAAGTATAGACTAACCACTTTTCAATCGAGTTACTTACTGGTGTCGACTGTGACGGCAGCAAGGAGGAAATGGTAAAATATTTTATAACACAAGACATCGTAAAAAACTTAATGAAACTCTTCGAGGATGACAAATGAAAGGTGAGGTGTCGTCGACTCTGGTATACATGGGAGACTTACGTGATAACGTATTTATGTTGTCAGCGCTGCCGAACTTGTTTTTTATAAGGTGCGCGAATTCTCTCGGCTTTGACATGACGCTCCTTAAAAATAAGGAAACAGTTTTGAGGGCCATTATAAAAAAAAAATCTTCCTCACACCACGGAAATAGCTGAAAAATTTGTATAAAAAAAACAACAACAACAAATTCAACTGACGCACTCACCCTGAAAAACCGGTGATACCGTCCCTGATATTACCGCCAACGTTTCTGTAAAGTACGAAGGATGTGAAGTTAGCCGAATATTTTTCTACCTTTGATAACGGAGTGAAAATTCTCAACTCACTTAAGGCCTTGTCCCATATCGCGCAGGACCTCCCTTGGCTGTCTATGGCTGGTCGGAGCACCGTGTACCTCATAGTCTTTGAGTTTCTTTGTGTAACTTTCTAATTTTTTTTGCAGTTGCGATATACTGTGAGCAGACTTCTGATTCTTTTTCTCAAAAACAGCTTTTATTCTGGTAAGCTGTTGCTTGTCCGCATTGGCAGCCAGCTTCAAATATTCGTTTACGTTGTCTGAAAAAGGTGGGTTCGTTATTCGGTTTTTGAATCATGGCTCACTTTGCCGATGATCAGCCCTATCAGATTTTTGCTTACCGTCTCGTGTCGTTTGTTCTATCCGTATGAGTTCTCTGGTCTTCGATATTTTGGTTTGCAAATGTTCCATGGCCTGTCGCCCCCGGCTTTCGCTAGAGTCGACATCGTCGTTGATCAACTCTGAAGATCCGTTCGAAAGAAAAGATTGCGTGGGATGGTAGGCCTCCTGAAAATTACAAAGATGAGTAAACGATTCTACGAACCGCTGATCGGTTGACCACAATAGAATCACCCCTTCATCATCCGTAGGCGGATTGACATTGGAAACAAAGTCGTCGAGTTCAGGAGAAACTTGACTCGCCGCCAGATCGTCGGTGGCTTCTCCGACCCGGGCGACTGCACCGGGAGACCTTTGCCTTCCGGTGCCCTTCATGCCTCCTCCACCTCCTCCGCTACTTCCGCTACCTGTGCTTCCCTCTCCGGATTGGTAACTGAAAAACATCGGACAGGTCATTCTAGGCAGCTTTTGGATATAATGAAAATAAATTTAATAGGCAACCTCGCATGGCCGCAGCACCGATCCCTGTCGATATTATATCTAACCATTATTAGCGGACGTTTCAGAAAATATCATATCTAGAGATTATTACGAGAGTTTTCCAAGAATAGAAAGACAAATAGACATCAAACATTGCCCACTGCTATATCTGGCTACCAACAGATAAGAAAGTTCTTATCTAAAAAACTGAGCACATCCATCGGTTACCTATAGCTGTGAAATAAGAGGTGACTGCAACATATCTCTCTCTGTTTTCAAAACAGAAACATCATCACTCCGTATCCAATGACTGAGGCGATGATAAAATAAATGAAAAACTAAAAAATGTTGAATATAAAAATGATAAAAGCGCTCACGTGGTAACATTCCGAGACTTTTGTACAGGATCCAGGTTGGCTGGGAGATGTTGGCGTTGTGTTTGAGAAGTCAAGTTAATTCCTGGGCTAGGCGAGGCGCTTCGGGAGCTGTTTTTGCTTGATGGTGCTACCGACAAGCTAGCCATTCCTTTTTTCTTTGATGAATCCGTTTGCGTTTCCGTCTTTAGTTTGCATTGGTGATCGATTGAACTTTATGGCTTGGACTTAGAACGATGACGAGAACCGGAGACTCTGAAATTTTTTGTTCAGGCAATCGACTGATAAAGAGTAGACCCCGCAAAAATATGCTATCGATTGAATTAAATCAAATACAAGATAACGTGGCTATTATCGTCATTAGGTCGCGAAACGTTTATGATGAACTATCGTTACTCACTACTTGTGGGTGGAAGACTGGGTGTACCGTCATAACTTATTAGTCATTGGTCTAAACACGATAGTAGCCAAGTTATTCAATGATGAGGCTTACTCATAATTGTAATAGTCAATTGGTTAATTAAATTTGTTTTTGTTTTAAATGATCGCAAACATGTGCACATAGTGGACTTTAACGTTGGTATTATCCATTGTCATGTACGCAAACAAAAATGAAACAATAAAAATTGCAGGCAATAAGAATCCACTGCCCAGTAAAAATCGTCTCTATTAAATGCCTTTGTTATTAACTGACCAAACCTACCTCTGTGACGAACAGCTAGTCAGCTACAACTCTTTGGTAATACGCCAACTTTTTACTTCCTTTTTTATTACTTCTGTATTTCAGCTAGTTTTTATATTTTATTTTTAATTGCTATTGTTCATATGAATACCAGGCATCGTTTATGCATGAGTCAAGGTTCACGAGTCATCACTCACAACCGACGACCACCAATTATTATTTCATCATTTAACAGCCTGTGGGATAAAATGACCGATGAATCGCAATTTGAATGAATACAAATAATGATATGAACAGGATCATCAGGAAAAGTGGTTTTTCACTATTCTTTCTAAAACGTTTATCATCACTTTAAACAGGAATGCTCACGCCTCTCTCTTTTAGCACTGTTTTACAATCTGATGTTAGTTTTTACACTGGGCACTGCTCTATTTTTTTTCATCGTCATCATAATCATTATTCTCAATGTAGTAACTCGAGTTTTCACTACACACGTTTATTGCCATCACAGAGCTTATATTGCCATCAACATCGTAATCATCAACATACAGTCACAACTGTCACTGAAAGTAACCAACAAAAATTTCGACCCATCGTCTTTCTTTTCTCCTCTGTCCTTTATCTTTCACGTTCATTCTCCTATTTCTAGAATTGTTTCGTACGGGTTCTAGAAAATATTTCTGAGAAATGACCAATATATATCGGGATAATCATCCACAGGATTCCACTACACTTTTTCTTCCTTTTATTCCATCGCAACTAGAGCCACTCCAAAAGTCCTGGGCCATCTGCGCCCCGTCCAAGCATTTAAGCTTACGTATTCTTCAAGTTCTTTAATCTTTTGTTAACAGTTTTAACCAGTTTAAACTCTCCGAACTCGCCGTGGTACGTCGGTGTGTGTTAACTTTATCATACGATTACTATTTTCATGTACTCGTAGTCGTGCGAGAGTGCGATAGACTTTTGGGAGTGTCGTGTACGAGCGGTAGCAGCGGGTCGGGGGAGGGACGAAGTACTAAAAAACAAACGAATAAAGTGTTGCCAAGATGGCGGACTCTATTAATAAGAAAAAAAGAAATAAAACGAAACGTCATATCGTGCACGGTCCACCAAGCGTCACTGTCATTCCCAAATCGTGATATGACCGGTATGTTACTCTGGATCATCCTGGACTCTGGACTCCGACACGTCAAAGGGAATCTACGGCTTACTTTCAAATCCGTCTTGAAAAATTGACCACCAGCTATTCTAAAATAAACCCATATACATAGATAGGTCGTGTGCAGAGTAAGATTTTCCGATCACAAGTTAATCACGTGAATGATTAAATTTTGCACAACTTTATTTCTGGGAATCTATCAAAAGCTGCCCAAATGTGCAGAAGGAGAGCTGTGCTTGAATGGAAAGTGAGCCCTGGATGGAAAGATTCCCGAGTATTTGTTCGATATTTGTAGATTTGCAGCATTGAGCGAAGGTCAATTTGACATCCGAAAGATGACAGACGAAAGCCTGCATTGTTTAGAATATACCTCTCTTTGAAACTGTACGGTGCTGACGCGTTGTTGCCATTGCGGTGACAGATATGAAAATGCAAAGTCCAATCTCAAAACTTTATCCACATTTGTATCATATTCTGCATACCTCTGGAAATTTGAAAGTTTCAATGATCGGAATCGGAATGATTCATCCGCCAGAGTTTCTTTGCGGCAAGCACAGACTAGTTTAAAAAGAGTTAAAGTCAAAGAAAGGAATTAAGAATGAAATATTCTTCCGGGAAGGGGCTATGCGTGACTCAAATACTGACCTTTGCCATAAATGTTGAAGATGTAGAATAAATACGTAA
Source organism: Athalia cordata (assembly GCA_963932425.1). Classification (NCBI taxonomy): domain Eukaryota; kingdom Metazoa; phylum Arthropoda; class Insecta; order Hymenoptera; family Athaliidae; genus Athalia; species Athalia cordata. The sequence continues at coordinate 1,892,340 of OZ010627.1, forward strand.
ATATTGCTTCACAAAACTCAAAACTCCTCTGGATACTGCCTCGATCGTTGACCGAAGTCGTTGGCTGATTCGTTGATTAATGTTAAAAAAATTATATTTGGAAAAACGTGGGAAGAATCCACCATGGTAGACGGCGATACTGCCGGCGACACGTCGAACTAACTTTGCCGCAAAACGCGGGTTAGATCGATTTGAAAATTCTATTAGATAGTTAAAAATCGTTGCTCTCAATTAATTATCTAACCGATTAACTCTCTACTCTTCCCATTGGTTATCACTCTGAAGTATCCGAGAAGCAAAATCTCGGGGCGTCGATAAGGTGTTTATTATATAAGTTCGCAATCGATGTATTCTGGATAACTGGGAGAAAAAAACCAGCAGAAGCAAAAAAAATAAAATTACACGAGCTTCACGTATGCGTTGGACACACACCACCTACGCATCTGGATAGGAGGATTATTATAATTTATCTATAAATATCGTAGTATTCACCAGACTTTTCCACGATGCAGGCGTATAGGTATACCTGTTGTAAGTAAAAGAAAAAAAAAGAAGAAAAAAAATTAAATGATGATAAAAAAAAAAACAACGAGCATCAAAATAACTTTCAATGTAATTAGATACAATTAAGATAATTATTAACGTTAATTAACAAGGTGGCTGACTAGTGAATGCGCGCCTCGCTGCTGCGTAATTTAATTTTGGGCAAAATTATTACGTGTTAACAGTATTAATTCAATTTGTATGTTTTTTTTTTTCTTTTTTTCTTTTTTCTTCACATTATATAATGGTAAGCGGTGTGATACGTAGGTATGCAGTATCATGTATTAATTAATTAGTAATGCTAATACCACGATTAGAACCTAGAGGTTATCGTCGAACAACACTGCCCCACGATATTACTATGTAAATAAATTCTACAAATATAAATTTCATCCATTTTGTTCCTTTGATAGTTAGGTACCCCATCATATTTATTTAAGAAAGAAAAAAAATAACGACGTTCTAGCTGATTTCTGAAAAGTCATTCTAGAGTTGTGTTTTTAAATTTTTTCGAATAACAACAAATAATTTTTTAAACTACAAAGGCAACGATAAGGAGCTCTGATTAAAATAATTATTTGTCAGCCATCTCTGACTTTACCCAACTGTCCGTTTCATACCTAATTTTTCTGACTCATTCGCAATTTTACAAGTCTAGCTGCGGTTCTGTTCAAAGCTAAATTCTCGATGGTACGTCTTGTAGATTGATAGTTTGGAAATTCGCCATTTAGAATATTGAAGAAATTTTAATTCAAGCGACGCTAACGATAAGACAAGATAATTAGACAGGATATATCAAGATGGATATTCTAGATTAGAGTTTGTTGAACGAATCCAGGGTATTTTCCGGCAAGTTGGACTCGCTTTACGTAAGCAATGTGATAAAGAAGTATTCCGCATTGCCGGACGATCCCATATCATAATACATAATCACAACACAGCTGCGATAGCTCAATTATAATTCTCTCGTATCGTAGACAAGGTAAATTTATACAGTCATTAGTATCGACAGTCGACAGATTTATTATTTATAATTTTTTTTGTCAATCGTAGCAAACTCATTAATATCTTTTCCTCCGATCACCTACATCATTTCGAAAGCTCACCGCAGCTATGTAGAAATTATTACAGTGCACCGACCTCATCGACAAGTAGGCATTATTAATAGTTTCGACACGAATAGAATTTAGCCAATGTTCAATAATTATTTAATATTAAATTTGATGATGATAATAATATTATATGTGTATGTATATAAGCATATCCAATATATGCGGGGTATGTACACGATACACACACACACACACCCACACGTGTCTTGTGTGTATATATAGATATTATATTTGTATATTATTTTACACCTATTTTTCTCTATTAATTATAATCGTAATAATAATAAATTGAATAGCTTGATTTACTCTCCGTCGAAGGGGAGGAGGTCAGCTAGACAATGCCACTCCAGTCATTCTCTTTCTACTTATACTTGATTTCACCGCTTTAAAAAGCATCGTACCATCGTCGTCTTCATTCTTCGTATTATTACACATTACATAATTATATATCATTTATTATTTACAAATCCCAAGTATCAGAGACGGTTCCAATTACTCTTAAGAACGCACTTGCCGATGGCAAGCTGGGTAATTCACTCCGTCTTAGATTTCCCTCCATCGTTATTTCAGTCACCATATTAATTCTAGCGCACGCTGCCTACGATAGAAGATCTGGAATAACAATGATTCCATGGTTACTGACAATCAAATAAATGTACAAAAAAATTTGAATAAACTAAACTATCGGTGAAAATTACCTGGTACTTGATTGTTGTCCTGTGTTTTGTTGCCGAATGTGTCCTGGAAAGGGTTGGTATTATCGTTGGCGTTTGTAGACGTCGGTACGAAGGGGTTGCCCAAAGGATTGAATGGTATGGCCGTGGGATTGAGATTTGAGTTGATCGAATCTTCGTTAGCCAGTTTTGGAGCAAGTTCAAGGATCTGTCCGGTTGTCGTCGAGTTGCTCATATTGTCTGCAAACTCCGATAGGTCTAAGAGGTTGTTCGTTGCGTTGTTTTGCTTGCTACAAATACGAAAACCAGCTGAATATAGGTACAACAGTAATTCGATAATTTGGTTTCAGGTTTTTTCATCGCCTCGTTCAACAATTATCAAACTTTATAACCAAGGCAGATAATTAAAGCGCACGCATATACATTAAATAAAATCGCTCGTCAACTTATTTTCATTTTGCGTAAAGAAACAACTGCGAATACAAGCTATCTAACAGAGGATTATTATTGATAATTATTACTCTTTTGGTAATAATCAGAATATAAAGTTCCTACAAAAATAAGCATGCTATGCGACAGAAAATTCGCACAACACACCTCTGAGGAGGCGGTCGTATTTCGCGAAAACAATGTTTTTAGCTAAATTACCGATTCCGTGTACAAAGACACAGTACTATCTGTAGAGCGAAAAACAAGCTCAGCTGGGATAGAAATAATAAAGTGAATATCTTGGCTCAACCGAAATCTATACTATGTAATAAAACGGAATTACGTACGCTGATTGTTTTTTTCTGAATACTCTGAATGTTCATGCTATTCATTTGTTTCTTCTTTGATTACATCGTTACGTAGATTGATTTCACCGATTAGGGGGTGAATCACAGGAAAATTCACCAAGTTGAAAACCCCGATGGGATTAGACAAGCGGGTATCGATGTCAAGGTATAAATCATACGTATATGAGAAAGTGTAACGAAGGAGAAATCGACAACATTTGGTGCGTTTCCCTGAAATAATACCTAATCGAACTTTTGTTCTTAAATTTTTTCAAATAAAGCTGTAATTGGTTTATCTTGTCATTGAGCACACGATGCAAATTAATTTCATAGTATTATATATCATTATATACCCTACCTACAATAATAATTAGAGACTTAAACAACAAAATATACACAATTATACATAACTTCAGGCCAGGGGTCATGATTTCCCATTCCAACAATAATAGGTAATGGGTAAATTGGATGAAAGATTAATTGGATATTTATAATATGTGTGTGTGTGTGTGTGCGCCGTATGTAAGTGTGAATAGCACAAGTGCATACAGTCTTATATAAGTATGTGTACAGTTACGTGTTTCAATTGAACTTATCAATCATCATTAGTAATATTATTATCATCCTCGTTATCGTCGCTACGATTATGTCGTCGACATTGTAATAAAAAATACGGTTATGGTTGTTATTACCAACAAACATCATGATCGTCTGCAGTCTGATACATATTATCGCGTATCATGTTGCCGTTCGATTCTAGAGGAATCCGAAGCTGCGGTGACTAATTAATCAAATTATCAATTGTTAAGTCAGCTATTGTTATCTATTTTTTTTTGCCATGTGTATTCGTCGCCTTAATAAACTAATTTGATCATTATAATTACAATTTTTTCAGCCTCTCATTCCATTTCTTTATCGGTTCTATCATGAACTTGTTAAAACGCAATCAGATAGTATTTAAAAATTTACTACGTAGAACTTATCGTTTATTAAAATTAAGAATAATATATTTATGCTATCGATCGATTTACAATAAGCGGTTTATGTTTCGTCGCAGTGATCCTGTCGTTCAAGATCGTTGGACTGAAGAGGAAAAAAAAAAAAATATATATATATATATCCGGTTTTTACAAAGAGCGCAATAAATTATTATTATTATTATTATTATTATCCTTCGAATAGGTAATTAATACGTATCTACAAACATGTATTCATCTTTATATGAAATAATAATACACATGTGTACCGCCAAAAAAAATAAAAACAAAAAATTATAAAACATCACTTATGAAGTTCTTTTTAAACGTCCATCATCGTGTTGCCTATTATTTCAAACAATCGTTCCCCCGTTTCACTTTTCAAACTCAAATATATATATATACACTACATACCATATGTATAAATATTAATATACATGTATATATATCTTTTTTTTTTTATTCCCGACGAATCGATCCATTATTATTTTTTTTTTTCTACTATTTTTGTATACCTACATATAAATTTTTCTTTGTGTTTTTTTTTTTACATTCGCCACATCATTTCAGATTCATCAAAACAGACAACAACCATAATAGATATCTATCTACAAAAATGCGTGTGATAATAATGGTTACAATTATCAACCTTATTCTTTTCTTTTCGTTTCTTTTTTTTTTGATTTAGCTATTCAAAATTTTAGGAAATATATGTATGTATCGATACAATTACTACAGTCAAGTTTAACTATTAGGACGTGATATTCATCGTGACATTTGAAATACCGTATGTACCAAGCTGATCAAGCTTAAGCGGATCCTTTAGATTACACATATAATCTGGCATTGGCAGATCTGATTTTTCATCGATATCCGAGCCAATAGATTTCTCATTTCTTTTTTCATTCGTTTAACGTGAAAACCAACGACACGGATGAATAAAATAATGAAAAAATAGTTGCTCCTCTCACCTATGACAACCGAAATTTACAACAACGATCACTTTTCTCATGATTCAATAATGACCCCACTGCGTATAAATAACAACACTATGTATGAAAAAAAAAACAATAAAAAAAAACTAATGATCGTAATCATAATCATAGTAACAAGTTTAGATGAACGCGAATTGATTCAGTTTAAATATTCATCAGTCGTCAAAGACCAATCGATCGCCGTATCAATAGTTATCGTGGTAGTTGTATAGGTATTTTGCGCGATACGTAAAACTTAAATCAACGGTATAATATAGGTTATGTTTCTATTCTCTTGGCCTAAGGAAATGGATTCCGATTATTAACATCGCGCGCGTATTTGTTTTTGTTTTGGTTTTTTTTCCAGACTTGCGAAGTCATCCGCATCGTCATACACAGCATGGTACTTACACAGTTGCGTTGTCTAGGGCGACGAGTGGTTCGTTGTGGCTATTAATACCATTTCCATGGTTAGTGTTGTGGTGACCGTTTAGCTCTCCTTCGCCATTTCCTTGGGCGTTGTCTAGTAGCGAATTATTGCTGCCACCATTTACACCGTTTGTATGCGTACTACCGTTACGAATAATTTCCAGGGGCATTGTCGTCGTCGTCGTCGTCGTAGTTGTCAACGCCGACGATATCGAATTATGCTCGATGTGGTGGAGAGCTTGCTGTTCCGCCGCTATAAATTGCTGCGTTGCTTCCGAGATAAGACTTGCCGTCATTACGTCACCACCCAATCCTTTGTCCACAGACAATCCTTTACCTTCGTCGCCGGGACTATCTTCTTTGAGTTTATCTCCGTCGCCACCTTCGCCCTGGAAATCATTCGCGATTAGATTTTGCGAATGAGAAAATTTTATAACCCTGGACAAAGTTAACGATACCTTGGTGGGTGTGTTGGGTTGATTCTTCCCCCTGGTCCTGAGCATTATCGCTTCGACTCGTTTACGTCTCGCGATCCTCTCTTCTTCTTCTTTCTTTAATCGTTCGGCCATTTCGATGCGCTGTCTGAAATTCAGCGACTAGCTATAGGTCACATGTTCCAAATCCTAAGGAACAGCGGAGCAGTTCGAGGTGAATTGATCAAGACTTACTTTTCAGCTTCTTCTCTGGCCTTTCTTTCTGCCTCTTCCTTCTCCACTTTCTGACGTGCTTCTTCCTCCCGTCTTTTTCTGTCTTCTTCTTCGCGCCGTTGAGCTTCCTCGATGGCCAGCCTCAATCGCTGTTCTTCGGCCTGGCGAGCTTCGCTTGCCAATCTCAAAGACTCTTCTTCCAGCCGACGCTGCTCCTCCTCTTCCGCGCGTTGCCGTTCTTCTTCCAGGCGAATCTCCTCTTCCTAAAAATTCACAACTTTAAATAATCAGAAACTAAAAGTCGCTCGGTGAAAGGTTTTTCCAATAATTTGCAGAGGTGACTTTATTTCATCGTATCTCGACAGTTCCAAAATACTATTTACAATTCTTTGACGTTCTAGTTCAGCTTCACGTTCAGCTTGCACTCGGGCGAGTCTCCTCCGCTCGGCCAAAGCTGCTTTTGCCTCCTCCTCGGTAGTTATTCTGGTTTTGGCGATCATCGAAGCTGTCGAGGAGGTGATCGATGAATTTATTGTAGATAAACAGAGAATGGAATACTTTCTAAAGTTCTTATTTTGGATAAACTCACCTGTCATGTCAACGGGTTCTTCGCCATCAGCCTCCGATTTAAATTCAGGCTCTGGATTCTTTTTCTCCGCTTTCTTCTCCTCCTTCTTTTCAGGCTTTACGGGCGTCTCAGCAAGTGGCTGAACCGGGGCTGTAGCAGGAGTGGATTGAGTACTCGAAAGTTGATCCTGGCCCAAAGGATTGGTCTCATTTTTGTCGGACAGCTCCTCAACGATAGCTGTTACTTCTGGTTTAGCTTCCGGAATCACAGCAGTTGTTGTTTGCTCAACTTTTGTCTCCGTTATTGTGGATTCCTGCTGCGTCTAGTTTTCCCGACAAGAAAATACAAGAAAAGAAAATTCAGATTCATATAAAAACTGCACTTTCACGCCCCGATAGTAAGTAAATAACAAACTTACTTGTATTTTTTCAGTTCCATGATCTAGTTTTTCGTCACTCCGTTCTATGAGCTTACGATCGAATTCCTTCTGATCCGTGGTGACGTTTTCATGCTTTGTATCTTCGACTTCGATATTAGTTTGAATAAGTGGCGGCTGCTCGGTGCCAGGACTTTGCAACGGGGTGGCTCTAGGAGTGATCCGAGGAGACGCCTTGGCGGATTTGATCAATTTATCTGTCGGCTTCTTTAAAATTTCAGCTACTTTTTGCGTCGAGGGTTTCTTTGGAGTGCTATTGTGAACCTTTGGCAGTGGCGGCTTGGAATCTTTCGATATTTTAATATCCCCAACGAAATCTAAAATTAGACAATTGGAAAGATATAAAAATCCAAGCTATCTAAAAATCCGTTAAAGTTTATCTATATGTACATAATCTATTCATAAGGGCAATGCTTTGTTACATGCGGATCCAATTTAAGTTAATTTTCTTCCCAAGCATATAAAATAGAGTGTATAGTAAAAGAGATAAATAAACAAAACAAATGCCGAGATTATTGGGTTGAATAATAGTAAGAATAATAATAATAATAATGGAAATAAACTATAAAGCCGTGCTCACTGTGTCGCTCTGTGACAGTAACACCTGTTCCGGCGATGGAAGCGGGACGTGGACGACGTGGGGTTGTCGTGCGAGGGCGAAGACTGACATTACTGCTGCCTACGCTGCTGCCGCTCTGCTGACTCAAGGAGCTGTGAGGTCGCGATGGGCTGCTTGGAGTCACCTCACCGCTGCGAATACCTACGCCCACCCGGTTTACGAGCCTTAATTTTATGTGCACAGCATTATTTCCAATTGAATTTCACCATTATGAATAAATGCTGATTCGATTCCTTGTTAAAAATAAAAAATTTTGATCTCGACCCTCCGACACGCGTTCAAATAAATGTCTCTATCAAAATTTGAAGTTTCGCTCGAATGATTTCACGCAGATGATACACGTGTATACTGTATACATATGTATATGTAAATATGTATGATATACCTCGATGGATTCGCGATACGCGATAAAAAAGAAATATGTACAGATGGGGTCATTGTAAAAGTAAACTACGGAGAGGCGATGAAGAGGTTTATTCGATCTAATAATTGGAAGAAATAATAAATGGATAATATTTCTCTAGCAATAAAGGTTACATCGAAATTCAATTTCTCGATACCTCTTACAAATATATGACAAAATCTAAAGTGGTTCGGAAAGTTTTCTATGCTTCAATTCTTTTTAATTTCATTTACTTGTGCAACTCATCGATTAACGTGACCCCTATATGAAAGCATATTTGAAAAAGAAGCCGCCCACCATCATGGCCGAAAAAGCTTAGAAATATTAATGTTAAAAAAAATAAGTAGAATATGAAAAATTCGATTGAAGAGAAAGAAAAATTACGATTGGTATTGCACATTAAACATGTATAATAATAAAGGTAAAAAAGATAATAATAAGAATGATGATGATGATGATGATGATGATGATGATGATGATGATGATGATGATGATGATAATGATGATAGCGATGGTAATAAAAATATAATAATAAACATCACGTTATAATATTTGTTACAAATAATGTGCATCTTACCGATTAGCAGAAGTAGTAGGGTAGTAGCGTGGAGGCAGATAGATAGGCAGATGAGTAGGTGGGTAGTACGTAGGTAAGTAATACATAATAGCATGATACCTTCACCCTCACAGCTGAAGAAAGACTTTGGAGCGTAGGTGGTTGTGATCTCTTGTTGTTATTGAAATAACTTCGACAATATACTTACTTACGGCCATACCAAGTGTTAGCGCGCTTGTTGGTTGATGAAGATTATTAAATTTGAGAAAAGTATGTAGCTTTAGTGATAGTCGTTATCGTTAGTATTATATCATAGAAGATGCTAAAATATTTGTTGCTCTCTTTTCTCTCAGGATATATTTTTCAAAAGCATGCAAAGATTCGACGGTTCCTTTATTTTTTTTCTTTCTTTTTTTATTATTTCTATTTTTAATTGCAAAAAAGAGCAGCTATGGTTGAAAATACTCAATGGGAGTTTAATAGAATATCAGTGTAGCGCAGTGAAAAAAAAAAAAAATTAAGATTTTAGGGTAGTTAAATGATTCAGAGTATTTACCTCAACCAGTGGTCCTTGCCTGGATATGTGATCCCAACTCATGAGAATGCGAATGTATGCAGGTGTGTTACGCATTACAAGGGATAATTGTAATACATATTCAAAGGTATTTATGCACCGGATAACCAATTATTGGTTGTAAGCTTGTATTACGTTACTGTGTCTGGAGTATTTTTTAAGTATTTTACCGAGCCAGTACAAAGGGTCTGATTATATCTTCTCTACACAGAGGCGATACTTAAGGCCACCAAATATGGGAGAGAAAAACAACCGTACAAAATCTATGGAAACTCTTGATATTTACTGCGAAACAGCTATGGGGATTTAATACGCAACAATGTTCATTCGTTCACACTTCGGGGATGATGTTGTTGAAAGAAAAATTACTTTCCAAACTGTTTCGAATAGATGAACAAACGAACAATAAGCGAAAAGATTCAGACGTAACACATGGAAGGGAGTCTTCAATTGCGTGACTTTTGAAATACTCCTTCTGGCAAATTTTACGAGTTGAGCCCACATACAGTGTTTTCAATGTCCTTACCTTGCTGTTGCTGCTGCTGCTGAGGTTGATGATGTTGCTGTTGGTCCCTAGCCCTGCGTCGCAATCTTTCGGCTTTGGTTGGTCTTGGTGCGGTTAAAGTAGCACCTGGCAAAGTACCCATACTACGAGAATTATCGGATCGCTTAAGGCTTTTTGATCCAGCTGCAGCCAAGTGAGACATGCTGCGACTCATGCTAGAAGCCCCCAAAGGCTGGGACTGCTGTTCTGCCAGGGTGCTAAGCTCGCTCGGGCGTTTCCGAGGCTGTGACAATTGGTCCAGCCTGGACATGGAGTAAGTCCTACCTGGTGATCGCGTGAATGCCTTGGCGCTCGAGCTACGTCCTGTAGAGGAAATAACGTCTCGTGGCGATGGTATTGTCGGCATTAGATCCGTCCGCCTCCTGTTCACGCGTAGGTAAGCGGAGCTCGGAGTTCCCGGTGTTCCATCGCTCTCTTCACCTGTAAATCGTCGTGCTTAAAGGCAAACCCAAAGCTAATCCCTGGGATAGCACTCGCGATAAACTAGCAGAAATATATTTTGCAAATAATAAGATGGATGTGTAGAAATTAAAAGAATTTATCGATAAAATTAACATTTGAATGACTATCGAGGAGGCGATCGTCAAATATCGTATACGATTTCAGAAGAATCAAACTCAAATGACAATTAAATTTCAGGCTAGAAAACAAGAAATGAAATTGTGAACAAAGAACAAAAAATAAGACAAAACTTGTGGCGGCGCACACAGGCATCTATGCAAGACGCATTCTTCACAATCCAAACAGCCAGTTGCTGGATGCAGGAGGGCTGCTTAAAAGATGCGGATGGAGGATCGAGTCAAGGAAATTAACGAAGAAGGAGAATAACAGCAAGCAATCGAGCGGTCGATACGAAGACTGCACAACAAAAAATTCGAGCAAGGTAACCGAGTTCTCCAAAGTCTGCACAATTGTCTCGAAGTTAATGAGTTGGAATTCGAAATGGGGATGGAGTGCAAAGGACATTCAGACATGCTAGCGTGTGGTACGGTAGTTGTATGAGGTGTGTTATAAAAAAAATGATAGACAGATAAAACAAGACGATATAATATGAGAGAGTTGATTATGTAGTGCATTGAATACAAGAGAAAAAGATCGACGTAGGAGCTTTCCGAGACATCAGAATCGGAAATATTCCTGATGCAGGCATCTAACGTGAGCAGGACTCACCGCTGACTGGGCGCTGAGTAATGTTGGGTGGCCTAGAATCTCTACCTTGAACGGCGGGCTTATAGTCGATGTCAAAGACGTCGCAGTTGGGAGGCAAAGAGAGACTCGCTCTCTTTATTTTTGCAGGAGTAAGGGGAGGGTCGGGGCTAACGTTCCAATTGAACACCTCGTACATTGACGAGGACATTCGCATATCTGGAAATAAATCAATCAATCGCCCGGATTCATTAGGAACAATGTAAGAAACAGCCCGACAGTTTTGAGTGCCAAGACTCAAAGGAGGAACTTCGATAAAACTCTGCTCCAAAACATTCGGACTACCTTTAAATTTATTTCCAAAATCTCATCGACAGTCGTTAAGAAGACTTGGAATATATAGTAGGAACAGATGGAATAAACTATCGTGATTTGATGTAGATTTGCGTGTAACGGTTTAGTGGAGGAATGTAATCGATCAAACTGTAAAGAGGTTGTTGTGATATAAGAACACTGATAAAATGACACATAAAACACGGGGGCATTGGAAACTTGCCATCACGTTCTATCAATGTGCTGTGACGAGATCTATGCGACTAAGATATCCCATGCATAAACGAGGTAAAAAAGAAAATAGATGCTCCACCTAGGATAAAGATGATGACGTTAAATTTAAGAAAATGAGAAAAAGTTTTAAAGAAAAAAATCAAAACTAAGCGGCGATGTGATGCGATCGATTTGTAAAATCTGCGAGTAACCCTGTGATTCCATTAAAATAACGGTAAACTTAATTTCAATTCATAATCGAGGAGAAAGTTTTTTCAAATATAATATCCTGCAAATTTGCATAACATTATCCGGAGTCCTGATAAGGGGGAAAAATTTTTTCAACTGGCGACAAACCTTCTCCAGCTTTGCGGTCGAGTCCTCCCGCAGAAGTGGCTCTCTTCTTACTGCCATCTAGTTCCCTCTCCGAAGATCGCCTAGTGAGCGGTTGGGCAGCTGTGAACATCATGACATTGGTCGTTGAAGTAGCCCTACGAGTACCCCAGAATGTGGAGCCACCCGTATCCGCTGGCTCCAGCATCCTTGGCGTCGAGCTGCCAAATGCAAATACGATGTGCGATCTCTCATTTTTCTTTTTCGCCTCAATCCGAGCCTCTCTCTCTTGATTCTTCCGTAATATTGCCTCCCTCCGTTCCCTTTCTGCTTCCCATATTAACCGCTTTCTCTCCTCTACCTGGTTCCGCCTTCAAGCAATGAGATAATTATTTTTTTTCCACGTTAGATAAAAAAAAGTCCTACACTCCTCTACGATATTCGGTCCATCCGTATGTTTTAAAAAGAAAAGGTAACTACCTGTCATTGTCACGGCACCTGAGCTCGTCGATTCTTTTCCGCCTTTCTTCCTCTCGTTGTTCCCTGAACCGTTGTGCAGCTAGGGCCTGCTGTCTGAGCTCTTCAAGTTTCCGTTGACGCTCCTCATTTTGCCTGTCACGGACTAGCTTTACTCTGTCCGGTTCTTTGGTGCTCCCAACTGATTCACGTCCTAAACAATAATATTGTGAATCAATCGAACTGAGATAATCAATTGGGAGCAGATGCTGAGAATTACGAATTATTTAGGTAACCTACCCTGTACGTCGTATGGACTGTCACCGTCGAGGGAGTCCTCGTCATAGAGACTTCGCCGTTTGACATCTGCGGCGTTCATGAAAAGAGAGAAAAAATAAAGAGTTAACTTCAATCAGGTGGTGTTTGAAATCACAGACAAGTGTAATATTATAAATTTGATAGCCATTATCGCAAATTTTCAAGACGGCGGGGGGAACCTTGTCGCGCGTTATTAAAACTTAAACCTGTAGTCTCAGTTCTAATTAAAATTATTATGAGACAAGAAGAGATTGGCGACAAATTAGAGGGAAGAGGAATGCGCGACTCACCCTTTGAAAAAGAGTGGCGATTGCGTGAAGTGTTGGATCTTGGTTTAGCCAGCTCCTCGGAAGCGGCTCCAGCTGCAAAAGAAGAACGTAACGTTTTTTTGGTTTTCCCCCTTTATTTTTTACCGTTTAAATGTCATCGTCGCAGATGACAACGTTCATCTTTTACAATGGCTAGGTAAATACCGCGTCCCGCAATTTCTCAGGTTATTTTAGTCCCGTGGACTAAAATTTTCCCTTAAAATCACTTCATCGCTTATAGAGGAATCGAGTTATTTCCGTTAGCTCGTTCCATCTAAATCCCCTTGAAAATTCGATTTCTGTCCCCTCGTGTTGTCTCAACGTCCCTGTCGACCAGCCATTTTTCATCACGTGTCGTCTCAGTCCGACGAAAGCTTTTAACGTCCTAATTTCTCGCTACTAAAATCCTTGAAATTTCACATCTCCAGGGATTGAAAAAATAAAAAGTAATTCACCGAGAGAATTGTGATGGGAAGAAAAAAAATATATATTTCCCCTATCTACGACACGATTTATACAATCTGTGCAAAAACTACAGATGTATTTACCTATCTGCAGTATGCGGAACATGAACGGCAGAGAGCTGCGAAAGATATCAATAAAGTGCTTTGGCTCTCCGCTTTCGCTCTCCTTTGAAACTCGAGTTTTCCGGCTTTCGGTGGTGTCGTATAAGGTGAGCGAGAGTCGGGGCTCAATACGATCGCATAGGTACGAGACGATCCGCGAATCAACCCAACCCTACCCAATAATCCAAAAAACGCGGTGCAGAGAGCATTCGAGCAGGAAAAAAAAGGTGAAAAGAAAAAAGGGGTAGGAGAAAAAAGGAAGAAAATAGTAGGCGGGAAACCTGCAGGAACCTCTAAATGTCAAAGTTCGCCAAGCGCCCTCGCTCGCAACCCGGTCAATAGACCACCGGGGAACCGAGAGAAAAAATTCTGCGTGTCTGGTTCACCGGGACACCCGTGTGAATATAAGAGATGGGGTCAGGGTAACAGCCGAACGCTTATTTTGGCGGGATATGAACAGTATTTTTTGTTTTTTTCACATTTCTACTTTCCCTGGCGTAACTCCAAAATCTTGAGCACACATCGTAGACGTATCTATTCGAAAATGTCTAACATATCAAAGAGAAAAGAAGAAAGAAAGAAAGAAAGAAAAAATATGTTCTGTATTTTCCCTTTTCGGACGAATGTTTTTTCTGTCATGCAATGACCATCGCGAAGCGTCGTCAAAATTGCTTTCTCGCCTTGCAGGCCGCTTACAACGAAAATAACTTTAGCCAATCATTACCCTCCCAATCTGGAGGTTTTTCTTTTCTTTGGCTTCAGTTCGCTGCTTTCGACAGGATTCAGAGGGCGGGTCTTACATACACGTACACCAGGCTCTTTTCTCTCACGAATCGATTCAGAAAGAAAGAAAAAAAGAAAGAAAGAAACACAGCGATTATAGATTTATTTCAGTCATTCTCTCGCCGATGCACTCGATAGTTTTCCCTCATTCTTCTATCGTGCATTGCTTTGTGTCTACCTGTTGAATCAGAATCGTTCTCTAAGCTCGAGTCTTTCTCTTTCAATCGTCAACTAATATTATCGGACACGTGTTTGTATATTAGCATGCTTCGATTATCGACACTGCACTTGGAGATTCATAGAACTCTCAACAAACGTAGAAAATATCGTCTAAAATATCGTGATAATAAAACGTTATACTTATATATGTATATAATACACTTAAGGTTTCTACTCGGACACCTGGTACAAAAAGCGTTCTTCACTTCCTAAAACGAATCTTCGCTCTAATTTCCTTATCTACTATACGTACTGTACACTGTACTATACATTATAGTATACGAGGCTTCTAAAGCGAAGTTTTTAAAGTTTTTAGTTTAAGGAATTAAACCGGAGAAAACTGGCTCATGCCGCATTGCAGCGATTAAGAAAAAACTCCAAGATTTCTATGAACGAGCGAGCAGAAAAAATAAATAAAATACAGTACAAAGAAAAACTAGTCAAATTCGGAAAAGAGAAGAAAAGAAAAACCGTACACGCCACTACGGGGAACGCGTGCAGACTATAAGTAACGGGTGGTTGGTTTATAATCATTCA
Source organism: Athalia cordata (assembly GCA_963932425.1). Taxonomy (NCBI): domain Eukaryota; kingdom Metazoa; phylum Arthropoda; class Insecta; order Hymenoptera; family Athaliidae; genus Athalia; species Athalia cordata. Next base: position 1,907,405 of record OZ010627.1, read on the forward strand.
AAAAATAAGAAAAAAATGAAACATCTGATAATCCGACGGATGATTTCTTTATACGTCGACGCTACCTTCGTCCTCAGAGTTTGATGAATCGTAGATTGTTTCGTTGGACGAGATATTATTATCCTGTCTCGATCGGTATCCTCCTTTACAAACGATATCCTGTGGTTGTTCCGTAGATGTGAATAAAATATTTCTTCTCGCTCTCCTTCCGGCCGGTGAAAAGTCTGTCGGCGTAGCTGGTGGCTTCCTTCTAATTATATACGATAATTTGTTTTTTTTTTATCACGTACATCAATATAAGAAAAATAATAACTAAATTAGAAGAAAAAAAAAAATGTAAAAAAATGTGTCTCACAGTCAAACTCTTCGATAGCCCTCAGATTATTATAATTTTTTTAATAAAAAAGAAAAAAAAAAGAAAGAAGTTCAAATCTTTATTGATAATTAGAACAATATGATTGATTGATTTTTTTTTTTCTTTTCTGAATAAAAAAATAGAAGAGTTTTTTTGACCGAAGGACGTAGAAAATTATACCGTTGCGACGTACTCCTTAAAAACGAACGTTGACGTCGAATTGTTTTTTTTATCCGAACAATTGTATCGACATTCCTTGACCTCCATACTATCGGATGACGAAGTTGAAGATAAAGATAAAGATGAAGATGAGGATGAAGAAGACCTTGAAATCTCCTTGGCGGGAGATGAGGGCGGTGATGTTGGTGGCGATGGTGATGGACTTGCGGATCTTCCCGAACTGTAGCAGACCGCTGCTTTTCTAAGTGTCTCTCTGCACAACTCTGAGAACATTTTTTACACCCCATGACCCGATGGCCGGATAAAGGCCGGTTCGAATGAAACCAAAACAAATGGAAAAATAAAATAGAAAAAAAGTATAACGATCAAACAAACACGAGTTGTTGTAGTTTTATTTCTTTTTCCATTCCTCGACGTCCGCACCGAGCCATCTTTGTCTTTTTTTGTCAATTATTATTATTATTATTGTTTCTGTTTTTTCTTTCAATATCGCGATCACGACATCTCTTTAAAAATCTCTGCGGATATCGGATCGTCACTCTTTGGGGAATTGTTAAAAATTAACAGGAATCCTGCAGCGATCGTTTTCCCCCGAAACTTTCATCCTCGTCCAGTTTGACATGTTCTTCTTCATCGTTATCATTATTATCGTTGTTGTTTCACTTGTAAAAAACTACACTGCACGTTGCGAGAGGTCGTATAAACTGTGCATTGGTGCACGAACGGTACGACCTTCGTAGGAGTACTGAGCGGTTGATACTGCGGGTGTAGCGGGCAGACCAAGTGTGTTTTAATTTTTAGGGGTTGCTCTGATATTCCAGATGGAGACACCGTCGTCTCTCTAAAGGGGAGTGTTGGCACACCGCGCATCCCTCTCTCTGGCACCCTCGCAAAACCCTCTACTTTTAGTAGGTAGGTAGGAAGGTAGGTAGGTGGATGGTTAGATAGGTAGGTTGGTAGGTAGGTAGGTAGGTACGTTATACGTATATATATGATGTTGCATCGATCAGTTGCGACTTGCGCGGCAACGTTCGCACAGAACATAACGGTACGCTTTTCAAGTTTCAGCTATACCCCTCTGGGCTTGATTTTCCTTACGGAAATTCCGTTTCGATGCGAAGAAAAACTAACTCGTGAAATTAGAGGGAGAAAGAGAAAAAAAACAACCTCGTTATTACGATGCGATATGAAAAATATTCATCCATGGCGGCTTGAAAATAACTGCACGTTTTTACGTTTCACTATTTTCACGTTCTTAGCAAGTTCGGAATTAATTGAAGTTTTTCGAGGTATTCCAAGCTTCCTAAAAATCTGATAAAATTCAGTATATTGTTCATCAAAGTATCCGCTACAATCTCCGTTGGAATTGCAGTTCGGTAGGAAAATCTGATATCTTCTCCTTCGGATAAATTACAATTATACCTCCTTAAGTCTCGATCGTTTAATTCGTTTGTGGTAATTTTCTGCGATATTTCACGGAATAATTTCATTTATTATACCATGGATTGTAATTGTAATCGTTTTCGTCTGATAAAAAAGATCCGATAGAATTGTTTGCTGCACCATTAGATCTATCATTAGATCGGTTTGATTGGACCTTGTTAACGCTCCAAGAAGATACCTTCTTTCTAAAATGTGTGTAGCCGGTGATTTTCTTTCTTTCTTTCTTCCTTCGTTCTTTTATTTATTTTTTTCTTCTCTCCAAATTCTTTCTCTTCGCCCTTTTTTCTTTACGGTTCCGTTACACTCCGTTAACCACCACCTCTTCCATCATCGTCGTCGTCGTCGACGTCGTCGTGGTTTCAACGATTTTCTTTGCTTTTTTTTCCAACCCCTCTTCTGCTATATATCCTGAAGATAGCGACGCTCGGAGGGGTTGAAAATATTAAATTTAGAGTAAAAAAAAGAAGAAGAAGAATACTCCATTTAAAAGAAGGTACTACGAACATCCTAATCTTCAACTTTCTCTTAGTTGTTTAAAGTGAAAAAGGAAAAAACAAAAAGGAAAAGGGTCACGATCGATATTACATTACAAAACATCTGGACCACGTCCAGGATTTCAATTTTATGAGTTGGGAAAAAAAATGAAAAAAGAAACAATGACAAAACACACTTACTATACTATATGTGGATGGTGATAAGCAAAAACGTCCTAACCAACCAAAATATATATATATTTTCCTTACGTAATATTACTGAAATTTATGGACGACTTGCGGCAAGGATGATATAATATGATCCTTAAAATCCCTCCGTACAATATTATTTCCAACAAATTTCAAATATTCTATTACTTTTCAGTTTCTTCCTTCACCTATTATTATACAGAGCTTTTTAATTTTTATCCCACAGATTCTCCGCGTACCATATGTAACCAAAAAGGGTTGGTAAGAGGAAAGGAAGAGAGAAAAAATTGAAGTAAAAAATTTCTTCTTCGAGTACCAGGATATATCACAAGGTATATAGGTATATATGTTATGTAGTATTTATATAGTACCTACATAAGAGGCCAGTTGGTAAGTTTCCAACCACGGCTTTGTAAAAAAAAACGTAGAAAAAGAAGAAAAAAAAGCGTTTTGATTTATCTTCAATACGCTTTTGATATGTATGTATGTGTATATGTATAGTTATATAGCGACGCGCGAAGAAGAAAGTCATTTGATAAAAAATTTAGAGCATGTGAAAACTATTGAATTAAACATAAAGCAGATGAAGAGAAGAAAAAGAAACGAGAAGAGGAAAGAAGAAAATAATAGAAAATAAAAAGAACAATTATTCCATTAATGCAGACGACGCGACGAGTGGGGTTGAGAATGATATATTTCGGATGAAGTGTTAACAATAGGTATGAAAATCTAGATATATAGTGGGTTTATTATTATACGTATGGCATAATACATGAAGCGGAATTATAACGCCACCCGCTTTTCCATATCCCCGAACTTCCAAGTCGTACGAACAATGCGCCCCAGAGAGTAGAAGCCCCTCGCGTACCCAGCGTGCGTCGGAGGACGTGGATTAGATACACAAATGAAAGACCGACGGAGATTAGAGAAGAGAAGAGAAGAGAAGAGAAGAGAAGAGAAGAGAAGAGAAGAGAAGAGAAGAGAAGAGAAGAGAAGAGAAGAGAAGAGAAGAGAAGAGAAGAGAAGAGAAGAGAGGATGACGGTGAGGAGAATAGTGAAACAAACTGAGCTGGAAAGCGTTATGGCGCCTCTTTCATTCGCCGTTGAATTTCCCTATACATGGGCATAACTCTAGATCTTTTGATTTTGAAAATGAATTCAGTTAGTTGTATACATATTCGATTCTTGCCTTGATATTATTAAATTTTTGCTAGTTCAAACCATTTCTTTTTTCTTCTCCAGAATATGGAGAATGAAAAGTTTTAGAGATATGCCCCATACATAGCTTATACACGCATTATATTATATCTAGCGTGCATTAATACAGATTAGCCATGAGACTTTTTCATTCCAATTGGGTTAACTCGAATTCAATTCAATTAAATTAAATTAAATTAAATCCAATAACTCTCCGCACATAACCTCGTAATCTAATTGTACATAAAGATTTTATCTCCATTTTTTTTTGCAGTCTAATTATAACGGCGTGAATCTCTTCGTGGAAATTACTAACTATACATATACATATACCTAGGTACTCGCATAACCTACATGACTGCACATGTAAAAATTGCGGGTAGTCAGGCGCTGCGGAGCGTGATTAGTTTCTTTTCTCTCTTCGTTTTTCAATCTTTACACAAAAACCGCGGTACGCCATACATCAGCTGTGTGAACACATATGTGCAGGACGAAACGATTAAAAAAAATTTTCAAAACTGAAAACTGGAAAAATTAAAAACGTATACATGTATGTAAGTATGTGTATATATTGACCTTCGTAAAAATGGACCTTTCTCAATCCTCTGCTGTCATTTTTCTTCGATCTTAACGTTACGGTTGAACCGGAATTTGTCTTTTCATTAAGCGGAAGATCGTTAGGTCCAAGATTTTCTCTCGACAAAGAACTAACTAATATTCCTCTGAGCGTTGCCAAAGTACTGCTCGGTATACCCCTGTCCATTTCTTTTGTCCCCATTATTGTTCTCTGCACTATTATTATTATTATTATTGTTCTTATTGTTATTCGGTTATCACAATAAACTCGGAATTTATTTCATCCGCGGTTCTTCGTCGAAACGCGTCTGTATCAATTACATAGAAAAATTTCAAAATGCAAAATCATTGGAAAAAAACTCCCCATTTTCAAATATATGCCGAAAGATGTATCAATTCATTTTCTGATAAGCAAACAATATCTTTTTTTTAATCAAAAATTTTGTTTAAAAAAAGAAAAAAAGAAAATTTCGACCCACCCTGATATACATTATATAGAAAAATCTTCTCGCGTGGCTATAATAGGGATATTATGTGAGGTGTGAAGAGAAACCAAAGAAAAGAAAAAAGTAGGTGGAAGTAGGAAAGAAAAAAAAGGAGGCGCGATATTTTCGAGCCCACTGCAACGATCTAGCCCGAGGCAAATTAATTCGCGTCTTTTGGTAGGTAGGATGGGTAGGTATACTATACGTAGGTAGATAGGTATAGATGGGTATATAGGTATAAGTAGGTGGGTAGGTGATACGATATGAGAATGAGAATTGGAGAGGAAAACGTAAAAAGAGAGACACACACGCGTGCGTCACGTAATCCTCAGTTATTCGTCACATTCTTGAACGAAATCAAAATTAAAATATTTATCGAATGAAACTATAGATTTAAATTCTAGACAGACATATATTCAGAGGCGATGGAATGTACGTGTGTGTAACAATATAATAATAATGAAATATGCGATCTTGCGGTGACCCAGAGAAAACCGACGTATTTAATTGCATATAATAATATGGTGTGTCTATCGTAATACGTGAAAAAAATCAAGAATTTAGAAAATTAAAATCAAAAGAATGATTAGAGAAAAAAACAAACGATTACATGAAATCAAAAATAGCGAAGAAACGAATAAAAAAAAAAGAATCGTATACTGTCGTAAAATTTTTGCACCGCATCTTTCTAGTTCTTATTTTTATTTTGTAGGTTTCTTTTTCCTTTTTTTTTTTGCTCCGACAAATGGGTTGATAAATTGATTAACGCGCAAGAAATTAGCTCCGTATAAAGCCGCGGTGTAGGAGGTCGATAATGAATGGGCAGCTATAATATACGATTGTGAAAAAAAAAAAGGAAGAAAGGTTGAAAAATTAAATTGATTAGAACGACGAGTGCTGTGTGCATAGGGAATTATACGGAGATGTACAGATACGTATATGTATATATAGAGAGAAAAGCTAGAAGGTAATGTAGGGGGGGAAAAAAAAAGAATGGGTGCGCCAAATAGGGACACATGTATATCTGGTGACTCGAAACATCCAACACATATTCAATATGCTAATAGAGTATGACGAGAGTCTCTAGAGAGAGAGTCAGTCCCGCGATTAGCGCTCCAGAAGAGAAGAGAAAAAAAAAAAACGACGTACAGCTGGATGTCTACGAGACGTGTAATAATATGTAATTTATATGAAATTTACAAAGCACAAAAAAACGTAGGTATCGCGAAATCAAATAATCCCAGTCTCAATTATGATTTCATTTTTATTTCCCAACATCCCTTCGGTGCAGTCGAGATTTAAAGATCAAAAAAAAAATCTACCGCAGATATTATACACATACACTCCCTTCGGCATATATTTTTGCTATCGCTTATTATAACATCGATGAAGAAAAAAAAATAAATAAATTGCCAGCCGATCATCATATTATATTCGTTGTTTCACACCTTTAACTTGGCACTGCACATATCGACAATAACATCACTGCATCGTTGCACAAATTGTTTTATTTTTTCTTTCCTTTTTGGTTAGTTTTTCTTTTGCTTCATCGTTTTTCACACTGCACCGTATTATACGACACGATAAATACCTTTGATTATTTATTTATTTGGTTAATTTCTTAATTTCTTTACAGATTATGAAAAAAAAAAGAAAGAAAATGACGATGACGAAGAAGAAGAAGAAGACGAAGTTAATAGAAGAAGAAGACGGACTACGATAAAAGTCGCGTGCGTTATAATAAAGATATACGTGAAATAAATATATAGGAAGTCGGTCGTCTTTCGAAACTATGTTACCACCGTGCACAACTAATTGTTATATACTACCGGAGGAATATATATATACATATACATAAATCATGTATATATGTACGACGACGCGTTGCGTACAGTGATTCTAACGGTAAATTTTCAATGCAACGTAGGTATAGCCGAAGAAGCAGAGAGAAACAGCAGCAGCAGCAGCAGCGTCGGCAGCAGCAGCATCAGCTCAACGAAAACTTGATATTACACATTTTCTTATACAGCACCTCGATGCAGCACGGGTAATAAGACAACAAATTAACAACAACACACAAAACTATGGCACCTGCGGAAACACCGATTCTGCACCAATGCAGCAGTCCTGCGATCCACACGACGACGACATTGAATATTAACACCACTACGCTATGTGTATTATAATATTAGAAAATAGCACGTCGTCATATCATTTTTTTGATTCTGATTCTTCTCTTCTCTCGATCGCGGAGGAATTTTATGGAAAAATTTCTTTTCCAAAGTTCTTCTTCTCTATTCAATACGATAAATAAATTACATATAACTATTATCTATAGTAATCTTTTTTTCTTGCTCTCCGTGCACGTGTAAAAAAGCATCAAGAAGCACCACATATATAGGTATATAATACACTTTTTTACTTTCTTTCTTTTTGTTCAAATTTTATCGATTTATATCATACACTTTACGCACCGTTAAATTATTATTAAAAAATTATACATCCGAATAGTTGTTTTATTCATTTATTTTTGTTTCTAATTTTTCTATGAAAATTCACACGACATTTTTCTTCTCTTTTTTTTTTTCTACGACACATAGGTGTGCGTGTGTTGTATGTAATACGATTGACCGACCGACTCACTGACTGACTGATTGTGACTGACTGACTGACTGACTCGAAGTATAATATACCTATAAGGTGTACCGCGTAGTCGTCGACTCTCGAATGTCGCCTGTCTCCTTTACCTTGCCGTGGGGGATATTAAATCGTATATAGGCAATCACGGGAGGTGGTATATAATAGTGTGTAGATACGTACAAGTAACTGCACGGGGCAAAACGCGAGACCAACACACAAAACACGAAAGGCAGCAGCAGCAGCAGCAGCAGCGGCGGCGGCAGCAAAAGCACCAGACACATCCAACATCCAACGCAGTTTCAACTTTGTTTGAGTTGGCATTATTTTATAATTCGAATAACGTCAGATAGCTGCGGCCTAGGCAGGTAGAGGTAGGCATATAACTACACATACCTATATATAAAACTGAGACAACACACAACGCTGATAAGTTTGTTGTATATAGTCGAAAAAAATAAGAAAAAAAAACGAAGGAAAAGATGACGAATAATCGTCGGACGTGATAGAAAAAATAGGCGTTTCGCGCTTTTATATAATTGTTGCTGATTTTATGTAGGTGTATATCATACGGTATAACACGTGTGTATATAAAATTAATATAGAGTTGAAGAAAAAAAAGAAAACCAAAAAGCAAATAAGAATAATGATAATAAGAATGATAATATACAAACGTAGAATTTGTTACGTAGGAGGAGGAAAAGAAAAAAACAAAAAAAATTATCATCACGCGAAACGTGTTACATGAATGTATATATATCGATGATACATACGAAGTAAAATATACATATATGTATAGGTATACCAGATGACAAAAACGTAGGTAATATCTTAAATTCTTTTATCACTACGTTGCGTAATGATCGACAAGTATATATATAGGTATGTATAGTATACGTAATATGACGTGTAATCGATGACCTTATATTTCTGTTTAAGGCTGTGTATCAACAGCAGCAGCAGCTGGCGCGACGATCTCTCTTTATTAATCTCGTCTCGTGCATCGGATCGCGAACGCGCGGATTTTGCGTACAGTATAGATTAGGGTAGACGCCTTTCTTGGGTAATTTTTGAATTTCGTTGCTCCCTAATATAGCTCAAATGTTTGCATATTTAATAAATGAACAAAAATCTTCCCGTTCGAACAACCATATGCGATTTTTGACACTTGGCATCAGTTTTTTTTCTTCTAAACTAAAGGAGGAGTTTTGAAAAACATTCTTCCATCATCATATACGTATATGTATAACGCGAACGGATTACCGGGAGAGTATAGATTGCTTTTACACGATTACGCAACGGAATGGGGATTGCCTTCCTCGTACGCCTCGCCCCGCAATCGCCCTCTTTCGACGATCGGTGTGTGACGTCATCGAAGAGCATCGCATCGGCATCAGCAGCAGAATCAGTGGAGATAGAAGGCATTTCGTGCGTTTCACCGATTTCCACCGTCCCCGATATCATGGGATTGTTATTACCACCGTGTTCTTCTCACAGTCGCGCGGCGCTCGCTCGCGGCCTTGCAATGCCATCGATACGGCCGCGCCACACACAGAAGAGGAGACGAACGGACGTTCTCCTCCTCCTCCTCATCGTTTCCAATATCAATTTCCCCCCTTCCTCCTTCGTGGCCAACTCCTCCACCTCCTTTCATTATTTCTACCGATACAAAATATCAGTAGATCGAGGTGTATGCAGCGATCGTTGCAACGCACAAACACACCACCCTCTCTATATATCGTTCAGACGTTTAATCCCCGGATTTGGTAGACGATATATGTATAATGGTACACGTTATGTTGATATCCACCCCTGTCCGCAAACGTCAATCAACTGTCTGATGTATAGTACATATATCCTGCGTTTGCGGTCCGTATGTCTGTCTGTCTGTCAGTCTGTCTGTTTCTCAGGTATAGTGTAAAATGAAAAACTAAAAAAAAACAACAGCAGCAAGTTACAAATAACAACAACAACGATGAAGATAATAATAATGATGATAATAACATCGGCGCGTCGCGATTGTGAAAATGGCCATTCCACTTGATGTGTAGATGAGAAATTAATATGAATTATATCGAACAATTGTTTATAAGGTTATAGGAATTTCGGTTTGATACATGAGTGCAGCATAGGTATGTGGGGAATTTTTCCACGTCATTTCGACGAACCAGAAACCATTTTATGGATAGCTATCGAGGGGGTAACCACTCGATATATAGGTGTCCCAACCATTTCACATTTCACAACTATTTTACATCATTTCATACCATTTCATGAGTATTCCACTAATAAGGATATCTCGATGGGATTTATTCCTAGCTTGATTTACTCGACGGATTCGTGTTCCGGAGGTCAAAATACGTCAGAAAAGTGTCCTGCGATCGGTTTTCAAAATACTTCATTTTTGACCCCAAAATTGAAAAAATCCAAAGAGGTATACCTTAGATTTTTGTCGATTTTGGGGTAAAAATCAACATTTTTTTAAATCGGTCGTAGGACACTTTACTTACGTATTTTGACCTCAGGAACACGAATCTGAAAGTTAAATTGATCTATCTATAAAACTGATCGAGTTATCGCCAATTTATCGCTCTGAAAAGTGAAAAAATAAGGATATCTTGATAGGATTTATTCCTAGCTCAATTTGATCGGTGGATTCGTGTTCCTGGGGTCAAAATACGTCAGAAAAGTGTCCTGCCATCGATTTTAAAAATACTTCGTTTTTGGCCCAAAAATCGAAAAAATCCAAAGGGGTATACCTTAGATTTTTGTCGATTTTGGGGTAAAAATCAACATTTTTTTAAATCGGTCGTAGGACACTTTTCTTACGTATTTTGACCCCAGGAACACGAATCTGCAAGTTAAATTGATCTCTCTATAAAATTGATCGAGTTAACGCGAATTTATCGCTTCGAAACGTGAAAAAATAATGATATCTCGATGGGATTTATTCCTAACTTGATTAACTTGACGGAATCGTGTTCTTGAAGGTCAAAACATATTGTAACAAAACATTTCATACCATTTCACACTATTTCAGACCATTTCATGAGCATTCCAATAGTATTTCATATCATTTCAAAATTGACTGTCCCAAGTATTTCACAAGCGGTTACCCCCTCGATAGCTATACTATTGGTTCAAACACTCCTTTGATATTTTTTTGTTGAATTTTTTTTTGCCTAGCTCGCATTGAGCTTTGAATTTTTGAAAAGGATATAAGGGTCAATATTCTCCTGCAATTTGAATTTCCGCAACTTTCCCTTACCTATAACATAACACGTAACACGTTACAATTGCTCAGCTGCATCGATCTTGCAACCTGAATTCAATCCAATTTTATCGGGGTGGAAATAAAAAAAGGACAACGAAAACCCGGAAAAAAAACACAAGATTCAATTCAATCGAATTCAATTTGTTCGCTAGCAAACGCGCCTCGCCGATTTCTTTCTTCCTCTTTTTCGCTATCCTAACTCATCTATTATTTTTTGCTATTTCTTCTAGTTCTCCTTTTTTTTTTTTATTTCGCGCGTTCAGTAGCGTGGAAATTATTATAGGCATCGTTCCAACGGTGCATAAGGTGTGTATACATATATCTATAAATCTGTACATACGTATATCCCTGACGTATAGAGAAAAATAATATATATATATATATATACGTTTCTGCATATGTATGTATATGCTATATGAATTTACGGCTACGAATATAGGTATATAGATTTATAAACATTCGTTCGCAGTATATATACAAATGCATGTATATACGAAGTTGGGGGAGTCGAGAATGTTTGACGTATAAATATAGTTTTTGCATCGAATCACACGCTGCAGCAGAATTCTGCAGCAAAACTTGAAAAGCTTGTAGAATTCTGCATGACCTGCATAAACGCAGCATTAAACCTCGTCGCAACGCAGGGGAGGGTAGGTAGGTACGGTACGAATTAATATAAAAGACATATTTTCTCTAACAATAATTTTCTCAGCGGGCGCGTGAAAAGCGGCGACGCCGACGAGACGCTTGGTGCAAAAGATTGCGGGTGGAAAAAGAGAATAAAAAAAAACTAATGTCAGTAATGACAATTAATTATATAAGACGAATATGTTCAACTCAAAAATATAATCGAGAATCCGGCATATAATTTTCATTTTCTTTTCAATTCTCTCGTTCGCATAAGAATTTGAAAATCTATACATAATACAGCTCTGGACCCGGCATATTATTTTTTGTAAAAAAAAATCAATTCTTTTTACACGGTTTACCAATTTTTCTCTGTTTCAAATCGCGTATCGGTTAGGTAGGTATATACATGTGTACGTATACATATACATGTGCATAAATATAAGTACTATAGGTATACATTTATCCGCATTAATTGCACAGCCACGGAGCGGCGCGGTGATTACCTCTCGTATATACGTTTTTTCTTTTACTATTAATTTTATTTTTCTACAATCGTAATTTCACATTTTAAACGTATTATACATATACATATAACACGGACGTTTTGCGGCAATTATTTATTAATTTTTTTTCCAACCCTGCACACGTTTAAAAAAAATTAAACTCGAGTTCTCCGTATAAACGTGGGGGAAAAAAAAAACAAAAAAGTTAAAAAAGAAAGAAGAAAACAAAAATAAAACCAAAACGACTCGTTATACCGATATTATAGATGGTTGAGAAGCTTGCCCCCCTATACCTCTTCTTCCCCCTCATTAGGTAACAGTGAATTTAATGCAATTAGAGAGAAATAAATATTGTGTTATAATTAAAGAGTTTCGTTTCCATGCCACGAGGCAACGTACCGCGACGATAAAAAATGTAAAAAAAATAAAAAAATGGAGTAAAAGAAAAAGAAAAAATTTACGTTACAAAATATAAAATAATGGTAATAGAATTTCGAGGAGAAAAGATCAGTGAATATAAATAAATAAGAAAGAAATGAAGAAATTAAAGAAGAGAAAAAAAAAAAACAAATTGAAGAAAAATTCAATCTAGGACAGACGGCTACAGCTATAATAGGTACCGTTAATTATGAAAGCTGCACTAGGCACATTATTACACTTGCAGTGTAAGTACACGACGTTAATCAATAGAACGTAACCTAACCATGAAGAAGGTGTTCGGAAAAGACGATTCGAAGAACGAAAATTACTTTTTTTCTTTATTTTCTTTTGGTTTTTTGCCGTTGAAAAAGGAAAAGATATACGAAATTTGAAACGGAGCAAAGAAAAAGAACGAAATATTCCCCGTTCGAGAACTGTAGTTAAGAACGTGCACACTTTCACGTAAAATATGCAAAAAGTACATATCTATAAATAACATATACTCCGTTCAGCTATGCGTTTAATTTTTACAGTTTGTTATATACATCGTATAGTGAAATTTATATACGTTGTACATATGATATGTAAAAGTAAATGAATAAATAAATAAATGGATGAATCTCCGTAGAACAATAATATTTTGTATCTAGATAAATTTTTGCAAAAATTCAAATTTCAATGTAACGTACATAAAAATTCGTTTTATACATTTAACAACCTGCAGTCGCGCGAATATAATTACTTCTGTAACTATGCGACATGTATTAACTTCTCTCGTTGTTGTCATAGCTTTATAAATAATTAGAACCTGAGGGATAACAATTTGTTCATGACGTAAGCGCGGCCTAGTTTTATTACATAGGCGGCCCGATAAGAGGCCCCCTTGTTTTCTCACCGCGTCGAGATTAGTTCCTCACATACCGACCGATTAATTATAAACAAAACTAGATATTCGTCCTACCTTATTAATGGAAACTTTCAATATCGACAGAGCGAAATTATTCATAATCTTTATTTGTTGCAAAACTGTCTTACCGACACTTACTCTTACCGACATGTTGCTGTCGATTGTTGGTCGGTAAAAAAAGAAACCTAGAATCATTACGTTGTTACTCATTGGAAAAAGTAAGAACTTATAAAAAAAATTTCGTTTCTCTCCGTGTACATTAGGTAAGTAATTCAACCGTTAAACTACGATAAATGAGAATTCGGCCGGCTTATATTTAAAGGCGATGAGATCATCGTCATATACGTCAACGTAGTTCTGTAAAAATGATTAAAAACCGTATAATTGCGGAGAAAATTAAATTTTGATACAAAACATATACAGCAAAAAAGATAAAGAGATTAAAAAAAAAAAAAAAACACCTACGAATCTCTGAAATTAATTGAATAATTCATTCGTTAATCAACCACGAGATATACTGAGCGAATGCTCGACCATTTTTCGGTGGATACTCCAAAAATATTCATTCATTTATGAATATCAAAAGAAAAACTAAACAAACGAAATCGGAATTTGAAATCCGGAGACTTACGTCGGTAATGCGTTTCCCCCTCGCCCGTCTTATTGCATATTCTTGCGCGAAATTGATAATCGATTCACCGTTGTATAATCCGGTAAAGATCTGGCCACTGACGGCTGTGATGGTCACACCGAAGATGATTAATTTTACTTACCTGTAACAAACAAATGAAGAATTAAAGATTAACAAAATTTCAATATGTATGCGGAAAAAGGAGATAAAGAATAAAGGAAACGAATGATGAAAATTCTAATTTTATCGAAAACTAATAATAATAATACCCATTCGGTATGTCTATGTATTCTAAATTTAATCAGAGCTATATAAATGAATAGAATGAAAACCGATCGAACGTTTTTTTATTTATTTTTTGCACAAATGATCGATGTTGATTAATTATATTGCACGTAGCCCCCCGTCGGGGAGATTCTAGTTAATCGTATCACAAAGCCGCACATTGCGATTTCCGGTGCAGAATTTGGGTCCCTCGATCCGCAAGCGCACGTCGCGGTATAATATAAAAATAGAATTAGTATATACGAGGTATGTCATATAGGTATAGTATATAGATAGGATAGATGGATGAATTGAAATTATCGCCATTTTGATTCGCAGGGGAAATTATATCGTTATTCAATCGTTTGAAAAATGAAATAAAAATAAGATTAAATAAAAGAAATTTTTCTTTTCTTTCTTTCTCCACAAATCTATATGTATATACACATCTATAGTACATAAAAATATCATAACTGTTTCTCTATATAGGTATATAAGAAAATTAATTCACGCGCGGGCGCTGGACGTGATCGATAATTCGATATAAAACTAACCTTTGTTGGTATATACCTATGTATAGAAAATATTGTAACATATATTAATTTGTGTACGTGTGTGTTCGTGTCGCGCGCGCGCATATAGGTGTGATTAATATAAGTAATTGTTCATACCAGCTTGACCGAGAGAGCGCAACGATCGAAAAACTTTGTTCTTGACACGTGTTCCAGATTAAAACATAACGAACAAAGCTGAGCTATGTAATAATAACCCCTTCTACATAATATATAAGTCTATGATATAGCGACGCACGTTTCTCAAAAAGCTTCGAACCCCGTGCAGGTGAAGAATTATATATCAATATATTTCATTGACTCCGATTAAATCTGCATTTCTCAATTACGTTTGTCAATTTGTTTTATTTTTTTTTTTTGATTGATTTCATTCAATCAGATTCAAGTCTATACCTACAATATTCCGTGAGACAATATCGAAGTGCAGAATTGATAAGGAAAAGACATGAAAACAAACAAATGTAAAAAAAAATTTCAAATAATTTCAGACACCTGCAATGATCGGACGCGCTTTAAGACTTCCAATATAATTATTACCTATACACATTTTGTAATAATATTCCATATCACACCCCGGGCCTGTCGGAATTGTAATTCAATACTTGAAAAAAAAAAGTAATAATATAATAATAACAAACAAAAAAACCAATAAGAAAAAAACCATCAGAGGATTTATAATATACATATAGCTAACACGATATTGTGTTACCTGCAACGGCAGATAGATTGTCACGACTAATAATAATAATAATAGTAATAACGATGATGACGATGATGATGATGATGAACAATAGCAACGATTTAACGAATTTTCGATTTAGGAATAATGATAAATAATGTGAGTAAAAGAGAGAGAGAGAGAAAGAAAAAAAAGAATAAAAAACAAATTGGTGTGTATTTCGCTCGGATGCAGTGCAGTTTGTTATACACGAGGTATATATAATATAAAAATAAACTATACACATATACATATATCGTGTAACGGTAAAAATCGCTTTGGCCCGGCAGCCGCCGTCTCGTGGTGCGTTTCTTGTTCTTTCCCCGGTGACGTCTCCCGCGCGTATTGCGGTTATATAAAATTCTATCTAGAATACCTACACTGAAAATACCTAATCGGACAGTTGCAGCAGCCCGGAGAGCGGAGAGCGGAGCGAATAATGGAATGCTCAATAGCGCGGCGAGGACCGATAAAATATTACCATTTATGAAAAAACCAAAGCGAAAAAAAACGAAACCTGCGGACGAGATAAGAAAAATAAACTGCAGGGTATAACATGTTATTCGTATACTGAACTAATTATTCCCACGTTTTACGGTGACCAAAAAAAAAGAAAAGGAAAGAAAGTCACGAATATAACGTGTACATTCCGTTCCATAAACTATATATACATTCGGAACACTGCATACGTTATTATTACATTATATAAATTGAGAACGAAAATTGTTTTTTTGTTGTTTGACAAAAATAAGAACAAATATAAAACTCACACAGCCATACGTTGCCACGCGGTGCTACGTGCATTTGAAGATTGATGTGTTGCAAGTTAAAATCTAATCCTTCGAGGTCCTGCCTAAGATGTCTGCTATCCATTCCTAGGGCTCTTTCGGGTAGAAGAAAAAGGTGATCGCTACCGTGGGCGGGTCCAAATTGTAAATTTCTCGGTAAATGATCATCCCGAGTATCCCCCGCGACCCCTAATAATTTATCACTCTTCTTATCATTATCATTATTGTTATTGTTGTTGTTGTTATTGTTATTATTCCGATTAGGATTTGGATTCGGGCTCGGGCTCGGAGCGCCCGGTTTTACGGCGGTCAGCATATTATTATCGAAGATTTTGACCGCGCACAATTATTAGCGTCGATCCTCGATTTCATAAAAACTGATCTTATCGTCGATATTTGCACCAAACAACGCTCGATCTGACTCATCGTCCACCCCCACCCCCCTCCTACCACCTCCCTCGACGAGGCACAGCTGATTCCTTTTTGTACATTTTATTTTGGTTTAGTTTTTTCTTTTATTTTTTCTTTCTCTCTAACGGAACCGCATGTTGAGTAAATAAAAATTGTAGAGAGAGCAAAAAAAAAATGAAAATATGAAACTTTTCTTTATATATTCTTTAACCGTTCACTTATGTAGGATTGGCTGCATAATTATTCAATTAGTCACATAAAATTGTCATCATTTCTTAGGAAAAATGAATAAATAAATGTAAATCTAGGTAATGAAAGATCATAAATTGAATTAAATTCGCAAATTCGCGAAAAACTGGATTAATTAAATAATTAACATTAATTATATAGTTACTGTCGAAGTGCGACGAACGATTTGTTTAATCACGATATATAATTGATTTCTCTGTTTACTTATTATTATTATTATTTCTTTAATTTCGCCCACCGATTAAGCACAGCACAATCCGGCTTGTTTTAATTATCACAGTTTCGCGATTTCTTATCCCCCCCTCTTTTATTAATCTCTCGCCGGTTGAGTACAGTGCAGATGACGATGTAATGATATACATAATATTAATAATAATAATTACGAAGATTATGATAACGACGAAATGAAACTAAGAATCTGTATATTAACGTCCCCTCGAGGTGCACCAGATACAACAACTAAATAAATAATAAATAAAATAATTCGACGCGATACGGAGATAAAATAAAAGTTTTTTCACTACGGACAACGACGACGACGACGTAACCTCCGCCGCGGTCGGAGGCTGACTGACCGACCGACCGACCGGTGAATTTTAACAAACTTTTCGAAGTACGACGGAGCTTTGGAGCGCTCCATGCAGCAACAGCAGCAGCAGCAGCAGCAGCAAAGAGACAACGAGAAACAATCACATGATCACACTTATACGGACTAACTAAGTACCTCTTATTATTATTCTACTTTCTCTCTGACGGATCTTAGAAAGAATTTTTGGAAAAACATTCAAATACGAAGAAATTTCTTCTCCTTTTTTTTAAAATTAATTACAAGAATTTCTTCGTCGCTCGGTTTTATTATTTCTATTTTTCAAAATTTATTTATTCATTTCAATCTTGCCGTTGTTGTAGTTTTTGTTATTGTTTTTGGGGGTCGCGAATAAATTTTCAGGGTAGAGATATGAAAATCGGTGGGGCGTCGCCGGGTTTAAAGTTTGCAATATTAAGGGGCGCCGTTTCGACGCAGCAGACTACGAAGAATACAATAGGGGTCGATAAGACGGAACGACGTTTGGCGTCGCGACGCCGGGCACCCCCGATAGCGCGATGAAAACCGAAGAAACTGACGGGGGAAAAATAAGGTAGGAAAAAAAGAATTTGAAAAGTCGACGAACTAATCAATGAAGATATATACAGATCGTGTACTTGGAATCCGTTCTGTTCTATTCTTTCGAGGTCGAATTCTCGCACCCCCGTTCGAGGTGATGAAGAGCAGACTACTAGGTATAGAGGTTTTCTATAATTAATTCCGAAACTCTGACATGTTCGATTATAGATCGCTTCGATTAGGATAAAATCGTTTATCGAACGACGATGACGCGTGCTGTATATTTTAACGAAGCTTTTCAATCCGCAATTTGTTGAATATTTACGCTTTCTATTCCTGCTGCTAGCGTTATACATAAAAAATGCAGCAGGTGTGTTACGTACGTTATTATTAGCGCAGCAACCCAGATATTATAATCTTTTATAAGTACCTTATGCGGTATAAAGTAGTATACATAGCGTATATAGAGGTAGGTACCGCCTCGAAGTAACTGTAAAGTTATGTAGAACGTAATATATAATATATATATATAACTATTATCCCTTGGGACACCAATTTTACGTCGTCGAATTTCATCGTTACATCTGCAGCGTGTTCCGAATAGTACAATTTCGAAACCATGAGTTTTCGATCATGCAATCCGTATATTATTATATGAAATTTCGATGCGCTATAGTTTTTGCGGGAGACCAACCAACGTGCAGGTTGAAAGATGACGATGAAATTGGAGGAGATAAAAAACCAAAAAGAATCAATGAAAAACGAATAATTCAACGAGAATGAAAAAAATCCGACGTGGTTAACGGTTCCGTGTACATATATCCGATAATGTTTAACACGAGATTTCCGTGAAATCGGCCCTCCCGTTTGAAAATCCTCGACACACCGCACCGCGGCGATCTGTAGGAAATCAATTAAAACCATAAGTGGGAGGAAAGGAAAAGTAAAAAACAAAAAAAAAAAAAAAACCGACAGACATACGATCACAATGTTAAGTCGCAGTCCCTGCGGAACGAAACGTGTTCCCTATAGCGTGAAAAGACAAAAAACGAAAAGGAACGGAAAAATAAGAGCGAAAGAGGGGCGAGGAGGGAAGGGAAGAAACGAAAAACGAAAATCTCTCTAATCGTTACGCTTCTTCCTGCGTTATAAAAGTCCCCATGGCAAAAGTTGATGCCGGTGACAACGGAAAACGCGTCACGCGAGAAGTGATTACCGGGTCATTATATGCACGGTGCAGATCGAGGTGGTCTCTGAGTAAATTTTCGATTTTTTACGATCAAAGATAGGGTGGACTCCACTTCCAAAGAATTACCAAAAAAAAAATCGAATTATGCTGCTTCAACTTACTGTAGGTGGGGTTCGAACCGGGAGGAAAGGAAAGGAGAGAGAGAGAGAAAGAAAAGGATCAAATTTAGCACTATGCGAGTTCCACAGGCGATTAGAGATTCTGATCCTATATAAACCTATTTTTAACTGATTTTAGTTAGTGCAGCCTCGTTACACAAAACTCCGTCGAAAACACACAGAGAAGCGCACATACGTGTATAAAATGGTGTACGTCACCGCGCGGTTGTTTGCTCTGCAGGGGCATCAGTTCGGTGAAACTCACAAGTGGAATTATATGGATTTAAATTAGAAATGCGATCAACTTGCTGATTCTAACGCTGCAGAAAATCGCTGCAATTTATGCAGCGCGTTTGCTTCGATATGGCTTCGACAAACGAAGAAAGGAATTGAGAAAAAAAGGCGACAAAACTAAATACTACTGATCTAGTATCTTTATTTGCAGTTCGCATTAATTAATGTGCAGATCAACGAATAAATAAGCTCCTGATGATCATTTGAAATTCACATGTTTAGAGGCGTTGCCGTTATGCTGCACACGCCGCATGTTCACAAGTGCCACACAAAATAATCGTTCATTAATTAATTAATTAATTAATTAATTTTTTAAATCGTGTTCAGAATTAAAAGCCTTGCCGACGATTCAAGCAACAGCTGTCATTAATGAAAAAGCATTTTTCTAAGTCTTCAGCGTTATACAATTTACAGTGTCAAGCAAAATTGCAATAAACTCGGCAACAAAGGCTGCAGTTACTCTATAATAATTTTGATCAATCTTCACGTTTAAATAATTACAAACCTCTGTATCTGACGACTGTCGTAACCGGCCAATCATTCTCCGAAGAATCTAACATTTTTTTGCAACACCACATCGTATATTTCTGTTATTTTAGGGGAGGTTTCTTTTTTTTTTGTTTTTTCTTTTTCGTTTAAACTAAAAAGAAACGTGCAGTATACGATAAATATATATATTACAGGGTCGTCGAATTTGCAAGATGAAAAAAAAAGAAGAATCGAAATCAAATTTGTCCTCTGTGCAGCGACAGCAGCAGCGGCAGTGTATATAAGTTCTTCTTCTCCAATTGTTCTCTTTTTTCGTTCAAGTGAATTACTCTAATTGCTTCCGTGCGTTATGATGTGGTATGGCAAAATAAATTATCGGAAGGGAAATAAGAATTGGAAAAGGAGTGCCGCCGCCACCACCACCACCCGTTACGTCCGAAGGACGAACAACGACAGCCTTGGGTGCGGAGGCAGCCTTAGTCACTATGGGGTGAGAAAACGAAGAAGATAAAAGGAAGGAAAAAAAAAGTTTGTTCCACATGTCCGCGCAACGGTATTTCGGTTTCGGTCGGGCTTTGAGTTGGATTTTACGTAGACGCCATATAGAAAGAAAACGCCATGTCTGCACGGAAAAGGAAAGTCTATAACGCGAAAATGGCTGCTGCCAAAATGGCGATCAGGGTTGACAGCCGGGGTGCAGGTCGATAAGAGCGTACGTACTCTACTGTAGCAGACGACGAACCAAATGAACGACCCCCAGAGCACACGAACCCGCGATCGTCGGGGTAGGTCGCTACCACGGCAACCAACAATTCACGACAAAACTTACCTCGGAACACACGATGATAAAAAAGTAAAAGAAAAACTCACGTTCTTCAAAGTACTTTCACTAGTACATCGATTATCGAGTAAATATGGATCTGATAATCAAGTATACGACAAAGAGGAAAACAGAGAAATTGAAATAAAAATTGAGCGATACTTATAATATATTTTAGAGTAAATTCTACGGTATATCGAGAATTGATTTTTCCATATTCTGCGACCACGTGGTTCACGTACACGTACATTACACACTGCCGCCGCAATTAACTACCGAAAGCATCGAAGCCTTAGATTTTTTTTTACCCAAGTAAATACGGGAGCCGGAGAACCTGATCGACGACATACATTATCATCGCATAAACGCGTGTACGTACGACATAATCTTCGCAGGGGAAGAGGAAAAAAAAAAAAAAAAGAGACAGTACGAGGGTTCTTTGCCATCTAATCGATATAATTATCAATTCGTCGATAAAAAGACAAAAATTATTATTATTAGAAGCTTCGAATTCGGTTTCTCACCCCCCCAACGTTGATGCATGGAATTTGTTACGATTGGTATAAGAAAGAATTTTTTACCTTTTTTTTTACTGGTTTTTCAAAGAGGTATAGCCAGAAGCCTGCGTAGCCCATTTAATCGATGTAAGTAGGACGTTGACAAGGCCTCAGCCATACGAAATAGCTCATATTATAGGTCGTCGTTTAATCAGACTATAGGAATTGCGATGTACTTTTCATGTACGTACATTATCCTCTTTGTCGGTTCGAGTCAATGCATTTCTTTACTTCTATAATAGAGATAAAGTACATACCTACTGTATACGAATTAGATCATCGACAAATATATTGATATAATTTGTATGGAAAATTTGAAAAAATAAATAAATAAATAAATTACTGAAATAATCGCACGAAGGTGATTTTGTTCCTTTTAATTAACGGTGTATTACGGGTATTAACAGTAATTAACGCGATAATTGGCCACTTAACTAATTAGGTTTTTTATATCAGAAAATTAACAGCCATAACGTAATATATATTGGCTCGATGTTCTTTTGGTAGATAATAAGCTCACGTCGTCTCGACGGCTGTTTTTTTTTTTTTTTTGTTTAGTTTCTTAGAATCCCTTTTCTCTTTTCCCCCCCGTTTCAAAAATGTGAATGAATAAAATAATTTTAGATTAGGTTAGGTGAAAAAATGTCCGAACGACTCGGATTTTCCCGTATATTATGGCAACTTGCCAAAGGAACGCGATAAATGAAACCAACTGAGAAACAAAGAGTAAAAGAACTAACAACAAGAACAATTTAACCAATACAAAGTTGGAAGCTAAACGGAAATATTTGTCAACTATGTGAATAAATAAGAAAAAGAAGAATGAAGTGATTTGTCAAACAGTATCGCTGTTATCTAATCTACGACGCCTTGTACAGCGGAAAGTCAGATCTTTAATAATCGTACTTTTTATATAATCAATTTTTTCGACTCGCGAGATAATCCGCATCGCAATCCTTGAAAATACTTCTAATTGCGAACGTGCGAAATGTTTGGCGAAAAGACTTCGACGATACCAATAAGGGTCTCGAAATTCAGGCGAGAAAAAGAAAATGAAAATGAAATAGAAAGAGAAAATACAAAACTATGTTTGTTGAGGAAGGAATTTGTCGGACGAGAAATAGGGAGGATTTTAAAGATGACGTAATTGTGATAAGCGAAAGGTGCGTAGGAAGTAATAAAGAAATAAAAGTAAAAGAGTAGAAACGCATGTAGTAGTCGTGTCACTATAGTGGCGCAATAAAACTGGGTCAAGTACCGCACGCCGCAATATTATGGATGTTGGAATTTCCTGCATTCTCTAATTCACATCATAACGATATTCACGTACATTTCAATTGTCAAACTTAACCGTACGTTTGAAACACGTAGATCATCATACGGACGGACGGAATTGGCTGATATTTTTCCTACGGCATCAACGAACGTTAACAAGGATGATTATCGTGGCGATGACGCGAATATCATCAAATACCGTCCGACATTCTTTGCCCCGGTTTAACGACGACGGCGAAAGAGAGGGGAAAAAACGAATGAAGAAGATCTATTTGCACTTGTCATAAAATATGCAGTTAACTATGTACTACGCATAAACCTCTACTCTCCCTCTGCGAGGGGGAATGTCGTATTTTAACGTATGAAAATTGAATGAATTATTCAAAAACGTACCCAAATCTGTCCGATGACCATATTCGGAGTGCATCGTCGCGACTACCATATCCCGCCCTGCAAATTCCGTACGAGATTGCAGACAACTTTAATTCCTCACTTTTTGATTTACTAACGATGACTCACGGCACTGTGTTACACATTCGATTTTTATCATTTCATAGAAACGAAATAAAAACCTACGGGCACGCGGCACGGGGCGTCGCGACCGAAGTTGATTTGCACAGAAAATTAGATAACAAAAAAGCAAATAGTCATAACAATAATATTGCAAAAACTAAACAACACGCTTAATATTCCAGGAGCACCATCTGCCGTCGACGACGGTTTTCGTACGAGTGAATTTTCGTTTCAACGCCTGTGTATGTCGTGTGCAGTCCGTTGAAAGTGAATCACCCCACCCTACCGCCCCAGGGAGGAATCGGGCGTCGCGACGCTACGTCTGTACGTTTATAGGTAGAATATACCGGGGTGGCACGATCCGTGTATGATCCTTGTACACGAGGCAAGACATCGTAGGACTTTTCTAGATTCATAGACGTCATCGTGAAATAGTCTAGAAATGTGTATCTGATTAATAGACGCCGGTAAAGAAAAGAAAATAAGTTGATGAAAGGACTCAACTTCTTCACGACTGATGATTTTTCGACCGTTCGATCGAGATCGGATTTGAATCAGCTGTGAACGGATTAACAGAAATCTGTGATTGGATATTAACACAAAAAAGAGAACAAAAAAAAAACTACAAATAATCTTCAGACAAGAACGATCCATGATCAAAGTAACAAGGGTAGCATTACTTTAAAGAATGAAGGCTAGAATTCAGTCAACTATTTCTATCCCACCATGTCAAGTTTGTCTCTTAATGCAATGTTGTCGATAGATGATACAGATAGATATCAATCTATCTATGACTAGCCGAGACATATAATGATAATTGCGTACGTGAACTACACGAGTGTTATTTTAAGTTGAATATAACAATGACATTTTAGTTGACCCGTTGTCAATAGGGTTAGAGGTTTCGGCATCGATGATCGTAATATTTATTATAATCTATAATCAAGTTCCTCGTGGGGAATCTGTGCTGATAATTACGGATAGAATAGAACCTGTCCTTTCGTAGTGACAGGCGCACGAGATACGGTGAATCGGGTTCAGGGCGAAACCAGTCGGCTCCCGGGGATGGGTTTTCGGGATGTCCTGGGAAAATTTTACCCTCCGGAGTTTTTGTAAACTGATTTAAATAGAATTTGGAATAGTGACGGAGTTTATGAGATCAATTAAAATCCCCAAGTTCGACGTCGTTCGCGGTTCGGAGCTCTGCGGTGTTCGTTCGTGTCGTGGGTGACCTAAGTACAGATGTTTCTTGATCGGCTGATATTAATCGGTGAATAAATAGACTTTTGGGGGTTAATTAAGCGCGTGGATATTGGAGATTCTTTGTCGGATTCCAGCCGGACGTTTTAATAGGTAGTATACTATAAATACCTCGTTTTTCAGCGAGCCCCGAAATCTCCTCCTTGTTGTCCGCCATCTTAGCACCAGTCACTCACCACAATGCAGTATGGGTAAAAACAAACGATACCAAAAGCGACTGACTTCACCCTGTTCGTCCCTAGCATTCAACTTACTGAAGGAACCCTATTCCGCCTCGGTGCTGTTGCCATCTTTCGGAACTGAATTAAACATCGACGAACAAGTGTTGCAACAATGCTCAACCAACGGTGCAACAATGCAAAATGCGTTCGCTCTGACGAACCCACCTGACCTGATATGTTTATACGAAGGAGGTGGAATGCCGTTTTAACGAGTTTGACTTCGGTGGATTTTTGACGTTCTCAAGAGTCGGGCGTGGCGGACAGAATAATAAATATAGAAAGTTGACGGAACTAACGGCGATTATTCTAATCACTGAAGATGGACGGACGACAAGTTTATATAATTTCTGCAGCCCGGACCCCCATAGGTAATTATTTAATAGATCGTTTGATAATTTATTTAACTAAATATACTCAAGTCGATGTAACCCAATTTTGAATTCCAGCGAACTATAAATCTGCAAATATTCTACTCCAGAATGCGTCATTGTTAAGAAATATGTCATCCAACTGTCATTGAACATAGTTTTTAATTATGGACTCAGATTTCTAGTTATAAAAGGTCATATCGTTGACTGAAGGTCAAGGTTATAACTTGTAGGTCTTCATCATAAATACTTGTTCGAACTCCAGCTATAGCTTTCCTCACTGTTCAATATGTTAGAAAAATACCATCACCATTATTCAATCTTGTTGAATGATTTCTAGGTTCACTCTGCGGCTCTTTGTCTACTCTGAAGGCATCAGATTTAGGAAGCATAGTGATCAAGGAAAGTCTATCTAGGGCAAAGCTGGAGGCTGGCGATGTTGACGAAGTGATCATGGGCCAAGTAATAATTGAAATATCTATCGTCGATTGTGTCGATTAAACTGATTTGTGAAATAATTTTTCCATCATTTTTTCAGACCCTGACTGCAGGACAAGGACAGAATCCAGCGAGGCAGGCAGCTATAAAGGCTGGCATCCCCATATCTGTTCCTGCATATCAAATCAACATGCTCTGCGGATCTGGACTTAAGTGAGTCTTACGTTAACTCTTGCGGCGCTGTTCAAAAGAGGAGTCAGAAGTTGGCAGAAAATATCTAAGAGTATCAGAAGCGATTGCTCCGTAGTATAAGCCTCTGTTTTAAGAATTATTTTTTGATATAGGGCGGTTGTAAATGGGTATACATCGATAATAGCTGGTGAGAGTCAAGTGGTCGTGGCTGGTGGACAAGAGTCTATGAGCCAAGCGCAACATTCGGTACACATCAGGAAGGGAATGGAATTGGGAAATGCTACGATGGTAGATACATTGATTTGTGATGGATTGACAGATGCTTTTGAGAACGTTCACATGGGAATAACGGGTAAATATGATTTGAGTATAAAAAACAGCACAGAAAATAAATGAAATCAATTTTTCAAACTTGACTTTCAGCCGAAAACGTAGCTAAGAAATATAATATTAGCCGAGAAGAGCAAGACAAGTATGCGGCAAAATCACAAGAAAGAGTTCAGGCTGCTGAGAAAAAGTCTATCTTTCAGAATGAAATTATACAAGTGGAAGTACCGACCAAAAAAGGACCCAGAGTTGTATCCCAAGACGAATATCCTAGACCAACAACTGTTGAGGGACTGGCAAAGTTGCGACCGGCTTTTATCAAGGTAAAAACCAAAGGAAATCTGATTCACACATTGAAATGGTTGATAACGTATTAGTAAGAATTTCTCACCTCTTGCCGTTGGTTTGTCCAGAACGAGGGAACTGTGACTGCTGGAAATGCATCAGGAATTAACGATGGCGCAGCAGCTGTAGTATTGATGTCCAAAGAAGCGGCTATGGCAAAAGGTGTCTTTGACAGATCCCATGGCAGAATAGTAGCGGTTGCTCAAACAGGTTTAGAGCCCGGCCTGATGGGAATGGGACCAGTTTCAGCGGTGAAATTAGTGGTATGTGTCGAGAATAGTTTTGCCTCGATGAAGTTTATAATGATTTTGACTCGTGAATTTTCTTTGTTTTTTTTCTCTTCCAGTTGCAAAAAGCTAAATGGACGAAAGAGGAAGTCGATTTGTACGAACTAAACGAGGCTTTTGCCTCTCAATCGATTGCGTGCCTCCAAGAGCTCGGATTAGATGCGGAAAAAGTCAATGTACATGGTGGCGCGATTGCGCTCGGCCATCCCATCGGAGCTTCAGGTATAAATCAACTCAGATTAAAATGTCTACTCACGTTTGTGTATGCCAGGTTCCTTCTCCCTTTTTAATTTTTCTTCCTTGTTTTCTTACAGGAGCCAGGATTCTGGTGACTTTGCTTTACGCCTTACGACAAACTATGAAGAAGAAGGGAGTAGCGTCACTGTGCATTGGGGGAGGTATGGGAATCGCGATCGCTGTAGAAACGCAACCATAATAGCATATAGCATTAATAGACCAATGGCTGAATTTAAAATGTACAAGTAGCTGCTTCCTAACTACAGCCGATGATAGCTAATCTCTCGATTAGTAATTTATTTATTATAGATTGAAAATGACTTGCATATAGAGTGACTTTAGGAATGCCTCTAGAGCAATATAAAATGGCACACAGGTATTCGAATTTTAGTATTTACTTCACTCAATATTGTTACTCCTTATATTGCAAGCCGTAGCAATTTGGTTGTATTCAACTACCCATGATATTAGCTAGAAACTATTTAATATATTATATTCAAGATGTTACATGTCTGTTCTATTTTTATATCGCATTCGACACGAGAGGATAAAAAGTAAGGGGTTGAGAAAAATAAAATGTTACAATGGATAATAAATACGATCTTTTTATTCCCTCATAACATGATGTTCGAACCCACCTTTTCAATTCCCCTCTTCTGTAGCTGTCAAACTTTTGGCAATCGAGTAGCCGATGCCAGCTTATCGTCTTGTAATAATTCGTGCACGGCAGACATATCCTCCATTTGTTTTTGCTGCGCTCTTTTCATCTTCCATGTTCGCTTTGTGCTATTTGGGAGCATTGGACGTTCTCGCAGAATTTGGAGTTGCTCCCGTATCGCAGGAATTATTCGAATCTTGAAAACGAGGTAATATTCGTCAGTCGAATTAGTTTACACATGACTTCACATCACGTTTATCGTGTATTTTCGATAAGATTATGCGGCTAAATTAAATTTTGCGTAGAGAAAAATAATTTTATTGTAAAAATAAGTTGGGTGATACAACTATGTCATTAAATAGCTTATTTACATTTGTTGCGATAAGATGCAATGACCTTTGGATCACATCGTCGAAGGACATAAAATTATGCATAAATTGGCTGGTGGTACATATTTAAATATTTATCTCCCTCAACTTCTTTGCTCAATAAAATCATTGCGACTAAAAGAACTTTGTTTGGCATTGTCTAAGATGCGGAATATCGTCGCGGAAGATTGATAACATGATTGAAACTGATAATATAATATAGGAATCGATGGTGAAATAAATGAGTGTCCGAATATTCTTCTCTCTCATCGATTCAATACCATTCATCAAGCCTTGGACACGCTCTTAGGTTTTCCAGGATGATATCCGTTGTGCTTCTTCTCCTCGTCGTTTGCCGCAAAACTTTTCAGCGGCGTGTCTAAAGCGTTCTCAGCCATAAATTCCACTGAGGGTATGCAAATTCTTGAGTAATTGTATATAATATGTCCCCAAAGAGAAGTTAAAACTTTGTCCTTGGATTCTATCTGGAAATAGGAGCCCCATATCTTAGAGGTGAGAATCTTCTCGTCTCCGTGAGATAAACTAGAGTCAGTCATTCCTTCTGCAAGTTGTTCCTCGACCACAGCGACCGTATCACAATTTGCATGTTGTCTAGGTGTGTATATATCTTGTATTAAATTATCACCAACATACAAGCAGGACGGTGAACTTTTCCCTGTTTCTCTAACAAACAAATCATTGAGTTCCGTCCAGTTACCCTGACTATAAACTTGATTCCGTTGCAGTTGTTCTCCCGTAACAATGTCAGTTTCCTTGTACCCATCGAGTTTTAAGAATGGACGAGACCCGGTAAAAAATCCAGGTTTTCTGGCGTAGCAGATGACAACGTCAAAAAGTGACTTCCAATTCTCACCAAGCGCGTAAGTGGCGGTAAAGTCAGCAAAATCGTAATTAGACCCGGTGATAAGGTACGTAATCTTAGTCTTTTTCAGCTCCTTTAGCCACTCAATTAATTTTGAACTAGATTTACGCAGATATTTCTCTGGACTTCTACGAAGTGAAGGGAAGTAGTGCCCGTCAACTTTTTGAAAGTTTTCTCTGTCGAACATGTCCATTAAACCACTGAGAATATCAGGCCAGATAGAGTAGGGCTCTTCGGGCGGTCCACCTTCTTTTTCATCAATGGTATCGATGATCCTTGCAAACACTAGGGAAGCTGGCATGTCAAAGTAGTCAAGGAGTGTGCGCATCTGTTCAGACAAAGGTCCATTCCATGTTACCAGAGGATCGGATGCAAAGGCATCGGTAACATGCCACCGTCTATCGGGATAGGCCTCGTCGAGTTCTTCCTCTGAAAGTAGCTTGGTACCGTGAGTGGCACGGATGATCAATCCAGCTGGTGAAATCCTGACGACGTTGCCCCGTGCAAAATCGAGAACAAGTCCTTTTTGCATAAAATCAAAGTCATGTTCTCTGAGTTCAGCACGGAGGTACTTGTCGTCATAGCCGTATTTATCGACGAGAAATTTGGAGAGCACTTCATACTCAAGGGCGACCATATTCGAGACATTATACCGTAGCAGGGTGTTGTCCAAGTCGAAACCGACACAGTCGTAGTCAGAGAACCTGAATATGCCCATATTTGGTTTAGTAGTTTTCGTTCTTGAATGCCTGACACTATCTCCGTCGACGTTGTTCAATGGAAAAGAGCTCGTTAACATACGAGCAATAGAAACAAAAGGTATTAACAGCGGCGGATGTAAATTAGCAAACAGGAGACGACCCTCTTTCCACGGATTACGAGAAAACACTCGCGGAACTCGATAGTTGACATTCACCCACGTTTCACGGGGGCATCGTCTGCTAGTTGATTGGATAACCTCAGCACGGTTAAGTATTGGAGGCGGAAGTTGCGGGAGGTGGCTCGCTGAGCAGGGGGAAGAGGAAGACGCGGCGCGGTAGATCAGCGAGTAGCAGTTGCCGTTACGAATCATTTCTAATTGGATTATAACCGTGAACTTGCAATTTTTATGCCCTAGCAGTTACTCCGGATTTTATACGAGACCGTCGAGGGGATTGGCATTTCATATGCCAATGATGTCTGTCTGGTACATACGCGAGCCCCGATATATGGGCCAAGGATTCGTGCTGTGGTTTCGCGCGGCAATGAGATTATAAATACGCGTACGCTGCTTACATAGGTTGCTACAAGTTGACAAAGCTTGTGCTTTTTTCAATTACATCCAATGTCAAGTAGATAAGACAGACTTTCTTTGTTTCTGACACTCGCTGAACCATTATTTCACGTCAAAGTCGACATTTCCAGGAATGATGTTGAGTAATGATTATCATTGGTAGGAATTAGCTCGTATGTTCAATTTAGTTAACTCATTCATGCATACAAATAGATTGGGTGGGTTATTTTATTTACTATCCAATTCTCAAGGCCGCATTCTCGGTCCATTCGATATTCGATTCTTGGCTATAATCACGTCGAGATGCTGACAAAATTGGGCATTGGAATTCAAAACACCGATGACATTGAGATTCGGATATCGGTTTAGATTGTGCGAAACTCACCTGCGCCGGTATATGGACGTAACGTACGTTTCGGGAATGGACGAAGAACATTTCAAAATTGAAGGAATCTCCTCTGGGGTCAACGAAGACAACATCTTTCATAACAATGTTCATGTATCTGTTTAGATCGGAGAATATAAGAATTAAGTAACACTACCGGCAGTCGAGTTCTAGAATCCAAAAATAATTTTATTTTTAATACCAACCCGTCCACCTGTTCGACCACTCCAGTGATGCAAGCTTCATTACGTAAATCAACCGTTGTTCGTCGGCCTTCTACCGCCTTTAACAAAATTGCTAAATTATTGTGAAAGAAATACCGCTCTTGGTTAGAAATCCGCGTCTTGGTGGCCATTCCCACACTGTCAACTGTCGTCACAACATAAACAATGGAAGTTCGGCGGCACTCGGCGATACTATCATTTTCAACTAATCGACTCTACGCAGCTATCGATTTTCGTGAGTGGCGCGCAGGATTTCAAATTCGAAAATATTAATTTACCAGTGAAATTTACACAAAATTTTTGTAACCATGGAAATAGCAGACGTTATGTTCGCGTCTTTGGATTTATTTTCCCTGTATGAAAACTACATCTATTTCCAAAAATGATTACTCTCCAGAAGGAAAATGCCCTTCGACAGTATATCGATAACGGATTGATTCTCACTCAAGAAAAGTAACTGACGTGACTCATGAAATTATAAGGATATTCACAGGGTCTTCGATATGTCTACTAGCTTTTTGAAAAGTAAACTCTACTCTAAATTGCTCTGTTCATAAAATAATGCTGTGTGATCTTTACAATGGCACCCAAGTTTTTTTTTCTCCTCATGCGCAGAATATAAAGTACTGCAGAAAATTGGTGAGGGATCTTTTTCCGAAGTATTGAAATGCCAGGATCGACAGTCAGGGACACTCTTTGCTGCAAAGAGGCTAAGAAAAATCTATCAAAAGTACTATGGGTGTATTATTAAGTTGTTGAAGATGCCTGAAGAATTTTCACATTTGAAATTCTAACCGAATGATTATTTGAATGCTCACCATTAGCATGAGCGAAATTTTGGAAAGCCCGGAAGTTATAGCAATGAGGAAGATCAGCCGCCATCCAAATATCCTTTACATGGTTGAATCGCACTAGTAAGTATTGCCACATTTACCCGATATTCGATGACAGAGTACTTGATGATTCTTGCCGCGCAGTGACCCACTCCCTGGAAAAGTAACGCTCATTTTCGAACTGATGGACATGAGTCTGTATGATCTTATGAAAGCAAGAAAAGGGTAATCAACGGATGCATTATATCATCTATGCCGACATCAATCCATCCATCAATTGTGAAATTTTTGCAGACGAGCCATAGGCGAATCGCGGGTGAAAATTTACTTATATCAGCTGTTAAAAGGACTGGAACACCTTCATAAGCACGGAATTTTTCATCGAGACATTAAGCCAGAAAATATACTATTAAAGGTTCCTCTTTTCGACAACCATTTTCAGATTCAATCTATCGTTGAAGTTCATTACGCCGAGCGATCATTACTGTACTGTCAAATTTCTGTGTAGGGCGATGTAGTTAAGCTGGCAGATCTCGGATCGATTAGAGGAATCTACAGCAGGCCTCCGTACACAGAGTATATTTCAACGCGTTGGTACCGTTCGCCAGAATGTTTGCTAACTACCGGTTTCTACGGGCCAAAAATGGACGTTTGGGCAACAGGCTGCGTTTTCTATGAGCTTCTTACGTTAGCCTCAGACATTGATTGACTTCAATATCGCTCGATACAGAATCAAATCTTAAGTTTGATGTCTCAATACAGACTGAAGCCACTATTCCCTGGAGCTAACGAAGTCGATCAAATTACTAAAATTCATGCTGTACTGGGAACCCCACATGCGAGATTGGTAGCCAAGTTCCGCAGGCAGTAAGTTAAATGGAATTCAATAGATCGAAACAAAATTTTTCAACCCCTATCAATATATGATTTTAAATATTATGCCTCCCAAGTAGCAAGTCTAGAAACTGCGAGTATTTTTTTCCAACAAAAGGAGGATCCGGAGTCGCAAATCTATTGCCACAAGTCACCGATGCTGGTAGAGATATTTTGAAACTCATGCTAGTCTACGATCCTGAAAACCGGAGTAACGTCAAGCGACTATTGGAACATCGCTACTTCAATGATCTGAGGCAAAGTTCACCCACCTTACACCGTATACTAGTCGCGAGAAAAACCTAGCATTACAATTTACTCAACATGTAGGGAGAACGAGTCTCCGAGACACTCGAACTCCATAACTTCGGCGAGCTCTTTCCACGACCCGTATCAATGGCGGAATCCAGTGCTGCTGAGTTATATAACTTCTGAGCGTCATAGAAAGTCTAAAGTAAGATGCTTCCTCGGAATATGTATCACAACTTGATAGCGAACGGATTGTCAGCAGCTGTTGGTCCCTCGCCAACAAAAAGTTCAGTTAGATCCTGTGGATACCTGCGGATTGAAGGTGCCTAGAATCGTTGCATCGAGTCCAAGTGCCAGGCTCGTCGGAAGCCTGTCCAACAAGTCTACGGCTACAAAAATATCAAAATCCGATAAAGGCAATGCCACCACCACCGTCCAAGATACGAAAAAAAAACTTGTCAGAGCATGGGGAGCAGCGAATATCTGTCCAAGAAAAAAACAAAACATTACCAAGATTGCGGATAGAATTTCCAAGGTAAAAACATCCTCTGTCTTCTTTCTCCCGATATGTGTCTTCCGTTAATATTTCTTGTTGGCAGGAGATCACAACCGACTTATCCGACTCCTCCTCGAAGCTCCCAAGTATCAAGGGCCGTAGCAAAATTATAATATCCAGAGAGTATAGCACCAGCCCCGAGGAACTGAGGACAATTCCGACAAAACGAGGGCCGTCAACTCTGGGTACACAGTATGATTTTCCCATGGAAAATACCGTTGATCAAACATACGAGCAGCGATTACACTTCGAGCACAAAGGCAAAAATTCTGAAGAAAATGGAAACAAGCATAACAGAAGCAGGTAAAACATGGCGATTTCTTCAAGTATGAATTTTGGAATGAGAGTAACTTTGTTCCAGCTTTTTGCCAATCTTAACCTCTCAAAAACTGGACCTACTGCCTCATCGCGGTTCCGGAGGAGCTTCAAGGACCGATACAGCACAAATAAGCGATTCCAAGGCATTGCTGTGTGGCAATCGTCGCCAGAAAACTAGATTAGCCACTATAACAGAGCGAGGAACTCCCGCGGCCTCAACTGCTCGAAGATTAATTCCATGCATTAAATCTCCGATAGCTAAAAGTCCAGCTAAGAAAATTGCAAGGAATGAATACGCTTCGCTCAGTACTACGCCCAGTAGCGTAATTCCTGTAAAAAAAAAAAATCAGACCCAGTTCGGAAACGATGTATGATAATCAAGAACGATTAGGAGTCACTAAATAATGCGATTATAAAACCGATGCTATTAAATTCCCAGTAAATAACTGTTGAATCAACGCGAACGTACGCGATTGTCATTAAAATTTTTCTACGGACAACCTTACCATGTGATTAGATTTACACTGCGTCCCTGTATTTATTTTCTAGACATTTATTCAATACATATTCTATACAATTGTATCCACTATGTATGTAAACGATGGAACAGCAAAGTTTTTACATGATTTCGAATCTGTCCGTACTTTGCCCATGTCGACGATGCCGTTTGCGATAAGAATAGAAAAAAAAAAGAGAAAAAAAAACAAAAAAAAACTATCCAAGTGATTTAAATTTCATTACCTTGATTCCGCATTGCATGGAAAGACGATACTACAAATACGACTTTGAAAAAATTCAGAACAAATAACATTAGTATGTATTATGAAAAAGTTCGTTGATTATCTGCATCGAATAAAAAGTGTAGTACATGTATGATAGACTTTACAATAATCATAGGTAAAAAAATACTTTTACGTAGTGAGTTCAATGATCGCTTCCTACTCGAAAACACGTCCAAACTATAAAAGGGCAGCGAGAGATAAAAATTCCTTGGTTGAATTTCAAACCGTACGAAGAATCCTTTACTATTAGAATCGATCACAGGTTCACTTATCCTCCCGTGTTACTCCGTCGATGAATCACGGCTTTCAGACACCCCGGGTTTTCCTCGGTGAATCTTTAATAAAAAATGAAAATCAATTTCACGGTTTTTAACGCTTCGAAAAATTTGACGGATATAAAGATTTTCACCTTATGTTTTTAGACGCAAGCTTTTTGGAGATGGCCGGTTTTAATCTACTCAATCCACGGTTGCTTCTCGCGCCTCTTCCAGTAATTATATACACATGCTTAGTCTTCTTATTTCCCTCATTGAGCCTCGATATTTGATGATCTAGAAAGACCTCGAGGGCCTGGAGAGCTTCTGTTACGTAAAGATAATGAAGATCTAAAGTATTTTCCGTGTTCATCACGTAGTCCTGTGCCAAAAGGAAAGCACTAGCGGCCGTGGAGTTCGCGTCCTCCATCTTTCTAGAATGTAACTTTGCCTGGAATGAAAATTAAATGATATAGTCTCGCAAGAATCATCGGGATAAGTCCGAGGAGATATTTGCTAACCATTTGAGAATAGTACGCGGCAACTTCCCTGTTGCCTTTCCTAAACGCTTCGGTTGCTTTGTTAAAATTCTCATTACGCAGGGACAGGTGATGTTGAGCATCTTTCCTCGACGCATGAGCTTCCTCCAATGCATTTTCGTATGTTAACGGTGCTAAATCAGAACTTCCAGAGTAGTTGAGGTCGGTTTCTTTGGCAGCAGAGACCGATGCTCCCATATCCACCTATCGAGTAGTTTTAGAATGATGAAATTTACCAAATCCAACAGACTCGATTACTGACTTCTGAGATTGTACCTCGACTTCAGCCGACTGGGTAGACTCTTTTCTGGCCCTGTCGATGAGGTTTTTCTGCTTTTGTAAAGTATTGTTCCGGTCTACGACTTGTCCAGTGCTCGCCTCAAGGATATCCAGCGTCTCCTTGAAGTTTCCATTATGGGCGTTGAGAATTTCATCGAGAGTTTCCGGATCATGATCGACGAACATCTCATGGAGCATTTGCCGCGTTAGTCTGGATGCCAAGTCGTTAGGAGTTTCTAGTTTCTGCTGATTTTTCTTTAAAAAAAAAAAAAAACGGATCATTCCGGATGAATGATAAATAGATAAAACAACGTCACGGGCTACCTTCTACTCACCAAGTCATTGTTGTATATGGCTAAAGCCAATTCCATGTCCATTATTTCCGACAAATTTGGAACCACAGGCTCCACACAGTTCTGAGCTTCCTCCTGTTCTAGTGACCTGGCGTATTCCGCATCTGTGAAAGTAGTCTTGTAATTGGTTCAAAATTGTATTTCAAGCTAAATACCATACGAGATTTTCACCTTTTTCAATCATCTTATCGAGTTGTTCTTGCTGGGCATGGAGCTGTTGCTCCATGCTTTCGATCCAAAGAGCATGGAGCTGCTGGGCCATGGACTTCTTTATTTGGATGACGGGAAAAAGACCATCGGGAAATTGAAATTCGGGATCTCCGAACTCAGTTTCTAGGTTTTTGATGAAATCCTGTCCTAAATTCAACTCCATCATCTCCTCCGGCTCGATATCGTCTTCTGTAAAATCGTCAGCGCTTTCGGAGGTCTTCGGTGACAGGGTTTCACATGCGATATCTTCGTAGTCCACAGATATTTGGGGAGAGAATTCTATGGCATTCTTTGTCTGTATCTCCTCCTCTGATAAATCTGGCTCCCCGTTCTTCCACCTCTTAACTCTCAGTATGTGCGGATTGTAGCTGGCTTCATTTATCACCATTTTCTCTTCTATTTGTCGCTTGAGTTCTAAGATTTCCTCCGACACTCTGTGCTTATCTCGTTTTTTTTTCCGACTGAGATTTTGTTGTTGCGATTTGGAATCGCCGTCGTTTGATTCCGAACTGCTGGATTGTTGTTTCAATTTGTCGAGCCTCTCCTTCTGGGGCGTGGAATTTTCGCTCTCGGAATCTTTAGCTTCCGAACTCGAGGCTCGTTTTTCAATGTTAATTTTAGGGGAATCAATCTTCGTGTACTGAGTCACGTGTTCGGGAACTCCGTCAAGGAGCACGTCTACCGCCCAGTTGAAATCTGAGCTACAGAGATTTTTGTAAATCTCTGTGATATCCTCCGAAGGAATATTGGAAAACATTTCTATGAGGTCAGCTAAGTCTTTCATAGTTTTGACCTCCGTTCTGACTTCCAAACTTTCTTCGCCACTTAGGATATCCACTACCGATGTCATCGAACTTTTGTCCAGCATCAATTTCAGAGGGGGTTTTTCTTCCAAGACCGGTGACGAATTGCTATTTATTGTCCTGCTCTGCGTGTTTAGAACTTTATATTCTTGCTCCGAGGTGCCACCGACGTATAAAACGTTAAAGTCATAATTGCTTGTATTTGTAGAAGAGTCTATTTTGCTTACGACTGGTGGGATTTCATTTGAAATCGGCACTGAGGGCATATTATCCATGGGAAACGGAGACTCTTTCCACGTAACTTGATTCATATTGTCTATTATCGCTTCTGGACTCCGATCTTTATCCTTTTCTGTACTGAGATTCGCAGAGTTTTCTCTTCGCAACCAATCGGCCGGTGTTCTGCATCCTGTAGAATCACAATCCTCGCAACACTGTTCCATCGAAGATTCATCCTCTGAGTTTACCTCTGAACCACGCCGAATTTTTACGACTATATTATTATGCGACGACAAATTAGAAGAGGCTTCCATCGAAGATTCATCCTCTGAGTTTATCTCTGAATCACGCAGAATTTTTGCGACTAAATTAGAAGAGGCTTCCGATTTTTCATTAGCATTCGGGAATTTTGATTCTTCTTCATTATTAAACACGTTAGAGACTTCGATCTGTTGAATCGCGTCAGCTTCTTCCTCCGGCAATGATGGTTCAGATATTTTATCATCAGCTAGCTGTTTTTCTTGCATCTCTTGTCGTAAGATTATTCTATTAACTGCATCGGATAGGATGTCATAAAACAGGGGCACCTTCTCTGCACTTAGGATTTGAGCTCCCGTTACCTCCTCTTCCGAATTTTTTTCAATTAATTTACAACTTGTATCTGGTTCTAAAACCGCGTCGACTTCTTTTAGATCCTCAGTATCTGCGTCTACTAAATTTTTGGTTGGGGAGTTTTGGTCAGACTTGAGACATGTTGAGATTGATTCAGATATATTTTTGTCAACATCTTCGATTCTTTCCTCTGAATTTTTTATCAAAACATCATCGGAATCTATGCTTGCATTGATACACGGATTTCTAGTCTGATTTTGAGTCTTGGAAATTAACGGAGCCTCTGGATCGGAGCTGTCGATAGATGCGATCTTTCCAACCATTCCTTCGTCTTCCAAAAGTTTCTTTGACAAGTTATCATCGACGAGGTATTCCGCGGCGTCCATCTCCAAGGTATCGTAACTGATAGACTTTGATATTTGACATGAATCTTGCTCAACAACAGTGGGCGAAGCGATACTTGAATTTCTAGACAATTTGGTACTCAGGCTATCGTCTATCGTTGTAGTAGATATTTCTACTTCGGAGAAGCCTTCGTCTTTTTTCTCAATAACAACAAAGGCACTGGGTTCCCTGTGAGCCATTTCATTCTCGTACGCGTCATTTTCAGACAGAGAATTATCATTTGTCTGATGTTTAAACTTCATCATGCTTTCCTCACTCCTCACATTTTGTGTAGGCGATTGCTTGGGCTCCGAGCCTCGACCTAGGAGGGATTTCTTAATCATACTAAATATGGAGCCGATGGAGCTTACAGATTCTGGTGCTTTGGGCTCCGTTTCAACACTCGGTTCTAACTCCGTGTCAACGCTCGGTTCTATCTCCGCCTCATTTGATTCTGTTGGAAGATCTTTCTCGACAGCTACGTCTTCGCTACATGGGGTCGCCTCCATTTCAGAAGCGTCCATTTTGTTTATTATATTACTCATTATAGTGTCAGGATCTTCAACTGGCGTTTCTTCATCCATGGGTTCTCCCAACACTGTAGGCTTCTCGGGGGAGGTATTAAGTTCGTCATCTTGAATTTCAGTTATTATCACTCCTGTCGGTTTCGGCTTTTGTGGTTTTTTTATCTCGGGAGGAACATATTTCGTCTTAGGGTAATGAGGAGAGGTACTGTGTATTTGCATCCCATTGACAAGCATCGTAAAATCCCAACATTGGGAGAGCACATTTTCAGCGTTATCCTGTTTCTCTTCTTTTTTTTCCATTGTTGGACTTCCACAATCAATTGCCGTGACGCTGCCCTTTCTTTCCGACCCTATAGCTCCCAGATTCTGATGAGAATTATTCGCAAGTTTCTTCGTATTCCTTAATTTTGAAGAGGACGGCACTTTCAGGGGGTCCGATTTTTTTGGCGATGGTGTTCCACCTTTGTTCTCGAGAGTGGAAAAAGATTCGTCAGTTTCATTCGCTACGCCCTCTCCGAGTAAGTTGAACTGCTCGTTCTGTGTCGCACCACTTTTCTCTTTGGCAGGAACCTGGTCGGAGTCTAAATCGTCACCAGAGTCAGTCTCGATGCAATAATCAACCAAAGATTTATTCAGAGTGTCATTTTCAGACATGAGGGCGTTTGACACAATATTTTCTAGAGTGTTGCCATCCCTGCTGTTCGACCTTGGAGAGTTTTCCGCATGTTTCATGTTCTTATCCGAATCGCTGAGCAGGCAATTAGACGATTCCGCATTAGAGTTAGGATTCTTTTTTCTGCGTCGATTTCTCTTGGATTTCTGCTTCTCATATCTTACGGTGTTAGTCTCCTGTGCCTCGCTCGACGTAGGCCCCATGGGAGGGAACTTCCTCGGCTGTGGAGGAACGTTATCCGAAGAGTAACGTAGTGAAAACCGTTCGATGAGTTTAGCGGCCGTGATATTACTCTCGTACCTGTCCATCATTTGTTTTATGGTGTCTTTCAGAACACCGTGCGTGTTTTTTTTTACCAATTCATTGATGTTTCTACACCAAGGAGTGTTCGCTTCCAGGACTTCGATGAGATAACCGTTCTGAACGCCCATTACAACGTACGGCTGCATTTCCCAAGCCTGGGTGTTGGTATTGCTTACGATAACTGGGCTTACGCCTTCTTTGAGAGCATTGGAAACTTTTTTCTGAATATAATTGTGGGCATCCGTTAGCTTAGAGCGAACATGCTGATACACACCTCTCCCCAACATCACGAAATAATCATCGGTGCTGAAAATGAAATGATTTGGATCCCCGCCTACTGATGATTTGAGGATGTTGGTCGCCAGATGTGATTTTCCACTGCCGGGTAGGCCTCGCAAAATAATTAGTACTTTGTGCCCCTGAACGATAGAAGATATTATTTTCTTTAACGTGTTATCATATGTATTGCATTGAGGTGATTTTGGCGACGGGGGTCTGTTCACGAGTCGAATTTTAGGACGCTTCTCATCGGGTGTACTCGGTGTTGAGCTCGATATGAACTGGCAAACATTAGCTGACACCATAGATGGAATTTGCGTTGGATAGTCAGTCGCCTCCTCCTCTATCACAACGTCAGCATCGTCATCCGAGCTGTTTTCCAACCCTGGTAGACGATATTGTACTTTCAATCCACATAGCGATTCCGTTTCTCCTTTGTGCGGATTTGTCTTGCTACCGGTTGTTCGCGTCTTAGTTTCATTGTCGTAATTTGAATCGAACTGGGTAACTTGCTGTTGCACTGATTCGGGTGGCTGGCGAGATTCTTCAAAGTCTTGGTGAAAATTCTTCGAATTATATTCAGCGGGGTTGAAGGAGCATTGATCGTGTTGATTGAACTGAAATCCCTTTGGATCCTGTTCCGTAGGCTGAGTGTTCGGGCTCGTGGTACTATTCAAATTCTTTGAACGTACCGCAGGAGCATTCCGAGATGTGATGATAGCAGGATCGACATTCTTCTGCTGAGGAGAGGAACACTGAGAAGTTTGAGCCTTCGAATTTTTCGGTATGGTGCCTTTGTTTGATATTTTATCATACGGCAAATCGCGTGAGAACTGCAATTTGCTACCGAAGAGGTTTTCGAACTGATTGTTGTTAGCCTTTCTCTGTCCTTCCGCAGAATTTGTCATCCAGAGTTGATTCATCGTTGAATTGATTTGGTTTCCAGGGGTCGAGTTGCCCTCGACATCGCTACAAAAGTAAACTTTTGAGGGCTCTTGTTTATCTGGAGCCCGCAAGCCTGACCAGGGATGGCCAAATTGCTGCAGTTTTGGAGCCGGAATTTTGTTGTTTTCAGTCCCGTACCTTGGCTTTGTGACGTTTTCATTATCCCCTGAATAAGCGAAACCCTTTTCAGCTAAATCTTTCTTGAGAAGTTCAAACTTGCGGAATTCCTCCTGCTGTCTCAAGAGCTCCTGGTCATTTAACTGCAAGAAGCTAGTGTCATGCTCAACATTGGATTTATAGTCTACTTTATCCATATTTTCATTCTTTGACCTTCCTTCGGTGTTTATATTTTTTGGAATGAAATTTGAAGGTGGAGGCATGCCTGGCCAACCCACATTTTGACCGATACGATTACTCGGGGTTTCTGCGCTCTCCGACAGCATAATGAGTGCGTCGATCGATGGTTGTACTACAGAAAATGAGATTGTTATGTAAAAAGGATTTTAGGAAACCCAAACACCACGAATCTATAACGCCGACAGATTTTGATTCAAAATATGGGGCTGCTTACGTTTCCATTGACAATTCTGGACCACTGACAAGATTATCTCCGGTTCTAGGATCGAATCGAACATCTCCTTCACCTGACCCAGTATCTGTTGTTGTTGTTCTTTAGAATTCTTTTTACTTTCGGTGGACCATCTAGGAGGTGGGGGAGCCGAAGGTGCCCGTTGGTTATTTGATGCCATGATTGCTGTAGTCTGTAAACAATGGTCAGTAATAGATCATTATCTCTGTAATCATACCCAAGTTATCTCGAACAATTATTGCAAGTCTCAAAGACTTACGATATCCGAATTTCAATGGATGACAAACAACCATCGAACGACTATCGCGGACATGTATTTATTCACCTCTGTTACTGTCACTGGGTACTACGTCAAAGCTTTGTTGTGATGCAGAGTATAATCGTTGAGATCCGGTACATGTGACATCTCTTACCGCAAAAAGTGCCCCTGAAGTATACGAAAATATCCATTTCATGATACCGATAGTAACTATTTATCAGAAAAATGTGACACGATGGACCGAGCGATAAAAGATACACAGGCATGCGTCTCTGAATAGTAAATACGGCCATTGTGATCGAGGAGAAACCTTCGGTTAGGGTGAGACTAACGATAAACGAGTTAATACACTTACTGGAATCCAGGCTCTGCTCAACGATCGAAGCGAGGCTACCCACAGATCTTCATAAAATAAAATCTCCGAATTAGTAACGCGCAACCGAACGGAACGACTCGATTACACCAAAAACTGATACCACAGACCACACCGATATCAAAATAACACGAATTGCTGCGAATGAATCCCCCACGTCCTATACTATAGCCTTGAGAGCGCACACAGCTGTGCTTGGCGGCACCTGAAGTCGACGCGTGGATATAAATTTTCGATTCGCGCCCCTGAAGAGGGCGGCTGAACCCCAGGAGATGCTGCCCTCACCGGCCAATACGTAGATTTTCACGTATCCACACAGTGATCCATGGCAACGAATTCAGACCTAGCCATGGTCAACGAGTCCCTGGTAAGGCCGATCAGCTGTGTAGTACAGGTACAGCCCACCACGGTACAGCCCCAAGTCAACAACAAGATTGCAAGCTCTATAATTACAATTTGTTACATGTAGTCTTGCCAAACAGTAGCTACGATCAAGAAAACAAGTCAAGTTTAGTGCATCATAATTTGTTGTAAATAGAATTGACAGCCAAAACTAAAGAAATGTCCGAGTACGACAAGGTCCGTATCGGGAAGCTCGTTCTGAAGGGGGAGAAACCAAAGTATTTTGAGTTCCAATTCCAACGGCGACGTTGCGGCACGATTGATTAAGGTTACTCCTATTATTCTTTCAAACAGCTTAGTGATATAGGAACACTATTTCCAGGTCGAAGAAGCGTAAGCACAAGAAACATGACAAGAAAGATAAAGCAGAAAACGTTCAGGATAATGACGCTGTACTTCACGGTATTTACCATACTTGTATCTCGTCGGATGTACATGTCACCAATTGATTATAATGTTGTCAACTATTCAGGCGGCTGGTGGAAGGCGAAGTCTGTCTCTGAGATAAGTGGAACAGTTGCTATCGAATTTGGTAATTCATGTTACGTGAAAGCTCTGGATAATGGATTATTCACATTGGGTGGACCTCACAATGATGGAGAAGGTCCATCACCAGAAGAGATTTTGACTGCATTTCCTGTTAATGAAACTAAGATCGCTCTGAAATCTGGCTACGGCAAGTACGTTGGCGTTGATAAGAAGGGTACCGTTATTGGCAGAAGCGATGCTGTTGGAGCTATGGAACAATGGGAACCAATCTTCCAAGTGCGTAACTACAGTTCCAGTCAAATGGTGTAAAATTCCCAGATGAAATTAAAAACAACACTTTGCGTTCCTTCCAGGATCAAAAACTGGCTCTGTTGAGTAACATCGGTTGTTTCATGTCCGTGGCAAATGACGACGACGATATAGTGTGCGAGAGAACAAAAGCTGGGCCTGCCGAGATTCTGACTATACGTAGTTTGTGCCAGCGTACAGAGGATTCGAGCAAAGATGTACCGACGGAAGAGCGAGGGTCCCTAGCAGAAGTTGAAATAAATTACGTGTACGTAATATTTAAAAATTATAGATGTTTCGTAAGCCGTGTAAACTTTATCTAATCTCTATCGCTTTCTCAGGAGGAAGTTCCAAAAGTTTCAGGACAAAAAACTGAGGATAAATGTCGAGAATCGCACCCAGCTAGAGCAGGCTAAAACCGAAGGAACTCTTCACGAAGCACTGCTCGACCGTCGAAGTAAAATGAAAGCTGATCGGTACTGTAAATAATTTCATAATATGTACCATTGCACGTTCCCATTTCAATTATGTTCCATAAAATATATCCCGATAATT
Source organism: Athalia cordata (assembly GCA_963932425.1). Taxonomy (NCBI): domain Eukaryota; kingdom Metazoa; phylum Arthropoda; class Insecta; order Hymenoptera; family Athaliidae; genus Athalia; species Athalia cordata. The sequence goes on from OZ010627.1 coordinate 1,951,140, forward strand.
TGATCAAAACATTGCCGTAGTGTTTTTTATTATTTTCACCAACTCTGAACTCCATCACATTGTGTGGAATGATGGTTACAGGAAAAGGTTGAAGGTAGTTTTAGCGAGTGACAAATAGTACGATAAAAGGTTATCAATTTTCAAATCGTCTAAAGCATAATGAAAATTTCTTTATTTTCCAACTGAATCAAATCCTGAATCATGATCTCGAATCAGGTCTTTGTACTTAAAAAATATGGAGTTATATCGACGATCGTTGAACAGCGCTGTGTGAAAACAATTTTGTAACACAAAAATAGGTAACAAAAATCCGCACGCAACAGCTCTCAATGATTTTACTTTTAAATTTAAACGTCCGAAAAAAACAAAATTGTCTAATTGAATTAACTAATTGTTTAAGTAATTATTTATAATTTTATTTATTATTATTATAATTAATTAATTATTATTTACCCTAAGGAGCGTAATTCATGTAACTAGATTTCGGAATATTAAAACGTACTTCGGAGTTAAATTTGAGTGACTGTAATAGAAACTAAGATGAAACGGATGAGAATCGATAAAAACAATAGAAATAGATACAAAGAAAATCAACTAATGTTTCCGTCAAATAATAACAACCTAAATCACTGACGCCCAAAGTTTTAATATTCACACATTGGTGAAGAATCAGTTGATTTAAACCTCTTCTCTTTCAACAAATCATAACGTGTCGTTATCGTGTCGTAATTCAGTTTAATTTACTTCAATACATCGCGAGGGTGGGAAGGTAGGTGGGGGGAGGGGGGAACGAGGGGGGGAAGAAGTAGGTATTTCAAGTTTGCAGATGGGAGTATTTTGTTTTTGCTGTCTGAGGTATCATTGTAATCGGGTGTTTCAGCTGCCGCGAGTTTCTATGGACGTAACACCTTCGCCTCTCTGACCTTTTAACCATTCGACAAATTCGTCGAGCATTACTGGCCCTGAAAAAAACGCATAAAAAGAATACAAGGCTACCAAATGTCGATCGGATGAAAATTGGTAGGGTAAGATTATCACGTGATTACTTACATGCCCCGTCTAAATCATAATTAGAAAGATCGTGGCTTATGGTGCGTGAAAATTCCAAAATGTTGCACCACTGATCTTTGTTGATAACTTTGTACTTGGACTGGTCTAAAAACTGAGCAAACTGTGCAAAGAGTGCCCAATGCTTTCCCAAAAGTAGTTGGAGCATCACTCTCGCTGTTTCCATATCCATACTACGTTGATCTTTATCCTGAAATGAAATTCGGGACGTTGAATGGTTTGATCGAAAACATAGGATGAGTTTGGTGCAAAATATAAAGAAACAGGACATACTCTGGCAAAGTCGTAAGCGTATCTGTAAATCCCCTTGAATGTGTGCGGCTCGTTAAGCAGATTTCTTAGGTGTTCTAGTTTCTGTTGTACTTTGGCCATCGAGTCGCATTGAAGCTCTGACAGACCTTTGAGCCATTCATTGAGTGTAAAGAATCCCATCTGACGTGCGTTCATTTTGTATGCCAAAACAAGCATCACAACATTTTCTGGCTCGACACCGATGTCCTCACAAAACTTCTCCATACCTTCGGGGCCAAGCATGTCCGGGTCGTCGGGTGTTGTGTATTCCCGAAACCATGCCACGCATCTTTTTTGTGAAAATGATGAGGCGCTGGACACATCTTCTGTCTTTGTATACCGTCTGGCGCTGTTTACGAGGAAAAATAATAAATATCATTCAGGGAACTACAGATACCTAAAATGGTAGCAAAGTATACTCCCGGAAACTTATTTATAGACAATCTAGAATTTTCTCACATTCGAAAGGTCGATGAGCAAAAAACCTGAGAATCGCGATATGAGAAAAACCACTAACTGCCAAAGTGTTAAATTATTCCAGAAAGATTAGACAGGCAATATCAGCTGAGAGTTATATCTTTTGCTTCCTAAATGACGAACGAACCTCTGAATATCCATACACTGTCACAAATCGTTTATTACGCACTGACCGCAGTGAGTAACACACTTTTCAATAACTTTGAAACTCAAGCGTAATTCATGATTATTTGATCGGCGCTTCGATGTTTTTAAATATGATGAGCAACTTTTCTCAGTGAAATCGACAGCCTTTTGCATCAGCTGCATGAAATGGTAACTGGATAGAAGCAAGAGACAGAAAAATACAGACTGCTTCCAATGGTGGGGGGAAATCTATTTTGGAATTGGCTTGCACACACACGAGTGACTCGATACTTATGTGAGGACACGTGCGACACAACCGTGTCAGACGATTCACCTTTTTTTTCAAGGATATCACCGAATGGATGGGTAAATTTCACTCGCGACAGAGACGATCGATGTATAAAATAGATGTGACGCAAGCTCATGGTAAGAAAAATGGATTTATATCAACTTCGTTGACAAAGATCACACCGAAACATTTGTATCGAAGCAGGGTTAGAAAAATAATTTTTATAATTACATTAATGCTTTCATTCTTTTCATCCGCAGTTGTTCGATTCTAACCACTTTTTGTCAGCATCTTCAATTGGGATACCATATATTTATCACAAGAAGAAAGGGTATTCACTACTTACAGTAAATAATCAAGAAAAATGGACAAACAATTCAGACAGAATGGAACTGGTACTTGAGAAATTGAAAATAATTGCAAAGAAAAAACAATAACAGTTCGTTTGACAAAAGCTCTACGTCTGCTGTCACAGATGGGAGAATCAGCTGACCGCTGAATGGATGCCTCAGAAAACTTTCACCTTGTTAATTCTACAATCTTATCTAATCACTGTTTCACGAGATAAACCGACTGTAAAATCATCTAAAAAAATTATCTATGATAGAAACTGATCATCTGAAACGCTCGTGCGATGATTTTTGAATATTGCGATACGATGGAATGAAAACATGTGGAAAATACGTCACGGATGATATCTGTTGAGTTGGTTAAAAATTATTCTCACCCCGTATGCCTAAGTCTTTTTGTAGGATGCCTCGGCATGCCCTCCTCGTGCGCGCTAGGTGCCATTTCGGCAGCCGAATGATGGTGGTGATGGTGGTTTGTGGTGGAGGGCGCTCTCCGTTTAGTACGAGGCATCCCTCCTGCCCCTGTTCCTTGGCCTTGGCGTTGGCCTAGTCCACCCTCAGCACACCTTCTCGATCCAATGGCTCTTACCGAAATTGAATCCAGGCACGATCCTGTTTCTCTTTGCTGTTCTTCCTCCCAGGATGTCTACGGAGCAGTTTTGTTAAATCGGTGTAGAGAAAAGAGCCATGCAAAAGGGATACTCTGAACGAGGCGCCAACAATTACAGACCCATTTCATTAATATTCTATAAATTGTTTACGCATCATAGCTGGCGTGCCTCTTTACTACGTGTTAAATTATTACCAAATAGTCGAGGTGAGTACCACCCGATAGATTGAAAGAGCTCAGCTGACTAATAATGGAGTTGGTCTCGTGGTAGGTTACTTCGTCGGTCGGCGATTCCTCAGCAATATCGCCCGACAAAAACGAGGTTAGGTTCATCAATGCATCTCCTATCAAAGCGGCGGTTGGCTTCCTTCTTTTCCCCTATTAGTTCCGGGATCTTCGATCTTAGGGAGCGTGTACTCGTAATATCTGTCGGAGAAAAAGGAAAAGGGGTGGTTTAGGAGGAGTGCAGAGCACCAAAATAATCGCGACATTAACGTTTGGATGGTTTTTTTATCAGTGAGCTCATGAAACAGCTGACTCGTGTCCGACCGTACTTGTTCGTATTCGCAATTATACCAGGGTGTTTTCTGGCTTGGTCCTTTCGTTCGAATTTATTCGGATTACGACCGGGGATGAGGGGACACTGGAGAAAGGGCAGAATCTAGCACCCGAAAATCTAGTGGTCAAACAACGAAAGGGAAGCGAAGAGTGGGCAAGTCCCCTCGATTCTGGATTACTTCAATTACGGTACCTACGTGGTACATACATACGCAAACGAAAATCAAGATCGTTGAATCCGGAATGCGGTACTATTGATATTCGCAAGTCGTTCGATGCAGACGTAATACTCGCGTGGAATAATACCGAATTTTATTAAAAGTGGACCTTCCCTCCTACCTTTTGAGAAAATCTGAAGCCAATTTATCACCAGCTACCAGATGAATAAAGTGGAATGAATGTGCTCGAGTATTACATCCTTGATTTGATCTTCTCTTGTCTCACAGATGCTTCGATAAATTAATCGTATTTCACCATTGTTACACACCTACTACGGATTGTCGAAGAACGCGCGATCCGGCGTCCCGTCAGCATTCGTCGTTATATTTTTAGAAAAAATATAATACATCTACCTATCCTAATGCTTTTTCTCGACTAAGCTACAATTTTTTAGGTACGCTACGAGCTATTTATCACTACCCTAAACTCCCCTCTCTCGATTAGGCTGAAAGTTTATCGTTTTTTCTAAGACGAGATTTCTATAGATTGTGTTTCACAGCCCCGTTTAACAAATATCTCGCTTCATCCAAATCAAGATTCATCTCAACACTACCAACAACTACGAGCCCTTTGACATCCCGCCCACAACCGCCACACTGCCGTCCTGCTTCACAATTTGCCACCGCGCACCCACACGATCCGTTGTGGCTGCTTTTCGCGAGATCTAAATTACAATTACAAGACACCTGGTGCCATCGACCGGGCTATAGACTCAACTCGTTTCATTGTGCAGTTTTCGACATTCGAAACAAGAAGGTCCACTCGTTTTCGGGTTACCCATACACGAAGGTCCTGTGGCGCAACGGATAACGCGTCTGACTACGGATCAGAAGATTCCAGGTTCGAATCCTGGCAGGATCGCGATATCATTTTTTTTTCGTCATTTTCACATCTACGGGAAGAAAAGATCGTTGGTTGCCTTAGAGCATATATTACAGGTACTTACCTCGTCTTCGAAGGATTGCGAGTGCATACGCATATTTTACTATTTATTCTCCTCCGGCACGTGCTGAGTGGGGAGAAACGATTTTCCAGCACTTTTCAGCACCACGTTATGATGCACGTATCATAACGTATGTCATTTTACAGTCTTACGAACAAGTTCGAAGTGCGGCAAGATGGGCGACAGCGTGGCATCAGGGTTGAAGGACGTCGATTTGAATGACAAAAAGGCACGATCACGCAAGTTATAATATTTGAATTAACTACATAAGATCGTATTGTTAATTTATAAATGATCGTCGGCATAGCTTCACGTGGTCACAGACTCGTGCCGTTTCACGGTTACGTCCGGACATATGCCAGGGTTGGTTACGATATGATTATTATTTACCTCGTTCATACGAAATAACTGTATTGATACAAGAATTTCCCCTTTCTATAATCTAATGCAATGTCCAAAGAACACATCGGCACAGCCTTGAAAAATAAACACCGGAAAATCGATAGGCTGATGTAACCTTTACGCTCCCACTCTCCTGTGCACGAGTTTCACACCCAATTTCATATTTTAGACGAAAATGACGTCTGTGAAGAACAAAAAAGGTCCACCAAAAGAAGCAGTCGCTATTTCGGAGGCAAAGCCGTGGCCCTCTTACATCCAGGTAAAAAGTTTTGGCCTTTCTTTTCTCACTGCAAAGAAGCAGGTAATACTTGAGCAAATTTTCCTTTAGGAACGTCAAGTCTTATTTGACAAACTCAAGGCTGAGTATGACGCAGAAATAGCAGCAAAGACACCTTTTGACATCAAAGTCACATTGCCCGATGGGAAAGAAATCGATGCGCAAGCATGGCGCTCCACTCCTTACGAAGTAGCTAAGGGGATAAGTTCCGGGTTGGCGGATAACACAGTAATAGCTAAAGTCAACGGGAACCTCTGGGACCTCGATCGACCTTTAGAAGGTGACTGCAAACTCCAGCTGCTCAAGTTTGACGATCCCGAGGGACAAGCGGTGTTTTGGCACTCCTCTGCTCATGTTCTGGGTGAGGCTATGGAGCGTGTCTATTCCGGATGTCTATGTTACGGGCCTCCGATAGAAAGTGGATTTTATTACGACATGTACATCGGAGACAAAGGGATTTCAAATCAAGATTTTCCTCACCTGGAAAGCTTGGTGAAGGGCATAGTGAAAGAGAAGCAGAACTTCGAAAGATTGGAAATGCGCAAAGAAGATTTGCTCGAGATGTTCAAGTACAACGAATTCAAGGTTCGCATACTCAATGAAAAGGTGAAAACACCAACTACCACAGTGTATCGCTGCGGTTCCCTGATAGATCTCTGCAGGGGTCCGCACGTGAAGCACACTGGAAAAATCAAGGCAATGAAAGTCACAAAGAACTCTTCGACCTACTGGGAAGGAAACGCACAGGCGGAAACTCTCCAGAGAATTTATGGAATTAGCTTTCCCGACAGCAAACAGTTGAAAGAATGGGAAAAGTTTCAAGAGGAAGCTGCCAAAAGGGATCACAGAAAGCTCGGTAAGGAGCAAGAGCTTTTTTTCTTTCACGAGCTATCCCCGGGCTCCTGCTTCTTTCAGCCTCGCGGAGCCCACATATACAATACCCTCGTAGACTTCATCCGCTCCGAATATAGGAAACGTGGTTTCCAGGAGGTAGTAACTCCTAATATTTACAATGCCAAATTGTGGCAGACTTCGGGTCACTGGGCCCACTACGCGGAGAACATGTTCTCCTTCGAAGTCGAGAAAGACACTTACGCGCTGAAACCAATGAATTGTCCCGGACACTGCATGATCTTTGACGTACGACCGAGACCCTGGAGAGAGCTGCCCCTTAGAATGGCCGATTTCGGTGTTCTGCATCGTAATGAGCTGTCCGGCTCCCTCACCGGACTTATCAGGGTGAGGAGATTCCAGCAGGACGATGCCCACATATTTTGCACCATCGAGCAGATCAGGGCCGAAGTCTCTGGGGCTCTAGATTTTCTGAAACATGTTTATGGGGTATTCGGGTTTACTTTCAATTTGTGCCTGTCTACCAGACCTGAGAAATACATGGGAGAACTTGCCGTCTGGGATCAGGCAGAAAAGGCACTCGCGGAGAGCCTCGATGCCTTCGGACAACCCTGGAGAATCAACCCAGAGGACGGAGCCTTCTACGGTCCTAAAATCGACATCACTATTATGGACGCGCTCAAGCGAGCTCATCAATGCGCCACTATCCAGCTCGACTTTCAGCTCCCCATTCGTTTTAATTTATCCTATATCAAGTGAGTTCTACAAAAAATTGTTGTTTAATTCACTGCAGAATACTTGAATGCCAGATGTTTTGTTTTTTTCTTACAGTGAATCGGGGGGAAAGACGCGTCCTGTCATAATTCACAGAGCAATATTGGGTTCTGTCGAACGTATGATAGCAATTCTGACCGAATCCTACGCGGGCAAATGGCCGTTCTGGTTGTCACCTCGCCAGGTTATGGTTGTTCCAGTGAGTCAACAATTTGACGATTATGCACTGAAAGTGAAGCAGCAATTGTGGGATGCTGGGTTTATGGTGGAAGTTGACGTTGACTCCGGTAATATGATGAACAAGAAAATCCGCAACGCTCAAATGGATCAGTTTAATTTTATTCTCGGTGAGCATTAATAGTGAAAATTGTTACGCTGTGATGATGAATCTCGAGTATAAATCCTAATCGATCACGTCTTTTCGCAGTGGTTGGAGAGAAGGAGCGCAGTGCTGGTACGGCAAATGTCAGGACGAGGGATAACAAAATCCATGGAGAGATATCTATCGAAGATTTGATAAAGAAATTTAACATATTTAAGGAAACTAAAGACAGGAACTGCGAGGAGAACTTTTAATGTTATATTCCACCTAGTCTCAGACTGTAATAGATTTCTTGACTACTTGCACAGCATTTGTAGAACAATAATCTAATCGAAATATTTATTGAGCTAAGCGCATCAGCGGCGTAAATAAATTGATATTCCTACTTGCTTACTCTCCTTGATACCTACCTAACCCTCCTTGACACGGAACAGTTAGCTACAACAAAAAGAAAATGTAAATGCTAGGAAAAATAAAATGACCAGTTTTGGAGATAACAAAAAAATCTCGAAATATCATTAACACTTTGATACCTAGTTGTATAATCCTTATTTTTTCAATCCCCTGGAAATTCCACGAAGTCGAAGTCTCTGTGAAAGGATGGGACGATTACTTTATTCAACCATCGGTATAAGGTACCATTTCCATATTACTAGCATAAATTTTATTTTTTCATTTTTTTTCGAAGAAAAAACGCGATTTTGATTTAGCGCGTGGCAAAAAATTTATTATTCCTGTATGCGCCAACGTATCGTACGTATGGCATACTTATATTCTTAATATGCGAATTCTTTAATCATCTCATAATAACAATTTATTTTATTTACATATTTTGAGCTAATTCTTCCACATACGAAGGCAATAGCTTCAAGTATAGGTTTAGGTATACCTATATGAATGAAAGGAAATATTCAATGATGATTCGGTCAATTCGTTTACGTTGTCAGCATCAAACGCAACGTAAGAATAATCAGTGCATTTAAGTAAAATAATTACGGAAAATTGGAACTTAAAATTCTCGGCAATGCACGTTACTCTCTCATTCAACCATTGTCGTTTACATCAATAGAAATTAGTATACAATAAGGCTGGATATAATTCAGCGGCTTGATATATCCTAATAGAGACCGAAATTTTGTTTAATATTTACATAAGGATGTGGATTGATTTCAGGTAATCATGATTGCGTGTGCGAAAAAAAGTAAACAAAACGAAAGCTTAAGGTTTTTCTGTCTGTCAATCTTTTTGAAAAAGATATCTTGTCAAAGTTTCGTATTCTTTTTGTTTCTTACTAGAAATATGTCTTTTAACGTCTCAGAAAGACAACGATTTTGTAAGTGATCAGAATTATCGTGATGGCAAAACACGCATAGCATATGTAATGGATACAACACATCCAGAATTGAAGGTGAAATTTTACGTAGGATACGTACATAATTCAGCAATTGTACCTGTACAGGTATACATTTGTAATTTGCTCAACAGTTTATAGATGAAAAACATCATATATATACGTATGCTTCTCGTGTATAAAAAATAAAACAACGAGAGTATTAATACAATAATCACTACTGTGATACAATAACTTAATCACTAACGACAGCTCTATTCGTTAGGTTTCTTGCACGTTGAGTATAATATTAAGTGGATGTTATTCGACTGCGAGGCCAGTTATAAAACAACCGTATATAAAATAGTATTTTTCAACCAAAGGGGGGTTGGGGCAAAAAGGGTATCGGAGTGATAAAAATTCATGATATTGCGAAAAAGTTTCTTTTCCGTAGACAAAGAAAGTGTAGTTTTTCCAGAAATCACATTGAAAATTGCACCGATACTTTTTTCGCACCAACCCTCTCAATTATCCTCATTATACAACGTAGTTATGATACTTAAATTAAAACATCCGGTGATATGTCTTCTCCACATGGCTGTATACCTATATTCATCTTAACAGTTGATAATTATATCGATCATACGAGTCCTTGATTGTTTATCGTGTCGATTTAAACATTCATCCAGGCATATGCAATGAGAACTGCATCTTAGGTATCTAAAAACAAGGGTAACAACAACGGCCACAACAACAAGAATGACAATGATGATGAAAATAACAATAATAATAATATTCATGATAACGATAACAACAATAATAAGTATAAAAACAATGAATATCGTTAATTATTGTATGACCTCGCAGTCGCGCGTGCTATAATGAACAAATGACACGACACGAGCTGCATGGCTTGCCATAAAAACCTCGCTCAACTTTTCATACCTTTTTTGCTTCAAAAGTTGCGAGGATTAATTTGGCAAAAGGCTCGATTAGTATATTCGAGCCTTTCTGTGAGGAAATGGGCGTTCAGTTTATTCTAGACCCTGTCTAACCACATTTTGTCGTCACTCTGGTATATTTAGTTCAATCATCCATCAAAGACAATTTATAATCTGAAGGCCCACGTAGTGCTTACTCGATCCTTTTACGAGGGTGGGAATTAGTTGGATCTTCTTACTACTTGTCTGAGAAAATTCTAGTTTCTTCATTCGATTATACTGACAGGTGATGAGAATCTTCAATAAGATCTCTAACTATTTTTCGTTAAAATTTTTCTCAAGCAAGTCGTCGAGTCATGGATTAGTGAAGTATAACTAAACGTGATAGTGTTAGTGATAATACAACAATATTGGTGTAGTTTCCAGGTGTCATGCAGTGTCGAAGCATTCTGTTTTACGTTCTCCTTTACATCTTTTAACCGGCGAAAGTATTCCAAAATATGTACTCGTTTTATTTGTTCAGTAATTTTTACTTTTGTCGTTGAGAATTAATAATGGTGGTCCGTTTGCGTCGCGTTGAAAGAAAATATTCACGTCCAATGATATGTCTACGTGCGTGTCAACGTAAGCTCGATAAAAAAAAATTATCTTGAAAACAATTCCACCAGTTATGTGAAAATTAATGAAACGAGAAGAAGAAAATCCAGATATACGTGTATGCATGCATACCTACGTAGGGATAAGTATAAGTGAATTCATGCTCAAAAATCGCGCGTGCGACGTAACGCTTATTCTAATTATCGAAGACGTAAGTTCATTCATAATGATCGGCATAATCTAATGCACCTATAATACCTATAACTGGGTATGACGCTGTGTAGAAATCGGCGAAGATACGGGACGATGAAAATCATGCGAATGGAAAGAAATTCGTAGGTATTACTTATGTCAAATCGCTGATAATTTAGAAATGTCAGTGACTTTTGCTTATACGCTACTTATAAGCTTCAACTACGGTGTCAAAGATTGCCCAAATTTCAGTGATGACAACGTGTAGTTATTATAGGTATAGGATTAAGTATGTAACTGGTTAATTGAATATAGGTACTATACATACGTAAAATAACTTGCGGTGCTTCTGCATGCTATCGGGAATTTTTAATATTACCGCTGTTTTACTTTTTCTTTCTGTTTTTTCCATCTCGTTTCCCCGATAAAAATCCATGCTTCTATTGGTTCAACAAAGCTGTAGGAATAGGTATAGGTGTATCGGTATTGTAAATATAAGAACTTGCTTAAAACCATGACGAGTACATTCTGTGTAATGATATCAGTTCCTTTGACGTGTAGATATAATAGCGCGACAACGTTGATAAGCACGATAACTTAAACGTGGTGTACCATTATAATCGACGTGAGGATATAGCATTATTTTCTCTATGAATATTTTGATACGCGAAAAACCTACCGAAAACACATCGATAATTGATATGTCGAATGTTGAGCTGGCGACTACCGGGATCGTCATACTTCTGACTCTTTTTCCTTTGCCTTTCTCCCATATATCAGCGTGGATGATGATATTAACGTATATAACAACGCCATCAATTTTCCAAACTTTGATTAAAAAAATATTTCTAACTTTAAGTACAGGTATGTATATTATCATCCCGTTCTGATTTTTCCGATTTTTCCGCATCCACTACGATCGACTTTCGTTCACGTTTCATTTTCGAACTACCCCGTGCATCGTTTAGTTGGACAAATTGAGTTTAATCACGTTAATTAATTAGGTGTATGGAGAATCGTTTTCATTTCAAGCAAGCCCTCTTATCGGCAGGCGGAACGTTGGATTCTATTTTCTACTTTAGGGCTACGCACATCTACGACCTACAAGTTTCGAGGAAGAATTGGCTAAACGTAAAGTGATGAATGATAATAATGACGATGGGCGATGTTGATGGCGATGGCGATGGTTATTAACTCATCGATGATAATCATCACACCGAACTACTAAGCAAGCCTTGAGCTCGAAGGATGGAGATTGTAACAAGGGGTAGTACGAGGCTGATATGGAGAAATGGGGATGGTAGGGAAGAGATTCCAACCCGATTGCACATATCCTCCTCACAGAAGCACATGTGACCAGTGCCGGTACTTTCCATCATGCACACGTGGTCCACCATAAACAAGTTAATCTGCAGTTGCGACGTACAAGTTCTCCGCACATTTTCGTATGCTGAAAATAATTAAACAAACTATTTAGAAACAGTCCAGAAATAATCCTACACTGAAAATATGAAATGCGTCTTTGAGAGGGTGTGCGAAATAAATAACTACAGCTATATGTATACGAATTTCGTGCAAAGGTCAAATGCAGCTTCGACGCCCTCTTGATGTATACGTTTTTCATATTCCGACATAAATAAGGTCGAGTTGAGTAAATCTTTGTTCTCGTTTCATGCGGATCATTTCTGCTATTATGCTCACCTGACTTTGCATTGCGGACCATCTTGACGCAGCACCCGTTGCAGGTCATGAGAGGTGGTTGATCGCGGGGCAATGCTGTGTAATTGAAAGGATCTTTACACCTCAAATCCGTCCATGAATCACATTCGTAGCAGTAGACGGACCTTGCTGTTAACGTGGATTTTGTATCAGTAATGGTGTACCTTTTAACTTTACATCGTTTTAACCGGTCGCACGTTACACGAGTGCAGAAATTGAGTTGAGCAATTAAAAACTATCCTCAAAATATGAATTAATTTCAATTTTGATGGACAATGAACAATTGAACACCCAATTTCCAAAGAATTTCGGTGATTTGCGACCGTTATGTACTTACTCTGACATTCCGCGGAACTGAGGTTGACGGTAGCTAGTAAAATTGCAGCTGGAAACAAACGAAAGAACAAAACCAAAAGGAAAAACAAAGAATAATGAAAAAATAAAAAATAAAAAGAAAATACAAAAATCAAATGGTAGTTTGGAACAATTTTCTTTTTCCCCCTGCACAGGTACAATAGACGCGGTCAAAGAACTCACCTGCGATTATAGAATCGAACGCCATTCTGCTCACGCTGAGTGATTTCGTCAATTCTCATTCGACGGGGGTATCGTTTGTATATTTCTCAAATTCAACAGCGTCCATTGAATCGTCGCGTTATTTGGACGTTTTATTTGAGGCTTATCGAGTCGTTTCCAGCAATCATGGCACTCGAATCATTGAAAAACTGAAAACTCGATTTATTCCTCACCTGCAGCCGATGCTTGAAAAAACAAACGAAGACAAAGTCAAAGTTATGCTCAAATTCGAAGTCATCTTTTCAATCACAATAATCCCGCAGTCTTATTCTTTCAGTTGACAATCCGGTGTACTACGCGACAGCTACCCGGCGAACTTAATCAAACGAAAGATAACCGCTGCAAGCTTTAATTGGATAAGATGAAACGTGCTCCAACCGAGTATCCTTTTGCCGTTGGAATTTCTATAATATAACTAATTCTTTACACTAATTCATTTAGCACACCGCGTCCAGCTTAGCTCCGTAAAATGTTATTAGCGAAATAAGAGAGGCTTCCCTTTTTATAATCTACAGAAATGAGGAATCTCGACCGGTTTACATCAGACTGCAGCCAATCGTAACCAACCTACATATATTTACGGATGAGATTTTTAGTTGAGGAACGATTTAGAAAAATATTCACAAAAACATGATGTAACCCGTCCAACACGTGTTGACTGAAAATAAAATTACCCGATGATAATTGCACTTGTGTTTTGCGAGGTTGAACATTTTTTTAAATCTCAAAACACAAAAGCTAGAGAAGTTAAACGACTCGTTTTTGTTCCTGTCGATCTCCAGACTCGAAAACAATAAATATCAGAGCATCAACGAATACCCAAAAGGATGTCCGACGAGGTAGCTAAATATGAAAAACGATCGATCTCAGCTGATCTAACCGAAATGAAATTAACCCGTTTTTTATTCTTTTCCTTTCTTACGGCGGATTAATTGCGATTGGTTGAAAGAATTATCAGGTTTCGATTATACGCGGGGGATTTGACGATTGCAAGGTATGTAAATACATTAGATTCGCACCAACATTTCTGATTGGCGACACATTATTACATGTGTAACAACGCGACGTCGCACCGAAATTACACGTCGAATGATATATAATTGCAGGTGTCCGTTATTACAACACGTCTATTGTTAGACCTCTAATTCTTTTAGGGAAAAGAAATAACCAAGAAACGGAATTTCACTCGACAGATCCGGTTGAATCACACCACAAGGAAGGCATGTCTTCGTTTGAGCTGCTCGGAACCGACGTTCGTACGGATCAATATATTCCACTGCAGCGGCGCTCAGGATAATACTCCGTATTCTGAAAACCGAAGAACAATTTGCGCAAGCGTACCTAGAAATATACCAATATGATCGCATTGCAACACTCTGCACCGGCGATCGAATCAACCTTATATGAGTGACGATTTTCCCAATCTGCACTTCGCCGGGAAACATCAAAAAGACATCGACGGTCGTACAGGTACAGGCGAGCTGCTGAATTCACCGGCTGAAATTTCTATAACGTTCATTACGAAGATTACAGCTTGCGATATGTTTGGCGCCGTTTATGTTCCAGCAATTCGAACGTGGCTATTATTATTAAACACCTTTTAAATCGGAGCAAAGTTATTGAAGTTGAGCGGGGTGCAGCGGGGGAATTGATAGGAAACAAATTTAATAGCGAGCTGCATAAGAAACAGCCATAATCGTCATCGAATGAAAAATTAGTAATCAATATTCGAGGCTCGATGATTACTTGTACCGCGCCCACGTACGAGTTATATATATGCCTTCGAATCCGCAGCTAATTCACAGTATTTAATTACAGTAAATTTATTCTTGAATTTCAAATTTCACACTAGGAAATATATTTTCCAAGTTGAATGTCGATAATAATTCGCAACGGACGACAGAAAATAAATTGCTCATAACGTAACGTATACGGTAACCGGCCGAGTCAAGTATTCGACAAGTTCGTAATTAACTTTCCCATCAATCAATCGTAATTTTTCAAATCTATAGTTTTCGCCTCACTTCAATTTACTTTTACAAACCCTCTCCCACTTTACGACGTTACGTTACACTAAATTATAAATTCATCTACGAACAGAGTCAGCAGCTTATTGCGAAAAGGGGTCTTTCGAATAATCGACGACGATCATGGCTCATCGGACTACCCTGTTTCACTCCGCGGTGTTGATCTCATTCTTTGCTATCAGCACTCGTAACTTCGTAGTACTAGGAGATTATCAAAATGACGGTATGATAATATCACGGTGAAAATTGTCTGGGCAAATTCACGATACTTGTAAAGCAGGCGTGAAACGTACGCAGTAAAATAATAAGTTTCTGTCCCATACAAAATGTGAAGGTCAACCATATTTGTGGCAAACTTTGATATGATCTGTTTTACAAGTATCGTGAATTTTCTCCGATACTTTAGCATCGATCCAAACCTCTTGTATTCCAGTTGTTTATTTCCGTAACCGATATTTCTTTCAGCTTCTGTTTATGCTTCCGATCACTGGAACTCGCCTGACCGAGAGGATTATTCGGTCGAAACTCTGAGAGATGACGCAGATTCAGCGACGCCAAGACCGCAAAAGGAACGACCTCCAAAAAAACATATACTAAGTCAGACTCTTTACCAAACACAACTGAATATATTGAGTAGGGTTGAACAGATACTGGAGAGATTGAACGAGCAAGGTGAGCTCATCGCTGTATAAGAATCCGAGAAATTCGCCGATCTCGTAATTTCTCCTTTCTTTTTTTTTGTCAATTATTTTTATTCCACCCCCATAATCTAACCCACTTTCTACAGGGTTGCAACTGGAAGCGATACAAAATCAGTTGCAGCGAACCGATACGCCAACGTCATCGTCTCAATCTACCCCCAACTGGTCTACGGTTTGGCTTCCATTTCTTACCCCATCGGTTGCTCCAGGTCTTCCAATTTCATCGCCGTATGATTCTGAAACCTGGAAACTGTACGATAGGGCAATGCAGCGATACAGGCGGCGGGGTAGAGGTGGGACGTCGGAATTTCAGCAAAACCGTCGCAGCGATACCGAAAATGATAAACCGCCACTCGATGGCGTAACATCTTGGATTTCTCACCTCATAAATAATATCGTTCCTGGACATAATACCGAGGTAGACTCCGATGATCCAGCAAATCCCGGAGGCATTCCCCAAGGTGCGCTTCAAAGGAAAAATCAAAATCGTCGTAGGAAGGTCAAGAAGAACGGTGGTTCTTAAAGATATGAGATAATAGCAACTATTAAACGATTGTTCAACAATTATATTAAATTACGGTAAAAATTCATCATCCAAAACGATGCCTGTACGATATTCCTATCATTATATTATAGCTATTAGTTACGTATGTTACGTTTAACTACTAGCGTATACATGTTATACAAATTTGCAGTCGGTCCAACGATCCATTTTACACGCCAATTTCGCCGATATATAGCAAATGTTTAATCTGCGCATAACGATAACATAATTAAAACGTTAATCGATACAAACAATCGAAGCGTGAGGTTATTGTTTGAACTGTAATACTCTAGCCTTATCATTGTTCTAGACAAAACAAAATCCACGATATTTTATATATACCAGTTTGACAATACGCGGTACTTTTATACGCTAGAAAATGCTTCGTGGTTTGCTCTCGGAGTTGGAAACTGCAGTTGGTCAAGGATTGGCTGAAAATGGCGACGGATTATTTACCAGAACTGGATTAAGACTGGCTTTGGTGACAATTTTACTATCGTCGCTTCTTCGTGCAACACCCTCGGTAGATGCTGCTCGCCACGGTCGTCAAAGTAAATGAGAAAAAAAAGCAAGTAAATCCACGAAGAGATCTAGAGAAGTTTTAAATCTTGTTTCCGGATTTTTACAGGGACATTCGGCGGACTTCGTTACGGATTATTGGATGAAAAGAAATTGGCGAATGTTCCTTCGTCGGAGAATCTGAGAGGTTGGTATGTTTTCGTTGGTACCTGATGACTTTCGATAAAAACCTGTTATTTCAGCGCACGATGTTTCTGAATATCAGATCAGACGTTCCAGCCACTCCACTCCCGCCACTCCCTTCACCACGACTGTTCGGCGTAATATGGATCCTAAAGGTACAAAGTCAACGGAACGTAATAAGTATACGTATTTTTGACGATAATCATCCGCCGGGTACTGACGAAATTCATTATATCAGACCAGTATCGAGCCAGGCCCGGACTCCACCGACGTGCAAATGACGATTTTCAGGCCCCTGGAATGAAATCGGATAGTTTTTATCCAGGCCAATCAGGCTCTATAAATCTGCAAGATATGCTCCTAAACGATCCTTGGTTCGACGACGCTGCAGGCTATCAGGATCCCAATCCTACGATCAACGGTAAGCCGCGCGATATTTATAGGTACAGTTTGCTTTTTCAATTGATTCGGCCCCGAAGATCCGGGCTCGAATTGAGATCTCGCAATTGTCCCAATTGACCAGTACACATATTCGATAATTTATCCTCAGTCAATGACTACGCGTTCCTTCTTGCGCTGCGCATCGATGAGGATGATGATAACGGTGAGGTTCTGCCGTTTCCATCCTACTGAAAACTATGAATAATTACGTCGAGATATGGTTTTCCAATTCAGTGAACCACTTTTGATCTGTGAACAAGCTACACCTGGATATACACTTTACCCAGCCGATGTATTTTGTTCGATCGATTAACTCGTTTACGTGAATCGCAATAACAACGAATAATCAATGAGGAAAATGAGCACGCTTCTGGAACTGTGTAACAATAAAAGTACAATCGTTTTATCAATCATTCAGTCCATATAAGTGTGCGACACCTGAGAGATGACGGAGATAAAGTGCGGCAGGTGCGTAACGTGTATGTCGTGTAAATTCTGCGATCAGTTTTTACACAATGATCGATTATCAGCGATTGGCGTTAGTGCCGTTTATGATAAATAGGTATAATGTAGCTATAAGTATACTATTAGGAATTGTAAAGCGGAAAATAAGGTCCTCGGTCGCATTGGAACGATCGTTGTAGCTGCAGAAGATGGTTTACCTACCGAATCGGCTGCACGAACTTCAGATAACCATTTCCAGATTCACATCGAAAAGTGCGCAGCGCATAATTGACATCGTATAGATAAATGCAATAAACGAGATCCGAGGAATTAAAGGAATGCGTGGTATAATTAGTGGCTGTAACGAAATAAGTGCAGCTCTTACCAACCGCGTATGCTTAACAGGAGAAGCAGAACCAGAATGTCATTATTTGGAAAAACAACTTTCTCCTCTACACGTTCGTGCAGAGGACGAGGACCGAGTAGGTGTATGGAATGAAAGATGTGTGTAGGAAGAGGGTGTGTAACAGCTGATATTTATTGGTACAATAAGCATACCTGGTGAACTTTTAGCAAATAAAGACGCCGGAGTTTAATTATACCTGTAGAAGATATAGCCGATACGAGTATGAGATTCTAAGGAGATAACACAAAACGGCGATATCGTGTGCGCTTAATCGAGGCAACGAACTTCATCACACTTATTACTATCGCAGAAGAGTTGTATCCACAATCGCTCGGAGTTATCTTATTTTTCGCGTTTTAATTCGATGCGTCTGGACAACGCAAAGCATAATATAACGCAGACGGTAGATGTTGGTATCGAGTATGTAAGTGAGTGGGGGAGTTTGATATATCCATACACGCGTACGATAGAAGTCGAACGAATCGTCCGGGAATATCTCATCGTCAGTGCGAGTTCGAAGCGCGAACGAGTTGGGGGAACGCGTGGATCGCCAACGCGACACGATCGTTGTAAGTGCAGCGGTGTCGCGGACATAGAATATAGTCGAAATAGTTATTTTGACAATTGGCCTGATAAAAATAAGAGTCTTCATGACGCTGGCCGCTTCATGCTCGATGAAATTCTATAAGCGTAGCTGTTTCCTTCCCGTCATCGCGATAAATTGGCTAAGGAATTGAATTCGGTATAATTAACATTACAGCGGGACGAATAACATTTGAATTCGAAGGGTTATCATTATAATTATATACAGTTGGTCAAATGACATATGTATACGCATGTACTTTGAAAGTAAAGATGTGTCGCGAGAGACATGCGCCTTTGAACATCGCGGTGTCGCGCGGATAGATTGTCGGTTACGTAAACTATACATACGGTGACTAATTTACCGTCTCATTATACTCCAACTTAAATTAGCGTGATAATACCGCAGGTATATGTCCTCCGGTGGTCACTCTTGCGTTCCACTTTTTCGCCATCGTTAAGGAACGTACCGCGGGTGATGTTTCGTTTCAGAATTCGATGAAATTGTAGAGTCCCATGCCCGGTTAAATGTCGAAATAACGGCTCGTCGAGCCGGTGCTGTATATCTTTAGGAATAATGATAAGCGGAAGAATAGCATCGTAACATCCTGGAGATTTGTGTACCATTGTGCAAAAGTATACAAGGTATACGATGCATTATCGGGTATACCGAATAGAATTCCCCGATTTTTCTATACCTATATAATAAAGTAATTAGCTGCACATGCGACCCGACCAACCCCGCATGACCCTAAGCATCGACAGCTTTCACCAATCTTTATTAAATAATCGAACTGTTATTATTTATCAATTCCAGGCTCGACTGCATACGTTATACCACAGTTACGAGTATTGGTATTGCAATGAATAAAAATATGTCGACCTTGAGACATGGTACTCGCCGGATTTGGCACATATTTGAAAACAAAGGAGTGCCGCGGGATAGCGTATTATCATCGGTAAGATGCGTGTCAACCACCGATAAGCCCGTCAATAGAATCGAAGATGGAATGAACGGTGAGAAAATTTTCAAATCACCATTCCCTAAGGGTACATATCCAACTATGCCCCTCCACGAATACGTTTGGGAAAATGCTGGAAAATGGTCGGACAAAATCGCTCTGGTAAGTTTGAATTTTGATGAAATCGAGCGTGAAAACTTTACCGCAATTATCCTATACCGCAATTTCCGCTTTCTCCTAGCATCTGCACCGGTCACGATACGAACGATTCGTCGTATTTATGTTCAAATTAAATGACCTACGCTAATATGTATGTTCGTTTATTTGATTTGACGTTACCGATTAAACGACGCTAAGACCCTTGGAGAATAATGATAACGCACTTTTAACGCGGAAGAAGATCAAGTGGGATAACAGTTTCTCATTCGTGATCGTTATCTGGTGTTTTGTTAAATTAATCTGGTGGTAACAAATTTATGGGCTGAATTAGAACGAGAACACGTATGGGCAGGGAGGGATGGGGAACAGGGGGAAAAAATAAACTCGCCATCTCATTTTTCTAATAGCAAATCGTTGCTACCCGAGAAAACTGCGACGTCATTATCTATTTTTGAATTTTTTATCAGCTTGTTTATGTACACAACTATGTTCACAAACAATCGAGAGTCCAAAGTTTAAATTTCAAACTCCAAACTCCGTTCGAGTGCAGTATAGGTATACCTTAAATTATACCTAGTCACGGTCTACGGTAACTGATAATAATTTGCAAGTGGCTAATTAGAGCTTATCGTAGATCACGGAATACAAAGTACACTCGACGGTCCAGATTCACTTGGATATCGTTTGCTATGTGTATATTTTTTGTTTTCAGAAATGCGGAGCGACGGGAAGGAGTTACAAATACAGGGAGGCTAGAGACGCGTCTAATTCAGTAGCAAAAAGTTTGCTGAACATGGGATTAAAAACCGGTGACGTCGTAGCCCTGGTGTTACCCAATATTCCCGAAACTGTGATCGCTTTTCTCGGTACATCGGAAGCTGGGCTGGTAGTAACAACCGTAAATCCAATATACACAGTTGGTAATTTATTTTTTTCCAAAAGCGAAAGGCCTGAGACGGTTGAGAGATGATTGCAAAGTTTCAAGTTCGGAACCAACCTTTTATTTTCAGATGAAATAAGCAGGCAGCTCATAAATTCGGAAGCTAAGGCGGTTATTACGATCGCCGAAGTAGGAAATACGGTTCTTCAGGCAGCGGCAAAGAGCTCTGTGCCCGATAAATTTCCACTGATCGTAATCGACGATGGTACCCGATCTGTTCCACCAGGTTTCATACCTTTCAAGGTGAGATGAAATCTCGACAGCACGTGTAATCGGCTTTCTCTACTCGAAGAAAGTAAACTAGAACTCGATTAATTGCTGTTAGAATTTCAATACTAGTTAATTTTCAATTACCATTTTATGAACCCCAGGATCTCATCGATAGAGGAAAAACGTTGCCCAGTCTTCCCTCTAAGCCCTGGACTCCCGATGACGTGGCCGTTTTGCCCTACTCCAGTGGCACGACAGGACTTGCAAAGGGCGTAATGCTGACCCACAGAAACCTCATCAATAATATGATTCAGCAGAATATCAGCACTTCTGAAGAGGCGTGGAAGGAAACGACGGGTAAACAGCAATCTGAGCTGAGGATTGAATTTTTTCTATTTCGTTTCTTCTCATTTTTACTTACAGAAACGCATCAAGAAGTCGTGCCCGCCGTTTTGCCTTTCTTCCACATCTACGGAATGAACGCGGTGATGCTACCGAACCTCAGATTGGGGACGCAGCTCGTCACGCTTGCGAAATTCACACCACAGGGCTTCGTCGATCTCGTTGCGCAAAACAAGGTGAGGCCCGTGAATCTTAATAAGCTCAAATTAACAGCCTCCTTTGAATCCATTTCTATACTTATTTCTCCGTTACTCTTTTATGTTTATTTATTTATTCTTTTCGTTTCTTTTTAATTTTGCACAGGCTACCTGCTTATTCCTCGTACCGCCACTAATTCTTTTTCTGACTTCTTCTCCGAACATAAAAAAAAAACATCTGGATGCAGTTCGCGTCATGACGTGCGGGGCGGCTCCTATTGCCAAAACGGACGTTCAGAGATTTTACGACAAATTTCAAATCGATGATACCAAGCTCAAGTTTTTCCAGGGTATACCTATACACTAGAACTAGACCTTAATAGAATAGCAAATAAAATTAATCATCCTACTCGAATTACGTATGTATAAGTATGTGTCCTGCATTTTTACAGGATATGGACTGACGGAGTCTTCTCCGGTTGCGTTTATGAAGTCAGCAATCGAACAGAATTATTCCAGTATCGGAGTTCCGGTTTCCGACAGCGAAGCTAGACTCGTGGATCCTGTGACGGATGAGGATATATCGACACCGGGAAAAACGGGGGAACTTTGGGTACGGGGATGCCACGTAATGAAGGGATATCACAAAAACGAGGAAGCCACCAAGCAGACGATCGCGCCTGGAGGGTGGCTGAAAACTGGTGACCTGGCGCAGTTGGACGAAGAATTAGACTTTCATATAATAGACAGGCTGAAAGAGCTAATCAAAGTCAAAGGATTCCAGGTGAGGCGGATAATCTAAATGATTTTTGCAAAATTTTGTTCTTACTTTGCTTTCAATCATGTCACTTTTCCGCGATCAGGTGCCACCTGCCGAATTGGAAGCTCTACTCAGAACACATCCCGACATCGAAGAAGCTGCTGTAGTCGGTATTCCGGATGTAAGGTCCGGAGAGATACCGAAAGCATTTGTAACTCTTAAGAAAAATAGAACTCTCAAGGCAGAGGAGGTCCAAGAATTTGTCAAGGGAAAAGTAGCGGAGTACAAAGAATTGAGGGGTGAGCACTCATCGTTATCGTTATTCGAACTTGGTTATTTGAGCGATTCGATTCACCGATTATAATGTTATTTTTTCTTTGTCTCTTGCTCAGGAGGCGTGAGCTTCGTCGATAGCATACCAAAGAACGCTACGGGAAAAATTCTCCGTAGAGCGCTCAAAGATGCAGAATAATTTAAACGAAGCCTGCAGACTTACACGTACACCTGGGAATTCGGTAACAAATTTTTCGTCGTTTTCATTTGTCGCGGAATCGAACGACATGAAAATAACAATTTATTCCATCAGCGCTCCCCCGGAGGTTCAACTATCGAACGAGAGGGGAAAAAAAAAGGATAATCTTTTGACACTGTAAATATACTTGCATCATACTCAATAATTATTGCCAATATTTTTTAT
Source organism: Athalia cordata (assembly GCA_963932425.1). Taxonomy (NCBI): domain Eukaryota; kingdom Metazoa; phylum Arthropoda; class Insecta; order Hymenoptera; family Athaliidae; genus Athalia; species Athalia cordata. The sequence continues at coordinate 1,974,167 of OZ010627.1, forward strand.
TTTTTAAGGTATTTAGGAACTGAAACACTCGTTGCTCTTTCTTTTTTTATCGACAATCTTTACACTTATAAAAATTTTAAAAAGGGGCCCAACAAACACTTGAAATTTGCATTTCTTACAATCAGCTGTCGCTTCATTTATAATAAATGGTTTTATGAAAAACGTTTCATTTCAATTCTTTTAGTTCATGAAAGACTTTAGATCCGAAAACCATGCCATCGGATAAGCTCTGAGGTATAGTATAGTTTTAATTACTTAAGGTTCAGCTATTTACGGAAGACAAAAGCCTTCGTATTGTTGTCATATTGTTAAAAGTGCAGCTTACTTCAATTAATGCGTCTAAGAATACTTTCACAATTTAAGTCAAGCCCATAGACCTGCGACAATTATTCGATCAAGGTTTATGTTAATTAAAATCCCGCGAGTAGCGTTCGTAAAACCATAAATTGTCAGGTGAGTAAAATATTAAAGTATGAAAATTAAGGGTACAGTAAAAAATGTGTTACTCTTTCACGCAACGATTATTCATATTTCGGGTATAGATTGATCCGCGATTCTTTTTTACCAAATGTCAGCCATGCCAGTAGAGGCCATCTTCTTAGTATCCAGTAATTGACGTCCAAGAAGCAATTAAAATATCCTCTTACGATCGGACCGATGTACGGGGCGCCTGAAAACAAATACATTCAGATGTTTCCCATCATCGAAGCTATTTCGGCTATGAACTTCCAGAAATCGGTAATTACCACATAGCCGAAGGGCTGCTTCTCGCCACTTAAGGTTCAACCAACTGTAAAGACCCAGAGGCTTGTGATCTGTGGTAAGATAAAACACATATCAATAATATTCTATTTCTGACTTCAACTGCATGATTTGAAAAATGAAGAAAAAGCAAATGCTTACATGGCACGTCGTTCAACTGGTAGGTGAATGCAAGAAACGCATCTTTATCCAGAGCTATATCAATACTCCACATTCCATCCATTAACGCTTCTGTCATTTGCAAAAAATGCGGCGGCTGCTCCCGTATGTATTTGCCGAATACTTCGACCTGCAATCTCTTACAAAGTTCTGTAGTTTCCGCCTCGGTTTTACGGCAAATATTCAATCTGTAAAAAGAATTGTTTGCATGATGTTTGACGCGGAATCGACACACCGGACAGGTTTTTAAGATCTGTTACGTTGTACAGATGCCATTCGCGTTACAATTACCTGTCCGAGATTCCCAACATGTGACCAACGACTCTCCAGAAGTGATTAATCCCTTCGCGTTCTCTCGGAGTATTCGTAAGACCCAGAGGTTCCGGTATGATCAAAATGGAGCCTATAAAACCGTACTGAGTAAACGCCATGTCCCGGTGCGTGATTCCTCCGAAGCCTGCTTTATGAGATCGTTGACTTGCTACGCAATGCTTCCATCGTACCGTATTAAGCGACTTCCACCAACTGTAGAAATGATCGTAACGTCAATATCATGACATTTGAACGGAAAATAATAATCGAATCGAGAAAACTCACTCGGAATCCTTGTCTGTTATATCGGTGTAGTGCCAGACGCGAGTGTGGAAAATGGTCTCTAGGTAGCGTTTGAAAGCGGTGCATGGTGTGCCGCTTTGCTTAGTTTGCACGAGAACCTGTCGAAATTAAAAATCAAGGGTCAGATATTCCTGCTGTGGAGAAGAAGAAGTACGATCGTTTCAGTTGGAACATCATTTTTATCACTTACTTTAAGAATCGAAGGTATCGCCAGGACTGATACGAGTCCAGAGAGAGACGCTGCGCTCACCCCGAGAACGTTGGAACGATAGTATTGTTGCCCTCTGTAATTGCAGCAGATTATATTCGGTAATATCAGTTTTAGAAATAATATCGTTTTTGGGGATTATGAGAGAAAGAACTCACGCTCGGTAAAGTTCAAGGTCAAACCACTCGGGTAAATCCGAGATGGTCAAGTCCCCGGTACTTTTTTGGTCAATAAGCTCCTCGCCGGATGATATTAAAAGTTCGAAATGTTCATCTACCGTCAAAGGTTGGGCTGAAACGAGGAATCACAAAGAAAATGAATATGGGTACAGTATATCATGTCTGATATCAAAGATTCCTCTCGACTTTGTACAAATTGTAAAAACATTGTGCCAAGGTTGTTTTTTTTGCAAAAAAATATTCATAGTTTTTCCCGAGGCATGAGATCGCGTGACTTATTCAATGTTTAACAAAGGTAATGCTTAACTGACTTATCCTTGTCATCGGGGCCTTGATTCGCAACTTGACAATTGAGACTATGGTCTTTAACCGCCAGTTGTTCGCATAATGACACCATAATCGTATATTCAAAGGAAATTAAACTCACCGTCGTCAATGTGTTGCATATTCCTGGCCATTGTTGCAGTTCGTTAATTTTTTATCTTAGATATAATTGGCAGACGATCGATGATCATCTGAAAAAATCATTCACTTTTAGCGCATCGTGATTCAATTACTTTATTATCATGATCTAGTTAAATGATAATTTCGATAGCGTTCGGTCTACTCGGTCAAGTTTTGCTCGATACAAAAAACATCGTCTGATAATAATCCTAGAATAATAACATAATATCTATGGTAATCACTCGCATCACCGAGCTGAGTTTTATCCCAAATATTGTGTAATGTAATATTTTCAAGGTCAGACACCAACGTACGGATTGCTATGTGATATTTATATGGTCGAACGACGCGGCAGGATCTAGGATCACGTTTCAACTATAGATGAATATGAAATCCAACGAGACGACTGATCGAAAATCAATTGATTCGAATAATTTTCACACCAACTAGTCGCGCAAGGTTTATACGAGGAGAAAAGAACACGTAGGTGTACGTTGGTGAACGGTGATGTCATAGCAAATTGCAGTTTACGTTAGAATTTATTATATAAATAGCACTAATGGCTGCCCAACAACGCGTTATCCTAAGATATTTAAAAATTAATTTCACCGGGTCCTAGTCCATGCGTCGAGAGATTCTGCCCCAACTGCAGATTGCTGACACTATAACGGTCAATTCCGGCACCAACGAGACGAGTGACTTAACTCGCGAGTTTCAACGTTAAGGCTGCTCCTTCGTTAATGGCTCTCCACGAGATCCACTCTCGACGACTGCTGAAGTTTCGGAGTAACGGAACTCGAGAATTTGCAGCTGCGATCTCCCCGTGTCGCTCTAGTCTTCGAGCCGCGAAATATCCCTTTGTCGTTATACGTTGAGGATTCTGTTACGCTATCTAATCTCTGTAACTGGTCGGGTGAAATCAAAAGGCATTGGTTGTGATTGTTTATCATGCGAAATAGCTATGAGTGTTATCTATAGAGCACTTTTATTTTCTTTCTCAAGTACAATTGGCAGCGAATCTCCGAAACATTACAAAAACAATCGTTTACATGCTATGCTTTCATGTTCAAACCGTTCGCGTTACTTCAATTTTTTTGACGCCCGTCTCGAGATATTCGTTTGCGGCTTTGAACTCTCACGATTTTTCGCAAATTTTTCTGCCTCTGGATTCCAATGTTCTGGCACTTGGTGGCCGATTGAATTTCGAAGCAGAAAACGAACGATGCGAAGATCAATCCAACGGTTAGCATAGCAAAGCCAGAAGCGAGGGGCGTTAAAGCTAAAACTCTTGCGGTTTCATCGCTTTTATCATGTTCTTCCAATACTTCTCTCAAACTAGATCCTGTTCGACGTCTGACAACATCTTGAAGATGAAAGGACGTGAAGCCGGACTCGCTGCACCAAAGCACCATCTGCGATATACGTAGAATGAAATGCTTGTAAAAAAATCGATCGATTCGGTGGCTACGAGTAGGTGGCGGATGATTTTGATATACTCGCCCTGTTAATTTGTTCCAACAGCCAAGGCTGCATAGCAAAAGAGGAATAATAAGCGCTAACCGTGTCACCCATCACCCTATAATCCTGTGAATATAATAAATAATCAATTGCCGTGCGAGGTATGGCATTTTTTAGGTATATGACACGGTTTTACTTTACTAACACGCAAGTCAATGCTATCAACGTCGTCCTCGGGAAAAAATACCCCGCCAACAACTCGGCCTATTATCGCATAGTTTCCATTTACTATTTTCCTGTGTCTGTCTAACGAGTTGTTTTCGTGTTCGAACCTGCGCGGTAACATTGCTTGGTATTTATCCTGCGTGCGATGTAAAAACTCGATTCGAGGAATTGGATAATCAGTTAATAGTATTAAATAATGGAAGTATCATATTTTTCGTCCTTACGCCCAAGTCAAAAAAGTCGCTGAAAATTGGCACCGGTCCTTGTCTCCCCCATAATAAATCGGCCTCTATGAATTGCTGTACAGAGTCAATCCTATAGTGACGAGGAATTGCTGTTATTCAACTGCACCTTTGTTACCTATCATTATTGCAGATAGTTTTTTTTATGCACGCTTATCTGCAGGTTACATATTTGTTCACCTATCCTCGTATTCTGCTCCGGCCAATCTTGCGGCTAGACTACTAGAGTAGGCGGTGACTATGACGACTCCGGCGGCATGCCAAAACTGCAGCGGAACTTTAGCTCCAGAAATTTTCTTCGGTACCCAAGTTCCGATTATTCGACCTGTCATCTCTAGGCAGGTGTGCGAAAATCGTCGAAAACCTTAAAGACGTGTTTATTGAAATTGAGCTGAGAATTCAGCTTGTATACTAGATCATTGAATTCGGTTCAGGCTCACGCTTTGTGCTCTCGGTAAGCTTCAGTCTCGCCCTGAACGTCATGTAGCAAGTTTCAAGGGCCAGAATGAGAAGCAGACAACACCAGACTGTAGGTGTAAAAGGTCGTGTCAACGCCCAAAAACTTGTGTAAGGTCTGGGACGTGGGACCAGGAATCTTATTTGTAACTGACCCCATGGAGCTGATAAATTCGCGAATATATTATGATCCTCTTTCAACCAAATGCCGCTCAAGGCAATGTCGATCTGTACGGATAATAGGAGATTGAATATTAAACGAACGTGTCTATTAAAATTAGAACTTATTTCATTCACCTCTTTGTTCACGAGCTGGCCGATCATACCACCTTGCCAAGTTCCGTTCACGTGACGACCGTATCTGAAATTTTATTTTTTTCTCTTTCTTTTTCCTCGTATGTTCGTGAAATGATAATTATCGACATCCACTACCTGAACCCCCCGGAAGGTTTTCTGAAAGTCCAGGAAAAATTCAATCTCTCTGCAATCAGCATAAATATTTGTAACTCGACGCCGTCTCTGCCAAGTTCTGGAACATCCGACAAAAAGAAAAACTTGTCGTCTTACTCGTCTTTTATTTTTGTTTCTCGACTGGTTCTTCTCAGTTATTAGATATCGAGCACCAATATGATCATAAATTCTTTGGATCTCACCGTGATCAGCTAAAAAAACTTGTGCCTCAACCCCGTTTATAGTTTTGTTGATCGTATGGTTCAGGAAACACATGGGCGGGTTGTAAAATGCTGCGGCTTGGAGTACCCTGCCCTTAAAATCTGCGGTTCCATTTTTGTAGCGTAGATCTTCGTAGCTAAGATCATTCGAATGATATTTCATTTACAAGTTCTCGAGGTTAAAGGCCGGAAAGGAGTCTCACCTGGTTACTCGTTCAAATACTCGAGGTTCTAGAAAGTTTTCCGATAGACTCCAGAAGCCGGAAGTCGAGACTAAATTTGCGTTTGAATTTCTGTACAAGGAACCGTTGAACAATTGTGAATCCCGCGACAAATCTCCATCGAATATTATCAGCAATTCGGTTGTTGAAATCGTCGATGGTACTCTAAAAATATACAGGTTTGCATCCACGTTCTTTAATTAACAAACATCATCATTCACCTATTCAAAGCCCAAAGTAATCTTCTTTCCTCGGATGCGATCAGTAAGTAGCCTTGGCAGTCGTACGATCTTGTCATCACCATATAATCGTTCGGATATAATTTAACGAAATATTCAAAAGATTGTTCGATCTCAATGGTAGTACCTATGGTGTGGCGAAAATTATGTAGATATTTATGCAGTTATTCGTGCAATTGCGACTCACCGTTTAAGAAGACGTTGCAACATCTTGAAAACGGAAACGAAACCTTTAGCATCGTTGTAAAATTTTTCTCCGATATCCATGACGTGAGTTCATCATGGACCAATGGATGACTAGCGTCGATTTTGGCGGCGAATGCGATGGAGAAGAAATTCAGGTAAACCAACAGATTCTTGGGCTGCAGCATCTTGTGTTTGCAAATAAACACGACGTCTACATGACGATGAATGTCAAACGTTCGGCGAAACTGCGGGAAAGTTAATGAGGAACGACTCGGCAAAGCAAAGATCGATCTGGAGCGACGTAGCTTGTATTTCGACTCCCTTGTAACATCGCCACCCTCGCCACCGCGATAAACGTGAGATTAGAGTCATCGTTAACGATTATTTATATTACACGTCAAGTAGCGAGGACGTCGTATTTCACATGACGTTTGAATAAAAGTTTGGACAGCCACAGCTATGGTGAACCACGTACGGCACGGGGGATGTGCGAAACCGCGACTGTTCACCGATATGCCAGCCGTCTTTAAACGGTCAACTACATCTATAACGAAACGGCTTTATCAGTTATAATATTTGTAATTATAGTAAAGAGACGATGTTGGAGTTAATGACGCGCAAATATTTCACATGATATAAATGTTCTTCGATGTTATCTTCGGTTTGCCATCGATCATCGTGGCGAATGAAATGCTATAAAAATACCCCTTACTAATGAGTCAATTACAGTGTACAACATATATCTAAACGGTATAAATATTTATACATAGTTCATCGACTATTCAACATTTTAAATTCCATTAACGATGCCGTAATTCATTAAAAAAACAAAAATGGTGGTGTGTCGCTATACCGGTGATCAGATATAGATCTGTAGATATCACAAGTTACTTAATTCGGGTTTTTTCAAAGCACGATAACGATAGTACACATAGCGAAAAATAAACACAATGACGTGTAGATCTTGTAAAATTGATCGCTCCACATTCTGAGTTCATCTCATTATTCATTAACGACTTTCGGCAAAGGTTATCCGACAACTATAATACGTGGATTACTCAAGATAAGATACACGACACATGACCCATGTCTACGTGAAATAAGGCTGAAATGAAATTAAAATGCGAAAAAAGACAAACAAATTCATTGTATTATACGGTAATCATACCTACGTATATTCGGGTTACGCAACACCGTTGTTTTTGTTATTGGGCCATTTTCATTTTTTGATTTTGCAACGATCTCGAGTATTGCGCAATGTGTGTTGACTTATCGTTGACACAATATGCATGTACGTAATATTTTCTGTTTCAGAAGAATCACATAGGGCTCTAAGAGCCATTATCATCAGTTATCTCTGCCAACAAATACCCCCAACTACCCAATTAAAACGGAGAAGAATATCGCTCGTATCGAAATTTCAACATGCGGTTTGCTGTATCAATTCCGCTTCGCTACATTTTCTGTTGAACCCTAAAAGTAGATGCTTCGCAAGCTATTGCGAATAATTAATAATTATAATTACTGTGAACTGTGCCAATGTAATTGAGTGACCGGTAACATTGCTATACATTACCATTACTTAGCGTATTCCGAGTCAACGTGAGCGGATGAGTGATTTGAATTTCGAGTCAATCGTATGTCGACTTGGTCTGGAAAACGTTAATAGCAGGTTGCGACGAGTATAAGGTATCACCGGTCATCGTAGTGGAATACAATTTAAAAAAACGACGTAATGACGGTTGTGTCGATGATCAGACGATCGTTCATCCCCAATTGCAATGGTGAATACAATATCTGCCTATAGGTATAATACACAAATTGTAAGCATTGTGAGTAATAAGAAATATTATCAAAATTTTACCTTAAAGGGAGACGGGCATTTTCTCGAATCGGTTTTATCGGGTTGGGTAACATGGGTGGCCACATGGCGAAAAATCTCGTAAAGAAGGTAATTTTGAACGACCTTTGCTATAATTTTGCAATCAATTTACCTCACTTCTTATTCAGGGATATAAATTGACGGCATTCGACGTTAACGCGGCGGCTGTTTCCAGCTTGGTAGAAGCTGGAGCAAACGGTGCAAGCAGCGCTGCTGAGGCGTCGGAAAATGCAGACGTGGTGATTTCGATGCTACCCTCAAATCAGCACGTTTTAGATTGCTACACGGGAGAGAATGGCATTTTGAAGTATTAACAGCTCTCGATTATTTTATAATCTGTATATTCATCTCAACAAGGAATAGATTATTCAAAAAGAATTTCTCTTGCAGTTCGGTTGGAAAAAATGCACTGTTAGTGGACAGCAGTACGATCGATCCGGCCGTCTCTGAAGAAGTTGGAATTAGGGCGAAAAGATCAGGAGTACGATTCGTAGACGCTCCGGTATCTGGGGGTAATTAGGGATAAATGAAAGGTCATTTACAGTAGCATTACATGACTTTTGAGACAGTCCACCCGATGTTTTTTACAAAGGTGTCAACGCAGCGAGTGCCGGTACCTTGACCTTTATGGTGGGAGGTTCGAAATCCGATTTCGAAGATGCAAAGCAGATCCTTACAGCGTTAGGATCAAGGGTGATTCATTGCGGTGACGTTGGTACCGGTCAAGCAACAAAACTCTGCAACAATATGCTCTTAGCGATATCAATGATCGGGACAGCGGAGGCTTTCAACCTCGGAGAGAGGTAAACCACAACAGATTTGTCACCCAGAAATCTCGTTAATTCCTAAAACCGTTTCAGACTTGGACTGGACCCAAAGGTATTAGCTTCGGTGATAAATTCGAGCTCCGGTAAATGCTGGTCTTCTGAATTGTATAATCCGGTACCCGGTGTCGTCGAAAATGTTCCCAGCAGTAATGAGTACAAGGTGAAATTCCCAAAGGGTCAAATGACGTGACGATAGACGCGAATATACGTCATTACTCGGTACAGGATATAAAAATTCATCTCTTTTATCAGGGAGGATTCGGAACGGCGCTGATGACAAAAGATCTAGGCCTTGCCCAGACGGCTGCGACCCGAACGGAAGCTTCGATTCCATTGGGGTCACTCGCTCATCAGATTTACAGAGCTACGATGGGGCAAGGATTTGGAAAGCAGGACTTTAGTGTCGTGTATCAGTTTCTGAAGGGAAAGTATTAGGTTAGTTAGATGCGGGATTACTCGATATTGAATAAAAAAATACGAGTGGCTCAAGAAGAGGTTGCGAATTACATGCATACGTCATGAATTTCAGACGGAGAAAATACAAGATCGGGAAGGCGTAAAAATATTACGTTCTTTATTATAAGTGCATTTACATTCATGAGATGTCTCATTTCAAATTGTTGCAAGCAATCATCGTATAAATTTTCATAAATCGATTGGTGATTATTGACATAATGATGATGATGATAATGATGATGATGATGATGATGATACACCCGCGAGGTGTAGCGTACGCTTTAGCGTAGGGCTATATCAATTAAAATCGTAACGAATAAAAACGTCGTCATTCCGTTATAAAAAGATTCGCAATTTGTACGTCGTTATTATAATTGAATATTCATTAGATACCTACCAACGGCAAACTTCGTTTAGTTGATCACTATTAATAACTCTTGAACTATTGATTACGACTAAATAATACTCTCGCGCACAGATGGGACAATGCACCCGAGTTTTTCAAGTCAGTTATAAATATTGCTTCCATTAACGTAGAAATTCTAAATTAAATTCAATGCAATCGACATTATAATTGGTTTCCAAGCCATGCGCTCACAGCTCGTTTGTACACATATATAATAATCAAGTACAGCTGTACCTAGGACGACACTCATGATGTAAAATTTAAGCCAACGTTATAAAAATTTACTTTCTCCTCGAGAAAAGCGGTCATTGAGTAGTTGTGCCTTGTTCAAAATTGATTTCTTTTGAGCTTCGTCAAAACGATTCACCTGCAGATCTACATCTCGATCAAAAGGTCTCCGCGCTGGTTTACTCGCCTCCTTGGCTTCCCTTGCCTCCTTCTGTAACAGAAAAAAGAAAAGAAATGAAATTGACGATTAATAATAACTATGTTACCTGCATATTTTAAGAGTTCGCGTCGTTTACCGACCTTTCTTTTTTTCTCGATTTTCTTTTTGTGGGTTTCTAAAAGTGACTCGTTCCGTTTTTTTGATGCGTGTTTCTTTGCCATTCTTTCCATTTCCTTATCCCGTAGACTGATCGCCAACTTTTCCGATTCCGTTGCTAGATCCGCCACTTTTGTCTTTCCTGACAACTGATGGACGAACAATTACGACAGTGTTGAGTGGATTCAAGTCATGTCAAATATAAATACCTATATACATTTCAATTTGCTCACCTCTTCCTCTCTTTTTCTCGTTTTATCTGCAGGATTGTCCGTCCAGCTCGATCGGTCAGACAAATCAGGGCCCGCTCTGTTTCTAAACTGTCTTTTAGCCAGGCCAAGAGTAGGAGCCTGGATCGAAGGTAGTTCCAGCATCCACTCTTCCCTCTTATCGACAAGAGAATTCTGTAACACGACACATGACGATTTTTAAAGAGAATACTTACATCGTCTCAGTACCGTTACTTAATAAATATCAGTTAAAGCTACTCACCTCACCCTCAAGTTTGTTTTTCATTCGCTTTGCACGCTCTTCTAGCTGCTGTTGAAAATAATCATTCATTCCGACCGAATAATTGGCTGGCATGGGTCCGAGAACATCATCATCTGATTCAGAGTCAAGTTGTTTCACATCGTTGTCCTTTGGCTTAGCCATGAGACTCGGTGGCAGTGTTGGACCGAAGACAGATTGTTTTGACGACGTTTCAGAATTTTTGTGTGCGATTGAATCTTCTACTTTTGCAGTCACAGCAGCGATATCTCGTTGTTGGAGGTGAGGTGGCAATCTCGGTCCAATCGTTTTGACAGATTCTTGTTCTACGTCAGTTTTTATTTCTTGATTTGACGTGCTCACGTAGCTCGGAAGGGGACAAGAACCACCAGCCTTGTGAGGCTCGTCCAATTTCGATTCCAGCGATTCTAACTTGCAGCCCATACCCGGGGGTAAACTAGGACCGATGACACTGTCGCTAGATTCGTGAATGCTTGTTTCAGATCTTGCCGATGTCACTTTTTTCTTTAAAGTCGGAGACGTTTGGTCGGAGACGGAGGTATTTGAAGAAAGTACAACTTCTTTAGCCACAGCATGATTTATAGGATATTTCGGAGGCAAACTGGGCCCATACATTTTCTTCTTTAGAGTCTCTTCACTTTTGTTCAAATCACGTTCATTTACGTTTTTTGAAATGCTTTTGTGCAGCCCCAGTCTTTCAATGTCACTCAAATTAGTTAAGCTTAGCTTCTCTATTGATAAGTAGTTGAATTTATTCGATTCCTGATCATCGCGTTCTTTTAATTTAGTTGCATTTTTGCTGGAACCAGATGCATCTGATTCTAGATCCGCATTGTTACTGCAGATTTCCTCTTCTATCTTATGGCTTCCGCGGCGTTCTCCTTTTGCGGACACAGATGCCTCAGGACCTAATAAGAAATCTGAAATGGCAGTAGGGTTATTACTTCGAGATAGCGTTGCGGCATCATCGTTGTTCCTCGGATTTACCTTGCATAAATCCTCTAAGCCGCGTTTATTATACGCTGCCTGCGTCCTCAGCAAACGTTCATACTGCCGCCGCGATACACGTTTCCTTACTCTCGGTCCATGACAGTGTGGCGTTAAAATCTCTCCCTTGATGAACGGTCCTTTATGTGGTATCTTCGAATCCGGCGAATCCGATAAGCTTCCTTCCGTATCCGAGATTATGTCAAAATCTGACAAATTCAATTCTCTGCAATCCTCGAGTGCGTCAAGAGACATAACTGGTCCATTATCAGTATCAAGTGCACCTAAATCCGGTTCGCTGTCGCTACCAATCTGATCCAGGATCTTACTTGGAGATCTATTATCCCGCTTGATCATGTTTATATCAGCTCGTCTTCCGTCACTTTGTTTATGCGCGACGATTTTATTTTTATCATCCTTCAACTTCTCGGTGTCCAATGATTTCACTTTTTCTTGGTTATCCGATCTGTCACGACTCCTATATTTTTCACGTGATCTGTGTCCATATTTCGCTACCGATATTCTATCGTGACTTCTATCACGGAATCGTTTTGCACCCCTGTCTCGATCACGGCTCTCTTTATTTATAGACTCCCTAGAGTTCTTTGCTTCACGGGGATCTTTCGCTTCCCGTATTTTAGCATCTTTCAAAGCTCGTGTACTTGAGCTTTTTAATTCCCTAGTACGAGAGTCCTTACTAGTCTTGTGGTCCTTACTGTTTAGAGAATTCCTGGCAGAATCTTTGCTGTCTCGATGATTCGAACTAATAGATTCTGGGGGGCGCTTGTCGTTCTCTGTCAGAATCTTGGTTTCAATTTCTTTCGAATCCTTGCCAATAATGCCCTTAGCTGTGTCTTTCGTATTTCTGTTATCTGTTTTATCATGTTTATCCCTGGCGTCTCTTTCTTTGGACCCTTTCCATCGGTCTCGAACCTGTTTTGTTGCTTCATGACTTCGTCTGCTGTGGTTACCACTGTTCGTAGATCTTGATCTGTCGTTCGAATGCTTAGAAGACTGCGACGATTTTTTCCTATTTTGACTCTGCAGTCTCAACGTAGCATCTTTGCGAGTAGCTTCGAATCGAAACCGACGTCCATCGTCGCTATCTTGACTTTCTGAGTCTGAATCAATGGTCGTCATATTCAAACTTTATTCTGAAATGCATAAGTTCATTTTGAAAATATGTTTCAAGGTATTCAATGTCAAAAGAAAATAAATTGCCACTAATATTATAGGCGGCAGCTTGAAAACATTCGGGGGCAAGGTGCTAGTTGTCAAAGTATTAGGAATGACTGAATTAAATATTGAATTATTAATTGCTCGTCGACATAAAAGCTTTGAATAATTTATTTGTCAGTACAGAGGATATCGAATTATACTACAAGGTGAAACTGAAATAGCGTGATTCTATTGTATTTCTTTAGACGTATTTTTCCCATCTTGAGGTTTCTCCACCTTCTGAAAAAGTGGTTCAACAGTAGCCTTGGTTTCAGGTGTATGGCTTTTCAATTGTGGCAATACAGTCACATCCTGTTTCTGACTTTGCATCATCTTAGTTATTTTAGCTCCACTGTATTTGATCGACTTAGCAATTCCCACCGTAACGATCCCCTTCAAACTCTGGGAGACACTCGATCTCCAAACAATGTCTTTGAGGCATTGCTCTAGAATTTCACTGCATTCTGGATCGTGAGCAATGGCACGTAGACAGTCCTCGGTGTCCCTAGATCTTGGTCCCTGAGTCCAAGATCGAACTAGTTTCACTTGCGGCATGCGCGGCAAGTGATTGAGGTGGTGAATTCTTGCAAAAGGACTAGTATCTTGATGGCACATGGCTGCGGCTTCATCGGCTTTTGGTATCTCGATATATCTATCGAAGTGTTTGAGAACAGGTTTGTACAAAGATCTAAATCTTTGCAGCTGAGGAATCACTATGTTGTTAACTTTATTTTTGTCCTCACCAAATATCATTCTAAAATCTCCGTTATAAGAGAGACTGGCGATTGCCCGGTAAAAATCTGACTCTGAAAAATGCTCGGGCAGCATAATAAGTGCAGCATGTACGGCGGAGTGTAAATTTTGTAGGAGTGCTCGTTGCAGGGCAGATTCTTCCGAAGGCTTTTCCAAAACCTGAACAGGTTTGTGTAATCTGCCAGCTAAGTAAAGAACATTCCAATCTAAAAGATCTTCGATCAGAGATACCTCAGAAATCACTCCATACTTGATGAGCCTGCCTTCTTTTGACTTTACCAAAGTGTTGTAGTAAATCTTTGCATCCCATCTTTCTTGAACACGCGCCACAACTTTGTGGCCGAGCTTTTGCATCAGCCAAGCATAATGGCCAGGATTACGCTCGATATTTTCTTTGTGCCACTGACCAGGATTACTCACGACAAACACAAGGTCCAACATGTTTTTAGAGAGATCGCCAACCTTCTGTTTCATTACACCTGACCCATAAGCGAAGCATAATTTCATATTCCCAGGAAATTCTCTTAGAATCTGAGCGTACTGTGCGATAACCGCGATCTTATTCATTTTGATAACGTGTCGGAATTAAAGTTTTCCCGTGGATGTAAAATCGCTCCAAATTGATGCACCCGGACGGCGACTACAGTTGGAAACCTTGGATTCTTCTTACGATCTGGTGAAATTGATTTCATAGAAAAAATTCTTGACTAATTGAAGAGTAATGTGTTTAGTTTGAATTGATCAACACCATACGTGTTGATATTCTTGTATATGGGTACTGAATGAGGAATAAACTTGGAGTAAAAACGCCTTTTCCGGTGAGATTTCATCGGCAACTAACCTGGAAATTTTGCTCTTGAAGTATCGTAACAATAAGGGACTACTTACGGTGATTCCTGAGTCGTTCTTCGGCTGCCCTACGGGTATTGCGTATCAAACAATTTCAGCAATACCAGCACAACTTTAACTACGTTATTAATTGAACACCCGCATCGGTCTACTACACCTTCTTGTTTTAAAAATTTCCTATGAATGGCGACTACCGTTTTGGATTTGGGTGCCATAAGCTCTTATGACCATGACCAAAGACCTAAGACCATCACCAAGCCATGACCATCGATGACGGTTGTTTTCGCCCTATCAGTGACCGAATCTACTCAGCCGAGGTTCCAGCTGAACCAATAAAGAGCAAGGAACCTTTCATGTAGTTCGTAACATATGCGCTAAGGTGTAGTTAAAAGAAATTCCACCCCTAGCAGCACCAAGCATCACTCAAGATTCAAGATAAATATAAATCACGTGACCTTTGTGATTGAGAGAACACGTCCTAGAGGTGGGGATCTTTGGTTTGGAATCGTTGTGTACCAGGTAATCAGATTTTCAAGTTTTTTCAGCATACAATTAAGACGAGATGAGTGGACAACCAGCTAACGAGATGGAAGTCGACGAAGGCGTTGCCACAAGTGCAATGGATACAACTCCGATAGCCAGCAATCCTAAGAGTGTTATGGCCTCATCCGGCACCGTAGGATCTGTCTCAATAAGTTTGCATCCACTTGTCATCATGAACGTCAGTGAACACTGGACCAGGCTTCGGGCGCAAGAAGGATCTGATCAATTAGGTGAGAATATAAAATCATATGCTTCGGTCTAAGATACAGTGTAGTTGTTTATCGTAGTTATTAATTTGCTCTTTACTTGTTGCAGTTTATGGAGCACTAATTGGCAAACAAAAGGGACGTAACATTGAGATAATGAACTCTTTTGAGTTGTTATTCACTTCTATAGGTGATGAGGTGATCATAGATAGAGATTATTACAATACTAAGGAAGAACAATTCAAGCAAGTCTTTAGCGAGATGGATTTTCTCGGATGGTACACAACTGGAGATACCCCCACTGACAGGGACATTAGAGTTCACAAGCAATTATGCGAGATCAATGAGTGTCCTGTGATGCTGAAGCTAGATCCCAGATGCAAACATTCCGATGTGAGTCACGGATGAAATTAAGTTCATGCATTGTCAGAAAAAACCTTGGTTTTGACCTTGATAAATCTATTTTCTACTTGTCGACACCAACAAACATTTCATCAAATAATTGTGTATTCTGTAGCAATTATCCGTTTCAATGTACGAGTCGGTAATCGATCTAGTCGCCGGAGAAGCTACCATGTTATTTGTTCCGTTGACGTATACGCTCGCAACTGAAGAAGCTGAGAGGATCGGTGTTGACCACGTCGCTAGAATGTGTACGAACGACCAAGCGGAAAGCTCGCTAGGTGAGTGAAAATGCCGAGACTCGGTCGAGGCATCGAATACCGCAATAAAATCAGTACTTCAAAAAAGACCATTGGTTTTTTCCCCAGTGGCGGAACATCTGACGGCACAGCACAGTGCGATCAAGATGTTGAATTCTAGAGTTAAACTTGTCCTCAAATATGTGGAGGCTGTGCAAAGTGGAGAACTTGAAGGAAATCATGAGGTTCTGAGAGCGGCTTGTTCGCTGAGTCATAGGTTACCCGTTCTGAACAGTTCCAAGTTCAGGGCTGACTTTTATAACGTAAGTCACATTTCAATTTTCTTTACATACAGTGTGTCTTTTACGACTGAAGTCTACAAGGCCAATTACTCCGTTTGTTCGTTCTAGCAATGCAACGACTTTAGCCTAGTGACGTACCTTGGGATAATAACAAAAGGCTGCAACGATATAAACCAATTTGTGAATAAATTCAACATTTTGTACGACAGACAAGGAATGGGTCGTCGTATGCGTAGCCTTTTCTTTTGATAAATGAATAACATTGTTTTTACCTTAATAGTTTCCTAGTGTCACTCGTTACTCATCCGCCCCCTATTGCAATTCTCCCATCACGAAGACTGCGTCGGACCGTCTTTCGTTATCTGCAATCAATTCTTGGGAAAGAGATTACAATGTGATATAACCCTTGATTCCAATTTGTAAGAACATTTGTTTACTTTGACTAAATATATTACAGATCTTACGCTCAATGATTATCAGACGCAGTAATTACTCCAGGTCTGATTTATGGAAAAATAATCTCAATATTCAATATTCAATTTCAATATTAATTTCGATTATCATTTTTTTAAATAATAACAGTATAAATATTTAAATAAATTCGGATATATCAAACGCGAATAATAAAATCCTAAGTACTTTCAGCACGTACTAAGTTTTGTTCGGTTTAACAAAACATTGATCAGATTCAATCGCCGAGTCAAATAAATACAGTCTAGATTCATTGTTAATGCCTACTATTTCCAGCGGGAGGTATTTAATTATTGGTACGATACATTTTTATTCATATCGTCGTTAGTATTGTTCAATTTTTATTTATTTATTTATTTATTTCTCTCTTTTTTTTGCTCAACATTTTCAAATTACGTTGCTTCGCGAATTTAGAAAGCAGTTGGCAATTCGTTTTGTTGACAGCTGCATTTACATGCATCCGATTCTTAAAATGGAAGACGTTAGTTCAATCGACGGGATATGATCCCATATAATTATTTAGAATTTGGGTACACCATCCATTAACTCGACCGATTTCTGTATTGTTTTCTCATCGATTTAATTTAGTTTTTATTATTATTTGTTCTAGTCTCCAAAGGTAGACTATGTAAGCAATTGATATAAATCTGGGTATCGATTTATTAGTTTTTCTTTGAAAGCTCTACTAAGTGTAACCTCTAAAAACTCTCGCAATTAAAAGTTTCTACTAAAGTTTCTAATCACTTTCTTATTTTCATACATCTCTTTTTTTCCATTCACACGTTCATTTATTGTAAATATTACTGTACAAAATATATGTATAGTACTTGGTATAACTATGTTACGACTCTTTAATTATTGCATTCTGTGGACTCACAAGATAACGTAGCCGCAACTTTTCCAACTTGGTTTATTGTTCACTGTCAAACTTTGTTCCTAAATAAAAAATAATATCGTACACAGACTCGAGCCCACAGCGGTTTCGTTAACGATAATCATTACGAGCTTCTATATCAATCTGACTTGGACTCGTCGTGTGCGATGTGCATTATTGTTCCGATGTCCGATATCATGAAACTGACATCGATACTTTATAATACGGTTTAACTATTCCGCGTACTCCGGTACTGGATAAATTGCATTGCAAATAATCATTTTATGAGAAAAAAAAACAACATTATTCGCATGATCATTTTCTTTTCTTTTTTTATCTCCACTTTTCATTCTATAGTTCCAATTCAACTCTAATCCTCGTTAAAGTTCTCCTTTGATATCTTATCGAAAATTCATTGAATTTTCAAGCTGTCCTCGATCATAGTCGCTAGGATGTCAACCAGAAGGGACAGCATAGTGTTGGGCTAAGGACTTGGCTTATCCATGCCAATTAATTCTTCGAAAAGACTGTTCCTTCCCTCGATTCTCTCTTCGATAGTTTTAACTGCAAACCGCATCACTGCTGTCGCCAAATCTCCAACAGTCCAATGCCTGTCCACCAATACCCTGCTCACCGTATCGAGCTGAAAAAATAATGAAACGCTTCAGGTATCGCAGTTGGCCCTTAATAGTGAAGGAAATAATTCTTACCTTGGAAAGACTGGGATGACCAGAAGTGTAATAAATCAGTCTGGGCACACCAGCCAGAGAAGCCGCCAGCCATTGTATCGCGAGTTTGAGTTGATGGTCGCCTTTCAGTCGTGAGCCGCAACCCCAGTTTCCAGTTACTACTGGCAACAAGCCACCGGCCTGAGGGCTGCTTTCTTGAGAGACCTATAATGTAAAATTGAAGATGGTTATTATCTTTTTAAAAATGTAGGTCTTGGAAAAAAAGACCAGTGTATACAGGAATGGAATTTAATGCACCCGCTACTACCAAGCTACAACCTCAAACGGTGTCTTCATTAGTCTATAAAACTCATAGATCTCCCCAGTTCTGTATACCAGGCTGTGAATATTATCGTGAACATTATTAATATGAAAATATATATTATAACGTAGCTTATTAGTTACTAATGTTAAGAAACATTTTGAAAAAACGCAGAAATCAGATGAGATAGAATAAGAGACAGATATATTAGTCATCGTGGCTTTTTCCAAATTAACATACAAACGTAGATTAATCCGATATTAATTGAACCTTCGTTGTTAAAACAGTAAAATCGATTTGTTAATGTTACGGTATAAACTACAAAGTCAAGTGTAACCCCACACGTCGATTAGTCAATGTGAAAGAAATTTATGCTATAATAGCATTTCTCACAGTTTCCCGACACTCGGTGTCGAGGTTAACTCATGAAATGTTCCAATTGTACCGCTAATACCGTTGATGATCATTGCAAAATTTCTATTTTAGCATAAATTGCAATTCAATTCGTTGGATCATCGCGCAATAATCACTACTTCATACATCGGCTATTGATGTCGCTAATTCGTTCCGGTGTAGCATCCTCTTATCTTCCTTTGCAATCGCGACCCTTGTAAAATTGTTGGGTGGAAGTTCAGCGAAACTTTTCGACCATTTCTCATCCTGTGTTGTTATTGTTTCTGTATCGGTCAACGCCATACCTTGCGGCAGCGAAAACGTAGCCACGTCGTCGGTCAGAGTCTGTCTCACTTCGGACGTAAAAGAAATGACCCAGAGATTTCTGCGTTGCGTCGATTTAACATCTTTGGCTACAGCGGGATCTTCACTCAGAGCGTCTTCATAATTCGTGTACTCACCTTCCGGAACCTGCAGATTTTTAACTCTGGAAAAATAACTCGTACCTTTTTGCGACAGATTATCGTTGAGAATGTTAGTAACATTTACAACGATTACGAATGATTGGCTGAAATCATATTATTGTGTTTGTTTTTTTTTTACCGATTATTCCTATTATTCCATTTATTGAATGGTCGAGACATTTCTGTAACTCGGAAAACAAATCTGTCTCTGATTCTATACTTCTCAAACCAAACCGCACACTCTGTCCTTCGAGGCAGTGTCAAGTGCTGCGAACCAATCCCAAGCCATACGCTCTCAATTATAAATAATTTCAACCAAATACTGTATTTTTTAGTTTATACATGATAACTTTGCTCCGTTGAAAGCGATAATATACAGCCACGCGAATAAAATCATATGCTTACCGAATGCTGCCTTTTATGCTTGTGCCGCGCAAGCTCTAAGCTCAGACTTCTGACCGCTAATGCCAGCTTATGACGCTCTTGAACCTCCTCAGAGCCGATTAAAGCCTGTGGTTCTCCCTCTTGGACAGGAACGCCTGCAAACGACTCGCTCAACGCTCTCTTCAAAAGCGATCCAGCAAATCTTACCACAGCTCTATCTCTCGCATCTAATTCACGGCTTTCGTCGGCAACTATGGGATCCTCCAGCCACTTGGATAATTGCTCGTAGACTTCTTCGAGTTCTGAAGAAAATTCTGATGGAATAATCACATCGTGGTCATTCGCTAAGCATGAGGGAGAAAAATATCACTGTAACAGTTGCGTATTAAGCAGTCTAGTACCTGAGCTGTATTCTGTACTAAAACTGTACTTGCTGCTCGCGTTGGTATCCCGTCTTTGCAACATCGGATGTTGACTTTGTCTGAACCTTCCGAGCCACTTTTGCTCAGCTTCCAAAGATCCCTTCAGGAATTCTTCATCCACCGTATTGTCTCTTAAAACAAATCCTCTGGATCCCCCTCTCTTCACCCTGTACAATCGATGATCGAGGTGTTTCAGTTCGATTGATTAAACTGTTACAGACGGTTTGCGAACATAACCTGTTGATTGATCATACTTAATATCCGGATCACCGACGTGACTTCCGGTCACACTTATTCCAACGGCATAGCTGCTGCCCGCAGATGAAATCGAAGACGTTGTTCCAGTTGCTGTACTTTCTCGTCTCAAAGCATCCTTCAGTCTCTGAGCAAAGGTCCCTCGTCGCTCGAACGAGTCTAACTGTGTGCTGTAAAGCCTGGTGTCTTCTTCTGGGTCAGAAAATTCATTCGATAAAATAGGTGAGATAGTAAGATATGGATAAAACTTTCTTTTAATGCAAACCTTGGTCCTCGTCGACAGTTTCTTTTGCACTATGGAAGCTGTCGGTGCTTTGACTATTGCAACTGCTGTAGACTGACACTTGCCCTAAAGACTTTCTGGTAACAGGTAAAACTTCTCCACTTGAGCCGAGAACTATGAATCGGCCTCTTTTATTGGCACAGCCTGTAGTTTTCGCTGGACTCAGCGATCCGACCGATTTACCATTTGGTTTTGTTCTCATTTCGACACCGTCGGGGATGTTTATTTCTTTTGTCAATACTGCGTAACACGAATTTAATGAACCCTCATCTATATTTATACTTATATACTATTTGCAGAATGATTACCAGTGAATCACCTTTGTTGTTACAATTATTTGTTGCGATCGACTTTTCCTCCGCCTCTGGTGGGGTGCTACTAAAACTTTCTCCGATGGGTGACAATCTCCGAGCACCTGGATCTGGCTCTAATTTGACAGGATCCGTTGGGCTGATAGGGACATGCCTTTGCCTGAATCCCAACAACGACTTGTTCATTTCTCGCAGTACATTGTCCTCCTCGTATTGTGCAAGGGGCAGCGTAGAATAGTCTTCGGCATCCATACAGCATATCGTTACCTAATTGGAAACATTCAGGGCAGGCTTTAATGACAACGGGATACTGCAAGAAAGGATGAACGTAAAAAGAAATCACTAATTCTACTCACCGCTTTCGGTTTTGGTATACTTT
Organism: Athalia cordata; assembly: GCA_963932425.1. NCBI lineage: Eukaryota > Metazoa > Arthropoda > Insecta > Hymenoptera > Athaliidae > Athalia > Athalia cordata. The sequence goes on from OZ010627.1 coordinate 1,995,582, forward strand.
CAAAAGTGGATCTATGTTTTGGATCAATTATCCTAGAAATATTTCTGGCACCTTCCACTATCAAGACCTCATTGTCTTCTAATGCTTCGACGGAGAGTAGGGCAGCCAAAAGTTCGGGATGCGTCGCCATCTGAACATTGGAATAAATTTTTACTCTGCAAGTTTCGACGCAAAGAATAACAAATGCTTGCTTACTTGGATGCTTTCTTGCGTGATTTCGCTGCTCAATACTCCACCGCCTAGCCTTGAACTAGTAAAACATACATGCAGTAAGTGAGCCTCGGCCCTTTCCACTCTTCCTTCATGGCGAATAGTAAGAGGACAAAGAGGGATGCTGCTCTCTAGCCAATCTTCTATCGTCAGCCACTGTTTCGAAGACATGACCTGAGGAGAATCGCCGTGAAACGTGCGTCATATAGATAATGTATTTAATTGTTGATCGTTTGATTTCTCTGTTACAAAACTAAATTGCATTTTATGACCTCTTCAACTCAGTTTCAACACTTTGTAAGGGTTCTCTTGTGCTTCGTTACTGTTAACGGTATTATGCACTACAATTTGTTCAGTAACGCATCGATTCTAAAGTACTGAAGCTACTTATATCACGAACCTGTCTGGAAACTATTAATTGTCCATCCAATGACGTGTCCTCGCTCAAGAAATTAAAGTAGGCAAATATGCTTCTCAATTTTGCCTTCTGACTATTCCTGTTCGATCAAGCAGAAATTACTATCTATTGTCAACCGAGCAATCCACTGTCTTTGAAACTTACATGTGAAGGTATTTGAAGAAATTAGTGAAGTTGAAATCTTGCAGCGTGGGATGAGTTTTTCTCGTTCTTTTGGGATATGTTGAAAAAAATGCATTCGCTATCAGGGATGAAACAAAGTTGTAGCTGTACTCCGCACTATCGGCTGAAAGAAGAATCGTTGAAATCTTCAACTATCGTGAACGATTTTTCGAATTTTTCAATCCAGCAAAGAATAAATTCTCAGATATACTTTGTTGCTGCAGGCTGAAGTGAAGTCCTTCCGGAGGTTTTGTAGATTTGAGAGATTTGGCGTGTTGTACTACCTTTGGAATTGTTTTTGTAAAGAATTGTTCCCTTTCCCCTGAGGTGAGATCTTCGTCCAAGAACCTTGCCAATTCGGCAAATAAGTTTGGGTCCTGAACATCCTCCTCTGGGTCGAGACTTATACTGTAAAAATCGATACCTATCTCATGATAATTTCGTATAAGATTCATCTGGCCTTCCAACTTCAGGAGTTGACTTAACTCCAGGAAACTCCGTTGTGAAATTATAGACCAAATATTTTACAAATTTACGAATATAAACTAAACAGAATTTCTTCACACATCTAGGAAGGGGTTATTCTCAGTGCGATAACATACTTGCACATATCGTGTAGCCGATACATTGCTTCCAAAAGTTGCTCAGAGTTTGTTGCAGCTGCGGCTTGGTCCAGTTGTTTCACGACCGAAGGCCACCACGGCAAATCACAGGGGAGCATCACCAATGCCATGATGCCAATTTCTATGTAGTGAAAAATTAAACACCCCAATTAGATTATAAGACATCGCATCTTAGATTTTGTGCTTTGCATAAATATGAAGCTAATGTAGAGGCAGTTTCATAACTTGTACAATGTTCACAGCAAAACCCAAGAGATCGGGAACATGAGTCAGAAACAAGATTAGAGAAAGAGGAAGAGTTTACTCTTGGCCAAATGCCCAACAGTTTTAGCCAGAGAAACAGTGGTCCTAAATTCCAAAATATCTTCAGTTGCTTGGCAGGTATCGATGCTCGGAGATAGTTTGACCGATTGACAAGCAACTGGAGCAATAAGCTAGCTCTGTAAAAAAGATCAATAAAATTCATCCACTCAAAGGCTCATTAACTGTCATACTTAATACTCGACTAGTGTATCGATCGCACAGATCAAAGCTAACATCATCGATTATCTAGTAAAATTTAACAATGAGTTAAAGATGAAGAATTACTAAATGTGCTCCTCGATACAAGATCAATCGGTAATTTTATTGCTTTACTCGTGCGTGTCATATGATAGGTGGATGAAAATTTAGCTAAAAAAAACAATGTCCCATAATATAAATACACCATGTGCGCATGCACGTTAAGGCAGGAAAGTTCAGCTGGCGAAAAGGTCTGAATGTTTTAATGTGAAATTCTATTTTTGTATTTGATGCGGGGCTATTTTTAGAAGCGCGTGTCCTTTTGCGTGACGGAATTCGGGAGTCCCTTCCTCTAATCGCCCATATTTATATTGTAAAGTTAGACCAATTGCAGGAGCAGCATGTGGTATCATTTGCAACCGGGTGGGAGGTGTTCATTTTACCGGCAAAAGTCAGTGGTGGCAAGTCGAAAGCTCACCTTTTTTATTTAGCGTCGATAAGCCGAGCCTTCGGTAAATTTCGGATAAATTCAAGGCTGGTCGTGGCTCGTTTTATCGCCTCTTCAGTAATCACAGTTTCAAGGAACTACTCTTTGCGAGTCTCTGCTGGAGAGTATTGACGTTCAGGTCCATCGGAATATCTGCGAATTCCAGCCACCACACATTTGTATAACAATTTTCTTTAATTTCAACAAATGTCCACAAAGATTCACACATCGCTGCTTCGTTATTCTTACCTGTACATTATACCTGGATAGAGGTAATGAATATTTTGTATGTTTTAATCGGCCACTGATCGTTCGTACCGCAGCTGATGTATGTACGTACGTACACCCCTATGAACGATGTGGACCACCACCACATTGGAAAGTGAGAGGAAGCACGGCAATTATTGAAAGATATAAACTCTTCCAACACTACCTTTGATCCTTGTTGCCTCCGTTTAACCAGTTCTTTTATATGTATTTTATAGGAATTATTTGGACCCGCCGAATATAATCGCGGTCTCTACAACGAGCTCTGATAGCGCGGCGACGATTTAGCGGGTCTTTGGTTCTATCGGGTACCACAATCGACACCGAGCGTCCCGGTGCTATTTATAGAACGACGTCGGCGCCCTAGACACCCCCAGCTATATGTATTTATGAAATCACATACATAATAGAATGTTTCCGTCGACGTCTTCCCGTAACGATGATATAGTCATGCATTCATTTTTGTTATTCTACTGCTTTACTACAACAAAGCTTTGAGAATCCGCAAAATCTTGTTCGAGAGCGAATCTACAAGGAGTTATGGCGGTTGGTGCAGCACAACAGGAAGTAAGAGGGTGGCCAAATAGCAATACAGGTTCACTCGAAAGCGACAGAGCAAAGCGAGAGTGAGGTAAGTCGTTGATTGAAAATAACAGCATCTTTTCCATGAAAAATATCCGCCGAATCATGTTTTTTATTTTTGCTTTAGCGTCCGAACACAGGAGTCCCCCGATCGGACGTTCGTGGACCAACTGAGGAGACTGCCAGGGGGATGTTCAAAGGATACGTTGTGGGAAAAAGTTGCCACCTCTTCTCCAACTTGAAGATTTGATTCGCAAAAATCAATGTCTCTAGAGTTAAACGGACCCACGAATCTAGATGTAGATCTACAACGAACACAAGAACCTTTGGACGGTTTGTAAAATCTGATGAAATACTTTACATAGACTGAGACAGATCTAAACGGAGCATGGTGACAAATAACAAATCAAAAAACAATTAGAAAAATCAGAAAAAATTCTGAAATGAATTCAAGTAGAAAACTCGATAGGGAAAATTGTAGATACGAATTCTGTTTTTGATGTTTTTTCGCTCAGGATTTGTCAAAAATCGCTGCGAAAATGTACAAAGACTATAGTCTTTGGTGTTTTTCGCTCAGATTTCATCGAAATTCGCTGCAAAAATGTACAAAGACTATAGTCTTTGGTGTTTTTCGCTCATATTTCATCGAAAATCGCTCGAAAAATGTACAAAGACTATAGTCTTTGGTGTTTTTCGCTCAGATCTCATCGAAAATCGCTCGAAAAATGTACAAAGACTATAGTCTTTGGTGTTTTTTCGCTCAGATTTCATCGAAAATCGCTCCAAAAATGTACAAAGACTATAGTCTTTGGTGTTTTTTCGCGCAGATTTTGTGCAAAATCGCTCCAAAAATGTGCAAAGACTATAGTCTTTGGTGTTGTTTCGCGCAGATTTTGTGCAAAATCGCTCCAAAAATGTGCAAAGACACATCTTTGGACAGATCTTTCTCAGATTTCATCGAAAATCGCTGCAAAAATGTACAAAGACTATAGTCTTTGGTGTTTTTTCGCTCAAATTTCATCGAAAATCGCTCGAAAAATGTACAAAGACTATAGTCTTTGGTGTTTTTTCGCTCAGATTTCATCGAAAATCGCTCGAAAAATGTACAAAGACTATAGTCTTTGGTGTTTTTTCGCTCAAATTTCATCGAAAATCGCTCGAAAATGTACGACGACTCCGGTGTTCTTCCATACATTTGCAAAATCAATTGCAGGACGCTTATTCTACGTATTTTTGCGCAGGGAACACGAATACGTCGATTCAATAATTCTAGAATCAAATCCCATCGAGATATCCTTCATTTATTGCTTTTCAGATTGATAAATTGGCGATAACTTGCTTATTCGATGGAGCTGCTATTTATTGTTGGTTTATTCATGATTTTTTAATGTTTTTTCTTCTGTTGCAGGCGGAAAATTGACGGCCTACGAAGCAACACCGCCTCTCATTCAAAATTGAAGGACTGCATCTGCATCTGCAAGACTGTGGCGCATCTGACGAATGGTTTATCCCACTGATCAACTAAATGACAGTACATACCACATTAAATTCAACATACAGATATTAGCTATAGATCACGTACTTCCTGGAGTGATTGAAATGAACTTTTGTCAATTTTATTGTAACTTATTTATTTAAGAAACCATATCTCTGAGTACATAGTAATAATATTGATTTTGTATCGTTGATTAATTAATAATAAACAAAGAGCCCCTTTAAAATGAATGTTGCATCGACGTTGATTTACACCCTTGTCCTTATCACTCATAAAATCCTTCATATGTAAGCAACGCATCACGACATCAGGCCCTGACAAAATTCCAGAACCTGAAAAGGTAAGTTCTGCAATGATGGATATTAGGCAAGCATGTGATGAAGTATGATGCGATACACATGCATGCACATGATGAAGCCTGCATAGATACGCATATGATCTATTGATCATTCGACAGACGAGTATGATGAGATACACATGCATGCACATGCATGCACATGATGGCTGGATGAACTGGCTCCTTGCCTGTCCTGTTCTCCTGATACCAAAATTCAATTTTTGGCCAAAATGTGCCTTGGATTTGCAGGGCCGATATTGTAGCGATCTACCTTATCACTTCCGGTTGAGATGAAGCATGATAGAATACACATAGATGCACATGACGTGGCCTGCACGCAGTCGCATATGATCTATTAATAATTCGGTAGACGAGTATGATGAGATGCACATGCATACACATGATGAAGCCTGCATAGATACGCATATGATCTATTGATCGTTCGACAGACGAGTATGATGAGATGCACATGCATACACATGATGAAGCCTGCATAGATACGCATATGATCTATTGATCATTCGACAGACGTGTATGATGAGATGCACATGCATACACATGATGAAGCCTGCATAGATACGCATATGATCTATTGATCGTTCGACAGACGAGTATGATGAGATACACATGCATGCACATGCATGCACATGATGGCTGGATGAACTGGCTCCTTGCCTGTCCTGTTCTCCTGATACCAAAATTCAATTTTTGGCCAAAATGTGCCTTGGATTTGCAGGGCCGATATTGTAGCGATCTACCTTATCACTTCCGGTTCTAATAAAGCATGATAGAATACACATAGATGCACATGACGTGGCCTGCACGCAGTCGCATATGATCTATTAATAATTCGGTAGACGAGTATGATGAGATGCACATGCATACACATGATGAAGCCTGCATAGATACGCATATGATCTATTGATCGTTCGACAGACGAGTATGATGAGATACACATGCATGCACATGCATGCACATGATGGCTGGATGAACTGGCTCCTTGCCTGTCCTGTTCTCCTGATACCAAAATTCAATTTTTGGCCAAAATGTGCCTTGGATTTGCAGGGCCGATATTGTAGCGATCTACCTTATCACTTCCGGTTGAGATGAAGCATGATAGAATACACATAGATGCACATGACGTGGCCTGCACGCAGTCGCATATGATCTATTAATAATTCGGTAGACGAGTATGATGAGATGCACATGCATACACATGATGAAGCCTGCATAGATACGCATATGATCTATTGATCGTTCGACAGACGAGTATGATGAGATGCACATGCATACACATGATGAAGCCTGCATAGATACGCATATGATCTATTGATCATTCGACAGACGTGTATGATGAGATGCACATGCATACACATGATGAAGCCTGCATAGATACGCATATGATCTATTGATCGTTCGACAGACGAGTATGATGAGATACACATGCATGCACATGCATGCACATGATGGCTGGATGAACTGGCTCCTTGCCTGTCCTGTTCTCCTGATACCAAAATTCAATTTTTGGCCAAAATGTGCCTTGGATTTGCAGGGCCGATATTGTAGCGATCTACCTTATCACTTCCGGTTGAGATGAAGCATGATAGAATACACATAGATGCACATGACGTGGCCTGCACGCAGTCGCATATGATCTATTAATAATTCGGTAGACGAGTATGATGAGATGCACATGCATACACATGATGAAGCCTGCATAGATACGCATATGATCTATTGATCGTTCGACAGACGAGTATGATGAGATGCACATGCATACACATGATGAAGCCTGCATAGATACGCATATGATCTATTGATCATTCGACAGACGTGTATGATGAGATGCACATGCATACACATGATGAAGCCTGCATAGATACGCATATGATCTATTGATCGTTCGACAGACGAGTATGATGAGATACACATGCATGCACATGCATGCACATGATGGCTGGATGAACTGGCTCCTTGCCTGTCCTGTTCTCCTGATACCAAAATTCAATTTTTGGCCAAAATGTGCCTTGGATTTGCAGGGCCGATATTGTAGCGATCTACCTTATCACTTCCGGTTCTAATAAAGCATGATAGAATACACATAGATGCACATGACGTGGCCTGCACGCAGTCGCATATGATCTATTAATAATTCGGTAGACGAGTATGATGAGATGCACATGCATACACATGATGAAGCCTGCATAGATACGCATATGATCTATTGATCGTTCGACAGACGAGTATGATGAGATACACATGCATGCACATGCATGCACATGATGGCTGGATGAACTGGCTCCTTGCCTGTCCTGTTCTCCTGATACCAAAATTCAATTTTTGGCCAAAATGTGCCTTGGATTTGCAGGGCCGATATTGTAGCGATCTACCTTATCACTTCCGGTTCTAATAAAGCATGATAGAATACACATAGATGCACATGACGTGGCCTGCACGCAGTCGCATATGATCTATCAATAATTCGGTAGATGAGTATGATGCGATACACATGCATACACATGATGAGGCCTGCATAGATACGCATATGATCTATTGATCATTCGACAGACGTGTATGATGAGATGCACATGCATGCACATGATGGCTAGATGAACTGGCTCCTCGCCTGTCCTGTCCTCCTGATACCAAAATAGATTTTTGGCCAAAATGTGCCTTGCATTTTCAGGGCCGGTATTGTAGCGATCTACCTTATCACTTCCGGTTGAGATGAAGCATGATAGAATACACATAGATGCACATGACGTGGCCTGCACGCAGTTGCATATGATCTATTAATGATCCGGTAGATGAGTATGATGCGATACACATGCATACACATGATGAAGCCTGCATAGATACGCATATGATCTATTGATCGTTCGACAGACGAGTATGATGAGATGCACATGCATACACATGATGAAGCCTGCATAGATACGCATATGATCTATTGATCGTTCGACAGACGAGTATGATGAGATGCACATGCATACACATGATGAAGCCTGCATAGATACGCATATGATCTATTGATCATTCGACAGACGTGTATGATGAGATGCACATGCATACACATGATGAAGCCTGCATAGATACGCATATGATCTATTGATCGTTCGACAGACGAGTATGATGAGATACACATGCATGCACATGCATGCACATGATGGCTGGATGAACTGGCTCCTTGCCTGTCCTGTTCTCCTGATACCAAAATTCAATTTTTGGCCAAAATGTGCCTTGGATTTGCAGGGCCGATATTGTAGCGATCTACCTTATCACTTCCGGTTCTAATAAAGCATGATAGAATACACATAGATGCACATGACGTGGCCTGCACGCAGTCGCATATGATCTATCAATAATTCGGTAGATGAGTATGATGCGATACACATGCATACACATGATGAAGCCTGCATAGATACGCATATGATCTATTGATCGTTCGACAGACGAGTATGATGAGATGCACATGCATACACATGATGAAGCCTGCATAGATACGCATATGATCTATTGATCGTTCGACAGACGAGTATGATGAGATGCACATGCATACACATGATGAAGCCTGCATAGATACGCATATGATCTATTGATCATTCGACAGACGTGTATGATGAGATGCACATGCATACACATGATGAAGCCTGCATAGATACGCATATGATCTATTGATCGTTCGACAGACGAGTATGATGAGATACACATGCATGCACATGCATGCACATGATGGCTGGATGAACTGGCTCCTTGCCTGTCCTGTTCTCCTGATACCAAAATTCAATTTTTGGCCAAAATGTGCCTTGGATTTGCAGGGCCGATATTGTAGCGATCTACCTTATCACTTCCGGTTCTAATAAAGCATGATAGAATACACATAGATGCACATGACGTGGCCTGCACGCAGTCGCATATGATCTATCAATAATTCGGTAGATGAGTATGATGCGATACACATGCATACACATGATGAAGCCTGCATAGATACGCATATGATCTATTGATCATTCGACAGACGTGTATGATGAGATGCACATGCATGCACATGATGGCTAGATGAACTGGCTCCTCGCCTGTCCTGTCCTCCTGATACCAAAATAGATTTTTGGCCAAAATGTGCCTTGCATTTTCAGGGCCGGTATTGTAGCGATCTACCTTATCACTTCCGGTTGAGATGAAGCATGATAGAATACACATAGATGCACATGACGTGGCCTGCACGCAGTTGCATATGATCTATTAATGATCCGGTAGATGAGTATGATGCGATACACATGCATACACATGATGAGGCCTGCATGGATACGCATATGATCTATTGATGATTCGAAAGACGAGCATGATGCGATACACATGCATACACATGCATGCACATGATGTCTGGATGTTTCGAACTGGCTCCTCGCCTATCCTGTTCTCCTGATACCAAAATTCAATTTTTGGCCGAAATGTGCCTTGGATTTTCAGGGCCGGTATTGTAGGGATCTACCTTATCACTTCCGGTTTGGTAAATTTGCCCAAAAATCGAGTTTGGTATCAGGAGAACAGGACAGGCGAGGAGCCAGTCCGAGACACAGCATGATCACAAGCATGCGTGTGTGTCTGATGATGTATGCCATCATGTATGATAGGGTGTGCCGAACAAATGATGAGGCCTGCATATGCCTGCATGCATGCATGTGATGATGTATGATATCATGTAGGATATGATCTACGAATTCTGCCAACGACAAATGGTAGTGAATGAGGAGTACAGGGGTGTGATCAATAATAGTTGAACAATCGTGTATTGATAGTAGTTAATGTTTATTGATGAATCAACGATTAAAAATACATATGGAGACATCGTAATAACTATTATGGATTCAATCTTATAGATACACACATTCTTATATGATTTTAACGAGTTACAATCGTGTACAGGACAATACTTTTATCTCGCTTAACATTAGATTAATTATTTAATAGTTCTTAAAAAATAAACAAACAATATGTTTACAGGACGATCTTATTTATACAAATTTTCTACGCCAAACACATGATGATTGGCTTTGGAGATGCTCCAAGGATAGTCTTTCATCCCGATGAGAGGCCAAACTGCTTCGCAGGCCGCTCGTTTGTCCCCTGGAAAAAGATCGAACAGAGGTGAGTATACATGATAAACGTAAATTGCAGCTGCGGAGAAATTGAATTATCTCGGAAAATATTACTCTAAGCTCAATTTACTAAGCGGATTCGTATTCCTGACGCAAAAAAACCCATAGCTACTGTGCGCAAAAGCTACTGTGTCCGAGTACTGCTGTGTCCGAAAAAGCCGGAGGTCGGTCATTCGTGTGTCCAATCGAACTGTGTGCAATTGAACTGTGTCCAAAAAACCTGTGTGCCAAAATGCTGTGTGCCATTGCTACTGTGTTCAATTGAACCGTGCGCAACTGGGGTTTTCCCATCTCGTCGACGAATTTCAATTTTTTTACGGCGCCTTATGTTAGGCAAAGATGATGTCATGTGTGTAAAGCCAGGTCGCGTATAATTAGGCGCTAGTAGAGGGGCAATTGGAAATTCAAAATTTTCAAATAAAGTAAAAAATTCGAAAAATGTTTGTTCAGCTTTATTCTTGCGTATGTTGACCTCAGGAACGTAGAAACCCATCAAGGAAATTGATCTACAAATGAATGCCATGCAGCTGTCTTTATTTTTTCACTTTCCATAGCGATTACGGCGCTAACTATTTACCGTTGACTGAAAATTTGTACAAAGAGCTGGTGCCGTTGGTGAGTTTCTGGAGCCTAGCGAATCACGAGTGGCGACGTAACGAACGGCGGGTTGTCATTCAACTCACAAGAAGTCACAGTCCGGCAAGGGAAAAATGGTCGTCCCGCGGAATTTTCTCTGTTTTTCTATATTCGCCGTGTTATTGTCAAGCCGGTGTGTAAGCAGTGTAAAGGATGGCTCGGTGTCGCTTAGCGAGGACAATTGGGATCAGATTTTGGTCGGAGAATGGATGGTGGAATTGTGAGTGCGCGAGATAATTTAACCATGAGGTTTATGCGTTTACCCTGCGCCACCAACATATACGATACATCGGCATTTATGATGGCGTGTCAAAAAGCATTTACCGTATACCCAGCCGGTCGTTGCCTTCTCCCAGAAATACCGTCACCCAATTCTTCCTCGAACAGATCCCCAGGAACATGTTCATTTTCAGTATAACCTATAATCACTGACCACGCGGATAGCATTTGAACCATTTGGACATGATTCCTAAAAGTCAATTCCTAGAAACTCTGTAAATCCTAGTACAATGTAGCTTATCATCCTTCAGGTATTAATTATTTTCTAAGACTGATGTCATTTCATTTGGTCATAGCTACGCGCCTTGGTGTCCGGCTTGCAAAGCACTAGAGCCAGTTTGGGAGAGTTTTGCACTTCGACAAGGCCATCTGGGAATCAAAGTGGGCAAAGTCGACGTGACCAACTCCCCGGGACTAAGCGGAAGATTCATGGTCACTGCCCTGCCCACGATATATCAGTGAGTCATCGTTCTGAGATCGAAGTTTCATAATATCTGCAAACGATCATCTGATTTTATTAATTCTCTTTCAGCGCAAAGGATGGCATATTCCGGCAGTACAAAAGTCCCCGGGACAAGGAATCTCTCATTGCGTTTGTTATGGATAAAAAATGGACACAGCTCGAGCCAATTTCCAGCTGGAAGAGTCCCAACTCGATACAAATGTCTGTGATCAGCTATTTTTTCAAACTCTCGCAAATACTCAGGGTGGGTATAATTTAACGTCGGACGCACGACTACGTCACACGTCTAAACTTTTTTTCTTCCCCTCAGGGAATGCACAATAAACTGATGGAGGACTATGGCTTGCCAACGTGGGGAAGTTATCTGATTTTCTCAATAGCCACCATTATCCTGGGTGCCGTTTTAGGACTCGTAAGTACAATATGATCCAAAGGTTCTAGCGGTTCTCACAGAAACTCGATCGGGCTAACGAATAATTTTACTTTTCAGTTGATAGTCTGCCTCATTGACCTGATCTACCCCCCCAAGCCAGTATCCTTCTCCGACAAGAAAAAGCAAAAGGATGGATCGGGTGGATTCATGCAAGAAAAATCTCCAGGAGACGAAGAGTTGGTGAAAAATGTCAAAGATGATTTGGTAGACGAAGATGCCAGTGGATCTGATGGACCGGAGGAGGAAAAAGACGAGGGTAGAAAGTGCGCATCCAACAGCCCGAACGTTCGCAAGCGTAAGCCTCGCAAGGCTGACTAGATTCTATAGCTACTAAAAAATTAAGATTACCGAATATCCTATCCACCCAGCTAGGCTATGGATCTGAATACTGACCGCTACAAAGACTAAAATTTCGTTAGTATTCGTTTTTTTAAAAAATTGTTTCGTTTTTTCTTAAATCGTGTTCGTGAATTGCGATGTAACTCAAATAACCCAGCTCTCCCGTAAATTTGTCGTTGATTGAATGTTTGAATCGTATTTGGGTAGAATTTTTTACACGGGTGTATGCTATGGAATTGCGATTAATCTCTTCTTACCTTGTGTTATACGATGCGAAATTGTAGATGGTGTTCAGAGGTGAAAATGAATTTCTGTAAATAGCTCCCCGGAGGCTCCGACCCAAGTACATACCTAAGTAGGTAGTTATCGTTCACTTTGCCAAATTTGAATAAAACGTCTTTACACCAACGGGACGAGTATTACCCTTGATAATTTTACCATGGTACTAGCATTTAATTATTCCGAATCGCAATCGGATGCGGAAATAATCCTTTACGGAGGCACCTGGAACATCGACTTGTTAATAAATATACAATATATCATTGGTTTGATATTAAAGTCTTCCGCACATCATCTCTCGAGGTATCGATACGGATTTATCGATTGTCTCAAGGTCTACACATAGGGTTAAGATGAGTTGATAATTAACACATTACTAATGTAAAATTTTAAGATAAATCAATTTAATTATAATTTAACAGATAATTCACGTATCTCGATATACCGTTATCGAAATTACATCCTTCTTTGATATGTACTTCGACTACATTCCTGCTGACGATTAATCATTATTAAATTACACGGTTTCCGTTGGAATAACAGGTGATAATAATATCTATTGCATTGTAGAGAAATTTGTAATATTCAGGGTAGTCGATACTTGTGTAACACAGACTGCCGGAGACAAAATGAATAAAACTAATTGGAATGAAAACAAAAACAAATTACATACTCTGAATAGCACGAAGATTTTAAGCCTTAGGTTTCACGATACGAAAACTCCCAGCAGGCATTCTTTACCACGCAACATATTCGTAGTTTCAACAGCACGCCGCATGCCAAAAGTATTCCGGAGCTTCCCATGATCCATCGTCTCCATCATAGGGGGTATCGAAACTCGCGACCTTGAAAAAAGCCCTTCTGGTTCCGGAACAGAAAATCTTTTATCTTCCATACGGATGAATCTGTGAAGCTGCCTTGATGTTGGTCTTGATCGCACTCGGAGCTTTTCCCATCTGGCCCACTGAAATTATTTTATAAATGATCGATCGTTCGATGGATAAGATAGAAATGAATCAGAAGATTCAGATTCCTTAGCTCATAATACATAAGAATACGTCAAAATAGTACGAAGAAATGATAATGATCGAAAGATGGGGCTTACATTGTGTGTTTCCCATCGATCCTTGACCCGTTGTCTGCGACTGGTTACCCGATCTCCCAACCATTATTCCTTGGGGTCCGGGACTTACTCCCGCCTGCACCATTTGTCCAGCATCGGACTGAAACAGCGAACGACAACACATTTTCAGGATCGAATAAAATGAAGACGAGTTGAATCAGAGATTTCTTTGTTTTTCAGACCTTCAGACTTTTTCCCATGCCTACGGCAGCAACCAGTGTATGAGTGTCCGCTGAACTACTCGTCTGGACTTGCGCGGCCCTGGCTCCAGCTTCGCCCTCCCATTCCTCCCTTGCCTTGTTCGCAATGTCCCAAACATGGCTGACCACTTTGTTGTACTGAGCGACTTGTTTCTGAAAGCCAATATTATCCATTAGATCAACAAAGCCGTTGATTTATTTATGGTCGTTATAGTATCTTACATTGGAGTCCTATTTGGCGTTTAGTTTGCATATTAACAGAGAAATTAAAATGACTTCTATCGTTTGACATTCGATCTAATTCGTTAACAAAATCATACTAATGCAACTACCAACTACCAAGGGCTCACCCAACATAGAAAAGTCAAAGGTTCTTAGTTTTCACAATAACTCTAATTTTCATTTAATTAAAGTACTCTGAATGCAGAGGCACTGTAGTAAGAGTTGAGGGGCTAGATATGGCTGGAAATAGAATCGATTTACCTGAGAGGCGTCGTAGGTGAGATTGGAAGCTTTGACTTCAAGCGTCATCATCTTTTGCTCAGCCAATGGCTCTGGCTTGGTACGGAGGTAGTCTGGTACAAGGTCGTGCGCGAATGTCGATATTCTACCTTCGGTCGTTCTCAGCAAGTCCTCATCTTTCTCAGGACTAAGAAGCAGCGGAAGAATCGTCAGATTACGCATGTTCGGCGCCTTGTCATGCCCAAGGATCTTGGAGAGGCTAGTTAACTGTAGGCCAAGAGTCATTAGCTTAACCAGAGTAAAGTGACAGCAAGTTTGTTTTAAACGATCAAGCAACTACTTACGTGCCCCGAAATGAGAGCAAAGTTGTCAAGGAAATTTGGCCAGTTGAGGGTTTCATATTCGTGTTCGAGTTTGTATATCATTGCTGCGATTGCAGATTTTAAGTCGCTCACGCGAAGGATAATTGCCTCCAGAGCGGCGTCCAACTGCTTCTCTTCCCTCTGCATCTTAAATTCTGTCAAATTCTGATTTCTAGTCGATTATCGTGTCAGCATGTCACTCACAAATCATTGGGGTTAGGTACTATCAGTGACAGCGGGTAGCGGCACTGACAACTGCCAGAAGCGACTGCGAGTGTCGCTCGCGTCACATGATGCCGGCTAGATACCGGCTAGATACTTGGAATTTAGATCTACAGATAAAATTTGATATTTTATTCAAGGGAATTGAAGGAGTAGGGCAATTGAGTTTTTTTTTTTTTTTTTTTTTATTAAAAAATAATTTAATCACATGTTAAGCCCGCTCTGTTGGAGCCTGCTTATGTGCAAGGTATAAAAATACTATAGAAGACAGCGCGGAGACGAGGAATATGACGTCGAACCATCTGTGGTAAAAGTTAAACTGAAGATCACCGAGAACTTGGGTTATTATGATTCTGTATTCTGCTGGCATGTTCATCCGCATGAGGAGCACCGAAGATACAAAGTACATACCCTGGAAGACAAAGAACAATGTCCCGTTTAATTTTCAGACACGGCAATTTTGTTACACCGATTGATTGAACTTACCATTATTTGAGCAAGGATAAGGACGATGATATTCGAAGACTTGCTGCTGGATATCGCATAGAAGAACTGAAACATGAATTTACCATTGAAACTATAGCTTGTAATTGCACTATGCTATTCTATCTAAACCATACAGTTTCTCTTCTTACGATAATTTCTTGACAACGTCTCTGGAAAATTTCATTGCTTGATTCATTTCTAAGCCAACCTTTGTTAGTGTTAATAAGAGTCCCCTGATTGACGTAACGACGATGCAGCCAACCAGGTAAAAGGAAATATGTTGTGACCAGAACGTCACATCGATATCGAATCCAATCCAGTGTACCGCAATCTCCATACCACGGGTAACAGGATCCTTTTTACCAACTCTATCGAAGACTATGTTGATCGTTGACTGAGGAGAGATAACTTTACGTATATTTCATTAAATCGATAGAGAATAATATTCTAGTGGCAATCATAATTTAAAATGGCAGCTTCGATCCTTACGATAAATATTTTCCAGCTGCAGTAGAGGGAGAAGAAGTAACCAAGAAAGTTGAAGTACTTCCCTTGCCAAGTCGCTGCCCATTCGAGTCGTTCCCTGGCATTTTGTATGTCGTGAGCTTCGAGGAACAATTGTCGCGACAATTCTTCGAGCGCCGAAACTTCTTGTTGAAGCTGTTTCATATCTGAAAATGTATCGTCGTAAAGATTCAACAATATATTGGTAGAGAAAGAGAAAAGCACTTGTAAAATCGTACTTTCTTGACCTCCTTTGCCTCCTCCAAGGGGCGCAAGCATTCCCCAAAGGCGGGAACGAACTTCTGTCTGTCCTGCCACTTCCCCTTTCTTAGCTAGAGCAATCCTCTTTTTTTTGGCTACAATCATGTCCATCGTTTGAAGCAGTCTTCTTTCCACAGACTGTACATCCGTATAAGAGACAGGACGCATGAAATATGCCATGGAAGAGTAAGGGTAGTTGACGGCACCGAATCCAGACAAAAGAGCCATAACGGTCACACCAATTACGCCTATTCGACTCACGCCCTGTTCGATCGATAGCAGACCTTTTTTTGGACTCAGAATAGGAAAAGGATCCCCCACTTTCCAAAACAGGTATAAATAACAGAGATAAACCACCACTGTCAAAGGTCGTATCAAATTGAGTCTCACTGAAAAATGGCAATACGTTAGAAGATGCTCAAAAACCTTGGGATTCGGTAGTTGTAATTTGTACATACCAAACCTGATGTTGCTGATTATGAAGTACGCTATGTAAAACGGTATCAACACTATCACCATGAATAATAGCATGTAGAGGCCTGCGTTCCAATGGAAATACCTCGAACTGTAAGAGAATAGAAAATACTGCATGTTCTTTGCTCTGCCGTAGTTATGAAAAAATATGAAGCGAATTATTTTCTAGCTGACCTGAAGTCCAGGACATCAACAATTTCGAATATGATGAGCTCGAACATGGTACAGGATAGAGAAAAAGTGACAGAGAAAATAAGCTGCACCAGTCTGTGGTGTACCTCGTAGTCCCGAAACAATTTTTTCACAAAAAAGACCCATCCTCCGATGAAAAAGAGAACCTGCAAAATCGTAACAATAAATAACCTGATATCAATCACTATTTAGGTTGTACCAGGCGGTTGAAAAGAATGAAAAATGCTTACCTGTGTCACAAGGATCACGAATGTGTCCTCGAGAAAACCCATCTGATACCGCGAACTGTCAATTATCTATAAAAACATTGGTAACAGCATACATCGTCGGTGAACGACAACAGGTTTGCAAAGTGGCTGGCAAATATAACCTGTGAGTATAACAGCCGACGTTGACTGAATTGGACTGAAGAATATTTTGATACCCTCCACCTGACATCTCGAACGACTTGAACGTGCCGCGCAGCTAATCGATTCCCTGAATTTCGATAAATGCCTGCACCGCGCGAAGGCATTTAAAAATCGCCATGTTCGGACCAAAGACTTGGAGAGGAGTTTCATCCCTCAAACACTTGTAAGTATAAAAAATTTATCCACTAAATTCCAGTGCGGTATCCAGCGACAATAAATTATTTGAATTATCCTCTCAGCAGGTGCGGAAGCCACTGGTAGCAAGACAACCCTGTTGCAAAGGGTTTATCCTTCAGATTTGTTTGAATGAGCGAGAGAAGTTCACAAGATGGGAGCGAGGATTTTTTTCTTGTAGGAAAAATGGGTAATAATCATAGAATCAAGAACTGTGATTTTCAAACTTTATTCATCACCTTTGTAGCCAATTATCCAAACACCAAGATGGCTGAAACTGATGACGACAATACAATCGTAATATAGATTTTTCTAATATCAGGTGCAGCGTAGTGTAGTGTAGTTTAGTTGTTTTTTTTTTCTCTTTTTTATCATAACAGCTATCACGCAAACCTACGGCTTATACGATTCTGTAGAACAATTATCAAATAACAAAGTATACAGTTATGATGAATATAGAAGTTATACGAATGCATACATGGACTATACTCCGAACATCAATCGACGCATAATAATGACCAGTATGATCTACAAACAACTAGAATTGTTATACAAGATGTTATGTTAATCGACGTTACAGGATGTTTCCGTTTTCAAACTCACTATCTCAAATCTTCTTTCACTGAAATACCAATAATACGCACACGTCGATCGACTTTACAAGATGGTTCCTTTTTTTTCATTTTGTTACTACTAGATTACTTGAAATCTTTTTTCTTAGCTCAAGTATCAATGATCTGCAGCCATTTCTTTGATAATATAAATCCAGACTTCTACGTATAAGTTGTATGATTTGAACAATGTATGGTTGTAATTATTAGAGATTATGTCACGATAATTTTTACGCACTAGATCAAACATTATTGTAGGAATACGAGTACAATACAATCGATATTCAAACTTATTTCTACAATGCAACTTATCTAACACATAATCATACCTTTCCATTTTTGCTTTCTTCGCTTTTCTTTTCACCTTCCATAATCTATTCTCTAGCATTATTCCAAGACTGATAAACCAGACTAACGATAAGTTTGAACGTATGAATTAAGAATAAAAAAAAAGAGAATAATCCAAAACTTGAATAGTTCGAAATACACTATTCAACATCTTCTTACAATGTATCGTTTAAATAAAAGGGAAAAGTAAACTTAAGAGATATAAAAGAAAACCCCTACAAAGAAATGCATCGGAATCGGCTATTTTTGAGAATTTACCGTGTCATAGCTTCGTTATTCGCGTGGCCGCAAGAGAAAGGTCAGTGGGGAGGATTCGATAATTCAATCAGTAAAACACGAGAACCGAGAATATGTTTCAACAAGTATTTTTGGGTATAAGTATGCTAGAAAAGTAAACTTGGCATATTCGCGCGCGCGCTGTATAATAATTTTAAGAATTCGTCGGCGGTGCCTATTTAAACTCGCCTCGAATATAACCAGACTTCAGTTGATGCTCGGCATCCGAATTTTGTCGCAAAAGAGATTCGATTTCCATTTTCTTTCTTTCACTTTAGCTTAATTAATACGAGGAGTTGAGAGCTTTCGGTGCTGCGGTTGATTTTTCTGCACTCTAGTTAGTTGTCATTTATACATTATAGGTATAATTAGTAAGATGTGCACGCATGCACATGCAGTTTTTTTTTCTAATCCGCAACTTTCACGCTTATTACTATATTATATCGTAATTATTATTCTAATCCTATTGCATAACGTTAATAAATTCAGTCGCATCTAAACAAAATGATTCATCATTAGTATTATTAGTAAATGATATTATTATATTATACATAACGCTAACACTATCATTATTATTTGTATTTTGTAAATTTAATTCGCTCAGTAATTTTTGTCCCATTTTTTGTTTGTTTTTTCTTCTTCTTATTTTAAAGACTTTTTTTTTTTGTTATTTTCTCTCCGTTTTCTCTTCTCAAATGACGTTTGTTTCTTTTTTGTCTTACGCTTTCGCATATTGTTAACCTCCTGTGTATCTTTCACGTGTGTGTGAATTTGGGTAGTTTAGAGAAAATAAGACAAAAATACTATGTATACGTGTAGAGTGTAATCGAAAAACGTGTGCTTTGGAACGTAAAAATGGCGATTGTGAAATTTAATATATATATGTTAACGTCGTTATGATAAGGCTTTTACTTTTCCTTAAACACTAATTTACAACTAATCAATTATTAATTCACTAATCGATCGAGCACTAGTACATAATTTTTGTCTTGTCCTATCTCTACGATGGTTGATGTTCAAACGAGCGCTTGTTTCTTTTTTTCTTTTGATTAATCTGAGTGTTTGACGCGATCACTTGAATAGTTTTTTTTATAGATTATAATAACATTATCAATATGAAGTAGTAACTTTTAATGAGGATGGATATTGATTAGATCTATAATAATTGTAACGCGTGTTAGTGCACCTAGATTTTTGATAATATAGAGCGAACATTGATCAATTTCTTAGGATCTCGATCGTTCGTTAACGAATTGCTGCCGCTCGTCGACCGCCAGATATTCATTTTCATTTCCATGAATGGATCCTGATCTTACGAATAGTTTTTTCAAGCTCATTGACATCCGCCTCACGATGCAGTTGCTGCTTCGTGGTAATAACTAGAAAACTCTCAACTCTCAAGTCTTCGATGTACGTTTGTAATTTTCGAATCTCTTTTTCTTTAATTTTCAGAACATGTCTGTGGTTCCCCTAATGTTCAGAGACTGGTGGGACGACCTGGACCGCCCTGCTTCCCGGCTGATCGACCAGCACTTTGGCAGCGGTTTGGACCGCGAGGACCTTATCTCAGGTCTGTCGAGTCTGAGCCTTCAGGGTCGGCCTAGGTCAATTTTCGGGAATGCCGGGTACTACAGACCCTGGAGAAATGTCGTGAGGCAAAATTCTGGAGGCGCTAGTACCGTGCAAGCGGACAAGGAGAAATTTCAGGCGAGTTTTAATCCCGATTTAAATCGATGCAAACAATTTTCGATACCTTTTTTTGTTTCCCAGGCATGTCCCAGGGGCATCCCAGGAGAGGATTCCGCAGAATCCTCGCCTGGGATCCCCCTCTCTCCTTAACAAAAACCACTCAAAAAAACTAGATTAATTCCAATTCAGATATGTTATTTTTGCACCTAGAAAATTAGATGGAAAAGCGAATGCGCTATGTCATTCACTTGACGTGGTCAAACTTTGCCTCCCGAAAACTGATGATATTAAACACACAAGTAATACTAGATGTCTATAAGTAGCATTCAAGAATTTCAAATAAAATCTATCGCGTAAACAGTATTAGGAATTTTGTGCGCTTATATTATTTCTCGTTCAAGATCTCAACACGTTTTTCTTTTTTTCCCCCTGTAGTATCGTTGTCTAACTTTGGTATCGCGAAAAATGTATCAAATAATTAATAATCGACGATATAAATTGCCTCATCAATTTCAACCCCCTTAATCTATACAATCATCTGTGAATTGGGCAAGTATTTTATTAAAGTCCTGTGCGCAATAATGAGAGAAAATTGATTCCAAAATAAAATGAAAACTAAAATTAGAAGTAAAAATAAATTAGTCAAAAGGACGTCCGAGGCCTCAGTTACGAGTTAGCCTTTTGAAATGGAAATAAAACTGCAAAATTCAAAAAATTTCGTAATAACACGAACCTGAGTTACGAATAAATTCTATTTTCGTCCGACACAACAACCCATCGCACCCCTAATGCAACGCTTCAACTCCTGACTCACGCGTAACTATATTAAGAGCCGCAAATCTCGTATCCCCGCTTCCAAGAATTATTTTCGGATCGTTCGTTGATTTTTCAAGATTTTTACTCATTCACTCGTACTCTCCCTTCCCCCCCCCCCGGCGCTCCCGCCGTTTCCCCTTTCTTGATTTTACCGACCCTCAACCCTTGCAAGTTAGGAGTGCTTAAAATTGGAAGGAAAATAGTGAATTTCTACAAATAATATTACCTACTAGTATGAAATTAAAAATTATTTGGCGCTCAGGACTCGCAAAATTTCTGTGAAAAAAAGTCTTTTGTCTTTTTGTACCGACGATGTGAATTGTAAATGACTCGTCTTCCCTTTTTTCTAATTTATATCTCTGATTTTGTGAAGGGTGGGGGCGCCACCCCCGGTGAGCACGGCCCCCCGGAAGTTCAAGGTCACTAAATGTTAATTAATACGGTACTCTGGTCTTCCTATCAATTAATAAAATATTCTGTTTTAGAAAAATAAATATACAATATCGCGTAATAATTTTTATAAATCTATATGATAAACGTCAATTTCGTTTCACCCGCTTACAACTGTCTGTCTTCTTTCCTTTACTTTTTTCTTCCGAAGAGGTCTACGAAGAACCGCCTATTTCTCTCAGATATTTATATGAATATATACCTATATACATATATTTATATTATTCTGTTTCGATAATGATTTAAATCTATCAGATGTATGTGAAAATAATCATACGACGTTTGGTTTGTCGCGGTACTTTTTACGACTTAAGTCGCTCGCGTGTTTGAAAATTGACCTATTTATCCTCTCGCATATTACTCTTCTGGTAATGAAAATTTTCTCGTGATACGTGAAGTAACGATGTAAAAAAAGTTAATAATGATTCATACGCCGTACTTGCATCTACCGGTGATATTTGGACAAGCAGGCGAGCCCTGAAACTACATTTTACAAGCTTGCGAAGCTATTCGACTTTTCAAACTGTAATCGAACGAATTTTGACTCCAACGCTATTCGCAATCGGGTGAAAATGAATTTTGTAACGTCTTCATGACGATTCCCTGATTAAATGAAACTGATACACTGTAGCGTGTAGAAATTAGTGACGGTAATCTTGTAGTTAGAAATATTTGATAGAATTGCAATTGGCGTGGTTCGTTGTACGGTATATACCTATCGTGATCGCATTCCGTTTCTTCTTATTCACCCAGAGTTGATTTACAGGTGATACTGGACGTGCAGCAATTTTCCCCCGAGGAAATCACGGTGAAGACAATCGACAATAACGTTGTCGTCGAGGCAAAACACGAGGAAAAGCAGGACGAGCACGGCTACATCAGCCGACACTTCGTAAGACGATACCTCCTGCCCGCAACCCACGAAGTCTCGGACGTCACCTCGAGTCTCTCCTCCGATGGGGTCCTCACAATTACCGCACCCAAAAAGGTATCAATTACACACACCGACCACCAGGTCCTCTTTGGTGTTGACCTTCCAAATCTTTCAATTCTTCAAAGTTGTTGCACCAAGCTTACGACTACGATGGTGCTCGTTGTCATCGATGCGAAGCATCGGCAATCTTCCTTTTTCGATCTGTCTAGAAAGCTCAAATTTGCCACACCAACGTCCCCAGACGTTGCCGAGCGGACTACTGCATCGCACTTCGATTATTCTGTATTGTAAAAAGAAAAATTTCATTAGATTACCACGAGATTTGTTCACACAGATTTTCCGTCGATATTTACCTGTTGTTCCAGCGAGCAACTGCGTCCTAAATTTTCTGTCTGTCATCACAGGAATGGAGCAGAGCGTTTCAGCAATGTAGCCCTGCCTCGATGAGGTGGAATTTTGGAACACCTGACACCCAGAGTTGGAGCTGAAGAATAAATCACATCTAAAATACATAACATTTGATTAATTTGCTGTGGCTTTTAAATGCGAAATGACAATATTTGTGTCTCAATTTGATCAAGGTATATAATTTTCATTTCTTTTTTTATTTGTTGCAGTCGCTGACAGCACCTGGTACGGAAAGAGTGGTAAACATCGTTAAGACCGGTGTACCTGCAGTCAAGGCCGAAGACCAGCAAAAAGAAAGCTAAATCATGACTACATGTATGACTAAGGAAATATAATTGAAAAATGTGAAAACAGATAAAATATCGTACCTGAGGCTCGACGAACCGTCGTTACGCCTCCGTCGTCTAATTCACATTTTCGTATGACTTTCGCACGCCTTAGGCAATGGTTTTATTAAAAATAATAATCAAGTTTTAATCAAGTGAGAAACTAATTTTGATGACGGACCGACCCACCGAGGATCACGCGCACACCTTGGAAGTTTGTTTCTGAATGCCGGCCGGTACGGCGATGCCGTGTTTATATAGCGGCCTGTGACGACGCAGTTTCTCGAATCGAACTTTCGAGGGCCCGTCAAAACAAATGCGCGTTGCGAGCCCCGCCGGTGGTTTCCGACGCGCAAATGCGTAGTTACCGCTTATTTTATTTCTATCCTATACCTCCGCTTCATATCGAAGCCAGGACCTTGTTGGACCTTGCGAATGTCACGTACGTTTTACCTTTCCCTAAAATCGGCGAAATACTGATCCATTTTATGTAATTTTTGGCCGTGACTTCGCAGTTACGGGAATTCTAGATCATTCCAGAACCGGGATTCAGGGAGCTCAACGCGGGGGGAGGATATTCTCGAGCCCAATGGAGGAGAGTATTGATCGTCTCGCAGCTGCGGTACGAGATTTCCAGCACGTAGTAACCAGTAATTTCCCCTTTCCTCTCAGCACTCCCCGTCGATCCTTCCAGACTCCCGTATACTCCAGTATACCTATTTATACATGTCTTCCAGACTTCGTATCGCAGTGTTGGAAGAGAGAAATAATCATCGTAGCAACGATGAAAACAGGAAAAAGGCGTCCAGACCGCAAACATAAAAGGAATTCAGAATTGCGCAACCATCAACTACGTCTACTCCAGCTGTCTCCTTCTTACATTACACGTCAGCGTAATACGATACAAATTCTGGGTTAAAGAACTGCGATCGAGTCGTTTGCTAATGCGCATTTCGGATTCTCGTGGGGAGCACCGGAGTAGTTATATTCCGTAATAAAACTACTGCGTAGCTCGGCGAATTTTTGCTATTCGTTCCGGTTAGACCCGTCTGCGGCAACGGTTTATACAAACATGATTATTTGACGATGATTACAAATTCCACTTTAGAAGTTAACACTTATTATTTCCAGGTGTACAACGACGAGTATCGACTAGCTTACAAGCTTAATGAATAATCTACTGTACGGTTCGCAGGACCATGAAGTAGGAGATAGAACCCCTGATTACCTGAAAAATGTATTGAGTCTGTTCATCAGCAGCTGATAATTGACAGGGTCATTTACTTGAATGGGAATAAATCTGACCGAAAGAAATGTCCTCCGGGAAAGCTTGGCGAATTTTCCAACGGTGAATAGAACCGGTCGCTGGGCGCGCAGCATCATAAGCAGCAATATTTTCCTGGCACAGTTGAGAAAAAAAGAAAAATATGCTTCACAATAGTCGGGATAGCAATAAAAACATTCTATCGTGGAAATACAAGACATGCATAATTACTTTACAGGTTCTGAGGCGGAGGTCCACTGTGCGTTGTAGGCAGACCGTGAAACCTTCTTACTCTACAACAGAGTCGGGCAGAAAATCTCAATTATTTATTATCGGGAGTATAAATTATAATGTAACTTCCCTTCCGAAAGAGAAATATTTAGAGGGATTTTTGAACCCAACCGAATACCTCGATTTCCATCTCGTTTCCGCTGTTGCATAATATGAATAACTCGTAGATCATCGCACAGCTGAATAAGGTCATGGTGACTAAGTCGAAAGATGACATGTCGATCACCTGCGAGATTTATGTTAATTAATTATAATCACGCAACTTATCAATATAAGGGAATGAATAAAGCGGATCGATAGATTGCGCAGGACGCCCGACATGGACGGCTCACCGCCAACATGGCAGACGGATCGAATTTCGTTCATGATTTTTATGCGCAATTCACTTAGGGTGGCTTTAATTTCGAATGAACCGAAATAAGAAGCACTTTAATTATTTACGGAAATTATACAACCCTGGTTCAATTCGTATTGGTCAATTTACTCGCCTCAGCCAGTAGGAAAAATTGAAAACAGAGCTGCACGAGGTAGGAGAGAAACTGGGCTAGTATCAACAGATTGTAAATCGTCTCCAATACTTCCGATACTCTGAAAAAACATCAGTGACATATAATACCAGTCATGTACAGTATTTCTAACACAGTTTGATCATAATAGAAGAAGGTATGGTAATACGGCTTTCCCATCATGGCAAATTGTCACCATTTTGTCATTTTCATATCCTGATAACGATATCGATTAGCATCGTAATGAAACATGCCAACAGCAACAAAAGCTTCTCATCCTGACAGTATAGAAAAAAAGCTTTTCCCAATGCGGTACAGGATTGAAAGAACATTTTGGAGAAGAAGCAAATTATTTTCCATTTTTTCTTCGTACACCTTTATCTATATAGAAAATCAAATCTTGTGGAGATAGGATACAAACTTGAGCGCCACGTTATCATCCTCTCCTGTAATTATCAAGTAAACAAAGATTACGTAGCATAAATAAGAGAATGTATTATTCCTCACTCTAGTATAGCTTGGTGATGTTTTACGCAGTTAGCCCCGAGCCTCAGGGACTCTCTATCGATTTGTTGTTGGTCGCAATGTATCTGTTCCCCTCTCTTCCCCGCCATAAAGGAAGTCGCTGCGCGCTGGGTTAGCGTTTCCAGGGATCCGTTGAGCATCCGAAACTGGGAGCAACAGTGAAAAACCAACGCTACGTAAAGGGTATCGCAATGAATTATTATGAAGGTGCATATAGTTGCAGAGGTCGCCTGATATCCAAACATAATTTCGAAGCAAGGCGAACTCCCAGGATCACAGGGAACGTAGCTATAATAGGGTAGATGCGGTACAATCGTTGAATTTTGCCAGTCCTCAAAATCCTCAGGGTTGCCTTGGTGGTAGAAGGGCGCAAGAAACCCGCAGAGCAGGATCGAAATACCAAGGATATATAAGATGAGAAGGCAGTTAAAATTCCTGTCTACCGTATCCCTGACGATCCGGGTTTCTTCTATCCCACGTTTAGGATTCGGGAGAAATTCAGTGGTCTCGAATCGCTTGCATAGGTCTTGTATCTTCCTCACCTTGGAGAGGAAGAGGGTGACTTTGAGGCAGGTCATCAGGTGGGGGATGAAGTAGCAAAGATTTACGGCGAAGGATTGCAAGTCGTCGGATATGAAAAACAAGTTTGCAAATTCTGATATTGTGAAGAGGAAGCAAAACGGGACCAGAAGGATGCTGCTATAGATCCAATAAATTACTCTTTTTGACGGCCAGAGACCCAAAGCCATCAGGCCGATTCGATGGGCTCGAAAAACATCGCCGGATTCCACTAGGATGGATGCGTAATAAGCCATGTAATCTTTTGCTTCACGTCTAAAAAAAAAAACTCGCAGATTTGTGACTGGAACTTTCTGTTTGAAAACTGCAGCTTTTATTGAGTTTCCGTGTATCTCTGGTCCCTAACAATTAGGAGATAGTAATGAGAGTCTACGAGGCATGCAGCTGGCGGAAACTTTCCAGCTGCAACCAATTTCGCATTTTCTAAAATTCACCTATGCTTGATTATAGCTTCATACCTCTTACCCGCACTTTTCTGTACACGGATTCTTTATGCTAAATATACCTAGAGAAACGAGGGAAAAAAGAAGAAACTAGACCAACTACCTAGATAAAAAGGTACTCGTTAAAGTTAAAGCTTTATCCACCTGTATTAGAAACGCAGGCTTTTTTTTTTGTGTAACAAAATGCACGTTTATTCATAGGTATACGTCAAACAAATATTCGTATTACGAGATTATTGTTATTATTCCTATTAATTGATCCGCAGAGATTCAGCAGGTTTATTTTGGTAAAGGTTTGGTAAAAGTCGGTAAACAATATTATGTACAACTATGCTTAACTCGAGATACAGATCTAGTCGAAGGTGGTGCTTGAGTATCCCTTTCTCCAAACTGTATCTTTTAGATAAGCGCTGACGGAAGGGTTTGCCAGTATCGTTTCTATCACATTTTTAAACCCTAGCTGACTCGCCAGAGTATATTTACACTCCACGTCTTTCAACAATGATATCAACAGCTGCATGGCCTCTGCCATTTGTTTGGTGATTTTTTTTTCCGCCTGGTACCTGTGATATCATTTAAGAAATCATTTACAGAATGTAACTTGTCAATATCTTGACAATAAATGCGAACTCACCTTCTCGCAGAATCCCTAACAATGGCAACGGTTAGTTCATTGGTAGTTAAAAAGTCTTTCAGGTACTTGGTGTCGCATCGTAGCACACAATGATTGTATATCACGATGCCCCAGTCGACGGGATGATTGTAAGCTCGTACGAGGACATTGGCCTGAGAATAACTCAAGTCGTTTGAAATGAGTTTGTCGATTTGTGCGCTACTCAAGTCAAGGACACAGGGAACCTGCTGATTATGGTTCACGGATTGAAAGAACGATATTTGCAGCGCCACCAATTCTGCACGGTGGCAACATTGGTACGCGAGAGTCAGCTTGTTGTCCTGCATAATAGAGAGCAGAATTATGTGTTGTCATGTATATTAATTTTTTCTTTATTTCACTTTATTACCCGAAGATAATGTTCCGTAGCGTGGGTGTAGTTAACCATCGCGAGATGCAGACGCCTTTCATTGTCAACATTTTTAGTCAGTCTTATATCCGCTATGTTCAGGTTTCCCTGATTTTTGGATTCGGCTTTCGCTTCGGCAAACAACTTATTGATAGCTTCTTTGGCTTCCTGCTCCCAGGTAAGAGCGATCTCTGTGTAGAGTAGGAAGTGATTGGTAACCATGTTGAAAAGCTCCTTTGTCTCGGTCGAGTTTCCCTTAAGGAAGTCGAGGAGTGCAGTTTTCAGTCCTGGAATCTATTCCGCGAAAAATTATCAGACGGAAGTCCTTCGGGTATAAATGGAACGGGAAATGCAATTCTTACTTTCTCGAGTCCTTTGCCTTTTAGCAAAAATTCAAACTGCTGATTCTCCTTGAGTATCTGCAAAATATAGTTCATCTCTGTGAATCTGCCAACACCTGTCAGAAGTCGTACGAGCAATCCCCACTCTTTCAAATTCTGCAGAGAGTTAGCTAGCTGCTGAGACTTTCTGAGGATCAAAGAGATGCCTTCCATATTGCAGGCAGCGGTGAAACAATCATGAGATTTTATCAGGAGCTCAACGATTACTCTGAGAGTGGTCACTGCGAAAGGGGTTTTCATAGGTTAAAACTACTCGGAAAAAAACCCGTCGAACTTCCGCAATCCTACCATCGCGATTTTCCCCATGAGAACGTCCGAGTAGTCTGGTAGTTGCCTCGAGCAACTTGGATCCGAGTAAAGATGGTTCGCCACATATTTCTGTCACTACATGAAAGCTCCCGTCTAACGGGTAACCCCACATCGTCATTGGCTGGTCGGGATGTTCCCCTGAAGATTGAAAGTTCACATTGAATCGACCAACGGCATTTGACAGTTCAGAGAAACTTACCCTCTATGTGTCCGGTGATCGTTGAGACAATTTTATCGGAAAGAAAATCAGCGAGCTGTCTATTGTTGACCAGATAAGCAGCGACAACATCCTTAACCACTTCCAGTTTGTAATCGTATTTGTCGGCGACAATCTCTTCGAGGAATGCGATGGGATCATCGAGTGTCAACAGAGTTTGATAACACTTACAAAGATGAACGGAGAGCCTGTAGCAAAGAAGTATCTTCCGGCCAACGGTCCCTCCGTGTGTCAGAATCTCGGTTAACTTTTCCAATTGCATAATGCAGTCGAGTTTCGTCTGCTTGGTTAAAACGGAGTCCGAGGTCTCACTGGCGAACTCGGATGCTTCACCGGAAGTGTTTTGAACTATGAAAAAAAAAAATAAATAATCAATCACCAGACGTTACGCCGGAGAATCGTCGATCGCTCGAGATTTGCACCGATGATAATACTAATGCTTATAATTACGTGAAGTCAACGAACACGACTTAGGCAATCCTTTGCGTCTGTAGGGGACCTGCCACTGATTCTTCAACCGCGATTTTGTCGAAAGTAGCATCCGTTGCTGGGCTGTCAATTGGTAAGGACTGATTTCTTCTTCCGCAAGACTGAGACACAGCATCAAGATTTGTATGTCCTTGTGTTTGTAGTTAAAAATGGTCGCGATCCTGAGTGCGGTTTGAAGATTTCCGGCGTCAATGAATCGATCGATAAGTTTTTCCACAGCTAATTTCTCACGGGGATCTTCGAGCTCGCATCGTACTTGGAGATCCACCAGGCCAGACATCAGTTCGGTTTTCAGTTTGTTAAAAGCTACGGGCGTATCGTTGATGTACACGTTTTCAGAACCAGCCAGAAAGCAGGATTTCCACATTGCCATTTCTACGCTGTCTATAATCTGCCGATTCGTATCGCTCCCCTGCAAGGTCTCAAGTGCTAGCCTCAGTATTTCGAACCTGGGATCAGCACAACCAATAAGCGAGTTTTAAATATTCTACAAAATATTCTAATCTAACTCACCTTTCCCGGTGCGAAGCGACTTTCTCCGCATGCTCGACATAAAAACTAGCCGCAATATCGTGTTTGACATGATATTTGGCAAAGTCATCGGCACAGCTTTTCCAAAGGCTGCTAACCGACATCCCGCTTTCGCTGTGGCTATCGGCAAAGTTTTTACGCCACTGAAATGTGACAAATGTATCTCTCGAAGAGCAAGAAACAATAATTGAGAAATCAAACCAGCGAGTATCGATACCTGGGATATAATTATCTCGGAGCAATCAAGGTTCACGGCTTCGCACAGCTGTAGCGCAGCCTTATAATTCTGACCATCCGCCAATTCGGCTAGACATTTCCTCAGCTCATCGTCGATCACGTCAGAGCATCCGGAATCGGAGAATCGATCCAACTTTAGCGTCACCTCTGTCTCAACAAGGATTTCCATGACCTTCAAGAGACGTTGGAAGTCTGGAGCTTCTGTGAGGAAACGTTTAAATGATATCTTCTCATCGGACAATTGAAGGTAGAGTTCGTACCTGGTAGTTCATCGGCAAAATGACACGAGCACAGAGAATTTAGGAACTCTATTTGCGAGATAGTATTGGAAAAACTATGGCCAAGAGCAACAGCCGCACATCTAGCAGCTGCGAAAACAACCCAGTACGAGTTCTTCAAATACGACGAATCGCGGTCCATCCAATTGATCTTAGCATTGCAGACCAAAGTGGAACATGCGGTTTTGAAAGCCTTTAAAGATTTCTCTCCGGATTCGAAATCTCCAAGGTCAACGGACTGCGTTAAAAAGTGAGCGAAGAGTCGGAGCGGATTTTCCTATGCCGTGGGGAAAAAAAGAACATAAAAGACGAGGAAATTATTTTAGAGTAACTTACGCGAAACCTCCATATTCACAGAACTTACCGGCATGAAAATTTCCAACCCTCTACTCATAGTTTTTGTAAATCCTGAGAAAACTAGTCGTTTCAATAGCTGTAACACTCTATCTGCGGTCCAGACTTGGCAGTCTAGGCAGTCTTGGTAGTCAGAGATGATCGTGACATCGTTCGTCGCTATCACCATCCAAGAACACCAGTAAGCCGGAACAGCCGAGGGCTGTGGAAGGGAAAATAGATTATTACTTAACTTGTTCAATTTGCATCACGAAGGAGAGGATAACCAAATTCGTAGTAACGATGTGTCGTAAATAATTGGTGGTCGTACCTCATAGCAAGTGGCCAAAACGATGAGAAACGGTGACCTGTGGAAGCTCGCGGCACGTAGCAACGATCCAGGCGGATCTTGGCTCTTGTGACAATTCAATATGGTCATCCAAAGGTCATCGTTGGATGGATAGTTGCTCTTTTCGTCATCGAAGCATCTCGATGATTCCAGACCTTCATCGTGGAATTCCTGAGAAAAGTTAAGAGCATGCTATTTGTTGAATAGCTCGGAGATTCAAGGAGAACTCACATTTTCTTTCGATGCAGTTTTTTGATACAGCGATTGGCTTCTCGATTCTCCTTCAGTCGTGTGAATTGTCGATAGCTCCAAACTGCTCAGGCAAGCCAGTAGATGATCACGGAGATCCGGATTCGCAAATTTTCTAGCCAGACTAATCATCTGTCAAAAAAAAATTGAAGGCTAATACCGAGCCCGAAGTATTAAACTCTCTTCCGAATTGCCTCACCTGTGCCACAGGGTATGCAAAGATCTGCCCAACAAGGAGAAATTGAAACCACAGATCTCTGCTAGCTAAGTACCGAAGGAAGAAATTTGGAAACGGACTGTTATGGGCCTGAGCAAACCTTACGATCACGTCCCAGTCTTTAATTGCCGTTATCAAATGTTCGGTATCTTTGTCAAGAAATTCGACCAAATGCTGCTTGAAACTCTGCTCCAATTGCAGTGTTAAAACATTCAAATCTGACGTGTCGTTGAAAAGGATTGCTTCCAGTTTTTTGCCTGGATGACGTATACACGATCATTATCGTTACACTGCTCTAATAATACCAAATGGGAAATCGTGAAGCATCTTATTCAACTTACCAACCGACGTACCAAGTCCTTCACGTATCCGTTTAGCAACGGTGAGATGCAGTCGCAAATTTTCCGAGTCAACGCCGATGATTTCGATAAAAGAAACACAAGCTGAAGTGACTTCCGCGAGGTCCGGGTTCCTCAGCGCAAGAACATGGGCCCCGGTAGAAGCTTGACATTTCCTGGAAAAGCGATTGTCTTGTTTTGGAATGTCCAACGTATTATTGAGTTGCGGAGTAAATTATTCGAGCGGACACACGCCGTGACTAACATTTTCAACGATATATTTCGATGGAATTTTTTCAGGTCGTGCATCAGAAGTCTGGCGGCCATATTGGGTCTCCCCTGCCTGAGATAGTTCATGTAAATCAGCTTCTCTTTGTGTCCGTATTTTTTCACAAGATACTCTGTGCAGAATGTCGGCATTTCACGATTCCTATGTCGCCATGCAAATCCTCGTGCGACGTTAAAATTCTCATAACCATCCAGTAGTTGATACATACTGATCTCTTGCGGGCGCATATTTCCCCACAGAGCATTTTCCAGGTGCGGAAACTTCCGAACGGTACGCTTCAGCGTTTCTTCAGATGTTTCTAGAGAGCCCACAGAAAAGCCTTTGTCGTTGTTAAAAATTTCTGTAAGCGACCCGCAGTCCATTTGTTGAACATTACACCGGGAGAATATCAAACTTAAAAGGACCAGTGGATTCTTGTCCCAGTAATCATCGATGGTCGCACCATCGACATTTAGTAAAACGTAGCTCTCAAACGCTGCAACACTCTCCGAGTTTTGTGCCAGGACCTCCAGCGCAGAGTAAAGCGTTCTGTTATGCTCGTCAACTTCTTGCATCACGCCATTTTCCAAGTAAGACTTTGAATACAGTCCGATATTTAGTTTGGGAAGGAAATCCGTTGGGTCAATGGTTGAACTATTCTGTTTGAGAATCTCTTCAAATTTAGAAGGCACAATCCCATTGTTCAATAATCTGTTCAATACTGGTTTTACGCCAATTGATTCTTTCGTGGTAAAAACAGCGCGCCTGAAAACAGAGAAGAATAGAATATGGTAGGGTTTAAATTTGTTTGTGATCATTTTTTTTCTTCTACCTAGCCAGCCGATCTAGGACTAATTCTTTGACGACATCCGCAGCATTTGATTCGTGAACAGAATCCACCATACTTTGTGTAATCTTCAAATCACTTAGGACTCTTAGATTTTCGACAACGTGTTTGTCTAGCAGGTAAAGAGGAACAGGTTCTAAAGGACTGCTGTAGTTGATGTTGATCCATACCGAGAGAATGTCAAGTCTATTCGTCATCAGTAAATAGTCCCAAGCAACTGGAGCGGATAAGTTCTCAGAGATTTCGACGTCGAATGTACGGAAGTAGAGATCTGTGCACAAGACAGTCTTGTAGTTATCGGGCATATCGATCGCGTGTCGAATAGACTTGTTGGACATTGGATTGTTATCCACTCTGAAATAAAAGGGTCCTTACAAGCTTGCAAGCTCCCACAATGGGGATTACATGGACTTACGAATAGGCAGCTATGTATTCATCCATTAATTTTAAGAGCCTCCATGCCTTGATTTCTTGTTCCGTTAGTCCGTCGATCTTTTGCAGATGTTGAAACAAATAGTCCCTAAGTTTTGGATCTCTGCTGTTGACACAGACTGAATTTATGCGCTCCGCAGGATCCTTTCCCTAAACATTGCAATAGAATATCAATTGTAATCTTAATACCAATTCCACTCACGTACCATATTTTTGATGATATGTGTCGCTCTGAAAACTTGCTGTTTGTCGAGCAGCTCATCTATCCACAAATCAACTTCTCGATCAAAATAAGCCTGCGCTTCGCTGAGCGAACAGTGCCTCCTCGACGCCAAGCATTTCTGGGATAATTTTATGTGGGTTCCTTTAGCTACAGCTTCTCTGACCACCTCACGGTCGCCAAGTGTACGCCAGCCGGACCATACTCCTGCCAATTCACCGGTCAAACACTCAACCGGAATTCCACCTACAGTTTCCATTGTGATTGAGAAGCACGTTCAGAAGTCCGCGTTTGCGATGTACGCCCTGATGACGCGAATGACATCTGTCAAAACAGCATGATGTTCAAACTCAACGTTCGGACGAGGTCGCGAATCGAGTTTGAACCCCACCAAAACCCACCGAACTCACATCACCGATGGACAAAGGATACGTAGTAGGAATATGAAGGGGTTAGATTTTCAACTAGTCAACACTTTTGAATCGCCTTTCGATCACCACTGAGCAGCCGCCTTTGAGTCCAATGGGCAGAACCCGTGCCGCGTACGCGTGCGTAATAACCATTACGTTAACTCAAGTAAATGGGCCGCAGTGGGAGCTGACCAGGGATAAGGTGATCGTAAATCGCCATCGATACGCTCCGCGCAAAACTCCGCGATATCGGGCTCAAGTAGTTTTTCAGAGTAAACATTGGATATAATCGATATAATCAATTGAATAATTTAACGCTCTGTGACGCTTTTACGTAGGAGTTGAGCCTGGAACGAAATATGCATGAAAGGGTGGTCGGGATCGGTCCCTCGGCGAGATATCCTGGCAATAAGTGC
This sequence comes from Athalia cordata, assembly GCA_963932425.1. Taxonomy (NCBI): domain Eukaryota; kingdom Metazoa; phylum Arthropoda; class Insecta; order Hymenoptera; family Athaliidae; genus Athalia; species Athalia cordata. The sequence continues at coordinate 2,030,151 of OZ010627.1, forward strand.
CGTGCGTTGCGAGCCCGCTTATAGTGTTCGAGTTAAGATGCTGGGAACGCTATGATTGCACGCACATTGTCTACAGGGTCGGGATAAATTCCCGCGCAATGTCTGACGGACACTCCCGAGATGAGGGCAGCTTTGTTACTCCCAGTACCAACAGCGTCCCAATTTTGACTCAGCCGACAACGAGGGGTGGCTTGAGGGTTTACAAAATCGTCGTGCTGGGGGACGGCGGTGTTGGGAAATCAGGTAAAATACTCAGAAGTTTGGTAATCGCATCGAACACTTCTAAGCTCTCATTATATTTGACAACTTTTAGCCGTCACTCTGCAATTTGTGAGCCACAGCTTCCTCGACTACCATGATCCTACCATAGGTGAGATTTAGGTAGAAGATCTTTGATTCTTAGAGATAGATCAAGAAAAATGTCACTTACATTTGTTGACATATTCAGAGGATTCATATCAGCAGCAAGCGGTGATAGATGGGGAGGCTGCGTTGCTCGATATCCTCGACACAGCTGGGCAGGTAAGTCTCCGACATTCCAAGTACAATTATCTCAGTTTATTTCTAACGGTTGCTTTGATCATAGGTGGAATTCACAGCCATGAGAGATCAGTACATGAGGTGTGGAGAAGGTTTCATGATTTGCTATTCAGTTACGGACAGACACAGTTTCCAAGAGGCAATAGAGTATCGAAAATTAATATCCCGGGTTAGAGCCCAGGAAGATATTCCCCTGGTACTGGTAGGGAACAAATTCGACCTCCAACACCAACGAAAGGTGATCCTTGATCTATTTTGCTCGCACTTACCTTGTGAAAGGTACAAAATCTTCATCCCTGTAAGCAAGTGCTCCCTCGATTTCTAGGTGACAACCGAAGAGGGGAAGGCATTAGCTAGGCAGCTAGGATGTCCTTTTTACGAGACCTCAGCAGCTCTGCGGCACTTTGTCGACGATGCTTTCCATTCCCTAGTGAGACAGATCCGAGCTAGGGAAAGACCGTATGGCACAACTCGGAAGCACAGTCGCTGGTGGCGTCTAAGATCTATATTTGCCTTTGTCTTCCGCAGGAGACATCGGCAGGCCAATCATTACTCACCATAACTGTCGGCACCTTTCAGGTTCTATACAAACACCCCCAAAGATTCGTGAAAAATTTATTTTTAGAATCTTAAGACCAGCTGAAATATTTACAAAAACTGTCTCTTTCTTTGGCTCTAACATATGTTAATTTGCAAAGGTAGTTTCCAACTCTAGTCACCATGGAATACTAATCGCTAGTCATCTGTTGTAACGATCGTTTAGCTCTTTGTTTTTTTTATTTTTTTATTCGAGATATTCTTAATTTTATTTAATTGTTATGACAACTACTCTCTAAGATAGAGATTGGGTATAATCTATCCATCCCTAACAATACCCTAAGCTATGCCGTACTGGTACCACTAACATAAATTAAGTTCATGAGGTGAGAGCAGTTTAGCGTAGATAACCAGACCCTTTAATCGTTACCAGACAATAATCAAATCGAATAAATTATTGAGAGTATCAACTATTATGGGATAAATGAGTATCGAATTAGAAGAGATGCATTATGTATGTATAGTTGAATGTGTTAAAACTAGAAAATCCAAGGACATACCACAGCTAAGAAAAAAACAGCAAAAGATGATTTTATTTATTAACCTATGTATTTATAGGTATAGCTACTGGATATTATTTTATACATGGAAAGAATATCGTCACTATCAATTAGAAAGTTACGCATACCTGTCGGTGCTGTAGCTTTAACCAGAACTCTTATTTTTTGTATGACATAAGTAACGAAATAAAGCATCCATTAGTTACAGATGGTTGTCGATAATGTATTTATCAAAGTACCTCAGCGTATCCTGCATTTCTGAGTAGTCAGCCAAACGACAAGCTTCCTGTAGCTGCAGCCACCGAAACTCCTGATGCTCATGAGACAACCGAGCATCTTTCTCCGCGTTAACCATTTCTGCAAGCCAGTAAATAACAGTCTTTGGTTTCCCTTTGACTTCGTAAACTAGTTCTCGCTTGGCTTCTTCAAATATATTAAGATCTTTGGCAGAAAACCCAGCCTCCTCCTCGGTCTCTCGCAGCGCAGTCACAATGTCAGTCTCACCAGGGTCTACATGCCCTGCATCGTTACAAAATCTGACATTACAGCTCCGTTCTAACTATCCTAACTTATAAGTTTTATTGAAATCGAGCGTACACTCGACGTCAGTTTTTTGCTTGTCTTTTAAATACCCTTGGGTGGAGTCCAGTGATGCGAGCCGTACGACGTTTGCATCAATAAATACTCGACATTACCGTAGAATCTTCGAAATATCACAAAACCGCACGCTCTGCGACCCGCCATTGCTGTCAAGTCAGCTGCACCGGTTGCATGGAAGTATTGTGGAATACCTGTTGTTGTCTGAATCACTGATCTAATATACACTAATATCTTCGCTATATGCTCTAGCTCTAATATAGATCGTAATAATGCTCTGAGCAAAGAGAGTATTGGTGACAGGGATCATAACTGATTATCCAGCAAGTTTAATTGTTATATGCCTACGCGAGGTTAATGGCGTCTTACGTGAAGCGTGACGGTCTCAAACACGTGCCGTGGTTCTCCCTGTAAGTATAGCTAGTGCTTGTCGAATTATTGAATTTACACGTCTCAATGTATCAAGATTTCTTGAATGTATATCAAACTCGGACCACGAGTATTCACCAATTTGCTTTCTCAGTTCGAATAACCTATCTGTTTCTAGTTCGGAGTGGCACGATGTGTACAAACAAATTTACTCCAATGATACAGCGGAGCAAACAAAAGGATATGAAAGACTTTTGGTTTGGAAAGCAAGGTAATTAAGAATTTCTCATTATTCATCATCGACTCGTAACATCATTCCTCTAATTGCTACAGGCTATCTAAAATGCCGGTTGGTGCGGAATGTACGCTATCAATAATCCAAGTCTGTCTGAGGGACAGAGAATTGACCCCAAAAATTGACAGTGGCGAGTTACCGCCCCAGTATGAGAATGATTTACGTCTGATGTACTCAACGACAATAATGAGGTTTTTGAATCAGATAAGCAACATCGGACATACCAAGCAATCATCTCTCTTTCAAATCGCCCAACAGCTCAAGATTCCCCAATGGATTGTAAATATCCGCCACGACGCTGCTCACGGCTATGAATTACCATCTATCAGCGTTCTACGGATAGCGATAAATATTTTACTCGAATGGCTTCACGTAAGGAAATGTGTTTGAACTCGCGGCAAATTAATCCAGCTACCGATGTGTAGCTCCTTGATTAGAGATTTCAGCATTAGCACAATTACGGCTTTGATTTTAAGGAGGAGTACTGGGCAGCTGAGGCTAAAGCAATGGAAAATGTTGTACAACAAGCAGAAAAATTGAACGAGCCTGATGAAGTACAGATTTTAATGGATTTGATCGAACTGTGGATCGCCGTTGGTTTATATATTCATGCTGGCTGTTCTTCGATAAAAGATATTCCCGATGCTCAGTTGAAGTAAGAATAGTGAGAACTGCTTGCTTTCAGTAATATATTCTACTATCAATTGTACTTCTGTTTCAGGCAAACATTAAGCGATTTAGGAGCACGCACGTTTAACTCGTCAGCTAATGAAGGCAAAAACTCGCAGGATGAATCGAATGTCGAGAGCAATAAATTGATAACAGTGCAGAGTATTCTTCTGGCTGAGATTTCCAGATATCTAAGCAAGAATAAATTACCAGCAAATAAGGACGAGGTTGTTCTGAACATATTGTTTAACAGAGACGTGTTTCTACCCAGTGAAGAATTTTTAGAGATCTTTGATAAACAGACATTATCTTCAGAGAATACAGAGCTGGACAGTCTTCCTCCATATTTAACGCAATTCTGGCAAGAATTCGTAATGCTTTTACATGAGAAAGACATGTTACAAACGTTGGTTTTGAGTTTATTGAATGTCGTGAATGACGAACACCAAAATCATCAAAAAAGGCTAACGGCATCTTTGTGGATGAAATATATAGCATCTAGTTTGTGCAAAATCAAAATAGCGCGGCATATCAAGCATTGTATGGAACACGCGCATGAAAACAATAAAAAAAGAACATCGCCGATGTCGTTTGCTAAAGTTCAAGAGGAAGTCGATCGAAATTTTCCGGAATACAAAAATATATCGTGGCTAAATATCTCCGGGGAAATCCCGAGCTGTCTGACGGACCGAAATTACGTTACTAAAATCCTATCTGACGTTAACAAATTCTCAACAAATTTTATCACCCCCATTCTGCAATTAGTAACACCTAGTTTGGCCGACAGTACGAAAGAGCAGGTTTTCAAATTTATCCAGGTCTACACGGAGAAAGAGGTGGTCAGTGATCAATCCCATCTAGTTGATGAAGTTAAAACTGTTGATGATTTTGTTGCATTGACGAAAGCGAAGAATGGGAAAAATCTATTCAACGAAAAATTTGCTGCTTCGGACCCAAAATATGCTGCAGAAATAGGCGATCAAACCAATAGAAATTCAAGCTGGCTGCTGGAACCGGGTAAATATTTCTTGCTCATCATATTTTTCGATGCGATTTTTCGCGATGTGTTTCATTTGAAGGTATGTGCAATAATTTGTGTTTTCAGGAACTCAAGACTGGTCAAATTCTCTTTTTGGGATATTGCCGTGGCAGTTGGAGTCGATGGATACGGTGAACACATTTGGGAATAGAACTTCAGCTCGCAGTCGATCCTCGAAAGAATGCGATGTCCAAACAGGAATGATCGATGACAGGAGTACGACAACGAGAAGTAGGATAAATTGGAATAGCGTTTTGGGGAAGAAAAAGAAACCAAAACGAAAGAAGATTCGTGAAAATCAAAGCAATATGGTGCACAAAGCTATGCGAATTGTCAGCAAAAACTGTTGAGTTCTTCACTGGGATTTCCACAATATTGGATGTTGATAAATATCTTGATATCTATATACATACGTGTATATTTACTACAGCATATTTCGTGTGTGTGTGTGTATACATATACGTACCTATATATATGTATATATGAACAATTTCCTGGTATATAACAACAAATAAATAGATAACAAATTTTCCGTACCGTCTACAATTGAGTAGAATAGTAATGATTACATGATACAATTCGGCTAGGCACTCGAGGGAACAGATTGTCAACTATTGGTTAACACGATAGAATGAAGAAAAAAAAAACTAATTTTCTTCGGCGAGCAATAGGTTTCCCAGTGATATAGCACCTTCGCTAAAATCCCCCCCCCCCCCCCCCCCCCTTACGTTAAAATACCTTATCATAAAATGTTGCGACAAAGAATAAACTCGATCTCGATAAAAAAATCTGAAACACAGGTACACCATTGCTGAATATTAGGTTCAATGTATAACGAAGAATAGCCGAATGAACAAGTCGCTTATATCTAAAGGCATGTCTTATTTCACACACCATAAATGTAATGTATCAAAAAAACCCTATCTCGAGTTAACGAATACAGGCACTGTTGGTTTGCATAAACAACCATTTAGCGAGATTATGATACAACGCTCTATGCGACCATTGGAACCTTCCAAATAACCTTGAATATTTCACGTTCCTTTCCATCACTTAAATAGGGATATGTCTATGCGAGTCATCTACCATGAACTGTTTATAGTCACGACGGATGATCCTTTTTTCTCGGTTCCTACCTACGTCTTGACAGAAAGAAACTGTACAACAAGAAATCCTTTTGCGGTCTACTACCGGTAGCCGTTGGAAGAGGACGACCAACTATCCTTTAAACTAAAATTTCATTCCCGCTAAAATGAATAACTGAACCGATCAGTTGTGTGAGTTTTCCTGAGAACCTCCTGCAGAGATGTACTTGAATCTAGGCCAAACTGGTCCAAGGGCCACCTGGCCATTGTGGCTATCCTGTAATAAGAATGAAATATATTCTCAATCCATCAGTACTGTCAATCAGTCACTCACCTTCCACCGGATAAGTTGTGGAGGAATTTCCAATAGGACGGCCTCAAATTCTGAGGTTCGATAATAGCCGCGTGAAATAGAACTGCTGTACTGAAGCAGTAAAGAATTATCACGAACCACTTAACCTCGGGCACTTTTCCAGCATCTACGCCGCTGTTCCACAGTACCTAAAACATTTATGTCGTGAAGGATTCCAGTGGATCGATGTTAAGATGTATCTTATCTACTTGGTATCGATCTTCGCGTCAAGATTATTTACCTGAAGTGCCTTCCACATTACGTACAGAGCGATTGTGTTATCTGGATACATAGAGAAAGCTATGCTCGCGGCAAGACCGGCAGGAATTGCATAGTATTGCGAATCTTTCCCGAAAGCTCTTCTCAACGAACAGGACAACATCTGGAAAATGAAGTCTGTTTATGTGTTAAACAATTCACCTTCGGATGAAATAATAACACAGAAACGGATTCTCACCCTGTATATCGCTACGAATCCTCCAACGAACATTCCCAAATGCAAGTTTTCTCTTCGAAAAATTATTTTCCCGATCATTTTCGGTTTCCTCAACATTCTTTTCAATTGAAATATCATTTTTAGGGCTAGCTGAATACTGATCCCAATCCCAAACAGCTTGCTGCCACCCTGTAAATGATTATCAGATCGTAAATATTTTCTATGTAATTTATGCCGGTAGAATTTACGATAGTTGGATAGCATTTTGACTCACCGACAAAACATAATGACTACAGCTGAAGGGATGCTGACAGGACGAATGTCTGGGCTGAGCTTTTAGTTTCTCAATTATATACTTATACACGTCAAAGGCCTGTTGAAGAGCTTTTAATACTTGATTCTTGGATCTCCTTTCTTTATGATATTTTTGTTTGTGTTCGCAAGATACCGTGCCTACTGACTGTGAAGTCTTTTTATTCTGTTCATTCTTCTCACTCCCATAATTAAATTTCTCGTAGGGTCCGACAACAAATCTAAAAGAAGCAACGCAAACCAACCATAGAATCCAATGCGGAGTAGCGAGGTGAACAACGGTAAAAATTTGGCAACTTACTGCAGAATTCTAAATATCGAATCTTGTTGGTTTTTGTGACTACGAAAATAATACAGTAACATTGCCATACTAGCAGCAAAAATGTAGAGTTCCCCACCGGGAATCGTCGAGAAGTAGCCTCGCCATACACCCATTCTGAACAAGGTTTCCGTCGCCTTACAACATAGAAGACTGATCAGAATAAAATTCAAATACTTCGAAAATGCAGATTAATAAGAGATCACAATCTGGGATGCAAGTTCCACCAAACTATACACCCTGATTGTGAACAAAGATTGTACAATTCTTGATATTAGTTAAAATACAAGACTGTTGAGACCATCAACTTGTCAACCTACTATGTTCGATACGTATAGACAAAGAAGTGTTCTTCTAGACGGTCTTTCAATGATAATGGCGGCGAGACTGGATAAAAAAGATGGGAGGAACGACACGGTAAGAATATTGTAATTTCCAGAGGCTCGCCTGTAACAAAAAACACGAAGTGGTCAATTAATGCGGGGCGATTTAATTACAAGCTGTGCGACCCAGAAATTACCACAATTTTGGCATGACTAGTTCTAATAAAAACTGGTTTATCAGTTATTATAGGTAGTTAGTTTACTAGTTCCCCTGTGATGAGAGGACTTTCCTCGTGACTGAAGATTCAGCGATTTAGACCAAAATTACCTTGTAGACCATTCGAATCACTTCTGGTGTAGCTAAGTGATTGGAGATATTCTCCCCACATTGGGCATGTATGTATGTATCTAGATGATGACCTATGAATTAGGGTCAATTCAAAAGTCTTACGTATGCAACAATTAATTTATGACCATGATTGTCTATTATCTGTTTAACTGGCCTTGTCCAAAACAATTAGGACCAGAGTCTAACGTAAGTATATCACCTGAAGATTCTACGTAAATTGATTGTTAGAAGACTGGTTTTAGCTATGTGCATTAAAACCTTGTGAACTTCATACCTAAGCGAGCAAAGAAACATTGAATACGCAAATGCACTCCAAGACAAAAAAGCTGTTGATTGCAGAACTCCAAGGATAGTGCGTTTGATGTCATCTTTTGTAGGAATTCTTCCTCTCATCAACAGCGTTACCTGTAGTATGATCAAGGTATCAGGTTCAGAAAACCACTGCTCACAATCAGTCATTCAGATAATCACTGCTTATCGTTCAAATAAGAACGTAAAATTTTTATTGGAAATGAGTCATTGAAACGGATGTGCTTACTTACGAAATAAACTGTTGAATAAATCCTTAGAGATTCTTGTAAGGCGTGAAGACCGAGTCCTGCAGTTGCACTGACACATGAATTAGTCCAGGGATGAACGTAGTCACCACAACTAGCGGGGATAGAGAATTTACTTAATCGCGGAGGCATGTTTTTAAGACTTTCTCCTCTCACCGTTAGTTAAGGACTCTGAACGAAATCTCTAATAAACTGCTCCTTTCCTCCGACTACAATGACGTACACGTCAGAAGCTGAGTACAAAGTGCATTATTGACGCGACTATTGTTGCCTTGTCGCTTTATGCGAATGAGTTTAGTCTTTTGTTTTTTCTTTAACTCGAATGCCCTTCGATCAACTCGTAATCAGTTTCTGATAAGGTGGGCTAAATTATAGACGCAATATGCCGCGGAATGCCTTCACTGCCTGACGTGAATGGGATCTCGACCACGACCAACCCGACTACACCGGCTTGCGACGAACACCTATACGTGCCTACTGACAGGCTCTTTGCTTGCTTGAGAGCTTCGTGAAACACCTATTTTAATTTGGTTAACCCCGCCACTATCTATCGGATAGGTGGGGGTCACTGATATATACTGTGGTGGGGGTAGATCAAATCCATTAGATCAGAATATCTTCCGGTGGACATAAGAGGATCCATTCTCAATAATCTACGAGCTCTAAGACGAAATCACGTTATGATGCGCTACCTCATCGAGAATTGAAAGCCCAAGTTCGGAATCGCTGTCAAAATTTCAAAAAATATGGCACGGAAAATCAAGGCTGTGCTAATTGATCTCAGTGGAACGCTGCACGTTGATGATTATGCTATTCCAGGGGCTGTGGAGGCTTTAAAAAGGTTTTTACCTTGACATAGGTTACTGTAGCTATACCAGTGGTTGAAAGAGTTCACATTAGAACCATCGGACGATTCTAGGCAATACAAATATGACGTATTTTTACACAGACTTCGTGAAACTGGCGCATCCATTAGATTTGTTACAAACACAACTAAAGAATCGCAGAGGTTGTTGCATGATCGTCTGAACAAACTTGGTTTTGTCGTTGGCAAAGATGAGGTCTTCAGCTCGCTCCAAGCAGCGAGACAAGTTTTAATTTCTCGTCAACTGAATCCACTATTATTAGTCGATGATGCAGCTGTGGAAGATTTCACAGATTTGCCAAAGGAAGGGGAACTGAATGCTGTGGTCATAGGCTTGGCACCTTCAAAATTTCATTACGATGAATTAAACACAGCCTTTAGGTCTGGTTATATGTGAATATTACATCTACTAATCGGATACGTACCACCAATTATATCAATGATTCTCTTTTCCCATTTGTTGCAGACTTCTCCGCAGCGGTTCATCTCTGATTGCTATTCACGAAGGAAGATACTACAAACGTAGCGATGGTTTGGCCTTAGGACCTGGAGCATTTGTTAAAGGTTTAGAATATGCGGCTAATGTCAAAGCTGAGGTAATAGGTAAACCGACAGCAGAGTTTTTCCATGCTGCTTTAGGACAAAATAAACCAGAAGAAGCGGTGATGATAGGTGATGTGAGTCTTTCTATTTACTCAATTCAAATATACATATGAAATCTACTGAAAGACAATCATGAAATTTCATCAAATGATTCAAGGATGTGAAAGATGATGTGGCTGGTGCACAAGCAGTTGGAATAAAAGGGATTTTAGTTAAAACTGGTAAATACCAGGCAGGCGATGAAGACACGATCTCGCCACCGCCGTACAAAGTTTGTTCGTCATTTGTCGAAGCTGTCGAAGTTCTTGCAGAGAGGATAGTTTGAAATATGAACACGTAGCATTATTTGTAATAAATATTTTGTTCGATACAACAGAGTGTCTACTTTTATTAATGTAACTGATAAAAGTGAGAATATCTACAAACATTTAAATTAAACAAATGCCGCAGCAGCAGCATTGCTGGAAAATATTAAATTACAAACAACATTACCAGTGGAAGGTAATATTTTCATTTGAAATTGCACCAGAAACCATTATTCTCTTTTTACCTTGTATCTGCTCATTATTAAACTAATTATATAGAATCCGTCTATTAATTTCAATGAAAGAGTAAATGTTACGAAATTTCATCCGATTGGAAACCTGATTTTTTTGTTTTTTAGATTTTATTTTTCTCGTAGCTAAAGTAGTCAACATAATTTCGTATAGATTGAACATCTAAAAGCACCGAATTACTTTGTAGGATTTGTTATGCACTTTTTTTTCTCATTTTATTTTAGCATCAACAGATATCAAAATTCGGGCATTCGATGATGTAACAAAATACGAATACCCACCGAGAAAATGGAAAGGCTACGTACAATTTCGTATAAATGGGCACCTAGTACAAATCTCTGATAAAGCTAGTTACTAATTCTTGTTAAACTCTGTGGCATTGTCTCATCTCATAGATGATTCCGGTAGTTTCTAGACATGCTATTTCTTTACGTATTGTTTGTCGTTTATTTACAATTGTGCTTGTCTTAATTCTAAGTTAATTGGGAAATTATATTGTTCCAATATGGTACAGGAATTAGGTTATCGATACATCGCTAAACAACGTACAGATAGTCAACAAGTTTTTGATTTCTTACACCTGCCCTGCCTCAATTTCTAAGAGTAACCTATGCCATTTCTGAAATTGTCAGCAAACTTTCTGATTTTAATAAAATGAAATGCCAAAACCCTCGAATTGATTGAAACACGGCGATGGATTTGATGTTTCATTACAGGTATGTATTATTACAAACAGGCGAATATATTTTTTCACTACAAATTCATACAATTATTTGGCCAACTTTTAAAATTGCTTTGGCTACTTGGATACAATTTGATCGAACGTAAATCAACACTCGTGTCTCTTTTTTACATCGTCAATTTTCTCTTCAACCTAAAAAGATTTGTGCATACGATAAAGAAACACCGATTCCTTTGACAGGTACGTAAAAGGTGCTTCACTCTAGCTTTGGCATTGGATTTCGCTACGTATAAAATAGATTTAGTCGGATGTATGGCAATGGAAATTCACGTACGGATTCGAGAATTTATGAACTCGCGAAGATAAATTGAGTTGCCGTTTCTCCGGAACAATTATTCTCTGCTTCGGTACGGCTAAAGCCATCTTAAAAAACGTTTGCTCAACAGTCTTATTCGCATTTCATTTACCAGGATTAAATACAATAACCTATTCACAAATTGTATGATCGCTATGGATCGAACATTTAGTTTTAGGAAAATTTTTATAACTATCGTTTAGGATCGCTAATTTTACCACAATCGAATGTTGAACTTTGAAATTAATGAAATCATCAACAAACATCACCTCTGACTTCAATCAATTCATGTCCGCACTCAATGGTGCTCTAACATCTCTGACAATTGGACGATATTAGAAACTCACATCACAATAGTTTAATACTTCCTCCATCTCTGCGGGGTTCCACCGGAGTATTAAGCAAACTTTGTTCATAACTGCGTGTAACTTCATTTGTAAGATCATCGATCAGTCGTTTTGTATTACACAGACAATCAATACTCACTCAAAGATTTGTCGGCCTAAAAGCCACAGTGACGCAAGATGTACTTACAAGTATCTCAGGACGTCAATCTAGATTCTAGACTATTTGACCGGTCGATAATGAAGCGTCAAATCCGCAGAGCTCTTCCAGACGAAATGTCTCACCTAGGATTGAAAATTAAATTACCCTTCAAAAGTCAATAGATCAATACGACAACGGATTTCTTTACCGTTCTCAAGTCCATGGAAGGGTCTAGAAGTTGATCGTTGCAAAGTAGCTCCACCTTGTCTTCCGCCAATGAGGAGTTGTCGGTATTCGAATCAGCGTTTGTACGGTCGCCAGCTGGAGATCCCCCCGACACCGTATTTCCACCACCGGCAACTGAACCAGAGTCACTGCCAGCACCTAATACCTTGTCGTAGACGTGCTCAGCCACTTTGCGTACTTGGATAAAGTCATTGGCTATCAGGCGATCTCTAAAACCAGAGACAACAAAAAACAAAAAAATAGTCGGTTTTCCTTTACGGCAGTTGCCGGATGAATTGTTTTAGAATTGATTCATAGAAAACGAACTTTTTCAAGCTCTTAACACCTGAAGTCGAGTGTGGCAATAGGTAAAACGGAATCTTGATAAACTTTGGCAGATTTTTATCCACTACAATGTCGACGACCCATGGCGGGACAGTTTCGTTCAGAAGTACTCCTTCTGTCTCACCAGCTGCGTCGCGGACTAGCAATCTGTACAAAGTTCTACCGCCGACTTCGCTGAAATGCAAAAATAAACAGACGTCTTATCGAACCTTTTCAGGTCTAACTCAAACCACATGCCGTTACTTGACAAACTTTGGAAAAGATATTCAAAGACAAACCTAAAGATGACAGGTGTATGGCCGGGAATGGAAAAGTAGGGATTTCCTCCCCTGGTGTGTGTCGGTCCATTCCCGTCATTAATATTCCCATCATTCTCGTCGTCGGCATGCAGTGGTCTCCACCAATGCTCGAGAAGAGCTTGGAGAAGCAGATTTCCATAGTTTACTGAAATCGACAGGTGAGTCGTTACAGGATATTTCAGCGATTCAACGTACTCGACATATACCTTTCTGGTCAACGGCATCATTGTCTGCCAAGCCAGTTTCTTTGGCAGAAACCCATGCGGAAAAACAGTCATTCTCATCTTGCCCCAAGTGTATGGTTAACATCTGGATTAAAAAAAAAAAAAATAAAAAAAAAATACTGAGTCAACCTTAACAATCAAATTACCAATTAAAACAATTTCCCAATGCTTGTTCGAATCAGTCTTAAAAGTAATGCGATCGAGTTAGCTGCTCACCCCAGTCTTCAGGTCGACGTTAAACCAATTTGGGACGTAAACCGTTTTGTTTCTTTTCTTCACTTCCTGATCGAAATCCACCTGCCCAAGATCGATGACTTTGCTGGCCTTCAACACATCGTAAAGTGCCACATTTTCCTCGGTGTCTCGAGTCAGGACATGCCTCCTGTCATTGAGAACGTGACAGTGTCGCACCGCTGCACCTCCGACTATTTTCTGGGCAGGCTCTGAATTATAAGGTCCTATACTTCTAACTCCAGATACAGTTCCGGTCGTATCCTCGCAATAGTCTCCGCATTGCCAGTCTTTCTGGTTAATTGCCTAAGTAGAGAAAATGTGCCACAACTTTGTGAACGTGTTTCTAGCATTTGAAACACATATAACAATCCGCTCCTTACCCAGTTGTTTATGGTTGATTCGCTGGTGGCTACCCATAAACTATTCTGATCTGGAGTCATAGCCATTTTTAGGATCGGAGCTTTTTCCTCGCAAATGACTGTGCATCTTTCAGGTGCCCTCAACTCTGTCATTATTACCTTTCTATCTCTACCCCCAGATATTACGTGGCTGAAGGTATCCGTCGCCTAAAACCATAAGTCGAAATGTTTATATTTACATGCACAATTGGATAGATCAGGTATAAGCGAAGACACCGATCGTAGCTTGAGAACAAAATTAATACCAGCAATGCCCAAACGCCTTCTGTATGCACTCTGAACGTTTGTATGCACCACTGTTGGCCAAGGGACCACAATTTTATAGTACCGTCTGAGCTGGCGGAAAGACACTGCGTCCCATCTCTGTTTAAAACCAGAGCTTTGATATTGTCTGCGTGACCTCTGAGCTTCATGAGCTTTGCACAGGACCGGGGATCCCAGACACGAAGAACTTTTTCAGTGCTTCCACTCACTATGACAGTCCCGGGTGGATTCATGGCTAAACTATAAATGGAGTCTTTGTTTCCCGTCAAGGATGAAGCTAGAATCAGAACACATTATGACAGATTGGTGGAGCTTTAATCTCTGGGTTATGAACCTGAAACGAATTACCAATACTCACTGGTCACTGTGTTGTTACTGGCAGTCAGAGCAGTCAATGTATTGACATCCCACAAAAATATTGCTCTGTCTAACCCGGCGCTAGCCACTTGTTCTCTATCCTTCGCATACGCCAGTGCCTTAACATAGTCCTTATGCGTTCGCAGAGTGGACATGCAGAAGCCTTTATGAGCATTCCATACTTTAACTGTTGTGTCAGAGCTGGCCGATATTACTGTAATGCAATATGAAGGATGTATAAAATATGACGGGGTATAAAAGGGATTCTGCCTACTCACAATTTTTACCACCGCAACATGAAACAATATCGTTGACCCAGTCTGTGTGATGTTCCATTGATTGCACGTAAGGTTCTTTAATATTTTTGCAGTTCCATATACGTATTATGCTATCTCTTCCAGCAGAGTACAATCTGTGTGAAACTGGATCATATTGCAGCGAATTTACTCCTGCTCTGTGCTTACGCTCTACTTCATCTCTGATCACCATTGACACCTTGTAAGTTACAGAAAACGAATAAAAGCGGTTTATCAATAAATAGGATTAGCGGGATTGATTAGGCCGGGTTTTAAATAGACGGTCTTGATAGGACGAGAAATTTCCACTACAGAAATGAACGAGACATGTAATCGTAGGGATACATTAATACTCGGAAAAATTAAAGGGCGGTTAAAACTCACCTGTACTTTCTTGCGGGCGCTCTGGCCACCTGTCTTGTGGGTTGCCATTATTGAAGGTTTTTCGAAAAATACGGTGGCATCAAGAGCTTAGAGAAGTTTGGTTCCCAAGCTGAGCAATTCCTGGATCCGCAGCCAATGTTTTGTACGTACATGGATTTTGTACACTTGAAGCTGTAATTATTGAAATATCCCGATGAACCAAATTGGAAGAGCGTGAGCCGTTTCGTATCGCGGTTTAGCTCTCAAAAAACTACAGTAAACCCCAAAGCAAACCCCTGTGAAATTGCCAATCGCACGTACGCCTCTGCCGACAGAAATTGGCGCTATAAGCATCACTCATTGTACCGTTGATTCTACGTACTATCTTCTCTCCTCTCAACTTGCTCTCAACCCCCTACCACTGCTACACACTTACCCATGAGGTTCGTAAATGAAATGAAGGAACGATGACTTTACCGTCATTTTATTCAGAGGAAAAATATGGTCCAAAGCACAGTAAAAGCACACATTCTTCTTATACTGTGTCCGAAGAATGTCCGAAATTATAGATCTAGCTCTGTCAGGAGACAGTGTATATGTTTGGCACGCTGAAGGTTTGTTTGATGCACAAGATCGATCACTGATAACAATGTTCATCTGGCCTAACCCATTCGAAACTCGCCTTTACTAATCTGTGTTTAATTATATGGAATATAGATTGGCTGAAACTGAGAAGAGATCATAGAATCTACGGTGTCTTAATAGGATGTCTTCCAAGATTTCCGAGGCAAGAAGTTTTTCTTGGATTACCTTTGCTATTACTTGCAGAAGAAGTAACTCTACTTATAGAGAAAAACATTGCACGTCTCGTGAACCATGCATCGATGTATAAAAAGCCGGATGATTTGATGAGAAAGGTTTTTCAAGAATACAGAGAAAAATTATACATCGAACAAGAAATTTGTTTGAGGGATCAAAGAAAGAAGCAGGTATAAATATCTGGTTGAATTATTCCTTATATAATATTACAGATTATAGCTCTTGGTTGTTTCAGATCATTTCAATGATGGACAAAATAGTTGCGGGAAAAAAAAGAAAAATTCTTGGCATTAGTACCAGCAAAAAAAAGATGCAAAGCCAAAAGATAGATGAACAGACTCAGACTGCGATGAAAGTAATAAATATTGATCGAGATACGCTTTTACAAGAAGAAATGGCCAAACTACCAAAGCTCGAAAAAAGTGATGCACTAATTCAAACTCATACTTGTAAGTACTGACCTAGCTACTAGTTGAGTTGAAATAAAATTTTGTAATGCAGTCATCCTTTTGCCAATAGCTTATCCCTGGCTAGGTGATGTGGAAGATAGAACTTCTACTTGGAAATATCCTTCAACTCCTGATGAAGTTATAAGATATAGGGTCTACAAAGATCTTTGGGAGCATGGATTTCATATAACTAGTGGAGAAAAGTTTGGTGGAGATTTTCTCATCTATCCAGGTGAAAGTAGCAAACAACAAAGTTTTGCAATCACATGGGAATTTAGTTACACTTTTTTTGATATCATCGATTTACATTCTTTTCTAGGCGATCCGATGATGTACCACTCTCAGTTCATAGTGTCATGCAAAGACAGACAAGAAATGATACCTACTCTCGAGTTGATCGCTAACTCTCGTGTCGGCTGCAACGTCCGCAAGACTCAAGTCTACGCAACCCTTGCTGAAAATAATCAGGACGTCAAGTACCAGTCTTTCCAGTGGACGGAATCATGTGCGCTCTGAAGCCGACGTACTCACACATATTGTGAAAATGTGTTTCAAATATGAGAAAAATCAGTATTTTATTTATGTAAATTCCATTGCTTAATGTTTAATAAATAGTTTCTATAAAAAAATATATGAGGAATTCAATCTAATGGAGAAATTTCACACAAGAAAGATTCAGGCAAGTGGGTGGAGTGCAAGTAAGCTATATCAGGTTATGTTCGCTTTCATATAGCAATCGTGTTTTTGAATCGAATTCGCTGCAATCACCGAGCTATCCATCTACTCAATCACTAGCACGTGCTACCGCAGTATATCACATAACAGTTGGTTAGCCGCATGCGGTGTACCTAACCCTGTCAATGTGTCAATTGTAGGATTGTGATTCGCCGGTTAACAAATTGTGTATGGATTTTGAGCAAAAAAAATTTCTTACGAAGTAGAGTTTAATGAAATTCTACTCACCATACTCCCGACAAGTTTTTATGCAAATATCTACTGGCCTCGAGGAAGGGTTATATTGGTAAGTTCACATCACAGATATTCATATTAATTGTTTGAATTACATTCTGGCTTCTACCTACAGTATTTTCATGCCGCGGCATACAACTCCAAGGATATCGAATACCAAGAGAATGAGTGTCTTCACGCAGAACTTGAACCCCATAACAGGCACCACTTGTTGGGAAGAAAAGGATCCTGATTACGATTATCACCAAGAAGTCGCAAGATCGGCATTTGCCGATATGTTACACGATCACGAAAGGGTTGGAACAATTTATAACCAACTACTGGGCTACTTAGTCCACCTACAAACTCTACCTTTTATTCATCCATAACTTATTTTCGTCATACTTTGGACACAGAATGAAAAATATTTCGTTGCTCTGAAAGCGGCAATAGAGAAAAAACACTCCTTGGGACAGAAGGCCCATGTGTTGGATATCGGGACTGGTACAGGGCTACTTTCAATGATGGCTGCAAAATGTGGAGCAGATACGATCACCGCATGTGAAGTAAATAAGAGTTACTTATCCGTAAGATTCTTAGCCTTTTGTAATTTTAGTTTCAGTTTAATGAGGCAGGCATTATCTTCAGGCATTCAGACCAATGGCAAATTGTGCAGTAAAAATTATGGAAGGCAATGGATACGCCGACAAGATAAAACTGATTTTCAAACGATCTACCGATATTACTGTTGGACCAGATGGAGACATGCAACAACGTGCCAATATCTTGGTCACCGAAGTTTTTGACACAGAATTAATTGGCGAAGGAGCATTATCGACCTTTCGGCACGCTCACAAAGTTTTGTTGGATGTAGGCATACGTACAGAATAACGAAAGCACTTTGTAGAATTCTTACGTTTACAACAAGTAAATTATTTTTTGCAGAGCAACAGTATAGTTGTTCCACATAGCGGCAAAGTGTGGGCCCAAGTTATTGAAAGTTCAATGGTACGTGGCTGGAACAGAATAGACCCGATTCATAATTCCAAGAGGGATAAAATTCTCGTGGACGCTCCGATTTCTACAAAATTGTGCAGTGGAGTTGCGACAGTCCATGACTTACAGCTAAGCGAATTGCCAACAGACTCGTTTAAGCGACTGAGTGCGCCCGTAGAAGTCTGCAGGTAAAAAAAGTTCGGATATCCATCGATTGCATGTTTTTCATAGTTCTTCATCCGCAGATTCGATTGGTCGGGAAAATCACCTTTGGAGCTCACGGAAACCTTCAGTCACAAAATCAGGCCTATCGCAACCGGCACTGCCCATGCAATATTCATGTGGTGGGATTTGAACATGGATACAGACGGACAGGTAGTTTTAAGTTGCGCACCTGTTTGGGAGCATCCAGACGTAAAGTTGGAAGCTAAAAAAGGAAGAAGTGTGGCCGAATTGAAAGAGAAGATCCCGTGGAGAGATCACTGGATGCAGGCGGTTTATTATCTTTCTCCAGAACTCCCAATTTCTACCGAAGAAGATGTTACCTTGGTTGCTTCTCACGATGAATACTCATTCGCGTATCACCTGGATCACGCACAAGCAAAGTCAGATGGAGTTTGATATTGGCTTATTTTTTATTTTAATATGCTCTATACTCGATAATTACGTCTGTTATATGTTCAGGGTGGAGAATCATCAGAGGCCAATCTGCGACTGTTTCCTCCATTTGGCTTACTCCAGAACACGGATAGGGCAGCTCAACGACAGCAAACGTAACGCGAAGTACATTCAAGCGTTGGAAAGAAAAATTACGCCCGAATCTGTCTGCTTGTGTCTGTCGGATGGGTGTTTGCTAGGGTTGGCTGCTGCCAAACTCGGAGCAAAGAAGGTAGAAAATTTTCAACTTACCCGGTAGTTACCCGTAATCATTGTCGTGACTTTTGGCATTTCCATCAGGTCATAATTTACGAGAGCAATAGCTTATCGCGCAGAGCAATGGAGACGTACGTAGCTGCAAATAAGCTTTCCGAAACGGTTCAAATCATCGCGTCAAAGAATGAGCTACCCCCTGCGAATGAAGTAAACCTGATTTTCGGAGAGCCTAACTTTGTGACTTCAATTGTTCCGTGGGACAACATATACTTTTGGCATTTGAGCTCGAAGTACCCAGAAAACATCGCTAGGATACCAACCTCGGTTACCATCAAAGCTATAGCCGTTGAATTCAGGGATTTATACAAGATTCGAGCACCCCTCGGGATTTGCGAAGGATTCAACATGGCTATATTCGACAAGCTAGTTCAGGTTTGTTCTAAATACAAGTCATCATTCGCCGGTCAGACTCTGGATCGTAGTTAATGATCGACTATATCTAATTCTGGAAGTTTCATATGCATATATTTAGAGTTCGAGCGACATAAGCGATAATCCCATCGAAGCACATCCCCTCTGGGAATACCCGGCACGGGCTCTCAGTGCGTCGTTCACAATCGCACAGTTCGACTTTGCCAAAGACATTAATCAGCAATCTGGCATCAAGCTTTCGAACACTGTTCCCATACTGATGTGAGTAGAAAAGTCGATGCTCAATTTTTCTTACAATAATATACGTACGAAATGAAGCCATTGAATAAACCTGTTCTGTTTCATGAATCGCGATTCAGTGGGGGCCGCTGCAACGGCATCGCATTATGGGTTGACTGGACTTTAGATTCTACGACGGAAGTGACAACGGGTCCTATACAGGACACAAGTCCAGGTTCTCAAATATCCTGGGACCCGTATACACGGCAAGGTGTATACCTCCCTCGCAAAACATTTTCTGTAACAGCGAATAACTCTCTTGTATGGTCCATGAACTTCTCTCCACTCAGTGGGGAAGTAGAATTTGGATTTGAAATCAAATAAATTTTGACAACCAACCATTTACAGTTTTTTCCATTTTAAATTGAAAATCAAAACCTAGCTAATCTTCAGGCAGAACACGAAGTTGTTTAGCTAGCCTTTTTCCGATCAACTTGGGATACGTATTCTGCTTTATTCTCCACTCCTTACTTTGATGTGTCACGGCACCATTCTGGAGTTGAAATCTGCAATGACGGCAAATGGTATAGATATATCAGACGCTGGCATTTTAAAATAAATCAACAAGCAAAATACGGTTTCTCTCTTGGAAAAAATGTGGAGTTCATACCTGCATAGATAATGAAGTGGACCCAATAATTCATCCTTTATTTGTGAATTTCCTTCCAAAATAGATAGTGCCAGGGCACCAGTTTCCAAAGTTGATAAACACCCTTCTGTTGGCTGTGTTCGTATTACATATTCACTGATCGGTACTCCAACCAGTTTGCATGAACGTATAGAGTGTAAGGCAGGACTGCTGTGATACATTGCCTGGGGGATGGAAGTATTGCTACTTTTTGTTCCTCATAGCTCCAGTATCATTGATCACAATGTCAGATATAACAGAATTGCATTACCTTAGCTTGTGGCCACGTGCCATCGAGTATGACTAGGTTGTAAGGGTTTTGTCCGCCGTTTCCAACGGGATCAAGCGCATCGAGAGTTGTAGAATCACTTGTTGGGTAAAGCATAATGGTATTTGAGTCAGCCAAGATATCAGCTAATCCCTCATGCTTCAAAAGTGGAAATTTCTTTCCCCTGAAATATTTGTCGAGTTTGTTGGTTTTGCTTTCTATAGGTATATTGAAGATAAAAAAGAACAAATTATTCACCTGAAAGTTAAACATTTTCCTGCTTCCAGTCCAAAAGTTAACATAGGTGCAGTTCTCAGACATCGTTTCATCTCTGCAGGATGTTGCAGTATGATCAGTCTCGAGGCTGGAGATAAACGAGTCTTAGGCAACCCGGGACACCAACAAACTGGAACTGGTCTCCTACGTGCAGTAAAGCAAGGGGCATGTTTTCGCTTTTACTCATCAGCTCTGCTAGGCTATGTAAAACTACATGTCTTACGGTTTTACGATACGTTATTTGAGCCTTGTGTACTTAAATGTGTACCTGCATTGTGTACATTTATTACGCATTGTCGGTGGATCTGCATCAATGCCTGCAAGCTCTTCCCACACTGTCTCTGGACTTGACATTGTGACTGGAGTCGGTCGAAATACTATTCAAATCCTCTATTCCATCAAGCTGAATTTATACTTGCGCAAACAAGCTCCCATCTATCCGTGTTTAATGTGCCATGACAGTAGGGTTTTCGCTAAATTTCGGGCAGCGCCACATAACATTCATCACGATTTTTCCTAGGAGGTTATAAACGCCAGTGATTAGTTCGTTGATTCGGTTATTTATACATTTCAGGATATCAGTGCGATGCGTACGTAATCGTTATGCGTTCTGATGATGCATACGTGTAAGATGACGGCGCTTGCTTTATTGCACAGAGAAGTAAGCGGTAAGTAACAATCAAAAGCAATTCAAAAAAGTTACAGTACACATCTGTGAAAGTTCCGTCTCAGTTCCGTCTGCCTCTACCATCTATTCTATCCATCAGCAGAATTGTCGTTTGAAAAACAGAGGGAATATATTGTTTAATAATTCTGTGTGTGTCGGAAAAGTGGGAGGTGCGAGTAACAATTCTCAACAATGTATCAGAATTGGCGACAGACTAAATTTTGGTGAGAGGACATTTGACAAACAGTTTTTCAAATGTGTAAAATCTCTTTAGGAACTCTACAACTTTTCCAAACGGCGACGTTGTTTGCAAAGCAATCTCATATTCTTTCACGAAATGAGTCAAGCTTTGTACCAAAGCGAGTGCTCGTGTTGTCAAAAGTATCACGATACCACTATGAGAGACTGTGGGAGCCTGACTTGAATGAATCTCAGCTTAGGAGAAGACTGATGGACAGAGGATCTGACTACGATGCATTGCTTGCCAGCTATCAGAATGACAAACAGAAAGAGTTGGCCACAACCAACGTTTTGAAGGACTTAAATATAGAATACAAAGTAATGAATAGGTGAGTACCACTGGTGAACTCACATCTTTCAAACTGTATTGTTAAGTTTGTTTAAAAGGTAAGTTGATAATTTCCGCAGGTTATCAGTAGACCATAACGCATTTAATTGGGCAGATCTAATTCTACCTATTGGCGGTGATGGAACATTTCTTTTTTCGGCAAATTTAATCTTCGATAACAAGAAGCCGATAATTGGGATAAACTCTGATCCTTTGTCGTCCGAAGGGTATTTGATGCTCCCCGAAAAATATACCAAAGATATACGTTCGATATTCGAGTTGATGAAAGCTGGAGATTATAAATTTCTGATGCGAAGTAGAATCAGGACTACCCTGAAGGGTGTGGGAATTTGGGAAACACCCTTTCACATGCATCAAAAGTGGAGAGTTACCGGCAAAGAAAGATCTCGTGTAAAACATGCGGACGAGAGCATGGCAGTAGAGAACGAAAAAATTCTCAGGTAATTTACAGAACAAATATGAGGCTAAATTCTTGGAGTTTCACGCCGATTGTAATAAATATTTTCACACCCTTTCATAATGTTGAGAAATTTCGGATTTGAGGTTCAATGTAGACGACACTTCCAAAGTCGACTCAGGGAACGGCCAACCAAATGAGAGACGACTGCCCTGGCTAGCTTTGAACGAAGTGAGTTCTAACGCATTATTCGATATAACGTAGTCTCAATATAATGCTCGTGCTCTGCTTAGGTGTTCATAGGGGAAGCTCTGTCAGCCAGGACAAGTGCCTTAGATATAAGATTAGGGAATGCAAATTTATCTTTTAAAGTGAAGAGCTGTGGGTTGTGCGCGAGTACCGGAACCGGATCAACTTCCTGGCACAGAGCAATCAACAGCCTCAGTCCGCAAACTGTCGATGACATCCTCAGGGTAGGGGGTGTCAAGCTTGATTCCGGTATCGACGCCACCGATATATCTGCCAGATATAACGAAGGACTGCAATTCCCTGCAGGTCAGTCGATTCAGAGATTTCAGCGTCGATGAATTTGATCTAATAGGGAAGATTACGGTAAATCTAATTAACGTTGACCGTTGCAGAAGACTGCAGAATAGCCTACACGATCCGAGATATGATTGTAGGGAAAACATTACCATCGCCAAAAGGCATTCAACCACGTGGCTTCTGTCAGAAGCTCGTGATTCGCTCGCACTGCTTCGATGCAGGTCTGGTCCTTGACGGTGGCATTGCAGTGCCTTTTAACGATGGAACAATCGCAGTAATGGAAATTCATCCAGAAGATTCTCTTCGAACAATAATACTCCCAGAATGAAGGATTCCAAAAATAATAGTGACGGTCCAAACAACTTTTGAACCCTACAAAATTTTTCGGAGATGTTCCAATCAATGGCTGCTACAATCTGTGCATTTAATACCATCTATATAAATTATTTAAACAAAATGTGACCGTTTGTTTTCAACACTTCCTATTCATAATATATCAATGAGATCAATGGCGTACGAATCTTTTTCCTTATCTTTATTCATTTCGAACAGAAAACAATTTGCAACTTATAAATGAAATGGTAAAAATAGAAACTCACATTTATATTATGATTAAATCATTCAAGATTTGCTTATGACAAGAATAAACATCTGGTAATCTTCATTATTATTTATCTGGAAATACACATTGTTTCCGTAAGCAATGGATAGAAAAGATAACAGAACCTCAAAACGTAGGTATTATATAAATGAGACTAGAAAAAAAATAGTTTCATGGACAAGTTCAAAGATCATTTTCATCAAAATTAGTGATCTTTTATCCTAAGTAACATACGCAGGTTATCAGTCTATGCTGCATAGTATCCGTGTGCATTTTTTTTTTTGTTACTTACAATTATAAGAAGCAGCAACATAGTGCTTCAAATTTCTCTCTACTGCTAATACATTTATCGCGCTGTATTTTTCAAAAGACTTTCTTCGAGTCACCTCGAGTGAAGATTCAGAATCTCATTGTCTCGAATTATACGGTAGTATACTCTGGCATATCTTTGTCCTTCGGCACATTTGAATAACACTCAGCGCTAAAAAAAAGCGGCAAACTCATTCTGGCGTACTTTTACACATAAATTTATCGATATCAAGATCGATTTGGTCATTGATTAACCCTCTGGGATCCTACGTAGAATGTTGCTCAACATCAAATTGCGTTCCAGTAGGTCAGATGTCAAGTGTTATTCACAATAAATTCATGTTAACTTTAATACTCTGGTGAAGTTTTACGTTTATCACAATATAATGTACACAGCAACTTCTTTATCCTATTTAACTTGGAGTAAATGATTTTTAGATGAACGCTCGAAATTAAAACTTTTATAAAAAAGATACAAGCTGATGAAATAGAATAATTCACACTTATCTTTTAAGAAAGCGAAAGAATCCCTTGCTCTTTTCTGGCGGAGGTGCCATCAACATCGGCACTTGGTTTTTATGAGTGATGTGAATCTGGAAATTGAAATTTGCAAAAAGAAAAATAAAAAATGCATCGATATTTTGTCGGAGATTGCTCACCGTGCATGGTCCCTGCATCCATGGCTCGCCGTCGATTTGCATAGGAAATCGTTTGGCCGTTTTTATTTCAATGCTGCTACACTGGGCCAGTCTTCTTCCCGATGCTCTGAGACCGGTCTTAACTTGACCCATATGCAAGCAATTTTCTAAACCTATTACTTCTATGAGATTATCTCCTATATCTGGAAGAATCAGTCCGGTCAGGCTGGAATTTGGTTATAACTCTTGACGGTGAGGAGTCGATCACCAGGAGTAATTCAACAAGTGTAACCCCCTTTAATTCAATTCAATTGCTGCCCCGCCGCACTTATTTGGCTATCGGGATATTATTAGAACGACAATTTTCCCCCAAGTAATTGAAGGGTGTGGCAGCTACTCGCAATTGAGGTGCTCACGACATGAAATGCCCTCAATTACAATCCTTTATACTCGGCCAGCTAGATGAGCTGTTAGCATTGCGGGTAGCTCGAAAAATTTTCACCCATCTGGGATCGGATCGGCTCGGGACTCTCCAACCTTTGTCGGTCATGCCATGTGCTTTGAAATATTGAAATAGATGGATGATGTTCGATAATTTACCTTGAATAGCGGCGTTCAAATCTACAGAATTGAAACTACTAGTGCTCAGTTCTTTGTCCGGACGTTTTCGACGCTTCCCAAGGTGATGTCGCCCGTGGTGTTCACCCCATAAATTCGAACCCCCATGAGTGAAGGGGATGTTCAATAGAGCTATGCCTTGGAGCGGCGGCCCATGAGCCAGATCTAAAGGAATGTCATCGCACTACGAAAAAGAAAAAGAAAAAAAATCTGTTACCATTAGTTTTGATTACGCAATGGAACGACGAATAAATAAATTATCATGTCTCCCGTACTATTATCTCTAAATATTCGTGGAGATTTTTACAGCTGGCAGCAAATTGCTCACTGGTTGCATACTCGAAATACCAAAGCTTATTCTTCATCCTGCTGTTGAATTTTTCGGGATTTTTCTCCCTTTCCAAATGAAACTTAACGCAAATTGCCGCGTCGACACCCACCGAGAAATAGTTGTTTATTATGTTATACGGTATGCTTTCCTGATTCGGTTTCTTCTCTTCGTCCTGATCTTTCATTTCGATTTGCCATCGATCCATCATTACTGGCATCGCCTTTTCTATTCTCTAGGGGGAAAAAGAGAGACAAACGTTGTATCGCTTTCCGCTCATATTTTTGTTACGCGGAATACACGTGCTATACTTTTACCTTAAGAACCTTGTAGATAGCTTCTCCCTCGTATCCACCACCCCATCGCAGACATCTTGCCAGATCATTACCTGTACCCAACGGGATGACTCCGACAGCAGGTTGTTGTAGAAATTGAACACGGTCTGAAGTAACGTAAAACGGATAAAAAAAAAAAAGAAATTGAACAATTTTTTCACCTTCACCGGCTCACCCATTGTTTCCAAGATCCATCCAACGGTGCCATCTCCTCCGCAACAAATGACTCGGAAATTTTCAACATCTTTGAACATTTGAAGCCCTTGCATGGGACCGCCAGTTGCCAAGTTATGAACTTGTCTAGGATTCAGAATGTACTGAAATTTCCTGAGCATTTTTTCACCCTGCCTGCCACCAGATTTTGGATTTATAAAAACTAGCAGTGGCGTTACTCCGACTGGCAAAGTAATTTGAAAGGATATCGCTGGCTGTTTATGGGATTCTCCTCTGCACGCGGAGGAGTTCTAAAATAGTAATCGAACGATGAAACTTTAAGGTCTGTACATTCGCGATCGACCGATCTAGAGAATTGGTAACACGTACCGAAGCGGCAGATGCACCGTCCTGTCCGTATCTGCTGCCTCTCTTGCTGTCTCTGGAGAGCGACCTTTGTCTGTCTATGACGACGGGGCAAATAGCAGTCGGTGGTAATATGTGAGCTGCGTGTTCTCCGAGAGTGCATTCAGCCTTGACTTGAGAAACGCATTTGTTGTGAAGCTGGAAATTAATAAAACTACAATAAAAATCGTATTTCATTTGAGGGGAATGTATGGTAAATTGATACTAACAGTGACTTGGCACCATCGACAATGCAGTCCAGTAATTCCGTTGTAACTTTTTATCGTTTTTCTGCATTTCGAACACTTTCCATGGCAGTTACCTTCCACCCAGTGGTGAGCCATCGTTTGCGATGTTTTTTTACTCTTTACATAAGTCGCTATGCAAGAAGCGGGCGCTCTCTGAACGCACCTCTCATGTACGGTATATTTACAAACTGAAAGATCACGTGACATTTCACCAAATGAACTCGCAATACCGCCGACCTATAGACTTGTGAGCCACACTTACAGACGCAGGACAATCCCTTTTTACCCAAACCGACGAGCATGTTGAGACACAGATTACAATAGGCTGGTTTACTGAAGTGTTTCAATTTCCAGAGATGATTTCCGTCCTCTTTGACGTGCGAGTCGAGCCCCAAAAGCACGAGAAGTGGAATCGTCGTAAGACCTCCACGTTTCCATTCATCCAAAGATACGGTCCCATCGGCGTCATAGTCGATCTCTATCATCATGTCTTGTAGAATCTGATATTTGTCATGTTTAAAGTTTAGCTTAGCTAGCTATTTTGATGTCCATCGGACACTTAGAAAAATACTTGCCGGCTTCAGTTCGG
This sequence comes from Athalia cordata, assembly GCA_963932425.1. Taxonomy (NCBI): domain Eukaryota; kingdom Metazoa; phylum Arthropoda; class Insecta; order Hymenoptera; family Athaliidae; genus Athalia; species Athalia cordata. Next base: position 2,057,455 of record OZ010627.1, read on the forward strand.
TGACGTCCCAGCCAAGATATTCAGCTACATTCATCATCTGATTGACTATGCAATCTATTTCCTACGAGAAAAGGATCGTTTGCATTTTTTCACGAAATTACCCGAAGACCTAGCTTTTTATTTTAAAGAATTGTGACTCACGTTTCGGTCAAGAACTCCATTACCATCGGTGTCGTACAACCGGAACATAACTGAAACAAGGTTTTCGAACTACTCACATGATTTCGTTATACCTGGTGTTAGAATATCATAAACTAATTCATTATTATTGTTGTATCGTTAATTTTGTTGTCGTTATTCATATTACGTTACGCCGAGATACACCCTTATGATTTATCATTGGATTGCGCAACAGCGAGAAAGTGAACAAATAATTTAATATGCATAGGATTATAAAGTGTGTGCTTTTCTCACATTCCAGTTTATCTTCGGGTCGGCCAGCTTCTAGCAGCGAAAGATAGCAAACGATATCTTTCAAGCTCACTTTTACGGAGTATACATCTATCATGCTCTGCTTCCTGGCCAGGTGCCGTATTTCTGAAAAACGATACAACATTATTACCATGTTGTAGTTTATATCAAAGTTATATCAAACCTCACCTTCTAATTTGCCATTGTTAACGAAGAGAGAGTTGTTAGATTTCCTAGAGGAATTTCGGGACATTTGACTGTGGCTCGGGCTGCTGTCTGTACTTTTTTTTTCCAATACATCGTGACAACTGTACGATGTATGCGTCACGGTCAGCATAGGATGTACGCTACCTGTGTACACGCGCGTGATTAAAACTCACGTGTGAATAAATAATTGTATGAAATATGAATATGTTTGATTTACTCACCTGTTCGAGCTCTCGCGGAAGTTTCGCTGTCGCTTCTGTGGTGTCCGAAGGCTTGAAGTTTTTCGGTAAGGCCGTGAATTTTTTCTACCAAAGATGATCCACCGCTGTGACTCTCGGTTGCTCCACCGCCGCTCGTTACACCTGTGCTGTTCACGTTGCTGTTCGACGTCGTATGCGACGTTATGACAGCGCACGCGGTTGTGGAGGATAGAACTGCCATCTCCTGCAGCGATGAATTTAATGAGAGGGTGAAAAAAATGAAAGATTTAGGTTTCATGGGCCCAATTCTACCTTGAGGGCTTTGCTGTCCGCAGCGTTGGGCACTCTTCTGACGAAGGACAGAAAAAGATGTCTGGCCAGTTCATCCGGAGCACCGACTTGAAGATAAGTATCAAGAAATTTGCGGAATCCCTCGTAATCGATGTCCTGTGCAGCAATGGGAAAATTGTAAAGGACGGACAGGGGCTGATTAGAATATTCGTACAACCGCAAAAACCGCTCACCCCGTCCGGTTGATATTTCTGCACACCTCCCGGTGTAGTTGCGCCACCGCAAAACGTCTCGAGTACATCTTGAAGTTTTTTCGGAGAGTCTGAAAACAACGGTGTCGGGTTTAATTAATACTTGAATTCATCCAATTATAATGGTAACAAGTTTCACACTCACAAGCCGCCAGATCTTGAAGCTGCTGAAACTCCGCGGGTGAAAGCTTATCCCATTGAAGAGTCATCCTCGGATCGATTTAGTTGTATCCGATCGGCAATATCTGTAAGAGATAAAATACCGCAAAACCCAGATTGACGACTGCGGATTAGGAATTGGAAAACAACACCTCTTTGTACCTCATCATATTCTGTATGCGCTATCATATTCTATACTGACTGGAAAAATGATTCCGATGCCCCGAATGAGTTTGTAACGGAAGAAGATGACCGCACGGGAGACTTTGATTTAATAATTCTAGCCGGGGGTGCTCCGATATCCGGGTAATATTCAAGGCTGTAACGTAATGTCGCAATTCTACCGAATCTTAACATAATTGGATACAGGATACGTAATTCCCGTGAGAGCGCTATTTACTACCCGTGCCATAAAATAAATTCGTGCAGCAGGAGGGTATGTTCGCGTGACGAATATTTTCATAACGTTCCTCGTGCTGCGTAACACGAGCGATGACTACACCTGTATATATCTATACGACATTTGCACGAAACAGTTAATCCAATTCATTTCCACCGCCGTATACCTGTAGATGTTTAAGCAGGCATTTATTAATTAATCAGGTACTCGCCACCCGGCACATAGTCACTGTAGATATGTTAAATTCGTAGTAATTAAGTAATTAGAAGTTTTTACCAGGTATAAAGTCGAACGAAACTTACGAAAATTCAACACTCTTCGATCATCCTTGGTTTACGATAACCGTGACGACCGACAATAAATGTAAGATAGGTCGGTCGTTGAATTGTTTTTACGATCGGAAAACGATATTTGCAGGTAGAGAATTTCGTCGTGTTACGGGTTATATCGCTATAGTTTTCGTAATAATTATAGTGAGGTAAGCAATATAACGATGACATACACACGTGTTATACCTATGTATTTTATAGGACTTAACTTACCTATAACTACAACACCCCTTATTTTTCTTCTTCTTTTTGGACGGTAAGCGATTGCTACTCTTCCATAGAAACCGTCATATCTCTCGACTGAGGCTCCGCTTGCGATGTGCTTTCTTCGACTGAACACTTGCGTACAATATACTGTGAACCACGTTTTTACAGGACTTGGGCTTCATTCTACACACCTTTGTCCTCGCTATAACAATCACACCTTCTGCAGTGTCCACTCGCAGTCGCAGTCGCGGTCGCAGTTGTAATTGATGCAGTTGCAGTTTAGAGTTCGGAATATTATATCGTAGAAGCGCGATGATAATTAAATCTTCTGCACCAGATTCTATTCCAGGTAGAACGGATGTTGCCACACCGCTTTGTCGGAGACGACGAATACCGAAGGGCCGCTTCGCTCCTCGAGCTGCTGCTTGAGATAAATTGGAAAAATGATTCATGAATTACAGGCGTGTACCTCATTACATCCATGTATGTAATTATTAGCCGGACAATATTTGCAGTAAGGACATAATATGACATCGTGAAATACTTCGAGGCGTGTTTGCAGTACCCCAGGTATTTGTAGATATGGTACAACTGTCACGAGCGATAAACGGAAATAAGAACCGGTGAGACGTAAGACGTCTTTACGATCATTGATCCCGTGGGAATGAATAGGTGTAATATCACGTCGCGTACGATGTACGTATAGCGTATTTCCTTTACGATTTTGTATTTCGCGCAGCAGCAATTTAACGATCCAACGATCGCCGATAATTCGCGCGTTCTAATTATGCTACATACATACAACCGCCATCTATTATATGCTGATGTACACCCATGTATATAAACATATAAAATGTATAGTTTGGGGTAATTCGCTATTTGGGCCCGTAGTTACGATCCTGATTCAACCCCATGACTAACTAGGGGTGAGATGGGTAGCGGGCGCGCATGTCTAAAATCATCTTTGCTTCACGACCATCACCTGATTGTAAATTTAAAAAAAAAATTATACTCAGGGCCCCAAAACTGAGTCCTCAAACTGTGCGGTAAACACTTTGATACTTCGAGACCTGTTCCCAAAATAACCACATAGCGTCAAGCCCTTGAAAAGTAAACATTGAATGCTGCATTATAGTATAGTTTGACCCCTATGTGACCTGAATGTATATGTATACCTACTGTATTTATATGCAGTGGTTATTATCATAAGAATTATACTGAAAGTTCACCCTAATTTATAGAACTCTGTTTACTCTAAACAGTTACTACTGTACCATACGAACATACTTTTGCGAGTACCCGTATAGGTCTTAATCCATATCACGACACCCCGGATATACCGCGGGACGCAGGCGCGTTTCTGTATGTAAATACAGAACGCAAGGTATAGGAAAACCTACCCTATGTGGGTGCAGAAATAGAGAGCAAGAGAGAGAAACTCCCAGTTTTTCAACTTTTCGTTTCTCCTCGTACTTGAACGCGGAATAGAAGAGGAACAATGCAGAATAATCAGACAGGTGACGAAGGGTTGTTCTCGCTGCGTGGGCGCGGCAGTCGGCTTTCGTTGATTGTTATTATTACTATTGTTTTTGTTGTGATTGTGTTGTTGTTGTTGTTCCCACCGCGAGCCATACACACGTATCAGGGGCTATACTTATACGTGCGCAACCTCGAACAAGTATCCATGGAAACGCATCCTTTCTCTCCCTCTGCGCACCCGTTTCACATAAATACTAAGCCCAGCACCCCGTAGTGTTTCGATGTGCGCTGCATCTTCAACCCTTTCTTCTGTACGTCATTGTAGCTACAGGTACAGGTATGAGAATTACCGGTATACTTATAACGTGATATTTCACCTGTACCACCTCGCGATGTAACCGCGTAGCCGCCGTAATCTCCCTCTTTATAGCTCCGCGGGGTTGACCTTGAAAGGGTGGAGAAGAATCACCTATATATGTATGATTCCACTTCACTTCCACTCCCCAGAAGCGTAGCAAAGTGTTTTCGTTTCACGTACACGTGCAGGGGATGATCGGTACCGCTCGTTTAACAAGTGGAACCCTAGAGACGGGGTTGTCACGCCCCGCTAATTGCAAGATCGGGATGCAGTTTAAAAATATACATTTTTCATTTCACCGGTCTGATGGAAAAAGTTGATCTTATTATTCGGTTGCAAGGTCCTAGAAGACTTTGTTATTTGAATGAAATGTATGATCTAGGGATATCTACGTACGCACGAGTATTGCACCGGCATCGTCCTTCTAACTAGCGATTTAAATCTCATTACATAGCAATCTCACCAATCGGCACCCCGAGAGACTACATCCCCTACGATCCTTGCTTATCCTCCGACGTTCTCGATGACGATATTATTCGGTTCGGATACCGTTGAACAAATAGCGACAAAGCCTTTCGGACAACGTATGCTCGTTCTTCTAAATTTGTGACAGATGAACCGGAGACGTGATTCATGTGTATACGTATGCCACGATCATGAATGAAAATCAATATTAAGTTCCAACTTACTTCCATCGTACTCGGCTTGTATTTACCATATTAGCCAATCTTTCCTCTCTTCTCGCGCACTCGTGTTCATGCGACGGAGCTACATTTTAAATACTCGATGTTCCTCCTGGAGTTTCTATACTTAGATGCCAGATAAAGTGAAATTTAATTACCAATAAATACGAAATATTTTCCCATTTAGAGCCGCTAAAGTTCATTTAGCGCCGGTATCAACCGTGGCAATCCCGATATCGATGAACGAACCAACGACACCTCCGAGTTCCCACGCACAGACCGTGCTCGCACGCGGCAGGGGACCGACTGACGTCTGACACGATTGGAATGGACTATCGAGAAATTCGAGAAATGAGAATCCCCGGGGCGCCACCTACACACCCATCCATCACCCACCCCCTAATCTCTGTACCGACGAATTCACAATCAGACCTACATATGATTGTAGAAAACCATGCACAGGTATGAGGAAGACATTCGGACCACTGATCTCTTTTCGTTCCAATGAAGATCCGGAGTCATTGAAGACTTACCTAAAGTGCTCGGTAGCACCAAGGAGGTAGTGAAGATGAAATAAAAGTTCAACCCCATGAATTCATCGATTGCAGACAATCTTCAGTCAACGATGCAGATGAAGAGCCATAGTCCCTGGGCAACTTTGCGTGCCAACATTGAAAACGAACATGCATCGCCCTGATTTCTTTTCCCAGAAGCTGTTCATTATGAAATAACATTGTGAAGTAGAAGAAATAAAAAAGAATATTAGACTAATAATTGGTGTGGTTGTTCAATTATCATATTACTAAAACTCTTGTTTTGTTTTTTTTTGAAAAAAATAATTATTCATACGGTTGAAAAGATTATCGCAGCCTTATTTATATTCAGAGTTTAAACACTCCTACCATTTTATTCGCCTACAAGTCGGAATGAAAACTAATTCGCTTTGTACATAGGTGTTAGGCGTACATACCATATGTATGTACGCTTATACACCATAAAGGTGACCACATGAAATTGTACGAACAAGAATCGCACGTCGTTTTTACTTGATAATCGTGCATTATTTTGTATGTTACTTCATGATTGGGAATTGATAACGCTTTTTTTATACATTAAACATATACAGGTATACTGATTTTCATACGGGGCAAATGTGTATAAATATAAAAATAGTAACGATGCACCGGACCTGACAATGCTCTGGTTTACATAATGCCAAGGAAAACGCATCGTTCAGAGCTAAGTTTTTTGAAAAATAAGAATAATACCAGATTGAAGTGATTATAAGTAGAAATATTTTAGCCTTAAGTAATTACTTTACAGCTGAATGAATTTGTTCGTCAATTTATCTACAATTCATTAAAATGCTTTACAGCTACTCGTTCCTTGAGCCTTTGGATTATTAATAAAATCGCGCGGGAAATATTTATTCTATTTTTCGAAGGCACAGGCTGAGTAGACAACTACATTGAACGTAGTCGCACTTGATCCTTGATTAAGATAAAGTCTAACACCCTCTCCGATTAACTATACAACAGTTATGGCACACTTGTTTCAGAAATTACCAGTAGGTATTTACAAAACTGGTTTCACGAAACAGTACTGAAACTTCCGACGGAGAAAGGGTTTGGTTCGAATTTCATCTGCAGCTCAAATTATTGATAGCCGTTAAGGAGGGAAAGGGCGCGAGAAATATCATTGACAAATACAAAGAAAAGTCATATCCAGGCAGAGCACGCCGGATGAAATACTCAACTATCCGACCTGAATCTGGATAAATTTTAGTCTACGTAGCGAATGGTCTCAAGTTTAGCGTCACCTTAAAGCAATTTTTATCAGTCCTTCATCCGATGCACGTGGTTGCGCAACTGTTTCATAAAATCGACGAGCGCATTTGAAAGAGACGAGTCGATTATGCGTTTGGGTAACCAACCTTTCAAGTTTGTATTCAGGAGCCACGTGAGTCTGCACCGCAGATTTTCCTCTCCTTCTATAGGCTCCATCGTTAGACACCCAACGCCATTCTCGCCCCTGGGTCGATCAAATGCGGATTCATCGATTAATAAAAGTATCAAATCAGTTTTTGATCAATAAAAACTATGCTAAATACTGACTTACCGTACAAAATTCTTGCGAGGTGGAATATGTGCGAACGGTATAGAAACGCAGGCAGTAATGAGGCTGGAATTTCTTTCATCGTGACACCTTAACATAAGAAAATCTCTTGCACCTACGATACCTCCACCGACAGGTGTCGTGGCCTGATATACGATATCGATCCGATCATCGATCACCTATTCAGCAGAGAACAAAAATAATAAAATCACCAAGTTCTCCAAGTTATAAATATTGTGCAGATGGATCATAACCATAACGAACCTACCAATATTATTTTGGATTCTGCCACCTGTTTGTTCCATGTAATAGACTGTTCGATATTATGGAAGAGTTCATCGAGTAGCTCTTGTGCAGACAGATTGATTATCCCCTAAAATTCAAGGATTCACTTTGTATTTAACGTATCTATTATCCCTTATTCGGTACACTGGAAAAATATGAGTTGAACTTACGGTGATTTTCAATACTTTTCCATCAGGCTTAGGAAGATGCATCGAAGATACCGTGTCGCCGTCTTCAGTCTCAAGTTCAAAGGTCCAATTAGGACTGTCGATGAGTTCCCAGGCTCGATCCAGAGTCGTTGATGCAATCGCTTTGTACTCCTCGGCCTTAGGTAGAATAAAAAAAGAGGTGAGAAACATTGAGACTCTCTCCGAAGTGAGTCTCAATAGTGACTAAAATATTCCAGATGGCTCGGCAGAGCTAAAAAGATTGAACTATTCCATTTGTTCTCGAAGTATCTTTCCATTATTAATATTGTTAGTAATTTTTTTCGGTGGATGTACAAACCGGAGTCCCACCTGCGTATCTTCAAGTTCTACTGACCTTCTGAGATGAGAGTTTTGGTAAAATTGGTACAACAAGATTTGCAGATGATCTAATCCCTCCGGTTCCACTTGGATACCGTTCGTCCTCTTCCGTATCCGAACGCTCGGGGGTCTCCATTGGAGAATAAAAGTTAGCCACACTTTCCGTATAATGGGAACGCGAGCCAGCCAGAAAATGCTGTAAGAGCGGCGCCCTTTCCGATTCGGCAGTACCTAATCCCACCATAATTATTCTTGTGAGTCTAATATTCCAACGCTTTCATCCTGAACCAAAAGTTTGTAATCATGTTGGTTTCTACCTATGAGCCAATCTCTTGCTTGCATTTCTTGTGGGATTACCCGGAAGTCGAAAAACCAGGCTTCGCTCCATGCCAGTACAAATGATGAAAGAATAAGGAGCACCTCAAAGACAGGCTGGGCACTACTTGGCCACTGAAATAGAGCATTATAAACATTGTTTTATTCAATGCATAGCAGCAATCTTAACCGAAAAGAGGTCCATTCACGATCATCTGATACTTACATCGAACAAGAAGACCTTGGCAATGAGGAAGGCACAAGTTGCTGCGGTAGACAACTGAAAATAAATTACTGAAGTATGACAGAATGTTGAAAGGCAGATCTCCAAAGTTTACTGTTATAAAATATGCCATTACTTACAGCTATGATTATCCAATGGTTTATGTACAACAGTGCATAGAATAATAGCAAGACTGTAAATCTGCAGACCGCAGCCATCTAGAAAAAATAAACGGTAACCAATATTTGTACATGCTCCGCTTATAATTGACTAGAAATTTAATTAAATAAACCTTAGACCACGTACCACAATATCAAAGAGTGAGGATTTTATATTATAGTGAACAACTTGTTTCACAAATGCATTTTCCACGTTATCTCCAGCCAGCTATAATAAGCAGAAAAATTGTTTGGCTCATTGTCAGAGTAGAAAATGGGTTTGAACCGTTGGAACTCACCATTGTGCAAATTAGCCACATGAGGCAAGTGAACAGGAGATCAAATGTAATGAACAAGCAGAAGAACCTCCGAACATTAGACATTTTGCCCTGATGTCTGGCACCAGCTATTAGATCTTCGCTCAGCACAATATCAGAGGCTCGATTTATGCTATGCTGAGTGAAAGAATTTCTCTGAGACTGTAGTGATCTGCTTAACAGCGCCTCAGCAGCCGCCCTTATTCGTCTTTCGTCGTCATTTGCATTTTCATTCCGTCCATCAGGATCCATTGATAATTGTGATGTGCTCGCGTCAACGCGAGACTGAAAACGACATCAAATAAAATCCGTGCTCATTTCTTCAGGCTTATCATTGGTTAATGAAGAATGAAAATTATCTAACCTCAAGTCAACATTACCGATCAAAATCGGTTTAGTGTTTATAGTCCCATAAATTGGAATTGAATCATGGCGAGAACAAAAGGCGCTTCGCGTTGCTCACCTTATCTGATTAAAAACGGATGAGAACGTCGGCTGCGTTGGTCGGCTGATTTCCAAGAAAAGGGCAAAAGCGTGAACAACCTCTGATCTAAGGCTTGGTTACACGGAAAGATGAAAAAAATGACCGTTTGCTTTTTTCTGTTGCTGGGAAGTTGGTCTTCTTTCATATCCTTCCATTAGACTAGTTTTCGACTTGTCAACGACAGAGGCATAGAAGTAAACACTAACATTTCCTACGACTTCTGTCAAAGGAGACAGAAATGAAACAGAAACAAGACGCCATCTTGCACTTGACGTCTATCTTTTGTTTTCCGATCAGCTGATTCATTGATGTTCAACCGTGACCATGCACAGTTCACTTCACAGCTGGGAAAGTGTCATTCACACTTAGAAAGTAAATACCACACATATGCATTTTCTCAAATCTGTGGTAAACACAGACTGCATCAACATGAAATGACATGTTCCAGCCGAAAATCCTAAGTACACAAGCAAGAAATAGTAGGGAGGTTGAAAGAGAGGGTAGGATGCAATGCACACGTTACAGTGTTTGTTTTAGCACACGAATAATTATGAAGTAATTTTATTTTTAGTCTTAATTCGCCAGAGGATAAGTAACTGATCCACGAAATATGATCATGATACTCAGCAGCTATGCCAAAATGTTTTTCAAATTTATACAGTAAATACAACTTGTCTATGACCCTCTTCTATTGCCTTAGAACATATAGTACTACTCCTCAAAGCTGGGGTCATTATCTTTCTGATACTTCTGTACATACATACGTATTTCAGAATCAAACAAATGGCAGTTTGTTGGTAAAATCTTACAGCCTTTACTTTTGAGCTTTCCCTGTCTTTTCGTTAATTAAAATATGCTATCACATATGCTTCATGCATAAGATGGCTGATGAACCACAACCGTGAACGATGCCGAGTTCTCTACATATTTTGCCCAAAGAATACTTCTATAATCGATGACGCATGAGATTCCAAACTAGAGGTTCAAAATAAGAGAATTTTATAATATCAATTCACATTCACTCCTAGTTATAACGTCGCCAAAATCCTTGTGAACCCGACACAAGCAGCCATTATGGTTTGTCCAATACCCCACAACATGGCATACAATGGCAGCATATGATAGCTCGACGCACGATATACGAATGCAACTGCAGCTGAACTCAGAATTCCAGATGTTAGCGGTAGGAGCACACCCATTATTATTATCAAGATCGGGAAAAACCTGGAGTACAATTAGAAAATGGTAAGATATTGATAATAAGTATGCATAAAAATTATGAAATATGTAGTTATTACTAACTTCCCATATTTGTGTTTACGTAGAGTGGCAAAGCAAATTGCTGCTGCGATTGTATGGACGAAGATTGATGAAAATAATGCCCAGAGAAATATCTGGTACCACATCTCTGTAATCAGAGTAGACACTCATATGCCAGAACAGATGTATAAAGAACAATGTCACATACCAACAAACGTGGTGAGTGGGTTATAAAAGGCATTGCCTTGGTGAAACGTTGCTGCACCAGCCGATAATTCATCATACATTGTTAATGTGGAACGGCGATAGAAGAGCACTTCAAAGTAGGTTTGGCATTGGTAGAAAGACAGTCAAACTCCATCCAGAGCAAGTGTCAATGTAATGTTGAAGCGGCATTGAACAATATCCTTGGCTGAAAAAATGCAATTTGAACAAATCCAGAACTTGTCATTCGTTTTAACTTGGACCAGTTGTTCCCACACCAGGAGAGTTTCATCTGTCAAATAAAGCTCTTTACTCAATGGTGTGACCGATGAAAAATGTAGGTGAAAAACTTTTAACCAACTATGGTACAGCCTGCCAATAACCGTGCAAGCTCCCGCATAGATTACCTCTTTAACCAATTTTCTCAACTTTTGCCTTCTTTTGCCTTGCCTACTGCAATGTTCTCACTTATTTGTATTTTGCACCATACGATCACCAATAAATCGCGTGCCGCCCATGAAAGGTCAGCACATGGATTGGTATGAATCTGTCAGTTGACAGTTCGATTTACGTAATTTTCATCTTAATTAATCTAGGGTTATGTTCATCATAGTTGAAACGTTGACTGAAGAGACTGAAGAGAAGCAAGCAAATGGGCACGAGAGAGGGCACTTGGCGACAGTGAAGATCTCACTTCGCTGGTTGTATTTATACGTATAAAATGTCGACCAAGCGAGCGGCACGGAAGGGGGCAAGCAAGGAACGAAGGAAAATCTGTCAAAATTGTCGGCAATGTAGCAAAATGGGTTATAGTCAACATATCTATTTGAATTCGTTACTATGTTTAAAGGCTCTATCTCAGCACACCATCTGTCAGTGCATTCTATTTTTCCATGCAATATAAATTATACCTACGCACACAAAAATGAAGAGGGCCATGATTCTCCGTTATCTTTCAGATTGTTTCTTCCACTGATATGCATAAATGACATACTTATAGAAATCAGTGGTTTCTTCTCATCGACAGTGAATGACACTTCCGGTCTATTAGTTTTCTGTGCATACAGTATTATCTCATCAGAGGAGAGGCCTTATCTTTCTGCTGATAGGCTGACTAATTCCCGTATTATTTCACTCTTGGTGAAACTATTGACTTTTCAAACTAACTTGTCGTAATGCAGCGAAAGCATCAGACCATACTGAGTGACTGAAATTTTCTGTTCACCCTAGCGGAGAGCAAGTAGCGAGCTGAGCAGCCTGCGTCAATGTGTATTGTATTGCACCTAATACACACAGTGGATGATATGGCTCCTTAATATTCAAAGTTTAGAACAGTGAGCTGTGCCACACCCTGGTATTTGCTATTAATATACACTTTTGTATATTTGAATAATACTCGGTGTGCTCCCAGAATAAAAACTGTGTTCCGAGAAGATAAACCAGTTGTTTTCAAAGTACCAGTCTTGCAAGTCTGAAGGCATACCTGAGGGTATCCGTTTGACTTATATTAATTTCACAGTTGTGCGTTGAATTTATCTGTGGTTGTATTATTAGAGTAGTGTCTTTGGCATTGAAATCACCAGGTGAATTATTAAATTTTTCAACAGATGCCAATGCTTACCTGATAAATGCCAAGAGCTGTGCGACATGTTTTAACCAATGGAAAAAAAATAGACACGTAACGTTTCAGGCAAGTAATTTAACAATTGCTGCAAACTGATACGGTACAGGCCAAGACCCTGAATATGGTGGAAAACTCAGAGCCACTATGTCAATCCAGGATAATGCACTGCATGAGACTACCCCTGCGATCAACAGAGCAGATTTACCTAGTATTTTTAATTCCAACTCTGTTAAACTGTGCTGTATACGTGATACATTTCTCCTTGGATCTAGTTGTTGTAGACCAACATTTTCGAGAAGGAAATCCCATATGGGGAAGTTGCAGCCTTGCCATTATGTATGCTCCGAGCATCACCTATTTCATTTTGACTATTTCAAGACCGGATTGGTGGATGAGCGAAGATGACAAAATTTCTAAAGGAGTTATCACGTGGTTCGTGCTCCAAGTTTGTCAACTATTCGCGTTTCCGCTATTTGCTCTCTATAGGTGAGAATGATTCTACGATATCATAATAATGTGAATATCTCAACTGTATGTGCTGGGCTCGTAGCTTTTGACCTTGAAACAAAGAACGTACCAACACACCATGTCTATCATTGAACATATTCAGGTATGCCGGTTTGATCGTGCTGACAGTTGATGCAATGATGCTCTCAGGAATGGAAAGAATAAAGACACTTAATATTGCTGCAAAGCCTGCAGCAATAGAGTTATATTTCTTTCTTCAAGCTTGGTTTCAAGCAGCACCCCAAGCTGTGTTTCAGACGCACTTGCTCTTCCGCCAACAGACTGTTGATCGCTCACATCAATCTAGTATGTATCACTAATTTCAGCAATCGATGGAATTTTATACACTATCATGTCCATTGATAATGATGAAAGCAATGTCTGTTACAGTAGGGGTTCAAATATCATGCGTTTTCATGTCAATAGTCGTGCTTTCTATCCAAACAATGTCGTTTCAAAGATTTGAAAGCCAGAGAATAAATGGAAGAAAATTGCCATGGGCCATGTGGTTAAAGAAGTACCGGGATCAGGTAATCTAAAAGATGTCGACAGCTTTTCTGGCTTCTTTTATACTGTGTTTTTTTAAAAACATTTCATCAAATTTAAGGAACTACAAGAGATTAATGAAAAACAGTCGATTGAGTCTATCCAATTATTGGACGCGGAAAAAAAGAGTATCGACGATAAGGATGTTGCCGGAGAATCTATTAGCACAGCACCTTCTGGGAGTACAAATAATGTCCGGGAAGCAGAGATTAATGCTGCAGAGTTCAGCCGCCAAATATCGACCACTCCTCCTTTGCCACCGAAAAACGTACACATTACACCACCTCCAACACCTTTGAGAGGGGTGACAATCGTAGTACCATTGGAAGTTCCTGATATGCCAGCCCCTCGCCGACCAGATTTCATAGCGAACGAAACCCAAACGAGTACGATTGAAGCCGAGACGTCCAGTCCAGTGAGTCAGAATCCGATGGGATCCAGTTTACAGAAGTCTGCGAGTTTGAAACTACCAAAACGAATATATTCTCAGAAAGGACTCGACGAAGATGACCCTGCAGGTAGAGCAATAGCTTCCTTATGGTGGTTCCTGTTCATTTTACCTCGCGTATTCTCGATAGCAGTGTTTTACGAATTTTATCCCGGTACATTATTCGCTGTACTCGCTGCGCACTATCTCGTGATGCTAGCTTATATCTTTTACCACTCTAAGGACTCTACGGAAGTAACATTTTTCATAAATCTATGGCTGGGTTTGGTTTACATTTTCGGAGCGATAGAATACAAAATTAAATTCAAGTATGCGAATCGTTGGCTGTTTTTTTACTATGCATTCACAATGGCACAAAATACATTGTTCACGGGGATATGGTACTTTTTGAGTGAGTGGGATGGATTCTGGTACACTTTTGTATTTTGGGCAATACTCGGCAGCATGGGGCTCTGTATCGTGTCAACTCTGGTATACCAACTTCTGTTGAAACCCAAGAAGCAACGGGTTTATCCGAGCTGACCACATTCGTATTTTGATAAAAAAGGCTACACAGGTATTGATATGTTTTCTCGATACAGAATGTTAGTAAAAAGTTGATTTTCACTTTATTGTATTATCCCTTAAAATGCGAGGGTGCGTCACAAATCCGTCCTGTGACACTGAACACGAGTTAACATTTGTACCTGAGATCCATATTACACTACAACTCACGACTGTGAGCGATAAGTTAAAAACAAATTTATCACACCTTAATGTAGAAGACTGATACAATCATTATGTAACGGAAGTAGCTTCGTGTTCTAGCAATTAACGTAATTGAATGCAGAGCGGAATTTTAACCGAATGTGTATAGGCAAAAAAGCATTTAGATTGTGCGCCAATCAAAGTAAGGTGATACAGTGAGTGAATATGAAATACTTTACGGACGGTTGAAAAGGGTACAAAACTAATTACATGAAAAATCACTGGATTATGTGACAGATATAAATTTTCAATGCCGCATTTTTTTTCTTTTCATTTTGTACGACACGGACATTTGATAATTTACTTCCAGTATTAATGCATTGAAGTATACATTTTACGCCCCTCACTTGCACGATATAAGTCATCTCAGGCATTATCCATAAACTATTTATTTATTTAATAATAATCAATGCGCAACATCTTGAAATGCATCAGGGCCTGATTCGAATATTGATTTTAATTTAACCAGCGGTTGTTAAGTTTGACTATCTTCCAAACAGCTGTAGTTACATCTGGCAGCGTTCTAGTTTGTATACACGTTATTGGCAAACATTTCAATAAACTGATACCTCTACATGTATCGATAGTATTTACAATACTGCGTGTTATGTACACGATCACCTTTGCGGAGTTATGTCTAAATGTAAATACATACTTATACTATTTTTATGTACATTAAACGCATTATGAAAGCAGTCCCAAGGTTTCATTATTCCAACACTCTATTTTGACGACTCTTCTACCCCTCTACGACTATAAATCGGAGGGATTTTCGGTGAGTCTCAATTGGACTGACAGACCCTACTTTCCACGAAGTAGGTAATTAAAATTAGGTATATACAACGATGCGTGTATAACATATGGAATTATGAATAATCGTTCATATGTGAATACTCGAATCTCTGTGCAAATTGCCGAGTTGTGCTTCGAATAGGATGTCGTTTAACAGTTTTTCGCTAATTATCCTCTGATCAAGTCGCATATTACGCAGTTTTGCGGCAACATTACGACCGATGGCATCGAACTCGTCCTCAACAACGAAGGAATTATTATGAGACAACTTTAGAATTTCGCTTGAATCATTCGGCTCTTCCGATCTACGCCTTCGTGATATCGGGGATTCTGACCATTCGATCGGCTGATCGCAAGCCTCGTCTGTTCCAGGGGGATACTTCTCCTTGAAGAAGATCAAAAAAGTTAACTCTGGGTACACGTGAATAGCATGCGAAGCTCATTAGACTGCCAATGAAAGGTAACACCACACGTTATTTGAGACAGCAATAACTTTGCGGATTTCATGTACAAACTTCGACTGGACGTAAAGATGAAATTAGGGATAGAAAATATCATTGAAGTTTTCCAGATAAATTGGGATCTTATCCTCGAAGGAGCGATAAGTTAAATCCATAAGAATTATAGTGATCCAGTGTATGGACAACTTGATACCATAGGAACTTCTGAAATCTTACGCTTTTGTAGCATTTCCTATACCCTCGTTTAGTCCTGACTATTTCTGGACAGGAATCAGCTGTCATATCGATGTAAACAGTGGCTGGTTTTCTTTGGTTAGACTTTGTCTTTATTTTTTCAATCAGAAATGGATGCACTCTCTGAAATCATACGTGATATTAAAAAGCACAAGATAGATGAAATGAAATAAGTATGAACTACAGATAACTTTTCAACATGTTGACATACTTTGACGTGGCTAAGAAAGTTGCCAGTTGACTTGAGGTTTCCATTGAGTAGTTTTTGACATTGTAGGCATCTGACAGTTACATTTGTTTCCTGAACTCTAATTACAGTGAAAAATTCTCCATCAAGTATCGCCGGTAGACGAACCGGAGTCAGAGTCGAGTTTAGCTGAGTGCTGGGCTGTATTTGTATCAAAGGCGTTGTTGACTGTTGGAGCTGTTGGTGCTGAGAATGCATGCCATTGTGGCCTTCTTGGGATTCTATTTGCGACGGCTGCTGTTGTACCTGTTCGGTAACCGATTGAACCATTTCTGGCTGCTGGTTCTGAGCATCAATCATGCACGAGTCGAAGCTTTCCATTTTAGTTTCGTTGTACCTTTGCGTTGAAAAATTGTCCATCGTGAGACGTTTGATAGGGGTAGGTGTGCAATAGGAACTGCAAGGTTTAGAAGAAATGATGTTCAAGGTTTTGATGTATAAGACTTTCCAGCGGCTATGGTGTGATTTTAACTTGCACTACGGTCGAACGAAACAACGTTGTGCACAGACAATAACGTATGATACAATCATTTATCTTTGATTCTTGTTGAATTTCAGATAAGGATGTAGATAAGGATACTCCAGCAAAACGCACATATAGATCAGATAATAGATGAGACAAAAAAAGACAAAAGGCACGTAGTAAAGTGAGTACAGTGGCTACGAATTCAGACCTTGCTTTCTTTGACGCTAGACAATGGCCATCTTCTGGCCATCTTGGAATTACAATTAGCAGCGGGGGCAGAAGCTTCCACCGCCAGGGGCTGCCCATGTCGTTTTACCGCGAACACGCTATGATTTAAGATGGATTGGTATAATAATCATGGTATAATTATCAGAGAGAAACATAATAAATTGGCACGACTAGACGCTTCGATTAGGCTGAGATTATACGACAGTTAATCTTCAGTCAACTATTGTCGTCATTGACTGAAGATACCAATAATCCTAACAAACACAATAACTGAATTGCATTCAATAAGTATAATACATATCTGATTTATTACAATTTCATTAACAGATCGATGTGATTTTGCCACATCAAGTGGCCTCAATACTAACATCCTTAGCTTCGAATAATATTCGATATTATCAAAACCTATCGGTCAGGGCTACTCGCTGCCACCAAAGTCTTGCTGTGCTCGTTGCCACTTCGCCACCATTGTCGACATCTCCTTTTGTTTTTTTCCAATTCCTATTTTCGTCTGTATACAACAAAGAGAAACAAGTTTTATAGATTCGAGTGCTTATGAAAGAGTTTTGCAATGGAAAAAATACCCTTCAGTTGTAAGTGAAAGTACCTTTCTCTTTTTCTTCTCTTTTTCTTTTTCTTTTTCTTTTTCTTTTTCTTTTTCCTTATCTTTCTCCTTCCCCGCAGGATCTGAAGATACAATAACTTGATCAGCTTCTGTACGGGGTGTCACGGTATTCGGAATCGTGGGTATCGTTGGTGGGGGGGTTGCCTCTCCGGGAGTTTCAAAGCCATTGGAGTCTTGCTCGGCATTTGTCTTCTCTATAGATGCGATATCGTTGTAAAATGAGTCTAGGGCTGAACCCAATGATTCGTTTTGTGATTTAATCGGTGGCTTAGCTATCACTTGTGTGTTTGCATAGATTTGAGCGTAATCCGTTATCATAAATTGTACACTTTCTTGACCCGCCAGACTTCCTGCCGCCGCGATCATTGCTTGCTAGAAATGTAAATATGACAAGCGAGCTCTGGTTAGTCGGTGCAATTGTGGATGTTGATATTTCTAGAATAATCAACTCGATGAAACATGTCAAAATTATCCTTACGTTGTGTAAATGCTGATAAGCTGGGTAATGCATCAACTGTCCTTGAATGATGGCTGACCGGTGGTCCAAGATCGGTAGCGTAGCGATTCCCCTGCTACCAATGGTAGCAGCATAGATAGGATTCGTCCGCTGTGCTGTATTGTATATAACGGCACCAGGTTCCAGCGTAGTAACAGGCAGAGCATATGGCATGTCCTTAGGGTCAACACCCGGTGGCAAAGGCTCACCGTTTGGTGGATTTGGGATGTGTGAGGAACAAGGTGGATTTGGGGGTAGCGGCGGTTGTGACGGGTCACTCGGAGGTGCCGGAGGCAGAGGTGGCAAGGTATCCACACCTTCTTTAGCGTCGGAGGCAGAAGCAGAGTCTGTGGAAAACGGAGGGTTCAATGGAAAATCAGAAGAATCAATAATAACGTCGCGAGTTTCTCGAACTTACCTATCTTATCTTTCTTCATCTCTGCATTGCCATCGCTGCCACTCGCACGGCGTTTTTTTCCTTTTTTCAGGTCCTCTGCAAATATTCTTGGAGGTGGTGGGGGACTTGGGCTTGAAATCTGTGGCGGGGGTGGAGCCTCCAGGCTCTTATATTCGTCCTTGGTTATCTGGATTATTTTATTGTGCCCTTCAGCGGTCAGGGATTTGGTGGGAGATTCTTGCAGCGACATCATAGGAGCTGAGTCTAACTTTGTACTCGATGCCCCATCTTCTACAAAATGAATTCCAGATAAACATACTAGAAAAATTTAAGCGTGTGCGATGATATCTGATGATGTTTCCCGCAACAAAACATATACCGATTGCCTCAAGTTCCTCGTCATCTGGTGGTGGAGGTGTGGTGCACAAATCCATTTCTTCAGTGCCACCGACAACATCAGCTTCAGGATAAGTCCATTGAGCCTCCCCCGTGGTAGCGTTGCGATAATAGTAGCGTTTATGCAACCTAAAAACATCCCCCCGAGAAGGAAAATCACGTGATAATATTGGGCAGTTTTTAATGTTTATAGGCATACCGGTCCGCACGGCTCGTGCCGACGTGGTTTTGGTTTTTCGTTCTCATTTTTTTTTTTTTGGATTTCTTTTTCTTTTTTTTTTAAACTCCATCCGGTTTTTTTCCTGTTTGGAACTAATAACGTAATCCATTGATACCCCTACCTGCGTCGCGGTTCACCAATGAACCTTCCTTTCTTTCTTATTTTCTTTTTTCTCAAACAAAACCCCCACATTTCAATAAATATGAACATGTTCCAATATTCTAACATAAATGAAATTTAACGGCTACATGTAATCAGTCTTCTACGACAAGTGATTTTCAAGCTTAGAGCATACGTGCTAGAAGCTTTTGTACTTGGTTGGTGAGTCAATGAATGAAAGAGGGGAACGTTAAGATCGTTTTTAGCAACAGGGCTGTAAAACATTGAAATAGGTATATTCCATTGTCTCAGGATCCGACGTCTTCCACTGAAATCATGATCGCTTCTCGAAGACCTATAACAGCAAGACAAAGCATAAATCACGAAAACAATTAACGTGAACTTGGCGAATCATACAGACCTTTGATTAAACTTAAATTCAATAATGTTGCACATTAGTTGGTTAACTACCGATAAAACGCGGCCTAGGTTATATTTTCCGATTATATTTTGATATCCTGAAGACTCGGAGCTTAGCAAAGAGGTCACCGACTTCAGATCACGTATTTCAAAGACCATTAATTTCAACTCCCGCTCCTTTTTGTCTCCGGACAAAAGAATTATAGCTTAGAAAAGATAGACGAAGACGGGGACTGAGAAGAGAATTATTTCCATAAAATTGTTGCACTCTACTCATCGTTCGACCAACAATTACTCAGTCTCCGCTAGACGATACTTCGCAGCAACGGATAATTCGGAAGTTAGGTATTTAAGTTATGTGGGAGATACTGTACCTGTCCCAATGACAATCCCATCCCGGAGGCGCAGCTGCCTGCTCTAATCTGGCCAACTCAAGTCCCGTACCTTTCAACCATTCAAACAGGTAGCCTTCCTTCAGCTCTCCCGCTTCCCAAGCGCCAACGAGCGTCTAAAAATCGCAAACATTTTGTATGATTTGGCAGAAAAAACCGGTTCCAAAATTATTAGATGACCTCTCGGAAAATGCATCTTACTTGCAGTTGGATCACCATAATTTGAATAGCGGATAAGTTTTGACTTCCTTCGGATAGGAATTTTATTTTTTCCATCACAATATCTGTCATTTCTTTCAACTGCTTGTTGTCAACTTCCACGGGTTTCTCCACAGGCTTTGCTGTTTCTTCCGCTGTTCTGAAGTTCGAGGTTTCTCCTTTGACAAAACTTATGGATTTGCTCAGTTGACCGGTAGAGCTGCCTCTGGTTTGTTTATCGCTCATCTCTTTAGTCGTATCCGAAGAATCTCCGTTCTCGAAAAGAGACGGCTGCTCCTGCTCTTTATGGAAGCCAAATCCGTGGCGCTCCGTGTCTTCGCACGACCTTGTATTGCTCAAGTTCAAGGTCGAAGATTCCATTTTTTGTATTTGCGCCGGATCAGGCTGTCTGCTAGTTTTGTTAGGCACAACTGTAAATGAATTATGAGATGCTTTAGTCAAGGTTATTTTTCCGAGATCAGTTTATACTCGATACAAGTAACTCACCGTCAAAGGCAATACGTTTTTTTCTCTGAAAACCTTTCGCAGGCATTTCCAAGTTCTCCAAAAATGTATTTTGCTTAGGCAGCTCGTTCTCCGATTTGAAGGTGGTTCTGATTTCATCATTTCCTGACGTGGCGGGTACCCCACCTTCGGCTCGTCCTGTATTGTCGCTCCCCTGTGAATCCTCGGTCAATTTTTTTCCGTCTTCTTCACTGTAACTCGACTTTAGTTCTCTAGTCCCCGAGATATTTGACCCTCCATCAACGGCAGGTGTTTCACAAATTTGAAACGACGAGCTCTGAACGGCATTAGAATTAGAAGTATCGGTGCCGACGTATTCTGAAATGGGAAACAGCGGTTGCGAAGGAGGCACATCTGCTTTCGGGGAAGTATCCTCTTCGGGATCAGAATCATCGCTATACCCAGCGACAAGGGATATTTTGATTTGATTGTGGCGGTTTGTATTCTCATTCTCCTGATCTCTGTCAGGAATTAAACTTTTCATCCCACTGTCCATCCGTCTTGCACTTCCATTAGTTGAAATTGCTCCGTCCCCCGACACGATGTCATTATTTATCAGAGTTTCTACAGATTTCGGGACCTCGCCACCTAAGGCCTGTAGTAAATTTGCCTGATTTCTAAGCCTCTTCAAAATATCCTCCTCATCGATTTCGTCGCCTTGTCGTGGCGCATCCTCCGACGAGGCATTTTGATCAGGAGTGTTGCTATCTCTTCGTACAGCCTGCGCCCGAACCCTCGAGTTTTCTGAAACTTCTCTCGCATCGATGCTCGCGTTTTCCGGGCCGTGAATCATGGGAATAATTCCAGGTGGTAAAGATGGTCCGATAGAAACGCCGTCTGCGATATCAGGTTTTGAATATTTATCAGAAGCAGAGTTTGCGTGTGATTTTGGGACTCTTTGGTGCAACGTTTTTTCGACACGGACTTTACTAACGACTGGCTCGTTGTCACTGGCATCCGATTCACTCTCATCATTTCCGAATGATGTAATCATTTCTATTTTTCTACAAACAGAAAAATGATTCGATCAAATTTAAACTTTGATCCCTTTTGGGTAACCAAGACGAGTTGGGGAAACTCACTCCTCATCGGAATCATCCTCCTTGGGTCTGGTATTTTTCGGAACTGCGGTGATAACTTCAGACTCTTGCTGGTGACCCCTCGCAAGTCCAACCTGCCTGTTTCTATTTCTGGCAACTACCTCTTTGGGAATCATGCCCTCTGGGATGTCAGTTTGCATTTCTGGGTCTGTTGGCAGCAAGAATAAAAATTAAATTAATGCATAAAGGAATGCGAAATATGCACGGATACTGGAATAATATAGCGCTCACATGTATTGGGTAGAAAATTGGCCCAGGGTAGTTGAGCGTGAGCCGGATGGGCATGCTGCTTTGTTTGGGCCTGATTAATCGTGTCATTTCGCCCACCTTCCTTTAATTTCAATTCGCTTGGTTTTTCCCAAGTGACTTGATTTGTCTCTATATGCCAATAATAAGGGTAGCCGGTCGTCTCGTCAAAACATTCCTGCCAAACTAGAAGATGAAATGTTGAAAACATTTGTCAACCAATGACAAGAGGCGGAATTGGTCTGAGGAGAGTTCTCCAAAAACTTCAAAGAGCTAATAGAAACGGATATAAAAATGGCCAAGTAATTACGGCTGCTTCCAGTTTCCCGTTGACCAGCTTGACTGCTAATTCTCGGGGTCAAGTTTGTCTGCTCTGTCGTCTCAGGTATTTTGCTAGATTCCGCAGTATGTGGGGCAATCATTTGAATCTCCTGCAAACGATGTTGGCAATTATTTTCATTGATCTCAATGATGATTCAAAAGTAGGAAAAGTAGTTCAAGTATATTCGAACCTTCAGAAAATCGTTAACTTTATCATTGAGTTTACTGGTGTCTTGCTTGCCATCCTCGGCTTCGCTGTCCGAATTATATTGGCCAAGCAGACTAGCCAGGGGATTATTCGAGGCCCCATTTTGTTCGGGATGATCAACAGCAATCTGCTGATATTTATCTAAATCACAGGAACAAAAATGTTTATTTACGTTTTAAACAGCTACTCTATGCCAAAAAAAATACGTACTTTGCCACCGCCCTCCCCGGGGCGACTCCGACTGTTCCCCATTGATGTCGAGAACTGGTCGCCGCTGCGATCTCCTCTTCATTTGTGAACAGCAGATGCCGTACAATCGTTTGTCAGTTTCTGAGAGAATGTTTTATTTTTCAACCGATAATAGCAACGATCGGCACTACAATGCCTCAGGTTCG
The DNA here is from genome assembly GCA_963932425.1 of Athalia cordata. NCBI lineage: Eukaryota > Metazoa > Arthropoda > Insecta > Hymenoptera > Athaliidae > Athalia > Athalia cordata. The sequence continues at coordinate 2,080,656 of OZ010627.1, forward strand.
TCAAAGAGCCGAGAATCCTTGGACGGCAATCATTCCGTCACAGTCTTCCGTTTTTCCTAGTCTACTATGGCTTCAAACCCTAGCGGTTTATGTTATTCGGTACTAGGCTGTTATCGTATATTTTTTTTCTATACCTACGTGTTCATAATATATCATGTTAAAATTTGAGAGCGAATGCTTGTCGCCATCGGTCTAGTGTGTTGTGGTTTTGTAATGTTATTGTTGTTGTTGGTATTCCTCATACGTATTTTAACAAGTCGCTGCAGAGTCCAAAGGCTGTTCTTTTATTTATTTATGCATTGATTTTCGTCAATCAGACGTTCGTCATCAGGCAAGTAACGAATATCAACCACTGAGATTGGTGGAATTTTAACTTCGGTACGTTTTTCGCGTTTGAAGCCTTTCACAATTGCCTAACCTAAAAGATTAATACAACACCATCCTCTGGATCTCGACTAGAGCGAAGTAGATTCTATCTCGTATGGAACCGTTGGCGATAAGTTTCGACAATCGACTCATAAATCTTGTCTCTCATCAGCTTCACGCGTATACATCGCGGATGGGTTTATTGCATTTGCTATGGATTAATGCGGAGAATTTTATATCACATGTAAGGTGATAGTAATTAGAATCACCGGGGTGAATGATACAATCGTGCAGTCATACCTGAGGATTGTGTTGATAGCAAACAATTTTCGAGTATTTGAAGAAAAACGGAAAGTAGTTTAAATATTCGTAGCCGGTGGTGTGCACGGAATCATAGTGTGCCTCCCTCGCTACGATCCTCTCGGTCGACACTTTATTTTCTAGCAGTTATTCGACGATAATTCGACATCAGTCGGAGAGTGTTGATCTTACGAATCCGGGTAACTCGTTTAAAAGTGAAACAACAAATCGTTTGCGAGTAAATTCTAACGCCGAATTAGTTTACGTGCGTCGCAAATCGCAAGATGGTGGTGCTAAGTAATTTCTTACCACCGCGGGAAGGCATCAGACACGAGGAACCCGAAACTACACTTTACGTCAATGAAAGAGAAGTTGGGAAGGGCACGATCTACGTGACCGAGAGGTAACCAATTATTTTACCCTGCCTATCAGCAAATTACCAGGTATCCCTTATATCGCTACTATTCTCAGTCAACTCTCATGGGTCAATGGGACCACGGGGCAAGGATTTTCCTTGCAGTATCCACACATATCTTTGCATGCCGTGTCACGGGACCAGCAAGTACATCCTCGACAATGCCTGTACATTATGGTGGACACAAAGCTGGATTTCCCGGGTAAATGCGATTCGGATATACGATAGAGGGAATCAAAACTTTGAGGTAATACCGATACCAATACCAATCTACCTGCGTCTTTACTTGGGGACGACAGATATGCCGGAGATGCTGCCAGTGGGTCCACGTTCTGGGGGTGATCAAGATGGAGACGAGGACGAAGAAGATGATTCAGAACCAGAGATGACCGAGATGAGGTTTGCTCCAGAAAACGTTAACAGTTTGGATGCCATGTTCCAAGCCATGAGTCAATGTCAAGCATTACACCCCGATCCTCAAGATAGTTTTTTGGATGGTAAATGACTCTCTTTTCTCTTATCATCTCGCAAGATTTAAAAGTATAATTTACAATTGATGAGTGATTGTCACAGCGGAAGAAGACATTTTTGAGGATGCGGAAGAAGATGACTTTGAATATTACCAAGTCGAAGCGGGGGATGCTCCTTACATACTAGCTTCAGGTGAGCGAAGAATGATGCATTTTTTTTGTCTTCTGAAAATGGCACGTTACATTATTAAATACTTTTATACAGAACAAGTGCAGAGTCAGAATGGTGGAGGACCGGATGAAGCTATGGATGTGGAGGCTGGTCAATTCGAGGATGCCGAAGAAGATCCCTAGGCTATCCGGACTTTGTAACTGCAGCATCTACCCTTCCAACGTCAGCCGAAACTTACACCTGGCGTTACTAATTCTCCCCTAAATATTCCATACCTTTGCGTATAGATCTCGCCAAGTTTGAATGCGTATCGTAGAAATAGTAATTCTGTGAGGTAGCCTTTTCATCCTGGCATCAATTTCTCTGTTATATTCATTTTGTACATGTCGACGATTCCTATGACAAACTTGTATTTATAAACATATTGCATCGATATATACGGTATAGATGTTGAAGATTTATTCGTACGGATTAATTTTTAAAATTGACTTTATCAGGGATATTTTTGAATTTTTTCAAAGATTTAAAATTTTCGAATGCTTAGTCGTTTATTTAATCATTCTTCGTGTCCGGCTTTTCTCGCTGATCTAGATTATGAGACCCAGAAGTGAGAACTACAATTTTACCCAACGAACGTAATCAGAGTAGCCGATGTAGTCGACTGTCCATACCCTTTCAATTTCTTTCGTCTCAGAAACAATAAGAACTCGATTACGTATCCTCGTTGTCTGCTCCAACTTATTCATACGCATCTGTGCATGGAAGCACAGGGAGGACGTATCATAGGTGCAAAATTTAATCTGCATCGAGCTCCGACCTTCCAATCACCGAATCTTCTTTGGTCCAAATATAAGATCAGCATCAGGCGCGCCTTTTGGATGGTTATACTTTTGTCGGCGCTCCCTGTTGAGATTTACGGTGACAGGTCGAGTCCCCTGATTGATCGTCTCCTGGTAATCTTCTTCCTCCTGGCGTTCTGTGATATTCAACGTCAACCTCTTCACCCTTTCTTTCTCCTCTTTCTGCTCCTGTTCTCGGTTTCTCAGATTCATAGCTAATTCCGAAGAAACCGGAACGGCGAGACTTTTATACTGTTGTTTATTGCCTTTCCGCAGCATGAGGACGAAATCAACTGTTGTGCTGTCCGAGGGACCCTCGCGAAGCTGCTCGTAAGTCTTTTTGGTGCTTTTTACGTGAAGAGGTACAGATATATCGACCTGCTGAGGTTTCACCGAGTCTCTCATTCTGTCTTGAATATTATCGGAGACCATTTTATCGAGTGCCGACAGAAAGTCGTCGTCCTCGGGGCAACCCACTCTTCTGGGTGCCAGAGACAAGGCTGCATCCATTTCAGCGGAATCCATCACAACGCCTTCCGTCACCCCTGCAGACAGGCTCAATTCGCCCTGAGTATTTTCCTGGGTGCCCGGATTTCCACCTTCTCTGTATCCCTCCGTACCCCACTCGTCTTCGGATTGTGCTTCTGAGTATTCCTCGCTTTCATCGAAGTGCAATTCTCCCATGGACTTGGCATCCCCGCTTCCGTTGCCCTGGGCAATAGGAACTAATGGGACTGCTGCTGCTGCCGTTGGCAAATCCTCGTCGACCTCAGGAATCACACCCATCCCTGATTCGCTTCCTTCTTCAGGCTGCTCTGCAATAGACCACGAATCTGGGAAAAAAATTTCACATTATTTCATAGCTAAATAGTCAAGTTTGAATCCGATCGGGTTGATGAATAAATAAAGATAACTTGTATTAACCTTCGGAACCAGATCTTTGGCCAGCTTTTCCCTGTTCGCCGGTGTAATCATCCGTGAGTGCTCCACCAGCTAAGCTAGGGTACAGAGTGTTTCTTAGTTCATCAACGGCGCAGCGAGCCTCTTTGAAGCTTTGGAAGAGCTGCATCTTTGGTCTAAGCATTGTTAATGTATCACGGTACATGTAATCGATTCCAATGGGAAACGGATTTTCCGGAGTGGTCCAAATGGGATCACTGCGCTTGAACCAGTAATAATGTTGAAAGAAAATCAGGAAATAGTCGAGTTTCTTTTTGCTGGAACCTCCGCTAAAGTACTGCCCACAGGTCTCAAGGAGCGTGCAAACCAGCCTTATCCTGAATAAATGATCTGGTGGGTCAAGGATAGTTGGCGGAGCGGCGTGGTCTGTGGCTACTCCGAACGTTATGAGGAGGTAAAGCGTACGGAATATATCACCACTTTCGACAAGCCGATAGTTATAAAGCTCCCCCAGGTATTTTACCATCGCTATCCTCCGCTGGTTGTATTTGGGCAGATTTATTTCCATGCAAAGCCTGATGTCCTCCAAGACTCCGTCCACGACGTGTGGGCCCACCGCCTCGTAATGGGCCACAAGCCCAGCGAGTAAACTTCCCACACACCTGATGTTCAGATATTTTACATTATGCGCTGCTACGAGACACTTCACCGCATATGTCATAATGTCGTCATTGTCCCAATCCAATTTGCGCATCAGCCTGAGAACTTTATCTGTATTGGCCTTAGAGAGATCCTGGTAGAGTAGCTTCCTTATAAACTCGTGCATCGGAGGTCGTTCTTTTTTGGCTATGCCTCCGGTTGACTCCGGGGGATTGACGAAGTAGTACGCATTCTCGATTATTGTTACGTAACGTGAGTCGAGGGCAGTCACAGCTTTTTTCCGCATCATCTGCTCGAGGTATACTTTAGTACGTTGATGAGAGTCGGGTGAACAGAACAAAAATCTACCACACGTTTCAAGCAGATTGCAAGCCATCTCAACGTGGTGGTGAGTGAAATCGTGCAGCAAGACCTTTAGACAATAGAGCGCCTCAATTTTGGAGTAGAGTTTAAACTTGACGAGCTCACCGATATAACGCACTACTTTTATCTTTGACTCAATGTTTATCTGATCCTTTTTACGGACGTGATATTTAAAGTCCTGTTTCAGCATCATGCACAGGTCGTTGGCCACATCAGGCATAACGGGGTACAGAATGCCGGCCAAACGGGAATAAAAGGGCAAGAGGTCCAGACGGATTCTGGAGACGCCAAACAATGCTTTTATCAGTTTCTTCCTGTTGTGCTTGGTGTTGAGATTCATTAAAAACTCTACAGCTGCATTGTCAATCATTTCCCTATTTACACAGTTGGGCAGGTGCGTAAGATACGCATCCAGTAATATTTTATTACTTATGTTTGAGACATGGGTCTCCTCAACTTCAACCTCTGGCTCATCCACAACTTTGCTTTCTGTCTCCTCCAATTCCTCCAAAACCAATTCTTCGTCGAGAGCCTCCTCGGTCAGCTGATCTTCCTCTGGTTTTGGGACCGGAGCCTCTTTGGGATATGAGCCGGGAAGAAAAACGGTGAGATCAGGAAAAACCTGATAAAATCTTTTGGTCTCTTCATCCCCCCACATGTCCTCAGTAGTCATACCGTTCTCTTCTCCCTCACTGGTCATTTTCAAGGATTCCTCTGTTTCTGTTTTTACTTCTGTGTCGATAGGCAGTTCCGGCACAGACTCATCTAACGTTTCGGCAAAGTTTTGAACACCGCTCAACAATCGGTCGTAAGATACCTGCAGAGCTTCTAATTTTTCTCTTCTTTCAGAACTGAGCTCACCCCGTGTCTGCAGTATCTTTCTATTTTGTTTCTCGAAGGCCTGCAGCTCCTTGTGCTCCTTGAGCAGATGCTTACACAGCGAGTTATAGTAGTCTCGTAACAGCGTTCTGACATTCTGCTGCTTGTCTGCGGAGAGCAACCTGCTTCTTGGCAGGGTAACATCGGGCCATGTGTCTGAAAACTCTCTTATTCTCCTGGGCAACAGACCCGCATAGTCCTCACCACAGTGGCGACAGAAGCTCAGAATTATTGTCACGTTGTTGTGCTCTTCTTTATCCATATTTATGAGAACTGTGAGCACGCTGCCGAGAAGGGGCAGCCCCTGTTTGTGGGTGAATATTCCCGCATTCACCAGCTCTGCATAAAACCTCAGATCTACTCTCAGTTTACTTGGATTTGGGATCTTGTCGCCGACCTTGAGGCTTAGTATTCTTTGCCAGTTTTCAAATAGATGAGACCCAAACTCGGCATAATTTTGGTTCAGGTAGCTACAGACTTTTACTGCAGGCCCGACGTCTGTCATTTTCAGTTTTGCCTCGACTAAAGCAGTTGCGACCTCGCTTATGTATTTGGTTAAATTTAAATTGGTTGCATCCTTAAGGACTGTATCGACCTGAGGTGAGCAAAAGTTCTTGAGTTTTTTCACAAAAGTTGTGTTCTTCTTCAGACTGGAATCTAATTTGCTGAAATGTGAGTCGGGAGGTCTGGTGACATTGAGATTTGCCAGACGAATTTCTTCCTTGGCTGCGAAACGTTTCTCCGCCTCACTAACATATTCCAGCAGGACAGCCTTGTCTGATTCAGAGGCAACCGTTGGTTCAGATTCAACCTCTTGGGAATCATTGTCAACCTCCGACATTGCCCTGGTCCTGTCTTCTCTTTTATCCTGCAAATCCTGGTTTAACAAAAATGGGAAGTACACTGAATAAAGATACGGGTAAAAGAAATTATGTTGTGTTATCTTGGTTAGGTGGGGTAAATAACAGAGTTGAGTCCACGTATCCAAATTTTTCAAGGACGATTTCTCACCTCCTACTCGTTCCAACAGTAGTTTAATTCGCCAAATCTGTTTCCTTGCTCCTCCGACAATCTCGTCAGCCTTCAATGTTTTTCTTTCCGTTTACCAATGCGTCAACTAGTCACTTGCAAATTAATTAGGTTAGGTCAAGATACCCGGCCCTCTTTTACCGATGCTAGCGACGCGGGAACGGAAAAGACGTATCCGTATTTTAAATATAAAATACTTGCTGCATTAGAAAAATCGATGGAACGAATTGTTTTGCTTATTTATGGGCGTGCAATCAATTGTCATGATTCGAGTCCGATTTGGTCCGTGAGTCCAATGAACTTTTCACGTATAGTTATCAATAAAGAAACACCATCATTGCAACTATCTATACTTTATTATTGTGGAATCATACATGGTACAAAATGATTTCTGAGAATATTCATCGTTGGCTGGTGTTCAGAATCCAGCAACGGGGAACCGCTGTAAATGATCTTTTAAAACAGATGGAAACAAGGATAGGAATTTAAAACAATTTCCCATTTTGTCCTCCTCGGTGATCATGCTATATCCAGAGATAATTGAATCTTTGGACGAATCCTCGGCATTTTTCAACAGCATTGCTAATCGTGTATCAATCCCAAGCTGTTTTAAAAAGTGGCGTTGCGTCACAGGACCATATGATAACAGTCTTCCTTCTTGGCAAGCTATTCGTTTCAGCAACGAAAAATCAACGTCAGCAGTGAGATCTGCCGTCCCCGGATTTAACAATGGATCCTGTTGCTTGTGTTGATGAAAAGCCCGAAACGTGTCCGTCCGATCTCCGTCATGGCCATAATCAGCGATCAGCGCGAATCCGCCGTTTTCTACGAGAAACTTAGCCACGTAGTCAATTATTACCGCACTTTGCGGACTCGTCTCCACGTGCTCTCTGACCTCATTTTCCTGCAAATTGACCGTCGTTTGAACTATTTTAAATCGTTTTGAACTTGCAGTTGTAAGTCACTCACGCGTATGTAAAACTTGCTGCTTGGTGTTGCAGACCTGGCCAAAACGTAGCGAAATCGTTGACCAGCCCCTTCTGTAGGGTCAATATCTATTAGAATTTCCCTCCATCCCTCAGGTGTTTTCTGGAACTTGTGTATCGGCAGAGCATCAAAAAATTCGTGAGCAATAACAATGCTGAATGTTTTTGGCACGTCGTAGATGGAATGATACCAGAAAACTTTGACGCCTTTTTCCGTTATCCCTTCCTTGTACCATGGAGTACTGTTGTCCTTATCCTCATTTATATCCTGCCACTCTTTGCACAAGAGGTTTGCTTGTATTTTGGAAAGCATTGGACTTATTTCTACGAGGTGCAAAGAAACCTTGTCACAGACTCCCAATTTCTCGTAAACCTAGAAGATGTCGAGATCAACAAGAAAACATTACTGGAGGGCAAAAGGTTCGAATGGGTAATGGAGTCCTTTCACCCACCCTCAATATATCTCGTGAAAGCGTACCACGACCTGGGCCCAATTCTACAAGCTGTATCGAACGATCGCAGATTTTTCTCCACTCGTTAATCGTCCAGATAGCAATCATCTGTTGAAATTTGAAAGTAAGACATCAGCAGCAAGAATGGATCGTGAGAAGAAGTTGAACAGAAAGGGATGCGACCTCTCCGAATAGCTGGCTGATTTCTGGGGAAGTTGTGAAATCACCTTTGGTCCCAAAGACATCTCGGTTCATGTAGTACCCGGCATTGGGGGAGGTTAGTACCTCCTTCATGAAATCGGCTACGGTAAGAGCTCCGCCAGCCAATATTTTCGAATATAAGTGTCGAGAAAGTGTCGAATCGACGGGGCTCGGATTGTTCGATGCCTGGGATGCGTTGAAGCGTTTTGGAAAATGTGCCGCGTCGTAGACATCGCCGGGAGCGCTATGGAGAGCTGACAAGTGTTGTATGGTTCTACGATGACCAATTATTTGTCGACACGAACGTAACCACATGCTGACATCCCGTTTTATCTCAAGATTAGAAGATATTACTGCTGGCGACTAAACATTTCGTCAGTCTGAATCTTGATAAAATTTTGGCACCTCCACAGTACATTTTGGCATAGCTGCGAAGAATCACGTAGGTAGGAATCATTAACGGGAATTATCCTAACGGACTCGTATTTAAATCGAATTGGAATTCGCTCGAGTTGTGAGTTTTGTGAGTCACTTCACGGTTAACGGTCGTATAGGTGAATGAGGCGAACAACACGGCAGAGTCCAAGGGTTGCGGCAGCATGATGTCGCTGTCACATTTGACGGTTATATTGTTATCATTGGTGATTTTTAGGGTGAATGCTAATTATTTTGCAACAAACACGGAAAAGGACGACCAGTGCTTTTGCAAGGTAAGTGACTCGCGTGTTGTCGTTGAGATCCGAGATGTCGATCTCTTTTTTATTCACTCCCAAATCTGGTCTAACCCAACGTAATCTAACCCAACAGATGTCAACCAGAAGAATTCGACACATGTAACACGTTGATTACGTAACGGTAAATAACAATTGTGAACTTGACAGCAGTTTGATGCCCTTGACTAAGAACTAGAGTTCTTTGCGTTTCATCAACATCCAAGACAAACTAACATCAAAAAGAACAGTCCCCTTATTTTTGTTCAGAAATTTCGAGATTCCACATTCTCACTACAGTTTCCTTGACAGCTCAAAGGATCCATTGATGACTGTAGCTGTAGCGTCGACACCGTCGATCATTTCAATAATGTCAAAATATATCCCAGGCTAAGGAGCCTCCTGGTAAAGGATTACTTCAGATTCTACAAAGTTAACTTGAAGCAGGAATGTCCATTCTGGTCCGATGACAGCAGGTGCGCGATACGCTACTGCCATGTACAGCCGTGTCAAGATGTGAGTCCACAAATCATTACAACACTAAACTCTTTTGTCTGCTCATTTCGAACTTGACGTTCAGCTTTTAATTCCCACATAGGAAGATATACCCCCAGGATTGAAGGGTGATGTTTCCAGACACACCCACTATGACAAAAGTCCTGCAGATAAGTACAAAGCTGCACGGCAGGGTGATAATTGTGAGTCGGATTATCGAGACCATAACGAAGACTTGGGGTACCTGAACACAACCATAAGGTAAAAATTACTCAAATTATCGAGATTCCGCGATGTGTTTTGCCAGAGATTCTTACTCTTATCTGTTTCTTTTGTTTTGCGATCATAGCGTAAAAAATTACGAAGAGTTTCAAATGTGGCAGAGGCATGACGATGCCGTAGATAATTTTTGTGTAAGCGAAACAAGCCCTGGGGAGTATGTTGATCTGCTTCCAAATCCCGAAAGGTATACGGGTTATAAGGGACCCAGCGCTCATAGGATATGGCGGAGTATATATATGGAGAATTGTTTCGGGTATCTTTTCCTATCTATTTAAGCCATGAATGAATAATATGAAACAGTTGTGTTGTGCTAATAATTGTTTTTCAATTTCCACAGGCCAGAGCAGCCCACCCGCAAGTTTATACAGTCTTTCACAATGGAAGGTACGTAGATCTAGCTCCGTTTATTCAAGATGGTACACTTGAGAAAGCTCTCCTTGACTTCTGGGTAGGATGAGGAATATACTGATAAGTTTAATGAGTAATTGACAAAATGGGGTTACAGGGATGTGCTTGGAGAAGAGGGTCTTCTATAGAGTGATATCTGGACTGCATTCAAGCATCAACATTCACTTGTGCGCCAAGTACTTATTGTCAGAAAAAGATAGTTTGGAAGTTGTATCAGTTGGCGGTGAATGGGGACCAAATTTATCTGAACTCAGGCGAAGATTCTCACCGGAAACAACTGAAGGCAATGGTCCCATGTGGCTGAAAAACTTGTACTTTATTTACCTGTTAGAACTAAGAGCCTTAGCCAAAGCTGCACCCTATCTTCAGCGGGAGGAATATTACACGGGCAACGACGAGGACGACCAGGACACAAGATTGGCTGTGAATGACTTTTTAAATGTCGTAAAGTATGTCAAAATATACTTGCGTCGTCGACGAAATCACTCCAGTTGCATCGTTGCGTTATATATTATTCATTCCAGATCATTCCCTGTACACTTCAATGAAAGCGTTATGTTCAATGGAGGATCGGAGGCTAAAGTTTTGAAGGAGGAGTTCAGACAACATTTCAGAAATATATCCCGAATAATGGATTGCGTGGGCTGTGACAAGTGTAAACTCTGGGGGAAGCTACAGATCCATGGTCTGGGTACCGCTTTGAAAATTTTATTTTCCGGAAGGTTTGATCAGTGGGAGTCAACGCTCGATGATGTTAATAAGAAACAATTTTACCTTGAGAGAAGCGAAATAGTGGCCTTGATCAACGCTTTTGGAAGGTTTGTATTTCTACTTCACATAATAATCTACCGATAATAATCTTATCTCCTATATCGCGTTCCCGATTAGTCTATCGTTACGAAAATTCACCGAGTACAAAAAATTGTTCGCAGGCTTTCGGACAGTGTTTTCCAACTGGAAATCTTTCGACAAATGATGAGGTAGCACGGCAACTAGGGAAATCTTGGAAAAGTAAATCTTTTCTATGGCGTTCCCACTACTTCCGCACTTAAGCATCACATTATACTTAGGTTATTTAACATTATACTTAGTAACATTGATATAGCTTTGAGTAATATTTAATATCATCGTTAGCAGACACAACAGTCACAATTATTATATTTGTTCCGGTGTTGGCTATAGGTAGGACGTATGTAGCTAAGGCATGTACAACGACGTGTGCATCTTGCATTCGACGGCATTCCCTTTACAAGCGCCCTCGCAACGTCGATATTCCAGTTGATCATTTAAATCAACTTGGAAATTAGTTTTCGAAATATTTTTATCTTGGAGTTTGGTTATTACAATTTTTTTTTTATTTTTTTTTCTCATCTTCTTCCCTGCCTCGAAGGCCGTCGATTATACCCGACCAAATATCAAGAAGCGTGTAAATGGTAATCTTTGAATTCTATTTATTATTGGACGGTTTTACCGAACAATATTACAATGATGTGTGTATCTGTAGAATAGTCTATTTCTATACTGTCTGTGATAAAGATACTTTCCTATGGTACGTACAAATACGTGCAACGCTTCTAGCTATACAACGTCCGACATTCCCATTAGGTACCGTGCAGCAGAAGTTTCTGGAATTTTACAGACTGATTGACTTCCTGTGAATATTTTCTCACATTCGTAGTCACCAGTTTTATCTGTAAATATATATTGGAGTACCAACGTTCACTCTCCGCTTTTCAAAGTTCTAGGTATTCTCTGTTTATCCTATTTCGCATAGGAAGACAGGGATACTTACTTTTATTCGAAAGCTCTCTAAACCAAACCTGAATCACGCTCAACTGTAATCAAATCTTTTTATAAAAACATTTCGATCCTTCGTCAGATTGAGGTCTCGCTTAGTGAATTCAACCACGTACGCCTGCACTAATTCATGTAAACTTGATACAGGGCATTTTAAAATTCTTACACATTGCATAGGTACGATGGGTGTACATACCTATGTTTATGTATTTCATTGAATATTATACGTGTGTGGATTATATGTATCGGATAAAAGTAGGCGTCGTAGGTGTGTTAATATATTTCCTCAAGATATTTACAGCGACAAACAATTATAGATCGGTCATCGTCGAACCATGTTATTTATTGCGGTCTATAAGTAAGAATTATTTATTTATTATACTCTGACATGTATGGAGAATACCATGTTATCTAAATATATGGCATAGGTATGTTCGCTGGTATATCTATGCTGGTATGTTGTATCGGTTGAAAAGTAATAAACTTGAGGATTATACGTTTCATAATTTGGCGCTTGGGCTTTCTTCATTGCGTTTAAAGATTCGACTTTATATCGAAGCTCGTGGGCTTAAATCGATTACATCAAAAATCCAAAAGACGGTGGGTTGAAGATACAGCGGATGGCGGCTGTCAACTGGTTGGTTCCTATATCAAGTAGGGTGGGATTTTTCGATAATTTAACCGCTCGTGACCCAAAGCCCTTCGACTTATCCAGTTTATTTATACCTACTGAATAATCGTTGCATTTCCTATGTGTTCGCGGTAGTGAAAAACCCCCACGCCAAAGTGTATGACATCGGGAATAGAGACAATGGGGTAAGTAGCTGATAGCTTCCTTCAAATAATCGTGTATACCTGCAAGTTTTCATCGCAATATTCAGATCATCGCTATATCACTAATACCAATACCTCTGCCCATTCCTTCACAATTTTTCTTTCTTCATTTAGCTGTGAGTTACGCATTTATACCCTCTATTTCCACCTTCAACCATGTAATATTAAACATCAATTCGTAGTTCCACACACACCCATTATACACACACGTTCGAACTTCTAAATAATCACATCCATCAATCTAGAAATAACACTTATCCAGTGGCATCGTATTGGCGAATTTTGTCTGCCATAAAACCCACAATACTAATAATAATTATGCCACAATCATATCACCCTTGTAACTAGCAGTTGGTTAAAGGAAAATCTTTTATCATTTGAGAGAGAGAAAAACTAAAGATGTTCGGTGATCCCTGTATTTATTTTTATCTTCGCAGTGAACAGCCAATATTTACGTGTAAGGCTCACGTCTTCCATATTGACCCCAAGACTAAACGGTCCTGGGTATCAGCCTCGACTGCAGCTGTTTCTGTCTCCTTTTTCTATGATTCCACCAGAAGCCTGTACAGGATCATATCTGTCGAAGGAACCAAGGTACAAAAGCCTGAAATCTCTGCAAACGATTGAGCTTCTCTTGTTTTCAAGTTCAGAAAAATACTTTTGCTCTTTTGTTTCAGGCCGTTATAAACAGTACCATAACGCCAAACATGACGTTTACAAAAACTTCACAGAAATTTGGACAGTGGTCTGATGTCCGTGCCAATACCGTCTACGGTCTAGGATTCTCATCAGAAGCAGAGCTAGGAAAAGTAGGTTTTCTGAATACAGAGTTTTTCTTTCTTATTCATTTATCGAGGAATCTCTTGTTAAATATATTAATATGCGTTCTATCGCAACAGTTTATTGAAAAATTCCACGAAGTAAAAGAGGCAACGAAAGTAGCAGGTGCTAAGCTCCAGTCTAACAGTTCGTCGGTGACTCCGGCAACGAGTGCAAACGTTAGTCCGATAACGTCTCGTTCCGTATCTTCCTTGCCGTCTTCTGAGCAGGATTTGATCGATCCGCCAAATTCTTCGATGATAAGTTCGAATTTGTCCGCATCGAACAACCCGAATCCAAATGCAAACTTGATATCTGCACAAAATAGCGTATCGATGGTAAGCAATAGCCCTTTGCCAGGCGGTTGCCAAAACAAAATGGATGAGGAGTTGAAGAATGCAATACACGCGAGGTCTCAAAGTATCTCTCAGCAGAGCACGGAGAGTCCACAGCACCAAGGAAAATCTCTCCAACAACTCGGTTCTAGCCAATCTAATCAGTCCACGGAGGCTCAGCTCAAATACGATAACGATAGACTGAAAATTGCCCTTGCTCAGAGCTCCGCTAATGCCAAAAAGTGGGAGGTATGTTTATGCTTTGAATATAACTCACCTTATTTAGGATTCTGTCTTAGTTCAGTTTTAACAAACACCGTTCTTTTTTTCTTTTCTTTTTTTTTTGTTGTTATTTAAAAATGCAGGTTGAACTCATCGCGGTCAATACAGCCAATGCCAGACTGACGAGTGCTCTGCAGGAATCAACAGCCAACGTAGACGAGTGGAATAGACAGCTGCAATTATACAAAGAGGAGAACGCTAGACTCAGAGCAAAGTATGCCGACTTAGAGGCGAGCAAGATTTCTGAAGGTAATAGCGAGGCTCTCAGACTCCGAGTAGAGGCTTTAGAAAACGAGTTGAGATCAAGAAATGACGAAATTAAAAGTCTTACTATGGCCACCAAAAACAAAGATTATATGGTGAGTATTTTGGGTTTCTTCCCTCCTAAAAATCACGGTTCTTTGATTATAGTTTAGATTCCAGCATAGATATGCGTTTTTTTTTTCTCAGTCCTTGCAGAAAGAGAACGGAGAGCTAAGAGAGATGCTGAACACGGTCCACGAACAATTGGAGCTTGCATTGAGTGCCAACAAGGTTCAAAAGCAGAATTTGGACACGCTAAACTCGAGACTAGCGGGTTACATCCAAGACCTGGCAACCGTTCACCAAGAAATTACAAACACGCTGCAGACCTAAATTGTTGAGGTAGATTGTTTAGTTACTTTTTAAGTATTTCACCAAAACGAATATGAGAAGATCATAGATAGGGAGAAAGAAGAGCGCGGTTACGTTTCCCTGTATAATCAAAGCATAGGAACGACCGCCGATAACATAATTGAAAATTAAAAGAAAAAGAAAAAGCACAATCGAGAATATTAGGGTCTAGTAATAACTAAAACTAACTACCTAACTAAAGCTACGTAACAAAAAAAAAAAAAACATAATATAAACCATTTTTATCATCGTACTGCCACGCAAGTTTTCTTTGATTCTATTTTGTTCTGTTTTTCTTTTTATTTTTTTTAGAAACTAAAGCAAACAAACTAAAATAAATTAATTATATGAATCATGATAGCCAGAAAGCAAAGATCTGACGAACTATTAGTGTGAAAGTGAAAAAAAATATAATAATTCAATTCAGTTGAAAATTATTCGCTCAAATATATTTCTGCCAATTTTATCTTAATGTCGAAATTAATTATAAGTTATTAATTAATTATCAGTATAATTAATTTCTTTTTTTCTTCTTTTCTTTCCACTCGAAATGTTATTATAATTTATTATTGTGAATAGTTTTCAGTTTTTTTTTCCTGATTTTTTGTCTTTTCAAGAAGATACAAAAAAAAAAAAGATGTGAATTGAAAAATACGTCTCAGTTTAAAGATCTGATATTTCAACGCAATGATAATTATTATTACTATTATTACTATTACTATTATTATTATTATTATTATTGTCATTAATGATAGTATTTTACATAAGTATGAAGAGAGTGGATGGAATAATATCTCAAAATCGAGGAATTGGAAAACACGACAAAACCTCGCTTGCCATTTTATTAAGCTTTTATAGTAAGTGAGTCTCAAAACGCTTCCAAATAAGTAATAATACCAGAAATATCGTTTCTACTTTCATTATCATTATTACATGTATAATAACCTATTTTGATTTTAATACTCTTGATATCGTACGACGTTACGTTAATTGTAATTTTTTAATTATTATTTTTTTCTAAATTTTTTAATTTTATTCCATCTCGTCGACGGTACAGCTATCGATCGCTTTAATTGTACGTATTTATTGCATTTATTAGATAAACTCTGTAGTAATAAAAAAAAAACTCTCAAGAAAAAGAAACGAAAGAAAAAAAAATCGTACGAGTTCGAAATAATAATTTGTTATTTCTAATATAATTACCGATATTATTATCGATAACTGATAGACGACACGTCTGATATTTTTTTCTACTATCGTAATGATCTGCTGCAATAAGTTTTCTTCTTTTTTTTTCGATAATCACTAAATTATACCATACGTACATATATTTTCTCTCAACCTTAGTTTTTGTCGCCATCAAATTAATCAATTGTATATTCTTTTTTATTTATTCTTTTATGTACACGTTTTTTTTGGTTTTTTAATGTATAATTCTATTCCATGTGTAATTTGCATTTATAATTATATACATCGTACAATACATTTAAATATTATTATACATACTTATATGTATATGATGTTATATCATATTATACCGCATTATTATTATTATATTATGTCATATATTATAATATATTATGCAAAAACCAACATTGTTCTAACGTATGTGATTTTTTTTTTTGCTTTTTTTTTTTTTGTTTCTCCGATTCAAAATTGATATACTTATATTTATCGTCTAGTACTCGTTTATGGGTTAAATTTATACGAGGAAAACAGAAAATTAGGACAAATATACAGGTCTTGTGAACGGAGTCGTACGAATAGACGGAAACTAAATAACGCGATGCGAGCGCGACAACGTAAATACGATAGCCGGTCTATCCGTGTCGCCCTGTATACAGTAAGTAGAATAGAAAAAAGAAATACAAAACAAAAAAAATTACACACTGACATAAATAATAGATGATATACGATATGATGACTACGATGCACTGATATTGGTTTTTCTCGTAAGGAACAATAGATCCATTACAATTTACAGAGTTAATAATTAATATAAAAAATGAAAACCGATATTCTCGAAGAGGATTACTGCCATATAATAATTAGCTTTTTAAAGCTATACGTACTATACAATGATACTATTTAAAATACCAAAAAAAAATGAAAGAAACGAAAAAAAAATTGAGCTTTTTTTGGTTTATTCATCATCATCATCATCATTATCGTCGTTGTTATTATTATTATTATTATCATTATAAATAATATTACCAATATACTTTGTTGCGTACGGAAACTAATCAATTCTCGACTTTATTATTATTATTATTAATGACTGTACTGTGAAATGAGAAGAGAAGCAAAAAAAAAATAATAATGAAAAAATAGAAAGCAAAAATGTTGAAGTGATTTTTTTTCTAAACTTTTTTCTTGTACGAAAAGTCTCCAGAAAAAAAAGTCGGAAGAAAGTGAAGAAGAAGAATTATGAAGAAAAATTATACGTATACTATACATATAATAACTATGATATCAATAAAATGACAAAATATTATGAAACTTGATTAATAATTACAACCAAAACAGAAAACAACAATAATAATAATATTAGTATCATAAACAAAATAAAAAACCAAACAATAGCTATTATTACTAATAAAAATAAAGATAATAATGTTAAATATAATAACAATATAATAACCATGATAAAGATATAGTTAGAGATTTCAAAATTTACTCATCTAATCGATGAAAACGAATGCATATCTGAAATAATTCATAATTATATGTAATATTAATAATTATTAGATAAACATTAGAAAATCTCAAAGTCCACTGGATTATTAATTAAATAAGTTTAACGTATAATAGTAATAACATTAATGAAAATAATAACCATAATAACCACAATAATAATAATATTAATAATGATAACGATGAAATATATTCTAAGCTACTGGGGGAACTGTGACAGCAAAAAACGAACAAAAAAAAACAAAAAAACAGGAAGAAAGAAAGAAAAGATGAAAAAAATTGAAGCAAATAGGAAGTGTGAATCGTTCTTTCGTTTAATGATATTAAATTATCATAGTAATAATACATAATAATATGATTTTATTAATATAACAAATAAAAAATATGGCAGTGCTGTTCTGTCGTGAAATATATAAGGGGTATATAGATATATCATAGTTGGTCGGTAGATAATAATATTTGAAACAATATTATTGTGTGGTATTATTATAATAAAATGACGTTGAAAAAGATAAAGAGTAAAAAAACTGAAAAAATATGAAATAAAAGGGGCGCGGGGAGGGGAGGGAAGGGAAGAAATCGACAAATGTGCCATAGAATAATGAAATTGATCGGTCGTCGCGAGTTCCAATAATAATAATAATAGTAATAACGATAATATTTATAATAATAATTTGAACGAAAATGATTTCGTAAAAGAAAAAATTCTGCAAAAATTCGACTATATCCTTTGAATTAGGTTATTATCACAATACATACGAATAATTATACATACATATAACATACGTAAGTACAATAATTATATTACAATACATACATACATACATATATAATTAATAATTATATATAAAAAATATAATATGAAATTTTACAAACGCACAAATAAAATCAGTTGCAATATACGAAATGAATATACGTAGTATATAATATGAGACGCGATTATATATATAATAATATAATGAGTAAATAAATATATAATAAATAGATGAATAAAATAAATATAACTGAAATAATTAAGTATAATAAGGTATAATGCAAATTTGAATCAATTATAATAGGTAAAACACCACCTCGAATGCAGCGCGTTATTATAAAAATTATATAAATAATGAAACTGCAGGTAATACAAGTTCATATACATACTATTAAATATATAATTCGTAATTTTAATCGTACAACCGATTTATAATCGATCATTAAATACCTATTTAACATTCAGTTACCATGTAGATTTTGTTACGTCTGATTAACAATTGAAAAAAACGACAAATACGAACGAATGTTAATATTATTATGATCACAATCATCGTAATTATTATGATTATTATTATTGTTATTATTCATGTTGTTTTAATCATCGTCGGTTTTTTTTTCAAATAATAACAGTACTGATATATTTGTAAATAATACAATAGCGCAAACGTTCGATAAATAAATAAAGAAAAAAATGAAAGGAAAAATAAAAAAGAAAAAAAAAGACACACACAAAGTATACATGATAATTATTGTAGAGTAATTAAAAAGATGATTGTTATCGATCATATATAAATGTATATTGTCATGAAAAATAACGGTTCTATACCCCATGCTGTTGTCACATTTGAATTATATAATTAAACCTATACACATGAACAATTATGTATATAGGTATATAATTATACGCGTAACGCTCATCTCTCTCTTTCCATTGATTAACAATTTCGTTAATTCCCGAATATATATAAGTATGTGTAAGTACATAAATATTATATATGATTATATAATTATGTGGAATTACGAATTTGGGTAGGTATATATATGTATAGGTATATATATATAATCAATATATCCATGGAGATTATATATATAATACCATTGATGATCTATAATTACGAGGATCGGTATAATAGTTAGAAAAATTATGTTAATTATGATATTGATAATTGTGCTAAAATACAACAATAACGATAACAACAAAAACAACAACAACAAAAGAAAAACAACAATAAAAATAATAACTATATAATTGTAAATTGTATAATAATTAATCATGACACCGCAGGTAGTATATTAATTACCCGCCGCTCATCGTAGAAAAAAGTTTTAAGAAAAATCGGCTACATATACTATAATATATATTGGTGCTTCGTTTTCTTTTTATGTACATTACCCATATACCATCTATCATATACCTATGTAAGTACGTGTTAAATATTTAACAACGATATTTGAATGATTTTCGTCACTCAATATATAGTGTAAATCACATCATAAATTATTATTTAACCGGATCGAAGAAGAATAATAAGGTAGATACATTAATAAACATATCTATACATATTTTATTCATTATTATTTTTATCATTATTGTTATTATTATGTGGTAGGAAAAAAAAATTTGCATAAAACTTTTCCGTATACTATACATTGACGGATAAATGTATATAAGTATACATATACAAATCGGTTTAAAATACTGACGATGAGTGAAAATAATAATAATAATAATAATAGTACGTAGATGAAATGCGTGGACGAGAATTTAAGCATGCATAATTATTATACACGACGTACGTAATACATAAATGAATATTACCAACGTAAATTTGTTCCAACGGACATACGTATAGTATGTGACGTAATAATATCCAACGTGTGTATACGAGTTGTGTCAACATACGTGAGAGTAACCTGCATAGGTATGTCGGTATTATATGTATATACATCATATATACATATGTACGTATGTACATGTAAATGTATAGGTTATATACCACCTATGTAAGCGTTGATTATGTTCAATTCCCGCGACGTCAACGTAATCCACCTACGCGTTTGAAGTATCAGAAACCATCAGCTCGACGTATAGTACGTACAGGTGTATATATAGGGCGTCCGTGACGTCATGTTGATCGTAATGAAAAAAGAATAAAAAAAACATTTTAAAGAAAAACTACAACCGCTATACATATAGGTATGTATGTGTCGCCCCGAAGCTTGAATGAAATGAGAAGACGTTGATGAAAAATCACAAAAAAATGTTTTTTTTTTTAAATAAAATGAAATAAAATAATTAAAAAAAAATAACAATCTGAGATCGTACACCCCTAGATCAGTGTGTGATGTACAACGTGCAGTTTTCTTTGTTAATGATTTTTTTTTTGTTCCATTCGTTATTATTCAGGTGTGTCCTATATAGATACATAGGGATTTTGCCCTGACGCGTGGGTGCACGAGTACCAAGCGAGAGAAAGACAGAAAAGAAAAAAAGGGAAGAAGAAGAAGAACAGTAGAGTAAAGTAAAGGGAAAAGGGGGTGAAAATTTTGCGGGGGATGATGTGGATGGGGAGGTGCGTCGCTCGCGGTATATCCTCTCTTTTTTACCCCCCTGTATAATAATATTGCCGTAGCGCATGCTGAAACCGAGCAACCCCCTATTGATCGTTCTGAATTTTCGCTCCTCCCGACTGGCTCTTTCATAACGTCGGCGAATTTAAAGACGTCGCGACGCGGTCTCGTTCGTCCGTCCATCACATCACATCACATCGTCGCGAATATAAAATCTTTTACTTACATTATATGCAATTATATTATACGTTGAAAGAAACCTGATGTAAAAGAAAAAGACAAAACTGCAACGTAGTAAATCCTACGCGTATCGCGAACGAAGGATTCAACAAAAAAGCAAAAAAAAAGAAAGAAAAAGATAAGGAAGAAGAAAATAGTAAATCAAAAATCAAATTAAAGCATATCGAGTAATATATGTATACGTATTAAACTGTTCGAACGAAAATTCTTAAAGAAATAAAATAAATTGAAATAACGGTAAACTAAAAAAAGAAAAAAAAAACTAAACTAAACTTATTTTAACTTCATATAAATCGATGTTGTTGTTTTCATTATTATAATAATCATTGGAAAAAATACCTGCATCAGTTGGTTGTTCGGTTATTTTTTCGCTTTTATTTTTTGAGTTATTTATTCCGTTGATATTTCGAATAATTTTGGAACAAATTTCCACGTACAATTCGATTTGATATAAAGTTTATTGAGAATTAAATCTCCATCGACATGACTCGTTCTACCGCAGCTGAATTTGGTGGATTTTTACCACTCCAACGATTATCATCGAATAATTATAATCAGCATAATCGAAGGGCTGCGATTTTTCTCATCAGAATAATGTTGCCACTTTGTGAGTATATAATTATCATACCTTTTTCTCATATTATACATTATGTGTTTTATGGATTAATATGTACTGTGGAAAGTGATTGATTTTCGTTTTTCTGTTTTTTACTTTTCTCTTACAACATTATCGCAGGGTGTATCCTTGGGACTGTTATAAGCGGACCAGCGCCTGATGTTGCCCAAAAACTCGATACTCGTTTTACGACAACCAGACCTGTTAAGATAATCGTAGACATGGCCACCGCCAGATCCAAGTTACCAATTGTAAGTAAAATTATTGTACTATGTGAAAAATACAAAAAAAATGCATTTTATCATCATCGTTATAGCATACATAACAATATATAATCGTATAATTTCTAACCAGCTGTTCGTAAATGAATTATCAATATTTGGAGAAAATTTGAAAATATGTATAAATTACATGCATGTACGACATACCTATTTATTTAACCACATCGTATATGTTTCGTGCAGCTTTTACTAATTTTCATTATTTTAATGGATTCTCGGTAACAACTTTCATTTGCTTTTCTTTTTAATCTACTTATATCAGTCGGTCAGTTTCTATTCTTTATATTAAATTGAAAAAAAAAAAAAAAAATGGACCCACAAACGATGCAGGGTTGATACGAAGATTTTTTTTTTTTTTTGCATCCCCTGTAATTATTATTATGCCATTAATTATAATAGGCACCATAATTCATCAGCCACGCCTCGATTCAAGTCGGTTATGTAGGTATAATTATTATATACCTTGTAACGAGGTGAAGGAAAAGGTGTATAGCAGGAAACGTGATGGCAAAAAAAAGAAATTTCATACAACTGTCAAAAATATGTGTTACAGTTGTGCGGTTTATTTATATGAACCAATTATCTTTTCAAATATTGAAAATTTTGTAAATTTTAGAAAATGTGAAATTTTGTTATAATTTTTGGGGTAGCGTTGAAATTATCATATGAACAATATAGTATTGCAGTGATTCCGATTGATTTCGGGATATTGATTAATTTCTTTCTCATTAATTTTTTGTAACGACTTTTACAGCCCGTTGTAAATTCGGAACTGAAAACTACGACGACTACGGCACCTTCTCCGGCATCTTCTTCGGAGCAACCCTTGTATCGTGTGAACAGCAGCAACGGACAAGCTTGCATTTTACTTCAAGTCGACGCTCTCATTACGGTGAAATATAGAACAAAAGTTGGAGAGGAAAGGGTAATGCTTATTTTACCTTCGATTAACAAAATTTATTCAACCCTATAAATCTAGGGCTGATTAATTTCATTCAAATTTCATTATCTGTAACAAATTTTCGTTCTTTTCTTATAATCAGGAAGCGGACATTTACGTACCCAACGATGCAACCGTTACTGGAAATTGCGCCAATGATAATTCTGCTACTATGTCATTGAAGTGGAACGCCTTTGTTTTATTCTGGAGCTTCGCCAGGGTGAGTTTCTTTTTATTTTTCCTTTGTAAATTGAAATTTAACCAACTATTACAGATCCCTCATTAATTGGATGTATATTTTGAGTTTTTATTTATTCATATTTATTTTACAGTCACCCGGAGGCGAGGGATGGTACGTCGATAAAATTGAACTGACTTACAACTCGAGCGATCGTCATTTCGAATTAATCGATCAACCGAGTGAGTTGGAATTGAAAAATTTTCCTAAAAACAAATTGAAAAATAAAGAAGCAAAAGAGAACCAAATGAAAAAAATACATTCAAACGTTTCTTTCCTATAGATAAAACGATAAGATTGAGCACGGGGAAAAAACATTCAACCATGTTTTTCCCTACACCGGTTGGAAAATCTTACGCGTGTGCGGAAAAGGAGATTCCTTTGACAGATGGAAAAACTCAGGCGAGCGTACTGCTGAGGTAATGATTAATTGAATGAAAAATTAAAGTTTAACAGAAAGAAAAATAAATTGAGATTTATAATATTACAGAGAAATGAAACTGCAGCCATTCAAATTCAAGAGCAACAATTTCGCCACCGAATTTTGGTGCAGACCCGAACGTGCTGCACGAGATGAAACGGCTGCCGTCGCCGTTGGTTCAACCCTTGCGGCTGCTGTTCTTTTAACCATAACTGGATATGCGGCGTACCGATATTTCAAGGTCAAGAAAGTCCAGTACGACACCATGGAGTAAAATTTCATCTCGATTTAATCCTCACCCTTTTGTCTTCCGATCTATTGATCGAAAAAAATGAAAGGGTGCATCGTCGTATGAAGAGAAAAACTAACAAAAAGAAGGTAACGATGAACAGCTTTGCTGCAGCGGAGTAAAAATTTTATTCAGCCTTTTTGCCCAGGTACTTAAAGAATTTTCAAAGATCGTATATGTATAGGACATGTGTTGGGGTAATCGAATATCGTATGAGATCGTTTCATTCAAATTAAAAATCGATGAAAAATTCATAAAAAGAAGCGAAATATCATTATTATCAACAAAAAAAAAGGAAAAAGAAACGCATCTATATCTATGGAACAAAATAAATGACATACCTAACATTCAAATTCATTTATCACTGCAGATAGCAATGCAAAGATCAAATTAATCATATTTAAACAATATAATTATAAAAACTATCTGAAATATTTTCAAGTTTCTCGAATTTCGAGAATCGCCCTTGTTAGGCAGCTGAAGTTATACTATAATTACAAAAAAAAACGTATGTATAGTATAGTTAGTGTATATTCAAATACTATGATGTACGGTGCCCAACTATATAAGATATAACTTTCGATGAATATCTATTATTGATTTATTTTATATTTATTTCGTCTCACATTTAACGAGAAAAGAAAAAAATATTTATCATTCGTGTTACGATGAAAGAAAAAGAAAAAGAACAAAAAAAGAAATAATAATTATTATTATATAATATAATAATGATATTCAGATAAAAACCATGAATAATTATATAGTCAGATTTATTATATAATCATTCGCTTCGGGTATTTTTATAAATCATAATAATTATATATAGTATATATATATATAATGAACGTGTATAAATAATTATCACATAGGTATATATATACATATCTATGTATATAACTCAATACATATATACATACCTATATGTATAATACATCAATAATTCTTTGTTCATCAAATGATCCTGTGTAATTAATTAATTAGTCAATTCATATTAGAATTATAATTAATTCATTTGCTCTTTCGCGATTGCTATATGCATAAATAGGTATATATGTATATACACATATATATATAGGTTTAAATAAGCCTCGTGTAATTCAATTTGTGCTTTACGTTATTATCGACTAGACTAGATTGTTATTTTTATGATCATTTTTGTCGTTATTATTATTATTATTATTGGAACCATTCTCATAATATACTAGATAGTCAAAATACGATAATACATACATATATATACATGCATACCTGTGTATATGTATGTATATGTACATCGGTTCGATTTCTTGTGAAAAAAGGAGGTAAATTTATTTATTTTTCACAACATTTTTAGACTTAACTTCATCAATTTTTCTCTCGACAAGTCCGAACTTTGAGGAGTTCTTTGATTTTTCTCGCTAATTTCCTTCCTTTTCGCGCGAGAGTTACGTGCTCTGAAATATCGCGGTCAATGTTCAAAAATGGAAAATCCAAAAACAATGGAGAACAAAAATCGTCTTAATTTTTCACAAGAAATGAGCCCATTATACAAAAAAAAACAGACAAAAAGGGAAAAAAAAATGTTTCCAGGGGTTATACAGAGTAACCATCTAACGAAATAAGCGTATAATATTACCCAAAAAATGATATTCCCAAAAAGAAACTCAAAGACACAAGAAAAAAAAAAGAAAAAGGAAAAAAGAGAAACTACTCGAACGAAATGAGGAAATTATAGAAGGATATCGACGAATATGGAAAAAAGAAATATTAAAAAGAAGAAAAACTTAAACATAAACATAAAATTAAATAAATATATATAATGAAAATATAAAATGCATATTATATGATAGATATGATATAAAGATATATTATTATAATAATATAAAACTCTGTCTTCCAAGTGCATATTAAAAGTAATAACTTTGTGTGTACATAATTACGTATAATACATATGATCGCGTATTATATTAAAGAGAAAAAAGGAAAAAAAATTAAAAAAAGTTGAAAAAAAAAATAAGAACAACATATATATGAATATATATATGTGAAAAATATATATCAATTAATTAATATTGTCAATTTGTGATTAAGGCCCATGGCAGTGCTGATCGTGCACTAGCTAATTACTACATACCATATCATACAAAAAAAAACCAAAAAAAAAAACCAAAAAAAACTTAAAAACTTAAATAAAACGAATAAATGAAAAAATTAATAAAATAGATAATAATTCTGATTATTCTCTGATGTATAATGAACTAATATTGTGTAGATGATGATGATGATGATGATGACGATGATGATGATATTTGAAAAAAGAGAAGAATCGCATTATTACATATTATTATACATACATATAATACCTACCTGATACTTCAATCTGAGAAAAGAAGATTATTTTAATTATTCAATGATTTCTTTATTTATTCATTCAGTCGTTCATTCATTTGTTGCGATTTGTTTCCTTTTGATGTGAAAAAATACTTTCCAAAAGAATCATCACCGAGACTCATTATAATATTCATCGGGAATAAGTTATACCCGTATTAATACTGCGATGATAGAATATATTATGATTATACTTTTATTATTATCATTACTATTGTTGTTATGATTCTTATTATTATTATTATTATTAACAATAGTGATATTATTATTATTACCATCATGTATAATAATGTAACCGAAATTATGCATATCATGTAACCATTGAAAAATGATGATATACATAAATTGAATAATAATTATATCGATAAAATAAAGGCTGTTATACAATTTTGTGTGGGCTTCGTCTCTCTTGTTTTCGCAAAAACTATAATTGGATAATTTAGGATTAAATCCCATCGCACCTCATACCAATAAAATAAATTTTTGCCAAAATCTGCCTCCCATTTCCGGGGCCGGTAATGTAGGGCTCTACGTTGTCACTTCCGGTCAGGCAATTCTGACTAGAAATTGATTGAAAGAAGAAAAAATGAAACAGAGGTGAGTACACATGATAATCGTAAATTGCAGCTGCGATTCCGGAGTCATTACTCTAAAACGAATTTATTGGCGTATTTCCATTCATTTTGCTCCTAATTTTAAGCAACCCGAAATGCCGTTTTGGAGGGTAGCTTGGGTTGCAGATAATTGGGCGCCATTGGGGGTCGAGGGTGAATTGATACGAAATTGGTTCGTCATAAATCCGAGGAGCGACGCTAGTATTTGCAGCGCCTGCCCTCAAGCAAACCATAGAGGTCAATGCGGCGGGTAGCTCGGGGTGCATGTAATCAGGCGCTAGAAACCGATAAAATCCTGATATTATTCGAAAGATTCTCAAGACCGTAGCCTTTGATTTTCTAGATTACTTCATGCAATAATCGTGGTCTATAAAAGTTTGCCGGAATTTAATCAAGATTATTTCACATAATATCTATAGAAGAAATATTTCTTATCTGATTTAAGTTCATGGAGTTATCAATATGCATGTGATGATTTACTTTTCCGAATTTCGTCACCTTCCATTCGATTCCACGAGGATTTCATTTCACGGCACAGTGCAGACTATCATTTTTCAATTATTACGAGTATGTTCATCCGCGAATAATAAATAATAAGAAGAAGAAAAAAGAGTTGAAAAACTTGAACGCAGAGCTTCTCTATTACCCCCTCTTTTTCTCATTTCTGTTTTTACGTATGATCTAGAAAATTTCCTATTGAGTGGGCAGTTCCATGGGCGTGAAAAGCACAGTCAAGCATCGTAAACCTATCCTCGAAAACTTCCCCTTTTTCCAACACCGCTCCACAGGGTAACAATCGCCCTTATATTACGTACTTATATGTATTGTATATAACTACTATACCTTTCCACATAGAGATGAGGTGCTGCTGCAATCCCTGTGGCGTGATGTTGCATGTAAACCCAACGCCTTTCGCAGTCCTTACATTTATGTTATTTTCATTCACACATACCGTACATGTGTATTACATAAAGACACACACAGCTAGGAAGGAAAAAAAACGAGAAGAAGAGAAAAAGGGACGCCCCTCTGTCGTCCTCCGAACCGCGTGCCCTTGTCAATAGCTGCAGCTTATTGTTGTAATACCCCCATTGAAATATCGACGACAATAGCTGTCAACCAAATATTATATCCCACTCTTCGTGCATGTCTAGCTACTAGCCAGTGAATTTTTTCCTTCTTCTTCGCCTGTTTCCTTTTTTTCTTTCAACCATTAATATCGCTTCCTGTTCACCGCAGTACCCGCGATGTACCGAACAGATTTTCAGTTTGGATGGAGAAAAAAAATATATACTACACTCATTCTATTATACGCTTGGCAGAAAATTGTTAAATGTTTCGTAACTAATTTGATATAAATATTATTAACACTTGTAATCGTAATCAGCGACCTCAAAATTAGATACACATGTACTAAAACCATATTGTCATTTACGAAAATGTCATGTAACCGATTTTTCGTTGAAAAAAATTTGATCATCGTGATTTAATTCCTGAAATCGAGTAGCTCGTTTTATTTCCATTTAATATAATTTTAGTCTTTTGCTTTTTCTATTCGTCGAGATACCTTGTATATTCTTGAGGTATTAAGGGGTTGATTTTCCTTTGGTAGGATGTTCCGAGATCATGGTATAGAGAAGGGCAGAAAATAGGGTCGGTGGGTACGGGCGTCCCGCGGTGTCGAGTGACTCCCATGTCGGCTTGTTATCCGTACCGCGTCGCGTCGTTATCTGCAATTACCCCAAAACAGCCCCCAGTTTATAAATTATAGGCCAGACCCTTGTCCCCCTTCCATTTCTTCTCCCTTCCCCCCTTCCCCCCACCCCCACCCCCTATCGCGACACCCTTTCACGCCCCCATTTTCAAACTCCAACACACGCACGATATTACGCCCTTGGATGCCCTCGCGCGGATCGTCAGCACCCTGCAACTTTGATTCGTTTAAATATTTATTTGAGTTTTTTTCTTTTTCTCTCTTTCGAAACTACTTTTCTACGAATTTAAGCAGAGTCCATGTTCGATTTTTGATACACAAGCTACACAGCGAGGTGAAAATGAGATTTAAAATTACAGCAATTTGATCGAGTGATTTTTTATAAGTCACGTTTTTTATATTCTGGGAATCCTCGATATTTGAGGGAAATAATATGATATATCCTCGAAGAAGATTGGAAAGAGAGAAAAGAGAGAGAGAGAGAAATAAGGGAAAAGGCGCCGCACTTGAAGCGAATAATTTTAAATCGTTTTCACACCTCTTTAAAGTATATTTTGAAGAGAGCCCGTTGTATTCCAGCTTAAATTCTCAACGGGAGTTCATTCATTTTAGGAATAGAATGGAGACCGCTTATATGCCATCGGGTGTTGGTTGTGGAGTACGGTGGCGAGCTGGGGTGGCTTTTTACCTGCGACGAGGACTCCTAGCTTCTTTTTCTATGGATACCATTAGATCCCTACAGTATATGAAAACCAGTTATTAGGTACCTTTCTTATGCTCGTACATAATTTACCTTTTTCAAAGTACATCTATATATACATACAATTTTTATGTACACCACATACGAACTATGTTTGACAGATACGCGGTTTTCGATAGTGCGTTCGTTGCTACCTCATGATCACCCTAAATACCGGCAGCTAACTGATTGTGACCTTCTTTTTCCGGATGATTAACGATCCTTTTTACCTCTACAGTGAGTTGAGACCAACTATACTACCATGAGAACAAGAAATTGATACAGATATATTAGGATATAATCATCCCCTTCGAGGATCACCGTCAAGTGATCTATGAGCAAACAGAAGGACGTGATTCACAAATATTAAAATGATAAAAAAAAAAACCAGAAGACGACATACCAAAAGAATTAACAGAACATCAATTAAAATTGCACTATTAGTTATAATTTAATTGAAAATTTAATTGAATAATTAATTTCTTTTTGATTTTTTTTACATTTAATTTTAATTGAATAAATGCGAATATAAACGAGGTTATATAATGAGAAAAAATAAAGAAATATACGTACCTTATTATACACTTTGTTTTCCAGGAATTGTAGTATTCACTGGCACATGCGATGATGATGATGACGACGATGATGATACGATCATGTGCATTTTGCGATAAAGAAATGGAAGTCTGCAGAATTATTATTTCCAGACTTGTCAGGATTGCTGCGTTGCAATTGCATGTCCGCTGCAGTCCTCTCGCTCTTACCTCATTTTTTTCCTTACCTTTTTTTTCCTGTTTCTTTTCCTTTTTTTTTTATTTCACATACTGCAATGTATAACAATAATAATTATATGATATAATATAAAATCTGCGACGTATAATGATTCGTATAATACGAGGATAAATACGTAGACATTGAAATTATATAAAATCAAAACAGAAATTTCAAAAAATGAGAAAAAGGAATTAAAAATGAGAAGAGTAAATTAAAAATATTTGGTACATTATGTATAGAGTATATACTATAATCTGTACATACACAGTGGAGATTTGAATGAAAAGGTGCGTGTCATTCGTACGCGTCAAGAGGTCCATTTTGGATTTGTTCCGCTTTTGCTGCTGGTATTGGATGGGGATGAGAACTCTTGAAAAGAGCATCGTCGCTATAGGTATACCTAGTAGGTAAGTATATATTGAGAGTGAGAATGCGACTCATGGCTCTTCTGTTACATGAGAGAGTAAGAGAGCAAGAAGAGTAAGAATAATGCGACAGCTCGCGCCCCTCGTTTTACAATTGACACACTCCAATTCCAGGACTCCCTCCCTGCAAAATACGTGTTGTACATATGCTATTCTCTTACAAACACCGGTTTTAACACGAGCTTAACACCGTTTCTAGTGGTGTAAGCTACGTGCTACACATACCTACTTTTGATCGTTTGTGTCGAAACGAATTGACAAAATGCTACCAAATTCGCAGCAGTCCTCAGCTTTCTTTGATCTCCCTAGTTTATTGAATCACTCGTATCTTTACGATACAAAAGCTCAACGCTTCCAACCGATTCACCTGTGCGATCCGCATGTAGTTGCCAGAAAAATTAATTTCATTTTCGCAACATTCATCGACGACGATTACACGATTTTTTTTCCAAATAAATAAATAATTACGTAGGTATACGTTATGTAATTAAAAAAAAATTGAAGCGTAAAATTCGATCACGCAGAATTAGGCGTTATTATTTCTCTGTATTGTAGAAAGAGAGAGAGAGAGAGAGGGGGAGGATAAGAGAGGGATAGAAAATGCAGAGAGGAAGAAGCTAGGGGATGTCGAGGGATTTTTGTTGCCGCCGAGTTGCAGAGGGACGACGTAAACGGGGTGGAGCTTAGGACTCGACAGGTTTCACGTTACGTCATTGTATCTGGTGCCCCGGTACATAAGAGCTACGATGTGCCAGCCAAAAACCACCCTATATATTATATGGTATACGTTCTATACGTGTATCCCGTACATATCGCAGAAGCGCGCGTCTCCGAGATTTCTCTTATACCCCCGCGTTCCTGGGATCAGCCAAAAGGAATTAAGTTTGCAAAGGATTTGTAGTGGCTGGTAGCGTCGATTTTCCATTTAACGGCTATTAGATTTTCCTTCAGATTGTTAAATCTCCCGTGTTAACGCGTATTATATAATCTGCAACAGAAAACGACCACGTATTGGTTATAAATGTGCAAAAACAAATTATTATTCCAATTTATTTTCTCTCGTGTAGCGAATTCCAAAATTTTCATTTTCATTGAACCATATATTTTTCTCAGAATTATGTAATTAACGAGAATTTTCGTCCAATCAACGGGGGATATTGAAAAAAAAATGTTTAATAAATGAATGAAAGTATAAAAAAATTATCACCAGTTCCAGTAATGTGGTGTGTTACATGTATGTGTATGTACTACATACATACATGTAGATAATTGTTATTATACTATACATATACAATATTAACCATAGCTAGATTAAAAAAGAAGGAGAAACGATGCAACGATCGTTTTTATACGTCAGCGATATCCGATACCCTCCAGGAGACCTGCGAACGACGTTCTCCCACAAAACTCACCTGACACGCGGTCCCGCCGACATGACAGTATGAACGCTATAATAATGCAGATAAGAATTTAAAATAGATGACACCGTGCGATGCGATTCACGTGCACCGCAAGATACAATTATATGTATCTAAGTAACATACATATATTCATCATTATTCTAATTCCGACTGTTTACCATCATCTGCAACATCGTCATTATATCACGATTTATTGCCAATGGCTGACCATTCCGAGAGTGAAAGTATAACGTCGATTTATTTTCCCTTTTCATGAAAAAGGGATGAGGAATTTGTAGAATCTGCTCATTCCTCGGACGTCTATGAGAGAAAAGTAAAAGAGAAAAAAAAAGAGAGAAAAAAAATGAAGAAGATGAAGATGAGGGTCACCCCTATAGGTATATACTTATTATGTGTATAATATACTAACAGGGTTGATGATATCGGGTGACATAACTTCGACACATGTGCAGCACTTTCGGATCATTAGGCGATGTATTCTATGTCCTAATAAGCCCTGCACAACGAGGCGACCGCCACCGGTTTTAACTCCCATAGCATAAGGTATAAGCGCATAAGGATTTCGATGGCATAAAGCGACAGACCGTAAACCTCGAAAACCCCATCGCATCATCATCGCCATAATTCTCATCGCCTCATCTCCATGGTGTTACGCACAAGCTAGCTGACGATATAAATCAATCTGTAGATTTGTATAATTGGTCACGCGTTTCATATGTATTATACGTTACATACAATGTGTAGTTAGCTTCAAACCAGCTCTGATTTTTTAGGGCTCAAAAAGAAAGATGATTACAACGATCGTCGAAGTAAAAAATCATTCGCTGATTTTTTGCCAATAGAAACAGGATAAGAAAATTTCTTTATAATCTAAAAGTATGTATATAAGGAAGAAAAATACAGCTAAGTTTCTTCTTTGATTTTCCTTTTTTGGAAATCACTCCATCTCCCTCTCATTTCTTTTTTCTCTATTCCAGCGCATGAGCCACGCAGGGCCATCCACCCCAATAATAATTAGCCCTACCATAAATCTCGGGTGAAAACTTCACGCGGAAGGGCTGCCTATCTTCTATCTTTCTTACTCTCTGTCTCTCTCTCTGTCTACAGTTTTAGAAAAATCGTGGCTTTTTTCTTTTACACTTCCTAACCCGCTACGCTGCAATAATTTCAGATCCTTCTTCTTTTGGAATGCAACCGTTATTTATTATAATATCATTCGAACGCCTATAACGTCAAGCTGCAGTGTTGCGGTAGTCGAGTTACACAAACTTTTTCTATGGTAAATCAACGAATTTTCGAGGAAACAACGACAAAAATAAATATAAATATATATGAAAAAATGCCTCTCACAAATTTAACAACAAAAAGAATCTTTTTCTTTTTCTACTCGAGATTCAACAAATTGTTTAAAATTTTTAGTTCTTTAACTCTATACTGTTCGATGAAAGTTTACCGGGGTTGGAAACTAGTTTTTTTCTATAGTTCTGAGAGTAAACTTCACATTCATGGGATTTTCAGTATAGAATGGGGATGGGGGTGAAGTAAGCTGGAGGAGGAAGTATCTGATGGCAGAATAAGAGAAAGGTCGTGCATCACTCGTTGGTGCATCCAACTTGTATACCGTAAATGAATAAGAAGAAGAAGAAGAAGAAGAGGCAGAAGTAGTAGAAGTAGAAGTTTGAGTAGGGCGTAAAAAATAAGGAGAAAAGGAAGAGGAAAAGGAAGAATCGTATATATAATAGCTGCTACTGCACTCCAATAAGACCATCGTATAGAACGAGCGGTGCAACTCGATTCCGAACGGCTGGCTTTCATCGAATTACCAAGATATTTTTGGTACCTTTTCTAGTTACTTATACACATGTATAATATGACTTGTATGGAAGGATTTATAAAAAGAATTTTCCAACTCGCGCACACTGAAAAGAAAGAAGAAAAAAGCTAACCCAAAAAAAAATATTCAAGTTGTTTAAATAAATTCCGCAATTTTGCGCCGTATAATATATAATATAATTGCGCTATTATAAATAATGATAAATAATTACCACGTAGACGTATACGTAAGCCTACTAGTTATTGTAATAATACTAATGGGATAAAATTGACCATTACACGGTTAGTTAGATGCGCCTGCGGAGCACCGAAACGCCCTGATTTAAGGGCGCGGGTTAGTATTAGGTATACATAGTGTGCAGCGGTTGACAATTACAAGTGGTATTAAACAACGGCAAAAGCATTTCATTCAACGTATGTGTCTACCCATCGGAGTGCAGCAATCATCGCCTAATTGTTTCGCTGTATATTATAGCATATGCACATAGTATATGAATCTAGTATATGTTTGGTATTATATACTCACCCCATCACTGAAAAATTTTCATCATGGGGTTCCGCAGGACTGCAGAAACGAGAGAGAAAAAGACTACTGGTTTTATATACATATAGTATAGTATATAAGTTTTGACCCCTTCAACCCTTGGGAGTAACAATTTGATCGGTTCCATGCTATGAGCGTAATTATATCCAATTATCTTTCTCAACCCTATGTATACATATATAATACGTATATTTTACAACGACGTATAATAGGCACTCGTATGTGATGATATAATCGGCAGCTATATATTCGCATTATCTTTGTCCTGATTTTTACGTAACAATTATTTTATTTTCTTTCATTTTTTACTCAAATATTCACGAACTTCGAGCGTATTTCTGCTGCTCACTTAGTTTTAACTGCATCGCGTTATATACCATGAAAATATGGCAGGCCTAGTGACACATAAAGAGCATATTTTCTGGTATTATGTTAAGTATAATAAAGCTGGTGGAAAATAATCCCGTAGATTCTTCGATCTTTTGCTGCTTTTTTTTTTCTTCTTCTTTTCGAACCTTTGCTGTTCATTCTTTACGTTATATACCCTGCAGTATAGTTTTCTTCACCTTAGCTACCTGTTTTTCACGCCTGTCCAGCTATATATGGTATAGATATTCTTAAAACTTACTATACACACTTTTTTCTGTATAACCTATAATGTAATCTTGGAGGAAAAATCAAAAAAGTGAGAAAAAAAACGAAAATGAACAAAATATTGAAAATCTTCACCGGAGATCTACGACGCCGCTAATGGAGAAATAACTGCCGGATTACGTCGCCCGAAAAATATACTATACATATATTATATATATCTACGTCTATATACATAGGACAAAGGACATAAAATGAAGGAAATTGAAAAAAGAGACTAACAAAATCAGCTGAAGATTTTTGGATCCGATCGACAAAATCGAATTGCACATTATAAATGGGGTATTTTATTTTTTCTCTTACTTTCAAGCTTGTTTGTTTTCGATTACAGTCGATTATATATTTATATAGATTTTTTTGTTGGTTTCTTTGCGATTACTGCAAAGCGTGCAATTCCACGCAATGTAATTACATTATTTTTTTTCTTCTGCTGATGCGTGCAGATTAATTTTACTATGTGTCTAAAATATCTATAAATAATCTGACTATGTATATAAATAATCGCACCGGCATAGGGCAAATAAATTCATATAAATATCTTTTGGTAAAAATTCAAAGAATATCTTTTATTAATACATTTGATATACAATAATGATGATTACTTGTTTCATGTATAATTATTATTTACGCGATAAGATCTTTTCGTTCTAATAATACCTGGTACATGAGGTATATACTTATTTACATAGCTATATACTGGAGTGCAGGGCGATGCAGTCACGATATACCTAAATAATTATATGTACATATAACTATATGTATATATATTGTTCTTCCTTTGATATTGTAATCAACACTTGGGAGATAGCGACGACTATAGCCGCGTTATCTGCACCATGCTCGACAGCTTACAGAGGATTCAGTTATCCGATTACATCCGCGCCCACCTATATGGTTATATTATTATATATAGATATACCTATATACATGTATATATACATATATCAAACGACAGGTTGTCTGTCTGACTGTCTGTCGCAGATTTTCGCTTTACTACACATATATGTATACTGCTACAGGGTGTCCTGTTTTAATAAGTTTATAAACTGCACATATATATTATACAAAATGTCTGCCTCTCATCTTGTCGATAAATTTTTGAGCGATAGAAAAATGTGTAGAAAGTACTTGTGTATAATATAGTGCGATTAATAGATATACGAATGTAATTCTATTATGTATAACCTATGTAATAATAATAATGATGATTTAATCGAAACAGCCATGTTTTTGTTGTCCTGGTTTCTTTTTTGTGCTATGCGCGAATTGTAATCGCGCCTGCAAACGAAAATTCAAGCGCGCTAGGTATTTTACAGCGATGAGGTATGAGGGATGAGAGAGTCGACAAACAGCCATTTTGGAATTCAATTAAGCTCGCCCTCGGCACACGCACCGCTTGACATCGTAGGTACCTACATAAATATATATGTACGTTATATACACACGCGTTTAATACACCAGGTACGACAAGCACAGCTTTAAATTATATCTAAAAACGAAGGACTGAAATGCGAAACTTTTAGCACCCCCGTATTGCATGTATATGTCGAATCATGGCTTCTTGTTTTGTGATATATGAACAATTTCTGTTTGTTTTTTTACCCCGAATGTGTGTTAAAAAAAGGGTAGAGCGCCATATTGTAATGATAACGATCTATAATCTAGAGATGCGAGAAATACCGAATTCACACTTTACATCCTCAGCTGTGCTGCAGGGTTCGAGTTTCATCAATTCAAAGATTAACGGGCGTGCGAATTATAGGAACATAATAGACGCGTCGGCGTTGAATTGTTGCAGATAATCGTAACATATATATGTATAGAAATGAGACGAATCGTATTATCCTATTGCTTCGATATTGTAATGTGCAGACGAAGAACAGATGAAAGTGAAGAATTCGTGGAGGTGTGCTGCTGCAGCTCAGCACGACGATGATGAGGATTGCGTCGCTCGACGTCTGAAATGAAGAATTAAGAGAAGATTTAAGGGATGAAATTACGAGTAAGAGTTTATAAACTTTCGAAAGATACATACCTATACATGTAATACGATTGAAAAGGATCCTGAAAGGAGGTCAAACGTATAAGAAGATCCTATATAAGGGTTTAATAAAGAGGTCCACCCCTTTTCCCTGCCCACGCTCTCACCTTCGCGACGAGCATCCCTTCGCCGTGGATGTTTCCTCTCTTCCCCTCCCTCAAGAATTCCGTGTAGGAGAGCAGAACGAAGAGGCGAAGAGGAGAAGAGGAGTAAAATGGCGGCTTGGCGGACATCCGACACGAAATCGAAGGAGACGCCATCGCGACGCTCTCTCGCCGACGCCAATTCCTCGGCGCCGCCCCACCCGCAACTTTTCTTTTCTTCTTTTTTTCATCACCTTTCTATATAACAAGTTATGTAAAACTACATTATTATTATATTATATATATTCTATATCTATATTCATCATGTTAAACGGAAACCATGCAAATTTATTTGTATAAATATATGTTTAATTAATAAAAGAATTGAATAATTTGTTTTTTTTTCAAATATATAGCTTATATACTATTATATTATGTGAACGTACAGTAAATTTTCATACCTCCATATGCAGCTGTACCCGAGGGAGTAACCGCTTGTGAAATACTTGGGACAGTCAATTTTGAAATGATATGAAATACTATTGGAATGCTCATGAAATGGTCTGAAATGGTGTGAAATGGTATGAAATGTTTTGTTACACTATGTTTCGACCTTCAAGAACACGATTCCGTCAAATGAATCAAGTTAGGAATAAATCCCATCGAGATATCCTTATTATTTCACGTTTCGGAGCGATAAATTAGCGATAACTCGATCAATTTTATAGATGGATCAATTTGACTTGCAGATTCGTGTTCCTGAGGTCATAATACGTCAGAAAAGTGTCCTACGATCGATTTTTAAAATACTTCATTTTTGGCCCAAAAATCGAAAAAATCCAAAGGGGTATACCTTAGATTTTTGTCGATTTTGGGGTCAAAAATCGACATTTTTTTAAATCGATGGTAGGACACTTTTCTTACGTATTTTGACCTCAGGAACACGAATCTGCAAGCTAAATTGATCTATCTATAAAATTGATCAAGTTATCGCCAATTTATCGCTCTGAAAAGTGAAAAAATAAGGATATCTCGATGGGATTTATTCCTAGCTCAATTTGATCGGCGGATTCGTGTTCCTGGGGTCAAAATACGTCAGAAAAGTGTCCTACGATCGATTTTAAAAATACTTCATTTTTGGCCCAAAAATCGAAAAAATCCAAAGGGGTATACCTTAGATTTTTGTCGATTTTGGGGTCAAAAATCGACATTTTTTTAAATCGATGGTAGGACACTTTTCTTACGTATTTTGATCTCAGGAACACGAATCCGTCGAGTAAATCAAGCTAGGAATAAATCCCATCGAGATATCCTTATTAGTGGAATACTCATGAAATGGTATGAAATGATGTAAAATAGTTGTGAAATGTGAAATGGTTGGGACACCTATATATCGAGTGGTTACCCCCTCGGCTGTACCACATTATATATATTTATATGTTTATGAAGCTTATATAATAGGTATAGGAAAGTAGAAGGTATATACATATAATACATATATGTATATATAGCTTGTACATACGTAGCTAAATAAAGCGAAGGTAGAGATTTGTCAGCTGGGCATAATAATAAGAAATATAGTTGTATATCTATAATATACGTATAGGCATGTGATGCAAAAAGGGGGATGAAGCGAGGAAGAGATGATGGTTGCTTTGAGTCCGTTTGGGGCGGTTACTGACGAGTGAGGACTTCACTCCGTGGCTTCATTGATCTACGAAACACTCCGAAGAATCATATATATGTATATATATATGTCTTCCGCTCTCTGCCAGTTGCTGAAAATCATCAGACACATATGTTACATATATATATATAGGTATAACGTGTACATACGCAAAAGTAATGCTAAATATATCATGGCTTTACGCTAAAATAGAAAAATGAAGAAATTGACTATAAATATAGTACATATCTACATGACTATGGGAGAAAAAATTGCAGTAAAATCAATCAATGATTAACACACACATTAGGTGTAAGTATATGATAATTATGATTAACGGCTCTGCAATTACATACTATACCGAGTTCATTCATTGATACGCGATTGTACGCATGAATGTACATGTAATTTGTATATCTATGTATAAAATGGACACGTTTAATTTATACCGCATATTTTATTATATACTCATATGTATCTCTACACTCATACAGTATCCTACCTAACCAAACGTATAAATGAGTACATACCTATTTATGTAGGTATAAATGTATACGTATATAAGGAGTGCGGAGGTCCTCGGATATCGCGATGTAGTGCAGTGCAGCTAACGTTATAACTGTTATCGTAATTAGATGAAAACAAGGTGTTGGCTGACCGATATGCCTGCAGTATTAGTTGACACTGATATTACTCGTACCCCCAGTCAGTTTCCGGTGTTTGTTGTTAATATTATATGCCGATACACTGCGTACGTGTGTACGGGACGTATATACCTTCGACAAAATAGCAAAAAAAAAGTAAAATAAAGGAGCTATTTAAAATCAAACTTCCCTTCATTTTCCATATACGTTAATTCTCATCGCATGAATTCAGCTCAGCTGTAATATAAATAATCGTCGAATATTGTAATTCTTTTTTATATCTCTATCGTCGTCTGAGTCTAGAAATTTTGGTTATTCAATAAACAAAATATAAAATCTAAATTATATATAAAATCGATTTGAGGAATATAAATTTTATTACTTTCCTCATGTCTTTTTCATTTTCTTATTACAGGGGATGAAATCCGTGTGGATATACGAACGCCGATATATTTTCTTTTTTCTTTTAAATTCAATCAGAAATACCTTAGCGCAAGTTGGGTAAAAATTCTCTCTTCAGGTACGTACATTATAAGATAACACAGTGGTGTGGATTGTATATGTGTATAGAGAGCGAGAGAGAGGAAGAGAGAGAAAGAGAGAGAAAGAGAGAGAGAATTGGCGATGTAACTTCCTCCCTCATCTTCTATTCTCCCCTCATTTTCCTCCTCTCCTTTGCTCCAACTCCGTTATAGCTGAGAGGGGATTTCATTCTACATAGTTATAGAGTTAGGGGTGTATATTACAAGAGGGTTGTGGCTACCCCTATATCGTCCAATGAGAAAATCGTAAATCCCGCCTTGCTACCAATGGGGAAGCTCGTCGCCTCGACGATGGTTTGAACCCAAAACGAAAAAGCGCCGGAGCCAGCGGGAGAAAAAAGAAGTGAACCAGTGACGAGGAAAAAAAAAATATTTCTAAAAAATAGCGAAGGGAGCTACCAGAGAGGAGAGAGGGAAATAGAAAGAGAAAGAGGAATGAGAGAGAGAGAAAGAGAGAAAGAGAGAGAGAGAGAGAGAGAGAGAGAGCAGAAACTGTGCCTACGCGCTTTTGCTCTCTGAGCTCTCTGCATTGCATTGCGACGCGCCGTTTCGTGTTTAGTTACCACCAACCGACTCGGTAACTTCGTTCTTCTGTGCAGTTCCGTTTTTCTATAGAAACTAGTTTGTTTGTTTGTATTTTAGTTGACTTGATTTTTTTTAAATATTTTTTTTCCTGTTTTTTTCATCATCATCATCATTATCATTTGACTATAGCTCATCTTGTACAGTGAAATTATGATAGTGAAATTTTACTCTCATCCCTTGTATAGTTAGAATTACTTTCGTTCTCTCAATTGTTGTTGGTAAAGAAAGAAGAAACAGTAAAAAAAAAAAACAACAAAAAACAGAAGACAATGTGTGGTAAAGATGAAAGAAAACTGAAACAAAGTAAGACAAAAAAGAAGACAAACTGTAGAAGTGTCAATATAAAATAAGATAAGAATAAAAAGAAAGATAAACAAAATTTCTAAATGACTATCAAAATTGAACATGAGGATTTTCTTTAAAAATTGTCAAAATTACAAGTTTTTTCGGTTTTCTTCTTTTCTCTTGGTAAATTTGTCGAAATTCAGTGCAAATTGTTGTATAGTTGTCGTTCAGTGAGTGTATAATACAGTTCTATCGTTGCTGCGGGTGCCGAGAAAATTAAACAAATTAAAAAAAACCAACAAAAAAAACTTGAGAAAATATATAAAATACTAAACAACATGATTGAAAGTGATTTTCGTAGTGAAGTTTCATTTACTCCGGAATGATATATCATTACATCTGTTAAGGATTACTGCAGCAACAAAGTATGCAGACTAAGTAATTGAAAAGTAAAAAGGAAGAATTACAAAATTTGAAAAAAAAACATGTCCGTGTGCAATAAAACTTGAAAAATTTTGTTTGTGCTAATGAAATTGATTCAATGATCTAATATATATATATAGTGGATGAATAAGTAGAAATAAAATATTGACTCTGTATAAAAGAGAGAGGGAGAGAGAAAAAAACAATAATTATAATAGTGCAAAATAATTGAATAAATATTCTTGCAGTGTGATAAAAATAATTTTAATTTTAATTTTTTTTTTCGACTTCAGACGGCATAATTATGTCAGATAGTTCCGATCAACTTTCATCGCCCAGTAGCGAGTGTAACAGTCAATCGATGGGTTCTGTCCACAGAGGAATTGTATCAACGGTGCAAGTATCAGGAATAAATAATAATCCTTCTTACAATAACGGATCCTCCGCAATGACAGGACTTCCGCTTCACCATCATCATCACCATCATAATCCGCAAAATTTAACATCATGTAACGCAAATACCGCTGCACCTGGAAGTCCTCAGTATTCGCCGGAACTTTCTTCGTGCACTTCGAACTCCAACAACCTGCAAATACAAAACGGGTCAGCCGCCGCTGCCGTCGCTGCTGCCGCCGTAGGATTAACTATTCCAAATAATGCCAACAATTTTACACCGGAACAAATATCGTGCATGTGCGAAGCACTTTCACAAAGCCAGGATATCGACAGGCTCACAAGGTTTGGATACTTTTCATCTTAAATTATCAATCAGAGAAGATAATTCATTCATTATTTTCATCAGCATAGGGGGAAAACGCAATTAGAGCGATTTAAAAAACGGATTATCTAAAAAAAATTTTCGAATCTATACACAGAAATGTTAGCTCGAATCTTATTTCGGTCGTTTAATTTTTAATAACGATGAGAATAATAATTGTATTTTTTGTACCAGGTTTTTGTGGTCCTTACCACCTGGGGAGCTTCTTCGTGGCGGTGAAAGCGTATTGATGGCGAGAGCGTCGGTTGCTTTTCACAGAGGAGCGTACCACGAGTTGTATTCGATATTGGAGGGACATCCTTTTTCAACCCGACGGCATCCGGATTTGCAGCAAATGTGGTTTAAATCGCATTATCGCGAGGCGGAAAAGATCCGGGGACGTCCGCTTGGGGCTGTCGATAAATATAGATTGCGAAAAAAATACCCTTTACCAAAAACGATATGGGATGGCGAGGAGACCGTTTATTGCTTCAAAGAAAGATCGAGAAATGCATTAAAAGAGTGTTACCTGAGAAACAGATATCCGACACCCGACGAAAAGAAAAATCTTGCCAAAAAAACCGGACTCACACTTACACAGGTGTCTAATTGGTTCAAAAACAGAAGGCAGAGGGACCGCACGCCGCAGACGAGATCGTGAGTTAAATATTCATCATTACCATCATCATCCTCATCATCCTCATCCTTCGCATTTCCTTCAATTCTCGGGACATGTCGCTGAAGAATAAAGAAAGGAATTCCATTTTTCGCAGTGTTAATAATTCGCTTTTCCCTTTTTCGCTGCATTTGCAGTTTTCGGTACTAATTTTTTTTCCCCTTCATTTCTTTTTTTTTACTGTTTCCGAAGCGTTTGTATTTTTGAAACGCGTTGCATGCTAGACACGTGTGTCTACGGGGGGTCCGAGTTCCCCATATAATGCTATTCCCTTTTCCTCCCTACTATATTTCTGGTCATTTCTTCCGAACGCGTGCAACAAGTGTTTCTACATGTGTCAGGACGACGGGGTATCCCTTGGGATATTTTCAGAAGATTTTCGCTGCTCCCGAAGGTCCGGGCGCACATACATCACCCCATACTAAATCTTTTTCTTCTACAAGGGACACGCATGCTGATCCTCCTCCTATAGTCCATTATTACCTACATGTATACCAAAAGTGCAGTCGAGAGAACTGACCCAAAAACGCCCCCGTCATATGAACGGTAAAAAATGCTCTGGAATTTATAAACGCGGACCGAATGCAGTGCTGAAAAAAAAAAACAAGGCCTTCAAAAATAATCGCGTGATTTTTCAGTTGTTTGTTACTTCGATTCAATGAGACTTTGTTTAGCTATAAAGAAGATTACTGGCGATCGGATTGCGAAAATCTTAGTAGAGTAGAAAAGTTACTAAATCTCAGAAATGGAATTTCATTTTACATAACATGCTCGACTCGTTTGATCTTGTACCGTTAACCACGGGGTTTATACATATCTATGTGGTATGAAGTATATCATTCGACATTGAATGCGAAAACTCATACGATGATATTCTGCGCACACATAATCTGCCTCCACCTCGCAAATTGTTATGGCTACGGACCGCCACGGTCATGGTTACGAGGTCCACTCTCTTCGAAATTACGCGAGTCGACCCCATGATGCAGATATGAAAGTCGGGATAAAAAATAAAACGGAAAACAACCGATTAGAAAAAAGGAGAAGAATTAAATAGCTACGGGGTGTCTATGGAAAATATAAAAATTTCGAATCTAATTTTCCGCCCCCAAAATTATTCTCATTCCGCTATTTTGACTCGCTTAATCTTATTTTTTTTTTGCCATACGTTTAATTTCTCGTACAATTTTAATTTTCTTATTCGATATTAGTTAGGTGTATACATATGTATAGGTATACGCGTGTGCAGTTTTGACGATCACGGTTCGTTACCGATATTATGAAGCTGCGGCGGCGGCAAAAAAAGGAAATATAGAAAGACCAAAAAAAAACCATAGAGAGAAACTATACTCCGTGTTACCGGTGCGGGTGAGAGAGAAAAGAGAAGAAGCAAAAAATAGAGCGAAAGAAAAAAAAAATGAGTATAAAGAAAAGAAAAAGGCTAAGAACAATATACGAGAAATGACCGACGGTCGACGTATGACGGGACGAAGGGCACCGACACCATCGAGGGGCTAACTCTCGTTCCGAGAAGGCGAAGCGACGTGACTTTAACATGTGGGACAAACACTAAAACCAAAACTAAAACTCAAAGTTTGGGTTTAACTTTTATATGTATATATGTTATACTCATTATATTCGCCGAGGTGCTTAATTGTTATTTAGTTTTTTTTGTTTTTGGAATTTTTTTTTATTTAATTTGGCATTCCAGACTGGACAGAGAGCATTAAACATAAGTGAGAAGAAATTTGGAATTTCTCCGTCTTTGAAGGATTTAAAAATAATAATTTTGAATCAATTTCAGGGAGATGCTGCCGTTGAGTTG
The DNA here is from genome assembly GCA_963932425.1 of Athalia cordata. Classification (NCBI taxonomy): domain Eukaryota; kingdom Metazoa; phylum Arthropoda; class Insecta; order Hymenoptera; family Athaliidae; genus Athalia; species Athalia cordata. The sequence continues at coordinate 2,124,959 of OZ010627.1, forward strand.
TCAGAATACCGGATCGAACGGAGTTTCGGTAAATGGATCTTTGGGGAATGGAAATTCAGGCTTAGGATCTTCGGCGGGTCAAGGTGGTAACAACCATCAGAGCGGTCTTCAATCTCTTCATCAGGATTCCGGTAGTCCGAATTTAGCTATTTCCCCACTTTCTACAATGGGAATGTCACCGGCAGCTCTCAATCCATGTAGTCCTATGGGTATGAGTCCAATGGGGCCACATCATCATGGCTATGCCACCCCCGTAACGCCATCATCCGTACACAACGGTGGTTTGAGTCCGATAAACGACGTGAAATCGCTCTGCTATGGAAGAGGATTGCAGTACGATTCCGGTAATTATAAAAGAGAGAAAAAAAAGAACTTTTGTCGCTGACGTTTTACTTATACTGACTGATTTTGATTTTCTGTTTTATCAGGAAAAGACCTCGAACAGAGTCCAGTTTATTATTCGAGTCACTCGACTATGCAACATCATCATTACTACCAGCAGTCTCATCATCACCAGATGATGGGGGGACCTCATCATCACCAACAGTCCTCGATGCCCACAGGTTACGAGATCATGTTACCACCACCTCAGCATTCTATGTGACCCATGGAACATCATGAAAGAGGTCACGATCAAGACCATGATCATAACACAGAGGACGACGAAGAGGTCCTTGCAAGAATCCAGGGATTTGCTTGATCCAGAAAAATCCGAGTCAAAGGAAACTGATATATTTAAAAAGTGTGTATTATCCTATGGAAGATAAAGAGAAAATTTGCGGACTTCATTTTCGGCTGCTTTTTTACGATCCCGCGAGTCAATTCAGAACCTGGCGGGGCGCGGGTTGGGTTCGGAGGTTGAAAGAAAAAGAAAAAGAAAGAAAATACAAACAGTAAGAAGAATGCGGATTCGAATCGGCCAATGGGAAATGCGAGTAGAAACGGCGTTGCGTTATGGGAGGGTCCAGGAACAGGTTTTAGGAATCTGTATCGCCTATCCCATTCGCTTCTGTGACAGACAATGGCTGCAGCCTTTTTCCCCCCTTTAATTAGAAATTACGTACTGTTTCTCTTTTCTTGTACTTTCTTATTTAGTACTATAGTCGACAAGCATAAATAGAAATAAAAGAGAATTTAGATGTTCTATGGGGTTTTTTTTTCTCGATTTCTACAAACAATTGTATCCCAGTGTAAAACAGAGGCCAGAGTTATTGTGAAAGTTCGGTGAATTTTATTCCTATTTTTCTGTTTTTTTTTTTCTTCAAGTTCTTGATAATTCTCACCGTGAAGTAGAAAATTATGAAAAAAAAAATTAAAATACATTTTGAATTTGAATTGATCGGAAATGGATATGAGATTCGGAAAAAGGAGAATAAGCTTAGTAGTATTATCTAGGATTTAAAATTGGATTAAAATTACATAGTTTTAAAGCATACGTGTAATTAATTATGAGTGAACTAGAGTCATGAGGTTATACATATTGAATATATGTAAGAATGAGCGGATGAGATGATATATATATATATATAAAAATATATATAATACATAGAACCCATTTGGGTTACTGACGTAATGTGCAGTGATTGTAAATATTATATAGATGGCAAAATTATTATGTTATGATTGCGTGTATGTTATGTATATAATATATGGTATGAAAGAAGGGCAGCATGTAACGAATGATACAATTGATTTATAAAAATAAATAAATATCAGCTACATATAAGAGAATATCATTAAAACATTAATTTTTTTAATACGAATTTCACCTGTGCGCGGTCTGGTGGGTATCGCTCCTGATGGAAACCTGGTAGGCAACCCAAGTTGCAGAGCAATGTGTGTCACATTCTGTAGGGGCGTAGTAAATTATTGATTCTTACCTGCGGCGGTAAATACGAGCTCTCATTTCAAACGAAATCATAGGATCTATTTAGACGGATTTGGAACAATAGGTGTTTATTTATTGAAGAAAATTTTATAATTTTTTCAGTCATAGATATTGAAATTTCTTATCTAATAATAACGATGAGAAATAAAAATTGACTAAAGTACATTTATAACCTACATTATTTATTTGAACTACCAGCAGCAGTGCTATGAATGTTCAAACACCGCAAGAAATTGTTTGAAAAGTTAAAAGTATTATCTTTGTCAGGTATTTTTCAATAGTTTAATCACAATATTGTTATTGAGTAATACTTGATATATCGTTAGTTACTTAAGAATAGTCATTGAATAATTTAAATAGAAATTCTATAAATAACGATGATAAGCCGTGATTGATTTAAATATTATATTGTCTGCTGTTCACTAGCTTGTTGTTAGTCGCAAAATGTGCTCTATTAACTAGAAAGGCACTAAAAACTAACAAGTTTATCAATAAGATGAACATCGAGTTCCATCCGTATGTTTCGATCACAAAGCTAAAAATTGTCTGTTCGAACAATTCTCCTATATTACCAAAACCGTTTATTATCCCTACGAGAGTTCCACCAGATTTTCTGCTATCTAACTCACCTAATGAAACTGGAAACGAGGCACTGAGGGCTCCTGTTGGCCCGCCGATAGCAAAACCAGCGATAGCTAATAGGTGAACGCTCCACAAAAAACCCCACGATAACGTCACCCATAATAAAACAAGTCCCACGGTTCCGATAGCAAGTAAAACTAAACTTTGTAATAAAACGGTTTCCTTTCTAGCGGTGAAACCGAAACCGATACAGCCGAACAAATTACCTATTTTATATATCATCAGGGCTAGCTCTGTTCTATACTCACTAAATCCTACTCTTTGGATGAAGAACTCCGGTAGCCAAGATACCATGGCGCTTTTGACTAGTCGGAGAAAACAGACGGCAAATGAGAGATCGGATACACCGGGAAGAGCCCATTTTTCTGAAAAAGAGCTTTGTTGGGACAGTTTTTTATAACTAATTCTACCAGGTACTTCAATTTTAAGTTCTTGCGGAAGATAAAGGCTGAAGAAAGCGAAAACAGAGGTGATTACTACAACGGTGCTTAATAAGGGGTAAACAAAATTCCAGGGATATTTTTTAAGCAAAAAGACAGCTAAGAAATTTGCGAGCATACTACCGAAATAATCAGCGAGTGACAAAAGACCGAAATAGGTGTTGAGTCTTGACTCTTGAATCCAAAAAAATAAACACTTGCAAAGCGAGGGCCAAACTAGACCTTGAAATACTCCTGAAATTATTATAAGAATTAGCATAACATCGTAGTGTTCAAATTTTCCGATAAGTATCATTACTCCTCCGGAGACCATCAAGCTGACAGCTATTAGTCTCCGCGGTAATCGTTGGTCGGCATAACTTGAAAAATATATTTGAGAGAAGGCTATTGAAACCTTGAGAGAGTTTTCTAAAAAGTAGCAATCGCTTGGTGAAAAGAGGAGGTTTATTTCCAAGCTATCGCGTAGCAGTGTCAAGGGATACCGCAATAGACAAGTGCTCACTTGAACTGTTAAAACTACTATAAAAACCATGAATTGTATAACGTTCAAGGTCAGCATCGTCAGAAGTTGATTAGAATATTCAAAATGAGTTGCAGAACACCAAGAATAGTTTAGAATCTAGTAATCATTTATAATAAGAGCGGTAAATTGCAACTCTGAGTGAACTAGAGGTGAAGTATTGATAGTAAAAATTTAATTGATTGCTTTCTCGTAAATAGTGTATATGTCCCTACGTATAATTAATTATTTAATTATTAATTACTGATATCTGATTTTAATGAACAATCAGCGCCGCTCGTTATCATTGTGACATTTTATTAATAACGTTTGATAATAACGACGTGCATGCAAAGAGCGACGCGACATATTTGGTGCCTACGATTTATATACACCTACGAGTACTCCATTAGTTACAATATCTGGAAGACTGGAGGCAGTGTTTGCCCTGACATAAGGATCGCATTGAAAAGTCAAAACTGGATGGTGTTTCAGCGTAGTTGATCGAGTCTGCCTTGGATCTCCATTCCCAATGACACCTTGCATTCTGAAAACCACAAGCTGGTTTGAATTGTGTGAAGTTTGTTTGTTGAACCGATAAAAGATATCTTACCTCTCTCCCGTAGATGGAGCACGGCTGTCGATGCCCAAAAAATTTAGAACTTGTTGTTTAGTGGAGGAAAGTCTGAGCATCTTCTGGATGTATGATTCTAAAGCGGATCTTCTTTGCTCTAATACTTTCAGCTGTGAATTTCTCACACGTTTGGGTGGAAATGGAGCAGTTTCAGTGTCTTTTTTCAGCTGATAAAACAACGGGTGAAGGTGGATCAGGAGATGTATATTGGTTATACAAGTGTATATATAATGTATTTACAAAAATTATTCTATTTACCAAACGGTGAAGTGTGTTGAATTCACTATACCTCTTCTCAATAGTGTGTACAGAGGTAGAGTTTGGCTTAGTGACCTCAATAGTGTAAACGTAGTAGGGTTTCGTGTATGGCACCGCAACCAAACGGTACCCTGTGATAAAAACTTGATACATCTCATTTCAGACAGCCTCCCACTACTCTCTAACATGTGATGTTTCTCTGTGACACATAAACAATAACAATGGTCAGAAAACCAAAAGGAGCAAAAGAAAGTAACGGACGTAGATAATGATACATTTAAATTTGAATGCTGACAGTGACAAAGGAAACATACATCAATTAAAATGTTGCCCGATATTTTTAACGATGATGAATTATAGGAATCAACTGCTGTCGGATTCAACAAAAAATTGAGAGCGCTTGATAATCATGATTTTATTTCAAATTGGCATCTCTCTGAAATTTTGATTCTTGGCTGAGCGGATTGGCACAGGACATATTATTGTCAGTATACCACACGATTATGCGAGTCTACTAAACTTCGATTTCATTTACGTTGAATTCCCGCCCGTTCTCCGAATAATATGCCCATTAAAATGTATGTGAAATAAGCACCAACGAAACGTCACGCATAATAATATTTCTAATCCAAGCGATGACGTTGCCAGACTACTGAGGGAGCATTTCGCGACTCGATGCCGTGACACCACTAGCGGAGCATGCGCGCTAACGTGATCGGAGTGATTAGGTGAAATACTCTTTCCTAAAACTTTCGTTCGATTGATTGATTCAAGGATCCAAAGCGAAACCTGTTGCACAGATTTCGAAAATCTGGTAATGTTTTTTCGGATTATCGAACTCTTCAAACTTGTAGCTAGAAAATCACAAAATAGGTGCCGAAACTTAGCATCTCACCGCCCCGCTTTTTCTTACCTGTATGTAGCGCTAAATCCAGTTAATTAATTCAACAATGTTTAGCTCCATATCGCCTTTTTTTTTTATCACACTATCAATTATTAGAGTTGATTAAATTTATTTTCATTGAGGTTTCAATGCAATATACAAAATTGTCTCGGCTAGCCTAGGCTATGTACAATAATGAAATGATGTAATAATCATAGTAATGATAATAGTAATAGTATTATTTAAAATTTCATACTAAAAAAAAAAAATAATTGAAGATGTCTCAAAGGACACTAGGATATTATACCTAGATAGGTGTACGTATGTATTTAATTATTCAATATTAATTTAATAAATGCACCTGGCTGGCAATTTATTTAATTAAGTAATGTACGGATGAAATTTCTACGGTAATAGAAACATAATAAAGATAATAAAGTAATAATTAATTTTTTTTACTACAGAAAGAAAAAAAAAAAAAAATGCGAAGGAAGAGAATTGGTATAAGACAGATTTTAAAATTCAAATGATATAAATTATAATCTTTAACCTATCATACGATGTACGTACATAAAAACTTTTATCACTTCCTTGAGTTTTGATAATAAAACGTATCGCTATCTACACTAATGATAATAACAGAAATGCTTGATTTTCTTGAGGTACATTTGGAACTCTGGAACTTGATTATTAGACTTGCTATCTATGGCTTAAAGTATATAGAGGAATGATGGGTAGGTAATTCCCAAGTATATTTTTTGTTGTTGTTGTTTTTTTTTTTGCGTTCTTTCTTACAGATGAAATAAGAAATATTTGAGACACCGCAACCAGTTCCAGGTACTGAAGTCTTTTGCAATCCTTGATTTTTTTTTTCTTCCTCTCATCAGCGATAAACATTATTGTTCCATGATCATTTCATGACACGATCTTTTATTTTAGCTACTTAACTAAAATGGATTAGTGGCTGGATCGAGATCGAAGATCTTGAGCACCAATAAATTCTTAAGAAGAACTAGAACGAGCAGTCAATTTGCTTAGTACGTTCAGACCCTTCTCTTCATATTCTTCTCGCATTATCCAAAAGGTGTCACGGTCCTTCATCACCTCTGCTAATACTGCTCCTCCAATAAATACCATGTCTTTACGCCTTGGAGGATCTTCGATCCTTATTTTGAATTTCTGACAAATATATATCAGTCATGAATTAGGAATAATTATTACAAGCTGCTGAAAATATTAACGATGTACAATATCACTCACCGACAGCTTGTCAATATCGTTTTTCAAAACTCTTTCGAGGTACAATTGTTTCAGTTCTCGTTCCAACCTGGACGGAAGTCCTGGATACATAGTGCTACCTCCACTGAGAACAATATGCTTGTACAGTTCGCTTCTGATGTCGATATCTGCAGCTTGAATGGTGTTGAAAACTAGTTCTGCAATTCCTTGTCCTTCTACGTTGATTAAATGTGGCTGAAATAGAGCCTCTGGTGCTTCGAATCGCTCTCCGCCAACTTTGATAACTCGGCCATCCGGAAGCTGAAATGTTTTTCGTTTAGATTCTGTACGTTTATTTGCAGTTTTAAAGCTCCTCTAGACTCACCGTGTAAGGCTCTACCAGGACCGTCGTTTCTAGGGCTAATCTTTGCTCTGTTTCAATGTTATAGCCGATGTAGCATAATTTCTCCTTCATCATTCGGACCGTTTCAAAATCAGCTGAGTGATTGAAAGCGTAGCCTCTCAAGAGCAGGAGTTTTATTAAATATCTAGTTATATCGCGTCCTGCAATGTCTAATCTTCGCGTCAAGTGTGGCAAAGCAAACTCTTCGTAAACGGGACAAATGTGTGTTACACCGTCTCCGGAATCGACAACCACTCCGCTTAGCAAACCTTGAGCATACAGCGTAAGAACCGCTTGAATAGCAATGTATGTTCCAGTGAAACCGTACTTCTCAAACATGACCTGTTCATATAAATCATATGAATCACTCAAATCCTCCCGATTCACATAATCGGTATTTATTATTTTGCAAAATGAGAAAACTCACCTCTATCATCTTCTCACGGTTTTTTGTTGGATTCATTGGAGGTTCTGTTAACAGTACTTTGCACTCCTTTGGATTAATGTTCATTTTCTCTGCGCCAAATGTGTAATCCCAAACATGACACATGTCTTCCCAATTTCTGTAGGTTGTTTTTTTAATTGTTTTTGTTTTTTTTTAATTTAACTATAGTAGATTTTTGAGAATGAAGCATATATTCAAGTTGAATAAGAATTTTACAGTGATCGGTTACCTGACAATACCATTTTCCATGGGGTAACTAACTTCGAGCATGGATCGAAGCTTGCTTGCTTCATCGCCAACCATTAAGTCCTGCAAAATGTGATAAGCAATGAAAAAAATGTGGCTGCCTTAATCCCACCACTATATACAGTATCTAATGCCTGTTTTTGGACATAAAAATCCATGCCGTTAGTAAATGAAGTTGCAAGGATATCCAAGGTATAAAATAGTTTGCTTTTCACACTTAGTTTTTAAAAAACTCAAATCATTGGCATTAGGTGAAAAAAAGGTTCGTGCTATCTGCTGCCTAAGTATAAATTGAAACAAATTGACAAAGAACGATTTTAGATAATTGTATTATATCACTTACTGGCATATCCTATGCGAGCAGATACAACACACAAGGTGACAAATAATATAATGTCAATTAAGTCTGTAGGCGATTATCGAATATCATGATGTGTATTTGTAATTGAAATTCAGAGGGTGACAAATTTTGTTTGCCTTGCCATCTATACAAATTGTATGGCAACAAATATTTTCAAATATTTTCCAATTTATATGATGAGTATTGCAAAATCATATGGAATAGGCAAAGAGCAGCTCTTCCCAAAGTGAAGAGTAATGACATATAGCCAGAAAGGATTGTAATTCATTATTTATATTAATTCACATTTAATCAATGCCATTAAAAACAACAATGACACACGAAATGGCTGTAACGTTACAAAGTGACTTACTCGAATCTGAAATTCCTCCTGAAATTTTCAGGTTCATGTTAAACTGTACAACGAATCAGAACTCTAGTTGGTAAAAGTATATTCGTAGCTCGTGAGTTATAAAGTATACTAAAGATGCAATGATTGATAATAGTTAAAATACCTTGACTTCTATGTCCCCAATTTTGTTGACTGCTCTAATTATTGGTCGTCCAACCATCGATGGAAATATATGAGCCGGAAAATTCGAGCCAGCATATCCGCACTTAACAAACTGAAAGTTGAAAAATTCTTTATCGTAGGCCACAGAATCCTTCCATCAGCCACAATAATCAAAGATGACAGGACGTTTGTGGTTTACACATAAATCCGAGGATAAGAGATTAACATTTTGTAAAACAATTAGAATTCTCATCTTCGATCTATGATCGAGAGGAAACATAAGAGAAACTAAAGTTTGTTCATCACTGTGTCTTTTAAAAATATGTGTTCATAACCTTACCCCGGTTCCATTATCGCACACGATTACTTTTCGTCCTTTGCTATCCATGTTTCTTTTTATAATATGAGAATTGATATTTTTCGACGTATATTATAATTGCCCTTAAAAACTCCGTGTTCGTATGATACTTGTTATACTGTGACTAATCTGTTAATCATTCGACAACGTTAACATCAAGCAGAAGGGCGTCACCGGTAGATCAGAACTCACTTTTTTCTAAATTTCGGAGTCCTATTAGAATTTAAAGGGGCCCTTTACTCTACAGTTTGGACGACGAGGATCAATTATATCTGATTTTTAATCCACTAATCACAATAAAAACTACTTCAAAATAATAGGCCTCCTACTGGGAGCCATTCAATCTGTCAATCGGACCCTCTGCAGCTTGCGCCATAGTCTTGCGCATGTCCAACGAAAATGGGAAACCGTGAACTCTTTTTTGCTTCGTGCTGTCATCTGCGGTTGATAATCGGTTACGATGACTTGGCGCAGCGAAAAGATAAAAGTCTCAATTATCATTCTATGCCAGTTCATCTGTAGCGAACAACCTCGTCCACAGAGAGGGTTGAATTATTTTTATTGACAAAATTATTTAATTTGAGAGAAAAAAAAAATTTCACATAAAAAAATTTTTGCCTCGAAATCTCCAGCTCCTTAAAAAAAGCAAATGATAATATTTGATTCGTCCAATCAATTTTGAAAACTTTTTAACCCTCTGCGGTCACCCTTCCTGCAGGTAACTTGTTGGTCACATGGGGTCAGAACACTGGACTCTATAATATGAGTTCAGTCGGTCAGAACAACCCCAGTCATCTTCAAATGGCTGCCGCACTAACATTATCGCTCCAATTGATTTAAAAAAATTCAGGGATATACTTTGGACATCGCAGATTAAAGAACAATCAATTGCTCCGATGTAATAACAAAAAAAAAAACCACGTTTTCCACAAAATACTTCCTTATAGGTCACACAGGGGGTCAGAATGACCCCAACGTGCCCACGATGTTTAATAAACGGCTCTTGTCTGAAAACTCAAGTGGGGAACGTAACATTTCTACCCTCTAGACACAGGTGATATCCTAAAGCGTTGACAGATCGCATGCCAACCTCGTCCATACCCAATAACTCATATTAATTTAGCTTTGAAGTCGGGGGTGGGGTCATATTAACCCCTCGTAACTGGGAAGGGTTAATGGATCACACTGTAATTATTTTATTATTCATACCGAAGTATCGATCAAGATATTACTGCCGTTATCGTTAATGAAATAACTAATCAAATATTTTCACAATCCTTGTTCGAGTTTATGATGTATGAAAAATATTCCCAGTAAAATTGAGAACGGGAAACACTAGATTATATTTCAAGCATATCAAGGACGGTTATTTGAGTTTCGAAATTTTAAAAAAGCCACGAGCTATTAGGGGCAAAAAATGAAGTTTTTTTCGCTGTTTATAACAGAAGCAAAAACTTTCACGGATAGTATTAAATGGCTGGTGTATTTTGGCTGTCTTATTGGCATGGGTGGTTTTCGTTTACCAAATCAGAGCAAGCGAACATTCTTATGGATTCAATTTTACACGGTGTGCTCTAATATCGTAACCATAGCTGTGGTCTTTATCGGATTCACAGCGATACCTCTGGAAACTTTAGATTTCCAGGATACTTCACCTGCTGCAGTTAGAATTTATGCTAATTTGGTATATGCAAATGCTACCGTCGCTTTGATCATGCCATTAATAATTTGGCTCCGGAGAGAGGTATGGTACCGTAGCTAAAATATACATAAAAGAGAAACAGATTTAACGGGAAAAAAGAAAAATATGGAAGATTTTCAACCTGTAATCGCGGAATTCCCTAATTTTTCAATATTATTCACACGCAGGACTTGACAGACTGTTTGCAGCGGTCAACGGAATTTCTTGAACAGTTCGGAGAAGTTTTCTATCTCCGAATAGACTACAGCGCAATACGGACCCAAGTCTTTTGCCTACTTATTTCCGCGATTGGGATTGCATCCGTTGTGACAGCCTACGATATATTTATTTATATGAACAGATTTACGGGCACGTGGCCCGAATTCTGCATTTTTATCTTAGCTCTGCATCATCCGTTAGTCCCTATTCTAATCACGGATTTGCTTTTCTCCATGTTCGTTCAGTAAGATAAAATACAAACGCCATTTTAAATTGATTTAAAAAATGATAAATGACAAACAGAACATTTTTTCTGTATACAGATACCTGCGAATTAGGTTCCAAGACTTGAATGCCGTTTTATCGGAAATGACAAAGACGTCATCTTCAGGTTCTTTCTACGGTAGAGGGAAGAGAATATTCGTAGTTTCGAAAAATTCTGAAAATTCAACGTTGTCAGATACTAGAATAAAATCATCAAAATCTGCAAGCTGCAATAACGACATTTACCTACTGCAAGAAATACGGTAATAAATATTTTTCATAATCGAGATATACTGTATACATTGGGAAAATTTCTAACCATCTCGTTGTTATTTAATTGAACAGAAAAGCTCATTTTGAACTCTGCATAATCTGTCGGCGAGGGAATCTGACCTTCGGTGCACAAAATCTGATATCATCAGGATTATCCCTTATAGTGATCACAGGATTTTTATACACTATTTACAGTGCTATCGCATGGGATAAATCCTGGCGTAGTACAGTCATGGAAGTGATACCGTCAATGATTTGGTGTTCCATTTACGGCGTCAAAATATTCATCGTTAATTACATCTGCTCGATGGCTTCCAACGAGGTATATTTTAGACAATGATATCAGATCTGATTAAATCTGGTTAGATCAGGTTGAATTTTAGAAGAAATTTTTGTGGTATAATATCGTAAATCCTCTCTCCATCTTTCATTTAAGTCATCTATAACCGGGGTGAAGATTTATGAGCTTTTAAAAACCAAAACCGACAGAAAATTTCAAATAGAGGTATGTATTTCGTTTGTTTCTTTCTCGATTTCTCCGAAGGCATTCTCACAATTTTCCATTAATCGCAAGTTTTGACATAATGTTCATTCAGGTTCAGACATTCGCGTTACAGATGATGCAAACTTCTGTCCAATTTAACGCCTGCGGATTCTTCAATTTGGATTTCACCTTAATGCAAAAAGTGAGTGCAGTTTATGTTCGTCAAAGTTTTATAAACTCCTGTTCCAATATTTTCCAATTATTTTCCAAATGCTTCTTACACGCGACTCGCACAGGTGATCGGAGCTGTAACGACTTACCTGGTGATTCTAATCCAGATGAACGGCCTGAATAGGAAAGATACAGCTGCTGTTAACCATTCTTCTATCGCCAATTCAACAAGATTTTGAATAATTGTTGAGAGTAGTAACTGCACTTTTGGTAGTCGTAGAATGCAATCAATATAGATTACTTAAAAAAGTAGATAAAAATTATGTCAAGTTAAGATTTATCTTTATTGTATTGAATCCAGCAAGAATAAAACGGAAACTACAATGCTAATTTGGTGATTCTCATAACTTTTATCGATCATGAATTCCTCAACTTCCAGGTTCGTCACACTGTGCTTTGAAATTAATCATATCAACCGATCGTAATTGCTATTTAATTGTGTCACAAAACTCCTAAAATTAAAACGTCGAAAATTTCTTTAATAAGCTCTAGCTTAATGTTCGTCAATTAGTATACGCCAATACTTGAGCACCGCGTCACAGGTCCGTGCGCTCATTGCTCAAAAAACTTAACAAACACATATGAGTGGATTAGAGAAATGAGAAAAAATTGTACAACGGATATAAGTTTAAAAGAAACGACAAAAGAAATGAATTCACACGATAAATTTTTTGAAGCCTTTCGTCCCATGGCGTTGATCAGATTTTTATTTGGAATTGGCGTTGTGGAGTATCCTGTAGGAAGACCTCATAATTTGATATCAGTGGCCTGGTCATGCTTCAACTGTATAATCCATGTGGCCGTTATCAGCATAACGATGTTGACGGAATATAACGACGTCGACGTCAAGGGATCGTTTTTGGCAGCTATAAATTCACACATTAAGATGTATGGCTTCACATCGTTAATCCTCATTTCCATATTCCTTTCGCATCGACATAAGAAGGTAATTGTCTGAAAATGATGGAAAAATTGGAGGGTTCTTATAAAATGATGTTAATAATTTTTTATCACCGTCAACAGGTAATCGATGTAAATCATAGGCAACTAGATTACTACAACGAAAAACTTGGAGCACTTGGAATCCCGAAGGATTACGAATTGATGTTTCGAACTCAACGTGGCTTTCTCATATTTGCTTTCATTGTAATTTTCATTTTGGTTGGTATGAACTACATACGAACTATTGGTGAATCATCTCACATTTATAACATCTACCTGGTTTATGCGCTGACATTTATCCTCATCATCGACTCAGTCTTCATAGTTACAATTAGGTAAATTTCTACGAATATTTTTACCAATTTTCACGAAATTCGATGATCTGTTTGCATCCAATCGCTGATAATATTCTAAAATTAATCCCCCTCAACAGATACGTGCAAAATAGATTCGTGCGACTGAATTCTGTCCTCATAAGGTCGACAGACATAAAAAAAAGGAATTTTTCGATTCCGATACTTACCGATAATCCGCATTGCCTATTTTCACATTTCACACCGCTGATAAAAGACATTCCTAACAATCCACCACGTGATATCAATAACAAAGTAAACAAACAATGGCTATTACACATAATAGGCGAAACGAGGTGTGTATATTAATGTTCGTCATCGGATGGCTTAATTCCTGATGATTCTAATTGTAAATTTCAGAGAGATACATCGAGGTCTTTGCCAAGTATCTACGAAAATTAACGAACTTCACTCTAGTCAAATGCTTCTTTTGATAACATGGACTTATGGCATTACAGTATCGACGTTATACTCTATCTATTTTATGACAACATCAGAATGTCCTTATGGATCCGATTGTGGCATGACAAATCTAAGTTACCTTATTACGTGGATATGTTTCCACTTCGGAAAATTAGCGCTCGTTTTTGACACATGTGCAAATACGTGTTTCGAAGTATCTGCCATTGAATTTTTCAATTTCAACCATCGCTTTTGACTGCAATTTTTTATGTCTTCTTCTATAATTCTTTCAGGCTCAACGAACTGGGGAACTGATCCACATGTTAGTCGAAACTTCACTCTACGACCAGGACGTCCGAGATCAGGTGAATAAAAGAAACAAAAAGAAACAAAAAAGTACCCCTAATTCACAGAAGAATAATTATGATCTTACCTCTCACCGCATAGGTCAACCTGCTTTCGATACAGCTGATACAAAACCCTCTGGTTTTTACGGTTTTGGGATTATTCGAAATCGATTCCGAACGTATCACTAGGGTAAGATTGGTAAAAAATGTTGTAATTGATAATCGAAGAATTAAAAAGAGAAATTCATCTGAAACTTTATTTATACATTCAGATTATCTTGTCGATTGTAACCTTACTGGTGATTATGGTCCAGTTGGGGGACCCAAATTTCGTAGGAGATGCTGATGATCCAGAAAATGGTGCATTTACACCATCCATATCATCCACGTTTGAAATAAATTTAACGAATTCAGAGTTCAAATCGTAATTTTCATTAATTTTATCGTTTTAATCCTGTGCGAATAAAATGCTATATAAAATAAAAACCACCCGAATTTCGCATCTTTTAATTTAATTGGAGAAATTTATTGAGCGTTAGAAGACATGTCAATGAATCATAAGCTGACTCGGCAGTTCTATCCCATTTCTTTTTTCTAACGATCCAATTGTTATTTCTTATCAGTTTCTGCCACAAAATGATGAATTAAAAAAACAAAAGAAATACTGAGGATCAATAGATTAATAACACTTACTACTCTTTTCCAAATTAAATATGAATGAGATACCTGGAACAATACACAACCAGTATCAGCGGTGTTTGACTTTTCTTTTAGAGTCCTCAGTTTGCTTAACTTCTTATCCACATTCGCGTTGCTTCGACGGTTAACGAACCGTCAGAAATAAGACCTGAAAATACTAAAAGCGATAAAGGTGTAATCGAATAATTGTTGTTTGTCATTAAACTGTATTATGTTTTCTTACCAACCGATTACATTTTGGGATTCAATAAAACCTTTGATTTACTATCAACGGTTCATTGGTCTCGGAATTTTTCAACAACCAAATCAAACCCGTTGGTTATATCACCTGATGTGTTTTTGGGTCGTCGCGATTAATCTCCTGATTTTTCCAACGACGTCTTATAATTATTTATCTTTATTAGAAGATATGAACCTCGACTCATGGGAGAGAATCGACGTGAAAGCTACAACATTGCGGGCACTGACGATGACAAATTTTCTCCACAGTTTGATCGCGCCATTTTTGATTTGGTCCCAAAGGAAGGTAATTCTGGAATAAAAAGAAACACAACAAATCCTTTATAAATTATTTTTACAGTCATTAATGAGATTAAAAAAAAAAAATACATACACATGAGCAGGTAGTATGGAACCGATTCAAAGATCTACAAGTATTGGACGACGAATTCCAAGCAATATTTGGAGCACAAATTCATTCCGAATATCGGCGAAGATTTTTTACGCTGTCTTTTCAAATAACAAGTTCTGCTGTTTTGTTGTGCCTCGTAACTGCTTATCCCCGTAAGTGGCCCACAACGTTCTTGGAGATTATGGAGGAAATGTTTATACTGATAACACTTATACGACCGCTTTGTGCCATAGTCGCACTGAACTTAAACCACTGGATTTTTCTCAGGTATTTATTTCGCATAGTTTTACTTTTTTTTTCTTTTTCTTTAAATTATCTGCAGATCATCAATCATCGATCGAGGTTAACGTGAATAAATTTTTCGCTCGTTTAGATACATTGAGAAAAAATTTATCGACTTGAACGATGGAATGTTGCGACTAGCTAAAAAATCTTCACCTTATAACTTAGCAAAAAAAATACGACCGCTCGATGTATCTGGCAATGTATTTATTGTGCGACCTAAATATAACGATGATAAATCGAAAACTGAAAAATTGATTAACTTTCTGAGAGAGTTGAGGTCAGTATCATATCATAAGTACATAGTATTATCCTTGTAGGCTATTTTACAGGATTCTTTTCAAAGATTTTCTTTTTCATTGAAACAGGAAACTTCACTTTAAACTCTGCAAGTTATCTCGTAAAATGAATTCTGGTTTTGGTGTTCAGAATTTAATCACAGCAGGAACATCATTCCTAATAGTAACGGGATTATCGTACGAATTATCTGAATTTTATACAAATTCTGGAAACAATAATGAAGCTTTTGGTGTTATCTTTATGCTGTGTTTTACAATAACTGTTCATGGCCTTAGAATCTGTTTAATTTCTCATTCCTGTTGGAGCGTAACCAAAGAGGTAGTACTTGAAACTGAAATTAATCATCACGTATCTCTGATCGTGCCGAATTTTTGGCAACTGGACGAGATAAACGAATTTTTGAATTTTCCAGGCTGACAAAACTAGAGAAATTGTTTACGAGCTATTAAAAATAAACGACATAAATCTCAGGAAAGAGGTTCGTCCTTATCTAGTAAACGTTAATTTGAATCTTATTTTTTTCCAATTCAAAAAAAATTCGTTTGAAAATGCGTTTACTTTTTTTGCTCTGCAGATCAGAGATTTTTCAGTGCAAATGCTTCAGAATCCCGTGAGCTTCGATGCTTGCGGATTTTTCAAATTGGATCATTACTTCATCCAAAGAGTGAGTAGATTCACATAAAACGAAATGCTGAAATTTATAAATCTATAGTATAGAAGTGTAATTAATTTTATTTTTTCTTTCTGTATTTCTTTAATTCACAGATGATCGCGACCATAACAACTTACCTAATAATTCTCATCCAGATGAGCAATCCTCCGAAAAATAAATGTGGTTTGTTGAATAACATCACCAAAGTTTAACCAGGATCTGAAATATCGATAAGTTAGTAAAATGCAGTACCTACTGAACAAATAAATATTAATATGATGCTTTTACCGAATTACTTTGCTCGTGTGTACATTTCATTACTCGATGTTCATGGGATAGCAGTGTCGCAAATTGAAATTATACTGCGATATTTAATATCGATCGCTCGCGTCTCATCCTTTTAATTTCCTACTATACTCTAGAAAAAATTATTTATCGACTAGGTACTTTGTTAACGGGAAAATTTTGACCATCTGATAAATTAACAACTCACTTTTACGACCATTGTTTATAAAATATGCGAAATATTGTTAATATCCAAATTGCGGCAATCAATTATGAATGATTATGATCATATACCGAGGCACATATAACTAATTGAAATTGCACAATTTCATTAGTTTTCCGTGTTAGAACAGCGACTGAGGATCACATTCGAAAATTATTACTCCGGACATGTTTTCTTTCAAAGCAAACTCATTTCGAGATTCCATAAAACCGTTGATTTTCCTAAACTGGTTTATGGGGATAGGATACGTTCGGCAACCCGATCAAAGCCGTCTGTCATACCTCCTAGTCTATCTTTATTTAATTTCAATTTACATGATGAACGGAATGCTTATGTATTTTTCTTTTTCAACGTTGTCACCCAATAATCTCTTAAACGAGATGGGTCCATCGTATTCAAAAGATATGCGTATCGTTACATTCTACGTTATAATTGGCACGAATTCATTCCACTCCGCGATCGCACCCGTCCTATTTTTCGTCCAAAAGAAGGTAATTACCTGTGAAAAGAAAAGAAAAAAGCTTGTACACCAATGGTAAAATTTCCATAATTTTACCACAAGATTGATGATTATCATATTTTAATACGTACATCCTGCGTGCTACAGATGTTACAGGATTCTCTTCACAGACTCCCAATATTAGATGCAAAGTTTTACGCGATATTTGGTGATGAAATCCATGTGGAATATCGTCAACGATTTAATAGATTAAGTCTTCAATTCATCGGCATCCATTTATCGATGGGGATGATCGCCTGGTCAAATTTCTCCTGGAATCCGCCTGTATCGGATATATTCACGACTGTCGCCACCATGACGACCTTGTTTCAACCAATGGGTGTCATGCTCACACAGAATCTGAACCTGTGGACTCTAATGGAGTGAGTTGTTTTTTTTAATTTTTTTTTACCGTTCATGTGATTTGAAAACAATTTATCTTTCAAAATTTAGATACCTGGAAAAGAAGTTTCAGAACTTGAACAACGGTTTGTTGCAATTGGTAGAAACAACACCAGCTGCCCATCATACCTCAGAAATACCTCGGAAAATATCACAGCTTAGACGATTCCGCAATGTTTTAGTGGTGAAATCTGATAGAAAAAATAAAAATAGGACTTTGAATTTGACGAACGATAAGCACCTCATTATCAGAGAACTTAGGTGAATATAGTGATAGAACTTCAATTTTCAATGTTTCAAAATGGTTTGTTAATTTTTTAATTCATTTTTGTTTGTTTGTTTGATTGTTTTTTTAAATCCAAACAGAGAAATTTACCTTGAACTGTGCAAACTTTCCTCTGAGATGAACGTTTGCTTTGGGGTGCAAAATCTAATGACTGCTGGAACATCCTTCGTAATGATAACGGCGCTATTGTACGGTTTATACAACGGTTTATTGAAGGCATTTCCTTATGATTATGATACTTTCGCAAGGTTCTTCTCGACGAATTTATGGGTCGGTTTATACTGCGTCAGAATCTGGACAATCGGGCACTCCTGCTGGAGGGTTACAAAAGAGGTAATTAGAAAATTAATTGCAGCAAATTATCGAGGGTGGGTCCGTGAAATTAGAAAATAACGACACCCACGTTTCAGGCCAAAAGGACTGGGCGAGTCGTTTATGAATTTTTAAATTCAACTTACGATGATCAGCTGTACAAAGAGGTTTGTAGATACGCAATTCGTATGCTCAGATCAAAAGTATAATGAATATTTTCTCGAAATAAATTTCGATCGAATTTCTATCCGTTAATTTAACAAGAAAAAAAAAATTCTCTCCGGCTGGACGTAGTGCAGATTGAATTACGAAAGAAATTATAAATTCATCCATCTAATTTCCACAGATCCAAGATTTCTCGGTGCAAATGATTCAGAACCCTGTGAGATTTGATGCCTGTGGATTTTTTAATCTGGATTATACTTTTATCCAAGGAGTTAGTATGGATTGTATTTCCACTTTTACTCAATGGATTCTTTCGGCTTATTGATTTTTTCTTTTCTTCCATAATTGACAGGTGATTGCAACCGTAACGACGTACTTGGTAATCCTCATCCAGATGAGCTCTCCGCCAGATGAATTCTCATGCGGTGTTTCGTCCAACTTTACCAGCCCTTCCTTAACCTGATATTGTTTATTTGGACAAATATGAACTCTGCGAGTGAACGAACCTCTGATTCTTTAAGGGTGGATTGAATATCTGAAAGTTTTCAAAGTTTTCTAGGCTTCCAAAAAATCTGAAAAAATTCTGGGTTGCTGATTGGAGTGTCTACTACATGGCCCAGCAGCTACCAAACTCAAAAATTTAAAACCCTCGTTAATAAAAATTAAACAATCGTCTAGAGAGCGGAAGGCAACACTTTTCGAAAATTACTTCCACCTTCTATGTAAAGTTAATTATGCATGATAACGACCAATTGAAAATAAGTTGATTATCTTAACAACCAAGAATATCGGTTGACTTATCAATAATCTATTGGGTCTTTCTTAACGCCTCTCAGTATCCTCAGTTCTTCAAAGCGTACAAAAGTGTTAAGGATTTGTACGACTTGTTGGAATGATAGTATTTTTCGCCACTAGGTGGCCGAGCGCCTCGGCCGCGCCCGCAGTCAAGATACCGCGCAGTCGGGATAAGGCTCCGGGAGGATCAGCGGCGAAACAGGTTCGTGGGAAAATTAGTACCAATTTTCGCCACTAGGTGGCGAAGTCCTCTCATAGGAAAAGAACCGCGCAGTTAGTTTAAGACCCCGGCCAAACTCATTGCTAATTCGCGCTTGTTCGCCAATTTTTCACTAGTCTAGTTACTATGATGTATTAGTCCTAACGTATGAGTTATGTTCATATATGATAATAAGCGTTACAATTGCACGCGGGGTATCGCATTGACATTTGCCGGAGTCAAAATGAACGAACTATTAATCTATTGATTTTGGTGGTTAAATGACCCTAGACCTAATCCAGTTAAGGAGTAATTACTCTGATAGGGGTCTAGGGGATTGGGACTAATGAGAAGATGAATCAAATACAAGTGACATCGATAATCAACGTACATGAAATATTTATTTGGTTCCGTAAAAAACCAACATGATGATATCAAGCAGATAATAGAATGTTACATATTATGCTTACGATGCTACTTTACCACGGCGCACTCTTCATTGATGCTACAGGCGATATTTCGCTGCAATAAAAGAATGTCAAGAAGCACGCTGGAAGCCTTATGTAACAACTAGTAATTAATTGTCTATAACCGACGATGTATGATTGAGTAGATTGACAATATATTATTTCCATTTGCTAAGATATGACAATGCATGATTTTTCGGCTACTTTTACGTCCACTTCTGACGACTTGATAAACACCATCTGATCCCTTTGCGAAAGTATATTCATCCGCAAAAAGGGCAGCTAGAGGATGCGCTATGCAAAAGCTACCAATGCAATTACAAAAGTTCATTTGAATGAGACCATTAGTCTGACGATTCCCTGTACAGAATATCTCTGGGTAGGAGTAAGGCTCTTCAATAAAAGCCGATGTGAGGTCGTGCCTTCTATGATTTTGTACCAAATGTAAAAAAGCGAACATACACCTTGTTCCTTCTTCATATTTATCAGCAATTGACTTTATCGCGATTCGACGAAAATCATTCATTTTTTCCAAAGCCTTTTCAATTGCCCTAGCTCGAGACGCAATATCCGATACCTCAAAATGCACCAACGACTTGTCATCCATCAATAAAATATTTGCTTGCTCATCAGAGAATTCAGCGGCTAATGTTGTTGCGTATTCGCATAGCCACTGGGCGTCTTTCTTCTGTTTTCTTATTTGTTGAACCTCTTTTTCTAACGTCGGTATCATTCTCTCACGTGCCTTCAACCATCTGTCATACCTTTCTCTTGGTAACGTTGAATTCAAATTAAAAGATTTGATCAACCGAGCTGCCAACAGTTTATTAGTCGTGCTCCTAACTTGTGACGTAAACTCCTGAAATCTCGCAGCTTCGCTGGAAACTTCTCTCAAAGCTCGTGCATTTTTCCACTCACAATCTTGATTACCGATGTAAGTACGAAGAGTTCTGTCCTCGTCGTTTAATAAATAACTCTCGGCGTGTTCGTAGAGAACTCTTTCGAGGTCAGTTAACGAGTCGGGGTTTCTATTTTGAAATAGAAGATCGACGAGTTCGATGAAACTGATGAACTCACGGAATGGAAGTGGTTGGTGGGAAGTGCGATCCAATAGTTTTTCGAATTCCGATTGCTTATCGAGCTCGCTGACAACGTGATGGTAAAATAATTCATTCAAACAGTCTATATCGGCTTGATTCATAAAAGGGACGACAACGGGCACGAGATCTCGGAAGCATTGCTCGAGCCTTTTTGCCGGTAAATCATCTTTCATCAGCCACTCTTCTTCGAATGTATTGAACCTTGTGTACGAAGAGTCTTTAACCTCCCACAAAACTTTTTTGATGTTGCGAACATCTGATGTTGGTATTTTTTTCAAGTCCGACGACCATTTCCTTTTCAATATTCGATCCAATTTTTGCAAACATTGTATCTCTGAATTATACTTGTCTCCGATTTTCACGTGGTACGCAGAGTTTAATGCTTTCGAATGTATGGAAGAGTCATCAGCTCCTAACACGACGTACACAAGTAATTCACTCAAAGCGGTCAAGAGAACTGACAGATGTATTGATTTCATTGTTGAATTCTATCGCGCTAAACACCTTAACAGTCACGCGGATTATAAACCTATGCCGTTTCGTTTCTAAAATTTCATACATCAGCTTAGAATGTGAGCACTGCCGTACACGGGTGCGTGCGAGCGACCAAGAACGGGAATTGTTTACACTCGAACGAAGGCTATCTCCGGACGATATCTTACCTCGAAAAACCAGTTTAGTGTTGTTGCGAACCTGGATCGGATAATTAATCTTCGAGTAGAATTCACCAGGTGTGTGGAATAAATTCTTGATATCCTTCGTATTAGGCATTAAAGGTCAGTCCGTTGCTGGGTTAGGTTAAGTAATGCTCAAATTAGAGTTTAAGTAATGTAGCTAGAATCAAACCCGACCTAGGAAATGTAGAAAGCTTTCGAAAACTAATTATATTGAGAATAATGATATGCACAATCAATTAATAAATTACGTTGATGCCTTGCTAATTTTCTGTTGTGAAGTATTTATTTTTAATTTGATACAGTGAACAGAAAATCAGTTAACGGTCAATAAGTACATTCAGTTTCGTAACAATTATTTTAATAATTATGTACACTACGCAGGCCTATGCCTACTTGATGAGAAAAATAGACGCTTCTTTAATCTTATAATACTTTGTACCTGAAATTCGTTCGATTTCACAGTTTGGAAGCCCCTAGTTCATTCAAAATGACAAATTTTAAAAACGATCCAACGAAAATGTCAACAAGCAGACTATTGCGATCAATAAAATATTGACCGTTGACGTTGCAGCTCCACCACCAGTTTCCTCCGTAGTTGTTGTGATGTCTTCTGGCGTTGTCGGTGCCGCCGTCGTCGTCGTCGTCGTAGTCGTCGTCGTCGTGGTGTTTATTTCGTATTCTCTCTCTAGCCAGTCGTTTATAACGGCGGAGTTTGTTTCATACCACTTGAGGTTTGTTCTCGCGGCAGTTGCGTATGCAGCTAACCCCGTCAAGTCTTCCAATGCGAGCTCCGGGTTATCAGAGATGAATTTTTCGAGCTGCAGAAAGTATAAATTATTTATCAAAGTTGTGTGAATTCGTATTGAGCTGTTTTTAATTATAGTTTCCGAATAACTTACTCTCTCAATTTGTTCCTCAGTTGCCAGCCTGCTCGCTACAGCTGAGAAAATCGACGCAACATTGCTCCAGCTTTGATAGCTTAAAAAAAAAAAGGCGAATTAGTGCGAGTTAGCGATATCTAATGTCGATGATAGAATTAAAAGAATAAACCATGGGATTCTAAAAAACTTACTACGTGAACATCTCGTTCTTATAGTTAATTAAAAACTCTAAGGTTTGTTCCAAGCCGAATCGTCCTGCGCCGTAGACGGATGAGAAAACAGTTGAACTGTCTTGTCTTCGAATTGCTTGATCAGTCTGTATCGCGGAAAATAGGTACCTGCGAAGTATGGTCAACATTTTTTGAGTGACCATTTCTTGGCCAAGGATTTTGATAACAGAATTCATGAAATCGAGATCACTTAGTCACTTACGCGTGAAGAGTAGTTGCGTTTCTTGAACAACCCAGAGCGTTGAGGATGACTACCTGTTCAGATCCATAGTTTGTCTGTGCATACTGTTCCCAGAGGAATTCCCATTCGGCGAAACCCCCGTACTTTATGGCTGTACAGTAAACAGCCGGTCGAATATTTGGAGAGATCCTGAAACCCATAAATTCGATTCTTTTCAAGGTCAATGGAAAACAAAGTTCCGAAAGTTCACCAAGAATTTAGAAGACGAGTCCAAAGTCTGTGTATGTTTTTGGTCTGCGAAATTTCGGAAAGTTGGTAAAACTTGAAATGCACGAAAAATACTTGCCATGCCAGATCAGGGTCGGCGCGCCAGGCGGCAAAAAGAGTTTGCGCTTGTTGGATACACCCTTCATGCCCGTAATTACAGGCGGAATTGACTATCAATTGTCTGTTAAGTTCGTTCAATTGGCCTTCGTTTTCTACGTCGGTCAATCCTATACTTCCATAAACATTGTCTATGATTGCTAGTACATGTTTGTCCAAGAGTATTTTGATACTCTGACCATCAAAACGTCGGTTAAGATAATCGATCCCATAGAAGAAAGCTCTGAAGGGAAGATGATTCGATTCTTGTTTGAGGTACAAAGTGGCATCGAGTGCCAAACTGTAATCCACGTATCCAGACCTCGCTAGGTTCAATAGATCGTCGATTATTTGCGCACGATTAATTTCGTGAATCGTTTCAAACGCGTCACTTCGAAGGGCAGCAATTATTCGAGACCACAAAACTGTATCATAGTTTACACGGTAGTAACCGACTTCTTGTACGTTCAGTATAATCCACTCCTCACGAGGAATAATATTGATCGAAGTCGAACTCTCGCCAAACCAAAACATGGGTGAAGTGGTTTGAAAGTTAGGATTCGACCGAGTAGTGTATGTTATGGGGATCCAGAAGGTGTAGTTTGTCACCGAGTCCGCGGTTCGGTTCAGTAAAAATCGCTCCTAAAAAATTGAAACATCCACAGTTGTTTACGAGCATTGATTCAACCCCTGAAATGCACCGAGTTTTTCTACAATACAAAATTGAATCGCAAGCACATACAGACCTGGGTGAGTTCTAAAACGCCGGACGTCAAGGTGACGTTTACGACAGGATATCCAGATTGTGAAGCCCAGGTATCCATTATCGTTTTGACAGACTGGTTCAAGTTGCCAAGTGCGGAATTAAGGTCAACTTGAGCTTGAATAGCCGACCAAAGTTTATCAGGGTTTGTTGTGCTGTACTGATTTTCTTCTAGGTAATTGTGAAGGGCACTGGCAAATAACGTTGGTCCGAAACTATGCTGCATCATGCGAATCACACTAGCAGCTGTGAAAAGCAAAAGTCATGAATTATTACGTAGTCGCAACTGAGGATTTAACGGTAGCTGATATCCATATAACGTCGCAAGAAAAATTAAGGCCTCGAGGTCGAAATTGACATGGCGTTTTCTCATCGAATGGATTTTTAGTACGTCACAAATTTTGTTTTACTCTTACCTTTTGCATAAGCAATTGTGTCGAAGCCACTACTGATTTGGCTAGGTGTCGAAACGTCATTATTCATCGGATGAGTCGAACTAGAAGCATCAGTTTCCATAGCTTGCTGAAGTCCGTAGATTACGAATTGCTGTAGTAAGTTCCATGTGGGCTCAATCTAAGTAGTATAATATTTAGTTTTCACAAAGTTCGAGAAACGGTTCGGTTATTCGTGGATGTTATTATTTCAAGGGTCGAATAAGAACTTACTGCATCACCGGCAACGTATTGATAATACCGAGCAAATCCTTCGTTCATCCAGGTAAAGTCCCACCAGTCACAGGTCACCAAATTTCCAAACCACATGTGCACGAGTTCGTGGGATACGATTGTAGTGATGTATCTCTTGTATGTAGCCGAAGTTACGTTGACGTTCGAAAGCAAACCGTATTCCCTAAAAATATAGTAAACGTCTACGATATGAGAATTCTGAGATGTGGACAATGTGGACAATTCCTCAAGTCAAATAACTCAGCATGATTAACAATAACTGTCACACTGGCTGGCGAGTAGAAACAGAAAAGAGCGGTGGCTAAAACAGTACAATCGTCTCCATTTGAGCTAAAATATGTCAAAAATAATTCTATACAAATGATTAAAAGTTCCGATAATGACCTATAGGTAACAAGCCCCCAGTTTTCCATAGCACCAGCAGAAAAGTCCGGAATAGCCGCCATGTCCATTTTTGGGAGAGGATAGGCAACGCCGGTATAATTGGCAAGGAAAGCCAGTGCCTCTTGTCCCGCGGTAAGTGCGTAGTCACCATTTGCGACTGCGTTTGGTCTAGCCCAGACTCTGAAGTCACCAGCTTCATTTTCGATTGATTCAAAATCAGAGACAATGAAGGCAAGCAGATATGATGACATCGGCACGGTTTGTTCGAATGATTCCCATTTTATACCGTCAATCCTGAAATATGAATGTACATGAACAATATTTGATTATGTTTTATTATCACCGTTATTGTTCAACGATAAGTGGTGTCGTTGAAGACAACTATGAGTCGCAACGGTACTTAAATTAATCAAAAATCGATCAGGTATCGAATAATCACTAACCATGCTATGTTATTTGATGGCATGTTGCTGATAGCATGTTGACTGATCGTCGTCGCGATGTTGACGGTGAATCTTGCCTTAAATGACGGTTCATCAAAGCAGGGAAAGGCACGTCGGGCATGGGTCGGTTGGAACTGGGTGGCTGCTATCCAGCTATAATTTAAGTTGATAATGGTTGTGAATTGAGAAAAGTGATAAGTTGGTTTTTGGAGATATTATATCAATGTCGGTGATTCACAAGTTTAGAAGTCTTAGAGTGAATTGCAGTAGTCGACTTACTGCGTGGTTCCATTAGCTGCCGTGTAAGAACTGCGATAGAATCCCTGCATTTGGTCATTCAAGATCCCAGTATATTCGCAATACACTTTGAGTGACGTGCCAACCGAAAAAGAATTACTGAAGGAGATTGTCAGCTTGTGGGTGATCGAGTTATAAGTTTCGACGAAGCCTGTTAAGGCAGCTGCGTTGCTATAAATGCTTATATTGTTGATAGTCAAGTCAGCAGCGTGTAGAACGATAACCGAAGTTTCGTTGACCACGTTCATAGTAATCTCAACTTGTCCTTCGAACATAAAGTTGTCCAGGTCCGGCTTTAAATGTATTACATAGCTCATTGGTAGGATGTCCGTTGGTAGTCGGTAGTCGGAATCGTCAGTATAAATGTCGGACAGCCACTTTATTATGGCTGGAGAATTGGCGGCGAACCAATTCAGTTCGTATTTTGCTAAATTGAGGTACGAATTGAGTGAAGATGTGATTTCGGATAGGCCAGTGCCGTTGGTTGCGGTCCTATTGATGACTTGTTCAAACTTGTCAACGAGATCTTGCGTCGAAAACCGAAGAGCCGCTCCAGAGACTATAGATGCGATGCTACTGGATCCTTCGTAACTAGAAAAGTTTTTGGCGGATATCATAAGTATGCCATTGCAGGACTGGTACGGGTTGAATTTAATCGTCAAATACACGAGGAATACTTACTATGCGTACATATCATGGTAGTGGTCTTCGACGAACTCAAGGACATATTCAGCTCCTACTAAACCTGCGCTATATACGGACGAGAAAACAGTCGTGCTGTCCTGTGAACGTATTCCACTTTCCGATAAAGGTGTGATTCCGTAGTTCAGGTACCTTTAAAAATGATATGACAGTTCAGGTTCTATTGTGATAATGCAACTCTGATGGAAACATGAGTTGTTACTTCGTAGTATTTCTCTATTTTCAAATCATTGCAACCACTTACTCGTGAAGGATTGTAGTGTTTTCTGAACAACCGAGAGCAGTCAGTATCACGATATGTTCCGTGGCGACGTTGGCCTGTCTGTATTGATCCCATAAGAAATACCAGTCTTCCGACGTACCATATTTGATAGCTGTGCAGTAGACGGTACTTCTTTGGTTCACTGGGATTCTGCACGCAGAAAGTTGAAAAAGCTTGTCAAACATCGAAATTAAATATTTTCTCCACATACAAAAAATACGCGATGAAACGAGCATTACGTTGCAGATGTGGGATTTGCCCTCCACGCAGCAAACAAAGACTGGGAGGTGCTGATGCATCCCTCATGTCCGAAATTACAAGCCCAACGTAATACGTATTCCCTCAAAAGAGTGTTGTAGTGAACTTCCCCATCGATGTCCCTGAATCCAAGATTGTTGTATGATGTGTCGAGAATGCTCAAAATATGTTGCTAAAAATCGATAAGAAGATCATCATGTATCAGTGTATCTCACCATTAGGATTGAAGTGATCATTTTCGAATTCGATACTTCAGATACATAAGGAAATGTTATTTCATGTGTACAATATTTTTCGACGTTACTCGGTAATTCGATCAGATTAAAATTCACCTTATACAAATAATAGAAAGGCGTTCCAGCGAATCGTCGATTCAAATAAGTTAAACCATTGAAGGTGGATCTCCATGGAATGTAGCTAGTCTCATGGCTCAAGTATTGCGTTGCATCAAGCACTGTCTTCCATCTGATGTATCCTGTTCTGGCCAGGTTGAAGAGGTCGTCCATGATCGAGGCACGGTTAAGTTCATGAATTTGATCGTAGTCATCCGCCTTCAACGCAGTGATGATTCGTCCCCAAGAAGCGGTGTCGTAGTTAACTCGATAGTAACCTGAAGAGATCCAGAGTTCACTAGACTAGCTCAATTATACTTGAAAGTTGCTTTATCTCAGTTCAAATAACAAAGTTATGAACTGTAATGCGCGCATCTAAAAAGTTGCCAACGACATTTTATCCTCACCAGATTGCTGAAGATTGAAAATAACCCATTCGTCAGAATCGACATTCAGCGTAACGTTTCCTGTTGTTTCGCCCAACCAGTACGTTGGATTTGTATTATTAAACTGTGGGATGCTTCGCGTCGCCCACGTGATAGGTATCCACCAGGTCTGGTTTTTACTTGCATTATTGGTATTTCTCAAATAGAATCTCTCCTGACCGAAGGTCGCGACACCGGAAGTAATCGTGACATTGAGAACCGGAAAACCAGATTGTGTTGTCCATGTGTCCATGATGGATTTAACACTCGTGTCCAGCACTGTGGTTGAAGCATCTATTCGTTCTTGGAATGCCTCCCAGAGGTGCTCAGGTGTCGCGAAATCGAATTGCCTGGTTGACAAAAGACATCAATTGCAATTTCATTGGATATTGCTCAACATTCGAACATTTATTGTGTTTCCAGCGCTCAGAGGATACGGAAGAAACTTACCGAGCTACAAGATAATTGTGCAAAGCCTGATGGAATAAAGTGTTACCGAAAGTCTTATGCATCATACGAAGCACACTCGCCGCTTTCGCGTAGGAGATGGTATCAAAAATTCCGCGAATTTGCGTTGGATTCCAGACGTCGGAGGACATCGGGTGGGTTGATATTAAACCGTCAGATGCAAACGATACTTGAAGCTGTTCAACTACGAATTGAGACTCCAATCCCCATGAGGTTTCGACCTTGATATCAAAACTTATGTTTTATCACAAAATATTCATTGAAGTTGTTTCGAATGTCATCATGTCACATGACGAACCCTGATTACTGATTTGTTTTGGAAACTTACACCTGCATTACCCTGATACTGATAGTATCTAGCGAATCCTTCATTTAGCCATAAGTATTTCCACCATTCTGGACTAACTAAATTTCCGAACCATTGATGTGTAATTTCGTGGGAAATAACGTTACCGATGACTTGCTTGTCCGCGGTTGACGTATGATTTTCATCGACCAGCATTCGCGTTTCTCTGAAAGTCAGAAGGCCCCAATTTTCCATGGCACCGGATCTGAAATCCGGCAAAGCGACCGTATCAAGTTTCGGCAACTGGTACTCGTAATCAATTAGTCCTTCCAAATAAGTGACTAATGGTGGACCGATCGACAGCGCATACGCTGCTTGGCTTATCGCATTTGGTCTCGCGTATACACCGAAATTGGCTTCTTCGTTTCTCAAGCTTGCGAAGTCCGAGACAATCACGGCAACCAAGTAGGTAGACATAGTTATAGACTGTTGGAAGGTGTCCCAGACACGACCGTTCCTGAAATCATTTTTTCCGATTATTTAGTCATTAGGCGATGAAAATTTCATCTATGATGCAGGCTTTGAAAAGTAGCAATCTTCTAACAAGCTCTACCCTAAACCCGAATTCTACTCACTCGACGTTGGAGGAGTAATTCAATGGCATGTTACTTATCACGTGATAGTCACTCGGCCTATTCACGTGGATGATGAATTTTGCTTTCAAGGCCGGTTCGTCGAAGCAAGGGAACGTTTTTCTAGCCCCAGTTGGTTCCAAATGAGTAGCAGCTAACCACCTATAAAATTTCAAATACTGATATCAGAATCATAGCTTGGTGTTCAGATCAGATCACATCATAATGCTTTATAACACAAAAAGTCCAAGTCAAGATCGAAACAAATTCACTCCGATTTCTATTACCTGGTAACGCCTGCATCGTTGACGTATGAACTTCTGTAGAATCCACGCATCGCAGTGTTCAGGTATCCCCAGTATTCGATGCGGATGTTGAGTGCTGAGCCGGCAATAATCCTTGTAACAAGTCTTATTTCTAGGAAATGATAAACGGAAGTGTAGGTGACATCAGCTATGTCAAGTTCCGTTCCGTTACTGGTGATCCTTATATGGGTCCAGGTGATTTCTTCAGTATGTAGAATAATCTTGTTTGTCGCCTTAACGACCTTGGCCTTAATTTCCACGATTCCGTCAAATGTGAAATTGTCAACTACCATATAAGGCGTGAGATGCATTTCGTAAGTTTTTGGTACGATATCGGTTGGGAGTCGGTAGTCAGACGTTGTGCTCGTGTCTGGGTAATTTTCATTTAGCCATTTAATTATATTTGGTGCATTTTTGCGGTACCAGTCAATCTCCCAATTCGCTTGAGTCAGTTGTGAGTCAAGTGATTTTTTGATTGAGCTTAGATTCCTGCCGTGATTTTCTATCAGAGACTTAAACTTCTCGACAAGTTTCGGAGTCGATAGCCGGTTAGAGATTCCCGCCAGTACGGAAGAAATACTATCGTACTCTTCGTAGCTGCAAAATTTTATTAATGATGTTTCGAACTCATATGAAATGGTAGGAATTAAGATGTGTCATTTACGCGAAAAAAAAAACAAAAAAACAATCACTCACTATTCATGCATGGCTTCGTAGTTCTCCATGACATAATCAAGTGCAAATTCAACTCCAAGTAAACCAGATGCGTAAACGGTTGCGAATACGCCGGTACTGTCTTGGCTACGGATTCGCGAAGAATTGAATCCTGTCGTTGCGTCACGAAGGTAGCTGAAACAATAGTATTTTATTTTATAGTACTCTTAGGCTACTTCGATGAATGGTAAAGAGAATCGAAACTCACCTTTCAATCATGTTTTTGTCTCGACTGCAGCCAAGGGCTTCCAGAATTACTGTTTGTTCTGCATCAACGTTAGAACGATGATATTCCCTGTACAGGAACTGCCAATCTTGAGGTGTGCCGTACTTGATTGCGGTGCAGTATACAGCAGGTCTAATATTCTTGGGTATTCTAAAAGTTTCAAAACGTCGAATGAAGAAAAAAACCTTCACTAACACTAGCGCAATCTTTGACAAAACTCGAAGCAAGTAATCCAGATAGATTTTTCTCGGTCACAAATGCTCTGATCAGTTGTTTTTGTACTTGAAGCTTGGAAAACAACACAAAAACTTACAGTTCCGTTTGATTAGCTCTCCAATCAGCAAAGTATTTAAGGGATCGGGATACGCAGTTAGCGTGCCCGAACTTACATGCCCAGCTGAGTACATCGTTTCGTAACAGGATTTTGAGTCTCGAATCTTCATCTTGTTCAACGAAGCCGACATAATCATAAACTTTATCGAGGATAGCCAGTATGTACTTCTGTAAGTACAAATCATAAACATACGTCATCGGAACTATACTTGAATTTTTGTATAACTTGGTACTTTCAACTGAAACTTGTACACCTTACCACCTCAACTCACCTTATACAATGATTCACCAGCACGCCCTGCAAACCGACGGTTAAGGTATTCTAATCCGTTGAATGCAGCCCTCCAAGGCAAGTATTCAAATTCCTCGGTAAGAAATTGCAATCCATCTAATGCAGTCTCATAATCCACGTAACCAGCTCTTGCAAGGTTGAGTAAGTCGTCGACAATAGCGGCACGATTCAATACATGAATATTCCGCGAAGAAGTTTCGTCTTGCAGAAGGTTGAAGAGCTGGGACCACATTCGTTTATCGTAATTGACGCGATAATATCCTGGATAGATGAAAAGAAATCATATTGGTCCTGCCATGACCCATCTTATAGGGTTTGTGAAGTTGGAGTACTCACCGATTTCGTGAATGTTGAAAATAATCCAATCGGGGTTATAATCAGTCATTCGAATAGTCGCTGTTTCTTCGCTGAGCCAATATTTGACGCCGCGATCACTGAAGTTACGTTGATTACTGTCTGTCCACGTAATTGGTACCCACCACGTGATGTTGGTCACTGAAGAATTTGTCTTTCTCAACAAAAACCGTTCCTGGGAGAACGTAATATTGCCGTCAGCGTAGGTCACATTAATTACTGGATATCCAGCCTGTTCCGTCCATGTCGTTAGAATGTCCTCTATCGAACCGTCAAGTTGAAGATTGCTGCCATCGACCTGCTCCTGCAATGCTTTCCACAGGTCTTCCTGTGTTGCAGTTGAGTATTGCCTAAAAAGTTATTGCAGTCCGTAAGCATCTCTTAGTCATTGGGGAGAAAAAAATTGATTTTGTTCTACTCAGTACCTTGCTTCTAAATAATTTCGGAGCGCAGCAATGAAAACATCGTTTCCAAGAAAATTTTCTGTCATGCGGACGATGCTGGCACCCTTTGAGTAGGTGAAGGATCCGAAATTATCGCTGATTTGCGAGGGAGTCGACACGTTGTTTGTCATTGGAACAGCAGATTCGAGAGCATCGCTTACGAAAACAGACTGCAGCTGATCTACTACGAATTGTTGGTCGAAATCCCAGCTTGGTTCGAGCTGCGGTAGAAAAAAGTAGAACGTTAAGCGCATCGAAAATTGAAAATTGAATCGGAGATGTCGAGGTCTGGAGCCGTGTCGAAGTGACGTGGACAGCCCCATATATGTATAACGTTGTCTCTCAAACTCACTGCAGCAGTGGCAAAGTACTGATAATATCTGGCAAATGCTTCGCTGAGCCATAAAACGTTCCACCACTTCGGGCTGACTAGGTTTCCAAACCACATGTGCACAAACTCGTGGCTAACAACTGGCGATGTCCTTTGTTGGTCCAGTGCTGAAGTATGTGTCTCGTCGTAAAGCACGGCGGCTTCTCTATAAGTAACTAAGCCCCAGTTTTCCATGGCACCGGATGAGAAGTCTGGAATCGCCGCCATGTCCATCTTAGATAATGGATATTCAATACCGAAAAGATTCTCCAAATATGTTAGTGCTCGTGGGCCGAAATCGAGGGCGTACGTGGCCTGAGAAACAGCCTCTGGTCTTGTCCATATGCTGAATGTTCGGGCGTTATTGGTCACTTCGGAAAAATCGGAGACGAGAAACGCCACTAAATAACTACTCATATTGACGCTTTCCTCAAATGTATCCCAAACGTAACCATCCCTGAAAGAATTTTCTTACCATGAGGCTCCATTTACAGAAAATATAACCGCCAGTGGGTTACCGATTTTTCAAAAAACGGATGTAATGATTAAAGGTTTTTTAACTTACTGTGGTACACTCGAGTTTGCTAAAGGCATGTTACTGACACTCCTGTAATTTGATGGCCTCCGTAAGTTGATGACAAATTGGGCCTTGAAAGATGGTTCATCAAAGCACGGGAACGCCTGTCGCGCATACGTGGCTTCGAACTGAGTAACAGCGAGCCACCTAAGGAATAAGTTATTGTTAAAATCATTCATCCGAACAGATGAAGGATTGTAATAATTCAATTTTTCTATAAAACTGGATGTGCACAATACCTTGTTTCGCCAGCTTCGTTGATATATGCGCTTCGATAAAGCCCCTCCATATCTTCGTCCAAGGTACCTTCGTAAGTCATATCGATGGTGATGGAAGTACCAGCCGGCAATATTGCTGAGAGCAGAATCGAGTACTTTTGGGTGGTCTGGTCGTATGAGGTACTCAAAATCTCAGCAGTTTGTGGGCTTGCATCAACTGACAGACTATGCACCGTAATCTCGTCATAATGGAGTACAATTTCATTTGTTGGTTCGACAACATTCGCGAGAATTTTTACTCTGCCGTCGAATGTAAAGTTGCCCTCGAGGAGATGTAGAAACAAGTGGACTTCGTATCTACTGGGATAGATCGTTGTTGGAAGGCGATAGTCGATCGCGTCCGAATGTTCCTTAGAAAGCCAGTCATAAATATCGTCAAAGTGTTCGGAGTACCAGTTCTGTTCGTATCGAGCAAGTGTGAGCTGGGATGACAAACCGCTGGATATTGATGAAAAGTCATCGGCATGAGCAGTAGTGATCCTCGAGTACTGAAATTAACTGGATTATTCTCACTTCTCCGCCTGGATTCTGAAGTATCGTGCACATTTTGAAAGTAAACCTAATTACCTTGTCCAATAATTCCTGAGAGGATAGCCTTGCCGATACACCAGATAAAATGGACTGGACATAGCTGAGGCTGCCATAGCTGAAAGATATTGAAACGGACTTGATCGGTAAATATTTTCATCCGAAATAAACGTGAAAAATTCGCAGGCTATGGTTGTTGGACTTGTAATTTCATTTGTGTCAAATCGAATAAGTTTAACGCACTAGGACTGGATATCTGCGTAGTAATCTGAGACGAAGTCCAATGTTGCTGTAACTCCTACCAGTCCACCGTAAGTGTAGACAGATGAATAGACCGTTGACATATCCTGCAGCCTTATACCTCGTTCTTCTTCAAGAAGGAAGTGTAAGTAATCGTAGAGAATTTTGTAATCCCTGGAACATCCGAGCGCTTGAAGTATGACAATTTTATCCGCAGCAACATTCGCCAAATCGTATTGGTTCCAAAGGAAGTGCCAGTCATCTGACGTTCCATACTTGATAGCCGTGCAGTACACAGCAGTGCGCTGATTTGGTGGAACTCTGCGAACGAATCGAATTTAGCGAACTGATGAAAAAGTTTGTGTTTTTTGCAATCATTGAATTCTGAATTTTCTTACGTATTGTTAGAAGAAGACGCCTTAAACTTGGCGAAGTATTCGAGAGCTTTGCTTCGGCAATCCTGATTTCCGAAGTTGCAGGCCCAGTCTAAAATTTGTCGACGATTGAGAGCGTTGAGCCAATCTTCTCCGGGTATATCATCAAACCCAAGTTCTTCGTAAATACTTTCGATGAGAGAGAGAATATGAGACTGTAAACCAGCGAAACCAGTTTCAATGCAATTGAACTTTATCTGATTGCAGGTGAAGATCGATTTGAAAATTTTTCTTTACCTCATACAATTTCTGGATGTGAGTGTTTCCGAGTAGTCGACGATTAATGTAGTCCAATCCTGTGAAGAACGATTTCCACGGAATATAATGTTTCTCCCGCTTCAAATATTTTGTGGCTGCCAAGACGGTTTCATAACTAAGGTAGTCAGCTCTGGCAAGATTGAGAATGTCATCGATTATCTGAGCTCTGTTCAAGACGTGGACTGTCTCGAAGTTGTCGCTGTTCAATAATTCAATGATTTTTGCCCAGGATGCTTCGTCGTAATTGACTCTGTAATAACCATATTCTTGCACGTTGAACAAGACCCAACCGTCAGATCCGGTACTCAATTGGATATCAGCAGTCGCGGTACCCAACCAATAGTTTACAGTTGTGTTGGAAAAGTCTGAATTGCCTTCTTCTACGTAATTCACGGGTATCCACCAAGTCTGATTAGTGATGGAGTTCTCCGTTCTTCGAAGCAAAAAACGCTCCTGAGATATCGAGGCCACTCGTGTTATATTATTAATCTTGACATCTAGGACGGGGTAACCAGCTTGTAATACCCAAGTATCGAACACAGTCTTTGCCGTCTGTCCGCCGAGGTCAATCCCGTAAGAGTCCACTTGTGTCTGGATGGCAGCCCATAGATCATTTGGCTCGACATTACCGTATAAGCTATCGGTCGAAAAATAAATAGAAAGAAATATTCATTAGAATCGTCGCCAAATCACAGGCTGTCATGTGAAGAACCAAAAATCAGTCACATTCTCCGATTCATTACGCAATGGATAAGAAAAGGATCGAAAAATCCATCTATTTCTTTGAGACAAATGCCTGAATAAGATTCTTGGAAATGTCCTCATTAATTCTGCTAATCAACGGCACACTTACTTCGCAGCGATATATTCGTGAAGAGTTGCGTGCCAGACTGTTTCCCCAAGGATATTTTCAATCATTCTGATTATACTGGCACCCTTGTTGTACGAGATCGTGCTAAAATGATTTGAAATTTGGCTGGTCGTTGATACCGGTGCAACCAAGGCGTGTGCTGATTCTAGAGCATCATTTCCAAACACCACTTGATGTTGTTCAACCAAAAACTGATATCGCATTTTCCACGTTGGTTCGACCTAAGATTCATTCCAACATTGTATCCCAGTTTCCATACATAAGTAGGGTGGTCGATTCAAAGTTGTTACTGATCCACTTACCACGTCAGTCGCCAGATATTGAAGCCTCCTGGCAAAACCTTCGTTGAGCCAGGCGTAGTCCCACCACGCCAGTGTGATTATATTTCCAAACCACATGTGAGCCAATTCGTGGGCCACGACCGTTGCAACCCTTGCCTTAGCAGTGGCTGAGGAATGATTCTCATCGTAAAGCATGGCTGTTTCTCGGTAGGTCACTAGACCCCAGTTTTCCATAGCACCCCAGTCAAAATCACTCAGAGCAGCCATGTCCAGTTTTGGAAGAGGGTAGTCGTGTCCAGTGATCTCAGTATAGTATTCCAGTACCCGAGGACCCACACTTAGGGCATACTCAGCCTGCTCGATCGCATTCGGTCTGGCCCAGACAGTGAAATTTCGTGCGGAAGTTGTTAGACTTTCGAAATCGGAGACTATGAAGGCCACAAGATACGTGGACATTAGTGGTGTCTCTTCGAATACGACCTGGACACGTCCATCGCTGTAATAGAATGAAATCCAGTTTGAGTTATTGTTACTCTTACTTACAATAGGCAAGTCATCATTATGTCCTATGTTCGATCTTTCATTGGATATCTGATTCTTCATTGATTATCTAAAGTATTTCACCTCAGGGTTGACTCGTTCGCAATTGGCATGTTGCTAATGGCGTGAAGATCTTGCGGTCTGTTGATGCGAATGTTGAATTTGGCCTTGAAAGCAGGTTCATCAAAGCACGGAAATGCTTGCCGCGCGTAAGTTGGTTGGAACTGTGTGGTGGCAATCCATTTCAAATTTCCATTGACATCTGTGTAAGAGCTTCTGTAGAACCCTGTCATATCATCAGCAAGGATACCTGTGTATTCCATTTGCAAATTCACCCTAGAACCTGCATACAGGACTGTCCCCAGAGTGATATTCAAGACGTCAGTGGCATTATTTAAAATCTGTCCGATGACTGGAACATTTTCAGAGTTTGCCAAGGTGACCCTGACGGACTTGATCGCCAAGTTCTTCGCATGCATGTAGATGTTGTTTGTAGTCTGGGTCACGCTTGTCAGAACACCGACGGACCCATCAAAAGTAAAATTTCTTTCAAAAAAAGGCGTCAATGTGATTGTATATGTTTCTGGTGACAGGGTATTCGGCAGACGATAAGCCTCTGTGGCTCTGCCCTCGATTATATTTTCGCCATCGCTGGTATCTTCCCCAAACAGGATTGGATGACCCTCTGTGAAAGCGAAACAAACCGCTCCCGCGACCACCAGGAATTGAGTAGCCTTCATCCTACGACAATCAAACGATGCAGATTTCTGATCTGTTGACGTGAAAATGTGGACTTATATGGTCTTGATCGCGTTGACATTTATCACTTCACTGATATTCAACGACAGAAATTTAATGGTAAAATAAGTTTATGATGTACTTGAGGAATTTATGATACGGAGCGACAAGGTGACACATTGCGGTTACACAAGGTTCACCGATTATTGATGAGGTAGTCTGTAACTATTGTTACCGATTCATCAAATACATCAACCACACGTACGATTGGAAAACTCTAGCAGCTCGATGACACAGCGATTGAGATTCTTCACGACGATAATTATGCACAAACGACAAGTACATATGGAATTGTAGGTAAATCTGTCCAAGATTTTTTTATCAAACGAAGGACGGACTTTGACTGTATTTTTCGTCCAAGTGACATTTCAATCGACATTTCAAATTGTACCATGAAAATTAAGCTAACTTTTATCGAATATACTTTCGGTAATTCTAATCTATTTTGTCAAACCGATTAGGTGAACTCAATCAATTTCTCAGACGTTTGTCAGACTCGGCGTAAGGGTTCTAAGAATCATAGAAGCGATCGTGACCTATAAGAAGAGTAAACAGCAAGTTTAAAATTCAAACTAGCATTTGACCCGGTAACGTCACAGGTCGTATTACAATTGATTTGATATTGGACATTAATTGCATGCACATGGTTATTTTTTTTTCAATTTGCATACATATACCGGTCTCCCATTGTTTGATTGTCTGAACATGAATAATTTCTATGTGTCAGTTGTGGTCTTGACTCGTTACATAATCTGAATATATTTATCGCTTTTCAAATATTTTGCACGAAATTCCGCGTTTCATTTTGATTATAGAAACTGTTCAGAATCTTTCGTGTTCGGAATGGTATTTAATAAAGTGTTTTAATTCTTCGCTCATGTTAATCTCGTTCGTTGTGGTTTTCAAGTTTTCTAATTGCTCTGTAATAACTTTGAGAGTGTTGAATCTGGTTTTAGATAATTAATGAGATCCTCTGTTCATATTTTCAACACCGGCGCGGTAACAACTACCCTTCTTTCTAACATTTCCGATAATTTTCTCTGGTCGAAAAGCACGACGTGCAAATGAACTTCACCACCGATCCAACACTTACTTCTTCTTCTTATCAAGTGTGATTTCTTTTGTTATAACCTTCTCTTAATTCATCCAGCCATCTCACTACAAAGATACATTTATTAGAGCCGCACTTGTTCACCATTTGATTTATTTCTCTTAAAAAAAGAAGAAAAAATGCACTCTTTGTTTTATATTTTTTCAAATTTGCCAAATCTGAACATTGCCATGAGTTGAGCTCACAGGTTAAAAATCTAAATAAACTCGCAACAGAATGAAAAAAAAAAAGAAATTAATTAAAAGAAAATCAAACAACGTGGAAGAGCGTTTTTTCAGCGGTTAAAAGTTGAGCTGTTAAAAGCGAACTCGTGTGAAGTGAACAGAGCTTGATTTAGAACTGCGAGTTGGCTTGATGGTTACTGTCCTTTATAGTATATCGTATTTCATTATCTCAATTACTCATATCATGTTTTTGAGAGAATTTGCTCATAATATTTCGGTTCAAAAGTTCAACGAAAATCTTCTTTGTGGTGAACATCTTTTATTAGATAAATTTACTCTTGATTGCATTCGGTTAGAACTGTCCAATTTCCTGACCGATCTTTCATTGAACTCTCGCTGATGATTCGTAGAATGGTTACAACATTGGCTCATATGATTCAATAGATTTCATTTTTGAATGATGATCAGTACAGATAATTTGTACCTGTTGTCATTTGATTGGCGACGTAATAATATCCGGATAAATTACCGATTTCGATAATCCGGGCGGTATTTTTTCTTCGAGATTAAAATTTCTTTATCTTTATGACAGTAGCTACAAGTAGGCCGCATATGAGATGTGTTAGGATAGGATTATTATCGATAATCACGATTAAAAATTTCATAAACGGATCAAACTTTGCTGATCTCACGGCCGACCACCAATCTATCATTCTGTGCTTTACGCCCACTGTGCACTTGATAACCTTTACCAATAATTATTAATTTTATATTTCAACGATTATGTTAATACAGCGCGAATTCGCTTCTGTTGAACTTGATAGAGATTAATTCACTGGGTAATTTTCAATTTGTAACATAATATCAAAATTATTCAGAGTCACCTCATATACGATGATATTCAATAACTTACGATTAACACTCTTCATATAAAATAGGATTCTAATTCTAATTTGCTATAATTCTTTGAAATATTCAAATTAAAGAAAAATGAATCAAGTTCGTGGAATAATTAACAAAAAAAAAAGAATAACTATTAGACGCTAGGATACGAGTGGCTACCAAAAAACGTACCTGTCACCTCCGAGCTCACTTCTCGGTCTTCGAACTGATACACAAGTCTGCTGGTTTTATAACAGTCGCAAGTATCTTATCTCGGTGGGCAAGGTTTTTTTTTCAGGATTTTATGTGCCTTTGATTTTTCAATTTTACCCGCAAGTCATTTCTTCCGTCTAACTAAACAGTTTTTGTTCCATTTCATGCCTTTTCTTTAATGAAAATCTTTTATTTTTGTTCCTTTTATTTTCTTAATCATTTACGGGATCATTAGGTGAAAATTTCATATCTCCACCGAACAATCTGCAGTTGCATGAAATTTCATAGCAGCGACATTTTTTTGTACCCTAGGCTATCTGGCGAAACTTATTTCACTAACATGTTCGTTTTTCATGACTTGGGCCACCTTGAAGTGCTCGAAACTGCAGTGTCGAAGATATTTTTCTTTTTTTCTACGGAACTATGGAACGGAAAATTTTTCCTCCATTGCTTATCTTCGGAGCAAATATTAATGAACATGTTGTGCAAAAATATTGAAATAATAATGAATGAATAAATAAATACAGGAATAATTTTCCAGTCCAGCGTTGAAATACCTGAAAACCGGAACAGGGGTTGGAAATGTGAGAGGAGAAAAAAATCTATTTTTTTATCACTGTACAAATCGATATTCATTTATTACCTGAAAAAGACTACATTTAAAATTCGTTACAAGTGCAAATAGGTTATCGCATACAGAAAATCTCAGGTTGCAGTTTAGATAACGTCAATAAAAATTAATGTAACGACTTTTGAGTAAAAAACTTTTCGAAAATTTAGATTTTGGGCAGCGGGAAAAAAAGTTACGACTTTGAAGATTAACACAATTATCACGTCAAGACGTCGTCTCATCTAGTAAGAATAGTTTAACAATATCTATAGATAATCAGCTATTTTGATTCTATATCAGGTAATTCTAGACTGATGACACGAGACAAATCAAGTAACGATCGATAGATCATCAAACAAAACAAAAAATGGTTCGAACTTTGATCGAAAACTAGCGATAACACTTTTGAATTATGTAGTAAGAAATAATCCGATATTACCGCACGCGCTACAACTAATGTCTACATATTTGTGAACCAGATAATATACCGTATCTTGTATCATCGGCCAATAGCTGTTTGATAAATATTTTTTTTTTCTTGTATACAAAAAAAAGCTTGCCATTTATGTTTGCAATTAATGACCAGATCTAAAAAAAAAATGAAAACAGAAACAATTGATTACTTATGTGTTAGTACGTAATTGTTGTACAAATATACTTTATTTGAAGCTCTCGGTAGGGAGATAATCCTAATCTCATATATCGTTAAAATAATTATATTTTACTAGTCATTTTTTTGACTTTTTATTTCTTTTTATATTGATAAATGCCATAATTTAATATCTTGGGATTCTTTTATAGACTAGTATTATGAGTAATCGTATGTTTTACAAATTTGGGCAATCATAATATGATTGATTTATGATTTTCATTTGATTCGATTTTATGCCTATATATACAAACATATTTATCTTATGTACTAATGTACAGTTATAATTGGTACAAACTTCCTCACACTTTTTAATCGTAATTTGAAGACAAATTTTTGTATAATTTGGCGGGTAAAAAAATTGGTGGAATTTTTAACTCTCGCCATTACTGATAGATACGTAATAAACACGCGAGACCAAATGTAAGTAGAACACTGCCGATTATATTGTTTGTTCCGCTTCCGACTGTTTCTCTAAGCCACGCGCTGACCACTTCTTCATTTGCTTCAATCCAAGCCAAGTTACTCTGAGCATTCGATATCCCAGTATTCGCAGCACCTGACAGAAGGGCTGCTTGGGCGTTGGCAAAATTTTGCAACTGCAAGAGAATGTATTAAAGAAGAATTTCATCAGTAAATTGAGGAAGAATAAGGAAAGAGATGTTTGAATAATTAAAATGGAAGCCATATTACCTTGGTCAGCTGCTCGACTGTTGTTATTCTGAGTCCAATACCGGAAAGTAAAGTTGCGATTGACGAGGTACTGCCGTAGCTGTAAAAAATGATTGTCATTTCTTTAGAACTTAATTATTATTTTTAATAAAATATCGATGATTGTTAGTTGTAATCATTTTCTACTGACTATGCTAATATGTTATCAAAATTATTGATGATGTAGTCCAAGGCCGGTTCAACGTTTTGAGCACCTCCGTAAGTATAAACAGAAGCAAAAGCAGTCGATGAATCTTGGGGTCGAATGTTGGATCCAGAAGTCGTAGCGAGTTCCATGTAGCTGAAAAATTTCAGGCAAAATATGCACCAGATGATGTGGAGATTTTAATACTAAAAGTGAAAATTATTGTTTGATGATCCTGATGATATCTGAGAAAATTTGACAAAATTGATGTGATTACTTGTTCAAAATGTCCCTGTCTTGCGCACAACCAAGTCCTCGAAGTATCAAAACCTGTTCACTGGAAAGATCGGTGGCCAAATATTGTTGCCACAATAAATTCCAGACCGTTGAATTTGCGGTACGAATACCTGCGCAGTAAATTACGCTTTTGAGGTTTGGCGTTATCCTGGAAGTGAACAGGAGCGAAAGTTAGTCATATGGATATGCATCATAATTTTTTGTATCTTATCTCCCCCTACGAATCTTACGCATTTTGATCCCCGTCAATCAACCAGCTCAAAAGTTTTCGATTCGCAAACTCCAGGCAATCGGTTTGACCCAAATTACATGACCAAGTCAGCGCGTTTATCCTGAGGAACTTTTCTACGTGTTCATCGCCATCAGACTCTTCATATCCCACTTTATTCAGGGCACCAGCTAGCAGACTCGTAACGTAAGTCTGATTATGAAATATATAAGAACTGTATAGTAAAACGAGAATGAACTTGCAGGAAACGTTTTTTTTTTACAAATGTCGATTCGTATCAAATTTTTACGATGCTCAAAATGATTTTGATTGTCAGAATTATTTATTTTTTGTTTAATCACTAAAATATCATGTGGATCAAAAATAGTAGATTCAATGAATGGTCGAGTTAAGTCAGAAATCAATAAACATGACAGTTATCGGCTAGCTGATTTATATCTACATACTTCGATGTTGTTTAATAGATAAAGCGGTGCCAAGAGTTGAAAGACTTTCGCTGTTACACATGATACGATAAACGTCTATCAGATATTATGAGTCGAGACATTCCGAGAAGATTAAATGATTGTAGAAAATTCGATCAGATCAAATCAAAAGCCCCGGAATTATTTGTTAGCATTTTTTAATACTCACTCTGAAGTCAGCGTACGAAGCCGTTTCAGGTAACCATCTGTTCAAGTAAGTAAAGGCGCTGAATGCCGAATACCACGGAATGTAGTCGGTTTCCTGAGACAAATATCTGGTCACGCTAAGGGCCGTTCCGTAATCTAAGTAACCCGCTCTCGCAAGATTGAGAGCATCGTCGATCAGCTGTGCTCGATTTACCGGTGATATTTGGTTGTAGTTCGGACCCGTTAAATGGGCGACTAACAAATCCCAGTTTGTTTTGTCGTAATTGACACGGTAGAATCCTTCAGGATGGAGAATTAGCGTAATTAGGAAACAATACCCTGAATTATGTAAGAACAGACTGTGACCTCGAAAATAACGAATCAAAAGATTCACCTGTTTGTTGTAAATTCAGCAGAATCCAATCACTGGCGGAAGGTACGAAAATTGTGGTAGTTGCGCTATCAGAAATCCAAGTGGTAGGAGTTGTTACGGAATAATTGGGGGCCGATGCAGTTGCCCAATTTATTGGAACCCACCAGGACACCGCAGAGTTATAAGAATCACGATTTCTCAAAAAAAATCTTTCCTGTTGAGAAAGAAAAACATACACGTTGACGGCTACTCAAGGCGATGGTTCCAACTATAGTCGGTTGACAAGTATCACCTGGCTCAAAGTCACCGTTCCTGATTCGTAATTCCTGGTCGCTGTGACCAGCGGAAAACCAGCCTGAGTCACCCAAGTATCCATTATTTGTTTAATATTCAAAGACTGGCCGGCGTTGTCTGCAGCCGTTTGAATCGATGCCCACAGAAGATCGGATGTACCAATGGAAAAGTCACTAGATTGATGGGAAAATATTATCCGAATTATGAACTACTATGGAATGGAAAA
Source organism: Athalia cordata (assembly GCA_963932425.1). NCBI lineage: Eukaryota > Metazoa > Arthropoda > Insecta > Hymenoptera > Athaliidae > Athalia > Athalia cordata. Next base: position 2,168,847 of record OZ010627.1, read on the forward strand.
AAGGTGTAGTGAACGAATCAGTGGAACGCCAGACGTTGTCGGAAGTCACTTACTTGGCATAAAGGTAATTTGTAAGACCAGCTTTGAAAACGGGGGTCGTGACGATGTGTTCCAACATACGTATCACAGCTCCAGCTGGAATATAAAAATAATTTCGATTTTAGGCTCACGACAAAGTGGCGCACAAATATTTGCTGCAAACTTTAAGCGTTGAGGAACCTTATGACCTTTTGCGTAGGAGATCGAATCGAAGATGGCGCGGATTTCGGTTGGGGTCTCGACGTCGGCATTCATAGGGTGAGATGTGTCGAGTCCATCCACTGGAAAAGCGGTGGCGTGAATTTCCGAAACAACAAATTGCTCGTCGAGCCGCCAGGACGGCTCGATTTCGTCTGTCAAAAAGTATTCGAAATACGTGGCAAAGCCCTCGTTCAGCCAGAGGTAAGTCCACCACTCTGGACTTACTAGATTTCCGAACCATTGGTGAGTAAATTCGTGAGCGATTACCGTCGCGATATTTTGTTTGTCTGAAGTTGTAGAAACACCTTCTTCAAAAAGCAGATATCTCTCCCTGAAGGTGATAGTGACATTAGAGCAATTTATTCTTATCGTTAGCACAGAATTACAATGTGAAGACCCACCTGTACGTAACCAGACCCCAATTTTCCATGGCACCAGAAGCGAAATCTGGTATAGCAATTTGGTCCATCTTTTCCAATGCATAATTGTAATAAGAAACGTTCGTATATTCCGCTAGAGCTTCCAACGCCTGGACACCAAAATCAAAAGAATACTGAGCGGTGTTGATTGCAGATGGTCGTGCCCAAACGCCGAAAGTATTATCGGAGTTTGATATGTTCGCAAAATCCGAAGCTATGAAGGCCACCAAGTACGTGGAAATCGGTGGCGTAGTGTCGAAGACAGTCCATATTTTTCCATCCGAGCTAAAGTTTCAAGACAATTGATCATTTTTCTTTTTACTTGCATTCAATTGGGAAACCGACAAAAAAAATTTCAGCTGTTGGAAAACATGAATTCTTTTCAATCCAGATTGCCATCAAGATACGAATGAATATGTTTCGATCATAAATGGACGTTTCGGATTAACGTTCTCACATGAGACGTCATCGATCACCAACACCCGAGGATTAAGGCAATATACCTGCATTATAAACTGATCTGAAAATCTACCACTATTTAGATTAGATCCAACAGCTGATTTAATTGTAATTTTCTTTCATGTATCAATCAACCGAGGTTTATAAAATTTATCATAAAACAATCGAAAGGACACATCCGTTTGAAACTACTCGGAATCAATTGGAATGTTTAATCAATAAACTTATCAGCGTCGAACGAATTTTGCAGAAATCTTACCTGTCCACAAATTCGTCCATGATCGGAGTGTTCGCCAAAGCATGCTGCGACGAACTATGTTTCAGCAAAATGCTTACTGTGGCTTTTTGAGCCGGTTCATCGTAACAAGGAAACGCGTAACGTGCGTGAGTTGGTTCAAATTTACTCGTCGCTATCCATCTGGCAACAAAAATTGTGATATCAGTTAGCTGGTTTCGCGAGAAAAACACTGTAGGTACACATGCAAATAACCATCCGACAATGTGCAATATGTGACGTTACATAAACTCACACGGTGTTTCCTTCGAGATCTATGTATGAACTTTTGTAGAACCCAATCATATCGTCCCTAAGATCACCAGAGTAATGGATTGTCAGGACATATGTTCCAATCGGTAGAGTTTCATTGGTATGAATCGATAAGAAATCTTTTTCAATGTCATACGAATGTTCAACATCGTAAGAGAAAAGCTCTTCATTCGTCAAGGTCGTTTGATTCTCCGCAATTCTCTGCTCTTTAGAATGAATCGTTATTGTATTTGTTGGTTCCAGGACTTCGAGGGTGATTCCAGCAACTCCGGTGAAAGTGAAATCATCTTCGAGACGCGGGTGAAGTTGGACTCGATAATGAATGGGCCGTGTATCTGTGGGAAGTCTGAGTTCTCCGGTTGCTCTTGTCGTAGTATTAGATTTCTCGAAGGGCAATTCATCCGGAAATGACAAAGGACTTTGTCCTGACAGCGCCAAACCTGGAAAACAATTCGAACAGATGTGAACGAATTGTTCAGTTTTACAAAAGGATTGCTGGTACTCAAGGCTAATGCTTTTCGAGTTGAGCAAACGCGGTTGATACTCATTCATTTTTCGAATCACAGATCTAGGTTGAAAGTATAAATAGTGAATATAAATGTTCAAAACCCCGTAGACGCAAAAGTTTTGACCTCACGGAATATGATGGACAGTTGAAGTAACCATTAAATTGCGTTACATACCTGAGAGTATACATAAAACCAACAGCAGTCTTGATTCGATCATGGCGGTCGCTTATGATCTAAGTTATTCTTCGCAAGAAGCATCGATCGCCTGAATCACGGATATTATATCGTGGAACGGTTCATCCCACCAAAATGCCGCGTTATCTTATCATTGATCGATTTGATAGTCTCGATGTTGTTATGCCACATCCAATTCTTGGCCGATTGTTTAATGTTCTACTTCGGTGCGAGCTCTTTCAATCTCATTTCCAATTAGACTCGAATCAGAAAGTGGCAAAAACTTTCCTTCGAGTAAATATAACTCGTTAGAACTGTTTTGCTCAACTTTCATATGCATATGGGGTGTGATTCGCCCCAATAGTTTTCAACCCCATGTAACATTTTAACTTTCAGCATTTTATCGAGAAAAATACAGAGTTTAAGGGTGACAAATGCGAATCACGATGAAATATATGGGAAAATTGAAAGTTCGTAGAAAACAAGAAAGTACTGTGCGTGACCACAAATTGCCCGAAATGAACCAACATTATGTAACATTGACTGAAGTAGTCGAAGGAAATTTGATTGATCATTTCGAATGAGACGATCGTTTATAAATGATGTAAATTTCAATTGATGTCGAGTTGTCAAATTTATCGAACAAGATTATCTTGAACGTAAATTAGGATGAAACGGCATTTTAGTGTTGACTGTTGGATCGAGATATTAGAGATAATAAAATCTGTTCCAGTTTCTGATTGTACAACGGCAGAATGGTCGGTAGAGTTTACTGACTCTGCTGACCCTACTGGCTAAGATCTGGCCGCCAGTTAAAGAAAACGAGAAATTCTTTCTTTTGATTTTCGAATAATGTAATCGTAATCGTAGATAAACTATATAGTAGAATAAAAAATTGTATCTGTTTAGATTTGTAATCAGATGTGTAAACTGTTCTTATCCATATGTTGAATCAGCTTCAGCAAATGATAAGTCATTGAGCGAATTTTTTTCAATATATTTCGAAATATTATGATTCCATCGAAAAATCATGTGATGACATTAATTTCACATAAGTCGATCTACGTCAAACGGGGAAACTCCAGTTGCGCACGGTTCAATTGCACACGGTAGCAATGGCACACAGCATTTTGACACACAGGTTTTTTGGACACAGCTAGTTCAATTGCACACAGTTCGATTGGACACACGAATGACTGACCGACGGCGTTTTCGGACACAGTAGCTTTTGCACTAAATACTTCGATTTTCACCCGAAAAAAACACCAAACCTATAGCCTTAATTTTTTCTCAAAATCTGCAAGAGGAATCTACATTTTTTTTTTTTGGGTTTTCCATGCTATTCCTATGTATTTTGATCTCAGGAATCCGAAACTGCAAGCCATATTTATTTATCTATCGAATTTATCAAGTTATCGCCAATTTATCGATCTGAAAAGTGAAAAATCAAGGATATCTTGGTGGCATGCAATATTAATTTATTGAAGAACTTCCAATAATTTGATTGTAACACATTTATTGTAAGAGAAGATTTTTCTGATAGAATAAATCCGTAATACATCCTATGATGCGTTGAAATTCAGTTTCTCCCTTCTATTCATCCGTCACAAAACAACCCCCTCAAATTGAGAGTTTAATTAACATCGAATGCATCATCAACATCCTTTGTAAGCAACACATCACGACATCAGGCCTTGACTCGGACCGCCTCGTCGCATGCATACAATAAGTATAAAACTGCGGCCGATCAGTTTTCATAAAATGGTCTCTTTGCTCACAATATGGCACGGAGATCTGAAAACTGATCGGAGTTTTTTCTTTTTTCTCGTTGTAGTCATTAAGTTATGAATAATTCATTATTAATCGAATTTCATACTAAAAATTCAGGGAATAACTGCTTGATTAATATTGGTCAATCGAAAAAGTTTATCCGAGTTCGGAGCATGAGGTTGAAATCTAATCGATTGCAATCTTGAACCGGTCAATTACGGACGTGTAACTCGGTATTCGGTCCTCGGAGCATCTTGCATTATATGTAGATCCTTCTTTATGGCAACGGCAGTACGGCCGCAGCAGCCGGCGCGGCAACATCCGCAGCGACATCGGTAGCAGCGCGCAGATCCTTGGAGAACAGAGAGAGAGAGAGAGAGACGAAGGTATTATCTACTAGTCCTTAAATTCAAAGATCAGTACGCAGTTGCTATTGCGCCACAGTTCTCTATTTTATTCAAATTTCTCCGATCGCGTTGTGAACGAAAACGAATGGAAAATCTTCCGAATCTTTTACTTGTTGAGTTCGCTTTCCGGTTTTATAAAAATAACAACTCGGGAAGTGTTCGTCTTTGAATAATGATTGGAACCGTTGGTGAGGATAATCAAGATCCTTTCGCCAAAACTGAAACAAATAGGATATAATTTGTCGTCGGAATTCCGAACGACTATGACTGATTGATTAGACGTTTATAAATTCCTATATTCGTATACTTATTTGATAATATTCTAATTGATTCGGAATAGTTCTATGCGTGTTTGAACACTATGAATTCTTCTGTCTATGGAATTGAGGAAGTTATCGTCGGGGTTATGGTTCAAGAATAATCTTCGTTGTTACATTATATTGAACAAATTTATTCACATGTTTGAGGTGCAATTTAACAATTTTACTCCATTTCTTAGATGATATTTTCTTATTTCAGGTTCATAATCGATGGATATGGAATTGGCCTGATTCTTCGCAGTATTTATTCAACTTCAAATTACGTTGTGGAGGAGTTACAGGACATCGGACAATATTTCAACCGACTATTCGAACCGACTTCCTGCTAGTATCGAAACGGGTAGTTGCGCAGACATCACCAGATGCATGGGAACGGAGCGAAAACTGAATTTCAGCGAATAGTGGCAATAGTTATAAATTTCGGCATAGATTTTTATAAGGTAGGTTTATACTCTTTCATACATAGGTGTTTTTCCAGGGTAACAATCGAAGTATTTGCAAAATCAATTGCAGGACGCTTTCTCTACGTATTTTCGCGTAACTAATACGAATACACCGTTGAAATTATTTTCGAATCAAATCCCATCGAGATATCCTTAATTTTTCACTTCTCAGATCGATGAATTGGCGATAACATTCTCAATTTCATAGATAGATCAATTTAGCTTTCACATTCGGGTTCCTGAGATCAAAATACATAAGAAAACCATAGAAAAATCGAATAAAAAAAATGTCGATTTTTGGCCCAAATTTTGAAAAAAAACAAAGGCTATAGGCTTAGGATTTTCTCGATTTTGGGGCTAAAAATGAAGTATCTTTAAAATTGATTGTAGGACGCTTACCTTACGTATTTTTGCGCAAGGAACACGAATACGTCGATTAAATTGATCTAGAATCAAATCCCATCGAGATATCCTTGATTTTTCACTTTCCAGATCGATAAATTGGCGATAACTTGATCAATTTAATAGATAAATCAATTTGGCTTGCAGATTCGGATTCCTGAGATCAAAATACATAAGAATACCATAGAAAAATCGAATAAAAATAATGTCGATTTTTGGCCCAAATTTTGAAAAAAACAAAGGCTATAGCCTTAGGATTTTCTCGATTTTGGGGCCAAATATGAAGTATTTTTAAAATTAATTGTAGGACGCTTATCTAACGTATTTTTGCGTCAGGAATACAAATCCGCCGAGTGAATTGAGCTTAGAGTAATATTTTCCGAGATAATGCAATTCTTCCGCAGCTGCAACTTACGTTTATCATGAATACTCACCTCTGTTCGATTTTTTTCCAGGAGACAAACAAGTAGCCTGCGAAGCAGTTTGGCCTCTCATCAGGATGAAGGACTATCCTCGGAGCATCTCCAAAGCCAATCATCATGTGTTCGGCGTAGAAAATTTGTATAAATAAGATCGTCCTGTATACGTATTGTTTGTTTCTTTTTAAGAACTATAAAATAATTAATCTAATGTTAAGCGAGATAGAAGTATTGTCTTTTACACGATTGTAACTCGTTAAAATCATATAAGAATGTGTATCTGTAAGACTGAATCTATAATAGTCATTACGATGTCTCCATACGTATTTTTGATTGTTGATTTATCAATAAACATTAACTACTATCAATACACGATTGTTCAACTATTATTGATCACACCCCTGTACTCCTCATTCACTACCATTTGTCGTTGGCGAAATTCATAGATCATATCCTACATGATATCATACATCATCACATGCATGCATGCATGCACATGATGGCTAGATGTTTCGAACTGGCTCCTCGCCTGTCCTGTTCTCCTGATACCAAACTCGATTTTTGGGCAAATTTACCAAACCGGAAGTGATAAGGTAGATCCCTACATTACCGGCCCTGACAATTCAAGGAACATTTCGGCCAAAAATTTGAATTTTGGTATCAGGAGAACAGAACAGGCGAGGAGCCAGTTCGAAACATCCAGCCATCATGTGCATGCATGTGTATGCATGTGTATCACATCATATTCATCTTTCAAATGATCAATAGATCATACGCGTATCCCTGCAGGCCTCATCATGTGTATGCATGTGTATCTTATCATGCTCGTCTACCGAATCGTTAATAGATCCTATGCGACTGCGTGCAGGCCACGTCATGTGCATCTATGTGTATTGTATCATGCTTTATTAGAACCGGAAGTGATAAGGTAGATCGCTACAATACCGGCCTTGTAAATGCAAGGCACATTTTGGCCAAAAATTTAAGTTTGGTATCAGGAGAACAGGACAGGCGAGGAGCCAGTTCGAAACATCTAACCATCATGTGCATGCATGTGCATGCATGTGTATCGCATCATTCTCGTCTGTCGAATGATCAATAGATCTTATGCGTATCTATGCAGGCCTCATCATGTGTATGCATGTGTATCGTATCATGCTCGTCTACCGAATCAATAATAGATCGTATGCGGATGCATCCAGGCCACATCATGTGCATCTATGTGTATTCTATCATGCTTTATTAGAACCGGAAGTGATGAGGTAGATCGCTACAATACCGGCCCTGACAATTCAAGGCACATTTTGGCCAAAAATCTGAATTTTGGTATCAGGAGAACAGGACAGGCGAGGAGCCAGTTCATCCAGCCATCATATGCATGCATGTGCATGCATGTGTATCGCATCATTCTCGTCTGTCGAATAATCAATAGATCTTATGCGTATCTATGCAGGCTTCATCATGTGTATGCATGTGTATCTTATCATGCTCGTCTACCGAATCGTTAATAGATCCTATGCGACTGCGTGCAGGCCACGTCATGTGCATCTATGTGTATTGTATCATGCTTTATTAGAACCGGAAGTGATAAGGTAGATCGCTACAATACCGGCCTTGTAAATGCAAGGCACATTTTGGCCAAAAATTTAAGTTTGGTATCAGGAGAACAGGACAGGCGAGGAGCCAGTTCGAAACATCTAACCATCATGTGCATGCATGTGCATGCATGTGTATCGCATCATTCTCGTCTGTCGAATGATCAATAGATCTTATGCGTATCTATGCAGGCCTCATCATGTGTATGCATGTGTATCGTATCATGCTCGTCTACCGAATCAATAATAGATCGTATGCGGATGCATCCAGGCCACATCATGTGCATCTATGTGTATTCTATCATGCTTTATTAGAACCGGAAGTGATGAGGTAGATCGCTACAATACCGGCCCTGACAATTCAAGGCACATTTTGGCCAAAAATCTGAATTTTGGTATCAGGAGAACAGGACAGGCGAGGAGCCAGTTCATCCAGCCATCATATGCATGCATGTGCATGCATGTGTATCGCATCATTCTCGTCTGTCGAATAATCAATAGATCTTATGCGTATCTATGCAGGCTTCATCATGTGTATGCATGTGTATCGTATCATGCTCGTCTACCGAATCAATAATAGATCGTATGCGGATGCATCCAGGCCACATCATGTGCATCTATGTGTATTCTATCATGCTTTATTAGAACCGGAAGTGATGAGGTAGATCGCTACAATACCGGCCCTGACAATTCAAGGCACATTTTGGCCAAAAATCTGAATTTTGGTATCAGGAGAACAGGACAGGCGAGGAGCCAGTTCATCCAGCCATCATGTGCATGCATGTGCATCTCATCATACTCGTCTGTCGAATGATCAATAGATCATATGCGTATCTATGCAGGCTTCATCATGTGTATGCATGTGTATCGCATCATTCTCGTCTGTCGAATAATCAATAGATCTTATGCGTATCTATGCAGGCTTCATCATGTGTATGCATGTGTATCGTATCATGCTCGTCTACCGAATCAATAATAGATCGTATGCGGATGCATCCAGGCCACATCATGTGCATCTATGTGTATTCTATCATGCTTTATTAGAACTGGAAGTGATGAGGTAGATCGCTACAATACCGGCCCTGAAAATCCAAGGCACATTTCGGCCAAAAATTTAATTTTGGTATCAGGAGAACAGGATAGGCGAGGAGCCAGTTCATCCAGCCATCATGTGCATGCGTGCGTGCCTTATCATACGCATGCGATGAGGCATTACGAGTCAGGGCCTGATGTCGTGATGCGTTGCTTGCATAGAGGATGTTAATGAGAGTTGGATGCAGGGGTGTAATCAATAAAAATCAAGCAACCAATTTGGGAATAGCTGTTCGTTTATTCATGAGTTATGTAGGTAGGATACATTCAACAATTGTGCTGTTATAATATTCATAAGGGTATTAATAAAGTTCCACCATCATTCACAAGTTTCAAAGTCTTTCTAATGATTACAAGACATGAGGACATGGTCACTTATTCCACGTTAACAATTATTCGCTATATATGTATAATAATTAATTTCCGAATTGAAGGCCAGCAGATGTGAATACACTTCCTGTTGAAGGTCGGGGCTCGTCCGTGATTGCGACGTCATTATTACAACACTGGTCCTCTTCGGCGAGTCTGTGCCACTGCTGACTCCTTGGAACGTCGTATGTCCTGCGGCACTGAAAAAAATAAGATATCTCGATGAATATTGGCTCTGACTTTATTTACTCGACGATAGATCATGGATCATAGATCATGGATCATGGATCATGGATCATAGATCATGGATCATAGATCATGGATCACGGATCATGGATCATAGATCATAGATCATGGATCATAGATCATGGATCATAGATCATGGATCAAAGATCATGGATCATAGATCATTGATTATAGATCATGGATCATAGATCATGGATCATGGATCATAGATCATAGATCATGGATCATAGATCATGGATCATGGATCATAAATCATATGTCATAGATCATGGATCATAGATCATAGACTCGCGACCATATATAAGAATGAAAGATCTTCCTGATTTAGTCAAAATCTGACGTAATTTTTTCATCAAATGAAAGATTTTGTGAACAGAAAAAAAACATACTTCATGTAAAATATAAAAAATTACTATAGATCATAGATTTGCGACCATATACAGGAATAAGAAATATACTCCATTTTTGGCCCTAAAATTACAAAAATCCTAAGCCTATAGCCTCTGATTATTTCAAAATTTGAGCCAAAAATCGACATTCTTTTTTATCGAGTTTTCTATGGTATTCCTATGTATTTTGACCTCAGGAATCCGAATCTGCAAGTTAAATTGATCTCTCTATGAATTTGAAAAAGTTATCGCCAATTTATCGATCTGAAAAGTGAAAAATCAAGGATATCTCGATGGGATTTAATTCTAGAATTATTTAATCGACGTATTCGTGTTCCCTGAGCAAAAATACGTAGAATAGGCGTCCTGCAATTGATTTTGCAAATACTTCGATTTTTACCCCAAAAAAACACCAAGACTATAGCCTTAGTTTTTTCTCAAGATCTGGAAAAGTGATCTACATTTTTTCTTAAAGAGTTCTCTATGCTATTCTTATGTATTTTGACCACAAGAATCCGGAATCAGGAATAATTGACATCAGGAAATATACAAAGACTATAGTATTCGCTCAGATTTTGTGCAAAATCGCTGCAAAAATGTACGAAGACTACAGTCTTTGGTGTTTTTTCGCTCGGATTTCATCGAAAATCGATGAAAAAATGTACAAAGACTATAGTCTTTGGTGTTTTTCGCTCAGATTCCATCGAAAATCGCTGCAGAAATGTACAAAGACTATAGTCTTTGGTGTTTTTTCGCTCAGATTTTGTGCAAAATCGCTGCAAAAATGTACAAAGACTATAGTCTTTCGTGTTTTCTCGCTCAGATTTCATCGAAATTCGCTGCAAAAATGTACAAAGACTATAGTCTTTGGTGTTTTTCGCTCAGATTCCATCGAAAATCGCTGCAGAAATGTACAAAGACTATAGTCTTTGGTGTTTTTTCGCTCAGATTTTGTGCAAAATCGCTGCAAAAATGCACAAAGACTATAGTCTTTCGTGTTTTCTCGCTCAGATTTTGTGCAAAATCGCTGCAAAAATGTACAAAGACTATAGTCTTTGGTGTTTTTCGCTCAGATTCCATCGAAAATCGATGAAAAAATGTACAAAGACTATAGTCTTTGGTGTTTTTTCGCTCAGATTTTGTGCAAAATCGCTGCAAAAATGTACAAAGACTTTAGTCTTTGGTGTTTTTTCGCTCAGATTTTGTGCAAAATCGCTGCAAAAATGTACAAAGACTATAGTCTTTGGTGTTTTTTCGCTCAGATTCCATCGAAAATCGATGAAAAAATGTGTCCTAGTGAAGTTACGATAACGGGGATTTGATGTAGAATTTTTCCTGATCTTTTCCGATTTTTCCTGATTTTTTCCGATTTTTTCTAATTTTTTCAGATTTTTTCTAATTAATTAAATGATTTTTCACTAAGCCCCGCCCAGAAAGCGCAAAAAAATGGCCCTGGTGGCGTCATCCCTCGGATTTCCCCCCGAACTAACCCCTATTTTTTTTGCTCAAAGTCGCGCTGGTGGCGCCATCCCTCGGATTTTCCTCCTGAACTATTGTTATAAACAAATCGACTTTACGCCAAAAATTAGGGGTTGGTTCGGGGGAAAATCCGAGGGATGGCGCCATCAGGGCCATTTTTTTGCGCTTTCTGGGCGGGGCTTAGTGAAAAATCATTTAATTAATTAGAAAAAATCAGAAAAAAATTAGAAAAAATCGGGAAAAATCAGGAAAAATTGGAAAAAATCAGGAAAAATTCTACATCAAATCCCCGTTATCGTAACTTCACTAGGACACATTTTTTCATCGATTTTCGATGGAATCTGAGCGAAAAAACACCAAAGACTATAGTCTTCGTACATTTTTGCAGCGAATTTCGATGAAATCTCAGCGAAAAAACACCAAACACGATAGTCTTAGTTTTTTCTCAATATCTGGAAGAGTGATCTAAATTTTTTTTCATAGAGTTCCCTATGCTATTCTTATGTATTTTGACCTCAGGAATCCGAATCTGCAAGCCAAATTGAATTACCTATTAAATTGATCAAGTTATCGCCAATTTATCGATCTGAAAAGTGAAAAATCAAGGATATCTCGATGGTATTTGATTCTAGATTAATTCAATCGACGTATTCGTGTTCTCTGCGCAAAAATACGTAGGATAAGCATAGTGCAATCAATTTTAAAAATACCTTATTATCGGCCCCAAAATCGAGAAAATCCTAAGCCTTTAGGATTTTAGGATAGCCTTTGTTTTTTCCAAAATTTGGGCCGAAAATCGACAATTGTTTTTCTACTGTTTTCTATGGTATTCCTATGTATTTTGATCTTAGGAATCCGAATTTGAAACATTGAATTGATAACATCATAACGCGAATGAATTGTTCATTGGATAGAGATAAGTCTCGAGATACGAAGCGCAACTGTTTACCTGACCTATAAATAATCTGGAATCGTTAAAAGTATTTATATATACGTGAGGGTTTGTGTGCTCACAATCAGTGATAACTAGTTGTTATACGGTGAATAGAGAAGTTGGAGTTCTCTTTTTTACAACAGTTGCACCTCAATAAAATAATTAAAGTAGTGCAGAATGATAAGCTAATAAACTGATAGATAACACGTGCTGTAATTATTACATACTTTCAAAAAACGGATTTTTTTTTTTTAATTTTCCCTCGATTTTAAGATCGAAAATCAGCACGGTCGGAGCGTAATCTGTTGATTCTGAGCACACGTTATACAACAAACCTTTGCTAGGATAAAAAAAATATTCGTTATTTTAATACGAATCGAACGCGACCAGATTCATCAAATTTCGATTATTGGTTCTTGAGATATAATAGGAAACGCACATGCAGATTAGAATAGAGAAATTTAAAGGGAATTTTCTACCCTGGCGGGCCGCACTCGAGCCCTCGCGAGTTAGTTCTTCATCTCGCCATCGGGTTGCGCAGCTCACTTGACCTTCTCGCAATGAAAAGAATCCCCGTGAGCTTTAAGTACCGTGAGCTCCACGTATTTGACAGGTACGAGCCTCTGCTCACCCCCTTAAAGGGGTACCTGTATTGCATTTTTGGCGATTTTTTGTTACACGTGCTCGGGCATTGGAATGTCGGCACGTGAAAGAATTTAAATATAATTTATGGGTTTTTAATAGGTGATGAAGTGTTAACATCTTTTATTTGCCTTTTTTTTTAGATCTATTGTACGGAGGTGTGAAACGATTAGTCGGCACCACCTGTTAACTCTTTTCACACCTTTCGCGACCTACCCCAGTGCACTTGATTTTTTCTCGGAATACCTATGTAACCGCAAGAAATACATATGTACGAATTCCTGTGGTTATATATGACAAGTGTACACTCGGCGAGGTGAATTCTGACCCACTTCTTCCGTAAGAACAGTAGGGCTTAGTCAAGAATCGATTTTCACGGGTGTACACTTAAAAATATCGTAGAAAAATTTTTTTTTTTTTGTTTTACTTGTAGAAAAATGCGCTTTTGAAGCAGAAAACTAAGTTATTTTTTTTTGATATTGTTGTATACTCTTTCGTCGTTTGCCGAATATTCATTCATTAATTAAAAATCATATATTATCCCGTATATAGTATCCCGTGAGTGTAGGTGCAAGCTGACAAAATACTGAACTGGAACATAATAATTGTCTCAGTCATTCATTCCTTTTCTGATTAAATACCGCAAAGTGTATTTTGGGTCGGGTCGTGGCCCAATTTAATTTGCACTGAAATTGCATTGATGGTTTTGACTACCTACAGCTGTCATAATACGAATGCAAAGCATCCCGAGTTGTATAAAAGCCAAGTTCGGTAACAGTTGAGAAATTCAGTCACGATGAAGAACCGAATTTTCGCTTTGATCTTATTCGCAACAATTTTAAGTACCAAAGGTGGGCATAGCCAAGAATTAGGATCACTGGAGCAATTATCTCATAATTTTAGGAAAGAAAGTGTCGCTGACGTTTCTACTCACTGCGCCATTCAAACAATTAGGAATTTAACACTTGTCCAAGTTAATCTCGGAGTGGATCTACTTTTCTTCGGGATAAACCAGAGGATCAAATCATCCGATGAAAGAACAAATTCAGTGGAGATACTCAAGCGGAGAACCTATCAGGTGTTTAGACAATCAATTGTTTGGACCATCGAAATAGCGAGTAAAATTCGATCCATATCATCTTCAAAACTCGAGGCAATCAAAGATGCGGCACTAGCTCATCTGAACCGAGTACTAAACGCTTGTTTCGAAGCGATCGAAATGACCAACAATGAAGATGACTGCTATTTGTCAGAAGAAATCCAAAAACGTGAGGACGAAGCTAAAGCTCAAAGTGTTGCTGTGATTGTCGAGATTTATAAGATTATAGCAGAAGTCGCAAAAGGACATCCTGGTCTTCAACGTGTGATAGAAAAAAACGAACAGCTGTCAACGAATTACATTCGACAATGCGCTGCCAATATCTTCTTCGGCATCAGAATCCTTTGGGGTTACGTTAATCATGGCGAAGGATGTGAAAACTGCTCGACATATTACATCGCTCGTGCTCAAGCTCAGGCAAAGTCCGCTATGGATATTCAACTTGACGCTCAATTCGAAGCTATAAATGCCCTTTGCAAGGAATTTTGTGCCGATCGAAGTGGAAGCCGACCGCAAAACTGTGCTAGGAATTACTAGCCATACACCGAAAGATCTTTTGGAATTTTAGTCATATTTATTAATCAATCGTTTTCGAACACCTTAGGAAAGTACTGTAACTATCGCACCAATCGAAAATATAAGAACTTCGAAAATCTTTAGGAATAATAATTGTTGCATCAAATTTGTGAATTTGACAACTCATGTTTCCATTGACTCACGATTTCACCGCGAATTCAAAAATGCTGCAAAAATGTGTCTTGAATAAAATATTCTTTCATTTATTTATTCGTGACCTACGTTGATCTTCCGATCATGAAACTCGGTAGACTTGCACTAATTTTAGGTATATGTATAATATGGGGCATTCCACATCAAACCAACGAGTCATCAGCCTGACCCTTTGGGATTTTGATGAATGATTTTGGAAGGTCCTGGCGACTTCAAATATCTTTGGCACAAAGATGGACATTTTTAAAATCGCTGAATTTCCCCTATAAAATCGGGGATTCGAAAACACGGTTTCGTTATGATTCAAAAATGGGATGAAAATGCTGAATGATTTTTTGATTTTTTTTTAATTCATGTTTTTGAAAGAAAAAAAATTGTTTTCGATTTATTTCGAATGGTGGTTTTTGACGGTTTCTGGAAGTCAGGAAAAAACCTGATATAAATGATTAGAGATACCAAAAATTAACAATTCTGTTATACCGTCAGAATTTGTCGTCATTTTTCTTGACGCCCTTTAGAGTAGAAGAAAAAATTACATCTCATGATCGTTATGCATTTACGGATATCTTATGAGAGTCTCTGTCCTATATCGGTGGATCGACGTCCGACTCGATGAACAAATTTATAGACCGATTCGAACTAAGTAGATGTACGAATAAACGTTTCACCATCATTCATGACGTCATCATCGAAGATAATAGAGGGAAAAAGATATCGCTCCGGAGCTAACGAAAAGTAATTAGGTAATTGAGGAAAAACTTGGGATCTTGTGGGAATTCACCGAGAGTTCATATCACCCATCATCCCCATCATACAAGATAATTGCCTTATCAGGTCAGACGGCACGTTCGTTATTTCGCGGATTTGGGTATGAATGAGGAAAAAACTTACGATCTTCTGAAGTCACCGAGAGTTCATATCACTGATTTTACTAATCGTACGAGATAATTGTCTTATCAGGTCAAACGCACCGTTCGTTATTCAACGCAGATTTGGGTATAAATACGGCAATTGGCACGGATCGCTACTCAATTCGGGTAACATCAGCGAGCTACAATGTCATCTGCACTGAGTTTGATCGTTTTTGCATACGTCCTTTGTTTCGGACCAATTCGAAACGATGCGCTGATCATAAATAACCTCGGAAACAAGATATCTGAACCGAATACACCCTGTTCCGATCAAATTCCAGATATTCATCGGACACAGGAATTACCAGACAGCGCGCCAATAATAAGGAGACCCGACTACACGTAAGTATAGGTACAAGAAATATTGTTATGTCCGGTCAAATTGATTGCGCATTTTCGTTTGTAGATATACTCCCGGAATTGGTGCGCACAAGATTTTTGATAATTACCATCCCTTGGACTGGGACGACGCTCTGCAAAAGTGTCAAGAGGAAGGTGGTCACCTGGCTGTTATTGATTCCCCTGGAGAAGCAGAACTCTTGAAAGGGCTGTTCGCAAAAACCCGGACTCGAAAAGATGGACCTGAATGGGACTTTCTCCACATTGGGTTTCATAAAATTTCCGGAGAGTGGGTCACTATCTTTGGAGATCCCCTACCTCCGAAAGGGTCCAAAGAATGGAAAATTAGGGAACCGAATCACCCAGGCTATGAATTTTGTGGATCCATGTACCTCAACGGACTGTTTAATGACATAACATGCTCACATCAGTTAGGATACATCTGCGAGTTGCCTTACGTTGAAGAAAATTAGCTCAAATGCTGATCTACATCAATAAGACCGCACATCCTGACTTTCTCATGAAGAGTAACTCATTATAGGTCACGAGATTAGTCCAATAATTTTATTTTACGAATAATTCTGTTATAAGACTCCTTGAGTGAATTAACACGCAGCAAAAACCGTTGTAATGTAGAAAAAAAAAGCCGCGACATACTAGATTTCAAAAGGACTTTGTATATTGAATCTGGAAAAGAAGTTCATCAAAAAATACTCATCAGCCGTTCGATAACTTCTGAATAAAAACTTCGTCCATTTTGACTGTATGTGATTATAGTTTTGCAATTTCATTGGGTTGTTACGTGTGTTATCGACTTTATAGCTCAAATCCATGACTCATTCGAACTGAGCTGGATGACTCTGATGAGAATTCTCAGAAGCAGATGAACAGAAGTGTCGATGATTTTGAGGTATTTTTAATTCTGCGGTACAAATTCTTCTAACGAGTCCAGTTTATCTAACTGAAGGAATATCAGTAATAAATAACTACGAAAAGACGCAGGACCTCTCTGACCGAAATAAACTGCATCTTGCAGGTGCAATTGTGGACTGTTTAACTATAGATCTCTCCGATTTCATCATCAAAGTGTACTACTTTTTTCATAAACGAGACGCAAGATGTGAAGACTTTGAAAAAGTTCAAGCAAAAATGAATTTGCCGCCACATAAATTCATCAAACACATAAGCGCTAGATGGCTCACTATGGGTCCAGCTGCAGAAAGGGTTTTAGAGCAGCTCAGTGGATTGGAAGAGTACTTCCTACGATTCCTATCTGAAAAACCGGTCTTGATGTTACTGAACAGCGTTTTTAAACAATCAATTTTGAATGAAAATGTGCTTGTTAGATATTGATGCTTTGATCAAAGACTCTATTAATTTCGTTGATTTATCCAAGGTGACTGACTGTCAGTAAAGGGTCTCTTATAGTACAACCTTCAGTCAACGCTTTGCGTCGGCCGAGCACGTTTTGCTTTATACAGCTATGGTAGAACTCTGTATACGTTTTGAGCCTTGAGAAAAATTTAGGGCCAAAGTTTTCCACGAGTCGACGACCGATATGATAATCGTTACAGGCTTCTTTAGTGCTTCTATTATTATATCAGTAATGAAAAATTATTACATCAGTGGGGGAAAGCATGCCACCCACTGATCTCTAAACTAACATAGATGTATATAGATCAGTGATTCCACCGGTCAATGTTGTCAGAGGTTGACTCGCATCTGTTTCAAAAGTTGACAGTTTGACAGAAAGCAAAATAAAAATTATTCAGCGTTGATAAAAAGGGGAGATAAAAAGAGCACGTGAGAGTGGTGCGACAAAATCGATAAATATGTTTAGTGCTTATGTAAGAAACGTAGACCATAACTCAGGAGCTACGTATCAGCGTCACAACTCAGAAAGATATGAGGTCAATTCGAGGGTCATTGCTACGAGAAATTCTAGTTGGCGGCCCAAGAAATGTGAGCAGCAGAATTTGCTTGGCTGGCAAACGCCAAGTCGGATGTGCTGGTGCAGGCGAAGGTGCAGGTACTAACGATAAAAGATCAAACTTCAATCAGGAAAAACTGAAATAAATTACAAATACAATTGCCGATTATGGATGGGACTACTACGGCAGACGACGCCAACGCGACCTTGAACTCGAATCCAGTCGCCAACCACAAGGGCAAGGAGTGTATGTGAGATATAAACGAGAAATATGAGCATTTGCAGTTTCTTCTTCGCATGTTCAACTCCGTTGCAGCCGAACTTGGAGCGTGTCAAAGAATAATTCAGTAGCCACGTATTAAGCGTCGTATCATAACCTCACTTTCTTCAATTTTCATAGCTTCGAAAAAAAACAAGTCAATTCTGGGAGGAGCGGACGACACAAAATTACGCAGGACACTATGGAATCCTCTTAACGTGTTGACCTGCCCTCCTGCGTACAATCATGCCTTGGTCATCCTAAACAGGCCTCTGCGTTGGAAGCACAGTTTGTTCTTCCATCTGTGGAAAAAAGGTAAGTTATTTCGTACCTTCTTCTGCTTACCCCCAACAATCTTTGAGCCTTTGGAATTACCTTGAACTCCTGACTATCTAATCATCAAAAACAAGCAATTGTCGATAACAAATACTAAGTTGCAAACAATCCAAATTAAATCGATATGGTGCTGTTTTGCAATATCAAATTATGTAAAAATTCTAGTTATACTTCAAAATTTCAGCTCGGGTAACGGTTACCGTTGATGGTGGAACAGATCGATGGATAAACTACCTTGGTTCTCAAGGAGTGCCTATGGTTAATGGAGAAAATGATGAGTTCCTTCCAACTCTGATCACTGGGGACATGGATAGTATTTCACAAGACACAATCGGTAAGCTGCGCTGCATAGGGGCCAATGTAATTGAAACCCCCGATCAAGATGCTACCGACTACACTAAGGCCCTCGTCGAACTTGCAAGTTACACCCGAACCAAAGGAATAAACGTAATTATATTTTCTCAAGAAAATCTTTCATTCAACTTAATATATTCACTCATTCAATCTCAAAACCGACATAAAATTCTCCTAAGTTTCTCTACTCAATTTACAGTTAGATGGGATTTATGTGTTCACTGAAACATCTGGAAGATTGGATCATATAATAGCCAACATCAACACGTTATTCATGGCTGATACGCTTGTGGGTGATGTCCAAGTATGTAACAGATTGAATTTAGACTTAACATAGTTTAGGTATCTCTTATTTATCCAAGCTTTGAAGTTGAAGCTCAATGCTCAAATATACCTGAAATACTGTGAGATGTTACGCAAAGTCAATACAACGTTTTTTTTAAGAATTTTTTTTTTTTTTTTAAGAAATTAATTAGTAGTTTTTTTTTTAATTATCGAGAACCGTAGAAATCTTCTGAATGCTATAGGAACAGCAGCAAACTCCTGCTAATATTTATAAGCTGGTGTACTGCGGTATTTTTACCAGAGTAATTGAAGTCGCTTGCTCGCATTCCTCATTTTCAGAATGCCTTCTTTGCCCCAGGTAATACAAGTTGCCAGTGAATCTTTGACGTGGCTGCTGCATCCTGGTACTCATAGGATATTGATACCAGAGGTATTATTAAGAATGCATTCTTGGTGCGCTCTCATGCCCGTTGGAAGTCGTGTTACAAGCATTACATCAACTGGGCTCAAGTGGAATTTGGGTAAATAATATTTATCTTCCTATGGCAATATCAGACTTTTCTGATGGAAAAAGTCTGACTATTAAACAGTGCGGCTTAATGTTGTACATTTTTCAGATAACAGAACACTTGAGATTGGCGGAACAGTCAGTACTTCGAATACTTACAGTGGTTCTTCTGAGGTGACGGTTACCACGGATACATCGGTGCTCTGGTCGATGGATGTCAAGCCACTTTTAGAAACTTTTTGCCCTGAAACTCCTTAGTTAGGCTGGGTAACTAACCCAAACTACTGAAGAATAACTGGGATACTGAAGAATAACTAAAATAATCACCGAGTCGAGAAATTTGTAATACCGTAGTAGGTGATTGAAGAATTTATTAGGTTGTAAATGATTGCCTATGAGTAAGTGATTTTGGCGGTATACATAGACAGTAGAATAATTCAACTGACAGACCACTTACTTCAATCCCAGCTAGGTGTGAATGAGGAAACTCCTCTCATCTTGCATTTGCAAGGACGCTACACATCTAACAAGAGTGTGAGGCAGAAACATATTAGTCTTTCAAATTTATGTATAGAAAAAACTTGTGTTAGATAAAGTGGTTAACGGAGTACTTAATTTTAGAAATCACTTTATGTGATTGTGTGCGGAATATTGCAGCGTGAAATGTTGGCCTAGGATCAACTAAAATACCACCTCGTTTTCTGTTGAGTTCAAGGGTGAACTACAAAGGAGACGTCATATAATTTTGATAGATTTTGAATAAACAATCATCTCTCAGAATAACCTTGTTTGCACTGAATTTTCTCAACCTCTTGGGTAAAAATTCTCTAGTCGTTGAATTCGTTGTTTCTTATGTTCGATTTAGGTATGAGTTTACGAAAGGTTGTTCGTTACCTTTAGAATCCCGTAACAAGTCGTTTATCATTCTCTGCTAACAAAAAGCATTTTTTTCTTTTACCGCATTCTTATCAAATCGGACGCTTCTCAGCGATCTCAACCAAACACGAATTACATATTATTTATTATTTATTATCTGCAATTCACTATGGTATTTAAGAATCTTCAACAGATAATGGAAACAGCCTGGTTGCAGACACTAAACGAGTAATCGTGAACATGCTTTTGTATTCCAATTTCTTTGCGTAATACCTACTCATACTATGCATATTGATATGAATCGTGTGTCACCTCATCCAGCCTTATCTTTTATTGTAGCATGACAGAAACAGCCCATATGGCTATTGTTGGATGTTCTCATCGTGAACCTGACAATGAGTTGCTGGTGCCACTAGCCACTCGTCAGTTATTACGTTCATTCGTTGAATGACTTCGGATCCGTTCGTTCGTTCGTTTCTTGCTTTACGTTCGTGAACGTGCATGTAGTGCGTACCGGCGACTTGAGGACTTTAGTAGACGGTTCTGTCTCCGTTCGAACTTCGAAGAAGTGCTTGTGAAGTCCGTTGCTCCGCCTTTTTTCGTTATTAAGTTATTTTAGCATAACTTGAGGACGATTCTAGTTTGTCCACGCCAGTCGCCGGGGCTGGCCGAAGCTATGCTGCAAAATTTTTAAATGTTTTCTCTATCAACCGAGCGACGTTTCGACCTTTCTCGAGTTCAAAGTGCAAAGTACGTCTAAACGAGTGACCAAAAATACGGTGAAATCATCGGTCTAGGGTCGGGGGCTGTTCAACGGTTGGAAAGCTTCCGGCGTCGTGTTCAAAAAATGAATCTAACCTCGCGGCACGTCGACTTGCGATGAGGCAGGAGCAAGAGGGATATTTTGCTGACGACGTCGTCTGCCCGTCATAATTAATCCTCTTTCGTGAAAAATCTTTGGCAAAGATTCAGGGGGAAGAAAACAAATTACCAAGTGACTGACAACGGCTTCTAGATGGCATTTGGTTCTACGAGCTCTAATATAAAACGAGGAACTAAAACAAATAAAACGTCACCCTGAAATAGAAAAGAGCCGATTGAGATTTCGTTTCATAAAAAGTAGTACGTACATTCTTTACTTACTTCTAATATTTAATACCTAATCTTCTCCGTAGTATCCACTTTCAGCTGCATTCTACATTCTACTAACAATTGTCTACTGAAAAATACCAAAGACAAGAATATTTGTCCATGGCCAGCTGTCCTAAGTAATCTTTAGTCAACATAACAGATAATCACAGCATGGCGTGAATTATACCCGAATCTGTCGATTGGCTTGGAGCAAACCTTGACCTTCTGTTACCCTTAAAATCTTTGAGCTTCCACGTGAACTGATCATAACTTGTGCAACTTATTTAAAACATCATCAGAAGACAAGTAGATCCGAGGCTTTTCAGTTTGTTTGAATTTAGCTAACACTCTTGGGTCAAGATAATTGTTTGTGCATCGGTATTCCTTCAAGATTAGGCAGGTGTGTATTAATTTCCTCAGAGTTCCTACTACCTTTTCCAATATGAGCACAAAAGAATGGTCACCTAATTGACTTGGCACTTGAAACAAGCCGATAGATAACTTGAACTGAATTTGAGTATATGCGGTGAAGAACCGAGTCCCCTTTCTCTTTCCAGTTTCTTACCTAATTACGTAATTATCCACTTATCTATCCATCCGTCTACCAGCCAGCTTGTTTCACTGTGTACATTTGCATAAAATCCATAGCGATTAACAGCATAATGAAAGAGCTACCACAAAAGCAAAAGATTAGCGACAAACAATTTAAAATTATGGCAATTTGTGTAATGAATTTCACTCTTTTTCAGGCTTTAAATTTGCTCTCAGCTCACGCCTGGATGCCAATAAGTCATTGAGATCATCAAAGGTGATGTCTACAGAACAGGAAAACCAGCAAGCTTGATTGGCAGGATTTTGAGTGAGTCAGATGAAAGAAACTAATTGTTACAATGAAAATACTTTGAAGTCCTTGGAAAAAAAATTATTCGGATACTAACCTTCAGGTTATGCATTCGATTTTAACTCTTCAAACACCACACTCACCTCGTCAATGTTTACACAGAGTTCATAGACCTTGATTCAGTTTTCATTTGTCACAGTTGTCATTGATCAGTTATCTTTTTCTGTAACAAAAATGACGTGCATAACATATGGGATAATATTCACTATTAGATAAAGATTCATTCAGATCTGAGGACAAGTATCATACCATACCAAAGTATCATCATCTCCGATACCATGAAACGAATTACACCATTTCTCAATTATGTTCGTGCCACTCACAAGGTTATCATAACTAACTTTTGCAGATTAATTTGAGGAATCTTTTCACGTCCATCACCTATAATACTAAAACATATCTCGAAGTGGTCTCCTTGGGATATTTTTCAATGGTTACTTTTTTCCTACGCTAACATCTTAATGCTTTCAAGTTCGAAGCTCATGCTGAGAAATTTTTTACGTTAAAAAATTGGAAATATAACGTGCATTATATTTATTACGACATCATAATACCTGCGAAAAATGATTATTATTGTTTATGGTTTACAATTCGTTATCTAAGAAAATAAAACAAATCGACATTATTCCTTTTGTATATATGAGAATGTAAAAGAATGCGGACGGTTGGATAACAACGAGTTGGAGTGGCTTAATCGAGGCTGCTTAGCGAGCGAGCGAGCGTTGCGATGTAGACGAAGTTTTATAGAGCTACAATTCTTGGTGACGATTGGCGAGTGCGCTAACGTTGAATCGGCATAGTTGACAGTGCAGTAGATTGTTATACATATACACCTACATAAATTCGTTCATTCGTTCTAACTTACAACCGTAGTCGCTACCGCAGCTGCTGTCCGTCCATAGCGTAATTAGGGTCACTGTATACTCACTTGTCAGTAGTCGTCGTCAGCCAGCCAGCCAACGGCGTCCAAGGTTCTTCATGTTCCTTGATTGATATCGTTCTGAGGAGTCTTAGAATCAGCCGCACCAGAGAGGGATTAAAGATCTGCCATATTACGATTCAAAATTTCCCCAAAATTTTCAATTTCGAGGCTTCGTACAACAAATAAGTCAGAAGGTGCATAACTGCAGGGATAATCCTGGAGCTATTAAATTCAAGACTTGGCGCCTTGGCGCGGTAAATGAAAGAGGAAAAGTAGCAAGTGAAGATCGAAAGTAATAAAAGGAAGGAGTGAAACCTGCCTTAAAAAAAAATTAAAAAAAGGGAAAGGGACAAAAAAAACGTCATCTAAAAGAGGTGAGCGGATCTTAAATATACATATTTCTACTAGACGAAAAAAACGAATTCTTCTTTCTATAATATTCCAAAAAAGCCACAATAATAGCAATAGTAGTTTTTTTTTTTATCTATCTCTAATTTTAAGACGTTGCGGGATCACGAGCGCGGGAAATAGGATCAATTTGAACGCACTCGTTGAATTTTATTTACGGTCGCATCGCGTTGCCGGCAACCGGCTTAACTTTCACACGTCTATTTACGGTAGTTACGTAGTACCACCGCTTATACAAATATATATATATGTATAGGTCATCCATCAATTCCAGAATCCAGTTTATTTTGCCTTTTTTCTTTTTGCTTCATCTACTTTCATTTACTTATTCATTTATTATTCCTGCTAATAGATATTATCATTATTATTATTATTGTTGTTAGAATTATGATTATCATTCTTTTCGTTTTATGGATCTTTTCGGAATATAGTTTTACCCATCACGTATGAATATACATACGTACATACATATCTACAGCACCTATAACTCCGGTTATATTTTTGCTTCTGCACACCAAGTTTTTTCCACCCCCATCTGTCTAGAATTCCCCTCCACATTCCTTTTCTCTCCCTCTCCTCGAAATTCACGAAGCGAATAGGACATTGAGCTTGTCGACTGACCCGTGCCAACGTCATAAGGAGTTGCTGCGCCTGATGATTGACCCATAAGAGTTTTTGCTCTTGAACTTTTAAACCGCGGAGTATATAACACGCGTATGGCCAGATCCCTATGCGATGATAATAAATCAATGATATATATAGTTACTTCACGTATGTTACGTCGACGGAAAAGAAAGAAAAAAAAGAAAGAAGAACAAAAACGAGAAAAAAAAAGTAACAACAACAAATATATTACCATGTATAATTCAGACGCAGATTATAATTAGAATATAACATTATCAAACCTCACCCGCGGAGAAACAATTCCCCCCGCGAATAATTGCGATTATTCTCCTTTTTTTTTTCTTTTTAAGTCTATTCCGTAACATACTCTGTATAATATGTGGTCACATCGCCTATTGAAGCTAAATTCCAAAGAACTGCTATATGATCGTTCGTTTGATTCCCACTCAAAGTTTTTCATTCTACCGTTCATCGTCATCCGGGAAACATCGTGGAGCAAAATCGTTGGTTCTAATTCGATAATAATAATCGCGTGTGTGTGTGTGCGGTTGGAGTACGACGAACGAAAAAAATAGAAGAAAAGGAAGAGAGGAAAAAAAGACCACAGTTTACTCGTCTTTGGGCGGGGAATTTTGAAACACTTCGTGAATTAAACTCCGTTGGTTGCAGGGTGCGTCATCGCATATATACATACATATATATAATATGTATTATGTGGTTGGTTCTGCAGTGACTCGTGAACGTGTTTGATTATAATTTGGAACAGACTTGTGTGCCATGAATTCTAATTAAAGCTGAAGACGGTTCGTGCACGTGAAGTAAAACTGCGGCACGATTTTTGGACTTTTTTCTTTTACTTCTGTTCTTTTCTTTTGATCAGGTAATAATTTATCCCAACATTTTATTTCATCGCCGTACCATCGTTCGTGCACTGAATATAATATGTACTTAAGTTTTGTCAGTTCTTAGAAGGGCATTTCACTATCATCATCATCATCATCATTTACTATCATCGTTTTCCGGTCTCCGAGATTAACAATAAGTGGAAAAGTAATCGTTTTGCAAATTCTCAAACTATCTAACTGAAATCTATCAAAAATCAAATATATGCCTGATAAGTTAGCAGTGTGAAAAAAAATGATTATATGTCTATAATAATCATAATAATAATATTAATAACACTTCGAAAGTTGGAGGCTATAATTTATCAACGCTAAATAAAGTTATAAACGCTAATTTTTGCTATATACGTACTACATAGTATATGGATGTAAAAAAAATATTTAGAAAACGTCTGACGAAATATGAAAAAAAAAAAGAGAATGAATTATATAATTGTCAAAATCGGACGTAAATTATATGTAAATTCTTTTTTTTCTTTTTTTTTTTCAATCGAATATCGAAAAAAACCTGATGGACGTTGACGAACTTCATCGTGTATGTAGGTTTGTTTGAAAAAGAATTATTTTGCCACCGCAAGCCGTGATCATGTTAACGATATATTCGTATGTACAGGTATACCTGGGTATGGACAAAGGTATACAATTACATAACGTTGAGTACAGAGATATATATAGGGAATATACACACATATATATAAAACCTACGCCGTGTACTTTGACGTGTTGTCCTACATTCGATGACACGCAATATACAACAAGTGTAATATGCATATTGGTTGTGCATATATTTTTTCAAACCTTTTTTTTTTGTTGGTTTTTATTACGTTCAATCTCTTGCGGAGTTAGAAACATAACGTGCGGTAAGCTTCTGCTCCTCCTCTCCTCTACTGACCTGCACTTTACAATATACGTTTGTTTGGTTGTTTGGTTGTTGGTTGTGTGTTGTGTTGTGCGTTGCGCAATCCTAAACGACGGCACACCATTCGCTTCATAACAATATAAAAACACCATCGGCATTCCGCTTGCTAAAGCAAGTACAAGACCCTCTCCTCCCGGGCTCTTCCCTTCTCTTCCGCCATACTCACACGCACCGATTCCTAACTGAACTAAGCTACTGCTGACTTCAATCCCCCTTCACGATGTCGATTAATTAAACGATCAAAAGAAACAAAACGTACGTACGTACGTTAATTGAAATTTATCACGTGTGTTGAAAGTCGTATTAAAGCCTCTTGTAAAAGTAAAGAGGCGTGCAAAAATTGCATCTCGTTAAAATCACCGGAGCGATCATACGGATGCGGTATAATATTTTGTTTATGGTGTCAGCATCAGTGCCCTCACTATACGGTCATTGAACACTATGCTCCCCAAAGACAAGGATGAACTTAGCAAGCTGCGGGGCGCACCTCATGATTTCCACGTATTTTGTTATTTGCGAGAATAGTCGCCATCTTCCGGGTAAAAAGGGAATTCACTTGATCGATCGTATAGTGCATACTAACACTTGAATTCGGTATGTGCATCTTCCGAAATTTTTCATTATTTCTTTCAAGTTTCTTTGAAACTTCCCTTTTTGTTTTTATCATCGGTTTCATGTGTATATAGGCATAGCAATAACATTCGTTCTTGCGTGGAAACTGTTCAATCGATATGATTCTTATCGCACCCTTGGTTATTTTATGTAAGGTCTGCAGTTACGTCAGCATCGCCCATGTTGTTGCTCTTTTTTTGCTTATTTCTTTTTTCAACTAAAATAATCAAGGGCTGAAACTTAATCTCATGTAAACGAACTGAATAACAAAACAAAAAACGCAGCTGCACGATATTTTCAGCTTTCATTTTCTTATTACAGTTAGATTAATACAAAAATGATGAAAAAAATCAAAATTTACGTTTTTGTATCACACGACTTTTATGGCGAACTATGCCTGATGTGTATACTTTTCTATGACATTATCAAAACATACGTATAATCATAATATGTATGTTTGTATATTTATTATTTATAAACAGTAAACATTATTCAACGGAATGGTATGTATTTCTCATAGGTATTGGCATTTTTATCAAATTGCTGGCGTTTCCGGTAATCTTATTATGATGGTTTCTGTGTGTACGTTATATACTTATACATATGTACGTACATACATAAGGTCTGCAGGCCATATACTTATTATCACAATTCGATATCTTATCGCGTATCGCTTATTGCTCTCGAAATTCTTTGGAGTTCTGACGACTTGACTATAGTGAATGGCTCCTATTCATTGGGTGCTTCGATTGTTGATTATTGTTGCGACAATTTTTTTACTATATTCAATCTATACAGGTATACATTTTGTTGAATTGAACAGAACGATACAATGAAATGTTACCCATTTTTTGGGAATCAATCTTTGATAAGCTATAAAGTTATACGATCCAAAAAATAATCGTTATGACTTCTGTCGCAAACTCATCAATTTAATCCCGGTTATATACAACTTAAATATATATAGTATAAGGTGGTTAAAACAAATGAATTATTTAACTGTAACGTTATTATTTTATATATGTCAATAAAACTAAATAAAATAAAATATTGGCGTGACCCAATTATGGTCCGGAAACTTATGTTTTTTACATGAAGAAAAAGAAAAAATTTCACGTGAAATTCAATCAAATCGATGATACGACGGTTTTTTTTTTCTTCCTTTATTTCCTCCCTACGATAAATCGATAACGTCGAAACCGTAACTCGAGTTAATCTAACCTACGACATATTTGCCTCGTAGAAGAAAAAACAAAAAGAAAAAGAAAAATTGAAATTCTGAAGGTCACGGCCAGATCGATTTTGCTGTAAGACGCCCTAATGAATAAATATGTTACATACATGTATATGTGTAGTGAAATTGCCTAACTTATATATTTATATAAATTGCGGACTAATTAGTAATTTTGTCGCGATCGATCATGTTTGGCCTTTTATTGTACATACATACTTTCCACACACCTGCATATCTATGTTACTCAATCTGAATATAAGTTGTTTCGATGTAAATTTAATGAAATATAATAATTTCAATTATACACAGAACCGTTGGACTTTAATCTTTTGTTAATTTACACACACTCAATTACTCAATAGCTTGCATATTATAGTACATATATGGTATATGAACTTAACTCCACATAGTATTATATACCTTCCAACGCTACTATACTATATGATCATCTGTCGTGTTATCTGACAATATAAATTCTTTTTTCTTTTATCTTCTTTTGATTCTGCTTTTTTTCTTTCAAGGGGAATGCGATCACCGAGATTGTCTCTATACATATGTATATACGTATGTATATTGTCATATACCTATACCCACATGGACAAAGATATTATCTACCCGTCTCTATGTAGACAGACAGACGGATCACGGACGGACGGGCGGACATCAGAAAGACCTATAATAAAAGTGGAGCTTGCGAGCACTTTCTGAAATGTTATTTCGTTCATGTTAAAAATAGCGTTTTGTTGTTACAAGCGCACAGAGTATATAATAATCGTTATAATACATATGTATATGTATCGACATCCTACATATTAGAAACATATTTATATGTGTGGAACAAAAACTAAAATCATAGGTATATATTGAACATGTCTATATACGCTAGAATCGAATCCAGATGGAATCGACTATGAAGAACCCAACGAATTTTTAAACTCTCAATTAACTTTTATAACATGTATTAGGGTGGTCCTTAAGGAGCAGGGGTGTTTTCGAACTTTGATGCTTCCAGGGGCTTAAACGCTTCCAAAGAAATTTGAAAAAATTCCCTGAAAATTTCAGATCTTAATATCAACTCTAAGATAGTCCGCATTATTGCCAACGAAGTTTTACTTAACCCCTAGCTTCCAACCTTCCGTTACGCAACACGTAACACGTAACGTAGTACGCAACGTAATGCCTAACGGGACTTCCCCTAGCCCCGGACTCCCTTTCTCTATGTTCCGCAAACATGAATCCCCTTGATCGTAAAGGTTTTCAGATCTTGATAATCTCGATACGGAATCAAGTTTAATACTCATCACCGCGTAATCAGCCTCTAATCGCAACTATTTATCCGAGGGCAATTAATTCTGCGTATAATATAACTTTCCATCATATCTTATTAGACTTTTTTGAAAATTTACGTTGATTTTAATAACGTCACGTATAATACGGGCGATTTTACGTCGAGTGCGGGGACCGGGTTGAAAAGACCCTTTTTCAAATAATGTCCAAGATTATTTTTTTCAAATTTCCGCCGTTGAAAAATTTCATTCGCACGTTGCTATTTGCAGACGCACAGAAAACGTATGCACAGATATACTATACTTTTATGTATATATTAGAACAAACTCACACTATATACTTACATAAAAAATAAAGGAATAGAAAAAGAAGAAAAAACACGCTACTGTACACACATATCATATAATGTAGTAAGCTACACCTATTCTAATATAGCTGATGTTCTCTTCGCAGACGATATGTGGAGGTGTGTAATAATGTGCGTATCATCAAACGGATTTTACATAGAAATCAGTCCCTAGGTATCTCGTACAGTCCCAGTCGCGCCAGTCCCAAGCGAAACGCGACGCGAGACGCGCGAGCTTGCAGTGAAGTAAGCAGGTAACGTCGCTTTTTCGTCGCACCGTTTAACGTCCACTACGCTTCCATTCATCCATCTACCGGAAAGTTCGCGCGGGGCTGACCACCCCGTTGAAAAATTTAAGCACACCCGATATCGTGAGTATAATCGACGTCGTTAATATCCGTATCTTAATTTAACGAATTGAAATTAATTCTTCATCTTCAAACCTTCCGATCGTGGAATAATTTTACGTTATATACATAGAATCGAGTAAATATTTATACGTTATTTAATGGGCTGCGACGAACCGTACGGAAATATTGTACACTTGCTTCTTTAAACTCTGTTAATTCTCTTTCATCGTTAAACACGCTTTTCTTTATTTTTTATTCATTGCATTTGTTGTTTTTTGTTGTATAAATAATATACGGACGTACTTTGATTTCATTAATATTATTATACGTGTACAGATTGATTCGTTTCCAAGTAGCTATATACAATTTTATAAAAGTATACGTATTATATAGATCTGTATTATATACCTATAGGTAATATATGTGCATGTGTATTATTTATACATATATTGATATATTACATTATGTATTTTCTGAAGATTGTTTTCTCGTTATCGCTACTAACTATCTCCAGACTAATTCAACAAGCCTTGAATCGGTAATTAGGCTACCCAAACAATAAACGAGTTAATATACCGACGACAGTTATATATTCTATAGTATTGCAAACTCTCCGTTAAAAATATACAAATTCACTAATGAACTGTACAAAATTAATCATTCTTGTTATTGTCATTATTATCATCGTCGTTATGATTATTATTCATCTTATTCCTTATCTCCTGAAAATTGGATAACAGCAATTTGAATGAATCCAGATAGGAAAATCGACAAATCAGCCTCGCTGTAAAGATCGATCTGATCAGGCGCGAAGTTCATCGTATAAGTGAATGATCGCTCATAGCTTTCGAAAAAATGCAGTTAAATGGATGAATCTCATACGAAATTGCAGCTTGTTTGTTCAGGTGACAGAAAATGGTCTGATGTTCTTGGGAACAATCGAAGACCGAATATCTTAAGATTGTTTCATCGATGAACTTTATATTCTCTGCGAGAACTGAGTCGACATGATCATATTTTCCATCGAAGGACCTACTACTTTACTATTAATGTGAAAAACAATGTAAAATATGGACTATATGTGGGTCCAATCATCTGGAACTCTGACTAAATTTTTTGAATTTTTCTCACTTAATTTTCAGTTCGTTTATAAGTTCGTGCATCCCTTGATATGCAGGGTCAAATGAAATAGATCGAATTTTTCATGGTAACAAACTATAGAAGTAGATCTCTTTTGTTGAACTTTAACGATATTATATTTATTGTGTTCAAAGTATACGAAAAACTTATTTTTTCCTCCATATCGAAATTACCTGCGAAAAATCGTTTGAATTAATTCCAAAGAAGATTTGATGGAATGAATTACATACCGATCGGATAACTCCTCGCGTGCAGACGTGAAGTAGCTTGCAAACTGCTTGTGCAGGTTGAATTAGTTCCTTTTTTTCTAGGAGCGGTGCTCTATTCGCACAGCAATTCGAAAAGAGGCCTTGAAAGGCGTGGGCGTAGCCCCTCTTGCACGTTACCTTCGCCTACAGGCCGCACAGAATTTAATGTAATGGAACTTGGCATAGGTTAATAGGTAGATGGGTATACATATATCAAGGTGTCATTCGTGCTGGTCGATATTTTATGTAACTTTGATTCGATTAATATAGCAGCCATCTTTGATATCGCGTGGGACAAACGATTTTTCGGGCGAACCACCGGGTGCGATATATATCATATATTTAAACGTCCTAACACGTGATATACTACAACTGATCAGATCTCGAGAGATTTAACTTCACATTTTATTATACCGATTCTTAATTATGATCAAATTTATAATTAAAAATTTGCAAAAACATATACCGGTATGATGATAATTATTCTGTCATCAATTCTATTTAGAAAAAAAAGAAATCAATTTTTTTATTATCCTGAAATTTTCTCTACAAATCATCACCTGCGCAGACGCAATTATAATTTCATTGCACAATTAATCACTGAACAGCGATAAAATGTCAAAATTTATACCTAAACTATGTGGTTTTATGGGTATACATTTTCTTTCATCAAGATCGATCGTTATACCTAATATACGTATTATATGATCGCAGATATGAATCGAGAGCTGGCGCTGATTGAATAATTGAAAATTTTCGACGTTTTAAAAACCGTTGAAAGAATTAAATCGCACCTCAGAGAAAAACGACTGCACAATATGAAATACGTGATGATGTTTCATTTCTTGTACTATAATAGTTATTTCTTTCCCACAATTAGTCGTCAGTCGCAAACGTGCTGCGAATATCCAGCATTGTTCAAATAATAAAATTATAGTTTTTTTGTTCTTTATTTGAATTTTCTTTTTTTTCTTTCAGCCATTACTTTTCTCCGTTTATATTATTCAGCGACGTGTAGAATGAATAATACATTGTAAAATGTAAAGTGATTTTGGTACTTTTTTATTGCTTTATTTTTAAATACGTAATATATAACTAATTTTTGGAAAAAAGTCGAGTCTATAGAAAAAAGAAAGAAGAAAAAAATCTGTTAATCAAACCGTTGTAATAATTCAGATTTTTTGTTGTTTCATTTCGGTATTTTTCCTCTACGAATTTGAAACTCTATCGGGTGTCTAAAAAATATGGTGAGACTATAACGTGTATACGTTTATGTACAATAATTCTCATGAATATTAAATCGTCGTCGTCTACCTTTGGAACAATTTCTTTCTGAATATAAAGAGGATCAGTTCGTCCGTTTTATTATGACAACACGTTACGTCAGTTGCAACGATGCATCTCTGCATCTATATCACCGTCTTGATAAATAAATCCTACCTGTATCATTTAAACACATACCATATAGTAAAAGCTTAGGTACACATGTGTACAAGTATGATTTTAATTACGTAACTCGGCATCGTCGCTTGACACCATTAATTCGTTGGTACTTATACGTGGCTATATAGTCATGCATTTTACTATTATATACAATCTTTATATATACCTAATCTAATCTAAAACGATGGATTATTATAAATAATCATTCAAATCATATGCCCATGTACATATATTATAGAGGTATATAGCGAGCATATCATTATACGTATGTACGTGATGTGAGGGACACCTGTACAATTTATGTATAACGTATACATACCTACTTTCGCTATCTATCGTCTATATCTCATATGTTATATTTTTCAAGTGTATATAAAGAGTCTCGTTATCGTCATGGCGTAAGGTATATAGATATACATATCTTACGTATAATAATTGTCATTATATGTATAAGACTCGAGAGTGACAACTCGAGTGTTTTCGTTAAACGACGAATATTAGCTGAATCATTACGCAACCGGTGTGCATGTCGTGATAATAAACTTTTTTTTGAAACTTTAAGCTTCGTGAAAAGCAGAGAAGAAAGAGATTTTCACCCTTAAATCGTCCCGAGAATGAATATTATCATCCAGTTGCAGCATATCGCATCTGATAAGAGATAAACTTTTGATTAAAATCATTTCTCTCGGTCTTTCGATCAGAAGAGAAAAAAGAAAAATTCAAAAATTATCGTTACTCACTGCACATAATGTATAACTTATTTTTGCATGCAAAAACGTCTATTATATGCAATACGATATACGCGCGGTTTCGTTTATACCACATCTACCAACATACATTATATAAACATCCATATAATTGTGTAATTCCAATTCTGCTAATTATTATTGCATGTGTAAAATACCATGCGTATACGTAGAAGAAGAACCTCATCTGGTTTCCTGTTGTTCGCCATTACGCGATATCTTTCAATAACGATCTTCCCTTTTTGTTTTTTCGTTTTTTTTGTATATTTAATCAAACCGCGGCAAACGCTAAGCGTATATCTTCGACGATGCTACACATAATCAGATGTGTAACTTACAAGGAGAAAGATATGAAATTTATATGACTTGAATTTCACGCGACGCGGACGTTATACTTTATCGCAATTAAAATACGGCTTTTTTTTTTTTAAGATTAAGAAAATTTTTACGACGCGACGAGTTGCGTGCCAGGGTGAAAGACTATAAGGTGACTAAGAATAAAACGTCGAGTAATTATGACAATTGCGTGTTTTTAATTATAGGCATTATATGATACTATTTGCCTGGCTCTACAGGACTAAATAACGTAATTATATATAGTATACTCGCGAGTACGTGACTACATTGTACTATTTATAGACACTACCGCGGGTTGTCGTATAGTCCCATAAATATTAATATTACTCTACAGGGTGGGACAGAAGCAACGAACTTTTTGTTAACTCCAATATTGCAATTGAACTAAACACGTTTCAACCAACTTATCCTGAAAGACTTCCGGTTTTTCTACGTTAACTGATAAAGTTCTACTTTTCAGCCCATTTGGTATTTGGAGATTTCAAAAATTTTCATTCTATAGGAGGATTCTCTGCATATTAGACGATTATCATCTACGAAACTTTAAATAAGATTAGATTAACGTTTAATCGTTCCATTCTACATATTACACCTCTATTATCGCGCTCTAAACTTGGTCTGGTTAATTAACGATCAACATCATCATTATAATTATCATTATTATTATTATGATTGTTGTTTCATATTATCACACGTATCCGCTACCATTTTATTGGTATCCAAATTCCTTTTTTTTTCTTTTCTTATGTTATTATTATAAATTATTGTGTATGCAGGTGTTTGAAATCGCGGGCTATATAATGTATGTAGATATTATGTGATAAAATATAAATCCACACATTTAGCATTGTGCCAATCGTTTTTTCTCTGTTTTTTGAATATCGTCAATAAAAATATTCATTAACAAAACGATGATACTAAAAATAGAAAACATTTAAAAAATGCTAAACTAAAAAGCATCGGTGAGACCGACAGCGGAATGAAGTGTGACGTGAGTTGACGACGAAATATGCCTCGTATCTTGTCGAGGGCGAACGCGATTCAGCTGGATATTTCTAGATGTACATTTATATATATGCATATGTACCGTACATCATATACATATGTACACTGGTTGTGTGTATTTTTATATATACGTTTGGTCTGTATACGTATGTAAACTGCTGAGGTGCAGAGTTTATTTAAAAGTTTATATATAAAAGCCGATGAAATCCGATTGCCGACTCCTATCTACCAACTTAACTTAAATTGTATACCTAGAGAGTTTTTTTTATTTGATTAATTCCGTATTAACTTAAGTGCTATATAAGTATACGCACGAATGCTGATGCTATATATAGGATTTTTATTTTTTCATGCCGATTCATGCCCTACAAGTTTTGTGGGAAAATTGTTTTGATATTTTCATTAGGCTCCGAGATCTTAGCCTGAAAGAATTAAAAAAAGCAGCCCTGTATGTCCTTTGATTAATCTTCTGAAATCTATGGAAGAAATCTGATGATTCCTTGAAGTTTGATAAAACTTAATCGAGTCTTTAAAATATCCTCATAATGTTTCTGATACCTTAATCGTTGTTTGATTGATAACCTGATATATTTCTTTAAATTTTTGTTACAGGGTGAAAGAAAATCGCCATCAGGATGGGGGCGATGTTTCGTAGCGAGGAGATGGCTCTTTGCCAGCTGTTCATTCAGCCCGAAGCCGCATATCTCTCTGTTTCGGAACTCGGTGAAACTGGAACCGTTCAGTTTCGTGATGTGAGTATAATAAATAACTCCATTCGAATCGATTATGTTAATTTCATGAGAATATTGGCCAGGCGGATCAACGGACGAATAAAAATGCTGACGAATTTTACTATTGACACTATACATACACACCTATAGCGATTTCTTCGGAGTCGTTCGACTCAGGTGGCCTACCACGAAAACCAAAAAGAACAAGGTATAATGTGTAGGCTGCCTGACTTATCGCATCTCACAAGAAAGATAACTGTATATTGATTACATCCAGCGGTAGCCAGAATTTGAAAACTGATAATTGTGAGAATGAAATTCGAACGCTTTATATCAGCTTTGTAAGAGTAATTTTAGATTTGTTTAGACGAAAACGTATCGTTACGCAATTGAAAAAAATTTCTTACATAATAAAAATCACACAATGATCGCTAGCGAGCAGGAGAGAGAGATAATTTAGGGCTGTCTTTGAAAAATAATACGAACAATCAAGAAATTTGCCGAAACTTACTCATGTCTGCCTCGATGTTGAATTTGTGATATTTCTTTTCTCCCCAACTTTGCCTGATTCAAAATCACAGTCATTCTGGAATTGTTAGAAAATTTTGTTCCTATTTAGATTAATTCAATTATTTAACGTACGCTTTGCAGTTGAATGCCGATGTCAATTCTTTCCAACGGAAGTTTGTAAATGAAGTACGAAGATGCGATGAGATGGAAAGAAAACTGCGGTACATCGAGGCCGAGGTGAAGAAAGATAATGTTCCGACTCAGGACCATCTTCTTGAGTTGCCTCGGGCTCCGAACCCTCGTGAGATCATAGACCTTGAGGTAAGCATCAAGTTCCTGATTACAGAACAGAATAAATCTTGCGCAAAGTGGGAGAGTTTGTAAATTTGCGTTGATTCATTCTTGCAGGCTCATCTGGACAAGACGGAGAACGATATCCTTGAGCTGAGTCAGAATGCGGTGAGCCTCAAGAGCAACTTCCTTGAACTCACCGAGCTCCGCCATGTCCTGGAAAAGACTCAAGTTTTTTTTACAGAGGTAAATTAATTCGATTTGATTTGTCAGGTTGCTTAATTCCATTGGTTTTATCTAAGGACTCATCTTTCCGGCAGGAAGAAGTCAACGATTCGATCACCAGAGCTTTGATAAACGAAGAAACTGCTATCCAAGCAGCCGGGGCTAGGGGACGCCTTGAGTAAGTTTGATACCTCAGCGTATTTAACAGAATAATTTCACTTATTGGGAGTTAAAATTCCATCCCTAAAATTCTTATTCCACAGGCTCGAAGGTTCAGCAATTTAATGCACCCTCCGGTTTTTAGGTTTGTTGCTGGTGTTATCAACCGCGAGAGAGTTCCTGCCTTTGAAAGGATGCTATGGCGAATCTCTCGAGGCAACGTCTTCCTACGCCAAAGTGAGCTCGACAAGCCATTGGAGGATCCAAATACCGTAAGTTAAATACATCTCTCTCTTGAATAACGTGCCTATCTATTGTTACTATCTATCTATTTTCTACAGGGCAACGAGATCTACAAAACAGTATTCGTCGCTTTCTTTCAAGGTGAGCAGCTCAAGTCACGCATAAAGAAAGTGTGCAATGGATTTCATGCCTCGCTGTATCCGTGTCCCAATAGCAGCAAAGAGCGTCAAGACATGGTTAAGGGAGTTCGAACACGACTCGAGGATCTCAACTTGGTATGAACTATCACATATCATCTACATTGAATTTAATATAACAGAGTCTAGGAACTCGAAATAAAATACCCTTATTTTCATTGCTTCCTTTAGGTTTTGAATCAAACTCAAGACCACCGTCAACGCGTGCTGCACAATGTCGCCAAGGAGCTGCCAAACTGGAGCATAATGGTGCGGAAAATGAAAGCGATATACCACACCCTAAATCTCTTTAATATGGATGTGTCTAAAAAATGCCTGATCGGAGAATGCTGGGTTCCAGTTGGGGATCTTACTATAGTTCAAAACTGTCTCACCGAAGGATCGGTTGGTACATCAAATTAGCTGGGTTGATCTCTTCTAATCTACAAGTCATCGATGTCAAATAGTAAACTGTCTTCATGGTTTTTCTTACAGCGTCTTTGTGGCAGTTCGATTCCGTCTTTCCTCAATGTAATACACACAGATGAGGACCCTCCGACCTTCAATCGGACCAATAAGTTCACCAAGGGATTCCAAATCTTGATCGATGCTTATGGTGTAGCTTCGTACCGCGAGGCAAATCCTGCCCTTTACACCATTATCACTTTTCCATTTTTGTTTGCCGTGATGTTCGGTGACGCTGGACACGGTGAGTAAACTTTTATTTGAAAATTCTTATCGAAAAGCGAAGTCCTGTACCAGTATTATAGAAACTTCTTGCTCTTTGTAGGGTTTATCTTGACACTGTTTGCGATTTACATGGTTGTCTGTGAAAAAAGTCTCGCGGCTAAGAGGATCGACAATGAAATCTGGAACATATTTTTCGGCGGTCGATACATCATACTCCTCATGGGCTTCTTCTCAATCTATACCGGTTTCATTTACAACGACGTGTTTTCAAAATCTGTCAACATCTTCGGTTCGAGCTGGCGGAATCCTTACAACTGGGACCAGCTTCACGCAGCAGAGACCTATGAGATGGCACCTGCGGATACATTTCAGGATAGTCCTTACCCTCTAGGTCTAGATCCAGCGTGGCAATTAGCCGAAAATAAAATCATCTTCTTGAACTCTTACAAAATGAAATTGTCCATTATACTTGGCGTCGTACATATGATATTTGGCGTCTGCTGCAGTAACATAAATTCCATGTAAGTATTAAACATGAAAGTTAACTCGTTAACACCATGAATATTTTATATTCATACTGATTATCATTCAACAGTTACCACAAGAAATACGCTAGTATAATACTAGAGTTTCTACCTCAGCTGTTGTTTCTCTCATTTCTCTTCTTCTACATGGTGTTCCTCATCGTTATCAAGTGGATGCTCTACTCCGCAACAAATGGTAAGAATAGTAGCATTTGAAATTTAATGTTATTTTAAACAAAAAAATTTCTTCGATTACAGACGGTGCGTTTGGAGCAGAGGGTGATCTCTTGACAGGAAGTCGCTGTGCACCCTCTGTGCTGATCACCTTCATTAACATGATGCTTCGTCAAACCAGTAGTGACCTTGATCCGCGTTGCAGACCGACTATGTTCGCAGGTCAAGACACCGTAGAGCTCGTATTTATATTAGGTGCTCTTCTTTGCGTTCCCGTAATGCTCTTAGGCAAGCCCATGCTCATTCTTTTCAATAGAAGAAAGAAGAGCAAAGCCTATCCAGTTGTGGTAAGTATAAATATAAATACGTTCGCTACTTTTTGTTGCTCTTCGATCAATTTGCGAGTAACGCGCGATAAAAAATTCTTTTCACAGAGCAACGGAGTCCCTTCACAGGACATTGAGCTCCAGCCGGGTGGCGTGGCGAGTCCATCAGGCGGCGGTGACCATGGCGGCGGAGGTCATAACATGGAAAATGAAGCCTTCAGCGAGATAATGATCTACCAGGGTATTCATACCATCGAATACGTCCTCTCAACTGTCTCGCATACGGCGTCGTACCTCCGACTTTGGGCCTTATCACTCGCCCACGCCCAACTTTCAGAAGTCTTGTGGCAAATGGTGTTGCAAAAGGGGCTGAAGGCCGATCCAGGCAATTACGTTACAGCAGTTATCCTGTTCTTCGCTTTTGGGGCGTGGTCACTTTTCTCCGTTGCGATCCTGATTATGATGGAGGGTTTATCCGCCTTTCTTCACACGCTTCGTCTTCACTGGTGAGCGGGAAATTATTTCTTCTTAAAAATTCTTGCCGGGCAATACCTGCGCGATGCAGAGTTCTAAATTTTTTTTTAGACCAACAATTGAATCTGATCTTTTTTTGTTACAGG
The DNA here is from genome assembly GCA_963932425.1 of Athalia cordata. NCBI lineage: Eukaryota > Metazoa > Arthropoda > Insecta > Hymenoptera > Athaliidae > Athalia > Athalia cordata. Next base: position 2,208,572 of record OZ010627.1, read on the forward strand.
GTGGAGTTTATGAGCAAATTTTACACAGGAGACGGATACATCTTCCAGCCTTTCTGCTTCAAGACCATCTTCGACGCCGAAGACGCGGAGGAATAAATAAATTAAAGCAAAAACGTGAAACAGAGATAGAATTTTACCGGACCAAATTTCACGGCCTATATTTTTTCATAGAAAATGTTTTTTTTTCTAATGTCAACGCATGTTTTCAAACCGGATAATATAAGCACAAGGATATGTCATGAGACTATTTTTACCAGTGTCATATCGCCGTTTTTATCCTATTTCAATGGAAAAAAATATATACCTATATACATATATTTTTTTGAAGAATTTACCGAGCTTTCAGCTCTTCAAAGAATGGGAACAAGAACCACTAGCCTTTTCATCGAGTTTTTATAAATCAAAGTGCCTGATTGCGTCTTGCAAATATTGTATACATAGTATATATATATATTATACTTAGTACGAAATTTTTATTGGTAGAGTACTTGCTTGAACGGTTGGTTAAATCCAAAATTTTTTCAAGCAATATTTTTCGAGTTTGTGATTAGTTCCACCGTAACTTTTCGACCTCTGTTCCTCACGCTGTATATCGAAAAAATTGCCTTATTGCCGGCCCTCCCGGTTTCTTTGTACTAAAAATTATCCCGCACAATCGTCGATATCGTCGCGCATCAATGTGACGAGATTCACGCGTTGTGCGTCTAAATAAAGTGAATATAAAAAAAGAGATAAAGCGAAAGAGGAACGGCGCTTCCAAGCGCACAAGTATCGTTATACACAACACGTGTATTCATTCCAAATGTAATTAATATTAATACCTAACTTCACATACCTAACGGTTATATATTGTACATATGGACGTTCGATGGAAAGAGTACAAAGCGTTTTCAATATTTTAATAAATCTATCAATCAAAGTATTTTCTTTCTTTACTTTTAATCATATAAGCTACCGAGCGAGCTATACTGTAATCGCCGGCAGGTAAAAATCAATCAAATTTAACGTGATGTATTTTAGTAGTACCGAAGATTATGTTACATTAATGTATATTAACATGTCATATTACATTATATTATTACACAGCTATTCTGCGCATTTTATTAATATTTTTTATTACTCCCCCACATTTCTTTTAATGTTAAACACGTACCTAATTATTTATTTAAACGAGAGCCAAATTCATGAGCGAAGAAAAAACTTTCCGCCATTTTGATTCGAGTAATTTTAGAACTATCCTTTTTTCTCCCGATTATCGAACACTGGGGATTTTAATCCAAACCATATTTCATGCCGCGACATACATGACATTAGTCTGCAAGTGCGGCAAGATTTTTTAATTGCACTAAATTATCATCCGATACGAATGCTCAAGACTAAAAACTTTTTGTTTAACTTACGTAAATGAGGCTGATCTCGACTGCAGTGCAATGCCGGGACAACCCGCGACCAGATCGGAGCAAGCCCCTGACATCCAGTCTGTTCTCAAAAAGGAGTTTAATATTCTGACCCTTCAATGAAGGGTGTATCAGATATTAAGCTGATAAGAACAGATACTACACTTTGATCTTAGCTACAGGAGCCGAGAAGCGATACTGACGAGGGTCGTCGACTAGGTACTGTACTTTGAAACCCTCAATTTCGACAACGGGAAACTCTGGGCCCGATACGCCACCTGGAAGCGCTCGAAAATATCGTCAGGCTTATGCGTGAATTACCTGCTCCAGGTGCGAATTCAACTCATCGTAATTCAACTAAATTACTTGTAAATTTTTCAATGATTGAGTTATAATACCAACACCAAATCGAGACGTGATTTACATTTGAATGTGTAATTGTCTGCTAAATATGCTTACCCAGTTTTTTTCTGTTTCTTCTCTTACATTAAGTACGAACTTACGTGGAGTTCATTCGTGCAGTGCATATGCTATTCGTACGTGTATATGAGGGTTGAAGCTATTAGCCCACTACATATATAGGTATTATCACGACCGCCAATCAACGACGGGGAATAAAATCGACGTAATTACATCGAGCGAATCAGAACGAAGAGATAAGGGCATGCGCCTCCATAGAATCGCCTCTTTTACGCCCCCGCATCGCAATCACCCGCCCTCTCGGATGCCCTATGAATATAGCAGCAACTCTCGCGGATATTCCAACTAATCCACAAACCTTGGCGATCTCAATTTGACTGATGCGTATTTATTTTATCATAGATATATCGTTTCTTCAATGTATCTATGATTTTATTTTATTTCTCTTTAATTACGTTGTTTTTTCTCTTGCTTCATTTATCATAGATCATTTCTACCATTAGTTCATAACTTTAAGGAATTTTTTGAAAATTTTAATCTTTTTGGTCATTGGTATACCTCGAGGTATATAATCCTACCTATACTTCCATGTAAGATTTCCACAGCTCATATCATCATATGGGTCGCTGAAAATTTTGCGAGAAATTTATACGAGGAATAAAAAAGTTTCGTTTCAAAAGAAAAAGAAGAAAAAAAAACGTCTTCACGGTTTGATACAGATAAATATATATAAAGATATACCTATAGATACACATTATCAATCATGCAGTGAATTTTACGCTCCGAGTTGACCGCATGAAGAATATGCATTGTATATAGGCAATATAAGAAAGATTGCGCGAGGCGATTAATTTTACATCCCTTCGTCTGCCCACCGCCCTGCATATTTTCGATTTCTGAAATATATAAAACACTCGAGTATGATTAGAATTGAAGAAAAAGTATGCCCTCATATTGTATGGATGTATAGCTATGTATACATACGTATAGCCTCCTATACAATTGATTGGTTGTTGTTCAGCAAAGCGTGCAGAGCGCGAGAAGAAGTGAAAACTTCCCCAACATCGCCGATGTCTTCCGATATTACCTACGTTATTATGGACTGCAATAATAATAACAATTGGTTGAATATGAAAATATTCATCTATGCAGCTTATATTTATTCGATCGCAATTATAATTCTCATTGCGTATGACGTCGTATAGTCCAAATTGACCGTCCAGTATATTTATTTCAAAAACCACCCGATCCAAATTGGTCCAAAATCTAGTCAGCTATCTGATTACAAGTTGTTAAGATCCATCGCGTCGATAGAAGAGTGAAAAGAGAAAGAGAATGGGAGAGGGACAGACATAACAATATAAGGAACGTTTATGTCTCTCTAGACAGGAGGCGGACCGATCATAATCAAGAGATTGGAGGGAGTGAAATTAGGTAAGGGTAAATCTAATGAGAGGAGGCAACGCCCGGGAAACAATTGTGGGATGGAAGGGATGAGATTCTCCACCGATGCGGCGACCGCCCCCGCTTGATCACCCCTAAGTTAAAAACAAGTCTCTGCAGAGAGCAGCTATAGTCGCGCAAGAAGCGCCACGAGGCGAACCGATGAATGATGATATCTAGTTCGAAAGCTCAGAGTCGCGTGGCACGTCGTACCGTACAAAACATCCGCGCACGAACCTCCGAAGTAAAAAAACCTATAAGAACAAGTTCTAAAATTGACCAAAAATTATAATTATAGATGTGCGAATATAAACTCAGCAGTTCGTCGTTACGTGACGTTCAGAAATTCAACATAAAAAACTAGAACCATTCATACAAATTAAGTTAGCACGTAAAAATACTTTCGTTTTTTATTTTTACTCTTTTTTTTTGTTCCCTCGTCTTGTCTATTTCTCGTATACGAAAATAAGTGCAAAATTTTGAATAAGAATTGAAAAAAAAGGATTGAATAAATCAAAAGAAAATGAAAATCAACAGAACCGTCTGTCATATTATTTGTGAAAATTTCAAAATTGTTATCAAGTTTTTAATAATTAAGATTCTACATTAAACTTGTTCCTCATCACATATGATAATATGGATCGTGATCCAAAAAGAAAAGTATAATCGTACATTATTAAAGTTTATGGTGTTTGAAAATAATACTAAAGAACAGAAAGAAAAAACCGATAAAAAATGTCAAAAATAGAAAGAAATCTCATCGATCGAGGGTAATCCAATTTAAAGCCTGCTACTATCACTAAACAAAAAAAAAGAGAAGAAAGACAAGCTGAAGAAGAGAAAAAAGAAAAAATGACAACGAAAACGCAAACGAGTGCCGCCCGTCCGTCGTCGCCTCGTAAATTTTTCGCGCGTCTCTACGGTCATTTGGAAACGAAAGTTAGTGTCGCGGATCGTGATTGCAGACTTTTGAAGGCGAGTAGTGATAATAATTCTAGTCTAGAAATAAGGTCGGATAACGGAAATCCATCCTTACCGGAAGTCGTCCCTGACGAAGAATCCCCGAGACTGACACCGGAAGGGGGTATTAATATTAATAACAATAACAATAATGATCAACGACATATGACAGACGACGTCGCCGTCGACGACAGAATTTTACAACGAAGTAAAATTGATAATTTTGATAATGAAGATGGACAAAATTTGGGAGACGTCAAAGAACGAATACCCGAAGAATCATCGATTCGTCAGGATCGTCCTTCGTCATTAGGACATTTCCTTCAGAGTCCCGTACTGTTTCCTGCAACGGCGGCGGGGCATCATCTCCATCTTTCTCATTTGTCGCATCACCTTTCTTACCTTCCGCAAATCGGAGGGAATCCAACGCACAACAGGACCGGAATACCACCCCTTGCCGAGGCCCATTTTCATGGCTTCTCCGCTTTTTGTAAGTTGGAAAAAAGAAGAAGAAATTCTGTTAAATTCTTATATAATGTACACCCGATTAGGTACAATAGGTATAAATATACGCTCCATAAAGATGACATCTTTTGTTTCTAATTATCTCGTTGACAATAATTTATATAGTGTGTGCAGTGATCGGCCATTTTCTTTCATATCGCTATGCCATATAACTCTTCATTCTTTCTCTTTTTCTTTACGAATATCATAGATCTATGCAGAGTTAAGGATCGGACGAACGACAGCTACCTTCAAGGGTGTTTTTATACGGCTCTGAAGGTTTGCACGGACAACAGGTGTAAGGGGGTAGTGATATGTCGGCATCAGGACTACGGGAGCGGGACGCGCGACATTAAGCTCGAAAAATCCGCGAAGCGTTAGCTTGGAAATATTTAAATCCCGGTCGCGGTGGAGTCGCAGTTGCTTTTATAGAAATGATAAGCAGATTCCGCGTCCCCTCATGTTTCCATATAGGTATACATAAATACGTATATAAATACCTACATGTATTGTAATATTCAGCTGTAGTAGGGCTGCAGATGCATTCGCGCGTAATGCGAAGTGTCCAGCTTGCGAGAATGGTGATCGTTGAGCTACGCGAACCAAACCAATAAAACTAAACATATGTATACCTTGACAAAACGCAATCCTCGACGAATTATTATTATTATTAATATTATTATTATCATAGTACTTCTGCTTTTGCGGGAATCATTTTATATTTTAATATTGATACATGGACGAAGATTTCAAAAATTTCTGACGATGCAAGGGTTCAATTTTTTCTGCAAATTTCTAGGGGGTGCGTAGGACGTTCAAAAATGCCAATTTTAGCATAAAATTACATACACATTGCATATAAAAGTTACATTTAATGTTACATATTTAATATGTAACAAATTATTATTTTGTACGATATAAAAATACGAAGAGTTCAAAAAATTGTTTTCGAATAGCCGCGGCCATCGCGTTATGCCCGTTTTCGCCCACACCCCCACGATTCTCCACCCCCACCGCCTCCCTTCCGCCCCCGGAGCTCGTCGTCTGTCGTATTATTATATACATGTAGTCATCGACATCCATCCTTCGCGGGAGGATACAGACGCGGGGATTTTTCGCGCCTCGCCAACTCGTGCTGATATTATGATGTGATTACCAGACGCAGTTGGACGCCTCTCAATGTAGCTTATATAGACCGCGTCGGAGGGGGATGGGAGGGATTGAGATCACGTCACAAATTCTAACCATTGCTGCACCTCCTTTTTCGTATAGGGTACCATCTATGTACTTTCGCCAAGGGCATACCTACGTTATACCCATTATTGTACATGTACCTTATAGACTTTGTACCTTATAGCACGGAAGACGAAATTTCAAATAAAAGCACCGACGAAATTGATTGTAAAGTTATAATAAAAAAGAGTAATGGAGAAATCAGATCTAATCAGGCGCATTGCAAACTGATGTTCACCTGAACTCGCTTCGCTAGAAAAAAATGCGTAATATATCAAATAAATATGCGAGATTTGTCTTTCAAATTTTCGTCCTTTTTTCTACCGTGCTGCACGTAAATTTCGGGGGGCTGACTGCGATAATAGGTATACATAAATATATCCGCCGTTTGTATATTAAATTGCGGATTAATATAATATAACGTAGTATAGACCATAATCAGTGGGTACCAATCAATCAATTTCGTTATCGGTATATATGAGGCTATATTACCGTAACTAATTTATATGTTGGCGTAAATAATGGAAGCTCGTTATGATATTGTTGTTGTTATATATGTCATTGTTATAACCATCGTCACGTACACCTATACATGTACATTATACCTACCTACCTTATACATACTCGTATATGTACACAGTTATTGTTACAATCATCTGCACCGCGTGGTGAAGAGATTTAGTAAATTTCTCGTGAATCGTAACGAGTGTATTGTACCCGGCTTTGGGTTTTGCTTCCGTGAATTTAATCCGATCATATTCGCGCGAGTCGCAAATATCGCGGGCTGCGTGGCACCTGCGCGCGTAAAACTCGAAATGGAAAAGTAGAAAGAAGGAGGCTTGGAAACCGGGCGATGCGACGCAGCTTTTGGAAAACAATAACACATACAGGGCGTACGGTACAGGAAATTTCAGAACAAACAAAAATTCTAAAGAACCCAAAAAACGTTCTCCAGTCTACTTGAGCCGTTCAACAACTAGAAGAATTTGGTCGACCGATATTCTTACGAAAAAACAAGATACAATTTCTTGCTAATTCTTCTAGTTGTTGATTAGCTCAAGGGGCGGGACCTCCCTCCCATTTTCGACACTTGGAGTAAACCACCCTGTATATTGAAAATTTTGACAAAGAAAAAATTTCCGTATAATAAGATATTTACACACGTTATATGTATTTTTTTATTACCTATTTTGTCATACGATCGCATCTGACGCGCTCTCGTCTTGATAAAAAATATAATAAATATAAAGTGCAGTGTAATTTGATACGTATAGGTATAATATATGAAAGGATAAGAGGAGGTTAGGCTCCGCATCAAGCCCGGCCGCGCGCGGTCTCGTAAAATAATTAGGATATGCGGAAAGTGATGCCGGACGTTTGCAGGACTAAGGCTTCGAGCAATCTCAGTTAAAAGGGTAACGTGACACGAATTGTGTCTCGAATCACCGCAAAGAGGAACACCTTTAACGCTCGACGTACTGCATATGGTAATACATGCAGTCTATAAGCTTGGAGGGGTAAGAAATTTGTGGGCGACAGATTCTTTTTTTCGGCTCTTTTTCTTTTTTTTTTAATCGATGTCGCTGCAGTATGTTTTTTGATACATATTTAACAGTATCGAGAGCTAATTGTAAGAACCAGAAATATGTTAAGAGAGCGAAAAATCAGATAATTCTAAAGCAAAATCCCGCCTACATAAATGGAATAATTTCGAACAAAGCTCTACTGATTTACGTAACGAATTACCTACGAAAGTACCTAGTATAAATTTCCTTCCTATAATATACAGTACGTGCGATTGTCATAATTCATTTTCACCCTGCATCAGGTATGACGAATTATGAGAGGGGGGAGCGAGGGAGGCGTGGGGGTAGATGGCCATCCCGCCCCTGAACCAGGTGTTGGATTAATTATAAAATAAGAGGGTAAGCGGAAGCTGCGCCACATTCGTACTTATGCTTATAATTGTACATGGTATACATACACGTGCGTTTTCTCAGCTCAATCAGCCGTGCGATGAACATAGGTATACATACCTATAGATAGGTAGTACATACCTTACCCACACGCGATACACCTTCGATGTAATCTGAATCATCAACTCATTATAACGAAAAAACAAGATCGTTTGATCGTTTTTTCAAACATAAAATTGAAGATTCTGAGGAAAATTATCGACTCATTTTTTTTCAAAAATGACTAAGGTTTCACCTTACGTGTGAAAGTTTTTTTTATCTTTCTTTTGCATTGATGTCTCTCATTTGGTACCTATTTGTCTGTGATACCAATTTAAAAGTCTATAATTTATCCGTCTCTAAGAACTGCGATATTTTTTACCAAAAAAATTTCCTCCATTTGGAATATACTACAGCTTATTCAGCACGTCAAGCACCTCGTCCCGTAGGTATATAAAATTGACGTAATTAAGGCCTACGGGTCAGAATTATAATTCAAGAAGTTGACTTCAAAATCACCTTGGACAATGGGGTCGTACGGGTATAAATCCGCACTTTGGATACGTTATTATTACGTATCAATATTGCCCGAAGGACGCGCGGTCCCCTTGACATCAGAGTAGACCCAGAACTGATGACGTTATTAAAACTTCCGCACTAATCGACTAATGAACTTGCATTCAATTCAAGACGCGTGCAGCGCACGCGCATTTCGATTCATCGGTTTCTCATATTGCATATTAATAAAATTTTCACTGTTATAGCCTATTTGAAAAGCTGTAACTTATACTAGGAGATTTTCATAAAATTTCAAGTTTACTTGCCCAATTTCGATCATTGCGATATGATGTAGGGTATTATGTTATCATCAGGATATATATTTGTTTTTTCAGTGGCACGTCGTCGGAGGAAGGAAGGACGACCAAGAAGGCAAAGAACGACCTTCAGTGGTGAACAGACACTTCGATTAGAGGTAGAATATCGTAGAGGCGAGTACATATCGAGAGGACGAAGATTTGAATTGGCTGCCTCTCTGCACCTGACGGAAACACAAATAAAAATTTGGTTCCAAAATAGACGCGCCAAAGATAAACGCATCGAGAAAGCTCAACTTGACCAACAATATCGGTATGTGAATTCTGATTTGCACTATATACCGCTATACTTCAAAAGAATTTGAAAAGATTTAAGTATCTCCTCACCTCAAATTAATGTCATCTCAAATTTATTATACAATAGAATAACGAGAGATAACCGTGTACGAAAAGATTTACGTATAATAACATATCCCCATAATGGTCGTGATGGGTTCTAAGTATCATTCGACGCGTGTAATCCCGTAGTTGACGGTATTTAGCGACGCCGCGTCACGCGCCTCATCTTCCCACCCCATCCCATTCCATGGGCATATGACGAGAGCTACTAGGCGCACAGCATCCCGTTCTCTCATCCGTGCTAAAGTATATTCAGCCAATCTGCACCTGATTTGATTTTGTCCGAGTCGAGAATCGCGAGTATACATACAGTTCTCTCTCTCTTACTTTAGTATACACAATATAATCGTATATAAGCGCCCGATAAGCCTACGATAAACGTTGAATAAGCGCACGCTAGTTAACGATGGCACCACAAAACGTTCAGTTCTCGTACCCTTATAGCCACAATATTGAAAACACTCGGCGTTTCCCACAGGGAACGTAGCAGCGGAGATTCTACAGGATATAACTTGGTCGTGTCATTGTGTCTCAACCCTCCCCCTCCCCCAGCCCTGCGGCCTCACCCTCCTCCATTTTCTACTTTCGCTTTCACTCCCTCGAAGAGCCTCCTTCGTTCCCTTTTTTTTTTGCTTTTTTCTTTCAACTTCTTTCATTCTGGAAATACGTACGTACGTCTCGTTAGACGCGGCGTTTAAATACCGTATTGTACAACGTTCGATTCCACTCCACGTTCGCTTTTCTTTCATTTTCCTGCAACCTGTAATTCTAATACTGCAAATAATAGTTTTTCCTATCTTATTTGAATGCATCTGCATCCACGTATTTGAAACGTTTTATTTATTCATATTGTCGTTTAGCAAAATTTGTTCTGTACCTACATGAAATTTCTTTTGGAAGATTCAATCTTCGCTTGAAGCAATTGTAAATTTGAAAAAAAGAAATGTATTTAAGGGTGTTTGGCAGAATTGTAGAAAGTTAACGTATATACAGGGAGAACTGGTGGAAACTCGCCACTCCAAATACGCCTGACTAGCGGCAACTCAACGTGTATTGGTGAGCGCACGTTAAGTTGCCGCTAGTCAGGCGTATATGGAGTGGACAGTTTCCACTAATTTTCCCTGTGTAATATCTAAACACATTTTATTTACCGCCAGGCTGCAAAAATTGTTATTTGCGTTGGTTGTTCTTTTCTTTTTTTCTTCTAATAATTTTTAGCAGATCAAAGCGATGGGGATTGGTTTGGAAATTTTCTAATATCGTTTCCAATGAGTAAATAATTAATTACGATTTTAGTGAATTACTATAGCAACCAGTGATGCGTCAAGTCTGACAAGATAATGATTCGATTTCGAGGCTGCATCCCGAATTCTTACCGCGCGCATCAGTTGAGGGGCTGCAGGAAATATATGGTACCTAAATGGATATTCTGGCATATGCTCTGATACAGATGGATATGCAACAACTGGTTGCATGCCTTAAACTTCCCATAATATAGTTTCTCTCCCATCCATCCATCCATCTCGCTCTTTTGCTGTTATTCCTGGACCCTAAATAATATCATACGTATGAGCTTTACGGTATGTTTGGAACCCTTCGTTACAAATCGCTAATTGTTAGTACAACACGTAAGCATAATAATGATGATAATAATAATAATATACAACACAAATCATACACGCACGAAAGTAAAGTGATAGAATTATAGGTACGTAACATATATAATACAAGTAAATTATTACTTTCCAACGTATGCAGCATTGATTAACTTCGTACTAAAAGTACAGTTACTCAATGCATGCAGTTAAACATGTTCATAAATATTGAAGTATAGGTATTTTCATGTCCGACGAAATAGCAAAAAACTGAAGGTTATAATTTGACGAATGAACATAACTATAGGTCAAGATTATATCACATAATGGATGATTAGAAGGAGAGAAATGAGTAAATGTTGTCTAAAACCGTTTCAAATGGTAAAACAACATGAAAAGGAATTGTATTCATTATTATTATTATCGTTGTTGTTGTTGAGACAATGTGGAAGATGGACAATACAAGATAAATAAAAGGGTGGAGATTCTCAACTGCACGCGATTCGCCATTCAACTTGAGAAAATGATCTCGGGGCAAATTATTAAATTGCGTTTTGTAAGATGACTAGATATAATACGGAGCTGCCTTTAGATTTTTTGTTTACTCAATTGTTCTATTTAACGATCATACGGAACGAAATGAACCGTAAATTAAGCTGCACGAATCTGTCTAATTTTTAGCTTATGTGGGCCATGTGAAGATGGAAGATACCAAACACACTTTGTTGCTTTGCACATGACGGAAGTTCATTATGGACGCGCTCACGAAAAGATCGAAAGATTTTTACCAAGATGAAGTAATTTCTTTGCGGAAAAATTCGGTAACATTGGAAAATATTTTCCTGTATAATTTTTGCAACTTTGTTGTCGACCGTAACGAAGATTGGAAAATTTTTGCACCGATTTCGTGGGCCGTGATTTTTACTTTTTTGTCTGATTCGATCAAACATAGGATTAAAAGCGAGTCAGCTGACCACCGGATGCCAGCTGTTGTAAGTTTTGGAAACCTTAACTCGATAATTAGCGGTTTTCGAAGTCCGGAGTGTTGTCCTGTTCTCACAATCGATCGATATAAAAATGCATAATTCAAATCATGTTTATTAGAATAACCACCCCCGAAGAGGGTCCAAATTACATACAAAATACCAGAGTAATATTTTCGTAATAAACGTCTTTGTAGCACCACATGGCATATGCCGCGCTTATCGCGATCCCAATTAACACCATCGCCTATCAAGCGACGTTTATATTGTTATACTATGTACGTACGTAAATACCTGATATTTCTATATAATAAAGGTACTCGAATCCCCCCCCTCCGGCCATAAATTAACGAGCGATAGTCGGAAGCGACAATTATATTCAAATTCATGTCCATCCCCTCCGCGGTTTGGCGTTTTATTATTTCATAGAAATGAAAAGATTATATTATAAAGATTGAGCCGTTCTTAATCGGAAAATTCCGGCTAAATGATTGGCTGGAAAGTTTCAGCAACGGATTTAAATTACTGAACTTTAATTTTCAAGTCATAGATCTCTTTTTTTGGTTTGGTTTCTCTACAATCCTCAGATGATTATATGATCCTAACAATAAGGATCGCATCTTAGTTTTTTGGCATTCTGTTTTAGAAATTTCGCGATGACAAGCGGTCTGGTGAACTTCCCGTCTTACGCTGCAGGCGCGACACTTTGTGGACTTTGCATTTACAAGGACGCCACCGGGGATGGAAGTGGCAAACACACCTGCGGCATCACCGGATCTGCTTCACTTCTTCACTCCGAACATTTGCCAAGAAATACAATTAGCAGTGGCAATAGCACAAGTAGCAACAGTAGCGACACTTCTGACAATCAACCGATCGCTATGTCACCTTTACAGTGAAAAACCAAAAAAATAATACTATACCGACTATGAGTTTCAACCAGATTTATTGGCCAAAGTTTGAAAATATCATTTCAATATCAAAATCTAAGAGAAAAGTGTAAAAAAATGGTTCAACATTCCATTTTTTTATGAATCATTCCAATTTTGGAAAGATTTTTCGTTCTGATGGATAGCTAAAAGAAATTCCACGCTTACCGTGTTGCCAGGCTGCAGGGCGCGACCCTCAAAAATGAAGAAGATCGAATTCTCGAAACCCAAAATTCCACTCAACTGACGTAATTTCTTTTTGCTTCTTGCAATCGTTGAACTTTTTGGATAATTTCTTTTCTGAAATTGTTCGGAGACGTATAACAGGAAGGCGCAATTATATTTATATATTTCATTCTGTATAGTTTATTAAACTGTTAAATTATGCGTTCCAATTGAACTTGATCCCGACGTCTTGCGCCGTTTGTTTCATAAAAGCAAAAGAGAAAAGGTAACGATCGCGGAAAACCAGGTCGAATTGTATTCGACTGAATTATCGTTCGCGTTGCTACTGCATTTTAAAACTGTGGAGATATCTCATCACTATTTCTGGCAAATTATTCCTGTAAAATATCTACCTATATTGTACTAATTATATGTATACCAAAAATAAATAAATAAATAAATAACTTTAACCAAATTATTTCATTGTGCCAATCATATGGACACTCATTATGGTGACGTTTCAAAAATAAGGAAGAAGTAGCTGCGATTGATCGATAAAACATCTCATGAGGACCAAATTACTTCGATTGGTTTTCCTCGGGTCGGTCTGCGACAAATTTGATCGGGCGGCTTGTCAAAGATTCTTGAAAAGTGAATAAATACTTACCTTGTAATTTATATATTTAATTTGTATTTTAAAATAGTCAAATTGGAGTTTGATTACTACAATGCAAAGGTAATGTGTGCTCTGAAGGTTACGCTGCAGATGGGTAAAAAATAACAACGTGCCACGCTGAAAGATAATTTATTAATCACAAAACCATCCCAATAAATCATGTTGATAAAGAAAAGATCATTATATTATTATATTCCTGAGATCAAATACCCCCCACATCATAGGAGGTTCCGAAAGTAAAAATTTGACGTTTTTTAATTGCGACACCTGAAATATTTCAATTGCTCATGTCTAGAATACGTAGATAAGGAAACCGCTTACATCATGCGCACTGTGGACTCTAACAGGGGACAGGAATGGCAAAGGTATTCATTTTATTACAACTGGATCGGACGTAACATTTTGGATCTCACATCATGTGATTCCATCGGCAATGATTTTCTGAAAACACAGTGTTAAATTCAGGCAGCATCTTACAATGCTCCGCGGCTCAAGCCGTACTGGTCATTGTCAGCATTCGAGTCCGCAGTTCAACTTTCTTGACACCTTTTTGTCACTTTAACAATTCATTATTTCCATTAATTGTAAGAGGGATGAATAAAAAAGTTTCTTCGAAAACTTCGATGAGGTAAATTGGAATTGTGAATTAATAGTGATTATTTTTTTAATGGGAGGAGAAAAATGGTGGTCAATTACTTTTCGCATTATTTTGATGTTCCTTAATCAGAGGTCCTGGAGATTTCGGTTTACTAGGGTATGTGCCATGTGTAGATATTAATCACATTTGAATATTCAACGACTTACCTCCAGCGAGGGGTGAAACCCAGGTCAGGTCGACACATCGTTCACTCTCAACGTGCCAGCCGGCAAACGGCAAACCAGAAATTAATGAAAACGAAAGACAGCAATTAATACAGGTGAAGTAAAATAAAGTAAACAGTTAACATAGGCATCCTATCTCAGACAAGTAGAGAGATATGAATCACTAATAGACCACAGGTAAGTACGTAAATATATATCGCCACCCCACCCCCATAGCAAGTCTGAAATGGCTATAGTTCATTAAATAGTATTGATATTACGTCACAATGCTTAGGATGATCAGATGCTAACGATTAATAGAGGAATATTTCTACCTTGATCAAACCTTTTGATGTATCGCTCATTCAATTAAACTGCATTCATTTTTATCGCAATTGGTCGGATGATCATTCTATGGTAAAAATAAACGAAGATTTGCAGGATGATGTAAACTTTTACTGCATCGAGTAGATTTGCTGCGAATAAATGAAGACGTAAACAGCTGCTCGGTGAATTCCTAGCTCTTCCGAAGTTTCATGAAAATTTCAGAAGTCGATCTTACGAGTCCGATAATATAAGATTCTCATTTTCACGTTTTGTCAGTCAGTGGATGAGCTCTGTGCTCCGCAGCAGGATATTATCATTATTATTACAGATTGATTGAGGGATGAAAGACGATAGAAAGTGTAGAAAGAGGTTTCGTTGAAAAATCACGTGATATAATTTTGGCCTTATCGCAGGCTGTTGCATTGGTTTTTATATTGCAATGGATTAACATATAACTGCGAAACTGAACTATGGAAAAATACCTAAGATACGAAGAAAAAATAAACAAACATCGTCGTTTGATCAAGTACACTGATTTCCCAACGAAAAGTGAAACAATTATCGTTATTATACTGTATTATTAAAAAATTAATTTGAAAAGAAAGAGACATGAATTTAGAGTACATAAGTGGGTAGAATTCAGAATAGTGGGCCAATCGGATTGATTGCTAGACTTACAAGTTGACTGAATTTTTTAAAACGTACACAATTAGGTACTTTATACCGAGTCTACGAGAATCGCACAAATGATATTTGAAATTATTAGATATACGATTTGTTCTAACAAACAATTAATATATCAATTTTAGTACGTCCAACAGTCGACACACGAATTGAATACACGATTATGATGAACATAAAAAAAAGAAAAAAAAAAAGACCATGCAAATTTACTACTCCAGTTGCATTAAAAAAATATTAAAAAATAAATCTGTCTTTTGGCCACGGTGAATTTTATTATTATACTGAATTTAGTCTATTTACGAAGAAATACACAATGAAAGTTATATTAGCAATCAGTGAGTTTTCGATATGATAAGAAAAGTCGCTACTAAACGAATCACCATCGTTATAATGAATACTGAAAGAAAAATTTGACAAGTATTCTCTACCGGCATTTTGACCTGATTTCAAATTGAATTCATGCATACATTGTCTTAACGATTAATACGAAATACGAGTATATAAAAAGATGTGTCTATATGTCCTACCTGCAGATGCTTATATTGGCTATTGCTTTTTTTTTAGCAAGGTCTAGTCTGTTTGTTGATGAGGCTACAGGCTTGCTTTCCCTTCCTTTCCTTTGCTTTCCACAAGGCTACCTGCCTGCCTGTTTGTTCGATTTTTTGTTCTTCGCCTTTCTTGCTCACTTCTAATCTTCCATCCTAGTTACCAAGGAGTACGTACAACATATGGCTTCAACATAAACGTCGAGACTATCTATACATTAGAATGTCACTCCTCTCAGTTCAAACTACAGATTCGACGTGCCTGGTTATTCTACCTTTGAACAAACTGTCGCCGCATCGTACACAGTGCTTTTTGATATATGATTTAAATATTATGAATTGAATTCAATACACAGTTGCCTCGATCCTGGATTCGTAACCTAAATGTTTGCATGGATCTATACGTTTAATGTGAATGTTATTTTAATTTGTAACTCAAGTTACATCGTCAATTGATCGAGTAGGTGAGAGTGAACACTATTAAAAATATTTGTCATTGGTTAAATTATGTACAAATTGATTTAATTCTGCGTTCACATACAAACGCTGATTAATATCTCATGGTTACCGTTATCATTTGTAATAATAATAATTATCTACATAATTAATAGGTATAATACAGACAGGCAGACAGACAGAGACATCCTTTCTATTATAAATAATGTATAATTTATTGATTGACAGACACAACTAACGTTTCGTCTTTAATTAATCTTTGATTATCAAATTAACTATGCTTCAATGATCCCGCATAGGAAAAAAATTCATTCGTAACTCTGTCAACTATATGATTTCAGTGTCCTACCTGTGTGCTTGGCTTACGATTATTAACCTAAACCTTGACAATTCCCTTTCTTTCTTTCTTTTGTTTTTTACCTTCGTAAATTAAAAATGGTGGAAAAGGTTGTGGTCACTTTTTATTATCTAACTCTTAAAACATTACAACTTAGAAATTAAATTTAACCTAGATATTCTAGAAATGCTCTGCAACAATTTATCTCTCTGGCGGTTCTATATGCTTTCTCGTTCGCTCGCTCTCTCTTCATTGATTTCATTAAATTTTCAATTTTCTTTAGTTTATTTTTTCTTCAATTTAATCATTTTCTAACTCTATCTTAGTTGCCTCGGTCTATATAAGAATCATCTTGCCTCTAATCATTTACTCTACTATGATAACAATCTGCATCATTTTTGTAAAACCTAGATTCTTACATGGACCTTCCAATATTTCTTGATTTAGATCTTAAAGTGTAGTGTCTCTGCTAGTGTCTGTTGGGTTGTTCGGATGGGTGGGTGAGCGAAGGTGTATGAATATGTGGTGGATCAGTTTCGATATGGGTGGATCAGCGTGTCGATGTGTGTCAATAACGACTATTGAAATACAAATATTTTTTGTCAACTTATCGTCGGTGCGCAAAGGTCACCAACCACCATCTATCGATTGCAAACACATAACTCTCGGAGTGATCGGTATAAACTGGTAGGTAGATAGTTTTTTTACGTGTGGATGCGGTAGGTGCAACGTTTTCAAATGTAATACAGTTATGCATAAACCTCCCTCACTGCGATCTAATGGGTGACGCTTCTGTCCTGAATCCTGATTGTCCTGCCTGGTCCTGTCTGACTAGCCTTAGCCCTGCCTGCTCCGAACTAAACAGTACAGAAGTACTGGCGACTAGTAGACAAGTGGTAGACAAGGGGTCACCTGAGGTTCAAAAGTGACAAATTTGTTAGTTTAGTCAAATCAACACCGTCCAGAGCTAGAAAGATTTACACAAACGCCACTATACGATTATTTCTATACGAAAAAGCGACAAGATTTCCCTCACTCTTTTTCAATCACACTGGGCACTAATCGAGCCGCCAATAGCGCTCTTACTTCTCCCTCCCCCCTTTCTTCAATCTTTTTTTTAGTGATCTTTCTTTCCACGTTTTAAAAAACAGGCTCAATGTCTCATGGAACACTAAAAAATCTTGACTCAAACATATGAATTCCGTTAGAAATTTACGAAATATAAATTAAAGGATGTGCGATAACGGTTGAGGCGGTAATATCATAAATCTTGCTTTGATGAAGTGAAGAATTACACACATAAAGAGTGGTGTATGTGTACCACAAAATAAATACCGTTTTTCTTTTCTTTCATTTCAATCTAATACTAGCATGCGCTGAGCCAGGACCGACAGTTTTTAAAATGGCAGGGTGATCGACGATAGCTGTAAAAATTTATCATCTTGACTCTCTAGTACTATTTTTAGCTAAAAACAGCTGAAATCGGAACACAAAAAGTCATGGTTGCCTCACTGTTGCTTTCTCATACCAATTCACTATCACGGACCACCCTGCGAATCATGAGCGAATGGCACAGGTAGCTGATATTTATGAAGAAAATAAAATAATCCCTCCAAACCCGAAGCCTGGTAACAATTGAATAAAACAAGCGAATTTCTAAGAATATAAATATGATATAAAAAAGCTATGCATGCTGAATGTTGTTCGCTAACGCAAAAGTGATATAAAAACCAACTAATAATCAGATACACGCCCGTGACTAAAGATAATATTCGAATTTACGTCTATGGTGTAATTAGTTTTCGAAACATGGAACACAATATGACTTGGAGATTACACGAATTAGAATTTCTAGGAACGAAACAGAACTCGATGATATATCGACTAATGTGGTTGAGACCCACTTGGAAATAACGCGGATTAATTTTTAAATTTTAATAATTATTTTACGCATTATGATTTAGATAGCTGAAATAATTGGTCAGATGAATAGGCAATAACTGTACAGCTGAACACATTGTTATTGACCAAGTTGCAGTGGGCAAGAATCTCAAATTATGAAGAGTCCCAGAAATAAATGAAGGTTTCTTACCATTGCCTTTCACTATTATTCTAGTTATTTTGTCTCCCCAAGTTGTGATTACAGCATCCAACCTATCAAGACTTACGAACAACTTGTTCTTTTCCTCCAATGATACGCGATGCCGAAATGTTAAACAAAAGTGGAAAACAACTTTGAAATTTGTGAAGAGCTCACAAACAGTACTGAATACCAAAACTGTTGAAAATCAGATGACATTCAGAGGTCAACTTATCACTCTAATTCCTAGATTCATGGATACAAAATACGTTTCTGATTGAAAAAAATATTGTGAAATCGAGCTTGCTCTTGCAAGCACGAACCTCCAATGAATATCCGATGTTCTCGTTTATCTTCAGTCTTGCACATAAAAATAAACGAAATAAGCAACTACACGTCACAATCTTGGGAAAACTTTCATCGCCAGTGATATTTTGTGCTGAAAAACCTGCACTCTTATCACTCGTAGTGACTGCAGTCTACGATTAGGTGCCCACCCATTAATCTTATGAATTAAAAAAAAAAGAAACTTGAACTCACCATTTGAGGGAGCGTAGCGTCGCGACGGGCTGCGCCAGTGGACTTAGTACCTTCTGCCGCCACCACCGCCGCCGCCGCCGCCACCACCTCCACCCATGTTTCCGCCCCCAACTGGATTTCCTCCATACCCGCCTTGGTTGCCACCGCCGCCGTAGCCACCACCACCGCCTCCGCTGCCGCCGCCTCCACCACCACCGCCGGTATTACCGCCCCCCATGGGTCCTCCTGCTTTGTTCGTGGGGGATATTTGGCATCAAGTTATTTGTAAGGTGAACGTAGAGACAAGGAAAATTGCAATGCGTCTAAGTTTTGACTCGAAATATTTCTAGACACTTTTCGGAAGTCCCCAACGCTCAGCAGAACGGAGTGACTTGAAATTAGAACCTTCTAGTCTTGAGATTTTACTCTGTCAGTCTGGCGTCAGCAGTTGACAAATGGGAATCAATTTTGGGTTTAAAAAGTAACAGGTTAAAAACTGTCTCGATCAGTCACACTTACACCTATAACTATAGATGTAGGGCGTTAATAACTCAAACGTTCATACCGTAAGGAGCAGGTCTGCCGCCAGCATTGAAGTTATTTCGTACAGGTCCACCTCCGTAGCCTTGCTGGTAGCCACCGCCAAAGTTGTCGTTGCTCCAATTTCCACCACTATTGTAGCCACCCTGGCCACCCTGTCCACCCCAGCCACCACCTGAGTCAGCGCATATGAAATTTTCTATGATTATTGGGTCTTTATTGTGAGCTTGGTTTTCAGAGGTCTAGTCCGGATGTTTTGTAACTTAAAAAGACCATTTCGTCATGCGACGATTAACGTAAGCTGCCAGATACCTTGGTTCTGATTCTCCCAGGGGCCGTTGCCTCCCCAACCACCTTGATTTCCACCTCCGTAGCCACCTTGGTTGCCACCGTTATTCCAATCGCCACTGCCACCACCTCCGCGACCTCCCCAGTTGCCGCCACCTTGATTGCTACCTCGTGGACCTCTTCCACCACCCTGACCACCTCTGCCACCACCACCACCACCTCCACCGGTTGCGGAAGCCATCTCAGCTTTGCTCAGAGCCTGAAAGTAAAATAAGAGTTGAATAACCAGAATCTAGACAGTAGTAGGAATAAGTGAACCGATAACAATAACAATTACCTTTTTGACATCAACGTGCTTGTTGCAAATTTGATGATTGCGTTGTAAGCAGATCTTGTCCACGGGATCGTAATCATCAAATTCAACAAATCCGAAGCCTCGCTTCTTTCCGGTTTCCTTGTCAGTAACAATACTGACGGAGTTGATACTACCGAAGGATTGGAAGTACAGTCGGAGATCCTCTTCTTCATGGTCATCTTTCAATCCACCTACGAACAGTTTCTTTACTGTGGCACCAGCTTCTGGCCTGCCAATTTCCTGACGAGGAACAGCACGCTTTGGCTCCACGACACGTCCATCTACTCGGTGCGGTCTGTAAATAATACAAGGAATTTGTTGATACAGAAACTACAGATGAGGGAATGATGAGGGATGAGAAAAATAAACAACTCGTGCAACAGAAAGCTACAATTTTTATTCAGTTTTATAATTACCTGGCATTTTGTGCATCATCAACCATATGTGCGCGTGAGTAGGTAATGAATCCAAATCCTCGGGAGCGCTTTGTTTTTGGGTCTTTCATGACAACCACATCGACAATTTCACCCCATTGTTCGAAGTGTTTTTTGAGAGAGTCATCGGTAGTTCTGTAGTCAAGACCGCCAATAAATAACTTCCTCACGTGTTCTGGCTCGTTTTTTCCATCCTGAAATATAACATTTTTGAGTAAAATAAACTGTCGATTACGGATATGCAAGCTGTGTTTCTATTTAGACAGGATTATTCCCCGACTCAAGACTTGAAATCATCGAGTTCAATCCTTTCGTGAGTTTGATGCATTGAAATTTTATTTCTCAACACGTCATCTGTCGGTGAATAAATTTCGCCCGTAACAAAATTAAAATGTGATACATTCATCAGCAAATATCGAACCAGTCGTAATAGGGAATTGGAGCAATCGCGGTGAAAATTTTGGGAGTTCTCATGTCTATAATTGATGTTTACCTGCGATCTGTAGCTCGATCGGTGATCTTGGTTCGATGAATACATGTCGGCAGGCTCAACGATCAGTAAATGTTTATCACAATTGCGTTATGCGTACAATTCGCTGCGTGGGAATGAAATTTTCCATATAACTACCGCATGCAAGCTAAAATTAGTAAGAGCGCAAGATGGCGACGCGGCGTAGCTTGGCTTTGGCTTCGACGACCGGTCGGCTTGGGTACGCCAAAAAGCAACGTCTACGTTCCGCCGTTATGTTTGGAGGGGAGGGTGGCTTATGTTTGTAGGAACATTTTTTCGAAGCACAATCTACTTTCTATAAATAGCTAGTCGGATATATGAATGCGATGCAACGAACTTGGCTGGAAAAGTAATTTAAGCGCAGATAACGGAGTACCGGAGTTGAAAGAAATGGGAATCGATCGCTGAGCGGAGCAGGACGGGGAGGACCGCCGTTCATCTTTTTTTTTTTATTTTCTTCTTTGTCTGGCGTGAAGGGCAGCGCGGTTGTTAATTCGGAAGCTACGGGGCTAAATTGGCAGATAATTAAATTGATAGAGTACTCACGTCGTGTTCCATCTTCACCATGTTGAGGTAAGCGATGATGAGCGTCAAATTTCAAATACCTTCCCGATACGTTCCACAATCACAAGCAACCTTTCCCGAAATCGCTCACTCGGGAAGTGAAGCCGTAAAGACAGCAAAGGTCAGCGACGGATACTGCGCGCAGCTCGATGCGTGCGTGACAAGTACTGTGCGGCTACGTTACCGATCGATGCCCGTTTTCGACACGCCATTGGCTGAGAATCCGTCCTCCTAGGAAACGGAAGTTGAAAAATTGACGACAGAGCGCGGTGCCTTTGTTGTTATTATTGGCATTATTTTATTTGGTATTCAATAGCAATATTTACCTGCATATTACCGATTGCCACAATCGTTGAATTTACATTAACTAGCACTTTTAAAATTGTTTTGACAAAAAGGGTTGAAGAATTCTGAACAATGCCGAAGGCGCGCCGGTCCAGGATTGCATTGCATGTCATTCTCCATGATCTTGAATTGTGATATAAATTCGCGTGTAGTTTATGTCAGTGTACATTGTGCAGTTTTCAATTGCATGTTGACGGTTGATCGGAACAGTGTAAAATAATTTGTAACGGATGGAAGGCTGTCAAAAATGATATTGACGTATATTGCGATGGCGGGTAAAATGATTTAAAAAATACTTTTGACACCGCGAGTAAACAACGCTTTCGGAAGTGCTCGGTGACACACGAGTTGTTTATGAGCTGCGAGGACGAGATTTGAACAAAATAATGAAGTACGTATCATCAACGTTTCTTAATTGTCCCGAATATCTATTCTATCCCATTCTAAACGAATTAAACACCACCACCGTCCTAACTAAATAACATCGATAACCTATTTAAAAACATGGTTGATCATTCACATTTTTAAATTTTTCTGTTCTGCTGATGCAACTTAGGCTAAAATTGTAGACATGCTGATATAGCGGAATTTTTTACAGGATTAGCCTCTGATCATAAATATTTCAACTGCATCGCTGTTTTCTGTCCTTAGATTCAACCTCATACTGCAAAGACGTGCGATTCACAGTTACAAAATCAGAACGTTGGATACATAGGCTAGTTGGGCTAGAGTTCTGAGTAGCTAATTACAAAAGGAAGTAGCGGAAGGGCCCAGAATTCAAGAGTAACTGAGGTAGCTTGTCAAAAATACGTATAAAAAGTTATTTGCACCATGGATAGAAGACACATTGTTGATGAGACAAACAAAATTCAGGGATTCAAGCGAGCTTTGGAACCGGAGAAGATCATTGGAGTTTCGGACTGCGGTGGGGAGTTGATGTTTTTGATGAAATGGTGAGCAATGATTCCGCAGTTGTCTGTTTCAAGCTGCAGGTAGTTATATCTCTGAACATTAGTTCATATTTATAGATTCTAAGTTATGTTTTCATTGAATTTAGGAAAGGAACGAATGAAACAGATTTGGTGTCTGCAAAAGAAGCCAACGTTCAGTGTCCGCGAGTTGTCATCCAATTTTATGAGGACAGATTAACTTGGCACCCGACAAAACCGAGCTCAAACTGAGTCGTATAGATTTATGTTTATGAAATATTTTCAAATAGTCAAATCAATTTGAGCGTTGAAAATGTGAAACACAGTTTTATGGTGGAGAAAAAAAGAATCTCAGCCTAAAGCTCTTCACTGTTTTTAACGAATTGTAAATTATGAATTTAATCGCAATGAGCTAACTTGCTCATAATTCTATGAAAAATTGGAAATTTTGTACAATTACTGAGGAGAATATTCTATTTAGTATTATAATGGCAAGGCCGATCCTAGGGGGGGGAAGTGTGCAATGGCCAGGATAGCACAAAGGTTGTGAAGTTTTGCATATGAAAAATGTTCAATAAGTAATAGTTTTAATTTCACATCAATGGACCAGTCCTTGATATCCTAGTCGATATCGACTAACAATTAATTAGTATATTATTAATATGGTAAATTACTATGCGCATAGCTGCATGTATAAATGTTTTATGGACCATAGGTTTGTAAATACCTTTGATCAAATTGCATAATTTTATGTATAGATAATTACAAAAATAAGAATAAATATTAAATAATTATAATATCACATCATTTTCATATTCCGAGTCTTTTCATATTTCTCAATATATCACATACCCAATCCAATCTGGGCTTCCATCTTATTCCAACTTTGATTAATCTA
Organism: Athalia cordata; assembly: GCA_963932425.1. Lineage (NCBI taxonomy): Eukaryota > Metazoa > Arthropoda > Insecta > Hymenoptera > Athaliidae > Athalia > Athalia cordata. The sequence continues at coordinate 2,232,659 of OZ010627.1, forward strand.
TAAATATCACCTACCGTTTACCGTCTGCGTCACTAGCCTCTTCAGGTATTTCTAATTCCGATAATTGACAGTTGACAAATGAATCGAACCCATGTATCCGAGGTCTCAATATTTCCGAAGTCCTCCTTCTCCAGTGAATGTCGCTTAATTTTTTGACACTGGATTTTTCTACGCAACCAGTAGCAGAGCTAGCTCCACCGCTCGTACCTTTATTATTCGGAATACCACCGTGAGGTAAAATAAATTCTTCAGAGTCACCGTTGCCATTTGTATTGCCAGTCTTAGTTATGGTCGGTACGCAATTTGCTCGCTCTGGCTCATTTTGCCCACCTATCGAAGTACTTTGTTGCCTCTGTTGCGTCAAAATTTCCTCTATAGCTCGCTTCTTGGGAACCGTATGCCTCAGTGTGTTCATACTTTTTGAATCTTGATACTCACCCCATGATACAGGTACATCTGGCTGGATGTTTTGCTTTTTTTGAGGAAGAAACGAACGAGTTTGGTTAAACTTGTCAACTCGATTTGGCTGTGCCGATGAGATCTGTGGCTCAGAAATCGATGCCTCAGGGCTATAAACCTTGGCAACCAGCATGTTTTTGTTCGCATGATTAGGACGAAGCGGAAATTCTCGAATTGGCTTATGAACAGGGTGCTGCCTTTCGACTCGACTGCTACGAAAATCGGGGTGAAAGAAACAGTCGTTATTCGAATCGCTTTTTGGGTATAATTTTTCTTCGATTCTTCTGTTAATCACAACGGCTTCAGCCAATGGAATCGGTTCCGTATGGGTAAAAGCTTTTTTAGGAGAATTTGTATTCTCTTCAGGTCGTTTGATGCTAATTGGTCCATTAATAACAGGCACTGCATTGCTCAATTCACTGGTTGGTCTTATCACAGGAGTAACGTTGCTTCTGGAATCTAATCGGCACTTGATTTGTTCATGAGAATTTAGGTAAAGTACGGATATCTTTGCTGGACTCTTCGGTACTAGAGTGGCGGAGGATTTCGGTTTACTTTTTGGCCTTGTCTTTTGCTTAACGACACTTGCTGGTTTTGGTTCTACAACAGGGGTTTCGACTCGCCCCTCTGTAGGTGCAGGTTTATCTAGAGATGTGATTCTATCCTCTGAATGATGATGTCTGGTATGACGATTAAGATTGTCTTTTCGCCTGAAGACAGTGCTGCAAAACTGACAGGGGAACGGCTTATCATCTGAAACCGAAATGAGTTTTCAAAGACGAGCGTCGTTATTGGAACTTTTGTGAATCTCAAGAGCTGCACTCACCTGAATGTACCGCCAAGTGACGACTCAACTCACTCTTTGAGAGGAAAACTCTCGTGCAATCGGAGCATGAAAATGGGCGCTCTTTGCCGTGTGTTCGTCTATGTCGGACGAGCAAACATTTGTCCTTGAAACTTTTTCCGCATTGTTCACAAGTATGAGGACGCTCATCTGGCGAGTAAGAGAGATGAGATAACTATAAAACTCTGAATTTTGATACAACAATTTTTTGAGAACTCACTGGAGTGTGTGTGCATGTGGCGAGTTAGATTGGTTGCTTCGCGAAATGATTTCTTGCAAATTTGACAAGTGTACGGTCGTACCCCTGTGTGAACGTTTAAGTGACTTTTCAGGTCTTCTCTACTGCTATACCCCTTCTCACAAATTGAACACTTGAAACGTTTGTCATCTGCGACAGTGACAAAGATCAATTAATCGAAACGTAAACATTATCATGTTGATTTTATTATATAGTGTAGCTACAGTTCGTAGATTTTTTAATTACTTTGATGAGAATGAAGGTGTCTGTTGAGTTTGTTGCGCTGTGGAAATGCCTTTCCACAGACCGAGCATTCGAATGGCTTATAGCCTGTATGAGTTCGTTCGTGATATTGAAAGTGTGACTGTTTTACAAAACTTCTATCGCAGATTGTACAATGGTACGGCTTTATTCCCGTCAGGCAAGAATCATGGTACCGCTTCGCTGTTGGACTTTTAAACGTTTTACCACATATATTACACTTGTATGTTTCCTGGACTCCCGGTATCACAGATATGTGTGTCCGTTTGAGCCTACAATTCTTTCGTTTCTTTGGCTTCTCTAAATCATCATTGCCTGGGTGGTTCGACTGAACCTGCTGGAAAACGATTTTGATAACAATATAATACGTACCTATTTATTGGAAGGTGAATCCTAATAATACCGAAAGTAGATGATGCAAGATTTTTACAATCATGCCGAAGAGCTGCTAGTGAGTAAAATAAGATGGCAATAATCGCTTACATTCTGTTCGCAATAAACCGTTTCCTGAACTAGTGAGTTTTGATGGTCACCTTCACTTTTTGGAGGAGAACGTAAGTTAGTCACTAACTCCAACGGCTCTAATTTTTGAACACTAATTTGCGGCTGCACCGACACTTCCTGGTTCATTGGTCGGTCACAGGCACCAAAACCTTACATCAACAAATTTTTCATCATTTCCATTGCTACATTCCGTCTATTTGAGAACTATGAGGAACACTTTGCAACCCTGATATTCATCCATATTTACCTGGATCAGAAGCAGAATGACGTCCAAGTTGCAGGGGGTCAGTAGCTCCATTTTCATTAAACGTATGAATTCCTGTTTTCCCAGTTCTTTTTGACTCCGAATTTTGATCTACTGCGTTGTTATCAGTGTTCATACTATGCTCGGCCACCCATACCGAGTGGCACATAGTGCTTTCTGAGCCACATGATTCTTGATGGACAAAGAGACCCTGTACATGGTCCAGTGGTTTGTTTATCACAAGCTCCAGAGGTTGCTGAACACTTTCTCCTTTTTCAGAGCATGTTTCAGAAGTGCTGAAATCCCCGGAGACTGAAGCTAATGGTGATGAGCGGAATGGATAATCTAGAGATAGACCAAAGATTACTATTTAGCTTTAGGTCCCTAATCCAAATCTTTAGAAGGACTTGCATACCAAAGTTACCAATCGTTTGAATGCGATGCTCACTTTGGCAGGCTTTACATCCTTCCTCCTCGTCAACTAAGCATATCCGACACTTTCTGTGCCCGCAGGCATCCCTGACTAAACGGGACGTTGACGCATTGGTGTACTCTCCGCAATTGGGGCATACTTCACCCACCATCATCCGTTGTGACTTTTTATCCGAGGCCTGTATAAATTAGTTAAAAAAATAGTTGCAACAAAGTCCAATTTGTTGTGTCATCGACGTTAAACGTTTTCGAGTAGAAATACTTGGAATGATCGATCGGGATACGAATGTAAGGGTAAAGTAGGTAATTATTTATCTATAGGTACTACGCGTTATTAAAATTATTATCGTGATCGTGTCAGAATGATAAAATTAACCTTAAATTTCGCCTTCCAGTTACCAGAGCTCCTGCGACGTCGATTAGCAAGATCCTATCTTAGACGATTATGCGAGGAGACAATCACACGGACTTTGCCGTCATCAGAATCCTCCTCAGACACACCGGCTGACATTTTGCTGCATCCGTACTAAATTCTGCATGTGTAATGTGTAGACTTGGCGTAGACAAATGTACTGACACATTCACATCCTTGCTCCCACCCTTTCCTCAGAGAATGGCTATACGCAGTGGCCTACACTGCTACACTCACTGAATAGAGATCAGTGACTACACTCGATGATAAGACGACTGTTGAAATCTTGAGCGTTCATCTTAATTTCTGGCCATCAGCTGTTCTGGCAACTGAAAATTTCAGACGTTGCGGGAGGGCAGTGCCAATGCCAAATGCTAAGGATATAGGTAATAATAGTCATTGGTAATTTTGAAGTTTTGAGCTCCAGGTGAAGAAGTGGATTTGCGAGTGCAGCATTACTGACTGTTCGGTGGTTTTACCTGGTTAGCTATAAACAAACATGTCAACAGCGACGACGACTAGTGTCATGCAATCGGGTCTGATGTGTGCGTTGAGTTTGTGTTTGACAAGTGGGATCTACCGAACTGCATAGTAGGTCCAGTCGTCACGATGATCATGGACATCTCAAAGAACTTTGATACGCTGTTGTGAATGACTTGGAAGATTAATCAGGTGCCACGAATACGTCCGACATCCGTCCGTAACCAGGAGTCGAGACTCCAGAATCTTGACACCTGAGACTCAGGTGAAATAACGTCGTTATCATGGCGACAATGGAAAGACATAAATCTCGACAGGTAGGTTAGTCCTTGGAGTTTATTTTCCTCTGTATAACTCTTTTTTGCTCCAAATAATTAAGTTAGTTTTCGGTCGATAATCCAGACCTGATAGATACACACAGTGATTTAAATATCTCGATATTGCGTCAGGGATGGAGTGCCATTTATTTACATAACTTGTCCACGAATCTATTATTGCGCACTAATCCGAAATTCGCAACAAAGGTTGATTCTGGATCGCTGACGCTATCATTCGAGTTTGTCTCTTTGTTGAGTGCTGATACTGTTGAACGAGTTTTGATTTTGCATTTTTATTACACCCCTGATGATATGCAACCCGATTTACAGAAGCGAAAAAAGGAGCGGAATCGCATATCCAATTTGCATGCCATTGTTCCGGATGCCCCAACTCTCGAGGAATTCGAATGCCTTCTCGGGGAATCACCCACCAATTATCCTCGCGTCGAGGGAGTTGAGAATATGGAGAGCGAACTCCACGCTGCTGCTATCGATACAGAGATTTATGAAGGAGTTAACGATACTCCGAAAAGTACCGACTCTGAAATGATTTCGGAGAGGTGTAGTATAACATCCCCTCAGGTACATAAGGGCAACCTAGGTTGGAGTATTGGAAAACAACATTCAGCTGAATTAGCTAAATATTTTACCCTTACAGGAACCTTCATCTACCGATACCGTGGATGGACTTGATGGAGAACCAGCAGTTGCTTCGGCACCCCAGGAAGAGGAAGTAGAGGAAAGAGTGGAAGAAATAAATGCCCCTATGGCCAATCTTCAGCTCTTAGATGTCATCCCCACTGCTCCTATCATGGATACCATCGTCCACGTACTTCCCTCTGAATCTGATGTTCCAAGCTTTGACCTGAATGAGAGTCAAATTAAAAGCGAAGAAAAATCCAAAGCAAGTGAAAGAGAAACTACATTGGGACAACAACAGAAAGTCAAAATGGTACAGAACGAGATCACACCCTTCACAGACGCGCAGCTAGCAGCGCTCTATAATAACAAAGAATTGGCCCTGGCTGAAACATTCGTTGCTGAATTTGTCGATACCCAACTACGTGGCACTGCCGTTAGACAGCAACATCGTCTGTACGAACTTCTCGTGAGCTACCTTCGCATAAGAAACCATTCGATATTGAATTCTCAGGAGCTTAATAGTCTAAAATCAAACTGCAAAGAAACTCAAAAACAGTTGTGGTGTCTAGACAAAGCTTCGGTCACAGAGTCCGGTGAATGTCAAGACGGAAACCCAGTTAGCGCAACTCACGAATATCATATCGCTCATTTTAATCAACAGACACTCGGCGCTTTGTCCCGGAATTTATCAAGCATCAGGGATTTGATCCACAATACAGAAGCCCTGCATTGCTACGAGGCAGAAATGCTCAGGTTGCAAATCGAAAACTACATCCAGAGGGTTTGTAGCTTATGCAAGGACTTTGGAAACCTGCCCCAAAATGCGCCCGTCAGCCTTAAGCAGGGCCTAGTATCCTCGCGTATCATGCCACAAATGTACGAGCTCAGAACCTGTGTTGGAATACTATTTAACTTTCAACGAAAAGTATTGAAGGACACAAGATTTATTTCTGACACAAGAGAATGGCTCTCCCGTCTAGTGGCTGTTCTTCTCAGAGTAGCCACATGGCAAGATCATCTATTTTTATTGAATCATATACTGAGATGCCCCGGAGGCATTTCTTCTTGGGCGAGCGGGTTTGTTCAGACTCCGGTACGTTGCAACCCTGGTAGCCACAGCACCGCTGCTTTGAATGATCCGCATATCGAACACATTGTGACTGTAATTGCTACTATTATGCTGCCAGTTAAGGAACGAGACAAGTTTCTGGAGAAAGTAAGAGGATTTCCAAAATGGTTAATTCTGTTTAGATTGAAAGAGTTCAAACTTGACGTTCGACCGTGTTCTTGCAGGTCCAAATATCCTTACAGGATGCAGGAACAACTACTACTGACACGGTATGGGTGATGTTAGATGAGGAAGGAGAGGAAGATGAGGACATAATAAATGTCGGGGCAAACCTTTGCGAAAGCGACCTGATCGCCATTCTTCATCAGATTCCTTTTGAGAAGCTCTTCAAATTAATATTATTTATAAACCAAGAGGGAGATAACTATAGCCAGGAGAGAATTCTGGTCACGGAACACCATATGCTCCGGATCTTTGCCTTCTCATCTATACTGGTTAGACTTCTCAGGCAGGGTTTGCGAACTTACGATTCTCCGAGATACAGACAACTCGCCAAGAGGCTAAGCGCACTTATTCGAGACATCGTACAGTACGCCAGCGATCAGTGGGAGGCATTTGATAAAAGTCAGGTATAAATCAAGTTCTCACATACCAAATTACTATTTCAACATTGCCATTATAATGCAATTGAAAATCGACCCATGTTTTTACCGTTCCCGATTTTTATTATCACAGATAGTTGATCAATCAATGTTAATCAGACTGCAAACGGAATACGATAGCTTCTTCATGAAGGCAAGTCAGTGCATATTTTCATCTAGAAGATTGGGTGCGTGGCAATATCTTGCAGCTATACCATATCACGTTGTTTCAACTTCGACATTGTGGCGAATTTTTTACATGCTACATGTTACCGATACAACCACTTCCATCCCTCCGTCTTCTAATATGTCAGAAAATGGTGAATATAACTATCAATTTATTGCTACCAGTCCGATTCGTACGGCTAAAATTTTTTTTCTTATTTCTCATAGAATGGGAAGCTGAATTAAATTCATCAAAACTCAGGAAGCAATTTGAAGAGAAACTCTGCGAGATGCCAGGAGATGAATCGTATTTTTTGCTTACAACCTTTGCCAATATGGCCATGGCCAGGCTTCACGACGACTATCAATTCGTGCGGGCAGCTACTATAGATTTGTTCCAAGTAAGTAACAATAATTGTATAAATTCCATCTTTAGTGAGGTTTTGGAACTCTAGAAAAAAGCGAAAACGTAATGCGCAAAAAATTACGTTCTAGGTTGGTTTTCTTAGCGAGAAAACTCAGGAATCATGTTCTAAAGATGCCCGATCTCTGCTCTCAAATTTAACGAGCAAGTATCCCTCTCTTCTCTCCGATCTTCTTGAAAAGTTGAAAGACAATTTTGTTTTCATCGGAAAAGTGAGTCCCATAAATTATCAATTCATATCGTCGCATTAAATTTTCAATAAACTATACCGCCGTACTCTTTGTTACTATGTTAAGCTGAGCTTGTACTTGTTCACGGAATTGCGTATCGGAAAATGGGTTCCTAACGAAGATGATTTTACCATTCTTTCTACTTGGTTGCACCAATACCCGTTATGTTCTACGGAGAATCACCTCGCTCGTTTGATTCTTTCTCATCTGAATTGGGGCTTAGATAGGTGCGTACCTTGACCCGATATCCCTAGAGTCAAGTGTCAGCTAAGCTGGAGATTAACAATTACTCACTTCGAAAACAGTTTAAGTACAATGACTCATAACACACGTATATTTTTACAGCGAAGGCAGCTTATGTCTCGGAATTAATATTCATCGTCGCGTGGCACTTCTGGTGGTCGAACTCACAATGAAATACGTTCCAGATACACCGGCGCAAACTGCTTCGCTTCTTGCCGAAGGTGTTAAGCAAGTGTGTATCGTATTTGGTTTCAACGTTGTCCCAGAAATCAATGTATTCAAGAAATACCGCATAATCTCCGTTCTAGGTGTCTTCGATGGTGAGGCCTCAGAGCAATGAGCATGCTTTTTCATTATGGGCATGGGACATGGTATCTAGATTACGATTGCACCAACTAGATAGATCGGAAAGTACAGCCCGATATACAATATCAAATCCAAGTGCTGCATTGGCGCAGATTCCAGATATCGACGCGGATTCATCTTTGGAGATTATTGCCTCCGGTGTCAGGGAAAAGCAACCAATTGCCTGCTACGTTGCAGTTTTAATGACGACATGGGGTCATTCGATCCCATTGATTTCTTTGAAAGGCTTTGGACAGCTCCAAATGTTGCAGTGCTACTACAAATACGAACAAGTCCTGATCGCTCTCCATCATATAATTCCATTTTTTCTCGAATGTCCGGACGCCATTATTAAAAACGAAAAGTTCTCTAGCTTGGTCATATCGCTAATCGCTGCCGATAGAACATACATGAAAATGGCGAAGAACTTGATCGTATCAGACTTTCCTGGTCCGATACTCAAGCAGTTTTCTAACATGATAGAAACGCATTTGGAAAATTATCAAAGGTATTGTTTGCGTAGTCCGCAAGCACTAGTGCACCTCTGGTTGAGAGTGTTAGCATTGGTACCGGATTGGAACAGGGATCAAAGCGTCATGTACTTGATGGATACGGTCATCCGAGCTGCCTATTTTCATTTGGATGCTAGAGCGGAGACGGAGACAATTTTTCATAACTTCTTTGTGGTAAGTTTGACACAAAAACAGTTATCATTTTATTAACCAAACTCTAACTACTCTATATAAAGCCGCTCCAACTTAATATGACCTTTCTTTATCAGCTAACCGTAGAGGGAGGTACAGAGGTACGTATTGGCAAATTTTTATCGGCCAGATATATCGCTTTTGATCTTGGATCGTTGTGGGCTTAGCATAGAATCTAACAATAATTGTATAGCGGAGTTGCTTATGACCTTTGTTTGTTGGGATGTCCTGAATCATTCAGGGTTTTTATCGCTATAATATTTTCAAAGCATCGTTTTTGTGAAAATTTAGGTAACATGTTCAAAGTTCGATCGACAATCGTATGTGGTTTTTGTTTTAAATTAAGACATGATTATACCGGTGTCTGGTTTGTTTCATTTGCTTGTTAGCCTTAACATCGCAGTGTATTATCGTTATCGTAGTTATCAATTTCACAGAATTTGGCATCCGGAAAAAATTCAGGCTCGTTTGGCTCTTTTCTAAGCTGGGCTACGGGATCTTCAACGTCACCGAGTCTTCTCGGAGGACCCGTTCAATCGGTGTGGCTGGCTCACCGGGTTCTTACGACCGAACAAGAAGATAGAGAACTGAAAAATGGTCTGTGGCGTGAAGTTTTGAGAGAATTGGCTGCACAAGGAAAAACTTCCGTCGATAACGCGTTGAAGGTGAAATTTTGAAAGATCATATCCCATCCACTCGGAAAATGATGATTTTACGACATATGACTCTTACGCTAATTCCAGAAAGCTTGCGCCACTGTAAAAATCCAACCTTTTGGAGCGAGCGGGTTGGCCATATATCGATGGTCACAACAGGCACTGGATACTCCGATGGATCATCCGCTGCTACCACTGTTATGGCAAAACTTTTTCACGCTATTTCTGGCCAGGGTGCCTACGGCAACTGGGTCAGTATGAAAAATTTAGCATACTTTTTACCCCCCGTTTATAAGGTGCCTCTAAATATTTTTATGATCACAGTACTTTAGACAAAGGCGGTATAGGTGAAAAATTCTTTGAGGGTATGATAAATTTGAGTTACTTCAAAAAATTGAAGAAACGTCTTCACGACACCACCGAATACTTCCAAGTCAAGGGGGAAAGTGACTTGGATAATGGACTTCCGATAACTGATGAGCGAAGAGTCTTCTACCTTGACGCTGCAAAGTAAGTTTATTTTCAAGAAGATTTGTGTCCATAATTTTTATGGATTCATTTTTCCAGGTTTTACAAAACACTAAGCTTATGGCTCGAGGAACCACGGTTGCAAGATTCTGGATTATATCTTCCTGCGTTACCTCCACAGTACATGTCGCACAAGTTGACACTCTTGATGCAAGGTGATCAGGTACGCTCGAGGTTTTATATTCGAATCTTACGTTTTAATTGGTAGTACGCTATGCTCGACTATTCACTGTTGCTTTGAAATACCGATAAGTATCACCTTGACGTGGAATGGTTTCAGGCGCCTTGGGTGGAATATATCGATTACGATTCCGTAAGAAAAAATCAGTTGAAGGCTGTCGCAGATTGGCAATCCTGCAGCTTGAGATCTCCGGAGAATCGTTTACAAAAAATAAATCAAACTCTGACAACGCCTTTAGAGCCGACGGACCCGCTGCAAAGAATATTTAGGAGATTGGGGTCGTACGAGCAGCCAGTGCCGCCGCCACCGTTGAGCAAAAACAGTTCTTTTTTACCTCACATACCAAAAGAGAGCCTATGCAACCCAGACGGCATTCTGAACTTGCTGAAACCGCATCTCAAGGCCATACAGGAATATGCTCAAACGCATAATTTGATGCTTTCCGAACACACGGCTATAGACTGTAACTTTTTAGAACTAGTTCCAACACTGTACAGGGATGTCGAGAGTCGAGTGACACTTCATGCCCTCTGCGACCCTTCGCCGACAGGACAAAAACGTTCCAGGTCTGGCACGCCACCGATAGTGCACTGCGCTGGACCTGCTGTTATCAGAATAATGGTAATGTGTTAATAAAGTTTTATCTAAACTTCCCCAACGTCGCGACCTTGCATGTTTTTTCAAATCAAACAAACGCACTCGTCATCGAGGATAAAAAACTCCTTAGCATATACGATGAAATAAAATTTTCTGAATTAGTCGAAAATTTGCTAGAATCTTGGCGGTTTATTCTCTTCAGGTATCCGAAGCTCGAGTGAGCGACGGAGTAGACCACATGATCAGCCAAAACAGAGCTGAATATGAACAGTTATTGGTTCGAGCCTGTCAGCCACCACCTGTCAAAGTATCTCAAGGCTGCGTCTTCATCGATCATTTAATCATGTAAGGATAAATTATCCGCAGTTTTTCTACTTGATCTGATAACTCCGTCGCTGTTCGTATTTTGAAAATGATTGAATAATCCCCAGGCTTCTAGAACACGAACTAAACATAAATCGGACTAGTGAAAATTCGAACGTTTTGAACAACGTTCAGGAGACAGGAGTGAAGTTGTTTTATCATCTGGTTGATTTTTACACGGAAGAAGCTGCCCTGTGTCCACCGACTAAGCAACTAATTACAACATGTGTCGAAAAGTTAGGCCAAGTAAGATACGAATAATTTGACGATACTTTTTCATAATCAATCATGCGGTACGTTCAACAAACTTCTGTTTTCAAAGTTGTTTATCAGTGGAGAGGAAACCCAAGGACAACATTTGTTGGAAACAATAATGCAACGACCAGGATTGGGCGGTTTACTTGGGCCACATTTTACACCCGTAGCCGGAGGCGCATCGACCTTTTTACCGATGTATCAAACTGTCGTCGATCTGGCTACGGGTCCAAATGCTGACCTATGTTTCGTCCTACTTTCAAAGGTGAGATTGACCATCGCCAGCTAAAGATGTGATTTTGAGCAAGAAGTGAAAAATGCCATCTCAATTTATTGATATCATGTTTCAGTTCGATGTGGGAAGCTGGCTGAATTATAGGCGTCCGAGACTGAGCGAAAGATCAACATTCATCGATCTGGTGTCCAAAGCCCTATGCAATGCTGGGCTGAACCCGGAAGACGACAAACTTATATTACACGAGGTGATCCGTTAAAATACTGCAGAGCAAAAGACAGTAGTGCAAACTTTCAAACATTTGGGTGAAACTTAAACAACAAATTATTATTCTCACCAGCTTTTTCGCAATCACCTCCGACTGGTCCTTCTGCATGAATTTCCTGAACACTATGGCGAGATATTGAGCGTGGTGTTGAGGGGTAGCGAGTCGCAGAGTCTTTCTTTGGATGTTTGGAAAGATCTATTAGGCGCTCTTAGCGGAAGATCTAAGTCACAGGGTCCCATACAACCAATAAAAGTAAGGGATGAAATCAGGCGCTATGCTACAGAGCAGAGATTGTTGTCTCGACAAGAGGTTCGCACATTTTATAAATTGAGGATTTAATACCAAATAGTGTTTGTTGAAGATTGTCGAAAGACCAAAAAGCGCTAAATATGTTTCAGATGCACGACACAGCTGTACTTTTGAGCAAACATTTCATGAAAGAAAGACTACAATATGGTCTTTATGGATTATATCCCAAGTACAGAGTCTACAACGAACCATTAGCTACTTTTCTTGGTATGGTCGGACACGCTTTAGTTGTCTTAACCTTACATGCCGATAAGGGGACACTGGCTGATCAATGTAAGTAATTCGACTGATTGGTTATTACAATTTATAAAATGTACTTCGAAATTTCTGCAGTATGTGACCGGATATGGCCAGTCCTTGGAGATATGTTTGCACCGTGGATCACACCGTACTGGACAAGAAATCTGCGCGAACCAACAGCAGCTTGGATTCAACAATTGACAGACGACAGATCGGTTCTTCTTCCGTGGATAATAACCGATGGACCTTATGCAAATAGAACCGTAGCTATGTTCGTAGAATGCATCAGATTCATCATCGACACAATGCCAGCGTCCAGCAAAATACTTTGTTTCCTCTGGCAATTTTATGTGACTAATTTCGCTCATGCATCGGTCAAAGATCACATCCTCAATGTTATTCATGGGAATTTTTTGTCCCTACCTTGGGAACGGTTCAGTCCCGGTATAGGAGATATTGAATTAATGGTAAAAGTCGTCGATCAATATTTACCGGACAGTCATTTGTTTCTGGGAAGCGTGTTTACCAGCATAAACTGGCAAGTATGGGCAAGTGAAATATTAGCAATTCAACCGCTACCAGTCGCTGCGAGAATGCATATCTGTTTGTTAAACCTACTAGTCAAACTTTCCAACGAGCCTAACGTCCGCCAGGTAATTAATATCCGAAATTATTTGTCATGTTTATTGATTCTGTTTCAGAAAATTCAAAACTCATGATTTTTCAGAATGAAAAGGCCGTACAGATAGTCGTTTCGGCAGAGAAATTCGCGTGGCATCTTGTGGACGCGGCTGCTTACGACCAGGTTATTAACTGGTACGTGATGAGCTGTGATCCGAGGGTTATTCTTCATCTGGACACCGAGCAAACTTATTCCATCGACGGAGCAATCAATAAGTGAGTAAATGGCAATTGAAGAAGCTACTGTTTTAAATGACCACTCGGTCCTAATGAGATGCAAATTGTTATAATTTATTTCTTAGTTTACTGAAATTGGCTGCGGCGTACGATCCTAATGCAACTCATTTTCATCCAACGACATTGAAGAAAAGGCAAATGTACGTTAGGTCTTCGGTGAAATTATTAGTAAATTGTACAACTCGTCACAAGGCGCTTCTCACGAGTGATCCTAAAGCATTTACCGATGCCTTATCCAAAATGTTGGATGACATGGAGTCAGTAATCATAACCAGTGAGTTTCGAAACTTATAAGCTTCTCAGATTACCATGCTGTTCCCAAATTTACACAAATTAACTATCTATCTATTTATGTGAACAAAATCTACGAATTTCAACTTTCCATTATTCAACAGCCGTATCGAAACCTCAACAATCTGCGGAAGCTGGTCTACTGGTAACTGAACTTTTGCACTCTATTAACCAGAGCGGACCCTTAGTAGAACAATTACGTACCAGTTGGGCTTCCTGGCTTTCAAATAGATCCGCTAGCAGTCCTACGCTGATGGGCATTCTACGTGTCATAGGAATAGCGGTTGCGTCACCATCCACTCTCGGGGAACTGATGGAAGCTGCTCTCGATGCATATTTCAAACACAACGGTAACTTATCTACAAAAAATACCAATCATGTGTTTGATTCACCTTCTACTTGTAGTGTGACAAGTCTTTGCTTCTTTAGATTTAGTCACCGACGAGGCCTTACCAACTTGGGGTTGGGTTTTGACGGTTTTACAGCCAGTAGTACCACGTCAGCCACCGGTAGAAGGAGCACTTGTAACGGACGGACGTGTTCTGGCTCTTTATGCGCTGCTTCTCAAAAGATTACCCTCGTGCCGGAATATTAAAGAAGAAGGGATGCTGCTAGTGAATTTAATCGATTGGATATCTGCCATTAAACCTACGTGAGTATTTCAAATGTTTCAGACTTCTACCATTGGTTGGTCAAATTTTCAGTGGTTCAAGTTACCAGCTTCCTATTGGCTCATTTGTGTTTCCCGCCAGAAGTATCTTAACCTTAAAGTGGTACAAATGCCGCCGGATTAATGGCAAATTTGAAACAATATTGCAGAGAATTTGTAGAAGAGAAACTTCCGTTATTGTGGGGCAAGGCATTGGAACTTATCTATAGACAATGTCAGTACAGTGAAAATACAGTGATTGCAACTAGGGCTCTGAAAGGTTTGGCTCGTTCGTTACTCGCTACTGCCGATGATGTGGGACAAGGATGGGGTATTTTGGGAGCGATCGGGTTCAGAAAAGGATCGCAGTTATCGATTAGGTAAAAAAATCGGGTGGTTATGTCTGCATGATACGGGTCTCGGTTCTACAAGACAACGTTTACGGTAAGCTCAATTTCCTATTTTATCCGTAGGTGTAAGTTCCTCAGCAGAACACTTGGCGTGTACTGCTTGGCTCAATTACCGGAATCTAAATCGGAGCAACAATTAGTGCGTTATACACCTCACTCACCCGGAGTCGCACCTTCAAGATCCAGCGAATCGGATCCCCTGGATGTAAGGCCAAGTGCCGATGCCATAAAAGCTATGCAAACTTTGGAGGCCTTAGTTACAAATAAGCAATACGCCGAGCTCAAGGGTGACATCGAGCAGGCTATCCGAATGATCAGAGACTCAGCAAATTCGCTTCACAACGCTGTTGCGGTTACTGGAACCCTTACCGCAGAACTCTATAACAGGAGATATTTGCATGTTTTAATCGAGTAGTTGATTCATCACCTCAAACCTGAGATTTCTCAGTCGTCGGTATACTCGTTAGATGTTTGAGCAGTGAAATTCATTCTTTCTAATTTTTCTTTAATACAAATTATTTGAATTATCTAGTCATTGAATGCGTAAAACGAAAAAGAACGTACGCTTTCATAGCCTGTGTCCTCTGGGCTCTCTGAGATAAAAAAAGAAAAAAAAAAAACAAGTAGTTCTCGCAAGTTGGTAATTAGGTAGAGTCTTGCGCTCGATGTGACTGATTGTATACATCAGTTTTCACCAAATGGGGTACGCAGTATGAGCTGATTGTCTATTTTTCAGAGACCTTTCGACCATTTTGATGTATCAATTGAATATAGGATTTCGTATCGCGGTAAAATTCAGGCGATCAACATCAGCGTCACATTATTTAACTGCCTGTACAACAATTGGCTATCTTAATTGCTGCTTTTCTAATATGTAGGTTGGCATTATCATAGATATGGAAATTACAAAGTAGAAAATATCAAGCTTGTACTATCTGCCGAATTGGAGCATGAAAAAATAGTGCCATGCTCGAGGTAGTCTTTCGATCTTTATAGTACTAGATTACGTTTACAAAAGCAACGACGATAAAATTCTGAATTTTGTATTTTCCATGAATTGTTCATCCGCAAGACACAAGACGCAATGATAGGTATCTGCAAATTTTAAATATTTCTGTGCGCGAATATTATGTATGTATGTAAATTTTCTATAATCGTACCAAAATTAGGGATAAGTTTTAACTGCCTTTGTACACAAGTATAATCTATCGTTTTAATTTAATGTCATTTGCAACATTTCTATCGTATGTACCTGTTATAAGAATCAACGATATTATAATACAAAGATACGAACTATTTAATATATTTCATAGCCGGAGTGCGAGCATGACGATTTAATTATTGAGTATTTCTTATATCTGCGACGGAATTTTTTAAGCAAATCGATTTTCATTATTAACCGCTACGCTCGCGTTTCGGCTGTATCTGCATATCTATAGATTATAATAAATAACATAGATTCTTTTTGTAGTTTGTCAGTTTTCAATTTTCATCGCAGCTTGGGAGAAGTACAGAAATGTTTGGCGCCTAATTCTTTCAATTCTTTTTTTTCGCTTCATGCTTTCACCACTTGGCCTTAACGAGGCTGTGATGTTATTTTGGTTAAGGTAGAGTATTAGACTAAAGTCTGTGTCGAACGCAGGCATATTAACTGTAGTCATCTATCATATCGCGTTCTGAAATGTATTTATCAACATTATGCATATAAGTCCAGCGCCTGTACGTAGGCAAATGTGACTGGCACTAATGGGCGAAAAAATAAAATATCAAATAAGAAGTGATAATAAACTTGAGCAATTATTATCGTCCAAATGTACCCTAATTGTCGAGGGGGTAACCACTCGATATATAGGTGTCCCAACCATTTCACATTTCACAACTATTTTACATCATTTCATACCATTTCATGAGTATTCCACTAATAAGGATATCTCGATGGGATTTATTCCCAGCTTGATTTACTCGACGGATTCGTATTCCTGCGGTCAAAATACGTTGAAAAAGTATCCTGCAATCGGTTTTCAAAATACTTCATTTTTGACCCCAAAATTGAAAAAATCCAAAGGGGTATACCTTAGATTTTTGTCGATTTTGGGGTAAAAAATCAACATTTTTTTAAATCGGTCGTAGGACACTTTTCTGACGTATTTTGACCTCAGGAACACGAATCTGCAGGTTAAATTGATCTATCTATAAAATTGATCGAGTTATCGCCAATTTATCGCTCTGAAAAGTGAAAAAATGAGGATATTTTGATAGGATTTATTCCTAGCTCAATTTGATCGATGGATTCGTGTTCCTGGGGTCAAAATACGTCAGAAAAGTGTCCTACGATCGATTTTAAAAATACTTCATTTTTGGCCCAAAAATCGAAAAAATCCAAAGGGGTATACCTTAGATTTTTGTCGATTTTGGGGTCAAAAATCGATATTTTTTTAAATCGATGGTAGGACACTTTTCTTACGTATTTTGACCTCAGGAACACGACTCTGCAAGGTAAATTGATCTATCTATAAAATTGATCGAGTTATCGCCAATTTATCGCTTCGAAAAGTGAAAAAATGAAGATATCTCGATGGGATTTATTTCTAGCTCAATTTAGCTTGCAGATTCGTGTTCCTGAGGTCAAAATACGTCAGAAAAGTGTCCTACGATCGATTTTAAAAATACTTCATTTTTGGCCCAAAAATCGAAAAAATCCAAAGGGGTATACCTTAGATTTTTGTCGATTTTGGGGTCAAAAATCGATATTTTTTTAAATCGATGGTAGGACACTTTTCTTACGTATTTTGACCTCAGGAACACGACTCTGCAAGGTAAATTGATCTATCTATAAAATTGATCGAGTTATCGCCAATTTATCGCTTCGAAAAGTGAAAAAATGAAGATATCTCGATGGGATTTATTTCTAGCTCAACTTAGCTTGCAGATTCGTGTTCCTGAGGTCAAAATACGTAAGAAAAGTGTCCTACCATCGATTTAGAAGAATGTCGATTTTTCACCCGAAAATCGCCAAAAATCTAAGGTATACCCCTTTGGATTTTTTCAATTTTTGGGCCAAAAATGAAGTATTTTTTAAAACGATCGTAGGAGACATTTCTGACGTATTTTGACCTCAGGAACACGAATCCGCGAGCCAAATTGATCTGTCTATAAAATTGATCGAGCTATCGCTAATTTTTCATTCCAAAAAGTGAAAAAATAAGGATATCTCGATGGGATTTATTCCTAACTTGATTCACTTGACGGAATCGTGTTCTTGAAGGTCAAAACATATTGTAAAAAAACATTTCATACCATTTCACACCATTTCTGACCATTTCATGAGCATTCCAATAGTATTTCATATCATTTCAAAATTGACTGTCCCAAGCATTTCACAAGCGGTTACCCCCTCGCTAATTGTAGTGACCGACGCAGGTAAAGAAAGATACTGTTTATAGAGGTATAGATATATCGATATAATATATTTACAAATACTTACAAAAACTTAATTACCACCACAAACATCAAAGGCAGTTTATTTGGCGATAAACAATAATAATTGTTTGCTTAGTTTAAACATCAACTTAATACCAGCAGTTGTTTCTGCCACATCATTAAAATCACTTTTCCGTGTAGACGCAGCTGAAAAATGTCTTCGGAGATCAGCAGGTAGTCTAAACTCTTTATCTACCTCGTCTACATTTTGGTGCACTAGGCTGTAGCTCGCTTCAACCAACTCAGAATTGTGCCATGGTTACGCTCGAGCCACTTAATGTTCGCCTGAGCATGTTCCGCTGCTTGTTGTATCGCTCGCTTTGCCGTTCCGAGCTCGGTACTATGCTCATTTGCAAACTCCAAAAGCTATAGATATAAATTCGCGAAATAAAAGAAAATAATCCAATAGAATAGTCAGAGCCAACAATCTGGTATAAAAACAATGTATCATATAAAAAAATTGAGTACGCTTACGTCATTGAGCTGGTATTTGGCGTTTAATCTCTTCGTAGACGAGGTGATGATGCTGTTAAGATTCGAGAGCGAAGATCCCAAACTACAAAAATTTGAAATGATGAATTAACGGATCACTTTATAGTCGTATAAACCTGAAGTTGAACTCACTATGTCTTTATCCGCGGCCATTCGTTTCTGAGGAAATTGAAGGCGAGCGGCTGTCCGATTACGTTATTCGATACGGAACCAAAGATCCTTGGAGCATCCTGCTTTCTGATACCAGAGTTCTCAGTTACGGCCCAGTTCAAATACCTGCTCAGAATCCAGGTTTCTCTGCTGCAGCCGAGCGCATGGAGAAGTAGATCTTTCTCCGAGCCAACATTTGTGAGTTGGTACTGCTGCCAGGCAAAGTCCCATTCGATCTGTCCTCCAACCCGAATAGCAGTGCAATAAACGACACTCTTCAAGTTTGGTGAGATCCTGATAACGATTTTCATGTGGTTCAAAACAACGTGACATTAATTGGGATTATCATAATTACCCCCGCACACTTACGGATTGTTTTTTTCCGGGCTCGGAGTTGCACGCCAGTTGTGGAATTGTGTTACAGCATTTCTCACACAGTCTTCATGTCCCAAGCTACAAGCCCAGCTCAGCACACCTATGCGACTGTAAACCGTCAAATGTGGATCGCCAAGGGTATCGATGAAACCTGTCTGTTTATAGACGTTGTCGAGCAATTTCAACGCAAATATCTGAAAATTGTTATTGCAATGATATTCGAGAGCAGATTCTTTCGATTTGGCACAAATCGAGGAACTAGGGTGGAATTTTCTGAAATTCCAAAGAATCTTAAATCACTGTCACATGAGGTCTTCTGTCATGCCAATTTTAAGTTTTATATACAGAGACAGACGTTTCGAGTCTTGGCACTTCTTACGCTACATAAATCAAGTAGTTAAGGCTATAAAGTTTACCCTGAATCTGTCATATCCTTCGGCCTTCACAAGCATACTGTCGAGGTACCCCATCGCTGTGTATGCCGCTTTCCATGGCAGATATTCGCTTTCGTGAGCAAGATATGAAGTAACATCTAAAGCGGTGGCATAGTCTATTTGGCCCGCTCTGGCGAGGTTCAAAGCATCGTCTACCAATTGTGCGCGGTTGATAGTAGAAATATTTTTGAACGAATACTTTGAAAGTTCCTGAATAATGAGCCGCCAGTTTTGTTCGTCGTAATTTACACGGTAGTAACCTTGAACAGGTAAATAACTATTAGTCATGTAGGTTTTTCAACGATATTTTTTAACTGTCCATCGTACCAGTTTCCTGTATGTTGAATATCATCCATTCATTTGAACGTGCTTTTAAATTGTGAAGAGTCAAAGAAGGCTCAGCTTCCATCCAGTGGGATGGTTTCGTATTGTTGAAGTTCAACTCATTCTGCGATGTGAAGGTAATCGGTACCCACCATAAGGGTTCGTTACCCGACTGTGCGGTTATTGTACTATTTTGAAGAAGGAAGCGTTTCTGGAAGTACATAAGATGCATTGATATACATTTATTCGATGCATCCTCGAAGCTGTTGATGGCAGAAACACAAAATGAGATAAAGAACAATTATATTTTCATCAAGTGATGGTGATCATGCCATCTTTTCCATGAGCTGTTTATATTTTCTGTAGAATTCCGTAGAATGATTTACCTGCGTCAAGGTTGCACCGCCTCTTTCGTAATCTCTAATAACCGTGACCACCGGAAATCCTGTCTGCAGAGTCCAGGTATCCATTATCTGTTTTACCGACGTACGTTGATCCAGAACTTTATCTTTGTGCGCTTGTTTCGTCAGTGCATCCCATAGGTCATTTTGTTCCGCGCTTTGGTAAGCTCTGATTAAAAACAAAGAGAAGAAAAAAAAACACCGTTCAAAACAAAAATTGAACAATATTACAACATTCAAAATATATTAATGTTGAAAGTCAGAAAATAACTAACTTTTGTCTCAAATAATTGGTGAGTCCTCTTTTGAAAACGTCAGTGGTAAGAAAATGATCCATCATACGAATGATCGATGCTCCTGGAAGAGAAAAATAATTGTATGAAATCAGGTTTAATCAGTTAAGCGTTAAAAACGGTGAAATTTTATGCCTGGATAAATAATTGAGTCACCTTTTGCGTATGAAATTCGATCAAAAATTTCACTGATTTCATCCGGATCACCGACTTCGACGGATATTGGATGGGACGACTCCAGAGCGTCTAGCCCAAAAACGTTCTGCACTTCGTGAACAACGAATTGTTCAAGGACTCTCCAATCCGGTTCAACCTTGAACGTTGAAAATATTCTATTACCAGAATCGTTTCCGCGATACTTCGATGGGAATAATTGCGAAATATACTTACAGAGTTCATGCCGAGGTACTCGACGTAGCTGGCAAATCCTTCGTTGAGCCAAAGATCCGTCCACCAACTTGGTGTTACCAAATTACCGAACCATTGATGGGCAAGTTCATGAGAAACGACCGTTGCCACCCTTTGTAAATTACTGCTAGTCGAAACGCTTTCTTGATAGAGCATCGCAGTTTCTCTGGTAAAAAATGGTCGTCAAAATTTTCCGTCGACTTTTTTCGGTGCTTCGAAAGAATGTTCTCTAGAAAAATATGACGCGTTTTACCTGTACGTAATCAGACCCCAATTCTCCATTGCACCTGCCGAGAAATCAGGAAGAGCAATCATGTCCATTTTGGGTAGCGGAAACTCGATTTGGAAATAATCTTCAAAATATTTCAATATCTTCGGGGCGATTTTCAAACTGTACATCGACTGATCCAGAGCCTCGCTTCGAGCCCAAACGCCAACTTTGCCGTCGCTTGATCTCATCGTTGCAAAATCTGATACTACGAATGCCACCAGATATGTGGACATCGGTACCGACCGCTCGTAGTGGTCCCATTCGTAAGTCGGCAACCCGGGGCTGCAAAATTATCGATCATTAAGTGCCTAGCCCCACTTTTTTGGAATCGAAAAACAGAGTATGAGAAATTACAAGCAATTTATGAGCTTCCAGAATAGCCTAGTCACGATTTTTGGACACGAACCGTCGAGCAGGAATTCGCGTTTTTCAGCGCGTGAGACCTTAAGGGGCATATCGAGTCGCCATTTTGTCGGGGAGGAACGTCAAATTTTTGAAAGGTGTATGCTCTAAAACGGCTGAAGCAATCGGAATGAAATTTGGAAAATCGTTAGAATAAATCTGAACGAAGTGGCTAAACTTTGGATTTTGTGAATTTAAAAAAAAAAAATTATAGGAATCTTTTTACCCTGTGAGATATTTGAAAATTTTCATATTTATACTAAACAGAAGGAAATATCCGGAGCTTAGCCACTAAAGGAGCCAATTTTCTAAGAGGTAATACTGCAGGGATTGATAAAACAAAAAAAATGAATCTAGTGATAATTTAATATCGTTTGAATAGCTACTCACATCGGCCTGCGTTCGACGGTTCCATTCATGTTGGATATTGAAGTCATGTTCTTCGGACGTGCTATGCTGATTTCGAACTGCGCCTTCAGGGCAGGCTCATCGAAACAAGGGAATGCCTGTCTCGCATCTGTGGCTTGAAATTGCGTGGTTGCAATCCATCTGTGGATAAAAAAGCTTTGTATTAAAACAAAAAGCACACTTTCGAATCTCCATTTGCATTTTTTTCGGATTTTCGAGAATCAGACAAATCATTTCTTTCGTTCACTTTTACTTTATCACTGTTATATGAAGTTAGCGTCAATCGGATGTGTTTTCGCGGGAAAACCACCACCACTAACACTATTTCGTCCATCGTTTAACTCGGAAAATATGATAAAAATTCAAATAACTATGTATCCGAATTGAAACTCGTTCAACGGCCGTACAGTGACCGCAAACAGATATTAGAAACACGATATTCGACCTTCCAGTACATTGAATGAAGAAACGATTTTCCTTTTCTTTTTTTTTTTAACACAAGTCGTTGCCTCACCTCGTCTGATTGCCAACGGTGTAAGAACTGCGGTAAAATCCTTCGAGGTAGTCGTTTAGATATCCAATGAACTTAAGATTCACCGCGTACTGTTTGCCGGCCTTCAATACATTCGACGTATGAATGACATGAAACTGTCTGAGCGTGTCGTTGGTTTGTTTCTCAACGCCAATGTCCTCCATTTGTTTTCTACTTGTTCCGTCCGGCAGGATTTTCACCGTAGTAGCTGCCTCGTCGATGTCAAGATTCATCGCGTGTAGCGTAATATTTTTCGTATCTTCGGTAACGTTTACCAAAATTTGAACCTACATTTTATTTATTTTGTTTAAAATTATTTCAACACACTCCTACCGGGACGTATGATAGATAACAGGTTTCAATTTTTCCTCGTATGTATATTATTGTTCCTCACCTCACCATTGAAGGTAAAATTTCCCGGCCAAATGAACGGCGTTAATTTCAACCGGTACAAAACCGGTACAACAGATCTTGGCAGTCTCAAATCAAGTTTCTTTCCTGCAAATCCACCGGCGCCAAATCCTTTTCCAATCTTTGCTCCGGCTGTGCCAGTTTCGTAATCACCGGTACCAGAAACCGAGTCGGCACACGGCGCAAAATGGTAGACCAATAGAGCCGTGATAACGATGGAAAGCAGGAAAAGTGCACCGAGTAAAAAGCCACCGCATCTTGATATTGTACACCCACGTTTACGGCCAAATGTTGTCGTATGAGCGTCCATCATTGCCAGTACTTCGCGGGATTGTGTCATCGAATCACGCGCCCCGGACCTATGGAGAAAATGACGAAGGATGAAGATAATGAAAATTATCGTGCATTTCCATTACGTATACCTATATATTAGTCATTCTTTTTATTTCTAATTGTAAGTATAACACGATATATCTTATACCGTCATGCACACGATATTTATATATTCGTAATATTACGAATATATTATAGTATATATTCGTATATACTAATTTTTTACGTGATACATGTGTGCAGGATGTGTTACGATATGTATGCAGCTGCGATTCTGCGTAATTTAAAAGATGGCACGGTTCGAACAAATAATCATCTGTTTTTTATTAAAGTATTATATGCGATTTGAAATGCGCAACGTTCATCGGACCGCAGATAAAATCATGATAATCACGACTGCAGTTTATAATTTATAAATTGGCATGTCCATATACATATACATACTAATAGGTATACAATAATCACGCGTGTCAGGGTCTCAGCAATTTCTTTTTTTCCCCGTTAATGGTTGATTCTTCTATATATCAAAATTAAAAATAAACATCGGAACACCTTTCACAAGCCTCAGGCGATATGTGCCAGCTATAGTCAGTCAGTCAGTCAGTCTTGGTGCAGGTCATTTTTAAACAAATCGCGTTTATAAGCGACACTTTCCAACGGTGTCAACAAGATTCCGCTCAGTAAGTTCCTTGACCTTGTAAAAGTGTGTTCAAATACCGTGTGTAATGATTAGCCTCATCCTGTCCTACCGTAAATCAGCATAATATTTGAATCATAAAATAAAATTATACATTTGCAGGAAAGATCATGGTTTTCTTTTTTCTTCGCTGGTCTAATAGTGGCAGATGGTTACAATGTCATATTTTACAGATAACCTTGACCAACAATTAAAGGTTCCTAATCCATCTCACAAACTATGATGTCGCAAAAATGTCTGTGCAAATATTTTTCGTTTACGATGACAATGATATAATTTCACGACTAGATTTGAGTACGTTGCGATCTTCTCTATTTTTCCTTCTTCTTGTTTTCGTTGTAAGGACACAAGGGCTACTCACGCAAGTGGAACTAAAAAGCCAGCGTACTCGCGCAATTGTTGTGCAAATCCGGAGTATGTGTGATTACTTTGCTTGGTGGGACATTGAATTTTAACGATAAAAAATTTCACAGGATCAAATTTTACGTGGTGAAATTAAAGGATAAAAAAAAACGAAGTAGTAAATAACAAATAAGGTATAAGATTGTCAATTATTTTAGATGTATGACACCGGCACGAGCAGCTCCACTCTCGAGCACCGTCACTACACAACTGTAAGATTTGAACTAACGAGCAACCGGCCTCCAGTTTCGTAGTTATCGAACCCGCATGCCACGATCGTGCGGCGATCGTGTTGCGAACCAATCATGACGAAGAAAGGATACTTATACGCGGAAGGCAGCTTGAAGCTGAGGCTCAACTTCCGGCGGTATATGGTGCACGGAATTACACGGGGCGAAATCGACGCGACAGGGAGGAAACCGGTGAACATCATCATCGTCAACGTCGTGTCGATCGTCATCGTGCAGGAAAAGTCTTCGTAGAGGTGGTTGAGGATCTTGGAAAATGGCGTCCATTTTCAATTTTCCAATAAATACTCATCATCGGATGCGGTCGCGCGTAGTGTCTGCATTGCAATGATAGTTACGAAGGATCGGAATGTATCAATTGTTGCGAGAACGATTTCGAGATCCATTAAGAGCACATGACCCGTTGCAGCATCGCCAAGTGGCAGCGACCGTTCCGCGGATGAGGGCGTTGGCCTTGGTATAAAATACATATGTATACCATGATATACCTGTAAAGGTATATTACTAGACGGAAAAACCGGTTAAAGATATCGTTCAAAAAACGAGTGAAGATCTTTCAAAATTACCGTTGCTCGCTCAATATAGGGTGATGTTTAATCGTGTTTACGCTCGTCAAATGAGACCACCAACACTTCTGTTATTCGCGTGACTCGAAAGCTTATCGAATTATTACCCCGTGTGCACTGGGCGGCTACAGCTATAGCAACAAGTGGCGGTAGAATTTGCTCGGATCAAAGCACCTTATATGTTGTCGTTACAAGGGACGATCGCTGCCTCTTCTTTTTTTCTCTTTCAACCTTTTTTTTCTACCTTACCTACTTTTACGCGTTTCACACGAGGCGTGCAGTCGATGTGCTTCCCCTTTTAATGCATTGCGTTTATTGTATAGACGAGCAAAAATAACAGGGACAAAAAATTGTCACAAAAATTCAGTGGAATTTAACCTTAACTGATAAACGCATTGAAAAAACATTATACGGATATTTTATATTCAACGAATTGTTCTTGATCTGATTAAAAATAGCTTTGCACTCACAATCGGTACCTAATTCTCCTCGGTTGATTAGGCAAGCCTGACGTAAAAAAAAGAGTAAAATATTATGGCCAAATGCCTCGATATTCGAGACTGATAATCGTTCGCCAAATTATGCAATAGTTTCCGTTTTACTCACCTGCATTAGAGTTGCGGCTTATCAATGTGGCTTATTACAATTAGAGAGGCGGTGCAGAATTTCAGTGGTCAGCGCCGCGTTTTGCTTCGTGGTCGCTAAATGTTCAATGGGTTGTGCAGTAATGTTACAACCGCAAGAATTCTAATTCTAGTTATTCAGATTACCAATTACGAAGTATTTTGAAATACAATTTCCAGCACCATCGATGGTCAAATAGTCAAAATATTTTCATCTCCAAGTATTTTTCATCTAAATTATTGAGCGACGAACAAATCAGCACTTTTGTTACAATCTAATCCTTTCGTATAATTCAAGCCACTCTAATACTAACTTCGTCTACCCATGTCAGCCATGTTATTTATACATACGTATAGATAATTCCAACGCCACTTATCTTTCTGGGCACGTGTCCTGCAATGTTTTCCGCGTTTCTATAAGTAGATGAATTACACAGCTGTATGCCACGTTCCTGGAAATTGGCTTGGGAAATCGGGGGGAAAATTACAACTACAGCTCTATAATAAATCCTATATGAGCATAAGTAGCTACACTTATATAGTCCTTCAATAATTAATTAACACCGTATATGTCCATTTTTATAACAATCACCGGTCGGTTACGTAAATAATTTGTAGATTCGTATGAAAATAAAAAATAATAAAACAAAGTTCATATTTTTTCTAGCATTCATTCACCGTGCACGGTGACCCAAAACAAAACATGTACTCGTTGACCTCGTCCTTTTCAAACCGATATAAGCATACATTAATTCCTCGTATTTATTTCTGCTTTATTATCAGACCCACCAGTTTTTAAATTCAGGTTGCGTTCGGCGGGTTCGACTTTCTCTAGAAAACACGGATCGTTGTGCAATTATAATATATATATTTTTCGCACATCGAGAGAACCACGAAAAATATCGTGGTAAACGTATTTCATATCCTTTCAAAAAAAATCTTCTTTTTTGGAATTGGCAATCGTGTCCTACGTCCTGACTACCAAACGTTACATACCTATACTATATCTACATGTAAAACGACGACCTTCGTTTCAATCTTCATAATGTTAAAATGTTAACCTAACGCAACATCTCAATTGTTCTTGATGCAGTCGAATATAGTTTATTGTTAGCCTAGAACTGCAACCACGTTCTATAATCTATATGGTTGGTAACATAACGATCGTCAATTTTATTAAAGCGCATAGACGACGAGGGTCTCATGCAATAGACGCCTAGACTATATTAATGCTGCATTACCGGACTGTATGCCGGAATGCAGAGCGTTGCAATTTTTCACTCCGATCTTTTCTTCGTTTCTTGTTTCTTTCTTTTTTAAGAGAGTTTTACGCACTTATTCAAATTTCGCTTTTATTTTTCATCTACATTTACTCAATATACGTATACCTATGTATAACTTTATATTATATCAGCCATACGGCTACATTTCTGTTTTTGCTATATTGGAAAGATATTGAGGGCATGCAAATAGGTAGAGCAAAAACATTGAAATTCAATTATACTCGTAATATTTGCAATGGTATCATTTTTAACGAATAAGAAAAAACACATTCCTATACAGTTGTTTCGAGTTACCATGTGAGATAAAAAAGAATGAAGAAAAAATTAAATAAATTAAAAAAAATCTATTGCAAACCCATAGTTTTAAGGAATAACTAATTGTTAACTTATATATTCAATGAAATTGAAACCCCACTGCTTGGATCATTCGAGTTAATTATTTTGCATGGCAAAGTAACGCGGTTCTTCTTTATTTATGTGCAGGAGTGAATCTCTGCAGCTACAGGGTTGCAGTTAGCAAGTAATCTCTTCGTCCTTGAAGTATCTCGGCGGGTGGGAAGGGTGAGGGAAGGCGTGTCAAATTACAAAATGAAATAGTAACGGTTGAAACTTTTTCACAAAGTACTGTGTAGAAGCTGATGCTCGGTAAAGACTTTTGATTAGATTCGCTGTTAACGAGTCTTGCAGTAGCAGCATAAGTCGAAGCAACAGCGGCAGCAGAGGTCGAGATGAAAAAGAAAAAAAACGCAACCAAATCACAGGGGATAAGTAAATGAGCCTGCAAGTTACATCCCGAGATAATTAGCCCCCTGTAGATGTTCACTTCGCGTATATATACTTACAGGCCTGCGCGGCTTCTGAGTTGAAAAGCAATTACGCGACTAGCTTCGTCAGTTTGCACGACGACGACGATGCGACGACGCCTTGGTTTCGTAGAGAAAACGAATTACGAACTGGATATACCGAATCCTTCGGAAATTTCATTTCGCGATCGCTCCTGCTGCTGCCTGCTGACATGACGCCGCATGAGATTGCCTTTACGCACATACGTATCTTTAGGTGGTATGTATTACATGGAGATATGTATGGATTTTCACGTAAACACATAACGTCTCTATCGGTCGCTTCTTTTTCTATAGATTCGCGACGCGTGTCGTTTAGATAGATGATGATCCCTTGATGATCCGTCTCGAATCTGCACCCTTGTAAAGGTTACGTGGACAAGCTCACTTCGATGTTGAATCAAGAACGACTACGTGCGGCTTGTTTTATTATCCCTGAAGAAGCATTTCCGGATTAGCATGGTCTTCCGATCGTAAACAACGTCGTGAGTCAACTATAATATGATCCCCGCGCGAAATAATTAACAACAAACAAATAAGCACAGATCTCATCAAATTCGAACCATGTGAGCTTCAAGATCAACAATTACATTGGCAAATAACGTCTGGAGCAGAATTACAATTCACTTACAAATAACAACTACAATCGATTCTGTAAAGTGTAAGATAACAAGCCGGCGATTTGCACGCTTCAAACTCAATATGAGGCAGCAGCCTCCATAGAACTTTATTATAATATGGTCGGATTCTTTTTTCACTTCGAAAAATATTAT
The DNA here is from genome assembly GCA_963932425.1 of Athalia cordata. Classification (NCBI taxonomy): domain Eukaryota; kingdom Metazoa; phylum Arthropoda; class Insecta; order Hymenoptera; family Athaliidae; genus Athalia; species Athalia cordata. The sequence continues at coordinate 2,261,361 of OZ010627.1, forward strand.
TCTTGATTAAAATAAAAAGTCTGATTGAATTGAAAAGTATAAGCGAAAATTTAATATTATCTTTAAATTAAGTTTTATAAGTTTGCACTCGAATACAGAAAACGGTCGGTATGATTTTATTTATTTATTTTTTCTAACCTCAGAAAGCTACAGCTGGAAAGAAAGTTCAAAAAACCGCATCTGGTTGGATGTGACTATACGGATACAGCGGAAACAGAATCTGGTGTGAAAAACGAAAGCCCGGAAATTAAAATTAAACGTGTTCTTTTATTTTATTTTTTTCAACAACCGATGAAAGTGAATCTCTCCCATTGCGTCGAATACTATATTGAAAGTAAATGTATATTCAGTTTCTATTCAATAATACGAAGTGTGCAGTGCATGGCGGTTGTTTTTGGAGTGTCTGCTGTTAGGGTTACCCACGGTAGTCTTCGTGTATACTATAGGCGGTAAGAGGATACGAGAAAAAAGAATGCAGGATATGCGTGGATTTGGTATACCTATAGATCGGTCGACCCTTGGAAAACTCATCGCCAAACCATCGAAAAAGGGGAGGGTTTTTGGTCTTGGGTTACCACCCTGTGGGATTTTGTTACCGGAACCGGATACCATCTTTTTCTTTATTGTACCGCACCACCACTATGTCAGGTGTGTTTTAACGCAGGAAGTTTTTTTGGTGCTGACGTTGCCCTTGCCTGGCTTACTAGTATACAACCTTCCGAGGCTTCTTTTCACTGTCATAAGATGCCAAGTTCAAGTTACAAAACACTCGAGTATTAACGCGACATCCGCGGCTTTATGATCATATTTGTATAATACTATGTGTATCTATAAAGTGTAAAATGAACTTGTGCGTCTGCTCATGAAGGACGCCAAATTTTCGAAATCATATTTACTAAAGTTTTCATATCATGTCGAATAACAAGACTGTGGAAAATGATGAACGCTCCTGAGGCCTGCAGCGCTGCAGAAATCCCCGAAGAGATTATGGAAACACGTATTCGTACAGATCGATATCTTATTTTTATGAGATGTGTACTAACGTGGCATAAATTCAAACTTTTCAACGCCCGATGTCCCAGTGGATGTTAAAACTTATATACAGTTACGAAACAGAAGATTCGCGCGGCGCTCCGTACCGCTCCGGTTGAGCTACTGAATCTGCAATCTTTCATCTTCCAGTAGTTTCCACCTTCCATCTGTGACCTCCAGGGGGACCAAGGAGTTCGAGGAGAGTGTAGAACTCAAACTGGAATGAACTCGGCACATACTTACCCCGGTCCCAATTCTTTCGCAGATTTCTTCCGACGTCTCTAAACTGGGTAACGATCGAACGTTCCCGAGGGATTTAGCTGACACGCGAGAGACTCGGCAGCCTGTCTTACAAGGGGGTTTAGTCTTCGCTGTTCACCCTGTAGGATTTGTATATGGTCCCTTGTTATCGTTATTATATGGTTCAGTTGACGGCTAACTTCGCGGTGTAAAAGTGGACGACATGTAGTAACGAGTGACAAGTGGATAATGGGGATTTAGATTTCCGAGTCGGGTCGTCGTTTGCTCGTGCCCACTTCGAGCTTTGAGCTTTGCGCTTTGCGATTTGAACCGGGACACTGACCTTTACGATGTGACGTCTGACGTCGCGACGCCACAGAGAAATATCCCGTGCGTATACGTACTTCATAGGCTTCCCGCCAATTCCCAAGAGTTCAATCCTGCGGCGGTCGGCGCGGAGGCCGACCGGAAGTTTCGAAACCAAAAACTCAAAAAGTCCCAGTAATTCGGCGAAAGGTTTTCAACCCGATTCTGTGAACGAGGGATCTCGTTTCTATTGTATAAAGAACGGTACTCATATGAAGACAGGGCTAGTTTTTCATCCCGGTGGAACTTTATTAAAGGCTTCTGCAAAGACTTGAATTCTATATGAATAGTTGGAAGAGAAGATGAACGCATTTTTCAAAAACTGTTGTATATTAGATTACGAGAGCGATGATATAAGTGCATACATATGTAGCTAAGTTCAAGCTTAACTTGCACCCGGTATCGCTGTTACATATTATAATCGACCGCATGTACGTACGACGTACACGCGTACACAGATTGCTGCTTGTGATGATGAAATTATACAATAGATGGTGACTCTCCCACTATAGATCACAGACTTGGGTGTCGTTTAAAATTATACGATTACCGACAACGCTGATTCTACGTAATACTTATAAACCAGCACTGTTGATTTCTTTACAAAAAAAATCATTTTTTTCTCTTTAAAAAATCGTCGATGTTCGACTATAAGTATAGCTCGTCTGTCGTCTTTTGCAGTGTTCATTTAATGTTTTTTTTTTATCTTTCATTCATGTACGTGACATTATTTTTTACATCGACCCACAGATGGAGCCGTGTTACAAAAAAAATTCTAAACAACATTAGACGTATAAATTTTCTCCGAATTCTTTAAATTCAAAGTAATACAACCAGAAGTAATTCGGACTTTTGAAGTACTCCTCAAATTATATAATAGGTAATAGAGCTTTCTAATATTCAGTGGCCGCATGGACCACATTTGATGCTGTTTTATATTTAGCTTTTCTCTATTTTTTGTTTCCAAAGCCGTTTGAAGCTCTTGAGCTTTTTTTACACCTGAGGTTTATTGTATACATAAGTTATAATTCTTAGTATACAAAAGAAAGTTTGAGTCAACATTGTCAACGAAAAAAATGATATGAATCGACAGATTATATTGCTGTTACTGTATGACTGTAACCGGAGATTCAAAATATTTGGACTTTTCTAAATTTCGCCATAATAAAATTCTTCAGTACAGGTCATGGTCGTTGGAAAGAAAAATAATACACAAACAGACCAACATATCTGTATAGTCTACAGCTATGTAATTCATAATCAAATACTAGACGTTAATATGCGATTTTTTTTGCATATTCACTCAAAATGCAGAATTTCGGTTTCACCTCCAAGAATATGCAATCAATTTTCTCATAGAATCGTCTTTCTCGTCATCAAGGTAAAAAATTGCTGCACAATATTTTTCACCGATCATGATTATCGTCATACAAGTTTCAACGAATCGATGATTTGTAATTGCAGTAAACAAGAATCATTTTACCGAGAATGAGTAAAACTTGACGATCGAAAATGGCGGGATGAGTATTTTTCCTATTTTTTATTTGTTGTTATTCTTTGTTTTCTCATTCAAATGAATCTCTTCCAATAATTCAACGGAAAATTGTTTCTGAAAAAGAAAAACTATTCCATCAAATAGAATCCGGCCAAATTTGAATGAAACGAAACAATGTTCGCGCAAATGATATTTTTTTTTCTCTTCTCTTCTCTTTTCTAACAATGCGCGACAATCTGCCGTTAAATTTACTATTCTCTGTGTGTATAGTCCAAATAAACGACTTCCAACGATTTTCAACACTGCACGGTACACAAATCTATCTGATAATAGTGAATATTTCGAGATACGATTTCATAAAAATGTTGTCTCTGTTCAAACATTAAAGAAAGAAGATCGGTGTACTTCGTAATATTACGTAATAACTTTAGTATAACATTTTGGGTACTCGTGCCGTTACGTTATACATATGTACCTACTTTGTTTGATTTAGTTTCTTACATCGTCAGCAGAAACGAGTAGAAGTCAGATCAGGTATAAAAGAAGCTTGCTGAGAGTACGCGACCATTTTGTCTATTCGTATTTATCATATAAACCAAAAGGGGGCAACAGCAAATCTAAGATGATTATACGGAAATAGAACATCGTTGGCTATGGAGTGTGAATTTACTTTCTCTATACGATGTAGGGAAAACGGTAGCTGACCTATACTGGAGCTCTCGAGTTATAACATCTCGTGACATTCGTCTCGACACTAAAAATATGTCCTTGTTTTACCAAGCGCGGTCCGCAAGAATAACTGCAGATTGCAAAGACCTTTTTGGTTGGCCCTTCCCTCAAGTTTTTGCTGTTTCAAGTCGCCGTACGTCGCGTCGTTGCCCATCTACTTTCTCTTTTCCTTCTCAAAAGTCCTAAACCTACAACAATAGAACTTTAGGTAGTTAAAATCCTCGAACCGGATCGAGGAGAGAATTCCAAAAATAGAAAACAATGGTATTCCAACCATTTCGAATGAATGACTGACAGATTGTTCGAACTTTACTAAAAACTTATAGGTATAGGTAGTACGAATATATTGACGATAATCTGTTACCAAATAGGCAGGAATTTTGTATCTCTGTAATTCGAAGAAAAAAGAATGACGAAACAAATAAATAAAAAATAAGAAAAAGTAAAACTGTAACAATATATATCTCGTGACTAAACACACAATATTCCCGCTCAACTTGTTTATATAGAGATTAGTTATGGTATGTGTTTACCGCGTATATATAGTTATAAACGTCAAATATCAGAAATAGATTATAAATAATAAGTACATGTGGCTTTCCGCTATGCGTTTTGAACATAATGATGTGTCTGACACAATCGCACTGTATAAAAAAATAAAAAAGATATCCAATCACTGCAGTGAATATGGATGATAACGGAGAGTGAAATTATGATACATCACACAACGTATTACGTATGCAACTAAAGTTCAGACACAATGTTAAATTTTGGTGACAGTGAGAAGAAAAAAAGAAACATGAGAAAGGAAAAAAAACACGTGCAACAGCTAAAGATCTGACGAGTCTGATAGTATTCATAACTGTAATAATATAATAGCAACAATAATAACAATAACTGATCTCGACCGAGTTTATCAGCTACAATACAGCGATCGACCAATACCGTCCAACATGTAGGCGATAAGAGGACAGATATTACACCACAGTTGCTTCCATGCTAGATTTAAATAAACCGTTGAAAACGGCAGACGAATGAACACAACACCCTGAATATATCCACTCTCGATTACATCATATCTTTTTTTATTTAATTTCTTCCTTTTTTATCCAATTTTCTTCGTTTGCTTTGATTTCTTGTTTACCGTGAACATAGGAAAGGGAATTGTTGATCATCTAATGCGAAATGGTCTAACGGATTAGAGAGAGAGAGAGAGAGAAAAATAAAAAGGAAATCTTATCATCACAGTGTTGAACGATATATAAATATCCTATACCTATATGCATATATGCATATAATCATCGTGGACTAACGTACTTATGTATGTACAGAAGTTGATGTATTGCGGTTATATTAAGCGACTCGCGCGCGTCAGTTGCGGTCAAAATTCACTCATGGTTTTGTACTAAGGAATAATTTTTATTTGGTTTTTTCTGCGAGAGTCAGTGGCTTTCGAGCGAGCATCGTATTTCAAATAATCGTGCCGTGCGTCGTCGGTCTAGGTAGCGTCATTGGGATAGAATTAGCCTGCACAAATTCTACTCAGACATTACATGGTGCAGCAAAGCGAGAAATAGGTATTTGAAGAGAAGTGGGAAAAGAAAAAAATATATATATATTTTCGTCACGCATTCAACACGTTACGCGTTACGGTTGGATTTATTCTGAAGAAGAAGAAGAAGAAGTAGGAGAAAAAGAAGAAGGATTTTGCTGAGCTACCGTAAACTATATGATACGAGAGTAAAAAAGAACGAAAACGTGCGAGCGTGCAAAAAAGAAGTGACGACCGGCGAAGAATCGGCATTCTAGTTTTGTAGGTAGCAGCGTCTCAAGCAGTAACATCAGAGAGCGGAACCAGAGAGTAACGAAACAAGGAAAAAGCAAGGCGGTACGGAGGAAAAAAGAGAACAGAATATACCATTCTCCTTTTGCTTTAATACTACTGGCGCTCGCTCAGACTTCAGTAGGAGGTTAGTAACCCAGTCACCCAGTTCACCGTCATTCCCCGGCTGGTCAGGAGCGCGAAGTGCGCACGTTGTTAAGAGTGGTGAATATAAGTGTTGGTTGTTATTCGATTAGGGTTTCGGTTCGTATGCAGCTGTGATACGTTATTATTGTATACAGTGATCGATGTGGTGAATCAACTTTGTTCGTTACATAGACGCCGGCTTCAGGAAGACCGATATCTGCTCGAGGTCGTGATACTATCGAAGATTTATTGGTGGTTACCGGAAACTGCTGCGTCAATATGGGGGACGTAGATAATGACCTGGAAGAACTTATGTCACATCTTGGTGATTTTGGAAAGTATCAAGCATGGCAATTTTCGCTACACGTGATCGCGGCGCTCACCGCAGGTATGCATATGATGACTCTCGTCACGGTTGCTGCGGTACCAGATCACAGATGCGCGATACCTGGCGTCGATGTAGACAACTTCACTGCCCATTGGAACAGCTCGGAAGTACTAACTTCCATCCCTCAAACTGATCTTGGCGCCCTCGACTCCTGCCATATGTATGGACCGAATGAGACAAAAATAGATTGCAATTCTTGGGTCTACGACACCACTTACTACCAGTCATCGAGAGGTATAGAATGGAACTTCGTATGCTCAAGAAGATGGATGGGAGCCCTGGCCCAATCCGCTTATATGATCGGCGTTTTTACGGGCGCTGTTACTCTGGGTAGTTTGGCCGATACCCACGGAAGAAAAAAGATATTTTACATATCTTCCATTCTGCAAATGATCCTCGGCGTATCGGTCGCCTTGACACCTGAATATTATAGTTTTCTAGCCCTTAGATTTTTGTACGGTATATTCGGATCGGCCGGTGCTTATATAACAGGATTCGTCCTTTCCATGGAAATAGTCGGACCCTCGAAACGTACCATATGCGGTATAGCCTTCCAAGCGGTATTCGCAATCGGTATTATGCTAGTCGCAGGTTGGGGAGCGGTTGTAAAGGACAGAATGTGGCTTCAAATTGTCTACGGACTTCACAGTGCTCTATTGATAGGCCATTGGTGGCTGATAGACGAATCACCACGTTGGCTCTGGGCTCAAGGGCGTACGAAAGAAGCCCTGGCTATAATCCAGAAGGGTTTACGGATGAACGGTAGCAACGTAAATGTCGACGTAGCTCGTTACGTATCTCAAGGAAAGGCTCGTGAATCGTCTAGGGATGAACGTGCTTATGGAATTATGGATCTTTTCAGAACACCAAATCTCCGTAAAAAGTCTCTTAACGTTTGTCTGAACTGGTTTGCAAATTCCATAGCATATTACGGTCTATCTCTCAGTACCGGAACCATGAAAGGAAATCCTTTTCTGATGCTCTTTTTATTCTCACTTGTCGAAATACCCAGCTACATTGTCACCGTTTTATTAATGGACCGAACCGGTCGAAGAAGTTTAATAAGTACCATGATGATTCTCGGTGGTTTATGCTGCGTAATGGCGTCTTACATTCCTTCAACTGATTACCGATCCGTAGTCGTAACAATATCTATGTTAGGGAAGGCTTTTATCGCCTCCTCTTTCGCTATAATATACAATTATTCAGCCGAATTATTTCCGACGGTATTAAGAAACACTGCGCTTGGTGTGGGTTCGATGTGCGCTCGTTTAAGTGGCGCCATGACACCTCTCATAATGCTACTAGATTCTTTAGATCCAAGAGTACCTGCGGTTGTTTTCGGTTGCCTTGCTCTCATTTCAGGATTTCTTGCTCTATATTTACCGGAAACATTGAACCAACCGATGCCACAAAGTTTGGACGACGGTGAAAAATTCGGCGTTGGTGATACCTGCTTCGCATCGTGCATAAGATCACGAACAACGAAAGACAGAGGAGTTTACGAAGTCGCTCTCCAAGATTCGGATTACAAGGAAATCGAAAAGGATGCTAATAAAGCGTAACATTAAATCCCGATTATAATTAAACAATTAAATAGTAATAACATCGATTCCATTTATACATTTTCATTTTATAAAATCCCGGGACAAAAATAATTTGGTAATATGTATTGTATATACATTTTGATATACACATAATTGAACACAACTCAACCATATGGTGCCTCGTCGTGTGCTCGCGTGCAGCGCGTGTGATGGGATTTTATATGCGTAGGCGTTAAATCGTCGTCCGTTAAACGCATTATAGTGCTTAAATTATTATTATTATGATTATTATTAATGTCACAGGTTTCTTTTTTTCGAACCATCTGACTTTGCGGGACGCCTTCTCCTTTATTTTATTTTTTTTAATTATGAAATTTAAGAAAAAAGAAAAATTTTCCACATGTGCAGTTGGTTTCGTCTCGTATGAGTGTCGGTCTAAAATAACTTAGGGCATATGTGTGTTCTTATACTTATACTTAGGTCTGACACGACGCGGGTTTCAATAGCGCAAGTGAGAGGGCTTCCCATATATGATATACATAAGTATGTAGAATTAATACATTCGATTTCGTGCTCTTAATTAAGTCATAGAACACTTTGCATAATTGTTACTATTTCGTAACCATACAGCAACTTTTGCTGGTTATGATCGAATATATACATATATGTATTATATATTATACTAAAGATAGTATCGTATGATACAAAATGGATTTATATAGAAAAATTAAATATATTTTCCCACGTATACATATAGGTAACGATTTATATACTATGTATATATTTATATGGACGGTAATAAGCAATGCATGTTCTAACCAACATTTTTGAAAACATCGTGCATTTTTATCACGTGGGCCGTGGCGTCACACTTTCGCATTAGTACGATAAAAAAATATTTTCTCTTCGTTACAACGTTTTTGCTTATTACCGTCTGTACAATATAAAATCTGTGAGAGGCAAATGTACCTAATTTAAAGAAAGAAAAAAATATTATATACACGCGAACCTTAATAGGGGAAATCTTGGAATTCTTACAATCTAGCGAACGTTTGTCACGTAAAAATTTACACGCTCATAACGATTACAACGATCGATTTTCAAATTGTATATATATAATAACCAGATAAACGTTTTACTCTGTTGCTAGGTAGAGATATTGTGATTATTTTCAAAGTGTTATAAACATATATACACATATACATACTGAGCTATTTACTTATCACATAGGATATATACATACCTATGTACCTGTATACTTTTTGCACGATGGTGGTAAATACAAAATGCACAGTACATGTTTATATTATCATCATGTGAATTTCGTTTTCTCATTTTGTTTTTTATTTCTTGTTTTTCTTCATTTTTTCCTTTTGCTTTGCAAATGTTGAACATGTAACACGTGTATAAGTGAAATAAATGAATCGAGCTTATTTTCAAATAATATTACGCAAGCTAATATGTCTACAAATTTGTTATTCACCTTTTTTTTATATTATCATTAGAAATTTCATTTACAGACTTATTATTATCTGTAATATTAACGTTCAACTGTTCTTTTTTTTCGCATGTTCTTCTTCCAATAACTTTTATCCATCGCCTTTGCGTTCTGGACCGAAAGGAATCGACGCGAGTTTTATTTCTTCTTTTCTTACAGCCTTGTGTATGTATATAGATATGAATAACGATAATATTCATGTCAGTCAGTCGATCAGCGTGTTAGCTGCACGATTGGATTCGCGCTTTCGATAATAATTCTTTATATCTGCACACTTTAAACCAATGAAACTAGTGAAAGTCTTCTTGGTTCACTGTACAGCTAACGTATCTTATAATTGCAAATTCGTTTGCTTGTTATAATTGTATATCTTTATCATGTCCATACTCATTGTTAGATTATTATTGAAACGATTATTGTTATTGATGATTAGGTATATCGAGAAATTATATCGGCGTTCATCTAGCTGATTATATTGTACGATCGAATTATGGTCATATTTCAAAAAGCTGCGACCAAATGTCGTTTTGTACACGTTCGTGAAGCGCAGCAATTATATGAAGAAATTAAGTTGACGTTCATAAATTTTACGATGAACTTATCGCGACAGTTAGAGACGGTAATAAACACATCATAGTTATTTCAAGATAGTACCGGGAGCTTCTGTGTATCTCAATGACACTAATTCATTGTCACAATTAATAATCTAATCAAAATATCGAGTTTGAAATATTGCGGTGTTTTGATTTATTGTTAGCAAAGTGTCTATTTTAGTATCATAAAAGGTTATTTTCTCATTTGAAACCACATGCATGATTTGCATATAGTAAACAAACGCGAATTCTGCAGTTTTAGGAACGCGGTTAGTCATCACGTATGAAACTGCTGCCAAAGTTATCAATCGATTCGCAACAGAATCGTTGCGTAATTTTTGAGCAAATTTCAACCGCTGCCATTCACTGTATGTTTTTTGTATTAATACGCCATGCACACGTATACCTCAATCGGTTTTCAAGTATCCGGGGCACCCGCATATTATCAAGGATGTATTTAACGTCATCCTAATACTTTGCAGGGTTGCACGAGCAAACTGATGGTACTAAGCGGTAGGTAATGCACGCGTGCAATCTATATGCATGTAAATATAATACAGGTAAGTCTCCTCAGAGTCCTCAGAACCGGATTCGGGTGATACAAACACGTGCGTTCAACTTTTATTATTCTTCTTCTTTTTCCTGCTCAAAGACCTCCAACGACGGGAAATCTTAATGAATGATCGCCGTTGTTACGTCACGAATACGGAGAAAAAAAAATCTCCACGTTACTTTTGATTGTAATTTTCTGTTTCATCTCAGAGTTGTGATCCGATCTTGAAAATTTACCCCCGTAATTGTAGCCGATGTGCAGCGAAATGAGAGATGGAGATTTTTTGCATTTTCAAAAACCGTGCGAAAGCGTAAGGTTTTAAAAATATTTGATTATTATTCTACAGTGTGTCAACGAGCTTACAGCAGTAAATCTGGTTGCCTGCCGCTAGGCGCCCGGCTGGACTTTACCCTCAACTTCGGGTCAGTAAAGAGGGAAAAATCGTAGCGACACACTGTATACTACACAAATTTATCCGTTTTGAGAATGTTTTAAGTTTTCAAAACTTTCAGCGTTGAAGTCGATTGCATTTTCGCACTGCCCCAATCTTCAGTCAACGCTGAGATCATCGCACATCGTCGATATTAGGTTTTGATTTTACGTGATCAAATTATTTGATTGTGAGTAGCGTAGATTATGAAAAATCAGACAGGTAATTAAATCACCTGTTGCCGGTTCAGTATAATTATTGTTATCCATTGTTATCCATTGTTATCCGGTATTCTACTTTATCGGCCTTTGGCACCACAGCCTGTTCAACCCTCTGTCGTTTTTCATTCTTTTAACGGTCGGTATAACTAACCAGTCAATCCAGAGGGTGAAAGAAATAGTTGATTTTGATCTAGCTGTCTTCGAACCTCATCACTGATTCTAAATCATCCTTAGAATTTACTAGTCTTCCGTCCGAGCTCCACATTGTAAAGATTTCTCATCATCAGCGATTTCTCGTTAATCACAGATGCGGTTGAATCACGAAATATGAATGTATAATTGTACTATAATTCTAAGAAAGTTATTCCAGTCAATCAACATAATAGTTGAACATTGCAATTACAAGGAGGCAAGAAAAAAAATTACGTACAGACTGCATCGTTACGAATGTGTAGTAAGTAGATAGACATGTACTATAATTATCTGATTTAATTATGTAGCGACCGCAGAACATAATATTGTTTCTAAATATTTCTCAGAATATTTTCTATTATACTATTTTGTTTTTTTTGCAGCCACTCAAATTTTATACGTCATACGTATATTATAGCTGGTACTTGCAGAGCGTTCGTTGCATATTCATGCTCATGCATGCGGTCTGTGCGCATATAGTGGGAATATATGCACAAGCCAAAATAGGACAACCAAAACTACCAGATGACCTAGAAAGCTACCGGGACAACCATCGGGATGAAAATTGCTTCGCAGTTTGCCATTTCAGAGTTGATAGTCAACCATGTTATGCATTCATTTCGGAGAACATAAAAGACTCGTTGAAAATCACGAATATTTGTCTTTCCCTCAAGGTATGAAGAATCGAGAAAACAAAATACAACCATTTTCGAAGAAGTATCTTTCACAGAACGTAACAATTCTACGAAACTTTGCAGAGCAGGGTTTTATGATTTATAATAAACCTACAGTCGTTGGAAATAACGTTGCAGATTTTATCTTCCGATACATAATTCCGATGCCATATCTGCAAGATCCTGCGTTCGACGCTCAACCACAGAATAAGGACTAGTAGATTTAGCCCCACGCAATTCTACATCCTGCAGCTATAAAGCCGCGATCTGATTCACCCCATAATTATAAGCACAAGTGATCGACAAGAGTATCGGTAACGAAGGAAGAAATTTGAAGAATTTCGGAAAAGCGCTGTCTTGGAACTCCGCAGATTTTTTTACTCAATTTCGGTTGCAGACCGAGTGAAGGGATTAACCTTCTTCTACCCACGTCAACTAGAATAGCACATATGCATACCCGCGTACGGAATTCCATTTTGTTCGAATCCAGCGACTCTTTTGACATTCACCAGATCGGTAATTGATTTTTTAAGCGCAGTGTAAGCTCTCTTTCCGAATGCTTTTGCCGGGATTGATTTATCACAATTTCTTCCTGAAGATTTTAACGCCTGTTTTATTCTGTCGAAGATCGCTTTTACTCCGAGGTCAATTTGCTTCAGTGTCGATTCATTGGTTGATTGGATTGCTCATCTACAAGTAGAATGAATCGCTGTTCTCCCGTCCTTTATTGTAGTTTTCTCCTTTTCCTACGTTCGAGTTTCCTTCCTTTCCCCAATTTTGAGTCGATGGGTCTGACGTTTGAATTTCCTTTTCCACTCAAATTAGCCTCGCTACTTACGGTGATCGCCAATATTATAAGACGAGAGAAAGAACTTGAGTTGCCAGCATTTTTACTGAATTCGATCAACCGTCACTGATCTCGATTTTATATTCAACTCTGAGCTTCGCTTCTATATTATAACAGCTGAATCAAGTTGATCAAATTGACTTCAAATCGAACAAAAACTTGTTTTATTCCGACGCCAGAAGTAATTAGTCCATTCTCTCGTTGGTAGGAATATAGATATATGAGATCGTGGTGCTTGACGTGCTCTTTTTTTTAGACAAAAATAAATAAAAAATACTACAACGTTATCATTTTCATTGTTGCAATTAAATATGAGACCGTCAAGAGCCACGTACCTTTACCTACTTCAAATTTTAATTTTTATTATTGTTTCTTTTTTCAGCAGAGATAATGAGAAAAACTAACAAAAGGTCTCGACGATCTGTGACCTCTTTTCTATCTCGCGTATACCTGTATGGATCCCCATGGAAAAGAGAAAGAAACAAGTTGCAAAAAATGACGAAATGAAAAGAAAAATAAACGGCAAACAAGCTGACAGTTGAGTTTGCAGACACAGTCGCATTCAGAATTTTAATTTTCAGAATTTTTTGATGATCGGTGTTAAAAGGATTTAAATTTGTTGAATTGAAAAAAAAAAACTGTGCATCTCAATTCTCGAAAAGTAAAATAAATGAATAAAAATCAATTAAATAGGTTCTCATATTTCACGAGTGAACCGTAAGATCCTAATCTTGAACATGTGTCGACGATCGGATGATACATAGAAAAAAAAAATGATAATCTTACATTGTAATAAATTAGATCAGGCGCCATTGTAACGATGTTATTTTGTAGAGGGGAAAGATTAAGTAGACCTCGTTTCAATAGCGGTTTCGTTGACGTTGGTAATTGCGGCGTGAATAAACCCGTCAATTATTGAATAACGAATGATTCAATTAAATGCAAGGTCATTATGCAGATAAGTTCATGTAGTTTATATGGTTATGCTGATGCTGTCGAGTTCAACTGGCGCGTGAGGAATTAGATTAAAATCGAATACATGAAGGGAAGATCGAGAAGACGGTTTGGAAAATAGATTTAGGTGTACGAAAAAGAGCCGGAGAAAATTTAGAAGCTCTTTTTTCCCATCAAAAAGTGAGAACTTTTTGTGTCGGAAAGTTTTCAAGAACCATCTGTAACTAGATAATTCTAGTTTTAATGCTGTAAAAAACGAAGAGTAACAAACCCTTTTTTCCTCATGATTGCAAATGCGAAATACTCGAAGCTGATACAAGTACTAATAAAAAATACTGGAAAACCATATTTTTTTAACGTCGCTTTAAGCTGTTACACGTGACAAATGGTATGCAGCAGAATTTATATGAATGCGTGCCAACAACCAACATGAAAAATATATGGGTGGCACGTGACTTTCGTGCCTTTAAAAAACTCTTGTGAACAATGTAATAATTATTAATGTGCGTTCGTGGACATACAAGATTATAGGGAATCCGTGTATGATGTATATGGAAATAAAAAATCCATCGGATGGTTTCAATAAACATGACTAGTCCTTGCAATATCGCCAAACAAACCGAATTTCTTTTCTAAATATCAACAAGGTAGAATTTCAAGTATAGGTATCTGAAAAATTTCTTACTCCTGCAGATCATTGCCGATTGCCATTTTTTCCAGCAACGGAACGAAAATATTTGAAACTCGATTATTTTTTAAAACCACCCAACTTCTATCGGTAATCTCATATAATCAGCACAAAACCAAAAAAGTGTTTTCGTATAATCACGCGCTGTTTGTAATAACGTTACTTTTTTGATTTGTTTGTTTTTGTGTTTTTTATAGAGCTCACTTTTGGCAAGGTCGTCTGCACCGTCTGGTGAGCCATGCGTTGAAGGCCTTCGCTTTTGTATCTTCAGTGGTCGAGGTGGACGTACCTTAAAAGAGAAAAGGAAAAGAATCGCCCCTACGTTTGTAACACGACAAACTGCGGCGTCTCAATTCTGACCCGAAACTTCAGAAGTGCAACGATCAGCGACGCGCCGCAGCAACTTCAATTAATTATGAGATGCGAGAATGTCGCGCGCCAATCGTAAACGCACTTAAATTACAAATGGATAGCGATCAACGGCGAATTTTTATAGAAATAAACGCAGATTGAAAATGACGAAAAAAGTGTACCACGTATTTTTACTCGCCTGCAGACTCCGTGACCCGCGCTACTCGACTGGACTCGGACACGTCCCCTGTTAAAAGGCACGGACACACGTTGTCACGCGCAAGACGGAGGAGGAACAACACTTTGCCATCAACTCGTTGGACCACTCTCTTCTCCCGTCTACATCATTTCAACCGTCTCTCCCGCGCTCTGTCCCTTTTTCTCACTTTTTCCCGCTGCACGGACACGCTTTCCATCACACTTTTTCCACCCCTAATCGGGTTATCACTTTTCCGATGGTTCTGGATCATCTGGATTTCCTGTAGCCATCGCTTTAGAACAAGTATCGAAAATGACCACAAGTTTCACACTCTCAGACGCCGTATGGGTTGAGAAAATTAGCTTTGTTGTGAAAGCATTTATAAGGGTGAGAAAAAAAAAGTTCTTGAATCGATGAATTCATGAATTTTGAGTACAATTTTTATTGAACGTTTCCGATGGTATAAAGGATCCAAGATATGTCAGGGTGTCTCATCAAGTCGTATTAAATATTTTCTGAAACATTAGATATGCCAATCTATGAATTTCTATCTAATCCTTGAAGTTTGAGAGTATATTATACCCACTCAGTTTTCTTGGAACGATTGACCTTCGAAATTGCAGAGCAACCGAATCATGCGATAAACATTGACGAAGTGATGATGTATGTAATGATTATTGGCCCTCGTAACAAGTTCTCTGGTGAGTTTTTGACTCATAGAGCTGGTCGCTTCGACGAACAATTTTTGCGTATTGTTACTATGGGCTGTTGACGCGGAAGTTGAAAAATAAACATTCTGTGTTACCGAGCTGTCGAGCTTGTTGATAGCAGAGGATTTATACGTTGAAAAAAAAGAAGAAAAATATTCTGTTGAAGCTCAACCTCCCTGGTTTTATATAAGGAAATTTAGACTCCAGGATTTCCACTGAAATTCGACGCCTCGAATTTACGAAGAAATATTTTAACGAGGCGATCTTGCGATCGTCAGCTATCGTATGACATTTTAAACAATTCCACAAAGTGACTGTTCGGCACACGATGTATCTCTTTTTTTCCAAAGATAACATCTTCATCTCTGACAATGAAAAATTTTTCGCTTTCAGTATATATTTTTTATAGCTTTTAATGATGTAGGGAATATATAAAGTTTACCGTGTGTGTGTGTGCGCTTTTGTTTCTTTTTTTTCTTTCAATATTTCCGTATTTTTAGTTTCCAATAAAATATCAGATTATCACAGAATTATACTTCTGCAGTAGCAGCGGAATCTCGGGGTCTTAGTTAACGATGCGATCTTTATAGTTTACGAGTTTACTATGCAACCGCGCATGACCATAACTGCGGGTATTACTCTCCAATTTTATAAGGATTTCTTATGGCAATAAGTGCAAAAATATTAGAGTTATAGAGAGAACTTTCGAAATTGTATCGATTCGCGACCACTCTAACGGGGAAAGTTCGTCCCGAGTAATGAACGCTATGTTTTAAACAGTTCTTTGGCATGTTTCTTTATGAAATATTATGATATTACTGCATCGAAAGCCGGGTAAAAATTCTTTTTCCGCAGCAGCTGCAGCGGATCTGAAGTATGATTTCATGGAAACTTTAGATATGGCGATTAAAAGTTGAGCTAGTAAACTATTTTAAACTATAATGATTTGCCTCGATTTCCATGCCGATAATTGAATATTTTCCAATCGTTCGCTCGACTGGTTTTTTTAAATGTATTTTACACCCAATTTCCCTGGGGTTGTGTGAATTATTCAATGAATGAAATATTTGCAAGTTATAAACACTTCTGCATAGCGGTTCCTTTTAGAGGCAGAGAATTCTGAACACCAACAAAAATTTCAAGTGTCGTAGGTCCTATCGACTAAATTGGAAATTTTCAATCACTTTGAAAATAACTTGTTAAAGTGCTTATTCTCAAAATGTGCTGTGCAATTGCCATCTCATGATAACACAGAATTCCAGTTCTGGATCACATCTCGTTGCTCCAGCTCGATGGATCCAGCTCGGACACATTTCGTTGGTTTGTATGCAAGCATTAAATATCATATGAGTTAGATAAAAAAATACAACGCTCGATCTTGCATCATCACTGATATGGTATTTTGATTTGCAGCGTTAATGTATTTTCCTTTTCCCATAAAAATTCGAATTCATAACCAGGGCACTCAGCTCTTGCGTTACACCCCTTACTAGGAAGATACCGACTGGGTCGCACATAGGTCTGTCTCTCTTGCTCATAAGGTACACGTTCGCGTACTTGATACGCGGTCCATCTCTCTATGCCTATGGGTTTTACCAGGCTTTACATTCCAGTGAGCCATCTACACGCTTAACGCAGCAATCACACGGCCATGTTGAAATTTCTAGCAATAAACAAATATGGTGACCAAACAACGAATTGGCTGTTGTGAACCATTGCAATTTCAATAGTTCATGTAGCTATGTATGGCAACACCGATCAATTATATTATGGTGTGATTATTGAAAAATTGACTTGCGTAGCATCAGTTGTTGATGCTCGCGAGTAAACTCGACGATATCGTTTGAATTACTATGACGTAAATCTACGAAAATAAGTCCCTGCAGTCGCGTGTCTTCCACGTACTGGAATTTTGTTACAGGGGGATCAACACGCGACTTGCCCAGATTTTCGAGGTATCTCTAGTGCCTTGAGAGTCTCCAAGTTTCCTTGAGTCTATATTTCCTGACTGAAAACCTTACTACCAAAGGGTCGTCTTCGGTACATCTGTCTGTAACAAGGGGATTGAATGTCATGAGATGAATTTGTGAGTAAATCCACGTGGAAAAAATTTATTTCATTCGATTATGTGACTGAAACAGAAAATGTTATTATTAGCAGAGAATAGTTCATGGCCCGTCTATTAATAATGACTTACTAGTCAAGATAGAGGCGGCTGCAGCATATCTGGGAGGTCCATGACCGACAAGGATAAACTTGAGGATGTTTGCAAATCGGATATTTCCAAGTCTAATTACCTGCAGTTCCCAGGCTGCAGGCATCTTAGCACCTCTGACTATTCCGCCTGCACATATAGCCGTGCTTTACTATTTTTGGCCGGAATTCTCACGCAATGTTGACAAACGTTACTGTTCGTGTTCGTGCTGGGATACTGTCTTTAAAGGTAAGCTTTCTTTTATGCTTAATAGCGAGTACCATCTAAGTAATTTTGTTGATTACAAGGCATTACAAGGCATTACTTTTTTTCAGGTTCATATGAATCTGGGGTTGCCTCTTATAAACACATGTATTTCAATGCTACAATCAACACTATCAAAATATGGTGCATGATAGTTTTTGGGGTAATCGCCTTCTACGAAATTGTCAAACATCTGGCTTGGCTGGCTATGCATTTTCGATTGAGAATTGGGATGTTGATACTTTTTTGTACCGCAGTGTTTTCTCACTACTACTCTTGGTGGGTGTATATAAATTATTGGAACGACGATTTTTACTCGCAATGGTACCATCAATTGTTTTTCACTACTACTGAACTATTGTCAACCATTTTCGTCGTCCATTTGGCAGACGTTCAGAATCCGATCACACATAGAAAAGCATTTATTGTCGCTGCAATTGCAGTTATGCACATCTTGGCTGGTAGCTGGGACCAGTTTATTACAAATGTTGTTAGAGGAGAGGGATATGCGCATCAGGTAAATAACATCTCATGGAGAATAAACACCTTCAAACAAATTACTATTAATTTCATTTGTTCTGGTTGTGCTGCTTACATAAAAATAATTTTCATATAGGAGTAATAATATGGCAGGTCAATGGGCAGGGGTGTATTATGATTTCCTGAATGAGTAATGACGCCTAAAGCGAATTTTTGTTTCAGTCATGCTACTATAAATTATCGAAATATAAAGCAAATACTCTTAACAGGTCATTCGGGATCTGGGCTTCATGATTCCTGATATTCTCCACGTTGCAATTCCTTTGTGGTCCGTGGAGTGGCGTAGCATGTACAGCTTGCCTGGCGGTAGCCCCAGCATACGGAACATCAGGAAAGACCTCACTTACGTGTCAGGGATGGTCATAATCGGATTATGCTTTTGTGCTTTTATGTAAGGCGAGTATTGAGGAGCTTGTAATCGATACTTAAAATTGAACATTTGCTCATCCAGAAAGTGAAGTAATGGAAGGATTCTTGAAATGGAAACCCTCCGTGTTACAGGTACCGATTTTGTGTTGGGTAAAAATAGAATATCTCCCTTAGGAAAGTTCATATGGGACTGATTATTATATTACCGATATAAAGTTTTTGATTTGAGTCAGTAGCGTAGTACTATAACGTAGTGTGAAGACGTGGGAGGATGCTGTCGTATGTAAAGGGACATAGTAGATGACCGGATGATAATTACAAACCAAAGAATATATATACAACCTGCCCCAACCTCAACTTGGATTGAATTTTGACCGAACTTTGAAACTAACTCAAAGATGATTTTACCTAGAAATATGTAGTTCCTCAACAGTACATTCAAAGTTCAGTAGTTTAGATATATTGTAGCTGGCCATCCCTGCTCATAGTGAACCATAGGGTAGGGCTTAACAAATATCTGATTACAACGCTGGCTTGACAATATAATGTAATAAGAATGATTATATGTATATTGCTGGCCGCCATAGAGGACGCTGAGAAAAAAAAATATGGCGACAACTAGTTACAAAATCAAATTTTGATTTTGTAAGATTTAATCGACTTCATCGAGTTATAGTTCATTGTTATTATTATCGATTAGTACGTAGCAGTATAGCAGAACTTATCAGATTATCATTGTGACATCTGTTGCGTGGTCATCGGAAAATTTTAAATAAGTCAATGTTGGTATCTGACTTGCAAATGCGAAATAAAATAAGAATGAATCATAATTTTTTATACGTTTTTTTTACATCAAACACGCAACTGATGTACTTATTACCAGGATGATAACCACTGAAAATAGTATGTATAATGGTAGCTGAGTGAAACTTATAATACATCTCCGAGTTGATATGCCCAATCGTTAAATTTTCTAACAACATTGCCTCAGTAAGTTGGGGTTTAAACTAAAATTTACTTTGAGAAGTTGTGCATGTAAAGCTCGAGGTGCACGCGCTTTTGATGACTACTTTGTTTTGAATGCCCTTTCAGCGAAACTTTTAAGTTTTTCGTACAGGATTTCTCAATGGATGAACGAAGCTGAAAAAAAGTGAGCAATTTTCCAACAGTTCCAAGAAAAATTAACCACATCCACAACCACTTTGATGATTTGTTTACGATATAGTTTCAGACTTGCCGAATGAAAATTGAATCGAATATTAGACGGGTTATAAAGATGTGTACACACACATGTGGGCGGTAAATAAATAAATGTTTTCGATGATTTTCGTGGTGTCATGCCAACCGAAATTAAAAGTCTAAATTTCTATGCATTTATACTATAGTCAGAGTTCAGCTTAAGCACAGTTAATTACTGTTACAAAATTAAATATTTATACAATATATTTTCATAATTTACAGGCCTATCTCGAGGGGTGATTGTAATAATTTGTAAATAAAATTTCCAGCGCCAAAATCTACAATTTAACTTATTATTTCGTCCACATTTTCATGAAACTGCGTTGCGGATCCAAACACTCTGCGAGCTTTTTTGTCTCAATGACGCAAACTGTCGTGCAGAATCTGATGTTTATATTCTAGGTATTTCATTTCCAAGAAGCAGAACGTAGTCGTGAAACATTATCTAATTTTTTCTTTTACAATTAGTTAGCTTTCTTAATTGGTTCGAAGAATCGTTTTAAATAGGCATACGCTCCGCAGTTCGAGGATGTAATGAAAGAATCTTGAGTGACAAATTCTGGTACGCATAAAAATATGAACATAAACGTTTGTAAAAATGTCAAGAAATATTTTTATGTATTTGGAGAAATAAAATATGAATAAAACCCCGTAACAAACTGCAATTATTATTGTCTACCCTGTAAGGCTGTACGTGAATTTTACGCCTAACGAGGTGCAACCAAACTTACCCTCACTCGAAGTTCTCAGATCGGCGGCAACGGGAACTGCTGGTAGGGTAGTATAAACAACATGGTGATCGAAGTGAGATTCGGTTTGAAAATGTGTCAATTAAATCGATACGTCAGGAGTGCAGTGGGTTGACCACGTCAAAAATAATAATTATTGTTAGCTGTCGTATTCAGTTGAAACAGTATTTTCTAATAATTTTTAATTATGACTTCAGATAAGGTGGGTTATAGAATTCAACCTGCTATTTCGTTTCAAGAATCCGACTCGATTTTATATTGTTTAGCTCATACGACAGTAGGACATACTTCGTCCTAAATCACGATATTCTCATGTATTTAATTTCAGCTGATGACGGTATTGCATTATTTTTCTGCACAGATCTTATATCGACTTGACCAACCACATGGTCCTGGTAATGTGTACATATCTTGGCGTCCTGGCAACGGAACATATCTTGCCACAACAGGATGCGATTCCACAGTATTGATCTTCAATCGTCAAGGAGAGATACAGGAACGTATTCGTTTAGCTGGACTATGTTCAGGTATTGGCTGGGACGCAGACGGCGACCTGTTGGCCGCAATTTCAGTTGGATCGTCTGCAATTATTTTGTGGGATGCAACAATTGGCAAAAAATCACAAATAGATGCTGGACTCAGGGACAGTTTAACTTGTATGGTTTGGGCAAAAAAAAGCTGCACACTAGCAGTTGGTACACAAAAAGGAAACCTGGCCCTCTACGATCACGTGAATGCCAAGTATGTCGTACTCCTGCTTAAATAATCGCTATGTTAGTCACGTTCAAGAAACAAAATCATGCTTTCCCAGATGCTTCCTTTGATGATCTCATTTATAAGCTCTTAAGTCTCTCCCGATAAATTTTTCAAGAAATGGTACTTGGTTCCTTGCAGACGTATCCCCATCTTAGGCAAACATAAGAAAAAAATTATTTGTGGAGCATGGTCGACGGAAGGACTCCTTGCTTTGGCGAGTGAGGATAAAGTTCTAACTATTAGTACAAGTGAAGGTGACACGCGCAGAGAAATAACGTTGCAAGGGGATCCTTCTGACCTTCAGTTTAGTGAAATGAAAATGGACCAGAGATACGGAGGGGAGAATACGGTAAGCCTATCAAAAACTTTCTCAGAGAACGGTAAAAATTGATCCAAAGCTAATAACGTCATGATCCAAATTAAGGTATCGCTCGTTGTTGGTAAAACAACGTTATTTCTTTACAACGTCTTGGATCCTGATAATCCCATTGAATTAGCATTCCAAAAGAGATATGGCCAGATTGTTACTTACAAATGGTGAGTATCGTAAATCCGAGGGGGTAACCACTCGATATATAGGTGTCCCAACCATTTCACATTTCACAACTATTTTACATCATTTCATACCATTTCATGAGTATTCCACTAATAAGGATATCTCGATAGGATTTATTCCTAGCTCAATTTAATCGATGGATTCGTGTTCCTGGGGTCAAAATACGTCAGAAAAGTGTCCTATGATCGATTTTAAAAATACTTCATTTTTGGCCCAAAAATCGAAAAAATCCAAAGGGGTATACCTTAGATTTTTGTCGATTTTGGGGTCAAAAATCGACATTTTTTTAAATCGATGGTAGGACACTTTTCTTACATATTTTGACCTCAGGAAAACGAATTCGTCGATAAAATTAAGCTAGGAATAAATCCCATCGAGATATCCTTATTTTTTCACTTTTCAGAGCGATAAATTGGCGATAACTTGATCAATTTTACAGATAGATCAATTTAGCTTGCAGATTCCTGTTCCTGAGGTCAAAATACGTAAGAAAAGTGTCCTACCATCGATTTAGAAGAATGTCGATTTTTCACCCCAAAATCGCCAAAAATCTAAGGTATACCCCTTTGGATTTCTTCGATTTTTGGGCCAAAAATGAAGTATTTTTAAAATCGATCGTAGGACTCTTTTCTGACGTATTTTGACCGCAGGAACACGAATCTGCAAGTTAAATTGATCTATCTATAAAATTGATCAAGTTATCGCGAATTTATCGCTTCGAAAAGTGAAAAAATAAGGATATCTCGATGGGATTTATTCCTAACTTGATTCACTTGACGGAATCGTGTTCTTGAAGGTCAAAACATATTGTAACAAAACATTTCATACCATTTCACACCATTTCAGACCATTTCATGAGCATTCCAATAGTATTTCATATCATTTCAAAATTGACTGTCCCAAGTATTTCACAAGCGGTTACCCCCTCGCGTAAATCTCTGTCTCGGCCTTGATATTCCGTTATATTCTTCCTGAAAATTCGAACAGGTACGGAGATGGTTACATCCTGGTGGGCTTTGAGGCTGGCTATTTCATAGCAATATCAACTCACATAAAAGAAGTTGGCCAAGAATTATTTCAAGTTAAAAATCACAGAGATTCATTAAACGATATTGCATTGAGCCGCGTGGCTGGAAAAATTGTAACTTGTGGAGACAACACTTTGAAAGTTCATAGTATACAAAATTTAGAGGAGACCAACAAAGTCATCACTTTGACAGGAGAAACTGGCGTTAATAAAGTTGAATGGTCATCCGACGGTAATATGTTAGCTGCAGCAACATACAGTGGAAATATATTGATTTATTTATTGCAATTACCAAAGCTAACCAGTGTATGTGGAAATAGAATTGCCATTCTAACAAGCCTAACTGAAGTAATTGTGCACTTGTATACGCTCGACAAGGTATGTGAAGTGAGAACGGGCTTTTTTTCATTTGCTACCGATATTATAACAAAAAAGTATTTTCAGAATAAACCTACACCACAGACAATCGACACCGTCATAGAGCCATCTGTGATGGCAGTTGGCCCTTTACATTTGGCAGCGTCATTGAACAACAGAGTATTATTTTGGAATCTGATTAAATTCAATCATGATCACCCCATACATTTTGAAAGGGATTATTTGGGGACGGTCGAAAGCATATGCCTCAATCAAACATTCGTTTCTGTATTGTTTGACGGAAAACTTCAGTTACACACCGTACGCATGCCTCTTCAAGTTCTGCTATATCCTGTGCGATATATTTTGTTTTCAAAAAAAAGTACTTGTATTGCAGATAGAAACTGATCAAGACCCATCGAGCGATGGAAGCGAGTCAAAAATATTTCCGCAACCAAATGCTCTAGATACCAAAATAACTTGTCATGTTTTATCGCCTGACTTTTTAGTCTATGGAAATGACGTAAGTTTAATGTCTAGTTGTACTTAGATCGTCCATTTGCATCTAAGCTCGATTTACAAAGATCTCCGGCCACCTCATTAACGAGATATCTTTGTAGATGGGTCACATATTGTATTTCAACTTGGAGGCATTTGAACAATCTACAGACCTGACTCACAGCAATGGAATAAAGCAGATTTATTTAGATGCAAATGGAACACAGCTGTGCTTCATAGATGATAAATCTGATGCATACATTTATGATCCGATAAATGAGAATACCATACAAATACTCGATTGCCCTAATTCAATCGAAGGTATTATTTGGGATCAAAATATGTTTGATCGTGGAGTGTTTGCGGTATACAATCAAAACGTTATCGTTACTTTTGTTTATGTCAAATATTGCATAGAAGGTAATCCTAAATATTGTTATCTGGGTTACCATTGGATGAGTGTCTAAAAAGCTTTTACTTCGAGTCTAAGCGTTCGAACGTTACATTTTTCAGGGCCCAAAGTCATCAAGATCTCCATGACCAAATTACCCACGGAAACTGTACCGTTGCTCATGTATTCTGGAGAAGTAACTTTAAGTACAGCAGGTAGTAGATTAACTCAACTCACATTATCGTCGCATGAGCATATTGGTAACATCATTGATCCAAAAAAGATAGGAGAAATCCTTGATAATCACATTGCGTGTAGAAGGTCCGTTTCTGTATTATCCCATAAATTTTCATAGTACGTAAAATGCGATATGCTGGAAACTTATCACTTCATTTCATCGTTAGATTTACACATGCTTGGGAAGCATGTACGAAACTAAATGACTTAGAGAGTTGGCAGTTGTTGGGAAAAAGTGCGATGGCTAGTTTAAATGTAGAATTTGGTAAGCTTTAGCTATAAGGAATTCTCAATCACTCGGTGTCTAGCCATCACAATCTTGAACAGTCTTCTTTTATTTTTTTTTTCCGCACAGCACTACGAGTATATCGGCACATAGAAGATGTGTCGACGGTCTGGTCTCTGCAAAAGCTAGAGAACATAGATGAGTTAGCTTTATCATGTGGGCATATATCAACTTTATTAGGTGATTATAATCAAGCTGAAAAGTTTTTCTTACGCTCGTCCCAACCCGTCGAAGCTCTGAACTTGAGAAGAGACTTGATGCAATGGGAACAAGCTTTGAATTTAGCACAAAAATTAAAACCGGAAGAAATACCATTCATTGCCAGAGAGTACGCCCAACAATTAGAATTCACGTAAGTTTATTTATTCATTTATTTTATTCGTACAATACCAATCTCTTTGGAAAATTGGAATATTTTTACCTAAACTTTTCACGATTTTAGAGGCAATTATCCAAAAGCTCTGGCCAACTATGAGCGTGGATTAGTTGACAGCAATATACAGTCAAACCTGGCTGTTCCAAATATCAATCATAAGAGTATATGTCTTGCTGGGATTGCAAGAATGTCTATAAGGTGTGGCGACACAAGAAAAGGCGTCGGTATAGCCATGGATGTGGAGAGTTCGCGATCTCTTAGAAAAGAATGCGCAGAGATTTTAGAAATAATGAAGGTAGTAAGAAGTGTATCTTTAATATTACGCGGAATTTCCGGCGTTCTAACTTCATTTCTCATTATCCACATCCTTGATATTTCAATTGTTATTAAAAAATGATAAAATTCTCCACTGCGATTACAGCAATTTAGTGAAGCTGCACTTTTATATGAGAAAGCTGAATATTTTGATAAAGCTGCTTCGGCGTACATAAAGTTGAAGAATTGGCACAAAGTTGGACAACTCTTGCCGCAAATATCATCCCCAAAAATTCATATTCAATTTGCTAAGGCCAAAGAAAGTGAAGGGAAATTTGAAGAAGCTGCTCAGGCATACGAGACTGCAAAAGATTATGATAATATAATCAGAATAAACCTGGAATACTTGAATAATCCTGGTAATATTTTTATACTATGATTTTGGTCATATTTAAGATGTATATTTCCTAAACCTAAAAAAATGGAGGACACTTATCATGCTAAGTAGAGTTCTGACGAGAGTTCGAATTATGATATGAAAAACTTGCAGCAAGGAGTGTGGAAGTTGTGCAGCAAACAAAGAGCATCGAAGGTGCTAAAATGGTAGCCACATTTTTCCAGAAAATGAACGATTACAATTCTGCCATCAAGTTTTTGATTCTTTCCAATTGTCACGACGAGGCCTTTCAGTTGGCAAATCAGCACGGCAAAATGGAACTTTATGGAGATATCTTAGTCAACACCCTCGATCACGATAATGTTAGAATAGAAGACTTCAAAAGCCTTGCCATTTATTTTGAATCACAAAGGAATAGTTTATTAACTGGAAAGTATTATTTTCACGCAAAGGAGTACCAGAAGGTAGGTCGAACCCGTTTCTCAGGATTCTCGCACATGGATTGTTCGTATTATTGCAATTTGGCAGTAATTTTCTTTCTTCCAGGCTTTGAAGCACTTGCTGAAAGCTGCTCAACTTGTCGCAGATGACGATACAGCACTTACTTTAGCAATCGATACTGTAGCGTCATCCAAAGATGAAAAGTTAGCGAATCAACTGATAGATTTCCTGTTAGGCAGCGATGGATTACCTAAGGATCCAAAATATCTTTTCCGCTTGTACATGGCTAGAAAACAATACAGAGAAGCTGCAAAAACTGCTATTATTATTGCTAACGAAGAACAAATCAATGGTTTGTATAAATCGTTTGGTTTGCGTAAGCCTTGGCTTGACATATTAGGCGATCTCCGCTAACGGACTTTCGTTAATTATAGGGAACTACAGAAATGCGCACGATGTGCTTTTTGGTATGTACCAAGAACTGAAACGAAACAAAATCAACATACCTCTGGAAATGCAGGATAATTTAAGGCTCTTACATTCGTATATACTGGTACGTCTGCATGTGAAAAGAAACGACCACTTACGTGGAGCTCGAATGTTGATAAGGGTAGCGAACAATATTTCGAAATTTCCATCGCGTGAGTATTCATCAAACTTTTCAAATGAATAGAGTATTAGCGCGACCGAAAAAATTCCATTCTTTCAAACGGCCCAATTTTATTTCAGATATCGTTCCAATTTTAACATCAACAGTAATAGAATGTCACAGAGCCGGACTGAAGCATGCAGCGTTCAACTTTGCTGCAATGCTTATGCGGCCTGAATACCGAACACAAATCGATGCTAAGTATGGCAAAAAAATTGAAGCGATTGTTAGGAAGGCTCCGAAAACTAAGGATCCTGAAGTTGAGAACGAGCCGTTGACACCTTGTCCTTATTGCAAAAATAAATTACCTGAGACGGAGGTCACGTGTGACAAATGCAAGAACACCATACCTTTTTGCATTGCTACGGTAAACTTTTTCAGTAATTATCAACCACTCATGGTTAATGAGGGTAATTTATTAATACTAATGAAATTTATTCTTACTCAGGGTCGTCATATTCTTGAAGATGACTTTACGGTTTGTCCACAATGTGAGTTTCCGGCAATCGCGACTGAGTTCCTGCGGTGAGTAGTTTCTAGTTTTCTTTTTATGTCCGTGCATCGATACATAGGATCTGTGGCAAAAAAGTTATTAAATTATTGTTAAATTATCCATGAATCTGAGAACTATTTCTACTCTTTGTCAAAGGCGTTATCAGTTATTTTCGTTTTTGTGCAGAATCATTGAAAGTGAAGAAATATGTCCGATGTGTACGGAACATGTGGATCCAAATATGGTATCATCAGCCGACAACATTCATTCATACCTTGAATCGCAAGATTCCAACGTTACAAAAGTTTAGAGTTTGTTCCAAACAAAGTGCGCTTACTTTAAAATAACTGTATGAAGTGTACAAATACTATTCCTGAAACACAGCGGCTCATTGCATGGCCTATTATTTATCGAAGAGGCAAATCTCACCTATTATTTCACACTTGTAACTTGATGCCATAGCGTCAGCTAACGTCCGCTAGCTCGCTATTTTTTTTATAAATAACACCTTAGTTTTAGACACAATAGTTGTTTGTAGGAAGTACAAAATCGTGCTCCACTTAATCCTTTCTTTGTTCGATGGAATCTGAACCAAATATTCATCATCGATTACAATAGATGGTGTTTATGACCAATCCGTCCATAGTAACGTACAATTGAGTATGATATAAAATGTGTGATGTAAGATAAGATATTCTTTAAATACGTTTAAGGAATTGTTATGAATCTAATTTGTAGAAAGAAATCACAACTAATAAATGTTCATCAATGAATGGAAATGAGCTATTTTTATTATAAAAACGATTGATTATAACCAAAACTACCAACGAAAAAATGAAGCATTGTTCTATACCTGAAGTTTTTTTTTCTTTTTTTGAAAAAGACCGCCAAGGCAATTGAGATTCGAGAGAGTAGAGTTCGAGATCATGCACGCGCACATGGCACGCAAATCGCCCGTAATTCGTAAACAAGGTGAATGTAACCTATAGCTTGAAATATTCCTGATCAAACTATAAGCTTACATCGATATAATTTATTATTTGTGTTAAAATACCTATTTACCTATCCCAATACCTATCGAGAAATTATGGCGCCAGTTCTGCCGCAAACAAAAAATTGGAAAGAGCACAACCGTATTCACAAGGAAAATCGAAAGCAGTGGAGAGAACAGCGATTGATCAAAAAAGTGAAAAAGGAAAATAGTGAAAGTGTCGCAGAAGAGACTAAAAGAGCTAACGAATCCGAGAAATCGAGGAAAACCATATCCACGATTAGTATTGCTGTACCAGGCTCGATTCTGGACAATGCACAATCACCGGAATTGAGAACATATTTAGCTGGGCAAATTGCACGGGCTGCATGTATATACAAAATTGATGAAGTAATCGTATTTAACGATCTCGGGGATGTTTTGGAGGAAGAAAAAAAGAAACTGAGGAGAGACGACACTTTTGGTGAAGTTAGAGTCGGCTGTTTGCAGCTAGCAAGAATACTACAATACTTGGAGTGTCCACAATATTTGCGAAAGTATTTCTTTCCCATTCACAATGACCTCAAGTATGCTGGAGTTTTAAATCCCCTAGACGCCCCTCACCATCTAAGGCAGCAGGATGTGTCTCTATTTCGCGAAGGAGTTGTCACCAATAAGCCGATAAAAGCTGGGAAGGGATCCCAAGTTAATGTTGGATTATTAAACGATGTTACTGTTGACAAAGTCTTAACAGCAGGCTTAAGAGTAACTGTAAAAATCCCACTGCAGCAACGAAGTCCAAAGAAACTTGAAGGCATTGTAGTACCTCCGACTGTGCCTAGATCCGAGATTGGAATATATTGGGGTTACACCGTTAGGGTAGCTAATAACTTAACTGAAGTTATAACTAAATGTCCTTACAAAGAAGGCTATGACATCACCATAGGAACGTCAGACAAAGGAACTGTCATTGACGAAGTTCCAGCATGCAGCATAGATTATAATCATGCATTAATTGTATTTGGTGGTTTATCTGGATTGGAGTCAGCTTTGGACAATGATCCGCACTTAAGCGAAGATGATCCATCTGTTGTGTTTGATAAATATTTTAACATATGTCCATTGCAAGGATCGAGAACAATTAGAACTGAGGAAGCAATACTGATTTCACTGAGTGAATTGAGGACTAAGTTACTACCTAAAAACCCCGCATTAGAGAATCCACAATTCCAGAGCTTTGATAAAAATGTGACAGATGATCAAGTGGAAGACAAATGAGACCAGGGACACATAACATCAGCCCTGGGAAGGAATTATACATTGAAAACGAATGGACTCCACAATGGATTACAAACATACGCTTTAATATTAAACTGTATAAAGAATACAAGAATATAAATTTTTAAAGCATGGAATGGCTATTTATTTGGTTAAACATTGACAGAAGAGAAGTTTTATTACTCTTTCATCTCCTGTTGAGAACAGCAGTTACTGTGTCTTTTAACTGAGTTATAACCTCGCCAGGATTTTTAGCTCCTATCACCGCAGTTCCTGAAACTATCATATTCGCACCAGCCTGAAACAATTCCATAATGTTAGAAAAGCTGTTTACTCAAGTACTGTGAAAGACTTACTTCTGCACAAGAATGTATCGTGCTCGGTCCAACACCTCCATCTACTTCAATGTCCAATGTAGGATAATTTGTTCTTAGCCATCTGACCTTATCCATCATTTCTCCCATGAACTTTTGACCTCCAAATCCTGGCTCAACGGTCATCACCAGTACCATATCCGCTAATTCTACATAATTGGCTACAACGTCAACTGGTGTCCCAGGCTTCAGAGCCACTCCAACCTTTTGGTGCAAACATACCAAATCACATCAACTGTTCAGCAGAGTTAAACATCGGTTAACGTTAACCCAAAGTTGTTAAATGGTAGCAGCACACACCTTCATACCAGCCTCTTTAATTTTTCTGCAAATTAGTGGCACGTCGTCTACTGGCTCAACATGAAACGTGTATTGATCAACTCCTGCATCTGCCATAGGAGTAATCCACTGTCCGGGATTTGAAACCATCATATGCGTCTCGAAGAAAGCATCTTTTATTTTATTACGAAGACATTTGACCAGGGGATGACCGAATGTAAGGTTAGGAACGAAATGTCCATCCATTACGTCCAGGTGAAGGTAATCTGCTCCGCTGTCCAAAAGTCGCTGAGATTCATCGTGCAATTCAGATAAATCTGCGTTTAATATGGATGGACCAATTTTTGCCGACAGCGTTTTTGCCATTTTGTTATAGCCAAAATTTATGCTTAGATTTTGAAAGCGGCGATTAGCAGCAAGAAGCGCGTCGAAGTAGACTAATCATAGACTCAGCAAGCCCGAAGTTACACGATGACTGAAAATCATCGGCAAAATCTCAGGGCCAAAGGTCAACAGAACTCTGGATTCGTTGGTCAAGGGCGTCCGCGCGGTCAAAGACGAGATTAGCTTTCAACCGCAATTGGGAAAGGGTCCTGACTGGGACTTGAGTTAACAGTTAGGATGTATAATTACTTATGTCAACAGATTTAGTTTGTGGGTTGATGATAAGGAGGATGAATTATTACTGCAACAAATTTTATGCTCCTCAATCGCTCCACGTCCACAGCTCTTGAGGGATTTGAGACAGAATAAAGCATGATTTCTCTGGCCAGTATTTTCGAGATGCTATGGTCATGGAAGGAACTGAAAATATAAATAATAAATAATGAATGTCAAAACCTGGCGTTGAATTGGAATGTTCCATATCCATCAATGATTCCATCACATTGCTTCACTGGACATCTTGATTCATCTACTTTCATTGTACTTCTTAGATGACATTTTGATTTTTATCTGCTGTATACGGTTTACAATTTAGACTAGCTATCATAGATTGAACAGAAGAAATCACGTGAGATAAATTTTATTTTCTTAAAAGATACTTATTATGTACAGACTCACAGGAATGGAGATACGAATGACGAATGCTTAGCGCTTCAGCTCTTGATACTACTTACAATGAATTTCATGAATTGTTAGATCAAACTTTTTATAGTTTGAAAATTTGGTGAGCTTTGTATACACGACTAATGTATAATTGGCTTGCCTGCATTGCACCACATAGAGAAATCACGGAACAAATAATAGCCATTGAATTAGAGTAAACTCAATTCCTCTTTCTCTCTTTGTAAAAACTTTTTTTTTAACTAAGAATGTACAAAAAGTTGTGTGAAAATTATCAAACCTATTAATTTGTTACAACTAAATATACAAATATAATAAACACAACGGCGAAAGTCAGAGGAACACAGGTAATTAATTAAATGCAATTCTTTGGCGTTTATGGATTTCTATAATCGTGGGTGAATTTGCAAGTTTTTTTTTTGTGTTTATATTCATGAAAATTGAATAAGATGACTGCTGAGAAAACAACTACAACCGATGACCAACACAAGCGAGGTACCATAATTAGAATTCTTGAAAAAGCGGCAGCAATAATATACCCATTTTATTGTAGTAACCAAAGTTAGGCGAATGTGAATTCTGATGACGCGAGAAGAAAACGAGATGCTTTCTAAATCCGTATCAATCGGTGTATCACGAAAGTATACTTCACAACAGTTGATTGCATTTTTCTATTGACGTCATGATTATTCTAAACAGCGTTCATATTCAGGTACATATCGCTATATCACACAATTAATTCAGATCACATAGCAGCTTTCGAGTACGCCCTAGACAGTTTAACACCTTTGCGATACAAGTCATGAACGAATCATCTCAAGTCAATGGCAAATGCATGAGAAAATGATATCAATTCTGCGTGATATGTAATTACATGCTGTTTCATTGAATAATTACTTTAACATTAGCAGCGCATAGCAAATACGTGCACACAATATACACGTTTTATTATAGAATTTGGCCTCATCATGTGACATTTTGCTCATTTTTAGCTATCGTTAGCTCCTCGCTGTCCGTTAACAAAAATAGCATTCAATTTGCCACATTAGATAATAAAAATTTGGTTTTGGCACAATTTACTGAAATGATGTTGGTTGAGAAAAAAAATAAACAATCAACTTATAATGCCTCGCTGGTATTTTATGGTAATGTGATATAAAGTGCAGTCTTATTTATGTTATGGATGATGGCTGCAGTGCACTAGTAGAACAGGGCCAGCTCTGCAGTGTAGGTTGTGAATTGGCGTTGCTTGTGTCGAAGTTGTTCAGGTCATCGCGGGGTCCTCCCTGTGGCATGCAACAGACCAACATTCTCTATTACTCAACTACATTACAAACGATACTTGCAATATATCGATGCATTTTCAGGACATGCTACGTATTGTTTCCGAGCACATTAAATATCTACGCCAGCAAATATTTCTATTGAAGCATAATTTTGCCAAGTCAATTTATCACCACGTTAGAGCAAATCAAGCTGTGTCATTGTGCTGTATGCGTTATGTCGAAATAAGTGCAAGCTTAATACGTGTTTTGATTCCAGTAATCACCCTGGGAAATTAGATTCAAAGTTTAAATATGAAAAATTGGTAAATTACTCTGGTCGTATATTCTTAATCTTTATTTTCATCAGTACTTTCACTGCTGTCAAAATGGAAGTGCAACTATCTACATATGTTACAGTTTTATTTACAGTGATGTTTCAACTTACACCTGTAGTAAAGTTAATCATTTAAGTTAAGCTTAATACTATTTTTAAGGGAAAGACTACAGAGCAGTTGTAATGGACAGCAGTCAGTTCTTAAAGTTTAATATTGACAATGATCAGACAAAGACTAGATTCGAAGACCGAGGAAGAGCAGACCTTTTGAAAGGCGCAAAGAACAGTATTATTCATTAAAGATACCGTATAAACCTAGAGTATAAATGCAAGTACGTAACGCTACCAGTCTACTATACGGAACTAGTCGTTTCCTATTACTTTGAACTGTCGTCATACAAAGCTTTTATCTATTCTGTCTTTTACTCCAGTCAATAAGATTGACTACATGACTAGTTGCACTTACACTTACGAATCCTCTGTTTTTGGTAAATTATAAATGACCCTGTAAATAGAAGCAAGTAGTTGTATAGCTTTTGTTAATTGAGTTTGAATGAATAAGGTACAGCCGGATATTATTAAACGAAAATAAAATTAAAAGAGAGCATAAACTTTCCCTTGGTAGGTGTCTAAAAGTACACATTGCTTGGAACGAGCAAAGTGTAGCCAGTGAGTAAGACAGGGCAACGGATTTTCATCCTCCCTATCTATCGAAAAAGTTTTTTTGGCATCCGGCCCGCTCAAATTGTATAACCAACAAAAGTAAGTATGGTTTTGGAGAGCGCTTGTTTTTTTATCATACAAGACGAGTGGCAACAGAAAATATTGTGTAGAGAGTGAGGAGAGTATAGTAATGCAAGGGGTGTGTAAAGACAAGAATATCTCAAAATGAGGTGCGGGAAATTACAACAAATTTTTGGAAGACACTTTTAAAAGTCAGACGAATTTGTGTTGAATACATGGAAGGATTGGGTATTCTTTAAAAAGGGGCAATATTTTGCCATACATGTTTAAAGAGATGAAATTTTGACGTGGGAAGACAAATAATCATGGTGCCCTGTATGAATGATATTGAGAGTCACATCAGGTCTGGTCGTAAGATGAAACGAAATTCAATTGTTGAAAGGCACTGAATAATTAGCGTCTCAAAATCCTGTTACAATCTCGTTTATCCGATCAAATCAAATTCAGTAGAAAAAAAAGTGCAAAAGACTTTGATATTATCATTGTTATAAGCAGAATCATACGACAACGAGAATGTGGATATAGGCAGATTCCCGCTGTCGACGTTATGAATATTAAATGATGAATGAGCTGAATGAAACTATCAGAGATTATATACAGTACGTTTTTGTAGCCATAAAACTGTCTTGCCATATGAATCTCTGATACAGAGCTATCACGACGCTATCATCTTTCTTATTTGTTGATTCACATTTTTTCCTCGCATTGCAGAACTAGGTTTTTAGTTCTCCGGAAACCCTACTGTTACGTTTCGATCTATTTTTTTCTTTTCTTTCAGGTTATAGTATAGTACGGTTGTCACATGTATAAAATCAATGTTAGGAGAAACATGCGAAGAAAAAACCCATCACCTGTCAACCAATGTCCCCCCCATAATCTTGCCTGTTTAGCAAATCTCGATTGTTTATCGCAGCTCGGTAACTGTACCTATTCGAAGGTAGTCGATCTGGAACAGGTGGTGGCACGAGTGCGACCTCTGCATTAGCCAAGGTTCCAGCGCCCTCGTCAACTTCACCAATACTGCTTTCAACCAGCGAAGGCTCCACGTCTGTGAATGCTAAGCGTGACCTCAGGAGATACGCGTACGTCTTATACCTCTTCAACTGAAAAATTAAACAATATAACCATCATTTATACTTTACTCAGATTATATTCTTATCAAATAGTATGGTATAGTGAAAACCATATTTATCAAATAATGGATGTACCTCGTAATGCAAGTATGCATCTTTTTCTTTATAATTCTGTACAGTTAAAGCCTTAGCATTTCTTTCCGGTGGATGCCTCCTGTGCTCATCCAGCTCCGCTTCCAGTCTACTAACAATTTCTTCATGGTCCCGCAATTGCTCTCTCTGAAAAGTCACACATTGTTTAGTCAGACATAACACTAAATTTCTATGGAAATTATCGATATTCATAACGGATCGTAACATACCGGTGCTAATTTCGTGTGACTGCAAGGAAGCAGAGGTCTCTGGAATTTTCGCTGCGATCCAACAGCACCTGGGAGTGGTTGACACGAGAAACTGGCACACACAAAGTTGATGGTGTCGATCCACGACTGCAGCTCTTTAGAGTCACTGTGACATGCCAAATCCATGACAACATGAGCAGCGGATTCAAGTAACAATTGAAATATCTTAAATTATGCGATATGAGCCACTGCATCGACATTAATCCGCTAAATGATTTTGTATAATTTGAATGATGAATAAATTGGTACCTTGTTTGAAAGAGATACTCAGCTCGATCTGCCGTCTGCAGTCTGAAAACATGCTGTTTCTTCGTATAGTCAGCCGCTTTTGTTGCCAGCGCGTGATGAATTCCTATAGCGTTGTATAAGCTGTAGCTACGACATCCGTGCTCATCCTTGTGAAGGTACAAAACCAGTTCCCGTAATCTACAGTAGTACATTTTCCATCCTCGTTTACCGAACGGTGCTGAACATTAAATTATTGTTAATTTTCTTAAGTGAGCATACTTCATAGAAAACAGCGGAAATATGATGCGGCATACTTTTTTTCCCATTTTCATCGAAGCAACATTTCCGCATAACGTAGCCTTTCTTGAATTCTGTAGCACCGGTTACGTTTGGTATATCCAAAAAGGGATTGCTAGTTGCAA
Organism: Athalia cordata; assembly: GCA_963932425.1. Classification (NCBI taxonomy): domain Eukaryota; kingdom Metazoa; phylum Arthropoda; class Insecta; order Hymenoptera; family Athaliidae; genus Athalia; species Athalia cordata. Next base: position 2,297,544 of record OZ010627.1, read on the forward strand.
TTAAAGCTGGTCCATCACCCTGCTGCGTAGCTCTGGATGCTGTCCCATCTGCGTCGTCATCTCTGAATAACGAAAGATTTGTTCAATGAACATGTTGAAAATGAATAAACTCGAGTGGCGTGATAATTTCAAGGTCATAACATCGCTGAAAATTGTGACTAATGAAAAATTTTGCTAGTCGAAGTTTGACTGGTTGTACTTACAGAGCCCATTCTAATGGGTATGATTTGATGTCATTGTACAGTTCTTTGAGGACCTCTCTAGGAAAGTTATCTCCGTCATTGAGCTCGGATAAGTTTTCAATAAATTCTGAACATGACATCTTTCTTCCGATATTTTGACCATGTAGATCAGTGTTGAGTAGCATGATAGCACATGTTAGGGTATGTACAGCATCTACGCAAAAGACGAAGTTAGCTTTAATTTGAATCGTAGACAAAACTTGCTCGCAATATTATTGCTTGCAATAATGGCAAAGTCGTAGGTGCCGAAGGCAATGCTCGATGTTGATTACTGACCTTGGGAATTAAATGAACCAGGGTTACAGTCGAGATAGCGTTTAGAGAAATGTACAAGGACACGTTCCCTCTCCTGAGTTTCGCCAGTCAAAGAAAATTGGTAAAGGAACGTTCTCAAAGCCACGTCTAGCGTGTCTTGCTCAAAATTAAAATATCTCAAGTATTCCTCGGCGACAGCTCTGCTGAAGTCGTTACTGAAATTGACCAACATCGTATGTTACATATTTGTTGCCAATATTTTGACACCATTGACAGTAAAGCATTGATATCAACATTTCGTTGTTCCAGCACCATTGCGTGAGATTTAAATTCTTAGCTATGAATGATGCGTTAACTTTCGATGCAACCACTAATTAAATTACAGAGTTAAATATCTGTCAGTATTATATTACTGGATTCCTAAGACAGAGGGGAATCCAAAAAAAAGGGAATGATTCGGGGACAAATTTTTTTGACATTCGGTATTGAAGCACGACTGAATTGATTGAAGTTGAATGTGATGAGAACATCGCTTTCCCGAGGAAAAAAAAATCTTTCTGGTTTAGTATTCTGAAATCTGACTTATCGTTCAGATTTTACGTCACCAACCTCCCTAACTTGACAAATTTTAAGAGGCTTTGGTCTCATTTTTCAAAAATTATTTTTACCAACGCATTGTTTAAAAATAAACCTCTCTCGAATGTTCTCAACTTTCCATAAAAAAAAAATGTCTTTGAACTCGTCTATTTTTATTCTTAGGGTTCCGTTCCTCAAAGGGGAAAATGAGCTTTATGGGATCACTCGTGAGCTTGTACACCTGTACGTCCGTATAAATTTATAGATTCGGACCTGAACATTTTAAAATGATGACATACATATTTCAACTGTGTCGTTTAAATGCTGTAGTAAACACGGTGACCATATTTCATTAAGAAGGAATCTACACTTACTGAGATGACCGCTTTTAGCTATTTCGCAGACAGCGGCTTACATTTTTGGATTCTATTCCGCAGATTTCAGTTCATAAGCGGAAATATTCATACCAGTATACCAGGATTATATCGAGGAACGAATAGCAGCCAAAGCGGTAACATCTCCTGAAATTAGGGGGAGTAGTTTCTCCATTTTGGTCCGTGAATAAATTTTTTTGGAACATAGCAAAAGATTTAAATAGCTTTTGTACTTTTTACTAAGATGCCTGGAGACGTCAGACTTTTTGAAGCCATCGAGAGAGTACAATCGTTTGGCTAGTCTGACGGCGGATGGGAGATCCACAGCTTTTGGGCTATAATGGAAGCTATGTAAACTTTCGATGTCGCTTTCTTCGTCAGCGGACTGTGGAGGTGATGATCCTTTTCCAGCGTGCGGCAGTTCTTCGTAGTCATTCGTGTTTGGCACCTCTCTCTCATCCTCGCTTTCCTTCAGCTCCTGATGCAAATCAATCGACGGCTAATTAACCGCGAGAAAAATAGCGAGAAAAAAAAAAACGAACTGTTCGTATGTAGTTTTTGTCATACCATGTAAAATTGACGTACCTGGTAACCGACGAATTCCGGTGTGACATTGTTGGATGCAACAGTGGACTGCGACCTTTGGGCGGTCTGGGGTGGTGCAAGGAGTTCCGCGGTATTGTTGGCGTTTCCTCTCCGGCGTGGTTGTCGGGGGCTGTTGTTCCTGTTGAGTGATGGATCTTTGTCGGGTCCTTTGACTTGAATAACTATTCTGTGCTCACTACCATCCTGGTTATTCCCATAAGAGGCTTTTTTATGCCTCCGCTGAGGAGGTTCACTTGCCAGTATCGTTGAGTCACTATCACTCGGATCACTAACCATCATAATATCACGTGCACTAAGTATGTCCATAGTTTCTTCGTCGTTGTAGTCCGGACTGGACATGTTGCTGATAGCCTCCGACTGGCTGAGGTCACCATTAGTGGGATGAAAGAATCCTGCCCCGGTACCGCCCCCAGAAGGCGTTCCATCCCCCGCCGGACCTTGCGGTGCCCCCGTGGCGGTAGTTGGTAGGGGAAACCTGCGGGAGCCAGAATTCGAGGACATAACGGAGGAAGACACAGAGGTCGGCGAAGCCGGGGACAGGGAACGTTGGGGACTCGTCCCTTCTGTCGAGGAACGAGAGCTACTCGAAGACTGGGACTGAGAGGAGCTGCCGTTTTGGCAACAGGATGTCCGCTCGGAGGCGGAGGGCGAGCTAACGGGGGCGTTGTAAGTCCAGACGATTCGTTCGCTGGATATCCCTTGGCCACTGTCAGGCCGTGTGTCAAGTAACGTGTTAAGACTCGAGGTGACGTCATCGTCAATGTCAATGTCCACCGCGCTCATCGACGGGTCCTTTTGGAATTGTAAGTGGTCCTCGGACCTCGAAGTCCGTACGAAGCTGCTCGAGTAGCCAAAGTTTGAGTTCGATTTGTTATCACCGCCTGCACCCTGTCCCCCCTCGCGTCTGCTGCTGATGCCGACGGGCGAGGTATTGGCAGAATTTGAACCAGCCCCGCCCTTGTGCATTCGATGGCTCAGCATTTCGTTGGGACTCGTTGGTACCGAGTTATGGTGATGGTGATTATGATGATTGTGATGATGGTATATGTGGTGATTGTTGTACCTCAGCGAGTCCACTTTTTTCTGATACTTCGGAAGGAGCCCGGTACTTTGCTGCGTCCGGGATAGGTTTAACATCAGATCTCCGGTCATCATGTACGCCTCGAACCTGAATACAAAAAAGAACGACGAAAAATTTAGTTATCCGAAAACAATGTCGTGCGCATTTTGCCTACAAAAACGTTATGGTATGTGGGGTGCGAGCGCGGCGACTGAAAACTACGCTACATTAGGTAGGTGTAATGGGTATTCGGTGTAGCTACTAATTATTACGCATGGCCGAACTAAGGATTTGGATAATCATTTTTTCATCTGGTCCAATAAACTGAAGATTCTCTAACAATCGTTACACCTGCGTACCGGTATCCCACATAATCAATATCCTCCAGAATTTCATAAATCGACTATCGAGAAAGGTATCTAGTATCACTGTACTGTTCGTAACTTTAAAAGAAATTATTTATGAAATATTGAAAATCCGGTGGTCCGTAAAAGTTCTTCATAATTTCGAATACCACAAGAGGAGTCTAACGTAGAGTTATAGAGTGTACATAATTCAATATGAATCGAGTAAAATTGACCTGGGTGGGTTTTTCTGGCGGTTAAATTTATCAACTGAAAGTGGTTCCCACTGGGCGCGTTCTTCTTCCTTAAAGCTGTCTGCCTGCGGAAGAAGGGCTTCGAGTTCCGACGAACCAGAAGCATCGCTGTATGACCCGTTGGTACGCGTTGCATACTGTGTTACTATCGGCACATGCGTCGATCCAACAGTCACTTCCGGTGTTTCTGGTTTACGATGTTCTATGTTCTCGTGATTGCCAGTAGGCTTTTCTTGAGAATCTGTGTCAGAGGTGGTAGTCTGGGCTGGGAAGAATTCCTCGCAGGCAGGATGTCCTGGTGAAAGAAGTCGACGAACTCTGGCTTTTATGGCGGGATCTGACAGAAAGGTGTTCGAAATTTCATTAGAAAATAATCCTATTTCTCCCTTTCTTTTTTTCATTATGATTATTGATATGTCGAATGATTCTGAATATTTTACGTAACTGCGCGCGTTAAATTTTAATTTCCTTTTTTTTTCACTACTATTAACGCGAGGCGAGTAGGGGGAGAAGTAAGTGGAGGCAATTTATTCGCTTATATGTTTATAGAATTGTTTGTTCAAATTACAGTTCAGTGTTGAGTTAGAATGAATATCAAGGACGTCAAAAAAACAACCAGTCCTGGAGCTACGGTAGTGCGGGTAGTATTTTGAACGCCTCAAAAAGATAGTCGTGTCCACCTCAACTTCCGTCAAGTTTTCAAAAAGCACGAGCCCTCAACAACTTCGTATGTACGCGGGTCAGCACCATTAACCCAGATTCCGAATTTCTGTGTTCCGTCTGTTCTGGCTTTTTTCTTCCCTTCTCTGAAGTCGACGTTTCTCAAAGTTCAGAGTAGGTCCCTGACAATTAGTACACAACAAATCATCAGGAATTTTCATATAAGAATCTCAAATATATATATAATTAATTTCGTTATCGAGCTCCTATAGTCGAGTCCAAACGTTCAAAATTTCTGTGCTCAAAATAGAAGCTTCCGACAATCTGAAGCCTAAGTGGACACTTCTATGGCCACCTCAGAAAAACGTCATAAATTTAAGTCGTATACGATTTCACTAGCCGCACCAGCCTGCCATTTTACCGTCCCGTTGACACGGGGATATTGTCGTGTGTCCACCAAAAAAGTCCTTCCCTCGCTTATCACCAACTCTCATAAACGATTATCATAAACTTCAAATTCGAACTTACTCATTTGGTATATTTGTAGAGCGGATGAATTGAGTCTATTTAGACGCGATTTGTCACCACTTACAATTAGGTATATAAATGGAGTAAATATTTGTTGGTACAAATTAACACCTACTGAAAAAATACTACTATCCAAATAACGAGTTGGTGGATGAACGCTAGCTTCAAACTGTCCAGTACCAAAGTGTTGGAAATGAACAATTTATTTTTCAAGTCCAAGTCCAAATTCAAATGATTGTATTGTAGACTAAACTTGAAAGTGACACAGCAATTCAAGTGACAAATTAACTTTAGATTCCGCTTGCCAAGGATTACTGATTTTCAACAAGTTTGAATTTCTCCCAAATTAGCAAACATGTCAGCAAACTAACAATGAACCGGATTTGTCTTATCTTGTTCAAAACCTATACGATTCCCAAGCATGACTCAAGTCCATTTTTACGATTTGTTTTGATGCATATCCTTAGAGTTTTTACACTCGATTGGGGAAAAAAATTACGTATAAGAACGACAAAAATTACAATTATTCTATAATTCGTTACGAGAGAAAAAAAAATCGCGAAACTGGGCAGCATAATTTGTGTTAACCAAAATCGTGATACCCTTATCGTGGTATCCTGTTTCTTTCTCTCTCGAATATCAACTCGGAAAGTGTCTCCGTCGTATAAGTCTGGGTCGCGTTTTATGTACTAGATGATTGATGATTACGACCGTAGATCGAGTGTCAAATATCGAGCAAAGTATACTTGAGTGTCGTATAGTTGGAAGTGTAGGCCGCATCGAAACTTATAGTCCCCAAATTGTGATGAAGTGACATCTGTCACGTTCAATGACGAGCTTAGAATGTCGAAGTAAATTTGTTTTTGTAATCTTCTTACTCAACTTTCACATCCGTCCCAACCTTTTACAGCTAAGACGTCAAATGGTTCGTCGTGTTTTGTAGAGTTCATTTGGTGATTGCTAAGACTATGAGTAGATCAGATTTTTGTTCAACTTACCCCTTCGAAGTTTCAAAGTGACTGGATCTGACGACAGCCGTAGACATTTTAGTACTGAAACAAATATGAAGAGTATTTGAAGCGTAATTCAAACAGCGACGACGAATATGTGAGGTGGGATTTTTTTTGATGAGACGATGTGAGTCAGATCCCACAAATTACAGTGTGCAATTAAGAGTCTTGGTATTGTTCCGTTCCTTTTTAGTGCACACCTACTTGGGGCGAGACTCTAACGAGACTCTCAATAGCTGATAAGATAAGAGCGGCTTGGGGCATGGAAGGGTGTAGTTGAAGGGAGTGCAAATTGACACGGGGAAGAGAATGAGACAACGATTGGGGATGCGCTTGGTGAGCCAATTATTATAAGATCACGTTTGAAAAATCAAGGGAAAAGTTCATCCAGATAAACAAAAAAAATATTATAACTCAGGTCGCAATTTAATCATTCCATTCGAATTTTATATCAGAAATTAATTAATTACTTCTTTTTTCCACATTTTTAGGTCATTTTTAATTATCCATCCACATGCAGTTGATGTTGAAAGTTTGAAGTACAATTTAGATCGTCTCACAATCAATAGCGAGAGCATTCTCGAGTGCATTCGAGGTGGAATGCATTTTTCCATCTCGTGTTGTGATAATCGTATTAAATTGCGCAAGAATGTCTACGAAAGAATGTCTCGGACAAAGAAAGGTAATTCGAGAACGTTGTCAAATTGGAGTTTTCTTGTTCTCAAGGTTTTTGCTTTTATTGGACGCAGATTTGGAATCACCCGATTTTTAGTCCTGATAGTCAGGTGACCTTACTTTTGTAATAATCAGTCATAGCTTTACTGTGTGCAGGGAGCAATTTCACGTAATAGTAAGAAACCGATATGTTAAAATCTTTGACATCAAGTAAGTCGCTTCGGTCTCAATAGTTGCTTCTTTATAAGAAAAAAAGAAAAACCTTTTCCAGAAAGAAAGCCGATTCGTTCACAGTTTTTGGTTCAATTTAAAAGCTGGTCTTAAGCTGATGTACTTACCTTCTTTTGTGCTCAACCTGTGCACGTCAACTTCATTCACTCTGAGGATAACGTCGCCAGCTTCGATCTGAAGAATAAAGAAATACAGTCTTAAGTGGAGAAACAGCGATAACTCATTACCAAGGCTGGGAATGCGTTCCCTAATCGTTGATGGGGTAGGATGTTCGGGAAAACAACATATCAACATCTTGAGGCGACTGCAGATTACGCAAGCTTCAGGATATTTAAAAGTCGTTTGTATATGAGCAAAAATTCATGAATCTAAGGATTAAGAATTTCGAAAGAATCTCTCTTACATTGTAGATGCGATGTTGGAAAATTGGAAATCTCTTTACGAGCCAAATATTCCTTAACACTAGACGGATTTTTTTACGGACCTTTCTCGATATAAACCCGATAAAGAACCAATAATGGTTTATTATCATTGCCAAGTGGAGAACAAAACCCTTTACGATCGAGACAATTACCTGACAATATCAGACGACACTGCAGATCTACACTGACTGGGACAATTTGGCACATCAGGATGGTAAAGGAAATGATAATATGAACACCGTTAGCTCATTACGTCACTCTTGTTACATCCATATAGTTTTCTTGGCAGCATTCACGCGAAATTAATAAATTCCTCTCACGTTTGGAATCTTAACGGTTGTGAACACGCGACAGATTTTTTCAACTTCATCTTGTGGATTGTACGACGATAACGCGCTATGACATCGAAAAAATGCACTATGCAGGTGTCTCGAAATGATGCGGCAACAAGGATGCTAGTTTTGAAGAAGAGGTCATAGTTCCCGACACAACGTCGCCAGGGTGATGCAGGGTGGTAATAATATTGATACGAGTCCGCAGCTGCCCACCACGTTATTCGTACAGGACGAGCTCGAGATGAGAATCTATAATAACGTGAAAAAGACGCAGTTGCAGGTTTGCCGAATGCAACTTCGCCGGTTGGATCGCTTTTCCCGGCACTCTTCAATATTTCCTGATTATCGTGACCACCGATACTAGCGCGAGATTTGGTTACCGTGGTACTGTGGCATCGTAGATACGCGGACACTGCTGCTGGCGTATCGATTTGCTCTGCCGTCACGACGGGTCCTTTCTACGTCGGCGACGCCGCGGCGCGTTAACAAATCGTTATCATCCAGCCTCTACGCAGGACGACAGACAAAGTGGTACTGACCTACATCGCACATATCGCCTCGGCGCCCGGCGCCCGCCTACGCAGCTATTATATTTACAGGGTGATCAACAAAATTTCCTAGATATTTCACCTCGATCTACGTTTACCATAACATGAATCGCCATGCAGTTTCTCTTTGCGGCGTCGTTCTCTATTGAAATATCCAACTGGGACTGACTTATACCTATACCTAGGCGTGTTAGTTTTTATTCAGTTACGCCGTCATCCAATTAGCCAAACAATTACCATACAATCATCACCATACAATTAGCTTCAACTTAAAGTCACATTTAGCATAATATCGTCAGTTTTTCAACGATTCCGAAAAAAGTGGTAATCCGGGGGTAAAACAAAGTACTTTTATGACAAGCGGCTTTTGGAACAAGATCTGTCCGATTCAGAAATACAAAAGTTCGTGAACGGCTAAGTCTTATTGATAAATCGAAGCGATTTAATAATAGGTTCGAATCAATTGCAGTCCTCTTCAAATTAGAAATCAGCGATCATTGAATCACACACTTTTTTTGCGTCTGTGATTGAGATTTTGATGAAGTTCCTGCAGTTGTGAAACTCTGTCATTGTGACTACCCAAGAATATATTGAGTCTCTTTAGATCCGGAAAATCGCCCGGTATTTCTGAGCCGCATGGTGTCATGCCCGGGCAACTCGTCCAAATTGGGCCATTGTTCCACAAAAGATCGAATCCACCCACCCTCGTCTCACGGCCGGTCAAAATTCTGTCAAAGTCTAGGATTGTCAAAACGTCATCGAGAAGGTCAAACTTCAACCTGTAATCATCTTCATCGGTCGCTGCGAGGGCTGGTGACGCGTTCACTTCCAGCAACCAAGGGGTCAGCTGTTCGTCCAACAATATGTCGTAACCGTACAGTTCGAAGGAATTATTTCCTTGCATGATTATCATTTGAACAGCCTCCAAGCTCGCCATTATCACACCTGCAATAAAATCTTTCTTTGGTAGCAGGTGTAAAACAAGCTGATGTGTCCCTCCGACACGCTAATTTTTTTTTTCGAATTTTTTATTACCGGCAATTCGACGTAGCAGTTTATCCATCACTCCTACTCCATATCTGGCCGTAAGGAACTCCCTGACCTTGGTCAGTGCCCATTTGCACCCTTGTTTTGCTGGTGATTTGTTTGACTTCTGCGACTCGCTAGTAGGCTCCGCTTTCAGTTGAATTGACATATTAGTGAGATGAACTCTGCTGTCGTAAATTTTGTCCAAGGAAAAGAGTTCGCCTGACAACCGCGCGAATCCTTCGCGTGCCAGCCACACTTTTAACGGACGAAAAGAGGTAACCAGGACATAAATACGAAGATCAAACTTTCTTCCACCCAGTAGGTATGGATCATCGACGTATTTTTGAACGACAAATGTTTCTGGGCTGCTACTCTCTTCGTTGACCAAATGATTGGATTCCTTGTGTTTCCAGTCAATAAGATCCTTCAGTTTTTGGAAAAGGAAGATTCCCTTCCCTTGTGATCCTGCCACGGGCTTCACTATCCAGGTTCCTCCCTGTCGGTGGTATTCCTCAATGAGCATGTGATATTCGTTTGGTAGCTCGAACGTAATAGGCATGCAGTCGCACATTTTCGCTTCCAATGCTTTGCCCTCTTTTATCAGGATCTTTTTTCGTCGTTTCAAATTTCTGTAGAGGTAATTCTTTCTCGTTAATTCGTAATGGTTACGAAAATGCGGAATCTTTTGGGATCCCTTGAGTTTGATGCTGTCTAGCGCTGATCGAACTTCACTCGTTTCACACCACCATAAGTCCCAGTTATTCGCAGTTTCATCGTCTTCTTTCACCTGCGAAACATTTTATATTTCCCCTAAAAAAGATCTTCTCCCTCTTTTCGCAAAATTATTGTAAACTCACCGCAGTGAGGCTCGACGAATAAATGCACCCAGCGAAATGTTGCTTAATTATCCGTTCATTAATAGCATAATAATGTTATGCATTTATTTGACGCTACCAACCGCTCAGTTAAAATTCCATTGCCATACCTGAAGCCATCCTCTCGCCAACATAACCTTCGCTTGAGTCGATGGAGTACCGCATCTAAATTTGATTTGATTATTTGTGCCGCGGTTAGACTTGACTCTATTTTTTCTTAGTTTGCAGTCCGTAGACGTCGCGCAAGAGTCGATCAGCATGTTGGCCGCGTGCTGATTGATCATTTTAGATCATTTATTTCTAGTAAGCAATAACTGTTTCTTGCCAAAATTGCCACACAATTTGCCGGTTGTTTGTCCGATAATTGTTTTGTAAGTTTTTGCAACTTTGAAACTTTCTCGGCAATCTTCAGGTTCCTCGTTACTCTTTCCGTTTCGTCAACTTCACTTACATTCTTGAGACTTTAAAATGAATTCCGACGCAGTATGAGAGTGATTCACTGTTGAGGAGATGAAGATTGCAAGATACATGAACCTGAAAGACGTTTGCGCTTGGAATCTGTTATTTTCGTTTTCTTGACTTCATCACTTACAGAGAAATCGAGAATTTTCATTTGCTCTATATCGATTCGGAAAATTATGTCGAACGTTTTTTCACTGACTTGGTTGCATAAACAGCACCGTTGGATTGCGGCTGCGTAGTTGTCGGGGTTCCTCTCGTTGGTTATGAGAGAGTTTGCCCATAGCAGGAACTAGTGAGTTAACAAATTACGTTAACTACGTAAAATTCGCAGCGCTATCATGATGCTTCGCTGCATGACGAGAGCCGCTAGGTCGTCGATAATTAACCTTTAGATCGCCAGGATTCTGGGCACTTTATTACTCTTAAAAAGTCATCGTAATTTGATCTTAATTTTTACATTCGACCTCGATGCGGTACCTCGTGTTACCACCATCAGTACCTACCTGAAGTTCGGTTTCTGGATTCGTGAATACGGTATTCGTCCGAAACTAATCTAAGAATTCCTAAGAGTTAGTCAACGTGACGAAACTTGAATTTATCTATCCACATCTAGGTAATTGCCTCGCGAAAATCATTCTTAGATTCTAAAAACTCGGCTAAAACGTACGGAAAATACGCAGTTATTTATTCACATTATGGAAGGTTTTCGCTTCGATCCCGTCCATAGTGGTAAATGAGACATCGGTTTTATGTTTAAAGTTCTTCAACTTCAGTCAAGGATCGCAATTCATAGGCTTATTTAACAGTTCATTTCAGATTGAATTGACGCAGAATCGGGGTAGTTTTCTTTTCATTGCGTTTTCAGCTATCAATATTGCTGTACAGTGACTCACGTCTAACCAGATGGAGCATTTTGGAAGATCATTTAAACGCCTTTCTTAATTACAACGCTGCGACGACTGTGAAAATAGTTTCCTGAATCAGTCTGTAAGACATCTATATTGGGATGGATAGATTAGTCACTAATACTGAAATAGTGGTAATGGAATTTACGGTGGAACTTTGGCGTTGCAGGAAGACTAGGAAGCAATTAAATAATTCTTCCTCTGAATAATTAGATATCCTTGATAACGAGCTTAAAATTGAAATATCATTGCGCATTGGCACATTGAAGTATACAGCGTATGAGTTTATAGTATTAAGAATTTTACAATCAATTTTTCAGGGAAAATAAGAATTGCATCAAGAATACTTAATTTTTTTATTTGGCGCTCAATTTCGATCACAATTTAATATCAACACATGATCATGGTCCACTTTATAGCTTGACGAGCGTCACAATTATTCGTTCCCTGAATCGACGTGTGCAAAGTTGAAATCCCAACACATGATGTAAAAAAAAGCTCCAAGTACTTTTCCGAGTGCATTTATTATCGCTGAGAGTCGTAGTAATTGGAATTAAAAACTGGGGAGTGCTCGAAGGTCACGCCACATGCCTCAATGCCATCAGAAGTGTGTTCTGAACAGAGTCGAAGTTCTGTACCTCTGTGAACCTGGCATCCGACTTTTCAAAAGAAAAATACAGTTGAAACCGCTGAAAGAGTTGCAAATCATTTGTAATTGTTTGTGGTGAAAAAAATTTCGTTTGTAGTTTAATCGATTCCTAACAAACGGGGGGTCAAAAATCAGATCGCTCCCCATTTTGACCGAACGAAATCAATCAACGTTTATCCATCGTGGAATCGTTTGTCCAAGGATTTTTGTGTTCACCAATTACATCATGAGAACTCATCGAAAAGTTTTAATTCACTTTTTTCTTCTCGGTCGATGCGATTTCAGATTTGCCCCAAGTTGAAACTGATCTCGCTGATCAAATTTTGAATCAGATCGGCGCCCCTATTTTCGAGGATTCTTAGAAAAAATAGCAACGCAGATAAAATCTGACGGTAAAAAACTGCACCATCAGATCAAAACTCGAAAGTCACAATTGGCCAAATTTCTTTCAACTTGGTGAGCAAGAAAGGATGCGTCAGTTGCTCTGCGCGTTAAAAAAAAATCGACCCTGCAGAGTCCTGGAATGATAATCTGAAATTGGCTTCTCAAGTCGAAATTTTGAGTCCAGTTCTCAAGATCATGATTTAGAAATATTTCGCATGATCGTACGGTTAACTTCAGTCGACAAACTGAATGAGGAAGCCAATTTCATAACCGATGCAACATACTCAAGGACATTTGAGTTAAAAGAAATATCCGAGCACAGGATGTTCTGGTATCTCGTGCAGAGATCATCCGAACTTGTTTCTTTACTTTATTGTTAATAGATACAGAGACTTTTTCGAGGTTTCAGATTTGTCAAATTGAAGTTCAGAGATCACCAGCACTTTCAATCACTGAAAGAGAATTCGCTTTTTTTACTCGAGGGGTTGACATAACTTTTGGGCTCAGATTACGTTATTCCTGCAAACACGATGAGCCTTTCGGACTCGTAAAAGACCTGGTAAAATGCCGTACTGTTATCAAAAAGAATATATCTGAATACCACAGAATACTTTCGACGTAATATCCCGCCTGGTTGTGAATAATAATCTGCGGTAATCGAGCAAAATGTAATCGGGAACTTCCGGAAAAACTTGGCGCGGATGTTCGAATTATATGCGTCACAAAAAACAATATATTTTTTGTAAAAAACAAATTCGTCTATGACATTGACATCAACAGCGTACTCCCTGCAAAGCGAATATTGACTATTCTTTGATATACCTCGTGCGCGTATCCGAACTTTTGGGTCGGGTCGGGTTAGGTAAAAAGGGGTGAGGTTCGACTAGGTTAGGTAAGGTTACTCCGGATAGCTTATTTTTTTTCCTCATCTTGGGGCAGTGCAGGTTGCGGTTGAAACGTAATAAAGCAAGATAAAAGTTTTGATGTAACGTAAGCGATGATTCAGTTTACATCAAAAGGTTCGTCATAGGATAAGGAGTTTTCGAACGTTTTATCGAAAAGCACGTACAGAAAATGCAAAAATTATAATCGACGATTGAACGTCTGCGCAAAGGTTACGAACGTTTTTGAGCTCATTATATCGATAATTAACAAATTGATAAGAAGCATAATCAGAGATTTTCACATTTACATTTCAAGTAGCGACTTTGACGCTTATTGAGCAGAGAAAGAGAAAAAGAGATGGAGGCGAAGAGACGTAGAAAGAGTGAGGGCGACACTAGAAAAGCGGGGCGTGAGAAATGCGTCTGATAGCGAGCCAAGGGATGATCTTCATAGGTAGCGAAATATCGGGGACTGCCAATGAGACAAATTGGGATGTACCCGATTACGTTCCAATCCCGTTAGCGAACCACCCAGAAAATGGAACTCCCTTATAGATACGGTGTAAACGAATTATGGGCGTATTGTGCTTGGGTAAAATAGTTTATGAAATAAAAAGAGGACATTTTTCTCGGTGGGGGAAGTTGATGTTAAATTCTTCATGTCAGGAGAGTGACGTTTCGGGCTGTCATTATCCTCACCTTGCCACTTTCAGCCGCCGGTGAATTCTCGACGATGTCATAAACAATGTGTGGAAGCCCCGCTGTGCCAAGTAAAGAAAAACCGAATCCCGACGTCTCGCTACGGTTTAATGTAACCACCAACTCCTCAGCCATGTTTCAGCAACATCGATTTCACCACTGCCATTAGCTGCACACCGCACGTAAAACCAACACCAGTAAACCTTTAGGGAAGAGCCTATACGGCTCTATTCTATTCTATTCTATCCTATCATATATTTCCTAGACCATCAATTCAACACACTTTGCACCACTCGCAATATTCACACCAAACACCGAGAACACCGAAGTACCGAACACTACACGGTGCACTGACTACGCGACAGGGCACTGCATTTTACGTGATACGCGCGCGGCGTGACGGTAATCAGAGGACGGTGACAGCCAACGGCAGCACTGGCGCCGGCGGCGAGTTCACTTTAATGAAATATAAACCCAACGTATAAACCGTTTTTAATACGAAACACCGTCAAACGAGGATCCCAATCATTCTCAACAAGTAGACAACCAACTACAGGCTAGACACGCCACGATTCACATTCATAGGCATTGGCTGGATACAACGGCGCGTCATGACAGCTGGAAAGTAAACGAAAGATATGATCGTATTCTGAAAATCCTAGTCGCGCGTGATTTTACCGACCGTTGATATGAAAATTTGCGGTGACTCAGAAACGAATGATAACTCGATTATTTCTCAAGGTGGATTAGTTTACGAATTCAAATTCCTGAGCTGATATTTCCAAGCCTTCACCTTAGCAGACCCTTTCATTATTAAAAGTATACATGCCATAGTATGTCTATGAATTTCTTTGACCGAAAATATCACATATCAGCTCTCTGAAAGCATTTTTTGCCTTTGGGGTAACTAGTTATACCCCAGTGGAGCAAATGTGATGAGGGAGTGAAATTTTAATCATATCATTTTTGCCCTGACCCACTCGATTACGGAACTTCCGAAATATCTGCTGTTTACGTGGGGTTAGTGAACCGGAAGCACTGACCAGTAGTAATTCCCCGGACACAATCCTAGTGGCGCCATTCCGTGCTCAGTTACGGCAGCTCATTTTTTCTCCTAACTTCAGCAAACGTTTCCCTCGCCAGTCGCCCTACACACTCACACGACACTAGCACAAAATATGGAGCCCATCTCACATCTCGTTAAGGTATCCATCCCCGATTATTTGGCTTCATTACCGATTCCAAACTCGATCGGAGGGTGGTTCAGACTTGGAGGTATTTATCATTTTATTAACATAAGTACGTATATTGCTAACAATTAACAGCTGGTCCGGATTTCCCTGTTCATTATGTTAACAAATTATTAGCAAGTTGCTGTGAGAAATATGAATTAAGTAATCGTTGTGACGTTCGAAAACTGAAAGCAATTGTTTATCATTTCAGTCCGCGATTGGTTATCGTTGGTACCACCCACTGCTTTGTTAGCAGGTGTCGGGTTCATGTCCTACAGGGCATTCTGTCCTCACGGAAGATGTCCGGTAAGTCTAGCATTGTTGCGTTGATAACTATGGTTTAGTTGAGTTATGGCTGTAACTGTCCTAATCTCATTACATAACTACTATGACATTGCTTTCTAATGTATACGCTGAATACTATAGAGCCTTTGCCTTTCAGCCTCCCACTGCCATCAATCCTGCCATAAAGAAGGACAGCTCAAAGGTTGTTGACTCCATCGATGTAGAAGACATTACTGAAAAAGCTGTCTTTTGCCGTTGTTGGAGAAGTGAAAATGTACTATTTATGTACTATGTACTATGTAGGTTGAGGCGCACCTGTTTGATTTATGATGACAATTTACATATGGTTTTTATAGTGGCCCTACTGTGACGGAGCTCATGGGCGACACAATAAAGAAGCTTGCGACAACGTTGGACCCATTGTCATCACAAAAAAGAAATAAGGATCGTATTTTGGGTGTGCACTGGTTTGTTGTTGTATAGTTAGCTGAATAATTGAGATCATACCTCTTATACTTCATCAAATTATCATATCGATGACTGCAATAACTTGAACAATAACTCAACTAGAGTATAATATATAGGGCTAATCAGGATGGAATCGGGCTCTAAACGTTGTCAAGGATATTTTTTCACGAATTTTGCTTCCCCCTTTTGACTCCTGCATCTGTATAAAACTCTTCGACGATAGCGGGTACAGTGGGAATGCAAAGTTCATGAAAAAATATGATGGACAACCTTTTATAAGCCCAGCTCAATCTACGTTGCTTTCATATGGTATACTATCCTTACTAGACCTGAATGCGAGAATCCCTGTACCATGAAAATACTCTACAGCTAATTTTGTTGCAGAGTTTTCCGAAATTGGAAGTTATACCTCTTGCATTCGTGATTCGATTGCAAGGTACAGAATCTACGTGTTAAAGTCGAATGTTGATTATTTTTACATACGTATTCATAATTTACGAAACGGTGCAAAACCAAGAATTATCGCATTTGTTGAAATGTCTTAGTTACTTTCACAGTGGCTGTTATTTAATATTCGCTGAAGATTGTTGATCATTCTTATTTATAGATAGATGAAATTATATTCAACAGGTAATGGGTAATCTTATTGAAATACAACTATTGAATTAAAAAAATATATCCCATTGCTTTATTATCCGGCCTTAATATTGTATGTCTAATATTATTTTATCCGTTACAATTGTCACTCAGGGCATAAGTATTAAAGCGTATGACATTTTTCGTTAACATTACAGCTACCCTCACAAATAAATTCTTGCAGTCATTTTTGCAGTCTTCTATTTGAACCGTGCTGTAAAAATCAGTCAAAAGATTGGTTGAACTTGTCCTCTTATCCTAGCTTCGTCAGAAATGTTTCGCGATCTGCTGATTTTTAGCGCGGTAACTACAAACCGAATAACAGTGTGCAATATTCCAGACAACAGTAATTCTTTCATTTCGACAAGCAGTTTTCATAAGACTGATGTATGTGTCTCATCAAAGCCCGGAGGGAAAAAAGAACACAAAGATTTGACGTAGTTATTCTCATATATTACCGCAGGATGGATGTCATCGGTAACGAGGGTCACTACCAACCACATGATCAATTTTTGAACAATACTTGAAGGATTTCAAAACTTTTATTCGAAAATTGATCAAGCAGGTGAATTTATGCTGACGACTTGATATATCGACAGCATATATCCATCCGGAAACATAAAAATGTATTAATTTTTTAATTTGATGAATTTCCACCGACTGTCTTCATGCGTAACCTCGCATGATCAGGGGATAATCACTTTACCGGCGTGTCCGGTAAAGTTGCTCTTCGTGACCTTCGATTCTGCAGATCTCTTGTTACGTTTGGAATACTTATTGTTAGTTCAGGTGTAGATTGAAACAAATTGGGCGATGGAGATGCAGCACTCCACATACCATACCTTTGTACGTCAATTATCGTGTGACCGTCTACACGGGATAGTTATCTTTTGACCTAACGCAAGAAGAGATTCGCAGTTCCGTACTTGGTTTTGGACTCAGCTAAAGTTTCCATTGGTAAATCTCGGTGGCAGCTTCCCAGCCTTGGAGGTCCTACAGAAAATTTCATCCTGTTTCATTCGGACTTCCCTTCGCTTGATCTTTAAAGCTGTAAAGTTATAAACAGTAATGAATCAGTATGAATAAAATATGTCTGTGGTATTCACCAGCACAATAAATAGCGCATTTGATTGGATATTGATTGTTGTTTACCTCAAAATGTCTTAGATCGTTGGTGTCGAATTCAAGGTCGTTAACGAGCAGTTCTCTGTTTCCATAGCGGTATCTGAAATTGAATTTTTCGTTTTAAAAATAAAAACAAATCTTGTTCCTCAAAATTTCGATGCTGTTTCCAGTTATCACGACAGTCCTCTGCGTCTCTGTTTAATGATAATAATCTTACTCGAGATATCGCCTCCAGATGATGAGGCTGACGTATGCCAAAACGGCGATGACAGCGAATACGATTGTTGTGACTACGGCGATAACACCTGACGGCATTTTTTCTTGGGCACGATCGATCAATGGATTAGCTGTGGCACCATCTGCTCTTTTCATTTGTGGTCCATCGGATGATGTTGCCGTTGGCTTTGTTGTGTTTGATATTGTTGCGGTTGCCGTTGGGGCTGCTGCCGTTGACGTAGGCGTCAGCTTCGAAGTTGGAGTTGAAGTTGAAGTTGAAGTTGAAGTTGGGGTTGGATTTGAAGTTGGAGTTGGAGTTGGAGTTGGAGTTGGGGTTGAAGTTGGGATTGAGCTTATCGTCTTTTTAGTTGTCGTTACTGGTAGAGACGTAGATGCTGTTGTATTCGAAAGTGTCGGAGAAGATTCAACCGTCGAAGAAATCGTCTCATTCATCTTGATCTCGATCGGAGTTGCACTCTCATGCTCTGCATCAGCGGAGGAAACACTCGAGGATGAAAGAATCGTGGTTGTTTCTGTGGTTGTTGAGGATTCTGTCGCTGGACCTGACAAATTGCATTAGTTTTCAACATCAAATGAACTACTGAGACTCAGAATCGGCAAATTACAAATCCGACCCAGTAAAAAAAAAAAGCTTCACGATCAGGGAAGCAGATATTCAACATTCTCAATTATGTTTTAATATCTATATTATATTATTCGACACGTCAACATGGATTCACAAAGTAACCAGTTCGTTTTATTGCATTTTCCAAAAGCTTTAACATTCGAAAATATTCTCTGGACCAACCCGTACTTACTAGATACTGTTTCATTGCGTTCGGAAGCAATGTGGTCATCCGCGACAGGATCTACAACAGCATCGATTGCTATTTGGTGTTCCATGTCGTACGATTCAGAAGCGTCCAACGTCTGATTCAAAAGCTTCAATTCTACCGGATTAGCGGTGGCGAGACTTCGAGCACCTTCTTCCGGAAAAGTAAATGGTGGTCGCAGTGCAATAGCATCCTCTGATGATTCTTTGGTATCCTGTACCCTTTCTGGAGGTGTTGCAGATGTCAAATTCCGGGCTGCTGGATAATGATTAAGTTCAACATCTCATTAAATGTTTCGCATGATCAAGTTCGAATTCGGTGGTAGCTCTAGTCACATTCTTTTTTTATAATTGATTGTTTATTAATTTTTTTAAATATTTAAATACTTGAATCCTGAAGTTTTCTTATGATTACTGACGATATATATTGGTGGAATTTATGAAGTTGTCCCCTAAAAAACGTTCGCTCCTTTCGTAGAAAAATCTGACGAAATTTTCATAAGTATTCCTGAAATTGGCGTTATCGTCGTACGACACACGCTCTCTCACGATTTCTTAACGTATTTGTTTTCAAGACTCACCAGCTGCTCCAATATCGACCCGCGATCAACGAGTTATTATCGATCCAAAACTTTTCTCACCGTTTATTATCTTTTGACACATCCCCGCCCCAAAGTTTTTTTTATACTTCACTCACAACGCAATGATTTACGAATCCTCTTTCTTTGTTTTTTTGTCTGTTTTTCAAGACGATACAAGTCGTTCTAATCAATTTATTGTTAGTGAAACTCTATTCGCCGTGGGAATTAGTTACTCGCTGATATTATCAACAACCGCAATAATATTTGAAAGTAAACTCACCTAATAAAAAAATCACCAAAATTGATCGTCGCAAATAGGATGAATTAGGGCCTGCAGTATGAAGTGATAATTTTAACGACTGCATTTTTCGTTCCCTCGTCAGTATAGATCTAGTGCGATCGAAAAAAATCTTGTCGATGAACCCACAGTAAACGTTATGGCGCACAGGTGGATGGGCACGTGAACACTGCGTAACGGATCGAGAGACAAGATATTTTCGTTCGTAGTTGCTTGATCCTATATCGTTATCAAATACGTTGTCGCGTATCACCGGATACGTGACGATGGAGCCTGAAATGATAAGAATTTTTATTATTAATATAAGATTACGCAGGCCCAGTCAAAGTCTTTGCCCTTCGGATATAATCATATGGAAGACTTTCAAACGAACATTAATTGTCATCGAAGGCTCGTCCCAGTTTTTAATAATAATTTTTTTTTTTTCTTCATTAATTGCTTCCCCCCTAACGATCATATAATCAAACGTGCCAATTACGTAAATATAAAAAAATCGCTGCTTTGTCATTTCAGATCTCTTTTTTACTTTGGCTTCGAATTCTTGAAGCGTAGAATTTAAATGTAATGAACGGATAAAATGTTCGGGCGAATTATAATTTTTAGTTTCGTACTTTATGACGACATGCGGCCCTGTATCATTGGATTATGTTTATCGCAAATTCCTATATAAATAAAAAGTTGACTCTCGCAGTTAAATCTTGCAAGAACTCGTAATGCGAGAAATTTTTTATGCAAACTTAAGTAACTCTAGATACACGGGACGAGAGAACTTTTTATTTGTCCATGGAGGTAATCGACTGAGGAGATATAGGCATACGGAAATTTAATGCAGTGTCTCAAATTTCATAAAGCGACCGTATGATATGAAGATGATAATTTTAAATTTCGAAAATTGTGGATAAAATGCGCATGCAAAAATCGTAAGTCAGACATATGTGCATGCATCCAAACGAATATACATAATTGTTGACCGGTAGAATTACGGCGATAAAATGCAAAAAGCTGGAAGTAAAATTTAAAATTAGATGCGATACCGATCTACACATTATGGGTATAACCATCCACCTCGATTGGATTCCTCCTTCAATTGCATCGAATTCATTTAATTCTTTTTTTCAGTCTATATGTAACGCACCTAAATTGATCGGTACACCAAGTTAGAGTGATTTTGAACATCAACTAGATCGTGTTTTATTCGTATCTACGATTTTCTTCACAAGGAGATAAACTCGAACACTCGCCACCAATTTGAAAACCGTGGCCTGTGTCATAATTACATCTGCTGTTCACTGGGAGACTGAATACTGCAGTAAACGCTCACCTTGGTTCGAACCGTTAATATTTGCACGTACCCAAAACGCTCGATAGACGATTGCAGAGTATCCATATTAATAAATTCCCGATACGTATAGATTCGTATACAATAAAGGGTCTTGACCAAAGACAGTGAAAACGACGTTGCGTTTTCAACAACACGAGAGTACACTGCAGCTTTCCACTGACACGAAACTCCACAAACCGACCCTCGCCTCGAGAGCCTGTTCGGCCGAACTCCGTCGACACGTGTTGGCCGTCTGCGTCTCACAAACGTTCACGGGTACCTGGCCACTCATTTAACGTCATCAATAAAGAAGGTTGAGAAGCAGAAGGGCATAACTTATGGAAACCTGTACGCATAACACAGGCTCATCGACAAAAAATAAATAAAATCAAATTGCAATTTGTTTTTTAAGAAATTCTTTTTTTTCGCGTCTCATTTTATATTCGAATGATTGTTCTTCGTTTTTTTGTGTTACTTATTGTTAGTTTTGTGGGATGCGCTCTTATGGGCATATAGGAAAATCGATTGGAAGTCTAAAAAGTGAGAGTTGCGTGCTCTGGTTTTAGAGTTTGAATATACACATTATGCGCATTATCACGATCACAACGAACCCCACGCGTGCCCATAATTCCGAATATATAGCTATAGAAGACCTGTACCTGTGTTATCGACTCCGAGACCGAATACTCGAATAGTGCGGCTTACGAAGCCACAAACTGAAGACTGAAGTCGCAGCCCTCTGACTCCAAGCAATTGAATCATAATGAATAATAAATAGAGGTGACATTGGGAGTCAGTAACGTTAAGAGATCGTATTGGATATTTTATTATTGTGTAGGTGCGTTGAAATGATAGGAAATTACTGGAACCAATTAGACCATGAACTTGACGATTCATGCTTTGCTCTTTCGTAGATACGTATATGTATAGGGTGAGGTTTTTCCCATCTCCGAGATTGGAAGGAGTTTGAATTGACAGATATGCATCCGACCTCGACTCGACTTCCTCATTCATTGAGCATGCTTTATATTTCAGTAGACTTTTCTCACTCTTCCAATTTTTCTCGTGTGCGCCGCATTGACTGGACAAGGCTCCTCCTGTTCTCGGAGTTTGGAATGACTCACCCTATATATACTCCGTAAATATCTACAAATAGTTACGAATGCATGTGGAGAATTTTACTAGAGATCTTACCTGTGCAGCGTGTGTGTAGTACGGCATATACATATGCACGTAGCATTATACATATGAACATTTCGAGGTATTGATCAGTTTACTTCTCATGATTTGTTATTCATAGATACAGGGGTAACCTGTTTTGAATTACCACTTTCGAGTAGTATCCGTGAAAAAAATAAGCAATTTCTGGAAACATAAATTTGTTTGACAATCAGACGAAATTTATTATCCTTGCTTCCAAAGGGATGTTCAGTGGCAACCTTGGATGCCCTTGAGAAGATAACTATTCTGTTGTCGCCATGAGACAGGTAGGTAACGAGTCCTGAAGATATAAAGATAGCCAACTGCAAAATTGCTTACATTAGTTCGAAAAATTACTTTTTGATAATTCTTATACTACCACATTCGTGTTTACATTTATTTTCGCATTCGTTCACCTTGTGGGTTTTTTAATTAAAATATTTCATCACGTTTCCGTCAGAGCTAGAAGAAATCGATTGAATCCTTATACTTTCAACTTCCGTATAGTATAGGTCTCGTCGAAGGTCGAACCAACCTGGCTACGATCCGTTTTCTTATGACTCGGAACCAGTCAAGTTTTGTCTGAATTTTTTTTTGATTATCCGTTAAAAACAATACAAAGCATTCGGGATATTTGGGGATGGACATTCGAAATCGGACACCCTATAGAATGCCGCGCCAATTAGTTACGTATCATTGGAAAACTGCGATGACATTTTGAGCTCCTAGTTGGCCGTGCTGCTTTTTATCTCCGCGTAATTATCCTGCGATTAAAGTTCGTTTCGACGTCAGCGTGCCGATTTCAGTGCAGCTTCGCTAACACCGTTCTAACACTGTAAAGATTCCGGAGAATCGGTAGTAGTTGGCAATGAATTCCCAAGGCCGCCGGGGTGTCTGAACAAGAATTCCTTAGCAATGATGTTGACAAGCGGTCGCCGACATATACGCAGGCGAACCATGACCAAATGTTGTTTATTCGAGCATGGTGACTAACAACAAATTGAATAAAAACATCGAACGACCGCGTTCAATTTATATCGTTAGTTCAAGTTTAGTGAAACATTTACGTAGACGAAATGTGCGTTAAAAAATGGCCGGTGGATCTTACGTTAAGTAAAACTCAGGTCAGGTCAAGTGTGTTCTTCAATCATATAAGGTTTCAAGCTTTGAACAAAATTTAAACGAACATAAATTTCAAAAACTGATTCGTATTATCAAAATTACACAAAAAGCTATAAGATTTTATACGGAGTGTTCCAGGAGTTCGTCGTCCTTCTTGAAAATATTATCATAAAAAAGACCAAGCTTTGAATATAAACTGTAGTAACAGTTACGTAACACACGCGTGAGTAACATACATAGGTGACCATAAGGTTCGTCACCCGTGATACCTCTGGCTGCAGGAAGATCGGTAAATATCATGGCTGTCGAACACGTTACTCGTTACAAATTCTCTCAGTTACCTTTGACCTTCGGTTGAGGATATGAATTATGGATGATATATCCAATTAGCGAAGAAATCTTTATGGTTACGGCTGGTTAATATGGCCGTTGGCTTCCTATTTAAGATCTCAACGGCAAAAGGTGCAATTCCATCACGCACGTAATATTTACGTGCCGTGGCTAGCAATGTCGCCGCCTGGTGCAAGCTCGGAGGTGGGCACCCCTTATGTATATTGCGGGCATAGTAGTGCTGGGGGATATATTCTGGGGGCTGGGGGATATATATTATATTCGTATACCGGAGGAGCGATGATGCAAGGGATACAACGAAGGTGCTGTTGCAACAAAACCGCATAATCGGGAGAATTGGTGGAAACTGGCCGCCCCATATACGCCTGACTAGCGGCAACTTACGTGTGCTCACCAATACACGAAATTTTCATGCGTGAACCTCCGCCGGTATCAGCGGTCACGGATTTTTGAAAGTTAAGTCAGAAACTGACTTATGTAAATGTGTGTTCGTACAAATTATAAGTATACGACTCATTTGATGAGCATGTGATTGATGTATTTCTATATACGAAGCTGCAAATCAGCTGTCACTAACACTGATAACGTAGAGCTTCTTTTTTATGAAATTGCGCAAACATATTTACCGGTAGAGCATACAAAAATAGAAGGAATCCTTGTGAGCTCAGAATCTCACTGCGCGTGCGGACGACGAGAGAAGATCACATTTTTGCCAAATGGTTTGTGGGACTGTTTTCTGATGTCTTCAGATCACATCCGTTCGGGCTACCTATTCTGAATTCGGTTGCATCAACTATTCAAATATTTTCCAAGCGGGCGAATAGAATGTTTTAATTTCGAATGCTGACATGATAAACATTAATTCGTACAGGTTTTGGGATAAGAAGGTGGGTTCAAAAATTTATACGTGATTGTAGATTAATATTATCTTGCAACAGCGGTTTACATGTGCTATTCAGTGATATTGGAGTGGTCCATAGTTATAGTTCGCTCTAAATGGAATTATCTAGCTTTTTTTTTAATATCAAATTAAAATGATTAGATTGCGTTCACATGATTGAATCTACTCAGGCCAGCGTCAAATGAAGTTGGGTTAGCTGATCAAAGGCAGAGTATTAAAGATACAGTTTTATTTCCTCAAATCTACCATTTGTATGGCTGCCGTGGAATCCAGTTTACAGTGGTTGGCCATCTGTAACATTTATTATACATCAATCCAAAACTTCATTGTTGGCACGTATTGCTACCAAACATCGAAAAAGCTCCTCAGGTGTTTTTTTCTATTCGTTGCTTACTTACATAGCGTATGCATAGAATCTGCTAAATTCAATTTAAGATACCGTGTAAAGAGGAGGTTGCGTCGGATGTGGATGAAAACCCGATGTTCTGCAATTGGCTATAAAATCTAGTCCATAATCTGGAGTCAAGGTGTAGAATCCGGTGCTACAGAATTGTAAGAGAGGACACGATTTTAAGTGAAAATTTTGCGGTTGGATATTTGAAAAAAATTTCAGTCATAAATGAAGACTTACTCTTGATACTTTGGAGCACAAACGACAGCTATGGCTTCGGGCATCATCAATTGGTAGGCACAGTGAGTATGAAGGTCTACGCTGGATAAAAAAGCCGTCTGTGTAGGATGAGTCTGTAACGAGAACAGTTTGCTTGCAGAAGTCATAGGGTGGTGGTATGATTTTGTTAACTTACATGAATCCATCCTAGGGTGATCAGATTGTGTTGGTCCTGATAGTCGAACAAGTCTTCCTCGTTATGCGTTGTGCAAGAATCTGGAGACCCCGTTTGTTGAGGGACCAATAGATGCGTGACGAGCAGCTTGTTGCGTTCCAGTTTACCCGCTAGTACGCCGCAAGTTTCCTTGTTTTGTGCTGTGTTGCGGAAGGCCAACAACAAGAAATCAGTCATTGTTTTGTTGGGCAGCACTACATCTCTTAATTCATGTCTATCCAGTAGTTGTGGTTTAGTCGAACGATCTACTTGTGGTGTTTCTCTGGAAATTTGTGACCCAAGAATCGATTATAAAAGGCTCAGTGCATAATTCTTGTTACTAAACTGAGATATATACCTGATGTTGGTTTTATCGGGCTTCCGATCTCTTAATGGAGAGATAGGCCTAATCTCTGTCACAGGTTTTTGGATAATGTCAGAGTTGGATGCAGATGAATCCGCACTTGGTATAACCGTGGCAATTCTTGCCGCTGCCCTTGCCGCTAACTTATTCCTCTTGTCCTCCTCATCCTTCAGCCTTACAAGAGTATCAAATCAATAATCTTTTTATTGCGCATCATATTTAATATGTGGACAAAACTGGCGTAATAGTGATAATTAATTATAATGACGCAATTTCAATCGAGATTTCAATTATACCAATATATAGCTATCATTGCACAAATGCAAAGAGACTCTAAATCACATGGATCTGATTATGTATCATAACTTTACCTTTGCTCTTCCTCTTGTTTCAGTCGTTCAAGTTCAATCTTTTCTCGTTTCTTTGCATCCGCTAAATATCTAGCCTGCTCAATTTTATACTGGGCGAGTAGTTGACTTTTCAGCGATTCAGCTTTTGGGAGAATCTCCCGTAATTTTTGTTGGTTCATTGCTCTATCTTTCAGTGACACCGTGTTGTATTGCGGATGTTTTCTTATCCTTTCTAAAAATATTCTAAAAACCCATGGATTTTTCAATAAATTTGAAAGTATAGCTTTAGGGTTGAATAGTTTAGTGATTATTATAGGTAATTAAAGTCGATCCAGTATTGGTATTAGACCTTTTTGATCATAGTTTTTGAGCTAAATATCTGGCCAATTTCTTATCATGAAAACCAGAGTGCTCTTAGGCTGTTCGAAATCACCTTAAAAGCTATAATTGAAGGTACCCAATGTAATGTTTGATTCCAGGTTTCATATATCTTACGTCATAAATTTCATAAATAAGATGTAGGCATTTTCCAGGCTGCCTTCTTCCATATATACATTTGCCATCCTAACCATTTCAACTCCAGAGCGGTAGTACCTGCAACAGTGGAACACAATCCTAATGCAATCTCAATGATGATCTCATCACTTCAATTAAATACTTTGTAAATTCGAACTGGAAGTTGACATAATTGCTGACAAGCAACATGATTGTTATTGGTATTGTACATAAGACAATAAAGATCTACAATACCTCCGAGGTGGTATATTATGATCTATGTCAACAGCGGTGCCGTAGTCTGCCAGGGCCTTTAGCCGTTCCTCTGGCTCGATTAATCCCATGTCTTTGAGAGAGGTGTATTTTACTGGCTTGTAGTCCACCTTTTCGTCTTCCTTTTCCTTGTCTTTGCCACGGTCCATGGCTGGGCTACAAGTTGTAGGTTATGATAGCAATGACACAAAAACGAAGCACTTGTGGATATCCTGTTACACAGGCTTATTACGACATTTATAAAATTTTTGCTCCGACTAATCCTAATTAAACATCAGTACTGTCAACGAGATTGCACCAAGGAATTCCGTAAAAGTGTATATCCATCGCTATCACGACGCACGATTCGCAATACTAAATCCAACTAACGGTGACAGGCCAATATTTTTTTTTTTGCTGTCGTGCTAACGTCAAACAGGGAGAAGGCACGCTTATAACAAGACGAGACTCTTGATCTTTTTGGCGAATGTCAACTATGGTATGAGCGGGGAGGGTTTTCGTCTCGCTGGAAAAGTCAGTTATTTCAGTGTCTAGTTTGTGTCAAAAAGTGGCTGGAAGGGAATAAGCAAGAAATGAGTCGTGAAAAGCCGAAAGTGGATGAGACGGCTTCACCGCCAAAACAGGCAAAAGTTACAACACCGTTTGGTGGTACGTTTTGTCACCGGAATGTACGTCAAGTCGGTACATAATGTATGTGTGAAAAGTAGCCTAATAATTTTGCCGTTTCTGTCAAGCAGCTTCCAGTAAAGTTAAGCCATCAGAATTGGTTAGCACGGATTCAGCTCAACAAAACGCTGCAGGTCCATTAAAAGCCAAAGGAGCCCCAAACCTAAATGCTATTCTTGTCAGTCCAAAACAGGTGCGTTAAATGTTTTTTGAATACCAACATTATTTGTTGGAGCAAAAAGTCGTTTGTAATTAAGATCCTGACAAAACTGAAACAATGTATTAATTCCCAGAGAGGAAATCCACTGCTCAAATCGGTGACCAGTGTTCCTTGGGAATTTGAGGATATAGTCCCTGACTATGTCATGGGCAGAGGGACATGTGCTCTTTTCCTTTCTATACGTTACCACCAACTTAATCCAGACTACATTCATGAACGCCTG
Organism: Athalia cordata; assembly: GCA_963932425.1. Classification (NCBI taxonomy): domain Eukaryota; kingdom Metazoa; phylum Arthropoda; class Insecta; order Hymenoptera; family Athaliidae; genus Athalia; species Athalia cordata. The sequence continues at coordinate 2,325,534 of OZ010627.1, forward strand.
AAATTGTTAGGCAAGGCTTATGATCTCCGAGTGCTTTTAGCGCAGGTAATTGTCAATTAGTTACAGTGGTATAGTTTCTTATTTCTAGCTGTCGTTTTATGAACCTGGTTGTGAATGTCAAACATACCTTTTTTTTAACAAATTTATCCTCGTAACACCTGACTCTTTCATCAGGTGGATGTTCCAGAACCACACCATTCTTTGAAACATTTGACACGAATATGCATCTTAGCCGACTTGACGTTGATGCTAGCATGGAATGCTGAAGAGGCTGGAAAAATCATTGAGACATATAAAATTTACGAGAATAAACCCCCGGACATGATCATGGAAAAGGGTGACACATCACCACATGAAAAAGTAAGAAATATCAAATGACTAACAATTCTTTGTGAGTTCTTAGGAACAAGCTACCAAAGCAAATGTTTTCGTTCATAGCTTGTGAGTGCATTGACTTCTGTGAGGTCCGTAAACAAAACCGATGCAGTTACACTTCTGTCAACATTTGGGTACATGGATAAGATTGTCAAGGCTTCCAGCGACTCTCTCGGCCTCTGTCCTGGCTTCGGGCTACAAAAAGCTATACGCCTCCACACAATGTTGCACGAACCTTTTCTCCGAGATGCCAGAGCGCAGCAAAAAAAAAAAAAAAAATCAACGTAACAAAAGATTTAAAAGTGTAGAAGATACTTTCGTGCATTTTACACATCTGTTATGCTTTAAAATGATGTAATATTTATGTACTTCAAATTTACCAATTGATTGATTAATGCACTTATTGTTAGCATCGGTTCAACAAATTCGATCTCACTTTCCAGGAAGAAATTGTAATTAAAACGTACACGAAGACTTCGTATATAAAACGAGATACTTTTATTATTATACATTTGATAAATCGCATGTGCTAGAGTAAACATATGGCTGAATATGAGTGGGTTCCTTTGTTCATATTCTCTTGTTTCATGAGAACTACTTAATCGTTGACTGAAGATTGTACAGTCAACGGCTCAATGAAGACGGTTTTACGTCAAGTCGAGCTCGACCTGGCTGCAAACAATATACTCTTAACAAGAGATATACGTGCACGTATGTACATTTGATGTGGATGTTTTCCGCGTACATTTAAAATAGAACGGGTATAGAATAGAACCCCAAGTAAAATCAACGATGGGTTGTTTTTTCGTCGAACGGCATAAAACTCAGGTAAAGAGATTATTCCGAGGGGGTAATCACTCGATGTATAGGTGTCCCAACCATTTCAGATTTCACAACTATTTCACACTATTTCATACCAATTCACACCCTTTCATTTCAAATTTGACTGTCCCAAATATTTCGCGAGCGGCTACCCCCTCGTATGAGAGGTCAGAAGAGCATCCTGCAAACGATTGAGAGGTTGCTTCATTTTCTACCCCAGAATTGAAAAAATCCAAAGGGGTATACCTTAAATTTTTGTCGATTTTGGAGTCAAAAATCGACATTTTTGTTTATAGGGTTTCCTATGGTATTCTTACGTATTTTGAGCCCAGGAATCCGAATCCGCAAGCTAAAATGATCTATCTATGAAATTCATCGAGTTATCGCGAATTTATCGTCTTGAAAAGTGAAAAAATCTAAATATCTCGGTGGGATATTTTTTTAGCTTAATTTAGTCGACGAATTCGTTTTCCTGAGGTCAAAATACGTAAGAAAAGTGTCCTACCATCGATTTAAAAAAATGTCGATTTTTGACCCCAAAATCGACAAAAATCTAAGGTATACCCCTTTGGATTTTTTCGATTTTTGGGCCAAAAATGAAGTATTTTAAAAATCGATCATAGGACACTTTTCTGACGTATTTTGACCTCAGGAAAACGAATTCGTCGATAAAATTGAGCTAGGAATAAATCCCATCGAGATATCTTCATTTTTTCACTTTTCGGAGCGATAAATTGGCGATAACTCAATCAATTTTATAGATAGATCAATTTAACTTGCAGATTCGTGTTCCTGAGGTCAAAATACGTCAGAAAAGTGTCCCACGATCGATTTTAAAAAATGTCGATTTTTGACCCCAAAATCGACAAAAATCTAAGGTATACCCCTTTGGATTTTTTCGATTTTTGGGCCAAAAATGAAATATTTTTAAAATCGATCGTAGGACTCTTTTCTGACGTATTTTGACCTCAGGAACACGAATCCGTGAGCTAAATTGATCTATCTATAAAATTGTTCGAGTTATCGCCAATTTATCGCTCCGAAAAGTGAAAAAATAAGGATATCTCGATGGGATTTATTCCTAGCTTGATTTACTTGACGGAATCGTGTTCTTGAGGTCAAAACACATTGTCCCAAGTATTTCACAAGCGGTTACCCCCTCGGATTATTCCCATGAAGTTCTGCGACCACACGTCTGTGTTCTTCCGATTGGAAGTCCATAGAACACTCTTTACTCCTGCCCATACAATCCATGTAATACATGATGTACAAGCTACAGCTCGATCCATCTTTCTGCATAGGAAGTTGCTTTCGATTTCGCCAATTGATTGAACAGAGATTATTGGACCCTTTTTCCGTGCACGCGGCCAGATACTCCCGAAATTTTCCAGATGCTCGAGCAGCAAGTCGCGGGTCATTTTTCGAAAGTGGATTGATGTGCATGATGGTTTTTTCATATACGTCCAAGATAAGCAGACACCAATGCTGATTATGCAAATACGGCAGCATCAGCTTCTTGCCGAGAATGCCACTCGGGTGATACATTCGACAATGACAATGAATCATGAGTCCCATGCATTCGAGAACCATGTTCTTGGTATTAATAAATTTGGGGAAATGCTGATGCATGTTATTCAACACACGTTCTTCGGTCAGTGTCAGCAGCAGACTGTGGAACTTCCAGTATACAACGACTATTTACTTGACTTTTACAGCTGCGCATGCAATCGCATTTTAGATGGTTTGTGCTTTGCCTCGAATCTCATACACCAAATATTGATCAGTGGTCCAAGGGAACGCATCAAGCGAGGATAGTGCAACATGAAATGATGGTTTCAACGTTTCTCCAAATAAGCGTATCCACATTTCATGATGATCTTTTATCAATACCTGCAAGTGTGTTGAGTCATCGACGGTACATTCACGTGAAATGAGGATATCAACTATTTGGCGCAAAGAAATGTAAAACGTCCAGTAATCATTATCTTCTGTAACCATATCACCTATTATAAGACCCAAGTATTTAGTAAATGACATGCTTTCTGATTGTTAGGGAGTTCTTGGAATCTCCCTACCAGAGTTGGTATACTACTTAAATGGTGAAGAACGTTTATAGGAATAGTTTAAATGCCTTCTAAGCACATCCTCATAGCACCATTTCGTGTAGGATTGAATTCGTTCATTATTCTTGGTTTGTTTTTTGGACAAAAGTAACTGCCTCATTCTATCCCAGGTTTGATCAGGCCTTCATGTATTGTAACGCGCCCAAACTGCTGCAACTATCCTTACACAAAAACACTACCGCGCAGATTAGCTGCGCACCTCGCGTGATCGCCGAGACACCGGCGTTTCAGTACAAGCCAAGCCACAGCACTGGCAATACATCTTTGCAATGGTGAACTTTCATTGCTACTTGGAGGCCTATGCCTGTAATTTATTGTAGACCGTTTCACACCGATTCATATGAAATAAACGGTATATACATATACGTCACTGCTGTTTATCAATTTATCATGGCATATGTACTTGTGCAGAACTGCTGCCATGTGCAGCAAAACCGAAAGTTATACAGAAGTCATAATCTCCGCATCTTTATCACCTCGATTACGTTCTCACTTTCTCTTTCATCACCATATTTCTCATCCTTTCGAGTAATCAAAATGGTTCAGTTAGAATGGGACACCCTGTATAAATATCTATTTATGTACAGTGGCAAATTCGTTACAGTATTTTGATTTTTTTAATCAAGGTGTTGTTTTGAATGCTGCATTTTTGTGATAATATTCGCTTAGGGAGTTCTTGGAATCTCCCTACCAGAGTTGGTTACTACTTGAATGGTGTAGAATATTTATTGGAATAGTTTAAATGCCTTCTAAGCACATCCTCATAGCACCATTTCGCATAGGATTGAATTCGTTCATTATTCTTGGTTTGTTTTTTGGAAAGAAGTAACTGCCTCATTCTATCCCAGGTTTGATCAGGCCTTCATGTATTGTAACGCGCCCAAACTGCTGCAATCATCCTTACACGAAAACATCACCGCGCAGATCAGCCACGCACCTCGCGTGATCGCCGAGACGCCGGCACACAATAAGGATTAGTAGAACAACAGTCCTTATTCGGTGACACTGGAGTCACGAGTATATTAGTAGAGGATTCGAAATAAGATCGACCTTCACCATCTCTTTAATGGATGGAAATAATTTTATAAGTAATCTAGTATATTAAAAATTATTAAAAAAAATGGGTGTTTTTATCTTTTTTCGCGAAAGTAAATAAAAATGATCAAAATGAACTGTCGGAAATTTCGAATTAATAAATAAAAAAACCAACACTAAGGATATTTTGTTCAGTACAACAATTCCATTATACTACACCAAATATAAATATTATATTAATAAAAAAGAACTTGTAATTCAAAATTATTATTTTATGTCTGATTCATCTGAAGTACAATTTTCATTAGGGATTTCGGTAGATTGACTATCATCTTCCGTCATTTCGATAATCCCAAAGGCGTTTGGTCCTGTGATTTAAATTAAATAAAACTCACAGCGATTAGGATCTATAAGGCAATCTTCATTACAATATAACTACGACTTGGTTTGCCGATATACAGTACACCTGCAGAGACCCGTTTGTCAGGCACAAAATGTGTTTACCGAACGGCTCATAACATTAGACGCCCTTCGGTCATTTTAATCTCGCCTTAAGTTATCGTGTACTGTTTCCAGATTGTTCTGGACACATCTATAGTACACGTGCACATCCGAAGTATCCGAAGCTTTAGTTAAAATCCTTGATCCTGGTGCTATTTTATGAGCGTGAAAAACAATCCTCGTATCCGCCTCTTCGTGGTAACATGTAAAATCAACTTCTTCGGTTTTTTTTACGTAATTATATACGGTATTATTACAAGTTACGTCGCCTTTATGGCGAGGGCTAAATTAAATAAATCACATTTGTATTTGAGGGCCAGAGTCCGGTGGTTAAAATAATAAGAATAAGTCAAGAAATTTCGTCAGAGTGAATAAAAACCGGCTCTGGGCCCTCGCCTAATTTGAAGTAATTTTAAAATAATAGTGTAGGGCCAGAATGGCCCTAAGTCAAACTCAAGAGTTGGTCAGTAATAGTGTAAAAGCTAATAAATAGATAAATAGGTGAATAAATAGGTTAAAATTGTTTGCTAAGATTAAAATACTTTAGGTTTGTGCCGAGGGAGGTTCACGCTGCTCAGGTGCATTTGCAGGGGCTTCGTCATCTACTCTATATTGTCGTACACCTGAAACATGTTCTACGTATATATCGCGGCTCCACTTTACAGTCTCCGACACGATCAGTCTTCTCATTATTCCCGCGTATTTTTTCCCCACCCTTAGCATATTTAAAACCTCCTCGTTTTTCGGATCCCATGAGCCGAGGGCGCCGACGACGATCGCAGAGACCGCCACCTTGTAGCCGTCACCGTCTGGCTCCCCAATGGGGAGCGTATCAGATATTAAGCTGATAAGAACAGATAAAAGGCGTATATTTTTTCAACACATGTTCCCCCGGGCTTACAATGTTTGCCCGGGGGTATCAGTACAGAGTTCGTCGCCTTTTTGGCGAGGGCTAATGATTAATATTATAATAGTACCTTCGGGGGCCAGAGACCGGTGCTTAAACTAGTGAAATACGTGTATATAAATAAAAGAATTGAGTCAAAATAGTAAAAACCGGCTCTGGACCCTCGCCTAATTTTAATCAGGATTTAAAATAATAATGTAGGGCCAAACTGGCCCTAGGTCAGACTCTAAGGTTGGTCGAGGTATAAAAGTAAATAAATAGGTAAAAAAATAAATAAATATAAAAGTTATCAGAATTTCAATTAATCTAAGGTTGTGCCGAGGGAGGTTCTCGCTGCTCAGGTGCGGCTGCAGGGTCTTCGTCATTAATTCTATATTGCCGGACACCTGAAACATGTTCTACATAGATATCGCGACTCCACTTTATAGTCTCCGACACGATTAATCTTCTCATTAGTCCCGCGTATCTTTTACTTATCCTTAACATATTTAAAACTTCCTCATTTTTCGGATCCCAGGAGCCGAGGGCGCCGACGACGATCGCAGAGACCGCCACCTTGTAGCCGTCACCGTGCAACGCGTCGGCGAGGGGTTTATACTTTTCGATTTTCCTTCCCCTCGCCTCTATAAATGCGTGGTAGGTGTTCTCGAAAGGCACGGTGACGTCTACGATGACGATACTCTTTGAGGGCTCGTGCCTGACCACAATGTCAGGGCGGAGAGCCCCCAGATCGCCGTCAACCCCCTCGACTCTCTTATTGACTCTAATATTCCCTGGGAGACGGCAAGCCTTTGCTACTCGTTCGACAACGGCGTCATGTCTAAGTTGCCAAGCCGCCGAATGCGGCCGGCGGTGGCAGAGGACGTGGGGAAGTGATTCCTTCGCCAACGACGACACCCGGAATACCTTCCCCTGGTCTGGTTTACGTCTAAGTTTCATTTGATAATATTCTACCGCTGCCAGCCGCAGACGGCGGATGACCTGGTCGCGTGAATCTGGTGACACCGTTGTCTCCCTTTCGCGCGAGCCTCTCATCGTCACCACCAGCTCTTGTCGAGTTTCTAAAAATTTCCATTTCACGGCGAGCTTGTCCTCGGACCTCCGGGCCGCGTTCCGAGCTCTTGACCATAGCGAGGCGATGTCCCCCCCGTCCCTGGCGAACTCTCCCTCCAGCGAGCCAGAAAGATAGCTCGCCAGGTCCACGGGGGAAGGGTTTCTACCTATTTGTCTAGCTACGGCCGCCTCAAGAGACGACCATGCTAAACCCCGCACCACCTCGTCGTCCACAGTCAGGAGGCGGTAGGCATGTCCAATAGTTAAAATATCCGCCATGTCGGCGAGCGGGAGAAGTCCACATCCCCCCGGCTGGGAGGGAGGAAGACTATCTCCGCGCTTGCCCTCTGGGGTAAATGCATCCAACTTTTCGCTAATTTTTTAATTAGCCTATCCGCCTCCTTCAGTGGACCTTTCTCCACGTGCGCTCCCCTTAGCAGAAAGTCGAGACGCGGCAATAAAAATGTCGCAACTGTCTCGGCCTTCTGCCAAGGGGTGAGGAGCGACACGTCAACGGCCCGGAGATCCCGGAGAAGCTCGTCGATCGTCAAAAGCGGAGTTTGTTTAATTTGGAAGCCGGTGGGGACTCCGAGATGCTGATAAGACTCACCGGCTGCCAGGGCTTTTATTTCCGTTTCTTGTATCCTGAATCGTGTCGGAGCAACCCTGCGCGTTCCTCTGCAGTCTTGGTGTAACGTAGCACATTTTGCAGGGTTGAAGTGGAGCCCGATGCCGTTCGCTGCTGTCTCTACTCGTCTCAATAAATCTTCCATTCCTTCAGCAGCGTCGGCTATGAGAACGAGGTCGTCCGCATAAGCTAATATGTTGTGCCGATGGCCATGCAGCGTGTAACCTGCGTCACTGGAAGCGGCCGCCCGAAGGACCGGTTCCTCAGCAAGGTTAAACACTACAGGGCTCATCGGACACCCTTGTTTTACCCCCGCATTCATTGTAATTGGATCGGTGAGTCCATCGACGGTGCGCACCCGGGTGGAGCAGCCATCGTACATGCTCTCCACTATGTTGCGTGTGGCGAGTGGAAGCCCAGCCTCCTCCAGAGCACGGTGGGTGGACGGGTGGGGGACCGAGCCGAACGCGTTCGTCAGGTCCAACCACGCCACCACCACCTGACGGCCCCCCCTGCGAGCGTCATTCAGGACTTCCTGCAGCACAAAGTTGTGTTCATAACACCCCTCGCACGGCAGGAAGCCCTTCTGAGCCGGACTGAGCCGCTGGTTCCGGATCGACCACTTAAGCAGGCGGTCAGCCAGAACAGCAGCAAAGAGCTTCGGAGTCGTGTCACCTAGGGCCAGCGGTCGCCAGTTCGAGAGATCGTCCCGATCGCCTTTCTTATGTATCAGGACCGTGTTGGACGTCTTCCAGATACTAGGAACCGCCTCCAGACGCCTGCAGGCCTCTCCTTGTTGGTCGGCTGCCTCTCGACCTCGCCCTTGCGTCGCGGCTTCATCTCTAATTGATCTAGAAGTAATGAAATTCCCTCCCTCGTGCCTCCCTCGGCTCGAAGTATTAGATCCAGCCACACTAGACCCCGTTGTTCTCCTCGCACTCGCACTCGGACCCGTTTCTGTTCCCGGGGCGCATTGGGGAACGTTATTTTCATGCTCGGCGACGTGATGTGTCTTCACCGCCTTCAGAGGATATCTCCCGTCGCCGGTGAAGCCACACACGCCGCACTGGTGTTTAACTACATGCCCCGGGTGGTGCTTCTTTGCATGCTTAATTAGGTCCGAGTGCGATTTGAACACTCCGCCCGTACTTCTTCCTTGATTATTAGCGAAACATTCTGGGCACTTAAAGTCCTGCGGGAAAGGGAATTCACTAATAATTTCTATCGTCATTTTGATTTTTGGCGGGGACCCACTAGATCTGGTCTAATACCTACTATGTTTGAAATAAATAAATAAATAAATACCTAATACTAACGGGTGTAAAAATCCCCGGAATTATCAATAAATAAAAAGGGGTGTAAAGAGCCCAGTCAAATCCTTATCCTACGTCTTAATAACTAAAATAAATATTAAGATGAGGGTGTAGAAAGCCCAGTCAAAAATTAATCAATAAAATGAAGGTGTAAAAAGCCTACTAAATTATCAATTAATAAAACTTAAAATAATATGAATAAAAACCGGCTCTGGACCCTCGCCTAATTTCAGGTATACTTTAAAATAGTAATGTAGGGCCAAACTGGCCCTAAGTCAGGTACTAAAATTGGTCAATTGTGTAAATAGATTAATAAATAGATGAATAAGTTAAAATGAGTTAAAATCGATCATTAAAATTAAAATAGCGATATGGGGTTGTGCCGAGGGAGGCTAACGCTGCTCAGGTGCGGCTGCAGGGGCTTCGTCATTAATTCTATATTGCCGGACACCTGAAACATGTTCTACATAGATATCGCGACTCCACTTTATAGTCTCCGACACTCCGTCACCTTCCAAAAATCAGATTAATATTCTGGCTCCCCAATGGGGAGCGTATCAGATATTAAGCTGATAAGAACAGATAAAAGGCGTATATTTTTTCAACACATGTTCCCCCGGGCTTACAATGTTTGCCCAGGGGTATCAGTACAGAGTACGTCGCCTTTTTGGCGAGGGCTAATTATTAATAATATACTAGTACTTTCGGGGGCCAGAGACCGGTGGTTAAAAGGGTGGTAAAGTATACATACGTGGATACAATAGTTCAGTCAAAATATTAAAAAAACCGGCTCTGGACCCTCGCCTAATTTCAGATAAATGTTAAAATAATAATGTAGGGCCAGAATGGCCCTAAGTCAGACTCTAAGGTTGGTCAAAGTATAAAAGTAAATAAATAAGTAGAAAAATAAATAAATATAACAATTATAAGGATTTCAATTAGTCTAGGGTTGTGCCGAGGGAGGTTCTCGCTGCTCAGGTGCGGCTGCAGGGGCTTCGTCATTAGTTCTATATTGCCGGACACCTGAAACATGTTCTACATAGATATCGCGACTCCACTTTATAGTCTCCGACACGATTATCCTTCTCATCAACCCCGCGTATTTTTTGCTAATCCTCAACATATTCAAAACTTCCTCATTCTTCGGATCCCAGGAGCCGAGAGCGCCGACGACGATCGCAGAGACCGCCACCTTGTAGCCGTCACCGTGCAACGCGTCGGCGAGGGGTTTGTATTTTTCGATTTTCCTTCCCCTCGCCTCTGCAAATGCATCATAGGTGTTTTCGAACGGCACGGTGACGTCTACGATGACGATGCTCTTTGAGGGCTCGTGCCTGACCACAATGTCAGGGCGGAGAGCCCCCAGATCGCCGTCGACTCCCTCGACTCTCTTGTTGACTCTAATATTCCCTGGGAGACGGCAAGCCTTTGCTACTCGTTCGACAACGGCATCGTGTCTCAGTTGCCAAGCCGCCGAGTGCGGCCGGCAGTGGCAGAGGACGTGGGGAAGAGATTCCAGGCCCTCCCCGCATCGCCGGCAACGCTTATCACCGTCCCCCCAGCGTCTCGCCCCATTGAGAGGGAGAACGTCCAGGCGGGCGCGGAGAAAGTGATTAGACACCTTCGCCAACGACGACACCCGGAATACCTTCCCCTGGTCTGGTTTTCGTTTTAATTTGAGAAAATAATATTCTACCGCTGCCAGCCGCAGACGGCGGATGACCTGATCACCCGGGTCTGGCGACACCGTTGTCTTCCTCTCATCGTCACCACCAGCTCTTGTCGTGTCTGAATAAATAAATACCTAATACTAACGGGTGTAAAAATCCCCGGAATTATCAATAAATAAAAAGGGGCGTAAAGAGCCCAGTCAAATCCTTATCCTACGTCTTAATAACTAAAATAAATATTAAGATGAGGGTGTAGAAAGCCCAGTCAAAAATTAATCAATAAAATGAAGGTGTAAAAAGCCTACTAAATTATCAATTAATAAAACTTAAAAACTAGACTAAAAGGTACTCTGGCGGATAGAATAAATAGATAAATAGATAAATAAATAAATAGGTGCTCAAATAAATATATCACAAATAAAACTTGCGAGACTCTATATCATCGAGTCAGCAAGTGAGCGGCATTAGAGTAAGAGAGACAGAAGAAAGTAGAAAGAAAGGGGAGATAGAAATAGCGATCGAAGAGAGAAAGATGCGCCGACTCACCGCTTCATCTCCTATCCTGTTACCAGTCCGTGGGTTCCTCTGTCTGAATTTTGCGGGAGTTTGTCGGGTTCACTAATATGTAGTTTAGTTCGTCCTGTATTATATGTGTGGCTGGAACTTCGTCGGTAAAATATCGCTCCTCGGTCCGAAATATCGCTCGCGTCAAAATTTCTGATTTTGGGAAGTGAAATTATGATTTAATAATTCACAGTACTACAACTAAATATGTATTAAGTTTAAAATGTATTATTGGGCCGTACACGGCGGCACTGCAATGCCGAGACAACCCGCGACAGAGCCGGAGCAAGCCCCTGACACTCCGTCACCTTCCAAAAATCAGATTAATATTCTGGCTCCCCAATGGGGAGCGTATCAGATATTAAGCTGATAAGAACAGATACTACACTTTGATCTTAGCCAAAAGGCCGAGAAGCGATGCCTGCAATGGATTTTGGTGTAGTACTTATGGTCTTAAAAACGCCAAATCTACTGTGAGAGAATCGCTCCGCGTAGCGGTGAAAATCGGGACCCGGGTGGTCCGACCCCACGCTCACGCGACTCACCAGCCGCCAGCATTAGCTTCACTGCATCATGGCGTTCAATTCTTCACTACTCTCTTTATTTTTGTCAACATTTCATTAGGGAATGCTTCAACCAAAAATTGCAATGCGTTCAATGCCATTTTCCAATCGCACGCTAAGTATTTTTTCTTCATCGCTGCACAGTTTGTAATATTCCGTTCAAAACCTTTATTTTCTCATTCTTGTTGTTCTCAGTTATATTTCCAGTCATAAAATCATTCATCATATTCACTTCTTATCGTATTCTTTGAATATAAGTGGGCAATTTCTTTCGGCAAACCTCGTGGCCGAATAAGTTATCGTACGTTTTGTAAAATCCAGTTTAATCTGACAATGAGTAATTATTTGGTCTTCTACCGTTTCTCCCGTGCATTTGCTGCCCGAGGCCTGAGTTTGTAAATTTCGCAAATCAGTAATTAAGTAATACGTTAGGTAATCCTTGGTGATATCTGGTTGTTCTGTACGGTATTTCGATTCTTATTCTGTATTGTATAATATGTAATTTCTTTGAATAATTGGTTAGTCCTGCGTTTAGTATTTGGCTCCGTAAATAAGTTTGCTATTGTCCCGTTCCGTTTTCGAAAATACCTAGCGTCGCAGTACATTATACCTGTTCCGCATTATCTTCGATTATTTTCACTCGAATAAAGAGATTTCGAACGTGCGTCTTTTGGATATCGATGAATCTTCACATTTAAACAATAGTCAGTGCTAAGAAAGAATTAGTGCTTACACGATTACAAGCACTGACATGTTTTTGCGTTTCATTAACTCGTATAATAATTCAAGAAAAAATGATTTCCATGCGAAAGAATTGAAACATAAATCCTATACTAAATTTTATTGTCCGTATATGGCGATTTCCGAATAAAAGTACCCAGAGTGTTAGTTCGTGTTTGGCACATCAAATTTTTGCAGATTCTTTTTTTCACCTTCTGAAGTATGAAGTGTGTTGCTTTGTCCATGCCTAAAAGGTTGAAACATATGAAGGATGCTTTACGGAGCGGCTCGTTTCACGTCAAAGTCATGTTTTTGTTTCCTCGTCGTATGCGCCAGACATTACAGCTTTTACTGAATTTTTAGCCGATGGAAAAACATATCTTTCGCGATGGGAGAGACTACGCGTTGTTGTTGTTGTAAATTATCTGGCTTCGATACGGTGCACCTGGAACGGTGACGTCTGCAGATTTCCGGTATATTTCGGGCGTTTAACCAAAACGTGAATTAATTAGGGGCGAGAAAGACTTATAAACCCACTGCCGAATATCAAAAGCAAAACGGGGAATAATAACATCTGGAAAGAAAAAATTCTTAGACTAGTATTCACTCTGCTCAGGAAAAAAGGGAGACTGTCGAAAGCTCGATCGCTGTGCAGCTGGTGCAAATATGAGCGCGGCGAAACGACCGCGCGTCGTGTTATCCACGAGTTACAACCGTCAACCGAATCTAAGGAGAATTCAATCCCTGGATACGCTGCCTCCAGAAGTCCTTGAAATGATACTACGATTGCTGCCACTTTGCGAGGTCGCCCAATCGGTCAGGTTGGTCTCGAGAAGGTGCTCAATTGTCTCCACATCCGTTTTAAACGCGGTCTTTTTAACCGCCGGTGTCCGCCTAGAAGATACGATGAGTTACGTGGAGGCCAATATGCCCCGTGTTACGACAGAGTCAGAACTACTAGCTTGTAGCAGGGCCTTCAACGCCCTTGAACTAGTTCGAGCCCAATACCGAATGCTACGTGCGGTAACATGGCGTTACACGCACCCTCCGCGACGAGAAAACCCCCCGAAGCTTTGTTTCTATGCAGGAACTCTGCTAGATGAATTAGATCATCTGCTGAGAATTGCGAGAGCCCGGCCATTGGCTCTTGGAGGAGCGGGTCAAAATTCAGAATTCGGAGTCGGTCGCTTCGTATCACTCTGCAAACGTTTTATGAACTATTTCGAAAAAGTCTCTGAGCGACGAGTTAACAAATCGGCTTTGGTCTCGGGTTGTAAAGCTGTCGATGTCTTGGACTGTCTGGCCGAAGGCCGGCATGTTCTGGCATTTCGAGTTTCTTCGAAACGCGGAGGTTGCGGTAATGGTGCTGTCTGCATGCGTTTGAGGTACGTCATGCGTCGCGCTTGGTTTACTTGTTTAGAGGTTCTGACAGCTCCCGACGAGAATAGTTGGCGTGATGAACAACGTTTTATGTATCTTCGGCTCCGTCGACTGGTGGGAAGTGTCAACGATCATCTCTTTGAAAAATCGCACTACGACAGGGAAAGACTTCTACGTTCACCTGCGCTTCCTTCTCCAAGGGCACCACCTGCATCGACTTATTCCGGATACGGCGAATACGGTGGCCAATTTTTTTACTACGGTAACATGAACAAATACGCGTTCGAAAGCAAATTCAAAACTACAGCTACTGGTGACTGGGAGGATCCTGAGAATCCTGAAGACCCTGAAAATTCTGATGACGCAGACGACGCCGACGACGAACGGGGAGGAAGTAGCCCTTGCTTCGATCTTGTCATTGGAGTCGAACTCCGATGTTCACCGGAACTCGCACCCCTAGCAGTAAGAGCGGCCCTCAGACTAGATGACATTGAAAATTCAACTGCTACAAACGCAAAGCAAGAACTTTACCTGAGACTTAACGTTGCCTGTCCGGCTTCGGTAACAAACAGATTGCCGGGAAATTTCACGTGGGAGTTAAAGGCGCCTCGTCGAGGTCGAATGCGTTCTAGTTAGCATATAGTTAAAGGCACTAGAGTTTTACCAGTATTGTTGACAATCTTTTTTTCTCTTTTTTTTTAACGGTCATCTTCTTGTCCGCGTCTATATGTATATTGATTTTAATATTACTGTTGTTGAAAATTTACGAGATTGTTTATTGACAAGAGGAGATATGATAAGAATTATAATAAAAGGGTTTTGTGGATGTTTTAAGATTATCCCTCATAAGATTTGATAAATGCTTCTTATTTTTCCATTTCTGCGAAGAAAAAAAATAAAAATAAAACCAATTTACATGATAATATTTATGATCTGCTACAAGCGTCTGTACATTTCTAATGTAGATATCATACCTATATATATATATATATATATGTGTGTGTATATATATTATACACACACACGTGTATATACATATACCTAAATATATATCTATTTTGATTGTTTTTAACTGATTTTTATTAGTGAAAAAGCTTTGATGAAACAATTTATTACATTCAGTTTATCATGGTTACACAAATAAAATAAATGTGGTATAATTATAATTATCATATCAATTTCTTGGGGCCTATGTATAATTTATTTGAGAAAAAATGCACGCTATTATTTTTTTTTTATTATTCTTTTGTATCTTCAAATATTGCATGTCCTACCATAATTATGCAAATAAACTTATCCTTTTTTTGTTATTTTCTCTTTTTTTCTTTTTCAGTGCAGGCGATAAATCATGATACATAATATAATAACAAGAAAATATTTCATACGTATACATAGACATATATATATATTAGTTCGTTGCGCGATAATTATATAATCGAAATAAAAATAATGAACGAATAAAAAATCCGATGTGATATCTGAATAAAAATTTAAACTAGCAAAGCACTGAACGAATTTCAATTTTTTATAAACAACAATAATTGAAATACACATATCATAATAACATTACTAGAAAAAAAAAAGAAGAAAAAAGCAAGGTGAACAATAAAAATAAACTGCATTGAAATATATATTATATACATGAAGCATATACATATATATCGTGTATTACCTATTATGGTGTCAAGGAAATTATTCATTCAATTTTTCATATTCGTAAATAGAATTCGTATATAATTTCAAACCATTTAAATAATCACTATTTTTTGTTTATTTTAAAAAATTTCTCTTCAATTTTCTTTCATATCTTGATTATTATAGTGACTGCATAAAAAACTGTTAACGTTTTTTCATATGATTAATATTTTTTTTGTTTTTATAGGTATAGTTATAGTTTCATAAAATTTTTTGCAGTTTCATAATTCCATAATTGACTAACGTTATGTCATTTATCATTGAAGAGGCTTAAACCTCGGCTCAAACTGTACGTATATAATCCCTAGAATATTTATATCCCATTTTTATTCATTTATTTAGTATTCACTAGATTTTTTTCACCACATATAGAGCTGCATATATTTACAAAATTTGTCGTCTGTGCGACAATGGGTTTTTTCTTCTTTCTTTCCAAAATTTTACCACAAAAAATTGTTGTTTTGTAAGAGAAAAAAATCTTTCGTCAGTCACACGGTGAATGTACGTACACATACCTATACGTATATTATATATAAACGAATTTCACCAAAAAGTTTCGTCCGCAATATTTTTTTTTGCGTTGTTGTTCTGTTTCGTCTTTTCATGTACAATTTTTCGACATCACGAATAATTATTGATGATATTACAACTGTTTAATATTACGTAATTTGTTCATACTTCAAATAAAACAACTTCACATGACTCTTTTACATCTTCGCATAATCGTTCGACCCATTAATCAATGGGACATATTTTTCCTTCGTTTTTATATTATTTTATTTTTTTATTTTTTTATCTTTTTTTGTTTTCTCTACATATTTCTAATTAGGCAAAAATAACAGATTCTCTCATTCTTACTTAAATCGTATTAGACTTTCAGTTTTTTTAAGTTGAAAACATTCGAAACCGCATTGAAACAAGCCTAACGATTCAATCAACATTATCTACGACGTATAATCTTTTTAAATTTAAATTGACGTGGATTTTATAATTTTAAAATACCGCGCACGTATATAGTAAAGACTTATTACTTCAGCGTTTCATATGCTGGCGCAAATGATATCGTGATATTTATATAATAATTGTCAGCGCGCGTCTTTTTCAAAGTTTCTTTTATTTACTCTTTTTTTGTCAATAACACACGTATACCTGCTCCAGCAATCTGTCAACATTTTTCAAATGCATTTTTCATTTTTACATTCGCACAATTGCCTAGGTACAATCTATCCTCGGTTTTCTTTTTCACTGCGTTAATTGTCGGGAAACTTTCATGTATATGAGGCATCCCATTTGACCCTCGCATTACGATTTTTTTTTAATGCTCTTTCTTTATTTATTACTTCTGCTTTTACCCTTTTTCGATGAAACACATCAAAATGAACAAAGTTACTCAGAGACAGGCCAGCGATTGAAAATTTCCATACGTGACACCCGGATTTTTTACGAATATTTTTCATCTTCGAAAAATCAGTTTTATTTTCATACCGCCGGTCCTTGAGAATCCATAAAATATATAAATCAATACATGTACACGTAGGGCATTCCATGTCAACTCGCCAAGGTTTTCGACCCTGAAATAATTTTTTTACTAATTTATTTGTTTTGTAAACGCTTAACCAACCTACGAAAGTCAAATTCTAGAAGAAAAGAAAAAAAAAATTGAAAACATCGTTTTTCTGTCAGTATTGTTTCGGAAATGGATCCCATTCATCCGAAAAAAATGTCAACAAGAGTCGTATTTAGACCTAATATAAATGTATCGAACTTTGGGACCATGCTCAATCCTCAGTGCAAATTTCATAGACTTTCACTTAGTTTATTGGAAATGAAAATATCCACCAGAGAGTCAAGACGAACAGAATGACCCGGATTCGAATTTCTATACTTTATATGGGGCCCAGGTTGGGTCAATGTTTAAAAACAAGAAATAAAACTTTCGTAGGAAGAAGAAATGAGAAAAACAAAACGGAATGGAGGGTTAAACGCTCTTCGGTTTGACATGGATATGGAAAGCCACATATATTTATTATACATACCTAATTGTAAGTAACAATCTCCAACGGCTACTTTGAGACTCGAAGTACAAAATCAACTCAGATTCTTGTGATGCAATTTATTGACGTGTCCAAAAAGTTCGTTTGCATTTAAAGTGATTTTTTAAAAGGGCGATAAAATTTGAAGTGTTCAAAAAAATTGTTCTATCACATCATCGCATCATATTTTATTTTCACAACCTTCGTTTGGAATTATTTTTTTATATCACTCACGTTTGTGGGATACAAATTGAGAATTCGAAATATAGTGGTAAGACTTGACCGTACATCGCCAAAATCGGAGTCATTTTAAATAATAAAGTAGCTGTTAGAGATTTTCGTAGACTAGCGATATACTTATACGTGTATGAAATATAAAAAGAACAAATTCATTCCATATTATGTTTGATTTATAAAATATAAAAAGCATTATTATACATCCAGTATAGTTCGAGTGGTGATTCAATAATCGTAACATAAATAATTATAATATTTATTTACCTATTATATCCTGCGTTTATATTATTATATCATATCCCAATTTATCACTGGCATACGCATACACACCGGCAGCATACATACCGTTCTTCCACGTGAAAAGTCCTCATAGGAGCTGGAATGAGAACATTTTCAGCCATTTAAATAGCATCGGGCTATCCTTCTCTACTTTTGGCCGAGGTACCTGGGCAGGCCTAATCCCATGGCGAGGGTTCATATACCGAGTACCTAGACCGAAAGTAGAAGATAGTCCGCAGCTATTTAACGGCCAAAAATGTTCTCACTCCAACTCACTAAATCGCCCATGAGGACCTTCCGCAGGTAAGTACGGTGTAAACGTGGACACAGCCAACTCTCGGCTATCTAAAACACCCTTCATATTTAAATTTAAATTAAATTACATGTCAATTTTAAACACATAATTGATAGTATCTACACCTATTTTATATTACGATTGCTCTAAATCTCCACTAAAAGCAATAATTATAATAATAACATTAAATAACATTCGTGTATCGTTATAACCTATGAATTTCTGTTATAATTTCTTTATTTATCTCGTGAGTGATAATGAACTCGTTATTATTATTGTTAATGGACAAACATATAATCTATGCTGTGTATAATTCGCAACATTTCCATATATTTCACATACTAAATGCCCCCCCCCCCCTTCCCTCTCGCCGTGTTTTATAAAAAGTAATAATGTATTACACAAATCGAAAATATTATATTATATTTTCGCGATGATGGATGATGATGATGATAATGGTGGTGGTGATAATAGCCAATTCTGCTATAGTACGAATTTATATAACTACAATACTATATCATAACGATCATCACAGCAAGAGAACCAAAAAAATATTCATAACAGAGTACAAGCGTTGACCAAAAATAATAATAGTATCATTGATATTATTATTATTATTATTATTATTATTATTATTCAATCGACATGCGTGCAATATTAGCGAAAGTAACGTCAACCCTTCGAGTGCAAACACTTTTTGAATTCGAAGAAAAAAGCAGACACTTTTCGGATCGTATAGCAATCATGTTTCAGTAATCTCACTTGGCTATGCCCTTTGGTGATGAAAAGTTTGAATGAAATATGGAAATTTAATAAGAAATATATACGGTCAATTACCAGTAGTACCGGCGTCACATTGACCTCGTGTGCACTCGAAGAATTAAAACTAATTAAGATAAATAATAACCTAGGTATAAAGAGAATCTGTAATAAAAATATCGCTCATGAACCTAAGTTGTTTTACATCTATGGTGTTTATTGGACATTCCACTTCAAATCTACCTAGTCGCGATCATCACAATTTTTTTTGTTTGTTTTGCTGTCAAGTATGTTCTAGGTTGAACTGGAGAATTCTAAAAATGGAATAATAAACATGGAACGCCCTAAACGTATGTATACCTTATACAGTAAATAATGTAGCTAGAAATGAATCCTCTTCGCTTATTTCGCTCAGCCTGCAACATGATTACCGCTAAACCTTTTCGAATTGAACGATTACCATTTTGAAAATTTCAGTCGAAGCTTTGGACTCAACGATACTTACATATTTTTGATGGCACCAAAATAATCATCATCTATGTGATGTGCTGTACGTAGCATACATTATCATAAAAATTGAATACAGAATTTTTTACACGTATTGCATACGAAATGAATTAAATTAAAAAATTCTTAAATTTTTAAATCCATTGAATAAAGAGTAAAGTTAACGGATTAACAAAAAAAATTGTCTCATAATGAACCTATTACCTTAAATATTTATATTAAAAAACATCATATTAGAAAAATTTTCTGGGAATTTAAAGATATTTATAACATTTTTGGAACTTTGAACGATCTTTACTCACAAACCGTTTGAAACACGAAAAAGGAAACTAGGGATGCTTTAATGGTGCTACTCCCACCAACAAATTTTTGACTAAATTTAAAATGGTAAAGGGTTAGACTCTACTAGAATTCACTCTGACCTGTGTATAGGTGTATACGTATTAATATTATTATTATTATTATTATTGTTGTTGTCGTTGTCGTTGTCGTTGTCGTTGTCGTTGTCGTTGTCATTGTCATTGTCATTGTCGTTGTCGTTGTTCAATTTTCAGAAAAAACCTGAACTCAATTCGATGGAAACTGACGATAATTCAATTGCAATCGGAATAATTATTTATAATCAGTGATGCTTTGGAATTTTATAGATTTTTTAGGTTGTGTCGATAGCATACTGAAGTACCCTGAATTCTCAATTTATTTTGCAAGATCTTGTTCTGTTTTTTTTTCTTCACTTCACTTTACTTTCAATACATTTTATTCGCTTACCAGCTTGTAATTCTTTTGATTTTCATTCCCGTTATTATGATTGATTATTACTATGAACGGCCTCCTTGTAACTATCATCAACATCATTATTACTCTATTTCATATTTATATATATGTAATGTATAAACTATTTTTTTTAAGTATCGTCGATTACTTCCTATCTGTTCTATGGTCCCAAGCTCCGCTCGCGTGACTTTTTAGCAAACTTTATGAAAATTTGACTGATAAACAAAGTATCTCCACTGTGATAGTGCACATGCGATCGGTGATCGGATTAGTTTTTTTTTATGATTATTATTACTATATTAATAATTATTAATATCTAATATTAGCATGACTATTTATGATTTTACTCATAAAATTGTTATTAACAATTATCATTAAAAATAACATCATCAGTATGATTATTATTTCTATTTTTTCTGCTTCTCCTTCTTATTGGTATTACCTATTATTAGTAAGACTATTATTATTGTTGTTAATGTTATCTTGATTATTATTAACATTATTGTTATTATTATTACATATAGTGCAACTATTTTTTTTCGTTCTCATTTGAAACACTAATATTTCGTCCGTATTATTCGCTTCCGTTCACTTCGTCGTAGTGAGAAAATTTTAAAAATACCTGTTCCAAAGTGGTCTGGCTGAAGCTGTACTCCTCGATATCCAATTCGATTTTTGCTATCGCATGAAATAAATCCAAGTTTCAGTGAAAATTGAGAATGATGATTATTAGACAAGAAAATGAGACCTAGAATGGCTAAATATGAACGATAAGATAATTATATGAAATATTCTGTGAGAACGACAAAGGACAAGCTAACCAGATAATTACGCGTGAGCTGCCGACGCATGAGCAATTCATAATTAGGTGAAATCTTGTTGTTTGAATTTTATTTGAATGAATGATGAAGCAAATTTGTAAAAACTGAACGAAATTGATAAGTTATGATCGAATATCTTCTCACCTTTTTCTAGTTGAGTAAAGCATTCGGCCAGAGATCGAACCGCGTGTTGTGGAACGCCGAACACAAGTCGGTCTGCGAAACTTTCCTCGAGAGTAGCATCGGGGAATAGATCGGCAACAAAATCTTTGAGTCCTGAAATACGGTCACCGGAAGGAGTTGTTGGTGTGCAATCACCTCCGAGAAGTTTCATTTCCAAGGTGTAACCAGCGCCATAGAGATTTTTTAGGTGCTGGGTTGATCCTATGCAACGAAGTTCACCCTTCACCATTATACCCACTCGAGAACATAAGGCGTCTGCCTCTTCCATCGAGTGGGTAGTCAGAATTGCCCCTCTACCACCCTGTGCAACCGAAAGCCACAATTCTTGTTGTACGCTTTGAATTCAAAGTTATGTTTGAGATTATATATTTTTTATATCAACCTGGAAGCTCGCTAGAATTGTGTCCCAGAGAAACCTCTTCGAACGTGGATCCATCCCTGTACTTGGTTCATCCATTAGGACAACCTTTGGACCACCAACCATAGCCATTGCAAAACTCAACTTTCTTCTTGTACCACCCGAACACTCCTGTGACTGTTTATCAGCGTGTTCGTGGATTTGAAGACCCGACAAGTAGAGATCCACAATTCTGCGGGAAATATACATTTCTAGCACTTTCATGTATGAAAAAAATTAATAAATCTATCATTACTTGACGACTTACCTGCCGATGTCGCTGGATGGTACTCCACGTATCGCAGCGTAACATTCGAGGTGTTCTCTGACAGTGATGTTCTTCCATTGGGCGTCATGTTGCGGACAATAACCCATTTGTCGGAAGGCCTCTGTCATTTGTGACGTTATATTACTACCTCCTATTTGAACCCGTCCTCTGCTCGCCGCTTCTTCAGCGATTATTATTTTCATCGTAGTCGTTTTACCGGCACCATTGTGTCCGAGTAAGCCGAATACCTCGCCAGGCTCAACAGCCAATGAAAGATTACGTACCGCCACCTTTTTTTTTGGTGCTGGTTGCTCTTCCTCCCTCTTCGTGCAGCAGTTACAGGAACCAACTTCACGGTTTCGGTACTCTTTGCGCAAATTCTAAAAAATTTGATACGATGATGTCAATACAAGTCGTAGTCGATCGCCCAAATCAGCAGCATCTCAAATCTGATCATTCCCAACTGTAAGGTCAACTTACCTGGACCATTACGACCGGTGGTTCTTGGACAGTAGAAGCCATTAAGTTAAAGACTCTTTGCCTTTCCGTTTTCACGTCAGCATCTTCGTGTTCACCAACGTCCGAGTTCTCCATTATCTCCTCACCTATCGATCCCCCGTTACGCTAAAGGAAATAATTTCAAGTAATGCAATCTTGCTGTCTGCAAAGACTCGTGAATGATTTAACAGAAAGTCGGACTCACCAGAAAGTACTTGAGGGCGTCACCGACGTTTCCACCGGTCTTTTTAACATCCAATAAAATTAAAACGATGAACCAAATCGGTATGTGGAGTATAACACCGACGGCCATGAGTATGATTTCCGTCGTGAAATAATCTGACATCGTCAGGTGATGACACGCTGCGTTTATTGAACACATCAGGTGGACACGATCCACGTAATAAACAGCCGCGTACGGAACGTACATCGTATTCAGGAGAGATAGAACAACGTGCAAAGCGAAAGCCGCTGTTCCACCTTTAAAAATAATGAGAAGAAATAGAAAAAAATGTAGCCTCTTCGACGGCAGCGTTTAAAAAAACTTAGCAAGACTTACCCAGGCCCAACATGTCGAGTCCCATGACAAGAAGGAAAGGTACCATTCCAAGGATCGTCACTATATTCGGTAAGATACTTTGCGCGGAATCCATTTTATCAAAAATATAACTTAGGCATGAGGAGAAAAGGATGGAAGAGGGGCAGTAAAGCATTAACAAAACAGCTAAGGTTATTAACGCTGGTGGTTCCTGAAGAGACGGGACATTAAATATAAATATTATTCCGAGGATGCAGAGACTGATGAACGCCATCAATCCTACGAGGACGATGAAGTATGTCAGAAAGTACATCGAGAACGATAGCCCGTTTACCCGGAGCTGATTCTTCGCTTTTATCTGAAATTCAAAAAAACGCAGCTTACTTTAAGGAAGCAGGTTGATTTTAGAATCACGAAGTAAAGACCATGCAAACAGACGAGAAAGTTTTCATAAAAAATGAATCGTCTAAATTTGACGCGTAATATTTTGGACACTTATCACATGAATGAAATGAGTTGTGAATTTCAAAACTCTGTACCCACCTCTCTGTCGTACACCATGTCAACTGCGAGTATTATGGGTATCAGCACAAATATCATTCCAATAAAGAGAGCGGAACTTCCAGTGCCTATGTTGAACTCTTGAGGTTGAGAAGTTTGTTGAAACGGATGCGTCTTGACCTCAATAGGTCGAGGGTCTTTGTCGTCGGTGAACAATCTAGTTGAAAACACAGAATTTTGCTTGGATCCTCAGGAAATAGTGTTCAAAGGTTTGGAAAAGAAAATAAAAGCGTTCAAGATCGCGAAAGAAGTATGAACTAGACAATCATCAAGAAATAAAACAAGAATAACGACAGCTGAGCTTTTCTCGCGGTTACAATATGAAAAGTATGAAGATTAAATGAGTATGTATTTTTATAGATATTTATTCAGTATACGTACATAAAAAAAATAATCAAAAGATAGAAATTACTATAAACTGTTAATTTTGTCTATGGCTACTTCTTAACTTGAATCTCGCTCACCTGTACATCGCTTTAGAAATTAGGTTGACCAAAATGGGAAGCGAATGTTGCATCGTGTCGTTGTACATCATTGTGAGATTAAGATTTGTAAGGTTGTACGCGTTTACATTGAAAGCTGCCATACTTGGTGCAGCGTGTAGTAGCTCAACAAAATTCCCATCATATTCGTTGACCTCTACTGAGTCCCTTGTATTTATATAACTCATTAGGGGCGATATATTCTCGTCAGTATTGTTTGTGTAAAGAATCCTCGTTTCCTCACCGTACGTTTCTATAAAAAAAAAAAAATACACTGGTTAGTAGTTCAATAAATCTTCGGACATCACTGCATCGAAATATTTTACTCACCTGGATTTAGCTGAAGAGACTGCATCTTAATATCGACTGTTTGTATACTGTTGATGTAGAGGGCGAGCGCAACGAGAGCCAGCGGGGCAACAATCGTGAAGTAAAGAAGCTGGATATTTCGGAACAATCTGAGAAGCCTCAATCGCAGCATTGCTTTTAATATTTGACAAAAGTTCGGCCGGGTTTTGATGGGATCCAATCCCAACCCCAGTATTACTGGATTTTTATCGTTATGCACCCTGTCAGGAAGGTCGCCTGCAGCTGAAAGGAACAATAGTTATGAGCGGTGCTCACAAGAAACAAATAACAGGCGAGAAAGAGACAAAAAAAAGAAAACTGCTCCAGACCTTTGACCTGGCCATCAGCTTGGATGGTTGCTCCCTCATTTTGTAAACTTTGGTATGAAGTGCTTTTTGACTGTAGCGATAGAGACCTGCTCAAAGCTCGATTCCGAACCATTTTTTTCGACAAATTATCCATCGTGCATTCGGTTTCTTCGTCCTTCTCCAAGTGAAGGAAAACCTCTTCTAATGTTGTCATCGAAACGCCATAACTGCTGATTCCGAGTCTACTGCTCTTCGTTTTAATTTCCTGTTCAATGGCTGAAAATAATGGAGCGAAATTTTCAACAGAATTGTGAGGGAGAATGAAGCTCAGCTCGCGGCCATGGCGTCGTGCTTTTTCCGCTTTAGATACGTGGGATGACACAAGACGCGTGATCGCATGCTCCCGAGGATTTCCCTCTAGTACTAGCCTGAAACATTAAAATAATGGCAAGCGAATTACGTAGAAATTTAAAATTGATCACAACTCAAGCCAAACTCACGTCAGATGATATCCAATCCCGAATTTATTCTTCAGGAAGAGCGAACTTCCGCAGCATCGCAACTTTCCTTTGCTGATGACGGCTTTTCTGTCCGCCAGAATGTCGGCTTCATCCATAAAATGCGTGGTCAGTAGAATTACCTTACCATGGCGTCTTGACTGGAGGAAAGACCACATTTGACGCCGCGAGTAAGGATCTACTCCCGCCGTAGGTTCGTCTAGAATTATGATCTTCGGATCGCCTATAATCGCGATCCCTACGGATAATTTGCGCTTTTGTCCGCCACTCAGGTATTTGGCGAAAGCGTCCGCCTTCTCAGTCAAGTCGATGTCCTTGAGCGTCTTTTTGACCTGAAAACAAGGAGCTTTTGCTTGAGCACATGAAGTATGAGGTACCGAAAAATCTCTCCGGAAGAATGAAATTTGCAGCCACCTCAACATCGATCATCGCCCGTGGTATTCCTCGTACAGCAGCAAAAAACTCCAAATGTTCTCTCGGCGTCAATAGGTCGAAAAGAATGTCATGCTGCGGACAGACTCCGGTCATACCTCGAATCATCTGCATGTCGTTGTGATCCCTCACGTCATAGCCAAAGATCAAAGCTGTGCCACCGGACGGCGCGGTCAACCCGGTCAGAATGTTGAACAGCGTCGTCTTACCTGCACCGTTGTGACCCAAGATAGCCGTGATCTGACCCTCATAGATTGTCAGGTTTATTCCATTCACAGCCTTTACCTCAGGCTTTCGACACTTTTGGTAGGACTTGTAGAGGTCAACTATTCTGATAGCCTCCCTCCCCTTCATTTCCCGTACCACGGGTTCCACGTCACGATTTGTTTCTTCTCCGGGAATGAAGGAATTTGACTCCCCGTTCGACGAGGGCACCTTTCAACATCAGACAACCATCGTTTATCACCCGCATCAATTTCTAGATTACCAATATTTTGCATGTGTTCGATATTTTCACTTACCCGTTGCACCTTTCTCCGGCACCAAAATCCAGGAGTGAAGCAGAAGAATGGCGTTCTTTTCACGCCATATTCACCTGTGGGGTCAAACAATTTGTACATGATTCTACGTTTTTTCAGGTTTGATATCCGTGCGCGATTAGGGATAAAGATTTTATACGCACTAGGGACAACCGAGTCAAGATAATAGGCCAGCAAACTGTACAGGAATATGTCCAAAGTCATCATGATAAGACTTCCACCGAATGGTATACCTGGACCAGACCAAAGGTTGTCAAAATTCACACCTTGCCCTTGAAGATCTAAGACGAGAGCCTATACAGCAAAGCAGGAAATGTGATGATGCGAGTTTTCGTTTCAGGGTTCAATTTGGAAAGGTGGAAATTGCTCACCTTGTCCATGGCTAAAGCGACCCCCGAAGGACTGATCAACGAAGCCACCCAAAATGCTATTGAGCTTGAGTCGTCCACAAATACTTGTATGAAATACATAAGACTCAATATCGTCACTGCAAAATTTCCAAGTACTCCAGCAGTCTGAAAATTTATAAATGCTATGAAATAACAACGATACTAATGACCTAGTTAGCTACTGGACTCGTTGAAAAATGTCAATTCGAATAATTCGTTATGTGCGCCAGTTTCACATGGTTAACTTACCCTTGACTTGTCGAAAAATGGCGTAATCATAAACCCGAACATAATCACAGAAAAACTGTACAAAACAACCAGAAGAAATATCGGTAGAAAATGTGTGTGCTGAAACATCTGCAATGTGAATAATAGGACGACAGCAACCGCGGAAAGTAGCAAAACAAACACTGCGTAGATAATGAACCACGAAAGCCTAGAAAAAGATAAAAAAACACAAATATCTGTCACAGTTTCATCAATGAAGTTAGTAAAATTTTCAGAAAAAGAGAAAATTTTACCAAAACACGGAGTCCTTCAAGCCCATTATCTTCATTCCTTCTTTAATTTTGTTTTCCTTTTCACCGACAATCAATATTAACAGGTAAGTGATGAATTGCGATAGGGCTAGAACCATGTAGAGCGGAATGACGACCCTGAAGTAGAGGATCCAGTCTGGGTGGAAAGGATAAAAACCGATTTTCATTCATCGAATTCCGTTTCGTTTACGTCATTTAATTATCACACAGCGACTTACTTGCGGTGTACGCCTCCTTTGGAAACATCTCTAGCTTTATCGTAGGTATCGTGATGTCGTTTCTTTCACTCCTAAGCTGAAATTTTTTTCCTATAATTAGCAGGAAAACGACGAAGAAGCGGAAGCAACAATAAATTGTCGTATTAAGTTGTAATAAGCATTTTTACCCTTATCTTTGTCACATCAAGGAGCATTTGGAGAGCTATAAATCCCGAATAATAATAATTGGTAACTGGACACGAGCCTCCAGTTTCTATAGACAAAACTCCGCCCATCCAATGATTCGTATCCTTCCTGCAGGTCACAGGTGACGAGTACATCTCGGTTGGCGAAGGTGTCGACATGTACGAAGGATTTGTTCTTATTTCGTACCTGGAAATTTTATTGATCTCTGCATTATTCGATCCCATGCAAGTACAAGCTAAATAAAGGATTTTTAAAATCAAATTTTGAAAGGGTTCAAAAGATCCGAGAAAACACAATGATAAAATTACGTAATCGATAAGATTTTTGCCATACTTTCACGCGATCAAAAATTTTGTTTTTTCATAAGCTAAATTTCTACCCCCGAGCTGAAAAAAAAAATTTCACCCACCCTACTGAACAAGCCCCCAAAGATCTTTGAATAATATTTCAAACGCTGCGGTCCCCAGTGGAGTTTGCGTGCTCTGAAGGTATTCTAGGCATGATATGAAGAATCCATGAGATTAGGATGATTATCAATAGAAGGGCGACTATAAAGATACAATTGGGTATTTGCAGGTGTGAAAAGGAAATTTCACCCGCAACTGTAATAATGTCAAACGCAGTCTGTATCGTTCCAAGGTTAATTAAACCCGCCACTGCAGCCAGGAATGGAATTCGATCGGTCGCCCACGGGCAAGCGAACGGCTTATAGGCTGTATTAATATCGCGGGAGTCATGACACGTCGGGACGTTCCTCGATTGCAGGCTGCAGTATTTATAATACCTATGTGGATTTCCCAGCTACCATGAATAGCTTGGAAATTCATTCAACAATATGCACCAGTTTAGACAGACGTGTCACGTGCGATGACATGTGTGCGAAAACGCCAAGAATAGTTTTCATGCCGTCGCACGCGTTAGTCTGACAGAAAACTATAGACAAAGTGAGCCAGGTCTCGCGAGGCCTTGACCCTTCTTTTTACACCCCTTCCCATCATACGCCATTTCGTCTTTATTCTCTTCGAGTATTCATTCATTTTTCATGAGCTTCTTGTGCTACTCAGATATTGCTATAGCCTCGTTTTTGAGTGAGCTTTTTCTGTTCTCTCCCTAAATTCTAAATTTTCAGGGCTACTTCTACAAATATAGCATAATTTGGAAGACCCGTGAGTGTATAAGCGAATGTAACGTAAATTATATATGCAGATGGTAATGCAACGAAATGTTAATAATACACAGATCGCTTACTCAAGACGTTCCGATATTGGCAAAGGATTCTCGAATATCACAGCAAGCGGCACGCTATAAGGATCCCGCCAATAAGCCGCCTGCAGATCATCCTTTGTGTCGAAGACCATGAAATTTAAGGGTAGCTTTGACGGAGTATCCCACATCGACAGCCACAGCGTATTCATCGCATACAGAAAATTCTGTAACGAAAATGTGATTGACTTTTTTTCATGGAAAAGTTAGGGGTTGTTGTGAATTGGGCGAGAAAGTATAGGAAACATTTGAATCCCGGGGATCGCTCCACCAGTCATATCGCAGCTGTGAAAAATAGGGGTGGTAATAACCTGGATTTATGTTAAATGACAGTCTAGAAAATACGGTTGCGTGCGGTTGGGAAAGTAAGCCTTGAGCAACCAAGAAGATGCAACTTGTTATTGATCTTTCGACTGATAACTTACCAGAGTCTCGGTAGAGTTGGGCACCACTGCTATCGTGTGGTTTCGCATTGGCTTGAAGTACTCAAACACATCACCGTTCTCCCTCGGCGTCGTCATCGCGGGGTAATTTGGATTTGGTATCAAGACTTTCACGATTATAAGGATTCCGAGGGTATAGAGCGGCAATATGACCTCCTGTCAACAAAAAATGAACAACAAAACAATAATAACAAGAAATTAACTCGAAATTGAGAGCCCCTGATCATAATTTTGGAAATGAATTGTACGCCCGGTTTTCCGTCACGACATACGACGTTGCTATGGCAGTCAACAAGCTGTATATTTCGATTCTTATGACTGATACTGATTCCTTCTCTTCAGTCTGCCTTCTGACGCTTCGCACTCCAGACGTCAAGGAGGTGCCGTGTTCTTGCATACTTTGTACCCTCGGGGTACTCGTGTCTGCCGGTTCCCGTTGCAGGGCGAATAACCAGTGGATGACACGTTGAAGTTGACGGAATATGTCATTTTTTGTAGACATAGTGACAGAGGATTCGTTCTACGAAAATCTTACGCTTGGAATAATCAAAATCCTGGAGAGCACTCCCTGCGTTAAAAATGTCCAGGTTGAGAGGCGCCTAGGGTGCGATAGAAACGCCCTTGCAACCTGGGAACAGAGACATTGCTGCGTCCTTCCTGACGATCTCAGAAGCTTCTATGCCTCTGTCGATGGATTTCTGCTGACTTGGTCCTTCGAAATATCAGGTAGTATATTCTATTCTGGCTGTGACTCAGCTTTCAATAATAGGACATTCTGTGTTATAGACTTTATGTAAAGTTACACGGGATTGCTGAATCCCTCGTTTTGTTGTTCTCCTTTTCAAATAGGGGAGGAGTTTCCTCTAGGACGTTTGGAGGTCGGAAGTTTAGCGGAGCTCAAGCGATTCGTTGGGACAAAGGAACAACAATCTGAAGCGGAGGCCAGTTTTCCAGAGAATTCTGACGTCCCTTCACTGAGTTCAAAATGCAAGCTCTTCGAACTTGGCCAGTGTGGGCCCAGCAAGGTGTATCTTGCCTACATCAGTTCCGAATCAGATCCCGGAGTTTGGCTTTACGACGAAAAGTCTGCGCGGTGGTTTCAACTCGCGGATAATTTCACCAAGTACTTTCGGATGCTACTTGTACATCTCGGACTGCCATTTTGGCAATATTGCGCAGTTGGATTGCCTACACCCACCTGGGTAGAGCAGGTTTATCTGCTCGTTGGACCGCATCTTCTTCCAAAAATGGTAAAACCCCTGCATTCCGTTTCTACAACACTTTGGAATGAAGGTCCGTTGAATTCTGTCGATCCCGCAATTTTCAAGAGCAAAGAGAACAAGCAGAGGAACACCAGGAAGAAGTAATTGTTGGGCTCGATGCGTAAGATGAAATTCAGACAATAAATGTTGTGTTGTCCATTCAAGGGTTGACATTAAATCCTTTCTTCTTCACTCTTTCTATTTAATTTTGTCCGTTTATATCTCGTCATGGTTCATTCAACTCAAATTGCAAATTGCAAATTGCTAGATTTCGCGTAAAAACTTCATACATAAATTGACGGATTTTTCTTTTTTTATGAAGAGTCGACCGTTTATCACAAAACGAAGAATCACCCGTGATACCTCGTTATGGGCCAAGGTAGGTAAGACGACTGATTATCGATGATGCAATTAACTTATTGTTAGTTCGGGACACCCTTGCGTACTCGTACCTATTAATAAATGTCGGTAAACACATAAAAATCATGTTCACCGAAACCTTGTTGAAAGCAAAAGTCAAACGGGACTTCCAATATTGCAGAAGGTGCAGCGAGCAAACTATACTAACCGCTGAATCGAAGGAAATCGTTACTCGAAGGCACAATAAATATAGAGGTCAATGTCAACACAGGATTGCGACCAGTCAGTAAATTTCAAACATCTTGTAATCCGAATTTTATTATACAGAGGCATCGAAATCATGATTGAAAAAAGGATATTCTTTTTTATACATACCGCCGTTGTCTTTCGCTTGTCTCGTTTCTTCAGGAGAAGATTTCGTATGAGCATGGCCCGCAACTGGGACATGTACACGCCGAAGGACCCCATCGTCAGACTGTCCTGTTTTCCTCGATTTCTGTAGCAAAATTTATAAAAAAATTCGAAGTTATTCATGGATAGATCTAGAACTCTGGGTGGAATATAACCTGCCACTGCGTAATTGAATTCTTACTAACTCGCAGGGAGTGATAATTTATATGTAAAAAATATTGCGTCGGTACAGATCCGGTAATTCATAACGACTTTGTATTCCTATAGGACTTGAAATGATGACTAGAAGTGCACTCTCTTGCATATATTTTATCGCAATTCTCGTCAGTTCCATAAGTTGACGAACGTGTGTATCGCAATATGTATTTAGAGTTGCTATACATCTAACGATCGATCGTTCAATGTCAAGTTATAATACATATATTAATAATGGATCATTGGTTCTCATCTGGCTAAAAGATTGGAATTTATTTGGATTACGAGTCCAGATTTTTTTCACTAATAGCCTGATGATTACGTTATTAATGACACGGATCAACGAGGAATCCAAATTATTATTAAAAATAACGTCAATAAAAGGGTGATGCTTCGGCAGACCTCGGAGACAATCAAACTATGAGAGTTACAATTTGAAGATTGGTGCAATTTTTGAATTACTTAAGTCGTAGATAAGATTCCTCAAAAATGAGCTATCCTTGTGGGACATAAAACTGATGAATTATTAGAAAACACTGGCTGGCATATCAAATCGTTTAGCTGGTGTTGGCGGAAATTGACCTGCCAACCGAGTTGCGGCGATGCAAGACACAATTCAATCACACAAGTATATCTATCTATTGTAGAGATAATATACGTATATACGTATATTTGCCTCAACACCACGTTCATGGTTATAGGCCAATATCGGTACACGTGCTCGTCGGATTAGGTACGTGTACTGCGATTATCACGCACCTCTAAACAACGGTGCCGCCGATCGACGACCAACGATGCCTTTCAATGCTCGCGTAGGTATACATATGGGGCATTCCACGCCAAATCAACCTATTTTTACCCCGACCCCTTTTGATTTTACTGAAACGTCTTTAGAAGAGTAGAAAAATAAAACAAGTTTCAGTGAAATCAAAAGGGGTCGGGGTCAAAAGTGGTTGATCTGGCGTGGAATGCCCCATATACATACCGTGTATTCGCGAGGAAGCTTTCCATTGGAGAATCAATGAGTTGGAGTAAGAACACATTCAGCCATTTGAATAGCATCGGACTGTTCTTGTCTACTTCTGCGGTCGGTTCGGCTCAGCTCGGCCCAGCTCGGTCCAGGTACCTAGACCGAAAATAGAGGAGGACGGTCTGATGCTATTCAAATGGCCAAAAGTGTTCTCACTCCAACTCATTGATTTTCCTATGGAAAGCTTCCTCGCGAATACACGGTTACATATGTTTAAATATTAGCTGCAACAAACTGAACATACAAAATATGAACGCGCGAACGTGAATGTCGTATCAAAAACAGCTGCTGTGATATCTGGATATTATCATGACGTTCAATAATTTAGATATAATCGAACCCAGTTGAACGCACGCGGGGGCGTCGTTCGCACGCGTATACGCGCGTCACGTAATTTGCGTGAATTTTTGTTACGTGTACGTACGTAATGATGAGATATAAATCCAGAAGGGGAAATGAATTCTCCCTACACTGAACATTTTCTAACGTCATATGGTATCCGGGTGTTTGATTTTACCACGCCACGTATTAAGCAATGTAAGTAAAATTATTGGTTTTATACGTATGCGGGGTTTAGTGCGAATTTTGTCATGTAGCATATACCAGTAATGTGAGGCAAAAGTAATAGTGAAGTCGAGAAAAACGTTAATCCATATCGATAACAGAATCACGTTTGTGTAGCTTGTTTGTTTGTGTTTGATCAGGGGTTTCCATATTAACGTTCACAGGGAATTGTGAGCTGGAAATTCGATAAAAGGTTTTGACGAGATAATCGAAATTTATAATTTAAACAGCTTTCCACGTCAAACGGGCTATTTTTCCAAACTATTTTTTGAACTTGAATCAGAGTGAAGCTTTTATTTGAGCCTAATTTCAATGACATTGATGTTCGGGGAATTAGATCTCATAATAGTTATCCACGCTTGAGCCCTTTACACGAGCGTCCTCGTCGCCTCCGGACGGTTTCCCGCCTTGGTCCATTCCTATGCGATGTAGATGCAGTAGAACGTAAACTCGACTTCTCGCTAACGATAAGGTGCAAACTGCAAACATGTGAGCGCGAGTTTCGCTATTGTCGCCTCTACTGTATAACTTGAGTCCTGTCGTCATTCCGCATGCCGTGACGGAGGGCTGCGATCCTTGAATTTTCATGTACGATCCTCTCGTTGCGACCCCAACTGTCGCAATAAGCAGAACTCATATGATGGCACGAGTCGCATGTGCTTATGGAAACGAGGTTCAGGCTTTTAAATAATATGAACATGGATGGTTTTCGGTAAACTTGTGATGGTACGAAGCGTTTATATATGATTGAAATTAACGAATTCAGAATGCTTAGGAGTAATTATTATGAAATACATCGGAACACGCGATGACTCAATTTAATTCCTTTTTATTTTGTTACATAAAAATAGTCACTTTCATTCGTGAGTAAAATCGTCTTGTGATTATTAAGTAGTTATAATAGATCTGAAGGTCAATGCTCTGGTACATCTTTGGCGATTGGTTAAATGGTTGGCTCGCACCTCGGCTCACGCCTATAGTATCTCTGCCCGTCAATACTCCTTCTTTCTCGATAACAGGTAGCACCATTTGCAGCAGATGATGCGAGCTCTCACGTACTGATATGCATGACAACAACTGAAATATACACAACCTATTTGAGACACATGACTACAGCTATCGAGGGGGTAACCACTCGACATATAGGTGTCCCAACCATTTCACATTTCACAACTATTTTACATCATTTCATACCATTTCATGAGTATTCCACTAATAAGGATATCTCGATGGGATTTATTCCCAGCTTGATTTACTCGACGGATTCGTGTTCCTGCGGTCAAAATACGTTAAAAAAGTATCCTGCAATCGGTTTTGAAAATACTTCATTTTTGGCCCAAAAATCGAAAAAATTCAAAGGGGTATACCTTAGATTTTTGTCGATTTTGGGGTCAAAAATCGACATTTTTTTAAAAAGATGGTAGGACACTTTTCTGACGTATTTTGACCTCAGGAACACCAATCTGCAAGCTAAATTGAGCTAGAAATAAATCCCATCGAGATATCTTCATTTTTTCACTTTTCGAAGCGATAAATTGGCGATAACTCGATCAGTTTTATAGATAGATCAATTTAACTTGCAGATTCGTGTTCCTGAGGTCAAAATACGTCAGAAAAGTATCCCACGATCGATTTTAAAAAATGTCGATTTTTGACCCCAAAATCGACAAAAATCTAAGGTATACCCCTTTGGATTTTTTCGATTTTTGGGCCAAGAATGAAATATTTTTAAAATCGATCGTAGGACACTTTTCTGACGTATTTTGACCCCAGGAACACGAATCTGCAAGCTAAATTGACCTATCTATAAAATTGATCGAGTTATCGCGAATTTATCGCTTCGAAACGTGAAAAAATAAGGATATCTCGATGGGATTTATTCCTAACTTGATTCACTTGACGGAATCGTGTTCTTGAAGGTCAAAACATATCGTAACAAAACATTTCATACCATTTCACACCATTTTAGACCATTTCATGAGCATTCCAATAGTATTTCATATCATTTCAAAATTGACTGTCCCAAGTATTTCACAAGCGGTTACCCCCTCGACAGCTATATGTACAAAAACTCACTGTAAGAGACTCTCAAACTTGACGTCAAGATACAAAGCCACATCATCTACACAATTAACCAAATCTGAAGTCTGTACAGTATCACCGGTAAAATGGAATCACCTATCGTCACTAAAATCACAGCTAGTCTCACTCTCAATGCCTATCTCGTACCGGATACTAATTATTGATTCTCGTCTTTGTTGCACTTTTTTTCTCACAACATCGCTGAAATAAGTGACTTTTGAGCGAACAACTGCACATACCCCTCCGGCAGAGCTGTCGGCTTTCAGATGAGAAATTCCAACTTCAAAGAGCTGAATTGT
Organism: Athalia cordata; assembly: GCA_963932425.1. Lineage (NCBI taxonomy): Eukaryota > Metazoa > Arthropoda > Insecta > Hymenoptera > Athaliidae > Athalia > Athalia cordata. Next base: position 2,360,901 of record OZ010627.1, read on the forward strand.
TTTGCCTGCTGATTGAATGATTATTATTAAAACACTTGACCCGATATGTTTTGGTCCGCAATGAACGAAGTAACGGATTTTCTCAGCAAGCTTGCATTTCACTTAATTGTCCAAATTTTTTCAACTGAACTCCATGTCGCACAATCAATAATCCATTCGATCTGAATAATCAGATCTCCTCAATCACTGTTGCGTCAAATCGACGATTAACTTCTTGTTAATGATGACAAATCTTCCGACGCTTCGATTTGACTTGTTATTCGTATACGTATATAAGTTATAATAGTAGCAAGAAACTTCATTTATAGCATAAGCTCATGTAACCGTCACTTGCGAAGCTATCGGTCTACCAGTATAACATCATTTCAGCAAAGGGATTCAGAAGTCTGAATTCGTTGATTTCAATCATCTCAATGTGGACGATCGCTTCATACGATTACAAGTTCACCGAAAACTATCGATGTTTATGTTATTCAAAAACTCGAACTCGTCATAACTCGTTATAATGTTAATGCGACGCCATAATTGCAGGAGGCCTAATACGTCGCATAAGGGCTTTCAAAATGAAGAATAAATATAAGCATAATTATAAAGTACTGAGAGCAACTTACTTTCTAGTCTGAGTTGAAGTAACGGGGTTGCAGTGGGTGGGTGCAAAGCACCTCTAAATAACTGACGGTGAGCTGCTGCCGGCTGTGGTTGGCGCTAATTAATCATAACTACGCGTTTAAACTGCTGCCACTGTCGTTACCGCTGCTGCACGTTGGGTCACTCACGATGTCACAAAAATTGTTTGCACTACTATAAGAAATTAGGCTCTTGGAGCGTCCGTTTGATGCAGCAGCTCCTATATTATTGTTATTTATTGCCATCCTCAGTTGCGTTGCAGCGACGTGGTTCGTATCGAATATTTCCTTTTCTCGATATTTTCTTTTGTTCTACTTTTTTCCTTTTTCTCTCTCTCCTTCCTCTAAAGAATCAAACAAAAAAATAAAATAGAAACGAAAAGTACAATTCATTCATACTTTGCCACAGCTGTAGCTTCCATCTTCAAAAAATCCTCGATCCGAACATGTTAGTCTACCCGAATATCAAATTCATCAAATTAATCACGAATTGTTCCCTTATATTGTTAGCGGTTTTTATCTCACATATTTCGACATTCATATACAAATTCGTCAACATCGCGAAACGGACAAATTTTGGGGCTCAATGGACGTTGTTATGTTTGCTCAAGCAACACGATTCAACCATTTATCTCACTAGACGCCGCGAAACGGTCTTTGTCGTGCATCGCTGAAACATTGGCGCAAGTAATACATACAATGTATGTATGCGCACGGTTATACGTTCATCTACAGGAATGTATAATATTTCGTCTTCCGGAATCGCGAGACGATGTATTAATTTACTAGGGGAAAAAATTTGCCACGATCGATCCGCTATACGTGATGCTCGGGCTCTGCCGTATTTATGTATATATCGTGAAACGTCTGCAAGCTGAGCCGTCAGGAGAATACGTTGGGTTCTTGGCTGACGTGAAAGAGGAAACTTCAGGTGACGTGGAGAGGGGCGAAGGGACGTGATTTCCAATGTTTTTTTTTTTATCCTAATCATCAACGGGTGGGTAACAGGGGCGCGCCGTTTTCATTGTCGTTGGCGTGTAATTTTCGCGGTTTAAGAAATAGTCCTTTAAAACGGTATAGGTAGTACCAGGTCAGGGAATTATCGTCGTCGTCGATTTCGACGTCGTACCAGTTGTTAAGCCGTCGACTAAGTTTCGCCGTTACGTCCCGTGCGCCGCGCCACGACGGTATCGACCGACCGAACGATGCCCGTGCCTCGACCCACAGCACCGAACCACGCCACCCTCTCGTTCTTCTGATGTACCCCCGCCGACTACGACGCCCACGCGGACCGCTCGGCTCACGCCGCGACGTGACGAACACTCGACGCGGTCTACTGGCAACCAGGTAGACTTTCAGGAATCCTAGGTATCCTCAGAATATTACCCAACGTCCACGTGATCGCGAGTCGATGATCTTCGTAATTTAAATTCCACCGTTTCAGCTGTGATTTTGAGTCGCGAACTTACACTCGAATCTTCATCGAAAAAATTCTTCAGGTTTTATGGGAATCCTTCGCCCTTGGGGCCGTATATCATGGCTACGAAACGAGATGGATGTCTGGAATCATCGGACCTCTACTCGCCCCGCAGGTGGCTTGGAATCGAAATTCGAGGTAAATTGAATCGCTGGATCGTTTACGCCCGTTTTAACAGCCCCCTTGCCGTCACACTGTCTGGCAAAACGAAACTATTCGGATACCCGAATGATCATTAAAGAGAATGAAGAAAACGAAGCACCAGAGGTCCAAATCGTTAACCGAAATTTCAACGGAAGTAAATTTCAATTGAGTGAAGATTTTGAGTTGATTCAGGAAAAATATTATGCTTACGAAAAACTCACCCCTCTCAGTCGATACTGAGATGGTTTGTACAGGATTTTAAGTATGGCAAAGAATTACGCGCACCGTTTGTTTAACGACGAGAGAGAGGGAGAAATAATAGTGTAGAAATTTTTTGACAACTCGAAAAAACAAAGCCTTGCAAAAATGGCCCACTGTAATTTTCGGCCGATGGTGTGAGCAGATCGAAGGGACGAACGACCTTCACCCCTCCTCCCTTCCTCCCCTCTTCGTCCGTCACGGGATCATTACTTCTCGTGGACGTGGTGATCGATAAATTGAGCATTTTGTACAAAAAATTGGTTCGATTTTATTTGGTAATGTGTAAATCTTGACGATAAGTGAAATGACAAAGGCTGTCCATCGAAGGGTCGGATCTGGAGGAATCATATTTTTGAGCCGGCGGAAGTTTAACGAAATTTACGCATCCCAACATTAGGATCGATATTCTTCCGTATCCGGTCTTCACCCCGAGGATCGGCCCAGATGAGATGAGCGCGGTTAGAGTGATGGGTATAAAAAAATAATCCGTAATATTATACACCATTAGGGTTATTTAAACAAACCTCGTCAAGCCTTGTTCCGCGCACACCACTTGGCTGCCATATTTGCGCAGCGTCGAACGCGGTCACTTCCGGAACCCGGCAAAAAGCAAACAAACGAAAACCGCACCCCCCCCCGACAACGGCGGAAAGCTGCGATGCGACACGCTCACGTCGACCAGCAACGCTACACTGCGAACCCGACGAAGACGAACGTCGTTCTGCGTTTGCGTCTGCGTTGGGCGCCGAGTGTCGCGTCGACACTCCCCACCGCCCTCACCGACAACCCCAATCTACAACCCCAACGCCCAATCTTCCCTCTTTCACCTCCCCACCCAACCCACTCTCCACATCGCACACCCCGCAATCAAGAATGGGGCCTCGTTTTCGCTGCTGCAACACAAGGTGTTAGGCAATGACCGTATATCCCGGATCTTGGAATACCGGTCAGTTTTCATCGTTGGAAAACAAAAATATATATCAGCGAGTTATCTGTGATAATAATTTGAAGGTCGAATTGAACCGGTGACTTGTATAACTTGAGTTTTTATATTAAAAGCACCGTTGAATTGACAATGGACCGACAAAGAGAAAGAGATGCGTTTGAATGTTCGTCTTACGTTTTGGACCAACGATAAAAGTTCATATCGATGAATGTAGTGAAGCAATTTAAGGAACGAAGAAACGTAATGATTACCTGTTGTTGAAATCGGACAAAAATCCACCCCAATATGAAATGAAAGAAATCAATAATATAGCCAACCCATATATGTACGTACATATACATGTAGGTATGAGGGAATATGAATGTGAGATCCAATAAAGCGACATCACGCAGCAATAAAAGTCTTCACTTCATCGAGAGTTCAGCAGCGGGATAGTTGGGGGGGGGGGGGGGGGGGGGGGAGGAGTAGGGTGGATTGCCCCAGTGCATCATTGCCGTGTTCCCCACTACTGTTACGTGCTGCGTTTACGCTCGACTAGATATCGGAAACAATTCCAAATTGCAGAGCAGTATAATAATATTCTAAAAAATTCCAAAGCTAGAATCACCGCAGATTTAGGATGTGATTGCAATCGATTTCAATTTAACGATTTAGAATATTATCAATTTTGAATAATTCAACCGCGTTAAACTTCAAACCTTGCGCGCGCGCGCACCCCAGGTAAAGTTTAACGAATCGCCCAGGGCTTAACCAGTACCGCTGCCAATGGCAACAACTTTGGGCCAACCAATTGATCCAGCATTGTACCAACACTGGTAAATGTCTGTAATGATAAGACGGAGCCAACGCTGGTTGCCATGAATGGACCATCATCGCAAATGAGTATTGGACCAATATTGTAATTGCTCCGTGGCACTATAATGAACGCCAGTGATAAAGCAGTATTGTTGACTAGTACTAAGCCACTACCAAAGACTAGCAATCACCAGTACTGGGATACCGTACAGAGCCAGTAGCGCCTTAGAGGAAAGTTGAAGAAGAAACCCTGGTTGCATCCGTTGGTCCAGCGCTGACCCAGTGGCACATCATCGGATCAGGACTGGCAAATGAACTACGAATGAGTACTGGGCCAGTGCTCTGTCGCAACCCCGGTTGCATCAGTTGACCCGCGCTGACCCAGTAGCACATCATCGGATCAGGACTGACAAATGAACTACGAATGAGTACTGGGCCAGCGCTGTGTCGCAACCCCGGTTGCATCAGTTGACCCGCGCTGACCCAGTAGCACATCATCGGATCAGGACCGGCAAATGAACCACGAACGAGTACTGGGCCAGCGCTGTGTCGCAACCCTGGTTGCATCAGTTGACCCGCGCTGACCCAGTAGCACATCATCGGATCAGGACTGGCAAATGACCCACGAATGAGTACTGGGCCAGCGCTGTGTCGCAACCCCGGTTGCATCAGTTGACCCGCGCTGACCCAGTAGCACATCATCGGATCAGGACTGGCAAATGACCCACGAACGAGTACTGGGCCAGCGCTGTGTCGCAACCCCGGCTGCATCAGTTGACCTGCGCTGACCCAGTAGCACATCATCGGATCAGGACTGGCAAATGACCCACGAATGAGTACTGGGCCAGCGCTGTGTCGCAACCCCGGTTGCATCAGTTGACCCGCGCTGACCCAGTAGCACATCATCGGATCAGGACTGGCAAATGAACCACGAACGAGTACTGGGCCAGCGCTGTGTCGCAACCCCGGTTGCATCAGTTGACCCGCGCTGACCCAGTAGCACATCATCGGATCAGGACCGGCAAATGAACCACGAACGAGTACTGGGCCAGCGCTGTGTCGCAACCCCGGTTGCATCAGTTGACCCGCGCTGACCCAGTAGCACATCATCGGATCAGGACCGGCAAATGAACCACGAACGAGTACTGGGCCAGTGCTCTGTCGCAACCCCGGTTGCATCAGTTGACCCGCGCTGACCCAGTAGCACATCATCGGATCAGGACTGACAAATGAACTACGAATGAGTACTGGGCCAGCGCTGTGTCGCAACCCCGGTTGCATCAGTTGACCCGCGCTGACCCAGTAGCACATCATCGGATCAGGACTGGCAAATGACCCACGAATGAGTACTGGGCCAGCGCTGTGTCGCAACCCCGGTTGCATCAGTTGACCCGCGCTGACCCAGTAGCACATCATCGGATCAGGACTGGCAAATGACCCACGAACGAGTACTGGGCCAGCGCTGTGTCGCAACCCTGGTTGCATCAGTTGACCCGCGCTGACCCAGTAGCACATCATCGGATCAGGACTGGCGCTGTTGTAAAAAATAGTATGTTCACCTCGGAGGAAACGGTCGTCCGCCAAATCTAAATTACGTGAATCAAAATTCTCAAGCGGCACTCTTTGTTGTGATGCAAAATTCGAAACGACTCTGGAAGGATACACAGAATGAATTTATCACTTGAATGTTATCCATGAAGTTTACTCGCCCTCATAGACACAACGTGAAGTTGGCTACAAACGTAAATAGACCTTTCGACAGTGTTTCAATCCCTGCAATACACGCAACTATAAGGCCTTTGGCCGAAGACCTACACGTGCAATTTGCAACTCGCCCGACGTACGTACATCTACATAATGTCCATCGTCAGGTATAAAAGAAACATGTATTTCTGTCACCCCAGCTTACGATTAAAAAATTTATCGTTCGATCTTCAGCTTCCCTTTTCGTGTTTTCAATCTTCTCTGTATATGATCGTTGGTCCTATATCTACGGTCCTATTCAATGCAAGATAAAAACAGTTCAAGATTGGTTCTCTCGAAAAAAAGACTTCCGGAAGGCTAGGAAAAAGCCATCAGGATATCCAATGGCGGGGGCCAATATCCCGTGAGAAATATTTTTTATCTGGTAACCACAAGATTATTGTAGTTCGTACGTACACCAGTTTAGCGGGCATGTATCTACGACGGATAGCAGCTCCATATTGCTCATTTATTCATCGATGCATACGACGTATACGAATTATTTCGTGGAATATAAGATATTGCCCCGTATTCAGAATTCGCTCTTAGCTCTAAAAGTATCTCACTGGATTTTTTCCTCGTAGGAAATTCAACGTATAAAAAAACTAGTTAGACACTTCTAGCTCTAGAAGCGACTCGTGAATACGGACATTGTGTTCCTGCGTGTTCTCTATAATTTGGGATGAAGAAGGTCACCTCCCTATCGACACAGATGCGTTTAGCTGTGGTTTGATCGTGTTGTGTTGATGAAATATGGGCCACAAGAGAAGGAAGCTGAAAGGCTGCTGGGGGGGGAGGGGGGGTAGAAAATCGACAGCAAAAGCAGGTTAGTCCCGCGGAAAAGAAAAAACAAGGCACACGCGCGTGCTACTGACAAAGGTGAATATACCTATGTAAGGTATGATACGTATTATAATATGGGGCATTTCTCTCAAAATCGACTGGGCTTTTACCTTCGTCGAATCGAATTTTTCAAATCGGAGAAACAAGAAAAAAGAATGGTACAACAAAAAATGAAACTTACTTTTACTCGGAAAATCTGAAGATGAGTTTGATCTTTTTTTTGAGTCACTCACTAGAATTTTGTTTTTTTTCCATAAGTGAGCTGGGTTATCGTTGGATTGATTATTATTGGTGTAGAGTGCCCCATAGCTAGGTGTTCCTAATAGATATAGCTCCTAAACCAGCCGCGGGCAAACGAGACACGAGCCTTCATGCATAGCAGAGGATGAATCAGAATGAAACACGCCTGCCTATACGAATTGAATTTCTTTTTTTCTTCAGTTTATCTTGCTGTCGAACCTTAAAAGCTAATCCATTACCGTACCTACATATACGCGCAGGACTGCTAAGAATAACTGTATTTTTAACAGATAACCATTGTTTTACCGACGAAGAGGACGAAAAGATAGTGACGTGCGAGTTGAGCTAAACATATTTACTGACAGAATTTTGAATTTTCATGCTTAAGATCTTCATACTCCAAAATGTAAACTTTGAATTATGGGCTTGGGATTTAATAAATCGAGGTGATATCATCGCCTGACCTTATCCCCACGTTAAAGGTCACGGGTTGGTTTTGTAAAGTTACTCGAAGGATCGACAAACCTTCGCACGAAACCAAAAGCAAACGACAAAACCAAGCTGCACCCGCTCTAATTGTAAGGGACTAAAAGTCTCCGTTCTCCCCCATTCCCCCATCCACCGTTGTTGCTCTGCAACGCAAGACCTCACCACGATAAGATTCCGCGATACAGCAAAGTAAGCAGACAAAATCACTTGCATGATCATTTGACCATTCTGAATTATGGATTCCAAATTTTAAAAACTGTCAGAGTCATGAGGAATGTGGGTTTATTTCTGCATGGGGCATATCTACATTGTTAGACGTGATGCAATTTTCTACTGGCCGAAGTTTTTACGCAAAGCTACGTAAACGATGTTGTCAAATAATTAGCGTGGAAAAAGTGTAACTACGGTAATTAAACTGTAACATATGGTGTATTCGCTACATAAATACTATAATATCATAAATTTAACGACCAATCTATATCCCTTCGATAGCTCAGTTGGTAGAGCGGTGGACTGTAGTTGTACGGATTCGAGAATCTAGAGAGAGATATCCATAGGTCGCTGGTTCAAATCCGGCTCGAAGGATTTTTTTTTTCTTTCTAATTTATATTAATTATATATTTTTCCTTTCGAAATTTCCTGTCTACTATTTAGTTTATATTTTTTCTAGGCTTGTTGACTACAATACAACGATGCAACGAGCAAACGAACGAAGGTATTTTTTGTTCTTTAATTCTGGATCGGAATTATCGGATAGTGTGAATTATAAACCATGGCAAAAATATTTGAAACGTACTGGCAAAAAAAAGAAGAATTAAAAACAAACATAAGAAGGACCTTAATCCAAGATGCGCCACAAGGAGGCATGGTGTTCTAGGTTTTTCTCGTTCCGTTTCGCAATTCTATGCTCGAACCTACGCCAGTAAGTCAGAAGTAACGGTAGAGAGAAGTCCAAAACATCATCTTAAACATTAAAGTTTAACTCTCTAAATGCTTGCTGAAATAATGTTTTTCCGACGTTTTTCATTGGGCCAGGGCATATTGAAGATAGGCATCTTCTTGCGGAGTACCGAGTGCGTCGTTAATTTTATATCATAAATACGAGAAATGTAACTGTGAGTTTGTTATTCAAACGATCTGCAGCGGTACTTGAATCCTGGTAGTAATGAGAGTTCGTACGCCTGCAGCAGTTACGGGGTATAAAATATCGAATATTAAGTCGCCCCTCGCGAGGAAGTGCAGTTCCCCTTATGATACATGTGTAGGTACTGCATTATTAACTCGTTTCAGTCTCCCCCTATATATACAATAATTGGCAAGGTTCTGACACTTATGGTTAAACTTATACACCATGAAGTACGCGGTACAACGTGCAGCCATGGAAATACATTTCCATAGGGGGAATTTATAAATTACGTATACTATATATCTGTATTTACTTATTATACTTACCTTATCCAGGAGCCAGGTGTATCACGCATCACGTGTCATACGCATATATGAGTCTACCACAAATAAATCCATAATGCAGTCCCAGTGCAGCGGATCCCTCAACTGACATTCAATGTAAGCAAATAATTATATATTTCAATAGCATGATTTTCTTTTTTTGTTTATGGATAACAAATTTTGCATCTACAAAAAACCCTGTGATAACAAATTGATGGCTGAGGACCAGGAAGACGTAACCCACAAGAATCTCCTAACGATCCTGCTATATTCTACTATATTAGGACATTTCTCACAAAAACGATCGAAACAAAACTCTCAAAATTTATGGTTGTTGAAATTATGTACATTCAAGTGCGAAGCGAAAGAAAAGCTCCTTTTCTGTATTTCTTTTGCAATTTTTTCCCATTTTGGTATGGATGTACGCTCATCAGGATTGTATGAAACTCAAGCCTTATAACATTCGAAACCAAAGAGAAGTTGGACATCAAATCGAAGAAGCGATATCGTTGCTCGATGCGTTGACCCTTCTAATTCGAGCAGTCGTTATTTCTGCGAGCATCGTTATTGACCTTGACCAGGTAATTTGACAAATTTTAAGTAGCACCAAGTTCTCCCCAGCTCGAAAAAAAATTACCATCGACCGTGACAGGACTCGAACCTGCAATCTTCGGATCCGAAGTCCGACGCCTTATCCATTAGGCCACACGGTCTGATGCAAATGATACCACAGTGCCAGTATTTAGGTATAAGTTAAACCAAAACGCGAGACAACGATACGAATCAGAATTCAACGATTGATTGTTCGCATAATAATCATATTGAAAAATTGATTCGAATCGGTTACTTGCAATAAAATTTAAATTGAGATCTAAAAAAAATCGCGAGTAAATAATGACGTGGAAAATTTTGAAGTCACAATAAAGAATTTGATGAGAACAAGTAAAAAAATTAAAACGTAAATAAGAAAGGGGAAAAATACAAACAACAATTACAGCTGTTGCCCTGGTAAGGTAGTTTTGGGGTTGGTATGTGAGATTCTACAACCCCTCAACAGATGGAAAGAGTTGCTAAAATGAGTAGCGCCCAGAAGCGGCGTTTTTTCATTGTCGAATACGATTCATTAGAACACATGGAAGGTAAAGTTGGACTCCGATTATCTCGACATGGTTTTTTGACACTGCAATATATTAGGAAATTGGAACAGTGACAATTATAAGTGAACGGATTTGAAAGAATTGCACAAAATATATCGGTTGCCGCTGTGTCTTCGAGTGAGATTTTTTGTTCTTGTTTTCTGGGATTCCTAATTTTCGGTGCACATCTTGATTTTACAAATTAAACAAATGAGTTACAATAATCCATGGTACTATTAAAAGACAATTATTTCACGTGAATACATTCTGTAGTATTTAATCTTGGTGCCCATCCGCAGGTTGTTGGTGTAGTCCCTAGAATCATAGATGTATGTTGAATTATATTTATGGAGCTAAAATACTAGAATACTATTCGATGTGCCACTAGCACTTTTAGAAAACTTACAAGCATCAGCACGATAGCCGCCCTGCGAGTATCCGAGAGGGATTTCACGACACATTTGCCTGAAGTTGGGCTGTGATCAAGAGTTTGCCATCTATGAGTTGACGCAGCAAAAAAGTTATAAACCTCTTGGATGAGACTGAAAAACGACACTGCTACATCTCAGCATTTCGCAGCGCTAACCCCCAATTCCATTAAAAAAAAATAGATCAGTCCTAGAGTGTCATCATTCTTAATGTATCACAATTTCAGATCAGCCCTTTCGACACCTGCAGCGCCGGTCTTTTCATTGTCATTTCGTTTTTTCATTATTTTTTTCAATCCGATCAAGATTGGCGGCAGCGAGTCGCCGCCGCCAAGTACCTTTCGACCGGCGAGCGCAACGTGAGTGTGAATCGTTTCCCTGGACCAACTCGCCTATCTCTTTAAAACAGGGGGCGATTTTTTGTCTTCCGAACAACTTGACTTTTCTCAATGAAATTTGTACGACATCAACGCTTGGTCAAACTAATCTTGCTTGCAAAATAAGGCGAAATCGGTCCAGGGGATTCGAAGTTGTTATTTGTATAGACTAGCAGTCCGCGGTGTTAATATAAGAGTAATACTGCAAGTGCAAAGCTTCTCCAGTTCCGCGAATAGCGCGATCTCCGCAATTCAAGAGCCTCCAAAAATAGCGGCATCCAAATTGGATAACGTAGTTTAAAACGCTTCGCGACACGTCACACTGGAAGTATCAGAGCGACGCCCGTTACCCCATGATTCCTCTTGCCATTACGCCGTCGCTCTTCACCCCTCAAAAATAACGTGCGCTGAGCTTTTCTTCGTAGCGCCGCGCGCGTCTTCGACGTATTTCACCCCTAGCAACGTATGCGTCATGAAGCTCCTCAGCGGACACCGTTCGGCGCTGACTGCTGAATTTCGGACGCCACAGTCGAGCGCGAACCGCCGTACAGTCGAGACTTTGGTGGGAAGTGAATCCAAAAATTTTTAATGGCAGCGTGCGCAGTCAGCACTGACAATGAGGCGGCGAAGACGAGGCCAATGAACTGGCAGCAAAGGGTATTCGGACGTCAGCTTATAAAATGTAATCAGGCAAACTCTAGCGTAACAGATTCCGGTAGACTTCGAGACGTGGGGAAGCTCCTCGCTTCTGTAAACGGAGAACCTCTTTGCGAGACAATCGGTGTGTATTTTAGTTTTATTAATCCAGGGGCAACTTGCGACGATTTTACTAAACAGCTGACAGAGCTTTATGGAAGTGTTAACGGTGCCGTTTGCAAAGATGATGATAAAGATTGTGCAACTGACGGTGAAAAAATCCAGAAAAAAAAACGCTTTGAAGTTGTGCACGTTGTGCTTTGGAGCAATGTTGCCGATGTTCTTGATTTTGAAGAAAGTTTTCAAGGACACGTGGCTGAACTGCCTTGGATGGCTGTACCTAACGACGACTACGAACGAAAGGTATAATAACACCGATAGAATCGGAGACCCGAGTTTTAGATCGCATGAAATTTTTTCCCTTTCCAGGACTGAGCGATAACGCATGCGGTTGTAAACTTGTCCTCTGAAATGAGTCAACGGCGAGTCAGAGGCTAGGTTCGAGTTATTTAATTAATTTGACCATCGATTAACCGGAATCTAGAATACTGCACCACGTCTAGTTTGCATGCACTCTGAATATTTATATATCTAATTTGAAAACGCTCCCTTCGTTCAATGTTATGTAAGTATATATATGAATTCATATATTTAGGTATAGTTTGAATACGTACTTGCACGCCCTACGGCGAGTGATGCAGTCGTGGTATGTTCGACGTTATACGCAGGGAAAATAAATAAAAACCCGTCTACGTTCACAGTCACTCGTCACGCGTTGCGCTTGCACGCCATGTTAAATATAATCGCGATTAGGTGTATATTTATATGGCTAACAAGCCAGGCAGGGCGTCTTTTTTTTAAATGAATTCCATTTTCGACGATAGTCAAATTTTTCTAATTCCAATTATAGTGGGAAACGCTCACAATTTACATAAAAAATTCTCGTGTTTGAATACTGCGGGGTAAAAAATACAAAAAAATCCGCTCATGACTCATACATTTTAGAGTTTTATGTACAGGGCTCTTCAAAATTATGTGTCACCGCTTTACCAGGTGATTCTTCAGCTTGAGATCTGCGAAGATCACCTTCGAACCTGGCCCTGCAAAACTTATCTTCATCCGAAAAACAAGATCAATATTTTTTATAGCGCTCAAAAATTTGGCTCGTCAAGTAGATCAAAATAAATCTCTTAGAAACATAACCTTGACCTTGATTTCCGGATAAAGGTAAATTTTGCAGGGCCATGTTCGATATCCGGAGCATCCCTTCAATTCGCGTTGGTTTTTATACATGCATAGGTGTGACCACGATAAACTTCACAATGATTCTGTATGTATACGTCCTACAGTGCATACAATATGCATACACCTATGTATTTACATACACGTAACCCTATAATGGTAGCCCTATCGGTACATAAGCCCGTGTCACGTGCAGACATTAGATATATCATACATTATAATTTATGCATTCTAAATTCGATTAGGGCTGCTGGGCGATCCTCGTCGATGCTTTTTACCGAGCGACCCGAACCGAGCCATTTATAAAACTTATAAGTATACGAACATTTCCCCTCACGAAATTTTATCGCGTCTATTCTACTTTCTGGTCTGGAAATGCATGAGATAACGCCTCTGAATCATCCTACCATTATCAAAGCGTTTTTCAGGTCTGTTCACGTTTTTTGCATCGATGCTACAATGATTCAATATTGATTCTGGTGTAAATAAGTGGCATCGAAACATGCGCATGTAGCACACATTTCGAATTTTTATACCCACGGACTACTCAAGTGTGCAGATTTTTTTTATCATTAATGTTGGATTGAGCTTTCAGATTATTACAGAGGTTTTCATCAGATAATAGCCCCACCCGCCACTGACCACATAAAAAAAAGAATAAATAATAAATGGAAAATCAGCATTTCTGGTACCAACGGTTACTTTATGTAACGTGGTTTCATAGTCAGCGATAAAAGGCTGGAAAAGCAGGGCAAAATCGACCGTACCCAACCAAAAAAAATTATCTCTAATTATCGGGCGTTCTATAGAACCCAAAGAAATACCCAACAAAATAATAACCGGCTGGTAAAATGAAAATTAAGAAGGCATTTTGAATAATCAAAACTATTTCTTTTTTCTAACACGCTCCTAAAATTTTGCGATTGTCTCGTTTTTGCATCAAACTTAATTGCATCGGTATGCATTTATCAAGTGGCGGTCGTTTCTTCCCTCCCCAAATCTCTTTCCCCTGTATTTTTATCACCGGTAGTTTAACAGGCTTTATCGTTTCGTTTCACTGGCTTTGATATGGGAATATTGGATTTACTTTGCTTTGTTGTTTTTTTTATGGTCCGTTTTGACCGTTTTCTGTTTATGTATCGTAAAGACTCGAAGGTTCGAGACGGAGTGAGATATTCGGAATTTTTTGTCAAAGCCACCACTTGTTTTTTTAATGTCAACTTCGACCTTGTGATTTTAATGAAAACCAAAGAATAATATATCATTTACCTTAGCGCATTTAATTCAATTCTCCGCGGTTAAAGTTTCCGCCGTTGCCAAAATTTGGACGGACCGACGGATGGAATCTTCATTGATATACACTGCAGTCAAAATTAGGTTTGTTTTAATCATCAACCTTTTCTGATGCAAATTATCCATTACTGTTAAAACAGAAGATGAACTTTACCATAATACAATTTCGACACTTCAATGCATAACGTGCACTCAACTTAATCCATTTTTTTATTCATCCCATTATGAGCCACACTTTTTGAAAAAGCACGATCACTTCATAAATTGTCTGATAAACTGCACACAATTTGAATGACTCGACTTAAAAGTAAATAAACTGTTGCAGGTCACGATAAACGTCTCGAGTGTAAATAATTACGAATCAAAATTATTAACCCGAACACCGCCGCGATGTTTTGAACCTGCAGTTCATCCAATTCATTTAGTAGGTGTTATTATAATGTTGAATTTTATTTGGCATTATCGTCGGTTACACGTAAGTCGTACGTACAACGTACGTAACTCAGCTGCAGATCTGAGACTGAATTTTGGCAACTCGCTTTGAAGAGGCTTAGGCTAATCTGGTCATGATACAATAACAATAGTTACCGCTAAGATTTCGCACTTTTCCACGGTAGTGTCAAATTCAAAAGAGAAAATTAATGATCGTAACATCCCTGATTAAAATCATCAAATTTCATATCCATGTGGAACAGGACGTTTCATGGTAACCAATAGATGTACGAAGTTTTCTTATGCTCGTCACTTGGATGAAAAATCCTGCAAGTTTCAGATTTTTCCAGACGGACCAACGTTTATTGAAAAATTCTTGGATCCTAATACTTTTCCTGTATCATCAAATGTAATGAAAAGGGAAAACAAGGAGGTGGTAACCCGGTTGACCGCAATTGACCAAAAGGGGTCGGGTTTAAAAGTAGTCGATTTCACATAAAATTACATTCTACGTATAAAAACACATGCAGTTTCCGGTTCGCTCCAAGAAAACGCCCTCCTGGATGAGCCGGCAAGAATTGTACGCACACATATGATGCATATTTACAAAAGTGGAAGTAAAAACAAGCTCGTATCCCATGAAGCAGATATAAACAATGCGTCTAACCCGTCCTAAGCTTTGAGTCTGGGCTCATAAATATCAGTCGACTTCTGGGGGTAGCTAAATACGCATGTGGTAGTATCCTAACTACGTGTGCAAGGTTTTATCGTTATACTTATGTACAGGATTTACCTACAGTGACGGAACTGTTTGCTCAAAATGATAGACGTCACAAACCAGAGAGAGTGTTTCATGTTCATCCCAACTTGACTCAACTCAACTCAAACCAGCTCAGCTCAGTACCGCTCACAATCAGCTCCGAGCTCAGCTTCATCGTCAGCTCGGCTACTTGGCTGCCAAAGGCAAAGCTGGCGTGCAGATACCTATGAAAAAAGGTTGCTTGGCTCTCAACGCCGACGGGTAGAAGCCTAAGTTCCGGAAGGCCAACTGTATAGATGAAAGACTCCTCCAGTGTTTGACATTATGCCCATTCTTTTATCGCAGCCGTGTCCCTGGCTAAATAATGATATTTGAGTTGTGAAAATTTAAAAAGACGTTGGCTGCTATGAGACACTTTTTCAGGTGTGGCATCCATTTTACTTCTTTCATTTATATGGAGTATACCTATAGCACCATTTTGTACGAAGACCAGCTACTTCAGTATCAGCTTAAACGGCTCGCGCCGCAAGCTTTGAAGTAGCCTTGTGGATGAATAGGCTTGATGGGCGTACGCGGGAGCGAAGCCCATTTTGCAGCTCACAATTCGAGCTATACCTACGCTCGGTTCATCTCTAGACAAACAGAGAAATGGGAATAGTTCGGTATAGCTCTATCCGGTCGCGACGTATATAACCTACATTCCCATGAATAGCTCTCTTTTTTTTGTTTATTTTAATCAGAACGCAAAGCTGCAATTCAGAGCTCGTAAAATGATCTCCTTTCCTCGAACGCTCCAATCTACTGAGTCTAGGAAGGTTTGTCCCAAAACAATGTCGGCGTTCAATGACTGTTTCGGCACAACGGTAGCTGGAATCCTAAATGTTTCATTCTCGATGATGCCCTCGTACTCCAATGGCTAGGTGCTTGGGGTATGTGACTCCCCATACCTTTTAGTTCCTTCGATTGATTCATAAGGTTATACCTCACTACTTGGGGTATACAACGTTCTTTGATGAGGTTCAAAGTGCTACCTGAGTCAATGAGTGCGGAGAATGTGCCTCCTTGTACCTTAACCGCCTATTGTAGTATCGGGATGCGTTGTTTGGATAACCCAGCATCTGCACCACTTGCGACCTTATACCGTCTAGTACGCGCTAATATTGTGCTATTTTATTTCGCAAAACTTGTTGCCACGTTATTGATTCCGATCGATCTTGATCTTGTTCGCGGTCACAGGGAAAACATTCGCCGGTTCGACTTTGGAAATATAAACGGTCACAGGGAAGATGTCTGCAGGTGTCTCTAAATTTGCAAATTCATGCAGAGGCATACAATTTTTTTTCTGTTTCATTCGGCATACATCATAATTCGGAATGAGGAATGACTACTTTTGAGAAGCGAATGTGGTAGGAGAGAAGTGGAGGAGTCGAGTTAAGTCTAGAGTCCCGGTGATGGTGTGTGAAGCACTACTACGGGAGGCCAGGGGCCCGCCGTCTGAAGAACAAACAACACTTGCAGAATGAAAAAAAATATGTTGTAGTTTAAAAAAGAACAGGTGGCGCAAGTGGCAACGATTTTATGCAAGCTCTATCCCATCTCCATTTCATCATATATCTCTGACCTCGCACTTTTTCTCCCTGGGGAGTAGAGGTGAGATTTTGCTCCCGTTCATGTGACCCGCTCGAAAACCGTCGATTTAGGCCCACTCTAGAGGCACGTAAACCGGCCATATTTATACATTATTTATATATTATAAAATGGTAATTTTAAGGCGGGGAAGACATATTTTCCTTCACTTTATTCTATTAGATGATTGTAAAGTTCACGGCAGTAGTGGGTGATCGCCGGTGAAAGGGGCGGGGGGGAAGACATACTCATACAAAACTATCTGCAGGATGAAACAATCGTCAGAAAACTCGTAGGGCAAGAGAGGTGTCGGTACACATGTACGAACGCCTTGCGTTGCCACGTCCCCCACCCCCCTTACATACACGTCGCAGCATTCGGAAGAAAAGAAATACAAGAAAAAAGGGCAAAGGAGAGTAAAACGAAGCGTTGGGCGCGGGTAGAGGGAAAAAGTAAAGGGTTCGTTGGTCCTGCGTCCGGAGTACAGAGGGAGAGCGAGAGCGAGAAAGAGGAAGAAAGAGAGAGGGTGGGTGAGTCCCGCGGGCGTTACGAGGGTGTTCGAGGTTGTGCCTGGCGAGGGTTGACGGGGGTCTCGCAGCTAGGGCGTCTCGTGGCAAATAGCAATAGCTAGCTGCCTGCCGCGAGAGAGCCAAGGGACTGTATGGCAGAGGCTATATAGCAACTGGGGAAATGAAGAGAAGAGTGGAGAGGAGAGGAAAGAGAGAGAGCGGTATCGACCGACCTCTCTACAGAACCACCGTCGAACGGGTTCCCCATGAACCCCTATGTATATCTAGCTATATGTATATATAGTATACTATACTATAATAGCTATAGTACAGATATACCATACCATACTAGCTATACTATATTTCTCTGTGCATTTTGCACCCTTCTGCACTCGCGGGTGTCCCGAGTTCCGAGTCCTAGAGTCCTGGAGTCCTGGAGTCCCGCGGCAGGATGGGGTCGCATGGTGACCCGCCTGCAGCAGGGACCCCGCTCGCAAGTGCAGAAAAGTGCGGCCTTTATAGGCACACGCGCACCCTCCAGAACATTCCCATACATAGTCTGTGTAAAGTGCGAGTTTTTCACCCTGTTCCTAATTACAAGCGAAACTTCGATCTTCTTTTCTCAAGGGAACGGTCGAAAATCAAATTGAATTTTCATTTCCGATAGATTACTGGATTTTGTATAAAAGATTGAATACACCCCCGATCATGCAATTCAGAATCCTGACCGCGGAAAATTGTTTCTCGTTACTGCAACAGCTGCTGTTCCTTCGCCAAAGCTCGTCAGTGTAGTAGAACGGAGTTGGGGAAAATTGCCTGATTTCCAGCAGGTAATGGAACAACTAGCAATAGCTTACGGCAAAGAGAATACCCGAGAGAAGCGGGGAAGCGTGTATCATATGAATATAAACGTCAAAATCTCTCGCCGAGAATTGCAGTGAGTATGGCCGGTATATCGTGGATTTTATATCTCGTATGCGTAGGATTTACGTCCCACTCGCTGAAAGCAACGGAGTATAATTTTCATTGGGGAACGTTGCGCCGGCGCATTTAATACGTGTATTTGTACTATACATGTACCGATAGTTTACATATATAAATGCAGACACTAACGAAGTGAGAAATATAAGCCAGACGACTGTAGGTGTTCAGATTTTTCTCGATTTGACCCTGAGTGTGCGCGAACGTAAAAAACGCGTAGGGGAGAGCGGGGTAATTGTGAACATGGGGTAAATCTGGACGACACCATTTCCCAATATTTCTTTCGTTTAATTCCCGTATGAACGGTACCAATAGAAAGCTCTCTTTATTTGGGCGTGATCAGATTGCAGGGGAAATAAAATTGTATTCATTTAAGCATTCGTTTGTATGGATGATCATTTCGAACTTCCTGTATCCCAAATTTCAACGTGTGTGCAGGAGTGATTTGTGCACCTGCATAATTTCGATGATTTATAATAAATCAGGGTCGCATCAGCTGCTCCCTTATACATCAATTTGCCGATACGAGCTTCCGTTTCTGCCTACCTTATATATCCATATCCCTGGCTCACGCAGTAGGTAGTGCAATGCGACTTGCAGGCACTTGCAGTAGCGTAGAACTTACGAGATATCACACAGCCCCGCATACCACTGATCTCCAGTACCACATACCCATAAGCGCTACAGCCCACAGCAATTTCTTTTATCGTTGGAGTTCACCCCTGTCTAGCTGTATTGCAGTTGGTAACCAGGGTGTATAAGCGTGCACCTCGAGTCTGGTGTGCAGCAGCAATAATTTGCATATTATACTGACTTCGTTAAATGGTCATGTCGCATATGGTAGTCCTCCGTGGCACACATGATGCCACGTAGAAAACAACCCTCCGTTTTTAACGGTGAACCACGTACCATACACACATACATACGTTCATACGGTTGTCGCGGTTAAGTTGGCTGCACACACGTATGTATTTATTTAAAGGTTTGTGTATGGCACGCTCGAATAGGTGCAGAGCATCAACAGTTGAGAATAAATATGATCCACTCAGACTGCGCCAGATTCATCCTGACGGAAAATGAATAAACAAAAACAAAAATCCTCGGGACTTTAAACTGAGAGCGAGCGAAAAAAAGACTCATGACTAAACAAGTGTAAATTTGCACAGTTAAACTTTTATACTTATGTCAACATTAGATTATTAACAACTGTACGGTATGTATAAGTAAGTAGGGGCGTCCTTAGAAATATGATCTTCGAATTTTGATGCTGCTATAGGCTCAAAATTCAAAAATGACATTTTAAGGACCACCCTGTACATTATACAAGTAAGAAAATTATTCCTAATAGTCCGACCAGATTCTACGATTTTTTCGTTTATATAGGTTTGTACATACATACGTCCTGTACTTTGACTTCGAACAACTGATGACAACCAAACTATGAAATGAGGCATGAATTCCTGATGTCTTTCAATCAAGGAGAAAGTCTCTCCCTAGGGATTGACCACAGTTGGCTTCCAGAAGTCGCGTGCGGATCTCATGATATGTAGAGACTAAACCACCTTGATCCTAGATTGTACGGTGCGGGATCTATTCCCCAAACCGGAATTTTAAACCCTTAACGTTCCACCCTCCACTTACTGAGACACAATTTTATTTCCCCTGCAATCTAATCACGCCCAATCCTGATAAGCCCTATCTCAACGGTACCAACTCACCCAGCCCTGACTCTGCTTCTAGTTTCCCCCTTTTCTTACGTCACCCTCAAAATCCCTGGTGTGCAGGGTGTTCCTATACCGTGAGTTTACGGTGAAACCGATCGGTCATGTTAAGATGCCAACGTGCGGGCGTCACTAACGCATGAATTCGTTAGCTTTGGTACCCACGGTATACGATGTAATTGAAGTGTGTAAATGTCTAACGGCTATTTTGTGTAAAGCAGATCAGTGACCCGTCAGATGTTATTTTAAATTAACATTTATCGTACTCGGGAAGTTCGGCTGGCAGCCACACGCGTATTGTTTTGTGCTTGTTTCTCACGTCTGCAGTTTAATTCGAAACATACCTACAAACCTACCAGTTTCCGACAGCAGGAAATTCGATGCACGTAGATTCAGAATCGCTTTGGAAATGAAAGCGTAGAGTCAGTACTAACCCCTCGATGACGTGACCTGGCCAATTCCAATTTGGATTTTATTCAACAACCCTCTTGGCCCTCACTTTCACTATCGCCCTACCCAGACACAAGACCCCGCGGGTATGCCCTCAACAGGGTGGGTAGCCATCGGGGGCCACGCGTGACCTCTGCTGCAGTATTCTACATATCTAAAGTGAACAGATTCTGTGACTTGACAACACGTTTCTACACCAAAATCGGTGTGGACTTCTATAGAATACGGAGCGGTGTTGAACCGGTGTCAATTTTGTCACCCATTTTCTAACAGTGGCAGACCAGATGTAATTAACGCAAACCGATTTGTACGGCCCTGCCTACGCATAGTCCGCATATTTCTTTTGACGGGATGCTGAAATAGGCGGAAGAAACGAGTAGGGTAACCGTGACATGGGGATACATAATCGCAAATAACATGCAGGCATCGTCAAAACGACGTCAAAGCTCGCTGTGCTGAGCACGTCATCCGCATTTTGGACGATGCAAAGATTTGGCACGAAACGGAGTGGAAGCAAGAAAGGAGGTCTCGCACAATTCAAGCGTATTATTCGTCGTCTCCCCAGCGAGGGGGAAACGATATGGCGTGTGGCTCCACCGAGTTCTGAAAAGAAGCCATTTCACAGGCTTATTTTTATTGCGGTGTTTTTTTCTTTTTGTTTGTTCCAAGTCCTACTCCTGCAAGTTATATCATATTACGCGTCGGCTTTCAGATGTAACATGCTCCAATGTAAGTACTCACAGGGTAACCTATTATGTAAATATACAACTCCCCATTTCGAAAGAGGCTTATGCCACAAAGTAAAGGTATAGTATAGGGGAGAGTTGTGAAGAATGGAAAGATACATGACTTATCGTTACAGAGATCAAGAATCAACGACATAAACGAGATACGAAGCAACTAAATACAATCTTGAAAGAAAATTCGTGAGCGAAACGGTGTATAAAATGCGGGTCTCCCTCATATTTTGCCCCCTATTTATTTCCATTCCGTTCATTCCCCTCGCTCATTATATTCTGTGGAGACTTCTTCCTTCGCTCGAGGGCGGATGGATGGCCGCATATAACGAAGCGAAAGTAGCTAGGGGATGGTTCTATTTGGAGTTTTTACGGTTATTGGCGTCGCAATGTCTGCAGCGGGTACGTTGTAAACCGTTCCGTGCAGATGAAACGCTTCTTGTTTTTGTTCTTCCACCGCGCGTTCTATTGCTGGTCATCGATCCAATCCGCTCAGACCGCTCAACTTTGTCTAAAGCACTGATCGCTCGAGCTGCTCACATCGTGTGCTGCAGGGGACAAGAAAAAAGAAGGGCGCAACGAAAACCGTAGATGGATACTCTATATGCGAGGGTTGTCCGAAAGGCTTAACGCATCTGAACTTTTGATTGCCTAGGCTGTTGTTGTTTTCTTTTTATAGTTCATTCGAACGATGGAAATATTTTAATAGCGTTTTGATATTACCGGGTAGAATTTATTTTGAAATGTTTGTTGAGTGCTGCTGCGAACGCGAGGGTTGCGTTGATCGTATGCGTTTGCATGTCTCTTCTTTGCGTACGTACGTACACATTGAAATTGTGTAACCTGCACTGAAAAACGTTGCAAGCGAGGAATAAATCAGACCAACAGCGTGATTCTTGCACGCATTGTCAGACGGAAGAGTATACGGGGATGAAAAAAGAAAAAGGGGGAAAAATCGCGTTAATATCCTATGACAATGTTTCCCCCTTCACAGAGATGTGAATATGAAATTTCATTGGGGGAAAAAGAACACCATGGAAAATACAGAAGGTATTAAAAAGTCGCGCGATGTGTCAGCTATCGTATCTAGGGATGTATACCGCGATGTAGACCGGTTATAACTGCAGGATGTTACCGCAGGCTTTGCTTCTATTGGATTGAAATCACGAGTCGCTGCAGCACATATCCGCGCTCGTTGTACCTTATGTAAAAAATAAAAGAACAAACAAACTGGAAATGCTGTATACGGAAGAAATAAATTAGGTACAGAACGTTCCATACATAGGTATAGAACGGTCGACGACATGCGGTCACAGAATTATACACGCAGCACACTTGATATTGAAAAAAATTTCTGGCATCTCAATCATCCCGTATTGCATTTTTTTTTAATTTGTTTTTTCGCCATTTTCGCCATTGCAGTCAGGTGCATTACGCCAGTATAGTCTTTACGTTAAAAGTATTTTCGTTGCAGACGCGATTGACGAGGAGGTACCGGATCAAAGCAGGAGTCCCTACGCTGATCCTTCTCGAGGGTGGTACCGGATCGGTTGTGACTCGTGGAGGCGTCGAACGCACCCTGGCTGATCCCACAGGCGCCAACTTTCCCTGGAGGCCACCCCATCCTAAGGCCACCCTAGTCGACGGACCCCTTTTGCCGTGCGGGGGGCGAGACAATAACGAACCGATGCTCCATGAAGAACTTCGGCACTGCGTCAAGGGCGTATATTTCAGCGCCCACTGGGTAAGTCAGAGGCAAAGCATCGCGCGTTTTTTCTTCTTGGATTTACGGAATGATGGGGAGGAAAAGTAGACGTCTTCTAGTACGACTTCATTTGTCTGCAACTGACTTTCTTTGGCTACGTTCGCGGAATTTGTACTTTGAACCACGTCTGCGTTTGGACAAATTACGGTTCTCAATTTATATCCCGAATTCCCGAAATCAGTTTAGATCAAACAGGTCTCCAGACATGTGCTTCGAAGGAGATCTCATGGAGAGAGGAAAAGATCAGCTTTATTCAATGCCACTTGCAAGGTTATCTAGTTTCACGGACGTATTACTCGTGCGCAGGGATCTGGAAACGGAATCGAATATAACGCCGGAAGTCTTGGCGCAGGAAAACGAATAAATGAATCTCATATATTATATACTCCGAAACTCGAATACGTCCCATTGATACCATTGAGTCCTCCAGAACTATTCTGTGATTATATATGTATGTCAAATGTAGCGCCTTCTTGCGACTGAAAAAATCTTTTGTCTTTTTTTATCGCGACCCCCCGGTAATCGACCCGGTAATTAGTCGTCGTTGATTCGCTTAGAGCATAAATATATTGAACATATCTATGCTTGCAGGTAAAAAATAGTCATTATTGCATACTTTGAGTTCTGCTCATTTTCAGTGCCCCCCATGTAAAGCCTTCACACCACAACTGGTGGACACGTATCAAAGGATCCGAGAAAGGGGACACAATTTTGAAGTCATCTTTGTCAGCTCTGATCGGTAAGTATGGAGTCTAATTTTCATATACGATCTTGCTTCGTTTGAATCTGCCTCATATAATTACAGTACCGTATGGAAAAAATTCTCGATGAATTCTTAATTTGTCCTTCGAGAGGGACTCAAAATCCCAAAAGTCCGTCAGAAAAGTTTTAATAATCCATTCTGAGTTGTCTTAAAAATTTATGTCTAGCACAATTAAAGCCCATCGTATCTGGATAAATGAAAATTGAAAGACTTTCCACAAGGCCAAGAAGCATTAAATAAATAAATCGTAATTCAAGTTCTTTCAATCGCGAAGTTTGATGGCGGTGTATAAAAAAGCGTGAAAAATACAGCCGATACATTGGACCCTGAAAAAAGGAGGATAAATATATTTTTATTCGGAGTCACGGTCGCGTAGTAAAGATAAACGATACAAACATATATGTATATGGTACGTCAGCGTGAACGCACACGGTGGGTCGAGGCGCGGTGGCCGAATGATAGTTCATTGATTTCCCATAAAAGTGGATGTACGGAAAGATAGGAGATTCGGCATACCCGGCTGCCTCTGCTCCTGTTCTGTCTAGCGCTACGCACACACTTGACGTAATACCGACGACCCCTTGAATATAGCGAAGGGCGATATACCTACCACCACAGCGCACGCTGACGATCAATATTTCTTCGCTTGGTGCCGCTCTCCTTGGTCCTTCCACTCATTACCATCAAAAGATACGACCGCATAAGGAACATTCGAAAAAAATTTTCGCCGCCCGTTCGTTTTTATTTTTTTCTCCACCCTACAGCTACCCCATATCCACTGACCACTGATCTCTAATGTAAGAAAGAGATTAGTGCCTGTATTTCATCATTCATCGCATTAGATTTTCGCTATTCATAAAAACTGTAGATATGAGAATCCATTGAGCTTGACCCGTTATATACCGATTTCCATTTCATCGATGTTGCTTTATGGAGATTTTTTGAACCTTTTTCTTTGTTTCAGGAGCGAGGAATCCTACAACGCTTACACAGAGACGATGCCCTGGCTCAGGATACCTTTTTCGCAAGAAGAACGACGGAGGAAACTCGCTCACGCTTTAGACGTTCAAGCGATACCCACTCTCGTAATTCTAGACCCACGTGACAATATCATTACCTTGGAAGGACGCGCCGAACTCCTCGAAGATCCGGAGGGTTTGGTAAGAGTGTAAGACAGAATTGCAATCCTTACCCTAATCCAACCATATTATACACCCCGTTCGTCCGCAGCAAACACCTTATATTCCATCATTTAAAATAATAATGGTGATAGTAATAATAATAATAATAACGATAATGATAACCATAACAATAATAACAAATTGACAAAAATTAATTACTCGCGTTTCAGAATTTCCCATGGGCAAGCAGACTTGTGAACATCTTGACGGAAAAGTATGCCACAACCCTCCACGACGCTCCAGCAATAATCTTATTCGTTGGTGAGTTTCGATGTATTATCGCTTAGATTAGTGGTAATCTGGGATAGGGTGAATCTAACGAGATGCATCGCCTTGTCTTTATTTTTTTCACATCAACTGTCCCATGGGCATTCTCCTTAAGACCCTTAAGGGATTCTGAGCGCAACGAAACATCGTCTAATGTATTTTGGCTTTTTTATATCTTGATTTTCAGAGGGCGATGATTGCGAAATACAATTCGGAGAAAGCGTTTTAGTTCCAGCAGCAGAAGCCTACCGACGTGATCGTCCGGACTACGACCCAACATACGATGACTTGGACAGCCACCTCCAGTTCTTCATTGCGTTAGACGTAAGTGCAATTAATCGATAGCAGGTGCTTTTACCGATGAGTATAACGGCTGTGAGCCCTCAATTGTTTTCTAATGATCTGCATAATCTTATTGTGTTGCCTAATCGTATTTCTGATTGTAGTGTGAAACCTCGGATATTCTGAGAGAGTTCGTTGGCCTGGAAGATGCGGTTCCCTTGTTGACTGCCATTGACATTCCACGGGGTATTTATGCCGTAATGGAGGATGGAGCAGAAATTACGGTAGATTCAGTACAGCAGTTCGTTGATGGATTTATAAATGATAAACTGTCGACAAACAAAATCGCCGCCGTCCACAAGTCTGTCGCGGAAACTGGGCAGATCGCAGTTAGTGCGAAGTGATGTTGATATTATCGCGTAAGTTTAGTGGTGCTTCTGGGATAGGGTAGATCTAACGGGATGCGCCGCCTTATCTTGAGATGCCTACGAATTTTTTTTTTTTTCTTTCTAGTATCAAATGTCCAATTGAAAACTCAATTACCAGCCTCAAACTGAAACCTTTTTCATTCCTTATATGTTGAATGAGAATGAAAAATATCAAATAATAGGGGCCAGAAACAAGAGGCAACCTGAAAGATCATCCAGTCCATTTTTCTAGCATTTCATAAAAAGGATGGACGAAGAAACAAGAATCCTATGTTTTTAGGGTCAAATGGCATGTGAGTTTTTCCAAGATTTAACTCTATCAATCTTCTGATCGAGCAGATTGTTAGTTTCTTTGCATGAGAACAGAAACAAAAAGAAAAATAAATGAAAAAGTGCAATAAATTATTTGTCGTGAATGTCGAAATTTTATACCTACGCAATCGTACTCTGAGATTAGATCGAGGAGCAAATTAAAAATTAAAGTTGAAAGAATATTATACTCATCATTGTAATTATGTCTGCGCACCTGAGGATGATCATAAATTTCTTTCATTTGAGAATTGCATTTACACCTTTCACCATTTTTTTAATGTTATATAAGTTTTAAATGTTCATGGCGATTCATCGGAAATCTATAGTTGCGCCAGTTTTCCAAATTTCGTAAGCGAGACTTGCAGAGAAAAATTCCACATCCATGCCGAAGACCTACAAGCAGTAAAAGGCATCTGACAATTACCGGAGAGACAAATTTTCACACGGAAAATCATTCCTGTGCTGAAAAGAACTGGGGGGTAGACGTCATTCGGTCAAAATATCTCATTTTATGAAAAGTTTCCATTACTGGAGAAAAGCAGCAGACATCCACCGACTTTAACTTGTATATAGACGCAGCCACAACTGTTCCACGGTGAGCCCCACATGCGTTTTATTTCAGACAAGGAGTGCTTTTTCTACGAGAAGCTCCAAGCGGTGAACAGTGTCAGGCGTCAGGCGTCAGCCATCTATGGGTAGCACAAAAAGCTCGAATGTCTTGAGTGCAAAAGTTGAAATTTGCTATTCGGCATCGGAGGTTTGGAGGCGCCCTTGATCAAAGGTGCCCCTGTGCGCCCGTATTTTTAACGTTGAAAAAGATAAATTATTTACCAGTGACTGGAATAGTTCTTTATTATAGATTTTAAAGAATTAACGTTCGAGGCGTGGAAATTCAAACCGAAGGAAGGAAGGATCCGCAGGATTACTTGTCAAATGAGAAATAAATGTTCTGAACGAAAAAGTTGCTTTTATTTTATTACTTCAGGACTAAATTACAGTGTGGGGTTTTGAACATAAATAGATTATACATAAACCTGGAAATATACCTGCACTATGTGTAATACAGAATAGCTAAATCGGCTCACGAGGTGTTCGCTGAATTGGAGCATTTTTTGAACGTCGGAGATTCCTTTTTGGAGCTTTCGGAACATCCGACAGTATCAAGTGTCGCGTTATCCAGCTTCTGAGTATCTGGGGTTATGCGGACTTCTGCAATTCCGAGTGAATTTGGCATTAAAATAACAAATTACCAAGATGTCTCACATTTTCTGACTTTACCAAATTTTCCTGGCTCAACCGCTCTAGCCTGAACGACCGTTGTTCTCACTTCGTGTTCAACCGATAACGCAAATTCGTTTAGCTGGAAAAAATTGGAAATGATAATTTAAGCTTAAGTTTCAGTTGAAGGAACTTTGAAAGCATTTTATATGGGGCTTGCTCTTCCGACTTTGTAAAGATATCTTCACGTACCATGAGAAATTTTAGCGATATTAATTTTGCAACTAATACCCAACTTTAACAACTAACACCCAAAAGTAACAGGATATAAAAGCAGGATGAAAGTGATTATCGTAGACTTACTTCTGCAATTTTTTGTTCGTCTGTCACATCTTTAGATTTTTTGAATTCCTCGTTTACTTTCTTTCTTGTAACTGGAGACATATAAACACGGATATACAAGGTGTCCCATTTTAAGTGATCCATTTTGATTACTCGAAAGGATGAGGTCAGATTTCTCCAGAATCTGAAAGAACGTTAAATTCTGCACCAAAAAGTACTCACATACATATGGCCTAAAGTCCATAGATACTTGTGTAGAGCCGGTCAAAAAAGTGTGCTTACACGTGGGCTCGCGCGTCGCGGCCGTGGTGCAGCGTCCGCCAGCGTACCAGCGAGGCGCCAGCAGTCAGACTCGCCACTCGCCACTCGCCACTCGCACTCGCCACTCGCACTCGCTGGTACGCTGGCGGACGCTGCACCACGGCCGCGACGCGCGAGCCCATGTGTAAGCACACTTTTTTGACCGGCTCTACACAAGTATCTATGGACTTTAGGCCATATGTGTGTGAGTACTTTTTGGTGCAAAATTTGACGCTCTTTCAGATTCTGGAGAAAAAAATATGTCATTCCTGTAGAAAAAAACAAGTTGACCTCGATTTGACCCTTTTGAAGTAATTTAAAAAAAAATTGGATATAGCCAAGTATTTTCCCTCTCGAAACCCTACAACTTTTGTATGAAAAGTTTTTTCGTATGACCTCATCCTTTCGAGTAATCAAAATTAAGTAATGAGTAAATTGCCATTAGATCGCTACCTTCTAGAGCAGCAACGTCGCCCTGGAATGTTTTCAATCTTGTACGGTGAAGTTTCTTGAATGTACTCAGCACCTCAAACAAGTAAAATGTCATGTATAGACAGACAAACACTTGTCAAGAATTTGGGGATCAGTTTGATTTGATAAATAATGCAGAATGTACAGAATATTATATCATATTCCTATCGTTCAACGGAAAAGTTTTTACCGACTATCATTCGTTCATGCGCTTTTAGGAGCAATTATTTTATTTTTAGAAAGATTATTTTGAAAATGTACACATACATAACCTCCACCGTTTTTTAAGCTCTCAATTGATCACCGTACGACATGATTATAGACAGTGGAAATGTTCGTGGACACACTGCAACACATCCAAGAAAAACGCGAAATTGATTCCTCAGTACAATTACCTGCTTTCGAAGATATCCGCTCATCCTTCTAACGAAGTTATTTCTGCTTTCAAGTTTTCTGAAGCTGATGCATAAGCAAACTATTGGCAATAGTTATAACTGTTACGTAGCTAAGGCAATCCGAGATCCTGTCGAGAAAGAAGGCTGCTCATGAATTCTGCAGTTGCCGGTTTGACTCATCGCTTTTTACCGTCTGCCCCACCATTTATCGACCTCCGCAATGTAGACCTTCTCTTTCTGTGTTGACTGAAGAGTTTTGGAAGAGCTTTGGAAGAGCTTTATGAAACTCTGTAAATCATTGTTTCAGAAAATACCGTATTGTTCCGAGTATAATTCGAGTCCCAGTTTTAAGATTAGGTTCAAGGAATTTTTTAGGACCTCGCATCGTTGACTGGCAATTGGTGCTATGCAATGCGTTTAGTAAGCACATTACAGAGTTGAAAATGTTAACTGTGAATAGTTTTGCTGACTCGCCGGCGAGTCTAGTGAGAGGGCGCAAGCTCGCGAGACTTCGCATCGACTTGGTGCCGAGCAGTGGGGTCAGCTCATAGACTTAGAACCAAGTCTCTGGGTCAGCTATCCAGTTTTTAATCATCAGTTATCAGTGCACTAATAAAGACTACTACTGACAATGAGTGGCGCGGAGACAAGAGTCCGACTGTCATTGCAAATCTTCTGTCAACGATCCTCAGTCAACGCTCGTTTACAAGACGACTTTGTATTCAACGAATTTTGGAATCAAATTCGTTCAGTTTATCAAAAAATTGACAACGGCATGATCGATATTCAAAGTTAGATTATCAACATGTTCTATAAAAGTACAATAGAAATGCGAGGAATAATGAGGGGTAGGTGATACAAATACGGGTCAGTACATATTACAACTCAGTTGTCGTCAAAGTCCTCTGCATGAGGAGAAAGTTCATTATTCAGAAAAACAACCCTGGCTCAACGTTTGCCAAACGATTACGAAGAGCAACTCGTAGCATGTGGAAAATACATCCCGAAACTTATGCTCTAGAAAGCCAATCAGACAGCTCCCACCCTATCAACAATTTCTGTTTTTTCCCAATGAAATAATATTCTCCAAATCTTTCTTTAGTTGCCAAAAAATGTTACTATATTCAGTTGAAAGAAATCCATATGAAGATCCATATGACCCTACGACATTTATATATTCAATTCTAAAAAATGCAGGTATTATAAAATCAGTTATTCTCGCCTGAGTTACACTGGATGCAAAACTTAGGGTGTTCATTGCAAGCCATGGCCCGGT
The DNA here is from genome assembly GCA_963932425.1 of Athalia cordata. Classification (NCBI taxonomy): domain Eukaryota; kingdom Metazoa; phylum Arthropoda; class Insecta; order Hymenoptera; family Athaliidae; genus Athalia; species Athalia cordata. Next base: position 2,391,302 of record OZ010627.1, read on the forward strand.
GGCTCAAACCTGCCGCTTGAATGTTTCGCTAATAATTTCTTCAATCATGCCTGCATATGGACAAAATGCAGACACCATGGAATATTCCATCATAATAATCAAAAAACGATCGCTAGTTCTATTTATCGAAATGTAAATTTTAAAAAATTTGCTCATCCCTTGTGGGGATCGAACCCACGACCTTTGGATTAGAAGTCCAACGCGCTATCCTCTGCGCCAAAGGGACTTATGAATATTGTACAAAAAATATTGTTCAAGCAAACAAGTCTAAATCAAGGGGCTTGGAGCAAGAAAGGAGCAACTCTTTTTCAACGTTAGTTTTAATTTCAGTCTCCCTAAAGAATGAAACTTTTATTTGTGTCTAAAAAATTAACTTCTATCCATATAAAAGCATGTGTCACTTTTGTGGGATACGCCCTTTTGAAGTGCAAAATTTATTGAAAATCAAGAAAGTATGAATAATTGGGTTTTCAGCAATCTATTTAAATGCGATTTTTGAAATTCCTGACTACCCCTAACCCCTTAATTGTGGATATTGATCAGAAGCTGTGGTTTCCACACCAACAACGCTCTTGGAGCATTCCTTTGCACATCGATTCAATTGTGCATTAATAAGTTGGAAATATAAGTATTGAGTTAAGTATTAACGTAATTTGTCGCACGTCCCAAGTCGGCTACAAACAGCGGCAGTTCCGCAGAAACCAATTCGGTGTTGTCAAAACTTTGCGCAAAAGCGTTAACACAAACTGGTATGTTGCCGTCGTGGTCCTGTGGGGAACCAGGTACTAGGTACTGTATTTCTTTTCATGTAGCTGAAACTTAAAATTATATTTCGATGGGGAATCATGATGATGATAATAAAGTAAACAATTATAATGGATTTTGAACAAAAGTTAATCTTCTGGGTTGGGGTGAGCGTCGGATGTGACATAGTTTTGAAACAGTGTCTAAGTTCGGGTATGAAATTATTGAAAAATCATTTTGGGAACGAAGGAAAAGTCTATTTAGAAAACGTTGAAAGTGTTACACATCTTTGGGAAAACTTTGTCCTTATCAAATCTACAGAAATTTGCGCACAAATAATCGTATGTCAGTAATTGTATGCAAATTGACCACTCGAAATTCATATTGTAAAACACTCATAATTTTATTTATCACGTTCACAATATCTGATGAAAGATTGACAGTTTACTCAGACATTTTTTACATACATAATATTTTCTTCCATAAATACATAGCTCAGAGAAAATCGAGATTAAATAACGATTACTATTCTTTTTCTTCCTAATTTACGGTAAACGCTCATTGAATATCAGAGCGATCACATTTTAGGGCACAAGTGTTGCAGATGGAAAAACTTCCATATTTCAAAAACAAATCATAGACGACTTCGAAACTTGACATTATTTAAGTTTTGGTGATGGAACTACATTGGCTGGAGTTAATTTTATTTCCATTCCAGAATATTGGACATAAATACAAGATTTATTGTCCAGATTTTTTTAAACCATTGGCATAAAACGCCTGGACGCCATTTTGGTGACATATCCCACAACAAATTGAAATTAGAGGATATACATGGACACTCATTGTCAGATGACTAGCGTATTAATAAGTATCTATAAAATTACTACAACGCAAGTTCTCGATCAACATCCCGAAGGCAGAACGTAATGTCAGCATGATAATTCTTTTGCAGTCTTTAACTTTCACCTTCCGGTAATAAGAACCAGAAAAACTTGTGGCTCATGCGTTGAACTCGACCGGAACGAGAAGGGTGAACTTTGGCTGATCGACTGACGATTCTTCTGACACGCAGCTACTAATGCTGTTTAACAAATTCTGTACTGCATTCTGCGTCCCTGGATGCTTCCTTTTAAAATGTTCCCGACGATGCTTCGCCTGTTTGAAGGTGCTTCCGCATATGTCGCATGCGTAGGGCCTGGTCGCTTCATGCGAGCGCACGTGACCCTCGAAGTGGCTTTTACGTACAAACTTTTTTCCGCACTGATCGCAGTTGAACTGAAACCGACCCTCGTGGGCTGCCACGTGTGAGTTTAAAGTCCACTTTGATTTGAAGGTTTTCCAACAATAATCACAGCGGATTTTACCCGATGCATTATTATTCGCATTTCTGTCCACGTTTTTAGTAGGTTTTGCGGCTGCACTTGCTTTTTCATTGAACTTTTCCTGGCTCTGGTCCTCTGTAAGGAATTCTTTATTATGGTGCTCCAGCTGTGCCAACGACCTGATGTCCTCTAAAGTCGATTGCCCGTCGACGATACTACTCGTGTGTGCTTTCATATGAACCTGGAGCTCACCGTTCTCATCGAATCGTAACCCGCAAAGAGCACACATCGTAGATATCGATTTCTGAAAGCAATTAAAGTACGATCATAAATATATTGGTACGATCAGGCCATATACCAATACTTGGAGAACTTGCATGCATTTTCGAAAATTCCGTCACGTCAAGAATTGCTATTGGTGAATTTGAAGTATTTATATTCAAATTATTATTATTATTATTATCTAATGATTCAACTATCCATAATTCGCGATGAGCTGGCATAATTTATAGAGAATCAGTCAAATCTATCAATCATATCGAATGAAACGTGTAGAAAAAGTATGATACAATTTAAATTGCAATCACTGTATGCAAATCATCATTCACACGGGATGCCAAGCGGATTCTATTTATATCTTCGATGAGGCAGAAGTTTTCAATTTTCTCGTCGGTGGAATAATAATCATTATCTTTTCAAGCGTTCGAATATTTGATCGACTCCTCTCTTCAAAAGTGGGCATAGACTGCACGTTCATCATGAGATTTCGTACAGGATAACTGTCTGATGCTCAGTGAAATGATAAAATATGCTTCAGAGTTCGAATCTGTGTGATTTAATATTGCTATTGGAAGAAGGTTTTCAGGAAACTGTGCCTTCTAAGGTCTCAGACCTCTCTAATTATTCTTCTAACTACCTTATCATGCATAGCCAGGTGCGCCTTAAGTTTCTTCTCATTTTCGTATTCATTCTTGCATACGTAGCATATGAAAACTTGCTGGTTGTTCGTTCGCTCGTGAGTTTGGCTGTGTTTTTTGAGTACAGCTTCGCTCAAGAAGTTCCCACCGCATGTCAAGGAACGATGCATTTCTTCGTTCATCGTAGCTGAGAGTCTTTCCTTTTTAGCTTCGTGCCTCGCTATGTGCCGTTTTAGGTCGTGGGCCCTAGAAAAAGCCCTGCCGTAACGGCTGCACTCGGGGAAAGGGCACCCTTTAGCATTGCTTGCGGCACGAATTCGCTCTGGGGGTGAAGTGCTCGGTGAAAAGTCTTTTCCACAATCGTTGCAAGCATCCTTCACAATAACCTGACCTGCAGCCATTGTTGCCATCTGAGCCGATAATGGAATTACAATAGAGATGGTCTCGTTCGATCCACTGGTGACGATGGGCCCTACATGGATGGCGGACGAGCTGCCAAGTTTCATCGTCCCCGAGTCCATCATACTCGATGCCATTTTATTTGTTGTGCACTTGGTCGAAAAAAAAAAAATAGACAAATTATTCATATTAAGTTTTTTTTTTAACTATAAGACTTAACGTCTTCAAGGGTGCAAAATGAGTTTTTCAAGCCATGCCCACAAATTATTTTTAGTTCGAAAGAACGTGTGTGTGAGGAATGGTCATTTGATGATAATAAAAGTAAACGTGGAAGTTAGATACGCAGTGCAACTGAAATCAGAAAAAATGATGATACAATTCAGATGCAATTTCACTTTGGGGCTGCACGTGTGATGTAATTTCGTGACCACAGATGATGAAACAACTTCGATTGATTCTTTTGATTACCTCGAGAAGGGACTTCGCTGAAGTGGTAGCAAGAAATGATTTTCGTTTTTGAGACCGTGAAAAACCAGTCGTGTCGAAAAAAACTCATCTTTCTGTTTTTAGATTATAGTAAGAAGCATATTTGAAAAAAGAATTCAGACTTCTGCGATGAAATTGTATGCGCAGGAAACCTTTTGCCGGCATATTTCAAAATTCCGCACCAGCATTCTCTGTACTGTACCTAATCTGAATCTGCGTATTATAGAAAACGTTCTTGTATTCAACCTGCTTAGTTATTTTAGAGACCATAAATTGATGTATTGCGTTTTTTTTTAGTGGAAGTCCCTCTTGATTCATGCTATTGTCACAGGCTATCTCAACCGATAGGAATTGGAATTTATTCTTTAAAATTTTCCAATCTCTCCGAGTCATCAACTTACACAAAACTATAAATGGGCTTTGCAGTCGCTCTAGACATCATTTTAATGAGAGTATTACTGTCATTGTTGTTAGCTGTTTGCGTAAAAGTCACGTTAACGATGTTACACAGCTCCGCATTTTTATTTACAGTGAGCGTCACGATATTTGGTCTGAATTTGCGCACGAAATAGTTGCTTGTAATCTAACAATAAGATCTTCACAGACACTCTGCTGCGTGTGGTGGAGCATCTACTGCATGTGGCCAACACCTACTTTTACATAAATAAACGTGTGTGCAAATGACTCACCAATGCTTACGGCGTCCCCGCCTCGACGGTACAATGGTGCCTGAAGTTGCACAGTGTTTAAAGTGGTGAGGGGAAGCCCAAGTAATTTTCAGACGGTACGAAACCACGTGAAAAAAAAGGTTCGTTCGCTTGGACGTGATTGCTTAGCGTAACGGAATTGAAATGCTGAGACGCGGGACGCTTCGTATCTCGGCTAGATTCACAATCGGTCTGTCACTTACAATCACTCACTGTACACTCACTTTCCGTGATACGAAGAAAGTGTCCTACTACGCGGTGCGCAGTCGCTCTCTCGGCAATCTGTTACCCACACAGATGCTACTGGGAACATCGATACTAGTTGATTCGCTCATCCAAATGCAACTCATGCGGCCAAAACTTATCGCAGGGACGTAGGCGTAGGGAATTTTAAGGTACTATTTCATGCATGCGACAACGACAACTGTCGCGCGACAGAACCACTCCAATTAGCTGATAATTTGAAGGTGGGAGATGTACTCACTTACATCTCCCACCTCGTCCCTCTTATGCAACGTCTTGGACAATGTGTGTATGTCCTCATAGTGCATCAATTTATGGTCTCTATGGTGATGTCGCATGTGAAGTACTTTATGTCGCACTGAAGTTGATCCCAGATGAACTTCCGTGCGACAGAAGTGTGTACGCTTGCTTTTTACAGAAGTTCCGTAACCATATTTCAAAGATGCGACAGAATTCTTGTCGTTACGTGGTACTTGTCGCGCGACAGTTGTCGTTGTCGCATGCATGAAATAGTACCTTAGACCTCGAGACTTATTTGACTATTTTCAATAAACTCAACTACAGCTAACTTTGGCTTTCTGTTACTGACTGAACTGTAGGCGGGTTTCCGTAAAAATTTGAATGTCAGTGTCCGTTTGAGCAACATTAGCGCAGAACTTTTTTCTTCCAAAAACGTGTCGATCTTTTAACGTTGACTTGGATGATTGGTGATTGAGAATTCTTCTCGCCTTCTATGAAAAAATTTTCTCACTTTTTAAACTCATCCCTGCAAATTGAGCATACGGTCCTGTACTCTGTATCGCGCATGGCCAACGCCACGAGTACCTCTATGTTTCGTTGCCGAATGTAAGCGGTGTATTCATATTATTAAATGGGATAATCGAAGGAAATCACATAATCGGAATGTAATATTTTTAAGTCACAAATTATACAGGTAATAAAAGAAGTTTCGATTTTTTATCAACTTTATTAACGGTTCAAGGTCTTATTCGCTTTGATTATTGACTTATGATTTGTACAGAAACCATCATTTTCTGATGAAGATCTGATGTATCCAACTCATCCTCCGTGAAATTTTGTATTTGGTGAATAACGGACACCCTATTGTCGTATGGACCTTCCCGCGGGCAATGTAAAATAATACATGTATCCCTGTATATTGTAACTGTACTGGCCAGCTATGCTTCAGTTTCTTCGGGTGGGACAAGTCTTTCAATCAGGTAATGGTGCGGATCACGCGTTGAATATAAACGCGTAACCGAAGAGATTAAAATAAAGTACACGCCCTTATCAGAAGAGCGCTAATTAAATAGGAATGTTTCATCCACAACGTTCAACTCGCAAGGATTTTTTCGCACTCTCGCGGACGCTACATTGTCATCTACGAACGCGTAGAACTCAGATATTTCGAAATCAATGGCTTGCTTTCAATTCGTGCGTAAGCAGAAAAGTTCTTTTATATTCCCAAGGAAGACTGTATACAGGGAATAAGTATAGTCATTTGATATGCAATCAAGAGCACTTTTTTATTGATATTGGCCGGGGTCTTAAACTAGCTGCGCGATTCCTTCCCTATGAGAGGGCTTCGCGATCTAGTGGCGAAAACTGGTACTAATTTCCCGCCGAAGCTGTCCCTCTGCTAGTCCCCTCGGGGCCTTATCTCTACTGCGCGATATCTTGACTGTGGGCGCGGCCGAGGCGCTCGGCCACCTAGCGGCGGAAAATATTACTATGCTACGGCAGGGACTTGAATGCGTTTTTTAATATCCTATTCTATCTTTTTACCTAAATAACTCGTATGCAAGTATCCAAGTGTTCTCCGATTAAATTCAATTAATCAATGATAGCGGACGAAAAAAAAATTTGCGATTGCATAACTACATAATCAGTATTTCATTCGTATTTTGACGGAAGCGATATTACACGCCATGCTCAATCAACGCTACGTATACACTCAGCAGCAAAATTAAGGGCGCATTCGATACACCGCGAACAAATGCCTATCTTCAAAATGCTTTAACTTATTGCCAATGAAACAAAGTTGAGAAAACTCATTCGAAAAAGCATTTTCAAGATTGGAATTCCACTTTCCGACGCTTATTTTTTACTAATAATTAATAACAATAACCCCACGAGTGCCATCACCAAGTGTGACGCCATTTGGAGCGCGTGCCCCTAATCTATATAATTACCTGATTTTTTTCATCGAGTTAGAGCATTTTGAGGATGGGCATTTTTTCGTAGAGTATGGCGAGTTTACGGTTAATTCTGTTGTTAAGTGTAGTATATATAGTTTAAAATACCTGGTCAGCTGCAACGCGACATGGAAAATATCCAATTGACTTAATCGCCGTATGATTAACTGTCTCGAAATTTTTCACTATATCATGTATTTTAATTTCCGCACGGCATTTCCCTGCTGTTACCATGCAAGTTTATACATGCTTATGTACCTACGTACATACGTATTTTGTATAGTTATGAGTAGGATGGTGTACGCAGTTAGTTGGAGGGCGTGTAACAGGTGTGCAATACCATGATGCCGGTTTATAAAGTAATTACTAATCAGAAGTTATGATCGTCACCTCGAGACCTGGTCACTGAAGCTCAGAGCTAACTTGCTAATTAAATTAACTCCGCCAATCTAGTTCCCACTTGCCGGTTTTAATTCCATAGTTTAATTTGTTAAACGCAGGGTAATGTCGGATCTCAGCTGTACGGAATGGATGTTACATAAATTTTCATATTATTCAGTTCCGTCATCTGCACGAGTATTTTAAACTACGACATAACTATGGAAAAATACGATCGCATATTTATTTTTATTATCATTAACTATCAAACTTTTTACCCTGTTGGATTATGGTCAAGAGTCGGGAGTTGAAATGACAGTTTCAGAAAAAATTCGTATCAAAAATTTTACGCCAATCCACAGACCAATTTTTCAGTTCTTCAACTCAGTGACTCTCCCCTTACGAATTAGTGAGTTCTCGATCTTTTATGTTTGGCTAGTCGGTAGTTGAGTGAGAGGAGGATATTGATGGCGAGATATCTCAGAGGTACGGAAATATCGAGGATCTGGTAACAGACGATAGGCTTTCCCGTTAAGTGGAGTCGGTATATATTGTAGTCAATTAATGTGCGACAGCATCGTAGCAAATTCATCTTCTCCCTAGTTCGAGTGTGTTTGTATGTATGCATATTATAGTACAGCTCATAGAACACATTGTTGATGTATTGGCAACGTGGACGTGCAGGGAGTTGCCTTCGTCTTGTGTCAATTGCACTGAAAAATCGATATCCCCATAACACCACCAAGTAGTATCTACACTACACGCACTGCATGTCTCATCATAGGCAGGTTGAATTTTCCCATACGGACAATGAGGCCTAAATATATGCATCGAGTTTGTCGGTACATATAAGTTAGGTATGTGTGTACATTATTATAGATTGTACGCCTATACCGGGGGAAACGCGTATATGGTTACATAACAATGACAAGAGTGGAGCGGAACGAATGGAATGTTATGCAAACGCAGATGTTCTGCAGATTTGTTGAATGATATAGAGTGAAGATATAGGCTTCGAAATTGATTCTGTTCAAGCATATCGTCCTTGCACGGGCCGCAGTTGTCTGTGTTGTTGGAAGGTGGGCTGTTCTTCGCGCCAGAGAAAATGGGATTTCTTTCAAAGTTCCTTCTAGCTGTGACTCGATGAATAACCGATTCGTGCGATACCATCGTCGCCCCTGAGGCTAATGCTCGATGCTTCTCCAGAAAGTGTTCACTTTGATTTCCTTGCTTCTGACAACCAGAGCATAGGTATGTGTACAATCGGTCGTGAAATATCTGGACTTACGATGCTTCGAGCAGGTTCCACCGGCCCGTAAAACGACGCTAACGCGCTACCTATTACAGACGAAACTTTGTCACTCGGATATCAAGTGGAAGGTGAAGCAAAGTTTCTTTGAATAAGAGCACATAGCTAAGCTCTATTTCAAATATCCGATTACCAAACAACGAAATTCCACCATATAAAGACGAGAAAAGGACGTGAAAACCTTCAACTTTGGTGTCGCACCGACGTGACGTTCAATACGAACGCCACGTGATGTGTACCACACATTGGCCTTTGGTGCGATCTTGGGGCTCGAGGTATAATTTTCTTTAAACTTATAATTGAGTGACGGCCGTGTAGCAAAGATGATTTTAGTAAATATTAGGAAGCAGGAAGCATCATTTTTCAATTTCAATTGTTAGTAACTTCTTTATTGTTGCTTTCCAACACATATTTATCATCAATAATAATAATAATTATCAGGTAATTCAATCAGCCTTAAAACTATTTGTCATTTAATGTACTGGGCGAACTTTATCGCACCGCAGGTGCCTTTCAGGGGGATAATATTTACCCGTAAATTTTCGTAACACGCTTAACCTTCATTGAGATACAAAGTAGGCCGGGATACTAGCTCTGCGGTTATCACCTAGAGAAATTGAAGATTGGCCATCTTGCTACGTGAGTAAATATAATATCTGATGTGCCTCAATGCTTCATAGCGAGACAAATTACCGCCGAGTTCGTTACAATTCACGACACTAAAAGATCAGCCTCATATGGTTTTGTACTTGCAATTTAGCGTGGCACTCCGTCGTCGGAACCTGAATCGAAAATTTGATTTTTAATCACAATATTTACAACGGTTAACTTTACTAAAGTTTTTCGCAACTTTATTGCTCACATTGATGTGTAACGTGCACTTTCTACTTTTGTCGCTGCACTCACTGCACCGTGCTTATGGTTTCAATAATTTTATAATCGACTTTTGCGTGCGTGCAGTTTCGCAATTGACTCTTTCTTACTTGTGGAGAAAAAAAAACCACCAAAATCAGGAGTTCGCATCAGCGTTCATAGTGTCTCTGATCCATGTAAGATAATGCCTAACACGGGTGTAGACGTCCGGATATCCAGGTCGCGCACACCCTGAGCCAAAGGATGTGACTCCGGCCAATTCCCATTCTCCGTTTTCTCGACGACACTGCAATGGACCCCCAGAATCGCCCTGTAAATAGAGTAATCAGATTTATTGATGGGACAGCACATTTCAATAGTTCGTGACGAGATAAACTGACACCACAAGATATTCTCAGTGAAAAAACGATCGTTCATAATATCATTATGGCTATTTTGTCATGAATAAAAAGCGCTGCTATGAAGCTGCCTGGCTACGCTATAGCGGACATATTCAATTTCAGGTGAGTAACGAGCAAATGCAGCAGTGAACGACTTCCAATCGGAAGTTGATTATACGAGGTGTACGTAAGTGCATCCCTCTCGAGATACCTCCACTACCCTTCGTAATCCAGTTAAGTGAAGTGCAAGAGCTTGCCGATTTATTTGGTGTCGCTCATACGCTCAGCAACAAAATTAACGGCGCATTCGGTACTCCGGGAGAAAACGCCTATCTCGCAAGAGATAGATTTTCTAGATTTCCTAGATTTTCGCAAACGATAAGGCGAATGAAGAACTTCCTGGTATAATCTGTGTGGGTGTAATCGACTGGTGAAAACATGTTCAAACAAATGTGAAGGGTCAACAAAATCTCCAAGCCAATCTGATTAGCTGAGTTGCTCGCAAATCAATCAATCAAAGCTGATTCTGTACACAGAAAAAGATTAGAAAAAAAGTAATGAAATGTTGAAATCAGCATGTATCCGAGATGGACTACAGTAGGAAAAAACTTCTAAGTTTAATTCTAACTGTATCCAATTTGAAAAAAAAAAAGAATAGAGAGCCCTGATGAAACCAATGACATGAAAAATGTAATTACCACGCAACTTCCGGTCGAACCATCCGTGTGTCCAGCGCATAAATGACCACCGCGGATCGGAACGGATTGCCCATACGCCACTTCGCACTCTTCCAGATCCAAAAGAGGAACACTTGCTTCCAAAAGCGCCGTCGACAGCGATGGCGAAGGGCCTGATCTGCCCCACCCGGACGCCACGCAACTAGCCGCTTCTTTTGGTTCAGTTTCTGCATCGGGTAGACAAATTGTTCTCACCATTGACGATAGCGGTGCTGGTCTGCCCAACTTCAGTAAAGCTGATCCAACGTTAATCAAGGTATACGTGTATGAGTTACATTGTATTCACTAGCAATAATGTACAGGGCGTATTATGAAAGGAGATTGAGAAGCGGTGCGACCCACTCGCATAATTATTTTTTACCCACCGATATCGTGTACGTAGTTGTTGAAGCGCTCATGTTGGATGACTCGTTCAACCGGAAGTCGAGCTGATCCTCGTAGCCCGGAGTCTAATTTCCATTCACCCACTACCGCAGTCCACAAGGCTCCGACAGGTAAATTGAAGAGTTCGCTTGAATGAGGGAGCAAAAAACGAGTAGTAAAAATTGCTATCACCGCGAGAAGTCTCCGTGAACGTAAATATCTATACATAAAAGAGAGAATCTCGCAGATGTTCAAGGTCCATGGTAAAAGTGGCACTCTCGTTACCGTTGGTGGTTAAGTTAACGGACTATTAAATTGAACTATTTGCGCCCGGTGAAAATGAAATTCAGTTCATTTTGTTTCATTTCATCCTCGCTCAAGCGAAACCTTGCACTAGCGAGAGGGACTTGAGAAATATATGAAGGCCGTGACACGTATAACAGACAGATAAAGAGAGAGGGGGAGATGAGGGAATACGCAAAGAGAGATTAGAGAGGAGAGTTCCAAGTTAAATTGCGAACTGGTAATTAATAGTAGAAATCGCAATCTCTTCATTTGATGCATTCGTGAGTTCGTCTTTCCATAATTTCAATAGTTTATAACGAGCTTATAAGCTGAAAACTTTGACAACGGACTTTAAGTGACATAGTTTCGGGTTTGTTTTTGAACTCGGAAGAAAATAGGACTGGGGATGGTATTTGAAGGAACCTGATCCTCATAGGCTCCCAAGTAAAGCGATGACAAATATTCACCAACTTGGACATGAAGAAGTAACTCGAAACAGCTGAGTATCGCGAATCAATGAAAAGTGCTCATTCAGTCTGCTTTTCGACCCCATAACGCCACATGCCGAAATTCCTCAACTTTTAGAAAGATCGAAGTTAAGCAATCACAAATTCTCATGTTATTCAAGATCATCATGGATCTATTTCATATATCTTATTATATCCCATCTCTTCCATTCGCGTATCATGAGCTTATGCAGTATTTCAGAAAATACAATATCAACATCACTCTGAAATCATTCTGACAAAATATGTGCAATACACGTCGGCTTACTTGTGAATGCAGTGAGCTGCGGTTAGAACCCACACAGGGTCGACTAGAACACCTCCACACCAGTGTCCAATGAAGCCCATTTTGGGGTGGAGAAGTTGCAGGGAAACTTGCCAGGGCCAAGCACCTCTCTGGCTTGGTTTTCCGTTGAAAATTCTTCCTGTTGTAGAAGTCGTCAGGGTATTATCACTCGGTGTACGAGGTTGCCTCTGAGTGGCAGCTGGACGACCACATTCTGAACAATTTGAAGAGATCGATCAATTCCAGCTGATGAGGTTGCATGGTTCGAAGTCAGCGGCGAATGCGGGTGAAGATAATTATTCCATAAGGGAACACCAAATGGCAGGAAGAGGAGCCACTGACAATGAGTGATACTCACTTCTTTGATCGTCCCGCTCTATCTTCATCATGGCCGAACCCTTCTGACTGAGAATAACTAGCAAAACCACCGCCAAAAATTTTCGTAAATTCATCCCTTACAAATATTCAAAACTGTTCTTAAAGTCTTCAAAGTTTAAAGCCAATCATGAAGATGGGAAACCGATTTTTGCCGTTCACCCATGCTATGCAGAGGTCACCAGAATTACGATGGCAAGACACGATTGAAAATAATTCTTAAGAAATCCCCATTAGGTTACGGCAAGTTCTTGAAAACTATGGACGAAAGTTTTCCGTGTCCGAATAAACCGCCAATAAACAGTCCGGGAGCACTGCCGACGAGGCTTTAGCGATAGCAACTGGTAACGAACTAGACTAGGCCTACGGTAGTAATCCGCAACGTTTGCAGAAATTTAGTGCTGCAGAAGGCGAGTAACGCTTGAAGAGAGTGCTTCACCGATCTAGGAGGGGACTTATCCGTTTAATCTTGAAATCAGAAACCAGCCCTGATTATTGGGAGGGAAATGAAATAGTGAAACCCATGATCTGAACCACCGTGGTAGGATGTTGCCTTCGAGGGCACCCCTTCTCTTAAACTTGGTTGTGCTGGCCAACGAGAATAAGATTAGTTGATGATGGTCCGGAAGGATCTGGATATGGTGGTAACAACGGAAGGTCTCACGTACCAAGCAACCTTAGTTATAAACGCGATGAATAGTAAAGTTCATTCCAAGCAGCCTCTGTATCTTCGCTTTGCCACATGATTTTCCAGTTGATTGCATATTTTCACACTGACTTTCTACGAGGTCAAAATATATTTTGGGGGGGTATGTTTTTGCGGACAGTCATCGATCTCGAGCTGAAGAATTACCTTGAGGAGCGTCAAGACATAATTTCTTGACACCGTGTATATACTTTTAATTTTCCCTCATTACGGGCACCATTGGAGAGTAAGCTAGAGTTTTCACTGGGCGTGCAGCCTAGTTTTTTTGTTGGTTCGGTCCATCACACGTTTAACCCTATTCAACGCTAGAGCGTAGTAATTTGCGTTGCTCTAGTTTTTGTGTTTACTCAATAGAGAGTTGGCAGGCCAGTATATCTTATAACATCTGCTCGAAGCCACGCTTCTTCAGATTTGAAATGGTAAAGTGATCCATGAATTCTTCGCAGAAGTCCACGTGCAGTCATTAATCGCAATTGAAAACTAGAAAAAATTGAAAGCTATACCCGAATTTGTCGGAAGTCATTCACAAATATCGACCGCTAGTTCTTTGTGTGGAGTATTCTCACTCAACCGGAACAAGTTTTGGTTCATGGACTGTCCATCTTAGTGCCCCCCGATATTCTGATTATCAAAAACTAACTGTAGCCTTTCAAAATCATCCGATTTTTAAAATATATCAGCACATCGGACACTCCTCAGGTGTACCTATTCCTAGGTGTGGAAACAAAAATACTTGTCCCAGTTGAGCACGTATACCCCATATAAATAATTTGCTACAGAGATGCACTTGGTCAGTGAAAATAGCGAAAGGCTGGGGATCACAGTAATATATAAACATGAATCGACCTTATACTTCAGGAGAAAGCCCTCTTTATGCAATTCAGACACTCGGCAGCCCTGCAGTATTTTCGCCACGACAGTGTAATTCATTCTGATCGGATGCGAAGATGAACAGTTACATTTCGATCGTGTTGCCATAGGTGAATGTCTAGCGTCGTGCATCTACCACTCTTACTTCTAACGACGCTATTCCACCGATCGAAAAAAACTCATCCACTCAAGTGTTCACCACTTACGCACGACCATTTCACTCGTAGGTTTGTGAAATGAACCAGTTATAAGCTCTTCATTCCACATCGACGAAAGGAAAACAATATTCTCATATATTCTTTATCAGCATTTCTAAATGCAAAAAATAGTTAATCGTTCCTTCGTCACAAATTCCTCATGGTTTTTTTCGCATGCTTCAGGACGGACGTCAAGTCTGGAAGAATTTGGAAGATTGAGATTCCGAAAATATCACATTTACAGATCATTGTTTCAGATATAAGCTGCAATTTAGTTTCTCAGTAATGTCCATCATTCCTTGACCCAATTCTTACACTGATGTTTCTACAGTGTTGGTAGCCTCAGGTTCAAGGTACTATAAATTGAAACGCTCGGAGAGAAGAAAGCAATAAATCCAAGGCATGGAGTAACAAGCTATACGTGATCGTATTGATCCTGCGCTAAAAGTGAAACCACATCCGTGAGAAACGGTGCATACAAGAAAGGAAGAGCCATGTGATCGGCAAGTTTATTAAACAAGGAAAGAAATGTGGATACTATTGACGATAAAAGAAATCCTGTAAATAATAGTGATTCGTTTTCCTTTCTCTGTGCTTTTTTCTTATGCGTCTCAAACGCTTGCAGGTTACCATTATGAGAAGAGAGTTCAAATGTAGGCAGTATTTATTCAACTTCAAATCACGTTGTGGAGGAGTTACAGGGCATCGGACAATATTTCAGAGGTATTCAAATTATTTACGTTCTCCCCCTTAGTAGTTAAACATTACGGTGGTTTAGATCAAACGCCCGAATGACGAATAAAAATATTAATGAATATTCAGCAAACGACGAAAGAGTGTACAACAATATCAAAAAAAATAACTTAGTTTTCTGCTTCGAAAGCGCATTTTTCTACGAGTAAAACAAAAAAAAAATTTTTTTTTTACGATATTTTAAGTGTACACCCGTCAACATCAATTCTTGACTAAGCCCTACTGTTCTTACGGGAGAAGTGGGTCAGAATTCACCTCGCCGAGTGTACACTTGTCATATATAACCACAGGAATTCGTACATATGTATTTCTTGCGGTTACATAGGAATTCCGAGAAAAAATCAAGTGCATTGGGGTAGGTCGCGAAAGGTGTGAAAAGAGTTAACAGGTGGTGCTGACAAATCGTTTCACACCTCTGTACAATACACCTAAAAAAAAAGGCAAAAAAAATATGTTAACACTACATCACCTATTAAAAACCCATAAATTATATTTAAATTCTTTCACGTGCCGACATTTCAATGCCCGAGCACGTGTAACAAAAAATTGCCAAAAATGCAATACAGGTACCCCTTTAATGGGGTGAGCAAAGGCTCGTAACTGTCAATTACGTGGAGCTCACGGTACTTAAAGCTCACGGGGATTCTTTTCATTGCGAGAAGGTCAAGTGAGCTGCGCAACCCGATGGCGAGATGAAGAACTAACTCGCGAGGGCTCGAGTGCGGCCCGCCAGGGTAGAAAATTCCCTTTAAATTTCTCTATTCTAATCTGCATGTGCGTTTCCTATTATATCTCAGGAACCAATAATCGGAATTTGATGAATTTGGTCGCGTTCGATTAGTATTAAAATGACGAATATTTTTTTTATCCTAGCAAAGGTTTGTTGGATAACGTGTGCTCAGAATCAACAGATTACGCTCCGACCGTGCTGATTTTCGACCCTAAAATCGAGAAAAAATTCTACAAAAAAATCCGTTTTTTGGAAGTTTATTAGCTTATCGTTCTGCACTACTTTGATTATTTTATTGGGGTGCAACTGTTGTAAAAAAGAGAACTTCAACTTCTCTATTCACCGTATAACAACTAGTTAACACTGAGCACACAAACCCTCACGTATATATAAATACTTTTAACGATTCCAGATTATTTATAGGCCAGGTAAACAGTTGCGCTTCGTATCTCGAGACTTATCTCTATCCAATGAACAATTCATTCGCGTTATGATGATATCAATTCAATGTTTCAAATTCGGATTCCTGAGATCAAAATACAAAGGAATACCATAGAAAACAGTATGAAAAAAATTATCGATGTTCGGCCCAAATTTTGAAAAAACAAAGGCTATAGGCTTAGGAATGAAGTATTTTTAAAATTGATTGCACCATGCTTATCCTACGTATTTTCACGCAGGGAACACGAATACGTCGATGAAATTGATCTAGAATCAAATCCCCTCGAGATATCCTTGATTTATCACTTTTCAGATCGATAAATTGGCGATAACTTGATCAATTTAATAGGTAATTCAATTTGGCTTGCAGATTCGGATTCCTGAGGTCAAGATACATAAGAATAGCATAAGGAACTCTTTAAAAAAAAATGTAGATCACTCTTCCAGATTTTGAGAAAAAACTAAGGCTATAGGCTTACTGTTTTTTTGGGGTAAAAAATCGATGTCTTTGCAAAATCAATTGCAGGACGCTTATCCTACGTATTTTTGCGCAGGTAACACGAATACGTCGATCAAATTGATCTAGAATCAAATCCCATTGAGATATCCTTGATTTATCACTTTTCAGATCGATAAATTGGCGATAACTTGATCAATTTAATAGGTAATTCAATTTGGCTTGCAGATTCGGATTCCTGAGGTCAAAATACATGAGAATAGCATAGCGAACTCTTCGAAAAAAAATGTAGATCACTCTTCCAGATATTGAGAAAAAACTAAGACTATAGTTTTTGGTGTTTTTTCGCTGAGATTTCATCTAAAATCGCTGAAAAAATGTACAAAGACTATAGTCTTTGGTGTTTTTCGCTCAGATTTCATCGAAAATCGCTGCAAAAATGTGCAAAGACTATAGTCTTTGGTGTTTTTTCGCTCAGATTCCATCGAAAATCGATGAAAAAATGTGTCCGAGTGAAGTGACGATAACGAGGATTTATTTTAGCATTTTTACCGATTTTTTTCCGATTTTTCCCGATTTTTTCCGATTTTTTATAATTTTTTCTGATTTTTTCTAATTAATTAAATGATTTTTCACTAAGCCCCGCCCAGAAAGCGCAAAAAAATGGCCCTGGTGGCGCCATCCCTCGAATTTTCCCCCGAACTAACCCCTATTTTTTTGCTCAAAATCGCGCTGATGGCGCCATCCCTCGGATTTTTCTCCTGAACTATTGTTATAAACAAATCGACTTTACGCCAAAAAATAGGGGTTAGTTCGAAGGAAAATCCGAGGGATGGCGCCACCAGGGCCATTTTTTTGCGCTTTCTGGGCGGGGCTTAGTGAAAAATCATTTAATTAATTAGAAAAAATCAGAAAAAATTAGAAAAAATCGGAAAAAATCAGGAAAAATTCTAAAATAAATCCTTGTCATCGTAACTTCACTCGGACACATTTTTTCATCGATTTTCGATTGAATCTGAGCGAAAAAACATCAAAGACTATAGTCTTTGTACATTTTTCGAGCGATTTTCGATGAAATCCGAGCGAAAAAACACCAAAGACTATAGTCTTTGTACATTTTTCGAGCGATTTTCGATGGAATCCGAGCGAAAAAACACCAAAGACTATAGTCTTTGTACATTTTTCGAGCGATTTTCGATGGAATCCGAGCGAAAAAACACCAAAGACTATAGTCTTTGTACATTTTTCGAGCGATTTTCGATGAAATCCGAGCGAAAAAACACCAAAGACTATAGTCTTTGTACATTTTTCGAGCGATTTTTGATGAAATCCGAGCGAAAAAACACCAAAGACTATAGTCTTTGTACATTTTTTCAGCGATTTTCGATGAAATCCGAGCGAAAAACACCAAAGACTATAGTCTTTGTACATTTTTTCAGCGATTTTCGATGAAATCCGAGCGAAAAAACACCAAAGACTATAGTCTTTGTACATTTTTTCAGCGATTTTCGATGAAATCCGAGCGAAAAACACCAAAGACTATAGTCTTTGTACATTTTTTCAGCGATTTTTGATGAAATTCGAGCGAAAAAACACCAAAGACTATAGTCTTTGTACATTTTTCGAGCGATTTTCGATGAAATTTGAGGGAAAAAACACCAAAGACTTATAGTCTTTGTATATTTCCTGATGTCAATTATTCCTGATTCCGGATTCCTAAGGTCAAAATACATAAGAATAGCATAGGGAACTCTTCAAAAAAAAATGTAGATCACTCTTCCAGATTTTGAGAAAATAGTAAGGCTATAGGCTTACTGTTTTTTTGGGGTAAAAATCGAAGTCTTCGCAAAATCAATTGCAGGACGCTTATCCTACGTATTTTCACGCAGGGAACACGAATACGTCGATGAAATTGATCTAGAATCAAATCCCATCGAGATATCCTTGATTTATCACTTTTCAGATCGATAAATTGGCGATAACTTGATCAATTTAATAGGTAATTCAATTTGGCTTGCAGATTCGGATTCCTGAGGTCAAGATACATAAGAATAGCATAAGGAACTCTTTAAAAAAAAATGTAGATCACTCTTCCAGATTTTGAGAAAAAACTAAGGCTATAGGCTTACTGTTTTTTTGGGGTAAAAAATCGATGTCTTTGCAAAATCAATTGCAGGACGCTTATCCTACGTATTCTTGCGCAGGTAACACGAATACGTCGATCGAATTGATCTAAAATCAAATCCCATCGAGATTTCCTTGATTTATCACTTTTCAGATCGATAAATTGGCGATAACTTGATCAATTTAACAATGTAAAGTCTTTCACCTACGACTTCTCGATATTATTCAGACCCTGTTAGTGCATAATGATATGCAAGAGAAGTTACGTTTACTAGGATTCATTTCAGAGTTCGTCTCATTATCTTCGATTGAGTTCCGCGCGTTTTGCCCCTGCAAACGCCTAACTGTAAGCAACTCTGCAATACACCCCTGTCATCGCCGTCAGGTTGCCCGGATTAGGCGGCCGATAAGGGAGACAATCGAGATATCCTTGATTTTTCACTTTTTAGATCGATAAATTGGCGATAACTTGATCAATTTGATAGGTAATTCAATTTGGCTTGCAGATTCGGATTCCTGAAATCAAAATACATAGGAATAGCATGAGAAACTCGTCAAAAAAAAATGTAGATCACTCTTCCAGATTTTGAGAAAATAGTAAGGCTATAGGCTTACTGTTTTTTTGGGGTAAAAATCGAAGTATTCAGAAAATCAATTGCAGGACGCTTATCCTACGTATTTTCACGCAGGGAACACGAATACGTCGATGAAATTGATCTAGAATCAAATCCCATCGAGATATCCATGATTTATCACTTTTCAGATCGATAAATTGGCGATAACTTGATCAATTTAATAGGTAATTCAATTTGGCTTGCAGATTCGGATTCCTGAAATCAAAATACATAGGAATAGCATGAGAAACTCGTCAAAAAAAAATGTAGATCACTCTTCCAGATTTTGAGAAAATAGTAAGGCTATAGGCTTACTGTTTTTTTCGGGTAAAAATCGAAGTATTCAGAAAATCAATTGCAGGACGCTTATCCTACGTATTTTCACGCAGGGAACACGAATACGTCGATGAAATTGATCTAGAATCAAATCCCATCGAGATATCCATGATTTATCACTTTTCAGATCGATAAATTGGCGATAACTTGATCAATTTAATAGATAAATTTATTTGGCTTGCAGATTCGGATTCCTGAGATCAAAATACATAAGAATACCATAGAGAACTCGATAAAAAAAAATGTCGATTTTTGGCCCAAATTTTGAAAAAAACAAAGGCTATAGGCTTAGGATTTTCTCGATTTTGGGGCCAAAAATGAAGTATTTTTAAATGTGATTGTAGGACGCTTATCTTACGTATTTTTGCGCAAGGAACACGAATACGTCGATGAAATTGATCTAGAATCAAATCCCATCGAGATATCCTTGATTTTTCACTTTTCAGATCGATAAATTGGCGATAACTTGATCAATTTAATAGATAAATCAATTCGGCTTGCAGATTCGGATTCCTGAGATCAAGATATGTAGGAATACCATGGAAGACACAATAAAACAAAGAGTCGATTTTTGGCCCCAATTTTGAAAAAAACAAAGACTGTAGGCTTAGGATTTTTGTAATTTTGAGGCCAAAAATGCAGTATCTTTGAAATCGATTGTAGGACACTTGTTGAACGTATTTTGACTTCAAAAACACGAGTCCGTCGAGTAAATAAAGCCAGAGCCAATATTCATCGAGATATCTTATTTTTTCCAGTGTCGCAGGACATACGACGTTCCAAGGAGTCAGCAGTGGCTCAGACTCGCCGAAGAGGACCAGTGTCGTAATAATGACGTCGCAATCACGGACGAGCCCCGACCTTCGACAGGAAGTGTATCCACATCTGCTAGTCTTCAATTCGGAAATTAATTATCGTACATATATAGCGAATAATTGTTAACGTGGAATAAGTGACCATGTCCTCATGTCTTGTAATCATTAGAAAGACTTTGAAACTTGAAACTTTTTTAATACAGTTATGAATATTATAAAAGCACAATTGTTGATTGTATCCGATACATAACTCATGAATAAACGAACAGCTATTCCCAAATTGGTTGCTTGATTTTTATTGATTACACCCCTGCATCCAACTCTCATTAACATCCTTTATGCAAGCAACGCATCACGACATCAGGCCCTGACTCGTAATGCCTCATCGCATGCATATGATAAGGCACGCACGCATGCACATGATGGCTGGATGAACTGGCTCCTCGCTTGTCCTGTTCTCCTGATACCAAAATTCAAATTTTTGGCCAAAATGTGCCTTGAATTGTCAGGGCCGGTATTGTAGCGATCTACCTTATCACTTCCGGTTGAGATGAAGCATGATACAATACACATAGATGCACATGACGTGGCCTGCACGCAGTCGCATATGATCTATTAACGATTCGGTAGACGAGCATGATAAGATACACATGCATACACATGATGAGGCCTGCATAGATACGTATAAGATCTATTGATCATTCGACAGACGAGAATGATGCGATACACATGCATACACATGATGAAGCCTGCATCGATACGCCTATGATCTATTGATCATTCGACAGACGAGTATGATGAGATACACATGCATGCACATGCATGCACATGATGGCTGGATGAACTGGCTCCTCGCCTGTCCTGTTCTCCTGATACCAAAATTCAATTTTTGGCCAAAATGCGCCTTGAATTGTCAGGGCCGGTATTGTAGCGATCTACCTTATCACTTCCGGTTGAGATGAAGCATGATACAATACACATAGATGCACATGACGTGGCCTGCACGCAGTCGCATATGATCTATTAACGATTCGGTAGACGAGCATGATAAGATACACATGCATACACATGATGAGGCCTGCATCGATACGCCTATGATCTATTGATCATTCGACAGACGAGTATGATGAGATACACATGCATGCACATGCATGCACATGATGGCTGGATGAACTGGCTCCTCGCCTGTCCTGTTCTCCTGATACCAAAATTCAATTTTTGGCCAAAATGTGCCTTGAATTGTTAGGGCCGGTATTGTAGCGATCTACCTTATCACTTCCGGTTCTAATAAAGCATGATACAATACACATAGATGCACATGACGTGGCCTGCACGCAGTCGCATATGATTTATTAACGATTCGGTAGATGAGTATGATGCGATACACATGCATACACATGATGAAGCCTGCATCGATACGCCTATGATCTATTGATCATTCGACAGACGAGTATGATGAGATACACATGCATGCACATGCATGCACATGATGGCTGGATGAACTGGCTCCTCGCCTGTCCTGTTCTCCTGATACCAAAATTCAATTTTTGGCCAAAATGTGCCTTGAATTGTTAGGGCCGGTATTGTAGCGATCTACCTTATCACTTCCGGTTCTAATAAAGCATGATACAATACACATAGATGCACATGACGTGGCCTGCACGCAGTCGCATATGATCTATTAACGATTCGGTAGACGAGCATGATAAGATACACATGCATACACATGATGAGGCCTGCATAGATACGTATAAGATCCATTGATCATTCGACAGACGAGAATGATGCGATACACATGCATACACATGCATGCACATGATGGTTAGATGTTTCGAACTGGCTCCTTGCCTGTCCTGTTCTCCTGATACCAAAATTCAATTTTTGGCCGAAATGTGCCTTGGATTTTCAGGGTCGGTATTGTAGGGATCTACCTTATCACTTCCGGTTTGGTAAATTTGCCCAAAAATCGAGTTTGGTATCAGGAGAACAGGACAGGCGAGGAGCCAGTCCGAGACACAGCATGATGACAAGCATGCGTGTGTGTCTGATGATGTACGCCATCATGTATGATAGGGTGTGCCGAACAAATGATGAGGCCTGCATATGACTTCATGCATGCATGTGATGATGTATGATATCATGTAGGATATGATCTATGAATTTCGCCAACGACAAATGGTAGTGAATGAGGAGTACAGGGGTGTAATCAATAATAGTTGAACAATCGTGTATTGATAGTAGTTAATGTTTATTGATGAATCAACGATTAAAAATACATATGGAGACATCGTAATAACTATTATGGATTCAGTCTTACAGATACACACATTCTTATAGGTTTTCAACGAGTTACAATCGTGTACAGGACAATACTTCTATCTCGCTTAACATTAGATTAATTATTTGATAGTTCTTAAAAAGAAACAAACAATATGTATACAGGACGATCTTATTTATACAAATTTTCTACGCCAAACACATGATGATTGGCTTTGGAGATGCTCCGAGGATAGTCTTTCATCCCGATGAGAGGCGAAACTGCTTCGCAGGCCGCTCGTTTGTCCCCTGGAAAAAAATCGAACAGAGGTGAGTATACATGATAAACGTAAATTGCAGCTGCGGAAGAATTGAATTATCTCGGAAAATATTACTCTAAGCTCAATTTACTCGACGAATTCGTATCACTGACGCAAAAATACATCAGCAAAGCGTCCTACATTCACTTTTAAAAATACTTCATTTTATGACGAAAATAGAAAGAGCAACAATGTAAAGATTATAGCCTTCGACTTTTGTTCATTATCCGGCTCAAATCGATATCATTTTTTTTTACCATCAGACGAACTCTCTCGAAGTTCGAAAATATCAGATGTTAAGTAAAGTATCAACTGAAGTTGGTTTAAAATATGTGGGATTACTCACGATTAACACATCCATTTTCTGTCCACAATTTTGTACTTCACAGCTGAATTGGTCACCCCTCAGAGAACGATGTCGAAGTCATTTGCAGCATCACGAGCTTGCTCTACCTGAGATTCGTTGTTCCGACATCGACGGTTACTTGGATTGACTGCGAGTGGTGCAGGTTGACAAAATACAAACCTGGAACATGATAATAGTACTAGTTGTTCATTCCTCTAGTAGTTGAATATGGTAAAGTGTATTTTGGGTCAATGTTATTTTGCATCATTAATAAACCATCTGATCGGTGTTTGCATGTAGTTTTCAGAAAAATCCTCGGAAAAATCGATAGGAACATTAATAGTCGATCGCATACAGCTGTTATAACATAAATACGAAGCCGAGAGATGTATAGAAATCGCGAGATCGATGACGGTTCATCAAATTCCGTCGAAATGCAGGCAATCCAATTTCTCTCTCTCGTCTTATTGGCGATCATCGTTAGCAGCGAAGCCAATTCTTATGGAAAAGAACATACAAACGTTGGATCGGGAGCATCAGACTTTCCATCCCAAGATGGGGGAAAAGTAGGTAACTCGAATAAGGGAAAGGGAGGCAACACCAATAATGGATATAAGAACAGTATCTCAACTTACTGTGAAATCCAATCAACCAACGAATCGACACTGGAGCAAGTTGACATCGGAGTAAAGGCAGTTTTCGACGCAATAAGACAGATGTTGAAATCTTCTGGGGGAAATCGTGACAAATCAATCTCACAGGATGAATATAGAGGAAGAGCGTATAACGCATTCAAAAATGCAATTGTCTGGGTTATCAAACTAGCTGCTAAAATTCGATCCAAAAAATCTTCCAAATTTCAGTCCAACATCGACGCAGCACTCAAGCATCTGAATGAACTTCTGGACTCTATGTTTAGCGCGATCAAAATTTCGAACGGTCAAAATAAATGCGATTTGCCGAACGAAATTCAGCAACTTGAAGACGACGCTACGGACTCTGCAACTGCTGTCATTAAGGAGATATATGATGCTATATCACGAGTCGCACAGGGTGATTTTGATCTTGAAAGTTCGACGGAAAGAAACTCGAAAAAGTCAACGAAATACATACAACGGTTCATTTCCCATGTCTTCCTCGGAATCAGAAAGCTTTCTAGTAACTTAAACCCCGACGTTCAATACAAGGATTGCGATAGCTGTTCAACAACCACAATTGAGGAAGCTCAGACTCAGGCAACAAACGCAATGGAAATTCAGATCAACGCCAAGTTCGAAGTTTTAAATGCTATCTGCAAGGGACGTTGCAGCGATCGTAGCGGAAGCAATCCTCAACAGTGCGATGCTAGATCTTTTGGCTAATGAGGGCATTCCTTATATTTCTTTATTTTTCCTGTGCACCTTGGAAAACGTCCGTTCAATTACAAATATCGACTTGCACAGATCTCAAATAATCCAAATTCCTACTGACAATAAGAACATCTAAAACATTTCATAGCTAGCTGATATTCGCCTTTTATCAATAGACTAATTTTCTGCAGTACGTGTTCCATTATGATAAATTGAAATATTACCTTCAATTCCCATTCAAATAAATGAATAACATAGCGTTATCATTTATATGCGATTACATGGTTCAATCGATGCGTTAGACATACCTATATGGAATAGAAACGAAAGATCAAAGTTTTAATTCAATCAAATAAGGCGAAAGTTTTGTACAATGTTTTTTATTTCACAAAGAAAATATAATAATCCATGATCTACGCGAGTATTCGATCGAAAGATCGCTGAAAAGATATTTTTCGTTTTATATTCAATTAGCAAATCGAATTCGTAGTTGAAAAATAAAAGCAGCGAGGTTGATCTCGAATATATGTAGTTTTTGAATAAATATATAAATACATAATTTAATGAGATAACGTTAAAGTGGGTTAAACCAACCCAGCTGTTGACCGCCATTCAGACGTACTTGACTCAGCAGACAATAAATAATAAAGCAGCATACCGCACGTGCATTTTAATAAATTACTCGTTTGACACTGAAAATTGTGTCATCTGTGCACCTCGGAAACGACCTCGAAAACGTCTACCGATTATCTTATACCTTATATCGATCACCCTATAATACCTATAGATCTTTTCTATTCGAGTTGTTTCAGATTTCTAGCGGGTGAATTTTTTTTTCTTTTCATTAATCCGATGAAGATATGAAGAGTCAAGAATTAAACTTATCTAGTCTTCGCAATTGGTCTGGCAAATGTCAGTTACGGGTGCGAAGAATGTCGACCGTTCAATCCTGAAAGCAGCCTTGATTGAGGATCTGATGTTTTGGAATGAAAATACTGTGAAGCCTTCGCAGTCCGTAAATTCAACTTGATGAACATGAGACAGTAATATTCTCAATGCCCTGAAGAAGAGTTCCACCATTTCCTTGACGCCTTTCTCCGATTCTGTTCTATTCGATTCAATGCAAGCTAGAAGTGTTGGATTACCGTTCGCAACTGTTTTCATTAAATCAAATAGAACGGTAATTACACCAATAGCTCCTTCTTGACAACGTTGCTGAAGAAATAGAACAAGAGCTACCAAATTATTGGCTGGTCTCTTGAGAACGGCCTGTTCCAGCGTAATAGCTAAGGCGTTTTGGAATTGACTAAGGTGAACTAGTGCTGAGTATAAAAATGGTGCGATCGATGTCACCCCGGGTTGACTTCTGACGATCACATTCAGAGAAGTTATGATTGCCCATTTGAAGATTATAAATGATCGGCATATCGCTTCGTCTATCGAGTAGGATTCCCTTCTATTTCCGGCAGCTGTGTTATAAATCTCGATTATTGGCTCCATTATTATATCCACTGCGAGAGAAACCTGAGATAATGATTGAATATGAGCTGATTCGAGTCCGGAGCAACTGCAAGTTGGTCTTTTTCTTCGTCTCACGTTGCCGGCGCCTGCCGCACTTCCTGAATTGCCCGGAAAACCGATCGCACCACCCGAATTGCCCGATCCTGCATTTTGACCATTTGCAGACTCTTGAACACTCGCCACAAAGGCGCACAAAGCAAAAGCGAAAACTTTAATATTCATCTTGACGGATTATGATTTTTGAACCGTACCATAACCGATTTATATATGTCTTCCAGCACGACGATTACGTTATTACAGCTGCAGGGGGCGAATTATTTGTTAGAATTTTGTGCATATAGAAAATTCATTATCATTGATATTATATTTGCTCGCAATGCAGTTCTACTGCAGTTCACGCTAGGGAAGGACGTAATTTTAGACCTCGGCCTAATAAATTATGTTTTTACTTCAGAAAGAAAGAAAAAGCACAAGAAATTCCGAGAATGGTGAGTATCGATGTCAAGTAAATGCATTCGAACTTAATTAATGAAATTCATTGAGTATCATTTCAGCTGTTTTCTGGTAAATGAAAAGATATCGTCCTCGTTTCGAAGCCGGCCTTGACTCACGCTTTGAAAAATTGTAGAAGAATGTCTAAATTCGGAGGACCATCATGCTAGAAACCCCTGATTTCTTCAAATTTTTCCATACCGAATGTAATTGAACGATAATAAATTGTTAAAGATATTTATTTCTCATATTCATCCATTGTTTACATACAAATTTAATACCTTTTTTCCGTATTTAGTGTAATAATATGTCGAAGCCAAGATTCCCAATCAACATGGCCGTGCAATTGTATTTTTATGAGTGTGTTATACCTTGGCTGAGAACAGAATTTACGATATTTCATTAATTCCTCATAGATCAAGGCCTCCTTAGATCCCGACAGTGTAGCTATTTTGCTTTAATAATAATGAGGATGAGACTTTAACAAAAGTTTTGTTTTTTTCTTTAAAAAAAAATCTAATCATCCGTCAGGTTGATTATTATACATACAAGTGACGCGCACACTTAGGATAGTGCAATTTTTTTCGTTGCAAAATTTGACGATTCAAATCATAGACAATAATTTATGAGAACTTGCCTAATTATACGAATAAAATATACGAGGGATGAAATAAATTCTTCGAGAACAAAAATTTTACATGGATTTCATGCGTGTCGTTTCGACTGATCTCATCGGGTCTTTGTGATCGCTAATAATTGGATAAGTTTCTAATACATCTCAGAACGTACAATTAAGAATTTGTGATATTATAATTATATGTGTAACCTAGAGTTTAAATATTTTCTGGGATTTATTGCGATGCATAATTATAATTGAATAATTGAACAACGGATGAAAAGAAAACCAAAAAAAAAAACAATCACTACTCGTACTAGTAAATTGATCCAACAGTTTCCTAAATTCTATGTTTTAAATTCACCTACCGAACGAGTTTCAAAAAATTAATTAGGTTCAGTTTTCTTTATAGACTCGTTTAAGACAATTATCATCAATCTCAAAAAACTAGAAAGCTTCCGATTTGTACAAATCGTAATCGCAACGGAAATGCGTCAGCATAGAACCACTGAATTTTTATCCATCCAACAGACACGAAATCTTTCCCGAAATCGTACTGCCTCGTCAAACACTCGTTCACCAAATGACGATGTCATTTATTGACCACTAGGTGGATGACACCAAATATTATTACGTCACGCTATGTTTGTAAGCAAAACACACACGTTACTGTTCTTGCTGTGCTATCACACTAGAGAGCGATGTATAATAAATCGATACAGAACACTTACAGCGGTATAATTTCGTCCACTGCGTTAGTTTCTGTAAAATGTTTGTTAAATTAATTATTTTAGAGGTGCAAATCAGATACTGGGTGAATATAAATTTCAACCCGACAACGGCATAGATGAGAGTCAAACTGTTATTTCTCGATCCGGTTAACAATTTAGCGTTTTATTTTATTTTCGTCTTAGTTTGCTTAATCCTTTTTGTTTATTGTGATGTTCATTACAATGATAATAAATTATTGTCGCTTTAAAAGAGCAAAGAAAAAAATGATAATTTATGTCAAAAGCTTCTTCTGTTCATCATTACTTTTAAATCAGATATGATAATTTCGATATTATATTCAGAATAGAATATACCGAGCGACCAACATTGGCATGCGTATATCCCGTCTAACTGTATATATAGATAGTAATTAAATTAAAAAAAAAGAATGAAAATAAAAAAAATAGAAAAACTTAATAAAATTCTAAACTGCCATGCACCGCAGTTTCTGTTCTTTCCCATATTTCATTTAATTCGTTCCACACGTTTTATATCAACGTCTCTATAGAATATTTTACTATATAAAAGATATTAACAAATATATAATCGTCTAAATTCCGGACACAATATCTGATGTTTTTGTTTTCTTTTTCAACTGAATTATCATCGTACTGGCAATTAAGCATAACATCCAGATATTTGTCTCTTGATCAAGCAACCTTGATCTAACAACTCTCATTATTATTATTAATATTAATATTATAATAATAATTATTATTAATATTATTTATCATTAGCCGTATTATTACTAATATTATTATCAATATTATTATTGTAGATATGTCGAAATTTTTCAAACTGCAATGCTATACAATATTTTATTTTTTTTCAATATAGATATACCTATACATTTCACATATACAATAAAATAATATAAATCAGAAATTAGAGTTCTGAGCCTAGTTAATAATATCTTATTTATTTGTTTATGTTTTTGAATAATTAAATCATTATTTTACTTTTGTTTATTTGTTTTATTTTGTTTTATTTCTATTGTTTTTGTTGGTTGTTAATTTCACCGAATCTAAAAATGTCAGCTCGACTCTTTTGTCTAGTTGCACCTGATCTCATTGTACAGGAGCTGATCAACATTTGATCTTATATTCTCGCTCCATGGTGAGGTACGTCAGTACCTAGCAGGCACAGGAATCTCCTTTGCCATTGTTTCTTGGATCGTTACTTAGCTTAATTTGATCCGGGAACTCGTTGTACAACTCCACCTTTACACAGAAAATAAAATATCATTAGTCGAACGGATTCCATTGGAAGTTTTTCAGCTTTGAGTGAACTTTTTTTTCGTGTTTTTTTTTCGATATAACGCACCTCACTTTCCTGAGCCAGAGCGTTTTTGGCTATCGTTTGAAAGGCTTGTTCAACGTTCGTCGCTTCCTTCGCACTTGTCTCGAAGTATGGAATATTATTCTTGGATTGACACCACTGTTGGGCTCGTTTGCCCGCAACCTGTAATGCAGAATTATTTTGATCAAAGGATCGTTCCGAATAAAAGACAAGGAAAGACATAGAGCGAAAAGTAACTCACGGCTCTGGTCTCGAGAAGGTCAACTTTGTTGCCGAGTACAACGAAAGGGAAATTATCAGGGTCTCTCGGCGACGCTTGAATGAGAAATTCGTCTCTCCAAGAGTCTAAGGACTTGAAGGTATTCGGTGCTGCAACGTCAAATACTAAAACGCAGCAATCCGCGCCTCTGTAGAACGCTACACCCAAAGACTGAAACCTTTCCTGCCCTGCCGTGTCCCAGATCTTTGAAAAAAATAAAGATTTGGTTTTTATTGTTCTTGCGTTACGTTGAATTTAAAATCATTCGAAGATATAACCCGAGCTAATGTGCGAAGCTGTAATAGAAGGCCGGGCTAATTTATAAAAAATATTAGATAAGAGTCTGTGCATGAATCAAATAAAAGAAAAAAATATGAAGTACGCGCGACGATTAATCTTCATCCGTAGTCATATTTCAACAATGTTAGCCAAGCTACAATCATCGAAATGAAAATGAAGAGAGACGTCCGTAATCTACGTGAAATATGATACACACAGCAGGGGCGTTAAAAATATAGTTCTATAGTTGACAAAATCAACGGAAACTGTTATTATTCAAATAATAGCATTGATCATCAATACTTATGCAATCAAGAAATATAAATGTTGAAGGCAATTCAAAAGCTTCATATTTTTCTCTTGTTAGAAGAGTAAATACTACGTCACAATACTTAGATAATAATAATGGGTAGTACGTGATTCATCGATGACAAATAATTTTCTCTTGCATGCAAACTCTTATTCCATAGCAAAACCAATCAATGAAACAATTTTTAATTTCTTCGGCTTTCGTGGTTCAAATATAACTTTCGAAATTAGTTAAACAATGAAAGGAGAAATCTTTCAGTTGATTTTGGCTAGATGCGATTCATTGTCTCAGTATACGTCATATTTGTGTCAACTAATTATTCAACTGCGATTATATTGTTTTGATATCTGTAAGTTAATCTTAATTCTGTATTTAACATATGATAAGCTAGGATTACCTGCATGGTGACTATCCTGTCGTCGACCATAACTTCCTTGGTGAGAAAGTCGGCACCGATGGTAGCCTTGTACTGGTTACTGAACTTTTTATTCACATACTGATTCATTAGTGATGTTTTACCTACTCCAGAATCACCAAGGATAATAACTTTGAGCAGCACTTTCTTTCGCGATGCCATTTTCGACTATCCAGTACTAACTGAAACTGACAAACAGATAATTTTATTTCACTCAGATTCTAATGACTGATGAAAAAATTTATTAATATTGTAGCCAAATCTGACTTCCAATAGTCAACTGTATTTGTAAATCGGTTTGCAAATTTTTAAATCGTTCTGTCATTTGATCATATGTACAACTGTTGCTTGTTATATTTGACAATGTTTGTGGGCTTTATCTAGTTTGTTTAATATTATGATCTAAACAAAGGTAAAGGTCAAAGGGTGGTGAATCTCCTTAAGTCCTGTTTTTCCTCTCTATTTTTCTGTACATAAATAGTACAAGTGCTAACACTATAATGCAATTAAGATTTCAAGCTAATGCCATTTTGTTTGATTTCCTGGTTATTTCACAATCTTTGAGTCATGAGTCACAACGACTCGTGACTACAATCTCTTGAACTACCCTGCGTTTGTTATCCAGGTCATACATTAGATCATACAAATCAAAAACCAGTGATTATTGCAGATTATTCAAAAATGCTAGATGAACAAATTTTTATGAATTAGAAGTCGGGCACCCTAAATTATGAGGAAATATAGTGATTGAAATCATGAATTGAGGCAATTGATGGTTTATCTGACAAAGAAACGGAAACATCCGGCATTTATAACATACGTTACAATCAATATTCAAAGCATTGACATTATTTGGTGAACAAGTGTGACCAAACTTTACATATAACATTTCAAGTTTATTGTCGTCTGTCAGATAAGTTGGTAATGTAGACCTTACAAGCTGTTGAATGAGAACATGCCTGATGGATGTAAATATTTTGATGGGTGAACATATCCATGGTATAAAGCACAAAAGAATGTGACACAGAAAGACTTTGACAGTTAAGATATCAGCCATGGAGGCCACGAAACTTGTATCACGTTACTTCCTATGTTTGATAACCTACAGGGGTAGGATGAATTTATCTGCAATGTACACAATTAACTATGAAGGATAAAAATAAAAGAGGGTCAAATATTAAAGAGAATCGTCATCCGATTATCCAATTTCGTGAACCAATCATTCTCTGTACATAATAGAAAATTTATCTATCATCCTGGTAATTTCCAAGCATAAATTACAACAAATAAATGTTATTGACAAAGCAAACTAACCGCTTTGGTATGTAAATTTTCATCAACAACCATGATCTAATAAATTCCAAGAAGATTGTTCGACGTGACAAAAAATCATTTCAGCTACATCCTATAATTATCACAAAGCATTTTAACCAATTTAGATACAAAACTATAACGAAAAAAATGTTGGTTATCTTTAATGAGATGTCAATAAGTAGCTATAGATTTGCTTTTATTTCTAAAAATGAAACAACAACATGCTATATTTTCTTTGGGGGCCATAAATAAATGTCAGAGTCAATCTGTAGATAATGTGTGTTGAATTGAATTCGTCATTTTTCTTTGGTTAATTCTTTGTACTCCGTTAATGATTCAATGGACATAATATCCCTTCCGATAATGACGTATGAATTAGGTATGCACGCTTTGTGCGATAAATCCGATGATATTAATTGGAGTTACGGTTGGGAGGACACGATCAAATAGATACGGAATGCGATTGACTGTTGAATTGACGTGGTAAATATGATTCTTTATGACGATAGTGGGAACTAGATCGTAACGTGAAAGTTGATGCGTAATTAGAATTAAAAGTTTATTATACGATAGCAAGGAGAGAAACTGTCAATGCGTAGTAAGAGAACGTTTCGAGGGTAATTAATTGGATGAAAATTGTAGCTTTAACATTGATTTTCGTGGAGTCGCAACACTTCTGCTATTGTTGAACAAACAGAATCCGATAGCAGGTTATTATTTAACAGATTAAATACCTTTTATTTGATTATAAACTGCGTTATTCCTTCTGCTTCGACACTACACACAAAGAAAATGGCGTGTTATGAAATCACGAGAGAAGAGCAAAGTAGAATGACAACGGCGCCCGTCACCTGTTTCGATTGAGTGCTTGATATTCGAGTATCGAATCTCGAAAAATATCGTTCAAGTCACATTTCGAATTTAAACCGGATGCCGCCATTACAAGAGAATTTCAAGCACAAAACTACTGCCGCGTTGACTGAAGATTGTATTCAATCAACGACTGCCGCTTCAGCGCAAATTCAAAATTATCTTCGCATTATTCGTTCTAAATTGAACCTCCGAAATAAATGCTCTACATTTTTTCTAATCAGCAGGAAAAATTCCACCCGCTTCTGATTGGCAATAACTTGAGCGATAGAAATCTGTTTCGTGATTTTATTTACCTTGTATTTTGTCACGTAATTCTGGCTACTGTGCCCGATAAGTACCTATTATTAACTTGTATTTCTGGTTGTAGAGGTTATTAGATTAAAAAAAATGGAGTCTTAAAGACAGTAATACCGAAAAACAGGATGCGGTTACGAAATGATAATAACAGAAATTAGAAACGAGATTACGTTATTTTAAAGCATTCCTTCTTATTGTTAATAATAATATCATTATTATTATTCAATATTCAAAGTTGTACGTTTGATAGAGAATAATATACATATAAATATATATAATTATACAAATAAAAACAAATCTATATGTATTCGTTCATTGTATTACATATATTCCTATAGACACATGTATGTATGTACAATTAGGATAACTATGTCTAGTAATACGTATGGGTAACATCACAAATTAAACACGTATTTAAAAAATAATAAATTTCATTCTTTACTTTCCTCCCACGGCCCACAAACGATACCATCCGCATTTTACAAAACGATTTCATGTATGTAACAAAAATATTCGGTTCGTTCGTTTGGTTTGACTTGGAAGAGAAAATAGAGAAGAAAAGAAAAAAAAAAGATTTTTAGATCAGTATTATCAATATGACATACAATTTCGTGATTTACAACTCACGTATTAAGTTTGCCAATAGTTTTTTTGTTTCGTTTTTTTTTTCTCCAAGATACTTTTTATGTTTTTAATTTTAGTTTTCAATTACTTGTTTCTGAATATTTTCATTTTGTTATCATTGCTTTATCACAAATCCTATCCAATAACATAAGTTAGTATAGTTAGAACCAAGATAATCTGTTTAGTCGAAAAAGACATTAAAAATATAAGAGGAGTTTTTTTTTTTTAGTTCAAGATAATTTTTCAAGTGAATCGGGAGCCTCAACGCATTATATCACACATTATAACCGTTAACCAATGAAAGACATAGAAGGTAATGAAAAATGATCTAAATATAAATTGTATCGTACGAAAGTTATGTACAATGTGATATTTACAAAAATTGCTGTTCAATTGATTTTGTACAGCTATTAAATTAGACGTTCTAATGAATTTTGTTTTTATATAGTCAATTATTCACAACGTGTCCTTTGTGCTATTCATTCAAACGTATTTAAATTCATTTTTCAGTTGCTCAAAAAATGAATCACGTATAGCTTTTTAGACAGTTCTGTGATCCACGATCCAATGTGATTGACATGAAATACAATTGTCAAACACGATTTGACAATTGTATTTACTTTTCTCTCCTTTTCTTTTTTTTTTTTAGTATTAAAATACTAAAATTTAAATAAATAAAAATGTATGAAATTAACTTAGCGAATCTTAAAATAGTATACAACAATAAAATGTCTTGTTTTTTTTTGTTCTTTTTTCTTTTTGTTCTTCTTTTTTCAATGAATAATTTTTCATCATGGTCAGCCAAAAATTCTCTTTCCTTGAAAAATCCGAATTCAATCCCAATGATTAATAATCTCATTATAGATTATTATTACCTATCGATCTTTATACAGCCAACCAATCGTCAGTTGTGTATAACAATAATTATATATTAATCTTTATACACTATAATTGTATGAAAATATACGATTTTCATGATCCGTTTAAACAATTAAAAAAAAACGCATATCAAAATTATCACGCTCCATATACCAGGATCTTCTTACCTCACGGTGATTAGTGAATAAAAAAAAAAAAGATTGTGAAATAACGCCGGAATATACAATTTAGTAAAACCGCACAGCTCGTGCAGCGTAGGTGTCGATATCGTCTCCTCGTCTCTCGTCAAAAAGTGGATTATATTGTTGACGATAAGACCGCCTCGTGGTGAGAATAACGCTTGGTTTTTGTTGACCGTAAGCGAAGAGCGGTCTTTTGGTCGGTTTCGCACCCAAAGATTTTCCAAGGAAGAATGATCTGCTGTTGGATTCAATTTCAGCGATCGAAGGAAGCTTCGAATATTTCAAATCGTCAACGTCCTCGTCACGTGGTAACGGAAGTTTAGAATCACCAGGAACTGGACGTCCATCGGGAAGAACACGAATCACCATAGGTCCCATAAGATAAGGTCCCGTATGTCCGGCAGGTCTGACATAATCGCTGATCGGCGCTGAAGATTCCTCTGCGAGGCCGTTTTGGTCACTTTCAAAACCGTTATCTGCAATCAAATATGTACATGTTTTTTTTATTTATTTTTTCAGTCACTGTTTGTTCCAGTAGATAGTGGAATGGGTTGGGCATATAAGTATAAGATATTCCGCATCTACCTTACGACAATAAAATAATAATATGTAAATATTTTTGTCGTATAAATGACCGTCAATAAAGCGGCATTCAAACCTTCCTATACTTCCGACAGCATTTAGTATGGTTTGTCTTTGAATTTTAAATTTAAATACAATAACCAACAAGGTTGACTGTCCGCTGTCCGTCGTTGTCGCGCGATTTCTCGCTGCATCGACTCATTGAATATTTAATTCAAACCTTACGCGACCGTGCGGGTCTGCGGTGATCTTGACGATCGTTTAAGAATAATTCCAAATCTGCGATTAAAAGAAGAGGGGCAAAAAAAGCCTTTATAAAATACAAAACTAGAAGAACAAATTTCTCTCGGAACAAACTGAATGCAAAAAAATGATCGGACTCTTTCTGAGGACTCTTATATGTAGAAGCGAAAAAAAACTTATCGAAAAAGAAGAAGAAAAGAAGAAGAAGAAGCAAAAGAATCATGAGGGTTGACTACGTTTCCAAAAAGAGTAATTGATTGATTGATGTAATCGTGTTTTTCTACACAGAAGCGTAAGATTACCAGACATGTTAGCCAGAGTTTGTTACACGTTTTATTCAAAGTAGTTAATTCAGTCACGTTATACTCGAGTAGATACAAGTTAAGTACCTGTAAATGTCCATACGTCAGTACATATAAGTTGAAAAAAGAGGAAGGAAAAAAAAGAAAGAATAAGAATAAGAAAAAAAGTTATACGTTCAATGTTAACTATCAGTGCCAAGATGTCATCGTCTCCTCTACAATTTACAAGGTAGTACAAGGTACATAATACCATATCTATAAATACAAGTATATAGTTATGTATATAAACATGACACTGTATGCATGTAATACATATATAAGTATATAACATGTACACTGCATCAACAGCAGCAGCAACATCAGAAGCAACTAGGCCAAGGACCACGAGGATGATTTTTTTTTTATTCATTTTATTTTTCACTTATATTCTTTATTTATTTATTTATTTTTATTTTTTTGTTTCTTGTTTCGTACGTATTCATTCTCCAAATAATGTACAATAAAAA
The DNA here is from genome assembly GCA_963932425.1 of Athalia cordata. NCBI lineage: Eukaryota > Metazoa > Arthropoda > Insecta > Hymenoptera > Athaliidae > Athalia > Athalia cordata. Next base: position 2,427,888 of record OZ010627.1, read on the forward strand.
TCATTTGTCATCGTAACGATGGTGGAATTATAGAATTAAAATCAAAAATGAAAAATCATCGAACAATTGCAACAACATGAACAGTTTTGGTATAACAAATGATTTAAAAAAATTGAAACGTTTGTTGCAAAGTTAGAAATTCGTATGATATATATCGTTGTGGGAAAGTGACGAACGAAATTGTTTAAGTGGGTAAAATTTTAGATTGAAATCCACAAGGTATAACTTTATAAAACGTCTTTGCGGTCTCAAGATCAGCGTTTAAGATTATACGTATTTGTTGTATTCTATATATATAATAAATAGATACGTACACAATGTGTATACGTATAAATAAGAAATAAATAAATAACTAAACGAATAAATAAATAAATACTCTATAGCGTATAGAAATCGGGGAGAGAAAATAGTGAAAGCACGATTTATGGTGTACAGAAATCACCGTATTATAAATAAAGAGGAATTGTATAAGAAGAGTAAAAAAGAGGAACGAAAAAAGATAGAAAAAATCAAGAGAAAAGAAAAAGTGATATATATGCCAGAGATTCTCAGAGAATTTGTTTCTAGTTTCCCTATTGGGAAAAAAAATCAGCAAAAAATTAAAACAAAAATGAAATTTTCATAATTGTTAATTACCTAATGGATCTGCGCCGTTATTGTAGTGAGCATTTCCATTCCGGTCATAAGTCGAACCGAAATCATTGCTGGTGACGAGTGCGTGCCAAACTGAAAAATACAAGTCAACGAGAAACTAATTAGAAAAAGAATCAATCTTTTTATTTTCGTATTATTTTTTATTCCTTTTTTTTGCATCTTTTGTTGACTCTCAGTCACTCGGCCTTGGTAAAATTATGCAATGATTTGAATATATGTAAACACATCGCAATTTAGACGATGATAACGAACGTGCGCAGTGATTTCAACGCCGGGTCAAGCGCGGATGCTGCGAACCGCATTTCCGGACCATTCATTATGTCATTTCCGGTCTATTCAGAATCTGACGCATCGCAAATTGCGTATCCAATTCATTTAATTATCTTTAAATTCTATGCTCACATTATAATACCAACCACAAATTATAATACCATGACGAATTATAGAATAACGTCAATTGTTTCTCATTTCGTGATGCAGGCTGCAGATATTTATTGAGAGAATAAAAATAATCTATAGATACCTATTTGAAATACTTACTCATTTCTTTAGCACCGCGTTGATAGGGATCCATTTTATCCAAATAATCTTCGTTCATATTCGCGAGATTTCTTAGACCGGAAACCAACAGATTTTTATTACAATCCGGCATCGATGAATCCCCACAGTACTTTGCTACTTGTTTACTGTACACTCTGTACAAGTGACTCATCTGCAACAATTGAAAAGAAATTATATGTAGTTATTGTCATTATCATTATTATTATTATTATTCTAATGTTACATAAACTCGATTGCAGTCGTCATCATATATTAGTCGACCATTCATACGTTTGTCAATTGAATATAATAAAAAATAAAAGTGAAGAGAAATTAAAAAGAAAAAATATACATAAATGTTTTCTCTTTGTGTTATAGGAAGAGCGGTTTGCCGTTGCAATGCAGCGACTACTTTGCATTCATTTATTTGCGATAATGATTATAAATTCAAATCACGTATTCGGCGCGGTGAAACTAGCGGCGAATGTGTAACACTTTAAACCGTTACATATTCAAGAGACGTTTGTAACATTCTGGGCGGAGGCAATACAACACTCTTCATTTCTATTATTTTATTTGGTTTTTTTTTTTCACAATAAAATTGGACGTGATTTTCATCCAAATTGTTTTATATCAAAGTTACATACGTATATGTCTATATACTTGCGATACTCTTATGTAGAATTTTTTTTCATAGAATAATTATAAGTTTAAATAAAAAAACAGACCAAAAAAAATAGTCAATCGAATCGCCAGCTGATACGATAAAAAGTTCGATTATATAAAAGAAAAGTTGGGTGAACGAAAATCAAATTTCCAATGTCCAAATTTTCACAGATCGCGTATAATAAATAATCTTGAATATCGTTGGGCATTAAAAAGTATGTATAAATATGTTTGACAAATAGAATAATCGGTGGGCGTTCGAAGCGTATGGAATAATAATTGTTAATAAGGTATACCGTGCTATGTGGAATTCAAATAACAATAGCGAGCACGTTGACAACAATCCAACAGCTATATTAAGAAGACGACAGAAAAAAAATAACATAAATCTTGTAGGTACCGATAAAAATTATGCACATAGATTATTTGATCTGGAACGAGATGAAATTTTTGAACACCTGTTCAAAACTTTGGTGGGCAGAAATTTTTCGCCGAATCACGAAGATATTACGTTATAGTGCAGATTGTTATCTTCGTGGAGGGGTTTTCGAAAAATATTTGAAATAATCTCCTCATCAGAGTTTTAAAGATTTAATATTTGAGAAAAAAAAAAATTAACTTGACGTGTTAATCAGCAATTATGATTTTCTCTACTACCTATACCTCGTTTGTAATATTATGCAATGTGAAATTCAACGTTCAGCATAGATAAAAATCGTACCCCTACGTAATTGCCTTTAACTCTGAACTTGAACCGAAACGACCTTCGATTAATTACGGGTAATAAATTTGAGCCTGATCTCAACATGAATATATCTTGAATAATAGAGGAGTGAGAAACAGCGGCTTGACAAAATCGTTTGGAACAATGAAAAATAAAAGGAGAAAATAAAATTCGCACGTTTGATTATTTATTTATTCTAAACACTTTCTCCTTTCGCCCATCGATATCTTCGTCTTCGGTCATTGACAATCGTAAAAAATGAGGTTTGTTTGCGACCCAGTTATTAGAGGACAATGAATAAGTGAAAAAAAATACAACGAAGAACGGGGGAAAGAAATGAGCGAAAGAAAAAGAAAAAAACCTAAACGCGGTTAGAAATTCGTGAGAGAGTTAGCCTAACCATTCGAAATTCTAACGCGGTCTTATTATACTAAAGTGGAACTTGGACTTGAAGATACTTAATCTGATTTTCCGCTCTTCGAGTTCTATAAATGTATATAAACTGAACATCAGCTTTCATTTGTGTTCTACTTTTCTACAATTATAATTTATTTATGTACCACCCGGCATTGAAGCGTTTCGAGAGAAAATTAGAAAAGAACGTTCTTGAACTTGTAGCTCTACGAAGAAATCCTAATATTCTACGAGGCACGATTAACCCGAATTTGAAGTAAAAGATAATTAATCTTACTTTTTCATCCCTGGACAGGAATTCCCACATTGGTATAGCTGATCCCTCTGCGTATGAAACAGCGAGACACAGTACGACGAGAACGGAAATAATAATACACCGGATCATCTTCACTTTGTTTTTTGGTTTTTAGCCGTGCACTAATTTTTTGTTTTTTGTTTTTTTATCACGGTAAAGTTTTCTTTTATTTATATTCTTTATTTATCTTGAATATTTGTTTTCTTCTCTCGTATCAAAACTCTTTTCTTCTGATCTCGTACAGACCAACTTTATCGACGCTTCGTCCGCATAGAACTGTCTATCCAAAGGTATTCACCGGTTGGTTATATGCTGAGATTCCTCCTCGACCGAAAGCCTCTCCCACCATATTTTCTGAAAATACCCGCCGAACCCGGTCCCCGCCGTTTTTAATGACCGTTTGCCGTTTCTACCGGGACGTATAATGTATACGCAGGTATGCACATACCTCTTCTTCTCACTATACGCTAAACTATACCGATACAAAGTTGTGTATATTCGTGTTACATTATTTTCTCATACCATATGTTTACAGCACCCTGGAGGATCTGAATAAGGCATTAAAAGATTCAAGATATTCGGGGGCCCACGCAAAGAAGATATACACATATACGTAGAACATCGGCATCATCGGCGTTCGAAGATATTGAGGTGAGAACTTGATCTGAACGGAATTTGCCAATTACGATACGCTCGTTTTTCTACATTTCTTTCTTTTTTTATACATCTTTTTTATCTACTTTTTAGAGCGGGGAATTCGAAGACGATCGTCGTCGTTGGATGTCAATACGAAACGACGACTGAAAAATCCGAAAGAGAGACGGACAAAAAAAAGCGGTTTGGAGGAGAGACCGGGTGAAGATTATTGGGAGCGTCCCTGTTTTGAGGCAAGGACGTCGAAGAACGTTACATCCCATGATCATCGATCATAATGACGCAATCAAATTTGCCCATTTGACAGTTCAAAAATCCCAATTTCTTCTTTTTTTAAACAAACAAAATTCTTCTCCTTCATTCTATCTGCTGCGATAAGAATATACCGATTTTACAAATCTTTCAAAAATCTTCCTCCCGCCTCATGAATCGATAAAACTTGTATCCTTTTTCCGGTGCATCTTTAGTATACGGAGAGAAGAATATAGCGGAAAAATATATGAAGTTTTTACGGGTTTCTTGGCGCAGGTATAAAGCGAGACGTTGTAACAGCTGATTGCGAGCTGGGGAACGACTCCTAAGTGTTACTTGTGTTGGTATATATAAAAATATAAAAAGCAGAGGGAAATGAAATGCGAAATTTCTATAGCATAAAGATTTTAATATTCCCCAAGTGCACTTGATCGTGGCAATGAACTCGTTCCGCATTTTTCTCATTATTGCATATTAACAAAGAAAAACATAATTCAGTCTTCGGTTTATTTCTTCGAACAATTATACAGAGTCTGAATCACGAGTTCACATAAGTGATATTTTTTATACATTAATTTATATTTATTTATATTGCTTTTTCAGAAGTTACGTAGTATTCTGATTGTGGTGATGAGCTGTCCAAAGACTAACGATACGTTCTTTGATGGTTGTTGAAATGTTGACTCGTTACTTTACACGATTTCGTTTTCTCGAACAAATATGTAACCTGTGGGTAATACCTCACAAATAGACACATACAACATAGGTACTGTGTACCTTTGCAATACTCAAAGATTGTAATAAAAGGAAATTTTTTATCCGAATTTGTTTCTTTATCGTTCTTTTTTTTACCCCTCCTTGCAATCGCTATAAATATACCGATATCTGTAAGGATGTCGTCCGAATTCGAATCGATGAATTACAACGACTTATTTATTCCGCTGCAGAATGCAATGGCGCGCATCTACAAATACGTATAGGTATCTTTATATCGCGTTACGTTATACATTCGCAAACGTGGCGCGAAGCCAAGAAAACGAAAGAAAGATGAACAAAAAGTGAACCAACAATTGTTGCATGCATAATACGTTGTTACAGGTATGTACGTACTGTAAACGTTACATAAGAATCCGTTCAAAGACAATGAAAAAATAGAAAGACAAATGGAATTGAAAACAAGAAAAAAGGAAAAAGAATGTCGCGTTGAAAAATTCTACACAAGCTGGTGCGATGAGTTTTGAAATTTTTTAATACCTTATCAAGAGTTGTATCAAATAAATAAATAAATAAATAGGAATGGTAAAAAAAAGAGCGAGGGAGAAAAAGAGAAAGAGATGAAAAAAATTAAAAAATTAAAATTCACGTTTTACTAATGTTCTAGAAAAAGATGTAACACTCATTTATTATATGTCGAGGTCCTCCAATCGAGAAACGTATAACACATATATTATACCTACGTTTAGAATTTAGATGTTGATGAGACACGTGTTGCGTCACGATATTTTTATCTGTAAGATTCTTTTTTCTCCATTTTTCTCATTTTTTTTTCTGAAAAAAAAGAAAGAAATATCCTCTAAAATTCCCGTGATATCTTTAAAAAAAATTGAGGCAGATTTGCTAACAATCAATATTGCGCATCGATCGATCGAACGATCTCCTCATCGATTATTTTGTCTAACGTTGCAAAATATTGTTATTTATTTATTTATTTTACTTCTGAATTTGGCCAGATCACGCGCAGGAATTTGAATGTTTACAAAACGCCTCATAACTCCCACCTTGTAAAAAGTATTCGAATCATCAGGCGAAGGAGGGTTCAAATGCGCGTCTACATTTCGCGAGATTAGAAAAATCAGACAACTAATCCTATTTACATCTGAGGTACAGAAAACAAATATTGAGCTCGTTGTTGTTGTTGAGAGAACGAAATGTCACGTGAATTTGCAGCGAATCGGTAGGAAATTTTCACCGACAGTCAACGGTCGACATTTTTTTTCAACACACGAAGAAATCGCTGATGAGAATAGAAGAAGGAAAAAAGATGAATAAATAAATTAAAAAAATTTTCGTAAAATTTCCAAGATCGATAATCAGTATGATAAATCAATACCTGATATTTATCGGACGCGTGAATGAGATCACTGTGGATCACAATTTGGTGTTCAAAATCATTTTCATCTCAAGCGTTACGATACGGTGAGATGTCAAGGTTCTCATTATTCTACACGTTGGTATAGTGTACGAAGATGGAAATGTTATCTTGACATTTAAAATCCCTTCCGGATTTATGTCGTTGCAATTTATCTGCCAATTGCAGTTGCGGCAGCGATAGCAAAATTGACTATGATGAATATTCCTGCGGCAGTTGAAGTTGCACAAAGTTACATTATATATTTATATGTACAATAAAAGGTGCAGGATGATAGTGATTATTGTCGTTTTAAATTATATTCATGCTGATAATTACATATCCTATAATCGAATTTATTTCGCGCAACGTCATCGCGGATCGATTGTTCCCATGTGAAATCTCGCCATGACAAAAAAACAATCAGAACTGATGCAACGAGGGGTCAAGATGATTCTATCTACCGGTTTCGAATTACCAGATATACGTCAGCACCTCTCCAAAAACATGATGAGTCGATCTTCTATATTGTTCGTTCAAAATTTTAATAATAGCCGAGCTAAAATTCACGGAATTCAATCAATCGGACGTATATTAGGGACTTCTTCTTCTCTTCTTTCTTTTAGCCGCCTGCAGCTGACTGATCATTCTATTCAGCTCTTTTTTTTTTCCAAATTAAAACTGAGCTCGTTATTTCTTCTATACCAAATTATGCGGGGTGTCCCGAAAAACAGTTCCTGATAGAGCAAAAATAGAGATAGAGAGATAGAGTTTATCGGAATATACGTACGCAATTTTTGTTAATCGTTTCTCACGAAAACTTGGATAAATATCTATACAGAACTCCTCAGTTTGAAACTTGAATGTTTCAATGACTAGATCATCTCTGATTAAAACAGAAGAATGCGTCAATTGATTAAACTCCGGGTGCTATTATTGCAACTTTATGTCATTGAAATCGGAATGGCTTCCATTTCTGGGATTTTGATGATCTATCGTCAAAAACAATCGCGTTTACGTATAATTAAATATGTTATTATGATCAGCAAGTCGCGATTTCGAGGAACATGTTTCCTTTTGGATTCGCCCGTTATAAGTTGTTGAGAAAACAACCAATGATGAATGTGAATCTAGGAATATTAGAGGCCAAGGATCAAATTTGTAAAAAGTTTCGATTAACAAACAAAATTCCACCCTCTGCGGAGCCGGAGTTCGAATAACGTCGTCTGATTGGCGCCATCGGTGGGATTCCAGAAACTGTGATAGCTCTTCTTCTTGTTTTTCATTAAAATGTCAGTAATTCGCGGCGCCAAGCTGCTCGGCTCTCTATCTTGACACTCGCGAATTATGTAGCGTATAATTTGCGTCACGCTTTGATCACAGATTCAAATATTCGTACATTCGTCCGGGAATGTAAAAATTTTTTCGGAATCGATAAGAGATAGGCGCATACACTTATTATATCGTTACGACCGATCCAATGACGCGCAGGTGCCAACGAGCATACTGTTTACTTGTTTACTTGTTTTATTAATTAAGTATCTCGCTTTCGCGGCCTCTTCATCGCCGGAAGGTCGATCGCCGCCACTACTTTATAACTACACAGTTATACTCGGATCAATCACCCGCAGCAAATAACAAATAAAAACAAATCCACCATCGTGCTTTCAGAAGCTGCTGCCTAGTTTTTCAAAAACGTTTATGTTCAACAACAATCAGCCCTTCCAGGGTCTCCTTATTGTACCAAAAAATTCGGAATCCATCCTATTAAATGTCGTATACCAGATAACCGCTAAAAGTGTTCAAAAAAAAGAAAAGCAAAGACCATACGTAGCTCGTAAAGTTCGCAAATTAATTAGGCGACAGTCTGCAGCGTAGCAGAAAAAGAAGGCAGAGAAACTATAAATAGGAAGAGAAAATTAAAAATTAAACTTACTCTCCGGATCAGACGTGATTATATCTGAATAGTCGTAATTTTTTAATTTATCCCAAAACTTGACAACTGACAAATTGTTAAATCTCTTCGAAAAAAAGGTGGTTAATACGGGTGGGATTATTTCAGAAGCTTTTTTAAGATTTTGTAATTATGTGTGAAACAATTATGGTGGCTTGAGAATTTTAATTGCATGTTTAAAAAAACTTATAAAAGAGAAACAAACCCGCGGCAACGTCTAGTTGCTTTTAAATTGAATATCGAACTGCATTAAAAAATTATGGCCATACTTTTTCGACTTGACGTTCGATTTGGTGTCAACATTCCGAAGCACGTACCGGCACCAACCGGATAGAGGATATCTACTCAGTTTGATCTACTATTTGGCAAGACCGTTAAATAGACATGCGGTGTGATATTTTCACGACGTTTTCGGCATACTGATTACCCCTTAAGTTTGTAGGTGTTTAGTAAGTCACGTAATTTTCAAAATACCTTCAACTCCGTTGGGGATTTCAACACGAGTTTCATGCTGCTTGGGTCTTCCTGCACGGTGGAAAAAAGGTCGACGTTCACCCCTGGCTTACTCTGGTTCACCATAATTATCTTCAATATCTTTAATAGATATCTAGTCAAATATTCAATAAACAATAGCGTTCTAAATTGTATTACCAATTTTGAATCTTACCCGTGGAGCCGTTGCGGCGTTGCCCTTGTGCTCTTTGCCAGGAATTTGGTCTTCGTTAAAATTTCAGAAAAGCTGCCTATAAGTATTAATGGAAAAAAAATGTCAACAGTTTAGTGAAGAAATTTTATTCCACGCATGTGATTGGATCAATTAAGAGGCCGTGATTCACCAAAAAATTTACCTTCGCGCACGGGGTCAGCCGGGTGTTAATTGACAGCAGGTTTTGATAGCGATATGAATATCCAAGACTCCGGATCTAGAGATATGAAGAGTAGAATCCGGGTTGCGTTGATAATTCTATACAATTACTCGAGTGGCAATGGACCGCATTCCTGGGTTTTGCCAACGAAATATCCAGCGTTAGAATTAGAATGAGAAAGAAGTTGTTCACATTTTGGAACACCTTATCGGCATTGCTCATCCTCTGCGCCGTATGCGGCATCATCACAGTCTGCGAAGTTTCTCAGTCGGATCCGCCGGGTCGTTGGCTCGATTCTGAACGTAAAACGGATAAATTTATTCAACGATCCAAAAAAAATATTACTAGCAATTTTTATCAGCTGAATTGGATCGAGGAATCGAAAAATTCTGCACCATTTTACAAATATTCAATATAAAACTTTCTTTGTATGATTATAATGACGATGAAATCGAATATATAATTAATGGATAACATCCGAATATCGTCATACTTGATATACCTCTGACGTTCTAGTAGAAGTATGTCTACAGTTATTTGATTTCTTAGTCACGCGTCATAGTTTTGGGTTTTAAGACGTAAGCGTCACACGCGTGTCATCGACGTTCATAACTATTATCGACATACCTAATATCCTCTTGGCTTTCCCTGTGATGCTTGATTATTAATTGTTTATTATAGTAATCTCGATGTTAATTACTGTCTCCAGTAATTAACATCGAAATATATTGTAACGTCCCACTGCAGTAGAATTGAAAGAAGAAAAAAAACATATATTTAGCGACCGATAGATCCAGAGGTCGATGTGTTTGCTGCAGAAGAATTTCAAATTTGGACATTGTTTTCTCTCTCTCTTTTCTATTTTTCTCTCCAAAAAATCAATTCGTCTAGCCTATCCTACAGAAAACTATTCGACGCATCCCACACCGTAACCGATTGACGCACGAACTCCTTTTAAGGGCCATGTAGCGACATCGATTTGTATAATTCTCTATCGGCCATCGGAAACATAATAATTATCATCATCTGCATGCCCATCTTTACAACGTATCTTATTATAAATCATCAACTGTTCGCATCACATTCCTCATTCTTATGTATTTAAAAACCCATACGACTTTACACCGTTCAGATCGCGGTTTACCCGCAAAATATGCCACTGGCGCCAACTGACCATCAATAAAAATCTCGTACTAGACGCCGATTTTTATTGGTATGTTAACTATTTCGTTTCTTTTTTTACTCGACGATTTTTTTTTATTTATTTATTTTTTTCTATGGTCTTATTTTCATTTTCACCGTCATCTTCCACATCCTATAAGATTATTAATAATAATAACAATATGCAGAACAAAAATGAGCTGAAAGAACGACACCGACTTTGAATCTCTACATTTTTTTTTCCTTCTCACCACGACGTGGTAATCCACGAGTTGAAATCTGTGATTCCTGAGCAAAATGAGTCAGATATTTAATTTCCAAGACTTCCATTTCTTATATGCCTTACACGGTATTTAAAAAAAAATCTTAATTAAATTAATAACCAAATCGGACGGGGATTCACGTGTGGAACAGGAATTGGTTCGTACATGTTTATACAAAAAGATGATATCCATAGTCATATAAACGATATCGGTGGAATATCCAAGAGTTTCAAATAAAAAACAGAGAGAGAGAGAGAAAAATAGTGTGGCGCAAATTCCGAAACTGCAGCTAGAGAATGTAAAGTAAAATGTAAAAATAGTAAGAATTCAAATAAGTATGTAAAATATGTATGTAATATATTTATTACTATCTTATATATAGGTAGGTATACACGTGTAGATTGAAAACGGAAACCTACCAATCGTCGAGGACACATGAGTTTTGGCCTCTCCGGTGGTACCGATGCGACGCCTCGACGCCTCGACGCCCGCGCCCATGATGCGGCATCACAATTTAGTTTTATCATTAAATCGTCTTCGCCGCCGCCGTGTGTCGTCGTCGTCTCGACGCCCCGCGGCCATGGCAAGGACGTCGGGCTTCCGTCGAACTCTGAAGAACCGATCACATCGAACTACACTGAAAAAGAAAGAAAAAAAACGAAATAGATATAAAAAAAATATCGTAACGTAAACAACTATTTAACCGGTAGCTAAAATAAGTAATGGGGCATTCCGTGGCAGATGAAATTTTTTTTCTTCCGACAGACCTTGCTCAGTCATGAAACCTTAAGCAGCTCGCAATAGGTGGAAATTTTTTTATTTCGAAAAACTTCATGCAAGCCATTAAACTGTTTTCCCCACGAAAGTCGAAGACTCGTATTAACGTAATGAATTTTTTGGAATTGGCCAAAACATTCTTGCTGATTTCCATGGCAACGAAACGGATCAATTGCGTAAATGATCATTTCAAGCAATTAAACTGCGTCTGATAAATCGATGGATTAATTAAATTTTGGAGGCTGTGCAGCGGACGATCGCGGGGACGCGATGGTTTGGTAATTGATTACATTATATCGGCGCCATACCGATGATTTTTTCTAATTTTACACCTATTTCTCGCTAAGGTATTATTACAATATACGTTAGGCGCATTAGATCATCGATAGTAACGGATGAATAATTATCATTGGAATTTATAAATGAAAACGCGTTTGACCTATTATCAAATGATGTTTTAACCCTCAAAAGCAATGCTGCATCTGCAGCTTTTTTCCAATAGAATAATGCAGATTCTAATTGGAGGACATCTAGCTTGACGATAATAATTATCATCATTATTATTATTATAGAATAATGCGTCACGAAACGCAAATTACAATTTCTGCCGAGACAGGATAAAAAAGAGAGAAAAGAAAAACTCGAGACACACTTTTATCGTATAGTTAAAACTATACAGTGTTTTTTAAAAATATTCACATCCATTACACGAGGAATATTTGCTTCCGATCGACGTCGTGTGCGATAATTTCCTTGCGAATTTGATGGAAAAACTTTGGTAGGATTGGAATTATATCATATCGAAAGAACGTAATTGATAAATTTAACGTAGAAAATTTATAAACTTTTAAACGCCCTGTACAACAATAATTACAATTATAGTTATAAGCACGGTTTTTACTACCTCTGTTAATGTCTATATATAAATCTAGGATAGCATTGACCCTATTGTAATCTGTACTGTTCGTGTACGTAGTGTAGGTACTCGCATCTTACTACCACGTTATCGATAGACAAAATAAAATAGCATTACGTTACGTCAATTATTGTCCGTTTTAAAAGAAATCATCTCAATTGAATATACTAAATATAAAACTAAAGTAAATCACGTTTATCTTGTTTCTATTTTATTGGTTTCTCCCCCAATTTTATTCGTTTCTTGTCACTGTTTTGAAAATTTTTATACACCGAAGGACGGAGCATTTCGCAAAAGGCATTAACCCGTGTGAGTAAATTTGAATTTTTTAGTATAATTTTGACGGATGACGGTTAAACATTCGACGACGACGACGACGATGATGATGATAATGATGCGGTATCACGAGGGAGAAAAAGAACGCAACTATTCAAATAAATAAAATAAACCACATCGAAAGAAACGGAAGAATTCCGAACTGAAGACGATGATGGAGATGAAAAAAGAGCATATTAACGTTATAAGTTACGAGGAATTTAACAGGTAATCGCGGGAAAAAAATTTGGTCTCCTTGGCAAGGTCGTCTACTCCTTCTCCAACACCTGCCGGATTTCAGGTTATACACTATAACAAGCCGCATACATAATATTCACCACGAGATTTGTGTTTTTTGAGGTAAAAAAATCAACAATAATAATAAAATAAAAAAACATTATGCATTATAAGGTAAATGTAATCTACATATAAAAATCTACACGACACATTGTGTAACGCGACTCAATTATGTAATTATTTGAAAACGAGAATTATTCGTTTGCGGAAATTCATATTGATAAATTTTTCACAGCTGATTGAATTTTAAAGAATATTTTCCGAGTGTCAAATCCAAAAAATCGGAAGAGAAACGGTAAATCAGTCGGGTAAGAACTTCTAATTTTTTTGAAAATAAAATCGCTTTTTTGGCTGTTTTTGTTATAAAATATGAGAACCATTTTTTTACGCATCTGGTTAGGATCAACAATATTGATAATGATACGTTAGATTTTCTTACAATATAAATACTCATAATATAATATAAGATTGGCTAAAATTATGGATTGACATTAAGCCTAGATCAGTTAAAATGTTTGATTGCATCTCGTGAGTTACGAGCTACCGTAAGTTAAGGATATTTATTAGATACCGGATTCCTGAATAAAAATCTGTTTTGATTTCTCTGGAATTCGCATATTGACGTCAATTCATTTTAAAACCAGGATGTGTCCGAAAATGTTAAGCAATTTACTATAGTCACCTATACCTATTCCACGCTCGGCATACCTATACGAAATTTTATATCAATTTTGACCGACATAAATTTGCAGAAAACCGACCTCATCCATTGTCAAACGTGTTTTGTATCATTTTTTTGTCGCTATGTTCAAATATTTAAAATTACAGCCGCACTATGCTGAAAATGGACGAAGATCTGAAGCAACAAAAATCAAAAACTAAAACTAGAAACATGAAATTACATTTAAAAAAAAACAAGTAGGCGTACAATAAAAATGTTAGGACAATGTTGTTAAAAAACTGGCAGATTGGTCGATAGTTTTTGTTGTGCACATTATGGCCGGTTCCAAAATTCTAATTCTAAAAATATTAAAATCGTAATTCGATCGTGAATCGGACAAAGTGAAGATATTATAATGCGCGTATACAGTTTTTACGTAAAATTAAATTATTGTAGCAGGAAAAAGCAGGTTTTAATTTGAATGCGGAGTCAAAAATCGTCGTGGCTATAGTAGCTAGCTATAGGCTGGCGCCGAGACGGCGCGACAACAAATATCTTAAAAGGCAGACGCCAAAAGCGATCGGCGAAAAAGACTAGCGTAGCATAGCTTAACCTAGCAGCTACTCGGAATTTAAGGTATTCACAAAAACTCACTCGATTAATCACAGATAAAGAATTAATAATGATAAAATTCTTATACCACACCGCTAACTCTCTGACAGCAGGTTGGAGGCGGCACTCGCTACTCCCGGGTCTCACGTACGTCGCAATTTCGTGTGTAGTTGTCGATAGGATTGCCGGTATGCAGGCACAACTGAAAACGAGTAATCACAGTTAACGAATATTCTGGATACTTAAAATTTATCTAAATTCCATCTAACGTACACATCGATTATGACAGATCATGTACAATTATGATCTGAATTATGAGATATGTCAAATCTGACAATCATTCTTGAAAAATCTCTCAACTGTTCAGGGCAATTTACTGGAGAGACCTGATCAAATTTCAATATGTAAAAAATGGATTGTGACTTCCTGAGCCGATAATTGATAAAATCAAACATTCAATATACTTACGCGTGTAATCTTGCGTTGTTCACTGGGCGATTCTTGAATTGTAACTTCATTCTTCTCTGTCTTGTAAGACCTTCCGGTCATACCTATTGTGGTATATCAGAATGAAGATTCTGATTATTTCCATTATCAGAGTGTATCAATTTCCCGGTCACCAGCAGATCAATTATAATAATTATGATGCACTGTTATGATAGTACGACAAAAGATATAGTTTTCAAAATTTAAAAGGTGTCGCTATTTTCCAGGAACTCTATTCAAATTTGAATGATAGTGCTGCTCCACTCAGCTGTGGTCAATAATTGAACTTCTTAGTTTAAACCGTAACAATACTTTACCGACATACGAAAAAAACCAATACCTTTTTTATCGCCGGAGTAATAAACAATTAAAAATTAAGACTTGAATATTTTAGTGTCGCTAATTATTCAAATTCAAATAATCAAATTTTCAGCAATTAATTATATAACATTTGTACAGTTACAGAAGTAATCGTCAAGCTGCGAAATTGTGAATGCAAATAACAGATTCATACAATTTCGAATCATGCCAAACATTAAAAACAATAATCACTTACGTGATAAATTAAAATCATCACCAAACGCCTGATTCTTGATGAATGTTTCCTGCGGTGTACACACTTAATCAATCCACCCTCCTCGTTTTCTTTATTTACTGTTATATTGTTAATATAGTTAAAGTCGCTATGCTGGTGCATGCCATTCAATCAATCCCTCTACAGTATACCACTTCTTGCTGCAACTGGGGTTGATGAGGATCTAGTTCGACGGGATGTTCAGAATCTGCATTCGTCGGCATAGAACAATCCTGTGCTTTGTTTTTGTAGATATTCAATTAAAGACAAGCAAAGGTAACTATTATCAAAATAACAGAGGTGAGATGATAGGCGCGGATTGCAAGAGAGCAACTTGCAATGAGGAATCTTCTGATCACCTTGACTGTGAGGAACCTATCAACCGAAGAACATAACGCAAAATCTATAATTTCGCTCGGTGTCCTGCATTGCTAAATCATGTATCATATTTCGGAAAATATGAACCAAGTAAATTTGATACAGTTTGCTCATATTTGTAGTAAATATAAAGGCTATTTGCAGTTTGTGAGCTCTTCATAGCGTGAATATCACTTTGGTAGAAATGGCCTTCAACTGATTAAAAAGAGAACTCAGAACATTCACCTTATGCAGGACAAAATATATATAGAATTTAGTACACATGTAACAGCTGCAGGAGAAATTCCGGTTTTCATAACTGCAATTTCCTCAAGTAAACATGGGGTGACGATGGCACTCGAATACCACACTCTTTTCTTGCAGGTAATGGAATATACTCTAAATAGACGTGTGTTTTTTAATTTTTTTAATCGCAGTTTTATTTTTTCAGTAAGTTTGTCTCTGATTTCCGAAATAACCATCATAGTATTGATTATATAAAGTAAATTTTCACAGTAACAATTTTATTCAAGACAAATACAAAGAAGGAACCATTGCCAGCAGGTATGAGATTGCGGGGATCATTTTTCAAGTATTATCAGCCCAAAGTTCAAAATCATGTCTATCTGCAATAACCAGCTACCCAGCCCGGCTCTTTGTGACAATATCCACTGCAGCAATTACCCTGGCTTCCGTCGGGTTGACACTAAAATCATTTAAAAAGCATAACTTGACATGTGCCCAAAAAATATACGTATTATTTTTTTTTTTTTTATACCAACCCCATCGCGATTGCGGATACAAGCTTCAGCCGATCCTACGTATGCCGATAGAACAGCAACGAAGAGAAGAACCACAAAGATGTTGAACAATAATTTAGCCATTTCGATGCTTGTTGTCTAATATTCAAGAAAATCAAACAACATTGTAGAGTATATTATTGGAGATTTCTTATTATATGCTAGCGGTACGTTCAACTCTCGTATGATTTAACTACAATAATTTTTCTGTTTCTTAAAATTGGCATTACATTGATAAATTATAATTTATTATTGTCGTACTTACCGGAATCCTGATCAGCAAGGTACTTGGAATTGGTAAGTTTTGTTCTGAGAGAATATACTCGAACTGATCTGAGAAGCTTACGCCTCCCTTATTTATACCAAAAAATAATGTAGCACTGACCTTCGAGGCAACACCCCCCACTTGCTTTATATTAAAAACGGTTTGACCAGGGAACTGCATAAACTTGTTCTTGTGGTTGGTGGGAGTTACAAGGAAATGCCACTGATCTCTAATGACGACCTGTACTACCAGGATGAATCCTTGCTAACCATAGGTTGCTTGTCTCAAATATCTCGTTTGCCACAAAGTTTTCAGCCACGTATCTTAAACACTTTGAGTTTTTGTACAAACCTGTTATTTCGAATGGGGGAAGTTACAAGGAAATGTCACTGATCTCTTCGACGACCTATATTACCAGGATTAGCAATATCTGTGGTAGCTATTGAATTATGAATTATGATATAAAAGATCCCAACTCAGATTCAGCATTCTGATTAGCAGCAGCTTTCTGATTACTCCTCCAGATTTAATCACGTTGGTCACTTAGATGTGAGACCGATTAAAATTGATCTGGAATGGACTATTGCACGTGAAGCAGATAAGGAGTCAGATTTTCATGCCAAAGCATGTTTGATTTAACGAAATATTATTACGATGTAAGTTATTTGCAAGTTTGTAGTAGGGTGATTTACTAGAGAACTTTTAATATTGAGTGTAAAAAAATATATTCAACAAATAGCAATAATACATCAATTTCTAGTGATGTAAATATATGTAGTCAAATTCAGTATCACATTGCTAATCAAATATTAAAACATATGAATTTCGTAGAAATATAAAAGCTTTACAATTCCGTTGATTAACTGCTCTGGTTAACAAACAACTCTTTCTCTCTCTCTCTTTCACTCTCTTTCCCTCTCTCTCTTGGCACATGAAATTCTTGTTTACTAGTCATTAACCATCTGCCTTTGACAAATGCCCCAATTAACATACCTGGATTTTCAATTATACTTAATCAAATAGTTACGTCGATCCATCTTCAGCAACGACCATAGGCATAATTCGATTGATGAGCTGAAAATACCATCACTTTATACAAACTGTTTACAATGAGGAGCGATCTGAAAGCGGGTTCTCTCTTGTGCATGTGAGCCTAAAAAGCCAATTACTTACGTTTGTAGAACTCTGCAGGAAAAGTAACCTCCGGTAAAAGTTGGTGAATTTTTTTCAGAACGGTTGCAGTTGAAGCCAGAGCTGCATCGATGTTCCAGATCTGTGATAAAATGGCTTTGTCATATCTCGAGTAAGTCGCAGATAATTTAATTTCCTCATTATCAGCTGTTATTTATTACGTATGCAAACGTACCTGTATCAAATCATCTCTGTCTCTGATAGAGACTGTTACTCCGCATATTTCATCACCTTCAGCTACGCTGTCGGAAAACTGCTCACCTATTGCAGCTAAGACAATTTCTTTCCATACTTCAGCCTAAGTTATGATTACCGAACAGACACAAAGAAAATCAGTTGTTTCATTGGCACATGATGTACATCATGGATAAGAAATTTGGAACAATGCAGTGATAGTCATGATTTAAATAGCTGCTTACCGTGTCGTACTTGTGACACTTTAGCCTCCATGTTCCGCCACGCTGATTAACAGGTTCCTCCCAAAGCGGGTATCTCTCATCTCTCATCAAGTGATAACTGTATCGAACCTATAGTATGACAAATCAGTGAGGATTTGTAGCTGTATCTTGAAGATAATTCCAACTTTATGAAGATACTCAGAGATTAGTCATTTCTCTTCCTACAAAAAACATTAGCCTATCTCAGACTGATATTGATAAAACAGACCTGAATATCCCCAGCACTAGGTATGTTGTTGAACACTGCCCAAAAACTTTGAACTGTGTTCACTGTGTAAATTTTCTTCAAATTAGCCTTGTATTCTTCAGCTGTTGTCCCAGAAATAGCTCTGTCAAAAACCATCAAATCAGACATCTTCTATTAGTATCAAATCAAAGAGATGAGTGTTTGTGTGAGTACGACACATGCTACAATTGCATAATAATTGTTTACATAATTTCAAATGTCAAAAGGTCTTGCTACGACTACTACACAACCGCTGATAAAATCTTTGATGTATCTCAATGTACTCTGGGATCGGAGAAGATTATCAAGTATATTTTTACAAAACAAACAAACAAATAGCCAAAAGATTATGATGAAAAATATGTCGTCAATAGGAGATTGAACAGAATAATTCTTAGGATTAAAAGGACTCCGGAGTACCATCAAAATTGAAATTGACAGTCATCGGTTGGAATCACGATTCTTATTTTAGATGCATGTGTCGTGTGACATAGGACGAATAACGTACGACGATTCATGACGTTGTGTTATATTAAAAATTTATTCATTCATTTCCAACTCACTTGTCCAGCCAAAAAGTCCATGACGTTTGTAGCGGTATTCCACATGTTTCATGCTCCTTTATCGTTTCAACTGTGGCGTTTGAAAATATTGGCGACTTTGACAAATCCGTAGGAATCGGATCATTCGATCCGCACTTTAACGCGGCCATATTTGACACAATTAGGTTGATGTTCGTTCTATTATCAACCTGGTCACGGGACTTGTCATGTGATCAATTGACACAAACCAGCTGACGCATATATGCGCGCGATTCTATGCACTGTGCATCCTATTTTTAAATCTGCCAACAAATAATTTTCATATAAAAAACTTCCAGGGTCATATTCTTTTCAGCTGACACAAAATCCCAACAATTAAAGGGAAAATGTTCGATACGAAAAAAGGCATAAATGGATCCACATATTTCTTAACAACGGTGAATCCTGGAAATGGTTGCTTGGATGAATCTACTTGTTTCGGAGCACGCTAAAAGTAGGCTGAAGGATATCAATGTTGTAGGAAAATTGAGATTTTCATCCCGAATTGTTCACAAATACTTGATGGAACTGCCCGTATGAATCTGGGAGAGTGTAATTCCTCTCCGAATTTTCCTATACATAACATAGATTCATAGGTACTACCTCCCAGAATTCATAGCAGAGCGATCACTGGACCCTATTTTCATTTTCAGTCGACCGTTCGCCTTCGGCCGCGGCGCTTATCTGCATCTGGCCTCGCGAATCTGCGTTTTCTTCTTCGCGTTTTCTTTTAATATATTTTATCTGATTTTTGAGTTGGTTTGTGAAGTCGAAAAATTTCGAATAAAACTATAACAGGATGGAGGCAATGGTAATAACCAATAGCAATAAATTCTGATAATATTTTACATTCTCTAAACTATTGAGGTCAGCAAACAGTTTTAAGATCTTTTATTTTATTCATTTATTTAATCCCTTCTTTAGCTCGAAAAATCATCTGTGCTGTAAGAATAGCTCTCATACCTTTTTTCGCGGGTTTAAAATAGCGTTGTCAGCCGCTGTCCTAATTAATTAAGTAATTAATTAACACGCTTATCATTTAATAGCAACAAATTTGTCGTGGACGGTTCAATATCCGGTGACGCAACCGACCTACTTTTATCTATGGAGAAATAAATTTCGGAGTAAATCTTTACTCAACAAAAAAATTTAAAATAAAATCAAATAAAATAAAATCAAATGAATTATCATAATTACGACTATGATTAAGGCGCGCGGGTTAGAAGCTCGGAGAGAAGAACAATTCCATTCAAAGTATCCAGCTCGGCTGATATAGAAAATTATTAATTTATATGAACTACGAAAGTACTTGTGCAAGTACAAGTATTTATTTATTGATTTTTTGTTTTGTGTCTACTTGTTACCAATTTTTTTTTTTAAACATCAATCCCATTTTCGATTAGTGAAAGCACGTTGGCTCTGACGTTACAGAAGACGACTTGTAAGGTGGAATCAAAATATGTGTATGACGCATAAATGAGAATAATAATGTATTCTACTATGTACATTCCGGCTCGGTATAACGAACACATCTGGTTTAAGGTGTGGGATGTGGAATTTAACCGTATCTTTGTTTTTTTTTCAACTCAAATACTATTGCTCGCAATTAATTCCGACAATGTGTATACCTACATACGTGACAGTATGTTTTCGATACCATTTGAACGCAAATTTAGTGCTCCTTCATATTCATGTATGCAAATTGCATAATATGTTTTTCGAAGTACTACATGAGATCACTCTAATCTTTTTAAAACCGCTGTAAAAAAATTAATTGCAGAGATTAAAGCAGACGGGGATTTCTTTGTTGCGGTTAATTTGGCGGCAAAAATTTGTAATTGGAGCTGCGATACTTTTCTTCATCGGCATTTGCATTGTTGTTTCAAAAACTGCAGAAACAACATCGCCGCCTGATTACACGGACGATTTCTTGATTGCAAAACTCAGCGAAGAAGGTAATTAATTATTTTCGTTTTTTGTTTTTCCAGAAAGAGAAAAATTTCGTTGCCAAACTTCGATGTTGTACGTCTTCAGAGAAAAAATTTGTTCAAAAATCAATGTGAATTGAAAATAGCTCGCAGTCGTAGTAAATTATATTTTTTTCAATTAATACACACTGATAGAGAATGAAATCAAAACTGCAATAATTCATTCGATCAGCCTTGACTCTATCCACCGTTATAACGAGATGAAATGAGAGTGACAAGTTAATCGTTTGATTAAATTATCGATCTAATTTAGTTTTAGTTATACCGTTGACAAGAATTGTAATACTATTCACCGGTTGGACAGATGAATAGATAATTTTTTAAGTTCTCTTAATTGACAGTCTATTAGCTTGTTAACCGCATTGACACAATAGAATCTGTTATCATCAAGAAACACCACTTTGCGGCTGTCAAGCCAACGAGCTGAAAAATTGATATGAATATGTAATTGTTGAGGTGCTTTGTAATCATTTTTTTTTTTTTGGATACTCGCTTTAGGAAATAGACAATACTTAATATTTCTCGATGGACTAATAACCTACTTTTTTCTATTCGCACAGACAAGAGCAATTACAATAATGAGAATACCTCGATGTTTGATCCTGGGCTTCTGAAGGAGACAAGAGAGAGATGGATAGTTTCGAGGCATAATATTTCATTGCCTTATAATCTGGAGCAGCCAGACGTAATTGACCCATCTATGGGACAAGCGGAAAAGATAAATGGAATCTTCAAAAACATGGCAAGTTTCAAATTGGCGTATGCTAAACAGCAGCTGAACATTTGGTTGAATGACATTCCGGTCTCTTTTTCTCTTTTTTTCACACCGATCTTCCGATCTGTTTTAGACAAATGGATTTTTTATAGAATGCGGTGCTTTCGATGGAGAAACAAGAAGCAACACTTTATTCTTCGAAAGATATTTGAACTGGACAGGACTTCTGATAGAAGCGGATCCGGTGAACTATCACCGAACAACACAGAAGAATCGAAGAGCATATTTGTCAAATACTTGTCTTAGCACAACGAAATATCCAATGACCGTGAGTTGATTTATAATTCTACTTACGCTGTGCTGAACCGCGTCAATATTAATTTTTTTTTTCAGGGATACTTTTTGATGGCTAATAATATAGGCCGATTACATATGCCCCATGACCCTAGCGATGGAGAAGACTTAGAAAACACTCCAGACGTAGCTCACTATGGCGAGCATGTTGAAGTCCAATGTCTACCCTTGGCAACTTACATTGCGGCGCTCAACGTTAAAAGCGTGGATTACTTCAGTCTTGATATCGAAGGGCTAGAGCTGGAAGTGCTGGAAACCATTCCATTTGACATAGTGGATATAAAAGTATAGAGGATTACAAATCAGACCTGACATAAATTGCCCCTGATTATTTTCAATGATTTTCTTCCTCCTTTTATTTAGACACTTTCTGTCGAGTACGTCCACGACAAAAAAAGTCTTGAGGAAATGACTGCGTTGATGGAAAAGCAAGGCTACGAGGTTAACGACTTTGTTATACGTGACGACAACCTGGCTAACGACGTGATATTTGTCAAAAAGGGCTTCAAAATTTCACCCAAGTGAAACCAGAGGTCCCAAGACTTACCATATTCTAAACATGGTAGAACTCTAGGGGCTTTTTTATTCGGAAGTGGATACCAGCCTTTGTTGAATACCAACGCCGCTACCTGAATTATGAGTATTTCATCAGTTGAGTCGCATCAGTTTGCTGAAATTTTTAAAATTCCTAGGAGCTAGAGAAACCTTGACCAGTAGTATCATGAATGTGATTGATAGAAAGCTCTAGTGAAACATTCCTAACATTCAACTTGACTGAATAATGTTTGTCAGCAATAACTAACCTTGGCCAATTGAATAATAACTTGGTACTGTGTCGAATCGGCTGTGTTGTACACATACCAACGAAAAAAGAAGTGTAGGCCGAAATATGGAAGTGGCCTTGAAAAAACTGATAATTTATTAAACATTTACTGACTATAAGTGATAATGTCGATCTGTGATAATGCAACAACCGGATTGTTGTAAAAACAGCTAGCTCCTTTGAAAATAGTTCTGTATATTTTACGGCTAATTTAGTAACTTGGACTGCTAATAAATAGAAATTTGAATAAATAATTGAAAAAAGATAAATGTTCCTCTCAATAAACTAAAACCCTCAGAGATTGTTCCTGGAAAAAAGGGAAATGTAAAAATTTTTTGTCTCTTGTCTTTTTAATTTCGGATACTTACATCTCTGTAGATAGATTTTCCACATCAGAATCATCATCGTCGTCGTCGCCATTCACTTGGAGGTTGTAGAGAAACGAATCATTCTCGTACGTTGGGAAATAATACCTGCAAATTAAATTTTGACTCGAACTAGCTGACTAGTTGACTGAATTGGAAACTTTGTTTCAAGATCATTGATATTATGATACTCACTCCGGTTGGTCCCAAATCCGACGAGCGGGTAATCTGTAGTGCGATAATTTGCTCATGTGTTCGCCAAGATCTTTTGGTGCCTCATCGCAAAATACGCACTTCTTCTGTATGTGGATTTGTCGTCTAATAAAGTTTACGATCTTCACCTGTTAAATTCGTTTTAGGTGATTGAAAAAATACGCCAATTCTCAGATCGCGGATTGTCTCATGGTGCTCATTCGAAATTCTATGCGACTAACTGCATTGAATTGAAAAATATTGAAATTGTATTACCCGCCCATAGAAGTCGTAGTCTTTTGTAGCTTCTTCAAAGTTGAATTGATGGTCCTGAATCATGTGGTCCAGGATTGCAGGAAAATCACAGTTTTTGTACGGACAGAACAAGCAAACTACATCAACACTTTCTTCATCCCAATCCGACCATGCACTTTCACCATCTTCGCTGCCACTACTAAATCCAGTCGGTTCCTCGACATTATCGCCATCGTTCTGATTTCATAAGAACACTGATAATAATGAATATTCTAGATTATATAGATTGTAGGAAGATTAATCATAAAATACAAACCTGCGTTTGCTGCCAACTTCTGCCAGGTTCCAAATAATTAATGACATAGAACTTGTCGTAGTCCTTATTAGCGGGGTTCACACGCTTGTGAAGTTTTTTCCGCATGTGTTCCTTCAGTACCATACGATCTTTGAACACCCCTTCGCAATAGATACAAATCAGTCTGGTAACATAGAAGTATAGTTAAAATTAAATACTTCGCCTTTGTTTCAAAGAAAGCCTATGGAACTGTTCCTCTCCAATATGTCAGCATACTTTTCAACATTGCTCTGTAGCTTATCCAATAATTTATCAATGAAAACTAAATTCTCTGGTCTTCCAAGTTGCAGATGATGCTTGTTAGAAAGATGCTGTAAATAAGAGCTGCGGGAGCCGGTAAATTCCGTTCGACAAAACATGCAGCCTCTTTTAAAGCTTGTGTCCATTCTCTCTTCTGCTTGCTGTGCCAAAATCCATTCCTGAAATCGTTATATCTCTCTTTAATGGAATCCAAATATCACAGTATTATTTGTTGTGCGTTTACCAGTTTAGCCTGCTGAATCTCAGATCTGAGAGTTTTGTCTTCGGTTATACAGTCTGACAGTAAAAAATAAGGCTCATTTTTACTTGGTCTACCATCAGGAGTGCAATCCATCAGCAAAGAGGTACAGACTTCTGTTAATGGTACTTCGCGAAATTTCACTCTCCAGTAGTAAATGTAGCTATTTGAAAAAAAATGTACAATGTTATAACTTACCAAAAAAGACCTTGAATTTAAAAAAACGTGCTAGACAAATGCAGCTCTATGATTACCTTTTGAGGGATGAGATTTTTTCCACATCTCCAATAACAACTCTATGCTCGTTAAATATATGGGTCAGCATTTCTTTCTGATTATCAGGTAGCACGTAGCTGGCTTCACAGAGAAAACATTTTGTCTCTTGAGGATTGTCGTCTAATCCAACAAACTGAGATTTACATTTTGACGACGATTCATAGGCAGGAAAATTAAGTGGCCCAAACATGTAAGATGATTTTTCTACAAATAAATCTACGCTAGATTATCATCGCCGAAGATTCGAAGTTGAAAAAATTAGCAACAGAAGCAAATTGTAGGGAAAAATTTTACCAGAGGATGCACCTCGTTCAGCCATGACAACGAACTTATTGGTTGATTTATCTAGCACTTTGACTCAATTTATTAAACATTCATAATAACAAACTGCCTAGTGTTTCCTGATGGGGAAATATTCTCCGCAGCCTTGCTCCCGACTCTCACCATTCGCCATGCGACATAACCTTTTTTTCTTATTTGTATCTCTCCGGTGTATTGACGCAAGAGTGCTCTCTGTGGGTGTTATTTTCACTCTTGTATTTACACAACTCAAATTATCTGAAAATTAGATTACCGATCAATTTCTAAATACTCCATTCCACTCAACGTTGACAAAAGATGTCACTCATGAAATGTCAAAATGCGGTGGCAGCAGAAGCAGAAGGAAAAATATTTGAATGTGCTTTGAACAAATTCAGCGCGCGCGTCATTATGGCGTCGCATTTAAAAACCTTCGGGCCCCAATTAAGTACCTTTGAAACTTAAGATTTAAGTACTATCTGTACATAACTAACAGGATTGAAAAATGCACCACAATATGTTGGTAAATTTTAATTAGGGAACCGGGGATTTCACTTTGTTCAAGTGTTGTTTCCTAATTACCTGTTGATTTTGGGACACATGTATCAACAATGCCGCACTATGCACCGTCTTCGTGTTACGTGAAATAATGTGTATGTTATATTATTAACTAGTTTCAAGTCTGCCAATTCGATTAATTATAGAGGAGACATCAAAAACGGTAGATTAGCTCGTCGGTAAAGGACAGTTTACGAGCATGATTTAAGATTTGAAATTTTCAATACATGCACATGCATCGCGGGTAGCAGATCCGACAAAATACGGGGTTCAAAAAGCAGGTGGTTTGGGTTTCAGTTTTTCCATGAACTTTACGATTATTAACGTTTATCATTTTTGAACCAACGTGTAATAGAAGAAACACGCAAATCATCGGATCACGTAACAGTTGCGAGGCTTTTTCCAACTGGCTAAAATTTAATGCCACAGTTCTATAAAAATAAAAACCCTCGTACCTATACGTTTCATTCTCTCGTAATTCATGGCGACGAAAACGTGCGCGTTGTATAGTACTTAAAAATGGATGTTGATTGCGCCTTCTCTGCCCTAAAAACCGCGATTGAATATGGTCATCCCCTTGGCTACTTGGTCTTCTTTAATATTTTAATACAACTTCTGCGGCCGGATATCGTTGACAAAGAAAATCAACCAAAAATTATTGCTACAGATGACCTGGCGGACACTTATGATTTCGTTGTTATCGGTGCTGGAACAGCAGGATCTGTAATTGCGAACAGACTAACGGAGATTTCAAACTGGACGGTTTTACTTCTGGAAGCTGGAGGCGAGGAACCGCTCGTTACGGATGTGCCGGCGACGTATTTGAGCCTCCAAGGAGGCGAACTGGACTGGAAGTTTGTGTCTGAACCTTCCTCGACCTACTGCAAGGGCATGTTCGATAATAAATGCAAAGTACCTAAAGGTAAAGTACTCGGTGGTAGCAGTACGACCAACGCAATGATTTACGTCCGCGGAAATAGTAAAGACTACGATGAATGGAGAGACCAAGGAAATCCAGGATGGGGCTACGACGACATTCTTCCATATTTCATAAAATCCGAGAACGTCACGATCCCAGAGCTTCGTAATTCACCTTATCATGGAACCGAAGGATATCTTGGAGTAGAATATTTCAAACACGGTAGTCAGATGGAAGAGTTATTTTTACAAGCAAGTCGCGAATTGGGATACGATGTAATCGATGCAAACGGAGAATCCCAAAGTGGCTTTATGAAATCACAAATCACTCTTAGAAATGGGTTGAAGTGCAGTACAGCAAAAGCTTTTCTTCGCTCAGCTGCCCGCAGGAAGAACCTTTTTATCAGCACTAATTCTATGGTTCATAAAATCCTTGTTAATGAGAAGACAAAAACTGCTTACGGCGTTACATTTCGAAGAGGCAAAAAGATGTACACCGTCAATGCCAAGAGGGAAGTGATTCTTTCAGCAGGTGCGATACAATCGCCTCAGCTTTTAATGCTCTCTGGAATCGGGCCCAAAAAGCATCTCGAAGAGATGGGAATTCCGGTCATTCATGACCTTCCTGGCGTGGGTGAAAATTATCAGGATCACGTGCTTTTGGGAGGCTTGGTGTACTTTCTGGATGCGCCTCCGGCTGAAGGCTACTCGAACACCACGAACCCAGCAACTTTGTCGGCCATAAAAAGATTCTTGGAAGATCATGACGGTCCGATGTACGACCTTCCAGGCGCCGGGGCGATGGGCTTTGTTAGCACCAAGTAAATATACCGATCTGACTGAGCATCGTGACAGAGAATTTAACGATCCTGTTTGTTTTTTATTTCAGGTATAGTACTCCAGATTATCCAGACATTCAGCTTATCTATGGTCCGCGGGGTGACAATCAGATGGGTGATTTTTTCGCGTCACGCGCTGTTGGTATCAGAAAAGAAACATATAAAAACCTATTCGAGGGAACGATGAGTAATAGCAGTTATCGAATACCTGCAACAATTTTACGCCCGAAAAGCAGAGGGTATGTGAAACTAAAGGACGCTAATCCTGAACACCATCCGATCATAGTTCCAAATTACTTCGGTGACCCACAGGACCTTGAAGTACTGGTGAGCCGATTTTATTCCCTACGAAAATGGTATATTCATAAATAAATCTCCAAGATGAACAACTCAGTTATTAATACGTTGATTTTTTCCCCCAGGTTGAGGGAACGCTGATGGCTCACAAATTCAGCCAAACTCCAACCATGCAACGTTTCAAGCCACGTCTCAACCAGAATCCGATAAGTCCGGAATGTGCCAAGTTTCCGTTTTTTTCAAAAGATTATTTACGGTGCCACGCCAGATATTATTCGCAAACGGCTGAGCATCCTAGTTGCACCTGCAAAATGGGTCCTGCTAATGACGACATGGCAGTAGTAGATTCACGTCTGAGGGTCTACGGTATAAAACGTCTTCGGGTCATCGATACTTCTATAATGCCTACAATTGTTTCCGGGAATACTTATGCTCCAGCTGTTATGATCGGCGAAAAAGGAGCGGATATGATCAAGGAAGATTTGCTGTTCAGTAATGATCTACAATCTGATGCTCCTGTTAGAGATTTGGAATATCCGGGAGAGTATCGCATTGAACAAATTCTTCTTCTACTTCTGAACAGCTATATTCATTACAATGAAAAATACCTATGGTTCATTCCGGTCGTATCTGTGGCTTGTGTAATCTTAACTCTGTGCGTGGCGTTTGTTTGTTTCCTCTATTACCGTAAACTTAAACAGCCAAAAAAAATAGCTTAGGATTAATCGCTGTACATGAGCACCATTGACTCATGATGGTGGAAATAGTCATCGACAAATGTACCGTCACGATATACATGAATAAAAATATCATTATTAATACATCAACTCGTCCAGATTCAATTATCGAACAACCCAATAGTTTATAAGTTTTAATCTTTGATATGGGGGTTTACCGTTTTCCAACTAATTTTTTTTGTAGATTCCGACTGAATCAGATGTCAATATCCTATGCAATCCCACGATGTCTTATCCAAATCGTGTAAAATCTACAATGTCGCGTGAAATTTCTTGACTTCTGACAGAATTTCGATCGAATCTTACAAAATTTTCATTAATCCCAACAAAATTTTATGGAATCGCTCGAACCATATGCAACTCCGCAAATACCATGGGATATTTCAAATCTAAAAATCTAACGCCCTTAGTTTCTCGAACGATCTGAATCATCGTCACGATCAGCAATCGGAGCATTGTAATGAATGAAGCTAAACAAATATACGATGCTAGATGATAGATAGATAGAAATTTAGGACAATGGTATCGCCCATTATCTTTCTCAAGAAAATCGATGTATCGTGAAATCGTAAAAAAAATTAGCTTCATCTGCACGAGGTGGTAACTAGTGATATGTGGTACACAATTAAAACTCTTAACTACAGAGTACCAGAAGTAGAACGTGCGTCACAATACGTGAGTCTTAATTAGGGAAACGATGCTAGATCGAAACTTATTTTTACATTTCGACGCTGCTATTCGGTTTCAATTTGTGCAACTGTTTTTTTTTAATTAGCTATTGAATTTAAGACACCTATACCAACAATACCGCGATATCCTCCCTCTTCGCATGATTTGGAATATTGATTGTATTTTATATTATTCGATGGTTTCGAGTCTGCAAATCCGATTGCTTAATTCTATAGGGAGTTTAAAAAGTTGGGTACAAGTTCGAAAACAACACTTTTTCGAAGAACATGTTTTCTCCAATTGGTTCTTTCCCTACTGCAGTTGCAGTCGTCATTTCAAAATTTGAATTTTCGGACGTTTAAGTATGGCATTGCGCGATGATTATAATCTGGAAATCTATGTGATTCGAAAAGCAAATGATTCGGTTGATGTTATATCATGAACTCGCTGATGAGCGATACTCGCCACTTTTTAACTACCCTATACATAATGAAACACTCAAATCATCGGATCACGTAACCATCGCCGAGGCCTTTTCTACTAGTGTAAAATATTATTCAACGTTTCTATAAAAACAGAAAACCTCGCACCTGTACGATTCATTCTTCGGTAATTTATGGCAACGAAAACTTGCGTGTTGTAAAGCAGTTGAAAATGGATGTTGATTGCGCCTACTCCGCCCTGAACCACACGTATGAACATGGCGATGCAACGGGCTACTTGGCTTTCCTTAATATTTTAATACAACTTCTGCGGCCGGATATCGTCGACAAAAAAAATCTACCAAAAATTACTGCTGCGGAAGACCTGGCGGATACTTATGATTTCGTTGTCATCGGTGCTGGAGCAGCAGGAGCTGTAATTGCGAACAGACTAACGGAGAATCCAAACTGGACGGTTCTGCTTTTAGAAGCTGGAGGCGAGGAACCACTCGTTACCGAGGTACCTTCAACGTATGTGAGCATCCAGGGAACCGAAATAGACTGGGGTTTTGAGGCCGAACCTTCCTCGACCTACTGCAAGGGCATGACCGACAATAAATGCAAAATACCTAGAGGTAAAGTACTCGGTGGTAGCAGTACAACTAATTCGATGATTTACGTGCGCGGAAATAGTAAAGACTACGATGAATGGAGAGACCAAGGAAATCCAGGATGGGGCTACGACGACATTCTTCCATATTTTATAAAATCCGAGAACTGCACGATCCCAGAGCTTCGTAATTCACCTTATCATGGAACTGAAGGATATCTTAACGTAGAAAATATCAAACACAATAGTCAGATGGAAGAATTATTCTTACAAGCTAGTCGCGAATTGGGATACGATGTAATCGATGCAAACGGAGAATCCCAAAGTGGCTTTATGATATCACAAATGACTGTCAGGGACGGGTTGAGGTGCAGTACAGCAAAAGCTTTTCTTCGCTCTGCTGCCCGCAGGAAGAACCTTTTTATCAGCACTAATTCTATGGTTCATAAAATCCTTGTTAATGAGAAGACAAAAACTGCTTACGGCGTTACATTTCGAAGAGGCACAAAGATGTACACCGTCAATGCCAAGAGGGAAGTGATTCTTTCAGCAGGTGCGATACAATCGCCTCAGCTTTTAATGCTCTCTGGAATCGGGCCCAAAAAGCATCTCGAAGAGATGGGAATTCCGGTCATTCATGACCTTCCTGGCGTGGGTGAAAATTATCAGGATCACCTGCTGATGGGAGGCTTAGTGTACTTGCTGGATGCCCCTCCGGCTGAAGGCTACTGGAACACCACGAACTCAGGGACCTTGTCGGCCACAAAAAGATTCTTGGAAGATCATGAAGGTCCGATGTACGACCTTCCAGGCGCCGGTGCGATGGGCTTCGCCAGTACCAAGTAAATAGACCGATCAGATCTAATTTTATGGTGAAAAATCAAATTAATATTGTCTTTGTCTATCAGGTACGCCACACCGGATTATCCGGACGTTCAATTCATCTTTGGTCCACGAGGTGACAACACATATGACCCTTCGGACTCGAAACATTTAACTGGTATAAGAGGAGATAACTATGAGAACCTATTCGAGGGCACAATGGGTGAAAAATCATTCCGAATCCCCGCAGCAATTTTGCGCCCGAAAAGCAGAGGGTATGTGAAACTAAGGGACGCTAATCCTGAACACCATCCGATCATAGTTCCAAATTTCTTCGGTGACCCACAGGACCTTGAAGTACTGGTGAGCCGATTTTATACCCTCTGGAAGTGGTATACTCGTAAATATTTCTGCAAGATGATTAACTCACGATCGGTTATTGATACGTTGATTTTGTCCCCCAGGTTGAGGGAACGCTGATGGCTTATAAATTCAGCCAAACTCCAACCATGCAACGTTTCAAGCCACGTCTCAACCAGAATCCGATAAGTCCGGAATGTGCCAAGTTTCCGTTTTTTTCAAAAGATTATTTACGGTGCCACGCCAGATATTTTCCGCAAACGGCTGAGCATCCCAGTTGCACCTGCAAAATGGGACCTGCTAATGACGACATGGCAGTAGTAGATCCACGTCTCAGGGTTTACGGTATAAAACGTCTTCGGGTCATAGATGCTTCTATAATGCCTACAATTGTTTCCGGGAATACTTATGCTCCAGCTGTTATGATCGGCGAAAAAGGAGCAGATATGATCAAGGAAGACCAGCTGCGCAGTTTTCGTAGATATTAAGCATTTATAACATTGTATAGAACATTGTATCGAAGTATCAAGAGACTCGTCAGAGTCGTGCACCGTGTACATTTCTCTTCTACTTTCTAATGCCAATAATTTCTACAGAGACAATTATAACAATAATACATACATCTCGATGGACCTAAGAAAAATTAAGTTGAGTCTCGCCATTTCTAATAGTTAAACATAAACCGCGAACCTGTGTCTTTTTAAAATTTATGATATGTAATACTGAAGAAGAAATGGATGAAAAATAAATATGAACAGTAAATTAGTTACATATAATGTTATACTTGGCCTTAAGATTATCACGAAACTACTTTTAAAAAGATAAGACCGAACAAGGAATGTTCGCGTGAATAGATACTATTTATTTTTCCTGATAGCGCGTCGCGCAGCGTGATGCAGTCATTGTAAAAAACCTATAATTGGTACAAGCCAACAATCTCCGCATCAAGCTACCGTCATCTAGTCGTAATCATTTACAATCTGATTGCGTCAAATCAGTCGAGTCATTTGAGTCTTGCCAGTGAAGTCGGGACAAGCTGGGAAGATATTTTTGAAGACCTTCGTGTGGTGCAAAAGTAGAGCAAGGCATCCGGTACTATTTGTGTAAACTATCCACATGGTGAGTTGAATGGCATAATTGGTGATAGAGAAACGAATCGAATTATGAAGACAATTGTATGAAACAATGTAAATACTGTCAAGTCTTACGATATTAATTACTTACAATCTACTGTTATGATTACAAGTTCAGAAATTCGCGACATGCGATTCTTTTATATCTGTGACCTTTGCTTTCATTTTTTTCCATTCTCTAAATTCAATCAATTTTCTAAAACATGAAAATTACGGTTGTTGTGATTTAGGGCAGTGGGTTTAGGACATTTAAATTTTATTTAAACAAAAACTTCAAAACACGCGGCCTCATCTACCAGAAGGGTGACCTTTTGGGGGTCAGAACTACGAAACAAAAAAGAATAATAATTTACGTAATTGTTTATTTTAAGTCTACATACCTGTCCTGTACCAAATAGACAAACTGCAGTTACTTCTCAAGTATAAGTACCTGAACAGACGTCAAATCTGATCACACTCACACTCGGATTTGAAAAATCTGTCACTGACGGACCTGGAACTACCCTTCTGAATATGTTGCTCTGGGTGCTCTGAATCTAACTATGGTGCAAACTTTTTTCGCAGGCTGACTCGAAATTCAAAATCGAAAACAATATACTCAAGGGTGTGGAGCTTCCCTATTCGATTAACTTCCCCGATCTTGGAAGCCTTATATTAAATCAATTGGAAAGCAATGCGGATACTGTGGGACAGGTAAACATTTTGCGCAATTAAAAGGTATTTGGCATACCGCAGCTTTGGCGATTCTCTCTTCAGATTGATGGTGCTACTGGTGAAACACAGACTCGTGGAGAGCTAAGAGACCAAAGTGTAAGATGTGCTCTATGGATGAAGGCACAGGGTATCGTAGCTGGAGATGTGATTACGATTTGCTCCCACAATCAGCTGCATGCAGCGATACCGTGGTTTGCCACGTTGTACCTTGCAGCGGTTATCTCCCCTTTACATGCAGGAATGAATACAAGTGAATATGTTCCCAATAGTGCAGATTAAGGATCAACAGGAGTAGCAAATTCTGATTGAATCACACAAGTTTCTTTGCAGATGATTTTCGCCACTTGCTACGCATAATTAAACCGAAAATGGCGTTTGCGAATGAAGAATCTGCTGTGGTCATAACTGAAGCAGCAAAAGCAGAGCAACTTGACCTAACAGTCGTTGTTCTTGGCGAAGTTCCTGGCTTTTTCAAGCTTGCAGACATAATCTCTCAACCCAAAGTTGAGGACGTGAAAAACTTCAAAAGTACGCCTCTCCAGAATCCAAATCAGACTGCTACAATCCTTTGCTCTTCTGGGACCACAGGCCTACCAAAAGGGGTTGCATTGACCCATGTGGGTTGGCTCAAGACTCTCTTTCATCCACAGATGAGTAAGGTGGGGACAACGTCCATGACATTTTCATCTCTCTATTGGCTTAGTGGCGTACATGCTTTGATGGGCTCCGCATTTCCCGGTGCGTTAAACATTTTAACGCCGCCCTTTGAAGAACACCTCGCCTGCAAGCTCGTTGAAAAATACAAAGTACGTACACCATATAACGAACATCTAGGAAATAACAGTTGCACCCGATAAGTCAAATCAAATCCGCACTTTCTTTTTCACAGGTAAAGCTCCTTTTTTTGGCTCCTAACATGATCATTAGTTTACTGAGATCCGATGCATTGGTCAAATATGATCTCTCTTCTCTCAAGATTGTTGTCTATGCGGGATCTCCGCTTAATGATTCTTCCATAGCAGAGTTTGCCAAATACCTGCCAAATGCCATTTTAATCGGCGCCTACGGAATGACGGAGGTCATTGGCACAGTGGCGATACGAATAAGCTCCAAGCGTGGAAACTCATGCGGAAACATAATTTCTAACGCCCAGTTGAAAGTCGTTAATCCAACAACCGGCCGGACCTTAGGACCTAACGAAACGGGTGAATTTTTCGTGAAAACTGAAGCCATGTTTCAGTCCTACTATAATAACCCAGAAGCTACCGCTGCTGCGATGGATGAGGAAGGTCATTACCGATTAGAAAATTCCCGACATTCTGGATGATCAAAAAGATCTACTGATCCTTATGATTTCTATTTCGTAATCGTTGTACGCTTACCTCTTTCACAGGATGGTATCACACAGGTGACCTTGGATACTTCGACGAGAATGGAGAAATTTTCATGGTCGATAGATTGAAAGAAATGCTAAAGTACTGTAATTATCAAGTCTCTCCAGCTGAAATCGAGAATGTCATAATGACTCATCCTGGGGTGAAGGACGTAGTTGTTGTCGGTGTGCCTCACCCCGAAGATGGAGAACATCCGCTTGCTTTTGTTGTTAAGGCAAAAGGATCATCTGTTAGCGACCAAGAGCTAAATGTCCGGATATTTTCACTCCGTTGCGAAGAGTTCCTTCAAATAATTTTTTCAATGGTTATTGCAGGTCACCGAAAAAGAATTAGTTGATCTCGTGGCAGCCCAATTGACAAATGCCAAACATCTGCGCGGTGGCGTCCGGTTTATTGACAGTATACCAAAAACACAATCTGACAAGCCGCAACGGAAAGTTATGCGGGACATGGCAAAGTCTTTGGTAAGAAATTATGCCTTTATAACATCATCTCTGGTCTTTCATGTTACAATTATGGGTTATTCTAATAATCTAGATTCAGCAATAACCTGATGAGGTTGTGGACATCATTGAAAGTTCACTCACGTATTCATAAGTTTTGAAACCAGGCAGTATTCGGGAATAGTGCCAAAATGTAAATTTCATCGATGTGGATATATACATATATAAATACTTTATTTCATTAATAGTTGTAAAAAAAAAACCTTTGTATGTAAAAAATATTGTCAAAATTAAAATCAGATTCCACTATTAGCGTTTCAATTCATTACGCTTTGACGTGATTTCATGCCCTGCATTAACACTTGGTGTCATTTTTCCGTTATGGCTGCTTTGCTTAACAACTGTGCAGTCTCGCGGAGTGAGCAATCTACGAGAGAACATTCAAATTGATCTTTGAAAGCATTTTTTAACATCGGAATAACTTCTTCAACCGTAACGTCAGATTTCATTTCTTTGCTAATGCTAGTTACTCCTTTTCCTTCGATACCGCACGGAACGATGTGCTCAAACCACTTCAAATCGGTGTTACAGTTAAGAGCGAGTCCATGAGTCGTGATATACCGACTGCCATGAATACCAATGGCACAGATTTTGTTGTTCTCAACCCAGACGCCGGTATCAGGTGAAGTTTCTCCTTTGATACCGAATTCCGCGCATAATCGTATTATCATTTGCTCCATTTGGGATACATACCATCTGACGCCCTGCTGAAAGTTCTTCAAGTTCAGGATTGGATACGCGATTAGCTGCCCTGGTCCATGGAAAGTTATGAGCCCGCCACGATTAGTTCTGAAAAATTCTGCCCCAAGTTTAACTAATTTGTCCTCATCTTCTTTAGAGTAATCTTTTCGTCGTATTCCAATTGTATACACTGGATTGTGTTCGAGTAGAATCAGAGTATCGCATGTTCGCGTTGTCACGTCTTTATTGGTATGGTGAAGATCGGCTATGAGTTTTTGCAGACGTAGGCCAGCCCCGTAGTCAAGTTTCCCAGCCTGAAGTACCTTTACAATTCTACTGCTCATTCCTAATTTCGTAAATCGATTATCTCAATTATTTCTCGCTGGTTCCTTTTACCTCGCCAATTATTCTGCGGAATTATCCTCGTTGTTCTTTTGAATAGCGATTTCGTTCGCTTTATCCTGTATAGTGTTGTGCAGCAACAACGATACCTAGGATAAAAATCAAATTCATTTTCAATAAGTAATAAGGCTCATTGTCGATCATTACGAAAGATCAGAGCTTAGTTCGATTATGATCTTTACGGGAATAAGATCAGTGGATGCATCTTTCTAATTCTTAATATGTTTCATCTAATTAGTGATGAATGTGAGAAATTTTTCAAACGGGAATTTCGAAGAATACATACGTAGGCATCGGTGGCAGCATAAGATTTTTGCTCATCACTGAGAGGCTGGATGTGCCATTTACTCTGACGTACTTTAGGGTCCTTGGAGATTTCTTTTCTAAGCTAGAATTTGGGTGAACGAATGTCACGACAAGAATGGATGATACTGCAGATTTAATCCACGTTGACTTACCAGATAAGCAGTAAGGTTTGCCATACTCCAACGACAGGAACGATTCAGAGTTTCATTCGCAAATTTTCCACAATCATAGCAATTATTTTCAACAACTTTTTGAGCTGGAAAATCTTTAAAATCCCTACCAAGTTTCCGTACATCGCTAGAATTAAAACATAAATTGGTAAGGCCGCTGACTTACAAACGTTTTTTTCTTCTGAGCATTAGTTATTGTCTCAATCTTTCACATGCAAATTAAGTTCAGTTCCTAGCTTACTTTTTTATGTTAACACCAACGAGCTTAACTTTTGGGTGGGACAGAAGCTGGACAAATGCAGCAGGCAGTGCCTTCAAATCATAAATATGCAAAAGATGGCAAACTTTGTAATCCATACAAATCTGGGCAAGAGCAGTTTTCCCACTTCCTGTTTTCCAACTGAATGGCCATTCTAGGTCAAAACCTATCGGTACGATTGGATCTGCCATCTTTTCAATTTGCTGCCTGAGTAAAAATAAACTGATTATTCTCAACAGGCTTCAAGGATCTAATGAATTATTTGCGCATTTTTGACTTCACATTTTGAACAAAGCAAATTTGCATAGTTCTATTTCAAGCGCCGCTCACTCTCTAAGTCCTATTGATGATTAGATAATTTCATTATTATTCAATTTTTTGACTTGTTCTTACAATAAATCATCGCACGCCATTGCACAATCCCCAAAGGTATTAGCATAATTGATGCTGCCCTCAAAATGGATCGCAGACAACACAGGAGGTGGCTCAGGCTTTGCAACATTTGTCTCCTAACAAACAATGATTTCAGAGTTTACATAAAGCAAGCATTTTCAATAACCAGCTGACTAAACATGAGGGGAATTAGCACAAATTCAAAATCGGTTGCTTCTTGCCCAAAAATTACAAAAATCTAAGCCAGATTTTTGATCAATTTTCAAAGTAAGCAGCTTACCTTTAAGGCAGCTCCAATAATTCTTGGGGATCGCCTTGGTTGGAATCCACAGTTCTCAGTGAACGCGCTCTGAAAATATCTTCAGTGAAACGACGGAGTCTTCATTTTATAACCTATTACATAAAATATGGGCACGAACCTTGGACGGAATATTCTCCGTAGGACTCCATACTCCAGAACTGCGACTCTCCATTATAATAAGATAAATTAGAATCCCAACAGCTTACTCACCGTAAAAAAGAGCTTACGAGCAGAAAATTGGCTGTGTTGTGAATCCTAGCTCTGGTGAATACGTCTGCTACTCGGTTCGCGCCAAAAAATAGTAAAACCAACTCCGTCGCCCTCTATAACCATTTTGATTGGGTATTGGATTTGTTTAAAGTGCCGTCAGCAAGGGCGGCATGACATACGTTAGGAAAAGTCAACAAATTTTTGGGTTATACCCAAGTTTAAGAAAAATAGCATTCATTTTGATAATTTCCTGACCCCTCGCTAGTTCAAAGGATTATTTTTGAGGTATCATAATGGCCTCAGGACTGGAAAGTTACGTAAACCGTATCCTTTTTTCATTCTGATTTCTAAACGTTTTAAAAATATCCTCAGGTTATGTTATGTTTCCTCAATATTTGTAGATACCGTTTCAATAATAACCTCCGATGGTAGAAACTTCATTGTAAGTACATGAAATCCTAAATCAAATGTTGTGATTAAAAAAATATTTCTTCACAGTATATTGATACACAAGCCTTATGGACACATCCATGTGAAATATCCACCAAGTGTCAAAAATAGTTTTCTAGAAAATATCTTTCGACTCATGAGTTGTTCAGTATCCTCATTTTTTTAGGGTACACTAAAAGGATTTGATCAGACAATCAATCTGATCCTCGACGAATCGCATGAGCGTGTCTACAGTGTAACACAAGGAGTAGAGCAAGTAGTACTGGGTCTTCACATAATCAGAGGAGATAATGTGTAAGTAAATAAAGAAAAATAAAATTTTTTTTACCTGATAATCAAAAATGTCTGCAACCTTCCCCACAGAGCAATTGTCGGAGAGTTAGATGATGAGATGGATGCCAGAATAGACCTTTCAGCAATCCGAGCGGAACCACTTAGCTCTGTAGCACATTAAAATAAACTTCAAATAATTTACAAAGCATTGTCTTTTTTTTTTCACTAAAATATCCACTCAGTATTTCATTGAGTCTTAGATGTTGGCGTACTCAACCAAGATTATATGAAATTACGGAAGTAAAAAGATATCAACTTTATGTTTAATAATAACTTTATCTTACAAATAATAAAATGTAATAATTTTCAGTACCAATATTACTGCGATGGAAGGATGATCGATACATATTGACTAAATAAATCATAGATTATCTGTATAATTAATGAAGACGTGCTTCACCTAATTCTATTGTAACACTTGGATCATCATGTCCAGTACAACTTTTATTATGCTTATAGTTAGAATATATTTCAATCTCAATAGTTCAATTTCGGATACGTGAAACATAATATATCACTGGAAGTTCTTACAATAGCGCTAGATAATGTTATCGATAAAAATATAATTTTCCATATAAATTCGAAATAAGAATAATAATAATAATCATAAGGATAATAATTTTTTTGAGTTAAAAAGCTCACTAATTCACTTACAGTTTAATTAATTCAATTATCGCCAGTGTCAAACAAACAAGCGTTTGCAATTCATAACAAAACAATATTGTTGTGATTCTCATTTTCAACACGAAGAAAAAGCTCGACTCAAGAATTCTTCGATACAACGCTTTTTTAAAATGTATTAACGTATTTAATGAACTATAATCTGAGTTAAATATTATGCGGTGATATAGAATATGCGGTAATAATTATTTGGTAATAAATTATGTACATTTGGAAGACGTACAAAAATAAAACCGTAGTACATACACCAACTATTTATACTTAATAGTTAAGCTAACATAAGTCAAGCTCAATTAGTTAAAGTCGTGTCATGAAAGGTCTATGTCGTGTTTTTGTTTCATTCAATTGGTACTAGAAACTATGTACAAGCCTAATTTACCGAGCATGATATTTGACTGATGTCGATATCTGTCAATTTCCGTTGATATTTCTCCGTATCTCGCCTATTATAACCCAATTAATTATTCATTCACAATTAAAAATCTTTCCGGGAATATATTATCTCTGTTTGAATATTAATTACAATTTTATCTGACACCATAATCTTTTTTCCCGCTGTATCATTAAATAATGATATCTAATTCATGTAATGGATAATATTTTCCCAGTGTGACCATTCGCCATCTTCAACTTCTGGCTTTGAAACTTCTTAGCTACGTATTCTGAGCACGATAGAATTTTGAAAGTTTCTAATGGGAAAAAAAAATAAATAAATAAATCATGTAAGAGAAACAAAGAAAGCTCCAGCGTAAAAAGCGCAGATTGCTTGGCGCAAAAAAACGTGTAACACGTAGAGCCAATTAAAATTTGCACTAATAATGTTCGTAGTCTTAGGCGACTTCAGGCCAGAAGTTGATTAAATTGAAAAACAGACTATCGAATTAATTAAAAACTAATCAAACGCGTTGACTGAAGACGTACTTAAATTTCGCGCAGAATTTTGATGATTGCGTTCGAATAATGCGCATCATCTTTCCAGTTTCTGTAACGCTCGGTACGAACCTTATAATTAAAGTCGCAAGTTTTTAGTCAGTCTTGAAAACCGACTTTTGGACGTACGTTAAATATATACAAATATAATGTACTACTTGTTCGTTTAAACATGACTTAAGGTTAATATTTCACAGATTTACGAAACAAAAGTCGATTTTTGAATATCCGGCGTAATATTCTGTCAGCCACCGAATATTCTGTAATTTTTTACATTGGCACTAAAGTTACTCCCATCGTGTGATGTATGACGGTTATTATTCAGACCTGACAACGACTCAAGGCGGAGATCTTTTATTACCACCAGTGTTGTTACTCCTATTTCGATTTCGTCTTCGGGCACGACCTCCTCGTCGGTTGCCCTGATTTTGATTTCCACCGTTCCAATCGCCTCCATTGCCCCCAAAATTAGGAGGAGGAGGCCCGTTTGGCCCGAACCCCATCATGTTATCGGGGGGCCCAAAATTGTTGAAATTATTAGGCGGGAAATCCAACGGTCCTTCGTAATTTGGACCGTCATGCCCGAATGCTCCTATGATAGGAGCAGGACCTAATAATCCAGCCCCGCTATTGCGCTGAGCGTTAAAACGAGGGTCAAAATTCATCTGATTCGGGGGCCCCATATGAGAGCCATTTGGACCCATATTTCCCATAGGTGGTATATTTGCCATCGGTGGCATGGGCCCCATATTTGGCATAGCGCCCATCATGGGCCCATTGCCAGGCATATTTCCCATCATGTTCATCGGACCCATATTTCCCATAATTGGAACATTACCACCCATTCCCATACCCATACCTTGATTATTCATAGCCATTGGATTCTCTGGTGTTTGTTGCTGAGGGGGTAAAGACAAAGTGGGAACATTGCTGCTCGACGTTGACTGATTGACATTTTCTAGAGCTTTTCTACGCGGGTCGGTACGTATTTGAGGTGGGGACTTGGGCGTATCTGGTTTAACGGGTGGTGGAGACATCGGAGAATCTGCAAGGTCTGCTTCTGTGATACGGAAAATTTTTCGCAACCTTGGGTCATTTTTCACCTGTGGATCATTTCTCGTCAATTTGAGTCCGGTGTAGTAGGGCCTTGGGATATCCACAACGTACACTTTGAACGGTATCGGAGGATGCGACGATATACTGGCATCTATTTCTGTACAGGGTACGTGAGATGGGGCTGGTTTGAAGGGTAGGCTGAGCATTTGTCTGAGATCAATGTCCGACCTCGTTGAATTAGCTGTTACTATTCTCAAGTCGGTATCACCGAAATCTGAGGTGAATCGCTGCCTTAAATCCATGTCTTTCCTCCGATGATCTTGATCACTCTTGGTTCTCAAATCCGTGTCCATGTTTGAATCCAGGTTAATTATTCCTGAGCTATATATGCTATTTTCTATCCTCAAGGGTTTAGACTCTTTTTTAACTTCCGATCTACTAGCAGGCGGCGGACTGTTGGGTTTAGGATCTTCTCTACGTTGGCGTGGATCTCTGGACATTCTTGGATCTCTGGAAACTGGGCCTGACGATGTACTCGTGTTTACATTGGGTGACATCTTGGGACTTGGAATTCCTTCATCTACCACTGATTTGAATCGTTCATCGGCGATTAATGCGTCTAAACTATGATTCGACGGAGGTAAGGCGCTACTGTATACATCGATCCCACTTTTACTTTGATTAATATTCTCAGAAAACGTATCGATCTTTGGTTTTTTCGCAGCTGAAACTCCATCGGAAGATTCAGAGCTAATTTTCGACGAGCTTCTGGCAGCCTGTTCTGCTTTTGCCGCATTTTTACTACTCGTTGTTGAACTTTGAGCCTTGATGGACGAAAGCAGCTTCGAAACTTCGGCGCTTATATCAATTTTGCTCACATCACCAAGCTTATCAACAATAGCTGCAGGTTGAGGAATAGCTGAGATCTGAGGAACTAGCGACGGTTGCTCTTTGTCGCTATTTCCTTTTCCTTCAGACTCGACTTCGTTGTCCTCTTTTTGTGTGTCTTTTATAACTATCGTTAAATTATCACCGTCGTCGTCATCGTCATCATCGTCATCGGAATACCAATCTGCTTGAGGATTACCTGAATTTTCATTACCATCCTCGTCCTCCATATTTTTGAAACTATCTTGAGCGGCTCTTTGAAGTTGTTGTATTCTCATGAAAAGTTCCTGAGCTCGCTTGGGCAGGTGTGATGGGATTTCAGCGTCATCGGCTGAAGCACCCGAGGTCAATGATATGCTCGACGATTGCGTAGACATTTGATTCTCTGCAAAAAATAATTAACAATATTAGATATTTATGATAGCCACATTTAGTAGATAATCATAGCCGTATCAATTATAGATCGATTTATTTCATGATTCAGAGGCTGACATGTAAACAAATAGAAATCATGCATTGAGAATTCAATTTTTTGTTTCCTCAGTAATAATTGAAACATCGAAACAATTTCACAGTAATCTGCCGAAACCATCGCAATCTTGTGATTGCTGTAAATTGATATTATTTAACATTAAAAAAAAAAGAACAATGCGTGCATACCTTCTTGCTTGATCTTCTTGCTGCTTCTGTCTCTGTTATCTTCATCCTCGACCGGCATTTCTATGACCAATTGTGTTTCTTCATCTCTATCGCTCTCTTCGTCCACCTTGGTAGTAAGGTTTGCGGCTGCTTCCGCTATGCTTACAACGGGCGGCTTAGCTGGCTGAGACAAAAGCTGTCGAAGGTCAACATCCTTTGGTGGTGCAATCGTTTTAGCCTGTGAAGTCAAAATCAAAAAGGAATAATATTAAACTCTATGAAACTCAATAAACATCTCGCAAAAGAATAAATTCTAACGACGTGAATATTCACCTGTGCAGCAGCATCATCTGAGCCAGCATCCTTTGTAGAATCGTCCTTTTTGTCTTTCAACTCTTTGGCCTTATCATTTTCAGCACCAGTGGATTCACTGTAGAATCCCATGTTGGCAATTCTCTGTTTTAAAAGCTGTTGCTGGAGCTGTTTTTGAACTGCCAAACCCAAAGCAGCATTCGGTAGTTGAAGGACAAGCTGATTGGCTGATTGAAGTAGCATAATTTGTTCATACGGTACACGGTCCTCGTCAGAACCCCATCGTGTCTTTTTTCCTGGAGATTTTCTCTCTTTCGTATTAGTTTTCGGTTGGGGACCGGCATTTTCAGCTGTTCAGAAACAAAAAATATCAGTTATAATATTGGATATTCGATCGACGAAACATCAGCGATTAGTGCATCGGACAGAAGAAGATATTTTTGCCTTACCTTCATCTTCCTTTCCTTCGTTGCTCACGTTCGATGGAGCTGATACGTTCAAATCGAAGAGACTAGGAATCTTCTGGTTAGAGAGCCCCTGATTCGATTGGCCTTGAGCCGCT
This sequence comes from Athalia cordata, assembly GCA_963932425.1. NCBI lineage: Eukaryota > Metazoa > Arthropoda > Insecta > Hymenoptera > Athaliidae > Athalia > Athalia cordata. The sequence continues at coordinate 2,471,646 of OZ010627.1, forward strand.
GCCTTGGCCGTATTATTAATCATCATCATTGCTCCTTCCCTGCTAAGTCGTGGGAAATCGCCGAGGATTTCCTTGGGTGCAGTTTCCAAGTGTTTTAGCAAGATATTTTTCACCTGTATCCATAAATTGCGAGTTAGAGAAGAATTACAAATGTATAAGCAAATCAAACGCCACACCGAAGTTAACTCGGCAATAAAAAATACTCAAAATTCTTACCTGTTCATTGAGCGGATTATGAGAAAACTTGCAATTTTCTCCCTGGGTACATTTCAATCCGGTGTGGTAAAATTTGCAGGGGAAATCGTGGTGCATGTAGAGACACTTTTCTCTTTTGGCGCAGCAATCCATGAGGTAAAATTTACAAAGTTCCATTTTACGAGGAGGCAAAGCGTTATGAGAAAACGGACAGTCGTCTCCACGATGACACTTTCCCTGCATGAAATAGATGCAGACAGAGTCTGGATCTTGGATGTCAATGTTCTGAGTTCTACGATTGTTTCTATCATTTCGCATGTGGCCGCGACCTTTGTTCTTACCACCTCTGTCATTCTTTCCACCCCTGCGACCTATAGAGTAAATATTATGGGATAGTTGAAGCATTCCAGAGGTACTAATGAATAAATTATTTCCATTATATTCGGTACGAACCTCCACGTGCTCCACGCTTGTTGTCATTTTCTCTATGCCGGTTAAATCCAGGGCGATCCTCAAAGTCTGACCCACTCTCGTAGCTGTCATAATCATTGTTAGGACGTCGCGCAGGAGAATTATTATCTCGAGAATCTTTTCTGATTGGTGAAGCACCTCGGACAAACAACATTTCGTCATCGTCTTCGTTACCATCCTCTTCGTCGCTCGGCTTTCTCCTCTGATGGAACAGAATAATGTTAAATCTTTGTTTCGGAATGACTAATTTTATACGATAGGAACCTAACTACAAATGTAGCCAACAATTCTAAAATTTTGGTTTCTCTGAAAAATGTTGCATGTGGGATATTAATCACCTTTTGTTCTTTGGGTCGGTCTTCATCTCGGTCTTCTCGGCTCCTTTTTCTGCTTTTATTTCGATTTGTTTTTCCCTTACTCTTATTCTCAGTACTTTTAACTTTATCTTCCTCTAACGCAGCCCTGATTGCTTTCTCAACATCTCCTGCCCAATCTTCTGACGGGTTCTTAAACTTAGTAAATCTATCAAGTTTGCTTCCCACTTGTGCGGGAGGCTTTTTATTCTTGTTAAACTTAGAGTCGAATGTCTTATTCTTCGGCGGCTCCTGTTTGGTGATTGGCTTGGCTGGTTCGGAAGCTGGCTTAGGAGTGGCAGCGGTTGGAACAGGCTCGTCATCTTCATCTGAAGGGATTTCTCCATCTTCCAAATCCTCATCATTAGTGCTAAACGAATAAAAATAATCATCATTTTTACTCCATCAAACTTCAAAGTGATTCTTCAACTTCATTCTTCTATGAGAAATCCGCAGCATGACAAGCACCAAAGTAACCACTGTTGTGGAAACTTAATGTACTTAATCATAGTATTCATTATCTATACTCTCAGTGTTAGGTTTTGTGGAAGAGGTGGCGACGACGTCATATTGAACGATGTGTTATCAATTGTCTGGTAAAATATTCTCCAATAAAAATAGTTCAAAGTCTCCTATCAAAAGTTTCAGGCTCGAAGCTCTGCTGAGAGAGAAAAGCTGCACGCTATGAAAGACACTCTCCATATTCAAGTACAGATAACTTGTGATCACAAGTTACTCACATGCTTCACAGTTACGTCAGAAAAAAAGGATGCATATTCTAATTCATTGCTCAGAAATGAACAATTTTAAGGACTAGGCCAGATTCACCATCCAATTACCATAGAGTTAATGGAGAAATGATAAAAATTGCCTAATTGCCTGTTGATAGAAGCTGTGAATATTAAAAAAAAAAATTTCAGAGGTGCAAAGCAATTGATTTGAAAATGTGATTTATCAGTAATGGATCAAAGTCAGCTAACAGAGGGATGCCCAGTCTCCATAAAGTATATGATGGGGTAGAAAATGCTTCGAAAAATTAATTATTGATAAAAATGATTGTCTAAAAACGGGGCGTTGGAAATTTTATCGACTCAACCGTATCCCGAGCACTATCAACGCGATAGAAAACATTAGTCGGTTAATATTGTCCCCCTTGTTTTGTTAGTACTTTATTAACCGACCCGTGCGACATGCAATCGCGATTGATGAATAGCGTGCTAAATTAGAGGCCAAAAATAAAGCCGCGTATTTTCAATCACTACATATCTGGTACACGTTTGCTCGGAAGGCATACCGTTCCGTTCGAATTATGATATAATGAGATCATCAAGCTTTTGTAATGACCGGAATATTTCCAATCACGTAAAATTTCTTTTTTTAGTCTAATTAATTAGTCCAATTTTTACTACGGATCAAATCAATTCGGTATAAAAAAAATCGATACACGCGTATTGAGATACAGCTAGCTATTGAATAACTAAGTTAATTAATAATTAATTGATCAGTTGATTTGAGACGATTTCTGGCGTATACCGTGTATGAAAAAAAAATATATATGACAATGACAAAATATTTACTAATGATCAATAATTAAATAGGTATGTACTTTGTTGCACTGCAAAATATGCCAAAGTATATGCAGATATTCTATACATATGTATAAGTAGGAGAGCTTTGTGTTTTTTCTAGAAAGAAATAGAAATTGGAGTTGGAGTTTTACCTTACCACACAATCGAGTCATCATCATCATCATCATCATCATTATCATCATCATGATCTGATCATCAATCATTAGCATACATCATTAATATATCACATTGTAGCATCATCATTGCAGCATTATTTTAAACATTTTGTCATCGTTGATTAATTCTTGTTGCAATAGAAGAAACATGACGTCATCGGCACCTGTCCATCAATTCCATGTATATCACGTGTTATATGTGTGTGTGTGTATGTGTGTATGATTCATATTTTTATATGAAATTAAAATTCCGTAAACCAATTAAAAAAAAAGTTATTTCATCGTACCAACTAGACAATAAATTCAAGCAGATCTTACAAGAAATAATCCGCATCTCTTTTTCGCCATTCTCTGTTCAGAACCGTTTACCGTTTTTATAAATCAGAAGAAAATAGATAAAACTGAACAAAGAAAATAGAAAAGAAGATAGAGTTATATGTATACATAGACTGTGACGTAACGCGATCATTCGCGACTACAAGCAATGAAACAGTTACGTAAGCTTTAGAATTATCAACAATATTCAGATTAAATAATTCCCAGCAGCCGCTCATATTATTCCTGAAACCCAAAACCAGTTGGAAAAAAAAAATTAAATGAAATTAATTCGAAAACAAAAATTAAATATAGAACATAATTGTTAACATATCATAGTACCTTCCACCTGTAATTAATTAATACGTGTATTCATGCATTTTTATGTAATAAAAAATATGTCCATTTCCATTATTTTATCTTGTTATCGTTGGATCATTATTTGTTTAGTTTTCATCAAATAAAAAACTGAAATAAATGTAATCAAAGAACGTATACCGACAATACATAGATTAAAATATGACCGTGAGAATTTTATCATACCACGGACAACTGATACTATGGAAAAAAAAAATATGAAAAAAGCCAACAACAACAATTAGAATAACAAATGTAACAATATATACACATGACAACGATAAAAATGACGATATCTTCATCAGTAGAAATAAAAATGAGAAACCAGGTCATATTCTTCATGGGATTTTGTATCGAATGATTGAATGAAAAAACTAAAGGTTTGACTAGAAATTGAAAATTTTTTAAACCGTTGTGTAGCTGGTACGAATGAAAAACTTGAGCGATTCGTATCGATTTCGTGTTTCATAAAATTTTTGTGTACCTTTGTTGTGTTCTCTGTGTAAATATATGTGTATGTCGTCTAGTTGTAAGTATCCATACACTCGTTTACCATAAATGCATAGTTATGTGTATGTGTATGTAGCTTATGTGTTGTGTGGTGATGTATATATATGTATATAATATATAAAATATATATTTTTTATGGTATAAAATGGAGCAAACCTTTCGATTTGGGTCTCGGCCGCGGAAACACTCTCTAGTGCCATTGTTTGATTATTGATTTTGGTTTTTTGGTAAAAAATCAATATTATATCGAATCTTTTTTTTTTTTTCTTTGTTAATGGTATTTTTTTGTCTTTTTTTGACTTTGTATACCGACTGCACTAATCGATGAACGGAGACTGATTTTTTTTTTGTAAGTTGCGCGCCTAAATTCTATCATTTAGGGGCAAATGTGATTTTCTTTTTCTGCTGTCGATGATCTCGTTCTCTCTTTTTGTTTTTGGATCGTAAACTATATATACATGTAAATTCACATATATATATTGATTCTTTTTCCTTCTCTTGCTCGCTTACTTTTTTTCGTTATCCTCGATAGTTTCGTTATCAAATATTATAAAATTAATTTTCATAAAATTGTCTCGTCGGTATAATTAGGTTGTCAGATTCGTCAGTTTGTCATGTGTGTGATATTTTCTAGTTTTTTTAGTAAATAGTTTTGGATATCTCTGGATATATATACTTATATACCAATACATATGTCATATATGTACTTGAAAACAGCTGTACGCTGATTTCGTAAACTATACGTATATATAAATATTTTTTAATAATTATATTCACTTTGTTGTATGGAGAAAAATTGTTCACTTTTGTAGTTATTTTCAGATATTGCGTCTCGCTTTCTATGAGCCAACGTCATCCTAGCTGACGTGGCAGCGACGGCGTCGTCAGGCAGCTGCTCTGAGCAATATGGCAAATGCCAATTTAATTTAAAGGGGAAAAAAAATGATAACGATTGTAGAAACGCCAGCAGAAAAATAAAATAAAATTAAATAAAATGTGTACGTATACGCGATTGAAATAAAATAGCCCCCTGAAGATTTTCAGACGTAGCCTTCCGAACGATCAGAATTATTTTCTGTCTGTCTGTATTACAGCAGTAATATTATATTCGGATTGTATTTTGACCGAATTGAAATAATCGAAGTCAAATCGTATTGAACGAACGTAATACTTTTTATACGGTTAAAATTTTACAGACGACGAAAACATGGCGATTGGCGTAGAATCTGATAAAGATAGAAATTTCTCAAGGCAAGCTTGTGACGCGCCGCGCATTCAGTGTATGTAATGAGTTTTTTTCCTTGTTTTTTTTTGATGATTTTTCGTTCTGATTTTCCAGAGATCCCTGTATTGTAACGTTTTCGCTGCGTTCAATCAATTTATCGATATGATTAGTTTTTAGGTCTTTGATTTTGATGTTCTATTTCGATACTCTATTTCTGTATTTTTTTTTGTTTGATTTGATTATTCTTCTGCTTTTTTTGTTGTTGGAAAAATATAGCGAGTGTGTTTTTGCAGTGAAGATATTTTCAATCGGCAGTAGAGCAGATTAATATAGTAATATAAATAGTATTTGGTAATAATATAAATATCTCAATTGATGAGCGAAACTTCAAAGATTAACTAAACATGGCCACATCTGGAACTATTCTGAACGGACTTGGCGTCGAGGAGCTCCTGGCAAGGCGAAAGTACGAGTCGATGGAGAATGCTTTTGGCCAATCACAACTCGAGACGACATTCCCTGTGGATCATGTGACCCAAAAACACGCCCTCGGCGGTGGGAATTCTGCAGCTGTTCTTTGAACGGAAATCGTCCTCGTTTTTAAACGTACTGTCCGATTCGAAAATATCGCCCTGCTTTCCCTCGATATTTCCGTTACGGAGATCATGGCCTGCTAAAATAAATATATCCTATGTATAATGCGTTTCGTTCGTCCCGTTGGAAACCTAATTATGAAAATTGGGTGTCGAGTATTAAGAGATGTCTGAGAAGTGATAGGAGAGAGCGAGCTGTGGGATTTTTTTCCCTTTCTAATGTTAACTCCCTCACCTTGGTCTCCTATTAATTTTTTTAATTTTATTCTTGCGCCTTTTCCTTCTCTCATTCCTCTTTGGTCAGAATTTTTGACCCAGATGTTCGTCGACCCTAAAACCATTTCTCAAAACTTGGCTTTGACCATAAATCCGTCCTATTCGGCGAATTGCACATTACTCATCCCTTTTATACTTGAGGCTTGGACGGGTTGTTCGACCCTATGGTTCCACCTGCAGGTAAATCTCAGCCTATCTACCTGGGGCCATGATGGAAATATTAGGCCCAAGAGCGATGTATCGCAATGGCTGCTTCTGGAATCGTTCAAATGTAGTGCTTGGTATATACATATATAAGAAATATTGTTGTAAATCGGAGACACACAGTTGTGGTTGATTACGTTCTTTATTTCACAGGTTTTAACAGCTCTGTTCCCTTTTAAGTCTTAAACAAGACTGTTGATAATATCTACGAATATGGTCCAGCCTCAGGAAAAAACTTGGCTCAAAAACCTGAGGAGGGCAGTCCTTAACTGACTAATTAACATCATTTTTTCTTTTTTTTTTGTGACATTAGATACTGTCACCCCAACTGCCAAAAAAAAAAAAAATCGCAGACACTGGCGCGGCCTTATTACAAACAGCTGTAACTCCTGAGCTGTGTGTATAGAGTGAGCAGAGTGATTCAACACCAAAGCTTCCTGTTAAGACATTTTAACTTTGGAAAATCTGTTGTTATTGTAATATGTTACTGTTAAACTGGTACTGTTTCTTACCATGAAGTATGTTGCAAATGGATTGATGTCCCACAATACAAGAAATCCAAATCAATATATCGTTTTATACTTTACCCATTAAAAGTTTCAAACAATCTTGCGATTAGCATAATCGATTTTGATTTTCTTTATTCTTCAACGGAGAAGGCTGTAAAAAAAGTTGTTAAGAACCTCAAGTAGCAGTCCATAGAACAGTTCGTACCAGTCAATACAACAAAATTTTGTAGGGTAATATATTACCGTGCGAAGTGAGTATCAATTAGTGATTGACGTACAATAGCATTATCATTGCCATTGAGATATTGTATGCCTTCAATGTCCAATTGCCCAACTGCTGCTGCTACATCGTCATCAAATGGGGGATCAGGTTCTCCTTCATTCTGTGCAATATTGTGGAGTACAGCAGTAGCTACTATTATAGCTTGTGTTGCGATTGGTTGCACTCTTAAACCAAATGCTAATGCAGCAAATCTTTGTTTCCACAGTCCATTGTGGGCGCAAGGATGCTATGGCTTCCGTAACCTCCTTTATAATTCAACACATGGTGGATTTGTGTATGCCACCAAGATTACCAATTACAACTTGAAAACTTCCAGTAGCATAAAATCTTAGAGTCAGTAATAATTGGTGTAGCGGATGCACCGCTCTATTTCTGAAATGAAATATGTATACATAATAATGTATGTAGTATGTTTTAGCTCATGAGTATCTTCTCCAACATGGCATTGAAATAGGCTTGAGTTGATTAAAAAAAAACGTACATTTATAATTCACCTGTCGGTTCTGCTTCTTATTCTATCTTCAATGAGAGCTAGAATCATTTGCACAGTGGGTTTGCGCAAGCGAAAACGTCGGAAAAATTCTTCATTGTCGTATTCATGAAATAAATCCGGACGTGGACGCACCTTATATCTTTTCCTAATCACTATAATGACCTCTTCATCTGATTCTTCGCTAACATCTTCGTCACCATAAACTAATGGATTATCATACAATAAAAATTCCATATTTTCTATTTTTCACTGTGCTGTTTGGAGTTGTTTCAGATGCACATAACCAATATCTGTAAACAATCGTTTCTGTAAACAAACCTTTTACCCAGAGGTGAAACAACTAATCGCAATTCTAACCATCTGACCTGACAGTTGACCTGAAGGTGGAACACCGGCCCAAACCAAATAATGAATTAAAAAAGAATTGACCTGATCTGGACCCACCTCAAAAACTTTAGCCCATTTCCTTACCACTGGATAAATTTATCTGACAGATGAATTGAAGCCAATGGTAGGCGACGCCACTGAATGACGGCGTTGAATACTGACGACAGCCTTTGATGGTTTTCTTAAAGCTCCGAAAAAATAAGGTTATTATCGGACTATTATTTCTGTCCATCTTCATAATCAAATTGCGATGATATTATGTCTCGTTGATAATGAACAGCCTGGGTTTGAGTTTAATCTTAAAAATGGGGTGTATTTGTTCCAAAGAAACCATCACCATTAACGGCAGGAAGTATATCGTACGCGAACATCTTGGTGAAGGGTATGATATGACGGATTTTAGATCATTATTAATATTTTCATGTTCAGGATCTACTCCAAAACATTGATAATAGTTTGATGCGTTGAGTAGATCTGCGCGACCAATATGCGGATATAAATGTCTTCTAAGTTCTTCCAAAGTCCACAGCCTTATAATCTGTCATATTATTTTTTCCAGAGGATTTAGCACTGTGTCTTTGGTCGAAGACACAATAACGCATAAAAAATATGCGGTTAAAAAAATCACTTGTCATGGGCCAGAGGATCAACGACTGGCACTCAGGGAAATTGAATGTCATACCATGATAAAACACCCAAATGTCATAGAGTGCATTGATTCTATGCACAAAGGTACTGCTGACCCTGTCGTAAATGCAACCAGTCAAGTGATGCTCGTTTTGCCATACTACCATGTAAGTTTGAATTAACGAGCAGAATTTTATATGGCAGATTGCGGAATTATAAGACTAATGTGTGATTTGAATCAGAAAGGCACGCTAGCCAACGAATTGGAGCGGCGAGCCAAAACATGTGATTACATGAATCCTAGAGAAGTACTAGAGTTGTTTCTTCAAATTTGCGAGGGATTAAGAGCATTCCATGAAGCTAAGCCAGAGCCTCTGGCGCACAGGGATTTAAAAACAGCCAATATTGTACTAGACGAAGGCATGACTCCGGTACTTATGGATCTAGGTAAATAGGACAACAGTCGAATTTAACAAACACTTGAAGTAATGTCGACAGCAAGCGTTGATAACCCCTTTTGAACAATAAATTTTAAGGTTCGGTAGCAGAGGCACGAGTGAAGGTGTGTGGAGCGCAAACTGCTCAAACCTTACAAGATGTCGCCGCCGAAAGATGCTCCATGCCTTACAGAGCTCCAGAGTTATTTAATGTAGATAGCTATTGTATGATTGATGAGAGGACGGATATTTGGGTATGCTGATGGTTATGACATCGTCAATTCAGTGTTGAAAAAGAAATCTCGAGTAATATTTTTGAACACTCTGGAAGTCTTGCACTCATCAGTAACGAGCATTTCCATTTCAGTCTCTGGGATGTATTCTGTATGCGTTGTGCTATTTCAAGTCACCATTCGAATCTGTGTACGAAAGAGGTGACAGCGTCGCCTTAGCTGTGATAAGTGCAAATATTACATTCCCGGAAAACGCTCCATACAACGAAGTAACCATTCATTTTTCATATTATCTTTTCATAATATCACGCATACCAATGTTTTGTTAATGGCTTATAAAATTTTTCAGGATATACAAAACCTAATTCTGTCCATGCTAAAAGTGAATCCCATGGAACGACCTTTTATTTATAGCGTAATAGAAAATACACACGACATTATTGCCAGATTGGAAGGCAGAGTTTGACGATCGGAAGAAGCTATAATAAAAGTTGATATCTTTATAAATGGGGAGAAAAATTATTGTTATTAGACTACGCTATTTGGATATTTTGATACTGCATTTGTTGACTGTGCAACAAACGAGGGGGAAGAAGGCATGGTACATGTTTTATCAATGTTGAAAAATAAAGAAATGGATCAAAAACCGAACATTCAGATGTACATTTCTGGACACCGTCGTGTGTTTGCATTACCTTTAGTAGTTTATTCAAACCTGAACGCCTGGATGAAAATATATTTACTATCGTGGATTGTAGGAAACTATTTGTTCTTTGGATTCTGTAAATTATACTCCAAAATTGTGAACATTCACATCGGAGGGTAAGATTTTAGCAGGGCATAAGCAGGTACGATTGGGGAACATAATTCATGTATTTTAATGGAACAAAGACGAGCAATAAAAAGATCCAATATCGTTCTTACCAATTCTTACTTGAATTGCATTTGTATCCATCACATCCATCCATGCCGACCATATGTGGACCAATGACAATTTACTCTTTGAATTTGGGCGCCATCTGCACTCAGCTTAACTCGCATAGATAGATAGTTCAACTCACGATGTTTTATATTCTTTGCTTGTACCTTACTGCTCCGTCAAATCTCCCCGGTGTAGTTGATGGAGCGTCTCGGCTTTCCTGAAAATCGAATGAATTTCATATACATATATTAATTCTGAATAAAACAGGAGCCCCCAGAACATCTGTCGATTCGTGAGTAGTACTGTCAGATATTTTTGTGCTCGACCATTGTGCACCGTTCGAATGTCAAATTTTTCGCTGACAAATCGAAGCGCTCAAGGAAATTCGCGAAAGGCTGATTAAACGAAATGCGAACAAAACAAAACCTACGTCAATCTCAGTGATTTGAAATTTTTTTTTGGAGCGTCTACCAGTCAGTGTCAGAAGCCACGATCTAATCACATTCAAACATCGGGTGACTATCAATCTAACCTTATACCTTTTTATCCAACCTCAAAATGTGTACTTGACTTTTTTGTCCAACCATCTGTCGTCATGGTTTGTACTCTTTAGATTTGTCAATGGCGACATTTGACACCGGTAACGTCACAATCTATCCATAATCCTCCAAGACGATCTTTTAATCGGTGTGATTGTTGAATTTTCATTCGAGCGATTGGCATACCATAATCTTCCGAAGGCAGCCGTTACGTATGTATATAATACACACATATATATACATATAATATTTATGTACAGATTTGTAGTAACGCATCCGTACAGGAACTCGCGAATTCTGTTTTCTAATCTTTCGAAGTAGAGCCGGTGACATTCGGTAATACTTCTTATTGTTCAGCATGAATTTCGAACATTGTCATTATGTCAGGTATTGGTACATATGTACGAGTACGTATATAGGTATAGGTGCGAGTGGAATGACCTGCGCGAGTTTTAAAATATTTCTTTCTCGATTACGTCGCAGCTACACATATGAATGCTGATGTTCAGAGGTATAAAAAAAGTTTCCTTTTGGTTCTCTTTTTCTTTTTTACAAATTTCTCATACCGTAAAAATCCTCTTTCTTTATAGATCTATAATCAGAGAAATCCACTTCACCCGAGCTTCAGCTACCCAATTACGTTCATCAGTGATATAAGCTTGGAATATCCGTTATTCACAGATGACACCGCAAATGCAAATTGATTTACGCAATACTCGCACTTTGACTTATTGGCAGCCTAGACTCAGGGGAGCACCGGTACCTGGGAGTCTTTAATCTGCCGTCTTTTACTTTGAAATATCGGTAGGTTACGTGTAAATAAATATCTTCCGTGTTCGGTCCGTCAGCCAATGCGTCCGGCGTGAATTTGCGACACGTTTTTAATGTGAGTTTCGTTCAGGTCGATCGGTGATGCTCGGTGCAGGTGCAGGTAGTGATTGGTGACGATACCTGCAGTTGAAGAGGCTCTGAACTAGTCGCAACGTCATCTCAGAAGGTTACACCTTTGGGGAACAAAAAAAAAGAGATCAGATGAAAAATAGCTAAACATAATAGCCAAGAATGGAATCGGGGTCGTGGGGTTCCAGGGAAATTTTTTAACTTGTTTGTCCCCGCGTAAGATTCAAGATAGATGAGAAAGAGAAATAATGTCGTCACGAAAGGCCGCTTCTCAGTTTATTTTTTCTCATACCGATATCAAATTGGTTAAATAATTACCAAATCAAGTGCACTTATCGATCGTGACTATCACGTCTTTACCACGACGCGGTCATTTCATGTGGCATCACTCCGTGTCGTTGATATATATCACATCAGAAGTCACGACCTCCACGAAAAGACATCATCGTCGTTAGCAATCACGTAGTACACACACAATACCTATTCTACTAAATTGGAGCGCTTCCGCGTGCAGCTTTTTCAAAGTTTTTCCGATCTAATATCGTATCGAGTATATTTATTTCTATACCTTTCTATCAATCGATGAACCTATAATTTTATCGTGATATATATTATAAATAATTACGAAACTAAACGCGGGGGTTCATCTAAAAACTTATATGAATATTATAGCACATATATAACGCATACCAAGCGTACGTACGTGCGTAACATATACGTATTTATACTCGCTAGTAAACTATGTAGTATGATTCTGCTGGTCGCTGGCTTGACCGAATTTCATTCGGCATGAATGAAACCCATTCAATTAAATTGTTATAGTCTCGTGCAGTGCAATCATAGCGCCAAGTACACATGGTTTAATAATACGTATACCTATAATAATGATAAGATAAAATTTAATATTTGAACTATTCAAGAGCTTCTTTATAGAACCGCACGACGATGCGTTTTATCTGGTCATTATTCTCACCCCCGAGAAACTGTCGAAGAAACTAACATATGAGAAGATCGACTGTGGCTAAAACTTCTTTTTCTGTTGTTTCTTTTCTATTCTTTTTTCAACAAGTAATTGATAACAAATATCATAATGATTGATGCAATTTGTTTCATAAGTCTTCAATATTGCATGGCGGTGGGGTGATTTCGCAGTCTGGGCAATTCAATTGGACATAGGTACATGTGTATGTATACATGGTGTATACCTATATAATATTCAAGCAAATTCTGGTGTTGGTGATAACAAAGTCAGCGATTTTGCACGCGTGGTGGTGGTGTGACCTTATCACCACGTGGTATCAACCTGCCTATCGCTGTACCGCCTGATATCCCTAATACAACGTGATATCTAATTACGTGTATATGTATCGGCGGATTCCGCTGCGCCAACGACTATATACATTTATTCACACATGTCGTTCAAATTGTCATGTAATAGCATACGTATATATGCCATATTTGTATGTATTTTCTACATCAAATGTGAAAAACTATGATCAAGATCGCTGCCCTTTCTTACGCGGTTTTTACCTCTTTCAAGTAGAGCGCATATTGTCACCCCTTTTATCCGATTTCAACCATTTTTACCATTGTCACCGCCGTCATCTCAACCCTTATTTATTAATTTCTTTCTTTTGAATTAATTTCTTTTGAAATCTCCTTTTTTTTTTACTGCAAAGAATCCCAATCGACATCTTAGCTTCCCTATTGAAACCGGATGTTTCGATTATCCCCATGCGTATGCGTAATTAGTTATATATTCAGTCGATGCACCTGATGATATAGAAATCAGCTAACTCCGTGTAATATAGGTACTTATAGTATACATGTATAATGAAGAAAATATCAATGCCACAGATTGAAATTCTAATCCCTGAATGCATTATGAACCTGCACTATACTGATATATAGTATATAACTTCATTTAATATTGAAATTTTCACGAAATCCCTAAATATATCGAATATAATCTGCATATGTATCACATAGTTTTACAAATAGTTTTCCCCATCCGTCCTTTTACTCGCGATCGGTACATATGTATAAGTATACCTATACATATAAAAGCCAGGTATATGTATATTATATTCACGGCAATTATACATACGCGTTATGAAAATTGCTAATTATGCTAACTATGGACAGATTTATTCGTTGAAGAAAATTTCAATAATTACATCCCGCGTATACCTACTTATATAAATATACATATACCTATGTATTGAATCTTGGGGCTTGTTTATCTACTTCTTAAAATTTCCCAAAAAAGAAAATTTCATTGCTACTAGTTATCCGATTGTATAATTAACTAATGGTTCCTTCGTGTAACGTTCTTTGGATTTTACACTCCAATTTTGAGTACATATTATAAGTATTCAAATTTTCATAATTAAATAGATATAGTTAGTCTGATTCTTTTAATATACAGATAATTAATACAAATAGGTATTGTAAGACCCAAGTACATATATAAAGGTATATATAAATGTATATGCAGGCGCGTAACTTTTAACGCGTGGGGATGAATAATCCGCGACGCGGTTACGCCGGGGATTGTATAGCAGGGTAGGGGGGGATCGTGATTATAATTATGCACGTACGTGTATATATATACTTATATACATATGTGAGAAAGAGCGAAGACGCGGTGAAAAAATATGGGGAAAAAAATTTCAGAGAATCGTACGATATTCGTGGCTTTTGCCGATTGCTGCTACTGGATTATCGGCAAGGACGCGTTTAATGGCCACTGGGTTGGTCTTAAGTATCGTTCGTCTCTCCACACTACCGTATATATATAAAACGTGTATAACCTATACATATATACATCTGCGCGTATACGATCGTATTATATGAGATCGCGTGGTAATACCAACGATATTTCAGTACACCGCGAGCATTCGCCGAGTGAAAACGTGAAGCGTGCGTATGTATATATTTTCCCCGGATGTATATCGTAACGTCCGTTAGTTATACGAAGATAAAAGAGACCGAAAAATAAAAGGAGAACAAAAAATACTAGACGAAAAATTTTCTCTGTTATACAAATTCTTTTCATTATATATACATACATACCAATACACGGGCGTAATTACACATGTTGTACCATATACCGTTATCGGATTAATCCGTTTTTTTTTTTTTTATTCTATCATTTATTTTATTTATTATCATTATCGTTTTGTATTAATAATTCATATACCTGGATAAACAGTGTACGTACACATCGCATATAGGTATATATCTGTCAGGTATATTGTGAACTGCAGTTGCATTACGGTTAACCGCTGTACGGAGGAATCGTAAATTAATTTTTACATACCGCAGCCAATAACACGGTGGGTAACATAATTATTGATGCATTTGATATCTCCAGTTGTGTAAAACAAAAATTAAAGAATTTTCAAATAGCTCTCGTTAAATAAACATACACTGGTGTATAATAAGCAACAATTGCGAAGGCGATGCAATATTTTATCTTTACACATATACACAAATGTATTTTGCACCGCATGATAAGAAAAGGAAAGAAGGGTATACAGAGGAATGAATGATTGATAAAATATTTTAATTTTAACAAATGTTCAATTTGCAATTCGTATATGTATTTATATATACGTATAGGTATATGTTGTACTTTTATGTATAACACAGATGAATACTAAGCGCGATGTGATTATATTTAATATTTGTCAGCAAAACGCCGCATCTTCCGATCAAAGTAATATTAGTATTATTGTAATTATGCTTGATTCTTTTTCCTCATTTTTATTTCATCGTTTTTTTTACCGGCACTTGATCGCGGCAGTGTACATACAAATGACACGATATATTAATTTTTGTTTAACTTTGAAGAAGAAGAAAAAAAGGTCTTTTTTACTAAATTTTTTTTTCTTTCATTTTCTTCAGTTCTTTACGTTCGCGCGCGTATATTATCATTCATTAAAACAGCGATGTTTAAGTCAAGGCTGTCTTATTGACGTAAGGTTCCGGTACATCATTGGTAATTCATTCTTCAAATGACGCGTTCAGCCTCTCCTTTATATAGGTAATAAGTTTTAATATAGGCATACGTTGTGTAAGGTGTATGCGTTCAACGAGATTTCAGTTTATTTGCCTCTTTTCTTTTTTGCTTTGTCGAGAAGATTCTGCAGTTAAGCGCCTCGTAGAAGAAGCTCTCTAGAATCTGTACGAAAAATAATATACAAGTCGCCCCTGCTGCCCATGGACCGAAATAAAAATATACATCCGTCGAGGAACCGCGCGACATGTGAACGAGAAACTAGATTTATAATCAAAGAAAGTTTTCAGCGAGAGAAAGTAATGCCCCGATACAAAACCGAAATGTGGTGTGTCTTGTATTAATTTAGAAAGAGCTGTCGGAATTTCTATGGGCTATATATTGATGGCTTGTTTATCGGAAGGCTAATCGCTGTTTTCGTTGTTACCTATATATTCGTTAATAACCGGTGAGATCTTTTTTCTCTACAAATGTTTTGAAACTTTAACATATCATTTGAAAATTGAGAAAACTTTAACACTCGCGAAGCAGTTTTTTGCTCGTTATCTATTTAATTAATTATAAATGAGGTACCATTGAAACGGTGATAAAATAGAATAGATAAGATGAACGACGAATTATTGGTGCAAAAATTTCGCGCGTTGAAGTAGATGTAATTATCTATTGTAATAAATACAGCTGTACTCGTGAAAAGTAACGCTATATCGTAGAACGTGTCACATTTTTCGCTGCGTCGAGCACAAGTGAAAGTATGGCTCGGTGTAACGTGGAATTTTATTTAACGCACCATACGTTTTAATATGTTTCGCATTTCGAATTTATTAAAAATTCATATTTTATACAACTCGCTTTATTCCGATGAGATAAATAGCAGTTTCGATTGACGTAGCATACGAGTATATAAGTATGTATACCGAAATAATTTATTATTATTTGATTCCCGAATAAACGATAGAAAGGAAAAAAATTACTATTCATTTATAAATGCAGAGAAATATTAGCATGACGTAAAAATACGCATACATTTCACGTAGCCTTCGATCAGTCATCTTAATAATTTTTTGACCTAGTCAGGAACTGACCAAAAGTCCGAAGGTAAATTCGGATAACTGGTTCCCCAACTCTCTGTCCAACTATTTAACACGATACGTACAGGTATACACATACCTGACCGGTCGCTCTGGTTCATTTTTATTTCTTGGCTGATTTCCGTAAAACTAACGGTAGCTAGAAATTAAATATTATACTTTATCCCTCTAATTCAGAGTCACTGTTAAATTGGTAATTACTTTTAACGGTTTTCATTTTCTTTTGACGAGTGCTACGATCGGTCGTGACGATATTCACACCCTGTCTGTGGCCCTTATAACCGTGGGTACTTTTTATTTCAGAATATTTCTTCAAAATGTCAGCCAAGGCTATCCGTGAGGCTACGGGCAAGGCTCTGATTAATCGTAACCTTACCAAGGGAACCGCAGCGGCAAAATGCCGGTTTGTTGCCATCGACGAGAATACAAACTGGGTGCATATTGCCGATGAAAATCCATGGCTCAAAAGTGAAAAATTAGTGGTGAAACCGGACCAACTGATCAAACGTCGTGGAAAATTGGGACTGATCAAAGTCAACGCAGATCTTCCCACCTGTCAAGAATGGGTCAAGGAACGAATGAATAAGGATGTACAGGTCGAAAAGGCAACGGGAAAATTGAAGACGTTCATAATCGAACCATTCTTACCTCATAAAGATGTAAGGATTTTTCTCCGTCCTCGTTTGCTCCTTAGATAAATAATCTTGAATCATGCGCAGTTATGCAACGCTGAATAAACGGTTTGTTTTTTTTATAGGATGAAGAAGCATACGTTTGCATATATTCCCACCGCAAAGCGGACACAATTTTGTTCCATCATCAGGGTGGAGTCGATGTCGGTGACGTAGATGCCAAAGCTCTCAAGTTGGATGTACCGGTGGGAGCATCTGCCCCTGACCAGGATACATTGATAGAAAAATTGTTATCCAATGTATCCCCAACTAAGAAGCCGTGAGTAGACGATGATGTCTTGCTTTGACAAAGTAATTATACGCCGTTGACGCAAACAACTTTTTATGCAAATGTGAATTTGTTTTTGCAGTTTTACGCGGATATTAATTGCTCATTTGAAACAGCTTGGATAGTGTGCTGCATAATTCTTCGATCCTTTTTTCGTAAAATTTGATTCTCTTCAAATTCTGATCTGCTTTTTCCTCATTTCAGAATGATTGCCAAGTTCATCGAAGCTCTCTACAAACTATACGTTGATCTCTACTTCACTTACTTGGAAATAAATCCCCTGGTCGTCACGAGCGAATCAATATACGTTTTGGATCTCGCTGCAAAGCTCGATACAACCGCTGACTTCATCTGCCGACCTGTCTGGGGTGAAATCGACTATCCACCTCCATTTGGCCGCGATGCTTACCCCGAAGAAGCGTACATCGCGGATTTAGACGCCAAATCTGGTGCTAGTTTGAAATTGACAATTCTGAATAGGAGTGGACGCATCTGGACAATGGTCGCTGGCGGAGGTGAATTATTTTGACATCTTTAATTTATACGTCCAAGTATTCCCTGAAAGAAAAGAAGAGAAAAACAAATTGTATTTTACAGGCGCATCTGTCATTTATTCCGACACCATTTGTGACCTCGGTGGAGCTTCGGAGTTAGCAAATTATGGCGAGTATTCTGGTGCTCCAAGCGAACAGCAAACCTACGAATATGCGAAGACCCTTTTGAGCCTGATGACCAAAGAGAAGCATCCCGATGGAAAAGTACTTATAATCGGGGGCGGTATCGCTAACTTCACCAACGTCGCGGCGACCTTCAAAGGTATCGTTAAGGCCCTCCAGGAATTTCAGCAAAAGTTAATCGAGCACGACATCAAGATTTTTGTTAGGAGAGCAGGACCAAACTACCAAGAAGGCCTGAGGTAAATCGATCGAGTCTAAAATACGTTTCAATTCTAGTGAGCGAATGAAAAAAATAGCTTTTTTTCTCATTGATGATAACTTTTGATTCGATAAACAGAATTATACGGGAAGTTGGAAAGCGCCTAGGAATTTCCGGTTACGTTTTTGGTCCCGAAACGCACATGACAGCCATTTGCGGCATGGCACTGGGCAAAAAACCGATTCCTGACCCAGAGGCGCAAGAGTTTTCAACGGCAAACTTTCTCCTTCCTTCTGGGCAAGATGTCGGCCCAGTAGCACCCACAAAGTCCACCTCTGGCTCACCTGCTGCTGAGCAAAGACTCAAGACAAATGATAACGTGGATTCGTCCGGTGGGCAAGAATTGTTCAGCCATAAAACTAGAGCTATAATTTGGGGGATGCAAAACAGAGCTGTCCAAAGTATGCTCGACTTTGACTTTGTCTGTAGGAGAACGGAACCCTCTGTAGCAGCCATCGTGTATCCGTTCGTCGGTGATCACAGGCAGAAATTTTACTGGGGCCACAAAGAGGTGAGCTGAATTTTTCGCGCGCGAGAGAAAAGCGCGGAAATAATCCGCTCTGAAAAAATCTATATTTACTCAAATGCCGATATTTCTGATTATCGGTAGGTGCTGATTCCTGTCTACAAACACATGAAAGACGCCATGAGCAAGCATCAGGATGCAGACGTCATGGTGACCTTCGCTTCCCTCCGTTCGGCGTACGACAGCACCGTCGAAACGCTGCAATTCCCACAAATCAGAACCATCGCCATAATTGCCGAAGGAATTCCCGAAAATATGACTAGAAAATTAATATTGCTCGCGCAAGAAAAGGGGGTTACCATTATCGGACCGGCGACCGTCGGAGGAGTCAAACCAGGTTGCTTTAAGATCGGGAACACCGGTGGCATGATGGATAACATTCTGCACAGCAAACTCTATAGGCCAGGAAGGTAAGTTCTGGATACGATTCTCAATTTATAGTCGACATTGACCGCTATCTTCTTTTTACACATATCGTTACGTGTTACAGCGTTGCCTACGTCTCACGATCCGGAGGCATGTCGAACGAGCTAAATAACATAATTTCGAAAGCATCCAATGGAGTGTTGGAAGGTGTAGCTATCGGTGGAGATCGTTACCCCGGCACTAATTTCATGGATCACATAATGCGTTATCAGGCAAATTCTGATGTAAAGCTAATCGTTCTACTGGGCGAAGTAGGAGGTGTAGAAGAGTACGAAGTCTGCGAAGCTCTGAAGTCAAAGAGGATAACAAAACCGCTTGTGGCTTGGTGCATCGGCACCTGCGCAAGTATGTTCAAATCTGAAGTACAGTTTGGACATGCAGGTTCGATCGCGCATAGTAATCTCGAAACAGCATTGGCAAAGAATGCGGCACTCAAGGCCGCCGGAGCTTACGTTCCGGAGAGCTTCGACAACCTTGGTGACCTTATTCAGGAAGTCTACCGAGAATTGGTCACAGCTGGGGTCATCCACCCGGAACCAGAAGTTCCGCCACCCACTGTGCCTATGGATTACAGCTGGGCACGGGTTAGTTTGTCTTTTATAAATTTTTTTAAACACTCGTTTCGCGTTCTTAAACCTTAGAGTTAAAGATTATTTCTACCTTTCAATTCAGGAACTTGGTCTGATTCGGAAGCCAGCATCATTCATGACCTCGATTTGCGACGAACGTGGCCAAGAGTTGCTCTACGCCGGTATGCCAGTTACCGAAGTTTTGAAACAAAATGTAGGAATCGGTGGTGTAGTTTCTCTGTTGTGGTTCCAACGATGCTTACCTCCCACATTCTGCAAGTTCCTCGAAATGTCGCTGATGCTCACCGCCGATCATGGCCCAGCTGTGTCAGGTGCTCACAACACCATCGTCTGCGCTCGAGCCGGAAAAGATTTGGTCAGCTCTCTAGTTTCCGGATTATTAACCATTGTGAGTATTTTAAAAATGAACAAATATGGCGGACGTGCGCAAATGCGATCGAGTATTTCATACGTTGTCGCGTCGCGTTACAGGGGGACAGATTTGGAGGAGCTCTCGATGGCGCTGCTCATATGTTTTCCGAAGCTTACGACGCGGGTCTTCATCCACAAGAATTTGTGAATGACATGCGGAAGAAAGGAAAACTGATCATGGGCATCGGTCATCGCGTAAAGTCCATCAACAATCCTGACATGCGAGTGAAACTCATAAAAGAATTTGTTTTGGAAAGCTTCCCCGCCAGGCCGCTTGTAGAGTACGCTTTAGAAGTTGAAAAAATCACAACGAGCAAAAAGCCGAATCTCATTCTCAACGTCGACGGTATGATCGCGTGTGCGTTTGTCGATATGCTAAGAAATAGCGGAAGTTTCACGAGGGAAGAGGCACAAGAATACATAGAAATTGGTGCGATCAACAGTCTCTTTGTACTTGGAAGGAGTATCGGTTTCATCGGTAAGTATTTCCAATTACCTTTTCCGGGGCAGTGCTTCCCGCGCAGGCTATAATAACGGCTCTGATTTGTTGCAGGTCACTTCATGGATCAGAAAAGATTAAAGCAAGGACTCTACCGCCATCCATGGGACGACATTTCATACGTGTTGCCCGAACAGTACAATTAAACATTACTTTATGATCCCTAATATTTGTCATAAGCACATAATAATTTCCAAGGTAGTTATATTATCGATTAAAGTATAGAAAATTGTCATAGTTCGACGTGGGCGAGGAGCGGTTTTACGAGCTTACATGAACTGAAAACATGCCTCGATTCGTACATAATTTTGTTCATTTGCAGAGTTTTTAGAAACAAATCCTAATTTTTTAATCAAATTTAACTTAATCGGACCAAGTTGAATTGCTACAAGTACATTCCACGCAAATTTTGCACCTAGCCTCCACGCACGCACGTTTACCTTCGGAACTGATGAATTGATACTTGATAAGATTGTCGGCCTATAATAGAAACGCATACGCGCCTGTTCCCATTTTCGGGCGCTTTGAATGTTCGAAAATTGAAATGTTTCAACTTCTATGTGTTTTCTAACATGCTACACCTTCTGAAATTATTCAACCATTGTTAATGAATCGCGCAATGCGAAATCCAAATACGATGAAAAATCGGAACTAGAAATAGGCGGGTGAAAAAGTAGACGGCAGTAGAAATGAAAATAAGGTGCAAACAATATCGAATAAAAAATTAAACAAAAGACAAATTAAGTGCGGCATAGAATTGGATAGCGCAATCCAAGTCCTCGTTATTTGAAGTGGTTTCGAAGTGGAATAGGAATTGCGCCCAGATTTATACGGGTCCGCGGAATAATTGTGATACGACGCGTTGATTAACTCTTGATTCTCGTTGGTAATTTTTTTTCTTTATTTTTCTTATTGTTATTATTATTTTGTTTTTTTTTAATCCTCGTTTGGAATCGCCAGCGCGTCTTTTGCGTATAATTAAAAAAAAAATATATTTTAATCGAAGAACATAATATACTTATGTATACATCCCTTGCTAATTATTAATAACCGACCATAGCTAACGATATATTGTAAATTAATTATCAAGGTACCCCTGCTGTTCTGACACCGACTTAGTAGGTCCTTTAAACGCTAAGCGATCAAAATACACGAGCGCATTTAATTGTGTAGAATATTTATATTCGTATTATTATTTAGGTTTTTACTTAATCATCGCAATCACGTTCGCGCTGAATGTCTCGATTGCTGTAATCATTGAGTTGATTATTATGAGAGAGATTAAAAATGGATGAAGATATTATCCCCCCTCTGTACAAATGTTGACCAGATGCTTTCAGAATATAAAAAAAAAAAAAGATCAACTTTAAAAATGATGAGCAGTTTATATTTATTCAATTACCTCTACCCTTAGAGTAATTATAACTATGACTATAAACTTAAGTGTTAAAAATATCTCGTGAGATTCGTGAAGATGTTACGCTGGTTTATAATTTAACCTTTGTTATCACCCAAAAATTCTTTTTTTTATACCTATATGTTAGGTACAGGGATAATAACACGAGTTATTAGGTGTATAATGTATACAGATTAAGAATGCATATGTATACATAAATAAATAATATATGTATAAGTAGAAACACAATTTGTTGTTGCAGATGCTAAAATATCACTTTTGAATATCAAATGTTGATTTCTAGCTCACGATCGTTTTTCACGCTATAGGTATAAACTCACAGTTGAAAAAATAATCAACCGTAATACGATTGGTTGAATTATTTGACTCACAAAAATATGTATGTATTTACATATCCAATAAATAACATGTATAAATAATTGCGTGTACGAATTGATGTGTCAACGGTGTACTGTAAAAGTAACTTACATGTCACGTTGTTGGACCTGTTTGGTTCGCGTTGTTCAGCTCATCTGTCCCTCAAATGTCCATAGTAAATTTCGTCCAGAAGGCATTAAAAATGATAATTTGCTAGAGGCATGAGGCTCCGAGGCCCTGCCCGGTCATATTTATGGACGTACGTAGTAAACATTAAATATAAAAAACACTTCGGGTAAAAATTCGTAACCTCGTGGTCGTGAGGTTACGATTATTTGAAAATATCTCAACCTTGCATCGAATCATAATACGGGATAATTGTTCAGACGTACCACCGATCGCCTTTCTTTGATAATATTCGACGCACTGCGTCTAGGATCTCATGTACTCGTAGTCATGCCCCGTGAGCGGTACAAATGTTTCCTTTATAGCTTGTGGCGAAGCCCAACGTAAAGCGTAGTGCGGACCACCAGCTTTGTCATTAGTACCAGACATACGACTGCCGCCAAACGGTTGCTGCCCTACCACGGATCCTGTCGATTTGTCGTTCACGTAGAAATTCCCTGCGGTGTACTTGAGCTCCTCTAGAGCGTACCTCGCCCATTTCCTAAAATTAACGATAATTATAAATAACAGTAGATCATTTCTAAATAAATTTAGATAAAATTATATTCACAGGTCTGTAGAGAATATTGATCCCGTCAGAGCGTATGGTGTGGAAGACTCGACCAGTTTCAGGGTTGTCTCAAGGTCTGCATCGTTGTATACGTAGATTGTTAATACAGGGCCAAAGATTTCTTCCGTCATTAATTTGTCCTTTGGATCCTTGGTGACGATGATCGTCGGTTGTACATAATAACCGCGTCTGGAAGCAATAACGTCAATTATTGCAGTCAATGCACACATGGTAGAGTAGTTGTCGTTCATAAAGTTTTGGAAAAAAATAACTTACGCGTCGTCATATGTACCACCGCCAATTATCTCTGTATTTTGAGATTTTTTGGCATGTTCTATGTAGCCACTGATTCTCTTGAATGCATTGCGATCTATGACAGCAGAGGTGAATGAAGTCATGTCTTGAACATCCCCGATTTTCAACTTATCTCGGACCTCGAGGAGACCACTCTTAATCTGGATAATAAAACGAAACGTATAATGTGTTAAATTAGGGACCAGAGATGATCCGAGAAATTCAAAGGGACAATTACCTTCTCCCATAAAGATTGAGGGACGTACATCCTGCTGCACGCCGAACACTTTTGACCACTGTATTCAAAAGCGCTCTTGATCGACCCAAAAACAACAGAAGTGACGTCGGCACTAGGATGGATGAAGTGGTAGTTTTTGCCGCCGCATTCCCCAACCATTTTTGGATAATTTTTGTACTTGTTTATATTGTTTCCAACTTGCGTCCACAGTCTATTGAACGTTGGAACAGAGCCGGTAAAATTTATGCCGGAAAGATGCGGCGAGGCAGTTATAGTGTCCCCAAATACGGGCCCGTCACAGGGAATGAAATTCACGACTCCTGGAGGCACTCCGGCCTCCTTACAAATCTTGAATATCCACCAGTTCGAGAGCATTGCTGTGTCCGAGGGCTTCCACAGGACCCCATTGCCCTGTATCAAACGCGGAATTGTTTTACCTCAGTTAATTTTTTCCAGATAGAATTAAAAGTCATACCATTAGTGCTGGTGTGTAACTGAGATTTCCGCCAATGGCAGTAAAGTTGAAAGGAGAAATAGCGGCGACAAATCCATCCATTCCTCGATATCTCATGGAATTTAGAGTTTCTTTTTCATTCGGTGAGATTGGCTTATACTTGATGGCTTCTTTGAGAAAGTAACTGTTTATTTTAAAGAAATCTATCAATTCGGCACTGCTGTCGATTTCAGCCTGAATTACAGTTTTGCTCTGTCCGAGCATGGTGGCCGCATTCAATTGCTGTCTATATTTATTCTGCATAAGATTTGCAGCTTTTAGCCAAATTTTTAGCCGGTCATCGATCGGATGTGTTTCCCATTCTCGCTGTGCTTTCACAGCAACATCGATCGCTTTTTGAACCAAGGCTGGAGTGGCATAGTAGAACTTTGCTATTTTGTGCCCATGATCGTGAGGCTGCAGATAAAAAACGTCACGCTCGACACTCTGGTTTTTGAATTATTATTCCGCTACCAAGTCAGAAATTCACCCACCATAACTTGATACTTGACTATATCAGTTTTAAATTCTTCCGAACCAATAACAATAGGGATTTCTTCAACTTCACCGCTCATCTTTTTCAGAGCTGCTTTCAGGTCTGCCCGTTCCTGACTTTTCTTCAAATAGCCAAGAACGGGCTCGTTCTCCAAAGGAAATTCCGGTGGACATGGTACAGCCACCACAGATGCCAATGATCGCACTCCTGCTCTTCTACAGAAGCCATTTAATATACGGCTATAACAAAAATAACTTGGATATCAAAATGTAAACAGCTGAATGAATAAACTAAAAAAACATGTAATAAAAAAACTGGGGACAAGGGGAATCGGTAAAAACTTTTCATATTATCTAATCATAATGAAATGACCAGAGCTGATATCTGTAATGAAATGAAATGTACGCGACAATCTCTTTCATCACTGTTACTGCCTCAAAATTGCTATCTCTAAGTAAATATGTGCTCTGAGTGAACAAGAGGCATCTGTCACTATCTGGAACTTTGATACTAAAGTTTAAGATAGTGGGGGATTGGGTGTTGAGAAATACAATTCTCTGGAGTTATATCAGACTGTCATTGGTGCAGCTTTACATCGCAGGGACTTAATAAATTAATAAATTTATCGACAATCTTTCATAAGTGTTGCATAATAATCAGAGGAAGGAAAAACTGCAAGGTACTCCTGAATTCATAACCATTGTGCGTACATAGACAATGGAAAACACCTTCTGGTCAACACCTGACTGTTTACCTGACAATTACTCATGGGGATGATAATTCCGGTAACGATGCTCTGCATCAAATGTTTAACCAAGTAAAAAATCTATAGTGTAACAACCTAGTTGACCCTAGAAAGTTAGCATTGTTGTCATCGTCAATACCTACGATTATCATTATTACTACTACCATTATTGCGGTTTTATTCTGCACAGCACAGGTCATGGTCTCTTTATTCAAGACGGCGATGACGATTGCAAATTCGGATACCGATACTTCTTACTGGGAAACCTCCGAATGTTGCTAGACGATGGATGATTAAATTTGCTTACGGAGAAATCTGTACTGCGGGATACAATACAGGTCCATACATTAACCCTTGACAGATGCTGCATTTGTAGATACTGTGGCTATACTTACAATAATAGGTTTACGTATATCAAGTGTGAGAGAACCTAGGAAGAAGCTTAGGTAGGTATAATTACCTCGGCATGTAGATAATATGATCCACGAGAGTGGCTGGTTAGACACGAGATTTTTAAAATCTCTCTTCTTTTGAAATAAAAATTGTTAACGTTGACACTCACTTTTGCCAGTTGGTGACAATGCTCGGTCGACACACGCTCAGCATTTTTCTTGTGGCACAGCCAGGTACAGCTGTTGCAGAACCACCAAATTATGGCCAAATCCGACCGGTGTTACGTGGGTATTGCAGTATGCAGCGTGTAGTATAGGTATATGCTATATTCGCACATACATAATAAACGGGAATGCTTCTATTGGTCCTCGATTTCGCTAAGTGGTCAAACCGCTAACCGCAGCTAATAAATGGCAAACAAATGGTCAGTGAACTACCTCCGCCCACCTGACACGGTTATGGTTAATAACCTGCACACATCGAACTATGCCTGTACGGCGCAAGCGTTGCGAAATGGAAACTTTTGAGACCATAAACACGATTGTGTGGAACTCCAAACCAAAATGCCGTGTAGTACCTTGGTCGCAAGGCCATTTGATCCCCCAGAGTTCCGAAAATATTTTGCATATTATTTTTAGAAGGGACTCGGAAGCAATCAACTGTTACAAGTTATAAGCATACCTCGAATTTGAGAGGTCGTTGACTCTCAGAGAGCGATAAGCATGGACAAGGATCACACGTGCACCTTACGCTTCTCCCCTTGTTTTTCTTAAGAGTACATCTATTTTTGGAATGCCAGCTCCAGATTCGCTACCCATCGCAGTGAATGTTTTAGCGAAAGTAGACCTGGACTCCTGGAAGTAGAGATTGGTGAAGTAGGTGAAGTAGATTGGAAGCAGGGAAGAAAGAATCAACGCTGAAAATTTTGGTACATGCGTGTAAATATTGCCTAACAACCAGGCAGTGCACTTCATAATGTCAATTACACATTTACACCTCTCGACATAATTGAAATAAGAGTAGAAAATTTATTATTGAATCGGAGCGATGAAATTAAGGAAACAAGGTAATTGCCTAAGCAAATATCTTCTCCTCCCGTCTCTTTTTGGTCACCACTGTTCCAGGCTTATGTTGAGCGTCAGGATGATTGATAAGTTCAGGTGGGCAGGTTGAAATTGGACTGCCAAGAATGGTTTGTTTAAGATCATAGAACAGGTGGCTGTCGTCTTTGGTGCAGAATGATATTGCGAGACCGGCTTTTCCTGCACGTCCGGTTCTACCGATACGATGCGTGTAATCTGGGGAAAAAATGTTTTTGAAATATATAAAAATGGAACGCTGTTGAGTACAAACTTTCCGAAAATATAAACGGGGCAAAATGTGAAATCAGTATTGAGAATATTGCGTGTTCACCTTCAATGGTCTTTGCCATGTCGTAATTAATGACCATAGAAACATCTTTGATGTCGATACCACGACCGGCAACGTCAGTGGCCACCAGAATATCTTTGCTACCACCCTTGAGCGAGGCCAGAGCGTACTCTCGTTGTTCCTGTCCTTTACCACCGTGTAGAGTACAGGCGTTGTACTATAAAAAATTCAACGTAAAATACATGTATACTTTCACATAAAAATTGCGGTAGATTTCGAGTGAAAAATCACTTCAGTTGTTTGGTTTATAGCTCAAACTTTACCCCAAGTTTTTCCAGCCCCCTCGCCAAAACGTCGGCCCCTTTCTTCTGGTTGACGAATATGATGACGGGTGGTTCGACCCCACGGCTCAGAATTTCCATTAACTTTCTTCTCTTGTCTGCCTCTCCCATAATATGCACTATTTGCTCCGTTCTCTCGGTTGGTTTTCCTACGCTTCCGATGTAGACGACTGCAGGTCGCCTGAGATATGTCCTGGCTAACCGTTCCACAGCTGCTGGCATCGTGGCGGTAAACATCACAGTCTGAAAACGGAATATGGTTTATTTCAAGATTAAAAAGCACGGCGACGAATAAATTGAGAACAGAATTAATAAATTAATGCTGGTCTTACTTGTCTGTACTTCTTTTTTGTGTTATAATTGGCTAATAGTTTTTCTTCATTCTCAGCATCTTCGTTGTCTGGCTTCAGATTTGTGACTGGCATGTATTCCAGAATCTTTTGAACATCTGAGTAGGTGAAAATATCATTAGATGAATTCTCCTTTCAAAATGAATAAATAATTGAGGTAAATTTTGTAGTCACCTGGCTCAAATCCCATGTCAATCATTCTGTCAGCTTCGTCAAGGACAATGTACGTACATTGATTCAGAACAAGGTACCGATTCTCCAGTACGTCTATCAATCGACCGGGAGTAGCGATGACTATCTAAAATCATGTTAACCTTACAATAGCAGATAGATATTTCTTTCACAATAAAATATCGTTCTACTCATAGTGTCAATTCACCTCACAACCCATCCGTAATCTGAAACCCTGTTCTTCCCTCGACAGACCACCCACAACAACGACGGTCCTGATACCAAGCGGCTGGCCAAACTTATTGGTTTCTTCTTCGATCTGCTGCGCCAATTCACTGGAAATCGAGGTGAAAAATCGAGATTTGGATATTCGTCGAACATCGACTGACTATAACTGTACTGATAGCATGCGTGAGTTTTCGTCTTACCGAGTCGGGGCGAGAATTATGCTATAAGGTCCTTGATCAGCCTCTTCGAGTCTCTCGATT
This sequence comes from Athalia cordata, assembly GCA_963932425.1. Lineage (NCBI taxonomy): Eukaryota > Metazoa > Arthropoda > Insecta > Hymenoptera > Athaliidae > Athalia > Athalia cordata. The sequence goes on from OZ010627.1 coordinate 2,500,566, forward strand.
TTAGGAAGGCTCGTAATCCAAAGTAATAATGGAATTAGGAATGCCAAAGTTTTACCGGAACCAGTTTCAGCTACGCCAATTATGTCTCTATTCTGCAGTCCGATAGGAATGGCCTGTCTCTGAATGGGTGTGAGATCTTTGTAACCAACTTTGTCGATTATATCTAAAATTTCTTTTGGAAAACCAGATTCCTTCCAGGATCTGATGGGATCCGGAATACGTCCACCCTTTATCGTTATGTTGTAATCCTCACGGAATATTCGCCAATCTCTCTCAGTCATTTCCTCAATAGATTTCTCGGACCAGTGACGATCGTCCCACTTCTGCTTCTCTTCCTTCTTTTTGACCTTCTTTAACCGCATTCTATCGATGAAAAAGGAGTAGCATTATTAGTTTTTTTTTTTTCAATTCAAATAAACTGCAAAAAAGTAGGAACATTTTCTAGTGATTCTTACTTCTCCTGTTCTTTTTCAGCATCGGTACGCCGCTTTTCTAACAATTCCCCGTAGAATTTACTTTGATCACGTTTTTGTGCCTTAATATCTATTCCGGCAAGGTTACCTCTACCAAAGAATTGCACCTGGTGACGTTCTTTATAAATGTTATTGTAATCCACAGAGGTGTCCTCTGAAATGTCCCAATCAAAAACGAACTTCCGGTCATTCAACCTCCGAACTCTTCGCTTCTTTTTGATCAATCCCAAATAACGTTCTTTAATTGCCTCCACTTCCTTTTCCTTGTCCTTGTCTTTGACTTCATCATCTCTCGAGCGTGGCTGTTCTCTGCGCCTAAAAGTTAAATGGCATGAAGTTGATATTGACAGAAAATAGAACACAGTTATGAGTAATACCCTCACGCGTATGAGATTCAGCTAATCGCTTTCAAAAATACAGTTAAGCAGACAAGCATAGGGCTTCCTCACTTGTCACGGTCATCCCATTCACGGTCTTTGTCCTTGCTTGAGCCGGAGCTGTCGCCTTTGAATGCATTTTTTCTTTCTTCCTCCAGTTTTTTTCTCATAGAACTAACTTCTTCCTGTCTTTTTGACAGAGCCAAGGCAGCTCGTTCCTCTTTGCTTAGGAACTTAGGCTTAGCCCTTGCTTCTTCCGCCGCTTTTTTTTTTGCAAGTAGTTCCTCTAAACTAAGTGGTTCGGTTTTAGCCGAAGCTTTTGATTTTGTCTCTGTTTCTTCATCTTCCGGTTTTCCATCGCCTTTACCTTCTTTCTTGGCTTCATCATCTATAGAGAATATGGGGCTGGGCCTCCGTTTCTTATCATCTTTGCCTCGATCCTTGGTATCTCTGCGCTCTCGAGACTTATCCCTTTCTTTGGATCTCTCACGTTCTCTTGATCGGTCTCGATCTCTCTCCCGAGATCTATCTTGCTCTCGAGAACGCTCCGGGGACTTTGATCGCTTCCTATCTTTCTTGCGATCCTTAGATCTGCTTCTGGACCGTCGACGCTCTCTAGTGTCACGCCGTTCTCGATCTCGCTCTCTCTCCCTCTCTCGTTCCCTTGATCTGCTCCTTCTCGCTGTCTTTTTGTCGTGAACCATGATGGGTTACTACGAAACAATATTTGATTCGGTTATGTTAAATTATAATTTTCGTTATGAATACCAATTGAATAGTCTATATAAAAGTCTATATTATGTACTGTAGCAAATTGTAGGCCCGGTAACGATGGAGAACGTTGATAACCTCCTTGCTGCCAACTAGGATTCGCTTGCATCAACCACTTCTCGGAATAAATATTCCAAAACTTTGAGTTTGCAGCCGGTTCGTTGGCTTCTAATTTGTATCCTAATGTAAAGGGAGGAAAATTATAATAAAATTACACGTTTAAGGTGAAGATAATCTGAAGCAAATATTGTTGGACGTTTTGATACTTTTTTTTGTGTATTTGTACCCTGTGTTAAAATATGGTGGAGGCGCGGACGGATTCCGCTGCAGCTGTGTCCGCGGGTGGAACAACGATGGAACCATGGTTGAATTTTTCGTCACTGGGTTTCCCTTATCGCAAAGCAGGTAAACCTGTGGAATAAAGTTAGCAGGCAGTTAAATCCAGCTGACTGTGACAAAATGGTAGGGCTTTCTCGGTTAACGAGAAGTGATCGAATTGTAATATCGACGCATAAGGAACAATGAACGTTGATAGCCATGAGCAAGTACAACAGCCGGCTTTGAAAACCTCGAAATCTGTAAATATAGTAGATAATAGCGGGATCGGCAGCAGGAAAATAAAACGAGAAAGACCTGACGTTTACAGTGACAATGGGGGACAGTCGATCGGTGACAGTAGTGGCTCCCAACAGGGTACTGTTTTCGCCTACAACAATGCCTCGTCCTCGTGCGTTAACAATGGTCCTCATCAAGCCGGTGAACTTGTCAAAGATATTCTCGCCGGGAAAATGACAAGCATCGCCCACACTCCGGCTGACAAACATGAGAAAATCAGACAAATGCTTGAAGATGCCATCAGGTCAGTCAACCGTTTAAATCTTAAGTGGTCTGAACAGAAGTGATATTTTATTCCTGCTCTGTAATTATAATCTTCGTTGCCCGTTTATTGTCTGCTCCATCAAAATAATTTTGGTACAGAAAATTTCATTGATTCACTGGTATTCTTGTATTTGAATGAGGGGTGTTTTATTTCAGAATAATTAATTCATTCTGATGAATCTGAGTAGAGTCGGCAATAACTGAACCTCTTATTAATTTTACAGTACCATTTTTTATCATACCAGGGTTTCAGACTCTGAACCGCAGTGCCGACGATTATGATCGGTGTCGAACATTGTTTGTCCACTTGCAAATGAAATTTTTCATTCATTTATCAAATGGAATTAAAACAATGAATAAAACCACCACAGTATTCTCTTCTGACCCCCATAGTTCGTGTTCCAAACTCTATATAACCGACACCACAAAGTTAATGTCCATTTTTTCAACAGCGACGACTCCAAATGCCGAGTTCGAGAGATTTACCTGCAAGTGGAGCAACTGCGCATGGAGGAAAAGCTGTTGTTGTACTTGAAATTCCCAGCGTCTTTAATCAAGTCTGGTGAAAATGTGGATCCTTTGCGTCAGCCGCTAAATCCTCTGGGAAATCGTTATGAAATTCATCAGACTATCATGTGGATAAAGACTCACCTCGAGGAAGACCCGGACGTTTCATTGCCAAAGCAAGAAGTTTACGATGAGTACAAGTCAGTGCTTACGATAAAATTCGAACTCCACACATGAACCTATAAACCCTTTAACCCCCTCAGTCACCGGCACGATTTTAAAACCAGAGGGAGATTAATGCTAAAGAATGCTGTTGCTAAGGTATGTCAGGTTGGATTGTCACCTTATGTTCAATTTATTCTTCCAGCATGTTCTGTATCAAAAATTCTATGAAGCCTCTGTCTACTGCGGACTTTGGAAAAGTTATGAAACAAGTGTATCCCCGTGTCCGACCTCGCCGGCTTGGCACCCGTGGCAATTCTCGTTATTGTTATGCGGGAATGCGCAAGAAGATCAAGCTGGAACCACCAACACTGCCTCCTGTGGTCGGAGACCAGCCGGTGAATTAGCAATATATTAACAAATTTGCAAAGCCTGGTATATCAGCAACATTAGGAGTTTATCAGTTTATAGTATTGGCTTTAGAACACTCAACGATCAAAGCATTTCCTGTTATCTCAATTTTCTCTCGACATCGTATGCCCCAAGCCTAATGTTTTCTGGTGTTTATTATCCCAGCCCGAAGAGGAAGAGGATATCACAGAGGAAATGCTGGGTGCTGCTTCGACGCTGATAAGGGAATGGGCGGAAAGCTTGCTCGGATTGAAATTTTCATCGCTGGGGGCTCTGGCTCGACATCTGGTCAACAATTTTTGTGTCGACACACGTTCACTTGCCGCGGTATGCATTTTGTGGGCAGCTGCAGATCCTCAGACTGTGAATAATAAAGGTTAGTTAGGTGATTTGCCTTATAATTTTGCTACTAATGAATTTAAGTACCTTTCCATAGGGATCATTTATTTTAGAATTAAATCGGTCTATTTTTTCTTTTCCTTTTTCTACTCCACAGAGGACACATCTCCATCACCGTCGGTGTTAACCGCTGAGAAGCCGGCTAAACTGAGAGAAGCGCAGTTGCAGCTGCAAAAAAAATTACAGCAACGTGAGCACATTAGGGAACAAAAACATCGCCACCACGACGCGGTTACGCAGGTACGTGGTTTATTTTTCTCGAGATCAGCATGCATTTTTCTAGCTCAACAATTGAGAAACTATAATTGGTGAAGTTGATATTTCAGAACCAGAACAAAGAGAAGACTGTAGACACTAAGGGAGCAAGTGCAAAAGGTGGAAAGAAAAATAAATTGAATCAGTCGACACAAGGTGCGGCTGGCTCATTAGTTGTACAAGGTGCTACAGCGAAGTGTATTTTGCCGGCAATGCCGACGGGCCGTCACAAAAAGGCTTTAAAGTCCAGCAATTACACGTGCAACAGCATCTCCCTACAATTTAACTGTGATAATATAGTGGTAAAATCAGGCGAAGGTACGTCTTGTAACAATGAAGCAAAGGGGGTCACTAATAGTAATGAACTTTCATCGAAAGATCCAAAGATAAAAAATCCTAGAAAGCGTGCCAATTTGAATGTGGAATCTAACCAATCTGAGTCGGTTGTAGAAAAACAAGCAAAATTAACAAACTCACCGGAAAATATACAGAGCGTGAATACCCCGCCGCTGCCGAAGCTCACCGCGATTCAAAAAGCGGAGAGAAAGACGGCTGCGCCTTCGAACAATTCAACCAAACTCACCAAATTCAAAGTGATACAGGCTACTTTCAATCAGCCTGGCAATAACTGTGATACTCAAACGTCGAATCGGTCTAATAACTATTCCAAAGTGAATGGCTGCCAGAATCCTACCGAAGCTGCTGGCTCAATGGCCACACTCAACAAACAGACACAGCGGATATTGCAAGAGAATTGTAAATCTGCGAGTAAAACCAATCGAACCAGCACTCTCGATTCCGATGCCCTTGATGACTATTTGAATGGAGGAAATAACTCTCAGGAACAGGAAGAAGAACTCTTGCAGTATTTTCAACAGAGTAGCTCATCCAGCTCCGATACAGAGGTAACCAACTTGTCAACGGACGTCGAGAATACATCCAGATCCGATAAAGTTTCACAACTAAGATTGATACTCCAGCAAAACTTGAAAGCAAACACAAAGGGGTACTTGATACCAGAAATTCCTGTCACGATTTCTAGTCCAGGGAGTAATCCATCTGCGGAAAAGGTAGGCTCTGCCTCTAAATCCAACGCAATACTGTCCTCGCTGTTGAACTATCCAAGTCAGGCAAACACGAGGCGGCGAGTCAGCTTCGAGACCAACGTTATAGAACATTTCCAAGACCAGAGCAGCCAGGTGTCCACTGTTCCGCAAAGCCCAAACACACGACGTAGGATATTCAACTTCACTCCAATTTCTCCCGGCCCTTTATCCCCCATCAGCGGCCGCGCTTCCAAACCTAGCTCCGCGAACGGCAGCCCCTTCGTTTCCCCAAGAAACACTCCTGTCCCCAGATCGCGGAGTAACGTTCAGTCGGGTGTCTCGAGGTCCCGCAGCTCTCAGAAATTACTATCTCGATCCATGTCCTGCAGTACTCCGTACACGAACAGAAACGACACGTTTGTTGTCCCCACGGATGTAACGAGACCCATATCGGCCTCACAATCACCCCCGGACTCTGCCAAGTCAAGTGACGTACAGCAGGCCACTAGCAGTTCCCAGGGTGCAAGTGTTGCGGCAAAAGTGGATCAGCCGCAGGGGCTGCAGCCATCGAATTTTCTACCAACGGACCTGACTCCCCAAAAACAATTATTGATTAATTATCCGAGCCAGGAAAACCTTCAAGAGATCAAGAATGCCAACGCCTATCAGAAGCACAAACTGCCGGATCAAGAAATAAGCGAATTGTTTCACAATGAGAAACAATTTACCACCGAACAACTATTCTACAGGTCACAGTCCGTTCCCCTACATAGAATGGTGAATCCTACCCTGATGTCCCCACTTTCCACCCAACATTATCCAATTTCCTTTCAAAGTCACAGTTTTAATCCTTCGACGAGCAGTTCCGTAGCTCCGACCCCAGTTCCCAGTGAATTCAATGACTTTGGACCTATCAGTCACATAGATAATGGCACATTTTTACTTAACAACGCAGATGCCAGCATCATTCCAGAGGATGACAATTTTATAATCGGTGACAAGGAGATAAGTCCGGAAAATTTAACAAATATTTTCAACATCCTGGACAGCCAGAGTTCCCAGAGCTTAGAAATTTTGAACGAGCATCACAGTGGCGACGCTCCGATTGTGTCCAATAGCTTGATATTAAATAGTTTACCAAGTACGCATTTAAACCTGAACGTAGTTGACATTTTGGAACCAGAAGCGGTTTTGGACTCGTCGGTATCTTCAACTTTGCAAAGAATAATGCAGTCACGCTCTTATCCGAATACTCCTTTGCCTCTCACCCTTTCATACGCTTCTTCGTGCACGGATGATGTTATGGGTGGATCAAAATCTTACCCTTCGACCCCCTTGCACCCTGCTGAACTCAAGGAAGTATATTCAGAGTCAAGCGAGCCTATGCTATCCAGTTTAAATTTGAACTCATTGCAGCTCCATGGTGAGACAGTGAATTCCGACTCGTCGTCCAACAATGCTTGCCGCAATGTAACAGATTTACTCGAAACAAGTTTCTTGGCTGACAACGAAGGTGAAACTGACAATTTAGATCCCCTAACTAATTTTGACGGGTTACAAGACGTAGACTCGCTAGCACCTCTGTTCAACGAGGTCAATCACTAATCCATTATAAGTGTAGAGTGTTATTTCAAATATTAAGTATGTTGAGTCGTAACAACTACGACGCGCGTATTATTACATTATAGATAGACGCCAAGGCTATTCGGTTATAATGGAAATGGTGACGATAGCATTGATCCACAATTTCACAGCCAGTCCCTTGTATATACACGATAAATAGTGAAAACACTAGTGCCGTCTTGTTTTTGCAACTGCCATTCTTGAAGTAAACTTCCAACGGGATTATCACAAGGTGCCCTATTCACCCGACTATACACCGGTAGATGAAACAGAAACCATTGTTTCTATCTTCTCTTTTTATCCAATCAATAATAAACCCAGCGGGATAATTAATGGGATTAGTATAAATTGACACTCTCGATATACCTGATACATAATTAAATTTTATGTAAAAAAAAGCGTCATCAAGTTTCATGTTTGAATTAAGCACTATGGTGATGTAACACCATCAAATATCAACGAGTTCAATATATTTTTCTTTGTCTTTTGACAAAAGTCTTTTGACGTTAATTAATTCGCGTAATACAAAAAAATCATGGCAAACAATTCTGCACAGCTACAAGTAGAGCGACCCTTTACTGACAGACGAGCTAAAACGATGGAACATATTTATTTATTTATTATTGCTGGACGAATCCATATGAAAATTTCTAAATTTCCACCATGCCCAGATACCCTGTAAAATATATCTGAAAACAATAGACGTGATGTGAAACACGTTGTCATGGAAAGGTGCTCTGAGTATAGGTATATGGCTTGAGTTAGCCCACAATAGAAGATATGGAAAGAGCATATCTCCTAAAAAGTAAATATAAAACTTTTTTTTTTATCAATTGGAATGAATCTTTTAAACATTGAACTCTGCGTGCTTCATCTAAAAACTTATCTGTCATTGCCATGATCACATCGAAATGATTCAATTTATAAATCACACATGCCCATAGGATACTGAGGATTAGTACAAGTAACGATAAGTCCTCCAAATAACGATGGTCAACCTTAGGCTTTCACACATTGTTATCATAGTTATAACTACATTATTCTGGGTGTACCCCCCAGCCATTTTCATCAGTCAGTATAGTACACTGCGGCATTATTTTTGTGTAACATACCCACATTGCTTTAAGACACAATTGGCAGCAAGTCACAGATTAAATTTTATTAGGATTTGTAAATTTGTACTAAAATATTATTTCATATCCGCATTATAATGATGGTAGTACAGTTGGCACACACCTAGTTATATATACATTACATACCCACATGTATACGTAGCATGTACCATACATAGGTATACACTCATGTACTATAATGTACACATGCATATATATTGAGCGCAGAACGTTATCGATAAGTTTTTGCAAAGACTATGATAACTAACTTTAAAAACAAAAAAAAAAAAAAAAAAAAAAAAAAAAAAAAACACAGCTGGTTTTGGTTTCCAGCGACTAATTCCTTCTTTTTTTTTTTAGCAAGTGCCCTGTATCTCTTTCATAGTACGAAAATACCATAGCATGCATACTCTCATAATATTATATAGTGTCCTAAAAGGACAACAATTTATACATAGAATTTAGTTACCACTCTGTCGATGAATATTTCATTCGGATATCTTCAATTTCCCTTCAGAGTAGTACACGAGTAATTGTTGCAGGATACACAGTTTCTATGTCATTGCCGTAACAGTTTTCACTTACTGAGCTCCCCCCATGCGAAGTCATTCATAAATAGTGCTTTGGACAGACACATATGTTCTCTAGATTGAAAAATCAAATCAACTTTTATCTCCGTTTTTAACTATTAAATACGTCGAACTGTATTTCAACGATAAAATCAATTTTCTTTTATTTTGAAAAAAAGAAAGAAAAAGAGTGAATTATGTCATATGCTTAACCAGATGTTGAAAGATGACGAAACATATTAATGTTTCATGCATATAATGCACAGGGAAACATTAGGTTCTTGGAAAGAACAATGCGATGGTTAAATTGTCACATTTTTGTGACCAGGCGAATGGATTCTGTTTGACAATTCACAAATACCGTACTTAGTTATACATACCTATGGTACTGTAATTGAAGACAAAGCGCTGCGTTGCAAGTATTTCATCCATGCTTCTTCATCTTTTTACATTTCACTTTGATATTATCATCAAAAAATATAAGTAAATTAAACAAAAAGAAAAAAAAAAACAATAATATTCACGAGCTACAAATCACTGTACATTTCAATGCTCTGATGATAATATTTACTATGAATTGAAAATATCAAATGTATAAACAAGTGATTGATTATTATACATGTACAAATTATTTTATAGGACTGAATATTTCTCTACTTTTTTTTTTCTTCTCTTTAGGCTTGATTTTTTTTTTATTAAGTAAAATTGTTGTAGCGAATATTTTTTTTTTTATTTTTTTTCTTTCAATCAAATTATACCGCATAGCGCTAATTTATTGGTGTCCCAAATGCCGGCACCTTTTTTTTTCATCTCGTCGATGATTTTATCTGTTGATACTTAGATTGATTTATTATTATTATCACCGTCATCGTGGTTGTCATCATCATCCTAATCATTATCATCATCATCATCGTCGTCATTTATCATCATCATTATTGTAGCCGTATTATAATTCAACCTCTACGATCTAGCTTTAAAAGAAAAAAGATAAAGAAAAAGAAAAAAAAAAACGAAAAAAAAAAAATCTACAAGATATAATAATGTGATTCCTCATAAAATTAGTTACTTATAAATTTATAACATCTATTTTAATTCGTTAGTTTTATAAATTGTACACCTTTGTTCATAAGAGTTTGAAGATTTTTACTCGTCCGTCGTCATGTATTGTTTGTAATGTTCATGAAAAATTTTTAATATGAGAACACAGGGTACGTTTACTCGTGACGCGCGAATGCGTCATTGAAAAATTATCTATAAACGAAAAAAAAAAAAATGTAGGGTTTCGATATGGTAATGAAATAATTCGAGGTATACCTGATTATTTTCAATGTCATCCTCGAAGATTGCCTGGTAAAATTTGTGACATGAATATAATTGAAAATTTTTTCTCAAAGTTGAATATTATTTTTAATGTGTCTAACTTTACAAGCCAATCACAATCTCTGCAAATGAACGATGAAAACGAGCCGCAATGAAATAAATTTAGATATATGTACAAATGAAATTCGTAAGCAAAGTAAATTTTTTTCTCTTCATTCACGTCCCCCGCTGTCCCTTCGATATCACTTATTATCACCTACGATTTAATGTTTGAAAATTACTCACAGGATAAAAATCTTCATCCCATCGGATCTGAAGCGAATTAGAGCAGATCGAGATTCGTAGATGTGACCATAATTACTGCCCATCTTATGTTTACCTGTTATGCGATGACGTGTCGTTAATTAACTGAAAAGAAAATTTATTAACTCTGGTCTGGTCGATCAGAAATTATTATTCCCGATTTAACACGAAGATAGGAGGTAGGTAGGTAAGTCGGTAAAATGCTGGCTGACCCATACAAGGTTCGATAGGCTAGGGCAAATGACCTTTATCTTGCGATTGTCTATACGCCATTGTAGTTGATATACTATAATTTAATATATTTACACTAGAACGAATACAAATATACCTATGTGTATACATAATTTTGTCATTCCCTCTCAACATTCGCACGCGTACGTCTATTCCGTAATAGACATGCGGATCGTGTGTCTCCGTTCAAAAAAAATAAATCGATCAAACGTTAAACAATGTAATAAAAATTTCGCCGGCACTGAGCGGCCGATGATAATTTATATGAGAAAAAGGCAAAAAGTTTGAAACTTTCTTCTCCGTCGAGGCTAAGAATTTTCCGTAGACGGTTTAACGTACGGCAATTATAGTAAAAGGAGCGCTCACAGCATTATCAGACCATTACCTTCGACTATTACATGACATTTTTTGGTACTTCCGTAACTGTTTTTTTAGTTGGTTTTTCATGAGTGCTTTGCCCAGTCATAATGGCCTTGACATCCTCGGCGTCCAGCGTCTCGTACTTTATTAAAGCCTCGGCTAGTTGTTTGTGCTCCTTTGCATGTGCCTTCAATATTGCTTTGGCACGCTCGTAAGATTCCTGGGGGATATTTTCACGGAATTAAGTTCATTGCTAATGGAAATAAATAGGAAAAAAAAAAAAAAATGAATTACCGAATAAATCCATCTAAGCCTACCTGCATTAGTCTTTTCACTTCGCTGTCGATTAGTTCTTGAGAATTTGGACTAACTTCATTGACTGTAATGAAGCTCTTGCTACCTTCGTTGTGCGTTCTTAGACCAACTTTCTCCGACATACCCCATTCTTTAACCATGGCAAGAGCTATTGAAGTTGCTCTCTGAAAAAATTTAAATGCCATTGTACATTTGGATGAAATTATGACTCAACCAAATCCGAATTCAATGCGTCTACTAACTTGCAAATCGTTGGACGCGCCAGACGTTATTTTATCTGGACCAAAAACGAGCTCTTCCGCAGCTCGTCCTCCCATCATCGTATCCATCATGGCCAATAGATGTTGTTTTGTGGTGTGGTAGATGTCTTTCTCTGGTATGTATGCAGTCTGCGCGAAGAAAAATGATGAAAAAAACGTATATTGTTATCCTACCGATACATTAGCCTCAGAAATGTACGTTAAAATTTTTCTACGAAGACTTACGTGTCCCAAACTCTTCCCACGAGGCATTATGGTCACTTTGTGTAGGGGGTGGGAGTCCTTGGTGAAATAAGCGACGATCGCGTGACCCCCTTCGTGATAAGCTGTGATTAGATTGGCCTCCTCATCGGGCAACCTTGCCTTCCTTTCAGGTCCCATCAGTACCTTGTCTCTAGCGTTTTCGAGGTGCTTCATGCTCACACAATCAGCTCCATCTATAGCGGCACGTAGAGCTGCTTGATTTACCTAAGACATTGCGCCTGAGATTAGATCGAAGAATGCAATTTTGTGATGTAGGAAAGACGAGGGGGGACAATTTTTTAACTATAGCTACCATGTTTTCCAAATCAGCACCAGTGAAACCGGTTGTTCCTCTTGCCAATATGTCCACATCTATGTCTCTACTCAATACTCTGCCGAGGTACAGGTCGAGGATCTCTTTTCGTCCTGAAAAATCGGGTGTCGGCACAGTAACTTCTACGTCGAATCGGCCAGGGCGCAACAGTGCTGTATCCAAATCGTCTCGCCTGTTCGTCGCACCGAGGACTATGACACCTTCGTTCTGATGGAAACTAAAATTTGCGAAAAAGTAGTCCGGTGAGTCCGCCACGATATTGAAGATGATGTTTTAACTGGTAGATCCATCCAAGTTCAACTCACCCATCCATTTCAGACAGCAATTGATTTATGGTCTGGTTAGCGTATGGATGAAGAACAGAATTTGTTCGCTTAGCCCCCACGGAATCAATTTCGTCGATGAATATAACACAGGGTGCTCTTTCTTTGGCAGCCTCTGTAATCCAAAGTTTCATCATTGGTAGATGTACAATATTTTACGAGGGGGTTCAGATGCGAATAAAATTAAGTTGAGAAGTTTATTTCCACCCACTAAATAAGTCTCTGACTCTTCTGGCGCCCTGCCCGACAAGTATTTCATCAAACTCTGGGCCAGCGGCGTGGAAGAAAGGCACCCCAGCTTCTCCAGCAACGGCACGAGCCAGCAAAGTCTTTCCGGTGCCCGGTGGTCCTACGAGTAGAACTCCTTTAGGTAGCTTACCACCAAGGACCGAGAATTTTTCAGGATTTTTCAGAAATTCTACCACATCTTTCAGCTCCTGCTTAGCTTCGTCGGCCTGCACAGAGATAATTATTTTTCGAATGAAAGTGAAAATAGAGTGAAAGGAGAAGAATATTTTGCAAAATGAGACCATGTCACCGGAGTATTCCGTCCATAAACTCACCCCTTTGACATCGTTGAATGTTACGTCGATGTCCTCAGGATCTACTTCCACTTGGTTACCAAGTTGAATTCTAAACATAGTACCACTGGAACTTGCTAAAACAATAAAATTGTATCATAAATGATCAACGAATCGTAAAATTATCATTTCCAACAGTGGCGACAGTTAAAAAAACAATGATCCAAGTAATCGAAGGAGGGTAGGAAGATTGTTAAGCAAACTCGAATGAATCGGTGAACTGAGAGAAGTCTATGTCCACCACTGCTAGTCATGTGTTAATATCAGTTAACTCTGAATATGTACTAACATTTATACACACCGAAAAATGAGCCCAAAACACCTAGAAGAAGCCCAAAGATAAATATTTGTTGGATAACTTTGTACCACTTTCTGGTACGGACGGGGAAGTTCTGGCCATGTCCAGCCAGGTAGCCTTCGGCAAATGCAACTTTGACACGTTGCTGTTCACTCGGACTCATTTCTCCTTCGGTAAGCATGTTTCGTAACTTTTCCACCTGCGGTGTCTCAACTCCATTTGCTAACACTCCGAGCTTCTCGAACTGAGAACAAAATAATTGTATTTGTTAACAAAAATTTTGACGATTTTGTCTGTATCAAGGTTTGCAACATATATTGTACCTGGAGAACTGGTGGAGATAGTCCCAACCATCGACGAACTCTGCCGCTGAAACTGGGATTTCTTCCCAGCTCAGCCTTGACATTGCGTTCAGTTTTGAATCCACGGATGATAGCATTCAGATGGAGGGGTCTTGTACACAGATCTTGTAATATCCTATGTCGTTCAAAATTATGTCTACTTAACAAACCACTTTTTTTATTTTCGTCAAAACTGTTTCCCGAAACATAAGAGATCTTCCATTTGTTATCGCAGCTCTGAAACCTCGAAGTTGAGCCATGTGAAATATGCTTTAAGATTTCCAATACTTCGCTCCTGTTTACCTGTAGAGCTGTACCTAAGTTTTGAATATTCAACCGCTCCAGTGGGAATTCAGTGCAGTTATTGACAGCCTGTAATTGACCTTCATTATCATCATCATCATCACAAAAAAGAAACATTTACTGATAACAACAAGCTGTACCAATTCTTGAATAATAAAAACATGTCCATGTCAAATTGAATACTTTTGCCATTTTGGTTAAGAAAAAATTATGAAATGGACTAATTTCTTGGTACCAAGTGAAGATGAGACTTCAAGACATTGGAATTACCTCGGCAAGGCTTTTGTAGCATAAAATGTCCTTCTCATTGTTAGTTTTCACTCTGCTCTTGGCTCGTGCCAATTCTGCTCGCCTTGGAGTGACAGCGGATGTCAGCTGAGTAAGGTGAAAAAGCACCTGCAGGGACAGGAGAACGATTTAAATTTGATGAGAACAAAGTCAAGAGGTTGTTGGGGGTTGTTCACGGGCCAAAAAGCCTTGTGGCAATGCTTGATCACTTACTAATATTCATGTGAATATTCGCTCATTGAATTTACCTGATTGTGAGACTGTAGTGAAATCATGGAAGACTTTGAGTGCCAAAAGAATACAGAGAAACACGATCGACGACGCACGTAGGTTAATGTCAATTGCAAGTAACGTCGAGGATACGGTGGTCTAGAATGAACTGAAGGGAACTTGATGAAGGGAACCTTGACGGAATTATTTTTCGACGTCTTGCAGTGCCACCACCACTGATTTAAAAAACGTTTGCTGTGGAATGGCTGTAGCAAGGAGGTAGTTGCCGCAAGTTTGCTGCTGATAAACCATGAACGGAAAACGTCGGAGTCCCTCGATATACGGCACACAGTGCGATTAACTTCCGGCAATTCAAAACCATTCAAATTGAGAAACACATATAATTTATAAATTATCAAATGGTGATCCGACAAATCACAAATTTTTACGGAATAATTGAGCTGATCTAGTTGCTCTATTGAAAGTATACATGTCGTTTAAAGTAATTTAAACCAAAGCGGTTTTAAATTACTGTTTGAATTCAACTCTAACCATGCCTTTTAACAATCGATCGTGGCGATTTATTTTTGTCCAATTTAAAACCCGCTCGATCGACAACGCCACGATTATCCAAGTTTAGCACATTCGCCACTGAAAGCTTTGTGGAAAGCTTGGCGTAACCATTGGGTATGGACCAGTGGTCGTAACTGTCATCAAACAATTTAAGCGTCCCTTAACTTCGTGCATGTGTTTTCTTGCCTCCAGAATTAAAGCATCACCAGAGGTTTGGCTTGACCTAGAAGCAAGAAGCCTTGGCCGGATAATGAGGGTTTTTTTTTAAGCCGTATGAATAACTGGGTATCAGGTTATTCTTAAGCTACAATTGCTAATATCTAAACCCCCTAGAAGTTGATAATGGCGGCTGCTGAACAAGTAGGTTTAAACAAAACGTGGGAATTATCGCTTTACGAGCTCCACAGAACACCACAAGATGCGATTACCGATAACACGGAAATTGCCGTTAGCCCGAGGAGTCTACACAGCGAATTAATGTGCCCTATTTGTCTTGATATGCTAAAAAAGACTATGACCACAAAAGAATGTCTACATCGCTTCTGCTCTGACTGCATTATCACAGCACTCCGCAGTGGGAACAAGGTATATACATTTACATTATGCGATTTTGTGCGGTCTACATGTCATATTTTTTACAGGAATGTCCGACGTGTCGCAAGAAATTAGTTTCAAAAAGGTCTCTGCGACCAGATCCAAATTTTGATCTTCTGATCTCCAAAATCTATCCAAGCCGAGATGAGTACGAAGCTCATCAAGAACGTGTACTTGCCAAACTGAATAAATCTCATTCTCAAGCTGCTCTGGTCAACTCCATTACAGAGGGCATAAAACTTCAGAGTCAAAATAGACCTCAGAGATCACGGAAGAATGCTAATGAATCGGAAAATGCAAATGGCGCAACTTCGTACAGTGCAGGAAATACAAGTGGGCGCACGACACCAAATCCTTCTGCAAATTTAGCTAATCAAAGTGACTCCTCTCAAGGAGCTACTGGAACAACAAATAACACATTACTTACAAACGTGATTAATAATAATCAAAATCAACAAAATTCTAACAGCGTTTCTCAGCCAGCCAGCAGTCCTGCAGTTTCTGGTAAGGAGTTGAGTATTTTATATCAAATTTGAATACAGTATGTATTAATTATTTGCAGGAACGACGTCTCGAAATTCTACAACGCCATCCCCAAACCCGATTAATCAGATTCCAAAGCCTCCAAAGCGTCAAAAAAGTTTGCAAAATTCTGAAAATGATTCTGCCGGATCTAGTGTAGAGGCTGAAACAGGAGGAGGAGATTCTATGGTTGATACGGAGGGTGAAGGTGCTGGAGAACCCCTTATGCTGAATGAAATTGAGCTGGTGTTCAAGCCTCACCCAACTGAAATGGCGGAGGATAATTCGTTGATAAAAGCATTGAAGGAAAACAGCATTCGATACATAAAAACAACGGCCAATGCTACAGGTGATAGTTAAGATACTCACGCCTGTGATATATTTTGATTTTAGTAACTTTCTGACTTCATTTCCTTGAAAAAAACGATCTGTTTTTTCTTTCCACAGTTGATCACCTGAGCAAATATCTCGCAACACGTTTAACGCTTGATTTAGATACGGAATTATCTGAATCTCACAGGCATTTGAACTTCTGTATCTACATAGCCCCATCTCCAGGTCAGCTAGTGGTTCTCAGTGGATCGCAAACATTGCGACAGGTGAATGACAAATTTTGGAGGGTGAACCGACCTCTGGAAATGTATTATTCCTGGAAAAGAACCTAGGAGATGATTTTTCTTACAATTAAAATGGCAAATGAGGAATAGACAAGGGTTTTGGGGAACGATATTGAAAGGAAACCTTCTTTACTTTATCATCGATAAAGCTAACGATACAGGTGGGTACGGCCGATAAATCCAAACCATTCGAGAAGAGTCCTAGATTGTAGCTAATAATCATTCGTTCCTTTCCAGCTCAGGGGCACTCTTCAATTGAGCATTTGATGCTGGATGTGAAAAAAAAAGTACCCATGTTTCTATGTTATTCTGGCATTGCCCATTTGGAGACCAACTTACATTGATAATATCGAATTTTTAAACGAGTGACACTTGATAGGAATTTTTTAAAATTATCTTAAGAGTACACGCAAGAGTCTGCGCTGTACGTCAACTAGTTTGTTAAGAATTATTCGACATGCTTTTCAACGATGAAATTTGCAATTACTAAAGTACCTACACTAACGTATGCATACCAAAATGGAGCATCACACGTTACGTTAAAAATAATGTACAAGTTAAACGTTATGAAAATAAGAATGCTTGTAATTTTACTGAAGTGTAATATATTTTCTAAGTATGTTTGTCGGCTGGAAATATAAACCCAATGTAAATAGTACGATATCTGTAATTCTAAGATACAAAAACAGTGTATTATTGGCTACGAAAGATTGTTAATCAAACGTCAGAAAAATAACACGAAGCAAGTTGATCCATTGTCATGTATCTACTTATTTGGGTAAAACCAATATTTCTATTTCATCTTTCATAATTTCAAGGATACTAGAATTTGGGGCTCTTTTTATCTTACACGAGGTCTATTAGGTCAGATACTGCGATAGCGGGGGAAGCAGAATCTTGTAACAACCAATGGGAATTCGGCCTATGCTTTCTAAGTGCAGTGAACGATGACGATTACAAAAAAAGCTATGAACGTGTGGATAAGACTATCACATCTTACTAGTAAACCAGAGCGTGTAAAGGAGAAGTTAGATTTGCCTTTTGATTACTTTCCAAAGTATATAGGTGCCTGGTATTATTTGCCAACTATTTTCCACTTCCATTATTGCTGCTCAGGCTTCACATTCCCATGCGTTTGCGCAAAGCAAATTCGAGGTCTGGTTAGTATACGAATAGTGTACGAAGAAAGGAGCTAGATAGCCATTGCTCTCCTCGCCAGTGTCGGCTTCGTTAGTTTTTTTTAGTCATGCGCGGATACCGCATTGTTAGCTCGAATCGATAGGGATTTACCCTCATGAGTGTTGGTGAAATACATAGAGAATTCAATATACACACGCGTACGTACATACAAACCATACATATATACAACCAAAGCATATGTCACTGAAGTAACCAGTTGCGCCTGAGCTCCGCTCCGAAGCACAACTGACAACTGTTGAATGCATGTAGTGTTTGCGTTTATTGAACAACAATTGGGTTGAGAATCTCTGCAGTAAGAAAACTATTATTTATTCCATTTAAATGTATAATAACGTATGTGCTTACGTGTATGTATTGATATGTATTTATATTGATACCGCTTATCAGTCAATTACATAAACTTCGTTTCACACGCATAACGCTTGTGCCTCCCATCAAAATTGCACCGGAGTTCTGACACTTATACGTTCGAAATAAAAATACATTAATAATTGAATTTTCCTACACAAAACTAAGCATATGGTGACCCATTGATTTCAGTAGGAATCGCGATTTTCTCACGGTATTCTATCAGCTCCGCACTTTATATTACATGCGCATTTTATATTAATAGAATTTTTTTATATTATACCTTTTTATATTTGCACTGCGACGCAAAATGCCGCCAAATTATCCTTATGAATATGCAGTGCTCCCAGGTAGGTTTTTATAGTAACTTGTTTCCCATTTCTTATCCTGGTCTCCCAAGGTCATCAGCAAACATGTTATTTGTATTGTTATATGGAATTCATTGTATCTGACTCATTATTACTGTGAATTCCCAAGGCAAGGAAACGTGCCTCATTATGCGGCCTACTATCACAATTTTGTTGCAATTGTTACTGACGACACGATATTCTTTTACATATAAGGTACTACCATGGACCAGATAAATGAACCCTCTGAAGCTGAAAGGCTCGAGGGGTTCAATTTTTTCTTTGGAATTACCGAAGTCGTTGGAGCTTTCATGATTATATTGATTGGGGTATGGATCGGAAGCTTCAGAGGCGGCTTGGGCTGGACATCCAACCCTCAATTGGAGTTCAATTGGCATCCTCTGATGATGGTCTTAGGGCTGGTGTTTCTATACTCAAATGGTAAACCTAATTGTAACTGATATCCCACAGTCTGAAAAAACGGAGCTGACAATAAGAATTTGAGTAATTTTCAGGAATGCTGATCTACAGGACACAGAGATCTGTTAGGAAGCGCCGTTTGAAGCTTATTCATGGAGGCATAATGATGTTCAGTCTTCTCTTCACGATCATTGGTCTGGTCGCTGTTTTTGATAGTCATAACTTGGCCACTCCTCCTATACCAAACATGTACTCATTGCACAGCTGGGTCGGTTTGACGAGCGTTCTTCTCTTCTGTTGTCAAGTAAATATACCATAGTTCTAGTGTTTTTAAAAAAATAAGGTGAGAAGCAATTATTCTCACCGTTCAATTAATTGATCGATTAATTTTCTTTAGTGGGTTGCCGGTGGATTTTCTTTTCTCTTTCCGGGGATACAACCTCATCTACGAGCTGCATATATGCCTGTGCACGTTTACTTCGGTATTGCAGGTTTCGTCGGAGCTATAGCTTCCTGTCTCTTAGGACTAAATGAAAAAGCTATCTTTGCTATAAAGTAAGACTGAGTACATATGAAATCTGTAAAACACATCTACGAATTCGAATGAATATTCTACCACGTACTTACGCTTTCTATTTCCTGTTTTCAGGACATACTCTCAGTTCTCAAACGAAGGCATCTTGGTGAATATCATTGGTATGACGTTGATTATTTTCGGTGGTTTATCGGTGTACATAGCATCTCAAAATCGTTACAAGCGTTTACCGCGACCTGAAGATGACGTTCTACTAACCCCCAGAAATCAGTGATCAACTATAAAGAAATATATCAGCTGAGTACCTCGCCAAAAATATATGAATGTATTACCTACTTCCGACATACTGAACAATCTTATCATTTGAATTAAAAATTTTTTCGAAGAGTTTTTTTTACGGTGCTATCAATATTTAATCATTTTAAAAATATTTATCCATCTTCTTTAAGTTTCCATACCGTTATATGTATACTTTGTTTACACTTGTTATCAATATTGAACCTAGGAATTATAGAAAAGTTACTTTTACAAGGGTACGTTTAATGATTAGTAGAGTAAAATTCCAAGATTCTGAGTCATAAAAGCTGACCATCATTGAGACGGTCTTGTTTCTGATTGTAAGTCTACGCTGATTGTTTACGCTTGAAATCTAAATTTATATACAAGAATTGTAATATTTATTGTGATGTATCACGTATGTAAATTGCATGCCAACTGATTTGTGATTATTTTTATTTACTAATAACTTATTGTATTCTGGTGCTTCTATGTATACTGTAAATCCGATACGGGTGACTGTACTTTAATTTAGGTGTTAATTATCATACCTTTTTTACAACAGTGGTATAAAATCTGTTGTCAACTACATGAAAATATATCTCATGCTCATTACGGTCTGAACACAAAGCTTATTATTTTTTCCTGATATCTTTTCTCACATAATTGTAACTAATTCTAATGATTTACTCCCCTCATCACTATACCTATACGTCTCGAATCGACTGGTGGCGACGACGGCCCGGGAAATGAAAGTTATCTGAACTAAATTTGCCGCAAATTGACTGGCGGGATTCGGTACGAATTTTTATGAACGTTAAATTAAAAATCGATTATAGTTAATTGACTTCAATAAACTAAATGCGATGCGCGCCAATTGATTTTCCTCATTCGTTTGTATGGAGCAAAATAGGGACGTGTATTTAGTTATTAAGTACGGAATACTCACAAATAAATCACGCATTTTCTTTACTTGATAATCGATCCTGATTCATACAGTAATTACATAAACAATCAAAGATGCAAACTTCACGGATAATTAGTTACAATTACCTCATTAAATCTGAATTATCGATGATGCTTGTTGCAAGAAATTTGTACCGTCAGTTGTACTTACTGTTTAAGTTAAAATGCTCGTTAGCTTATCGGTTTCTCAAATGAACTTTATCACTCTACTTATAACTTGTGAGAGAAAACTTGATAACTACTCAATATATATACTCTACGAACGAGAATGTTTTCGACCATTCGCATTCTTTAGTCCATTCAAGTTAGTCTCCGCTCAGAACTCCCGCAACTATTTTCATCGCTACACTCGCGCTTGAAGTAAGTTAAATTCAATTCATCCGACAGTCGTTCATTGTCTTTCCAATTACTGTTATCACTCAAGTATAATTCTTCATTTCTCTGTCGCGTGCGTTCGTTGCAGTTATAGCCGAAAAATATGGATGCTTTTAAAAAGGGCTGGTTCAGTGAATTGTCCGAACTTTGGCCAGGATATGTGCTCTCGTTGGAAGTAGAGAAAGTTTTACACGAGGAAAAATCAAAGTATCAAGATCTCCTGGTTTTGCAAACGTAGGTATCATAATACATATAATTAATAAGTTAAGATTTTATAAGAAGAATCATCGGATGGTTGAACGTAAGTGACATTGCGATTTTTTGGTAATCTTTTGACATGGACCACTGCGCAGAGGGCATCAATATCTCGAATATTTTTAGACCGTTCGAACAACAGTTGGGAAATTTTTATTGATTTCGAAACGTTCAATGTTCGCTTGTTAAGCGATTGCCTTTTAGCGATAAACTCTGTATGATAATTAATAGTGAATCAAAAGGTTTGAAAGAATAAAAAATTATTTGAAATTCTGCAGAAAAACATATGGCAGGGCTTTAATTCTCGATGGAGCAATCCAATGCACCGAAAGAGACGAGTTTTCTTATCAAGAGGGAATCGCATTTCTGCCACTCTGTTCTCACCCGAATCCCGAGAACGTGAGTATTCAAAATATTTAAGCTGAATCAGCGATTCTACACCTAAGAAAAAATACAGGACACATTTATGAGCCATGAGAATGAAAAAAAATAATTTTTAATGATGAATTATCATACGTGTAATCAGGTTTTGATAATCGGTGGAGGTGACGGCGGTGTAGCGCGTGAAGTGGCGAAGCATCCGAATGTGAAAAGTATAACCCAAGTAGAAATCGACGCGTCTGTTCTTTCGGCCGCCAGAAAATATTTGCCCTTCATGGCCGTGGGGTTGGATAATCCAAAGGTGAAATTATACGTCGGTGATGGTTTTGAGTTCATGAAAAATCATAAAAATGAGTTCGACGTTATCATAACCGACAGCAGTGATCCCATAGGTCAGTTAGCGGAGCGCGGAACACAAAAAAAACGCTCAACGCGATCTTAATTAATCAATACAATTATTCATTGCTTGTAGGACCAGCAGAATGTTTGTTCGAAGAATCTTACTTCAAATTAATGAGCACCGCTCTAAGATCTGGAGGAATAGTATGTAGCCAAGGTGGAACAGCTTGGGCAAATTTGGACATCGTCGAACGAACGTTGGAACATTGCAGATCTGCATTCGTAAAAACGTCCTATTCTATTTTTGCAGTTCCTACTTATCCGACCGGACAAATTGGTTTCGTCATGGGAAGTTTGAATCCAGTGAGTATCTGAAATCAAACTAATCAAATTAAAATCTATTCTGACCGAGTTAACTTTATAAGTAAACCTTACGTTACCCGAAACTGATTGTCATATATTTTTCAGGAGACTAACTTCCAGGAACCTGTGAAAACATTTACCGATAATGAATTAGACGATATGAATATGCGATATTACAGTTCGGATATTCACCGCGCTGCTTTTGTATTGCCAAGATTTATCGAAAAATCATTAAAAATTGGTGAGAAGAATGATATCAATAAAAATTGACAACATATCATCAGTCTCCCAATCCGTACGTGCTTTACAATAAAGCAACATAATACTTTGGCAAAAAGTTATTTAATATGTAGTGTTTTTTTTTTTTTCAATCTTTTTCATTTTTTTTTTTATTTATAAGTATATAAATAATACAGTGTATCTTCTTATATTTTAATCTAACTTTTAATTATTATTATTATTATTATTAATATTATTTTTTTGATTGGCAATTCATTGTAACATTCCACGATAATAATATGCGTGTATATATATTCATGATAAAACTTAATCGCGATTTGCTAAAAATTGTCGAATTAATATTTATATATATACCTATATAATATTCTGTATTGTCAAAAAATATTTATGTTATTAAAAACTTTGTAAGACACGATTAGAAGCAGTCGCAAAAATTATTACGTAATTAATATCCATTAACAATATTATCATTACTTATTAATTTTTAAATTTCAATTCAATCATATCTCTCTTTTACAACGCGTAGGCAATTTATATGCATTTATTTTACAATTTATGTGATTTATGAAAGGCTCTTTTTTATCACTAGACATTAACTTTTATACCTTAAATATTAATTCCATATAAATTTATTCTTTTTTTTTTTTTTTTGTTCTTATCTTTTCAATGAATGAAACACTCAATTTTTGGTATGGTTAGACTTAGATGCGAAGGTAATTAATAAATTCCTTATACTGAATAAAAAACCATAGGTATAACTAGGGAAAGAAAAATAACTTGAAGTCGAAGAAAATTCGAGAAATCTAGAGCTGAAAAAGTTCGAGCGCGAAAAATAGATCATGTTAATAATTGGCTCTCTCATCGATTCAGAAATTGAATCAAACCAGAGGCAGAAAATTAATATAATTAAATGATATGTTACTTCTCTTGTTAATTCAACTTAAAATTAACATAAATGCTTATTTGTAAATGAGATTTTAAAGTAGATGTATATTATTCGTTGAGATGATTTTTTTTTCTGTCAATTAAAGTTACAATCACGCTTCAACAAAACAAAAAAACATTAAAAAAAAATAAAGCAAACAATTACTCGGTAAAGTTGTAGATAAAAAAAAAAAGAACAATTAATTATAATGTAATAATTATCAGTATAATAGGGTAAAGTTAATATCATTTTCAATTTCTATGTTATCATTAGTTTTTATACACGGAAAAACTTGCTAAAAACTTTACTAGGTAAAGAAGGAATTTTTATATTTCCTAAAAGGCATTTTTGAACAGCACTTATTTTCTTTATTTTTTTTTTCGTTATCTAAGGACACTTTTCTAATTGGCCACTTCGTGTTTGTTATTTTTATTTTCTTGAGAGGAAAAAAAAATATGATTATTACTAATTTTTGAGTGCGTTAAAAATTTTTTTAATGTCAACGGAGACATACGATGTAAACTGATGGGAGTTAATTTTCAAATTTCAAAACCTGGCGCGTCAAAGTTTTCTTAACATGCACGGACGTGCTGCTCTCCGTAAGTTTTCTATGGCTAATATATTGCGTTGTAGGTTGAAGATCGTCCAGCGTACTGGTCATCAATTGAATCGGTGATCTCGATTGGTTTGGCTCATAAGCCCTTGTTTCGTAACGAGTAGTATAACTTTCATACCCACTTTGATCGGCATCTGTTTCAGCGTCGTCGGACGTATCGGTTTTGCTTTTATATTTGGCTTGACGGATGGCGGTGAGCCTTCCTCGTGCTTCCTCTAGTTCTCTCTCGATACGAAGTACTTCGGATCTCGCATTTATTTCCTGGGCAATGCCTCCGACCATTTTTCTGTTGAGAACCAGCGAACGATCTTCCTCTTGTTGTATCGCCTGCTGCGCGGCTCTTACCAAATTGTCGGTTGCTCGTTTCACAGCGTTTCCGGCGGCCTGTAATCTCTTTGTACTTTCGCTGTCGGGGTCTGCCTTTACTTTACACGCTACCAAAAGTTGCGCGGTGCTACTGGCTACTTGTTTAGCACTCGATATCAATTTTTCTTCTGAACTAACACCTTGCACCAAAGCATTCGCCGATTCTACGAGACTGTGCGTCGCTGCCGCCACCAATCTCGCTGCGGATATCAGACCCTCGGACCATTGACCATCGTCGGAGCTCGTCAAAGGGGTGCGAGAAACTTTACCGGTAGCTATAAGCTCTCTTTGGGCAGCACTGGCTGCTTTTATCAAAGCTGATGTTGCTGCAGCGATAGATTTTGCCGCCTCTAATATCATCTCGTCAAAGTTCATGTCTTCGCTGGCCTCCTGCAATCGGAAAACAGATTTTGAAACGCGTGTAGCGAGGATATGATCTTAGTAAACTTGATGATGTAACTCGAAAAACGGTCATTCAGTTCACATCGTTGACGGATGTTTTTCTCCGGTGTGTTCGGACGGCAGTGCAAGCCACCGTAATAATATGTTTGATTCCTGGTCGATTATTGTAAAAACAACCAAGAATATCAAACATATCTCATGGTAGCCCGCCATGATGGTTTCCGTTGTCGATAAAAATCCAAAAAATTCATACTTGGCAAAATTGGAAGAAAAAAAGGAACACGTATTTACCTGTATGCTTCTCCTAGGACGAAGACTGGCCAGTTTCTTAGCAGCTGCATCAATGCTGGCAGCGGCACCGAGTAATTCATTTTCTGCAATGACTGTGGGATCGTCAGGATCGACCCAATCATTTCCTTTCAATAGTTCCGCAACTGTTACAAGTTCCGTTACAGACTGAGCGATTTTTCTCGAAATCGGTGGAAGTAGGTGTTTAGCATCGCTTGGTCGGATTGAAATTTGCAATATGGATTGCAGAAGTTCTCTATAATTCAAGGCAACGTCGTGTCCGGCATTTAAAGTTCTGTCGCGCAATTCTGCTGTTTCCGCGCAATGATAGGCAGCATTTTTGCATATCATGAGCATATCGCTGATGGCTTTTCTTCCCATATTAGCTGCCGCTATAATATCGTCTTGTTTACAGCTGTTTCCTGCAGCTACTGCTTTCGCCGTTGATGTTGTGATATTTTTCGTGCACCGTACAAGGTCTTCGGGGGTCACGGCAGTTCTGTGGATATCGGGGGTATTTAGCGATCGTATTTCTTGTCCGATAGCTTCGATGGTCGATTCCAAAGCCCGTGTTCCACGTGTGTGCTCATCTTCGACAGCTTTAACTGTCTTCAATAGCGAAGTAACGTTGGTAACCATCACCTGTAAGGAAAAGAGAAATTAGATATGACTAAGGCTTTGTTTAAAATTCTTTTTTTTACTTTCTTTTTTGCCACTATAAGCGCGTTGCACTGTTAGATGCTGTTAGTAGACAACACAAAAAAAAAATTAATAAAAAAATAGAAAAAACTGCACAACGTTAGTGATAAAAATTTACTGGTACAGCTCGGAAAATTGGAGCCCAAACATTAGTATGAACCTGAAAATAAAATAAAATAAAGAAATAATAGTCATGGCGATTGGATGTGTTACATTACGATGCTACCCAATAAAATAAACTTTGTTAGTCGATCCTGTAAATAAGAAGAGAAAAAATAAAAATAAATAAAAGTAACAATAACATTAACCGAACACTTTCACACCCGGTTTTAAAATTTCGATTTTCGGCACCCGTCTGCGGTTATTTTATTCACCTGGAGGTGTGAATGTGTTAAATGAAAAAATGTTCGCACGTATTCTGCGTACGCTATATGGCGATCATAAATAGTAAGCCTGTAGATGTTATTGTTGATAGGAGAAAAATGTATTAGGCTCGAACTACTTTTGTTATAAGTTAATATGATTCATAACTATAGTACGTTTGTTTATGCTTTTGGCTATTAGTACACATTATGATCATAGTACATACCTATTTTTTTTTTTTGTTTTTTTTTTCTATTTTTACCCATCGAAAGTTACGTAAATTTGATATTGCTCGAAAAAACAAAAAGAAGATTTGTATTTCTAACAGATATGGCTCACGAAATTTTATTTGAAACGTGTTACAAACGGGCGATACGATGGAAAGTATAAAAGAATTGAAAATTTTCAAGCAGGTGTAATGTACGTGACGGTATGTATTATATAAAAATAAATTCGGCCTGTGAAAATCAACCAGCACAATTTTTAAATAAAAATAAATAATTAAAGAATGTTATCGAAATGACATTATACCCTCGTAAGTACGTCATAATGGCATGTATGTTTCATTTGATGAAAACGTCATGATAATTATTAAGCAGCTAAATTGTTTTTTAAATGAAACTCTGTCCGAGCATGCTTGATATTTTGATCTGCAAGCTGCAGTCTATAAATTTGTTTTCCATCGCCGTAGAAAATGATAGCGGTAGTGAACAGAAAGAGCTTGAGATAAAATATTTTAAATATATATAAATGATAGATTATAAATTGAATATAATGAGCGAAGCATAATTTTTCGTATTTTTAAATATACATAGGACATTAAATGAAAAGACAGATATCAATATATTGGGCTACATAAGCAGCAAGAGGTCCGAGGTGCGACGAGTAGGGTGATTGCTTTCAGATACGGACAGGAGACGAATCAATTCTTCTTCCTGGTCTGATATAAACCACTCAGATTCCGAACCACCAACGTCGCCGTTAAACTGCTGCTGTAGCTGTTGCGCTAGCACCTATTCATACCCCCAAGACACCAAATATCGTCAATAAAGTTTATATCAAAGTCCACCTTTGTAAAAAAATGTTTTTTAAAACATGAAGTCAGCAGAAGAAAAGGCAAAAAAAATTGACATCGGATTATTCATTCGACTGGACTTGATCGTATGTTTGTTTCTGTTAATTATTCGAAATGCAATTACATGAAACCAGTACAGAAATCACAGAAACCTGTGATAAAAAATTCATTGAATTACCATGGTCAATTTATGGCTATTTCCAGTATTTAATTATAAATTTTTTTAATAAATTGGTGCAAAATATTTTTCGAGGACGTCATCTGCAGTTTAGTTTCCATCCAAACATCAATAAATAACTACATAAATAATATCACACACATTAGAAATGAAAAAAAAGCCCAGTGAAAGAAAAAATATCGGAAAATTCCATGGAACTCCATAAGGTGGACTTTAATATTAGTTAATGACAATATCTAGTCAACTATGCGCATGTATTTATGAATACGATATTATACGTACACCTCGCTGCTGCCACACGAATCCATAATGAAAGAAATTCAGAATCGATCGTCATAATAATCAACGCGATTTTTTTTGAATAATTTTTAGTAAAAATGTAAGCCGTTTGACGATACAAATTAGTTAGCAAAATCAATATTGCAACGTAGTATATAATATTATTTCATTAAAGTCCACCCCAAGTAGAGATAAAACGTAAAAAAAAAAGACAAGAAAGAGCAAAGTAAAAAAAAAAAAAAATCGAACCAATAAAAGAGTAGATCTTTTTGTTAGTATGTAAGAGGGTTATTAGAAAATCAATAGCATTATTACTTATCTCATCTGAAGATATTCATGTTCTCATTGCAAAAATTCACAGATTAGCAATTGCCAACGAATGAAAATATTTTTTTGTTGTTTTTCTTCGCATTTCGATTGACACCCACAGGAATTAATAAGCGTTTGATAAATTAGTTTCAGTAGTTATGTGCTATGAATAGAACCATAGTAGTAGATATCCTTTGCGTTAAATGAATGAGAGGCGGTGACGATAGTTTTTACACTAGCGAAATAATTACCATTCAGAAGTAGACCTTGGGTCGCATCTTATGCGTACAATGGCAAAACATTTTCAACAAAATTACACATTAACTAGCTAAAATTTAAAAGAGAAGCAGATAATTTCGTACCTTCGCAGAGTCCTTGAGATGCGCCATGCTCGGATCGTTGATTGGTTTTCCACTCGCCGTCTTTGTTGCTTGAATCAAATCCCCGAGAGCGGAGGCGACGTCTTTTACAGCATTGATCAGCATGACCTGGGCCTCTGGATTATGGCTGCCTAGACTCGCAGCTCCGTATTTAACAACTTCGGCGAGTTGTACGATCGTAGAAACCGCGTTCTGAGCAGCAACGGCCAACTGTTCCTGGGATGAAGCAGCGCCTGCTACGAGGGTTTTCGTGTCCTCGACAAGAGCTTTAGCAGTTTTCAGAATATTCTCGCGATGGTCAGCAAATATATCGCTGTCGTTTTCCGCGTGAAGAGTTCCAGCTGTTGCGAACATTATCGTGGTGTCCAAGTCTCCGATTATTCCCGATACGGTACTCGCAGCATTTATGCAAGCCTGAGTACCGCGGGAACCGGCCTGAAGGGCGGCGAGAACCTGAGAAACTTTTTCAGTAACATTTTTGCTGTGTTCCGAGACCTCTCGTTGGGCAAAAGCGTCGCCGGACGCCATTTGGCATGTACCGGCAGCGCGCACTATATCGGCACATGCCCGACCCAGCTCTTGGACACCAGTTCTCAGGCGTAAAGAAACGTCGGCATTTGTCGTTGCTGCCGATGCACCGGAGGCGTCGCGAGAAAGCTGTGTGTATTTGTGGGATACGTCAACCGCCAGGGGACCTAGGCGAGCTACGTCTACGCTGGATTTTGTTGACTGTTGAAGAGAATGTGGAGGTTGTTAGTTTCGCAAAACGTAATACACGTATAACAGTCGGGTAATCATTCGCTAGAATACTCACCATTTCCTGTGCCAATCTTGCGATTTCCTTAGCAGCCTCGACCATCCGAGTCTGATAATCAACGTACGAGTCAACGGTATCGATAGTAGACATTCTGTGGTCTTCGAGCCGCACCATAGCTCTAGATATAGTGTCGATGAGGCCTGTGACGATGCCGTTAGAGGTAGATATCGTCTCCAAAGTATTCTGCAGTTCCCTGAGCGCATCTTTCGTGGATTCGACTGTCTCGTCAACTTCTGCGTGCAAGTTAACAGCCTTGGGATTACCACCGGATTCTTTCGCGACGTAAATTAACTGCAAAGTCGACTCAGCTACAGTCTTGGTTTGGTCAAGAAGAACCATCTGTTGTTTAGAGTGGACCATATTCGAAGCTGCGCCGATAGCTCCGGTCACGAGTGGTTCGGAGTATAAAGCGATCTGACTGACAGCATGGCCAACGTGCTCCGCTCCGTACTTAGCAGCGGATCTGAGGGGTTCAAGTTTTTCTCGAAGTTCGCTCGCACTGCTTTCCATCTGATCTGTAAATCCTTGTACAGTATTTTCTTTACGAGGTACGAGTGCTTGCGAAACAACACTGAGAGATGCAGCATCGAGTTCGCGAATCCTTGAGGAAAGCGTCTCTATCGCAGCATCGCATTCCTTTTGGCCAGGAGCTTTGTCTCGGATCGAGGCCACCAATGATTTGATCGAGTCGCTCACGCTCTTGCTGTGATTTGCGAGCAGCTGCCAGGTCGGTGGGTCTTTGGGGCTAACGGCGAGACTCTTTGCAGCTTGAACCTAGAGAGAGCGGGAAGATTAGTGGGAAAATAACAAATAATTATCTCAGACAGCAAGCGCGGAATAATTCGACGAGGTTTTACATACCATAGCGCAAGATCCATCGATTATTGATTTCCCAGCACTGGTGATGGGTTCCTGAGCTGCGCGAGCAGCAACCGAAATTTTCGCTGGTTGACTAGCGAATTCCGGGGATGAGGCAAAGTTGCACAGATTGTCGACAGCCTCCAGAAGTGGTCTTGTAGCCTCGGAGCATCTTTCTCTATTTGCCTCGGAACAATCCTGGTCCAGGGCCTTTATCTCCTTGACCAAACTTCCCGTTGAGTTTGCAACGTCCTTAGCAGACTGCACGAAATGTCTTTTGGCGACTGGATTGGTAGTTTTACTGGAAGCCACTCGACACGCGTTACAGAGAGCACTGGTATGTTTAGCGATCATTGTAGCAGCGTGTAAAACTTGCTGCGGAGTGCTCGTCGGGTTTGTAAGATTCTGACATCCGGTATGAATGGCTTGGGCAGCCCTAAAGAACTGCGCTTGATCAACGAGTCCCGGTTTCCCAGCGACTGAGGTCGGGTCGCTAACTCCCGCCAAATAAGCTGCTTGTGCAGCAGCTTCGACGAGTCCACAGATAGATGAAGAAACACCTCTGACAGCAACGGAAAATTGTTCATGTTCCGATTTCTTTGCATGATTCGCGATGCCTGTCATTCCATCACCCAAGCTTTTGCTCTTCTCCATCACGGTATCAAGGCATTCGAAATATGACACATCGGAGATCGGGTCGCTTGGATTATCAAGAAGAGGTCGCATGGATTGTATGTTCCTAATTGCGTTGTCGCATTCGTTTTGTCCAGGTGCAGCGGAGGTGCAGACATCGATGAGATAATTTATGGAGTCTGTCACAGCTCTGGCTGCAGCGGAGAGCTGATTCTTTGCATTTGGAGCGTTGGGATCAGCCGCGACCGATTTAGCAGTGACCAAAAGTTTGCTGGAAGTCATGCTGACATTCTTCAGGGAGACCACCATTTGTCCTCGAGTCTCAGTCGTTGTTTGACCAGCCATTTCCATGCTGACACCAAGCAGGTCACCGAAAGCGTTTGTAAATTCTTTCGAAGTGTTCGCTAACTGAACCGGCGATCGCACGGACGACACAACGTTCGCGGAAGCATCGTTCAAGTCTGCGGCAGCGGTATTCAAGTTCTGTTGTAGTTGCCCGTAGCTTTTGTTAGTCTGTGGGAATTCGTTCATGTTGAGAACTTGACTCATGTCGTCGATGTTTCTTATGGCGTCGTCGACATCTCTTTGTCCCGGAAGACAGGATACACATTTATTGAGCGATTGCGAAACGTCCTTGGCAACAGCGGCGAGGTTCGCAACGTTATCCGGGTTGTCAGGATTGTTCAATGCCCTTCTGGCTTCCTTGACAAGATACAAGGATCTGATAATTATGTCATCAGCTGTGGTCAAGACCTTCTTTTGGGTTTCAGGTTGATTAGATGTTGCGGCAACTCCGCGCACCGCGCTAGTGAGTTCTTTAAGTGCGGTGGCGGTTTCTCTGGCTGCACTTCCGGTATAGTTTTCGTTACCCTGCTTAGCAGCAGACAAAAGCTGAGCCATGGCAAATCCGACGTTCTTTGACGAGGCGCCAAGCTGTAATGCAGTCGACTCTGCGGTCTCACCAGGCAGTGGCCGAAGTCTAGCCGCTTCAACTGCCTGATAAAATTCATAAAGTTCGTCCTTCAAGCTATTTATCAATTCTTCAGCTGCGTCGAGCTCTAGACCGCCACATGCCTCTCTGGCGCGTGTTACCGCCGACCTCAGATCTGACAATGTAGATCCTAATTGTTGCGAACTGTTATTCAACTGCATAGCAGAAGCTTGGTCAGAGACGGTGGGAACGACAGCTCTGGCAGCTTTAATTACACTCGATCCTGGCTGGAGGAATTGCTCCGAAGCATTTATCAAGTTGAGCTGAGCCGTGGGGTTGTCGGGTTGTGCCAGAGTGCCCTTAACACCCGCTACAAGATTTGGAACTTGCTGAGCTACAGCTCTGCATTCCGCATTGAGTTCTTCCTGGCTTGCTGCATTTGTGTTGTGTTTTGCGGCTCCCGATGCTGCAGAAATACACTGTGTCGCGTTCGCGGCCGCTTGTTTGGCACATGATTCGAGTCTGGTGATCAATTTTCTACGTAATCCTGGTGTCGCAGCTGCCGTTGTCGCAGCTCTGAGTTCTTCCGCGGCACGGCGTAACTGATCCTGCATATTAGCATCATGGGGACTGCTAGCGCACTGCCTGGCAGCTTCTACCATCTTTGCAGTAGCGTCAGCAAGAATTTTAGCTGCAGCTAAAAGTCGACGCTGCTGTTCCCCGTCGGTTTGGCTCTCAGCCTCGCCCTTGATGCTGTGAATAAGCTGAGCGGTCGCTTGACCCACGACCTTTGCTTGGCGTACCATTTCACCAGCATCTCCAGTGCTGGCGAAGAGTTTATCAGTTGCAACAAAGATCGTTTCAACCGCGCCTTCTTGGACAGATTCTTTAGCTTTTTCCGCCCGTGTGGCACTTTGGATTCGATTCAAAAGGTCGTTCAGGGTTCTACTGACCTCGGCGGCGGCAGAGCTAAGTTCTCTGAGTAGATTCTCATCCGTGCAAGTTTCATTGCATACCTCAACGAGCCCCTCCACAGCTCTTGTTACTTCTCTCACTGCATTCATAAGCTGGGTCTGGCAGGCCGGTGAATGAAGAGTAGGTGCCACAACCTTCGCGCATGCGACAAGCTGCGAGGTAGCCAAAGCGCATTGAGTCGCCGCCGATATCACGCGGTTCTGTGTCACCGAATCTTCGCAAGTCGTTGCTATGTTCTTAGCCTTTACTACCAATGCCGCAGTAGTGTTTGCCACGGCTTTGGCAAGCGCGAGGAGCATGTCTTGTAATTCACGGTTTGAATCGTCTTCCTCTCCGATTGTTGTCAGGACTTGATGAGAGGCTTCGCCGACGCGGGAAGCTGCATTGAGGAGATTCTGCCTTGGCTGTAATACAAAAATGTGCATTGAAGCAACGGACATAGGAGACAGTCGTGTATTTTAAAAAAAAGATCCAAATACCTCTTTAGTTTCTGGTTCGGTAGCTTTCAGAAGATCTGAAAACGCCAGACAAAGTTTCCTGGCAGCATCTAGTAATCTGTCACCAGAAGATTCGTCGTCAAGAAGAGCGGCGATCATTCTTACGCCCTTCGTCATTTCCGGTAAATTGCTAGCGATTGTTGTGATCGCAGCACCAACAGCGGTGTGATCCACATCATCGGCAGGCCCAGAGGTCAGAGTAACCACTTGAGCAGTAGCAGCATTCATGGCCGCGATTTGCGAGCCCACATTTTGCTTGTGAGTATCCATTGTTTGTTCGATCCATTTCAGAGATGCAGGATCCGTACCGAGCTCCGGAAGTTGGGCTTTGGAAGACAGCTCGCTTTCTGCTATCCGAATGATGTGATGACCCTCACTTATCGTAGAAATCAAGGCACGTTGTGGCTCGGACATGACGGACGTAACTCTCGTCTGTTGAATCTTTGAAGAGATAAACTAATTCAGCGATTTATTAAATGAGTAAATAATATCGTTGCGGAAAATAATTTTATCTCAATTAAGATTTCAGCTAATTGTTTAGTCTGACGAGGCATGAAAATACAGTGATTGCAAATTGTCGTATCAGTGCCGAGATTCATAGAATGAAAAGAGATCGACTCGGCACATGTGCCAGTGGCTGTGCAATGGCCGGTTAAAATTGTGGATCTTCAAATGAACGAATGGATTAATCGATTTGTACCTACTCTGTGTCCGCAATAGAAGGCGTCTAGCATGAAAATAAATTTGATGATCTATTAGTTTAACAACTATTTAAAAACAAGCCTATAAGTTTTTCATTTTTTTACAGAGTGTAGCATGAACAACTTTTCCATAGCTATGATGTAGTTACTATAGTACAAGGTTTGAAACTCTAAAATAATATTTATACGATAGGATGAACTGTAGGCTTCGCATTGGCGATGGATACAATTTGGGCTTCTGCTAAAATTTTACTGACTATTACAACGGAAACATTGTATCCATTTAATATTACATTCGAAAATTGTGTCCACCACCAATGCGAGTTATTTGACTTATTTCATATCCTCACCATTGGCGGAGCATGAGTAACGTTGGCTGATCCGGACACCGTCGAGTGTTGAGCACTGCCCATGTGACCAGTTCCGTATGGTCGAGCTCCTATAAATGGTACCATGCATTCTATTCTATATTTTGTATTTAATATACATATTTACATATCTATCAATCGATTCGATCGTTAGCGATATCTGCTTCGGGTTGTCAGATACTCTGCTGTGATGAATTCCTCATAGACGAGATAAACCGAAGCGGATGGATATTTGAAAATAGAAGACGCGTTAATGCAACATTGTTAAAAAATTCATCTAAACGTCAGTAGTGTGCGATATATTCATCGCGTGCGATACGTATAAAAATGATACTAATTTTCCGTGTGATTGGCCGAATGTTTAAAGAAAAAACATGGTGTGTTGTGGTAATTTATTAGGCGAAGAGATTTGCCGATTGTAACTTTGTGCGAAAATTATAGAAAAATTCATATCTAGATAATTTACAAGTTCGTGTAGGTATAGACGAAAGCTGACAGACAGAACACCAGAGCTTGCTAGATAACATCTAATATTAATGTTCATCAGACGAATGTGATGACGTAATTAAATAAATGAAAATAGCTTACCATCTCCTCCAGCTCTCACGACAACAGGTAAGGCCACAGATTCAATATTTCCCTTCCCGACGCTACTCGTTTCGTGCTGCATAATCGTAGCTCTGTCAAAATGAAAATAATATTGAGTTGTTGTGTCCATGATTTAACATAATAAAGAAAGATATTAAAAATATGAATAATCAAAGCTCTTACTGCAGAGGTGATACGCTGTCTTCCACCATGGTTGATCCTTCGTCTCCTTCAATTCCGAAGTGATCCTTGGACTTCTGTTTCTTCATAATAATGTCGATGTACCCAGCGATGAGCTGCACGATCTGCTCTGCCTCGGTTGTCTGTACGCTGTAGTACTGATCGGAATAATCTCCAAAATCAAATGTAAATGTATTAGGAGAAGCTCCCCATCGTCTCACAGTGGTCAGTGGCCAGGTTTTCAAAATTTCTTTGGTCCTTTCGTCCAAACGTAGCACTGAATCTTTGGTGATACCGAGAAGACGTGGTACGAGTTTGTTCTTTCCCTTCATCTTTTCCTTAACCAAGAAGAAGGTGACTCCGTAGGTATTCAGGGAACGCGCTGTTTTTGTGTACAAAACCTTTGCATCCAGCTCGGATAATCCGGCGTGTTTTTTATGTTCAGCAAAAATCTTTTTCTCTATTCCCTTGACTTTTACATAAGACTGAGGCAGAAACTCCTTGAGGCTGTTTAAAACGAGGATAAAGTTATGAGGATTGTGTAATTAATTTGACCGATATCAAGTTTATTAAACACGAATTTGAACTTACTCGAGAAATCCAGTTCTATGTTTGTCTTCCTTATAATCTCCGAACTGTATCTGGCATTGAATACCAGCAAAGACACAGGCCTTTTCCTGTATGATAGGATGAGTTCCGTCCAAAATCGCATCCCTTGCCTGTACGTAAAGTAAGGATAATTGAACGGGATCTCTGCTGTCGATATTTTGATCGGAGAAGAAGAATTTTCTGCGGAGTAGTACAGTTTCCTGTTCATCGATTCCTTGCTCCCTCAGAGTCTGACTCGGGTCGATCCAGTTTACTGGAAAATGGTACGAAACACACGTTGACGAAATGAAGGAGCGGAGTTATTTTTTTTTTTCAAATCTTACCTTCGTCGTCTGTTTTGAGCTTCTTCCTGAGCTGGTCCATTTTTGCATCCCTATCTCCCTTCTCCTCTTTTCGTCTTTTTAGAGTTAAAGTACCAAAGTTTCCCGGTTTTTGGTTCTCCGTTTCTTCATCCGGTAGTTCTCTGACGAGTGAATACTCGTCGTGATTGGTGAGTCCGATTTTCGTGCAGATAACTACCATTAAATTAGCGACCGGTTGGCTATCGTCGACCAACAGAGTCTTCAAAGTTCCATCGAGCATTCTGACTCTCAGTGTTCGTAACTTTCTACGATATTCAAGTAGATCTCCATTCCTCAGGATATAATAATCCAGATTTCGCCCTGGCTCGAGCCACACACCCTTCTTTATGTCCTCATCCGCCAAGAAGAGACCGTAATCGTGTGCTGTTTCAAGAAAAAATACACGAATACCCAAATAAATGAATATTTTTTCCACTAAGGTTTTTTAAAATTTTCTTTCTGATTTACTTACGCTGTCCCATGCCCGAGGCGTCTGTTAATTTATCTCTGATAACACGGCAAGCGTCATATACTGAGGTGGTAGGATCGAACTGCATCATTTTTGTTGCATTTTTCTCCGGAATGGAGATTCGCAGTGATAGCGTGGCCATTGCGACAGCCGAAGGTGATCTTCTGCGTGCACGAAATCCTCCTGAATCAATCGACTGAAACGACAAAATTTTATTATATTAAAATAAAATTTCATCGATAAGAATTATTGAATTAAAAATAAAATAACATGCTTCATAATCGCACAGGCACGGTCAGCCAAGTCTAGAATATCAAAAGAAAAAAAAAAAATATATATCTTTACTGACATTTTGTGCTATATCTAATAAGCACATGAATAAATTCTAAGTAGCTATCTATACATATATTGATCTTCTTATTGCACACTTTGGATTTGGCATAGTATTTGCGATAGGGTGCAACGTATCCATGGGCGTAGGCATTAGACACCCTTATATAGTTACATACACCGCCGCCTCCCTGCCCGGCATTAAATTGGCGGAATGAAATCAAGGAATTAACTTGCGTAGGGGATGAAAATGTGATTACCAAATTGAGTCGGTGGGATAATAACGCAGTTCCACTTCCTACAAATCGTTATATTTCCGGAGTATAGGGGGGATAACATTACGTAGTATATATAACTATAGTGTCTCCTTCCCAAATTTCCTTATCCCAATTTCCTTTCACTAACCCCCCGCGGTTATCGAGCACCGAAAAAAATAAAGAAAATAAGAGGACCCCGCTCTATTTCGAGCACTTTTTAAACGGAGCATATTAAACAAATAAAAAAATAAAGTCGAGGTGAAGAAGATCGGCCGTGACTCCGAACCGTTTAAAAAATAGTCCGAAGACTGAAATGACAACAGATTTCGAGCAGCGGGGCGGGAATGTTACATGGTTTATTAAACCCGGGGGTGTTTCATTTGACCGTATAAGGGGCGAGAGGCAAACAATTCATTTTAGTTTTTCTTCAGCTTTCTCAGGAGTTTATCGCGTGAGGCGAGCAGCGGTACGGTTTTTTTTATTTTCTACGCTATATATCGAGAATTAATTCCGTTCGTCTCTCCGTAAGGTTCTCGTCTGTCCACGCCATTGGGGGTTCCTGCAGCACCCTCAGGTTGCCAGGTTGCCAGGCAACGCCGCCTCTGACTGTGTCAAACTCAAGCGGACCACCATCACCATCACCATCACCATACACCGTATAGGTATAGAATTCAGAAAAGAAAGGTGCAGAAATATCTACGCTTGCCTGTTTTCCCTCCACACACAACATGTTCGTGATGCATCATCCGAATGTATACTTTTTCTTCCACACATCCCACATCCCACATCATCATCATCGTCATCATCACGCGATTTCTGCTGCCCTACAACTCGTCTCCTCTGGATGATATGTTTCTTTTGTTTCATTTCCCCGTTTTTAACAACGACGACAGCAGGCACAATTACAGTACAGATAAAACGAAACAAAAACGAAGAATAATATATATGCGTGTACAGCGTGCATCGATGGCAAAAATTCAATGTTTCGTAACTCAGTTCTAATAGCAAAAATGAATGATCTCATTATGTATGTCAATGAATGTGTAGCACAATAATAACGATGATGGAAGTTGGTTGTTCAATAACTCGATTCCAATTGGTTTTTTTTCACTATTTTCTATGAATTTTTCGGTGTTCGGATAAAGTCCGTTGCTTTTATCTATTCCGTTGACCGAATGCAGCTACAGAGGA
The DNA here is from genome assembly GCA_963932425.1 of Athalia cordata. Lineage (NCBI taxonomy): Eukaryota > Metazoa > Arthropoda > Insecta > Hymenoptera > Athaliidae > Athalia > Athalia cordata. The sequence goes on from OZ010627.1 coordinate 2,538,836, forward strand.
CAGAAAATTCCTTCATCTTATAGAAGAGTAGAATATGTGTTGTGAATGAATATAATAGAAGAAAGATTGCATAACTAGCTTTATCTATGCGGTCGGGAAAAACTCTTAAGGGAGTTTTGAAGCCTCCTCTGTATAGTATAATACGTATAACGGGGTTGGTTCGTTCATCGCCCCCTAGGAAATAAGCCTAGCTAGTCTTTGCGGGTGTTGTTGGGGAGATCAGAGGGACGGTATCCACTTCGTTGACCCATTGAGACGGCGTTATATATATAAGTATATACAATAAGCGATCGAAGAAGACGGTGCAAGGGTTGTAGAAAAGAAAGGAATAGAAAAAGAAAAAGAAAAAGAGAAGAAAAAGAGAAAAAAGAAACGAGAAAGAGAAGAACGCGCGGTACGTAGATTTATTTAACCCCTACGGTCGTTAAGAGAGCCAGGTGTGAAAAAGAGCGTTCGCGTACGTACATATATCGAAGAATAAGAAAGAGGAGAGTTTTAGTCGAGTCCGGTTGGAGTGGGAATTCAGCACCCCATCCCGATCCTCTCCCCCGCCCCGCCGCATCCCGAAAATCCCGGGAGAGATGAGGCGAAGAGGGATAAAACCGAAAACCCGGGGGAAACCTCGGAGTAAACTGAGGCCAACCGGGACAGAACGACACCCAAACCAACCCAGCTGTTAGCAGCAGCCCGCTCTCCTCAAATTTTCTCTCCTTTTTTTTTCTTCTTCCTCTTCTTCTATCGCGTTGATAAAAAAAACCCGCGGAGTCCGTCTTGATACCTTGTTATCCCAACCCCATCCCCATCCCCATCCCACATCTTCATCTCAGTCCCGACCACCTGACTTATCAGTCTTTTTTTCCCCCTTTTTTTTTTTATACTATATTATTCTTTCTCATATTTTCTCTCATTTTCCCCGGGAGAACCGAGATGACGAAGTATAAATATAGCAGCGGTGATGGTGAGATAGAAAAATAATTGTTTTTTGAAAAAATAAATGAATAATAAATTCAATTTGATAAAATGTTGTTAAATAAAATATTAATATTTCTAATGACGTTGATGATTACCTTCTAGAAAGGCAAACGAATGTCATCTAGTATAACGATCATGAAAACACACGATGATCAAGAGATGCAGATTATTATATTCTGGTAATCCGTAGATATACCCAAGATCGCGTTATGGAAGAATTACTCGATGTACATTCCGAAGATAATTCTCCAGCACAAAAACCTCGAGATCTTTCACTTCTATGTTGACTTTTTGTATAAATATAATTTATCATACCGATAAAACTGCAGCACGGATTCAACTCCATATCTCATTGAATGTTATAACAATTCATAAACAAGGTTGAAATATCGCGAATAAAAAAAATAAAAAAATGAAAATAAAAATTCAAAGATTCTTCGTTAAAATCCAACAAATTTATTCACACACTTTTTTTTCTTAGTTACAGCACTTCAGATGGAATAGTTTTTATAAATATTAAGATCGAATTAAAGGATGTAGAATTATTTTGTAAATGAATTATATTGAATAGATTTTATTTTATTAACAATTCTTTGTTAGAATTGTAGAAAGGCCGGTAAAATCAAGAGGATCGGAGACACGTCCGCACTGGTACCGAGTCAAAACCGAAATGAAGAAGTAGATTTTATGTGAGTTGAGTTTATCAGTAGATACTAGATGGGGGTAGTATGTGTAGTGAAAATCCGGTACAGGGTTGAGTGAACGAGGACGTAGTTCAATGCGCGCAGTAGCAGAAGTGGAAGTAGAATGAAGAATAAGTGTGGAATTTGCATCGTGAGTTACCGAAACGCGGTTGATATATTTACAATTTTTATAATACACGAGTATCTGGAGAGCGAGAGAAAGAGAGAATAAAGCTTCTGCGCAGTTCTGCCCCAGTAACGAACACATGAACTATACGTTCCCTTCTCTCCCCATGTTTCCCTCATCCCCCGTTGCCACCCTTATAGGTAGAATCCCAGAGTTCCGAAGGCGGTTAGCGAAAACCCGAAGAAATTATCATGACAGATTCATTTTTCTTGTTTGTTTTTTTATTATTATTTCGATCATGTAAATTAGTTGCAACTCGAAAAGAAAAAGAGATAGAAGAAAAAAAAAGGGGGGGCGTGTCGTGCGGATTGACAGAACTTCATAATCTTCGTAACATACCCTACTTGAAAACATCGAACAAGCATTCACAAATTATCTAATTATCATCGTGCACAGAAATATATGAATATAATTACATATAACAGTTTTTGTCATGCAGAAAAACAGGGATTTCGTGTACTTCATTTTTACTTGCGTTGCAAAGTAATTATACACAAATTTCTCTGTTGGAATATATTTTATTTCTTTAGATTTTGTAGAGAAAAATGGTGGAAATATATGAATAACAGCTCAATCGAGAATTATTCATCTCATACGGCTGATAAAAGTTTAACAGAACTTTTTATAATTCTATTTTATTTAACGAGAAATGTATAACGAGATAATTAAAACGTGAACGAATGACGATATTATTTGTTACATTTGAAAAGCGGTTACTTTATGATAATTTCAAACGATTATTAATTTATACTTTCTGCAGTACGAATATAGGTACACCCCACTTTGAAGTCTGATTAGATTTTCGTTGCCTGTCAACGATCATGCTATGCTTAAACTTTATGATATAATTTTCATTCTTTGCAATCTCGTTTGTTCGATGAAAGGAAAAAAAAAGAAACAGCTACGCATCTACTTGCCATCTACTTAACACTAACAACAATAGCAACAACAAGAAAAGATTGAGACAAAAATTGATCTACGAAAAAACTAACGAATTAACATCTAGATAATTTAAGATTAAATGAGTGATACGACAAATATTTTCAAGCATAGAAAAAAAATAACAGCAGGCAAAAGAAAAAACAAACAAAAACAAATCTATATATTATAAGATAAATGTGTTCACCTGATAACATTTCGTTGGGATTCGAAGTCGTCCATGATAGTGAAATAGGGTAGAATTCTTACAATAGTAATTTAGGAAGTTTGATTTCGAGTATTAAGCTCAAAGCTTCGCGACCTTTGAACCCGAATTGATGACGTGAGACTATAGGTGAGGAGGTGTCTGGGCCGTTCGAGATGCTCGATGGTTCGATTCGGTGCAAATTTTGTTGATCTCCGCTTTCGTATCGGATACAAATTTTCGTCGAACTGATTATTATTATTAAATTTCAAGTATTATAATACCGATTTTAGCAGAAAAGTCAAGAGAATCGAATAAAATGTAGAAAACATTTTCCTTTGGACGCTCCGATAATGTGTAAAATTTTACAGTAATATACAGGAGGGGATAGGAAATTTTTCCGGAGAAAATATATCTCGCTATAAATTCTTTTTCTATCTTCAAGTTTGGGTTCAGACGTCGATTGAAAAAAAAAAAGGAAAGAAAACGCCGTAATGACAAAACAAATAAATAAATGGAAAATTTAGTTCTCTTTAAAAAATTGTGACTTCTTTTCTTTTTTGTTCGATTCGAATCAAAGTCAAAGTCGTACGTGTGCGTAGTTGGTTGTAGTTCGAATGCGAAGGTATAAAATGGATAAAGTATTAAAGTCGAAGGGTTTCTCTAGTCTGTTGTATAAAATATATGTCCAAATACTATTTGTAAGGGTAGAGAGAAGGAAGGGGATGTTGCTCGAAGCGGAGTCGCCAAGGAAGTGATGTGTCTGTCGCCTCGCGGAGGGTACCCCGAGCATCCCTTAGGGTCGACAATAAGCGCTTGCGCCAACCACCCCGCCCCATATATACGACGGGGGTTGCGCACCACGAGAAACGCGTAACAACCCCGAACCCTTATCCCTACTTTCAAACTACCAGAACGACGTCGACCGGGAAGGGGAAACCGAAAAAGAGAGAAAGAAAAAAAAAGCAGAGAAAAGAAAAATTACTCGAGAAACAAAATAAATAAATAAATAAACAAGTTCCACCGATAAAACAGGAAGTGAAAATACTCTAGATGAACTTTTATAAACTTTCGATGTTCACTTTGATATATTCAGCGCAAAATAAGTACCAAATACGTTTTTTTTTTCACTTTTATTCTTGAAGGGGATGTTTTCTCAAATTTCCCGCCATTTTTCTTCTGATTTCTTTCTCTCTATGAATGTTTGAATAAAATTATATAGGTACCGGTAGCTCAATTTCTTTTGCGAAGAGAAAAAAGTCTGTTTTTTTCTTTCTGTTTTCCAAGGAATAGTATTATGAGGTGAAAAGTTGTGGGGGGGTAGTTTGATAATGCGAGTTCTCTGCACGCTGTGCAGGGGTGGTATGTACGGTACATGGTACATGGAATATATATGGTAGTGTATATAGATATATAGATATTAAGTGAGTCGAAGGGAGGGGGGCATTTTAGGGTGCACGAGATGCCTAAGAGAATGAAGAGAATGGACAGAATAGACAGAATGGACACCCCGTTGGGGGTGAATTGAGACACACAAGCAATTTATGCAGGAAGTGAGGTGAGTCTCCGCGCTTGGCCCGTAGGGAAGAACCCTAGCTGATGCTTCTAGCTTCTAGTTTCTACCTTCTACCTTCAATTCACCTACATAGGGCGAAAATACATCTATATAAGATGAACGTAATACGTGACCACCTATAGGCATGTGAACCTTCTCACCTTCCATCTATCTATCCATCTATCTTTCTCTATCTACCAATACATATCTATGTACACTACACCGCGGCGTGAATTATACAGAATTTGTGTACACGTATATACGTACTACCTATGTACTTACATATATACATACAAAAGCGTATAAGTTAAGCAGAGAGACGAACGGCTTCGCAGCGCGTTGCACCGCGCGGTGGAGACTTCCGTGGAAGACAAATGGTTGCAAGGTATTTACATTATACCTATATCTATATGTAATTATATCGATGTTCTTCTTTCGGTCCTAAGGGATTTTTACTGCATCCCTTAATTGTAAAAAAACAACAACAAAAAAACCAAAAACGAAAGAAATGATAACGTTTTCTATAAACCATTGAATAAATTCAAGTTCAAGAGTACATGGATATGGCGATTTTTCTTTCCAGTTTTTACACTCATTGTTGTTCTTCTTCTAGAGGTTTCCAAAAACTTGAGATTTTTATAGGTGGTTGTGCCACACGGTATAGTATAAGGTAGTCCGCGGTAGCGGAGAGAAGAACAAATGGGGCTATAAATGCAGAATGAAAAATGAGATCTATGAAACCATAGATAGAATGGTACATGAGAGAGTGCATAGGTATACGTACACGCGTAGATTTATGTACAGATAGATACGTACGTATATGTATACGGTATAAAACTTATGTACATCATAGCGATTCAGATAGGATTGTGGTATATGTTTGTTATTCCCCGTCTCTTTGAGTTGCTGCAGAGAGTACAGACATAACTTTATACGATTGGCGCCAAACTGTCTGGTCTTCTGTGATTGGCTAACGAAAATCCCCACCACTACCAAGGAGTGTTATAGTTTTATATCGTTAGTTCTACTGGGTAGGGTGACAAAACTCGACGCGTCGCGTCGCGACGTCAGCAGCAGCAGAGCTACGGGCGGGGAGCGGAGTGTACCAGCATCCCTTTAAAATATTTTCGTCATTGATCTCCGCTATGACGTCATATTTGTTCGACTGTAAGCGCGCGGGAATCCAATTTGAATTATTTCTATTTTCCATATTACTTTGTTTCGTTCATTTTTCAAATTTACACGCCGTTAAACCGCGTGCACGAAGAAGATGGTCGCTGACAATTGCTTTACTTTTTTTTGTTTTGGGTTTTTTTTTGGAAACAACCTTATCCCCCGATACAGCTCCGAATCGTTACGCGGTTCTACGATCTGAAACTACATGCGAATTGAGTCGAGAGAAAAGAGATTAATGATTTCCATAGTCACAGTATTAAAAGAGATCAGTTAAGAATTGCGGTATGGGTATAATAAATAACCTTTTATATGGTATCTCCCCGTCATCGTCGTGACATCGCGAATTGGATTGCAACCAGAAGAGAAGAAGCAAAATGCAACGCGCCTCCGCTCCTCCCCTCTCATATTCATCTATATATCCAACAACCCATACCTCACGTTACTACCTATACCCACTTAACGAACTTAGTACCGACCTGAAGCACGTTCTGGGCATTACGGAGTGCCTATTCAAATTTTACGATCAATATTTGTCTCAATTAAATATATTTTACAACCTTCATACATATATATATATATTTTTTATATAAGTCCTTACGATCATTATATTATCCTGCGGATCATAATCATCCGTACAAAAAGCGCGCGCGTTGAGCGGCGGGGTGGGTGTCGCAAAATTTCATTTAACATGATGTCCGTATAATATATTGGATTTCGGAGGTTGTAAATTATACAAAGAAAGAAGAAAAGAGAAAGAGAAAAAAAATTAAATTGCAGTGTGTACGAAGCGACGATTATTTTTCAGAAATCTTACTCACCCTCGTTAACAATATATAAAGATGTTCAAATTATCTCCAATGAATTTCGTTTTCGTTGTTCTTATATGTTTCTTGTTATTTCGTTTTTCCTTCGTCGAGTCGTTCTTCGTTTTCCTTATGATTTCCTTCTTTTTTTATTTTTATTTCAAAGTTTTCTGCAGGTGCGCAGTGTGCGGGTGATAATTTATTTAAACTATATAACGTGTGTGTATGTATGTATATATATATATTCTCTCCACCGATGCAGTGAAGCGTCTTCCTTTTCCTGGGGGCAGAAAAAAAAATAGACTTATTTAAAAGATATATAATTATTTATATTATAATTATAGATGAACCTGACCGCACGTGAGCGGATTAAAGATTTTCTATATGCTGTTTGTAATGTGAAAGAAAGCATAAAATTATATTATATATATATATATATATATATATATATATATATATATGGTGGGTGTTCATATAAGAACCCTATTAGACTCGTTTCTATCGGTGAAATTTTAGGACACTTTTAGAGATTTCACGTTAGATATAAAATTGGGTTATAAACCGAACTCGCGTCCACTCCAGTTCGTTCAAACGTATAATATATAGCTCTAGATCCACTATATATATTGCAATTGCAGTTCCACTTGGTCTGTCTGATTGCAGCGTATATAGTATATAGTATAGGCGACGTTTTATATCAAATCGTCAATTGGTTGGTATGCGACATACAAGAGTCTCTTCCTTTAGAAAATTTACGCAGATCACGTAGACCCGAACCGTTTGATAAAATAGAAAGGGAATGTTGTAAAATAAAATGAAGAAAAGAACAAAAAAATATATAATATATGCAGATAATTGAAAGAATTCTAAAAACTGGAAAATATCATTTTTTCTTAGTAGGATTTATCGTTAAAAAAAAGTCGATTTCGTTTTCTAATTTTTTTTCTAATTTTTGTTGCTATTATTTGGGCGTTGGTTTTGCGGTTTATTTTGCACATGTATTTAATAGGACTATGTTGATAGCATATATTATGTATAGGTATACGAATAAATGGAATGGGGGGGTGTAGAGAAAGGGGTAGCGATTTTCGCGGGCAGAAATTCGGGCTCAGGGGTTCGGTGGGGTCTGGCGGGAGGATTGGCGGCCGTGTGACGGGCGCCGGGGGTGGCGCCGCGACGCTCCGGCGCCTACCGACGCCGAGACGTTGCCGGTGATGCTGGCTCCATATAGCTTCGTACACTATAGTATAAGGGGGTGATATGCCGGGGATCGTTGTACACGGCACCGCATAGGTATACCATGTAATACATATACTGCACGTATATGTCTATACATACAAATTACATATGTACAAAAGTACATTTCATAAATACATGTATATACACACAAATTTACGCACACTCACACGTACAGTATATTATTCGCGTTTTAACCTGCGCGCACACCTTCGTGTAACCAAAAAAAAATAAGAAGATAAATGTATACATATGTGGGGCATTCTGTGTCAATACGACCGAATTTTGACACCCGTATAACTACAATTTTATTAATTGGTATTTTTTCTTTTTTTCTTAACATTGACTTTTTCTGATCGAAATCATCGATATGTTGAAAATCGCAGTTTCTAGGACAGCGCAGATGATGCGGAATCTTTTTTCTGGATCTATATAATAATAAGGATACATATTGAACGAAGATTAAAACGTTCCTTATATGCAGAAGCATCAGACGACTAGGACGATGGGGATGAATTATCCTATTACAAATGCGAGAAGCTGAAGTAAGAGAGAAGAGAGAGAGAAAGAGAGAAGAGCGGCATGGTGGTATAGTGCGTATTGATTGCAATTTGAGTGCTCAGAGTAGGATATAATCCAAGCTGTTTGCGGTATACACGCACCGTGTCTCGTTTACCCTCATCTTCCACGCCCGCAGATCTTTAAGCCATCGCGGGAGATGAAAAAGATTTCTTTTTCTTTTCATTCCTTATAAACGAAAGTTATAGCGCTCCTCCTTATTCTTATTCTAATAATTCATTCTCGTAATAGCTTATACACACACCGCGAAGATATCTCAGTTTTATATAATGATCTATATATAATATGTAGTAAATAGACATTATAATTTTTAGATTCTCTCTCTCTATTCGGTTACATTTTCAAATCGCCTCTTCTTTTTTTGTTTCCTTCATTTGAGTGCCGCAATGATATAGGATGATCTGCACAGTCCCGCCATATCATATCCTGTGTGTATCGGAGGACGTCCGCGGACGAGGGGGTAACCGCTTGTGAAATACTTGGGACAGTCAATTTTTAAATGCTATGAAATACTAGTGAAATGCTCATGAAATGGTTGGGCCACCTATGTATCGAGTGGTTACCCCCTCGGGCTTATGAGCCATTTTAATGTCTTTTGACCTCAGGAACACGAATCCATCGATTAAATTAAGCTAGGAATAAATTCCATTGAGATATTTCCATTTTTTCACTTTTTGGAGCGATAAATTGGCGATAACTAGATCAATTCTATAGGTAGATCAATTTAACTTGCAGATTCGTGTCCCTGAGGTCAAAATACGTAAGAAAAGGGTCCTACGATCGATTTAAAAAAATGTTGATTTTTGACCCCAAAATCGACAAAAATCTAAGGTATACCCCTTTGGATTTTTTCGATTTTTGGGCCAAAAATGAAGTATTTTTAAAATCGATCGCAGGACACTTTTCTTACGTATTTTGACCTCAGGAACACGAATCTGCAAGTTAAATCAAGATAGAAATAAATCCCATCGAGATATCTTCATTTTTTCACTTTTCAGAGCGATAAATTGGCGATAACTCGATCAATTTTATAGATAGATCAATTTAACTTGCAGATTCGTGTTTCTGAGGTCAAAATACGTAAGAAAAGTGTCCTACGATCGATTTAAAAAAATGTTGATTTTTGACCCCAAAATCGACAAAAACAGTCAATTTTAAAATGCTATGAAATGCTCATAAGATGGTATGGAATGGTATGAAATGGTGTGAAATAGATGTGAAATGTGAAATGGTTGGGACACCTATATATCGAGTGGTTACCCCCTCGTCCGCGGAATGTTGTACGCGATAAAGGGAACGGCTAATAAGCTCGTGGTAACAACCCCGTAATAAATCCATGACCAGTCCCTCCCCCCCTCCGCCACCCCCGTCACGAAGTATAACGTTATAACGAGATTGTCCAGCAGCAGACGAGAGAAAGAAAAAGAAATAGTGTATAAAATCAACAAAAAAAGAAATGAAAAAGAAAAATAAAAGTACTTATGCATCTGTACTATTTTTTTTTTCAAGGTTCCCGTAGACAATAAATCTAATTCTAACCGATGCGGTGTTATAAGTTCATATACGGTGCAATTTTCACCTCACAACCCGCGAGCTGGTTGAAAGTTTGGAAAAAAGTGATCGTAACATACAATTTTATCAATCGTGCAGTATTCCTTTTCTCTTAGAGCGTTTCAGCAATTTGCAGTGTTTTACTGTACTTCTCGTGTCTTTCCTTTCTTAGCTCTTTTCCTATATTTTTGCCCCTCCGATATGCTCATATATTTAATCCAAGTTCACCCTTGTTTGTCGAGTTTTGGGTTACAGGTCGCCTAATGGATTATCCTTATATCTTTGGCGTAAACGCGCGCGCGCGTTACCGACTAACTCAAGTATTGCACATAGTATAGGTGCACGTCTAATTCCTGTGTACGTTTTTCTTCTCACACATGAAATTTCATAATGTATAGGGATAGTATGTGGTGGTTATGTTTATATCGGTTGAGTGCCCCATAGATATTATACACACAGTTTCTTATAGAAAAGACGTGTAAAAATCTCCGTCTCTCTTAGTATATATTTACACAACTTATTAGGACATTTTTACCCCCAAGCCTCCCCGGATGAAAATATATATATATATAGGTATGTACTTATATACACCCCCTTCAAAAATAACGTATATATGTAGGCAAGAACGTATAAGGTACATAAGATTCTCCACATATGTATATGCGAAACCACACCACTTTTATACATATAGGTAGGATGATGTTTTGCTTTTATTTTTTGCTGCAGCTTCCTAGTAGGAGCAAAAGCAGCAGCTACTTTTGTCTTTTGTCTTCTACCTTTTACTATTCTTTTGTTTTCATCTTCTTCCTAGTTTTCTTTTTTTTCCCCCTATTTTTCTCGCCTTTTTGCTCTTTTGTCACCCCCTGTTGTATTCTATTCTTTGTCTTTTTACAATTTTTTTCTTTCTCTTCTTTTTTTCTAATTTTTTTTACATAAAATATACATACATATGTATATGAACGTCTTTTGTCCGTCATTCGCATGTGCTTATAAATACATATGTGTTACACATATACTTGATGGTTAAACATCGCAACCCTTTGCAAAAGAAAAAAATATCGAATAGCTGGAATAAAAAAATTTAGATTTTCTTCTCGTATTTTCACGTACTGAGAAACGACGTAGATAGGTAAGACGAATTATACGAGTCTAGCTCTGTTACCAAGCAGGTAATTCCCCATAGAACACGTCGCTATACATTTTTATATTCAAGTATAATTTCAAAATAATTTTGCAAATTTTTCTTTTTCCTCACGTCAAGTAGACAAGCGACCTCATTATAATTATGTTATTATACACCTACGTAGCTACATATGTATGTATAACTATACATACCGAGATACATACGGTATGTACGTATTACATGTCGTGAAAAAAATGTGATAACATTTCTTGTAGTTATTCCATTGATTGATAATTTTTGAGCGATGTTATGAATGTTGTAATTATATTCCCGTTTCGTAAACTTGCACGCAGAATTTGTAACACAGATTTATTCAGATGTTATTTGATAATAACTTTCAATCTCCCGCCTCATCGTATCGTGTCAATAAAATCACACCCCGTGGTGTTTCGTTCACCGCGCTGTCAGGTAGGTGAGGTGCAAAGTATCGAATTTCACTGTCGAGTAGCAGTGTATCTATTATCGACTGGTGCAGACTTTCAGTAGCTGCTAGCTGTGCATCAGCTCGAGTCCAGGAATTCTGCAACGGCAACGGCAGCGATCAATTTTCCCTTTTCAAAACTACGTCCGCGGCAACCCGATACTGCAATAATAACAATAACCGCAACAACGATCGTTTTATCAGAATTTTATTCATCGCTCAGATCGGGCGTACCTTAGAGATATAATTTTCTGAATCAACTAACGGGTATTAACCTTTGCGCGATACCAATTTAAACGTCATGTTCTTGTTGGTACCGAGCACGTGCAGCGGAGGACGAGGAATTGAAATCCGAACGAATTTTTCGCGATCTTAAAGTTTGGGAGGAGAAGATTTCATCTTATGATTATGATAATCATTGATTCTCTTCACCATTCTCTTAGCGGATGCAGTGGTGGTAGTCAGTCCCAGTTCCGGTTTTGGTTTTCATTTTGTACGCTCCAGACCCCAGAATCTGGATATCGTCACGAGTTCACGGATGTGTTTCTCAATACCATGAAGGATATTATCATGGGATTTTCTTTCCCTTCTACCGGATGAATGTACAAAGTTACATCAGATGAAATTATGATATATTTTTTTCTTTCCTTAACATACGAAGAAAATAATGAATCACCAGATCAAAGATGTGAGTGAATAATAATTAATTAACGTTCGTCCAAGAATTTTCTATGATTAATCGATGAATCCAGATCTTATCGAATCATATTCTGACTCAAGTTTTGCTCGAAACTGTCGATGTTGATCAATTTCTTTGGCACTTGGTCGTTTTTTTCTTTAATATTTTGCGCTCAGGGCGCGGATTAGACAGAAGAGGTTGAGATGAGTCTGTACCTAAAATTTCGAATTTGAACATTGCGCCTGGACGACCCGATGAACATTTGTAAGAATTTTTTATAATAGAATGTATTATTTTTCGCCGACTCCAAAGTTCTGTTATCCTACTCTGACTATTTTAGACCGGCTCGACGAGGTTTCTATTTATAAATCATATATACCGGAACTCACTTTCGTCTTTCTGTCCAATAAAACAATTCACGGTTCATCTTTTCTCTCTTTAGATTTTTTCTTTTTTTCTCTCATCACATCACGCAATACATCGACGATTAATCTAATTTATTATTTTCTACGCATAAAGTGCATTTAAAATAAAAATAATAAAAATTCCTATACATATATGAAATAAAAAGAGACTTTACACTATGTGCTGTCTTATCAGTTCAGCCGCAGCACTTTTGTCTGTGTAATATAAAACGAAAAATGATAATTTGAAGAGAAAAAAAAATGGATAAATATTAAAAAAATAACGTCAAGATCATATCCTGCTGCAACTACAATGAGAATACGATCCTATTGCTCACTTTATTGTACGGCAAATTTAGTAAATAAAAATATAAGAGCGGAAGCGTGTTTGTCAAATTTAAATAAAACACATACACAGACACAGAAATGACCGTAATTCTCACGTGGGCAGAAAATATTCAGATATCTTTGCACTTATGTTACCGTTATAAAATGTGATAATATTTGAGAGGTGTGTGTAGGTTGCAGCCAATCACTGAACCGAAATCAAGTCATAAGAATACCGATGATAATTATTATAGTTTGAATTTGTTGAATGAAACACAAAACACGGGAAAAACGAAGAATTGGTGCGTTGGAAAACATATGTAATAAGAGAAGCAAAAGAAACCACATACTCCCGGTGTTGTAATTCTTTCTCGTATATTATTGAAGAAATAATAAATGTTTCGCATTTGCATTCTGCTATACATTAGGTAGAATGAGAGAATATTATTCACGATACTCCTGACGTAATTAATATACGTGACCTTCCACCAGGCGTTTTTGGTAGTTATAATGAATTCTTTGAAATCGTTGAATGACGTTATACATGTTTGAAGGTGTTTAAAGGTCTTGAAAATTATTCGTAATTGTATTTTCAATTTCTACGATTCTGTCATGTTCTATATCGGGATATTGTTCGATGATTTCAGTTAAGAATCTAGAAAAAGTGGCTAAGTATAGAAGCAATTCATAAAAGAGCAGATATAAGATAGGATTTAAATACTGTCAATTTTTGTTGTGAATCATATCTATTTTAGGATATGAATACGGATTTCTCAATAGGATTACATTATCTGTCGACTTTGAATCCAACCTTTAATATCTTCACAGCTTTTTGAGGGCTCGTACGATTCGTGACTATGATTCATGATGGTTTAAAATTCGAATTTGTTTTCATCGAAAATTCGAAATGGTAAATGGCAATGGTAGCGAAATTATGAAATATATAAACGCATAAATTTGTCCGATTGCTAGTAGAGTGTAGTATAGTTTGTAGAAAAACGGCAACGTCGCAACCTCCTTTTGAGCAAAACGCCCATCTGTGTATAAATCGTGAATAAATCGATAATACACGAATGTTTGAACAATTGAATGAAATTAAATGGAGTACAATATATCCAATGGTGTCTACATACCCCTTAATGTATCCACACGTAGAAAAAAATGCGCCAATCTTTAACAAATCAATTGTCACTCGCCATCCAGAAACCACCCGACGACAACACTAACCACGACTCGTTTCAATTCCAACGTTCCCAAGTTCGATACGCACCTAGTAAAACCAACTAAAAGCGTCGTCCCTTCGCCCCGGGTATCAACTCGTCTAGAACACTTGACAGGAAGTTTATTTTAGAGTAAATTTGTCAACGTTTCCTCTTTTCAGTTTTTCCATTTGGTAATTAAATCTCCACCTCCTATTCCCTGTGATTTCTTAAAACAATAATTTTATTTTAAACCTCGCGCTCTTATGTTAAATTTGATAGTTTGATTCTAGTTTGTTTATTACGACTGGTTGAATTGTTAGCCACCCACTGAACTCAGCGCAGTTCGATTTCACCGTTTCACTTTAATTTTGGTTTTTTTTCTTTCTTTCTCTCAGCTTCTTTATTTTCTTTTCTTTTACACACATGCGATTATACGCGGTCACGCAACGAGCTACCTTTTTCCAGATAAACTATAGATACACTTTTTACATAAATGGAATAACGCGTGACGATTTTTAAAACATGATAATTAGGTACTGATCGTCGTGTTTTCTCTCGAGTCACTTCAGGGAATTTTAAAAGATTATTCAAAATCACTAGGTAATATAAAAGCGGGCGGCGCGACGGCTACGCCAGCAGCCTGCAGAATGAGAATCTTGATACCTTATAAGGATATGAGCGTATGAAATCGTCGATGTCGTTGTACGATCCAGGATTTCTTCAGTCCGGTTTAACGAGAGAAGAGAGAATTAGAAGGCTATTGATGTCCGAATAAATTCACGAATTTTGATACCCGAATCATTTCAAATTTTATATTTTAAATCCAACTTATACGCGATCGATGTTGTCCGAAGGTTCTGTGACGGTTCTAATGACTACTTGCAGTTTTTACGTATCTATTATACAGAATTTAAATGCGTATGAATTGCCATATTCGGCGAGGAAAAGGAAATGTCAGACACCGCTTCCTCTCTGACCAGATAAAGTATCCTGCGGTCATAACGACATCGGTGACGGTGTCTGTCTTCAAGCTCGATAATATTAAATACTTCGAAATAACGATTTTTTTATTCTCATACCATAATTCCTCCCCATAGGAATTTTCACTCTCATTTCAAAAATTTCTCACGCGTTATAATCATTCTGACTGAAATGATGTTGTAAAATATGTGTCAATGTTTCGAACGGATCAGATCGAACGGCTGGTTAGAACGGCAAGTTGTTCGTAACCAGATTCTGTGGGCGAAGATCGTTTTACTAAAACAGGGCATGCGAAGCCCACACTTTTATCGCTCTATACATATAACTTGGACCCATAAGAAAATAGCGTTTAATCAGGTCAACGATGGTGTTTTTTTCCTTGCTCGATTTCAATCGAAAATTTATACCAAAATTTGCCAGATATTTTTGGTCCCGGAAATCACATACATCCTAACTGTTCAAAGATCGTTAAATTCCCGGCTAATTTTATCCAGCTGCTCAGATTCTAAAAAAAATTACTTCACGACTGTTTTGGATTTCATGGTAAAAATAATGCTGATCGGCATTAGTAGATGACGGTTGTTGCCGCGTGGTGTGCGAATTAAGTAAAAAAAAAAAACGGTCGGATAAGACGAAGAAAATATTTAAAGTTTAGACAAAATTATGGCTACCCTTAGTTACCGACGATTTGTTTGGCAGAAAATCCTCAAGGCGGATAAACTCAGGTGTGTTTTCTCGCTGAACTAGGTAAAATCCATACATAGGTATACTCACTTTTTAACGACTGTTGATCTGCAGGTTACAAAGAAATGAATTCGCATTTGCAAATCCATGGCGAGTGAGTAGAGATGATAATCGGCATTCGTGACTTGATGACATTTGACCCTTAATATCAACCAGTTCAACTTTGAAATATATTCGTTCCGCATATTCCATAGTGAGATAAATTGGAGGGCGAGTGAATAGATGAGATGACCAACTCGTGCTGCCACCCATCGTCGAGACTTCGCACGATGGAAGCAAGGGATGTTATTCGAAAAGAAACTCAAATTCAAAAAAAAAACATACGGATCGATGGATTATATTAGCAAAAAAAAAAGAAACGAAGAAAAAGAAGAACGAATTTCAAAATTCAAAATAATTTCGTTACCGCCCTTTTTTGCCGGATTGCAATTGTGCATCGCGTTTGGGCGATTGCAGCATGAGTAATTGACATAGACATACATATATCACTTCCGAGTCGTTCGCCTATGAAATCGTATCGGACATCCTGCGGAGTGGAGAGTCCTAATTCTTGGTTTTGGGGTCGGTAGAAATTCAGCTTCTGGACCGCTCGAATTTTCGGACGCTCTGGGCCATTTGATTTTCCAAATCACTAAGTAGTTGAGTATCAGTTAAAATTGAAAACAATCGTTTTATAATAGCCGGCTATTTGCGGCTCCGATAACTTTTCAGGGGCGTACCGAGAGGGGTTTGCAAATTTTAAGGCATATTTTAGCGGAGCGAAAAAAAACAATGAAAAAACAATACTTCACACAATTATTATTTGTTCGAAATAAAAATCAAAGCAAAGAAGTCTTCGGTTAATTATGCTTCCGTTCATAGACAAGATTAATACTTCTACTATGGAAATATAAAGTAACTAAATCAGTCAGGCGATAACGTTACTATTTCGTACATTTAAGATAAATTGCAAAAGTTATGGCGTCTCTTTTATATAAACTCCCATTCCACAGATTTCTGTGCAATGTGATATACAAACAAACACACATACCTGCAGTATATAGCAAATGCCTATAGCTGCTAGACTTTCTGTCTGCGGCAGAGATATCGACGTTGGAGATCGAGGAGAGGCTGCTGCAGCGTGTCGTTGGTTGGTTGTCGGGGGGCGGGTTTTGGAACCCCGAATTCCAACTATTTATTCGAAACTCTAGGAAACAGAATTCTAGCAGAGACGTAGTAGGAGACATACCTAATACATGGGTGATGGCCGCCGACGGAGGTGGAGTTGGAAGTTCTAGACACAGACAGCCTGGCGCATGATTTCCTTTGTATTATATATTTATTGCCGAAGGGAGAAAAGGAGATATCCAGTTGAACTATATCGTCATCCCAATTTACTCCACCGTCAATTGATCCTTATCTTTATCGTCCCGATCGCCGGTGAAGATAGACGAATGTCCGTCAAGAATCGAACCCCCGTGACTTCTGGCGAAATCACCGTCTGTTACTTATTCCAATTTTTCGGTCATCCGAGAAGTGAGAAGAAAAATTTGAAAAATCTCGTACCGCATGTATGGGGCGAGTGTTTTTCTTCTCCAGTTTTTTTTCTGTTGTTTGATATTTTTAGGGTTCTCGCGTATAGTGCAGTAATAAGTTTGTTCCACGTTGAAGTTTCTCGAACGATGAAACTACGGCGCCCATAAAAACAATAGCGGTAGCCAAGTCTACTGCTTTCGCTGGATCTGTGGGATGGGAATATGTTTTTGGCAAAACCCGGCGGCGTCTCGTTGGCGCCAAGGGGGCTGCCCAGACGTAGCTTCTTGGCCTCCTCTCGCTACCGCCATCGCCATCGCCGTCACCCCCATCCCTATTCATTCTTTTCAGCTCTTTCCGCTTTCCGCTTTCCGGATTTCCACTCACGATCACGTATTATAGTTATAGAATATATCTAGATTCTGCAGAGGAGAGATTGATAAGCGCGGCGTTAGGATATGAGGCGGGGAATTTTTGTTGTCTTGAAAAACTAGAACTTGTATGTACGAAAACTATAGATTCTCCAACGTTTCAACTTATTGGAGTGGCAAAGACGAGGGAGGATCTGATAGAATACGAAAAAGCAATCCAATATCACAGCACGTGATAAAAAGAATAAAAAAAATCAGTCAAATCAGAAAATTTTACACTTCACCGAAATTTTCCCAAATTTCAAAATGGCGTCGTCTCTATCCCGTTTTAGCTGGTGCCAACCCACGTAATAGGATCCTTCTATCGAAGTATCTAGAGTTTGCGCATTATATCGGGGGGGCGAGAAACTACGCAATATTCATCCAGCGAAGCCATTTTCCAAAGAATAACGGTGAAGAGTCCAAAAAAAAGGTGAATGTTTTTTACTGTATCATGCAAACTCACCGACGCATTGTCACGCCCAAAAAAAAACAAGCTTTCAGATTCAAATCCCGAGTGCATGACTCGGGCAAGGTATCTATGGATGATCATCTGAATACATTACTCTGAATATAAATTAGCCTCAAATGGCCTGTGAGTCGTAATATGCATCGAACATTATAGTATATAAGGGTGAAGAGGAGTTGATGCGCTCACGCCAACTCGTGGTTATTATATTGCTGCAGATTTCGCGAGTCCCTTTCATATGTTAAAAGCATTGTTTCTATCCCCAGTAAAATAGATACAGAAACATGCATTTAACTCGTAAAATAAGTCGTACCTTATAGACTGCCAAAATTATATATAGTCTATACGATACTAAAAAAATAAAATGATCGGTGTTAAGAATTATTTCATAATTGCATAATTGCGGCGCTACTTTGAGATTTTTCCATCGGAAAACGATGCATTATCTTTTTGGCCAAGCCAATCAAAACACTAAAAAAAAGGACATTTCTCTCATTTTTAGATTCGAACTTTATAGAATAGGATTTTCTTGGTTTGGTCGCAACTAAATTTCTCTCTATATATTTCTGGACGTGATCTCCCTTCGTAACAAATGACGATGTTAGATTTTTGTCGGTACGTATAGATGCTGCATAGTTCACCGCAGGACGTGACGACGGAAGTGATGTTGTATTCTTCTATTCTTCACGTTCACGGTTGCCCCTGATGTGCAGGATATTTATGCTCCACTGAATTTTCAGATTCTGAAAGATCACCCTCGTTCTCGTAGCATGCACATATAGATTCGACGGCACGGTGCAATTCACTGTTATACTATATACTACACCGCGCGTCAAAATCGCTACCGGAAACGGATGTCGTCGTTGCTTGCCACGCAGTTCGCTAGATCATGGATATATTCAGCTTATACTCCGGAACCCCAAAATGCACGCGATCAAATCCTGCGTCCTATACGTAGACTTATACATGCACATATATCCGACATATAAAAGTCAAGTTTTCCCTCCTGCGTCAACTTATTTCATGATCTCCACATCCAAACGACACGTGACAGAAAAATCTTTCTGCATCATTGTCGCATATATGTATATATATTGACGTATTTTTTCCATACATACCTACATGTACGAAGAGAACTTATAGAACGAAGAGAAAAAAAAAATTATGCAAATTCTATAATTCCCTCGACGCAATATAACGATTATCGTGAATTAATTTTTTTTCACATTCTTCATATTTGTACAATGGATATCATCGTTCGTGACTGTAATTATTGTAGTTGAAATTATTCCCAGTTTGGCTTATAACTGCGTAGCCGGTGAATAAAACTAAAGTCATATTCCCCAAGGATCAACGTACACTGTTTAACAAGCCTCTGGAGGGGTGAAAAAGCAACCATTTGGCAGCTCGATTCATCCCCTATTTAAGTATGTATCCATTTGAATCGCGTGGTGTTAATCTAGTGCTAACACTTGAATATAACCGAGAACATTTGGCGTGTATAACACCACTGCGGATGAAACTTATTTTATGCCAATTCAGATCGGCACGACGCGTTACGTAGTTTTGGTTGAATAAATGAAGCGATGAAAAGTTTCTTGCTTTTTTTTTTTGGTTTTAAAACAAGAAAGAAATTGATAACCAACAGATTGCCAAACGTTTTACCAAACTTGGTATGTATCCGTACCATATATTGCGTGTGTGTATAAAATAGTTTTTTGTATTTTTTGCTTACCTCGAATTGAGAAATGTGTCCGTTTACCTTAAGTATTGTAATTTATTTCTCATCTGCTTACCAAAAAGAGGGTGGACAATGAGAATTGGTTTCAGCTAAAATGCGGTGATTTGTCGACTGTCTTCTCTACGTACGCGAACCCTCAGAAAACATGAGATCCCCTCTGAACCGGAAACGATGCTTTCGAGTTGCAGAGATCATTCGTTGCGTTGAATAAAAATACGACCTAAAAAAAGAAAGAAGAAAACAAATTACGATTAAACGTTGAAATAATCGGGGAAAAAACGCAATCGAATAAATAAATGTGAAACACGTCACAGAATATAAGAATACTTGCTATGCGTTATATAAAACGTTTTCGTTTTATCTACATAACGTACACAATCCAGACCCATAATGGCCAAATCGCATCCCCCTCAATAATCAACGGATTCAACCTTCATCTGTCTCAATTTCATCCCTGGCTTATAACGACTTATACTCCCGCTTCCACTCTGCTAATTGACTTCTGCACTTGCTATATGGATGGTGGTTATATATAACGTGCTTTTCTTCTTCATGGCC
Organism: Athalia cordata; assembly: GCA_963932425.1. NCBI lineage: Eukaryota > Metazoa > Arthropoda > Insecta > Hymenoptera > Athaliidae > Athalia > Athalia cordata. The sequence goes on from OZ010627.1 coordinate 2,559,332, forward strand.
GCGCATTCGTTCAGCAAAAGAAAAAAAAATCAAATAATTTAGGACAGCAAATGGAGAGAAGTAAGTTTGTTTTTGCGAAAGCTGAGAGAGAAATTATAGAGATGAATTTATTCAAACCTATGGAGGATGCTTCCCTCTAAGGACCTGCACAGCCGGCGCTTGGAAGCAAAATTTTTGATGATCACAAGGAAACAGAAGCAAAAAAAAATTATCAAAAGTAAAGCAGAAAAGAAGAGGGAGAGAGGGAGAGAATTATGGTATCGATATAGCGATGCAGGATGGGATGAATTGAGCGCCATTTAATCAATTTGATCGATACGTCGCACCCCGAATTTTACTGAGATATACAGCACGACCCACCACCAAAACCAGACCACCACCATCTAGTGCGATTACACCCTGTATACAAACCACCATAAATTTATCTCAATCTCATACATAACCCATACAATATAAATCTATAACACTAGAAGTAGTTTTTCCACGCAAAATATTATATCCACCCTTCTTCGCATTTGTACACTTTCAGGTCCTTACGCACACGTGTCAATTTGTATGAAATACATATACATAGTTTGATTTGTCACGGGCGTATAGTATACGAGGCGTCTATATGCACGTAGGTTTTCACATAAATATATATATTGAATGTCATTTATATTTATTACATTGCTTTTCCTTCTTACGAATCTCTATAGTATTGGTTTCGGTCTCGCTATTAGATTTGCTGAGATATAATATCGCGCGCTAGGTATCTACAGATCGTTTTGAATCTATAAATAGAAATATATAATAAATATATATGCATGCGACACATTTACATTTATACATACATATACATATTTACGTGTACATTACACCGTACAATCTCCGATTGGATATTTTTTTATCCTTCATATTTCGTGTATAGGGTGTATTCAATTTATGTAATGCATGTGTCCCTCTTCACCCCTGCACGACATATACGCATTGAAATGAGTTTTAATCCCGCGTATTGAGTGGTAAAAAAATATTCAAATTCACAAAAATTTGAACATATAATTATATATCCAATACCTATTATACGAGGGGGTAACCGCTTGTGAAATACTTGGGACAGTCAATTTTGAAATGATATGAAATACTATTGGAATGCTCATGAAATGGTCTGAAATGGTATGAAATGTTTTGTTACAATATGTTTTGACCTTCCAGAACACGATTCCGTCAAGTGAATCAAGTTAGGAATAAATCCCATCGAGATATCCTTATTTTTTCACGTTTCGAAGCGATAAATTAGCGATAACTCGATCAATTTTATAGATAGATTAATTTAACTTGCAGATTCGTGTTCCTGAGGTCAAAATACGTCAGAAAAGTGTCCTACGATCGATTTTTAAAATACTTGATTTTTGGCCCAAAAATCGAAAAAATCCAAAGGGGTATACCTTAGATTTTTGTCGATTTTGGGGTCAAAAATCGACATTTTTTTAAATCGATGGTAGGACACTTTTCTGATGTATTTTGACCTGAGGAACACGAATCCACCGATCAAATTGAGCTAGGAGTAATTCCCATCGAGATATCTTCATTTTTTCACTTTTCGCAGCGATAAATTGGCGATAACTCGATCAATTTTATACATAGATCAATTTAACTTGCAGATTCGTGTTCCTGAGGTCAAAATACGTGAGAAAAGTGTCCTACGAGCGATTTAAAAAAATGTTGATTTTTGACCCCAAAATCGACAAAAATCTAAGGTATACCCCTTTGGATTTTTTCGATTTTTGGGCCAAAAATGAAGTATTTTTAAAATCGATCGTAGGACACTTTTCTGACGTATTTTGACCCCAGGAACACGAATCCACCGATCAAATTGAGCTAGGAATAAATCCTATCAACATATCCTTATTTTTTCACTTTTCAGAGCGATAAATTGGCGATAACTCGATCAATTTTATACATAGATCAATTTAACTTGCAGATTCGTGTTCCTGAGGTCAAAATACGTGAGAAAAGTGTCCTACGAGCGATTTAAAAAAATGTTGATTTTTGACCCCAAAATCGACAAAAATCTAAGGTATACCCCTTAGGATTTTTTCAATTTTGGGGTCAAAAATGAAGTATTTCCAAGACCGATCGCAGGATACTTTTTAAACGTATTTTGACCTCAGAAACACGAACCCGTCGAGTAAATCAAGCTAGAAATAAATCCCATCGAGATATCCTCATTAGTGGAATACTCATGAAATGGTATGAAATGATGTAAAATAGTTGTGAAATGTGAAATGGTTGGGACACCTATATGTTGAGTGGTTACCCCCTTGCTATTATACGTAATCCACCGCACAATTATTTAAAATATGATCATGACTAATTAATTGCATTCTTTGACTTAATTAATTTCGCAAAATACGCGATAATCTCTATATACGATGACAATTTATAAAATCAATTTTATAACAGGTAGAATTTAAAAAAAGAGTAGAAAAAAAACAGAAACAAATAAGCTAAAACGAGGAGAAATTTTTTCTCAATTATTATGGTTGAGATGATCATAGATATCTATATATAATAATACGAGAATAATTACTGCATCGTCACGATAATTTATATATATAATATATATATACAAGGGGTTGTAAGGATGAGGAGATACATGTATATATTATGTATACCTATATATATTATAATTCTTAGGACATTTATAATATTTTCCAGGGTGTAGATCACCGATGTTTTTGCTTCGTTGAAAGGGGTTCTCGAATTCATGGTATACGATCGCATTTCGAGCGGTAGTATAATGTCCTTGCACTTTGGAGTAACCCCATTTAATTTAATTTTAATTATAATTAATTACCGAACGCGGGCGGCTGTGTATATATAGGTATAAGTCACATAAAGATGGAAATCGGGTAGTCGCACTGTAATTAAGATGAAAGATCAAACATATAATGCACGTATACCTATATATTATTCTACATCGAATTAATCCCAAGAAGATGTATTACTTATGTGCATTGTTATAAGTATAATATCCGTCATTTACGTATAACAGATAGAATTCCCTTATTTTGATTTTTTTTTTATATAACTATTTCGTTATTTTCAATTTATTCATGTTTCTTTCATATAACCGAATATTTGTCACGTATTATAACCTGACATCGATATTCACTAAGAATGCCGCAGTGTTGTCATTTCAGTAATACCAAGGCACGCGTATTTTCGTTATGAAAACAGAGTGCATTGAATCTCCTGTTTACCTAACTGAGTGTTGGTAATTTTTCTATAAACTGTTATCACAAATTGCCATGTAACACAATTGGGCACTTCAAGTCGACTATAGTATAATATTTGAATATTGTACTATACAATTTCGTTACGAAAATACTCTTCCCATATAATTTTCCTCCCTCATATCGCGTTATGCGGTGTAAATAATAATGAACGTATAGAAATTTCAGTCGTCTAATCCTTTTCTTTTTCTATTTAAAATTCCCTGTGTTTGTCTATTACACATTATATCTATACTGGGATATCTTGCAGATGGTGTGAAAAAATAATATTTATAAATCCTGCGTCTAGTCGTATATTAAAATCCCCACATAAAATCAACAAAATTTTTTCAAATTAAATATTGGGGCGGAATATATAATAATAATTAAGGAAATAATTACATGGATTATATACGTATATTACACGTAATACGTCATGCAGAAATCTCGACGGCACGGGATAAAAAGAATAAATGAAAAAAATCTGAGTATATCGGCGATTTGAATAATTCATCGTAGCTTTCGCGATATATTATAATGGTGGAGGAAAGTTGAAATTGTTGCTATACGTATATCTAGAGATAAATTTATTCTATAGTATATAGCGAGATGGGGAAGTCGTAAAACATTTCGCTCAGTGTTACACGTATAACTACCTATACAGTAAAGAAATGTTGAAAAAGAAAGAATTGAAAAAAACATTAAAAAATAGATGGGATAGAAAAAACGTGTAGACGAAGGAAAAAAAAGAAGAAAAGTATAGTTCAACAATTTTCAAAGTTATTTTTGCGGATCAATAATATAATACGGGGATTTTTATTGGCTGAGGCGTATTGACCAATGGAAATTCAGCGAGATATTCACCCACTAAAGTTATTTTGTAGGCGTGATTTACCCCCACGGAACCTGCGCACTTCCGGAAAATGATTCTATTGGAGAGTCTGAACAACCAATGGGGTGACTTTCTTGTCATAAAAAGTTATGTGCATATATGTACGGTAAATCCAGTTGCACATACCATAGGTAGGCATGTGATATAAGTATATAGTATCGGCAATATAAAGGGGTTTGCGAAAAAATAGAAATAAAAGTTATGGAAAAAAGGGCGGAAAATAAATTTAATTTCTTTTTTTGTTAATATATATAAAAGAAAAATCGACACCATTATTTGAATAGAAAAAATAAATTTATCGTTAATTGCATATCCACGTATAAAATCAGGCATGAATTCCGAATAAAATTTCCGATCGAATGATTTTTATCTTAATTTGTCGAACTAATTTTTCTCTACGATGTAGAAAGAAAAAAGAGACGCACGTTTCTTCCTTACGATCATTGTTTCCTAGATGACCTGGATTGTAATGCCATGATTTTTTTTCTTCTTATATTTCTTTTCCATCGATTCAGCACAATGTACGGTGTGTACAGGATTGACTTTATCACGATTGAATGCAGATCGTTGTATGAATTGAGACAAAGATCACATGAATAACATGAATATTAATTGTTGTATAATTTTTTTTTTACCTAAGTGACGGTCAGCTGGGAGTTCAGAATTTTTTCAGAAAATAACATTGACATTATTTGACAAGGTATAAGAATTTATAAATGCAATTGCAAGAATATGATTTTAATCGCGAGGAAAATTCCTGATGTTAAAAGATATGAGATATAAATATGACATCGTTCTGCATTGTAATTCTATATTATATATGGGGTCCTGGCAAGGCTCCCCCATGTATAGATAGATGCGTACCATAGATATGTATAGATATACATATCGTATATAAAATAAATTCCCGTGACTGCACAGAAATAAATGCACAATAACTGCCGTGCCGTAGAAACTTTATAGCTATCTACTTGAATAGTTTTGTCGCGGGGTCATCCGCGAGTAGTTATAAATATACGAGAGACGAGAGATGCGACTATACATATATAAGGGGAAGAAGAGATGAAGAAAGAAAAAAATAAAGGGAGGTTGAAAATGAGGGGGCGAATAATGTCGTTCCGTTTTATTCGCGGTGTATATAGGCGAGCCGAAGTTCTAGCTGCTGTATAAGGGATGAAAACGATGGATAGTTTCGAGGCTGTTGACTCATGTTAAGTGCTTAGTATAAGTTAGTCGGGGGTTGTTGGCGCGGGATGAAAAAGGGGATGAAAAGAAAATATATTGGCTTCGAATGTCCACATAGAAAATATACCATATACGTACGTACAACCCTCACCCCCTCCCAACGATGCCTCCGCAGAAACATCTATTAACTTAACGGAGTTTCAATGCGAATTTAATAATAATGCCGCAGTAGAGCGTAGGAGCAATAAATTATGTAAGGTTCAAGTTTAGCACTCGATTCATCCTTTTATCTATTCGCGATCGCCTGCATTTTCAGAGAATTTTATTAAGAGTAAGAGAATTGGTTTTTTTCTGATAAATTTAATTCACTGGTATTGAGGAAAAAGAAACGAACACAGGAAGAATCGTATCATTATAAATTTTGAGTCACCTATAACTTTGTCAGAGTAAAAAAATCTTATAAATGTAACATCGATTTTTATAAATATCCGGATAAAATATTTATTCAAAAATGCAACGAACATTGTAGCCAATAATTTACGTTGTAGATTATTTGGAATAAATCAATCTTTTTAGACACAATGTAAAGAACTGAATATTTTCCGCATTTTTTTGGCAAACACGCCTGAAAAGAGACGCGGGATTTGAGGGAAACTTGGGGGATGATTTTTCGCTGCGCAACCTAAGGGATGATAAGGAAGATTTCTCTCTACAGGGTTACTTACCAGAGGGTGTTTTTCACAGCATCCCTTGCGTTCTGCCGGTAGTATCCAAAGTAAGTTTCTCTTCTATATCCGTTAATGGCTATATGCACTCAAACTTCACTGCACAGGGATCACAAGGACACTTCACGACTGATGACAACGCCACGACGGAATAATTTATTCGCGAGGGTTTAATATTTTAGTATTTGCAGCGGAAGTCGCGCGGCGCCACTTCACGGCATTTGCTAAGATTTGGCGGTTTTCTGAGACGAGGAAAATTTTTTGTTAAGAGAATATTGTTCTGATCGGGTAACAAACTAATGAGAGATCAAACCGATTTCCCAGATCCTCAAAAGCAGCAGTGATTAACCAACAATCAATTACTACGCAGCACTTGGCGTCATGAATGAACAACCGATCAAATCCGAAACCCGCACTGTCCGCGAATAATTACTTGGTCCTTTATTCGAACAACTGACGGCGGTTCTTCTGAAAATCTACACGATTTTACAAAGTCTAAACGAATCGTTAATTATTCGGCAACAATTAATACGCGGCACTTCCTATCGCGGTGGATATAAAACTGAATATGGGGTACGGACTGGCACGGACTTCGCCAACCTGCCACACTAGTATCGTTTAAACAACTGACTGTCTCGAGCTTCTAGAAGGTTCCGTAAGTGTGAAAAAGTCGTTAATTAATGAACAGTCTAGTTAAAATCAATCGTAGTAAACAGTCGTGTAATCAAGGCTAGCATCCGTAATAATATTTATGTAATTTATCTATCATTTAAAACTTGTGATGGTTTTGATTCAGTCACTCAACGATTCAGTATGCAAGTGTCGAACTCACAGTCGATTTTCGATGCACTCGGAACCCCCGACCTCAGTTGTTTTCCTGATTTCAAGTAAGGCGCATGAGTTCCGCCACGTCCACTACGATTCTTGTGAAACTTTTGAGAATAATCCGGAAGATTATTTCGAACAACCGTCTTCGGCCTGGGTAGATTGAGTTGTGGATTACAGGTGAATTAGAAATGATAATTCTGACGGCTGATAGATTTCGAGAGACCGCCAGAGCTGCTCATATATTCGACTCGATTCGAGCCTTCGCGATTCAGAGAGAGATCGACATTCGGCATCAATCGAATATTCGCTTCTCAAAACTTGAAAAGTGGTGAGTGCGCATTTCATTGTCAATTAATTTGTTTCATTAGTTTTTTGCGTTTATTTATCTATTCCGTGATGGCCTGGTCGCTGGCTTTGAGTTTCTACGCATTGAACATGGCTCCGAGTAATTTGAAAAAAAACAAAAGACAAACCGAACGATAAGTCGACGCGGATTGCGGTCATTTGTTTTGCTCGTTGGGGGGTCGGTCACGATATGTTTTTGCGGTATTTATTCGTGTATTGTTGTGAATTCTAGTGTCCCGGGTCATTGTAATCACTTGTCTAGCTGTTATTTCGACTTGCGTGCATGATGCTGATCTGTGGGGTATCATTATGACCGAAATATCAGACTTCCAGACTTCAACAAATGGTGAGTTCGAATTCGAACATTTTTTTCTTCATCATTCGATAACGAAAGTATGTCTCATTCTAGTTGTTAATTTCTTCTTTAGGTATTGGACTGTCACAGACCCTTTCGCCGGCGCGGTGAGCTTTCCTCAGACAAACAGTTAATCTTGCTCTGCTGTCCCAACTTTTTGTCCGACGATCATCTACCTTCAACATATTATATTCACCGTACTTCCTTCAACTTACTAGACAGCTATAGCCAACAGGGAAGCAGAGAACTCTGGGTAAAATCCAAGACTCTTGAGATCTGGGAGGCAGCTCAAGTCTGGTCTTGGTACCAGCAGCGATGGGGTGAGTCGCATGAATTATGGCTTCCTCAACTTCTTTGCCAGCTCACACGATGGTGAACGCTGGCATCGGAGTTGTTGTATTTTGTGACGTCTATCCCTGCTTTATTTTAATGTACTCTGTGGCGTGGCGGTAATCTAAATTATAAGTTATATTTGACTAGCACAGGTAATTGTAGGTTTGGCTGTCATTGAGCTTAGCACACCTGTATCTTGTAGCGTCACGAGTATAGAATTCATTTACAAAATCATTTGAAGTCGGTCAGTCAGTCAGTTAATCAGTTTTCCAGTCAGTTGACAACTAGTTTCTCAAAAATTAACTATCAAAGGACAAGCATTCATGGTCCTTGTAAAAAATAGTGTGCAGCTCATAGGCAACGGTATAAAGACCATCGTTTAATCGGCTCGCGTGTTTGCTACTTATGATATACTTAATGGTGATCGATCTCGTTTATGTCGTTCACTGATCGATTAAAAAAATTCTGTCCTTTGAATTGTGGTCTTTATCATAGTTTCAGTTTTTAAGCAAATATCAGGAATGAAATTTCGAAAATTCAACCTTCCAGGAAAAAAAGTTACTTTTCCAAACAACAATAATGATGGACTAGATTACTTTTACTTCCTTATTAAAATTTTGACCATCTTTCTTCCGATTCAATTACGTTTCAATATTGAAAAAATTGATAAAAAATAGACATAAAGTTTTTCGTTGAGTTTTTCACGTTCTGTATCATCATTACAAAATTTGGACTTCTTCGAACCCAAAATAACTCGACTGAGAATGCTGAAAGCATATTTTAGAATCGATTTTCATCCCTGAAAAAAACCCTTAATTTTGTATCCGAATAAGAAGGAGAGAACAAAATCGAAGAATGAAAAATGAAGCACGAAGAACGAAGAATGAAGACAGTGAAAACAAAAAACAGACATTTTAGATTAAGGTGCAATTTGATATTGAATTATTTAACTAAATTATAAAACTTTACGAAAATCACAATAATCTGATGTAACTATATCCTTGGCAACGTTTCGCGATGAAAATCTTTACAAGAGAAATCATGAATCATATAGTTTAATTATAAGAAAATAAATAAATTGTGTGAAAAAATTAGTTATAAGCTTATCATCTAAGATATAACTATAAGTTCCTTTAGTGGTAAGGAATCCCGACCCAAAGATACTCGTAATAGTATTAAATTATGAAAGAATAGGATGTCAAATAATATAAGAATTTTCTTCCCTAGATACACACATATTTTTTAGCCCTTAACTTTTTTCTTGATAAATTGACGGACATGATATTAATTCAATTCTTTCACTAGTAACGTATTTGTTCAATGATAACTGCATTCATTCAGAAACAATCAATGTCGACTTGTTTTAAATTATTTGAAGTCATATGATGTATAAATCATTCAAAAATTATTACATTTTGGCCAATCAAAACACACACCTTTTCAAAATTTAATAAATTTCGGCTTCAGCCGGGGCATGGGCAGCCCTGTATATTTGCACACACATCAGGATTTTGTTTTTATTTTTTTTAAAACCATGGTAAGTTTTTGAACGAGATACCACGGCAATGAATGTGAGATATGCGTGAGAACGAATGTTTTGTCGAATGCTCGAACACTTGGGAATTTTTCCATCCCACTACACTTGTATCTTTTAGCCCTTGACTTAATCTTGCTGTTCATAACAGATATGGTATCAATTAAAGTCATCTTTTCACTCATTTATTCACATATTCTAATGATTCTACATAAATTATTCAAAGATTAAAAAGATTCCATGAATTTTGATAAAAATACACACTCCTTCAAAATCTATAAATTATGGCTTTGGCCGGGGCATGCATGGGCAACCCTTGAACAATTTACACGCAGGACAGTAATATATATTTTTTTCTCTTTAATTACATTGTTGAGAGTTTGGCGAAGAATGTTTTGGTGCGCCGGCGTACGTGTGGATGTTTTTTTATCGTCAGTAAATTATTTTCTTGGATAAATATAGGTGGTATAGGTAGGTATAGGTGAAATCATTTATCGCGAAGGGTTTTAAATTTGAAAGTGTGAAAGTTCTCTAGTTTTAACCGCTGGGTGGGATGTGGGAGATACAAAATGGGTAGGCAAGAAATCGGAAGTGAACATAATCTTTTCTCTCCACAGCAATATCAAGTGATCAATAATCGCATTGATTGTCCCTTTTCAAACTTATTTAATTTTTTTTCTGTGCTTTACTGGCTTTGCTAAGTTAGTTTTTTCCGTATGTTTCCTTGGGTCTTCTTGTCAAGATCTCATCGATCATTTTACACCTAATAATTTACACATCTAAACCTGAACTACCAAATTAAATTTTTTCTAGTTCTTAATATTTTTGGTCACTTGATATGGGCAAAATGCGTCTGTCTTGCTCTCCGTACCAGCCGTGGTGCATGGAAGTGAGGTGGACGTTGAGCTCGAAGACTTCGCGTCGAAGAGGATCGCCGACCGCCACGCCACAAATTTATATCTTTTATATCAATGCTACCTTTCTCCTTTCCACTCCCCATGTCAATTTGAATAGAAGGATGCGATTAAAAAAATTGCATTTCTTCAATTCTTATTGGCAGAAAAATTCCAAGTCTGACGCTGCTCGTGCGCGGTATAGCGCGAAGACGAGGAATCGCATGATCTGTTTTGCATGGTGTTTGCTTGCTTTGTTAATTGAATTTTCTTAAAGTAAAATATCTAGCGTGACTTGCCACCTTGCAAGGCGCTTTGAAATATTATGTGATTTTGTATTGAGAAGTTTTCTTTCAGGAATTTAAAGGCGCAAAAAAAACCAAGATTCGTCGCTGCACCGGCGCGCGAATTTGGCATTCGAAAAATACTTTGGAACACCCACTGTCGCACCTTTTTGTGCGCGGGGCTTGACTTGCCTCTATTATATTAAATATACTTCGAAATTTCCTCCTTTAAATACTCGGTTCTTAGATCCTAGTATCAATTCTAATCTAGCTATTCAGTATGCATCTATTTATATCAATTAATTTAATTATTAATAAATCTATTTTTCTTACAGATCACCGTTCTTAATTCTGGTTGTCTTAACACTAATCAGATTTTGTTTGCAGATTTACTGTAGCTACGAATGCAGTTTGCTTTATTGATTTGCCAAATCGTCATATTTACAAAGTCGCAATGGAAAGACAAAACATGAAATTTATTTTGTAATCCTAATGAACATTATAAAGTTAAATATTGTATTTCATATTATCGACCGATGGCTAATCGCTAAAGTCGAAGAGGGCCCTCGTTCAGCAGACACCATGCGGCAAGACGACCACGAGGAACAGTGAATTGTTTAGATTTAGTCCATCAATATAAAACGACGTTCGAATCCGACACCTGTCAACGTTAAATTTTTCAATTTTTACCGAATCTTCATAATTTACAATGAAACGGTTGTCAGAAGAAAATACGAAACTTCTTTTTGAGAAGCTAACCAAATAGTAAGTCGACATTAAGTTTGAGGTTAAGCACGTTAGCAACTTAAATATTTTGTTTACACTTGACAATATAAATTCCTGCTAACTGACGCTGTTAATTTATTTGGCTTTATGCTTTTTTTTCAGCATCGGTGCTAATGTCAAATTGCTCATTGATCGAGCAGATGGAACCTATTGTTTCCGAGAACAGAGAGGAAGAGTTTATTATGTCTCGGAGAAGATTTTATCACTTGCTAGCACCGTAGCTCCTGAAAATTTAATCTGCTTTGGTACCTGTTTTGGAAAATTTACTAAGTCCGGAAAATTCAAATTACACATCACTGCTTTACATTATCTCGCACCATACGCACAGGTAGGTTCACACTGTATTGTCAGTCGATAATTTCTGAAATTTTTTTAGATATACTCTCAATCTAAATTCTTATTTTCTATTTGTAGTATAAAATCTGGTTGAAGTCATCCGCGGAGCAACAGTTCTTGTATGGACATCACGTTACCAAATCTGGGTTGGGACGGATAACAGAAAACACAGCACAGTATCAGGGTGTCGTAGTCTATTCTATGAACGATTTGCCATTGGTGAGTGTCGACCCTTATTAATGGCCGCCTTGAATCACCTCTATTCTTATTGACTCTGCATGTACTATATCCAGGGTTTTGGTGTAGCGGCAAAGAGTACGGCGGACTGTAAGCTTGCTGATCCTATGTCGACGATTTGTTTCCACCAGGCAGATATTGGGGAATATATCAGATCGGAAGATACATTGATGTAACTGGGACTGAATTTCGTATTTTTAAATGTGAGCACTGCTATCAGACAGCTGAATCTATCTACGATGCAGATGAAGTAGGATAACTTTCATTCCTCGTTTTCCACTAGATTTGATAATTTTTGGACGTGATGTGTCGTCGGATTTTGGACGAGATCAATAGAGTAACAAATGATCCTCGTTGGTAGGAATAAGCAAAAAAAAAAAAGAAAAAAAAAACATAGAAATGTGCAGAGTTGAAGTTTCAGGCCACCTTACATTTTCAGTCAGTATCCTACTCCTGGTGGTCAATAATTCTACAGCAGGTAATTTTATTACTTATTGATTTATTATAACATAAATGAAACAATCCAATGGTCATCGTGTCAAAGAAAAATGTCGTTTAATATTTATTACTTTTTGTATAATAATGATTGTAGAGCCTTGTCCGCTCACAGCGACTACATCGAATTTAATAGAAATTAAAAATTCTCAGCGAGCTATACATTGCCTTGAACAACCAGCCCGTCAGTTCAATACCATGTAGAACGCGCTCCGAAATATATTTTTCACTTAGAATATTCTCATTGCTTCCTATGATTGAATAGCGACGCAGTTTTCAAGTATTCTATTTAAATCACCAAGTACAGGTTTTCTCCAGAATGCAATCGATAGATGTTCGATAATACGGATGAGCTGTTGTCAATTCTTTTTAGTTTGATTATCGCCGTTATTACAATTGGAAGAATTAGTTGCGATACACTAAAACGCGGTTCTAAGAACATGACAAAAAAAAGAAATAAATAACCATTTGTGGTAACTCAGTATACATTTCATAACTTATGTCACAAGCAAAAATTAGTCCGAGGGGAATCTTCAACCTTCTACAGCGGGTGGCTTTAGTTCGTCAATCCTTGGGTTCCGTTGGTTCTTCTGAAAAAATATTTGAATATTTTACTCATATATTTTTCATTGTATACACTAGAGAGAGCTGTCGACAAAGTTCATATCGTCTGTCATCAATGACGAGGATTTTTTACATGTGAGAAAAAAAAATAGTTATATTAGACATGTAGTTTCCGTTCCGGCCAGTGCTCAGCACACTCCGACATATGTTGTTTGAGAAACACTTCCACGATTTTTTATTTGATTCCCACGCACCTTATCTGTCTAATCGTTATTAACGTTAGAATTTATCTCGTTCCAATTATCTTTAATCAGCGAGAAACAAGAAGCTCATACCACATAATTAATTTCGTTACGGTGTTTTTTTTTTTAATTTTTTGCATTTGGAAACGCGTTTTTTTTTATTCCTGGGAGGAAAATAATTCGTAGATAAAGGGATAAATGTATCAGGTATAGGAAAAATAATCGAATTGGGAAAGGGTATAAAAATCGAAGCTTATATTCCGATTATTGGGAAAAATGTATCGAATTAAAATATCGTTGGACTATATATGATTACGTTTCAACGGTGGCTGTCGATACCCGAAATGTGGCAATATTTCACGCGCAATATTATCATTGTCGGTCCTACCTTTTATCCCTCAGATCCCCCCTTTGTTTTATCCTTTTTGTATCATCCTCTTTTTTCAAAGGGAATAATACCACGGACTATCAGACCAACGGTTTCATAGGTTTCGATTGTAATTTCGGCGTATATTTTTTGTTTATCGAAAAATAAATTCTTAAAAAATTGTCTTTAGAAAAAATTTGCATACCTGTGGAAACAGCGATACAGATTCGTGACTCCGGTATAGAGACAGGCAAATGCTCCTTTCGTTCCTTCATTTTTGATAAGTGTTAAGCGATTCTCTGGAGCGGATCTGTGCGTGACGAAGTTTTCATTGTTTTCTGAAATAATCAACAATTAACATCAGTCTTCTATTTTAAGAAGAAAAATTTTGTGAATTGGGAAAAGCATTTCTTACTCAGCTCCTGGGTGAGGACTTCAAGTTGCTCTTTTTCGGTCGTTTGATGGTCAACTGATATTAGAAAATCTAGCGAAGTTTCAAAATGTTTGAGCGAGTCGGTCCTCTGGTCGTTCGAAAATGTTCGTTTACCGTAACGACTTCCCAAAAAGAATCTATCTATACGAGGTGATACCTCAACGTCTTTGACCGACGTTTCATCATCGGCATCGTTCTTTTGCAAATCATTTGGCACCGCACCACCGCTACGTCCATACCTGCTTCCCGACCAAAACGAGAAACCTGAAGAATGAGAGAAAAAAAAAAATATCTTATGCCACCAAACCGAGATTACCCCCCGCTAATTATCTCAGGTTAATCAAAGCGTTTCAACGTTGGTCGGCTCGCGAAAGTCTGACGATGGGTCATCCTGCAGGGGTCAACAACAAGGTGGAGAAACACTAGGAGATAGTTAGAGGGTAGTTATAGTTTGGCGCAGAGGACTTGATTGCAAGGTCCGAGGTAACTCGGGTCATGTCGTTGTATCGATAATTACGCGAGTCTGCGTCTAATTATGACGCTGCACACAGAAGACAATAAGAAAAAGAAGAAGATAGCGATCGCGATCGGTTTATTTAAAAAAATTTCATATTGTACCTTGCCCGGGATCCTGCCGTTTTCCGTAACGTCCGTTCGTGTAAAAGTTTTGAGCTGTAACGACGGTCGTTACCATATAACCGATCCAAATCCAAGCTGTTATTTCAATGGTCATGCTGCACCCCGGTGATATACCAGATCTAACGAATCGCCTGCTAATCGCGTTCAGGAACATTTTTCCAGATCTGTAATCAAGAGATGTAAACAAAACGGCAAACTGGTTAATCCGCAACGTTATACATATATGGCGATATAATTTTTAGAAATAGTTTTTTTTTTCTTTCTTATTTTGCTTTCACACGTCTTATGACTCTGAACCACAGAAATCAATCAATAATCGATCATATTACGCATGAAGAAATTTTCGCCGCGAGGAAAGCGTCTATCTTTTCTTTTTTTTTTTGGTTTTCTATGAACTATAAGGGAAACATTATCGCAGTTTTCTTTCCATCGGCATTATACATACAGTGATTTCATTCCTTGCCACCTAAAATATTTTTTTTTTCCAATTTATTTTTCGTTTCTGTTTTTCTTTTAGATAATTCCAGTTTTTAGTTGTTATATCTTTTACGTAGAACTCAAAGGTCGCCGTTCAATTTTCAAAATCGCACGTATCGTCCTTGAATGATATTTATTTTTCCGATCACCGTTCTTCTAAAGCAGCCCTTGAAGTTGACCATTTTCATTTTCACACAGAGGTTTTCTTTCTTCCAATTCTTGATATTATTCGCACAGCGATCCCATTTGCATATGATATATCATGGAAAATGTTAACGCAACGAATACCAAAGAAATTCTGAAACATGATATTATTTCATATACATATAGAAATTCGTATTATTCTCCAGGTTGATAGAAAATTAAATTTTATATAAATGATATAGTTCTACTATTGCAAAGGATATATCATGATTGCGCAAGTTTATTTAACTCCTTTTTTCATTGAATCATTCCTTTTTTTTTCGTTTCCCTTTTTTCTACATTTTATTCGGAGTGAAAGGTATTTAAGTGATTTCATGGCTCATATTTGAAAAAAAATAAAATTTAATATCGTTGCAATGTTCTATATATGCCTATATTTAAATATCCATTGGTACATATATCATTTAAATATAAACGTATGTATAAAACAACTAAAAAAAAAAGAAGGAAAATAGATATTTTCATTGACATCAAGAGGCTTCTCAATATATCGTCCTGCGATATACATACAAGTGCACCCATCCGCAGAGTCTTGAATTCATTTTATCAGGGATTTCTTTTTCTACAATTTTTTATTTCTTTTTCATTTCTCACATACGATTACTTGCAAAAATAATACATGTGCGAATAAAAATGAAAATTTCAACAGTCCATGCGATACAAATTAAATCCTGAAGTTCAAATTTCTGTAATTAAAAAAAGATGTACTGCAACTGTTAAATAATTATCAAAGTGGAATATCAAGACGCGTTGTAACGAATAATGTAATACGCGATGATATTTCGTATAACCAGTTTTTCTACTATTTTGTTGGTATTACTTAGTTGCGATATTTTTAACCGTGACGGAAAGTCGGGCAGACAAGAAACGAAAAAATAAAAATAAATTATTAAATAATTAAATAGTTAAATACAAATAGAACGTGTAGAAGGACAACGAATTTTAGAATTTTGAAATTTGTACGATCATGCATAATTAATTGACTTGCCATCCGTGACAGAATCGTGAGGGTTGTGGACCATTTTTTTATTTAAAAAAAAAATGTTGTTTAATCTAATTTTATTCTATGTTTTGGACGATCTTGTTAATTTTGTTGAATTATTGGTTCGGGCAAAATCGGGTACAAAGTTGAACTCGAACTGATGTGGCTCTTGATGCTCCTGCGCTTTATATAGACCCCGATTTACCACCCACAAAGGATCCGATCTCCCTTGCGCGCGGTAGACCTGACACCAAAATGACGATTATCTTATCTTATTATTTGTATTTTACACATAGGAAATTTATCCTGAATTTAATCGCACGAAAATCTCTGCGACTCCCATTCTTATGCGTTCAATTGTTTAAATTTTGAATCAATTTTTTCCTTGATCGTTTACTTGGAATTAAATATTTATATTTGTTAGCGATCATTTGTGAGGTGTTTCTCCTGGCTTGTATATAATTAAATCTTTGATTTTTTCATTTACAATTTTTGTACATTTCACATATCGTATATTCATTCCAGTATAATATGGCTGCCTATCTCAGGAGCAGGGCTATATGTATAGAAAGGTCATCTAGAAATGTCTCGTATAAGAGGTGAGATGAGATAAGACAACTGTCCAGATCGTTAATTTGATAAGAAACGCTAATTGACGACGACAATATATCGGACTAGACAAATTAAAAACGAACTACTGCACTATCATAGAGAGCATTACATTTTACGTTGTATGTGAAACAACAAAGAAACAGAGAATAATGAAATCGAGGGAAAAATATATATATTTCTTTTTATCGAAGATTAAACTAATGAATATGTAAATTTTTAAAGAATACAAAGACAATGGACGGAAGCCTGAGGGACATGAATATTTTTGTCAACTGATCGGCATACATTTATCAGGCGTTGGCTATTATCGTTGACCACTTTCCTGTTCAGATCGCTTAATTGGACTCGTATTTATGCATTTGCATTCCGTGCGTACGATAAAAACGCATGAGGAATAACTAATAGTCTCGAGCTCGTATTGAGGACGTCAAACTACATTATCATATCACACCGACGGTGCGATCTTTGTACGTGAAAAAGAAATGCAACGATAGAATTATCTGATGTGGCGTACAATGAAACCGTGTAATATAATAGAATAGTTTTAACTGGTGGAAATAATACTTTTCATCACGCGAAGGATTTCATTTTCACGCCGTCTGATTTCCCGAAAGTTTTTTTCTAATTTCTGCGATTGAACGATGTGCGGTAAATTAGCTTCAGGTTATATGAATAATTGAATGATTAATAGTTCATGATTCTATTTGAAGAGTGGCGACGATTGTGATCGCAAAATCGTGCGATTTTGAATATATAATTCAAATATACTTGTTTGTGACGCGTAGTAATGAGGATTCTACGCTTGCGCATTTCGCATGGAGAGTCGCTCACTCATTCTGTATCCGAAAGTCCGCAACGCAAGGTGTCAGTCGGCCATGTTGGTCATGAATGTTAAACCACTGCGTCAATTACCGTCCGTAAATTGCCTGAAAATAATAATCTGGTGGTAGTTTGTTATCAATTTAATATCGTAACGATCGAAAGAAGGTATAGTTTTTATAATATAATAAATTCAGTTAATAAGAACGTGAGGAAACCCAAGTGAAAATATAATAAACTGGATTAAATTGTTCATTAAACCGTGTTCGAACATGACAACTGAGGAGAAGTTCCACGCCGCGGTAAACGTTATCAGGAATTTACCAAAAAATGGTGAGTCCATGTTATTTTTGGAGCAGTATCTTCGGAAACTGATTTATCATCCCCCTTAACAACGTGTTCTAACCTATAAATAAAGTGCGAGCCTTTTGTCGGATTAGCTAAGAAAGCTGAAGCGTTTTTTGGTTACTCGCTATGTCGTAGAATCAAAACAAAACATCAATGACTCATTGTTGGCGGCGTATTCTAACGGGACGAAATTTGCGCATTCCTTTTTTCAATAATTTAGATTTTGTGCTGACCGATTTTTTTAAATTAAACGATCGAAGGTTGAGTACATCCTGTACTGTTTTAAATTCTTTGCACATTCGGGGTACAAAGTCCTGAAATATGAGTACAAGGTTCATTTTTCTTGTTTACTTGTGCAATACTCGACACTTCCTCCGACCTGTAATATCCACATTATATATAAACTGATCATAAATATTTACCAGTGTAACATGGCAAATAACAACTTTGTGTTAATTATGTCTTTGAGAAAAAGAAGTCTTTGCCAAGGCCAATTCCCTCGACATTTGTAATTTGCGTCATCTTTATTAACAAATCTAAGCTTATTGCAACGAAGGAATTATCAATTCAACTAGAGCTGTGAGTTTGATTAACAATGTTACGCCATCAATTGTTCCTATTGTGAGCCAATGCTCGACTGTTTCTTATCGTTGGCTGTTTCGAAACATTTTCAAAGTGCGGTTGGCGTTCATATATTTCACCGAATAGTCCTGCTTGAATATTTCTCTATGCATAGCCGGATCTCTACATTACAATGTCATTGAATATTTCGAGTAGTTCTACGAGCTATGTTTAGTTGAATATAGTCTGAAACTTTTCTTCTACCAAGTAAATAGCATATTAGAAAACCAAAGAGTTCTCCTATCGGTAATGGGAGAAATTGTCCTATTTTTAAGGTGGATTTGTATCTTTTATTACGATGTTAGAATATCTTTAGCAGATTATTAACTTGATTGATTCGGCAATCTCTGTCTTTTATCAGTTGAATCATAGCTCAATGTTATTCGAATTTATTTATCCATGTCCTTGACTGACGCCTGTTCATCCTTGAAGAAATTCCGACTCGAGTATTCCTGGAATTTTTGTAGTTACTAACATAAACTCATGGGATTTTTACAAAGACGTGAAGTTAACGATTGTATAGCTTTAATGGACTGATTGAGAATCAGATTAGAATAAATCACTTGGTAGCGTGGATGGTTTCACACCCGCAGTGTGTCGAAGCCCCACCTTTCACTTTTTACCTTTCCTTTGGATGGACTATTTACTCGTATTCAATGCATGCACGTGTATGTATTGTCTTTTGAGCTCACAGAAGTGCATGGGGAAAGTGACACTGACCCATAATATGGTGTCTTTATGTACGTTTGAAAGTTATAATAATTATCGTCGCTGGAACGTACTTTGCTTTACAACAGCTATCCATTATTTAAACTTTTTTTTTACTAGTTTCGTAATTTTTCTGAAATCTCTCCAATGCTCGCGTTCGTTGACCTAGCCTAGGATATCGCTGAGTTGAGTTGGCAATCGGTTTTGTAAATTTTTCAGGTCAATTTTATAAATTAACGATGGAATTATTATCCCTGTAACAGGGGAGTGTGTACTCAGAGATTGAAAGATTGTGGGATTGAGAGCTGTTAGTTGCGTAAGTGAAAGGCATGAAATTAAGTCAAGGCAGCACCAAACGTTGGCTGTTTGATTTAAAATAATAAAAACTGAGCCGTATTAGCATCAAATAGCATTATGCGTACATCCAAACTGGAAATTTACCAGTTTCCTCTACTAAAACTTGACGATCATCATTATGCTACAAAAAATTAAATAAATAATCTAACACCACAATAAGCTGTTTGGACAGCTCGAAATATAGCTGAGTTCTCGGGAACAAAATTCATATTTTTCCAGATTAATAAATTTGCTAGTGTATCGATTTATTACATAATGAAAGTAATTGCTTCACGTCAGTAAACTGGTCGAAAAAGTTCGTTACTCGATGATAACATAGAGTTAGATAACCGAGAGTGGTTTTGATGATATCGATATTATTTGGTGATGAATTTCTTCCTTACAATTAATCTGAGATAAGTTTATCTCGATGATTTAGCCATTGAACCTTACTAGAAAGTTGATCAAGTATAAGTTTTGTAATGCACATTGAATGGTGAAACTGTATAACTCACTTTCTGACTTTCACACTTACTTATAACCCGCTGGATGTTCCTATCAATTGTTAGATCCTTGCATTTTGCGAGTATCAGGTAGATCGGGAAATTTTCTAGAAGGGCTCTAATCTTGCCCCTTGAGACCCATGCGACCCAGTTTTATATGTGTCTTTGACCTTTGGATTGTGAGCAATACTGGTTTATGCTAGTAGTTTGGAATGGGATTAATGCTCAGTTTGCGTGAATATTCATTTTATTTGGAGTAAGAAATGAATAAACTTTATTTCATATCGCCACGTTATTTTGGCATTTAGAACACTGACCTTGTGCGTTAATGAATTTATTCGATTGCAAATTGTCTTAAATTACATATTTTGATTTTAGGAGCATACCAGCCGAGCAATGAGCTTATGCTGCGGTTTTATGCCTATTTCAAGCAAGCCACCGAAGGCCCTTGTCAGCAGCCAAAACCTGGATTTTGGGAGGTTGTACGAAAAGCAAAATGGGACGCTTGGACGAGACTTGGCAATATGAGCCGCACTGAAGCTATGAATAATTATGTAGATGAACTCAAGAAGGTAGATATCTACTTTCTTTATCTAAGACGAGTGACTGATATACGGTCATCGGGAATAATTAATAAGTGCGTGATATCGCATACGGGGGCAAACGAAAAATATTAATTATCAATTTAGCTTCTCCACTTTTCTTCAAAGATTGTCGAGACGATGTCATACACGGACAACGTGGCAAATTTTCTTGGAAGTTTGGACTCATTCTACGACAGCGTTCCCGCAGAAGATCTGGAAATGCTCGTAGGCCCGGTTCTGGAAAGAATACGATCGCGGCCTGGCTCCCCACTTGCCGGATCTCCGATCGGTTCGTGCTGCCAGAATCTAGTGGCTCTATTTACATAAGTTATAAAATTTTAAACATACTAACATTGCACCTAAAGGTAAGGACGGGCCATGGCTATCCAAGTTTATGTTCGATAACTAAATTCAACTATTTTTCCCGCTAGATTTTTCAACCGAAGTCTGAAAAGTCGTTCCTCTTTTCATTCCACCTTTATTACAGGGTCTAGAGAAACATCACCACACAGAGTTCGTGGTGCTTCTAGACACATAACAAGCAGCTTGGAAACTAGTCCAGCGAGCAGTCACAGTGCCAGTCCGTTACCTCCTGATACCGACGGAGAAGAAGAAGTGTTTATAGATACTGTTGAAGTGAGTGCTTTCTTCGACTACCACCTTTTGTATTTTAACTGTGGTGGGTTGGCGACAAAAGGCCTGACCCTAAAAGTTTTAAGCCCTCTTACCACAGATGCACTTTTTACGTGACGCTTTTTAAACTGCTTTCACTTTTAACAATCCTATCAATTGTTAACAAATTATTCTGACTCTGTAGATTTGCTTTGTTGAATCAACACGCTCTATGACTCTGAGATTACGTAACTCTCTTTTTATTTGAAATACGTTTGAGTCGCTGTTTTTACTTGAATAATGAGCAGTTTGAGATGTGTTCACTTTTTTCACACACTTCAACCTTACTTCCTTTCAAATAACAATTCAGGTTTTGGTTCACTGATCCGCACATTATAACTTTTACAAGTTTTACGCTGGGCAAATGGTTTAATATTACTGGCACACTACCGACAGACATAATATAGTGTGCGAATGAAATCGTGCACAATTTTATGCTGTACGATTTGTTATTTAGAAAAGTTATTGCAATGGAAAAGGAAAGGTGTGTCAGCTGTGTAAATGGATGATAGATATTATTATTATTTTCCCTGTTCCTATTCGTTCGCTCAATTTTGTGCAAACTATGTAGTGATTCTTGAATGAGGTAAGCATGTGCGTTGAGTAGACGTGTGTAAAGCACGTGTAGTTAATATCGACTAGCTATGCGACCGGATTGCAAGAAATCCAGTCTGAGAATGCGCCAACTTCCGATCACTGTGCAATACCTGTGGATTTCACATTTGACGAGGGGTAAACACTCTTGTGAGGTAATGGCGTTGGAATCCTCTTGGTATGTAAAAAAGTTTCCAACATTCTCCATGGATATTTGTCTTCTGTATTTGAACTTTTAAAATTCTTTGTCTTTAGCGAACGCCTTTTCGCTAACCCTTTTGTGTACATTTTTGGCTATTATTACTTCCCCTTTATCAGGTTGTCATAATCTCTTCGTTTTCTGTATTGATATCGTTTTGACATTATCATTGAAATTTTGTTATTTGAATGGAAGTTGAATGGGGTAGTCTGAAGAGAGCATCGCCCCAGCTGTATTTACAAGCTACTCCTTTCTCTCCGACGAAAATAATGACCACTCAACAGGAACTAATACGGTGACTGGTAATGGTGAGAGATGGTTGCTTATTTTTGCTCTGACTCTTTATTTACACACTTCTTAATACTTGTCTTACTGTGTGGTACTGTTTTTAACATCGCCTGCGAATTATGATTATATTAGAAATGAATGTCAGATGTAATTTGTTTGTGTATTTATCTGCATCTTTGAACTATGGATCAACGGAGTGGGAACGAAAATATCTCTGGTGAGGTAAAGGTGAATAGTTTCCATGGCATGGCAGCTGAAATGAGTTATTATTTTCGCCGCTCATCTTGGCTAAAAAACTGTTAATCATACTACTAATTTCACCTGGCAACAGATCTTTTGCATCAATTGTTACAGTCTGCTCCTGAACGATCTAACAAAGATGGAGCCAAGTTCTCCAATTCCCTGCAGCAACAGCAGCAGTTGAATTCATCTGTTAATAATTCACATGTAAAAATGAATGGTCAGGCTACCATTGTCAAAGAAAATTCAATGGATCTACCGAGGGATCATTCAACCACGAATGGTCATGTTCATATTAATTCGGACATCAAACCTGACAGAGGAAGATCTAGAGAAAGAAAAGACGATAGAAAAAACGCAGAGTTCTTTGCTCAAATTACAGCAACTGTCCAACATCTACAAAGAGATCTTGATAGAATAACTGCACGCGTACGCAGCCTCGAAGGACATGCTCTCAGTGCACTCTCTCCGCAGCTTGTACGTTCATTAAAAAAAAAAAAAAAAAAAACATTCAGTCTCATTGTAGTTTTTACTTTGAGCTTTATGTAAATATTTTTATTTTAGGAGGCACAGGTTTTAGAACGAAGATATCCGAAGTGGTGGCCATTGCCCGAGTGCTCACCACGGGTCTTTGCTGTGATGATTCTCTGGCCATTTGTCGCTCATGCTGTGATTTCACTTGCTCAACGTAGTCGTCAGCGCAAGCTGTGATGCTCTCTATGCTTTACGCCACTTTTATTCCACTGGTTAATTCAGGACATGAATTTTCAATACAATGTTCTAGGTTGGTACACAATATACCTATAATATCTGTAAATTGCGGGCTTTGAAATACTTAATCGTACGCGCCGTATTGAAAAAGGGAAAAAAAAAGAAATAAATGATATGATAATACCGCGCGTTTATATTGGGATTTTGAGGATAATTAGCCTTTAGATATACAATACACGTAAAATAGGAATATAAATACTGTACAATATTATGATATCCTATAATATATTACAGAATATACAAATAAAATTTTCAATTCGGAATATGTAATATTCGAAAGATACAAAAAAAAAAAAAATAAGGTATTTAAAGTTTCACGTGAATATAAATTCAAATTTTATCGGTTGTTCTCAGTTTCACTATTGGAGTACTACTTGAATTTGCGTATTTTTAAATTATTCAAACAAAATCTTTATGCAATCTTTACGTCATACGATAGTTGTGCCAATGATGCCAACCAGCTCAGTTTTTTTTTATCAAATAATTTGCAGCAAAAAGAGTCATCAAAGTTATTTATTTATTTATTTTTTGTTTCACCAAACTTTGTTAGTTTGAATTAATCTTGTTGTGATTTTGTTAAATTTTATTCAACCGACATCGACTCTCTAAAGTTGAATTATCAATCTTTGAATTACGTACTATTTCGATCAATAATTCGACGATTCAAAATACCTGTACCTATTATACTATATTGTAAATAAATATAAGTGGGCTTCTGCGTATCATATATTATGTAAATAGATCGTTATAATTTTCTTCAAAATATTATTATTATTATTTTTTTTTATTTTTTTTTCATTCGTGTTACTTTTATTCGATTTGTTGAAAACTACGCCAAATTTTATATAGTTAGAATCTAGATAATGTAGGTGGATTTTAGAGAATGAATATCATATTTTATATTTCTTGTATAATCATCATGTTGTCAGATATACATTTATATGTATATTGATACATACATAAATATACATATAAAAGTTAAGAAGAAGTGACTCGCCGTCATACCTTCTAAGTACCTTAAATTTCAACACGATGCTCTTACGTCGTGATCCTTTCATCCACCCATTTCACTTCCATTCTCAGCTACACATTTTATCATAAATAAATAGACCTGATATCAGGCTATTCGTTATTATTTACTCTAGTCTAAGAGTTTTGATATTCACGTTCTAATTTACTAACTAATTTAACAGAATGTTTGTCACATGTGAATTCATTATCAGTTTTTTAATATTTAATTTTGTTCTTCGCAGTCAGTTCAGAAACTGTCGGCGTGCTTCGCAAAACCCTTTCAACCGTGCATTAGAGATGGAGTAGAAAAAGTTTCTTCGTGAAGTGTGGCACAGAGCGATTGACCGAGCTTTCATCGGAGAGGAACTCTTCTGACCTGGGTGAGCCAGGCGAAGGGTATTAAAATTTATATTTCCTTTCATTATCATAATATGCCGTTTTATCAACTACTACAAATCTCTCAACGGAGCTTTGGCGGAACCTCAAAGATTCTTCGCAAAGAATTCGAACTTTTCAATGCGATTTACGGTCACGCTTGCCACGTGTAGAACCGCTCCCCCTATCGCAACAAGTGATTATTACTATTATTTTTTCTTTTTATGCAATCAGTCGTTTTATAAACACAACTGTTATCATCGGGTCACTAAAAAATCAATCTCAGGATTATACCGTCGAAATTATATGAAAAGCGATAACCGGCTGAAAGGTTGAAAAATAAAAATTTGCCGGCCTTTTTGTTTTTATTCGAGCAACTTTCATTTTATCATGAAAAACGTGTACTGGATGTAGACACGGCATTTAATAAAGGCGTGGGCGTCGGGCAGCGCGGGTGCTAGGACGATAGTTAGCAGCACGACGCTCGGCGCCGCAACCCGCACGTATAGCCGACGCCGTCTGGACGCGCGGCGTCGTCGTCGTCGTCGTCGTTGTGCAGCTCATGGAGTTCCAAACTCACGTTCTCACTGACATTCACATTTACATTCACATAGATGGAATAATAGAGAGGAATCTACGAATAGAGGAACGGGACGTAGGTGGTAGTTCGGTGTACCGGGATGACTAGGTATGGAATAGGTGGTTTTTCCAAATGGTGTGTAAATAAAAATAGGAGAATAGCTGATGGATAGATATATTGGTAGACAGATAGATAGATAGATAGATAGATAGATATCAAACGACAATATCACGCATCTTTTTTTTTGTCTTTTTTTTTTGTTGGTCGTACTACCAAAAGGACTATTGTGTACATACACTTTGAACGATTACATACATTTTAACCGTGCCTTATATTATAGTTGGCATATTATCCATCACCCACATATCATCATCGTATACATCAACTTAACGAACTCCAACGTTATTCGATCCCGTCGAATCATTATAATTTAGCGATCCTTCACCCTACATCTATAGATATACACATATGTACATACTATTTTATATACATATGTATATACACACCAGTATTGTGTATTCATTTTTCCATGTGGTCGTTGAAACACGATTCTTTCAATACTTTTTATTGCCGTATAAATTTCTATTATAGTAGACGTCCTTTTTTTTATTTTTTTTATTTTCATTAAATTCTCGTTGTTTTTTTTTCTTTCCACTTTCTCGAGAGTAGCAGAAAACATAAATCATCATCTTCGGTAGACAAACTTCGAAAAAAAATCGACTATTCTTTATCGAAAAGATATCGCGTTTTTTTGTTGTTGGTTTTGTTTGATTTTAATTTGAATTTTTTCCTCCATCTTGTTACTCACGCGATAATATGCATGTGTACAGAGATTACGGTATTAATACGTACGTACACGTGTGTATAGGGCGTACAAATTTATAGGGATAGGAATAAACAAACTAAACTATAGCTTACGAACGAATGAATTTGTCACCCTAGGTGCGAGGGGTTACGTTATTTGGGGCTAATTTCCGTGCTCATTTCGGTAAGAGTACAGCGCGCAGAACTGTGTTAGCATTTGGGGTTGGGAAAGGGCAAAAAAGAAAAAAGAAGGGGAAGAGAAAAAGAAAAAGAAAAAGAAAAACGGGTGGAAAAGAGAGAGGAGGTAAAGAGTCACAATGAACGAGACGCTCCCTAGACCGTGGTTAACGTTCATGATATTTAACAAGCAGTAAATCCCTAATGAAAATCGGGGTCCGACTAACTTGTTGGTCATAAAACAGAGTTTATTGGAAAGAGCCAATGAATATTTTCATCCCTTACATTACTTTTTGAATTTAATCTCTATATGTGACTGCGGCGGAATGAAAATAAATATATGTTCGACTAAAATTTCAAAAAACTCGTTGAGAATCTGATCGAGTCGATGAAAAAATTTACATCGCGCGTTACATTTTTATTTTTACAATATACATTTTATAACAATATTATCATCTGCATTTCGTCGGATGAATCGGATGTAACGTCAAAAAATGAATTTCTTTTTTACAAGGTTTGATCGGAAACACTCGATATAATTTGTAAATTTAATCGTACACATGATACCGCGATATGTGTGGGTATACAATTACCTATACACTTACACGTACATATGTATAGGCATTTACCTAGTAGGGTCAACAGACACGCGTAATAAATTTAAAACTCTCCATCAGTCGTCAAGTGCCTGTACATATATACATATTACGTGTGTATACACGTAACACTATAATTAACAACGTCGATCGGTGTAAAAGATTTGTAAATAACGTAGGTACATATGTACATATAAAAATGGGAAATTTCAATCACCATGCAGCGGTGCGCGATCACTGGATTATGATTATGATTATTATTTTACATTTTGGTACACTCGTCAATCACACTTGAAACTTGGACTAATGCGTCCGCGGTTTGTGTGCAGCGCCACTTTGAAAATTTCATTTTTGTTTTTCTTTTTTCTTTTCTGTTTTCACCCAATTTTTATTTGCTTTTATAATCTCCGCGTTTTAATGTGGATATCTATTATATGTATAACCGATATTTTTTTTTGTTGGTTTTATAAATGTTTAATTTTCCATCCCCTAGGCTTCCGATCTTATTTACTTAATCTAAACCGGACTAATTCTTCCGCGATCTGTTTCCTCCGTATACGTAGTACATAGGCTGTAATACACTATATGAGTTGCGCGTGGCGGGGGTGATTAACGTTATTTTCCAATTTCCTGCCCAGCACAGCTGACGGCAATAAGAAATCAATATTCTTATACCGATTTTACGTCTCCCCTTTCTCGCTCTCTCGCTCGCCTCGTACTGCACTTCCACCCCTATAGTCGCGTACGTATGTATGTCTTCATTTCGTAGTATATATCTATACGTATATATCAACCATTATACATACGTATGTACGCATATATGTACTATGAATTTATATATACATGCTTTCCGACTGGTTTTGCAAGGCACTATGCGCCCCGCAGTTCTCGCCTCGCTCTAAATGGTCACTTGCTGTGACCTGAGTGCCACTAAAGTCGATCTACTTAACCCCGAATACATGGGGATATACATAACATTGAGACGGAATCTCATGGCGCCCAAGTTTTCTCCGAAAAGGAATTAAATCGAGAAAGATAGAGAGACACGGAGACGTTTCGATACGCTGAAAAATCATTCGAATTTCTTCTTTTTCTTGTTCTGTTTCGTTTTTTTCTTTTCTTTTTCAAAGAAACTGATATTCCTAACGCGAATCAAGAGCAACTTGTTCTGTAGATATACACGAGTATACTAGCAGCCTTCCACGATCCGATGGAATTACGAGCTTGGAGAATTTTTTTTACTTGATTCTCAATTGTTCCAATTAATTCACACGCCTATAATCCGTATATCCATACGGTTTTCAAATTTTGCCCTATAAATTCGTCGTAATAATTTTGGATTCGTGGGCCTTATTATAGTCCTCGTATCACAGCTTCATCAAAGAAAATTACGAGTCTGCAATTTTCTGAAGATGTAACCTCGTGTTTTTTTTATTCTTTTTCCCTTTATTTTTTTCCTCCTTTATCCGGGTGGCTAGAGAGAGAGTATAATAAAAAAGGGGGAAGCAAATTTGAGGGTTGAAATGGGCGGGAAAATCAAACGCGTGCACCCGGTAGAAGGATCGTAACACGAAATAGGGGATGTTACGCGAAGTGATGTGCAGATGACGCCCCCATGTATAGGGGAATTTGTTCGTTTGAAAAAAAATTTAAGCCTGTTATTTACCAGGTTATATATACATAATATATATATGTATACAAGTATGTACGTATGACGTAAATTGTAGATTGAAAAATCAGAAGTCTTCTAGATTTTGCCATAGAAGAGAAACTCATATGATTTTATTATCTAATTTATTCATTCAAACGTATACGAAATCGTATTTATTTATTTACTTATTCATTTTTTGTTGCCTGCAGCGTAGTACCTATCGTTTTATCGTACGTTATTCGTCACAGATAATAAATCGTTAGAATTTCGTCGTGTCAAGGGATGATTTTGTTCCCACCTCTAACGAGACAGTGTTATAGATGGAAGTCATTGGTCAGTGAGACGCGAAAAATATTTTATTTTTTTTCCCCACCACAGCTCTGCATACGTTTTATTATCATCACTTCCTTCTTTTTGTCTCTTTCTCTTTGGTCTTTATTATCATTATTATTATTATTATTTTCTTTTTTTTTCGGTATAACAAGGGGCGACTTGATACCTCATTCGAGAGATTTGTTACCCCTCGCTACGTGTCATCGTCGTTTCGCAATTTTTCGTCCTTTCACCCCTCTAAGCATCAGCATTGCACATCAAATTGTCCAGATGTATATTATATGCACGTCATTTTTGACGACCGGGGTCATTTCCGAGAGGAAATATTTTTCACTTTTCCTTAATTTTTTTTTTCCTTTTTCTTTTTCTATATATGTATATCTGCATATGGGGTACGGTCAGATCTAACGATGCGGAGTTGGCGAGGAAAAAAAAAAATATGTATAATAATTGGAAACAGAAAGGAAATGTGTTAAAAATGTATTCACTATTCTTCGCGTTATATTTAATTATTTATTAAATACATATGTACAGATTATCCTTAGTATTATACATATAGGTATGTATAAACATCGCGGACGTTGAAGGACACACAAGGGATATGGGGAAATGAAGAGAAGAAAAGAAAAGAAAAGAAAGGAAAGGAGAAGAGTAAAGAAGGGTTGTATGTGAAGTAGGTCAGTAACACTACTCATTGGCGCGCGCGAGCGCCTGTTTCTCTGTACAATATCGCGCTGACTTCACTATATACTATATGCATATCTATATGTATTAGGCTATATACCTAACTTTAGGCAGCTGCTACTGTAGCTCTATTTTGTTCGTGTCGCGGCGCTCGCGATTTCCCCTTATGGGTTATATGTATATGTATATATGCGTTATGTATATGTTTTCGCAAAATATGTGCACGATAGGTATGCGAGTATATGTATCTACATATATATTTACATGTTTGGTCTCTCTGCGTGTTACACGCGTGTGACGACGACGGACTGCGCCGCCGTTGCAATCAATACCAACCAACCAACCAACCAACCAACCTTCCTACCTATACGAACTAAAATGAACGAACTGAACTCTGCTTCGGAACTACCTTCAGGTTCTATTACGTATTTCTATAATGTCGTACCCGTTCGTATTTACAACAAATACACGGCTTACGGTTTTTCGTTTTTATCTTCTTCTTTTTGCAGGATTTGTGTTTTCTCATTTTTTTGCGCTCTTTTTTTCTTTCGCCAAGTTTTGCTAATTAAACGGATTTTATAAACTATAATATATAAAGTATATCAGACGCGAGAAAAAACAATCCTGCACGCATAATCCGTGATTCGAATCGGATGAAAGGTTGTACATATTTTGATTGCAAAATTAATCGGTATAGAAAATTTAACAGTTTTTCTATCAATTTATCGAATCACTTTTTTTTAAATTCTATAGCACCACAGATTGTAAGATTTTTTTTTTTCTCTTAACACAACGAATAACGAGGCTATATTGTTTGTCCACCTGTTTGAAGTGACGTGAAAAAAAGAACGTGAAAAGGAAAAAAATTACCAATAAAAAAAAAAGAAATTCTGATTTATGTGGAGATCGAGGCGTAATTCGATGTACATATTTGGGTGGTTGAAAATTCGCGAATTCTAGTATTGAATTTTTCGGCATGGGGGGCGGCAGGGTACCACTTGTTGGCGGGTCGTGGTGAGCAACAGATGCCCCTGATCCGGAGCAACCAACTTTCACAGCATTCGTAGTAGTCCGTTTAGTACCTACGTGTAACGTTAAATTTTCTTTTTACCTTTTTCTTTTTGACTTTTATTTTCATTTTTCGTTTCTTTCTGGATCATACTCGTAACATTTCGACCCCGATATCTTCGAACCCAATAAGATTCACCCCCGAAATAAAGAAAACAAAAAATAATCGTGCTCCCGGTTCGCATAGGTTGAAAAATTAAATCGTTCGTCAAAAATGCCAAAGTTCCGCATGCCTTACAATTAAAAAACTTGAGATTGATAACGAGGCGAAAATAGCAGAAAATCAAAAAAGAAAAAAATTCTCAGCCCTCTATGGGAATAGGCTTTTATCCCCTTCTTTCTTATTTTAATTATTTTTTTTTTCAATCGATCGATGACGTGAAAAAAATTCAAAAATTGATTAAAGTTTTGCGTCAAGCTTATCTAGAGTTGTGTATCGAGAATCAAAAGACGTTGACTTTTGGAAATGTAAATAACTCTATAACCTTGTATAAAAAGGGGCTCAGGTATTCAAGTTTGTAGATTTTTCATTCACTGCAGATTATTAAATGGCATTTATTCCCATAGAATTATATACGTAGATTTTACATAATATATCAAACTACACGTATTATATACACATCTAAAATCCTGCAGAGCGTATGTATACCTATAGCAGTACAGAAGTAAAATAAGTGAGGGTTGCACACCATTAGATTCTCGCCCTCATCGCATGCACATTCGTTTGAACCCCCTAAGGGATGGTTGCCTGATACATAACGGTGTGAAATAATCATGGTATTAAGTGCCGGCGCCTCGCAGCCTTGCCTTCTACTTTACTTTCCTTTCCTTGCTTTGCTTTACCTTTACTTTACTTTGATGGTGTGCTAGTAGTAGTGGATAGTAGTGGTGGTGGCGCCTAAACACCACTACCTTATAACTTGGAAGTTGGAAGCAAAGAGCTAGGTATAAGGTAGGTATGTATAGATATATGCACATATACATACCCGTACATATATGTTGTATATACATGTATAAAGTGCGCAGGCGCCATTTTGCGTATCATCTTTAGGTCCGAACTGAAGGCAGCCATTTTGTGCGCCCTTACTCGACACTTCGGGGTAACACTAGGAGTGGTGGGGTAGAATATAACCGTTCGAATATCGAACACAAGCTTCAGTGCGAGGGCGAGATGAGCTGAATTCATCTCATTCTGCTGCTGCTTCTGCTCCTCATTCTTCTGCTCTGAGGCTGCTGCAGCAGCAGCAGCTCAATTTTCGTCTGGACCGGGTTTTTCTCTTCATTCTTTTTTCTCAGTTTTTCTTTCTTTTTTATTTTTACCATTCAAAAGTCACGACTCTTATAATTCCAAACGAGTCGAGTGGTTTTACCATAAACCAGGATCTCGAATTTGTTTTGTTATATATACCAAAAAAAAAAGAAGTTTTTTATCTTTATATCTTTTTATTCATTTTTTTGTTCGAGCTCGTCGATCAAACGCCGATAAAATTTCACAAATTTTCGACTTTTCTGATTTACGTACTAAAAAAAACTATTGTAAAGAGCAGCAGCCGCAAATTCGTCGCGTGTAAGTTCCGATTAAAAAATTCAGAAGAAAAAAACATACAAACGAATGCGAATTTTCAGTAAGATCTGAGTAAACATGTGATTTTATAATTTTCGAAATTCTTTTTACCAATTTTGCGTTATCTCTCATCTCCGAATATCTTGTATGAAAAAAAAATTATTTCTCATTACAAACACGTAAAAGCGATTCTCCGCATGCGGCTTGTTTGTAATCTACGTATATACTACGCTCTATATATAGGTATGTATATAACGCAAGTTATATACAAACCATATGCATGCGGACATATGACGTATGTAAGAAATAATTTTCAAACAAACAACGAATTGGATGTACAGTTTTTTTTCGGTTTTCGATATAAAAATAATGTTAAAAAAAATAAAATAAATAAAAAATGTCTACCTTTTTTTAAATCGAAAACGCTAACTAAAAATTCATCGTCTTCGCGATATATGTACGTTGACGCGACCAAAAAAAATAACATAAAATAAAATCTACACATTTAATCATTAGAAAAAAACAGAAAAAGAAAAGAAATCACCATCGGAACCAGGGAAGCCTACCAACGATCTTCTGCATATGATGAATAATTATATGAACTTGGTGAGTGACGAATAAAATAATAATTTACAATTAACATACAATAATTAGCATCCATTAGATATGTACATTCGAAGATTTTGAAAAAAAAATAGTATATTTCATATCTCTTTCTTGTGAGTATTTGAGAAAAGAAAGAGAAACGAAGGCACAAAATCTTTCCAAACAGATGCGTTAAGAATTTGGGAAAATGGGGTCTGGGGGCGGGGGGGTGGTGGTGCAAGAAAGGGGTAAAATACATGGACATATATATTTTGGCGCTTGCGCGTGCCATTTTCATTGGAACTGACATCGGGGGTATATAGATTTGTACTGGTACGTGGTACATGCGAGTTATACCTTATGTATTCGTATGCACATATGTACGTACATGTACCATACATAACCTTATACGTACGTTTAACGAGGCGGCAGAGGGTAAATTCATTAGATGATTGTTTAATTAAGTTAATCGGCAGGGAGCAATTCGTAGCGAGAATATATTCTCTCCCTGCCCGTTCCTCTATACCGTTGTGCACATAAGGTTTATATGTATATAAATATATATATATCTTACGTATATACATGCATGTGCACATAATAATATACATAAACGTCTTATGTACGGGGTGCAGTGCGGGCGATAAAATTTTGACTTTATAGTCAGAAATCAGCGCTGCTATACGATTTTCGAGACGCGAATCTTATTTATTACATATCTAATCATGAAAATCGACGAATGCCTCGCGATTTACGCGCAACATTTTGAAAATTCTCCTACCTGTGTAAATAATACGGTACCACCCCTGTTACACATAATTATATTAATCGGTATATTTTATTTTAACATAATTGAATCAGATCTATGATTTTCAAAATGATATTTCTTTACCCTGTTCCTAATTTGTTTGTTTCAAATTTTTTCTTTTTTCAGTCTTAAAGTTATGTATTACCTATATCCGAACCGATCAAATGATCGAACGTTTTCGATTTATTTTTTTGAATATAATTCACTGTACACACGTACATGACATATACTATAGCTTTATACACCTGTTGAATTACGTGACAGAGAAACGAATGGCGGCTGGAGGGGGGTAGAGGTAGAAAAAAGTATAGGTGATCTCGCGTTTTATGTTACGTTTAGATTTTAATCCATCACATTCGCTCTCTCTCACATATCTATGGGGGGTGGCACGAAGAGATGGGAGGCAAAAGAGAACCAAAAAAAATAAAAAATCATTCAATCAAATAAATTAAAGAATCGATAAAATTATAGTAAATAAAAAATGAAAAAGACAAAGAGAAGAGAAGAAAAAAATACCACAGACAGGTATATAGAAATGCAGAAATTTTAGATAAGTATTTTTTTTTTTTAATCTGTTATATTATTTATGTATTTTGCTTTTTCTATTTTATTTTTCTTTATTCCACCCGCGCATTCGCCTTCGAAATTACAATTTTAGTTTTTTCGCCTCGTTGCGGACATCGACCGAATACTTTTTATTTTATTTTCCATTCCTTCTTTTTTTTTATACATTTATAAATATGAAAACTAACCACTAGACCATATCACATATATACACACATATACATATATACATATATGTAAAGTATCGATGTCCTATATAGTTTTATGTGAAAGGAAAAAATTTACATATGTATATTATAGATAGACACATACCTATATATTTATGTGTATAACTTTCGTTGAGATCGGTATTGTTTCATTACTCGATCGACGTGTGCGGGCTGGGGGTGGTGGTAGTGGTGGTGGTGGTGGTGGTGGTGGTGGTGGTGGTGGTGGTGGTGGTGGTGGTGGTGGTGGTGGTGGTGGTGGAGGGAGGCTGAGTAAAAAGAGACAGATAGAAAATAATTGGTGGCAAAGGCGTGGTGGGGGGGGGACGGGGAGGTTAAAATGGGAAAGAGAAAAGAGATGAGGGGAAAAGAGCGCATTTTAATCACCATCCCATCACCCTGATTTTATAGCTTGCTCCGCGTGGAAAGTTTTTGATTAAAATTTAAACCCGCGCGTCCAGCCATCGCGATCATATTCGCGCCATGCTGCTGCTGCTGCTGCTGCTGCTGCTGCTGCACCATCCAAAAAGAAAAAGTAAAAAAAAGAAAGGTAGATATATATAAAACCAAAAAAAATTATATACAAAAAAATATCAAAGATGCTCACTAAGTATTTATCTATATTCATTCTGCTTCAATAATTAACCTAGATAAATAGTGTATACTACCGTTTTATATAATAATTTAGGGGAATTTGAAAAATTTGAAATTTTTTTTTTTCCACCCTCTAATTTGAACCTTTTGATATAATTATTTACGTTGTATGAGGTGTAATATTGAAACGCTTGAAACGCACGTCAATTGTTACGTATATAGAGACGAATTCCGGAGCGGAGTGGTGTTTGTTACATTATATATTACATGAGGTATACCTGCATACATACATTATATACGGAATATTTGATGCAAAAGCTATGGCTATTATTATGTCATGGGTTTAAATTGTAATAAACGTTATTAGGTTATGCCCGCGTTTTCGCTGCTGCACTGTCTGCAGCGCAATGTATATAACAATGTACAGAAACGTTGATTATTTAATTATTATTACTATTATCATTATTATTATTATTATATAAAATCGAACAATACATGATCAATTATGTATAGGATAACTTGGTGAAACCGCAGAGTCGGGGGTCATCCAACTTTTTCCCATTTCAAGTTTTTCGTTTCTGTTTGTTGCTTGCAGTTTTTATTTATTTCTTTTTCTTACAATTTTTTTTCCAACGACTCTTATACGATACATTTTGATATCAATTTCTTTTTCGATAGTAAATTTCGTTTACTTTCATTTATATACGATTACTTTCCTTTTAAGGTCAAGTGTTATACAGTCGGTGGAATAATTTTTTTTCTTTAATCTCATTTTGTCGCTGCGACCTTTATATACGAAGTGATTCATTCATTCGTTCTTTTTTCTCTCTTCTGATATTCAGTTTTTATTCGCTATATTATCCGCGCTTATTATCCCACGGGGATTATAATAACGAAAAGGTCAGTACTAGGTTAGACTTTAAGGGTTATATTCGGAAAGGTTTTACATCATTATAGGAGACCTTTAGAAAAATTGTATCTGGGTACTACGTAGATATTTCAAATATTATACATATATTTTTATTCTTTTTTGTCTATGGTTTTTTTGGTAAAGATGTTAGTCGAATGAAATCGATGAAAAATTGAAAAGAAAAGGGACAGAAAAATAATTCAGACGAAAAGAAAAGAGAGCTTATAGTTTTTTTTGGTTCTTTGATTTTTTTTCTATCACCGCCGCAGCATGCGGAGAAAATTCCGCTCGTATTGAGCCGCAATATATGCTCACATGCACATATAGATACATATATAATGTATACATGTATGTATACTACCTACCTGTATATTACATGGAATGAAGACGCGCGCGCACGCGGCTATTTCGTACCTACTCTGGAGGCTTAATTTGAATTCCGAACCGATTCTCGGTGCCGTCCGCATTTTCTTCGTACAATTTTACTTCCTCTTCTCCTCTTTCTTTCATTTTTTTTTTTTTTTATTTATTTTTTATATTCCCATCTACGTACACCTGTCGCGCACATACGCATACCTATTTGTTCATCTATCTATTTACTCACGCCGTGTCGTCGTTCAAATTCGAAATGTCGTACGAGCTTTTACCTTGATTTTTTCTCTTCTTTCTTCTTCTTCTTTTCTAATGATAATTTTCTTATTCTTCTTCGTTTCGAACATCCTACGCTGTGTGACCATATACGATGTCTGCAGGCACTTGCGAGTACAATATGATATCATGTAATTCAATATATAACATAATATAATATGTACTTACGGGTATATTCGATAGCGGAGGAGAATCACGTGCGAACGAACGAGCATACGTCTGATTAATCCTACTGCAATAGTGGTAGTAGTAGTAGTAGTGGTAGTGGTGGTAGTAGTTAGGGGTGGGTAGGAGCTAGTGGAATTCGCGCAGCATCCCGTGGTGCAGCAGGAGCAGATCTTCTCTCTTGAGAAATCAGTGCCGTGTACAATGATTTCCGCTTGTACGTAGTACATACGTATGCTTCAGATCTTACATAGAGAGACCATCGGCCATTATTATATACCCATAATACATATATACCTCGTACATAGGTTATACATGTCTCCCCATGTCCGTTTTTCTCACACACCACATCATCTATGTCGCCGTCAATTTTTCTTTTTTCCTCACTTTTTCAAATATCATAAAAAAAAAAAAAAGAAATTTGTTGCCATTTTCCATAGAGCTTATACGTTATGTTTTACCCCCGAAGCTGGCGCCACCCACATTATATTTATATAAAATACAAGAGGGTCATGAATCGTGAGGGGTGGTACGGGGGTTTTGTTATAATTAAGAGAAAATTTATGCTTTATATTATTTATATATCCTTGTTACATATGTATTATATATGGGTGTATAGGTATATACATATATTTATGTAAAAATTTACATCATCTACAGAGCGGGGGTAGAAACGCGGTGTACAATATAATAATAATCAGAATAATCAGAATTATTACCTACGCGAAACGCGCGGGAATCACCGAATATATATAATTTATGTATATCAAAATATATTATATGTACATGTAATTTGATACTATTATACATATATATAATCGTATGTACAGGATACATATGGATGTATCTAAATCAGAGTCGTACAAATTTTGAGCACGGTATGTTGTTATTATTATTGTTATTATGTAGTCTAATGGAAATTTAATGGGATCGATTAATGCAATGAATTATATATACTTATTACAGCACATATACATATGTATACAGGTGTGTGTACCTATGTACCGTGTATGTGTCGTATAATATTAACATACCTATATGAAAACTGGAACCGATGCTACGGGAAATTATGATGCAACATGTATATATTCATTACACATAAATGTATGTACGACTATATGTAGGTATATATATAATAGTACATAGATATATGTATACATATGACTTACCGAAGGGTCATTATGCGAGGTATTGTATTGCAATTACCGTTACTACGCGGGACATACGGATAGGTTACCCGATTTCTCGCGAGACAATTTGCTCTTTCCAACTAGATTATGTACACATCTATATTGTATACTTATATACCATGTGTACATAACCCTGTACTTTATATTGCGTACATGGGTTGTGGCGTGGATTCAAAATTTTAATACCTTCATTCGATATTGTTATCGCACGTTAAACTATATTCGCGTTTAATATGGTATAAATTTTTCATTCAATTTAAATATTATTTGTACATCACAGTACAGAAGCAATTTGAGTTTTTCCTTCAAAGGTCGATGAGATTCGATGGCAATGCGATTTAAAATAGAAAAAATTGATTTTGAATTTTTTTTGTTCTATTTTCAATTATTATTCGTCGAAGTTACGATACTGCAATATCGTTGTATCGATGAAATCAGACCCAAGGGTACAAAAAGAGAAGATAAAATAGGAGAAAAACTGAAAAGAAAATCACCCTTTTCAACACGTCGACATTATTTTTTTTTGCTTTTTCTTTTATTCGCTTTAATATCGTTTAGCCTTAATTCGCTGTCCCATATCAGTTGGAAACGAAACAATGACGTTATTGTCCGATATCGCATATGTGTATACGTCATACAGAGGCACTCAATTTTGAGGCTAAACAAAAGACCAGATTTTAATTAACCGTCCGTTCGTACGTATGTATATCAAACATATGCGTTTACATAGGTATGTGTCGCACATATGTGTACCTACACGTATTCTACACATTAAAGGTGTCGTAGATTTTTTTTTCCCAACTTTTTTTCCATCGATTTTTTCGAAATTTTTATTTTGCAATATTGCAAATATAATGGTAACTTGTCTCACGACAAATGGCCCACCCTGTATAATATATACACAATGTATATACCATTAACCCATGCGGGGGTTGTGTATAGTTGGGAGTTTGGCGATGAGAGGAGGAAAAAGCGGGGTGTAGGGGTGGGGGGAGGTTTGTCGGGGGATGAAAAAGACGTAAAAGCGTATAATATCCACAGATTAGTACTGCCGGTGCTCCAGAGTTTCTGTGGGGTGCGGGGGGGGAGGTTATGACTTATGACCAACGTGGCGTTGCTGCTACTGCTGTTGCTGCGCTCTTGCATTTAACGTGATCTATATGTATATATATGTAATATTATATGTACATGTATATGTGTACGAAATGTACCTAATTGTAAGTTATATTTAAAAAAAAGAAAACGGTTGGGGTGAAGAACAGGTTTTTTTTCTTCAATTTTTTTTCTACCTGCATCACCTATATATTCACATATAGGTATATACGTGACCTATATATGTACTTATTGGTTTTATTTTCGGATAATATATCCGATAATACCGTCATTTTTATTATTGTGTTTTGCGCATTTTTTTTTCTCTTTTTTTTGTTCATTGCTGCTGCCGTATGTTGGTCTCAATTTAGGGGCTTCAGGGGGATTCTGTATAAAATTATGTATATTCAGCTACGTATATAATGTACATATGTATATGTATGTACGTATCACGTGTCGATCTACTTGACATATTATGTAGGTCGAATCCGGAAATTTTTTCTCCTTCCTACCCCTGCCGACCTTTCTTCGTCTGTTTTCTTATACGAAAAAAAGTTCTGAAAAAAAAATTAAAATGTACAGTCACGTACATATATGTATATTTGCTCCAAGTAAAATGGGGGTTGTCCGAATTTTTAGGAAATTTTGATGTAGGTACAGTGTTAAAATTATTAGGTTCGTGATTCTGATTAGTTTTTTCTTTTTTATTTATTTATTGATTTATTTATTCATTCATTTTTTTTTTCTCTCTCGTTATAGATCCACCTTTTATCAAAACGTCGTCTTTTTTCGTTTGTTTCTGCAAATGAATAAATAAATAAATAAATAAACGAATGAATGAAAAAAACAGAAGTTTTTCTTTTATCGCGCAACACACATTTTTCTTCCGTTCTATATCGCGTTATGCATGTAATACATACATATAGGTAGGTACATACATAAGCTGTATCTACAATATTTATATTTATACCAAAAAAAATAAGAATAACCCCATGGCAGTTTTGTACCCCATACAGCATTTCGAAGGAGCAAGCAAAGAATTGTATGTAGGTATAGGGAACAGAAATGAATATCGATTCGTATCGCAATAGCATAAAATACGTAAAAATGGGGAGTATTCGCCTTCTACCCCCGTGACCCCCCTCCTTCCATCCCTCTATCGCAAACGCATTTTTCTCCTTTTTTTTTCTCTCATTTTTATATTTTATTTCATCCATTTTTCCCCTCTTCTCTTTTCCTTTCTTTATATTATATATTTGGCTCCGCGCATCATGCCGAAGGAGACTGAAAGTAAAATGAATGAGGAGCGATAGGACAGTCGAAGATTCGCATCTCCATTTGTCTTTCATTTTTGCTTCCTCGTTCAATGTCATGTATTTTTGTTTGTTCGTTTTTTTTCTTTCTTCCAATATTCATTTTTATCAAACGCTTCTTGAACCATTGGAAATTATTACTCGATTTATTTTCCATATCTTCACGTATAGATAATAAATAATGATGATGATGATGATGATGATGAGCGAGAATCAGCGATATTGATTATTTTCATATCTAAATATCTATGCAAATCTTTTGGTTTTTCTCTGGTTTTTTGTTTGCAATTGGATCTGAATTGTTCGTTTTCACGAAACACATTTATTGTTCAAGTGCATATAGGTAATATAAACGCGGTATTGGTTTTTATGGTTGTTATTGTTTTTATTGTAATTATTATAGATTATTATACATTATTCAATGTCCGAAATTACAAGCCCATATGTAACGAGGATAAAAATTATTGTAGTGGTACCTATAGACGCTTTCATGTTTTTCTTCTATTACATAATTATATTCTAAATATTTGTGGTATATATGGTATATATATGTAGGTATATAGGAACAATTGCTTTTTTCTTTTTTTTTCATAAATCATTTATGCAGATATAATAGTTGCTGCAAAAGAAGATCTCTTTCTTTCTTTTTTTCGTTTCAAAAATGCTTTTGTCGTTGGCTATTGTAGGTTGAAGTACGTTATGGAATTACTACCAGGAACCTCGTTAGGAACAAAATATTGATAATAACAATAATAATAATAAATATTAATAATAAATGAATCGCAATTAATTATTATTGAATCGTGCGAATGAGAACAAAAAAAAAATTTATATAGTTAATGGTATACATATATATTTAATATCTAGAAATAATTTAAAGCTTTAATTTTAATAGCACGTACTATAGGTATACGACAATGCAAATGAATACGGATGAGAAAATTAATTACCGTGAGACAGTCAATTATCAT
Organism: Athalia cordata; assembly: GCA_963932425.1. Lineage (NCBI taxonomy): Eukaryota > Metazoa > Arthropoda > Insecta > Hymenoptera > Athaliidae > Athalia > Athalia cordata. The sequence goes on from OZ010627.1 coordinate 2,600,906, forward strand.
TAATATTATTATTATTATTATCATCATCATCGTTATAGTTACATTATTTATTAAATATTATAGTCAAAACGTCAATCAGCTGCTACAGAGCGCGATGTGATTATTAGAAAAATTTTTCATTAATTTGATTAGAAAAATTTGATCGAAAAAAAAAAAAAGACCAATGAAACTAAAAAATGAAATAGAAATGTTACACTTTCTTTTGTGTTTTGTGTTTTTTTTTTCTTTCTTTGGGCCTGACAGAAATCTCTACGATATAAAAAATATTTATGGTAAATTATCGACGCCCACGTATAAAATTTGAACGTCGATGTAGTCGGACAATATACACTGTGTGTGTGTGATCGGTACGAAAAATAGGAAAAATCGAAACGAAAAAAAGGCGAAAAAAATGAAAAATGAAAAATGAAAAATAACGAATGACGCGCGGACACGTTTTGATTGTAAAAAAGTGCAGCGGGTGTATAAAAGCACCCGTACTTTACTGTACTTATAGGCAACAGTCATCAATCGTTTTTTTTTCCCTTTTTACATACAAACAACCGTCAGAAAAAAAGACATTCATTCCCGATTGATGCATCAATGTCTTTGCAGACGACGGAAATCAGCAGCTGTCACCGGAATTATTGTCCGGACGAAGCTCTTTTATTCCGTTCAACGTTTTTTTTTTACCCCTATTTTTTTGCTTTTCTCTCTCTCTGTTTTATTCCGATGATAAACACTCGAAACATTTGTTCTTTCCCACCGAGATACGACTGAATTCTGACGTCGATTTTCTTTTTCGTTTTTTTTTTTCTAATTTATTCAATATCGCGTTCGTGATTCACATTTTCGTATCGCGCGGATAATCGGAGATCCTTTTTTTAGTTCAGATTTTTTTTCTCGTTTTCTTCCAAATTGTGTAGATCAAATTATATTACGTTTGTGTGTGTGTAGTATGTATATGTGTAAGCAGTATACGTCTGACGGTAGAGCGACGCACATAAATGGTTTTTTTTTTTCCTTCGGTTTTCTCTTTTGATTTTTTGTTTTTTTTTTATACTAATTCCTGGGTGGTTTGATCGTACGACTTGTCGGAGGTGGTAGTTTATTGAATCCAGCGTTATCGAAAACCGGAAGTAAATCTCTAACGCGTTGACCAGTACCGGGAGCCGCCATATCTGCCCATCTGAAAATAGGAGGAAAAGTAGAAATTTCATTTGACTTTGATTTTTTTTTGATTTTTTTTTTTGTTGCTCAGCTGGGCTTCGAGAAAGAAAGCATTTTTCTTCAAGTTTCACAATTACCTGTTGTTCCTGTATTTGCTCAGCGGTTGAGCCGAAGGATTTGGTGTTTCGGTGGGGAAATAAGTTGCGCCGTAAAAATCCAAACCGCGACTCAATAGCATCGAAGTTTCGTCTACGTTGGCCAAAGTTACTCTTATTATCGGTGGGCCTGTGTAGATTGTCGGTGCCTCGTTCGAATTTTGCGTCTCACTTTTTATCTTGTCGTTTATGGCTTTCACTGGGAATTTTCAACAGAAAAGATTATTATCCGGGGGCTGCAAAATGTGAACACGGGAGAAAAAGGAAAAATCAACGAAGAAAAGAAGAGGGAACGAAATAAGGAACGACAAGTAAAAAGAAAAAAAGAAAGAAGTAAGAAAAGAATGAACACTTACTGACGTTTCCGGTATTCAGCGGAAGTCTTGTGACTTCGACGATCGATCGGTACTTGTAAAGAGCATGTCTTATGTCGTCTTCGGGCACTTCTTCCGGAACGTCGAGTACGTAGACGGTGAAGATTTTAGCAGGTCGACACGGTATCGCTACCTTCATTCGTTCATTTGGTAGCTAATCTTTATTTATGTCATTGATCGAGGCGGTAAAAAGATTAAAGATAAAGAAGAAGAAGAAGAAGATGACGAAGAAGTACTTGTTCTCAGATAGTAGTATACGAATCCGGCGAGTGTTATAGAATTTTTGCAGAGAATTGAAGGGGAAATTTTTTCTTTTCATCAAGGCGTTAAGATTGGACGAATTTTTTGTTAGTGGAAAGAAATAAAAGAAATAAGAGAAATACGAGTTTGAATAAATGGAGTGAATTATCTGTACGAACCTTTTTATAAAAACGTGCTCCGGTTACTTTGTGAAATCCTTTTTTGAAGACTGCATTAAAATCGTCGATGCTACTGAATTTAAATAGTATACCAGTTGCCGTTTTTGTTAATGAAAAAGCACCGCTAAGGAAAAACAAATACTGTATGTTTCAATCTCGAAGTATTAAGAAATGGGGATAATTCGAGGGCTGTAAGAACCAGAAGAGAATTTTCTAGAATTTCGAAAATTTGTGAACAAACCAGAAAAAAAAAATTTTTAGACGATGTGAGAGATCTAATTTTGAACGAAGCACGTTTCACTTGAACTGCAGAGGTGATATCCAGGTTTTTTTTTTTTAATTTTTTCGAATTTTATTCATCACAAACCCCCACGAGTGAAAAATCGTGGATTATACACTCTTCTGGCTCCTTGACCTTCGCGATTAAACTCTCACCGGAAATTCATCTTCTCGCAAATGGTAGCTGCTTTATCCATGCTCAATTCGTGACTCGGAGTAAGTAAGAAAGCACCTTTTGTAACGAAATCATTTTCGCTTATCTCCGAATCTGTATCATGATCGGGCCACTCCCGTACTTCTTGATTAAGGCGTAAAAGGGAACTGCTCTTTGACGTTGACATCTCCTTCTCGTAGGACATACTGTTACTCTGTTCAGGTTGCGACATCTTTTTATACTTATAAGGTAGGTGTGGACGGGGGGCAAAATTGAACTACGTTCTTCCAGACCGATCTTCTTCTTCTTCTTCTTATTCTGATTACTCTTCGTCTCCTTTCGCTCGATGAGGCCTCACCAAAGCGTTTCGTATTTGTCGTGCTACGTCAAGCGCGTCTTCGACGTTTTATCGAGAGGTCCACCTCTTTTATATACCTACTCCGCGACCATAAGTGACGCAAAAAAGCAAACAGCAAAAAGCAAAAACCGTAATTCCGTTGATCGCTTTAAAACCCGCTACCGTTTGACCATTTTTAGATATCGTCCTAATCGAAGGGGAGACAATGAATAATAAAAAAAAAAAAGAACAGATTCGACCTCGGAACGTTTGAGTTTCACTCTTAATCGACGTGTAGGAGTAAATTGTACGTCGTCTTCTTAGGTATTTCTTTTTTCTTCTTTTCTTTTTTATCTTACCAACAATTTTTTTATCCTCAATTCAACGTTATTTAAACCCCCGTTTTGGATATCAAAACTATATAATACACGCGTGGGAAGATCGCCGCATTATTTTATAGTATCTATACCCATATTGATATCATATATACTATATATATATATACATTCACGTATATATGTATCTTGAAAATCATCCATCCGACAATTTGCTAATTGGAGGAGATTAATTTTAACAACGATGTAATACATACACATGTACTATATATATATACATTATATATATGTATATTATATCGATGCTGAGTCGATTACGCCCGTGCAATATTGTTATTATCATTATTATTATTATCGATGTTGTATAGTTATGTAACTTTATATATTATATACAATCAGTTTCACTTCCACCATAAATATATATGTATATATTATTTATGTATATTATGTACATATCTATTATATACATGTATATATATATCGATAGTCTACGATACTGATTCATTGTTATTTTGTTCGTCAATCCAACAATCCTTTGTCTCAGACGTCAGGGTCGAAATAATTCCCCCTACCTCCCCCCCTATTTATTTTATGATCGATCTCAACCCCTTTTAGTCAACTCCTTCCTGTTAACTGCCATATACTTGTCCTTTTTTTTTTTCTCTTACCGTCACCGGATGAGTATTTCTTTGTCTTTTTGGAACGGTCAGGTAAAAGCGAGGGGGTAACCGCTTGTGAAATACTTGGGATAGTCAATTTTGAAATGATATGAAATACTATTGGAATGCTCATGAAATGGTCTGAAATGGTGTGAAATGGTACGAAATGTTTTGTTACAATATGTTTTGACCTTCAAGAACACGATTCCGTCAAGTTAATCAAGTTAGGAATAAATCCCATCGAGATATCATTATTTTTTCACGTTTCGAAGCGATAAATTGGCGATAACTCGATCAATTTTATAGATAGATCAATTTAACTTGCAGATTCGTGTTCCTGGGGTCAAAATACGTCAGAAAAGTGTCCTACGATCGATTTTAAAAATACTTCATTTTTGACCCCAAAATTGAAAAAATCCAAAGGGGTATACCTTAGATTTTTGTCGATTTTGGGGTCAAAAATCGACATTTTTTTAAATCGATGGTACGACACTTTTCTGACGTATTTTGACCTGAGGAACACGAATCTGCAAGTTAAATTGATCTATCTATAAAACTGATCGAGTTATCGCCAATTTATCGCTTCGAAAAGTGAAAAAATGAAGATATCTCGATGGGATTTATTTCTAGCTTAATTTAATCGACGGATTCGTGTTCCTGAGGTGAAAATACGTCAGAAAAGTGTCCTACCATCGATTTAAAAAAATGTCGATTTTTGACCCCAAAATCGACAAAAATCTAAGGTATACCCCTTTGGACTTTTTCGATTTTTGGGCCAAAAATGAAGTATTTTTAAAATCGATCGTAGGACACTTTTCTGACGTATTTTGACCCCAGGAACACGAATCCATCGATCAAATTGAGCTAGGAATAAATCCTATCAAAATATCCTAATTTTTTCACTTTTCAGAGCGATAAATTGGCGATAACTCGATTAATTTCGTCGAGTAAATCAAGCTAGGAATAAATCCCATCGAGATATCCTTATTAGTGGAATACTCATGAAATGGTTGGGACACCTATATCTTGAGTGGTTACCCCCTCGGGTAAAAGCTACCCTAGCTGCGATATCACGATATTTTGATTCTGGAAGAAAATGTGCAGTGATCGATAAAAAAAAACCATGATTGTGAAAGAAAAATTAGATGAATAAATTTGACTATAATTTGAGAAGATGCGGGTTAAGAAGATTCGGCTGGAAAATGTCGGGGGGTGGATTTAGGTTACGTTAAAACTGAGTGTGCCGAGCGTCCCTCGAACAGTCCGCGGTCGCGGTTTTAGCATCTGTAGTAAATATAAAATATGTATATATATATACATGTATATGTATATGCATATCGTATATAGGTATATACAGGGTGGGGCAATAACTATTACCACCTCAAATATCTTTGAAACTAAAAGTTATTGCGAAAAATTCTTTCAATAAAAGTTATTCAGTATTGAGGAGGACGTTGTATAGAGACACCGTTTTTTTTGTTAGTGGAGGCGTTCAGGAGATATCAAGGTCATCTTCATTTTTTTAAATGGACTCATATGTTTTTGGTCCCATAGCGTGATAGCGGCTTTTGAGACGAATTCAACGACCTATAACACGAGATCGTTTAAAGTTGTACAAGATCGTTAGTTCATCATTCATACCTTACAAGATATGCTCAAAATGATGGCCATTAGCGTCGATGCAATATTGTAGCCTTCTAATTGCTGACTCGGTCGCACTTCTTATAATGTCAGCATTTATTGCGGCACATGCTGCAATAATTTGTTGTTCCATATTTTGACGCGTAGTTGGTACTTCTTTATAAACAATATTTTTGAAGTATCCCCACAAGAAAAAGTCTAGAGATGTCAAATCTGCCAAGTATCTACACATTATTTGTTTTATTTCTAGGGTGAGAATGATGAATGGACGATCTCGTACGACCTTAAACGACCTCGTGTTATAGGTCGTTGAATTCGTCTCAAAACCCGCTAGCACGCTATGGGCCCAAAAACATATGAGTCCATTTGAAAAAATTGAGATGACCTTGATATCTCCTGAGCGCCTCCACTTACAAAAAAATCGGTGTCTCTATACAACGTCCCCCTCAATACTGAATAACTTTTATTGAAAGAATTTTTCGCAATAATTTTTAGTTTCAAAGATATTTGAGGTGGTAATAGTTATTGCCCCACCCTGTATATGTATGTATATTTTATGTACAACTATATCGCAGCCCTTTTAGTTTAGCCAGAGGCAGGTTTCGCTGTTGCTAGGCGCCGGCACGGATGACAAACCGAGCGGGCCGCGACGCGCTACTCTCTTCGTGCGGTTCTACTATACTAAAACTTACATTGATCCGCGGGGCCCGTAATTTCTGCAACCAGAAACAAAATGCCCCTCGTGTATACCGCGGCTCTGTCTGAATATTATGTACAAATTTATATAAATATAGCTGATACATATATGATATATATATTTCGCGTACCTAACTTATAACGTAACGCATCGTAATTATATACTTATAATGTACGAGTTATAACAATGTACGTTACACAGAAATACAACCATCGGGTAACGTAATAATTTAACGTAACGTAACGTAACGTCCGTTACGATCGCCGCCCGGCCGTTGCTTCTTCTGCTGCCGGCTTTGCAGTTTCATGGGAAAATTCGCGTTACATAACAATTGTTAAAATCTATATAATATACCTATATATGTACGTTTTCCCTATGTGTATCAAACGACTGCTGTGTGTTGGAATTATTTATAGTTCCTTACAGTTTTTTGCGAAAATTGCACAAAAAAATAGATAAATAATTTTCATTTCTCTTCAAAGAGCTGAAATCGATTTTTCGTCAAATGATACGGAACACTTTTCATTTTACCATATATCGTAGTTCAGAAAATTTTCGCTGCATTTTTTTTTTTTTCTCTTGGTCAAGTCACGTGATTATGTTTTGCTACGATTACGAATTAGGTACAGTTTTTTGGGCATCACTTTTCAAAGGAAAAATTGAAAAAAGAAAAAATAATTTTCTTCTCCTTTTCCAATCTTTTTTTCTTTTTTTTTTTGGATATCGAAACGAAATTTTTGGTCAAATTTGTAATATATTCATTCGACGGAGCAGATTCTCGAGTGCATGATGCGATACATACACATTTAATATGTGGTATATATTATACATATGTGATAAAAGCCAAGCCCTGAAATCGGCCCAACATGGCACGCATCATCGGAGCGTTGCTAAGTGACTGTCCTCTCAGCATACGTCATTCCGAAGTTGACGGGCTTCGAATAGCTCGGATCGTTTGGATTATCGGGTTACGTGACGAATCCGAATCGCAGGGGATACAGATGAGATACTCGTGTGTATGTATATGTACATGTATATGTATATTTTATGGTTAGGCACGACATTGGGAGTTGCCAGGAAATACTAGCATATAGGAAATAATGATACCTACATAATATCATCTAACTATATACTCGGGATACATTATATACCTAGAAAACTAGACGATCGCTATAGTGCTTTCAATTTATGTGATCAAAAAATTCAAAATCTTGCCAAAAAAAAAATAATTAATAAATCGCATCTATAACGGATTCAGCTGCAACGTGTTCGCGTTCTAAAACACAAAATTCGATTCGTTGTGCAGTTTTTCTTTCTTTTTTCCATCCGTCGATTTTATCAAAAACTGAACCAATTATCAATGGGATTTATAAGAATCTATAATAAATTTTGTTTTTTCTTGCGGAAACTTTGGGAAATATTTTTGCAAGTTTTAAAACTATGGGGTGAAAATCGAAAATTACGATGGCAATGACGATGGTATGTGGATATTGTGTAAAGGAGATATAAGGACTAGACGTACAACGTCGAACAACCCGTTGGTTGACGCCAGTCGACTGTGACTTTGGGCTCGTTCCCTACTCGCGGCTCTTTCTCATCCAGCTTCGATCAATAGATAGGTTCCCAACTGAGAAACACAACGCCCGTGTTGAAGCCAACAGACGAAGCTCCTCTTCTCCTTCTATTTCTACTTCCACTCTTCTCCTTCTCTCTATTCCCTTTCATCCCCTTGTTTGAACTGCAGATTCAACTCCGTTCGCGATGCATGCCATGTCGAAACTTATATAAACGTGTATAGAAATATCGCCTATCTATGCATTATTATAGATAATAATTAATTGATGCGTAGAGCCAAAAGTTTTTTCTTTGGGATTTTTAGATTTATCAATTTTTTTTGCCATATTTTCAAATATCATAATCATCGAAAACGAACAACGTTTTTTTCTTCTTTCTTTTTTAATAATCCGAGACTAGGGAACTTGAACTTTTTTTTTCGAATTTTCTTCTTCTATATGAAACAAAAAAACGAAAACGAAGATAATCAATAGGAGTGAAAGTGTCCCTACACAGTATTGTGTATAGGATATAATTTTATTGTCGATCAACCGTCGTATCTTCTTATTCGATATCCGTAATTGTGTCATGATTCAATTAATACCTATTACTTTCTCTGCGGTACGCGATATATATATATTGTATGTATACGTACAAAGTACATAGGTATCTATATATATATATATATGTATATGCGTGTGTACATAATATACAGCCATACGTACGTCTTTAATTCAATTTAGTAGCAATTCGTTTTTTATTGGAACCCCAATCGCGCGGTATCAACGGCGCCGTCCTCATTGTTTAGTTCGTTGATCGTGTATAAGAAATGAAATTTAAGTCAATGTCACATTTTTCCATCATCAAAGTAAAAGAAGAAGAAAAAACAGAGCGAAACGAATCGACGAAAAAATCAACAAAATTCTCCAAAAGTAAAATATAAGTGCGCAACGGTGCGAGCGACGATCGACGTATAATAAAAAAAAAATTCTTCGGTTATTTTCTGCTCATCATTTGACCGATTAACATTTTTTCTTTTTACTCTCTCAGCTGTTGTTTTCAATCAATTTTTTCTCAAGTTCGATGGATTTTTTCTGTCATTTTTCACGTGAAATTGTACCGTGTAAAAAAAGAAAAAAAAACAAATTAGTCGTACCTACGTATAGGTACGAAGTATTTTTCTCTCCATTATGCACCGGATATTAGAGGTGGTCAACCATTTCCGCTATTTTTATTCACCGTGCCCTGCACTATTATAGCACATATGTATATTACGTACGACTATGTCGGATACTCCTTTTGTGCAGGAATTTCGTCGCTTAATGTCACGATAGAAACAAAAAAAAAAATTCAAGAAAAAAATAACCCAAAGAAAAACTAGAGAACATTTTTGCTCTTTTTTTTTTGTTAACTAAAGGGGGAGGAAAATCGTCGGACGAAGTGGGAAATGAAAATGAAACAGAAACCAAAAACAAAAAAAAAAAGTACCAGAAGAGGGTTAGTCTTTGATTATGTTATTATGTACACGAATAAAAATGCGTTAAATGAAAAGAAGGATCAGAGGAGCGAGGAGCGCCCCCATAGCCTGCAGGAAACGGAACTCTATTAAGACCCGTAACTTAGCCTTGTCGATTTCAAGGATAATTGCTTAATAGTTTTGCGTTGTCTTTTCTTTTTTGTAATCTTTCTTTCTTCTCCATCTTCTTCTTCAAGTTCTTTTTTTTCTTTGTTCTCATCGAGGTTTGGTTCATAAATATTTAATATCCGGACGCGCGGGGATTCGTCGTTGAGTCTTGTCGAGTGGAAAACAAAAAATTTTGTCGCAACTTGAACAACGAAAGTGTGAAGAAAAAAGGCAAAAAAATCTCACACCATCTCGTTTTTATCTGAGAGAAATTTTTTTTCGAAACAACTCAAAAAAAGAAAGATATGAAGAATATTTTCCACCCGACGAGAATCGACTACTCTATAACATACACGAGTTGTACCTAATTCTTTTCTTTATATCCTGTAGGAGCGATCATTAGTGCTAAGGATTAGTCGAAAGTTCCTCAATATTCCTTCAGGATACGACGAGGAAGTAGATAGCTCCCGTGGGGAACCAGACCCAACGATTTCTCGGTTGTGTTTCTTCTTTTCTTTTAGTTTTTCTTTTCGTTTCCTTTATCTCATTCTCGTTACACCTTTTGATTTTTATTTATTTAATTTTTCTACATACATGATATAATTGTAATTATAATTACTATAGGTATATGTATTGGTTTCGTTAAATTTCTAATCATGTGTAGAAAATTAACACTGGGATTAGTGTAGCTTGCAATAATACGGTTGCGTTATAAATTATTCCCTTAGGAAGCAACGTCTGCATGGGTGAAGGAATTTAGGGAATACGGCGGGGGGGTGAACGGAGAAGAAACAATTGAAGGGGTATATTCAGCGATTTAGAACCCTATACGGGAATTATATCTCCAGCTTATACTGCAGATAGAAATCCTTGTAGGTATATCCTATATATCTACTATAGGAACTAAAACTGTTACCTTCACCTAAACTAACTAAACACATCCCAACCCTGAGGGGATTAACATAGAAATTGAACGCCGGTTTATTCTAGGTGGAGATGAAATTTAACTAACCTGATATCTGGAGCGACGCTTAATTGCCGATTTATTCTATTTTTTATTTAATTTCTTCGTTTCGAATCTAATTTTTTCAAAAAGATTCTCTTTAATTCTCATACATTTCAGCCTGAGAAATGGGGACAAAATTGATGTTTAAATTTTTTTTTTTTCTTCTAATTGTAAATCAGCTCACATGCATGCGGGTATGAAAATGTTCCCGCGTATTTTGCGTGTCCTTGAGAGACTTTTTTTTTTCTTTTACTTTTTTTTTTCTTTTTGCATTTCTCTTTCTTTCTTTCTTCTTTTTTATAGCCGGGACGCCCTTTACCGTTTCTCTCCTTAATAAGGTAAATCACCTGGAAAATTATGGGTGAAACCCCCAGAGAGACGACCCTATATAACCTATATTGGCGTTATGTGGCGCTCATTTTATCGGGAAGTTTCATGATTTTTAAAGAGAAGAAAAAGAGAAGAAAGAACCAAAGAAAGAAAAAAGGAAGAAACTTCTTTTTTGAACTGAATGAACTAGTTTTTTTTATTTTTTATTATTTCTCTCTTACGTAGGTATATATGGGTATTATATAGTTAAATAGCTTTCTTCCTTTTTCTTCTTTTTCCCATACATACCTCTATAAATTTTTTTTTTGTTGGTTTTTTCACTTTTGTTCTTTCGCATTTCATTAGTTTTGCTCGTTTTTCCCTCCCGTTTTCTTTGGCAAGTTGTTCGTCGTAGACGCGAAGTTCGGTTTCTGCAGCGCTGCAGTTCGGATTTCGGATAGAAAAAAAAATCAAGAAAAAAAAAGGGGTGGGAGAAAAAAAAAAGCGCACCTACGTAACGGTATAGACTCTACAGAGACGCTGCGGGTGTCATACTAATTTCGTAATTATAATCGTTAATATTATACCGTTTTATAGTGCGTGGGCTGAATAGTAATGAGTTTTTTTTTTTCTTGTTTGAAATCATTGATGTTTTTTTTGGGTTTTTTTTTTTCTACTACTACTACTACTACTTCTACTTATGCTCTTCAGTTTCAGTTTCATTTACTTATATACCGTGTATATATATAATAGCTATAAATAAAGTGAGAAAGGAGGTTTGGGTGCAGCCCTTCTGTGTCATGGGATATTATATTGATATAAATGAAATGGTTACTCTCACGTCACGTTACGTTTAGGGGCGTTTCCTTTTTCTTCTATATAACGACGAGTAATCAAGATTAATGTCGGCTTGTCAGACGGTAACGCAACTCTGTAATAATTAGGTTCGAATATATATGTACACCTAAATGTGTATCAATAATAATACAATATTATTTTCACTCATCCATCCGGTAGTAAGAATTAGGTATCTATTTTCGTTGATACATATGATAGCGAAATTTAGGGGCATTTTCTTCTCAACCCTCCTCAACCCTCCTCAAGGCGTCGTAATATAACTTATTGTACGTAAAGAGTGGGCACTGTACACATATGTATGTATATATGTAATATTTGATGTGCCATGTATCTACAATGAAAACGTTAAACAACTATACTATATACGGGAACTCACGCAGAGAACTTTTGTCAAATTTGATTGAAAGTTGAAAACCGGCTGAATGTATATTATACGGTGCACGAAACCACGCGGGTCGTGCGCGCACGCCTGACAGTAATTAATTGTCAGGACGATGTTCCGTGATGTATAGCCTCGACAATAAAGCGTGACACCCCCGCCTTTTTTTGCTTTTTTTTCTGTTGTCTCTCTCTTTTTTTTTCATTTTATTTTTCTTTTTGTTTCATTTACCACATCATCTGCACCACCTCCTCCCCGCCGTTGCAATACCGATACAGAAAAATATAAATGTTACACAGGGTGTCTCGAAACTAGGTGCAAAAATTTTAATTCTTTTCTGCGGATCCTTCTGTCACCCCTTTAAATTCTTGCATCTAGTTCTTCAGACACCCTGTATATGAAACATTGTACAGTTATAAAAGAATCGTGGGGGGAAAAAAGAACAACGTTTTATAGCTCTTCATGAAATTATTGTATCATATGTACAGTATATTTATGTATACATATAATTTACGTTTTATTACGTGATCGTCAGGACCCACCCCCTTTCGGCACCATTAGGATTTGCATGCTGATTTTCTAGCCTACTTATACAACGTCGTTTGTATTTTATGTGTATTAAGGTGATTTGTTTTGCGGGGTGTTGAGGTGAAATTGTATCATATATTTGGTTTATAACTCGGGCGTGGTGTAATTTTCTCTCTAGTTTATTGCGATAATTTCGTTTTTGTTTTTCATGTTTTTTTTTTCCTTTTTCTTTTTTATCTCTCTCTCTTCTAGTTTGTTAGTTTTAATTATCGCAGCTTTTAGCATTAAAACGAACGATGAGTGCTTATATAGTGTTTGTGGAAAAAAAAAAAAATGGTTTCCTACTCTCGCTCTCTCTTGCTCTCTCTCTTTCTCTTATTAAGGGTGATTTATTTTAATTGCCACGGGTAGATTTTTTTGGAAAAATGAAATTACAAAAAGGAAAAATAATATTTATAAAGAACACGAGAATCATATCTTGAAATTGTATCGTTCGTTCGTTGTAACGAATTTTATTTAAAATGAAACTCCGGGAAATGATCTTAAGAAGCGTTACGAAGCGGATAAGCAATCACCGACTTTATAACTGGGATCCAACGCGTGGCCGATATCTGTTGAAAGCATGAATTTGCAACCAGACCAGCGAAACGTCGTTCATCTTCTAAAATGACAGCTGCCTATCCCATCAATCCATTCATCCATCCATCCATCTTACGATCATCGTCAACGATCTATACTATATAATATGGGTAGAAATTTTCAAGTATTATCCTTCGTATAAATATACAATTTATTAAAAAAAAGGAAAAAAAAACCATTTCTCGGTTCTCCCAGAAGAAAGGTTTTTTTGCATTTCTTGATGATAAATTCGATATGGCGATGACTGTGAAAATGACGTGAATCTGTACGTGTGAAGGTCAATGGAGATCAGTTTGAATAATCCGCTTTACTTTAACGTGCAATTTTGATGCGATCGCTACGCTATATCGAAGGTTGTATTAGGTGTGTTTTTATGTCGTGTTATTTTTGGTATTGAATGTAAAGCGAATTGAACTAGTTTAGTTAGGCGCAGCAAAAGCGGAGTAAAACTAAACCGGTGGTGATCGCCTCGCCCTTGTTTGCAAGCACTTAGCAGGAACGCACCCTTATTAAAACGTTAACTCATTTCGTGTGTATAACTGTATAGATCCTGCATTAACACACCCATATATCTATATCTAATACGTATATCCCATTCCGCTCATTTTAAAGCCGCACGTTAACCCCATAGGGAAAACCTGGTGTACCACCGACCCCTGTAACATCTAAAACTCTATATTCACATCCCCCAAGGATCATCGTTGTAATTGTACGTTACCTACTCTCTTAATTGTAATCATATTTAAAAAATTAATTTTTAATAACACAAATGCCGGGCGGTTCCGTTAAAAGAGAAATACAAAGGAGAAGTGTACTAGTTTCTTTTTGTTTCATCACTTTTATGTTTGTACCGTTATTTAATTAGACTCGATTTCTCGCAGGGGTTCTCATGTCCTTTTTATTTTTTGTTTCAGAATATCGTCGGCGCACTCCGCGGGCTGCTTACGTGACGCCCATGCTGGATGCTAAGCATGGAATGACCTGTACGAAAATTGTAAGTAGTGCGGAGTCAGCTACAAGTTTGTGTTTCCTTCGTTCGTTCAGCCCTGTATAAAACAACGTCAGGCAATATACAATTACTTAGGGCATTATTACGCCAGACACACCCTTACATTAGTCGGAGTGGCAGGCAGAGCGCCGCACCCATATTCGTCGTTTGGGTTGGGCACTCGATTTCAGTTTATACGTACGCGTGCACCAGCCCATTCTATTCATTCTCCTGGCAGAAAATACACTTGGAAAACCGTACGTTAGTGTATTTATTCGGTAGGTATAAAGAGGGATGTATGCGGGTTACCTGAGTTTCTGAAGATTGATCATCACCGAGTGGTCAATAGTTTATATCGCGTGAAATATTACAGGTCAAAGATGATCTTTGAATGTGGTTATCGCACAGACTTGTCGTAGACTAGTTTTAACGTAGGGTGGAGAATTCGTACCGCTGCGCCGAGCGTAAGAATTTCTCAGCGAGCCAATACTGGGAACATTTCCTGGGTTGGAGATCCTGGAAGTAGGGTTACTCACGAATCATCTATCCGAGTATCTTTGTACGAGGGTGAGGATATAGTGTGCAGAAGGAGCGCCCTTTTCCACCCCGATAGCTCTCGGTTCATTTGCTACAAGTCAGCCATACCAAAGTAGTGTGGAAATGGAGTTATGAGAAACTCGGTGGAGATAGTGGAGTCGAACGGTGGAGAGGTAAAGGGTAAGGAGGAAGTAAATTTTCATTTAGGTTTAGGGAGCGCCCCGACATAATCGTACCTATCGTATCAACCAAATAATATTACTTCGACCTTGCTCGCTGGCTGCTGCTCCCGCCTTTGCTACCACTACCAGTGGTGGTGGTTCGTTACACCTCATTTTTCAAGGTGCAGCGTGCAAACAGCAGTTGCAGATACAACGTTACATTCTCTTATCTAACTTCTCTGATGTACCATGTTTCGTAGCCAACCGCGTAACTAGTTTCTAGTTTCTAATCTCTATTACAGAGAATCTTTAAACTTAATTGCTACAGATTCCTACCGCTAATTAGAAAAGTGAATTCAAAAGTCGTTCGACATATATGCTAACGAAAATGGATTAATTTACTCCGAATACATTTCCCCTTCATTCTCACTCTTAATATCACCAAAAGCAGAATTTGCACCCTCCATTAGACGGTTAAACTAGTTTAGATTTCAAACTACCATCGAAGCAATTTTGTGTGCAGGTATCAATCGGTTAGTTAGATCACTGGATTCGCGTGAGTTCGTGGGAGGCTGGAGGGGTGGGGGCGTAAAATCTACAAAAGGAAAGGGGAGAATTGTTGGTTGGGCTTTTGCTGTGTGCAACCTGGGGGGTTGATATCAACAGTACCGTAGCCCACAGGATTTGGATATCGTGCGGTTGCTCATTGTTTTGTTAGGGGGATGAACGTGGACGTGACTGATGCTTCTGTTACCGTTGCTCCTGCAGTTTGTCGTAGCAGTTGATATATAAACCGATCTGCTTGTAACGAACTCGATTGTACTACCACCACCACTACCACTACTATTATTATTGTGATTATTATACACCGAAGGTTTCATCCACAATTCGCACTCGTAGATAGCATAACTAATTGTAGGAATACCAGGAATTCAGTATCCAGATTACGATTTGTCTACACATGTATAGTATATGCAGCTACGTGCATACGTGTTATTCTAAAACCTTGCATATGCATACCTCACACTACACAATATATCTATGGAATTTGTTTGTTTTTCTCGTTATCGCAGATTTTAACAAATCGATCCCATTTCGAATGGATTACTTATTTTTTTTTTTCTATTTTATCAAAATTACAACAACAACAACAAAAAAGAAGTATGTGCGAGGAATTTTTTTTTTCTGTTTCTGTCCGGCCTCTTTGAACCGATATGTCCTCTCTGATTTTTGTTTTATTTTTTCCGACGTTGTTGTTGCGCGTTGTTTTTTCTTTTCAACTTGGTAAAATCGATTCGGCCATCCCCCGCGCGACAGGTAACCCAATTAATTGATTGAACATAATCAACTTTGCCGTCACTAACACAAGGGTTGAGTCTTATAATCCGTGCACACGCAACGTGGCGTGCCTCGGAGCTCATATTGTATGTAATATACACGTATATATATAGAAATATCTATATCGTTACTGCTTTGGGATGGTCAAACCCTTTAGATATATCTACCGTGTAATAAAACCACAGCGTGGCCATCGTACTGAAGATTTTCAAGGATTCCCGAGGGACTAAAAAACCGGAACCCACAACTCACCCTCGGATCGTGTGTATATAACATAGTATTATATTAAAATGGAACCAAACACCATATTCCAGAGATTATCGCCTACTCGGTTTGAATTTATAATTATTTTTGAGCGTTGATTTTTTCTTTTTCTTTTTCGCTTTTTTTTTCGGAAAAAGGAAACCGCGGTCATTAGTCTTCGTTTTCGTTTTTTCTTTTTCCTTTTTTTGTTTTTGGTTCTCCTTTCTATGCGCTTGTTAGTTACTCCCTTAATTGTACATAGAAATGTTGGAGGGTATATAACGGACTGAGATTGTGCTGCCGGCGCGCGCCATGGGGATTAATTATATTTTGTATAATTTGGGGGCGAGGTAGAGTTCGGTTGACTTGGAAGTTTCGTGTTTTAAGGATTTGGGATACCCTTATTTATGTAGACATAACTCTGGATGTATGTATGTATTTTTCATACACGTATACCCACTTCCAGAATTAGTGATGAGGGAAAATAGAGATTTCAAATTTCGTACCAATTAAATATAATAAATTTATATCTTACTCGGTGTAACCGAATAACGATTGAAAACCCCATACGAGTCTGAGATGAAGTTGATCTTTTCAAAGAACGAAGAAAAAACAATCGCTATTTATTAATTAATTAATTAATTTACACGTTTTTATATTACCTACTATAATTTAGATACCCGTGCAGTATTTGGGGAGGATGAAAATATTTTGCGTTTGAAATGCAGGGGATGAAATTTCTGAAACGACATTTGAATGAGGGAAGTTACGAGGAAACAATTAAATCGTATACCCTTGAGGGGTTGGGGTGGGTAGGAGGGTAAAATTTGTTTTGAGGTACTTTATCATGTTTCCGCGGTAAGTCCTCAAATGAGAAAAGAGCAGAACAGTTATAACCTAAAAAGCTAACTTATACCGTATACAGCTAGTTAGGGTATATAATATATATATACATTTTACAAAGGACAGAACAATAATTACAAATGTTTCTCTACTCCGTGATTTAATTTTAGAGAGACTGGGAGATGGTCAATTAGGTTGCTACTCGTCTACCCGAAGAGTCTTTGTAATTATCTGTATAATATTATCATTGTTTTAATGATTATTTATTTATTTAATATGAAATCTTAGTTTATTTTGTTTTTTTTTTTTTCCTCTTCGAATTTTCGGAACAATAATTTGGCGAAAATTGTAAAGCAATTAGACGTTATAACGATAACAGGAATAACGACAGCTACGACAAGAACAAATTCAATGTACGTCTGCAGACGTATGTCTGGTAGAAAATTTGAAAAGCTTGTTCGTTTCTGCCGATGATTTGTATCACCCGTCGTCTATCTGTACTTTTCTATTATTTGACGCGGTGATGGAGGATAACAAATGACGAGGAGTTGTGGAAATTCTACACCGGCATTGGTACGGAGTTATAATAATGAGGAGGGGATGGTGTGCGACTAGCTTGCCTTAGATAAATAGGTACTTTTCAAGTAAGGATTTACAAGGTAACAGAATTATAAAGGTGAAAACTCCGGGAACTGACTGGGCAAGGTGTAACATGACCGAACCATCTGCTCCTCGTGGCACACGCACGTGGTTCCCGCACGTGCCTTGGAGAGCTGATAATAACGCATTGTGCTCACTCCCTTCCCCTCCCTTCTCCTTCCTTTCTCCCCTAACTCGTCAGTTATTCTCTGCTCTTATACATATCGATATCGTTCTGCAATTTAGGACAAACTCCGATACTAGCGAACAACGCAACGTCGTGAATTAGAATGAAGACGAAATTATTATTTGAATTCTATTGAACCGCGATTTCTCGGTATAACCATCACGTGGATTTGTTTTATCACGTCCATTTCAAGAACAGATTATATCGAGTACGTCTCATCAAAAACACGCTCCGAATTAACCCTCGCGAGTATCGCTGTGACAGTTTCGAACGCATTGAAATTTCTGTCTTCGAAATCAAAAAAAAAAAAAAAAAAATACACGGTAATCGAGATGTCGATAATAATTACTCGGTGGAAAGTTTTATGGATTAAATCTATTCGATCCAAAGTGCTGAAAATTAATCGCAAACCCCTCCGCAGTTTAATTAATGATCTCCAATGCTTATCCCAAACGGTTAACCTGTTGCCTTCCGCGTGTGTTTCAGTCTCGCAAACCACCGTGTAAACGTTCGCAAATAGTAGACAACAATTTAGTCCAAATGTTCGTAGGCGACATTTGTAATTCTCTGTGATCAAGATCGATTACCTCACAAATTTCTTCCTTCCTCTCGCGATTCCGCCGGTTCAGGAACGTCGAATTTACGGTGCAAGCTTTGCTTCGCTTTGCTTTGAGGTGTAAAACCGAATACCTTATTCCCCGATCCTCAACCTTCTTTATCTTCTCTCTCGATTTTCTCTCTTTTTGGAAGTGGCAACCATCGCGGCATGGCGAAGTTAGAGGCAGGTGCGGCTCGGTAGGTTTAATTTAGTCTGCGGAAGATCATGGCTATATAAGTCAAGAAACCAAATGCTTCTGGTTGTAGTTTTCAGTCTCCATCGCGGATATATAGGGGCAGCCATCTGCCGTTTGTCGTACTCCGGCTGAACCGCCAGCTGACGGGTAAAGTTTGATCAAAAAATAAGCCGTAACTATACATACCCTGGAGTAGCAACAGCGTTGTCAGACCATAAATATGTACAGACCGTTGGATATGTGAATCTGCCGGCTAAATATAATTATTAAATAAAAAAATAGAATCACTCAAATTTATGATAACAACTATGACGACAACAACGGTAGTAATAATAATAAAAACAATATCGATGATGGCGAGAGAATAAATAACAAACAAAAAAACGGAAAAAGAAAATTAGTAGAAGAGGCGACGACAGCTCTTTATAATACGGTAGGTACGGTACAGATCGCGTGGTGTACCGGACAATGCCCGGAAATCGATCGATTCGTCGTTGGAATTACATCATCGAAGGCTGATATAATAAAGCCCTTAACTCCGTGCCCGTTACGCAAAAGCCCTTCTATGGGCACAAAAGGCACGTTGCGCAATCTTCCCTGTTTCGAACCTGTGCAAACCTATGCGGTTCTATCTCTCTAATGTTCTATTTCTTTTTTTTCTTTCTTTATTTACCTTTAATTCTTTTACATATTCATTTTTCTATTTTACCTCTATCGCGTCGCACGTTATACTACATGGATCCACGTATACTTTGGAATGCTGAACCGAGTAACGTCATATGTATAATAATATGAAATCAAAACGGGTTAAAAAGGGTTTGGAAAAAAAATACCTTCTTAGGAAAGGCCCTATCCAGTAATACCTCCTTAAAAAGTGTTCCGTGTAGGTACCAATATGATTTTTTTTGTTGCAAACCTTAGTATTTTTTTCTTCATATTCATTCATCTAGTCTTTGAACAAATTTTTTCTGTTCGCTTTTTCTTCTTTTTTTTTCTTTTGCCCTCAAACTTCTCCGAGATCACCTGCTCCGTTTTTACGTACAACGTGAAGTTACTTTTTTTCTTTTCCTTTTCTTATTTCCTTTCTTTTTCGTTCGTGCTTTTTTCTTTTTTCTTTCTTTTTATTTTCTACTTTCGCACGCACGTTATACAGAAAGAAATTGTTTGAACAGGTGATTTTGCATCTGTTTAACGTTCAACAAGTTTAACACGGTAAATATATATTATATGTATAATGCATATACATATATACACACACGCGTATACATATATATAAATTGTGGTTTTTTTTTTTATTTTTCTTCTAAAAGGACTTCCCGAAGCGAATGATATCTATTGTAATGATCTTTGTTCGCGGTGAACAATTTTACAGAAAATGATACGTCGAGTATCGACGTAAATTAGTCACGTTATTTCTAATCAATGATTTATTAACGATATCATAATAACTACATCAAAAATAATAATAGAATCGTTCTTTCGTTGTTTTAAACTTTACACACCAATTTATTTATTTATTTATTTAATTTTCTTTCTAAAAGAACGTTTTATTTTCTATGAAGTTAATTTTTTTCTTCCTTTTGTTTCTCTTTTACCCTCCTTCCTTTGGTTTTTCGTTTCGGACCCTCCTCCTTACCACCTCAAGGATGAAACCCTACAGAATCGAGAAGTCGACGAAGTTATGTGTACGAAAAAAGAAAAAGAAAGGAAAAACCAAATAATAATAAAAATAATAATAATATCTTAACGTAACTCTCCCTTTTCATCAGATTTGACGTACATCGCATATTATAGTGACCACGTTTTCGGAATCATTGAAAACGAGACAAAAAAAAAACCAAAGGAAAAGGAAAATGAAACAAAAAAAAATTTGGTACAGAGGTCGATTTTTTCTGTTAATTTTGTTCTTTTTTTTTCTTCGTGTCTTTTTTATAGCTCTCTTTCTCTCTCCGAGGCCATTTCAGTCAAATGGTATAGTAGTGATATGGTTTATGGTAGTTTTTGTGACATTCATGGGTAGGAAAATCTGGATGGGAGGGTGTTACGTGTTCATAACTCGAGGTAACTGCACGTTGGAATAACCTACATATATGTATATACGTATATACATACCTACTATATACATTTACATAGGACCACGTATGCTAAACCCTCTACGCGACTCTGGTGCACAATCTCTATAGAGCTAAACGATGAATTTCATTTTAAGGGGAGCGGGACGAGGTAGGAAGGGAAAACGTTTTTGGGGTGCGGAAAATGGGGGATGAGGGATGGAGATGATGCTTCGTATGTCTGCCTCGAGCTTCGGCTAGGGTGACGACCACGTCTCGTCTCTCGTCTCGGCTCATCTCATCTCATATCGTCTGAAGCTTTTCTACTATATATATACGCTCTTCATCTCTCGCACAACTTGCAAGCTTTTTTCCTTTTTCTTTCTTTCTTTTCTTTCGTTTTCTTTCCTTTTCTTTTTTTCTTTCTTATTTTCCTCTTTTATTTTTATTCTCTATACATACCTACCTACCATATTGTATATATTCGAAAGTTTCACGCGATTTTTAAAGGTACGAATACTCCATAGAAAGTTTATTATACGCGGTCATAGTTCACCTTTGTTATTTAGTCTGTATCGAAATTCAGAGGTAAAAGTTCAGGGAACATTATTATTATTGCTATTATTATTATTATTATTATTATTAATCTTCTTTCCTTGATTTTCACCCTAACCTGTATCTACACGCGGTACCGATCGCATCGTGAAATCCATGGAGGTTTTTTTTTTTTCTACTAATATTGTTAGACCGATAGGAAGTTCGTATATGTGTACATACCTGTATGCTAAATGTCTATTCGTTGTCTGCACTTTGGAAGCCATAAAAAGCTTCGATTAGATAGGCCTTCTTACGTTGCGTTTTTGTATATTTTTTTCTTTTTTGGTTTTGTTCCTGGTATTATTATTGAGTCGATGGGTCGTTCGGGTTTCGGTCGATGGCCTAAACCTGGAAGCTGAAAAACTTAAGATGTGAAATCTAAAAGTTAATAAAACTAAATTCTGAGGACCGGCGATGAACCCGCAGGACGATGGTATAGTGGAGATCGAACGATGGCGCAGAATTGGAATTTCCTTGACAAGCGATGTTCTATAATTACAGTAATCTTAGCATGTTTCAAGTTTCTCGAAGTCTATTAGTTAGTTAGTTGGTTAGTTAGTTCACTATACTACTACTACTACTATTACTATTACTATTCTGGCGGGGATATGCTAAGGCTATGGCTATGGGGGTCGTCGTCGTAACTTATCTAGGGGGTTTAATAAGACGCGTCGTACTTCACTTCCCTTGACAATGACGACGCTTTTCTAGTCCGCTAGGATCTCTACTATATCTATAGTATTACCTTCAATAACCCGAACTATAGAGTGATTCGTCGTGTTTGTTATTTATAGAACACCCGATAGTCCGAGCTTTTAATTTTCGTTTTCTTCCACTTCTTCTTTTTTCATCCCCTTACCCTCCCTAGTTTTTTTTTCGATTTTCATGGTAAAAATAGTTGTTGTTTTTTTCAACACTGTATAGCATAATCGTTCGAACTTTTCGGTGGAAAAAAATACCTAATGTCGATGAATAAATAGAAAAAACATATAAGCCGCGTTATGCTCTAGTAAAATCAAATCAGCTGACGTTGTTCTACTTTCATTCTATGCCTATGGAAGCTTTGCATATGGGGTTTAACGGACCGTAAACTTCTCTTTTCTTCTCTATATATCTCGTTGTTTTTGTTTTATATCTTCTTTTAGTTTTTCTTTTATTATTTTATTCTCACTTCGACAATCCGAGGGTAAGGTAGGTACTTAGGCCGTAAAACTTTGAGCATTCTCATCCCCTCGCGCCTCATATTGCCCTTAAGCCAAACGATCGATTTCCACGATTTCATTACCCCTTCGATCTCGAATGACGATTTTCACGCGCTCGTATATTCTGACTGTGTAAAGTACATGCCGAACTGAAAGTTCGAACCTCTTTTAGTAATCCTTTTCTTCGATATGGACGAAATCTCTTTGAATAGAAAACAAAAAAAAATAAAATAAACGAAACGAACGAAGAGAAAAAAAGAATTTTGGATTTTGGAAAAAAGAAAATCAATCGGTTTCATCGTTTCACCTTATACATACTTATGTACTACCTATGTACACTCGGTTAAGCTGATTATTCTAAATCGCTAACTGCAATTTCGTTGTTGTAAATTTTGTTACTCCGCACGGTAATATTATTATACGCATATTATACGCGCATTACGTTCTAACCGTTTTCAATATCTACACACGTGTTCTATGTACACGTGTATATTACGAGTTACATATGTACATACTATCTATACATATATATATTATGTGCAGGTATAGTAGATGCTGAGGTTCTGTAGTTGACAGGTCATGCAACGCTGAAAACAGGCAAGATTCACTGGAGCAAGTAATAATGTTTAGTGAGGTCAAATAAGTTTTCAACCAACACGCGGGTAACAATTTTTTTTTACCGGTACAGTTAGTTACCTCGTTATTATATTTCTCCAAAGTTTTTCATTTGTGTCTTATTTAATTTTTTTTGTTTTAATATTCATTACGATCAAGATTATTAATTGCATTTTACAACTTTCACGATATCATTATAAAATCGAACCCGAAAAGATCAGGACCCGATCGCCGAAACTTTTACAAAATGGGGCAATTACGTTAAAAATTTATTACATATTCGGAAATTTTGTTTTCGTTCTTCGTTTTATTTTTTTCACCGACCCCTTTTCTGAACAAATTTTCTGCGATATGCTGCTGCAGCTACATTATATTTCGCCATTTTCCTTCTCTTTCATTCTCAGTGTACAGGATACCTATATACGAAATAACGCGGCGGCATTTTCTTCTCCCTTTTTCTTAAATTTCTTTTTTTTTTTTGCTTTTTCTTTTTCTTTTTCTTCTTTTCCTTATTTTTTGTTCGAATGTTATATCGCCCGAAGTCTGGCTCTCGGTATCTATGGTATAGCTTTATACGTATGTACTTCGGAATATATATTTATCCATCCAGATGTAGATATCCTAATCGATTTTCGATACTCTGACGCGTCTCTTTCCTCATACCCTTTTTCCGAACAACGTTTTTTCGTTTTCTTTTTTCTTTCTTTCTTTCTTTTCTTTTTCTTCTATCTTATTTCTTCTTCTTCTTCATGCTGCGCCAAGAAACTCTGCTTTTGTTGGTACCACTTACCTTATACGTACCCACATACGTCTCTGTGATACTCAAAAATACGGAGGAATGAAAAAACCAAAAAAAGAAACTTGTTTTTTTTATTGTTATATAAATAGGTAAATAAAAAAAGACGAACGCGTTCGTGTATGATTCTCCGATTCTGCACCCTGCAACAGCAGGTTAACTTTTCGTTACGATTGAGGGATGAAAAAACAACAAAAAAAAAAGAAATAAAACCGAAAAAGTATAAGAAACAGAAAAAAAGATCAAAAAGAAAAGAACGAAATAACGTTCGCATCAACGGTTACCGAAGCCGGTGAAAAAAAACGAGAAAAAAGGAAAAAAGAAAAAAAATTTGAAGCGCACGTATAGGTATATAGGTACATAATCAAGAAGGGTTGTATTTCTGTTGGATGTAGTTTCACTATGGAAACACTTGAAGACGTATATAAACAAATGAGAAGCCTTACCAAGCGTTAGGAACCGCGCTTTAATTAATTAAAAACAAACACTCGTCCATACCTACCTACTCTCTCATTATATGTGTATCGTAACATACGTATGTACATTATGTTTCACACTATGGGGTGGTATACCCTTCGTCACTGCAGACCGAAATGAACAAACCTCACATAAATCAAACGGACAAAGAGATTCTTTTTTTTTGTTTGCCAATCGATCGATCGATTACATTACATTACATTAAATTACTGTTATAACGTGTTATTCTTACGCTACTTCAGAGTTTCTTTTTTGTTCCTTTCTTTCTTTCTTTTTTCCTTTTTTTTTCTTTTTACATATAGGTATATCTCGAGTGCGCAGAGGTTCCGGATGTATAGTATACGTATGCATACGAAACGCAACCTTTGAAATCCTCAGGTTCACCGGCACGCGCGTGTCTAGAGTGTTCAGACCGAACCAACCTTCGGAGGGTTGGAAAAGTCGAGGGGAAAAAAAGCGAGAGAAAAATTAAAAAACAAAGAAAAAAAAAATCGAAAGGAACGGCGCAGGGTGCGGCGACCATCGTGATTCCTTTGCTCACTTAATTATACATATTAATTTTAGTATTAGATTAATTTATATCTCATTAACATTTTCTTATGTAATTCGAAATGACAAACGTTGAACTTTAATCTCAAGTAACGTTAAAACTAGTAGATTTAGCAAAAAATCATAGGATACCTTTTTTGTAGATCTTTTCATTTCCTACAAGGATATACAGTAGTTTTTTTTTTTTCGTAGTCATTTCGAACGATATTTTCATGATAACTTAACAGGGCGGGTGAAAAGATATAGTGACTTTTTTTTGGCCCACCCTGATGTATATAATATGTATATGTAAAGCGAGATCTAGAGGAAGCCCAGTAGTTTCCCTTAGTGACAAATTCGGTGGCGTTTAACGCGAGTGATTTAGTGGTCTCGCGGGTACCGGGTAGAAGGAGGAAGAAGAAAGTAGAGAAGAGAGGAGAGGAGAGCGAGTGAGTCTCTCTACGGGTAGATGCAGCATCAGAACACCTACTTTACTGTAAATTCCCCTAATGAAAGTCCCCCGGGCATCTCCTTACACGTACTATATGTATGTACATACATATATATACGCGAGATCGTATTAAACCAGGGAAATCCAGTAAAAGAGATCCCAGGACGCGCTCTGACGACCTGGCGAAAGAAGGGCGAAAAAAAAAGGAAAATAAAGAAAATCATTTCGGTTCTTCACGTCCGCGTATAAGGAATTACCAAAACCGCATTCACCAGTTTTCAAAAACTATTTTACTCAGGTATCATGATACCGAGGGGGTAACCACTCAACATATAGGTGTCCCAACCATTTCACATTTCACAACTATTTTACGTCATTTCATACCATTTCATGAGTATTCCACTAATAAGGATATCTCGATGGGATTTATTTCCAACTTGATTTACTCAACGGGTTCGTGTTCCTGAGGTCAAAATACGTTTAAAAAGTATCCTGCGATCGGTTTTGAAAATACTTCATTTTTGACCCCAAAATTGAAAAAATCCAAAGGGAAACCTTAGATTTTTGTCGATTTTGGGGTCAAAAATCAACATTTTTTTAAATCGGTCGTAGGACACTTTTCTTACGTATTTTGACCTCAGGATAACGAATCTGCAAGTTAAATTGATCTATGTATAAAATTAATCCAGTTATCGCCAATTTATCGCTCTGAAAAGTGAAAAAATAAGGATATCTTAATAGGATTTATTCCTAGCTCAATTTGATCGGTGGATTCGTGTTCCTGGGGTCAAAATACGTCAGAGAAGTGTCCTACGATCGATTTTAAAAATACTTCATTTTTGGCCCAAAAATCGAAAAAATCCAAAGGGGTATACCTTAGATTTTTGTCGATTTTGGGGTCAAAAATCGATATTTTTTTAAATCGATGGTAGGACACTTTTCTTACGTATTTTGACCTCAGGAACACGAATCTGCAAGTTAAATTGATCTATCTTTAAAATTGATCGAGTTATCGCGAATTTATCGCTTCGAAACGTGAAAAAATAATGATATCTCGATGGGATTTATTCCTAACTTGATTAACTTGACGGAATCGTGTTCTTGAAGGTCAAAACATATTGTAACAAAACATTTCGTACCATTTCACACCATTTCAGACCATTTCATGAGCATTCCAATAGTATTTCATATCATTTCAAAATTGACTGTCCCAAGTATTTCACAAGCGGTTACCCCCTCGCATGATACCGATATATAAATTTTTTTTTTGCTCACCTTTCGAAAGAAAGAAAATGGAAAAGAAAAAACGAAACGAAACGGAACAGGAAATAAAATGAAGAAGCAAAAAAAAAAGAGAGAAACGAAAAAAAGGAAATAAAAAATCGTATCTTTCATATCCTATACAGGTATATATATGGAGCATTTAAAATTGACGTTTCTCAAACGTCGGAGACTAACGACTCGGCATTGTGTCCCTTTTATACAACCTTTTGAGAAGGTTGGATATATAGTATCGTAGGTTTGCTAGGTCCACGTGACAGGTATATAAATTCTTTTTATTTTTTCAGTTTTATTTCTTTTTTTTCCTGTTTCACATCCGCCACGTCCGCATGCACACACAGAGCTAGAAGCTGCCGGGGAATATAACGTGATAGAGTGAAAGGATATTTAACGGGGTGAACCGTGAACCTTCAACCCACAATACCTGACCGACAAACCCATGGCTAAGGTTCGCCGCACGTATATATCTATATGTATATATAACTCGTATAGGTACATGTACATATAATATGGATATCACAGGGTATTTTAGGACCACCCTTCCAGCTCTCCTCTTCTCTTCTCTTCTCTTCCTTTTTACTCTCGGCTCTAACTCCGGCTCACTAAGCTCGCGCCCATCCCGCGACCAGGGGGGAATGAGGAAAGCTGAGGGCGACTATATACGCCCCCTGCAAAGGTGAGGTTAACGGACCGTGTAGTGTACCTATCCAGCGTACGTGGATCCTCTTCCTCTTTCCATCCCCCTCCCCCTCCCCCCTTTTCCCTCGCTCTACCCTTCAATTCCCCTTCCATCTTCTACTTTTTTCTTTCTCTTTTTTGCCTTTTTTTTTTCGCTCGTCGCGCGGTGTTCTTCTTCTTCTTCTTCCATAATTTTTTCGAAGTTGACGTGTTCCTTTTTTTTTTTTTCTCTCTTTTCAAATTTCATTCCAGGTCCCCAATGAAATTTTGAGAAAACGATCGATAGATCGTATCTCCTCGAATGCAGTTTTATATAATTGAATTCGAATCGTCGAGTTAATTTTTGTTTCTCAATTTTTACGTCGTAATTATATATCGTCGTTGAAAATGTACCTATGCCTACACATACGTCTTTTATGGGGATATGCCGAGAAAACAAAAGGAAAACAAGAAGGGAAAAAAAAAAGGAGAAAAAAGCAAACTCAAAGGGTGTGCAGGTTTGATGGCATTAGCGAAATGCCAACCGGAAGGGCTCGATGTCGAGGTTCACGCTGTGTGGCGCCAACGTTTATAAACGCCGGTTTAATGTCATCCCCCTAAATGTCAGGATGGTTCGTTGGTTGGTTCCTTTAACTTCCTTTTATTCCCCCCTACCTCCTGTCGCTTTGCCCCTCATTCGCCATTTTCGTCTTTAACACCACAGCGTGTTTTCAACGTTGGATGATATCCGCGATCTTTAACGCCACCCCCCATAACCTCCCAACCCCGTTTCGCCTGCCAGTCGAGCTTTTTTTTTTCTCTTCATATTCCTCTTCCCTATTTCCGAAGATCACTTTTCTTCGAGAGTGAAAAATGAAGAAAATTAGACAACAAAAAATAACTGAAAAACGCATTTTGGTCAATCGCAATTTGATATATCCTATACGCCATGCAGATGCCCTGCAAGCGTGAAAAATTCTAATTTTATTCAGGGTGGATGTACAAGGTATGGAACATTATAATATGGTACGAATTGCCTCACCTCGTTATAACGCATTTTGGTTTTTTTATTCGTTCTATCTTTGTCTTTTTTTTTTTTTTTTTTTTTTAATTAACATTCGCGCGTGGCGGTTGAGTCATCGCCCAACCAACAACGACCATATAACCTATTCACCGACAATTGCGTGCTCAGAGTGGATTATATACGAGGATATCATCTTGTATACACCTTATATCGTCACTGTCACAGTACGTCCGTCCGTCTGTCCGTTTACTTTTGCCTCTATATACCCGAGTAAATAAGGTATACATATATACTCGAATGAATATATAGGTATATGAATTATACTAGAGTGGTGTGACCTCGCGGTGCTAATTAAAAAAGGGGGATAAATTTTTAGGGTTGATTTATGGAAAGGTCATCGTCAAGGTATTGCAGTATATAGGTATGGTATATAATATATATACGTATAGTCAGAAAAAAAGCGAATAATGCGTGACTGTACCTACTCTAGTTCTTTCTTTTTTTTTCTTTTTAATCATTTTTCCTTTTTTGACACCGCACAATAATTTTCCGACTATATAATATCTAATTAAACTGGTTTCTCGCTTACGGTTGCGTTTTTTTTTTTTTGCTATTCTCTCTTCTTTCAACTTCTGATCAAATTTCAAAAAACGAAAACGAAGTGAAGAAACTCAGAACCAAATCTTACGTACGTTACGTTAACGAGTTGAGTTTTCTTCCGTTTCGGTCGTTGCTTATATCGCGTCTATTCGTGACACGGGCATGTTTTTTGGGCATATGGGATAAAACTATACATACTCTACTTACGTACATACATATATGTATTATATATATACGTATACCGCGCGTAAAGTTTGCTTACGTTAGCCAGTTTGCTTCCACGGTCGAGAATAGATATACGGATAAACATTTCGGTGCTGCTTGAAGAAGAAGGAGAAGAAGAAGAAAAAAAAAGAGAACGAAATTTATAATTTGAAAAAGAAAAAAAATGAAAGAGGAAGAAGAAGAATAAAAAAAAACTAAGTAACCATACCAAAGGGGCGTTGCGAGAAATGCTGTGGGACACGAGGGGGCACGTGCGAACGATCATTCGATGGATGGATGGATGGATGAATATAGACGCGCCAAAAATACATACGGTACTTAATCTCACTTAAACTAACCCAACCTGACCCCGTATATAGGCTGAATCTGACGGACGAATTGAGATTCTCTGTTGGGCTATCTTTTTTCTTTTTCCTTTTTTCCGTTTGCCCAATTTTTTGTTCCCCTTTGTTTTTTCAACGCGACAATTTTCCACGCCAATCGTATTAGGTATGTACGGAATATAACACCAATGGAGTGTACTCGTGCCGATGAGGGCGAAAAATATATATATGTATAATACATATAAGGTTAGATTTTTACATGATATGAAGTGCGGAATGATTTTCGGTGTACTTCAAGCAATATAATGTGTAGAATTTCGCCTGCATTCGTACGAAGAAGTTGCAATAAAAACCGAACCGCGCGTTTCCGCGAAACAAAGCGCATGTGCAAATGCTTTTGCCAGGGGGTCAGGGCAAAAGCGCAAACCCCCTCGTCGCTGCTTTGCAGTTATAATCGCGTTTTCCACAGTTTTGTCATTTTACAAATGCTTTTCAGCATAAAGTTTACTTTCCCAGCTATACACAGCGTACACTATATCGTACGATATCAGCTGGTGCAGTAACTGTTTTTTCACTTCCAAGCTTTCAGCTCCCTTTCACTTTTGACTTCTCCCTAGCTCTATATTCGCTACCCGCAATCCGCGACTAATCCCAACGGCCTCCTTTAAATCCCATGTGATGTGGTGGTACACTGTATATTAATCCAACCCAACCCCTCATCCTTCTCATCCTTCTTCTGTTTTCCCTTTATCTTTTTCTTCTCTCCTATGATCAACGTCGACTCAACCCCCTTTTTTCGATTTCGAAAAAACGGTTACGGTTTTCTTACATTCTATTAGAAAATTCTCTTCAATTTTACTTTTGATTCCAAATCGAGTAGGGGATAATTGATCGAATACATTCGGGGCTGTGGGGGGAGGGGAGAGATGGACTGATGACGAATCACGATTATAACCGAGCAGCGCGTTGACGGACGATTGAAATTCATGGCGATTCGTGCCGCAGCCTCGATGATGATCACGGTGTTTGTACAGAGGGGGAAATAGAGAGAGAGAGAGAGAGAGAGAGAAAATGAGAAGAGAAAAAAGGAGAAAAAAAAAGATGGCGGCCACGAAGGAGAGCGGGGCTAGAGGGAAAAAGGGAGGAGAACTGTGCGGGTGGTTTAGTGTAGTCGGTGACTTGTTGACACCGAACGTTTATATATGCGTGGCGGGTATCGCGTGTGACCGGCATCTGCACCGTTATATATATATATGTACTTAGGTATATATACACGTATATATGTATGTGTATATATACAAATTTATATACATGTAATCTATACATGTATTTCTGATTTGATTCGATTGATAGACAACGAGCAGTTTTCGCGTCGTTGCACCGATGGCAGCCTATATGTATGTGTGGATATGCAGGTACCTATGTACTTTATGTATATAGACTCGGTTTTCACGAATTAGCATTTATCGATACACGGAATGTATAATTTTATCGCATGATATACACCGTAATCTATATATACCTATACGTACCACCGAAAATCTAATTTTCTATACGATAATCGAATGAGCTGAATTATAACCTTCTTCTTTTTTTCTTTTTGGTTTTGTTACCTATATACGTGCACGTCTAATATACGCTTTAACGTGGCCTAGCTAATTTTTCAATTATAATTGTAACATACGTGGTACGTCTAAATATAAATTCCAACTTATATGCTATGCATAGAGCAGCAACGCGCTATATGTACACGAACTTCTTAATTCTGGCGAAGGGGATAGTCGAGATCTATATATATACTCGAAACGTATATATGTATTAAGAAAAATATTTGCTTTACCGGTATAAAGTTTAGAAAGCAAAAGAAAAAAAAAAAAAATTAGAATTCAAAGAAGAAATATAATAAATAATATTAATCATAGAAATAAATGGAAACGCTTCGACGTAATTTTGAAGAAAAAATTTGTCTAGAATGCTAAGTTCTCAATTTGTTAGACAATTCTTATTCACGCGATTTACATATGTCGTATAATGTATAACAAAAGTTGAAACAGACAAGCCGTCGAGACGTCGGATAAAAAAGTGATAAAAAAAAATACAAAATGGCAAGAAAGAGACGTGAAAATAGTTGATAAAGAGAGGCGGGGGGTTGGTGAGCTTTGAAAAAAGAGAGAATAAAATCGAAAGAAAAACGAAAAAAAAACGAAAAGGAAAGGAGAGAAAAAAAAAGGTGAATTTCATTTGTGTTTAATCGAAAGTACAATGGCGCGTCAGAAAAGAGAAGCGGCTTGCCTGAGCGAGAAATCATTTGTTCGGTACCGCGAGGGGGTTGGTTGGTTTTCCATAGTACACGGTATAAACGTTTCCACATCTACCCCGCCACTAGACGCCAGTCAAAATGCAAATTATATCTTTCCGAGGTGTTGGATTATTATTTCAAAACCATATCTAATGGCCATTCAATTCGAAAGTATCTCGCATGAGAATTAATTTTATTCTTATTTTCCTTTTTCTAATATCGCTCGTGCGGTGCACCGGAGTACCAGAACTCGAACGGGGCGTTTGGGTTTGATATGAAATTAATAAAAAAAAACGAAAGGAAAAAATGAGTCAAAAATCTGCAGTGATCCCTTTTTTATTCTCACAAAGCTGGATCATTTTATCGAGGGCGCCGAAATCCCAAGGGCTCTGGAAAAGTCGTCAATGTTGAATATATGCCCCCGTCTTGGGGTCGGTAAAAGTAGACAAAAGAAGAGAAAAAAACGAAAAAAAGGAAAAGGAAAAGGAAAAGATTCTTTTACCCATAATAGAAAGGGTTGTGTCGGCACTCGCGGCCGGACTCGATTCTCCATACAAACCAGCTCGCTCTCTTCGTCGTCTGCCTCTGCACAGCAGCTTCTACTTTTGCCGGTGCACATTAAGGCTCTACATATTTTAGGTGGAATGTAATTGAGATTCCTTCCAGAAAGTTCCAAGTTCCAAGTTCCAAGTTCTTCATTTCACTTGTATATATATACACACCCTAGTCGAAATAAAAGTCTATGGAGACTGCAGTAAATGTTTCATATACGAAAAGAAAAAATAGATTAGGGACGTTCAGATTTCGGAAGGGAATTAAAAAGTAAAATTCTTTCGATTCACTTGACCGTGGAAACCTCATGCAGATATAGATACGCAACTGGATCAAAGGACGTTTCTGTTCATTTATTTATTTCTTTGATTTTTTGTTTCAGTAGAGAATTCGCATCGGAATGGAATGCTCCTAAATTCGCGACCGATCGTAACGATCGTCTGGCATAATCTTCGACTCATCTTTCCGGACTATTGAATGCCTGAACGGCTATACATGACGTGACTATAAATTCAAGTATATATGTACAAATATGTGATGTATCTATAGCATATAGTTACGAAGAATTCATCATCGCGAAGGCGTCGCGGTTTCAACTATGGTCGTACACATTTAACGTAACACGTATGTACGTGCAGAAAGATAGAAAAAATACGATCGTCCAAGTATACATATAGCGAATGACACAGGATACCGTCGAGGATGAGAATCCTTGTGCCCTTTAATCCCTTCGAACGTGGTTTTTTTTTTTTTCTCAAAATCATTTGCTTATATTCCATTGGATTTTTTTAAATTCATTTTTCTTATTTCTCATTCCTTTTTTTTCATTTTTTTTTTTGTACCTTTTCTATTTCCCTTCTCTTCTAGCGCCGTATTTCCTCTGTCATGAAAAACGCAACTCGTCGCAGAAGCGCCATCTGTCCCTCTTTTTTACGTCACTCCCCCGCGACTGGTGCCCGAACCAAGCTATCGACGGGGACCGACGTCGTCCGAACAATTCACGATTTTATCCGACTAGATCCTGCGCGCCCGACCTAAAACAGAGACGGCACAGTTGCGGTCAAACCGTCGGACCTGCAGGTTACGCGGTCGTAACTAAATTCAGGTGATATTATATTAAATAACGACCGCACTAAAAAGTACCCACCGCGGTCGTGATATGACAACCCGTCAGAAAGAGTAAGGCGGAAATGAATATAAGGACAATTTTTTTCCAAATAAAATTTATAAAATAAATTTCAAACAAAAAAAAAAAGAAGCAAAAAGAACGAAACGAAAGTAAAAGATAAGAACGCGCGGATTCTTTTTTTTTTCGTTATCGTTATCGTTTTTTGGTTTTTTTTTACTCAACGAAATTTGAAATATTTCAACTGTACTTTATCCACGGAATCGCGATTTTTCTTCTTTTTCATTTTTCATTCTCTTTTTTTGGTTGTCTATTTTATTTTAATTTTGTATCATCACATTTCTTTCCATCTCATTGTTCCCTCGGTCGGTTACGGGAACGTTTCGTTAAAAAAACTCGAAACTTATACACATCCGCGTTTCGGATGAAATTTAAATATTTGAAAAACCGAAAACAGGAAGAACGAAAAAAAAATGAGAGAAAAACGAAAGAACGAGCAAATAATTATAAACGCAACACGGGGTGACAGTTTGGTTAACGAGGACTACATAATTTATAATGGGATTCCGGATTACGATTTTTGTTATCCTTCCTTTTTTTATTACTGTTATCATCATTCCATTTTTCGAACAGATTTTTTTCCCCGAGGATTCAATATTTCCACCGCGCGTGATGTGCGACTCGTTTCTAATCAACACGGTGAGTGCACTATATAGCAAGTTTACCAAATATTGAGAGTGATTTTTAATTTAGTTCCTTTTTTTTTAAATAAATAAAAAATTCAACAAAAAAAAAGCAAAAAAGCAAAAAAAATACTCCGATCATCGCGATGGGTGGTATCGAATGCGATGCACGATCGTAACATTGTTCGAATAATTTTTATCGGCTTTTATTATACGTATAGCGAAAGGTAATGAGAACAAACAAAAAAGCAAAAAAAAAACAGATTTCATTTTTTTTGTAAGTATAATAGATCGTTAACGTTGCGACCGATTTATATAATTCGAATAATCTCGATTATTCGTTTCCATAGAGACACCACGTCGCAATCCGCATTATTGTCGCCATAGAAACCGTTAACAATAATCGACGTGTCGCGGTATTGGGTACTCAAGCTCTCGCCGATCGTTCCGTTTCGTGTGTCTCTCTGTAAACCACCTCCTAAAAAAAGCAAAAAACAAAAAAAAAAACTATCAAACCAGTGTCACTCGGTTCACCATATTATTACTTATACTTCTTCTCTCGATACCGCACAACTACTTAATATTTTCTAAGACGCCAACGCGGTCGAGAAACCGGAGCCGATTCTTTTTGGGTCCGGTACTCCTACTATTATACGATACCTTTTTGACATCTGTCAAAAGTCCCGCGTTCCTTTTTCTTTTTTTCATTTTTTTCGTGTCTTTTTTATCGCACGTCGAATTTGTTCCTTCCCTTCCCTTTTTTTTTTTCGTTTTCGTTTTCGAATCGACTGCAGGAGTCCGAATCAATGGCGTGGTGGTGTATTTCCTGCGAATCTGTTGAGAGTTTTTTTTCTTTCTTTTTTTCTTTCTCTTCAAATTTTTTTTTGTCAATTCGATTATCGGACGCAAGACGATTTTTCATACCCTTCGTCGTCCTTCGCTGTTTCGTTGATAATTTATAATACATGGACAAGCATGTAACTACGTATAGGTTGAACCCCGATGCCCTGTTATTAGGCCCATTCAGTTGATAACGAAGGGTGTATGTAATAATATAAAGCTGACATATGTATGTACACGGGGCGACGTACTCTTTATAAATTGACGATAAAATTCACTCTTGATTGAATAGGAGAAATCAGACGGAATCTTTTTCTCTCTCTCTCTCTCTCTTTCGCTCGGATCGTCTTCTCTTCGCTCTAATCTCCTTTGATCGTTAATATTTAGTTTCATATCTGTAGTTGAACCAATTTTTTATTCCTTTTTTTTTTTCTACATCCGTCACAAGGTACCTATCACATGAAAATTTTAATTTTAATTCCAATTCTGAAAGTTCTAATCTTTGATTCTGCTATATAGTTCCTTTATTTTATTTCATTTCATTTTGTCAGCCTCCTCCTTTATCTACAAGGAAAAAATAGTTTCCTATTGCAAAACGGAGTCGGCCTATTTTTTTTCTTTTTCTTTCTTTTTCTTTCTTTTTCCTTTTTTTCTTTCCTCTCTCTTTCTCTCCCCGTGATTTTTTCCTCAATCGATAACGAGGTTCATTCATACGCGATGGGATTGTCGTTATCAATTTTTTGCACAGATTGTACGTAAAATACCCTATACGGTAACAGCGTCGCGGTTTAAGTGAAATAATTTTTTTTCCTCTCAAATCATCGTATCTCCGTCTTCATCAACGTCGTCTAACCGTCAGCTGCTATATCGTGCTAATTAAAAGATGGAGGAAAGTGAAGATATTCAGTGCGTGTGTGTTGTAATTTATGTAACGTATATATGTAATCAGATGAACGAGGGAGGAGTAGTTTAACTATAATAATTATTATCATTATTTCAATATTAAAATACCGGTGGACCATATTTTTATTATCTGCAGAACGACCAGACCCGAGATGAGATGAGAAGAGACGGAAGATATAAATTGTCCATCCGTCCCGCGTGTGTTTTAGTTTAATTTTTTTTCGATTTTTTTAATTGTTTCTAACTATATTGTCTCTACATGTATATGATCATTGTAAATTATCACATCTGCACCTTCTTCTTTTTCTTTTTCTTCTTCTTCTTATGTATTAGATATGTACACATATATTGACGGTATGTACTGTATACTTTATATGTAGGAAGAACTTAACGATCGACCTTATTTAACAACAACGACTTATACTGACTCTGGGCGGACTGTCGGACTGACTGCGACTGCTTGTACGGTGTTTGAGATGATTTAAATTCAAGATCTAGTTCACGTGATAGTAATAACTATATTCAAACAACAATAATGCACTAGTATGGAAGGAACGTACGCGTTTAACATATTGTGAAACTTATATACAATACATAGATTTATTCGTTTTACTATCGACGCGCTAGAAATCAAAGTCAAAATCGAAATCGAAATCGAATGACGTCCATTTTTTTTCTATTATATTTATATTTTTGCAACTTGTCATATGACGTAATGACGACGTAGAAACTGATTAACGGGGCAAAATTAGAAACAAAATCTTTCACTAATTTAAACGACATTTTTACTTGCTTTGCTTCTAACGTGAAACTTAAAACTTAAAAGAAAAAGAAAATTAACGATTTAAAATTACGCTTATTACATTGACGTGGACGTTAGTTGGTTAGAAAACTATATAAAATAATGTTGTGCTATACATATACATATATATATATATATACATTATATGTGTATAAATATACGTGCAATACGCATGACGTAATTTCCCATCTTGTTTCGCTTAGCTCAAACATTATATTTTAGCTCTCTCAGTTTTCTAAGCGATCTAAAACACCCGGGCAACCGTCATCAAATATTATTATATATGTACGTGTGTACATATATGTAGAGATGTATTTCTCTGTGTATGTACCATATACACATACATACACACGTACGACCACCTACTGTTTAAAAGCTCCATTTTTCTCAACGTTCTTATTATCGTTATTATCATCATTGTTATTATTATCGCCTTATTCACTTTCGTCGAAACTAATCAAGAGCAAAAAAAAAAACTACGTTCACCGGCACTTAATTGTTATATACTTGACTCGTAGAAAAATTGTGTGTGTTTGGAAATATTTATAATATCAGATAAAGAAAAAAGTTAAAAAAAAGAAATATCCGAACTCTACGGAGTCTCCAAGGGAATTCGTGTTGGGGGTATAACTAATATCGATAAAATGACCTGAAGATTGCGGGATAGAAGCTTTTTAACTTTTTCTCTTATTCTTTTGAATCGTTTTTTTTTTTCTTTAGTAACTTACAATTAGATACGACGGGATTGATCGTTCGTTTCAATTTTAGCTACAGAGTTTTGGTGTTGTCTCAATTGAGAAAGAATTAGATATTCGAAATCTCAACGTCTATTTGCAATATAGGCATAGGTATTCACCTGTGATATACGAAGTAGGCTGCATACTCGCGAATTATGTGCGAATTTGAAACAGAACACTGGAGTGTAGGAGAAGAGTTGAAGAGTTAGCGAATGAAGAGGACTTATTGTAGTAAGCAGTGCACTGAGGTGGCAATTCACTTGCGTTTGTTCATTCATCGTGTATACAATGTTTTGTTTTTTGTTCTTTGGTATTTTTTTTTTTCCTATTTTTCTATTTTTCATTTTTGTTTCACTCGTCGGTTGTTGTCTTTCTTGTTTTTTATTTTTATTTTTATTTTTATTTTATATTTTTCCTTGTTATTGTTACTAATGCACAGGTGCAGTATAAGTACCGTCGTCGTCGTATACTCTTCTTGAAATGCGTATATACCTACTATGTTTATGTATATGTACTGTACATGGGTAGCATATATATGTGCCAAGTACTGCACTTCTCACTGCAACTATTATAATTATCATGATACTCAGCTTTTTACACCTTCACACTTCGTTGCCGTATTTATTAATTGACGTATAGTTTCCATTTTGACGATGATTATAATCGGAGTCCTTCTTCGTTCTGTTGCGCTTGCGTTTGTTACCGTTACCATTGTCATTATTTTTCGAAATCAACATTTTTTCAAAGATTATTTGCGAATCGTATAGATACCAAGCTTGCAGGTCCTTTGAAACGTAGTTTTTCGAATTTTCATGCCGCCATATTTGGTTGGAATTGTTGGAAAAATGAAATTTCCAAGGACCTCGGTGATGTGGATACATAAAATTTCTGTGAATTAAAATATGCAGGGGGGAAAAGAAGTAGAATCTGAATTTGCGAAAAAATCGTAAATTTTTTTTCGTGTATGGTACTTCATGGTGATTGCTAGCGCTGCACGGAGGGATGTAAAAATGCTGAAAGTCGAATAATCTCGTGGCTGGTTAGTCTTGACGAAGGAGTAGCAATTCCATTTTCATTAGCGTCTTTTACCTACTTTATATAGT
This sequence comes from Athalia cordata, assembly GCA_963932425.1. Lineage (NCBI taxonomy): Eukaryota > Metazoa > Arthropoda > Insecta > Hymenoptera > Athaliidae > Athalia > Athalia cordata. The sequence goes on from OZ010627.1 coordinate 2,639,604, forward strand.
ATATAGGTATATGTATACGTTACGTCTAATATGAAAGCTCTCCTCACTCTGATAACGATCAGAGAGCTTCTACTTCGTCTTCTTCTTCTCCTCCTCCTCCTTCTCCTCCTTCGTCTTCTGCTTCTGCTTTTTCACCTTGGAGGACTTTGAAGCCGAGCTAAATAGCGTTGAAAAGGATTCAGAATTTTAGATCGATGAAACTCGCGAAGTAAGCATAAAAACTCAGGGCTTCAAGATAAGGATTTTACGATCCTCGTAGTTATATTATATACATACTTATAGGTATACATATACATACATGTCAAGGCATTTTTGCACACTGGTGTGTACTCTGTATATACATATATATGTACATAATTTCTCGGTATATATACGTGTATCGTGATTGGACAAGTGGAAAAATCCCTTTTCATTCGTTTTTTTTTTCTTTTTTTTTCTTTTTCTATCGTGAGAAAAAGAAAAAAACGAAATTGAAAAAGTAGAAGAGAACATATAGAGTGGGAAAAGAATCTTCGTCGCGGTCTGAGAGATAAATTTATCCTGGAAAAAGAAAAAACATAAAAGAGAGAATAAAAAAAACGAAGTTAGGTATACAGTATCAAGGGCATCGCGAAATGTCCGTTCGACTGACTGTCTTTTCCAATTATAATATACCTTCCATAAAGCTATGTAGGTAATACGGTAAACTTAATTCAGGAGTTACAAGTTATCGATTTTCTTTCATTGTATATAAAAAGAAAAAAGAAAAAGAAAAGAGAAAGAAATTCTCATACACTCCACGCAAGTGTAACTTCCATCATCTTTTCTTTTTCTTTTCTTATTTTTTCCTCCCCATCTTTTTATTCTCACCTAACCTAAAAGTATAGTGTGCAGGTATATTTCTCTTCGAGTGTAATATCTTCCTCGAGGATGCTTATGTACCTGTATAAAAAAAGCTGAATCAAAAAGGCGAAAAAAGGAGATAGAAAAATTATTCTGCTTGTTTTTTCTTTCTTTTATTTCTCTTTTGTGGCGGTTTTTTTTATTTTCATTTTCTTCTCGTTTGTAATCTATAATAAATCTTTTCTCATCGGTTGGCTGCAATGCGAATAGCTGCTACGGGGTGCGAGTTTATTTGAAATTATCTATTTTCAAGTAACTTCGACAAGTTTTCCGGAGATCGCACTAGCCAATAGCTGGGGTTATGCGATATATCCTGTAGGAAAACGCGTACCCACGTAGCCGCCGCCACCGCCGCCGCGTCTTCTTGGCGATGATCTCCTATAACCAGGTTATATGGGGGGGAAAACCCGGACTTGGTGAGCCTAATGCGTTTACCGTTGCCCCTAGCTACGCTGAGATTGGCTGTCAGTCGTCCGGGATCCGGTGGCGAAGTCCCTGAAGACGTTGCTTCGCGCGTCTCTCCTCCTCCTTCTCACCCTGAAATACCATCAGAATTTCGCCTGATAGAAATTTACCACTCGCACCTTTTTTTTCTTCCCCTACCCCCATCACCACCACCACCACTTTCGTCCTTCGCAAGTTTTTCTCATTTTTATTCATTTCTTTCACTTCCTGTTACATTTTTTTTTTTTCAAATTAAAAAGAAGAAGAAAAATTCTCCCTTGTAAGTCGAATTGTCAAATGTACTATAGCGAAGAATCTGTTCGACCGATCGAAGGATAAGACAGTAAAATTATATATATGTACATACCTTTCAACGATTAAAAAAAAAAGGGTGAATAATCTCTTTCGGCACGCGCCTATTGACGACTTCATTTCGTCACTACTTTAAACGGTGTGAGATTTTTTTTTCTCTACTCTCAACCTGTACTCCTTCTCATCTTTATGTCTGAAATTTTTAATTTGAAACTTTTTACTTTTCTCTCTTGATTTTTTGGTATACGGTGGGAGTGAACCATTGAGATCTTCCGATCGGTGTTATAAGACGAGAGAAATGTGATGTCAGTTTGTTAATGGACCGCAGGCAGGCGTATACATACGTCTTTCTTTTTTCATTGTTAATTTATTTATTTATTTATTTTTTCTCTTCTCTCCTGATCCTTTCGTATTCGCTTTCTCATACATTTTCTATTATAAGGCGATCTTAAAAAATATATAACATCTCATAGTTTTTCTATACACTTTTCTGTCCGCGATTTTTTACAGCGGTATATACAGTATGATATCTATACATATCCAAAACGAACGTTCTATGTATTCTATATGGTGTGCGGCTGAACAGTCACTCATAATTTTCATCTTTTGTCTTCATCCGCATCACGAAGCTTTTAATAAACCGCGCCCCGGCGCCGAGCCGACGCTGATAATTCTTCTTTTTATATACATAATATGTATATAGGTATATGTGTATATATAATATTATACTCCTTATTATATTGATGAAATAATCATATACATTATATAAATAACCGCTATCCGCGATCGCGACAATTTTTAACATTAATTATACATTTTTTTTTCTTTCTCTTCTTACTTTTTTTTTTAACCAAAAGGGACTTCCTCTCGATCCCTTTATACACAACCTACAGGACCTTCTCTGATATACATGCGACATCCGTAACGCCATGAAAAAATTGAAATTCAAAAAACGCATAATAAAATAGATCGATATCCGTGACTTTTCGAGTAGGTAATTGCGTATCAGCTGCAAATGACAAATATGATGCTGAACTATTCTTTTTTCTATCTTTTCTTTTTTTCAAATGTGTTACATGTTATAAAAGGGACGTCAACGAGGCGCGCCGGATGAGCGCAGTTAGTTGGCTCTTCGAGGCGTGAAGAATAAGAAGAAAAGAAAGAAAGTAAAAAAACGAAAAAAGGGAAATAAAATAAAATAAAAGTCGCTATATAAGTTAACTCATCGTCCTAAATCTTAGCGAGAACTCCTCCTACTCTTCTTTGTCTTCTTCCTCATCCTCCAGCTACCTACTTCTCTCTTTCTTATTTCTCCAACTTCATGTACCGTATATATGCCGACTGTTACAGTACCCAAAAAACTTCCTTGCTATGTTCACGCCACTCACGCAATTGTCATCGTCATTGTCGCGATTATAATCAGCATTTATTATGTAATGGGTTATGTAAATGATTAAAGGGTTTAAAATTCATCCCGTAAAGAGCACTATACATATACGATCGTGTACAAAATGTGCTAAACATTTTTTTTTTCCTTTTTGTCGTTGTCGTCCTCGTTGCAGGTTTTGTTTTTAGGATTATCGAACGTCGTCCTAGGACGGGTGGCGCTCCAGGTTTATGTAACTAAATTCCGTGCGGTTTTAGAGCATCATCTGAACTATTAGATAGCATCGTTCGGTTCTAAAGTGCATAGCGTCGTAGTCTATGGTTGTTGGGTTTCTGTATTATATGCGCTGCTTTTCCTAGACGCCCTTGGGCACTTCGCGCGGCTTAACATTCTCATCTCCTTCGTTCTTTCCCCTTCACCTTCCCTATCCTTCTTTTTCCTTTTCTTTCTCTTCTCCTCTTCCTCCCGCTATCTCGCAAATTCTTCTTTTTCTCACCCCCGACAGTAGTTTGCTGCTGCAAAATGCAATAGGTAAAGCAGTTTCGTTATCGCACCGGAAAACTGTAATATTACTCCTTATATACGGATAGTTTCTCATCACCAGTTTTACATACATATATTTTATTTTATTTAGATCTGAAAAAGAATTTCGATTTTCTTTTTTGTTCTTTTTTTTTTGGTTCTTCAACAAAATATGTATGTGATACTGAAAGCTTCTGCCGATGCCAGAGCTCAATTTGTAAATTATATCCAAATCCACTTGTGTTATATACGTTAAATAATCTTGAGCCATAATGGCGGCTCTGTTTCGGATTTATATATCTATATAATATACATGCGTATGTATATTATATGTTATGTGTAATTTATTGGTAGCTGAAAAATAAGGTAAAAAAATGAAAAAGTATCAGAACAGTAGCTCGCTTTGTTAGTTTAATATAGAGTACATATAAGTCGGTATAGTTGAATTTCTGACCGAACCACGAAACGAACGATCATATACATGCGTTGTCGACTCGTGAATCACCTCGATCTTTACCGCACATATATATACATATATATATTGCAGGCATATATGTTGGAATATTTATTAGAAATATAATAGAAGCAGTTTATTGTTAGTCGTGAGCAATAACGCGCGTACCGCCGCGCTGCACCGTTAATTCTATAATAGTCAACGCTATGTCGTTTGTTTCAGGAATATATAATATAGCTGATGATAAATAATTGTATGTAATCAGGCTGCACATCGCAGTTCCAGGAAACCCAACCAATCTTTATAGATACAAACAAATCGATTGCAATTTTTTTTTATCTTTTATATCATTATTTTCCGCATCTTTTACTTGGTTTTTGGGTTTCATTGATTATCTATTTATTTATTTATTATCTTTTTTCGATCACATAATCTATGTACGTACGTACGACTGGCAAGGTTGATCCTGACTCAAAATCCTTTTTTTTTTCGTATAGAAAAATGTGTCAGAATGTGTAAGGGTAAAAAAAATCGAGAGAGAGAAAAGAAAATCGTGCTTCTTCTCAGGCGCGTGCCCTGGCTGTTTTTTTGTTACCGTACGTATCTGTAGTTTTTATATATAAATATATATACGTACATATGTATACATGATATCTACTATACATAAAAAAGGAGCTGATGCCCGATGTTACGTTTTATGTGTATTTACATATAGTATATGTATATACCTATCTATATATCCGGAAGAAAAAGGGTAGGGAAGTTGTAGCCCACCTGTCTCAAACAGGTGGCCGTGTAGTAAAATAAGAAAAAAAACTAAAATAAAAAAGAAAAAAAAAAGGGAACTCTGAAGAAATTGAAGAGAACTTTTGGTGATACAAGCAGGAAGTATAGAGACGGAGACAGAAAGAGAGAGACGGAATTTTAGGGGGAGATAAAAAAGGGAGTTTCGGATCGTTGATTTTGGCGGAGTGCTTTTTTTTCGAATGCCTGTATAGCTGGCGAAACGCGCAAAAATTATTATGCGGATTCTGGCAAACGGTCTGCATTCCTTCAGGGAAGATATATATAATACATTATAATATATATCTACACACGTCGCTATGTAATAATACGTGAATAATAATTAGAAAATTATGAAAAAATTTATATCATATAACGTAGAGTCCGAAATTGAATGACAAAAAAGAAATTATAGTTGCCAATGCAGAAACAAAAAAAAAGAAATCATCGATTGTCGTTCGATTTTGAAAAAAAAATTATTCGATATGTTTGCCTGCAGCTTCATGTATAGTCGAAGCTATAGAGGCGAGTCTAGGTGTGATTTTATATTGTAATTTTGAAATTTCGAATTGTTTACTTTATCGTATACAATACATAGGTGGGTATGTAGGTATGTAAAATCACGAATACGGTAAAATGATGATGATGATGATGATCGCGAGCGACGCGGCGGCCGGCCGGCGCCCACTCGTAAATCAATTCCAAAGCAATTCCGTTTTTAGAGCGTTAGGAGTTTTATATCGTCGCGAATGCTCTGCTTCGTGGACATTTGCGGATCGTTTCATACATATAGATATTTACTACATATATACATACATGTACATTGCTTTATAACTTGACCTTTATCAATATTCGCACATCTATATATAGGTACATATCCGCCACATTATAGTGTCGAAGATTTTTTTATATAATTTATATAATATTCAAATATATCTAATCTTCGCGATGCAGGAAATAGAACTATCGATAATAAATAGCAAACGCATTCATCTATATTTGATTAGAAACTACAATTTTTAATTCCTAATTTTCTTTATTTTTTTTTATTTGTAGTTTCTCACGTCAATCGATTTAATTCATCATTTTTTGTACCAGCTACGTCGTTTTATCAACGTTATACAGAGCGGATAATTTGATAAAATTCGTTTTTATCATGTCGATGCAATTTATTTAGAATCTTATTGTTGTTACGTCATAACGTCATATAGATTCTATTTTTACCAGTACATTATGATACATGATTTCATGTATATTATATTCATATTACCTCCCCATATAAGTCCTGAATTTTATATATAGCATCAGATATGATTCATCAATTAATTAATCACTCAATCAATCCGCAATTATTGAATAAATATACACATAATTTATACATGTTCAGATTACATATTATGAATCATCATCGTCTCTTTATAATTACGTGTTTTATACGCAATTTTTTTTTTCTCTCCTTTCTCTTTCTTTTTCTTTTTTTTTCTCTCTCTCTCCATCCATGTATGGGCTTACAAAGATTACTATTATTATTATTATTTTAATTATTAAACACATGATATATTTTTTTTTTTTGGTTCACTCTTGATTTAATTAGATTCTTAATTTTTAGTTTATGAGATCGTTGACTGGCTGTACTAGAATTACGTGTATAATAATATATAATACATAATAACTATAATAATAATAATAATAACATGATAAATATATTCCAAGTACTCGTTCTGATGAGTACGAGTGTACGCGGAGATCGCGGCATAGGTGTATATTCATATATGTGTGTATATATTATACATATAGGAACTCACGTACGTACATATACGCACGTGTACATATATGTATATATGTTAATACTAGCGTTGAATTATTTCATTAACGCAGTCGTATCTTTATATTAGATGTGGGCGTGAAGGAATAAAACCTCCGTGATATGGTGTAGAGTATAGTATATAATATATAGTGTCGTGTGTGACATCATACGTATATGAAGTTGGGTAGCGTATGACCAAGAGATACTATTTTTTTTCTTTCTCCTATACCTTTTTACTATTCTTTTTCTTTTTTTTCTGATAATGATCTAAGTGTACAAAGAATCGCACGATATATGTAGGTATATGATATTGTACTTGATTCATTCAACAACCGAAGAGAAAGAAAAAAGATAGAAAAATTAGGGCAACCATTTTTTTATTCCTTCTTTTTTTGTTGATCTTGTTCAAAAGGGTGCGGATATCATATGAAAAAAGAAATAGTAAGGTACGTGTTTGTTGCCGCGTTGCCGTTGCACCTGCAATTTAAACGCTTTGCACCCGGTTAATTACTTGTATATAATCAAAATTCATAGCTAAACCTACACATATATCGACGTGGAAAGCCCCATGTATAAACCTCAACCTTTTGTACCTTTATATAGTACGTGAATTATATTTCTGAAAACATAATCAAAAAAGATAGAACGAAAAGAAAGAAAGAAAGCAAAACCAAAAACGCGTAGATACTTTCTCATATTTCTTTTTGTTGGTTTCAAAGTTAATATCATTAATATGCATTGGAAAATATTTCCGCGTGCATATTAATTATGGGTGTGTGATATTATTTAATCAGGATAACGCGTGTATGATTTTTTTTCTTTTTTTGCGGGCCTTGAGATCGAAAGAGCGTTTTCAGTGGGTGTCGTTCAACGCTCTCTTTTCGAAACGTGCGATTTACGTTTCAGTCTTTCAACCGGTAGAATAAGGTTCCAGTACGTAGGCTTCGGTTGAGCAGATTCCAGGCTTCGGGCTTCTGCTGAACAGACTTTACGTTATATTATATGCGTGTTTATGTATATATATACCCGTGTGTATATATGTATTAACCCCACCCCAACCCCTCGTTCTAGTAACGTGCGCGCAACGGCTAAAAATAATCCAAACGCGCCCGATGGTTAGCGCCGCCACCGCCGCCACCGCCGCCACCGCGTCCGCGTCCGCTGCAAACGCGAAGTCCACTAAGTTGCAGACCTCCGTATGTATATACGTACGTATATAATACCTATGTGTATATACTTCACATACACATTCGTAGATTCTTTTATGCTCTTTATATATACATTTATGTATATTACACGAAATTGCCTGCGATGGGAGTTGCCGCTCGCGTATCTGACCTCTTCTACTTGCACTCGCGTCGCCATCTTCTTTTTTTCCCTTTTTTTCCTTTTCCTTTCAACCGCACGTATATTAAGCGTTATGAATTTTTTATGAGAAAGAAACTAGATTGAAGATTTGGAAGAAGAAAAAAAACCAAAAATATATTTATCTATACAGATGTACACCCGGTTAAGTTGATTCTGAATCGCTTCGCGGCCAAGCGCGTGTTCGGACAATTCTTGGATAATAATTTAACAGAAAGCAAAACGCGACGAATTTATTAATGTATATATGTGCGATAGATATACTTTTGCATACAGGTATATATCTGTAGTTATATGCAAAAACGCAGGTATGAGGCATGTATTTGATCTAGCAAGGTTTTAAAGCTTTCACGGAACTGCTGAATGAAATTAATCGCGCGTAAATGAAGAGCACCGCCGCACCGCCCTCTGTACCGCCGCAAAGTTCATACCTATGTACATGACTATGTACATATTATGTATACATGAATATGTATATCTATTGTACGTATGTATACGTATATACATATGTATATGTATATGGTTTATACAGAGCTAATTGTGTGCAGTAGCAAATGGAGCAGTTCCTTTTACCATTTTCATTCCCTCCAACCCCCACCTCCGCCACCCCTCTTAAAATTTAAATCACCCGACCAAACTCTTTGCTTTCTCAATTAAACGGTTTCACACCCGCATATCCACCGCCCACGCGGCTCAAAGAAACTCGAAAGCGAGAAAGAAAAAAAAACAGAAACCAAAATTTCTCATTCTTCTTTTTTTTTTTTCACACCCCCTCTGTGGCGATCCGTTAAAAATTAACGAATTAAAAAGAGAATCGAAAATCGAGAAGAAAATCGACGAAAATAAAAAATCGCTTCGTTTTTTTAGTTTCTTATTCGTATGTATAGATTATATATGTATAACGGCTGCAGGGTGCGGTTTAATTGTCAAAGGTGACGGAGTTATTTACAAAGTAACCCTATAATATAAAATGTTTGTTCGTCAGTGGAGTCAATTTCCGTTGAGGAGTGAGGAGGAATGGGAAAATTGTATGACGTATAGTATAGGAAGGGGTTGCAAAAGGAAGGAAGAAAGTACAAGGGACCTGTAGGGGAAAGAAAATAAGGCTTTGCCCTCCCTTATAACTATATACATATACATATAAGTATACATGCACTATATAGTTTTATGTATTTTTTGGGTTTCGCGATCGGTTTTTTCTTTTTTCCTTTTTTTCATCTCGTGTCAACAAAAGCTACTTTCGTGACTTTCCGGTGCTAAGCTACCCTCCTGTATATATAGTCAGGGTGGAATAAAAAAAAAAAGAATAATAATGTTGGATAACAGTAACTATAATCACGTTCCTATACATATATTTTTATCTATACATGAGATACTATACTATACATAATATGTATACCCTATGTGTTTTATATAACAAATTTATATGGACTCGAAAAAATCGTTTCGGCTGACATCTGTAAGCCCAAATTTCCCACCTTCTAATGCTTGACGAAAAAATTTTTATGTATACCTACAATCCTATGTAAAATCTATATATATAACGCGTCAGACTTGGAACACAGTGGCCAGGTGAAATCGATAACTGGGAACAAGGAGCGTAACTTTTTAGACCCTTTGCTTTATCCCCCATCCAGCTCATCGGGTATAAGCTTTCTCGTTTGAACAAAAAAACGAAAAAAAAGGAAAGAAAAAGGTATAAAAGGAACAGAAAAAAATAACAACAACTTTGAACGTGGTTCTCAAATTTAGCTACGTGAAACAAAAAAAATTAAAAAAAAACTAAGTCAAAATGAAAATTACCGATATCTCTTTTGTTCTTCGATCAGAAACAATCATGGAAGCAGAAAATTAGGCATACGATTTGATATAGGCGAAACCGAGACCAGATTATATTTCATGTGATTCACAACGTATCTTTTTATACACATTAGAGATATTATGATTCGAATGTATATATGTATATGACATGTGCCGGAAGTGCATTAAAACCGGATGTTGGGTTAACTTCCTTTCGTAGGTATTTATATACCTGTATGTGTTTTTTTATACGTACAACGACGTACCGTAAATATATCCACCAGTCAATGACTAGCCATTATCGGTGCATATGAAAAAGAACGAATGGAGGGAGGACTTTAAGAAAAAAAGTGACAAGAAACATCAGAAAATGTTTCGGAGGAAAGAAAAAAGTAGGAAAAATTATTCACACATTTCGGTATAACGATGTATAATAATCGCATTATAAGTTAATGTAGGTACAGTTGGCGAGGGAAGGGTGGTAAGAGGGGGTTGGTAGACTTGAAGTTAGTCGCGTACAAACTATCGCTGCAATGGTATGTGTATAAAAAGTTAAGATTCCCACGCGTAGTTTATGGTGTATATATGTATAGTTGGAGTACACAGCGATGCAGTTAGTTCAAGAGTGTTTTCTTTTGATCTATAGTTACAGCCTAGGAAAGTTATGAAATAAATCACGTGTATGATATTAAAGGTTATGGAAGAGTATAATCCTCTATTGAAAAATTGACGTTCATACAAATTTGCTGCACCGCGCGGAGATGAAAACTCGCGGAAATCGACGTTCGAATTTTGCAAATTGAATGACATTTCCAACCCCAAGTTTCGGAGTTTTGAACATTGGATGACTTCCGTTACCGCATCCGGAACGGAGAAAGAAATTCAAAATTGAAAAGCAACGCGACCATAAATTTTTCAATCGGTCAAAACCTTTTACTGCACGGATCGATCGTTCGATTTTCAAATAAGGTTTACCATTATCGTTATTTAATTGATTAACATTTTTTTTTTAAATGATCGTGATTTTTCTTTCCTTCTTTTTCGTTTTATTATACTCTCGTTACCGATTTATCATCATACGACTTTAAACTATACATATTTTATAGTACGTATATAGTATTTCGGGTCTTACGTTCGTGAAAAAATATGTACAAATGCGATATAGTCGAATATTGTACGTTCAATATATATGATGCGGAAAATTCTATTTTTATACTTAGGTACATAGGTGTATATATATATGTACGCATAGATACATATGTATATGTATACCACTTTCTCTTGGATCTCGTTATCGCGGAACACGTGGGAATGGAAAGACGAGACTTGAACTGATCTAAACTAGAAACTTTATTTATAGATTTACAGTTTATAACGATCACGCTCAAAATAACCATTATCATCATTATTATCATTATTCATTTCGACTTTCGATTTTGTTAAAAAAAAAAACTAATCTGCAGAGTTTCATTATCAAATCATGTATATATAAAATATATTACACGTGTACTTAGACCGATTAGATAATTATTACGTTATAATTATTTCCGCTGAATATTATTTTTTCTTCGGCGGGTCTTTTTTTTGCTTCCGGTTACGCGACGATCTTTGAAATTGTTGCGGTTTTTTTTCTCGTACGTATGAGAATATAAAGAGAACTGTGATAATTTTGAATTCTTCAAATTTGTGCGTTCCGCGGTTATGAAATAAGTAAAAAAAAATGTTTTTTCTTTCGTTTCTATCCTACCACGATATGGTACGCGTATAGTGCTCGAAGGATGATACTCCATATACCGAAGACATAAATTCTCTCGACTGACTGACTCTTATGTTGCTGGCTGGTTGGCCTACTCCCGTAAAACTTCACGTATTCATATGTATATGTGGTGTTTCATATATATATGTACATGTATATTATATGGTATATATGCGTAACAGGGACTCTCAACTCGTTTCGGATATTTCCCCCACTTCGGGAGCTCTTCCTACCGACCTGCCTTTGGTCTACCCTCCTTTTTCTCTTTACTTCCACTATCCACCCACTACTACCGCGCGCGCGGTTTGCAAATCTTTACTTCGCGGCCCACCCGCGGTCGCCGACCCCTTATTCTGAGACTCCCAGAGACACTCTCTGATCTTTGCTTCTGCTGCTGCTGATGCTGATGCTGCTAGTAGTGCCGTTCTCGATCCCTGTACAGTCTATTCTATTTTATTTCAATCCTCTATTACCTATATTTCGTCTTATCGTTGTATTCCATTTTTTTCGCATTTTCCTTTTCTCGTGAAAAGAAAGAAAAAAACCAAAAAAAAAATACCGAAGCCTGTGCCGACGATAAGTTTGATTTGATTCAATTCTTTTCTTTTTTTTTTCAATCGTAAAAATTAAAATTGAATTAATGAGCCGGGAATGAAAGAGAGCCGAAAATAAAGTCGGATAAAGAATGAAAAAAAAAAGGTATTCCAAACGTAGAGATATGAAAAATCAGAAGAGAATCTCGGTCTATGTAGGGACATATATGTAGTACGTATGTAACTTTATAAGAACGAACGATCTGCACTATCCGTAGCCGCGATCTTAGGTTTAAAAACTGAACTTTTGTACAGAATAACGTGCTCGAGATCCTCGTAACAGATTTTCTGGGCTTTTATATAGATTTCATGTACATACTACTCAGTTTTATACCCGGTATATACTATGTATACCATATCTATTTACTCTCATCATTTACTTTTTTCTTTTTCTTTTTCTTTTTGATATACTACTATGTGGACACCCCTTGTGTACCTCATTGTCAGAATAAAAAGAAAGAAAAGAAGACAAGATAGAGAATATATAATGTTAATTTAGTTATCGGAAGAAAAAAGAATAGATGTACATACCTCCAGTTCTAGTACATAGCTACTTCGTATGTACATGTAAAATATACTCAATTCCAACCGACCATATAAGTACATATTTTAACAAAATATATTTAATTGAAACGTGGCCGGCCGCGATTTTTTTAAAAAAGCTTCCAAAATTATTTCACATCTCTCTGTATTCCTTTTATTCTTTGGTTTTCCAATTATAAAAAAAAACGAAGGGAAAAGAAATGAAAATAATGGTGTCGGGGCGTGTAGAATATACATGTAGATCTGTCCCACGTAGATAATTGAAATGTTGAGGTTTTTTTTTTTCTTTGGTTTCATTTATTCATTTATTTATATTATTTTATTTCACTTCGCTTCGTTTTATTTTATATATAATATAATTTCAGTTAGTTTCCTGCGCATACGTATAAATTCTGAACTCGTGATAGGTCAAGTATTTATTCAGTTTTTTTTTGTTGTTGGTTTTTTGTATTTCTTCTTCGTTTTTTCTTTCTTTTTTTTTTTTATACTTCAACGAGCGAACGAACTAACTTTCCGGCGGCTACTGTGTTTTCTGCCGTTGACGATGGTGATGGTGATGGTGATGGTAGTTTCTTCTTTATATTATACCTATACCGTTTCGCGAGTCGCACGAGAAAACTCGACTTATTTTCTATATGTATATAAGTACAGTTGCCGCTTCTGCTTCTGTTTCTGCTTTTGCATTTGCCGAGTGTGCGGAAACTTTTTAGAAAATATACTATAGGTACGTGAAAGAACGTTTCGCGCGAGTGAAACGATCTCGACCGCAGGCCTGCAGGATCGAGTGATCGAAAAAGATACGAACAAAGCAGATCAAGTGAAAACCAAAAGACATTACAATTCGAAAAAAAAAAAAATTGGGGGAATTCCTCTTCGACCAAGAGAACTGCACGCGGATCAAAAAAAAAAAAAAAACCCTTGTTTTTTTGTACACTCCGCGGGTCGCAAGAGCACCTAACCGAGAGTAATCGTTTTTTAGAAATAGAAAATATCAGTAAAACTTGGAAACAAAGAGGAATTTCATATTTTTTTTCTATGGTTAATTAGTCACACACCCGCGATCGCCTTATTACATGGAAATAAGCGTATGTAGTTTACATAACTATCGGCTTTATACATATATACGTATATAGTGGGAGCGTCAAACATCTGTCATCGAGAATGGCGGCTTATAATATTTACTCATACATATACATACGGGTATATACCTATACATATCGCGTATCGGATGATGAAGAAAAAACAAAAAAAAAAAAGGAATACAAAAAAACTGAAAAAAAAAATAGAAAAAATAGATATACCGCTCTAACCAATTTGTGTCAGTGGTGTGTGCGTCTTTGTTGCCCGGTGAGACTGTATAGTACATAGCGGAAGTGGGCTTGGCCTACTTTGGGAACGCCACAAAGAACTCTTCGGCTCACGGAGGTCACGGAGATAATCCCACGACTACTTCGCGGCGGTGGCGGTGGCGGTGCAGGCGAGCCATCGAGTGATGCGAGCAAACGTTTTTGTGTTTCGGATGGATGTGATCGTCGTAGAATGGACGTATTTATTCATCCTCTTCTTCCTTCTTCTACCCTTTTTCCACCTGATTTTTCTTTTTCTTTTCATTTTTACTTCACCACGTTCCATACCTATATTTCTTTATGCAGGCCTCGACTGCGCTTCGTGTAACGAAACGAACAGAAAGAAAGAAGCAACCAAAAAAAAAACGACCGTTTAAAAAACCAGATCTTTTCTCGACGCGGCGTTGACGAATCGGTTATCGTCTCGTGGACACGTTCGAATCATATCGTGTGTAAATTATCACATGGTATAATTTACTTGTCAATTTCGGAATTTTGGTTCTTATTTATTTAAATTATTTTTCTTCTTTTTTTTTTACTTGGCATACGCGTTACGACTATGAGCACATCACATCCTGTCCCCACGGTAACCAATGTGAAGTAAACTGCTGCTATTTTGCTTAGAGGAGGTGGTACGTGGGTGGACATGACTGTACCGGGTCGTACGTGCTTACGCTAATAACGGAAGTTTCGAGGTCATTTCAGAAAGAAAAGGAAATAAAAGAAGAAGAAGAAGAAGAAGAAGAAGGAAAATATTGAAAACCTAAATAAATAAATGAAGGAATAAAAAAGCAAAATTATTTCACTCAACGTTCACGTATATCAACGTTCTTCATAGATACATACGTACGAGTACTATGGCTCTACGGGGAAGAAGAGGGACTATGGAAATATTGAAGTTTCGTTCTGATATATATTGAGAATGAAAAACGCGAAAAGAGAAAGGTGGTGTATATCTGGATTTATCAAATGTAATGAAAGTTACTGCGGGTATTCCGCTTGTGGTTTGGTTTGTAAAATATACAATATGATCGGTCGGTTGGTATGCCATAAGAACAATACACACCCACGTGGTTTTTTTTTTTTTTTTGTTTCTTTTAATTTCAGTCTCATAGCTCCTAGAAATTTATGACAAAACGCTTTTTCGTTTAGCTAAGCTTATTGTTAGTACAGTTTAGTTTCATTTCGTTACGTTTCAGCGAACTGTAAACCGAGGGGAATGCGAATGTAAATATACTACTTGTTCAAACTTGCGTTTGTATATAATATTCATCTTCTTGAATCACATTCAACGAAATAACCGGAGAATTTTGAAGAAAACATTGACCAAAGGAATAACATAACGGAAAATATTTAACACAAGCGATCAACATTCGCTACTCATAATATTTCACTGGAAACTTGCTGGACACGGACAGCTTGAGACGAGTAAAAAAAAGTGCAAAATAACAATTTTTCGAAGTGACCGATGTGAATTTTTTCGAAAGAATCACATCTCTTCACTTATTCGACAAAAAATCCCGTAGCGTTAATCGTAGTTTCCTTTTCCGTTAGCCATTCGTTTATATTTCTTGTTCTTACAATTCCCAGGTGTATTTTGGAAGTAAAAATGGAGTATGAGCAAAGCCGAAAAAGAATAGTCTGTTTCACATTTTTATTTCATATCTTAATTTTTCTACCGCTAGGGACATACGCGATTCCTTCAAGATATAAAAGTGGCGGTAGTGGTGGTGGCGTGTGGGTATAATCCTGCCGGGCACTATAATGTTCGGGTCAAATTGTCGCATGTCTTCATCCTCCCCATGGGATGACAGGGGGACGTTATAAGAGAAGGTCGTCTAGCAGACGACGACGACGACGACCACGAGCGAGTCGTCGACGATTGTAAGGACGGCGTTTCACCATGACGTGGCCACGGATAGGACTTGCATCAGACCAAAGTAGAGAGCAAAGGAAGATACTAAGGAAAAGGAACTACCTCATCCGTACACTTCTCATCGTTCGTTCTTACCTACCTACCTTCAGTTCGTGGTGGAGTTTCAGTGTTCTCGAGTCGCCGTTGGAAGAACTCTCTGTGGCAGTGTCAGTGACCGGAGTATGACCCCTGCCAGGATCCCTGGGCACCACCTCTACTCTCTGACTTTAACTATATCTATAGTACTTTACCGCTTTAAACTCACTAGTCTTCTCTTCTCGTATATTCTCATTCCCATTCTCATTCCTCTCCACATATACAATAATTATTATCAACGACTCACAGGAACCGGAAGTTCACAAATCCCTGATTATTCAAATTTTTCTATTATTCTCCACGATCTAAAGAAAAAAAATCCGAAATATCGATCCTCACCTTTTCGCCCTTGAAAATCCTTCGTAGTTTCGACGTGAGATCGTTTCCCCGAGGAATTGAAAAAAAAAAAATATATATATATATATATCTTAGAGAGATTCTAAGGTTTTCCAATAATTCTCTCCTCTCCGCAAAGCATGATCGCTTTTACGTTGGTTTTTTTCTCTCTCTCTCTCTTTTTTTTCTTGTTCCATCTTCAATTTATTTATTTTTCTTTTTTCTATTTGTAGATATAAGAGAGGAGTTACTTTCCCGGGTTTCTTTCACAGTTCCATTTCTTTTTACTTATTGTTTTTCACCTTTTAGTTTCTATTCTTCTTCTACCTGTAGGTATAATGCTGCTCGGAAAGACTACCCGGTAGAAGAAACGGCGGTTCGTCGTTGTCTCGAGTGTCGCATCTAGCCGAAGGAAGAGTCAAGTCGCTGACGATGCCCCTCCGGGGTCGTTTCGTCGAGTCGTTCATATCCCACCAGTATACCGGCATCAACGACATACGTATGTAACGTTGTAACGGAATATAAGGTAAAAAACTATAACTATAACTATAACTTCTGCTAGAAAACTAACCACTCCTCTTCCCCTCTTACCCTCCTCTCGCCCTTTCTTTTCTTTCTTATTTGATTTTATTTTTACATCTCTCTTTTCTGTTTTCCTCTATTTTATTTATTCCTTCCAGAAATCATATAATCTATTGGATTAGATTCCTCTCAAGGGTTTCTCAAGATATCCCTGTAGAAAGGATATCTTGAGAAACCCTTGAGATGATTTTCTAGCATCCTGCAGCAGCGTTGCTCGATTGAATCTGTTATATCATATTGTATTATACATGAAGAGAGCCAACCAACGACCCGCGGCGAACGTATTAGAATATTTTATAGAAGCATTCAAAAATTATGTAGATTTACAATCGAATTCGAATAGATCTTTAGATTTTGTGATTTGATTCAATTTATTGAATGAAGAAAATAAATAAAAATAAATTAATTAAGTGAATAAATAATGTAGAATCGAATCGTATTAATTACAATCTTCTTCGTTGAATTTTTCATTTTCCAGTTGTTTTTGCAGATACTCAAGACTGAATTAATGTTGGAAATTTGATTTCTACATCAAGAGGATATTTACCTGATACGTAAGATTTAGATATCGCAGTTAGGCCTGAATCCTTGCTCTGCCCGTTAATTTTATTTAGGGTGAGCAAAGTTTCAGGTGTGTCTGCGGTATTCGACGTCACATCGCATCGAATTCAAGAGGAAAGAACACGTGAGAAAATTATGAAAAAAGAACAAAAATGGACTTGTTTCTTTTTCCTTTAGGCTTGATTGAGATAACAAACAATATAGGTAAAATGCGGTTACTTAAATATACCGTTGATATTTTCCGCGTCGTTAATTTTTCGTATTTGTCGCAGTGATTTTTAAGTTTTGTAAAAGACAAGAGATTTAAAAAAAATAAAGAAGAATAGAAAAGAAGTGAAGAAAAAAGACAAAGAGGAGGAACGACGAGTCAGAGACACGCGATTTCCGGTCAGACGGTCTTAAAACTAAAAGCGTGGTTTTATATCTGTAACGTATAAATGTTTGAGGTCCTCGTGGATATATATATATGCGATTCATTTTTATCGTCGAATACCAAAGTGAAACGTAGTTGTTTTTCTTTTACTTTTCTTTTTCTTTAATCGTTCGGTAAATTAACTTTATCCAAACTTCTTCTTGTTACTGTTAAGTTGAATTGAAAAGAACGAGTTATAGTGTATCTGTTTATTATTATAACAAGAGAGCGGAAACGACTTCCTAGACAATTGGGGCTCACTCGTGATCGTTGGAGCATGTAACGTTCTTCCGGTACCGTAATCGACTAAATACAGCAACAGGGTGACGCGACGGGTCAAGGAGACCCGAGGCTTGTCGCTAAAACTAGAAACTATATATGTATAGATACAAAATATACTTATTTATAACATGAAATTAGTAACCTCTGAACCGTGAACCGTGAAAACGATCGGTAAACGATCCAATGTATCGTACTAATGGGAGGAAGTTCAGTCGGAGTTTTTATTAATAGGTGTCTGTTATATAATTTTTATTTTTTGTTCATTTATTTATTCATTCTTCTTTTCATTATTCAACGTTACAATAATACCGGTATAAAACTAACCCATATCTGTAGAGTGAAAAAAAATTGAAAAAAACAGAAATGAATAAATAAAAGCTAGACGAGTAAATCTTTTAATCGATAAAATTATAAAATAATAAATGAAAAAAAAACACCGTTAGTTTTTTAGTTTGAAATTTATCAGCCATCCGTAGATGAAAAATAATCTGATGGAATGATAAAGCTGAAATAGAGGTAATTTTTCAACGGAAACGGAACTGAGCTACTGGATTTGGAATTAAATAGAACAAGGAAGATTTATAATCTACTTGCGATTCATGATCCGGTATGAAATATAACTATATTTCTACTGACAGAGAGCCTGCAGAAGAAGAAGATTCAATGTTGAATCGCATCGGATCCATCTGCCAAAATCAATTTTGGTTAATAAAATCGATTTTTACTCTTACGCCTGAAATTTGCTTTTGACCTGGATAAAATAAAAAAAATCCTCGTTTATTGAGAATTATGAAACAAAAAAACGACAAAAAAATATATGAATGTAAAAAGGTGAGCAAAGTTTCAGGTGTGTGAGTGACTCGAGGTCAACAATCTACGGAATTTATACACGAAGCTATTGACGATAATTATAGTTTTATTGTACATTATTTTCCTTGAATTTTATTTGAAATTTGCGTGTCGCAATTTATAAAACGATTGTATTATATGAAGTGTACATCGGGTTGGTTCTACACACAATAATGTACACAAAACTCTCGGTTTCAAATAAAGTGAGCGAATCTGTGAATGTTTTGAGATGCGCGCGTTCCAACGAACTTAGATTTTTCAGTCACCACCACGAGCCGCAGCACCTCACGGGCACTGGATACCCGCGTGAGGCGCAGAGAAGAAATTACTCATGTGATAAGGTAAAAACTTTTGCACTTTTCGAGACGATGAATCAGCGATCACTTGATCAATTGAATAGATAAATCAATTTGTCTTGCAGATTCGGATTCCTAAGATCAAAATACATAGGGATAGCATAGGAAACTCTTCGAAAAAAAATGTAGATTACAATCCGTCGATTAAAATATTCTAGAATCAAATCCCATCGAGATATCCTTGATTTTTCACTATTCAGTTTGATGAATTGCCGATAACTTAATTAATTTGAGAAAAAAATTGATTTTACTTGCATATTCGCATTCCTGACATCATGATACATAAGAAAAGCATATAAAACTCTTAAAAAAAAAATGTAGATCTCTTCTGAAGATTTTCAGAAAAAATAAGGCTAGAGGCTTGGTGTTTTTCGCTCAGATTCTGTTGGAAATCGCTGCTGAAATGAACGAAGACTATAGTCTTTGGTGTTTTTTCATCAAGATTCTATCGAAAATCGCTACAAAAATGTACAAAGACTATAGTCTTTGGTGTTTTTTCGCTGAAATTTCATCGAAAAATGTACAACGACTATAGTCTTTGATGTTTTTTCGCTCAGATTTCGTCGAAAATCGCTCGAAAAATGTACAAAGACTATAGTCTTTGGTGTTTTTCCGCTCAAATTTCATCGAAAATCGCTCGAAAAATGTACAAAGACTATAGTCTTTGGTGTTTTTTCGCTCAAATTTCATCGAAAATCGCTCGAAAAATGTACAAAGACTATAGTCTTTGGTGTTTTTTCGCTCAAATTTTCTGCAAAATCGCTCGAAAAATGTACAAAGGCTATAGTCTTTGGTGTTTTTTCGCTCAGATTTCATCGAAAATCGCTCGAAAAATGTACAAAGACTACAGTCTTTGGTGTTTTTTCGCTCAAATTTTCTGCAAAATCGCTCGAAAAATGTACAAAGGCTATAGTCTTTGATGTTTTTTCGCTCCGATTTCGTCGAAAATCGCTGCAGTAATGAACAAAGACTGTAGTCTTTGGTGTATTTTCATCAACATTCTATCGAAAATAGCTGCATAACCCAAACCCAACTCTGATGTAAGTGACTTACCCTGATATGACTCGGGTAAAAAGGACGAACCTCGTCCAAACTTCGGTGAAAATGATGCACCCTGATCCGACTCGGGTAAAAATAACGAACCCTGGCCGAACTTTGATAACAATGACGTACCCTGACCAAACTTCGGTGAAAATGATGTACCCTGACTTGACTCTGATAAAAATCACGCACCCTGATCCAACTCCAGTAGAAGTGACGCACCCTGACTTGACTCTGATAAAAATGATGCACCCTGACCCAACTCCGGTGAAGATAAGGAACCCTGACCTAACTCTGATTAAAATGATACACCCTGACTTGACTCTGATAAAAATGATGCACCTTGATCCAACTCCGGTAGAAGTGACGCACCCTGACTTGACTCTGATAAAAATGATGCACCCTGAACCAACTCCGGTGAAGATGATGAACCCTGACCAAACCCGGTAAAAATGATGCACCCTGACTTGACTCTGAAGAAAATGATGCACTCTGTTTCAACTCCGGTAAAAGTGATGCACCCTGACATGACTCTGATAAAAATGATGCACCCTGATCCAACTCCGGTAGAAGTGACGCACCCTGACCTGACTCTGATTGAAATGATGCACCCTGATCCAACTCCGGTAGAAGTGACGCACCCTGACCGAACCCCGGTGAAATTGACGCACCCTGATTAAACTCCGCTAAGAATGATGCACCCTGACTCGACTCCGATAAAAATGATGCACCCTGATCCAACTCCGGTAGAAGTGACGCACCCTGACCTGACTCTGATTGAAATGATGCAACCTGATCCAACTCCGGTAGAAGTGACGCACCCTGACTTGACTCTAATAAAAATGATGCACCCTGACCCAACTCCGGTGAAGATGACGAACCCTGACCAAACCCCGGTGAAGATGACGCACCCTGATCAAACTCCGGTAAGAGAGATGCACCCTGACCTGACTCTGATTGAAATGATGCACCCTGACTTGACTCTTATAAAAATGATGCACCCTGATCCAACTCCGGTAGAAATGACGCACCCTGACTTGACTCTGATAAAAATGATGCATCGTGATCCAACTCCGGTAGAAGTGACGCACCCTGACTTGACTCTGATAAAAATGATGCACCCTGACCCAACTCCGGTGAAGATGACGAACCGCTCGAAAAATCGAAAATCGCTCGAAAAATGTACAAAGGCTATAGTCTTTGGTGTTTTTTCGCTCAGATTTCATCGAAAATCGCTCGAAAAATGTACAAAGGCTATAGTCTTTGGTGTTTTTTCGCTCAGATTTCATCGAAAATCGCTCGAAAAATGTACAAAGGCTATAGTCTTTGGTGTTTTTTCGCTCAGATTTCATCGAAAATCGCTCGAAAAATGTACAAAGGCTATAGTCTTTGGTGTTTTTTCGCTCAGATTTCATCGAAAATCGCTCGAAAAATGTACAAAGGCTATAGTCTTTGGTGTTTTTTCGCTCAGATTTTCTGCAAAATCGCTCGAAAAATGTACAAAGGCTATAGTCTTTGGTGTTTTTTCGCTCAGATTTCATCGAAAAATGTACAAAGACTATAGTCTTTGGTGTTTTTTCGCTCAAATTTCATCGAAAATCGCTCGAAAAATGTACAAAGACTATAGTCTTTGGTGTTTTTTCGCTCAGATTTCATCGAAAATCGCTCGAAAAATGTACAAAGACTATAGTCTTTGGTGTTTTTTCGCTCAGATTTCATCGAAAATCGCTCGAAAAATGTACAAAGACTATAGTCTTTGGTGTTTTTTCGCTCAAATTTCATCGAAAATCGCTCCAAAAATGTACAAAGACTGTAGTCTTTGGTGTTTTTTCGCTCAGATTTCATCGAAAAATGTACAAAGACTATATTCTTTGGTGTTTGTTCGCTCAGATTTCATCGAAAATCGCTGCGAAAATGAAGCACCCTGATCGAACTCCGGTAGAGGTGACGCACCCTGACTTGACTCTGATAAAAATGAAGCACCCTGATCCAACTCCGGTAGAAGTGACGCACCCTGATCCAACTCCGGCAGAAGTGACGCACCCTGACTTGACTCTGATAAAAATGATGCACCCTGACTTGACTCTGATGAAAATGATGCACCCTGACTTGACTCTGATGAAAATGATGCACCCTGATCCAACTCCGGCAGAAGTGACGCACCCTGACTTGACTCTGATAA
This sequence comes from Athalia cordata, assembly GCA_963932425.1. NCBI lineage: Eukaryota > Metazoa > Arthropoda > Insecta > Hymenoptera > Athaliidae > Athalia > Athalia cordata. The sequence continues at coordinate 2,662,210 of OZ010627.1, forward strand.
AAATGATGCACCCTGATCCAACTCCGGTAGAAATGACGCACCCTGACTTGACTCTGATAAAAATGATGCACCGTGATCCAACTCCGGTAGAAGTGACGCACCCTGACTTGACTCTGATGAAAATGATGCACCCTGACCCAACTCCAGTGAAGATGACGAACCCCGACTAAACCCGGTAAAAATGACGCACCCTGATCAAACTCCGGTAAGAGAGATGCACCCTGACTTGACTCTGATGAAAATGAGGCACCCTGATCCAACTCCGGTAGAAGTGACGCACCCTGACCTGACTCTGATTGAAATGATGCACCCTGACTTGACTCTTATAAAAATGATGCACCCTGATCCAACTCCGGTAGAAATGACGCACCCTGACTTGACTCTGATGAAAATGATGCACCCTGACCCAACTCCAGTGAAGATGACGAACCCTGACCAAACCCCGGTGAAAATGACGCACCCTGATCAAACTCCGGTAAGAATGATGCACCCTGACTTGACTTTGATAAAAATGATGCACCCTGATCCAACTCCGGTAGAAGTGACGCACCCTGACTTGACTCTGATAAAAATGATGCACCCTGACCCAACTCCGGTGAAGATGACGAACCGCTCGAAAAATCGAAAATCGCTCGAAAAATGTACAAAGGCTATAGTCTTTGGTGTTTTTTCGCTCAGATTTCATCGAAAATCGCTCGAAAAATGTACAAAGACTATAGTCTTTGGTGTTTTTTCGCTCAAATTTCATCGAAAATCGCTCGAAAAATGTACAAAGACTATAGTCTTTGGTGTTTTTTCGCTCAAATTTCATCGAAAATCGCTCGAAAAATGTACAAAGACTATAGTCTTTGGTGTTTTTTCGCTCAGATTTCATCGAAAATCGCTCGAAAAATGTACAAAGACTATAGTCTTTGGTGTTTTTTCGCTCAGATTTCATCGAAAATCGCTCCAAAAATGTACAAAGACTGTAGTCTTTGGTGTTTTTTCGCTCAGATTTCATCGAAAAATGTACAAAGACTATATTCTTTGGTGTTTTTTCGCTCAGATTTCATCGAAAATCGCTCCAAAAATGTACAAAGACTGTAGTCTTTGGTGTTTTTTCGCTCAGATTTCATCGAAAAATGTACAAAGACTATATTCTTTGGTGTTTTTTCGCTCAGATTTCATCGAAAATCGCTGCGAAAATGATGCACCCTGATCCAACTCCGGCAGAAGTGACGCACCCTGACTTGACTCTGATAAAAATGATGCACCCTGACATGACTCTGATAAAAATGATGCACCCTGACCCAACTCCAGTGAAGATGACGAACCCCGACTAAACCCGGTAAAAATGACGCACCCTGATCAAACTCCGGTAAGAGAGATGCACCCTGACTTGACTCTGATGAAAATGAGGCACCCTGATCCAACTCCGGTAGAAGTGACGCACCCTGACCTGACTCTGATTGAAATGATGCACCCTGACTTGACTCTTATAAAAATGATGCACCCTGATCCAACTCCGGTAGAAATGACGCACCCTGACTTGACTCTGATAAAAATGATGCACCGTGATCCAACTCCGGTAGAAGTGACGCACCCTGACTTGACTCTGATGAAAATGATGCACCCTGACCCAACTCCAGTGAAGATGACGAACCCTGACCAAACCCCGGTGAAAATGACGCACCCTGATCAAACTCCGGTAAGAATGATGCACCCTGACTTGACTTTGATAAAAATGATGCACCCTGATCCAACTCCGGTAGAAGTGACGCACCCTGACTTGACTCTGATAAAAATGATGCACCCTGACCCAACTCCGGTGAAGATGACGAACCGCTCGAAAAATCGAAAATCGCTCGAAAAATGTACAAAGGCTATAGTCTTTGGTGTTTTTTCGCTCAGATTTCATCGAAAATCGCTCGAAAAATGTACAAAGGCTATAGTCTTTGGTGTTTTTTCGCTCAGATTTCATCGAAAATCGCTCGAAAAATGTACTAAGACTATAGTCTTTGGTGTTTTTTCGCTCAGATTTCATCGAAAATCGCTCGAAAAATGTACAAAGACTATAGTCTTTGGTGTTTTTTCGCTCAAATTTCATCGAAAATCGCTCCAAAAATGTACAAAGACTATAGTCTTTGGTGTTTTTTCGCTCAGATTTCATCGAAAATCGCTCGAAAAATGTACAAAGACTATAGTCTTTGGTGTTTTTTCGCTCAGATTTCATCGAAAATCGCTCGAAAAATGTACAAAGACTATAGTCTTTGGTGTTTTTTCGCTCAGATTTCATCGAAAATCGCTCGAAAAATGTACAAAGACTATAGTCTTTGGTGTTTTTTCGCTCAGATTTCATCGAAAATCGCTCGAAAAATGTACAAAGACTATAGTCTTTGGTGTTTTTCCGCTCAAATTTCATCGAAAATCGCTCGAAAAATGTACAAAGACTATAGTCTTTGGTGTTTTTTCGCTCAAATTTTCTGCAAAATCGCTCGAAAAATGTACAAAGACTATAGTCTTTGGTGTTTTTTCGCTCAGATTTCGTCGAAAATCGCTCGAAAAATGTACAAAGGCTATAGTCTTTGGTGTTTTTTCGCCCAGATTTCATCGAAAATCGTTGCAAAAATGTACAAGGACTATAGTCTTTGGTGTTTCTTCGCTCAGATGTTGTCGAAAATCGCTGCCAAAATGTAGAAAGACAGTCTTAGGTGTTTTTTCTCTCAGATTTCGTCGAAAATCGCTGCAAAAATGAACAAAGACTCTAGTCTTTGGCGTTTTTACTCTCAGATTTCGTCGAAAATCGCTGCAAAAATGAACAAAGACTCTAGTCTTTGGTCTTCTTTTGTACACAAATTTGGTGTTTCTTCAGGGTAATGATCGAAGTATTCGCAAAGCCAACTGCGGGACGCTTTGTCTCTGTATCCTTGCGTAATGAATACGAATACGCAGTTCAAATCAATCTAGAATCAAATCCTATCGAGATATCCTTGATTCGTCTCTTTCGAGATCGATAAATTGGCGATAACGCGATCGATTTTGTAGATAAAGTGATTGACTCACGTTTCTAATTACCCACTTGATATTATTCAGACCCTGTAAGCGCTCAATGATATGCAAGAGAAGTTTCGCTTGCTAAGATTTATTTCGGAATTTTTCCCATTATTTTCGATTGAGCATCGCCCACTCAACCGCTGCGAGCGCCTTACTGTATGCAACCCCACAATACACCCCTGTCATTGCCGTCAAGTTGCCTGGATTAGGCGGCCAATAAAGTAGGCAATCGCGTTCATTCCGTCATCCTTCGGATTTTTAACGAACTAATAAACATCCTACTTTGTTGACCGCCTAATCCAGGCAACCTGACGGCAATGACAGGGGTGTATTTTGGGGTTGCATACAGTTCGGCGCTCGCAGGGGCTTAGTGGGCAAGGCTTAATCGAAAATAATGAAAAAAGAATCGAAAAAATTGGAAAATATGAGAAAAAAATTCTAAAACCAATCCAAGTTAGCGAATCCTCAATTGCCTATTATTAGGCGCTTTGAATCGAAATACAAAATACTATGGAAAACTCGATAAAGAAAATTGTAGATACAAAGACTATAGCTTTGGTGTTTTTTGTTCAGATTCCGTTGAAAATCGCTGCAAAAATGAACAAAGACTGTAGTCTTTGTATTTTTTCGAGCGATTCTGAATAAAATCCGCGTGAGAGAACACCAAAGCAAAACTCACGGAACATGCTGAATCTTTCGAGTATTCAAGTTCTCACGAAGACTTACCGAGATTCTTTTTTTTTTTCGCAGGACCATCAGGATATCTGGTGCCCCACAAAGTCAGCATTTGCATGGACTTGCCCGACAGAACCGATGCTAGAATAATGACGTTGCACCACACCGTCGAGCATTGCCCTACTTTCAACAGGGAGTGTGTTCACGAATTTACGACCGCTCGATTCCATTTCGGAAACTGATTACTATCCATGTATAACCAATAATCGGCAATGTATAAATGAGTGACTATGTCTCTGTGTCTAGTACTCATCTTGTGAAAGATAATCCAACGTTTTTATTCACATTAATAAATATGTGTATGAAGCGGTCAATGAATGTATCCTACCTGCATAATTTATCAATAAACGAACAGCTAATTTGAAAAATGATTACTTAATTCTTTATCCAATACACCTCCTGCACCCATCTCTCATTGAAATTCTCTACAAGCAACACATTACGACATCAGGCCCTGACTCGGAAGGGCTTGTGGCATGCACATGATGAGTCCTGCACGTGTTCGCATATGATCTATCAATGCGGCTACCGGTATGATGCGATACAAGGAGTGAAGAAAAATTCATGTCTTACGTACATTTTCAGCAAGAAAGGATCAAAAATTTCAAGCACAAACTTACGAAATTTCATCAGATTCTGAGGAGGTATGTATAAAACTGCGGCCGATCAGTTTTCATAAAATGGTCTCTTTGCTTATAATATGACACAGAGATCTGAAAACTGATGGGAATTTTTTTTTTTTTTTTTCGTTGTAGTCATTAAGTTATGAATAATTCATTATTAATCAAATTTCATGCTAAAAATTCCGGGAATAACTGCTTGATTAATATTGGTCATTTGCAAAAGTTTATCCGAGTTCGGAGCATGAGGTTAAAATCTGATCGATTGCAATCTTGAAACGGTCAATTACGGACGTGTAACTCGGTATTCGGTCCTCGAAGCATCTCGTATTATATGTAGATCCTTCTTTATGGCAACGGCAGTACGGCCGCAGCAGCCGGCGCGGCAACATCCGCAGCGACATCGGTAGCAGCGCGCAGATCCTTGGAGAACAGAGAGAGCGAGAGAGAGCGATGCGAGACAGAGATAGACGAAGGTATTATCTACTAGTCCTTGAATTCAAAGATCAGTACGCAGTTGCTATTGCGCCACAGTTCTCTATTTTATTTAAACTTCTCCCATCACGTTGAGCACAAACACCAAAGAAAAATCTTCCGAATCTTTAACTTGTTGAGTTCGCTTTCCAGTCTTATGAAAATAATAGCTCGGGAAGAAGTATTCGGTTTATTCTAGATATTTGAAATAAGTGCTAGACGAACAGCAACTATTAGAAGAGCTCCTCTATCATTAGAGATTCCGTCAATTTCGTAGCTTAGACATTTTTTTTATAAGCTGTGACAAGCGGTGTTCTTACCATCCTTTTTTAGTGGTCCCGATCGGTCCTCTTTTCGACCGGTAGAATTTTGGGCGAAGGTAATACGACATGAACGCAGAATTTTGATAGACTTTGAATAATGATTCGAACCGTTGGTGAGGAAAATCAAGATCCTTTTGCCAAAACTAAAACCTAGTTGCTTCCTTGTATTTTGAATTGAGAAAATTGGTGTCATGGGTTCGCGCGAATAGGATATAATTTGTCGTCGGAATTTCGAACGACCATACCTAATTGATCAGACGTTTATGAATTCCTATACTCGTATACTTATTTGATCATATTTTAATTGATTGATAATATTGATTGATTTCCATCGAATTGAGGAAGTTATCGTCGGGGTTAAGGTTTAAGAATATTCTTCGTTGTTACATTATATTGAACAAATTTATTCACATATTTGAGGTGCAATTTAACAATTTTACTCCATTTCTTAGATAATATTTTCTTATTTCAGGTTTATAATCGATGGATATGGAATTGGCCTGATTCTTCGCAGTATTTATTCAACTTCAAATTACGTTGTGGAGGAGTTACAGGGCATCGGACAATGTTTCACAGGTATTCAAATTATTTACATTCTCCCTTTTCGAACCGACTTCCTGCTAGTATCGAAACGGGTCGTTGCGTAGACATCACGAGATGCATGGGAACGGGGCGAAAACTGGAGTTGAGCGATTAGTGGCGACAGAAATAAATTTCGGCATAGATTTTTATATGGTAGATTTATACTCTTTCATGCATAGGTGTTTTTCCAGGGTAACAATCGAAGTATTTGCAAAATCAATAGCAGGACGCTTATCCTACGTATCTTTGCGCAGGGAACACGAATACGTCGAATCAATTAATCTAGAATCAAATCCCATCGAGATATCCTTGATTTTCCACTTTCCAGATCGATAAATTGGCGATAACTTGCTCAATTCAATAGATAAATTAATTTGGCTTGCAGATTCGGATTCCTGAGATCAAAATACATAAGAATACCATAGAGAACTCGATAAAAAAAAATGTCGATTTTTGGCCCAAATTTTGAAAAAAACAAAGGCTATAGCCTTAGGATTTTCTCGATTTTGGGGCTGAAAATGAAGTATTTTTAAAATTGATTGTAGGACGCTTATCTTACGTATTTTTGCGCAAGGAACACGAATACGTCACTTAAATTAATCTAGAATCAAATCCCATCGAAATATCCTTGATTTTCCACTTTCCAGATCGATAAATTGGCGATAACTTGATCAATTCAATAGATAAATTAATTTGGCTTGCAGATTCGGATTCCTGAGATCAAAATACATAAGAATACCATAGAGAACTCGATAAAAAAAAATGTCGATTTTTGGCCCAAATTTTGAAAAAAACAAAGGCTATAGGCTTAGGATTTTCTCGATTTTGGGGCTGAAAATGAAGTATTTTTAAAATTGATTGTAGGACGCTTATCTTACGTATTTTTGCGCAAGGAACACGAATACGTCAATTAAATTAATCTAGCATCAAATCCCATCGAGATATCCTTGATTTTCCACTTTCCAGATCGATAAATTGGCGATAACTTGATCAATTCAATAGATAAATTAATTTGGCTTGCAGATTCGGATTCCTGAGATCAAAATACATAAGAATATCATAGAGAACTCGATAAAAAAAAATGTCGATTTTCGGCCCAAATTTTGAAAAAAACAAAGGCTATAGGCTTAGGATTTTCTCGATTTTGGGGCTGAAAATGAAGTATTTTTAAAATTGATTGTAGGACGCTTATCTTACGTATTTTTGCGCAAGGAACACGAATACGTCACTTAAATTAATCTAGAATCAAATCCCATCGAGATATCCTTGATTTTCCACTTTCCAGATCGATAAATTGGCGATAACTTGCTCAATTCAATAGATAAATTAATTTGGCTTTCAGATTCGAATTCCTGAGATCAAAATACATGAAAATACCATAGAGGACTCGATAAAAAAAAAAGTCGATTTTTGGCCCAAATTTTGAAAAAAACAAAGGCTTCGAGGATTTTCTCGATTTTGGGGCTAAAAATGGAGTATATTTAAAATCGATTGCAGGACACTTGTTCAACGTATTTTGACTTCAAAAACACGAATCTGTCGAGTAAATAAAGCCAGAGCCAATATTCATTGAGATATCTTATTTTTTCCAGTGCCGCAGGACATACGACGTTCCAAGAAGTCAGCAGTGGTACAGACTCACCGAAGAGGACCAGTGTCGTAATAATGACGTCACAATCACAGACGAGCCCCAACCTTCAACAGGAAGTGTATTCACATCTGCTAGTCTTCAATTCGGAAATTAATTATCACACATATATAGCGAATAATTGTTAACGTGGAATAAGTGACCATGTCCTCATGTCTTGCAATCATTAGAAAGACTTTGAAACTTGTGAATGATGGTGGAACTTTTTTAATACAGTTATGAATATTATAATAGCACAATTGTTGAATGTATCCTACCTACATAACTCATGAATAAACGAACAGCTATTCCCAAATTGGTTGCTTGATTTTTATTGATTACACCCCTGCATCCAACTCTCATTAACATCCTTTATGCAAGCAACGCATCACGACATCAGGCCCTGACTCGTAACGCCTCATCGCATACATATGATAAGGCACGCACGCATGCACACGATGTCTGGATGTTTCGAACTGGCTCCTCGCCTGTCCTGTTCTCCTGATACCAAAATTAAATTTTTGGCCGAAATGTGCCTTGGATTTTCAGGGCCGGTATTGTAGCGATCTACCTTATCACTTCCGGTTGAGATGAAGCATGATACAATACACATAGATGCACATGACGTGGCCTGCACGCAGTCGCATATGATCTATTAATGATTCGGTAAATGAGTATGATGCGATACACATGCATACACATGATGAGGCCTGCATAGATACGCATAAGATCTATTGATCATTCGACAGACGAGTATGATGCGATACACATGCATGCACATGCATGCACATGATGGCTGGATGAACTGGCTCCTCGGCTGTCCTGTTCTCCTGATACCAAAATTCAATTTTTGGCCAAAATGTGCCTTGCGTTTACAAGGCCGGTATTGTAGCGATCTACCTTATCACTTCCGGTTCTAATAAAGTATGATACAATACACATAGATGCACATGACGTGGCCTGCACGCAGTCGCATATGATCTATTAATAATTCGGTAGACGAGCATGATAAGATACACATGCATATACATGATGAGGCCTGCATAGATACGCATAAGATCTATTGATCATTCGACAGACGAGTATGATGCGATACACATGCATGCACATGCATGCACATGATGGCTGGATGAACTGGCTCCTCGGCTGTCCTGTTCTCCTGATACCAAAATTCAATTTTTGGCCAAAATGTGCCTTGCATTTACAGGGCCGGTATTGTAGCGATCTACCTTATCACTTCCGGTTGAGATGAAGCATGATACAATACACATAGATGCACATGATGTGGCCTGGATGCATCCGCATACGATCTATCATTGATTCGGTAGACGAGCATGATACGATACACATGCATACACATGATGAGGCCTGCAGGGATACGCATATGATCTATTGATCATTTGAAAGATGAATATGATGTGATACACATGCATACACATGCATGCACATGATGGCTGGATGTTTCGAACTGGCTCCTCGCCTGTTCTGTTCTCCTGATACCAAAATTCAAATTTTTGGCCGAAATGTTCCTTGAATTGTCAGGGCCGGTAATGTAGGGATCTACCTTATCACTTCCGGTTTGGTAAATTTGCCCAAAAATCGAGTTTGGTATCAGGAGAACAGGACAGGCGAGGAGCCAGTTCGAAACATCCAGCCATCATGTGCATGCATGCATGCATGTGATGATGTATGATATCATGTAGGATATGATCTATGAATTTCGCCAACGACAAATGGTAGTGAATGAGGTGTACAGGGGTGTGATCAATAATAGTTGAACAATCGTATATTGATAGTAGTTAATGTTTATTGATAAATCAACGATCAAAAATACATATGGACACATCGTAATGACTATTATAGATTCAGTCTTACAGATTCACATTCTTATATGATTTTAACGAGTTACAATCGTGTAAAAGACAATACTTCTATCTCGCTTAACATTAGATTAATTATTTGATAGTTCTTAAAAAGAAACAAACAATATGTATACAGGACGATCTTATTTATACAAATTTTCTACGCCGAACACATGATGATTGGCTTTGGAGATGCTCCGAGGATAGTCCTTCATCCTGATGAGAGGCCAAACTGCTTCACAGGCTACTCGTTTGTCTCCTGGAAAAAAATCGAACAGAGGTGAGTATACATGATAAACGTAAGTTGCAGCTGCGGAAGAATTGCATTATCTCGGAAAATATTACTCTAAGCTCAATTCACTCGGCGGATTCGTATTCCTGACGCAAAAATACGTTAGATAAGCGTCCTACAGTTAATTTTAAAAATACTTCATATTTGGCCCCAAAATCGAGAAAATCCTAAGGCTATAGCCTTTGTTTTTTTCAAAATTTGGGCCAAAAATCGACATTTTTTTTATTCGATTTTTCTATGGTATTCTTATGTATTTTGATCTCAGGAATCCGAATCTGCAAGCCAAATTGATTTATCTATTAAATTGATCAAGTTATCGCCAATTTATCGATCTGGAAAGTGAAAAATCAAGGATATCTCGTTGGGATTTGATTCTAGATTAATTTAATCGACGTATTCGTGTTCCTTGCGCAAAAATACGTAAGGTAAGCGTCCTACAATCAATTTTAAAGATACTTCATTTTTAGCCCCAAAATCGAGAAAATCCTAAGCCTATAGCCTTTGTTTTTTTCAAAATTTGGGCGAAAAATGGACATTTTTTTTATTCGATTTTTCTATGGTATTCTTATGTATTTTGATCTCAGGAACCCGAATGTGAAAGCTAAATTGATCTCTCTATAAAATTGAGAATGTTATCGCCAATTTATCGATCTGAGAAGTGAAAAATTAAGGATATCTCGATGGGATTTGATTCGAAAATAATTACAACGGTGTATTCGTATTAGTTACGCGAAAATACGTAGAGAAAGCGTCCTGCAATTGATTTTGCAAATACTTCGATTGTTACCCTGGAAAAAGACCTACGTATGAAAGAGTATAAACCTACCATATAAAAATCTATGCCGAAATTTATAACTATTGCCACTATTCGCTGAAATTCAGTTTTCGCTCCGTTCCCATGCATCTGGTGATGTCTGCGCAACTACCCGTTTCGATACTAGCAGGAAGTCGGTTCGAATAGTCGGTTGAAATATTGTCCGATGTCCTGTAACTCCTCCACAACGTAATTTGAAGTTGAATAAATACTGCGAAGAATCAGGCCAATTCCATATCCATCGATTATGAACCTGAAATAAGAAAATATCATCGAAGAAATGGAGTAAAATTGTTAAATTGCACCTCAAATATGTGAATAAATTTGTTCAATATAATGTAACAACGAAGATTATTCTTAAACCATAACCCCGACGATAACTTCCTCAATTCGATAGACAGAAGAATTCATGGTGTTCAAACACGCATAGAACTATTCCGAATCAATTAGAATATTATCAAATAAGTATACGAATATAGGAATTTATAAACGTCTAATCAATCAGTCATAGTCGTTCGGAATTCCGACGACAAATTATATCCTATTCGTTTTAGTTTTGGCGAAGGGATCTTGATTATCCTCACCAACGGTTCCAATCATTATTCAAAGTCGAACACTTCCCGAGTTGTTATTTTTATAAAACCGGAAAGCGAACTCGACAAGTAAAAGATTCGGAAGATTTTCCTTTCGTTTTCGTTCACAACGCGATCGGAGAAATTTGAATAAAATAGAGAACTGTGGCGCAATAGCAACTGCGTACTGATCTTTGAATTCAAGGACTAGTAGATAATACCTTCGTCTATCTCTGTCTCGCATCGCTCTCTCTCGCTCTCTCTGTTCTCCAAGGATCTGCGCGCTGCTACCGATGTCGCTGCGGATGTTGCCGCGCCGGCTGCTGCGGCCGTACTGCCGTTGCCATAAAGAAGGATCTACATATAATACGAGATGCTTCGAGGACCGAATACCGAGTTACACGTCCGTAATTGACCGTTTCAAGATTGCAATCGATCAGATTTTAACCTCATGCTCCGAACTCGGATAAACTTTTGCAAATGACCAATATTAATCAAGCAGTTATTCCCGGAATTTTTAGTATGGAATTTGATCAATAATGAATTAATCATAACTTAATGACTACAACGAGAAAAAAAAAAGAAAAATGGGAGATGGGTGCAGAGGTGTATTGGATAAGAATTAAGTAATCAATTTCGAAATAGCTGTTGGTTTATTGATAAAATATGCAGGTATACAAAGAATTCTTCGAGCGCTCTCGTGACAGTCTCCTCCTCTGCCGTGTTTGGACGCTGGAACAAAAATAAAAAGGATGATCGGGCCATATTTTTCAAAGAAAAGATGCAGTTGTTTTCGATCGACACCTTACCTCGCTGTCGCCTTGCTGCGTCGCCTCCATGTGCACCGAGAGAACCGCCATTCCTTGTATTATATAGATTTGCTCTCGGGACCACCATTTTGATTTTCCATAAGGACGGCCCACCGTCTGTAAGATCGATCTTCATTGGAGATTCGTTTCCCCCAGTATACGATTCTTGCGGTGCATCGTGCCCCCTCGAGCAGCGGCTGAATATTTTAATATCGTCATGTCACTTACAATAATGTAGGCGGTTGATGATCGACGTTTTCCAATAGATTTTCAGCTGTAGTTGAGAACAAACCAGAGTTGCTCCGGCTACTTCGAGTAATGCTTGTGCAAAAAATCCTACCCTCTGAATTATTGTGAGATATTACGCACGTTCAGTTTCAAGGTAATTATCGTTCCCGGTTGACTAAGGCATGGGGGTTGAGAGGAAATAAATTTTTCCTAACGCCTAAATTCGAGCAACTCGGAGGTGAGGACATTGGTGTAATGCAGGATTGCATATAATTAGGCGTCAGTAGGGATTACGTGGAGTAAGATTCACAAAAAAATTAAAAAAGATAATGAACAATATTTATTTGGATGTATTATCATGTATTGTGATTTGTGGAACTTGAATCTTATGACTCAATCAAGCTTACACGAAAACTGATCGATTTCTATAAACCATTCAGAATTCCGGCGAATAAGAAATGGGTGAAGATAATAATGGTGATGACGACGATGAGTTTTTCACTCGACAGTATTATCTACCTATTCATGAATAGATTCGCCTTACATGATAAAATACTCTGTATACAGTGACAGAAAATTCTATGAACGAATAAGCAGTTGACATTGGTCCAATCTCTTGGAATTTAGATAATTCGCAGATAAATTGCGAGACTTTGAAATCATCACATGTATGACGTAATAAATAAAAACGTTTTTTTCTCAGAGTTCACTCCCGAATACGTTTCTGTGATTCTACGAACACTGAAGATGTTATTAACAAAGACAGCTGTTGCGGGGAATAACTGCGTTAATTGCAAAATTAATACCGAATAATGTTTACTCAGATAACTCGTTAAGAGAGATAGTACGAGCATTTTTACATTCCCCCCCATTCTCAGCTTATCACTAGACTCAGTTAAATAAACGGAGAGTCACGAAGTATGGATCAGTAGAGTGGACGGTATCACGACAAAGAGACGAGAATTTGCGGTATTCAAATTGTTCCATTCGTATTTTTCATTTACAATTCCTTTTTGTTTTTTGCAATCCTCGACATTTCAAAAGATGAAGATATTTGTCGCATACGTGATCCTCGCTTTTTGCGGAGTACAGGTAATCTTTTTATTTCCATCAACACTCAAAATCCACGATCAGCGTGATATTTTTCAACAATTTTGTAATCAATTCCTCGTGATCGAAGTTGGTTTCAGGTTACGGAATGCTGAACACCCTGCGAATGGGTATAGTGCGTCAAAAATCATCGGTACAAAGTACAGTGAATCGTCTGGAACGTGAGAGTCGTCAATTTGAATCGAAATTGAGTCGGCAATTGGGCGATGCAAAAATAAATTCAATGCAAGAAATAAACGCGATCGTCAATCCCGCGATCAAAACCATAGAGGTAAGCTGTATCAGCATCTGATTCTATTTGACATTTTTATTTTCACTAATAATAAATTTTTATTTCGGAACATTTTTACCTACTTTTGCTCATTGAAGGATGCGACTAAAAAATCAACGGCAGAAGGACGCGATGCGACGCATTGCTACGAGGCAGCAAAAGCCAAACTTAGAGAATCCTCTATGAAAGCGTGGAATGAATTGGACGGTTGTCGTGCCACCGTTCTCAGTTCTACCAGCGATACTCAAAATAATTTTGACTCCGCAGTCATGGTGAGTTCATTATTATCCCCTCAAGTTACAATGAAATCAAATTGTTCTACACTGACTCATAATTAAAGATTAAAAGAAAGAGAATGAATCCTGAAATATGCGTACAATTTGCTTTTCTTTTCTCTGTATATCGTTGATGAAATTTTATAATTGCCAAGTACCTTTGATTACAGTCTGGTCAACAAGTTCTCTCGTATTACGATTCGATTCTGACCTCCTGCTTCGCAATGAACGTCCAACAACTGGAGTCCTGCGTCGTTGGTAAACTACCAGAAGGCGCACAGCTAGCTCAAGGATTTCAGTTGATGGCAGACACTGTAATAGGTAATTCAGGATCGGTATCGAGCACCGCGCAGGCCAACGCGATAATTTGTAATCGAGGACCTGTCGCCAATGTCCGCGACGATGCCAGCAGCGCCAAATTCGACGCCAATCAATGCGTCGCTGCACTTTCGATGGGCGCACTTTGATTCATTGAATTCGAACGCAATTTTCAAGGACGCTGATCGATCGATATCGATATGCATCGACAGTTCCACCATGATATTTTATCCCAAGTATTCACAACTCCATTTAAATTAAGATTTATTTTTGTACAAGATCAGAATAAAAAATATTTTTTAAAAACGAACGTCTTGTCAATCGATGGTTCACCGTAGGTACTTAATTATCCTTTTTTTCAACCAGATTTCAAGACGGATAATTATGTATTCCAGTTTCGGATCACTCCATAATTAAAAAATTTGTTTTTCTACATTGTTTATCAACTAATCTTACAGTAATTCAATATTACTATTTTATAAAACAAATAAGACTGAAGCGGTATTTTCTTGCGTAATTATTTATCATGAATCACAATTCAATTATATCGTAACCAAACGTTTCTTAGTTTCATTGTTACCGCAGGTCTCTCATCGCCAGGTATTATAATGAATGTCCATTATGGACCTGCTCAACTGTCCACCAAGTCGAGTTTTTCCTTTCCTCCTTTTCTTTCTTTTCTTTTTGCACGCATCAAATTCTATCAGTTGATCGAAATTCTAAATAAGATACAAACCTACTAAAACTGCTGCAAAGAAGCTGAACGAAGCTGTTACAGCAGGAGCACCGCCACCCGCCCCTTCCGTTGAAGTTGGTACTTCTGTGGATTGTTCGGTGGTCGTTGATTCATCCGTGGGTGATTGGGTACTCGTTGCCGGACTTGAAGATCCTTCGGTAGTGGTCGTCGTTGGATCTATTATACCTGGTAAGACGGTAATAAGCCATTGGTTTATTCCTTCTATATGCAAATCAGACCAAGCAAGATTAGCCTCTACGTAAGCTAAAGAAGTCGCTACTGTGGCGCTGCCAAGAATCGTCGACTGGGCGGTGACGAACGTCTGCAGCTGAAATTTAACGACAGATATTTCAAATTCAACAAATCGTTTAAAAATTGATTTTCGTATTAAAAAAATAAAAATCAATCGTTCCACTTTCACTTTTAACGAACACGAGTGACCTACCCTTGCTTGTTGAGCTGGAGTCGTCAATCGATAGCTGATACCGGTCAGGAAGGTTCTGACCTGTGTCTGACTTCCGAAGCTGAAAATGATGTGGAAAATTATAGTAAAATGCGAACTCGATTGAATTATTTTTACAGCAGATCGAAAATATAAACTTACTAATCGATTATTTGGCTAAAGTTTGCGACTAGAAAATCGAAGGCGCGATCCACGTTGTACGGACTTCCCTGATAGACGGATATAAATGCTGAGGATGATGATGCTCTGGACAAACCCGTCGCTGGAGTTATAATAGCGTTCAACCAATTGTTAATGATCGTTTCATCCTCGTTACACCCGAGACCAGCTAATAATGCTGTTCGATCAGTGCTTGAATTTGATCTCGAATAAGCGTCCAAAGCTCTGTTCCATACGGTAACGTTAGCGCTACGCAATCCCGCGCAAATCGTGTTGGTTTTCAAATCTGATGAGATACTAGAAAGGAGGAAATAAAAAAAGGATCATCGATTTGATTCATCACTCAAATTACTCGATTCGAATAATTGACTTACGGATTAGCTGTGGGATTATTGAGCCAATTGATGAGCGTCGCTTGAGTTTGATCTCGACAATTTTGAACGCCGTATTGACAGGCATAGTTGACGACGTTGATTCTGTGCAAGCGTGTCGGGTGTTCGTCGTTAGCGGTTTCGGTCACACCGACAGATTCGTAAACGGCCTCTGTCAGAAAAGCCATGTAAATCTAAAGAAGAAAATTATTAATAATTTACGTGCTTTCGTAAGATTATGGTAACCGATTGTAAAAAAGTTCTTTTTTTTTTCTATCTTTTTTTGCAGTGGATCACAAAATTGCATTACCCTGAATTGTTCGGACTGTTCCGTGTTTGCGAGAACTCGGTTGAGATAAGTTAATCCGGTGAATGCAGCGTACCACGGAACGTAGTCGACCTCACGTTGCAGATAAGCCATTAGGTTGAAAACCGTAGTGTACGGTAGACGTTGTGCCAATGCAAGATTTATAGAATCGTCGATTAGCGCTGCACGATTCAGGACGTGAATATTTTCGAATGAGTCGCTGTTCAGGTATGCAGCGATTAGGCCCCAATTCGTTTCATCGTAATTCACGCGATAGTAGCCTGATTATGGAATGAGAAATAGATAATCCATTGGGGGTCTTCTTTACCGATGAATTCGTCAATACTCACCCGTTTGCTGTTTGTTGAATATCACCCATCCGTCGGGATTCAATCCACTGACGATTACGCTGTCATCTTGAGCGCGGATCCAACTGGTGGCAACGGTTGAAGTGAAAACTGGACTTGTTTGAGACACCCAATTTATGGGAATCCACCATTTATAGTCATGGTCATCGGTCGTAGTCCCATTTTCACTCAAAAAACGTTCTTGGGTTACCTCAGTCGTACTTGTTGTATAATTTCTTGTTACCGTCACAACCGGATATCCCATCTGATTTACCCAAGTGTCCATCACTTCTTTAACGTGCACATGTGGTAACAGAGAAGTCTCTTCCTTGGCCTCTTCCATCGCTCTGAAGAGGTCGTCCGAGGTCACTGCGCCGTACGCGCTAAAAAAGAAATACTAAAATGAATAAAAAAATTCAATCATTTTAATCCAATCTACACTAATATCTGCGAAATATCGAGCTCGATCTATATGTGAAACTTACTTGTCGTTCAAATATCTCGTCAAACCAGCCCTGAAAACATCCTCGGTCAAAAAGTTTGCCATCATTCGGATCACGCAAGCGGCTATAGAAAATAAGTAGATCAGTGCCGAATCTGTTCGAGTCATCGCAAAGTTATATCATTCGCTTTTAATATTATCGCTCTCACCTTTACGGTACGATATTGAGTCGAAAATTGCACTGATTTCACCTGGACTCGATACTTCAGCATTCATAGGGTGAGAATCTGGAGTACTGTCAACAATGAACGCACTCGCCTGTTGAGCTCTTATCACAAACTGGTCTGACATACGCCAATTTTCTTCCGCCTGATACGAGGAAATTGATAATCGTAGTTAGAAACTATTTAAATCACGATGACTCCGTGGAGTCTATGAGTTTGAAGGTCGAAAACGTACTTCGTCAGTCGTGATGTATTGGAAGAAAGTTGCGAATCCTTCGTTGAGCCAAAGGTACTTCCACCAGGCCGGACTTACGAGGTCTCCAAACCACTGGTGGCCAAATTCATGGGATATGGTCGATGATATCGACTGTCTCGTGGCCGATGTGGTAACGTTTTCGTCATAAAAGAACATGGTCTCCCTGAAAAGAAGAAATAATATTTCGGTTCTAGAAATATTGCATCATCTTTTTCTATTTGAATACAGAAAATGTTGACTGCACCTGTAAGTAACCAGCCCCCAGTTTTCCATGGCACCGGCTTGGAAATCCGGAATCGACGCTTGGTCCATTTTTGGTAACGTGTAATTCACGCCTGTGTAACGTTCAAGCTCTGCAAGTTCTAATTGCCCAACGTCAAAAGCGTAACGTACTTGAGCAATGGCTGTCGGTTTTGTCCAGACATTGTAAGATTCGTCAGAATTCTGTATGGCTGCATAATCCGAGACGATAAAGGCGATCAAATAAGAGGACATGACCGGGGTAGTTTGGAATATTGTCCAGTTTTTTCCATCCAGAGGGTCGTTGGTGCTCGAAGCGATGGGCATATTCGAAAGTGCGTGATAATCCGATTGGTGTTTTATACCGATATTAAATGTTGCTTTCAATCCTGGTTCGTCGAAGCATGGAAATGCTCGACGAGCGTACGTCGCTTCGAATTGCGTAGTTGCGAGCCATCTGAAAGATTCAAATTTTAAAAATATCAGTCCAATGTGTCAACGAAAGGGTTAAAGCAGGAAGGAAAAAATATGAACGAAAGAAATGTATCGGAAATAGTGAAAGCAATGCACGTAATTCTCACCCGAATTACGTAACACATTTGACATTGTAAATACCAAATATACGATCTAGTCTTTACGCCTGGAAAAATATGTCCATCGGTTTACGATCATTGAGATAACGTGATCGAATTAATCGATATACTAAATGTCTCAAGGTAATGTTACCGATAACTATCTCCCGATCCTTGCGATAAATGTTGCCCAACTCAAGATATTTCACAACATATTCTATTCGAGCTTAATCGTATCAGTCCGGATTAAAAATGAATAGAAATCATTGCTTTTTCGAAAAACTAATCGACCGATTAATTTCTTTTCTCTTTTTCAGATGATTAATAAAATATGTGTGTAAATAAAATTCTTCACTTACACCCTGTTTCCTTCTGCATTGATGTATGAACTTCTGTAATAGCCATACATGTCGTCGGACAATGTACTGTTGTAAGCGAAAAACACAGAATAATTTCCAACGGGAAGAACATTCTCAACGTTGATGATCAGAAAATCGTGAGTTGTGTCGTATGTGTGGCTTGTGATATTTTGAACGATTCCAGCTTCCGATATCAGAGTAGTGAGACTTTCATTGAATGTCAATTGCGACGTATGCACAGTGATGTTACTCGTTGGTTGCGAAACTTGAATTCTTATCCGAGCTTCACCATAGAATCGAAAATCGACAGGACCGATGTTCGTGTCTAGTCTGATTTCGTATGAGATTGGTGCGGTGTTATTCGGCAGACGATATTCCTCACCAGCTCGATTCGATGATGTTATTTTAGCTAATTCGGTACGTAGCAACGGACTGGCAGTGGCATAAGCCACCAGCAGGACCACCAGAGACAAGACCTTCGCGAAGGTCATTTTGATGAACCTGCGGAGGAAGGTTTTGAAAAAATATTATTGGAAAATTGTACCTTACGCGGTGACGTTTATTGCAACTGTGTCAAAGTTTGTGATAACGATAATGAATAAGAAAAAACGTTCTAATTGTGGCTGGACGGTAGAATTCTGGCATGCATTAACAAAATCTATTTCATCGTCGTTTCTTTAACCGGAAATAAGTTCGTAACGGGGATATTAAACTTGATAAGAAAAATGAAAAACGAAAGAACTATGATGGAATTGACACTCACTGGTGATCGTCTTGCGGATGATCGAACAGTCTCGGGAGGAATTTCAGCTCCGGGCTTTTATATGATCCAGAAACCGCATAGTACTTGGCAAAAATTGATAGATTTTTAATCTTATCGCTTATCAGCCATCGGCCAGAAAAGCCGCATCAATACGACTGCCGTTCGTTAAGTAGGTTGTGAACGGTTGAAAGTTGGGGTTAATTTATCGTAAGCAAACGTAATGTAAAACATGTCCGATGTTTCGATGTATAAATATCTGTGGTAGTGCGGATCCCTTATCAAAACACCCCAGACTTTGAATTGCCTCAACTATCGATAGGATTATCCAGTCTAGACTGTGAGAAACCTGCGCGAAATGTCGATGAAAAAATTCAATCTCCGATCTTGTCTCGTTTTTGAAGCTGACATAATTTCCCTGATCCCTGCATTGAAAAAAAAATATTTCGTCGATCAAATTACATTGCGGAATTTAACGGTACATAAACGATAAAAAATTTAACCGGAAATCGGTAAAAAAAATTCCCAACACGAGAAAGATCAAGATTTTGTTAATGCTTCTGTTACATTCAAGATTGTACGATTTACATTCCAGCACACTGTCAATATCCGACGATTAAATCTTACAATGAAGATATCGATTAGATAGATTTTCCTAATCGCGACCCAACATCAGTTAGCTTCTAATAGCCAGTGTGAAAGATAAAGAAAAAGAAATAAGAAATAGAAAAAAAAAAGTAGTTGAATTCTCTCATTTCTTTCCCCCGTAAAAATCGACTGTTTTTACAATGAATTGCAAACTGTGCCATAGATTAAAGAAGGAAAAATACATTTTTGCGACGTCATAGAATTGTAAGTTATCGGTATACCTACCTGGGATATTTGTGAACGATCTGAATATTATTTACATTTGAAAACAGGTGAGACACATAAGATGTAGGTACATAAGTTTGATAAGAAAAATATTCGAGTCATCGCGGGTAATCGATATACGTATCGCAAGATTTTACAATTCGCGACAGACAAAGTTAAGGAGGCTCTTTACGTTTTCTGTCAATCGTTATGTTAATGAATGATGATGATTATTTCCACGACAAACTTATTACGTGACAATTTTCAATCCGACTATCGTTATCTCCGGTCTTCGGGTCAATAGACTTAAACACTATCCACATTGTTTATGCGATGGGATCGTATGGTTTGTAACCGATTTTTTCCATTTTTTTTCCAAGTTTCACATGCTCAGTTTCATTCATACACCTATAATTCCAAATTGACTGCGATAATTCTTTTTTTTTTCTCAACCGTCCCGAACGCTTTTATCGGCAATTGATCGGAATTTTGCGATACTTAGAAAATGTTATCTCGGAATTAATTCAATTGCAATCAACTTTATATCCCTATAATAATATAATAGCGATAATTGTCTGGACTACGCATGATGCAATCGGAAAAGTTGAATTCATTCAAGAACTGGATTGAATTATGTTTTCAATCCATTTTTTTTAGTTAATAAGTTAGTTAAAAATTATTGCTATTTAAAGTCAAACGCGGAAGAAACGTTGGATTAAATTGTTTCTTTTATTGATTTATTACGTTTTTTTTTTCATTAACATTCGTTGGTAAAAGCTGCTATTTCCAACGCTGGGTTACGTACGAACCCTTCGGAAAAGCTCGATCAAAAAGCTCACATCCACCCAGAGATGCCCTTCGCGATGACTTCTTTATCAGTAAAAATTTTGTAAATTTGAAAACTGTTCGATTTTTCGAATATTTTCCAATTTTTACGATCAGAAAACCTAACAGATATTTCAATGGGATGGATAAAAAATATCCGAACAGAAATAACAATTTTCTATCGAATCACTCGAGCTTTCTCTCTTTTTTTTGTCCGTCCCGCTAATTTCCAAATATTTCTAACATTTTCGACAAATCCATACGTGATGGTTTTTGTCTTGAAAATATATAAACTATTCGCGGCTCTGCACGTACCGAATCGGCTATAAGAAATTTATCACTAGATCTTTATAGTTTGAAGATAAAAATCATCGGAACAATTTGCCGGAGGAATTTCCAGCCCCGCTCTCCCCTAGCGTTGACAATGAACGGTCCTCAAACTACCATAAAAATTGGTGAATTTAAAACTTGCAAGCGATGGGGTGGTGCACAGGTCGAGGTCGGAAGATGGGTCGTATTTGTTCGCGCATAAAATCGCGGCCATGATATTCGTGTTTTCTCTTCCGCAGCGTTGATTTCAAAAATCTAGAAGACAACTGTTGTTTAGAAGGCGTGCGATTATAACCGTCGGCTTAAAATGCGCGGTATGGAAAGGTGGGTAGAATTATACAGCTGTCATTCGATGAGACGGACGATTCAGAAAGTTTCGAAGGTGAATTTAACCTTTGGATGTGTTGATAATAATGATAATAATAATGCTAATTTCCGGTCGATGTTTTTTACGCGTTTATTTTATTCTCCACGGCGCTCGAATAAGGTGGGCTTTTTGGTATAACCAGCTGTTAGATAACGTGTTGAGGTTTTCCCGTCGACTCGCCGAGATTTGCATGTGATTGGTACAGGTAACATCCTCCCTCGAAAGCGTCCCAACGTTTACTCGAGACCCACAGACCCCAATATTGGCTATCGCGCCAATGGGAGTTGATGATTACAATCCTTAGGCACTACGTGTGCTCACTCTCGCGCTGCACAATCGTAACCACCGAACATAATCCCATCCAAAATCAGATAGCAGTTTTAAAAGAGATATAGCCGAGTCTCAACTTTTTACCATCCATCACTTTTAATCGTGAAAAAATCCACGATTTATGGCACCGGTTCAAATAGAATTTTTCTAATTTCAATAATTTTTTTCTAGATATCAGAACTCTTTTATCCAAGAAACAGAATTGAAGAAAATGTCTTCCTGACAGTTCGTCTATTTTCTAAGAGAGGAAAAAAAAAAAAACTTATCATCGTACATTGTGGGACGATGAGAAGTTCCATTCTGACGCGGCTTCTTGAATCATGTCATCCGAAAATATATAAAAGGGTGAAAAAAAACTGAAAGTCAAAAAATCGAAAGCATTCCGCAGATAAAGAGAACAATTATACGCCCTCGGTTACCCCCGTGGAGCGTTTAAACAATGAGATGATTCCCGGTAGTCCCGGAACAATACGAATTCTTGCTCGAGCGATGAATAATTACATAATTCTAACGAGCTGCGGAGGAAATGCAGGGCACACCTGTGTAATTTTGTCAATATTTACCCCGACTATTAAACAATTTTTACGTAACTAACAATAAGACTTTTGTTAACAAGGATGCCTCACACGCGCGGCAAACACCGTGAAGTAGGTACTTTACGTACACATCCCGAATACGGTGTGAATCGATTTCCGTTCCTGATACAATTTTTACACAAATTATCTCTTGAGAATTATAATGGGCGATTGGTTCACCCTGACATTCTGAACTCTCGGTAAAGATGACATACTCAAAAGTCGAATAGATCCATCACCCTCCTTGCTTTATCCATCCATTCATTCCACAAATAATTATTTTCATCGATCATTTTTCAGTTAAACAGAATCAAGGTAACTAGGAACTGTTACTAGTGTTTTCTTAAAAATGTTAAAGCAATTACAACGATTATAGGAAGTCAATTATAGATTCGCCCTGTGATTTGGAAGAATGAAAATTCCGCCAATTTTATTTTAATGTTCCAACGAAATTTGAATGAAAAAAATAATTCTGGCGGTGAGATAGAATTTTGTGAAAATTCTTGAATCTTTTCCTTTCTAGCTATTGGAAATAAGAGCACGACAAATGTGTGTGAAGTTGGCCGAGTATGCGTGTAAATGCAGAAATATTTACACGTGTTGATTAGAAAAAGAAAAACAACAGCGTGCAGTATAAAGATTACAAGCGGAAGAAAAGTCAGTTAGTCTTAAGGTATCGAATCGAGAGGATTCATATAATTAAAATTGACATAATATGAGATTAGAAAACCTGAGGGCGAAAAGGTAGGAAATGTGAGGCGAATATGATCTTCTGTTTTTGGTGTTAAATTTTTGTTTTTCTTATCAACACCAAAAATCGTATTTTCTTATTTTAAAAATATGAAGAACCTTTTTTTTCGAAGTTTCCATTATCTTGTTCCGTTAGGGTTAAAATTTACCGCAGTTACTCTGAAAATTGACACGGTCGAAAAACTATATAATATCGAAATTATTAGAACTAGCTGAAAAAATGGAATTCAATTTTTTCAATAGCTTTTAGAATATCCGGACAATTTGTTTACAGACGAGACAAACCACATGCGATTTTGAGGGACGGATTATATTATTATGAAATTCGTTCAAGCGCAATAAACAGCGACATCGGTACATTTTGCACACCTCACGCATTAACGATATATTCTTACTATATAAGAAAAACGAGTATAGATATATCTAATGAATTCTGAGAAATTAATGAAAGTGACGCAAATGTATCGAATTGGCTGATTCATGCACGTGATCGAAATATGTGCTTAGTTACGTAAAAAGCGTATTATTTTTCCACTCATTGTCAAATACTCCATATTACCTGAGAACCACTATTGAAGCATCGTATGTATATAAAGCGGTGAAATCTCGTTGAAAATCATCATTCTAATTTGGATTTCACCGAAGTTAGTTGATTTGAAAATTCTGGGCTTGAAATCCGCAACGAATAAACCATGAGGTCCATCGGTCTTCTTCTCTTCGGATTGATCTACGTCGCAGGAGTTCATTCCTACTACACGCCATGCTCGGGCTCTTGCAGTGAGTTTTTTCTATTCTAAAAGTTGCTTGCAATTCGGCGGTAAAAGTCTAAATTTCTTGTCTTTTCTTTCATACGTTACAGCTAAGGAGGCGTCCACCGAAGTCCTGGCGGGAATGAACCTGATATTCTACAACGGGTATGTGTAGTATTTGCCACAAAACCTGCGAAGAAAGAATTTTATTTTTTTACCAATTTTTCTGGATTTCAGGAGAACTGAAAACGACAATGTTAAAATTCCGATCGGAGAGACTGGACGACTTCTGAGTCTCATAGATCTGAATAAACCAACGGTGATTTACATCCATGGCAGTTACAATCAAGGAAGTCCGACTGACGCTCCCGTCGTCGCTAATGCCAGAGGTAATACAAAGTTCGTAGAAAATATCAACGACAAGACGATGAATTTCAAATGATTTCCAGCGTACGCCGCTGCCCAGACGAGCAACTTCATCGTTCTTGACTGGAGCAATATTACCGGCAAAGGAACTAGTTATGTCTTGTCGAGTGTACCGGCGGTAGGATCGGCCTTGGCAGAGGCCATCGCAAGGCTAGTGGAAGGTGGTTTGGTATCTTCGACCTTGACTCTCGTTGGACAAGGAATGGGCGCTCACGTGGCAAGTTACGCAGGACTCTACTCGCCGCAAAAGTTGACCAAAATTGTCGGTGAGTTTTACACAACAAAGAAAAAGAAAGCTCGATGCTGAAAGATACGAGATATTCGAAATCAGCGATACCTCGATGACGATGAAAATCAAAATCAATTCCGCCATTTCTCAAATCTTAACAATCTTCCAAAAGGTCTGGACCCGACAATCAACGCACCCAAACGCACTCTGAGCGCGGCGGATGCTGACTACGTTTTCGTCATTCATACGGCTGTAGGAGGATTCGGAAGTGGACACGTCCGTGGTGTCCCACTCCAAATCGGAACCGCTGATTTTTACGTCAACCGTGGTAGACCGATCCAACCTGGATGCTGGGCAACCATGACCGGTGGTACGCATATTTAGTGCATGCAATTTTTTATTCGTCATATGATTCAACATCCGTTCGTTCGCTGATACCTTTTTCTCCCTTTCAGATTACTGCAGCCATTTCCGAGCCGCCTATGTGTACGCCGAATCTGTTGCGAACCCGTCGGCATTCGCGGCTGTCCAGTGCGCTAGTGTACAATCTTTCGAGAACGGATCCTGCGCAGGCAACAATGTCGAATACTTGGGACCTGCTACTTCAAACTCCGCGTAAGTTTGCTTCACTTTTTCGATCTGAAAATTTCTGAATTTAAGAGTAAGAAGAATTAATAGGAAGTGGTAGTTGCCTGGGTCCAATCGTCCCCAATCAGTCCAAATTTAATTTCTCAATTCTAATCAAATTTCAAAAATCCAAATACAATTTTTCCCTGTGTTTCAGCTCCGGAAGATATTACCTCGCTACACGCAATAGGTCGCCTTACGCTCTCTAGGAAGGAGTCAACGATAACATGGTTGGAAATTTCTCAAAATTTGCGCAATTTGGCAAACGATTTATTCCCGTATAATCTGTAAAATCCCCTAAAATTTCAATAAACTGTTCGGCATATATGTATTTTTGTTCGATTACTTAACTACCGATTCCCTTAGATCCGTTGTAAAAGTTATTTAACAAATCAACGATAAAGATTTCGAAGAGCAAGAAAATCTGAAAAATCTGGAGAATCTTTCTGAAAGGGTTTGCTACGAAACTGATAAATGGAAAACGTCGAGCGTGTTTGTTCGAATGTACAATACGAAATCTGGTTCTGGAAGACCTTACGGTCCGCGATGAGTAGAAGATTGCGAGACGCGACGTCCTTCCGCGGGGGTGTAATGTGGGTTGCGTTTCCTTACCTCCAGGGGATTACTTCTCGCCCAGTTCCTCCCTCCTATCATTTTTCTTTATAAAGTAAGGAAATGCTGCAGCTACGAGGACATAAAGTGTGAATGGTTTTCACCGTTATTGTGCACCCCATTTTTTTTTTCTTCAAGTCTTGTGAATACAAAGTTATACAAATATATGTGTAAATAATGCTGAAAGTTGGCGGAAAAATATTCTCCCCGTCACATTCTAACGGCAACTGAAATATCCGATGAGCTTAAATGTAATTTACGTTATTCATGTGCGGAGAGAAAAAAAAATAATCATCGAAATTACACGGTGATGAAAAATTCAAAAATTCCTGTCGAGCAACTTATACGGCTCAAATTCTTTTTGTATTCACCAAATATTATGCACACCGTATCTCGAGTTCAGAAACTGAAGTTCATCGGCGGATGAAAATAATATAGATATATTGTTGAAGAAAAAGTTTCAATTTTCTTCGAAAACTTTTTAGGTCTACATATAACGTAAGTATACCTACGTGACATCTATACGATCACTTTGGTCGTGAGTGAAGCTGTTTATTTGCAAAGGTTATAATCGAGTTTGGTCGCACGGAGAGAAACAGGCAAATAAAATACCCTGCAGTAGCTGGGGCATCAAGCTGTAGGACCCAGTCGGCTGGTTCTAGCAGAGGAAGGCCGAAGCTTTCAAACAGCCGCGTAATGTGATTACCGAGGAGCTTCCGTCACCGATGGTTCGCAAGGAGGTGAGACCAGCGCGTTCCTCTTCCTCCTCCGTTTCGTCATCGCCATCCTCCTACCCTTTCCCTCTTGTATTATTAAAGAGGCAATAAATTTGTGGCCGAAGTAAAAAAGAAGAAAATGAAGAAATCGTGCCTGAAATATAAACAGAACGATGTATCGTTGAAAAAATTGTAGATAAGTTTTTTGCGCACGTGTACCAGATCTACGTAGGTAGAATCCAACGGTATTATTATACTTGTCGCTACTGTTTTTTAGTTATTTTGTATTCTTGATTTTTGTTATTATAGCTTTTTGTTTTCCATGCGACCCAATTCCTCGCGATCTGTTCGGTAACGGAAAAATTTCTGGAGCGGAATTTGAGGAGCTGAAAAATTGAGACGCGACGAAATAATATACAAGCTTTTGAAAAGTTCAATGATTTAATAATCGAGAATAAGTGATCCGATTTGCCGAAGACTTTCGACTCGAGGAATCTTTCTAGGTAAATTAAAGGAAAAAGGTGGAAATTATAAGTACCTACCTGATTCTTCGAAGGTAGAAGGTAGGTACTGTGGAAGGATCTCTACCCTCTCCCAGAAACCACCTTGGTAGTATTTGTAACGTCACTATGTAATAACGTCGTTATATGCCAATTACATGCACGCCGCTTCGCTAACTTAGTTTGCTTCGCAATATTCACTTGGGTAACTACGCCTAGAAACTATAAGCCTCTGGTACACGCAAATTCCTATAGATAGACGTATAGTATACCCACTCCAAAATGTAAAGGGTGATTACTTTTTTCTTATATCATTTCCTGGTGACAGATTTCTTGAAGATTTACGAAACCGTGACAAGAATTCGCGTACGTGTTTCAATTGGAAAACGATCGAATACGATTCATGTCGCATACATCAGACTCAAAATCAATACGTCAAATGTGACGAGTACTTATAAACTAAGCTCTTCAGACTCACTTACTCAATTTACCGAACTTACTCGGAATGGACGTGCGTTAAACATGTGAAAAGGTCAGTGGAAGAAGGTCTAATACGATTTGCCCTTCACCCGCTTACGATGCAGCGATACAATTTTCGCTTTGTACAGGTGATTCCGTTTGACGAGTTATTGATGTTAAAACACATGGATAAACAATAACGGAACATGCGCTGACCTTGTCTAATATGTGAGATAACGTTAGCGAATTATATCCTTCACTTGTGACAAGTTTGCGCATACGATTGGTATCGTAGAGGAAGATTCAAAAACACTAGAAAAATAAAGGACGAGGCGCGGAGAGAAATGATTGCGTTTTCAGTCACGGTTGCTATTGCTATCGATAGTTCGAATGATTGTCGAATCAACTGGTACGGCTTCCACCGTTTTGTCGGAAATTTGTTTTCATACGTAACGATAATTATTCGCTAATCACCTTGTACACGAACGCAACAATGAACGCGCGTGGCACGTGTCCTCGCGGAGCTTCTCCTCACCGGCATTTTCTACCTATAAAACCACAAACCATGTACATGCAATTAGTGCATTCTATGATATTTCTTCGCGACGACAACTCGCGCACATCGTGCAATTGTCAAAAATGGATGTAACAAGCGCCTATTCCGCGTTGAACGTCGCCTTTAACTACGGCCAGCCGTTGAGCTACTTGGTGTTTTTCAATATTTTGATATACTATCTGAGGCCAGATATTGTCGACGAGAAAAACCGACCGAAAATTATTTCGACAAAAGACCTGAGGGAGGAATACGATTTCATTGTTGTCGGTGCTGGAGCGGCAGGGTCTGTAATCGCGAATAGATTAACAGAAAATTCTAACTGGACGGTTTTACTACTGGAAGCTGGAGGCAAAGAACCTTACTACACCGATGTTCCATCGACGTATTTGAGTCAACAGAGAAGCGAACTGGATTGGAACTTCGCGGCTGAACCTTCTTCGACCTACTGCAAGGGCATGACCGACAATAGATGCAGAGTACCCAGAGGCAAAGTACTCGGTGGTAGTAGTACCATAAATTCAATGCTGTACGTTAGAGGAAATAGAAAGGATTACGACCAATGGAGAGACCTAGGAAATCCAGGATGGGGTTACGACGACATTCTTCCATATTTTACCAAGTCCGAAAATATAACGATTAGAAAGCTTCGTAGCTCACCGTATCACGGTACGAAGGGATATCTCGGAGTAGATTATTTCAAATTCACCAGTGGTATGGCAAAATATTTCCTAAGAGCTGGTCGTGAATTGGGATACGATGTGGTCGACACGAACGGAGAGTCCCAAGCTGGGTTTACTTATCCACAACTGACGCTCACAGACGGATTGAAATGCAGTGCGGCTAAAGCTTTTCTTCGACCCGCTGCGCACAGAAATAATCTCTACATCAGCACGCATTCGATGGTTCATAAAATCATTGTCGATGAGAATACCAAGATCGCTCGTGGCGTCACGTTTCGACGAGGCAATCAAAAGTACACCGTCCACGCGAAGAAAGAGGTGATATTATCAGCAGGTTCGATACAGTCGCCTCAGCTTTTGATGCTTTCCGGAATCGGTCCTAAAAAGCACCTTCGAGAAATTGGGATCCCAGTAGTTCATGATGTTTCCGGCGTGGGTAAAAATTATCAGGATCACGTTCTGCTGGCAGGCTTGGCGTTCAACATGGAGGCTCCGCCGCCCGAAAGTAATCCAAATATTACGGACGCAGAGAATTTTTCGGCCGCTAAAAGATTTCTGGAAAAAAATGAGGGGCCGATGCTCGATCTTCCGGAGATCGAAGGAATGGCTTTCGTCAGTACAAGGTGAATACATTTATAAATCTGGACGTCGTGACAGACGGATAACTTAATTCTTTTCATAAATCCACAGGTTCACTACTCCAGATTATCCGGATGTCCAGTTTCTATTCGGTCCACAAGGTGATAATATCGGTGGCGATTTTTATCCTACGCGAAATGGTGGCATCCGAAAAGAAATCTACGACAACCTGTTCGAGGGTACGAGTAACCTACGTTCCTATCGATCACCTGCGACAATTTTGCGTCCAAAAAGCAGAGGATACGTCAAACTAAAGGACGCTAATCCTGAACACCATCCGATCATAGTTCCAAATTTTTTCGACGACCCGATGGACCTTGAAATATTGGTGAGCTATTTTCTTTTGTCTTTTCAAGTGAGAAAAATTTGTCAATCGTTACTTCTAGTTACATTTGTCAATCTTCTGTCTCCCTGCAGGTTGAGGGAACGTATCTGGCGTACAAACTGAGCCAGACTCCAACCATGCAACGTTTCAAGACACGTCTGAACAACAACTCAATAAGCCCGGAATGTGCTAAATTTCAATTTTTCTCACGAGATTATTTGAGGTGCCACGCCAGATATTACACGCAAACTGCGGAGCATTCGACTTGCACTTGTCGAATGGGTCCTGCGGATGACCATATGGCGGTTGTAGATCCGCGTCTCAGAGTTTACGGTATAAAACGTCTTCGGGTCATCGATTCTTCTATAATGCCGAATATCGTTTCGGGAAACACCTACGCTCCAACTATGATGATCGCTGAAAAAGGAGCGGATATGATCAAGGAAGATTATGGTGTATCCGATTCCTGACCTACCCCTAAAATATTAAATTCTTCATGTAAACGATCGAATAACAATTGACAAATATTAAATCAATCATTTTCATTTCTTCGATAGTTAAGAATAATTTTTTATTTCTTCAAAATCGTTCGCTCATTATGCTACAGAGTATAAAAAGACCAGAAGACGATCAAAGGGAACTTGGAAAATTTCAACCTTCCTTCAGTTCTGTTTTTGTTTCTTTTTTTTCTCTCTTCCTAAGGTAAATTACCAGCGAAACGCGTGCGTATATTTTCATAAATTTGCAATACGGAAGATAACCACGAAGTAATACGTATATAATTAATACATATATACGTGTTCTCGATACAGTTTCGCGAAATATTATGCATCGGTATCTCAAACATGAATTTTAATCATTTCCGTCTATTTTACGAGCAATAATGTATTTTTCGCTGATACATAAATTACGATAATTCATTTCGCGTGAAATCCAATATTATCTAATGTTATCCAACGATACAAAAATTAACCGTATAATAGTTAAGGTTTTATTATTATCATAATCATTATTTTTTCATTCCACGATTCTGTTGACCGAATGAGTCGCTGACCCGAATGAACGAGAAAAGCTGATGAACAAAAGTATAAAAAAGAATGCGAAACGTATACGTACTTATTTCATCACCGTGACAAATACGCCGAGCTTTTTCTCCGCATTCTCTGCAGTCTTTACGTATATATTTTTTCTGCGACTCCTGGGTGACAAAACGTGTGGCAACCATTACGATGATTCTTTTGATCATAACATCACGACGTTGTAGGTTCACCAGATATAGGTACGAAGCTGCAAGTGGGCCTCTCCGATGAATTTTTTTAATTTCTTAAATGTTTTTTTCCTTTCTTTTTTTTCTTTCTGTTTCGCGATGAAATTTCATTCACGCTTTTTATTTTGTCTTTATTTTACTTTGAAATACCACTCGGTGCAGAAAAAGAGAAAAAGAAAAAAAAAAGAAAGAAAAAAGACAACTTTCTATGCAATTGTGCGCGTTTGTGTTTGCCGTATATGAAAACCGCGAAAGAAGTTTGAAAAAGCGTTTTTCACGAAAGGCGTCGCGACGCGCCGGTTTTGTGTCGTCAGCCCTTTGTGTCTGGATGGGTAAATATTAGCGGAGGATGATGAGGCTTAGCCCTTACCTTCCAAAACCCTCTCACGGTCCTTTCACCACGAGGTGTACGCAGAGACGAGAACATCTACAACCTTCGCTTCATCCATCGGTATACGGAGATTCTACAATATTTAGCCGGTGGTCTGCAATGAACGTGAAACTCATCATAAACGTATTTAAAATAGCTGAGGGGGAACATCGATGAATGAAAAAGTAAAAAAAAAAAAAAGGAACAGAGACAGAAAATTTGAGATATCCGATTCCCCAACCGAAAGCTTAACATCCGGTTTTTCTACCCGCGCAGCATCGGATTTGGTTACTCGAGCAAAAATTAGACTTGTTAAGAAAAAGTTTAACCCGAGGGTAAATCAACTCTTATATAAACTAATCGAACCTTGTACACCCTGTATAAAAGGTCCTGCACTCGAGGGGCCGGATTTGCCTAGATGGGAGCTGTGCCCATGCCGTCCGACGTTGAAAATATCGGATAAAGATTTCTCGGTACGACCTCAAAAAATTATCGGTAAAAAGGTATATAAGAGGTTTCTTTTGAGAAGCGTTCATATAGATATATAAAGTAGTATTTCTTATGGTCCTGAGAAAGACGTTTCCTGGAAACTGGCACTCTTGCGGAGCTTTCAAGTTTCTACATTAAAACTGCGTAGAAAAAAAATATATATTTCGCTCAATAGACTAAGATTATGTCGAGGGTCAAACGTAAGCCGTGACAGAATCGAGTCGAATGTTTATGTATTTATGGCAAATCTTCCACCCGCGTCCGCAAGAGTAAGAAAAAAAAAATGAAAGAAAAATAGAGATCGATTTAGCTAGCGAAGAACTTTTTTAGATGATTCCAATATATTTTTAGGCCGTGCAATTCATCAGATGTTTCTATTTCGACAACTTGTACGAGAATATCTGTAGGTGGTGTAATTGAAGAAACTTGATATCGGAGCTTAAAGTAACTTATAGTATACTCCGAAGTCGAAGCGCATTTACAAATAAAAACAAGCTAAATAGAAACGTAATTATAAAGTTCTTGGATCTGTTTGTCTAATTACGTCAAATGGTAACAAAAAAAAAAAAAAAACGAAAGATAAAAAACACCAAGACCCATAAGACGCGATTGCAATGTAAAATATAACCTTTGCACAAATTATTCCCGAGTATCGAATGATATATCGGGATAATATAATTTTCAAAGGTCGTTAGTTAATTTTCTATACCTTTGTTTTGAATTTTTTCTAAACTCCCGATGAATTGTTTGTATTTTTTCAACGTCTGATAATCGGTCGCTTGAAATAGAAAAAAGTAAAAAGCACGCTGCTTATACTTGCTTTTATATTCCAAAGTACAAAAACGCTTCCAGACGGTACAACGTCGTATAGAGTGGAGAGCGATGACGTCAAAAAAGGATCCGGTCTGATCAGATCGCAACAAACCATCGGCCGTTACCAGAAATTTATGGCATCGTTTGCGGCTGCGATGGATGATGAAAATCCGACGGTTTGCATCTCCGTTATATTAAATAGATGATCGTTTAGTATTGAAAAGATGTTTAGCTGGAACGTCTCCGCCATTTATAAAATGGGAGTACATTCTGTACCTACCCAGAATCTCTGCTGCCATGAAATCCCATACGAAGTTTATTCCATTCGAATCTTACATTATTCAAGGAATATTCCATGTCTCTGCGTGTTTACCGTTACAGCTGTGTGTATTACTGCCAAACCAGGTGCAGAGGGAACACAATTACTGCATAATTTCACAGCGACTGAACCAGCTTCTATACTGCCCGGTACATAATAACGGGACGATCCGCCTCGGTTGACATTTGCCATTCAAGATGTAATTAATTAATTAACAAATTCCTGGAAATTAAACAGAGATGAAAATATATACAGGTACCTACATGTATAATACGTTCAGGAATTACACCGCTTCAGTTTTGCAGGCTTCCCAATATTTTAGCGTTATGCATGGTTCAATTTTGTCGCACTTTTTTTTATACATGATCTGAATCAGCGGTCAAAAATTTCGAAAGATACAGTTGCGGTGAGCTTTTTCAGAAAAAATAAATCGAATGAAAACGGATCGGCCGGCAGCTGTGGACAGTTACGGAATTTGGTTTAGGTAGGTTGTAATTGCGATGAAATTCGAAGGGCGTACGTCGTGTCGAATACGGTATTATCAGGATTACGTTTACATGGATATTCACGTACTATGTATAATGCTGCAGTACGTATAAAGTGTAATACGGGTACGTGGGGATTTTGTTTTCAGCTGGTCGCACGCACGTTTTCCTGGGATATCCCCGGCACGAGCGATACGTCAGTTTTAGGTAGCCGTTTAAATGGCGCTTGCGCTTCGGGAATTTTGAGGGACGCGCGGCGTCGGCAGACGTCGACGTTTCACTTGAATCTCCGTCGCGCGCCCGTCAGCCAAATCACTCGGTGAGCCTAGCTAAGGATAAGCATGTCGGGACCATCTTTCGCGCGTCTTTTTACCAATAAAATAAAATAGTTCAACACCCTCTTTTCTCATCCCTGTATTGAATTCCTCAACAAAAAACAATTCAACCCGCTCCACATATTTTGTAAAAATTACTTTATACTCCGTTCCATTTTTCTACACGTTCTCTTTTATTCCCATATTTTTTCCTTGGCAGACTTTTCCGATATATTTCTTACCCACTGAATTTCTACTCATTTCTTTATTTCCATGAAACACACGTGGCGAACGACTGAAAAAACAAATATCACAAAAAAACTGACAATGAAATCACGTGGTATGCGGTGTTTCGATGATTTTTATTATTCAGTTTCCGTACTCAAGCTAAAATCTGAAACAGGATTTGATCATAAAATGCATTCGCATAATTGTCAGTGGTTATTAGGATAATTGGTCAACGTGCAGGTGCGAAACAGATTCTTAAGAAAAAATATGAAACTTATATCGCCGTTTTTTCATTTTTGCACACCGGGCGCGATGTGCAGTTTAAAATTAATCGTCCGTTAACTTTGTATATTTAATGAATAAAATAAATCAACGCCTTGGAATTAACATATTTTATCAGTTATCGATATCAGTTCAGTGAAAATTTCATATTAACCGAAACTGTTGAATTGAGTAAAATTATTATTTTCCTCTTTGCTACCGAAAAGAAAAAGAAAAAACAACATAGATAAATGAAGAAACAATACACGATATGATGTCAAAACTACGGGGATGAGAATCTGCAATTTCCTAATTTATGATTAAATTTTCAATTGAATTTTGGTACGCTACACAAATCCTTTTCCCTATCATCCTTACACCGTTAAGTGACATACCTACTAGTTACGAACAATTGAAAGTTTCAAAGTGCGGTTGAAAATCGATCTACAAACCTGTTGTAACATTGGACGTTAGAAATGGAAGTTTGATCGCCCCGTTCCTGTTCGGAGAAGAGTCAACTTTTCCAATTGCAAGGTAAAATTATCGTCACCCTTCCCATATTTCCAACCACTACACACTTATGCAATCATCCTATTGGCAACATCATCTGCATCTGTCGATTTATTTCGATTCTATTGAAATTTCACCTGTCCAACGCAGATGTCAAATTATAATTGTAATACCAAGAAAACTAATTTTCAGCTCCATTCATCGAATCCGATACAGAGATGATATCGTAACGGTTCGTTAAACATTTTCAACTCTTCGTTTATCGTTACGTCCTTCTGTTTTATCCCCCTTCCTTTCGTCCTTCTTCCATACTCTCGTGCGCCACGTTGTGTCATCACTACGTTCAGCTTTCCATTTTAATTTTATCCATTTGTTGTTATTTTCTTTTCCTTTTTTTTCTTTTTTTTTTTTAGGGGGTCTCCACTGAAACAGTGAGAAAAATCGGCATTGATTGATTTTCGAAAATACAAAATTAATCCCTAAATATTTATTGTCCTACTAGAATTTCTGTCCTTTTTTTCATTGGTTAATTAGGTTAAATTTTTCAATTTCGGGGTGCAATTTGAGATCGGAAAAACTTCAAGCTCGAAAGAGGTTGCCACCCCGCTGTACAATTTCTACAATCAAACAGATATTCATAAGTGAAATGGAATTCGTCCCGATCTACAGGTAGAGAAATATGCAGTGCATGTAGTTTACTTTTCAAGCAGTCAATCGGAAATTGATCGGAACTGCTACAAACCCGTACAGCTTCGATTCGAATGAATTTTCACCCTCTGAGTCAACAAGACTAGTAGAATAACACTCGCATGATTATGATGTGAAAAAATTCCATTTTCTGTATCAACGAAATTTATTATTTTATCGATAAAATTTCACACCTCGTGCTCGCGGTCGTTTGGGTTGCCTGCGTGCGGGCGCTGTGGAGTCCGCTGTATAATAATAATTATCTGCGAAAATTGTTGAATAAAAGAATGAGCATCGGTGATTTCTGATTTGCACTTTTGATTTTATTTTTTCCTTTCCCTTTCCTTTCGAGCTTTCTTTTCTTCTTTTGTTAAATTTTCCGAAGTTGATTGACTCGGGCAGGAGAGAAAAGGAGGAAAGGACCAGACCAGGAAATGACACTCGGGCCTGCAGGGCGATAAAGGCTATAAGGAACAAAATAAGAGGAGCAAAGGGTGAAGTCCAAAGATTGTCAAATATAAATACAGATATACGTCTACCTATACGTACGGTGCGAGGAAATTGGCGGCTCTTCTGGAAAAAGACAAGTTCTTTTTATTTCCTTTTTCCCCCCGAGGTCGTAACACAATATTTTTTACGCCGAATGAATTGGAAATTCACGTATACGAGGGTGAAAAATATGTAAGCTCGTATATGGTTTGTTTTATTCAAAAGCAATCGGCACGATTCCTCGTTTATTCAATGAATTTGTTGGGTCCCTAGTTCATTAATTCGAGGAGCGATTCGAATCTCGCCGACGCGGTATCATATTCGAAAAGTACGTCGGGTCTGTGCAGCCGCACACTTTTCCCTCTTTTGATCGAAAAAAAGAATACTGTGTACAAATATATCATAAATCCCATATAAATGGAGAACAGGATCGGAAAAAGTCTCTGTAAGCGTTGAATGCGAATGACATGGAAATCTAATTAACGAAAGGATCAGGCAAATACGCGATTACCATCTCGAATCTCTCGGTCGATTCTAGCGCGCCGAAAAGAAGAAAGCGGAGAAAGAAAAAAAATAAATAATATCGATTGATAGGACTATTATAGGAACATCTGCACAGCGCGGGCTGCAGCCCAACGAAAAACAATTTATAACTCTTAACCCTATGGGGAAGGATCACGTTTATCGTCCTTCTTAACTTGAACGCTATGTGCAGAACGCGTTACTTTCCCATACCTAATAATGCGCCTTCTTGTCATTTTTCATACTCTTGTCGTTGACGCGTCTCACGGCCAAGATGGATTGCCCTTTTTATTAATGTCAACAGTTCCGTCTGCATAAACTTACACAACGTATAACGCCAGTTTTTATTGTTTGTTGTCCCCGCTGTTGTTATAAACCACGAAAATTATTTCCTCAACGTTCACGGAAATTAAGCCATAGAAAAGAAAGGGAAAGATTTTTGCACACCGCGACTCGCCACGTGAATTACTTATACAACTCCGCGGTATTGTTTTATTTTCTTACTTTGGTTTTGCTAATCCAGGTTGATCCTCTTGGCCGTTGTTTGTTCGAGAAAAAAAATTATTATTTTCGTGTTTCTCGTTTGAGAAAAATTTTCAATCGATCGACTCCCGGATTATACGCAAGTCCCTGATCGAATTGAATTCCAGTGTATAGCGTCGAAACAAGATTCTCGCAGCGGTTTCTGTAAGTTCCCGACTTTTCTGTAATTCAATCTTGAAATATGAAAAATATAATCGCATTTGAAAAACGCAGAGTCAAGGTCCTCTCGAATCTCGTTGAGCACAAAACTAAAACGAACGGAACGAAATGCGAAACCTCCGAGAACTCTTTCGCCGCGGTCGAAAATATAACCGCTGAAAGTTGTTAAGGGGCCCGAAATGAAGGATTGAAAATTTAAACTGCATATGGCGGCCATTAAACCGCAGTTGAAACTCGTCGTCAGCCAGATGTATAGCGACCGCTGAACGGAGCCACAATGTCATCATCTTTTGCTGCAAGCTCAACGGAGAGCAAAGTTTTTAAGAGGATCTTGGTTTAAAAGGTCTCCGTTTGTCACCGGGGATTAAGTGTTAATTCGTTTTTTCAACAAAACGTCAACCTCAACGGTCAAATTATATCATGTTTTCCCACTCTATACATGCCCGGGGATACGAAACAAATAGGTATTATATATAAGATATTATTTTCAAACGCCTTTGGAGAATATGAACCCTTAGCACTTTGCGATTCGCGCGTATATATACGGGCGAAAATTCTTCCCTCTTTTTTTTTTATCGCGATTTATTTTTGACCGTAAAAAATTTTTCATCTTCAGAATTTGCTCTTACCGCCGAGATTCAGCGAACGCTCATTATTAAGCTCCGACCGAAAATGTGTACATGCCAATGTTGAGAGTAGAAAAAACGAAATAATAGTAATAATAATAATATTCGCCCTCTCATTTCAAGCTCCGCAAAATGAGTTTTCCCAAAGTTCGCGTATACAGCGGCAGCTATACCTACGCATTACATCCGGGAACTCTTCAAGGAGAATAAGCTTCCACCTGCAGGATCGCATTACAAGCAATATCATCGTTATATATTGTTTCGTCAGACGCGAATCCTCGAGCCCAAATTTAGGATTCAGATTCACGACACCAACGGGATTCACGCAACCAAAAAATAAAAATTTATTTATTTATTTATTTGCTTTTTTCTCAACGATTTTATCCAGAAAGATGCGACTGTTGAATCGCTATATTATCTACATCTAGAGACTTGACATTATTTGGGTTACCCTAGGGTTTGATGGGGTAACTGGTCGTTGCACGCCATTTAAATACCTTCCATTTGGATCGTACGAGCCAGGCCGATTAATGTGCCTCAATTAAAAACAATTAAGACGCTGCCCGCTCGACTACTCGTACAATCAGAAAAATCACGCAAACTCTTAACCATTTTCCCATATCCCATTTACTTTCTTTATGTACATTTTATACATAAGCTACTTTGAGATTTTATCGAGACGCCCCCCCTCCCCCCTCCCTGCAATAATTATCGGTCTCTAGATGAGCGACGCTCATATTATACGTATTATAGTTCCAACAGCTATATAGTTTCCTACTTTCGACTCATTTTTAAGTCACGCGGCCATAAAACGAGTTCATTTTTATTCATACCACTCGAAACTATATGTATGTGTTTGCCTCTTTTGATGGGGTGATTATTGGGACTGGACACTTCGATTCAGCGCTTCAGTTGGTTTCATAATTCGTGGATCTTCCTTTTTCTGGATCACCAGAAACGCAGATTTTGCTATAGATCGCTCCTGCCGCTATGTGCTGCGAAAAGTAATTCTAGAGACGCTATCAAGATTTCTCTGCACGGTCGATATTGTTCATTTCAAAGACGGCAATAAATTTGGAATTATTATTATGTCAGTTTAGCTATTTAACGACAAGCAGGTTTTTTTTTTTTTTTTCTTGTTCCAGGGGGAAAAAATTATTGCCTCATCCTCCTGTTTCATCTAGCGGAATCCGCATTTCTCGACGCCACTTTTCAACCGGTAGCCCATCCCTGCCCCGGAATTCAATCA
This sequence comes from Athalia cordata, assembly GCA_963932425.1. Taxonomy (NCBI): domain Eukaryota; kingdom Metazoa; phylum Arthropoda; class Insecta; order Hymenoptera; family Athaliidae; genus Athalia; species Athalia cordata. Next base: position 2,701,269 of record OZ010627.1, read on the forward strand.
GTCCTGATCAGCTTCCTCTGAAAAGTAAATAAAAGAAAGAAAAAAAAAGAAAAAGAAAAAAGAAAAAAACTAATAAAAATAAAAATAAAATCGAGGAAAAAAATCTTATCGACGGTACATCAAATTATATGTAATTGGAGGGAACTTTTCCTATAAGGTAGTAACAGTGTGCAGTGAAATTCTCAGAATTATTCCCATCGATCCGTCACCTGCAGCAGGAAATCGTAAACTTCTTTACCGCAATTTTTCCTCTTTATTTTGCTACCTCCTCTCCTCTTGCGTAATTTTTTCTCAAGAGATTGAGAAAGAAAAATTTTTCCACATCGCCGTTGCATCGAATTGATTTATCAGAATCGGAGATTTTTCGCAACCAATTCAACGGATTTTATTTCCCTTTGAATCAGTTTGCGTTGCCGTTTTATTCGACCGGTTGCAGCTCGGCGTTGACGAAGGACCTTGAGTTATATGACGGGCTCAATTATCGAACGTTCTCGTTTCAGGACGTAGGTTACAAGGATACGAAAATATCGATTTGCCATTGTATTTCTTTCGTGCCACCGTCGACCGTCACGTCGCTGACGAGGCTTCTTCCGCGGCTTTCCACCTTGTCAAATGAAATGAGATGAAATCGAAACGATCTTCGTACGACTCCGATCCAAGAAACTTTATTTCTGTTCATCGAACGCGTAAGCGCATCGGTTCCTCTTCCTTGATTTTATTGTTGGACAAATTTTCGACGCCAACTATTCCAAAACTTTCCACAAACAAGCGTGCCAAGTACTGTGAAGTTGGAAGAAAGTTGAGGACAACGGTACGACCTTGAGACTCATCCATCATTGTCACTTCGGATTCGGGACCGTATACAGTAACCCGGTAACTGTAAAGTCATTAAGCCGCTTTCCCACTGGAAATATTTTTACGGTCGAAATTCCGATCATGTCGCGAAGGACGTTATAATCCTTATATTGTTAGGGCAACAAAAGTTCTTCGCACTTATTATTTATATGAATTTTGTCTAGTCGAATCCCTTAAATTTGAAGGTATGTAGCGTGGCGGTGGACTTCTGATGGACGTCTAGAGAGTGCGACGATCCTGCAGGTTTTTAGGACGAATTGCCAGACTAGACATTCGCCCAAGTCGAGCCATAGCAATGAGGCTGAGAGTTAATGTCCCGAGAAATCGTTAGCCCCGAGCCATGGTTCGCTATACGACATTAAATGTTCGTCCGATTCGCCTTGGGGTTCGACACCTTCCAACGTTATCGTTTAGATAAATCTAGTAGATTTTTAGATACTGACCTCTGACCTGCAGGACTCGTATGAGGAACCGAGGAAATTTTCACGGGATGTAATCGAACCCGCAAGTCGTTGGGTTTCGACTATCAAAACCAACCATTTCCTCAAATGAACCATCTCTTCTCTAGATTCCTCGCTCACGATTCCAAGTTGAACGGTCATTCGATCATTCGTTTCCTTGACGTTCGGATTCGAATGGTAATTATCATAAATTTGGTCACTTACCAAGTTGCTTTCGATTGATTTTGTTCCACTCGAAATTTATAGAGCCACATCAATTCGGGGTGAATGTCACTTTTGGGACACGGAGACGAGGTTACAATATCATCCATATTCAACCCACCTGCCTCTCCGTTTCAATGGATTAACTGCGACATTCGGGCGGTTGTTCGTGTAGCGATTAATAAGCTACCAGCTGACCCATAGCGCCCTCAACCAGCCCATTTCAGTCCCTCGATGAAACGTGTCTCCGCAATCCACGTTTGGATTCCAAATTGAAAACAGTTCCATGCAATAGATCCCGAAACAACGAATGGCGTATCTCTTACATCGAACGTTCGATGAAATCATCAAGCAAACGTATAACAAGAATTAGAGAAAAACGCCGTTTTAATCTGCTGAATCAAAGAGAGAGAATGGGGTTAAAAAAAACCATGGAGATTGTTACCCTGCAACTGTCAAGGACATCCTGCCGGTGCATTTGATCCAGGCATATCGTGGGATAACGATAACTGTGCCACGGCCGGTCATGATAACCTATATCTATGCCTATAGAGTTCGAGTTGCTCCAGTGCACGCGGCCACAAACTCATTTTACGTTGAACCTCGCGGGGTTGGTTGTCACGTCACAGGGAAGCACCGAGCGCATGAAGCTTTGTACCTATATTTAGTTCAGCTAAACATGTTCATATCTACGTATATTCGCGGGCTAAATTATAATAGAGATAAAATAAACGGCATTAAGCTTGTACGGGGTGGATCCAAAACTATAATGAAAATTTGATCGTGCGCGAACAAAAGCTCCCGAAAAACGACGCCGCGCTTGTATGAATTTCTTAAATGAAATTATACTGAAAAACTATAACGAATACACGTCCCTCGATAATGCGACATTTACAATTTACCAAAGTGTAAACCCACGCGGAGGTTTAACGACACATCAAAGCGCGCGAAAACTCAACAGCCCGTACCCGCCCGCTCCGCTCTTAGCGTGAGAGCGAACGCTCGATCGATTGCGTGCCCATCGCTCTTCGAATGCACGAACTTATTCTACATAGATATACCTATGGCTCTAAATCTACGGTACCTATTCTATATTTGCATGTACATTTATTACAGGTATATGCACGTAATGTATCAAGGATACATTATATCGAGGGCCGAAAACCAGAAGGGTGTGACCCACGAAAATAAGAACGATTCAAAAAATCATCAAAATATTACGAGTGTGGGAATTGTGAAATTTTTCTCAAAAAAAAAACCAGTTCGTTATAACTCTTATACTTTGATTTTTTTTTTTCTTTTTTTTAATACGCCCCACTGGCAAAAATAAATTAGTTAGTCCTTGGGGGCAATTTATTTAATTACGTAATCGAAATATAAAGAATGGCATATATAATTATAATCGCGCGTGTATATTTTATAATGTATAGGAAAATTAAACGTAGCTGCAAATCGATTATAACGTTAATAATTATTAGACCGGAAATTGTCAATAGGTTAATCAGATTGTTATTGTGTCAGGTTAGGTCGTAATTACTTGAATTGTTATGAATATTTGAATTGTTATTGATTCGGATTGATTTTCTCCCGCACGAACTAACCCTCTACTATTTTGTGAGGACCTTTTGAAGAGTCTTGTATACCAAAATGTTAACTCTATAAAATTCCGATGCTTGATTATCAAAGAATTGGCAGTTCTTCGCGCTTCCGAAATTCTTTCTGTTCGTTCTTACGATTATTCATGCAATTCTCTTTAGTTTTCGGTTATTTTCACTTCCATCGCCTTTGGCGATTTGAAAAAAGAAAAAAGAAAAATATGTAATTCAAAAACAAGTTGACTCGAGAAATTTACGACACGAAAAACTCCCCTTTGATTCGGTATCGCTAAATCGCCATAGAATATCGATCTTTATCGCGTTGCAAATTTCTTCGGCTCGTGAGGTTCAAAAATGTGATATAGTAACCGCGTTTGACGCGATCCGTTCTACGGTCGCATCGACATTATTTGATGGCGTATAGTTGAGACTGTGAGGTATGTATAGGTATACAATGGGGGGCGTACTCTATCAGGGTGGTTTTGGGAATGGGATTGAGCGTCCCCCCCTCCCCCCCTTCGTCCGAACCAGATTGACGAGATTGGCTTCGCGTAAACAGACCCGCTTCCGGTAACCCTTGAACCTGTAGAAGCTGGGTAACGAAGCACCAAATATTTGAGGTGACTTGGCCTTTGTTGCCCGAAACCAATAAAGGCTTTTCGCCCAGGCGTATGGAAGGCCCTTGCAACTGCGGCGGAAGATGTCTCCATATAATAGTACTTTTGTAGAGTAAGAAAATTCGATTTCAACACCCTCGCCCCTTCGTCACTTTTCTTCTCAATTCTACTTCAATCCTCGATTCGTATACGTGTAATTGAACCTGCCAATATGCCGGTGAAACGCGTTCAGATCGAGAGGAATTTTCCTCTCGTGGCACCTCTAAATCTCCTCCAACGCCATGAAGTCGAGTTTGAAAAGACTCTAAAAGCAGAATAATAACCTAGAAGACGACGACGACTCCGTATATGAATTTTCTGCAACGCGTCTCTGACGCTGGCTGGTCGAGTTGAAATTTTCACTTCGAATCGGCGGTACTGAAAAGACGCGGGACTGAAAACGATTTTTACAAAATTGATAAACGAATGAAAAAAGTCAAGATTAAGTTCTTCCGTTTATTAGCCCTTGAAATATCGATGAGTTGGTATCTCCCCTCCTCCTCCCCCATCAATTACGCCAACTGCGGTTGATAACGACTCACGAATTGCGTGCCCTACGCACATTTCTCCGCGCGAAGATATCCGATTTCTCTAGAAAGGACAAGGCCTCTTAACAATAGCGAACGGAACCGTGCATGATACGACGGTAGACGAAGGGGTGAATTTGTGACGGAGGGAGAATAAGCTTACCGACTTCAAGATCCCACGAACTCGTAGATAGAATGACAATTAGGAATCGAAAATTTGAATTTAAACGCCCGCCCTCAAGACCCGCACCCCCTCGACTCTTGTACCACGGAATAACCTTCGAATTCTTCGCACCCTTCGCTGATCCACTTCACCCATTGTACGATTACAATTTACAGACATTCGATACACTTCCCCCCATTATCGAATCCACGTTGTGCCCATCGCTCGTTTTCGTCCAGCTGTGAAATGAGATCGCTGCGATTAAATGCAGATTTGACGTGTCCATGTATTCGAGGGCAAGAAATCAAGTTCGTTGCATTATAATATGAAATATAGCGAGGCGTCGCGGCGTGTTCGAATCAATTTGCTGACTGGTTGAAAATTATTTAACGTCGGCGGTGTGTTCTGCGGGCACCAAAGATGTTGAGGAAAACTATTGATAAGAGAATTGGCGAATATAAATATGCAAATGTGGTGTTTCCGGTCAGATAGGAGTTACTGGATTCTGCTATATATACCTATAGATCCAGTAGTAAGTTCTATCAAACCGAACATGATCGTACAAGTTCTCGGAACGACCGACGACGTCGAACCGACCGGCCCGCGCCTGTTATGCTGCACGGTATATAAAAGAGAAGAAAAAAAAACAGATCTTATCATCTGAACTTTCTTAAGGTCTTTTAAGGGTCGTGAGATCCAACGATTGTGATCCCGATGATTAACCGGGATATCTTTTAGATTACTTACGAAGCTCGGCAACAACTCGCTATTTTAAAAACCACTACCACCACCAGCAACAGCGGCAGAAGTAGCGCTAAATCTTAAATGGCTGCCAGCTGATAATCTCGAAACAAAATGGCGCTGATCCTTTTGAAATATTACATTATTTTTTGATGAAACTCCTTTATTATCGCCTTTGAATGATCTTTCTTCGCACGCCGTTCATTATCCCCATATACCATGTGTCCCAGACATACTGTAATGTAAACGTTGGGACACATGGTAGACTGTGATTGTCGTCCTTTGGGTTGCCGCTATGCAGGCGGAGATTTCACCGCGGAAGCGCGGTGATAATGATTAAAAGATGATGATTAATTTTGCCACAATAAGAGACGTCGAGATCGATAATACTTGTCTTGCATCACTCAAGGTCATGAAAACGAATAACATTTCTTTCCAGAATGCGTTGGAGATGACTAGGTATTAAAAAGAGGGTGGAGCGGTTATCGGATCCGGAGGAATAGGGGATGGAGGTGAACGGGACGGAAAGCAGCCTAAATGGCACGGATAACAACCGGACCGTCACTTCCGTTTACACCATCGGCACGGATTTCATTACCAAGTGGTAAGTCCCTAGGAATAACCTACAGAAATCTATCCTTACGAAGGTTTTAATTTTCACAATGAACACGCGCTGATTTAACGGCGATTCGAAGACCGTCTGCTTTTTTATTTTCGCTCCATTGGTTTGTTTGTTCATTTCTTTCTAGGTTTGTCGTACACAGTCACAAAATTTCAGACTATACGGCGATTTCCGTCCGAATTTTTTCCGCAATATTCGCGTTCATACAAATTTCACACCGAGATATTACGAACGGGGGCACCTCGAGACGGCCGTGAATTTTTCTCTGCTTCTAAAAATTTCTACGAATACAGGGAGATAAAGTGACAGAAATTCCCCGGTCCGGAGGGAAATTTCAACACGGAGTCGCGGTCAAATTTAACAAGTAAATAATCGCCCGCGGCCGCTTTCAGGGGTCGAGTACGGACGTAGAGTTTCAAATCTGGGTGCAAAAGAAAATAGCCTGCAGTAGGTAGAGGTAAGTACCAAAAGAAAAAAAGAAAAAAGTAGTAGAAAAGAAAACGAGAAACTGGGCAGCAGACATATATGGGATAAAATTTTGTGCGTGAAATGTGGCTCGGTTTTCATCCCTCGAGAAAGGACATAGCTAACGTAGGTATATGTGAAAAGAAAAAGTTCGTCAAGTCTCTACGGATCCTTGTCCTTTTTCTTTTTCTTTTTTTTTCTTTCAATTCATGATGTTCAGTCAAACTACGTACTTGTAGAACCGATAGAAGTGCCGGGAAATCTTCGTGAAATTTTATCCACTCAGATTCCATATGGGAAAAGACGGAGACAACCGAAAGACTGGTTAGTATGGAGTTTTAATTTGATCAGGTTTTTTTTTATTTTTTTTTGTGTAAGTGAAAGGAATAGAATAAAACTAAATAAGATGGAATAAGATGTTTGTGAGATACGAAATGGTCGCAGACACCGTATATTGTAGAGTGCAGTATTTTTTTTCATCCCTTTGACTTTAGATTCTGGTGGCCCCGAATTGCCGTAATTTTTCTTAGCGTGGTCAGAAAAGTAAGGTTGTTTAAAGTAACTCCATGTTATAGTCACGTAATCCCCTTGAGTCTGCACGACATTTTGCGCTTATGACGCGATCAGAATTTTTTCTATTCGCTTTTCCTAGTTTTATGAAACGACCGACGTTCCGTTACGTGCGACCTGCAGAAATACAGTGGCGCGGATTTATGTATAATACATAAAAGATATATCGGAAAAAACCGACGAACGCTGCACGCCTGGCTCTAGGTCAAGGTCTCGATAGATTCCCACGGTCTGATTTTTATCCCTCTGAAAATTAGCCCTGCTTCGAATCGCCTCGAACACTTGGAAATATTAATTTTCCACAATTTTTCGATGTCCGAATTATTGTTTGAAATATATTATTTCTAGTATAAAATGAACCTGCAGCAAGGCGATCACGGATTCAAATGTCCCTTGATTTTTCAGGGTCGACAACGATCTGAACATTAACCACACGCCAGTCTAAGCTGTAATTTGAATATATAAAGAAATATAATATGCCGATTGGAGAAAATCTACCATATTCAATAACGTTATACGAATAATATGAGTAGGTAATATTTGTTCTCGTGACGAAAGTATTTTGGAAAATCGATAATTATGTGATGAAATTATTATTATGTTAGAATTATTCGCAATTATGGAATACTTGAGTGAAAAAACAATGTTTCCGATTTTACGCATGAATTGAACGATTCAAAACATTTGCGCAGTTTTCGCTAATTTCTCGGAATTCATTATACATATCTATACTCGCTTTACTTAATAGTAAGAATTTGATAATAATATAATTCGCCCCTCAAAATCGCATCTGGTTTGTCTTGTCAGTGAATATAAATCGTCCGGATATTCGAAAAGCGAGCGATAAGAAAATGATAATATAAAAAACGAAATATGTTTCACCGATATCTGAGGCATTCTTCGCCGGTAGCTGCTGTGGGCCAAAGTTATCAAACAAAGTATTGAGAAATGTCGAACAGATAGTCAATAAGTTGAGCACATATTTCCGAGCGTCAGAAATCCACGTCGACATATTTGCGGTACGCTCAGGTATTCATTTGGTATAATGAATTATAAAATTCAGCATCGTGTAAAATTCTCTCAATATCCATCGTCAGTTTCACTGACGTACGTACCACATTCGGAATACCCTGAAATATTTCATCATCGTCGTGTGAATTTTTCAACAGAATTTTAGGGTGACGTATATTTTCGCACACTGCGTAGGTATTATACCGCGTACAATAATTTAACGATCGGTACATAATGTGTGGCTGCTCTAAAATACCAAGAATATATCGTCGGCAAGGCTCACGTTGATTGAGCGTGTTTTACAAGGTAACAATGTTCACGCGACTGTGCAGCGAATACGTTCACGTCAATATGGGCAAAGCGAGACTTTTCCCCCGATTGACCGCGAAGGGCTGAACCTCGAAGCGCACATGCGGTGACACTCCTGCCGTTATGCAACCCCCGTTACTCCCGCAAACACACATATAGGTATTCCAAATTACAGTATTTTCGACGTTCTAAAAACAGAATGAGAGTGGCAAAAAACAGAAACTGTTCATTTTCTTACCCGCACCCGCGGATTTTATCCGATACGAAGAAGAACAGGCGAAATTCTGCGAGTCTAAAATTCCGAGGAATTTACTCGATCTACCTGTAGGCGAAGGATCAAGTTTTGAAAGCTCGATTGAATTGTCTCGTTGGTTTCATCCATGAAAATGGTATGGAAGAAGTTGCTCCAAAAGGTACGATATCCGCACTCTAAATTCTTGCTCGGTTCACATGTTTATTTTTTTATTAGATTTCGTCGAGTTCAAGAATACGAAAGTATACCTTTTATATGTATAGGTACTCGCCGTACGTTTGGAAAGGGTATGTCACGTTCACTCGTGCGAAGTTTGTCACAGAATGCGGTGCAATATATGCGATCTACGACGACGGGCCCCAGGGTTGACACGATTTTACGAAAGATCTGCGTCCCACGGAGCAAAAACCACAACTTTACTTCTCGTTTCCTTCCAACCCTACAGAAAACAAAAAAACAAAAAAATAGAAAGTAAACTGAAAAGAAATGCAGAAAATTTTTTGAAACCAAAGTTTCGCTTCTACTCTCGGAAGTTATCGAATCCATTCGAAACTTCCGATTTTGGTAGCGCTGCAGAGTTGAATTTTTCTTGTATGAAAAAAATAAAATAAAATCAAATAATATGAAGGGAAACTATACTTTTAAATTTTTATCGACATAAACTCGAGGTTAATAATGATAATAATAATTTTGCGAAATTTCAGTCGAGATATAAATTGGCTGACGAACGGCAATGTTTTTCCTTTACTCCGGACATTTTCATGGTAATTCTTCGTCTGAAGCTCACGATCCAATTTCCGTTCATCGGACCGTTTCGTTTGCTCGCTGAAGGTTCGTCTGAATTTATTTAAAATATACAACACCGTAGAGGTGAAGAACAATCAGGGTCATTTTGCTATCCCATATTAATGAGCTTTTAACTCTCCTGTTATCGCAAGCCCATCATTATCCGTCGGCTTTATCTTCACGCCTGTATAACACTTTCTTCAATAAAACGTTCAAAGTGTTCGGAATTATTCAAAAAACAGCCTGTGAAATTCAAGACCTTTTTCTCGATTCTAAAGAGAAAAAAATAAAAAAACAGGGGCAAGACTCAAAGATCGCAATCGAATACGTCAACGATCGACGGGGGGGAATAAAATCTCGACCCAAGAAAATGGTCGGTGGACGATAGCTGCGCGGCGCATCCTTCGGAATTCAATGTGCCGATAAAAAAAGTCCTGCACCTTTGGTATCCCCGCCTTCTCTATGGGGGGAGGAAAAGGATAAGCCGGAATTTATGGATAGCAGATTTCGGGCTGACTTTGGGGTTCGCGATAAGATTGTCACTTCCGTTTATTTGTATCGGCATTTTTCCTCGCTCGTGACATTCGTCGCGTCATTCTTCGAGGCAATAAATCGCGAATATTATTTCCTAGATATATTCAACCGTTTTATACCGTTGAGAATATAGGTGAATGTTTGTTGGAGTAAATACATGACGATAAAATATTCGCTTGTATGTTTTTAGGTAATCGAAAAACTGGAATAATTCACATCGCTCTTTTTTTTCCGTATCAATATCTTATTCCCCCTCGGTGAAGAAAAAAATTTTTTTAATTACGCGTGTAAAATTTAATTGCAAACTTATTCTGGTAAAGACTCTCTTTCCCTCGCGATGGCTCCGCATTATACAGTCGGGGTAGGTATGTATATATGTATACGTCAATTCTCTTCCATTTTATCCGACTCGATCCTTGAAAGTTGAAAGCAATGTGGATGAAGATAATTGCGTCGCGCAAGGCTTTCAGCGGAATCTTGAAATCTGATTCTCGAGGGAAACGAGAGTTGCGGGAATACAACCTGCACCACGCCCTCCATACTTTTCCGATTATCAATCACACTTGAGTTGATCTCCGTATAGTTCCTCATTTTTTTCCATTCCTGAAAGTCGTAAAACGATCGTATTTAATCATCGCTGCGGTCCATCGATTCTCAAATAATTCGAAGCGTATTACGAAGTCGATAAATTTATGTCCCACCCTCCTAAACAACCACTTAAAAACATTCTCCGTGTTCTGACATTGATAACTTTTTTTCCATTGTCTGAAATTTTTTACTTCTTCTTCTTCTTTTTTCTCTTCGTCGCTCCCTGTTTTTTTTTTCTTTTTTTTCTTCTTTACACAATGGCTACGACGGCGATTTTCCTTCTGCCCTCATCAGTCGCTTATATATTACCTGCCTACCAGATGTTGATGCAGATTCATCCCGAGTTCTCGTAACGGGAGGAGTAGCCCTGAGGGTTCCGTGATTAGACGTCAAGTCGTAACTACGCGGTAGCAAAACCATGGGAAACCTAACTTCACAATGTGTGTCTTCCTTCGAGAGCAGAGTCGTGTTCTACGATAAATGTTACAACTGGTTACGAACTACTACGATACGAGATTACTCGACATCGGTTTCTTTCCACGAGCAGAAAATTAGAGAAAGAAAACATTTCACTCCTTGCAGTTTCCAGAGTTCTTTTCATTTCTCCCGTTCAATCGTACGGACGACAGTCAACACTCACCACACCCCCTGAGAAAACGTTGGTAGTTTTTTTTTTTCCCCCCTTGAACGGTAAAAATTGTCCCATGAAAATTTGACGAAACCGTTAACACGTGCAGGCTAGGTGCTAGGGGTTCGTAAAGCAGGATTTTTATATCTTCTAACTCGGAAAATGAAAATCCTTGGAAAATAACCTCTTCATCTTTTTATCGCGATTCTAATCTGAAGGTAAGCCCCATAGAATCGGTGGTGGTGATTCATTTTGTTATTTTTTATGAGACGACTCTTCAAAAATCGCTGCGTTTATCTTCGTCACGTCGCGTCGATTTTACTCGACCGAAGTTATCCTCTGGTGAGGATATCAAACTCGATTAAATCGTGGCTTTAGATTCGAATTTGCGATTGCAAATAATCCCGATCCAAGACCCGACTGCAGGGTTTGATTTAGTTTGCTTCGAGATGTTCGAAAGAGAAATCTCTAGAGCTTCTAATTCTGCGGTGTGAATACCTCTGTTATCCAACGGCAGTTCGCTAAATTCAGAATCCGATCTGACGATCCGTTAGTTCATCGTTTCGGACGCGACGGATCCTGCAGCAGATTTGCTTTCGAATCTCCTTGCACGAGCAAAAAATTATCCAAAATCAAAATCTGACCGTCTTCATTTCGATAGCGCGAAGATGCTCGCTGATATAATTATCTGATCGAAATATATGCCGAACAATAAGTATCGCCGATCGAAGCCAAGCAAAGCAATCTAACAATCAGATTAACGTCAGCAACAACATTTGGTCCATCAATCTTCCAACGGGCTTCAGATCTCGAAGATCTCTTCTTTTTTTCTCTCTTTTTTCTCATCCGCGATAATTGTCCGATATTAATTACTGAAGATCTTGATTGATTCTCGATCAAGTGAAATTTCATTCTTGACACAGTTCGGAGTTACGTCTACGTATAGATATAGTTGTATATCGGTGACCAGAGGTAAAGTTGTCGGACGCGTTTCGCGATTGAGTATATCGGCTATGTCCTCTGTTCGTTGTTATAGTATTGGGTGGTACAGGTCGATAACCCAAAATACCTTATCGATCCCTCGGGAGCATCGAAGTGTATCGAGCCCAGCCGCAGTCCTCTCTAGTATTTCGATGGGGGGACCGCGAACAACCCCGTCGGGATCGTCTGGGAGGAAGTAAAAGAGAAAATAAAAAAAAAAAGATAAAGAAAAAGAAGAAATAAAAGGAAGAGAAAAAAAAAAAACCTCACGCTGCATAGAACCGTTGACGACACCGCGAAAATAAAAAAAAAAAAACAAAAAAAAAAAGGTTCCAATCCACCCACCCCGGTATCAATTGAAGAGTTTCGCAGCGCTGCCATGATCTCTGGGTAATCCCATTCCGCGACACAATGTGGACATAATTCTTACTTACGGGGATACCACCGATTGCTGGGTAGGATAAACCCTCATATCCAGTTACGCCCTAAAACAGCACGCCGAAAAGCAAATAAAACAGAAAAGAGTTAAAAATCGAACGCAATTAATCCGATATCCGTAGCAACATTTGTCGCAACCAACGAACATAAAAAATTTATTACCTTTTGTTCATTATCCGCGAACCAGCAGCACGCGAAAGGCCACCTGGACATCACACTGTTTCACGTGTAGGTAGAGGCGAGGTGGAAAAAAAAAAAAAAAAACATTAAATAACTAAACCAAACAACAAAAAACAACCAGCTGGTGAAATTAATGTAAAAAAAGAAAAGTAAAATCGATAAGGTCGAGGTCAAAGAGCGGGTCATATCTCCTTCAGCTTTTGACGAACTCCAATTATCGGGCTGCTGAGTAGCCCGAATGCGACTGTACGGCTGCGGCACGCGTTTAGATTTTACACAGTGAGATAATTCGGAACGAATGGCATGAAAGAATAAATGGAACGAGAAAAAATTTGAAAAAAGAAAAAAAAAATTATAAAAATCACGAGCGTAATTTGCGCGATTTTCACGAGTTGATCGCATCAACGGGAGCTTTTCGATTTTTCATACAAGATCTGCAGGATGGAATACCGTGATGATTTGTGTGTCCCCGGTATAATACAGCGATTCCTGTAGGTTTTTTTTTTTTCTTTTTCTTTTTCTTTTTTTCTTTTCCTTTTCTTCTCTTCTGGGTCGTAACGCGTAATCATGACTCCGTCACTCGTCTACTCTAGACTATCTATATGAGTTTCGGAAGTATTTCCGGTTGCGCAATCTCACCCATTACCGGCGTATGACCAGGGTATGGAATACGTAGTGTAACGTACATACATGTGTACGTCTCACTTCATTGAACACGACGACGACGACGACGACGACGACCACGTACAAGTCTGAATATTTGACACTAACGAAGAGCCCTACCAATTCACAGATCCAACGCGATGTACGGTACAGTTACCGCGGAGATAATCAATGCCGTGTAGGTAGAGTGATTAGGAATTGCGGTGACTGAGGTTCGACGATGGAAATCTGCTGGAATTAGTACAGATGAGCTATTTAGAATCGCCAGATATTGAACTCGAGGAAGACACCTCGTAACGTAAAACCGGTAACTACAAACATCACCTAATCTAAACCAGTCGATTGAAATTTTCTTCCAATTGAGAAAATTATAGAATCGGCGTGAAAAAGATTTGTGCAATTGATCTTGAACTTACGCCAGAACTCGGGGCAAAAAAAAATTTTCAACGACTCGAAAGGAAAAGAAATCTACTCGTGGAAAGAATCAAAACCCTCGAGAGAGAGAGCATGGGTCGCGAAATGAACCCTTCTGACCGAAAAAAAGGTCACCGAGTCAACAAAAACAGGAATTCCCGGGGCTGAAATTCTCTAGAAATGCGTTATTAACGTTGAACGTAGAAATCTTTAACTTGTAAAGGAGTATTCTGACTTGAGCGTGATTTCTCTCATACCTTTGGACTTGCAGGCCAGATTGAAGACAAAGGAGGCCATTACCTGGGTAATGGGGTGCTGATAACAACTTTAATGCCTATGTTATTACCTTCAAGTCTATAACAATAAGAACTTGGAATAGGCGGCAGGGGAAAAAAGGAAGAAGAGGCAGCAGAAGAAGCAGATCGAGCTGAGCTCCTTAAAAAATGACTCGGTAATCATCGTCGTTACCGAATTCCCTGACTTTAGCTAATCAACTTCTGTCTCTTGAAAGTTCGTTCTGTCGGCCTGGTACAGAAAGATATTTTTCAACGACGACCATAAAACTGTTAAACTTTGCACATTAAAACCCCCTCGAAGAACGAGCGAAGGTCAAATCTGATCGATCGAAATTCCAATGTTTCTACCTACCAAAACGATCGAATTCTAATGTCATGTTCCGCTGTCAATTGCTAATAAATCATGACCTCATAGAGGTCAAAAGTTGTACTCGAATTCGGCAAAGACAGCTAACATGGTGGAAAGGTCTTCGACGATCCGAAACGCCGATAAATAAAATGATGGAGTATAAGGTTTTTTTTCTTGCTTCGGCAGTTGCAGCTTGAACTCTTCATCCAATATCGTTCCTACTTCTATTCGATGGCGCGGATAAAACGGATCCCGATGGAAAAAATAAACCCAAGTGGTTTCGTTCATTTATTATTTAGATTTCATCAATCTAGTTCCAACAACTATTATTTCAGGGGATCAATGCACACGGTTGGCTAGTAATTTCGGCAAAATTAGATTACGTTTAAATGGCCACCCATATTCCTTCGGCATTGCTGTCGATCCGATCTTCAATTTGACGTACGTACACCCGGTTAGATTGATTGTAAATCGCTTCGCGGCCAAGCTCGCTTGGACAACTTTTCGTAGCCGTCCCAGCTACACGAAAAAGTTGTCCAAACGCGCGCTTGGTCGCGAAGCGATTCAAAATCGACCTAACCGGGTGTACATACGGTAGCTAGGTATATAATATTTTTTTCTATACTTTTGTTGCCACAAAAAATTGCCGCGTTGAATCGTTTTTAATTCGTCAACGTCACGCGTCACGCCAGCTATACTTACATTCATTCGTCCTCTATACGACTGGTATCGGCATTTTAATAGCCGGGAGGCGTTAGAAAATTTTCTAAATAATTTTTCACGGAGAAGATTGTCGCGCTTTAAGATCCTCGAGAAACTTGTCCCATATAAGTAGGTACAGGGAGTAAAGGGGTTACTGGAAAGGGAAAATCGGCAAGGAAAGGAGGTTGAAGGGTGGAAGGATAGGGGAAGGGTGGATTTTGACTGGTGAACTTATGACGTGTCCGAAAAACCCTGACGACATTGACTGACGACCTACTCGAGGAAAATAGGGGTGATACGGCAACGGAGAACCCTGAGGGTCGCCGAGGCACCCCGATCCGGGACGACTCGAGTCGACTCAATTTGACTTTCAGCATCGTAGACTCGCACTCCGTTCCTGGGCTTGACGTCGCGTATTTGTTACTTTTAATGTCCGGAAATTAATACGAAATTAATTTTCACTGTGAAATTATTTTGCTCGAAGAAATTATGAGCGTGAGCACAACAGCTAAGGGGGTTACGAATTACACCGAAAAGGCTGAACCCCTTGAGCCTTTTTTTCAAGCACAACAGATATCTGGATGTATTTATTACCGTCAAATCTGTATTTCTTATACCTATAGTAATGTAGTTTGATCCATTTCGTGAATATATTTCACTGGTTATTACGACCGCGAATTATATTTGCTCTAAATGTAATTAAATTCAAAGTATCGCTCCGTGGCTGAAATGAGCGCACGCGAAATCGATACACCTGTTGTTTAAATTGTGTGCGTTTGATTGATCGATTTGTCATGATATACACTTAATATGTATGCCTATAGGTGGAAATATAGGAAAGCTTTAGGCTCGACCTTCGCCATGCGACGATTAACCTGACAATTCCACACATCGAGTCAATTATGGTCCCGCTAGCGATTCCCCAGAGCGATGCAGAAATTCGACGTGAACCGCGAATCGTTCTTTTGCCTTAGTAAACCAGAGAATACGTATAACAAATTCTGAAACTTGATCACAGTGTAGTGCCAGATAATATAATATGACGGATAATTACTCATTGTTAAACTAAGTGAAATTCGAATCAATTCCAAGAAAACTCCTGAGAGGAAATTCTCGAATCTCTCTGATTGTCGTGCAGGGGGTTAGGGTCGTGATGAAACAAAGGAGAAAATTTGTAGCCTAATTTTCTTACATACAGTCCTATAAAATCGTTTCAAGTATTTGCTATCGGGTTACTTTTGAAGAACGAATTTTAGGTACAATCTCGAAGCATTATAGTCAAGCGGAAACCTCAGATCACGTTTTTTCTTTTCAATTTATTCGACCTTTTGCCATCGGTCACGCAGCTCTTCAAAAAAAGAAACAAAAAAGAAACAGAAAAAGAAAAAAGGCGACAAGGGGTAAAAACAAGAAAAAAAGGACAAAGAGATGGCGCAGAGTTATTAAACAGGTTCGTCTAATTCCCTGCAGCGTTTCACGGATATTATCATCTGTATTAGGTAGTACTATAGTAGGGACTCATATAACTTGGGCTCAGAATTTTTTTGCTTTCATTTTTTTTCCCTCTTCTTTCCAGTTTTCTATCGCATCACCCGTACGTAATCGTTGGAGTTTATAATTATTCGAAGTGACAAATGGCATTGAGGTTAAAACAAAAATAAAAAAAAACAACCAAAGGTTTTCTGGTTTCGAACAAATTCTTTGCATTGTGCAAAACTGCGAAGGTCGTGGTTTAGCTGGTTAAAAAGAGAAAGAGAAAGAGAAAAGGGAGAAAGGAGAGAAAAAAAAAAAATAGTGACTAGGAACCCTGAGAGGTTGCAAGGGTCGTTCGCCTCCACCTTCGTATCCAATCTTTATCACTGCTCGCTCGCTTCCGAACTCGTCAAGCCCTAGACGTCAGACTTGACGAGATAACGGGAATACCAAGATGTCAATATACAGAGAGATTTCGTGGAAGCGGGCCAGTCGGTGGCGCCCGAGATATGCAACTGAGGATACAATTACTAACACACGAAAATTTTACGTGCGTGATCTTCGCTGGCATAAGCAGTAAGGAGCTAGCGAAGATCACGCACGTAGAATTTTCGTGTGTTAGTATTTTATCCTAACTTACCGACACGCTCGCGCGACCGGACTGGCCCGCTTCCACGAAATCTCTCTGTATATCTGCTTTGCCAGCGGGGAAGAGGATGGGAGGTCGGTCGGGTTTAGCAAATCGATGAGCGATGTCGTCGGAAATTATAGATATCGCAACATTTGCACTAAAATCTATAAAGATATACACGTCGCGGCGTCGTGCGGTGATGAATATACAAATACATGCATACATATGATAAAGTGAAATAAAAACGATCACCTTGCAACGGGGAATTGCAAATGGAAAGAGAAAAAAGAATCTCTTCATCTCTGCACGGAGTAAAAAAAACGTTTTCTCGACAAAATCTGTAACTTTGAATAAAGCTCTATTCTTCGAAACATATAGCGTCAGATCGATATAGTATATGAAATTTTTTTTTTCAATTTCGTTTCATAATAAGACGTCTTTCTTCATTATACGAATATACGATGTGCAGCTGAAATGCTTCTCTTTGTCATCATATATTATTTCTATTTTTCTTTTCTTTTTTATTTGGGGGGCGAGGGGGTGGATAATATACTCACCCTACAATGTGCTCGGGCATCAGTTTTCCAGCGTTGGACGCGCATGTGATCTGAATCTGGTAAACGATATCCCCAAGGAAGAAGATGTTCTCCTCGGAGGGATCTGTCCCTTCGTTTCTCACCCCTCAGCCGCAATCAAATCCCTCGTGGTCTGAAATAAAAGGAAGAAATCGCCCTATAAATCATAATGGACCTCGGCGTCCCCCTAGGGCGAAACCGACGCTACCTCGTGTTGTTGCTGCCTTGCTGCTGCTACTGGTGCTGGTGCGTCGCGACGCCTACTTGAAAACCTCATACCATACCGGTAGCTAACGGTAATCCAGATTTTCCGGAGAACGATATTTGGGGAGAAGGAGAAAAAAGGAGGAAGAAAAAGAAAAAGGTGGTGCTTTGAACGCGAGTAGGTATAATATATAACTATACACTCCGCCCTAAAGACGAACCGCCGTTGTTTGTAGTCGAGGGTACAAATGAACTGGCAAATCCCACCCAGAAAACCTCCCTCCGTTATTCCCTTTCTCACGTTTTTCCTCTCCGCATCAATGCGAGGAATTCGTATTCTCGTATTTCTTGTTCAACAAAACTGGATAATGCGGGGCGCCAAACCTAAAACGTAAGCATACTCGGTTGCAGCACGCAAGGGGCAAGAAAGGGGCAGCTTTCGCGTCGCGAACCTCGCAAAACAATAAATCGAACGTTTTACAAGTCGAACTAACAAACTTCTTAACTAGTTTCTGAATTGGAAATTTTTTCAGATGCATTTAAAAAAAACTGCTTCGTAGTTTTGCCCCTCTGATTCTAATAGGTAATTGGAACGGAATGCCCCGTATATGTGAATTCCAAAGAAAAGTCATTATTTGTTTTATATAATCCTTTCCCTCCACCCCCCTATTATTTATGGCCATATTTAAGGCGTATTATTTCAGAGCGTGAAATTTGCGAAAGAGGAAGCCGCCAAAAAGGGTGATTAGGTACTTAATAATCGCACGGATCATTTAACGGAAATTTAAAACACCTTGCACGAATGAATTCGAAATGGTAATTGGAATATCGTACAGACCGAGGAAACCCTTACGCAGTTTTTTGCTGCCCTTATGTTGCGGGGCAGTTAAAAATTGAACAGTCTTCAATTCGACAAAGTAGTTTTGGAATCACTGAATCGAGAGAATATTGAACTATCGATGCAGGAAAAATTGGAAATCGAGTGAATGAAGAATCATTTAGTGCGTGAGCTGCAGATCCTCTTCAATGTAAAATTTGAATCATGAACTCAAAAGAAGATAGGTAATTGAAAATCCCAAGAGAGATTGATCGTGGAGAGAAAAAGAACCTTGATTTTACTTTAGCAGAGATTTCTTGATTTGTATTGATTTTTTCATGCCCTAAGGAGGTCAAGTTACGTTTATGAGTGTACATATAATACGTATAGTTTTTCTCCTTACTTTTTCCTTTTTTTTTTTTTTGGTAAACAATTGACGATACGTTTATTTATTCATACCCACAAATCGATATTCTCGTTCTCCATTTCACCCTCGACTCACCCAACACTTCGACAGATTATTTTACACCTACCCTCGTCTCATTCAGGACGATCGAAACATTTCTAAATTCCTTTTTCCTTCCTTCTTTCGTTTATACTTTACGTTTCACACGTGAATACGAAGTTGTTGAAAAATGAAAAGACCGATCAACGTTTCGTTCGAAGGATCTCATCTTCGGCCACTGCACTTCAGGTATTAATATTGCCTGGATTTTCTTTTTGCTTTTGTACCTGTTCCTGACTTGTTGATCGCAAGGAGTCAATTATTATCTTGTCCTGGAGGTGAACGACCTTCTTCGTAATTTTTACCGAGAGATCGACTTTGATAAAGTGAGACACGATGATGTGGCTATCGCTTATCATCAGACCTCGCATATTGTCGTCGCGAAAACGCCATGTCCTGGTATTTCGCTATTTATGTCTCGTATCTGGCAAGCCTTTCCAAAGTGATTTTTTACGTCCTCGAGACGACGTCGGTCATGTTTTATCTAAACGTCAATCTCGAGAACAAAACAAAAAAAAATTGTTTCCAGAGAGGAGAAGTTTGATATAATTGAAAAAAAAAAGAAGAAATTGCAATGAAAACCAAAAAATAAAAAAAACCGTATAACTCCAAAAACAATTGAAACAAATTGCTCGAGTGTTTCACAGTTGGAACAATGCTGAAATAAAAAAAGGAGCGAAAAAAAAAAGTCATCATCGATCAAATCGTGGTTGTATGAAAAAATTTTTCGAGTCGTCGAGAGTTTGCATGAATATCCCCATACATACTCCGGTAGGCTTTACGGGAGTGAAGAGGGATGAAAAGGGATCAGAGAAAGGAATGGGAAGAGGGAAGAGGGTGGAAAACTGAAAGGATCGCAGGGGGGGAGGTATCTATTTTGTCTAATGAGTTGTAATGCTCGCTCAACGAGACCGTTCGAGCGTGATTCGACTCTGGGCTTTCTTGCCCTCTTGTCTCCACATCGCCACCCCCACCACCCCTCTTCCATCCTCCTTCAACCCTTTCCCTCGATCGTTTTACGAATCAGTGATTCATGTTTGCACCGGCTCGGTGTTACAACGTATACACCTGCTGTACGCGCACATGTAGATTATCGAAAAATTTCGACGTTGTTTTTCTTCTCCATTCCGATGTCTCGGACGACCTTGTTAAACGTCGATACGCGTACGACGAAAGATTCTCCGGTTTATATGACGCGTGGCGTAGAGAAAATTCAAGACGCTTTTTATTCCGTGGCTCGCAGAAGACATCGTAAGAGTGGCGAACACTCGAGATCAGAGGTTCGGACTTATGGGAGATTATCCGCATAGGTATTATCTCATACATACGTAACTACGAGTCGGAGAACTGGTTGGCCAGGACATCGGCCGTGTTTGCCTTACTCCGGAGTGTATCAACCCCGTCGCGTTCCGGACTATTCAAAAAGCCAAACCCAGCCCCCTTCCTCCCTTCTTTCCATTCTTCCTTCCTCGTCGTTGGAGGTTCCTCAACGTTCAAGAAGACTCTGAATTATTTAAAAAAACATTTTCCTCCTCTTCTCGCCCTTGGCGGTCTCCTCTGGTTTTTGCTACTTCTGCTCCTACCGCAGCTCAGCTTTCATGGGGAGACCCGCGGTAAGGTTCCATTCATGCTTATTTCAAGCTCATTGTGGGCCTCTGTGTACATTCACCCTTTGACTCGACTTTCCCGTCGCTCTCTAGCTGTGTAAAGATCATAAAGAATATCATACCGTAGCTATACGTATAGAGTTTCTGTTGGAACTTGTACGAAAAGGAAAATATTACCTAACATAGGTATACGTTGTACGTAATTGTGATGCCGCCGAGATCGCCGAAGTGTATAGAAATGAAATGGCACGAATCGATGATATGATTTTTCAATCGTCGTTGATTAAATTATCTGAAACATATTTTGAAACAGTGATATAAATAGGTGTGTATATGTGTTTTTTTCAGGAAATCAAAACGTCAACGTGAAAGACTTTGCAGATACGTATACAATCAGATCCTCACTGCAAAGTGTACTCAGTTTAACGGCTCCTGGCCTGAACCGGATGACCCTCGTTGGAACAGCGGCGAATACGCCGATCTCCTTCCGGATTGGTTTCCGACGAATTCGAGTAACCTGACAAATTTCTTCCAAGAAAATGCGACCGTAACTACAGTCCAGGGTAAGAGATAGAAAGATTTATCGGTCGAACGCGATGAAAATTTGAAATCATTGACTCGTAACTTAATTTCATGTGAAAATTTTCAACAGGTGAAACGCTAAGCCCGGTACTTCCGCCTTTCGAATTATGGCAGACGATTCTGATCGCTTTATCACTGGCGATTTGCATAGTCCTCACGGTAGGAGGAAATATTTTGGTTCTTTTAGCATTCATCGTCGACAGGACGATCAGACAACCCAGCAATTACTTCATCGCCTCATTAGCCGCTACCGACATGCTTATCGGTGAGTAAAAAATAATTCTTTCCACGAATCGGTGTCCTTGTAAAATCATGTGACTTGTGACCGGCTACGAATGGATTGATAAATGGTGGCCATTTTTATTTTACAGGCACCGTTTCCATGCCGTTTTACACCGTCTACGTGCTAATGGGGTACTGGGATCTTGGTCCGTTACTCTGCGACCTTTGGTTATCGGTGGATTACACGGTGTGCCTCGTGTCGCAGTATACCGTTCTGCTGATCACCATAGATCGATTTTGTTCGGTAAAGATAGCTGCGAAATACCGGGGCTGGAGAACGAAAAATCGAGTCATTTGGATGGTTACGATCACCTGGATAATACCAGCTCTTCTGTTTTTCATCAGTATTTTTGGCTGGGAGCATTTCGTCGGTTACAGAGATCTTCTTCCCGGACAATGCGCGGTGCAATTTCTGAAGGATCCGGTATTCAATACCGCTCTTATAATCGGATATTACTGGACGACTTTGATAGTACTTTTCATACTTTATGGAGGAATTTATAAAACGGCCTACGATATGCAGAAGAAAAGCGAAGCGAAACAAAGAAAAATGCAATCGATGGTCGCCCTGAGCGCCGGTGCGATGTCCGGGATGGCTGGCCGCGCCGCTGGAATCGGGATATCCAAAACACAGAGCACTCTTTTGAGCCAAGATAAACCAAAAGTTACCGGAACCTCGACCGGAGTTCAAGGAGGGCTGCAAATCCCTGCGAATACCGGAACCGGTACCGGAGGTACAGGAGGTAATTGCGGAATGGTTGGAGAAGCGACCGGAAGTCAGAGAGCTTCGACGAGATCTGTCGGTGGTAGTTCGGTTCCGGAATCTAGCGGTAAGCAACATAGTGCGTCAGGCGGGCCATCCGACCTTGAAAAATCAGAAAGGTCGAGTAGTCCGGCTTTTGACTCCGACGATGACAGTACCGTTGGTCCGGCGCAGCAGCCAACGACTTACAGTAGAAAACCGAGGTCTTCGTTGGCCGGGCTAGTCGCGAAATCCGGAGCGCTTCAGGTCTTCGGAGGAGGAAATGGGAAACCGAATGGAACGGTACCGATGAAACCCGAAACTAGTATCGTGAGAAAAATCGTATCGCCGACGATGACGCGTTCGGTGATCGAGGAGAGTCACAATGTCCAAAAGTCTCAAGCGCTGCCAAAAATTCAAGAGCAATTCCCTATAGAGCCGGAAAAATCTAGCAGTACGATAACCCCGGAGCGAATGTCACACGGAGATACGCGACCCCTGCGATTAAACAGTTCCGAAAGTCGTACGTACAGCGAAGATTCTTCGGATGTTACACCAGCCCCACAACGTACCGTTCGAAGTTATGGGAACCAAACGTCCTCACCAACGGCACTTGGAAATATCGTCCCACCGCCATCGCAATTCCAAGGTAGTCCACCGGCCTCGGAAAGCTCTCCGATCTCATCGTCCTCCGAAAAACCAAGAGACTTTCAAACCTCCACGCAAGGTCAAGCCTCCTACGACGTCCTTACGGGACTCGACGGGGCCGACCTCAGATACATGGACGAAAGTTCGGTTATCGTACCGAGTCCTTCGTACGAAAGTCCTCCCTCTTCTTTTTCTTGTAGTCTTGCGAATCCTCTTTCTACCGCTCCACCTTCACCACTTCTTGGAAACTCCGGAACTTCAGCGGCGAATACGAGTCTTTTACAAGCTGCTTTGATAAGAGCGACGGCTCAGCAAGCAGGTGCCAATCAACACTCGTCGTCACAGACTCAAAATTCTCAAATCCCTCTTAATCGTCAATCTTCGCACCCACCCGTCACACATGCTTCTAGCCAAACTCATCCACCTCGTGTGTTCATAACTCACCAGAGTCACGCTGCTTCGCAAACTTCACCGACCGTTAGCAAAGTGAATACCGAAGTAACTGTGAAGGCGGAAGACACAAAAAAACAACAACCTGTAACGACCATAGTCAGCGCAACACCTCAGGATTCTTCCAACAGCGTAACGGAAAGGTATTCCGATCATCCGGCCCGAGTTTTACCTCCCGGTCAAAATTCATCACCGAGTAGCGCGGTTCCAACGATATCCGGAACAACGAGTGCCGAAGCAAAAAGACATTCAAAAAAAGGTGAGCTTTGTCACGAAGGGGAAGAATCTGGTTCGAAGCGAGATTTCGTCAAAACAATTGGAAAACGTTTGAAGGTAAAAACTCAAAAAAAGGATCCAACCGTCGGCCGTCAAAAATCAAGGACGGAAAATCGAGCCCGAAAAGCTTTTAGAACGATATCTTTTATCCTTGGAGCATTCGTCGCCTGTTGGACACCTTATCACATACTAGCATTGGTCGAAGGATTCTGCTCCAGTCCACCGTGCACAAATGAACACCTTTACATGTTCTCATATTTTTTATGTTACGCAAACAGTCCTATGAATCCATTTTGTTATGCTCTTGCTAATCAACAATTTAAAAAAACATTCACTAGAATACTAAAAGGTGATTTACACATGACGTGAAATCTTTGAACAAATTTATCAAACCTTGAAACTGCCGGGGGTGTCCAGTGGATTGCGGATGTGCAGGCGCCCCCACCGGTTTCGTCTGCAAAAGCAAAATATTTAAGTATTCGATCAAATTTCAATGAAAAAAAAAAAAAAAAACACCATCCTTCCTCGGTATACCTATTGTAATAAATTATAATTACAACATTATATTAACACATAACATTCTGGCGATACGCCAGTTTCTAGTCCGAATTATACAATAATAATAATCATAATAATCATAATCATAATAATCATAATCATAATAATAATATATGTATATATACATATACACTTACATAGGTATAGGTATAACGGTAATTTATGTAGAATATATAGGCCTGGACAATAATTTAAGTTTATAAGATATAAAAAAAAAGGGTGTCAGAATTAATGAATGAATAAATTGTTACGAATCAATTCACGTTGAATCTTCACGGTGTACGGGAAATTTATCTGAATTCATGGGAAGTGGAGAGAAAATAAATAAACAAAAAAAAGAAAGAACCAAAGTCAAAAATGAAACAGAGGAAGAGATTGAGCCGATGTGTACATACAATAGTATCGTATACGTACCGTACATAAATATACATATATATATTAAAAATATAATTATTATTCGCGCTATAATGTTGCCTACCAAATAATTGTGTAAATAATGTATATGTGTGAATACCTATAAATATCAATAATTAACTGATAGGGAAATTATAGAGAAAACAAAAAAAGGAAATTATGTAACCGCATAACGATCAACGGATTTCTGGGTACAAACCTAAAAAGCCAGAGAAATCAACGGCACGTATAAAAGATATTTATGTATAATAAATTATTGGCACTCGTTCGTACGCAAGAAAATAAAAAAAAAAACAGGAAAAAAAAAACAAAACTAGAATTAATATATAAAATAAATGATACGTAAGATGTACCGACTATAGACCTAATCGATGAAATAATTTAGATAGGAGTATAAGGCTTTAAATGGATTAAAATATAACAAAGAAAAAGAAAAGAAAAGAAAAAATGTGAGACGCGACTCAAAGTAAAAGATGAAAATATAGACACCACAGCATATTATAGACGTTATAGGGCGATACTTACCGTATAATATATCTTAATTATATTAATAATATTACAATTCATGGGCTGTAATTACGTTATAATCTGTAGCATGATCTACGAGTTTCGTGGAATGCGCAGCGAAAGACACAAAGTGATTGATTAATTTATTGATCAGTGTCGTGTATAGGTATGTTTAACTCGTGTTTAACTATACGACATTCCCACCCCGCCAGCACCATACGTATACCATATGGGATACGTCACATTGTCGTCCCCATCGGGGGCTGATCCGATTTATTAACAGCAGCGATAAAATTAATAAATTAAACGCGACGGTTTCTAGCGCAACTAATTCGACTTAACTTTGCTATGTCTTTTCTTTCGGTTCGTCGATCGATCTTTGGATCTTGGATTCGATAAAGCATTAAATTAGTTATCTATGTATTTCTTTTTCGACGTTCGAGTGCGTGAATAAAATTTCGATTGTTTGAAATGTGTGAGAAAAATCGGTAGGAAGGGTCAGGAAAAGGACGGAAACGAACAGGGCGGGTGCCTCGCCGTACTGACAACGAGCCCCTGTCAGAGCGGCTTCTTCCTCCCTTCGGTTTCCAACCCTTTTTTGACGCCAATTTAATTTGAAAATAAAATATGTAACGTTGAAAAATTTAATATGCTCATAATTAAATGACGCCGACGCTGAGGCCGCTGCTGCTGCTGCTACAAATATTGTATTACTATAGATAATAATATTATTAAAAGTTGTTTAAAAAAAAGAAAAAGAAACAAGAAATTATCATAGGATTATATTATAAATAATAGTAGCCACTATACTGATCTGTAACTATATATAGAAATATATTATCGACAATAGGGCTTAAAATTAATCGTAAAATTTATCTTTGATGTTTAAAATTCGTTGGAACTTTCGTACCGAAAATATGAAAGCTTGTTGTACATACTGCACTCTACGCATAATAGATTTTAGGCATAGATTAATAGGGAAAATGTATACCTTGTAGAATATAAACGATTGATAGAGAAATACGTGTTAATTTTTTTACTGTCCTTAATCACTATAATTACTGCAACACATGGAGTGAAAATTATACGATGACAAGAAAACTCCCAAATAGGCGAACGAAAATCCACGTCCCGTCCGGCAGAACCAATGTAGATCGATTTGTTTTTTATTTTTTCAGATAATTCGATCAATCGATGAAATTGTAGCATTTTACAAGAAAAAAAAAATTGACAGTAACTGCCGGGCAAACATTTACGGGGTAAATTTTGATTACCGGAAGCGTTGCTATAGTCAGTTAGGTACCGGAAGTACAAGTGTTTTTTTTGTTCAAAAAGCTGGTGACATGGTTGACGGTAGGTAAGAGATGAAAATATTTGTGGGGTTCTTAGCTAAGGGTGCGAATGGTTGAAACTCGCGCAGGTCTTCGGCGCGTGGTACAAAATGCGCAGAAATCAATGCCGTCCTTTCCGAAGCATGCGCTTCATCGTGCAGTTTATAATTCCTTATGAAACACGGAGACATATCTAGGGTGAATCTTATCGAAGATTAGATCTGAGGGGTAAAGAGTGAAAGAATAATTTCATATCAGTTGAAAAGAGTGAGTAAATAAATTCAAACGGTCGCTAGGGTACTCCCCATATCGTTTGTAGTGAAATTCCGAGTGAAATTTGGATAAAAATTAACACGTGCAGGAATGTGTTGATCCCAGCTGTGTATTATTTTAATTCAATAATCCGGCAGACGATATGGATGAGAATCTGAGCAGAGGGTACGTTCAGTTAGGCAAAGCCAGAGGAATGAACGAATTCAAGTTCACCAATGGATTTGCACACCTTTCGCCACCCGTCGACAAATGCAATTTTGTATATCTCGCCCTCGTCCTAGCTGGAGCAGGATTTCTACTACCTTACAACAGGTAAGGTCATACTCATTATGGACACCATTTGTTTATATTTGGAAAAAAAAATGTCAAAGTTTTTTTTTTTTTTTAAACACCCGTATTGATTTTTGTTCAAAGTTTATACTATTCTGTAAGGGATTAATCGAATTTTGATTTTTTTTTTACAGCTTCGTAATAGCCGTAGATTATTTTCAAGCGAGATATCCAGGAACGACGATAATCTTCGATATGTCGTTGGTTTATATTACGATGGCCTTTTTCGCAGTATTTGCGAACAATATTTTAGTCGAAACTCTGTCTCTGAACACAAGGATAACGTTTGGTGAGTATCGAAAACGTAATCAATGTCCATGTCACATGGATTATACAATTTTGACAGACTTGTTTGAAAATGATCGAATTTATAGGATATCTGGTATCGTTCGTGACCCTGAATTTTGTCGTTATTTGTGAAATCTGGTGGGAACTTTTTGGCGTGGCAGCTTCCTATACGATTAACTTAGTCGCTGTAGCAGTCGTATCCTTGGGATGCACAGGTTTGTAAAGATCGATTATAACTCTGTCGTAAATCTATCGGTTCTCATGCTTTTCGAATCACCATGATGAAAAGATCAATAATTTTTCAGTTCAACAATCAAGCTTTTATGGGTATACTTCGATGCTTCCTTCGAGATACACTCAAGCGGTTATGGCTGGGGAAAGTAAGTAGACTTATGCGAGGGACATTCGTTAAAATATTACGCCAGTTTCATTGGACTGTCAAAAAATCTGAATTCAGGCGCTGCTGGTTTCTGGGTATCGACGAATCGCATAATAACAAAATCGTTGGTAGACGACGAGCGTGGAAATACGTCGATGTTCTTCGTTCTTTCTATCCTGACAATCGTCATGTGTTTCGTGCTACACCAAGTCGTAAGGCAGACGGATTTCGTACAGTTTTACATCACGTTGTGTCAAGAGAGAAATAGAATTACTCTGGAACCGACAGAGGATGTTGGTTTGGTAAGAATATTATCGCGATGAAGGAAATTTCGAAGGGGCGAAGGGGACGTTTACGATACTCTAAGCTGAATCGAAAGGAGTTGAATTCCAAACCAACTGCTATTAGTCTTCATTCTTTCCAGATGGATCCTTTGGAGCAGGTTGGAGATCCGGCAAAAGGTCAATATGGAGTTTTAAAGCTCCAAACCAGTCCGTTAGCTACAGACTCAGCTGGTTCTGGGAATGTCGATGTCGGCAGTAACGGTATGTTCGTACATCGATTGATTATCAAGTACAATAATATCCTTCGAAATACAGTCAATCACGGTTCGGATGTCGTTAATCGAAAACTTACCCCAGATCTCGTAATTCTTTTCTTTAACAGGTCAGTATTCAGCTTTTTCGTTCAGTAATCCTGTTTACGAGCCTGGCGCACCTTCCGGAAACCCTCCAGGTAGCGCTGGTCCGACTTACAAGGTCGAAGACGTCGTCATCCGTACTCGAGGAACCTATGGAACCCGTACCAGCAGGCCATGGTCCGGCATAAAGCGTAAGTACAAATAGAATGATAAAAACTACATTACTTTCGATAGTAACTAGATGTAGTTCGCGAATTCGGATTCCTGGACCAGAAATACATTATAAATCACGCGTACAAACGACCACAGAATTTTTAATCATCAATTCCAGAAATCGAAAAAATATAAGGTGCATCCCTTGGATTTTTTCGATTTTTCAACCAAAAATGGAGTATCTTTAAAACCGATCGTAGGACAAATAATACCAATCTTTTTTTCATAGATCAAAAGAATCCAGTTCTATCTTTCACCGAAAATCAAATTTTTCTTCTTTCAGGGGGTTTATTAGCTCGACTAGAAGTCGCTAAATTGATATTCCCATACATGGCAAGTATAGGCGTAGCTTATTTCGTCACACTCTGTCTCTACCCTGGAATAGTTTCTGAAATTATATCCTGCAAATTCGAATCATGGATGCCAGTGATTTTAATGGCGGCTTTCAACGCTGCGGATCTTCTGGGCAAGGTACGAAATCAAAAAACGCATATAAATAATAAAATACGTACAATAATTAAAATAAAAGCGGTACAAAAAAATAAAAAAATCTTTCATCGTACGAAAAATGTCCCCAAGATTTTCATGCGCACCGAATCAACTGCCCAAAATCCCATTATAACAATCATGAATTTTTGTGTTAAATGTCGCCAAAGTTTACAAACCCAAAATTCTTCAAGTTCCTTTCTCTTCTGTTTCAGGTTCTCGCTTCTATTCCATACGAATGGACACGTAGGCAATTATTGTACTTTTCAGGTGCTCGAGCATGGTTAATTCCCCTATTTCTGATGTGCGCGATTCCAAGACGAGCACCAATTTTATCCGGCGAAGGTTACCCGCTTCTATTTTCCCTATTACTTGGTTTGACCAATGGGATAGTCGGAAGTGTTCCGATGATCCAAGCACCTAGTAAGGTTCCCGAGGAGCACAGAGAGCTGACAGGTAATTTTGTCCATCGTGCAATTTTGTTAGTCGTCTTTTAGAGGAAAGTAACCAAATATGGAATACCATTTTTCTTTCTCCGTATGAAAAATACATTTTCACGAATTGAGGGCTTTTAATTATAATGACAATCAGTCACACATTTTGGCTTAATTTAATCATATTCTCGTATTTTTAATATCGATACATATATTCATTTTTATTCAAAAATCGAAGTAACGAAAGAGTAGCTATTTATGGAATAGGTACCCAAATATGGAATTTGCAAATAAGACTGAAAGTTTGCAAATAAGACTGAAAGTTTCTTAAAAAAAAAAGCAACGAAAACAGTAACGTTTTTTTTTAAGAGATCTTTATACTTTGGTCAAAAATGAAAGGAGCTTAGTCTGTTAAAATTAACTTATTTTATAACTTGCAGAAATCACACCTAGTAAGTTGCCCTATGATATTCCATATTTGGAATTTTCGAGGGGGTAACCACTCAACATATAGGTGTCCCAACCATTTCACATTTCACAACTATTTTACATCATTTCATACCATTTCATGAGTATTCCACTAATAAGGATATCTCGATGGGATTTATTCCTAGCTTGATTTACTCGACGGATTCGTGTTCCTGAGGTCAAAATACGTTAAAAAAGTATCCTGCAATCGGTTTTGAAAATACTTCATTTTTGACCCCAAAATTGAAAAAATCCAAAGGGGTATACCTTAGATTTTTGTCGATTTTGGGGTCAAAAATCGACATTTTTTTAAATCGGTCGTAGGACACTTTTCCGACGTATTTTGACCTCAGGAACACGAATCTGCAAGTTAAATTGATCTATCTATAAAACTGATCGAGTTATTGCCAATTTATCGCTGCGAAAAGTGAGAAAACGAAGATATCTCGATGGGATTTATTGCTAGCTCAATTTAGCTTGCAGATTCGTGTTCCTGAGGTCAAAATACGTAAGAAAAGTGTCCTACGATCGATTTTAAAAATACTTCATTTTTGGCCCAAAAATCGAAAAAATCCAAAGGGGTATACCTTAGATTTTTGGCGATTTTGGGGTCAAAAATCGACATTTTTTTAAATCGATGGCAGGACACTTTTCTTACGTATTTTGAACTCAGGAACACGAATCTGCAAGTTAAATTGATCTATCTATAAAATTGATCGAGTTATCGCTAATTTATCGCTTCGAAAAGTGAAGAAATGAAGATATCTCGATGGGATTTATTCCTAGCTCAATTTAGCTTGCAGATTCGTGTTCCTGAGGTCAAAATACGTAAGAAAAGTGTCCTGCCATCGATTTAAAAAAATGTCGATTTTTGACCCTAAAATCGCCAAAAATCTAAGGTATACCCCTTTGGATTTTTTCGATTTTTGGGCCAAAAATGAAGTATTTTAAAAATCGATCGTAGGACACTTTTCTGACGTATTTTGACCTCAGGAACACGAATCTGCAAGTTAAATTGATCTATCTATAAAATTGATCGAGTTATCGCGAATTTATCGCTTCGAAAAGTGAAAAAATAAGGATATCTCGATGGGATTTATTCCTAACTTGATTCACTTGACGGAATCGTGTTCTTGAAGGTCAAAACATACTGTAACAAAACATTTCATACCATTTCACACCATTTCAGACCATTTCATGAGCATTCCAATAGTATTTCATATCATTTCAAAATTGACTGTCCCAAGTATTTCACAAGCGGTTACCCCCTCGGGAATTTTAGACCGGCTTGAACTTCATTGTCGTGTTGCAAAAATAACAGTAGTAACGCAATAAAAATTAACAAAAACATTCAGAAAAACATCAATACAATACGCTAAATATATAATAATGGTATTTTTACAAACTTATTAACGAGAAACAAATATTTTTGTACATACCTTGGATAGTTTCTATGCACCGGCAAAGCAAAACAATCCCGTCGTCCTTACGGCGTTCGCCCGATCAACGCGACCGACTGGGTCTGACACCACAGTAAATAAGTGATATAGAATAATAGTCGTGTATTGCGTCTCAACTTTATTGCTTGAGAGAAACAGTGGTACTCGACATTAGGGATACTATTCCATATTTGGTTACTTTCCTCTATTACCGCCTATTGTAATGCGATTCAATAATTACCTCTCCCTTTATTTTCTTCAGGCAACATAATGACTTTGTCATATACAACGGGTCTGACGGTAGGATCTCTACTGGCTTACATGCTCGACGCTTGCCTAGGTCCTCCATTGCAGACGAAGGACATCTGTCCAAAAGTTCGGAAGGTGATTTCATCTGTAATAAACAACGGAACATCAACTGTACCCATGGCATCATTAACAAGCACCACCGTATCATCGGTAACAACTTTGATACCGGTAATAGAAAAGATAACAAGAATTCCAAAACTCCAAAAAGCAATGGCTACCGCATTGACCGCCGTTATGGCAACAACAACGGTCTTTTCAAACGAAACAATCTCACTAACAATAAACAACAATACTCTTTTAAACGCAACGACAACAATGTTACCAAAAATTTTATCAAACGCGACCACCGTTGCGAGCAACGCGATTCTTCAACATTAAAATTATTTTCATAGATAATAATTAGAATATAATTTACTTATTATTGTATATCATTACAAAAAAAAAGCAAAAAAGAAACAATACGAAGTATTGTCGAGCGAGTCTGCATCATACGTTTGAAAAATTTTCCATAATCCGGAAATGCTGGACAAAAACAAGTTTTTTTTTCCAACTTTTTTTTTAAAGCGTCTGCCGAAGTTTCTCCTCGAAACGAAGCTGCTATTTATAATAATAATAAATTATTATTGTTATTTTCTATTACTATTATTAACGGTAAAAATATATATACATATATATTTTATGTGACCCGTCAAAAAGGTGCTATGTGAATTATTATCATTGTTATTACATAACGACCACCTGTACCCTCCCCTACAAATTATAATCGCGTTAATAATTCCCGTGATACCCATACAAATAGAGCGTTGATATAATAAATTGATCCAACTATATACTGGTTTAAAAATATTATCCATTATACATCTTATGTGCAAAAGAAAAACAATCGTTTTAAGAAAACCAAAAAAAAAAAACCAAAAAACTATTACAGTGTAAATATATGATGTACTATTTTTAAACCAGATACTTACTGCACTGCAAACTTTAGCAAATTTGCGCGCGTTATTATATGACCTAATTCTCCATGGTCTTCGTCTGGTTTTTACATATAATGATTGAAAAAAGAACAAAAAAAAGAAAAACATTGAAAAATAATTAGACAAATTACAGAGCTATATTATCGCTGTACAAATAATAATAGGTAAACGATTTGCGTGCAAGAACTATATAGACACCTAAATAAATATTAGTTTAAATCTAATATCGTTGCAAACGATTCGCGTAAACGCAAACTAATCGCGGTTTCGAGTTTCTTCTTTAAATATTTAATGGGTATGACTAATGAATAGTAAGTGTAAGAAAGACGAGTAAAAAAATTCGTGGATACAACGCGGCTGCGGGTTATCAAAACAACTAGAAGAAAAAAAAATATTAAACATACTCCCTGGGTATGTACGTATAATACCGTACACATGAACTATGTATGTATAATATGCGTACAAATCTATGCGTAAATATTATTACTGTTACTATTATTATTATCGTTATCATTATTATTATCATTATTGTACTACTAATTGGTAATTGGGAATGTATATACTATAGAGTAATGATAATTACCCTGGATCGCCGCAAGTATTTTTGTAATTTACCGAGTTTTTAATCGGAAACGCTTAATTAATAAAATTTAATTTCCGCTGTACGGTAACAGTCTCATATAAAATGTGACACATTGTAATAGCGTAATGATATAATAATAATAATTGATGTTATAATTGCTAATCAGTAAAATATAGACGTCGATATTTCTATATCGGAGTCGCAATAGTAAATCCTATAATGTATACCTAGATAGTAGCGCTATAATGCAGCATAATATTGCAATGTATAAAAAAAAAAAAAACATTTATTCAGTACCTTGTAAAAAATGAATTGCACGAATAACTTCTTCAATCATTTATTATTTCTTTCTTTTACTTTCTCCTTCTTCCGATAGACATATCCGAAATCAAAGGAACATAATCATTGTGGCGTTGAGAATATAATGTTAAAGGAAAAAACGCCTGTAATTTTTAATCTATATAACATACTTAATGACTCGGAATTAATCCACACCCAACTGATATGAATTTAATTACATATAGTCTGCTCAAGAAATTAAGCACGAATTAATTAATCTATATTTTCGTAACAATTCGTTGTGAATTTTGACTCTGATGAAATTATTTTTTAACTTCTTATTTCAGGCCCGTGACGTATAATAACGGGAATCATTTTTAATGGATTGAATTAATTGGTAGTATGAATTATCAGCTTAATATCTTCGGTAATTGATAATAAAATAATGTATAAAATCAAAATTGACATCTATATTTTAGGTAATTGAAAATTGATGTTATACACACTATTAAATGAATTAAGACAGCTCATCAGTAAAATTGTTACCCATTTATTAAATAAGAAAACTTAAAAAAAAAAAGAAACAAACAGCAAATCAAAAGAAGAAAAAAAACATTTCATTGTATAAATAATTCTACGATCTCCATTATAACATGTTGCGTGTATGTAATTCATGTCGATGATCGGTCAATGGATAACCATTACCAGAAATAAAAAGTTGTTCAATTATATTCCTCATCTTCAACAATTCTATTCGACGCGAG
The DNA here is from genome assembly GCA_963932425.1 of Athalia cordata. Taxonomy (NCBI): domain Eukaryota; kingdom Metazoa; phylum Arthropoda; class Insecta; order Hymenoptera; family Athaliidae; genus Athalia; species Athalia cordata. The sequence continues at coordinate 2,735,718 of OZ010627.1, forward strand.
TCGCAATATTTTCTATCCCCTACCGCCATCTACCCTTAGACCTTGCAGGTGATTGCAATGTTGAGTTACGGCATCGCGGATCTGACCATGCGCAGCAGATCTGCCGTGATATATTTCGGTTTTTTGAAAGAGGGAAAATAGTAAAATGATAGATTCATTCTTTCTATGTTAGGGGCGTAGCAGAATATTCCCTCATTCCGTGTTAAAATTGAGAATAGAAATAGTTTAGTTACTTGAATAATATTTTATTACCAGAAATAAAAAGTTGTTCAATTATATTTTTCATCATCTTCAACAATTCTATTCGACGCGATCGCAATATTCTCCAGCCTCTACTGCCATCTACCCTTAGACCTTGCAGGTAATTGCAAAGTTGAGTTACGGCATCGCGGATCTGACCATGCGCGGAGTTATGATATTGAAATGAATGAATACGTCAAAGGTCCTTAATGATATAATTCTAAAAACTCGGAACGTTTTAAGAACAGATTTAATTCTACAATCTGTGTTCTTTGTTACAGTTATTTACATGTTATTGAAATTTTAACGCGCCATTGACATGGGAGACAGAGAAATGAGTTTCTACACAGCTCGAGTATTTCTAGTCGCGGTTTGACCCCGCTATATCTACACCATTTGAATAGCGTAGAGTATGAATACTATTTGTATACTTCTTAAAAAGAAATAATATACACCTAGAAAAAATATAACAGTTATCGATCAGGACGTGGGTATAAAAAAGCAGAAGCTTAATAAATTCAAGCTACGGAGACGATTATCAGTTGCCAAGAACGTGAGATTGAAAATTCCTTATAATGTGATAAGTGAAACAGCGGTGCGGTTACAATGCAGGACCTGTCGCGTTGTCGTCATCCACATTTGGTAGTATATCACTCGATGAATCGTTTATCCTGTCCATATTCTCAATCGTTGCGGCTAATAGCCTCAAATTATCCACCCCGGACATAAGTTGCCTGCGATCAAACATACGTATTTATAAAAAAAAAAATGAGTATTTCTTTTCCAACTCTGCAATATGTGCTATCTTTGTAATTGTCGAAAAACAAATACGATGGCATTCGTGAAGTAAGTGGAGGTCCAAAATTCGTAGATTCTTTGTCAGAATACACAGAAACTGTAAAAACATTCCATGCGATAATCTGCTGATTACCTGAGGGAAAATTCAGCTGTTGATGCTGCAGTCTTCAGGTCATTAGCAATTTTCCTCATACCCCGATTGGAATTTTCACTGCCACCGTATCCAGTTTCCATTTTAAGCTGGAGTTCTTCATTTTCCAACCGCAACGCCCTAATTTCTGTCTAAACCAAAGCAGAAGCTATTCAAACAGGACCTTGTGTAAATAGTGCTGATTAGAAAACAATTCACATCGCCTAATGCCACAAACGTCCAAATGTAATTCACAACAGGTCAACAGAAATTTTACCGCAATATTTTAAACAAAAACAGCAATATCTCATTATAGCGCGTAGGTGCACAAAGAAAAAAATATTACGCTCAATCTTTACACCTTTTCATTTCAGTTACTTACTCTCAGTATTTTGATATCCTGTTTCAGCGATGTGACAGCCCCCTCAGCGTTAACTGCTCTTCTCTGAAATAACCGGTGAATAACCAGTGAAAATTTAACTTTAAAGTCCAAAGAATTAAGTGGACTAGATTCTCTGACCAAGAAAGGAGAAGTCTGCTCTTTCCGGAATTACTACTGAAACTGCTAGGTACTTACAGTGCTGCGCTTGAGATTATCTTCCACTTGTTCGATTGTTTTTTCAAGATTTGTCAATTCTTCGTGCTCAACGGATTGTCTTGAGATTAATTCAGACTCCAACAATTGTATTCTGAAACAGAATCTCCATTAAGTCTTCACTAGAACTTCCTGTTAAAAAATCACATCTGAAAACTAATCTCCTCTCTAGATACTGGCGAAAAGTAACAGATAGCTTACCTTCTGGATTGCTCGCCTAATTGCCTCTGCATAATTTCTTGCTCTCTTCGAAGTCGTTCATTTTCTAGGATCAACTAAAAAATAAATGCACTAATTGACGCAAGTCTGATATGATTAACTAGGTATACGTAATCGTTGAATCGAAAAAAAAAGTAAAACGAGATATATAGTGTACAAAAATACAGTACCCTCTGATTGACCTGTTCCGGAGATCCCAGGCTGTGACAACTCTCATTTGGTAAGCCAGTTCTGTTATGAATTGGGCCATCGCTCAAGAAATCTGGTAATGACTTTGTGACATCAGCTTCACCAGTTTGAGAACCGCTTCTTACAGATCCACTGGTATTGGTGTTGTTATCCTCTGTAAGAGGTAATTGTAGATCAAATGGAAATCCTGAAATCAATAAAGACTCTCAACTAATGGGAGCATCCTGAAAAACGACTAAAGCAAGGCCTACCCAGAATTTTACTGTCTCTACTTCTCAAGGAGAAAAATTGATTCAGGACAATGAAATAGACCCACCAACAGGTCGGGACCAACTATGTGGATCTCCAATGTGGCTCTCAAGATTGGGTAAGTTCAGTGCTCTACGTCGAGAAGCATTTAACGGGGATGGCTCATGTTGTAACCTTTCCGCTCTTTCACCCCTATCCCTCCTCACGCTTCTCTCTAAGCTTCCCGTGAGATCAAGAGATAAATCACCTAGAGTCTCTGCATGGCTTTTTTTTGGTTCACTCCACTGTTTGTTTCTCTGTTCCATGCTATTCAATGCAAAGTCTGGTAGATTTTCCATTTCCACGATCGGCTGAGGACCGGCATCATGATTAAGGTAGCACTGTTCAATGACTAAGTGATCCTGAACAAAGTCTGGTAACTCGACTGGATTTCTAGGGTACACAGATGCTTCATTGGGAGAGTGAATGACTTCTGCATTAGCTGTTGGCAACGGATATATTTTTGGTCTAGCTCCTGTATGTTGGTGATTAACATGCGAGTCATTCTTCAAAAAATATTTGAAACTGAACGGGTTCTCCTTTTTGCGTGGTAATTTTGGTTCTGAAATTAAAAACATGTATAAAATCATTTGTTTTCCTAAATTGCTTTGCGACAATAGAATTCTTCAGCGTGTTATCAACATGGTGTTTCAGCTGTCTGAAGGAAATGTTTTTGATAGCCTAAGAATCATCGGTCAAGTTTCAAACTGTAAGGGGGTAGTGTCTAAGCCAAGAAAGGTTGAGATCCGTCATTGATATGATTACACGCAATTGAATACAAATCATTAAACCTAACCTGCCAAGTTACTGGCACCGGGTTTCTCCTTGTCAGATTTGAGGGGTTGACCGAAAATCCCAAGGTCAGGTTCGGCAGGTTCTCGAATAGGGCTATTTTCATCTTCGGATGAAGATGACATTTTTGGCTGGGAAAGAAATCGCGAATACGGTTGTGACGGCTTGTCTTTGTTGCCACTACCCTCCGCCATCGCAATGAACTTTTGTCGCGGTTTCGTCCCCCACAAACTACGTTGTTTTAACGCACATACACAGATAGCCAAACTCAGAGGATCGGTGTTCGGGTCACATCAGTGGTTCGGATCGAGTTCCGTTATAAATTCACTTTCAGCAAGTTTTTGAAGCCAAATTGGATCAGCATGCGTACGTCTTGCAGGTAGAAGACGAGTTTGTGGTCCATATAAAAAATTGCACATTTTCAAGCGTGTTCAAAAATCGCACACGGACTACTTATTTGCTAGTGACCATAACCATGATCGAACGTAGTCCGCACGCTGTCAGAATTCTGGGTACGTGTAATCAAGGACTACAATGTTGTACAATAACGTAATGAGTAATCGAACTTTTTAAGTATTCAAAAATACGATCTATTCTTAAAATGAAAACGAAACTTCTCAAGTGTCTTCTCTGATGTCTGACTGAAGTGTACAAGACCTATCTCATCGCATCATCGGATTCCGGAATCGAGTCAGCCATAATAAAATATTTTCCGTCCATTACGACAAGAAGAGAGCTTTGACAAATGACAAAATCACCGAGTATCCGTCACCATTCATTTCGTGTAATAGGAAACATCAACGCTTGGGTGGCGAGTTGGCGACAGTCAGAATAAACACCTGCGACTAACCTTGTAGCTCCTTTCACTTGATACACAACAGCAAAATCAGAAGAAAAAGTGCTGTAATGTAAATCCAGGTGAAACAAATTAATCACGAATACAGTGTTGGCTATCGTCAACGTAATAATTAATATATTTCTCCATATATGTTTTATGGTGGGAATATTTTCATTTCACCAGCAATAAACAATGTATTGTCTACAATGGTTGATTCCGGTGCTTCTAATTCCCAAACCAGTGAACCCGGTATTGCTCCAGACTCATGTAATGTTCATGATTCTGTATTTGATTGGATTTTTCCTAGAAAGAAAACCCTGCACTATTTGTAGCGTTGTTTTTCTTGCCGCTGTCTTCCTCATATGCTACAGTGGTATCGGCAACTGCCTGTTTTGGAGCGTCAATTGTGACAGCGTCAAATGTGACTATGGTTAAAAAAACATTAGAAAAAATAGAAATTATAATATCATAGGGTTTTTTAAACTCTCTAAATTAAATTTTAAAAAAGAAACATAATTTTGTAATCATATATTTACGTATATGTACACTATTCTTTATTGTTAATTTTATCATTATTATTGAAAATATCCTTATCATTATTACAAATGTTGTTACAACAATAATTAATATTATTAATATTGCAACTAGCCAAAAGAAGGCTTGAATATGATAAATTGAACACTGAAAAAAAAAACAATAGATATTAGTTTTCGTTTTCGTTTTCAGCATTTCCTTAAGCCAACATTATAATCTTTTCAGTCTCAAATATAGCAATTTAACAGTTACAGCTATTTGGATTTTAATACTAATCAGATTCTTAATTTTCAATGATTCATTTTATACTTAAAATTCGTTGAAAAAATTAACAGTGAAAAAGGAATTCGTTTTGTTCCATATCCTTAACTCTTTCATTAAACAAAATTTTGCACCTGCATCCAGATACAAATGATTTTATTCAATGATAAAGTAGTCAGGACAATTGGCATGTATCAATTGTAACCACGAGACAATTATTACAAGCCTTTTATCTGTTTCATATCAACTCACAGAGCAGTACAGATCGTATCGTATTATGGATTTAATATTTATTGACATAATGTATACAATGTATAGAATATTCTGACACTATCTACTTTTGGTAATGATAATATGGGTTAATAGATTGTCATATTGTCCATAGTAGAACCAGTTTCAATTTGACCTTACCAAATATAGGTATGTGAGATTGAAGACACATTGATTTAAAGAGTTGTAATTATGGAAACGTCTTAAAATCAAAAAAAAAAAAAAACATTTAGCTGCAAACATAGTGGTCTTGAATAATTCTAACAATGTTGTATCATGTATACATACAATACTGTGATAAGTGGGTATACGTGCTCAAATTGACTATTGAAATTCTAAAAGAAAAGAGTGATTCAACAACAGACCATAAAATATATTCACGATTCATGCATAGGAGCATATGTTCATGTATTAATGATTATTAATATGACTAATTCCTTCCGATCGTGTCTGTAGTAACTAAAGTAACATTAATTAGCGAAATATAGTTATAGGTTTAGTGGTACTGTTGTGTTGCGTTTGCTGCAATTTAACTCTGAACCAAACAATGAATTCTATTCATTGTCAGAGAGATCCTAAAAATTGGGAATGCTGTATATAGGGAAAGTATTAGTTGCTTCTATGAAGAATACACTCATGAAAAGAAAATAAATGTTTTTTTATTACCTCTATATATTAGCTTATTGTCAATAACGAACTTTTTCTGTTTGAAATAGCAGTTTCAAAATCTCGTAATAACATCAAATTTCCAATATTTTATATGCATTCAATGAAAACGCATCTTGATGTTCTGTATTTCACGGCTCTCGCGGTCAAGGGAGGGAGAAATGAAAGAGGGAAATGGGAAGCAGGATTTTGACGGTTGTGGTTTTGTAGTCGCGTTTTGGTTTGATATGCCTCGCCGATTTTCATGTTCTGCAATCACCTAGTCAATTAACAAATTTCTAGCTGAAAATGAGCTCACCAGGTACATCGAAGGTAAATATTAATCAATTTATAAATTATCCGCGTGTGATCGTGTTTCGTCCACTAGAGAGTCGTTTTTACATTTTATAAACATAACCCTCGCAGAGTTATATGAGAATACCTTGGTGCTGTTTAGAATCGTCATAATTTGCCTGTCATTTTCCACCAATTTCATTTACCATTTTTATACTGTAATTGTCACCTTCTGTGATAATATGACAATTGTGTAACTACCTTTCCCATATTTTTTTGATCCTGACAATCACTTAGTTTCTTTGTAATTTCAGCCAGCTGCTGCACCTTCCGTCCAGGAGTACAGTATCCGAGTTCCGAAGTAAGTAAAGTTTAATTTCTCTACTTGGACAAATTTTCCAAGTTTATGATCTATTGGGGTGGATTATATTGATGTATATCTGGAAACTGCTATTGGCATGGCGCATTAATCGATGAATTTGCATCTTACTTTTGTAGGAACAGTAAAAAGAAACACAATGTTATGCGTTTCAATGCTACATTAAATGTAGATTTTTCAAAATGGACCCAAGTTAAAATGGAGCGAGAAAATAATATGAAAGAATATAAAGGGTTGGATGAAGAAATGCCAAAGTTTGGGGCCGGATCAGAATTTGGGCGTGATGCAAGAGAAGAAGCTAGGCGAAAAAAATTTGGCATAACCAGCAGAAAATATAAGCCAGAAGATCAACCTTGGATTCTTAAATCTGGGGGGAAAACAGGAAAAAAGTTCAAAGGAATTCGAGAAGGAGGAGTTAGTGAAAATGCTGCTTATTATGTTTTCACACATGCACCAGATGGTGCCATTGAAGCGTTTCCCTTGCATGAATGGTGGTTATTTTATTTTATCAATAAATCAAACTACTGTACAAATTGAAGATCTCAAAGTTTTTATTACAAACTGACTGTTACGCTATTTCAGGTATAACTTCCAACCCATACAGAGGTACAAAGCTCTGAGTGCTGAAGAAGCGGAGGAAGAGTTTAACCGTAGAAACAGGGTAATGAATTTTTTCTCTTTGATGTTGCGCAAACGGCTTAGAAATGATGATGAGGGTGGGGAGGAAGACTCGGAACTGGCAGAAGGTGGTAAGGGAAAAAAATCGGGGAAAAAAGACAAGGAATTGAAGATATCGGAAATGGATGAATGGATGGATAGTGATGACGATGATTCCAGCGGTGATGAAGATAAAGAAAAGAAAAATTCAGAGGAAGAAGAGGATGATAAGAAAAAAAAGAAGAAAGCCAAAGGTAAGAATGCAACAGTTGCATAAATAATGATAGTCAGCTGGAAAAATTTATTCAAAATGTAATATCTGATATAAGGAGAAAAAATTTAAATTGCAGAAGCAGAACAAAAAAAGAAAAGAAAGAAGAAGAAGGGTTCTGATGACGAGGCGTTTGAGGAAAGTGATGATGGTGATGAGGAAGGTAGAGAATGTGATTATATTTCTGATTCATCTGACTCTGGATCGGAACTAGAAAATCAAAAGGAAATCAAATCGGTTGCGGAAGAAGATGCCTTGCGAAAACTTCTTGCTTCTGACGAAGATAGTCAAGGAGAAGAAAACGAGGATGATAAGAAGGATGGAGATGATGACAAGGATGATGATGAAGAAAACAAAGATAAAGACGAGAAGGCAAGTATTTCAAAGATACAAAAACCAACGTCTGAATTCCGAAATGTTTGGAATTTGGAAATAAAATTCCATCACATGGCCATGCCTATATTTCGATTTTTTATTTTCAGGAAAAAGATAATAAGGTCAGTAAAGAGTCTGAGAGAAAAAAAGATAAGAAAAAGAAGAAGAAGCAGCTGAAGAAAAAGGATCCAAAGAAATCTGGTAATGGGAAAGATTCGTCGAGTGATTTTTCCAGTGATTCAGGATCGGATTCGGATATTCCTAAAGATAATAAAGACAATAAAAAACCAAACAGTGCACAGAGTTCAAGGTCTGCAACTCCTGTGCTACCTGGTGGATCTTCCGATCTTCTGAAACGGAAACAATCCGGCTCACCTGACTTGTCGCAATCAAAGAAAATAAAGTTAGATAACTTCAACACCGCTCCAGTTACGTCATACATCCCTGGAGCCAGGTAAATGGAATCCTCAATCAATCAGAGTAAAAAAAATTTCCGTAACTTCAATTCTTTGTAACGTGATAACTGAGTGAAACCCTCAGATATTTTCTTGTGGCTTAGGTGGCACGAGAAATCGATATTGCGCAATTCCTAATCTAAATAAGCCTGTAGATAAAATGTAAAGACATATTTTTGTTATTTGTAAAAACCCTCACGGTCAAGCCGACGAAATTGACCATGAGTTCAGTAGCTCAATCCAACAATAAGTCTCTGATCGCTCAAGCAGTAATAATCCATAATTAAATTCTTCACAGTGACTCAGGCATAACGGAAGATGCTGTCAGGCGTTACCTGATGCGAAAGCCGATGACGACTACGGAACTGTTGCAGAAATTCAAGTCCAAAAAGACAGGTTTGACTTCCGAGCAGTTAGTTAACGTTATGACACAAATACTGAAGAAAATAAACCCCGTTAAGCAGACTATCAAAAATAAAATGTATCTATCTATCAAAGCCCAGCACAATTGACACATGATCAAGACCATCAATAAGTTTCCAGTAATAAAAAAATTGCATTCATGTCCATAAAACCATGCCTCATTCTGTAATACGATAATTCATAGATTCACTAATAATGGTGTAATAAAGATTGTTAACTGAACAAATATTCATTTACTCATTTTGCTGAGTTTATTTGCACCCCAAAAAGTGTGATGAAAATATTTTCACTCTAAACAAGGTCAATCGAAATGCATCAACAGTTATCCGAGACCATTTTTAGTTTGATCGCTGTGAAAAAGAACATTCAATGCAAATAAACTTCATCCACGTTACTTCTACAGAAATATTTATCTGATACAAATTTCGTCATACTGTAATCACCGTAAAGGTAAATACAGCAGATAAAAAATCGATACTCATCATGTTTGATTTCTTTCTTTTCGCAAAGAAGTATCTGCAATTATGAATATGGATTAATGATTCTTCAGGCAAACTAGTTATACCATAATCGATGAGTTGGTTGTGATCTTTAATCATTATTAGAAATATTGAGCAAGTCTTATACTGCTATGGTGGTGAATGACAATGATTTGTGCTTTGCTACAAAGATATAAACCGAGGTCATGGCTCTTGATAAACGCTCAAAAATATATCATTAAAGACGGAAGAGTTTATCATTAGTTTTGTAATATCGATTGACCCCTGACGGCGGAGCAACCGTGATATCTAAGATTGTTATTTAGCATGTGCAAAGTGCCGAGTTAGCAGAACGTTCTAGTATTTTTAGTGGGAAAGTCAACACAGTTTTACTCAAGTAAGTATCGCACAAGCAGTGCTGTGTATTGTTATTTTCAAAGAGGTTGAACTCGATAAAAGCTCGTGCGGGACTTGGATTACAATATTAAAAATTTTTTTATATCTCATTCCGGTTTAAGTGAGATGCAGATTTTGGGACTTACGAGATTACAATATGCTTCAAATTATTCTATCTTGGGGTCTTGCCACAATGTTAAACACGGTCTTCGATACAGTAGTGTAAGTATTTATATTGTCATGTGATTTTTATTTGTCAATTGACAATCATTCCACAATGAATACAAGAAATTTTTCAAATGCATCCATGCTTTTCAGAACCCAAAGGGAAAGATAATAGCTATCAGAAGAGAAGATCAGTCGGTATGGGAACGACGAGCTCCATTAGCCCCGTCCAACGTGCGGCGTTTAACAAGAGCTGGAGTCAAAGTTATTGTACAACCCAGCAACAGACGAGCATATCCAATGCAGTCATACCTTGCGGCTGGTGCTTCGTTACAGGAAGACATCAGTGCAGCATCCGTTATTTTTGGAGTGAAACAAGTCCCCATTGATCAGCTAATACCCAACAAGACTTACTGCTGCTTTACTCATACCATAAAAGCACAGGAAAGTAATATGCCTCTCCTGGATGCTATCCTAGAAAAAAACATTCGGTTATTGGACTTTGAAAAGCTCACCGATGATACCGGTCAACGAGTGGTTGCTTTCGGAAAGTACGCCGGCGTTGCAGGAATGGTCAACATTTTGCACGGACTTGGACTGAGATTATTAGCGCTAGGGCACCACACTCCGTTCATGGTACGGTGAACACGAATTGCTAGCTCGATTATTACTTCGAACAAAATGTGGAGCTCTTTTCCTCTTTGCAGCATATTGGACCGGCACATAATTACAGAAACTCATCAATGGCTCGCCAGTCCATACGAGATGCCGGCTACGAAGTAGCTCTGGGTGCGATGCCAAAATCTATAGGACCCCTGACTTTTGTATTCACTGGAAGTGGTAATGTGAGTCAAGGGGGTCAAGAAGTTTTCCAAGAATTACCGCATGAATATGTCCCTCCAGAAATGTTGAGAAAAGTTGCTGAACATGGCGGTAAGTAAGCAAGGATCATTTTGCATGTATATCCACAATAGCCGACTGTGCTCAAGAAATACAAGTCCTTATTTGCTCCACACTTGTTTTATACTAGATATAAACAAAATATACGCCTGTGAAGTGAGGCGAAGGCATCACCTAGAGCGCAAGGAGGGTGGTGGTTTTGATCCAGAGGAATACGATAAGTATCCTGAGCGATACATATCAACTTTTAGCAAAAAAATTGCACCATATGCGTCCGTTATTATAAACGGAATTTATTGGGCCCCTGACTCACCGAAATTACTTACAATACCTGATGCAAAAAACTTGCTGAGACCAGCCCACACACCTTGGCTTCCAACTAGCGTAGGAGCTCCTGCACTTCCGCACAGAATGCTAGCGATATGCGACATATCCGCCGATCCTGGTGGTAGTATAGAGTAAGGCGCAAGTAATATTAAATTCTCATCGAATATACCGAAATAAAGAGGATTACTCTAAGAGGAGGGGAAGAGAGGTATGGTAAATATATTCATTCAAATATTTTTATCGGCAGGTTCATGAATGAGTGTACAACTATCGACACACCATTTTGTTTATACGACGCAGATCGTAATAAGGACACCAAGTCATTCAAAGGGCCGGGGGTGTTAGTATGCTCGATAGACAATATGCCTACTCAGCTTCCAAGAGAAGCAACCGACTTCTTTGGAGACCTATTATATCCTTATGTGTCAGACATCATTCGATCTGATGCTAAACGGCCAATGGAGGAACACGACTTCAGCCCCGCCGTCTACGGGGCCATAATTGCATCCAATGGAAAACTTACTCCCAATTTTGAATATATCCAAGAACTAAGACAACTTAATAACAGAAGTCGGCATAAGGCTGACTCTGGAGAGACACAGAACAAAAAGGCAAGCTACCAATGTGCTGATTTTTGTCATATTTATGATTATTTTCACTAAAAGAGATATTTTTCAATTCAGGTGCTGGTGTTAGGCGCAGGATACGTCTCTGCACCGGTCGTAGAATATCTTCACAGGGATAAAAGCATAGGAATCGTAGTCGGCTCCCAGTTGAAAGATGAGGCAGACTTATTGGCAAATAAATATCCGGGTGTAGAGTCAGTGCTTTTGAACGTTTTAGAAAGACCGGATACATTAACGGAGCTGGTTGCGGAAGCAGATGTAGTAGTATCTCTGCTGCCATATTCTTTGCATCACGTTATTGCGAGAACTTGTATCGACAACAAGACACATTTGGTAACAGCAAGTTACATTAATGATGAAGTCAAAGCCTTGCACCAGGAGTAAGTGTTTTACAAAATTTTCATTTTCATGTTCAATCTATCGAAAATCTAAATTCACGAATTTTTTTTCATCTCTCACCAGAGCAGAGGAAAAAGGTGTAACAATATTAAACGAGGTAGGTTTGGACCCGGGAATTGATCATCTTTTGGCAATGGAGTGTTTTGACGATGTCCGGCAAGCCGGAGGATTGATCGAGTCGTTTGTGTCATGGTGTGGAGGACTCCCAGCCCCGGAATGTTCTTTCAATCCATTAAGATACAAATTTAGCTGGTCCCCACGTGGCGCGCTGCTCAACACTCTTTCCCCAGCAAAATACCTACACCAAGGACAGGTCAGCCTGACATTTATTATATTTCACCTTAACCAGAGGCAAATGAGTTTCAGACACGGTTTTTATTCCGTAATAGATAGTCGAAATCTCCGGAGGTGGTGATCTCATGTCATCTGTGCAAGGCTTGACATTTCTTCCTGGCTTTGCTTTGGAAGGTTTTCCTAATCGGGATAGCACCAAGTACAAGGATTTGTATGGAATTAGTAACGCCACCACCATATTACGGGGTACCCTGCGTTTCAAGGGATACTCAGACACAATACAGGGAATGCAGCTATTAGGTCTTATAGATCCAAATCCTGTCCCCATGCTGCATCCTAATGGGCCAGATATCACTTGGGTACGGATTATAATTCGATATTATAAATCCACCTATATCCAGAAAATGGAGTCGAATGTATATGTTAATCGAACTAATATTATTCCATTGAATATAGCGCATGCTGATCTGCAATCTTTTGGGCTTGTCAAATGACAATATTTTCTATGAAAATCTGAAAACCAAATTAGCCGACAGAGTTGGCTCGGAGGATCGCATGCAGGCGATAGAAGACTTAGGACTCTTGGAGGATGAGTTAGTCCTGAAGTTGAATACTCCGCTAGACACGCTATGCCATTATTTATCAAAAATGCTCCGTTTAGAAGCAAATGAGCGAGATTTGATAATTCTCAGACACGATGTAGGTATATTATGGCCGGATAACAAGAGAGAAGAAAAAGGAATAAATTTGGTTGCATACGGAGACCCCCACGGACATTCGGCGATGGCTCGCGCGGTTGGATACCCAGTTGGTATCGCAGCCAAAATGATTGTCGACGGTATTGAAAATAAATGGACTTTTGAAACTACTGCTCTATCAATACATATTTATCGCGTTTCCAATATTTTAGGTGAAATACAGCAACGAGGAGTCGTTCTACCATTCACTCCTGACATCTATCGTCCCATGCTCAACAGACTAAGAGCGGAGGGCTTGGAATCCTTTGAAACATCTAGGTGGCTTTAGGAGCTTGCACCAACTTGTATAAAAAATTCTTCGTCATGAAACTGTTAGTAGAATGAAAAGATTTGTAAAAAGATTCGCCTGCAGTAATTGTAATTCTATAGTCTTTGAACTCAGTTATTTATTATGAAATTGCTAATATGGGCCCTCGAATACTTATATATTTTCATCTGTAATAAAAAGTTTACCGACGATTTTTAAACTCCTTTAAATTTATAACTGAATTCATGGTTGGTTGAACAGCGTTTTTTATGTATCTCCAGGTCATCTCAATACCATGCATTATTATGGCGAAGATCTTGATCTCATATGAACGGATCTTTTGCATTCATTTATAGGACTACAAAATTATTGCGATTTACCCATTTTTACAAAGAAAACTTCGATTTCGAGGCGGTTTAAATTCGTTCAGTCGTCCGGATCAAGACAGTCCTTGCGGATGCCTTGCGGTGGCACCACCCGGCTTTCCAGGGACTCTAGGTAGACGTACAACTAGCGCTTGGTAGCAATTTATCCCAAGTGAAATAACAAAATTTGAGACACAATCGGCACTCTAGTCTAGCTTTGTTTATCCAACGGATTCGAGACAACCTCCCGGAGGTTGCCTGAAGTTTTGCGACGTGAATTTCATTTTGAAATTGAACATAAAAGTTTGTTAGCCTATAATATAGGTAATGGAAGGTTTTGCCGTGAAATTATCATAAGATTTAAATACTCTGTTATCGCTGTGGTGGTACTGTTAAAATATTACAGTAAATAGTTCTAAAAACAAACATTCGTGAGCTACTGAACAATTTTTCGAGAAATCATGGCGGTACCCACGGCCGGTGTTGGTCAGTACATGATATATTTTCTTTATTAATCATTTATATTCATACAATATCGATTAATCATCGATTAATTATGTTAAAGCTCTTCGTTACCCCTAATTATTTCACCCCTTCAGCCACTGGGTCTCAAGTTTATTACGTAAAATAGTCACCTGATAGATCGTCCCCGTGTCCCGCTCCGTGAATTTTACACTCATTTATCTACATGGCCTGCCTTACAGGAGAGAACAATAATATGGCTAATCTAACAATTGTTATGAATCTTTCAAGTCTCCTTATCTACAAACTCACTACTCCCGACCCTCAATATGATTTCCACTTTACGTAATTTTAGATTTAATTAATGTTACGGACTTTTTTTCTCCTTTTTTCTTCTACCACGAGTATGATTATTATTTTTGTAAGCTGAGCTGTGCTCTCTGATGAATAGATTGTAGAGTTCTCTCCTGAATATGTAACATATTTTACGTGGAATTTCCATGTATCTCTGTACCATTGGTAGTTTCGATAACAAATAATTCACATGCTATTTTCGATTATTTTTGTTACTTCAAGTTTCTCTGACCAGCTCTTGAGCTCTTGCTCCTTGAGTTACTGAATAGTTGTTTTTGTCTCTGCAGTTAATTACCGTTATCTCTGTGACGCATTTCATGTACATCAATTTGAGGTATTATTTGAACTCTGAATAATGAGAGACTGTCGTTTGCTTAGTTAGAACTCTAGCTGCGATTCAAAAGACCGAGAATTTCTGTTCGGCAATGGTTCCCATGAGTCTGCGACTTATAATAGGATCTTAGTAATAAGATGGTGGATACTGATTTTGGAAATTTATCATCATTTTACAGTTGTGCCTAGAAATTTTCGCTTACTTGAAGAATTAGAACAAGGACAGAAAGGTGTTGGCGATGGAACGATTAGTTGGGGCTTAGAGAACGACGATGATATGACCCTGACGCATTGGACAGGGATGATTATTGGACCACCGCGAGTAAGTTGCTGCTATTTAATCGATAATATCATGTCGAATTCATTGCAATACCGACATGTCAAGAACTACAAGGAGATGTCGGTTAGCCTTTCATGCTCAGACTAGTTACGTTGATTAAACATGGCTAAGCTTCGTTGGCTATAGTCACCAATGCGCGACCTAAGATTTGGCCAAGGTCAGTTAACTCGAATGTACTCCGATTTGAGAAATTGTATGCTTGAAAGTTTTTGTCCACATATTCTCTTGTCGAGTTCCATCTGACCGTAATGAACACATCCATCTGTAGTTTTTACTTGTAAGATTCTTTTAGACCTGCAAGTAAGAATTTGCAACAAATTCGCAAATTCCAATATGTTTTGCTTATCAGCTTGCCAAATATTGAAAATCATTTGCAAAGTAATTGCCCTTCTTACAATTGTACACGAACATGTTTACTTTAAAAAGTATTTACAGACAAAGTTAAAGTCCATTTAAATTTTTGCCAACATTTTCTTCGTATTATGAAATAAAGGTAATAGTAAAATAATGTGTTTCGTTTTTCAGACACCTTATGAAAATAGAATGTATAGTTTAAAAATAGACTGCGGTCCAAGATATCCAGATGATGCTCCGACCGTGAGATTTTTAAGTCGAATCAATATGAACTGCATCAACAGCACTACCGGTGCGGTAAGTTATCGAGATAGCTGATAAATTTCTTTGGAAAACATCCATGAATAGCACGAAAGAATTAAAACTTTGCCAATGTATATTTTAACGACTAATAATTTTTGCGTAAGTTTTCTCGAGATTGAATTTCGAGGTTTGTGTCCATGTGATATTATGATATTGTTGAAACAGGTTGATAATCGCAGTGTACCAGTGCTTGCGAAGTGGCAACGAGAATACACAATCAAGACTGTACTACAAGAGCTCCGACGTCTCATGACCCTGAAAGAAAATATGAAACTCTCTCAACCACCCGAAGGCAGTACCTTCTAGCTTAACCATGCGCGCACCGTCTCTCCTTTTAGCGGTAGTACTAGGCAGGCCTTATTAAGGTATGAAGAGCCCTGCTCTTGGTAACCCTAAACTAAAGAAGTTTATTCGAATGGTACATATTTGCTTGTAAAGGTGAAATCAAATCCGTATTTTTTGATTCTAGGTAAATAATAATAGCAGTTTATTGTTCTTTTAGTTATCGAATAAACCTCGCCATAAGATGTCTTAATTTAACATCGGCAAATTATAATTGGATACCAGATTTATTAACGTGTACAGAAAGTGTATAATAGTTGATTTACGCAACTGTTTGTTTAGCTTCGTTTTTCATTGCCGTCACTTCAGCCGAATCTATGAATACCGATTTGACTCGCTGATTGCTCTGATAAGTCAAGAATCATATTCTAGCTTTAAAAAATGGAATGAATACCCTGTTTAAGTAATAAAAGGAAGAATTAATACGGAACGAACACTGTATAATTGATAGTATTTGTTTTTTCTTTTTTTTTTTCATCTCATCTATTGCATCTCATTCGTGATCAATTACAGAGTCTCACGTGTTTGCATAACGCCGCACTTTTCCGGGGCTTATTTTGGTCATTTTTCAATCCAGTAAATGGAACTGTTCACTTTGTCCACTTAATTAAGCAAAAATGAGAATTTCTTCCTGATCAATTATCTATACCTAAATATTAGATGTATGCTTAGCGTGTTTGATTCTGCAACTGTTACATGTTAGCCTGCTATAGCAAAAAGCGTCAGCATCCAACATGCTAAGTCTATGAGAACTTGATAGGTCATGTAAAAGATGAATTTAAATACCCATAATGAAATAACGTAGCATTTTGCCTGAAAATCTGAATTTACACACAGCTTAACCCTTCTGTCGGTATATCTTTTAACAATTTAGTCTTATTTAAGGTAATTAAAATGTCGCTCCGTTGCGAAGACGCCATAAAGAATTTGGTACAATCAATGTAAAACGAAATTTTGCTAATTATTTATCTATGAGGAATAAGTGAATAATAATCTTGTAGTTTTAATGAATATACATAAACATTTCATAATCTTTTTCCTCGATATTCATTAACTAGAGGTTTACTTTTAAGACATTGCTTAGACGTTATTTCGATCTTCACATTATATCGGCTCATATCAGGTTCTTGAGGTCAGGTTCATCTCCGGCACAACTTGCACATTTTCAGTATGGAGTCTGCCAGATAAAAAACCAACAATTCTTCTGCCCAATTGAAGTAACATCAAAAGCAAATATTTTTCCATTATAATTTTCTGAGCCGGCAATACCTAATATTCGAGTCTTGAAAGGGTCCTGATCGCAGAGAGGTGGAAAAAAAGCAATCAAGTGAAAACAAACCAAGTCCATTCAACCACAAAACGAACACATACATACTTCTAATTACGATCTGCTTTCACAGTCAGCTGCCAGATGTGGGGGAAAAAATAGGACAATTGAGAAAGCCAACTCACCTTTTTAGCTCTGTACTTTTTAGTTTTCAAACGCGAACTGCACACTATTATTTCGGCGTAACCTTGAAGGGTCATATTGGAAGGAAAGGTGTTGGATAGATTCATCAATTTTCCCTTCAACGGGTGAACTAACAGCGGATTAATGGGATCCGTATAATTTGTTTATTCAAAAATTTAAATTGAGCGTAACAACAATCGAAACTAACCCATCAAATACGACAATTGTTGGATTAGACAAAAAGGTTGCAGCAGGATAGGGCGATGTATATCAACACATAGTTCAAGCTGTATGATTAAAAGAAATATTCTCTACAGTATATTTCATGCGTGTTGATATCTTTACAGAATTTACATCATCGCTGATGAATAAATATCGAATAAAGAAATCTCAATTAACCGGGTACAGAATATTAGGTGAGGAGAAAATGATTTTGAGACGACTGGATTACTCCTCTAGATCCAGGTCTCCCAATTCTTCTTCCAGTCCTTCCAAATCTTCGTCGGTGAATAGATTCTCATTGATTGTTAAGGCTGTCGCACCTTCGCCCAGGATCGTTACTTCTGTGAATGCGCAATATGTCGTTATATCAACTTATAAAAACCATGTTTGTTCAGGAGCGGTTCTTGCAATATCCTAGAGTTTACCTGTACTTTCTCCATTAGTTTGAGCATCGACGTTGGCTTTGAGCCGATCATCTTTAGCAACGGTGATGCCATCGGTGTCTGCTTCCATGGCGTTATAAACTAATTCATCCATGTTTAACTCTTTGTATTCTATTCCTCCATCTTCATCGTCATCGCTCAAATCGTACGAGGCAAACGCTTCGTCTCCGTCGTCGATGCCTGGTAAATGTTACGAAAATTATATCACAGCAGCTTGTTAATTGGAAATACAGCGGGAACTTACCATCACCAGCTGCCAGCAAAGGATTAAAACTAAACATTTCACGACCAGAGATGCCCACTTGATGACCAGCTTTGTAGTCGTTTCGACGTTTCTCTTCATCCTTCACAGCCTGTTCTGCTTTTTGTTTCAATTTTCTCTTCTTCCATGCCAAGAAACTGTTCAGAGTAATTTTTGTCTAGACGCAAAATAAATGATAACATCAGCAACTCGCACGTGATTAAAATCTCAGATAGTGCTCTAACTATGTTACCTGGTTGGGACCCAAGTTCGCTCTTTCTCTCTCGATAAGATCCTCCAGTGAAATTTCATCTTTCTTTTCTTCCTTCTTCTTGTCTTTTTTCAACACGAATCCCGGAGGCAGCGCGTGTCTATAAATACATTTCAATCCAGAAGGGCACTCCCAGAACCAACCATATTTTGACTTTTCTACAGCCTCCAAAAAGTGCTTGCAAATCTGAAAAAAATTTAAGATATGTTGTAATAATCATGAAAATTGGTGCAGACGTAGATCCGTTTCATATCGATCCATCTGCATTGAAAGATAATAAAGCTTTTGAGCATGAGAAATAAGAACATTTAAATCTAGAAGACTCACAATATCAGTGGTTGCCTTATTGGCGCCAGTTGCTTGCTTCTTTTCAACTACTTCCTTGAGTTTATCTTCATCCCAGGTGTCCATGGTATCACCCTCCTTATCGTCGCCATCGTCACGCATGTCACAATAAAGTGACCTCTTCTCTGCTTTTCTTTCTATAGTCAAGTCATGAGAGAACTTACATCTGTCTCCTTTTGTGCATTGACCTTGTTTGAAGAACGCGCAGATGACAGACTTAGGATCCGTTCCTGAATGAAACATTAATGGTTAAATTTAGGTGAAAAAATGAGTCTCTGTTACAACTACCTCAAAAACCATCTTATTCTGACTGACAGCAATATGAACGCTTTAAGTAAAGGTATCTGCGGATTTACCTTTATCTACTTTTTGAGTTTGAACTGGCTTGAATATCATGGCCAGTTCTTTCTGCTCCTTGAGCTTTTGCTCCTTCTCCAATTTCTTGGTAGACGGATCATCGATTTTTCTTGGGTTGAGACCTCCAGTTTTCACTTGTTTTTCTACTTGTTGGATGAACTTCTGTTGCTTTGCTCCCTTCTTGTTCTTTATACCAAAAGTTTTGTCCTGTAACATAAAATACATAAGTTTCCATTATCATAGGTAAATTCATAACAAAGAAAACCCTGGAGATCTTCTTTTCGAAAATAGTATTACAGCAAAAAAAAAAATGAAATTCATTGTATATACAAATGTCCCTTAAAACATGGAAAAAAAAATAGCTATGGGATATTGCTACACGTGGGAGCTGAAAATCTGTATGGATCGGAAAAATGAATGAACTTATTGAGATGCAATCAGCAGCTTCAGTAGGGAAGATTTGAAAATTGGGATCATCGAAGAATCTACTTCACTGTCGGCAGACTTATTCACCACAAGAAATAAGTAGAAAAGATGAATGATGTCAATATGCAATTACTTCAGTCGATATATCGCTATGCAAGTTCTTCAAGCTTACGTTATATCTGATGTTCGCTCAATCATATGAGAATTTGGACAGTTCTTAAGAGCGCACATTGTGAGCACCATCGGTTCAAGTAGTCACATGGCGTAAGTCCAACGACAGCCTAAGTAAAATGATATACATGTAGCCTTAAAAGTATGCATGTGCGTAAGAGTGCAAAACTCTAGGTAGGTACAATTTTGTCATGAAATGATTTTTGTTCAGAATAACCATAGATCTTCATCACGGTGACAAAAGAATATAGACGTTTGAAAAAAAGCGATTGCAGTTGAACAGAACGTTGTAAAATGTTAGGAAGATTCACATGCCTTGCCATATTAGTGGCTCACCTCTATGACTTTCTCCTTCTTCTTTAACTCCGTTTTTTTGCTCGGAGCCGGAGCCTTTTTCGGCGGCATGTTTTATCGATCTTCTCACTAATTTCGGGCCTGATCAAAATGTAGATCAAATATCAGCAACAGCCTTTGGGAATTAAAATAGCTGACATATAAGCATTTAATAACCCTCAAAGTTCTCGCCACAAGTGCAATGCGGCCGCGGATCGCTCCAACACGATCCCACAAACCTTGATCCCACCAAGTGGGATTTTATTTGGCGTTGATAAATATTTAAAGAAAAGTAACTCTACACGCGTTTTGCAATTTCGTTCTACGACATCTCTATTCGATGAAGTTAGACAAAACTAATTTAGTTTCCGCGTGACCTCTATTAATAAAGTAGAAAACCGATTTTCGAAATCTTTCTTGTTAGAGGATTGTTGGACTTTGTCGGCGATTGTTGGAACCCTTAACATTGTTGGCAGTTCTGCGGATAATTTCGGAACTTGGTTTCACTGAATTTAAATGACAGCAACGGACGACGCCAATCGGACCCAGAAAAAGGACCGCGAACGTTCATAAACATTGTGTTTCGGAAATTTTCTAAATTTCGCTCAAAGTTGACATGGTCGTCCCAGATTTTGTGATACCTTCGGACAAGGATGAACTCCTTCAGCCACAAGCAGGAAAATACTGTGTCAGAAAACTACATCCACTTCGGGAAATCGAGAGGTCCCTTGCTGGTATTTTATAGCACTATTCACTAATTTTGCTGCTATTCATAAAACAACCTTAGATACAGATGCAATTCTAATACTTCTAGATGCTCGAAAAGCGCTGCAAGAAGAAGAAGGGTCCAGATTTATATTCCAACACTTTGACATGTACTTTTCCATCCTTGTGCACGGAGCCAACTCGAAGGTGTCAGTTTATATTCGGGCAGTTGATCAGATCTACAAATGCCTTGAGATGTTCGTTGATGAAGTTACCAAAGCATTCGATAAAAACAAAGAGCCGTACCCAGATGACAAACTTCGACTTATCTGCAGTTCTAAAATGCTTGCATACTTGTTGTCACAGTTAATTCGTCACATCGAATCCACTGGCATTGAAGAAAGCACAGGGCAAGGAAAGCGTGGAAAAGCTAATTCCAAATCAGAAGAAGAAAAAGAATGGTTTGAAAAAACTGACGAAATTTTAGTGCTTGTATACCAATGGATTCAATTGCCTCTAGAGAAACTTTGGCAGCCACCAATAGCTGATGCTAGTTTTATCATGACGATTGCAGATATGTGCTACAGAATATTGGAGAGATGTAAAACCGCAAAATCTAAGACCATGCGTGAATCTATTTTTCAGATTTTAGGAACTCTGGTAAAAAGATACAATCATGGTATATCATGTGTTGTCAAAATAATTCAGCTGGTCAAAGTATGCGATGGATTAGCACCACACTTGGCGACTGGCATCATTCAATTAATCGAGGAAACTGGAAGTACTGGAATTATTAAGGAAATGCTGAGAGAAATTGATCGAGCAGCTCCAGAAGAAGGAGGGACCCGCAACATAGCGCTTTTCCTTGAAACAGTCGCTTCTTTAAATCCACAGCTCATTTTACCAGCAGTTACCAACCTGACAGATCACTTAGCAAACGATTGTTACCTCATGAGAAACTGCGTCATTGGTATCCTAGGGTCGATAGTCAAAGAAGTTCTGACCTCTGAAGATTTATCTGACGAGCAAAAAGCGAAACGGGATGAATGTTTGGATAATTTGATGGACCACTTACTGGATTCGAATGCATTTGTGAGGGCTAAGGTCCTCCAGGTCTGGCAAAATCTTTGTGCAGAGGGTGCTGTACCTCTGGCAAATCAAAAAGTACTTCTTGAAGCTACTATCTTACGCCTGGATGATAAGGGTGCATCCGTTCGCAAATATGCTTTTCAACTGCTGAAAACCTTGCTGCAGTGCAATCCATTCGCTGGAAAGTTCAAGCAAGGAGAACTGCAGCAACAACTGACAGATGAGAAGCTCAAACTAACAATTCTGGAACAAAGAATTGCTAGATGTAGTGAGCCGAAATCAAAAATGAGGGTAAAAATCTGGAAACGTCTAGTCCCAACCATTCGTGATGCCATAGCAAAAATAAATGTGAACGAACACCTAGCAAATGACCCAGAAGAAATTGTCGATCTAGATACTGCCTTCGAAAATGTGAGGTATTTGCTTTTAGAGGAAAAAGTTCACAAAGGTATAGAGTTATTATTAAAAATAACTACAAAATTACCTGGCAGTGACGCTGTTGACAAAATGACTGTCGAAGAGCAAGAACAGTATATAATGTCCCTATTGCATAAGATATTCATGGAATCTCAAGAGGTTGGAAGTGTAACAGCAGAGCAAGGCGATAGCAATGGCGATAGCAATGGCGATAGCAATAAATCCAACGAGCTAGAGAAAAATAGACAAAAGTTGCAAGAAGAATACGAAGCTCAAAAAAGATTATTTGAGTATGTTGAGAGTTGCGCTACCTTTGCCAGCAAGCTTGTGGAGTCAGTTCCAATCGCAGAAGGAAGATTACATTCTGTTGTAGCAAGTGATGCTATTGAAGCCTGCTCTTTTCTGGGTGTTGCATATCAATTTGGTGTCCAGGGAGCAAAAACAGCAATTCGCAAGGCGCTCTGCCAGGTATTCTCACGGGATGTTTCTGTACGAGAGAACTTGGCAGAAGTGTACAGAGAATTGTATATTGGTGAGGATGAAAAGTATCAGTCTGACAGGCAGAAGGCATTGAGTATTGTAAAAGCACTGATTAAGATAGTGAGAACTTTGGAACCCGGGCAAAGTCCCGCGCTGGTGAAATTGGTGACGACATGGCATTCGAGTAAGGTGCTCGGTCCAGATGTGTTCCAGGTAATGTGGGAGCAATTCTCTCTGAAACTTCCTGAAACTTCACCTGGCGCAAGTCGGGCAGCGCTAATGCTTTTAACTATGGTCGCTGAAACAGAGCCTGCCATTTTCACCGACAATTTTGACATTCTTGTAACTGTTGGTTTGGGTCCAAGAGCAGAAAATGATCTTCTTTTAGCCAGAGATACTTGTCGTGCCATATCCAAAGTCCAGGTTCAAAATGTTGACCCTCTTAAACCTCCATCAAGGCTTTCCAACGATCACCAAGCCTTTGAAAGGCTTTTATTATTTCTGGTGGAAAAATTTTCTGATCAAGATGAATCTTGTTATACAACATTCTCTACAGAAGCGATTAACGCTATTTACCATATAGCAGACCAGCCAGACTTGTTGATGAAAGATTTGCTGTGCAAGCTAATTAAGAACTTTCAACCAGCAAATGGCGCAAGTCAGAAAAGCCTGTTGCCTTCCGCTTTACTGGCCAACTTATTGCACATTGTAGGCCACATTGCAATCAGAGAAATGATACATTTGGATACAGCTGTCTTCAAAGAAATGAAACGTAGAAATATGGTCGCGGAAAAGTTAAAATCACAGAAGAAAACTGATCCGCGCAATGATTCCATCATTCTCAATAAGACAGCATCTCGAAGTATTTGTCCCAGTGAATTTGATACGCCTTCCAGCGCCAGTCGGATGCGACGTTGCAAAGATGTAATTTACTCTTTTACTTCCACAAGAAATTTGAATTTTTTTTAATATTATTGCGATGAACAAAGAATGACTAGACAATTCATTTTGCCTAGGCTTCGACCATTGAGGATAACGGAGAAGCAGCATTGGAAGGTGCGACAGCGGATGATGCAGATGCGGAGTTTATTTACAACGTATTGGAAAACGAAGTAGTCTCGGGAGATGGGCTGCTAACTAAATTTGTGTGAGCAGACAGTTGTAAACATGTGGATCGAAAAGAACCCACAAAAAAAGTGAATTCTTTGACTCTCAGTTTCAATGATTTTCTTCCAGCCCTCTGGTGCTAGCTGTCTGCCAGCAACCCACGCAGTACCCGGATGAAGAATTACAGATCGCAGCATCCTTGGCCCTGAGTAAAATGATGACAGTCAGCCTTACATTTTGCAAAGAACATCTTCAGTTATTAGTTACCATTATGGAACGCTCCCCATCTCCATCTAACAGAGCTAACATTCTCATCGGGATGACCGATCTAATGCACAGATTTCCTAACGAAGTAGAACCGTGGACCGAACACATTTATGGACGGTGAGATATCATTTACTTCCTCTCGGCCTAGCATCAATACGCTGTGATAATAATTGACGATATTTATTCTGAGATCTTGTTAAACTTCAGATTAGGAGATGAATCTCCTTCCGTCAGACGCACTTGCGTAAAAATGTTATCCAACCTTATATTGCGGGAAATGGTACGAGTCAGGGGTCAAGTAGCACAGTTGGCAGTCTGTCTTATTGACCCGGAAGAAGTTATTCGACAAGAAGCTACACAGTTTTTCAATGAACTAGCTAACAAAGCAAATGCTCTTTACAACATCATGCCTGATATTCTTTCGAGATTGACCAATCCTGACTTGAACCTTGAGGAAAACAAGTTTCGGCAGATAATTAGGTAAGTATCTGTTGTTATTACTATAAACAAAATTAATGAGATTAAATTTTCTGTCCACAGATTTATTCTAGGCCTCATACAAAAAGAAAAGCAAGTCGATACGATAATTGAAAAAATTTGTATCCGATTCAAATTAGCTACCGCTGAACGTCAGTGGCGTGACTTATCGTACTGTCTCTCGCAGCTGAAATTCAATACGAAAGGTGAATTATTTTAGTGATTAATTAAACGTGGTCGATGATGGTTATAAGTTTCGCTTATCTTATTTCTCTTTCACTTTCTACCAATAGGAATACAACGTCTCATCGATAATTTGAATCTTATAAAAGACAAAATTTATCATGACCCTGTCCTAAAGGTCTTTCAAGGCATTATTGAACAAGCAAAGAAGAAAGCTGAAACAAAGACGGTTGCTCTTGAGCTAGAAGAGAGGGTTGAGCGATTGCTCACTTGCAATAACGAGACAAGTGATTCAGAAAAAGATGAAGAGAGGGAGAAGCCAAAGGGAATGAAAAAAGGAAAGCGAAAAGAAACGGAAAGCGAAAAGGACGATGCGGACTCTGATTCACAATTCATGCCACCACCTGCTTCGACCAGATCTTCCAAACGGACTCGGACAAGAGCCAGTACAAGATTGAAGCATAAACCAGTGGCACTTCAGCTACAGGAGTAATTCCCATGTAATTAGAATACCGTTTTTTGTACAATGGACACTGTCCTTAACAGATCAAGGTGCAATTTATACAACTATGTATACTTATTTTTTATAAAGAATAAATCACGAGGATGAGAAATCAATGGTGAACTTGGATTTTCTTTTGAATTGATTGAGTTATTGCCTCTTTTTTTTTTTGAAAATGATGCATTTTTCAAAACACGCTGGTCTTTTTGTGGAAACGCAAAAGAAACGGAATCAACGGATGATTTCCCGTCATATTCCGCATGAAACTGTGCTTTTGTTTAAAGTGACAACAAACGAAAGATAAGCGACATGGAAACAGAAATGTAAATCATTTTTAATTTAGAGCACCGTAACCTACGAACTGTTTTGGTTTCGTGCGGTTTTTTACATGTATTTACTTATTTTGCTTTGAAAAAATTTACACTTCCAACTATTTCGATAGACGATTTATTAAATTATTTTCTTTCCGAAAGAAAGACGCCCCACATCTATTCAAATCTGACAGTTTCAATTTACTACAAGTTATGGCTCTAATTAAGTTCTAAAATTATTCCAATACGATCGCATCATGGAAGACCGCAAAATGCAACAGTGGACTTCTGGTAAATATTCATGCAAGTTTTCACAAACATAAAATATTGTCTCGCGATTTGTCTTACAGGAGATTATACTCCATTCGTTAGCAGTCCCCTAGGTAGTACCTATCCGAGCAATGTAAAGATTACTAGAAGTGGTCCAGACACGAGATTATCAGGTGATTGAGTTGACGAATTTGAAACTGTGTTTTTCTATTATTTTCATATGAACCTTCCCCAATATTCGACATTTGTTATTCAGAACTAGAACAACAGCTAGAGGTTGCAGAATCGAGGTGCGGATCTTTAAAATCCCAATTAGATTACATGAAAATGTTATATCAGGGAGTACAACCCTGCTCCACACATTCAATAGAAACTGGTCAAGAACTTTCTCAAACTTTGTCAAAGAATGTGGTTCGTCAGTCACCGCGACAGGAAGATCAGCCGCTTCATCGGCCGAAGAACATTGCTCAACAGCCTCAAAATCAGCCAAAGAACATTGCTAAACAATCGTCACAAGAGGGGATTGAGCCAATTACTGAAAACAAAGAAAACCGAGATGACAATTCTGCAGCTGACGAAGATATGAAGTATTATCAATTCTTGCACGAGATACAGAAGATGCAAGAAATCACCAGGGGAGACGCGGGTGAACTATCAAATTCGTAGATTTTCTCTACTCGAATACTTTATCTCCAACTGGATATATTTCAGATTATGAGAAAGTATCTTCGAAGCAATCTCCAAGGTCTTCACGCCTCACCCCGAGACATGTTGAACCCCATTGTACAGTCCTTAATGAAAACGAAAGTATCTCTGCAGAACATAGACACGTAAAACAAATACGCAGAACCCATAATCTATTGAATTCAGCTGCCAAAACAACTCCAGAATCTACATCCATCCATAAATCCCTAACTACAGCTGTAACATCCCTGGAAATACCAGACGTAATAATGTTCATAATCAGATGAGTTATCGGTAGGTGACGCGTTGTTGTCACCTTACCGATTGCGAAGCTTAAACAGCAAAGGATTTGGTCGGTGAATTTGAAATAATTATTAATCAAATCTGACACAGGTATCCAAAGAACACGATATTGATGATGCAACGGCCTCAAAACGCCCCTATGAGCATACCGATGATTATTCGGTATTCTTAGAAAACGATTTGGCAATTGCGAGGAATCTCACTAGACAATCAATCTCAGAGAATAAATCTGAATTCGGCGAAAATGGGGTGATCCAGGAAAAGAGAGATACTAAGAAACACGAACTGGTTTTGAAATTATCAGAGAGCATCGATAGTACTCCTACGATCAGACGGAAGAAGATCGTTAAAGTTGATAGGAAACAAAAATCGCTTCCATACACTGGACAGGTAGTCAAGAGGACTTTAAATACTAAGTACGATGATACTTTGTCAGTAACATCTAAAACGAAACGAAAGAAGGCTAAACTTAGGAACGCCAACTCAAGAAATACCGTTATGACCAAGGAAATTAATCTAACTGACAGAAAAGATTCCAAGAAACGGAAACAAAAAGGTGAGGTGACTCAATGGGTGAAAAGTTGCCTCGAAATAGGCCTAACAAATATTGTTGATGAGTTTCAGTTGTAATACTCTAGAACAATGTGTAGGGTATTCGTCGGCTACGCATGTATCTCATCAACCGCCAACGCATATACAACGAATGCCTCAAACTAGAGCCGAAGTCGTTGAGATATATCATAATAATGCCGTAGAAGGTGGAAGCGGTAGCATTTCTGTCTCTTCGAGTAAACATGAGGCACAGCCACAAAATAATGATGCAGTATTCAAAGTAGACAGTGGTGGACGGATCTCCTCTCGTAAAACATATCAACAACAAGAGCAACAAGTAACTGAACAACAAGTTCGCATTACTGGTCAAAAGGTTTTGGACCAAGAAGGAAACGATGGCAGGTAGCAAAATTTGGGCAATAATTTTGCAGTTAAGCTGTTTCGAACTTCCTCTCTTGTTATTCGGACTGATAGCTTGTTTATATTCAGAAGATCTGCACAAGATAACATCGCGGGAGTTCAAAAATACTCGTCCCAAGGTCAAAGGAGCCAGAGTTATGAGATTCAAGATTGTAAAGCGGCATCAGCGCAGTGCAGATCTGCTCAACCCTTGCGATATTTTGACCCCACGATAACGAGAAATTATGAGCTACCAACGGTGGCTTCAAAGCTCAAGAAAGTCAATAGGTCCTACTTTAACAGATTCAATTTTAGAAATATCCCATTCGTCGTCAGCACTTCTGTTTCACCCAGCCATAATTTGGGCCTTAATATCCAACAAGTATGTAATCATCAGTTTTCAGAATCCATTTACAGTACGAGAATATTTCTACATTCGGCATTTTTGTAATTTTCAATTAAAAAATCATGCTAATATATTATTTATCTAAATATCCGTTAATGAGCAGGTTGCCGTGAGATCCCGTAAGTTTCCTGTAGCCTCAGAATATTTCACAAACTATCTCTCTCAGGTACTCAGTATAATGAAGACGCGGCAGCCAATGACCACAGGAATAACGCCTTTACTGATTCGCAAAATGAGTAAAGGAATCAAGCCAGTATCAACATTTTTGGATCGAGCGTCTTATAGTCCAAAATCACCAAAAAGTTCGATACTAGAACCACAAAATGATAACTGGGAAACCGTTAAGTCAAATTATTCTGGATCGATGACCATGCAAACGCAAAGACTAAATGGCTTTCCAAAAATGCACACATCCTGCGACATCACACTGGGACCGAATAATTCCAAGAAAAGAAAATCCCAGCATCCCTTGATCGAGGAAGAAGAGGTGAATAATAGAAGAGCGACATATCCTCGTTCCAATACCCTTCAGATGCATTCCTACGATCGCTAAATTCTATCAATTTCTCATCCAGAGTCGTATATCCGGTGAAAGAAATTGGCTACAGCAACGAGAAATTGGATGTGGTAGTTGCCCTAATGAAGTCAAAAGCTATAACAAAATGCTGAAACAATATACATCCAGAAAGAGCATAACGGGCGATCCTACGTTGACCGCGAGTGCACTGTTGAGAGAGCGCCAAGTAAATTATATCTTTGACAATCTAAAATCGATCGTTCTTAATAAAATGGTACTAAACATTACAGGAAGAAATAAACGTCGGTGATAATCAGTTCAGTCAAATCGAGAACGGAACGAGGAGTGCAAACGGAATCCGTGACGTGTTGATAAACTTACATGACCAGTTTGAAGAACTAAACAAGTGCGTGACATTGCTGATATTCATTCTTTGTGGGACGACTATCTACTTTTCGAGTTTCTGGATTAATGCATCATACGAAATATTACAGAGCATACGAGAAGTTGCAGGGGCAAATGGCAAAGGCTAACGACAAATCGTTAGCGAAGCAAGCAGCAAGTTTGGAGAAGGAACTCAATGCTAAGGAAGACGAAATCAACGCCGTTGTTGGGCTCTATAAAGAAGTAAAAAATTGTTTGAATATAGATTTATTCAAGCTCTGATGTCTGATCATAGTAGGATTCACATGTGAATGGCTGTTTTTTGTTGTTTTATAGGTTTTATATTTGAAACAACAGGTGAATTCAATTCACAGCAAAAACAGCATAGTTTGTATCTCAACGATTGAAAACCCCTCCAGTCCTGGTATGATGCCACAGGTGATACGAGGTCAAATGAGTAACCCCATGCAGATATTTCGCATGCGTGGCAAAAGTGTGAATACACGTGAACCTGCAACTTCTACACGTCTCGCCGGACTCCTCCGAGAAATTCAGTCGTTTCAAAAACAGTTATTGGCATTGTAAACTGTTTTTTTAACAACCTCGCGAATACTGTTTTTCCAACAGTACTGTTTC
This sequence comes from Athalia cordata, assembly GCA_963932425.1. Taxonomy (NCBI): domain Eukaryota; kingdom Metazoa; phylum Arthropoda; class Insecta; order Hymenoptera; family Athaliidae; genus Athalia; species Athalia cordata. The sequence continues at coordinate 2,765,763 of OZ010627.1, forward strand.
ATCAATTTTTCCAATCAATATGACCGATGGATTGCACGAAATCCATGCAGTCGATAAGTTTTTTTAAATTTATATTTCTCATACCCATTTAATGCCTCTGTATAACAAATTAGTAATAAATGATGGAGATTTCATAAAGGTGATCAATTTGCGTGCCATTATTCAACATTCAAATAATAGATATCGACATTCGATCGTAGACACGATTCGACTTCTCGCCGTAATGTTAGCGCTAAAATAGATTTGAACAGGTTGCGTTTGGGCTAGATGGCGACTGTATGCAGGCATTCGGACTGAAAAATAATTAAGTACGCATGCTCCTGGCAGTTGTGAAATCAGAATGTCGTGGTGAATCCTTCGGCGAACACACGTGTTGTCGTTTTAACCTAGGCTCAGGCCGCATTGTCCGTTGCAGGCGTATTTACCGAACATATTCAATACTGAATTTAGTTCATAGCCCATTATTAGTGAGTGAAATACATCGAGATGATTATCGAAAATCTCAGGATTTTCTGTGAACGGAATGACAAGCTAAGGACAAAGTTTCTACCGTTTATCAAACTACACGTAAGTACTGAATGTTTTGGTATTTTGTCATGCATTAGAAGTTATATGATTGTGGAAAAGTTTATTCGCTTCAATTATAAAGTACAAAAAATTGAACGAGAGTCGCTTTCTCATTTTCAGAATCTTATTAAAGCCGATTATGATAGAATTATCGAACTACTAGGAGAACTGTTGATGAATCCAGACAGCAGCCAAGATGTTGCTGACCATTTTCCTGACATATTATTATTACTTTTATCATTGGCTATCACACCAGATAAATGCTGTCTCTTGAACGCAGAGGATCCTAACGATATTCATAGATTAAACTGTGTCGTTTTGGGAAAGTTAATTTCAAATCATCCAGATGTACTTGGGTAGGTGGTTTTTAAAAATGTTGCGGTATAATTCTGTTACGAATTATTGTTCATAGCATCTGATTAACTAGCTCGATAACTTTTACTTTTCTCAACGATTTCTTCTAACAACCTTTGCAGGTTTGCTCTACGATACTTTGAGAATAATCCAGCTCCTTTCGAAACTGGAAATGAAGGTGGAGAAACACAAGTCAAAAAATTCAAGCGGAGTTTTCTAAGTTCCACAATTCTCAAAGTATCAGATCTTGATATAGTTACCGCATCTCACAGTATCTTGCAAAGTGCACCTCACCATTTTAAAGGAAAATGGAATTGGTCTAAGTTTTATAAATATTTAACTAGTAAAGAAGAGAATACAAGATGGTGAGTTACTAATGGGCTTGCTAGTTTCTCACGTAGTTCACCAGGCTTTTACTTTTAAACATTCTGTATATTATTTTCAGGATTGCCCTGAAGTGCATAGCCATTGTTTTAGATATGTCAGAGTCTTTGTTCACAAAAAGTGCCCAAACATGGTACAAAAATTTGGATGAGTTTCTTGTAGACGTTAATACTAAATCCTTGAGGCCAATGAAATCCACAGCAATGTCAACTGCAGAAATAGCTAATATTGCCAATAATGTGTCCTGCGTGTCACCTATCGGTGGAATATTACTACCAGTTTTAAACTCCAATGAACAAAAAAATAGCACCGGTCTAGTTCCTGTACCCTCAATGGAAGAAAATCTTAGAAGTTTAGCATTGGCTGTAGCTTCACGGAAATGTGTTTGCTTACAGGGGCCAGTAGGCTGTGGAAAAACAGCTCTGGTCGAATACCTGGCCAAAGTAACTGGTCATGGGCCATCGCACTTTCTAAAAGTTCAACTCGGTGACCAAACTGACTCGAAAATGTTGCTCGGAACTTACAGATGTACAGATATTCCAGGAGAGTTTGTATGGCAACCAGGAGTTCTGACACAGGCAGCTACTGCTGGAAAGTGGCTCCTTCTAGAAGATATCGACAGCGCTGCACTGGATGTAGCTAGTGTTTTGAGTAACTTAATAGAAAGTGGAACTTTATCTGTACCTGGCTATCGAGATACGATTTATGTCAGAAGTGATTTCCAGTTATTTCTCACTCAAAGACTGATAACCACATCAACCGGAGTGTGCAAACAATTCTCAGGGGCTTCAAATCTGCTGGAAAAAAATTGGCAACAAATCAACGTTGAGCCGTTGTCCAAAAGTGAACTTATCATCGTGATACAAACCCTCTTCCCAGTCTTGAATACTGTTGCCAGTAGAATGGTTGACGTATTTCTATTTTTCTCAATGGGCAATCATCAGGCTGAACCAAATTCCGAAGAACGTTTACCGATCAGAACCGGTAGACTAACTTCAACCAGGGATTTAATCAAATGGTGCAATCGTGCGATCGTCAACTTTGTTGTCTCATCCCCAGAATCTGCACTCAAAGTTTTCCAGGATGCAATCGATATATTTTGCTGTTCTGTGCCAGATCAGGGTAAGTTTAACTCGACGTATAGGCTGTTCACTTATCAGGTGATTCGAATTACGTTTAATTGTCGATGATTTTTTTGTACAGTTGTCAGACTGAGCTTGGCTACTGTTATCGGAAACACGCTCGGAATAGTGAAAACAAAAGCTGAGTTCTTTTGCAACACACATAAGCCATCGATAAATCAAAATTCTGACTTTTTTGTTGCTGGGCGTGCAAGAGTTCGCTGTAAGAAATCGATTATGCCGGAATTTCGGCGTCTAAATACGAACTTTTCATTTACGAGGCCCTCTACTTGTCTACTGGAAAGGATATCTTGCTGCGTAGCAAGAAAGGAGCCTGTTCTTCTCGTGGGAGAGACCGGCACAGGAAAAACGAGCTCAATTCAGTACCTAGCTCAAAGTACGGGCCACAGATTAATCGTGATTAATATGAATCAACAAAGTGAGAGTACCGATCTTTTGGGAGGATATAAACCAGTAGATATAAAGTTTTTGATTACACCGATTAGAGAAGAATTCGAAATGTTATTTCGGTCTTATTTTGCTGTGGAACCAAATAGAAAGTTTCTGGATCACGTGGCCGCTACTTTCAATCAAAGCAAATGGAAGACGTTGGTCAAGTTAATGACTCACAGCACTTCAGCCGCTATCAAAAGACTGAACAAGAATATACACGAAACAAGCAATACAAAGTCTGAATCGAACAATGTTTCACCTAAGCCAGGATCGAAAAGGCAAAATTCCGAGGGCGCAAAGAGCACTCCGAGTTCTGAAAAGAACAGCAACTTGGTAACATTGAAAAAATGGGAAACGCTTGCCGTAAAATTAAACAAATTGGAATCCCAAGTGAAAACTCAATACTCTCTCGCATTTGCATTTATCGAGGGCAGTTTGATCAAGGCTCTTCAAAAAGGATTCTGGGTTTTGTTGGATGAAATCAATTTGGCAAATGCTGAAACCTTGGAGTGTTTGTCTGGACTTTTAGAAGGCTCTTGCGGGTCCTTGTCTTTGATCGAACGCGGGGACAATGAACAAATAAAAAGACATCCAGATTTCACGCTTTTCGCATGCATGAATCCAGCAACAGACGTGGGCAAAAAAGAACTGCCAGTCGGTCTAAGAAATCGTTTCACGGAATTATACGTAGATGAATTGACAGAGCCAACGGACCTGCAGCTTCTGGTAGGGTCTTACCTCAAGGAACTACTTCTACCTCCGGCAAAACAAGAAGCCATAGTCAAGTTTTACCTCAAAGTCAGAAAAGAAGCCGTCAATTCTCTCTCCGATGGAACCGCTCACAAACCACACTACAGTTTAAGGACATTGTGTCGTGCTTTAAGTGTTGCTTCAGGAAACCCATGCGGCTCGGTACAGAGGTCACTGTACGAGGGATTTTGTCTGAGTTTTTTGACTCAGTTAGATCACGCGTCATATCCGATAGTCCAAAAAATGATAACCAAAGCCATTTTGGACAGCAAAGCAGTTGACGCCGTTTTGGGGATGCCGATACCGAAGCCGAAATGTGCCAGAGATGAAGATTTCATAAGTTTTGAGGGATACTGGGTCGTGAGAGGAAATTTGGAGCCAGAAATCCCAAGCAACTATATCCTGACCGAGTCTGTGCGACGAAATCTAAAAGATCTCGTACGAGTCGTGTCCATCGGCAAAATGCCAGTATTACTACAGGGTGACACTTCCGTTGGAAAAACTAGTCTTATCACGTATCTAGCCAAAGCCTCTGGACACACGTGTGTCAGAATCAATAACCACGAGCATACGGACTTGCAAGAATATGTTGGAAGTTACGCCGCCGATGATAGTGGAAAATTAGTATTCAAAGAAGGTGTATTGGTAGAGGCGATGCGGAAAGGCTTTTGGATAATTTTGGATGAACTCAACTTAGCTCCGAGTGACGTTCTCGAAGCATTGAACAGAGTGTTGGACGACAACAGAGAAATTTTCATTCCTGAAACACAACAGACCGTAAAAGCACATCCGAATTTCATGTTGTTCGCCACTCAAAATCCACCAGGCCTCTATGGAGGTAGAAAGGTCCTTTCCAGGGCATTCAGAAACCGATTCGTTGAGCTGCATTTCAACGATATACCTCCCAACGAATTACAAATCATTTTACATGAAAGATGTAGTATGCCAGATTCCTATTGCAAACAGATAATAAATGTCATGACCGATCTTCAGGTGAGACGTAAAAGTACAGCAGCTTTTGCCGGCAAACAGGGTTTCATTACACTTCGTGACCTGTTTCGTTGGGGCGAACGATACAGATTGGCGCCAGATGTAGGTAATCGTTTGTATGACTGGAGTCAGCACTTAGCGGACGAGGGGTACCTTGTGTTAGCTGCAAAAGTGAGAAAGCTTGAGGAAGCTGAGGAAATAAGAGAAGTCATCAAAAAGCATCTGAAAAGAGATGTAGACCCGGCCACATTGTTCACATTCAATGACAAGACATCTTCGGTGACAAAATTTATACTGGAAAAAGTCATGGACAAAGGTCACCAAATGTTTGGGCATATAGTATGGACCTACCATATGCGACGACTGGCAGTTTTGGTCGGTAAAGCCTGTCAGTTCAGAGAGCCAGTTTTGTTAGTCGGAGAAACTGGCGGTGGAAAAACAACGATCTGCCAAGTCATAGCTGCCGCAAGTGACCAAAAATTGTACACTGTAAATTGCCACATGCACACAGAGTCCTCGGACTTCATCGGAAGTTTAAGACCAGTTAGATACCGCAGTAACACCGATGATCAAAAACTTTTTGAGTGGGTCGACGGTCCACTTATTCAAGCAATGTTGAGCGGAGATTTGTTCTTGGCAGATGAAATTTCATTGGCCGATGACAGCGTGTTGGAAAGACTGAATTCACTTTTGGAACCTGAGCGCAGTCTTTTGTTGACCGAGAAGGGAGTGGATTCTGGAAGTGAAAATCAAGACAATAGTACGATTGTTGCTAATGAAACATTCCATTTTATTGGAACTATGAACCCCGGCGGTGATTATGGCAAGAAAGAATTATCTCCCGCACTAAGAAATAGATTCACTGAAATTTGGTGCGAAGGTTGTACCCAGAAGGAAGATTTGCAGGCTATAATTGAGCACAATTTGACGCACAATCCCGAGGTACAAAGTAAAGCAATTGCCACAGCGATCCTCGACTTCGTTGATTGGCTAACAACGTCTGAGATTGGAAGGCGTTTCACCGTCAGCATAAGAGACATTCTGACTTGGGTCAACTTCATAAATACATCAACTGACGAAACGAATATTATCTCAAAGTTGGACATCGGCGATGCTTACTTACACGGTGGATTTTTAACTTACGTCGACAGTCTTGGCTCTGGTTTGACGGGAATGGAAAGCTCGGAGAAACTTAAAGACTTCAAAGAAAGTTCTCGCCGCTTTTTAACGGCCCAAATCAAGGAGACTCTAGCCTCGAGTCTTTCAGACGAATCGACGATGGAAGTCAGTGAAATAAAAGCCGAAAATAAAGTCAACAGCTTCGGTATCAAACCTTTTTTTATTTCCAAAGGACCGAGTCCGACTCAGGGCGAAGAAACGTTTACATTCACTGCTCCCACGACTGGCTGTAACACTGTAAAACTGCTGCGAAGTTTACAGTTGAGTAAGCCACTGCTTCTCGAAGGCAGTCCCGGAGTTGGAAAGACCAGCCTAGTTTCAGCTCTCGCTAAAATTTCTGGTCACAAATTGCTCCGCATCAATTTAAGCGAACAGACGGATGTATCCGATCTATTCGGCGCTGACTTGCCAGTCGAGGGTGGAAAAGGTGGAGAGTTCGCATGGAGAGACGGTCCATTCTTGCAAGCATTGCGGGCCGGCCACTGGATACTGTTGGACGAATTAAACTTGGCATCTCAGTCAGTCTTGGAAGGTCTCAACGCTTGTTTGGATCACCGAGGTGAGGTTTATATCCCAGAATTAGGACGAAGTTTTTCAGTGAAGCCGGGCACTAAGCTATTCGCCTGCCAAAACCCACTGAGACAAGGAGGAGCTAGAAGAGGACTTCCAAAATCATTCCTCAACAGATTCACACAAGTATGTATTTTTTCTTCGGTTAAAACTTGTTATGTCGAGAGTTACTCTTCCTAATATCAAATACATGTTTGTTCAGGTCTTCATAGAGGCTTTATCAGACACCGACTTGACATTCATCGCCTCGGCTCAATTTTCCGAACTCCCCAAAACTCTTGTAGCAAAGATGGTTCAGTTCAATTCCACACTAGCTTCAGAGGCCGGTATAGCTTGGGGATATCGCGGCGCTCCGTGGGAAATGAATTTACGAGATATTGTGAGATGGTGCGAAGCCACGATTCGATCTTCCGATATTACCGGTGAAGAGAAAATCCGCAATTACAACCCTGGCGCAGCGGTAGAACTCATCTACGTGGATAGAATGAGAACCAAGGAGGACAAGCTCAAAGTACGTGATGCGAAAGATCATTCATTTTTTCGTGAAAAAAAACATTCATTTTACTCCAATCGGATTTAGCTTTATAGAAATATTTTCCTAACTCAAGGTCAAAGAATTGTACACGGAACTATTTCCTGCCGACTTGTATCCGCTACCTCCTGTTCAGCCTCTTCCACACATAACTGCAGACAGCTTTCACTTGGGGGACGTGTCGTTGGAGCGCAGCTCTTCTCGTGTCCACGACGATGAGAACTTGCTGCTCCTGAGAAATCAAACTGCGACCTTGAAGAGTCTGATAAAATGCGTCAACATGAATTTGATGGCGATACTGGTGAGTAGCATTTCTATGACATGATAGTTATCCATAACGTACAGTTTAACACGAGACTAATTGTCATCTGAATTCCAAAGATTGGCGGAAGTGGTTGCGGGAAGACGAGCATCGTGCATCTCTTGGCAAAGCTTGCGGGTCAAAAACTGAGGTCAATCGCCGTCAACTCGACCATGGACACCACGGAATTGTTGGGAGGATTCGAACAGGTGAGTGCAAACATTATTTTTTGCCGAGGAACGATGAGTTCCTGAAATTATCAAAAATAAAAAAAAACATCGAACAGGTAAGTGGTAACATTATTCTTCATAGAGGATCACCTGTAGAAAATATTTCTCTGCCCCATGACGAAACTGAACATTTTCTCCAATTCTATAAATTCACCCGACTGTTGACACATTAATATATAAGTAATGCGATCGATGTTTTTCATTTCCATTATATTTATTTACACAATAAACACGTAAGTACAACATTCAACTACAGTACGAATGAAAACTTCAATGAGTTCTTTATTCACTGTACATTTTATTGTAATGTATTACATTTACATTGTCTTGTTATTTGATTTTATTTCATTGATCAGATTTGTTTTATTTTTTATATACAACTTTTATATAATAATAATAATAATAATAATAATAATAGTAGCGATATTAATAATATATCAGTTCTTATTATATTTTATTAGTAAATATTTTTTTCTTTTTTATCGATCAATTTTTCATTTGTCGTTTCTTTATTTATAGCTTTCAGTATTTATTTTTATCAGGCACAATTTATTTATACATTTATTTGGTTTTTTTTTTCTTTCTTTTTTTTGATTATACTTATTCATTTATTATTTAATCTATATTTGTAATATTCATTCCTATTCTCTGAATTAATTTGAATTGACATGTATGTAAAGTCGCTACTCTCATTCAAATGGAAAATCAGAAATTTTGGTTTTCTTCAGATTTTCCATTGAATTCACACTCGAATTCGGTGTTTTTTTTACTCACAGTTATACTTATGGACCATATTTTCTTCGTACACCTGAGTCTGAATTAATGATTGATTATTTTCATTCTAACTACTCTAGTGAGTGTCTTAGAGTTTTTGATTACTTTGGAACCTTTTTTTTTTTTCTGTTTTTCGAGAAAACTAAATTAACTTTCGCAGCAAAGGCTTGGGTTTTAATTTCATGATAAAAATCTGCATACTATGAAAAATGGATTTCAGGTGTACTTATAATTCAATGTAAATGTGTTAGGTACGTGATAACGCGAAGGTAATCACATCGAGACACTACTTTTGTCGAACGACGACATTTTAACGGTAAGCAAAGTGTGCGGTTCATTTCTTTAATTATGATAAGTGTTGCGATTATGTGATGAACCTTAAATTTGGCACGAGCTATGAAGAGGTTCATTATATTTGCGAATTTATTAAAATTCGAACTGGCGATGATATGACATGCTCAGACGCAGCTTTGCTTATGGTAGAGATTCGCTGTTAACATTTCTCACGGAGTTCCATGCGGTTTTGAAAATCTGCTCAAAAACCCTACGGCTCGATGCCGAATCAGCAGCTCTTAATTAATTGTTACTTCTTTCTCTGTAATACAACGAAATATTTTTTAATCCTTTTTCGTATTGGACTCACTACGAATGTCAGTCTGTCAAACAAGTGGCGGAATATAATAGGAGCTGATTAGAGGTTGAAAAATATTTTTAATACCATTATTAGGCAATGATTGCTCTCGGCTTGCTAAAAAACTGCAATCCACCGATTACCACTTATTCTAAGTTCTATGGACAAGCTATTTTATTTATTTTTTAACTATAAGTGCACTGCTATCTATTTGGTTCTTGCTAAAAAGAGCTATCCGTGTTCTTCGTTTTTTTTTTCAAACTACCTATCTATATCTGTGACAGATACTTGGCATCGTTGACCATATTTCAGTAGTCGATACACACAATAGCTTAGGACATAGCTTAAGATAGATACTAAAAATATGGACAAGCAATCACAGACACTGGATACATTTAAAACACGCGTATTTTGATGTAAAAATTACGAGGGTCCGTTGCTAGGAAGATAGCAGATGTATGCTACATAATTGTAGAGTACGACGATGCAATATTTCAAAATCCAAGCCGTTTCAAGCTTAAATCGCATCGAATATCGAGTGCGCCGATAATAATAGCCTAAATTTTATTAACATTGGCAATCGTATGAATTATACGAGCTAATGATAATCGGATCTAAAATTGTCTCGAAATGAAATGCATCGTTCCTTAACGCAAGGGTGTATATTTCGGATTGTAAAAATGATTTCACTTAATACCGTAGATGAATTCGGATATCATCGGTGTAAAGATCAGTCTGTACAGGGATCAATATTCTTGATAACTTTGTCGATACCTTATTGGATTTTTAGTAGTAACTAATAATTTCACCATATTGCTTTATGTACATTAGCTAATTTCAAAGTTTACGCACACTTATCGAATTAATGTTTCCTTCTCGGATTCATCAAGGGTGAAGGGGTTGATGAATCACGGCACGGTTACCTAGCGATTTACCATCAATTCGTAATTACTAATTATCGACATTATCGCTTATTGCCTCGGCAATTACGATGCAGGTAATTTGTGGTTGCTGGAGTCTCGATGATCCAGGTTTTCCATCATTTATCTATCGTTTTCTGGCTATACCTTTTTCATTAATTCTATATCTCCATCTACGAATAGATTTCAACGAATGATTTATGATTTATTAGTTCTGATTTTCTTCTACCCTCGATACCTCCCATACTAGAAATTATATTGGTTCACCGTCAGGCCTATAATCGTATTTTTGGCACATTTGAAGTTGTGATTTTACAGACCGTGAAAGAAAAAAATGTCATCGTATTCTGTCTACATGTAATTTGCGGTATAAATCTTCTTTCTTTTCAACCCTGAGGGTGGTTCCAAGGTTCCTTAGTAACGAATATCATGTTCATTCGGTATTCATTCGCTCGGTAGATCGCTACTGGTGGGACTCATCGGAGACAAGTCGCTCAGGTCAGGTGGGGGTGGTAAAAGTAGACTAGGCCTCCGGGATAGTTCTGCTTGATAGAGGCTCGATGTACTCTTAGGTCTCGGTGGTAAATTCCAGGGGTCCGGAGGCGCGGTAATTAGATCATCCTAAATGAAGTAAATTATTTAAAAATTATCTCCATCGATTAAATCGCGCGCTGTATAATAATTGTATAAAAAGTCACGACCCACCATGAGCAAGTGTTTGGTAACCGGAGGTAAAGGTGGCTTCAAATGAGCGACGTCGGTGAGGTCGCAATTGTTAGTTGATAGGGCAAGAGGAGGATCCGGAGGGGAGGGTAAATGCAGAGGTGGTTCATAGCTGGGTGGTTGCACAGATTGTACCGGACTATTTATCGTCGATCCTAATATCCATCTCGCCAATCCCTCGCAGCATCCGCAACAAACATCGGACATACCTTGTCTCAGACCTCGATGTAGAGCCAGAAATAATGCGGGGTTGACAAAAGCGTGAACGTAGGCGATGTGGAGAGTGACCTGCGAAGTGTTAAATACATATAGATGTCTCATCTCCGATACATGTTTCCAGAAGATAAAATTTCAGCGCACTATTTCTCGCTCGATTTACCTCGTATCCTGTCGGGTTTCCAATCACCGGATGGTGGACCAGAGTGACAAAGAATAACGGTCCCCAGAATATAACGTACGCCGCTGTTATCACCAGAAACATTTTCACCCTCTGAACACCTTCGCGTTCCATTCGACGAAGATAATTTCTCATCCTACGGTGCTCCTCTATGGCTCCTCCTCGCTGTTTAACGTTCCAAATACAAAACATTTATATTTACTTCAAAGCAAATTCGATATCCTATTAAACATATTGGCACGACCGCTCAAGTCTCCGCATTCCGACTCGTCACGAAATACGATGAAAAACTGAAAGGCTCCCCTCCCCGCAAAAGTCATAAGCTGTGTACCCAAATATTGTTTAAAAAAAGAAAAAAAAAAAGAAAGAAAGAATTTCGCGAGGCGATCTCGAAAGATAATACTTGCTCTTCTTCCCGATCCATTTTAATACGGTGAAAGCGAGCTAAACATGAGCATTGAAATCTCCGTAGTCTACTGATTTTCAATAACTAACTTTCGGCGTCGTTCCATTCCTTGGATTCGTTCCATTATTGTCAATCGGACCGTTCGATCCTCCATGTCCTCCCGTTACGCTAACTAAAGTTGTAACTAATCCAGCGACACGGACCTAAAAAATTAAATACTTTTATTATTACAGATGGTGTACGTTTCAGGGTATAGTATATGATTCTTCTCGGCAAAAGCGTTATACCCTCAAACGTATTAACTTATTGCAGTTAAATTTATGCGTATGCTAAAGCACCATTCAATTTACGAGAGAGAATTGCTCGAAAAATCATCGAATGCCGTACAGGTGCAATGTGTAACAATTTTATTTGAATATTCTCTCAATTCGATCAAATTTATGGAAGCTCGTAAAAAATAAAGGGGATAGCTCACGCGGTACTCTAAAGAAAGAAAGGAAAAAAAAACGGCGAAAGGAAAACTATAGGGCTCTTCAAAATTGAAGGATAAAAATGATTTTTCTTAAAGGAAAAAACACTCACCGCTTCGACGTTTGCCTTTGTCAAATCTCGGTGAAGTTTTCTCAGGTGAAATAGGGTGAGCAGTACGCATATCACGTTTATCACAATCCATAAAACGTTTAGTATATAATGACGGAATGGCCCGTGTACCAATGGACAACTTGGAGCGTTGTGACCTGTTTCCGTATTCGCTGCTAGGGCACCGCTCAAAAATGTTGGTCCAAGATTTATCGTTATACTTGCGAACCATATCATGAATGTTCCGAATAATACGCACTGTGGAATAACATTTCTTTCATTTAATGTATTCATATTATTATTACACAGGTATACGTAGGTATACCAAACAAGAATAACCCTTGGATTTTGACTCAATAAACCACCTGCCATTATACCGCTTTGTCAATGTTTGCCTTTCATTGTCGAGTGGCCACTCCAATTCCGAACAAACTCTAAATTAACAGTACCTGTAATGGCAGCTTGGATTCTGGTTTGAAATTTCCCCGAATTATTTTCACATCAAATTATTCTCAGACTTTCAACAATCGATTTTCATGCGGTTCACGGGTTGAAAAAAAAAACCTATCGATTTCTAAATTGGATCTTCGAGAAGGTTGCAAAAAATTAATACCGATAAAGAAATGAAATCCTCTGACTTGAATCTGTTAAAATTGAAGCCCTTGTCCCTTGACCCCTTTGACCTTTTTCACGGTTTTTACAGCCCATTGTCGGTCAAGTGATCCCGCAAAATGTAGCCCTGGGGTTGAACCGGGTGACTGGAAAGTGGGAAGTGGCGAGTAGTTAGGAACAGTCTACGACGCGACGTGGTTGGTAACATTCGCATAATTGGACAGTTCGTAGTATTCAACACGCGGTGTTACAGAGTCAATTTCAACCCTTTCTCCTCTGCATCTTGTTCCCTTGCAGTGTTTCAGTTTTGGCTAGGTGGTCGCTTTTAGGCTAATGGCAAGGGTGGTTCAACGTTCGTGCATGTTTTGGGCTAAATGCTACCCCATTGTTTACCGACTGTTTAGACTAAAATCCGAAGTTACACGACCACGCTATACGACCGAGTGCCGAGTAATTCAACGTCGCCAAAAACATGATCATCCAATTTTCAAAGTTTGCCTCTATCTCTCTTCCTTTTTTCTATCATCATTTACCTGCGGCGAGTCCATGAGCAGGGGTGCGGTGAGGTCTGCCTCCTCATCGCTCTCCGGAAAAACTGGACTATCGTTTAAAACGGTAGTTAGCATATTGACCGTGGACACGGTAACCAGTAATAAAAATGCGGTTTCAACGAGCGAACATTTGTTAACGGGTTGACAATTCAATATGCTCAATCCAAGCGGTAATAAAATTGCTGCTCTAGCGCAGTCCACCATGGCTTGGTGAAATAGCAACCCCTGAGACCATCTGCAACTCAAATATTTCGTTGAAATTCAAAAAATTCTTCTATCCCTTCATGTTCATTTGTATTTACTTAGTTTTTGTTTCTCTCTTTCAAAAATATTCTACCGTGTATCCAAAATGAAATTACATCTGCGCCGTTCGAACAAAGTATGATGTGATTAAATTTTATTTTCGTTCGTGATCGATTGATCCGTTGAATTTTCATTATTCATTCTCGCCTATTCTTGTCTTTCATTTATGTTGTTCTATTTTATTTGTTATTCCCTTCGTTCGATCGGCGTTGATATAATCGATAAAGTAGATATCTTGTCAAATTTGTCAGGGAATATCTCCTAATATTCTACAGTGCAGGTTTTTCAACAAATTTTACATTATGTAGTCAGATTTTTAAATATAACAGGGAATTGTTTATCATACAAGTATAATTTAAATATATGCAGCAAATAATTAATTAATGAGGGTAAGAAAAATTGTTGCATCTCAAAGCTAATTAATGATAGAATATATATATATAAAAGTATATCAATTTATACCAACTCTCAACATTAAATTTTTACATGATAATTAATCAAACTACAGATACCAAATAAGATATATAATATCGAGACAAATTTTATTTACAGATACGAATTAGCGTTTTTGTTAATAATTGTCTTTTTTTTCCTCATTTTTCTCACAAACAAATTTTTCAAAGTAAGGTCTCCCACGAAAACAGGCTTTATAGGATAGGTAATATTCAATTCTATTAAACGCGTACAAATTACGAAAAACAAAGCCGACAATCTGTCATTTGTATGAATCTGTAGTACATCATGATTCCAAACTTTCAATCCGAATACGAATCTTTCTTTTCTTCTTCTTCTTTTTTTCATTGAATTCAATTATATTCTGATTGCATCTCAAAGAAGAAGGAATTATGCTAAACTACAATATATATTCATGAAGTATTACCATTGGACCGAAACTATTTGCTGACGTTCAAGTTTTCTCAGCTTTACGATCAAATTTCAAAATCATGATGATATATAGAATATTTATATCTAAATGTATCTCTGTGTGAATCGCTGAACTGAACAAATTCTACCAAGCCAAGGGGAGAGACCACCACCGCATGCTGTGATTATCTGATACACAGTAAAAGAATCATACGTAAAAACAAAAATAGAAGAAGAAAACAGAAAAAATAATTGAACAAAAAGAAGAACCAAACAAATTTATTTAGAGTTTTCTCGTTTACATTAAAATATATTACGATTGTTTTAAGGCATTTACCAGTTTATAGATTTTTTTTCTTTCTTTCTTTTTTTTTTTGCTTTCAATTTATTACAACAAATAGAATGTATTAGGTATATATATTGTAGACTTAACTATTTCAAGTTTATGACTTTGACTGTTTTTTTTTTTTTTTGTAATATTTCTTTTTATTCTTTTCTGCTTTATTCGTTTTAATAATATAGATGTAATCGGCGTAACGTTGAAAACTCTCCGTTCTTCTCGCCTATATATTCTTTCTTTTTTTTTTGTTATATTTATTTATAACGATTTATATTTATATTTTTGATTTTTAATTTTTGATTTTTTTCTCGTCCCATTGGGAAATAACTTTTTGACTTTATATATCTCAAATTTGTATTTTTGCTTGGTTTTCTATACTCTCACTTTTTTTTTTTACTTTTTTTTTTTTTATCTATATCCTGCCTAGAAATAATAAATTGTTATTATATATAAAATGCATAAGAAACGCACATGATATGTATTTATATTATATAATAATGCCTTCACGTGCTATATTGGAATATAATTGCAATTACCAATTTTTGAAAAAAAAAAATACTCAAGCTCAATTGTATTTTCGTTCGTTGAACGATAGATGCGGAAGATGAGATATAACTATGATTAGATAGAAAGAAAGAAATAACAATTCAATCTTGACGCGAAGGCATTTTTTTTTATTTCCTTTTTTTTCTTTTAATATGAGTGTAGAAAAATTTCCGTTATGAGGTTCGGTATACTTATACCTTCTTAGATGGCGTTTGGCCAATATCAAAGTCATGAGAATAACATTAGCACCCATTCCAAGGGCACCGAGGCTAAATATAACAGTAGCTTCCGTAATTCCTCCTGGATGACATTGAAAGACTTTTGTTGCATTTGAGGTAACGTTACCTGAGGCTCCGATGCCAAACCTCAGGTTAGCCCCGATCATGGCGACGGCTGAACCTGGAATTATGCGTGGAAAATCGAAATCAAACATTCTAGAAACAATTCATCTGTTCGATTAAAAACGGTAGGGGAATATAGAAGCATAAAAAATCCCCAAAAAACTGAAAAAACTGAAACAACTTTTTTCTGAATTGAATTCCCATAATCGTATTATATACCTAATATATTTTCCCACGTCTGCACATGTACGGAAATTTGAGAAAATTTTGTTAATTTACGTGTTTGGTATAATTATGACAAGCTCATAATTCTACCATTTGTAATCCAATTTCCATCGAATTTATGGGGTGGTAACGGATGGAGAAATTATTTCTCAACCGCGTTATTATCCCATTATCTATGCCTATTAATTATCCATAGGTATACAGTTTGCGGTTGCTGCAGCGGAAGGATCAGGAGAAAGCTTTTTCATCTATAAAAAAGCGCACGCGCGACGCGGGGCTTATCAGGAAAACAAAATAATATGATGAATGGAATGTGAAACGAGATAGAATAATACAAAGGGGGAGAGCAAAGAAAAAAAAAGAAGAAGAATTCATCCCCTTGAAAGGAATCGCACCAGAACTGCTCGTGGAAAACTCGTTAATTGGATTTGAAGCGCAGCTTTTCGCGAGCCCCTGCATATCAGGCAACTCTGCATACACCGGCGCACACCCTTTCCTCCTATTTTTCTAATTTATCTTTTTTTTCAAGTTTTCCAAAGATTCCTGAAACTTTTTTTTTACCATTACTTGCTGGTTCTGCCCCATATAATTAATTACTATATTCAGGTATGCAGGTACGCCAAACCAAGAAAAGAAAAAAAAAAGAAAAAGTGTTCAAGTTTTACTGCAGATAGTATGATTATTTTTTCTTCTTCTTCTTTAATTCTACAATCTTCGTTACGAAATTAATAGTCTATGGCTGGATTCTTGAGGCATGAGAAAAGAGAAGAAAAATATCGTATTGAAAGAAAATAACGGAGGCGCGCGAGGTGGGAATGGGGTTAAAAAATTTTACCGTTACATAAGTAGGTATACGACCTTTAGGTTGAATACGATGACTTTTGACCTCTGCATTAAAGACCGTCGCGTCGCGGAGAGGACTACTGTCACCGTGCAGGGGAGTTTTAACGAACATAAAAGGACGAGGGCGTGGCCTTAAGAGTTCTTATTATTAGATGATTTTTATTTCATTTTCTAATTATTTTAATTAAGAATATCGAACGCGTCTCTCATTTAATATTAGAAATATTTTTTTTTTTCTTTTCTCACCCACTAAATCATCGTCTCCTTTGTATAAGTGTGAGTTTGTTTATTTATATTTACTCATTTATTCGAACGTGATGTTTAAATATGGTTTTCAAGATTAACTTCCTTTTTTTTTTCTTTTTCCTTTCCGTTTATTAATATTTTTAGTCGATGCCCCTCAAGATCTTTCACCCAACCGCCGTACTATATAACATCGAATTTAAATTATTCTGAACATTTGCTCGTTCGTTCGCGGAGATCCAATTACTGTAATTTCAGGCAAGAAGAAAAGAAAGAAGAAGAAAAAAAGATAGAAAGAACTTGTCTTCCTGATTAAAATAATCTTATAGGCATGGTATATGTATACCTACTAATTCTTCGTATATCTTTTCACGAACCTGCTGCGAATCTACGCGTCGTCGCCGTATTTGAATATATTTTCAAAGGTCGGGCAGAGTTGAAATGTTTTTCTTTTTTTTCTTTATAAATAATTTTATCGAGGAAAAATATCTTTAATGTATGTAGGTATATACCTACAGCATGGGCAAAACCTGAGATTGAAAAAGTAGGCAGCATTGCGCAGGGCGTAGAATTTTTTTATTTTTTTCTCTTCCTTTTAATTGTTAGTTTTTTTTTTTTTTTTATACTTCGTTTTGCCGCATCTAAATTTTTCGCGCTCGCGTTCCACTTTTTCCATTTCTATGGGTATAGAGATTTTCTTACAAATCCTCAAACTGCAGTAGCACTTGCAGAAGCTTTGATAGATGCTCCGGAGCTTCCGCGAAAAGCGAATTACAACTTTCTGGCACGTCGCAAG
Organism: Athalia cordata; assembly: GCA_963932425.1. Classification (NCBI taxonomy): domain Eukaryota; kingdom Metazoa; phylum Arthropoda; class Insecta; order Hymenoptera; family Athaliidae; genus Athalia; species Athalia cordata. Next base: position 2,783,288 of record OZ010627.1, read on the forward strand.
TTTTACTTTTACACCGTTATATCTATATGTACACATATTATACTGTGTAAAATTTTCGCAAAAATGCATTTCATTTAACCCATTTTGAAAATTTCTGCAACCCCGACAAAAGAATTCTTTTCGAATGAAATATTAATTCATTTTTTGCTTTTCATCATTTTGTTTTTTTTTTCCTTCCAGCAATCCTTATATTATATGGAGTTCGAAAGGTCCTTGTGCCGGCGTCACGTCCTCGATCCCGACGAATATCCCATTGTATATTCACTCGAGAATTTTGATCTAATCTTATCGTGTTTCCTGCATACCGCGACAGATTTTGGGCTTTCCATCTACACGTATATCGGCGCACAGATACGTTATACGTATCGTACGTGATGCTTACGGGATGCTGTTGGCATTAAAACACCCCCTGACAGTGCTTACTCTTAATATAAATATTTATAGAGGAAATATCACACGAGTTCGTACGAAGATACCTTGAATTTTTTTTAGCAGCCCGAACTGCACCTTTCGATGTTAGTTTTTCGCGAAAAGAAGTTACAGAAAAAGAAGAAAAAAAAAACGGAGCTAAACCCCAAAGTACCGAAATGTAATACACCCTGTACATATACGAATTTCATCGTACATAATCTGAATTCGATATTACCACGTGAATAGAATTGTAAAATAGTACTACGTAGTGAACTCGGCAAAGAATTCTGAATAAATTTGCATCAGCGAAAGCTTCGCTCCGTACCACCGCACCTTTGCATACGTGTATTTACGTATACCTACTGCGCTGCAACATCGCCTATAGCCCATAGCCTTATTTTACCTATTCCCCGTATTTTTCTACCTTCGAAACACCCGCGGCATCCAGTTTTCTCAGGACTAAAAGAATATACAGGTTTTACGGAAACCACCAACCCCCGACCGACTCTCACTGTTCTTTCAGATCTTTCATATGCATATCCTTTTATACCGCGAATGCATTTGGCTTTATAAGATTTATGCAAATCAAGTGTACCGTGTGTTTGCTGAATCTTCTTTTTCTCTTTCTTTTAGTTCTCGTCACCATTGGGCGATGTGAAAAAAAAGCACCCATTGGTTTCCAGATGAATTAATATACAACATTCGCAAAAACAGTTTTATATCGGTAAATTAAAATGTGAAAAGCGACTTGACGATGAAGATTTTCAAACTTGCTGGATTTTTCTCTGTATACATAAATATAATTGCACGGGGATACACAAAGTGCTTTTGCACAGGTACGTATAGGTACGTGTACCTTGAGCAGAGCTTTCCGCGAACGCCTCAGCGCCTGTAAATCATTCCTCATGGTGTTTACCTTTAATTTCGTTCAGCTTTGGTGGAAAAGCTGAATAGGGAGACCGTGGCTGATGTGGAGGTGGGAAATTAATACTTGTTCAAAAGTTACGTCTCTCGTATTCTCGAACAACATTCACGATTCTACGCGCACACCCCATCCCTCTATAGCAAACGCAAATATAACGTAGAGATGAATTATATTCACAGCATAAGCGATGAAGACGTCAAGATTTTCCACTCATCTCATCCTTTTTGTTATTAATATTATCAATTTTAATTGATCGGATGTTCGATTAGATATGTGTGTTCTAAATTCTTCTGTGCGATAACCGATATGAACTGTTTCTTCAATTTCCGAGGCATGATATAATCCAGGTAAAATGAAGAGTATTTTAAAATCTACACCCCCGGGCGTCGGCGTCGGCGTCGCGGGCGTCGGTGGTGAGCACGGTGTGCAAATAATGGGAGGCGAGCTACAAGTGGTGGTTGGTGTGCCGGCGAGAACGGCTCAAAGGAAGGTCCCTCACCCCTGTATAGGTTCTATATAAGTATGGCGGGGCTTAAATTATCCCTCGGTAATCCGTCCTCTCTCTCTACTTTATGTGATGTAAGTAAAGCTTACGTGAGAAGTCGAAAAAAAAGGGCGTGACGATTCTTTTTGGCCATATAATACACGAAATCGGCATATCTACATTATATTACGACAAAATCATTCATTCTTGTTCTCATAAATTTCAGGAGTTTCAGAAAATTCAGGTTGTTAAGGGTGAAGGAGAGCTACTCGCTATAGGGATATTTCCCAACAACCCTATAATATACGTATATCGCAGCAGGCGCTGCATAAATTATACCGTACTATCTGTGCAGGTAATTATGTCAGCTCTATTTTCCCTATCTATCTCACTTTCTCCCTTTCTCCCTCTGTTTTACTTTTCTATCTGCAGCACCTGCGTATGGGGTGTTTCACGCCAAATCGACCTAGCGATGGAGCCAGCTGAACATATTCAATTCTTCTATCTGCACGGGTGTTGAAGGTTTCGGCATACGGCCATATATTTGCATACATATGTATCGGCCTCCCTATAATCTATCGATCGTCGATTTAATGCATTTATCAGGTGGAGCTTTCGGTATGCGGTAGGCATAATGGATGTTATACGCGGAGACTGAATCTAGAATCCTACAAACTATCTAACTCTGTTATATCTACAGCGATGCACCATCACTGAATTTATGAATACCTAATTCTACTGCGTCGTGACGACTGCAATTTGGTATATGGGGCATGTCGCGCCGAATCCCCTACTCTATGACCTGGGCCCACCCTGTCAAATAAACAGGAAACCAAATAGGTAAATAACTAAATGTACGTAAACCGCGGTGAATCTTCGGATCGAAAAGGGGGTGAGAATTCAGTTCAGTTTTCTCCCTCTCGATTGAATAATAATTGGGAAACAAAAAGTCTAAGCTACAAAAAGTTGTGGTGATAATAATTACGAAAGAGAAAGAGAAACGAAAAAAAAGAGAGGGCAGGATATTTCTTTTCATTTTTTTTTTCTTTTCTTTTTCTCTCCCTTGAAATGCATTGGGTGTCGGGGCTTAGTCACTCTTTGTTTGACATGTAGAAAAACGTTAAGTGTTTGTCTCGCACTTACCAGCAGCCATTTCTCTCTCCTTGATCTTCGGCAGGGGGAGACAGCTAAAGAAGAGAATAAAAGAAAAAAGGAAACGAGAGAGAGAGAGAGAGAAAGACAAAAAGAGAAATAGAGAAAAGAGTAACAGAGAGAGAGAGAAAGAGAGAACAGAGCAGAAAAAAGTAATTTTTTTGTTTTGTTTCTTTATTTTCTCTCCTTCACTTCTTCCTATATATGATCGCAGCTCCTCTTCACGTTTTTGTTCTAATTGCCCCGGCGTTGGGGCACAGTCTGTTTTAACGAAGAAATCGTTTCCGCTAATCGATCAGGACGCAACATCTCGCTCTCCTCTTTTTATCTCCTTCTCCCCCTCTCTCTCTAGTCTTATCTGTCCCGATCAGGTCAACTTTTTTTCCGATTATACCTTATCAATCACCAGGAGTCTGGAAGAATTAATGCGAATATCTTATCCCGAACATTTTCACCAATCCTTGGATAAATCCTTCTTTTAATCCAGACGTAGGCCGACCCGGGAGCAGTCCACCTCCGTGATACGTATGTGCGAATCTCGCTGCCATCGCTCAACCGTAAACGCTTTTTCTTTTTTTATACCTTCAATTAGTCAGTTTCTTTCTTTTTTTCTTTTCTTCTTTTATTTCATTTCTCTATTTATCAGATCCATCTTTTCTTCTCTTATCTTTTCTACCGCTGCCGCTGCCGCTGCTTCTGCTACAGTGTTTTTACCCGAGCCAATGGCGGTTAGAACAAATGACAGGGTCGTTTTTTTTCCCTTTCTCTAAATTCTTTTATCTTTTCTCTACTATAATCGGTTTCCTTTCCAACCGTACTCTTCACTTTTTCTCCTCGTTTTCCTTTTCCTCATGTATTCAAGAATTTCTCATCGACGGAACCTGCAACCCGCGCATCCCTCTTTGCCTTCTGCTGTTCACTGTAAAAGAAAAAAAACCAAAAAAATTATATTAAACCGATTATAAATAATTCGATGAAAAAAATTTTCGTAAATTTTTTAATGTATAAAATATAAGTTGGAAAGAAATAATAATCAACCCTCACAAAAGTGCAGTAGACCGAAATTAAAACGACACTCTATATTACCCGCGGAGCAGCTCTTTTTCCGGCGAAGACTTTTTTTTTTTCGTTTTTCTTTAAAAAAGCAGTAGGTATTATTTCGCGTCGTATTTATTTTTATTATTGTCAGTACAAATATTATTATCGCGCTGTTATTGTTTATTATTATGATGATAATACCCGGTGAATGAGGTACCCGAAAGTTTACGGCGAACAGGTATACGCGGTTTCCACCTTCTCTTCCTCTCTTCTCCCTGCCGACCCCCTAACTACCCCTACCTGAGACCCTGGAGCTTCGTTTCAAAGTATAATTAATTATTAATTAGGTTATTATATAGTATGGCTGATCAGAGTATGCAAAGTAACAAATTTCTGTTGAGTGTTGTTTGTAAACTTGTGCAAGTTATATTATTCATGTAACGACAATCGTTTTGTAAACGCGAGTGAATTTCAGTTTGTGTTGCAAATTCTTTTATTTTTGAGAAAGAAAAAACAAAAGTATTAATTATCAAACGCTCACGATTCGTTGCAGAGGATTCTTCATTTCTATATTCTTATTATTTCTATTTTAACTTGCATATATTTTCACTTTAGGATTTTAATAAAATTTACATATACAAATAATTCCTATATCCAGTAGCAGCAGCAGCAGCAGCAGCAGCAGCAATTTGACGAGTTAAAAAGTTCGGGTAATATAAATTCGTGGAGTTATTATATGGGTTATATCGTTATCGCATAATATTTCCCTCCCTCTAATTCCCCATCTCCATCTCCATCCGTTTTATTATCTGAAAGTAAATTTTGTTTCGCTTTATTTTAACGATCGTTTTATATACATTTCCCTTTTTTTAACAGCCTTAAAATACGAATACCTACACTACGCCGTTTCATGTAAATCCGATATTTTTATTCCCATAATCCTGTATCTCTTCGTCAGTTTTATATTTTTTAGCGGGAGGAAAGGTGTATTATTTTCCCCCGAATTTCACCGCACCGTGCATCCGTCCTAACAGTTTTACGTTATACGAGTATTATACGTATACGAATTTCAACGGGATTCTATTTTGCGAGTCAGTTTCACAGGTGGTTATTCAGTATTTAAAGGTTCTTTTTTTATATTTTATATCCCCCTTGTTCTCAGATCAAGCACATCCCGAATTTTTAACAATCCTCATCCCGCCGCGCCTCCTACCGCTCTCAGCACACCCCATAAACCTAACCCTCGGGCATCGCCGTCCCTCGAATTATACATCAGCGAACTTTTGTTGGCATAGGATAGGATTCTTGGGGAGAAGATTTTCGAACATGTTTTGCAATTCAAAATATCTTATCGAAAGTTGTATACATCGAAAGATACGGCGTTTTTTGACTGGTCATTTTTTTCCAACATTTCATCTCTGAGTGAAAAAAAAAAGAACAAAATCGTGGACATTCGTGAAATGAAAAGACAAGAGATGAATCCTGGAAAAGCGAAACTTAAGCGGGTTAAATAAAACGGCGCCGTTAAACGTCCGTGTTTCAGTTATTTGCCAATTGCTACTGGGGGTTACTTTGGAATGCATGTGGAGAATACGAAATGGTTTTTCTCTGTTATGTTAGCGCGCTGCGGGATCCGGTAAAATCCATTGCGATAGTTTGGAAAACGAGGGAATTTACTGAGTTGGCTCACAGCTTCAAAGCTGTGCAATTTATCGAACTACCACCTAGTATAATAGCACGTACACCAATGTGACCTTATTTCATATGAACATGCACATTGACCGACACTATTTTCTGCACTGATAATGGCCGATCCAGATCTGTTGCGTACGCATTTACACTTCAATTACTTTCATACTCTCCCTCTCCCTTTCTCCTCTCTTTTTCTTTTCAGGGTTATTCCAGAGCTATTCCGATGCCGGAGGCAACGCGACAACAGGTTGTCACCACTTTTGACCCTTCTCGATCTCTTCGTTCTGCATTTGTACTTTTCATCGCTCATTTCTCCCTCATTTTCCAATATTAACTATCATTCGCTGTTCGAGTTTACCCTTAAATAATCGCTCGCATAGACGCCCATTTTTTTTCTGTATACCTCACATCGTTATTGGCAATTTTTTTTTTATCGTTCGCCTCGTTCCAATCAAATCTAATTTTTAAATTACATATTATTCTCGAATAAAAATGATCATTGACAATTAATTTCTTCGTCTATGCGCAAACGATATTTCCGTTTATTTTTGCCGCCGCCGATATAATTAGTAAATAGGTTTATCTCTCTACACTACCCTTAATATCGTAGAATTTCTCGCCAATTAGTCAATTATTGGTGAAATTTTCTATCTTCGTTGCCACCGATATATAATAAAGTATGTATTTCATATAAGTATAACTGCAGCATAGTTTTTATTAATAGGTTTAAAGCGACGTATAAAATTATACAAGTTACATAATTCCCCGGGGTATATAAAGTCCCGTCGATTGTTGGTCTCTTTACTCTTGTCAACCGCAAACACCGCTTTTGCCAGAGGCATCGGGAAGGTTTTAAGGGAAAAAGGAGAGGAGGTGGAGGACAAAGTCTTCCAAGACTTCAAGGGGGATGCGTCGAATTCCGCTACCACTTTTGCTCGCGTTTTCTTAGCGAAAAATGACGTAATGCCTCTAGGGTGTTCTTTCCGAGCCGCGCGGGTTCCCTCGCTCCTTTTGTTTGTCTGTTCCCCCATATTTTTTTTTTTTACCTTTTTTCTTTTCTGTTTCTTCTATAGTTTCTCTCGAACGTTTCACCATTTTTAGTTTTTTTTTTTTTTTTATTTTCCTGCAATCGCTCTTATATACATACATATATATATTCTTTATAGGTATAGTTTTCGTTCAATTTATTTCCTCCAACTATGTTTTTCAAAACGTATTTTTTTTCCCCTCCGCTCTCTTTATTTCGTTAATAATTTTTTTCTTTTTTTTTCATAAATTATGAATTTCTTTCTTCGTCTTAACATTTCGACGAGAAAAAAAACGAGAAAGAACAGAAAAAAAGCCGCGCGAAAACCGACGAATTATGGTAAGCTTTTTCTCAAGTGCGTTGAGCTTTATAAATTTTCAGTCTTCTTTTTCTTTTTCTTTTCTTTTCTTTTTTTTCGTCCTCTTTTAATTCTTGTTCTTCTTACGTACTTTAATCACTACGAGGCGATTATATTTCAATCCCAGCAGGTAGAGATAATTTCCGGGCTCTTTTCGTTTTTTTTAGCTTTCTTTCTTTTTTGATTTTTTCTTTCGTTTTTTTTGATTCTGAACTTGAAAAGTCAGCGACTCTGACTCTGGATGCGGTGGGTCTCTAATACCCTACTATATAATAATGAAAACTTAATCTCGGAAAATGTTTTCGAGCGAGAGAGAGAGAAACCCCTATTAGGGATTTCTATATCGTGACGTTATCGCCACCCCTCATCGCACAATTTTCTCAAGACTCCCGAATTTTCTGCCTAAGGTTTATCTGATCACGACAGTCTTAACTTATAACTTATTAGCACCCTCGCAACGACTACTTATATAACTTTTCTACCTTTTTTTCTTTTTTTTTTTTTTTCTTTTCTCTTACCTTTTTCCATTTACCTAATATCTTATACTCTTTTCGTCTAGCTTTTGCCAATTTCGTCGCCCCTCAAGAATTCTATTTATTCTTACTCGTGCAGTGAAATCTTACAGGGGGATACTTCACGCTACCTTTTACTTCTTCACACAAGGTTTTACTTCTTCGCCTTTTTATATACCTCTTACCTTCTTCTTATACCTTACGTTTTATCACACGTCCACCCGATGTGTCGTGTACCTACCTACTTTCTTTTATCTTTTTTAGTCTCGCGTACCACACGTTACCCCGAATTTTCCTTTCTAACGAATAAAATAATTCTCTTTTCTTTTCTTCTGTAACGTCATTCTCTGTTACAAGGTTTTTACGATATTGCCGCGTAAATTTTTGGTTTTTTACTCGGCGCGTGGCCGAGATTCATTTTACATCGTCGAAATGAAACTTAAAACTTTTTGCATTCTTTCAAAAACGTCACATTATAATTGAAGATAAAACAATTAACGAATTACCAGAGGCGGTTGCGGTTGTCGTTGAATTTCGCTCTGCACACTGTATAACAGTCTTTTTGATTTTGTATTCTCTTCGGGGTTTTTTCTTAACTTTGTTTGAATATTTATTCTTTGCACTCGGTCACTTTTATTTTGCCAGTTATTTCATTCCCATGCATACCTATATTCGTGATAAAAAATATCACAAGGTCGGAATATTTAGATCTGACCCGCACCGTGCACCAGCGAAAAAATCAAAAATAACAACCGGAAATTGAAAGAGCAAAAAATTTCTTTCGATTCGACGAATAGTAGACGTGTGCAGCGATATTTCGAGCGATTGAAATATATTTTGTAAAATATTTTTGACCAAGGCCGATGGAAAGGTGTTTTTTTTTCATTTGTGTTTCGTTGTTCTTTAATTTGTGTTTTTTCTTTCTATTTTTTCGAGTGAAATTTCCGACCGTTTTTAAAGAGACCCCCTGACGGATGGCAACACAGAGTGCACGGGTCGGCTGACCAGTTGGCACTGCGCGTTCCGCGCTTATACGAAACTACCCCGGGCCTCGCCCCGTGTTACAGCTCAGCCTCCCACGTCTCTTTCCACTTCTACTAACCCCCGCAGAGATGCCGACGACACCAACGCCGACCTAGAGGGTGACTCCGTATCATAGTGGAACACTGAATCACCGAAATTCATTTATAGTCTTTCAACTTCCCATGAGAAAATTTACAGAACATTCGCGAGTAGATCAGCCTGACGAATTTCATTGTTTTCGAGTAATTTTCAAACTTCTTTTCAAAAATAATATCCAAGATTCTTCGACGAGCTTCTTAAATATGTTCTCGTTTTTTCTTTCAAGGTGAAAAAAAGCTCCCTACGATTCGGAGTATTCGGGATTGTAGAATATTGGTATCTGGAAATGGCGATCAAACCTATGGGTAGGCAACCAATCACGCGTCGAGGTTAGAAGTGTCTAGAGAAGTTAAACAAATATTGTGATAACGTTTCCATCTCTTCGATGATGTTTGTTCTCGTTGTATTTTTAGAAACTGATTAAGAATCTACTTGTTTTTAACGGTGCTAAGAAATATTCCGCTATTAATAATACAACCCGCAAACATTTCTTCAAAAGTTAATTTTCTCCGACTGTTCATTTGCCAACGAAATAAAGTGCCCTTTTTTCACCCCCTCTGATTCATTCATGACTGTCAAGTACGTCGAGCTTGAGCAGTTTATGGTGCCTTCCAATTTAGCTCTCGTTTTCGGAATGGCGATCTTATCTATAAGATATTCTTGCAAATTATCCCCTGAAATAGAGTTATGGGGGTTGAAAAAGCTCTCGAATTTACTCTTCTGCAAATACTTTTTCGCGGACTATATAAGGTTTAACTTTTCTAAATAAGGACATGTGGGAAATAAATCGACGACATTGAAATTACTTTTTCAGACTTTTCAAGCCCTCCAGCTTTTATCCCGATCTTTTTATAATTCCTCGAAAATCGACCTAGTCTCGCACGAACCGCGTCGGACATACGCGGAGATCTGTCGTCCGTCGTTCGCTATTAGTGGTCGTGATTTTGGGACAGGAAAAAGGACTCTGAATAGTAGAGGAAAAACGGGATGGAAAATTTAGGGTGACTGAGGAAAACAAACATTGTTCAAATACCAACAATCTAACTTACCCTTTCAGATCCATATAGATTGTACAAACGAAATTCAGCACCGGGGCGGCACACCCTGATATATCTATTCTATTTGCGGGGAAAAATAGATACGTCGAAAAACTATTCATATAATTTTAGAAGTAGACGAAAACTTTTCCGATCCTTTGATGAGTTTTCTTCAAACAAACTAAAATTATCTCCAGATGTAGAAATTGTTTTTTTTCCCCCCTATTTCGCAAATCTTATATTCCGAAGTTAATTTTACTTTCCGAAAATGTCAAGCTTTTTCATTCCGAACTGAAAACAAAATAAATTCATTAAAATAAAAAGGAAATTTTCAAAGCACTCGAAAGTTACGAGGACAGTAAGTAGACGGGAATGTGGAACTTCTGCGAGTATGTGCAGAAATACCTTTAGTGCAGGCGGGTTGATTTAATTTTCAGAGCGAAGTGCATCAGATTGTGAAAAGGTTTCATGTATATCGAGCTGAAAAGTAATAGGATCAACTACCACCTCACCGGTGTATAACAAGGTCACGACTTTGCATTTGTCTTCATTATATTCGTGTACGTATAAAAATTTTTCAAAATTTTTCCACTATCGTATCCTAATTGTTACGACTTAATGAAGTACTCGGTTTTTTTCACCTCGTAACTGCTTGTTTATAAAATTTATGCTTTCAGAATCCAGTTGGGTCGTTGTTTAATGAAAAACTGGCTCGAGGGTTTTTCAAACGTATATACTGTGCATATTTTTTCGAGAGAGAGAGAGGGAGAGAGAGAGATTCGAGTTCATCGAGGCGTGAATGTTTTGAAATGGGACGCCGCAGCGAACCTTATTCCTTCTTCTAAAAATATGAAAGCTTTTGAAAGGTTCGTGTTTGAGGAAAATTCAAAAAAACAACCCCCTCGTCTCGCATATCGGTCCAGAATCGGACGGAAGGAAAGGGAGGTTTGGAAAAGCTAATGAAAAAAGATAATAATATATACGGGCTCATGTACATGCTCTGTAGAGAGCGGTCAACCGGAGTAGAGAAAAAAAAAATATGTAATTCCATTCCGTCTCTCACATTCCATGTTGGGATAATTTTTCCATCATTCAAAATGGGGGGATGATTTTTATTCAAGATCACGAAACTCTATCCATCTAGACGTACACGTGTATTATACGTGTATAATATTAGTCGGGAGAAAAAAAATATTGCAATCCATTTAACACGAACGATATAAAAACGATAAAATCATACGAAAGAAAAGGCGCAGGTTATCAGAAATATTTGATGATCTTCTAGTCGGCTTCTGTATTTTTTTAGTTTTTCTTCTCTATATTTCGCCGTGTTCTTTTTAGCGGCACACCTTGGACATGGATGCCTCGGTACTACTATACCATTAGATGTTAGATAACGGACATAAAGAGATATCTAGGAGGTATAAAAGGAATATGTGGGATGGAATTTTTCCTTGGAACAACGATTTGCAACGTGTGTTATATGGATCGTCTCAAGATCCGCCCGCGCCGCAAAGAGAGATTCATAGCGTTGGTATACATGGAGGTATAGGTATTATATATAAACGCGTGAACGGGCCACCTGGGGGTCGTCATCGATTGGAACAACGTACCTACGTAGCGGACGAATGGTCGGACCGCGATTCCCCTGCAATTTCTAGAGTTTTGGTATTTATAACAATTGTAAACAAGGGTTGCCCGCAGGCTACAGCTATATGCCATCGCTATATACCGCCCGATTGGATTTGGCAAAGGTGCGATCGACCGCGAGTATCGCACCAACTAAAATTCATGTTCAAACCGAACCCTGCGTTACCAAAAAAGTACCCTACAAGTTTTAATTTCCTTCCCCCCCTTTTTATCGTATATCTATTTTTTTGGATTTTCAAACAGCGATCATTCGCGTAGGTATATATTCTACCTTAAGCCGCATATTTTGGCACCGGAGATAATTGACTCTGTGAATAAGGGTGAAAGTGGAAACTCCGAAAGCCCTGCTTTAGGTTATTCCACGTATATAAACTCGTTAATTATACATATCTGCGAACAAAACTTACGAGAGAATATAACCGGGACAACTTCGCCTCGGGAAAAGCTATATATAATTTTTTTTATTTCTTTTCTTTCATTACCAACCTGGTGTACCTGGTGATTAATTATAAATTGAAGCAGAGGTTTTCGCGGTGGTGTATTTTTTGTTCAGCCAAATGTCAGATATTTTTCTAGGATAGTTGTGTGATCACGTGTTCCCATTTCCCTCGGGGATCATGAAACAGGATTTAGTGGATTCCGACTCTGGTTGACTTCATCCATTCAATTTTCGTTGTAAGAATTGTAAAGAGGATCATCAGATCCCAGGTAAATCCATTTCTCATTTTTCGTAGCAACGTGAAATGATATAGACTATAGTATTTCGTTTCAACAAGCAAACCATGATCCGTTGTAACGGTTTTCTTTTTACCTTTCTTTTCTTTTCTTTTTTCTTAAAATTACCAACCTACGTGGTTCTGGAAACCGCAGGAACTTTGACGGTGATTTCTCATTCTCGACGTCTGCTGTTTCGCTACAGCTGCTGCTACTGAGCTCGGAAAATGTCGAACGTACCGGAAAATTTACTCTTCTACTTTAGGAGCCGCCATAACTAATGGGAGGTTCATTGGAAACTGGGCTTTATACACCCAATACCCCTCACGACTTTGGATCAATTTCGAAGTAGCTAATATACTCGGGGAAACAACTTCACTCGCCATACACCCCCTAATATATTATTATTTATATACAGAAATATTTTACGCCCCCTAATTTCTTAAACCATAAATTACACCGCGATGCAGGGGTTATAATTATAAAACTTGATAGGAACAATCGCTCATTTCATACCCTTTTTGTCAAAGAAATAATTTCTCAATCTCATTCCTTTCTCTGACGATGAGCTTTTTTTTTTTCTTCTTCACTCAGCGATCCAGACGATGTAGATGTTCTACTTTCTCTTGTGTTTCGTACCAGTCTGTGAGGGGCTGAAAAAATTTCTTGAATCTAAATAGTTCACCAAATCTTTTAGTTCGAGTGATATTTCGCATAAATTTTCGGGGCATTGAGGAGTCTACGTTTTATCTAAACACTCGAGGGTTAGTGCAGGGTGTGTCTGAAGTATGACGTGATCGTTACGCCTCGACTTGCAAAATCGCTAAGGGTTTCAAGATATAGGTCTCATACCATGAGAAAGTAAAAAAAAAAGATCGAACCGATCTCAGTACGACGGAAGTAGTACCCAGTTTCGATCGAAACTGCTCCGGATTTCCCTAGGGAGGATTTCAAATTGGGATTCAAAGTCACTGTGTGAGATATTTCAGGACGATGCGGGGAGACACGTCGTGTCGGTAGCTATCAATGTCCACTTTGAAAAAAAATCTAGATTTTTTTTGCAGGTGCTCGTCGTTTTAGAAAAAGCTTGGGAATTTTTGTTCCAAAATTCTCGATCATTCGAATTCATCGGTAGAATATTTTTCATTCAGTTTCGTGGTCAACCTTGGTTGTTTTTTTTTTTGTCAGGGTTCACGAGGTCATCTTGTGCGGTTGAATCGAACCACCGCCATTATTACGAAGCTTTATACTCCCTATTAGAGCCATTATGAGGCTGAAGAGCATGTCGAGAACACAAAATTGCCCTTGGGAATCTGACTGGACCTGAACTCGCCCGATTAAATGAGTCGTTGAAGGGAACGAAATGGGTTATTTCGTGATAAGTAAGAAATATCGACTTCTGTTTTCATGGGGAAAATTCTCAAGGGCGGGGCACTTTACCCTCTCTCCTCTTGTATTTGGGAGATGAAAATTTTCACCCTCCCTAGAATATCCATTTTCAAAATCTAAATTCCGTTACATCGCACATATATCAGGTATACCTAATAGCGAATGTGTGCTAATTCTGAAATTTGATGGGTTGTCATTTAATTTCGTCACATACATGAGTGTGGCCATGAGAGAGTTGTTCCTGAATCTCGACATTTCGAATTTCATCGACGTCATATAATGTTCAATAATTACGTATTCAAATTATTGCCACAGAATTATGAATAATCAATGTCGCTTTTGTTCACGTTAATATATCCGTAGCCCCATTAATTCTTTTTATCTTTCCAAAGGTACACTTTAATGATCTACGATAAAGAAGAGAAGAGAATAAAAATTTTACCGTTTTCACTATTACATACGCGTATCTGCACTGTTTTCTTTTATTTTTTTTATGGCGTTATGAAAACAACAAAATGTTGCGCAAAGAAAATTAGAAATTTTTTCTCCAACGTTATTTTTCATCTCCCTAGACGAGTTGCGGATGAATTTTCTTTCGAAAGCTCCTTTTCCATCTTATTTTTAAAGTCCAGGTGCGGATAGGCCGTTTTATACTTGAGAGTAAAGTACGGCAGGTGGCAGGTGTTTATAAGGATCAGTGAAAAATGCAAATCTCCGCATTATATCCGCAGCCGGCAGATTGCAAGAAAATATCAGAAATTTCTTTATGCTTCAAGCTCGCAATTAGCCCGGAATTTTCAAGGATCGGCGTATATATACAGGGTGGGAAATATAACAAACGGAAAAAACAAACAAACCAAAAAAACAATAGGTTATTTTGAATAAAAACCGAGATACGCGTGTGCGAATTCTAGCGAAATTTATTTCTTTTTGCGTTAATCCTTTATTTATTATATTCGTGTCAACTATAAAACGGATGACGTCAACTCTGCACTGCGTTCCGTACATTATACCTATATCTTCATTACCATTGTTACCGACATTGTTGCGATTATTATTATGATTATTGTTATTATTATTGTCTTTTAGCTACCGTCCGCTGCAGCTAATTAGCCGTCCCGCAAGTTCAAGCTTATTTATTTTAACCTGGACGCAGAGTTTAAAATTTTTTTTTTTTTTTTGTTTCCATATACTCTTCGTTATAATAGGAGGAGGCTAGAATATACGAGAATAACCATCGTCTGCAGGGACAAACTTTTTTGAATGACAAAAAGTGAAAGAAATTTTACACGGAATAATGTAAATGGCATATTTAATAATTATTATAATGTTAAAAGGAAAGTATGACTCGATTTCCATAGTTTTTAGTCTTGTTATAATATTTTTGAAATGTAAAAAAGATTTTAAGGACAAATAGGTATTTGCTTTTTTGCAAAATTATCGCACGTTTTCTGTTCTAGCTATAGAAGTAACCTATAGGAATTGACGTCGGATTATGAATCATAATATAGGCAGCAGCGTTCGATCATTAGCTGACAACAAAGATATTTAATACGTAGGTATATATTTTGGCAAAAGCTTCGATGCGGATCATCGCGGAGAGCTATAAAGCACGGCTTTTACCATTTGAGCTGGCGTGCGATATGGTATAAGCCCTCAGTTTTGATGGATGGGATGCCCGAGCTGCCTCTTATACTTCCTTTATATTAATATTAACAACCGCTGCAACAATTTTCGGAAGTTGCGGTGCAGTGAAATCGATTAATCAGCAATTATCGACCGGAATTCAGAGTAAGTTTTTAGCTGTTAATTTTCTCTTTTTTTATGAGATCCCATAAAAATCCGGAATCGATGATTTTCGTAAGAATTGTACAAACGTCCGGCGAATACGAGCGAACAACTCTCTGGGTGGTCGTTAAAAAGCAAAAAAATAAAAACCTCGATGAAAAAGAAGAAATGAAGAGAAAGAAAAAAGGAAAAAGAACTCCTAACCTTGCGTTTTACGATGCTTCAGGGATAGCCTAACTTGTTGTTTCATCCTGGGAGTGCTTACGCCTCGAATACCACGCACACCACCTTATGGGACTCTACTTAAGCATACTCATAACCCACCCAAAGGACCTGATAATAAATCTTCATGGTTCTCGCGAATTATATTTTTACACTTGTGTTTTACATTTTCTTTGAAATCCACCGCGTCCTGCATAACCAGCTCGAAAAATTAACCGTTTACATTTCATTTCGACGCCTAAGGGCAGCCGATAAAAAATTATGTTCCGAGTTACTCGAAGAAGAATAAAAAAAGGGGAAAAAACCAAAAAAACAAGTAGCAGAAGGAACCTCTTTTTCTTATCACAGAAAAAAAAAAGTAATGGCGCGCGTCTCGCGGAAAGACGATAGTAGAAAGGATTCCGGTAATTTGTCATATGTATATACATACCTTTGTATGTAACAATTTCATACCCGAAGTTTCTCATTCCCTACAGACGCCTTTCGAAGCTGGAAACGATTTGAGAAGAAAAAAGGGAAAGAAAAAAAAATTGCAGGCGTTTCAAAATTACCCGGAAATTCTTGATTGCCACTGGACACATTCCGACAACGTTCACGGTTTCCTTAACCGACGTCGAAATCACCCTACCAATATCGTCCCTTGAATACGAACGAGTTCGGAATATTATTTAAGAGAATTTTACCAGTTGTCCTGAATTCAAAATTTCGGCTGTTGGCTCGACCAAATTTTTGGAATCGAATAAAAGACGCTTCTTTATAGGTATGACTTCTTCCGGAGCTGTTGTATAATTCTGAAGTTCAAATAATTAAGTCCGCTTACTTCGTACCTGAGATAAGTAAAATAATATATTAATCTATTCGAAGTGAATGATTTTTTTTCTCATAATTTCAATATCTCAATTTTATTGGATTCGTATTATACAAACCTTATGTATAACTGATCGATACTCGATTCACAAGGTGGAATAATGCATGAAAATTGCAAGTGGCTTTCGAAGTGCGCGGATAAAACCAGCTACCAGACGGATTCTGATTGGGAAGTACGTGCGCCGCGGATAAACATCTGTTGAAAATTTTACCGTCCGTTCGTTCCTTCGTATTGCCATTTTTTTTCTTTCTTTTTATCTATACCTACGTTTATTCCTCACTATTTCGTCCCTCAATTATCTAAAACAAAACGAATACACGTGAAATATTCAAAAATTAATATACTCGATCTACATGAAGTTGGATTTTTGCCAGAACTTAATATATTTCGTTTTTTTCTTTAATTAATAATTAGCACTTACTGTCTTGTAACAGTTCTATCCTGTGTACTGCTGGGAAATCTTTTTCACGGTTTCTCTTCTTTTTTTTTCTTCACTCCGACCAAAAATTTTCTTTTGTTTCACCTTAGAGCGGCGGAAAATGCGGCGACTTGGAACCTCTTTTGTAAAACTCGTAATTATTTCAAAGTCTTTTTCAGGTACCTAATTGCATTTGCGGTCTTTTGTTTCGCCTCTTTATTACGTTCCTTTGACCTTTTCCGTCACTTTTCTTCAAAGAGGATAGCCTCATCGAATGAAATATTCTAAAATATCAATCGACTACCGTATCTCCTGATATAAATTCCTTCGGAGTTTTTTTCCGAAATATATCTACGGATAAGCTAAACCCACCTCGATGTGTAACGTCGTAAACGTTGCAAGTGTGATAAAAAAAATGGTACACGAGACATATTCGGGGGAAAAAAAAAAAGAAAGGAAAAACTATTCCCTGAATTGCTGCATCCGGGCTCCGGAGTCCTGAAATTGCCCGGGCATTATGTTACCGACAAATTACGCTCCTGGGAATCCTGCAGCTTTATAGGGCAATCCTGTATCCTGCAGCACCACCTGCACGATATATCTACTTCTAGTTACGTACATAATATGAATATAGATATGATATATCGAGGCTAACAATAACAACCAGAAGGAAGTAACCCTCAGTTATACTCGGACTTTCAATAAACTTTCTGTCTCAAGGGCGTATCCCACAAAAGTTAAAAAATTTCAAGAACATTCCCATCTTTTATCGAAGGGCATATCGTTGGCGGTTTTTTATCATGATAGTTTTTTGTTGCTCTACGATTATTTTATTTTATTTTCGGTTTTTTTCCTTTTTTCGTTCAACTACTTCATACCATTAGCGAAGACCCTTCCATGTATCATCGGCGAGCTGCACGATTCGTTTCGTGTTAGATTTTTTATTTATTCGCTCCGACTAGACCATGTTAACCCTGCATGAAGGTAGAGTTCCCTATACATCCATACAATTCTGCGCTCTGTTATCTTTTCGTAAGTTATCGACTTGTGAGCACAATATTTTTCCAACGTTCCCGAGTGACGTGCGAAACAGAAACTGAAATACAATAAATAATTGTTATAACAGTAATAGAAGGAAGGAAAGAAAGTTCTACAAAAAATGATGTGTGTAAATATTTTCGGTTGAAAAGCAAAAATTCAAATTTCCTGTTTACAATTCTCTTTGTTTTTGTCTCAGAATTCTGGAGTTCGTGTTTTGTGAATGACTCGTAATATGCATAATCTTATGGGGAGTCGAACGTCTCCTTCGCCGTGTAACAGCTCAAGTTTTTGTTTTTTGTGATAACGTGGTACCTAACCCTCCATTGTAAATTGCCATCTCAGTCGACGTTTTCAACGAGACCGTTTTTTTGTTGTTGCGGACTCCGCTGCTAATTCGAGTTGCCTTAAGTCCATAATTTTGATCGCTAATTAGACTACTTCACCACGAAATTAACCTCGAGCTTTCGTACTCACGGTATACAGCAACCCTGTAAAGGTATAGCACAACTTAGACGTACATTCCTTAATTCCTGCAATTAGGTGTACGCTGTAATCCTACCGCAAAAAGCTGTGTTCGCTCGAAAGTCTCATAGCTCGTACTTACGAGAAATTAGCGATAACTCGATTGATTCAATA
Organism: Athalia cordata; assembly: GCA_963932425.1. Classification (NCBI taxonomy): domain Eukaryota; kingdom Metazoa; phylum Arthropoda; class Insecta; order Hymenoptera; family Athaliidae; genus Athalia; species Athalia cordata. The sequence continues at coordinate 2,801,772 of OZ010627.1, forward strand.
GATTGATCAATTTAATTAGCGGATTCGGAATCCCGAGCTAAAAGTCCATCGGAATACGTCTAGATACTGCGGAAAAAGAAGACTTTGTTGATTTTTCACCCCAAAATAAATAATTTTTAAAATCGATTGTAGCGACACTTTTTTTTCACTCCGAAAAACGATAAATTGACGGTGACTCGATCAATTTAATTAGCAGATTCGGATTCCTGAGCGAGGAATAAATCAAAATACACCGATATGAGAAAATGTGATTCCTGAACTGCAGTTTTTTTTTGTCGTACATTCATTCATTTATTCTTCAACGAAATGATTTGTCGAACTGTTTGCAGGCCATGAAATATCGCTGACACTCGCCATTTTCCCGACACTTTGGCAGAGGGGGATAAGGAGGTTGAATTATTCCTTTTCAAGCAGACTGCATCGGCATAGGCAGAATCGAGGGGGTAACCACTCAACATATAGGTGTCCCAACCATTTCACATTTCACAACTATTTTACATCATTTCATACCATTTCATGAGTATTCCACTAATAAGGATATCTCGATGGGATTTATTTCTAGCTTGATTTACTCGACGGGTTCGTGTTCCTGAGGTCAAAATACGTTTAAAAGGTATCCTGCAATCGGTTTTGAAAATACTTCATTTTTGGCCCAAAAATCGAAAAAATCCAAAGGGGTATACCTTAGTTTTTTGTCGATTTTGGAGTCAAAAATCGACATTTTTTTAAATCGATCGTAGGGCACTTTTCTGACGTATTTTGACCCCAGGAACACGAATCTGCAAGTTAAATTGATCTATCTATAAAACTGATCGAGTTATCGCCAATTTATCACTCTGAAAAGTGAAAAAATAAGGATATCTTGATAGGATTTATTCCTAGCTCAATTTGATCTGTGGATTCGTGTTCCTGGGGTCAAAATACGTTAGAAAAGTGTCCTACGATCGATTTTAAAAATACTTCATTTTTGGCCCAAAAATCGAAAAAATCCAAAGGGGTATACCTTAGTTTTTTGTCGATTTTGGAGTCAAAAATCGACATTTTTTTAAATCGGTCGTAGGACACTTTTCTGACGTATTTTGACCTCAGGAACACGAATCTGCAAGTTAAATTGATCTATCTATAAAACTGATCGAGTTATTGCCAATTTATCGCTGCGAAAAGTGAAAAAATGAAGATATCTCGATGGGATTTATTTCTAGCTCAATTTAGCTTGCAGATTCGTGTTCCTGAGTTCAAAATACGTAAGAAAAGTGTCCTACCATCGATTTAAAAAAATGTCGATTTTTGACCCCAAAATCGCCAAAAATCTAAGGTATACCCCTTTGGATTTTTTCGATTTTTGGGCCAAAAATGAAGTATTTTTAAAATCGATCGTAGGACACTTTTCTGACGTATTTTGACCTCAGGAACACGAATCTGCAAGTTAAATTGATCTATCTATAAAACTGATCGAGTTATCGCCAATTTATCGCTGCGAAAAGTGAAAAAATAAGGATATCTCGATGGGATTTATTCCTAACTTGATTCACTTGACGGAATCGTGTTCTTGAAGGTCAAAACATATTGTAACAAAACATTTCATACCATTTCACACCATTTCAAACCATTTCATGAGCATTCCAATAGTATTTCATATCATTTCAAAATTGACTGTCCCAAATATTTCACAAGCGGTTACCCCCTCGGGCAGAATAGTATAGGTCCAACTTTGTGGATAATTTCGGGTAACCATGCCGACTAATGGAGAGCTATAAACAATTCGGTGGTAGGACATTGCTCGGGGATCATCATCATCATCATCATCATCCGAAAAGCTGAGGATCTGCAGCAGGCGCTACTCCAAAACCCTGAAGTCCTGAAATCCCTTACCATCCTTTCCCTTCTTATCCCTTCTCTCGACTAACCCTCGAGACGGACTTTTGGAGAAAACTTTGCACTCCACTCTCGCATTTTGCGCCTCTCCCAGACACCGGTAGTAAAAAATTTCAACTCCTATAGCAAAGCAGCTGATAGCTGATAACTAGTTACAGGGATACCAACGAGAATTCCTCTTCAACACCCGTACGGACATTGCAGGGTAGTCCGGTAATTGGCTTAATTAAACCCGTCGTTACCCTTCAAACGACCCGAATTTATCCACTTACTTTACGTTCGTTTAATGCCCAAAATTTACTCGACACTTCTAATCGTCACTTACACTGCTTTTTTCTTCTCTCTTTTTTTTTTTTTGTTTTACTTTTTTCTCATCAATTTTGGTGATACGAAAGCGAGGTATCGGAGTTGAAGCGAACCAGAAAAAACTGCTCTTTCCGTCTTCTAATTTTGATATATTATCCGGTTCTGCGTTTTTGAAAAATAGACTTAGGTAAAGAACTCTTACCGTTCAAGAACGTTATTTATAATGTAGACAATACTTGAAAACTCTTGAAAGGCGTTTCAACGACAGCGAGTTGTTCGCGACGCGCGTGAAGTTTTTCCAGCAATTTGTCTTGTTCCGAAAAAAAGAAAGAAACTTTTTTTCGACCGTGAAAACGATCCCTTCGTAAACGATATTCTTTGTAATTTCGATATGGAAAATCATTTGTTCTCCAAATCTCTGTTATAACTAACTCTCTGTAGAATTTTCACTGCCCCTAATGAATATACGTTACATACCCAATGTGTACGAGATTTATCGCGATCGAAACACGAAGGTTTACCCATTCCCCTTGCCTCTTTTTCCTTTTTCCTTCTCTAATGGCAACCGCACGAGCGGATCGGACCGCGTACAACCCTTATCGAATTTGTTCCAACCTCCATCGTCCGTTCTATTATACCAAAACCTGTACATTAGATACTGCACGAACCGGTGTCGACTCTATCTACGATTTAGCGAAGGCCCTCCTATGTATATCGTGCTTTCCCGTATCAGGGGGTGGTCGTCATTAGGGTTGCCGGTATGCAGGCGCCGCCAGAGCGCCGGAACGCCGGCAACCAGCATGACGACCCCCCACCGGTTTGAACGTCCAAACACACGTACCTGAAGCTACATTATCATCTCCCCCTTGTTATTCAGCACTGTAAAAGCTCCTGCTTTCGACACCGACTACAACGTCGAAGAAACGCGAGAAATTCGCTTCCCATTTCTCTACATTGCCTCGCCTTCTATTTCCATAGCACTTTCCTCATTCTCCTCGTCGCGTCGTCGAGTATCCTTTTTCTTTTTCTTTTTCTCTCATAGAAAATAATACACATGCACCCATACCGTTACATAATGTATAATATGTACCCACTACACACCGCTTCTCATCCGTAGAGAGATCAAAGGTCAAACACAAATGAGAGTTCCGTTGGTTAAATTCGCCAAGAGTTTACCCCGTGCCCATGTAACATCGTGTACCTACGTATAATATCCTGAAGAACCTCCAAGTCAAAGCTTTGAACGCGTCACCTTCACTTTGTTCACATTTCCCTACAGAATTTTGCACTTCTAGGCGTTACTATATGTATACATCTGTAATATTCCTGTCATATCAAGTGTTTTGCTTTTGCTTTTGCAAAAGAGACGACAACGCCAAAAATATCATAACTAATAGGGAGAGGAGAAGAAAAAGAATCACTCGATCATCTGGATTACTTAGAAAATAATTTACGCTTATCGTATTAAACCTATGAGGGGAAAATGCGCGCCACCGCGACGCTTTTATACTTAATTTGGCTGCTTGTTCCTCTTAATTAACATGCCGCGGTGGACCCTGAAGAGAACTCGGTTGTAATGTTATCTTATTTAAGCGGCTTAGGTACTTCGTACGTGGCGATATTATGTGTACACCTATATACCTACCTATGTATTTTGTATAATGAAATCGCGAAATTCCTTGAGGAAAACAAGTTATGCGAAGTACACCTAGTCGCCCCAGGACAAATTCCGGTGATAAATTCCCTTGGGATTTGTAGTACATACGAATGGGAACTCTAAAGACTAGATATACCATAAAATATGATTTGATTTCGTTTTCTTATTATTCTCGCCCCTTTTTTATTTTTTTCATAAAAATTTCAGACAGATGTCCTTTTTTATTTTCTAATGGAAAAAAACCAACGAAACAATCTTTCTGGTTCAATCCTTGCTTCGCGTATTCGTCTGGCATAAAATAATAAAAAGCAATGAAAAAAGAGGAAAAAGGAAAAGAAACATTGATACAGTTATAACTTTTTCGTAGGTTTTGTATCTGCAAGAAATTTCTCAACGTGCCAGATACATAGAAATGTGTCTGTGTCTATGAAAAAAAAGAAAAAAAAAACCCTTTCTTTGATATTATCAGTGGTTTCAGGATCACCTGCCGATAAAATGTTTTCCATCAATTATCATGAAGAAGGTGGGGGGCGGGAAAAAAATATGCGGAAAGAAAGAGGCAAGAGGAGTAAAGAAGGAGTGCAGATTGGGGGAATAAAAGTAGGTGGAATTAATCGATTTTCGGGGTGGAATTCGTGTTTGGATACCAACACTACCAGCATCATCTTGTCGTTGAAAAAGGAGAGAGTCGGCCGGCTACTGTGCGCCAGGATATCCTGCAGGATGATGTATGAATTTGGGCTTTCTCTGTAGCTCAACCCAGCCCATCCCGGATCAGCTCCTGATGGTCGAATCATTAACAGCTGCCGCTGCTGTTTCTGTACTGTGGAAAATCCGTTATAGGGGTATTTTTTTCATCGACGTTGTCATTGTTAGCGAATTATTTATTTTTAAAATTTTTTTTATTCTTCAAACCAAACCAGAAATCGTGAGAATCGGATTGACCGTCTCTGTGCATATAATAACGTATACCTACGTAACCCATATAACTGCTTTCAGTTCTAGTTGACTTTGGCAGGAGGTGGAAGTGAGGTTGGTGGTCGATGTCCTTGAGTTAGAGCCCTCAGGCCTTCCCTGTATTGACACGATTACCTATAGTGGCACTTGGGCTAATTAGAAATTACCCCTTCTCCATAATATACATATACCTATACCTGTATAATCACCCTCTGAATTTCTTGCCGAATTTCACAAGGGCGTCCTTGTACTCCGAAATGTATACCCTCGGGGAACCTGCATACCCAGACCCTTTGTCATCGACGTTATTATTATCGTTATTATTATACTCGAAACGGATCAACCTGCAACGTCCGCTGGCGAAAGTGCGACGAGATTTTTGGTGTCATTGCACGCGACGATCATAATATATGCGGGGAAGGGAAATGATTGATGATGACGAGAGCCAAGAAACCGAAGTACCTATATGCATTTGTATTTACCCCGAGAGTTTCGAGCCGAAAACTACGTCCATCAACCCCATATTCCAATACCTTTTCAACGGTCACCAATGTCGATCAATTACTAACTTAACTAAATTTACTTTGCTACACGTCTTTTTCAGTACATATCAAGAGACTCGGTAGAGTCTCGCGCCAAGTACATTAAAAGCGAACGGGACGACACAGAGTATATTTACTGCTACGGGAGCTCGAACGCGGAGTGGGGACTTTTATTTACACAAATATCTCCTAAATTATTAGCATTCCGGGAAATTTGGATGCACTTTTGTGATATAAATCGAGGAAGAGCTTTCATTTGAGCCTAATTTCAATTGAATCGATGGTCGGGAAGCTGAGATATGATAATTCTGCTACCCGTTTGCCGTCGTTTCGACGAATATTTTTTAAGCACCAACGTCGTCGTCATGATACCCTAACCGCTGCCAATATGAATGGGTAGAAAGGATCGTTACATTATTAGAATATATTTTTTGGACCGAACCCTGCGGAACGTGAGTTCTTATGTAGCGCCCGTAGATGGCAATAGGCAGCGACCACCATTACCGTATCCTAAGTCTATGTCTGCAGCCGTCACCGGGCGGGACGCCGTTTTTTCGAATCGCTATTCTTCCGTCCGTCATCCCGATGCTGAACGAACGTAACCAACAAATTCAAGCGCTGTGTGATCATCTTACTTTCTGGAGCTGTCATACCACCTGATTGAGACTTCTGAATCCGTTTGCTCAAATGTTATATTTGTATACTGTATTATACTCGATAGCTCCGCGGTGACAAATGAGGTTATGCCATAAATGAAGTTTCTTACTACTATTATAACGAATATACGTGAGCCTTAATATACGTATGCGATTACCAAGGATCGAAGCGTCGAAAGATTTGAAATCATTAACAATAAGTTAATCGTCGATTTAACCCAACAATGATTAAGGAAATCTGATCTATAATACGTGTTGGCGTCCCGAAAAATAAATTGTTTCATTTCACGCAGTGCGCAGACTAAAAAATTATACAGAAACGATTTTTCAGTTGTTGACAATAATTTTTGAAAAATACATATTTTTATAGAAAATTTAACGTTCAATTGTTGAAAGTATAAAAATTGAATCATAAAATACCAATAATTAAAAGAGAAGAAATTTTTGTTCAAAAAGTAGTGAAATCCCAACAAAGCACCATCGGTGCAAAAAACATCGCCAAGTTCATTAAATTCTTCGGGGAAAAAAGATCCAAATCAATCATGGTGCCAAGTACATGTAACTTCGTATCATGCATAGGATTACTAGAGAAGACTGGAATAAATATGTAACAAACCAAATTACCAATTGGAAGAATATAAAATTGGCAAAAAAATTAAGAAAAAAAATAAAATAAAATAAGAAAATGGAGGTAGTGGGACTTGGCGGGCTTTTTACGAAAAAGAAAATACAGAATTCTTGTATGGCAATATGACATTAGCCCGCCAAGGACCACGTACTCCATTTTCTTATTTTATTTTATTTTTTTTCTTAATTTTTTTGCCAATTTTATATTCTTCCAATTGGTAATTTGGTTTGTTACATATTTATTCCAGTCTTCTCTAGTAATCCTATGCATGATACGAAGTTACATGTACTTGGCACCATGATTGATTTGGATCTTTTTTCCCCGAAGAATTTAATGAACTTGGCGATGTTTTTTGCACCGATGGTAAATGTCTTTTCTTTTCCGATATTGTTTTTTTTATCCGTCAAAGACCGAATCACAAAGGGTACAATGATTATACGTTCAACGGAGATTGATTGGATAGTATTTTTGTTAATTGTCGAGGATAAATTTCAATCGAGAGGATCGTGATCCCGTAGGTTTCGGGAGCAAGAATTATGGGCCCCCATAGTCCATATAGAGCTGTTATGTCCCAACTCGGGGAGTAAGGACGAGGTTGATTTCGATTCATACCCCGTGCGAAAATATACGTGACACGAATACCGCGGGTAAGAAAGAAACAGATAAAACTTTCCCGCGCCAATTTTATCCCAAAACTTTATTTTAGTTTTATTTTTTACTCTCTCTCTCTCTCTCTGTAACTCTTTTTTTTCTTCTTTTCTGTTTTTTAGATTTTTCCTCTCCGTTATCCTCTTCCAGAAACCACCCCCCTCGCCGGTCACACGACCCAGAAACGTGCCAATAATCTACATTCGACACCAGATTTTCTTCTCGGAGTTTTCTCCCTATGTATAAAAATAAATATGTATGTAGAGTACGGATGCCTTAAGGGTATATATCCGGAATAATTTTACTATAGTCTCCAAGACGTTGTCGTTTACAATTTCTTTCTCTCCTTTTGTCTTGTCTTTCTTTTATCTGAAAAGGTCAATCGAAAGCGACGATTTCTAACGGATAAATTATATTGCAGCACTTGTTATATTTTATGGCAGAAAAAAAATCGAACGAAGGACTGACAGCTGGTGTTAAAAGGTCCGAACGATATTGTCTCTTCGCAAAAAAGTATAAGAAGGATATTCCGGAAAAGAATCTCCAACGACACGACGCGACGCTTATTCTGATCTTCATATTTATTTTATTTTATTTTATTTTATTTTATTTTTTCCGAATGTCACCAGGACAACGTTCGCCAGCTAGTTTAACATGTACGATAAATCACTCGTCAACTCCCCTTCCGAATTTCTCCCTTTTTTTTCATTTCTTTTTATCGCCTTTGTTCTTTTTTAATTTAATTTTTTTAGTTAGAAAGTGCAGACGTATTTTTTACACGGTCAAAAGTTTGACTATTTGATTCTTCTTTTTTCTGCCAATTTCTTCGCGTTCTACGTACACCTTGTAATATCACGCGGTATTTTCGATTCAAGGTATCGAAATTCGTACGAAACTTGAAGTAAAAATTCAACGATCTATTCGAGGTAAAATGATCTGGAATTTTTCCGCGTTGCACCGATGTAGTACATAAGGTTGTTGGGTAGGAAGGTGAAGGTACCCAGTAATTCAGAGTGGTGAATATAAATTCAAGGAACTTTGAGTTGAACGCGCCGCGCTCGAGGCGATGCTGAATCGCTTGAGTTGCTTCAACTACCAGAATTTTCTCGTATTCACGCTCTGTAGCTTGTTCTCTTATGTGAAGTTTACATGGGTGAACAACTCACCGCGGATATGTACATATACTTGATGAAAATAGAAAAATTTTCCCTTCGCCAAATCTGGATTGTTGACAACTTTTAGTTATTTGTACATCTATAGTTCTGTTTCCTCCTTTTGATTGAAAAAAGAAAAAAGAAACATACAATTTATGAATGATACGAAATTGCTAAATATCATCACGTAGTTTTTTTACTTCCTCTCGAAACTGCAGATGCTCGGTTCAGAAAAAGAAAAAAGAAAAAATAAAACTGTACGTAATTCGTGGGTATGTAAAAGAATTATGTACCCATAAAGAAGACGGGAGAAGGTTGGTGTGGGGCAAAAAGTTTCGCCAAGATAAATCCATTTTGGGGGGAAACTAGGTGGGTTATATCTTTTTTTCTGTTGCAAGGGTGAAAAATTCACTAGAGTGTCTTAGCTACTCTTGTCAGTGGTCGTGGTGGTAGTGCTTTTGCTTCTGCTTCTGCTGCAGGGTACATTTTTCCTTTCTATCGATCGCCTGCACAGTCGTCCCGCAGAAGCTCATGACTCGAGTTTTTCGTTGTAATCCTCTTCTTTTTTTTTGGAATGGAAAGGGGTAGAGACCGGACATTTTAAGCCGTCAAAAAATATGCCCAAAACCAAATATGTGGGTAGATCGAGCTGTGAAAAAACGAAAAATGTTCGTCTTTATTTTGACGTATCAAATAAATCTATAACGCGACACCAATAATGCTGCAAAGAAAACTTTTTCAAAGTTCACGTTCATGAAAACTCCTTAAAAATCCTGAGGGTATGTTGGCGAGGCTCTCAACTTTATACTTGCGGCGGTATAGCTTTGTGTTTTCGGGTAACGAGCTGTTAAAAAAAATGATCAAAATTCGAGAATTTTTCTTTGAAACCATCGTAATGCGGTATCCGTCGTAACATGCGTGAAGTTATTAACTCCCAGCGAGCGCATAAAACTGAGTATATTTCACCCTCGTATACCTTGGGATGGGTTATTTTGTCTCCTCCATTGTTATTCTTTGTCGGCGATATACCTTTGCCACACGATCTTGACCCACGTGACCCTCTCCATTATTGTAGATCTAGAAAAGCACTTTTGTGGAGAGTCGGAATATCATCGGGCGCGTTTGCAGGTTCGTCGTTGGTTAGCTTGCTTTTCCAAACGGATTCGAAATCCCCCGCATCAACCGTATACCCTCATAAAAATATCAAATTTTCCTCCCAGCTACGGGGTGTACAATTTCAAATGAATATTGGAGTCCGGTTACTGCATCCGTCTCAAAAATTATCCGATCGTCTTGTCGGTGCCATTTTGAGAAAAATTCCTTTCTTCTAAATATAATTGTGCTCTTTTATTAACGGCATGAAAATGTAACTGTAACGAAGGATCCGAATGAGATGCACCCGTTTAGTTAAATTGGAACACCCTGTACATCCGAGTGCTGCGAGTGACAAGTATTCTTTGTGTTACGTGTAACATATCCCCCTGGATATACATTTTCCCCGCATTTATAACGACGAGAACGCATTTCAGCTACTCCAGATCTTCCCGTATAGCGGTCCAACATTTTCCAGGGGTTGACGTGTGATCGCCTCCGGGAAGAACTGAAAATCAATCATTTTTATTCCTTTTTATCCTCCCTTTCCAGTGACGGACCAACCTCTGATTTGGTAATCCCGTCCGAAGACGACCCTAGGCAATAGGTTTTTTTTTTTCTTTTTTTTTCCAGAAGGAAAACTTTCTTTCTATATATTTTGGCCGGGCAGGTTTCTAACGTGGCAAGTTGGAGATAATGCCATGATTTCCTAACGAGAAAGTAAACGCAAAACATATAATATCTGAAGCTCTCGTTATTTCTCCCCATATCTTCTCCTCTCTTATTTTCCTTATTTCAGAGCTTTTCGACTTTACCAGAAGTTCCAAGAGCTCGAAACTTATTTTTACCACCCGCGGTTCGAAGGCGCCTCAAGGAAATAATACGTATATAGTTACGTTCCTTGATCTCATATAAACATCGCTATGCAATATTCCCTGGAAAATATATCCCCTATACAAAGGAAAATTGGATCGTTTACAAACAGAATTCTTCTTTCTTTATTAGAATATACTCTTTTTTTCTTTCTTTTATTTATTATATTTGTTATATCATGCTTTTCTGGCAATATAAAGGAAAGGGCTCTCATCGATTTTTTAGTCTGGAATGTTATCGAGGCGATTCGATCAGTCGTCATACCGCCGAGATCTACAAACTATTCAGGAGAAGTTATTCGAGGAAAACTGCTATAAAGCTTTATATCCGATCTCTAAGTACATCAAACGATCAAAAGTTATACGACGTAATTGTGACTGCAGCACCAATCGTCATTGCGACTTCTGGTTGATTCGAGCGCGATAGGTATACCTATTCAACGATCAATTTTACTGTAATGTTTTATTACGGATCGTTTAATTGATTCCATAGAGGCCGTCGTTTAATGTCCGATAAACAGTGAAATCGTACAGCGGTAAGCGATTTTCTAGATTCAATCGCATGTGTAGAATGACATGAATTTATTTTTTATCTCGCTGGGAGAAAACTTCAACTTCGAAATCAATACACGAATGAATTACAAAAACCGACGGAAAAACAGAAGTGAGCAACAAACTCGGGCGGTTTGGCATTTTTTCTAATTTTTTTCTAATATAGGTATAACGTACACCTTGTGTACGAGTTTGTTGAAAGCTAAGAGGTTGTTTTTAGAAGATTGTAACTCAAGTAGGACATATTTAGTATTCTCAAGGGAGTCATCTGTAAGCTCTTGAGTAATCTAAGGGTCGTTTACACCCTCTGATGGGGCGTTATGCCGGGCAAAGCACGCGCGAATTTCACGTTAAGCATTAAAGTGTTTTTAAAACACCCTAGCCCCAATTGTCGGTCTTGCAATTTTGTCGATTGTAAACTTCCTCCTTGCGGAGTAACAAAGATATCTATGTTACTCGGTATCGTTAACTTCAACCGCGACGACCGATGTCATAAGAAATATATACTCGTCGGGTTTTTTCCCTTACAGTTTTGCATTTCCTTCTATCATAAAAATCTCCAGGCGATAAATCGTTCCGTCAGTTCGACGAGTGACGGAGGTATGCATAAAAACGGGCATAAAAACAACTTTGATAATTTCGAAATATCTGAAAGTTTTAGAGTTCATCGAATGGGGTGAAAAATTTAACTGCGAGTAAAGTTTTTTGAGATTGATTTATAGGGCGGAGGTCTTAACGAGTTTCTGATCAACCATTTTTCACATCCACAGACAGACTATAACCGGCATTTGGAGGAACTGATTGACAAGGTGGAAGGCTTGCTTCTGAATATTCTACGAAACATAATCAGCAAAGAGAATATCAAAGTAGTCTCTAAGTATCACGGGCTTCTCGAAGATGTGCGAAACGTCACCGATGGTTAGTACTCTGTGGTTTTTTCCTCTTTCTCACTTTTCGAACAAATTTACTCGTAGTCATTCATTTGAATCAACTGGGATTCCAAATCAATCATAGATCGAGGGTAGATATGTCAACTGTTGTGTACAATTTTTCATTTCATTTATTTATGTGATCCAGACGAGCAAAAGACTTCAACAATGGCCATGGAGACTGAACTCTTCTTGAAAAAGGTCGCAAAGTTAGCGGAATTAATAGTTTCATTGAAAACTCTGGACATGAACTGCATTTCCGAATTGGAATCGATAGAAACAAGACTTGAACGACTATCTAGACTCGTCCAGCAAGACAGATGTTTGAACGCTGGTGGAAAATTCGAGTGGGTAGACAGTATGCTGGTGAAGGTATTTATTATTTGTTCTATTTTATTTCTGTAGATAAACTCATGAAAATAAACCAATCTACGATATTTTCTTGAATTTTTTTCCTCAGTCTCTGCAAGAAGGTTCTTGGCTGCTGATAGATCAAATTAACTTGTGTAGCCCCGCCGTATTAGACAGGCTCAATGGATTGCTGGAGCCTGGTGGAGTGCTGAGTATAGGAGAGAGGGGTGTCGATAACGATGGAAATATTGTAACAATTAAACCGCATAAAAACTTCAGGCTATTCATGGCCATGGACCCGCGTTACGGCGAAATATCTAGGTCAATCATTAGAGAGAGAATTATTTTTTACAAAACTAAACTAAACATTTTCGATACTTATTTGTGATTTTTTTTTGCTGCAGGGCCATGCGGAACAGAGGAGTTGAAATTTACATTCTCGGAGATCAGGAAAACCTGGATCACAATACTCTGGATTTAAAATCTTTACTATTCAATGCAAAGCTCACTCGGAGTAGCCATCAGCATGCGTTGCTAAGAATCCACCGTGACATATCCGAGAATTTACAGACTGGTCAAAAACCGAGTATTATACATTTGCTACACGCCGCATTCTTGATACAACAACAAATCTCGCGAGGATTTTCAGATCGACAAGCTTTCGAGTCCGCTTGTGTCGACGTCTATCTGAAAGCTAGATTCATAAATCACGCGCCCACAAAAGATCACCTGGTCTCCTTGATCAGAGAAATTACTAGCGAATTGAGTCAAACCAGTGAGAATAAAGCATACCTGGACTTGCGATCTATCACCTGGAGTACCAATGATCTGAACGAAAACTCTCGGTTAGCCGTCATCAGACAACAGGGATCGATATTGGCAGCGGTTCTCGAAAAATGTAAAAATTTTACTCCCTTGTCACAGACGAATGGGAACCCTAAATTAACAACGAGTTTTCTTAATGAGGAATTGGAAATAAACGATGAAAACGCACTGGATGTCAATGTAACTGACATCGCGCCATACTTGTTGCTGAGTTTTTACCTGACATCCACGCAAGATGATTCGAAACTGAGACGTTTATGGCTTTCGAAAATCCTAGCGAGTGACGAAGATTTCCAAAACCTGGATATTAAAAATTCTGAACTAGCCGAGCAGGTCTCGATCTTTAACTTTGATTCAACTGTGACCACTAGCCTTCCTTGGGACTTGCGATATCTGCCAGGGCTAATTAAGGATAATTTGTGTGGAAAGAATTGGAGCGATGCCAACAGATTGACGTTAGTATTATACTTACATGCTCTGGATATGGCTGACGGCAAATTATTGGAAGAATTAACATTAGCTAAGGAGGATCCGATCATTTCTGTCATGCAGTATTCGAATTGTATTTATCATGGTAAGAAATAATTTCATATTCACGATATTCGATTAATATTTTTTTACATCCATATTTCTCGATATTAACAGAAGTTGCATCGATGAAATTTTTCGGATGATCACTCCACTTACTAGCCCTTTCCTTTCCAGGTAAATTAAGTGCCAACTTCACAAAGCACCCCTTGATATTGAACTTTGTAACGTTTCTCACCCAATTGGATAAATGTATCAATCTTGTACTGAGAGAAGAGTCGGTGACCATAGATACTGTGAAATGTATCAACATAAGGAGGAACCTAATGTGGCGTACTCGTTTTTACAGTCTTGGGAAACTCGCTTTGATAAATAAGCTGAATAAATCGAAAGACAATAATTATCAGCTAGACGAAGTCACTCTACTGTTACGAGTCCACTACAAATGGTTGATCAAATTTATCGTCAGTTTCATCGAAGACTGTGAAAAAATTTTACCGAGTGGAAATTGTCGTAATGAGATTAAACTGCTATCTGCCATGGTTGATGATATGAACAGCAGCCTGGTGACGATTTACGATCCCTTGAGAGTGATATCGAAACGAATAAAAAAATTCCTCATTCTTCCATTGCCCTGTTCATCGCAGATCGTCGCCGATGCGTATCAAGGATTGCATGGGCTCTCCGATTTGTACTCCGTCTGCAAAGATAAAGGTGTCCGAAAATTGCGGCTAGATTTACAATTAGTAATACTACAGAACCCAGAAGCTATCGAGGCCAGACTCGAACTGATTGATTGGTGGGAAGTGGTTTATGGTACCTCGAATGTGGAGGACAGTATTTTGCTAAAAATATCGGAGATGGAGAAAGTTTGTAAAGACCAAAATATTGGCCTCAAAACGCCCACTGAAATTGCTGAAGTTTTAACAAAGGTACAGTCGATTCCCGACAAGGAGATGATCATCAGATCTGCACAAGTACAGTTATGGCCAATCTACGAATACATGTTTTCGCTACTAACACACGCCGTTCAGGCTGAAGTTTGTTCCAAATTGTCAAATGATGAAAGCGGTGCCACGATTTCTGCAAGTCTTTTGTCCAAATTCAGTAGAATTCCTAGCATTCCAATCAACGTACTTACTGTCCTAAACGCCATAATATCGAAGCTCGATAATATTGTAGAAGCGAAAAAATTACTGCCAGAACTGTTTCTCCGAATCACAAAATTCACCGAGAATTCTTGCGCTGTACGAGATCCTCAGAGAATGTTGCACTGGCAGGGTGTTCGAGATGAAGATTTTGAGAACCGAATTAACGAACAAGAAGTTGAGGTATTTTACTTAAAATTATTAATATAAATATTTGCTAGTGTAGGAAATCCACAACAATAATCTGATCTTTTGTTTCAATTTTGCAGGTGAATTATTCAATTTATGGGCCCTTGCTCGTGTGCTTGGTGTCAGAGTTGATATTGGACAAGTCAACGGGCAATAAAGATAAATCTGTGCTTTCGATAGCGACGCTTGGATCCTACAGAGCACGTATCGATCAGTTGAAAACACTGAATGAAATTCTATGGAAAAATGTGATAGCGTTCAATTCCAAAGAGTATCAGCACAGGTGGAATGACTTTTCTACCCTGGAGTTATATCTGGATGTTTACTTATCGGCTGCAGCAAAGGCGATAGCCCAAAAGGGCATGAATCCTGACTCAGCAAACGAAATCGGAAAACCAAGGCAGGATAGAACTAATCCAGAGCTTGAATATTTCAAGACGTTAGAAGAGCTACGCAATTTGTCCACGGACTTGAAGTGTTTGGAAAAATCAGAAGCCAACGTTTTGAAACTAGGAGAGATGTGGACATTGATTGGGTACGTTCAAGTTTGCATATTCTGTAATTTGGAGTACATCGATCCGGTGCACAAAGTTGGTTTGAAACTCAAGTACGTCACGGAAGATATAACGGATTGCCAACGGACGTTGTACGTTGCTGAATTGCAGTCGAAACTCATAGGAGATTGTGTCGGCAGTGATAATACACACCCACTCATACGCGAAACGAAAAATTGTCTGAAAAATCTGCGCGTCCAAGAAGCTAATTTAAAAACTTACAATGCGATCAGACCAAAACCTTCGGAATATGTCGCCCTGGCGAGAGAAGCAGCTGATTTCAGAAACAGTTTGGGATCTTACAGCATAGTTTGGAAGCATTTAAACCAATTGATAAACATCGCAAATCAGTTCAAACAGAATTCTAACATAAATACCAGACTGGCTGAGAGCGCTATCAGAGAAGTGGAAATGTGGCACGAGTCTGTAAAAAGATTTTCAGACAACATGGAGTCTAGATTCATGTCAGGCTATCCGGATATAGTATTGCCTCTACTTTCTGCAGTGGCACAGTTGAGACATGGCATCAATATTTTAGTTGAGAATACAAAAAAAATTGCTCATATCTCAAAGATCGGTGTCGCAGAATCTACACTAGAGTCTTTGTTGAGTAATTTAGTACAATTTCCATCGATTAGTAGTGATCAAAAAGATTTACTGGCTTTGGTAGATTTGTTACCCGCTGAACAGACGAAAGAGATAATTTCCAAGCACGTTGACATGACGAATAAATTTTCTTCCAAGCAAGAACTTTTTAGAATGATCAAATGTAGCTTATCAGAATTGCGAAATTATATCATCGTGAACGGTAATTTATCACCTTCCTTGTGGATGAGGTTCAATTCTTTACTTCAACAAGTTGTGTTGACTTGGCAACAACAGCAAAAAGAAAGAGAGGAACGACAAATAGAAAAAGACAGTTTATTCAAAAACAGAGCGCTCACCAAAGGTGATTCACTGACCGAAGATCAAGAGATCACCCAAGAGTTGCGCAAGTTATTTCCCACCCACCACGAAGCTGACTTTTCAGACATTACCAGCACCGATAAACCGTCACTTGAAAAGGACACAAGAACACCAGAGGAAGAAGACACTTACAGTGGGCTCATAACCGAAGAAGACATCAATAATATTCGAGAATTGCATGCCGCAGTTGTTCAATCATTCACCTCCTGTCAGTGGCTACAAAATAGTTCAACCGCACATCAAGTTGACTACGTCAATCCGCTGATCCAGCGGTACAAGACATTTGGTTCCCTCTTGATTAATTTACAACCAGCCCTGTCGAATACATTGACCACCAAGTTGTATACCAGCTTGAATTTCCTGGTCTCCGTAACAACGGCTTTAAGCCAGGGCGATGACAACAGTTTTCATAGCGGACCTCCCAATGTCTCCAAGAGCCAGAAATGCTACGATTTTTACAAAGATAGTAATATTGAGGAAACAAAACAGTGCTTGCCGATATTAGAACACATCGTAGACAAAGTTCAAGCCCTGTTAAATGAGTGGCCGGAACATCCATCTCTAAAATCAATTAATACGATTATACAGAGAATATACAGTTTTCCCGTGACATCCTCCGTCTCCAGATTCTTAACCGGATTAGAACTACTCTTGGTGAAAATGCAGGAATGGGAACAAAACGCACACAGCGGTGTCAGCTTGTCGGAGTACTCGCTGGTACTTACTCAGCAGATTATTTCTTGGAGGCGTCTCGAACTTTCCTGTTGGAAAGATTGTCTCAACGTGATGCTACAGCGACTGAAGTCTCAGACATCTAAATGGTGGTTCTTCATTTATGCTTTGATCGAAGGATACTTAAATGCATCGGATTTGCAGTCGCAAGATCGCCAAGACACGACAAACAAATTGACCAGTGAAAAGGATGAACCGGTTACAAGAGAAAAATTCATCTCATCCCTTCATTTGTTCATGAATACTTCTACAATTGGGGAATATTCTTCTCGGCTTGATTTGCTGTTCACTTTCCACTGTCACGTTTGCCACTTCGAGAGAAATGATAAGCGAGACGACCTCTTAGCAATTTTGTGGAATGTACATCAATATTACGAACAGTTTACAGAAGCTGTAAACACGAAAATTTCAAACCTGAAGACCCCTATTGAAAAGAAATTGAAAGATTTTGTGAAGATTGCCCGATGGAACGACATAAGCTACTGGGCAGTGAAGGAGACCGTTGAAAAAACTCACAGGACATTGCATAAATTCATCAGAGAATTCGAAACCAAACTAAAAAGTAGTGTTGCGCTATGCCTGGTCGTCAAACCGACGGAATATAAAGTAGAAAGTAACATCGGAATATGGGACAATCCTGAGAGTATCGATTATATGATTAATCCCAGAGATTATACAGTTTCAATGGAAATTGACATTCCAAAGGTAGACGAACTCCTACCTCACGGGAATCTTCTCTTCAAAACGGAGAATCTTCTGACGAAAGCAAGAAAATTGTGCACTGAAATTATTTTAATGTCTTCCTATCCCGCGATGAGGATGGGTGTCGAACAGTTTATGCAGGAGGTCATGGATCACGCTTCTCATCTCAAAAATTTGGATATTGACAGGACCCAACCAAAGCCGAAGCAAAAATCTCAAGCGAAAAGTATACTTCAACAAAAAAGAATGGCTCTGGCAACCTATTTCAAAACCCTTACGCTCATAGGGGTATCCCATCGCACAGGAGTTTTGGCATGGAAAAATCACCAGGACAAAGTCGTCGACCTATCTTGTCCGCCACTGAATTTACAAGCAGCTTTTGAATTGCTAAAACCACGAAAGACTGATAAACAAATGCTGAGGATCTGGGAAGGCTGTGATAAATATTATTACAAGTCTCTAGTAAAATTGGATGCAGTTAACGGAGCGTTATCGACTAACCAGACTGACTTAGGATTACAAAACATGGATCGTTGCAGAGGATATTCCACTCATATAATGTTATTGGCTCATAAGCAAAAGCGGACCTTCACACAAGCCTTCAACTACTTCATTGCCCTTCGACTGCAGCTCGCGAACTTATCGAGGATAAATGAAAATGATTTGAAAATTCCTGAGCAACGTGAGTTTGCAAAAGTTGCGGAAAATTTCAAGAAACTGCTAATTACACTGATAATTTCCTTGGATCAACTGAAATTGTACCTACAAGCTTGCCCGAACGAATGTGATCTTGGTTCGGAAACGAGACACCAGATTTTTTCTTTGGATTCCAACGACGTTCCAATAATTAATGCCAGGAAAGGAGATGTGGTTTGGGAAAACGCAAATGCGATAATAAAACAGAGTCTACAGAGTGTCACGAGTATAAAAAATAAATTTGATATCATTTTCTCAAACGTGGAACTTCAAATCGATTCACCAAATGAGCAACGTGAACAAATTTACATCGGAACTTCCGCGCATTATTCATTTTTGATTGAAAACTTAGGTACGGTAGAAAAAATTGGAACAACGCTAAAGGATTTCAAGATTCTCTTTACAGTGAGAAACGAGCGATGCAGCCATCCGATAATAAAAACAATTTCATGGTTGGAAGAACAGATCAATATTAATATTGATCATTTTCGAAATACAAGGCGAGTAACTGAGCAAGAAATTGATAGTAACCTTGCAAAGAATAACGATATAATTGACACTTGCATAGCGGATCTGGAACAAATAACCAATACTGTTTTGATTGCAATACAAAAACAATATAAAAAGGGGTTGGTCTTAAATGCCGAGGTACCCAACCTGGAAGACAAGGTGGTAGAAGACGATCTCGAGGAAAGCAACTTGGAAGAGAAACAATTGACTGAAAAATTAATCGATCCTCTAAAAATTGACATTCAAGAATTATCCCTGGAAAATATATTTCATCAGACCAATCATCTGATAACGTTGATATACAACACAGATGCCAACACGTCAGTTATCTGCCAGAGATTGCTGATGAGATGGCTTCCGTTATTAGAGCAGTACCTACTGCTCGTAGAATTTTTCCTCACCGAACAACTGGCTGCTTTTAGAGCAACGTGCAAGATGTTGTATCTCCAATTAAACGTTTTTCTTGATTTGGCAACGAGTGGCTTCTGTGTACCTAAAGATCTGGACGTTGAAGAAGGAGAGACTGAAGAATCTCAAGAAGGGGCTGCTAAAAGTGGAATGGGTCTTGGTGACGGCGAAGGCGAAAAGGATGTTTCGGATAGGATAGAAACGGAAGATCAATTGGATGACGCAAGGCCTGAGAATCAAGAAAAAGAAGACAAGGAAGACAAAGATTGTAAGGAGGAAGATGGTGGCATTGATATGTCGGAAGATTTTGATAGTAAGCTACAAGATCTTGAAAAAGGAGATGACGACGATGAAGAGAATACTGATGAGAAGGATGACGAAGATCTGGACAAACAGATGGGAGATACGGAAAAGGATGCGGATCGACTTGATGAGGAAATTTGGGGTGCGGATGATGAACCAGAAGACGAAAACAATGAAGAGGATAATAACGAAATGGATACAGGTGGTGGTGAACAAATCGGTGATAAGGAAATGAGTGCTAAAGAAGATCAGACTGGGAAAGACAAAGATACCGATGATGCAGAGTCAGGTGAAAAGGAAACTGAAGAGCAAAAGAAAGATATAAACGAAATCGAGGAGCCTGATGTGAATGACGATCAGATCGATCCCTACCATGGTAAACATCAGCCAGAACCGGAACCAGAACCGATGGATTTGCCGGAAGATATAAACCTGGATGGTGATGACATGAAAGAGGATGATCCAAATGGAGAAGAAAATCCTTTCGACATAGACGCAATGAAGGATTCAATTCCACCCCCGGAATCGACCGATCCCGAAACAAAAGACGAAGATGAGAAAGAGGACGAGAAAAATGTGAGTTCCGACTCCAGCGATGACGAGAATGACAGTCCTGAAAAAAGTAATGAAATACCAGATACGGAAGTTCCAAATCAAGATGAGAACAAAGAGACTGATGTGCCGGACAGCGATAATCAAGCTGGCAAAGTTCCGGAAGAAGAAGAAGAAAAGCCTGAGGGTGAAAACGAAGAAAAAAATGAGGATAAAGATGAAAAACAAGAGGAGAAAGCACAGCCAAGTACCGATGAAGGTAGTAAAGAAACTGATGCTGCGGAACAAGCTGATACGAATAAAGAAGGATCGAGAGACAAAGTTGCAAATACATCTGAAATTGAAGAGGATCTAAATGCAGCAGAAGAAAACAGCCAAGAAGAGAATAATGATAAAGGTACGGGCCAAGCACAATCAAAAGAACAGGATCAGGGGCACTCGGGTTCATCTATGCAACACAGCACACCGGTTACCAATAAAAAATTGGAACAGACTGAGTCAGAAAAGAGAAAGAATCCTGGAACAAGTGATGAAAATAGAAGTTTAGTGGATGAAGTTGAACCGGATAAGAAAAAATTGAAAACTATTCATCAAAATGATAAAGGCAATCAAGATGAGAATGATGAAAATTCTGCTGTTGAAGAGGATGACGAAGCTGAAATGTATCAGCATATTAAGACAGCGGAGAAATTTGATAAACACGCATTAGACGCAGCTACTGAAGACCAAGTCAGAGAGCAGGTTTCAAATATGGAAAATGAAGAGGTTGAGGATGAAAAAGAAGAAGCAATGGATATAGAAATGCACCAAGATGCCGACGATGTCCAACTGCCGGAAGATAGCGATCCTCAAAATCCAGAGAAACTTCTTGAAGCTAATAAGGAAAAAGAAAAAATTTCGAATGCACAGGAGAGAAAACGGGCCGAGGATGGGCAGGTAGAAATGAACGTCGACGTAGATGGAGAAGCAACGGAAACAACGAGAATTCAACGAGGTGATGAAACGACATTCCACACGAATATCAAAGACTCTGAAGACAATATACTCCCATCAAAATTAGTTGAACGAAAACGACTCGAAGTTGAAGCGATGCTGGGACAATGGTCGCACATCCCACCAACAGAAGAAGCTACCGCTGCCTGGAATTGTTTGAGTAGTTTGACTGACGGTCCTGCTAGAGATTTATCTGAAAAATTGCGACTAGTACTAGAACCTACTCAGGCATCGAGATTGAAAGGCGACTATCGAACAGGACGTAGAATAAATATGAGAAAAGTAATTCCGTACATCGCCAGTCAATTTAGAAAGGACAAGATTTGGATGAGACGCACAAAACCATCAAAACGTGATTACCAAATTGTTTTAGCTCTAGATGATTCCAGCAGTATGGCTGATAACCATTCCAAAGAACTCGCGTTTGAATCACTTGCCCTGATCAGTAAGGCAATGACATATCTGGAGATAGGCCAACTCTGCGTTATGAATTTTGGAGAAACTACCAATGTTTTACATCCGTTGGGAGAATCATTCACCGAACAATGTGGCTCCAAGTAAGTTGAACACAAATACCACTAAAGGCTCATGAAAAATTTAATTTATTAATAATGAAGATAAATAACAAATATTCTTTCAATACTTGTAGATTGATACAGCAAATGAGATTTGAGCAGAAACAAACGATGGTGGGACAATTAGTAGACTTTACTGTGGATATGTTCGCGAGTCAAGCCAGTTCAACAGACAACGCTAAGCTTTTGGTTGTACTGTCAGATGGAAGAGGCATCTTCTCCGAGGGTGTAGACAAGGTCCATTCTGCAGTGAGGAGAGCCAGGATGGCTGACATCTTCCTCGTCTTTATTATTATAGATAACCCCATTAATAAGGCAAGCATTGGTTCCTTATAAGTATATGTCCAGTACACAGGACAGAAAGCAGTTATCAGAGTTCACAAAACCATAATTAAGGAATGGGATATTGGAGTGAAATTAGTTTAACTTTCAATCATGATTATCCACTGACAATTGCACTCGACTTACATTATGTCATTTGTATTTTAGGACTCCATCCTGGACATTCGAATGCCTGTATTCCAAAGTGGTAAACTACTCAGCATCCGTTCATATATGGACAGTTTTCCATTTCCATTCTACATGATCCTCCGAGACTTAAATGCATTACCAGCTGTTCTAAGTGACGCACTACGGCAGTGGTTTGAAATAGTTGGAAAAATTGATGCATAAACATTAATAGATTTATCGTATTCATAATCAACACCTTTGTATTATACCTTTATGACGGAACAGCTCAAGTTCACCAGGTGTTCTTCGACTAATGTGACAATATAATGAGTATTTCGGTTCATCGTATTTTTTGTATAAAAGTGTAATAAAACTACAACCACATAATAAGATAACCATTATCTATTTAGTTTGACATCGTAACACCAATTATTGTTTTTCTTTATGTCCCCCTTAGCATGTCGAAAATACCATTGCGATAACAAAAAGTAATTTGAAATTTTAGCCGCGGGCATTCCAAGCGATGCCATTGGGCAAAAACCAGCCTGGTAGAGTGGGGAGAACGCAACCTGTTTTATGATTTTCGGAACGTTCTCTCCTGACGTAATTGAGGGAAGGGAGGCTGGACTTTGCAAATGGTGGACGTCCTGTCACCGTCGTTTCGTTAACATCAGGTAAGCGAGCTCCGATAAATTTTAACAAGACTTAACAATTACCAGCTTCTGTAAATGACAAATGAGCGAGTATTGGTATTGATATAAGATAATAAGGACAGATTATCAAATGTCATACAAACTACCGTCTAATTATGTTACGTAAATTTCTTGCGCAAGTTAAAAATAGGCATCTGCCAGGCAAGAAGAACCCTATCGCCGCATCACATTTGCACTGCTAACTTAACACCATCCTAATTCTTTTTTATTACAACTTTGGTAAAATAGAAGTCCTTGTTATCTCAGTCTAAGGTTTAAGTGCATATTGTTGTGTTATCGCAAAGCGGAACTTCCTCGATTGTCATTTTCAGACACTAACCTTGTTACCTATTACAATGTATTATTCAACACCTCACCTACATTATCATCCATGTTCACGTGTATGCACACCTATACTTATGAAACACACCAGAATTCGGGCACTGTTGTGCAATCTGAATTTGTTTTATAAATATAAGTGGAGCATTTCACCCATAATCTGTTATGCTTTCCATCAACACGGTGACTTTCATTCACATCCAGAGGTCTGCCGCTTCACCTCTGTTCGATGTGAAAAAAAAAATAACTCTGTTCATGTGACCTCTTAGTCACATGCAACGTAGCAGGAAAAATGATAGTTATAAATCTCACAGACATAATATATCAGTTTGTAAGATTCATATCATAAAGTATTAGGAGAATATTTTTATCCGAAGTACTTTTAATAACTTCAGATAAAATACAATTAAGAGGGTGATCGAAAAAGGTTCTGAACTTAGAACTTACAGTACGATACACCAGTGCATATCGGTATGTAATGGATAAAATTGGATTTTTCATATTTATCCATAAAACATAATTTGTTTGAAGTTTTTAATCATAAGCCTAGGTGTTCTTGTGTAATATCCGAGGTAATATCAATTAGGGTACATTTAAGTCAGAATGCCTTGAGGCTGTGAGTATGGAATAGGCCATCGTTTTTCGATTTTTGGCATGTTTGAAAACCTTTTAGAAAAGTTATACAAGTGGGGCTATTTTAGAATTTAAAAGTCCAAAATCTAGGAGACGAATGGCGGTTTTATCAGTAGCCTTGAATTCCATGACATTGTTCATGAATTGAATCGATGACCGATTCACATCGAGATCACTGCATAGCATTCATAATCTAACATATTGTGGAAATTTTCATATAAACTACTTGAACTGTCTGGTATTATTATCATTGTGCATTATCTTGACTTTGAAGCATAACTTCATGCAATATTCAGAGCAGACATTCTACTCTATAAATAGGCAATGACTTAAAAAGATGTCACATATTTCATAACAGAGGCTATACCATATGTAGCATAAATAATCTCAAGACAATTATGGCGCCCGTGAATTTTTTTTTCAAACTCAGTTGCAAGTTACTGCCTGAGGACACGTCAACAAGAATTTTCCAAACATTTCATCTACATATCGAGTTGGAGGCTCGATTGGTATCTATCCCCTAGTATGATGACAGCTAATACGGATTATTTAATTTATGAAGCCTAATCAAATCGTAGTCGGTACTCAAATCTGACCGCTGATACTGAATTCCAGTTATCTACAGTTCGAGCCCACATTATAATCTACCAAGGTTAATTTGTGATAATCTACAGTCACGTGTGATATCACCGTCTGTAGATGACAACTTGGATTATTTTGGTGAAACCTAAATTCTCAAAACAAACAAATGTACACTCTACTTTGATTATTGCTTGTTTTCAATTCAGATTCAAAATAACTCACAACAAAGTTTCTGCGGTACACAGCTCTGGTGAATCTTTTCGGCATAACTTTAAATTGGAAAAGAAAGAAAAAAAAAAGAAATGCAGAAGATGTTTTTGCTTCTCTTATCAGTTTATTTACCTCAGCTCATCACAGATGACCCGCAAGACCGGGGTTTTGAATAATAATTGAGTTAGTCGGAATTTGAGCTCAAATAAGAACAGAATTTCGAAACGCAATTCTCACGGACGTGTTTAACAATGTCGTATGTCTAGATTGTTTATCATTTCTTATACCTATGTTTTATGGTTCAAAATATACGATTAAACTCGTGCCAATGATTGAGAAATTTATTAGTCTATTTAACGCCTCGAACTTCTGCAAGAGTAAATACACAGAGCAATATGAATGAAAATTTTTTCTGTTAATATTATTTTCAATGATTAGCTTCACTCCGTGAACTTGAGTAGCAAAACGATAGCTGTTGCTAATGAAATTGCTCGCAGTCACTTTGGAAAGCAGCACGTGATATCATTGCAGATATGTAACAACAATTTATTTTTTTTCTCCCCTCTGGATTTTAGTAAACACCATGATTACGTTAAACTTCTTTCTATTCCAAACTGTAATTGAATCGCGCACACTTCGATCAAAGTCATCTAAGAATTTTAGTCTTCACCAATTGCCGACGTAATTGAAGTCAACCATTAAATTTCCAGTATCATGACTCATGGCACTTGTTTCATGCTAAATCTTTGCCTGGTCCTAACTTCTGCTTCGTGACGATATGTTTTCGTGATGTTTGATCATTGTGCATTGCTGGAATATCTGAAAGATCCAATTTCGTAGGGAAAATCTAACTTCACAAACAAACTGATTCACCAAATCTTTGACATTCTTTTATTGAATTATATATGTTTTCTTCTTCCAGATCAAAATGCACAGGGCAAGGACAGTATTAAGTTCATTGGCTCCTTTAGCCCCGCGCGTCTGCGGGGCTAAAAGGTTTGCCTCTTGGCTGGTGAGAAGTGATCCTCTGACCAGAACCAGCCAGGTGGTCGTAGCTGCACCTGCACGTCACTACAATAGCCCTGCGGCCACTGAACCTTTTCTAAATGGCAGCTCCAGCTCGTACGTCGAAGAAATGTACAACGCATGGCTACAAGACCCCCACAGCGTACACGTGGTTAGTAGCCAATAAATTTCCAGTACTACTCTACATTCTCTTCCAAGTGAATTGTAGAATCTCACGATTCATAAAACGTCTACATTTTATTTTTTATAATAGTCGTGGGACTCCTTCTTCCGCAACAGTACAGCCGGAGCTGCTCCTGGCCTTGCGTATCAGGCACCTCCATCTCTTGCACCAAGTTATAACCAAGTTCCACTGGGTTCTCTGATGCCCTATGGCGGGTCGCCATCTCTTGCCCAAAGTCCTGTCAGCGAGAAAGTCATCGACGACCATCTCGCTGTTCAAGCAATTATCAGATCGTACCAGGTAAACTATACAAGGACCTTGCCGGACCTGGAAATATATTATAAGAGTCGGTCGGTTTAAATTAAATTTCTGATGACGTTTCGAGAAAAAAAATCAACCGTAACAATGCAATGTGCGAGGAAATATGTAAACTTTTTGCCACTGATTTATACCAAAAACGATGGTATTTAGGATTAGGCAGAATAGTCGTAATCGTGGGCTGTTGGAACGATATAATTTATTTTATCTAAGTTTAAAAGCTGAAAATTCATCGTGCAAATTAATAAGACTACAAATCTTTGATAACTTGAAAATCTGCCACCTCAATTCATTGTTCAGTTGCATTGACGTTTACGTTAGTTACTATCATGTGTTCAAACTGTTGTTTAAACAACTGAAACTTGAGCATTACTATCTGCTTCGCACCTCCCAGAATTATAGTCATTCATTCATTTGTTTGTCTTGTTATTCATTGGAAAAAAAAAACTGCTAATTGAGGTCACAGATTTTGTTATTGTAAGCATGCTGAATCTTAATTATTCAATATCGGTTCCCTAGAAATCATGTCAATGTTGAGAGCCTTTAATTCAGCTGTGGCATGTATTTTCAACAATAGCAATGTTAAATGTTTGGGGAAAATACTTCATAATTTCATAAGCATGAGCAATCATTGGTCGGACACTGTTTCGTTAATTTGTTTCGCCATTTTATAGGGCTATAATGCACCATAAAAATATTTTGTGTAACCAGTTTAACTTCACTTTATAGGCATGCTAAACTTATACCTATATTCTAATTTAACTCACGATCCTTCAACTTGAATTATACAAAATTATATCTAAAAACGAACACTTATTTCCAATATTATCGTAGCGCCATAAAAACCTTGGGAAAGCATGCAGCAAATTTTATTTATGTTTATTAACATCTTCATTTTCTATCATTTATTATAGACATTTAGAAACAAATTATGTCGTGAATTCCCCAATCCTGGATCGTTGTATGAACGATTTACAAGTTCAACTTAAAATAAATCCAGGCTGGGTCTGAAATTTTAATTAAAAGATGAAAAAAAAACAATTCAGCTGCCTCTACGTTGCAACATGATGTGTGCTATTTGTACATGTGAAACGACACAGCTTGTAATCTGAATTTACCTAAAACACAATTGGCTGCGCGATGTGTAATTTGGTTATTGGAATTCGTATTTTCATTTGAAACAGATTCATTAAACATTCACGATCAATTATTTTCAGCTATCCATACGACTCGGTGCTATAAAAGAAAGTCTTTCCCAATTCAAACCTGCTTTTAATGTCCGAAGGTGCATGGCCAAGAAAATTATTAGCTATCCGAGGCACAACTGCACCCAAAATATTATTGTTTTTTTTTTTTTTTTCTTCCGGCATTCTAGTAACCGTCATCATGTTGAAGCAGTTTATTCTATTAATTTTTTTTTCGTTTTTCACTCCATATTATTAACTATAGATATGCTTTTTTGATTTTACAACCCTCGTACATTTCTATCATTAAATCGAAAGTATCAAGAGCTTATTATAGATAACTGATAAAAACGTTGGGTTGTGTGGGCATTGTTCGTTGATGTGTAGGCACGGGGTCATTTAGTGGCTGAACTGGACCCTCTGGGTATCATGCAAACAGAACTACTACACACCCATTACGCAGCTCGCAAGGGAGCGCCAGAGCGTGTTCTGCGCCAATACATGCTTGGTAAGGCTTCTGAAAACCATACAATCCTTTTTCATTTTTCGTTCAAGCCCTCGGTCGTGTGACGAGACAAATGAAGGTGATGAAATTTACAAAAGTCATACTTTAGCAGAACTTTTTTAATTCATTTAAATTCTACGATTTCCTCATAACTGCCCGCAAAAATGCGAGTTTTGTAAAAAATCATTCTTCATAGTCCATTAAATTTGTTTTCTCTTCTGTTTATCACATCAAGTTATAGTCTACTTCGATTAGTCAAAGCGTGCCGATAAGATCATCTTTGTTTGTCTTTAATTGAAGATCTTGATTGTTATGTAATAGTGGAAGTCTAAAGAATCTTTTGCAATCGCTCACTCTCTGTTCTTTTGAATTTGATTCGAGAAAATGTATCCCAAAACAAGATTCGAATACGCACGTACTCGGTTCGAGCAAAGATTGCAAAAGGTACTAAAAAAACCAGCTCGATACGCATCTTTTAGCACAAGATAAATATGTTTTTGGGGAAAATTTGTTGCAACATGGATTCATCATTAGATCCTTGGATGTCGATTGTCGAATGCCTTTACACCAGTTCATTATTATTTTACAGAATTTGTGTATGTTTTTTGTTCGTTTTTCTTTATCTACCCCCTTCTCCCCCACATTTGGTTATCGCATAGACTGATTACGATGTCATTTACAGGTAAGAGGCGAAATGGCGATGCATGATATCGATGTTATGTGCGGATTGCTTATTTTTCTATCGCTTTGCATTCATCTGCTTTGGTATATCGTTGCTAACTTTATATTACATGTAGAATTTTCTACCTTCTATTAACGAAAATATCTAATCAATTATCTTGAATCTGTCCATCCTGATTTTTCATGATATATTTAGTTCATGGGGAGGTGTGTGGCGAAAGATATTCTAGCCACAATTGACATTTGCGTTTGATGCATTTTTTTGTACGATCGCTTACATTCGTGTTGTGAATAGCTCGTCGCTTTCGAATCGTTATTTGAAAACTGTCACAGACTATATTATGCGATGCAAGTATAAATTTATTCTGAAATAACAACAACGTTCGATATCAGATTCTGATTATAAAATTGTCATTCAACTCTAGAAATGCTTAGAGTTGAACAACTTTGATTCGTGACAAGTTTGAAATCCTTATTTGATTTGTTGTTCAATTCATGTTTCGAGGTTGAAATCCAAATTTATAATCAGAAAATCTAATAACAAAATGATAATATGTCTCAAACAAACGCCTTGAACAGGTTTTAAAGTTTTGGTACGTATGAATGTGGCTTCAATCGACAGATTCGTGGGCATCATATCGCAAAATTGGACCCGCTTGGCATCAGCAGCGCGGATCTTGACGATAGGCATCCGCAAGAGTTGCTCTATAACCATTACTCCTTCGGTAAGCCTAAACTCATGTGAATATGTTGAAACAACAGGTACGACTGATTAAAACTACTAACTTTAATATATGCTTTAATCGTTGACTCAAAATTGTAATTGTCGTATCACATCTAATGCAAAATTTATCCGAATCCAACGCTTATCACGGTCAAACCTTTCGCCATTCGATTCAGTTCGTCTGTTCGATGTCTTTATACAGAGTTTAGAAATATTGATAACCATAGCGGAATAGCGCATGAGAAGATTAAAAAAAAGAAAAACCGTTCATCATCTAGACTAGAGTATTTTATACATCTGTTATTATGGTTTAACTTACCTTCAATTCTTAAATTGTTTTTATTATTGGTAGAGGAGCATAAAATCTTCTTTTTTTTTCTTCTGAGAAGGAAATGCAGTAAGGGAACTCTGATAGTTCAGCAATTTCTGAATTCAATTCTGAAATCTTAAATGGGAATTCCAACGAAATTTGATTATTATTATGAAAAGCTTGATCTGTCCGATGTGGGTGATTGTAGCATATGTATAGAGTATCATTCTAGTTTTTCGTATAACAGAAAGTTTATGCTTTTTCACCGTTTGGTTTATCGCAAAAAAAAAAAAAAAAATTAAATAAAAATTCTCATTTCCACTTGTCGATGAATAACATTATGTTAGCTTTAGTCGGGTTCTATGGTTACATATATTTTGTATGAACCAGTGTTTGATGAGGATAACTTGGAACTTCGAATCAAAATTTTTCATTCTTTCAATCCTTGTGAATAGTTATAGTTAATTTCACAACCGCTCTAAATCCAATTGTTAAAAAACAAAAAGACAGAAGAAAAAAAAAAACTGGGTTCGATTTTCAGTCTGAGTATTGATGTCCACAGGGAAGAGATCTCGTACAACTTACTCGCAGGAACTTCAATATCGAGTAGCTGCCCTTATGGAAAGTATGTAATTATCAAAGAGAAAACCCTTTTATCGATAGTTATTCTTCGTATGGTGCCCGTGGGACGCACTGGTTCATTGGGGATAATTATGTAAAATATTCTGTAGTTCTGGTATAGCGGGATTTTAGCGGTGCTTGGGTAAATTTTTTGTGTGGCAAATTTCATTCGAAAATATTGAGTAAATGTATATAAATACTGCAATTCTAAATAACGAAGTTAGGTTTAATTAATTTATCTATTATTTGTTTACTTATTTTTATACAACAATCGTACACATCTTCATTTCACTTTTTTTAGTAAAAATCTTATCGAATTTGTATGGAATTTTCAATTCTACGTGTATCATCTTGCTCCTTATTTTCTTTAGCTTATCGTTAGAGTTTTGTTTATTGCTTGCCGCAGTTGTCGAGTACAGGAAAATCAGAATTCTTCAATCAAATATACTCAGAGTTGAGTCAAAGGATTTTTGCATTACTTTATCACGATATTCGCTTTTATTTATTAATTTATTTTCCAAATATTTCACTCGGTACATTGATTTCGAAAAATATAAATGAGCAACGAAACAAAACGTTTATTTATGGAGAATATAAAGTGAAATATTATTCAAATTACCTTATCATTCCTCATGCTCTTTTGATTTCTTTTATACGCGAATATTATTTTATTTGCTAATATCTGCACAATTTATTTCACACTTAATTAACGAATTTACTTGTAAAAAAACAGCTTTGAGTATATAACTCATTTATAGGACAATGAATATGAAAAAAGCTGACAGCTGCTTTATCTGTGTTGTATATTATATTTTTACTATGCTCTACTTATTATTGTCCAACAGGGATGTTTTCTATGGTTTGAATATTAATCGTTGGTTCTTCCTTTCTTTCTTCTTCCGATACCTCAAAAACTGCTACAATTAGTTGTATCATATTTGTATTCTTTTCGCAATATGAAATTCTTGAGTTTATATAAATTTGTTCCTTTTGTTGTGTTTTACGATATTATATTCGGTGATTTGTTTTCGAATTAACAGTAACAATTGCATGATTTTTTATTTCACGTATTTAGGAATTTCTTAGACATCGATTCATTTCGTTTGAGTCAACAAAACTCTGTACGATTATGAATTAAAAATTATTCCACGCCTTTTCAATGGAGATAATGAACTTGGTGAAGGGTTACAGGGGGATCTTTTCGTTGAAACAAATTTTCCCCTTGAAAAAATGGATGTCTCAATTTAATTATGGTCAAAAAATCGTATGTGAGCATTCGTATCAACTTCCATCTACGTGGTCCTAGCAATAAAATTTTTAACAATCTATGATTATTTCTAATCAGGCGTTATTTCTAATTGCTTTTCATTCATTTCAAACCTGAAAAATTTCTTGCAAGGACTATGATATCCGACAAATATATCTGTACCTATATATAACTTTCATGCTTGGATAAGTAACGACCTTTCAATTTAATACAAATCAAACAAAAAAAAAAAACACGAAATAACAGAGGAAGCAGATATGGATCGCGTCTTCAAGTTACCATCGACCACTTTCATCGGTGGAAAAGAAAAGTCGCTGCCCTTGCGAGAGATTCTGAAGCGCTTGGAATCTGCCTATTGCGGACACATCGGAGTCGAATTCATGTTCATCAATTCGTTGGAACAGTGCAATTGGATTAGACAGAAAATGGAGACTCCTGGTATCATGGAAATAACCAACGATGAAAAGCGCTTGATTCTAGCAAGATTGACGAGAGCCACTGGGTAACAAACTTAGAAAAATTTCATGCAACTGCATGCCCGACGTCAGAGATGATTAGAACAAACTCAATCATTTCTCCTCTTTTCTACAGATTCGAGGCTTTCCTGGCCAAAAAATGGTCGTCTGAAAAACGGTTCGGGTTGGAAGGATGCGAAATTTTGATCCCAGCGATGAAACAAGTTATAGATAAAT
This sequence comes from Athalia cordata, assembly GCA_963932425.1. Taxonomy (NCBI): domain Eukaryota; kingdom Metazoa; phylum Arthropoda; class Insecta; order Hymenoptera; family Athaliidae; genus Athalia; species Athalia cordata. The sequence goes on from OZ010627.1 coordinate 2,834,069, forward strand.
CAACGGAGCTCGGTGTCGAGTCTATAGTTATGGGAATGCCGCATCGGGGCCGTCTCAATGTTTTGGCTAACGTCTGCCGTAAGCCACTGAATCAAATATTCACCCAATTTGCTGCCCTCGAAGCAGCTGATGATGTGAGTACATAGCCAGTGAAAAAAACTAGCTTTTTAAATATACGTCCTTCATTTCTTCATCATTCATAAAAATTGTTACCAGGGATCTGGCGACGTGAAATATCATCTGGGCACGTACATCGAGCGCCTGAATCGTGTTACGAATAAAAATATTCGTCTCGCCGTTGTTGCCAACCCATCCCACTTGGAAGCCGTCGATCCGATCGTCCAAGGAAAAACTCGAGCTGAACAATTCTATCGAGGAGATGGTGAAGGAAAAAAGGTAGGTCGTCACTTATTACCCATTTTTATCTTTTGGAGCGTTCCTAAACCATCTCTGAATTCCAGGTGATGTCCATCCTTCTGCACGGAGATGCCGCGTTCTGTGGTCAAGGCGTTGTTTTCGAAACTATGCATTTGTCCGATTTACCCGACTACACGACTCACGGAACTGTTCATGTTGTCGTAAACAATCAAATTGGATTCACAACTGATCCTCGACACTCTAGATCGTCTCCTTACTGTACAGGTAATTTCGTGTTTGTTCTTAGAAAGTTCCGAATGTGTTTTCCAAGGAGACAAGGAGATATTTTGACGTCATTTTTTCAGATGTTGCAAGAGTAGTCAACGCTCCCATCTTCCACGTAAACTCTGATGATCCTGAGGCCGTGATGCACGTTTGTAAAGTAGCAGCTGAATGGAGAGCAACGTTCCACAAGGACGTCGTCATTGATTTGGTGTCGTACAGAAGAAATGGCCACAATGAAATTGACGAGCCAATGTTTACGCAACCTTTGATGTACCGCAAGATCAGAAATACTCCACCAGGTCTTACTTTATACGCTGATAGACTTATAAGCGAAAATGTTGTAACACCTGAAGAAGTCAAGGTTAGCATATAAAATATAGCTCGATTATTCATCTCATTATAATGAATATTTACTTTCAATCGACAGGACGTTAAAGAAAAGTACGAAAAGATCTGCGAAGATGCCTATAACAATGCCAAACAAGAAACTCATATCAAATACAAGGACTGGCTAGATTCGCCTTGGTCCGGCTTCTTCGAGGGCAAAGATCCCCTCAAATCTTCTCCAACTGGAATCAAGGAAGACACTTTGGTTCATATCGGCAAACGTATGTCTTCTGCACCGCCAAACGCAGCCGAATTTGTTATCCACAAGGGTAAGAATCACCTGAGCATTATCACAATCCTTCCCGAACGGGAATCCGTCCCGACATTTCAAGTATGTCATTGTCCGTTGTATTTAGGTATCGAGCGTATACTCAAGGCGAGAATGGAAATGGTCGAGAGCCGGACGGTTGATTGGGCGCTCGGGGAAGCGATGGCGTTTGGTTCCCTATTGAAAGAAGGAATCCACGTGAGACTTTCTGGTCAGGATGTCGAACGAGGCACCTTCTCTCACAGACATCACGTTTTACATCATCAGACTGTAGACAAAGCTACCTACAGGCCGCTTTGCTATATGTACCCCGACCAAGCTCCGTACACAGTCTGCAACAGTTCTCTTTCGGAATTCGGTGTGCTCGGTGAGTAGGGATTATTGTATTTGTCATCGCTACCATCTTAGAATGATCTTTATGTTAGAATCTTGAAATTTATTATAGGATTTGAATTGGGCTACTCGATGACTAATCCCAACGCATTGGTCTGCTGGGAAGCTCAATTTGGCGACTTCAACAACACCGCGCAGTGCATCATCGATCAATTCATCAGCAGTGGACAAGCTAAGTGGGTTCGACAATCGGGCCTTGTTATGCTTCAACCTCACGGGCTTGAAGGCATGGTAAGAAAATCAGACTCCAGATCCAATCGTCGTTGTTCCAACTATATTTTGCATCCGAAGAAACGCGTAATGAAATCCGCATCTTTTGACAGGGTCCGGAACATTCAAGTGCCCGATTGGAACGTTTCCTGCAAATGTCTGCCGATGATCCAGATTATTTCCCACCAGAAAGTGAGGAGTTCGCGGTACGTCAGTTGCACGACATCAATTGGATCGTGGCTAACTGCAGTACACCCGCAAATTATTTCCACATCTTGCGTCGTCAAATTGCCCTTCCATTCCGTAAGCCGTTGATACTCATGACACCAAAGTCCCTACTGCGTCATCCGGAGGCAAGATCGAGCTTTGACCTGATGACCGAAGATACTCAGTTCCTTAGAGTTATTCCCGAAGAAGGTATCGCCGCTCAGAATCCCAACAATGTGAAAAAACTTCTATTCTGTTCCGGCAAAGTCTACTACGACATGACCAAGTCCAGGAAAGAAAGAGAGCTCGATAATACGGTCGCTATCGCCAGGGTTGAACAGGTAATCTTCACGACAATTTTAACGATCCTAATAACTCTTCGTCTCGTACTTTTTCGAAAATTCTAACCTCACTTTTCAATTTTTTTTACAGATTTCACCGTTCCCCTATGACCTGGTGAAGAGAGAGGCAGAAAAATACCCTAACGCAGAGCTGGTCTGGACACAGGAGGAGCACAAGAATCAAGGCGCTTGGACATACGTTCAGCCGCGATTCCACACTGCCCTGAATGGTGTTCGTGACGTGACGTGAGTATTGAAAATACCCTATCCCTATATCAGAAGTTGACTTATATCAGGATTTTGCTAGAGTGAAAAATTAGTGGTCGGCAATGTCTCTAGTTTATTGTCTACATGGCCCATTTTAAATAGTCACTACCTTTCGTTAAGTGATTCTCAAACGACGAAGCTTGTAGATCGAGATCATTTTCTTTCACCTTTATTTTTCTTAAAATGGTTGTACTTTATTCAAAAACCAAACCTAACTTGGGCCATGTTGCAGTAACGGAGACGTGCGGAATGATAAAACAAGCGAAAGTAGCGGTAGTTGGTTTAGTGGCTGGTTGTCCTCATCCAAACCATCTCAAACAGCTGCCGTAACAGAACCGCAAACAACAGAAAGCATTAAACCAAAACAGAGAATAGTGAGGTAACGAGTAATCATCAAAATATCTTTTCGTCCGTATCACAGTTATCATGCACGTTTATGAGTTCACCCGAAGACTGAAAAAAAATTATGACAACATATATGATTTTTATTTGTTTTTCTGTATTTCTAACGCTGTAGTGAAATCGCAACAACAATATTCATTCTCGGCGCACTCGTTGGAAGAAATTATCTTAAGATTCATCGATCTGACACTAGACATTTTTATGGTTCTAGATATGCTGGCAGGCCAACTGCTGCATCTCCAGCTACCGGTAGCAAAATGCAGCATCTCAGAGAACTGAAGCAATTGTTGGACGATGCGTTTTCCCTCTAAGTACTCGTATCGATGTAGCAAAAATTTTTATTTATTCTTCATTACTATATTTATAATAACTATTACAAACTGATCACTCCGCTCTGAAAATATCACAAGATCAGCCCTCTATTGTTTCAACAATTTCTCTTCACGGTGCCTAATCAGCGCTAATAGTTGTTGTATAAATGATTTTTTTTTGTTTGTGTTTCTCTCTTTCTTTTCTTCTTTTAAAATTAATACAAAATTCATATTAAAATCTCAAGGATTTGAGAAATATTTTCATTATAGTAGAAAAGTTTAAAGTGGATCAAATATGAAAGTACGAATATAAAGATTTGTCCGATACATTATTCTCAAACCTTTTTTTTTTCTTTTTTTTTCTGTTCATTCGGTGCTAATAACAAAGAAAGAAAAGGATCATCGTTGATGAAGTATTTATAACGGTCATATAATGTAAAATAATTTTATTTTGAACAAGCGTTGAATATTCTTTCCTAATATGAATTCATCGCTAGATGTCACGACATAACTACCTATGTATGTATTTTGTGTTAATCTTAAATTTTATCACGATGGAAAATATGATGAGCCCCCTTCTCCTCTTCTGTTAATATGTTAATAATAGAATTTCATTGAATGTAAAAAATCGATATACATACAAGTATTATTTTTAATTTATGCCTATGCTCGTAATTTACGAGTGATCTGATATTTATGAGCGCGTAACGCTTTTCACAGAGTATAAAGATAGTTTTTAAATGAAAATTTAAAAAATAATAAATAAATAACTAAATAAATAAACTGATAAAAGGAAATTAATGAAAATTTCAAAACACTGTGAAGCTAAGTACAACCGAATATTGTACTTGTTGTTAGTGGTGATGATATTTTGATTACTTTATTTTTATTTTTATTTTTATTTATTATTATTTCTTTTTAATTGCTCTTCAAAATATCAATACAAAGTCACATGCCAAGGTGTTCAAATTTTTATCGTCGCTGTGTTTTATATAAAATATTTGGCGGTTGGCATCGAGACAATGAATGTTATGTTGAACGTAAAAAAAAAAAACTTGAATAAAAAAGAAATTAATGGAAATTTGTTCAGCATATACTTTTTGGACACGCTATCATTTGACAAAGTGATTCGTAATACACTAATTAGTTATAATATGAATAGTAGGCTACAAATAATCAACTGAGAAGGTTGTTTAAGATTGGACACTGCGTAGTCTGCAGAAGGTACAGTATTTATCTCCTACATCGCTGTTCGAAATGGCGAAAATTAAAAAGAAAAGAAAACGAAAGATAAATATGTATTCTATGCAGCCATTTATGATATGTATGTATGTATGTACAGCATCCAATTATTTTATTTTGAATAGGTTGAATAGTTATACGATTACAAAGAGAACCGTTACATTTGAACAACTTCGAGTAACTTGCCGATTTTCATTTCTTACAATAACTTTGGTTTTGGGTCTACGAAGAAACTAAACCTCTTTACGTATCTTATTGGTGATAGAAATAACACTGCAATATGTGATAGATACTTGTAGAGTGTTAATTTTTTGTTGTTCACATAATAACATTAAATACAAACGCATCGGTGTCGACGATTTTAATTCACTGATAGCCAGAAATATAATATTATACATTGATATTTTATTTATTGGGCTTAATCAATTATTAAGCTAGGTCGTTATTGTTATAATTTACAGAGAACATGCATACGTATGATCACACAATGTAGAGCCTGTCAAGCAATTAAATCGTATCGAACAACCAACTCAGCTGTGTCTCCTTTACTTTGACTTACGATTAGGGTGCGTCTACTTTTTCCCCCGATGCAGCCCAGTACACTGTTTAATCTAATCGTAATTTTATCTTTTCGTAAAGTTCAACCCTTTGGATTTTCTAATTTTCAAACACGTTTTTACCAGTTTAAGTATACGATTAGAGATTTGGATTCTGAAAATTGGGAAGCCACGCGGGTTTCGGCTTATTGTTAATTAATTTTTAAAGAATACGGTTTGAGTGTGTGACGGCAGAGGGCGGAATGTGTTTAGATAACGATTTAAATTCTTTGGCGCTAAACGTGCTCACAGGGAACGCGCGATACGTGACAAGAATTTGAATGTGACAAGAATTCGATTGTGCGAAGGAACGTTACCAAAGATCTGCTTTGGAAGATTTGACCTGACTATTTCATTCTTTGGTGGAATAATAAGCTACGAGTGATTGTCTACAGAATCGTTGGAGTGATAGCAAAATGGGGTGAGTGAGAATTTGCAATGGTGTGAGATTAAAATAGACGCACAAATTACTATTTCAGAATTTTATTCACATAGTTGGATTCGATAACATATTTATAAAATATAACTTAATACTACTAACTAGCTATTCAGTATACTCAACGTTAAAAAAATTTATACAACATAATATGTCAGATACTTTCCCACGTTAATTAAAAGTTTAAATAATATACAGACGCTCGATTCAACATGCAACGCGGCCAGAATTGCTGCACTTTGCATTAATGGCGTTAATATTTATTCACACTATGAGTCAGAGAAACTTGATTTATACAATCTTTCAGACTCGATAGCAACGTACGTACCTACCTATAGTTCTATTTGCGGACAAAATTCGGGCTCCAAAATTTACACACAAATAACGCGCAACATAGCCGTAGCGGTATCAGTAATATATGTATAAAGCAGGAGGTGGAGTGGCAACTGATAATAATCGAACAAACCTTACGATTCAGCAAAATTTGTCTGTACCTCAACACACTAAAAGTGTCAAGACTCTACCAAGAACTTTACCAACGTAGGAGAATAAAAGAGTCATGTTAGTCTCTCTCGCTACGCACAATTTTATTTAAATAAATGTACTTAAGCATTTCATGCTAAAATGATTTCCGTTCGTAACATGATTGCTAGATAAATGAAAGGGAATTTGATCGTCTAGTGAAAAGATGAAGGTGACTAAGTTTCGCTTAACCCTTTTTGAATTTTATTAGTAAAATGGATAGCGTGAGAAAAACAATTATCCATAAGAATGTTGAAATAAAACCCTGGTAAACTGCAGATTCTGTAATCGACCAGCCCTTACCGAGAATCGCTCGGATTGATTCTGTACTTTTTGTCAGCGGTAAAACAAAACTGATGCATCTAAGGATAGGATGCATACCCTCGACTGGCCAGATTATTCCACAAAGCATTACAATTGGCAGAAAGGAACCCATCGCCATGTACGTCGCGCTGCGCTCATTTTCACAGGCACATGCTACCAAGAAACCTAGAAATCAAATACATCGTCGACCGTTAAAATTATTCAGCATAAAACGATCGAAGCCTCAAGCTTTTGTTTAATAGTACGAATTAACTTACCGAAACACATTCCGCAAAGACCAGTTAATACTGTTAAAACTGTGACCAAACCGATGTCACCCTCACAGGTCAGCTTGAAAACCGCAAAGGAAAATACAAGGACCATCAGCGTTTGGCCGCACATCACAACAAACTGAGTAACAACCTGGCCAAGTAGAATTTCAGTCCCAGTGATACCTGTAAATATGAATAACCCAGTTATATCTGCACGTCAATGGTGGCAGCGAAATAGGTGAATTCAAATTTAAAATAGAAGTTTGCTGGAAATCTTAAGCCCTGTCAACGTACCAGAAACCAACCCCCTCTCCATCAAGCCCTCATTCCTTTCTAGTAGAAGAGCTCCTGACGTTAAGGCCACAGAAAGGAAGAAAATGATCCTGAAAATTTCAGTAAAGATGAATTTCAAATATTAAAAGTTTGAGTGTTACATCAGTGGTTTTAAAACTTGATAATCAATAACTTACGTCAAGATGATACCGGGTGCTGCAAAGTCTGTAAAATTCGGTTCTTTTGGACCGTAAATTGGAGTCCGAAACTATAATGAAAATATGTAATTAGTTAATGTGAGAGGCAAATTGAATCGTGATAAATATGTTATAATTATTCTTACGTCGATTGGAATACGCGTTGCCTTATCACTGTAATTACAGGCGATTGAAACCTCTTTAGCAAAGTCCATAAAAGAGTACAGTAAGTCCCTCTGAAGAAGCTGCCCGATTTGTTGATCTGCAATCAAATAAAAATTGTTTCAAAGATGTAAGCTGGTGGCAAAGCAAAATGATGCTCTGCAATTTTGACAAAACATTTTTTTCCAAGTGTCTCTATGATACCGAATGGTGATGGGTTAAAAATAAAATACCCACTAGACATGTCCATGGTGATGTCAACATCAGAGTAAATTAGACTCCAGTCGTCTGCCGATCTGCCGTTTTCCATCCGGTCGACAAGAGAGTCGGTAAAATTACCGGGAAAGTTCATAGCGCCCCATGCCCAGCCTTTTCTTACCGCGTGTTTGGCTTCCTCGTCAGATTCATAGGGTACAATAACGACAGATCTATTTTCGATGTGCTGCATATATCGACAACTCAAAAGGGTCAAGTCGCAACCAATGGAAAGAGTGCAAGGATCCAAATAACTGTCTAGTTCATTGTTAACAACAGCTAATTTTAATCCCACAGGATCTTTTCCGATGGACAGGCAAAACAGGATGATTTGTATCACTGGCAGGCCGATCACAAATGCCATCACGCTGCAAAAAAGAAGATAATTTGGAAATTACAGAAAATGAATCCAAGTCGCTTGTCGAACTGAAAGTAAGTCGGCATGCTTGTTATACGATATCTTGACTTACCCAAAATTTCGCCACATCCATAAAAAGTTTTTCCATATAAGAGCCTTCATGTGCATAGGATCCAGCATTTTGAATTTTGAAGTACCTTTTTCCTCAGGCGGCAAATCGGAGACCTATGAAAAAAAAAAACGAATAATGTTATTTTGAGTATATTTATAACGAGTTTCTACGAGCACAATATTTACATTTTCGTCGTCTGTTACAGCAATACTTCTTCGCCTGCTAGATATACTGACATTGTCTCCGAACTCACCGCTCATCTCGTCATCCACGTTCTGAAATATTCAACATCGTGATCAAGATAAAATGACTTAAAACTAGTATTCGTTTGCCAGAGGCATCACCACACAGTTTTGTCTCTTTTTCATGTGGTTTTCTATAAATGTATCTCACCGCTTCAGGGGGAACTCCAATGACGCTGCTTAAAATACTGCTCCTTCTTCTGAGTCCCATATTTTGCTTGCGACTGAGTTTTAGAAAAACTTCTTCGAGAGTGTCGAGCCTGTGCATAGCCATGAGTCTGTTGGGTGATTCTTCGGCCAAAAATTTGCCGCCTCTCATAAGACCGATCATGCCTGCTTGTCGGGTTTCTTCGATGTAGTGAGTTGTTATGATCACAGTTTTATTCCCATCCTTTGTTATGTGAACCAAGTGATCCCATATGCTCTGACGCAGGACTGGATCGACTCCCACAGTCGGCTCATCCAGAATCAGGAGTTCGGGATCCGGGAGAAGTGCAGCGGCAAATGATACTCGCCTCTGTTGTCCTCCGGAGAGATTTTTCACAAATCGACTCTCGGAGGGAAGTTGTAGTAGCTGCAGATGAGAGCAATCGGTAATTCAATGTTTTTAGATTCTTATCAATTAATCTCTAAACGTTATGTTACCTTTATGAGGAAGTCCAATTTTTGGTCAACTTGTTCCGTGCTCATACCTGCACACCATCCAAAATAGATAAAGGTTTCTCTGATAGAAAATTCTCCATAGAGCGCGATTTCTTGGGGCATGTAGCCGACCCGTGGACCAGGAACACCCGAACCTTTGGACCCTGGTCGACCTCCGAGGACCCAAATTTCTCCAGAATTGAGCCGCCGCCTGCCAACGATACATGATAACAACGTCGTCTTTCCGCATCCGCTGGCCCCCAGGAGTCCATAACTAAAAAATGAGGTATGTTAGAAGATTCTTTCAGCCTTCAATTGGCCTATAATTGGAAAGCTTGAAAAATGATAATTATTTCGTGACTTCTGAAGCACATCGTCTATTAAGGTATATAAAATTACGAAAAAATCATTCACGCGGAAACAATAAATTCACAGCGCTTGGAAAATCTCGAAAACTCTTGGAACTGAGAAAGTGAAAGTTCCAGTAAGGACGATACTCGTAATTGTCGACCTTTACAACGTGTGTTTAAGGCGTTTGTGAGGTAATCTGAATTTGCAGTAACGCTCGTTCGCAGAAGAAAAAGAAATTGGGTCAGTAAATTTCAAAAATCAATCCCTCTTTCCTGGTTCGAAAAAAGTAAAATTTTTAGTGACTGTTGAAAAGAATGAAGAGAGTAGAAATTCTCTTTTCAATTTTTCTCTTGCTACAATTTTTTTTAAACGTTTAACAAAATGGCGAAAATTTAAACAAACTCAGTGACTCGTATCGTTTTAATTAGCTAAGGTCAATCGAAGTAAAAAAAACAAAAAAATCGAATAAATAAGATTCAAGGTACACCATATGAGCATTTATACCTACGTGTATGTGTACGCATATGTTATACCTGTCGGAACATGCGTGTTAAAAGTTTTTTTTTCCAAACGTTAAATAACATACCTCATAGATCATGAAGTTCGCGTTCTAAAAAAAAAAAAAGATATAATCGCCACTAAATAGTGGAACAATATTTTTCTCACTCAAATTACTCAAAGATGAATCGTTAACTGAAGATATACCATTAGTTTTAATCGCAAAAAAAACTTAAAGACCGATCCAAAAAATAATATTTCTTTTGTCATCACTAGTTGAATGTAACATAATAATATGCGTTACGCACGATCTTCAAAGAAATCCATCAAGATTATACTTATATTCATGCTCACACATAAATATGTAGGAGATGCCATTTTTTTTTCTTCTTTTTTGTTTCGTTTTCTACATTTCTTTTAAACTTTGTAACGTATTTGTTTAACGCCTTGGACTTTTTTTCGTGTCAGAATTACGAATTCAATGACGTCAATGTTATTTATCAGCTAGGGAGATGGATTGCCAAAAGTTTAAACTATTACACACAAATTGCGAGTCTTGAACGTATCAAGGATGATTTAGTAAAAATAAAAAAATACAAAGTAGTTTTTTCAAAAGTAGATAGACGAATGTTTTTCATATTACGGTAGAATCTATAGAATGAATCAATAGCGAGTGGAATTGAAATAGATAATTGTAACGTTTTATTATAAAAACGGAATCTCATGTTTCGGAATACAAGCTAGATAAACAAAGTCTAGTCGTAAGTAAACTTTAGACACCGCATCAGATATATAAACTTATGTTAAGGTCCACGCGGGTCATACCATATAATTAACGAGCGAGAAAAAATCTTGCATAATTATCATATGCCATATAAAACGCGCAGCCTTCGATTTTATAAATCATCAAGAAGAGATCGGCTTTAACAATGATCGTCGTTATGTCATTATCATCTAAAAATGAACGAACCCTCGCTCCAATTAGATTAAAAAATTGAACAAAATTCAAGACTAACATAGTTCCTTTGGGCACCGTCATATTAAGCCCGTCCAAAATGACGTTCGGGTTGCTTTTGGGTCCATATTTTTTGTAAGCTCTTCTCACACATATGGCCTGTCTTCTTCTGGTAGCAACGGTTGATAGCTGTGGTTGAAATTGCGCCCTTCTTGTTTTTAACTCGAGCGACGCAACCGAGTTACCGGCAGTTGTACCACCGGCCACATCCATTTTCTAAAAGAAAAAACAAAAAGGTAAAAGAAAAAATAAGATGCTGAAGTAAAGACACACGTGATGAGACTTCTCGAGGAATATTTTAGCTTTATTATACACGATATATAAATATATCGCATATAATATTCGTTTGCATTATTAAGTAGCGATTTAAAAGTCTTGCATTCCAGAAACAGAATACTGCAGCTCAAACGCATGAAAATATATGGCGGCCGCAGCTTCGTTGCAGACACGTTTCTCATTCTGACCTTGATAATTTGTTACAAAAGTAACTAGTTGAAAGTAAAAATATGTTAAATTTTTATATTCTCAGCCTGCAGCATTAATGCTATTGTTTTTTTAAAAGAGGAAGTAAATGAATAAATAAATTGACCGGTAGTTTCAGACTATCAATTATCCACCGAATGACCATATTATACATATCATTTTTATTTCATACACACTCAGAAAAATGCAGTTCGTATAAATGTGAATATACAGTTTATAATATACCGTTAAATTTCAACGGCGTTATAATTCTGCAGCAACAAACGTCTGCATATGTATGTATACGTATCTGTGGACGTCGCGTCGGAATAATAATTTTTCTAAAATCATAGCGCAAAACAACTTCTCAAAATATTATAAGTATAACATGTTTACCAAGATTTCAAACCATATCTGCCCACTGGCTAAACATTCCTATATGATTATAACCATTTATAGAAATATAAACGGGCCCCGACGCTCATGTTTTTGTATGGCGGTCAAAGCAATTTTACTTTTCCGTTGTTTTTTCTTACTTTTTGGTGTTTCACTTATTTTTTCAGATTATTTTTTACTCGTGCAAACAAAATGAGGAGGAATCAAAGACGACTCACAAAGATGAATTGCTGAACCTGCAGTAACGATTGTTAGACATGCTAATTCGAATCGATCGTCGCATCTAAAACCGCAGGATTTATATAGACAATATTAGCGTGTGAAAAAATGTTCTTATGTACCGGATTCACCTCAATTCTGTCACACGCTTTATGTAATATATATGTATATACCCACGTACGTATATACTTGGAACGGGATATGTAATATTAGTAAATATTATACATAGGTATATATTAACGCGTGACTTTTACGAGGAAATACGCCTTATATTGTAAATATATAATATCTAGAGAGATCCTGTTTTGAAGTATCGCGAAGGTTCGTTTCGTAAATCTTTTTTTTCTATCATATACATTATAATAGGTACGTTTATACACAGCTGTGGAAGTATACTAATTAATTAATACAACTATATATACACATGTCGAAACCTTTATAAGGAAGGACACCGAATTATGATGCCGGAATATCCTCAATTATTGTTAAATCATTATTTCTCGTATAGCATTAATGATTGCTTACATACTTATTTTATTTCATTTACTTCTTTTTTCAATCTTCCTCATTAATTATCTACTATAAAAAAAAACCTGTGCAGGCATTTGTTCGAATTATAACAGCTGAGATCAGAGCCGTATAAAATATACCATTTCTGCAGCCATGGCAGCGGCATGACCAGCTGACAAGTGAGAGTCTGCAGAATTATTCTATATATACCACGAGTTACGTAATTGCAGATGAATTGAGATTTTTGTTAAACAATTTTCACACGAACAATTTTTATAGATCTCTTATTATACGGTATACAAATTATTTCCGTTTCTTTCACCTTTTTCTTCTTCTTTTCTATCGCATTATACATAGATAGATTTTTTGTGTTTCCCTCGTCATACGATCATAAGTATAAATCTTATATGTATAATACATAAAAATTCATTGTGTGCATCTGCGGCACAACATTATCATTATCATTATATGATAATTATATCCTCGCAAATAATATATATTAGGAAGTGAAAATTGAAATATTTTCCATCATTAGTAGCATACATAGTTCCATATTATAGTTACTAGTTATGTTTCCAAAATTTCATTATTATTATCATCATTATTATCAATAGTATTATTATTCCGGTAAAAATTTTCGAAAGAGCTTCGCGCGCGCTTCAAGTTATTTAATATAAGGATTTCCAAATCCCCGTGTGAATATAATTACGCAATGCGTATATAGTATATAGGTATACACATAACACTTACATTAATTTCACCGTCTTTTCGTCATTTTGAAAATTTTTGCGGTTCAATTAACGATGTGTGTATCCGCATATTATTCATACGCGCTATGATATTTGTTGTCGAAACCGGCACCGTCAGCGTGAAAATATAAGTCAGTTGGGATTAACGAATTTTATATTAGTCATCGACGATGATGATGATGATGATAATAATAATGATAATAATAATATCAATGATGATGATGATGACAGAATTGGAAATGGCACACTGTATACTTTTATTATATACAGTCTAGATCGTTATGAGAGCCACGATTATTTAACCGCGTATACTTATAAAAACAGAGTGGAATGAAAAAAAGAGAAGCAAAAGAAAGAAAAAAAAAACCACCGCCGCAGATCACAGCGAAAAGAAAGTCGCGCCCCGTGTGTTTATATATACCTACGTAATAAATGCGCGTATAAACGCATATAAATAATATATAGGTACATGTGTGTTTAAAAAGTTACACAAAATTCATCGGAATTGTAATAAATCCTATACCTACGTTTATATTTAAATTGTCACTCAAGTATAACTAGAGAATTTTGAAATCCGTCTCCATTATTATGATTGTTTTATTATTAGTATTATTATTATTGTTGCTGTTATTAATATTATTACTATAATATGGTCATTCGATGAAGAAAGTGAAGCCGAACAATAAAATTATCGAGGAAAATTTTGAATTATAAATTAAATGCCTATAATTATCGTTACAACGAAATCGAAATTAGAATAACTGCGTGTTTCTAGAATAATATATTTATTTTTTTGTTTTCATTCAGTCAGTCTCCCGTTTCAATTTGTTTCATATTCAAATCTTCCATTGATAGACACGTGGGTTATTCAAAACCAGTTTTGACGCATGAAGAAAAAAAAAGAAAGAAAGAAAGACAGAATATAAAGAATTAAATAAATAAATAAATAGATACAACACCGTCACGCGATTGACGGCGATTATTATATCTGAACGAATAAACTGTAAACACTGAAATTAATTTTGGTTATCGGGTTAAAAATGATTCGCTAATTATACAAAATTTTGGTTCACCAACCTTATTTGGAAAATTATCACTGAAAAACTTTGATTTGTTTTAATTTATAATTTTTGTTAATTGATAAACACCCGAAACACGTCACACGCGATAATATATAATTAATTGTATCGTTGCAGATCACGAGACGAAAACGTAAAGAATTAAATCCTTTTGTTTGCACAAATATAATTTTTTAGCAATCTTTGAGATTGCTGAGGTTTTCAAAAATTTTGATGATGCCAGTTTGACGCTACCGATGCAGTAACGGGGAGAATTTCGTTTTTTTTTTCTATCATCCGTCTGCAGGGATGATGGAAAAATTTGACCGTGTATATCGAAATATGTAACCGACGACGCGGTAACTTCAAGTTATAACAGTTGTAAAGGTAAAGTGGCAACTGTCGGAATCGCCTGCCTCGCCGCGAAGAACTGGAATCAAATTCAATTGCGACATCGTTGAATGGCTCGGCTTTTAGCTGTGTGCGTTCGCAGGTTGTTGGAAAGGGCAGTGCCGATGCTAGTCTCCCTGACCGCTGTTGAAAGAAGGGGTATATCTCTACAAATATACCTATTATTCTAAAGACTCGAGAAATTAAGACGCGGAAATTTCAGAGGAACTTCATTAATTCTACCTCCGAATCTTCAAATTCTTACGCTCTTGAAAACGAAGCGCTCACTGCTGCAGCGGGAGACTTCGATGCTTGAGCTGGAGACTTCGATGCTCGCAGTCGATGCAAATATCGATCGGTTTCATGAAAAAAAATCTCAAGTTTTCAACTACAGCTATAAACCCATATCCTGCATAGGTTTATATATGTATAGGTGTATACACATAATTATATGCGTAATTATTACCATCAGCGAAAACTTTCTATAGATATATTTCCGGTTAGCCCGCCATGAATCTTATAATCGAGATCGTCTCGTAGTTTTAAATATGATCCTCGTGCTGGAGCTGTGATTTTTTTTATTTGATAACTTGAAATCATATCTCAATTTGCATCTGCATGCGGATCCATCTGCATTAATGCCGATTCGATATGATGCGACTAGCAAACTTATAATATTATAGGTTCCTCAATTCACTCGCGAGCGATGACATAACCGCGATAAGGAAGGCTGTATAGGTAAACGTGTGTTGAAATTCAAGAAGAAAATTTTATAGATTTTTATAAATTAAATATTATACTTCTGGTTTTCGATCTACTTTCGAGTGTGCATATCGAATGCAATTTTTGGTATACGGTTTTTTTTTGAAACTCGGTTTTGACATACTTTATTACGACTCAATTGTTTTTCTCAAGTTATAAGGATCTTAACGATCTTCGCTTAATCTTAATTGCATGTAGATGAATCAGTAGCGCAGACTATACATAATATGCAGGGTGCGGATGATGGAGATTTAATTATTCAATCTTCTTTTATCACAGCTGTTTACGCATCGGGGGAAAAATCATCACGATTCTACTTCGAACCTTTTGGACCACTTATCGATTGACGCAACTTATACATAGGTATACCGCAGCCAATTTTGGCTGTAATTAACCGAGTCAACAAATATTCCTATGCGTCACGCGCGCAGGTCATGATTTTTCTTTCCAACTGTCGGCACTGCTCGATATATGTAACGTAGATTTTTGTAGATTGCACCCAGCTTCTGGTCCTTGGCCCTCGATTTATTGAAACTGAAGCTTAAACGGTCTGCAGGGGAAAAAAAATTGTCCTCATAACTTTCTTTTAGTATTGAAAAACTGTCGTTTTCTTTATTTGCAGGTTTAAATAATCTTCATCGTTTCTTCAATCGACTTTTTCAACTTACCATTATACCACAAAAATTCTTAGCAGTGCGTCATATCGGTGGGAAATAAGATAAATAAAAAAAACAAGAAAATACATGAGTTATATATGGCTATCGTATTTTTCATGTATAAAAAAGGTCTGATCTTTTCCATAAAATGGTAATCCTAGAAATGATTGGGAATCGGTGGCAAAAAAAATAATTTCCACCGCGATGACTTACACTTTATATGTATGTATACATATGACAACGTGCCGAAATGATAATCATAATTTCAAAGAGGAAAAATAAAATAGAGATAAAAAAGCAACTCGGTTATCCCGTTGACGAAACACTCGCCGGCTAACCTTGCCAAAATTGATCATTCACGTTTTACAGTTAGCTGAAATATTATTTTCTCATCGCGAATAGAAACAGTAATTAGGAAGATCAAACCGGATATGATGCTACGTTACGAGAATATGATAACGAAGAAAAAAAAATTTAAATTAAATGAAATCCGGCACAGCAGTTGTGAGGATTTTTGGGTGATTTCCAAAAACGACCAGTTTGTAATTGATCGATAAAATAGCATATACATATTTTCAGTCAATTTAATGTCGGCCCACGTATATGTGTATAGGTTTTCGTTTAGAATATAGTCGATATAGTCAGCCTTGGTATATCAGCAAAAACTATAGACGTAAAAATCGCGTGGCCTAGAAATGACCAGTTTTAATTTATTATGCCGACGATTCACAATCCAATGAATTTTCATATCAAACGATATTCTATATACTCATAATTAACACGACTTAGCAAAAACAGATGAAAAAAACGAGCTATATCAAGAGCAAAATGGTTATAGGTATAATCTAAAAGGAGCGAACATAACATATTTATAAAGGAAAAAAAGATGTTATAATTTTTTGTTTTCTATTTTCGTATGCCTGAATAACTATGATGTGTATATTATGGATCGAATGTCAATCAGAATGAATGTCAAGGAAAACTTCTATTCGATATGAGGTGACACTTATTTTTTTCGTTTCATTTTATTGTAATTATTAATCTTTAATTTTTTCTTCGGTGATTGTCTCGGATGTCATATTTTTTCCAATCTCGCGTGAAAATCCAGAAACTAAAACCCAAAAAGGGAAAACAAGATCATATTTGAAAACTTCATTTCTTGCTCATCGTAGACGAGAAAAGAAAAATCTTCAAAGGAGTGCAGAGATTTCGAAGAGAAAAAGAATTGATAAATAAAAATTACTAATAGTTAATTTTGCGATGCGAGCCGTGCTGTAATTCGAGAATACTTCTTCTCTTGCTGACATGGAAGTAAAGAAAATCTGCGGACTCTGCACGAATGTTTTTTATTCCATATACATATACATGTACACCTTAGACCTATACCTAGACGGTTGAAAAATTTAATTGTCTAGTAAGTTAATTAATTTGTATTAAAAGTTGCGTCGCGCGGTCGTTGGATAACTGTCCAGAGTTCTCGTGACTATAAGTACGATTATTTTCATAGCAATATTACTCGATTTATAATTGAAAAAAATTAAAAACAAAAGGTTATTCAGTTCTTGTATAATATCTGGATTGATATTGAAAATTTGTTTTTACAATAATGATCGTAAATGCATGTGGTGTCGGTACGGAGTTTCGTAACATGATAATCATTTTAGGTTCAAGAGGATCAGAAAATCGATGGGAATCAAACGTTGCGGAATTTTCTTTAATCGGACGAGTTCCATGGAGTATTTGTTGGCCGATATTGTACCCGAAGACTCTCGTAACAATGCGAATTCTACTGGAAAATGCTGTGAAAGTAAGTAAGAATTTTCACAACTTTTGAAAACTGTTCGTACAAAACAATCCGAACATCTGAAACCGTTGAATAATCTAATTATAGCAGAGATGGATATAATTATTGAGCAGATGTCAATTACAAGTCAATACATGTTTAGCCTAAGGCGTTTTCAATTGCGTTAATTAGTATTTGTCATTACCGAGGTTTGTTTCTTTAGCTTCTGCTCATTTTAAATGCATATACATATAGTTTGCACGTTGATCAGCAAAAAAGGGGGAAAAAAAAAGATCAAACTCGGGGACGAGAAGAAGAAAACACTTCCACGGTAGCATGCGAACAGTCGTATGTGTATTATTATCGAAACGATCTATTCGTCACGAATTAATATAGTTATTATTTTTTTTTGTCTTTTTTCGATCGTTGGCCGTCACGTCAATCCGAAAAAGATGGTTTTTCTGCAAAGTTATCAAACGGGGGACGTAATCCCGCTGCGCAAACGCATAATCAGCTGCAAATAATGAAAAAAAGAGAAATACGAGAATGGTAACAAAAAACGTCTGCAAACTGATGCGCATATGACATTCGGTTTATTTGTAAAACGGTAAATCGTAGATTGCGCTGCAGGTTTCACAATCGGTATATAGTTATATTTATGACGATCACCGGCGAGGTTTGATCCTCCACTCAAGGTTGCTTGAGGTTGAATCCGCAGCCTCCTTATACACCTAGGCCATGATCTTGCTGCGAGGGGGAATCGGCGATCGTTAGAAGCATTCTTCCGAAGGTGAACAAAAAAAGAAAACGTATAGAAGAAAAAACAACGTACACTACGCGGGCATCGCTGACGTCGGCTAGTGTAGAAAACCGGTCTGAGGAAACAAAAAAAGAAGAATGTTAGAAGCTATGAGTGATAAACGAACAAAATAGAAATAGGTATCGATAAAATAAGGTCGAATAATTCCCGTGCTTTTAATATAGATATTAATTA
This sequence comes from Athalia cordata, assembly GCA_963932425.1. NCBI lineage: Eukaryota > Metazoa > Arthropoda > Insecta > Hymenoptera > Athaliidae > Athalia > Athalia cordata. Next base: position 2,852,952 of record OZ010627.1, read on the forward strand.
TGTATATTATGCACGGGATTTTGACAAAGAGACAAACCAGCATGTTTGGTTTTATCTTTTCGTTCTTTTCAAATCGTGGAAAGTTAACCGGCTACTATACAGTAATTATAAATCGATTACGGACGCTGCCTAATCAACGCATAATATACGCTGTGTTCTGTGATAGGGAAAAAACAAATGGCCGCGGGTATTTAAAAATGAAATTTTTTTAGTGGTTAATGCGGACGAATGTGACTCAGAACCATCCGTTGCAGCAACGTCATTCTGGTTTCGAAGTAGAAAAATCGAATTGCTAAATATGTGCAGTATTATTTGTACTCGTTCGAAGTACAAATAATCCAAAGTCAACAATAAATGTCTTAATGAAATTCCATTGAAGTTGCACAACGAGGTATAAGTAAATGGCGTAATTTTTAAAATATATAACGTTTTTATGCACAAGTGTAGTTGCAGCTTTCATGATGACGAACGTAATAAGTAAATGGGGTTTGAAAATTATAAATTAAAACTCATATAAAGTAAAAGTGAAATTTATTTCGTTCGTTTGACAAAATTCTCCCGTTGAGTCAATCCATAGATTTTCTTGGCAATGAATAAAAAAGTTTTTTTTCCCTTCAATGATTCGTCTACATTGATCACTTCGATAGAATTACAGGCAGGATTATTTTTTGTTTTTGCATTAATTAAGCTCCTGAAATTTTCCATTTCACCTAGTACGCAAACGCGATGTTACAATTAAAAGAAACGCTGCAATTAATTATTTGGATTTACCCGCACAATTATTATTATACAATCCTCTGTTACTAAATTCTTGTCGAAGCGTGGCCGATACCGTTTGTTGCACGCAACAAGACAGAGAGATGTGGAGCGTCGATTAATTTGGCGATTAAATTACTCGTCTATTTTCACATTAGTGTTGTAAGGTGTACGTAGAAGTTATTCTATAATTATACATTCCGTGCGCCAGTTGGATTTGCAACATGTTCTATAGACCGAATTTCCGTTGATATGCCCAGAGGCAAAGCAATTCTCATAATTATCGAAACAATTTATTTTCATTTTAAAGCGGTACTAAATTATCATTCGGTTTCAACCGATTTGCTGATGTAAAAAAAAGAACTGACGGTAAATATGTTGCCAATTATCTGAACAGAAAATTATATTGAATCCAAGTTCATTGTGTCGTTGAAAATCTTTTTATTATTCCCTATGAAACTATCACAAAATTAGATATTCCAAAAATTTGTCACACGAATTTCGTAAAACGATAAAAAGGATATCATGCAAAGTAGCAAAAAATTATTGCCGGTAAACGAAACTGCAACTCAACTAAAGTCTCTGCTGGTAAAATCGGCGGAGCAACAATGTCGGTAATAAACAATTTACCTACGAACAATCTGCGGATTCTACCGAAAAACAAAAATTTCGTTTTACCACCGACTTGTTTAAACAAACCTTACGAGCACGAAGAACAATCACTAGGTGATGTGCAATCCTGTTCCATCTCACAAAAGATTCACATGTGATCAATTTGATAGATAAATTAATTTGGCTGGCAGATTCGGATTCCTGAGATCAAAATACATAAGAATACCATAGAGAATTCTTATATATGGTCGCAAATCTATGATCCATGATGCATGATCTATGATCCATGATCCATGATCTATGATCCATGATCTATGATCCATGATCTATGATCCATGATCCATGATCCATGATCCATGATCCATGATCCATGATCCATGATCCATGATCCATGATCCATGATCTATGATCCATGATCCATGATCCATGATCTATGATCCATGATCCATGATCCATGATCTATGATCCATGATCCATGATCCATGATCTATGATCCATGATCTATGATCCATGATCTATGATCCATGATCTATGATCCATGATCTATGATCCATGATCTATGATCCATGATCCATGATCTATGATCCATGATCTATGATCCATGATCTATGATCCATGATCTATGATCCATGATCTATGATCCATGATCCATGATCCATGATCTATGATCCATGATCTATGATCCATGATCTATGATCCATGATCTATGATCCATGATCCATGATCCATGATCGAGTAAATAAAGCCAGAGCCAATATTCATCGAGATATCCTTGATTTATCACTTTTCAGATCGATAAATTGGCGATAACTTGATCAATTTAATAGGTAATTCAATTTGGCTTGCAGATTCGGATTCCTGAGGTCAAAATACATGAGAATAGCATAGGGAACTCTTTAAAAAAAATGTAGATCACTCTTCCAGATATTGAGAAAAAACTGAGGCTATAGTCTTCGTGTTTTTTTGGGGCAAAAATCGAAGTATTCGCAAAATCAATTGCAGGACGTTTATCCTACGTATTTTTGCGCAGGGAACACGAATACGTCGATCAAATGAATCTAGAATCAAATCCCATCGAGATATCCTTGATTTATCACTTTCCAGATCGATAAATTGGCGATAACTTGATCAATTTAATAGGTAATTCAATTTGGCTTGCAGATTCGGATTCCTGAGGTCAAAATACATGAGAATAGCATGAGAAACTCTTAAAAAAAAAATGTAGATCACTCTTCCAGATATTGAGAAAAAGCTAAGACTATCGTGTTTGGTGTTTTTTCGCTCAGATTTCATCGAAAATCGCTCGAAAAATGTACAAAGACTATAGTCTTTGGTGTTTTTTCGCTCAGATTTCATCGAAAATCGCTCGAAAAATGTACAAAGACTATAGTCTTTGGTGTTTTTTCGCTCAGATTTCATCGAAAATCGCTCGAAAAATGTACAAAGACTATAGTCTTTGGTGTTTTTTCGCTCAGATTTCATCGAAAATCGCTCGAAAAATGTACAAAGACTATAGTCTTTGGTGTTTTTTCGCTAAAATTTCATCGAAAATCGCTCGAAAAATGTACAAAGACTATAGTCTTTGGTGTTTTTTCGCTCAAATTTTCTGCAAAATCGCTCGAAAAATGTACAAAGACTATAGTCTTTGGTGTTTTTTCGCTCAAATTTTCTGCAAAATCGCTCGAAAAATGTACAAAGACTATAGTCTTTGGTGTTTTTTCGCTCAAATTTTCTGCAAAATCGCTCGAAAAATGTACAAAGACTATAGTCTTTGGTGTTTTTTCGCTCGAATTTCATCGAAAATCGCTCGAAAAATGTACAAAGACTATAGTCTTTGGTGTTTTTTCGCTCAGATTTCATCGAAAATCGATGAAAAAATTTGTCCGAGTGAAGTTACGATAACGATGATTCATTTTAGAATTTTTCCTTATTTATTCCGATTTTTCCTGATTTTTTCCGATTTTTTCTAATTTTTTCAGATTTTTTCTAATTAATTAAATGATTTTTCACTAAGCCCCGCCCAGAAAGCGCAAAAAAATGACCCTGGTGGCACCATCCCTCGGATTTTCCCCCGAACTAACCCCTATTTTTTGGCTTGAAATCGCGCTGGTGGCGCCATCCCTCGGATTTTCTCAACGAACTATTGTTATAAACAAATCTACTTTGAGCCAAAAAATAGGGGATAGTTCAGGGGAAAATCCGAGGGATGGCGCCACCAGGGCCATTTTTTTGCGCTTTCTGGGCGGGGCTTAGTGAAAAATCATTTAATTAATTAGAAAAAATCGGAAAAAATTAGAAAAAATCGGAAAAAATCAGGAAAAATGTTAAAATAAATTCTCGTTATCGTAACTTCACTCGGACAAATTTTTTCGTCGATTTTCGATGGAATCTGAGCGAAAAAACACCAAAGACTATAGTCTTTGTAGATTTTTGCAGCGATTTTCGATGAAATCTGAGCGAAAAAACACCAAAGACTATAGTCTTTGTACATTTTTCGAGCGATTTTCGATGAAATCTGAGCGAAAAAACACCAAAGACTATAGTCTTTGTACATTTTTCGAGCGATTTTCGATGAAATCTGAGCGAAAAAACACCAAAGACTATAGTCTTTGTACATTTTTCGAGCGATTTTCGATGAAATCTGAGCGAAAAAACACCAAAGACTATAGTCTTTGTACATTTTTCGAGCGATTTTCGATGAAATCTGAGCGAAAAAACACCAAAGACTATAGTCTTTGTAGATTTTTCGAGCGATTTTCGATGAAATCTGAGCGAAAAAACACCAAAGACTATAGTCTTTGTACATTATTCGAGCGATTTTCGATGAAATCTGAGCGAAAAAACACCAAAGACTATAGTCTTTGTATATTTCCTGATGTCAATTATCCCTGATTCCGGATTCCTAAAGTCAAAATACGCAAGAATAGCATAGGGAACTCTTCAAAAAAAAATGTAGATCACTCTTCCAGATTTTGAGAAAATAGTAAGGCTATAGGCTTATTGTTTTTTTGGGGTAAAAATCGAAGTATTCAGAAAATCAATTGCACTATGCTTATCCTACGTATTTTTGCGCAGGGAACACGAATACGTCGATTAAATTAATCTAGAATCAAATCCCATCGAGATATCCTTGATTTATCACTTTTCAGATCGATAAATTGGCGATAACTTGATCAATTTAATAGGTAATTTAATTTGGCTTGCAGATTCGGATTCCTGAGGTCAAAATACATAAGAATAGCATGAGAAACTCTTCAAAAAAAAATGTAGATTTCTCTTCCAGATTTTGAGAAAATAGTAAGGCTATAGGCTTACTGTTTTTTTGGGGTAAAAATCGAAGTATTCGCAAAATGAATTGCAGGACGCTTATCCTACGTATTTTCACGCAGGGAACACGCATACGTCGATTAAATTAATCTAGAATCAAATCCCATCGAGATATCCTTGATTTATCACTTTTCAGATCGATAAATTGGCGATAACTTGATCAATTTAATAGGTAATTTAATTTGGCTTGCAGATTCGGATTCCTGAGGTCAAAATACATAAGAATAGCATGGGAAACTCTTCAAAAAAAATGTAGATTTCTCTTCCAGATTTTGAGAAAATAGTAAGGCTATAGGCTTGCTGTTTTTTTAGGGTAAAAATCGAAGTATTCAGAAAATCAATTGCACTATGCTTATCCTACGTATTTTTGCGCAGGGAACACGAATACGTCGATTAAATTAATCTAGAATCAAATCCCATCGAGATATCCTTGATTTATCACTTTTCAGATCGATAAATTGGCGATAACTTGATCAATTTAATAAATGTAAAGTCTTTGACTTACGTTTCTTATCGACTTCTTGATATTATTCAGACCCTGTTAGTGCTCAATGATATGCAAGAGAAGTTACGTTCACTAGGATTTATTTCAGAGTTCGTCCCATTATCTTCGATTGAGTTCCGCGCGTTTTGCCCCTGCAAACGCCTAACTGTAAGCAACTCTGCAATACACCCCTGTCATCGCCGTCAGGTTGCCCGGATTAGGCGGCCGATAAGGGAGGCAATCGAGATATCCTTGATTTTTCACTTTTCAGATCGATAAATTGGCGATAACTTGATCAATTTAATAGGTAATGCAATTTGGCTTGTAGATTCGGATTCCTGAAGTCAAAATACATACAAATAGCATGGGAAACTCTTCAAAAAAAAATGTAGATTTCTCTTCCAGATTTTGAGAAAATAGTAAGGCTTACTGTTTTTTTGGGGTAAGAATCGAAGTATTTAGAAAATTAATTGCAGGACGCTTATCGTACGTATTTTTGCGCAGGGAACACGAATACGTCGATGAAATTAATCTAGAATCAAATCCCATCGAGATATCCTTGATTTTTCACTTTTCAGATCGATAAATTGGTGATAACTTGATCAATTTATTAGATAAATTAATTTGGCTTGCAGATTCGGATTCCCGAGATCAAAATACATAAGAATACCATAGAGAACTCGATAAAAAAAAATGTCGATTTTTGGCCCAAATTTTGAAAAAATCAAAGGCTATAGGCTTAGGATTTTCTCGATTTTGGGGCGAAAAATGAAGTATTTTTAAAATTGATTGTAGGACGCTTTTCTGACGTATTTTTGCGCAAGGAACACGAATCCTACGATTAAAATAATGTAGAATCAAATCCCATCGAGATATCCTTAATTTATCACTTTTCAGATCGATAAATTGGCGATAACTTGATCAATTTAATAAGTAATTCAATTTGGCTTGCAGATTCGCATTCCTGAGGTCGAAATACATAAGAATACCCTAGAAAACTCGATAAAAAAAAATTGGCGATTTTTGGCTCAAATTTGGACAAAATCAAAGGCTATAGGCTTAGGATTTTTGTAATTTTGGGGCCAAAAATGGAGTATATTTAAAATCGATAGCAGGACACTTGTTCAACGTATTTTGACTTCAAAAACACGAATCCGTCGAGTAAATAAAGCTAGAGCCAATATTCATCGAGATATTTTATTTTCTCTAGTGCCGCAGGACATCCGACGTTCCAAGAAGTCAGCAGTGGCACAAACTCGCCAAAGAGGACCAGTGTCGTAATAATGACGTCGCAATCACGGACGAGCCCTGACCTTCAGCAGGAAGTGCATTCACATCTGCTAGTCTTCAATTCGGAAATTAATTATCATACATACATAGCGAATAATTGTTAACGTGGAATAAGTGACCATGTCCTCATGTCTTGTAATCATTAGAATGACTTTGAAACTTGAAACTTTTTTAATACAGTTATGAATATTATAAAAGCACAATTGTTGATTGTATCCGATACATAACTCATGAATAAACGAACAGCTATTCCCAAATTGGTTGCTTGATTTTTATTGATTACACCCCTGCATCCAACTCTCATTAACATCCTTTATGCAAGCAACGCATCACGACATCAGGCCCTGACTCGTAACGCCTCATCGCATACATATGATAAGGCACGCACGCATGCACATGATGGCTCGATGAACTGGCTCCTCGCCTGTCCTGTTCTCCTGATACCAAAATTCAATTTTTGGCCAAAATGTGCCTTGGATTTCCAGGGCCGGTATTGTAGCGATCTACCTTATCACTTCCGGTTCTAATAAAGCATGATAGAATACACATAGATGCACATGACGTGGCCTGCACGCAGTCGCATATGATCTATTAATAATTCGGTAGATGAGTATGATACGATACACATGCATACACATGATGAAGCCTGCATAGATACGCATATGATCTATTGATCATTCGACAGACGAGTATGATGAGATACACATGCATGCACATGCATGCACATGATGGCTGGATGAACTGGCTCCTTGCCTGTCCTGTTCTCCTGATACCAAAATTCAATTTTTGGCCAAAATGTGCCTTGGATTTGCAGGGCCGATATTGTAGCGATCTACCTTATCACTTCCGGTTCTAATAAAGCATGATAGAATACACATAGATGCACATGACGTGGCCTGCACGCAGTCGCATATGATCTATTAACGATTCGGTAAATGAGTATGATGCGATACACATGCATACACATGATGAAGCCTGCATAGATACGCATATGATCTATTGATCATTCGACAGACGAGTATGATGAGATACACATGCATGCACATGCATGCACATGATGGCTGGATGAACTGGCTCCTTGCCTGTCCTGTTCTCCTGATACCAAAATTCAATTTTTGGCCAAAATGTGCCTTGGATTTGCAGGGCCGATATTGTAGCAATCTACCTTATCACTTCCGGTTCTAATAAAGCATGATAGAATACACATAGATGCACATGACGTGGCCTGCACGCAGTCGCATATGATCTATTAACGATTCGGTAAATGAGTATGATGCGATACACATGCATACACATGATGAAGCCTGCATAGATACGCATATGATCTATTGATCATTCGACAGACGAGTATGATGAGATGCACATGCATACACATGATGAAGCCTGCATAGATACGCATATGATCTATTGATCATTCGACAGACGAGTATGATGAGATACACATGCATACACATGATGAAGCCTGCATAGATACGCATATGATCTATTGATCATTCGACAGACGAGTATGATGAGATACACATGCATGCACATGCATGCACATGATGGCTGGATGAACTGGCTCCTTGCCTGTCCTGTTCTCCTGATACCAAAATTCAATTTTTGGCCAAAATGTGCCTTGGATTTGCAGGGCCGATATTGTAGCGATCTACCTTATCACTTCCGGTTCTAATAAAGCATGATAGAATACACATAGATGCACATGACGTGGCCTGCACGCAGTCGCATATGATCTATTAACGATTCGGTAAATGAGTATGATGCGATACACATGCATACACATGATGAAGCCTGCATAGATACGCATATGATCTATTGATCATTCGACAGACGAGTATGATGAGATACACATGCATACACATGCATGCACATGATGTCTGGATGTTTCGAACTGGCTCCTCGCCTGTCCTGTTCTCCTGATACCAAAATTCAATTTTTGCCCGAAATATGCCTTACATTTTCAGCGTCGGTATTGTAGGGATCTACCTTATCACTTCCGGTTTTGTAAATTTGCCCAAAAATCGAGTTTGGTATCAGGAGAACAGGACAGGCGAGGAGCCAGTCCGAGACACAGCATGATCACAAGCATGCGTGTGTGTCTGATGATGTATGCCATCATGTATGATAGGGTGTGCCGAACAAATGATGAGGCCTGCATATGCCTGCATGCATGCATGTGATGATATATGATATCATGTAGGATATGATCTATGAATTTCGCCAACGACAAATGTTAGCGGATGAGGTGTACAGGGGTGTGATCAATAATAGTTGAATAATCGTATATTGATAGTAGTTAATGTTTATTGATAAATCAACGATCAAAAATACATATGGAGACATCGTAATGACTATTATGGATTCAGTCTTACAGATATACACATTCTTATATGATTTTAACGAGTTACAATCGTGTACAGGACAATACTTTTATCTCCCTCAACATTAGATTAATTATTTAATAGTTCTTAAGAAATAAACAAACAATATGTACATAGGACGATCTTATTTATACGAATTTTCTACGCCGAACATATGATGATTGGCTTTGGAGATGTTCCGAGGATAGTCTTCCATCCCGATGAGAGGCCAAACTGCTTCGCAGGCTACTCGTTTGTCCCCTGGAAAAAGATCGAACAGAGGTGAGTATACATGATAAACGTAAATTGCAGCTGCGGAAGAATTGCATTATTTCGGAAAATATTACTCTAAGCTCAATTTACTCGGCGGATTCGTGTTCCTTGCGCAAAAATACGTCGGAAAAGCGTCCTACAATCAATTTCAAAATACTTAATTTCTGGCCCCAAAATCGAGCAAATCCTAAGCCTATAGCCTTTGTTTTTTTCAAAATTTGGGCCGAAATCGACTATTTTTTTTATCGAGTTTTTTATGGTATTCTTATGTATTTTGATCTCAGGAATCCGAATCTGCAAGCCAAATTGATTTATCTATTCAATTGATCAAATTATCGCCAGTTTATCGAACTGAAAAGTGAAAAATCAAGGATATCTCGGTGGAAACCGATTCTGAAATATTTAAATACCTGTGATATATTGTCCGATGCCCTGTAACTCCTCCACAACGTAATTCGAAGTTGAACAAATACTGCGAAGAACCAGACCAATTCCATAGCCATCGATCATGAACCTGAAATAAGAAAATATTAGCTAAGAAATTAAGTAAAATTGTTAAAGTGCACCTCAAATATATGAATAAATTTGTTCAGTATAATGTGACAACGAAGATTATTCTTAAACCATAACCCCGACGATAACTTCCTTAATTCGATAGACAAAAGAATTCGTAGTGTTCAAACATGCACAGAACTGTTCCAAAAAATTTCCAATTCACCTGGGACGCAAACGCGATGTTACAATTAAAAGAAACGCTGCAATTAATTATTTGGATTTACCCGCACAATTATTATTATACAATCCTCTGTTACTAAATTCTTGTCGAAGCGTGGCCGATACCGTTTGTTGCACGCAACAAGACAGAGAGATGTGGAGCGTCGATTAATTTGGCGATTAAATTACTCGTCTATTTTCACATTAGTGTTGTAAGGTGTACGTAGAAGTTATTCTATAATTATACATTCCGTGCGCCAGTTGGATTTGCAACATGTTCTATAGACCGAATTTCCGTTGATATGCCCAGAGGCAAAGCAATTCTCATAATTATCGAAACAATTTATTTTCATTTTAAAGCGGTACTAAATTATCATTCGGTTTCAACCGATTTGCTGATGTAAAAAAAAGAACTGACGGTAAATATGTTGCCAATTATCTGAACAGAAAATTATATTGAATCCAAATTCATTGTTTCGTTGAAAATCTTTTTATTATTCCCTATGAAACTATCACAAAATTAGATATTCCAAAAATTTGTCACACGAATTTCGTAAAACGATAAAAAGGATATCATGCAAAGTAGGAAAAAATTATTGCCGGTAAACGAAACTGCAACTCAACTAAAGTCTCTGCTGGTAAAATCGGCGGAGCAACAATGTCGGTAATAAACAATTTACCTACGAACAATCTGCGGATTCTACCGAAAAACAAAAATTTCGTTTTACCACCGACTTGTTTAAATAAACCTTACGAGCACGAAGAACAATCACTAGGTGATGCGCAATCCTGTTCCATCTCACAAAATATTCACATGCGAATATTCAAAACTTTACAATCTCAAGTCCGTAAGTTGAAAAATTTCGGTGTTTTCGAACAGTGCTATCCTTTTTTTCCTTCTTTTACAAACGGGACCTGCATAGCGTGATGAGTATAATTATCCGAAATGCGAACGTAAGTTGCAGGTCAGTGCAAAAATAAATCGACAATCTTTCTATAACAGAAGAAATCTCTGTACTAAAAAAAAAAGGTAAGGAACCTATACGTAAGATGATGCGTTAATAATTGCGGATTACTTAAAACCAAAGATATGAATATTATGTGAAAAGCACATACAAATGTAAAGCTAAAATTTTTGGTCGTCATCGCAGGAATTTTTTCCGGATACAATTAAAAAAAGGAGGAAAAAAAATTGATGACGCGACGTCGCTCATATTCCATTCTACGCATTCGCACCGCATATTCAACGTGAGTATCGCGATGATAAAGATAATAAATTGCGGCAACAGCCTTGACTCCTGAGGTAAAAATCACTCGCTATACGAGAATGCCTTTACAGGACATTACAGGTTTACACACCGACGGATTTTATTCCGTGCGAGAAGCTGCAGGTGTGTAAAATTGTCGTGTTCAATTGTTCAAACTAGCTGAGACGGCGCTTAATTATGAGATAATAATTTTACCTTCGTAGAGAAGATTACACTGTGAGATTCGTTTTGCCAAGAATTGCCGCACTAGGAGAAAATCGGCAATGAGAATCGGAGAAAAAGAAAGCTGCCGTGCGATCCAAGAAATTGCCTTCTCATCATCAAACCGCAATACCTTCTAAACGTGTATATACTCTCCAATCTGCAACGTTGCATTGTATAAAAATAAGTGCATAGTATATAAAACTTTAAATAATCTGCAATTTCATAGAATGAATACCTGAGGTTTATATACGTTATTTTACATTGCGGTGACTCATTTCGATACAACAAATCACGAGCTCTATGAATAGATGTGCATAATTCTATTTGAGTTATATTAATTAACGTCTTTGCAGTGATTATCTTTATACATGGGATTCTCAATGCGAGGAAACCGCCTGATGCTTCTGACGATGAAAAAGAAGATTGAAATACGTGATAGACTTGAGTGAAGGCTGCGGTGAACAGCGAGGAACTTAATACACGGTTAGATTTCAATTGGATTTGATTTTCTCAATATTCCTTGAACCGGCTCGAGATGCGGAATCATATTTATCAAGGTTTACTCTCAATTAAGGAAGGGCCCTACTGAAACTCGTAAAAATTGTTCGATTCAAAACTTATCTGATCGAAGAACGAATACTATAATTGTTATAGAAAAGAGAATGTCGATTTTTACTAGTTTGGATTGAAGAAAAAATAATTAACCATCTTTCGGTAATAGGGTCTTTCGTTAACTTAACTCGAGATGAAATTGATAATCCGACATTTCTACCGAAGAATCACATTTGTTATTTGCTTAGGTCAGTCCGTCTCTCCCCTCTTTGAAAAGAAAAAAAGAAAAATGCACTGCACGCCATGCAAGAATTCGACAAGATCGAAACCTCGTCCGCACAGCGTAAACCAGAAGGATATTCAATGTCTCGTTTGTTATACTGTTAACCGAAGAGTCGAAGCTTTTTGAAGTAAGTTTTGTTCAGAGTATAAAGCAGTCAGTTAATGCTTTCTTAATTCAGCTAATATTACATCCACGTGTATAGAGTATTCTTTGACAAACTACCATCTAAATATCGACCCCAGAGTTTAAAAATAACAGTAAGAATGATGATAATCATAACAATAGTAATCATATTAATAATAATGATCATTTTTCTACCGGTGCACTACACTTGGACTCACGTATGAACGATCTATTCGAAGGATTTACGATTAATTATCGATCGTTTGTAAACAACTTGGGTAGAAACTAAACAAACGTGACTATGTGGATTGTCTTCCTCATAATAATAATAACCTTAAATATTAACAATGATAAAGAAGTTTTTTTCTTTTTATTTTTTTCTTTTCTCATTCCACTCGTCGAAGCGTACAGTTTCGTCTCGTTGAACACGCGTCCTTTATTGCATTGTTTTTTGTCTTTTTTTTTAATCCTTTTTTCTAAAAACCGAAAAAAAACATTCCTATCTAACACCTACTATCTCTGAATGGACACTTGCTATCTTAAGCGGTAAAACGTTAACCGATTGTAAAAGAAAACCACATTTTCGCAAACTCGCTTCGAGATAAAGAATTGGTAGCTTTTTAGTTTCAACCATGTTTAGTTAGTAAGCGTGTAATTATTATAATTCGTTAGTCTATAATCATAGCTGTTAGCTGCTGTCCGAAACAAAGTAGGTTTATAATATATACATTCCGAGGAGGGGGATAGACAAAAAACGAAACCACAAAAACGAGTTCATTTATAGAAGAGTCAGAGTGCGAGTAAAATTCATACACGGATCCTTCACGGTCGTCTGGGTCTTTAGAAATGTTATAATAAAATTTCATCTGTGCGCATTTAGAGTGAATTATTTTAGTTAACAAATATCTGGTATATGGCAAATGTGACGATTCTCCATGATAACGCTGTGAGGCTGTCACGTTGGTAGAATTATAAAATGTGGTGGTGGTATTATGAGATGATTTAATCCATAAAATACAAGAACTTGTTTTCATTGGGGGCCTTGTATTAATTTAACTATACGCAGGTGAAATTCGCGCTCGCGAGTATTAAATTATACGTCTATAGGTACACCTATGTCAGGTGCATAGGTGTGTATACGGGTCGGTTTCAACTCCCAACTTTTTCAACGATCGATTAGGTCGTATCCAAATAATATTATATTCGCTGTTCAACCACGAGGAAGGATATACCTACCTAACTACCTACCTTTTTAGGTGTAGCCTAACGAAGGCGTCCAAAAATTCTTTTACAAATTACAAACATAAATTTAGTGAAAGTGACTACGGTTCGTGGATTTTTATCGGTGAGTCGGATACAACGAACTCTTGTATTTTTTTAGAATCGTTGCTAATTTTTCTATGAACATTTTTTTAGTGGTTTTTACATCCGGAAGTCGAAAGAAAAGAATAACCCGGTACGAACTTATTTTACAACTAACCAACTATACTATAATTTCGATTTTCTTCTTTCATAATTAAACTATACATTATAATCAATCGATCGATGCGGAACGATGAAAAAATGAAAGGATTTAAAAAAAGAAAGAAAGAAAGATATTCGAAATGGGATTTTTTCTAAGCCACGAATGAAATCTTACGAATTTCATAAATATATCGTAATCTTTTTTAAAGAATCGAGAACCAGTGATGTGATATAATTCCGTTTTACAATTTCTTCGCACGTACACGTCCCTAATATGTATTGAAATTGGATAGCCTTGAGCAAAACTGCACAAAGAAGGAAAAAAGGATAAAAAAAAAAGAACATAATCGTCCGACCAGTCGTGCAACTAATAATAAAGCTAATGGGTCACTCTAATTATTCAAATGATTGAGTAATAAAATATATATGTCGCCGCACGAAAATTCTACTGGTGCACAAAATGCGCTGCAGATTGCAAATCTCAAATTATATAATCAATCTTTTTTTTTTCTCTTTCAGGTCATTCATAATTTTGACAGTCGATTATTCGTATCGCTATTATTGTTGTTGTGGTTGTTGTTTTTTTTTTTTTTAGTCTCCACAGCTGAAAGCAAAATCAGCAGGGGCAAAAAAAAATGCATAACCGATCGTGCCCAATAATAACGAAAATGTTGAATTAAATTTTAGGTTTTTTTTCTGAAAGTTGGTGGTCTGATTGTGAATGTCACGAGATATTTCGTAGACATTATATACATGTAACCTATGTGTAGTATAGGTATAAGTATATATTCACATTTGCGACGGTAATATACATATTATATAGCTGGTTAATTTTAAAGTGATTATCATAAATATTAAAAGAGAAAAAAAAACGAAAAAGAACTTAAGTATTGCAAAAGTAGACTTTGATTTAACGCGTTCTGATTCGGCTGGATTTTATTATAATAAGATTTCTGTACTCTCGTTATTTTATTTGATTTTTATCTAGATTCTTTTTTTGTAACCGATTAACGATTTTCAATTGAAAAATAGATGAGTTTTAAGAAGAAGGCTTGACCGTTCTCACAGTAGTTCAGACGCCGAGCGAGTAGAGAAATTGCGGACTAGCTTTGAAAAAGAAAGAAAAAGAAAACGTCCAGAATCAAGCGGGGCGGGATCAGTAGTTTCGTAATACGATGGTTAATGAAATAACGTGTTATCGAAACTTTTTACCTTGACTACGTAACTAACTATACCTATAGAATTTTTTTTGATCGTTAGATTCTTTTTCTTATTTCTATTACATACCCTCTTATCCGATAGACACGCCCTTCTGGCAGCATAATCAACAGTCTTTGTGTGGATGATCGAGTTTTTCTCGATTCTGCATGAAGTTTATTAACAATTATCTGAAAATTAGTGCAGCGTGAATTTTATGCAATGAAATGATTTTAAATTACTTTTGATAAGATTTCGGTATAAGGTATTTCATCGAAGTTGTACTTGAGAAAGTCAAAATAGAAGGATAATCGTTCGAATGAACTTCCGAGAAGACGTAATGAAAAAAAATTGAAAAAACAAATATGGTTAGGTAAATTGATTCTTGCATAATAACGAATCAAATTTTTTCTATACATATATAAAGAAGATAAATATAAAGACTGTGCAAATTGTGCTTAAAATCGATATTAGCTTTGCGGCATGTATAATACAAATGTATGTAGATATATAGAGAATATAATTATAGTTCTATCGAATCCCATAACTTGCGGTTACGAAGCGAAACGATCAATATTTCCTGCATACATTTATCATTGTAGTTTTCTCGTTGATAAAACAAATGGCGAAATCGATTAGGATGAAAAACTAAAAAAATTGTTTATCGAAACAAGAAAATTGAAAAAAAGATCGTCGCCAAATTTAATAACTAGGCGCGAGTCTAAAAATCGCGTAGATAAATCACAAAGAAAAAGCAAAAATTAATAAATAAATAAATTACATATTCATAAAAGAAATTCAACGCTCCAGGTATAATAAAATTTAATAAGTTTCTTCCACAAACCGCTTATGAGTATAAATTTTTACAATTCAATAACATTATCGTCATACACCGAGTTTTTTTTTTTTTAATATTTTTACATTATGTATATAGTTCTGTCCATATATGTGTAGTTGGCAAATTAATACTGCAGATATAAATTTGCAAAAATTAGCAAAAATTAATTCTCATTCTCTACCCCCTTCCGGCGATATCCATATGATTGGAATGACGTCACGTTGCAATAATAATCTACATTATATACCTATAGTTGCAGAAAAAAAAAGAAATATAATGATAAATTACGCTAATAGATGATCGCTTACATGTTAATTGCTCCAGTCACTTCAACTACTGTGTACGACTGTAACGGGGAAGTATTTTGGTGGGGATTGAAAAGTAGGCTAAAAGAGGGGCGTGATAATTGATTTATATAATAACAATTGCAATATCAATTACGTTTCGTTATACATATGGGGAATTTTGTGTCAAATTCGACCCGCGACGTTCTTCGACCCTTGCTTGTATCAAACACATAGCTTTTTTTTTGCTTTTTCAAATAAATACTTAGAAAAATTTAAATAAGCGAAATATTTTGAAGTTTTTTAACAAAAAGGAATCAAAGATAAGAATGCTCATAAATGCACATCTAATTGAGTGTCTTTTGTCTTTCAGAAGAAGAAGGAATAATCGGATGTGAAAAATGTTATTTTATAAATTTGACAAATAGTGAGTAAAGGCTTACATGCGACTGGACAGGTGAGAGTTCCCTTCTCTAACGGACGGTCCCTCTCCTCTGAAACCACCTTTCCCAACACCGATTCCTGTGGACTGTAGAATTTATCCCCTCTCGAAGAAATGCAACTTCCAAGAACGTGACTTCGACTACCATGTGGTAGCGCCAACCGTACCAGTACGAACGCCTTATTCGATGGGAAATAATCATTCTTTGTTCACACTTCTATTTTATATTATTTGACAATCATCTTCTGATCTGACCCCATTATTTAATTTAAGAAAATAAATACAAAAACGATACAAAAACTACAAAATTAAAATTAAAAAATATACCTGGTCCAAAAAAAAGAAGCTTTGAGAAGAGGAAAAAGTGGTGGTAACAAAGTGATTCGATGTGTAACTTATGATGAATTATAAAAAAGTGCGATTCGATATCGATTGAAATTCAAATAAATTTCTATTCTTTAGATATAATAACGTGATTATTCATTATGAATATTATAATATCGTGACGTGGACTTAATTTTTCTTACAATTAAATAAAAGATAATAAAAAATAAAGAAAAGAAAAAGTTATAATCATATAATTTTGTTTTAAAGTAGTGAAAAGAATTTTATCATTGTACAGTTTACGATTCTATATATAGGTACATAACGTGAGCGTATAATATCTAGTGTTTTAATATACTTTCTTTTTTTTTTTTTTCTTCCTCTCTTCCTTAAATAATTCTTCGATTTTAATTCCCTTTTACTCTCTACTGGGTACAACCAACCAACCAACTTATAGCGCGCGTGATCCGGCTGTGCTAAACTTTTACTCCTTCATTATAATTACACGTGAAGTTTTTATGTTGTAGATTGTTTTTTTCTTTCTCTGTTTCTTTTTTTAATTTAGTTCATTCTTTTTTTTGCCTTTCAACACAATTTTTAACACGATATACTTGAAACTTATACTATACATATATACCTTTGCCGATGTTGAAATATTGAAATTATATATCCGAGGAGTGTAGTAAAAAAAAAGAAAAGAGCCAACGAAAATCTGACATAATTGTCATTAATGTATTTGATTTTTTTCTTCTCTCAGTTCTCGTTGCAGTCATTATCGACGTTTATAAAATCCGAACAAATATCCGGAGATTTTTTTTATTCCGAGGATTTGAAACCTGAACAGGTATATATAATTTTCGAATTATAAATGAGACGTAAATTTATGCAGGTTATACAGCGAATGTAATTACGTTGATTTTAATTATAAATTTTTTAATCTTCTTTCTTTCTTTTTTTTTTGTCTTGACATTTATTGGCAAAGTATAAATATTTATACCGCTAGGTATCGCGATGTATCGATTTTGAAATTCTTTCATCGGTTGCTCATTATATTTAGTTTTATCTGACGCGTTTTATTTTCTATTTTATAATTAAAAGTTCGTTTTTTTTTTTCTTCTATTTTATATATGTAGTTCTCGATGTACACGTAATGGGATATATAATATTATTTCGCAACTATCTAAATATATGCGTATATATGTACATATATATATATATTACAAACATATCTACGTAATATGTTTAGTATATACGTTTAAATTGTATGTGTGCCGTACGCGCATGTACATGTATATAACATTATACATAATATACCGTGTCGGTGATGAAGGAATTTTAAAACAAGTTCTACACCCCTTCGAAATTCTTCGCGTAACTTCTGTGTATAAGTTAGGTATAATAAACGAGTTTTGAAAAAGATTTCTCTTCGGTCACATCGGTATTAATTACAGAAGCTTTGTAGAGAGAGAGAGAGAGGGAATCAAAATCGCAATTGTAATCGATAGAAAATACGTGTGATAGTGAAATTTTATTATTATAATCGACATCGTCCTGCGCACGTGGTGAAAAAAAAAGGAAAAAAGATATTGAAAATAGTCAGATTATATACAACAAATTTTATGCATCGGCTTGACCTCGCTCGCATGCATTATTATATAGATACTATATTATATATATTTTCAGTGAATTCTAACGTGCGCGGAATAGAAAATTATAATTTTATTGTAAATTTATTCAAACTACACATCAGAATTATACTTATATACCTACCATATGCATATCCGATGTTATCAAAGATAATCAACGCACTTGTTCTGAGGAAAAAAACCGATTTATGAATAAACAGAGAAACGAAAAAAACTCATCTCCAACTATTTCACAAAGTCATTGAATCAATTATCTCATTTTTTTTTTTCTAGTAGTAGTAGTTTTTTAAAAAGATTTTTTTTGAAAATATCGACATTCAAGACCACATTTACATATTGTATGCCAATGATAATATTCACGAGTTGATCTTCATCAAAATTATATGAGCAGAGAAAAGATAGCGTGCTGCAAGGTGAATGGGGTTGTTAAAATGAATGAGCTTAAAATATAACGAAGATTAGAGAGAAGATAAATTTTTTTTTCTGCTTCCGATCGATGGAATTGATTCTAATGATATTCAATATTCTGATTACAGATCGATCTTCGGAACGAGGAGGTCGCGGATTCTCCAAAATGGCTACCCAGGAGGCGATCGTTATAAAAAATGCACGGAAATGTTATACGAAAAATGTACCAGTTTTGGATAATCTAAATATGGTCGTTTCTCGCGGCTCAATGTGAGTGAATTTTCGATTCAATATTCATAACGCATAAACGAATGAGAAACTATAATGTACAACAATACGTCGTGTATAATTCTTCTTTTTTTTTCTCCTACTTAATCAACAAACTTTATTTTCTGTTTTTCACTATTATCTTTTTACAAACACAACTGCGTTTGCTCGTCTCTCCGAAAGCTGCTAATTGTCAAGAAAAATAATTAAAAGTTTCACATACCGCAGGATCTATTAGCGTCTACCGTATGGGTCATTGATTGCAGAATGGTTAAATAAACTCCTTTGATGCATAAATTATATTAATCGTAAAATTATAATGCGACAATAATTCTTCGACAAAAATACCGTGTAACAAACCTTCGGTGCGGAGAAGATCGTATCAGTAAAAAAATTTCTTCTCAATCCCAAAGTGAGTAACGCGTATAATTTTGATAAATGCTACCGAAAAACTTCCTTTTTTTTTGTTTTTTTGTGTCCATTTCAACCCGAGGTTTTACGTTGATGCGATTCAGGTTTTCAGTTAGCGAAGCGGAAGTGTTGAAGGATGTATAAAGCTTGGATAAGTGTAGGTTTTGAATGTAACAAACAAGAAAAAGAATGAAAAAAAAATTCACGCACCGAAGAGATTTGATACTAATACAAGAAACGTATTGCGAAACGAAATATAATTTATAATTCATGCAAATTTATGTGTATTAAAGTTTTCAAAACGTTCTTATAGCCTATCTCCCGACGAATATCTAACTTATATTAGGAAGACAAAACAAAAAAAAACGTAATTGAAAATTAAGAATTTTAACGAGCAATTATAACAGTCGATAATTATCGGTCCGCGTACGGCTAATCGTATAAGATAATATTTTATACTTCCGTCTCATATTCCGATGTTGCCTGCGTTAGCATCACGAGCAATTCTTTATCCGCATCGCGCATCCTGATGAGGATTACCATTGTTTTTTTAATCATTTGAACATTCCGAGAAATGCACTTTACGTGTAATTTTAATCAGTTCACTCGTGGTTAGAAATTGTTTAGTTATTCCCCTCGTAGTTTATCGCAGAAATGTCGATTGTTGTTTCGTCGAGCTCTTTCGAGTGGTCATCGTGACATTAAATTCATTTCAATTCATTTTAGATTCACACGAATGAAGTAAAATCTAATTTCTGACACGAAAATTTCAGTTATGGGCTTCTCGGAGCGAGCGGTTGCGGAAAAACCACCCTATTATCCTGCGTTGTTGGAGTGCGACGTTTGGACAGTGGAGATTTATGGGTCCTAGGAGGAAGACCCGGTTCTCAAGGTTCCGGAATTCCCGGACCTAGGGTCGGTTACATGCCTCAGGAGATATCGCTGGTCAAAGAATTCACGACCGCGAACGCCATGTACTATTTCGGACGCATAAGCGGAGTCAGCGATGAGGTCATAGGTAAGCTTTTGCACGATTTTAGCGTTTATCCTGAACCAAATATCTCGGACGCCTTAATGACCAGTGATTTTTTACTCGCAGAGGAGAGACTCGCATTCCTAACAGACCTGCTCCAACTCCCTCCGAGGAACAGACAAGTCAAACATATGAGCGGTGGACAGCAAAGGAGAGTATCCTTCGCAGTCGCCATGGTCCATAGGCCAGAATTGCTAATTCTCGACGAGCCAACCGTAGGATTGGATCCGGTACTGCGTGCAAAGTATGCCCATTTCACGGTTCCTATTTTCTATTGTCTTTGACGGAGCTGTCAGCAAAGTAGAATCTCGTGTCAACCTTGCATTATTTTTGTCACAGCATCTGGAGTTACTTGCTGAAAATCACGAGAGAGGAAGAAACCGCTGTCGTTATAACCACCCATTACATCGAAGAGGCGAAACAGGCTCACAAGGTACAAAGATAGCAAAGACTAAAAAGACTCGAGTCGAGAAAGAGCGAGAAAGGAATCTGATGCGGAACGCGTTATTTTTTCAGATAGCCATGATGCGATGCGGACAACTACTGGCGGAAAGTACACCGAATCAAATTTTGGCACAGTTTGAATGCGAAACCTTGGAGCAAGCTTTTTTGACCTTGAGTCAAAGACAAGCGGACAAACTGGACAAAGAAGACCCCGCCGCAGAGGCGGTGAACGATATTCCATCCGACTTGGCCGAGGTCACTTCGTCGACTGTGTCGCTTCACAATGGACACTACAGTAGTACCGACGTAAGATCGAAGATCGCTTGAATAATTGTCAAAAGATAACGGAGGTGGGAATTTGAACGTTGAATTTTTCTTCCAGAATATAATAAGTAGCGAAAAACAGCAGATGAAGAATAGAGAAGTTAGATCTGAACCTAGGAAATCATTCAAGATGAGAAAGTATCACGCGTTGATGGTGAAGAATATCATACAGTTAGTCAAACATCCCGGGTTGGTATTCATTCTTTTTTTCACAAACAATGGAACGAGAGATACGCGAGGATTCGGGAAAGGAATTGATTTACTTTTCTTTCAGTGGAATAGCATTCGCCATATTCTTTCCTCTGCTTCAAACGTTCCTCTTTTTCAACGCGGTTGGGAGAGACCCGAGAAACTTACATATGGCCGTTGTTAACGAAGAGGCTGGAAATTGTAACTCGAGCAGCATGTGGGGTGAAATAAACTACGATGTGGAAACCGATGGATGCGAATTTATAGACTTGAGCTGTAGATATTTACAGGGCTTTGACGAATCCATTGTTACAAAGGTAATGATTCGAGGACTAAAGTAAATTTGAAACTTCAACAAATATTCACCCTATTTAATTTCTTATTACTCGCAGGATTATTATCCCGATCAAGCAACGGCTTTCGAAGCTGTAACGGGGGGCAGAGCCGTAGGTTTAATGTACTTTGCCAAAAACTTCTCTCAGGCTCTTCAGAGTCGAAGAGACGATGGAAGATTTGTGACTTCCGAAGCATTGGAAAATGGTCAGATTCAAATATCCCTGGACATGGGGGGTGAGTAGATTATGGCAATGAATATTACGAATAAAACGACAAGATTTCTACGTTCGTATCGAAGAACGATATTTCCCAATTGTTTCTTATCGAATAAACTAATGAATGAGACCTACCATAATTTTGAATAAAACTTATCTTCCGTTTGTTTTAGATCGTCAAATCGGCTTGTGGTTAAAAAAAAAACTTTACGATCGTTATTTCGAGATCCAAGAAGACGTTTTGAAAGCATGTAACACTTCACCGAGACAGGGTGATTTGCCACTCAGGGTAAAAAAGAAGTTATTAACGCAATAAATCGCCTTACGTAATTACATTCGTTGCTGCGGCAAACAAAATTATTATCACGAATGAAATACGAATCGCGAAATTTTCGACCTAATTTTTCCTTACACCTTCCGAATCGAAGATAAGAAAAAAAAAATGTAATGTCATCGTTCGTCCCATTTTTACAGTTCGAGGATCCTATCTACGGTGAAAGAGATCAGAAATTCTCCATGTTCATGGCCCCAGGTTTTCTGCTGACGTAAGTGTGATCGAACAAAAAAAAAGACAATCCTTTTTGTCCGGAAAATTTCTCTAAAATTTTCATTTAACTATCAACAGCGTTGTTTATTTCCTGGCGACTTCATTGACATCGGCAATCATAATTACGGATCGTTTGGAAGGAGTGTGGGACAGAAGTTTGGTGACTGGTAAGAAAACAACAAAAAAAGAACAAAAAAACGAGCGCATTGTATCTAATTAAATCTATTCGTTTACGCAGGAATCACGACTTTGGAAATCCTCTGCGCTCACATTATCATGCAATTTGCAGTGACGATCGTACAAGCTACATTAATTCTCACTGTAAGTTTCGTTGGTTTCGAACTTCCTTGTAAAGGACCTCTTCTCGGGGTGATCGTACTAATCTTGTTGACGGGATTTTGCGGAATGTGTTACGGTGAGGATTACAATATATTTCAATTTCACGATAAAAATCGGACTTATTAACGAATCCTTTTTCCCTTGAATTTTCCCAGGACTTTTCATCTCGATAATGGTCTCTACCCACACGGTGGCAAACTACGTATCGACCGGAAGTTTTTACCCCCTGATTTTGCTGTCCGGTAAGAATTTTTCTCGGCATCTTACGAATCCGGCGTTTAAACTTAACCTTTTCTCTTTCATTCTATTAAATAATTTCTCTTACTTTGCTCTCAGGGTGCATTTGGCCGATGGAAGGAATGCCCGTCTTTCTTCAATGGATAAGTCGCACGTTGCCAACAACCGTGCCAGCGCTCTCCATGCGAGCTATGTTAGAAAAAGGACACTCGATAGACGAGTCGGATGTTTACAGCGGATTTCTGATAATAGCCGCTTGGACCGTGTGTCTCGCAATTCTTTGTATACTAGGTCTGAGGTCGAAGACGGCAGGCTAAAAGTAACATGATTATTATCAATCTGAATATCTTGAAGGTTCACGAAATCGAGCAGAAGAAAAACAAAGACTCGTGTACAGAAACCTGCAGGATTGGAGGGGAAAAAAACACTAAAATAAAATAGAAAAATTGACCGGTACAAAAATTGTTGTTTGCGTATCACATTACTACATGGATACATATTTTCGGAGTGATATATATTTGTTTTTGATATCAGAGCCGTTTGAGCTGCATGTGATTGGCGCAAATTTCCTTTAATTCGCGAATCAATGGAATATAGTTGACTCATACTTGTCAAACTTCTTTTTCAACGATATTGAAGAGGAGAGATGTTTGCACGTTTATTTTGCTCACCAAGCCAAATTCATTTGGCCATGTAATTAGTATATATTAATTCTTTTATTTTTTATTATACATCTATTCGATAAGAAAAAAAAAAAATACACACCAGATCCGGTAATCGCGACGCGAAAATAAATTCTAAGTCCGAACTTTTTTCTTGCGCTTTTTTC
This sequence comes from Athalia cordata, assembly GCA_963932425.1. Taxonomy (NCBI): domain Eukaryota; kingdom Metazoa; phylum Arthropoda; class Insecta; order Hymenoptera; family Athaliidae; genus Athalia; species Athalia cordata. Next base: position 2,876,972 of record OZ010627.1, read on the forward strand.
ATCATGTTTTACGAGATCTAATCGATTGCGACTTACGATTAAGTGTCCCGATAATTATGAAGATGACATACCATTATGAATATACGTGTATATTGTATGAATATTTGTATTTTACATGAACTTAGTCAGTATAGGAAATGTTTTATATGTAAATAAATTATTTATGATAATTAAAAGTGTCCTTAATAACCTGAGAATAAAAATCTAAAATAAATGAGACTACTGAACTGTTGACCTTTTGTAACATTTTTCCCCGATTTCTTCCCCGATTTTTCCTGGTATTTCAATTTTTTTATATGACAAAAAAAAGAAGTTTTTGGATACAAATTTCTGCGAAACTTTATTGAACCAGTTTATTGTATGTATTCGTCTGCACACAATTATTTTCACACACTTTTCGACACGACGAATCGTGTGTATCGAATAACGTTGGAATTATACATTTTGAAAAACTGATCAAATGGGCAAAGGTTTTGTATTTAAATGAAAATATTTATAAATCATGACTTTCACATAAGAGCAATACAGGTACGTACTACATGCATATACGTAATATCATACACATATTCACGTTATAATATAATAAAATTAATCTTACAAATCATAGCTGATCGTAATAAAAACTTAAAAAGAAACAGATGAATCAACAGAGCACCCTAAAAAATTTTCAAAACTGCAATATCTCATCGCATAATATTGTATTATTATATATAAAATACAAAGTACGTTATAGGTATTTGATTTTAATCCCGAGATTGCATTTTTAAACTTGGATTTTATATTGGTTCATAACTTAATCAATACGTATCACGAATTTTCAAAATATTTATCTTATTCTTCATTGATTCCTCTTTCTCTTTTTTTCTCTTATCTCGCTCGCCTCTTCTCATTTCTAACATGTATAAATATATTACATCATAATAAGTTGTGTATTTATAGTACATTTCATTGTTCATTAACTGAAAGATAAGAGTAGATATTATATCGTACAAGCTTTGACAAATTCCTAACTCTCTTCACGGTATCTACAACAAAATTTTGCAAGCAGAACTTCCATGTTTTATTATTTATTTTTGTTTTGTTCTTCCTTCTTACCAGGCTATTTATTTAAATCTCGTTTTTTTTCTGTCGATAGACACCCTGTGTATATACTAGTATAATAAATAAATAAATAAATAGATAAACGAACTAATAGAAAAAAAAGCAATTAGGATAAAAATTTCAAACCTTAATTATTGAGTACAAACATAAGTACTATAAATAGTAGATAACTATACGTTTTCTATTTCATTATTAATCTTTATATTATTTTTATTTTGTATTTTTTATTTTTATTATTCATTTTCTTTTTGATCTTGCCGCGTATATATGCCACTCGGAGGAATAAATTTAAAAAAAAGAAAGACGAAAAATTAATAAATAAATTATTCTTACAGAATATTATAAGTATATAGAAACATTTTCATATATGGAATTGTTCAACTCTATGGGAACCGTCCAACAACAATAATCACAACATATATGGCTGTGTTCTTTTTTTTTTGTCATCAAAAATATTGTACAGCTAATTGTTAATCGGACAAAATTAATGAGAATAAGAAAAAAAGGAACTAAAGAAAGAAAAAAACTGCTCCGAGTAAGCAGAGTATGTATATTTTTTGAACAACAACTATATATGTACCCACTAACATCGATATACACATATTTAAAGAACCATTAAACAAAACGATGGATCTTATCGGTTTGAAATATAATTAACTCCGATATTAATACCGGATCGCATTCAAACGTCGACTAACAGTATAGGTATAATATTTCGACGTCCGTTTGTGTGTGTGTGCGTGTGTAATATTTCCGTGCAGATTTATTTCCGGTGGAGGGAAAAAAAATTCCGAGGAAATTCGATCGTGCGCCGTTGATATCTTGAACAATTTTAGGAATCGTTAACGTTATCGTAACTGTCATTGTTTTTAATGGTAAAAACGGTGTCTGAAATATCATTGAATGTCCAATCGTTAGTAGGACGTTTATCATCGTTATCAGTGTTGTTGTTGTTTTTGTTATCGTTATTATTATCATTGTTGTTGTTGATGTTGTTGGTTTTGTTAGTAACATTAATGGTAAGACAAGGGCCGCATCGGATGGGGATGGAGCGAGCAGCAACAAGATGGTCAACTAGTTGTCTTACAGAAGGCATGCAGGTTTTGCCGTTCCCTGGAAAACACATTTAACATGCCGCGTCAGATCCAGACTACACACAAACTTCTCCTGTGCAATATTTCATACACAATATCGATATCAATTTTATCTATTCATAAATAATTCATCAATTTTTCTATCTATATAATATTAAGTATATAATGTATAGTCTTTCGGTCGTTCGATCGACCATTTTCTTTTTTTTCTTCTTGCTTTTATACACAACTTTTCCTCTGTAAAATTTCGTTCGTACCATAAAAAATAAAACGCGAATATACATACGTATTTAACGATCAATTAACAATTGAGAAAAAAAAAAGCAAAGTTTCAAATTAATAAAACGACGATTGTGACAAGAGAATAATACAAAAATCTTTGCATCGAAGAAGTTGTGTAAGTGAAATAATAATATATGTATGAAAATTTATTGTTTTCTTATTATTATTATCATTATTATGTTCTCTTTTTTTTTGTTTAATCAACAAACAAACAACACTCAATATATCGAGGGATGGAAAAGCAATTGCAGTAATGGGTATTGCATTAATATAATATAACAATAATAATAATTATGTCAAATCTATCGGAACTTTGGTAAAAACAGCAACTAAGAAGCGTTATGTATATGTATATATGTATAAGTACTAATTAAGCGTTAGGTATATATTAAATTTAATTAATTCGCAACCACCGCGATGGAATTGTTTCATGTTTTTTTTTCAGCAGCTATTGAGAAAAATGATTGAAAAATAAAATTAAAAAAACGGAATTGTGCGTCACTCGTGGTTGCAAAAAAGCGTATATAACGATATATCGTATCAATTCTTTTTTTTTTATAACATACTTGACGATCACGACCTATATTATTATCAGGAAGAACTGCATTGTTTACGGAATTTGGCAATGGATTTTTTTTGTCCCGAATTCAAAAAGAATTTCGAAGGCTCAGCAATCTAGTAAAGCATTTCTATGTTATAAATTTTATGTTATTATCACATAACGTATACACAGTATAAAAATGTCGAAAGATTTCTAAAAAACAAAAAGAAGAAGGATTTTACTAAGCGATTCTCAGGAAAAATTGCATACCATGCACTATAAGAATGTATATAATATTTAATGTTTAACACGGAAGGAGAAAAAAAAATAATATATCATTAAATCAAACAATAAATTGGAAGAATAATTTTAATGGAACTTAGAATCGTGTAGCAACGTATATATATACTGGTTATCGATAAATATCTTTATAAGTTTAAGCATATCTTTTTTCTTTTCTTTTTCTCTCTTCATTATTTTAGTTTCTTTTTTTATATCTGTCGCTTCGTGCGATTGAATAATTACATATTAAGGTATAGGTATGTATCTAATAATAGATGATTATAATGATTTCTCAACAAAATTTTTCGGAAGCTTAGATATTCGAAATGCTATTCACGGTTTTTGTTATTTAGATTTTATTTCTGAACTTGTGAAATGGAATTTTTGGAAATCTGAAAATTTTTCCTTATTTTTAATTTATTAAATAGGACTTTAATACTTTTATGTAAAGATTGTCTTTCAACCACAGGACTGAACCCCCTTTTGCCGATTTTTCTTATTTTTTGTTTCACGAACTAACCAGATTTGTATTTTGAGACTTTCAGATTCGGTTAGATCTGATTGAAATCTCGCAATGCAGATCCAATTAATTGAACATAACGAGAAAGTCTGTTCAAATTTTGCGAATAGACGACGTTCGAAATCGTAATTTTGTATATCCAAACGTATTTGCATATTCGAAAGGATAAAGAAGAATAAACAGCACATTCGAAATCATCGCGTCGTTATTTTGGATGAAAATCAAAACGGTATATTGAAGTCAATTATCACGACTCTATGGTACAGAGTACTGTACGTAGAGCAGGAACGTATTTTTTTTGATATTTTTTCTTTTGGCACATTTATTACAGGATCAAATATGGAAGCGGTCGTACGAATGAATCCCCTGGATGTGAGGGGTGCCTAATTTCAGGGGCAAACACCGATGCGTCACATCGGGGTATTCGATTCCTTTTGGAACCCCAAATAAACTGTATCGTTGTGCTCAAACTACACATTAATAAATTTCTACTATTGACATCGAGGATCATATTGTTAAGTTGTATAATATATTTGATTGATTAACAAATTCCCATTAACGAGAAAGCTAACACGCTCTTGTTACGGTGAAATTAATCACAGGGCAGTTTCCTTTTCGCTTATTATTTTGATTCCGTGTTTAGTGAGGATCATCTTGACCATGTCACTATCTCTTATTTTGATCTTAGCAGCTCGTCTGCTGTTCGATAAATCTTCGTTACCAGGGACTAAATCGTTTTCGGAAAATGTGAAATTCTCAGCTGACGAATCAAAGTTTTCCGCTAACGAATCGATGTCATTTGCTGATTTTTGTAGCTTTTTCAACTTTGCCGATCTAGCGTTATTCGATTGGATATTATCCGCTGAAGCGATGAGCTTGTTGCCCTTCGACTTCTGAAATACCCTGTCGGATAATTTTAATATTTGCCTGGAATGCTGCAAATTATCTACCGAAGAATAACGACGTTTATCCTGAAATATTTTACCGGAGTCGTTTATTATGAAGGATCCTTTTCGGCTGATTTTTTTAGCACCCTTTGGACCGATGGGAAGACTATATTTTGGCAGGGAAAATTTTCCCGACCTTACATTCTCATTTGAAGAGTAAATCACGCTCATTTTACCGCGAAATCCTTCACTTTTTTCATCGTCCTTCCAGAAATCATCTCTCGCGGTATTCAGTAGACCATCCTCGAGCAACGACAAAGTAAGGTCCGAAGGATCCCTGGATATTGTACGGACGTTGTTATCCAGCCCACAGTTTTCGATTTCAAACTCATCGTTGTCGACCTGTTGGTTTTCTTCGGAGTCAAAATTGTCCCCTCCTCTTTCGAGGGCCTCGGGATCTCGTTGCGAATCTCCGACGTCTCTTTCCTCTAATTCAAGCCCGCAGTTTTCGATCTCGAATCGATCGTTGTCGATGACGTCGCTAGCTATATGCTCAATTTCGTTTTCTTGGATCGAAGCAAACTCGGAATTATCAACAGGTTCGGCGTACGGCATTACCAGGTCTCCTTCAAAGTCCGCATTTATGTCACCGCAAATTTCGCATAGATCACATTTGTCGGTTACTACCCCCAATGATTTAGGATCGAGAATTTCGGTAGAGTCGAGGTTGCAAGCGCTGCAAATATCACACTCGGTGGAATCCTCCTCCACTGGTGTGCTCCTGTTTGATCTTCCGGTATAAAACGTCTCCTGGTTCAAACTGTTTCCATCCGGTACAAAAGCATCACCCTCGTAGCAGCACTCGGTACAAAAATGTTCCGACTCTGCGGTCAGAAGTTGCGACGTGCTGTCAGATTTTGGCTTCAGGGTGTCGCTGTAAGAGATTTCAAAACTCTTGTACGATATGGACTTTGAACTGTCGTACTTTATGGACTCGTAGCTTTTAGATTTCTTCGAAGCCGCATCCAGCCTTATCGACTTTTCAGATGGGACATTAAACTTGACGGAATCTAGACTACCCTGGATGATGAATAGCTTGTTTTGTCCCAATACTCTAACGGGTGAGCCTAAGATCTTTCCCCTCGATCTCCGAAGGGTTTTTTTATTCTCTCCAATGAGCAAATTCAGCTCGGTTTGTGACTCTGAATTAACACTATCGATCTTGTCGCATTGCGTGTAGCCGTCCTCCAAGATCTTGTTGGCAGGACACTCTTTTTTTGTGGCGGTAGGGGGCTCGTTATTTCTTTCTACTTCCGGTTTAGAAGAAATCTCAGGATCATGTTCGACCATCGGTAGCTCCTCCTCTCCGTCTGTCAGTTTGTCAACCTGGTCTTTACATTTTTTCGGACTCTTCCGCAAATTGACCAGAGACTTGAGATACTTTCCATCAATCTCCAAGGTCACGTTGCAATTTTCGCCGTTTTCCTCACACTGGATCTCATTAGATTCAGGGCCATGGATTTTCTCATCTTTGCAAACATCTTCGGGTAAGCTTGCAGTCTGCGTTAGCAGCGTGGAACATTCCGCCTCTAATGCAACGTCTGGCTCTATCAATTTTTTTACGTCATTTGTAGACGCGACACTTTCATTCGCAGTTTCACAAAAATCTGTACAATCTATGTCAGGTTTCTTGTCGGTGGACTCGGCATTCGGGGTATTCAGGTTTGGATTTGCGTCGAGTGATACAACTTCTAAAATGATATTCTCAGATTCTACTAATGGTAAGTCTTTTTCGACTGGGAAGCATGAATCGTTATCTACAGGATTGGAAGTCCTATCAATGCCGCTTTTGTAGATGATCGGATCTTGCTTACTTTGATCGGAGTTGGAACCTACCTCTTCAAGAATATGAGACTCCCCGGTTTCTGTCGCAATGATCTGCTTGGCTTGTCCAGGGTATGCGCTTTTCATACTGTGCAATAGTTTGTTTCCATTCTCCGACATCACCCCGATGAATTTATCGCGTACCAAATGATCGTTATTATCAACTTTACCTATCGAGTGCAATTTTGTGCCATTTGTAAAGCCTGTAGAATTTAATAGGTTCTTTTTCATAATAGAGTCTGGTATATCGATCGATATTATTTCCACCGGGCTCGGTGTCTCCATTGTAATGTCGCTCGGAGAAGGTGTTAGAAATGCAGTTTCATACTTTGAATCAATATTCAAATAATTGTTACCGGTATTATTCGAAGACAGTTCCAACTTACTTTAGAGTTCCAAAAATTGGCAGCGTGAAAAAATACAAAACTTGATTAATTTCAGTCACATTATTCGCCCGTAATTCTATTTTCAACCATTGCACTGCAATGACGACATTCGGAGGAGGTTGATCGGTTAAAATTTTTCAGCAAAAACACAGCAAATTTTAGTGAAAGGAATATCACAAAAAAATAGAGACGAAGAAACGGATGGCAGGATTCAGCTATGGAGTAGAAAAGCAGAGGATTTCGAAAGATAAAAATGGTCTCAAGGATTTGACTGGAAAAGCTGCACAAGTGCGAGAGATTAATTCGAAAAACGATCCAGCTAACGTAGTAAAACAAAAGAAAAACGACTAAAAAAGAATAATGTATAAATTGTATTCTCATTTATAGGTATATAACAGTGACAACAAGTTTATAACACGAAGATAAAATTCACTAAAACTTAACTTGGAACTTCACTTGAGTCTAACTTACTTTTTCAAATGAAAAAGCTGAACAAAAGACTTGGCATATTTCTAAACGTTGCAAGCTAAATCCTCGCTAACGTTTTTCTCTTTCAACAGCAAATACTTTTACTCGTAAGTCGCAATCGTTGTAATAAAAAAACGATTGTTGAAAAATGAAATTTGCTTTTATTGAGAACATAATTTTAACGCAAAAGCGCTGAATAAATTGTAGAATTGTAAGTCCTTGGCCTTGCGCATTACGAAAATATAAAACTATAAAGTCGTTTATCATTCCATTGTGACACTCGACATTGAGTTGATGAGCAACAAAACTGTGACAGAGTAAGCTCCGTCATCTACTGAGGTAGTGCTAGTTTAATTTCATTTGATCTAAGGTGGGTAAAACTCACATTGTTGAGGTTCGCGTGGCGTTGTAAATTTCATGTTTGTAGATGTAATCGAGTACTGAGTCTTGCAGAAGGTACTTCACGCTTTCCCCGCGCTTCAATGCTCTCCGAATTTTCGTTGAACTAATCTCATTCGTGATCCATTCGGTGACAATCAGAATATTGTGCTGTAATTAAAAACAATAACTTTGAAAAGAAAAAATTACTGCTACTTAAATATGAATATCCAAGAGATGTAACCTCACCATATATTTGGAAAGAATATCTGAATCATAAATGACCTGATTCGGATTTGAACCTTCTCTGGTGACAACAACCAGACCATGTTGTCCTACTATCGCATCGATCTATACAAAAGGAGCATCGAGTTAAAATTACATGTAAAAATATAACACAAGGAATAATTTGTTTGTATATTTATTATTTACTATACTAACATCTTCCTCCGCCCATAATCCTGGTGTTCCAAAGCTTTCGAGAAGATCGGCGCCACAGAGCAATTTAACTTGAATAGGACTTTGTTCTGGGAGCGTGCCGTTTTTTATTTTCTCCGGTATCCAGTCCATGTCTTCAATTTCTGAATGATGTTTAACGTCGTTGGTATCAAAGATCCAAGAGTTTAGAACATTCTGATGATGCTGGATAGTTGTCTTAGTCGTGGTCCATCCTTCTCTTTTAGTCTCCCAATCGCTCAGCCGAATCCAATCATTGTTCTGTAATGCCAACCTGAGCATAGCACATCTGTGAGCCGCACTAGTCAAATCCTTTTTACCATAGGCATCGTGCACCGGCGATATTACTCCACCAATTACAACGTGTGATCCCATTTTATGGAGATGATCGCGAGCAATTTCTGTTCAGAATAAGTGTTTTCATTTAATGATTGATAGAAGAAAAGTTCGTAGAAAATTGTTAGTTCGACATTCTATAACATGTTGCTGTTATTTTGATGGCTTGAGAGATAGGTCAAGGAACGAATATTTTGTTGATTTCGTCACGTTGCAAGCGCCATTTAAACAAGGAAAATGATTATGACGTTGTCAGTTCAAATGAGTGCATTTCTGATACCTACCAAACATTCGCAGGTGCATAATCGTTGGTGGATTATAGCTGCCGCAAGATAAGAGAATTACTTTTGTCGGAGCCATTTGGTATGTCACGTTAAACTACATCAACTGACAACCGTTTCACCTTGTCCTTGAAGCTTCGATCTTCGCCTAGGTTAGAAGGTGATCACAAAACTCTCTAAGGATCACTTAATATTTCAACTTAATTCAATGCTATCGATGTGATGTCGACAAAACTAAACGATATCCACACGCCCGCCATGATGAATCACTTTGATAAGCACAGATTTTTATATGAACTCCTTCTCATACCTTGATGATTATAAATCTGTGCTCTTAAAGTCAAATGCTGCGCGGAGTCATCGATTATTTCCTCCAACTCCGGCAACCTTCATTTGTATTTTACATACCTCCTCGTGATAACAGTCGGAACTATTTGACACATGATTTGACCTAAGCATTTGACTCAGCGTTTTATCATGGTCGACCGTTGCACCACTCACGTTTGTTGGCAATTCGGCATTGACGGAATTGAAGCGTCGTCATCGGTTTGGGTCGGGTGCCGGGGTGCAGATTTGTAGTTAATAGTTGTTCAATTTTATTCAGTTTTTGGATTTAATAACCGAAAATGACTTCACCGCGGTGGTGGCTGCTGATTATAGCTTTATTTGGTGCAACAAAAGGAGAATGGAACACGAAGGACTACATGAAACGAGAACATTCCTTAATCCGGCCGTATCAAGGTGAAATTTTACATCACACATGCCAAATTATTATTACCATATATTTACGTGGACTTTGATTCGTATTCGCATAATGCATGAGCTATAGCCACTAAAATCCCGGATTTTCTCTTACAATTTTAACTCCAAATTAAATACAAAAGTTTTATCACTCCTGTCAAAAAAAGGGGTTATGCTAGACCCAAGCTTCTTAACGATTTGAGGAATTGAACTTCAAATCTTACCCTCATCTCATTATCCCTTTCCTTAGGTATAGTTGCGTAACTCAAGAGATTACCCTCTTAATTCAATCATGTTTGTATTCCAACAGCCGCAGGAATGACAATACCCTATTGGGATTTTGGCGGCAGTACAATGGTCACAAATAATTATGTCAGACTAACGCCTGACCTTCAAAGCAAGCAAGGATCTTTATGGAATTCCGTGGTAAGGATTGAATTTCAAATCCTATTTAACTAACGAACTATCATCGTATAGCATCACCCTTATAATTTTTGGCATAGCCATGTCACGTCAGGAATTGGGAGCTGCAAGTGCACTTCAAAGTCCATGGTGCTGGGAAAGACCTCTTCGGCGACGGTCTTGCTATTTGGTATGCCAAAGACAGGATGGAAGTTGGTCCAGTTTTTGGAAACAAAGACTTTTTCCAAGGACTAGCTATTATTCTGGATACTTACAGTAATCACAATGGACCGCATAACGTGAGTAATATTACTTTTCTTCGTATTACCAAAAAATCAGAGAATTGGAATGCTTATCTCAAAGCTGATTTTTTCTCCGCAGCATCAACACCCGTACATTTCTGCAATGGTAAACAACGGTTCATTGCACTATGACCATGACCGTGATGGTACTCACACACAGTTGGAAGGCTGTGAGGCTAAATTTAGAAATCTTGACCACGATACACACATTGCTATAAGATACGAAAAAGATACTCTTACTGGTAAGCAGACTTCAGAACTGAATAATAGTAGACTCGCAGTGCAGCTTTATGTATAAAATTTACTAAAATTTTACAATCTCAAAACAGTGTCAACCGACATTGCCAACAAGGCTGCGTGGAAGGAATGTCTTTCCGTCAAGGGTATCAGGCTTCCAACAGGATATTATTTTGGTATCTCCGCTACAACTGGCGATCTTTCAGACAATCATGATGTCATTTCGGTTAGGTTATTCGAGTTGGATCTCCCCGATGATGTGAGTCAAGATTTGAACATCGTCTAAAGCGATCAGTTTTATACATACCATGTAATTGTAATTTTAATGAAATACCTTTCATAATTTTTTTTTTTGCAGCCAAAAGACAACGAAGATAGATCGAATATCTTGCCATCAGCAACGTTCTTTGAATCTCCAAGAGGTTAGTAGAATCATATTCCTCGATAAATAAAAAAGCATTACCCGTTGCCATGAGAGATAGAAAAAAAAAATTAATTTTTTGCTCCACAGAACACGTAGATGATCCTAAACCGTCTTCCATGAGTGGTATAAAAATGTTTCTTCTAATGCTCGTGGCAGCATTGGCTCTGATCGCGGCTGTGGTGATTGGTATAATGTACTATCAGAAACATCAGGAAAACAGTCGGAAGCGATTCTATTGAGCGACTCAATTATTCTATTGCGTGAGTACGGCAGCATACGTATGCGTTCAACGTTGGATCTACTAAAGTTATCATAGAATCACGAGAAGAGCATAACGTTACATGACTGAAAAAATGTGGTAACTAAACGTTTGTGAGCTACTAGGGTGAACATCGTTGGACCAGAAAACCCGCCGTGGTAACTTGGTATCGTAAACTATAAAACATGAGTCACTAAAATCTAACTTATTCCAAACACAGTAACAGTCAACCGTAAACCCGGTATGTGATAAAAATATAATCCACTCCTCAAACGTATTTTAATTAAAGTGTTAATGAACTCTTGATTAACGAATCCAAATAACGAACTGTATGATTAAAGTATAAAAATATCATCGCTAATATCATTTTATCATTAGGAGAGCTGCACTCTAAAATGTTGGTCCACTGTTATTAACGTATCAGGTAAAAATGAAATATCAATATTAAACATAAAAGAAGAGAATAATTAACTACATTCCCACATTCGTATCGTCGATTTCCAAATTTTTAATCTGCCATTTTGTTTACATCCAGTAAATGATAAACTCGGCAATCCAAATCCATAAATTAACATTGCACCATGCAAGATATTTGATGAAATTTATTACATCTCCTACAAAACTCGGCAGATAGTGTATGTGGTTGATTAACTGAGAAAAATCTCCTGTTAAATTGAACAGGGGCAAGTTGTTTGTAGAATCAAAATTTTGATAAAAAATAAAAAAAGATATGTGGATCACGTGTAACAAGAGAAGTAACCAAATTTAATGGCGTGAAAAAGGTTATTAATAAAATAAAGTGAATGTAAAAATTTTTAAACTATTAATTCCATAATTTAGAACCTGATATTTGTACATAAATTCTACGCCAGACATCACACGTTCACGCATCAAAAATAGGAACTTGAAAAAGGAAACCTTCAAGATTAAAATGTAAAAATGATGATACAATGTTCAACAGATGATGTATTCTAACAATAAAACTTTGTATAAAAGTTGTAAAGTGCTTCAAAAATTTGTTACATAAATAAAGCGAGATGCCATCCACCGTCCCCGTGCAACGGCACGTCGTTACGGACGAAATTAAAAGCAAAGCTAAATTTTACGAGTGGAGTTTGGAGCGTAATTCAGCCGAGCAATAAATTTTTTTTTTGTTCCTCCTAGTTTACATAAATCCATTAACCGATGTGTGACAAAAGAAGAATCAAAGCAGAACATCAAAAAAGACAAAGCTAATGTAGGTTTTATATTTGTACATAATTAATTGTTATATCGATATGACGGCAATGCAATGAATAGTCCTCGAGGTAAGGTGGACGTTTTTTTTTTATACTTAACGAATATAATGAAGCATGTGATGATGGATCGAATGGCGTCAGTACCATTGTTATAAATTATTTGTTAAGTATTATTGCCAAATGTGAATAAACACGTATTCAGAAAATGAGAACAAATTTTTTCCATGGAATTAAATAATACACAACATCGTATTTGATACCACGGTTGATTAACCATGATGACATTTCCTTTATATCCAATTTACGTGAGATTCGAAATAAAATTATACATTGAAAACGGATATATTGGCACAGTATTAATTTTAATATAGCTGCATCGGTAACTTAATAAATATACGCTACCCAAAATCGTAGGTGCGCCAAAGCCGCTTTCATCCAATCTAAATACATCAAGGCACGTCTATTACTCATATCATTTAAAGTACTCGCTCCTCAATATTGGTCGTTATTGTCTTCCTATAGAACTGCGAGCGACAGCAGTTAGGTTTTCAAGTAATAACAACTTCGAACCCTAACTTGGATATCTTCGCAGTCAACTATTCCGCAAACCCTCTAAACATTCAACATCGATATAATCTAATAATCTTATACTGCTTTGTTTCGAACAAACCATAAGATAGTGAGAAACTTATGTCGAAGAAGATTCCATCAAAGATCATATGCGGTTATAAATAATTAATGAGGCTGTTTTTATACCCGAACAAAATACAGAGGAGTGAAAATCTGCCGCAATCAATTTTCACGTAATGAAATACGAGATTAACAATAATGAGTCTTATTTGGTTGAGAAGTTAAAACAAATGATAATAGCTGCGATATTGAAACGTAATATAAAAATATAATGATAAATGTTGATTTTGTTATTTTCTTTTTCGGTTGTCTTTCTGATCGTAACTTTAGGAAAATACATCGATTCTAAAATATACATTATATACTCATTAGGTCTTTTCTTTGTCTCTTCAAAATACGTGGTTCCTAACAACAATTGATAATTATCAATGAAATCTAAATATCTATTACATCTGAGGTCATGGTAACGTACTAATATATTTATATAGGTTTATACACAATATATCTGTTTCATAAATACATTTCTTATTTTTCTTCCCTCTTCTCAGGACGCTTGCAGAAGCATCAAAGTTGAAAACAAAAATATCTCAAAAATTTTGTACACGACGTCTATTTACTACGCGTCAAATCCAGTAAGACCGAATCGTTCACAAAGGTGAAGATTCTTATATAAAGAAAAAATAGTAGTTTCGAAGCACCCTGACAAAGTCATCCAGGAAATAGGGTCAAACTTTCAAGTCTTTACTCCATTAATAATGCGTCACGTCAAGTTATCTTTTGGTCCATCGAGCAATGGAGACTGCAAAAAGTCCTGTTCCAAATATGGAAAAGAATTTTTGCGGCTCTACAACTCTCGCCTTGTACTTAACTGAATTACTCTACATATAGACCGACCGTCAACTAAAAGTCGATGATACAAACGGCTTCGATACCTCAGGCAGAGACTAGAGCGAGGTGATTTAGGATCGGTTTTTGAAATCCTACTTGAAAATTACCAAGGGATTCAGTAGGAAGTTCAGCACAGTTTTAGCTCCGAGGTAAACGTCTCTCATAACGGAGGTAAAAGTTATCTGATATTTGTAGCGTTTGAACGACTTTAGTCGCGTAGCGTGGCACACGTGACACCCTACCTCTTCCAATTGTAAATGAGGGTGCGTACCGCCTAGCAAAGATTCACCCTCCTCTTCCGAATTGGATAGAATACCAGTGAACCATATTTTGTCTCCCGAATAAATATTAAGACTAAAATTAGTGAACGAATGATCGGCTAGCAGAATCAGTTCTCCGTTACTACCCCATATCCCACTTTTCATTTTAACGAATATTTCAAACTCGTATTTATTCCACGATGCCAAGTGACATTTGTTCTGTCTTTTCTGAACGTCCAACATATTCTTGCAGTTCTTTTTTTTCAAATCGTCACCGATCGTGCAATTATCTTCGTAGGCCTCGCCGTAAGAACAAGTTAAAGGTATTCTGACAGCGTCGGGAAGTTTGTTTAATATTTTCGCGAGATTGTTTCTTACAGATTTTACTCTTACTTTGGTAACATACCCTTCCCACGATACGGAGATTCCTTCCAGGTCAGCGCATTGCACTTGCACTTGGGCCAACGACGACGATTCCTCCCATGCTGGTTGATGACAATAATTTTGATATTGTTCCCAAGATAGCGTGGGAGCTGTTTGGTACGAAGCTGCTTCCAGCTCTCTTTTATTTTCGGTAATCATCGTCCATCCGAGCCAGAGTCCGGCTAAAGTCCCAAGTGCGATCTTAAAAAATGACCAAATATGAGTTCGCTCGAGTTAGAATGACGATTGAAAAATGACAGGTGATTATAGAAGATGTAAATCCATACCTGCGCAAAGGTTATGACCCCGTTGTACCTTTGGCTTCTCGTTTTCTTGACGTACCACGATATCAGAAATGGCATGACCCCCAAGACGGCAGTTATGGCTGCTCGCAGAAGAAAATCAGTTTCCGGTAAATATTTTGCAGCTGCAACGATCGGCAGAGCGATGGATGCGATTCCGGCAATGGGAAGGAACAATACCATACCAACGATAGCTAGAGCACCTCTGATCAAACCGTACCAAGTAGCACCCTGGGAGCTGAGGATAGCGATTTGCCACCAGCTCAGCGTTACGCAATGAGGAATTAGCGTTTTATATGTACCTCGCCAACCATCCCTAGCTGCGATTTTAGCAAAGACAGCAGGTATCACGAGGTAAAATACGGCGCGACAGTTGAGACAAAATTCGATGCCGTTACCCACGACGTAAGATGCGAACGTGGGTACCCGAACATCGATAAATCGCCAACTCTGGGTTACGACCATGTCGGTTTCGTAGGGATATTTAGCAAGGACATGTACGCCGAAGCTGAACAGCGCGAGAAAATCTGGAAATCTAGAAGAATCCTTCCACATGAAATTCAACAACGTTGTCAGAGTCAGTACGAATGCTATGATCGTGAATTCCGACTGCGGCGTCCATTGTTGAGCAATTATTGGATAAATCATCAGGTTTGTCAACAGCGCGAGGAAAAAATGACCGTAAGGTTTGAGGTTGTTACGACAAAACTGATACTCAGCTTCCTCCGGATTAAGGTTACCCCCGGAATAACTGAGGAACAAACCGGACCAAATTCGGAAGTCCGTCAGCTCTCGCTTTTGTTGCAGCATTTGGAACGTAGCGACCACCATGACCACGAAAGAGAGGTAATACAGTGTCATGGGAATGAAAAGTATCAGGCTTTCCGTACCGAATAAAGAATAGAGCAGGAGTAGCAGCAAAGTATGAATATTAGAAGTGAAGAATATTTTCTTAAAGATTGGAGTTCCCCTTCGCCCGAGAAGCTGAACGAGCCATATGTAAAGCCTTTTTAGCGAAGCAAGGGGATGGAGCAACGGTCTTTGCAGCAAGGGTATTGTGTCCAGAGCTAATTGCGAAGGCTCCGCCAGACACAATACTCTCGAGACTATTGGAAGCGATCCACGAGCATAGCTTGCAGCAGCGGAAACCAACGCCGCTTCGGTTATCTTCTCGCCTTGATGCTCGGACCAATCTAGGAGCAAAAAAACTTATTAGTTATTAAAAAAGTACAGAAATTGTGGAAATATAGTTTCACATACCTGGTAACGATTCGGAAGACCTCTCTTCTTCTCCCACGAGTAAAGGATCGTCGGAAAATTCATCCTTAGGAGAACTATCGCCAGTGCTGTCGCTCAGTGATTTTTGTACGTGATTCCGTGTCGATTCATCGGATCGTGAACAGCTGGGTCTACTCGAAGTAGGAAAAGCTACATCGCGCATTCGCCTCTGTAACTGCTCGGTTGTGATGAATTCTTCGCCATTTGATAAACTGTCACAAACGAGTAGATTTTTAAATCATCCGCATGTAGGATTATTTAGGCAGAAGTTATGTCTCTGTACCTTGTAAACATTTCTCTGGCTGCTCGTCGAGCTAGTTTCTCATCCTGCGACATGTCCAGGCAACTCTTGACATCGTAATAGTTGTGTTCAGTGATCCCTCGGCCTGTAGTCAGACATTTTCTCAGAATATCTGTCGCCTCCAAGTTTCCTTGCTCCGAGGCTTTGGTAAGCCAATAAACACCTAGTTTTGCGTTCTCTTCCTTGTCAACTTCCAGTTCTACGGATAAATAATAACTTTCAGAAATATCAACTGTCTTTAACTCTGGCTTGAATTTGAAGCCTGCAACGACGTTAAAGTTGAAGTGAATTTCGTAACTCACCGCAGCGCTCGTCCAAAAGTTGCTTGGCGAGAACAACCTGAGATTCCGGACATCCATCTTCGGCCAATTGAGAGCGAAGCCTTCGAAGAGATCCTCTGGGACCATCTAAATGAGATTTAGCAAAAAATAACCCAAAGCCTGGTACCATGCTTCCAAAATATTTTTTTTGCTATTCAATGTTTTGTTTACTCGGTTAGCACGAATAGAAATGTTACATTTCTGTTAACTCTGAATTATGATGACTTAAATTCGGTTGAGTTTCAACTTGATACAATCTACTCTGTCTGATATTTTGTCAGTGGGGACTCTAGCGAGCTGCACAGGGCATGTTATTGTATCATTATTGATTTAACAACATCATCTGCATGTATAGGTATCAGACACGTACAATCCTGGAACTATAGATCTTATCGCACAAGAACAATAAGGTATAAAACTGAAGAGTTAATGGCATGAAATTACAAAGCAAGAGATTTGAAAAAAGCTAAAATGAAACACGGATCACCCAGAGAATTATCAAATTTATTGAACTAGAGTGTCTCAAACTGAATCAGTACTTTGTTACTCTGAAGTTTGTTGTTGTTTTGAATGGGAAGTGAATTGTAGCATTTCAAAATCAATTTTTAATTACAGTGTTCCAAAAAGATCTTACGGCATTGTGATGAGCTGCAAGGCAAACTAATTTCCTGTATCTTTAACATCACTACAAGCATGACAATCTTCACAGAGTAGATAATTTGACGACTCGATTTTTGACCGCTAAGATATCACAGCATTATACATTAGGTAATGAAACGTAAAATCCTGATCTTTTCTCTAAACAGTCTGAAGCAATCAGTGGTCTGAAGCATGTGAGAGGAACAAATGAGAATTGCATAAATCGCGTTTGAATGTACAAAATTATCAATACAACAAAAGCCAAGAATTCCTAATACCTCCTCATATTATGATAATCAACACATAAGCCAAATGTATCTTAATTGACTGCTCTTCCCAAGCCTCAGTCGATTATTGATTACCATTATCTTTATTATAACGTTGCTTGTGGAATTGTTTACATGCCAAGCTTACTTATAAGATGTGCCTGGTAAATCACTTTGATAATACTAATTCACTTTTTAAGTTAGAAATCTGTGTATGATCTTCAGGTTTAAATTAAGTACTCGATCATTGGCTCCAATGTACTGAATACTAATCTGATTAACCATTTCTCCTTTATGTCAAACAGTAGAATACTTTCCCACATCCTACCCACAGGCACACCTCAAATCTAAGAAACGGTAGGGATGGGAATATATTTAGGCAATTACGTAGGTCAAGATTTAACACTCGCTATAATGTGCCCATCCACACCTGGGAATGTGGGTATACAAACTGCATTTTATTGTTAGCTATTACGTATAGTCGGGATAGAGAGCGATGATCGTTTGATTCAATATACATGTTCTAAGTTTGATTCGTTACCGTGAAGGGTCCACTGCTTTCTGCCTGATTTTCCTGACATCGGCACGACACCTGCCATGCGATTATGAATTTTAGATTCTCAACACTGACCCAACATTCAAGGTAGTTCAAAGTGCCGAAATCATACGATAATAACAATCACTAACAATTACGTTACAAATAAACACTAACTCTGGGCCGCGACTGGCGAGCGACTGAAGATTCGAAGGAACCGAGAAGAAAGGAGATCAACGCCGTTCGTTTGAACGACCATGCGCGTTTCCCTGAAAGCAACGATCTACAAATGGACGCCCGCACATGGTTGTGTCTCCCTCTGTCATCCGAGACAAATACGCGGTCCATGCTCTTCGGATTCTTGAGCTCAAGTTGAATTTGAATACAACAATAAAAGATTTTTTATTTCTTGTTCGAAAATCGGTATGGATCTGAGATGCTAGTCTATCGAACCATAGATCGAAAAATTATCTCAATCTCCGTGCTGGGAAGCGATAAATCTTTGTACCCGTTATTAAGGGTTCCCAATATTTCGGGTTATGTTTATAGAAAAGGCATGCAATGAATTCAGCCCAGGCATGAGGACCTCATCTCTTAATACTTGAATTCATTCGTAGGAATATGCCGTTAATTGTAATAACAGGAATACCCTCGAGTGGTAAGTCCACAAGAACCTTGGAACTAAAAGAATTTTTCGAAAAAGTTCATCAAAAGAAAGTTGAAATCATCAACGAAGTGGATGCAATCGTTAAAGCTGGTTACACCAAAACCACTTTCTATGCTGGTAAGTTTTTTGGGTAAATGTATATCCCTATCTTCGAAATGACTCTTTGATTCCTTTCCCAATACTCACGTTCAGTGTTACAGATTCTCGAAAAGAAAAAAGCATTCGCGGTGATTTGAAATCTGAGGTTCAGCGCCGCCTGAATCCAAATGACCTGTTAATATTAGATGGAAGTAACTATATAAAGGGATACCGCTATGAGATATACTGCATGTCTAAACTTTACAAAACTCCGCAATGTACCGTACATTGTGATCTACCTATCGAACATGCCTGGATGTTAAATGAAAAACAGCCAGAGAACCAACAATATAGCAGAGAGATATTTGACGCTTTAGTTATGAGGTCTGTAAAACATCCTATAAATAAAGTAGGTACCTTTGCTACCTTTTATTTATCTCATTATTAAATAAAACAGATACGAGACACCAGACAGCAGAAATCGTTGGGATTCACCTTTGTTTGCAGTTATGCCTGAAGATGAACTAAAATTTCAAGAGATTTACAATTCATTATACAATGTAAAGGCACCTAAGCCTAACATGAGCACTCAGTGTGTGAGTATATATTTTATAACACCAGAAATGCGGTTCTACATAAAAATCCCGCTGCTCCGAAACGAATACATTTAAATCAATTGATCGCATCGTTGCAGGCTCCTCTTTCATCGACGAATTATCTGTACGAACTGGATAAAATAACGCAAGAAGTTGTTAGCGTGAGTTTTAGTTTATAATAAATTCAATACAAACCAGTGCGCTCGACCAATCTATCACGAATCATTTCCAGGCTATGTTAACGGCAAAAACAATGGGTATTGAAGCCGACATCAAAATTCCTGGATACGGCCTGACCGTCAACCGTTCTGGCACAGGCCCACAGCTGACTAGACTTAGAAGGCAATTTTTAACATACAGTAAAATGCAACAAACCGAGCAAAGTCAGATAGCACCATTATTTGTACAGTACTTGAATAAAAGTTTATAAAATATGATTAAAACAAAAATTTGCCAGATGGCAGATCTTTCTTATTTTTCATCTCCAACCATTATTCTAAGTTGATTGTGACCTTGAAAAATTGATAACCTAGACTTGAATTTTCAATTCACGTCAGCCGACACTTATTTTTTTTTTTTCTTTCTTTTTTCTTTTTTTGATAAAAAATTATATTAGGTAGTTGTACAACAACATAGATAATCTGTAATTACAGTATACATTAGTTCCAAGTACTTATTATAACATTTTTTTTTCTATTCATTTGGTATTGTATCTAATTAATTGTATTAAATTTGTTTTTTTTTTGTTTCTTACTAGTTTTCTATCAGTTTGTTCGTTTCGTTTTCTATACGGTTAGTCAGTACGATTGGGATCACCATCTTAACGTAATGAAAAATTAAAATAAATTTTATCGGATATAAATCGAAGCATCAAAAAGGCACTAAATAACACGTGAAATAATCCACGTCGCCTTTCAGCAATTTGTAAAATATCTAATAAACATACGTTCGATAAATTACCTGCACATTTAACGTGAAACAATATAGTACTCAAATAATTTGAGATTTTCTATTATTGTTATTATTATTATATATGTATTTATATATATATATGTATTGTTTTTGTCGTTATTAGGGAAGAAAAAAGAAATGACGAAACTTAATGAAGTTTCACACCTGTTTGTGTATGGTATATAAAATGATATAGCAATTGTAGAAATTGCGATTTAACAGGTAAGCTATACAATAAACTATAAACATTAAAGATTATTTTATGCAACGAGGTGTCGTCAACTCATCGGGGAAATTTAAAATTCGGGATCGTTAAAATTCCATCGGTTTAAAAAAAAGGAAAACTGTTTTTAATTCAACTGTACAACTTCCCTTCCTAGGGTGATATAGTTATAATTGTTTTTTGTTCCTAATGTATTTCACTAATCAATTGAAAATGTTCATTGATACATATGTTTTTTATTCTCATGAGCGTTGAATCACAGTCGAATTTCAGTACCATCGATATCCTTAATTTCCCCAATGAGCAGGACACGTTGTTAGTTATGCCGTTTAATTTTCTTGTTCCTGAGATCCGTTTAATTCGGAACCGTTACTGTTGTGACTATTCGAATCAGCCAATGAAGTTACTTTGGGTTTTCTACATACGAAATAAACGCTGTTATACTCGTACTGTAGCATACTATTGGTGTTTTGTGCGTAACGGGTTTTCACGTGAGTATCTTCTTTCTGCGGAGTAAAAATAGTTGAAAGGGTGAAATTTAAGGGAAATTAGGAATGAACTCGAAATGAAAATTTGCTTACCTCCATATGGAATCCAAGACCTTCTATAACTTCACGAACAGCCTCGTAGCTCGGCTCTATTGAATCTTCCATTGGTATATCGCTAAAGTGGTACAACAACGGGCCTAAGTTTATCCAAACACCACCGGGTTTTAATATTTTATATATAGTTTCAATAAATTGTACTACATTGTTTGCACAGTCGATGAAAAAACATGTAGCTACGCAATCCCAGTAATTGTCTTGTCTGTAAACCTGAAGAAATGAAAATCATAAGTTCAAATTATTTTTATTGAAAATAATAAGAGTACCGATCAAATACCTCCAAAAAATCTCCGGCGGCCATTGAAAATTGTGCATTTTCTGGAAGGTCGCTTGGATTCACATCCGGAAATAAAACGGCATGAGTTTGATGCTCAGGTTTCAAATTATTCATGTATTGATGAACCCAAGGATGAACCTGATACGAATTCGTTCCTCTGCATCTATTGAGAGAAATCAACGGAAAATAAATCAACGGAACAAAGAAAAAACAAAGCAACTTGGTATATCATATGATACGTACTTGTTCAAAACGAAATGTGAAGCGAAGAGCATGAAAAGAGAAAATTCATTTCCTTGGCACGTGTAACCTCGTCTAGCAATTTCATAGGCAAGGCGTCCCAAGCCCGCTCCTGGCACAAGAACTTGTACTTCCGACGGTATGCTGGGAGAAAATAATCAATAAATCGATCAATCTCTTTCACAAATGATGACAGTCATAAGATCATGAGCTCAGTAAATGAAACAACTTACCAAAATTCCGGTGGGAATTGTTGAATGATTTCATCTATGATAGGTTGATAACAGGTGAGTCGTTCCTGAGCACCTTCTTCGCTCCAGTCACGAACGAGCTGCTTTATAGTAGCCTGTACCTTTTCTTGATCCGCCAGAACTGGACGTGGATTTGGTGTCTGCAATCAAACCTACCTATGTTTCGTACAATAGAATTTTTATCTGTGAAATTAATCGTTTGCACGATCTAAAGCTGTTTTAACAGTGCTCGGATAATTGAAGACATTTCTAGCCTTCAGTTTAGACTTTAAGATAAACTTGGAAAGCACAGCTGATAGAGTCAAAAACATAAATACGCGTGACACACCAGGGTGATTATTTCTTACACTTTCGGTCTGAGCAGTCGTCGGACTGACGTTCTCAAAGATATGGGTGACGTCTTTGATGATGAGTTTGATTATGTGGTCATTGTTCTCTATGCATCTTTTGATCTCCTGCAGGTGTTCTCTGTACTTTGACAAGACCTTTTGATGATGGGCCGGAAGAGACATAAAGTATGATTCTGTTTTCTTTACCCGTTGGAGGGAATGAGATCTGTGGGATAATTAAAGTGACAAAATGAGATCGACTGCATGGATAAAGGATTGCTCGTTAGTTATTGTTATAAAAAAGAATTATCTTTGTCAAATCGACAACAATCTTGAAATAGTTTAAATGAAAGAATTTAAAAAACTACGTGCACAGATCACTAACAATCTTTGTGAAAAATCTTTTGTCGATACAACTACAACATCTAAAAATAATTCATAGTAATAGTTAATCGAAATAAAGTGTTAAGGTTATGGCAGCTCGGCTTTGTGAGCCGAATAGAACCCGCGGGTTGACTCGTCGTCAATAAATGTTTAAGAATTTATTTACCTGTAGTATTTAAATGCAGAAACTATACGAAGAAAATGCATTCTCTCTTCCTCATCTTCGTAAGAGTTGTGCATTTTTTTTGAATAAAGATTCGGATCCATTTTTCTGTCTCTCACGCGCTTTTGTTGTTCACCGATATTTTTTTAATCTCGTATGCCCCTCTGCCGGTTTATCACTTGGTAGACTCCGCCTCCGCGAACGTTCAATTCAATCACTGATATATTTCTTATTCTTCTTCTTCTTACTCCTCTTCCGTAACTGGCTAAAGTAGCCCATGTATTGACGACAAAAAAAAATAGAAAAGAAAACACGAGGAAAGTGCCACGCTGATGTATAGGTATTTAGGTATAAATAATAATCAGTGCGCTGTCAACCCTTAACATCCAAACGCTCATGCTCTCGCACGTTTAAAATCCACTGCCACTCAATGCATCATACACGTTACTACACATACGTAACAGTCAATAGAGACAAACGTCAGAATTAAAAATGAGAATGAGACTTCACCTAATAAACTCTAATTACTTTTCTGCGATTCACGTTCATTTGATTTGTTGCGTACGAATTAGCAGCCCCCAAAAACGGAAGCGCGTAAAATACCTACATTTAATTAGAGCATATTAATTTTCCATTATATTTATGTAATTTTCTTTTTTCTGCTAATTTTCTGCTAATGAATATCTCTACTATGCTACTGCTAATCATTACGATCATTAAAATTCTCTTTTTCTTTCTCTTCTCAAATTAATAATTACTGAAAAAGGGCAAGGTTTTCAACAATCATCCATAAAAGCCCATTGATTTACTTTCAATTACTTATTAATTATTCAATTTTATATTTAATTAGCATATTTGTGAATGATATTATAATAATAGTAATAATATATAATTGTATTATCGTAATAACAATATAATATATATATATATAACTGTATACACGATGATTTTTTTGTCTTGTTTTATTATTATTATTATTATTATTATTATTATTTCTTTTTTTTTACCATTGCTGGATCTTCTTCGACATTTCTAAAAAGAAAAAAAAAAAGGGAGAAAAAACCAAAAACACAGAAAATAAAATTAAAAGAATAATAAATAAATAAGAAAATCAACACACTTGATACGATTTTTTTTTTCTTTTCTTTTATATCTAAATTTACCTGAACACCCGCCTGCGTTTATGAAAAATTTATGTTTGTTTTTTCTTTTTTACGCACCGTAAAAAAATTTGAAACTGATTAATCGGAATCTGCATGCATTTAATGGTAAATCTATTAAATATAATTATAGGTATTTTTGTGTAGGTATGTAATAATTATGAACTCAACAAAAAAACAAATTTTTCCCATACGTATAATATTCACATGCACCTGATGCTCGTTAGTACGCAATAATATACATGATTAAACGATAGATTCATTGTTACTAGTATCTGATATTATTTTAGTACCAGTAATATACCATTATAAATAAGTTGTTAAGTAAAAGGAAAAAATGTCAGCTCACTAAATTCCCCTTTTCGACATTCGTAAAATCAAAGCAACATCGTTATCTCTTACAATTAGTAAAATTGCTATTCAGAACAAATGGGGTTATTGTGTGGTTAAGATTTGTCCTTTTACCTGACAACATCCAAGCATTTTGTTAAAATTACTTTAACCAATCACTTTTCATTATTATTATTATTTTTATTATTATTATTATTATTATTATTATTAATATTATTATTCTTGTTGTTTTTCTTGTTGCTGTTACTGTTGTTATTATTATTACTACTAATATTATTCAATAATCATTACCGTTATTGTTGTTGTTGTTATTATTATTAATATTAATATTATCATTATTTATGTACAACCGTTTTAATGTTTTATAATTAGGTAAGTTTTTTTTTTGTTGTTTTTCTCTGTTTTTGTTCTTTTTTTCGTTTTTTTTGTTTTTTTTTTTGCTAAAATTTGTTTCTGTGCCATTTGGAGATGATGTGCGCGCATGGAGACTTATGTATATAAAAATTATTTTTTTCTTTTTTCTTTTCTTTTCTTTTCATTTTTTTTTTTTTGATACAACTGTGTGTGATTTGGTGTTACTTAATTACGAATTATTATGTTCATTACTAACTTACATTGAGATCTAGTAGGTCACATAATTTTTTCTATTGGCCTCTGTAACTATATAATTATTTTTATCCTTATCACATAGAGGTATTATTATTTCATACATTTCTCATTTTCTTATTCAATTGCTGTCGCTGATTTAATTTCATTATTATTATTATTATTAATATTTTGTTTGTTTGGTTGTTTTTCCTTTTTCTTTTTGTTTTTGTTTTTTTCCTTTATCATGTATGTACACTTACAAACCGAGAAATAATAAATTCGTAATACCAATTTACTCTTCTCCCTTTTTATTTACCCCATCCCGGTGTTTTATGGTGTTTTTATCTTGGTATCCATCGGAGGTCAATGAATTGATGAAGTTTTTAAATAAAATATGAAAATGAATAATAATGTATAGGTATATATATATTTGTTTTTTGTTCTAGAAAAATACACACGATGATGTAATATTTAGTGTCTCGTCAATTTTAATGAGATTTCAGAAATTTCAATTCATATCTTGAGCCCGAATCTTTTTATCTTTATATTCGTAGCGATTGTTAATGCGGCGTTTTTGTTATTCTTTTCTCTTTAAACAAAATCTCTATAGAAAATTGTTTGGGAAATTTTTTTTATAGATTCTCTTATTATAAAATAATTTTCACGGTGTCAATGATGATTACAGCTCATTATTTCGAAGGGAGATAGCTCACAGCTAGAGCTCTTACACATACACACACATACACACGCACACGCACACACCAGAGATAAAAAAATTGAATATTTTTTTATTCCTAATTCTAGGTCATATGTTACGTGACAACTAACTTCATAATTTTCTAGAAGTTTATCAACTTTACCAATTAACTTGTTCTCAAGTTCTCATGATTTCTCGGTTGTACGACTGTACTTTATATGATCAAATCAAATATTGATTGGTTCGTTAATTTTTACTACTTAGAAAAAGAAAATTATAATCTGATTTCACACGTGCTGTTGGCGAGGAAAGAAAAAAAAGGAAAAGATTTCCTCTTTTTTTACCGTGATCCAATAGAGTCAATGAATAAAAATGCCCAATGCATGGAGAGCGAAATGTAACGAAATAAAATCCTGGTACTAGACGAAAAATCGTCGATAACTTCTGTCGATATTAGGCTTATGGAGGCAGAGGCAGGGAATTATAATGTGAGCCATTTTATTAATGATAATCGCCAGTGAGAAAATTATCTATATAGAAAGGAAGTTAGTATTAGAATTTGTTTTGTTAATTTCAACATTACCGTTTTTGGTGTATTTTATTTTATTTTATTTTATTTTATTTTGTTTCATTTTGTTGTTTTTTTTTTGTATTTTTTTTTGGTTTTTATTTTTTGTAACATATTAAAAACATTCATTTTTTTCTAAATCTAGGATACTTCTTCGTAACAATCTATGGACATCGTGTATGCGCAGTATAATGCACTAGATCTCTTGTGTATGGTTTTTTTTTCCAGATATTATGCCTGTATTTACTTATACGTTGCATATTATATACCTATGTATGTTGTATTATATATGTACCTACATATGTCGGTAGAAAAAACTGTGCAAAGAACATGAAATAAAAAGAGAGAGAGAGAGAAAAAAAAAGTAATGAACACAACAGAAAAAAAAAAACGTCATAATTTAATTAACTACATATATAATTGATTAGGGGGTGTGTCGTCGTCTCTATGCGACGACAATTATCATGATGAAGGAGCAAATGGGTAACGCAATTGTCTTTTGCCTTCTTTTTTTTTACCTCGTACCTATAAAGTATTGTAATAAACTATTTACTACTGGAGCTCATCGTTCCAATAAAATCATAATAATGAAGGAGACTGCGAGTCGGATAAGCTCTTAAAAAAATAAATTTGTATTCAATTAAATAATTCAATAATATTATATATATATTGATATATATATATAAGTCGCGTAACTTTCATTACAAATATGTATATGTATGTATGTATAGTATGTCTGTATCGCTGCTAAGCCACTAGAGATAAATAACTTTTTTATAATTTCGAACACTTGATCAAACTTATTAATTACTTTTCCCTTTTTCTCTAATATGCCGACTGCAAAATTTCCCAAATAATAGCCATTAATCATCGATAGATATAGTTCCTTTTATGTTTTTCTTTCTTTCTTTCGCCGATTAAGTTTTTTTCTTCGTTTCCACTTATTTCCTCAAACGATTTTTCCATCTACTATATTCTTATGGTGCAACTTGTGAGCAAAAAAAAACAATTTTTTCTTCTTCTTCTTCTCGTAATTATTAATTTATCATTTGCTTTACCTTGATTTGATTTTTTTTTTTTTGTTTTTTTGTTTTTTTTTCCCCCATCATTTTTTTTTTTCTCAAATAAACGCTTACTAGTGTCTAAACCTCGAGATGATTACTAATTTTTTGTATTCATTTGTTTATTTATTTTTTTTTTATTTTTATTTATTTTTTTTTTGTTTCTTTTTATTATCTATATTTTCTTTTTTTTTTTTTTGCTTTTCGGTTTATATAATTTATAATACACATGATAAGGTCCGCGTAACAATTTTTCTTTTTCTGACCGAGCTATCGTTAGTAATAATAATAATAATAATAGTAATAATAATGATAGTAATAATAATAATAGTAATAATAATAATAATAAATCATTGAACGCGGCAGTATTTTACCCATCTGTTTTACACAGCGTAATACCAATGATTTGGGTATATTTCTGAGAGAACAATAAATATAGGTAGGATCAAAAAAACAAACCTACGTTAATCGATGATGATCCACGTATGTATCTCTTTTACCATTATTTTTATAATAATTGACAACACTGTTCAAGGTGAATTTGATGAAATTTTTTTTTTAGTCACTTACATTTTTTTTTTTGTTTTTGTTTCGATTTTTTTTTTCTCGACATAACTTACAATGATAACAGAAATAATTTATTTCTGATACGTTCACAATTATAATAAGGTTCACCACTGTTTTTTACTTTTATTTTATTCGTTTTATTAATCTTTTATTGAAAATTTTAATTTTAATTTTTAATTAATTAATTTATTTTCTTTTCACGTTAGGTATATATTTAATGTTATCGACTTAACAAGCCTACCTATTTCTGTGATTAATAGGAGCATCCACAATTGAGAAATAAATTCTACAATGAAAATTATTAGTAATAGCTAATAATTATAGGTATTATCGGCAGAAAAATGGTCTAAGTTATCCTAAGAACGATTAATGACTGAATGTGGAAAAATATAAAACTTAACTAAATGTACACAACGTTACGCTCTCCAGACTTTCACATGTTATTATATGCTTTTTTTATTTAATCTCCCAGCAACAGCAGCGGCAGGAGCGGTAGAGCAACGGCAGTAGCGGCAGCAGCAGCAGCAACAACAGCACGTAAATGTCCATCTATCCTTCGCGATTATTAATTTATCTCCAAATTTACATGAAGTACAAACTTATGAAAACCGGAAAATGTAACACAATGGTCAGTAGTATTATTGAAGTATGTCGTAAGTATTTATCTAATTACATGGTCACACTTTGGTGTCCGTCGATTACACAGTCGCCTCATTAAAGTCCGTTTTCTAAACTGTCCAACAAAATTAGTCGGATAATGATTTGAATTAATTTCGTTGGAATGTCCCAACTGCACCACCACTTGGTACACTATAATTAGCGCACATCTTTGTCCGTCTCATCGTCAGACGATAATTTATTAACACCATATTATAACAACCCCCGGCAAAATAAAAACACGCCATAGTCCTGCCCGGTTTAAAATACATTGTCACGAGCAGCGCGATGCAACATTATAAAGATTCCTCGAACGCAGCCATTAAGTCACTCTGCATGTTCATGTCTATTTGACCGGCCATCTGTAATCGGTAAAACACACGGTTTTGATCATTGAAAATATTCCGTATTGAAAATCTCGATGGTATCTTAAATAAAATGAAAATATTATAATTTCAGCCACTTACAGCCTCGCGTCTTCGACGTTCCTGTTCACGCAACCTTTGACGTTCTCGTTCTGCCGCAGCTTTGTCCTGATTCGAAGAGTGACCTGGACTACTGCTGTCCGTATCAACAGCCGCTTTTACTTCTTCCGCCCTTGTGGTAGCGACCATAGGAACAGCTGGCTGTTCTGTAACGGTTTTCCGAACTTTGTCCAAGGCATCTTCTTCCTCTCGTTCTCTTCTTCTTTCATTTTCCTGTCGCAATCTTTCCCTCTCCGCATGTTCCTTCTGTTGGCGACGCACCTCTTGCTGTTCTAGTAACGCTCTTTGCTGTAATACGTAAATATAAACAACAGTTATACGGACGATCGTAGAGCCAATAAAAAAAAAAGAAAAAGAAAACAAATATCTATCACTGACCCGATCCTGCTTTTCTTTAGCTTGTCTCTTGAACGCCTGGAAAGTATCCCGTGCAGCACTTTTCATACTGGTCCCAGCAGCAGATTGAGGACTCGAAGCTTGCGCCAGAGAGGACCAGGAGGATGCATTTTTAACATTTTGTTCAACGGTCTAAAAGCAATTTTGGTTATAATGTAAAAAGAGATATGGAACGATGTGATCTGTCTACATTGAAAGAATTTTCTTTTACCTTGTTTTTAAAAGCTGAAGCGAAATTTGCAGCTGGGTTCTTAGAGTCCGGTGGAGTCATCTTCTTCTCGGGAAGATGTTGTGAACTGGAGTGATTGCTGATAGGTTGCATTCCCATCGCAGTCATCTCTGCAAACAGAGCTCCCGCTAGATCACCAGCATCACATTAGGGATTAGTAAGCAGTTAGTGTGTGTGCGCAATGATTGTGATTTTCATACATGAATTTTACAAGCAAAACAAACACGTTAGGAGAAAGGCGTGCGGCGTGCACAGGAAATATGATAAGCGTTAACGAAAAAATTTATTTATTTATTTTTTTTCATTGGTTTTCAACTCACCATCCATAGTCTTTTGAGGCATTTGTGGCTGCGACATAGACAGTGGTTTTTCCTCCTTTTTTATGGGTAATAATGCAGAAGGATGTGCGGGCATGGTAACCATCGGCAGAGGATCGAAGATCGACCCCATAGTAATTCCGCCTATTCCCATACCCATACTTAATCCAGATACACCATTATTATTGAGCATATTGGGAGGTGAATTTTCTCGTTTAATATTGGCAAAACCGTTCGAGTGCTGCTGCGGCATCGTCATATTATGAGTACTTTGTATATTGCTCAGGGCAGAAGTAGTATTGATCATATTATCCAGTGCATTGTGAATAGCTGGATGTAGGTGTGAGGCAAGACTCTGTTGCAAATTCATATTCAAATTAGCCATATTGATGTTGCTCAGATTCAGGTTCGAAGCCATACTGGAGGTCATCATATTGACAGGATTCTTCAGATCCGACAGAAGATTCAGCGAACTGTTCACCGTCGTCGAGGGTGGTTGGATCATGTTCGATAACGTCTGTTCCAATGCCGTTTGAGTTGTGGGTACCGATGCTGCTTGAAATATGAACATTTTTAACACAAATATAAACTAATGTCTCCCCAGTGAAAATGCGATAAGAAAAAATATCCAAGTACCTAGAGTATTATATGGCTGAAGAAGATCCGTCTCTTGCTTGATAGTAGGCCCATCCGTATTTATAGAAGATGTTGTATTAGGATAGGAACTGACGGTGGTCTGTGGCTGAGTTGGTTGGGGTTGCACTTGTGGCTGTGGTTGTGGCTGCGGTTGTGCTTGTGGTTGTGGTTGTGATTGTGGTTGTGGTTGTGGGGGTGGTTGTGGCTGTGGTGGTAATTGTGGTATCGGTTGCAATTGTGTCTGAGCCGGTGGGCCAACAGGCGAGGTGATAATGGTATTAGTATTTGTCGGAGTGACACTTGGAGGTGGTGTAGGTACGGAGACTGATGGAGTTGGAGGATTAGAAGTGTTCGAAGGAGTTGGTTTCTTTGTCGGAGCAGCGGTAGCCATTGCGATAGGACGAGGTGGTTGAGCCGGCATCGAAGCATGACTAGCTACGGGTGGTATTCCTTGATTAGCTATTACAGCAGCGACTGTAGCCACAGGCTGAGCGGCATTGCCTCCTAATAAAATCATGGTCAGAAAATTATTCGCAATTACAAAAAGAAAAACTCCCAACATTTCCATGGATTCAAAGCAACTAATTTCTTTTTCATCAATAATTTCTACACTAAGTTATCTGATAATTTTATCGAACACCAATACCGTTGAACCTACCTTGTTCGATACTTAAATTATTAGGCTGTGTTCCAACGGGAGGCTTAGACGTTGGTAGAGTGTTATTTGACGGCGGTTGTTGATTGTTCAATAGGAGTCCTCCAGTATTGTTCAAAGTCGATGCCTATGTATTGTTTTGTGTTTATTAAATTCTTTTCTACAATTTTAGAAATTTCAAATAATTGAATCGATATTGAACTGTGATTAAACACATTTGAAAATAAAGCAGATAATATCTCGATATAAAAAAGATGTTCAAATGAAATAAAAAACGTAAAAAATTTCATTATCATAAGACAAAAAAGATAAAAAAAAAAAAAAAACATTTCTTTAACACATCACCCACGTCATTGTTATCTTACCGTTGCAGGAGCAGGAGCAGTAGGTGCAGTGGTTGTGGATTTCTTGGTTTTCTTTCTTGGCGGACGATTCGTAGAATTTCCTGTAATAAACGTAACATGCATCTATCTCGAAATATGTGCAATCAATAAAGAATTCTGTAATCCTTAAAAAGTGACTTAATAAATGTGGAGCTAGCGTAATGCCAACGGTGCAGAGGATACCAGCCATGAAAAATTTGGAATCTACGATAAAGTAGATAAGAATGATATATAAAATTAAACAACACCAGTATTATATTTTCTAATAGATTTTATTCATATACTTAATTATAATTGTATCACTGTGTACAACAATGTTAATTTAAATATCTCATCAATTGTATGATTTCATTTTTTATTTAGTTTTTGTTTATTTATATTTTTTTTTTTTTTGTGTTTTCTTTTTCTTCTTCTTGTTTTTCATGTGGACTTTCATTTTAGGTAATTTTTTTTTTCTTTTCCTTTCATTATTTATATTAAAAAAATCTTAATGCATAGAACAATTTTTTTTTTTTGTTTTTCTTTCTCTTCCATCATATATATGTATCCATTTTAATCGTAGTTCATTCATTCATGAATAGGATTTACTTATTCATTTATGCATGTATATACATATACGTAAAAGTATAAAGATATAGGTATGTAAATGTAAATATAGATTATATATATATATACATGTATATATGTGTATATATATATATATATTTATATATGCACAAAAAATCATAACTATAAATTTATGCTTGTTTATTTTTTCCTCTTTAATTTTTTTTTGCTTTTTGTTTTTTGTTTTTCTCTTTCATAATAATAATGATTATAAAACGCTGACTACAAAAAACCATCAAACTCTAGTAATTTCTCATACAATACAGTAATAATTAATCATAGTGTTAATTAAAAGTAAATAAGAGTCACATAAATGGTACAGTATGGGTTTAACTTAAATGTGGATGATACAAAAGTGACACGCTCATACAAATAATCATTGTAAAGTTCGAGTCTCGATTAGCACAGCACTGAGATCGATGGCTTCATACTCCTACTTGGTGTCTATAACAATTTATTATTAAAAACCGTCCGTTGTGTCTATTGTCTTCGTGATCATGATACACAATCCTGTTTTGTCTTTCTTTCTTCCTTTCTTTCTTTCTTTTTTAAAAAAATTTCTCTTCTCTTCGTCTTTTTTTGTGGTTTAGAAAATAAAAAAAAGAGCAATGTTCTGATTTTTAAACGATACGTAAAAGACTTGCGTAAAAAGTTGCGGCGAGGTGAGGACGATTAATGAAATATCACGTTCATCTATCTATAAGAAAAAAAAGAAAAAAAAAAAAGAACAGCGAGACGGAGTTCCAGCTTAGCTTAATTTATATAATGTAGTATTATTATAGTGAGCTGGTCCACCAGACAGATGCCGATTTCGACTCTGCACTCACTCAAGCATCTCTACCATCTATACCTCACTCTTGTTTAATTATTTTCTTGTGTGTGTGTACTTAAAAAATGACGCATGTATAGTGTATTTTCTCTTTCTTCCTCTTCTTCTTCTTTTTTTTTGTATTTTTTTTATGTTTTTTTTTCTTTTACATTTGTTTAAAAATTTTGTATTTCTTGTTTCCGTTTATATCGAGTGTAATCTTATCAGCTACTGTTAATATTTTGTGATATATTAGTTTTTACTATTTACAATATGTGTATGTTCATTAATGTTGATATACGATTCATAATTTATTTATTTTATTTTTATTTTTATGTCTTTTTCATCCTTTTTTCCCGTCTCCCTCATGATGCACACGAATTTGCTAAGGAAAAACGTCCGATTATGAACGAATTCACGAGATTTGATGAAATGTATGACTTTTTCTTTTTTTCTAGTTCATTGTAACTAAATAATTGTAAAAGAATATTATTTTTGGATCGTTTTGAAACTTGTCTCTTATTTAATTTTTATTTGAATTGAATTTATTTGATGAAAACCGATAGATCTATCAAAAAACTTTTCAATGGAAACGCGTAGGTATGACGTTTGAATAATATAAATTATTTCGAAGGGAAGAAAAAAAAAAACAGATTTTGCAGTAGAAAATTTGACCAGTTCAAATGGTTTTTTTTTTTTTTCTCTCTTTCTCGTATGATCATCATCAATAATACAATTAGATTGGAAGGCAATTTGAATAATGTTATTAAAGAAATGCCCTACACATCGCGTTTTTTTTAAAAACTAATGGTGATTGTGTATTAACAGATGGATAATTTCTATCTACCCCTAGAATTTTTCTGTTAATTTGTTTTCGCGCTCACTACCTAAAATGTGTTTCGCAAGAGGTTGTTTTTTTTTTTCTTTCGTCTTTCTCCCGGTATATATAATATACATACATACATACAATCTTTCGGAATCGAGTGATGATGCGGAAATAAAATAATAGTTTTTTTTTTTTCTTTTTGTTTTCTCATTTTTTTTTGGGGGGGCAATAATATTTCCTATCTAGTCTAATACTCATTATTTTGCGCAATTCAATAATCTTAGGAAATTAACGAACACTTGTACAAGTTTACTCATTTGATTTTTTTTTTTCATTCTTTTCTCGTAATTATTTGAATATTTTAATTCATCATTATCATTATGAACATGATTATTAAGTTTATTACTTTTAATTTGTTTTATTTACGTTTACCTTTTGACCGATTATTTATTTATTTGTTTTTTTTTTATTTTAATTCTTTTTTTTCTTTCGTCCGAATCAGAAGTAATTTTTTTTTTTGTGTTAGTAAAATTTAATTTTCCTACAATTATTAACTTGTCCATAACTCAGTGTTACTTTATAAAAACTGTTAAGTACGCTGCTGAGTTTACGATCAATAATACCGATTAGTTGTAATAATTTCCAACTTAGATCACCTCGACATTCATTTGAATCGAATGAGTTTATTGAAAAATATAGCGCTACTTGCACTTTTAGGATATAGTGTTCAGTCGTAACCTGACTACTGATTAGGTGTATATATATGTACTTTGTTAAATGTAGAAACTAAATTTACATGATATTTCAACAAAAAACGCTATCATGGAGCAGACTTTTACACATAGAAATATAAAAACAAAATATGTATCCCTAAAATTAAATCTTGTTTATACTCGTATAAAAAAAGGTCTTCTAAAAGTGTTACAATAGGACGGGTTAAAATAATAATAACTTGGTAAGGTCCAGCAATATGAATATCGCGAAACGGTGCTCTCTA
Organism: Athalia cordata; assembly: GCA_963932425.1. Lineage (NCBI taxonomy): Eukaryota > Metazoa > Arthropoda > Insecta > Hymenoptera > Athaliidae > Athalia > Athalia cordata. Next base: position 2,912,064 of record OZ010627.1, read on the forward strand.
TGTACGTGCTTTCATTTAAGGTGATCGTGATCGTGAACGTGAACGTGAATGTTAAATGATTATCTGTTTTCTTTGTTTTTTTGTTTTGTTCCTCTTTTCTCAAAAACTGTATCGTGACTAATGATAGGAATAAAAATAATCAGTATGTATAACTAGAGTTGTTATTATTATTTCGTCATAATAGGCATGTAAAACCATACCGTTCTAGGTACTTATTAATTACAATAACAATATTGATCCGAGCAGACGAAGATGACAGTCACAAATTGATAATTTAATTTCCATGTCTTTTAACCCTAGTAATGAAAGTAGCTGATAGTGATAACAGTTGCTAATGAAGAACAACTAGTGGTAATAATACGATGAGTCGAACAACTGGATTTTCTCCAGCTGAGCGGAGTGCAAACAATGTGTTTGGAGGCCAGCGCGCCTGTTTTACTTACATTATCCGGATACCCGCTTTTCTTTATCTCTCTTTCTCCCTCTTTCTTTATTTCTTTCCCCTTTCTTTCATTTCCTTTCCCTCCTCTCGTCTCCTAATGATGGGCCTTTGGCTGCGTACTTGGCTCCGCTCGACGAGCACCTTAAATTCCAATTTGCGAGCCCAGTTTCGATTTATAATCAATTATTGGATGCCTTTGCTTCAGTTGTCCTATGATGTACTCCGAGACAAGTTCAATTCATTTCTCCTAAATTTTCATTAATCCATAAGGCTTCTCATTTCCAAGTTAACCATGCTAAAATACGTTGACGTAACTCATGTCGCTTAGTACTTCGTATCCGATTCCTATCAACGAGATACGAGATGTACATTCGGCGCTTATTTAATTATCTACAATGGTGAATGACTATTTTCTTGCAGAAATTGCTCAGCGGAGCATAACTGAGTTAATAAATAACAGCAAACTACGTACAATGGTTGAAATCTAAACTATAATGCACTGACTTCAAAATCCAGCCACCAATACACATTGTCTGCATTTCTTTATCGTGTATTCTAAGGTCGTTGCCTGATTAGTTTCATTCTCTTTTGTATTATTTTTCATATGTACATACATTTTTCTCTCTAATATGCCGATTACCAAGTCCACTCGTTTTAATGCAACAACGCTAATTTTGTTTCATGTAACTTGTGTTTTTTACTTTATCGCTCAGTAACAATTGTATCTTAAGATTCTCCCTGCCAATTTCTGTTATTAAATGATACGATATGAATGAACCAAATGTGACGTAGGAAACAAAACGTTCCAGAAAAGATTTAAGGAAAAAAAAATAAAAATAAAATAAAAAATAACGTAATTCAACAGTGACACAACTATCGATCTACTTATCAAATAATTTAAGTAGTTAAGTTTTTATAAAATCGCAATTTTTTAATTGTTAAGTGGTGTTGTTTGGATTATATGCGGAATGCGGGTCATTAAAAACATCATCAGACAAGCCCACGGTGGAAAACATACCAATATTTGACACCACAGCTGTCTGTCTTTATACGAATCAAGATAGATTGTCAAATAGAATATTTAGTTGAGAATTATTGCGCACTTTTCTTTTCTTTTCCTTTTCTTTTTTTTTTTTTTGTATTACTTAATAACAAGGCTGTGATGTCGAAGAGGTACTTTGAATATGGTCTGGAAAAAAATCGCAGCGGCTGTTTTCGGGCAGCGGAACGCACGCCACCGACAATAGCGACGGCAACAACATTAGGGCAAGAGAAAAGAATTAAATATAAATCGTTGGAATTAATAATAATCATCATCATCATCATTTGTGAATAAAGCTGGCATGGCATGGTATCCTCTAAACACAGTCTGCACTCCACTAGCTCACCATTAATATTCTTACCATTATATTTTTTTGTTTTGTAGTTTTTCTTTTCTTTTTTTTTTAATTTTTTTTTGAACAAAAAAAATTTCTTATGCTACGTGTCGTTTGAAAGTATCGTCGTGCGATGTTGTAGACTTGTTTTACGCATTTTTTCATTTTGATTCCTAACATTGCAGTGAACATAATTTTGGAGGGAAAAAAAAAATCGATCGATTTCATGCGGAATACGAAAGAGGGAGAAAGAAATGCAATGGGAAAATAAAACCGTGCAAACAAGTCGCAACAAAACTCGACGGTAATTTTCAACATTATAAATGTAACGCAGCGCTTAGGGTTTACACCGATAACGCCGTCCTATGAAATAATTATATTAATGAAAATTGTTCATCACCTTTCAACAACATTTAATTTCTTTTTTTTTCATTCCTTTTTTGTTTGTTTCGTTTTTTTTTTTTTTGATTAATTGTGCATATGTATATGTGTATATACATATGTATCAAGTCCGGCATTGTATGTGTAGCGCTACAGCTGATACATAGGTTACAATGGATAAATTGTTGTCGGTAAAAAAAATCTATTTCGATTTCCATAATTGAAGAGAAATTATTTAAACTATAGAAAATATCAGCCAATATGATTGTAGATGTGAAATTTTAATACAGTACAAACGGTACTGAGAAAAAGAAAAAAGAAAATAAAATGAAATTAGAAATTTATGTAATACCCGGTAATGTACGGAAAACTAAAAATTCAATTGAACGATTGGTAAAGCATCTGTTCAGTAAATTGGATACTCGATGTTATACGGCGCAATTGTGTTAAGAATAAACGAGCGATTGTAAAGAGAAGTAATTTTTTTACCTATATGGAAGAAAATGACAAACAACGTATTTGTAAACCATGTATCAGCCACCCCCTTACTGCGAAATTGTATTCGAATAATATTTTAGTGAAAATATTTGAATTGATATTTGGCAAATTTATTTTGAATGTAATGGATATTTTCTTGAAAGATAAATGTTTCAAGTTATAAAAGAAAGAATTAGAGGTTGTCAACTTGACTGTGTTCATTTCAGCTACCAATTCTTGGTGATTGGTAATTTAACAAAATTCTAATCACTGTACGCACTTGAAATGTTTTAAGCTACATAGATATATTGTCATTGCAAGCTACACAATATCAAATTTAGTCATAATATTTAAAAAGATATTCTTTGTGCTTTACAGTAAATAATGAAATATTTTTTCAGTGCAGCGTTTATCAGATAATAATAATAATTACCATAACAAATTTAGAAGAGGACTTTTTTTTGTACTTAAAACATTCAATTGCTGGGTGACCAGTACCAAATGTTCAATAATATTATTACTTCAGTTTAAATTTGAATTTTTTCAATAACTTTAACTACTAGGTATAAGTAACTCTTGTTCCCAAGCAAGAGTTTTTGATAATGGAAACAGTTACGTGAGATTTTAAATTCTAACCTGCTTCGCTGTCGCTCGAATCACTGGAGCTCGAGGAAAGCGAACTACTGCTGGAATCACTGTCACTGCTACTACTGCTAGATGCCGACAGTCTCGACGGTCCTCCCGCACCTCCAGTCCCACCAACATCCACAGACTTACTACTGTCTTCTGCGGGCAAACATTACACAAATTTTCATTCAGACACAGTTCTAACCACATTTCGTCACCGGTAACTAATTTTTTTTTAAATCTCAAAAGTCTGTGAAATTCAATATGATATAATTTTAACAGTAACTAACTGTCTACCCAAAAGCCAAAGAAATCAATTAGAAGTAATTTTCATCCCATCGGTCTCTCTGGTTTCAGTTTGAGATGAGCTAATCTAGAATTCCAGGATTTAGTGACGCTGTGAAATTTTATCATCAAAAAATACAATCTGGAGAGCAGAATTCGATAAGATCCTCAAATAAAATGTAACCGATGATTATTTACCTTTTTTAGCAGGTTTTTTGCAATTTCCCAGCTGCCCCGAGACATCTTGTAATCGCTTTTCCAGCTCCAGTTTTTTCTCAGCCATCTGTTCGTCCTTGGGTTTACCACTAGGCTTTTTATCTGTAATTTGAAAATATGTACTCCATATTAGTGATCGTTCTAAAATTGAAAACTTTTTCTTTCTCGCTACGAAAATTGGTGGAAAACTTTTCAATGAGTATAAATAAGAACTCACGTGGCTTTTTCCGAAGGCAGGAAGCGACGTAACTCTCCAACTCTCTAAGTGTAGATGGCTTCAGAGTTTCGAAGTCAATTTCAATTTCGTCAGGGTTTGAATCCCTGAGCGAAGGCTCTCGTGATTGGATAATGTGTACAACCCGACCTAGTTTGTCACCTGAAATGGAAAATTAAATAATATAGATCCACACGAATCACCTTTTGGATTAAACCTCGAACTACTTGGAAAAAAAGACAAGAAATTAAATGAAAAAAGAAAAAAACATTTAAACTCACCAGGTAGTTTATTAATGTCCAAACTCAGCTGTCTCTTCTCGTCATAGGACATCGGCTTGGCATTGTCTTCATCCTCTGAGTCAAAGGCCAACGGTGGTGGCTGATTGCTAGCATTCTTTTTCTTATTTCCTGTAGATCTGCTATTTGCCTTTGGCCTCTTGTTAGCTGTATTTGCCGTCGCAGCTTTTCCGGGTCCTTTTGCTTTGCCTTTTGGCTTTGCGTTTGCCACAGCAGGTAGGTGATGGCTAATGCTAGGGCCAGAATGGGCCTTATTGGGTCCTACCACCGCAATAGCCGGATGATGAAGATCCGCGGCCATGCCACTTGGCATCTTCAAGTCTCCGGCACCCATTGCAACACTTGCTATACTAGCTCCTACGCTGTCGGACACATTAGGAATTCTCCCACCGGGTTTCATCAGTTCCTTCATCGCCCCACTGTGACTACCACCACCTAGGCTAGTTCCCTTACCACCTGACAACTTTTTCGGCTTTTCAGGCTTCTTCTTTTTACTCTTTTTCTTTCCACTTTCTTCCACTAACTTCCTCATCTGTTCTTGCATCGCTTTTAGCTGTTTCCCATTTAAAATCATGTTAATATTCGCGATCGGAGGAATAAACAGTTGAATAAAAATACCAGAGATTCCTGCTAAGCTAAACACTTAAAAGTAAAAGAATGGGACAAAAATTTATCTCACCTCTCGTTCAAGGGCAACAAGCTTTTCCGTACGCTCTTCCTCTTCGGAATCCTCACTCTCCGAAGTACTTTCAGAGCCAGAACTGCTGCCGCTAGTACTGCTGCCATTGATGCCAACTAATCCACCGAGTGGTTCATCGGGAATTTTCGCATATCTAGATCAAGAGATGAGAGTTTATTGGATGGTTATGTTGGACGGAATGTTAAATACTTTTCACGGCAACAAACACGAGCGATTACAGACCTCATTTCAAAAACGTCCTGAAGTTTTCTCGCCATTGCAACGACGTCGTGATCTGGAGGATTATACTTGTAACAATTTGTGAATATAAGTCTTACGTCGCCGGCAAACTCTTGCGCAGTCTTATATTCACGGGTGTCCATTTTATTCTGTGCAAAATAAAATTTTATTTTCATGATTTTTCCCCCCTTTTTCTTAGGAGATAATAAAAATTTGGAAACTAGTTAATAATAACCAAACTACTATCTGTACCTTTACAGTTCCAAGATCCATCGGTTTTTTGATGATCTCGTGATAGTCATGGAGACCAAGGAGTTCGGCGTCTACAGGCTTATAGAATGGCCATGCGTAACCCTGTAGTGTGTTATGAATTAAATAATAATTGTCTGTTTATTATCCGGCTAATATTAATGTTGTAGCCAAAATTACCGAGTGTTTTTTCGAGAACAGCTCTTTTAGTATTTCATTACAGGATTTCAGGGCTTCCGACAACTTCTCCTTGGATTTGCCACCCGCATGTTGTGGCTGAAATATAACAACCGGTTATCAACGATTCCTGAATAAATTTATTCACTACGAGCTCTTCGATCACCAAATCACTTTTCTTTTAGAGAAATTATTATAAATAAATGAATAAATTCATCGTTTAACAAGTGAAGAAATTCATAGAAAAGTAATCGGGTTTTGAAGAGATTTAAATAATGATAAGACAACACAGATGAAACACGGCGTGCCTTAGTAGGACAAACTGGGGTTATGTACCTGTTGGGCCATGGGCCCCATCAGGGGCATGTTGGCCTGGTGGAACGGCACCAGGCCGTCTTCTGCTTGCCTCGTCGGCTGAAACAGCCCCATCATCAACCCTCTGTTAGTATGTTAATGCCATGATATGATTACGTAAACGAGCACACATACAGGCAGATATTATGATAATCCATTCGGTCTCCCACATCATAAATAACACTATTATATAATAACTACATAGAAAGTTGACGATCTCAAAAAATGGCTCTTTTAAATAAGCTCATAATATTTTACGAAAGTAAAATTTCTATTTCTTTTCAAAATAAAGGAAGGTCGAGAGAAACTTACCTTCTTGATTTGTCTGCCAGACTCCCGCCGCGTTGAAATCTTGGCATTTTTCGCGTCAAGTGGTGGGTGGTAAAGGGGTTCGAAAGAGTTTGCGGTTGGTGTTGTGGTATCAGCCTTTCTTTTCACTCCTTTTTTGAGCTTAGCAGGCTGCGAGGGTGGCATGACGGTAGGTGCAGTGGGAACAGGCGGGGGTGGAGGCGCAGCAGGTGGAGCTTGTGTCTCCATCGCAGCTTGCGCATGGTACCCACTTGTAGGAGGAACAACTTGTTGGGGTAAGGAGTTATGGGTCGCCATAGGTGGCACTCCTATGCTCGCCGGAGGAGCTATTGTGGTCGTGTTGGTGCTGCCGGGCACAGAAGTCGGAGCCTGAGTCCCAAGCGGTGGCATTGGTATGATTCCCGTCGTTCCTGCCGATGTCGCCGATGGCGTCATGCTGTTCGGTATACTCGAACTTACGGCAGCTGCTACAGAGGATGGTCGACCTCTTCCAGCTCCGACAGGAGCACCCACAGCGACGCCTGGACCGAGGCCTACTCTTCCAGCAGTGGCCTTTTTACCTTTCGGGCCTTTTGGGACGGGCGGATCTAGCTCCACCTCCTCCTTTGGCATTTGTGCAACCTGAGAATTTAACGATATAAATTCAAATTAATAACGCGCTTAAAACGTGATAACAAAAACATAAGACCGCAAAAATATTCAACACCGAGGCTTACCTTTGTGAGAAACAGCTTCTCGAGAGCTTGTGCCATTACTACCACATCTTCTCCTGGCTTGTTGTACACGTAGCAGTTGGTAAACATTGTATTGAAATCCTGGATGCATTCTTTGCCGCTCCAATAATAATTGTTTTCCAACCGCTTCTTTATCGTGCCAAGATCCATTGGCTGTTTGATGATTTTGTGGTAGTCCTAATAAACATCATTAAATTAAACCAAACTCCCGAAGAAATTCTGTCAATCGCTCCGTTATCGACAAGTATTTTAACGTACTGGCAAATTCAGCTTCTTGGCATCTACGGGCTGTTGAAAAGGCCAGGCAAATTGGTGCTTCCATACTGGTTTGAGTACACCTTTTTGTAGGAATTGAAGCTGATTGGTAACACGACCAGGTCGAGTGGGCGGCGGCACTACGGGTGGTTGTACCACACCATTTACCGGTTCGACAGCAGGCTCGTCTCTAGGAGGTGGTTCCTTTGGAGGAATAGCTGGTGCACTCGACGTCTTACCGGGTGCACTCGTCTGTTGTTGAAGAAAAAAAAAAAATTTTAATCTCAAACTAGGAGACAACTAGAAGAATTTCTAGGAATCGCTACAGAATCTGCGATTCCCAATACATGGATCTTGCACGACCAATTTTTCTTCACATGCAGTCGTACTTAAGTAATAAATAATAAAAACTATATTTGACAGTGAATAGTCGCAGCTGAGACCTAATACCAGCAGAACAGAAGAAGGAAGATGTAAGACTTAAACAATCAGGGTTGAATTTGCTGTTGCAAAATAAATGTCACGTTGCATTATTCCAGATAAATTGAAGCACCTAAAATTACAGATTTTTTTAGAAAAAAAAGGCATTGAATGTGCTATTCCTACAAAAAAAACGCACCGATCTATTCATGTAGCTGGATTCAGTTCTATGCAACTGATCGACATGCGATTAAAAATAAAGTCATCCCATGCGTGCAACAAAAAAATTAGGCTGTATGGTATTTTGTTGAAATCTATACGAACATGATAAAGAACACCTTAAAATGTTAATATTCAACAAGAATTGGGCTAGGACAAATGGAAAATATTCAATTATTAGTTTATAATTTTAATCAAGCGGCACAACAAATGTTAGTATAGTAGTAGTAAAGGTTAAACGTCGGAATTTTGTTTTTTTTCTAGCTATTCAAAACTGCAATGAGAGATCGAATCTTATCCATAATTTTTAGCCCACATCTTACACAAGGAAAAACTTCAATCAGATCAGAAGACCAACACAATGAAACTGAATGGAACGACAGATCAGCGACAGAGAGAGAAGTAGGAAGAAGAAACAAAAGTAGATTCAAAAAATATTGCGATACGGCAATTCGGTTATTTGTTCTTCCATTTTTATGTTGTAATGTAAATAAAAAACCGTCAGAAGAGAATCTCACCTTGGGTATATTACACAGCCTCTCTCGCTCCTCCACATCTAACTGTAATTCATACATACTTTTCAGTCAAACAGCACCCACAAATTTTATACATGTAGTGTGGTTAAAAAAAAAACACAGAAGATAAATCACACATTGCAGAAATTGTGCATTCGAGAATGCGTGTATCCACATATTCTACGGAATGAGAGACAAACGTACGGAGATATGAAGAACAGAGGATATTAGTGGAATTATAATTTTTAACATTATCAACGACATCAAGTTCGAATTAATTCAAACTTTCGTATTGTATGATAAACGAATTTCACAAGTAATAATTAGCAGTATTCATTAATTTTCTAGTATACATGGCCTTGAAGAAAAAAAAAAGAAAAAACCGTACTCATCGATCAATGACTAAATTTAAAATTGGTCCAAGCAATATTTGGTTAGTGCCGAATAGATGGACTTGCATTTGTTAATGATGAGCAATTAAAATTAGCAAATAAACAAATGTGAAACAATTCAACATTATACATTGTGTATCTAGTCAATTTCCCTGTTATAAGCATCATCAATAAGTATGGGTACATAATATCTTGAGAGTATGACTTTTGATTTTGGACTCATATTCGACGCAATGAAAGTTTATTTGGAACTTAAGGTGATTACTGAGGTAACCGCAAAATAAGCCAAGAACTTGGCCTCCTTTTGCCGCCTAACTTGATAGCGTAACGATTCATGTTTATGCCAGGGAGCTGTATACTCCAAAAATTTAAACGCCATGACACTGATCTATTTGATAGATACATAATGAATTACTCACAGAGTTATTTTGCGAGATAGTGTCCACCTGCTGCATCTTGACTTCGCTTCTGTAACATAAAAGATATATTTTTGATATAATTGAACAGATATATCGTCAGTTCTGAGTTGAAAATCTTTAGAAACGGGTAACCAATCACTTGCATTCCGAGCATTCCATTGGAATTTCTTTGTATGAAAAATGAATCGAATATATCACACATCTAGTGTACAAATAGATACATGTTGTTAGAAGATTTTAATTTTTAAACGCATCGGACTTGAAAACGGAGCCTGACCGCTACGCTGCCTACTCCTGTTATCTTGTGCATGTGATATCAACCGTTCATAATGAAATTTACAGTTGTCGGAATGATGTTGTATGAATTAAAAAGAATGAGTAAATTCATGTTATTGCAATTCGATTAATCAAATGTTTAATAAACCGCGAACTTCACCTACCTTTCCGACATATATGGAACATAAACGCTACGCAGCAGGTAACTGCTTTACGTTGACAGTTGACGTTACGAAGCTTCATCAACAACCAAGCTTGCAAGTATATACTCTGAAGTGAGCATCATAGCTCGCTAATCGGTTGTTGACGAGATGATTGGGCTGTGACCTGGGAGGTTGATACCAAGGCGGCATAACACTACTCAAGCCTACCGAACAACGGCAGCTTCGATGTCAGCCTTGTACTCTGCAGTGATTCGCCGTACCTCCAGCCAAGACTTGCGACACTAGCAACATCTAATAACATAACAACAGGAGCCCATGGTTTACAACCCCGACATGACAGGTGCGTTCGTCTCTAAATGTCAATCTCATTTGTGTACGCATATATATCTTTTTTCTGTTTTTCACATGCAAATATGATACAATTTTACATCTACACCGAGATAATAGCATATTCCTATTCTTGTACGGCTCCCCTATGATAATTTTACAGCTTCTACAATGGGTCGCAAAGCGTAGCTTCGACCGCTCTTGCAACATTTGTCAGGATGAGTAAACAAGATAATGTAACGTGAATCAAAATGAACAGGATAATCCGGAGTGGAAGCTTAATGTGACACAAAGTATATATTCCCGGTTCAGAAGGAACAAGAACTAATAATCCAGTGACCAGGTGGCTTGCAGAGGCTCCGTACCCAAGCTCAGAGGCACTGAACACGAAAACACTAGTCACTAAGATAACTGACAGGTAGGCAGGTAGACAGACGGCGGGTAGAACCTGATCAGCGGATAACCAACGTGGTAGATGAGCACAGTAGATGAGGAAGACGACTACGAAGACGAGGAGGATACGTGATGATAAAGATAAGCTCTGGTCTGGAGTCAAGAGAACGGGAAAAGTACGACAACCACCACTAACATTGGTAGCGGTAGGCAATAGCCTCGTCGCTCGTCCTCGCTCGGCCTCGGCCTCGGTCGGTCGGTCTGTCCGTCCGTCGGTCGTTCGGTCGAGCTGGCTGGCGGGATCCGCGCCTAACCAAAGCGATAGAGAAGGACGTCAGTCAGTTGTTAGGATGTTTGGAGGTACCGAGTTATAAGGAGAACGAGGCTTTTTCGATGTTAACAGAACTAAAATCGGTCGATTTATTGGCTATTTTATTTCACGTAGGTTTCATTCAACATGGCGGTTTGCCCACTCGGGAAAGAAAGCTTCGAGGTCTATTGATATGTTTCGTTATTTATGCGGCACACCGGCGTACATGCACCGATATTCATGTCACAATTTAATCGTGTGGCACTCAGGATTATAGAGAACCACCTACCTGATGATTGCCGGCCGTTTTTCAATCGGAATTTTATCAAAAACACTACCACTACGCCTCGGAACTCGCTCTACGCTTTCTCCCTGCTCGCTAGCTTGGTGTTATGGCCGATCCGTTCCCCGCCGCCAGCCACCAGCCGCTGCCCGCCCTCCGTCACCTCACTCGCACTATCATAAAATTTATTCGGGGCAACCCACTCACGTTTGTCCATTTATTGTTTCACCTTGCATTTAGATTTATTGATAATATCGTATCAGTACCCTGCACCCAAATCCGCAGACATTTTACTCAGCCCTTCTATTATCGGATGCTTTTCCGTTCCCATGATGATTTCGGATCTACAAACTAACGATCGCAGCACCAACAATGGCTACGCATTCTTTGCAACGTACAAATGGTCCGTTCCGGTGTTCCCTCTGTACTAGGTTCTACATAGAACTTTTCACAGATTTTTCAACCCTCGTTGTACGATATTGCTGGCTAAAATTATTGCATACAATTAAACGGATCTCTATATAACAGGGAATAGGTTTTTAAAACAAAATATCATAGTACACGATATACAGACTTGATTACATTTTATTGTTCAACGTCAAAAGAGTAGACTGCAGTCAGATTGTTCCGCCGTTCCGTATGCACCCACAATGCATTTCGGACTGCCACAAAATCTATAATAAAATCTAAACGTTCAATATTCACAATTACAAACACTCAAACAAATGTCATAAATATTTTCACCATTTAAAAATCAATTAAACCATCTAAAGACTATATAATAATTTACATTTCAGATATAACGCGTCGACGGTGACATCAGTGCACATCGAGTTCCGTTAATTTCATAAAACATGGCGGATGTTTTGGGGAAAACCCTGTAGAGATTATTAACAAATAAAAAAGCAGGACATCTTATACACTAACTGCGAACTTTGATCGAACAACTTTATTTTCATATGTTAATTTACCTCCCAACAACCATTCCGACTACACCCTCTCGTAATATCAAATATTAGCAAAGTATCTTATGAAGCTGAGCCGTCTACGTGCATGGGACGATATTGTCAGCCATATTGCAATGATGACGGAACAAAATTTTATACATATAGGTATGTGTAGCCAACGGAGAAGGGAGTTCAGTAACCTCCCACAATAGGCGTTTCGGTGCTAGCTCCTATGCTTTTTCCAAGCTAAAACCAAACGATCACTTCAGTCGCTCAAATTTCGTTGAAAAATTCGATGAAATATTTCTAATCACAGGACCGCATTTCGACATGTACAGATATGAACTTACAGCAGCGTGAAATTCCGATAAAACGTACACCGGCATATTGTTTGCCGATCTAAATAATTCCCCAAACTTCTTCAAATGCAGAGCACAACTTGGTACAAGTTAAGGCACCCGAGAGAGGATAGTTACTTATAGATATTGTGTCTTCGGCGTATTCTGGCTTCACCTGAAATCAATTATTTAGATATAATCGATAGATCTAGCGTTCCTCAAAAAATAGATGGAGAAAGTCTGAATAGAAACATACTTGACCATGAGCCATGGCCCCGACAACAATGGCAATTGGTTCGTCAGCAGGAACAAATTCCTTGGGATTTTGAACTTTTTTAGCACTGAAGGACATAGCTAACTTGCGGCAGCCCACAGGAAGGTGATCGGTAACAGGATTCTTAATAACTTTAAGTAGTTTCATTGGCCCATCGGAAGCTCTTACGTTGAATTTGTGCAGGAGTTGTACTGTAATGAAGTATGAGAAAATGTAATAGTATTCAAAGATTTACTTCAGTTGAATTTCTTACCCATCAGACCAGCAAACCGCTTGAAAGTCCTCGGTATCCTAGTTTGCGGGTTGACTTCAATCAAAACATTCTTTTCAGTGTGAACATAAACTTGAAGTAATCCAGCTCTGTTCAAGGGGCTATCCATCAACATTAAAAGACACTGATGTGCTATGTCTGGCCTGGAAGTCCCTGGGTCCCGATTATTTCTCTTTAGTATATTAGCATGGTCGTCGCAGTTCAATAACTCAAAGCTATTGCCAACCTATTGATGTAGGACCAGGGTACAAAATAAGGAAATTACTACTTGCAAGAATCGTGATGGTATTTTTGGTGACAAATATGTTGAAAAACATTCTGAACACGCATTCCTTTTTGCGGGAGATCTATAATAACATAAAAATAACCTTACTTTGACAGATTCTAGTTGAGCGCCATCCAGTATAACTATGAGACGTTTTTCTTGGTTTTTAATGTGAGCAACTTGCAGATGCTTTGGGATAGGATCAAATTCAAATTCATCTTTGTCATCACCTTGTTTCCTTTTTTTCCCCATTTTATCTTTCAAGTAGCAAATAATAAATAATGAGCTACACGTGCGTTCCCATCCAACGCGATCTATACGATATGCGACAATGGAAGTTCGATCGTTGAAAAGTTCGATTAATGCGCGTCTACAGTAATCGATCTATTACCTAATATTTGAAAGTCAGTTTTCTCATGACACAATTAAGTTATTTAAAATAATCGTTATACATTGAAGTTCAAGTTACTCAATAACTGTTACTGATAATTTGAGAATCAACGAGTTTGAAGTAATTTATTTATCGAGATATGATATTGAACTAATGTATTATACACAAAGTATATTAATTTACAATATTTACAGTCGTACATTTCTTTCCTTCCGACACATGTCTTTTAAATTTATTCAATTATTTTCTAGAATTTGTAATAAGCTATTCGAACTGCTCCCTGGATCCTAGGGTGCAACTGCTTCATCTTCATCCTCGACGACGCCCTCCAGTCTCATCCTAAAAAATCACATATTGATATAGGACACTTTGGTAGGGCAAGCTATCGATGAGCTATCAAATAAAAGAAAAAACGCACCTGGTCTTCGACAAATTCATGGGTTATTCTATGAAAAAAATGTGTTTTACGAAATCATTTAAACATGCATAAGGTCTGTTAGTTGTAGCCACTTGAGTCTTGATGAGGGTTGGGGAATTGTTTCAATACATGTACAAAGCTTTGGGTGCGAACCTGCGACGGACAGACAATAACAAAATTGTTATTTAATGCATACGGAGACAATGATATGAGTGCAACAATTCTTGTGTTATTAAAAGATCGGAGTACATTACATGGAAATTGTCATTGATATGTTAGTGGGTTGTAATTAATCAGCATACCACAGACGAATATTGCGTTGATAAGAATTTGAATAATGCAATTATCCTATGGAAATGCGATAACGAAGAGTTAAGGAGCTTATTTGTTGAGCTGTACGTTTGACGAACGTCATAATTATTTACAGACGTAGAACCGACGACGTGAATAATTCCCTTATGATATTTGTGGTACAATACTAACACATGCTCCGGATGGCTACGAATCTGGTCGATCAAATCCGTCGGTTTTAATTCAGCGATGCAAACGCGATGTACCGCAGTAAAAAGTGGGAATTTTTCCGTCACACCGCGACTTGTTAGCATCGCGAATACTTCATCTGCTGTTGCCGGTCCCTGGAGTTTCTGACCAGCCAAAAGTTCATCCTCAAGCTGCTTTATAGTCTGCGAAATGAATGACAACGATGACATTTACTGATATGAACGATTTTAAGATTTCCTCACCTTTCCAGTTTTCACAAACTGTTCGCAAACCCTCCGGTTCCTACCACCGTAGCAAGTTGTGATGAGATCTGCGACGCCACAGCTTTCGAAAAATGTCGAGAGTTTAGAACCCCCAAAAAATGTGTCGACAAATTTAACCATCTCCATTAGTCCCAGCCTGATAATCGCAGCTTTTGTATTATCACCTAGCCCAAGACCATCAACGAAACCCGCAGCGCAGGCGACGATGTTCTAACGGATACAAGAAAAGGAAAACCTTGTTTGAAATATTCATCAAAATCATTTGTACGACTTGCGAGTAATTATGTATAGGTTTATCGTACTTTTAGTGCACCACAGACTTCAACAGCTTCGGCATCTTCTACAACCACAACCCGGAAGTTTTCGGTCTGTATCATGTCTCTCAAAAGTGGAGCGGTACGCTTGTCTTTACATCCTAATATATTGAAAAATAAAAAGATGAGAAACTGAACTTAACGATTACAAATTTTTCTATTCATTAGCCTCACCTATTGTAGTCTCGCAGAATTTTCCCTCGGCTACTTCGTTCGCTAAATTTGCGCCCATCAAAACATAGCACTGAATTTTCAGATGCTTTTCAATGATTTTTGATATGAGTTCGATGGACTGTCCCTCGCCTTGATCGAAGCCCTGAAAATTAACACGTTTTTTTCAACTTTTAACTGATAAAAAAAACCCAAATATTAAATTGATTACAGCAATTATCGTCTTACCTTAATCAGCGATAATCCAATCGCTGTCGGTTTAATTTTGCCCAACATCGTTGCACATAGTCCACGAATGAACTGATGGGGGATAACGAAGATCAGAAAATCTGCATCTTTCGCCGCCTCGATGAGGTCGGGAACCGCAACCTTCAAACATCAAAACATGGTAAGAATACATACAGGTATGACTTTTGCCTTTCTAAAATCAAGATACTTGTTTCAAGTTTTATCATTGAGGTTTTTCCATCTCTATTTCGTTGTTATCGGGCGCACGTTTTTCCCCAAATAAGTACATCGAATTAGCTTACGTATTATGAATCACGTAATAATTCTGAGATTAAAATAACGCCGGTGCGGTGGGGAACGAAAAACTATGCGAGTTATCGTAAACTTCAATATTTTGTACGTTGACCGAAGAAACGTTTTTGATCACACGTTTCTACGTGCAATTTAAAAATTGAAAATCAAACGCTTTCGCTGAATCATTCGCCCTGCAGTTTGAAAACTAAAAATATTTCATTCGATTTCACGTTTTGAGATATGGCCCAGCGGTACAACTCACAAACAAGCCATCGGGAGAAATTTGAATGACAATTTATATGACACCAGGAATATAAAGATAAAAACATGCTGCGTATCGAACGATCCGAGTAAAGTTTTCATCTGATGAAATATCCGATCAAATACAGTATACGTCTCGTAATGAATGATGTCATTGTGCTAAATACAAACCAAATACTACCATTGGGATTACGATAATCTTATCGTCGAAGATGCGCGTTCATACAGACCGGTACGGTGTTGAACGGCGTATATTTTGACACCACATGCAATCGTCTCGATGCAGAATTATATCTGCTGAATGATATCCTAGTAAGTGATCCGTCACGTTATCCCCACCAAACTGACAACGATGATTTGGTTTTTCTGACCAAACGATACCGGCAGCGAAAGAATACAGAATACAGCGATTATACCGCAACTTACGTTGCTCTTGCAGACCTATAAAAAGGGAGCAACACTTTCCAACAGCATCAGTCGGTTCGAGTTACTCGCAGAAGCACGTAACGCAAAGTATCCGATTCAGATCAATTCAGAGTAATTCGAAGCATAAAAAAGAAAATAAATAAATAGACATGAGGTTGAACACTGTGATTCCAAATTTCAAGGCCGAGACCACTCAGGGTCCCATAGAATTTTACAAGTGGCAAGGAAATTCGTGAGTAATTTGTTAATTTCATTAATCAAGAATTTTGAATTTTTTTTTACCGTACATATAAAAATATTTTTCTCAATTTTAATTGCGAACAGATGGGTGGTACTGTTTTCGCATCCGGCGGACTTCACGCCAGTTTGCACAACGGAATTGGGTAGAATCGCTGTACATCAACCAGAATTTTCTAAAAGGAACGTAAAACTTTTGGCTCACTCATGTGACGCCCTACAAGATCACGTCGATTGGGTAAACGACATAAAATCATACTGCAGAGATATTCCCGGTGACTTTCCGTACCCGATTATTTCCGATCACGACAGAACTCTCGCCGTAAAACTGGATATGATCGACGAAGAGAACAGAAAGAATCCAGACTTCGCTCTCACCGTTCGTGCCCTATACATCATCAGCCCCGATCATAGACTTAGACTTTCTTTCCTCTATCCAGCATCCACGGGACGAAATGTCGAGTGAGTATAGAAAATATAAAAAATCGTTTCAATTATATCGAATTTATAACTAAACTCATCATTTTCTTTTTTCCTACCAGTGAAATTCTCAGAGTCATAGATTCTCTACAGCTCGTCGACCGTATACCAGAAATCGCGACCCCAGCCAACTGGGTGGTAAGTTTTTTTTCTCTTTTTGTTCCGAATAGATTTTACAACTTTGGAAACAAATAATTAATCATGATTGACGACCTGTTTTCTTTTTCTTTTTTTTTTATTATAGCCAGGTGACAAAGTCATGATACTGCCAACCGTACCGGAAGAAGATCTTCCGAAACTATTCCCAGGTGGTGTCGACAAGGTCAGCATGCCATCCGGTCAAGTTTACGTCCGCACAACAACCGATTACTAATTCTTTCTTTTCAAATTTTTTTATCACCGACTAACCACGTGATAAACAACATACAAAATGGCATTGAGACAAATATGATATATGTATACTATTTTGTCATCTAAATAAATAAAATAATCGATTATTTTGTAAAATGTCTTTCCCCCCCGGCAAAGAATCGTTAAATATACTCACGACATTCTCAGGTAGCTTGTGACCAGGTAGATATTTGACATTTTCGTGTTCCTGGTTGATAATTTCTGTTAATTTTCTTCCGTTAATCATCTCCTCGTAAACGTACATGGTCACTATCTCCTCAAATTTATTATTGAATTTAACGGTATTAGCTCCAACAATTTTAGCTATCGCTGATCCCCTAAAAATGAAAAATGAAATTGACATTCATGATATAATAATAATCGTATAGAGAAGTAGTAATTGTAATAATTTATTATAAATTATCTATTTCGTGATAATTGAATTTAATTATACTATACATAGGTATACATAACGAGCGTTATAAAATTCAAGGTGCTGCATAATGACCGATAAAAATAACCGCACGAAGGATGTCCCTATTTGATTTATATATCTAATAATAATACCCATGCACGTTTGACCCGAATTGTCGATCATAATCTGGCATTGTGCAGTGATACAAAAATCTATAAATAATTTATTAAAATATACATCTGGTCCAAAGTCAAGGTGGATATCTCAATGTATATAGGTAGGCGGGAAACCTTGCTCTCCATTAACTATACAGCATATTAACAGCATATGGCCAACAATCGCTCTATAGATCGCGATCAATGCTTTTGAAATATTTTTTCTCACATACTGTACATAAAATTCATAATTTGCTGGATAAACGGATATAAAAAAAAAGAAAAAGAAGATACAATACTTCTCTTCGCGCATACGATAAAAATGGTGTGAATAACCCCTCTTATCTGCAGGAGAAAGTGCACATGTAATAATTCCCGACTAAAAAGTAATGAGAGAAGAAAGAAAAAAAATCAACAACAACATTTCATGCTCGCGACAAGGAAAACTTTGTTGTTTTTTTTCTCTTTTCGTTTTTAAATTAACGCATGAAATGAAAGTTGATAATATTGTGTACCGGAGGGTCAGAATAATTTGCATTTAAACGAAATGACAATATGGTGCAGCATCACTCCTCTCATAACAACCTTCGTTCGACCTTTATTATTGCAGCGGTGTAGCAGAAATAATTCATGCAATTGTCATTGAAAATATTCTCGAGGATCGAGTATATGTATATGAAAGTTTTTTTTGAAAATATTCACAAACAGAATTGTACGAGTTCCGTTGTTGGATCTACAAAACCATAAAACTGTTTTTCTATTTGACTTATCTGTTTGTTAGACGAAGAATTATGGCGTGATAAGGAATTTGATGATTAATTAAACTTTTCAGCGACCTTGATGATATAATTAATTCAATCATTGATACAATTAATGCAAATTTTTTCTTTTCTCTCAGATGTTTCGTAGGAGAATTTTGAAGACTATTTTTTTCTTAAATACGTTTTTAGCTCACCAATTTCCACTTCCTACAATGCAGACCTTCTTCTTGGTGCGTCCCATGTTTGACATTTATTTATGCCCGTTATTTTCTTTTTATCTCTATGAAAAGATTATATTACTATTATTGTTACTGTCAGTATGGGATGAAATAGAATTATTAAAATTCACCGTCACACCTGATACCGATGATAATATACTTCGTGAAGGAATTTCGTGGAGGGATTTACCGCCGCCAACTGACTCAGTTTAGTTAGTGATCGACCTGCTCTTCGGCCTGCAGCAGTCAACACAAAACGTATTTGCGTGATATAAGTCGTACTCCTAGTCAACTATGAACTGTCCCTGTCCACAAAGCTGGACCATAGCCAATGTAAACGCAATTCTTAAACGTAACGTAACCAGGGTGACCGCCAAAACATGCCGAAATTAGCGGCCAAAAGACCTCCAATATTTTCCAACCCAGTGATTTTCAATTTTTGGTACGAATATCGGCTGATTTTTATTTGTCAATTTTTTTTTTTCTTTTTCCAGTTTTCAACGGGATGATATCTTGCAGTGTTTTGTCATCGTAATTGGATACATTTGTAGACAGAATATTTCCATTTTTTTAGTATCGCGAAAATGAATTATCGTTGCATTGCACATTTCGCAATGTGCGATGCAGCGTTGAATAAATTTTTGAATGAATGAATGAATGAATATTGGTTAATTGAGTAAATAGATATTTAAACCAGGTCGCGTACCGCTGGCTGTTATGCCAAGTCTGGCCAAGGTCGCAACCTGTAGGTACTTCCTCATACACACCTATATACTTCAAATAATTTTATTTCCTTTTGCTAGGGAAGGTATGCGATATATTGAATATCTCCTCTATCAATTAACAGATTAGATCCGATTATTAGTCAGAATTTAAAAAAATAAATTACGTAATTAATATCACGTATTATTTCATTCAAATACCACGTTATCTCGATGTGACAAATAATATCGGCTGTTAAACTTACGTAATGGTTTACAAACTTGTTATACGATAACGATTTAGAGCGTGTAAAGATTAAA
This sequence comes from Athalia cordata, assembly GCA_963932425.1. Taxonomy (NCBI): domain Eukaryota; kingdom Metazoa; phylum Arthropoda; class Insecta; order Hymenoptera; family Athaliidae; genus Athalia; species Athalia cordata. The sequence goes on from OZ010627.1 coordinate 2,932,136, forward strand.
AAAGTTAATAAATTGTCAGTTTCAATCCAAATGACAAAAATTTAGGATCTTTTTTCTTGTTCCTTTCACTAACAATAAATCACCCATCATGCATGTTATACCTTCTTCAATTCGACCGCGGTAATAAGATTCGATTGATTATTTTGAAAATCATGGAGTCAAACAATGGTTGAATAATTTAGAATAATAAAATAACTTGCCAATTATTTGAATTAAAATTCCTTTTCACTTATTAATTATTATTAAATAAAAAGATTACAAAATTCAATGACCAGGTTTCGTGGTACCTAAAACGAAACAGTTTCCAATTCCATTTCATCTCCTGGTGCTCTTATAATTTTCTTTCATTCAGTTATTGTTAAATTGCTTTGTTTCATCCCATTCGGGTTTTTTACGATAAATGCAATGTCATTATTAGTAGCTATTAAGTGATTATCGATTCGAAAAAAGGGAGATAAAAGATAGAGATAAAAGCAGATAATAAAAAGATCGTCGATGATCAAGGGTAGTCCTTTGTGAGGATGGACCGATTCAACACCGTCGCAGTTCAATTGTGAGGTCCAGACCTGAATGGCGTTGGGAATATTGAATTAGGGATAATGAAATTAACGAAGTTGAAAAATCACTGGATTACTGACTTGCCGTGGCTGATTACATCCTCTGAATGAGACTTTCGTATTATTTCCACAACTGCATACTGCAGGGGCAGGGAAAAACAGACTTAGCCCATTCGCATCGACTCTGGGTAACGGCCCAATCCACAGCGTCATCGGCGAAAAAATAGAATCGAAGAATAGCATCCTTACAGATGGCTAAAGCCAGCAACCCCGCGAATAAAGAAAACAGTAGAATTTTCATCTTCGATAAATTATTAACCAAATTATACGAGTCCTCCTTACTATCACGGTTCAAATACTTCTGTCAGATTACTCGTCGTTCACCTGATGTTAACCTGACGTCAAACAAATTATAAAATGTTTTCCATACAATAAATATTTATTCAGTTCTATTTGGATTTGATACGAAAGAAAATATTTACAGCATTTAGCTCTCACTGTGCAGCTGGTTTGTGGAGAAATATATTCGAAGCATACGTGGATGAAAAGACCCAAAGGTATAAAAAACTTAATTACAAAATGTTTAAATCTTGGTGAAATTTAATTTACATTGTCTTAATTACATGATAATAATGATACTAGTTAACTGCTGCTGCTACGTGATCATCGGCGTCTTCGGTGATCTTATTGGGGACCCATATACTATTGTTTAACTTTCTTGCTCTATCCTCAAGAATTCCATAGGCAAAATGATTGAGTAAAATTCCAGTGGGAAGTGCGACTCCTTGAAATCTATAGAGCGTCCCAAATTCATCGGAAGATAACTTGTGGACAGAAGCAATGGTGCATCTCCCCATGTGACTGGTATTTCCGATCATTGGCCCCTTGCTGATGTCTATGTGTTCCCCCATTCTATAGAGGACAACGTTGCTGTTATTGTTCTTTGCAATGTCCGGGATTTGCACGGATTTGTACGGATTATCCTGGAACATTTCTAACGCAAGATCCTCTTTGACCTCTAATCGTTCGATGGGAATTTTCTTCTGACTCAATTGCACAAACAAAGCTGAGAGCGACTGTAATTCCGCTGTAGTTGGCTGCCAGTCATCAAAACCAAGACAAACATCATGCAAAAAACTTCCGGATCTGAGGTTTGGCGCTGGAAAACTGTGCAGGTGAACGGTGATATCATCCTTGAAAGCACTCTCCGCAACGGCACCTAGCATCAACGAACATGTTCTCCAAAATGCTCTGTTCACAGCCTGCGTGTTAGGGGTACTAGTCATCAAAAGTTTGAGATTGCATGCCTCGGTAAGTGGTGAGTGCATGTCCCAAGGTACGCCGTTCACTTCAGCAAGAGCTGCAGTGTTCCTGACGCTTTCAGAAATATGTTGTGCACAGTTGTAAGGTGTGGAAATAAACTTATTCATTACGAGTGTTACGTCCTCGGTTAATCCTGAGTACTTCACCTCTATTTTCTCTATTCGACCGACTGCCACACGCTGCCGCTTTTTTTCGATATCAAAAAGCTCATTTCGTTTTCTTCTAGTTTCTATTTTCGGACTTAGAGTACTCAGGCTTCTTAGCGTCGCCGGTAACTGCAATTTTAAGCTACCGCAGCTTACGATCATCTTAGTACAGACCAACATCTTACTATTGAGGTTAACTCGACGGTAGAAAAGCGGAGTGAATACCGCCGGCTAATCTGCTGTTGAACACTGGATATCTTTTCAATGAAATTCTGGCATACTGGTAGTGTTTCTTGAAGGGCTTATAATTAAGGCCCTAATTCAAAACTGTTATCACAAAGTACCCAAGTACAAAACTTTTCGTCAACTTTTCGTGATTACTTTTTTATGCCTCCCTCTGGCATGCAGGCGTATTTCCGCGTTCCCGTTTTTGGAATGAGGAAATACTGAACGTGGACTGTCGACTGCTTGTGCACAGCAGACGCCAGTCTTGAGTAAACACGAACTCTAATTTTGAATTTGACAGCTGAAGAAGAGCGAATGATAAGAAAAGATGATCTCTTTCCGCAAGGTTTTGAAAAATGCGAGAAATATCTTGATCCTTACCGGAGCCGGAGTATCCGCTGAATCTGGTGTCCCTACATTCAGAGGTGCAGGCGGTCTTTGGAGGACCTATCAAGCTACGAACCTTGCTACGCCAGAGGCTTTTGCTGCAAATCCTTCATTAGTCTGGGAATTTTATCATTACAGACGTGAACTAGTACTCGGCGTCAATCCCAACAAGGTAAACGCAATACTAAGTCAATGCAAAGAACAAACATGGACCATAACTTAAGCAATGACTGGCATGACTTGCAAAAGCTTATTGGAGTATCAAAATCCATCAGAAATTTGTAGTTTCCATGAGGTATTCTTGTTGTGATCGATAGGCACATGAAGCGATAGCAGCCTTTGAATCCCATATGACTAAGCAAGGAGTCAAGGTGACAATAATAACACAAAATATTGACGGGCTGCATCAGCGTGCAGGTTCTAATAATGTCGTCGAGCTACACGGCTCTCTGTATAAAACACGATGCACAGTCTGTAAAGATGTAGCGGAGGATCGAAACAGTCCGATATGTCCAGCCCTCGAGGGAAAGGGGTAATAAAAAGTAACTTTGGAACACCTTGATAAACAAGTTTCCAAAAACGTTCCTCAAATTACTGAAGTAAAATTAGCTTGCTGATCAAATTGAATTACGTTACTCTTTATATGTTCGCCCAGAGCTCCAGACCCAGAGGTAAAATCATTGCCGATTCCAGTACAAGAATTGCCGCGATGTAAAAAAGCCAAATGTAAGGGCCTGTTGAGGCCTCACATCGTGTGGTTTGGCGAAAATCTGGAAAGAAGTGTGCTCCAAAGAGCTGGTAAGAAATATACGTGGTGTATGCATGGGGTGAAGGTAATTCTAAATATTCATTCATCTGATATTCATTTATTTACATTTCACTTATTAGAAGAAGCTGTAAAAACATGCGATATCTGCTTGATTGTTGGTACCTCATCTGTTGTTTATCCAGCTGCTATGTTTGCTCCGCAAGTAGCAAATCGAGGAGTACCTGTCGCAGAGTTCAATATCGAGACCACACCAGCGACGGATAAGTTTGAGTGAGTGGTAAATGAGAACTTGGTGTATATTTTTTATCTTGCCCCCAAACCACTCGTTACTGTAAAGTAGAAGATAGCGATATAAGATCATTGCTAAAACAATAATAACTCCCTTTTCAGGTACCATTTTGTAGGCCCTTGCACAAGTACGATACCAGAAGCTCTAGCATTTTAAGAACTACGGTGGTGTTGGAAAAATTAATTAATAAATGCGGCTTACTGTTGCAAACTTCCGTCGGCACTCCCAATTCCAAAAGATAATGCATCCAGAGTGTTTGTTTATCAGATAGCCTGTCCTTTGGCCCTTTTACCTCAACAATCTTGATCTGTAAAACGAACGATCTTAGGTGATGTTGTTGAAATAAAGGTCATTGTTTTAAATTTCGCAATTATTATCCTTCCATCAGCAATTTGATTCTTGTCTCAGTTTAAAAGAAAAATAAATGTATAAATGAAAGGAAATTACATTTCCGTCATGCCGATTCCAAACTACAAGATCGGGAAATCCTGATCGCCATACGACAAAATTTGAAGTCAGTCTTTTGCAAATTCCTAGCACACCCGTAGTTCCCATACATCCAACTATGTCCTGAAAACACGAAAGTGAATAGGGTTTTAAAATCTGGAGGTTAATTTCAGTTGATGAAAAACACCACAATGTACATTTCTGATTTTCACCTTTAATTGCGAGCCAGTAATCACTGAAGAGGTAGGCAATAAAGATGTATAATGCTTCCTTATTTCAAATGACGTTTCGATAACATCACTCAATTCCTGAGCCGTGAGGCCTTCCAATTGTTTGAAACGTTCATCAATCTGATCTTTTCGGTTGTTATAAAATTGCGATGTATACAAATCTAGTGGCGCTTCCTGGTACGGGTCTAAAAACGCTCCTGGAACTGAAAGTGAATATATTTCGTCCCATAGGAGCAATCCGAAGAGGGTTATTGGCAGGGAGCCCTCGCAATGCCAGCCTTCTGGGTAACCCAAGGTATTATAATGCAGCTGCGCCCTATGCTCAACTCTACAAAATCCTTTGTCGCCAGCCCCCATATCTATTGCCCAAGTGCTCTTTCGCCCCGACTGATTCCTAAAATAATATTTTCAGATTAACAAAGTTGTGCACAGGGAAAGAATATATGTTTCAATTGGCATCACTTTAACCTCACCCTTGGATCATGTTTGCGCTAACTGATATCGCTGGAACCTTGCTCAATAATTTTTTGTCGACAAAACCTGCCAGTTGGGATTTAATATCTTCAGGTAGACCTGATTTTCTCTTAGCTAAAGCAGACGCTCTTTTAACGAGGGCGAGTCGTCCGGTCTCTGAAATCTTGGCGAAAGCCAATCCCTGTATAATCATTTCAGCTGCGGAAACAATGTCCTTTCGGTGACTCGTATGGATGAGAGCGAGCTCGTCGTACCATTTCGCTTTTTTCTTTTGCATCCAGTTTTCTTGTTTGACTAATGTATTTAACATGGTGATGACATCGGGAATGAGGGCTCGTTCTCTTTTGAACAGTTCCATGCAACTCGTGACTATTTTAATGCACAAATACGGTTCCGAGAATCGTTGAAGATGCTTAGGCAAAGACGTGCTTCCATGCCTACAGTTAAACGGAGCCAACATATTTAAAAAAAAATCAAAATAAGATCATGCAATCTACTATGGATAAAAGTTCTTTAGTACAAGCGCTTTTCATTACCCTGTAGCGTTTGTCTCAAGGTCAACAAATCTGCTGTATGCTTCTTGACCAATTGGTATCAAAGATCTCCACTGAACCTCATCCGTTCTTGGTGTTTCTATTACCTGTTTATATTTCTTCCACCAATCGGTGTAACTGGAGCAAGAAACAAATCAAATGCTTCCATTAAATAAATTTGAATCTTTGAACGGGATTCGCTACTGATTTTGCACCTCGAATTTTACATACCGAATGAGATGTTCTCGATCTTTGAAAATTGGATATAGTTCTGTAGGTATGACAGGGAAAATCAGAGTTCCTTCCTTCACCATTGTCAATTTGAAAAATATGTCTGCAAGTGTAATCTTTGGTTCCGCCGTTGGCATAAATAACACAATCATTCTTTCGAGTAAATTTATCACGCGATCTGGCAAAGTTACGCAATGACCTAAGGTACTCAGGACGGTTTTTCGTAGTACTGCAACCGGACTTTCCATTCCAGGAAAGAGAGCCACGGTGGAAGTATTTTTGATGAGCACTGCCTGAGCTGCTTCCTTTGTCTTGCTTTTCCAAGGTATCTTAGACTGCCGAAAAACATTGCGCAATTGATCTAGTGATAGCATAGCCAGAAGTGTTTCAAGATTTTCATTCTTAGTCTCTGCAATGTTAAAAAACAATGTCTATGAATAGTAACTTAGAAAATATAAAATTGAGCAAAGAAAGAACCAAAGGCTTACCAGAGGTAACCAGATTGGATTTTTCTAACTCATCAAAGTATGGCTTGAGATCTATACCAATTTCTGGATATTTATAAGTACTGATTGGCTGCCAGCGGTATTGTCTTTTTATTAGTCTTGCTAATAGCATTTGTGCTTTTTCTGAGAGAGCAATAATACTAAACACCATATCAAGTTCATCCTCATTGAAGTACCCGCAGTTAATAGGATTTGAAAATACATTTGTAAGAATATAAAATAGATGCTCTGCATGTTTCTCCTGTGGAATGTTCACCCTATTTATATCATATGCGGGTGAGACCTGCTCAACTGCGTAATTAGCCAAGTTAATCTCAAATTTATTTTTCATCCAAAGTTCTTCAAGATTAAAATTATTTTTTGGTATGATTCCTTGTCTCGATAGATTCAAATTATCAATCATTGCAGATACCAAGTCAGTATCTATGGCATTATCTCTAAACAGCTTTCCCGGACTCCTATGCCTCATATGCTTAATGACAGACATGGACCGGTTTCGTTGTGCTTTTTTCCGTGGTGTTATTTCTCCGATACTTCTTGATCCAGATGCAGATCTCTTGGGGCTCCGATGGACCGTCTGCTCAAGTGGGTCTGAAACACTGTCTTCCAAGAGTTCCCTCTTCACTGGCGATGGATGACGTCTTCTAATAATTTGCAAAGGCACAAAATTGGCCTCGTCGCTGTCAATGGTTAGGTCTACCTCATTAGCAGGCTGCATATTGACAGTTTTCGATTTTACGGGAGTCGTCGATGTCGTGGTATTTTTTTTCTTCTTCTTCTTAGGGTTCTCTGATAAACGCTTTTGTGGGTTCACCGATCGAAAAAATTGGTGAATGGATGTTTGTTTAGACATTTTCTTTGTGACCTAACCACAAATTATCGCAATGCTCAGCGGCAGTCAGATTTAAAACAATCATTAAATTTAATTCATGCACAAAATGATAACATGCAATTATAATTAGTTACAGTTGACTAAAACTTATTTTCACTAAAACACTAAGACGTGGTACCCTATGCAGTGGTACGAAGTTATACTGATAACCAACGAATTCAGATGCTGATAACGCGATGACATTCCGAGACAATTCGCGCCAAAAAACATGTGGTAAACACGAGTCATTCGAGTTTGGGTTTGCTGCACAGTTACAGGTGTTGCTGCAGTAAGTTTACATTAGTTTTAACGTTTTTATCAAGTTTTATTGAAGAGACTTCCTTCCTCATGCTATAAGCTTCCTCCATCAGTTAAGAATTCGGAAAAAAGGAGTATTGAAAAGTCAGTGACAAAATAGAATGGAATAACCGACTTTCCTTCTACAGATGCAGCTAGATGCTATGTTTAACTGTAAGGGAAAGGTGAACCCGAGTGATTGGCAACTGAGCGAATCGGGTTGTATATTCTTGAAGACAGAGATTGAGAATGTAATACTTTCCTTGCAAGAAAGCCTGAGCTTTTCAGGAAACATAAAGCTCTTTGACAGCGTCGTACCCCAGTCAACAGCAGCTCTAAATCTGAAACATCTGACTTCTTGCACGGAGTAAGATCAATCTCATTTCCTAAAAATGACAGCTGTACAAAAGATTTGATTGAATTCTCTGGCTAACTCTAAGCATGTATTTTCTACTGAAATTTATACAGAATGAAACTGAAGCTACTCAATCGAAAAACTCTTCCTGGCCCAAAAGCGGCGCAACCGGATTTTTATTTTGCAAGGAAAAGTATCTGTGAATTCCTAGTCTACATCCGCTCATATTTATACAGGTGAGACTGTTGTACATTTGACAAAAGAAAAAAGGTACTACAAAACTTTAATAATACATTTAAACTGATCTTCATCACTTTCCACTTAGCATCAAATGGGATCCAATTTTAACGAGGAATACCAATGATTACATCGGAAAAGATTTTGAAGAATTGTCGTCGGTGTTGAAGGATTTTTTTTTGGAATTAAAGAGTTTACCCGATGCAATGTTTCATTACGCTGCATCGAATATCGGGAATAAGGTAAGTTTCAAAAAAGAACTCAAAATATTCAACTTCCACATCATACTTTGTTTTGTTTCAGTGTAATCAACAAGAATTTCACTTGTATCATGCGCACTTAGAGCTGAGGTGGCTTGGCCTAACTTTGCTGCACGCAATAGAGTGCCCTGAGAGTTACACGTTGCAGATTGACTCGATAAAAGAGAATGCCTGCTTCTACACACACGATACCATCCCTTATCAAACCACAGATCTCGATGTTGCGATCGCAGCGGTTGTTGATGACCTTATTTATGTTGCTGTACACCTATTTGAACGGGTGTGTATCATTAGTTTTGAAAATTTCAATTTCTTCGAGGTACCGCTTATTTAGTTTGTTTTCAGATCCAATTAGACGATCTCCAAATCAGAACACCTTACAGCTGCACATGCATGCGAGAATTATGGGTGATGCTCCAAATATTTGTTGATAATCTAGCAGCCAATAGAAAGTCTAAGGTAAAAATAATATAATCAGATTTAACGATTCCTCGGCTATTCCTGATCTCAGACAACTTTCAGTCATTCTGGAGCATCGTTAATGACAGTTTGGACACACAATTCGCTGAAAATGATACTCAGACGTCTCCGCCAGATCGAAGAACTTCAGGAAACAGTTCTTTGAAATATAAAAATTCAGAAATTTTTTGCCTATGGCTAATATATCACTTGGCTCTATTGTACGGTTTTAATTTGGAAGGCGACTATGTAGGCGTAGCTTCTACGAGAGTGCGAATCATCATTTTTTACCTATCGATCAATCTAGCTGTGCTTTTGTTTAATATTTATTTTTATCGTCAACTTAGATCCATTCAAATTATGAGCGGATAGAAAAAATACTGAAAGTGTACGTAAGCAAAGGTGGTAAAGCCGGTGAGAGGACCGATATCGACAAAGAGCTGCAAGGGATGATACCTCTTTTAACGATTCTCAGCTGCGAATGGTGGCAACAGCGTGCCCAAATTGTATCTCTACTTTGGGAGTGTTTCCACAAGAGATTGAATACGCCGTTTTTATTACAAACAACTGGGCCGTGGTTGGCCTCTATCGAAAAGTGAGTCATCACGCTTCGAGTTATCATTTCCATTAATTTATCAATTATACTAATTCAAATTACAGAAAAGGGCCGGCTGATATTCTGAAAGAGATAAAGCATAGATTGGACGTTGACTATTTGGAGCAAAATAAAGTTTCCTCTTACGGATTGTTCCTTCGGTTATTAGGTGATGACCATAATATATCAGTACGCGTTTCTCCGCCTGCCAATTATTGCACCCAATATTTATTCGGATAATCAACTTTTTTTTGTTTGTAATCAAAAGGGATATTCCTACGGAAAAGCTCGGGCAAGGAAGATCCCAAACATTGGAATCAAATGAAGGGTAGAATTTATTCAAAATTCACTAAAGGTAAAATAGCGGAATTTTCTGAAGCAGGTCTTTATAATTTCATCTCCTTGTTCCTGACACTCGCCTTAACAACCAATACCTCAGAAGTCGTGAGTATTCTTTCCAAAATACATTTTGAGAGGGCGATGATAAGTGAAAAAGATAATCTAACTTAATTTTTCTAGTGTACGATGATGTTTGAACTTTTACCTTCGGTACTGTTGGAAAATCAGAGTCAAAAACAACGTATTATAATTTGGAAGGGCGAGCTCGCAGTACTATTACTATTTGCTGAGCGTAAGATAGATTTTGGGAATGTATCGAACAAATTTTTAAGAGAGGTAAAAATAGATAAAGTTTGACACGTTTATTCCGACAACATGACAGTTAACCTCATAGATTTTCTGATCATGCTAGGTGGATGCCGTAAGTTGTAGGAAAGATGAAACGTCACGCGTAATGCTGACCACGTACATCGGAGTGTTGGATGAAATTTTGAAATCGAGTGAAAAATTGGAGCGATCGGAGCATTTACTCATCGGTGGCTGGGTAGACAGATACCTCTTGGAGTCTCCTCAGAATAAAGTAAACGCTCTGATTGTCGTGATAATAAATATAATCAACAAATGCATCCGATTAAGAAATTCGCGTACTGAAATTGGTTCAGCTCTTACGGGAAGCTCGCGAATGTTGGAAGCCTTGTGGTCGCACGTTGCTGGAAGAGTAAGGATGTTGGTGTTGGACGCTCAAACATACGGCGACAATTATTACAATTTATCAGATCTTGCCACAAAATTTACGCTAGAGGCAATGAATGAACCAGTTATCGCTGCTCGCTACAAACAGAACTTTGTTTCATTGTTTAAACATTTTAGCTCTTCGCCTATGATTAAAGATGCCAGGTCAGTAACACGCGAAACATCAAACTGTTTGTGTATCGATAAAATTATATACCAGTTATAAATTTGCAGAATTATTCAGTCGTACTTGACTCAAATTCTGCGATATGAAGAGGCGGTATATGAGCTTAAAAAAAAATTACAAAACTTTGACGTTCTCATAATACAGGTTCGACATTTTCACAGTCCTTTTAACACCACATTCACCAAATTTGATCGAATCTTTTTATTCAGGCTTGGATAAAATGCAGCGTACTGAAATGCGAGACGGAAAATAATGAAACCCGTTCTTTGACTCATTACGTTCTTAACTGCGATGAGATTATCCAAATATTCCAATCAAAATCTGAGCTGCAATCCGTCGAAAATAGTACAGAGCCAATTCTTCTACTAATGCAAGCTTTTATGACGAGACGCAAGAATTCACAGGTATGGCTATCGTGGTTACAAATATATTCAAATAATCATAAATCGTATTGCGCTTCATAGTCAGTCGTGCAAAGTTCGCTGCTCGCCAAAAAATGCATAGAATATTTTGCCAACATTGAAAAATGGGCGATGGTTCCTATAACGGAGGAAACAAAGGACTCTAGACTCACCCACTGGATATACAGATGCATCGGAAAATTTATATCCTGTTGCAGTCTGATGTTACACAGCAAAGTAAGCTAACGCGTAATATTATACAAAAAATTTCTCATCTTCAACAGTTTCTCAATAAATTTTTACGTTCCACTTTTTTTTCATCAGAGTCAGACAAATAGCATGCTCATCAAATTGATCAACACATTTATGTTGTCGTCCGAAAAATTATGGATACCAAACGTAGCCAAGAGAATATTTCCGACAGTCATCTCAGGGATGTGCCAGTTAGATGTAAAAGGTGACGTGAGTCTCCAAATAGCGATGAATAATCTGTTCGACAAATATTTACCACATTTGATTGTGAACTATAAAATTTCTGATGAACTATTGAAATGTTTCTGTGGCCCCAAAACTGAAATAATTTTCGACAAAATCGCACAGAATTTCATTGTTTGTCGAGATGGTACAACGCACAAACATTGTTCTCTGGTAAAGTGTGCAGATATTTCGATTGTTTATAACCTAAAATATCTTTAAATATTTATGTCACTTTTACTAATAATTCTGGATTTAGGTCATGTACCTTTTGAGGCAGTTAGTCAAAAATAGTAATACCTATGGATCGAACGTCACCGGTATGATAATAACTATTTGCCTTCCTCGCATAATTAGTTGCTACATGAAAGTTCAGGATCTCCATAGTCACAGGCAACAAACAATTGACCTCATACAGGATCTCACCAGGTGTTCGCACTACCGAGAAGATCCGAACAGAAGGTAAGAGGGATTATTATTATTATCCCTTATTTGTTCTCGCCCGATCAAACATCGCACCTTCTTATGTCACGTGATTTTTCTTTCGTAGAGAAGACTTGAAACTCGTGTTAACGAATACTATGCCGACACACCTGTTAGCTACGTCAAGGGTCTTTTTCCAGTTCATGAGCTCAATTTGTAAAATAATTCCTCAAATCGCAGCGTACCTGATATCTAAAATTGAAAATACTATACTCAATTTGGAAAACAACAGACACCCGCACGTTGTGAGCCTCAGGTAACAACTCGTGATTTCGAGTGCATAGAATTATTACAGATAATTTATTTTCAATTTCAGGTTTTCGCTGAATCAGCTGCAAACAAGTATTCAAGTACCAAATTTAAATAGGTAATATCAGATAGCGATCAAAGAAAGCTAATTGTAAATTAATTCAATTGTATGAAGAGAATGATAATCATGCGATTAAATTATAAGTAAAAAAATTAAAAAAATTCAATCGCTTTTTCATAGTTATTCTTCATATATATAATAATTATAATTGTTTTATTATAATTTTTGTCATAATATTTAACCCTAACAATATCCATGATTTACACGTGATTAATAATTACATACGAGCGATGTTAAAATATTATTACCTACACTTCCGACTTTCGATAATTGAAATCTCTCACTAATTCTCAAAGACGGTAATGAGGAGACGATATTTCCGGTAAAGAAAATCGGTTTTCTTCCATGAGTACGCTAAATCATAATTTTCATATACTTTTAAGGTAAGTTTCGCTCAAATTATCAACTCCGAAAACTTGTGAATTCTTTCGCGACGTTAAATACAACACAAAACGTTTACTTCTACCTTTCATTCCCTCACAGTTGAACGAATTATTATTTTTTTTTTTGTTTTTTTTTTCCATTAAGCATCTCATGCCGATGCCAAGAACATCTGCAGCTTGATAGTTCGAAAATAACATTCTGCACTCAAGTAACGAGGCGAGCTTTTTCATTTTAATCTCACCCACTTGATCGATGGATCATTTCCGATGGGAATGACGAGAGCGGTGATGTTTCAATGTGGTTGTAGAGTTTGTAACGATGGGAATTACCGCCGCAGTTGAAGGTGGAGGTGAACGTCATCCGATCAACTCCAGACGAGAAACTGCAGCACGAACTGTACTTCGTAACCCAGGGTCTACGTTGCTACTAAGTAACGACTCTAGCCTTTCAACGTAACCATCGATATTCTGCAGAGTGGATCCGTCGTGTGTGCCTGGAAAATATGTAAAAAATGAGGGTCGATTGTTCGCGGCAAAGGATTCGCTAAAATTACCTTGAAGAGGTATAGTGGCAAAACTGCCCGCTAGTTGAGATCGCAGCGAATCTAGATGACGCTGAAGTGACTGATTAGTTGCACGTTGTTGGCTGGTTTCAGACTCTAATCGATTTACAGCTGCATGCAAACTGTCCACGTGACGTTGTAGCACTGCATTTTGCGCCTCGTAGTCCGAAGTCGCTTTTCGGAGCTGACGAAGCTCGGCTTCGCATGCTAAATAGACAAAAACAAAAAAAAAAGAAAGTCTAGTAATCGCAACTTTTGTGATCCTTGGATCAATTACCTTTGTTATGGTCCAGAAATTCTTCGGTGAAAATCGGAATATCAAAACCGGAAAAATCGTGATCCTTCTCCGGTTGCACTTCCTGAAATCATGAAAAATCCATAGGTGAACTAGTTGAATAAATATGAGATCATTCGATACGTACATGCTGCTCCAGAGTCGGTTCCGTTCCATTTCTTTCTTTTTTATTTTCACTGTGTTTCTCTGTATTCTGTTTTTCACTGAACAGACGATACGCTTCGGTTTGCTTGTAGTCAATCACTTCTCTGTTATAACGCTCCTTGTCCTGTTCAGCAGCATCCAGATATTGCTGCAATCGACAGAAGTTGAGACATTAGAACGAAATAAATAAATAAAGATAGTTTTGTCTTCAATTAGAACGTCGTTTACTTCTACAGCTTACCTGTTTTTGATCAACCGGTAGGGAACTCCATTCCGCTGCCAGTACTTTGGTGATTTCGGCAAAGGGCATCGTAGGATTATCAGTTCTTACTTTTTCCCGACGATCATTCAAGAAGCTGAAAAATAACATGGATTCACAGGCTAGTCCTAATGAGTCATTTTTCAACAAATTACCGGAAATATCCAGTTAAGGGTTGCTTGGGTGCTGTGGCATCTCTTGGAGCCTTCTTCCGTTTTTTTCCTCTACTAGCAGTCGCTGAACCACTGCTTGCAACAACTGCGGCTGTGCCTTTTTTCGGGTCATTATCGAGAACTGAATCGGGGACCTTATCCTCTATGCTTCTCGGTGATTTGTCTGAAAGGATAGAACTTTGAATGTCACGGTGCTTTTGTGAGTTATCTTTAATCCGAGCACATATTCACACGGTATACTTCAATTTCAGCAGTGCTCTTCAGCTTATAGAAAAACACTTACTATTTTCTGCCTCCCCATTAAGGGCGGGTTGTTCTGACCCTCCATTTAATTCGACCATTTCATTAGTAACAACAGCTTCACTCATTCTTAAATATTGTTTGTGAATTAATAATTACATTGACATAGCGCGTCAAAATTATATTTAAACATATTCGGATCAGGTGACGTACGGTATAAATAATTATAATAAAAAATGTTAATTGAGTTAAACAAACTGTGATCTTTAAAATGAGTTTTCGTTGATTAGGGTATTTGTTTACAAAACTCCCGATTCCACAGAGGGTACAATGAACGTAATTAACGAACAAATAAATTGTAAAACTCTCGCGACTATTAATCGAAATTATGATTAAGAATCAAAATCTCTTTGCAATTCTTTTCACAAATAATTGTACAATACGGCAAGCTATTATTAATTAAACGTATAGAAAGGGAATGACGCTTCGTTAAGGTTAAGAAAATGAACCTTCAACTTTTTTCACTCGATTTTAAAAGTCGAATCTCGATAGTTGATATAGGTTTGTGTATCAAAAATCGCAACGCGTTCGTCGCGATACGAATTAAAAAATATTAGATAATAATAAACGAACTTATTATATGAAAAAAATTAGTAGATTTTATTTAAAAGAACATTACGTACGTTTATTAGGTATTAAATTGTTATAAATATTATCACACACTTGTTATGAATGTTTTTTTTTTTGTTGTTTTTCTTTTTGTTGATTATTTTTTTGTCTCGGGATGATCATATAATATATATAAATATAATATAATATGTTTAATAGCGGCTATTAAACTAATTACTTACAAAGTGGTGTGTTAATTATGTACATCAATAGTTGCGTTTTATAATTTTCTTAATAAATCGTCATGAATAATAATAATTAATTAATTAATTAATATAAGAATTAAACTTAATTAAAAGCAAGCAGCCTCTAGCAAATTACAAACATTCTGAATAATTTTATCGTTATTATCCTATCTTCTTTCTCTTTTTACCTTTCGTGATCAATAAATAGTTATAATAATGAGAATTATCGTTACTATCATCACACCATCATTGTGGTGATGATAATAAAAGCGATAAATTGGTGTGTGAATATAATAATATGTAATTATAAACTATCCTAAAATTATACTTCTGTGGTGAAATATCTTTAGGCCTTCGATAGGCCATTTCTCGATTATACGCAATGATGATTACGGTACACGAATCACTGCACATGGTATCTATTGAGGAAGATTAATTTTCAAATGGTCTACTTTTCGAGTAATTGCGATGTATAAAATACATATTTTTTACATTTAAAAAATACTAAGAAATTTAGACCGCAAAACTTTTCGCTAGATTTTTGTTAATCTCTAAAAAAAAGAAACATTTATTTTAGCGAATAGGTAACTTTCCCGCAACGTTGTTCGGCCTTGTACGTACAAAACAAAACTTATATTTTTAATAAATGTACCAATGAAGAAAAAAATGTTATTTTTCGAAGTTATGGATTATTTGAACTATTATTTTAAAAAGTGGAAAAAAGTTTTACGTTCTTTATAATTAGACGGTGATGAGATATACATTTATGAATAATGTTAAAAATGGTGAAGACTATACATAATAATAGGTGATACTTAAAGTAATTTAAATAATTATCAAGTAATTGACCATCCACAATAGTAAAGTACTGTTTAACGTATGAAATAGAATTATTTTTTCTTTTTTTTTGTACCTTAAATCGATACAGCATAAAGGCAATTTTAGACATCAATAGAAATGTCAATTTATTACTTCATAACGTATCTTGATGACGAATTCTTTTTTGTTTTATCTAAGTGGAAATATTTCTGAGCTTTTACCACAATTTTCTACGATCATTGTGATGGATTTTTTTTCATTTTTTCCTTCCATTTTCCATTTTGTACGACTTTTGTATAAACGTTACAAAAGTGCGTGTGTATATTTCGTGTATAATTATGTATGTATAATTTATATATGTATGTATAATCGTACGAAAACAAGCATGGCAAAGGCATAAATTCATTCGATTATAACTGAGAGCAAAGTTGATGCCCGGCTTTAGTTTAAATCATGTTAAAATAAAAAATCATAGAAAAAATAAAAAAAAAACAACATGGAACAAATTCTTCCGACCATATTTATAGAGATCGATAAATAAGGTTGGGAAAAGAAAAATTTGTTTTGTTCATTTATATCTGTTTGTTTCCGACGAAACATACTTCCATTATGATATCATCTACGGAAGAATATGATCGTATTAACTTTGAAACACATCGAATTATGTGTTATTAATTATTCTGTCTGCATACATACATAAACTCACAGTCAGCAATGGCAGTAATTTGAGTAAAATCCATTAAGGACAATGGCTCAATTATAGTTATTTCTAATTTGTCGTAATAACAATATTTATGTATAATATAAACCCATGTACACAGAGTTAGAAAATATTTGTCTAGCTTTGTTAATAATACTTTGTTTTATTTTTTTCTCGGTTTCTTTTTTCTTCTTTTTCTTCTTCCTTTCTTCCTTACTTTAGGATTGATTTTTATGAATCAAACCTTCATTTTTTTTAGCTAGATTTGTTAAGAATATAAAATATATATAGAAATGACGTTAAGCTATAATATATGTATATGTATAATGTGTTTCGTAATATACAGAATGACCCAAGAATAATGATATCTTCCAGCCTTGTAAAATCTTTTCTCTTCGAACAACGAAGACACGATTAGAATAGTTTTCTTGGTATTCTTTGTCCGTTTTTCTGTTTTACTCTCGTTTTCTGTGTTTTTCTTTTTCATTTCCTGTGTTCTTTTTTTATGTCCGCGTTATTAATTCCTCGTCTCGTTTCGAATATCATATTTTTTTATCATACTTGCTTTTATGGCACCCGACGTATGATGATTAGAAATCATTAAAATTATGACTTACGACGAGGGTAATTACACGACGTAATATAGATATAATGTGTCAAAATTGAACGGAAAGAAATACCATACATATATATATGTATATGTATACCTGTTTCATTCCGCACTGAAATGAAAATAATTATTTTCAATGAGATCATGAGAGTGAGTGACTACTTGGAGGGACATAAAAAATAAAAAAAATAAAATAACAACAAGAATAATAATAATAATGATAATATAACCAGATAATATCTGACTTTAATGTCGGAGGAATTCTGTGATGAGCTGCCATAGCTGTGAGCTGAGTAATCGAACCTATAGTAATTGAGGCGTATAAAAAACAAAGAAAAAAAAAAATTAATTAATTAAATTAAAGCCTCGATTTAGATATGTTGCGTAGTTTTTGTAATCAGGTTTGGGTTGAATGTTAGATAGGTTTAAAAGAATTATGAAAAACTTAACATCGGATTAGATACCATTAATTACTCTCACCTACTCCATAATTTCTTCTCCACCCCTAGTTAAGGTGGGAAAAAAATTTAAAAGAGAAATGAAACGCTACACTAAGTTTTGTGACGATCAGTAGAAAATCAGCTACCTAAAATTGGCAAGTGGCGACCCGATAGTTTTTAAAATAATGTTAGTAACATGAGAGGCTATCCAACAAGCTGGAATGATAATTTCTCTTCTTAAAATACTACTGGTATTTTCATATGTGTATTATATGATAGAAGAGTAAAATCACACGATGAGAATTTATAATATTGAGAAAAAAAATCTTTGCTCAAAGATTTCGTCTTACGATTAATATAAGTTGTTAACGATAGCCTCTGCTATTACCATCAATTTTTTTTTATTTAGTCAAGATCGGTTGGTTTTTAGATGGCACGTGTTATAGGAACACATTAACACTCAAATTCCGACGCGGTAATGGCATTCAAGTCTTTCATTAGTCCTTCTAAATTTGCCATCTCTTGGTTCAATTCCTCTGTGCTATACGACGGCTGAAAATATTGTACGTAAAATGACAATGAATGTTGTTTATCTTTTTTTTTATCATCATTAGAATCTCTTCGACTAAATACCTTTAATCGTTCAACCTCTTCTGCGGTGTGCGATGGGTTGACGACAGAAGCCAATCTGTTTTTTGTTATTTGTGTCGATGTTATAGGTGGTTTTTTGTAAGGGCTTCCAGATATCGTCGGCCTCACTGTAACTTGGGAAACTGTAAAATTAGTTCAAAAGAAAATAAGGTTTACAATGAAACGGATTTATTTTGGAAGTTAACTTATATCGTCCGATTTTGGTACCAACCTCCGTGTTTTTGCTGAGCAGGTGTTGACGGAGCGGATTGTGGGGGCGGCGCTGGTACGCTAAAACTTTTCAGCGGATGACCTTGCAATCTTTTGGCATTCGCATTTTCGAGAACACCAACTGTGCTATTTGGCTGACTACTAGAGCCGTAAACGCTCGATGCGTACTGACTGTTAGCTCCGTACTGTGGATTACCCGCAGAATACGGAATCTGTAAGATATGAAAGATTTAAAAATCGTTCAAAAGCTACAACGGGCTATCGCTACATACCTGAGTTTGAAGGGGTTCGTAAGTGCTGGGCATACTGCAAGAATCTGGACTAGATTCTGGCGTTGGTTCCAAGGTCACGTGAGCTCTACTCAAACTGTACTGAGCTGCTGTCCTCGGATAACTTGGTCTGACCGAAGGTGCATCGACACATGAATTGTGAATTGTGGGTTGCGACATGCTACTATTTACTATAGGAGTAGCCGTCGCCATTGCTGCAATATGAATTTCAATATTTGTTCAAAAAATAAATTCCCCGATGCAAGTTGGTTAAAAAAATTTATTATTTTTGTTAGCTTGTACGATGATGTGAAAAATGTCTGTATGCATTGGTAGAAATAAAAAAAAAAAGAAAGAAAGAAAGAAAGAAATGATAATTTCAGGATTTAAAAAAGCAATGTGTACTTACGCTGATGTGAAGGAAGTGTGTCAACGGGAAGGGTAATGAGTTTAGGTTTATGACTTCCTCGGTTGTGTTGTCTTGTGAGGGTAGAACATTTTTCATCGGTGTTACCTGATACGCATTGAAATAAAATTGAAATGATAAACTTTCAGGATATAACAAACATGTAGAAATGAGGGTAGTTTTGATATTGCGGGAAACCGTCGATGGTGTTTTTACACAATCTTACCCATATAGCTAGGCACATAGGTACGTTTATCCAAAGAACTAGAATTTATGTGCATGTTATCCTGGCTGTAATCCTGATTTCCAGATCTTGGCAAGGTATTGCTAACCACCCCGCTGGTGGAGGCTTCGCCGTTGATCGAAGATTTTTCTAGAGCTTTGAGCTCCATTTGATCATGGTGAATCCAAAGGTCGGGTGGTTTGATATTCGTCTTCTGATTAGATTCTTTTATATATCTATGAAAATTTCGTGTTCAAAAAGTTTAAATAGTTTAAATGTGAATTCTGTCGATTGCTATGGAAAAAACAAAGAAAGAAAATTACCCCTTTTTGTGATCCAGAGATTCCGGGGTTCGGCGACAGCACACAACAACAACCGCGACAGCTACACCGGTTAAAAATACCACAGAGAGTCCGACTATTATGTATATCATCAAATTCGAAAGCCCTCGACCATCTGTTAAATTTGAATTCAAAAAATTTGTTACGCGGCCAGCAGCCTATATTTGAAAGTACATTTTTAGACCGCGTTATTGATAACATTCGCGTTATTAACAACAATGAAATATAATACACAATTAGAAAAACAGAAATAACATAAAGAAATAATAATCAATCGATCACTTTGGTACATCGTGCGAACGGAAATAAGTTCCCATGAAATAAACGAGAGAGCGGAAAATAAAGATTGTGATCAACGTAAAAATCTTACCTCGAGCATGCGGATCGTCATAGTACACAATGCCATTGCCTAGCAAAGGAATAAAAACAAAGAATAATTGAACATTTGAGTGCAAAAATGAAAATATTCTACTACCATAGATATATTGAACCTATGCTACTACCAAGGGTGTAAAAATGAACAATTAACTAAAATCGAAGTTTTAATTACAAACAAACATGTGCTATACAATTTTGTTGGAAGTGGTCGATACTCACTCAGAGGTGTTTTGAATGGAATAGTAGATGAGAATGGACCGTAGCCTTTAGAGTTGCGGGCCTGAATCTTAAAATAATAAGTCGTACTAGGCTGTAAGACTTTTATCATAATTTCAGTCTGTTCTCCAATTAAGGCTTCGACGCGCCAATCTCTGTCCCATTTTGTATTGTCCGTTGTATACGATATGACATAACCTAAATAAATAGGTGACGATATGTTCAGAGCGATATTTTCTCACTACGATTTTTCACATTCCTCTTATATTTATTTTTTACTCACCTGTAATCGGTCCATTAGGCTGTTTCGGAGGTTGCCAATGAAGCATAACAGCTGTTGGATGACCGTCTACAGTCTGGACAGTGAGATCTCGAGGGGGTGAGCTTGGCGCGGCTTCGTGAGTCGTATTCAGTACCACCATACTCCAAGGAGATTCTCTTCTTCCCTGAGTTTATGAAATCATAAGATCAGGAGTTATTGTTCATTGGTAATTGATCATCAAATCTTCTTTTTTCTTACCTTGACCAATTTAACGGTAAATTCATATTTCGTGTCGGGTTTGAGGTCATCGATCATACAATTCAGATCCGTTGCATTGTAATATTTATATCGTGGGTTACTACTGTGATGATAAGATGTGTATCGTACTACGTAGTACCTTTTGTCCGTCACGTACTGTAGAATAGAAAAAGTTAGAAGTTAAGATTGGACCTGAGCTACGATATTCGGAAACGTACCTGACTCTTCGATAAGGTACTGTCAGTCCAATAAAGTACCATGGTGCTAGCTGAAAGAACGATAGCTTTTAGTCCAACCGGTGGAATGAGGGGTACGATAGATTCTGGTACCGAACGTTCCATAGTTCGGACATTGGCGTACGCAGGAGTTCCTTCCCCAACTCCGTTGGTCGCTCTCAAAGCAATTACGTATTCCGACATCGGTTCTGTCATAGAAAATACAGAAATTTTGTTTAGATTATTCGAGGATGTTAGAATTGAGAAAAATTTGTACATTCAGTATTGATCGAGACTCACCTAACGATTCGATGGTATAATAGCGTTGTTTGCTGTCTAATTTTTGAGTATGATTATCCGGATATCCTTTACCCCATCCCAAGGTATAGCCACGTACTTTGATACTTTGATCTTTTGGAGGATTCCAAGACACATGGATCGAATCCCACAAGGCCTTAGCTGTCGTGCGAATATAAGAATACGATAAAAATATCTATCGTGTCGATTACCGCAGGATGATCAAACGGAAACACGGTTGCTCGGATTTTACTTACTTTTCAAGTTGATCGGAGCATTGGGAACTTTAGTTTCGTCCAAATCTCTCTCGTAAGGTTCTATGTCCATGATATCGCTCCAAGGTCCAGTTCCGTTGACGTTTAACGCACATATTCGAACTTGATAAACGACGTGTTTTTCCAGTCCATTGAGTTGATACATTCTCTGGTTACCCTGTGTGGTTATGTATGCCCAATGCCGTCTGTCGTGTCTACGATACCTAATTTTGTACCCGGTAATCACCCCGTTTTCTCCTTCCAGCGGAGGTTCCCATCGGATGATTATACTCTGTCGAATAACAATGTCAATGAATAAAAAACTAGAAATCAAAGGGTACATTTATTGATCAGGAATATTTCTCACGGTGGAATTGCCCGCTTCCAGCGTTACGTTGTGCGGAGGTTGTGAAGGTTGAGCACTCAGAGTCCGCACAGTAATTTCACTGGTCGAAGCACCAGGTCCATTTTCATTAACGGCCTGAACCCAGAAATTATATTCAGTGAATGGCATCAGTTCTACAGGTTCATAGGTCGTCTCATTCGTCTCATGAACTTTTCCTTCGTTGTCACCCTGAAAAAAGAAATAGATCGTTTAAATATGCTCAGTAAAATCGGGGAATAATTTTTAACTTACTTCTATATACGTAATAATGTATTTGATAACCCTGCCGTTAGTTATCAAAGGTTCTTCCCACGTCAGAGCAACACTGGTGCTGTTTGTTGGGTGACCTTGTAAATTTAGAGGTGGTCCAGGAACATCCGCCTGTATACGGAAAAAGTGAAAATGAATATTTTTGAAAACAAAACAAACATATGTATAATAATCATTCAATAGTTAAATAGCTCGCCTCAGATTGAGTCGTAACATCGAGGATGGTACTGGATGTCCCTGTCCCTTGAGCATTTTGCGCAACGACACGAAATTGATACTTCATGTTTGGTTGCAGTCCAGGTATTACCCCTTCCAATCTATTGTGCAATGTATTTACAACTCGTTCCCTAATTGAGAGTAAGAAAAATGATTTAGTCATAGTTAATCAATAACTTTGGAAACACCTTGGAATATTATTTTTACCTCTGCGATCCGTCCTGTTTATAATAAACATAATAGGTAAGGATGTCTCCGTTAGTATTCTCAGGTTCTCTCCATCTCAGAGTAACAAATCTTGTGGAAACAATGACAGCGGTAAGATCTCTGGGAGCAGATGGAATGCTGCCTTCGATGGAGTCCAGGGTATCAGTTTCGTCTATAAAAGGGGATTCAGGGTTGATCAGGGAATCGGGATCGCCTAAAGTGCCCAGTATATCCGCAGGATCATCCGAAGGACTAATGGAAATTTCAGGATTTTGGGCGAAAGCTGGAAGCGTATGACCCAGAAGGGTGCTCGGGTGCTGCCAGGTATTATTATACAACTGTCGATGCAGATGTTTTTTCGGAAGTAACTTTGGAGTCGTTGTTTTATGAGCTCCAGATTTTTCTAGTTTCAGTTAGTGAGAAACACAGTTACGGAATGGGGGATAAGAGAAAGAAAAAAAAAAGAAAACAAAGAAAAACACAAATGAAAATAGAAAATCAACTGAAATTATAATAACAAAATAATATCGATAATAAAACTTAATGAAAAATCACCGTCATCAAAAATAAATTGTTTAATAAAGTAAAACAACCATTGTAAAGAAATTTTAAAATTAACTATACACTCCTTACATCCTAGTCTTTATTTTACTCACTCGGCTGGTTAATAATCAGTCGTGCCGAAGCCTGAATGCTGCCCGCAGGATTGACTCCTATGCACTGAAAGATACCAGCGTCGATTGGCAATAGCCCATTGATGCGCAGATTGTAGCTGTGAAGATGGTAGAAAAAAATAAAGAAAATGATCAGAATAAATTCTCGGGGAGGAAAAAAAAAAAAAGGAAAAATATGCAGTTCTTAATACCAACCCATTAACCAGTTGCCAATAGGCGCTCAGTGTAATTCTTTCCCCATTTTTTAACCACGTAACTTTAGGCTCAGGTTTTCCATATATTTCGCATTCTAACTCCAAGTCTTGATTTTCATTGGCAACTTTATCAACAGGTTTTTTGACGAATGTTGGTGGCACTGAAGCAAAATTTTTTTTTTATTTAACGTTATCGATCGTCCTGCAGAAATATGAGACGGATAAAATAACGTGATAAATTTTGATTCACCTTGAACCGTAACCTCGGCCGAAGCATCCAACGTTTCTACTTCATTTTCAGCTCTGCATTGATACAATCCATGATCGATCTCTCTAATGTCAGTAATCATGAGACTGGATGCGGCTACCATTCGGCACCTGATCGATAAGAAATAATTATTTGTATTCGAACTCTTTACGCTAATTAAAGAAAAAGTGTGAACTGTGAATCCGATATTACCTGGAATCCAACGACGCCAAATCAATGGCAATGCCGTCTTTGAGCCAAAAAATGACTGGCTTCGGATTGCCGTTAGCTGCACACTCCAAAGTGACAGTTGTTCCTTCTATAGCAACTTGCTGCGTGGGTTTTGCAATGAAAACAGGTGCGGTTGTTTCTTGATCTGCAAACGTAATAGGTAATCGTTTGAATATATATTCCGCCGACCAAAGTTACGAAGGAAAAGAAAAAAGAAATACCGACCGATATCACTCGTCAATATTGCAAGCTGTGCCTTGTTGCTAAGTCTGTGTTGTCCGAGTCCACTTGCATTACATCTGTATGATCCAACATCCTGCGATTGTACGTGATCGATTTCCAAAGCCCCCGAAGGTAATATCGTCATTCGACTTTCGTCCAACAAAAGAGGATGCTCATCTTTCAACCATTGAATAGTTAGAGGACTCAAAGACAGTGGCAAGGCACAACTTAAGTAAGCAACTTGGCCCGGATAAACCATAGTATCTTGTGGTTCTTTCTCGAAACTCGGCAGACCTAAAAATTTCGAATTATAGTTAACAAAAATACGACGAAGTAAAATTCACGCGAAGAAAAGCGATGGCTTAATTTTACTGACTTGCGAGTCTGATGGTCGCTGTTCTCGACACAATTGCTCCAACATTGTCTATCGAAGCTAGACATTGATATCCTCCGGTGACTTCAGAGTTTCCAGGATAAATTTCATTGATATATAAAGATCCATTGGCCAGCTGCGATCTTCATGGAATAAAAAAGTATGCAGTCATTGTAAACCTTTCAAGAGACTTCTTCGTCCGATTCAATTTTTTTCTTTTTCACAAACCTATAACTATCCCCGATAAACGATATCGGCTGCCCGTCATCGGTACGCCATTGAATCACAGGTGATCCCAAGGAACTCTTAGCCACGCAGTCCAATCGAGCTTGTGCTCCCTGTTCAACGACCACATCTTGGGGTTCTACGATTAGTTGCAATCCGCTTCGACTTATGGCTGTTACGAAAAACAAATAACATTTCAGATATTACGACCGAGCATCATTAAATTTCATTTGATCAAGTGATAAATTTGATCTACCTATAATAGGTTTCTAAAGTAGACGGGTATAATTGTGAATGAAAAGAAAAAAAAATCTAGAATTTAAGCACAAAGCAGAAAAAAAGGGAATAAAAGAAAAGAATGAAAAAAATAAACGGAGAATTTCCGGTCTTTTATGTATATCATTGTAATCAGATAATAGAACGCGAGTAGAAAGGGTATAGAATCTATTGTATGGGGAATTCTAGGTATCCTAGAGATCCAGATCACATGTTATAAGAGGATCCCTAACGAGCTTATTATATTCATATTCCTTAGTTTTGTTTTTTAAATTTTTTTTCTTCATCTCGTTCTATCTTCACAAGTGAAATCCGTTCGACTAGATAATTTCAAAATTGTAGAACGGAAGGAAGCGTAAGTTTAGTTAATATTTGTACTCGCAACTCCGCGATGACTAGAAATAAAGGAGGAAGAGGAGTAGGAGGATGAGGATCTGCAGCGGTAGCGTCAGCAGCAGTTAAAAGCCTAGAAAAAACAAAGAGAGAAAGAAAGAAGGAAAGTAAGAAATAAAGAAAGAAACGCCTTGAGGTGTGGAAGAAAATTTGTTAACATCGCCTAGACTAAACTTTAAAGAAAATAAACATCACCGACTGTTTGATTTACGAGCATATGTAGTATGTATAACCCGCGTATAGTCAAGAGATAGAAAGAGAGTGAGAAAAAGACAGAGAGAAAGAAAATGTCTTTCTACCCGACAACCTACCGCACGATGTGCACCAAAATAACACCATGCTATAAGGTGCACATAGCGCTGTAATAATACCCAGACTTCTATAATATACGACTAAACACTGTTGTACTATACATGCACGTCTGTATATGTATATTTCTCTTCGTACATAACTATAAAGAAAAAAAAAGAAAAAATTAATCGTCATTTGAAGAAAGCAAAAAAGAACAAACGATACAGAATTATATAACAGAAAGTACAAGGTGAAAATAAGGAAGAATAACAGAAAAAAAAGTATAGATTTTTATCAAGAAGATTAGGAGCTCAGGAAATTCCTGATCAATATATGTGTATATATGAGTAAAAGTTTGTGGGGGTTGTCGATTGAATGATAAATCTATTTATAGTACACACGATATGTAAAATAATTACGATAGTTTTACGGTAATTTAATGTTTTTTTCTTCCGTCTTCCTTTCTTCTTTTTTCGTCATCAATTTCGTAATAGCGTATAATACCTATATGTCCAGAGAGATATAACGAAATAGGATCCTCGAGGATATCTTGGCGGTGTCGTTTTTTTAAATGGAAAATATACGTAACGTATATGAGTATGTGTAGGAAATTTACATATATACTATAGATACAGGTATATAATATAGGTATATATCGTGCAGTCGAGAGAGACCACACCCTGAAGCATTAGCGCCCACGTAAATTAAATCGACATTGGTAAAGCGTTTAGTTGGTGGCACGAGACTTTCTCGCCCGTTGCATTTTATTAACCGCCCAGGAGAAAAACGGAATTTCAGATAAAGTCGTATAGGTATCCGCATACGTATGTAGGAAAGAAATGATAGCAGGACCGCTATAACGAAACTTGCGCGCAACGGAGATTTTCGATCAATCGATGGATCAAGGATATAAATTTTTAATCCTTTTTCCTTTCTTTTTTGTTCTTTTGGAAGGATTTTATAACAGCAACAATCTACATCCTTTCTTTATATCTCTTCTGAATCTCGATTCGATTAATTTCGTTAATAGCTGTGTGCAGGGGTAAAAAACTTTAATGATCAATTAATCGATGGGATACGATAATTAATTAATTTCGGACAAAGTAGCTGCAGATACAGCAGAGGCTGTTGTATTTGCGGACGATAAATTTCCTGTATATCTACTTCGTAAGTAAAGTGCGATGTGAACATTTTATCAGTATAAAATCTGACGATCTGATCTCCGTTATACGAACTATAAAAAAAGGTATGATAAATCTACGATTACAGAAGCTGTGAAATGGTAATAAAATTGACTGCGAATCGTAATGTAGATACGGAGAGAAAATCTATCTAGCAGATATAATACTATAAAACTTCGAAAACTTTTAACCACCCGCTGATTTTATGTGTATACCATAGGTAACCTATATACATATCTGGTTTTGCATTGCGGTAGCTGGCAAAATCGTCGTCACGGTCTGTAAAACCCTAAGAAGTCGCGTTATGCAGTTTAACTTTAATATACTTTTACTTAAACTCCTATTATTAGCCATACGACGTGTATAATGTATAGGTAATAAATAATAATCAAATAAAATCGACTTCAAGCAGGTAAAAAATCACGGAAAATTATACTGCACTTTATATTTCGTTTTTCTCCCCTCTTTCGCGCTCTTTTTCCCCGTTTTTTTTTCGTTTTTTTTACACGGGTTGCCGGATGTTTCACGTTTTTAATTAAATTGTCGCTTATACGTTATAGGTGTATAAGCGGTAACCAGATATCCACATACGGGACACAAAACATTCAACAACAACAACTGCAAAGGAACATAAGAATGTAATTCGAAACTACCCGCGGACATCTTAGGTTTTCGTATACACCTGGGCTTAAAGAGGGTGTAGAAAGGAAATGAGAGAGAGAAAGACAAGAAAAAAGACAAGACAGAACAAATAAAAGGAAGACGAGAAAAAATTAGAAATTATAGGGAACTTCGTTCACGCGTTATGAGGAAATTATTATATGGGGTGGTTTTTCTTTTTGATTATTATTGTTTTTCTTCCATCCCTTTGAATCGGTGGTTTTGACTTTTTCGATATTTTTGCATCGGTTTTCGGGGGACCAGGGAAAATAATCCATTCTGCCCCAACCACCCCTTCGATATGCAGTACGCGCATGCATGGGGAGGGTCATACATACAGCGATATTATACACGATATCCACGCAATTATTTCTATATATCGGTAGACAATGGGAGCCGGTAGTTTTCGGAGTGGTGAATTGAACCCTGGGGAATAGAAGATGGGAGGTACGGGGGGATAGGGGATAACAGAATTACCTCGAGGGGTAGTCGGTGGAGAGCAATTGGCAACCCTGCAAAACCAACCCCTATAGTATACCATATATACGAAACTTTTACTACTTTTCCACTCTCCCGCCCCCACATTTACACATTTTATACACCTACGTACGATGTGTGGAGATGATGTTATTTCCGAGAAGGCACTATATACGGATCATAAAACTCTGCTTTACTCTTCTCCGTAATATGTCCAAATTTTAGTTTTACTTTTCGTTTTCTTTTTGCGGAAAATAAAACGACATTCATTGATAAAAAGAATCTCCGTACGAATTATCGCAATTGATATTACCTATACATACCTATAGTAATTATTGTTAATAAGAATTTAAAAATTAAACCAACTCATAATATCGTAATTAATTTGCACTACTGTACAGTGCATGTACCGTACAGCATAATTTGTCATGTTATTTTAATTTCTTATTTAATTTTAATTCTTTTTTTCCTCTTCTGATTATTTCATTAACGTTAATTGGAAGGTTAGTTCGAGGTTTGTCAAACGATGCGGAAAGTTTAGAGAGGGAAAGAAGAGTGCACGTTTGAGTTGCTTGAGATTGAGAGGAAATAAATTAAATGAAATGAAATAAAATTAAATGAAATGAAATAAAATTAAATGAAAAGAAAAGAGAATTAAAAATGAAGGTATGAGAAAACTATAGATAAGCTGCGAGATATGATAGATACCTGTGAAATTAAATCACTACATTTTTATTGTTCTTTTTCTTGAAATCACCTAAAATAAAAAGATAAAATTTTTTATTCAACTCCTACTTACAGAGTTATTTTATCTAATGTCAACAAAATATTGAATTCTAAAGATAAAGTGGAAGGTGATTGGCACAAGTGTTGTAAGATATAAAAATGAGAATAAAAAGAAAAAGAAAAAAAATTCTAAACAATTCAAATACTATCACAGAAACTATGGCGCCCACCTGTGTATCACTTGTATTTTTTGTAGTATTGTAGTAATAGTAGTAGTAGTACTAGTAGTAGTAGTAGTAGTAGTAGTAGAAGTAGTAATAGAAGTAGTAGAAGTGGTAGTGGTGCGGTAAATGTTTAATCGTGCTAACGAGGATCAAAAATTCATGATGTACCCACGTAAATATGTCCACATGTGAATTAAACTGGGAAAAAATGACATAACTATCGGTAAAATAAAAAAATAAAAATGTATAAATGAATAAATAAATAAAAAATGAAAACAAAAATACTTTATCAATAATTTAGAGATTCGTATGTTAATTATCATCATAGTCCTCAAATAAATTTTCAAATGAAATTCCGAATTTGGAGTAAACATGTAGATATACAATAATCTTTGTTTATTTTTGTTTGTATATATTTTTTAATCTTTTCTTTCGTTCAATTCTTCTTATCTTCTGCTGTTGTTGTAATGTCAAACCGATATTTGACGTTATAAAAACAATAATAATTTTTAAATGAGAGATTGGTAATAATAAAAAGGGGTTTAATTGCGGTATTAGAATAGGTAATTGGAGCATCAATAAAGACTTTCCGGTTCATAAGGGAGAAGATAATTTCATTGATCGGTTTAATAAACGTGATAAATGTATGAATGAAAAATAAAACGTCGGTTTGATAAATTCTATTTGACATGTATTCCGAATATATTATTTATAGCGAAAATTACCTTGGCCGACGATTGTCAACAAAGTTAGAGAGATCAGTGCTACCCTCAACTCCATTGGAGGCAGTGTGTGTATCCGATATTTCAATCTTGTAAAGATCACCAGTTGGCTCTACCCACCCACAATACTTCTCACCCGATCACTATAAGGTAAAAATTTAACTTTGAACGCATTATAAATTTATACATTGAAAATAATATTCGATATCACCACACTGCTATTCGCACTTGAATGCCTCATTTTTCATCCGATAAACAATGATTTTTAATTATAAAACATGACTAGCGAACCGATCCACTCCTCCGCACTGTCGAATGTTGTAAACTCTCTTTAGAATCTGACGCGACGCCATTTTCTAATACCACTAACAACCCGCGCCCCCGTTCAGCTAAACCCTGAAACACCAACCCCCGCGAACTTGGAACGTGAAGTCGGGCACGAATTGTAAAAAATTTAACTAGTTGGATAACCCGATGATGAAAAAAAAAATATATAGGTAGACGTTAAATTTTTGTTTGTTCGGGAACTCGCTTTTATTTCCGACAAAAATTCTGACAGTTTACAACCCCCGAGTTGGACGACTTATATCTTGAGTATTTCGTGATTCGTACAATGGATTGACATCTTGATTGACTGTATCAAAGGGAAATAAAAATAAATCTCTTGAGGGAAAAAAAAAATTGGGGGAAAAAAAAAAACAAAAATTTCATAAAAAAAATTAAAGACAATATGGCCGCGCCTGGGTGTTGTGGGTAGTGCGTGATTTTCGCAAGAGATTGACGACTCGTAAACAACTCTGTCGTACCACTGGTGTTAATATTATAGCAGATATTGGATAAATTTAATTTGTTAATGGGCGGGCGGACTTTTACGGAATGCTGAAACGATGCTAGATGCCATACGAAGCGTGGTGAGTAAGAGCGTGACGATGGTTTTAACGTTCCGAACTTCTGGTCTGTCTATTTTTACTCGTAATTCATCGATTTTATTTTCGCGCAGCATAGGTTTTTCAGATATTCATTAACCCCGCATAGATAATGGCTGATATTTTAGCTGGCTAATCATTATCCATAAAATTTTCACGTCATCATTAGTTGGGGGTATACTCAGCTTGAAAACTCCTCTCTTGTTGTTGTTATCATTATTATTATTTTGCAATTCAAGTGAAGATTG
The DNA here is from genome assembly GCA_963932425.1 of Athalia cordata. Lineage (NCBI taxonomy): Eukaryota > Metazoa > Arthropoda > Insecta > Hymenoptera > Athaliidae > Athalia > Athalia cordata. Next base: position 2,963,141 of record OZ010627.1, read on the forward strand.
ATTATAATTATTCTTTGCCGTTAGGTTTCCGCCAACGTTTTTTTCTACAAATACTCATTGTGGAAGTAGACCTTTGGAGGACTACGGTGAACTCACCCTTACCGGAGAACTCGTTGTTCTCCGGATCTCGTTTTTGGTCGTAGACTAAGACATATCCTCAGTACTTTGCCAGTCGACTCAAACTACGGATTGGCATGGATAATAGGGGTACGTTGACTCGAGATTTTTTCCAATGTTCTCCATAATACACAGCTCTATAGAATCCATAGCAAAGTCAAAATTGTGAAACCAAGTTCGATGTTTTATTTTTCCGCCTTGAGAATCCACTGTACAATTTATCATCTTCTTTGTAAATCCGACCTGGGTCTTAGTCGTTCTCATACGCTATAAAATTTTGCATGCCTTCCTACAAATCTTAAACAAAAATGGAATGAACATAAACGATGACCTTTGAGAGACACACAAGATGCTTATTTATTAATGATAAATATAATTTAACTTCCATCAACGTACGCTTTAGTTTGTTTGTATTAAGCTGGTACTAACATCGTGTTTTATTATACCCATTTAACGACAATGTAACAGGTGCTCTGCATGTGTAGTTTGAGATGAACATAGATATTTTCTAATCCTCACAGCAAATCACGTGTCAATAAATAAATTTGATGATTTTCTTCGTCAGTCAATTTTGCGAATTACCATTTACAGACTAGCTAGAGTTATCGTTGAGTTATTGAATATGTAATGTTAATATTATCGATGAATAAATAAAGTGCCAAGTGTATTATACGCATAACTAATTCCTAGGGGTGGAAGGTAGCACTTTACTGAGACTTGGAGACTGACAGTGGTTAAAACGCTGGAGAAAGACGGTGGAGCTTTGGAGGAGGGGGAGATGTCTGCTGGTACCCAAGGCGAGATTCGGGTCGGTCCATCCCACCAGGTTTGCCCGATTCTTTGGAAAAACCTCACTGCTTCGTAGCTACCTTGCCAATATGGGATATTTTTTTTTTTTAGGCTTGTTCATTTTAAGACTTTCCACTCGGTTAAACTGCTAATGAAATAAAAAAAAAAAAAAAAGAAGAAATTCTTCGATCGATAAAAAAAAGTTTGTTAAATATTAATACGCACGTGATAAATCTTTCATTTTGCATTGCATTTAAAAAGGTAACATTTTCGTGTTTGTGTACATATTAATATAAATAGAAAAGAAACTGAAAACTTTCAGACCATTTTCACCTCACTCGATAGACCTCGGTGACAGTTGATGTTCGGTTGACGCTTCTCAAATTCTGTTTTTTCTCTAATTATCTTAGAGCTTTGAATAAGCAAGCCGGTATACATGTGTGCATGACTAACTCGCTTTGGCAGTGGTGCTAACCGCGCGCTACCCTGAATTTTGGGTACAGGAGTTGGTTTCTTGCCAGGCCCGGTTGCCTGAGTACCGGCCGGGCATCCCTCCTGGAGAGCTTCATCCGGATCCAGAGTTCTCCAAAGAACGAGAGGAACTACGATGGGTTCCGGCCATGGCTTTGGACGGAGACCTATTGATGTACTTAAGAGCTGCCCGATCTATGGCTGCCTTTGCAGGAATGTGTGATGGTGGATCTCCCGACGACGGTTGTGTAGCTGCTTCCCGTGACGATACTACCATTAACGCTTTGGATATTTTACACGACTCTGGCTACGACCCCGGCAGAGCCCTTCAAGCACTAGTCAAATGTCCCGTACCAAAAGGAATTGACAAAAAGTGGTCAGAGGAAGAAACTGTAAGTATACACCAGCTGCATGATCATTTGTTGCTAAAAATTGGAGGATATTAATTAATACCTAAGATAATATCGATAAATGACAGACGATCTTAAATATTGTTTACAAAGTTTTTAGTGTATAAGTTTGTTTTTTTTTCTTCTTTTCTCCATTCGCAGAAACGTTTTGTAAAGGGTCTTCGACAATTTGGAAAAAATTTCTTTCGCATCAGGAAGGATTTACTACCCCACAAAGACACGGTAATTATTTTCTACTGACTGACGCAAGTCACATGAAATCTTGCGATATATTCCTTATTCTAATTGCTATTCCTGTTCAGCCCGAACTAGTCGAGTTCTACTACCTGTGGAAGAAGACGCCTGGTGCAAACAATAACAGACCTCACAGAAGAAGGAGACAGGGTTCCTTGCGCAGGATTCGCAACACTCGCAACTCCCGTGCAGGTACACCTAAGGAAGAAGTTCCTACTCCTACGAAAGATACTTCACCCGCTGCTTCGAATCCCAAAGAACCTGCATCTGAGCCGGAAACGGCGCCCGCTGGGACACCGGCGAGCAATAATCCCGGGGGCGAAGTCAGCTCCGTGACGGAAGATGATAATTCGGAGGAGGACAGCGATTCTAGAGATACGAATACAAACGGGACAGCTCAATCCTGTCAACATTGTTTTTCAACTAGTTCAAAGGACTACCAAATTGCGGGGAAGGATCGACTCCTTCTTTGCGCCGAATGTCGAGCGCATTTAAAAAAGACTGGAGAACTTCCGCCCGCACCTCCCTACCTGTTTCGCCCTGTCCCTGCCGAATCGCCTGACAGTCCAGGCAGGATGAGAACTCGAAATAAAGCTAAAGAAACGCCCAGACCAGCCAGACCCAGGAGAGCAGGTGGAACTGATACGCCTGACCAGGAAAAGCAGCAGCAACAGCAGCAGCAGCAGCAGCAGCAGCAAACGCCTGATAAATCTAAGAAAAAATCATCAAGTAAACCTGAAACGCCGAGAAAAGGACAAAAGCGTACGCAAGCTGAGGATCCTGAAGAAGATAAGGATTCGCAAAAGCGCAAGCGAGGAGAAAGGCCCGAAAGCCCATCTGAATCTCTTACAACTGACAGTAATTCTTTGATGGACGAACCTGAGAGAGAAACGGAGGGTGAAACGAACGAGAATCACTCTGTTCCGGTCGCTGTTCAAGTCGACGAACCTCCGAGTCCTGTCGTAACGACACCGGAGGAGCCGCTTGAACCAACACCAGTTTCCACACCTGTTCCTCCAGCCATTCAAAGCCTACCAATTTCAGTACCAGTTATTCATTCTGTTGACAAAAAGCCGACGATAGAAGAATTAGCGGAGGCCAAAGAGCAGATGGAGGAAATGCCAATGATGATGAATCAGCCCTTGAAGTTGGAAGTACTCCCAATGGAGAGAGCCATGTCACCTCCGGTAGAAGATAACAAAGAGTTAATTCAACCGATAAATGCGAGCACCCAGCAGTCGATGGGTGGTGTCGACATCGGGCAAAGTATCCGAAATTTATCACAGCCCAATATAGTAAACGCACAGAATTGTACGCAGAATTTACAAACGTTGCAGGTCGCACCTCAAACCCCGCAAGTTATGCCACTCAACATGCAACATCCACCCCAGAATATACCAGTGAGCCAAAATATGCCGCAAAATTTGTCCCAGAATCTGTCTCAGAATATGTCACAGAACCTGTCGCAAAATATGTCCCAGAACATGTCGCAGAACATGTCGCAGAACTTGTCGCAAAACATGTCGCAAAACATGTCGCAGAACTTGCCTCAAAGTATGTCACAGAATATGTTGCAAAATTTGTCTCAGAATTTACACCAATCTTCGAATCTACCACCAAGTATGGGAAATCCCCAGAATATCGGTTTACCACCAAACATGATCGGTCCTCCGAGCATGGGCAACCCGCACAGCATGCAGCAGAATATGTCTGGATCTTCGTTGAATCTGAGTTTACCTCAAAATCTGTCTACAAATATATCACAGATGCCACAGCTGTCAAGTTCCCCGCAACCATTGGGACTGCCAGTTTTACCTCCTGAAATTAGAATGCCGGAAAGGATACCGGAGGATAGACTGCCTCCTAAACGTCACAGGGATAACAGAATACTCGACAGGATGTCCGAGAGGCACCAGGAACAGCCGGATGGAAATGGTGAACTGGATAGGCCGGAACCACAGAATTTATTCCAGCCGATTCCCCCACCTCAGAATATGATGCCTATCGAAAAACCTCCACCTATCGCACCTTACTCATTAGCACCAACGCCTCCGATGGAGCCTCAAAATCTCAAGATCAAACAGGAGATTATTCCTCCCGAACCGGACCCTCTACAGAGCTTAAAAGAAGTGAAAGTCCCTGGATTTCAAACAGGGTTTCCTGGTCCGAGTTTGGACAATATTAAAAAGGATCCCGACAGTGCCAGCAAGCCTCCAACTCCCAGCAAACATTCTATGGTACAAAATAATCAACAAGTCGCTCAGATACAGTCGGTAGCAGCATCTCCTACCCCAAGTTTGCCACCGCCACCAACTTCCATTCCACAACCAGTCATGCATCCATCTCAGCAGCCGAGTCCCCACATGGCGCATCCCTTCCATGCTCATCACCCACTGATACATCATTCACTATTCGCTGCTATGCACCCTTATCATCACGGTGGAATGGCTTATCCCGGTTATCCACCTGTCGGTCCATATCCTCCGTTCCCTGCTTATCCATATGGTCCCGTTCCTCACGCAATCCCTCCTCCATCTCCTCAGCGAAGTCAAGAAAGCACTACGATGATGACGGCTCACCATTCAAGCACGAGCTCGAGCGTAACGAGAGATGAGGGTGACAATTTGATCGCAACGCACCACCATTCCTCTAGCATGCATCAGGCGACAACGTTGCATCATGACAAGTTGATGACGATCTCTTCTCACAGTTCACATAGCCATTCTCACAGCCAGTCTTCGCATAGTTCTCACAACGCTCAACGTAAACCTGCCCTAGTCTCAGCTTGTTTAACTTCTTCAAGTTCGGTGCACCATCATCATCGCCCACCTCAACCCCAACAGCCAATGCCACCGGAGCCAAAACCTGAGCCAGAAATGGTTGAACCGGAGCCTGAGGAACCTCCGAGTCCTCGAGGGCCCTCGCCTGAGCCACGAATGGAAGATTCGGAGTGTCATCGATCCCAATCTGCCATTTTCCTACGGCATTGGAATCGGGGGGAAAACAATTCGTGCACGAGGACAGATCTAACGTTCAAACCGGTTCCTGATTCTAAATTAGCCAGGAAAAGAGAAGAGAGATCGAGAAAACAGGCGGAACGAGAACGAGAAGAAAGAGACAGGGCTGCTGCTCAGCAGGTTAGAAAAATGTCAACTCCGGAAAAACAACCGGAACCTTGTAAGCCACCTAGTCGCGGGCCTCTCGAACCCGTTGTGTCTCCTTACGATCGTTACGCAGCCAGACCTGGTTCCTATGCAGATACACCAGCTCTCCGGCAGTTATCAGAATATGCCAGACCACATGCAGCCTTTTCACCTGCGAGGCACCCTGGTCCACCGGATCCTATGCTACATTATATGTATGGCCCAGTCGCCAGGGAACGACTGGAGCTCGAACATTTAGAACGAGAAAAGAGAGAGCGTGAAATTAGAGAGCTGAGAGAACGTGAGTTGAATGATAGATTAAAGGAAGAACTGCTCAAGGGGGGTCCGAGATCAATGCCGGGCAGTGTCGATCCCCATTGGTTGGAAATTCATCGACGCTATGCCGTTGCTGGTCTCGCGCCAGGTCCTTCCGGTCCTCCTCAGGGACTGCACCAGTTTGGTCTCTACGGCGCTCCCCCTGGTCCTAGCCAACTGGAGAGAGAACGTCTAGAACGATTAGGTATGAAACAGTTTTATTTCTTCCATTTCTAACTCAGTGACTTTTTTACGTGGTAACAATTGTCGTGATATTGTCTGCGCAAATGTGTTTGCAGAAATGTTCCCTTTATTTCTGAGCATAGAAATAAATTCACCATTTTTTCGGTAGATCACAATTCGACCTAGATCTTTGTCAGATGTACTGCGTATCGATAACTGATTTTGGTTTCTTCTAAACATTTTCCAAACTAAGCTACTTGGCTATATTCAAGTTACCCTCACCAAAAGAAGACACTGATGTTTGAAATTGATTTGCCGTTGTTTGAAAAAGTAGTTGACCATGAAGTAGAAAACACGTCAATTGTTAATAACAGTATTCCAATGGTGTGTAGATAAGATTTCAGGTTTCAGGTATAATATCAATCTTTTTCTTATTGGAGACATATATTTGAATCATAGGACCTCCATTGTGAAATGTTCCTGTTGCCGAATGTATCATTTCAGTTAAAACAATCGATGAATATTAATAATTATTATCAAATTATAAATTCAAAGAGGTAACAAGTACCTGTAATCGGAGAGAGATAACTTTTACAAAGATTACCCAAAGCTTGATCGAGCAATAATATAGAGCTTTACGGAGATGCAGTTAGCAATGATACCAGAATTAAAACAACTTACTGAACATACATCGTAAAATGAATATAAGAATCATTAGAGTTGGAAGAAAAACCCTTAAATATCCCGCTACCAATCACAAGCTCTGGAAGGATTATTGTATCGAATCACACAGAATGAGTTCTGTTTGGATTGAAACTCATAGAGAGTTGAATGTGATCCGATATCTTCGAGCTCCTTTACAACCCTATACCCATCAGTGAGTAGTTTATTTCACCGAGGCGCTGTCGGGTTTAGGGATACCGACGGCAGCCGGTGGGGGGCCAGCAGGGGCAGGGGGCGGTCATCCTTCGCACCACCATGGCCAGTTGGACGAGCGGCTGGCTCTGGCTGCTGACCCGATGGTCCGGTTGCAGATGGCTGGCATCTCGCCCGAGTATCACGCTCACACTCACGCGCATACGCACGCGCACACTCACTTGCACCTACATCCGGGACAGCAGCAGGCCCAGCAACAGGCTCAGCAACAGCAGGAAGCAGCCGCTGCTGCGGCTGGATTCCCCCTGCCTGGTAGGTGATAGGATCTTCGCCGTTAGTTACAAAAAAAAAAATCCCATGTCGAATAACATTTCACCTGCGTCTTAACCATTTAATTATTATGACAAAAAACATTGGCTATTATTTTTCTGCCAGAAACCACCATGTCTGATGATTGTACAAATTCTGCACTGCGTAGCTTTACAATTCCACTATTTTGTTTTTTGTTTCACTTAGCTGCTGCCGGAGCAAATTATCCCAGGCCAGGTCTGATGTCTCGAGATCCTTCGATGGGTTTACATCCAGCTGAACTCCTCGGTCGACCATACGCCGACATGGCAGTTCACCACGAACAGTTACAGCGTCACTTAATGATGGAACGAGAACGTTTCCCTCCTCATCCTTCTCTCGTTGCCCATCACGAGGAGTACCTAAGGTTTGTGTTGTAAGAAAAATATCAAATTCTTTATATAAACCGTAAAAACAATCCTGACGCGTTAAACACTTTTCCATAAGCTAAACTCGCGACTAATGAAAACTTATTGTTTTTTTTTTGTTTTTTTTTTGCTTTTTTTTCCCCCTTTTCTTTTCTAGACAACAACGCGAACGTGAACTAAAAGTACGGGCCCTGGAAGAAGCTGCACGAGGATCACGACCTTGAGCATCTTTCTGTTTTTATTCAAATTATTTTCAAAAGTTAGGGACGCAAGTAGCATAGTTATAAGAAGTATATATGTCATTATGCTAGTGCAATCAGAAGACATTTTTATCCAAATTTATTTTTAGCTATACCTATAGCAGAAATCCTTCAGACTTTTCAAGCTTTTGGAAATTGCCTGTTATTTGTATTACGGATAGAAAAAGAAGAGAAAAAAGAAAAGAACAAACAAACAAACTAGTCGACAATATTCGTTGACCTATAGATCACTGCCTATAGTCGATTTCCTTAGTATATTAATTATTACTAAATAACGTTGGGTTGCAAAATGCCAAAGGTAAGAATCTTTTTGTTTCTTTTTTTTTTTTTGATACGAATTCGGAAATCAGTTGGAACATCTGACTTTTTAAACCAGATAAAATATGGCTAAGTCAAGGAATGGTTTGCCACTTAAGCTTGACTAATTTTCTCTATTTAATCACACATGACGAATGACGTTGTAAATCCGTCGTCCATTAAATCATAAAATATATTTCTCGATTTTTATTTTTTATTTTTTTTCGTCAATTGAACTAGCGCAGTGACATTATACTAATAATAATGATAATATAAAATCATAATGAGTATAGAGATAATGTTTAAACTAAACAACAATTGAGCAATGTTATTTATTTTTTTATTTACACGACGCATATATAGCAGAATAAGAACGCCGGACTATTTTTTAATTAGCAACTTAGTACAGTTCTGTACCGTATAAACATAATGTTAATAATAATATTAATAATAATAATAATAATAACAATAGTGAGTATAATCAACCAGAAAAGAAAAATAATTAAAAACAACAAAAAAAAAAAGAAGATATATCATATTAAAATGAGAATTAACATTTAAGTATAGACGAAAAAAAATGGAGTGAACAAAATAAAAGGAAAAATAAATAAATAAATAAATAAATAAGAAATAAGCATAATTACCTATAAGTAAGAAATATTTGATAGAATCAGTGAATGGAAAGAACAGAAAACTACAACAACAAAAAAGAAAAGAAAAGCAAACCGATACAAAAGAAACAAGATTATGCATAAATCGTCGTTATCATATTATTATAGATAACAAAAATAATAATTATTACGATAATAATAGTAATATTAATAATAATAATAGTAATATTAATGATAGCGATAATAATAGTAATAATAATAATAATAGTAATAATAACTATACTCTATTGTGTGTATCGAATGGTAACTAAATTTTATAAAAATACACGAATACTTCGACGGAAGAGCAGAGCCACTCTAATTAGTTTAGCAGATGCTTTTTTGCTGGTGGTGCCTTGTTTTTATTGAGTGTAATGCGAGATGCAGACTCTGACCACTTGTTGTGGGAGTCCCACTCACAACCATGGCTCACCATGCACAGACCTACCTACCCTTCGTAAATTTCGTGTAAGTTTAACTCACATTAACATGTGTATGACACATGTGTCCATGGAGGGGAAAAGCTGTGGGAGGAGGAATTTAAGCGCATAGTGGAGATCTTACTCATTCATAAAAGAGCTTTAAGTGAGCAAAGAGCATCTCGCGATAAACTTCGAATTTTTCTTCAAAAATAATTTTAACAGAAGCTGAATCGGGACGATTTATCAATTTGTGTATCAATTCTTTGGTTTTATCGAAAATTCTGGATATGGCTGCTAGGAAAAAAGATGAACCTGGTAAACAACGATGCCAAGCTAATGCTAGAGAGCGTGATCGTACTCATAGGTAACAATTAATTTGAGTAATCTTTATTGGGGATTATTTATTTATTCTCGTCGTCAATTGAAATTCAATGTTTCGTTACCTCGATGTATCTCTGATTTTTTGTTATTTTTTTTCTAGGAATTTTAAACAGAACAAAAGATTTCTTTATAGAAAAAATTTACGAGTTGCTGTTTCGAGGAAAATAAAATTTATTATACATTCAAATCATCAAATAACATTTATTATGAATAATAGCAGGTTACTATTCGATTGCTATTTGGTCAGGTGATTGAAAATTTTCATCCTATTGTGCAACAAGTGTATGTGTGCTGCGTTAAGAATTGTTTAATAATTCGAAACTTTTCTATCGGTGTAATTATCTTGTATTAGATCAGAAACTTTTGTTCTGTTTTACGATTAGCCTAACTGAAATAGTCTTTGGATTAGTTCTACCCCTCGTGTTTGTTGTAAGACGTCATAATATCCTGACATTATTCTTTGTGAAATGAACCACTAGTATTATATGTATTGCGTTAGTGTATTTCAAGTAAAAACAAATGCAGGTGCGCTACTCAAGAATCGCAATCTTCACTGTGCAGCGTAAACACAGCGTTCACTGCGCTTAGGACATTGATTCCAACCGAACCAGCCGACAGAAAATTATCTAAAATTGAAACATTGCGCTTGGCAAGCAGCTACATCAGCCATTTGGGTGCTGTTCTTATCGTCGGTGCTGCTGATCAGCCTTGTCTACGATTAGAGGAAAATCACTTGCGATCAACAGCTACTAACTCATGGAATAATGAACCGAACAACAGACCTCAAGTCTGTACATTTTGTTTGGCTACACATAAAAAATACGTGAGTATCATTTATCATCTGCTGAAGAGTAGGAGTTTTGCATTTGTTTAATGTGACACAGAGTGCATATTTATTTTTTTTTGTTTAGAATTTGAACGTCGCCTCTCAAACAATATCGGACTACCAAAATCAAGACGGTTCTCAATATATTATACTTTCTGCAGGATCTTCGTCGTATTTTGATTTAGACCCGATATACTAAAACTAGAATTAAGTTCGTAACTGTATATTAATTGTAAATATGAAAGCGATGTAGAGTGAAATAAAAACTGCTGTAATTTTGACTTAGCTTGCGGATGGTGTTAAATAATAGCAGACGATCATCGCCAACGATTTCAGCCGGTCAAGTGGTCAGGTTTTGGGACACAATTGTTTTTGTCTTTCGTAGCTAACAATGCAGTGAGGAAAGACGTTTTCCTGTTTCTCCGGTTTCTCGTTCAGCGTTTTCCATTTCAGTGTTTTCTATTCGGTTATTTATTACCACATAGATAATATTAATAATTGATCATGTTTATCTACCGATTTAACCATCGCTCATGCTTAGCAGGACATTAGGTGAGATTTAATAAACATAATTTCATACTATTTTACACCATAGCAACCGCATAAAACTCACCTCGCCATCATTCCCATTAGTTTTGAAACACCAAAATTTCATCAGCTCCAGCTTCACCAACTCCATGTTTCGACAATGTTTATTCTCTGTTATAAACCCCGAATTTTATCATTTTTTCGATCCTGGATCAAGATTTGCATCGCGTTATTTTGAAACCTCGATGTAGGGCTTATTCTTCTCCAAACGCAGCGCAATCATTCTCTGTGTTGTTTTCATTTGTATAGATTTTATGGATGGCATTTTCTGTGGAAAAAAATGGCTTAAAAATTTTAGAACCACATATAATGTCATTGACCTTTTAAAGCCATTAAAGATGACGAAAAAGGGAGAAAGGTCTCGATCAAAAATATTGCAAAAACAATTGAGGATATTTTTTGAAAAATTCAAATGGCTCTGCCGGATGTCCGGAACTTCTTCTGGTATATAGTTAGACGGTGAAATTTCAAAATGGCAACCACCTGATGGTTTTTTCGCTAGAGTTCACCACCGGATAATCGGTGGTAAATAATTTGTTAAAGACGCGGGTAATTCTTAATTATTTGATCGTCGGTTCGTTTTCTGAAGAAACATAAATGCTAGAAAATAGGTAATTGTATAAAATTGCATATTATTTATAACGCAAATTTCTATCATACTTTGAACTGACCCATTTACTTCTTTGCTGCCAGCGGTTATATGTCCTATAATCTCATTATAAAATACGCCATAACCTTAATACCATATAATGGTATTGTCAGAGATCAATCACGTAATATACTATTTTATCAATTTGAAAAAATGATCCTTAATGTCGCCCAGTAGTTGAACAATTTTATTTCCATATTCGCTCTATTTATCTTCCCCATTTACGTGTGTGCAAACTCTCATTAATTGACATGAAAGAACAATAGTAGAAAATAGTGGGAATCTAGCCCCAGACGCCGGCCATATTGGTATTTTCCAGCTATCACGTCGAATAAACTTGTTTTTCTTTTTTCCTAAACAATTTAGTTTTGTTATAATTAAGGAAAATAACCCTGGCCATTCATCGTATGCTAATCATCAAAACCTCGTATCAAGCGTTGAGATATTCTCCACGGCAAATGATTGTGAAAATTTTTGGTTTTTTCGCGATACAATTTAGCACCCCAAATACTACTGCTCAGGTGCGATAAAGACAGGCACAAAAGTAATAATAATAAAAATAATATAAAGAGGGATAAAAGAGAAAGATATCTCTTGTCTGTTCATGAAAATTCGCGCAAAGTATTGGAAGAATTTTAATGAAAATCAATCACCTGGCGATCCTGATTCCCGATGGATTCCATGCGATTTACAACTGAGTTGAAAATTAATTGTTTTGCGCATTTGATTCAAATTGATCAAAGTGGGCGCGCGGTAGCCATCTTGTAAAAGTGTTCTGTGTGGTGTTTGGAGGTTCTACGAAGAACAGGAGCTTCGCCAGAGGCTGGGAGTCCTTCTGAAATCCTCCTAGCGGTCCTTGGCAGTCCCTGGGTACCCAGGTGACGTCCCGCTAAGCCAGGGGACCTTAGTTACTTCGGATTCTTCTCTGCCCCACAAAAACACTGTCGAATTCTTCAGGATAAGATGGTGAGAGTTTTTCACAAGATTTTCCACATTATTTTTCTTACCTATCTTCGATTTCTTACATTGAAAACTTTCTTTTCATTCACCACAATCGATACTTTTCATTCGTCTTACGATATTCAATACTCTGCACCTGATGGGAAAACCTGATTGAAAATTACATTTTTTTTCTGTCATTTCTTTTTTTCTCATGTATAAATAAATGTATCTTGTGTATGTCAATAGTTCTTCTGTATATGTATAACTATACCGTCTGTTTTGGTTTTATTTTTATAATCATTCATCGTTGTTCCATCGATCGGTTAACTTGAACCATTGCTAAAAGGAGGTCATATACCGATAATAGTCAGATGCAAAAAAAAAATTGATTAATTGATCAATACTTGAAAGAAAAATTAATTAGTTAACTATGATTTTGCTGATTTCTTTTGTTCGCTCATAATCATGGTTATCGCAAAATGGATATCAGATGATGGACATCCGACGTCAAACATCAGATGACGGAGCAAACAGAATTTTGAACAATATTGAGTGACTTGTGCCAGTTATACTCAAAAGCTTATTTCTGAATCATCTCATGTTCAGAGTGTTGCAGTTCAAAGTCAGAATAAATCATCAAATCTTCATATCTAGTCTTTAATGAATGCTGTAATGTATTTTCTTTATTTTAATAATTTGCTTTTTTGAATACCCAGAAAAAAAAACAAAACATCTGTCAGCTCAATTCTCAAACCAGTAGTATATTTGGTTTGCTCAGAGTTCGGCGTCAACTGGGGGTACAGAGGGGTCAAGTCCAGCCTCTAGCCCTGCGTCTGCAGTAAGTCTTGCGATGGCAGCACCCAAGTACGGCACACTGGTGCCAAACCGTATTTTTGTTGGAGGAATCTCGGCCAGCACGAGCGAAGCAGAACTTGCCCAGCTCTTCTCTACATATGGAAACGTTAAAGGGACAAAAATAATCTCCGACAGAGCTGGCGTCTCCAAGGGTTACGGATTTGTTACATTTGAAACAGAAGAGGAAGCTAAACGACTTCAACAAGAGGTAGGGCAAGGACATCGCTTGATCTTTTTCACCAAGAATTTTCAAATTTCTCAGAAGCTTACCATTCCAATAATCTACCTTTCGATGAGCAAACGTTTTAACTTTTGTAGTCCGAATGCATCGTGCTAAGAGAGAGAAAACTTAACATTGCTCCGGCAATCAAAAAGCAGCTGTTCAATCGTTCTTTTGATGGTGGTTCAGGCTCTCCTCCAGCGGTACCTACGAGCACCTACTATTACGCAAATGGTAAGCCATTATTTCATTAATTAGCTTCTACAATTTCAATCGCCGATCGATCAATTGAAATAATTCCTCTATCCTTTTCAGGAATGGGTCTTACTTATCAAAATGGTATGACCTTTTACAATACAGGAGCTCCGGCTCCTGCAACTCCGGTGGCTCCGCCAGCTGATCCTGCGACATTATACCAAGCAACAAGTGTATTTGGTGAGTAATTCAATTCGATACCTTCGCTAATTCGTCGAAGTATTTTTCTTCAAGTATTTCTCTGACTTCAGGCCCTCAAGCGACGGCTGGTCATCAAACTTTTGCTCCAGTGATGTATCCTTGCCCTGCGCCATCGCTATACGTTCCGCAGCAATATCCATACTCTCCGATGCCCGTAAGTTTGATTTTCATATAAATGGTTTGATTCGGTATTTAGATTCGGAGGTTATTGAGATCGGTATATATGGGTACCTGAATTAAGTAGAACTTTTCTGCACATTCTGAAGAAGGATTCTTGAGTATTTAGGTATCTGAATTTCTCTTCTTTTTTATCCTCATCTTAAAAAATAAATGGTATATCGGTTACGGTTGACAGACAAACGGTCTGATGGGCGAAGGCATACCACCAGCGTTTCTACCCAACCCTCAGCAACTGCCCACTTATGTACTTCTCGACGCTATACAGTATTGAGGTCTAAAGGTATATGGTCTATGCTACGTGTCCAGCATGCGTCGCACCACTTTAAGCACTCTTCACTCATTTGCTATGGGTGCACTGCATGTCTTTCAATGTAGCATGTTCCGCTTACTCAACTGTGTCGCTCCTCGTTGAAATTTGTGATAAATCTGCAAAACACTATTACGCTGGCTGCATTTTGTGTGAAAACTTTTTTTTCCGCTGTAGCTGATTTCTCCTTGTTTTAAATTGGTGGAAGGCATTTGCCGTTTGGCTTTCAATCATTTCTGATGGTTGGATCATTTATTTGATTATCTGTAACTTGAGGTTATCTATATTTTAAACGCCGCATCTTACAAACCTTCGATATTGCCCTTTTTTTTTTCTTTTTTTTTATATTCTGGGAATTTTATCAATCCGACTTTGCTTAATGAGACTTACTAGATCTTGTTTTATTCTAATTTTCAATTACTTGTTAACATATCCTGTGCAGACGGAAGATCTAGAATGTAATAATACATGGTTAAAATATTCGTTCAATCTGCATTGTGAGAAAACAGGTAATTCATGTTACGCTAAATTTAAGCTGCCACTCACTGCATGTGTCTGGAGATCACAAGATCGACTGTTCTCCGATCCAAGACAACGCATCGATCACGCTGCGATGCGCATATTTATATATATAATACTACAGATACTACACGTACATATATAATATTATTTGACCGATAGAATTTCATGCAGAAAACTTTACTCTGAAAGATACACATATTTGTTATTACAGTACGAGCCGTATTACGCGGGGGCAGCAGCAGCCGGTGCACCTCAATACCTTTATGCGACTAACAGCTCGCAGAATACTTCGAATGGCGGGGGCAGTGCATCCGGTGGAGGTACCAACGGCACCGGTGCAACTAGTCCTCCAGTCGGGCCACCTCCAGCTCTTGCATCTTTGGCTCCTCCACCGCAGACCCATCATTTCTACGCCCCCGGAGCTCCCCCGCCTCATCATCATCCCCCGGTACCTGCAGGACCTCCGCAGCCACAGGTGGATCACTTATACTACTCCTTCGCAGCTGGCCCACCTCCTCCGCCTCCTCCGCATGCTCAGATAGGCCTCGCAGACCAGCAGCTATTATTGTACACGACAGATGGTACCTGCCAGCCTCAACAATCTAACGACAGTCAGGGACAGCCACAGGAGGTAAGATTACTCCGCGTCAATTAAACCCTGTACAGTCACCGCAAACTATTACCTGGCTCCTTTGAATTAGTTTGACAAAAAAAAACGAGTGGGAAAACGAGCAAGCTTCAACTTGCATGTGAATTCAATGTTCAGAGGAAAAGAAAAGAAGTAAAAAAAGAATTTTAGTGACGTAAAATCGATTTCCGAGGGTTCTTGTGAAACTTGTGGCGTCCACTCGACGTCGAGCCACACTGACGTGACAGCTCTGTGGTTAAACGTTAACCTCTGAGACTTCTCGGTCAGCAATACCGTTAGTTCCTCGGTGGCCTGTCAACTTCCCAAATTTATTAGATCAGCTCGCTACCATTCAGTCGGGATTCATACATCAAATTTGAACGGTTCACAGACTTGCTTAAACGATAACGACGCAGACGGTAGCGTCGCTCAGATGCACTGTAGAACGATCGTCTATCATCCGGCGACCGTCTACATTCCACACACCCACGCTTCTCCGTTTCATCAGTCTTCTGGGGGACCTAGTCTTCTGCCAACGCCAACACCTGCATCTCAACCACATCATACCTCGCTTCAATCTAATATAAATCCAAAACTACAAACTATCATGTCTCAGCGTGGCGATTATTCAAAAGCGGTCGTAGCGTCGGCCCAGGGTAGCTTTGTTAAGTCGCAGAATTTAAGTATTTCGTTGATTTCATCCGGTGTACATCATCAGGGTAGCGGCTATGGAAAGAGTCACGGTGTTACAGCGCAGTCTCATAAATATGTTAGTTCCCAATCAGATTTTGCTCAGAAATTCACTGCCAACGTAGTATCGACGGCTCGGTTTCCCGCTCACCACCAATATACCAAAAGATCATCGGGTACGAATGCGGGCTCGACGATGTATTTTCCTGGACAAAGATCCGGCTACGGCTCACACAAATCTATGGGGTTTGCCACGGGCGCAGTATTGAATGGTTTTAATTATCCCACACCGTGTTCGGGTCCTCAAAAAACCGGAGGTTACATAACGGGCCAGAACTACGACTCTTCGAGAGGTGGTGGTTACAATTATATACAAAAAAACAATACCGGTGGTCAATACAAGTCCAGAAGAACCTTTGACAATTCAAATAGTTCCGGTCAACAAACATCTGATAATTTTAACACGACAAATCAAACTGTTTCTCAAAACACTCACAACAACAACAACAACACTGCCGATACTGCTGCTACGGTAGTTTCGGAAAAATCGTCGAGCCCGCCGCCTGCCCCTTACTCTCCAATGACTCGGCCTCTCCCAACCCTTTCACCACCCGTTCCCCAGGTCCAGTTCTACGCTCCGACCCAGAACCGTTATCAGCCAGCGATGCCTCCACCGTCGACAACATCTGGTCAACAACAACAACAACAACAACAGCAGCAGCAGCAGCCTGCGCAGCGTCGATACACAGCAGCTCCACCCTTACGAAGGCCAACTGAAAAGTATCCTGGAACACCGTCCCAGGGTTCTATGTTACGTCAGCACAAGTACAAACCAAACGGTTTGATGCAAGCGGGTGGTAAATCTACCGACGACAGTCTAGGAGGTGCTGGTGATGCGCCACCCGGTGTTGGTCGAATGCCATTAACTCCACCGGGTACTCCGAGGAATAATCACCCTGCACATTCTACGGGAGATCAGAACCAAATTAACGATACTTGTCACCAGATGCAGGCATTGAGCCTCTAACCTTACTTCCGGTTCTTGATGGTTATTAAATAAATAACCACCCGAGAAGTTGAGGTATAAATCTTTGCCGAACAGAGACGAAAAATTAACCAAAACAAAACAAAACAGCTACATACTGACAGATTGAAACAACAAAAAATAACTAAACATGAAATAACAAACAATAACATAAACATTAATTAATAATTATAACAAGAAATGCGATAATCGTTATACATGATGACGATGATAATAACTTGATATAACACTGATAAGAGACATTCGAATATAGGTGTAATGAATATTCATAGAAATCTCCGGATCTGAAACGAACTTTTTGTGTGTGTAAATAAGGGAAAACAACACGAAAAGGCAAAAAAAAAAATATCACACGCGCAAAACGAACTTTTATTTTCTCGTGATCTCAATTCCTGTGACCGTGTTAATGAACGTCGGGACCTTATGAAGTGTGAGTTAAAAAAAAAACACAAAAAAAACTACCCCCAATTTATTGATTGATTCGTTAAAACGATGTTATTGAGCTCCTTATTAATTATACAAAAAATATAAAAAAGAAAAGAAAAAAAAAAATTAATTAATTAATTAAAAGAAAAAAAAAACGTTGTTAAATATTTATAAAGACAAGTTGAAGTGAAAGAGAGGGATAGAGAAAGAGTAAAACAGATAGCTAGTGATAGAGAGAGAGAAGAAAGCAGATAGAGAGAGAGAGAGGAGATGAGAAAATGATGATAATTGAAAAACGAAAAAAAAAAAATTAACAAAAAACAAAAAACAAAAACAAAAAGCAAATAAAAGGTGATGAAATAGTATGTAAGATAATAATAATATGATTAATTAATTAATAATATTTAAATATATGATATTGTTAGATGCGATATACACGAGATAATATATTATACATAAATATACTATATATATATACATATATTATAGCATATATACTGTATTACGATACACGCAGGTATACAAAAAAAAAAAAAAAAGAATAATAATATTATAATACCTATTATACTTAAATATCGCTGCGTACATACCCTGTAACATTGCTTTTCTTTTTCCTTTTTTCTTTATTCTTCTTTCTTCTTTTTCTTTTCTACCCCCATTTCTGTTCTCACCATTTTTCTTCGTTATTTATTCGATTTCTTTCTTTTCCTTTTTTCGTTTTTCGTTTCTCGTTTCTCGTTTTTCGTCCGCCAAAATGAGCATGTCATAGAAATTTCTTTTTTTTTTTTTGTTATTTCAACCGTCTGAATCGAAAAAAAATTATATATATACACATATGTACATGCATATACGAAACTTTTTTTTTCTCTCGCTCGTAAACACACACACACACACGTAAACACGTATAAGAAAACAAATATATAAAAACACACATATATATATACATATATAGGTATACATATTATATACATGTAGTTATTATACATCTGGGTGTCATGCGATATGAAATAATAATGATAATCGATGCATGATAGGCTCGAATAAGAAAGAAAGAAAAAAAAAGGAAATAGAGAAGACGAAAGAAAGAAACAAAAAAACAACAACAACAACAACAACAACAACTATTGAATCTCTCACGAGCAAGGCTAGATTAGTTAGAAAGAAGACAGGTAACATAATAATCGAATGGTAGTCTGAACTTATGAGTTAAAATTCGAAATAATAATAGTAATAACAATAATAATAATAATAATAATAATACTAATAATACTAACAACATCAACAACAATAATAATAATTATAATAATAGTATTGTAATCGTACAAATCGAGCGATCGGTCATGTGTTCAAAAAAAAAAATGAAAAAAAAAAAATATAATTAAATAAAAAATATTATAATTATTAACGATAACGAGATAACAATAATTATAACAAAAATTTAGACGATAGTACGGAATATATGGAAACGAATAGAGAGAAAATGAGGTGTAGAAAGAAAATCGGGGGGGGGGAAAAACAAAAAGAGATGAAGAAAATACGAAGTATAAGAGTTGAAAAAGAAAAAAAAGACAAAAAAACAGCAACAACAAAAGTTGAAACGATAAAATAAGTTGAATAATAACTAGTGATAATACCTATTATTACATATATATATATACTCTAAGTATGAAAAAACATATATACATATAAATATATATATATATACATATATAATAACGATAATATTAATTATTATATATAATAATAATAATTTAAAGAAAACAATATTATTATCAAATAATATAACGAAGACAACAGCCATTGTTGATAACTGTTATTGTTATGTTATAATAATATTAATAAAAAAAAGAAAGAAAAAAAAACAACAACATTATTTGTTAGGTAATAATAATAACAATAACAATAACAATAATAATAATAATAATAATGATAAAGATAAGAAAAATTATAAGAACGGAGTTATAGGGAAACAGAGATAAGATGATGATGAAGCGTTGGTATTCGTATATAATATGTATAACGGTTGCTCAAGGCACTGCCACGTCTATTTTATTTTATTTTGATTTCATTTCTTCATTTGTTCTCCTCTTTTCCTATCTATAACAATCAATCAATTAATTAACGTCGCACTTGTTTAGTTTTCTCAACCGAATTTCGAATCATCATTATTATTATTGATAAGCAAATGTTACTGTTCTATTACCACACCTATTCCTTTCTCCACTTTTATCCCTCTCCTTCTTATCCATCCTCCATTTTCTTCTTCTCCCGGCCAAAAATGAAAACCTATAGAGAGCGGGCAGGAATTATATTACTCATCGTTATCGATACAACACACATTAATGCACGTATCATTTGATTGAAAATTAAAATAAGGAGAAAAAAGAAAATAATATAATACTATTAATAACTAATAATAATAATAACAATAACTAATAATGAAAAATCATAATTTATTGTGCGCGAACCTTGTCGTATTATTATGTAGCTTTTAGTATTACATGATACAACATAATATACTATACATTATATGTATATTTAAATATATAATAAATATTATAATAATAATAATAATATTAACAAAAACAACAATAAATTATTAGAAAACGATGAGAAATTTGATGGAAAGAAAGAAGAACGATGAAAGACACACACACACAGGAATGATATTTGAAATAAAATACAGATGAAAGAAGATGAGATGGAAAGAAAGAGAAAAAAATTAATAAACGCAAAAAAATCACATAAAAAGAATAAAATAAAATATACAAATGAAATGCAAAAAAAAAATAAAACAATAATGTTAATAATAATAATAATAATGATTAAAAAAAAAAAAAAAAAAAATGTGTCGGCTGTGAGCTTCCAAGCAAATAACAATAATTAAATTATTATAATATTATTAATAATCGAGAGAAAGGAGAGAAAGGAATAGAAAAAAAAAGACAGCTAAAAAATTCACGTCGAACGATATTCTACACCTTGAAGAAAGCAAAAAAAAAATTGTTACGGAGAACGTAAGAAAAAAAAAAAAACGAAAGGATTTCTTCATTATAATAATAATAATAGTAATAATAATAATAATAGTAAATATATACATACATATACATATATAAATGAAGAATTTGTTATCTATTGTCGCGTGTTGCTGTTATAACTTCTTCTCTGTTTTACGGAAGGATAATAATGATTAATGATGAATGAATAAACGACGAGAATAAAAACCACAAACGAAAGATTATTAAAAAATGTAGAGCAGAAAAATAAAAAAAACGACGTAAAAACGAAACGATTGGATTTACATTATACTATTGTACGATTGCCGTAGATATTCGGGTCATTTGAACGCCGAATATATTACGAAATGATGAGATAAAAGTTTGAAAATGAAAAACAAAAACGAAGATCGAAGATCGATCGTTATTATTATAATGCAACATCATCGAAGGCCTATTTGATTAAACGGAGGTGTAACGATGTTAGACAAAACGAAACAAAGATAATCACAATAATAATAATAATGATAACATTGCAAAGGTAAAAGAAATAATAATAATAATAATAATAATTAATAAACAAGCAAAATAACCCGCCAACTGATTTTAGGTCGTTACGAAGAATAAGGAGAGAAGAAAAAAATTAAGAAAATAAAAACGAATGAAAAGAAAAAAGATGAAAAACAAAAAAAAACGATTGATTTATTAAAAAATAAGAGTGCCTTCTATTTGTTTTTTCGTGGTTGTATTGTTATACATTTGTTGCGTTATGTTCCCCAAGAGTCTCTATATAAATGTTGTTACGAACGAGGAAGAATGAGAAGAGAAGAAAAAAACAAAAAAACGAAAAAAAAAATTGTTTGAAAATTGTTGTTCCTCTATTTATTTATTAATTTATCGGCCTCGTGAAGCCACACGGTAATAAACAACATCTTGACGATGAACGCCCAGCGAATTTTTTCGAAGTAAGAATTTTGAAAAAAATAAAAACACAAAAAAATAAATTAAATAATTAAATAAATAATGAAAAAAAAAAACGACACGACGTTGCGTTGGTATTCGATTTGTATACCTGTATTGAAGAAGAAGAAAAAAAAGGAAAGAAATAAAATCGTTAAACGAAGGAGTAAAGACATAATACATAAAATGAGAAATAAAGGGAATAAAAGAAAGAAAAAAACGAATAGAACGTGTAGTAAAACCAAAATTCTATTATAAAATGTAATAAAACATCTACGGAATGGTCATTCTAGTATTATATGACATTAAAAATGATGAGTACATGCTAAGGATAAATTTAAAATAAAATACATACAAAGAAAAGAATAAATAAATGAATAAATAAATAAATAAGAAAACAAAACGAACAAACAGCAGCTAATTTCGGCACCTATTTCTATGTATGATACACGAGAATACGAAAAAAAAATAAAATTAAAAGGAGAAAGAAAGAAATAAAAAAAATAAAAAAGAAAGCATACCCCAGCAATATTTAAATATATATAAAAAAAAATGAATAAGAAAATATAAATAAAACATAATAATCAACAATATTCAATATACATCATAATATACAGGAATAGAATGTAACGCCAATGATCCTTGCGTTTAATCAAGCGCACAATATTTTATTGATCTGAATTCTTATATAGATCTAAGAAAAGAAGAAGTGAGAATTAGTAAGAACAAACAAACAGAAGAAACAAAACCCAAAGTTGTTAACTTACTGTAGTAAACGCGTTACTATATACATATATATATGTGAAATAAAAAAAATAAAACAGAAAAATGAATACAAACGAAATAGTGCGCATTATTGAACGCAGGATAATGCGAGTATGAATAAACTACATACATATATATATACTATATGGAATAAAAGATAATATATATATACATATATATATATACACACACATATACATATATATAAATACGCGAATGCGGTATATTATGTAAGAAAAATGAATAAATAAATAAATAAAAAATGGAAAACGAAAAAAAAAAAAATGAATCTATGTATAGTAACTATATATTATACAATACATATACATATATACATATATATAGCGGTAGCATTTATGAAGAAGATGAAGCGATAGAAAAAAAAAAGAAAATGAAAAAACGAACGACAAAAATATTAATAAGTGGATGAAAATAAATAAAATAACTGAATAAATGATTAAAAAAATATATACATGTATTATACACTCACACACGTATACCTATATAGATGCAAGATATTTTAAAGACCATCAAGATTATTCGTATTCGTTTATTTTATTTATTTATATTTATTATCTTTCATTCATTTCATTTCAATTGCTTTCATTTATTTATTTGTTCATTTTATTTTTTGCTTCTTCTCGTTTTCGTCATTGACTCGTCGAAGAAAATTGTAATCAAAACGATAATAACAATAACATTAACAATAATAATGATACCTAAAATAAAATAAAAAAACAATAATCCCAATCCCAATTCTATCGGACTTCTTTTCTACTAATCAAATGAAAATGGGTCTAAAAAAGATTACATTTCATTCGAGAAAAATTGTTTGGAACTGATAAAAATTCTAAGTAAAAGAGAAAAAACGAAGATGAAAAGGAATCAGCTGGTATAGGTATGGAATGTAACAAAGAAAGAAGAAGAAATCTCAACAGTTTTAGTTATTAGCGAATTTTCGATTCATTTTTTTTTGATTGTTTCTTCCTTTTCTATCTTTCTTTGTGTTAAATTTTTTTTTTTTTCGTTCTAATTCACATACAAACGACGGCCTAATCGTTATCGATCTGATTAGTTTTATATACATTTCAGGATAAAATAATGATAATAATAATAACAACGATAATGATAATTATAATTATAATTATAATAAAATTCTGTAGAGAAAAGAATTCCCAACATCCAGACTCTTTGTCTCTTACACACCGCATAATTTCCAGAGTTTTTTTTCTTTTTCTCACAGAAGAATGTAAGTTTCAAATCTATCATCATCATCATCATCATCATCGTCGTCATGATTATTATTATCATTATCCTCATCCCGATCGTCATATTATTATCGAAGTGTACTTGTGTTTTTTTTCTTCTGAAAAAAGGTATATCGTTTGTAAATGATACAGAATCTATAGTGAAATGCGTTCTTTCAAGATATCTTGCTCTGCAAAGAAAGAAGAGAAAAATTGTAACAAAATAAAAAATTAAAAAAAAAAAACCACAAAAAAAATAACAAACAAATAACAAAAAGATAATTAAATAAAAATGAAAGAAACAAAACAATAATAATAATAATAATAATAATAATAATGATAAATGAATGAATAAATAAATAAATAAATAATTAAATAAGCAAGAATATATATATATTAAAAACGGGAAAAAAAAAGGGAAGAAAACGCAAAAACATAAAATAATAAAATAAATAACACCGAACTCCAATGATAATGATATAATAGATTGTAAATGGAAAAGAATCACGTATAGAAAAAAGAAAAAAATGCATCACAAAAGCATGTGTTAAAGATACCCCCATACATATTCTATGGTAATGAATATAAATGAGAAGAAGAAAGAAAGAAAAAACAATAAATAAATATACATGTACTATACTATATACGCGAAATAATAAAGACAAAAAAGGTAAAAATGTAAGAAAGAGAAACGGAGAAAAAAAAGGAAAAAAAAAAACCACTTCGTTACAAATGTAAGAGGTATTATTATGTAATGAATATATGATGTATGTATGTATGTACAATTTTGTGAATAATTCGTGTGTGTATGTATGTACTATTATGTATATGTACGATTTCGTCATGTATGTACACATGCTTGTTATTTACAAAGAGAGAGAGAGAGAGAGAGAGAAAATAAATTACAAAAAAAAAAGAAAAAAGAAAACCATAAAATTAAAATTAAAATTAAAATTACAGATAAACGAAAGAGAGAAAAAAAAAAAGAAAAAAACGAAAACATATAATTAATATTCAAATGAATAATAAAGAGTATGATGAGAGAAATAAGAAAAACTTCAAGAAAAGCAGGAAAAAAAAGCAAAAAACAAACAGGAAGCAAATTGTGCATGAAATGACGATGAACGGATAAATTGATATAATTATAGTTGGCAAGTTGTAATAGTTAAAAAAGGAAAGGTGTAAGTAAAGAAGAAGGGAAAAGGAGAAATATGAAAAAAAAAAAATACAAAAAACAAAAAAAAAAAATACAACAATAATCTTCATTGCATATGGTATATATGAGAGAAGAAATAAATATATTGAAAATGAAATGGTTGATTTATTATTTATTTGAATAGGATAATTTTCCAATAACGCCTGATCACGGGCAACCCAAATGTCAAATATATATTGATTTTCTTTCTTTATTTTGGCCAGCCAATTGCGTTCGTTGGATGTTGTCTAGATCCCTGACCACAGACACGGAACACCTGTCGTCACGTTGTCATACGTTCTATTCCGTGGGAATGGGAAGTGGAGATTTATGAGGTCAGTTACTCCGGTAAGTTTTGACGGAATAGAAATTCATCTCGTGAGCTTTTCCTCTGCTTTTGGCGATAATTGAGAAAGTGTCGAGGTAATCCGTATAAGTAAAATTTACTATTCCCGTTACAGGTAATTCAGGATGACGTTCATTCAGAAATCAACGAATCAAGCGGCTTAATAACTCAACGTAATCGAAGTGAAATTCATCATCGTACAGTGTACCGGTAGCCAACGAATAAATTATTATCAGTCGAACGAACATCATGTCTGAATTTTTCTTTTCACACCTACCAACGACCACTTCATATCTCAAATTATTCAATATTTCTTTCGTCGAGAGAGAATTTAATCGAATTAACTGTCAATAAATTGCAGCTGATCCGTGAAAATATTTTGAATGAAAAGTGTTTTCTTGGCAAGTGCTGCCATCGTAGACGATTACAAGAACCATATTTGCCGCATAAGGCGGGTTAAGTTATTTTGAATTTTTTGCTACCAGGAATCCGCCCTTATGTGATAATATAGATGGACTCGTCCTGCGATATATGACCTTCTTTTTTTTAATGGTACCTGTTTAACTTTCAAATAATTATCAGACAAAACTTCCGATGGGATGAATTTTCTTCTACGAACTGACAGAGGCCATTATAACAAGAGTTGGGAGTTGGAAAAAATTGGACCAGGATCTCGCCCCGTTATCCAGGTTTGAATGTATAATAATTTGTTGCCAATATCTGCAGCGGTGATATTCTAATAAGAACATATGTAGGAATTAAGAGTGGTCTTAGATCCACCGACAAGCTGCCTTACTCGCTCGGCGTGGGATCTAAAGATAGTGTTTCTTGTCCACGAACACGAATAGAAGTGTGACGTCACT
This sequence comes from Athalia cordata, assembly GCA_963932425.1. Classification (NCBI taxonomy): domain Eukaryota; kingdom Metazoa; phylum Arthropoda; class Insecta; order Hymenoptera; family Athaliidae; genus Athalia; species Athalia cordata. The sequence continues at coordinate 2,989,111 of OZ010627.1, forward strand.
CGGTCTATCCTGACCAAGTGCGAGGGAGGCTACGGAGCTTGATGATCGTTGGCAGGGGACGTTGATGTACACCGTGGTACCATTATCTTCGAGCTACCAAAGACTCCGTTTCTTCTCCATCTTTCAAATACGTTACCAAATATATATTATTTCTTCTTCTCTCCTAACAAGAAATTATCGAGGTATAATTTATAGCAATTTATATATGATATTCTACATTCAGACGAAAATCTGGCAGTAAACCGATTCGTATACCAAACGGACGCATCTATGCAGCGTAGAAAGTCGTTCACCCTGACCGGGTCTTCCCCGAGTGTATATTATGCCCAGAATGCATCACATTTGACCCGATGCCACCTGTTCAAAGGCCAGCTGAGATCAGCAAAAAGTAAAGTTCTTCAGAATTTCTTTCTTTCTACGTTGGAGGAAATTATTATAGTTTTGATAAAAACGCAAATCCTGCCAAAGCGGTATATAAGTCGCGGTACAGGTTTGGATCTATAAGTTTTCATCACGTTTGTTAATATTTTCCGCATATTATTTTACTGTATAACGTGTTAACCGCTGTGTACGCAAATAATAAAACTTGGGCATCGTCCATAAGTTTTCAGCTCGTTCCGGGGATCTGCTCAGTTTCTTATACTGGCGTCTCGTTGTTTCCTTTACGATTAAATATGCGCCCGAATTTCAGCAATGATTAATAGGAAAGTACGTGCGACGTCGTGATCGCTTGGAGCGGAAAAAAAGATGTCCACAGATTCCTTCGACGAATCCGTGTGACTCGGATATGTAAAATTGTACGCAATGCGTAACGCGTCTCGCGTCGTTCCCGAATCATTCAACTCTGTAAAAAAAGATCCAAAGTATCATATCCAGTAGGTATACATTCGCATGTTATTCGATAATTTATGTACTTATGAATTCTGACATTAAAATAAACACCACCTACGCTTAGCTAGTCGATATTTGGAACATCTCGCTTACTCAAAGACTGCAGACGATAAATTACTTATAATTCTTTGTCGAAGATTGATTGTAAAATATTCATGAAAAAAAAGGAAGCAAGCAAGCGTCGTGTTGGCGGACTTGATTGTTCCGTTTATGCTAGACATCATGAGCTTTTGACAACTGATGAGAACGTTGTTGTATAGTTTTACAATCATTTCGATGTTAACTTTTTTCACGTGATCGGAAAAGGGTGTTTTAATTTTCGGAATAGTTATTCGTTAATGTCGCGTCTGCCAAGCCTTCAAAAACGTTGACGACTTGGTATAACCAGTAAACCACACATCGGTCGCGGGTTAGGTAGCGTTGGAAGGACATTGGTTTTAAAATAGTCAGCGTCCCCGCAGCAAGCGGTGTGCCGATGGAAGAGAGAAACTCTTCGAGAGAAGCCAGTTGTGCAGATGATGCCCAGTTGCCGATCGTTCTTCGAGCTTCGAACATTGTTTTCGAGAACAAAAAAAACACTCGCCGGTGGGGGGGATCGTTCACGTGCGCGTTATCTGCATCGTCCTTTTAAACATAAAAAAAGAAAAAAAAACACACGTATAATAAATAGACCCACTACATATAATTGGATAACATGTATAATGTGTTTGTTTGTTTATATTGCCAATAATTCCTGCATCGTTAAATTAAACTCCTTCTCTTTTTCTCTCTTTCTCATCCCCATTGTGCAGTCGAGTGATATAAGCTCATCCGGTTTCATTATACCGTTGCGGTGGTGATTCGTGAGATGAAGAAAAAAAATACCAAAAAATTTAGCTATTTAGTTTACGAATAAAATAAATCACCCAGTGCAGTGACCTTTGGATGCTCGATCTCGTTGTTTCGTATCCTCAAAAAGTTCGAAGAATCTCGTCGTTATTTTCTCTCGTTTCCTAAACTCTTCGATGATAAACTGATGCAGCTCCGAAACCTGCGAAAAAGTGTATATAAATTTCCAAACATGTTAAATCCGATGGGATTATTTGACGAGAAATAAAGAAAGGAAAAAAATACTAAAATGCAGGAAATCGAACCTAAACCGACGTCTTTAAAGAGCTTATTTATGAGCTTTCGCTCTTGACTCTATAATACAGTAAACTGCGAACGTTATATTTTTGTTTCACTTATTTTTTTCCCCGCAGTTTTTTCTTTTTTGTTCTCGAAGTCTAGGTGACTATAAATACCTTGAAACCGTATAAATCTTACGCATAATTGGAAAGTGTTAGAAAAAGAAAAAAAAAAAAAACGAAATTTGTGCAAGAGATTTACAACAGTGATCTTCATATGTAACGCTATAGTTATTCGTTATATACTTTTATACGAATGTACATAGATACGAATAAAAAGCATTTCGCACGTATTACAGTGACAAGGGGGTAAAACACGCTGCAAGGATATATATAAATATCATTATACATGCGTGTACTATCGTACCTGTATCTGTATACGTGTATATAACATATATAGGTATATACACATATGTACATATGTACGTATACTATACATACAATCGAATCTGGCACTCATGGGAATTCAAACTACCACGCAGTTCGTCGAAAACTACCACCAGATTATCGGTGAGAATTATTTCGTTACTACTTCATTTTTACATTTGATTATTTGTTTATTTCTTTTCTTTCAATTCTTTCAAATCAAAATGTTTCTGTTTTCACATGCAAATATATGACGCACACGTTTACATGTATAACCAACAATATGGCGTTGATTCAACTAACACGCGTGATTTTATTGTTGTTTTTTCTGTTTTTTTGTTGTTGCGTGGCAATGGTTAATCACATGATAAACTCGATCCTCATTTCCTCACTCCTTATTCGGATCCTGCGTTCGAATTTTCATTCGAATTCGCCGAGCCAACTGGAAAAGAATTAATCGTCATCGATGCGATCGGCAACTGCAGGATGATAACGACCACTGCACTGCAAGAATTGGAAAAAAAAAGCAAAAAAAATTTGTACATAATTATTATAATCCTATGATTATTTTTTCATTTATGTGTAATATATGTTCATCATGTATTGTATAAGTGGAATAATAAAATAATGTATCAATTGGACATATCGATATACTTATAATGATAAAACTAATTAAAAATTCGACTAGATTTCTATAGCGGGTTTATTAATACCGTTCTACTCGTTAAACACAATGTACAATTTATTTCGTGTAATAATGACGATGATAATAACGATAATAAATCAAACGGCTGGCAGATATACTCGGAAACGAAAATTAAATTTGGCATGTTTTCGTTTCCGAGTTAAGCGCGAAAGTTAATATCTGTATCTGTATCGTTATTGCAGCAGCTACTTTCGCCGAACACCGAAACCTATTATGATAAAAAACGAAATTAGGGGAATTTTGTAAACGTGAAAAGTGTTGATGCGATGACGGATATACACGTCGTAATCGTTTCACCCTAAGTAATAACGAAAATTACTTAACCAGCGATTTTTTTCGAATTTTTTTTTTATGATTGCTGTGAATTTTATTAGGGATCTATATTATCGTCCCGTCGTACGAACTGATACACGTCCGAGTTTGATTCCCATTTTCCTTTCCTCCTCTATTCTCTCTTCTCTCTTCTCCTATTCATCGCCATTAATTTTCATCGAACACGTGCTCATTTTGTATAAATGAAAGCAGATAGACGTCGAACTAACGTCAGCTTTAGCTTGTCGACGGTGGGTGTATAACCCGATCAGAAATAGATGCTTATAACGGCACGTTCTCTGATTCAACTTATATGCCAGACGTCGTTCTTATAAATGTAACATATCGAACACCACCACCACCATCCACCACCGAGTATTATTTCGCACCGATGATTATTAATATCAAATATAAACGTGAATCGATTCGAATTCATAGACCTATATTTTACAATTGTTACGTCATAATTCCATCATTTTTCTTTTTCTCTTCTTCTTCTTTATACATCTCCGAAAAACTTTCGCGACAAATTACACCATTTCCATTGAATCAAAAGAAAAAAAGAAAATTCTGTATATTTCTAATCGAAGTAGAGATTACGACTTAATCACTAAATTTTTCTTATACATTTGTAACAATTATCGGTGTCTAATGTAGCGAAAATTAAAAGAGTGCAACAACGTTTACGGGTCGGTGGATTCGTTTCGTATACAGTGTTAGACAAAATTTATTTCTAGCTTATTTCACTGTTTGTACATAAATTTTGGCTTCCTAGCCAAAATTACGTCACCCTATATATGTATACGTACGTACGTACCTATAATAACCGATATACACGTATTTTCCTATACCGTAATACGATGTAAATGTGAAGAAAAAAAAATTCTAATAGTCGAACACCTGTAATAATTTTTTTTTTTTTCGGTTTTTTTGGTTTCGGTTCTTTTTTGTTCTTTTTTTTTCATCGATACGACAGCGGCGAGACACGCGCGACTCGCTGATCTATTACCTACTTCCGGTTTTCATTCTTCGGAATCAAAATATATAGATTTTTTTTCTCTTTTTTTCCATCAAATTAATTCTGGGCACCAGATGTTTCGTTGTTTCAAATTGAAACACATAGTTGAAGAATAAAAGCGGGAAAAACGATCGTGTGTAGTTGAGATAGATTTTTCAAAGATCTCTGACTCAAAAAATGGGAATTCCAAAGAATTTCGATAAAATTTTCTAATTCTGACTTCACCACCTCATATACAAAAAGAAGAGAAAAAATGATGGTCCAAAATTGAACAACAAATGACGCTGAAATTTTGACAATCAATAATTATGTGTTTGGATAATTGGGTACGATATAAAGTTGCATAATTGAATTGAAAAGAAATGGAGGAAGAAAAGAAGGAATGGATAAAAAAAAAAGGGAAAAATTCTTCAGAATCGGTGGTTCCGAATAATCGTTAGGTACCTCGAATGTCTCGGGTATTACCGTCCGTCGTGTTACTAGGAAAGCTAGAAGATATCGGCGGTTAAAAAAAATTTCCACGAGCTTTCCAAGATTTTGAACCAGGTGGTAGCGACGCGGCCGACCCACGACGGAAGCTTTTCGAAAGCTTCGACGTTTCAAAACTTCTCTCTACCTACTCTACCAATGAACGATGCGTACCGATAACCACCACCAAGTTTCGGGAATCGGTATATTAAAAGCCAAGAATTATCCGTCGACGCTTTACTACCACCACGTCTTCGTCGTCGCCTTCTTCTTCTTCTTCTTCTTCCACGGGCGTCGGCGGCCTTGCGATATTTTTGCGCGACTAAAAATAATCACGTATTTTATAACCACTATAAGCAGCGCTGATCGCCCCAGACTATCCTAGTTTTATAGATGAATAGAATTCAACGATTGCCACATCAAAGATATATACCTTTTTTACTTCTCTCCAAATGCCATTTTTTTCTTCTTCTTTTCCTTTCCTTTTTAGTTTGCTCTTTTTCGTTTTTTTTGTTGTTGTTTTCTCTCTCTTTTTCAATACCGTGGACAGTAAGTTTTACGATCGGACACACTTTGTTCTTTATAGTATAGATATCTATATATTATATCCGCTGCACCATCGGATTAGATCCGATGAATACGTCGATGAAATTTCCCACGTCGAGCTGTCAATTAGTAAAATTTGAAAAAGACAATCACTAATTCGAACACAACAATGGAAAGGTTTTATAGGAGCATATTACCGATTTTTTCCATTCTCCAACGGTCCGTATAAAACATCGAGCCATATTTCCTGCAGGATTAAGAAAAAAACCCAAAAAAAAAAAAAGGAACAACAATTTTTGTACACGTACGGAATAAGATATTGCTGTGGTATACATATAATGTATAAGGGCGTCGTCGTCCACCTACGGTTTATATCGTAAAATAAAACGTTGAATCTTCAGAATTCACTGAGCTTGCAGATAATGGATTGGACTTTCTAGGTGTCGTATCCCCATATGTGGGTGTTTATAGTTCATCCCATTTGCGAGCTTATATATATGGTGTGTATCAGGTGATGAAAATTTTAACATCGATCTCTGAACAGCTACGGGTGATTGAATTTCTTCAGTCGTATAAGTAAATTCAATTCACTGCATTTTGCAATATATTGATTAAACGTGCACTGCAGTGTAGAAAATCCGTGAATATAATATCTTGATATAATGTCTAATTCATTTGATAAAAATTATTCTATATCTACAGTATATAAATATAAAATAATTTCTACACACAATTGGAACACCTTTATAATACAATGAGGTTTATATTACTTTATAGTCGTACGCCAGTGTCTTACCCTCGCCATCTTTTAATCCGCGGTTATATTCACCGGTCTATTTCTCGCCAGACAATCGAGCCAGAAATACCAAAATGGCCGCTGCGTTAATTTTGGTACGCTCACGTGACGGTCACTCGTCATTCGTCGCAACGCATGTGTATTCTTTTGAATCAGAATCATATGCCATGTATAAAATTTGAACCAAAAAAAAAAATACCACCTACCTACGTACTTCACGCATCAAAATATACAAACTAGGATCTTCTTTCATTAACGATGCTTTATCCGATTAAAAATCTCGATTAAAAAAACGAGAAACAAAAGAATTCTAGAATTCTTTATACAAGATATAGGTATCTGAAGAATTTTACATTCGTCAGCTATATATAATGTATATCTGGTGAATTTCACACGTGTCTTATGTGTATAGAAAAACTGTAAAATATGCTAATAATAATAATGATGATGATAATAACAATGCCAACAAAAATAACAATAATAATTTGGATTTGCTACACGAAGAGAAATATTTAACAGAGTCGGTACAGTTCATGTTCGTTGTTTAATCGTATATCCTATATATGTGTATATTTAACGACTGCACTTCGGAAAGGGATGACTATACATATGTATATGTATAGCATGTACGTATGTATCGCAGAGATCGTGGAGTATATAATAAGGTCGACGCTTATAATCGTTCAAAGATTGCGGTGGTCGATATAATGGCCGAAATGTCGTATAATGTCCAATGTCAGGCTATAATTAAGTTTATTGACTTTCCTAAGTCGTATTATAGGATCGCCTTGTTTATTGTGACGGCTAGTGGTTATAACGGTGCGTTAAGTGACTATATTCACGTTGCACCGCGTATATAATAACAATATGTATCGACACCCGGGAACCGGAATGATCTGAAATTTCTAATCGAAAGCTTAGAAAACATAACAAATATCAATCAATATTCAAGTAATTAATTATCAAATGTAATCAACGTACATATACTTATATCACCCATATTGCACATAGGTATATATACCTATTGTTGTTGTGTATTATAGGTTTAATATTTAATAATTGTTTTGCCAAACGTTTTGACAACCAACATCTGCAGTTCGCAGGTTCATGGTATAATTATAATATTCGGTATTAAAGATAAACCACTTATTCTCATAATTATAGATATTACACAATGCTTGGGGTTTAAAAAAATAACTAATAATAACATCGGTGGTGATATTTATGTTATTGTTGGTTTTTCTTTTCCCATTTTATCTTTTTTCTTTCTTTCTTCCTTTTGTTTTATTTTTTCATCACGTTTTCCGCGCCAAAATGGCGGCGCGTGTGACGAACACCGTTCATCATACCGTACAACATCTATTTCTATATACATATCTATGTAACGTATTTTATTATATACTACACGTGTTTCTGAGATAATGATCGCTCGATGACGTCATTGTCATCGAATCACGGAATCACGGGGGTTAACATTATCGTGCATATCCACCTCCGTCGTTAAAATACACATGTATATGTATACCTATAACGTTATAATAAAACGCTGCACGTGCCGAATATATATCCTCTTCCTTCTCTACATAATATACCTATAATGTATATAATGTCTAAGAGTACGTACATATGTACACCGATATACTTTGCGATTATGTAAAAAATTTAACAGACACGCATAGCTTTACGTATTACCTATATTTAACCATCTTTATCATCGGACATCGTTGATGGCGTGGAAGTGATCGGTGAATTTTGAAAGAACGGAAACGACGTCTCTTTCAGGGACGCCACGGCGTCTAGCAGCTCGCGACGCGCGACTTTATTCTCAATCTAACTATATATCCAAAATCCAGATGTATAATAACCTTGCATATGTATAAAAAATCTATAAAAGCAAAAAGAAAAAAGACAAAATCAGCAATTTTTTTCTTCTCATTCATCGTTACAATATATATAGTTATACATATTAAATCGCGATTTTATATTCAACGTGCTATACCTATAGTTGATTTCGATTTTTATTCTTTTCTCACTTTCCATTTCAGTTTTCTTTTTTTTTCAAAAAATGAAGAGCTGTCTTATAAGTGGGTAAACGTTATACCCGTATAATAAGGAAGATATCGTTACATATACATATATATATATATATATATGTAATATGTATACATAGGTGATCGGGAACAGGGCAGCTTACTGTTTAAAGAACCCGATGGCTACACATAACTGATCCATTTACGAAGCATACGGTTGTCTATTTCCATAACACAAATATTATAGTTTGCGGTAGGCGTCTTGCGGATTCGGGCAACTCTACACCGCTCCCGGTCTGTGTTTTTTACCCCCCCACCCCTTTTTTTTCATTTTTTTTTTTCATTTTCGCTTCTTCTCTTCGAGTAGATACTTACACCTATATACCTCTACCACTATACCGCTTGTTATGTACTATACACATATTTACATCCATTGGCGTTTCGAAAAATTTCATCCTAAAATCAAATTAGAATAAAAAAACTATACAGCGCACAGGGGTTGGTCCTTGAGTCCCTAGATAACGTATATTATGTACAATGACGTCACTCATGTCGTCTACCTATAGTTACCTACTTTTCTTTTTTTTTCACTTCATTTCTCTCCGATTCTTTTAATTCTTTATACATACAATAAGTACGTACCTTATGTAGCGATTCGGTCCAAATTAGCTGCCAGTGATCGTTTCCTCGATTTTTATTCATTCAGAGTTTATCAGAACATTCTCGACCGATAGGGATTCGAACAACGTTCTTCCGTGGAGGTCCTCGCGTTCGAAAACCTGGTGGAGAAAATTGGGTAAGAAAAACGAACCAACCAAAAAAAACGATCTCCTTTCGATAATTTCATCAATATCCTCCGCGGGGTTAACGTCATCCGGGATTAGTTTTGGCCTGGGGTGGGTAGAGGGGGTTCGAAAAGTAGAAAAAAAGAGGCGTTACTTACGTTAGAAAATAATTTCACTCACCGTGCGTTTTTTTTTTGCTCGATGTCGTTATATATTATCATATTTTTAAAGACTCCATTATTTAGGTATATGTATATACTCTGAAGGATCCACGTGACTTGAATAATTTCGGGGTGGGAAATTTCATCGATTTTATTCATCGTCGATGATCGAATTATATCGTAGCAGTTCCACGCATCGTAATCGACTGTTTTTACTGTGAAAAACCAAAAGAAGAAAAAGAAAAAGAAGAAATTTCATACGTATTATTCGAGGAACGAATAGAAAATATGCGATTGATGTGCAAATTTGAATTCTCAACAAAACTAACGAATGAATAAATTGAAGCAAAATAACAAACGATGATAAAAAGCGGAACTTTCATGCATTCCACCTATGATTTTTGTTACAGTTATCGTTATTATTATTATCGTTGTTGTTGTCGTTGTTGTTATCATGAATCTTTCTTTTTTGCTTCCCCTCCCCCTGAGAAACGAGATGCTGGAATTCAAAAATAACTCGACTATGAGGAGAACTAATGTTCAGCGAAACACGCGTCTATCCGCATCTTCATACGTGTATATATCAAGGATTACACGCCTATATCGATGACGTTGAATATGTTTCTTTTTCTTTCTCTTTTTTTGCTTCTTTCTTTTTTTGATATTTCTCTCAACTCTTGAGTTGCGAGCCCCGCGATTCGCTTCGCACGATTCGTATAACGTGTACATTATAGGTATATACATACTTATATGTACATATATATATAGTAGGTGTGCCGGTACATACATTTAAAGCAGAAGTGGAAGACCTCCGAGTATTTCTTTCAATTGGGGAAGAATAAAAAAAATATGGAGATATTCTTTATATGTAATAAAGTTACCTATTATATGTAAACGGTGTGAAATTTTTTTCTTTTCATTTACATACTATATACATATAATGTATATTACCGAGAGTCCCATGAGGGGAAACGTTTTGATGTATTATACATATAATATAGGTGGATCTTGTTGCAAGCGTGGGTGTGAAAAAAAAAAAAAAATTAGAAAAAAAATTAGAGAAAAAGAGAACGTAGGATACACCACAGCTGTATAAATTCGAGATTCCCTCCCCCGCCCCCTAGCTACCACCCCTTTTTTATATTTTTATTTATTAATATTATTTTTTATAGCAAACGGTCGGCTGATGACATTCTAAACGGTTGAACGACGCCTTTGGTTGTCACCGTCCTGATCATTTGCCAATCAATTGCGGGCATTTGTCGCAATTTGTCAAGAAACTAGTTTTCTATAGATATGTATACGAAGTATATAGAATTGAAATACATAAGTGTAGATACGGTTGAATACAGGTGGTAATTTGTTTGGAGTGCGGATGATAATATTTGACTGAAAGATTGCGGATGGATTTTTGTGAGAAAAAATCTTTTGCGGTGCGTCTCTATGGTATATGGATGTATAGGTATAGGAGATATAAAATAATGTTGAACGATGGACGTCGGCGTTGGCCAAGGTGGTTTTCTCTAAAATTTTCAGTAAATAGGTAGGTAGAAGAAAAAAAGAGTTAGCATAGGAGGCCCGATGGTTCCTGGCGCGCAAAGCACTCCCGGCTGACGATGGAATCAAGGAGAGATGCGGAAAAGCGGTTAAGGGGAGGGCCAGAGACGCTTTTAGACACGGAGCGTCCACGACGTCGCGGCGCCCTGCGAGCAGTAGTCGCGTACCTTGGCGAGCCTCCACCTTGCCGGCTCTAAAGAAACACTTGCAAGATAACTTAGACTGTGCAAGAGACGGGTTTAGAATATGAAATATAACAAGTGCAAGAATTTTTCATAAGTAGATACCGATATTGTCTTTCTCATTGTTTCTTATCACTCTCTCTATATCTCTCTTTCTTTCTCTCTACTTATCGTAAACTGCGATCGAATATTTTTGGTGATCGGAAAAGACAGCAGAAAAAAAAAAGAAAGAAAAAGATCTTTAATAATAATAATAATAATAAAACGCAAACAAGAAACGCGGCGCCGCGACGTCGTCTCGGAACACCGACGATTTCATGACCCATCAAGTTTTTTTTTTTCCATTTTTAACGAGGCATTCAAAAAATTAATTCCAAAAATTGTTTGTCTGGTTTTTGTTTCTTTTGTATAAAAAAAAACAATTACGACTTTTTTCTACCCGTGAAAGTTCTACGACACCTGTAGTACTTGTAGTGCATCATGTGCTGACACCTCCTTCTTCTTCTTCTTCTTCTTCTTCTTCTTCTTAGTCGTCGTCTTCTTCTTCTTTGGACGGCACAAATCTCGTCGTCGGTGACGTTACGAACAAGCGGGCGTATTGAATGACGATGTTCTGACGGTTGTCTTTAAGACGTATTCGTAAAAGTATAGATGCCAATAATTAGCAAAGTTCTAGTAAATAGGAGAACACTGAGAGGTCTAAAGTTGGAATACTTTGGTGCAGATCTGATCGATAACGATTGATTTATAGGAAGTATCAGTGCAGACTCATTTGAGAAATTCCGGGAGTGTGACTCCAGTTCTCATTCTGATCGGCGATGTGATGTTTGAGTGAAGGAGATTATAAAACGTCTGCCAAGTGAAGAGAAGAAATCTATGTAGTTGCAACAATTGTTGGTTTATAAGGAAAATCTACTAGTGTGGATATTAATATGTTATAAATCTATACGTACAGTGATGAAATGTAATTCCCATTTGATGATCAATTATGGGGAATAAGTGAATGTAACGGCGGTGATGATCCGGTGATATAATCTCGCGTATATTCAACGAGAGTGGCGTAATAATTGGTCGTCATTATCGTTATGTCCTTGGAGCGATAACGTAGTCCTTATAGGATTTAGCGTGGGCGGGCCTGTGGATGTTGTAATATAGATGGATTATATCGTGTGCCAGAGTCGAGGGCAGAGTTGATAGTTGGAAGGATAATTTCTGAAATTCAATCGGAAAGTGATTTGTCCAAAAATCATTCAAAAGTGGTGCGTGTGGCAAAAAGGGAGGAGGGGGTACGAGGTTTAACGATGGCGGAACGATTTGGTGCTCGAAGAAAATCGCGTCGGGACAGCAACGAGGCGACGGGACTAGGAGCCTCGAGAACCGCGACCCCAACTTCCAGAGACAAACGAACGAAACGTCAAACAAAACCAACCAAAGAACGGTGGCTGCTCACCCGGAAAACATGGCGTTACATGGCCGACGCCGGTCGGAAGTTGATACCCGACGGCGTTCACAATCGTCAAGAAGACATACCGAAAATCGAGGAATATTTTCAGGAGATATGTCAAAAGGAACCGAGATTCCTGCTGCTCAGGAAGGCCTCCTACCCGAGCACCCTGGGATTTCGCACCCACAGGAGGAGAAGACACGGAAAAGGTGGAAGTTGCCGTGTGAAAGCGAGTTCCGCAGATGAAGCGGATATTGAAACGCGTGGACCAACTCCTGGGTTCCTCCTGCAAGCAACGTCGGGCGGTAGATTTGATATAACGAAAATGAAACGCGACTGGCTTCAGGGTGAAAATGTTACATCGGGTTGCGGAAGCACTCCGACGACTCCGATTACACAGAGGAAACTTCCTCAGGAAGATGTCGAGGCCAAGGCGTTGGCCGACATGTTGCAAAAGTACCTGAACATGCGCAGTGATTGGGAAAGTACGACGAAAACTGAAGAGAATGTAAAACAATCAAGCGGACAAGATGCGTTACAGGGTGGCGGAAACGAACCGCGTTTCAATCATCAGAATTTGATCGACAAACTTCAGCAGCATCTTGATCTGATAATGGCCGAAGGAAGGAGCAAACAACAAATTCCTATAAAAGAAGGTGTTCCTTCCGGTGAAGTTCCAAAAACTATGTTACCTTACCAAGGCGACTACGTTCACAAATCTTTGCTGGACACCCTGAGTCGTTACTACAGTAAATCCCCGAGCAGGGATCACGTGATATCGGATATTCTGACGGATCGTAAACTACTAGAAAAATTATACTTCGATTTAAGGTGCACGAGGGGTTTCAGGGGTCCGAGATCCACCGGTGCTTACACATCTCCTTCTTCCCAATGGCTTTTCAATTCCAGCAACAGGAGCCAAAAGGACGGAGATCAGCAGGGTGATAATTCCTGGTTACCGAGAAGAAGAGATCTCGCTTCTCCTCCACCCCTGATAGCTGTTCAAGGTCCAAGTATGGACAGAGGTCCTGTGGACGACGGTGTCCAGACGGATCCGATCCCAAGGAGCGTATTGGAATCCTGTCTGTCCGAAAGAGACGATCAATTGAATCGTGACAATCATCACAACAATAAAACAGGATCGATTCAAGGAGCTTCCGGATCATCGAGACGTAGAAGTAGCGTGGACAACGACGACGTATCTCCGTCTGTCAGTGACACTATAAAACGTTACCTAAGAATGGCGCGTAAAAAATCAATGGACGCGGACAAGGTCGATAGATTTAAGAGGGTTAACTATGACAGAAATTTAAGAAACATTAAGGGTAAATATACGGAAACGACGAGTCCCTCCGAAGATTGTGGTAACAGTAAGGGTAGCCAAACCGACGATAATTGGGCGGTAAACTACCGTGAAATGTACGACGTTGTTACAACCACAGATAATTTATCCGATCAAGAAACAACCTCACCTGGAAGTCGTAACGCAAGTTCAAGAAGCAGCATGGACGCTGGTTTAGGATCCGAAGAATTAACGCCTTCCACACCAAAACAACATCAATCCTTCCTATCCCATTTACTGCATGGTTCAAATTCTAACCGAGATAAGCCACATTCGGCACCAGGTTCACCCGCTATGACGACGTTAAATTCTTCAGGTGGCTCAGCGATGCAGAAAAGCAAATCGTCCAGCAGCGTGGTTCACCACGGGAGCAGATTGGTAGCTAAAAAAATATGGAGATCAAGAAGTAAAAGCACATCGCGTACGTCGAATCAACCCTCCATCTGGACACCCCAGGTGAGTAATTGTCATCGATCAAATTAAGAAACACGAAAAACAAATTATCAGCGGACGATCTGATTTACATGATTTGACTTTGACTTTTTGCGACAAAGTTATGGCGGTTAAAATTATATGTGTGGTTGTTTGAAGTGGGTGCTAAGCATTCGTTTATTTCTTTCTTCTTCCACTTTTCCTTTCGTTTTCCTTCACTTGTCTTCCTGTAAAGGAGTGTCGATAAGTTGTAATACTTCGCTTATAGATACGTGCGGTGATTTTCAAATTGTAAACTGTGAGGAAACGTTTCGCGAACTTTTTACACCGGACGTTTCGCGCTTGTGACGTCACACATTTTTAACGCAGGCGTACAAAAAAAAATTAATAACGATAATAATCATAACGAATAACAAGGAAAACAAATAATGATAATTACAATATCAATAACATTCTATGATAAAAACAAATAACATTGATAATCGGTCGAAAAATCATCGTAAAAAAACCAAAAAAAAGAACTTTTTACCCAACATCATATATGAACGAAATACATGTATAATAGTTGTGTTAATAATACCAGTTCTTGTTTGTTTTATTTTGTAATTGTTTTTGTTCTCTTCAAATTTGAAATTGTTCAGGGAAAATGTACCTGGGCCGGTGCAGGAGGGAGACGCGTCACACTTCAAGATACTTCGTTACGCGCACTTTCTGACGTAGAACGACGCGTTCTTTGTCAAGTGGCCGTTGCTAAATTACAGGCCTTAAATTTGGGGGTCCATATCAGGCCACCTACGGGTAAGAAAAAAAATTAATAAATTTTCAATCTGCAATCAGATAAAAAAGTCATTTTATTTTCCACATACCTACATATGTATATCGTGTATAGGTATGTATTTATACATATGTATAACGTATACTTATGTACCATGTAGACGCATGAGAACTATAAACGTGTTATTTATACGTTTATTATGTACACCGAGCCTGAGTGCCGGCCAGCTGTTGGTTATTTTCACCAAAATAAAAAGATATTAATAATAATAATAATAATAATAATAACAACAACAATAATAATCGTTATAATAATAATCAAATATAACGCGGTTATAGTTCGTTGAAACTTTCATTCATTAATTTCGATTCTTTTAAGTTTATTTTATTAATTAATTAAATCATTTTTTTTGGTTTTTTCATAGAAACTTTGGGGGGTTCAGTATCGGCGAAACCGAAACGTCGCGCCTATTTACTGAAACGTAAAGCTCTGACAACAGGTTTTTTCGACAACAAGGGAAAAGAGGACAAGGACAAAGGTGAGTTGTGTTGTTTTTTTCTTCTTCTTTCACTAGTTCACAGAGATATTGCTGAGAAATGAAAATCTTTGATACTAGAAGAAGAAGAAAAAAGAAAAAACGAAAAATAAATGAATAAAATGAATGGAAATAAAATGTAAGAGCAAAAAAATAAAGTGAAAATTGTTGAATTTGTATATGTATAGTGTAATAAAGCGTGTAATCGCGGTGCAGCAGGTTCAGGGATGGGAATATACACGTAAAGAGATTGAGAGAATGCCAGACATACGAAGATATCTAAACCAGACTATGGGCAGACGTGTGAACGCGTAATAGATCGAAAGTTTTAGCTCATAGTAGATACGTATAATTCTCTTTAGAAACTCATGCGGGTGTTTTTCCGCAGGATATAACCCGCGCGTCTATTTACATGACAACCGATAGTACGTAAGTATAAGTTAGATTACGATCAGTCAGAGGTTTTGCAATATAGCGAAATACTCGTGACTCGATAGTATTTAGTCTCGTGAACGTATTAGAGAAAGATAGAAATCCCGCTAAACTAGGCCTATATATAAATATCTTTAAATAGAAACCGGAGGCGACTCCCGCCTTTATCGCATACCATCCTAATGACCACCGCGGCTTCCCGAGCAATTCGGTACCTCATCTAACGCACCCTACGTCACAGCTACCAAACTTCTCTTTTCTTTTCTTTTCTTTTCTTTTTTCTTCCTTTTTCTTCCATCATCAAATCATTTCACACGCCTTTCTATATTCAAATTATTTCCCGCCACTTTTTCAAATGATCTCCCGCCTTTTTTTTTCAAACGCCTTGTTAAATCGGTTACTAGGAGAAAAAAGAAAGAAGAGAAAGATCAGACGTGTCGAGTATATGGGAAGATATGAGAAGTGCATGTATATATGGTTGATTCTTAAGATAAATTTTGCGAGCTATTCGGAGAGTTAAGGTGACGAACCGGATCGGCGTGTGCGGTGTTTAAATCGCATCTAGGTGTATGCGAAGTGAGTGACCGGGGAGCAAAGAGAGATTTTCTTGATTGACGTAGAGTACCCACTTTAACAACGTGGGTTTAACGGGAATAAACCTAACTATTTCTATATCTGTAACATCTTGGGACGCGTTATAATACAAGTACTGCGAGACATACTCGTACCCGTACCTATAGGTATACGCACGCGGATGCGTGTGTCAAATATTTCTAAGGATTTGTAAACGGGAATATATAGAGATATGCAACCGCAACCACCGCACCCGACTTCTTCTCACGTTGCAGATTGTATATAATTTTAGACGGCCGAGCCGGGAATCTCTTTAATTTTGTCCGGGACGCCTGTATGATCGTTAGCGGGGGAAAAACTATCAACTCGCACCCGCTATTATTACGCCATTTAAGATTTCGCCCGCGCATAAGAAACGAAGATAATTTCGTATCACTCTATATACGTGAATATTCAAGGTTGATTGATGAAAAAAAAAAATGTACGTCCAAATCGTGACCCCTAAAAGATTATCAATCGAACTGTTTTTTCGGAGAGATCGAGACATCGATTTAATCGATCATCGGACACCCGGTTAATTCGTCATTGAATTCTTTTTGAAGTTTTCGACGATTCGATGACGATTTTAAATCACGAGAAAATGATCGGGTGCAGTGGCGACTAGGTTTATTATTACCGTTATTGCCGGTGTTTGAGTTTCCAAAGTTGCAACCGTCGATGTCCCAGATTACGTTCTATATCGGGATATACTCTAACGCATGTCTGTGTGTAGGAAAAAGGATCGTATTCAACGTTCGTAGATTCTCTGCAGATACTAGTAAAATATATACCCTCGTATTACTTACGCTATACGCGCACTCTCGGCTAATTTAATATTCCAATTAATATCATCGCCATCCCCGCAGGTTATTACCACGGTCAAGATTAATCCCCCCCGCGACGAGCAAAAACATCAAACGATATTACAATAATCGTGGGATACGGTGACTGCTTTTTCCCGGATCTTCATCGCCTCTTCTTTTTCTTCATCTATACTTCTAGCAGCAGTTGTTACTTCAATTCTGAATCTAAAAAATAATAATACACCGTTACACACGTTTACCGATGACGTCTAATAATAGAAATTATATTTCTTTTACTTGCTCAGCTCGAGTTGTATATCCTCTGCATATACGCGTGTAATATATACATACGTATAATCCTCGCGGCCAACGATATATTTTGTGTATTATAAATATAACACACCTTGTATAAAACATTTCCACGCGTAATATATCCATAGCGATAAGTTTCCATCTTCTTTTTTTTTTTTGCTTTACACTCTCCACGTATTTTTCTCCATCAAATTTTTCTCCACATTTTTAACGATTAACAAACTGCATGAATAACGAGGTAACGAATCTCAAAAATTAATATTTCAAATGCCCAAAGATATATTTTACTTCGAGCATAGATTACGTGATCTTGGCACGATGATCCGAAGTTAAGTGAAATACTTTCTTCGGTTCACCGCGACACGTGTATTATATCGCGTCAAATCTGCGGTCTATTGTTGGTTAAAATAAATCTGATCGCCAAATATCCCGTGCCTACGGCGTAAGAAAAACGGAATCTCCGATTCAAGAAGAAATCGAGTTATCTCACGTCCTCGGTGACATTCAATTTTCATGCCAAACTCCGTTTATCACAGGAATAAGCGCGTCGGATAAGTAAAGAAAAAAGAACAAACAAGATGGCGGCGTTGGGGGTGGGTGAAATATAAGGTTGAATTACCTTTAATATTCCGTGCAGAATTTGGAATAATAATGTGCGTAACGTTCGTTGTTATTTTTTCCCACAGAATCAGCTGGAGGTTTGGTTTTTGGAATACCTTTATCTCAATGCCTGGAGAACGACAGAATCGCGAGGGTGGCCGCGGCTGCGGGTGAAGTAAGCGACGTTGGAAGTCTGACTAGAAACAGCAGACACGGTAGCAGAGCGAGTTTCACGAGCTTAATAGAAGTTCCAACTGCCGCTGCAAAAACAGACGAGGTATTTATATTAATTTACGATAATTACCCCGGTCATCATCGATATCTAACCGTTATTAAGGGAGAGCCGTTACAAAGACGTATACATATCGATAATGACATCATCTGGACGTGGGCGCGGATCGTTCAAAAATTTGGCAAAGTATCTCCTCACCGGATCTGCGGTACCCCCTCATCAGGGGAAGAACCGCCCGTTAGATGACGCGATCGACGAGGGAAATGTGTTTAATCTTTGTATCATTTCATTTACATTTTCTTTTCGTTCCTCTCATTCGTTACCTGCACGAATCGAGTCGATTATCCGCAACAATGTACAGATAACGATTCAGGCACACTGCGGATCGTAATGGATTCATTTTTATATGTGTACATAGAGGAAATGCACATGACATAGATTTCGCTTTTAATCCATTTCACGGGTGCGTATGCTGGATATGGACGATCGAACGGATTAATTAAATTTATCTACTATAAAAACAAGAGTCATGGCCTATGGATGCTCAACTATTTCAGAGTGCAGTATTATAAAATGGTTTTTCATTCTAGTAGAGAATCGAACTGCGTACATATAGGTGATAAATGACAAAATGTGCTCGTTCGAGTTACATTGTATAGAAAAATTCCGTTTTGACGTTTCGTTGGTTGGTCGTTTTTGTGACACGTGAAAGCATAAACGAATCTATGAATAAATCTGTACGTTACACGGTCAAAGGTAGAGCTGTATATGCGTATACGTGGGGTAGGTGGTACACGCATATACGTATAACATAGGGTGACAAGAATCTAGATCGTTTATAGAAAACCTTGTTCATTGGCGTTTTGGAAATTGGAAAATCGTAGCCGTCCTCACCGCTGCGTGTTATAGAGACCATTTAATAGCACGTGAATGAATATGACAGGTGGGTATAACGTCAATCTAACGGAGCGCGATATCGTCGAGGACGAGTTCGTTCTCTCCTATATATATTTTATAATCGACGTTCGACAGCTCGGCTAACAGGAACCAAATAAACCCTGAAAGTTAACTTCGCGAGGGAGGGGGAGGGTGGTGGGAGAATTGATCGATTCAAACTACACTGGCAGCAGCTGGTCGAAAGCTTATATATAATACTATAATCTACAAATACAAATTCGATGCTGCAGCATCGCATCGTATCGCATCGGATCCCGCGCGTTTTTATGTACTACATAGATATATGGTATAACTACGTCACGGCGAAGGCGATTCTCTACGTCACAGATCGCGTCGATCAAAAATAGAACAGGGCCAACATGGCTAATTTTATCGTGGGATTAATTAAGATCGCTTAATTTTGTAAGAGTATTTATTTAAAGTACGACTCCGTAAAATCGCGCGCCAAGATTTTATATATAGGTTGTATATGCAGTCCACGTATACACACGTCTACATATATACATATATATAATCACAAACAAATGCGAACACACGCGTGAGTTTCGCAATTGACAATTTTTTTTGTCTTTTTTTCAAATACCTATACTGCAGGTTAACTCCGATGATGTTTTTAATTTTATATAGATTAGAAGAAGAAGAAAAAAACTATATGTATATTTCTATAGGGTGGCTCCTGCGAATCTTTACCCTCGAAAGGTGGAGCGTTGACGAGCAGCGATTCTGGAATGCTCGAACTTAGCGACGGTGGAGGAAGCGGTGGAATTCCTGGCGAATGGGATTCGGTACCCTGGATTGTTCAGCAGTGTATAAAACACATCGAAAACAGCGGACTTCACACTCTGGGGGTATTCCGGGTATCGCCGTCAAAAAAAAGAGTGAGACAGGTGAGAGAAATTGAAATGTATACGAGCGAAGCGACGCGTGATCCATTTTTTAATGTTCGATGTCTGTACCGTTTAAGCTGAGAGAAGATTTCGACTGTGGAAGAGAATCGAAAATCGGTGTAGATCAGTGTCCGCATGACGTGGCGGCGCTCCTTAAGGAATATTTTCGGGACTTACCGGATCCCCTTCTTTGCAGGGATCTTTACCAGGCGTTCGTTCACACGCAAAGTAAGTCGGTTTTCCGAGTAAGGATGTGGAGAAAAAACATTTGCTGGAGTTTCGGGATTAGATGAATTGTTTTCTTCTGTTTTTTTTTTTCTTCTAATCTTGTTACAGAGATAAGAAACAGGCGGCTCCAACAGGAGGCTCTTCAACACCTTATTCAATTACTCCCGGCTCCGAATCGCGATACTTTGTGGGCTCTGCTCAACTTTTTAGGTGAAGTTGCTGGGAACAGCGAAGACCACAAGAACGATGGCGGAGAATGGGTAGCTGGAAACAAAATGGACGCCACAAATCTAGCCACGGTATTTGTTTAATTATTTGTCTTCCAAATGTTCGTTATAACAAATTGTCAGTTTGATTTTTCTGCGATCCTAATATCGTTTTTATGATTGCATAGGTGTTCGCGCCGAATATTTTACATTGCGTAAAACCGGGTCAAACTAGACCGGAAGTATCGGCCGAAAGGGCCGAAGAACGTATAGACGTAATAAACGTAGTTCGAGCGTTGCTCGAGCATAGTTCAGTTTTATTTACCGTACCAGCAGCACTTTTGGATGAACTTTATCTCCACATGATGGACACCCATCCCGCCGACCTCGACGCTGCTCTAACGCGCAGAGCGGACGAGTAAGTTGTAGATTATAGAGAAAAAAAATAATAAACGTTTCGATCGGGAAATAATATACACATATTTAAAAATCGATACCTCAACATTACATTTATTATTTCAATATTCTTCTTTCCTTCTTATTTTTATCTTCTCTCCATTATTTTTTTTTTCTTTCATACAGGCAATGCGGTGGGGACGAAATAGATCCTTGCAGCGAGGCGGAAACGTTTCCTGCAGAGGAAGGCGCGGCGCCCGCAGCATCCCGTAGAGTTTGGACCCGAGAACAATGCCTCCATCAAACAGCCGGCGTTGGGGGGGACATCGGACCCAGACCGAGACGACCGAAGCGTCCCGGTAGCCGGAGAAAGGACGAAAACGCTCGGAGTAACAGCGTAGATAGCGGTTCGAGCGAAGATCCGTCAGATCTTAGGAGAAAATCTTCCCCTATGGTGATAACGGCCAGTTTAACTATTCCTATGACGGGTGCGTTTACGTTGAATCTAGACGATCCGGATATTCCCTACATCGAAGAAGGACCCAGACAACCCTGTGCGCCACCCAGGAGGCAGCGTCAACGTTCTATATCCGGTTGCAGCGAAGGTATTGCACAGTTTCTCGAAAGATTTTCAATAGTTAAACCGTTCCCTCGATAATTCAATTCTTATAAAATATTGATCAGGTGGTAGACACGGTAGCGACAGCGCCGTTGGATCTTCGGCCACATTGTCAGGGGATCAACCTCCGAGTTCTCCACCTTCGTGGGCATCGAGTCCACCGGCAAGTCCGGACAGTGCGGTGACAGCCGTATCTTACATACCCGATCAGCAGGCGGTTCTTCAAAGGGTGTCATTTACGACATCGAGTGAAGTGAGGCAGATATCAAGGTCGACCAGTCAAACCAACCAGAGTAACGTAGCGCAACCTGCACCACCGCCCTCACCTTTACCCTTGGAGAACATTACTTCGAAAAATTCCTCCGGGTCTTACACACCGAGTATCACCAGCATCGGGGGTGCTGTTTTAAGGTGAGTTTGAGAAACAAATTAAACATCATTTGCCACAAAGATGACTGACTTTATTCTTTCCATTTTTCGTTTCTTTCAAGGTCGAAGACGGCCGACATCGAAAGGATGTTGCACATATCTCGACCGGATAGTTCTAGTCCTTCGATAGCGTCTCAACCGGGTCAACAATTACAGTCTCCTAGTCCGTCTACGAATGTAAATTCGTCAGCCACGACGAATGAGAATAAAAAATACACGAAGAGACGTTACACCGATTCGAGGCATCAAACGAGGCACATACCTGACGCCGAAACCCTGGCGGGGAAATCTTCGACGCCGGTCACGTCGATGTCGACCGCCCCCACGCCCACCTCGACACCTACGCCTACGATCCCGACGCATAATACTCGCGGTGGTATAACTGCACCGGTTTGGAAACGACGCGAGCTTATATCGAGCGCTCCTAAGGAACGCGAGAGTTATTTTTAACGATTATAATAAAAACATATATATATATATATATCTGATGCATATATAATTTCACAGATTACTTATATGTCCCTTTACCAATTTTTCTTATGTTTATCCGATTCTTTTTTTTTTATTATTTATTTAATTTATTTAATTTATTAAATTTTCTTTCATTTTCATTTTCTTTTTTTTTCTTTTTTTTTCGGAGATACGAATAATTGTATGATAATAATAATAATAATATTATGAGTCGCACGCACCAAGAGAAAAAAAAAAGAAAAAAAAAAACGTATTACGTCAATATAAAAATATTATATATCATGAGAAAAAAAAAACCACATGAAAATCGTCGTTAAGTTTTTAAAAAAAATTATGTAAAAATTGAATTACATAAATAAATATTAATTTTATACAAAATTGAAGAAAAAAAAAAAACGTACGTTTACTCCGAATGATTTTTTCATACCTAATATCGAGGGGGTAACCACTCGATATATAGGTGTCCCAACCATTTCACATTTCACATCTATTTCACACTATTTCACACCCTTTCATACCATTTCATACCATCTTATGAGCATTTCATAGCATTTCAAAATTGACTGCTTTTTTGATTTTGGGGTAAAAAATGAAGTATTTTGAAAATCAATCGCAGGACACTTTTCTTGCGTATTTTGACATCAGGAACACGAATCTGTAAGTTAAATTGATCTATCTATAAAATTGATCTAGTTATCGCCAATTTATCGCTCCAAAAAGTGAAAAAATTGAAATATCTCGATGGGATTTATTCCTAGCTTAATTTAATCGATGGATTCGTGTTCCTGGGGTCAAAATACGTCAGAGAAGTGTCCTGCGATCGATTTTAAAAATACTTCATTTTTGGCCCAAAAATCGAAAAAATCCAAAGGGGTATACCTTAGATTTTTGTCGATTTTGGGGTCAAAAATCAACATTTTTTTAAATCGATCGTAGGACACTTTTCTTGCGTATTTTGACCTCAGGAACACGAATCTGCAAGTTAAATTGATCTATCTATAAAATTGATCGAGTTATCGCCAATTTATCGCTCCAAAAAGTGAAAAAATTGAAATATCTCGATGGGATTTATTCCTAGCTTAATTTAATCGATGGATTCGTGTTCCTGAGGTCAAAATACGTCAGAAAAGTGTCCTGCGATCGATTTTAAAAATACTTCATTTTTGGCCCAAAAATCGAAAAAATCCAAAGGGGTATACCTTAGATTTTTGTCGATTTTGGGGTCAAAAATCAACATTTTTTTAAATCGATCGTAGGACACGTTTCTGACGTATTTTGACCTCAGGAACACGAATCTGCAAGTTAAATTGATCTATCTATAAAATTGATCGAGTTATCGCCAATTTATCGCTTTAAAAAGTGAAAAAATGAGGATATCTCGATGGGATTTATTCCTAGCTTGATTTAATCGACGGATTCGTGTTCTTGAGGTCAAAAGACATTAAAATGGCTCATAAGCCCGAGGGGGTAACCACTCGATATATAGGTGTCCCAACCATTTCACACCATTTCATACTATTTCGTACCATTTCATGAGCATTTCACTAGTATTTCATAGCATTTAAAAATTGACTGTCCCAAGTATTTCACAAGCGATTACCCCCTCGCCTAATATACCTATAATCCTTTGGGGTAGAAATTTCTATTCATTGATTCATTCATTTTTTTTCCTTTTTCTCGTTACTTTTATTTTATTGGTTTATTTTTCATCGGACTACGCTCCATATATGCAGGTAAGTATGTAGAAGAAGAAGACGAAGAAAATGGAAAAAAAAAAATCAATAACGAATGTATAAAAACGTTATAAAACATTTATCATGTATATATAATATAATATCTCATCACATTTATGTATAATAATAATAATAATAATAATTTATGTAAAAGGCATATATTGTTATACATTAGTGTGTGTGTGTAGATGTGCCTTTTTCTGTGTGTGTGTCGTAGCATTTTTATAAAATCCACCTGGTCGTCGCATCGCACATTTTCAAATGGTTCGTTAAAAGCTCTCCGCCAAAACGAATGTCACGTGAGATAAAATCGATCGATACGATTTCTATGAAATTGAAAAAGCAATCGATGATAACAGACTCGGGGACTCACCCCATCGAACTTCTAGTTGTTATATACGTCGAGCAACTTCTCCTCAACTTGGTCATCCAATAAAACTTGCTAGCCGTACCTAATATCGAATAATTACCTCAATTAGCAGAGAAGCATGTCCAGTTAAGCATTCCATACGATTACCGTTCGTCTGTCGTTAAAATTAGATGTCCTTGTTGAAACAAATTACTATAGAATACGCAAATTTTTCAGGTTAAATTTCAAATAACTGATCAAAAATAACCGTCGATATACGTCAGACTAATTACGATCGGACGAAAGGCGTAGATATTTCTTCACTTTCCTATCGTTCCAAAATTATTAAATATTTTCATTCGTGTGAGTGCGGTGTATGTGTTAATGTGATATGTGATTAATTAATTAGCAACAATAATGTATACTAACAAAAATATGTTTCCATATACATGAATGTTTATAAGTAATACAAGTGCACTTTTTTCTTTTGTTTGTTTGTTGGTTTTTCTATATATATATCTATATACTCGTAGGATCTAATATATTTATATATCTATATTATATATTCATTCATTTATTTATTTATGTATTTATTTATTTATAAATAAAAAACAATTTTGTTGTTAAAAATTTCACGAGACCGGCTCCAAATAAAAACGTTGTACATTATAACACCCCACTGCGTCGTACGGTTACAAAACAAGAAAAAAAAAGTAAAAAAAAAAGCAGTAGGAGACGCGAAATACAATTCGATTGTTATAAATATTTCAAAAATAATACTTTGATATATTTATATGTATAATTAAAAAATATAAAATAATAGATAATTATAATAATAACAATAAACTAAAATCTATATACCTAGCATAATTGTATTATATAAATATTAATATCTCTTTTTTTCTTCATTTATTACCCATTTCGGCAGCTAATTTCGGTATTAATAATAATAATAATAATAATATATTATAATTGTGTATACATATTTATAATGTACCCGATAATTGCTGCCATTTCATCGGGTTGGACGGAAATTTGTTTGTTTATTTAGTTATTTTATTATTTATTTAGTATTTATTTGTTTGTTTTATATTTTTTTTAACGAGTAAGTATCTCGGATGTGCCTTTTTAATCGTATATATAATATATAAAGATACACGTATTATAAACTAAGTTTAATAATAATAATAATAATAATAATACGTGATAATACCTATATTAACACGATAATCCTTCCGATAGTTCTATCCTCATGAATTGATAAAAAATAAAATTAAAGAAAAATGATGGTGACAAAAAAAAGGGAAAATGAGAATAAAAGGTGTGTACGTGTATTATACATGTGTAGTACGTACTGATATGGTATTATATATGTGATAAACCTATAAACAATTATACGTAAAAGATGTATAATTATACGAATTTGTATTATACCTATATAGGTTAGTTGTTCGATAGTGAAAAATTTGTCAACGATTGATATAAAATTCTATGAAACTTTGATGGGTTAGGCAAAAAAGGAAAAAAAAAAAATGAGTTGAAATTTGCAAGTTAAATAAAAACTTATATAATATTGATAAAGATTATACGGATGTCATCCCAATTAATTCGTCGATAAAACGATCGCGTTATATAAATTTATAATAAGAAATTTTTATTATTTTTACTCACCGATACGTTAGTAAAACGTATAATATTTATATCCTATATATTATACTCGGATTTTGGACGGGATTTTGTTCGTTAGTAAAAGTTTATCGTTCCTCCCCTATAAACTCCTTGAGGATGGAGAGCATGGAGGAGAGGGTTGGGAAAAAGGTGCGTGGGGCGACGCTTAGGAGGGCTAAACTTCGGTGGAGTGCGTTTGAATCCTGACTTTTTTCTGAGATCCATTTCTGGACAGGGTTGGACTGTGCGAGGAAAATCCAGGATTTGGTATTCCCATGGGTTTTGGCTTTTTTAACGAACTCCTTAATGGCGACGCCGTGCTCGCGGCGCTGCCGGATGTCGCTACCGATGCCATCGATCCGTTACCTGCACCACCTGAGTAAGGTTTACCGCTCGCATCCGTCATCGAAATACCAGCACCTGAATATTATCGAATTAACAAATCAACGAATTAAACAGATTTCTGTGTAGAAATGTATCAGCCATGATGAGGAGTTTGTGCAGAGGAAGAAAAGTATAGAATAAAACCGATGCGGAATAAAACCAAAATACGAATGAACAACATTGCAGATAAAAATTACTCGCCATTCGTGGGTCGATGGTGTTCCCGATATCCCGGATTGTCTATCGTAGTCCCGTGGGAACTTTGACCATCCCTAATTTTAGTTGGATCACCACCTCTCCTAGCGTAAATACCTTCGTACACGGCGGAGACGAGGACTCCAAAATTTAACGCGATGGCAGCTAACTGAAAAACAAAAACCAAAAAAAAACGGAGAAATTATTGCATTTCTATTGTATAGATATGATAATGAACGAAACGGTTGCATATCACCAGGTATATTATTATACATCGTAATCACACAGAAAACGCAACGCAGGTGAATTAATTATTATTACGCCCCCGTCAGAGCAGACTACCATTTGTTTCTCCTATAATTGAATTCTCTACTAAAAAGAAAAAAAAAACCCCTTATAGTTATATATAGCTATAGGTATAAGGTACAGGTTAGGTATGTCTATATATCCACATCTGCACCTACTGCGGTGTAAGTTTATATACTCCTTTGTCACAAAGGGTGCAGACTAATTACCATGAATAATAATGATGATAATAATAACAACAACAATAACAATAATTATAATAATAATCTCGTCCGGATCGTTACATATATCTCTGCTAATTAGGGACATTGTTCTATGATGAGGAATTGATTGGTCCTGTTACAAATTTTCTTTTATTTAATTAATTATTTATATTCTTTTCCTTCTTTCTTTTTCTCTTTCTTTCTTTCATTTATCCACCTTTTGTTTTGTTTTCTGATGCGTGGGTTATTATATACTATATTCAAATGTATACGTATCCTAATTTTTCTCGCTCATTACCTACACACATACCTATACATTATACATATAGTATATTTTCTCCCGAGGTATAATACAATTTAATTAATTAAACGAACTCTTATACATATACATTATATATAACCTTATTGTATATAATTGTTTTACGTTAAAAAGGGAGCATCTCTCTTCCCCTTCGCGCCACGCCAAATAACAATATCGTACCTTGCCACGATTTTTTTTTTTCTTCCTACTTCGGTCCAGTTTGATTTCATCCTTCGCTTCTCTCAACAATCGTCTTCGCTTCCGTTCGCTCATGATAATACTAATAATGATAACGACAAGGTTTTTATTTTTTTCTCGTCTTTTCTTTACTTCAAAATCTTTACGCGGTCATCTGTGGTGTTTTAATTTTTTTATATTAATTTCAATTTTTAATTCTTCTGTGAAATTTCGTACGAAAAAGAGAAGGAGTAAAAGAAACGAGACTGCAAATGAAAAAAAAAGTGATGGCGAGACGACCGGATGGACATGGAGATATATATGATAATAATTTCGTAACATATTTCGTATTGAATTACACGTAATCGAAGGTCACACAGAAATTCAAGTTTGAAACAATAAACCACCCGCGTACTCTCCCCCTCCCCCTTCTCCTCCTCCTCCACCCCCTTCCCCCATGTGTATTAAATTACATGTGTCGTAAACTGTGAGTATATACGTATTACACAGGCCCATAAGCATGTAGTGCGAAGATGGTCACTTAATTGCTCGTGCAACAACCGAAAATAAATGAAATATCACTGAAAATTTGCATTTGAAAAACGTTGCTCATTATGCATATATGTATAGTATATACCTATAGGTATATACATAATATGTACACATACAAACATGTATCACATGCACCAACACTGGTTTAGTTTTTGTGTCTCTTTTGGATTTTCTTGTTCTTTTTATTTCTCTTTTGATTTTCTTGTTTTTTCGTTTTCAATCATTCACAGAGCACAAAATTATACGCGATATATAATGGTCCGAAGGAAGAAGCAAAGATAAATGAAGGAAAAAAAAAAAAAAATGGAAACTCTTTGTTGAAAAAATAAATTCGAAGGCGCGAAAAATATCGTCGTAACCAATATCTGCGTACGAGATCAGAATCGCGACTGCCCGGTGGACAATGTCTCCTCATTGTTTTTAATGTCAAAGACATATAAGACGTCGTCGTCGTCGTTTGTCACGTATATAGTATATATATGTGTGTATTGTATATAATACACATTATGTACAAATCTATATACATATATCTATAGAACTACGGGCGAAACTTCTATCAAACTTATACAACACCGGACGGACGATCACCAACCAACGAACATTTAGTTAGTTAAATATCTAGGTGTGTAAATTACCTATACCTACGATGATTTCAAATAATTATCTCGAGTATCCATATCCGTATCCCAATATCAATGATATGCTATAAATGTGTCGCAAAATTTCTTGTTTTTTATTTCATTTATTTATAGTATATAGAACATCTGTAGATCATAGATCGATATGCGGACGGATCAATGATTTAGAATGAGACAAAAATTTGCCCCTCATTTAATGTAATTCGTCATTCGACGATCCCTGCTTTTCATGTATTACTGCACCGTAACCTGTATAAGTCAATGACGTAAGTCGCGCGCACGGATTGAATGATAATAATAATAAGAATAATAATAATGATAACGACGATAATAATTACGATGATTTAGTTGCGGGTGGTGGTTCCTACGCGTTGCATTTCTAATGACGATTATACTATTAATGTATTATAGTTAGGTATACGTGGATCGGAATACGCAGCGAATTTCTTCCTCGTTTTTTTTTTTTTCTCTTCTCTAGTCAGTGATGACATACTATAGATAATCATGAATAAAAGATTAACGTAAGCCGAACAGGTGCTCGGGACTCACCTGCATACGGATACTTTTATAAAATGGACACCTGGTATACCACATATATTGTATGTATGCAGAATATTATCTATAGATAATGATGATAATAATGATATTAATTAAGTTCGTAAGTTTGTAAATTTGATGAAAAAAAAAAGAGAATATTTAGGGATTTTCTTTCTTTTCTTTTTTCTTTGCTCAATTTACGTTACCTGCATGTAAAAAGCCTCTCCCCTCGTTATGATAAAACTATTTGCTCTGTCGTCCGTTTGAAGTGCGAATAAACTTGCTCCGACGACGGCTAGTAGAGCTGAAAACAGAAATGTTAGAAATTTAACATCGACACGTAGGTAATTAGGTAATAGAAAGAAAATAAAAACTTGACGAATTCTACAAATTTCAAACCGGGTAATGAAATTATTATAATTAATAAGATAGTATTACTAATTCGTTATTAAATTGAATCAGTTGTTAAACATGTATGTAACTATATGTAGTACATAGGTATATGTATATAGGTTGGGTAATGCAGATCTTCACAAGAAATCTTATATTCTATGTATAAAGATGTGTCTATCTATGGATTAGGTATGTACACCCTGAACGGATATATCCAATTACATTTCGAGATTTAATCCTTTCTAATATTTCTAGTAATAATATACATACATACATGTACAGGGTATATAATTATATCTAATGTATAAATAATCGTTATTGTTATTATTATTAGCATTATTATTATTATAAGGATTTTAAGAGTATGAAAAAAAAATTATGTATTACACCTATACCTATATAGATGATGATAAATAATTACGCGTCGCCTCGAAAATTCATTCTATGTATATAAAACAATATAGATATGTTGCATATTGATGAATGTATGCATATACTTTGTGTACATATGTATTTATGGGTTGTACAGGTGTGTATATGTACAGGTAATATGGGCGTCGTCGCTCTCCTCGTCGTATAAGTATGTATATGATAAAAGTATATATGTATGCATGAATTCCTATGTATATATACATGTTTATGTATATATGTGTGTACGACGGTGTATATCTATACATAATATCACGCGCAGATTGAATTAAATATCAATTTCCACCGCAACTCGGGCGCGGTTGTGTGTGAAGAGGTTATGTGTATATCCTATGTATATGTATATATGTATGTACATAGGTATGTATGTGACACTCGTAGCCTTCCACCTTCGATACATACATGTGTACATACGCTACACGTATACATATGTACTAACGAACACATAAAGGCGAGGGTTGCATGCCTTAATAACAATTAGGAATGACGCATTCTGAGGTTAATTGAATTTGTAATAACAAAAGAAAATACGTGAAATATTGTAGTGCGGGTAATTATATTCAAACTACATCTGGTACTTCAATTTTCATGTATATCAATTTACCTACGAGATGAATCTGTAACGATATTAGCTGGAATTTATTCTAACGAAGAAATTTGCTCCGGATATTTAAGTTTAAAAATTCCAGTTAATTATCGTTCGTGAAAATCCCACCCCTTTTTCTTCTCGGGAGATCGTTTCTCCGAAAAATTAGAGAAATTACTCAACTGTCTAAATATATGCGAAAAAGAAAGACAACAAAAAAAATTGGTGAAAACGAAAGAACGATAAGACGCGGATGAAAAAAATTTATTTTTCAAATTTCCCGAAATTATTCCGAAACTAATTGCAAGAAACTATGATTTATTGTCCGATCGGTGTGTACTTATAGATGGGATTGAAATTATTCTGTATAAAATATTGAATAGAAAATTCTCAATTTTTTCATCATTTCCTTTTTGTTTTTCTCGCATGAATATAAATCGTCGAAGAGAGAGAGAGAAGTGAAAAGTTTTTCATCGTTACAGCGAATATTCGATTACAACGTTATAACCGTGGAGAGAGCACGTGTCCCATCAGAATAAGGGCGAGGGAATTGGTATGCAGATTATTTTAAGCAAACCTTACCCACCACGTAGAAACCTCCCGTCCACCTACCCTCCGAGCTAACCTCCGATCTTGGCTGCTAAATTCGAGGGTTGAAATGTTTAAACTTGTGAAAACGTCGACGTACCAAAACGTATAGTTACCATATACCACCGCATCATTTCTCTACACATCTCTCTCTCTCTCTTTCTCTCTTTCTCTCCTTCTCTTCGACGGGTTTAACAATTATGCAAGAAATACTTGTACAGTTATATCCGTCTATCTCAGTCCACGTTGTGCACGGTGATGTAGAATAACAAAATGCCTGCCTGCGTTATGGGAGAAAAAAAAACAATTTTCATGCTTCGCGCCAACCTCGGAGAAAATTAAATTATAACCTCACCTCCGTGATAACGGTTTTCTTTTGCTTTTTTTTTCATTTATTTTATTTTTATCATTTTAAATCTATAATAATATAAAATCTCATCGTCTACGGTGTAAATATATGTTAGGGTGTGCAGAAGTCCTGGGAAAGGTGATCTTTAAATTTCGATGCTCCCGTAAGCTTGAATTGTTAGGAATGTTGAGAAATAGAAATGTTCTCTGCTTTACAAAATAGATGTTAATTGTATATATTGTTAATATAAACTTAATCGTACAAAATTATCCCCAACACCTTGTATTGCTAGAGGGTGAGTCGCCGCAAAGGTCTGATTTGGGAGGAGCTTCGATCGGCTGAGGCTGAATAGAATTTCTAATTGATTAATAATAATTATGATTATGATTATTATACTAACTGGCAAGTGTCGCTAGTGCAACTTTAGCTATTAAAGCTGTACTGTATGAAATTAAGACCCGTTTCGCCGATGACGCCATCGATAGTTGAATTACGCTAAGGAATACGAACACCCCCAATAACGCCGATGCACCGGCTGCCGCGAGACCAGCGACCCAAACGGCAACTGTAACAGAAAAAAATGGGGTGTAAAAAGAAAAAGGAAAAGCAAAAGCAAAAACAAAAAGAAACATTATATATCAATTCGTCACGCAGTATCGTTTTGTAGATATTTTTTTGCGCCTTTTATAAAAATAGGTAAAAAAAAGAACACAACAAAAAACAAAGCTTACCGACTGGTTGAAACCGCGAAACACCTTGGCCGCATCTTTCCCTTCCATAAAGAAGTTCCTTACACTGTCTCCAAGGTCCAAAGTATCCATTTTCGGCTGCGGAACCGACTGGACAGAAAAAAGGAGTAAGATTAATTTCTAATTGTGTGTGGTTTTTTCGTTTTTTTCAAACGAAATTCAGTTAATCGGAAATCATACGAGAGGTTATCTATTATAAATCTTGCGGTATGTATAGGTAAGGTTGGGGCGTAAATATACGAACCACGATTTTTGATTGACGAGTTAAGACAGCGAAAGGAGGATTAATACCATTATTTCATACGCTCATATGGTACACATGTAATATAAACGTAGACCGGAAAATCACCCATGACGCCATGTTGGCGTGACGAGAAGGATTTAAGGATTTCGTATTAAACCAGCTGATCTCAGCCTATGTACACACGTACCACATATTCATTCATAATCAATTTTCCCTTGCTTATTAAAATACACAAATACGTATAAATATTCATATACACGTACGGTATGCATTATACAAGTTAACTAAAGTTGTATCAAGCCCCTGATTATCCGCAATCCAAATGACCGTCACATTTATTTTATTTTTCTTTTATTTTCAAACATTACTTTCGTGCCACGCCTCCCAGTTCGATACAAACAGGAAGTGTAATGAATCTAGTTAATCATAATAATAGTAATAAACTAATTGTAAGCGATAATAAAGTACAACCTAATCAATCCTCGCACATCGAATCGCCCTTATTACATTTCTATGTGTTTGGAAAACCGCGATAAGAATTGTATTCCACAGGATATGTACTACACGCTATATGTACACGTATATAGAGTTACACATATACACGTGAATATGTATTTACCTACGTACGTGTACAACGTGTGTCACGATTCGTACGATCGAATCGATTAAGATATTTATTGTATCGTCGATAAGGCAGGAAACGCCATTACCTTGTTTTCTCATTTTCTTTGGTTTTTTTTTTTTTCAAATTTTCATTTGATTTCCAAAAAAAACAACAACAAAGATTTAAGTTTATCGAACTTCGGGTTCGATGACCGTTAAAAGTGAAAGGCACAGGTACCTATACAGTGACATGGTGGTGTACTACATAAAACATGGTCAACTCTATCTACTGATATAAGTGTACAAGTTTCAAGTCAAACTAACCACGTACTCCACATTATTTTTTTCAACTCCTGCATCTACTAATTATAATATTTCGACGGACGAAAAAAAACCACATGTATATACACGTACGTTACATTCGCAAAAATAAAATTTAAAAAAAAATCTAAAAAATATCACGTGAAACGAATAAAGGTAAGTACATATAGGTATGTATTTAGGTACCGCGTGAGGGCACGTTAATTGTCCCACGTTTAGAATATTTTTTAGCTTACATAATGGCGTTTTTTTTTTTTTTTTTTTTTTTTAATTTATACACATAACACAGATAATACGTCGTTACCATTCACAAAGATGAACAATGAATAATAATGACAATGACGATATGTCTTACTTTATACAGTTTCGAAAGGACATACCATATTTTAGCCTATAAAAAGAACACGAGCGCGAAATGAATATAAATAAAATAAATAAATAGAAAGGGATAGAAATTTATAGAAGCCCTGAAGTACCGTTAGAAGTTTCGAAAGTTAGTCTCTGTAGAGCCGCTGCTGCCGTTGCTCTTGCTACTTCTTCTTCTTCTTCTTTCTTTCTTTCTTTTTTCATTTCACGTGTACGAAAATACCGTTAATTTATACTTCGTGCGCGCAACAAACCGCCTATATAATACTAGTACAAATACCAGCTCGTATATTCGAGATGGGAAAGCAACGTTTGGGAAGAAGAAGAAAAAAAGAGGAATTGTAATGAGAGAAAAAAGAAAGAAAAAGGAACAAACAAAAATACGGACGAAACATATAGAAAAAAGAAAAGAAGGAAATGGTGCTGAGGTTAACGGCCCTTACAAATCACCGCATCGAGTAGTTTATCGGATTTTTCTTCCATTTTTTTCAACGATATTAAACCTTCGTCGGCATACTGGGTCTTTTGCGGCACATTCGAAATTTCGATCCGGAAGTTCAGAGGCTTTCGAGACGGACTAAATTCTCAAACTTTTCAATCCATCGACACTTTGATGATGAATACTAGATTTTATCAGATTTTTAAGAAGCTTTGAATACTTCGAAAACTTCCAGTCATTCCTGAACTTGCGAAAAACGTGATAAAGCGAACGTTGCTAACGATGGGTTAGAACATCAAAAAGAACAAACAAACAAGAAAACGAAAAATAAAGTACAAAGGAAAAACTGAATGAATGAAATTCGTTCGATTGTTGTTTTTCTTTGCTTCTATTCTGTTCTCTGTCATTATCTAGGATAGAATATTTGTACATTGTTTTACACATGCAATATGCGTGCATGTATATTATATGTGTATTACGAGCGGATACAGAGGTGAGTCCCCGACAAGTTTCCGGTGGTCACCACCCGGAACACAGAATCACTCGAGCGGACATAGAAAACGAGTGTATAGTCGGAAAACGATGATGATAAATGTAGAGTCGAATCTGGCAGTCCTTAACCTCTGCATTCTTATCTGTTAATTTTTTTAATATTTTTTCTATTTTCCTTTCCTTTCTTTCCTTGTCTCTGTTACGATTTTTTTTTTATCATCACTACAATGACTATACATAGGTAAAATCGCAAGTGAGCAGAACGAAAGAGGGATCTTCTTTTTCTTTCCTTTTTTCCTTCCATTTTTTCGTTTTTCGCAGGTGGTGCACGGAGGTAACCCTCACATGCATTACATTATGTAAAACTACGTATATAATTTCCTTCTAAAATTTCATACAGGTAAATAAAGCCCACCCAGAAACTGAAAGTGGGTTGGGTTAACATGAAATATAAGGTATAGGTAGTAACGATATAGATTTGATGAAAATTTATGGGACCTATAATAACTGTGATTGCAGATTTTTTAGCGCAAAGAGACAAATTCGAAAAAAGGTATTTTCGACCTTGCGGACGTCTGCTGATAATTGATTTGAAATTCTTCTCTTGTTTCTTTTTTGGCCAAGAAGAATGAAAGAAGAAAATCAAGCACCGCTATCTATATCTAGTATAAATGTACACCCAGTCAGGTTGATTCTGAATCGGGTGTACTTAAGATGAAACGATCGGTAGCTTAGGGAGCATATGGTGAAAGATCGAACGCAAGTTTACCTTCAAATTAATGTATATTATTAGCGTATACGACAATATTGAATCATGGGGGAATCAATTAAGTTCAAGGATAGAGGAAGCCATGCTTGAAATGGGTCATATTCGAAGCCCGTACATAGGTATGTGCGCACATAGGTATATACCTACTTAGATGCTATCGCTGTAATATACATATATGTATATGCATGCGCAAAAACCGATACCTGAACGCACTTCCTATACATTATAGATTTTAGTGCGCTTAATTGCATCGTTTAATTTAAGTGCCTCCGTTTATGTATTCACATAGAATCCGTATGCGAATATCTTGCGGTTTTCGTTCATTCGTTTCCTTCTTTCTTTTCTTTTAAATCGAAAGAATCTATGTCCTGTTTCAGTTCAATGAAACAATGATAATAATCGTAACGATAATTATAATTACCTACGTCGGTATTATAGACGTTCTGAATTGCGTAACGCGATTCATAATTAATCCGGGTTAATAACCGATAACACGTAGGTAGGATGTTGTAATATAATATATAATCTTATCCGATACGGCTGATTGTATAATTTTATTTGATCAGATATTTTATTCTTCGTATGAAAATAATTGGCAAGAAAAACGTAACCAAATAAATTGAACGAACAAACAAGTTAATTAATTAATTAATTAATTAACTAATTACCGTCAGGATTTCTGAAGTAACCCCAGGTCGGTGTTGCGGTCGATGCAGATTGCAAAACTAGTCCTAAAATACCAATTGCCAAAACTAATGCCGCAGCACGTGCTGCCAAAGCACGTTTTTCTTCAGCCGTTTGACGTGATGTTGTCTGCAGTTGAACACCACGATTGTTTAATTGATGGTGATTGTTCGATTCCGCCATCCTTCATACCGTTTTGCAATAATTTTTATTAATTTTTTATTACTATTATTATTACTTTTGTATAAATTACGTTTTATAAACTTTGTTGATAATTCTTTTTATTTTTCAATCTTTTTATTTTACTTGCATTAAATTTTCCACGTTTTAAAAACGATCACAGCTGATGTTATGTACTATAACGATATGTAATAATTATATTAATCACAGATTTATAATTTGCAAAACAAAAAAAAAAAAAACAACCGCGATAAAAATTAATATTAATATTTAACCGATTTTTCAGGTACTGTCACAATAATAATTTTTGAAAAGAAGCAATTAATTAAGAAACAAAAAATAAATATCCAAATAATAAACTATCTTTTCTGTATACATATATATATATATATATATATATCGTATATAAATTGATTAAAATTTCTTTCTATTTTTTTTATACACCATAAATTTATTCAGTACTCCACTCACCACCACTACAACCACCACCACCACCTGGTGGTCGTGCACCGAATAAGGGACGGTATTGTAATAACACTTTGAATTTATTTTAATATTCATTAGTTTTAACTCGCGAGCTGTTTGAATTTAGTGGTTTTTCTTTTAATTCTTTGTTTTTTCAAATTTTTCTTGTATCTTTTTTACTTTCGTTTAATTTTTTGTTATCTTTCGTTTCGCCCCGTCGTTCTCTCTTTTTTCGACTAGCGAAAATGAACGAACGAAAAATTGAACGTTAAAATAAAATTGTATTAAAACTATTTAAGAACACAATAGTCTCTTTTATATGTATAGTTACATGTACAATATCCTTTTCCGTTTAGTTTTCTTTTTTCATTCGTTTTGTTACTTTTTTGTTAATTTTTTTTTTTCAATACCTCCAACCGTGCATACTGCAGTGTGACGGGGAGTTGCGTTTAATATACGATATCGTAAAATAAGTTAATTCGGGCAACGGTAAAAGTTTTATGGGGGGGAAAAAGAACAGAAAATAAAAAACCAAAATCACTTTTACTCGTAATGAGAAATTTCTTTTCCAATTATCATTATCATCGTTGTTACAATCGTGTCGTAGAGTCATCAATTTTTAGGTCTACACTTTAGTTTTTTTTTTTTTTTGCGTTTCGTTGAAAAATTTCTTTGAGATAATTTTTCTACAACAAAGTTGAATTAATTATTTTGTTCGTAATCGATTTATAGTTCAGTTAGAACGTTGGTTTTTTTATATTATACACATAATCTGCATTCGTTGAATTTTATATTCCGTTCAATTTTTGGATTTGCTTTTTTTTTTTTGGTCGTTCGTTTCAATATTTATCAAAACGAATTTTTAACGAATATTTCTGCAGAACTTCGTCTTCGACGTCTCCGTCGTAGTACGTCGGAACAAACTTTTCGTTGGCATACAGGGTGGATAAAAGTTTATCGATTTTCTCTCACTCGTGGTTTAGTTTCTGATATAATTTCGTATCCGGTTACTCAAATGCCACCGTATAGTTAGTAGCTATGTCGTATCACACAAATTATAGGCGCGCCGCGTTTGTCTTTTATCGTTATTATTATTGTTGTTGTTGTTGTTCTTATTATTTTGATTTTTCAATTCTCAAAACCTATCATATACGTCGTACGAGTCTTGAATTTTTTTTATTCCACATCAGGCAGGAACGACGATATTCTCAACAAAAAAAAGTTCGTTTGTTTTTTGATTATCACACAGAAATTTTATACATTTCGAATCGATATGTGGCCACCAATAACAGCGACCGTTGGAAGCGGCGCGCAGATTCAAAAACCTGCGGAAGAATCCTCCGCGCCCTCTCTTGTTCTTCTCTTTTCGCGAACGTTTTTATTTTACTTTATTTGTTCATTTATTTTTTTCTTCTTTCCTCACTCTCACTACCCGATGTCTACGTGCTGCAATTCTCTTATCCTCGTATGATTTTCGTGATCCCGACATCCTCGGTATTCAAGACGTGTTTAGGTAAAAAACCCCCCCCTGTTTATTGCTTTCCTCACATCGTCGCGTAACGATTTAACTTGGTTTTTTTTTTAATGTTTTTTGTGTCTTTTTTCTTTATCTCTCAAATCTCCTTGCCTCCTTCATCGTTCCGTCTCTAACCTCTTCTCTATAACCTTTTTATTCACTTTGTTTCTTTTTCCCGACCCCCTCCAAATTTTTCACAACTATATTCGATTACTATACGTATTTTAGCCGTATGTGTACGACACACGACGACTACTACTCGGTTCTCTCCTCTCTCTCCCGTAGGATAAACCTGCACCACAAGTGCATGGAACGAACCGGTTTTTCGCGATCTTTCGCCCTTGCTAAAAATAAACGATTTTCTTCCTTCTTTTCTTCTTATTCTTTTTGTTTTCGTTGTTGCTTTTTTATCTTATTTTATTTAAAACCGAGTCGCGGTTACCTTTCCGGTTAAAAACGTATATGTGTTCGTTATAGGAGCTGGAGACACACGACGCAACTTGCTTTTTTTTTTCAAACATAAAATCCTTTCGGTCGTAACGAAGATTTTATTCCGTTTGGATTGTCTTTTTTTTTAATTCAATAATTCAAATTTATTTATTTTATCGTCGTGATTAAAAAGACACCCAGTATACACCGAACAATTCACTGAACCGTTTTCATTCCCATGTGGTATGCGTTTATATACTTATACCTATATCGATTCTAGGCTACGTTCGCAGTAATGAAACTCGGTTGTTTCGTAATCGAGTTATTTGTATTTAAAATTAACGTAGTATTCGTTTTTTTCGTTCCTAAAATTTTACGTGTAACGTAAATGTGGATGTATTAAAAAAGTTGCGAAAGTTGAAACTCTTCTAAAAGAATTTTTGTAGGCTTGACAACATCGGCGATTTACTTTCATTTATTTATTTAATTTTTTTCTTCATGGAATTTATTCACGAAACTCTCAATTTTTTCATTCCCTTTTATCGACGGCGTAGTAAACCACGTAGAGGGTTGAAATAGGGTGTAGAAAAGAATCGATCGTCTTATTTCTCGATGCCCGACGACCTCTGTTTTATTATTTTAGACACTAATCCGCTTACGTCATTACCAATCTTTCATCATCATCATCATCATCACTGAAGGTAAAATTTCCACTTCGATCATCACTCTTTTAACCTGCACTTTGAGTACGTACACAGAACGTCAACATTAAAGAACAGAAACCAAAAATCAATCACTGAACAGTTGAAAACTTTTTATTTCGAAAGGTTTAGAAACAACGAAACGTTCTTCATTACAGCAGCGCGTCAAATCCGCGTCATTTGTTATAAAAATTTTTCCATTTAAATGGCGGCATATAAATATCAGTGGAATTACAAGGAAGCAACAAAAAAAAAAGTTAGAAGAAACGTCGTTTACAGAATTCCAAAAGTTCATCAAGCTAAAATCACTCGTGTGTT
The DNA here is from genome assembly GCA_963932425.1 of Athalia cordata. NCBI lineage: Eukaryota > Metazoa > Arthropoda > Insecta > Hymenoptera > Athaliidae > Athalia > Athalia cordata. The sequence goes on from OZ010627.1 coordinate 3,029,471, forward strand.
TGGAGCGCCTTTTTTTTCTTTTTTTTGTTCGTCTCTTTCCTAATTTAAATTTAAACCGTCAAACACTCGCAGGAATGTGTATAGAGGTAATAATGATCAGCGACAGCTGCCAGGTGTCAACTGAACAATAAGAAAAATTAGTTATTTCAATTTTATGGAAAAACAAAAGGAAACACAGGACATATAATAAATAAAAAACCGATATCACGATTGCGATTGTTTTATATTAGATTATTTCCAGGTCACATATGATAAAACCTTTAAGGCGTTTCTCGACCCCCGAGAATAAATATAGGTCGTTTAATTATTTTTAGTTACAACAAATGAGAAGCCAAAAAAAAAAAACTGTAACACGCACACACACACAGAGAGAGAGAGACGCACTGCGCAAACTTTTTTTTGTCTTTACTAAAAATATTTTACTTTTGCACGATTCCCTTTAAATTTTCCTTCCGTTCGTTTATATATTTTTTTTTTTCGTGTTTTTCACGGTGTTTTTGTTTATAATTAAACACCGGAGAAGAAAAATCGCTTTCACGTACACAACGCGCGTAAAAAGAAATCGAAAGAAAAAAAAAAGTTTTTCGTTTCTTTTCGTTTTTTTTCCTTCGTATATATGTATATGTATATATATATTTTATTTTTTTAAATGCGTATCGATAAATAATCTTTTGTTTTACAATAAATATATATTCGGTTTATATAGATAGTAAGGTAAGGGGAAAAAAACAACAAAAAAACGTTACCGCGCAGGCCTGCGCGATGGGCAGCACTGAACGAAACCGCTAGTTGCAACCCAATGCCGTCGCCGGTGCCGAAGGTACCGCGCGCCACGTTCGTTTCTTCTTCTATTTTTCTTCTCTCTCTCACCACTTATTCCTCATCGTCGTCGTCATCGTTCTCCTCGTCCTCCTCGTCGTCGTCGTCGTCGTTGTGTCGTCGTCGGACACTCCCAGAAGAGTAAAGTACGAGTCAGTTACAAAGTATTAAGCAAAGTACAAGTTTTAAAAAACTTCGTACATGAGATACGTTTTTCTATCTATCTATCTATTTATCTATCCATCCATTTATCTATTCATAAATATATCTACGGAAAGAATTCACACGATACTTTCCATAACGTTATTTCACCTGCACACACCTAGATTTGCGTCTCTCTCTCTCTTTACGTACGTCTACATATTGTTGGATTATAATTCCTCTTTCCCCCCTCCCTCTTTCTCACCTCAGCCACCTATTTCCCCCCACCCGACAACCTACTCCTTTCAAACTGTACCTCATTCGCCTCCTCGATAGTAAGTGAAGTAACTATGAGAAAGAATGAAAGAAAGAAAGAAAGAGAAACGCGAAGCTACGGCGCGCGTATGAGGAAAAATATAAAAGAGGAGAAGAAGAGGATGTTGCAGTTTCCTCTTCGGACTCAATTGTTCTTTTATTTTTTTCTCTACACATATGTAGTATATGAACGTGTCTACATAGGAATGTATATTATTTGCTTTCAGGTGTATTTTGTTTTTCAAGATTAGATATACTATTTTTTTTCTATTACATTATTTTCATAATTTTCGCCCGCTAGAAAAGTGAAGAGAAGAAAAGAAAGGAAAAGAAACATTTTCAAAAAAAAAAAATGGCGTAGATTTATGTAAATAAATAATCAAATAGATTTTCTTTTCGTTACCGTGGAAACCTTCGAACTCTACCGTGCGCGTTTCAGGAAAGTGGTTGCGCACCGCGCATGCGTCGAAATACTCGAATTTCTGAACTTCGAGCGAAGTCGAACCTCGCTGGATTCGAGAGAATCGAATCTTTCGACGCATGCGCGGTGCGCAACCACTTTCCTGAGACGCGCACGGTATGTGTGTGCACACATATAAATGGAAATCGGGACGACGGTAAATGTGTGGAACTTGCGTAGTCGTATAGTTTGATGTACTATAGAAAAGTTGATTATATATTTTTATGGTAAAAAGCGACCGAGAGCTGGATAATTTTATGCTTCGTGGGATCGAAGGTATTTTCTTTGTTTTATAGAATGTTAAAGAATTAATGCTACGATATTCCTCCGCGTACCTGCACATTCGTCGTCGCTATATGTATAAGTTTCGTAGTTAATTATCTCGAGCTATATTAATTGTATAGTCATATAATACGTGAAGTTGGCTACTTTTTAACGTCCGCTTCGTCAGCTACGCGATGACGTAGTCACGGCGTTTGTCTAATGATTTTTTTTCTTCTTTCTTCCCACCGTCCCATTTCTTATCTCATTTTCTTTGGTTTTATTTTCTAACGATAGTTCACGGGACGATTTATCCGGTGCAAGAGTCCCGAGTGTATGAAAGGTTCTATAGCTATATTCAGGTATAGGTGAGACAGCCGTTACACGGCTAGCTTCATACCAGTCCCTACGATGCAAGACCAACGACACCGTAATCCGAGAGCCCGTTATCTTATGGTTTCGTTCTGAAACGCCAACTTTTCTGCAGATATTATATCGTATATGCTTATTTGTATTCGTATGATATTAATCCGATCGATGCGCGATATGCGCATTATTAGTCACGTGTTCTTTTTTCTTTTTTTCGCTTTTATTACGCACGTACACGGGTAAGTGCACGTTTTAATTCTTATCCAACGTTCGATTACTTGCGTTTTTTTGTTTCATTCTAAATCATTACTATATGTATAATAACATAGATTCAAAGAAAGAGAAAAAACGGGAGAACCAAACGATAAAAATTGCCAAGATTTTTTCCTTCGATCGTCGTGACAATTATTGCGTGTACGTAGCTGTTACGAAATACATTTTTTTACATACATACATACCTATATGCCTACGTACATAGGTATTTATAAATTGTACTTACATGTATATACTATAATACGTAGGTGTGCAATTACATTATTTTTAAAGACGTTACGCTTTTTTTTTCTTCTGTATGTACCTATAGTGACCTATAATAGGGTTGGGCATAATTTGACCCACATAACATAAAGCATATGTACATAAAATGTGTATATATGTATGTAGGTATAATATCGTGGAGTTGGGTTACGAGGTATCATGTATAATAGAGAAAAAAAGAAGAGAAAAAAAAAACAAGAAAAAGCAAGCAAATGCTTGATAGAAAATGATAATAATAATAATCGAATCAGATGCTCTAATATATGCGATTCTAACGTGGAATTTGATTAAATTTTTTTTTTTCTTTTTTTTTTCTCAAATTAGCGCAAGACGTTCCACTTACCTAAATATGTAATTGATTAATTATATCGTATCATCTGGTAATTGTGAGTAATTAATATATGGGGTGATCGTGTACACGTATACCATGAATATGACTAAGCTCTGTACTGAGGTATATTATATGTGTGAGTACGTATAGAACTATAAAAAAATGTTATCATTCATAAACCTAGGGAAATATGACATCTGGTGCGGAGGATTGCGCGAATAAAATTTGGTCCGAGCTTTAACTTGTCGCGTAACCCGTGCAAACGACGACGACGACGACGACGACGAAGTTGAGTCGAAGAAGAAGAAGATGACGACGAATACGTGGTCGAGTTATAAAGGTGTAGGTCGAATCTTGAGGTCAACAAATTTAACCTCATATCTAATAAACCTGCCGCTCTAACGATAAGATCGGAATCGAAGAATTGAGATCGTCGTTTGTTACTTAACAATTATATATGCGTATAACGTAGTACTATACGTACACCCGGTTAGGTTGATTCTGAAGCGTTTCGCGGCCAAGCGCGCGTTTGGACAACTTTTTCGTTTAACGCGCATTTGGACAACTTTTTCGTGTAACCGGGCCGATTACGAAAAGTTGTCCAAACGAGCTTGGCCGCGAAGCGATTCAGAATCAACCTAACCGGGTGTACATACCTAATCGTATAACGTACGATTTTCCTCGCCTCTTTTTACTCAAAAACGCGGATGCGTCACGTGATGCGTGAAAATTTGTTGATTCTTTTGTTGTTCCCTACATTATCCCGTGGTAATGTTTTGTTGGTATATAAATCTATATGTACGTACGTACATACTATGGGATTTTCTACCGGTAAATACCTATATACTTTGTCAACCGTATCGTTCGTCAAGATTAAGCACTTATCTCGTCACACGACCAGCCCATAAAACCCCATGAAAATCCCTCAACCTCCAGGAACCCGGATGACCTGTGGGTCCCGAAGGAACTTAAGCCTCGAATACTACGTATGTACGTATGATCTACTTACGCGACGCCGTATGTATATATACTATATATATAACATACTTTTTACATTATACTATATTTTCGCAATGTCAACAGAATTATTTTTTACTTTTATACCTTTCAGTATATAGGAAAATTCTTCGGACGTATAGTATATTAAAAATAATGATAATAACAATAATAATAATTATAATAATTATAATTATGGTTTGCAAGTTTCTAAAAGCACTTTCAAAATCAAAACTAATTATCATACCTTATATAGAGTTTCTTACATGTTCATAAGAAACTTTATAATGAAAATTAGAAACCTAAATTAAGAGGTAGACGATTACGCGCGTCTGCTGCTGCTGCACCACCACATACTATATAATATTGAAGAAGAGAAAACTTTTTGAAAATTGAAAAACAAAATTAAAATTTCTTTCTTTTCTAAGTAAGTAATTATGTATACGTATAGGTATGAACACATGGTATAATCCAGGGAAATCTATACGGCATTATTTTACATTATTTATTCCATGTATATATATATATGTATATATGTATATATTTAATTTATACATATGGTTTTGTTTATTGTTTATTGTTTCGGTTTTTTTCTTTTCTTTTTCTTTCTTCATTAGGTCTTGTGTATTTATGTGTGTGTGTGTATATATATATTCCCATGACACATTACATAGGTACACCCATTTATCGTTATACACATACTATTATCTTATCGATACATTTGGCATATAATAGTTATTGATATAATTTACATATAAATCATATATACAATTAATATGTATATATAGATTTTATGCTGTTTTACAGGATATAATTTATTATACGATGTATGTGTGTGTGTTTGTGTGTGTGTGTGTGTATATGTTATCATCATCATCATCATGTACTATGCGTTAAGTACATACCTACATATGTATTCTTCTCTCTTTGTTTTTCTGTCGTTTTTTTCTTTTTTCTTCTTTTTGTATGTATACGACATTGATTAGTTATAATTAATTGACACATAATGACAATAATAATAACAATACTATATTTGGTTGTTATTTATTTTTCCAGTTTTTTTCATCGATTTATTTATTCATCTTCTTCTTTTTCACACACATAGGAATTAAACTGAACGTATATTATTATATATCGTATTTCTCATATAATATATAATCATACATATGTATATACTAATGGTATATGGTTTTTCTTTTGTTCGAATTTTTTTATATCCTTCTTTGTTTTTTGTTCTTCATATGTTCTTGGTTTTTTTTTTGGTTTTTTTTTTCATTCGTTATATTTATTTCGATTCTTTTTTTCTTCCCATTTTCTCACAGAGTCAGCAACGGAAACAAAACGACCTTTATCTTCTGAGGTTATCTTGAATCCTTTTTTTTTTTTAATCCTTCCTTCTTTACCATCCGATGGTTACCATTTTTTACATCTCTGGTATTTCTATTTTCTTTCTTTTTTTTTTAGATTTTTTTTTCAATCGTCATCCCGACGTATCATCCATATAATATTCTATACCTAATTTGTTGTTGTTTTTTTTTTTTTGTTTTCTGTTAGACAAAAATTTCGAGCAATATTTTTTACTAATTTCAAGGAGAGACGTGACAATCTGATTGGAAGATGTGGCTGGAGATATCCCCATTCAGAATGCAGCTCTTCTTTTTTCTTATTTCGGTTTTGGAAATTCCAAAAATATTTTATGTACTATTATTCGTTTCTTTTTCATCGTTATTTCTATGTATGGAATTGACGCGACGCGACGAACAGTTTTTTTGTATTTTTTTTTGTTTTTTATCGTTGTTTTTTTGTTTTTTTTGTTGTTGTTGTTTTTTCTTTTCTTTTTTTTTACATACATTTGGAATAGCGCATGACTATAGGTATATATATATATAAATTGTTAATTATTCAATTAATATCTGTATTAATATATTATAACCTATATATACATGTAATGTACGTATGTGTATATAATTTATAATAACAATAATAATAATAATTATTATTATTCCGAATGTTGCGAAGCTCAAAATTGTACCAATAATATAACTTATTATCAAATTTGACTACCACTTTTGGCACTTGATTTTATTAATTAATAAGGTTTCATTACGAGCTATTGTAACAAAAATAAGATAAAAGAAAAGAAAGTAAAATATAGAAAATTAATCGTTGTAAAAATTACACGCTAATCGTTTTGTCTGCAGTTTTATACGTTGCTGACTTAATTTGACAAATTTTAAAATTGTCATACTATTAATTAATAAATAAGAAAATAAAACGGAAAAAACGGAAAGAAACAAAAATGTGGTAGCCAAACGTTCGATAGCCGTTTAATCTTGCCGTGGTCGTTTATATTTATTTACTATATATCATATTCGTGTGTATAATAATAATTGAAATTTGATCTAATTTAAACGATTACAGAATTTCATTTATAATAATTATTGTAACAATAATGAGTTTGACTTTTCTTTTTATATCCGATTGTGAGTATGTTTATATTATTTATGTATTTGATATGAACGTATATATAATTTTTTTTTCTTCAAAATTGATCGATTGAAACAAAAAAAAAAAGCGGACAGTTTTTTTATTTTTATCGTTCGTTTTGAAAATTTGCAATGATTTTGCATAATGCGGGTACATTTGAATTGTGGTTGTGGGTTTATGTTGTTGTTTTTTTATTTGGTTTTCTTAATTGGCTTTATTTTTTTGGTTTTTGTTTCGGAAGAGTAGATCTACGGGGGGATTCTTATCCCCATTTTTGGAAAAGTCCCATTCGTTGACAGCGGCAATTAGAACCCCACAAGTTACAACGACAGCTGGAGTTGAAGCAGCAATCGTTCGGTCGATGATCGCAGTTACCACCACGGCGCACACAAGCGCGTCTGAACAAATAAATCAAAGACGAACGTCTACCCGAGATTAGGATAATCAGAATTTTCAGATTAAATCTTTACAACAATACACATAACTATACCTACACACATACACCATACATATCGTACGCAACGCGGTGTATCACGAGTGCAACGTGCAAAATTATGAAAAATCAAGATGACAACAAAAAAAAACAAAAAAACAACAACGAACATTCCATCGCGTCTTCTTCCGTCAAATCCATCTGCATTTTGTAGCTGGGGATTACGGTTCGGGCGACCTTGAAAATACGTTACACATTCCGATCCTCGTACAACGTCACGAAGGACATGCAAAATATGAAAAAAGAAAAATCAAATACGTATAATCGAGAAAATTGAAAGAAAAAGAAATCGGTAAAGTAAAAAGAATTATAAATTTTTCAACGTACTATAATATTTATACATATATTACATATAATATAATTAACATACATTATTATTTTTGATTTAATTTGCAATTAAGAAAGAACAATATAATCATATCTCAACGAAGTTAACTCACTTTTGTTGGGCTACGTGTAAAAGTCGATCCAAAGCGTTGTCGGAATAATCCGCAGTTTCGGCAATTCCATCGTCTTCTGTAAATTGATGTTTTTTTTTTTTGGTTTTTGGACTTTTTTTTCTATGTTTGTTGGGTTATAAAACAAATTTTTCTACTACGAAAGAGCTCTTAATTTCAATTTCTACTGTCCGATCTGCCCACGGTCGGTAGCAAATTTTAGGGAATTTTATATGTTTTTTCATCTCATTTCCAAAATTCAAAAATGACATACTCAAGAACCGGCACAGATTCTATACATATATATATCAATCCGTGGCGAGGCCCACTTGTTGGATATATTAAAGTTGTCGAGTATCCATATTACGATGTATCATTAAAGGGAAGCGTACGTTATCGCAAATTACCTATAAGATGATATTAACACCTCATATCACTCAATTTCTTTCGATCGATTAACTTTCGATAAAATAATAGGTAATAAAAATTACAAGCGATTCGAGCTTCTTGGATTTTTTTTTCTCTTCTTTTCCGTTACCCTGATTCATGTATATATGATGATGATTATGATTGTTATTATAACAGCAAAATGATTATTTTTCAAAATCCAAAATTAATTAACACTCACCGTCGTCGAAGTACGGATTAGCAAAACCACAGTGATCGGCTAACACAACGAAAAATATGCAGGCGATCGCTATTATACCGGTCTTCATAATGTCGTGATTTTCCAAATATATTTGTATATTATTAGAAAATTTATATATCTCCAATAAATCTGATCTTTCTTATCCTTTTTGTTGTTTTTTTTCTCGTTATGTACCGGCGTCTATGTAACTTTTGTATCTCAATTAAAAAAATGGTGATTTTCGAAAAGATTTAATTAGATATACAACCAAAAATAAATCAAACGAAAGAAAACACAACAAATTCACACGAAACTTTTCGCCTAAATAATTAATATACGCCGTATATCGTCACTCACTTCCTACTTTATTATGTACATATGTATATGTATATATATATGTATGTATATATATTATATCTATTTTTCCTTTCCACCTCTAACAAGTAAATCTGATACCAATTTCGATATCTGATCGCACGTGCATGAAATTTTATATTTCCTCGTCACCCCTATTTTTTATTTCTTTTCAAATTTGTCTTTCGCTTCGAGGATTTTGTCTTTTCTTTCTTTCTTTCTTTTTATTTTCTTTGATTAAAAATATGTATTTGATACTTTTCCAAATATATATATATACATATATTATATTCTCTCTTTCTATTTCCTTCTTTCGAAGTTAGTTAATTATTTTTTTTTCTAATTGTTTTATGCAATGAACGATGAAAAAATTTTTTTCAGATGATTTTTTCCGAATAGGTAACAGTGTGTATATACCGATATATATATATATATCCTATATATACATATATATATGTATAATAATTATATACGTATAATATTTGTTTTTATTATACGACTCGTCGGCGGGTTGCTGCCAGAGTTGCGAGTGACGCGCGCCACTCGAAATTCACTCTTATATAAACGTGCGGGACGACGAAGGGATGGGGCGGAAATGGGGCGGGGGGTGAGGGGCGAGGGGGGCGAGAGGGGGGGCGTGGCCTGCCACGATTTTCCCGTGGGTGGTTGCGTCGGGGGGACGAACGGTATTCCTTCCTACCCCCACCCCCCGCCCCATCCGGCGACCGCAAACCCCATTTTCCCCCGCCGCCGCCGCCGCCCCGTGCGCGAAGCAGAGACGAGAACCCCTTGAGAAAGTGGAGGAAAAACTAATGTCGTGGCAGGGGGCGGGGGTGGTGGGCGGTGGGCGGGGGTAGATGGAGGGGGGAGGGATTACGGGGGTGCAGAGGGTGGGTACGCGAAGTTACAAGAGGATATAACACACGCCACCGTCGTTGACATCAAGCGACGTACATACCTTGTACCTGTATACTTTCTATGTTTCTATATGCTGTGTTTGTAGCCGAACCGCGCGATATACATATTCAAAGAAGCAACTGGTGACGTGACGATCATCCTGTATTTCGGAAAGGGAAACATGGGGTGAAAAAAAGAAAGGAAAAGAAAAGAAAAGAAAAAAATTGCCAACACTTTGCGTGTGGATATATAATGTATAGGTATATATAAGTGTTCTTTATGAGGAGAAAAGAAAAGTAAAACATGAAATTTCAAAGGAAAAGAAAATCGAAAAAAAAAAAGAAAAAAACGCGTCTCGAGAGGGATCTTTACATACATACACGTATATGTAAAGGTACTCACCTATACACTAGTATATTATGTAAACTTTCAACGAAATATGAATTTTTCCAAATTCCACACATACTTGTCTTTCGTTTTTCTATGGAGTTCTTTTTTTTTTCACTTTTTACCTTTTCTTGGACTTTTCTTATTTTTTTCTTCTTTTTTTAAATTCTTTTTCAAATTCTACAGGCGCGAATATCGCGAGTATACGAGCCCTTTTTATATCGAGAGCAATGTGATGTAAAAAATAAAATAACTAATTAATATTAAATACAAAAAGGAAAAGTGAAAAGAAAAAATCGAATTAAATTAGAAGAAAAAAAAACTCTTGAAATTTCGTTGATTACTTAAGGGTCGTATATCTATACATATGTATATAGGTATATACATGAATACATATATACGCGTATACAACTGTATATTATATACATAATTTTAGGTCGAGTTTTGGAAAATCTAATTAAAAATATCTACGCTGTACATATATACCTATTGTATATAAGTGACATCGTTGAATTATGTACGTAACATCCGCTCTCAGCATCCTTAATATACAGGAGATATTTATAGGATGTTAGATATTGTAAACGAAATTAAACTTGCTAAAAATTATATACGATATATCTATACCTATGTATATTGTACATGTACCTATGTATACCTATACATATTGTATGTATATGTATATACTGAATATACCTTTGTACAAAATTTGTAAAATTATATTCAATCTGCACCAGCTGAGCCACTTGTTGAAACAAAACTTCTGACTTGAATTAATAAGTAGCAATAATAATAACAGTATCAATAATAATAATTTCGCTAAAAAGTTATGAATAATTTATTCGATCAACGGACGAAGTTAACTCTATACATAAAGTATGTGTATGGGTATAATTTAAAATCCCATAAGAGATAATAAAAAATTTTCTATGTACGTGGGGCATTCCACGCCAAATCGACTACTTTTGGCACCAACCCCTTTTGATTTTACTGAAACTTTTTTATTTTCTTCTACCATACTGAAGACGTTTTTGAGAATTTTTCAAACAAAGTACAAAAAAATGCCATTTTTCAAAAGGGGTTGGTGCCAAAAGTGGTCGATTTGGCGTGGAATGCCCCACATATATCCAGGTATATGAGGGAATAAGGAAGACGATTTATAAGGATTATTACCTGTATGTATATATTAAAGGAAAAAGACAAAAGAAATTTATGAATCGTTCGACGTAGAAAATACACGAAGGGATAATCCGACTTTTATATAAAAATCAAGATAAATTGTCTCGATATAAACGCCATGAAGATTACGATAACAACGAAAGTTTGAAACTATACGAGACGCAACTTTGGTACATTATTGGTATGAATGTACATAAACTGTAGATTGCATCGCACCTGTTATGATATTCCGATGCAAAGTATATTTTCTTATATCAGATATTCTTTTTCTCATCTTTCGTTTTCCGTTTGTTTGTTTATTGGTTTTTTTTTTTTTCTTTCTTTTCATGACGCAGATCATATAAAATGTAGGATAAAAGCTCGTCGTATATGAGGTCGTCGATAAGGTAGGTAAGTATAAGTATACAGTGTAGATATTATGTGGAGAGATAGAAGAAAAAGAAAAAAGGAAGAGAGGAATAAGGATGTAGTTTATCGTAAGGATAGGAAGGACATTTATAACTTCGCTTTTCCGAATGACCACTCGATCTGGTTTTACTCCATACACGACATTTTCTTTCGATATTCGATATACATTCGCTCTGAAAATAGTATTATACATATGTGTACGTGTTTGAAGTATATCGACGAGTTCCACTTCAGATGTCACGGGATTCCTCTCATATAGGTATTATTATATACGGTGTACATATATACCTATGTGGAAGGGGTTGACAAACTTGAAATCGTATCTTTCGAGTCTGGAACGTCAGAGAAGAAAAAAAGGATAACAAAAGAGAGAAGAAAAGACGAGTGAGATGAGAAGCAGAAGGAGGAGGAAGAAGAAAGGCGAATTGATGTTTGTCGATCAAACATGAAGAAGAAAGTGTTGGATCAACGTCGTCTTCTGTTCACATTTAACGACGCGTCTATTCTATGTACACATATATATTATACAGTGTACATACCGAGAATGGGGATGAAGCTTTAGAATCGGATGATGCCATCCGAATAAAAAGGAAGAGAAAAAAGTAGACTGCACTTAAAAAAGAATAAATGAATAATTAAAAGGACGTCGATTTTGTCCGTGCAGTGCACGTCTACGTACATGTATGTGTATGATATGCATATAGTGAAATAGAGGATTTACGGAATACACGAATATTATATATAGTGACGTCAGAATCGGCGACAGGTTGCTATGGAGACTTACGAAAGGACGAAATGTACGTACGTACATACATTTATATGTATGTATATAATGATCTATCCAACCGCAACCGAATCAGATTTTCCCCTGCATTTCGCTCTTATGGGGTTCTTTTTCTTTTCTTTTTTTTTTTTTTTACCTTGTCTCCATTCAATACGTATACATATAGGTACTCATAGGTATAGAGGTGCTATATACGGGGAGATTTTAACTTCACACGTAGATTTTTCACAACCTTGACAAAAAGTTGTTCTTTTCTTTATTTCTTTATTTATTTCTTTCTCCTTCTTTTTTCTTTTTTCTTCGATCTCATCATTTTATATAAGCCCCTGCGGGTTTTCCCGTCAACTTTATAGAAAATTTATACGGTTTTCACGTTTAACTTTTTCATTTTTCATTTTTCATTATTATCTAATTCTTTTTTAATCGACGCTTTTTCATACTCTTATCATATATTCATCGTTTGATTTAGTTGAAAATTATTTTAATCATTTTACATATAATACATATTCATAATAAAATTTATATATATGCGTACAGATTATAAACACGTAGGTATACATATCCATGAATTATAAGATTATAAAAATAATTACATTCATTCAAAATATACGCGTGGGAATATCGTTATATATACGTTTCGCATTATTATTATTATTATTATTATACATTTTTTTAATTTATTCAGTTTTTCTTTTTTCTTTCTTTGTTTTATTTCTTTTCCCTCCAAAATATCAAATCATAAAAGTATAACACAGCGACTGCAACCTGTGGCAACATTTTTATTTTCCGATAGGAAAAGTGAAGGGAAAGAAAAAAAAACTTGAAACGAAGAAAAATATATAAAAAAGCAATAATAATCCTTCGGGGTAGTCGGATTTTTTTTAATTTATCTTTTTTCTACGTCCAGCTCTAATCGTTTTTACTTTTACTTTGAATTCTTATGTTATTAAAATTTTTTCATATTTATCAACGTCGACCTTTTCAAATCATGTAACGTTAGGTAAATTCGTATAATATCATATAGCCTTTGATCGTGAATATATATCGTTTTTTAATTAAAGAAAAAAGAAAAGTAATAAAAAAAATTGGTAATCAACACGTGGGACACGTGTCATGCATATCATGGCTAATTCTTCTTTCATTTGAACGGTTTTCTTTTCTCTTTCTTTCTCTTTATTCTGCTTAGATTTTATGTTTCCCGAACGGTTAATTGCGATAAAAACAATTCATTATTTTTTTGAGGGGTGGTGCAACTATTTTCAAACATTTGCATACGTACGAGATTATTTTTTTACTTTTCCACAAAACACGACTGAATTTTGAATGGTTTTTCATTTTCTTTTTTCTAATTTGTAACAAGCAACTTTTTTTTTTCTTTTAAACAGAGCCGAAAAACTCATCAATGGAGGATGATCCATTCTAATAAATTGAAGGAGAGTAAGCGCAATAGTAATTGTTGTTTCCACTCACGTTTTGCAATATACTCTACAGGCAATACATTTTATACGTGTGACGCATTTTATCTTTGAACTTACTCGCAGACTTATACATACTACTATTTTATTTTCATTCGTTTGTGTTTGTTTTTTCACTTTTTTATTGTTTCTTTTTTTCTATTTTTCAAAAATGTCGTACATATATGTATACCATACATTCGAAAAGTGTATATAGCGTGTACCGGAAAACGCGTTCGGTAATTTTATTCGCATGTCATGTATAGAAAATATCGACGTGGAAAAATGAAACATGAAAAAGAAAAAGAATAAATTAAATAAAATAAAATATTAACAAAATTCAGAGAAATAAAAATAAGTGAAATAAAATAAAATAATCAATAACGTTATTGGTTGCTAAAATAAGCGTTTTCGGTGAACTGAAAAGGTTGAACGAAGAAACGAAAAAAAAAACGAGGATAAAATGGAAAAGAAAAAACACGATTCACGGTTACCCACGTTTATACGCGGCGACCTCTTTTTTGCAGTTCATTTTCATTCATAAAAATATTCCAGTTCTTCCTAAAAGAAAACATATATTATACATATAAAGTATACATACATATATATTACTTTGTACATGTGTAGGTATGTATAAGGACGACGAAAATTTAACATGAAATAAAGAAGAAGAAAAAGAAAAAAAAAATTTAGCGATCGAGTAACGGGGAGAACGAATGTTCTTTTGTCATAAACTCGATATTATTATTCCATAGCTATTCTACGAAAAATACCCCAAAAAACATCCCCATATACTTGGGGTGAATAAGGAAATTATTATAGCCGGACAAAAAGAAAGAAAAGAATAATAAATCGATTTCTTTTTTCCATGGAAACATCATGTACAATAACGTATGTGGGAAAATATTTCGCACTAATTTTCATCGTATAACCCAGATGAAACTATAATTTTTGGATGATTTTTATAATGGTTTTTTTTTTAAACGTATATGATTTATTATACGGATAAAAAGAGTAAAATATGATACAGATATTAGATCGGTAATTGGACAATGTTTACGATGCACTTGGGGATCCTATACTCCTGGATATTCCCCTGTATCGTCTCAGGGATATTTTTCTTCTTTTTCTGTCTTTTTTTTTGCTTCCTTTTTTCTTTTTAGCACGGCTAACTTTCAGACATGGTAACCAACCGCTCGTGTTTAATAAGCTACCGGATCCGCTGCAGACGATATAAATTGGACGCCCCTTAAAGCTATACATATACATATGTATATATGTTCGTCAAACTGATATATATGTGTATTTTTTTTATCTTCAACTTAGTTAATAGTAATAACCTATATATGTATTTCAGATCGTTATGTCGGGACGAATATACAACGAGGTATATTTGAAAGGAAAAAAAATTTTTGACTTTTCGAAAGAGTTTTCGTTGTTATGTTCTCGTGTTTCGTGATATATTAAACTGGAGGTTAATGAAATCCCTCGCTAAAATAGAAACCCTCTGTAAATATAGCTTTGTATTTCCACTAGCTCTACATCTAGACGCTATATTTGCCATCCGCCAACGGCAGCAACAGAAATAGGGGTGGTTTGAGGCTGTGCTCTGAACGTTGACGCGGGACGAGGTGAGCCGACCGAAAGCGTTGATCAATTCGTAAGTAGATGAAATTCAAAGTTCATCAGCTTCTCTCCTACTCTATTCGGTAATTATACTAGATACGTTTTAGAATATAGCTAACTTCGTGTTATATCTATAGGAGCAGATCGACACTTTCATCGGCGTTAGGATCCCGTTTAATTGAGGCTTTAATCATCCGCCTCGGTGACCTTTTACACCTCGTTTTATCAATGTTTGAGCTAAGGTAAGTCGGGTGCATTAATATTTGCGATTCGAAGGTCGGAAATTGTAATAGAATGTGGTTATAATTTTACAACGATTGAACGAGAAGGTTAAATTAGCTTTTCGATGTTTGCCCTCTCTGCAGGGTGCTGTTGTTGGATATGCAAATTCCCTTATTCTAGTGAATTCTATGGGGCAACGGTTGGAATCTTTGACAAGTTAATAACGATGTACATAAACCGTTGATAAATTCATTCAATAACAGCGGGAATACGTCGCAGGTTATAGTATAACGAACACCCACGCGTAATAAAACAAAACTTATTTCGTCACATCGCCTTTAACTGCCTAAAACTTGCTCAAGATTTGCTACCCCTCGCAATTCTACCCGGCTGCTGCCCGGACGTGTTATGCACGCTCGAACAAATAGCAGAAATATCGACTTTGAGGGTTGGGGAATAATTACGGACATGAGAAACTTTGACTTTCTTAATCCAAAACTACCTCCTGCAGGATCAAGAATCGAAAGGCTGCCTCGAATTCACCAAAATAGGACGATAGCCGGGCGCATTTTTTTTTTCTTTCTTTCCATCGAATAAAAATATTATGATCTACGTACCCCGATGACCGTTTTTCGTTTTCTCGGCCCGTCTGGGCTCACTAATTGAAATATTCGATGAAACAATGTCGCTTTTTCTACCTTCTAACGTTCCTCGTGTGTAATATTCAGTCAACAATTCACTCTTCGAGAGTTTGGTTTGAACCGTTTTGCACAGATAATTAAAGGGAACACTAATTGCGCGGTCATAGTTTACTAATTCGGATTATACACTGATCACTGCACGAGATAAATAACACAATTACAAAGTTTTGATGGACCGTTAATCTCTTGAAAGCGCCAAAATCGCGCCAAACTTTAACAATCGCGATCAACGACGCCAACAGCCATCTAACGGATTCAAAAAAATTGTGAAAATCAATCCAGCGGCGCCATCTTCGAAAACCTTTGACGATCTCTTGTCTCGTTGACTGAAGAAATCTTCAGTCAACGCTTGTCTAGTCGCGGGGAACATTGTTCGATTTCTCGGTAATGGTGAAATAATAAGTTTCTTATTTTTGATGAGAATATTTTATTCATAAGAACGTTGTTTATGTACGATTGCAGCATGCCTTAAGCCTAGCAGATCTCTCGTATGTATATACAATTGATAATAATCACACACGCTCCAAGCAAACCTTACAAATTTCATAAATACAAGACAATTAATTTACTTTTAAAAAATTTATCCTACGCACTTGTTGATTCTATCGCCACAATATTCTCAGATCACGAACTAACTAGACGTTACTAAATTAATCATTTTATCGTCCAATAGGGAGATCATGAAATTCTGAATCTGCACCTATACAAGTTACGATTTGTCATGAACCGCGAATCATTCCATCAATTGGTAAAAACAACAGATCCATCTAATTATTATCGATGTTTGAAAACTTATCCTCGATTTTTTTTTTTCGCGGCCTGAAAGCTCCGATAAAATATACATAAGAAAATAGCTATGCGCTAGCTAAAGTTAATATTCTTCGATTACTCGACTAACATATTCACACGGTTTTTGTTTAATTTGTTTTTTTTTTTAGCAATTTTCATTCTAATATTTACATCTGGATTTCAACGTAATTAAATGGCTGGAAAAATTATCTGAGATTTCTCCGAAATCTCGAAAAATTTTATTTCTTATATTTTGTTTTCAAGTAGTTGGCTAAGGTATTATCAATAATTAAGCCTGATTAAAAAAATCAAGTCGCGGCGACGTTAGTTAAGGCTTGATTTTCACCAAGCTTTTTTTTTATCAAGGCAAATTTTTATTTCTTTCATATTTAAAATCTAACATTCCCCCAACAAAAAATTGGCAGATGATGAGGCGAAGTGCAATAATTGCATGCTGCACCAGTAACGGTCAGTTCTATGGGACCTATCGGAAGACATAACGTAGCCCGTGGCCCACGATCGATAATTTTTTAGGCTCGATAATCGGAGCCTCTCACGTCCGTTATCAATAGAATTCCGAATCCGAACTATGCTGAGAATCTCCCGATCGATTCTTCAAGTAAGCTTCCGATGTCTGCTGGATCGATGTCGATTGACTGGCGTCCCAATTTTGGCCTGTAATGAAATTCAATCGTAAATGTGCAGCACGGATCTCTTTATCTTCGGAAGGTTAACATTCTGTGGTAAACTCGAGATAACGTACCGTTCGCAGCAAGTATAGTAGCTAAGCAGCGAGCGACCGTAGGGTTCGGAGCACAAGCAAGGGCTGGTGTGAGGCCATCGGCATCGACCGCAACTACACTGGCGCCCTGCTGTAAGAGTCGGCGAGTGACGGAAACTAGACCGTTTCTAGCCGCGAGATGCAGCGGGGTTCTCATTTGTTTATTAGCCATATTTATCACCGAGGCACGTTGCTGTTGTTGCTCCTGAGCAGTTTCACCTTCAACGGTCATGCCGTTTATGTGATCTAATAAAACTAGAGCAGCTGGCGACTGGCGTCTTTGGCAGGCCAAATGAAGCGCTGTATTTTTATTGGCATCTACGGCTCTCACGTTGGCGTGCCACTCCAACAACAATTCTGAAATCAGTAGAGCTTGAAAAACGTCGCCCGGTATAGAAGATAAAGTTAAGAAATAATGGAAAATCAGCTCACCAATGGCATTGCATTGGCCCGTTACAGCAGCGCTGAGAAGTGGAGTTCGTCCCGCATAGTCCGGCGTTTCGAGACCCGCCTCCTCTGAGCCAACGGCTGTCAGAATTAAACGAGCACATTCCGCTGAACCAGCGCTCGCCGCTACGTGCAAAGGCAAACGTCCTCCGGGTGTGTCCCTTGGAGTGGCTACCGCTCTACCGCCAAATTTCCTAATCAACAATATCAGACAGTTCGCGGAGCCTTGATAAGCCGCGCAGTGCACCGGTGAAAAAGGATTTCCTGAAAACGATCGAAATCCCATGGTAAGCATACAGTTATTACCTCACCTACGACTCACCCACCTTCGAGAGTATCTATCACATTTTGCTCGAGAAGATAAACGACGCAGTCGGAATGCCCGTTATAGCATGCCCAATGCAACACGTTACAGCCCTGGTCATCCTTCAAAGTGGCCGCTTTGGGATCAGCTTCTATCAATGCCGCTAGGGCCGACCGGCTGCGACAAATAATGAAAAACCGATTAACGGATTTCTGCGGATTTTTCTCATTTTTTTTCTCACCTGCCACACGCAGCTGCCAAGTGCAAGGGTGTTTTTCCATTGGCATCTTGCACGGCAACGATGGCGCCATTTTTTAAAAGGAGATCCCCGAGCCTGTGGTGCAGTCCTTGAATTGCTGCGCGAAATAATGGAGTATGCTTATTTATATCGGGCAAATTGCAATCGGCCTTATATTTTAAAAGCAACACGGCACAATCTAGGTGCGCATTTGCTACTGCCAAAGCCAATGCGGTTCGTTGTTTGGCATCGCATCGATCGATAACCGAAGGATCCTCGCAATTTTCCAATAATAAAATCAAACATTCGGAATGACCAGCTGCAGCCGCGCAGTGCACAGGAGTTCTCCTCGTGATGGAATCCTTGAAACAATTTACCAATTCTATCGATTATTCTCCATACGATTATCTGTATCGCTGAACTCAAGCAAGCTTGACTGCGACAAACTCAAGCCCACATAGCTTAATATCGTAACAGTGTTTTACCTGTACTGAGACGATGGCATTACGCGCTAGTAAAAGTTGTACGCATTCCTTGTGACCTCTGTAAGACGCCAGATCCAAGGGTGTTTTTCCACTCTCTTCTTTGATGTTTGTGTTCGGAAATAGAGGCAACAGAAGTCTCAAAATTTCTGTATGTCCATGGTAGGCCTATTTCAATGAGTCGATGGACCGATCAATGGATGACTAATTGCTCGTGTGCATTGAGACACAAAAATAAATACATACCGCAAGATGTAGAGGTGTGAGGGCTGGGGATGGCGGATGGTCGCTGTCCGCCAAACCTGTTGAAGATGTCGCCGATAGATGAGGGGCAGATGGATTGCAGGGTGCCGATGCCTGAAGCAAGGCTTCGAGGGCAGGCTGATTGCCACCGGCAACCGCGTAGTGAATAGCTGTGAATCCACGTTTATCTCGAAGCCTTGGATCTGCTTTGTGTTTGAGCAGATATTGGACGCACCTACGATGACGGTGTATATTCATATTGATCGACTAGGCAAAATAGGCAAAGCACGCTGTAGGGATTTGCAGTTTTCTTACTGTGATTGGGAATCGGCTGGGTTCGAGGATGCAGCTGCGAGATGCAGAGGCGTTGCACCACCAGCATCCTGGGCATTGACGTCGCTGACAAATCCCACCAAGGTAAAAACACAGAGATAATGACCTTGACCAGCTGCATAATGCAGCGCCAATCTGTTCTCATTGTCGGGTAAGCGAAAGTTCGCCCCACTCGATAGGAGCAAATCCAGGCACTCGACAGACCCCTAGATCGAATGAGAGTAATTTAATATTCTTAATAAATCCGTCCGATTTTCAGGAGCAATTATCCGAATCTCTTATAAAATGAAGGAGCTCTCAGGCTGTCGTAACAACATTATATGTTTAAGATACCAACTGAACAATCTCTGAACCTTGAATGCAGCCAAATGTAAAGGTGTTCGACCCCTGATGTCTCTGGAATCCATACGCCGGTTATCCGCTTGCAAAAGTTTTCTACATACCTAGACAGAAATAATTTCAAATAAGCTAAGCTAGACTCGAGTAGACAGAATTTATCATTCACTGTTTTGTGCCGCTTACTTCTATGTGGCCCGCAAGGCAACTCAGGTGAAGTGGTGTTCTTTGATCCGCATTTCTTGCGGCAGGTGAAGCGCCACGTTCGAGTAAGGTCGTTGAAAGACATTCGTGACCATACCTGAATGAGCATAAAAATTAAATCGTACGCATGAAAAAATTGACTCTCATATCAACGTTAAAAGGCATCAATGTGAAGCATACCACGCCGCTATATGCAAAGCTGTGTTGCCATTTTTATCACGCGTGTCAACCGAGGCTTCTCTGTCTAACAGACTCTTTGAGCGTGTAAAACGGCCGTGAATCGCAGTCATATGCAACGGGGTACGACCATCCTGAGATTGTACGTTTATTTGAGCACCGGAATGCAATAAAACCTCTAAGCACCACACGCAATGCGTGCTCGCAGCTGCGATATGTAGCGGTGTCTGGCCACGATAATTCACCGCTTCTGCAGGGGTAAAAAGGTAACGAAGCTATCGCGGTTATTTGTTAATAGGATATGCATATATAGTAGAAGCCAAAAATAGCCCTGAATTGGGATAGCTTTGCAAAATAAAACTCAACTTACCGATGTTGGCATTGTGATTGATCAACTCTGTAACTGCATTGGCATGTCCGTTGAAACATGCGATGTGCAGAGGTGTATTGCCGTAAACATTTTTAGCCTCAAGGTCGGCACCGGCTGCTATGATGATACAAACGCAATTAACTTTCCCGGATGCCACAGCCGCGTGTAACGGAGTATACAACTCTCGGTCCTAAAAAATCAAGATTCATGGCACCAACTTAGATATATATACATTACCAATTATTTTCAAGAAACATTGAACCCTGCACTTTACCTTGACGTCGACAGAAGCCATGTTATCGACGAGCAGTTTAACGATAGCGTCGTGCCCCATGTGCGCAGCATAGTGCAGAGCTCTCCGTTCTTTTTTATCGCAGGCATTTACCACGCAACCAGTTTGAGACACCAACAGCTCCGTCATTTCATAGTGCCCGTTGTAGGCGGCGTGATGTAAACTGGTTCTGCCACCCCTAAAATGAATCGATTTGTTACAATTTCAGTCGAATCACCGATTCTGTCAATCGGAGACAAAACTGAGTAACCGACCTATCTGTAATATTTATATTTTGCAAAGGTAAAAGGCTCTCCGCGCACTGCACGGCATTGTTTGCGGCGGCAACATGAAGTGGCGTTTGCCAATTGCGATCCCGAATATTTACATCTGCCTGATGCATCAACAGAACATTGACCGCACTCCAATTCCCAGAACGACAAGCCCTGTGCAGCGGAGTCAGCCATCTATTGTCCTTGCAGCTAACGCTAGCTCCTCGTGATATCAGTGCCTCTATTATTGCCGGATCTCCCCTGGTGAATAAACAAAAAAATTGAAGTCGAACAAACTCTAGTTGGGACCAGTTTAAAAACCTCACCTGAATGCAGCAGCGTGCAGAGGCGATCGTTGTTCAGCATCTCTCAAGTTGACAGCATCTTGCTGCATTAAAAGAGAATTAACCTGTTCCAAGTTACCATGGAATATAGCTTGGATTAACAGGGGCTGAAAAGAGACAGAAAAATGCACAGGGTTGCGAGGGGGGAGGTAAAGCAGTGGGTGTATAGAAAAACAAAATTTTAATCAAAATCAACAAAGCCGATAGCG
Source organism: Athalia cordata (assembly GCA_963932425.1). Lineage (NCBI taxonomy): Eukaryota > Metazoa > Arthropoda > Insecta > Hymenoptera > Athaliidae > Athalia > Athalia cordata. The sequence continues at coordinate 3,051,557 of OZ010627.1, forward strand.
AAACGTAGCTGTGAATCATCATAACCTGACTCGAATAACAGAGTTTCGAATACCAGTGACTTTTAAGTATTTACGGCACAAACGGAGAACTTACCTCATCGCGAAGCATTTTTAATTCATTTCACTATAACCCAACGTCCTAGAGGCGTGAAAATTCAATCGAAATTTTATCATCGATAAACAAACAAACTGTCAGGCACTGCACGTTGCGATTGTTATAGCGTAAAGTTGATCGACGTATCTTTTGATTAAATTCATCTAGGAATATATCGTAAATCTTATATGAGCTGCATCGACGTTGATCTATTATTTTATGACCATCTTATGCAAATGACAAGGGGAAAACTGGAAACAGAGGATGCATCGTCAGACCAATATTTTTAGCTAGCCATCATCTGCCAGCATCTGCCTTTGATTCATTCGCCCTCATCGTCGAATTAAATAACTCGATGACGCCGGCTACCGAGGGATGGCAGCATCATTTCCAACCCTCTTTGCCCACCGCATTTCGACCTACAATAATGTGGTGCCATTAGTGGTGAATGTTCGGACTAAGACCTAGAGCAACTATAAGCGTGCGAAGTTCAGTCGTTTTGAAATCCTCAAACAAATTCATCCATCATCGTTGACCGATACAATCCTCAGTCAACGCCATCGTAATTGCATTTCGAATAAATTGTGTTCGATTCCAAGCTAAAACCTGTTAAAAACAATCGTGTGGATCAGCTCAACGAGGTGTGTAAGAAATCTGAAACATTATTCGTTGGTCGTATGAGTAAGAGCTAAAAAATTTCGTGTGTTTTAATATTCTCAAGCGATTTGTTGTTGCTCCGTTATCTGGGGGAGCATTAAATGTTTAGTTGTGCGCTCACCACGAGCAAGTATGATCATCTATTTCCGTTTCCGTCGTATATTTTACTCCCCCAGTACCAAACGATGACGTAATGAAATACCCTTCGGATGTTGAAATTTGATCTTAACTTTGCTGCCTGCCACCTCAAAAAACAACTACCACGTTGCATTCCCCAACCTGTCAGTCTTTATATCTTCGCCCATAATTATGCGTGCGTAGTACACGTGCTGTCACTAAATAAATTTATCTATACATACAACCAATGAAATTCGACACTCTGAAATTGGGGTGCGAGGCTTGTGACATCGAATAAATTCGATCGAAATTGATATCTGCATGAACCTGCGGTACAATCGTCGATGAACGGTATGGGAATATTATTTTCTAATTCGAAAAATTCTATTGTTGAAGATAATAACTTTTCAAACTCGGAACAATAGCGATCTATAGTAAAATCTAGAGCGAAGAAGAGGTACGGTTGAGGGACGCAGGGGGCTTGGGGGAATTGCCGTATAAAATCGCGACACATAAAAGCGGTTATTACGAGATACGTGTTTCATAACTTATGGGAAGTTTCCTACGCATCGGTGTATTTAATGTTTCTCATCTGATCTCCCGCGAGACTTTTCGCTCTTTATTTCTCTCGTATTGAAATTCATTCGGCTTCCCTTGGGGGCGCTGACGTCGTTCTAGCAGTTCGACGTACAGCGTCGAGTTTCAGTATCGCGAGCGAGCTTGCAGCGAACGGTTCTTTTTTTTTCACTCTTGAAAATTTTTATCATATCCCCTGTCACACAGTTAAGTTTCCGCGTGCGTTTCGTATTTAATATCAATATAGGTAACAATTTTTCAACAACTGAGCCCGCGAACACGAGATTACATAAAAGATAATTCTGAATCATAAAATTTACAAGTGACGGAATAATCTCCACGTAAAATGCCGGTGTAAGAATAATCGTACGTGTATTTACGTACCCTACTAGATAAAATTGAAAAAAAAAACATCAAATTTAAAAAAATAATAACAATAATAATCATGTGTCGCGAGCGTGTTAACTGAAACGAAATAATAATCGCAAGTGTAGTGTTTAAATATAAGTGTGGTTTGATATTGAAATAATGAAAAATATTCCATATTACGAAAATTTAATCGATATCTAATAAATACAAAAGAAAAACATAAAGACCTTAGCAAAGTTTTCGCCGAATAATTATTGCTGCTGGGTTTTCGGAGAGTGGCGTTGCTGAATCTGAATCTGAATCTGACGGTGATGCTGGAGCTGTGCTGTTGTTGAGGTTTACCATCGATCTTTTCTGTTTAAGGTAAGAACAGCTTTTGCCAGGTATCGAATATATATGCATTATTTTATTTTATTTTATTTTATTTTATTTTATTTTATTTTATTTTTAGTTTTTTAGTTTTCTTTTTGTATTGTTTGTTTTTCAAATCTACCGTCTCGGCCAGACGTTGCCTCAAGAGATTCGCATTTTGTCTCTCTCGTTTCGCTTTTTTTGTTCCTTTTTTGGGGATTTTTTCACTTTTTATACTTTCGAACGTTGGAGTTCGAATACAATAGAAGAAATCAAAATTGAATATGATAAAATTATATTACGTAGTCTACATATTTTTCATCGAAACGACAAATTACCGGATCACCAGTAAAACCAAAAAGCTAAATAAAAAAGCAGCTTAAGTTTTAAGACATTCGGATACGTACAGCAAATTTTCGGGTTTTCTTTTTTGTTTGTTTTTTTTCTCCTATTTCTACGATGTAAGAAGAAAAATAAAAATGGGTTAGCCGTTAACCAACAACAAAACGCAATTGTTCGACCTCTGATTTACACTTTACTTTACACACACGTATGTTACATGCATGCACGTAATACCTGTGAGTGCAAACGAAGTATTTTTCTGTTTTTTTTTTTCCATTTGTTTATTCTTTTTGCCCCACGCCGTTATATTTTCCGTAATTGAACTCGATCTCGTGTGAAATAATCCATACATAGGTATGTGTAATAGGTGTATGCCTATGATGTGCGTTGAATAACTTTTTTAAAAAAATCCGGCACCGTTGTTCCATATTGTATTTTGTGCGGGCGTGAAATATTCTTAATAATAATTATTTGGAAACAAAAAAAAAAACAATTTTACAATTTTCTAACCTTGTCCAAAAAGGTAATCAATCAGCCAACGAAAAGATCCTTCGCATGTTACGTACGTATAACGTGTCCGAAATTTTTTTTTCACTCGTCTAGTCTCGTCATTGTTCGAATCCGTTTTTTTGCTTCACCTTTTATCTTACCTAAATTTTTTGTTTGCTTTTTTTTTCTTCTTCTCTATCCTTTTCTCTTTCAATTTGTGAACGACAGCGAGCGAGGATCGACGAAAATTGAGAAAAAACGAGATAAAAATTGAAAAATTGAAGGAAATAAAATTTCAAAAAAGAAAGGAAGCGGATGAGGAAAAAAAAAACACCTTCCGCATACAATTGTCGTTCGAAATGTTACGTAAACATCGATATCATGTTGTTGTCGTCGTCGTCGTTATTGTTATTGTTATTATTGTTGTTTTTTTAATAATTATTATTTTACAATTGGTCGGAAAAAAGAGTTACAGGTTTTTTTTTCTTTATTATTCGATCGGCGCAGTACCGTCGAATTGTACGTACGTACGTTGTAACAAAGTCCTCAATTTTTGTCTCTCTCTCTTTACTTTGTAATCGTTCTTTTTCCTTTTTTTTTTCTTTTACAATCCGTTCGTGCGTCGTGCGACGTGTACCTGTACATACTAGTGGTACCGTACACGTGATGCCTACGATTATCATACACTGTGTTTGAACAAACCGGGTAATATCGTGACGAACATTTAAGAAAGATAGAGAAGAGAAGAACGAAGAAAAAAGAAGGAGAAAAAAATCAAATACAAATACTCTAATAAAAATGCAAAAGAAACAAGGTGAGCCCCCGGGGCTTCGTCGTCACTCTCACTATAATCGAACCGTCGGTTTGTTTTTACCGCTATTTTAACCGTCGTCCCTGTCATTGGAAACAAGAAAATGCAAATTTGAAAGAACCATGTAAAAAAAAGCAATTGAAATACCTAAATTCAATAACTTATTGTAACATTGTTTTAAAGTACAATAAAAAGTAATGCCTGTCTGGCAGGAGGTGTCTATGAAACTCTGATCGATTCAAAAACGATTCTGATTTTGTTTTTCTCGACGCGTCGATAGAATCTATGAATAATTTATATATTTATAATTCAAATTTTAATAATGATGATAAAAATAATATCGATATTTGTATGTTTCTTTATACATACAAATACCGGTACGTATGTAAGCCTTATTTATAAGAACAGCACGCGACGTACAAATTACAATATATAACATATGTATACGTACCTGTACATATGTATTTACTTTAATATCAGTAATTATATCATTACGTATAACATACGGTATATACCTATACCTATACGTATATGGATTATAATAATATTTCGCGTTCATCGTATATTGCGCAACGCGTGCCGAAGGTTTGTTTTGTATTCTTGTTTCGCTCCTACACCCTTGAAAAAGGAAGGCAAAAAAAAAGGTACAAATTGGCATCGTCGTTATTACGCGGACTTCACTTTTTATTAGCTCGTATGTGTATATTTTTCTCCATTCATCGAATCACACGCGATATATTGTATGGACGTATATATGTATTGATATATAATATATACATACATAATATGCAAACTTAGCATACGTTACGAGTTAAATTCATTTTTTTTCGATACACAGGGTGTCCCGTTTCGAAAAGATCTTCTCAAATACGTAGCGAAAAAACTACGCATTTACGCTTTGAAATAAATTCGTACACTCGTTACGTACTTACCTACACGTACACACGAGTCGCGAGATCTCCACATACATGTAACACAGAGACGCGTCGTTAACGATAAATCTATTTACGGGTATAAGCCGGTTCTTCTATCCTAATCACATACCGACGCCATTAACGTTACAGATAATTTTCTAATATAATCTAGTCGGGGTCGTCTGATCTTGTTGTAAAATTCAATATTTCAGGGTCAAATTATTATCGCACGCCATATATATATATGTATACCTTGTGTGTTACAAAATACATACCTGTACACAGGTATACATACCAATATACATATTTATTTAAACTTCGGACAGCTTTCGCTAATGAGAGATTTTCTAATTAACACTTTTGCTTTTTTTTTCATTTATTTTTTTTTTTATTTCTTTTCATTCATTCGTTCGTTTTTTCACCGTTCGTATTCTTTTTTTTGGTTTTTTTTCTTCTCGTTTTTCTTTTTCTTCTCTTTTTTAATTGGGCCAGGCAGATATATGTATACGTAGTACACGTACCTCTATTACGTACATATCGGTATTGTGCATATAAAATATTCTATTTTACGAACGACCCCGACGAGGACGTCCGACGTCGCGTCGTCGTCGTCGTATACATATAGGTATACATATAGTTTAACCGTAGCCAATCGATAACAACACACAGAAGACCCATGGATTTCCTTCAGCTTTGCGAATCGATATCACATTTACTATATCGTACCCTATATACACATATAATATATATGTTATATTTATATGTATTCAGTCTCGTATATATAGGGGTGCTATTTATTTGCCGTATACTCATACGGAAGCCGTTCAAAATACATATACCTATACACACATTAAATACTTTTGTTTTATTTTTCTGGTACTTCTTTCTTTCTTTATTTTTTCTTTCTCTCTGTACCATACATACATGGGCCTACGTGTGCTATATACATACATATATATGCGCGTAAATAAAAAATAATTGATATACGTATAAAAAAATGTATATTCATATCTAATGAATATATTTAATTACTTTGGAATGTGTAAATATAGATCGGGTGGAGTAAATTCATTGTAATCCTAGTTGGATAAGATTTCCGATTTTCCCCGCCCCCGACCCCCTGCACCAGCCCCTCCTTCGTCACCCGATCGATCGTTAAAAATTAATTAAATATCTACGAGATCAGTCAAAGTTTCGAGATTATCATTAAAAAGTCGAGACGAGCAGAAGATTACCTACGTACCAACCTATGTACAGTATATGTCTATGGTATACATATAATACATCGTATAATATGTGTTATATATGTGATTATTATGATTAAAATCGAAGCTCGATCGAAATATAGATCGATCATGTGTCGACTCATGTCCCCCGATCAACGACGATTTTAATAAAGATACACCTATACGTAGCCGAGCTTTTTTTTTGCCTCTCGTATCTAAATCTTACGATATTTATTGTAAACGTCACACCAATTGTACGAGTTTATTAATAGATACGTCATCACATCTATCTCGTATCCGCGCTCATCTTGCGTAATTACAGGTACGAATTGAATCCGTTTTTTTTTCTTTCTTTTTCCGTTCTTATCTTTCACTCGTTTTTATTACATTTTATTTGATCTGATTGATTTTTTTTTTGTTTCCTACTATTATTCATTCATATTTTATATGTACATATATCGTATCTCGTTTCAATCTCTTTCCTTTCGTATTCTGTTTTTTTTTTCCGGGACGGCCAAAAGACAACAAATAAAAAAGGAAGAAAGACAAAATGAAAATGAAAATGAAAAACGAATAAAATGATATAACCGATAACAATATAACAATGATAATAATGAACGACGATGATAAAAGAAAAAGAAAACGAAAACGAAAACGTAAAAAGAAAAGAACGAAACTAAAGAAGAAATCAAAAAAACAAAAAAAGCCCTTGCCCGATCCGCAGGACAATAACCCCGTATAAATCTCGCGGTGTACATATAAAGGAAGAGGGGGATGGGGCGGGGCAGGACAGGCGGGCAGGCACACCCGAATTTTAACAAACTCGGGACCCACGTACTTCGAGAGAACCAACCAGAAATGGAAGAGGAAAGAGATAAAAAAAAGAACAGAAAAACCAACAAAAAGAATAGATATATTTATATATAACAGAAAAGAACGAAAAACGAAAAACGGAAAACAAAAAAAAAAGAAAAAGAGTCCTTACTTCGTTGCTCGCTTTTCATTCGCTGTACAAAAATTCCGAAACATCGATGTAAAATAATATTTTAACATAATAATATAACGCCAACCGCGACGCCGTCGCCGTCGCTGCAATGTGCGCAGGTTTGATGATATTATTATTGCGGATATTATTAATTTATTCTCATTATTAACACAGATATCGTTAATTTAAAAATATATACCTATATATTATACACAATACGTATAGTAATATATACATATATCTATTTTATGTATGATTCACGTTACATGTGAGGAGTACATAACCTATTTGCAATATCATTTGTTAACTAGTGTTTTGGAAATAATTTGGAAAAATTTTTGAAAAAAATTCGTGGTTTTTTTTTCTTGTTCGTTTGTTTGCTATTTTATTATAAGAATAATTAAGAAAAAGGAGAGAGAAAAAAAATACATTCGATCAATTAAACAATTACCTGATTATAATTAATTGATGAATCTTTGTTAATAATTATACATTGAATTATATTATTATTGAAAATTATGGAGCGTATAAAAATGTAAAAACACCGCAAACTATTACAGTTACGATGCATATTTCAATTCTGCACTTTTTTTTTCTTTCTTTTTTTTACTCAATTATCATGTATTATTAATTTTTCGATCATTCATTAGTTTAGGCTCAGTTATTTGATTATTTATTCATTCGTCCAATTTATATTTATATTTATAATTTTCTTACCCCATCTAATTGATGCGAACAATTAAAGTACGTGTGCTTTTTTTTCTATGTGAATCTACTCGGCTTCGCCCCTCCTAACACCCCTAGAAAATTTTTTCCATTTTGTTCCCGAGACACCCTGTATGTATGTGCATACGAATAATTATTATACAAGGTATATAGTACAGAGCTATATGTATCTGGAATCGAGGTGAAAATTTTTTTAATTAACTTTAATTATGTGATCTGTTTAATTAACTGCGGTTAACAGCAACCAACGGCAGAAGAATATAAGGAGAAAATCTGCACGCGCGCGCATTACGTTAAATATTAAATTCCGTTTTATCATTAATTGTTTCACTTTATTTTATCGCTATTCATTTTATTTTATTTGTATTTCTTGGATCATAAAATGTATATGACATGTACGCGTGGCGAGGTCGATTCTGACTAAAAGTCCCTAAGGTTTTATGTATGTGAAAATGAGTCAGAATCAATCTCACCGGGTGTACATAAATCTCTTTATTGTTTACAGTCGTTCAACGTCACCCATATTTTATACACAAATCGATGATTTATCTACGTATAATGCATATATACACGTTCTATAATAATTTATTTCTAACGACGGTCTGTGACCCCATAGATTATTATTGTTGTTCTGTTATTGTTATTGTTATTGTTAATCATTATTATTATTATTATTATGCTAATTTGAAATGCGATGCAATTCGTTCGATTAAAATTTAATATACTACAGATGTGTCTTATATGCGATTGAATTAATTATTCACTATCGCTTATTTACATAAGGTATATGTAAAGTATATACATACATATGTATATGTATATTTAAGGCGATAGGTACACACATACGTATTCTCCGACACGATTCCGTCAAGTGAATCAAGTTAGGAATAAATCCCATCGAGATATCCTTATTTTTTCACGTTTCGAAGCTATAAATTCGCGATAACTCGATCAATTTTATAGATAGATCAATTTAACTTGCAGATTCGTGTTCCTGAGGTCAAAATACGTCAGAAAAGTGTCCTACGATCGATTTTAAAAATATTTCATTTTTGGCCCAAAAATCGAAAAAATCCAAAGGGGTATACCTTAGATTTTTGGCGATTTTGGGGTCAAAAATCGACATTTTTTTAAATCGATGGTAGGACACTTTTCTGACGTATTTTGACCTCAGGAACACGAATCTGCAAGCTAAATTGAGCTAGAAATAAATCCCATCGAGATATCTTCATTTTTTCACTTTTCGAAGCGATAAATTGGCGATAACTCGATCAGTTTTATAGATAGATCAATTTAACTTGCAGATTCGTGTTCCTGAGGTCAAAATACGTAAGAAAAGTGTCCTACGACCGATTTAAAAAAATGTTGATTTTTGACCCCAAAATCGACAAAAATCTAAGGTATACCCCTTTGGATTTTTTCGATTTTTGGGCCAAAAATGAAGTATTTTTAAAATCGATGGTAGGACACTTTTCTGACGTATTTTGACCCCAGGAACACGAATCCACCGATCAAATTGAGCTACGAATTAATCCCTTTGAGATATCCTTATTAGTGGAATACTCATGAAATGGTATGAAATGATGTAAAATAGTTGTGAAATGTGAAATGGTTGGGACACCTATATGTTGAGTGGTTTCTTCTCCCATTTTCTTTTTCTTTTCTTTTTTAATTTTTTTCTCTTTTCATCACACGTATAACGTATAAATATGTATAATAATCTGGAGCCTGCAGCATCTATGCGACGGGGGAGTTATTACAATTTCCGGTGCAGTTAAATGATTTTCAGGGTCCCCCGCGTTGTGTGGATATTTAATATATACGTACATATATATATAGATATACATATGTATTATATACGTGGAATTGCGTCATCCCCTGCGTCCCTCGTTGGCGTCGTCGTGGTCTTTTTTTTTCGTTTTCTTTTTCATCCTTAGTTCGCGCCTCGACCGTATTTTACATACAATATTATATACATATGTATCATATATGTGTAGATATCTCAGTGTTTGTGTGTGTTGTTTTGTTCACACTCTATATTCTTTCACTTTCCCTAGCTAATTAATTGGCAATCTTTTTTCCTTTTTCTTTAAATTTTCAAATTTTTCTTTGGTCTTTTTTTCTATTTCTCTATCTCTCTTCTTCCTCGTAGGCAAGCGATGATGGTGTGTTTAGCGAACGTTATTTTATGTAATCTACTGTTATATTCAAGTATATATCTCTATATATGTCTACTGTTATAGATATACATGTGTATCGATGTGCTGCAGTGCAAAGGCGCCTGTAAAAGTAAAAATAAAAAAATTACAAAACGGAAGAGACGAGACGAATGAGAAAAGAATTAAAAAGAAATGAAAAGAGAAATGATATAAAACATGTGATTCGACGAACGACATTCTCAGTAGTTATTACATATTACATATATGTATGCTATAATACCCTGTACATAGGTATCTATAGCAAGTTTCCGTTAGTTCTGATGGGATGCTACCGGTCAAGCAACGTTACACATATATACTTATTATATCTATATAGATATGTCAAGTTAATTGTAGATATATGTATAGAAAAAATTGGAATATTTTTTTCATTTTCACGTTCTATAATCGTCCAAGATCCACATATATTATATGTATAATTGCGTTACAATTATTTTTATTCAATTTAGAAGAATTTTTTTTTCTTTCATTTTTCTCTTCGTTTCTTCAAATACATGGCGATCAAATAATATAATCAGATCGCGTGCAATGATATCTATTGATTGTAACACTTCGTTCCATTCCATTTGATTCGATTTTATTTTATTTTATATTTGATTTTATTTTTGTTTTATTTAATTTTTTTCGTTCAATTTTATTGCGTTTCATTTCATTTCATCTCGTTTCCACAGTCGCGCTCGATTTAATATAGAAAATAAAAGAAAATTAAAGTAAAGTAAAGTAAAGTGAAGAAAAAAATAAATCAACGAAATAAAGAATGGAAGCAGCAAAAAAAAATTTCTCCAATTACCTCGAATTCAGATTTATACGATTAGAATGTACGAATGAAAGAAAAAAAAAATATATTACAATTCAAGCGAACCGAAACGTGTACAGGTACCTATACCATATTTGTGTGTTTGTGTATGTATAGGTATAGGGTATGTATATGTGCGTACAACAATCCTACGTTTGAGATAGAGAAGAGAAACGGAGAAGGGAAGAGAAGAAAAAAAAAAGGTAAAGAAGAGAAAGAAAAGAGATGGAAAATATATACCGTTATCAAATTGCATTCGCGGTATCGCGATCACCACGTTCTGCAACATATTTATGCACGTACATACACATATGTATATGTACTATGTAATGTCCTATATACCTATCTATTGCATATACATAAGTAATATGTGTAGTAGACCACGTAATTGTTACATATTATATAGATTTGATTTTCTTCCTATGATTTTTATTTATATCTAATATTATACGTGTGTATTTAAATATTTATTCATTCGCTCGGTTTTTGCAAGTCTTCAAATTTTCCTTCCTTCGGTTTTTTTTTGACTCTCGTCTCGTTATAACTTGAATTGATTTTCTTTTTTCGAAATTTTCCTTCACCCGCACCGAATCGCGCAAAAAAAAATAAATTGGGAATGAACAAAAAATGGAAGAATGAAGAACCACCGGCCGCGGGGAGGAGTAGGGTAGGTAGGTACCGGGAAAATGGAAAACTCGTAGTCTGCATAATTAACGACCTAATTAATTATTTAATTAATTAATTAAATTTTCACCCCTCCCACTCTCCTCTCATTCTTTGCCACATGTAGGCTACGTACGGTGCAAGTATGTGTAGGTATTATAGGTACATTAAAATAGTTTTTCCCATATCAACGAACCCCGGCTTTATAAAATACATACACATATGTATGTAAATTATATAGGAATCGCGTGTTCAGCTGCGATAAGCGTTGACATGGTACCAGCTATTATTATATTTATACGCTTACGCTGCAAATTCCAAAAAAAAAAAATATAAAATAAAATAAAAAGACAATCGAAAAAAGGAAGATAAAATAGAGAACAGAACAAATTTAACTTTCAACCCCTGAACCCGGTTTCCTTTACATATTACGTATGTTAACCTAACTTCCCCTAACCATCTCATTGCATTCGGTACGATGCACCTCTTCGCTGACACGCGTGTTTCCTTCTCCTTTTTCTTTTTTTCTTTTTTTTATTCCTTTTTCCTTTAACAATGTTTAATCACACGTGACCCTTTGACCTCTGCGTATATACGGGTATGTAATACACATTAACCCACATTAGGTAGGCACATATGCATATTGTACACCCGGTCAGGTTGATTCTGGCGGCGCGTTTAGACAATTTTTTCGTGTATAGCTGGGCCGGCTACAAAAAGTTGTCCAAACGCGCGGCCAGAATCAACGTAACCGGGTGTACAATATGAGTATAATATGCCGACGTAGTCGGAGACGTGTGTATAGAGTAGGTAGGTAGGTATGTATGAAAATCTGTCGGTGGTGCTCTCGAGATAAGGGATCGGATTCGTATATACGATTAAAAGATGGCGGCGGGGCGACGGGGAGACGGGGGGTGAAGTCGGGGTGCTGACGGAGCTGAGAAACATCCCGCGGGAATTTAAAACCGTCGACGTCCGCGTCTCGTTCGCCGCGCTTACTACTTAGCTTTGTATATTATAATATTATTATGAAAAAGAAAAAGAAAAAAACATTTTTATATGCCGCTTCGGTAACTCAACACCTTTAAGAATATCACGTGTCCCGATGTGTTGGTGTAATAAATATATATAACATATATTCGAAACGTCGACGTCGTTTTGACGATGACGACGACCACGACGACGATTTTTAACGTTCGTCGCATATCTACTTCAAATATGTGTGTGTAGAAAATTTAACCGACACACGATGTGCGAGAAAAGGGGATTAGAGGAGAGGGAGAGGGCGGGGGATCGGAGTTCAGGGGGTGGGGGAAAGGGAAGAGACTTGAGAAATAAAAATAATAAATTAGCCAACCGTGAGACGAATGCAGTTCTATAATCGTAAAATATCACAACCAAACCACCAGTCTTCGTTCGACAGTCAAAGGTTGAGGAGCTGTGGTGTAATATCATAATTAGGATATTCTTAGTTTGGAAATTTTTTAATTCCTCCTTTCTTCTGGTTTTTTTTTTTTTGTCATTTCAATTATTACCAGTTTCAATTGTATAACAGTGCCGATGGTCGATGATCATTTATATCGTCGTAAGAATACTACTTGGACACGATGCGGCGACGGTTTTGAAATTAAATTTCTTTCATCCCTCATTTGCGGAGCGATTTTTTTTAGAATTTATAATCGCCAACTGTACGTACCTACCTACTCGTTCAAGATCGATTTCAAGTTCGTTAAAATGATTTCATCGATATCGCGGTTCTTAATTTTCGATATCACGTGAAGCGGATGCGGTGCGGATCGACGACGATGGGCAAGTTTTTCTTTTTTTCATCTTCTTCTTTAGTTCTCTCTAAGATTTTTCTATTATTCTTTATATTCTTATGATAAATATCTTTTTTTAAAGTGAACTAAAAATCAATCTCTCTGTCTCTCTCTCTCTCTCTTTTTCGCTTTCTCTTGGGGATTTTTTTTCACTTTTTCTATTTTCCAAATTCTATTTTTCTTGACAATACCTCATATAACAGGTATATATTACATAAATATATATACTATATTGTACTGTATTGTCCGGTCTCGCAATCTCTGCATATATATGTATATATATATATAGATTCATATCGTTCTCGGGAAGGTAAATCGAAGAGAGAAAAAAAGAAAAAAAAAAACCCGATTGACCGGTGAGATCATCGCCTCGTTTGTAAAACTAGAGAAAAAAAAAACATTGAACGCTCTATGATTAAATAATATATAGTGTGTAATAGTAATATTCATATACATATACATATTTATCTGTTATAATAAGTTATATAGTGTTGTCGAAGAATAAAGAAATATCTAAAATAAATGATTATTATATAGGTATATTACCTATATGGTTTGAAAAATAAATATTCGCGCGAATCGAGTTTTTTTTTTCGTTTTTATTCGTAAATAGTTATTAACTTTTGTTATAGAAATTATATCGTTATTCGATATACCTACGTGTATATATAACGAATAATATACGGTATAGAGTCGAAAGATAATTTTTGATTCTCGGAATGAAACCTTGAAATTTGATATCGCGTTGTACGTGGGTATATACATTTAATATAATAATAATGTAAAATAATAACGCGTCACTAACGATTCGCGTTAACCGTTGAAATTCTCGATCTCCATTTCGTACCCACCCCTACATACCCATTTACACATGGGTATTTAGCTATTCATACGCGCGTTCACATAGGTATGCATGTACAGTACCGGCCAGAAGTTCGAAAGAATGATTCCGATTTTTTTTTTAATCTTTTTTTTTTACAAGAAATATTTGAGTTTTTGTCGCGAGCAAAAAAGAAAATTCTGAAGTGTCCACCGAACACTTATGGACGGTACTGTACGTTATACATATTAATTTCTTCGAGGACCACCGTGGTGCGGCGGGTGATTAGGTATATTATTTTTTATCCCTTTTCTTTTTCCGTTCTTTCATTTTGTTCCTGAATTTTTTTTTTCGTTTTTCGTTTTTCCATTCTTCCTTTTTATTTCTCTCCTTTTCTCCGCTTCGATTCGTCGCCTACCTATAGGTAATTTTCTTATCTTCTTTTTCTCTCAATTATTACAGGTACACATATAATTAATTAATCGAGTTTATCTGATTGTACTTTCATCGATTCCGTTTATTTATTTATTTATTTTTATTTGTTCTGTTTTGTTTACGGCGAGATGATCGATATCGGTGGCAGGGGTTGGTCGTGGTGGTGGTGGTGGTGGTGAACTCGAGGTTCGTCGTTTCTTCTACTTTTCTTGGTCAAATTTCTCCAAAATCGTCGTCATCTTCATCATCTTCTCCAACACATTTATTCGTCGTCGTCTTCATCGAAAAAATCGAAATAAAAAAAAAATCACCAGATCAATTTTACTTACGCATATATCTACGCTTTTACTCACAATTGAATAATCAGTTAATAATTCTACGCCCGATACAGCCACTCGAAAAAAAATCATCGACGATATTCATACGCAAATATATACATATACCTACATATATGTATATCACATACATGGCCGTATAGGGGAAGCCACGACGTTGCACACACACCCGGATATTTATTAATCATATACATATAAATATCCTCGAGCCGATTACTGCGACGATTTTTTTTATTTTTATTTATTCAAAACGATCGTTATCAATCGTTAACAAACTAATGATTATCGATCGTTTTTTTCGTTTTTTTTCTTTCTTTTTAATCGACGCAGTACAATTTGCAAGGGTAGATATTATATATGTATATACGGTGTGATGTGACGTAGTGGTATTCTCTGTACGGCAAATTCATCATTTCCCATTATTATTATTTTTATTATTATTATTATTATTATTATTGAATGTCATTAATTTATAACACGATATGTTATTTATTTATTTGTTTAAGAATCCATTTTGTAACGCGTATAATGAGCACACATGTATTTTGAAAAAAAAAAAAAAAAAAAAAATTTCATATCCGACTTATGTTATCGTTATTAAAAAGGTTTTCCACCCTCCCTCTATTTCTACCCCCTCTCTCCTCACCCCTCTCCGAGGGTTGTTAGGATTCAATTACATTATATTGTAAAATCATCGACTGTATTTAAAGCAAGTGGAAAGAGAATGAGAATCGATTTATCATTATGTATATAATTTATGTATAATAGTTACGTCAAAATTGGGGGTAAAACAAAATGGCGATGGGGGAGGGGGAAAGAATTAATAAAAAATGAAAATTTTCTAACGACAACTATAGGTACCCGATACTGCAGCGTAAACTAAAATAGATGAATAGAAAAATAAAAAGGACGAGTAAAAAAGCAAAGAAAGAAACGTGAAAAAATTTATTCCTCGGGCTATCGCGGGCTCAGCCGCGCTCGTTACGCGATTTTCTGCGTCAGAAACCGACCGGCAATCTATCGGGTTTACCTACTTCTCACTCCCTCTCCGTTTATATTCATTCATTTCGTTTGATTAGCTTTTTTTCTTTTTCCTTTTTCCTTTTTTTTTATTTTTTTCAACTCACGCACACCTCGTTCGGCGATTATGACGAAAAGTAAGAGTGAATTCAACCGCGACATATTCGTTATACGTAGGTATACGTAATAGTATTATAGATATTTAGGTATAAGATGAAATTCTAATAATTGAGAAGACGTATTTTATTATATATTTTTTATAGAACAGCTAATATCACGTATATATCTATATCAGACGCATCGTTGTTCGAATTCCATTTTTTGTTGTTTGTTTCAAGTTTTTTTTTTTTTTACTGTTCGAAGAAAAGCGGAGAAGGTAAAAATGAATAATTCATTACCGTATACATTATATATACCTATAGTGTATTACGTATTATTAATTTTTCCCGTTTCTTTCTTATCTTCTTCATAGATTTTGGTTTTTTTGTCTTCCTCCCTAACCTTACATAAAACCAAGTTTTCTTTATGATATGATGGGCTGCAGAAGCGGATGTTTGTTAGTTTCAAAAATCGTGACCTGGGTTTTTATTTTTTTCTCATGACATCTCACGTCGCACATGCTTCACATACATACCTATTTATGTAAAAGAAAAAAGGGGGGAAGAAATAAAATGATTAAGAATTGTTTTTGGTTTTTTTCCTTTTTATTCTCTTCAATTCCATTCGATTTTTTACCCACTCATTTTGTTCGCTCATATTTTCGATTTCGATCGATATCGGCAGATCTCGATAGACAAAAAAATGTATAGGTATTACATATGTACCACATATGTGGCACATGACTTTATCATGTACTTTAAGAAGATAAGAAGGATAGAGAGAAATAAAAAGACAGAGTGAAGAAAAGGACAACCGAAAGGAAAAGGAAGCAACAAATGGTAATAATGGTAAAAAAAAGCTGTGGGTTGTCTATATAAATCGATAAACGACTGATACAATAACGTATCACACTTATATGTATGTGTGTGTGTGTGTGTAAATATATATATGTATATAGAAACACTTCTACCTACGCATTCTTACGAAATAAGTTGTTCGATATTATATAGCCCTCCCTTTTATGGATCGGATACATAGAATTTAATTCTCTTATTTTCTCTTATTATTTTTTTTCAATTTTTTTTTTTTGTATCTCTTAAACGTTTTTTTAATTTATTCCAAAAACGTAGAGATTATACATTATTTTTATCCCTTCCCCCTTCTACTACCACTACTCGTTATAAAAATAAGAAGCGGAATTAAAAAAGAAGAGTAAAAGAAAAAAATTAGAAAATATTTCCCATGTATTATACTGATCATTTTAGTGTCTCACAGTATATTATATATTATATAATTTATGTATTAATGTATACGTATACATATAGTACGTATGTATAATAATGTATATGGATGTACACTTATTACCGTTATATGTATGGTATATTATGTATAGAAGGAGTACCTATCGTCTCGTTACATAAAATTGTCGAACGAAAGAAGCAAAAGACAAAAAACAATAAAAAAAAAAAAAAAAAAGAAACTAACAAACAAATTTCTTACTCGCGTACGACGTAGACGTAGCTGTACGTAGTACGTTACGTACGTATACGTACGTGTGTACAGAGATCTGTCGTAGTTTTTCTCATACTTTCCATTTCCTTAAATCGAGGACGTTATATGTAATAATGTATAATAGATATATATATATATATACGTATATGAAATGTTATAATTATATTATGTACCAGAAGTATATTGCGTAAATTATTATTTTTTTTCACTCTCTCTCTCTTTCTCTCTGCCTCATTTCCGAACAATCGAAATACATGTAATGAAATTTTTAATGTGAGAATCCGCGGTCGGTATAGGTGTTACCGATTTAGATAATAATAATAACAATTATAATTAATAGTAATCATAATAACAATAATTATGATAAAATAAAATAGATCCTCGAATAATTTATCCAAATGTTAATCGTAATTTTAATTTATTTTTGAATCTATCTTATTTATTTCTTGATTTATTTATTTTTTTACGAAGTTGCAATCTAATTTATCATATCCCGTTACTTGGTATTGTATATAAGATAATGTGGGTATGCACATTATAGTGTTGAATATATATGTAATCTAAAGTTTCGCAGTTTGCGTTGTTTGTGGGAACAAAAAATGAAAGAAATAAGATAAAAAAAGAAGTGGAAGCAACGAATGAATTTGACACCGGAAGTTCGAGTTTCCGACTTGCGGATTAAAAAGAGGGGCACAAAAAAAGTAATAAAAAAGAAAAGAAGTAAAAATATGATGATATTAATAATAATTAAATAACAACGATACGCACCACGTTTGCTGGTAAAATTACGAGGCGACGATTATATTGTAATAGTAATATAATTTATAAGTAAACGCGAAATCGGAATGAGATTTGAAAAATTGAAGAAGAAAAAGAAACCCAAAAACGGAACACAATAGAAGAAAATAAAATACATTATACGAAAGAAAAAAAAGTAACGAAAAAAGAGAAAAAAGAAAAAGAAAGAAAAGATGTGCATACCTAAGCCGCGGTTCGCCGAATAACGTCTAGCCGTCTATACCTAATACTAATTTATAATAAATGCACCTGCACACTATACATAATATAATAGGTATACCTATACCATATTACGTATAACAAAGTTCCGGTAATAATAATAATAATTCTTGTGGTTTTTCTATACCGATAATTAGTTTTATTATTATTATTTTTTTTTTTATTTTTGTTAATGTATAACATGTATATAGATTTTGATTTATTAATTTGTTCATTAATTTGTTTGTTTTGCTAATTTATTTATTTATTTTATTGTACAGATGTTCCAGATGCGGACGTACGCTTTGATAATTTCGCATGATAATCATCCCTTGAACGGTGACGCGACGCATCCACGATTATGGTGAGTTTTTTTCTATTTCTTTCGTCTCTTCGAAACGTTTTTTTTTTTTCTTGTTTTTCGCTTTACTTTTTTGTTTGATAAAATCTTATTACAGTACGAAATAAAACGACGTAACGCAAAAACCACACGAATAAATGCGACCACAGCTAGCTTGTCTCGCGTTGTCGTCGTGTCGTTACCGTAGATATTATATAGGCGTATAATTCTCCATGTATTTTATTTATTGTACATATGTATATGTGTGTACATAGTAGGTATAACATGCATATATTAATGTACAAAGTGTCAACGAACTGTGACCTAGGAGACATTGATATCAATAACGTTTCTCTCCTTCTTTTTTTCTTCGTTTTGGTTTTCTTGTCTTTTTTAATTCTTCATTTTGATATTCTTCGAATCGCCGTCGAGATTCATTACGTATATAATGTAGGTAATTAATTATTACGGAAGTTGACAATTTTAGAAATTATTTTTTCCGTTTTTCTCTTTCTCTCTTTTTCTTTTCTCTTTTTCTTCCGCCATTTTCTATGGGCACCACGAGTGCATATTTATGAATTTTCGTTTCCATTTCTATTGATGTTATAATTTATTACTTTTTAACGTTTTATTAATCGATCGACTGCTGCAACTAGATAAATTCATCCTGGGTACCTATTTATAGGCATTTACATACAAGATATAACGGTTAAACTTGGGTATCAAGATCAGATCTTAAGAAGCCGTGCAATGTATATATAGAGATCTTTATATATACATATATACATAACTGTGCGGTGCAAGATTTACGTAAGATATATATGTATATACATATACATACTTAAGTACATAATATACTTACATACATATTCAAGTGTATCAAACCGTACGTAAATATGATTAGATATAGATTATAGCGGATAAATTTTTTTCTCGCCGAACGTCGATCGGAAAAACGGAACTACGCGACCATGTCGATGAAGATGAAGATGAAGATGATCGGTGCAAGCTTCTATTCCCTCCCCTCCCCCCGTTTTCCTCTTCTTTTCCTTTTTTTTTCTTCTCATTTCTCTGCATTTATTTTTTCACGTTTTATATACAAGAAGTTCATTGCACTTTTACATAATATATATATATTAGGGAAACAAAAATATGTTTATCTACAAATGTATATACGTGCATCTATGTACGTACATATGTATTTGTTTTTTATCATGTATTATATAGTGTTGCACACGGTGACCACGCCCACTTCGTAGAGAACAGCGATGAAAACGTAAACTACTCGAATGTATAGCGGGTAAATAGCATTCGAATTTATGCATAGGTTGCTATATACTTATATATACATCTGTATATATATATATATATAGATGTATGAATGGGTATATATGTATTATATATTATTGTACCTATGCAACTCCCATGCGCAGCGCCTCCATATGCCGCATTGTCCCCGTACGCGAGTGAGTCACGCGTCAGGTATTTCGCGATATTCAATACGAACGTAAAGATACCACCTATATACCTATATTTTCTATATACATATGTACCAGATACACATTTTCACATAGTCCAATAATGTACAGGGTGTCGTAATTTTTTTGACACTGACTTTTTTCTTTTTTTCTTTTTCGTACGGTGCGTTTCGTATGCAAATAAATGTATATGGTGTACAAAGTTTAACGACCAGGCACACGGGGAAAGAAGAGAATAAGAATGAGTACGATGATGATAATAAGATGAGGAAAAAAGATAAGAAGAAACTAAAAAAAGAAAAAGAAAAAAGGGAATAAAAGAAACGAAGAAGAAGAAGAAAAAGAAACGAACCGGTCCCTCAGTAATTACAGGGTCTCTCTTCTCTCCAGATACAGAGGAGGACCTCGTGTTCGTGGGCTACACTTGTGTAGAAAAAATCTATATGGTATGCAAAAATTTTCTTCATATCGCACAGATATCGAGGGCTGCGAAAAATCGGACCAAAAAAAAAAGGACAAAAAATTCAATCGTCTTTTTGTCACAGAAAATTTTCCGCTGAATTAGGTAAATTCGGTGTCGTCGTTATTACGTTTTTATTCTTGGTTTTTTGTTCTTTTTCTTTTTTAACACCATCGTTACGTATTATGTAGTAATTTTTCCTACTTGCGTAGTGGTTTTTCTCACGACTTTGTTTTTGTTCTAGTTTTTTTTTTCCCAATTCTGATAAAAGAAGGAAAAAATTAGAACGAAATGAAACCAAACGAAGAAAATAAAACTTTTGCATTTCTAGCCGGTGTTAAAGTACATAGCAATACATATAAAATATATGCATGTATTCCTACTATGTATCATAATGTAGAGTGAAACATTATATGTATGTATTATATGTACATATCTGATATATTCTACATGTACACATACTTAATGGCATTTATATCCTATTATACGCCATGGAATTTATGCAATTATATTATGCAATTATGTGTAATTATAATTTTGTTTCGCGATTGTTTTGTTTTTTTTTTTGGTTTTTTCGTTGTGTGTTTTTTTGGTTTTCTTCATTCCCTCTCTGCTCATTTTCTTCGCTATTTTCTATTTTCTATTTTCAATTTTCAATTTTCAATTTTCTTTTTTTTATTTTTTTTCTCTTTCCTCTACGTATAACATATGTGTATAGTATCATAGTAGACATGTATTTAGTTATGTAATGTTTTCCGATGTACATATATATCTGTTTTATATTTAAATAAGTGGATACATAAGATAACGAGTTCCAATTAATTTCAATTCTGTCAATTGATAGGTTATTATTCATAATCATAATGGTAACATTACCAACAATAATTGCGCTATTGGGACAGCTGTGTTTTTGATTTCTTTCTTTCTTTTTTTTTCTTAGTTTGGTTTTCGCCAAATTCGAGGACGTGGGTTTTACAATTAGTATACGCGTAACACAAATGACGACGACGCGCCCGAATAATTTTTTCTGTTATTTCGCTACGCTCTTTACATGCTTAATTATCCGCAGGTTTTTTTTTTTATCATGTACGTACGTACATAAGTATATATGTAATCTAATAAACTCCGACCCACTTTGGAGTCGGATTATTATTATTATACTTGTTATACACTACATTTTGCGTTACATATACAATGAAATTACCTGGTACATAAAACGTACGTTTATTATAGAAAATGTGAATGTGTAGAATAATTTTTTAATCACGTCATATCGATTCTTTTTTAATCATTTTTGTATTTTTTTTCATCTAATTTTTCGTATTTTTTTTATCATTATCGTCCTTATATTGTTGTTACCTATATTTATTTGTCAAAATCATTGGACCACTTCTCCTCTCTTCTCTTACAACCATCTGAAATGTCGGCCATGTTTTATTCGTTTCATTTATTTATTTTTTTCGGATTTTTTGTGTCTCATTTCTTTCGTTTGGTTTGTTTTTTCTGTTCATTTTCCGTACTTTATTCATTTCACGGTTTTCGATATCATATTATATTTTGTATTTATATACGTGTATATAGATATGCACGTATATATATGTATGCTACACCCACATGCTATACGGTCTGCAGGATCAATAGTCTGGTCCAGAGCAGGGCCGTCTCTAGGACACCCCGTTTTCCTCGCCTCGTATCCTTGGTTGGGGGGGAAATGAAAGAGAGCGGAAAAACCCACAAAAAAAAAACTTCTCTTTTTCTTTTTTCGCTATTTACCTTTCTTTCTTTTTTTTTTGTTTGGTTTTTTGTTTTTTATCGTTTGAAATTATTTTTTTTTTTTGAAAAATTTCCACACACGTCGAAATTATGCCTCACCCCATGCAATATACAACTGTACATACATATATATAGATAAATGTATATAATATGTAGATATGGACGAAGTACAATAGCAAATCGTTGTATGGAGATATTATTTACCGTAAATTTATGTATTTACCGCGTTGACCAATGTTACATAGGTATGTATGTATCGGTAGGTATATAAGTTTGACTTTCACTCGGATTCACTTCTGCCGCATGTTATGTGCAACGTGATTTTAATTTTTGTAGCCTTTCCTCTCCTCCCCCTGTTATTATACATTCTTTGCTCCGTTTTTTTTTATAATTTTTTCACAATTCAACCATTTTGTTTTTCGGTTTTCGTGAAAATTTTCGTTATTTTATCGACTCTGTAGAAATAGATTTTTCTATCTTTTTGTTTTTTCTCTCTCCTTCTTTCTCTTTGCAGCTCCTGAAAATTATTCAAACCATATAGGATGTGTAATAAATTATATACTGAAATATGAAATACTATATATCTATATATGTATTTGTATATTATATATATACACCAGTACAAATAGATGAATTTTTTACATGAGATCGTAAAATGGGATCGTTCCTTACCTATAGTTTTCTATTGCGCGGTTATGGAATTTTCCTTCTTATTATGGTTAGACTCGATGTATACATAGTAGTTAGGTAGGTATTTACCTTACCTTCGAAGTACATAGGTACGGACGTACTACATACTATTATTAAGTTGCAAGTAACTTATTTCATTTTTTTGTTACGTTTTTTTCCATTTCTTTTTCAGTGCACTCGGCGTTTAAGGTCCCTTGTAATTATTTACTCCCGTGACTTCAGGATATACATACCTATAATATATATACATATGTACTTCCGATTGTCTACATAATACACCCCTTTTTTTTATTGCGAAGTAAATCATTTGTATCAACTGCTGCAGCCCCGTCTTCGTATTATTAGTTTTTATAGTTTTTGAGTGAAAAAATGCTAAAAAAATGTTTACTCAAATACTGCAGATCCGGGTACAAATACATAGGTATATATAAATGTGTATATATGTCTAATATAGGTATATTATATTGACCGATGAGTAAATAAGTAAATCAAAAAATTTCTTGTCATTGTTTCGAGATGAGAGAACGGCGATTTTTTTGCGAATCTGTGGAGATTCAACACGCTGAGTCCGCTGTGTCTCTCTGAAAAGTCCGAAATTCCAAAATTTCAATATTTCAAAATGCAAGAATTCAAAAATCGGGGAAGTTAAGCAAGAAAAACCAAAAAAATATGTACATGATATCTTCTACTCGCGATAATGGAATAATTTCAATCGCAAGGATTCTTATTATTATCCTTATTATCATTATTATTATTCCGCATACTTTTGCTTTCCCTTTTTTTGAGTTAAGTAATAAAATACTTATGACTCGCCTGTCGAGAAAATTAAGTACGTACTCGTTTGACCGAGTCCCCCACTGATATACTGACTTACTTGTTACGTACGTAATACGTATAATACCACCCATGTATCGATTCTTCGATCCCTTTTTTCGGCGGTATCTTTTATACATATACATAGTTTTTTCTTTTTTTAATTTCTTCTTTTTTTTGCGCGTTTTTTCTTCCTTTGATTTTTTTCCACGCCTCCCCTTTTCAACCTGTTCCGCGCGCACGGGTACCCACATTTATTTCAATTTTTTCTTTTCCTTTTTTCTTATTTTCTTTCTGTTTTTTTTTTTTTTTTATTTTCTTTTCATTCGCGCCAATTATATTCACGTGTAAAAATCGGAACGGTCCAACGATAACGACGCGGTAAAATGAATGATTGATCGCAAGATGAATCTTCCTTTGATGATTTTTTTTTTTCGTCTTCTCTTGACTTGTTTGTATTTTTTTTTTTTGTTTAACTTTCGATATCCCAAAACACTCGAATTCGTCTCACAGAATCGCGATTCGCCATTCCATTGATTGATCGATAGATTTTTTGATTGTATTTTTTCTGTTGCAATTTTCTGTTTTTCATTTTTTCGTCCTTCGACTCGTCGTTGTGGTCGAATCGATATTATCTCCATATTTGTTGCACCTACGTCTGTTGCGAAACGATATTAGAAAAGAAAAAAACCCCAAAAAAGAAGAAGGGAAAGGAGATAAAAAAAATTACGCCCCAACCAAAAAAAACTCCGAATTTTATCGGCGATTTTATTATCCTCTCACTCCTCTCAGCTCTCCTTTCTCGACTTTTCTCGACTATTCCCGGTTCGGCTCGATTCGGGTGGGTGTTTTTTTTTTCATTCTTTTATTATTACTTTTTTTTTCTTTCCATTTTTTTCTCCGTTCTTCATTCTCCTTTTTTCTTTCATCCTTCGAGTCCTTTTATCCTCTCTACCGCGGCGACCACCTCCTCATTCTCCTTCTTCCTTTTTTTATTTATTTCCTTTCAATGATTTCCTTTTTTGTCATTTATTTTTTGTTTTCTCGATATTTTTTTTGGATTTTTTTTTGCTATATTTTTTCCTCACTTTCTTCGGAGTAAAATTTCTTCTTCTTCTGCCTTCTTATTACACGCGATCCGCAATTCTATAGTTCTCGAGCGCGAGAAGAATATGGCCATGTAGACGTATAGGTAGGGAGGTAGGTACGTTTTTACTCCTGAGGATTCGGGCGGGCGCTGGCGGCGTCTCGACGTCACGGCGTCAAAAGGTCACGGAGGTCATACACCACCTCGCGACGCCCAATACTTCATTTCATACCCCCCTCGCACATACGTGTATTTAAACAAATATAGATACCTAGTTTCGTAATTTACTATTTGTTGTACAAAAAGTCCTTTTTTTTCTTTTTCAAATTTTTGTCGTTCCTAATTGTTGTCATTTCGCAAACGATTTTTTGTGAAAAATTAAAATTCGATTGGAGAAGAAGAGAAAAAAAAGGAGACAAAATACATTTCGAAGCCCGCCTCGTAACGTAGTTAGGATACGGAGCGAGATACACAGGAGGCTCTTGGGTGAATATGGAACGAAAGAGCAAGGACTAAAACCAAGTTATAAGAACGCGCAAGAACTTGGTTTTCTTACCCCCCGCTGCAGCAATATCTACCTCTGATATACTAGCGAGATATCCGGCTAAGATTTAGTACATCCTTCTACCGATGTTGCTTTTGCTTTTCGCCTTTTATTTTTGCTTTTGCTTCTGCTTCTGCTTCAGATTCAGATTCTCTCTTTCTCTCTCCTTCTCTCTGTAGCCCCTAAAGTAACCGAGAGGAAAATCTGCAACGAGAATCTTTAAACTTCTATACATACAATCCCGATCGGAATACATATTATATACTTCTATCCATATACATTTATGTATACGTGTATATATTATACATACTGATACTATATTTATATACCGTCCTTGAAATTGGTATCACCTCAACAATCGCTATTTTTTCTGATAGTATTTATTTACTCGTGTTTTTCTTATTTCAATACACCGAGATTACATTCGGCATACGTATTAAAAAGTATAGGACATTCTTCGACGATTGTAAAATTGAAAAACTAAGAAAAAAAAACAACCCTTTGCGTGTCATACGCGTTACTCGTCGATCACCTTTAATACATCATCCCTTACCACATATACCTACATGTCGTGACTTCATTCATTTATTTATTTATTTATTTACTTGATTATTTATTTATTTTGTTTCATCTTTGATCTATACCTATATTCCGCGCATCGTATATCATGTAGCTGGATATTAAGCGACTCGCTACAGACCGTATCGATATCATGGGGGAAACCTCCCCTTTTTTTCGGGTCATCGGAATTTATCCCGCGGTAAGGGTCAGGATAAGTGCAGCGGGTCATATCGTTGCGTAAATATTACCTCGTATTATACAAACCGCGTTTAACGATAAAATTTCTATATATATACGGCGATCCTTCGATATAATTATTTTTTTATCAGGTATTTAAATTATTTTATTTGTTAATTATTGATTTAATTATGTTTGGTTGTTTTTTCATTCTCACATCGCCGCAGACTAAGTTACAGATGTTTAAATAATATACGTTGTTGTTGTTGGTGTTGAATTTTCATCATTTCTAATTGCTATAATTTAATTACGATTAATTATACAAACTCGGCGTTGAATGAACACGCGGGTGTCGTGCGACTCGAAGATCGTCGCGAGAGTTATTAGTTAAAAATTTTTTTTCTTTTTCTCGCGTTTTCGTTTCTCGTTTTTCCCCATACATCGCGTATACCTAATCACGCGACACGCGATTCCTCGGGGTGTTTTCCATCTCTTCTTCTTCTTCTTCTTCTTCTTCTTCTTCTTCTTCTTCTGCTTCACGTTTGTCACTCCAATGTCGCTGGCGCTGCGAACAGTGTGGCCAGCTAGGCGGGTTTCCATCTATCTAGTCGCTGAGCCCGTGTTTCGAGCGTTCGTCGTTCGTCGGTCGATCTCCCGACGTTGCTTAGCAACCGGAAATTTCGCACCCCCACCATACAGAGTCGCGGAAAATCAACCCCTGCCGCTGCCTCTGTGCTGCTACGGAGAAGAAGGCAGGTTACACCTTTATTCGATGGCGCCACCGACCTCGAGAAGAAATCCGCAGACGACGACGACGACCGGGGAGGATTGTGATAAAATGATAAATTTATGAATTTTTACCCTAATAATCGGCAAAATTTAAACTCGTTCGATATTTATAGTAAACTTGGATTAAAATTTAACACGTTTTTTTCTAAAATATATTTATACCCAAAAATAAAAATAAGTATACTTAATATAACGATACATATAGGTATATATCTACAATATATATGTATACATAAAGTGTTGTTATCTCAGTGTTTAAATGATGAACACAGCGATATTCCATAATCCTACTTCGATCGGAGATATATCAATCGTCTCTAAATATACACATCAAGGTGATATACATATGTATAGAATTTTTATTTTTTTTTTTCGCTTCTTCCTACATATGTATACAGTGATATGTGACGTGTACCTACAGTGATTATATTTTTTATTACGACATTTCTTTTATTTTCTCATCGTTTCTGTTTTTCTCGTCTTACAATTAATTTTTTCCACCGATGTACACGGTCAGTTCAGTTCGGTTTCCAAAATTCAAAATTGTACGTACGTACGTCGTCGTACTGCATATTTCGAAATTTTTGGAAAACGAAAGAGAAAATCATACGCTGTTGTAACTAAGGGTGGTGAAAATTGAACGGATCCATGAAAATATCGACGGTAAAAAGAAAAAGAATCTGATCGCGCGGATTCGTTTATATCTGCTGTTTTTTTTTCTCCTTCCAAAATTCTATTTTTTTTTTCATTAGATATCGGTACATAGATGATATGTTGAAATCAGTGACCTATATTATTCAGTTGATATCATATTATCATTGTTATTGTTGTTATTGTTATTATTACTATCATCATTATCGTCATCAATTTATAATTTCTTTGCGTTATTACCTTTTTTATGTTTTCTCTTCTTTGAATTCTAATTTTGTGTTGGGTGAAGCAAATTTCAATGTTATAAAATGAAACGAATATTTTTCTTCACCGTACAGTCTGACGGTAGAATACATCATACCTGCGTAAAGAAGAGAAGAAGACAAGAACAAGAACAAGAATACAAGGGAAAGAAATTAAGAAGAGAAAAAAAGAGTTGGAAATTAAAAAAGAAAGGCGAGAGCTGACTGATCTGAATAAATGAGCAGAAAAAAGAGATAGATAAAGAAAGATAAAAAGATAAAAACTAGAAAGAAAAAGAAATTTAAATTAATTGAAAGAGAAGGAACCAAAAAGAAAATAAAAAATTCTGCGAATAACGAAGAAAACTAAACGAAAAAATTCAGATGCGGTTGGATGCAACTGTGGAATATGTTGTTGTCGTATTTCTCTTGAATAAAAAAATCGATGACAACCCGAAACCAAAGGTTTTTACAGTGGTAAGAAATTAAACAATTCATTATCAGGCATAATATTATTAATTAATTAATATTTCTCTCATTGTGAAAACCGAAATGTACCTATAATAAATAATATGCAATGTGCATGATATGATTAATCACGCCGGTCGTAATTAATACGTTATCGATCTAATTTCACACGTGATAATCGTAGAAAAAAAATTGCAGAAAACTAAAAAACAAGAAATGACGAAAAAAAGAACACCAAATTTACACGCGGGGTGTTGTGGTTTTTTTCTTGTCGTTTCGTAAACTAAGGGGTTCGTCGCTGTATCGTCCTTGAACATTTTTTCTATTCTTCTGTTGTTTTTTGTATTTTTTGGGGGTTTTTTTTCTCCACAGTGTCGATGTACTATATGTTATAGGTACGTAAGTGTGAAAAGCATCAGGTGTACAGAGAGATGATTGACTCCTATTAACTTGAAAAGAGTAGTGGAAAGAAAAAGAAAGAAAAAAACCGTCTAGTAAAAGTTCTTTTTTTCTTTTTTCTTCATCTTTTTTTTTCTTTTTTTGATACTTCATGGCTACTCGTCGTAACTAGTTCGCAGTTTTTCCCCCTTGTTTCTATACCTATAGTACGTATGCGCGGTACTACCTGATGATGATGATGCTTAGAACCAGCCAGCCCTTCCTTATTTCGAGTCGCCAATTTGTCATTCCCTCAGGAACTATACAGTACAGAGTTAGTTGTGTTTTCAGGGATGTAGATATAGTGATGAGGAGATGAAGGATCTTTCTCTGCACCGATGAGGGAGAAACCGACACGTGACGACGACGCGAGGGACGGGACAAATCTCCGTTTTTACCGTGACGCGAAAAATATTAATATTATTATTTGAAAAAAAAACAACGAGCAATAAAAATCGATGGAGTTTGATGAATTCGACCGACCACGCCCCACTTTAAATTTTATCGTGTATAATAGAAATATTTACGGCTCGATAATAATTTATAATTTTGTACTTTACAATAATTATAATTACAAAATTAATATATTGTTATATTGTTAATCGTTTCTCATAATAAAATTTCAATCGTGTGTATTTTTTTTCTTTCTTCCAAACATTATATGTACGGGAAATTTTCTTTTTTTTTCCCCGTTGAAATTTCTTTTCCCCTGTTTTGTTTTGTTGTTTTTTGATTTTTTTATAGTTTTTTCCAAGCGTTCTTTTAATGGAGTCGAAGCTAATAACGCCCACGTTTCTTACATATGTATACGTACGTAACGAGATGGGCGGGAAACAGACGTAAAAATATATCAAGTTCTTCGACTTTATTACATTAGTATATTGCTCGTACATATATGTATATGTATACATGCATGGTAGGTATATGTTATATGCATATAATACGTATATAATGCGCGAATGAGCGACGAGCAACGACGAGTCTATAAAATTTATAATTTACTATCTGCAAGCGACGTCGTTGCAGATAATCCTGGTGAGGTGAAATATTATTTTTTATTTTCGTCACGTTTCAAAATCGTGAGTTAAAGTTTTTCAAAAAAGAGTACAAATGTCAATTTGACTTTTTCTTTCTCTTTGCAGATTTCTAGTGATATTCAAAAACCCCATGGAATAAATGTAGATAACTAATCTCGTTTTCGATTGTGTGTTTTTGTTATTTTCCTAATAATTTTCGTTGTTCGTTACCCTCGTGTTTCAGATGTGAATCGTTGAAGGAGGGATTTTCAAGATACGGGGGCGGGGAAATCTCGTAATCGCGAGATGGAAGGGGGATTGAAACAACCATCGGGTAGCAGCGGCTTTAACGGTGGTCAAGATGTCGTTACGTCGGAAAATGCTAGATCCGTTGTTGAGAAGAACGTTCTTCTTGCCAGGATTCACGTACCCGATCTTAACGTCAGTAAATGTCTTCAATTCCCTAAGGATCAACTTGTATGGGACGTCAAACAGCAATGTCTAGCTTCGCTTCCCAAGGTACGTTCGTTTGTCTTCTTCTTCATTCTGTTTTTTAGTTTTTTTCTTTCTTTTACCTATTTTCCCTTCTTTTACTTTTCTTTTAATTTTTCAAATTGTTTTTTTTTCTTGTCTCTTCATTCAAAATCATATTATATACCTATACCAGAATAATTGTACATGTCACATGATCTCGTCTAGCACAAAATTACGTTTTTCTTCTATTTTGTTCGTTTTTTTTCTCAATTTTTTCGTTTTCGATATCTACGATATCATTTCATATTTTTCATCGGATTAATAATAAAAAACCAGTAACGACGATGATCATGTGTACAATATTATTCGACATGTCGTCATATTATGTATATTATTGTACACCTATGTGTATTTCTTGTATTTTTTGTCTACCGTTTTGTTTTCTTCTCTTTTTCTCTTCACGACATGCTTGCCTTCGGAATTATCACATCAGGAGGTACAGCAAATTTTCTCCATTATATACAATATTATCTACATATATTCATATATAATATATATAGTATATTAAATGTAAATAATATTTCATTGAAGAAAAAAAAATCTTCACATCATATAATATGTGTATGGGGAATTCCACGTCAATTCGATCAACCAAAAACGGTGACTCTCTTCGATTTTTTCAGCAATTCTTCATACGATATAGTTCTTGTTTTTTATCTGATTTTTGCAATTCTTTTGGTTCATCGAATCGACGTGGAATGTCCCATATACAGATACACATAGAATAGGTATACATATATTTGTCTAGTATATAAATTTTTTTTTTTTTCTTTCACGTTACGTCCACAATTGATATATTATTTGAAACATGATTTTTATAACTTTTGATAATTTCTTTATTCCTATTCCGTTCTTGTTCGGTTTTTTTTTCCACATTTTGCTTCTGGTCACCCGCACTGGCCGGGGGGGCAGACACGCACCACGTGGTCTGTCCACACTACCCGCCCAAATGTTGCAACGTGTGCACGTGCATTGTTATTGAAAAAAGGAAAAAAAAACGAAGAAAAAAAACCACAGATCGTTGCATATCTATCACTGTACACGCTTCGCTTCACTTCACTTCACTTCACTTCACTTTTTACCGTTCACTTTGCTTCGACGTCGGAATTAAAAATCTTCCAAATTTGATTCGAAATGAAAAACACAAAATTCCTTCGATTTGCATTGTTTTAATTAATTAATTTATTTATTTTTTTACACACTTCATTCGACTCGGCGTATCTCTTAATCCGTTCGGGCTTTTCACTTATAATCTCATGACGTCACAACGACTGACCTTTTTCTTTTCTTTTTTTTGTCTCATTCTCTATTCTTCTTTCATTTAATTTAATTTTCTTGGTTTGATTTTTCAACGATATTATTTGTTCAATTATTTAATCATATACTTGTTTTATATATTATATACACCCTTCCTTTATATACATAATCTATATCTATATTTTATGCGCCTGGTTGTTCTATATTGGGTTCTCGTTTTTCCTGGCTATAATCGCACCACCGAAAAATGAAAATGAATTAAACCAAAAACCAAAAACCAAAAAAACAAACAAACAAAATCAATGGCCAACGTCTACCACCTACTTCTATACGTCTTCTCACCTATATGTCACGAATCAACCGATTGATCGAATATAGGTCGCCACTTGGTACAGGGTACGTTCACCTTCACTAATAGCATGCACTAATTCTTGTTTTTTTATTGCTATTTTTAATTTTTAATATAATAGCCTTGTCGTTATTATTATTATTGTTATTACGATTATTATTATTGTTTTTAATGCTATTATTGCCATTGCCTATTGTTATTAATGCTATTGTCATGGACTGTGTATATGTATAGAGATTAGCTTTGCTGCACTTGTGAGATTTTAATCGTTATGTATTTAATTAGAACGGGGTAGAATAATGTATAATCGACGACGGTATTTTGTTCGCTTTCTTCTTTTTCTTTTTGAATTTGTGTACGATATATTGTACGATATGTTATTATATAATATGGAAATCGCGATTCGTTGAATCTTATTTTGTTTGAAAATTTTTGCCTTCTATTATTATATGTATAAATTTACACAGGTTGTCGCTAGTCGGCCATTATTGTATCGCGTTGGTTTTCGGCGAATATTTCGAGGACATGATATGTATTTTATCGCGCGAATTCTTCAGCAGCGGTAATACTCAGGGGTGTAAAGCAAAAAAAAGGAAGAAGAAGAAGCAGGGGAATGGGACAAAGTGAAAGTGGAAGTGGGTAGTGAGAATTGGATTATTCCTATCGTGGAATATACGTAAATCCATATAATACTATACATATTTATGTATACATACACATGGGAATTTGTATAGGGTGGGATGATCCCGTGGAGATCCTTTGCGAGATCGAAACGCGCTCTCTGATTCCACCCTGAACATTTTATCCGAAGGGCTCTTCCTTCCTCTCCCGCTCTTTCCATCGCTCCATACCTATTATTATCGTCTTTCCTCTTTATTCTTTTATTCACACGGTAAAGTATGTTTTAAGTATATCTTCATGAAAAAAATTACATACATACATTTGTACAATATTCGTGGAAAGTGATCGTCGGCTATGTAGAGCGCTTCATTACCGGCAAACCAAATCTTCTATATTTATTTTATTAATTTTTTTTCTCTTTCACGTGCGGTCTAAATAATGGACGAACGAAAGACGAAGTTTTTCATTAGCGGATTGCGGTTGGTCAATTTTTCACGAATTTCGAAGCGATTCAGAATCAACCTAACCGGGTGTACATACCTAATTCATGCATTTTCCATGTTACATAACGTGTAGTATGCATATTGCATGGGGCGTCGACGTCAGCGTCGGCGTCGTCGTCGTGATCCTTTTCAACGAAACCTTGGACAGAGAGCAATCTCGTATTCATGAATTCTCTTCCAGCTAAAGTCGCGTCCTACCTAATCGTAATCGCAGGTCGTAGACGTAGTCGTGCTCCTCGTAGTCGTTTGCGTGTAACGAAACAAACAAATCTTTCGTCGGTCTTTTGAACCCCAAAAAACAGAAACCAAAAAAATGAAGGAGAAATTGATACATATATGTATAAAGAATCTGTTGAGTAAAACCAAAAAATGAAAACGAAACTAAATAAATAAATAAATAAATAAATGAACACTGGAAATGAAATCCCAGTTCGATGATGGGACGTCCGGATGTCTGATTTATCGGATAAATTTGCATGATGTTGATGTATATTTACGTGTATATGTATATGTATATGTACATAGTATCTATATACTTCGTGCGATGAATTGATGTACATATTTACGTCTGTCGGATGTCGGGAGTTTAGATATCATATGGTAAATAGGTGTCGATCAAGAGCTCATGTATATTACTGCATATTACGTAGATATATAGGCGAGTATGTATAGATATCTATATACGTACATAGTTACCAAAACATATACATGCAGCGCATATGAACGGATATCATCGAAAACTAACAGAATATGAAATAATTCGAACTGAAATTCGAACGAATCGACGATTGAATTGCGCAAAGATGGCGAGAGAGAAAAGGAAAAAAAGAATTAATATTATTTTCATACGGACATGAATATAAATCAGGTAAATATCGATCGATTGAACGCGAACGGATGGAATTTAACGTAAAGTTATATTATATAGAAAATTGAGTGACTAACCGACGTCGATAAAGACGAATTGGGAAAGAAAATTTGATCGAATAATTTGGAAAATAAAATTTTTACTTTCTCTCCGGTATATTCTGCAGACGTTGATAAAATATCCGGTACGAAGGTAGGTAGCCGATGAAAATTGCGATAACGTAGTAGACTTCGCGAGGCGACGATATAATTTTGGACCGGATATTAATGGACTTCGATTAATTACTGTTAGAAAAGGTATTCGGTACGGAAAAAAAAAAAAGGTATCCGAGTGATTTCCAGTTCAATTATCCAACGGCAGTTTTGCTACAGGTAAACCAACTAGTGCTGTTAGTATATTACCACTACCACTACTACTTCGGCCGGAAGACGCAGCAAACTGCTTTATGCCTCCGGCGCTAACGACGTAGTTAACGGTTTTTGATTAAAATTTACCCGTACCAAAAAATTACCTATATCTGTAATACCGAAAATATCTACCTATACATACCTATATGTGCATACAATCTCCGAATCGGTTATCGTTTTAAATTTATTCACAAATTTGATTATTTTTTCAATTAGAAAAAACATATAGAAATCGAAAAAACGCCATTCTGAATTAAATTTCACGCCATTGTAAAATAAAAAAAGGTTGTAGGTTGATTGATTCTATCTTTCTTTATTTTTCTTTTTTTTTTTGAGAAAAGATCATGAGAAAACTTTCGTCATCGACTTTACATCCGGGTGGACTATACATATATATCTTACGGATAATTTCCTGATATTGTTTTCCGCGGGGCCATTGCCCGGATGCCATAAGAGAAGAAGAGACCCATAATTCCTATAATGAGGTCATTATCATAGATGACCTAGGCCTTGGTCGTATAAGTAGACGAGTTTACCACTTTGGGTTTTTTTCTTTTCTTTTCTTCTTTTTCTTTTTACTTTCTTTCCTTTTCCTCTTTTTTTTTTCTTTCTTTTTTCTCTCTGAAGGGAGGTAAAATCGATGTGGAATTTACCACACGTATGGCCCCCTGCCCTCCCCCTTCCACAAACCGTGTTTGGATCGCGAGCGTTTTGAAATGAAAATTTGGGGAAAAAAATAAAATAAAATAATAAACAAAATTAAATCGAATCGAACCCCGATTTGATAATCGTTAAAAACTCGTGCCGCGCAGGTAATAAAAACCAAAAATAAAAACCAACAAACAAACAAACAAACGCAAAAGAAAACGCAAAAAAAAATCACAAAAAACCGAAAAAAATTCGATCATCCGCTGTATAAAGTTTTGTTATTCCCATCGAGTATAGACGGTTATCGTTATACGCGATGCACTTTATATTTACGTCTGCTGCAGCAGCAGCAGCCAGCCAGCCAACCAGCCAGCCTTATACCGAAGGTATGAGAAGATGTGCGTGGTACACATTATTAACATTGAAAATACCTCTCACGACGCGTCTCATGCATAAAATATATGCTTATATTCAGGTATAATGCGTTATACTGTACGGACGATCTTCTCCTCCTCCATCTTCTTCTTCTTCTTCTTCTTCTTCTTCTGCTCCTCTTTCTCCTTCTCCCTCCCTCATTCTCAACTTCTTTTTTCTCTCTTATGTATGTTACCTATACAGCAGGTTTTACACATCGGTGCTTGCGCTTTTTATGCCCACCTATAAAGTCGTGTTGTATAGAGGCAATTTCGGAACCTCCTCCCCTTCCTCCTCCCTCCGCGACTTCTCTTCTCTTCTCTCTTCTTCTTTTCCGTTTTTTTTTTTTTCAATTTTTATTTCGAATTCTCATTATATGTATTCGAAGAAAATCGAGGGTAAATTTTGCAAATTTTTCATCATCATTTTGTAATTCTTCCGTTTGTCACGTTTTTTTGGGTGTTTTTTTTCAAAATTCGTTGTTTACAATTTTTGTTGTCGTCGATGTTGTTGTAATATTTAACGACGGCGCACTTCATGGTGTATAGATATATTATTTTTACTATAAACAATAAACTACGATCACGGTTGGTCAAGTATCTCTTGGTAAGGAATAAATGCAGCGGTATAACAACGCTGTTGTATGTAATATCGGTACATGTATACATGTATATAGCACATATATATATGTGTGTATAATATATGTACACATATAATGCGTGGTCAAAAGAGAACTTTCAGTTTTTGTCGTAACTGGTTCTTAACGTGAAAGTAACTTGCGCTTTTTGCCCGAGGGATCGAACTCTCCGTCGGAACACCCTAACCCGTAGGTTACCAATGCGGCAAGAGCCCAGGGTTCTTTTTAATTTTATATATCCTCCTCTTCCATCTTTATCTTATTTCGTTTTAAGGTTCATTCCCTTTACCCTTACCACCTCACGTTACCTCCCTACCTACCTACCTACCTCGTTCTTCCATTATTATTAAATATTTTTCGAACGCGAGCTTATTCATTCATTTTACTCTTTAATTTTACATTTTTTTTTTTCTTCCATTTCATTTATATTTCATTTTAGTTTCGTTTTTTTTTTAGTTTCTTTTTCGCGCATTTTTCTAACGCAGGAATAAGAAAGGAAAAGAATATAATTGAAAGTGTATATATATTGTATACCTTAATTTTCATCTTCTTCATCTTCTTCTTCTTCTTCATCTTCTTTCTCTCGTTATAATTAAACTTGCGCTCTTTTTTTTTCTTTTTCTTCAAACGTGTATGATCGACATACCTTTGTACGTAACCAAAAAACCCAAAGAAAAAGAGAGAACCAAATTTAAATTTAACAAAAAACGACAAAAAAAAAGAATAAATAAAAAGTAAAAATCGGAATACGTCTAACGCGATCCTCTTTACTTAGAATTTTTTGATTCTTCGCTGTCCCGTTTGTTTTTTGTGTGCGTTTTTTTTTGTATCCGCTTTTTTTGTCGGCACGAGTCCGCGGTATTTGTATATTATTATAATTTTGTTGTAACATATGACCGCGAGCATTTATGTAATTCTCCATACCACCCATATGTATGTATCTCTATGTATACGTACACATGTATACCTATGTAATGTATGCACGCAATATATAACATGCATGAATGGTTACAGATTTTTGTTTTTTTGTTGCTGTTGTTGTTTTTTTTTTCTACGAGAAGGTTATTACAATAACACGAATCTACGTACCTGTATAAGTACGTCGAGACGAGGTATTGAAAAATTGAAAAGAAATAAATAAATAAAGAAGAACAAAAAAAAAAAAAAAGAAACATTTCGAAGACGTGACTTTTGTCGTAAATCATCAGCTTTTATCGTTCTTCTCTTGTTGCGTTAACAAGAATTTTCAACTCTATATATTATATGTACGTACGTAGTATACATATATGTATATTATACATACATATAGGTATATACATGTACATACAATAGTTGGATTATTTTTCAAGGCCTTTTTTTTTCCCTCAACATGAGAATGAATAGAAAAGCATGATATTATATGTAATTAATTTTTGGAGCACGTTTATTTATTAACCTTCTTTTTATTTGGTTTGATTTTTAATTAAAATTTTTGTTTTATTTCTATTCTTTTCTTTTTCAATCTAATTGTATGTGTACAGTATAGTATAGTGGGTTTCCGGTTAATGATTGAACGGTTAATCTTAATTACTTTTTTTTTTTTTGGTGATTCAATTTGTTTTTCATCGCCGAAAATCGAATTTCTCATGATATCGTTATTTTCTTTTTCTCTCGTTTTTTTTTCTCTTTTTTTTTGTCACGTATATATTGCAGGAACTGAAGGAAAGCTTCAACTATGGATTATTTTATCCTGCCGTTAATGGAAAAGCTGGAAAATTTTTGGACGAGGAACGTCCTCTCGGTGATTATCCGTTTAACGGACCGGTTGGATACCTCGAGGTAAATTATTATCAAATATAAATCTAGATCTAAACTAATTTAGAATTATCCCTTTTTCTTTTTCTTTTTCTCACCCTCTTTTGCTATCTTTCTTTATTTCGATACGTTTTAAGGACGATCGTTAGAAAATACGTATGCGATAGGTATACAGGAATTATTTAATTGCGCTGCCGGTTAAAAAACAAGCTTTTCTATCAAAAACTGACGTGATGCAGCTATATACATCATACTATAGTTTGTGCGTGACGCGTAAATGTCGGATATAAATTCGATTTCGTAATAAAGTTTTACACACCACCGACGAAGATTTTAAAGTTGTAGAGACGCATAGTTTGTACATATGTATATGTAGCTATACACGTGCACGTACACGTACATATATCTATAATATATCTAATACATGATAGTGACCAACGGGAGAAAGTCCTGAGGGCAAAATCGAGGTTCTGATTATAAAAAATATGCATTCCGTTGTGGGATTAACGGGATATAATTTATCACAATGCATAAATTCCAAGTAGGGTAAAGATAACTGAAGGAAAAAAAATAAAAACACTAATTTTATAAATTTATAGAAACTTACATAACAACGATATATTTTTAAGGTTTGAAAACGAAAAAATAAATCAAAAACAAAAAGAATGTTTAGCAGATAACTAGGTATATAGAATTTTTCTATATCTATAGATGTATCTCTTGAAGTTTGGAGATTTTAATCTCACCGGTAACTCGTTGTTATCAGTTAAACTCAAGGTATGCTGACTAGAGGAAATTGTATTATAATATCCAAGTTTACGTGACTTGCTTTATCCTTTGATAGAAAGAAAAGTGATTCACTGCTTAGGTAGGTATGAGTTAGGTGTACCGAGAAAACCGTGAGTTCGTGGATACGCACATTATAATATAATACACATTTAAAACGATGCCTCGTTGACAGAAAATTTACGCTACTCATCTGATAAGAGTAAAAAGAGAGAGAGAGAGAAAAAAAGAGACTACGTTTTTATTACGATGAAGATCAACACGGTTTAGTACAGATACATCAGGATTTTGTTCTACGGTTAAAAAACCAGAAAAAGAATGAGAAGAAGGAAAAGAAAAAAATAAAGAATAACCAACTCCGAACGGTAGCGTGTATAATAATAACGACGAGCTTGGGATTGTCGTACGTCCTGCAGCAAGAGCTGAAACGGCTTTAACGTCGTCGTCTTTTATACTAAAGCTCGATTATCTTTGTACGGAAATCTCTGTATTGCGGACAGTCTCCAGCAGAAGTGTCTTTTGCCTCTGGTACAGGAAAAGGTGCGCACCGTTAGAAATGCCGAGTTCTATGTACCGGCTTCTATATATGCAGGGTATAGTCGCACGTATATAGGTATATTTAATACAGTAACCGGTCAACCGCATCAGTTTGTTGGTCAATGTCCGATTTTTACAAGGGATTTTTCTTCTGTTTTTTTCTTATAATTTAAAGAAATAATATATTATATATAAAATTGTTTTACTTTTTTTTTCTAGCTCAAGTACAAGAAACGCGTTTACAAAACGTTAAACTTGGACGAGAAACAGCTCAAGGCGTTGCATACGAGACCGAATTTTCGAAGATTGCTTCATTATGTGGCCAGCGGTCAAGGAGAGAAGATTGAAAAAATGTGTGAAAAAGGACTCGATCCGAATTTTCAGTGTCCGGAATCCGGTGGTAAGATTGGATATAGATATTTAAAGCATTTAATTTGATGTGTGCATTTAGTAATGATGTTTTACTCATTTCTAGAAACACCATTGACACTGGCAGCGACTTTGAAAGAACCCGCAAAGGTAATCATTGCTCTGGTTAACGGAGGAGCTCTTATGGACTATCGGACCAAAGAAGGATTGACCGTGATGCACAAAGCAGTCGAAAGGAATAGTTTGGAAGCTGTACAAACTCTTTTGGCACTTGGGTCCAGTCCTAATTATAAGGACACCAAAGGTTTGACGCCTCTTTATTATAGCGTTATTTATAAAACGGATCCGATGCTCTGCGAAACACTTCTTCACGATCACGCTACCATCGGTGCTCAAGATCTTCACGGATGGCAAGAGGTTCATCAGGTATGTGTAACAATGTCTCGGGTATTATTTTCGTTTTATTATAACTTTGGTATTACATTCATTGTTTCAGGCATGTAGAAATAATTTGGTACAACATCTCGACCATCTTCTTTTCTACGGGGCCGACATGAATGCGAGGAATGCTTCGGGCAACACTCCTTTGCATGTCTGCGCCGTCAACAATACAGACTCCTCCTGTATTCGTCAACTTCTCTTCAGAGGTGCTCAAAAAGACAGCTTGAACTATGCGAATCAAACGCCTTATCAGGTCGCAGTTATCGCTGGTAATATGGACCTTGCAGAAGTTATTAAAAATTATCAGGCCGAAGAAGTTGGTAAGTAATTGGTATCGGAGATGGCATGACCTGTCGGTGTTTGATAAACTGAAAAAAAACTTTCCATAAATTTTATTCATTGTTATTTTAACATTTTATAACATTGCGAATATAAAAACCATTGTTGCTTCATTCATTTGACTATTTATTTATTTATTTTTTTTTGTCTAGGCATGAGCACGCTTTAGCTTTCACAGTTTGATTTAGCCATATATATTTTAAACAAGTAATATTAGTCTCTCTGAAAACCGATTTGGTGTAACTCAGACCTAACAAATATATATTACTCATATTTTTTTCAACATCACTTTTTTTTCTTTAATTTTTTTTTTTTTCGTTGCGTGTGTGGGATTTGGTGGTGATGGTTGTCCGTCCAATTTTGTAAAATATTGAGTTTTTGTTCTTTTTTTTTTGTAAGCTATAATAAGTATCAATTGTTTAAAATAATATGTAAATAAATTCACTGGTAGAAGATACTTAATTATGATGAGTCTTTGTTTTTTGAATGCGACTGCAGTCCAATGGTTGTTGACGATAGGTGGACAACATGATTATGTTTGTGTCCATCGCGTACGGAAGTAACATGTAAAAAGAATGTTGCAAGTTTTGGAAATTGTGAGTTTGTTTTGTCTTAATTTATTTATTTTTTTTTTTTTTTCACGCAACGTATAGAAGAATAATTTTTGTATTACTTGTACCATATCCCAATGGACTGCAGAGGTATGGTGTGTATTAATTACCTACGTGCAATTTTGTAAAAATACTGATAACGCCGAAGTAACGATAAACTACAACAGATACAGACTCTGCTACTATTTTCCCTGTAATTATATCTCCACGTATACAACTGCTAGCTATATTCAGATATGAGATGAGCCCACGGCACACCTAACGGCATATATTAAAAAATTACGTATTGTAACATGCAAATGGATAGGAATATTGTATTACTACCACATTAATTTCAATCGATTGTGCTTCACCGCTTTGTATTATATTGAATTCATCATCGTTGGTAATATTGTGCTATAAATATGCATAAATGTGTGACTCGCGTGACTCGAGAAACGAGAATAACATATTTATGTAATTTGCTTTAAATTTTCGATTCGGGAATATTATGCACGCTGTGCCAAATAATTTTTGAATCACTTTTTGCTAACCTTAATTTTTAGATCGAATTGATGAGAATTTTTCACTCGAAAAATTAATTATTCAAAAACACTTTGGTAGCTTTGAATCGTTTGCAATAAGAATTGAGGCTTACACAAATCATGTTCAAATTAATAACTTATTTATCAGCACTACGGAAAGTGCGATAAAATATTTAGATAAACTGAATACTTGTAACATTGTAAGGCTAAGTAATCTTTTATTTACTTACCCTTGCAACCTCCTTTTCCAGTACCGTTTAAAGGCCCTCCACGGTACAACCCTAAACGCCGATCTATGGCATTTGGTGGTATGACGACGAGCTGTTCTGCAAGCAATTTGGGAACCTTAACACGAACACCGTCTAGCGATCAACAGAATAACACGATTGGTACTCACGTCACAAGAACATTGTCCGTCGATGATTACACTCCAGGAAGTTTAACGAGAATACCATACGGCGATACACGTAGTGGGATGGCGGTTGGCGTCGCTAGGACTCCACCGTCGGATGAATATAGTACTGGAACTCTGACAAGAATACCATCGATAGATCAGTACAACAATGGAGTGATGTATTCCAGGGTCACATCAAATGAACAATATCCAGCTATCAGTCTTAGTGACATGCATAAACATAATCTAATAATGTTGCCGTCCATGGACCAAAACATTGGTACGTCCAGAACAGAGTTTGGTACTCTTCAAAGGATACCGTCCGACCAGCACATAGGAGCTCTTACTAGAATACAATCTGATCAACCCAATCTTGGCACCCTCACTAGAACTGAACAGTTGAATACCCTCAACCGGATACCGTCCGAATACCAGAACCCTAATAGCTTAAGAGATCCTAATACAAGGTAAGCATAAACTGTCTTTGCATTTAGCGTGAACGAGTATTACTTTTGCGGGTGGCTCGGAACTGCTGACCAGAACGCGCTCGCACTAACCCCTCCCTCCCCCCCTTCGCTCCTTATAGGACGGGGTAAATATGATCCGAATTTAACGAGTAATGAACGTTAACTCTGAGCATTGAAATGTTGATACTGAACCATGAGACGATGGGCAGATGTAAAAGTGCATGATCAATGGTCATAACTAAAGTTAGAAAAGTTTGATTCGTTTCTTTTAAATGTTTTACATGTGCGTATACATGCATAGAAGAATCCCCTATAAAGATGTAGCGTAAAAATCAAAACATGAGATAGCTTTTGATATCTTAAAAGTTTTTCTTAACTTCGTGTACATAATCATTATAGCCGTGAAATGCCCAATTGTTTTGAATGCAATAGAGAACTTGATTTATCACTATTGCAAAGACAATTTATGCTGATGTCGAATGCATGAAACAATTTCAAGATATCCATCTTCGGAGCACTATCAAAACCTAAGAATTGAGGGCCTATCGAGGTTACAAGAACATAGGATCGAGTTACAACATCGTCTGGACATTCATCGGACGATGGACCTTCCCCCATCTCCATCCCCAAGTAGTAGAAGTCTCGCCCCATTCAGCTCTGCTAGTTCTAGCCTGTCAGATGGCAGCAATCAACCCTCTGGTGAAGACTCAGCCAGCATAGTAACAGGTACATGTCTTAATTTTTTTCCTTTCATCATTTCCAATGAAAAGAAAATTTATCGATAACCATCGAAATCGGGGGCTTACACAATTGTCGAAGACTATTTTTCTCAGTCTATGCATAATAACAACTGTACAACTTCGTTAGGCACAAAATGAATTCAGACAGATATAGGCAATATAAAAGGAAAGATCGAAAGAAAATGTGCTTAAACTGAGTAGCCCCACCACCACGGAAATGAATATCGTATTTTATTTCTGTGTAGTGTAATGGATGATGATTTAAATGAATATTTATCTCGTTTGTTATTTATTACGAACTTGAGCCATCACCACCAAAATAAATTCTATACTTATACACACGAATAAATATATTTATGCATGTTTGTTCAATGTCTCTGAAAGGGATGTTCATTATTTTGTGAATGATCTTTGGCAGTAACCATCTGATATCAGGTAAATCAGGTAAATTTTACAAATAATCTGTTATAGGTGAGATGTTTATTAAAAAAAAATAAAAATTAAATAAATTTAAAAGAAAACATTTATATTTTTAATACTTACATACCGCCACCCGCTGTACGTATGTACTTAGATACATTTGTTATGAAAATTATCCATCCGATATACAATCACTCGATTATGCTACATTATTCAATTTTTTCTTGGCTTGCATGTTTAAAAGAAAAAAACAAAATACATCATTCGCAAATCACGCAGTCAAGATCATTCGCAATTATTTTTTACGATCATCCATTGCTTTATTACTACAATTAATATTATTATGAATTTCAATCATGCTGGAAATTAATTTTTTTTTTTTTCTTTATATATCAATTCATCAGACAGCTTCTAGCGTATCTCATTCATCATTGCCATTACTTTTCATCAATTTGCCTGCACAAGAATGAAAATGAAACCAATTTACGTATATTATAGAAAATCAGACATGATTTACAGAATAATTTTTTCTATCCATATAAAAACATCGCTGGTCACTCAAATCCAATTTTGACTGATCGCAATATTATTATATAATAACATCGTGCCTATTACATGCAAGCTTTGAATAATTGCAAACTCCTCATTGTACTTACTAATACTTTAAACTTATTTCATTATTTCAGACAAAAGCTTGGGTGATACAGCATCCGATGTCATCAGCGATAGTTCTGGTGTCGGTACGTCACAATCGGACACGACAAATTCTCTTTCCATACCAGGAACAACTGTTGTTTGTGTTGAAAGTTACAACAGTGGGATTAATGGACATCTTACAATTAACCAAGGAGATATTTTAGAAGGTATTTTTCATCCACATCCACCAGTGTGATTAGCCATCGATCATCTTATTATTATCTCATTTTTTTAACAGTTACGGGAGCTACAGATTGTGGATTGCTAGAAGGAGTCCTCAGAGGACAAGGGACGGGTCTCTTTCCAGCTCATTGTATACAAGAAGTTAGACTGAGGCATACAAACATTCCATTGGGACCGCAAACTATCAGAGAAGGGCGGAACAGAGTATTGGGCCGTAGAGAATCGCAACATAAATACTTTGCGACAGCCCCGCGACTAAAGAAACCGTAAGTCTTTGTTTTATGTCAATAATTTTCTCATTATTGTTTTTACAGGTGATACACAATTTTTCGACCTGTCACTAATCT
Source organism: Athalia cordata (assembly GCA_963932425.1). Classification (NCBI taxonomy): domain Eukaryota; kingdom Metazoa; phylum Arthropoda; class Insecta; order Hymenoptera; family Athaliidae; genus Athalia; species Athalia cordata. The sequence goes on from OZ010627.1 coordinate 3,096,342, forward strand.
AGTAAACAAATTTTTCGGTTGTATTCCACAGCGTAACATCAGAACCTCGCACGGTCGTATTACACAGATCGAGAAAAGGTTTTGGATTTATATTAAGAGGCGCAAGGTCAAATTCACAACTGATGGCACAGAGTCCATCGGCCACATGTCCAGCTCTACAGTATCTGGAAAAAGTGGACGAAGGAGGTGTCGCGGATATTGCCGGACTCAGAAAAGGCGATTATCTGATTCAGGTAATAAAAAATTTGTCAGTGTTAACGGAACGGTATTATTCAGCGATTATTCTGATTTTAGATAAATGGGGAAGACGTTACAACAGCGTCGCACGAACACGTCGTAGATTTAATTCAAAAATCTGGTGAACTGGTTCGATTATGTGTCGTCTCTCCGGTAGTCGGTCTTCCTAATTCTCAGTCAGCAGCGGCGTTGCCTATCAGTCAACCAATTCAGAGGCAGTACGCAACATTACCACGAAAAGGAAGTAACAACGTTGTCATTGGTGGTACCCTTGGCAGATCACCTGCACCGATGCCACCCAGGAGAGATCCCAAAACGACCTTGAGTGTTGGGAGGGCAAGGGCTCGATCGATGGTCGCTGGACTAGGTATGTTAATCTCAATTTACAATCTTATCGCCAGGCATTTCCTCGATGGAGCAAATTAGGAGTCTCCGATTGTTTTATAACCGGTAGAAGGAGGTGGCGAAAAAGATGATAGGGACGATATAACGTCAACCGGAGCAAAATCGAGCAGTGCCGAGTCAATTCATTTGCCACAACAACCATCGGCCGGATCAAACACTGGTCAGAATACGCCCGTTCAACCGAGAACGGCGAGCATTCGTTCCAGGCCCACGTCAAGCCGTATCACAGCTGCCGAACTTGAGGTAAAACAATGAAAATTAAATTACAATCTTTCTCATCGTACATATGTGAAAATACAACAATTGAGCGTGTATAGCTGTGTTTGCAAGTGATTTGTGCATGTCAATAATAGAAGAGATTCCGACCCCCCCCTATTGGCACTCCGAGTTCTCATCGTCGTACCTCTGATTTAATTGCCCTTGCAAAGGCAATTTAACAAAAAATCATCACCCTCGCAGTGTTGCCGAAGCATGTTTTGCTCGTATAATTTCATTTTCACCTCGTCAAATGCACACGTATACACCCCACAAGTGTACTCCTGCACCGATGAATATTGAAAATTTTTTCATAATCAATTACACGCTGACACCGGATCAGCTGACATGAGTCATAACGATGTTTTTTATGTGAATGCACAAGCGGAATGGCATTTATTTGGCACAATTACGATACGCATAACAGTGGTGTGTGTATCTTTGCTCCAGCTGACCTTGGGTGTATTGAAACAAAAAAAAAACAAAAAAAAAAAATGTAATAGACTCATGATTTGCAAGCTTTGCACAAGAATGTACCTAGATATTTACAATTTGGTTGTAGGAGTTGTTCCAGCGACAACAAGGCAGCGCAGCAACTGGTCAGTATGGATCATCAATGATGAGCTCCCATTTCCAAACTGGCCAGTCAACTAAATCTCACCCTTCGTCACCAGCGAAAACTGGTCGTGTTTATGCCAGTGTAGCAGAAATGAAAAGGAAGGGCAAGGTACAGTATTCCCGTAGAAGCGGATGTTGGATGTGGATGAGGATGCCATCGTTTTGGTGTCGCACATTTGAACTCCACATAGTATATCGTTATAATGGGCACAGATTTAATTTCTATCATTTGAGAAAAAATAAAAAATAATAATCCTTGACCGCTAACAGGACAACGTAATATTTTTAACTAATTTGCTATGTTACAAGTGATTAATAATCATCAAATCTAAGTGGCATGGTTTAGTTGGGAGCTTGACATGGGTGTGGATATGCATTTTTTGATAATCCTGCGAGAAATTATAAGCAGCATGTATAAATATTACTTGAAAGATGAATTATTTATTCCTACTCAGTCTGTTCTCTCGTTACTTAAACCTGCGTCTTAGTTATGTAGAGAAAGCTAATGCATGTTGATGTATACAGAGGGTAAAGAAAAGCTATTTGCATGTTTGTTATAGTTTTTACGCAAACCACGTGCCTACAGCAGACCACAATCCTGGCATGGGCGGGACGATGAGGACTACTTGTATTACTGATCGAAAAAAATAAACAAAATCAAATTAATTATAGCACATCTGATTCTTGCATGATTTCAGGTGAATTGCTTTAGCTAATTATATGTTGTTATTCCGCTGTGTCGTGGGTCGATTTTTTTTTCTTTTTTTTTTTTTTAACATACCCATTTCCTATAACATATTATCATAACCGATACGATTGATTGCAACATGTACAGGGGTCTCGGTTCTTTTTTACAATTTTATATTTTACTACGCAGGCATTTTTCGTGTTCTGTATTTCCATCGATCGTATTTCATGTTCACGATTTATAAACCGGCAATGTTTGGATTTGCTTCTAGACGAATTCAAAGGTACGCTTCTTCGGAGGACTCGGAGGTGGATCTGATCTTCACAGAGACTTTCACAGCACACCAGATTTGAACATGCAAGCGCAGTCGTACATTCTGGTATCGAAAGGTCATCGCAGTCAAGAAGATGTTAATGCACTCGCCAACAGAAATGCTTTACCTCCCCCAAATCACCCACCGCCACCACCACCTATAGGACAGGTCATCAAAGTCAATATCGGTGCCAGTGCATCCGATGTAGTCACACCGGCATCGGTTTACGACAACATCGCTCATATACAACAAGTTAAAGGTCGGTTAATTTCGTGGTTATGTTTGTTTATTTTGATCAATATTATCGGTGTTAATAATTGGATTTTATTTAAACAGATACGACATGTTTTGGTTTATTTTTAGAACTGGCAGCAGCAACACCGGACTCGGTATACGGTGTGATGTCGAGTTTTCGACCATCGAATAGTGCCAAACTTTACGCATCGCCGGAGGACGCGCAAACCGTTGGTTATCGCTCGCGTAGTTTGCCGGCACACTCGGCAAGGCCTCACGTTAGAAAATCGCACAGTTTAAGAACACCGAACAATTCTACATTCAAACCGACGGGGCAAAGTAACAATCAATTGGCCAACAATCAATACGCTCAACCTTTGAAAACTAACAGAAGTCACAGTAGCGTCGGTCTCAGAGACAGAAAGAAAAGAGGAGGAGTGGCATCGAGTTTATCGGCCACCAATTTGGCGGCTCCACCCATACCAGAGCCAGATTACAGCCTCTCCGAATCCGAAAATGATGAGACCGATGGTGAGTCAGAAATTGCAAAGGAATTGGAGAAGGCGGCAGCCAGAGAGAAGTTGGAATCCGCTAAAGAAACATCAGGAAATTCAAACACCTCGACTAGTTCCTCCGGGAGCAGCTCAATACCCCATTCGTTCAGCGTTGATGAAATTCAAAAGGTCAGGACGCAGCTTAGGTCATCTAAGAGTTATCCTAATGACTTTTTATTGCAACAGACACAACAGCTCATGGAAGACGGAGACAACAGTTCTAGCGGCGTTAGCTCCGATCAAGATGTCCCAGTTGGACCACCGACTGGTTTCGACGATTCCCGAAACGAAAACAACGCTCACCCTGTGCCAACGGATAAGGAAACTAATACTAAAAGAATGAATTACAGCAGCGGAATGTTGACAAGGCATGCCGTTAGCCTAGCCCAATTACCACCTCCCATAGAAGCCGATGCCGAGGAACAAAATAATGATTTATTTGTACCGCCGCCACCGGAATTCACCGCTGGTACATCGACCGGTAACGGAGATGAATTGGTATTTGCACCACCGCCACAATTTTGTGATAATAGACAGCAAAATCGAGTGAAAATTGTCGGAGCTATTCCTAAAGTTGGAAATAATAATAATAATAATCAAGTGAAACCGCCCAGTGGAAGATTACACAGCCAGTGAACAATTTAATTTATAGATAAAAAATACGGATTTATTATTCATATAATTAATATTTATTATTATATAATTGTCATTGAAATTGTGAAGTGCATACTATAGATCCATTACGTATACCTAAAAAAAAAGAAAAAAAAACAAACAACCCACAAATAATTATTATAGATGAACGGGATGTTCGCAGACGTGCTGCTGACCGACTTTTTCCAAAGTGTTGGCGACAGGTAGCAGCTACACCGATAATGTCAGGTCAATATTTATCTATTAGTTTTTCTCGATTTATCAATAGCACTGACATCTCACATCCCTCGTTGGGTATATATAGTATGTATATGGAACTGAAACAGTCTGAATAGCGATGCCTCAGCATTTTAACGGAGCAACAAACACATTTCACATAGTTTCTTACCACGGGGCGTACCAAATATTCCGATATTTCAACAAAGAACAACAAAAAAAATGTCGCACACGATAAGCCTCGTTATTCAAACAATATTTATCTGTTACCTTTCGACTTTATTTAAAAAAAAAAGAAGAAAAAAAAAAGTTATGAAAATTTTTAAAAATCATTCAACCATCTGAGACTTTCTACGACAAACTTATAGTGTATGATAAAAAAAACTACATTCTACAGGGGATAATTTATTAATTGACTGGATAAGAAAGAAAAAAAAATAAGAAAAAAGAAGAAGAACGACGGAGCGACATTATTGGCCTAGAAATGAGGGGAATATTGGCCTATTCAATAACAGCACATACCGTATACATACCATACATAGTAGGTACATAGATAGGTTGTACCGTATAAAAAAATGTACACAACCTGTAGTTTCTAAGTCACAAAGCGTAGAGTACGTTAAAACCTAATGATTTTCTTTACACGTTTCTATATTTAGCTACGAAATATTTAATACTTTTTCAACAATGACCATTAATTACCGTAGGTTCATGTAATGCTTGAAATGTTAAATAAGTAGATGGACAACGAACCCAATAACGTAATAAATTATGTAATAACTGTTACTACTTTACCCGTTAAATGCTGCTACTGTTGCTGCTGTTGCTGCTACTACTACTTCTACTACTACTACTACTACTACTACTACTACTACTACTACTACTACTACTACTAATACTAATACTGCTACTAATACTACTGATTTCGATATTTATATGGTAGATCAAGGCTATCCATTGGTGCATATTGCATTCCAAATTTTGGGTAAATCGATGTCCCGATGTTGAGTTCTGTATAAAATTTTTATCACCGAGCTATTTCTAATTAGATTATAATTTATCGTCGACTGAATAACGGATTTTTATTTTTGCTCGTACCGCGACTATTGAAAGAGACAGTGGTGGAGAGCGAGTTTTTTCTATTTTTTTTTTTTATTTTTGTTTTTGCCAACATCATAAATCGAATCATTCCATAGTCAGGTGTTAAAGACACGTTGATTTACGCGAGATATCATCTCATACATGTTAATTAATTGACGATGAGTAATTATTGTAATTATATTATTCATATACTCATATCCGTACCTATACCTATAGTTCATTCTATGACTATAGACACTGCTCAAGAGCCTAATAATTACGATAAAGCTACACACAAAGTCATTAGAAAAAGAAGAAGAAAAAAATAAGTGAAAAGAAAGAGAAAAAAAAGAAAAATATACACAACTACTTCCTAGTTATTAATAGTTAATATTGCAATCATTAAAACATTCACAATTTTTAACATATTCCGCGTGTTCTGCATACCTATACTTACTTGTGATTCGATGCGTGTGTGTATGCGTGTATATCTTTACTAAGTGTACGTCGATGCTTTCGTCGAGAGATTTTAAAAAAAAAAAATTTCTTTTTCTCACCCCCGTGCGTCGATACATTTTTTTTTATTCAAATCTACTTATTTTCCAAGTTATCATATTGTCTAGCCAAATATCATGGCTAATTTATTCAGGTTCGGTGTAATACTTTTCGAATACCTATATCTTCGTGTCGGCATATTATTATTATTATTTTTTTTTTATTTTTTCGTGACTTCAATACACGCAGGCATACATGCAGTAAAATATCTGGTACGACGGACGTGTAATTTATGAAAAAAAAACAGCAGACATTTCGTTAACAAAACTATTCCATCTTATTTTTAAATTCGTGCTGTAAAACAGATAATTCTGAATATGAATATTGATATGCTAATATTGTAAAGTCCATGTGTAACACACGGTGGTATAGGTAAAATAGGCAGAGACATAAAACTCTTTATATGTCGTCGAATCATATTTCACTATCTAGAAATAAATTTAAAAAGGAAAAAGGAAAAAACAAAAAACAAAAACAAGAAAAAAAATATATAAAAATGAAAAAAAAAAGAAGATAATGATAAAATAACAATATGTTAATAGTAATATGACAAGCCATATTAATGAAAAGAGTATTGTAAGAAACATAATTAATATAAAAATAGAACGATTATTAGTTCAGAGTTTCCAGTCCTCTAATAAGTAATAAAGAAAAAAAGGAGAAGAAGAAGATAAGGAAAATGGTAGAAAAAAAAAAAGGAAAGAATGAAAGAAAGAAAAGAAAAAAAATGATGCAGCAAGCCTAAAATGGTAAACCAAAAAGTATATATATCACAAGGACAACACTGGAATGCCAATAAATTCAACTCGTACGTATATCAAATCGCTGTACACGTACAATATAATTATAAAACTGTAACATTTCAGTGGCACTTTATCACTATACATTGCACAGAAAATATTGTTTTTTTTTTTTATTTAATTTTATTCGAATCATGCAGCAATATAGTTTTACCTATTTTAGTTTCGCCAAAAAAAAAAGAAGAAAGAAAAAGAAAATGAATAAATAATGATATTATCCTTAAGGGATATTGTATAGTGTATGTGGTTACTAAATTCCTGCCAAAATTACTGTATGTGAAGCAAAAAAAAGAAAAAAAGAACAGGAAGAAAAAAAAATAAGTTTCGTTCAGACTGGATGAATTTTAATTGTGTTCGGTTAATGTGAGGCGTTATATTTTCAAAATTTGAAAATATATGCCCAGATACACTGTGTAACAATTTTATCAAGCGCTCGAGAAAGCGTAATTCCTTGAAAAAAGAATGCAGGCTTCCAAGAAAAATCTTTATTCTCATGTTCCCCGTCCAAATCTCAATGCGCTATGAAACCCCCGCCCTTGTTATTATATGCTAAACTTGGAGTTAATTATCAGAATTCTATCTGTTAAGCAGCCTCAATGATCTTTAATAGTTTTTATCTACGCACGTATGCGACGCATATATGTATAATTATATAGGTCAATTCGATGCATATATTGAGATAGTGTTGCTGCAAGTATTAAATGTACAAAGAATATTTGTCAAAACTCCCTCCTCCCTTAATATCCTAATTTTGAGAAAAAAAAAAGAAGAAATAAAATAAAATAAACTATCGAATACCCATCAATATATAAATTATACGTACACGTGAGATAACGTCAGATTAATTTATGAATATTCACGATTACATTAACGATGATATTAAAAATGGGTCGTAACAATTCATTGTAACCACTGGAGGAGTGTAACAAATGGTGATTTCGAATGACTGAATATCCAAGCATTTATTTTGTTAAATATATCCCCTTCCATTCTACGTAACATATATTATAAATATTAGCAAATTGCCATCCAATACATTGTATATCTCTTGTTCTCTTATCATCGTCATCATCATAAGTATTATATAACTATATTATTTTTATTGAATAATTATTGTCAATTTTATTATTATATCACTACTATTATTATTATTATTATTAATTTTACGAAAATTATGCTCATTATTATTATTATTATCATTATAAATGTTATTATTTTTATTATTATTAGTACAATTATACTGACTGTACTATTAGCGTATTTTGTATGATAGTTACAACACTATAGTGTGAGTTGCAAAATATGTGCAATTTTTCGACGATGAATAATAACCAATGATGTTCAATTAATTATTCCATCAAAATCAATTATTATCACCCCATTACTATTTTAATATTTACTATTTTAGAATCTGCAATCCAATTTTGCCAGTTGATTTTTTACGTGATCTCGCGGCAAAAATGTAGTTGGCTGGATCATCGGGGATGGCGCCACATCAAAGGATAAATGATCATCCCTTAGCGCTGTTTTTTGGAATTCAAACGAACTAAAAGTCACAAAAATTGCCAACAATGACGCTTGGTAAGCCGCCATTTTGTCGTGCATTTCAGTCCGTAAGCCCATGCCGATCGAATTAATAGCTGTGTGAATAGTACACTTACAATTTTTGTTAATAATTTATAGTTCGTAGGTGAATTAAAAACGAGTTAGAAGGTCATTACGCATTTATACAACGAATCGTTAACTTCCATAGTTCAAAAGTCAGTTTTCCAGTTAGCCTATATTAACTGATTGCCAAAACGTTTCGAATACGTATTTGATAGACACGTTTCGTTGTCTCTTCTCCCCTGTTGTACAAAGTGAAAGTGATAAATATCGAATTATTAATGATGGGGACACAGAAGGAAAAAGACAAAGACAAGGACAAGGAAAAGGAAAAAGAAAAGGAAAATTCTACCGTGACGGCTACGGGAAAACAAGCTGCCCCCGCAAACTCGAAATCCTATGGAAAAATAGTGCTCACCCTTCAAAATTGCCTTTTACCTGAAGAGAAACTTAACTCAACTCCATCGTATTCCGATGGATTGGATACAGAAACAGAAATCGACCTACGTATCCTGGGATGTGAGCTGATACAAACCGCTGGAATTCTGTTAAAATTGCCTCAGGTGCGTATCTTTTGATCAAATACCTAGCGCTTGATTTTTTCTTGGATCCAATCATCGCACAAAAAAATAACAATAAGTCATAGCCGGAGGTACGTCGGCTTATGTTTGATACAAAATCTGGAATGTACTACTAATTTTTTTGTTCGCGCGCGGTATACTTTGCCGTTCCTTCCTAGCTACATCAAGTCTTCTATGTAGACTTATTTCTAAATTGAGATCTTTGCAAGTCATTGGCGCAATAGTTACGGTAACAATCTTATGTTATTTTACAGGCGTCATTCGTTGACGAAAGGATCATTGTCTGAGGAATGATCCACGGACGACGCCAAAATCATCAATGAAGCAACCGATCTTGGATACTGACTTGGTTCAAAAAGCATCGAGCCGGCGATTCCTAATTGACCATCGGTTGAATCCCTTGATAAAAAATATATTCTCTCGACGCTATAGTGTACTATCGATATTGTCCCACGTAGAAGCCTGTGTTCAATGCCAATCCATTGCTATGTTCGTTGAAAAAAATTTCAATTCCAGAAAAATAGGATTATTCTCATATATAACTCACATTACCAGATTATCGAAACGTCACATTGCGTAGAACAAGGAATTTATCGATATGCACAGGCTTCTATGCGCACTAATTACCTCTCCAGGCAGTGATCCTTTAACGAATGACGTCGAAGTTTGGAAAGCATATTGTTTACTCGGTGCAGTTTTATAACTGTGTTTTTCACATTTTCTTTCAGGTTGCTATGGCCACGGGGCAAGTGATATTCCAGCGATTCTATTACAGTAAATCTCTCGTGAGGCATAACATGGAGACAACGGCTATGGGATGCGTCTGTCTTGCCAGCAAAATCGAAGAAGCTCCCAGGCGCATAAGGGATGTCATTAACGTTTTCAATCACATCAAACAGGTTTCCGGGCAAAAGTGAGTTCCTGAGGATCAAAAATTTGATCCTACCTGACAAAAAAAAGTCAAAATTCTTCATCCATGTTTCTTTTTCAGAACAATTCAGCCTGTGATACTCGACCAGAATTATGTGACGTTAAAGAATCAGGTTATCAAGGCAGAAAGGCGCGTGTTAAAGGAACTTGGATTTTGTGTGCACGTTAAACATCCGCACAAGATAATTGTAATGTATCTTCAAGTGTTGGGTTATGAAAAAAATCGAGCACTGATGCAGCAGTGCTGGAATTACATGAACGATTCCTTACGATCTGACGTTTTCTTGAGGCACCAACCAGAGACCGTGGCTTGTGCTTGCGTCTACCTTGGTGCTCGCCAGCTCCAGTTACCTCTGCCTTCCTCGCCCGCCTGGTTTCGATTATTCAAAGTTAGCGAATCTTCGATCAGGGACGTTTGCAGGAGAGTCTTACGCCTCTATGCTAGGCCAAGTGTCAGTGCGGAGCAACTAGAAAAACGAGTCGACGAGCTTAGAAGACGATATGAAGAAGCGAGGGCCAAGGCCAGGGGTGGAGAAGCCGATGGTCACACTCCCAGCCCTCCGCTACCAAAGCACCACAACGCTTGGGGTGGATTCATTAGTCGCAGTGGTACACATGCCCCACCGGAAAGAGCAAAATCGCCTAGGTAAGAACACCTTCCTTTTTTTCTATTTCCATGCATCGATTTTCGCATGATTTTATCATCGCCCTCCCCATAGACGGTCCAGATCGACCAGCCTCTCGCCATCCAGGACTGACGGTGCGAAACACGTGAAACGAAAGAAGCATTCGAGCAGAAGTAGATCTCGGAGTCCCAGCCGCAGCAGATCGCGTAAGCCGAAAAAGACTCAGCGTCGACGATCGGGAAGTCACAAATCGTCGAGGAGCTATTACAGGTCACGAAGTCGATCGAGAGATAGAGATCCGGATAAAACTGGAAAACACCGTAATAAGCACAGACGCCATTGATCTGGAAATGAATGATTATTATAATTATTATTTTCTTAATTTTCCTTTTTGAAATCGAACAATTCGTCCTGCGTCTGATACTCAATGATAACGACACACCGTTTCCGTAGGCAATTAGGCATATGAAGTAATCGTCAAACGCAGTTCATTGACAAATAATAAATGTATTTTATTAAACAACCATAAAATAAAAGTTATATTTCAAACGAATAATCGTGCGCCCCATTTTACGGATCGATATTCACGCGTTTATCATTTTATAAAAACCAGTCGGTGGAGCCTTCTTTCTCTCCGCGGCTACGACCGGGGCAAAATCTAGATTCATCAGCTGAGGTAAAGCGCACAAGATGAACGATCTGTAAGAAGGTATCGATTCTATCGGATTCCCATGTAAAGTCAAATTTCTGAGCTTGCAAAGTTTCCTCAATTTAAGAACGCTGTTCAAATTAGATATGGAGTTTCCGTGTATGTAGAGGATCTTCAGATTTGGAAATTTTGTTATCTCGTCGTCGATCTCCACTATATTGTTGAACGAGAGGTCCAGCCAAGCCAGACTGTTCGGTTCCTCCAATAATTTGTTCACCAAATTTTCTAGCCCGTTCATCGATGTCAGTGAATTATTACAGAGCCAAAGAGAACTCGTGAGAAAACGCTGGTTCAAAGAGTGGGCGGGTACTTTACCGACGCGAACAGATCGTGCCCGATGTGAGCTAAGATCTGGAAAAAATCTACTGCTACGTTCAAAAGTTCAATCGCTCCAAGTATGAATAGTACCAGCCATATTTGTCGCTTTTTTAAAAGATAAATCCATCGGAGGTCCAGCTTGCATTTCTTCACGTTCGTCTCGATGATAAGCGGACCGTCCATGTCCGGCACGATTCACAGTAGCCATTTATTTGGAGGAGCAATTTCGAATCGAAAACTAGAAGATAAAACTGGCCCCAGACTTCAGCGAATCTTGCCTAGGCATAATGGCGAGTAAACTTAATTCAGCATTCAAATAACCAAAATGCTCCCCCGGATCTAACTTTTGATGCTGCATTTTTTTACCCCAAATAACAAACAGGCATTGCTTTCTAACTTCAAGACCCAATAAAAAACAGTGAAAATTATCGCAGTTGTTTTAAATAAATTTCACATATATTTATATATGATTATAAAATTTTAATATATATTACATTACGTTATATTAATATTGATGAAATACTTTTATTTCTCACTATATAAAAAGACAGTTCGAGCTTATTTTATTTTCATCTAATTCAATTGTTACTTCGATACTGTATAATTAATTTAGCAAGTTGTCCACGATTTCCCAAGTTCAAACTACGAGCTTTCAAACAATTCATGTAAGTTGTGTCGCTCTTTGTTCCTCCGCAGTTTATTTCTTTGTGACGTATCTTCAGATAAGGTTCCAGGGCACGGAAGGGGTGCAGATCTCCGTACAAAACGAACAATTCAAACACGGAATTCACCTTATTCTGTTGGGATGGCTTCAGGATTGTAGCTATATCTCGATCTGCTCTGACGAGCGGAATTTTACTCTCAGTAATTTTTCGTGCTAAATAATGGAAATTTCAAACAAAATCTTACTTGACCTTGTATGAACGTAGTACGAGCAAAATTGACAAGTTAAACTACATCGATTGCATACTTGCGGTATAATCTTTGGCGTAGAAGGCGATGTGGTTGAAATTGTACTCGTCGTATCGTCCATAGTTTCTATTAATGTCCAATTCGTTATCTCTTGGTTTTGCCAAGGTGTACGCGATGTCCGGGTGATACTCGGAAAAAGGAATAGCGCTAAATATTTGCCACTGACTAATGGTATTCATGCGTACCTGCGATCGATTTGAAAACAAAAAAAAAAATCGTTAATTATGGATGAAATTATTTTTTATTACTCACGCCAACATATTTCCTGAGATAATTCTCACCCTGTTTAAATAATCGATCTTCAAATCCATCCCAGTTTCAATGAACAGAATCAAACTCTCCGGTGAGAATTTCCTCACCGCTAAATCTGCTACAGCAATCTTTAGCATCGGTTCTAATTCGATGGAGTTGACAGTTGTCGGCAGTCGAATCGAGAGCCAGGCAACCTTCGATTGGTCCTTTTTATACTTATCGGTGAGTAAGAGTGCGTATTGTTTTATATCGTAGTATAAATCTTCTTTTCCCTTCGACGGAGAGTTTAGGTCGTAAAGAAGTATCTGCAATCATTACTGTTTAATAGCGACGGTGAAATTTTATACAAAAATTAACAGGGCTACGTACCACCATCAAAAATGTTTTATCTTTCTTCTCCATACAAGTCTGGGCGTAATTTGTCATGAATTTTAGGGCTTCTTGCTTCAGATTTGTGTTCACAGTCAGAATCAAATTAATTCTAGCATTTTCAGTCACGTAAGGCACCGGCAAAATTTCAACTTTTCCCAACGGCTTACACACCTCGACTCGTTTTACTAATTCCTCTTTAGTTTCGGTATTCAAAAATACCAGGTCCAATATGTAGTCCATACCCCTTGATGCATCGTACTTTTTGTACCCATTCAGTAATTTGACGTACTTTAATTTTTCTTTCTTATAACTTTTCTCAATTCTATCGACGGCAGCTCTCGTTACATAATTTATGTCGATTTTGGTGCTCCCTTCAAATTCCTGCATATTTTTCAGGCTCTGATCCAGCGACGCGTGGGTTTCGTTGAAATATGTCCATCTAAGAATGTCAAAACGCCCGGAAGCCTTGTTACCTGGTTGATTACCGACGGGCCATGTTACTCTGTGATCTTTTTCCGGCCCTAATTTTGCCGTTGCTAATATCTCCTTCCTTAAATTTGATATTTCGTTTATCACATCTGCTAACGCAAGCTGAAATTGATTTTTTCATCAATGTATAGCACACCCTCCATAGTCACGAGAAAATTTTATTTCAAATCACTGTCTCACCCTAGCGACGTAGGCGTTGATTTTGTAAATAGCAGTGTGATCGTAAACAGGGTAAATGCTGACGGATGCCTGCGAGTAGTTTTTTGCTATCGAATCATAAAATTTTCCTTCCGAATTGAACGTGTCGTTCAATATAGTAGACTTAAACGTCTGTCCCTGTATCGTGTTGCTGCAAGGTAGCAAAGTCGAATGCACGATACATCGTCCAAAGTTTACATCGTCGGATTCCGAATAGGTGTTTCTGACGCACCAATCCAAATTTCTCTTCATCTTTTGTACCACCGAATTACTCAACAGTATTCCAGAGTCTGAAATCGAATAATGAATCTCAATCGAAAATCTGCAAGGTGTGAGACGTCAGGCAAACCAGAGATGGACACATACCTAAAGAGCAGTAAGACTCAATCTCGCCGGCAACACCTAGATGAACATTTTGGCTTATACTAATGTTGTTGACGAGTTTTAATAGCTTCCTTATGTCGACGTAGGTCAGATCTTTTATGAGAAAATAATAGTCGTATTCCTCGAGGTAATTGTCGGTGATGTACTTTAGCACATGAAATGGTTTCAGAATACTTCTGGTATCGGTGAACCCCACGATACCTGGTAGCGATACGTTTGGCTTGGTTCCTTCGGGTATCGAGATAAAATATCTAATTTTATCGACAAGGTGGGCTATGGTTTTATTCTGAGCTATCCCTCGACTATGAAGGTATTCACGGCTAGTCAGAACACCGACGAATAACTTATCCCTAATACCAAGCTCTGTGGAATAGTATCTCGGACGCATGAAATCCTTGGGTGTTTTCTTAGCACGTAAAGGCTTCCCTTCAAGATTTATCTTTGGTTCATAAGCGTCATCAAACTTTGGGATATCCGAAGGGAATGACAGTTCGTCGGTGGCCTCTGGACACTCGGATACATTCATCGGTGTGAAGAATGAGCTTATGCAAAGACCGAAGCAGACACCAATTATCAGATAAACATTGCTCCGACAATATGAAAGAGAAACCTTGGTTAATGTATTCATTGTTGGGTATTTAAATTAGACTTAATACTTCGGGGGTGACGCGGTAACTTGGCAGTTAGAAAAACTTGTGACAATCATAACATGTCTAATATACTGAAAAAGGCACTAATCTGGAAAATTTTCATTGCAAGATCGAGGCTAATTGTGAAGTTAAGGTCGGGTTAGGTAGGTCATTTGTTTGATTATTCCTCGAGTAGGGTGCGGGAAATTCGAACGGACGTTAAATCGCGGGTGACAGGTGTTTAATGTCGCGCGTTTTTTTAACAGACGTTGGTTTTTTTCTTTTTTGTTGTAATAATTATTCACCGCGTTTAACCAATCAACAACACTTTCTGACACTTTTGTGCGTCTATCAAATCGGGGACCATTTTAAAAACGTTCATGACGTACTGGAGAGAAACGACAGTCGGATGTTTTCAGCAAGGTCAATCGCATGATTGTTTATCCGCCATTTTGTATTACTGTTCTGGGTCCAGTTTTCTGTAAAATTTGTGTCTCGTAGTGGTGTGCATTTGGTAAAATAAAAACACTTCAAACAATTTTGGACGAAGTTTAAAACCTTGGTTTGAAATCTGCTTTAAATTCTGTTCCTTTTAAATAATTGACCGTAATTTTAACCACCGTTATCCTCATACGCAAAAGGACGTAATGACGATCTGTGACAAGTTGGCTTTTACTCGTAACCCAACTTTCTTTACATTCTGAAAAACGAATGGCGAATAATAAATAACTCGGAGACTATTCACTCCGTCACTTGAGCAAGGTAACGTTGTTTAGTTTCACTCTAGATTCGGTCGCTCTGTAATGCACGTATCATATCGAGCAAAACATTACTTGCTAATTTGACTACGTTCTGACACAAATAACTTTCGCATTTTTTATGCACAGTTCCTATTTCACTCCGCCCTAAAATAGTGTTAACGACGTCGAATATTCCATTCCACGATCATTCATTATATTAAATTTGTAGTTCGCAAGTACACACGACACTCTTTGCATTAAATTCGACATTTTTTATTTAGGTTACATAATTGAACAACACCTGTGATCAGGTATCACCCCAAATTCCTACGGCCCAGAGATCTCTAATTTCTGTAATTGATTCTGTGATTGTTTCTTTTTCATTTGGTATAATTGTAACAAAGGTTTTAATAAGCTCGATTGAAATTGAACTGGTATTTTTATGTCCCAGGATGTCGGGACAGAGCGGAGGATACCGATTACATTTATCAACTTTAAACGAGCAGCTAACTTGTAAACTATGCGGAGGGTACTTTATAGATGCTACGACGATCATCGAGTGTCTTCACTCATGTATGATATTATCCAAATAATTATCTAGTTTAGTTTTAAACAAGTTATCGCGTGTAACCATCTCGTCGACTCTTTTCAGTCTGCCGTAGCTGCATCATAAAATATTTGGAGAGTAACAAATACTGTCCCATTTGCGAGGTACAGGTTCACAAGAGTAAACCACTGCTGAATATACGGCCTGATCACACTCTGCAGGATATCGTTTATAAACTCGTTCCTGGCTGCTATCAAAGTTAGTCTTATTTAATACTTTGAACTTTTATATCGATATTATATTTGGACCGGAATGTAATTTAATAAGCATTATTTTCAGATGAAATGCGATGCCGTCGTGAGTTTTATAGCAAATTCCCTGACGCCAAGTCGCAAGTCAGCTCTCCAGAATCCAGGGGTGAACCGATCGAATCTCATATATATTCCCTGGATGAGTCGCTTAGCTTATCGTTGGAGTATTACATCCCTAGCCCAAAGGATCAAGTTGAAAGTGATAAGGAATCGACGACCAAGTCTTTACCTAAAAGATATTTGAGGTGTCCGGCGGCTGTGACTGTTTTTCATCTACAAAAATTGATAAGGGCAAAATATGGGCTCCGAGATGCCCACAGAGTTGATATTATGTACAAAGAAGAGCCTCTGTGCGGGAACTACACCTTGATGGATGTCATGTACATATATCACTGGAGACGAGTAAGTAGACTTTGATTGAGAGAATTTCTTTTCGCTAAAAATGAACGAACTGTGTTGCGTTTCAAGTGGTTTAGATATAATTTTATCGCACTGTTATGCACGACTGTTGCAGAAAGTGCCATTGCATCTAAGCTACAGGATATTTGAGTCATCGCCGAAGCGTTTGAAACTGTCAGAAGATAATCACGTGTACGAACAAATTTTATCGAATACCAGAGTAGATTTAAGCGAAGTGAAGAACGAACAACAGCCTGAAAAACGCGAGTGGAAAGAGGTGCAATTAAAAATTTCGGAAACAGGAGTAATGAGCGTCACGGACATATCTTCTTTCGATAAGAAAAGTGTTAACAACGGTGGCACAAACTCAGAAAAAGCCATCACGCTAGATAAGGGTACTACCAGAGTCGAAAAAATTGACAAGCTCGGTAAAGGAGAGAAAAAAGAAGCCGCGGTGTTGGAACCCTCGATCAAACAAGAAGAAAGCGCAAAGTCTGTCGTCGGAACCAACCAAAATATTCAAGCTACTAACTTGGATGCTCCAAGAATTACGAGGAATGTTTTGCTCTCACAAGAAGCAAAAAGATTCAGTGTTGAGCAGAATAAAAGTGGAGGTAACTCGGATACTAAAAAAGTAGATTCCGCATCGATTTTGGCTATCGATGTATCGAAAGCCGTAACGCGATCTGATACAGGAAGCGAGAGTCTGGCGAGTCACCCCCAAAAGTCCAGCGGTCAAAACAAGGCTAAAAGCAATTCGGCACAAGATTTAAATCAAGAAAAAATGAAACAAGAGTGCAGCATTACCAGCATAAAAAAAGTCAACACGAATAATAATTTGATAAATACCGATTCGAAAGCTGAAAGTCAAAAAGAAAATTCGAAAGGTACTGGAAAAGAAACAAAAACTGCCTCAACGAGTGCCGAGGCTAAGCAAAATGTGCTTCCCTTTCAGCCGAAGGTTGGACAGGTGAATAATACCTACTCGAAAAAAATGACCAAGGAAAAGAAGGCCGTATCCATCAATTCTAGGAAGTTAGACTCAAAACATACTCAGGAACAACCAAAAATCGACGCTAAACCTATGCCGCATTTTGCCAATACCAGATCTCAAGTCACAGCTACAGTTTCATCTACCAAACTGGCAACTTCAGTGGTCGCCTCGCCTCAGTCAACGACTATGTCAACTCAAACTATGAACACGTTTGCCAGCGTGCCTCAAGGCAGCTGCTTGTTCGTTTCAGCTCCGCACATGACAACTTGCGTTTTAACAAACTCTACAGTAGTATCCAGCGCCCAAAATCCTCCATCCGTTAACAAGACTGTCCCGCTCTCTTCTCCGCACTTTGACTGCAAACCACCGCCCACGAAAGTAGCCAATCAGAAGTCCGGCGTTACGACTACCGCAAAGTCTGACACTGCGAGCCAGAAAGTACCTCTGGTGAAAAATAATAACAATAATCCAACATCCTCCGCTCAGAGTTTGGCTTCGATCGGGCTCAATGTTTCTACGGCGATACCTGGTATGATGGAGACAAGTTCCAATCTCTCCTACGCTATGCAGAGTTTGGACGGCAGCTCCCAGACCAAGAGCGAAAATAATGTGGCCAATCTGAAGAGCGGTAGTCCCACCGAGAGGCAAAGTACCAATACATCGGATGTGCAGACCGGAGCGCAGAACCCTTCGGTGAGCATTTATTCTTTATCAACATCTACGACGAATACTCCTCGTCTCTCCACTCCTCAAACCTCAAATGCCCCAAAACGAGCAAACTCTCAATCTGGGTTAGAAATAACCAGCGTCTATACGGTACCACCGTGTCCCGACGCTATTCCGATATCCCTGATGAAGCCAACGGTACGAAAACACGAGATAATAGCAAAGGGAACTAATTTAAATGAGATCTGTGCAAAGATCGGCGAAAGTTCCAAGGAAAAAATAAAAGCCGCTACGCGCTCAAAGCCGGAGATACCAAATCTTTTGAAAATAACTAAAAAAACTGCGCTAGATTCTACGAAATGTATTCCCAACGTACCAAATGTCCCCGTGTTCACTCCTGGCGGGAACATTAACTCTGCGGATGATAAATCGAACGCCTGCACGAGCAAAGAAATTTCAGCCATCAGCCCCGCAACTGTCACGTGTCAGTCGACCTCGGGTCCAATGCCGGTGCAGAAGGTCAGTTCTGTTAAAAAACAATCGCAGTCCGTAGGTTACAAGACTCTCAGGGATCCGCCAAAGTCTTGGAATCCGACTCTGTCGAAAAACAATTACATCGCTGCAAGAAATCAGGCTAAAGAAATGCAGAACCAAAATCAAGGTGCGTCCGTTTCCGAAAGCAACAGTGCTAAGCCGATTGTTTCAAAGCCGGCGAAGATTTTCAAAATGCGTAACGTGCCCAGATATTTGGGGAACCCTGCGTCGGGGGTAAAACCAATGTACGGAGTATCGAATGAGAGCAAAGACAAAGATCAACCGATACAGAATACTCAGAAGAATACCGTTCTTAGCATGATGCCCATCGATCCAAAAACTTTGTCACCTATAGTATCCACCGCTAATTCACTCATTGTTTCCCCACCCCCTTATTCTCCTAATGCAAGAACCTATCAGAACACACAATTTTCAAGGGAAATGTGCCGAACCCCCAGCTCTCCGATATCACCGAGAAACTCACCAATTAATATGTTGTCCACGAATCCTTTCATACCTTCTCCAACATTGACTACAAATCCTAGATTAATATACTCGCATTTTCCACCTCCCTTTCCCGATACAAGCCGCTTTCCTAATCCGCTAATTCGTTCCCCGATTGGAATCCCCTCTCATAGTGCCTTTCACAGTAGTCTACCGCCATCCATTAATCAATTGTATCAACGATCCAATTATCTTGCCCAATCGAGCGGGTACACGACACCTCCTCCACCGCCGACAATCCAGAAAATTTTACCCACCATGCATTCTTCCCCAAAGTCCCCAAAGTCCACCTCCCACAATACCAGTCCCATGTTTGCTTTGGGAAAAACAGAAGCACAACTTTCAACGAGGGTGGAAAATATCGCTTTACACTTGGCCAAGAATGCTGCGCAACAGGAGCTCAATACCTTCAATTTATCAAAGACGAGTAGCCCACCGTCGACCAATTTCCAAAATTTGTTAACGACCACCACGGTGACCCTGGCCACCTCTGGCTATACTTCAACGGAGACTTCGGAGAAGGTTGCCGAGCAAACAACGCCGAGGTCAAAACCACAGCTGAAAATAAAAATACCCGAAACGGATGTGTTTGAACAGAAGCCCAAGGAACCGGAGACCGTCGACCTTGAAAATGAAAAGGCTGATGACCCTTTACCCCCAAAGTCTAACGTTCCCGATAAAAATCCAGAGTCGAAGGAGCAAAAGGATATCGATAAGAAAGAGAAGACACCAACCAAAGTCAACGGTGAAGTAGCTACCCAAAATACAGGGGAAACTGATAAGGAAACTCCACCAAAAAATCTAGAGGTAAGCTCAGTTTCTTCTGAGAAAGAACCAATTTCAAAAAAACAAGATAGAAACGAAAAATCTTTAGATATAAGCAATGAAAAGATCGTACCAAATGAAAATCGAGGTGAAGTGGGCATTTGTGAAACAACCGACCAGATTCAAGGGAAAAAATCCGATCTAGAAAGAAATAAACCAGAGTCGTAATTAAGAAATTTTAATGAAAGATTCATAAATCGATACAGTCATGAAGTTTCATGATTTTCTCGATTTCGTACTAAGTGGCATTCTGTATATTACTGTAAATAGTCAACGAAGATATTGTTATTTACTATTATGTGTTGAGCACAGACCTTACAAAAATAAGTTTGTTTTTATCAATCACGATTTTTAAACTAAAAGATATTTGTTATATTATTTTACCAGAATTTACAGTTTTTCTCCTACAATCTGATTCCACGCATTATATTCTTATCATTATTATTATTATTATTACTATTATCATCATTAATTTTCTCGCATTCAACATTATTTTATCTCCTTTTCAACTCCGCTGCTAATCCAAACGAAGAGTCGAAAAAACTCGTTGAGTTTCGCACGGAGTAAAGACGACCTCTAATCGACACTGATTTTTATTCAATTTTGTCAATTCTCTTGCATGTGGTCAGTTGTAATTTAAATACAAAAAATCTCAATCACTCCCAATTTTAAACCAAGCCTTCGAAAGTAATGTGGAATATTTAATCACGATTCATTAAGCTAATTACCTATATAATTATGAAAAAATGAATAAATTATACACACATATTTGTATGTATTTATGAACCAATCTAATTAGTTGTGAAGAAAAGTGGGGGGGGGGGGGGGGGGGATGAAAGAAAAAACATAAGCAAATTTAGATTATTTTTTATTTAATGAAAAAAAAAAAATATTGCTTGCTCGCTAATCGATAACACACAATTACTATTTTATTTTTAACGAAATTATTATTATTATTATTTGTAATTATTATTACTATTATTAATATCGACATTATCATCATCATCATCATCATCATCATATTCATATATTCATCATCATAATAATAGAATTGTAATTTTAACATGTAATTTAAATTGTAAAAGTAACGCAAGATGGTTACGGACTAAATGTTAATGTGTTACATAAATAACTGATTAATTATTAAAATTAATATAATGTTATTTAAAAAAGAATGCATTTTTACGTTGTTGAATAACAAATTTATATAATATAGAAACGCAGGCTTGAATATTTTTAAACACTTTGATTCCTATATGATCGGGCTTGATATATGCTCTACGGTTCAATATAACTTTGACTCTTTTAAAATCATCATCGCTGACAGGAAAACATCGCTGTTTATTTGAAAATAAAAGAAAGTAAAAGAACAACAACAAGTACTTACAGATTATCAGATATGAGAGGATAGGAAGAAGAATTCTATGATGGAGTTTAAGAAGCATAAGGGACAGAAGAATAAATCTGGTGAATAAGTAATGTAAATTGTGAGCGTTGTGCTAAGAATTAATTCAAACTATGATCGATAGAAATTAGTTCGTTATAATTGTGTACATAGATGATCTGGTTTGCTCCAGAGTAGAAGGGATAAAAAAAACAACAAAAAAAAACAAAAATATTAATAATAATAATGAACAGATGTGAAAATTATTTAGATATAAATGAGGTTTACGCAGAGAGAAAAGAAAAATATATACCTACGATGTATAAGAGAAATTTTATGGAAAAAAAAATAATTCACATAGTTTTTAGCGTACTTTTATACGATTTATTATTATTGATAATACATACTGAATTTTTCGGTTGAACATATTTAATAATATAGAATAAAAAAATTGCTATCCTTAGAATTTCAGTTCAGTCTTAAAGGAGACCAGAAGGTAGCTATCAGCGATAGTTTTATTTTCTAAAAGCTATATATTTCGGGTCGTTGATAAATCTCCTTTCGAAAGAGCAGCAGTTTGTGACTATTATAAATGTGCAATTATAAAAATGTTTAAAGATTCATTAATCGATTGTCCCAATTTTTTAAGTCGCTCCTCGTGTTTTCTTTATACTCGAATAACCTATATATGCAGGAAAAAGAAACAACATTACCCACTTTATCAAATATCATTGTCCATTATTTTACAGAAAAAGTTGTTACATTTTTTTTTTACTCTTTTCCTTAATTTTAGAACCCATTTTTTTTTTTTTTATTCTTTCACGGAGATAGAAAACAGTCTGAATATATCATTATAAAATTATTTGCTATAAAATAATTTACAATTAACTTCTTTGCAATCAAAAATTATGCCTTGGTAGAAAACATATCATCGGATTTCATGCGGCAATTAATTAATTAATTAATTGTCGAAAAAAAGCGATCCGATAAATTAATTTGCTGCTTCTCTTTTTCTGTTCGTCTCGTTTTTCGTCTCTAGTAGAAAAGATTTTTGCGACACTGAGAAAAAGAGAATATATATCATGCTTTTGTAATGAGAATTGTACGAAATTTTTATCCTATATAATATAATAACCGCATTTGTGACGTATATATTTTTTTTTTTGCGGGAAATATTTTATATCCCCACAAATATCTAGTTCTTCAAAATTTTTAAAATACAAGTGCCTAGGCAGCGAATAGATGCGACGTCTTTCACCATTTTAAAATCTTCCCCCTCTCCCCTCCACATCTCTCTATCTCGCCTTTTTCCAGCCTTATACTCTAAATAAATAGTCGGTTGTTTTTTTTACAACAAAAAGAACTAAGATTTTTCTTTCTATTTTTTCAATCTATGAATCCTCGGTACATACGAATACACAGCTAAAATATTACTATCATTATTGATTATTAATATTTGTTTCCTTTCTTTTTTTTTCGTTCTACTTTTTTATAGATAGGTAATTTTTATCGAGGTAACGGTTCCCTAGTTTTATTGAAGACCTATACACATATACAATTCTTTAGCTAATAACAATTTTAAATAATATACATAATAGATCATCGATTAAGATTCTAATTTACAATTAGAAAAGAAAAGAAAAATGAAAAGAAAACTAAAAAAAAAAGTAACAATAATCACTGAATATTTTAATTTATTATACAAATTACCTTGAAATATATATACATTATATAGGTATATATGGCATAGGTATATAGGTATAGGTATATACAGAATAAATATTTGATACATAGCGTGTGAGAAATATTTTTTTTTCTTCTAGTTACGGATCAGATATACATATAATAACGTTCGATCGAACGAACGATCCTTCGAATCCTTGAACTACATCACAAATTATAAATAATAAACAATTATAGTTCGGTAATTCAATTATCCGTTATGTATATTACTATAGTGAAGATATTTTAGTTGAAATGATGCAAACTTTTTTCCTCTACGACCGTACTTTCTAAGAGCACAATTTTTTCCTCGTTTTTTTTTTGGTTTACAAAACTTTTCCTCTTTTATAGAACCAAGTATTATTATACATATTTAGTTTTTACAATATAGTAATATATTATCCTTTTTGGGTTGGTGAGAAAATTTAATTATTATATCACGATGAAATGTGAAAACTTTCCTTATTTTTATTTCCTTATTTTTTTGTCTCCTTCAAATCAAAAGAAATAGAAACGTTTTAAAAATATTCAAGCTCATAGTTGATTTCATGAAAAAAATGGAAAAAATGAAAAAAAAAATTAAAGAAAAAGAAAAAATGTACGAGGCCTTACCGTATTTTATCTCATAGGTATATATGAGTATATTATATATGTATATGTATATGTATAGAATCATTGAAGTATAAAATGAAAAAAAGAAAATAATTGACACTGTGATTGTTACTCGTTTTATGCACAGTCGAGACAGACATGAGAATTATTGTTTTATTTAAAAAATAACGATAATGATAATAATAATAATAATGATAATGATAATGATAATAATTCAATAATATTACGTAGAATTATCATTAATTAGTAAATTTATTGAAGATGTATAGAGAATAAGTATGTTTCTATCATATATATTATATATACATACCTATATGTATGAGAATAAATTTAATTGTCGCTAAAATTAATATAAAATTGCGGTATGACATTTTTTTTTTAATTTTTTTCGAACTAAACTTAACGAGCACGAGACACGGACGACGGTAATGAATTTGAAAGAAAAAAGAATCAGAAAAATGAAAAAAGAAAGAACGTAAAAAAGAAAAATGAAACAACTAGTGACAAAAAATGACAAGTCATTTTTTTAAATCCGAGTATACTCAAAATTATTTGTATATATGTACGTATTAAGGTTGCAGATTTATATATAGGTATATACGTAGTATATATATATATATATATATACACACACACACATCCATATATAGATATTATATATATGCATATATAATGATATGTGTAATAATGATTCTAGATGATAATAAAAAAGATTAAAAAAAAAATTAACGAAAAAAAGAAAACAGAACAATCATTCACTCGCTTCTTAATTAACTTTATAATCGCCTCGTCGCGATCTTCAACGGGGTTTTAAATCAGGTGTGAAAATTATCACAAATTAAGGAAAGGTAATTTGTCTACAATTAAATTACATTTATCGTACGTATATAATCTAGTAGAAGAACATTCGAAATAAACGGACAATCTTATCTTTTGCTTTTTTTTTTTTATTTTGGACGCCTTTATTTTTTTACATGGATACAAAGTTTGTTTCTCGTTTTTTTTTTCTCTCTTCTCTCTAATTCCTTCCACTGACATGAGTTCACTCATTTTGCAATGATTTTTTTGGATTCATCCGACGTGAAGGGGGAAAAAGAAAAAAAAAACTACAAACCAACAATGCACTCGTGTACCACGAGTATGAATAGGTAGGTAGGTGGGTACGTGATACAAAATTGATTACATTTATTATTTCTGGGTTTTTTTTTCTTGCTTCTTTTTTGTCTCGGTATAATGAAAATCTTGAAACCAAGCGAACGTGCGGTACGTAAAGTCGACGAATTGTTTTTCATTCCATTCAAGATTAGTAATAATTTTGAGAACACAGTACGGTTGTGATGATATTTTTATTTTTTTTCAATTTTCTCTTTCGTTTCGTTTCGTTTTATCTTCACGTTTTTTCTCCAAATTCGGGCCAGCATAAGTTGAGAATTTGATCTATTTATTTATTTATTTATTTTATTCGTTTACTTATTTGTTTTTGTAATTTTTTTTTCTTTTATCCTCAATTCAAATAGCAAGCAACATAATTATGTAGATACATTATTTATTGAAGTTCTTATTTTACACGTTACACGTTTTTTTTCTGATCTATACGAAATTCCGTAAGAGAAATTAATTATTGAAGACGAACGATGAAAATTTGGTGTTAACGGTTAAGATTTTAATACTAGGTACTTTTTATGCCACACGAGATAAGTGTTGAAGAATAATGGAATTTATTATTATTATTATTATTATTATTACTATTGTTATTATTGGTACTCTTTCACTTTAGATTTAATGAGCATTTAAACTTCACGAACTCAAAATTAAGTGCATGTGAACGTACATATACCTAATTCAAGCTTTTCGAGTAGGCACGGAAAAAAAAAACATAGATACCTATTTGATTTCTTTTTCATATAAGATGACGATATAATAAATAGAGAAATGTTCTGGCGATATTTATTGAGGAAGAGAAAAATAATAATTGCATCGATAATCCTAATGATTGATATTTTAAATAACGACTTCGAAAAATTCTTTGGAAATGCTTTTTATTCGTTTATTTACTTATTTATTTACTTTAATTTAATTAAATTTAATTTGTTTTTCTTGTTCTTCGTTCAAACCGATCTACGTTGACTTAAGGAAATGAAAATTACGCAACGATAAGTTCTTCACGATTTAATAATGCAAAAGAAAAACAAAAAATCTGTAGACAACGTATCAGAGGTATTGAATTTTTAAAGCTCTCGAACAAAACATGTTTGTCGTGAAGCTGATTCCTGTGATTCTTTTTATTTATTCATTTATTTTATTTTTTTTTGTTGTTATTTTATCAATAATAAATAATGCTCTCGACTTTATACAGATGACGGTGTATATTATAAATGAAAAGGAAATAAAACAAAAAAAAAACTTGAAATGAGAAGAAAATCAAAAAGATCCTAGTATCTTGCGAACTTTGATAGAATTGAAAATCGTAGAGAATGTCAAAATAACTGTTTAAATTTTATCGCTTTAGCCATAATCTAATTATGAATATATAAAAATTAATTTTATTTTCATTTTCATATTGTTTGTTTTTTGTTTGCTTTTTTTTTGGTTTCATCTAAATACAATGAATTGCGAGGAGACGTACATGCTTCGACCGAACACCTGCCTAGCAAAAACTCAACATTATCGCTAATTAATAAGATAGCATCTTCTTAATCTTATTAGTAGCGAGTTAAAAAATGGTAGTTGCATTATTTTAAAATTTAACAATTGATAACGGCACGGCTGTTTCCTATTATGGAATTTATTTATTCATTTATTTATTCATTTATTTATCATTTAAAGCTGTTTCTCTCTAGAATTCAATTTTCCTTTGTTATCGTTAGTATTATTCGATAAGGAAGCGTTAACCAAGGAATCTGATACATCCTCGCTGCTGCTGCTACGTATATCTCCTTCCATCTGTAGAAAGCAGAAAAAGTAAAGTTAATGAAAAAAACCTTCAAGTCTCCGTGTAAAGTAACGTAAAATTCTTCAGACCTGTCCGGCGTAAAATGCGTTGTAAGCAATCTTTAAAATTAACCATGTCCATATAGCGTGAAGTACCAACAACAAACTTAGCAGTGAATTAAATATGTAATACGCAGGGAACATCGGAACGATTTTTGGAGCTTCTATCGTTGTGCTGGAAAAACAAATATAAACATAGAAAGTGAATTGAGGTTAGTAAAATAATTTAACGAAAAAATAATCACGGTCGAAAGTTGTTTTTCTTTTTTACCTGTAAATAATCCAGAATGGATAGACTCCCATTCTTGTAACGATCCAGAGCACGGTAAAAATGACGAATATAAAGTCGCAGAGTTTTTGGTAGTTTGCATATTTCGCCATTTTTGCTGCCTGAAATGATAAGCGAAGATGAATTTTAAAACCTGCGTAGGAATTGTTATCATCCAATAAATATCAATGGAATTTATTTTTACCTCCAAAAATATGTCCGCGCAATCGTGAACCAGTAAGACTAGAGAACCAATTCTGGTCAAGTTTCCAACCCATGAAAAACACATGAGAACTATGGTGGCGATGTGATGAATAAACATTTGCCAGAAATCTTTTCGCTTGACGTCGAAAAATTGAGAGAAACTTAGCGACCAGTAGAATGCCATAGAGATCATGTAATACCACCATACGTCATTGCTGACCGGATGAAATGGGTAACCGTAATAGCAATGATTTATGTCCCAAAGCCATGGCTTGTCCCATAAGATTGTCAGCCCATAGATAAACGAGTATGAGTAGTACAAGCATCTCCAACTATAAATTCAGATAGGAATTATGCCCTTTGTCGGAGATAAAAAAAAATACTTCGAAATATCTCGCGCTTACCTATTCTCGCAGAATTTAATTAACGTCGAGGGCTTATCTTGCGATCTACGAAGTCTCAGCCACCTTTCAACTTGTCGTTCGGAGCAATCCAGTTGTTTGGCTAATGCTTGTACCTGTGAATAATAGAATTCTCATTAGATATCGTATACGTGAATGAAGTTGAATAGATATTTACAGGAAAATTAACCTGCTTGTGTTTTATTTTTTTGCCGGTATAAGCTTTCTCTAAAATAGCGTTCGGCGGAGCTTTCTTTGGTCTGGTATTTTTTATGCCTATAGATTTTCCGATCGGTGCAAACCAGCATCTGTAAAAAAATAGATGTACAATAGCCTCGGATGGCTATCAAAATTCTTTTTTCTAACTTTAAGATTAGAGCATTTCAAAACTGGTAGGAATTTACATTCAAATAGGAAACACTCGTTGATGTGATTGTTGCAGCTAGCAATCTCTAGATTCTTACGTAAGAGATCATCCGTCATATTTTACCTTGAAAGAACAATACTAATGGTAATAAAATTACCATTATAGTTCAGGACTACCAGATAAAATATCAAACTAATTTTCAATCGAGGCTATTGCAAGGATGTTGCTAAATCTGCAGATTTCCTTTCTGATCCCAATAGTTTTTTTTTGCGGGTTTGCTAGCCCTGAAAATAATCAATGGACCGAAAATTTGAACTAGTTTTACACAATGTTTCTCCAACTAAACGGTATCAGAAGAATTAATAGTCTGGTGTAACGGGGTTTTCTCTGAAGTTCGAGCTGCTTCCGTATGCAATGCCAGAAAAAGTACGTACATCGGTTGCATACTAATCACTTAACACCAAGCTCATAACTGTTGTTTAGAATACTGCAAGTATGCACTACAGAGATGTGTAAATAGATGCTATTATATTTCTCTGTTAATTTTTGATTCTTCATTAGAAAAAATTTTCATAAAATATAATTGGTAGCGTATCCTCAATTACGGAATCAACTGAATATCATTACGTAAATTTTAGCTTGATTTATAATCTAAATCTAGAGCAATAAAACCTTCTCTGTATCAACTTTGTTTTACCTTAGCTCGATAAAACTTTAATGTATTGTTTGTCGTAGTTATGATTAATCGGTATCGCAATCAATTTATATTTAAACTTGCTATTTGCATTTTCAAATTGAAACATGCGCAATTTACTACATTGATCAAAAGAGAGAACGATGTCTGCGACATTGTAATGACATCAAACATCAAAACAAATACCGATAAGTAATTGTTCGAGATACTCAACACATTTTCAATTCAGATCTCAAAGCATCTAGGTCAAAGGTGACGAGATAGAATTAATACGTCCAGATATGAGAGATGCAGATAGTTTTTTTTGGTTTTTCTGTCTTTTTTTCCCCTTCAAATTTCGTTATCCGAGAGATTCAGAAATAGAAGTTCATCATAATTGAATTTATGGAAAAATAGTGTCAACACCTTCTCGGAACAGAGGGTATAAATTGATAGGAATGTTTTTCAATTGATTTTAATGAGGTTTCAACTAACAGTAAGGAAAACTTGTGGAATTCATTCGATCTGAGTATGATAAACAAGGTCGTTTTCAATATATGTAGATTCGGTAACACGTGTTGGTGGCACATAACGTAACACCCAATAGTGATAATTACCGATAAGCGATGACAATCGACCAGGTAGCTAATGACTAATTGATTATAATAGTGACGTAGATGTTTTCGGAAATTTTGATAATTTGGTGACGGAATTCGTACCGTTCCAGGACGTATCTCAGGAGTAGAAGAACGATGGCCATTGGTATGGGGTAAATCAAATGTCTGTAGTCTATAAGTTTGTTTTCCGGGGTCGGATTTAAATCGGCCCACGTAGTGTTCGGCGGTAACCAAATGTCAGGGGACCAAAAGGCCGCCGATATATTCTTAAGAATATCCATAGCGTATTTGATGATTATTTTCTTCAGTTACACAAAAACTGTTGAACCGCACCCGGTTTCACGTCGCAGAACTCGCGCCAATCAAGATACAAGCTACACCGATTATTTCATACAATTGAAATGGCAACATTAAACGTTATTCCGGTTAAATATATCTACGCGAATTTCACCTCGTAGCGGCACTTTCAATTTACTATGGAAACCATACGAGTCCTACACACCGCCGAAGACGGACGGCAACGACGCCCAGAAATTTTTGTTCAACTGTCGCATCTTTCCGTAGGCCGTTACCTGAAATTGACAGCCATAAATCAAATTACATCATGTAGATATATTACGACATACGAGACGCGGTATTAAGCCTGGTTCTAAAACTGGTTCTTCGTCTAACTTTTTATTAAAGGATAACCCACAATTACATGCAGTCTGTTCCGAAATTGAACGCTTTACAGCGCCAGCGCAAGCGTTTTGTAACCGCGCTTTTTAATTCGATTATTTAATTACGGCGTCGTTGACGATTGAAGATTTATTCCTGATTTAATAGTCAATCACATGAATGCGAAAGTATTGAGATTATTTTTTATCGAAGGAATACAAAAATGGGGAAAAAATGATTGCTGTCTGTAGCCAACCATAACAAGATGTACCCTTATATTTCTTAGAAATTATATTTCCATAAACGTATTTCATGTATATACAATTGACTATACAATAACATGTCGAAGTAATGTTCTGTATTTCACGATCTCTCGATCTCTATACCTTACAATTCTAACCAGATGAACTTCGACAACTTAATTTTTTATGTATAAAATATACTGCGAAGTGTTTATCCAAATGATGAAACTATTTTGATTCAAGTAAAAATAGAGAAAGAAAAAAAAACAATTCTTCAAAAATTCTGAATTTTTTATG
Source organism: Athalia cordata (assembly GCA_963932425.1). Taxonomy (NCBI): domain Eukaryota; kingdom Metazoa; phylum Arthropoda; class Insecta; order Hymenoptera; family Athaliidae; genus Athalia; species Athalia cordata. The sequence continues at coordinate 3,126,971 of OZ010627.1, forward strand.
TACAAAATACGATCACTCGAATTATATATAAATATTTTAGCGTTGAGTTGTACTTTTTATACGTACGTATCAACATCTTAAGACTCTTTCAATTTTCACGTTATACCTTAACATAATTTACATCGTAATCATTCTTTTATTTATACTTAGATATACCTGCTTGCGTGATGAAATATTATATAAATATAGTGACGGAGACTTTTCCCGAGATTACTCTTTTAGAATTTCTATCATATTCTATTACGCTGTTGTGTAGGGTACCTGAGTCACCGAGTCCAAATTTACATTTTCAGAACCACCGATGTACTTGCTTATAAACTGTAAAAGTGATAAAGACGATATCAGACAATGCTGTGAAATGAGTTTTTAGTTTTTTAGAAAATCATACGAACCGAATACTGTAGCAGTCCAGTTGCACCCATGCTGATGGCCATGTGTATGACGAGATAGGTACAAAATAGTATATAGAGGACTGCGAATAGTGCAATGCACAATAAGATTGCCCAATGTTTCGGTACTCGTTCCTCGACAGTGACGAATACGAAGTAAATGTTTATAGTTATCACAACAACGGCTAAGGCTGTGGCAGCGATTTTATTTCCTCTGTAAAAGAGAAATGATAATTTTATAAGTCTGTTTGATTTTTATCCATAAAAATAGAAAGTCGTTAGATACTCACAATCCATTTTTAAACTGTCCCATTATTTGCACGTTACTGGTAAATGCGATTGTTGGTAAAACCGCGAATGGCAATTGCAAGCTCATGATGGCGTTCAGATATTCATTCATCTGACTCATATCGTTGACATTTGCGACGAAAGCTAACGTAAACGTTGGAATTATAGCTATCGTACGAGTGAATAGAACTCGCTTCCATCTGGCCCATTGAAGATTCAAAAATCCTTCCATTGCAAACTGTCCTGCGTATGTACCAGTCATGGTCGAAGATTGACCGGAAGCTAAAATTCCTACAGCCCAAATGTACATGGCGACCGCGCCAAATTGACAACCCAGAAATATGCCACCGGTGTAGAGATCTGCCTCGACTGGTTCGTTGTTATCCTGAAATGAAACTTGATCAATAAGCAACTTTATTCTTCAGGGACTCGTGAAACTCTGCAGAGTCTCTTAATTATCAATCGGCATAGTTACCTCAAAGGTATTAATTCCCAAAGTGTTATTGTGCGCCAGGCACACGGAATGCTGAAAAATAATTAATCATTTGGTTAACAAATTCGCGGATTTTTTGAAATCCGCTATAAATTTTTCATACTCACCACATCAGCATTCGTTTTATTGTACAGTCCATGAGCGAAGACTGCGATGACAAAAACGTTTATTATAAAAGAAACGAACAGCGCGATGCTGGCTTCGATGAAATAGTACATATTAGCATCTTTAACTTCGGCTGGCTGTTTTCTATCAATTCTTCTAGACTACGGAAGAAAATAATATAGACGAGTTAAAAATCAGCTTCGATGAAATTTATCATTAGTCATTTATAATCCTAACCTTAACGAGGGCACTGTGGAGATAAAGATTGTGAGGCATTATAACAGCTCCGATTATCCCTACAGCCTGTTTGATTTCTTTAGCCCCACAATCTGCGCACCAAGGAATAAACATACCGGCTAAAACTTCGCCCTGCGGTGGTTTGGATATGACGTACTGAAAAAAATATTCAAATAAATTTTCAATCGCTGTTGGGATAGAAGCGTTGTGGACGATGAAAAAGAATCAGATTTAGATTAAAACTATCGTTAGTTGTTTGTTTGTTTTTTTAAAGTAACGCGAATACTTTGGATAAAAAAAAAAGGAAAAAGAAACGAATATTTTACCTCAAAACCAAAAGTCACAGCCATTATAGTGATTAGAAATCCAAAAAAGAATTCCAATTTACGAAGACCATATTTATCCAAAACCAAAAACGTGAAAGTATCCACTATGGTTATGAGAACACCGGCCCATAATTGTATTCTGAAATATTCAAGGACTTGGATTATTATGTGTTGTTTTTTTTCCCAGAATTGAAAATAAGTCAGACAAAGCTTACACTCCACCGGACAGCAGAAACAGGGCAATCGCTGTACCTATAACTTCTTGCATGTCGCTACCAATGATAGCGATCTCTACCATAATCCACAAAGTCAACCTAGGCGCTTTTTTATATTGTCTGTAACACATTTCTGCTAAATGCGTGCCCGATACTACGCCGAGCCTGGCGCTTAGTCTTTGCATAAGGAGGCCGAGAAGCGTTGCGCTCAATAAGACCCATAATAACTATAATTGACAAACGTATTCGATTATATTTATATTCCATATTGAATTTTCCGTATCAATGTCAATCTGATGGGTATAAAATATTACTCTGTAGTTCGCAGCAACCCCAGCTTGTAAATCCGACTCGATATTTCCAGGGTCGAGGTAAGCAATGGACATTAAAAATCCAGGACCAGTAAAAGCCCATAACTTTCTGACGCTAAATTGTCCCTGCAAAGAAATACATCGCGTTAGTTTCACGGTGAATATAAAAACAAAGAGAAAAAAAACAAAAAACTAAAACTATACCGGTTAACCAGGAATTCAATGCTCTTTCAATCACGTGTGTGCACTTTTTATCGGTTAATTTAATTGTTACAATTACTAGATTAAGAGATCAATAAGAGATCTCAAATGTTGCAATCACGATATTCAGTACTTCAGATGGTACGTGTCTGATAATAACATTGGTTGTTTATCATTATTGATTAATGATGCTACGTGATGATTCTCTTTGATAGATTATAACACAGGAATACCCCTAAGGTATACGTATGATAACTACTTTGAAAGCATTTCAGCACTTAATGTGCTCAGATTACAAGAGAGGGGGGAAGCAAAAGTTAATCTTCATCAATCATAAGATTATAGAGATAGTTTCTTTTTTCTTACACTTTTTGTTTACTGTCTAAGGAAGTTTGTCAAAATCTAGATTTCGGAAAAAAAAATCAGGCAGATTACTACTCGTGATATGAAGAGCATCGATTTTGCTCTTTAGAGAAATTCTCTGGCACCAAATGAAATGTAAGGCAGTGACCGTATTGAATTGCAGTGTGCAAATAATGAGGAATAACAAACAACACTTGAGAACACAACCAAACCTGTGGCTTGAAAATATTGAGAAAAATTACCTCGACTACGTCTGGTACAATAATTTTTTCTTCATCTCCATAAGTATCAATGCTATTTCTTGACAAAAATGTGCTTTCCGTAGGCGTTGTGCCGTTCGATGGGGTAATTTCTCTAGTATTTTCCGACGAATCTTCTCTTGGAGACTCCATACTCGCTAATTCTACCGTTGGATTTTTCATCGATGAGGTAGGATCTGGAAACGTGGATAGCATAACAGATAGACCAATAGGAAACGCTGATTCTGTTATATGCGATTATGAATAAATGAGTCATTCGAAAGAAAAGGGAACAATAGACGAGATAACGAATGGCATAGTGATTGGCAGACGAATTTTTCAATGGAGTTCATTGAAAAATATATACCATTCAATAATCGTAATACAATACAAGATACGTGTGGAAAGAAATAATTAAAATTGAGAGAATTTAATGCTAGGATAATATTATCAAGATTATATTCAAATCAGAGTAACATATTTCAGATCATAAACGTACTATTTGATTTTTGTTTGAATTCTAGTGCGCCTTCTAACGTCCAGATGAACGTAGCTAATTATCTTAATTAGTATAACCCGAAAAGTAAACTTTAAGTGAAATACATGATATGAATAATATGATATTGGGTTTTATAGGCTGAATATTGGCTGGCTTACATGTAAAAGATGATTATATCAGCTTAATCTATTTGTCAAGACAAACTGACTCGATGAAAGACTGGAGAACAGTAACGTAGACATTTGCTGTGATGGATAATATATTTAACAGATCATCAGCTGAGCTTCGGATAGTGCCCTGTAAATTCCCCGCTTCCAATGTACACACAGTGGTATGTCCGATAACGATGATTATTTCCGTGTCTGGTACAAAAAAAAAATGTACTACCATACGTACGCACCATATGAGATCTAAATTATCATCCCGCTGATCACCCCCACCAGCAACTCCCCCTTTTTCGTCTGCTACCCGTTTAAAGGCCAAAAGCGCCACCGATGTAGAAACCAATGACAATCTCGTCCAAAATTAACACAGAAATCATTGTCGAGAGTCTGCTCTCTGTTGCCGATGAACAGTCATCGGTTGCATGTTGCAGACCATTCTTGAAGCTATTGTTGTTCTTCGGTAATGCTGCATGTTGTTTATTCTTATAATGTTGAATAATTTCAGTGCCAAGAAACACTTGGTAAAAGCAGTTTAGAGTTTAACTTTTAGAATCTTGAACACAATGTCTCTCTTGTTAGGTTTGCCAATTCTCGATGGAGCCAGAATCATCGTTATAGATGAAGGTACAAAATACCCTCAACTTCAAATCCTGATCTAACCATTGAATTGGAGAGAGCTACTCAAATCATGCTTGTTTAATTTTGAATGCGAAATTAAAACATTGAATCTCATTTTCCAGGCTTTGATGCCAAGTATGCAGAGTCATTAATCACTGCCTGGCTACCGGTTTGGAAAGCAAAAGACTCTCGAAGCATAGATCTGCTATGTTTTTCTGGACCGAAGCATTCCAATAAAATATATCTGAATTCATTAAACCTGCTTCAGCAGAAGATTGAGGTCCATGATTTCTATACATTAGCTTTAGACAAAGTTGATCCCTTCGATGATCAAAAGCTGTGGGAATCTCCAGAGATACATTCATTGAAACAAAATTCCACAGTCATAATTGACAGTTTAAGTTGCCTGGTTCTGTATAAGGGGCTGGCTGAAAGTTGCAGATTTATTGAAAAATTAAGTGCAAAAGTAGCGCAAGTAGTATGTATTTACCAAGGAGACTTTGCGCAAACTAAAGTACCCAGCATCAATACTCTGGGAACCAGCTACGTACGAATAGAGCAGACACTCAGTGTAAAATTGAACCATAACTTATCGTACAAGACTCAGACGGTTCACTGCAAACCTGGAGGTGGTATTTTGCAGCAGGTTGAAATTGTTGAGCAGAATATCAATTCCTACGAGATCAAAGCTGAAAGAGTCAAGGTTACCGGTGGAAAAAATGCTATGGCCAGAATATCAGAACCTGCTAAGAAAATTCAAGCCTCATTCAGAATCGAAATCAATGATCGGGAAATGGAACAAAGAGAAGCTACACCTTTACCCTACACCGCTGCCACTTCACAGTCCAACGAATCGAAGATTCATTATGTACCTGACGAAGTGGACGACCTTGACGAAGAAGACCCAGACGATGATTTGGACTTTTGATAGATAAAATGAAACGAGGGTAAATATTGTTTACATCTGTCGTATATATTTCACTAATTTATAAGAATTTTAATTAAATAAAATATATAATTATGGAATTATTCATCGTTAAATCTTAGTTTACTTTGGTGCAGTTATATTGTAGAAAGATCAAACTGCGACGGCTAAACGACTACATTTTTTAGCCAAGTACGGCACATACGTATCGTAACCTTTCTCCCCTTTGACCCTCAAGTTATCACAAAGCCATATTAAAATCTGAGATACTGAACAGATAATAATAAAATACTGTGTCACTGACAATGGTAATTGAAAATTTAATGTAACTATCAGTCACGTAAAGACATAATCGAACGGATGATCTTAATCACGAATAAAGAAAGATATGCATCAGACGCAATCTTCCAGATTTTAGATATAACGCATACGTGACAAATTATAATTTCATTACTTCCTGTGTACGAAGAACCACATAAATTCGTGGAAGACACATCAAATAATATAATATTAGTTAAACTTAAAAAAAAGTTATGACAAAATATTCTTCATTTCTCTTTCACTATTCATCTTCCACACATTATAGAATCATACGTCCAGATTTGAAACAAAGAATTCACGTATATCTACGTATGTGCTTAGATTCTTCAGTTGCTCGAAATTTAAATTCAAACTAACGAACTTAGCATAGATTAACACTCGGTTGCAAAATTGTGCGGATAACTGAGATATTTTTAAATGGTTCAGTTGTTACTTAGCAGATTAGGAACTAAAGATGCCTTCACTTCAAGCAAACATTATGCAATGTTCACTGGTAATAGTATCGACGATCTAGACTAGTTTGATGCAAAGATTAGTTTCTGGCTTCCAAACTATTCTCTGCAGAAATGTTAATAACGTTGTCGCCGATTGGCTGCAATCACGAGCTCCGTTATTTTAATCCTATCCTTGAGAGTAAATACCTATCTACTCTCAACGATCCTATATTATAATTTAGCACAGGTATGAAACATGATGAAAATTAATTTAAATTCTCACTACGCAGTGCCGGAGGCTGCCCTCCGAACTGTGCCTTGAATTAATTGGTTAAGTTGATCAATATTCTAACTCAACAAAATGAGACTAAAAATTCAACGTCATGTAAATATAATCTTCATAAATAAACAACAACAAACAAGGTAAATTGTGCTAAAAATTACGCCCGAAAAGTGTACAACAAATCCCGATCATGGAAATGCTCCGTCCCGTCAATGTGACAGAGAACTCTAGCGTCGAGGAGACAGCTTCCATATCGTACACCTTCGCTGCGGTCCGGTACCAGTCCAGCTTCTAAGAGCCAGTCAACCAGGTCGGTGCCGGTAAAAACTCCTCTGTACACGCGCAAAAGACGTCTGCGACATGCGGCTATGCGAGTTCGACATTCTGTCAAATGACAGCGAGCAAATTGTTCACGGACTTCCCTCACCTCTGCTGGCAAGGCATCTTCGTCCGGCAACTGCAATACTTCTTGTCTCGGTAACCTCTGATACAGCTTTTTCACCGCCCTTCCCAAAGCATCTAATCCCGGGTCAAGGCCAAATATTGCAAAAGCAATCAGAGATTGTCCGAAATTCAAAGCCACGTCCAAAAAAGCGAGCTCTGCATAAACCCCGGATAACTGTTCCATAACCAACGTCCCCACGGACAGCGCCAAGCCCTGGAAAATGAGAAACGAGAAACAAAATAGCATCGATAAGACCAGTTCGTTCTATTTGGGCACATGGATCTGTATCACTTACGACAAACATTGAACATAGTAATAATATTAGAAGAACAAGATGCCGCAAGATTTGGAGGTCTTCTGGCTGCTGGGCTAAAACCTCCTCGTCAGAATGTTCATCACCGCTTTCTGTTCCTAACCCCCCCCTTTCTTGATTCATCGAACATAGTATGCCATTTGCACATCCGTTGTTAGATTCACATTGGTTTCTGATAGTGAGTAAAAGAAAAAAAGAATTATATTTAGGTAACCTTATCGGCATGATTTATTTCTCTAGTAAATTGCCTACCTCGATATGTCAGCATTTTCAGACATCAGATCTTCTACATCAACCACGTTGCGTGGCGTCACTCCATTAGGAGTCGTTAGAGGTGATGTAAGACTCGAATAACCAAGTGGCATGGATCTACGTTGATACCTTTGTTGTAAAACCAGGCAACCCAGTGTTACTGAAATAAGGATTGCTACTTGTTAAGACACCGAAGATTTAGTTTTTGGTAAAAAATGCAAGATATGACTCACCGACGAAACAAAATACAAGCAAGAAGATTGATATGGCGGCTTGAATTTTTCCCAATTGAAAGTTTGGACTTCCCTTATCGAATTCATCCGTTCCAGAAGGTGTCACAAGAGAAGCCATCAAAGTTACTATCAGAATTGACGACCTGTGAGAAAAATGCTAATTGAATTAGCGGTCCAAAGGTGACGGAGAATCAGATAAATGAATCTCTTACGCCCAACCGATAGGAAGAATCCATCTTTGCAATTTGTTCACAAAGGATAATGATCGACTGCTCAGAAATAACAAAGTAGCTGCCAGTACAGCTGTCCATATCCGACTGGCGTAGACCCCACCAGTTATCATAAGAAACTGAAGGTACCTAAAGATTTTTTTTATTAAAGTGAGAAAGTTAATCAGGAGATTAAATTCCGTCAATATTGCTTACCATAGAGCTGACTTTGTATTAGTTTTTTCCATTTGCGACCAAATTATAACTCCAATTGCTGTTATTAACTGTGCGACAATTAGACACAGAGTAATTTTGTGCGTGACAAATTTATATCTTTGTCTCCCGAAAGCGATGAAGCAGACGATGAGCCAACAGCAAGCGGCGGTCGAAGCAGCGCTTGCATCAAGAGCAAAGGCACTCAATTCCCGAGTGTAATCTGTGCCATTATTATCGGTACTTATAGCGTCGATCATTTTTGCAGAGACGAACATCAGTGGAGCGGACAGAAATGTACAAGCTACCATTGCGGAGGCGATCAGATTTATATCCAGAGTATATTGTAGAGTGAATACAAACAGAGCTGGAGCTGTAGGTAAGGTTCCGTACAGGAATCCAAACGTGCTCAGATCCCTGGTGTCCATTGCATTTTCTCCAGCGCCCAACAAAATCACAGATTGTCGTATCACGAGGGGCAAGACCAACAGTTTTGCAGATATTAATATTCCGGGTATGACGAGAGCTCTGCCCTTTAACGTGTGAACTTGCCCGACCATCATTAGCCCTAGGAGGAATAAAGCGCTAGCAGAAAAAGCGTCGCCGAATACTTTCAGGATTGCCTCGAGCAGGTCAGGAATTGTATGTTTGAATATGAAGTTTCCCGCTATCCCCAGAACTGTCATTAAAAGGACAGGATTCAGAGCAACCCCTTTTGCCGTGGACCCAAAGAGAGACCATCCGCAAGTTCTGTCTTCAGATCTTCGCTTATTTATTTCTAGTAGAACAAAGCCAACGGGGTTCAACATCGCTAAAGATATTGGTGCCATCAGGTACAGGTACGCCGAATACTCTGGGTGGATTTTCCGGTACAAAGCATTAACTGTAAAATAAGAATTCTAATTTGTGATTTTTTTCAAGATGCAGTGTTGTTTTATTAACCAGTTCACTTACTCATGGGATAGCCGATAGCAAAGTCATTGCTCTGAGTAGCAAATATTGCAAATAAAGCTGCTCTCCCAGGATTTATAGGACGAGAAATCAATAAAGTAATCGTCACAACGGCAATGAATACACTAGCCTTGGCGAAAGTGACAGCAATTAAGAATTTCCAATTGATCAGCCCGAGGTCAAGCTGCGCTAATGATATAAAAATTAAAGAAGGTAGCGAAAAAGTCCCCACAAAAGTATTTAATCCTTTTGCTTCTGATTTGGTGATTATTCCAGATCTCCCAGCTATGTACCTGAAAGAAAAAGAACACAAACTCATCATTGTAGTAAATTTTTGAAATTTGATAAAACAATTGTCTCAGATATCGTCATAAACCCTTACCCGCATAATATGATTGCAAAACATTGTATCAAAGCAAGGTACAGATTGGCAGTCGCCACATCAGTTGTCGGCACTGAATCAGTCATTTTGAATACTGTTGAGACCCAGAAAGTCTTATTAGAAATACATTTGCCAATGTATCAATGAGTCATCTGCAACAACGTAGTAATATTTATAACAATTTAACGTACAGAAATTCTATTATTACACCGTTGACTGCAGAAGATAACAGCTGAAACAACAATGAATTATTCATTCTTCACCTATGACTTTGTTAATCATATAACTAGGGATATTCCTCAAAGCTGGGAAAAGTTGAAATCATATGATAACTATGATTACGTGAATGATATGCGAAACAGTAATTATCTCATATTCCTTGTTAATTGGGAGTCAAGAGCTTCGATGTAAATCACTGTAATCAACACCTGTCAATTGGGCAGGTGACAGGTTGCACCTCGTTTCTTTGGTTTAGAAATAATCGAAAAAACCAATAAACAATTGTGAACACGCGTTAATCAGCAGACGACAATTAGTATAATTACAATTGATAATAGAAAATTATGCTTGGCTCTTTTTAAACTTATCAAACATGACTAGATTATCAATTTTAGACTAGTGCAATTCTCACCATATTTTCACTATCCAACGTCAAAAATTTATTTTGCGCATTGCTAACTATTTAAAATATCATTTCACAGCGCATAACCAACTTCTGTCAATTCATCTGGTCGAGCAGCCATTTTGGATAAGAAATGCAAATTATACCCGTGACATTGAACTCGTCATCGGGGCTTATCTATATCATTATGAAATTTTTATTTAGAACACATAACATATTTTTCAGACCTTTCAACCTTATGATTACAATAATCTCCCTTGACTCAAATCAAGTGCTTGTCAAATGATCGAACCTACGAGCTTCGATGGTTGACCGAAGATTTGTATTGTTGCAACTATTTGAATCGGCGCTATTTCCCCGCGTTTTTTCGAGTCTGGGAAATTCAAAAATGATCAGTATTATCGCAAAATTTTTGTCGAGTACTCGCCCCTGTCCCACTCAAAATTTTGTTTTAAACGAGGCGAGTAATTAACAATATTCTCAAGGAGTATAAATAAAAATCTCAGCACGCGATTCGTGGATTAATTCGCATATTTCATAATCCTTAATAAACGGGAAGGGATGGGGTGGTTGACGAGGGCCGAAACGTTCAAGGAATTTTTATTTGCATTTAATACGTGTGTTTGGTCGATAAAGTACCGATTTGATTAGAAGCTGGTTCCAAAAGGGTGGGGGTGTACATTACAACGGCGCAGGTGCAACTCGATAGATTTTTACACGGCTATCGAAATCTTCGTAGCCTCTGGGTGCCCCAGGTCTTCGAACTAAGCATCCTGTTTTCGCAGTCCCCCTAGCCGCGACGGCAAAGCCCCAAGCGTTTATTTCTACCAGGCAGACGAATAAAATAAAATTGTAGAAAGAAAAAAGAAAAAAAACGAAGAAAAAGTCGAGGGAAACGAAAAAAAAATACAGCTCCGATCATAGTATAGTTGCTGAAATTAATTGTGCGTGGGAGGATGAGTTAATAAAAATATATATCTATATATCTAAATAAACCGTCCGTGAATCGTGTCACAAACGATTTATATATTTAATTATAACAATAATGATGATATAAACAATAACGATAACTATAATAATGAATTAAAAACTAGTGTGTTTGTTAGGATAATAACAATAATATTAAAAACCCGTTCGTGAGAGGGCGAGAGGAGCGCCACCAACGAAGGAAGCTTTGAACTAATATATTCCTCTCTGGTCGAATCGATATTCCACTCAAATATTGACTACGCGATTGTAGTGTGTCGTGAGTAAGGAAGTGGGGCCCTCACGTAGCGATGCGCCTGTGAAGTGATATTAAAAAGGGTTTTTTTTAAAACACAGTGACCACAATTTATTGTTGGCTAATTATAAAGCCGTAAAAGAAACGACGAGATGTTATTCTTCGTCTCCCTGTTTTCGACGGGCCTCGTTCTACTGGCAGTCGGGAATTCGCAAGCCATTTCTCTCGAGTCGTCGCCGTCATCCTACGGCAATCATGGAGGTGATATTTCTCTCATGTCCTCGATTTCTCTCCATGGCATGTCCCCCTCTCTCTCTATCGCTCTTGTATCTCATCCCTTGTCCCTTCGCCTCGTTTCTCTCCTCCCTTTTTCCTTACTTTTTAAGGTATCCCGTTTCAATTAGGAATTCGAACGTCGCCACCGCTTGGGAAAAATCTATCCCGCTATTAACTGCATTTTATAAATGATTACCTGACGCTCGTTAAGTAAAAATGACATTGAAAAAAAAAAGGAAAGAAAAGAAATAAAAAAAATCACATCCGTAATTCACGAGAATTATAAATATAATACTCGGGAGATTATCTGGCCTCATTATTTTCCAGATTAAAATATCATTCAGACCAGATTATCTGGTAAACAGAAATCTCTTCAGCTTATATCGAAAATATGCTCGGATTTAGTCAGGTGTAAATTTTATTTCGCACCTGCAGTTCGCCAAGGACATCTACACCAATTGGGTCCTGATTGATCTTGGTTCAGATTAAGGCTAATATGGTTACTCGCAAATGATCTTGAAATTTTGTTTTCATTCGATTATTTTCCATATTTTTTCAACAGTTCCTCGACTAGAACTCGAAAGCTTGGACAGTGGGTACCATGGACTGGTGAAAGAGAATGAAACTCTTGTCGAAGTCACCCCACAAATCCGTGCCTCCGGCTCAAAAATCTGCTCATTTCGCATAGCAAATAAACACCACGGGGATGCACCATTTGAAATCGTACTGAAGGAGAATGGAGTCGCCGAACTCAGAGCCCTGAGAGTTTTGAACTGCGAAAAGAGGCGCAATTACAAATTCGACATTGCCGCTGTTGGCTGCTCTGGAGCACAGTCTGAAAAGTACGAATTATACAATTTATCTAATTGAGCTTTTCCTGGAATTTTATAAATTTGTCCATTGCCTGGGGTATCAAATAGCAAATGAGTCAAAGCTCTTTGATTCGCAGAAATTGCTCATTGCCAAAAATATTCTCTGCTCTCACTTCTATGAATACACATTGAGTCGTTCAAAGTAGTGCGGAATATAAGTAAAACAAAATTGAATTTTCATTCCGCCAATATTTTAAATCATAAAAGTTACCGTGAATATTAATTACGGATGATTCTTTCAGCGCAACAGTTCATATAACCGTAGTAGACGTGAACGAATATGCACCACAGTTTCTCCAACCAGCGTACGTCAGTGCCGTCGACGAAGGGCGCCTCTACGAGGAAGTAGTGCGAGTCGAGGCATCCGATCGTGACTGTACTCCGAAATTTGGAGATGTCTGCAAGTACGAAATTCTGACCGCTGATCAACCATTCGTCATTGACAATGAGGGTGCGATCCGTAATACGGAACCCTTGGATTACGAAAGATCCCACAATCACATCCTCAGTGTCGTTGCCTATGATTGCGGCATGAAACAATCCGCTCCAGCCATGGTGACGGTCAAGGTAAACCGAGTCTGTTCTCCCGGTTGGAGAGGAGTTCCGGAAAGAGTCGATTACGCCGCTGGGGCTGGACCACAGCCGCTTCTTCCTTCCGCTCGTCTTGAACTATGCGATGCTCCCTGTGTTCTGCGAAGTCTTCGAACAACATTGACTCTCGCTACCGATCATATAGGAAAAGGATGCGATCGAGATACCTACGGAGTTAGAAGTCAGCGTAAATTGTGCGGTGCATCCAGAGATAGCGTCGATCTTTTGCCAACACCAGGACCATCCACTCCTTGGACTTCGTCACTTTCTAGAGACGAAGGAAGGGAGGCCGATGAAATATTCGAATTTGACGGCGCCAGCTCCGCTGCTATCATTCCTAACGAAGTACTCGATCATGCCCTGGCACAGAAATTCAGCGTTGGGGTTTGGGTCAAGCATCGCCCACGTCCCCGACAGGATCCCCATGTTAAAGAACACATTTTATGCGCTGCGGATGATCACAGTAAGACTTTTACTAACTATTCATTCGTCATCTCTGGCATTTTATTGATAATTATTTTTCTAACATTCTACAGAAATGAACCGGCACCATTATGCTCTGTTCGTACGAAACTGCAGGCTGATTTTGTTGCTGCGTCGAGACTTCTCCGAGGGTGACCCGAACATCTTTCGACCAGCGGAATGGCGTTGGAAGTTGGATCAAGTCTGCGATGACAGATGGCATCATTACGCGGTCCAAGTTGATTTCCCTCGCGTGACCCTTTTCGTCGATGGAGCCGAGCGCCATTCGGATGAGAAAAATCCCGAGGTAATCGACGACTGGCCCCTGCATCCGGCTAAAGGCATAAATACCACCCTTACCGTCGGAGCCTGCTGGCAAGGATCTGACAACCGCACGAAGCACCATTTCCGCGGTTATTTGGCTGGTCTTTCCGTACTCGTTGGCAGAAACGAACGACCCGAAGTATTGTCGTGTCTTCGACGCTGCCAGGAAGGTCTTCACGTGCCTCCGATGGACCTTCTGCAACCCGGAACCCAACTGTTGGCTAATTCCGACCTTACAGATGTCAGCATCGACGGTGACAATCGCACAAACGTTGAAACTCTTCTCCGTCGTATCGGATACTCCAACTCCCGACGCTTTCCAACACCTGGCCGCCGTAATTTCCGACTCGATACAACGATCCTCTGCGAAGGAAGCGAAGCTAAACCACTGGCCGTACCCTCCGTCCAATCTTACGTCACTGTACTACCTCCACCGAGACCCGGAATAACGGTTAACGGAACCGGATACGTTGCCAGGGAATATGCAGATTTCCGTCTCGGAGTCAGAGTCTTCCCAGACGCTCGTGTCACTGCAGGTTCAGCGGCGAGACTGGATGCGTGTGCGGTGAGCGTTTATCCTAGTTTAAATCCAGATCACGAAAGTCTCGGTCTTCCAGGAGACGCATTAAGACGACTAAATTCCATAACCGCGAGGGTAGATCGCGACGGTGTAGTATTATCCGGTGCGGATACCCCGTACGATTATCAGCAGCTAATCAGATTCATAACTTATACAAACCGAAAGCCCGCTTACTATTTGGACAGAGTATTCAAACTGACATGCTCCGAGCTAAGCGGTAGATTCGCAAGTAACGAGTACGTCCAAACCCTAGCCGTAATTCACCCTAAAGAAAAAACAACCGTAGTACCTCCTCCGACTCCTGGCGAACCGCCGATTGCTAGAATCCTCGAGCCTGCACCTGGTCACGCTCAGCTTTCCCCTCACCATGCCGATCTCCCTGAGGATTACGCAACGACAAATCTGAGGGAAGCAGGTCGAACGATTGCCGGAGCCGGAGGTAGTCATGCGGTGACAATAGTAGCGGCTGCATGCGTTGGATTTTTATTACTCATGGCTGTCGTCGGTGCCGCAAGAGTAAGAGGAGCAGCTAAAAGGCGACGATCCGCCGGAGACGAGTTGGCAGCTGAAACCGAAATGGCTTGGGATGATTCCGCATTGGCAATTACCGTAAACCCCATGGATCGATTGGCGGATCATCGTAACCCACGTAACACCACTCAGAGAGATGAAGACGCAGATGATTCAGGAAGTTCCGATTCAGATGACGCGTCCTACAGGGACGAGGACCTCGACAGCAGCGATTGTGAAAACGAATGCGAACCGAACAACAGTCAACGTCATTGTCACAATTCACCCCATGATCTCGAGTGGGACCACCGTGACGTCTAATCTCACACAATCCACCTCGATGTCTCGCCGTTTGGTGTTAATTAAGAGGAGTACTTTTGCTGATAGAAATTACTTTACTTTCTGTCACCTTTGTTACTTGCATTGTTTCCGTCTTTTGACGTTTACATGCTCTCTCTTTTTTTCTTATTTCTCTCTATTTCACTTTCTAGTTTTCTGAGAGTGTCTTTCCCCCCTCCCCTCCCCCATTTTTAATCGATCGACTACGTTGAGATTCGTATACCGTTTTATTTTTCTTTTCCTTTTTTTTTCTCTTTTTCTTTTTAATTTACAAATAATCTAAACACTTTCAATCGTATTGTTATAATTTTGATTTAATATCAAAAAAACCAGAACTTCTTCATAATCTCAGATTCGTCGCGCGCTTACACGCCTCTTTATATACTTTTTGCTATGAAAATATTATCGTCAGTCAGATTTAAGCAAAATCTGCTGAAACAATAATTGAAAAAGAAAAGTGAAGATAAACGAAAAAAAAAAAAAACGAAAAAAGAAAAACCAGAAAAGAAAAGAAAAAAAAAAAAAAAAGATAAAGATGATAAAATATAATTCTATCCAGCCTACACAAATGAATTTTTAACGCGCGCTACGTTCTCACGCACAGTTCCTATAGGATGATATAATATCGTATGCTCTGAAACTGCAGTAGTCTTTTTAACAGACGAAAAAAGTTTGCATAGTTGAATTGATTTTATTGAAATGTTGCATGCCCTTTGTTGTCGATATTTAAGAGACGACCCTACCCGGTCGACTCTTTAAATTTTAAAAGAATCGTTGAGATCCGCGTTTTATAACGCGACATGTGTCCGTCCCGCTAGGTAGCATTTATTACCATAGCGTTTAATTGTCTTTTATTAATTTTATTTGTCGTAGGTACTCCTTTTAAAAAGTTTTTTTCGTCAAACGCGGAATATATGAGATGGGTCTTCGCTAATATAAAAAAAACTCGTAATTTACCTGCAATACGTTGTGTCGATGCGACGCACATCAGTTTCGAAATGAAATGAAATGAAATGAACAAAACCACACGCATTCTTTACCCAGATAATTTCTTTGGGTATCACGCCACGCATTTAATAATTATTCATTTATATTATATATCGATCGAATAGTAATTCCCTCTTAGTCGGGATAGGGAGCCTCTTTCTTTGTTTCTTTTTTTTTTCCTTCAATTTTCATTTTTATCATCGAAATAGGCTTGATTTTTTCCTTAAGGATTTTGGAAAAAAAAACAGCAGAGCTATATAGATCAAAGATAGTTTCTCATTTTGGAAAAGAAAAAAAAAAAAAAAACCATCAATCACCTCTCGTCACACTTAATTAACTTGTAAGCTTGCCTGTTTTTTTTTTTTTGCATATAATGACTAATTTTTCTTTTCCTTTTTCTTTTTTTTTCTGTCCTCACGTAGAATCAACGTGATCCTGAGTAATTTTTCTCACGATTTACCTTGCAATGTCTAACGAAGTTTTCCTAATCTTTTTTTTCTTAAAGTTAGTAACGGTTTATATTAAATATGAAGAAAAACCGAAATGGCGCGCCCGATCTTATCGTCGCTCATTGTATTGTTTTTTTTTCTCAACTAACACACGTGCGTCAAATATCCTAATAATAACGTATGTAACCGATAATCTAAACCGGTTTACTCGATATGGAAAATCTATTATCTATATATTCATATAGAAACTATGAGACAATTTATTTTTCCAACGTGCATATCATATCATTTTTATACGAGAATGGCAGCAGGGCAGCCTGATAATACGCTGCTTGATAAAGCAAAAAAAAAAAAAAAACTTAAAAAAAAACCAAAAAAAAACTAAAAAAAAAACAGAAAAAAAATCGAAAAAAAAATACAAACAAGAAGGAAACGATCAAAGGAGTCTTGATTTTCCGAGATCTCCTATGTAGCAGATTTATATTTATTCATTTTACAATTTGTGTTTGTATTATTTTTGTATCTTTTTTTTTCCTTCATTTTTATTCGTATTAATTTGATGGCAAAAAAAAGAGGGGCAAAGAAAAACAATAACTAAGAGAGAAAACGAGAAATATTCCATCATATTCAAGTGGGATGGGTTTTCCGAAGAGCCTCTCAGGATAATTACAGAAGCAGCAGCAGCTATACATGATCAAATCGATTCAGATTATAATTCATTTCGTACGATTGATTGATTAATTAATTGATTGATTGATTCGCCATAGGAAACACACAAGATATCGACCTTATTTTGCTATCTCGTTATAAAATTAAAAGAAAAAAGGAAAGAAAAGAAAGGAAAAAAAGTAGAAAGTGGTTTTAAAAAAAGAAAAGCAAAACGAACAAATTATATGCGGCGCTACATTTAGAAGATCTCTGAAACGAAATTCACATTAAGAGAGACACAAAAAAACTGCATCTTGAATCAATACCATTACTATTATCATTATCATTGCTGTTATTATTATTATTATTATTATTCGGCGGAATTTATAATCAGGATTCAATGATAAATACCTGTTATAGAAATATTAATATTCAAATCTCTGGCGTGTGTCTCGTACCCTCATAGATATTCCCTTTTGTCGATAGTTTTGCAGCTGATATAATATAAAAATGAAAGAAGAAGAAGAAGAAGAAGGAGAGAAAAAAATGAATTAAAATAATTCACCGGAATAAAATTGATCGAAAGAAAATGAATAAATAATTCGACGTTACAATAACTAACATACATATATATATTATACATAACATAGGTGTTTGCACCTAACGATTGTACTTAAAATAAACTGACTTATTATTAACACAACACAGAAAGAAGAAAAACCAACTAGACACTATTATATATAATAAATACATACATACATATACATATATATATATTACTACAATATATATACGTGAAGAATAAAAAACCAATTAATTAAAATTAAAAATAAATAAATTAAACGTGGAAGAAGAGAGGAAAAAAAAAGTAATGAATAAACAAAATAAAATTAAAAAAAAAAAAAAAAAAAAAAACAACAGAACAAAAAAGTAAAATATGAATTTGTAATGTATTATTATTGTATTTTGTAGGCAGCTAATAATATATATTATATTATATATACAATATTATATATATATAAATATATATATATAAGATAAATATACACACATACACACACACACCTGCACCACCACCACCACCACCATTGAAACGCATTGAAAATATAAAAAAAAAGGAAATGAAGAAAATAAAACACAAATCACAAAAACTTCTCGTGTCGGAAGAGAGAACGAAGAGAGAGAAGAGAAAAGAAAATTATTAATTAAACGAACAAGAAAAACAACATTATAAATTAAATATGAATATGATAATTACACCGTAAAATTAATAATAATAATAATACTATACATATTATTATGAATAATCACCGAATAGGTTAGGCCGTGTTCGAATATTATCATAGGCCGACTTAAAATTCCCTCCCATTAATGATTGTGTGTTAACTAATAAGATTATTAAACAATATTAACTATTAAGGAATTCTATTGTGATTATGATTTTGATGATGACGATTATTATCTATTATATTATATTATATTATATTATTATTCATTATTAATAACTACATTATTAGTATTATCATTATCATTATTATTATTATTATTATTATTATTATTATTATGGGTATGATAATTGATAAAATATACGCTATATAAAGTGTTTTTTAATAATAACGTTGCACTGCTAGCGCAATATTCTATATGAAATTGAAGTTATATACTAATCACACAATATACACTTGGGCTGCTCGGCGTTAATATAAGTATAGCTAATTTATATTACGTTGTTTAGCCGGAGCGGCACATGGAAAAAAAAGTAAAAAAAGAGAAAAGGTAAAGTGAAGTGAAGAAGAAAAGTAGAAGAGGGAAATTTTCAAATTACCTCGTAAACTTTCTTTGTTTTATTTGATTTTATTTTACTTTGATTGGAGTTATGATTTTTTCGGTGTGTTCTTTTTTTTTTTTTTCAAAATGCAAAACAATATTAGCAATAGGAAATAATAATACACATTATAATGCGCATACACGCTGCACAGGCTAGGAAAAATAAAATACATATACCTAAACGACATATTATAAAAATAAATATTACGATGTCAACTGTATTTGTTTAAATAAAGATGTACATTCGGACTAATCGTTGTTGTTTGTGCTTTAATATTTTTTTGGTCGACTCCATTTTCTTCTGTAAAATAATGCGGAAATTTATACCCCAGATTTTGGTACTTGTTTCTCTTCTTCCTCTATAAACTGAATACGAATGGGACAAAGGTAATTTAAATAAATATTAGATCGGTTTGTAGGTTTTTTTTTTTTCAAGAATTCCATTTTCTTTTGTTGTTTTTATTATCATCATCGGTATGACATATTTCTTACATAATAATATTTCGGTATTTTATTTTTTTTGTTATAATTCAACGTCCTCACAGTTTCAAAAAAGTTTTTTTCGATTCCTTGATGCGTGCTTATTATAATGTATAAGGTGTTGCGTATGTATATTATAATAATATATATGTATATATATATATATATATGACAACCTTAAGTGTGTATCATTTCGTTATTATGATATAGGGTAACGAATAACGACAACAATTGGTAGTGCAGTGCCTCGCCTCTCTCTTCTTCTTCTTCTTCTTTGCGATTCGAATATTACAGTACGTTATGTATTACATATTAATTAGGCGTAATTGTTATTTTTTTCTGTTTTCCGTTTTCTCGCGTTTCCTTTTTCTTCATCGTTATGCAATTAGCATCATCGATTAAATTCGTAATATACCGTAGGTTGGCAGTGTTCTTTACTAACTATATATTATAATATAATATGTAGGTTTACCAGTTATCAATTACATGACCAACTCGACCGTGTGCAAATATGTTATAGCGAACAATTATTATTCTATTTTTTTTATTATTATCGGTTTTAATCGGTGTGAATTAATTAGGTATGGGTAAAGTACTTCCATTTTATAAGACTGGTAACAAACTGTAATTGTTTCTATTTCTTAAGAATGATATCACGACTGTGATTCGGTGATTATTATTGTTTCCCTATATATATATTATTTTTTTATCATAATTTAATTCTTTTTTCTTCAAATTATTATTATTATTATTATTATTACTATTATTATTATTATTTGGGAACACATTCTAAACTAACTATAGACTATTGTTTTGTTTTTCTTATACATCGATGGACTTTTTTTTCTTGTCTTTTCTTGTCTTTTTTTTGGTTTCTTTTATGGCACAATTCAAAGTTGGCGTATACTAATTGTTAGTAGAATGTGCAATTTTTTATTCTAACCCGTGTGAGCCGGGCAGCGGGCTGGGGGGGCAGATTATTTATTGGTGTGAAGATTTTTCGTCACTATATAGACTACGGACAACTTGGTATTATACTGAGATTGCAAATCTGAAGAGACGTTAGGACAAATAACTTCCCAGTTAATGTATTTAGCTTGTCTAACGTTCTCGAGATTTGTTCAAATAGTTTTGAAATGTAATTTTATTATGAGTTTATGAACTATTACGATTAATTTCAATCTGAATACTGATTATAATTGATTATAGGTTTGAATCAATTTGAAATCACTTTGTGCATGCGTTATGTATTGAAAATTCTGTTACTATTGTTATTGGATGAGTCGTCATTTTTATTGAAATTCTAGGTAGTAATTTACCTAAGCTGTTTCTTTTCATTTCGTTTTTTAAGATTCAGTCGTGACGCAGATCGACGAATTTATGCAACATAAATTTTCTTCGTCATTCTTAAAATGTATTCTGCCTATTAACGATCGATCGGTACAGACATACATACCTCATTTTGTAAGATCTAAAAAAAGTACTTTTCAAAGTACTTTTATTCTTGGTGCAAACTTACAGTTTTTAATTGATAATTAATTTAATGTCTATAATTTTAGCGCTAGTAAATATTAGGGAAATTATATATTATATTTTCTTAATACGATTCTCAACTTAACGTTTGTAAATTATTACGAAATAACGTTGCGCTCGCTTGTGCCGTGTGACAATGAAATTATTATTAAGTTTTTTGACCGATAAAAAAGAAGCGTAAAAAAATGTCCGATCGGGACCAAGATTGACAGAGCAGTCTTACTTCGTTGATAACCAACTCGCGCGCGGCTTAATTAAAATTCTCTAGTAATGTTCAGAGGTATTTTAAAAATGAATCAACTAAAGATGCAACATAACTTATTCTAATTTGTTTTACTTTTACGATGATGCCGGTGATGATGGAGATGGTGATGCTGAAGCTGTGATCGTGTTTCTTGCACAGCGGCGACAAGCGTACGAACAGCCTCTTCGTGACCTTCGAAACTATCAGTTTTTTTCAACTGCCCGAGCTCCGAACGGCCCTCACTATTTCGCTTGCTTTTAGGCCTTGGGAATGTTTCCCACGTTCGCTGTTCTTGTACCAGAGTCGAGGGTGCCGGCGAAGGACCTATCAACAAAACTAACGTCTTCCTGTCATCCGTTGCAGGCTGACCTCCGGTGCCCTCTACGATGCTGGATCGTCGGCTGTTAGCGGAACCAGTTGTGCTGAGGCTGTCGCAGCTGGCTCTGCGTCGTCTTCTGGTTTCATTTCGCGTTTTCTCTCCCGTCGCATAGAATACGTCTTCCGAATCGCTAGCTGGATAAATTTTCACTCCTTTGTTGGTTGCAGGTGGAATATCCTCCGGAGGGACGGGGTGAACCTGAGCTTGGACGCGCTTTTTAACCTCCCCGACGGTAGAGGCCTCCGATATTCTTTGGTATTCGCTCTCCTCGGCTGCGGCACTCTGCGGTTGCTGCTGCTGTTGATCCGCATTGCCACCCGATTGATCGACCATTTCTGCGGACGAATCTCCGCCCCTGCCTCCTTTCAGGGAGCGATATAGCGAGCGAACTTTACTTCCACTTCCCGACGAATGACCGGGAGGTGTTTTTGGCTTTGAATTATCCGGGGACTTCCTTGAACGACGAGTCCCACTTCTATCCCTCCCTTCTTCTCGCCCCGGTGATTTTTTACGATCTTCCTTTGTCCTTGCCTTCTCTATAAGCTGGCTCAATACGCCGCGCTTGGAATCCGATGACTTCGCGTTACCGTAAACTACGATATTTCCACTCGAATCCAAAACTGCACCGACACCACCCGATGGTGTCCGACAACGCGTTGGTATCTCCTTCGATTCTGTGGATTCATGTGAAATGCAATACCATTCGACGAACACGAATCTGCTGATTAATTTAACTTGTTCCATACTCACCTTTCATGTACAATGCATTGTCAGCGCTGGTAGAATTGTTTCTCGGATGACCGCAGTCCTTGGTGTGTTGCTGTTGCAACTGCGGTTGTTCCTGAAGTCTTGCCAAATGATCCAGTAAAACTTCTAGGTGCTGATGACCAGCAGCTTCCGAAGCAGTAATGCTAGTTTCTCCTGCACTAACACCTGCTGAGAATGACTTGACAAATGGCTCCAGTTGCTGGGCGAGCGTCGACAGTTGTTTCACCTCACTCTTGAGGGTGAGGATGTCGTTCATCTGAATCGAATGCGATAATAAATTTGAAGTAATTCTGTCCAATACCATAGATATAATATGCATCGACAAACCTGCGAATGGAAGATTTCTTTCTCGATGTGAATCCTGCAGAGTTGTTCTTCCCACAAAGCGTCGAAAACGTTACGTAATCGCTCCAGTTCCAACTGATGAGATTCGAGTTGCTGTTCCAGCAATCTACAATCTCTGGCTACGTGATCATAGCGTGTCCCCAATGGAGGAGTATTTGCTCGACGAAGCAGAGCTACGTCACGATGGAGTTCGCCCAATCTTTCTTTAACTGCGACTAACTGCTGGCTCAGCTCTTTCAATTGCGAATCAAAACTACGGCAGTGATTTGAAAACGGTCCTGCGTCTCCTCCTCCCAAACTCTTTGACTGAGATCTCGGCAAACTCTTATTTGATTGCTGAAAAAACCAAAATTCATAGTTATCCATTGTTTATAGATGTACCGGCAAGGTTGGTCAAAAACGATGAGCTACCTGTGCGTGCTGAGACTCCGCAGATATGGTGGAATGAGTTTGATCGTACAGCGAATCTTTGGGAGCCTGACCAGATCCGACGTATGGATGAAGTACCCTAGCGAATTCAGCCTTATAATTTGTTTTCAAGGACCCTGCGAGGAGCGGAGGACGAGTGGGATGGCCTAGTTGAGCGACCCTTCCGAGTCTTTCGATCATGGAGTGAGCCAACTCGAGAAATTGATACTTGGTAGCACTGCTCGTGAAAGAAGTGCAAAGCATGAGGTGTGTATGAAGTACGGGGAGTGCTCCACCCAATGAGAGTAACTGAGTTCTGACGGATCGTTCTTTTGTTTCAAACTGTCTCTGGATTTCAGCGAGAACGGAGGAATGAGTTTTGGCAACAGCTTCCTGCATTCCCTGGCAGTAAACATTGAGAGATCGTTTCTCTGTGTCTAAACTAATCCGCAGCTCGTCCAGCTGTGATTTCAAAGACCTGAGACCGTCGCGAACTCCTGCCTGAAGTTCACAAATAGAATTGGCAGCACGTTCCATCTGCTTTGAAGCCTGCTGCCAAGCTCCGTCGATGTCAACGCAGTGGAGTCTCGCATCTGCTGGTGTATCTCGGAAACAGGTAGCGCATAACATACACCTTGCGCTTTGACTGTACATTATGTACTGCTCTCCGTGTGTCGAACATTTTCTCTGCGTATCCTTGGCGCATTTACTCATGTGAACGACGTCGTGGCTGGAAAACATCTTTGCTCGATGGGTGTGTTCTCTGCAGTGGTTGCACAACGCCTGACCTGTTTTGTATCGGTATTATATTTGTCGTTGAGACAATGAATTTAAATAATTTGGAAATTGATTTGTCAGTAATATTTTAATACTAACCACAAGTTGTGCAAAAGAACATTTTTGTCTTATCTCGCTTGTCGCAATTAGCACATGGTGGATTTTCAGAATTTGCAAGCTCAACTAGCTGCCGCATCAGGTGGTCTGGCGGAGGGAGCTGCAGGCCCTCTTTCAGCTGGGTGATTTGCCTATGATAATCAGAACAATCGTACTTGAATAAATAAAAGGAATCAATATCTGAATAGAAAATCAAGTTACATAATTATCAGCAGAACTGTTATATACCATATATTTACTAATAATTAAAAATCTCTCCATATAGCTTTTTTGTTTGAGTTTCAATTCCTTGAAATAATAATTGCTATATATTCATTACACTCCGTAAACCAATTGTTGAGAATATTGACTTTCTGAAGACAATATATAAAAAAAAAATAAAAAAAAAAAGGAAAAAAAAGTGAAGTGCATACGCTTGAGTGGGTGATAACGATTGTAGATATGGTAGCAGAGATTGAATCGTGAATAAAAATAAACAACAAATTTATCCAATTTAATAGGAATCAATGAATGAAATTCCCCCATATTTGGAATGCCGTTAACTGCAATAATTTTTCCAAATTTCCACCCCATATTCTGATTGAGTTTAATTCATGGATGTTAAAAAGTCGTCTGCCACTTTGGTGTCGTCTGCCATATTGACGTATACGCGCCCCAGACGTTTGTTTGCACGGCGCGAAGAGTCGAGTTATTGGAATTAAAATTAAATGATAAGTGTTAAGATATTAAATTTAATGAGATACCCGCAGATAGGACATGTCAGTTTCGAATCGGGATGCGGTCCTCTCAAACATTGAGCGCAGAAGCTGTGAAAACAGGATAGTAGACAAGGCTCGTTGTAATAATCGTGGCAAACGCCGCAGACCAAAGGGCCATCGGCGGCGAGAGTTCCCGTATTTGCCATCCTGTATTTAGCTCCTTATAGCCTTCTCCTTGCACCTTACGTAGCCGCTTTCATTGTCAATATATTGTAGCAAACTACACGCGCGTTCAAACTCGACATCGTCACCGATTCCACCCTCAATTATACACCACCCTTAAAATTGGTTGATGGTAAACGAATCACTGTGGTGTAGTCCTTGTTTGGTTTTTCTCTTCTAAAATAAATCTACCGCAAGCACGAAACTTTACGAGTGATTTATCAGGGTCCACATCGCGATATCTCTTCCACCCCTGCCAAAAATTTACCACTCGTTGTAAGGGCGCGCGCCCGATACTAGGCAACTCAAATAACGTGAAAACGCGCGCGCATCTTGCGGGCTTTAAAAGCAAGATTCCGAGAAATCTTAAACACGAAAAAGGCCGATCATCTCCGATTAGTAGATGGACGCTGACATGGCTGGTCGATACTTGACTGCGCTGTCATAATTTTATTTTGATTTTAAATTGCGAATTAATTAGGTGGAAACATAGGGTATTAAATCAATAAAAAATGCCGCTACGAGGTGAAGAGATATTAAAGGGATTCCAAGTGTATCCTTTTACCTATAACAAGTATTTATTAAATAATAAGATACTTTGCTAGAGATTTCCTTTAGGTTATGTCGTTACACTTTGACGTTTGTTCCTTAATTACAATATTGCATCGATCAGCAATTGGATGAACTTACGGGACGCTGATAGCGGAAAAATACTTTGGCAAGGAAACGAAGATCTGTGAGTCATGAATTCAATTCTTAAACTAAACCCAAATTCTACTTTTCATATACGAACCGTGTCTTTCATTTCAATAATATAAGGTCAGTGCCGGAGGTGGAGCATGAGGCACGAGTGCCAAAGAAAATCTTGAGGTGCCGTGCTGTATCCCGAGAGATAAATTTCAGTTCTGTTGAACCGATGGAACGATTTAGACTCGAACAGAAAGTCTTGTTCAAAGGACGCTGTCTAGAAGAATGGTTTTTTGAGTTCGGCTTTGTTATTCCAAGCAGCACAAACACCTGGCAAAGCCTTATCGAAGCTGCCCCCGAAAGCCAGATGATGCCAGCCAATGTTCTAAAGTATGCAATTTATTCCAAATTATATTCTTAGATGAATTTTACTGCAGTTTGAAGAATTTTCAAATATTTAGTTCGGATCCTTCTTTTTTTGTTTTTTCTTAGTGGAAATCTGGTAATTGAAACCAAGTTCTTTGACGACGATCTTCTGCTGTCTACCAGTCGTGTTCGTCTATTCTACATCTAAGAGAATGAGCATTTAATTCTATTTGAGAATTGAAAAATCCTGGGACCAAGGATAAGCAAAGAAGCTCAGAAATAGGGAACTAAACTACTTCTAGGCACATCCTTGTAACAGTTAGCACTGAATGTTCACGCGTTAGCTCTAATGGTTATAGATTATAAAAAAAAAAAAAAAAAAAAAAAAAACAGCGGCAATGATCTCGGGATTTCGAGATTTCTGATAAGCCGAATCGCCGACTGGACTAACTTAATTACATTCGTGATTTGGGGTTCAATTTTTTTGTTCCAAAGTTAATTCCTTTTTTTTAAAGTACAAATTTTTTCGTAGTTAGATAATTAACGACGCCTCCTGTATTTTTCAATTACTTATAATTTATCGGATTTACATCTAATTTATCTAATTGTACATAAATATATTTACTCCGAAACCTTCTTCATCTACGGCACCCGCTATTTGAGCACAAAGCATTTTTGGATAATGACTAACTTTTTACTTCGTTGACATATTTTTGTACATATTGTGATACACCGCACATAGCAATATACGGTATACTTCTAAATCATAGTGGTCTTTTTTACAACCCCATTCCATAATTTCATCGGTAATTCAATAGTTTGAATGGATTCAATGTGATTCTGAATTATGCTGAGACTTTCACCAGCAATAACTACATCTGTTTTCCAAGGCCATGTGATGTGTGATGTATGATTTTCCTATAGTCATTTTATTGTGTGAAAAATTTTTATTCATCATTCGTTTTTCTATACATTTGATGATTTATTAAATGTGATTTTCAAAAAGTTTTTATTGACATTTATCAGGTGTTAAAGAGCAGCCATGGAGTCGTATGTCAACATATCTCCCACCATGCTGCAAGAGTTTGGGGGGTGGTTTTCATTTGATCTTGTTTATTTCTTGGGATCTTTTAGAAGTCAAGTAAAAGGCTGGTATACATTTCGTACTGTTTGGCTGCTGTATTATTGATTCGTAGAACAGAAGCAAAGCGATATGCTGGGCATACGTAAGGCTTCCTTACCCCCCTTGGAGTTCCCGTTGAAAATACAATCCCCTACTCAGTCTACCTTGCACAGGTGTAAGTGGAGAAAAAAGAAGTGAAAGAGAGAAAAGAAAGGCAGAGCCCCAGAGTTGTTTTAGCGGGGGTTGAAACGTTGTTCTCAACTCAGGGTGATTCAATTATCACTGGCCTATCCTCGGTGGGGCATCGTGTCAAAGAAAAAGTTAGTTACAAATCAAATTAGTCATAATAAATTCATTGATATCATTGTGAAAAAGATTTTTATAAAAATGGATTTAAAAGAAGAGGAAGCAGTAGAAGAAAACAACAGGCAGTTATTTTTGGTTGGTGCTCCTCGTGATCCTCTAGTTTCTGCGGGCTCTATAATTACGAATGATGTTACCACCGATGATATTCATTCTGGTGATCTGCAATCAGCTACCCTGGCTGGACTGATGGGCACACAATCTTCGTCTGTTTGCTTCCCTGCGAAATTCAGTAAGTGGGCATGAGCCTCTGGACATAGAGTTTGATTTAATTAAGTACTACTCTCTTGGAGTAGTGCCTCAATTAAATTATTGCTAAGTGCATTAAGCGGTAAGGTACCCTTTTTTTAAATAGAGTTAGCAGTAATCTATTTAACGCCATAAACAGATTCCCTAATGAAATAAGTATCACCAATTCTTTGCCCATTTCACAAATGACATATCCAATACTGTCAGGGCACATGTATCGGGCCATCTACACTGCTAACTTTTACGGAGTAACTCGACCATCGATTAAGTGCTGTTAAAAATCATATAAACAATTATTTAGAGATATTTTTGAGTTGCACATATTACTTCCAGCATATGACTTCTCTTCCCCAAGTCCTGGAGGCGATGACAGACCAACTCCTGGAATGGGTAAGCGAAAACAGCGGAGATATCGAACGACTTTCACTAATTTCCAATTGGAGGAACTCGAAAGAGCCTTCCAGAAGACTCACTACCCGGACGTATTTTTTCGAGAGGAGCTTGCTCTCCGTATCCAGCTTACAGAGGCTAGAGTTCAAGTAAGTTAGATCGTTCTCATAGATAAATTTGAATTACTAATTTCATCGACGCAACGCTCGCAGGTCTGGTTCCAGAATAGGCGAGCTAAATGGAGAAAACAAGAAAAGCAATGCAAAGCTGCAACTCACATGGCCCCACATATTTCATCGCCAGACTGCCAGGAGTCTCAGCAACAGCAGCCACAGGACCACTTGCTACTCGAGACCCCGATGGGTAGTCCACCTCCGATATATCTAGGAATGGAATGGGCAGGTTTCTCACCCTATGGAAACGCAGCAACACCGTCTCCACTGATACTAAATCACATGAACAAACCACCAGAAAATGAAGACAATCCTTTGCTCGATCCTGAGTTGTTACAGTTAAAAACACCGCGATCATAATAACGTGGCCAAAATTCATTGTGGGACAAAAACCAAAGCGTAAACGAAGATGCTGTGTCCAGTTCAGTAGCGAACATTTCTGGGTTAAGCAACAGGGTAGCAGCGATTGTTGATTTAATTGTAGAATCAAGAATAATAGGAACCGTAAGAACAATTCGCAAGTTCGTCCAGTAATTATACATACATAATTGGCAGACATTAAAACTAGGGAATATTTAAGGTTTTAAAAGAAAAAAAATCCTTTCGATTGTGTAATATTAGGATAACAATTACTAATTCAATTAGTATTATAAGCAACGTGTGATTTGACTTATTAAATACAGTGAGAAATTTTCTTTGTAAGTGCACAAAGTCGCCTTCAATTTATATCTAGAAAAATGGTAGAAAGATATACAAGATAACAAAAAACTCAGCAATATAATCGATTGATTTTCAAGTCAAATATTTCAGCAACGAAAATTAAAATGTCAAGGCAGGTCTGCTACATCTATATAAATTAGACAGAGGATAAAATAGTAACGACATCTTTATTAGCTGTGTATATATTACATTTTACCTAATCAATTACTTTATTTTAATCGTTCAAGGAGTAGTTAAGTATCCTAAGTTACTCCATAGCCCTGTTCCGCTGTTTCAATATCTTTGGAAACATGTTGTTGTTGAACAAGGCTGAAATCTTTCATGTTCTTGGCAAATAGGTAACTCGCAATTATTACACGAGTCTTGCAAAGAAGACGGCACATTACGACTCACAGGATATACGTGAGTATCTTATTTCAAAATAAATTATCAAAGGTGGGCTGAAGTTGGGTTACGCGACGTACGAATATTCGTCCGAGCTATTTAACGTTCGCTCGATGTATTGTTTGTCAATTAAAGCCTCGATGCATTTCTTTATCATCCCGATGGACGGAGCAAAAGTAACTTTCGATTGACCAAGGACCTGCAACAATAATCAATATATCGATATCAACTAGTGTGAACCTCAGCTTTAAACTAGCCAAAAGCAATACAAGTAGATAGTCAAAGTAGGGGGGAAAAAAAAAATATAACTGTCACCCTCTTAATTAAGGTTATTTCAAACAATCAGATCCTATAAATTATAGTCCTCGCTCGAATGAATGAAAAATATAAATATTAATATTCTTGAAACCATTATTAACAATAACAATAATAAAAATCATAAAATTAAAATATCACGACTGATTTTATTTCTAGTTAACTTACCTCTTGTACAAGCTGGTTGTGCCGCAGGACTTTTCTGCTCTTCATTATGCGTACGATTGCTGCCTGAAGATAAAGTTTTCGATCATCATCGACACTACGATGGGTTGCTTCGGCATCGTGGGGTGCGTCTCGTTGAAGAGCTCCGGTAACGCGGAACTTTGTTCTTTTATTAGAGTACTCTAAATTGAGCATGAGTATTGTTTCCTCTCCAAGTTCACTGTCGGGTGATTTTTTCAGGAGTTTACAGTCTATCAAACTGACCGCATGCTTTTCAAGTTGCTCTTGAGAAAGACGAAGGGATACCGCAGCCTCTTTACAAGATATGGAATCGCAGTGCTCGAATAATAAGAGTAGCGCCATTTGATAAGTTTGAACGGTAACGAGATATGCCCTTTTTAAGTAATTCAGCTTTAATTCACCCTGACAAAGGTGGTGGAGCCAGGTGAGTTTACGCCCGCTAAATTGAGCGTGGTAAAATGTCTCGAAGGCTTGAACCGACTGCTCGAGTTGCTGCGGAACGTGGAACGGACCGGGAGATGGAGGTAGACCGAGTGGCCAGGCGCCTGCTTGGAGAACGTAAACTCCAAATCCTATGCCAAGCTGTTTTTGACCCTCGCCTTCTCGCTCTCTCAGACTCGCGGAGAACTTTGTGTTCAGATCAGCGGAAACAGACATGTCGGTGAACATCCTATGTAGTTTGTTTGTGAATTCGTAACCACAGGCTTGTTTTAACCGATCTATCATTGCCTCCTCGGCGTCCATCGACTGTGATTGCTGATGAATTAAACGCTTCGCTAACATTCGCGAGTAGAATTTTTGGAACACGTCTTTGTCGTCCACATATTTAAAAACCGTTATCGATCGGGCTAGTTTTTCTTCTACTTCACCCTCTGTTGTTCCGCGAGATGATTTTTTCAGTAGGGAATCACAGTACTTTGCTAACTGAAATCATTTTTTCAGTGGTTAGATAATGATGGATTAATAAAATTAAAAATTTTTCATATTCACCAGTTCGGGAGCTCGGGCAGGTTGCCGGACTGCCGGTCGGTGGTTCACAACCGCTGAACAGGCCTTGTCGAGGGCACTGACAAAAGCTTGATCGCCTTTGAATACAACCTTGATGAGCTCAGAGTATTTAGTATGCACGTCCAAGATGCTTTCTACGAATTGTGTATGTACCTAAATATGCCGAAAGGTAAATTATAATTCTGATGAATTCCTAACTCAATTCGCAGTCTGCATTATACCTACATTGTCTCCTTGGAGAGTTCCAACAGCATGTAAACCCTGTTGAGTGATGTGTTCTGTGAGTTTTCGAATTAGAGGTGCGAGACCCGATGGTAATGGCCTGAGCAAAGGATAAAGAAGACTTAGATCATCCCTACGCTCATTTTCTACCATGGATTCGGCTTCCGTATGCAGCCAAACCACGTGGGCAGCTACCATTTTTTCCTGACAACATTGTCGCACCTGAAAAGAGATTTTCATACACACAAAATCGTTTGGAGATCAAAGGTATAATACTACGGAAGTGACAAATTTATTTTTTACCTTCGGAGCTGAACTGACGTGAAGAAATTTGTGACTACGTAATTCTTCCTCGCTGAGCCTCCAGCTCACCCGTTCCATGTAGCGGGAAACATCTGATTGTTGTAGGAATTCTGAAGCTTCTCTCGAATAAAATTCACCACTATCTTCGAGAAAAGGTTCTTCAAAAATTTGCTGATATAACTGCAATGATATCGGGTGTGAGAAAAAATTAGATTATCGAGTATATTCGTCGTTGTCTACGAAAGATAATAAGGTGAGACGAAGAACTGAAGAATGGGTAAATCTCGAACAAGGTAAGGGTAAAATGAAATGGAAGAGATGTTCGTACGTACATCTAACTGGCCTTTCATTTTGTATTCTTCCACACGAACAAAACTTTGAATGACTCCACACATAACTTCAGTGGTAGCATGTTGAGCCTGTCCCATTCGGTCGGCATGAATTCCAGCTAGTAAAAGTGATACCAAAGACGTCCTCAAAGACGTTATCATCTTACGTTTCCAAATATCCAGTCCAAGCTCCCCGATTTCCATTTGCTCCTGGTCATCCGCTTCGATCGCGTATGCAGCTCCATATATTATTTGAGCTTCTGTAATTTTCTGACTTTTTATGTGCTGCTGATTGAGGTAGAGGTAAAGCTGGTTCAGGTAATCCATCCCTTGGGAATATTCCTTCCAAGCTGAGTGGTATGCTTGTAAAAGACCCGCATCTCCTTGTTTTGTAACTCGTTCCAGCAACTCCGAGACATGATCGTTTAAAAACTGCTTTGTCTCATTGTACAGTTGATCGGCCATAGAGTCAGGGTAGGCAACGCACAGTGAATAGACATCCCTGTCATAAATTACCGTTAGTGGCAGCGGCTGCACAATTTTTAAGGTAATATCTCTAAATTCTATAAGACGGAGATTACGTACATAAATCTGTCATTCCATGTAGATTTAGGGATGTCAGCTAAGGTGATAACTCCTTTGAGGGTTCCTTGGAGAACATCCCAAGTCTGAGTGAAGTCAACCCGTTTTGGTTTGAGCGACATTTTTCGTTTTTTATTATAATTCTTAGGTGTAGCTGGTTCTTCTAAAAATTTTTTTATTGCCAGGTATCAGGATTACAAATTATAGATGACAGCTGCAGCTGCAAAATTTCTACAAATTTGAAACACCATGTTAATCGATCGCATGGGAATAGCAGGTGAAATTATTGAAGAACAATAAGAGATTGTGGAATGCAAAATATATCAAATGGGACAGGGTCTTCATCCTATTCATATAGAGTACCGTTGTTTTCACTCCCTAAGCCAAGTTATAAAATTAAAATACAGCAACTATGGACTATACACGAATGCAAAGTCATCGCGTGCCTCCATTTTTCCAACAATGGTCTATACATATATTTTTGCCTATAACAACTATGGAATCTCAAAGGAACCGTAATTTATGTCTCTAAACGCAAAGCTTCCAATTTAGATTTCTGTTTGATGAGCAAAATCATACTGCTGAATATGTTTTATTCAAATACATGAATAATAATGTTGGTGTAATTTAACAAAAAGACTTTGGACAAATAGTAAATTTTATCACATTTTTAATAAATTGTTACATAAAAATAATATGAAAACTTGACAGTGTAAAGAAGAAAGTTAATCATTTTAACAGATGGTTATTGACTAAGATTATCTATGTCTACCTTATTTGTTGATTAAATCACTTGGTATGGAAGTAAGTCAAGGCCACAGGGACCTCAGAAGTTTAAATGCCCGAATTCGGTAACACGATTTTAACAATTATGAATAAAAATCGATACCTCAAAGGTTGTTAAAATTCGAAAAGGTTTTCCTTCTGAATAATATCAGACCTTGAAACTCTACTTTAGTGTGTGAAATAATGAATTATCGATGTAACCAAACAGGTTAATTTAACGGAAACTTTAGCCCCAATGTCGAAAGGGTGTCGAAATTTTGGCACATTCCTCGATTTGTAAATTTGTAACACGATATCGTGGTGGCTATAAATCCGAAAATTTTATATGGACAAGTCATTCCTGGTTAAAAAATAAATGACATTTGAAACGCATGATACAAGACTCCGAAATGGCTTGTGCCCTGCCAATGGTTTCCCATTTTACGTACGTATTTACACTGCGCAACAGCTTCGGTTATTCCCTTTGACTTAATGGGTTATTCATTTATTTTAAACTAACGTGTACAGCCAAATAGTCTACCTTAATGTTCTCAATAACATTACACGGCCATTTTTTTCTGAACTCAATTAGAAATTGAGGGTGGGGGATGTCAAGAACGTTTGCCCATAGAACGTGCGGCAAAAAGTCTCTGCGGTGAATTCAAAATGTTAGCTTTTTACACCCCTCTTGTGGTGATCATGAGAAAGAATTCGAGGATCGACTTTTCGAGCAGGATAAACGGCAGTGGGTAAACCGTTTGCTGTTCCAACGTGTTCGGTACCACTCTAGAGATTATTCTGTCAAGTATCCTATTTGCCACTACATATTTGCAGGAGAATCCCGGTGTGCAACCTGGCAACCATCGGTAGTTTTGAGGATATCTATCACGAGTTAAACGTCGACAGACAAATAAAGGTAGGTCGTATCGCGAAATCCCATTTAGAAGTCCTAATTTTTATTCGACATGTGTCAATCATCGCAAGGGTTGTTTCGATACATATAACTTGCTCTTACAATTTATAAGGTTACATTTCAATTGTACAATCTCATCAACAGATCTATAATACACATTTTGAACAAACAAAATTTCAGCAGTAACATATTTAATCAGCTGTTTCTTGCCCTCTAGATTCACTGTCATTGACACTTCGATCGTAAAGCTCTATGCATTGCTCTTTGAACGCCACGTCAATTTTTGTGACTTGTTCAAACAACATTGTGTTTCTTGCATTCAAATGTAGCGTACGCTGTTGCTCTGTGAGCCAATTGAAACATTGCACGTAGCTTGCTAATGTAATAAAAAATGTTATTAATCAATTGTAATTGTGGAGCTTGCATCTAGACCTATATCGATATTTTATCATACCTGCATAATTTTTTCATCACCTAGGTAGTTTCTAAAAATATCCTTTCTTTTTTTTTACAAGTAATGGGTGGAAAAAAGCCAGAGGAAGTTGAGCGCAAGGGGTACATATCTATTTTCAATCTCTCATTAAAATTTATGTACAGCAAAATTACTTACTGAATTATCTACCATTGAATTACAGAGAGGAAATTTCAAAAAATGCCCTCAAGAAGCAGCAAAAAGATGCAAAGAAAGCTGCAGTCAAGGCTGAACGACAATCTCAGCTGGTAGATCTATGAATGAATATTTTGTTGGCACTAATGTGATTCCAAATGTATCATTAATATCTTTTTATTATGTACAGCAATTTGCTCAACAAGCTAGTGAAAATGAGGAGGATATTTCTGCTGGAAAATATGGTCAGCTTGGAATTATTCGGAGTGAAGAAAAACACGAAGACAGAGTATTTGTTCATATTAAAGACCTGAATCTTAATCTTGTTGATCAGACTGTCTGGTTGAGAGGTCGTCTCCACACCAGTAGAGCCAAGGGTGAATATATTTGAACTTTGAGAAAAATCTTACACTCCAATTCTGAAGTGAAATATTTACAAATATAATCGTGTACAAATATAATTCAGGAAAGCAATGTTTTTTAATACTGCGGGAGCAATCTTATACTGTGCAAGGGCTTGCTGCTGTAAATGATGAAATTAGTAAACAAATGGTCAAGTTTGCATCAAAGTAAGTACGATTGAGTATGTTTTGTGTAGTCTCGACGAATAGGTAGAACAGTTAGCTTTAATATATCCTTTTCTTTTTAGCATTACGAAAGAATCAATTGTTGACGTCCAAGCGATTGTTAAGCAGGTAGCCAAGATTGAATCTTGCACCCAAAAAGATGTGGAATTGCATATCAAGCAGATATTCACTGTGAGTCCAGCAAAAGCTCAGCTACCTCTGCAAATCGAAGATGCATCAAGATCTGTCAAGGCGGAAGAGTCCGAAGGACCGAATATAAAAGTGAACCAAGATACTCGTCTTGACAACCGAATTCTGGATCTGCGTACTCCGGCGAACCAAGCTATCTTCAGGGTAGAAGCTGGTGTCTGTAAACTTTTCAGAGATATTCTGACTCAAAAGGTAAAAAATTAACTTTGTAAACTATTTAGATTCCGCATTAGATTTCATAACACAGGGGCGAGATACACATTATAATTATTTTCCAGGGGTTTGTTGAAATTCACACACCCAAAATTATATCCGCGGCCAGCGAAGGGGGAGCTAATGTGTTTACCGTGTCGTACTTTAAAGGCTCTGCATATTTGGCACAGTCTCCTCAACTTTATAAGCAAATGGCTATCGCGGCAGACTTTGACAAAGTGTTCACCGTTGGAGCTGGTAATTGATCAGCGCCTACTCATAATAATTTTACCAAGTACACAGGCCTCGGAAATAGATTAAAAGTAATTATTCTCCACAGTATTCAGGGCAGAGGATTCCAACACCCACAGGCATTTGACCGAGTTCGTTGGACTTGATTTGGAAATGGCATTTAAGTATCATTATCACGAAGTTCTCGATACCATCGGACAAACTTTTACCGAGTTGTTCAAAGGACTGCGTGATCAGTAAGTTCTCAGTAGTTTAAACCTTCGTTAAAATGTTAAGCTAAAAATTAAAATTATCAGAATTTTAAACTTTATAGATACGCTGCTGAAATTGCAGCTGTTAATGAGCAGTTCCCCGTGGAGCCATTCACCTTTTTAGATCCGCCATTAAGATTAGAATTTCCTCAAGCGATTAGTTTGTTAGCGGAAGCTGGTGTTACGATAGGCCCAGAAGACGACTTATCTACTCCCGATGAAAAGTTATTGGGCAAAATCGTTAAGGCTAAAGTGAGTAGCATGATGTGGGGGGGATAACAAAATGTTTCGCTTTTCCTAATAAGCGCTACGACTGTTAATTTCAATTTTCAGTACGACACGGACTTCTATATACTGGATAAATACCCCCTAGCTGTTCGCCCTTTCTATACTATGCCGGATCCTAATAATCCAGTAAGTTATTCTATTGTTACTTTAAGAACCTTGTTCGTTTTACATAACTCAATACTGTATTTTAGCGTGCGTCAAATTCTTACGACATGTTCATGCGCGGTGAAGAGATAATTTCTGGTGCTCAACGAATTCATGACCCTGATTTTCTTACCGAGAGGGCAAAAGTACACAACATAGGTAAAGTGACGAAGGCGTTTTTATTGACTTGCCATTGTTAATACGAGACGTAAATATTTTTTCCAGATATTGAAAAAATAAAGGCGTACATCGATGCGTTCAGATTTGGCTGTCCACCTCACGCGGGTGGTGGCATTGGAATGGAACGAGTTGTAATGTTGTATCTTGGCCTCGACAATATTCGAAAGACATCGATGTTCCCTCGCGACCCTAAACGCTTGACACCTTGAGGTTATACCAAAAAAATGATCTATGTGGTTCCCAAAAGAGTCACCAGGGACACGAGATCGTAAATATGTAACGAAGTACGAGTGGTTTTAATACATGCAGATCGTTGACGTTACAAAATTTTACGTTTTCTTTCGCGATTCCTATGGTACACAATTGAAATTAAACAACGTCATTAGATCCGGAACGTTTTTCACCGTGAGGAAATTTTAGTTCATTCGAAAACATCGAGCTATATAATTATTCACATTTAATGGGATAAAAATAATGCTATATAATGATTCTTAGATATCGATAGAAAAAGATTACAAGCTATTCGATTAGTTCACTGAAACATTCTGTGAACCCGCCACAAGCCTCCGCATCTACAAGTTCGTGCCCATCGCTGATCCCATGCCCTAATTGCAGCAGTTCTCATTATGTTTTGTACCTGAGCTTTTCCTCCGCACCTGAAGCAAATGTTACGTTTAAACTTTTGATTCTAAAAAAAAAACTAAGCGAAAACGAAAACAACAGAAATTTGTTCAGACAAGGTATACCTCGAGCATTGTTTGACTAACAGAGGTTGTTTTCCCAGATATAGATGACGAATGCTGTCGACTATTTGTCCGCTATGCATACATCCTTCGATTGGATTCAGCTCCGGCACAAATACCAAATGTTCTGGCTCCACCCCAAACTCAAGCTGGATAGGAAGATTTTGAGAAAATAGCATCGGCGTTGCAATGGCAGTGATGTTATTAGCTTGATGAAGTTGCGGAATCATTATCTGATTTGGTAACAAACAGCATTCGTCTAGAAAAGAAATATGCATAAATGACAGCCGCATATGGAGTTAGGTTTGATGGACCCACCGATTAGACCATCGTCAATTTGTTGCTGCTGCGTATCTCCGTTCGGCTGAACTAATCGTGATAGTAATCTGAACAGCAAGGCCAGTGCGTCCAAATTGTCTGTGCTCCGTAGGAAAACCGGTAAACAGGCGGGTCTCAGTAGACCCCATATTCGTATGATCACGAGTAATTCGCGAAGAGTATTCAACGCTTTATAATCCTTCAGCAGCTCGTACTGTTAACCGAAATAATTTTCCGTGGTCATTCAAACTTAATCCATTGATTTATTTTTACTTTTTTACCAACCCCGCCAGATTTCAGCTGTGTACGTTGTTCCGGTAATCGAGCGAGAAGATTCAGAGCCATGTCCGCGACCCATTGAATCAATTGCTGAAGCGATAACAGAGTGCTTGGCTCGACCGTAAATTCTTTCGGGTCTAAATGTAACAAGACCTTGTCAACGTCCGTTATAGCGTCTGTTATAACGGCGGCTAAACTTTCAGCAGGACCTTTGTCGTGCGATATAAGATCTGACGGCCTCAGTAGAGACTTGAAGGCTGTTGCTACCGAATGAATCATTAACAGAGAAGACAGATCCGCGGCCTTGGATTGTCCCGTTGCCAACATTCTGGAATATAGGTATGAGAATGAGAAAAATGAAAAAATTTCATTATGTTACGCGTTATAACGCGAATAAGTGAAAACTAACCTGAAAAGACAGGTTTTTATGCAAAGAAATTGTACGTAGTAGTACTGTTGAATTGGCGCAGGCTGACGATTGTACGATATGTCAAGGCGTTCGCACAGAGCTTCGATCATGGAAGATCTGAGACAGAGAAGTAAATCCAAACAGTCGAGACCGGTTACCAGACAATATTCTAGCATGGTACAAGCATAGCCAGAATTCATGGACAGACCTGAAGCGTTAGAAGATATTTTTCTTTCATTATCTAAAGCAAAATTGACAGCATAAATGAGAACGCTAGCGAATTTTCTATCACATACCGCCTTCGAGTAATAGCCTGTAGAGGTGTAAGGTGCCTTGGGTATCGCACACTAAAAGAATTCCTCCTAGCCATGAAATATCGACATGAGAAATTGATAAGGTTACTCGTTGATATTTATTACTCGGCTCATCTTGCCGCCAAGCCATATTCAATGATGCTGTTGCAATTTCTTTGAGACAGTCTCGGTTTAGGTAATGAATCGAAGAATCGGCTAATGCTATTACAACGCAACTTGGAGGTGGCAGCGTTGTTACAACCGAAAGTTTTGTCGTTGTTACCGCAACTACGGGAGATTTACATTGGTATTGTGACTGATGTTGCCAAACCTGTTGATCATGTTTGCAAAACAAAGCTATTAGAAACATAAAAATAATAATATTTCCATATGAAACATCGTACTTACAACAGTTTTGAAAGATTCGAGCGTCTTTGGTTGGAATAACTTATGAACTGTTTGAGATTTCTCCCTGAGCTCCCAGACTTCGACCAAGCCTCCGTTATCTCCATTGGCTGCAACTACTAGTGAATCGGCATCTTCTCTTACGGCAAACTTCAAGTGAGTTACCTTAATAACTGAAATGCAAATCTGATAGACTGGTGTGTCTACAAAAAATAATGCTGCTTGTAAAATGAACTCTTACACGTATTATCCTTGACAACGCCATCATGTAAAAAGAAGCTGGGTAGAGCCTGCGACGTGATGTGACATTTGTCATCCGTTCTCCTGACGGATACTCTGTAACATCTTACAGGCAGCGCGACGCTGCCGCTACTGACAGCAACTAAATAATGCCCATCTGAGGAAGGAGAAAAATGAAGTAAGGTAATATTCTATATTAGAAAACAAATTCAACACTTACTCTTTCCATAACAAATGTCCACTGCTGTTATTCTGTGCCTCGTGCTTCCAAGACTTTCTGTGGCAAAGCAGACTTGGTTCTGAGAATCTTTTGTCACCATTACCGCTCCGACCATCCCTGTAGTCGAGACAACGAGAACACCTTCGGCCGCACGTCCGCCGAATTGTCTTACCGAAGGAGCAAATCTCAGGTGATTGAACTTGTCGTTGTAGTAAGTACTGTCCTTTTTCTCCGTGACTAAACCAATCTAGAGATGGATGGGTGAAAGTATTATCAAATACTCCAGTGTAAACGAATTTGACAAAGAGGTTGTTCGACGGAAACCTTTTTTCCATTGTGAAACCATGCTGCGCTGAGAATATGTTCTCCCGGAAAACAAACAGAGCCAATCAACGTCCAATCATTGAGAATGTGGTCTTTGAACGTCCACAGTTGTATGCTACCAGATTCATCGGCAACGACTAGCTTGTCGCCAGGTAGATCCCATTCCAATGCAGTTATGTTTGATTTATTGGATAACACTCTGTTGAAGTAAGAGCATAAAGAGTATGATAAAATAAGTCTGAGGAGTCCTTTGGCTCTTCTACTTACTTGTGCGAATGCCAAGGCATGTTGAGATCGCAAATATAGACATGAGAGCCCCATGTTTTTCCATTATTATCATCTAGTTCAGTTGTAGTAGTGAAAGCTGCAATGTTTCGACTTGATAACGAGCATAACGAATGACCGTCACATAGTCTAGGATGAAAATTGGTAGGTTTTAATTAGAAAATCACTCGAAAAGAAATGATCTAGACGATGCACAGAGTATCACCTACCTTTCGGAGTTTAACCCGGACTTGACGGATTTTCTGTTGACGGTGTATATCAGATCCATATCTGTTTTAGTTTAAATGCGACGTCAATCACTACATAATTGATTCCAATGGCCTCTACGAATATTCGGGATCCAGTTAGAAGCTGAGAAATCCTTTTTCTCTTCGATTGAGATGCGAAATTATGGGTTTGCTAAATTATAATACTACGTGCTACATTTGGGGTTATAATTTATTGTTTGTATGTATACCTCCATACCACAAACCACCACTGTACCATCTTCTCTAGAATTTTGTCCATAGACATTTGTGAGGGGTAATGGGCTAGGGGAGAACTACAGGC
Organism: Athalia cordata; assembly: GCA_963932425.1. NCBI lineage: Eukaryota > Metazoa > Arthropoda > Insecta > Hymenoptera > Athaliidae > Athalia > Athalia cordata. Next base: position 3,167,893 of record OZ010627.1, read on the forward strand.
TTTAGGCGTCAAATTCAAACAGAAAAAGCCAACGATGACAATTTATTAATTATTGAAATTACAATCAGAAATTATGAGATATCTCTATTTTATTATTTTTTGTTTCTTACTTAGATCAGAGTTATACCGTTCATACCGATATGCTCAATAACTAAAGTATAATAGGTATGCTCAAAGAAACTTTTCAAAACTTTACAATGATTTTGTTGGACCATAGATTTCATCCATAGAGTTTTATTGTTAATAACAATCTACAGTGAAATCATTGATAAACATTTTAAATAGAACGACGCAAACGGCACATTTTATGTGAACTGCGCGCGTGTGTGTGTAATATGTGTTTTTTGTATAATATTTTTATATATATACCTGTATATATTTATTGTGACATAATTCGCTATCTAATTGTATTATTTAGATGTTACATGAAAAAAAGCATGATTTTTCTCTCCCTCAAGTTCCGAGATAATAGAAATCTTAGAAAGTTTCAAATTTATATCTATACATGATAGTATTTACACCTATAAATGTCGCGTATTAATAGTGAAAATTAATTTATCATCTGATTATTTTCCAAAAGTATCATGTTAATAATAATTTCTCCAAATTTGTAGTTGAATTGCAATTCGAACTACGTGATCAACAATCTTGAAATTTAATACTTGTTTCTCTTTCATCATGAAGTTATATATATATATACGGTACTTGGACCGATCTCTAATTAATATTCTTTACGCTAAATCTATGGATATTTTGAAATTATTTACAGATTGTTACTTGCAGCAGTTTTTTTTTTTTTTTTTCTTAATTTTTCATTTCTTATAAACTATGTCTATGTGTATAATAATTCTTGGCCAGAACGAGGTTGTAGACTTGTTTTTTTTTCTCACTTTCTTCAAACATTTTCATGACATTGGTTTATTACTTTTCCACCAATTCAGGCATTTCAGATTCAGCGTGTCACACTCAATGTCGAATTACATCTTCAGAAAAAGCCTGGGAGATGTTTCATTCGGACGTTTCCTCATAATCCAGACAAAGTTTTCATTGCATTCATCCGAAATCTACGACTTTTCATAGCTGACCCTGTAGAGTAACAATAGACGCTACTTTGAGTTTTTCCTCCGCAGAGTTATCATCCAAACTTATCGTTTTTGCTTCCCATCAATTTTTCGAAACGATAAAAAAAGAAATTCACTCAAAATATGACGTTCGAAAAATTTGTACTCGAAATTTGTTCTTACTTGGTATCTATGAATTTATTTTACGTGGTCATCGGATATTCGTTCCCTCTGATATTTTAGTTTCATGAATTATAAAAATAGAAGTGTACTGTGTTTTCTCAGCTATTCATTTATCTTTTTTTTTTTTGGTTTCGAGTTTTATGTTTCTGTTACTTTTTTCTTTTTTCCCCCCTCATTATCATACCAAAAATTTGTTACCGAATAATTTATTACCAACGATATAAGCATTTTAAGGGCATTCGTATTCTTTTGAGTCCATGTTGATTATACACATAATGATTCTTAAAAGAAATGGTGCGGCAAAGTAACTGTTAGTCTTGTAGAATTTTAGATTAGTGAGAGTAACGATAACAATAACGGTCGGCATTTTCAAAGACAACGACTATCAAGGAATATGTCAGTATTGCTTAACTTATTTGTTCGTAGTAACTTTAACAGCAAAAAACTTTATCCTAGTCTCAACAGATTTGCAAAGAAAGAGAACATTACAACAATTCGATGCAAGCCTTGGGTCTAATCTAGAGTTCCTGACTTGCGACAATACAAAAATTAAAAGAAAATAAAACAAAGAAAAATTCAAAATTAGCGAGAAAGAAAAAAACTAAAGCATTTACAGACTTTCTGTCGTTCAATTGAATCATCATCGAAGTTGTGATCTGATTAGACCATGGAAGGATTAAAGATAGTAAAAACTAAGACTGCTCGCTGTAATTTTTTTTAGGAAAAAGCATGTTACGGCATATCCGTGGTATACATAGAGCCACGAAATATTATTATTATAAAAATAGTAATAATTAGGTAATTACGATCTATGTTATCAACGAAGACGCCGAAATGAGAAATAAGATTCGAATATATATTTTCCGCTCGCGATTCTGACCCATCTAGAAAAAAGATCTCCAAAATTATAACAATCATTAGCAAATCATAACTAAAATTTATTTTTTATTCGTTAATTTATCGAACGAATGAGCAACAGAAATAGGAGGACAGGGCAAAAACGCTACCCTGCGTAAAAAAATATAACAATACGTATAAAAGTAGAAACTTTGCTGATGCATTAATATTCGAGTGACGTAATTGTTTTATGTTCATCTTGTATCGCTTTTAGAAAGCCAAAAAACAGAACATGTCGTTCAGAATCGGAAGAAAAATGTATTGTATAAAATTGTAGATATTGTGCAGGGATATTGATGAAAACAAATTAATAACAATCATCGACTCAAATAATTGTGCAATATAAAAGCGCGATGGAAACTTATCCTCGGATGAAATCACTCGGTTTTATTCGAAAGAAAATGATAATCAGTAATCCCGCTCCCAGGTGATCACGAAGTTCCGAAAAGCCACGGTGACTTGTAAATAATTCTTAGATAAAAAAAAAACAAAAAAAAGCATTTAACATCGTTATTATTATATGCTATAAAAAGCATTTATATCATTACCATTGTTATTATCATACTTGTACGTACTCCGACACTACATGTGCTCATTATAGCTGCGTGTGAATAAAAAAGACAACTCTTCGTAACATGGAAATGACATGTTTCGAGATATTTACCGTTTCATTATATCAGCGGTGATCGAAGAGAAGTTTTGTGAATTTTTCTGCTCGCATCGCAATGGTTTATAATAAAGGTGATTGATTCCGTGTCTGTGTAACTGACAAGTGTATAGAAGATAATAATTCGTATAATCAAAAATGATTACGTTACACCGAGATTTTCTACCGCCCGAGACGATAACTGACGTTCGGGTAGTTAAAAGTCGCTGATGATTCGCGAAATCATCTTTTGAAAATGATTTCGCGAATTGTTATTTATTGCACGTTGGGCGATTCCTAAATCCTATATTTTCTCAGTGGTAACGCATTCGTTTTAGTGTTCATAACGTTACTACATTTATCCGGACGCAGTTTTTTCAGTACGCTAAAAATGTTAGTCGTATTGGAGATCTTGCTTATATGATTATTAGACGTATTTGTGTATAATGTATACATAAACTTATTTTTCCCCTCATTGTTATTTAGATTTCAATGCATCGCGGTAAGTTGACAGGCTCTTTTGAGGCTCCGACGAATCGCAACGATTAAAATCTAGCTTTATATTTCAGGCTGTATTCACATGACATAAGGACGTAGAGTTTATTACGAAGTGATAAAAATTCAAGTATGGAACGTATTTCTTTTTATCACCCCATGAAACAAAGTCTTATACTTTTGGTTACATGTAACGTATTAGTGACAAACAAGGAAACGTCTTACTTCGTTATTTGTGAATGCAGCCAAAACATCGAAAAAATAATCACGGACATCGTATGCATTGATTACGTAAACTGAAGACAAAACGAAATTCTTCGCTTCTAACAATCAACATGATATTTTTTATCGAGTTAATCAGGTGGTAGAAAACTGAATAGTCTGAACTGCTCTCTGATGTGCGGTCGTACGTCACCTCCCTGTAAAACAACAAAACAAATTATCATGATTTGTTGTTCAGTGATAATTTTATCATAATTGATCAGTGAAATATGTACGTACCAAATTCACTAAATTTTCTAAAAATGGTAACAACTTCATGAGCTCATTGTCGGAACGATCCGCGAACCAGCTCTCTATTGGTATACCATTCTCCAGCTGTAAAGAATTATATGGTTCAGAGGATAAGTGTTTTAAAAATATTTGGAATATATCTATGATAGTAATTAGATATTTAAGACCAACCTGGTAGCCAAAAGCCTGGGGACTATTATCGATGATGACCGTCTTGGACAAATCTCTCCCTAAAATGGATAGATCCTTGATGTAGTTTCCATTAACGCAGACGCAATGTTCTCTGAAGAGGCGATATTTGATCAATCTTCTTGTCGGATCTAATAGATTCATCAATTTGTTGGCATAGACCCGCTTGCTGGCTGTGAATAAAATCACTTCGTACAAAGAAGAGACGTGCTCGAGGAATTCCCGGAAGAATGGTCTTGTTCTGACGAAAACTTTATACGTCACTTCCTGGAATACAACCGGAAAACGAAACGCGGCATCCGAGAGCTCCTGGAGGCTACAATGAACCAAGGTCTCATCCAAATCTAACACCAGACTAAATTCGGGGCTGCTTCTGGTCTTCAAGGGCAACGCTGGGCACCTGGCTCTCATTGCTGGTGGTAACGGTGGTAAATGTTTGATGAATAAATAAGGATCGAATGGTTCCCAGTCTTCCTGGGCTTGAGAAACCATATTTTCGACACTGCAGCTTTCTACGATTTCTTCATTACCGACTTCCATATATTTCACGTCCTGATAGTCTCCGTCCAGGTCCTCGGAGTCATATTTCGCGTTAAGATTGTCATTTGAATCTGCAGAATGGTCAGAATTTCTGGAATAGACATCCGTCAAGCTGCCGTACTTCAGGGATGGAAAATCTTCTGCGCTTTCATATTTCGATGACTCACTGCCAGTGTTTGAATACTGGTATTTACATTCCTCGCTGCTGTTCTCATTTCCATCTACGAATGTGTACTTCGTATTTGGAAAATATTTCTCTGTCGGATAAGACATCCTGCCTCCATAATTCGGAGTTGAATGAATTATGTTGTTGTAAAAATCCACGGATGATTCGCTACTCGGACAGATCTCTGGATACCCACAGTGCAGAGAGAGGATATCTGCTTGACAATGTAAAGATTATGAAAACAATGTTCGAAATTTCGCACGATAGCTCACAACAACAACTGAACACTAACCATGAGCCTTGTTATTCTCGTCGTTGAGTAGGCAAGATAAATCTGTATGTGGAGCTTCGGTTGGCGCTGGAATTAGTTCGGCAAGTGCAACAACGGTCGGCGTCGGTGGCTTGTCGTCGTGCGATGGTATTGGAGGACGAATCGGGACATCTTCGATGAAAGTGGATGTTGAGTATAGAGCCGGCGACATCAGATTCCAATTTTCTTTTGACTCTTCGGAAACTTTAGACACTTTCGTAGTCTTTGGTGGCTGTAATAATGTTTTGGTTTAATTTATTGAGTTTCGGATGAGGATGATTTGAAACAGACCAACTCATTCCAACTGTACTCACAATACTGGAATCCTTTGGTGGAGCACGATGTAAAGGTGTCGAGGTCACCATTCCACGTTTTATACACTTCCTTCGTCGAGGCCTTCTTTCTCGACGAATTGGAGGTGATTTGGCAAAGTGTAAAACATTTTCCCTACAGGCCTTATGAAAAGAAAGAGAGAGAGAGAGTAGAAAAATGCGGAAACAAGTTAAATTCATTTCACTATCTCTACTCATCTTTGTGCTAAAACTCACCTCTTTTAATAGATTAGGTGATCTTTGTCTCCATCTAGTCAATCTCCCACATCTGCTCGAAGTGTTTACTCGTTGACTGCTATTTGCAATTGCTGGAATTTTTCTGACAGCACCAGATTGCACTCTGCTACGAGTTACTTTTGAGCTCGTTGCTCCAGCGGTTCCTAGCCTGCCCCGGAGCCTTCGACTAACATGTTCGCTTCTCAACCACATGTCCACCCACTCTTTACGCAATCTAAACAAAAATGTTAGTTTACTGCAGAGAACGATTAATACTTGCAAAATCACAGCATCCTTCATTGAAGCACTTTGAAACTGGTGAACTATATAATTTATAGATATTATAATCCGCATGAATAATATTTTCTGAAGCATGATTCAAACTTACTCAGAGGAAAACATTATTTTGATAAATTTTCCAAGTTTGTAGAGAAAATCCATGACACCAGTATATGACAATAGTAAAAAATCCTAATTCTAGTCGAAAATATTTTTGTAGAATGCATCACGTTTGAATTCTGATAATTTAGCCAATAATTATTACATAATTTGAGATGTCAATCTCTCCCAAAAAATTTGTTTACAAATGGAGTTGCACACTTTCTTCTGTTAGAATCAATTAAATACCTCTGCTCGTTAGCAACAGACTAGGGTTTTCAAATGAAATTGTTCCCTTGTCAGTAATTGATAATTATGTGTATTGATGCAATTACATTTCTCCTTTTAGTTTTTTTTCAGTTTCTATGCTTTCTGAACATAATCATGAGGTAGTTATTCATTAAGGGTGAATTCTCATTTCATAAACAAAAAATACTCATGCTACCCTGAAATGCGGCATAAAGAGTTTGTAAATGTAGATGAATAAATCAGGATGGGATTAGGAAAAGAATGTCAATCACTCATACGCGTTAGTGCCGGCATTTCCCCTTAGCAACAGCCACCCTGAGACCTTTACCCCTACCCCTTCCAACCGCCTACGCTCTGGCAATATTGATTGCTCTCAACACTCTTAGGTAGACTTCCCTTCCATCCCCCTTCCCCTCACATACTGTATGTCATTTCAGTTATTTACAGAGGTGTATATTAGCAAGGAGATGATGGGTTGTTAGTTACAGGAATGATTATTGTTCTGGAAATGATTCTTGTGAAATGCATTGATAAATTCTCTATATTTTATTGAATATTAATTGCAGTACTCTCTACAAGGGAAATCAGGGCCCGGTAACCAGCAGCTACTTAACTGGATGGAGTTGGAAATGACCAAGCTAATAGCGCATTTTAACATCATTCTTCGACGGGTGTTGCTAATAAATAAATTGAGTATGAACTCTTCTAGCTGTGGGGACTTGATCCGTTTAAATGCAGCTATAACTCCAGAGTTGTATTTGGTATCAGGTGAGGTACGACAAAGAATATTTTGCAAAAATTTATCCGATGCGATAGAGGAGATAGAATAAAACTAGGGCCAGTATGGACATTGGTGAAAAATGGAATAGGTAAAGGAGTTGGAGACAAGGTTTGAGATTATAGAATTTGTACTGGCTAGATAGTTTATTGTTGGTTTCTACATCAGTTGCTTATTAAAATTTAAAGATAAACATAAATTGAAACCTGAAAGATCTGAATAAGGTAAAAAATCAAAAATGATACATTTCTGCTGAAAGTTTTTTTAAATCGCTAGAACCACGATCCTATCCCAGCTCCCAGCCACTTCGTTTTGGTACCGCGGTTTTAGCGCCAAAATAATTGACGTTTTCGGAGACTTCTATTTATAGATCACCACTCATGGATATAGCATGTACTCATACATTTGTAAAATACACAAGCCGAGGAAGTCGGGGTGTAGGGACGTGAACGCGTCTAGGAGAGGTAATAGGCGGTCGATTATTTAATTATAATAACAAACCATTGATCAAGTTATAATGTAATTACAGAGAACGTATTTTGAGAAGTATTGTAGCGTCTTCATAAAATGGTAGACATTTTATAATAAAAGCAAGTTAAGTTGAATTAAATTTGTGTGATAAAGCCGCGTGGAAAGATCTTGCATTTATTTATTTATCCTCTCGGCCTACATGATATCGGATTACTCCCGTCACTCGGGGATATTTGATTATGCCAAAGAACTGAGTCAACGATAAGTTGACAATTAAATTTGGTTTTTAGTTTAAATTTATCGAAGGCGTTGAATCAAACGGTTGTTCGGTGGAAGTCTTTCGATATTTCAGTTATAACCGCATGGCCTTGCCAATGATCATTATTATTCTCATCACGATGAGTCAAGGAGCCACCAATCCTAAATCCTCATTTCCGATCACGATGTTCGAAAGCGTTGCGCGGCTTGGTACGAAGTGCTGGAAATCCGCTTATTACTATTTGGTCGGTAGAAGTAATCTTTCTACCGCGAGTTTGTCGCATGAGAAAAGTTGTATGAAAAACAAGAGAACGGTGAACTTTAATTTGTCAAAATTGTAGACAACTGGTACTCACCATTTTAGAATCTGTCTAACCACTGTCACCCTTATAAACACACGATTGATTACAATTTTTGTATATTTATTCAAACCGCTTCGAGCGTTCACTTTTCATCCCCCGAAACTAAAAACAAACATGGCGACGGCGTCACCTGGAAAACACTACGAAGTCACTCGTTAAAAATTCTATGACAAATATCGACGACGTGACTGATTAGATTATTGAAAATTCGTGTTTTATCCCATTTCTACGAATCAATCTACTAGTTTCTGAAAAAACACCTCATCAATATTGACAATTACTGAAATAAAGCCTCGCCGACTTTGTCAACACTTCCGTCCGCACCCGCGCCATCTTATGTCACGTCATTAACAGCGTAATTTCATTACCCATAAATTATCCCCCACCTGCCTTATGTAACAGAAAATATTAACCACAAAGGTTGAAAAAATTATTCCCACTACTATCGTTATCGTTCAATGATTATATAATTCTTCTTCTTATTAATCACACACTCCGACAATCGTGGGTTATTCACCAATCGCGGGTATGGCGCCTAAATTGAAATAGCACATCATCTTAGGATTCATTAGAATTTTTTTATTTCATAAACTTAGAATTCATTCCTAGCATATGAGTAGAGATTGATATATAAAAGAAATATATATGTACATCTATCTCCTGTCTGTTTTGCCGACTCCTCTCTTGCCAGAGAACAAATGCCTGGGCATCTTTGTTCCAATGAACCGATCTGCTTCTCCCTTCAATCCCTTCTTTGCCACCTTCTTTTTTATTGCCTTGTGGGCGATATTCTTCAGCTTAGACTTCATCTGTTATAATTGGAAACAAAAAGATGTATATAAAATTGTCTAAATGATTCACGGATCCTCTGTAGGTAGAGGATGTGTATCTTACCACGGTGTCCTTGATTCCCATCTCATCACGTGCTGGTCTGGAACTGCTACGGGCTCTCGACTGCGATTCTGATTGCAGACGCATTCGTTTAGTAGCAGGTTGTGACTGCGATCTCGATCTACTTCTGGTTTTGGTAAAGTGTGCCTTTAAAACGAAATTCAATAATTAAATTGGAGCCTGTTAACTGTTAGTTAAATGTCAGTTGGTACCGTCAACTAACATTTTCTGTATCTTCCATATCGACACCAAGATCTTCCATTTGATCTCGTAGTTTGCTGACGGATCGATCTCTCTTTTTAGCAGCGGCTGTACGAGGCATAACAGGCTTGGTGGATGCCTTTTGTATCCGGGCCTCGTCCTTCATGATTGCTTTGCGTTCTCGAATTTGTCTCGCCAAGTCACGGATCTCCAACATTGTCTCACTCAGTTCAGGTATCTTAGCGTCATAGACGCCTGCCTCTTCTCTGAGACCTTCCTCTTGCTCCAGGGCAGTTAGTTTCTGGAAATATATTCGTTGTTCAATCGGATCTTTCATTATTCGAGAAATATGCAAATCTGAGTTACTGCTGACTACACCTACATCGAAAATATCAGGATCAATATAATCTGCCACGTTGTGACCCTCCCAGAATTCAGGAATATTGTCGAACTTCTGATCCCCTTCAATGTCGTAATTCTTTTTCAAGTCCAAAACGTAGTCATCACCCATTTCCTCCTCAATTTCTCGCTCCAACCTCCTCTTCTTTTCAGTTTTAGTGGCAGCCAGTTCTTTCTTTTTGAGAATACTCTCTGGAATACAAGGTGGTCTTGCTTTCTGGTCTCTAGGCGCTGGGCGCGCAACGTGCAAGCGATTCAGGACAGATTCCATCTATAGATAAAATTTGCTTTACAAAATATCTTGAATAGCAATATAAATTCTACTGAGCTATTGTTCATAAATCCCGGTACCTTTTTAGTCCTCATTTTAAGTTCAACTCTGTGAGCGAGCAAACGATCGCAAGCCTGAGTCTTGACATCCATGACGCCATAATCAGTAATCGTACTCATTTCTACCAGAGGAACTTCAGGATTCCCTTCAAAGGGCTTCAATATTTCACGTTTCGCTTCAGGGAGTTCTTCCAACCGTAGAACATCAACTTTATTCAGTACGATCATGAGAGGTTTGTTTGTGAAAAGCGGTTTTATAGACTCGAAAAGTTTAATCTGCTCATCGAGAGAATGCCCACATTGCTCTGAGATGTCTATAAAATATAATACAGCCGCGCGTAAATGAGCCATTGCTGTGACAGCCTGCATTTCGATAACATTTCTTTCTTCTAATGGATGGTCCAGAATTCCAGGTGTGTCTACAACTTGCCAGCGCAGATACTTGTAATCCGTGTGTCCAACATACAACGATTTTGTTGTAAAAGCGTATGGCTGCACCTCAACGTCGGCTCTAGTGATCTTGTTGATGAAACTACTTTTGCCAACATTTGGGAATCCACAGATAATAATTGTGCGAGTGTAAGGGTCTATACTTGGTAGACGAGCCAAGTGCTGTCTGACTTGTTCCAGGTATGTTAAATTGGCAGCCTGCCTTTTCATAATGGTAGCCATGCGACCAAGGGCAGCTTTTTTAAGCTGTTTGCAACGGTATAATGAATCTCCATATTTGAGGAGACGGACGTAATCCTTAGCAACACTAAAAAGTTAAATTTCAATCAAAACAATGATCTGAGGTGAAGAGTGCAGCTTTGACTGCAGGATTCAGTATCAAATGAAAAATTGTAGTTACTTGTCGATCAAATGTCGAGCGGTATTGATCTGTCCCAGAGCTAATTTATAATGATCCTTGTCATATAAGACGTTCATAAGATCTGCGTAGAAGGGATGAACATCGTCCAGTTTTGGAAACTCCTGGATAATTTGGCTGAGTCGATCGTGGAAATTTTGCTGGGTGAATTTGACTTTTCTAGTATAAAACGCACGGATACGTGATATCTTGTAATTTTTGTGTATAACTGTAGGTGTTTTACGTTGGGTCTTCGATAAAATAATGTCAATAAAATCCTGCGAAATAATAAAGAAATTTTAAAAATTAGACATCGGTATGTTAAGGGTAAAGCTAACCTCTTGACATTGTTTTTATTCTATTATAATTTCAAGACGACTAAAAACTTGCCTTGGCTGTCGGAACCACCGCGATTTTCTTAAAATTATACAGAGCCATATCGCTCGATTAATTATCACTTAATTAATGGCGAATTCTTGTAATATGTCTGCTAAACTACGAAGATCCAGTCACGCACGTGTGCACGACGTCCCCGAAAAGAAAGATGGCTAGCAGAACGGTAGCACCACAGCACCAAAGTGGAGGTGTGTCCTCTGTGGCCTCGATGTACGCATCGAACTATCCGCCTATTGGAGAGAACATGCACTGCGCGAGGTATTTAAAAATTTTTGAATCTTCCACAAGAAAAGCGCGCCGCGGGAAAGTGCCGGGGTCGCACCGGGGTCGTGATCGTACGTACGACTACAACGGTAGTGATAAGGCATGTTTCGCAATAATACCTCGTCATTTCGATTGATAACAGACGGGCGGTTGAGTAATGCTATTCTAGTGTACTCCGAGCATTAACGTACAACAGGGTACTGTTTCCAGTTTTCATTAAAAATGTTTCGTGGGGGTGGTTCCATAGTGAGTAGGTTGAGATATTTTTCCAGAAAGTATCATGACGAGGCATCGGTGATAGGCAGTGAACAAGATATCAGTTCAACAACGTATCAGGTTAGAGATTGAAATGTATTCTGAAAATGAATGATAAATTGTGGCCATGTCTCTGACCTCATAATTTATTCATTATGCATCTATCTACTTCAAGTTCGATTCAAATGGTCTGAATACCTTTCAAGAATACATAAGAATATCATAAGCAAGCTGTGGGTCATTGATCGTCATTATTTGCATTTTTAAACAACGAACTATTATCACAACTCATTTCTTTTATCGTCTACTGATGCTATTCACTACTTCATTTCAGGCACTAAAGATCCTCTATATTTCAGGAAAATTACAGCCAGATGAAAGCACTTGTTGATGAGTTACAAACAACAATTGGAAGGATAGTTGAAGGTGGCGGCGAAAAGTCCAGGGCTCGTCATATTAGTAAAGGAAAGTTACTGCCAAGAGAAAGGATAAATACTTTGCTCGACAAAGGTTCTGCATTTCTTGAATTCTCTCAACTTGCTGGTTACAATATGTATGAAAATGACTATGTACCTGCGGGAGGAATTATCACAGGAATTGGAAGAATTGAGGGGTACCAAATTCGATATCTGGGCATTCTCGTGTAATCCAGTAGATGCTAATAAAACATATTTTTTCTTATTACAGAAATAAATGTGTTGTGGTCGCAAATGACGCGACGGTGAAAGGTGGTTCCTACTATCCCATAACTGTTAAGAAACATCTACGAGCACAGGAAATAGCAATGGAAAATAAACTACCTTGTGTCTATTTGGTAGATAGTGGCGGGGCAAATTTGCCTCGTCAAGCTGAAGTGTTTCCTGACAAGGAACACTTTGGTAGAATTTTCTACAATCAAGCCCACATGAGTTCTAGGGGTATCGCACAGATTGCAGTTGTCATGGGCAGCTGCACTGCCGGTGGAGCTTACGTCCCTGCCATGGCTGATGAGAATATCATAATTGAAAAACAAGGTACCATCTTTTTAGCTGGACCACCGCTCGTTAAAGCATCAACTGGGGAAACAGTCTCCTCTGAAGATCTGGGAGGAGCAGCTTTACATTGTCGGTATGGCGAGAAAATTTAAAAGACAGAGAATTGCCTGTTTTTAAGCATGTTTATTTGTACCTGGAAATCAACGGTTTCATATCTTACAACTTACGAGTTTTTGTAGGACTTCTGGAGTGACTGACCATTATGCAGTAGATGACACCCACGCGTTGTATTTGGCGCGGCGTATAGTGAAAAATTTGAATCAACAACAGCATCTGGATGTTAGCATCGCGAAGGAAGTTATCCCGCCTTTGTACGCAGCGGATGAGGTATATGGAATCGTTGGAGCAAACTTGAAGCGCCCTTTTGATGTGAGAGAGGTCATAGCCAGGCTAGTAGATGGGTCACAGTTTGACGAGTTCAAAGAACAGTATGGAGAAACTCTGGTCACTGGTTTTGCTAGGCTGCATGGTTGCCCCGTTGGAATCATCGCTAACAACGGCGTACTCTTCTCTGAAAGTGCATTGAAGGGTGCTCACTTTGTGCAACTGTGTGATCAGAGAAAAACTCCACTAATATTCTTACAAAATATCACCGGTAAGGCAAAATACTTTCTACCTCACTATGACGGTATACTCGACATACGTTTGTTTGTTATATCCCAGGTTTCATGGTTGGAAAAGACGCCGAGTCCGGAGGGATCGCTAAAAATGGTGCAAAAATGGTGATGGCTGTGGCCTGCGCGCAGGTCCCAAAGATAACTTTGGTTATCGGTGGATCGTACGGGGCTGGAAATTATGGTATGTGTGGTCGAGCTTATTCTCCTAGGTTTATGTATTCTTGGCCGAACGCGAGGATATCAGTCATGGGAGGTGAACAAGCTGCTGGAGTTTTGGCACAGGTTACAAAAGACCAACGAGCCAGAGAAGGAAAACCAGTGAGTGACTCTTAGACACTTTCGTACTTCTCGCATATTATTAAGAATACATCAATATATCTGCGCTATTTATTTTATTTTTTTTCAGTGGACCAAAGAGGAAGAGGATGCTTTGAAAAATCCATTGATTACCCAATTCGAAACTGAAGGGAGTCCCTATTATTCCAGTGCAAGGTCAGCTTCGGAATCGTCGCTCTATTTTATATATATATACCTACAAAATTTTTTAACATATTTTCAATCCAGGCTCTGGGACGACGGCGTGATAGATCCAGCCGATACAAGAGCGGTACTTGCTATAAGTTTAGCGGCTGCATTGAACGCACCGATTGCAGATAGCAGATACGGTGTCTTCCGGATGTGAATATTTTATTCAAGGTTTGAATTTTATTAATATAAATGTGTACAGAATGTATGGATAGTTGTCAAAGCGCTATCCCAAAGATGCACCGTTGATTTTTACTTCTTGCTATTTGCAAGAAGAAATAATATGAATCTCTGCCCACATTCTAAGTAAAAGTATTCTTGGCGATATATTATAAGAGATGCGTGTGTGATATTTAATGCAAAGTTAAAAATGTTGTTAAGGTTTTTAAATATACATCTTTCATGAATATAGAGCCCTGGAATCCTAGACTTCCTCTCGAAGTCTTCGACTTGCTTTTCAAAAATCCAGTTAAAAACTCATCCTTTTTATATTCCAAAAAGTTCAATATAAAAATCTCAAAGAGTGAAACGAGAAGATCAAATCGATAATAGTTTGGTTATCAGTGTTTGAATTATATAGGTCGAGACACTGGTAGTAGCGCGGCTTCAGCCTAGACAAAAATAAATCGAAACTGCGCATGCTTCATAACTTTGAAAAGTTTGTTTACTTCATCGGATTAGGATTATCCGATTCGTTCAGCGTCGCGCTCGCTAGCATCTTTTGTTTTCACAAATGGCCGGATACTCGGCCGGATCAGCGTACCGATAAGTCGTGTACGATTCTGATACAAATCTAACAATGGTGCAGTTGCAGTGTTATTTAATCAATGCGTATATGTTTCGTGCAGACTGATGGTGAAATTGTGTAATGTGCAACAGTAGACCTATCAATCAGCTGCCAAACAGGGTAAGCTACAACATAATTTCGTATTCCAATGTCTACACCGCTATCCTTCATTGTTAATTGTTTCGGTATAATCTGAACCAACCGCTTTGGATTCGGGCTTTTTGTTCGAATTACAATAGGGTCGTTATAACAAAGTATGCGTTCATTAATTACAATTAGATATTTTTTTTATTTTCTTCTCCAATATTCGAGTGTACATATCTATGTATAAAAACTATCATCCTGCATAGGTAAATAATAGATTGATAACAATATGCATTCATATCTTTCGTCGTCCTACGATCAGCTAGCTTAGTTTTCTATATTCTCCATTTGCGAAAGCCAATTATTTATTTTGATCGGTTTATCTGCTACCATAAATTCGCACATCTAATTAGCAGTCACATAACAAAGAATATTTCACAAGGCTTGTTACACTCGTAATCATTAGTAGTACTTCCATTTCCTCACATCGAGATTCTTGAAATAGGGATTCATTATTCAATAGGTACGCAATTTTTATTTGCAATATTATCAACATCATTATCATCATTGTTATTGATGTTATTATTATTAATATTAATATTACTATTTTTATTATTATTATTATTATTGTTATTATTATTAGCATTGTTAATTCCACCTGCGCCTGCAGTAATAAAAACGCAAGCTCCGTGAACGTATAGCAATACATATGTATAGTATATTATACAGTATACTTATACCTATGTATATACCTATATTATTGTCCGCATATACATAATCGCTATAATTATTGTGCGAAAATTGCATGTAGGTAAATTGAAATTGGTTAATATAGTATCACATGAAGTCGTCCACAAAGTGATTGATGTTACTTTAGCTAGATAATATTCTTTTTATAACGTCTTGTTCTTCGTCTTTCGTTTCTTTTTCTTTTATTTCCAACGATCACTATCATTATCATTATTATTATTATTATTATCATTATTATTATTACTATATTCTATAGACTTTGACTCCCCAATGATTATTTTTCATAACGATTATGAAATGGATATTAAAACAGTCATGGGATGAGCATTACATTATACAGGTATGCAGCACCAATAATGGTAATTAATCGTTAAAATTCAAGTAGAAGGGGTGATGAACAATAAATTATATCGAAAAATTAAAAATTTCAACTGGAGATTCTGGAAATTTCAGATTCTGTTACTGGTTATGTTAACTTATTTTAATTTCTTTAAGCTCTCGGCAATCAAATCAATACTTTGAAAGTCCATTTTTTTTTTCAACGGTCCATAGAGTCGTTAAATTATTGAGTTGAAGAAAAAAGGAGGGGGAAAGGGGTAGAAGAAAATGAGAAAGAGAAAAAAAAAAAATATATATTTATGCATAATAAAATGAAAAATGATGAGTCGCCTTCGTAATTACTTACAGTACCTGTAAAAGGCATAACAGGATAACTGAAATACTTGTTGCTTTTAAAAACGATTCTCCACTCATCGTTTGAGATTCTATTACACTGTATTTAAATTGCTCTCCAATTACCTCCTTGGTCATCAGCGGTCTCCCTGCAGCTTCACTTTCATTTTTCCAACCCCGAACGAATTCCAACAATGCTGGATAATATGGATAGAGAAAAAAAAACACAATTATATTTCGTGTGATTTATATAGTATAGGCGTAAATCAGCATCAATTATTGTTCATCGCAATACACGTGTTGGTATTATCTCTGAATTATTGCCAAGTGTTGAAAATTCTCGCGAATATAATAAAAGAAAAAGAAGGTTGGGTTAATTATATTCGATAATATAACGGTATACGCGGAGATCAAAGATCTGCGGAAGTTTTTGAGTATACTTATAGTGCGAACATGTTCACGCGATGGTCGATGAACGGTATGTGATTTAAGATTCGGAATAAGAGAAGTCGAGTTTGACTTTATAACGTTTAAATTTAATGCTCGATTACTCTCGTAGCTTATTCGTATATATTAGCCTGAGGGACTTTGACTCAGCATCCGAGAGAGCTAGGCTCATGCCATGTATATGTAATTATAACTCGCGGGTGTATGTAACGGGCACATAATCGTTAGTTAGAATCATGCAGAAAAAATAAATCAACTATTTTTCATTATACCTTTGTCAGTAACATCGCCTCCCTCGAAGTCGACCTTTATTATTCTGGACATCGTAACTTTGAATATATTATTTTTGTCGTTGTTACCTCCTAGTAGTGATCGCTTTTTTCTTCCGTGTCCGACCTGACCGTTGCTGCATTCGACCTTGAATGTATAATAAATCACATAAATACCAAATAATTAACGTATCGATTAATAAAAAGACACTCACCCCATCGCATTTGTTCAAGCACACATTAACCGTTCCTCGGAATTGTACGTAAGTACTTTCCGGGAATTTGAACGCCCGAAATCTTGCGTTCAAAAAATCACCGTCTATCGTGTTGAAGTTTTCAAAAAGATACGGGTCCACGGAACACCTTCGGGCAAAAAAAAACCAAAAAGGAACAAAATAAATAAAAATCTCATAGCTAAATTCCTGCGTTATGGAAAAAAAAGAAGAAAAAAAACTGATGCGAGGATCGCTGTTGCGAATATTATTAAAGTTCTAGTGAAATTTGCATAAGTCGTTAAATACTATAGCCATCTCTCCATATAGCTCGTAATTAACCACCGTACACCTTAGTATATACATATTATAATTATTAGCTGATTAAAATTCTTCAATTACCCGTTAAATATGATAGTCTCTTCCTGATTCTTGGTGTCGGATACCTGCATGTAAGTTACTAGAATTCCATAAATCGGTGCCGAAACTGTATCCAAATAGATTTCCATCTGCAACGGTGTACCTGGACTGACGTTCAGTTCTCCCGTAACCAAATTTCCACCTTGACGGACACCGACCCCTAAAATCGGGACGGGAGCTTCCCCGAGAAATTCTTTGCTCACGTCGATAACGCTGAAGATAAACAAAATAATGATAACGTAATCCCGTCATAAATGGCGTTTTTAATCGAATTTTTTGTATCGATCTGCAATGCGAATCGTAACTCACTCTGGCTCTTCGAAATTGTCTGGAAGACTTCTACGGTTAATTATAGTGCGATTTTGCGTCGAATTACCCGACGCAGGAACCGTCAATTCTGTGATGACGCATTTTACTGTAAAACTGTGCTTTCCATCGGCCGGTGAATCGTCGACGATTACACGATGGTAGTAGACCTTCTGTCCCTGCGATAATTAGGTAGTCGGTGGAACAAGTTCAGATTATACATCGTCATAATGATAGGTTGTGAAACAAATTAAATGAAATTACCGTCACTGTGTTGAAAACTTTCGTTAACCCGCATCGCGATATCTCATTTTCAGCAAGAGATAGCCAAAAAGTTGCGACACCGTCGCTCAATTTTGGCTTGCAAGCTTCGTCTGCGTGGAATAAACGAACAAACAAAAATTGTATATAGATAATCGAACAAACGTATAGAAATAAATGTTCACATTCTTCTATTTTTATATGCTAAATTTCCGCACTCACCTGGGTAGTCTTTTAAATTCTGTAGATATATTCCGGCGGTAGGACTACTCCTTACAATATCGACTGCCATAGCCTCTTCGGAACATCGTACTTTGCTCTGTACTGTAAGATAATAGCAAGAATAACAATAAAATGATCGTTGTTATAAATTAATCGCGAGGCGATTGAGCCCTGGAGATCGCGAAGATCGAAGGAAAGGATCGAGAGATATAATGCGGGGAGAGATCAGGAGTCGGGTGCATCGAAGAAATCAGGCGCGGTATCGTTTGCAGGAAATACTACACGCGACTCGCTAATGAAAGTCCTAGCTCTGGCTACCCTATCTTTTTTTTTTCCCCTCTTCTCTTTTTCCGCAGCTTCTTGTTTCTGTATTTTATTCTCTATGCGTCTGACGCTGCTTCCACATTCCTTGCAACGATCAAGAAGCCACTACTATTCGCTCACTGCAGCTCTTCGCAGCAGCAGCATCCGATCACTTTGACAATATTCCGGTCTTTTCGTGGTGATCCTTACGATCTTGTTATCTTTTCAGCGACGAAGAAGAGGGGAATAAATTGAATAATCACGTCGTTTTTTTTCTTTCCATTTCTCATTATGAAAGTATTCCGGTTAACAATGGTTCGGAAAAAAGTCGAGCTCTAGAGACTCGGCCAACAATAATAGGCCTTATACTATTCTACCATGTTAGTAATCGTTATGCCTAAGCTGAAAATCAAAACCACCCACCGTGTACATGAAACAGAGGCTGTTGTTACAGATGGTCACGGTATTTCGGAGTTTAATTAGCCGTATCGATCGGTTCCTATTGTAAAATATAGGACAGCTCAATTCTTATAAGGTACGCGGAATGAAAGTTGCGAATCCATCGGTCGTACCGTACGTACCTTTTTTATTTACAGTTTTACATGCGATCTTATAAATGGCTGTCGAGACCTATTGCAATTTTGATTTTCGTTTTTTATCCGCAGTTGCAGATTCTCTGGTATTTATGTGAATGCAGTAAACATTTTGTTGCGCTGTAAACTACCTATATGCGGGACTGCAGACCTTTTTTTATCGTACTAATTAACTATCAACACCAAAGTTAATTCATTATTATACCTTATTTCTATATACCGCCGCGCGTATTACGGAATATATTTTACGCAGGATGTACTCGCGTTATCCGAAACGATCAAAGCACTCTTCGTGCAGTCCAACTGCTGCTCGCAAGTTGTTCGAGTCCGTAGCGAATCTTTTCTTCTTTCTTCACCGAGAGTTTCATCTCTGCATGTCGTAGCAATTATTAGCCAATTTCAATAAATTATTCAGTTTTCTATGATATAATATGAAAACCGAGCCAATGATACATATGGTATTTTTGTTTCTATGTCGTACGCAGGAAATTATACGAGGGACACAAAGGGGACGCGAAGGACACGGAGGCGGAGAGATATTGCAGAAGTTGGAGCCGGACGTTCGTTTGTAAGTTTATATCCAGGAGTGCCGGTGATAGTTTTGCTGCTTTTCTTGGATGCGACGTCAAGTTCCGAAGGTATCTACGTATAATATCCACAATATAGGTACATGGTATATGCGTACGTACACTGCACCTTGGTAGACAGTATCGTTATACCTTCGGGCGTCGCGACGTCGCAGCCCTGAAGACTCGACTGCAGGAAGAGCATGGAACAACGGTTCTTCAACGAAACACGTAGGTATGTAAGTATGATACGTACGCACCACGTACGTACAGTATTATCTCTTCCTCGGATACATTCGTATACGCACATAGTCATCGCATATGTGGCTACCATCAAGCGACGCCTGCGTGGGCGCCGCGACGCCCTTCACTGGATATCCGTCCTGTGCTGCACTTTCGTCATTTTTCTCCTGAACAACAAAATCACAACGGCAATGGAAATGAATCCGTAAGTATAGCGTTGGTTTCTTCTTTTTCGTTTTTATCCGTTTAATTCTTTCAGCTGCAGATTTTCATCACGATCGTTACGATGGTTGCCGCTGCAGGATTCACCTCGTGCCACCCGTGCGTGTTAATGTTTTGCAGGAGGTAGGTAATCCTCAAAACTTCACTCGGTATAAAGGATCTCGTAGCCCGTATTGGTGAGAAACTCCAATGTGTATGTAGATAGGTGTACCACGTATGAGATCTTCGTACGCGTGTAAGTCAGATTAGTAACGGTGCTCTTCTGAGGCTTATATCGCGTAAATACTGTTTAACCTTTTGGATTTGTGAAGAGATACAGAAATATAACGCGTTTTGTAAAGCATCTGCGATTTTTTTTTAATTTTGCGGTACTCAGTTCAATTTTTGCACTCGCTTTCATTATTACAAGTTCATCAAATGTACGTAGATTCCGCATTTGCTCTTTGCAGACATCCCATGGTACTCGTATTCTAACTTATACTTATTTCGAATTCTATAATACGGTTCTATAACAGCCTCCTGTACGCGGTTAATCATTTCAGCCAGTTATTTTAGTCCTACAACAGCCTTCGGCTACTCGATTATAATGGATGTATGCATCTCCTACTTCTACCTTCTACCTTCTGCTTATGCTGCAATTCTTTGTAATATACGTCTAGTCGAGATTGCTCCGTGTGAGGCACGCTATGTGATTTCCCTTTCACGTGAGGTGAACACATTACGTGTATACGCTATACATGCAGTATCTGTGCAGTAGCTGCGATATATTTCTTAGATTTTTTCTTCCCATGTAAAGTCGTCTAGACGGTTTTTATTATTTTTCTTCTGCTACTCCGTAGATTTTTAATACTTTGGTACAATTATTTCGATCGTAAATTTCATAGACTGCGCAGCGACATATAATATAGGTATTTAGATATTTTAATAGCGAAGATGATTACGTAACATTTGATCATTACGTACGAGTTTAGACCGCTGCAGTTTAGTGAGCGCCGGTCAGCTGCTCTTTCATTCAATGAATTTCCCACAGCCTTATGGGATTTGAAGGAAGAATTCTTCAGTTGTTAAAACAACTAGTAGAGCAGGTTTTGCCCGCGAGTCACCGACCAAAGTTACTCCTTGTACCAACGATCGCCAGCAGCACAGCAGAAAACCTCCTGCCTTTATACGCATCTGTACGTACTATTATTCTCCTCAAGAAGAAGAAGAAGAAGAAGAAGAGAAGAAGAAGAAGGAGGAGGAGTAAAATTCAGGATGCGATTTTTTGGTATACAAATCAGATTTTATTTCAACGTTCTTTATTGCCTTTTTCACTCTGCATTATGTAGCATATGTTTTTTTCGAACGTAATCTTTCGAAAGAATATAAAGAAATTAATATAGTCTACGTATTCTGCGATAAAAAAAAAAGAAAGAAATTTGCAAATAAAAGCAAAATAAAAATCGATGCTAGGATGAAATAGTAAAAAGGTATAGCTTCGTATAATAGGTGTATGCCTTCTCGCTAGTTCTTGTAATTATAAGTTCTAAGAACAAGTCGTGACTTAACGATACCTGCTTACCTGCTCCTAGCTTTATGAGTATGTCTACAGTCTCACAATAAGACTCTAATTGAGTGCGTGGTAAAATGATTATTAACAGGTTGTATCGTGCCGCTCATTTCTCTCTCACGATATATATGTACTAGGAAAATTCAGGTAAAATTGTTCAGATCACGTGGTCGATATGGAGCACGTGACTGAGTATTATAATACGAATATCGCACCTCGCTCCTCATCTTCTGATTCGCACGCGCCACATCATAATTATTGTTGTATCCATACGTCTGTATTCTGGCATATTTATATAACACAGATGCCAATTCACTCTTTACCCAAACGTATAACATAACAGCGAAGAAATAAAGAGAAGAGAGTGCAGGGTAACGCTATGCTGAACATCTATACCTATCGTGCATGTTTTTTTTCTCTACACGTGTGATTTGGTAGGCGATGAAAAATGCGTAGGAGGAGGAATACAGAAGAGAAAGGTAGGAAAAAAATAAAAAAAATAGAAATGATGCCCAAATCAGGGACCGATAAATTAATACATTATTGCTTACCACTTCCATAAGCGAAATTTAAAATGACGCATATCCAAATGACCAATAGTTGCGTAAAATCAGCGTTCACCTTCATTCTCATATTGCAGATGTGACGTATTCTCTCACTGTATATATCGAGCTTCTGGGTATTGTTTGTTATTTGTTATTTTTTGGTTTATTAATTATTTATTTATTTTTTTTAAGATCTAAACATGTAGCTCAACGATCTCTCGTGCCTTTCGGATTAAAAAAATGGTGTGTACGGTAGTTAGGAAATTATCAAAGTGATATTATACATCACAATGAATTGTGTATCAATTATTCTTATAAATTTTTTTTATCTTGCCCTTTTGATGTTAATCTTCACTTTTTTTATTTTCGTTTCGTTCAACTTTTACTTGACAGTTCCCAGTATTTTACTATATACACATGATTCTTGTGCACATGTTTTTTCGTCAATTAACGAGACTTATTTTTTACAAGAGATCGTCAGGGGGAAAAAGATGGTACCCCAACGCGACACCGATAGACACTGGTTGGCTGCCACTGGTGGGCCTTAAGTCCCAACAAAAGATAGACAGGTGGATCGAAAGGTGGGGAGGAAAACCTCGAAGAGAGAGAGAGAGAGAGAGAAGTAAGTGGGAAGGGTAAAAAAGTACGGAGACGGAGCTTTCTTTTTTTAATTTTTTAATTTTTTTCCTCTCAGAACACACGCCTACCGCATACCTATATTTATACCTGTCTGGCAATATATTACAGATTCACCGTCCAGAATTATACACACATATGTATGTATGCGTAGACACGCTTACGTGGTTATAGGTGGGCGTGTGGATGTGAGACGCAAGACATTTATGGTCCCTGAGACCGAGGGGCCTTAAATGGCAGGACCTCTTCTCGGGTTTTGTCGGATAACGAGTAACCATTCACTGCAGCGGTGCAAGTTGGAGGAATGAATCCGCGTAGAGTTATACGCCGATCGATTCATGGCGTTAAAGTTTGCCAGGGAAAAAGGATAAGTTTAAAGTCTTATGTCTTGTCGGAAATTGACTAGGTAACGTTCTACCTTTTCACGGATACCATGAGAATATTAATAACGGCAGCTCCATGACTTCCCGATATAAGGAATTCTGGGGTAATTTCTCTTATGGTTTCGCAGGCGCACTTCCTTGAGACTGAGAAAAGAATTTCCTCTACTCAACTCCTCGTGGTATTAAGTTCACCACTTATAATATTACCTTTTATAATTATCAGTTACCATACAACGCGCGACAATAATATCTTTCTATAGTCGTAAACCCCCATCCGGATAAAAGTTCCATAATTATATTATACCAGGTCCAATTATGACGAATTAATTACACCAGACCGTGTAATCCCTTATTCTTCGAGCGATGATTTAATTATTCTACTTAAAACGGTACGTGAATTCATTTTTCATTCATTTTTTTATTTATTTATATTATCGCAGAGTCTGTTCTATGTCTAAAAAAAAATATACAACGCTTAAAATATCTTACAACAATATTATTATAAAATAAATATAGATAGTAATTATACAAAAACAATAAGTACGTCTTGGTAACACATCGATAGAGTTTCAGTCCACTAGATTATTTGACAAAAACGATTCGTCGCTAATATAGTAACGATCATAGTTAGAACAATTTGCGAGTGGGTCGACTGCAATGCGTTGACCGCGGAACTCGGTGAATTATTTTTATCGAGAATTTTGCACTGTGACTTTCTAAAGTGTTTAACGTTTCCTATCGAGTCTCTGGCCAATATACAGAGTTCGTATTTTCTCGACGAATCAAGCGGTAGGTCGCGAATTTTCGAAGATCTCTCGATGTAGACAACATCCTTCTCGAATATTGGTTTTACCAATTTAGATTTATCGATTGAATTATCCGTACTACCGGCGTCTCGTACCACTATGTAAAAATCACCGATGTCCTCACGTGACGTCACGTACCAAGTCAACTTCCACGTGTTATCCTCAGCTTTGCTGCAAACATTATTAGTTGTTAAGATTCTTTTTATTTTATTTTTTTTCGATCATCTTTACTGCGGAAACTTACTAATCCAAACTGCGATATTTAATGTCCGGTGTTATATCGTAGGTAGGGTCATCCAGAACTTCTCTTTCGCTGCATGCCATTAAATCTTCCGTAACCTCGTGTACCGGTTTATTTGCCACGAAAAATGGAGTCGAACATTCTAAATCTCTCCAGGATTTTGGTAGTTCGGTTAGCGAGGACATCCAACGACGTAAAGGTCTCACGTAGCAATCGCAGTGAAGAGGATTACCTGTTCAACAATGACGATAATAATTATACATCAATTTTTATCGAACATCAATTAAAAAGATAGTTTTAAATTACCCGCGTAGCGTAGGTCGGTTCCGTTGTTGATGATTCTCATCATTTCAGGATTGAAACCGCTGAAATCGTTGTTAGTTAAATCTAAAATCCGGAGTTTTTTCATCGACAGTATTTTATCAAATGGTACAGCTGCCAGGTGATTATTCTGTAGGTACAACTCGCTCAAATTTTGGGGACCGTGAAGGACGTTCGTTTCTGATATATCGTTCAGATCGTTGTAAGACAGATCGAGGTACTCCAAAGATGTTAAATTTCCAATTACATCTGAAAGAGAAAAACAAAGTTATACCGTGACATTGTTTTTGACTTCCTTGTTTTGATTCTTACGTTTTCTTATCTCGTTTATGTTATTGTGGCTGATGTCCAGTCTTCTGACTTTTGTTGTTCCCTTTGTCAGATCGTAGGTGAGCACTGGCATGGAATTGTACGATAGATCGATCTCGGATAATCTATATGGAATCCAAGGATCGCTCGGAAACATTTTTCTCGTTACAAATGATATTTTATTATGACTAAGATTAACTCTTTCGAGGGATAAACAGTCGTCCAGAAGCCCGTGTGTTTTGTTGTCCATTTTTTCTATAAGGTTGTGGGACAGGTCGAGCGTTCGGAGTGAAACTAGACCCTGAAAAGCCCCGTTTGGAATGTGGCTTATCGAATTACTCGATAAATTCAAGGTCAAAAGTTGAAGTAAGCCCTCGAATGCTCGGTTACTGATATTACGAATGTTGTTGTGCGACAGATTCAATTCGAATACAATCGGTAGACGACCGAACGCCGCTTTATCCAAAGATGTCAAGTGATTATCCTGCGGAATGAATTCAGGTATACGATAAAAACCAAGTTTACTAAAGATTATCTAGATATTTCGAATTTCGAACACCTAATTACCTGGATGTAGAGATACTGAAGACTGCTCAGAGTGCTGAGAGCCGCCCACGGTGGTTTCGTGATATTATTATCGACGAGGTATAAAATTCTGAGGGTTAATAACGGCGAGAAACTTCCGTGATATAAATTATCACCAAGACGATTTCTTGACAGGTCCAAAGAAAGCAGAGAATTCATGGACGGCCATACATCTGTTACGGGAATTTCTTCCAGCATATTTTCGGAGAAATCTAAATGACCGAGTGATATCGGAAGCTGGAATATCTTCGTCAATGAATTGTTCTTCACGGATAAAGTTCTGCGAGGTAATTTAACGAATTAGGTGACTTTTTTGAAAAATTATTACAAGATTACAAAAGAAAATGAATATACAACTCACCTGCAACTTGCTAATTTCGCTAAGCTGCCTCCAGAGACATCGCTTAATTTGTTGTAGTTCAAATCAAGTTCGAGTAAGGTTGGCAGGGTACCAAAAGTCGCGGATTTTATTCTCTCGAGAGAATTATGGGATAAATTTAAATACCGCAAACTGAACAGAGTCTGAAATATCCCGTTATTTATTTCCGATATATTGTTGTACGATAAATCTATCGTATGAAGTTCGTAAAGTTTGGGAAACGTTTGTCTCGGTATCGAATACAACAGATTATTAGAAACATTCAGAACCTTCAGTCCCGTCATATTGTGCAGAGGAACCTGAAAGCAAAAAGTCCAGTTAGCGAAATGGCAACGATAAACCCAAGAATTTATCGCCATTTATAATCACCTGATTTAATTCGGTGAAAAGATTGTAACTCAGTTGTAATTCGAGGGCATAAGTCGCGCTGTCAAATGCAAATTTTGTTATATTTTCCAACTGATTATAACTAAGGTCCAACGTTATATTCGCGCAATTTTCAAAAGCTCCAGCTTCTATGGTGGTTATTTGATTGTGTGATAAATTAACTTTCGCGAGATAAAGATCCTTGAATGCCAACTTTTCTATATTGGTTACAAGGTTTTCAGACACGTCCAGAATCTGAAATAATTGAGAGAAATTTCTTTCATCAATTTAGTTAATGAGTTCAGCGAATTATCTAACAATTATCTACTTACTTCTGCGTACTGTAGCTGATTGAACATTTGGAAGTCAATTTTTTTAATCATGTTTCTCGCTAAATCGATCGTTCCGATTCTCGTCAGCGATGCAAAAGTTCCTCTTCCAACGTCCGTTATCGAATTGTCGCTCAAATACAATCTACGCATGAATCTCATACCTCGGAAGGTGTTGGCGTCTAATTTTTTTATTTTATTATCTTGAACCTTCAGTACTTGCAGTAGAGTATTCCTCGCGAATGTTCCTCTGCATAAATAAAGAATGAAGTAAAAATAGAGTAAAAATAAAAAAGAAAGAAAGAACGCATCGTCACTCCGCCCACCTTTTCAACTCTGTTATAGAGTTGCTAGTCAGATTCAGAAATCCCAACTTAGTGAGATCCGATATATGAGAGGCGTCGAGTTTTGAAATTTGGTTGCTCGAGAGATCCAGGGTTTCAGTTTCCCGGAGTCCCTTGAACTGGTTTCTTTTTAATTCCTTTAACTTGTTGCTATGGAGATCGACTGTTTTTACCTTTCTCAACAGAGCGAGCGACTCGACTGGCAAGGAAGTAAGCGTACCTGGTATAAGAAAGTAAAAATCAAATAGAATCGGAAAGCAACCGCATCAACTAGGATATTTATGAACAAAAAAACGGATTATTTGACATTCACCGTTTGTTATGTGAATTCTTTCCAGTTTATCCGTAGCCAAACTGTGTGTAAAACTGTCGTGAGGTAGTTCCTTCATTCGATGACCATCGATGTTCAGGATGGTAAGATTACCAAGAATGTTGAAAGCTTCTTTGGGAAATTTTTCGAGTTTGCTTCCAACGAGATGAAATTCTTGCAATGTCCTGTTAACCCCCAGGAAGCTGTGTTCTTCTATGATCCTTATCGGCGTGTCGATAAACTTCAAAACGCGAACTTGAAGAGGGTAAAGTACGGGGCCGTACAAGCGGGCTTTGAAAAAAAACGAATTCCATATTATAACATTAATTAAAAATGTTATTCTCGCCTTCTTCTTAATCTCAGCTCACCGATGCTGCATTTGTTGAATACTAGTTCCTCTATCGGCACCCCTTCGTGGGAAAGGTTTATCAGTCCCAGACTCGAACTGGCTAAATTCGCGTTGTCGCATCTAACGTAAAGTCCTTTATCGCTTCCTCTCACGCAAACACAGGGATGAAAAAGCGTCTGCCTTTCGGGACACGGGTACCTCGGTCCAAGTGGTATGTAAATCCCGTCGACGACAGACGTCGCGATAACGACCAACGCAACCACCGACAGCATGATATCTATATTTGTAACACGCAAAAAAAACGTTAACCACCATTATTAGGAAAGCCAAAGAATCAAGGCAAAAATATACGATGATTCATCGTGAGTAATGTTTTGGCCGATATATGAGTAACTCGTTCTTCCTTTTTCTGAATTCATCTTGTCATTTGCGGTATATTACATGGGTCATAATTAAATCTCATTCTTTCACTCGCCATACTAGAGATTTTTACCCACGCTTCGAACTACTTTAGGAAAGAGATCAGGTGCCTGCTGTCGGTCCATACATGGGACGGCAACGTCATTTCTTGTCATTGACCTGCGGCTTCGTGAATCATTTTTTTTGCTTACAATTTTTATTGCAGTTTGGGGATGAATATTGTGGGGATGAAACCAGGCCATACATAGGTACCTGCGTATGTATCACGTTGGGAAAACATAAACCAGATTCAGCCATAAAATAATTAAACTTGAACTGGATCACCGTGCCACTCACCCGGATGGATGTTAACCTACGGTATAACCGAGGCGTGAGATTTTAAATTAATTATATTAAACTCGTCTATCTTAATTTCTATGATCCTTTGCTCGACGGGATAACCTGACCCCGATATCGGTGTACGAAAGGAAACATGTTGCCCGTGCTGTAGCAAGTAAGCTTGTAAAAAAACGTATAGCTAGCTGACCTTGCGATCGAGAGAGGATCGACCCTGGCGATCTTTTAACCGGAATCACGAAAAATTCTTGTTATAATCGCTATTATTATTATTGCTGTTCTTACTGTTGTTGTTATATATTTATTGTTATTATCAGTGCGACAAATTCCGTGTGTTAAATTTTTTTCATATCACGTTACAAGGTATTCAACTTATTCAACTTTCACATCTCGTCAGAGCGTGTAATAATCTGGGCGCGTAGAATTATATATATTTTTTTGTTATTTGTCAATTTATATCGGAACGAAAAACCAAATAACAATAAATAAAGATAAGGTCTCTTTTCAAAGCAAAACTATAAGTCATCGCGTTCTAAATGCGCGGCAGCTACGACAGTTATTATGTATTTAGGTATTATAGGTACATTCTAAACCCATAATGTGTTCATAACTGTTCATTCTAGTTCATGTTAATTACATGTATAGTCATCTGAATAAGTTTGTGCGCTCGCGTTTGTGATAATGTTATAGGAAAAATGACAGTTAATCGATTCGGATGAATACATCGAGTACATAATTAAAATACCGTTTTTTAAACTCATATAATACGTATTTTGATTTCCGGGATAATAAAATCTCCATAGATTCGGATATACATAGCCGAGGGAATTCTTCGCGCGCGTTCAAATCTCTGAAAATTGGTTTTTACAATATATTCTCTCCCAGCATTAAAGTCTCCGACACGCGCATCACCAACCGCTGCATCTCTACTTCGTAGGCTGTATGGAAAAACATTTTAGTGGAAAGGTCTCACGATCTTGCGGTATAATGTCAATTATTTCGATACACTATTATCGTTGATTTTCAACCTCTCGATAGAACAGACGATGATTAATCGTTGGGAGTCGCAAATTTCTGACTGAAAATCTTACGTTTCTCAAAATTTGTATTACTATCGTCCATAGTAAATTGTTCATGTATTTACCGATGAATTCGTTAATCAATCAGATTTCGAAATCTTCTCTTTTTTCATCAATACAGTCGTTGCCGAATTGTCAGCGTATCGTTGAACAGCTGTTCAGGTCCTCGATTAAAAACGACGCACATATTTGAACACTTTCCTTCTTTGAGCATGTCTTATTGTACTAATTCAGAATAAGTTTAAGAATTTTAAGGCATGATTTGTAAAGATGTAGATGGAGGTCTAATTTATCGGTGAACAGCAAATCTGCACTCGAAAACCTCGGAAGAGACTACTGCGAGAAAGTACGAGAGGTACGATACCGTCGGTGCTGAAGTATAACGATCCCTGTATCTTGTCCCACTACTCGGACTCCGCTTCTAAAGAAAAGATTCCATTGGCCGATCGAAAACGGTATACAGTTGAGACTTTCTCTACTAGCTAGTGTCTCGTACATTGTAATACAATGCGTTGAATGCGTGCTGCTGACATTTTGAATCAAGTCAAACACATAAAGGAACCGAAGAGAATAAAACAATAAGTAATAATTGACGAACCCCAACGTTTAAAGTAATAAGTTATTTAATGTCTTTTGTTTTTTCAATATTATATACTCGACGCCACATGCGGTAAATTTCCTATACGGTACACAATATTATTTACAAATCTCTCTTATTAATAGCATATATGGTATAGTGAACATGATAATTTCGCTTCTTTACAACCCACTCACCTCACATATTTTATACTATTTATAGATAACAGCGATATTCGTGAATTGTATTCGGACAATTCTCGCGAGTATCACATCTAGATTTATTACAGTCCACTAAATCTATCTACTTACGTATGGATAGAACATAACATTTTTTTAGATAAACACAATTGTTTATTGTGTGCAATCAATCGATCCATCGATCGATCATTTCTTTGAATCATTGTTGCCGTTTGGATGGAATGTATAAAACGTAGTATTGGTATCGCGTAATGATAAATTGGACTTTTCAAAGTCTGGTATTTTCAAATTTGCTAATATCGGCTCCGTATATTTGGAAGATTTCTTTTTATATATGACATAAAAGTTAATAGAAAGAAACAAAAACTAATCGTTATCTTATAAGCGGCGTTCTTTCTTTTTTTTTTCAAATTTCTCTAATTAATTATGTCGCATCGTGCGCCAATTACTATGAACATTATTCCCTCACTTAAATAATGCGCGATTCATTGCAACCACTAATATCAATTAACTATAATTATTTGCTACCACAATATCATATCTTTTCATATACCCTATGTATATCATTCATGATTATCATCATCATCTCTTTTTTTTATCGATTCTTGTGTATTTTATTTCATTTTTCTATGACTTGAATTGTGCATTTTGATTACACGCGAATCGTTGCAAATTTAATGACACCACATTGACTTCTTTTTTTTTTTCTCAAACTATTTCCTACCATAACTCAGCTGCGTTTTCAATTTATGAGCACCCGACGTACGCGTTATAATAATAGTAACAACAACAACAACAACACAACAATAACAACAACAATAATAATAATAATACTTAAAAACCATCATATCAGTATTACGTTTTTCGTATTCTCTTTTTGCGCAATCGTCAGCTCGATAGTATACAGATTTTTTGTTTATTTTCACTTATTTACACAACTATCACAATGTCTTTGAACTACATCCTATGCTAAATGGTATCTAAGGATGGAAAGGAAAAAAGGAATTAGACTAAATCAGCTGTTGAGAGATTGAATCGTTGGATTCTCGTAACATGGTCTATACCTTCTCGAGTTTTTCCGTTGAGCAATCTTCCATTTCATCAGCCGTAGCTGAATTTGTTATGGAATTTATTGTTATTTGTGTCTTTCTGTCCGATACTAATAATTCATCGCCTCCTAGGGTAGAATTCGAACTATTTAAAAGTCCATTATTTTGCGGTTGATCCACGTGAGTTGGTATTATACCGGCGTTAGCTTCTTCGATCGCTTTTCGCAGCTTGAAATATGAGAAGAAGATCATGAAAGTGGAATAGTAGAAGAATTTAGAAAGAAAAGTTACTTTCAGTATTTTTTTAATCAAATTTACCTCTTTCAATGCCACTACGCCGACCAGACGACCAATCGCTGTTACGTAGGCGTGATTCACACCGACCATACTGAAAAGGCTGTGAACTTTTAGCAACGAAGTTCGTTCGACTAGTTGGAAGGGTGCTGGATCTATGTGACATCTTGAAAAATCAACTTCTAATGCCATTTCACTTTCTTCCCATTGTTTTTGGTCCTCGGCTGACATGTCGATCACTCTCTCGCGGGGCTAAATGATATATGTTTTATTGATTCGAGTGAAAATTTTATAGATTTTTTTTACTTTTGGCAAAAAAGAGAATCGAGTCATTGCTGAACTCACTAGCTGAACTTTTTTCAGAGTCGTTGGACTCGGGGATAGCATCGGTTGATGAGATGGAACGTGAAGAGCGTCGACACTGTCCCTCCTATCGACACTGACGCTTCCACCGGAACCCATTTCTGGATCTGGATCAACGTCTTGTAGCGTTGCTGATTTACGAAATATTGCTTCGAAAGCTAAACGTATTCTGGAAAGGGAAATTCGGGAGTTATCGATTCCTGTACTCACAGGACAATCCGCCCCTCCCTTCTTCACCGTACTCACCTACTCTCTGCACCCGTTACAGTCGTGTAAGGAGTTACCGCCGGACTGACCAATGGACTGAAACCCTTCAGAGTAAACGAATGCGTCTTTTTTAGAATCGATTTCTTCGGCTGGGATCCGAATATCGGTGAGTGGAAAGTGTGCTGCTAAAAAATGAAAGCTATGATAACATTTTTCAATAGATTCCTGATTAATACATCAATTAGTTTTCTCGGATTTCATACTAACTGGATCGTGTCCGTTTCCCGAGGATGTCAGATCGCTGGTACTTTGTCGTTGCATTTTCAATATGTCCGGTGCAGGAATGACCTCGAATCTAGATGGTCTTCTCGTTCTTTCTTGTTCCCGAATTTGCCTTTCCATCTCTTCTCTGGCCCGTTCTTCTGCCTCTTTTTGCCACTTTTGTGCTACTTGTAACCTTCGTTCTCTACCGATGTGCTTTTCTATAAGCTTTATTAGTTCTAATCTCTGTATAGAACCCAGGAGAATCATTGAACCTGGATTGTCAGCGAGAGGAAAACCACGAAGCTTACGATTCTCCTTTAATATTTCTTTCAAACGCTGATACGTTATACCGTGCCAAATGTACTTCACATCGCGCACCATAAAGTCCTCGACGTAGACGTTGTACATACCTGATAATTGAAAAATAATTCTAACCCTTTTCTATTATACTTCCAGTTTTTTATTATGAAACAATTGAAATAGCGTGTTACGAAAATCTCACCTGAACTTGAAGGCAGAAGATCCGGCAAGTAGGGTAGTTTTTTTATTAAAATTATACTGTCGTATATACTTGGCTGCAGAAGAGCGGCGATGGCGTTGCTTATCAGTACGGCTATCATTATCGGCACTATATGAGTTATCTGACCGGTCATTTCGAAAACTATAACCGATACCGATATGGTGTGAGTTACAGCACCGGAAAATGCCGCCGCGCCAACCGTCGCGTAGCCTCCTATAATATTGTCAGAAGATTAGGTACGAGGAGATTATTTGGAAAACATAGGAGCGGCGTAATTGGACTGATTCTATTTACCTAATTGCTCAATCTGAGCGTGCATATTATTTTTATTTTTATGTCTTTTTACCGCGCCTTAGATACGCCTTAGAAATAATTAAATAATCAAGTCAAAAGTCGTCAAAAGATAGCTTTTTCTTTTCTTTTTCTTTTTTCAAATTACCTGGTGTAATCGGGCTCATGACACCCCCGTATCTAACGCCATTGGGAAACCAGAGTGCCATAGCCTCACCCGTTGCTCGGCCAAGAGCTGCTCCGATTTTGAATACTGGTATGAATATCCCGGATGGCACAGGAACCGTGGAACTTATTATGGAGAATGTGAACTGCGGGAAAATACATGAACAAAAATAACGCACGGTTGACAAAATCTAAACTGTTTTAGATCTTTTAGAATATTAAGACGAAATCTTTACTCACGGTGAAAGCGACGTAGCTTAATAATCCGATAAATACGTCGGTGTATTCCGTCGACCAATGTTGAACAACGTTCATTTCTCCGACCGTTAAATCTGCCTTGTTCCAGGTGAAGTTTACGAACAATCCCATCACCTGTTCATGCGTTGTTAAATCGCCGGCCATAAATTGACCGAGACCAAGAGGGAACGAAACGGAAGCGACGAGGAGCGATACGATTCCTGGGTACAAAAATCGGCTGGAAATAAGTCAACGAATAGAATTAAGAAAGGCCAGTTTTTTTTATCGAAATCCGACTTCTTTTTTTGAGTGACCAAATGACATCTTACTTTTTTTGAAGAAAACTGTTCATGCTCTTGTTCTTCCGCATGAAAATAACGTACTGTCTATGAAGCCATACGTAGAATGCGCCTCCCAATCCGCTTCCGACACCGATAAGAGCGAAAACGAACAATTCCTGAGGGTCGAATGGAAAGTCCGCGGTGAAATTAGTGGGGAACATCGCAGTGATCGTTTCCTCTTTGTTGAACCATATCGCCAGTAATCTGAATGTGGTAGCGCCGCATACGGCGGCAAAAAAACCTCGCCAGTAATTCCTCACGGCAAAATAAACCGTCGTTACTTCGATGCTGAATAAAACACCTCCGATTGGGGCGGCGAAACAAGCGGCAACTCCAACCGCACAAGCCGCCGCTAACATCTCACAATTTCTACTTTCGTTCTCGTAGATCCCTTGGAAACTTGTAACCAATTTTGAAAGCAGCGTTGCGACTATGCTCGCTATGTGGACAAACGGACCTTCTTTACCAAGAGGAAGACCTGATCCAAGAGTTACCGTTAGACCGATTATTTTTGCCACCAATGTTCGGAATGTCAAGTATTCTTTCAAAGCTACGCCTCGTAGTATCGTCTTCATTTCCGGTATACCAGAACCTATACTCTGCGGAGCTACTATGTGGACAAAACCGGCGCTGAAAAGGATCAGGCAAACCGGAAGTGAGACCCAAGCGAGGTACTGCAACGCTGGCTGCGTCGTTAGGTCTTGGTAAAGCCATATCCTAGCTGTTAAAATTCAGTAATTTCAGTACTTAATTTCTTAATTTCAGTACTCAAGTTTGATAATTGTTATACCGTTGTTGCAGATCGATATTCCCTTGTCCATCGCGTAGCTGAGGAATGCCATAATCACCCCTAGGAGCGCTAGGAAAACCCAATCTTCTCCTAATCTTGCTCCCGTGTGTTTCCATGCGAATGCTAAAACGGCTAATAGTTTTCTACACAAAGGTCCACGCTTCTTAGATTTCCGTAATTCATGCGCTCGGTCCTTGTCAAATTTTCTTCTTGCTCTGTCCTTTGATCTGAGACGTCTTGCTTCTTCCTTTGCATATTCACCGAGGTCCTTCGTGTACCGACCGTACATCTGATAATGGTAAAAAATTAATACAGTTTGTAAAACAAGAAAATTTCGAATGAATCTCACGTGCAATTTACTTCATTAGACAGGGATGAAAATTATTAATCAATCGTCTCAGTGTCATTCTTCAGCTCGTGCAATTTCGTTCGTCGCTCTCGTTATTGTTATTATACTTACGTAATAATTTTCGATCGTTTGTTACAGGATTATCTTTCAGAGGAATCTAAGGGATGGTCGTTGTCTTTTTTTTTTTGTGTTTATCGCGAAGAGAACAGATCCCAAGGAATCTGATTGCGAGTAGCTTTGATATCGAGTAGCCCAAAGTTTTCAGTTTTTGGCAACCCGCGTCTCTAGCATGTGAGACGTGATGCGGATTTCACTTCCATTCTGCGTTTCACGTGACGGGTGAGTGACAAACGTTAATATAAAAATTGTACACAACAAGCAATTATTTTCCGGTACCGTTTCACTTTAAATTTTATTTCATTTTATTTTATTCCTTTTTTTTTGCCAACGTTTAAATTTTATATACTCACGAGATAATCATCGTTGCAGACAAAATAAGCTCTGTCGAGCGTTGCTGCGGGCAACAACATTCGATAATATATATTTTCTTTTATGTAATATTAGTATGAATATTTTTTTTTCAATCTCATTGTAATTGTTATTAACTTTATTAAGTCCGCAGGAAGAAGTATTGCGTATTAATTCAGCACTATTTAAATTTCCGCCACCACCACCACCACTTTCATCAGCATCGGCGGTGTTATAACTGCGGAAATTAATTTTAGCATCTGCATTGCACATCCCTAGCGGAGACAATGAGAATACTCGGGCGAAGAGATTTGAGAGATTTAAAAATTATTCTACACTATTCATGATCATTCTAGTATGTAAAAGTCAGCATCGCAACGCAAGACTTTTTTTAGTATTTACATTTCTCTGACAATAAGTCCTGAAATTTTCTTGAAATTAGCGAGTACGTTTAGATTACGATTTGGTTTTGAACACTTTGTCATTTTCTTTGTCGTTTTACTTTCAAATTTTCTACGCGTCTTTCTATTTTTTTTTCATCTACTGGCAGCTCGCGCTTCTCAGATGAGAAGATCGCAGCGAGTGCTATGCAATACTATTGCTATGCGGATCACCGATACGTCTCAAGGGCCATACCGAGGATAAATATAAACCCTAACTACGATTATAACATCCATATATCGGATTTCTATACCTCCACTTCTCGTGTGCATCTAGGTACGTACACCTATAGATGTGATGAAAAACGTTGTGCAAAGATTTCTCCTACTCGGTCGATCATTTTATTATTTTCAGTTTTGTTTCTTCAATTGTATTCGTAACAGAGGTGAGGGAAGTATTCTCAACGGTTGGAATACGGAGTATCGAATGACGACGTGTTACTTTTAGTTATAAACATGAAAACATGAATAACAGTGCGACGATCAAGGATATCCACTAGGTAATTAATTACATTGTTCTAATTTTATTTGTGGTAATGGCTTCTCGATAACGAGGATATAATTGGTGAATTATAAGCATGTCAGATTACTGTCTCAATTGTTTCAGTAATCGTATTGTCCCGAGCAAAATTGCATGTTTATATACCTCAGCGATTAGTAATTTTCAACCCGCGATGAGGTAAATTTTTCATTCTCTAATTAGATCCAAAGTGTTGCGGATTAAATGCATGCCGTAATAATTATTTACACGAGGATGAAAAAAATTGGCGGTCACGAAAAATAATTTAATTTAATGGTTTTTTTTGTTATCATTTTATTCTCGCCTTCATTTTCCTTCATACTCTTTGTATTCAAAATATCATTCACGTTATAAAGAGCTGCGTGTACACAAGTCTTGTAACAAATTGCTTATTAGAATGACTGAATGCGTATAATAAGTGACATGGTATATCATACTCGTATAGGTACGTACGTTAACATACGTAACATTAAAGCCTTTAGATTCGTCTCAACGCTTTGCGGCGGAAACATGTCCAATTTATTATACTCTACTCTGCGATCGTTGCTCACGTAGTTGTACTTGCGTTTGGCACTCTGTTAAATAAGCATTTCAAATTTTACTTAAAAGACTCCATATCGTCGTTACACAGCCATAATATATTTGAAAAAAAATATGTGTAAAGCGGTTTTTAGTAGTTGCGCTTGCAAAATAAATGAAATAACGATATGTTTTAGCGAATGATGCCGGGGGTTTAGTTTCTGGCTGAAAGCCAAAAGATTTCTTACTTCTTAAACTATATAATACCTACCGGTATACTCCGCACGATTTTAAATAGACCTTTCTAACACCTTTATACTATACTGCAATACATTTGCAACAAGATTGCGTTTAAACTTATATAGTTTACGTCTAGATTTGAAACTTGGAGACATACAAAAGCGTTGCCCAATCATTTATTTGTTTACACACTTATTTCCGAATGATCATTATTTGTTTAGCATGCTCAACGAGTCTTTCATTTTTCTATTCCAGCCAAAATTTAATTCCATCATGCGACAGGCGAGATGCGTTAGCCATTCATGTATCCATCTCTCATAATAATCCTCACATAAGTGTTAATGTAGTCGAAGGCGTCAAAATCCTGTTGTTCTTCTTCAGGATTTGGTGGAGGACACGGATAAAAAGCCTGCGATGGCCTAGCCAAAGAATTGATCGTAAATGAGAAACGAAAAGGTGAATATATCGTATTTTCAGTGTAGAGAAATAAGAAAAATTTTCATCATCATCTGCCAATTATAATTTTTCCTTTTCTTTTTATACCTGTGCGGATGATTCTTTCTGTTCCCCTTCAGCTTCGCCATCACCCTCGTGAATTCTTCCCATTCTTTGTCAACTTCTTCCTCGCTTCCCTCGGGATGATGATGATGAGGAGGAAGGTGGCCACCCTCCCGGTCGTCGAGCAACTCCATCTTGCCAGTTTGTCCCGACATTTTTTATGTCTTAGCCGGTCAGTTTTTCGAAAATGATTCCGAACGAAGGTACCTCACTTTCATTTCTTTGAAATAATTTCAATCGTTACGCACTCGACGCTCGTCACTGCACACTTCTTTTCATCAATATCACTTGTACATATTTTCTGTTCTCTTTTTCCTGTTAGATTTCCTCTGAAATAGGTGCAGGTAATAAACGGACACGAGGAAAGAAATTTCATAAAAATGTATGAAAAAAGCTACGCTGCTCCGTCGGTTGCCAACGACAACAGCAATGAGTCACTTTGATGGATAAGAAGAGTGAAACATCTACTAAATCAACTACGGTGGAAGTTGTACGCCTTCTGCTGCAGAATAGCCTACACTATGCACGGTAGCAACAGCGCGTTCGTCCAGCTCATCAGCCAATTTACAAATTAGCCACACCATCGCAAAATATTCTCTACGTATACGATGTCAAACCTCCAACACCTCGATAAACTTATGACGCGCCAATTTGTACCCCGCGCTACTCGACCCTTCCAGACTCAATACGTGAGTATCAATCTACCCATATACGTTTGAATTCCTTATGTGATAGTACGCGCCATTTGCCTTATTGGTCATCATCATATCCTTTTCTATCGACAAATCAAATTCAAATACTTCCTCCTCTTCCTTTTACTTCTTCTGCTTCTTCTTCTTCTTCTTCTTCTTCTTCGTAGTTTTGAATTTCGATGCCGAGCTTATCAGGTGGCAAAAAAGCGTGACATTTTTTCAAATTCCAATTCGATCAGTTGTGATTTTGAGGGTGTGAATCGTTTTAACGAATTAACTCTTATATTCGCGTTTTATATGTATCTATGTGATACGATAGCGCTATATCGGCTGGTCCATAATGGACTATTTCCCCTAATTCAGTGGCTCGTAGGAAGTCACCTTCAAAGTCACGGATATACAAGCTTCTCATTACGCTCAAATTTCAGCGATTCATATTACCCAGTCTCCGCCCGGGCGAAGATTTTTTCTTTGTTTCTGACGGCCGTGAAATGAAGTTGATAATTAAATCAAAAATATTAATCATACCGTACCTTTGGCAATGCGTATTCAGATTCTGTTATCGCCCCTCGTTTTGGATACATTGCAACTGCCATGTACTCCTTTTTTTTCGTTTTTGAATTTACCATTTTTCTTCCCCGATTTATTTAGTTTATTTTATTCTTTTTTTTTTCTAAATTTAGAAGAGTCAACGAATTAGTGAGAAGTTTGCTTCTGAATTAAGAACGTTTCTAACGCTTTTAGCTTTTCATGTACCGAACTATGCATTTTATATCACAGGGATATGGATTCTGAAAGTTTCTAGCATCGAAAAAATCAACTTCTTACAAAAGTTGTTGGAAAAAATGATTTTTACACTCACGCGTTACATGTGCTATAATTCATCTCCTATTATCGGTTTGAAGTTAACACGAAATTCCTTTTCATCTCCCATGAATGATAATAGACACATAGGTATAATTCTAACGGCAAACGAGTCCGACGATACTGATGAAAATTTTTAACCAACGCGATGCTCCAAAGTTACTTTAAAGTTTATTCCGTATATGTTCAATTATTGTCCCTACGCTTACGGTATAGCCGGTGCAAATGATAAATAAAGATTTTCTATTTATCACGCCGCAAAATATATAACAGCACTAATATTTGTCCGTTGAATAGCAAAGAACAAATTTAAATAATCCATTCGGGCAAAGAACACCGACGTTTTACGATTATGTGCAAACTTATGCGGAGTTGGCAGCTTGATATACAATAAACTCGGGCAAATAATTGCCCAGGTTTTTCCTCTAGATCGATTAGAAAATTTTGTGCGATTGTAATCCTGATATAATTCGCGTCCGAAGAGTTGTGTATAAATTATAGAGGACAAACAGGAAATACGCAATGATACCGAAAAATGCTGCAACGTTGTTATTTGTTCTCATCATCTCTTGATTTCTTCTAGTGTCTCTTACTAAATTTCTCTCACTTCTGCTACCGCATGTATCCAAGCAGCATATCTTCTCTATCTTTATTTGTTCTTCCGCTCTATCATAAGGCAGGCGAGCGTCGTTGCCGAGATTAACAACAAGTATAATAAATTGGACAATGCGAGCAACTAGCAACAATATATATAACTAACACAACGACACTACAAATAAAATGCAAGATGCACATTAGATGTAAATAGTATAACATGCGATAGTAGATAATAACGGGAGGGAGGCAAAGACCATGCATGTATTTAAATAAATAACTAAGTGTGTGCGAAGTAGTAGTAACGGACATACCGCGACGGTCCTTCCTCGAATCGCATTATCATCGGCTTAAAAATTCGAACCGAATACATAAAAAAAAGCGCATGATTTGAAGGACAGACAACCATCGAAAAATTACGCATATTATTGCCGAAATATCATTCGTAATTTTTCTAGAATTTCTATAAAGAATTTCTAAATTGAAAGGCAAATTTTACAGTGGTAATCATTTTATAGTATCATCGTGACAGTTGTTTTATTTTATTTTATTTTGTTTTTTTTCTCAATATCACGCCTCATATCTCACAGACTAGTGAAATGCCATTAAAATCCCAAGGCTCGTATCGCGACTGCTGTAATTGTTGGTCTTTCGAATGATTATAGCGATTTTATTTATTGGTGTAATTATTTGTGCAGTATACATGTAATATACACCTACTATATTGCCATGGTATCTAAGAAATTATGTCACGAGGTCACGGTTTCGTCGTAGTTACCTGTTAATAAATAAATAAATGCGCAAACAAATGACTGAAAATATTGAGGTAATAATGAAAAAAATTAGGTTTGCCATCGTAACAATAGGGCGTCGATTTGTCAAGTTGCGCTTTTATGATACCTATATACCTGCGAAGTAACTATTGACGTCATTGTCGTTGATGTCACTCTTAACATTCTCCTCATCTTTGCTACAAAACTACTTTCTCTTCGATCCATTGAATGACGTCGTTGCATGCGTCAGAATATTCTTTTATTTTTGCGCTTTCAGGATCGAAGATTTGGTTTCTTCATCTTACTCAGAATCAGCCAAGGAGATTTCCTCGACATCGGGATAAATCGGGAGCAATGTTCTACGATGACCTTATAAACAAGGAAAATCATATGTATACCTTATAGGTAAAGTATACTCGTTTGTTAGCTTCCTAATTAGCACTTATTACCATAATTCGGACCTCGTGGTAGGCGTGTCATTAATTAACCGTCGCAACGAACCCCAACGACTTACTATTTACACCTGCAATCAATCGCATATTGCAATCGGTAAATTTTATCCGGAACAAATATTGTGCTTTCCCTTGAAGTTTAGAAGATGCAGAAAATATTTGGAAAAAAATACACGTCCTTCTATCTTGTTACAGTTGCAGACTTATCTTATGTTGTACGAATCTTTACTGTACTCTTCTAATGCGATGTCGGATAATCGTTGGATCGTAGGTCATCTTGCAGGCTAAATGCTGTGCATATTGACGATTTATTTTATATATTTTACCAACTTGTAGCGACTGAAAAAGCGTTTAATGACCCACGCCAAGAGATTTCATTGGAATTATTATTTGTCACGTGGGGTATGTGCTGCGCGAGGGTCAAAGTTCATTTAAATATTATGTATAAACGGTCACACTCTTCCGTACGTGCCACAATTCCATTTATTTTGTTTGTTTGTTTTCTTATTTTTTTCTTCTTTCGATTCTGCTCTTTTTGTATTATTTATTTGGACGTTGATTGCACGAAGTCATGCACAATTTTTTTCTCGTATCTTTGGAAGTTGGTTGGAGAGAGCTTTTTATGTATGCATGTATACGTATAACATACATATACGAGTAGTTAGCGTTGATCTGGAGTGTGCACGTGGTGTCCACGTCAAAATGTTGTATTTTATTTGAGTCCTAATTATCAGATATACACGAGATAAATACATACTATTCTAACAATGAGTAAATAAGAGCATGGAGCGCAATCCATCGTGAACCTAAAAACATTCTTGTTTATTTCCAGGCGAAGGTGCGCGGGATGTCATTGGTGATCGACGAAACACACTGGCAATATGTGATCGACAGAATCGATCATCTTGGGATTCTTCCAATTCAGGCTAATACGGTATAACTACAGTTATAAATTTTAGGAAGTAGCATGAATCAGAGCTCGCTAATTCTATCGAAATTATTTATGAGTTTAGTTTATGTTAGACAGTTGGTCGGTTGGAGAACACGTAAGTTACATGGTCACATGCATAATATACTTGCGAAATATATTTTAACTAGCATACACGTGATATGTATACCACAGTTGTCAATCAGTGTGTATTTCCATTGCGAAATGGAAAAAGACGTATCAAAATTTAAGCATGTATTAGAGTCGACCAGTTCGTCTTTTTTATTTTTAATTTCAACTAAATTTTGACGAAATTATTACGTATCAACATCATCGGCATAAAAAGAAAAAGAAAAGAAAAGAAAAAATAATTAAGAGAC
Source organism: Athalia cordata (assembly GCA_963932425.1). Classification (NCBI taxonomy): domain Eukaryota; kingdom Metazoa; phylum Arthropoda; class Insecta; order Hymenoptera; family Athaliidae; genus Athalia; species Athalia cordata. Next base: position 3,210,415 of record OZ010627.1, read on the forward strand.
AGAATTCGTTTAGAAATATAATAATCAAAGTATGAAACCTCCGCACACGCTCCAGTTTTTCAATAATGTCCTAGAGTAATAACAAAAGATAATCAAAAATCGATACAGTGAACATTTTTCAATCAATCACTTGCACGACCTTGATCCTTTCACTTTTTGCTAGTATCGTGGACGTCATGATTCGCCGGTAATCAGTCCGTTTAATAAGACTAATTTTTTTTTGTTCGTATTTTGTTTAGTTCAAATCTCGAAAATAATTCACGTCAATTCGTCGTGGTTATCTCGGTTCTTTTTTATTTATTATATATAGAAAAAAGAGTGTGAAAAATTATGCAAATTCAGTTATTTACTTATTATATGAATTGCACGTGAAAATATGTGTGTATAAGAGGCGTAGGTATATCAGGTGTTGGTCACATGAGAGAGCAATATACGAAAGACGATGTTTCGACGCAGAGTAAGCATGAGTATTGCGATCAGGTGAACAGCTGCAGTTGTGGGGATCTTGCGGCACGTTGTATCAGCGTTTAATGAACGTCAAGGCAATCATCATTTTACTGCACAGATCGGTAAAAGATTGGCTCGTTCGTTCGAGATGTTGCGTAATTTTCTACACTTATGTTTTAAACATTGAGTAATACAGGTGAACTTGATTTCCTTCTTGTTATTGTAATGCTTCAGACAGCGTGAAATTATACTATATTGTTATTGGCAACGTGTATAGCGTACTTTAACGTTTTAGCAATACAGGGCTTATTAAATTACCTCTAATTTATTTAACTTGAGTAATTAGTACTTATTAAGAACAGATTAACAAAGCATTTTAATCGGTCACCTGAATACTATAACACTCAAAACTTCGCTTGTTTTCCCAAATAACAAAACGAACGTTTATTCAATTCATTATAATTATTTTAACAACATAGGCTGTTGCTACAATACACTAGAATTATAATTAAAATGCAGCCAGTTGTTTCATAATATACAACGTTAAGAATAACAAAATACTGACCAAAAAACCCCGGTGGAATATGAACGAGACCTTTTCTTCTTTTGAAATAAGAATTACATCCAGAATTAATGAAATAAAATCAATTAATTTTTCTTTTTTTTCAGAATGCTGTGACCCACCTGAGGGTCGTTGATTATTTCTGATGTGACTTTCGGTTCTGTAATCAGCTGTGAACAAATGCTCAGCGATTATAATCGCGGCTTCTTTACTCGTCTCAACTATCCTCATTCAATCAGCTATCAATTTGTACACCTCTTTCTTTGGCCCGACCATTTTCGTCAGCGGTAAATATTTTCTATCTACTTTTTCTTAATTTCTATTTTTTTTTATTCATTCAGTTATCAGATTCCATAGTTCTTTGAACTGTGAGCACATAATCATAGAATTATGTATGCGTGAACTTAATTCTGTGTTCTTATCAAATTGAACCATGCAAATAAATTCTTTTATCAGAATGATAAAATAATCTGCACAATCTGATGTGTTGTAAAAGAAATTCGGAGATACGATATACATGCGAATTCGTATTACAGTGTCTAATTAACATTAGATATCATTAATCCTTATTATAATTTTTGTTGTAAGACTGTTCCTAGCTTCTCCTTCATTCCCGATCTTTCATCGATACTAGTAGCCCAAACAAAATATAGTAGAGTCTGAGCTTTCATCGTAAACGTGTAAAATAATTTGCATACGTATACGCACGAGATACATATTTAGACCCGTTTCACATGCCGATCTGTAGGAAAGGAATAAGGTTGTGTGTGTTTGGAACGAGTCCATTTTTCTTACGAAATTCCCTCGAGCTAGGGAAGTCTTGAACGATCATTCTCGTGCAAAGTCTTCTCAATAGGTATCACCAACTGTACGCAATACCCATTGGTGAAGTTGGCTAACAAAATCCTACTGCCAAATCTTTTCGAGTTGCATTTTATAGAACAGAGCCCGAAACAGGGCCGTCTTCAAAGCAGATTATCGGCTGATCATTCACACCTTATCGCTACATATTAAATAATACCTAACTTTGAACAGTAGTGGTAGTGGTATGTTATTTCTTATTGGACTCATGATTTATTTTATGTTTTTGTAATTGTTTGTTTTGTAAAGGTTATGCGATAATCCTTTTTTTCTTCTCTCCTATGGTTTTTCTTTTATCGTTTGTCGATTATCACACCCTTGTTACAAGTATGTTCAAATATGCTTAAAGTCCACAGCGACGCATTGTAGCGGCAACTCTTACCTATAAATACCTGTACCCATTTGCATACTCTGTACTTATTGCGTACAGATGGTGCTACCGGTGCGAATTTATTGTCAACTTCTTTTTCATCGAGTGCAATGTAAAAGTATATTGCTATAAAAGTGCATTCGGATATGATATGGGGGGCAGGTAAATAATGCTCTACATCTATGTTTCTCGTCAAAGAATCTATGACATAGTATCTTATACTGTGTATATATTTTCTTCCGCAGAAATCATCGAATCGTTTGAATTCTTGGCACCTAACATTTCTTTTCCATGAATCATCGCTTTACGTCAAACCTTATGAAACGAACTACTTGTACTGACACAACACAAACGAGAGAAAAGAACAGAGAAGGGAAAAATTGGAGAGAAAAAAAGACACTTGATTTACGCAGATAAGTCATCAATAATCGAAGGTCAGTCTACATGATATAAGCTAATTGTATGTATTAATGATTGTGATAGTCATTTTGGTATCCGCGAAACACTGCGGTAGCATATATACGTATCCGTTTCGTTCATTATCGTTGAAAATAAAACAAAATAAAAAAGAAGAAGAATTAAAAAGCTACGGGAATCACAAAAAAAGAAACTTCCTTCTGCGTCAACAAATTTTATCACACACGATCATCGCGTTACTTTTCTTTCCTTTTTTTTCTTCATAAAATGTATCAGGGTACTTTCATGCAGTTATTCTTTATTTTTTTATGAAGTTTTCATCGCATAGATTAGTTTTGGTTTCGATCCAAAACTTCTGTCATGATTAATTCAAAAATATATCTTTGACTTGCCGTAGTGAACCTCGTTAGAAAATTATCAATCGCTCAATTTTTCTTCATTTTTATTGTTGTGCCGATAAATAATGAATATTTGCTCTGTGGTAAACAGAGATAAACAAAATGAAAATGAGAGAAGAAAAGAAACAAGCTTTGGTTGCTGATCGATGCGATGTGTTTTAGAATTCACAAATCCGTTGGGATTTTACTATAAAGTTGGAGATCGTGATTATTTCGAAGTTGATAATTAATAATATGTAATTTATTTTGTATTTTTATTTTCTTCAACCAAGTGGTAGCATTGAGAGTATAAAATAGCCCGATAAGATAAAGTGACTGTGCTCGTCGTGGTGTTGTCTCGTGTATATTTTACTCTTACGACTGCTTTGAGAGTAAAAGAAAGAGCAAATAAAAATGATTGAAGGAAAAATCGACTGCATCATCGAAGTAGCAGACGAGAGATGAAATTATATTGGATTTTATTATTCGTTCATAAACATCATGTGTACTTCAATAATTTATTTCGAATCGTTCAGTCTATACTTTTGAACGTGTTATGTACATATAAATTGCATAATATTTGAGAAACGATATCAGTTAGTCACCTGAAATTTGGATAATAGCATGTGCCTAAGTGGATTAGTGTGTCGATTAATTGATAGATCAAAATTCACGGCCTGACGGATAAGTAATAAGCCATGCAGAAATTTACAAATTGACGTACACCTATACGTCACTCTTATCATCATCTGTTCCCATAAATACACCATATAATATCCCCGGTATACATCGTAATCATAAATTTGGAAGGAAAGCCGCCAGATAACAATAATGATGGCTCGAGAGGCAGTGGGTATAAATAATTTTTATATGACAAAGGACTGAGAGGAAAAAGAACGAGAAATTGTTTAAAAAAGAGAAAAAAAAAAAGGAAAAGAAAAAGAAATAGCTATACATAGATTTGTATATCACGTATGTGACACGTGTCGTGGTCAGGTGTGGTTATTATGTGTGTGAAGAATGTTGACTACTAGCCAGTATACCTATATATATTTATATGCGCACATTTAAATATATGTAAATTTATAATGCATAATATAATTACAGTTGCGTGCGTCTACGATCATTAAAAGGGTGATTAGTAAATTTAATAAGTGTAATTTAAGAATATACCGAAAGGTATTTATAATGTCAGTGAAAGAGGAAAGGAACTCGGTTCTATTTTTTTTTTCTTTTTCTTTTTAATACGTGCAGATTCGTGGACATTCAATGTCAACTCTAGTAGCGACAGGAAAATCAACACAGATCGTTATTTTTTATCTCGCTGACGATGAGTGACGAAAATTGCATGAGCCTTTCTTTTTTATTTCGTACATAGTTTTGAGATTTTTCTTTTTTTTTTTTTTATTAGCACTGATATGTCAGATAAAAAGTAGTCGAGGGATTTAAAAATTTTTTGGTTTTTATTCTTTTTTTCGGTACGTCGAAACACTATCAAATATTTACTTACCAAAGTGTGATGGTATCCCAGCCCATACTCCTCGTCTAATCCTTTGAGTGCCGATGCCATTTTCAATTTTTTCTTTTTTTTATCAACTCAATTGATTGTTCTAATCTATCCGACTATTTCGTGATCGTAGTCATCGACGAATTTTGTTGTGTGCCGATATTCTTTGATATTTATGTCACGCGTGCCCGTCAGAATTATCGTTTTCCTATGCTTATGTTCTTTTTCTTCGTTTTTCTTTGTAATTATTCACTTGAATGTTTGACCCATTATCAATCACTCGATTCATCGCCGAAATTATACGGCAAACCTAATGCAGTTTCTCCACTGGGCCTCGGACCAGACGTCGCAACTGTAAAAGTCATTTTCGAATAAATTTATGAAAAAAGCACTTTCTGTGAATAAAAAATTTAAATAAAAAAAATAAATAATAACAATCACAAACAAATCAATAGATCAATGTAAATAATTATGCAACAAATTTCCACGTTCTCAGAACGATTGATTAATATTTACATAAATTTTTTTAAACCACTGCATTTTCATTAGAGAAAAAGTCTGTTTTCCGATTTGTTTTTTTCTTTTTTTTTCAATTATAATAGCAGACATTTATTGTTAGAAACTTTGCCAATTTCACAGAATTCCAAGCGAACGTATAATGTATAGGAATAATTCATGTTAAAATACCGATCGTTATTAATTAATTAAAATATGAATTAAAATTATTTATCCGTATTATATATTCATTCACTGTTAACTTGCACGTCTAATGTTAAAACACAAGGTCCGTATAACTTGTCAAAAATAAAAGAAGACTAAAAGTCAAATAGAATAAAATAAAATAAAATAATTCAAAGTTTTCTGAGTCAAAGCGGTCGAGTCGTGTGCGTTGGATATTTTCGGTAGCACAGCCGTCTGACCGGTTGGACGCTCGCGAGTCGACTGATAGAGAACGTGTGAATGAACAGCTGAGATTTGTAAAGTTTAAAGGGATTATTAAGAGTATATGAAGAGTAAACTAAATAAATAAACGTTTTGCTGTTATGTTATAACTAGATCACCCTGCGTATCTCTGCCTAGCCGGCGATGCGATTCTTCTCAGAGTCGGGGACTGTGTAATGTGAATTCTTGGTGGATTTATGGAAACCCACGGATAAGAGGGATATCAGTCTAGGTACGTATTTACACGCACGCACACGTGTAATTATTATTTACCAGAATCCATTGTAATATTGGTCGCACTGTTACTGTGTCGCGATAATACACATCTGCACGCGGTGTGTCGCACACGTGGCCGCATACACCTATGACATATCTAAGATCTCGAACCATACGATCACTCAGATCATGCGTATCGGATACACCGATAAACATTCATAAACGATCATGATCGTACCGATGCTAATAGATCTCCCGAAAATAGTTAAACATTTCTGTACATTGTTTTCCTTTTTTCATCATATCCTCATCAAATGTAACTCGTCCAGCTGAGCTCGGGGACTTAGCTTTGTTGATTACATTGGCTCCTCGGGAATTAAGGAATAAAGTCCGCCACAGATCTGCTTGGTCGATTAATTTTTTATCACAGTTTGAGAGTAAGCACGAGATGATGCAAAAATCGATAGAAGGGATAAGTAAAACTTGACAAACTTTTGGTTAAAGAATAAAAACGTTATAATTCATGTCTTTATAGATATAATATAGAATATATGCATATCGTATATGTATAACATTTATGTTTGTGTGTAATTAATAATTGTACAATGAGCCGTCACAACAGAAATTACAGTGTTTAAAGTAACATGAATATAACGGACCAAAAATGTCCATTTTCCTATTGCTCTTGCGCTGTTGCACGAACAAAAAAAGATAACTGATAACAATTAATGAATACTTTCAAATTTCTGGACTATTGACATCGAAAAAAATTGAATAACTGACAGACTACACGATGCCTTTTGACAATTGGCTTAATACTTATCAGGGATAAAAATTATGATAAGAATTGTGCGTTGGTTAAATATTAGCGTAAAGTTTTCGAAAAATATTTATTACTACAATATCTTTCTTTTCTGCCTGATGTTCCATTGATAATTGAATGGTATCTTTGTTTTTGTTTTTTAGTTTGTTTGGATTTTTTCTTTCACTTTAGAAATCACATTGTTCATATCATTACTGTTATTGAAATCATTACCGTTTTCTACGTACACCACCTAATTGCAAAGCATATCGTTAATATTACCATTATTGCTCCGAAGAAAACTCCTTTTTACCAATCTTATTTTCTATACTTAATCTTGTTATTTTAAATTGGTACCGACGCATTAATCTTCATATCTGATGAAGGATTCAAAGTTTAATCTTTATTCCCGGTCGGAGCTGGTTCCACACTCGACGTTGGTGTCGACGAAGGAACGGTTGAAGCTGAAAATAAGATAAAATAGTCAATAAGAATAGCGTAGAGAAGCGAATCGGATGAAACTTGAATAAGATTTTTCCATTTATTACCGATTATGATTATCAATATGACGACGCATATAATCCCAATAATTATCATCATCTTTAAGTTTTTCCACCAATATTTTCTTTTCAGTTTTCCTGCCTGCTGTTCGAACTGAGCTGCTCCCTGCTGTAAAGCGTCAGCTCTGTTGTCTAGTTCGGACAGTTTCTGATCACGTTCCAAGACCTTTTCAACATTAACCTTCATTATCCCGACAACCTCATCAACCTTTGCCTGCGTATCTTGCATCTTCTTGGTCGTTGATGCTTGCTGTGTAGATCGAGGACCACCCAAATCTCCTTCGCCAGAGAATCCACCGCCGTCCATGATTCTGAAAGATGATTTCAGAATTTCTTGTTAGGTAAGTGTTGAAGAATAGAATCTTTCACTTTTTTGATAATAATCAATGTTTGTGGAACTCAAGAGTTGCCACAGGTTAGATGTTGTCATCAAAACAACTCTGACATGGAGATAAAAAGTGCAGACGCAAAAAAAAGCTGTTGCACAAGGCAGACAGATTTCGTTTTTTCGTACTCACTACCCAAATTACATAGATTGTATTTCAGTCATGTCACTTTTTTATTTGTGGGAGAAAAATACTTGGGTAGAAATATTCATTGGTTGGATAAGGTAGGATAAAAATAGGGTATCGAATAATCGCGAGGTTATGTTAAAGAAAGTCTTATAAACTCTGCAAAGGGAATGAAATTGCTGTGCTAACTTAGTTGTCGATGATAGCTCTAATTGATGGGAGACAGGCGTTTATTTTTCAGCGATCTACCGAGCATATTGAAATCATAGGCGGTGACATCAATAATCTTATGACAGATTTGATGGCGAACTTCGCGATGGTATGAGTCATGGGATCAGCTAATATAGCAGCTAGCTAATTTTGACGTAAAATTCTCACTTGTTCCCCCTATAATTTTTCATCTCTTTGTTATTTTAACGATATGAATAATCCAGCGATACTCACGTTTCTTGAATGTGTGAATCGGATGAACGGAAATGAGAGCGATTACACTTTAATTACGGATACGTAAATAGTTAACGGTGAACTAGCATCTGTACATACAAGCAACAGTTGTCGCGAGAACCTTTCGTTGGCACTAAATTTCACAAGCAATGCAGTACGTAATTGTCATTTACATTCAACAGATGAATGCCGATATGCAGACTGGATTACCGACCGGGCCAATCGATTTTTTTTCACTTACTGCTGACACCGCGAGACCCGCGGAAAAACATTTGTCGACATATGGCGACGCCCCAAACCACGAACGCCGCCTTGCCAACACATTCAATGATGATATCACCGTTTCATTTATTATCATCAACTTATGACGGTAAACAAAACTCTTATTAATTGACTACGTGATTTGCTTTTCATAATCATGCCGTTTCCTTTCAAATCTCCTCTGCCGCAGAACCACTAACCGTTATTCATCGCTGATACCGAAAATCCATGCATTTAAAAATATGAAGAAGTGACCCGCAAGGATACGGGCCACCGTTTCGAAATCTTAAAGGACAATCATAACGGTAAAATATTTCGCATTTATTTGAATAATCAATAATCAGGCCGATTTTAAGCAGATGATCGTGTATCTTACCATTGCGTGGAGCAGGCTTCTTCATCTTTGTCAATTTAAAGCTGCTGCAGCATCCGCTGTTTATAAGGGATGAAAATTCCAGACGCTATTTGTGCGATTGTTTTAAAATCGTGATGAAAACTCCGATGAGCCGTCCAAGATATTCGATAAAATGAAACGAATGGAACGAAACTTTCGTTTATCCGAATGCCTTAAAAACTGATCACGACTTTCTGCAAATATGAAATTTGCAAGATAAGTGATTTTTCACAGGTCTAGATACTAGTCAAATTTCAAATACTTGGTTTATAAAATATTTAGAATATTCTAGCCGTACATACGCATACGTCTCTAGTTTATATCGTCACTTTTGCAGTGTGCAATTCTGTAAACGCGGGGGCGGTCCAAGTTATTGACTAAAAATTTGCGCAAGCGCTTTATTCAGCTTCGACTTGGGGCTCACTTTGACACCATATTATACCTGCTTGTAGGGGTTCTTACGCGTCGCGACGCTCCCGCCACGGCATTTTGTCGGTCGTATCTCGATTTCTCGAATACAATTGCCGGGTTATATTCCGCCTGATCATAAAACCAAGAACAAATCCGTTCGGGATCTTCTCCACATCTACCGAAGTACAGAAAGTCGGCAACAATTTAAAATAACTTAACTTTTCACAATTTTAAGGGTGATCGAACCCCGTCTGGTAACTGCAAAAATCCGGTCTTCAAAATTCGAATAATAACTCGCTTCGATTTTGCCCCTCCCTCCTCCTCCGCCGAGGTATCGCAGGGGTTGCAAGGGTCGATTAATTTCAGGTCGAATTTTATTCAGCAATTTTATCAATACTAGCTAACGTACAGTTTGTGGCAGCAGTGGCAGAAGTGAGCAGCAGTAGCCACAAGCAGCTTGGAGCTCTGTGCATCCGATACGTCCTGCAAATTCATTTTCACGGTTGAAAAGTAAAATTCAACGTTGACACAGAACCATGTAAGTTTTTATCAAAGTAAATTTAGATATTCTATTAACTGGGTGACAAAACTTTCACCGAAATCGAAATCCTTTATCGCAATAATGCGTATATCAAAGATATTCTGAAGTTTTCGCAATCGAATATACCTGTAAGAATTTTTCAACCCTTTGAAATTTACAGGTAAAGGATTGCGGAATAATTAATCGCGTTCTGGTTATCATGATAATTTTTCAAAATAATCATAATCCATAAATTTCGCACTTCCTTCAACTACCCTGCATTAACGTTTTCATTGCAGTGTTGCGCGTGAATATTTGATAATTCACCTACTTTTTATTTCATTCTCCGACTTTTCTTTTTTCATTTCTCTTCGCTACCCGCGTCGCGTTATGCGATAATAGGGTTGAATTGAAAATAGATGATAAGATTTTTGGCGTTATAATCCTAAATACGGTAAAACGTAGTTTAGGGCGTCATTTCTAAGCGTTCTATTTCTCGAATCGATTTTGTCTTATATGTATACCTGCTCTCAATCGCGTTCCCCACCTGACATCTACTTCCACAAGCTTCAAACCACTCGCTGTTATTTTCGCGTTATACCCGCGACATCAGTAGCCACACAAGTCGCACTTTAAATAATTAATTTAACGATCAATCCTTCACGTTTATTCCGCAAAACTTTCAACTTATATATATTTATCTAAATATAACGAAATCACACGATACGAGGGACTGACTCTATAGCAAACAAAAATAATTTCGTACTGTAATAGAATATATTCGGTGGTTTTAATAAAGATATCACGAACCCTCTTTGTCGACCAGTTTCATGCGAAACCAACAGATACCTAAGATATATGCACTTCGCTAGTTATAGTTCTATATTTAGATAATCAATGAAGGATGCAAAACATTATTAAATTTTTTTTCTACAATTTTTTCCATCATCAGGCATCCAGTTACAGGTGTAACATGTTCATAATTATGTTGCCACTCGATACATATGGTATATCACCGCGAAGTGATTCGTTTTTTATCGTTCTATGTACCCCTCCCCCTCCCCTGCCCCTTATATTTTTTTCTTATCGCTTCGGGCTGCGTCCGCTTAATAAGCAAATATGCATGCTCGCTGTAAAATAATAATGAGTAGAAAAAAGAAAACAAACATAAGCGATTAACAACAACAACAACAATATAAGTTTAATAATAATCAAGTATACACACCTGGTATTAATTTACACGATGATGCAACATCAGGGTACTACTTGTATCGAGACACGTGAGATACTTACAGGATTCATATATTACCAGGGATTATTACGGCTCATTATTTACGTAACTTTTAACGTGTTTTACATGTAAAGCAGAATGAATACAGGATGGTTGAGTGATCGTGAGAGCAGGTCAACCTTTCTTTATACTTACCCCTTTATAATTAATTATATATGTCTCGAATTATTAGAATTTGTTTAGTATTCTTTAATCTTTCCATTGATATACATCTATGTGCAGCGGCATCGCGTTCATTCGATCTCCCAAAAACATGCTCATCGAACGTAGCTATGAACTTTGCCCTTTTCCGCGAGCGCCGCATCCCACGGGAGCCCAGGAAATTCAATATATGGATGTTGAAGACTAAACGGGAAATGAAACGAGGGAAACGAATGAAAAATCAAGTAGAATTTATCGTTTGAAAATTGATAGAAACAAATAGTAATATGGGCGGGACATTGATGAGACGGTGGGAAGTCGTGAAAATCTGATCGTGTGATATACTGTGCGTTATAATATTTGGCGGTGCAGGGGGTTTCGCAAAGATGCGTGGGTTGGCTGGGTCGTGAATCTCGATGGAACTGAATGGGTGGCGAGCTAGTTTAACCCTGCAGCTTCTCTCCTCCCCCGCTCGAACCTCAAGACTTTTCTCCCTCTCGCTCTTTTTCTCTCTACCGCGAATCGATCCGCGATATATCTGGCTGGTGCTTGCAATTTTTAGACTCGCCCTTTCCGCTGCTCCGCGTGTCATTTATGAATCTAACCCCCTTCTTTTTTATTTTCTTCGCTCTTTGAATTCTAAAGGGCGAGCGAAGGCGGTCTTGGACCGGATGCGGCTGCAGGAGCAGGTGGTGATGGAACGGTCGGAGGACCCAGAACACCACAGCAAATTGCATCGTCGAAAAGGCTGCAGCAGTCACAGGCTCAGGTCGACGAAGTCGTCGGTATTATGAAAACGAACGTCGAGAAGGTCTTGGAACGTGATCAAAAACTTTCCGAACTGGATGATCGAGCAGGTGATTTGATAAAAGAAATAATCCGACCACAAAATGACATGATAGTTGTTGGATTGTGAAACACAACGTAGCGTACTCCTTTTTTTCCTGTTATAGACGCTCTGCAGCAAGGTGCGTCACAATTTGAACAGCAGGCCGGAAAATTGAAGCGGAAGTTCTGGCTACAGAATTTGAAGGTAAAACTTACAGTGGAAATTTTATTGAAGTAGAAAAGGAAAGTGGCAAAGATACAAATCTATAAAATGTTCATTTTCGTCCCATAGATGATGATCATCATGGGAGTTATCGGGCTCATCATATTAGCCATCATCGTTGGTAAGTCGAACAGTTATAAAATATTTCAAATTTCGTCAAATAATATTTACAGATATTCATCATATGAATATTACATGTATAATTGTATATACATGTAAAACTAAGTGTCACAATGTTCTGTGAACCTTTCGATGTACGTCTATCTACGCATGACATACTCGCAGTCTTTCTAGCTACTGTTCTGTGACCGTTATTATCTATAAATGTGATCCTGTCGTGTATCCGCTAATAATACAAGTAATTACGATACGACATTAACGATCACGATTAAATAGATCAAATAGTATTCATCTTTGGGAATGGGAAGGGAAAATTATTATCAGAATTTAGTCTTAAGTATGAATAATATATTGATACCAACAAAATATGGGAGTAAGATTCCGAAATTTCACTAACAAGTAAATTTCTGTTTTTTTCGTCTAGCGAACTTCATGTAGGCGGGCTGATTGGTGGGAGATGTGTGTGAGTGAGACAGGTAGTCCTCGCGATCTTGTGTCTCTATGTAGGAAATTATGATTTATAATTATGATAAGTTTTTTTTTCTCAGGACACCAGATTTCAGTTCCCTTTCGTTTTATGCTTCGGTCTTGGTTATCATCTTTCGGTTTCGAACACCCTGTTAAAATTCTTTCTATCGTTCTTTCGCCATCTCTGTCTTTCTGTCATTCAGTTGGTTATTCTTATTTCATTTCGTCGATGAATATGGGTAAACGCTATGTGTACATGTACCTGTACCTATATCTATCTATTTTTTTTTATCCATTCTTTCTATCTATATTTGTCTATATGTACGTATACGTGTGTGTTTGTTTATTGTACGTTGGAAAGCATTTTACATGTTAGGATTCGCAATACCTATACAACTAATGGCATATGGTACAGAAATTCTTCGTAACGTGTAACATGTTCCACAATAGGATTGTGCTATTGGCTGTGTCGTTCTATCTCGCTGTACTATACAAGTATCATCTTCTCCTTACTCGTTCTCGCTATATTTTGTCCGTCAGTGTTTGCTATTCGATTTAGAATCTTTATTTTTTTTTTTTTTTTTATAAAAAATGATCAGCCCGATCATCGAGTCTCTGGAAAACTTACAAGTTATTTCGGAATCATCGAATTCACTGATCTAACTTTTAAACATCGATCGCGTCTGCGATTATAACTGAAATCTTTATTATTATCATCGTATCTATTATTTTTTTTAACACAGATGTGCAGATGTGTACGGTTATAATATAACCATACAATAATTACGTCTGAACAATATGACATGATGGAAATTCACATATCTATACCTAGCTATACGCATTACGTTTGTTTATCGATTTTATAAGCCCTACTCTGATTGTTGTGCGTCTCTGTCTATATTTGTACACCTACCATGTTTACGTACAATACCTGCAGCAGTGTGGCGTATGGTACGTAATTATAATTATTTTTCCGAAGCGAGTCCCAGGTGATCAGATCGCAGCTATTTACGGCCCTAATGTGGTGTCATTGTTGTTTTTTTTTAACCTTTTTCTTTCGACATGCCGCATTGACACTTTCTATTTTTGAACAATGATCGTATGTCATTGTAAAACTTCATGGTACGGTAAGCCGACTATTGCATATAATTATAGTTTGATTATCGATTTTTCCACCGATATTTCGCTTTTACAAAATCTATTTTACACCCTTTTCTCTGATATACTCTGTAGGTATGTTTAAACTCGTATAATTTTCATACGTTGTTTAATTATAAACGATCTCGAGCTGGGACAATCTTCACGCTTTTCGTATGGCTTATTAATTGTATAATCGGTTCGTATTCAAATAATTGTACGATTCTTTTATAAAATTATATAATAGTAATCAGATTGCATGAGTGTAGTAATGTTGGTCAGTTATTTAAATAATCCGAAGGAATATTCGGGGTATCGAGAACGCTTACAAATTTCCTAAACGTAAATCTTTGAATTTTAATAGAAAATATTCCTCCGGTTGATATCGACCTGAAAATGACAGAAAATTACGTAGAATCATTACGATTACGTCTCGTGCCTCTGTAATTTTTTTGGAGCTGCTTAGCTGTATGAAAAAAAAATGATTGAATTTGAAAAAATTCTAGAGAAAAACAATTGTTATTTCTAATAATTTGCGTTGAATTAAAAATTTGCATGTCACTGCACCATGTCGATGAGATAGTTCAATGAAATATGCTTAGCATACTTAATGAGCGCAGATAATTATAATTATAATAGTTATCTATCCATCTGTTTAATATATATAATATAACAAAATTATTTTCAGCAAGTGCCACCGGAGGAAGCGGTTCTCAAAAATAATTTGACACGTTCGCGTGTTGCAGAGCGCGTCGAGGCAACTCGGGTCACAAATTATATTCGTATACATACGATCTCTTATCATTGTTATAATTATCGATACTATTATCATCATTTTTATTGTTGTTATTATTATTATCTCACTATACCTCTGTAAGTAATTATCGAATTCAGCTACTACCCTGTTACGAACACTATGCGAATCGGCACAACCGATATACGCTATCGACGCCGACGGTCGCATATATTATTATCCGTGTTTAAAAAAATAATTAGTTGATTTGGAAATTTATCGATATAATAAACAGTAGATATAAATATACATATTAATGTTCGTACAGCGGGCGGTGCAATAAAACAAAGATGGCGACGACGGGAAAAAAAGATCGGTCAGCATTTGCAATTGATATAAGATGAAAGAAATTCTATAGCTCGGCCAGAGTGTAAGTAAAATCTGAAAATAGGAAAATCAACAACCCATCTTAGGAGCGAGTAAGACGGGAAAATACACTGAATAATAATCATATACACATGTTAATTTATATTCGAATTTATTATACGTCTATATAGGTATATATTATATGCATCCGCATAAATATACCAATGTATACATTAATTACTTTCATCGACGTGAGTAAATGACTTAACTTTCGAGATGGATGAATTAGGAGAATTATAATATACATAATAGCGAGGACTATATTACGACAAATATGTCGGGTATCATAAATTAGATAATATCACGTACAATTATTATACAATTATTATAGACGATTGTCGTCGCGATTAGAGACGAAAAAAAAGGAATTATTGTCATTATTAAGTAGTCATATTTATTATAAATAATGTTCATAGTAACGAATACAGATAATCAGTTGAATATTACAACATATAATATTGATAATTACAACAAAAGCAGCAGTAGTGACGATGACGATGACGACGAAGACAACGATAATAATAATAATAATAATAATATAAATATAAATAATGATAATAATAATAGATATAACAATAACAATAATAATAACAATAATAATAATACTACATATAGTTTGATCGACTGCTAAACGACGAGGAATTAGAGGGTGCCATTTTGAAGTTCGAGTATGTAATTAATTCATCTGCACAAGCAAATCAAAAGTGACATTGAGTTTTGAGAATTTGAGAGAAAAAAAGAAAATCCCTTGAGTATTCTTAATGGAGATAATTAAATTCGTATTGCGTTTATATCTCTTATGCGGGACCACGATTAAATATTTAATGAATACCAAAAACTAAAAGAAAAAAAGAAAAAAGAGAGAGAAAAAAAATATCTGAATATCTATGCGTACAATTATTTAGTTGCAGTAATTCGAAGTAAGTTTAGTATAAAATGTGTACTTATGGAATCAAAATCAAAGGTTTTCGTAATGAAATCTTGAGAAATTGGCACCCTTCGAAATAATTAACACAGCCCGCAAAGTATATTCAGAATTGCGTCTGTAATACTATAGAAAATATAAGTACATGACAAAAGAAACAAAATTGATTGTTAATAATATAGATATGAGTGTGTCGATGCATAACTCAATGGAGATAAGTATTGACAATGTAGGTGGGAAAATTTCTTCTTTTTTTGTTTTCTTTCACTGATTTCCAAATGATTTTCTTCATCTTAACGCGAGACGTACGCACAGCATTACGCATTATGTAATATATTATTTACTCTGCAGCGTATGAAAGGACTCGTGTGTGGAATATATTCATGTACCGTTAAATACATATATATATGAAAATTGGATTACCATTATTAGTATTATTATTATTATGATTATCATCATCATTATTATTGTTATTATTATCGTTGTTGTTGTTGTTTTTTTGTTATTGTTATTACATCTGATGTGAACAGTCAGCTACATACATTTACGTATATATGTATATGATTGAAGTATAATAGGTATATACCTATACCATGGTAAATATGCAGCTGCTTTGAACATTGTACAGTGTCAAATAATAAATATGGCAGTATGTACAATCGGATATATATTAAATACGTAATCGAAACAATTGTTAATAATCATGATACATATGTGTACCGGAGAAAATTTACGGAGGAAGAGGAATATCGGATGATAATGTATATAGATAGATGCGTGCACAAATAATTGAGGTTTTGAGTAACGTTATATTTCAAGGTAAGATAATTCGTCTGATTGATTATTCTTTAACGAATACTTATAGTATATAATCTATACATCTATGTATATTATAACTTATATTTGCCTGCTGCACGAAATGCTTTTTATGATCTTATCTATGAAAGAACGTGTTTGAAAAAAGTTTCCCATCCTTCTGTTTTTCGATCTCTGTATCTATTTATCTACTATTATAGCTAAGAATATTTTTCTGGGGACATTTATAGACGGGCACGTGATACAAGGGATATTTACGTACGGAAACAGATTTAGATGACAAGATAATTTTGCTTTTTCTTCACCTACTTTCTGTGGGAAAAGCATTTTTTTATTTCAACAAAATCCCAAGTGCTGTGTTAGAACGTAAAAGTGATCGTTTGACAATCATATTATATACTATGTTATCATACCCACATTGTGCTACATACTATAACCATAATGTCTGTGAACATAAATGTTTGCTTATTATAGAAATGAGTTATGATTATATTATAACTATCATCGTCATAATATTATTTGATAATTTCAATTAATTATATTTCTTTCGTCATTGATTGTTTATAGTTTATATCATATTTGTCCATTTTATTTATTCGTTTATCAGTCGAACGATGGTATATAATTTGTCAGTGTGTTTATAATAATTGTGACTTGTTATATACGTACCCTATATAATCGATGTTAGAAGCCCGTTATCGCATACCAGCTACACGCAATCGAAACGATGCTCCGGAATATGTACTTATACCGCAACTACCTCTGTCAAATTCTCAGATATTTTCCTCTATCTATTACTTTGGCCCCAAAATAATGCATCACACCCTTTGCAGTAGCATTTAAAAGAACAACTTCATCCCCATGGTCACCATGGAATGCTATATTTTGTCTCATTGTTAGCCTATCTAATTTCTACACCCTGTACGATGTAGTTATATATCTCAATTTCTATTTCCATAGTCGAGTCGCCCTAAGCTAACTGTTTTATCAAAAATACTCTATATATTGATAATCTTTATTCCTATTTGGGGAAGAAAGATATCTAAAGAATTTGATCCCCAAACTCTCCCCTCGCTAAAGAATTTTGCCGCTTTGCATTATTTGTCTGAAAAAAAAACACATAAGTATCAAACTCCGATGCAATGTGGCGTATTATAAATTATATTATACGTGTACGATGTGTTGACACGATAAACGATGAGCGCATTTTATACTTCATGCGATCCAAAAATTCGGCATCTGATTCTTAGGAACAGTTGCATATGTGAATATATCTGTTACTCATATATTGTAAGATGTGTTGTAAAGAGTATGAACATTATCTTCCCATAATCATATCGACGTTATTACGTTTTTTTTACAGCAAAGTTTATGCCAGACAGTGCCCCACCTCCGCAGCAGCCAAATTATGCTTACATGCCACAACCGCCACAAGGAATACCTCAACCTGGTGCAGCGGGAGCTACGGGTGTCGGGGGAGCAGCAGCCCCTGCGCCAGGAGCTCAAACAGCTGGAGCAGCGCTAGTTGGTTCGTTGACTGGCTCTCACAATATCATGTAAGATTTATCTACACACACACGAAAATGCCGACGAGTTGAGAAACGCCGTTAATTCTACTATAGGATATAAAACAATATTTCTAAAGAGTAATTTTTATCAACTTGGAACTCTATAAAATTTGGCCAACTTATGAAATTCAATCTTATAATAGAGATATTAATCGTTCGAGATGTTTATCCGTAAATTGGCGAAAACATTAAATCATTGATATCTTATAAGTATCGCACTATCTTAAAGCGGTATTGTGTACATTTTTTTTTTCGTTTAAAACAACAAAATCGACGCGGTCAAAATCAACCGAGGTTCGATACAACAGCATTGAAAAACAAATAAAATATTTATACATATATTACGATATACATATACACCTAGGTGCCATTGTAACAATAATTATTACCATTGCTTTTATCGTTATTAATTATGTTGTACTTAACATTATTATGAATATTATATTGCTCTACCGCTACACGCTCGAAGAGCATACAAATATTACTGCGATTTTTCATTGATGCCCAGTCGATTGTTTGGAATATTGGTCAGCCCGCTGGATAATTATTATTATTGAGAAGAATGCTATAATATAAATATAATTACAAAATGTCAATACAGCAATTATTTAACGACGATGCGTAAGACATGATGAAAGATACTCACAGTCGTACTTTAATATATTTATTCTAGTGGGTATCATTCCGAATATTATAGGTATACACCCTCCTATACACTATAAATTGTATACTTATTAAGCGTTTGTTATCTAGCAAATAAAAATTATTATTATTATTATTATATTGTAGTGATGCCAGCTATAATTATTAATAGATAAATATTATATATTATATGACATATTATATATTATATAATAGAGGGTGCAGTTATTATTTTTAAACAACTTTTTTTTGTTGTTAATATTCTATAAAATTATATTACCTAATCTTTCGACGCTGCAACTCTGGCCTATATTATAATTATTACAGTAAAACAGAAATATTGCTTGTAACAAAAATTCGATTACTTTATTAATCATTGTATAGAATCATCGCTATATAGCTATTAGATATATATATATATATATACGTATGTATATACATGTATATAAATAGCTGTTATTATATATATGTATATGTGATATTTTTTTTTATTTTTATTTTTTTTGATCTTATCTGTTAGGTGAAAAATAAAAACAAGGGGTATGATGATGATGATATTCGGTGAAATGAAATAATATACAGTTCTATGTTGGAATTAGTTTTATTATACGAATACATGTACATTACTTACTCAAACGTTTTCATTATCTATCTAAGACTTATCGGGAAAAGAAGCGCTATGATTATCCTTCTGATTTGAAGTAAAGACCCGAAAGAATAATATGAAAACTAAGATTTGCATGTGATATTCTATTTTATCATGTTACAAGATTGATTGATTTCAGCTTTTACATCTACCTAAGATTATTTATTATTATTGGCATTATTATTAATATTAATAAATACAGCTATAATAACTGTAAAAATGAATGTCATACTGAATTCAATAACATTATCGATACTACCATAAGAAATAAATAGTAAATAAAGTAATATACTATAAGCGCCAGTAGAAAAAAAATCCCATTATATTGTAAATCAGACATTGAAGAATAAAATTGTAAAGAACAATTTCAAAGATTTCAACAATTATCATCGGGTCTAATACCGTCTTTAATTTTTCTAACACATGTGCCTATTTTTTAAGCTCCAAGGACCATTCAAATCTGGCCACCACCCCGCAAGGTTCACATACGGGCGTTCCAAAGTGGCGTCGCGATCGCCTCGACGTCACAGTTTTGGGCGACCATCACGACGTTGCTCGCATGCTTCTTTCACTCTTCCAAGGCACGTAAATATGGCTCCGGTAAGTTGTCGATCCGTAGAGAAGTGATATTTTCTATAGTAAATGGTTGGTGTTTTTCTAAAATAAGTCACGAAATAGTTGGAACAATGCCTTTGCTAGCTGTTTCACATTTGTCAGTCGTTGAATTTACAACGATTCCTTAGATATTAACAGATTCAGTGATCGGACTCGGAGCAACCTATCGCGTTGTTGCTAATTCTAACCGGAATACCATACTTTGAAAACTGACGAATTTTTTACTTTACCTTTTACAAAGTTACTACGAATTATTTTAACTTGTGTGATTATGCTCCGTAGGTCGTTGTAAAGAAGCCGCCCGCAGGGCAACCTGCTAAGAAGCAGAACCTGCGTGGCAAAGGACAGAAGAAGAAGAAGGTATCCCTCAAATTTACCATCGACTGCACTCACCCTGTCGAAGACAACATTATGGATGTTGCTAACTTCGTAAGTCTTAATTTTCAGTTCACTAATTTGAGAATATACTCTGGCTAGATTGCTGATTATTCCAACCTAACCTCATTCGTCATTATCATCTCGATACTTACAGAAATATTTGTATATCACGTTGATTGTTAACACTATCATTGGCTTCCTTGCAGGAGAAATACCTTCAGGAGCGTATCAAGGTTAATGGAAAGACCGGAAACTTTGGCAACAATGTTAATCTGGAGCGCAACAAGATGAAGCTTTCAGTGAACAGCGACGTTCCATTCTCTAAGAGGTGTGTTACCGGCGTGTATTTTATGGTATAAGATGTGACACGAACTGTGAAAGCATAGTTGAAGTAAAAGGGTGAATTTGGTGTGGCCTTAGATTTTGTTTTTATGATGGAAAGTTGATGCACATATTTATTGGCTAGCTTCTCATTCGATAAAACTGATGCGGCAACCGATATTTGCACTAATATTGAAAAATTGTTTGTTCAGATACCTGAAGTACCTCACGAAAAAATACTTGAAGAAGAACAAGCTACGTGACTGGCTCCGCGTTGTGTCTAAGGATAAAGATACCTACGAATTAAGGTACTTCCAGATTAATAGCCAAGAAGATGATGACGAAGATGACGCCGAATAAATGAAAATACGGTAACGGTGGCTTTTACAAACATCTGTACATAACTCTTGTTAAGTTAATAAATGCCATCAAAACGCAATCCTACACATGAAACAGTGAAATTACCACGCAACTATCTAATAGTCACAACTTCAGAAGTTCCCAAAGAATTATCCTGTTGTGAAAAAGCTTTATTTGTGTTTATAAACCTTTATTCAGCCGCGATCCTTGGACGGAAGAATCGAGGAACCATTGTACGAGGTATCAATGGAGATTATAAACTGCTCAACATCTGGGCACGTACAGTTCGAGTAAGAAGGTGTACCTGTACAATCTACGATACTTGATTGACTTTTATCGACATTTTTAATAGTATATCCTCATTTAATCAAGCATCCAAAAAAAAATGCTGTCATGCTAGCTGCTATTTGTGTATCAAATCTTTGCCCCTTTTCTGTCCTGGATATTAATAATCTTTTGATAAGTTGCAAAAAGTGGCGAACGAAGCTGAAAATAATATTCAATCTCAATTAAGTCGCATTTGCCAATAATCATTTGCCGTTGTGCTATTTTATCGTACATAGTTTTATGACAATGTTGCAACGTCATGCGTCATAAGTATAATTTCCTGAATCTGGCGGAGTAATACAAAAGTCAGTATCAAGACATTGTCGCTACTGTTCGGTTCAATCTTCCATAACCTCCTGCGTGACTATCATTTATTATTACTATCGGGGTGGTTTCTAAGATCTCTTATACCTCAGTCTACACGAATATACAATTCATATCATTTTTCTGATTTCTCGATCAATCGTTCCGGCGATCAGGGAATAATATAAACCTTTAAAATTCGTTTTATTTCATTGAATATCTGCGCAATCTATTTTACGCCGCGCAGTTTAACTGCAAGTAGCCAGTAGCTGTGTTCGGCGTTCAGTTGACGCACGGCGATTGTTGTGACAGATCGCCTCCGCTCGAGATATTACCAGTTTTTGTTTCAACCCGAAATCTATTTGGGAAAAAATTAATCTTCATATTTACATCGAGAATATAAATTTTGAGAAATGAAGTTCCAATACAAAGAGGAACATCCATTTGAGAAGAGAAAGGCTGAGGGTGAAAAAATCAGGCGAAAATATCCGGACCGTGTTCCAGTGAGTAGAAAATAGAAATCTTACGTTCGCATCTTGAAATTCAACGTCGTCAGCTGTAAACTCGTTTCGCTCGTTAGAAATTACTATGGTCGTTCATTGTGCTCGTTCGTTACGTAAAGTGACAAATATTTTATTCCTCGCTGATTATCAAGGTATAATTTAGATTCGAAATAAATTACTGCACTCTGTTCATCCAATGCTTTGTTGAGAACGTTACTTTATTTCGGTTTATGCAATCTCGCGACTACTACTGATGTTTGCAGAGATACATGCAATCCCAAGGTCGATACCTTGGGCATTCGCTCACCAAAAGCTGTTCTGCGTCGTATTTTTGGAATCCGTTGAATAAATAAATAAAAAACCTCCAACCATTGCTATCGTGAATTTTAATATGCACAATTTTATTTCTTCGTATTATCGACTTGAAGGTGTCTAGATGCAGACGATATTTCATGGCATTAGACAGTCTCTTTTATCGATTCCTCTGAACCCGTGCCTAAAACGCCCCCGTGTTTAACGCGTAGTTAGATCGTTTCTACTCTCAACGGTAGATGTGAAAGATAAAAACTAAATGTTGTTAAATGGAAAACTATTTATCTAAATCCCAATATTCAACACCCGAGATCTTATCCGCGTTCGTACTTATTCCATTTCTCCTCCGACTCGAATTATTTCACGATTCGACTGTTCTGCTACACAACAACACTTCTGATTTCCTTGATATAATTTCTGTGATAAGACGTAGTCAGGAATCAATTGGAAGCTATTGAAGGAGAGACGAGCTTGACTGAAAATAACCTTTGTCTATTTGTTTCTGACTTTTTCTTTCATTGTACTTGAGTCAATTTCTTGGCCATTTGGTAGCATAAGATATTGCAATTGCAATTGCAACCTGTTTGTTGTAATAATTCACTACCAGCGTTAAAAAAGCACAATGTAGTTTCCAACCGTAGAGGTAATGACCGATGAAAAACAGTCAGGCATTTTGTATCCCAGTCATGGTGGATTTTCACGTGGTTAATTTATTCATGACCTTGTAATAGTACGATTTGTTATGATCAAGCTTCATAGAGTCTATTTTTGGGTGGGAGAACTATCTAAGAAAAAAGAACCGGTGCCCCTCACTATTATGTAATTGATACAAAAATATTATCTCTTTCCAACCCTTAGGTGATCGTCGAGAAAGCTCCCAAGGCCAGAATCGGGGATCTTGACAAAAAGAAATACCTCGTGCCCTCAGATCTGACCGTTGGACAGTTTTATTTCCTGATTCGTAAGCGGATCCATTTACGCCCCGAAGATGCCCTATTCTTTTTTGTCAACAATGTCATTCCACCCACCAGTGCCACAATGGGAGCACTTTACCAGGTAAATTTAGTTATCAAAATATCGTTTGAGCTTATTATTCTGCAATCATTCGTTTGTTTTTCCGGTTCATTTTCAAGTTTGAATAAAAATTTTTACGAAATTATCGTATCTCTGTACATTTACAAGCTACCGTTTCGTTGCAAGATTTCTTTGGCCTCCTGCCATATGCCAGGTGTAGTCTACTTTGCATAGCTTGTTGCTAGCTCATTTTATTCCTATTAAAATGATACCAGCTATTTTGCCGTCCATTAGTAGCGATAATTTAGACGGTAATTAATTCGGAATTGCCAGCAAACAAAACATGGAATAAAAAGGTGAAAATTTGACTCTTTGTCTTTCAGGAACATCACGAAGAGGACTTCTTTCTTTACATAGCATACAGCGATGAAAATGTTTACGGTAATTAAAAATTCCAATTTAACCATACGACCTACCAACAACTATGGATAAAACTGTATGAATGAATAATTAAAGCTCACCATCTGTGACATAGTCTTCACTCGTAGAGGCTTGAACAAATAACAGAAAAAAAAAAAAACGAAACAGAAAGAAAAACAGGAAAAAATAAATCATAAAAAATGTTACCGATAATGATTAGAGATAAATGATAAACAATGAGAATCTTATTGTATTTCTGAAACCGATTAAAATTTACAAAAAAAATCTAAATGAGCTTTGTAATTGATTTCTATGAATTTTTCTAGTATATAGGATTATTGAACGATTCGTTCGGTATTTTCTATTTTGTATAGGTTGAAATTCTATTTTTCTTTCGAGAAGAGCTCGCTACAACACGTTGGAGAGGGTAAAAATAATGCATGTCTTTTTTTTTTTTTTTTTCATTACGGTCAAAATTATTTTCATATTCGTTTGATTGACACACTACTTGTTAGAGATAAATAATGAGAAGAAAAAATCTTACAAGAAATGAGTAAATTAGACGATTCATCCATCATGTGATATCATTTCTTCGCTTAGGCTAGACTAATCATAGTTCGTATAATTTAAGTGCTGTTTAAATAATGGTGAAGAAAATGAGAAAACAAATTATTGAGTTTAAGCCGAAGAGAAAATATTTTGTAAGGGCTGGGCGTGGGCCAATAAAAAAAAATGTATAAAACCGGGAATTATTTTATTTTCATTTTACTACATTCCCCTTTCTAAGCAGGCTTTTATTCAATTTATTCACCCATGTACAAATTGATGTGAATATTATTACATGAGCTCATATTAGTAAGGTTATTCACCATTTTTTGGCAATTGTTCTATGTACAATTATTTTTCAAATTAAAATCATTATGCCGTAGTTATTCGTTACTATATGGAAAAAAAACATGGAGATATTTTGTGGTAAGTTAGGTAAAATTATTTCTGAGTCACTTATACTGGCTTATACTTTTCGTCGAATGCAATGGGTATTATAATTGCAGCAACCTGAAGAATAAAACTTTTGGTTGCAATATATCTGTCATATTTTACAAAAAAAGGCTCATATCCCATATCCATTTCATGCGAAATCAGCATTTTGAGGAACTGGCTGCGACATGTCTTCATATTCGTGCCTTCCAAAACCTGAAATAAATTGTATTTCAAATTGATATTCAGATAGCAAAAAGCAATAACTACACATGTTACTCTTCTTACTCACCCATCGCGGGACTCGTTGCAAATATGGTAGCAAGCGGACCTCCTCTAGCTTGGCCAATTCGAAGAAGGGCGTAGCATGTCACAAATCGTACGATAACATTGATGATCAACATGGCTGCGCTTAATTTCTCCCATGCATCTATAAGGTGGTGCGATCACATTGAAACATCGTCTGAATCGGTAGGTATATGTAAAACTTTGGTTTTTATTTAAGATTTGTTAGTATCGATATAGCGTTATCTTAAGACTTGAATAAAAAACTTACAATATGCATCTGAGAAGTACACCGACAATGTAATTATGTCAAAAAATATTGAAGCTACATTCACAAACAGGGCCTGAAAGCATATATTTTGCCTATTACAATTTGTTTCTTTCATTTTTTCTACAAGAAATAAAATGAACTTCATTTAGTGTCCGTAGAACTTTTTGACTTACAAATTGTAACGGTTCATCCGATTCCAGATTGTGAATTGCCCAGAGTAGACAGAGGAAAAATATCAGATTGTAAAACATTACCGACTGTGGACACCATTTTCCCTGGACCCCCCTGAACAATATACATACACATTCAACTTAATATTACTGATAATTTTCTTCGGATTAGGTGTCATAGGACTCAGGTGTATTGATAATAATGGAAAATAATAATGCTATTAAGCTAATTCGATTGAGATGACAGAACTGTCAGACAGGAAACACGAGCCCGATAGAAACTGGAAATAGATCGAATGATGACTAATCGATGAGGGAATTATTTTTATAGTTATTGTACCACAACAAAGTTAAAGGGGAATCAAGGGGTAGGATAAACGCTAACGAATTATGAACATCTATCGTTACTGATGCTTACCAAGTGACGAGCACGAAATGTATCGCAAAGATAACCTGAAATAGAGATAGAAAGGAGTCAGAGGAAGGTGACCAAGAACGTATCTGCGTACATAAGAATTATATATTTGTTTAATGTACATTTTTATACCTTAAGAGGATAATGCGTGATGCTGGATACGGTAGGCATTGTGATGAGTTACAATTGCAACTAACCTTTCAATCGTTCTTTCATTTATAGAGCAACCACACAAAATATTACACACGGAACGTCAAAACATCCCTCGTGACGTTTGACGTAGAAGTTCGTTGATACTATTCTTGGTGCCTCACGATATGCGACTTGGAATCACACGCATGTCGTCATCAGCTCCGGGTTGATGGAATTCAGGCGCAAGGAAAAAGGGCATCTAAGAAATGTTTGGAGTTGCACACCCGCGTTTCCAAATAAATGTTTCATCCTCCTCCAGCACCTGAACTTCGGAAAACTGCTCGACTGTCGAGGGTTATAGCATTTCTACAAACGGACAGGTTTCTTATACAAGAATACGAAATAACAAGGACTAAAAGTGGAAGCAGCAGGGCTACAGCGAGGTAAGGTGTCAATCGAAAATAATCCTTGATTCTTCTCTTTTGAGATCGATAAGTCGGCGATAACGCGATCAATTTTACAGACAAAGTGATTGACTTACGTTTCTAATTAACTACTTGATATCATTCAGACCCTGTGAGTGCTCAATGATATACAAGAGAAGTTTTGCTTACTAAGATTCATTTCGTAATTTTTCCCATTATTTTCGATTAAACCCCGCCCGCTAAGAGCTTGCGGGCGCCTAACTGTATACATGCCCGCAATACACCCCTGTCATCGCCGTCAGGTTGCCTGGATTAGGCGGTTGATAAAGGGGGTGGTTTATTAGTTCGTAGAAAATCCGAAGGGTGGCGCAATGACGGCGATTGCCTACTTTATTGGCCGCCTAATCCTGGCAACCCGAAGGCGATGACAGGGGTGTATTGCGGGCATGTATACAGTTAGGCGCCCGCAAGCTCTTAGCGGGCGGGGTTAATCGAAACTGATTAGAAAAAATTAGAAAAAATTTTAAAACGTATCCGAGCTAGCGTATCTTCAATTGCTTATTATTGGGCGCATGGAATCGGAATGCATAAAAATACTATGGAGAACTCGATGAAGAGAATTGTAGATACAAAGTCTTTGGTGTTTTTTCGCTCAGATTTCATCGAAAATCGCTCCAAAAATGTACAAAGACTATAGTCTTTGGTGTTTTTTCGCTCAAATTTTCTGCAAAATCTCTCGAAAAATGTACAAATCTTTGGTGTTTTTTCGCTCAAATTTCATCGAAAATCGCTCCAAAAATGTACAAAGACTATAGTCTTTGGTGTTTTTTCGCTCAAATTTCATCGAAAATCGCTCCAAAAATGTACAAAGACTATAGTCTTTGGTGTTTTTTCGCTCAAATTTTCTGCAAAATCTCTCGAAAAATGTACAAATCTTTGGTGTTTTTTCGCTCAAATTTCATCGAAAATCGCTCCAAAAATGTACAAAGACTATAGTCTTTGGTGTTTTTTCGCTCAAATTTCATCGAAAATCGCTCCAAAAATGTACAAAGACTATAGTCTTTGGTGTTTTTTCGCTCAAATTTTCTGCAAAATCTCTCGAAAAATGTACAAATCTTTGGTGTTTTTTCGCTCAAATTTCATCGAAAATCGCTCCAAAAATGTACAAAGACTATAGTCTTTGGTGTTTTTTCGCTCAAATTTTCTGCAAAATCTCTCGAAAAATGTACAAATCTTTGGTGTTTTTTCGCTCAAATTTCATCGAAAATCGCTCCAAAAATGTACAAAGACTATAGTCTTTGGTGTTTTTTCGCTCAAATTTCATCGAAAATCGCTCCAAAAATGTACAAAGACTATAGTCTTTGGTGTTTTTTCGCTCAAATTTTCTGCAAAATCTCTCGAAAAATGTACAAATCTTTGGTGTTTTTTCGCTCAAATTTCATCGAAAATCGCTCCAAAAATGTACAAAGACTATAGTCTTTGGTGTTTTTTCGCTCAAATTTCATCGAAAATCGCTCCAAAAATGTACAAAGACTATAGTCTTTGGTGTTTTTTCGCTCAAATTTTCTGCAAAATCTCTCGAAAAATGTACAAATCTTTGGTGTTTTTTCGCTCAAATTTCATCGAAAATCATTCAAAAATGTACAAAGACTATAGTCTTTGATCTACTTTCATACACAGACTCGGTGTTTTTTCAGCGTAAAGATTGGAGTATTCGCAAAATCAATTGCAGGACGCTGTCTCTACGTGTTCTTGCATAATAAATACGAATGCGCCGTTTAGATGAATCTAGAACCGAATCCCATCGAAATATCCTTGATTTTTCACTTTCCAGATCGATAAATTGGCGATAACTTGATCAATTCAATAGATAAATTAATTTGGGTTGCAGAATCGGATTCCTGAGATCAAAATACATAAGAATACCATAGAAAACTCGATAAAAAAAAATGTCGATTTTTGGCCCAAATTTTGAAAAAAACAAAGGCTATAGGCTTAGGATTTTCTCGAATTTGGGGCCAAAAATGAAGTATTTTTAAAATTGATTGTAGGACGCTTTTCTGACGTATTTTTGCGCAAGGAACACGAATACGTCGATCAAATTAATCTAGAATCAAATCCCATCGAGATATCCTTGATTTATCACTTTTCAGATCGATAAATTGGCGATAACTTGATCAATTGAATAGATAAATTAATTTGGCTTGCAGATTCGGATTCCTGAGATCAAAATATATAAGAATACTATAGAAAAATCGAATAAAAAAAATGTCGATTTTTGGCCGAAATTTTGAAAAAAACAAAGGCTATAGCCTTAGGATTTTCTCGATTTTGAGGCCGAATATGAAGTATTTTTAAAATTAATTGTAGGACGCTTATCTTACGTATTTTGACTTCAAAAACACGAATCCGTCGAGTAAATAAAGCCAGTGCCAATATTCATTGAGATATCTTATTTTTTCCAGTGCCGCAGGACATACGACGTTCCAAGAAGTCAGCAGTGGCACAAACTCGCCAAAGAGGACCAGTGTCGTAATAATGACGTCGCAATCACAGACGAGCCCCAACCTTCAACAGGAAGTGTATCCACATCTGCTAGTCTTCAATTCGGAAATTAATTATCAAACATATATAGCGAATAATTGTTAACGTGGAATAAGTGACCATGTCCTCATGTCTTGCAATCATTAGAAAGACTTTGAAACTTGTGAATGATGGTGGAACTTTTTTAATACAGTTATGAATATTATAATAGCACAATTGTTGAATGTATCCTACCTACATAACTCATGAATAAACGAACAGCTATTCCCAAATTGGTTGCTTGATTTTTATTGATTACACCCCTGCATCCGACTCTCATTAACATCCTTTATGCAAGCAACACATCACGACATCAGGCCCTGACTCGTAATGCCTCATTGCATGCATATGATAAGGCACGCACGCATGCACATGATGGCTCGATGAACTGGCTCCTCGCCTGTCCTGTTCTCCTGATACCAAAATTCAGATTTTTGGCCAAAATGTGCCTTGAATTGTCAGGGCCGGTATTGTAGCGATCTACCTTATCACTTCCGGTTAAGATGAAGCATGATAGAATACACATAGATGCACATGACGTGGCCTGCACGCAGTCGCATATGATCTATCAATAATTCGGTAGATGAATATGATACGATACACATGCATACACATGATGGAGCCTGCATAGATACGCATATGATCTATTGATCATTCGACAGACGAGTATGATGAGATACACATGCATACACATGATGAAGCCTGCATAGATACGCATATGATCTATTGATCATTCGACAGACGAGTATGATGAGATACACATGCATACACATGATGAAGCCTGCATAGATACGCATATGATCTATTGATCATTCGACAGACGAGTATGATGAGATACACATGCATGCACATGCATGCACATGATGGCTGGATGAACTGGCTCCTCGGCTGTCCTGTTCTCCTGATACCAAAATTCAATTTTTGGCCAAAATGTGCCTTGCATTTCCAGGGCCGGTATTGTAGCGATCTACCTTATCACTTCCGGTTGAGATGAAGCATGATACAATACACATAGATGCACATGACGTGGCCTGGATGCATCCGCATACGATCTATTATTGATTCGGTAGACGAGCATGATACGATACACATGCATACACATGATGGAGCCTGCATAGATACGCATATGATCTATTGATCATTCGACAGACGAGTATGATGAGATGCACATGCATACACATGATGAAGCCTGCATAGATACGCATATGATCTATTGATCATTCGACAGACGAGTATGATGAGATACACATGCATGCACATGCATGCACATGATGGCTGGATGAACTGGCTCCTCGGCTGTCCTGTTCTCCTGATACCAAAATTCAATTTTTGGCCAAAATGTGCCTTGGATTTGCAGGGCCGATATTGTAGCGATCTACCTTATCACTTCCGGTTGAGATGAAGCATGATAGAATACACATAGATGCACATGACGTGGCCTGCACGCAGTCGCATATGATCTATCAATAATTCGGTAGATGAGTATGATACGATACACATGCATACACATGATGGAGCCTGCATAGATACGCATATGATCTATTGATCATTCGACAGACGAGTATGATGAGATGCACATGCATACACATGATGAAGCCTGCATAGATACGCATATGATCTATTGATCATTCGACAGACGAGTATGATGAGATACACATGCATGCACATGCATGCACATGATGGCTGGATGAACTGGCTCCTCGGCTGTCCTGTTCTCCTGATACCAAAATTCAATTTTTGGCCAAAATGTGCCTTGGATTTGCAGGGCCGATATTGTAGCGATCTACCTTATCACTTCCGGTTGAGATGAAGCATGATACAATACACATAGATGCACATGACGTGGCCTGGATGCATCCGCATACGATCTATTATTGATTCGGTAGACGAGCATGATACGATACACATGCATACACATGATGGAGCCTGCATAGATACGCATATGATCTATTGATCATTCGACAGACGAGTATGATGAGATGCACATGCATACACATGATGAAGCCTGCATAGATACGCATATGATCTATTGATCATTCGACAGACGAGTATGATGAGATACACATGCATGCACATGCATGCACATGATGGCTGGATGAACTGGCTCCTCGGCTGTCCTGTTCTCCTGATACCAAAATTCAATTTTTGGCCAAAATGTGCCTTGCATTTCCAGGGCCGGTATTGTAGCGATCTACCTTATCACTTCCGGTTGAGATGAAGCATGATACAATACACATAGATGCACATGACGTGGCCTGGATGCATCCGCATACGATCTATTATTGATTCGGTAGACGAGCATGATACGATACACATGCATACACATGATGAGGCCTGCAGGGATACGCATATGATCTATTGATCATTTGAAAGATGAATATGATGTGATACACATGCATACACATGCATGCACATGATGGCTGGATGTTTCGAACTGGCTCCTCGCCTGTTCTGTTCTCCTGATACCAAAATTCAATTTTTGGCCAAAATGTGCCTTGGATTTTCAGGGCCGGTATTGTAGGGATCTACCTTATCACTTCCGGTTTCGCAAATTTGCCCAAAAATCGAGTTTGGTATCAGGAGAACAGGACAGGCGAGGAGCCAGTTCGAAACATCTAGCCATCATGTGCATGCATGCATGCATGTGATGATGTATGATATCATGTAGGATATGATCTATGAATTTCGCCAACGACAAATGGTAGTGAATGAGGTGTACAGGGGTGTGATCAATAATAGTTGAACAATCGTATGTTGATAGTAGTTAATGTTTATTGATAAATCAACGATCAAAAATACATATGGAGACACCGTAATGACTATTACAGATTCAGTCTTACAGATACACATTCTTATATGATTTTAACGAGTTACAATCGTGTAAAAGACAATACTTCTATCTCGCTTAACATTAGATTAATTATTTGATAGTTCTTAAAAGAAACAAA
Source organism: Athalia cordata (assembly GCA_963932425.1). Taxonomy (NCBI): domain Eukaryota; kingdom Metazoa; phylum Arthropoda; class Insecta; order Hymenoptera; family Athaliidae; genus Athalia; species Athalia cordata. Next base: position 3,242,742 of record OZ010627.1, read on the forward strand.
CAATATGTATACAGGACGATCTTATTTATACAAATTTTCTACGCCGAACACATGATGATTGGCTTTGGAGATGCTCCGAGGATAGTCCTTCATCCAGATGAGAGGCCAAACTGCTTCGCAGGCTACTCGTTTGTCTCCTGGAAAAAAATCGAACAGAGGTGAGTATACATGATAAACGTAAGTTGCAGCTGCGGAAGAATTGCATTATCTCGGAAAATATTACTCTAAGCTCAATTCACTCGGCGGATTCGTATTCCTGACGGAAAAATACGTTAGATAAGCGTCCTACAGTTAATTTTAAAAATACTTCATATTTGGCCCCAAAATCGAGAAAATCCTAAGGCTATAGCCTTTGTTTTTTTCAAAATTTGGGCCAAAAATCGACATTCTTTTTATTCGATTTTTCTATGGTATTCTTATGTATTTTGATCTCAGGAATCCGAATCTGCAAGCCAAATTGATTTATCTATCAAATTGATCAAGTTATCGCCAATTTATCGATCTGGAAAGTGAAAAATCAAGGATATCTCGATGTGATTTGATTCTAGATTAATTTGATCGACGTATTCGTGTTCCTTGCGCAAAAATACGTAAGGTAAGCGTCCTACAATCAATTTTAAAGATACTTCATTTTTAGCCCCAAAATCGAGAAAATCCTAAGCCTATAGCCTTTGTTTTTTTCAAAATTTGGGCGAAAAATGGACATTTTTTTTATTCGATTTTTCTATGGTATTCTTATGTATTTTGATCTCAGGAACCCGAATGTGAAAGCTAAATTGATCTATCTATAAAATTGAGAATGTTATCGCCAATTTATCGATCTGAGAAGTGAAAAATTAAGGATATCTCGATGGGATTTGATTCGAAAATAATTTCAACGGTGTATTCGTATTAGTTACGCGAAAATACGTAGAGAAAGCGTCCTGCAATTGATTTTGCAAATACTTCGATTGTTACCCTGGAAAAAGACCTACGTATGAAAGAGTATAAACCTACCATATAAAAATCTATGCCGAAATTTATAACTATTGCCACTATTCGCTGAAATTCAGTTTTCGCTCCGTTCCCATGCATCTGGTGATGTCTGCGCAACTACCCGTTTCGATACTAGCAGGAAGTCGGTTCGAATAGTCGGTTGAAATATTGTCCGATGTCCTGTAACTCCTCCACAACGTAATTTGAAGTTGAATAAATACTGCGAAGAATCAGGCCAATTCCATATCCATCGATTATGAACCTGAAATAAGAAAATATAATCTAAGAAATGGAGTAAAATTGTTAAATTGCACCTCAAATATATGAATAAATTTGTTCAGCACAATGTAACAACGAAGATTATTCTTAAACCATAACCACGACGATAACTTCCTCAATTCGATGGACGAAAGAATTCGTAGTGTTCAAACACGCATAGAACTATTCCGAATCAATTAGAATATTATCAAATAAGTATACGAATATAGGAATTTATAAACGTCTAATCAATCAGACATAGTCGTTCGGAATTTCGACGACAAATTATATCCTATTCGTTTTAGTTTTGGCGAAAGGATCTTGATTATCCTCACCAACGGTTCCAATCATTATTCAAAGTCGAACACTTCCCGAGTTGTTATTTTTATAAAACCGGAAAGCGAATTCAACAAGTAGAAGATTCGGAAGATTTTCCTTTCGTTTTTGTTCAGAACGCAATCGGAGAAATTTGAATAAAATAGAGAACTGTGGCGCAATAGCAACTGCGTACTGATCTTTGAATAAGGACTAGTAGATGATACCTTCGTCTCTCTCTCTCTCTCTGTTCTCCAAGGATCTGTGCGCTGCTACCGATGTCGCTGCGGATGTTGCCGCGCCGGCTGCTGCGGCCGTACTGCCGTTGCCATAAAGAAGGATCTACATATAATACGAGATGCTTCGAGGACCGAATACCGAGTTACACGTCCGTAATTGACCGTTTTAAGATTTCAATCGATTAGATTTTAAACTCATGCTCCGAACTCGGATAAACTTTTGCAATTGACCAATATTAATCAAGCAGTTAAGAAGAATACCTGAATTTTTAGTATGAAATTTGATTAATAACGATTAATAATGAATCATTCATAACTCAATGACTAAAACGAGAAAAAAAAAAGGAATAAGAAAAATTCCCGACCAGTTTTTAGATCTCCGTGCCATATTGTGAGCAGTGAGACCATTTTATGAAAACTGATCGGCCGCAGTTTTATACTTATTGCGCCTAAGTTGCGCAACCCCCGTAGGTGTCGACATGCGTGTAATGCGGGGTTGGCTATAATTAGGCGTCAGAACAACCTGGGGAAAATAGGTATAGCAATTAGTCAAAAATTATAAGTTAAGAATTAAAAAAAAACTTGAACACCGTGTGAGGAAATTCATAAGTTGTTCATATTGCTATCGTTTTACCGTATTCAGACTTCAGCAACACGAATCTGTCGAGTAGATTAAGCTAGGACTGGATATTCAATGGGACCGGATAATATGGGATATCCCATCGAGATATCCTTGATTTTCCACTTTTCAGATCGATAAATTGGCGATAACTTGATTAATTTAATAGATGAATCAATTTGGCTTGCAGATTCGGATACCTGAGATCAAAATACATAAGAATATCATATGATTTATTATTGTAACTTGGTAGTTTGCTTATTAAATTGAGTAATTATTATGAATTTTGTCTTATTGTTCCAGATAGACGGAAATTTAACAATGAACTTGTCCGATTTTATTGCAGGCGAAAAATGTCTCGATTGCAATTTCTTTCTACCGTGATGCGGTGGAATTGTAATATGTAAAATAAGTTGTTATTCGGTGACACGATGGAACCAGATATGCCCATTATCGTGCCAATTTCACCATGAGATCATCAGTGCGTGAATAATATTCGTTATCAAAGCGAATTATAATCAGTTTCAGGTGAACAATAATTATAATGTAACGTCAATTATCGTTCAAAATTTTATAATTTCTATGGCATTTATACGATGAGAAAGAACAGATGTGTAATAGAACTGCGGTGAATTAAATGGACCATATTTCCGTTTTTCCGGCCTTCGCAACGCGCCCAAACAATGAATAGTGCACTTAAATTGTCACTCCATTCATGACAACGGCCTTTTATTGGCATACAAACATTTCATCATATCTGCGATGGGTTAAATTATCCCTCACGAAACGATATATCAGAACCCAATCCAGCGAGTCGTCGTTCACAAACGAATAACTATCCGAAGTGAGAAGATTGAAAACTTTTTGAACATGCGTTTAACGAGCGAAATATTTACCTGCTTCGTGCTTCTTCTCTGCTTCCATCGGGGAACGGTTCGTAAAAATCACATGGATCGGAAACCTGTCGATCAAGATGTTCTATCCTATCAACGAAGACGTCCGGTGAGATTGAAAATGCAATTCAACATTGGGCTACTTTCAGGGGTTGAGATGTCGTACGGAGGAGCACCAGGCGAACGATCGATTCCAAATGGTAATGCAAAGATGCAGGGCCCGGTTATCACAGGGTAGCCAGAATTCTCAAGGTAACGACGACCGCTCGGACAGCGACTCTGAAGAGGATGACAGCTACGTTGGATCCTCGTCAGAATCCGACGAACAACAAAGTTACGACAAGAAATCAGTTATCGGACGTCACACGGGAACTACAGATTCCGGCCCGATGAGGAATTCGGGTTCCAGTAACAAGTATAAATCAGATTTTTCACCTCGCTTCTGAAAATTATGTAAACGAATCGGACGATGGTTCTTGACTTCTTCTTTCATCGCAGCCAGGACCAAAATGCCAATTCTCATCAGTATCAGCCAACTCCCATGGGATCTCGTCCGTATCCATACGGCAGAGTGAACAATCTTACTAATTCAGGATCTTCTGTTCAAACTACAAGTAACAGATTCTCTCGAAATAACAATACCCGAAATAATGGCGCTACGAATGGTATGACGCGAAACTCAGGACAGAGTTTCGGAATGAACGTAAATTCACGTCACGATCAGACTGTAAGATATCCTATTGAAAAATTAAAAGAACATTTGAAATGCAAAGATCTATTTGATATTGTAGTATCACACGATTTATTTGTTTTTTCTTTTTCACAGTGCGTCGTCCACTGCTTCTTCGAAGAGCTGAATCTGGTGAGTGTTTCACCAAATGCGAGTATAATATCGTAAGTACCGCGTGATCGTAATGTTCTTTTTTCCTCTCTGGGTTCAGGTCGATCAAAAAGGATATCCGGAAAAATCAGCGGTCACTAAAATAATGACGCAAAATACTCGTGACCCAGAGTTACAAGATTTTATCGAGGAGGCTGTGATGGATTGCTTCTATTTGATTGACGCGGATAAAAACAAAGAGCAATGTAAATTCTCTCAAAATCTTCTAAATTGTCTCGCTAGCAAGGGCCGAGAGGTGAGTCGTTTAATAATATACAAAACCTGAACATTATAAATTTAAATTGGTCATATTTTTTCCACAGAGATGCGAAGATTGGGACAGTCAATAGTCCTTTTTGTTTTTTGTTCAAACATAACACGGAAACGACCAAATGTTATATTAATTAGTTATTACCTACTAGAGAAATATCAACCATGTATTATTATCACAATGCTGAATAAAGCTCGGATGAAAAATTATTTACCTTTTCATTCTTCGTTTATTACCCATGCTGAAAATTCGTAACGAGAACTATATGATTTGTTTGCTCTCTATCCATCAACCTTTTCGCAATATGTATATTTCATTTACATAATAAATGTATTTTTAAAATTCGATTTTATTATTACTAAACGTTGCTTTGAAAAATATAATTTTGCAGCATAACACATTAATATACAATATTTTTATACAGGCCTCAAACAAAACTAACAGCGTTAATGAATTCTTCGTATTTATTCATTCATAGTACGTTATAATCATGTAACAAGATTCTTAGAGTATCTTCAGAGCACTTGCCAGATCGTTAAAACTATCGTAACGAATAGATCCAACAAGTCCAATTAATTTCAGTTACGTTCGGTTAATTTCAGTTTATACTTCATCTAGGATTACTTGATCAAGTATAATTAAGCCACAGTACATGCACGAACTGTGCACCTTGAAAGAAAACATATTGTTTTTTTAATCGCGGACAAAATTTAGATCATTTTCTGACCGTCTACATTGAAATAGGAATATATACCAGATCATCTGCAGAATCGAAGAACTTTGTGCAGCATTCTTTGGATAATATGTACGTAAAAAGAGAAGTGAAAATTGATAGCAAAATTTTAGTCGTCGCTCATAAGCATAGCAATGTTTGATTTGAAACGATAAGTTTATGAGAATAAATTTTTGTTCTGACATAATGGTTAATTTGCTTTTAAATACCTTTTTCACTAGATCGTAATAATTAGTTTACTCATTACCTCCATTGACATTTGTTATCCGGTTACTTCCTCTTCTTTAACTCCTCAAACCTCTTCGTTAAATCGTCAAAGTCTATGTCGTCACTAGCTGCACCTGGTGGTGGCTCATTTTCCGTTGGGACAGCTGGCAGATCTGGTAGGTTGAAATCGTTCATTTTAGATCGTGGCTGAGGTTTCGGCTTTTGGTTAGACTGAAAATAAACATAAACATGAGAAGAAATTTCTTAACGAGAACTTAAGACTCGTGCGATATGAAAATAGTGAGACTTACCTGTTTATTTAAATCTGGCGGGAAAGAGCCGTACGGAGGCGGAAGGTCATCGTCCTGCGGAAAGGTAAAAATAATCGATTCAATGCTTTGTACTTCCATATAATCCCAGTGGAACATCTCTTTGAATTATTAAGGTTTACTTACGCCTGGCCTGTTTTCATTGCTGTTATCTAATGGAATATTGTACGAAAAGGCTGCTGGATTAAACACGTCGTTTGAATTTTTCTCAGAAGGTGGTGCGCCGGGTGAGACAAATCCTGATGGTAGATGACCTTTTTCGTTCAACTACACAAGAATAAAAAAAACAATTTAAAGGCGTTGCTAATAAATAATTGAATAATATATACATCAGCGATTGTACAAAAGTTAAGAAATAATAAATGAGAACCACGAAACATACCATTTGGCTATTGGAGTTCTCTGGATGAGGCAGAGTAGGTGGCTGTGGAAATCCGACAAAGCCAAGAGGTTGTGGTTGGTTAAAGCCGCCGCTAGCTACGTCCAAGTTGTTGGGTAATTCACCTGCATTGGCTCCTATGTCGATAAGGAGAGCATCTTGTCCCTCCGCCATGACTTGAGGGTCAGGCTCATAGGCGACGTTGTAATTGTTGGCAATTTCAATTAAATATTTTTCTACCAACAACTTGGAAGGGGACTGCACACCCAGTTTGTGCTTTAATTTTTCAGATATCGACTGCACAGCTTCCTCTCGGCATGCTTCTGTGTACTGGCGTCCATATTTTGATGTCAAAATATCAGCGATCACTTTCATCTCCTGGACATCTGTCTGGATACGAGGTGCTGCCCAAAGGATCGTCGATATTGGCTCCGCCAATCCTTCGTCCAAATTTCTGTAAACAAAATATTCAGTTTGACAAGTTATCGTAGGATTAGTGTCAAGAACAATGTGGACACTCACTTCATTTGCTGGATGAGACCGAAGCGTGCGAGAAGTAGATCGCAGTACATTTCGAGCAATTCCATAGCCTCGACCATGTAATCTTCGCGAATAATGTGTTCGACCCTTATTTTCGCCCTTTCAGTCTTACCAGCGGCAAGGTAATCGGCAATTTCTTTTCTGGCTTTCTGAGCCAACTCCGTTTTTTTCTTTTCCAACAGTTTTAACCTGTTTATTGCCAATCTCAAGTTCGTTTTTAATTTGGTGTAATTCGGGCCGCTCGAAAACATGATCACTGATTTTCTAACAACTTTTAAAATATGTAGAATACTTTAATGTGTACGCAGAAGCAAAAATTGTTCTGTTATCTTCACTGATTCACGATGACTAATCTCTAGAAATACAGCGAAATTATTCACTTGACAGATGCCACCCGATTTTATATACATGTGCAATACGTAGAGTAGACAGGAATGAGGAACACAAATTATACGCGCCATTCCAAAAACATTCTACCACCGTAGCGATCACTTCAGCTTTCGATTGCAAATGGTAGAAAAATCGCGGGTGCAGTTTATTGTTTGTGATTTGTCAGGACCCTAAAGTAGGCTTCGATGTCCGCAGGTTTGCGAACTGGATAAAATGTCGAAAACAAAGGTTTCTGCGGAATGGAGAAAGCGCGTGAAATCGGAATACATGCGACTGCGACAATTAAAACGCTACAAACGCGCTGACGAGGTGAAAATAGCCTGGAATCAAAACCGTAAGGTTATGACAGGTGAATATTTTTATCTCACTTCCCTAAACAAAGTAGAAATAATCCAACAATTCCAATCGCCTCATTTGTCTACGATCAGACTGCGTATGAAATATTTATAAATCTATTTCGAATCTCTTCATGTTTGCGTGACTTGCCCATTGATTCCTCCTCAATCCCCCGTAGAATTGACCTAAGTATTTTGATAGAGCTACTCGTCGTTGAGCAGAAACGATGGACAGATGGAAAAGCAATGTGGTTGGCAATGCAGGAAATTCCATCTCATGTTTCATGCATGAAGAAGGCTGAGGTTACTAGCTCCGATGGAGACATTCAATCTTGTCCAGTGAAAATAATAAACGCTGTTACGCCAATACCAACCATGTATACATGGGCCCCAATTCAACAGAATTTTATGGTTGAAGATGAGACGGTTCTTCATAATATACCATACATGGGAGACGAGATACTCGATCAAGATGGCACATTTATTGAGGAACTGATCAAGAATTATGATGGAAAAGTACGTTTCTCGATGTTGTAGATTCCAGCAGCCAGTAGAGAATTGGCATGTAACTCCCAAAGCATGCAACTGAATAAAACTGAGTTGGCAAATCAATTCGATATAGAAAGTCATCTTCTCTTTCAGGTTCACGGCGATCGAGAATCTGGGTTCATGGATGACTCGATATTTGTGGACTTGGTAAACGCATTGATGCAGTATGAGAAGGATGATAGAGACAAGGAATTTCCAAGAAAAGGAAAGGAATCGTCAAAAGATAGGGAAAATCCAAAAGAGGATGACTCAGAGCCGGCAGCAACCGAAATGCTAAAAGTAGAAGTGAAGTTAGAAAAAATTGACGAAGATGTGAAAGATTCTAAGGAAAAAGATGCAACTAATGCTTCCTTTCCATCCATGCATATATTTAACGTGAGTCCGTCGACGCAACAATTATTAGCTCTAAATCTGTTCGCAAATTGGTATATATAATGAAAAATTTCAGGCAATATCAAGTATGTTTCCCGACAAAGGTCGGCCAGAGGAGCTGAGAGAAAAGTATATCGAGCTCACCGAAAGATCCGATCCGAACGTACTGCCACCGGAATGTACTCCAAACATAGATGGTGTTAATGCAAAGAGTGTTCCTAGAGAGCAAACTATGCATTCCTTTCATACATTATTTTGTAGAAGGTGTTTTAAATATGATTGTTTTTTGCATCGTAAGTATATGACGATCTTCGAGGATCTCTATGCAGTATATTTAAGTTTGGCTTCCTTACAATCCACACGTGAACTTTTTTGTCTTTTTCTGCTATACAAAGTTTTATTTACGATACGTTCCTAATTCCAAATAATAAGTTATCTTATTTCCGACTCACTCATTGTTCCTTTGGCGTTGGAAAAATTGTATTAGGTCGATCGATAGAATTTTTTTTCTAGCGTGTATATCAAACTACACTTTTGTATCTGATTATGCTTTAGCATTATGTTTAGGAAGAAAAAAAAAAAATTATTTATAAACATTTCTATTATGCACTCAATAATGACAGAATTTATAATTCCTGATTTGATACAGCAGCCAAGGGAATCTCGCCGCAAGGTAAACTTCTATTAAATACAAGAAAATATTTGTCGAATGCTTCTTTTTTTTTTGTTCGTTCACTACAGGCATCGTCAGGAGTCATCAAATTCATTTCACTCACCACGAAACCATTAATTTATGTCGATTGAAAGAATTTTTCTGGATTAAAATCACCGAATTCATGTCATACCCTTCGATTGATGTCTAATTATTTTTACTAGGCCTTCAAGTATGCCATCCAGGGCCAAATCTTCAAAAGCGAAAGGGACCAGACTTGAAGCCGTTCGCTGAACCCTGTGGACCCGAATGTTATATGCATCTGGTAAATAGTATTACTAATAATTTTCACCTGACATTCAACTCGAACCCTGAACAGTGCAATAACCTGGCAGTTTTCAAGGTGCTACGGATTCTGAACTCAATCTGCAGCTCTAAATTCTCATTATGATTACAGGAAGGTATGAAGGAAAAATTAGCAGCGCAAGCTGCAGATATAAAAGAAGAAGAGGGAGATGAGAAAAGGGTAGGGCCAAGAAAAGTCAGGAAACAAGCCAGCGTTGATTCTGGCAATGAGGCTAGCAGCGAGGATAGTAACGACAGCAATAAATACAGCCAAGGAGGAAGTTGCCAAGGTATGAAAATAAATTTCAGGTCGATCGATTACAAGTCTCTTCAATTTGCCGTCACTTTGCTATCTTTTAGATTTCAAACAAAATTTGAACAAAGAATCAAAACCTCCTTCGATATCAGAGAATCAAGCTCAACCTGAGAACCAAACACCGTTTACGCTGCTGGGTTTTGATAAGGTGTCCGCTCCTCAGAGTGAATTTTCTTGGACTGGTTCAGAACAAAGTTTGTTCCGAGGATTGCAGAAAGCATTTCCCGGCAATCCGTGTGCCCTGGCACAAATTATGTTGACAAAAACATGTCAGCAAGTTTATCAGTTCGCGCAAAAAGAAGCCTCGGACATCCCCGCGATAGAAAGTCTCAAAGATTTCACCCCACCTCGTAAGAAGAAGAAGAAGCATCGTCTTTGGTCGATGCACTGTCGGAAGATACAGCTGAAAAAAGATTCGGGTATGTAACAAAAGCGATAAAACATATAATTGATCTTCAAATACTTCTTTAAACTTACCGGCAATACTTCGAAATCCTCAGGCGCGAACCACGTGCACAATTTTGCTCCCTGCGACCACCCGGGACGTCAGTGTGACAATTCGTGCCCCTGCATCCAGGCCCAGAATTTTTGCGAAAAGTTCTGTCAGTGTAGCAGCGATTGTCAAAATAGGTTCCCGGGATGCAGATGCAAAGCCCAGTGCAACACTAAACAGTGTCCGTGTTACTTGGCGGTCAGGGAATGCGATCCTGACTTATGCCAGACTTGCGGTGCCGATCAATTTCACATCACCAAGATTTCCTGCAAAAATGTCAGCGTTCAGCGTGGACTGCGTAAGTCAATTGTTAATTCTTAATTCGAGTTTACGATGGGGAAGATTTTAATTCTATGGGTGGACAATTTTACAGATAAACATCTGTTGATGGCTCCATCCGACGTTGCGGGCTGGGGAATATTTTTGAAAGAATCCGCTGCCAAAAATGAATTCATATCGGAATATTGCGGTGAAATAATAAGTCAAGATGAGGCTGATAGGAGAGGCAAAGTCTACGACAAATACATGTGCAGTTTTCTCTTCAATCTCAACAACGGTATTTCATTCAGACATATAATTATGCGTAAGATTGTCGCCAGGTTGATTAAATATCCTTTTTTTCGGTTCCATAGATTTTGTGGTAGACGCAACGAGAAAGGGGAACAAAATACGTTTTGCAAATCATTCCATAAACCCGAATTGTTACGCCAAAGTTATGATGGTCAACGGAGATCACAGGATTGGAATATTCGCTAAAAGAGCGATTCAACCTGGAGAGGAATTGTTCTTTGACTACAGGTAAAAATTGAATAGATGGAAATAAATTTGAAATTGATGATGATCAAATATTTATTTATTTTTAATTTTTAGATACGGGCCGACGGAGCAGCTCAAATTTGTCGGAATCGAAAGAGAGATGGAATTTTTATAGCAGATACCAAATACGTCGGCGAAGTTGTGATTTGTTTTTTTTTTACTACGTGAAGCTTAAAAGCTTTCGGAAAATTTTCTGTCAGCTTTTCTTTTAAAACGACTGGACCTTGCTAACCTGTGTTAAATTTAGATAATACGTAAATGAATCGCGATGAAATCGAAAGAAAAGAAAAGAAAAGAAAAACTAGAGATAACAAATAACCCCTTAGACCAATAAATAACTGTTTTTGAGAAAATCTGTTGTTCACCTTCGTCGAGCTATTCCAAGTTTCAAACTTGTATGTGATACAATTCCGCTAAGTAAGTACGTCACTCGACGTGCTATGGAAATATAATACCTTGACTTAAACGCTTGGTCAGCTAATAGAAAACATGGTAGAGAATTTTATACACGATGCAACGTAAGGCGGAGCATTCCAGGTATCGCAAAATGACCCTTCTCATAACACGCTGTATTTCCGAAGGATTAATTTTCAAATTAACTATATTATGACCTCAATTATAGACGCGATACAAGAGATAAACAATAATTATTGATAACTATCGAATAAACGTCAACTTCAAGGCCCACGTGAAGAGAATGGCACCTTGATCAGATATTTTGATACAAGGTGCCGTTTAAGATATTGAATTGATCTCAGCTATGCTTCCGGTGAGCGGAAAGAGAAAAAAAAAATAATAAATTGAATCGGTTGATGATTAATGAACATCGTTAAATTTTTTCAAAGAAGTATGATACCCAGTTTAACTCCAAGTTGTGCTTCAAGTTTCTATTATCCTATCGAAGACAAACTATACATGTCCGATATGTATTTATTTATGTCGAATACGCGAGGTAGGTTTGTCTAGATACACGATTCGCGACGCAAAAGGCAGGCAATTCTAAACCAATCGCCGAAGGTCATACCACCAAAGATCTCGATATTAGATTCGCCGAAAATCTAGAACAATGCGCCCCAGGGGGAAATAGAGATACGATCTCAATAGTATTAGAATTTAATGAGCCAACTGTCTCTCCATCTCTTGTTCTTATCAGACGATTATAAGAATGAAGAATATAGCTAGGGACACAAAAGTGACGAGAATTCGTTTTTTGATTTTCTTCGTAAGAGGTTTGTAAATCTCATGGTTTCGGGGTCAGGAAATTAATCCTGATTCAATTGCGGTATATACAGAGCAAAGATAATTTCATAATTTATTGAAAAATGGCTCAAGCTCTTCTGACAGTGAATCGTCGAAGGTTGTTTGGATAAACTTTCCAACTCTTCAAATACAAATTGAGAAGAAAAATAGGATTTGAAAATTACTTAATCTAATCAGTCCATTGTAATCGATTGTTGGGTATATTAGGGTAGGCAGCGCCTCTGCGAGTTTGAACCTCGACTAAAATCGCGGTTGAAAACTCAGGTTGAAAATGTGACCGGAGTCTAGTGTACGCAAAATCCTTGACGAAGCATAATATAACTTCGTATTAATACCACACATTTGTATAGGTGTACATAAATCCTATATACCTACGTACACTTTATTGTAGAACGTGGGATTCGACTTTAGAGCCTCGCCAGTCGTCCGCCGAATTTCTCTGCTCTAGTATCTCTCTTTCGATTACTAACAAATGAGTTAGTAAAAACATATATACATGCATGTTCACTTGAACACCACACACATATGCCTGAAAAGCGTTCGTCTCCCCTATAAAAAATACAGAGCGATTCCGCACTCCGGTTTCAGCCGTCGTCGGCGGCTGCTATTATTTTTTTTTTCCGGACCGCAAAATTCACACAGAGTGCAAGAAGCTGAAGAATCGGAAGTTAACAGACAGTTCTACATCACCTGTCGAGTGCTCGTGCTAATCTGTCGAGGAAAATTTTGTTCGCTGTTAATTTGTAATTTTTTTTATCATTCAAGTTTCACATGAAAGTAGCATGGTACCTTGTGACACGTGTTTTTTGACACTGGCAATAGTGTCTGCATTTCTGGTTGTTTCTATGGACGCAAGATCATGGGGTGAGTTTTGTTTGAATTTATGTTTATCGTTTATTGTTTTCTCGTTTTTTTAACATAAAAACCGATTATTGAATATTATGTTCTCGTATTCGCATTTGCTATTTCCTTAGACGTGGTTTTTTCCCTCCCTTCTCACACACAAATAAACCACATCCATAGAATCGAACGCCGACAGTGGCCATGCTTAACATTTCCCTGGTCACGTACACCATGAATTGCTCGGATTATTTAACATTTCATCTATAAAAATCGCCTAAAATAGATAAATTTGTTACAATTATCGATAACAGTTGTTACGGAGTTATCGTTCAAACGACTATTCATTGTTTTTCAGGTTAATTATTTATAGAATATTCGTTTATAGACTGTTACGAGATTATAGCAGACGTCGTTTCTCATATTCGAAAATTTGAAAGTATTCTATATTATATCCCGTTCTTTCAACACACGATCACACATCGTTGATCTATTTCGTAATCAATACATTTCGCTTCCAAGTATACTCAGATTTTCATACATCTATCTTCTTTCTTATTTTTTATTCTTCTATCCGTCTTATATTTGGTGCTGTATTGTTACGTAATATGTATAATAAAGCTGACGATAAATAAATGTCGTCCATTGAACGATTTTTAGATCACAGATTTGTTATTGGAGATATCGAAAATTCCCCTGAAAATAATGATGTTTAAAAAATACGTCGTTCAGAGTATGATTTTGTAAACATATAGATATTATAAATAATCAACAAATTTCGAAATCTTTAGTATATAAGTACGATTGTTTCAATATAATTTCAATTTTTTTTTAATTCAATCGTAAAATCATGGAAGTGTAATTTTAATAAATAAATGATTATCGATTACTGTAGCTTATCATTTTATGTTACCATTTTTAATTGATGAAAATAAATTAAATAAAACCCACTCTCACTGTTAGATCATCCATTAACCTCCATGTGACCTATTGATAGAATAGATTACTGCAAATGTGGAAAATGAAAATAATGAATATTTCATTATGCCAGTTTTGAATTGATTAATATGCTTGAGTCAAGCTTGCTGCGATAAAAACTTATGTTATCTAGGCTACATCATTCTAGACTTTCTCAATTATTATTACATAAGGTTGAGTTATACGCTGCCCAATTGAAAAGTGAAAAAATAAAAATTCCTCGAGAAAATTCGAAATATATTGCGCTGCAATTCGACCGATTCAGGACCATTGACATCGCCAAAACCTTTACCAATAAAAATAAACTTTTGAACTTTGATTCCTACGCATATTAATAACATTGATAATAATGCGAAAAATTATATCGGTAAATGTTAAACTATCAATGACGTTGGTTCAAGTTCAATCAGGCTAAACTTTTTTCCTTTTGTAATCAAAGACTGATATCTTATAATTTTTCTACTCGTTCGTAGGAGAAATAGGCCAAGAATTTGCAAAAGTCAGGTGTAATGTACGAAATTGAACTTTGTTATTTTACACCTAAGATCTCGAGTTATTTATAACACCTCTGCAAAAATACAAGAGCAAACCATTTTTATGCAATGGACTAGCAAAGTCCAGCAATTTCATTTTTCACACAAGGTCAATAGTTGTTCTAAACCATCCACAAAATCATTAGTTATATGTACGTGCTCGTGTTCACTTTTTTCTAAAAATACATGCTAATCTTTTTTTTTTTCAAATTCATTATTTGCAGTGTTGTGGTTTTTTGTTTTTCTCACCTATCGATGAGATAAGTTCGATTGAGTGAGCAGCAGTGTTTATCTATTCCTATATGAAAGTTCCTGTGGCTACCTATTATATTCGCCTAATCATAATAAATTATTCATGTATTTTGAATTTCAGATGTAGCTGTGGCAATTGGTCAACAAGTAGACTTTTTTGCACAAAATAAATCACAGGTGGGTCAAGCTATGGTTTCCGATGCCGAAGAACTCACGGGCCTCGCATATGACAGCATAACGCGAACTTTATACATGAGCGATGTCAAGGATAACAAAGGTTCCATGCTCGGTACCGATTTAAGTAACAAGGACTCAAAGCCATTTTCTATGTTAAATTGTAAGTATAAATGCGACTGCTCTGGATTACCTAAGAGACTTGAAAAAATTAAAACTGTGTGAAATTATGGTATATTGTCTTTCAGATGAGAATGGAACATCCATATCATCGATAGTTTTTGATCCGGAAACCAGGACTTTATTTTGGACTGACGGCTTGCAGGAGACCTTGATGAAGATGCACATTCCTTTAAATGGGGAATCCAGTCGTCCGTCAATGTTACACAATCTAACGATGCATAATCCTCACGGCATAGCTCTGGATATTTGTAACAGGTGTGTTTATCGATTGTAGGAATAATTCGAACTTAATGTATATTTACCTACATCATTTGAATTGGAATTTTTCAGGTACATATACTGGACGAATAGCAATAGCACCGTGCATAGCATAGAAAGATCGAGACTGGATGGCAGCGAGCGGAGTGTGATCATCGACAACAATCTATACGCAGTTTATGGTTTGGCCGTTGATCATACGTCAGGGAAATTATATTGGAGCGACGACATCGACACCGTTAAATATAAAATAGAGCGGAGTAATTTGGATGGTACGGAAAGAGAGACGTTACAGCGCGGTAGGTATCACCTGCCAGTTTACCTCGCGGTAGACAACGAGATGGTATATTGGGCAGATTGGACGGCGAAAGCAGTTTGGAGGATAAAAAAAAACAAGGGAACCGAAGATGAGCCTGACAAATTTGCCTCCTACGAGAAATCTCATCCCTCCGCCTTCATCAAGAGTATAATAACTCGGGACAATGTTGGCAAGCCTAATTGCGAAGCTATGTTGAGAATGGAAAAAGAACGGCTAGAAAATATTAAGGCTACACCCACCAGCCCCGTGAAATCTTCCATTAATCTCACTAATAGTACCAAAGAAATGAATTCCACTACTAAAACGACACAAACTTGCTTGAACAAAGGTCACTACGATGAGCTAAAGGCAACTTGTATTTGTAAAAATGGGTAAGGCCTGATTTTTTTTCTTATCATTTGTCAATAATTCGATATCGCCGAATTACCTATTTGATTTTGAACATCGTTATACAGATTCAGTGGGACAGATTGCGAGACGTCGGTGTGCCACAATTATTGCATTAATGGTCGTTGCGCTGTTGACTCCAACGGGTCGCCACAATGTACTTGCAGTGCTACTCACAGTGGGGAAAGATGTGAACGAGATGTTTGCAACGGATATTGTCTCAACAATGGCGTATGTTCGGTCACCGAGACAGGACCAAATTGCGAATGCAAAAATTCTAGCGGATCACGATGCCAGTATACGAACGAACTAGATAAACTTTGCTCCCTGTATTGTTTGGGTAGGGAAGACATGCTAAACAGCTTGAGCATCACTTTTTGTAGGTGAGAACGTCAACTATTTTTTAAATAATGCGATCCAATCTATAGATCGTTCTAATACTAATTCACGGCATGTTTATAATTTCAGGTGCGGTGAGCTGAACGATACATTATCGGAGGGGTTAACTAGTTCCGAACCGATAATACAATCCACTGTAATTCTGTCGGTGCTTTTAGGGGTGATCACTGTGCTCGCTTTAGTAGTCGCAGTGTTAAGTTACCACGTTCATAAATTGAGACGTCGACCGAGAATAAGGAAGCGTTTTGTAGTTAGCAAGGGTGGTGTTACACCGCTCACATCAAGGCCTCAGGGTCCAACAGACAGCTGTGAAATTACTATAGAAAATTGTTGCAATATGAACATATGCGAAACAGTGAGTATTACCGCTTAAACCTTATTTGTCAGTCTCACATTCGCATGTAAACGTGGTGCTTTTGATCTGAGAATAGTATCTCAGCCGCCGGACATAGCCGATTTATTTAGTATTAAGAATCTCTTCCGCAATTTCAGTATTTAATGTAGTTTGGAAATATCACATCCAGAATAAGGATATTAGAGTTAAACTTTCACCATGGGGTCTGTGGACGCTATTGTCATCTTAATGGGGATATTTTTAATGCTGTTCTAGCCTTGTTTTGAACCAAAACTTCGAGCTACACCGACTAAAAGTAGTAGTACAAAAAAGGAGGAGAAAAATTCGCTTCTGGACAGTATGGAAGGTGCGGATTCTTGCTAGCAGAGACTTACAAATTTTACGGCACTGTACGTAATATGGCAAATTATATCACGCGAGTCTCCTCAAATATTTCAGGAGTCGTGATCTTAAAATCCAATATAGGTATATTTCGAAAGAACTTAAGTATTGTTGTTAAGTTTGTTATTGTACACAGCGTCTATATGCACCGCAGCGTACATAACCTTGGAGTGACAATTTACCAAAAGAAAAGAAAGATGCTTTACTAATGAAACCAAAGGAAGATACTGTACTCGATGTACCTAAATCTAATCTACGTAAATGAAAAGTAAACTAGATAGCCGAATACTGCTCTCATATTTATGACCTGCGGTGTAAACTCTGATACTGCAATTTTTCGGCGGATAACCGTTTATCTTGTATTGTACATACATACATACATATTGATTTCTCTCTTGACAAAAATTTCATTTACCTAAAAGCATTTCTAAAGTGATGTTTTGTTTTTTTCTCCGTTTCATTGTTTATTTATTTTTATTTATTTTTATTTTTTTTTTTAACTCTACCATCTCATAGCCTCGTGTTGTCCTACGGAAAATTTCACCCTCGATATAAAATAACAGACTCATTAATTTTGAGTGAAACTCAAATCATCTGTCGATGACAACGAAGAGCAAGAAACACATAACTTATAATGTAAAAAATGTATTATTTTAACTTTTTTTTTTTTATTCCGTCTAATTTTACACCTAAGACCGCTATACGTTGTTTAACTATTATTTATGATCTGAACAATTCTTAATGTAATGGGTTTTTGTTGTTCCTTTTCTCCGTTTTCTTATTCTTTTTTTTTCTTGAGAACGTTTATCATCTTTTACATTTTTCTGTCATACTAATCCGTTTTTTTTTTTCCTACAAATCATTGTAGTTAGAGCAAGATAAATCATGGAATTGAGATAAAATGTTTCTAAAGAGAAATATCACTAGAGCCTTTAGAAAAGTCTTGATTCGTACAGCGGTAATTAGTCCTGCACAAATGACCCGGGATCGAGAATAAGCAAGTAAATGTAGATAAAATGTAAAGCAAAAGAAAAGAAAAGAAACCCGAAATTGCGAAAGTATCGTGTAAAAGGATACCATCGCAGTGACGATGTTCCTAAGTGAGATATATACTATTTTATGTGTCACACAATAATGGTGATTAAATAATAATGATATGATGCATTAGGCAAAAGCAAGTGTTAATAGAAATTAGGCTTAATTACTTAATTAGCGCATGAGAAATTTTTTTTCGTTGGGGGTAGTCGATACGAATAGTTCTCATTTTTTTTTTCTAGTAGTATTCAGTACAGTATGTATAAACATGTAGTACATAGCAAATCGCTAATTAATAGAAGATCATATTATGATTTTAGACGAAAAAAACTTAAAAAAAAAAAAAAAAAACATGTACCAGATTAAAAATGGAAGATGAAAAATATAGATGATTATTGTTACCAGACAAAATTTGAGTTTTTCCGAAAATATTCTAAACATAAAACAAAATGTATGAACTCATTTTTTATTTTCAAATATTTCAAATATTTCTCCTCTTTACAACAGCTCGGCGAAAAAAGAAATTACGATATAAACACAGGTGTTTAAATGTTTATTGTTCTGTCAGTATAATATTTATAATAATTTTAAAAGTCTCTCAGAATGTCTCTTGAACTGGCATTTGAGCTTGAGGAAGAAATTCTTGTTTTCAAGAATATAAAAAGTTTAATCTTATCAATACACGAACTCTTAAATCAGACTTTTTATACCTACAAATATAATAACGAAATTAACTTGACTAAAGTTGGTACGGGGCATTTGCCGATAAGTCGATCTGCATATTTAAGGGTCTGTACTCTACGGTTTATACCTTATACTTTCATAAAGGGTACGAGTGTCCAAAATAACAATATTTTTTGCTAGATGGAATGATGAATGTTCCTATTTGAAAAATGAAAAAAAAAAAATACTTAGTTGTAACAGAGACTGAATATTTTTAAGGAAAACCAAATGATTCCTAGATTTATCTGTCAGGTAAATAAAAAAAAAACAATAAAGATACTAAAAAGGAATAACACCAGCTGCTATTATTCAACCTTCACATTTTCAGGTGTCTTCATCCGAAATTTATTATTTGAACAACCTTCAATTTTCTAACACTGTCGTGCAAGCAGTTTTGTCAGAAGACCGACACTACCGATGAATTTTTATTCGAGAAGACACTGATTTGGTATGAATTAATGAATGAATAAAATACGGTCACAATCAACTATGGAAAGTCTACACTGCAGGATATGTAAAGAATCTATCAGAAATTCCGACAAAAACATGCCCTGCTCATCGAATTACTGTACATATCTACATTTATCGATAAATTTATAAAACGAGAATGACACATTGATTTTATTTAACGCTGTCTGTTTGCACCTGCTTCATGATCATTCACTCCGTTAATTATTGAATTATCTTTGACTCCTTACCTTACATACATCGTCATGACTCACTCGGGGAAGTCCGCTGATTTTCCCATCCAGTGAATAATAATTATTAACGCACATCCGAGGACAACGGCTTGTGTCCCGATGTGATTCTTTCGCATAAAGTACTCTCCATATTAAAATATGGATTATTTTTCGATTTTTAGTGTCACTGTCATGTGGTACATCATACCAAGAACCGCTGGAATTTTCAGATAGATGGTTACCCGGTTACAAACTCTTAACAATTATTTGTCGACACACATAAAGAGAATCATAAAACACATCTTCACCCTTTGACAATCCGAAGCGCACTGTTATTTCATTACCATTGTCTACCGGATTCAAGTTTCGTCCGCATTGGAAGTGTCAAGATTACAAACTAGCCTATCTCTTTTGTTTGCGTTCGTTATTGTGCGTCATTTATCGTCTGCTGCCCTCGCGGAAATGGGATGATTTGTTTATTGCACATTGCCTTAAAACAAATTAATGAGTCGTATTATTAATGATTGTTTGACAAATCTTTATTGAACAATTGAGTGTGTAGAATCACATAATATGTTATCAATGCGCTACGTAAACATTATGCGCGACTATTGCTAGTGAAATTATTATTAATTGAACTAGATGTCTTTTTTCTTTTCTTTCCTTTGTTGTATTTTGTTCTGTTTGTTGGGTGGTACACGTATATACATTTATAGAATTTACTCAACTACGGATCCTGCCGGCCGATTAAGTCATCGAACGCATGCAGAGAAATCGAATTAAGTAAAATGACGTCTACGAAAAAATGTGAAGTAACTTAGTCGAACGCGTGCCCGTTTTATATCGTTTTAGACGCCTCACACTCTGTTATATCAAATAATTTGTTATTTTATTCATTCTCCATTTTAAAACCATCCAAGAAGAGCTTCCAAAAATATTCTCTAATAACAAGCGATGCACATCGTCTTAGTGTCCGATATGCATACCGATCGAACATAACGTTGTGGGCATATCTATCTACATATACACATACTTATACATGTCAATCGTTAACATTTCATGCTATTCGAAAAACTCTTCATGTTAATTATTATTCTTCAGGCATTATTCCAAGGTACTCGGCCGTTAAAATAACTCTTTTAATGGAACACTGTTGATATATGTACTTGTACAAATAGGTGTCATGCCCTTAATATCTTTTCAATTGCTGGAGATAAAAACTTTGTTCATAAATAATACTCGTAACAATTATTAGGTTTTCCCTGCTAGGAGGTGAACCGATTATAATCCTTATAATAACAATTAGAATTTGCAGGTGTAGGATTTTGATTTGTACTGCTATTTGGTTTAGTGCTCAATATCTTATTTTTTTCTCTTTTCCGGATCATACTTTTCTCACCTGTATTTTCTGCATTAAACGAGTTTGGAGTGCAAATAAATGTGGACTGGTGTTTCCCCTTCACTCCTTTGGGACGTTGGTTCTTTTTAGGATCCGATTCTCCAGCTTTATGCTCTTCGTTGTATTCCTTGCTCTTGTTCTCAGTAGCCGCTTCGTCACGTGCTTGCTTTTCTTCTGTAAAAATGATCAATTCTGATTATAAAAAAGTCAGTTTTCAATTACTTTTCATTCCTAATTCTTTTTCTTAAACTTCTTTCATTATACCTTCGAGAGTATCAAAAAGTGATTTGGATAACGCCGTGGTACAGTTTCTCGCACTGGCTGGAGCACGATCGGAGCAAGTGGTGTCTCGGTTTTTGCCCTCAGTTTTAGTCTTTGTTCCAGAATTTGTTTGCTGCTCCGATGCAGATTGCGAGATCGGTTGTGGTACAGGGCATTTTATTAGCACGGCATCACGAGTGTCACCTTCGCTGTCGTAAATACTGGTGGCTGAGGTGTTTTCCGATATCAGCTTTTCCTTGTCGGAGTCCCAGCTGTCGTTGTTGTAACGTACGTTACTGCTGACATCCGATTTTTTCAAAATCGATTTCGATACTCGATGCCGATCTATAAACGGCATTGTCTCACTGTCTATCGAGTTGCTGGATAGGGACAGTTTACTTCCACTAGATTTTCCTAAAATTAAAACCAACAAAAATCCTCGTGAATTTATATCGATAGTTCCGAGCTGAGGATTTTGTCGAATAAAAAACTCTCATGCGATGCTTCCAATTACCAGAATAAGAGTGCTTTAAGCCTGTTATGTTTCCAAACAGATGATGATGGATTATTCGGGAGGGGGAAGCAAAATTATCTGCAGTTTGTGTTAGTATGCCATTTTCCTGACCGCCAATTATTCCTGAATATTGATTATTACTATCCCCTGCAATTGTACTTTCCATCGCTATCCCGACTACGGTCGATATAGAATCTGGAGTTAGTCCAAAATGGGGACGTTGCCTTTCGCTCTGTAATATTTTTAGTTAATAAAAGATGCGGCTTAATTATTTTAGTTTTAGGAAAAACTTTAAAATTGAAGAAAATTAATTCAATCGAAATCACCGTGCAATGAGAAATCTCAACATTCTGCACTCACTTGTTGAATACGGGTTTTTTTGTGCTTCGGTAGAGAAACATCTTTACAACTTCCTCTGCCCTCATCATTATTAGCCTGTTCACAATTCTGAGTGGTTTGATTGTTCGAAGACTGCAGCGCGTCAGATATGTGCAGTAAAACACCAGTAGGTGTATTTTTCTTAGTGTTTGTCGTCGCGCTTTGATGATGGCAATCATTGCACTTATCAGTGGTGCTTTCCAAGGGATTGATGTAAAGGTTGCTGTCCCCTTCCTCGGTAAGGTCACCTTGAGAGTGAAAAAAGTGGGTATGGCAGCTGGCGAAGGTGTCAGTACTATCAGCGCTACAGGATTCGTTGTTATTGTTTTTGAAATATGAATTTGAATAGATCTCCTGATTCGGTGAATTTTGATAATTGTAGTATCCAAAATTACTGGATTCTGCATTGCTGCAGGAATCACGCAGTGCCCTCAGTTCTTGGCAAATAGGATTCCGGAAGTCGCTCGTTGCTAGAGGCATCAAATTTTCCGCATCCCTGAAATCCTTATACTCCTAGAAAAAATTCAAAATCTATGAGTAGCGCTCTGGATTTTATCTCAAATAAAGATATTTTTATCATCATTATTTCATTTTTCTTTAAATTGAAACTCAACTATAATTTCCGGTATGGTAAGGAGATTGATAAAAAGAATTAATCAATGCTAATTTCAAGATTATCAAATTATACATTCAAATATTATAACATAATCCGTTATTAGACAATCATATAACATATAAAATACATTTTCGCCACATGCCGTTATTGAAAAAAAAGAAAAAGAAACACAACAGAAAGATATCGATTAGAAATGATTAACGGTACAAATTTTATAAACTCAACAACATAAAACTATTGAAAATTATATAAAGCGCCAATACACAATTCTCGAATCGATTTCTGTAGATTAATATAGATATGAATGGACAAGATAACGACAATTTTTAATGACTATACGAGACAATATAACAATTTCCCAAAAGGCGATCGAAGTCTGCCCAAGCCTGTAAAACGTAAAATAAAAATTCATTAAAAACATCGTATTGTATATACATGATGATTGATTGAACAAACAATCATTTGCACGCTAAAAGAACCAAAAGAAAATAATGGTGGGGAAAGTGATAAGTAAAAGAACCAAAAAAACGAGCCAATAAAAATTTATTATCATATTTTTGACAGTGAAAAATTTTGCTTCTTATAATAATAGGTGTAATGAGAAAAAAATTATACAATTTAATGAGGTGGTTATAATTAAGTGAAATAACTAAATAAAGATGCGAATGGTTTTGACATACCTTTGTAGTACAAAAACAGCATTCGAATTCACTGGGCAATTCTTCAAGTTTGTCGAATTTCCTACCGTCCTTCTTCTCAGCTTCGTCCTGTAAAATCATATTTACTTGAGATGTACATATATTTTTTTCTACAATTTCTTTTTTCTTCCTTTTATATTTAATACCAAAAGCACGTCGATAGGGATATAGCTCTATAACAATAATTCGTATATGTAATATAAAACGGCAAGGGTTAAAAAAAAAAGAAGTAAACATATGATGAAATAATAAGATGGTACGGAAAAATGGTCAAAGTATTATACACGCGTATTTGAAGTGAATAATTGTTTATTACCTTGTTGTATTGAAAAAAAAAATGATTTTTTTATACATCACGAGGAAGACTCGGTTTATTTGATTTTTTTTGCGCCATCGCTAATTAACGCGTTAACGAATAGAAGATATTCTATCTGAAAATTGCAGTAGATAATCCCGCAGCAATGGCCGACATTGCTGGACATGGCGTCGTTCATTTGCATTTCTTCCCTCTTGGTTTTCCAGTCGTTTTAATTTTCAAAGTACACATTGTAATTAATTAATTATTTTTGCCGTTTCGATTTAGTAATTTTTTTTATTTTTTTTTGTCACTAATTATAAAAGTAATTATATTTATATTTATTTATTTTTACTTTAACCGGGACAAAACCTTCACGTCTTTACATGATCGAAATAATCTCTCGGGACTTCTTCTTTTTTTTTTGTCAAAATTATAGTAGCACAAAAATTTATTTCCACGATACACCGGAAGTAAGGGAAGTCCACAAGGTCAGGGGAATCCGTCTAAAAATATCCCAGTGACGGATATAATTAGAAATTGGTCCGCCTGGCGCTATATAAAGTTTTCTTTTCGGAGGAAACCAATTAATTACGATTACGTTATAATAATAACGGATAAATAAAGAAATAAATGAATAAAAAAAATGTCGATTCAACGAAATTAGTTTTGAAAATAAACAGTATAACGAGATAGTAAGGAAATTAGTTTTCAACTGGATCAAATAAGAATATGTCCACGTATAATTGAGTTTTATCTTAGCGTATATGATATAAATTTGCAACGTATACGATCACCTTTTAAAAATAACATTATTATAAATATATGTTTATCTATATTCAATCTATTCTGATGAAACTTTGTCATTTTTCTATTGCCCAATAGAATCGTCCGTATATCGTCGAAGGTTTAGTTCAGTGTTTAATAATAGCCTGGAAGCTTTTAGCCGTTGGTCAAATTAGTTTCAGCCTAAATAGTTCGAACGTTCTTTTGTAGTCCGCATGCAATTAGCTTTGACTATATGTATAACATTTCCACTTTCTTCTTTCGCACTCCACTTTCCACATTTCGAAATCGAACCATTCGTGGAAAATTTCTTCTTCTTTTCATTTCCACGAAGATTGTTATTATAACTATAGGAAAAATCCTGTAGCTAGCACATTTTTCTTTTGTATTTCATTTTGCATTAACTAATCGCATCCGTATTCTTCAGTTTCGTTTCTTCTTTGATTTATTTACATTCAATTAATATTTAGTTCATTCAGTTTTGTTTTATAGCTGATTCCGTTGCGAACTAATAGAGAGTCTATTTGAAAACGAAAGTAAAAGAAGAACAAAAAAAAGCGAAAGAAAATCGTTTTAACACAGTATCATATTAAGTTATTGTTATTATATTATGGAGTATAATAACTCAAATTGGAACGCAATTACGATG
The DNA here is from genome assembly GCA_963932425.1 of Athalia cordata. Classification (NCBI taxonomy): domain Eukaryota; kingdom Metazoa; phylum Arthropoda; class Insecta; order Hymenoptera; family Athaliidae; genus Athalia; species Athalia cordata. Next base: position 3,268,001 of record OZ010627.1, read on the forward strand.
CATATTTATTAGAAATAAATAAACATATATATATTGCTGTATATCAACATTACTTTTTTTTTTACTTTTTTTCTTTTGTTTTTTGTATAACAACTATTAAAGCGTATTAGCGTATTATATAAATATGTATAATTATATATATATAATAATAATATGTGTATTATGCGGTGGATATTTTGATTTAATTTTTTTTTGTTTCTCTTCAACGCACTTTCTCGCGATCACGTGAAATAATTCTTGCGTCTGTTCACCTGAAACAGAATAGAAAAATTTTCATTTACAATTTTTATTTCTTTTTTTTTATACCAAATAAATTAGGAAGAAACAAAATTATTAAGAAACAGAATGAGAAACATAATTATCCACGGAAAGCGATTTCATTTTTTGTTTGTTTTTTAGTCGTTTCTTGTCGTCCATTTTTAGATATTTTAGAAGAGTATAATTTGATTATATTTACTTTAAGAAATGTGAACATTATTATATGGGAACGTGGATATAAAAATAGTATAAGGCACAGATTGTATAATAGGAAAAGTGCACGTTAATTATATGTATAAATAATTTTTATTATAATATTATATCGTATCGTATTTATCTATAGTATTATATGAGATGTATGAAAAAAAAGAATCATATATTATATGTATTTATACCTATATATATGCCCTGAATTTTGATGAATTATTATTACATATGCATACCTACTTATAAGTAAAACAATTATTATCATTACACTATTATTATTATTGTTGTTGTTATTATTGTTGTTATTATTATCATTATTATCACCATTACCATTACTACTACTATTAGCACTACCACTACCACTGCCACTACCAGTACTACTACTACTACTACTCCTACTACTATTACTGTCGTTGTTAACAACCAATAATGCCGAATGCTATTTATCATAATATCGTAATAACGTAATTTGTTCTCCATTTTTTTCGATTATATTACATTACAATTAACTATCATTATAATGACGTCCTTACCTCGCATTCCTGAAACGATAGTGAAAATAACATTTGCGACGTGATAACGTGACGAACTTCTATTGAAAATTTACGTATATATGCATATGATTTCTGAAAAAAGAATACAATTTGATTTGATGGAAGAAAAAAAAACAAATCCAAACTTCATAAAATGGCGATAAACTGGATTTCCAACGTCGAATCGATTAAAGCTGTAGATTTTTTCGAGTGTCCGTAACTTGTTGCTCCTCTATATCTTTTTTTAAATCTTTTTTTCATTCGGTAGCCATTTCTAATTTCTCTCTCAAAATCTGCAGCCAAGCAAAAAAAAGGTTAGTTGGTATTTTATTTATTGAATTTCTATCTTCTAAATCGCTTTGTTCGTATTGATGACTGTCGTATACTTACCTCTATAATTAAAGTTTGTCTCATCGCTCATTATATTATTTCGTTCGGTTTTTTCGATCGATGGATAGTCACAGACACTTTGTTTTTAATCGCGGGTCAACAACGTAGTAAGGTATATGACGAAGGTCAACCTTGTCTCGCGATTCTTTTCGGGTACGTTATGTATATTATGTTATATGTTATCGTACCGCAAGTTCCCTTAATTTTTTTGTCAACTTCTTTGTTGCTTTAACGATTCTTCGCGAATTTGTTATAATTCTAGATGTAAAAGCTGTCATAGAGCGTAGGTACGTTACAAAATAGCAAACAACAAACACAAAAAAAGATCCGAATGTTATTTTCTCCTTGCCCCTTAAAGTATGAAAACGAAAGAAAAAAAAACAATTAAATAAAGTGGAAAAAAAAAAACATCGTACTATTTTTCTTTTCGTTCTTCCAACCTTTCCTTACCTCTTATAATTATAATTCCCCTGTAACTTGATACAATGCAATCATTACATACATATACGTGACCGATCACATAATTCTATTATCCTAATGACGATAACAATGAAATAAATAATAAATGAATGAAAATTAATCGAAGAAACTCATAGAACTCAGCTTACACTGGGTGTGGTATTTCCTTGCGTTGATTGTTGTACGGGAATATCATCTTGGAAGTAGTCGTTGTTCCTACTGGGTGATGAATTCTGTGCAAAATCTAGGAGTCGATGATTCGGGCTGTCCGGAGTCGACAGATCGTTAGGCAGAGTCGGCAGACAATTTGACGCACTTCTTCGATGAGTATTTATGCTGCAATGCTCGTAATTACGGTAACATCCAGGACCAGTTTGAGCAGGACCTCGACCACACGCCGATTCACCTTCCGTGCTGTTCCCATCTATCCCTGACATATTCTGACCTGAACAAAATAGTCTCCGTGTTAAATCGTGCGCAAGAAAAATTTTACGATCTAAGGGAAAATATGGTTTTTTTTTCCTTCGTGTTCTCACGAAAAAAGTTCTAGCAATAGTCAGCTGCTACCTTATCTATGAACTAAAACCTAGCCTAGCCTATGATAACATTTTCTAGCCATAAACCACTTAAATATAATAATCATATTCTATAAATAATATTGTGTAAAACTGAAACATAGTGGACATGTCTATACGTGTACGATGATACATATAAATACCTATGGGGACACTTTGGAAATTGACAAGGAAATTTTGAAAATTACTTGTTTCTGCGGTAATCTAAAATTTACACCTGCAGTCTCAGCGATAAAAATGTGTTAACACCAGACTACGGATTAAAAAACAATCGACTATTGAATAATTTAAATATTTACATCATGCAAAGATTTTTTTTTGGTTTTTACTCAGTTAATTTTTTTTTTTTTTCGTTCACTCTCATTGAATTATGGTTGTCGTTTGAAACTTGGATTTATCGCGAACATCACAGTTAAATTTTTCGTTTGTTAAAAAAGGCACAGAAAAGAAAAAAAGAAACAAAAAACAAAAAGCATAACTTTTTGGATTCGGACAATTTGTCAGCTGGTGAAACTAGAATTTTATCATATGTATATAATTATTTCCGGATCTCCCCGATGCGGAAAAACAGTTGCAGGTACGAGGTACATAAGATCTGAAATAAGAAATGAAACTCAGGTAAAGCGTTTTGGCAGATTAACATATTATAATACTTTGTGTAAAGAGAATGTAAAAGAATCACAACATTTGCATAATTCTTGAGCTGCTACCCCGATCGATCGATCTACCCTGCACGATGCAGATCGCGTATGAATTAAATGCAACAATTGCACAACAATTTTTCATGCATCCCATATAAATAAGATAAGAAATTATCCAGTCTTTTTGCCCTTAAAAATTGTCTACCTCGATAAACTCCTGAATTTGACTTCTTCTTCTCTCGGCAGCGGTCCATCTTTCTTACACAAATTTTTTTTGTTCAAATTTTTTCTCTAGAAAAATGTTGACATAACACGTACGCAGATGTAATTCAAACAGTGTGCGTGTTTCACTGACTAAGTAAAACGTCAATCGTTGATTCTGACAATCTGTTTAAATAATATGTTTAACTATAAGTTTGAGCGAAGAACGAGCCGCTTAAAATTGATCCGATGAGCGAATACGAATTCTTTTTTTCTCACTCCGAATTACGACTGTATACTTAAACACTCTACTATATTTCTAAGATCTCGCTGTAGTTTTTCGTGGGTGTTGATCCAACGCATTTTCAACCCTCAAAATATCAGCAAATAGATGCAACATTTCCAATATTATTTTTTCTTTTCAGAATCGCGTCAAACTTTGGAAAAATTATCTGCCTAATCAAAATTGGCGTTCAAGGGGTTTGAAGGACATTGAATCGATTTGCGGATATTTTAAATATTGAATATCCTCATTCGGATGGACCACGTTTCCGAATATCACTGCTCGCACGTCTCTCACCATTGTAAGATCAACGATCGAGTTCTGAAAAGCCTGCACCTGTGTAGAATGGTGAAGGAGAAAAAAAATGGAAGAAAAGCAATTGAATTTGTGAATTAAACATTGATGTATAGTGAATAATAATGCGTCGAGAGAGGTTGTGTTTTTTTTTGTTTGTTTTAGTTTTGGATCGTAGTTTCAAGTTTGACAATATATCCCTTACCGGTATCAGCGATGACGTCGATGAGATCAATGCTCTTAGCGAAAGCGTCCCTCAGATTGATGTGATGAAAGGAAACAATGCTCCCTTCCCTTTTGGCCCTCTCCAGAGCCTCCCGCCTTTTAAGTGCTTTTTCACGCCTCATCTGATTCTTGTAGAACTCAGCAAAATTATTGACGATAATTGGAATGGGCAACGCAATTACCAGGACACCACATATACAACAAACACTTCCAATCACTTTTCCGAGGGGAGTTGTTGGGTAGATATCCCCATACCCTACGGTAGTCATGGTGATTCCTGCCCACCAAAACGTCTCCGGAATGCTTATAAATTTAGTCCCAGGCTCTTCCTTTTCGGCGAAATAAGCGAGACTTGAAAATATCAATACTCCCATAGCGAGGAATAGCATAAGTAGACCAAGCTCTTTGTAAGAGTTTCGCAAAGTGAACCCAAGACTTTGTAATCCTGTAGAATGACGTGCAAGCTTGAGTATCCTCAGTATACGCATTATACGAAAAATTTGTACAACCCGACGCACATCCTGGAATTGGTCCGTTGCATTTTTGTTCGTTTCAACGAGGAATAGAGATACGAAGTAAGGGAGTATCGCAAGTAAATCGATAACATTTAAACCTCCCTTGAAAAATTTCCACTTGTCCGGCGAGGCACTGAACCTAAGTACATACTCGAGTGTAAACCACGTGATGCAAACCGCCTCCACCATCGCTAGTTGAGGATTATCTTGAAAGTTTCCTTTTTGATCATTCACTTGCATACTAGGAATCGTGTTCAGAGTTAATGCGATTGTTGACAACACAATAAATAGTATCGAAATCACAGCTATCACCTGCAATTGCAATATGAAAAAAAGAAAAACAAATATGTAATTTACAATTCCACTCAACTTCCTCATCGTCATCCTCAATTTACAAATTTATCGATTAACCGATTAATTAGTTATCCAAATAATCATATAGGTAATAATCACCGATATGCTTTTTTTCAGTCTCAATTTTTCCATCGCTAATTCTCTATCTATCTTGCGTTCTTTCTTACTTTCTTACTTTCTTTCTTTCTTTCCTGCTTTCGTTCTTTCTTCCATTCTCTCTCGCTTTCTTTCATCCCTCATCGCATCAAATACAATTGATAACGTGTGTGCACCTGAACAAAAAACCGGTAGACTAACAAAAATAAAATTATATTCCAAACGAAAATTCGGTCTGAATGAATAGAAAACCTGATCAATAATTAAATTTACATTTCGGTACGACGGGAAAAAAAACAAATTATTACTTTTTCTCAGGTCCATTTCTTTTCAGACAGAAGTTTCAGTTTTTCTCTACATAATATGCGATCACACTATACTGTGTAGATAAGCCATGTATTATGTGTATCATGTGTATTATATATTATATTATACGTAAAGCATATTGATGTAATTGTCTGTACAAAAAAAAATATATAGAAAAAAGAACATCGAAATAATCACGCATAATAGGTAATAATAATAGTAATAATAATAATGGCGACAAGAATAATAATAATAATTATGATAACAACAACAGCAACAACACTGCCACCACCACCACCACCACCACCAACAATAATAATAATAATAATAGTAACGATAACTATAATAAGCTTTTTATAATATTGATGAAAAAAAAAGAAAAAAATGTTTAGTGAATCATAAAAATAATGATGAAATTTAAATAGGTATGCGTTCGGAATGATGACGGCGCAACATCAAAATATATATAGTGAATCGCGTAGGGCATGTATATAATATGTATATAAATAATTAAATGATATATAATAAAGTAGATGAGACACCGTGTAATTTTGCGCGTGCGTGCGTGTGTGTTTGTGTGTGAAGAATATAAAATTCCTATACATATGTATAAGTATAGATAATAATATTTCGCAAACTCCTCATACGTATTGAACAACAACAAAACCAACAACAACACGAACAATAATAATAATCATACCTAGGTATAAACGTGAACTGTATAAGTTACATATAATTTCATTTTTCAACATTGTTATAGACGTAAAATTTGATTAATCAACAATTTTTTCGTTCACCAGACATAATGCAGTTAATGAACAACATATTTCTTATCATGGGGTAATAATTTTTCCGCTAGGTATGTAATTATTATTTACACTTTCTCGCGCATTCCGATATTAATTATTCTCCCGGCATCCAGGACCCGCTCCCTCAAACTCTTACAAAATAATCATCGAAATTAAATAATTTTTTATGCATGCCATTAATTTTCTTTTCGCCATCCGATTTGGGTTAATTTCTTTTGTGGTTTTTTTTTCTACGAATCAAAATTCTCATCAATTTTCAACTGTTTGATTGGAAATTTATCTACTACGGTATATAAGCATAGGTTATATTTAATTTATTATGATAAAAGTGTACGTAGGGAGCGGTGCCGAGATGTGGAGTCAAAAATGATGCCTGGTAATCACGTATTAACCCTTCCAACATAATCTGCTTTCATTTATTCTTATGTACATATATATACGTTATATATGTATGTATATACATATAATATGAATATAACGATTTGCAGGAGATAATAATTAAATTAAATGAAACGGAAAACTAAAAAAATAATGCAGGAATCATAAATGAAATAATATAGTGACAAGAGAAGATGTCAACTTTTTCATAGGATTTTTTTTCATCTAAATGCTGACGTAAAAGGGACATAAAAAAGGACAAGAATTAGAGGTAGGTATATATGTACATAAAATATATGTATTAGGTATATAGCGAGCTGTCACAGCACCTAGAAATAATAAAATATATATTATAGAAATTCTCTGCGTGAGGAATTAAATATTATTTATAGTATATGGATAACATTGTTCTAACCTTTTTTTTCTATTTTTTACTTTTCTTTATCTTCAGAACGTTAATTTTTAATATTCTTTTCTTTTCTTTACATTTTTTTTTTAATTTACTTTCTCAGTATGTTTAATTGCTTGTTTTTCTATTATTTTTAATAACTTACTCTACATATCTACGGATACTACATTCTATGTGCATTTCATTTTTTCCTAATTACATGGATAGGATTCAAAAATCACTATACTATATACCTATCTAGTCACTATAAAAAAATATACAAAAATATCTAAAAAACCGAGATCAAAAGTGAAAAAAAAAAACTGTATTCAATGATAATGAAGAATACATTGTGCAGCTACTAACTATTCTATTTTTTTCTGATAATCTTATTTGTTATGCATTCCGAATATAAAACGCGATTAATTGAATAGAAAAGATTATAAATTATATTTTTTCGATATCAATTATGCACAGAAGGAAGTAAAATAATAATAATTATTAATGATAACTTTGAAAAATGTAATAAAAACCGCAATCGAAAGAGAAAGAAAAAAAAAAAAAAATGAGGATGTGATGATCGATAAATTTGTAATCATAATTATGTAATAATAATAAGTGAAAATTCATGCATTATTTCTACATGTATAACCGTATTAAATATATACAAAACACATATACCGTGGACAAACATTCATATAAGTAGTGCATAAATAAAATCAGCAACAAAATAATAAAGATAATAATAATAATAATATGCGTCACATCGATATACGAAACGATATAAATTCAAAGTTATACCTAATTTACGTATTTTGTACATGCAAGCAGATGCAGATCGTTCAATGACACGCAGTAAAAATTACGCAGTTCTTGTTATTTTTTAGAACGTCATTATTTTATGTATGTTTTTTTTTTCAATATATACGACGCAGTTGTAAAAAATCTCTGATTCCAAGTGATTCAATGGGATTCTCTTTTCCCCCCCATGATTAAAGGATATGTAATAGGTAATAATAAAGTTCTGAAATCGATCAAAGATGAATTTTATCTTGAGGGACGGGATTTTTTTTTTTATCGTTGGAACGAATGAATTAAAATTTGAAAAATACGCGAGATGTTTGCAGATCGTGCTGTTGAAATGAAAATGAAAAGTAAAGACTCACCCTTGCGGCGATAGAAGTTGTTGGTTTTTCAAGAAGATCCCAAAGGCATTTTTGATATTGGGCACATTTACCCTCGCCAAATTCTTCCTCCTCACGTTGCCTAAGCGATTCAGCCTCTTTTCTCATTTCTTCGTGAACGTGTTCTTTTCTTTGATGATATTTGTGCTGACAACAACTTTCTAGGTACAATTCGTCTATACCCCAATATTCCAAATCGTCACTGAATGCTAAAACGCACATTTCATCGACTAAATGTAATTTACCAGTTCTATAGAAATTTAATATTGAGCTAAATGATTTTGGATGTCGATCGAAAAAAAATTCGTTGTCTATTAACGAGTAATCGTCACAAAGCTCCGTTATTGCTTCGTGAGTATTGCAGTCCCGGAGACGACCTAAACGGGTATGTGGAAGTCGTTCCAATGTCCTCCAAAGTACCTCGTGTTTAACACCACCTACATTTATGCATACTCTTCTGTTCAATGCCTTCGAACGCATCAGCATAAATGGTTCCGGAGGTAAAGATGTCATTGACCTTGAATAGATGCGCTGCTGCATGTGGAGAGGAAGAGGTGGTGGAGGTGGTGGCAAAGGTGGCGGAAGCATCGATGGTAACGCAGATGACGGTACCGTTGAAAATGAGGCGTAACGGACTTCCTTATTGTTCCCGATGTTCGACAATTGGTTACCAAAATTACCGAGGGTTGACAAGTTTCCAACCGTGACAAGGGATGGATCAAATGTAAATGAATCCATACCTGTATCCAGATTAGGAATCTGAGAATACATCGATGCACTTGGAGCTCCATTTCCATTACGATCGGAATTTGCTTCTATTACACCCGAACTTTCATCCAAATCAAACTTTCTCTCGTTAAGCATGAGAGACAGATTTTTTTTTAAAACGATCACAACAGGGTTATATTACGTCATTTCGCAATTATATTCAACCACCCCTCAAACGATCTTCCAGTTTCTCCAAAAAACTTGCACCGCCAACTGAACACATTCTTTTCTTCGCCTCTTCTGCTTCCTCTTCTTCTTCTTCTTTTTCTTTTTCTCCTCCCTCTTCTGCTGCTCCTTGATCCTGGAAAAAAGAAGTTGAACAATTTTAGACATAAGTTTCTTTAAATCGAGGTCACGCTTTTACTTTTTATTCCAATTGATGCTATATCATGCAAGAATAAAAAAAAAGAGGAGTTTTCCAAGATGGAGTATCATAGATCCGTTTGATCATGCTTTTAGTTTATTTATCTAGCAAGAAAAAAAAAAAACACGCACTTTGGTTCGTATAATTGGATTTTAAGAGCGAGATGATTCAATTTTCTTGAATTGAAAAATGACTAATTAACGCGGATATATCAATAGAAAACGGTAGCCTCAAGTCATAAGCTCATTGTGAAAATAAAAAAAAAATGAGACACAATATTGGCAATAAAATCTCATACAGTGTATATAAAAAAAACATCGTATGCGGAGGAGGCTATTAAGCTGCCGTTATAATATCAACGCCTCGAACAAATAACCAAGAAGTGCCCGGCTATGAAGAAGGAAGATGTGCTATCATCGTAAAAGATTTGTACGTATATACTTAAAACAAATGAATAATCTAGAACAAAGTTCTACCGTATCCCATACGTCTTTTGAAAGACGCGTATAAATTTTTTGATTATTTTCACAGTTCTCAGGCGCAGCCATATCGATACGAAGAGATAATAAATTTTTCACTAAAATTAAGCTCTCGATACAAACGCTGTACAGTAACATGTGTTTTTCATTCATGCAGAAAAGCCACGTATGATTATGTTTAGTGTACGATATGATAATTGTTTTTTCTCTCTTCATCGTCGTTCCAAAAATGTCATTGGAACTGTAGCGAAGAAAATAAGTTATGGTCTGGCGTTTCGAGACACCGCGAAATATGGAGTTTTTATTGAAATCGTATATCTTTGTAAATCCAAGAAGAGCAGGATATAACTGTATATAACCTTTAACTATACAACGAACTTATTGTTAGTGGATTTTGGCAAAAAGCCGACGATATAAACAGCGAGACATTATACGGCGAAATGTCTGTCTCCTGCAGCCCACCACGAGATTGTAGTACGTACTTATAACACGATACATATCCATACATACAATTGTCGTTGAAACTCAAAACTAATTTACATATTTACGCAGTTTCATTTTGATTATTGTAACCGTATATCGCTGCATGTTCTAGAAAACTAGCCACATGTAAAATTCAACGGCAATTTTCACCGAGCTCTTATACTTCAGAATTAATTGCTGTTTCTATGACATAAAAGTTTGCATAAATAATCATATTATAATAATAATACATCGCGGTGCAGTCGTGATATTATGTTACGGATTACAAATAATTTTCATTTGAAAAACGAAAAGACAAAAAGATGCGCTACAGTATAGGTACAACCATTCCAAAAATCTCTGCCGTATTTACGGAGTTGACTCTGAATTGAGATCATTGGTCGCCCGCTGTGCGAGAATTGTAGCAACGAATCGCCTCTAAATTGCCGAATCTTGAAAACCCTTGTCCCAAAACTGCTTTTTTTTTACCGCAACGTTAAAAAACCTACCCTAGATGTAGACCCGATATAACGCACATGTCCGTTATACCTGAAAAAAAAACATAAAATAACAAATAAAAGAAATAATGAACGAATGAACAAGGTGAGAAATCTGCATTTGCAACGGGGTGAAAATGTATAAGCTTTTAATTCGAAGTTGGAATACTTGATCGGGCGCCAATTATTTGTACTTAGAATTTTGGCATGTATAGTTCAGAAAAGGCAGAAATGTCGAGTTCACGATTAGGTAATTCAACTCTGAATCAAAGTCCACTTGAAATTTGGATAATAGACTGTCGGTAAAATGAGGAAGGAGAAAACATAAGCCATCGGCACAAAAAAACGTCGTCTGTGTATAAGAATAGCGTAAAAAAGGGTAATTCCCTGGGAGCGGAAATTGTTCCGCAGCAGTTTCGTGTTGCGAAAAATAATAAAATAAATAAAATTAAATAAAGAAAATAAAATAAAATAAAACGTAAGCTGCATCGTCGGTTATACATATATATTTTTACTTATAATATATTCTTTGCCATCTTGAAATCGCACAAATCACTTATACTATACGAATGTTAACGGTTTGACCTACTTAAAAAACTTTACTCCGACCTGAATAACAGGAGTTAGCAATCCTCGTATCGACCCCCAACAAAACGCGGCTTTTTGCCAAGGGCCAACAATAAAATACAAAGAAACTTATCTACCATCTATACCATCGCCAGATTAGCATTGAAAAATTCATTCTCTACGTATTACAATAAGGTGATATTTCCAAAAGTAAAAAATCAAATCAAATCAAATCAATCGATCGATCGATTAACCACTCAATCAACATCTTAATACGATATACACAACTGCTGCAAAGAATACGCGTTTAAATCCCCATCCCCAGCATGCGTAAAATGGCGCGCGTTTCAAGAAATCGATATTTCTTCAGACTTCAATCCCCTTTATATTGTACATACGTAGGTATACCTAAATCATATAGAACTATACATGTTATACCCACTGCCCGAGTAAGACTAAATGCCAAATTCCATTTTCTCCCTGCTAAAAAGCTACGATATAATCTCGCACTGGTAAGAAACGAAAAAAATAACTAAAGTAAAAAAGAAAAGGAATTTCAAATTCACCACAACCAGGGTGGAGTATGTTTAGGAGTAGTTTTTAACGATCGCATTCGTGACATATTCCAATCCTGACTACATTATAATAACGTCGCAGAGCTGATTTAACTGCGAAGGTATGAAAGCACACAGGTATAGGTATGTAAGAGGATGTGTATTATATGCTCACCCTGAATTTGCCCCTTTAACCGTTATATACAAGTACATATAATACGCTATTGCCTCGCCCGGTTACCCGCGGAATCGATCCTTCGGAACGTGAAAGCTAAACGTAATTTATTTCAGTTTTTTCAATTATTTTCATCACAAAAAACGCTGTTGTACATCTCCTTATTATCAATATCTTGTTGGTACAATAATCACGTATTCATTATATAGGTAAATTTTGATAATACCGAATGCTTTTCTCTCCAATGGTCATGTGATATTATTAGTACGTGAATATAATATTTGTTTTTTTCTGCTGATTATCAAATTACAGAATTAAATGACTGGATTCTTCGAAAATTTTCCATGTAAAAAATATAAATAAACATAAGTCAATGTTTGACCGTGTGTTGTGTTTGAATATAAATGGAGATGCTGGTGTATTATATATATATCGTAAGTTGACTCAAACGATTTATATTTACCTCACTCTTGGAAAACTGCTAGGAATGTCGCGAGGACCAGGAAAAAAAACAAAGACCAAAAAAACGAACAATAAAACCCTTAGAGAAAACGCTAATTGTAATGTATCATGACATATCTCGTACTATTTATTCTACATATATACATACGTGTATATGCGTATATATGTGGGTGTGCTGGTAAAATGTCACTGTGTACAATAATTAATTCACCAGAAACGTTTTCTATATGTCCTATGTATCTCTGTGTGCGTGTGTGAGTCTACCTTTCACATAGAATAGAATATTATCGATCCCGTTCAAATGTATATACAGTTATATATGTAGATGCATACCTATAAAATCGAACTACTTCTTTTGCACTCTATAGATTTTTCAATATTTTCTAATTAGATATCACTACCACAACAACATCAATTCACCGTTAATATTTAAATCACCGGTTCTAAAAAAAACCTAGGATTTTTTTTTTCTTTCTTTGTAATTATTAAAATATTAATAACAACTTGTTAACAACTATTATTATCAGTGAAATTATTATTATTCATCGATTCTTTTATTTCAATTTATTTTTATTCTTTTTTTTTTAACGACAATGTAACAACGGTAAAAGCGCGGTTCAAACTATCACTAAAACACTATCACAATGATTTGCGCGTAATTAATCAGTTGATAAAATAAATATCAGCAATTAATTGTTAGAAGTTTCGATGAAAATTACAATTTTTTTTTTATAAAAATTTTCTTTTCATTAATGTACCAGCTCAATATTTATTTCCGACAGCAGCAGCTCGCAAATTTCGATGTCTCGAGATGCTCAGCTGCTGCTGCTGTTGGTGATGCTGCTGCTGCTGGTTTGTGGTTGCTGCTCCTGGTTTTCTGCGTTGACGTAGACGGCGGTTCTTGGATTCGAGCCAGCTGTGCGCCTGCCTGATCAACGTGACCACCCTAAATCTTTATAACGCTTGCCTTTAGCCCCGCTGAGACCGACGAGAACAGCTATCCTCTTTGTACTTTCCACTGAAGTTTGCTCGACGTATTATTTTTGCCTTCGAATTCTAGAGGGCAATTGTTGTTATTATTTTTGACCACAATTACTTCGCTTCCAGGGTTGCTAGACATTTAAATATCAAATTATTGTCTTAAGTTTCACCCCTTATAATGCGCATATTTAGCAAAGGTACAAGTTTCGTCTATTTAAAATATAAAATCACTCGTAATCGATTCGATCAAACTCGCAAACGCGACGATCAATCGATCGTCACGACTCTCGTTCAAACTTAACCGGCGAAATTTAAAAATTTCGCATAACAAAGATTAGTAATGCAAATTTTAAGGTGATATGACGATGTTCATTGATTTGTTTTGCGGCGGTTGTTTTTAAGTATAATGCTATACTTAGAACTTGATTTATTGTCTTACGAGAGAATGATGGATTTGTGCAGAAAACTTTAGTTAAAAGAAAATCCTGAATATGTCGAGTACTCGATACATTAATCGCTCTTTGACGTAGCTCGATCATAATAGTAAAATAAATCATTGTTGCAGCTATTGTCGAACCATCAATTGCGATACTTGGCAAAGTTTCTCAAGTCATGACTGACAGATAAATTGAATAACCAGAAAAGCTATGCGGTATGTGCAGTTAATTTGAAACCGCAATCATTATGCATTTCCTGTAGACAAAACTAACTAGGTGGGTTTTGCTCATTGTCAGTTTCCCAACTGATGGGAATAGTTGTCTCATGTATCAGACCGATAACTTATCATAAAGCTATACGTATGAATTGGTATACCAGTCTTCAAAATGAGTTACCCCTATTTATTTGAACGAGTATCAATACCAATCTCATTATTCGGTTTCAACTTTATTAACGAAAGATAACGGTCAAAGAAGTTGATTGCATTACGAACCTCATCTGCATTTCCTTTTGCTTTGAAAAAATTCTGAGCTGCAAAAATCTCCTGGTGTGATGAAGTAGGGTCAAAAGATTGTAGTTGGAAGGAAAGAATGAGCTGACAATTGTGACAGATTACACTTTCAATACCTCGAAGAAACAGGTTGAACGAGCAGGTGTAAGGCGGGTGTGGGCGATGACATCTTGAAACAAAAGACAAACAACAGGTGTCAATCTCCTTTCTAGCCTACTGAGGCCATCTGTGAACATGAACGATGAGTACGTCAATCAATTGAAGGAAAATTTAATTCAGCATTCAACTTGCGTTTCTGATCTACCTTTTAATCGCAATTCATGGGCTAAAATATGAATGAAATGGTGGGAATTCCTCCGTGGTGGGAATGGGGTCGTTGTTCAAGCGGCCAACCACTTCCTATCTATAGACAGAGGCCGGAGGGGCAACGTAACCCACATTTAAACCGTTCACCGCGGTTATGTTAGAAGGAGTCTTCTCTGTTAGTGGATGTGAATATCGTACGAACAACGTAAGTCAAGGTCATCGATGTTCACAGTGTTTCAAACTGTTTTCACCCACCTCCCGCGAGCCTCGGAGAGAAAACTCGCGTGCCTGTGTTTGACATTTCTCTTCATTCTTTCCCTAGCCGGTTGACTGGACGAGCATCGCTATTCGCTTTCTAAACATTCCTTAGCTACAACTCTTTTAGCTGCAATAACGTTCATCTAATATTGTGAAGAATCACCTGCAAGAAACAACAAACGACAATGTCACTTAGTACAGAAAGTGACAAGAGCCTCGAATTCGTTCTGAAAAGTTTATTTTCCGGTGGTAAGTCACTATATTCAAATAATACATTATCAACTATTGTTGGACTTCAATTTATGCTTACCGAACATATTTTTTACTAAGGCAATGAAGTCTTCCAAGCTCTGGAGTCAATAGAGATCAACTGCTATCGGAATTTATTATGATAGATGACAAAACATGAGCTATTTGTTTACCAATGCAATAATATTAAACATTTCTTGTTACCAAGTATATAGTAGAAAGCTTCTCACTGTACAGTTTGATCAGTTCTTGCTTACACATAGTATAATTTAGATTCAACATTAGCATATTTGTCGGAACTGAAAATACTATGTGAAACTATAATACCTTATACTAGAAAACTCTAATAAATAAATCTACTTGACATCCGACATTTAAGAAACCTTTTTCCATAAGGCTTAAAAAAATAATAATTTAACGATAAATTTCTGAATTAGGATTATAATTTATCAATATAATTAATTATCACAAAGGCGTAGCTGGGATGTGCTCAAAGACCACGGTTGCACCACTAGATAGAATAAAAATACTGTTGCAGGCGCACAGTAAGCACTATAAACATTTGGGTGAGATATTTTGTCAAAGATTAGGTCTGTGTTGATGATATTGAAGATTTATAATTTTATATCGTATGCAGGTGTATTTGCTGGGCTGAACGAGATAGTAAAACGTGAGACTTTCATTGCCTTGTGGAAAGGAAATGGTGCTCAAATGGTCAGAATTTTTCCATATGCAGCTACACAGTTCACCACGTTTGAAATATATAAAAAGGTAGTGTTTAAAAAAACAACTTAATCTTGCTGAATTTACTCAATTACCTTGTGAAAAATACTTATTATTGTATTCTTTTTCTGACAATTAATAAAACTTGATACAATTAGCAAGAAGAAAATAATATTACAAAAGACCTTGTAATATTGCGCAATGCACAAGGAATAATGACTCTTGACAGTATTTAGGAACATTACTGGGTAATCGAACCCAAGTAGATAAATTTCTGGCTGGTTCAGGGGCGGGAGTTACCGCAGTGATGTTGACGTATCCACTGGATACGATCAGAGCTCGTTTGGCTTTTCAAGTAAGGGGAGAGCACGTCTACACCGGCATCATTCACACAGGTGCCAGTATTTTCAAAGAGGTAACGTTTGATTTCAGAATTTTCCCATGAATATTAGGAAAAAATTTTCCCAATTTATCTTAATTCGACCAAATATAATTTTGTACTTCAGGAAGGAGGACTAAGGGCGTTGTATCGAGGATTCATACCGACGATATGTGGAATGATTCCATATGCTGGCTTATCGTTTTACTCATTTGCAAAGCTCAAGTTTCTGTGTATGAAATATGCCCCAAACTATTTGTGCAACCAGTGTAATAGAAATACTGGTAAACTTTTTAGCAATTTCGAAGAAAAAAGAACGTTTTACATATAAGTACTAAACATGAAGGTAATCAAAAAAATTTATACTTTTCAAAGGTGGACTTGTTCTTACATTACCTGCAAAATTACTCTGCGGTGGGTTTGCTGGAGCAGTAGCTCAGAGCGTATCGTATCCTTTGGATGTTACGAGGAGACGGATGCAGTTGGCTATGATGAATCCAGATACCCATAAATTTGGGTGAATATTTGTTTCTAAATGAAAATCCGATACGCTATTGATTAACCAGATTATCAGATCCAATGATGCATTTTTCCAGCTCCGGAATGCTTGCGACGATGAAACTGATCTACCTGGAAAACGGAATAGTTAAAGGTCTTTACCGTGGAATGAGCATCAACTATCTCCGAGCCATTCCTATGGTTGCTGTAAGTTTCACAACGTATGAGTTGATGAAACAAATGTTCGACCTCGACACTGGTATGAAACTATAATCGGAGAGCAAAGTAGTTGAGCAAAATAATCTAGAATTATTGCATAGGTAAAAAAAATAAACAACTGTCACAAAAAGCAAGATTTTTAGAAGATATTGAGTCAATAATAAAATGCAATTGATCCTGTAAAACTATTTTGGAGTTACAAAACATGATCTACTCCACATTTAAATGAATTTAGAAATGATAATTGTAATTAAGCTATTAGTTTATAATTTTCTATCTAATTAGGTTATAGAATAAAAGTAATAAGAGCGATCGAATAATTAATTCGACAAGGCTAGGAACGCAAATCCATATCCCTGAGTTTGTTACGACAAAATTTGACTCGAGGTTCTATGGGAACACAATGTGTCATTGTTCTTTTAAATATTTCTCTAAAAACGCAGTCCAGAACAACATCCCACTCAAAGACTGTGTTTTTTATGTATATTTACCATCCTGTTTAGGGCCAGCATAACATAGTTAATTTCCTTAGCAATGGCACAAGAAATAGTTAGTGTCTACCTTTTATACCAGCAAAAATGGTAATGAGAAAAAATTTCTTGTTGACGCTGCAATTTTAGAATATTCACAGTATTTATAGGCAGCGATAAAGATTTTATTTATTCTTTGTAAAAGTTCTGAACTTTTGCATATTATATGTATAAAACAGTAAAAAAAAGTTCAAAAGAACGCTTTTACTATATTTGTTAAACAAACAAAACTACCGCAGCAGTGAAACTGTCCTTTTTTACATCGGTGAATTATTGTAGGCGTTAGGCAGGTCAGGATAGACAAGAATTGTATATTTATTTGATTTCTCGTTCAAAATACAGGTGTTGAAGAGAAAAAGAGGAAAAAAAATAAATAAATAATTTGTCAACTGTATGTAGATCATAGCAAGAAAGTTTGTTAATAAACGGATTAATTTGTATTAAATTATATTGTGACGTGAATTTATTTTTCATACGCTTCGTCCTCATTCAAGTTGTATATTAAAAGTCACCATTTTTGTTGTTCCCTTCTAGTTCTCGCTGTTGTTCAACAACAATTTTTTGATAATATATAGCTTATAAACGATATAAAAATATTCCAAGAAGACTGTCTAGAGCGGCCATTATTTTGTTGAACTCAACTTTACGCTCGTTTGCTAGGTTCCGACAAAATTAGAAGCAATGCTTTGTTTTGTTTATTGAGATTTGATTCAAAGAATTTAATAATCAAAAAAGGGACTGAGGTCCAACAGTTCAGCAGAATAACGTTCATTCTAATGCATACTATCAAGTATCGAAAACAGGCGTTGGATGAATAAGAATGATAAATTAGCAATAACTAACTGATATCTTTGAAGGAGCTTAAATAAGATGTATCTGAATTAGTTTGAATTACTCGTTTATACGTTTTTGTTTTTCTTCTTTTTATTCATTCTTATAGTAAAATAAAAAATGAGAGGATTGATGAAAAGTGAAAAGTAAGAATGTGAAGGATACTGCTAACTTTCTGTCATAATACAAGTTTCAAATATTCATTGTATTTGCATCAATAGAAATAGAAGAGACAAGTATATTAGAATATAACTATAGGTAAATGGCATTTCAGTATGCGAAGAAAATTATGACTAAAGTTTTTTTTTGTTCTATTTTTTCTAAATTTATTCTGATCATCGGTTACGTTGATGGAGGAGTGGAGGGAAGGCAGGGTGATACTCTGATCATGACAAAATAATTAAATGAAGAAAGGATGTTGTTAACTGACGCTACTCACAAATCTCCGTCATTAACCATGTTGGCAGCAGCATGTCTTATCTGATGATGGTCAATTTGAGTTCTTGAAAGTTTTCACACTTCTCACCAAATGATTAATTACAGCATAAATTATTGAACATAGCTGCATGGGTCGTTGTCATTCTAATAACGTCTGCGACTAGTTTTGGTGTGAAATTTGGAACACTTACCAAGGAACAATGTGTTAAATTTTTGTTTTTCAATGTTTTGGTTAGAACTTTTTTTCATCTGCACATGTTAGAGAAATGATGAGCAGCATGTTTGTTTGTTTATTTATTTTAAGTTTTTTTTTCTTTTCAATGAAAAAACAGAATTAATCTTGTTTACTTTCAGTAGTAATATTCGGCGCGATAATTTGTTGTTCTATGTTTTGTCCGTACTAGTTAATAGATTTGAATAGTATTTATACAAGAATTAATGCTACAATTAAAAAAACGAATACAATTTTTAGAATTCTACATTGTTTTGTGAGTTGTGTGTACGAAAGTGGGGTTGTGGTTTGGACGTGTAAATAGGTATGCAATTGAAAGTGATTTCATTTGTTCGTGTTACGATTCTATTATCTATATCTGTTAATTCAAATTCACTGTTATTTTTTTTTTCCATTATTACCGTTTATTTAATGTGGTTTTTTCTTATTTTGTTTTTGCATATAAAATGAGAGAAATGCTCAATTCTGTAACGTACAGAAATAATGATTCCTTTTTCGGAGCGATTGATGTTTAGCTTTGGAGTTTACACAGGGCGTGAGATTAGCGTGCTACGTCCCTCGCTTTCTCAAATCTGATTAGGTATTCAACAGCTGTTTAGACAAATGGATAAAAAGTGCACCTATAGATTTTTCACGTTTACCTCATCGTTTGTATAATAATTATAATATGAAAGCCACCACTCTAGGAGCACTACTATAATAATTAATTATGACATTATGTATACTTGCAATTTGCACGCTTACGCCTACGAATACATCTGCACGTGTTTTTATTTTTATCTTTATTTTCATTTCTTTTTTTTTTTTCTTTTTATTTGTTACCCAGTTTTGCAATCGACCAACACCCCATCCCCAAACTGGATGAGCAGTTTGTCAAATAATTCTGGCTGTTCGTAACGCGTCGTCGTCAACTGTTTAACACGATAGATATTTATTTTTAATCGGATATCCATAAGCATCATTTATTTTATTTATTAGTAAAAATGTCAGCATCATCTCGAACAACAAAGATCTTCTTTTTTTTTTTGCTTTTTCTTTTTCATCGGTTATAACAAGAATTGCCACACACGTCTCCCACTTGTAACTCAATGTGCTTTCTATATACTTGTTACAAACCAGTAGTGACTTTAAGTGCTCGTCACTAAATACAAACTATAATTATTATTTAGCGTAAATGGTGGCCAGTTTCTAATGTATATTTTATACTCGAATGATGTATTTTTTATTTCGTTGACTTCTTTTTTTCTTTCTATTATTATAATACACCCTGTCCAGTACAATTGAGTGCGTACCAACGATTCATTAAAAACTGGCTACGAATTGCTTTACAATAAAAATTATCCACGTTACGTGGTAGTTATTTGACGTTTGTTACTTTTGTCCATAATTTTATTTTTAATTCTTTTTTTCTCGTTTTCATTTGTTGAATTTCTTGTTGTTGTTTTAATTGTAAAAATACGAGCAATACATTGAACTTGTAAAAACTGAACGTTTTAAAGGTTGATTTAATTAGGATGTGTACATTATTTCTTGTTCGCGTTTAAATGATTACGTGTGGGATGCTGAAATAAAGAGGCCATAATTATAATACGCGACACTATAATATGGCGTGTAGAGTTTTTTTTTTTTTTTTTTCATTTTCGAAGCTCTACACTCACACCGATCTTCTATTGTAAAGTTACATTCTTGGCATCTTTATAAAGCCAGTTCCATGTCTTCCTCCTACCTTAATAACTACATCCAGTTTTTATTTGTTTGTTTTGTTATTTTTTTTTTTTTTTTTTGCTAGAATCTTTAGAGGAAGTAATCTGGCGTCCGCCGAGTTACATGCGGCTCGCCGCGCCTTGGTGCTGGATCGAACTGAAGGCTGAAATAGACGAAAAAAGTAGTTTGAGAAATATAATATTCAAGCTTTCCGTTGAATTACTTTTTCATGTGAAGGTTTTCTCTTTTTCCATTTCGTTATACTTACAATGAATATTTCAATGCATCGTCCAGTTCCATAATTGCCGCTTGGTTACCACAACGATAACAATAATTGGGCGCCGAGAATATGGTCACAACATTACGATCATGACACCTGGAAATCAAACAAGATTGACATTGTAGAAGCTCATCGATTAAACTTGATCTCTGTCCCATTATTTTAATGGCGCGCAAAAGAACTTACCAATTATAACCCTCCATGACCAACTGATGAGCTCGCGAAACAAGGGTTAGACCGTTAGAGTGATTGAACGTCTCTGAAATATCTTGGCCAAAGGTATAACCTGCTCCACGGGGAGAAATACCCCATCCTCCTCTGTCGTCGGGATCTGACCATAAAAGATCGCACATAGGGCCCTGGGAATTTGGAAATTTTAAAGCTCGAAGTTTTGTAAAAACCAATGTATGGATATGTTGAGTTGAATACCTCATGCGGAACCTCTTGAAGACGGTCCAGGGCGCGGATGTGATCCAGAGTATCGATAGAGGGCGACAGACCTCCATGGAGACAGAAAATCTGACCATCGACTAGTGCAGTCAGAGGCAAATAGTCGAATAAATCGGTAAAGAATTTCCATACATTAGCGTTACCATACTTGCGCAGACACTCGTCATAAAATCCATAGACCTGGGTAATCTGTCTCGACTCGTGATTACCACGAAGAATTGTTATTCTCTCACGATACCTCACCTACGAAATTTCCACAAGTTATTAATAGGTTTTTATCTTTTTTTAATTCGTTATCGTCCATTCTTAGAGTAAAAATGATTCTCCGTGATACTCGTGATAATTTATCGCTGTCAAATATTCCTCACAATAACACTGTATCGAGCAATGCGAATTTGCGATTGAAATCTTTTCAATCCAATCTCAAAGATATTCAGATAAGCGGACTGCTGTATCGTATCAAAATAAAAACTATGCATGAAGCAATTTTAAAACAAGTGCCAAGTCTTCGAAGTGAAAAAAAATTAAAATGGAATGAAAAAAGATGGCAATCCATCCCAAGATTACAACTGTCACTAAATCTTGTTTGACTTAAACTGTTTAAATTTTCCATGCCAAGAATTTATCGTTTCTACTATTTTTAAAATCAACAATCACTATGATGTGAAACAAACCTTGAGCGCAACAAGGAGAGTAACGGTCTCAACTGAATAGTAGCCACGGTCGACATAATCACCCATAAACAGGTAATTTGTATCAGGTGATTTGCCACCTATTCGGAACAGTTCCATTAGGTCGTGGAACTGTCCGTGAACATCTCCGCAGACTGTCACAGGACATTTGACCTCTTGGACGTTTGACTCCTTGGCCAAGATCTCCTTTGCCTGGAAATTAGTGACAATATTCAAATTATTTGTAGAGCGTTATGTGAAAAAAAAATATATATATATTATGAGCAGAGGTTTATTAAAATGTTATTCTGATCAATCTCTTTATGTTGAATGAGTCATTATGTATCTGATTGAAGTGAAATATCGATTTATTTTCCAAAAATCAAAATATGAAATGTAGAGTTTGAAAAACGAACATCAGTTACATGCTGACATAAATTTTCCAAATCGCTCTGTTTAACTAATCCTTGCCGTTTTCATTGGCAAATGCAAATTTTCTTTTTCTTTCAGCAATATGTGGCGTAATATAAAGTGTAAGCTAAAAGCATTCTAATGCAACTGTTAGACCACTCTTTCAAAATATCTACAGAACAGAATTTGTCAACATTCCTTCTGATTCAATAATTCTGAAATTCCGATAAATTATGTATAAATATATGATCAACTTAGAAAAAGATTATACTAGAATTTGCTCTACTCGTTTTTTACTTAGATGTAACGCTGTGTTGTTTGCCATGCAGCATTAGTTCAGACTGGAATGATTATCGAAGAATGAATGCGTAGTTTGATAACAAGAAAAAAGTTTGCAAAAACTAGTCGACTAGAATTTATCAGTTTTTACGGTGCAGTACATCAGATGAAATAAACAAATCGATCTCAAGAAAGCTTGTCTGCAAAAGTTTTATACGATGAACCGGCAGCCCAATTTTTCTAATTTCAACTCCAACTATCAAATTTGTTTTATTTATCAGAACTTGAATAATTAATAATCCGAGATTAAATGTATCGAGGTGTAAATTGTTAAAAAGCGCCAGTATGATTATTAGAAAACGTGATCGGTGACTCAGAGCTGACGAAGACGTTTCGTTCGATTCTAGGTAAAATTGAGAAGACATAAGTACTTAATAATTATTAAATAACTTGTCTACGGCGTATTTGGGACGGTCATAGGCCGCGGTGATTGTTTAGTGTAATTCAAGGTGAGTGACTATCAATTTTCGATGACATATCGGCTGATCCTATAATTTTAATACACGTAGACAATTGTTCGTATAGAAAGGGTCGAGGTAATCGTGATAACGAATTAATAATGTTATTGGCAGACTAAACTACGTTGTGAAAACTACGTGAACCGCGTCAAATGTTGGGATAAGTCGGGTTCCGGGTTGCTGATGATTTTTGGAGAAAATAGGAAAAGGTGCTGAAAAGTGCGTGAGTAAAATTGGATGGAAACCGGGACTAAAATATGAAAGGAAGCGGCCAAAGTCTTCTTGTGGTTTTTATTCTTTTTCTTCTTCTCTCACCATATCGCATAGTGTTTTAACTTGGCTTTCTGTCAGTTGTTTGCACTCGTTCAACTGTTCAATCCAATGGTCAAGCTCCTTGAGAGACGCCTTCTCCTCCATCGTGCGGATCTAAGCAACGTTCAATACCCGATTTACACTTAGCACATGTAATTCAACTAGAAACTACCTTATCAATAAACTAAATCATTCGATTTCGCAGCTCCGGTATTATTTGCAACACAAATACCTCAATCAAGCACACACTCACAAAATGGCCGAAGACTAGTGCCACTCTCGGTGTGACGTCACGTTTAAATTTTTATTAAACTCGTACTATTCCGGCTATCTTCGGTTTACCCGGATACCGAAATACCAACCACCAATAGAAATTTATTTCAATTAAATAACAAACCAATGGAATTTTTTCTTTATTTAATAGGAGCTAAGAATCATATTCTTTTTCATAATTATACCAGAACTTGATTAGTTCCTAATCATCTAACCACATGAGCAATTAGAAATCTTTGTGAATTCACATGTTAGAAACGGTTGATCGTACGGAGATGTTTTCGATTTCGTATTTTATTTCGAACATAGGGTGTGTCATTTCAGCTGCTATCATGACTTCGTTACCCGCGTAGTTTTCAAAGCAACAATCGAGAGCTTTTTGATAATAAGATTTCGATAATTTTTGTTTAGTCTTACAGGTCTGACGGGCATTTGTGAATAATATTAGGTTAAAAAATACAAGAAAGAGGTGCGGTTTCACAAATTCTACACAAACTTCAAAGCTTTGAGCGAGATAAACAGGGAACCTGAACAAATCTTATCCGAAACGTGCTAATTTTTACGTTGAAAAACGGTCAACTATCTTATCATATTTATCGGCTTACCAGCTGCATCATTCGCGAAACTCCATCCGTCGAATGAGTTTTCAGTTCCTTACTTTGTTTCTCGGTTGTCTCAAATATTCTGACTTCGGCCATCAATATCTGAATCTTGAAGTGAATTTTGATGTGATTTATTTTCAACCTTGAGCACCATCATCATCCTAACATTGTCACACGACGATAGAAAATATGGTTGACAGGCAAAAATGCGCGTTTGTTTGAATGAATTTTAGGTAGATATCCACATCCGCAAGAACCGGAAATCTTAGTTGAGAATCAGCCAGCTTTTCGTTCCCCTACCACCATTATTTTATCCCCGTTTTGCGTCCCTTGTCGCGTGGCTTCGCTGACTGAATTTCCTGTATGCCTTTTCTGTTCAACTTCGCGTTGAAGACGGTCAGCAGGATCGAATCCGATTGATCCTGTTATTGAAGAAAGTTCTAAGCGTGGAAAAATGTCTGAATCTCTGCAGCTTAGAGGAACCCTCCAGGGGCATAATGGATGGGTTACCCAAATTGCCACCAATCCGAAATATCCCGATATGATTTTGTCATCTTCACGCGGTGAGTTGAATGCCTTCGCACGCTGCGTCAATTTTTAGCACGTTTCGACTTCGAAAGTTTATATTCAATTACACCATACCGGCCTTAGTATTCTGCGTGATCACCAATCTGATGAACGTGCATAGTAATTTCTCAAAGAACTTACAATTAGACAACATGATTGTAGAAGACTTCTAACCACTGTGTAGGTCCCACATGGTCATGATTTATGAGTAATTTTAGTCAACAAACAGTGAATTAGTCATGGTGATGTACTGCCAAGCGAATTTCAAGATTTTCAGATCAGAGAAATATTGATTAATATTATTGAGCCAGTGATTAAGTTTTAATCTGCTGTTTAGTATCTCCGCAGTAATGTAAATGTGTTGCGGATTTGTTACAGACAAGACATTGATCGTATGGAAGTTGACTCGTGATGATTCCAATTATGGTATTCCCCAAAAGCGTCTCTATGGTCACTCGCACTTCATCAGCGACGTAGTCCTTTCTTCGGACGGCAACTACGCCCTGTCTGGATCTTGGGACAAAACTCTGCGTCTTTGGGATTTGGCTGCCGGTCGCACAACGAGGAGGTTTGAGGACCATACCAAGGTGTGACTAAATCCAAGTCCATCTCATCTTGGGCACTGATATTAATACAAAAACAAAAGTTATACAAAACTGAAGCTTTTTTGTTGATATTTTTTTTTATAACTATTACTACGACCGAAGAATCTCCGAGATACAGGAACATACTGAAGCTTTTTTGTTGATATTTTTTTTTATCTTTGGTATTTAGAAGAGGTGGGATCTAGATATCTACTCGGGAAGTAAGTACTAGTTTTAATTTTGATATTGTCTCGACGGATGCAGCTTGGTAAAACCACCAATTCGAATATCAAGATTTTTCATACAAAATTAGTTTA
Organism: Athalia cordata; assembly: GCA_963932425.1. Taxonomy (NCBI): domain Eukaryota; kingdom Metazoa; phylum Arthropoda; class Insecta; order Hymenoptera; family Athaliidae; genus Athalia; species Athalia cordata. The sequence goes on from OZ010627.1 coordinate 3,293,986, forward strand.
GCAACAAATGAATCTCAAAAATCTTGTGTATCCATTGCTGCTGCTAGTTGAGATCCTCTTGACGCCAATATTAACTTGTATCTTTTATGAACAGGATGTTCTGAGCGTCGCATTCTCTGTAGACAATCGTCAGATCGTTTCTGGATCCCGGGACAAAACAATCAAGCTATGGAATACTTTGGCTGAATGCAAGTACACCATTCAGGATGATGGTCACAGCGATTGGGTCAGCTGCGTCAGATTCTCACCTAATCACTCCAATCCCATCATCGTTTCCGCTGGATGGGACCGCGTTGTCAAGGTAAATTTGCAATGACTAACTTTTAATCTTGCTCTATATCTTTCTCAAGGTTCCTTTCGTAATTCAAATGATGCATAACTTTTTCAAACATGATTTCTATGAGTGTTTGCGGATATGGGACTGACAATAAATGTCTTAATAATTAAATATGTTTGTATAATCGCACAGTTTTTAACAAAGCCGATTCGGTTTTTTGCTTCTGTTTTCCCTCAGGTATGGAACTTGACGAATTGTCGTCTAAAGATCAACCACAATGGTCACACTGGATACCTCAACACAGTCACCGTTTCTCCGGACGGTTCTCTCTGTGCATCTGGTGGCAAGGTAAATATTCCATTGATATCTCATAACAATCTACTGAAAATTTAACGATTTAATTATAAAATGATTAAAACATTGAACTACTTCATGATAGCTGTGAGTGGTAGTACGGATATGGGTCTGACGATAGCTTAAAAAAATTGCCGAACCACTTTGTTTGCAAAGCAATACTAACCGAGCTATTCTTTCATTCATTGTTTGTAGGACTGCAAAGCTATGTTGTGGGATTTGAATGATGGAAAGCATTTACACACCCTCGACCACAACGACATCATCACCGCATTGTGCTTCAGCCCTAACCGCTACTGGCTTTGCGCTGCATTTGGACCATCTATTAAGATCTGGGATCTTGAAAGCAAAGAAATGGTTGAAGAACTCAAGCCAGAGGTTGTATCTGCCACTAGCAAGGCCGAGCCTGCTCAGTGCCTTTCTCTAGCCTGGTCTACCGACGGACAAACTTTGTTCGCTGGATACTCCGATAACATCATTCGTGTCTGGCAGGTGTCTGTTTCTAGTAGATAAACAAGTTCTAATGCAATATACTAAATAAAGATGAAAGAACCAGAGATCTTGTGCTACTTATTTTCATCCCACAAATCCTTATTTCGCTCTATATCGCTTCAGGAAAACAATGACGGAATACAGTTAGACGCGGTATCGATAAATCAATTTTGACCTATGCAACAAATGAAAATTCTATTTACAAATACCTGTTACATAAGTAATAAATATTTCAGCAATATATTACATTTATTCTAAAAATTGATAGATCTCGGTCGAAGAACTGAGTTTACTGCTCGCTGTTGGTTGTGTTCGTTTTGATTTTGGACTCGAGTTTATCAAACTCTTGCTTCGCTACGCGGTCCGAATCATCTTCGATTTGTTCAACACCTAGAACTTCGGGGATGTAAAACTGCATCATATTTTGCACTCCATTTTTAAGCGTTACCACAGAGCTGGGACAACTCGAGCAGGAACCCTGCATCTTTAATTTTACTATACCGTCGACAAAACCCTAAAAAAGTGAAAGGAAATATAACAGCTTGCAAAAATTGGTACTTAATATTAAACCGGCTCATTTACCATGTATACAATGTCGCCACCATCCTCCTGCACTGTTGGCCGAATCTTTGTATCAAGCAGTTCTTTTATCATCTGAACAGTTTCATCGTCATCTTCGTTGATCTCTAAACATAGAAATTTACATAGTATAATATAACACTAGTTTTATATTGTTTGTCAAGTGTTTGTTCGATTTACTTGTATCCGAAGATGGCTGTGCTTCAGTGAGAACTGGGAGTCCGCTGGCAAAGAAATCCATTATTGTAGCAAAGACTTCTGGCTTCAGGATCTTCCAATCGACTTCATCATCTACTTTAGTCACGGTGATAAAATCAGAACCATAGAATACAGACTTGACACCTTCGATCCTAAAGAGCATTTTAGCCAGTGGAGAACAATACGCGTCAGTTCCTGTTGGGAAGTCCAGTGTCTGTCCTGGTTCCAACACAGGGACACCGGGTATAAATTTCAGGCTATTTGGATTTGGTGTGTCTTGAGTTTGGATGAACATGTTTCGTTTTTGTAAATCATTGAATCGCATCGTTGGATAAGAAAGCAGCACCTTTGGTACAAGAGATTGATTGCAGCTGTGAAGACATTTGGCATTTTTCACCGCTCTGTAGTATGAAAAATAGAACCATTTCAAAGATAAATCAAACTGAAGCAGACGAAGAAAATGCACAAGAATAAATCATAATTGCTGGTCCTTAGGATTGATTTATCTTGTGATTTGAAATTATTCACCTTAAGCTCTGGCGTACGAAAATTGAGCCACATGCCAGAGAACGACTGACGAACATGGTTTTCGCCAACATTTTATACATTAATGCCAAACTTGGCAAATTTTTAACTTGTGCGTATCAGATTTTAACAATCATCAACTGTCAAACTCATGTCCTGTCCTACCTCAGTAGCATTAACGAAGAGGCTTTGTGGATGCAGCTCTTTGACTTGATGAAGTTTAATCTTATTTAAATTAAATTGTTCAAATTTATCAGAAGCAAATCGTCCTGACGTCGTCTCGACGTTTCCAATCGTTTAATGTTGTTGATTTTCTTTGGTTAGTCAGCCAGCAAACCGCCAGCAAACTCCACCTAGTGGCCACAGTTTTGTCTTGGAAGATAAATTTCTCTGCTGAAAATGTTGAAATGTAGTTAAAAAATCTAATTGACACGTCGATGACTAACCAGACGTACCAGAAGACTTTAATCCTTCATATCTAAAGTAACGTGTAAACATGCTTTGATTGCTTTTTAAACTCGATTTTGAATAAAGTTTTTTTTAGATATTCCGCGACTATATTGTTAATATTTTTCTGTGCATAATTTCCCTCTCGTTTTTGGTTGCTTTTCATTCGCCGTTCCATTAATTAAGAAACTTTGTTACACGTATGCAATCGGATTCAGTGGACTATGGTTTTCTCTATTACTGTAATTTAATAACGTTGTTGTTCCAACGCGACACTCCGAGGTTAGTGATATTCAATAAAAAACAACCATGTAATTCCTTAGAGGGACACAACCTACGATATAAACAATAAAAGACAACATGCCTCGGCTAACAATGCTACCCAGGACTTCTAGGATCGTAGCATTATGTTCAGCAGCAAATTTTATCAATGCAGCAGACAGAGTCATCATGCCCATTGCTATTGTTCCGATGACAGATCAATACAAATGGAATTTGCACTGGCAGGGCTGGATATTGTCAGCTTTTGCATTCGGATATTTCACCAGCCAGGTAAAATATCACTTTTTGAGAAAAGTTTCCCACACACGTAAAAAAAACAACTGTTATCATATGTAATACCTTTTCAGATTATTGGAGCAAGTACAGCCAACCGATTCGGTTGCAAGACAGTCCTAATGTCAGCAGTTTTATTATGGTCAATTAGTACCGTGGTAACACCACTTTTAGCTCATTCAGTTCCAATGCTTGTAATATGTAGAGTGATCCTTGGACTTGGAGAAGGTTTAGGTACGTTATGAACAGCAGCAAACCACTTAGATACAGGTAATTGTTTTTTATTTTATTTATAGGTCTTCCAGTCATTTTTCACCTCTTTGCACACAATGTACCTGTTGAAGAACGATCCCGTGCCTTTGGTTACTTGGTAGCTGCAGGATCAGTTGGCCAAGTTGTTGCTTCCGTTGTAAGTTTGCTAGTTATTTCTACATGTGTTCGGCAAAATAGCGGTAGCATTCCTCGATTTTTGTAGAAACTAATATTGAGCATAAATTTTACAGCTATGCCCACACATGGCTTGGCAAAGTGGTTTTTATCTTTTTGGGAGTTTAGGAATTGTGTGGACTATGTTGTGGATGATGCTCTATAGGGAGTCAAATACACAAGATGAAATTCCGCTATTCCTTCCAAAGGTACACGGGTATTTCACTAAAATTTTTTACCTCAAAATGGTTATATTTTTTAACGATCGAATTACCTATATTTCTGTGTTTATTTCTCAGGTGGTACAGAATCGAAACATGCACTGGTCAGAGTTGGTAACACATTGGCCACTCTGGTCGCTGTACATAGCTCACTTTGCAATGAATTGGAGTAACTATATTATTATGCAATGGCTACCGACCTATTTATCGAGAAATTTATCTGCCAACAAAGAGAGCATCAGTTTGACAGCCTTACCATATATAGTGAACTCACTTGTTGGTATAGGTGAGTAATTTTTCTGTTTTTCCGCCCAAATGAGCGGCAATATTGAGAATTAATTAACCTCCTTATGGTTCCACAGTCGCTGGGCATAGTGCAGATAATTTGATACAAAAAAGGTGGTCGGTACTGTCAGTAAGACGACTGATGACAAATATTGGTCTTATTGGACCTGGAGCATTTTTATTAGCCTTCTGCGCCGTCGACAATTTGCTCGCAGCTGTGATGTAAGTAATGGACAATCTTAAATGGCATTGACAGTAAGTTTTAATTGAAAAAATTCAAAATTCCATAAATGCTGGCATATTTCAGATTTGTGTCGATTTCAATGGGACTTTGTGCTTGCAACTCGGCGGGGCATCTAAGCAACCATGCCGATGTAGCACCTAATCACGCAGGCATTACTTTTGCCATATCCAATACCATAGTGAGTAGACAGTGAATTAGTTTTACCTAATTAATTGTTTCAATGCTTGTTGAACAAATGAAAAAGACATATTTATAATTTTCAGGCTACCATACCTGGTATCCTCTGTGGTCCTTTGACAGCGGAATTGGTGACAACGTCCCAGGGCCGATGGATGCCAGTCTTTGTTTTGGCGGCTGCAGTGAATTTTACAGGTGCCATAATTTATCAAGCACACAGTTCAGCGTTGCAAGTGTTATAATAATTGATATCTGTAAAGAACAAAACTACCAAACAAAAAAAAAAAAAGTGCCGATATAACTACGAAGAAAGTGAACTATTCAAATCATGGTAAACCAAGGATGTTGAATGGTCAAAGGATCGTGTTGAATTGAAGATCTTTTGTCGTTACGCGTTTCGAGGTATGTATAGCTTTATTGTCCAAGGGTAAAATATTAAACGTTAAGATAATTTTATTGTATAATGCGAAAGGTGAGAGAATCGAAATGAATTGTGTCGCTATAAAATTGTTATGGTAATATCCAAGAAAAAAAAAAAAATCAGAGCTCGTACGTATGTATTGAAAATTATTTTGGTGCATACAAAAAATATTTATGACTATAAATAAACTTTACTTTATAAGTACATGGAGGTACACATCAATATTTTTGTCAACGTGTGGAGGTTCGCATTCAAGCTATGATGTGGTTGTGATAGGGCATTATTATACTTCGGGATCTTTCACTAAATTTTCTCTTCTCTTTGCTGTTATCTCATCCTGACTCCGTCCCTCTTCTCTGTTCTATTGGAAATCAGCGAAATCCCATTTATTGCCGTATCAACGATTTATTTAAATAAATTTAATAATTTTTATGGTAAGCTGAAGTTCACTTCGGCTTTTCCATTTTATTGGGCCTGAACTCGAGCCTATTGATTGCATTGAAGAAATTTGAAGGGTAAAAGTAGACTTACTTGACGATAGTTAGAATAAATAATATAACAACACAAAAATCAGTATTTGATGAATACGACTGAGCAAATTGTTTATTTAATTATCATAGATTTTAAGTAGGAGTTCTCTACTATCAAACATCGAACAAAACATACATAAAGCTATCCAGCTATGTATTGATGACACTGTACATATGTATACTATCTTTATTATTAATTTTACACGAAATATCCACGTGCGATATTAACGAAAATATTTTGGAGCAACTTATCAAATTACATTTATATAAAAAGCACCTGAAATTTCAGCTATTTGACATCACTGCATACGTTCATGAATTACTTTTATAAACAGTGCAGTAGTCTAGGGCGGAAAAAATAATAATAATAATGATCTATTCCAGTCAATATTTTTGTAATTCATAACACAAAGAATTTTTAACAACGAGCGTGTGTATCGACTGAAAAAACATTCTGTTATAGTAAGACATTTTAACTTCCCGAACAAACGACGGATTGTGAAAAGTCATTGTCATTCCAAATGTGAATAACTTCCTTTTTTTCAATGTATTGAATAATATTGTCAACTGTGAGCCCTTGGCTGTGTTGAGAAAAATGTATGATTAGACTTAATCAGTAAAAATGAAAAATCTATTGCAATCATTTTTTCATATTTCAATTTCAATTATCTTTGTCGATACCAAAACCTCTTATTTTTTTATTTGACGAGTTGACGAAATTTAACGAACTATGATTATCATTTCTAGGTTTGGCGAACAATTCTGCCCGTAAAAAATCTGATTTCGATATTTGAGTAGTCAAGTGCTGAGGTATCCTGCTTTCCAGACCAGTTAACGCCATTGTCAGAAATACATTCTCGTTCCTCATTGCTATTTTATCAGTTTGATGCCCACCACTGTTCTGTTGAATCATGGATAAGTTGTTACGCTCTTCTGCAATCTGTGGCCGACTTCCCGGTAATTTCTCATTATCAGTCAGTGTGCCGCTCTTATGAGAAATTTCGTTGTGTATTGTATTTTGACCATGTTTCATAGGCATTACCTTTTCCACTGACTGGGTTTGTGTTCCTGCAATCGCTGCAGCACATGTTTGGGATAATTTTTTATTTTTAGATGTCGGAAGTCGATGGGAATCTGTACATTCTTGGACATTTACTGTTTCACGTTCTTCTGTTTTTATGTAAAATCCAACGTCATGAATATTTAGTTTTTTTAACATATTATTTACAATTTTTGAACTTGGATGTGGTATTGTTCTTTCCTCATCATTATTACTCAACGATTTATTCATCCTCAGCGAATACTTATCCAAATGATTCTTAACTTCGAATTCCGGTGGTTTAATATTTGGTTTCTTAAGATCCAGTAATGGCTCTTCATCTTGCTTCTTGTCATATTTATCCGTCACCTCTGGTTGGTGCAGCCTCTTGATGTGTGGGCTGCTGTCGCAATCCTTTGGCCATTTCAAGTTCGTTTTAAGCTTCAGGAGTTGCCAATGTGATTTGAATTCAGTGGCTCGTTTGCTCTTATCAAAGTCAGAGAAACCTGCAAGAAATAGAATTAATAAAAATCAATCGAGCTTTGATCAGTTTTTTTCTCACCATTAGTGCTCTGCTGCAATTGCTTCCTTTTCATTCTTTTTTTCTTCTCTTGACCAATACAAGGCAGTGCAGTATGTTTTTCAAGAATACTATGTGCCTCCGAGTCCCGTAAGACGACAAATTTCAGCTCAGTTCTACTTACAATTGGTAAAAGTGGAGCTGACTGCTTCAGTTTGGTTTTGATATTGCCTAGAAAATAAGAAGTCTTAAGTTTCAAAGTGAGGCTTGGGCCAAATCGTGTCTAGATTTAATTCAATCGTGGATTTCTATCTTCAAGACCTGATGAACATTCTACTTACGTTCATCTGCTAAAGCCGGTACAACATTAAGAGCAGTCTGCATGGCCCTTTGGTGCTGCATGGCAGACTTTTGAATACTCAATTCATCCAAAGGTCTGGGATCAAAAATTAAATTTTTCGTGGCCACTTGCCTCTTCATATACTTGACTGATGGTAAATATTTCTCTAGTCTCGCAAAATTTGTACTCGACTATTTTATAACAGCAATATTTATTATTAGCAATGCATGTAATTAATACCATCCACTTTTTTCCATACCTTATCACTCTGCGGGAAACATTTCCCGGTACGGATAATATTGAGCGATCCCTCTGACTCCGCGACTGTCAAGTCTTTGGAATTTTTTTTCCAAGCGTTGTGTAATTCGATTACCGAAGCTGATATCCTTTTTGCATCTACTTTTTCTAGTCGTGTCCTTGCAGTAAATAAGATTACTTTATTCAATACGGGTGTCTAAACCATCAAAATATTTTTTTGTAGATGAGATAATTATCAATGGACACCTGTTGTAGATGTGCACGTTTATGTACTCTGCTACTACATCTTCTGGGTCAGTGAAATGCTTGAAATCAAAGCTGATCTGGCTTCCATTATTTTTTATTAATTTACTAATACTTGGGGAAATGGCTGGATCTGATGCTTGTTTTTTGTCCTTTGACAATTCTTTGATATCTTTCTTTACATGCTCCGGCTCTCTGATGAAAATTGACAGTCCATTGAGCGAGTCTTTAGTCCTAGAACGGGGTGAGCCAAACTTTTTTTTCCCTGTCTGTGACGTTGGAAGGGAATCAGGCGGACGTTGATGTGCTTTGATACTTGCGCAATCAGCGAATTCCGTGCAAGTACTTGAAATTGCAGCTATTGATGCTTGACTATTCTCTTGTTGACTGCGACACCATTTTATCAGCGATCTAACTAACAAATATGATTACCTACAAATTAGCATCAAGATCATCACAATCTTGCTATGACATTTTACCTGGAGTATCGGTTGGCGTCACGGAGATTCACAATGCTGCTTACTGCGTAAGGCTCTTGTGATTCCGCAAAATCATCCACATTTTTGTCTATTTTAGAGCTATCATCTGCCATTAGCTTAGGAATCAGTCATTTTCAAACAAATCTTTTCTATCTTTAACACATACCAAAAATACCACTGAATCCTTTTTGTTTCATCATCTGCATCTATCTTCACAGTCATCAGCTAAGGAATTGAATTCTTTGTAATACTTTGAACTTCTTCAACATGAATAATACGATGAAAAAGATGATGGATCACCCAATGTGGCATGTTATCTTTGTGGGTGACGAATTCTTTTATAAAACGAATAAAATAAAATCCATTCTGAAGGCATTTATCAGTCTTTATTTATAACTAATCAACAGATTGAAATATACTTATGCAGACGTTAACAATTTATTCAACAAGAAATAAATACAAATCATTTGACCATTTATAATATTTCAGAAAGAGTCATATATACATGGTCTCTCACGAATGGAATTATGAAAACGAAAGAAATGACGACAATTTGGACGTTAATTGACTATCTACGGCAGAGAAAATCAAGACCTGCTTGATTTAAATTTTGTGACATCATTTAGCCCGATGACCTCAACATAAAAGCATCGCTTTACACAGTAACACATGCTACACCTATAGGTCCAAATTTATTTCATTCAAGTCAAGTTTCTCAAACTTACAAAGCATAGAACATCTTTAGAATCGGATACGTTAGAAGTATTTGTCGTAAGTAGATTCGCAGTAGCTATGCTTAGCAGAGGTCACAAGACTGACAGAGCCAAATAATTCACTACCTAGAATCCCAGTTAATGAAATAATTGCTAATTCCATCACATTATTTTCATTCAGAGCGCGTTACGTTATCATCAACTTACATCGAGATTTTTTTTTACATGCGTGGCGGACAATCATTTATTTTTCTCGAGAATGATCATTCATGTTTATACTATGTAATATTTCGTTTACATGCTATCTAACTTTATGTGTTTTCTATAGTTTTTTTGTCTTTTCATGATTAGCATTGACTAGTCTTGACATAATTTCGAATACACCTCACCATGAGGGAAACTTTCTCATTTGGAAAGCTCTAAAAACTGCACATTCAGAAATATATCCGTCAATAACAATTTATATCACGTCTGGAAATTACAAATCTATCCCGCAGCATTATGTTGATAATTTTCAGATTTAGTCACTTTCATTAAATACGTGTGATTAAAAAATAATAATTTAATAAAAATTGACAGTTCTCACAGAAATAAAAATAAAGCAGACACAGCTGTCTTGGGATCGGAGCTATAACGTTCACGAGACGGGATTATTTCTGTTTTTGATATCATCTAACTAAGCGTTTTAAATTGTGCTCAAATTTATCAGATACATTTTCTGACAAAGATTATACATCGGTAATATACAATCAATAATTTCTCCTCGCTCTACTTTTTGCCTGACGTTCTTTCGCCTAGCTATAATTTACTTTAAATCAATGGCTTAGAAGCTTCGCTTGGAAGAACAACTCTTTTTGTTAATCCAGGTCGTTTAAAAGGCTCTCCATGATTGTCAGCTTGCTTGGTATCCTCGTCACCAGATAGCAAACAGTCGTGAATAAAGCTGCACACTGTGCTTACGTAAACCTCTCGATACATGGCGTAGTGTTTCACATGCGGCGAATCCGTAAATCTGACCATTTGTACTCGTACTCCTCTCTCTGCTCGGCGGCTGGCGAATATTTCCACATCCTATCAACCGGAACACAATAGTTTATGAGAAGATGTGAACTCGTGTTGTTGCATAATCATGTAATAATTTGTCACCTTGGCTGGTATGAGGTCATCGGTGTTGGAGTAAAGAAATAGTTGAGGCCATGAATGAATTTCTTCGGCAAGTGCTATAGGGTTTGTCGGAAGTGCGTAGCTGTCCTTCCAGGATTCTGATGCAATCTAAACGGTTGGAAAAGTGGAATTAGAATTTCGAGTTGCAGTGTAATCAGCTGAATGACTAAACCTACAAATGTCTGGAACTTGGATTCTAGATACCTCATAAAGCCACAAAATTGAAAGGAAGAGCGTGATGGCAAAGGACATCGGTATATTAGTGATGGGATGTCCACCGAGGATCGCACTAATGGCTCGAAACAAGGAAGTTATTCTTCGTTCACCTGGTGCACTGTCGAATATTACACCTTTTACCTGGAAATAAAGTGAATGTCAGTCCCCACATTGGTTATCATTGTTCACAACTGACCTTCAATTGCGTTTCTAGCTGCTGCATAGCTAGACTAACATGTTGATACAGAAAGGCTCCTCCATTGCTGAAGACATGAAAAAATATTGGATGTTCATTCAAATTCATATCATAAACCACTTGAACAAGTCTTCTTCCTATGTCCCTCATCCTGTGACGTTTCCAGAACAAACATTCCACCGGAGCAGTGTATCGGAGCGTTATACAGCTGAAAATAAATTATTTTTTCCACTATCATTCAATTCAGTTCTACTCAATATATGATATGTGCTATATATGAGACTGAAATTTATAAAGATAGCTGTATTCCGGTCATAGAACATGAGATGTACTTTGTTCGTGACGTCACAAAGTTAGAACAACCAGAAAGTTCTGACGATGACAAAGACATATCTTATGAGTCATTCTTATGAGAATGACTTCTCAGAGCGAGATGGCAATTTATGAATGGGACTTCCCGGATTTATAACACGTTTCCCTGTTTTATGATATGCTTGGGTCATCGAATGACATGCAACATTTAACTGATAAATTTGTTCAGTAATCGAGGATATAGCTATACCTTTTTTCTTCGTATATAGCGCTGTATTTAGCGAGATATTTGTCCTGGCAACCGGCCCACCCTAACAGTATGACAACCGGCAATTTATCTTCGTCGTAAACGAAGACAAATTCCTCATGGGGTTCAGCAGCTGCAGCAGCGGGGGAATTTCCGGATGATACGTCCTTCGGGGTCGGCGGATAAGGCGTTGGAAATTTAATGTAATACTCGAGGTCATCCTGTTCTGACATTGCTGCTGCAGTAACGCTGACCGCAGAGCTCGAAATTACCAGGAATCAGGTCCTAAAACGGAAGTGGCGGATGTAGCAAGGTGGTATACATGTACTTGCAGGTATACATACTACATACCTATATCTATGCAAAAACCGAGTTTGCGTCGATCCAGGAAGGCGTATATATTCGGGAGATCTCGGGCAAATCAATATAACAAAGTTTACCCTATACCGACTATACGTAAATCGCCGAAGGGGTAAAAAATTAATCGGCGCCAATCCGGCTGCGATACGATTTTGCTACAAATTATTATTCACATCATCCAAATCCGATCCAACATCAAAACCGAGCGTGGCAATGAATCATTTTTTCCTATGTGTGCTATCAAATTTTCAAAATCATTTCTCCGACTATTTTCCCTTAACGCATACACATTTTCGATTTCTTTATAACACCTTCTGCTAATTTAGACATCGGATACTTGGCTATTATGCACATTTTCAAGGCCGAAACCAGACAAAAAATTTGTACCGTCGAGCTTCACATTGAATAACACAAGGAAAAAAATGACAAAAATTAATCCATGTATAATGAACCATCTGTAGCGATAAGATTATTACTAATTATATACGTGTATAGATAAAGTAATTGTAGTTTCCGGGATGTTGCAATGAGGAAAATATGAAATGTAAGTTTCAAAAGCTGATCTTGTAGGACCTTGATCACTGAATTACGCCCTGATAATAATTTCACACTAAAACCATAGATACAAATTCTAAGTATTTACTGTACAATGTATAAGTCAATACGGGGCTGTATTATATTTGCGATCTGTTTGTTTGCTCTGCCTTCAAAATCAATATTTAACATTCCGCGCTTAAATACTGTATCGATCTAATTTTTTGAGCGCTAGATAGATAATGGATATCCGGTGAAGTACATTCAAGTAGTTTCAAAGCATATAGTAACGTGAGAAATATTCAAACCTCTATTCGTATAAAAATATAATACAATTTACCTAAATTTTGACAATTTGACATTTGGAAGAATGACATTTAAAAATGGCTACCATATTAGTTTGCAATTGTTTAAAAAATCAGCGCCGCGTGATGGGGGAGGCGGGTAGTTTTCGAGGTCCACAATCGTTAACCCCCTGCTAGATGTCGCGTGCGCCGCGAATTTCGCGAAATTAAAAACCTCTGTTTGTTTCAGACATTTAATCATCCGTGTGTCATATGCTTTGCAACAAAATATCAATTATTAAATAAATTCGAGTTCGGGCTTGATAAACCTGACTATGAATTCCGCCCAACGTGTTACGTCATAATAACTTGGTAATTAGCACGAGAGAATTTAATTATGTCTCCACCTGATGCATGTACAAAATTTTCAAGAGCCAAGAAAAATAGAAAATAAACTACAAATCGACTCAGCAAAATGATTTTATTGACAATTAGAGTTAAGTTCTTTTTCTTCTACATTCTATACCAGTGATCATGAATCATATTTGGCAATACGGTTATATTTTGAATCGATGATTTCATCAAATTAGTGTAGTTTGCCGATGGGCGTAGTCAGTTCGCAAAGTGGTCATCGAAATTGCAGAACAATCTCTCTCTCTCTCTCTCTCTTTCTGTACATAACATCCAGTACACGTTACTGCACAGCTATATCGTTGTATGTATTTGCTGCATAATGCTGACGACACGTAGTAATAAAACCTGTGAATAAAAAAATAATTAGAAAAAAATAAAACCGGTAAGAGGAAAACAGCTGCCGAAGAATCGAGAGAAATGGGATATGATGATGACCCTATATATTTTTTTTGTAATCTTTGATTTATTTGTTCTTATTTAATCTCAAGTTCGTGTTGGTTCGTAAATCTTCGTAACGCCCGCCCCTGTTTGATTCGACTACAGGATCGCGGCGCCTCTATTCGTCATTTCATCCAATGTGCGTTCACTTTTCAACCTATATAGGTATATTCTTATACCCTCTAAACTTTACTTTTACCCATCACCGTATATTTAGCCAACACTAGCAACACTAGTTAGTTCGACTCAGACCTTTGCAGAGTTGACGTTGTTCGTACAAGTAGAGTGAACTTTTTTGCGTCTTTTAGAAGTGCAAAACGGAGTGTGAAACTTAATTATTACGAAAAATCAATTACTTTGATTTAATATAATCATCAAAAATGGTTCAACAAATCTCTAACAGTGTGAGTATAACAATCTGAAAATTACTTTCTTTTTTAAGTACCCCTTTAAGAAACCAAATGCCACGTGTCCCATCTACTCGAATTTATCAGTGAAAATTACAATAATTTTTAAACTGGACATTCCAACTGCACGAAATAGCCTTGAAAGAGAATGGCTAATTGTACATACAATTAACGGCGAGGATTCCGACGCAAAATTGTTGGTTGGTTTAATTGTAGAATAGTTGTAGAATCCTAGCTGAAATTACATAATTGCCTTGCGGCGTTCGAAATCCTTTTCTCTCTCTCGCCGTTCAATTTTTTATTTTCGGTCGATTTCTTATCTGTCTACTCGTGAAGTACTAATTGATTTGCCGATTAGTCTGATAAGTATCGAAATCATGGGAGTGGATGGCGGTTTTAAAAAATGATTGTCCGGCAGATACGATTTATATTTATGTTTGAACTTACGGTAGATATATATTAGTGCGGTTATCTACCGATAAATTGCACTAACTATACGCAAGTAACGTAGCGATAACCACGTATACTTTATAAAATGTAAGTCTCGATTATTTGTTCCGCGAATTACACGGTCTGCTATGAAGTCAGGATTTTATGACGCCCATGTTTTTTATAATATCACTATTGATCATGAAAGTCGCGATTCTAGATGACCTAAATAATTACCGATCGTAGGAATGTGGCGATTGTCGCATTATGCAAGACCTTGGCCATTCGATCTACCGTCTCCTATGGGTGGAAATTTATTCCACGATGATGCGAAACGTTACTTGTAACAATCGAGTAGCTTAGCGTCGTCTAGATCTATGAGGTCATTTGAATTCTTGATTACTCATTATTGTTTGGATGGTTTTGGTTCAAACCTCCTGCACTTCTTTTACCTGCAATAAATATAAAATACAATTAGATGAATCGATCAACTGGATGAATAAATGGAATAAGATTGTTGAAAAAGTACCTCATATATTGATGTTGCGGTGCAATGGTTATTATATATACCCTGGAAATATCTTACAAGTCTCCTGAAGTTTATTTGTACTTGGAACCCTTTGACATTCCGATGTAAATGCACAATTTATACAAAACATTCAAGAATCGAGGGAGATATGGCCTAAAATAAATAAGAAACTATGATGGGACATAAGGTTTTAAAATCTAAAAGAAAATTAGTGCAAATATTTAAGTCATTTTGGTCAATTGAATTTATAGCTTCCATTGCGTAATCTGATGCAATTGGCTGTAACCCAATTCTAGGAATCCTTTGGTTCAATTGGAAGCAATGACTATTTCTTGTTAGTATTTTACGGTAATTTTCATTCACAAACAGACTTCAGAGACTGAAAATTTTGTTTGGTTTGCATGCCGTTGAACCATATCTGAGTATTATTATCTGAGTGTATGATTTGCTTGCAAATGATTGGCAATGTAAATTTTGTGGCTACTAATTTTATCATGCCAATGAAAGTATATTTAGAGTCGGTACGTGAGATCTTCCAAGTATAAGGGAGGATGAATTTATTATTCGGTTTAACTCTGTATATATTCAGAAAAACGTCAATATGTATGTATATACGAATTGAGACGCCACGTTATGTCCTCATAAATAATAGCTGAGTTTACCATTCTAAATTATTCCGTTCATAAACGTTTTCCAATAATCTAATGCACCTAAATTGGTCTGAATATTTATGCTACAACATTTCATTTTCTAACTACTTATCTCGATGAATCAATATTATAATTGAGCAATTTTCATAACTTTACAATACTAATAATAGTTTTCTTTCCTTAATATTATAAAACCTTGATTAACATACCCTCACTGCTCGGCTGGACTTGGCCTCATTTTTTTCATCGTTGCCATAACAACACTTTGTATACAATATTCTACCTGGCGACATTGAGCAGCTGTACCTCTGTATCCAGTGTTATATTTTATCAGAATGTTTTCAGCCCTGTTTTTAAAATATCATAAGTCATACCTCTACGTTTTCTAGAGTTAAAAAATATCTTTTAATTCCCTCAATTGAAATTAATTGGTAACTTAATTCACCTTTTCCAATATTTACACAGTTTTACTCAGGACTGAGTAATTGCTAATCAAGATAATAGAAGATGTATATTTACGCACTGGTTATGTTCTATAATTAAGTAATTCTGTCAGACGTAATTCTATTCGTAGCTAATTTAATTTTATTTTTCCAGGCCGATCTTAAGGCAAAGCTTGCTGAAGCTGGAAGCACGTTAGTCGTAATCGACTTCTTTGCCACCTGGTGCGGCCCTTGCAAAATGATCGGGCCAAAGCTCGAAGAATTGTCGCAGGTAAAAAAATAGCATAAATAATTTATAATGAAAAAATCTGATCGCCGTTACAAAGTTATCTACATTATTTCACTTTTTTACTGTTCAGGAACTCAAGGATGTAATCCTCCTCAAGGTCGACGTCGACGAATGCGAAGATATTGCATTCGAATATGAAATATCTAGCATGCCCACCTTCGTTTTCATCAAGAATGGAACTGTGGTGAGAAATAGTTATTACCTAAATTTTGAACGGCTCTTTCCAATCTTCGATCGATTTATACTTTATTTCATTTCCCATCAGCTCATTCGGTTGATTAAATGCCCCCGTTTTGTTTCAGGTAAAATCATTCGCCGGTGCCAACTTTGACAAACTGAAAACAACCATCCAGGAATTCAAGTGAAAACTTAAATAAAATTATTCCATTATTTTTTAATTTTAAACAAGCTAAACATAAATAAGTAAATATATGCGTATACCCATTATTATATATACATTCATATGTATGTATACATAATGCATGTATACTAATCAATTTGCGCGAAAATATTTTCTCTCATCAAAGCTTTATCGCACGTATTGGTTGGCACAATAATTATTATACCGGTAACAGAACAACAACAACAACAAAATTTAAGACTATTGCATAGCATCGTTTAAACAGAATGTACACAATAATCAACTTTTGTTAGTATTATTATAGGTTTTTTTTTTTTAATGCCTTTTTTTTACATCGCACTTAGAACATTGTCGACAATAGGAGTCACGGCCTGAAGTATCCCTGCCTATCGCACGTGTAACGTTTATGCCGATGGAATGCCGCACTATTTAGAAACATATTAGTAGTTGGAATCATAATAAAGTACTTGTTCGTTTTTTTATAGAGAAGGAACAGAGACAGAAACAGAAAAAGAACAAGAACAAGAACAAGAACAGGAAAAAGAGACAGTAACAGAAACAGAAACAGAAACAGAAACGAATAATGTTGAGTAACTTGGCGTTGACCGAGAAAAAGTAAAATGCAACATGGATGGAAAGAAAAAATGCTAATCACTGAAAACATAACCTTTACCGATGTCATCGACTAAACGCAGATCACCTTTTCTGCTTTTATCGGCAATAAGGTACACGGAGAGAATTTATTCAAGCTAAATACAGCCTTTCGAAAAATATCCAACTACTTTGGGGATTTATAAAAGACAAATAACTAAGAAATAAAAAATCAGTCGATTAGTTCTTCTATTCCAAGGATGTATTTAACGATACTTCCAAATTATAGTATACAAATAAACGATGTATTGTACAACAACGATTTACGCAATTTGTAGATTGTGACAAAAAAAATTGAAAATCGTCATCAACGTTCAAATTATTGAATAAAGTGTGGCCGTTATGAAACATTCAATACTCAGATAAATAATTTACCTATTAGTATTGTTGAAGGTGACAAAAAATAATTTTGATTGTTCTTCTATATTTAATGCGCCATCAAGTCCGTGTCCATCCGATTCATCAAAGTGAACAGACCTGTTCCAGATTTACAAGGCTGACCCAACATCAAACGACTGGATGGGGAAGTAAGATCGTCTTTCTTACCTATACAAACAAACGATTATTGCATTGTAACTAATTATTTAAATCGCTGCGTTAGTATTATTATTTACATTTAATTACTCTGTACGTACTTTGAACGGTAGCATTTTTCATGAAAGTTAGGGAACTCTCAAAGCTTATTTGCTGGAGCGGGGAAGCAGAATTCTCCATTCCTTTTCGACTCAATGGTTGAAAAGTTCCATCAAATGTCATGTAGTCAGCGATGAGCAGCAAGTGCCGTGGATCGACTGTGATTCCGTACATTTTAAATACGTCTTTTACTTCCTTAACGATAACCCTGTTCGCTGCTTCGATACCATACGTTTGGGAAATACCGTAGATATCGTTAGAGTACAATCTATTCAGCTCCAGTATTTCATTGTACTTGAACATTTCCTGGGAAAAATTTCGACAGATTTAACTTCGTAATCACGTGACATCTCTAAGATGCTACGATAGATAAAACTCACCACTATGTTCAGTCCATCGGTTTTTAAAATGGTCTCGTCACTCGCATTTTGAAATGTAAATGCTCGCCTTATCAAAGGAGTTTCCCAAAGAACAACCTTTTCTGCGACCGTTCTAAGAATCCGGGATAAATCTAGCTTTGCCATCCGCAACGGAAGCTGAAAATTAAATTGTTTTTAACATAACCTAATACTTTCGAAAAAACATCATCGTTTGTTTAAATCAGTTGTAAAACGTACCCAAAATTTCAACTTGCACGACAGGTATTTCTTCTTGTCAAATTCATAGTCGATTACATTGGGATACATATCGATAACTTTTTTCTTTCGGTTTGCAACGTCTAAATCATCGGCTTCGTCATCTTCCTTGTCCTGTTTTTCTTCATCTCGCGATTCAGTGGCCTCATCATCGTCTTCGTTTTCGTTGTCAGATTCATCGCTTGCGTCTTCCGGATCCTCGTATTCCTGATTTTCTTGGTGCCTAGCGATAGACCTAGCGGTCGTTGCATCCGCATCTTCTGCTGGTTCGTCCTCGTCGGAAGATTCGTGAGTCTCACCTAAATCTAGTCTGCCTTTTCTCCCTTGATTTTCTCCACTGATCTCAGAGTCATTCGCATCCAGCTGATCGTCGTTGATGGGTTTTTTGTCCTCTTCGACATGCAGCAAGGCCCCGGAAGCTCTGGCCGCCTTTTTTATCTCTCTAAAAACGTCTCGGAAGAATGCATTTTCCGTTCTCGTTAGGACGTATGTTGGTTGAACGCAATATTCTCGCTTATAGCTTTTACGGCGTAAGAATTGCATGGTCAATGAATAAACCATTCTTCTCTTTGGCCAGAGTTCTAGGGATCCCTCGACATTTGCATTGGTCAATACGTTCGCTAGCGTGCATCTCGTTAGTTTCAGTCGTAGTTTGTCAGCCCGTTTTTCTAATTTAGGCAGGTTTGTTCTAAACGGTATTTCCAT
Organism: Athalia cordata; assembly: GCA_963932425.1. NCBI lineage: Eukaryota > Metazoa > Arthropoda > Insecta > Hymenoptera > Athaliidae > Athalia > Athalia cordata. Next base: position 3,313,206 of record OZ010627.1, read on the forward strand.
CGATGGCGTCTTTATGTTCTGCGAAGCCATCATCAGGATTTCTCGAAGTCTTGGAATTCCAAGGGTAACGTTCATCTCTCCACGTCCGGCAAAATGGAAGGTATTCAGAGTCATCTGAGTCGAAGGTTCGCCAATCGATTGCGCCGCTAATAATCCCACCGGTTCTCCCGGTTGAGAAAGATTTTTCATTACTTTTAAAGATAGAATATCTCGCAACTGATCTTTGTCGATCGAAGAGGCCTTGCCAGCTCGTTTACTCGAAAGATAATCATCGATCAAACCTTCTATCCTCTCGGTTAGAACTCCGAAGTTAGAATCCTGTTTATACTGCGAAAATACAGGATCGGGACAGTGCGAGCATTTAGATTTGTACTTTTTTTTCGCCTCGTCATCACTTTTTATCCATTTCTTCATTAGGGTTAAAGCACCCTTGCTTCTTCCGCAGGATTCGATGATCTTTCTGAGTTTGGGTGTGTCGTTTTGCGGGTTTTCCGCGCAAAATTCTATAAATTCACCCGTTCTTCTTTTCTGTAAAGGACTACCATGTTTCTTTATCCATTTCTGTACCTTCTTTCCAAGTTTCAATATTCTTTGCGTACTCAAATCCCTCAGACTATTCAGCAGTTCCGGTTCAAGAATGGCGTTCATATTGTCAACTAGAAAGTCCAGCTGCTCTTTTTTCAAAAATTGGGAACTCGGTACGTCAAGACCATCTTCTCCGTAATTAAGTTGGATTAAGCTTCCATCGGAGTCGCGAACCGTTGAATCATAGGAGACAGTCAAGCCTTCCAAATGTTTGATTAAACATCGTTGCAGGTATCCAGATCTACTAGTTTTTACCGCGGTATCGATCAAACCTTCTCTACCTGCCATGCAATGAAAAAAGAATTCTTGCGGTTGGATGCCGGTCATGAAACGACCGTCTATAAAACCACCGGCTCGCGGAGTTGGATCGTAGGGAGCAAAAGCGGGAAGACTTTTACCACTGATCATAAGCGGTGGTCTTTTTCCTTCCAATTCTATCTGTCCGAGTAAACAGGAGATCTGCATAGTGTTAACGGTGGAACCTTTAGCCCCGGACTGAACCATCAGCTGTAAGTTATTGTCAGGAAATTTTTTCAACAGTCCCGCGGGTAAACATGTTTTGTTTATGTCGTTGGTGAATACGTCCAAAGCACTTTTGTACTTTCGATCGACGATGGCTTGGAACTTTGGATTCCGTAGATAAGACTCTTGCAGTTTTGTTTTTACTTCTTCTATCGGCGTATCTTCGGGCACTTCTAAAGCAGCTTTCTGCGTACTTTCGCCGATCTAAAAAATAACACGGGAGGTAGAAAGCGCGTTTCTGTAGGGTTAATTAAATAGATGTAACGGCCTCACCATTCGACATGCGTTGATGAATTCCGTACGTTTTTCATCGGCATTTGGTAGAATTAAAATATCTTCTATGCCCAAAGTGAAACCTTCTCTTTGCAGATGTGATTGAAACAATTTTCCAAACGCACTTAGTAGTTTACTCGAGTGAGCACCTCCGTAGAGCTGTATTCGATTTATAAGGAGACTTTACAAACTCTGATGACCCATAGCAATAAAAAAAATAATGAATTATTCACAAACCTCGTAGACGCAGTGTATCAATCCGTACGGTGTAGCTCCGTAATGTATTTTGTCAAGGACACCGCAAAGCAGTTCACCATTTCGAATAATAACTTCAGCTTCCGACATAGTTTTTGGATCATCAAATTCTCTGCCGCATTTCCAACGTCGTGACTTTCTAGCTTCCCATGCTTTAGGACCGATCTTTGCACTTGCTGTTAAATTAATCTTTGCCTTGCCCCTTGGTGTGGCGTTTATTATTACCGTTGATAATATTTGTTTACCTGACCACAATAACTTCGGCTTTATTAGAGCAGGTGGTAATAAAATTAGATCACCCTGAACATCCGTCAGTGCAGAGTAAACTAACTGCATATAATCTTCTCTGTGGAAGTGAAATGCGTGAAAATTGATTCCGAAATTAACGATATCCGGCGCTGGCCGAATCTTTATTTGATAATTACCTCGAAAAGAATTTCCCCCTCAGTGTTAATCGTACACCAGAAACCATGTGATCTTGAATCAAACCACTCAAAGGCGTGCCATCTTTTGGAACAAGATACTGATTGGAAACGTTCGCTAAGGAAAAGTAAAAAACGTTCGAGTAGTTGAGTCAATTCTTTACCGCCTTTATCAATCGAAGGGTTATCGAATCTGTAGTTACCTATGTTGTAACCTTCGCTTCGCGCGAGTTCGTTCTGTGGAAAATGAGCGTTCATTTCATCTCCGTCAAAATCGGCATTGTATGCTTTGCAGTTCGCGTAATGAAGACGCAACGTTTTTTCGCCCTTGAGTATTCTGGCTTTGTGAGCCATGATACTTGGTTTATGTAAAGTTGGTTGACGATTCAAAAGGAGTACATCACCATTCTGCAAATGACGATGTACGATTTTCGTGCCTCGGAAAAAATTCCCTGCCTTCACACTCGTCGTTAACAAACGCTTTGCAATTGCTTCCCGTGTGACAAGTGCCGTCGCACAAAGACGTTTTATCGAACCGTCTTCACCTTCCACCATGACAGCCCTGAGATTAAATGTAATAAAAAACCGATCATTGCATTGGATTGTCAAGGACCGATGTTTTTAGAGCCCAATTATGAAAAATGGATTACCCTGGATGAACGTTTGGTCCATTAAGTATCATTTTTCGTAATTCAGCAACATTCCACGGCGTGACTGGAACTGGGTAAGTCAGTTTCAGGGCGAATGCTTCTGGGATACCTATTTCATCGATATTCAAATTGGGGTCTGGTGTGATGACGGATCTGGCTGCATAATTTACTCTCTTTCCCATCATGTGCATGCGAATGATACCCTCTTTCTTTTCGATCACCTGTTTTAGGCCTTGACAACTCGCTGATTGGGTTGTCTTGTTCATATCTCGATCCATCACGTGATCCACGTTCGTTTGGAGCTGCTCCCAAGCATTGTGAAGTTTTTCCACTGGCGAGTTTCCTCTGATTTGTTCGAAAACAACCTATGAAACAATCGCGCTATCGGTAATATTGCTTTTCCGCAACATACTACAAAACTAAAAGCATTATCAACTCACCCTGCCTTCCTCAGGAAGTTGGGAAGTGTCTCCATCTTGAATAGTTTGTATGATATTTCTGAGCACGAGACAGTCTTGTATAATGCTTTTGTATACTTGAGACTGAGGGTGTTCGATCATTTGACCCTGAAGATAATTCACTGGCCGTACAAGAGGTGGAAGTACAGCTATGGTCTTGAGAAACATGATGTCTGTCGGATGCTCTGCTTTCGTCGAAATCAAGCAGGGCATTATTACCCTCAATATATCTTCTTCGTTTACCCACAATTGTCGCAAGTATTCTTGAGATTGGTCAGGCATTATCAGAACTGTATTTAATCGTCTAACGATACCTCGCTGAATGGTACTGAAACATATTTCAACACGTCGATACATTTGAAAATATTAAACAGACCTAATTTGAAAGCAGTTTGAACCGTTACCTGATGTCTGTCTCAGAGTTAGCTGATTTGGTGGTCATTATTTTATTTCTGAATGATTTAACCTTTGGAATTGCACACTGGCAGTATAAGCAAAGATTACCAGCACGATATTGCTTGAGTGTATTGTCAATGTAGACGAGTCTCTGAATGTTTGTATTTTTTGTATTATTATTATCTTCTTCAGAAGCAAGTGGTACAGAATGATTAAATCTTTGGCGATTGTGAAGATTCTCCATAAAAGCATCAATTGTTTCTTTGACAAATTCTTCGACACCCTGCTCTTCGTTCATTGAAGATATGATATGCTGAATCTCTTGTGTTAGTTCCTCTAACTCGGCGACGTATCCCTCGTCCAAGAGTTTTATTTTAGCCACTAAGAGTAGCTTCATAGGACTTGATATTTGAAGTTTAAAACATGACAAGCAAGACAGCTTAATTAAGGTCCAAAGCTGCTTATGAAATAGCGGATTTACTACCGGCACTGGCAGTTCTATGTGGCCAAAGTGCCCTGGACATCTTACAATATTGCTGCCACAAGTTCCGCAAGGTTCTGATCTGTCGCTCAGCGGTCCTGGGAATGAAAAAATTTATGCTTCAGAGACTGAAAATTCTTTTGGTGTGTCATGAACCATGCGAGTGAATGAAATTGTTTACCTAAAGCTGGGTCGTACAGTCCACCTTTCAGCGGATGGCCCAAGACATTGAATGAGAGAGGCGTACTTATCTTGGTGACGCTCAAATTGCGAATATCTTCAGTAGTGAACATTGAAAATGTTAGGTTCTGTGGGTCATGATGTTTTACAGACATCCGAATATTCGGCCGCGTATGCTTCTGCATTATGGATGCTTTCTGTTGTTTGCTTACGGTATTTAAAACTCTTTGTGACAATAACTAAAAACTATTTAAAATCTGTATTAACTTGAGTCACAATACACGCACACGTTGATCTTGACAGATTTCTGTCTATATTCCGAGCAATCGTTTACAAATAATTGTTAGTTAAACTGCATGCAAATCATCAAAAATGATTACAAATAACTTTTCACCGGGTACCGCAAGTCTCCTGGAAATTCGGAGCTTGGAGGTTGGGATAAGTTTTGTTCCACACATTGCACACACCACGTGTTGCACACGTACGTGCATGGAGGATAACTTTTCATGGTATTCGTAGGGTTTTTAAATTTCCCTAAATTTACAATTGGCTTTGCTGCCGAATTAAATATCGAATAGCAAGTACGCATGTTTCCGTTTTTATTTTTCGTACGTCGTGAAATTTCTCTTGCACTACACAAGTTTTCTAAGATAAGATCTAATAATTTTTTATTTTGTTTTCGAAATAAAGAATATTCGGACCAGCTTGAAAGAACAAGTGTCAACATCTTACAGTGCGTCCATTAAACCTCAGGTATCCAGACATTCTACCATAACAATCAGCAACAAAGATAAACTGCTTATTTAAATTACACTCAGGTGCAAAGCGAACAGCACATCGATGACCGATTTGCTATCAACGAACTGAACCGGCTCATTTCATATTAAGTAATGCTGACTCCACGATTTGAACTCACGCAAACAGAAGGTGAAGTGATCGTTACTGTTCATGCTCCATATGCTAATATCAAGGACACCGAAGTCTACGTCGAGGACTATGATTTCAGATTTTACTCCGCTCCTTATTACCTGAGGTACTGCTCCTAATGTTCACCTTTGCTAATTAACAGAAATTCATTCTGCAACATTATAAGAACTTGCTTGTAATTTTACAGGTTGAATCTTCCTGGGAAAATTATTGAAAATGATTCATCCACAGGGTCTTATGATGCGGAAAAAGGTGATTTTGTATTACGATTCTCTAAGGTCAACAAGGGAGAGGAATTTCTTAACTTAGATATGATAACGACTCTACTCGCTCCACCGAAAAAGAAAAACCAGGCTGCACCTACCATTGAAGTTATTAGTAAGGAAGTTGTAAAATTACTTACAATGATGATTAAATATAATGCAGCTGAGAGGAGATTGCCTTAATCAATCAAAATTTGTAACCACATCTTTCACAGGTAATCCTGTGGTGAGCTTATCAGATGGAATGAGTAATGATTTGGACTCTGAAAAAACTAAATGTGATACTGAAGGGAATGAAGGTGGAGACGAGGAGAAAGATGGAGACCAATGGTTTGTGCCACAAAATCCTCTTGAGGAAAATATTCAAGCTTCCATAAATCCTCCCACATATGGTTTTGCCAACAAAGTATCCAACGCCTTAGCATCTTTTGAAGTATGTTCAACAGAGAATCTAGGTTCTAGAGAAATTTTTCAATTTTATATCCGTGAACAAAATTTCATTGTTTCTCATTTCATTTAAGGCAGGATGGACTGGTGAAATAATAGACTTACCAATGCCTGATTCGACGCCCTCAATCGAGCGTTCTTGTTTACGGCAAAAACACGAATTTGAACATTTTAGTGAGGAACACTACATGGCGGATTTAATCCAGGAAGAATACATCAAGCCTTATATAGACTTTAACGCAGAATGGGAAACGTTGAAGGGGACAGAAATTACTCTTAGTGATACAGAAAAAGATCTGTTGAAAGAACTTCCAAACAAATCGTATCTGTTAGATAAAGAAGAAATAGAAAGGGTTTGTTTGGGATTAGTAGATATTCTATTCGGCAGTTGTTATAATAACAGAACGACAATGGGCGAAAATACTGTAGAAAGTGGTTGGACCATTAATAAATTGAGCTCAACGTTGTGCTGGTTCCAGGTATGTCATACATTTAATCTTCCGAACAACCTTCGGTCTATTTTTATAAGTATGTGATCATTATTTTTCAATCGAATATCCCAGGAGTTTAAGAGTGCAGAGGAAGTTATTACCGCCTGTATAAGGAGATCGTTATGTTATCCGTTGTACAGACACTGGGAGTTATCCCTAAAAGTATTCGAGGATGTTAAAATCGTTGTTAGTTTAGGTTTGTATCAATTTCTCTCGTCCGATAATTTAATCGAATCCTCCGCAGTTCACAGATTTTACTAAATTAATATTGTTTGAACAGGAAAGAAGTATATGTTGAAACGTTTGTGCGAAATACATGAGATGTTCAACAATTCCTACGAGCCTCGATATATCCTGAATCAGTTGTATGTGAAGGATTACTTAATTTGGTTGCAACAGACCCCGATCTCCACATTCGAATCTCTCGGTACAAGTTTGAGCACGGTAAGTTTTCGTAAGTTCGGAATTCGAAAGGATTTGAAATGTTTCATCAAACGAACCGAACAAGATCTCGAAATTTTTCTTCACGTTGTCAAAGGTGCATCCGTGCAAGGTTGAGATGGGATTAGATCTCGTTGAATTGGAGGCAGCAGCTCTATCGGTCCATGAAGAGGATTTGGTAATCGAAAATGCCATTCACGAAATGATTGACGAAGTCGACAGCTTGGCGATTAACGATCAAAAAGATAACAAGTAAGTGACATTTAGAATATAAAAATTTGTTGAAATAAAAATTGAGATAAATGAATGTTTCTATTCAAGGCCCAAGTGCACATACACTATGGAGAGCAAAAAATTCTTAGACTATTTGTAAGTGGAGTGATGGAGAAGAAGATTCAGTTTCGTTGTCATTTTTAACTACGCTGTGTCACGAATTTAATCACAGACTGATTTTGTCGTTGATCTGATAACAATTTTCTGTTTATTGCTATTATTGTTTGTATAACATTCGCATGGATGTTTTTATCGATTCTGACGTAAAACGTTATCGCGATTTAATGGAGTTGGCTTTTGAGTGTTGAATCTTGTTTTGCAGCGATCTAATATTAATTATTTATTCATATTTTTCTACGATGATTTTGTCATAGGTTAAGAAGAGGTAGTTCTAGTTCATCGGACAGCAGCGATTCAGATTCTGAAACAGAATCCGACAGCAGCAGTTCGAGCAGTAGTAGCAGTGACGGAAGCCTTGATTCCGATGACACCAGCGAAGTTGAATGAAAATCCTGTAAATTTCATTATTTCATTTATCGCAGTAAGAAGTGAAAAAATCAAGATATCTCGATTTGGAAAATAGTCCATTTTTTTCCCCAGAAATCGAAATAAAATCCTCGAATTTGCTACGCTATCGATGGTAAATGTCACAACCTCGTTTAGGTATAAGTTTATTGACGCGTTGAATTTTGCAGTATCAAACAAAGTTCCATTAGCAAATTTGAATTTAAATGAAACACGACCTTGAACGTGTTGTCGTAGATCGCAATAACAAGGAAATCAACAAGAAAATATTTTCTAGATACAATAAATTGCAAACTAATAATTATTGACCTAACGCATCATGATTACATTACACAGTCACGAAGAAGTTGACTCAATAATATGACCCATAACGAGATCAAACAGAAAAATGTTAAATATAAATTGGTTGCTGGTTGAATTAATCCCGATTCCTGCATGTGATTTCTATTTTTTCTATCCCAGAGCGTTAGCCTGTCTTAAAAATCTGACTCTAATTCACGAGGTCGATCAAATGGTCATTGGAATGATATCATTTGACGGAGAAAATGATTAAAAATAATAATGACGAGTATTATTATGTGTGCAGTCGTCGTGAAGACGTTAGCGGGCGTGTCGGTAAATTCGAATAAGCAATAACGGAAGGCAGGAAGATGAGGATGAGGAGTAGAACTTCTTTTCTAACTACGCAGCACTAAAATAACTACTAGACAACACATACATCATAGTCATTTACATACGTTTATAGTTATAATACATAATACACACATGGTACATGTCACGTAAAAATTATGATTATAAGTTGAATGGTTAGGCGTTTACAGATTATACGTCACGTAACAACGTAAATAGTACACACTCAATATTATCTATTCAATATTTGTTCTCATTTTATACTACGAGAATACGAGAAATATAATAATAATAATCATAATCATAATCACAATAATAACAATAATAATTTACAACGTTATCACATCCAGTAGATTACCAATTACCGCATTGTTTAGCCAACGTATAGATACGTTACTTTGACCTACATCGCAGCTGGAATTATTAAGAAACTAACTCGGTTACATTAGATTTATTTTTTTCATTGTTTTTTTAATCACTTTGTAATTCCAGCGCGTCGAAATCTCACAATATTCGCGTCGTACCAAGTTGGGATAAAAAGTCTCGCAATCGGTATCGAACACATCAAGTGTGCATAAAATATGAAAAGTATGTTATCTCCATTGATAAGATACATGTGTATGTAAACCGATGCGTATCACATAGTTGGATTCCAAATGTTGTGTTAAAATTTTTGGAAGTCGATCGAATCTACGTAGCTTGATTGAGATTAATTTGCAAACGAATTTCTACACTCGTGATCCGCATTAAATCGTGATTACCTATCGTCGCATTAGTTTTTCTGCGATTCATTTATTATTCCGAAAATCGCGAATATTACAGCATAATATAGATTATCAAATTGTCGTCATAGTGTTTACATCAACGAGGCTTGATCCAATTATATAAATACATGGATTATCGCGGTTGTTTGTAAACGATGTTTTATAGGTATGTTTCAGAGATTTCGTGCCAAATCAGCCAGCCTGTGACCCTGGTGGATTTTATATATATTTTTTTCCACATGTTTTTACATCAGATAAATTTCAGTAGGAAAATCACGAAAATTGTGAGATAGTCAGGGTCACGGGGTGGGTGACCGATTTGGCGCGGAATGCCCTTTACACACGTAGCGCAGATTAAGCATACAAAAAAAACAACAAATTTTTACGAACATTTCAACGTTATAGATTATGCTTATTATACTATAATTCGTTCTAACGACGGACCATTAGAAAACTAGATAAACAAACGTATCTTTTACGCTTCTTCACATATACAGTGTTTGAGTCCGGCAAATGACGTGTCCATGATTTAAATAAGTATACCTATACCAAGGTATACACGTATACGCATACGTGAAATCTATTTAAAAAACTAGTCTCTTGTTTTTATCCACTCGCAGCGAATAGTTTGTATATCCTCATCTTTTTTCTTCACCCGTATATACATGTTCATTTTACGCATTTTATGTAGCGTATGTTATACATACACACATTATTTGGGTCCGATTATATTCGCCGGTCATTGTGCCAGCCCGTAAACGATTGGATCAACTTTATACATATACTACGTACGTTTCGCAACAGGATAATATACGTTATCTTCAACCGCAGTGATGATGCTAAATTTTGCACAGCGTTATTTCTCGCATGTAAATTTAGCGAGTTAAATTCTCAAACTATTTGGCTCCTCGTGGTAATTCAATGCAGATTCAAAGGCACGTGATTCCCGATTCGCAAGATTTTACTCTATCCTTTTTGTTAGCCTGAAAACGTTTAAAAACGTATAATCTAAAAGTTTCAGAATCGTTGACTGATTATTCGAACAAATATTTAGTCAACGTCAGAATCGAACTCGTTCGATGTATAATTCACCTACACACGTGAAATCTGGCAATCAAATAGAGGGGAGAATGAAGGAGCTAAAATAATTGTAAGATTAAAAACTAGAAAATGAATAAATTTAAAAATCATCATGGTATCGTTTGAAGGTCGACACGTACGCTGGTGAATATTTGCTAAGCACGCTCACTTTCATAAAATGCTACGATACGTATGCAAAATCGTGAAAAATATAATCGCGTACGTATAATATTAACAAATAGACAACGTGACGATAATCGTGCCACTAGAATCCGGTGACACGAACGTGATTTTAAATTCCGGTAGTGGCCGCCATTAAATCTACATTCCCTTCATTCAAATCCCGCGCCTGACGGATAAACAAACAAGGATCGATTTCCTAGCGGCCACCGAATTCTTTTCCGATTCACTTTTGTTTGCATAATTTAAAGAACGCTATGGCTGGAATTTATTACCATTGATCGTTTGAGTCACTTGGGAATGATAAAAGTCAATTTTTCTATAAAGCATGCTTTCATTTCACACGTGTGTTGATTCAAGTGTGTGATCGTGTCCTACAGGTACATGTAATATTGCTCATGAGTAAGCAGAAGTATGAGCAATAGATAATATTTAAACAGCATAATTCTAAATCCGAAAATGTTTCAACAAAATCATGTTTTCAGTTTCCAATGGAGCAATAGTTTTCGAGGATTTTCCAACGCACGAGATAATTAACATTCAAATTTTTCAACCTGTTGTGTAGAAAAAAGATATCATTCATTCAACGGCCCTTTTTCTGCCGGTCCCAACTCGGTCTAGGTATAAAATATTATGATAAACGAACTCTACTGCGCAGCAGCTGGCAGCAACAGCTATCAATAGCGCACATGAGCAGCAAGAGCAACAAGAAAGCAAGCAGGCAAGCAAGCAAGTAGCAACGCCGCTACAGCCACGAGGCATTTTTGTTTTTAGTTGTCCGAACTTTGTGTGCGACGGATGTTAGGAGCGGCACAGTCAGCAACAGCACAGTAGCAACGAATTCGTTGCACAGTAGAAGCAGCAGGCAGCACCAAGCAAAAGCTGAATTTTGGAGCACTGCAGATGATCCCATGCTAAGAAAGAGCTTATCCAAGAGACACAAAGTTGAAGATCGTCGAACCTAAAACACACACGTTTATTTCAAAATTAGCCCCCGTGCATCACGTGATTCAATAATAATAATAATAATAATAATAATCGGTTTTAAAAAATATAATTATCACCAACAAGGTTAATTTATAATAAGATTGTGCTACGATTTTTTATTCTTCAAATACGTTATTGTTATTGTTTCGTTCTTTACTTCCTTTTTTTTTTGTTTTTTACCTGCATAGTATAAAATAATAATTAGTTAAATATGTCTGCGTCTCCAATTGCCAGGCAGGCAACTCAAAGCCAAAGTATTCCATCAAAAAGGGTGCTAATTAACGATCCAAATCAACTACCTGCCGATTATTCGTCAACGCCCGGAGGAACCCTTTATTCGACGACACCAGGAGGTCAGTTTTACTACACATTTACATGCCTCGAATTTCTCCTTTCTTCTTTTTTTGTCACCGAGTCCACGACCTTTAACTCATCTTCCGACCGACCTCAAACCACCCTATTAATAAACACCATTATGTGAATAATATACACTTGGATGGTAAAATTGAAATATTTTAACTAAATTTTAACCAGAAATCGAAGGTAGCAACAGAATGAAATTTGATAAAAGTATAATGATAACTCGATACATTTCTGTACAGTAGTTTGTTTCTTGTTTTGTTTTTTTCTTCAACCACATATGTGATTCGGTTAATTGGATAGAATTATTTTCATCTAATTGGTTTAGGTTGTGAGCACAGAAATTTTTATAATTAAAAGCATCGCAACAAGTAAAGAATAAAGTTTTGTAAAATATCATGACTAGAACAATTACTGGACAAAACATTATCCTAATCTCTTGGAATTATCAGAATCGCAAAAATAAGCGATATTTCGCGCATAATATAAGATATACACGAATCCATCTTTATCGTGAATTTGATATGCGATGTCTTGCTTCCATATCATTGTCCTCGTTGAAGATTCTACTACAATATCTTCTTTTTTTCTTTCAATTAACGATTCTAATCAAAATTTAAACTCCAGCACGCTTGTTGTTATTTTTGTGTGTTCGAAAATATTATCATCACGAGGTGAAGTTATCAGCGCTTTTAATTTATATACACCATTGGGCATTGTTTATCCGGTTTTTTTGTTCAACTTCTAGTTTACTAACGTTATACAGAGCAACGTGTAAATTATTTTTTCTCCGTATACACTAGAATAGATAAAAATTTGTATTATTTAAACACAATAGGTTTATAGCTATATTTTATAGCGGTATTAAATTATCAAACGCGTATTATAATGTCATTGTCTCGATAGGTGCTACGAGATTTTTATCACTGGCTCATGTATATTGTATTATATTTATCTGAGTCACTGAGCTCCGCGCAAGGTCACGGTACCGTGCACCTTCCAATAAATTATATTTATTTTTCATCGCGACCGAAGTTATACGTATAAATGATTTCATTATGATTGGGCAAAAAATCTACGCGCTCGGATCGAGCAATTGAATTACTATGTTGTAAATATTTCTCAAATTAACTATTCCTTTTTTCTGAAGCATTCACATTTGAAATGAAAATTATTTTTGCTCCGAAGAAACATGCGCCGATTGAATTACGAATTTGTATGATTTTCTGAATTGCGATTTTTCGATTGGCGGAATTTGAATAATCAAAATGGCTCGTTTATTGATATCAATTGAAATTCTGACTGATAGTAGTTCGACAAATATGTAAAATGAATAATTATCGACAATAACAACGACAACGACGCGTGTCTAATGAAACGTGATACTTGAGTTGACGTTTATTTTTATTTGACAGTGGAAATAAAATACGTGAGGATTAAGCAGAATTCATTTTCACGCGAATAAATTATTTAACACTAGCAACTAGGTTCTATTTCGGAGTTCGGATATTGACGTTGTTTCTTGTAGTATTATTTTGTTTATTTTTTTGTGACCTTGATAAGTAGAACTTGACGTTCAGGCAATGACGAGAGGGCATGACTATCCGTTTCGAGTTCAATAGGCCCGCATATATTAATAATACTTGTTTATAGTTACGTGGGTGCAATAACGCGATTTCAAATTGTCATTAGGAAACGTCCGAGAGAACTCTTATGCCATTTTTATACGTTTAGCGTTAACGATTTGCTTTAGTCACCTTTTTCTCTCGTTTTCAGGTACTCGGATTGTCTATGAAAGAGCATTTCTTATGAACCTGAGGAACTCTCCGATCTCAAGAACTCCTCCACGTAACATCCCAGCTATACCCGCTGACCTTCTCAAGGGTACCCCAGCGATATCGACGATTCCTAGTCCAACTATAAAAGGTAATGTCAACAGCTGATTAGTGACGAATATGAAACTGTTTTCAAACTGATTACTTACGGTGGCAAACTTGAAATGTACGAGAGAGTCGAGTTAGAATTGATAATAATTTGACGTTACTTTCAATTCCCGCAGAGCTCTCTGCTTTTGCGTTTATACTGAGTGAGCTGTATTTTTTCTGTTACAGATATTCCAGTGATCGAAGAAACTCCGGAGCAATTCGAAATGGACATGTGAAAATGAAAGGCTGAGAAAAAAGAGAAAAAACAGAAGAAAAGGATTGTACAATCTACGTGATTACAATGTGTGTTCATGTTTCCTGATATGATGGAAGATAGTAGTTTAAATCATTTATAAAAGTCAGGATTTTTGTTAAATATGGCGTCATCACGCCTTTTGAAGCATATTCGATGAATAAGAACAAGAAAAAAAAGGAAAATTTTCTAGCATATTATTAATGGCTGTGGAATGTTAACCGCTCCTGCTAGGCATATTTTAATAATTACAAGAAATAAGAAAAAAAAAACAATATTTTGAGAGAGCTTATACTCGTCAATAAATGATGAAAGTATTTTAAATTGATGACGAATCTAATTGTTCAGATTTCGCTCATTGTTTGTATATGATTAATAATATCATTATTATATAGTCTGCTATCCATGATATCGAATACAGATACGAAATATGTGGTTTCTAAATATCCTAATTTTCATATCTACTTACACCTGACGCATTTCATTTCGATCATATCGACGTGAAATCAATGCCAATTTTTTAAAGGTCAACAGCTGATGATTCTGCTACAGAAATTCGGGGGCATACAAATAGCTTGATAAGCGCTTAATCTGTTTGATCGAAGGAATCCTGGATCAGCAACAAAAAAATACCTGCAAATAGAAAGACCGGTTTCAAAGAAGGAAAAAATAATTTGTTATCTGCGTTTTTTGTTCAAATTAAGAAACGCAACGATTGAATGAATAGATAGGGTACAGAATAATTAATCGGAATTCTTGTGTACAAGGAAATAAGTCTAGAGTAAATAAATAAATTTTTCCGTCATTCGAGTTCCAATACCAAAAATGCTCACTTCCATGGCAATAGAAGACCTCGATTTCCATCTACTGGGAAAATTGATCTCAATCATGAAGAAGATCGTAATTATGCTGGAGGATACTCAAAGGATCAAAGGTTTTTCAAATTGGGATCGTGGTAGACTGAAATGACGCAAGATCGTGCTAGTGTACAGAATACTTAATACTTCGGCAGGAACGGCCAGTAGAGGGTTGTCGGAGTTTTAGGTAGCAACCATATTTCTTGTCGGCTCAATGGTCAGGAATCTATCTGACGTATGGGATCGATAAAGGCTTGGACCCAGAATAGTTTTCAAGTGAAGAGAAAATGAGCGCGTTATGTGATAGCACGTGTTTAATTCATTGAAAATAATTGATTTGATCTTTATAGAAGGATCGTTAAAAGTTTATTAAGCGCCATGTCTTGTTATGGACCAATCAGACGCACGATGTGCCGCTGCGAGTCCTCGAATAATCTATCCACAGACGAATGACAACAAAAGAGATTGATAGTGTTAGAAGAGGAAGTTCGTATATTTACGGGGGATATATGCTTTTTTCCTTCTGTTGACAAGCCAAATAACGTTTTATCATAGTGGTGAAAGTGTCGGGTAATATGAAGAGAAGAAATGCCGAGTGCGGCAAGCTTCGGAGGCCCTTGAAACGAAACAAAATTACAGAAGGAATTTATGGAAGGTAAATTCTGGTCGCCATATGTGTGCATCACAATGGCTGATCTTAAAAATAACCAAAAACCTTCATATATATCCAGGCTTTTTTTTTTTATCAATCTTCAATGTTACTCAATGAAGTACCCTGATGTTACTCAATATCAAATCTAGTCTCTACCTAGGGGTCGTGATTTACCCGAGATATGCAAAAACGTCTGAACACTTTTTACAATACTATCGTTTGCCGATGCTTGACATTTCACATTGACACCGACAAATGTTTAAAAATACAAGGGAATGTTCTTTGCCGATGAAAAAGTTATGTCATGATCGTTACGCGCAGAGCTAACATGTGTGCGACGATGTGTCGTATTGTTCAAACTGATTTTCTCATTTCAGTACCCTGCTTTATTTGAAGTTTCTGCTGCTATGGGCAATGGTGATTTTAGCAGACTTTATTCTGGAATTCAGATTTGAATTTCTCTGGCCATTCTGGCTACTTCTTCGAAGCGTTTACGATTCTTTCAAGTATCAAGGCTTGGTGAGTATGGACCAGCAATTGTCAGGTCTTTCAGATTTTTTTGAGGAAGTACATTTCCCCAATTTGCACCTAGGAGTCATGTGATAATATTTGTAACATTTGGTCCTCATACAAGCATACTCTCATTGCTTTCAAATTTTCTCACTCTATTTCATAAAATAACTGTTAATGGGTGAAGTTGGCTTTGTCACAGACCTCAATAGTCACTAAATTCCAAATCCCTGTGAGCAAAATGATCTGTGAATAATATTAATACTACTTATTTTACAGGCCTTTTCAATCTTTTTCATTTGCATCGCCCTCACATCAGACATGATTTGTTTCTTCTTCATCCCGGTGCATTGGCTCTTTTTTGCCGCCAGCACGTATGTTTGGGTGCAATATGTCTGGCATACAGGTAAATTTGTGTATTTATGTAAATGATAAATAACATACATGTCATTAAGTACCATGAATAATAGGACATGTCAATAAACATGGAAGACACGCCCAATGAATGCAATTTTTGTTTGTTTTTAGATAAAGGTGTTTGTCTGCCGACAGTGATGCTGTGGCTCTTGTTTCTCTATATAGAAGCAGCTGTGCGGTTGCGTGATTTACGCCACATGCCGTTTCATTTAGATCTTTGTAGGCCCTTTGCTGCACATTGGTATGTATTCTGGATAAACTTTCCGAATCTCTTAAGAGATTAAGTAAATTGAACAAATTGTGCGGAATATATATCTGAAAATATGTAAAATTTTGCTTTCAGCATTGGCTATCCTGTAGTCACACTAGGCTTTGGTTTCAAAAGTTATGTGGGTTACAGAATGAGACAGGTGAGAATATTCGAAAGAAAGCCTTATTGAAATTTAAGAACAAGATGATCGACTCTAATTCGCCGCCTTGTCGTTTATAGAGAAAACAAAAAGATGTAGCGAAGGAAAACGAGTTTTACCTACAGCTACTGCAGCAAGCGCTACCCGTGGAACAGCAAGCTACAACAATGCAGCAGCTGCAGCCACAGGTTCAATTACAAACACAGTTAGCTCCTTCCCCACAGGAGCAACACACAAAGTCACAGTTGCACAGGCCGAATCCGCAGTACAACACAAGTCCCGAAAAGAGTAGAGGTAGGAAATTTTATCATTAAACATTGGTTTTCCAGGTATCACTTCCGATATTATCATGTTAGTGGACGGGCGGTAGACATTGAATTTCTTCTTTTCTAAAAGGTTGTAATGCAACGGCAGAGGTTAGTATACAAAACGGTGGAGTACACAGTAGCGCGCAAAGCGCTTCGCAGGCACAAAGTGCTGCCACCAAAAACAGTCACAGAAAGTCACTCGACAAAGGGGATAAACAAGAAGATCAACAGAATAAACAGAGCGCAACAAATGTCTCACAAAACGACAAAAGTGAGAAGAGGTTTGCACATAGCAACGGAACCACAGTGCCTCACAACGACCTGCAGTTTATCGAGAGGGTTGGGTAAGTGCCGCCGTACAGTCTTCTGCTAAACTTAATGATCTTATTTCATCAGAAATTTTCAAACTGAGTTATAATCGAGTGACGCAATGAACTGGTATTATAGTTGTTTGTTTGTCAGATTGTTTGACCTTGGAAAAAGCATTTTTTTAGAAAATGACAAACTACAATTGAATTGACGAATATCGTTCCGTTGATAAAGCATGATAGAATGATGTTTTAGAGTTAGACATATTTGGAGTAGGTTAATTTCTCAGAAGATTGTATATTGTGGAATGCAGCTCTGTGAACGACTTTGACATAAATGAAGTAGAGAAGGATAAATCAGTGAAAGGAGGAGGGTCTGCCCATACTTCTGTCAAGATACAGTCGAATGGATCAGCTGGTGGAAAGTGGAATAATGTCAAAGACAGTCGAGATTCTTCGACGATGGTCAATGGTCAGCGAGAACGAAAAGGCCGTCAAACTAAACCTACCGTTGACACAGTTGCGGAACAACAAAAACAACAGGAGGAATATTGTCAGAGGTTTGTTATTCCATGCTTTGACTATTTCACTCGTCAATCTCACCTGACTTCTTCTCATTAATAAGCTTTAGAACTTTTGGACGTAGGCTGTATTCAGATGACCCGTAAATTATCTTTAAATAGTTATATTCAGAAAGTATTCTATAATCTGTTTTCATGCATTGTTCTTCTATATATTTGGATGAAAACCTCTCCGATTATAATGATTTTAATTTCGAAATGTCGATGAAATAGGTTACTGGTGTGTCGCAGGCTCGAGGCAGATGTCAAACGACTAAAATCAGACCTCCAGTCGAGTAGACAGGTCGAACAGGAACTGCGCTTGCAGATTAACACATTAGCGAGTGGCGAACGCCAAGCCAAGGGTGATATTCAGCAGCTGCAACACGACAATGATCAGCTACAAAATAAGTAAGATTTCAGTCTATTTTCCCACAGTAGTCGACAATTTTTATAGCTGTGAACATGATACATTCGGATGTTACTTTTTTTTGTCTTCAGATTGCATGGGCTGGTAACTGCACGACAATTAGATAAACAGACAATGTCGTCTCTGGAACGACGAATAACGGAAGAAAGAAGACAGCGCAGTACTTGCGAGGCTTCTTTGGCTGCAGAGAGACGAGCACGTCGTGCGGCGGAAGAAGCGAGGAGTTCCATACCGCCGCCTCCTCCCCCTGTAAGACAGGAATGTACCGACGCATGTAAATCTCGAAGAGCACAATTGGAGCAGGATTTGAAAAACCTGCGTCGAGAACTTAAAACAAAAGATGACAGGTAAACGTTCATAATTTTCTTTTCTTTATCTTAGTCTTATAACTGGATAAAAACTAGCGAAATATTATGTCGGTATTGACATATTACGTATTCTCGATAACGAACCAAACAGGTACATCGCAATCGATAAGGATATTGCGCGATGTAAGGAAACCCATGGAGAAACTGAAATTCTCCTAGGAGCTCTCAGTGCTCTGCAGGACAAGAACGCTCACTTGGAAAACAGCCTTAGCGCAGAGACAAGAATAAAGCTTGACCTATTCTCGGCCCTCGGGGAAGCGAAGCGTCAACTCGAGATAAGGGAGAGTAAGTAGAGATGCTTTTTGTTAATTTTATTATAAGTATTTGTGTGAAGATCGTGACGGGAAGAAGGTTGGATAACGTGATATCCGTTTCCATTCGTCAGGTTTAATAAGATCTCAGGAGAAGGAAATTGAGACGCTGAAGGCAAAGATTGCGCAAGATTTAGCGGTTATGCCTCAAGATTCTTTTGGTCCTGGGCCAGCTTCGAGTTCAGCGACATCGAAGCTTCGTTTGAATAACGAAGTACGAGTTGGAGGTAATAAAATGCGCGGGAATGAAAATCCCTGTCCGGGCTGCACCGTATCCAACCTGGATCCAAATGCTACCGCATATACGCCCAAAGGTTCTTTGGTCGCGTCCACAGAGGCTTAAGAGTTGATTACTCGCCTTTAATCAAATCCCCACAAAGCCATAGTTTATTAAAAATAACGACCAATAAACATGTTTCAGTTTTAGTTCAGACGTTAAAAGTAGAAATAAACGAATCGCCTGCAATCGACCACATTTTTTTTGTTGCTACTTCGTTCAAAAAGGGAAAATCAAAATAATTTCAATACTTTCGATGAATTTTACCCAATTTTCATCTACAAAATTGATTTTCCGCACCTTTTCAATCGTAATAAAACATTGGCCTTTGAAATTAGCTGAAATCTATGCAAAGTTATCGTTGAGCAGTGTTCCATATTAACTGACCTGGGCATTTCAAAGTTTTCTTTAAATCTGAAATAAACCTGAAACATGATTTGTCTAGACCGCCAGATAACTGTAAAGACAACAGAAGTATGTGCTTGATATTCGGAAAATAAATTCACCTGGCAAGTACTGGCGTATTATACCTGTAGTGTTTACATATGCTGCGGAAGAGTTCTCGGTGATATTAATCTTATTTAATAACGTTTTTATTCCCGAAATAATTAGATCGAGTTTAATTTTAGACTGCGACTACTTTTCCAAATTATGACTAATCCAAAAATTTCATTCAACAACAATGTAACCCAGAGACGTGACGGTAGCCAGACATACAATTTTCATATGACTAGCCGCCTAGATTTTGCCGAAGAAAAAACACAATATTCTCTACAAAGACAACGCCATTGAACCTTCTCGCAGCGTATCGATAATCTTCTAATGGCTTGTGAGGACATTGGCTCTCATTCAAGTCATAACCCGAAGCTAGTCCACCCTAAAAATGTATTTAATGTCATCGGTAACAATAAGCCATTCAAATCACACGATCATCATTAAAAGAAAAAGAGTAATAATAATGATAATTAAAAAAGAAAAAAAGAAAAGAAAAAAGACAAATACCCCCCCGTCTCATAATATGTGCAGTTCGTTGGTATCTGTTTGAAGCATTGAATGATAATAAGGATTGATTGTTGAAATTTGACATTGAAAAATAATAGGGCACTGAATTTACTCCTTCTGATCTCCTTTGATAGAACTCTCGCTAGCTCTTATACTTTCCAACACAATCACATGTTGTCGCTCAACAGTTCTTTAGGTTTGTTTTTTTCTTTATCAAAGTATTTATTGTTGTTATTACCTAGAGTTATTCTCAAACTCCTTGGTAGTTTTCTTAATCGTTTGGCAGAATTTATCAGTTAATTAATCGGCGTCTGCATTGCATTGCGGGGTACGAATTCTTTTTTTTTTTTTTTTTGCCGGTTAAATAATTAATATTATGTTCGATGGCTTCGAAGCATTTTCTATACGAGTGGAAAGCCAGTTTGGATATCATAGCACCCATTATTATCATCATATATACACACATCATCCCACCTGTATATATAAAGTACTCTCATGACAATTAATTTATTTAATTATTTATTATTTCAACAGCGATAAAATGTTTCGGGAGGATTCCCCCCCCCACACCCTTTTTTTTCGTTTTGTTTGTTTAATGCTGTTGTTGTGGACACAAATTTTCATTACTGCATTGTTGAATTGCATTTCTTTTTTTGTTTTTTTTTTTTATGTTTTTTGCGCTTCATTTAGACTAGCATATCTAATGAAAATCGAAAGTTTCTCAGGCAGTTGAAACAGTTTGATCCTGTTTTCAAAATTCATTTCATTACAAGTACCTTGAAGTGTTCCACATTAGAAAACTAACATTTGTTTCATCGATTGTTATTTTTAAATTCGCGAATCGCTATTGCGTAAAGTTTTATTGTTATAGAAATTTGCAGTTTGTTATGCTAGAGGTTTAATATCGATTTCTAATTATAATTATGTTTATTTAGAAAGGTGTATTAAAATTTGTGTTCACATTTGTACAGATCGTTACAATTGGTCAGAGTGTAATGGGTCAACTTACATTAGGCCTGAACCAGAAACCTCCTTTCACGCTTAGTTACGTCATGCTTAGTGCTACGCTTCCCCTTTCACTGTCGGACCAGAGTTGATTAAACCGAATCAAGTCTAGAGGAAACTTCAAAGAAGCTTTTACCTTTAACGAGCTTCGATGGCTCTTAATATTACCTATACAAACAGATCGTTACATCCATAAATTGCCAAATGAAAATCCAGATGCCTATTTTAATAATTTGATATGTATATCCTTTGTCCAGTGGTAGGTAATTATTACCTGATGTATATAGAAATTTAAATGGAAGAAAGAAAAAGATACGAAACAAAAAAACTATTCAAAGAACCATGAGCTGAAATTTGGGCGTTTGCACGGGTGCAGTCACTTGCCGCAAAAAGGTTGTTAGTCTTAATATCTTATCCGATTCAGGAATAAAGTGTTTCCTAATATGTTTTCGTATAAGTTACGGAAGTCATTTGCGTTTTAAATGCATATGATTAATCAAAAGTGAGAAATCTTTTTTTTTGTTTTTTAACGATTCTTAGTTGCTTTGAGATAATCGTCGAGTCCCATTAACTAAGCGTTTAGAAAATAATGAAAATTCCTTTTATTTATTTAATTTTTCTTAATTGTTTTTTTTTTAATTTTTTTTTTTATTATTTAATTAAATAACTATGATATTTAGTTGATTATTTAAAGAGAAAAGAAAGAAAATGTACGTATCTTCCCTTTGTTATACACACTACATATGGATCGCAACTATGAACTCATTATCATTACCTTCTTGTAATTATAATTGTAAAGATACAATTTGATCATACCTAATTACACACAAAGATCGATTATCCGACTTGTGATAAACGTCGGTTAGATAAATATATATATAAGTATATGTATATTACACGTCGCTCCGATCCCAGTCAGTAATCTTATGCCTAATTTGTACGACTACTAAACTATTTATCAGTTAATGACCTTTAACGAGTACTTAATTTTTTCATTTACTATTATGATTATTGTTATTTTTGGTTTATTTATCGATTTTTTTTTTGTTTTTCTCTATCGTCGTTTTACGGTGATCCTGACCAGATCTTGCTTCCTCTCGCAAATTTTGCAACGCGATAGCACAAATTGAAAGATATCATTGTATCGTCGTCTGCTTCCCAACATATTTGTATTATCCTTAAAAATATAAATCTCGTTGCGAGGCTCTTGGAAGAGTTAATTTCAATTGCCAAGATACAATAATTAACATTCTATCATTACGTTATCTTTTTTTTTAGTTCCAGTTCATTTATTCAAGTAAATGACAATCAGTTGTCAAATTAATTTTATTTTTCTTCCATTTCGATGTCTGACTGTGTTATTTGATGTTGGTATTTAAAGAAAACAAAAGAATGGTGTGTGATATGTTTGTCATTTGTACTGATTAAAAAAAAAAAAGAAATTTTTAATGCGCTTCCAACATTTAATTACGTACTTACTTATTTACTTAACTTAACTTAACTTTAACTTTAACTTTAACTTTAACTTTAACTTTAACTTTAACTTACTTATCCTATGACATCGTATGTTTTAATTAGTTCTGTAAGTTTAAGAAATATTATTGCTAGCTGCTGATGAATTTTTGCACAGCAATTTGATCTCACAGCATCGGTGGCTGTACGTGTTGCAAATGCCCAGTTAAGTTTACCAACTTTTATATTTGTCATGCGATCCGTACGGGTGCATGTAACGTAAGTGTCACTTTATTAAAGAAAGTAAGAGAATCCGATAACAAAGATAATTACACTTTGAAAACAAATAAATCAATTAAAAAAAATATAAAAAACACGAGCATACCAAACCACATACTCTAATGATCTTGCAATGAGGATAATAAAACTCGTACTATACCCAATAACGTGGTGATACGATCATCTGAAAGACAGTTTGCACAAATTCGTAGTTTTTATTGAATTTTGTAAATCACATACACACACAAACACAACACACATCTTGTGTAAATCGTTAAGCCAGCGTACAACGCATTCTATGGACTTTTTTAATCTAGATAATAAAAATCGTGGCAACGTAAAAAAAAGAGAAAAAGAAAGTGCGATTTGAAATGGTACGTTCTTCGTTAAATATAGTACGGTGTGATTAGAAAAATATCTTTTTTCAGTGCCCTGAAATATCTGTTGACTAATGTTTGTGTACCTTCTACCTTCTTCTTTGGAGGATTATATTGAAAATAAAATCAGTCTAGGAGACGAAAAAAAAAAATAAATGAGATAAATAAAAAATAAAAACAAAGTAAAATTGAATAATAAACAAATAAAAATAAATAAATGAAAATGAAAATGAAAGTGGGAGAGTTAATATAATTGATTTTGACAACACGTGAAAGTACAAAATATTTGAAAGAAAATAGGACACATCGCAAAAAAAAGAACAACAATATTTAACGAAATTTTGTAATTTATCCCTACACAGAACTTACTACTTTATTTCATTTAATTTTCTGTCAAATTTATTTCCCTTATACAATATCATACGTTCTGACTCACGATTAAAATGTTGATCGGTACCCAATGCTAGCATGTTTTCGAATCTTGATCTTATTTAATTACTTGCTCGTGTTGCTTCTACAACGATCTTCGGTTACGAATTATTTAATTGGATAGTTCTTTGCTGAAAATCTAAGCGTACCTACAAATTTGATCGAAGTTCAACTAGAATTACAACGATATGTTTGTTATGTACGTTGTGCAATCAGGTACTGATCAATTGTTCCCTTAATTATCAAAATACCTGTTATGCCGAACTGGTTATTGCATAATAAAAGTTTTTCTCTCAAACGCCATTCATATTCTATGATTATTTATCATAAATTATTTCAAAACAATTGTTGAATTATCAATTGAAATTGTTACTAGTTAATATTTGTAAAGAACTTACCTATTATTTGAAACGATAAAAAATAGAAATTATATCGACAATTATTTTATCCGAAACCAAAAAAAAAAAAAGGATCTTGCGTTAAATTGACGATGGAAATAAAATCATATCGAATATTGTTTTGCACAGTTAATTTATTCTATATTGGTTGTTATCTGTGGATGGTCTTGATGTTAATGTTTAGTGAATCCTGATCGGGATGTGTAATGCTTCTATAATGAAAAAAAAACTATTGATGAATAAAGTGATTGCATGTCAATAAAGAAAAAAGAAAAAAGAAAATCCGTACAACCAACATGAAAATTATCCGCTCCAAATTAAAAAAAAAAATGAACAAACAAAATTGATGAATAAATAAGAAAAAAGAAATTTTGGCACACCTTAATAAATAGGTTGTTGTAAATTTTTATCATGGAAATGCCATTCCATTTGTCGCGGAAACTTGGGTATGTATATCGTTTAACGGAAAGAGATGATTGTAATTTTTCTAGAATCCAAATTGAAATAACTTAATGACTCGTCACTGTTCGACAACATCCAAATTTAAAATGTAAACTAAGATATGGAATACTTGTAGTATCCTTTGACTCAAAATCTGTTGTTTTTCGAAGTCGGCTGATGCGAGTAACTCGTAAAAATGTTATACTTATAGATATTTTCATCCAGTATTTGGTTGCCATGATTAATATGAGATCGTCGTCAAAGGGAATAAACGAAATACATATATTTACAAGCAATACATTGGGATCGAGCAAAATTATTTGCCGATCAAAAATATCACTTTGTGCATGTAAGGAAGACAGTGGAAACAACTCAAAAAAATTTACCTGCACTGTTTTCTAACGCACTTAGGTTGTAATACAGCTAAAACACAAAATCTCTTCTCAAGATTTCTTGATACTTCAAAATAAAACACAAAGAAAAAACCAACCAGAAATAAAAAAAAGAAGTTATATAAATACCTAGAGAAGACAGAATCAACACCCAATAATAATAAATAATAATAATAATAATTATAACTATAATTATAATAATAATAAAACAACTACTGATTGTGTATTATTATTAGAATTTTGAATAAATAATAAAGAAGGAATTATGCGTCGTGGGATAAGGCATAATTATTTTTTTCATGTGTTGAAGTTATTTTGCTCTCCACTATATGTGTCAAGTCATTGAAAATGAAATAAAATAAGGAAGAAAAAAAAAGAAACTTGTTTGAACACTTTGGAAAATTATAATAAATGAAAAATGCCTGAATTCTAATTCCCTTCTCAGTTTAAGTAGAAACTGAAAATCCTCAAATCACATGAATCCTAAGATTGATTCGGAAAAATAATTTGTAGAAGTTTTGGACGAGTAGACGAAATTAGAAATGATATTTATTGACGAAAAATTTCTTACACTGTTTCTTAACAATAATTCCTTAAGATTTGCTTATGCTTGAAAAGTAGAAAACATTCGCTCACTCGTTACTTTTGGTAATGAATATATAACTAGAAAACCAAGTTAAAAACAAAAAATAAAAAGACTCAGACTTGACAAGGACTTTTATGACAGTCTGTTGTAATCTCTTATTAGACTAATTTATTACTATTGTCACAATTATTGTATACTCATAGTAACTTAATTTCTATTCCTTAATGTACGAATGGAATCTAATGGCGATATTTAGGAAAGCTATTTTTCCTCTGTTCTCGATAGATATAATAGTAATATTCCGTTACGGTTAGCCGTAAAATTATTTTCCTTCACAGGCGGTCATCCGATGTAGTATTCAATACTACTGTTGTCATCTTAATTTGGTATGGTAACTTGTTGGTTAATTTTATCAAGCAGAATCTTAGCGACGTTGACTATTTTGTGATCCGCATCATAATCTAAAAAGCAAAAGAAAACACGATTTATTTGTTTCCGGGTAAAGAAATGCATTTCCGATATTACTGTGAAATTAAAGCTCTGAATGAAATTATACCGTCATAGAAAACCAGTTCACAAAGATCGCGACATTCAGGTTTACTCCTTATGATGTGACGCAGTGTCCTATAAAAAGATCCAACAATTTCCTTGCTGAAATCGGCATAAGAGGCTGTAAGGAGAAATAAAAAAATGCGGTTGACAATATGAGAATGAAGAAAAACTTTACGTCATTAATCGATGAGAAATAAGTATAAGATCGGTTATGGTATCTCATTAACTTACTCGAATCCTTTCCAGAGTGCTGTAAAACTTCGTAGAACGTTTGCAGTGGAGTGGCACCTTCGGTCACCACATAGACAGGAGGATGTCCACCTTCTAACCCATCTGGATGAATTTTGTAGACGGTATTATGATAATTACGCCGAGTTGTGCCAGCTCGAGCTTGGATAACAGACTCTAATGACTTTGTACTTTCCAACCAACCATAACTGGCTTCTTTCAGGTCAGGCGGAATACGAAGTGAAGTAGGTATTAAAATGAAGAGCTTCTTCACTGGGACGGTTACTCCATTGACCGCCTCGTATGTCGCAATATTATCGTGAAGCCCTGAAGATGAGTAGAAAAATAATCAGTTTGAAATAATAATTCGATGAAATAGAAGGCCAAATTTGAGGATGAAATTCAGTACCCTTGCTATTATCTCCACGAGAAGGAAGTACTATGTTGAGATATCCATAAAAATAGCTGTACGCCAAGCCACTGCCGTAATCCAGTCCCGATAGTTGAGAAAGTTTCAAAGCTGTATCTAACCGACTTTCATCCTGGAAAAGAAAGTACAGTATAGAAAATTTGTCACAGGTCGTCAAATCTTAGTTGGTTCATTCTGCAGAAATACCTACAATGTTAATCATGTGCACTATCAGCACGGAGGCTAGCAGTGAGAAAACATATGAATTCGGTCCATAACTCCACAGATATTTTAATGGTGTTCCCACATCCATTACCATGCCCTGGGAATTAAGATGACGGTTATCTACTTTTTGTTTACAATACGGTATTCCATTGTCGTAAATAATCAAAGAAAAGAAAAAATATTAACTCACAATCAATGAGGCGATACACAATACAATAATAATTGTAGAAACTGTATTGAATTGGAGTGCAGCTCTGAAAACTGAAAACGTCCTATCCTCATACCTTGAATAGACGTGCTTTAGCTCTTCGAAGAGGTTGCTTAATCTCCATATAAGACTGCATAGTATGATCATGGATATATTACTCATTAAGCAGTAATCTTGAAAGAATTTAAAACAAGATGTATTGTTTAGAACACTTTATTCCAATAGATATGAACATATTACTTACAGCTGTATTTAAAGGCTTCTACAAGTTCCCGATTTCTCGAAGCAAAATAGATGCATCCTGAAATTCATATGGTGATACCAAATTGGAGGTGAATCTTATATAATTTGAAGAAATTAGATTGTCAACTGCTAATTGCTCACCGGCCCATAGTATGATGGTGATGGTGATCTGTACAACTACAGCGGTGCTACCACGATCATCGGGTATGTTCTTGGGATACAAAAATCCACCTCCCTTCAGTTCTTTAACAACCTATTGGATAGAAAAAAGTCTTAAAAGTGTAACAACAAATTCAGACTTGTGAATTCGTTGATTGTAATCTGAAGCTGGTGAATTTAGATTTGTTACCTGTATTGGGTAATCATAGGTCATGGTGATGGTGTAAAACCAAACAAAAGAACACAATGTTGCTCTTCAATGTGCGATTCTGACATCAGTGGTCTCCAGTCGTAACTGGGGAGTGTCATAATGGCTCAATCTGGCTGAAAATTCGCGAATGAATAAAGAGTACGATAAAACGATTAGGGCACCCCTACCTCAACGTGCTAGAAGTAGTACATATACATGCTAAACACCCACGTGGAAATTGGCTGGCTCTACTCGATACTCGACAGTGATCGATTCAACAGTGTTCATTTTTAGACTTAATTTTAGACGACTAGAAATAACAACGGAAAATATATAATAGCAATGACAATGAGCTAATCTTACAATTGGAAATCGAACTTTCCTTCGTACGAATAATTTAGCAATTCACAGAATCTAAAGCAATAGTACCAGTTTGTTCATACCTAATTTAGCCAAAACGTTAAGTAGGTTATATTTTTGTGCTACAGTATCTAATCCACACGTCAGAGACATTTACAAATCTGCAGATTTTAGTCGGTTCTCCTTTTCAGCGTTGAAAATTAAAACATATTGAGGATGTCAGCCCGCAGTAAGAAAAATAAAGGAAAATTTGTGGAGCGTCGAAAGCGTCAATCCGTTGGAAAGGAAGAGAGATATCGTCAGGAAGGAGACAGATCTGATACAGAAGATGATTTAGGTTTGGAATTATCCTGGCTTTTTTACATATCTGCAATTACAATTCCCTGGTCAAGTAAATCTGGGCTATATCCTGAATTTCCTTCAATTTTCTCATTTTAGAAGAGGACAAATGCCCAATATCGTTTCCCGTTGCTATGTGGGATCTTGAACACTGTGACCCAAAGAAATGTTCCGGTAGAAAACTAGCTAGGCATGGTCTTGTGGAAACCTTGAGGCTGGGTGCCAGATTCCCAGGGCTGGTATTAACGCCAGTTGGTAAGAAGGTATTTTATGCTCTGTCACTACTGTTTATATCCCTTCTGCTCTACCCATTGTTCATAAATTAGTTTTTATTTTCTAAGATCTCAAATCTTTTCCATATTTTATGTTTGACATTATATATAATGACTAAACCTCCTTTATGTGATGTATAATATGTATTATTTCGTCAAACGACTTTCAAATTTATATGAAACTTGTTCCGGATCAGACGATACATCAAAGGTATTCTTGATTACAGTGCGTAAGCCCAGTTGACAAAGAAATTGTGAAAGAGCATGGTTGTGCGGTGGTTGATTGCAGCTGGGCAAGATTGGACGACACCCCTTTTGCCAGAATGCGGACTCCATATCCCCGGCTGTTGCCATTTTTGGTTGCAGCAAACCCCATAAATTATGGAAAGCCTTGTCAATTGAGCTGTGTCGAAGCTATCGCGGCGACGTTAATAATAACTGGATTCCCAGATGAGGCAGCATACTATCTTGGAAAATTCTCCTGGGGTCACTCTTTCATGGAATTAAACTCTGAACTCTTGGAAAAATATTCCCTGTGCAAGGACAGTGAAGAAGTTATCATAACACAGAACAAATTCTTAGAAGATGCCAGAAAGGAAAAATTTCAGAGGAGGTGTAAGTTTTTCTGAGATAAAATCTTTATTTTGCGTTCTCACCATCTGAGATTCCACTAGATTAATCCAAATTACAGCTGAACCAGATCTTCCCCCATGCGAAACTGAGTCCGAAGAAGAGATGGAAGATACTGGGTCGGCAGTGACGCCAAAGTTGACAGAAGTTTGAAAAAAAAAAAAATCAGCCCTAAATTATACATATGTGGACAACATAATATAAAATAAGCTTAATGCATTCAGTCATTTTTGGGACCATAACGTCAACTATTATCCATGAATCCTAAATCCTTTATGGAAGCTGAAGGATTGCTAATATCTGCCTCTTTCTAACTACTAATTCCTCTCAGAATTTGCATTCATTCCAGTCCTCGTTGGTCAATAAGATTATAATACTCCCAAGGTTACAATTGATATATGGTAAACTTCGGGGATCTGAATTCAAGTTCAAAAGAATGGCCTCGCAGATTTTATGGTTTTGAAAGTAGGTCTTTCCGAATTTTTCAAGCACATGAGTTTGAAGCTTTTAAGGGTTTACCACGCACATGCGGACGTGCGCACGAAACGCGCACAACACCAGCAGCGCGAACGCACCGCTCGTAGAAAGCGTTGCACGCAATCGCGCGAATCAATAATAGTATACACACTACGATAATATTCTCGCATTCGACCTTTGAAGCCACCAACCACACCTTTCAAGCCGCAAATTGCATCGGCTAATAGATAATTAGAGTTGAAATATTCTTCTGATCGGTGTAACAATAAATAGTTTGTTATCGATATGCGTACAGAGTAATATAGGCGCAAATCAGTTAATGAATAAGGTAAATACTTTGAACTCAAATAACTGTTTATCTTTATATTCAAAATGCACGCTAGCTTATTATGGCAATAGCACTCTTCTAAGTTCATTGACTATATGTAAATATTCATTTACTCCATCTACTCACAAGAGTCCCTTGTCTCTTCGGAGTTCTCACATAGCCAATTCATATCACTGACAGTTATCAGAAACTAATTACACTCTCTTTTATCACACTTTATATTGCTTTACTTCTCTGTCATACTGACTCAAACTGAAAAAAAATCAGAGCCGGTTTTTAAATTATATTAATGAAAAAATTAGTTGAATAATTCATTCAACGATCTATTTCGTGATTTATTAATTAAAATTAGATAATGTTGAGATTCTTTATTACAAAATTATATGCATCTCGCGATTGTACATCGATTACGATTGATATAATATTAATAATAAGTGTATGATGTGTGCTGATGTTTGATATCGAATTATCATAAAAATTGTTCACTAAATTCTTTGTGATCGAATGTTACGATAAATTTTGGAATCGTTCTGTGATAATCTTACATTTTCAAAAACGAATGGGGTCCGCTTGCATTTCGCGCGCTAATATCTTTGAAAGATCTCTTGACAGATGAAAAAATACGGCGAATTGAATTTCCAATAAAAAAATTTTTTTTTCATAATGTCTCGGAAAGGCATAGAAAATATACAAGCGATATTATAGATCGGAAGACCTTTGGAATATTCATAGCAACCTTGGATGCTGTAATCTTATTCATAATTCATTGGATTCTTAATGTCTTTTCATGCTTTCTACACTAGCTCATACAGTACAGAGAAATGAAGCGCCTCCGTTATCAGAAATGTAAAGTCAAGCATAAAATACTTTATGTATATAATAGTTTTAGTCTAAATATATAGACTAGATTGATTGGTGTTTTGTATCTATTTTACAGAACATCCTAATTCTGTGAGCAGAATTATAAATCTCTGGAAAAGCCGACTTCAGAATGGAAGTACAGGGTCGAGTAGCCCTAGTGACTGGAGCAGCCTCTGGTATCGGCAAAGCCTACGCTGAAGAACTTCTCAACCACGGGGCAAAGGTTTGACCATTGAAAATTGTCGATCTTTATATGAAAAGAAATAATAAAATTTTAGCTTTCTCTGACGATTCCGAGAGTCTTGAGATTCAGTGGTGATTTTTCAGGTATCGATATGTGATATCAATGCGGAAAACGGTGAAAAATTAGTGGAGTCTCTTGGTGCACGTCATGGGAAAAATCGGGTGATATTTTGTCCTTGCGACGTAACTGATTACCCACAATTCGAAGGTGAGTCGAGTGATGGTTCAACAATTTTGTTACAATATAATTACTGCTACTGTCTGTAACATGGAAATCATTTGGATCAGTGTCATATGTGAGAAATATTTTCAGAATCTTTCCGGACAACAATTGCAACATTTGGACGCCTCGACATTGTCATAAACAATGCAGGGATCATGAATGATCGGTTTTGGGAACTGGAAGTCGACATCAATCTGGTAAGACTCCATATTACATGTGATAATAATCTCAGTCCAAAAAGTTTTTTAGTTACAAGCGGATCTTTTAGAGGAATAATCAAATGAATTATTACCTAGAATGGTGTGATACGTGGCACGTTACTCGCCCAACGATTTCTTGGAACAGATAGAGGCGGAAGAGGCGGTATCGTTGTTAACACAGGGAGCAACGTCAGTATCAATCCCTATGTCAGTGTTCCGATATATTCAGCTACAAAGACAGCAATAGTGGGTCTTACACGAGCTTATGGCGTGAGTTTTGCTTCCGAATATTAACTATCCAATTTTGCATACTCTATTTCAAAGGAAATTTACGAACAGGATCAATATCACGTCGGATTGACCGGTATTAAAGTAATGGCGTTATGTCCCAGCGCCACGGAATCTAATTTGGTTCGGGATGTTAGTAAACAGTTATTTTCAACGCGTTACGAAGATGCATGGTGCAGGGATACTGCCTCATCAGTTCCTCAAAAGTAAG
The DNA here is from genome assembly GCA_963932425.1 of Athalia cordata. NCBI lineage: Eukaryota > Metazoa > Arthropoda > Insecta > Hymenoptera > Athaliidae > Athalia > Athalia cordata. Next base: position 3,345,389 of record OZ010627.1, read on the forward strand.
CGATACAAAAATTTCATCACTTTTCTTTCGAGCACACAGAAGCTTGATAAGAATATTTTATTTCCCAGGGCGGAGCATGTGGCAAAAGCATTAATCCACGTTATAAGCGCAGGAAAAAGTGGTAGCGTTTGGTACGTGGAAAATGGTCAGCCACCTCGTCAACTTGCATTTTCCGATCATTAAATTTTTCGATATTCGTTCCATTGTATTATTGTATCAAGACACGTCATTGGTAGCTCATGAACGTTAAACGTATGCGCATTCTTAAATGATAATATATTTCATCATTAAAAGATTGAAAAATCTAATGCTTCGTGAAAGTAACCACGTATAAGTTTTCGTCAGCTCAGATAACATGTATATTCTATCGATAACTTTTCTTGGTTACAGTTGTTAAATTTTATTGAAAAAAAAAAATAATTATATTAAAACCAAAGAAAAAATTTTAAAATTAGTTGAAATTAAAATTCACTGTGCTCAGGTTTTGAATGACAAAATCGATCACAGTTCTTTCAATCATCACGATTCTACACAAAGACCTTGTGTCTTGTGTACCGCATATTTTTGTACAGGATTTTCACTTTTATTAGAATTAGATTTGTTAGTACTCGGAATCTTTTTTTTTCAAAGTGAAAAATTCTTCTCGGCCGAACTTTGATACGCAATAAATATTTAGCGCTCTTAATTAATCTCTTGATAAATTTTCTCCTTAGATGATGTTTATTTTATCTCAGGAATACAGGAATGTTCCTCGGTTCATTCAACTGTTGATCACATTTGATTAGTTATAGTCTACTTGATGTATCAGACTATGATCTATCACCTAGAATATGATAGTCCATAGGTAGTACATATAATTACATACCTGTAACTTAATATAACAAAAGTCGAGTTTGTCGCATCACATTTATATCATACACATCATACACACGTTCTATCAAAAAACGTTTATTTTTTGTATGATTATTTTGTACTTTTCATAACGAAACGAAAAAAAAAACAAAGCAACAAATAAGTAACGTCACACATCAAATGAAAGTATTCATTTTTTTGGGTACCATATGCGCTAGATAACAGACCACCATTCGCACAAGTTTATCGCATATTGAAACAACTGCAGGAAAAAATGAAAGTTTTGCAATTTTAAACAAATCTCCTAATAGGAAGAATATTATACTACGCTGTGAAATACATTCTCTCTAGTAGCCTGCAACTTTATTATACCGCTCAATAATACATGTAATATTAATGTCTCAGATCCGTCATTCATACAAAACATGCCTATCCCATCCCAAATTGTGAAATGCTGCAAATACATCGACTCTAAGCAAAAAGAGTTCATCGAAGAGCCGGGTCACTTGGTCGCAATGCAGAATATTCGTAGAAGAAAATACCAACGGTGATTTTAGCGACCCTGGGGAATGACGAGCAGAAGAATATTCACAAGGGAAAAGAAAATATTTCATTTAGGTGCTCCATAAAAGGTACACAATTTATTTTTATTATTTGGGTGTTGCTTGATAAGAAATAAAAAAACGACCATTGAATTAAATTCATTAAATCTGTAATGATACAGATAGTTTCATCGGCTCAAAAAAAATTAACAACTAACAACTAAGATATAACTTAATCTTATATTAGACGAAAATTGATCAGCTGAATAAGAATTTCATTAGAATTTTAAACATAATTCTTGGTACGCATTTAAAAGTATATACTGTGGTCATTGATGGATCTTATGAGTATCCTAGCCAAAAATTTGAATAAAAATAAGATAGTTTAGCAATATGCAATGTAGATATAGTTTCAAGCATCTTCACTTATGCTCATCGCGCAAAAATATACAGTCTACTAAAAAAGATATCTTGATCTTCGTCTGCTGAATACCAAGGAGCACCTTTGGGTACAATACGAAAAAAAAAAGAAAAAAATTATCAATGATACTCGTTATTTTCTACTCTGTATACTTCCTTGGTAAGTAACAAGTTGACCACGTCAACATAATTTAAAATTTTATAACTCAGTCGTAGTACAAAATACATAATAATTTATGTACAATTGTTTTGAACTTCACGATACATTATGCTGAATTTGTTTAGCTGTACAGATAGTGAGTTGGAATTCACAGGAATTGAATTTCTGTGGATTTTTTAATTTAGCATAATGTTTTGAATGTCTTAATGAAATGAAGAGAACTGTATGTGCTCTCAGCAGGTACGTTAATTCATAGTTAATGAAATCTATGCGATTCTCTCTCTTTCTAGATGCTCAAAAATGTGTTCCCCTAACTCGCAGGAGTTCAAATCCTCTGTATCATTATTTTCTTCAAAAATGTCTTGAACTGTACCCGTCACTTCCGTTTCCCCGGATTCATTTGTCCGAGATATTTCTAAATCTGCTAGGCTACTTGCAACTTCTACATGTGCAGGATATTCTTGAGGGGTTTCTTCATCTCCCCAGTCTTCCTCGGTAACATTTTCTTTCTGAAAACGTCGGCGCAATGTCCTCAAAGACGGCAAAGGAAAATCGTAACCCAGCAATTTCATGTACGTCTTTATTCCACAAGTATTCTTTATATCCATAGCCGTGTTTAACGCAGACTCAGAGAATTCGTGCTTAGCATTGTCGATCATCAGCTTTTTGAAGTGGCTTTGTTTTTCATCTAATGCCTTTTGTCTTTTAATCGACGTTTGCATACTCAACATTTTCCTCTTATAGGTGTTGGCATTCTTTTCAGCCCTGTCTAAAAACTTTGATGCCTTCTCCAGCTTCCAGTTCAACTCTTTTATCCGATCATCTTTTTGTTTTAGGTGAAAAACCATTTTTTTATCAAGGGATTCTGTTCTGATTTTGAACATTAACTGTTTATTCGCTTCCTCCAATTGGTTAACTTTGTTGCTCAAATTCATGATAATCTTTTGCTTAATTTCTACATCTTTTTTGGAGTCGGCTCGATCCAGCATAGGAGTATGCGATTTTTTTTGCAACTTTTCCCTCAGCATCTGAATTTCCTTGTTTTTCACTTGTAGTTCCAAATTTAAATTTACCAATTTAGATTCCAGCCCTTTGTATTTTATCAATTGATTTGTTAGCTTCTCTATCACCTCCTGCTGAGTGTTTATTTTTTGCTTTGATTTTCTAGATTGATTCCAAGATTTGCTGAAATACTTTAGTTGCATCGATTGTTCATTATCGTCTTCGGAAGTTGGATGTTCTGCTTTTGTGTCTTCTTTTCTCATGTTTGTATCAAACTCTTCCGTATGAATGAATTCTTTATTATGCTTAAATAATGTTTTTATATCTGACGTAACTTTTTTTTGATTGCTGTTAGAATATTTTAAAGGTAAGTTATCTGGAACGATATATTCTTCTTCAAGATCTCTGCTATCAAGTTCACTCATTTGGTTATCGTCTGATCTCAAGTTTCCTGTGCTTCGTTCGTGGCTGTTCGTAGGCCTGCTAACATTTTTCTCCTCGGTGGTTTCACGACTCAACAACCAACTAGAATCAGTATCACTATTTCTTTGCACCATTGTGTGATTTGAAGTGTTTTCCAAGCCTTCAATAATCTCATTGACATCATCCGCGACTCCGGTTACTTTAATTGTAAATTTTGATTGTTTTGAAGAGAGATCGCAGTTGCCGACTCCAAATTTGTTATCTACTATCTGCGGAGGGTTTTCATACGTGTAACTAACTTCACTTATTTCTCTTTCGATCGGTCTCCCAACCCGAGTGACTCCAACTATTGATGGTAATAGCTGACTATTGTTCTGTAAATTTTGAAATGTACTTTCAAATGTATTGGCAATGGATCTCTCAACAGACTTCATAACTTCCTCTCTGAATTTTCGTTTTCTATTCATAGCAGCTCTCATATTTGGTAAATCGCTTATTTTTTCTCTGAGCAATGCTTTGTGAAAGTCTGTCTTGTCCGAAGAAAGAGTTTTGCTTTCTTCAGCGGAATCTCTCCTTTCAGCTACAACTTCTGTCGCTGTTTTTTTTGTCACGGGTGCTTGGAGCTCCTGCATCTTTTCGGGTAAATTACCGTCACGCGTGTGTCGACTCTCGTCGCCACTTTCAGTCCCGAAAATAATTTTAACATTTGTGGGAATCTCTTTATCTGGGTGGGTATTTTTTTGAGACATTTGCGATGCAGTTGTGGAAATTGACGAATTTCCTCCATTGGTCACGTCCATTCCAACTGATTTAGTATCGCAGGAAAGTGGATCTTTTTCTTGAATATTTTTACAATCACCAACGGCTTTTCCGTTACATATCTGGTTTAATTTCTCTTCAATTTCATCGTAATTATCTTTATTTTGTATTGCTTTACTTTTCACTATCTGCTTTTGTCCCAACAACTGGGTCTGTAGGCCGAGTGCCTTTTCTTTAACAATAATCTGACCAATGTCTTCGCTATTCTTATCTGCAACAATGATAATATTGTCATTGTCATGCATGAGTTTGCCGATCTCACGATTGTTTTCATCGGATACAATTATAACGTTTTCTTTCTCCAAGCCCTTCATTTCCTTCTCTGAGATTATGTGAAATGCATGTCCAGAATTGTGGTTGGCAACTGCTGTCAAACCCTGCTGACCAGCTCGCATGAAAAGGCCATTCTTGATCTGTTGTCTGTTTGCATTGATGCGTGCAATATGCTTTTCTATGTTTTGGTCCTCTGTGTAGGCCACTTCAAACTCGCAATCATCAAGGTATTCCAACACATAATTATCATCGTCAGAATCATCCGAAGGTTTGGCAGCAATTGTTCTCAGGGTACTATTTTTGTTTATTAGATCATCGTGTCCATCTCCTTCTCCGTTCTCAAGTCGTCGTTTTTTCGGTGACTTCCTAGTTGAAGTTTCCGTGAATATCGACGGTATTGCATCCTTCCGTAACCTGAGCCTCCCATTTGCTCCCTGCAGCCATTGTTCCGGTTCAAAGTGAACATGACATAAAAAGGAGTTTTTCGAGGGCTCCCAGTTGGCCCGACCAACCCTTTCTTTCCATTCTTGTCTTAGCTTTGGATCACGTGGAAAACATTTCATGCTGTAACCTTTCTCGCTTCGGTTGTTACAACCGATCGCAGCACATCCGGGCATTTTGAAGAGTCTTTTTGGGTCGCAGTAGTAAAAGGATCAGGTGTCTGCGTCAAGAAGCACTCGACATGTTTGTAGCTACTTTTTTGCATATGCCTCTTCCAGCAAGGATGACGCCTGAGCGCTAAACCTAGAAAAGAAAATTAATATGTGACTATCCAACAAGATTGTAATAATTTGCGGCTGTTCATAGCTCGGATCTTTGAATATTGATTCCTTAATTCACAATATGCCTAAAGGTCAGTAAAGGATTTGAGGGGTTGAAATTTAACAAGTTAAATTACAGATTACCTTGAGAAGTATGCGACAGTCGTTCTAGCAGCTGTACACGTGAAACACAATTTCGCAATTTGATATTTGACAGTAATAGTTGTCCGGGCTATTTCCCGCGGTAATTTTTTCCAGAATTTTGGAAGTTTCTGCTAGGTTAACAATATAATAACAAGAAAAAGCTTTTCCCGAGATGGGCGAACGAAACTTTGAGGCTCTAGTTTTCGTGATTGCCGTAGCAAATGCGCTGCTTCCAAAAATTATCTTCGACGGCATATTCAGTGACGGCACCGGCTGATCGCGGGCATGTTTGACGTTTGTTCTCAATGTTTGATCTCTTGATTTGTAATTTAGTTTGATATCGATGAAATGTGCGGCATATTTTGTTATGTTTGTCGTGCAAAAAATCATCAAGTGTCAGATACAACAAACTCTAAGAGTGATGAGGTATTTGATCAACTAAATAACGTTTCACCCACCTTGACATTCAGCTCTATAGGGAGGCGATTTCGAATGGACGTCAAAATTTTCTTTGCAGATTATAAAGTATCAGTGGAATTCCTGATCACAGTAATTCTACATTTGTTCAACGCATGTTTTATTGAGAATTGTATAGTGAGATGGAGAATCCACACGAGGTTTGATCGATGGATGAGAAAGCGGAGACCGGTGACCTGGTGACCGAGCAAACGTCTTTTGTGGTTTCATTATTTTTCTCCTGGGTTCATCTCAAAAACTACACTCCCAAGGCTTTATTCCTCAGATCTTGACGCTCGTTCTATAAAGTCTGTTAAATAATTGAATAAATTCAAAATTTTTTCATATATTTTCAGTGGCAAAAATGTAAGGATGCAACAAACGCCAGAGGACCAGATGGAGTGACTGAAATTATTCAACAATTGACCAAAGAATGGAGAGGCCATTTTGCTGGGAGCGTGTTATGGATGCAAGGCAATTGCCCTGTACTACAACCATGCGTAGATGTCAATGGAAACATACTGCTGTGGAATGGGGATATTTTTAACGGCAATTTGGTTAGTTTGATCGGAGTATTTATACAAGCTGATTCCTAATTTTCCAATTGATTTACATATCCTGGAACTGCTCTTTCAGGCAAGTGACCAGGATTGCGACACTTTGACGGTGCTTGAGAACTTCAATTTATCCCAGAACGTAATTGCTACTCTTTTAAATATCCAGGGACCATACAGTTTTATATATTTTGATAATCTCAACAACCGTTTATACTTTGGGAGAGATCCATTTGGCAGACACAGTTTATTGATTAAGCTATGTGATGATAAAGACTCGCTGACTTTGTGTTCTGTTGGGAATAAAAATATGACAAACATCATGGAGGTACCAGCAATTGGAATATTTGTCTGCGACTTAAACAGTGAGGAGCTTAATTTAGCTTGTTATCCATGGAAAGAGCCAAATTTGAGATTCACAGATATTATTGAGGAACTTGAAGCCAATTTAAATATGGATATTGATGTAAGAGACACGATTACCCTACCAGAAATTAATTCAAGCTTACATCTGGACCCAGAAATCAAAGACCTTGAGTACTTGAATAATATTGATTGCAATCAAAGTTTCAACGCGATAATGCAACAGTTATTGGATAATGAAGTAGTACACCGTAGAGTGGAAAACATTCTGAGGCTATTGAAAAGCTCTGTTGAAGTGAGAGTTAGAAAAAAGCCCGATTACTGCAGGAGTTGTGTGAGATTGCGTCTGAATGGTGAACAAGTGAATTGCAAGCATGCTAAAATTGGTATACTATTTTCCGGTGGATTAGATTCGGCTCTTTTAGCTGTTCTCGCTGATCAATTTGTGCCAGAAAATGAAGAAATTGATTTACTGAATGTGGCATTCGAAAAAATGATAAATCCGAATCACAATGTTACGAAGGAAAGTGAACCCGTAAACTACGATGTACCTGATAGAAAAACAGGAAAGCAGACCTACGCAGAGCTGGAAAGGATTTGTCCGAATAGGAAGTGGAATTTTATTGAGGTCTGTAACAAGTCACCAAATTTTCGATACACTCGAATATTCATGTTAACGTGTATTTCAGGTGAACATAACACAACTCGAGCTTCGGAAATACCGTTCTTCTCACATTTGTAATCTAGTTTATCCGCGGCGGACGATATTGGACGAAAGTTTAGGGTGTGCGGTATGGTTCGCCAGTAAAGCAAAGGGTATTTTGACTCCAAGTGGAACTCCTTATGAATCTTCGTCCAGAATACTTCTTCTTGGTATGGGAGCCGATGAATTATTCGGAGGTTATATGAGGCATAGGACAACATTGAAACACAAAGGCTGGGGTACATTAACGCAAGAATTGAGAGTTGAATTAGAGAGAATCTCCGAACGAAATCTGGGACGGGACGATAGAATTGTATCTGACCACGGGAGACAGTCAAGGTTGCCTTATTTGGATGAAAACCTAGTCACATACGTTCAAAGCCTCAAACCATGGGAACGGTAATTATCAGAGCTATTGTCTCTTAGCTATCGTCAACTAACGTCAAATAAATCTTTGTAGATGTTATCCAACGGATCAAATGCCTGTTGGGTTGGGTGATAAGCTCCTGCTGCGTCTAGTTGCTCGTCGATTAGGACTTCAAAGTACTGCCAACTTTCCGAAACGAGCTTTTCAGTTCGGTTCTCGAATTGCCAATAGTAAAGAAAACGCCAAAGATATATCTGAGAGGTTGTGAAATGTAGTTCAATATTGCCTCTAATTTTAATCCATGAATACACATACCATATTGTCATAATATTTTCTCATTAGATGTTTATCATATCAACGACTATTTTTGCTAATTTTTTTATCATATGCGCCGTTTTAATGTTACGTGACATTATTGCTCATAAGTATACGCAGGTTTCTAACAGTATATGTCTATAATATTTGTAAAACTTTTTTCTTCGGAACTCGCTTGTTGACAAGAATATTTCAATTAGACGTTCGTTCATCTCAAAAGTACCAACATAAATGAGAAAATCATTTACAGAAAATTAAAGAGATTGTCTGTTACGACTTATTACTAGAATGTCTACATAATCAATAGCTTGAGATAACAAAGGTCGCATACAGAGAGATAAATATGGTCAGCTGTCAGGCTGAGTAATTCAGACGGCAAAGGCACGTTGTAGTGATTGCAGGAGCATCAAATCACGTACACAAAAGTTCGTTGAGCTTGTTAGAATATTAAAAGATTACAATGACAACTTCGCAAAAAGATGCCACAACTACGAGCAGGCATAACGTATTTTTGAGGTCTGCGCCGCAAGGATTGGAAGATGAATTTAATACACTATTCACTACTGAAGCCATTGATTTCTTGGTGGATCTGGTCACCGATTTCGACGACAAAGTTGATCAGCTGTATTACGCCAGATCCATCAGAAAATACGAGCTCAAACAAAACCCTAAGATTCCAGAATTTCTTAAATCGTACGTCACTAAGAGCGAATGGGAAATTGCTCCGGTAGGTGAGTGTACCGGACAAGCATGCCGGCTTATGGGTCATTCTATATTTAAAATGTCAATTTTTCTCAGGAAAAAGAGCGCAAAATCGTCATGTGGACCTCGGTGATGTCAGCCCTTCAAATTTGGAACATTTCAGCAAAGCATTGTGCTGCAAAGTCGATGGCATTCAAGTGGACTTTGACGACGGACATTGCCCAACGTGGAAAAATCAAATAATCGGATTACACAATATTTACAAAGCTGTTCGAAATCAACTCCCAAATGTTCCTGTCATTTCACAAGCACCAATCCTCATGTTACGGCCCAGAGCTTGGAACATGATCGAGCATAATATGACCATCAATGGCAAGGAGGTACCTGGACCACTACTGGACTTTGGCCTTCTGGCGTTTCACAATGCAAAGATATTATTCGACTGTGAAAGTGGTCCATATTTTTATCTCTCAAAGCTAGAGGGTACGAGCGAAGCTAAATTATGGAATGATATTTTTACATGGACTCAATTTCGGCTGAGGATACCATATGGTACCATCAAGGCTTGTGTTTTGATTGAAAATATTCTTAGTTCTTTTGAAATGGAGCACATGTTATTCAGTCTCAAAGACCATTCGTTGGGGTTGAACTGTGGGATATGGGATTATGCGGCGTCGATAATCAACAAATTCGGAAACAACAAATCGTTCGTATTGCCTGACAGAAATAAATACGTTAATATGAATCGCCATTTTTTAAAGCGCTACATGGAACTCGTAGTGCAGATATGTCATAAAAGGAAGGCACATGCAACAGGTGGCATGGCTGCGTTATTGTTACCGGAGAATAAAGATTCTAAAGAATTCCACAGCGTAGTGAGAAAAGTTTTAGAAGGTAAACTAGCTGAGATTAAAATGGGAGTTGATGGTTTCATAGTGTATGATGTGGGACTCGTTTCCTACGTTAATAATCTCTGGAAATATCATGGTGGACCAGATCCAAATCAAATAAGCTACCCGGGAGTGATTACTGAAATATCCGTGGCTGATCTTCTCAAGCTACCAACTGGTGGGATAACAGTGAATGGATTAAGGCATAATATTTCCGTAACCATATTATTCATTTTTCATTGGTTCCAAGGCATGGGTCACTTCTCATATAAAGGAGCTGTTGAAGACTCTGCCACTGCAGAAATTTCAAGGTCACAGATTTGGCAGTGGATCAGGCACGGTGCAACGTTTGAAGATGACGGACGGGTGCTTACAAGGGAGTTGGTCCTCCGCTATTCCTCAGAAATTCTTGATGACCTAATTGCTCAATACGGGGCCAATTTTGCAAAAAAACTTCAATTGTACACTGCTCGTGATTTATTTATGGACATTGTGAACCACAGAGAGTTTCCTGAATTCATTACAACGTACTTAAATGACACCCATGTATTTCGCAGATTACCCGCCAACTTGTAATTGACATTATTACAATTGTTAAATGTTTTGCTCTCAGATCTCAGAATCATTCTGGCAATACAATATAATAAAATATATTTCACCGAAAATTTTCGAAAGATAATACAACATTACCTTCGTTAGATATTTTCAAAAAGAGACACCCTTTCCACCCTTATTTTGGCTTCACATTTTAGTCATTAGGTGGCACCTCTTGGAGGTATTTTTGGTATTCTGCGCTCACAGGGTGCGCAGGGTAGTTGTCATTCGAGTTCAAAGTGCCTTTGTGCTTTGATCTAATATTCTAATCAGTAATCAGAGTGAATACATTCAAAACCAATAAAAATGAACGAGTTCTATTAAGCCTGGGTTCAAAGGGCTCAATTAACCGGTGAGCGTAAAAATAAAATACAAACTATAAGATCGTCGTGGGAAAAAGTTAAGTCACGATATAAATGATAAAATTAAACGTGTATGCGCTCAATATTTCAATTCGCTCTCGTGCATTTCGATCGTTTCGTTCATCTTTTAATCTGTACACACAGAGTAACATTTATTATCTGTGCGTTGCGATAAAAAGAAACATTATAGATATGGAGGTCTATAGATATAGCCAACAATTAGACAAATCTTCAGTCAACACGCTTCGGGTTACCGCTCCTTTTGTTTTCAATTTTTCGATACATTTCGATTCATTTTAAAACCACGTTCACAACATTTCGTCAGATTTTAATCGGGAGTGTAAACAACGCCATTTCATTTGAATAATGTCGTAAGATTTCTGATCAAAATATTATTTTGGGTTTTTTAAAAATGACACAGAATTATAATGCTCGGTGTATTGATCCGCGGTGAAAAATTCAATATATTTTCAATAATTTTATATTAATAAGATGCAGTCTCAAATTACATGACTTGTTGATTGTATTTTTCTTCTTTGGTAAGTGTTATTGGTCAGATTTGCAGTTATTTTGTTTATTATTAATTTCCAAATCACGTATTTTCATTTCATGGAATAACATTTCAATAAAAAACGTAAAATTAATTAGTAGGTGTGGTCAAAAGTATTGTTCTCTTCATCTATTGTATCCATTTATTTATGTTGCCCCTTATTTATATTTGTCAGAAAATGTATTTGTTTAAAACGAATCGCTTCGATTTACTCAAATATACAAACAAATAACACGTCATGCAAGAAAGAATTTCCTGCATTTATAAAATTCTGACGATGACAATTTATAAACGTGTCACACGGATAATTTTATTTTTTACCAAACCATTGAATTTTATTATCACTTTCGCGGAAGAATCATACTTCCCTATACCGTACATAATCAATCGATTGGCATAAATTTCTTTTTATATATAAGTACAATTAAATCGTTTGAGATGTATATTTAATATCTGCTATGATTATACATAATTATTTCTTTTTTTTCGGTTAAAAGTTTTGTAATTTTTGATATACAACTGTTACGTTCGATGAGAGATTGTCATTACGACAGTTTATTTTCTATACGCAATATAATTTGTATTATATCGCAAAAATATCCATGTATTAGATACTTATAGGTATTTCTATAATGTTGTGGTAATATTAAATCACAGTAAAATTTGATGAAAGTTTACTCAACTTTCCACTTGAATAATCGTTAGGTTGGGATATTCACTATTGTAATATTATTATATTTCAGCATGACAAAATTGTCACGACGCGCGACAGAGAAATTTCGTTTTATATTATAAATATATCTATTAAAGTTATATTGTACATGTATACATATATATTGTTTCAGATTATTGCTATGCTGCTGGCATTGCTCTTTCAGTTTTCTCGTCACAACGAAATATCATTCATCGTCCAAGTAGAACCACCACGATTTTTCAATCTTCTCTATAATTACCTGCCCCCGAAACTTTGATTTGAAGGTAGCCGCAATAATTTGGTGAGTACAACACGGATTGAAAACTTAAACTTCAGGCGAATTCGTCTTGAAACCACAAAATCAATCTCACGACCCTAATATTCTGAAAAAATTGTTTTTTAAACTAATGTAAATGTCGTTTCCCGACAGCAAAATATGATAAAGATTTCTTACCGCAGGTAAATAACAAATTCGTTCGTGGAATCATCAAAAGGAAAAATAAATCGTTTATTTTAATTTACTTTCATTCAACAAAATAATATTCCACATCATTTATTTATTTATTTGTTAGTTTTTAAAAACGAAAGTATCAAACGATCGCATAAATTGTTATAGGAAAATTTCCTTCTGAGGAAACACGAAAATAAAACAACATTTTGTTAGATAAAGTGAATCTCTTTCTCTGATTGCGAGTGTGAGGCATGAGGTGAGGTTGAGTTCTTTGTAACGCTTAATTATAATAATTTCCTGTTCCTCTTTTAGAACTTCTCATCATCTGGTTCCTTTACGGCGGGAGCCAAGCGCGCAGATTGTTTGATGGAAATCTTTAAATGATCGTTGCGTTTGGTCCGCAACTGTAAAACAGAATCAGAAACAGCACCGGCCAGCAGAGTTTCCACTTAATTCTCTTCAGATGTCGAGAACTGGCGTGGATTGCAAACGTTTCGATGTAAATATTTCTATTCGGTAACCACCTTCCAATTTAACGAATCTGCTCTACGTTTGCAGAAGTTGTACGATCATTGATATGCGCATTATTTTCTCTGCACGTTTTCATGTGACACAAATTCTCGGATAATCAAAAGAACGTAACGAGGTTTATTTTATTTGTTCTCACCCGTTTTCTGGACGTTGATAATAAAATCGATCGCCCAACCAACTGCGGATTAATATCTACTGTATCAATTATTGTTCCGTTTTCTCCACAGAAATCATCGAGTTTATGCAATGCGGTGCAACGATGCTACTTCGATCGGCTTTAAAACTACTATTTTAGTATCCCTGAATAACGGAGGTCAAAGTTCGAGCAATTCGAAGATAAGGGAAAAACAAGCTCACGGAAGTCCGATCAACACTCGACGTTCACCGCTGCAACAGCGTATACAAATACGCTTTAATGATTACAGAAATTGGAATAGAGAATCCAGCTGCAGGTAAAATTGAAAAAACTTTTCGATTGACACGTTTTATTTTCAACTCTTATTCGTTCGAGCAGACTTCAAAATTGTACACCTACATTACAATATATCGTATATTCCGTCACTCTATTTTTCTCAATAATTGTTTGTGAACTGAGAATTACGATGCGTAAAATAATTATCGGTAATTAATAATTCGGAAGGCGTATAACGCTTCAACTGTTCTTGCCTATCCGGCGTCAGAGATCGATCAGTTTGATGACGTATTAAAAAAATTGGATTTCAATTACCGTTTCCTATACCGCTGTCGCGTCGCAAAGATATACGAAGAAGCCGAAAGTTGAACTTGAATTATAAATTATAAACAAATATGACGCTGAAAGTGGCGGGAGATATTCGATGGATGAAAAAAAATAGAAAACAAATGTTGGACAGGTTCATTTAATTGTAAATAACAATAATTTCTGTTTACTCAATAAATATGGTATATAAGCAAGTTGCAGCAGCAAAATTGGCACAGAGGTAAACGTGATAAGTAGGTAAAGAATCAGCGAAGCTTTAAATTTTAGATTATAAGTCAGTATGGTGAGAAAAAGAAATTGAAAGAAAAAAGGAGGAAAAAGGATTAAGCCGAGCGTTAAGCGTTGAATTAAGCCTGTTTTCTCGCGTTCTACTACGATTAGTGGCAATTGAAGGAAGCTTTGAGACGAATAGTGGAGAGGGGGTAGCTAATATTGGTCTTTGAACGGTGGTAAGAGTATGTGCTTATTGTTAGTTGACAGTCGTCCTCGTCTGCATTACGAAGAAGTTTAACGTGCTGCGCAGGACGACTTAATATAATTTTAATAACGAAATATTCATCGTATAATTCGATAAAGTAACTGAAAAATTATCGAAAATAACTTAAATTAATTTTATTTACATAGTGCAAAATAGCAATGAGAATAATAATTCGGGTGTGCGGCGGAATTAATCAATTGTGAATCAAAGAGACAATCACTCGTGGTAATTATTTAAACCTATGAAAAAAGCTTTGTCGTTATTACTTTTGATTTTTTGATTTACATATCTATAACGTTCTTTACTATTTGACACTTCTTTCGTATTCTTTTATTTATTTTTTCTCATTAGTGGGTTCCTTGACAATTAAGAGGTGAACGCGCTTCGTTTGCATATAGATATGAACAGGAATCAGAATCCTCTCAAGTGTCGAGAATATTCATTTATAATTTTCTCTGTTTTTCTGGATTTGCATCAAACCAGTATTCTTGTTTATCCTTACAATTATACAACAACTTCACACACGCGAATTTTATTTCAATTCCAATGCAAAATTCAAAGTCATGAACATCAACTATAATAATTGTTCTGTCGATTAGCAGCTGAACTGCTCGTATGATTAAATCATCGAACCTGTTTTCGAATCGCATCAAAAATTGGAAAACCAATCACTGTTTTTTAAGTAAAAAAAAAAGAATAGAAAAAAAAAACTCACAATTCATGCCGTGTAATCATAATACGTGCGTTTCATTTCAAAACTGGTACAAAAATAATTAACAAATGTAGTCGGAAAAATTCTCTCAATATTTTTTTATCCGTTCCAACATAAAAAATTCCACTATTTTCTCATATGAACCACAAAAAACGGGGTTGACAAACTTAGAAGAAAAAGAAAAAAAAAACACATAAACAAAACGAGAATCCTTGTATTCGCATCTATGAATAATTAATTAACGCGGACTAGAAGATGCATGTATTCAATTACGGAATTGGTTTTGGTATTTAATAATCGCAGTATAATACAAACGTATTATAAAGTAGATATTTGCGTGGGAATAATGAAATTATTTCAGGATCTCATATTGATATACAAAAATGGTACGCTTTATTATTATTTTATACCGCGCATGGATATATTTTAATGTCCAACGTCCAGTTGTGTGTTTTTTGTCTCCTTTTTATTCATTGTAGTTTTTTTTTTCACCATTATCTTTTTTTGCAGTTGCTTCTGCATTAAAATATGGCAATGTATACGCTCGATCTTATTCTTTTTATCGTTGAACAAGGAATTAACTTTTGAATCTCACGTATCAAGATACTATACCGAGTACTATACAGCCCGTTACAAATAAAGGTCAACGTTAGAGAAATTGTTTCCATTCTCATCATCTGCATCGTTTAACAATAAACTTGGAGGAATAACAAAACAAATTAAAAAACCATTTTTTATTACGTTTCCTTTATTAGAATTATACAAGTTTAGAATCATCATATTGCATACATTATATACCATATATTACTACCCGCAGAGTTTCAACTTTCAATAATTATTCCTTCCATTATTATGACGATAATAATTGTCTATGTTTCTACCTATAATACTCTTAGTTTTATTAACTTCTGCAAATTTATAAAGCTAAATACATTATATATGTACTAGCAGTAATTACATTTCTGGCGAAAATTAAGAGAGGAAAAAGGATCGACGATCCATGATCTATTTGAATTCGCGATCTGTTATGTAATTGCCGGGTATATTATTATAAATTGATCTTTCTGCTCCTATAGATGTAAGAAGTCGATCTGAATGATATATTTATGTCATAGTTATTCACTTAGATCTGTGAACGCGTTAATTATTAATTATTGAATGCACGATCACGGTATCAATTAATAATTAATCCCATAATTGTATAAATATTTTCATAGATTCCATTATCATATACGAATTCCTGATGATAAAATATTAACAGCGTTTACAAAATGCATAGTAAACACACTGTTTTTGTATTTTCTTCATTCTTCTTTCTTTTTCATTTGGCTTTCTTTTTGTTGCAGGTACTTAATCGATCCGATAATCACAAATTACGATGAGATATAAAGTGAGTCTGAATCAATGTTGTGTATGTAGATACTAATTAGCAATAAACGACGGTGATTTCGTTTTATATTTTGATATACATTATATGTACGTACGTAAATAATTATTTATGTGGAAGAAAAATAAAAAACCGGTGAATTATGTTTTGTTATTTAATCGCGCGCGTACTAGCCTACGTAATAATTTATTTCGAAGAAATAAAACTCAATAATATTTGAATAAAATTTATTCAGTTTTTTACCCATCGAATTATTGCTCCTAAAAAGAAATAAATAAATAAATTTAGAAGAAAAAAAAAACATAATAATTTCACTTGCCCTCAATTCGGGATTATATGGATTGATTACGGAGGCATTGAAAACTCTTTTATGCTCCAGTTGAGCGGTGAGAGCGATTTGTAAAAGAAGATTTCAAAGAGTACCCGTGTTTAGTATATACCGATGTGATGCTGCTCAGAAATAATGCCTTCTAGTTTGCATTTAAAAGTAAATTCAACAAACATCCCCTCGAAGGAAAGGAATTTTGATTTCTGTAGATCATGCAGGAAAAGATGAGAGCTTTATTGTAAATTGTAATTGTTATCGGTATAGTCTACTATAATTCCCTCTAGGTGGTGATTATTTTATTTATTTTTTCTTTTATTGTAAGAGACGATGCTGCGCGAGATAGATTGCTATATACCTCAGCATCATCGTATTCTTCTTTGTTCGACGTGCAACTGATTCATATATCCGTTATTATAATTTGCAATTATAATATCCCAATATGTCCTGTTTGCTGCTATCGAATTATGTTTCTATTTATATTTATACTATTGCGGATGAAGTCCTTGACGGCAAAATGCATCAACAATTAGTATCACGCATGTCAATTAGTTTTCCTCGATTCGATTTTCATTTAATCAGTATTTGATTAGTTTTCTGTGTATAGCAGAGTATGTGATGAATATTTAGTTTTATCCAAACAACTTCTAACTTCATGTGACATTTTGAATTTTACCAGGTAAACGATCCGGAAATGAACGTTGGGCAAACAGACGTAACGAGGCAACCCTCGAGCCAAACGTCAAACGCATCATGGTAATTAAAAATTATTCGATTTTTAAATTTTTGAAATCTAATTAAACTACTTTCAAAATTTGTTCGCGGAAATCAATGGCGAACGTTTTGTTGTGTGTAAAAAAAGATTCCGATGCAATGCGTAAGAACTTCTCTTGTTATGCAGTTGTGTACATGTATATTTATCTGAATTTCATTAGGAAATTAAAATAAAAGATAAACAGAGATGAATAAATCATCGAATTGCAATAATTGCGTACGTTTGTACGAAAAACTATCGAGTTTATGTGTAGCTATAATATAACGATGATTGTTGTTAATATCTGGTGCAGTAATTGGTTAGTTTATTTATATTAATTGATTAGAACTATTATTATCGGTATTTATAAATTATGCAGGAATTACAACGACGGAGATTCATCGAAATCCAGGTCAAAAGAATCGATACTGATTCTGGTTGCAGGGCTATTAGCCGTTGCCGTTATCGCACTTGTAGCTACTTTGATCCTTCAAATGTTTGTTTTCAACAAAGAAGAATACAAGGAAATGTGCCAGAGCGAAGAATGCGTTAAAACAGGTAATTAAACGCTTCGCATTTTGCACCTATTAATCCCTTCCAGACGCGCGCTCTTTTATTCTTTTTTCTCTTTTAAAATCCGTCCACTGTTTTTTTCCGCCTCCTCCGAATTCCCGTCATACAATTCTCCGAATTTTACTCGATCTCTGAACGGAATTTTTACCATGACTTTCGGTTTTCGATTAAACTATTTCGCCGATCATCCGACTCGTGTGCGTGTGGCTTTTTTTTCTTCTTTTTTGGAATTATTTTCAACAGTTGTATGACGCCATACGTCCTGGCGCGATCATTTTAACTCTGAGGTATTATTTATTTGTTCCTCTACAATAGATCTCGGTAAATTGTTCCCGCCATCTTCTCTCCTTAATTTTTATACTATGAAAATATCTCTAAATTACTATGGTGTCATTCTTCTTCCAGCTGCACGAGTTATACAATCGATGGACAGGACGTTTGAACCTTGCGATGACTTCTATAGATTTGCCTGCGGCGGTTGGACAAAAAACAATCCCATACCACAAAGTCAAACTTCTTGGGACCAGCTCAGTTTGTTGAGAGAAGAACTCATGAGCGACCTTAGAATTTTACTCGAAGAAAAGGATGACGACAATGATTTAAGACCGGTCAAGTTAGCCAGGTCATTGTACAGAACGTGCATGGACACAGGTAAGTTACGCACCCAGTTTTCATTTATATCACATTTGGCATCGAAGAAATTACATTACGGATACTTACCGATTTTTAGCGAGCGTTGAAAAATTAGGCCTTGAACCAATAATGGAAGTTATGTCTCGATTGGGATTAACGAGGGATCCACCTCTCGGAAATGATACGGAGCCATTGGACTTGGCGAGACTATCAGGTGCGGTTCAAAGAGTATTGGGGTTGAATCTGCTCGTCAATTTTTATATAAACGAAGATGTGAGAGATACCACGAGGAACAGGATGACGGTAAGAGATAGAATTTTTTTCTCGTCGCGTCGCCCTGAATTTTTATTCATGTCAATGATGTTTTATTTCCTATTCTTAAAGATGACGCAGGTTTCCCCTGGATTCAGCGAACGATATCTTTTGGAACCTTTGCGTTTTCACTCCGAATTGACGGAGTACAGAAAATACATCACGTCGATGATGGAACTGAGTGGAGCGGGTAATAAGAGTGCAATATTTGCGAACGAGCTGATAGAATTCAGCACTGAAATTGCCAAGGTGAAAGTCGTAGACAAATAATTCCTTTTTTTTTGCTTTTTATAAACTCGCTACTAATATCGTGTTGGAAAAATGCTTTTTATCGTAATTTATCACGGTTCATTGGAGCCTTGCTCATCTATGCGGAAAACTAGAGTCATCGGTGAGGAATTACGAACGAATAAGAAATGTCCGTAAGAAACTATTGCCGATATTTTTCGTCGAGGAATAGATTATATCGTGCAACTTCAATTTGTACCTGTGTTTATTACATCAATGGAATTGCGTAAGAGTTTAAATTTGTCCAAAGTTAGAGTCAACGAGCCCGTGCTGACGTCAGTCTGGATATTTAGACTTTGTTAAATTTGCCATGACAATTTCCCTATAGACGTCAGACAACGTGGGAAATAAAAACTCATTTTTCAGATTCTCACATCACCGGAAGAACGGAGAAGCGTTAATCACCTTTTTCATGATATACCTGTTACCGAACTGCAGCGTCACACAGATCCCGGTGCTTTGCAGGTAGTTTTTCCTCAGAGAATTATAAACTGACAGGTCATGGTGTCGCACGAGTCCTGTTTTAGTAAAAGCGAATTATTAATTATTTTCAGTGGAACTGGACGACGTATTTGGAGGAAGTTTTTAAGGAAACAAATGTTACTATAGACACAAGCGTAGACCGCGTTATAATTATGGATTTGAAATACCTGCAGAAGTTGCCAGCGTTGTTGGCAAACACATCTTCGGCGACTTTGGGTAATTAATTTTAGCGTCAAATTTCTTCAAAAATTAATTTCTATTTCCCACGTTATCTGACGTCACCATTTTGTATTCCAGCTAGGTACGCATGGTGGGGAGTATTTTCTACGATCGCACCTCTGACGCTTCAAAAATTCCGAGATCTAGGCTTTGAATTTTCTCAGAAATTATTCGGCCTTAAAGAGAAGACCGCAAGGTGGAAAGGATGCACCGGAAATGTGAACTCTAACTTCGGAATGGCACTTACTTATTTATATGTTCAAAAACGCTTCAACGAGCAGTCCAGAGAAAAGGTATTTTCGATTCTTTCCGAAGTCACATTTGTATTTGATTGATTTTTATATTTTTATCGATATTTCTTCAAGGCATTGGAAATGCTTTCCGACATTAAAGAAGCGTTCGATGACATGGTTACGGAGTTGGACTGGATGGACGCAGGGACGAGAGCAAGAGCGCACAAAAAGTTAGCTGCGATCAGACCTTTCGTCGGATTTCCGGAATGGATAGCAAAGCCGGATGAACTGAATAAATTTTACGATGGGGTGAGTGATCGTTGTAAATGGGATTTGAAACGTGATACGGAATGCTTACCACATTGACTCGATTTGTGTTTTGTGGTTAACGTTAATTAGGCAGAGGTATTGGATGGAAAACTTTTCGAAACGTTTTTGAGCTTAACCAACATTGGAGTACAAAAAAGTTTGAACAGTTTGAGAGAAAAACCTGATAAAGACAGATGGATCTCGACGGGAACAACCGTTAACGCATTTTACAGCGCTATTTTGAATTCAGTCAGTAAGTAAGAATTGAAAGCCTTTTTTTGATGAGTAATCAAACATACTTCTAATTTATGATCGCGAATTTTAGCTTTTCCGGCCGGTATTCTGCATCCACCATTTTATGGTAACGGAATAGAGTAAGTTGAACCAGCACAGATTCATTATTTCTGCATACGATTTCCTTTCGATAATCATCGATGTTTTTTAAACGTAGGTCTATCAATTACGGGGCGATGGGCGCTATAATGGGTCACGAATTGACGCACGGTTTCGACGACCAAGGTCGTAGGTACGACGAAAATGGAAATCTCAAACAATGGTGGAGCGAGGAAACCCTTATTCATTATCACGAGAAGGTGGAATGCATTATCAAGCAATACAGTAGCTATCACGTGCCAGAATTGGGTCGTAATTTTATGGTGAGTATCATGAACCTCAATTTTTCGCATGCTGAAACAGTTTTTATTCAATAATAATCTGCAGGTCAACGGTCTGAATACGCAAGGGGAGAATATAGCAGATAATGGCGGAATAAGAGAAGCATATCGTGCGTATAAACGTTTAACAAGTCGAAATCCGGGCCAACAACAAGCTCTGCCTGGTCTCACGGAGTATACTCACGAGCAGCTATTTTTTATCGGTTTCTCACAGGTATACAACATACAAATCTATACTAGGACAAGGCCTCTGTTAGACAATGTTAGACCCGAGCTGAACATTCCAAAATATATTTTTTTAAGGTTTGGTGTGGAAATTACACGACGGGTGCTCTGAAATCGAAGTTGATAGAAGGTGTACATGCGCCAAATCATTTCCGTGTAATAGGAACCCTTTCGAACAACGCAGAATTTGCAAAAGCGTGGAATTGCCCTGCCGGAAGTCCGATGAATCCAACGCACAAGTGTATACTTTGGTAACTATGGTTGATCACGAAACTAGCGTCGAAAAACTGCGATAACTTTACGGTGATTAATTTATCCGGAGTCTTAACGTGAGTGCATATCAACTTGTAAATATTTTTGCACAGTTATAGACTTTAGTTTATCGTAAAAATTATTATTTTGTACATAAATACATATCATACAATGATAACGTGCTGTGTCGAGTAATTCTCAAAGGATTATGCAACCGTCCAAACATGAATTCAAACATGCTTTCGAATACTCTACACTTCCGGTGATAAATCTGTGTGACAATAATAAATCATAGATGCGATAACATCTAATTCATATTTAATGTTGTTTGTTGTATATTATAAAAAAGAAATGTTATAGTCAAAGACTAAAAATATTTGTCTTTAATATCGTGTAAGGAACTATGCAAGTGCTTTGAAAAAATATGAACAATATTTTATTATACAAAGAAAATTCTTAGTTACTGTAGAACAAATTTTTTCGGTTTTTTTTTGGTCATTTTAGATACAGGTTTTATCGTTGTAAGACTCTTCCCTTTTTTCGTAGGCAACGCTCGATCTCTCGTATTATCCGGCGCAGAATCGTCTTCTTTGTTCTTCTTCTTGATTTTTTTAGTCGCTGAAGTTTTGGATGGAATCGCAATTTCGTTAATCTCTGGTTCAAAATCATTCTTACGTTTCAAACCTTTTGGCTTGGGCTTCTCTACTGCGTTATGAAGTTTTTTCTTGCCTCCCACCGGTACAACACTTTTTTTATGAGTTTTTGATTTCTTGACTTTATTTTGAGTTGGATGACTTAGTTTTTCACCTTCCGGCAATGAAACGGTTTCAGTTCTTGACTTTTGTTTTAATTTCTTTGTAGTTTTGGCCGAAGTAGCCGATACTTCGTCGTCGTCCTCATCTTCGATGATAACTTCCTGCCGAATTCTAAACGGGTTCCTCTTTGGTACAACGATTTCGCCATCATTTAATACAATTTCTTCTTTTTTCACTTCAGGAATAACCGAGTTCTTAGCAAACACCAAGCATGTGATCCGAGCTCCGCAATTTTCAGCTCCCAAAAAGATTAATCTGTCCTTTTTAAACCTCCAAAGTTTCAATTCACCAGAGCTGGATGCAGTAGCAATTATATCACCCGTACAAACTACCGCTTTCACTCTGGTGTCATGTACCTGTTCCAATAATATTTCTGCAGGACCATCGAAATCATAGAACTTGATCTGCCCGTCGTCGTGACCGATGATTATTATGTTATCGTCAAAAAACTCGACACAAGTAACTCTTAGTTCAAGTGCAACTTCATCTATAATTCCAGCATTTTCTACGGAGTATAAAATAACTTTATAGTTTGTGGCTATCAGGTACTTGGTGCCATCTGGACTCCATTTAACAATTGAAATATGTTTAGCTTCCAATCCTAGTTTGGGTACTAAATTTGTAGCGTAAGCCTGTCTGCCCTTGACTAAATTCCATGTTCTGAGTACACCGTCACCACCAAGAGACAAAGCTAGCTTTCCAGTTGGATGTATGGATAAAGAGTTAACTGGAGAACCTTTGTGAGCACTTTTCCAGTGTTTCTCTAATTTCCAGTTACCGCAACGAACTGCGCCTATACTCCCGTCAGAGCTGCATGTCAGAATATGAGAAGAATCTGGAGTAAATGCTATGGCATTCACCGTATCTGAAAATCATGAAAATCTGTAGCCAGGCTGATTGCGGTTTCCCAAAAATATTTCGATGTTTGAATGAGCACCAAGGAATTAAGATCACCAAATTTTTTTTAAGTGACAGCTATTTTCTATTGTTAATTACCATTGTGGTGAGTTAATTTGCCAGCCTCGATTCGGTTCCGCATATTGTATAAGTAAATAGAATCGTCCGCACCAGCAGATGCGAGATAATGCTTATTGCTAGCAACATCTCTGACACTGGCTTGATGGCTGTGGGTTGCAAAGCTACGTGTTAATTTGTATTCCTGTAATAAAATTCAGTCATGGTCATAGTCTTATTTTACCTGGTAACAGATTACAGGTGATTTTTCCCAAAGATTGATTTGTTTTATAGAATAATCAACAATGCATTCAATTGCAAATATTTTGACGTTCACTTACTTTTTCAGCACTCTCGATACTGTATCCCAGCAAAAATTGTTCGTACGTTCCCACAATGATCTCAATATTCTCTGCCATTGTGTACTTGTGAGTATAAATTTTATACGTGCTTCAACAACTTCATCAGCACTGTCTAAGAGCAAAACCTGTGCAGAATTCTTAGTTTTTATGGATTTCTTCAGTGAATTTCTTCAAGCACGTGCTGTGTAAAGCTCCAAGGCCGATTCACAGGTTAGTTGAGTTCAGGCTATACGCGGATTGGCTGTTAACCAAATTCACAAACATATGGCGGATGGGGACGTTTGATTCGAATATCATGAAGCCGGTTTTGGAACTTAAAAAACTTCAATGGTTTCAATCGTTGACATGAATTTATTTTTGCCTGTAAAACATGGTAATTTTCATAATTTATTCATCTCGAAATGGGGGATAAAATCGACACATGTTTTCGACGTGAGATCAATTTTTTATTTGAAATTTTTTATTTACAAATTTTATTCAGGAAATCAGACCTCGAGAATGAGTTTTCGATTGCGATCATTATCCAAGTTCTCTACTCAACACTTTGTATAGTCCGAATTCCATCAACAATGAAAGCAAGATCTTTTCTTCATCAGTTTTCCTTTCACTCAATTTCGTCGCTAATTTTCCGTTTCACCCCTTGACTTTGACTTTTGGCTTTAGCGTTCTCAAGGTTTATTTTTAGAAAAGTGCGTCGCATGACAAATGCATGGATTATATCCCGCGGCACGAATTGTCCGAATTTCTTCACCGCCAGTTCTATAATATTCTTTGTCACACCTTTGCCTGTCTTGAGAATACCATTTTTGTGATAATCTCTGAATATGGAATCCATAATGTGTGCCTTTCCGAACCAAATTTTAGAAGGCTCTCTTACATTTTCCTCATTGTGCTTTTGGCCTAGGTAAAACACATCAGGAAACACATCTCCATATCTATTGGCTAACCATCCAGCCAAATATTTTGATGTGCCATCTTCGGTAGTGCAGTCGATATCGGGAGATGGAATGTGCATTAAAGAATCTTGGTTAGACGACGAGGGTAACACAGGATCCGATGTAAGCGGTATCTCGGCTGTTTCCAATACCTTTCGTACAACGTAATAATCATCTGGTTCAGATGCCATATTTTTATTTTGATCTACAGGGCTGGAATTGATTCCCAGAACGAGTGATCGTATTTTATGAATCGCGTTTACAGGCGTTGGGATTTCACGACATTGTCTATTGCCTCGATTTTTGGTGAACAGGTCCTCTAAAGGGTCTTGCATGTTCAATCGATACGTTCTAATGAAATTTATGTTATGTTTAGTTTTCATATCCACAAACAATGATCTTAGTGACGATATGGATAGCGCAATGCCTGCTTGAAAATCTTTCATATTCTGTTTTCTATGACATCGAAGTGTTCTGATCATCTTTTCAACGATGAGCAAAATATAACTCTGATACTCTACGTCCGATCCATAAGGGGTGCAAGACGAAGATCTTGAATTTGCTAGTTGATACCAAATATCGATTCTATCCATAAATGTGCTCAGATTATCAACAGATTCGTCCTTGTTGTCCGCACAAAGATTTCGGAGTGCACTCGCAGTTTCGCTGCTCATCAGTTGAGTGGCTAGTGTGACACTTTGCATTTGCACATCATTACACACTGTTATATGGGCCTCAGTAAATTGGAACTCAGAATCTCTTCCTACAATAGTCTGATCGAGCAAACACTTCAACAGTTGTGCCGTAATTTTTTTTTCATCCGACACAAATCCATATTGAAGAAATCTAGCACACAATAATTTCAG
Organism: Athalia cordata; assembly: GCA_963932425.1. Taxonomy (NCBI): domain Eukaryota; kingdom Metazoa; phylum Arthropoda; class Insecta; order Hymenoptera; family Athaliidae; genus Athalia; species Athalia cordata. The sequence goes on from OZ010627.1 coordinate 3,370,845, forward strand.
CAGGTATGGTGTATCGGAAAAGACATAAACCGGAGCTCCTGTTGAGGGATTTCGGAAATGTGATGTTTCTGGGGAGACACCAAGCTCCTTCCAAATGAACATCTCCATAGCTGGGTTGCAAACGCAAGCCACAACGTTGATGGATATTTCGTGCAACTCCCTTATCACTTTGCATATCTTTGCTCCAGTTATCAATGTGTCAAATTCTATGTAAACAGGTTGTTTCCAATTGGAAAACAAACTTCGGGCCGTAATAACTTGCATGTAATTGAGCTGACCTATAATTTCATCCTCACAATCATCGTATTCGTAAACAGATTGAACTTTCGTTTGATCCATTTGCAAGATCACAACTTTTTCAACGTCCGACATTGTTGAACCTGCTATTTTCATGAATTTGAGAACATCTCCGAGGATACCTTCTCTCAAGTTAATTTTGTTGGCCCATTCTCGAATTTGCGATACACTCGGGAACGGATAGTTTAGCGTGTCCTTTAAATACGAGTAGCATTGCCTATTCATGTATCTGATTGTTAGCGCTTTGAACATATCGTTATTGTCGTGTACGACTTTACTAGACATCACGCGATCCAAATCCGATGGTTTTTTTCCAAGTTCTGTAACCAGCTTCAAGTTTGTTTCATTCTTTCGATGTATCAGAGAATTTGCCTGATCAAGTGATTCTTCAAGTGACTTGAGTTTTGTTTTCAAACGTTTTATGTATCCCTCACAATGGTCCAGTGCCAATTTCAAGTCTTTTTCTACGTCGCGCTGACAATAATCTAGACCATTAACGATTGTTTGCGTAGCACGCTGAGTCGTGTCTTTTTTTTCTATTTCTATGTCAGTTTCAATCTGTGTAAAATCGTCAATAACGGTGGGGTTTTCAATTTTTTCGATCTTCACATAATCTGGAAAAAAGTCTGTCTGTGTGCAAGCATCCATAGGAGGAGTAGGGGTATTGTTATCAATGGACGAGGCACTATCCGACAATATAGGAACTTCTTCCACTTGAAGCGGGTCAACAACTGTTTCGTCTTCCGGCCAGGGAGTGCAATCTTCAACTTCTTCAACTAGTCGCAACTCTACCGGTTTGATCTTTGATGGATTTGGTAGAGGTGGAGCATCTCCCAAGTATAGGCTTGGCAAAGCTTTGAAACAATGCAAAAAATAGCCAATTATTTATCTTATTCTAGCTGGCAAGGCTTACAGTGCAGATAATTGAAAGATATACCTGATGGTTTTAGTTTTCTCAATTCTGGATCGGCGTCTAGATCAACTTCTGGATATTTGGTTTCTAAGGTAGTGATGAATTCTTCATCGGGAAAGTGGACTGAACAGATATGGGCAGTATTGGGATTCCAACCTTTAGGTCTTTGGCGGCATCGTTGTATCCATATTTGACGTATAACTACGTCAGATTCTGGGAATTTATGATAGGATATGTTCTCACACCTTCTCCTCGAGGTTCGCCAATTGTTACGGCAGCCAAGTATCGAACATTTTGGTTCAGGAATTTTATCCCTTTTCGTACGGCGGGGCTTTGTAAGGGCTTTTTCCATGACTTAAAAAAGAAAGAGATGTGACAAGGATCCCCTTGGAAATAATTGCAAATTGAAAAGACTTTCCATACCTTTCTTATTAGGCTGGCCCTTGTATGCACTGTCATCAAACAGAGAGGGTATAACGTCTTTTTCTAAATGAGGAAGCACTAAAGTGACCTAAGCATGAATGAAAACAAAGTCGTGTAGTCCTAGAAACTTAACAACAGGTGGATGACGACGAAACTTTGACAGTTACCTCAGCTATAATCTTCCCATTTGTATCGCGTTTAATAAACTTTCTCGCAATTTCGTGCTCCTCAAAATGTAACTCGCAAACATATTGTGACTTCTTCAATGGAACATTAGAATCTCCATAACCAGGAATCACTAGCTCCCATTGTTTCCTTAAGGAAGGATTAGAAGGAACTCTAAAAAGGTACTTTTTTTCGCCGTTAGTTCTTCGTCCTGTTGGACAAGTAGCAACGGCACAACGGCACATGATCTGGACATGACAGGCTCTAAAATAATGAGCAAATAAATTTTTTCATGTTGTAAAACTTTGTGAGAGAAATTGTGGTTTTGGCTTTGACTTGAGTGTTGTGTGAATCAAACGAAAGGCAAAATTTTCGACACGAATTCCGATTAACGCGACTTCTAGCGGTGAATAAAGGGATCAAAAGATTCATTATTTTCGTATGATCCCCACCATTCAAAAGCAGAGAATCCTTCAGTGTCGTGGGTTCGTCGTTCGGAGTGTTCAGCTCCGTACTCCTGGTTTTACAGTTCTGTTTTGATTTTCATCCAACGACGTGATTTTTCTGTTAAAAATCTTAAAATTTATTGATAATTACGATGTAATTACGAAATATCTAAGTGTGAAATAATTATACAATAATAGGTGAGCAGATTTGAGAATTTTTATTCTTTTATCATTCAGCCATAAGTCATGATCGTTCATCACAATTTATCATGTATTTCATGAACATTTTTTGTTACTTGCAACCTATCTGGTGAAACATTATCGATAATTACACTTTTCAAAATACAGCAATACTCATTGTTAATTGATAATTCACGATCAGAAGGGCTCTATTTTTCAATGGATCAAACATCTGCAAATATCTTCATTTATTCATATGGTAATTCTTGAATTAAAATAATCAGCTTGTAGTTCTCAATGCCGTCTGTGTATGTATGTACACATACTAATTCCACATCAATCTCAGTTTGATAAAGTGTCAAAGTTTCTCTCATTATTAGAATATTCAAATCTTGAATATGCTGCATCTTCTTCTCATCCAATTCAATTATCTGCATCAGCTGTCATCTTATTTTTCATGGCCCACAAATCCACCCCACAATCTTCTAGCTAAAAGAAATCCATGAATTAGCCAGTGTCCCTGCAAAATATGGTACAGGAGTTTGCAATCTGGCCTCCTGACCTCAGATCCTCGGATCAATTGTTTTAAATTCACAAATTAGTGACTGAAGATCCAGCATGAGTACCACAATATTTTACACACGGACGATAACCAGGCTCTTGTTTTCCAATCTGTAGATTAATTTAGCCTTTCGAGACCTTGATATAAAGTACAAAGAACATTTTCGTTTGTTTAATCTCTTAATCACGACATCAGATATCGTGATATATCAGCTTATCGTAAGTATAAGACATCCACGAGGTACCAAAAAATTATACCACAAGTAGGATTTCATTAATTTGACATGGAACATGATTGAAAGTACGTTGTGCCAAATAATATTCACAATTACTACTTAATGTTCTGTGATAACCTTGTGGCATTTTCTGTTCTCTGTATTATTCGAATTTAATGCAAGTCGAATCTAAGGATTATCCTCACTAATTATAATCCGATTTTGTTGCATTTGAAGTTTTTATTTCCAAATACGTTTACAACGAACAGTGTTTCTTAATTCTTTTAATTGTTACAACGCTTAATAAAGAGCATGATCAAAACATAGAAGGTTGACCTATAAATAGACCTAGCGTGCAACCTTGTATATAAATTATGTAAACATGCATAGCAAAGGGAACTTCTTGTTTCAAGTGTCAATATCTGTAATTTAAAATACCCCGAGGCTTTATACATTGTATAAATACAATTGCAAAAGTTTTCTACCTTAGAACTCAGGAAATCAACTGGTCAGACCACGTGATGCAGCTGACTCATTGTGAGCTCAAGTTCAAGTTTTCTGCTGCAGTTTTGATTTACAGAATAATTGCAAGATTGTTAAATTAATTTTAACTCTGACAAAACTTCAATTCACATAACCCTTTAAACTTTTTCCAGAGACTTTCAAGCTGTGGATCGATTATAATGTTAAAAAAAAAAAAAAATATTAATCGCGATCATTTACATGTATTATTATTATGCTTGTTTTCAAATACAGTAGAACGACAAAAGTTACAGTAGTTTAGAACGCTGATAAGATATCAGAAAAATAATCATCTCGTTTTACTCGTGTATTAGGAATGCAGATGAATGTTAAGTAGCAAACAATAGTCAGCAGCTTAGATTTAATTGTTCGAATAATTTGTACGCGATAATTGTTAATCTGATAAATTGTTTCTTTGTTTCAGGTTGAGAGTTAAATATATGTTTTCAAGGAAGCGCACATATTAGAGGCATAAGATATAAAATGGAGCTTTTAGCATCTTTGAAGCGATCTTCGGTCGTTCACCTGATGTTCGCTATCACATTTTTCACATCTGGATTGATAATTAATCTACTACAATTCATACTTTACGTCGGCCTTCGACCGTTTTCCAAATACCTGTACAGAAAATTGAATTATTACCTCTGCTACTCGTTCTACTGCCGTAAGTTATATTCATCGTATATTTTCTGTAAACAAAAAATACATTTTATCGATAATCTAAGTCCATGCGATCGATAAAACAGGGCACTTCTTTTCAAAGCCCTTACAAGTGAATAGATTGCTTTTGAAAAATTAAAAACTTGCGGTAAGCGTTATAAGTGAAAGTTTGTTGATTTTACTTTGACCATGACACCTGTTAATGTAAATAATTACACAAGTCGAAGGATGTCACAGTTCGTAAATAATTCACGTTAATTACTATTATAAATTATTATTACGTCAGAATGAACTGTTTTGTGTCAAAGCAGAGATGACATATATCAAAGATCGATGTATAAATAATGAATTAAAATGTTACAGAATTAGTATTCATGGCTGAATGGTGGTCCGGAACCGACGTAATATGTTACATAAATAGAGAGGAGTTCGACAAATATTACGGCAATGAACACGGATATTTATTGATGAACCATAGTTATGAAATCGATTGGTTAATTGGTTGGATGTTTTGCGAACGCATCAAAATGTTAGGGGTAAGCAATGAATAATTAAATTTCACGATACATCGTTCAGAAAATTATATTACAACTCCTCTAAAATTTGTTATCCAATATTACAGAACTGTAAAGCTTACGCGAAGAAATCAATCCAATATATTCCGACGCTAGGATGGGCGTGGAAATTCGCAGAGAGTGTATTTCTCGAAAGGAGTTGGGAAAAGGACAAGGAAACAATCGGCCGACAAATCAGAGAATTAGCCGACTACCCGGATACAATGTGGGTGAGTACGGAAGGGTCAAGGTTAACTCGAATAACCACTTGATTTTCGAAGCTTGACTATTCGACGCATCAAATTTTCAGCTTCTGATGTATGCCGAGGGCACACGTTTTACGCCCGAGAAACACGAAGCCAGTCAAAAGTTTGCGCACGAAAAAGGTCTGCCGGTATTAAAGCATCACTTAACACCTCGCACAAAAGGATTTACAGCAAGTCTTCCACATTTAAGAGGCAAAGTGGGTGCCATCTATGATATTCAGTTGGCTTTCAAGCCAACAGAAATTGTTAAGCCCACTATGACGAATCTTCTTCTAGGAGAGAAGGTAGAAGCTCACATGTACATAAATAGAATTCCGCTCGAGGATGTCCCTGAAGGGGACGAAGCTGCTTCGGCATGGCTCCACCAAATCTATCAGAAAAAGGTGTGCTATATATTTCTGATAACAATTTTTCTCGTAGACTTTGAACCTCGGAGACCGATATACATTTTATCGTTTTTATATCTCATTCAAGGATCGAATGGCGGAAAGTTTTGTACAAACTGGAGACTTCTTTGCAACTAGCGGGGTTCCTCCGACCGGGAGTTTTAAAATAGGAAGAAGATGGTACTCTCTAATAAACACCACGTTATGGGCTATTGTCGTTCTCGTTCCCATGCTTTACTATCTTATCAAACTACTATTATCAGGCTCCACAGTCTACTTTTCAATTGGAGTTGGAATAATCATACTATGTAAGTAATAATTATTCTGCATCCAAATATTTTTAATTCAACTTGTATTTCTAATTACCTTTTTTTTTTCTTCTCATTTTCAGTTTTCCTGTTAATGTACAAAACAATCGGAATGTCTCAAATAAGCAAAAGCTCTTCATACGGATCTGCGGAGACAAAAAAAACTGAGTAGAGTAAATAAAATACGACGCTCATAGTAATGGTAATTCGATTAAACAAATACAAGAAAATTATCTACAACAAAAATATACATAAAAAAAAAAACTTATTAAAATATATTTGCAAGGTGAGATTGGACTAATGTAATTAAGATGTGAACAGCGATTATTATTATTAATATTATTATTATTATTATTATTAGCATTATTATCATTATCATTATTTTACGACTAAACCTCTTTGAATTCAGTTTTCATGCCTCATACAAATGTGTATGTGATGCAATTTATGTTCATATATATATATATGTATACCTATCTGTATAGGTATATGCAGATGCGTATAGTTTAAGTAGAATGTCCATCTCCCTGAAAGAAAACAAACAACCAAACAAACAAACAATGTTCGTTCTAAGAAGGATGGAAAAAGCAAAAAATAAGTTGTTTCATTTTATTACTGGTGTCGGTAGACAGGATCAAGTTGAATCAGTCCACGTTTAAAAACCAACTATTGCTTTGTTCAGGTTGGATTACCGAAAGCGTTGCTTGCACTTTGTATTTACCTTATAAATTGTAAATTGTATTTGTTACGAGATGAAAACAACAGCGTGTCTATGGACACAACAAAAAATGTCATTTGCAACTTAAACGGAGATGAAAATAGTGTTACAATTAAAGAGAAAATGACCATGAGACTGAAACGATGATAACGACACACCGAGCTCTAATAAATTGACGGTATTAAATAGCCTGGCTACGAATCGTATGGAAATTTTTCAGATTTCAAAACACTTTGGCACAAAATAACGAAGCTACTTGTGTATTGGGATATTGAAGTTAGGACACAACCCAGTGCACAATTAGTATACATTTTTGGCGTAGTCTACTGATATTAATATATTCACATTGATATTATACTTATTGTATATGGTATTAGATGTGTTTGTGTTCAAATTTTTTTAATATCTAGTGACTGTTATTGTTAAATAGACAGCTTTTTAATCCCAAATGTTGTTGATTTTATTCCTGTATAACAAAAAAAAAAGAAGATCGTCGTAGTTTTTAGTATCGAGTTCAACGATTGCTGGTGTTGCATTGCACTTGGAATATTCGAAAGAACTAACAATGAAAAATGCGAATAATCGAACACGAGTTTATTGGTTTTTAACTGCGGATAACAAGTAAGTGGAAAATTTCATCTCCTTGCTACATCGCTGCTCTCAGGTTCAAATTTGTGGTTGTCAGCGTTGTCGTGATGTTTTTCTTCATACCCATTCATAGGGCTTGCTTTGTACTCGACCATTTTTAACTTTCCATAAGCATCGTAGTACCCATAATGTCCTTTCACGGATCCATCGCGGAGACGTTCCTCAAGACGGAAATGTCTGTTTTCTCTAAAAATTATCGAAACAACCACAGTTTTAGGATGATTTATTCATGGTATCTTATTAATATTTGTTTTGGATACGAAATATGCTAACCCATTCCCGGTATCGTATCCAAATATGTAGGTCTGCGGTCCTTCGTGGCCATGTATTTGAAAATCTATTCGCTCCCCATCCTGCGAAAGTTTCGTCGGTTTTTTTTCTTCCTCGATCGGACGGCGCTGTATTCTTGCAGCCTTACCATTCGAGCTCTGGCCGACAAATAACATGGAACAAAATATTATTTGGAAAATAGATGCTATATGTAGTATCGTAATGTAATTTATCGTAATTACCTCAGCGAGTTCTTCGGGAAGTGGATCGTGCTCCCTGTCATACATCGGTCTATGATTTCCGTGATGCTTCTGCGTATCCCGTTCCGAATTTTTCAACTTGTTCGGTTTTTTTTCGATCCTATGGTTCTTGAGCCTCTCTTCGTTTCCATTTTCTTCGATCGGTTTGTTTAATTTTCGCTTTTTATTCTCCACCCAAAATTCTTTGTCTAGATATTTTACCCCCGGGGGCTGCATGTAGAGAGACGGTGTCTTTGGATAAAAATAATTCGGTAATTTTCTCGATTCTTCGGCACGTAAACTCCGAATATCAACAGGGTATTCCCTATCTCTGTATTTATGATTGCCCGGTATCTTACTTTTTTCAAATTTGGACTTTGATTTTTTATTGATTTTTTTGCGACTGTCAGACTGGCGGTTACCATCTTCATTTTCCAAGTTAGGACGCATGTTATGATGGCCCAAAAAACTCTCGTCACTTTTCTTGCTCTTGGAAATCTTCAGCCAGTTCTTACCAGATTCTTTATCAGTCGTCTCCAGTTTATGATTATACGTCTTTCTCTTATCCTTCTGCTTTTCAATATCCGTTCTATGGCGAATTCCGGTATGTAAAGACACTTCCGATGGCACGTAGTAGAAAACATATTTCGGAGCATTCTTCGATGCCCCTTGCACAGCGTCTTCGTGCCGGTCGGATTGCACGATTTCGGCATTTTTTAGCCACGGAAAACTTTGTTTTATTTCTTCTAAGGTCAGCATCGGAACATCGGAGTACGGAGTGAAGGATACTTGGGATCTTTCGTGGGCTGGGAATAGTTTTATAGAATCTGGAAGCTGTTCGCGTTTTAAAATCGTGCCGAAAACCTTCGGTCTCAAGACGAAAATGATGAAGAAGACTTTGAGCTGCAATAAAAAGAAAAAAGGAAGAGACTCAATGTCATCGTAATTGAATAAATTGGAGATCAATGGATCGAGTAAATTTTATCCAGAAAGCGACTGATTCTTGGTACCTAAAAGATAATCTGCATATAATGCCGGATCGCTTTCACATTTCGTTACGGTTCAACGCGTTCCACCTGAATATCAGCGAGTAGTTGCGTAGTTTATATCTAGTTATAGAATTATTGTTACGGAAATTGTATCACGATTGCTATTTTATTTTTCAGAAACGGGTGTGACGACGAGAAAGGTGTATGCATATAGTAAAAGTCGGCTGGATATTCATCGTTACGAATCGAATATTTCTAACAAGGTATCATATTTCACATTACAGTAGAATTTATATAATAATTCGTTGTTACCTTTTTTCCAAACGGTTGTTTTTCCATTTCTTTCGTTATCGTATGTCATGCAAGACTAATTAAAGGAAACTTAAGTCAGGGTGATAAAAAAATAAAAAATAACGAACTAATATTGGTAAGTAATTGAAGCATTGAAAACTAGGATAATCATCACTAGAAAAAAAAGATTGTACTAATTTTTTGTTTTATTTACTGTGTATGTGATCATTTCGCAGCTTTTCTTCAATATTATGCTGATTTTACGATCAAACGTACCATGAATGGTTTTCTTTCATTTTTCTAATTGGGTTTCTGCACTTTTCAAAATGATTAATGTGGTGTAGGTGATTCATTTGTATAATATTACTTCTACTCACAATAATTTTGGTCGAAATTATCATTTCGAAGCCGATGTGACCTAATACACTGTGAAATATTGACTGACAATGACCATCGTAAGATATTCAAACCTTAACGCCGCCGTTTCAGTTTAAACTCTCTCTTCCTTTCGATCGACTTTTGAATCCCCTACTTTTCGTTGTGGTAAGATGGCTGAGGAAAGTTCGCCCTATCGATTTGAAATTGGGATTCATGTGAGCAAAATACTTCAGAATACCTGGGATCAAAATACATAGGAATAGCATAGAAAACTCTTTGAAAAAAAATGTAGATCTTTGTCTCAGGTAAAAATCGAAGTATTTGCAAAATCAATTGCGGACGCTAACCCGACGTATTTTTGCACAAGGAACAGGAATACGTCGATTAAATTAATCCACGAATAGACCATATCGAAACATCTCAATGTTTTTTTCCAGGAAGCGCAAAATCGGCGATAACTTGCTTATTCGATGGAGCTGCTATTTATTGTTAGTTCATTCATGATTTTTCAACGTTTTTTCTTCTGTTGCAGGCGGAAAATTGAAGACCTACGAAGCGACACCGCCTCTCATTAAAAATTCAAGGACTGCATCTGCATCTGCAAGACTGTGGCGCATCTGACAAATGGTTTGTCCCACTGATCAACTGAATGACAGTACAGACCACATTATATTCAACATACAGATATTAGCTATAGATCACGTACTTCCTGGAGTGATTGAAATGAACTTTTGTCAATTTTATTGTAACTTATTTATTTAAGAAACCATATCTCTGAGTACATAGTATTGATATTGATTTTGTATCGTTGTTTTAATAACAATAAACAAAGAGCCCCTTTAAAATGAATGTTTAATCGACATTGATTTACACCCTTGTCCTTATCACTCATAACATCCTTCATATGTATCCTACCTACATAACTCATGAATAAACGAACAGCTATTCCCAAATTGGTTGCTTGATTTTTATTGATTACACCCCTGCATCCAACTCTCATTAACATCCTTTATACAAGCAACACATCACGACATCAGGCCCTGACTCGTAATGCCTCATTGCATGCATATGATAAGGCACGCACGCATGCACATGATGTCTGGATGTCTCGAACTGGCTCCTCGCCTGTTCTGTTCTCCTGATACCAAAATTCAAATTTTTGGCCGAAATGTGCCTTGAATTGTCAGGGCTGGTATTGTAGCGATCTACTTTATCACTTCCGGTTGAGATGAAGCATGATACAATACACATAGATGCACATGACGTGGCCTGCACGCAGTCGCATATGATCTATCAATAATTCGGTAGATGAGTATGATGCGATACACATGCATACACATGATGAGGCCTGCATGAATACGCATATGATCTATTGATCATTCGACAGACGAGTATGATGAGATACACATGCATGCACATGCATGCACATGATGGCTGGATGTTTCGAACTGGCTCCTCGCCTGTCCTGTTCTCCTGATACCAAAATTCAAATTTTTGGCCGAAATGTTCCTTGAATTGTCAGGGCCGGTAATGTAGGGATCTACCTTATCGCTTCCGGTTTGGCAAATTTGCCCAAAAATCGAGTTTGGTATCAGGAGAACAGGACAGGCGAGGAGCCAGTTCGAAACATCTAGCCATCATGTGCATGCATGCATGCATGTGATGATGTATGATATCATGTAGGATATGATCTATGAATTTCGCCAACGACAAATGGTAGTGAATGAGGAGTACAGGGGTGTGATCAATAATAGTTGAACAATCGTGTATTGATAGTAGTTAATGTTTATTGATAAATCAACGATCAAAAATACATATGGAGACATCGTAATGACTATTATAGATTCAGTCTTACAGATACACATTCTTATATGATTTTAACGAGTTACAATCATGTACAGGACAATACTTCTATCTCGCTTAACATTAGATTAATTATTTGATAGTTCTTAAAAAGAAACAAACAATATGTATACAGGACGATTTTATTTATACAAATTTTCTACGCCGAACACATGATGATTGGCTTTGGAGATGCTCCGAGGATAGTCCTTCATCCTGATGAGAGGCCAAACTGCTTCGCAGGCTACTCGTTTGTCTCCTGAAAAAATAAAAAAATCAGAGGTGAGTATACATGATAAAAGTAAATTTCAGCTGCAGAAAAATTGAATTATCTCGGAAAATATTACCCCTAGTTTAATTTAATCGACGGATTCGTGTTCCTGGCGCAAAAATACATCAGAAAAGCGTCCTGCAATCAATTTTAAAAATACTTCATTTTTGGCCCCAAAATTGAGAAAATCCTAAGCCTATAGCCTTTGTTTTTTTCAAAATTTCGGCCAAAAATCGACATTTTTTTTTATCGACTTTTCCATGGTATTCTTATGTATTTTGATCTCAGGAATCCGAATCTGAAAGCCAAATTGATCTATCTATAAAATTGGAAAAGTTATCGCCGATTTATCGCGTGTAAAAGTGAAAAATGTAGGATATCTCGAAGGGATTTGATTCTAGATTAATTTGATCGACGGATTCGTGTTCCTTGCGCAAAAATACGTTAGAAAACCGTCCTACAATCAATTTTAAAAATACTTCATTTTTGGCCCCAAAATCGAGAAAATCCTAAGCCTATAGCCTTTGTTTTTTTCGAAATTTGGGCGAAAAATCGAAAAATTTTTTTATTGAGTTTTGTATGGTATTCTTATGTATTTTGATCTCAGGAATTCGAATCTGCAAACCAAATTGATCTATCTTCAAAATTGAAAAAGTTATCGCCAATTTATCGCGCGTAAAAGTGAAAAATCAAGGATATCTCGTTGGGATTTGATTCTAGATTAATTTAATCGACGTATTCGTGTTCCTGGCGTAAAAATACATCAGAAAAGCGTCCTACAATCAATTTTGAAAATACTTCATTTTTGGCCCCAAAATCGAGAAAATCCTAAGCCTATAGCCTTTGTTTTTTTCAAAATTTGGGCGAAAAATCGACATTTTTTTTTATTGAGTTTTCTATGGTATTCTTATGTATTTTGATCTCAGGAATCCGAATCTGCAAACCAAATTGATCTATCTTTAGAATTGAAAAAGTTATCGCCAATTTATCGCGCGTAAAAGTGAAAAATCAAGGATATCTCGAAGGGATTTATCTTTATCCTAATTTAATCGACGTATTCGTGTTCCTGGCGTAAAAATACATCAGAAAAGCGTCCTACAATCAATTTTGAAAATACTTCATTTTTGGCCCCAAAATCGAGAAAATCCTAAGCCTATAGCCTTTGTTTTTTTCAAAATTTGGGCGAAAAATCGACATTTTTTTTTATTGAGTTTTCTATGGTATTCTTATGTATTTTGATCTCAGGAATTCGAATCTGCAAACCAAATTGATCTATCTTCAAAATTGAAAAAGTTATCGCCAATTTATCGCGCGTAAAAGTGAAAAATCAAGGATATCTCGTTGGGATTTGATTCTAGATTAATTTAATCGACGTATTCGTGTTCCTGGCGTAAAAATACATCAGAAAAGCGTCCTACAATCAATTTTAAAAATACTTCATTTTTGACCCCAAAATCGAGAAAATCCTAAGCCTATAGCCTTTGTTTTTTTCGAAATTTGGGCGAAAAATCGAAAAATTTTTTTATTGAGTTTTGTATGGTATTCTTATGTATTTTGATTTCAGGAATCCGAATCTGCAAGTCAAATTGATCTATTTATAAAATTGGAAAAGTTATTGCCAATTTATCGCGCGTAAGAGTGAAAAATCTAGGATATCTCGAAGGGATATCCCATATTATCCCATGCCATTGAATATTCAGTCCTAGCTTAATCTACTCGACAGATTCGTGTTGCTGAAGTCTGAATAAGGTAAAACGATAGTGATATTATGAACAACTCATGAATTTCCTCACACGGTATTCAAGTTTTTTTTTAATTCTTAATTTTTAATTTTTGACTAATTGCTGTACCTATTTTCCCCACGTTGTTCTGGCGCCTAATTATAGCTAAACCCGCATTACACGCATGTCGACACCTACGGGTTGTGGTCTCAACCAGTCTCAACCCTAAAGAGCTGTCACTGGAGGGTCCTCAGTCCTGTGTGGATGCACCGCCGTGGTAGCGTCTGTTTGCATATTAAACCAGCATCAACAAGTGTTACGAGGTTATTTTAACAAATATCAGCTGCACTTTGCTTAGATTTATTACCTTGTCAAGATATCAGCGACCAAACAATTTCCAGAACGTTCTCAGTGTCAAAAATGGGTAAAAAAGGCAGTACTTGGTGCTCAGCAACAGGCTGCAAGAACGATTTCAAGTCTACGAGGAAGAGTTTTTACAAATTTCCGAAGGATCCTGCCAGGTAAATACGAAGTCATAGTGCGGGGGTTCTCTTCTGTAACAGCATTTTATTTTATCAGTGAAGTGTCCTGTCAAATCTCCATGTCTGTAATTGCTGTAGGTGGCTGATATGGGTACATGCCATCGGACGACTGGACTTACTGGAAAAAGGACCAGAATATGCAAATGTTAGCTGCAAATTATGCAGTGACCATTTTGAAGAGAGAATGTATCTCAATGATATAAAAACGAGGCTAATGCCTTCTGCTATCCCAACGTTAAGACTACATGGAATATTTAACGAAGTATGAGTACAATTTGATTATGGCACATTCGTATCATGGATACCATTGTATTCCTGACCATATAAGAAATCTTACATTAATAATATTAATTGCTATTCAGGAGGCGTAATGGAATGGAACAAACCTGACTCAACAAACCTCAGGCAATTTCTTCGACTCCTCATTCTACATCTTCTGTTGTTACTGACGCCACCACCAAGTGCAGATATACCATTCTTGTCAGACTTTGAGATGCTCCATGCAGCTGGAAACCTAGTGGATCCTGCATCCAATGTTCTGGATGCTATTTCAGGAGTCCATAGAATCATGAAGCCTTCTTATCTTTTGTATACATCCACAGATGGTCAACAGTTGTGATAATATGCTTTTGTTTATAAATCTACATATAGGTTAAGTTAAATCTAAGAATCATTTACTCAGTCATTTTCAGCGTGTTAGCTTGTTTCTGTTATGGCACCTATTAGACGTACGTTAAAATGGTAAAAGTAATGTTTATCTGTGCAAAGAATTCAAAGTTTCATATTCTACAGTATCAGCAATGTAAAAAACCCGCTCTAAAATAATGAAGTGTTGTGAATCAAAGCCGCATTGCGCGGCTGTATTGTCTGGCAATAAATATTGTTTTATTTCTTTCGTACTTTCTTTCTTTCTTTTTACCTATGTATAATATATAATAGTCTCATGTGTCGCTTCTATGATTGAAATTGAGACACCACCATCCACTTCATCGGATACTCCAAGAAAACGAAAGTTACGATCTGGTTCTATGATTTTGGAATAGATCTTATTGTTGAAAATCGTTTCTGGAATAGGTGATGCGGTGTAGGTATAACTAACATTGGTCTATTTATTAATAATGCATTTTACTAGCACAACTTACAGTAATAATACACACACGTTTACGTATAATAATAATTGATACTCACTTTCTAAGTTCAGTCTACTTTATACTGTACCACACTATTATACTAATATACCGTAGTGCTATGTGATCATAGAATCACAATACACGTATCCCTAATCGCCTCGTTTGCCTCAGTGCGAGCAAATTTTGGAGCCAGTTTCAAACGGTTGTGCGCCATCGATCGAAAAGGATGAAGTTTTTCGAATTAATCGATCTCATTTTTTTTTATAGCCACTTCACACCACTTAAGAATTCTCTGACGAGTATCCAAACGTCTATATCCAAAATGAGAGTTCGAATTAATTTTTCTCGAGGTCCTAATGTTCGGCCCTCTCTTAGCAAAACCATGTCTTTGCCGGCTCCTCGTGTAGTCAGAAATCAGCACGGTTCCCACCTCTGTATCAGCCAAACGTGGACAGAATTTATTAAACGAATATTGATGAAAATTTTCTTGATTTTCTAGATCCCGCGAATTGTTCATTTCATACTCACAAGTTGTTAGGTCCCATATAAGGTGGAGGATTGGGTCGGACGTATGGATTACATCGTTCAACAGACGTTCTGCAATATGCAAAGTAAAATGATTCTAATTTTTTCAAATGGAGACGCAAGATTTGAAATTACGGCATATATCTATAGTTTTTTTTATACCTTGGACTGCGTGTCAACGAGTTTCTGGGACTCGAGGGCTGAGCTGAAAGCGACCTGAGCGTTCCTTTTTGTAAAGATGCATATTGAACCATCTGAACTTCGGAAGCATTCCCAAGACCCTCCACAGGTGTTGGCTCTCGTTTTGGACTGAAACAAGCGAACATCTTTCTAATCTACTATTCTTTAGGAGTAATTAGTCATCATTAACGCATGAATCTCTTTCCAAGCCTTCAAAGCTTTTACAATCCAAATAATAGAACGCTTCTTTGCCAATGGCAGTACTCGATAAAGTAGGCAGTGAAATATTTTCGTCTAGATTCTTCCCAGCTCAGTAAAACACGTTATGGAAGATAAGTTTTCTACGGTCGATACGGTGAGCTAATAATTTTGGCAGTGGCAATCGAACAAAGATTAATATTAGCACACGATCTGGGTCTATTATACCTTGCAATAAACCGTTGAGATTAAACTCGAGTCTCATCATAGCTTACGGTTGTTAGAGGCCATCATCGAAGACGAATCATCCAATTGGAAAAGCTCACAATCAGCTAATTGTTGTTCTATGTATTAGCATCAACGAAATTAAACAAAAAAAGGGAAGAAAGTTGTCAGAAATCTGCAGCAAATAAACAAAATCATTGTTAATATCATAATACCGTAGGTGCCAAGTTATGAAAAAATAAGCATTGAAATAAATAAGCAAATGAAAACAATGACTGATACAAAACGCAAAGAGAACTTAAATAAAGTTTACCTTTCACCCAGTTTTCGATCGACACATACGTTAAATAACTCGTAGAAATATCCGTGGGATTCCGGATCAGTTCTATAAAAATAATAAAAAGTATAACAGCATGTCAAACAATATAGGCAGCTATATGAAAATATTTCAAAAGAATAAAACTCCTCAACGTCTGATGTAAAGTAACCGAATAAATTAGATGAAATGAGGCAGAAAAATCCAAACTATTAGCACTTTCGATTAATAAGATTCTACCCCTTTTTGTATCGCCTCTATAACTTAATAAAAAATAAAAAAAAAATATAACTTAAAGGTGCACTTTACATATAAATGTAGACGTAGACAGAAGAGGCCGAGCATTTATTTATTCTGCGTAAAAATGGGACGGAATGATGATTATTTGGTCAACAGAGATGAGTAAACAAGAGTTTTTCATTTTTTCTTTCGGTTTTTTTTTCGCGTTTCAGAAGCGATCATGAGGAGGTTCAGATCTTTTGGCAGAGAAACGTGCTATTATATAGTGTAAATATGTACTATACAGTCTATACATAGTTATACTTATACGTATACGCGAATAAATAGCGGAGAATAGAATAGGCGACGAAGAACGACCAACCAACCGAACTAACTCATCATTTATTATAATATCTCTTCGCTCTAGTAAGTTTACTCAGTATATTTCGGCAACTCGCCACTGCAATGCGCGTAATTATAAAAATCTCTGCTGTAATTATCATCGCGACTTTGATTATCATCTGCAATCGTACATAGTTTATCATTTTTAATTATTCTGTAAGGTAGGATTTTTTTTCAATCATGTATTCGCGTGCATCTACTTAGTGAGGCCTTGAAATACAAAGCAAAAAAAAATATAATCATTAAGTGGAATTAATAAATAGATTTTACGGTAGCAACAATTAAATTCCTCATATCAGAGCAAAGTAAAGAAGAAAAATAAAAATGCGGATCCTGCGATAAAAATTTTCGTGTCTATAGTAATTCATTGTAAATTACACAATCTGTACGGCATATTTTTAGATCTCTCCGGTTTTTGTGATTCTTTTTTCTCAAATTGTTTATCATTCTACTACTACGCATATTATAGATTCGCGGGCCGCCTGCAGCTGCGAGCATACCTTAATCATACCTTAATAAATGACGAAATTTTAATTGAAACTCAAAACCGGTAACTCGTTCAGAAGATCAAAATAATCGAGTCTATAAAATCCTTTTTTCCAATCTCTGGACCCCTCTCTTCGTTAAGTTTCTCAGGTAATCTCCTTGATTATCACAGACATAAATGAAAAAGAGAAAAACGCGAATCTGATTTGAAAGCAAAAACGGAAGAACGACGATGAAAGAAAATAAAAATGGTACAACGAAACTGCACGTGCGACTTCTATGATAACCGCAGAAATATACATATGTACATATAAATATACATATGCGAAGTCATGACGACGCGTTTGGCGCGTACTTGACGCGCTGTGTTTATGACGTCAAAAGTGTAAATAATACTACGCGTGAAGATGATTATACAAACTATAAAAATAACGGTATATGTATACATGTCATCTACATGTAGTGTGTGTAAACGTGACAATTAAAAATAGAAACCATTTTGATAAGCGTATTAATAAAATCGTCAGACGATCGCGACATTGCTGGTCATTTAGAATGAGCACGTAATCTGGAAATAATATATATTTTTCAATTGCTTTTCTTTTTCTTTTTTCAAGAACTTCGATCCGAATTTTAATATACGTACATATATTTATATATATTCGTAGATTCGAACGTGCTGCAATAAAGTATAATGGGTGGTATATATCTATATGAATAAAACTTGTTTTTACAATAGAAAAATGGAGTTTATATTTCAAAAAGTATGATCATAAACATATATGTATACTTGATTTTATTCATAACCACCCATTATCTCTTGTTCTTGTAACCGCATCGCAACGATCCATATTATGAATATAAATTGCGTCAGAATATCGAAGTACGTGCGTATACTGTTATCACACGTGCGTCATTAGTTGTGGGAAAAATTTTTAGACGCTCTTTTATACTATATATATACCACACCACACGTACACTACATGTGGGCATACTATTATGCGTGCGGCACGCAATATAAATTTCTTGCTTCGACAAGATATATTTAGAACTGGAACAATAATTAAATGGCGGAAAAAAAAAAATAGATCCCAAGTTGTTTCGGAAAGATTTTTTTTTTATCAAAAGAATGTTTGTACTGTCGAGTTTCCACATATGTGCGGACGTGAACATCAGATGGACGTTTTTTTATTGATTACGAATTTACGAATCTGTGACGTCATGGTAGTTACCGAATCATCATTTTACTCTTGAACGAATCACATAATGTGGGGTAATTCAAAAATATTTACGTTTCGAGGAAACTAATGATTCATATTTATGTAAGCCGAATGATTATACGTAAAATTATATCCGACAGCGATATTACTTTTTCTTTTACCGGGTATGAAGGGATTATCCTGTTTTGTGTCATATTACGATGGCGGTGGCATAGTATCGTGACACGCATAAACGCAGTCATTTAGCTACGTGCTTCTCGTCGCGTAATTAATACACATCTGTCTTTTTTTTTTTCTTTTTTTTTCACTCAAGTTATGCTATACAAATACATTGAAACACGAGATTTACGTCAGTGCTCATTTGAATCTGAAACTCACACCACAGACAGGGTTATTAGGATACCTAATTAACTGGAATTCGATTGGCCGACAGGTGTCTAGACATTATGAATGAATGAATGAATGAATGAAAGTCCAATATTTATCCATAAGTCATAGAAAGTTCCCGTCCAGTCTGAGATTCGTATCTTATAGACCACAAACTGCGGAACACCCCAACGACTCCGAACGCGAGAAATTAATAATCATATCCATAATCAGATTTTGATACTCACGCTTTTTCATGATGCAAACAAAGTGTCGCTGACAAGAAACTGACTAGAATGAAGAGTATTGTGGCAGGTATGAGGACTGTAGTTGCCATCTCTTTGAAGTAACTTCGGATCGGTGTGCCAGCCTTTGTCGGTCTGGCCCATCGCCATTCGGTGTGACCGGAAATTCCTGAAGACGGTAACCCAATAACATTCATGTTAGGGTCACGCCTAGCACTTTCCTGATGTAGGCTGTGATCCTCCTCGATCTGAAAATGGGCTCATTCTGTTAGGGAAAAGTTGCATGCAATGCCAAATTACTCGATGCCGGATTGAGAAAATGTATAAACGAACCAATATGAATCGGCACCAATCTAAATGGAATCCCTCCGATCTAAATAATCTCTCCACAGAAGTTCGTTTGAAATCTCGAGGGCAGTTGGGCAGTTTTGATAACGGTTTTACTTCTTCTTGGAGCGCGTGCATATCCATGGAAAATGACGCGGGGCTACCCAGTCTCAGAACGACTCTAGAATTTCGAAATGGTGATTCATAACGGGGTGACGGATCCTTGAAAAAATGATCATCCGTTCAGGAAATTATAGACAAATAGTGATTCAGTGAGAATCAGAATAGTGAATCGCCGAAATCTACTATGCTATTGCTGGTCAGGTGACTGACTACAGAGATTAGTCTGACAGGAAATAATTAAAAACTGGAATAATGATTAAGGAAATGCGTAATGCGGTAGCTAATCTTTGCCACTGGTTTAACTTGTTAATAAAAAACATCGCCGATAGCAGAGACCGCTAAATAACCGTATCGCATTATAGCGATGATAATGTTATCAAAATTTCTAAAGTAAATTATTGAACGCGTATATAATCCAATAAGAATGAAATGAAGCAGGTTTCACCTTCTGGATCAATAAAAACGGTAACTTACCCCTCAGCTTCTCCTGGTCTTAGAGGTAGTCGAGCTCCCATTTCTATAGCAGATGCCAAGAACGTGAAGTAAAGATCCGAAGCATCTTTCCATAATTTATTCCTGTTTGCATAATTTCAAAAACTATAAGCTAATGAGGTTTTTGAGTGGCTTCATATTATGGTTAACTGATCTTGGAGTCTACAAATTACTGAAAAATTATATCTGTGCATACTTAAAAATGTCCAGCAGTTTCTGTGTGCGATTGCTATTGAACATGTCGTCGACGTTTAAGTTATCAATTTTCAATTCCACTTCATTCTTAGCTGGGTTCTTCTTCTTCTTCACGTTCATATCCAAGATCTTATACCTTGTTTCATAGGTGAACTTATTCAGTCCAATAACTTCGAGCTAAAACACAAGTTTTGACTGTTGAAAGAAGCAAATATTTTTTTATAGAATTTCCAGTGTCAGATTAATCCATTGACAAGCTTCTTTATACCACTAGGTAATACAGATAAGTTCTTCCAAAATGTACAATTATGACCAATAGAATTTACCTGAAAGTCTGCTTGGTCAGGTGGCGCAACCCCATACAAAAAACCATTATGATTTGTCTCACTGTATGTATAATGAATCCAAGGTGGTAGATCTGGAGAGTTTAACAACGACGGTTGATAGATGAATTGATCGTATTTTCCTGAAATTGTTCATTCCAACTCTCATTTCTAACTTTTCAATTAATATTACATAAGTTGATAAATAGCAGTATAGAAAATTAAAATCATATGATAGCATTATTCACCATTGATGCCCCAGTTGAATGTTTCCGGGGTTATTGGAAGAATGAATAGCTTAGAGCTTTCTATGTTTTCCGCAGTTACCAAAGTTAACATCAATGCTATTGATGCGAAGAAAAGGTGGAGATTATTCATTCTGTGTTTGTCTTTGAACAGGATCCGATTTCCACAGAATATTGAATTATTCTTTTCTGCAAACAACTGAAATTGTACAGGTATTAGATAGCAATGAATGACGAGCAAATGTTGTGTGAATCTAAAAACCTAAATAAACAATATATATTCTTCATAATCAAAGCTGCGTGTGAACCTTGAATTTGGTAAAATTGGTAAGTAGCATATATGTATCGGCATGTATATTTTTTAAATTGATATGTAAACAAGATATAAGCCTACGTTGGAGCAGAGGTGTATCGTATTATTCAAGTATTTCTGTGGTTCCTACACGTCACATCGTAAACTTGTGTTTATGTTTGCTGACAATTAATTGAACCGGAACGTGGGTAATAACGTCACACAACGTTATATCAGTCACGGGTCGTGGTCAGCTATCATGCCGTAATTTATTTTAGTTCATTTCCGCGACAGCACTAACCACAGCCAATTGCCACAATTGCCACAGCTCAAGATAAGTAAGTTAATAACAGAAATAGGAAAATATTTTTTAATCATTAGCTTTGCAGTACCAATGGTGACAAGAAGTCAGTGGTTGTAAAAATTGGTGCAATTAAATAGCATCACAGTCTTGGATGTTGAATCTGATTATTAGTGAGTAGTTCGTAGAATAATAATGAGAAGAACTAATTAATCCCCTAATAGTAAAAAGGGCTGTAGTTGGTGCTGTAGTGCATATTGGCGTAACGTCATATGCAAACAAACAGTTGAGAAAACGCGGTTACGCGGAACAATGGGATTGGATTTTTTAAACTTTGGGAATGCGGAAAATTTTGAAAAAATTCACGCATTGCGTATGCACTTGCATATGACCCATTTAAATTACTATTCTCTCTTCCTTCGTGATTACTATGATGAAGGAACGTGTGTTAGTATACAGCATCCGATTTGCCTTGTTAAAAATATTTAATTTCAAATAAAAGTGATTGAACGGGACTCACTTTTGCTGTGAAATCGATAAATCCTGTATCCAACGTAGCAGGATTGCATAAAATTTTCGATTCACTTATTCTATAAAATAATCTCCGAAACACTTTCACACGACTGAATCATTGTTACTTGAAGATGAAGTGACAGTCAAGCAGACGACAGATGACCACGCGCGCGCGTGCTTTAAGTTCCGTATAGCAGAAAGTAGAAACTTGAACGGAATTCACATTTATGTTAACGAGACACCGCAATCGACGTAACTTAGATATTTTTAGGCTTTTTGCAACATTTTGTTGCCAATAATTTGACCAAAACAAGCTCGCATCATTAGCTGTCAGTTGATTTAGATTTTCTCCATTGTTCGAGGGAGGACCATCAATTCGGATTAGATTCGGAATTAAAGTATTTAACGTAGAATTTTTATCGACAATGTTGGGTATTTACGTCGAATGGATTATGGGCGTTGCTTGAGTCGCGCATAATTTGCGCAGGCCTCTTCACCGCTTCCCACAACCTATTGACGTCTTTTGTAGGCGTGGTCTCTAGACACGTACGTACGATAGCGGTATAGAGGGATATATTTACCACACATAGCAGCCACTGTAGCTCTTCCCGTCCGCCAACGACTCGCATTATTTAATTAATAATGTGTAATTGTAGTACGCGTTTAGTTCCCAGCGAAGATCGGTGTGTTTGCCACTTCCACTGCCGCCATATTTCACCACGGGGGTTAAAGTTGAAAGTTGAAACTAAATAAACAATAATGAATAAATGAAAATTCGAACGGCTACCCTAATTCTTTAAATACCCAAACAACGGGGTTTGTATTTCGCCCCATTGTGAAACCTAAATACGTGTTGTTTTTAAATTTCTGGTTGTGCCGTCCTTCTTGTGTGACAATAGTCAATGTTGCAGACAAAAAAACAGATAAACAAATTTCTAAGGTGCAACCTGCAGAGCCCCAAATGAATGGTGCAAAAATTGAATAAAAAACAAATCTCCTCGACAAAGTGAAAAATGATTGAATAGATGTGTAGAGAGCAAAAAACGTAAGCGAGGAGGAATACTCCCCTTGAATTTTTGAATCTTTTTTTCTGATTTTTTTGAGTGAACACATTTTTTATCTTCGTTATTCTCCCTCCGCCAGAGATATTCAAAAAACCCGAGATGGCAGGTTATGTTCCGGTTCTTTTGATCACAGCCAACGTTGGCAGTATATTCGAAGAGGTATGAAAAATCCACATTAATATTCTGTCAACGAACATGTTTCACGTACACGTGATGTTTGTTTTCATTCGTCACGATATCGAGACCACCCTTATCTACTTTTTTATGATGGTCGACTAAACAGGAAGCCGGAAATTTGGTAGATAAAATTCAACAGATAACAACTCGTTTTTGGCCGAACTTGAATTGATAGTTATTTTTTCTGATCCAAACGAATCTTCCATTACCAAAAACTAATGCTCCATAACGTAATCATTTACAGGTTGTCACTGGTTCATTTCTCTTTCAGGTAATTTGTATTGTTTCTCTCAATTTCGTTTTTATTTTCCAGCCTGGTGTTATGCTCAATATATGGACAGAAGAATTTCTAGCTGTGAGTAACAATTTTGTATCTTTCATCGAATGGCTAATCAGGGTTGCCATAAAATTTCAGCCATTGAAAAGGTCTTTCATATTAGAAGAACGAAAATAATTCTTGATATAGTTTTATGTTATATAGTTTTGTCTTGTTTAGACCTTTTAGATTTTTTAAAAATGAATTTTTATAAATTTAAATTCATTTGGCTTCTGCAACCCTGTGACTGAATGCATTAAGAAATGGCTTTCAATTCTCTGGTAATTTTGGGTTTTTTTGTCCATTTTATGTAGACAATAGCCCGATTAGATCCCAAGTTCATAGCACTTCACTGCCAAGAAGTTGGTGGAAAAAACTACGAGCAGAGTATGAGGCACGTTGAGTATTTTGTTAGGTAAGTACCACAACTTTTAAACAGCAACCTTTGTATCCATTTATCTAGGAAAATGCTTGTTTCATATAATTATAAGTATTTTTCCTTTTCTTTTTCAAGAAAGAGACTTACTTGACCTGAAACGCATGGTACAAGTATATCTAGTAGCGTTATTAATGTGAGGTTTAAATTCTCCCAACCCTTTTCTAAGGCTTCAAGTGGTGCGCCAGAGTCTGGTAATTCAATTAAACACTCAGAACCTTGAATCCTCAGACAATGTTGATCTGGATGTAAGCAGTTTCATTTTAAAATTAATATCGTACTCATCAGCATGAGTTTAATTATTAATGCGCAAGTCTCCACATTGTTTTTTGTTTTTTTTAGTAAGTAAAACAGTCAAATATGGGAACAGATGAAAACAGATAAGAATACGTTTATTCCACAGTCAAATAGAACTCGATGAGGGACGAAATCATATCAGATAACATTGCTAAAAATGATTGTCTTATGTACATAAAGCTCAATGCTTATAATGACTCTATTTTTTTACTAGGCTGTTGATGTCCTCGGAAGAATTAAGGCTGTTTGACAAAGTGAGGGTTTTTCTGGATGAAGACTTTTCGTCGGCGGAACACTTCACGGCTTTGGGAAATTTTTATTTCGTACACGAGTCGTTAAAAGACGTACTTCTATGGGACTTCAAGGGTAATTTTAATCCCCACAATGTTATATTTGCGATGGATGATAGTTCCATATCAAGTGTGTCTCGTGAATTCCAGAATCCAGTTTCGTACCCGTGAGCGGAAAGGAGGTCCATTCCGGAAACATAGAGGCAGTAACTACCAAAGAAAAGTCAAAGTTCCCACAGGACTTTTTTCCGGAATGCAAATGGTCAAGAAAAGGCTTTCTACGGACTCGGTGGAGCATCAGTGGAACAGTTTTTGATCTCATAAACATTCACTTGTTTCACGATGCCAGCAATTTGGTTGCAATGGAAACGGTAAATCTTAATCATTACTCGCCGATAAAGTTGGTCGTAAATAAAAATTCTGAATGAAATTCTGTTCTCTAGTTTCCTTCGGTATACAGTAAAACACGGAGAAGAGCCTTGGAGCACACACTGGACCGATTCCACAACGATCAGTACGTGAACGTCCCTTACTTCCTATTTGGAGATTTTAACTTTAGGACGGACACCGCTGGTGTCATAAAGGTAAGACAAAATCTTAATAGATGAGAAAAAAAGTTACAAATTACATCGAACAAATAATATTTCAACTTTTATTTGTTAGAAACTTACAGAAGACACTCAGGAGAGTAAACTGCCAAGTCAGAATAACTTTTCGAAGCTGCAATTCCATAATAAAGACGATGATTTGATCCTCACTTTGGGCAAGAAAGAATTTTCCCATTTCAAACACCAGCACATGTTCATGAATAATAGTGCCGAATGGGTATGTATGTTAAACTCACCACTGTTTATGACTCATCTATATTATTATCATACAGCTAACTCTTCTTGTTTTGTTTTTTTTTTACGCAGCTTCGAGAGTACGATAGAGAGCTAGAAGACTTTGAAGGAAGATTGTTAGAGTTCCCAATTAATTTTTTGCCGAGTTACCCGTTCGAAGAGAACATTAAGGAAGGCAGTAACTACATGAAAACCCGAGTTCCGGCATGGTGCGATAGGGTTTTACTGAGTCCCACCGCTAAAACGCTCGCCGATCAAGTAAGTATCAAAGATTGTTTAAAAATTTTTCTATCATGATTTTTTCTATTTACTATCATGATTTTATTTCTTTCTAGACTTCAACATCTGGTGCAGTGGAATATGGCATTATCGGTCCAACTACGTGCATGGGTGATCACAAGGTAAGAATGAAGTCATTTAAATATCGATGAAAACCAGTAGTTTGTCGAATTTTTTATTTTTTTATTTTTTGTCTATTCAAATATTGGGTATACTGAAATGATGGTCGATATCATTTATACTCACTTCTTAATGCTGACTTTGATTCTGATTAATCATTGATTACGGTGCAGCCTGTTTTTCTGGAGTTTCGAATGACTCTCTAAATACTAAGGTATCTAAAACTTCTCTGTCTATTTTCCCTTCTCCCTCTCATTCGATTTTCTTGTATTTAATAGCTACTTATTTCCATCGTTTTTTTTTTCTTTCTTACTTCATATCAGTTACTGATACACTGTGAACATAAACTTAGAGTCAGGCATATCTTGGGGCTTGCTGATTTACCATTGTCCCCAATTTCTTGACTTCTGTTTTACTAGCTTGTTATCTCGTTTTTTTTTTTTTTCATTTGAATATAATCTGTTAAATTGTTCTTGGGCCTATTTTTTGGTAGCTAATGTATCTATTTTCTAACTATCTTTGTTACATCTGAAGTTTGGCTACAGAATTATTAGGATCCTGAAATTCAAATCCTCGTCCTGATTTCGTATTTAACAATATTAGAGAAAGTGAGCAAATTTGGGTAAAAAATCAGGACAGAGTATGTCTTCCTTTCAAATCTGTTATCTTGAGTTCATTCCTATTTGCTAATGCCAGTCAAGAAAATCCTATTTCAAACAGAAAGTGACGTGAATTAGATATTTTTAAGCCCCGGTACTTTTGTAACTAACAACCGTATCATTCTTTGATGTAGATAATGTCATTATACCTCGTCTTTTGATGATCTATTGTTTCTTAGCAGAATGTCTTCGAGTCGTACGTTGTGATGTCAAAAGGATTAACTATTCTCAATATTTGCTCATTTCCTCATGTTTCTCAACTCATCACCAACAGTGTCCAACATAATTCTGTAGCACCATATTCACGGCTTTACAAGACTCATATTTTACATCATACTTCGTCAGATGCCTTGTTGAAATTTTAAATCGGCTCTACTATAGCTTTAAAAAGATTATAAACGAAACCCTACCATGTACTATATGTGGTTTCGAATAGCAATAGTAAGTAGCTTACCACCCTAGTTTAAAGTCTTGCTGTTGTCCGTACGCTAATTGACAGAGAAAACATTGTCTTCGAAGTTACCCAGTTGACGCGCAAAACTTCAAATCTCGTGACTCTAGTGTCTTACAGTTAAATCCACAAATTATTCATTATTTATCAATAATGGTGTGCGCACTATACTTATAGGATGATTGTCCATGTCTTTTTTTTCAAATTTTCAGCCGGTCTACCTGAGACTTGTACTTCTCTCGGACGCAGGTACAGTAAACTGTTGCCGCTTGGCTAACGCTCCGCAGTTTTGCTTCCAAGTGCCCGACAGTTTCGTCGATACGTTGTCTTTGTTGCCTGATTGCCGTAGTTACCTTAGTAAAGCAGTGCATACCGAACACTCGGCTAATCTTTTGCACGCTGCGCCTGTTAAGCATGATCCGTATACTCCGGACAGCATGGATAGTCCTAGTCCTCGCGTATTAGCTGTTACCGGCGAGGTACCGGACGTAGATTTAATAAATAACATCAACGAAGAGGTTGGCGAGGACGTCGACCCTGCGCATCGTATTTCAAGTGCTTCTAAACGAGGGAACATGGCAGTATCGCCGGCGTTGTTAAAGTCAAAATTGGAGCTGATTGTTCGGAGTAAGAGTCGAGACACGAGCAACTCCAGACGCGGAGTAGACGATGATATTGAGATTACAAAAAGTCAGAGCGAATGTGACGTAGAAAACGACGCCAAATCTGCCGGTGTAAAAAAGGACCGAAGAATTAGCGATGTTTCGTGGCAGAGGTCACATTTGTTGACTCGTGCATGGGTCCAGGGTAGAGGGCATCAAAGTTACGATTCTTTTCACTCGAATTCAACGCGCAGATCCTTTTCTAGCTCTGATTCTATTAATATAAATGATTTGGCACCCGATATGGTGATACCTAGAATAGCCATAATTAATCCTAGTAATTTTGAGTCAAATGAAAGTTCTGTACATCTTCATGATGACAGACAGAGCTGCACCTACTCCGAAACAAGGCTAAGCAGTTATTCGGATAATAGGACGAAAACTATAAGCGGAGAAGCCTCAAGTTTAGAAAAGTCCAACGAGATTACCAGCAACGTATTTCAGGAGCGAGGAGATGCTTGCCTCGACATGAAGACAAACTTCGAAAATATACAAGATCAGAATATTTATGTCGCGGTTACTGAATTAGGCATACCCGAAAAGTTAACTGGGACATATCTACTAGATGACTGCAGTATTACCAGCGATATAGATAGAAATTTAAAAAAATTAGAAAAAACTGATCCAACGGTAGGGACACCAAAGCTGCAAGATACATTCGATTCAAAATCTATGAGCAGGGACAACAATAACCAATATATACTCGAGGATGAAAAATTGGAAATTCTCAGGTCTGAAAAAGAAGTGAAATCTCAGAGTGTGGAGATAAACAATGATTCAGGAGAAATAGAGGCGGATGAAAAATCAACGATCTTAAATAAGGACGAAGATTACAAGTGCAGTAATTCTGTCACGGTGGAGAATGATTGTTCAAATATTGGAATAGAAACAATGGATCTAGATAAAAGTCGCGTAGAAGATAAGATAAAAAGTGAAACCAGCGAGACGCCAAAAAATTTGGAATCACAGCGTAGTGATATTAATGTGATAAATGAAAACCTGAATACGTATGTTAGTAACGCAGTATCATCGAATGAAGTAGATTTATCGAAATCGGAAAATCGCGAAGATATTTTGAGTTCCAGGAACACGACGCGAAGTAATTCAACGCAGAGTAAGGACGGTGATGTAAGACTAAGATTAAAAGTTTGTCGGGTAACCGAAAAGTGTAAAAATGATATTGCCAAAGAGAAAGGCAAGTGCAAGAAATGCTGCTGCATAGTATCCTGAAATTAAGTTTGACTTTGTCACGAGCAAAAAAATTCTATCAAATTTCTATTTATTTTTCTAATTTTAAATCGTACTACTATTCACGCAACATAAATATATAAATCGTGTCAGTCCTGAATCTCATTTTTTCAGCATTCGTTGTTATTTATCTGAAAATATTATTTTAATCAAAGTCATTGAACCATAAGTATTCCATGCATGAAGTGGAGAAACTTA
The DNA here is from genome assembly GCA_963932425.1 of Athalia cordata. Classification (NCBI taxonomy): domain Eukaryota; kingdom Metazoa; phylum Arthropoda; class Insecta; order Hymenoptera; family Athaliidae; genus Athalia; species Athalia cordata. The sequence continues at coordinate 3,400,012 of OZ010627.1, forward strand.
AGCTAATTTCTGCTTGAATCAAAAAACATACGTATACGTATCTATTAGTGAGTTGATGGTATTCATTCATTTTAATGCAAAAATTAAATTAAATCTCACGTGAGCGTAGTGATATGAAAGAAACGCCCTATCCGATGTATTATGCGTGGATAAACAATAATCCACATCATTATATTTTGTATATATAATCTGTAACTGTTGCATAGATCATAAAATTCAGTCGCTTTGTTTGACTGTGATTAATTCTACAGAAATATTATGTTGATTTTAAAGAGCTGCGCAGAGCTCAATGGCATCCTAGTATTTGGATTGAACTGCCAAAGTATTCAATAATCATGCACTTTATTATGTTGGGGTATGACGACATAAATAGTTCATACTTGACAGTCTTTTTTTCTCACTTTTTCCGCTTTGAATCTTTAAAAAGCGCACAAATAACTTCTTTTCATTTCAATAAAAGAGGAACACTATCGCACCCTCGCTTGTGTAAATTTTATTACTATCAACAATCAATTCTAAGTCGAAGCCAAATTATAATTTTAAGCTAAAAGTTACTAAAATAGCAAAGAAATCAGAATCTCTTGGACTGCAGTGGAATAAAAGTCATAATAAGTTAAGGTCAGGTTCAATTAAGTACTTCGATTTTTCTGGGAGGTGTTAAAGAACCCCGATAGATCGCAAAAACGTTATTGAAATAAACTCGCTATCATAATGAGCAAGAAAACGGAAGTGGTAGAGTACTTTGTTCTATGAATCTCAAATGATAGCTTTTCTATTCTATGGATATATTTTTTCTATTGTATAGTGCAATGGGCTCGAGTGTTCGGGTTAACTAGTTTCGTTATGAGACAAAAATTATAGGTGTAGTGGAAGAAGTACTGATTTCGCTAAGTATTATAGTTAGTTTATCATTCGCCCCAACGATAATCACCGTACTGTCAGTTGCGGCGAACTCCTGTTATCGTATTATAATTATTATATACAAGTCTATTAGGAAACAAAAATAAATATCAAATGAGTGATAATGGGTGGTATTGTCGGTACAGAAAAACAAACAATCTCCGATGCTCTTCGCATTTCTAACTGTTATAAAACATCGACTACCAGAATGTCTAGGCTAATTCTTAGCAGTTTGTAATAGATTTTACTCTTTTGACTCAAGAATTTATTCATATGAATATTTCTCATCCGGTTTTTGAGATAAATATGACTGGGGCAATTGTCGTTTTTTTTAGAATTTCAGGTCTGATGGACCGTATTTTTATCCGGTTGTAATATATAAAACAATTAAGCACCTTTTAAATACCTTTTTTCTAACCCGACAATTATAATTCAATAATTAAAATGACCCAGGTATAAAAATGTAGTTCACTAGATCGGAGGTCAAGGAAAAAAAAAATATTGTATTATTATAAGTGTAAATTTAACTAAATTATATTTTGCCATATTAATTTTTAGATTTTAATATCAATGATCCGGTGTTTTAATTGTACTATGCATTTGTATAGTAACTATTTAGCGATTTTAACATTGCAATTAGTCAATAATAGTTGTTATACAATATCGGTAGTTATATATCATAGAAATCAGCTTGATTACAGAAAAATCAGTAATGTGTAAATAGATGATATTGTATTGAATATTATCATCATTATTCTTTTTTTGTAAATATAAACTATTATTTTTTTATAGTTATTTATCAAGGTTGCTTTATTATTCGCACCTTATTAATTTTATAAGTTTCCCCCCCTAATATATTTTCATCGTAGAAATTGAATTATACGTGCAGCATAATTTATTATTCATCGCTAGTATGACCTATAATAATAATACACACGATTAATTCTTCAATATGTGCTTTCGGAGTTTTACGCTACTTTATAACAATATCAATTAAAAATCTGTTTCTCTTTATCTTTAACTTTATCATTCAAAATGAAATTTCTGTATTTTTATTCAATCAGTTTTCAATTATTCTACTCATTCCTTCGTTTTATGTGTGCCTTTTTTATCCACATACATTTAAATACTTACTAACAAAAATATATACCGGTTTGATTTATTACTATTGTTATTATTAATTTTACTCGTTTATTTTTCTCTTCTCTTTCATAATACATTATAATAATACCTGCTTTATGAAGGTAATTATTTGACTTTTGATATTATTTGATTTTTATTATGCTATGTTTTTTTTTTCTGTATTTTCTCTTTTTATTTTTAGTTTATCCGTATCAAAATAATCTTACAACGCATGTTGATTTTGTTGTCATTGTTTTCGATGTTGTTGTTATTATTATTATTATTATTATTATTATTAATATTGTAATTGTTGTTATTATTATCATTATTATTATCAGTGTAATGTGTGTTAAATATTGTATCCCTTTTACTTTTATTTAACGTACGCGCTTTTGCCGAAATAATTTTTATTTTACTTGTAATACATATAACATACGTGTTATTAATATATATCATTATATATCACTTTGAAACTTGAGTGTACATGCCGTACGTGACGCAGCTATGTAATCATATATACATAGGTGATATGTTAAAGTATTGATTGTTTGATTTCTAAAAAGTTAATGTTTTGTCGCGCAGATTCTACGTCTACCGATGTTATAAAGCACGTAGAAGAAAAATTAAGGTCGAGACCACCGAGTATAACGAGTCCCCAAGATGTATACAACAACGGTACGGCAACAATAACAAGATATATACACATTAAGCATGCAGATTCTCCGGTGAAAATATTTCGAGAAACAACCGTCTGATATTATTACATAAATACGTTATAGATATAGTAAGTATATATAATATATATATGTATAATCTGATACCGCGTATACATAATTATTTATAATTATCTTAAAAGCTATAAAATGAAAATGAAAACAAAACAAAAAAAAAAACCAAAGAGAAAAAAACATAAAAACAAGCAAGTAGTTGATTTTCATGCAGATTAGGTATGTATGTATGTGTGTAATGTAATGTATGTAACGTTAAGTATATGGCCCTGCAGATAAATTACATGGCTGAAAAAAAAAAGAAAGAAAATTAAGTGTCGAAAATTATTCCGAGTTATGTAATATCGATGTTCCTATACGATGGTATGATATGTACTTATATACAATTTGTATTTACGTGTTTCGAGAAAAAAATTTGTTTTGTTCCAATGAACGACACGGCACGAAATACGACGTGATCGATGATCAAATTTAACAATATTTTGACGAGCGCTGATCTAGTCATGAAATTTTCTAATCCGAAATATAATACTAAAACGAAGTTTTCTCTTTATAGAAAAAAAGAACTTTCAACGTTTCTCATCTTGGCAACCTATAACGCATACTTGTTTCGAACCTTTGTTTTTGTAAAATGTTGTATAATATTTCGATTCAATTAAAAATTCAAACGTTTTTCCTCAATCTATATATTTTTGCATCCAATCAATAATTTTCATTGCATCGATAATCTTTTTTTTTATTAGGTATTTATTACCCGAATATTTTAACATCAATTTTACTTATCTACAAATTAATTTCAATTTCTAAATGTTCACTAATTATCGACTATTCGGAATAATAATAATAATAACAGCAACAATAATAATAATAATAATGATTATGTAATATTCATCTTCAAAATACTTGAACCATTCCACGATAATAGAAATAATGATGATGATAATATGTTTTATTGTATTTGAAAAAACGCCATACTTAGAGATTCAGTGATGAAATGAATTTGGGTAATAAAAGCGGATTAAAAAAGTTGATGAAAAAAAGAATTTAATTAATAATAATAAGAAAAATAATCTAAAAGAACTTTCGTGAATAGATAAACAAATGTGTTAGATGATTGATTCTAATTAATTACGTAAAAATATAGGTATAATAGATCATTGTTAGTTTGTATAAGAATTATGTGAAACAGATTTTCAAACCATTCCCATCCATAACTATTATTTCATCATGTATAATATTTATAATTTATGAGAAAGGAAAACTAATGAAATGCGAGTAGCGAAAGAGTGAGGGAGAAAAAGATGTAATTAGAATATGATTATACGTAGAACGTAAAGAGATCTAGATGTTATTAATTGAAATTATAATTTAGAACCAATTATATTATGTTATTTAATAAATGAACATTGATGTAATATATCTCTATAATCATTTATAAATTTATCTTACGTACTTGAATCTTATTTATGTCGTCATTGTTTACTAGAAAAGTTACTCTGTGATCAGAGATACACGAAAAAGCCCTTTTCGAATTTGCAGGAATTAAAAACAAGAATCCTCTGAAAATACAAGAAAACATAATTGTTAACGTCGAGTAATTTTTGCTATTCTTCTTTGTCTAAAGTTATGTTTCATGTATTATTAATGCATGCGTGACACGACTATCCTGTTGAAACAGCGATGAAATATTTAAATGACACAATTTAATGCATGCACCGCGTAATTTTGATATTCCCTTATTATTCATTTCGTAATTATAACTGTTCGAGGACGAGAAAAAATGGCTCGAACTTTTCGCGTGGAAAGTTTGAAGAATGACGAGATAAAATTAAAAGCGTATTATGTGAATGAAATCATACCGTATGTCGTAGAACGAAATCGGAACAATCCAAAAGATATTGGCCGCCTCGGCGATTCCCCGACACATCTAGGAATGGGGAAAATTCGAGCTAAAACATCATTAGCCAAATACACTGTAGATTTTTTCAACAAGGCAACTGTACATGGATTAAATCACCTCGTTGCACCCCACAGACACTTCTTTGAAAGGTAAAAATTTGTTGGCTCTTCATTCATGAACTGAAATTGTAACTGTTGTCTTATGTTAGAATTTTGACGGTCGTCTTCATCTCTGCTGCCCTTGGTTGTTTGGTTGCAACTTCGCTCTATTCTTGGTACCAATACCGACATAATCCTACAGCAATGGTTCTGGAGTTTGATTATCAAAATTTCAACATCACAAAACCAGCGATTACCATATGCCTTGACGAAACGGTTTCTTCGGAAAAGTTTCCCGAAGTCTTCAAAAAGTATGTGGTATGACAACATCGAAAAAGTATATAAAAAACTTGAAAATAATAGGTATAAAACTCAACGCAGACACGGAGTTGCGGACACACCTCAGGCACAGGCCTTTTTCCGTTTCATTTCAAATCCAAATTACTTGACGCTGAATCAAACTCCAATGTACACTGAAACACCATCCAATAAATGGATGGAGATAGTTCGGGACTTGTACTTTGACCTGGAGCCAAACAAATGTAGCTTAGCGGAATGCCAAGATACATATTTAACGGATGTTGTGACTGAAAGGGGTATGTGCACGACCTTGTTCGGGGCATACAGTAATTATTCATCTCTAGAGTAAGTATCCACGCTAGTTTGGAGGAAAAAATTTCAGATTTTATCGCACATTTGTTTACAGTTATTGGCTATCTGATAACTGGACGATCTTTCCTGAAAGAGACTTGCCGGTCTATGAATATGCTCATCGAAATGACAGGATTAACTTGAAGCAAATTCCAAGGCCGTACAAAGAAAGTATTATTAATTATTGCATATGGTAAATAGACTGAAACAAGATAAGCGAATATCGAGCTTTTGATTAACAGATGAGCCTTCACCACCCCAAAACATTGCCAACATTTCAGAGCTGGTGGGGCCAGTTCACAGAGATAGAGATGATAGATATGAAAATAAGTGTGGAAGAAATCGAGAGTTCTGATAAACTAAGAGAACTGACTTCGAAGCAACGACCATGTTTTTTTCCAGAGGATGCCAGCCTTCGTATGTGGCCGCTGTATACGAGAAACATGTGCATTTTGGAATGCAGGTATAATTTTATCAAAAATAAATGTGGGTGTTATCCACATTTTGCTAGACCGATGCGTGAGTATCATTTTTTAGCTGACGAAATTAAGCTTATGAACTTGGTTTCCGTTGACTTTCGAACATTGCGCATTTTTATAATACTTTTTAGCGGGGATTCCAACTTGTAATGTGAAGCAATTACACTGCATTGGAAATAATTCCCAGTCGATAATTTCGTTGAAAATCAACGGAGTTCATCTATGCTCGTGCCCAGGGGACTGTAATACGTCCCATTACGCGAAAGTTTACTCCAACGAAGTCAACCTGTAATTACAATTTGTAGTTATATCAAAATATCATACTGCTTCCACTTTTTCTTCAGCCATGCCCAATGGCTCTAGCGAAGTATTGATCAAAATAGCCTCAATAGTATTTTATATTGAAGGGGTCAAGCGAGCAGAACGTTGTTGGATAGACCAGTGAACATTGACGTGGTGTTTCCCTTTGTCAAACTACGATACGAAATCTTCTTCGGGTTCAACGACTTTTTAGGTAAGATTATCAATGATTTCTGATAGATTCGCTGAACTACGGCCGTATTTTTATTAGTTTCAGTCGGGGGAGCAGCCGGGCTATTTCTTGGCGCGAGTATAATATCCTTGGTCGAAATTCTCTACCACATCACACTGCGGCTTTTCTGTTACAGCACTAATATTCGTAAATACAGAACAGAGTAATTCACGGTTTAATCTATTTTAATTAGGAAAATCAAATTCTTTTTACAGAGTACGGACTTGGGATTCAATCAGTTCGGACTACGTAGGTTGTAAAATAAAATTTATTATTTTTTTTCTCCTTTCCATGACGCAGTAGGTGTCAATAAATATAAGTTATATACATATAAATATGAAACGAGGAATATTTCTAGTAACATTCAGCATAAAATTGCATACTGTACAATGAAACGAATAAATATAATATTTATTTAAATATTCATTTCTAACTTCTTTGTTGTACGTCACGTCGAGGTAGAAATTCCGGCGATCAACACCAGCTACGCTACAAAGATGCTAAAATATCACTGAAAGGTGTACCCGGTTCTTTTGCCGCTGTTTCAAAAGTCTCAACGAATGCCTTCTTCTGATTCGCGTCCGTCAGCTGTAATAAATACATCGAAGATATCACAAAAATTAGTCGCTGAACTGCAAGTATCGTTGAAACAAGACTCTGGTCTTACGCACCTTTTGATAAAAATCTGCAGCCGATATACAGAGGATTTTTTTATCCTCGTACTCGTACTTTCCAATTCTTGACTGGACATGTGGAAAGCTGTTATCATAATGCGAGTGTAAAGGAATATCCTCAGAACATTTTTACCTATTTATACATGCAAAAACTATATTATTGTAATGAAATCTGACAGCTTTCAAAGTTTTCAGCATTAAAAGGATACAATGCTCTCAACCAGGGATTTGTAGTCGCGCTGATGAAAAAACACGACAAACACCACGTCGACATGACGATCGGTAGACTCTGTATGAAATTCGGTAAGCTAAAAACCACCCAATCCTGGAGTAAACCAAGTTGAGCACTGTTACAAGCTCGCTCGCAAACCTAAAAAAAAAAACAAAATAATCATCGATTAACGTAACACTTAAAAATTAACGATGCCGAAGCATTTTCATACGCAGTAAAGCTCACCTGGAAGACAACTGCAGATAATAATCTGGGGTGAGGTTGCTGCGGTGACAGAAATTCCCCAATTACTTTGGTAAGAATTTCAGAAGGTGGAAAAAAGTCACTGAGAACACCAGGTAAAACTCCGCATAATACTTCAACCTCCATGGGATGACCCTTTTTTATTCTATCAAAGATTGCCGACGTTCGTTCGATCGACTGGACCAATACTTCGGGCTCTTCATCTGGAAGTGGTTCCTCGATTTCGGGTTGATTCAATTTTTCAGCTGCTCCAGTATACATGCAAGTAAGCAACAGCTGTAAAGCTGGCAGTGCCAGTACCGGACTCGCCTGTTTTAATCTATCAACGGCAACTTTCACAATTTGTTCAGCAACTTTTCCTACAACACTCTTTGTAGCGACTAATCTTTCCAAGCCCTGGAATAAATCAATTTCGAAAAATTTTTATTTCATAGCATCGTAATCTAATATTAAGAAAAAAAAAAAATGATCTTTGATTACCTGTAAGAGAGTTTGGTGAAGCGATGTAGAAATATTCTGAGTATTGACTAGAGTAAGCGCTAAGTCCAGTACCGCGGGAGCTTCCGCATCTGGCGGTGTATCTTCCGTGTGTTCCAACAGAAAGAAGACTAAAGCCCACATAACACCTTGGTGCTCTTCACTTTGACTCAACACACTAAAATCGCATAATTATCGATAATCAATAATAATTTACTTCAGATCGGAAGCAGCGTTATAATAAAACACGTACCCATTTGAGTCCTGAGTATCGATGTGTTTCTGAATGTACTCTATGGCTAACGGGTGAATGAGATTTAACGTCTCTTCGCAACTGGCAAATACAGCACTTTGCAAAAGGTACAAGGTTCCATGTAAGGCAAAAACCCTGGCAGGCAAGAATCCAGACTTCAAACTGGCTTCGACCAAGCGTTTCACTTTTTCTAGAGTTTCTCCGTTCTGCAAAAAATTTACAAATGATACAGAACTTGATCTAATACAACATGGCTCACATCGACAAATATACATGGACATGTGAACTCACCAATGGTGATAGGACTGCTGCTGCTTTGCATGCCGCGATCACGAGGTACTGATGTAAGATTTCATTTTCAATAGGATGGACTTTTGACAAATCTAAGCAAGTATCGAGCATCCATTGGTACTGCGATCTCTCTGTAAAGAGTTCGGAGATTGCGAGAATGGACTTGATCACTTCGTTCAATAATCTTAAGGGAGTGTTCGCTCGTGGCGAAGTCCAAGATGAATAGAGCTCCAGCAGAAAACGAAGACAGGAATTCAAATCCAAGGATAAAGATGACAGGACATTGTTTCGATAACTCTTCAACTCCAAAACATTACTGCTCAATTTATCCTCGTGTAGAGAACACGAAGCCCATAGATAGGGTACGGATAATTGGCTGTAACTGTATTTATGCCTGTTCCAAACCCGTTCGATATTTCCTCTACGGAAAATGTGATCCAGCGTCAAGCCATGCGTTATTTTAGGATCCGCAACGTTTTCGAACTTTGACAGAAGGGTTTCTTGTATGGAGAAAAGTTTCTGGGAGCTAATCTTGTGTAAGGCGAGCTGTGGGTCTCTTGGCTGATGAATTAAATGACTATTCTCTGGGTTCCCAGGACAAGGCAGAAGCAAAGTTTGCATCAACAGACTCGTTATCGCCTGCACTGCTAAGCTCGTGGCTTGAATGGATACAGCGAGTTCTTCCACTGGCATACCTTCGTTTTGACTGATATTTAAAACACTTAGTAATGCCATCCATATTTCCTCAAATTGTAGCCTCGACGTCCATCCTATCAGAGTAACCCTGTAGATGAACTGTTCGAGAATGTCAACTTCGTGTAGAAGATTTGATTCCGAGGATAACAGGGGAACTCGGCACATTGTTGGTCCCGAGCCAACGACATGCCAGCCTTGTTTCCAGACCAGCGGCGGAACAAGAACAAAGGAATTGACTAATGACTGTCTGCTCACAGTCACAACAAGACTTTTAATTGGGTTGAATAAAAACGCAGGAATATTATCCGGGCAATCCTCCGATTGTCTTTTTTCAAGCCAAGCAATTAGCGTTGCCATTTGTATGCAAGCTTCCGCGTATGATTTTGTTTCAACTTTTTCTATTGCTGGTCCTAATCCAGAGCCGTTTACAGTGGGAAGACGTTGATTAGTTGTCAATAAATGTTCGACAATTCTAGTCAATGCTACAGCTGCGGTACAAACCCAATTAGGACTGTTGCCGAACACCTTATGTAAATTTTGGTTTTTTAAAATTGTCTCTGCACACCTCAACGCGGCCTCTAGTTCTTGGGGTTTCAATTTTCTAGTACCGTTCTCGTACTCCTTTATCATCCAGTTCGTCACCTCGAAGCACAACAAGCAAAATTTTGCTAATTCCTCTTCGAACTTTGATTCGACTTCGGATAGGCCATATTTTATTAACGCCGGCAGTGTATCGATGTATACAATGACAGATGGAATAATTGTAAATACGGTGTCCCAATAAACAGTATCACTTATTAGCTCTGAAATTCTTGCTTCATATTTAGCTTCTTTGGCAGTCATATCTCGTCGAACGGGACTGAAAATCTCACGTTGTTTTGGCACGAGCTTATTAATGTTCTGAACACGTTGGAGTAAACATTGCTTGGCTGCTTTATACAGCGAATTTTCTTCAAAGATTATATCAGTTTCTATAACGTCTTTTCTAAACTCGAGTTCTTGGCATTTTTGAAATGTCTTTCTTAATCCCAATTTTATACATTCCTTCAGGATTTCAGCATTGAACTCGTTGGAGGTCATAAGTTCTGCACAATCTTCAAAACTAAGATTTTCGAGAAGTTCCGCTGATTCTAATAAGCTGTATTTACCGTTAGGATGACAGCAGCGTAGTTTTGTTTGAAGATAAAACCAGCTCTGATCTAATTGTATGTTTCTAATAGTTGCGGGATTGAACGGCCGACGATGTTCTAGTTCAAGGGGTGATAAATCATAATGTTGGGTACCTAACTTATTTAGCAGACTGACCAGTGTCCCATGTTTCTTTGCCAATTTCGTTGAAAATAAAGTATTCATCATCTCAATAAAATCTTCTCTTGGTAGCTGCATTTTAATGTCTTCCGGGGTCATCATCAGCAAGATTTCGGCCCTTCGGCTTGCTATTTTAGCAGCGAGCCTGCTAAGAGCCAAATGTTTGGAAGCGAGTAATCTCGGTACCATTGCGAGAATAAGGGCTCCACTTTGAGAATGATGCGTCCCTTCTAAGCATTGTAACAATCTCTTCACAAAACTTGGTTTTGACAGATCTAAACATCTCGCAGCTATGGCTTGAACCAATAGACCGCTGGCAGCTGGATTTCTGTGGACGGCTGCAGCGAGTAATTCTTTGACCGGAGGTTCCCTAGCCAACATGATCGTCTCTTCGATGTGATTGATCAATAGCCAAGTCAGAGGTTCGGCGTCATTTATGTTTTCACATACGTAGTCGCAGAACAAAATTATTCCACCTTTCCTCACAATTTCTCCATTGATGCTGCATAGATCCTCACTTGAATCTGGCTTTTCTAAAGTGGTGGCACTCGTGCTGTATCTGCTGAGCCCCGAGCGTGGAGTATTGTTTGAAATTTGGGTAGCCAATATTTTTTCCCAAAAGGTCAATTCGCTGAAGCCCAAAAGTGTCATCAAATAGGCCCACTGACAGGTTATTATCGGACATTTGCTGGCGATTTGAAGCATTAAGGAATTAAGTTCTGCCACCGGTAGTTTATCTTCTTCGATCACATTACGTCTTTGTATCATCTGCATTGTAGCATTGGCCACTTTACAGTGACTTCCTGATTCGAACATGTGGATACATAGTTGTAGGAAGAAGGTAAATTGCTGTATAAGGTAGTCGTCGTTTCCTGCACAATTCGCAGCACCGAGATAACAGTTATTACGATTAAAATCGATCAAGCCCACGAGATCGTAAACCTTACATGTTATCAACCGAATAACTTTGAACAAAAATCTTGCTAGGACTTTCTCTGGGGCAATGTCGAACATGCTCGCATTCGTCGCGTTCAATGGATCGGACATGGTTTCTGTCGAGTGATAAACAGAACCTAGATGAAAGTTGGCGTTGTATAAACTCAAATCGGAGAGCCTGGCCAGCATGGCTTCCTCTTTAGCGTATGATATGAGAGATAGCAATACAACATTCACCGTCCCTAGCCAACGTTCCAATGTTACGATAGAATCTTGCAATGTTGGGGTCAGAATGAACAATACTTTCAGCAATGGATCGACTGGTCGAAAAACCGTTGGAGAAACGGCTGAAAACAGCTTGACTAGCGCTATGTGGGCTTCCTTTGATTCCAGTCTTATCTTTCCCGCAGCTAAGACAGGTAGTACGGAATCTATCGTCAGCCTTGACCATCTCCGCCACTTTTCTTCGCCGTTTCCATCACTGCTGTATCTTGATTCGGTCAGACAGGCTGCTAACAGTCGGATGACTTGATGATATTCAACGAGCCTCAGGAGCATGGAGATCAAAACGTCTCGTGTTGTTTCTAACTCCTTTTGTTCCGACGTCGTAGAGTTTGAACCCCGAGTAAGAAAAATGTCCGTGACCAAAGGTATCAGGGCGGGAATGCAGTGAGTTAGGGGTGGTTGTCCGCTGGCCATGAGACCGTCGCAAAGTTGAATAATTTTTGGGATGCCAATTATCACCTTAGAGTGATACTTTTCATAGGAAAGATGAACGAGAAAATTGAATATCTTTGGTATGAGTTTCTCAGTTTCTTGAATGTGGCCTTCTTCGATGAATTCAAATTGCTTTATCACAAAGCCTATGAATATTTGGTCCTGGTCCAAAAGACAGTAATTTACACGTAATTGAACCAGTTGGCTCAGCAACAATAAAACCCTGCATTGTAGCGGTATGGAACTGGTGACTGTGTATTGTTTTAAAGATTTAATCACCATTGGCTCAAAAAGTCGAATAAAGGACGCCACCGATGCTTTCTGATCGGAATATCGTGACAAACTTTTAAACATCGAACTCAGTTTACGATCTCCTTTCCTTTGTATCAAACTAAACCAACTGAAAATTTAAACAAAAATACTTAGCCTTGGATATTTTTTTTCATTCAAACTTGCCGAAACTGTACTGAAAACAAAACTCACCCAGTGTTGGTTTCGTCCCCGCTCCGACAATTATTCCCAATAGTTTTGATCATGTCTGTCATTTGCCTTGCCGGCGTTTGAAAACACTGGTTAGAAAATCCCTTGGTGTCTTCTTTGAAGAGATTTCTTTTTTCAAAACTCATCTGATAATCCGGATTGGTCCATTTGACACTCAAATTACTACCAAACAAACATTTCAGTAGCTGCTGTACACATTGGACCGTTGTAGTCGGTGACAAGACGACGGTAGTCTGGAGATAATGCAGAATCTCTTCAGCTATTCTGCCTGCTTCTTGGATGGTGGCTATTTCTAGGATCTGAGAAAGGACTTGAAGTGAGGCGTTAAGGAGTGAAAGATACATTTCACTGGCTTCCCATTCCAGCGTAGTTTTGTAATTAGAATTAGCAGCCTTCAGAATATCGTAGAGTTTCATATAGTGAGGAAAACTTGAGAACGAGCCCATTTGTTCCTTACCAATCTTTAAACTTGACAATTTTTCATCTTTTTCTTTCGACTTTTGATCAGGAATCAATTTTCTTTTCGGTGAGAGTGATTGGGCAGACGGTAGAGGTGGAAGAGCAGACTTCGTGTTCGGTTGTTGCAACTGTATCTCATCGATGACGTGTACAAAAGTATTTAGAACCCTGATAATGTGGGTTAACAATTCTTCGAGGTGTTGATGCATCTGTTTGTCCTTGAATATACCCCATAACTTACCCGCGTCCGTGTCAGCTTTATTGACGGGATCATCTGGGTGCAAATTACAAAGAGCCATACCTGACGCCAAATTTCCCGCCAATAGCATCAAATGCCTGTGAGTCGATAAATCCAGACTTAATGGAGACGATGATAATAAAGACGTTGTCAATGATATCAAACTATTCCGCAACGGAGTAGATATGTCGCCTGTAACTGGCGCTTCGTTGATTGTATCCCCTCGATTATTAGACCGTTTGGATGATTTCTTGATAACTGCTTTTGGGATTAAACAATCCCAAGCGCTCGGATAACTTGTAGTCAAGAATGTTTCACTGAGTAGGCTGAGAGCTTCGCAACAACCATAATTCAAATACTTGGAAGATCCTATGACGAGTTTCTGCGTGAGTAAGCTCACTATTCGAGACAAGGCAGATTCAATTGTCTCATTGTGTTCTTCTCCGTTTTGTTGGTACAACGAGTCAAACGGCTTTGGTAGACTGTCGACTAAAGAATTGTAACTCATTTGATGAGAAGTATTTTCTGTTGGCGTCAATATTATTTCTGACAAATACCTTGCCGTCAACTTTGACGCTTTTCTTGTCACCGCGGACTCATTGGGATGTTGGTAATACAGCAACGGAACGATTCTAAAAAGTCACCGAAGAAAAAAATAACCTTGTTCAAATGCTCAAAGGCTGATGAAAAATTACGTCCAAAAAGTAAACGCTTACTTAACAATGGCTGTGGCTGTAGCGTGACGTACTCGTTGATCTTGGTCTCCGAGTAATTCGATCATGACGGAGATAACACTTTCTTGAATCTGAGATGCCCCAGTTATGCATGCAACAGTTGTATAGGGTAATTCGCTGAGTACCTCGACTAATTTCACTTTGACAAGAAAATAAGGGTTCTTGACAAGCAACGGAAGCGCTTTTAGAATGGGTATTGCATACTTGTTGTCCGCTGACTCTATCATTTCTGTCAGACATATATTCAGTGCTGAAAGTGTTTGTCTGCATGTTGTCGCCGACTCATCTTCCAGCCCCTATAAATGAATAAAATTTTACAGCTTTTATAGAAAATGGATAAAAACTATGCGTCAAAATTTCAGTGTTCCAAATTTCATCCAAAAGGACTACAGACGGTGTTTTGCGTTAATTTCTTTACTTTACTGAAAAGACAGTGAGATTGATAGAAACACTCACCTGCAAAAGTAGCATCGTAAGATTTTCAAGTGATAAAAGTTCGCCCCTTATTTTATCGGGTGTCGTTGATTTTAAAAAAATGTCCATATTTCTATATTTACTACTAGATTGAAGAAAAACAGCTTTCAAAAAAGATCCGATAACCGTCGCCACGTTACCTCGTATCTGAGGGTCGGGGTGATCAGCGAAAAGTAAAATGTCACTTATGTACTGTTGGTCCCCGTCGTCAGTTTGATTTTTATCAAGTGTTGATAAAAACAAGTTTGGATATAGTCGAATTATGTGAGCGACACAAGTCAATGCGAGAGATTTGACGCTGACGCGAAATATTTGGTCGGGTATTAACTGACCAGAACTTCCAGTCAGCAAAAACGAGGACACCAAGTATCGACAACAATATTTTAACGGAACATCCGCATCTGTAAAGCTTCCGATGTCAGTCTCCTTGAATAAAACCCCAGAGGATGTCCTCTGGGGTGACACAATAGATGACATCCTTTCCTGATGCTCATCTTCCTTAGATTGTACGCTCGGCAAACTGATATTATTCAAACAGTCAGTTTTCTCCATTTCACTTCCAGCATCACTTCCTTCTTCCACTCCTTCACCTTGTGACGATATTATGATAATTTACACAACGTTACAAAATTATAATCTACGCGAGCATAAATCCGAATATAACTCACTATCAAGAGGGCCAATAATCAGGCCACTGTAATTCTCCAAGGACTTTTCTGTCGTATCAGTAAGTTCATTACTAGTCTGCTTGATGGGAGGTCTTTGAATGACTGGTAAGAGATTTTCTGACTCCACGATCCACTTTTCAATAGTCGGTCTAATTTCAGGAATATCCGGATCGAAAAGATTCAATGTTGAATCAGAATGTTTCCCAGAAATAGTCGTAGTTGAGATGCTCATTGTTCCCAAAGAAAGCCTTACCGAATTCTCACTCAATGTTATTCTGCTACGTCTTATTCCTTCACAAGACACCAAAACTGGGAGTAATTCTTTGGAAGGGAATTGCAGTATTTGAGCTAGAGTCTCAAGAGCCGCATTAACAACATTGTGATCTGAGTGCCATTTGGCAAAGTGTAAACACAACTCATACACCTGTATTAGACTATGAAGGGCCACATCTGGTTGCTCCAAAGTCGAAGCTTCATTGATATGAGGTATTATCACCCTCAAGCAGCCAAGTACACCGATTACAGTAGCTAAATGCTCTTCATCTTCAGTTATTGGCACAAGCGTATCTGTTTGAAAGTAATTAAAAGTATTTGAATAATAAATATTGCAAAATACCAATCCGATTGCTCACAGATCTACTTCTCTTATACCAAACTCATTCAGACACAGTTAAATTAAGTAAGTCCATGTTCTTCTTACCTATGAGATGTTGTAAAACATAAGCTAAGAACGTTTGAGGTTTTCGAGAATTCAAACATGTTGTCAGAATCATAGTGGCTGCTGTTCTTCGAAATACAGCTTGTGCCGAAGATATATTCTGATAGAATGCCTTCAAAAGTGTCTGGAATTGAAGTTTGTATTCTATCAAACAACCTTAAGTGATTCGATTCACAAAATAATTTGACTGGAAAATATTTACCTTAATGTTGCTATCGGTAGTGAAATTCCCAAGAGTTTTTAGAATCAATGGCAGAGCATTGGCCAGTGTCTCGATAACAGATTCTTCAGGACGTTCGGAAATGGCTACAATGCAGGGAATCAAGTTTGCAACAAAAGCCTTTCCTTTAATTGGACGAATCATATGTCCTAGCTGCGCAAATCTCCATAATGCTGTTCTCAAAGTTCGTGCTGCCCCATTGTTTTTAATTTCATGGTACAATACTATTTGTACTTTAACTATATTACCATCCGTCATAGCCTGATAATAAATATAATTAACGTCAATCACATTCTTTTTGTCCCTCTAAAGTCAACTTTCATCTGCTGACCTTTGAACACATCCCAGAGAGATTTCTCCCAAATTGAATATTATTATGCACTTGTAAATTGATTACGATTAGAAGAACAGGGGCAAGCAAGCCACTGACAAAATACTCACCCTTATTATTTTGTTCAAACACTCGTCAGCTACCATCCTGACATCAGATTCAGAATCATCACATAACAAGAGTAACGTCTCCACAGATACAGTGAGAACTTGTGAAAACTTAGGTGTTAGTCTCGCTGTGGAAGAGCAGATGCCATCAGCTATCGTCATACAATGCGCTATCTTTTCTTTTTTCCTGCAAATAATCGTAGAGCTTCTGTATCATTGTACTTAAACTTTTGGAATGGCTATGATTCATTGACAAGTTAATGTTTCATGCCATTTGTTTTCTAGTCATTATTTTCAACGGGAGATAGGTGAAATTTGATAGAATTCAGGCATAGCATATAACCTTAATGGAAGTATCTAAAATTCTATTGTCATAACTGACATGGGAAAGGAGAATCCTTGTATACGTGATAAAAAATTTATTTTTGTAACTTTCGGTCTGTGAATATTGCAAGTACGCTTCCATATATGTTTAAAAAAATATTATTATTTTGCATAATCGGTCTATACCTTGACGCATAATCGTGGGATGTAGGATCTTGAAGCTGTAGGTGCTTCAAAATATCCACAGCTTTGAGTATTCCGTTAATAGTTGCCATGACTATTTAATGTATTATTCGTACATTTACCTAACCAGTGTAATCACCGTTTATCAATAACATATTGAAAACAATTCACCCTACAAACATTATAACATTGACACTGATTTGACAGGTGGTGCCATGAGTGCTGCAATTTGTATGACCGACCGCTGAACAAACGGCTCAGCTTTCTATGTTTTCAAACTTGCGCTTTCGCAAACCCCCCGCCAAGGCATTAAAAACCTAACCATTATATGTTACAGCCAAACATCTTCATGTGTATACATTAAGAATCTTTCTAGACTAGAGCCCAGATTTACCTCCTGTGTAACAAATCAAAAAATAGTTTGGCATAATTTCTCCCTGAAAAAGAGCTGTTTGAGAGTTACGCCCAAGTTAACCATATCAATAATCTCTCTGGGTTTAATTATTATCGCCAGTAATCAAAGGCAAGCAAGAAGATTTTTCATGAAATTTTATAAATTGGATCGAAACAATTTGGCTCTATAGAAAGTTGGATGAATGGATGATTGGTTAAATAGCTCCAGATTTTTTGATTAATCCAACGACTGTATAACAATCTTCTATGTATTTCAACGTTATCTCAATAACGATGCATTATTGTGGTGAAGATCTCTCCCATTTATTTATAAGACTACGAGATTAATAAAATTTACCCATTTGTGCGAAGAAAACTATGTTTTCCATTTTATTCCTCTACGGTAATTTACTTGACATTTGTTTACTCAATTTGCCACCCTTACATCTGATTCAAAAAGCAATCACACGCGTAATGAGTTATTTATTAATACATTTCGATATCCTACAAAAATTAATAATGGAATCCCTGAAACGACCTAGTGACTGATCGTTAATTTATTATTTGGGCTTTATTTAAACATCTGACATTTTTACGGACTCCCGTTGCACGATTTTGTGGAGAGATCATAGGAAAATCCTTTATTAATTAACAAGAATCAATTAACAATAAGTCGTATCAATAATTACAGCAGTAATTCAGTGTTCCAATCTTCAACTATCATTTTGATCGTGAATTTATTATTCGGGCATTATTCAAACAGCTGACATTTTTACGAATTCCCGTTGCACGATTTTGTGGAGAGATCATAGACAAATCCTTCATTAATTAACAAAAATCAATTAATAAGTCGTATCAATAAATACAGCCATCATTCAGTATTCCAATATTCAACTTTCATTTTGAACAATGGATTTGTTTTTATGTCGTTCAAAAGTTCCCGGACTTTGAAAAACAGTCGAAAGCCGGATAGCTCAACAAAAGACGGTCCAATCGTCACATGGTCGTCGCGGCTCCTGATTGGCCCGAGGGCGAGGAGTGGGGGATCAGTATATATACGGACGCTTGCGCAGCGGCCATAGTTGCTCTTCAACCTTCGAATCTCCAACTCGTCTCCACGCAACTCAGTGCAAGATTCACCTACAGCTAATAACTCCGGATTCTGATACTTGTGATAATCAGCTGAAGAATCTCACCTCATCTGGGTGTATAATTCTACCTAATTAAACATATTATAAATGGTAATACGACGTATTAAAGTCAGTGCAAGTTGCTCGATCTACCGCGCCGTCCCGCGGCCTCTCAGTCGCTCACTGCGCAGCGACGCCATTTTCTCGTCGAACTTTGAATCGACTATTGTGCTCCGCCGAACACTTTTAAGTCAACTATTAGTAACTTGAGGATCTTCGCAGTTAATTTGAAGTGGTGCACGTGAACATCCGAGAAGATTTCTACCAGATTTTCCTACTTGCGTCAAATGGTGAGTTTTTATTTTATTAAATTCATAATTTTTTCAAATCTTTCTACCACGGTATTCTGCGTTGCATCGGCCGCCGGGTGTCTTCGGCTCGACTCGTGACTATTCGTTAACAAGTTCAAACTGCTCTGCAACAAATAAATTACCGCGTCGAATTAATAGAATAATATTTCGATTTCGGGGTGATTTTCGTATTGCTCGGCATCTGTAGTGCAATTGTTTTCGCTTATTCGAAATTTACTTAGCTAATTAAGGCCAAATAGAGGTGAAGATATTACTTTTTTGATCAGATGCAGCTTAGCGATTGGAATACCGGGCTGTGATTATTATCGTAAATTTCAAATTAACTTAGAACTGCAGCGATATTTATATGTGTCTTATTATGCATTACAGAGCTCAGAGCCCGCTGCACTGCAATTACACAGAGCCGGACAAGGATCCAGAAGATTTGTGAACCGAATCTCTGTTCACCGGACTTCGGAAAAAAAAAATGGTGAGTTTGAAATTTAAGTGCTTTTGGTATCATTCTTTCCGAATTCCGTATATTTGTGTCGCTTGTGTCTACGAAATGCATTATAATAAAAGTTTTGATGTTCTGTTTCAGAAAAAAAATTCTTGCTGCACACAATAAAATCTCCTCGTATGACTGATCATCGACCATCAACGTGAATGGGAAAATCTCTACAATTACAATTTTTCGGAAGAATCCGATGGATACTTCAACCTGATCTCTGTTCGCCGGACTAAGGGAAAATGGTGAGTTTGAAATTTAAGTGTTTTTGGGATCATTCTTCCCGGATTCCTTATATTTGTGTCGCTTGTTTCTATGAAATCCATTGTAATAAAAGTTTTGATGTTCTGTTTCAGTAAAAAAATTCTTGCTGCACACAATAAAATCTCCTCGTATGACTGATCATCGACCATCAACGTGAATGGGAAAATCTCTACAATTACAATTTTTCGGAAGAATCCGATGGATACTTCAACCTAATCTCTGTTCGCCGGACTAAGGGAAAATGGTAAGTTTGAAATTCGAATATTTTTCTTCTCATTCTTTCCAAATTCTGTGTATTTCAAAGTTCGTTGTATTAAAAATTTTGAAATATTTTTATTACCTACAGACAAACATTTTTGCTGCATCCAATGGAGTCACCTCGTCTACAGCTGATCGTACAACTGAACATGAAGTGGAAAATCTGGGTAATTAGAATTTTCCACAACTATTTTTTTACTTTATTTTACAAATTTTTGCTTCTTAATATTCATGTTTTTTTTCCTTGTCATTCTCACAGCATCGCCTTTGTGGGAGCATCGCATCAACTTCTCATCTTACCACACCCGCTACGTTCAATCTACTACACAGCTATAACCATCAGGGAGGCAGAGACTTCCGGGTAAATTCCAAGACCCCCGAGCTTGGGAACCAGCTCGGGTCCGGTCTTGGTACCGGCAGCGATGGGGTAAGCCCCAGCAGTTGAATTCCCTCGATTTCTTTGCCAGCTCACACGATGGTGAACGCGGGCATTGAGGTCGTTGTATTTTGTGAAGTCCTTTCCTCCTTTATTTCGCGTGGCGTGGCGGTACTTTAGATTTTAATATCATTTCAGCTCAGGTAATTGTAGGTTTGGTTGTCGTTGAGCATAGCACACCTGCACTTTGTAGAGTCACAGATATAGAATTCTCTTAGAAAATCATTCAGTCAGTCAATCTGTTAGTCAATTAGTCAGTCATAACGAACAGTTTATAAATTATAAACTATTCAAACAAAATCATCATCGATCAATCTTTTAAGCAAGAGTGTGCAGCTCATAGGCAACGGTAAAGACCACCGTTTGATCGGCCCGCGTATTTTCTTGATTTGTCAATAATTTTTTAGCGATCGATCTCGTTTGCGTCGATCACTAATCGGTACAAAAAAAATTTAGTCGTTCGAACGGTGGTTCTTTACCATAGTTTCACTTTCCGTATGAGAATCGGGTGTGTTCAGCAATTCTAACCAATTAAAAAATTCGTAATTCCTTTTTTGAGAGTAATTAAAATTATCAGTCTATAGTTATTTTCACTTCTTCTTCTTTCAAACTGATCAACTTCAACTCATGAATGTAGAAACATATTTTTAACACCTTTCTTCTGCCTGATTCTCTGTTAACTTTATAAGTATCCGATTAAGCTTGAAGCAACTACCGCGGACGTCGTGTGGATTGAGAATAAAAATAAGATCAATATTAAGATTACGATCAAGTCTAATATTAATATGAAGTATATAAGATTACGATTAAGTATAATATTAATGTGAAGTATATAAGATGATAATTAAGTATAATATTAATATGAAGTATATAAGATTACGATTAAGTATAATATTAATATGAAGTATATAAGATGATAATTAAGTATAATATTAATATGAAGTATATAAGATTACGGTTAAATCTAATATTAATATGAAGTATTTAAGATTACCAAATTTCTCAACTAGAAAGAACATTCTTTGGCAACGTTTTCTTTTCTGAAATCTTTATAATTGGCAAGAATTTTGTCGAGTGACAATTATGATTGGGTTCGAATCCCGGTCGAAGAAAAATATTATTTCATCACCTATTATATTATCTTGTTAGCGTTAAGAAAAAAAAAAAAAAATTAGTTATAAGGAACCCCATCCCAAAACATAAATACTTATATACGAAAATGTTATATACAAGTATATAACAAATACTTGTTAATGAAAATAGAAATCGACTTGAGATTATTGTTAAGTTTTAACTGCTAAGTCTGCGCTTACAATTAGTATATTAAGAATCTATACGTAGATTAACGAGATCTAGGATGTCTAATCACCATAAGAATTTTACTTCCCTTACACACAAATCTTTCAGCCCTTAACTTTTTTGTTGCTAATTACGAGTAGATATGAGATGAATTAAATTCATTCTTTTTTTCATTAAATTCATTTTCAAAGATTCTAATCAATTGATATCAAAATATTAAAAAATTTGAATTACTAAAAATCAAGTTACTAAAATCATTCAGAGATTATCAATGTTGTTCGAATTTCGGCACGATAACAAACACACCTTTGCTCAAAATTTAAATGTATTACGGCTTCGGCCGGGCGTGGGCAGCCTTTATATTTCTATACACACAACAGGTACGGTAAGTTTTTGAACGAGATACCACGGCAATAAATGTGAGATATGACTGAGATGGAATGCTTTGGTTGAGATGTATGTGCACATGGGAATTGTTTTCCCTTACACACTATAGCCCTTAACTTTTTCATGTTAGAAAGAACAAAAAAAAATAGCAATTCTTAATTAATTCGACGCCTAAAAACACACACATTGTCGAATATTAAACGGCTTCGGCCGAGGCGTGGGCTGCCTAAACACATTTACACTCTAAAAATTTTTGTTGTCTCATAAAATTTTTTTATATATTTTATTTTTTTGTCGAGTCAGTTGTCATAATTTTGACAAAACGAATGTGAACCGAATGTTTTGGAGCGCCGGCGCAAGTATGAATTGGGGTTTTCGTCAGTAAAATCTTTTCTTGGATAAATATAGGCGAAAGGCAGGTATAGGTAAAATCATGCATCGCGAAGGGTGTTTTTATCTGGAATGTTTATGAAGTGCGAATGCGAGTGTGCAAGTCATATAGTTTTAACCGTTGGGTGGGATGTGGGCTAAACAAAATTGGGGTAGGCAAGAAATCGGAAGTGCAATTACTTTTCTTTCCACAGCAATTCCAAGTGATCAATTGAGCATAAGATTTTATCAAATTGTATTATTTAATTTTCTACGATATTTTGCTAGATTTTTCTTATCCAATAATTCTCTTCATGTGGTCCCTTAGATCTTTTCGCTGTCGATAAGATCTAACAGACCCTTTTACTTTCAATAATTCACAAACCCAAACTACACGAATTCAATTGAATTAAATTATTTTTTTGCTTTCCCGTAATATTTTTATGGTCACTTGGAATGGGCAAAATGCGTCCACCTTGCTCTCCGTACCAGCCGTGGTGCATGGAAGTGAGGTGGACGTTGAGCTCGAAGACTTCGCGTCGAAGAGGATCGCCGACCGCCGACCGCCACGCCACAAATTTTATGTCCTTTGTAAACCTCTTTCCTTCCTTTCCCTGTGTTAATCGGAATAGAAGGATGCGATTAAAAATTGCATTTTTCGATTTCCATTAGCACAAATATTCCGAGTCTGTCGCTGCTCGCGCGGGTATAGCGCGAGGACGAGGAATCGCATGATCTGTGTTTGCACGTTCTTCGTTTTGTTACGTCCTCATATATGGGTACTTGTTTCATATTGGTGGTGGGAATATGTATTGAGAGATTTTCTTTCAGGAATCTATAATTAAATAAAAACTCAAGTTCCGTCGCTGCTACTTCGATGCGCGCGGACTTGGAGATTAAAACTACGATTACAACGCTTTATGCGTTTTAAACCCAAAAACCGAAAAATTGTAAGGAATCAGGTACTATCGCACCTTTTTGTGCGTAGTACTTGACTTCCACGGGATTATTTGTAAGACACTAATCAAAACTTTACCTTTCAGATTGTTAGGGCCCTAGTCTTAATACTAATCAAATTTTCTTACAGATGTTAGGGTTTAGTTTTTAGATTTATTGCTAATCAGATGTTGTTCACAGGCTGTCCCTGGCTACTAATATGTAGTTTGCTTTTTGATTTCAGGAATCCAAACTCCCTCAAAACTTTTGGGATTCTTTCAGATTTTAGTTTTAATACTAATCAGATGTTGTTCACAGGCTGTCTCTGGCTACTAATGCAGTTTGCTTTCTGATCTTAGAAATCTGAACTCTTAAGGGAGTTTCTTAAGTCAAATAAATTGGAATTGATTCATCCCCATCCCTATTGCTAAATCATCAGACGGGACTCATTGGCTGAAAATTAAACGTTTTACCGCCTTTCAGATTCTTAGTTTTAATATTAATCAGATCATCAGATGTTGTTCACAGGCTGTCTCTGGCTACTAATATGCAGTTTGCTTCCTGATTTCAGAAATCTAAAGTCTCAAGGAAGTGTCTTGAGTGAAATACATCGGAATTGATGCAAACATTTATCCCAATTGTTAAATCGTCAGGTGTCGGACTACGCGGTTCCTGATTGGCCAGGCGGCCAGGAGTGGGGGATCAGCATATATACGGATCCTTGCGCAGCGGCCATAGTTGCTCTTCATCCTTCGAATCTCCAGTTCGTCTCCACGCAACTCGGTGCAATATTCACCTACAGCTAATAACTCCGGATTCTAATACTTGTGATAATCAGCTGAAGAATCTCACCTCATCTGGGTGTATGATTCTACCTAATTAAACATATTATAAATGGTAATACGACGTATTAAAGTCAGTGCGAGTTGCTCGATCTGCCGCGCTGTCCCGCGGCCCCCCAGACGCTCACCGCGCAGCGACGCCATTTTCTCGTCGAACTTTGAATCGACTATTGTGCTCCGCCGAACACTTCTAAGTCAACTATTAGTAACTTGAGGATCTTCGCAGTTAATTTGAAGTGGTGCACGTGAACACCCGAGAAGATTTCTACCAGATTTTCCTACTTGCGTCAAATGGTGAGTTTTTATTTTATTAAATTCATAATTTTTCCAAATCTCCCTACCACGGTATTCTGCGCTGCATCGGCCGCCGGGTGTCTTCGGCTCGACTCGTGACTACTCGTTAACAAGTTCAAACTGCTCTGCAACAAATAAATTACCGCGTCGAATTAATAGAATAATATTTCGATTTCGGGGTGATTTTCGTATTGCTCGGCATCTGTAGTGCAATTGTTTTCGCTTATTCGAAATTTACTTAGCTAATTAAGGCCAAATAGAGGTGAAGATATTACTTTTTTGATCAGATGCAGCTTAGCGATTGGAATACCGGGCTGTGATTTTTATCGTAAATTTCAAATTAACTTAGAACTGCAGCGATATTTATATGTGTCTTATTATGCATTACAGAGCTCAGAGCCCGCTGCACTGCAATTACACAGAGCTGGACAAGGATCCAGAAGATTTGTGAACCGAATCTCTGTTCACCGGACTTCGGAAAAAAAAAATGGTGAGTTTGAAATTTAAGTGCTTTTGGTATCATTCTTTCCGAATTCCGTATATTTGTGTCGCTTGTGTCTACGAAATGCATTATAATAAAAGTTTTGATGTTCTGTTTCAGAAAAAAAATTCTTGCTGCACACAATAAAATCTCCTCGTATGACTGATCATCGACCATCAACGTGAATGGGAAAATCTCTACAATTACAATTTTTCGGAAGAATCCGATGGATACTTCAACCTGATCTCTGTTCGCCGGACTAAGGGAAAATGGTGAGTTTGAAATTTAAGTGTTTTTGGGATCATTCTTCCCGGATTCCTCATATTTGTGTCGCTTGTTTCTATGAAATCCATTGTAATAAAAGTTTTGATGTTCTGTTTCAGTAAAAAAATTCTTGCTGCACACAATAAAATCTCCTCGTATGACTGATCATCGACCATCAACGTGAATGGGAAAATCTCTACAATTACAATTTTTCGGAAGAATCCGATGGATACTTCAACCTGATCTCTGTTCGCCGGACTAAGGGAAAATGGTGAGTTTGAAATTTAAGTGTTTTTGGGATCATTCTTCCCGGATTCCTTATATTTGTGTCGCTTGTTTCTATGAAATGAATTATAATAAAAGTTTTGATGTTCTGTTTCAGAAAAAAAATTCTTGCTGCACACAATAAAATCTCCTCGTATGACTGATCATCGACCATCAACGTGAATGGGAAAATCTCTACAATTACAATTTTTCGGAAGAATCCGATGGATACTTCAACCTGATCACTGTTCACCGGACTGAGGCAAAGTGGTAAGTTTGAAATTCGAATATTTTTCTTCTCATTCTTTCCAAATTCTGTGTATTTCAAAGTTCGTTGTATTAAAAATTTTGAAATATTTTTATTACCTACAGACAAACATTTTTGCTGCATCCAATGGAGTCACCTCGTCTACAGCTGATCGTACAACTGAACATGAAGTGGAAAATCTGGGTAATTAGAATTTTCCACAACTATTTTTTTACTTTATTTTACAAATTTTTGCTTCTTAATATTCATGTTTTTTTTCCTTGTCATTCTCACAGCATCGCCTTTGTGGGAGCATCGCATCAACTTCTCATCTTACCACACCCGCTACGTTCAATCTACTACACAGCTATAACCATCAGGGAGGCAGAGACTTCCGGGTAAATTCCAAGACCCCCGAGCTTGGGAACCAGCTCGGGTCCGGTCTTGGTACCGGCAGCGATGGGGTAAGCCCCAGCAG
The DNA here is from genome assembly GCA_963932425.1 of Athalia cordata. Lineage (NCBI taxonomy): Eukaryota > Metazoa > Arthropoda > Insecta > Hymenoptera > Athaliidae > Athalia > Athalia cordata. Next base: position 3,426,406 of record OZ010627.1, read on the forward strand.
TTGAATTCCCTCGATTTCTTTGCCAGCTCACACGATGGTGAACGCGGGCATTGAGGTCGTTGTATTTTGTGAAGTCCTTTCCTCCTTTATTTCGCGTGGCGTGGCGGTACTTTAGATTTTAATATCATTTCAGCTCAGGTAATTGTAGGTTTGGTTGTCGTTGAGCATAGCACACCTGCACTTTGTAGAGTCACAGATATAGAATTCTCTTAGAAAATCATTCAGTCAGTCAATCTGTTAGTCAATTAGTCAGTCATAACGAACAGTTTATAAATTATAAACTATTCAAACAAAATCATCATCGATCAATCTTTTAAGCAAGAGTGTGCAGCTCATAGGCAACGGTAAAGACCACCGTTTGATCGGCCCGCGTATTTTCTTGATTTGTCAATAATTTTTTAGCGATCGATCTCGTTTGCGTCGATCACTAATCGGTACAAAAAAAATTTAGTCGTTCGAACGGTGGTTCTTTACCATAGTTTCACTTTCCGTATGAGAATCGGGTGTGTTCAGCAATTCTAACCAATTAAAAAATTCGTAATTCCTTTTTTGAGAGTAATTAAAATTATCAGTCTATAGTTATTTTCACTTCTTCTTCTTTCAAACTGATCAACTTCAACTCATGAATGTAGAAACATATTTTTAACACCTTTCTTCTGCCTGATTCTCTGTTAACTTTATAAGTATCCGATTAAGCTTGAAGCAACTACCGCGGACGTCGTGTGGATTGAGAATAAAAATAAGATCAATATTAAGATTACGATCAAGTCTAATATTAATATGAAGTATATAAGATTACGATTAAGTATAATATTAATGTGAAGTATATAAGATGATAATTAAGTATAATATTAATATGAAGTATATAAGATTACGATTAAGTATAATATTAATATGAAGTATATAAGATGATAATTAAGTATAATATTAATATGAAGTATATAAGATTACGGTTAAATCTAATATTAATATGAAGTATTTAAGATTACCAAATTTCTCAACTAGAAAGAACATTCTTTGGCAACGTTTTCTTTTCTGAAATCTTTATAATTGGCAAGAATTTTGTCGAGTGACAATTATGATTGGGTTCGAATCCCGGTCGAAGAAAAATATTATTTCATCACCTATTATATTATCTTGTTAGCGTTAAGAAAAAAAAAAAAAAATTAGTTATAAGGAACCCCATCCCAAAACATAAATACTTATATACGAAAATGTTATATACAAGTATATAACAAATACTTGTTAACGAAAATAGAAATCGACTTGAGATTATTGTTAAGTTTTAACTGCTAAGTCTGCGCTTACAATTAGTATATTAAGAATCTATACGTAGATTAACGAGATCTAGGATGTCTAATCACCATAAGAATTTTACTTCCCTTACACACAAATCTTTCAGCCCTTAACTTTTTTGTTGCTAATTACGAGTAGATATGAGATGAATTAAATTCATTCTTTTTTTCATTAAATTCATTTTCAAAGATTCTAATCAATTGATATCAAAATATTAAAAAATTTGAATTACTAAAAATCAAGTTACTAAAATCATTCAGAGATTATCAATGTTGTTCGAATTTCGGCACGATAACAAACACACCTTTGCTCAAAATTTAAATGTATTACGGCTTCGGCCGGGCGTGGGCAGCCTTTATATTTCTATACACACAACAGGTACGGTAAGTTTTTGAACGAGATACCACGGCAATAAATGTGAGATATGACTGAGATGGAATGCTTTGGTTGAGATGTATGTGCACATGGGAATTGTTTTCCCTTACACACTATAGCCCTTAACTTTTTCATGTTAGAAAGAACAAAAAAAAATAGCAATTCTTAATTAATTCGACGCCTAAAAACACACACATTGTCGAATATTAAACGGCTTCGGCCGAGGCGTGGGCTGCCTAAACACATTTACACTCTAAAAATTTTTGTTGTCTCATAAAATTTTTTTATATATTTTATTTTTTTGTCGAGTCAGTTGTCATAATTTTGACAAAACGAATGTGAACCGAATGTTTTGGAGCGCCGGCGCAAGTATGAATTGGGGTTTTCGTCAGTAAAATCTTTTCTTGGATAAATATAGGCGAAAGGCAGGTATAGGTAAAATCATGCATCGCGAAGGGTGTTTTTATCTGGAATGTTTATGAAGTGCGAATGCGAGTGTGCAAGTCATATAGTTTTAACCGTTGGGTGGGATGTGGGCTAAACAAAATTGGGGTAGGCAAGAAATCGGAAGTGCAATTACTTTTCTTTCCACAGCAATTCCAAGTGATCAATTGAGCATAAGATTTTATCAAATTGTATTATTTAATTTTCTACGATATTTTGCTAGATTTTTCTTATCCAATAATTCTCTTCATGTGGTCCCTTAGATCTTTTCGCTGTCGATAAGATCTAACAGACCCTTTTACTTTCAATAATTCACAAACCCAAACTACACGAATTCAATTGAATTAAATTATTTTTTTGCTTTCCCGTAATATTTTTATGGTCACTTGGAATGGGCAAAATGCGTCCACCTTGCTCTCCGTACCAGCCGTGGTGCATGGAAGTGAGGTGGACGTTGAGCTCGAAGACTTCGCGTCGAAGAGGATCGCCGACCGCCGACCGCCACGCCACAAATTTTATGTCCTTTGTAAACCTCTTTCCTTCCTTTCCCTGTGTTAATCGGAATAGAAGGATGCGATTAAAAATTGCATTTTTCGATTTCCATTAGCACAAATATTCCGAGTCTGTCGCTGCTCGCGCGGGTATAGCGCGAGGACGAGGAATCGCATGATCTGTGTTTGCACGTTCTTCGTTTTGTTACGTCCTCATATATGGGTACTTGTTTCATATTGGTGGTGGGAATATGTATTGAGAGATTTTCTTTCAGGAATCTATAATTAAATAAAAACTCAAGTTCCGTCGCTGCTACTTCGATGCGCGCGGACTTGGAGATTAAAACTACGATTACAACGCTTTATGCGTTTTAAACCCAAAAACCGAAAAATTGTAAGGAATCAGGTACTATCGCACCTTTTTGTGCGTAGTACTTGACTTCCACGGGATTATTTGTAAGACACTAATCAAAACTTTACCTTTCAGATTGTTAGGGCCCTAGTCTTAATACTAATCAAATTTTCTTACAGATGTTAGGGTTTAGTTTTTAGATTTATTGCTAATCAGATGTTGTTCACAGGCTGTCCCTGGCTACTAATATGTAGTTTGCTTTTTGATTTCAGGAATCCAAACTCCCTCAAAACTTTTGGGATTCTTTCAGATTTTAGTTTTAATACTAATCAGATGTTGTTCACAGGCTGTCTCTGGCTACTAATATGCAGTTTGCTCTCTGATTTCAGGAATCCATACTTCCCTAAAAAAATCTTCCGATTCTTTTAGACTTTTGGTTTCGATACTAATCAGATGTTGTCCACAGGCTTTGGACGAGATATGAACATGAGATATTTAAGTCGACGATCAATTCTACAATTGATATGGAGTATTTAAGTTCATTAATTAGTCTTATATTAACATGAGGTATTTAAGTCGACGATCAATTCTACAATTGATATGGAGTATTTAAGTTCATTAATTAGTCTTATATTAACATGAGGTATTTAAGTCGACGATCAATCCTATATTGATATGAAATATTTAAGTTCATTAATTAGTCTAATATTAACATGAGGTATTTAAGTCGACGATCAATTCTACAATTGATATGAAGTATTTAAGTCCACTAATTAGTCTTATATTAACATGAGATATTTAAGTCGACGATCAATTCTACAATTGATATGAAGTATTTAAGTCCACTAATTAGTCTTATATTAACATGAGATATTTAAGTCGACGATCAATCCTACAATTGATATGAAGTATTTAAGTCCACTAATTAGTCTTATATTAACATGAGGTATTTAAGTCGACGATCAATTCTACAATTGATATGAAGTATTTAAGTCCACTAATTAGTCTTATATTAACATGAGATATTTAAGTCGACGATCAATCCTATATTGATATGAAATATTTAAGTTCATTAATTAGTCTTATATTAACATGAGATATTTAAGTCGACGATCAATCTTATATTGATATGAAATATTTAAGTTCATCAATTAGTCTTATATTAACATGAGGTATTTAAGTCGACGATCAATTCTACAATTGATATGAAGTATTTAAGTCCACTAATTAGTCTTATATTAACATGAGATATTTAAGTCGACGATCAATCCTATATTGATATGAAATATTTAAGTTCATTAATTAGTCTTATATTAACATGAGGTATTTAAGTCGACGATCAATTCTACAATTGATATGAAGTATTTAAGTCCACTAATTAGTCTTATATTAACATGAGATATTTAAGTCGACGATCAATCCTATATTGATATGAAATATTTAAGTTCATTAATGAGTCTTATATTAACATGAGGTATTCAAGTCGACGATCAATTCTACAATTGATATGAAGTATTTAAGTCCACTAATTAGTCTTATATTAACATGAGATATTTAAGTCGACGATCAATCCTATATTGATATGAAATATTTAAGTTCATTAATTAGTCTTATATTAACATGAGGTATTTAAGTCGACGATCAATTCTACAATTGATATGAAGTATTTAAGTCCACTAATTAGTCTTATATTAACATGAGATATTTAAGTCGACGATCAATCCTATATTGATATGAAATATTTAAGTTCATTAATTAGTCTTATATTAACATGAGATATTTAAGTCGACGATCAATCTTATATTGATATGAAATATTTAAGTTCATCAATTAGTCTTATATTAACATGAGGTATTTAAGTCGACGATCAATTCTACAATTGATATGAAGTATTTAAGTCCACTAATTAGTCTTATATTAACATGAGATATTTAAGTCGACGATCAATCCTATATTGATATGAAATATTTAAGTTCATTAATTAGTCTTATATTAACATGAGATATTTAAGTCGACGATCAATCCTATATTGATATGAAATATTTAAGTTCATTAATTAGTCTAATATTAACATGAGATATTTAAGTCGACGATCAATCCTATATTGATATGAAATATTTAAGTTCATTAATTAGTCTTATATTAACATGAGATATTTAAGTCGACGATCAATCCTATATTGATATGAAATATTTAAGTTCATTAATTAGTCTTATATTAACATGAGGTATTTAAGTCGACGATCAATTCTACAATTGATATGAAGTATTTAAGTCCACTAATTAGTCTTATATTAACATGAGATATTTAAGTCGACGATCAATCCTATATTGATATGAAATATTTAAGTTCATTAATTAGTCTTATATTAACATGAGGTATTTAAGTCGACGATCAATTCTACAATTGATATGAAGTATTTAAGTCCACTAATTAGTCTTATATTAACATGAGATATTTAAGTCGACGATCAATCCTATATTGATATGAAATATTTAAGTTCATTAATTAGTCTTATATTAACATGAGATATTTAAGTCGACGATCAATCTTATATTGATATGAAATATTTAAGTTCATCAATTAGTCTTATATTAACATGAGGTATTTAAGTCGACGATCAATTCTACAATTGATATGAAGTATTTAAGTCCACTAATTAGTCTTATATTAACATGAGATATTTAAGGCGACGATCAATCCTATATTGATATGAAATATTTAAGTTCATTAATTAGTCTTATATTAACATGAGATATTTAAGTCGACGATCAATCCTATATTGATATGAAATATTTAAGTTCATTAATTAGTCTAATATTAACATGAGATATTTAAGTCGACGATCAATCCTATATTGATATGAAATATTTAAGTTCATTAATTAGTCTTATATTAACATGAGATATTTAAGTCGACGATCAATCCTATATTGATATGAAATATTTAAGTTCATTAATTAGTCTTATATTAACATGAGGTATTTAAGTCGACGATCAATTCTACAATTGATATGAAGTATTTAAGTCCACTAATTAGTCTTATATTAACATGAGATATTTAAGTCGACGATCAATCCTATATTGATATGAAATATTTAAGTTCATTAATTAGTCTTATATTAACATGAGGTATTTAAGTCGACGATCAATCCTATATTGATATGAAATATTTAAGTTCATCAATTAGTCTTATATTAACATGAGGTATTTAAGTCGACGATCAATTCTACAATTGATATGAAGTATTTAAGTCCACTAATTAGTCTTATATTAACATGAGATATTTAAGTCGACGATCAATCCTATATTGATATGAAATATTTAAGTTCATTAATTAGTCTTATATTAACATGAGATATTTAAGTCGACGATCAATCTTATATTGATATGAAATATTTAAGTTCATCAATTAGTCTTATATTAACATGAGGTATTTAAGTCGACGATCAATTCTGCAATTGATATGAAGTATTTAAGTCCACTAATTAGTCTTATATTAACATGAGATATTTAAGTCGACGATCAATCCTATATTGATACGAAATATTTAAGTTCATTAATTAGTCTTATATTAACATGAGATATTTAAGTCGACGATCAATCTTATATTGATATGAAATATTTAAGTTCATCAATTAGTCTTATATTAACATGAGGTATTTAAGTCGACGATCAATTCTACAATTGATATGAAGTATTTAAGTCCACTAATTAGTCTCATATTAACATGAGATATTTAAGTCGACGATCAATCCTATATTGATATGAAATATTTAAGTTCATTAATTAGTCTTATATTAACATGAGATATTTAAGTCGACGATCAATCTTATACTGATATGAAATATTTAAGTTCATCAATTAGTCTTATATTAACATGAGGTATTTAAGTCGACGATCAATTCTACAATTGATATGAAGTATTTAAGTCCACTCATTAGTCTTATATTAACATGAGATATTTAAGTCGACGATCAATCCTATATTGATATGAAATATTTAAGTTCATTAATTAGTCTTATATTAACATGAGATATTTAAGTCGACGATCAATCTTATATTGATATGAAATATTTAAGTTCATCAATTAGTCTTATATTAACATGAGATATTTAAGTCGACGATCAATCCTATATTGATACGAAATATTTAAGTTCATTAATTAGTCTTATATTAACATGAGATATTTAAGTCGACGATCAATCTTATATTGATATGAAATATTTAAGTTCATCAATTAGTCTTATATTAACATGAGGTATTTAAGTCGACGATCAATTCTACAATTGATATGAAGTATTTAAGTCCACTAATTAGTCTTATATTAACATGAGATATTTAAGTCGACGATCAATCCTATATTGATATGAAATATTTAAGTTCATTAATTAGTCTTATATTAACATGAGATATTTAAGTCGACGATCAATCTTATATTGATATGAAATATTTAAGTTCATCAATTAGTCTTATATTAACATGAGGTATTTAAGTCGACGATCAATTCTACAATTGATATGAAGTATTTAAGTCCACTAATTAGTCTTATATTAACATGAGATATTTAAGTCGACGATCAATCCTATATTGATATGAAATATTTAAGTTCATTAATTAGTCTTATATTAACATGAGATATTTAAGTCGACGATCAATCTTATATTGATATGAAATATTTAAGTTCATCAATTAGTCTTATATTAACATGAGGTATTTAAGTCGACGATCAATTCTACAATTGATATGAAGTATTTAAGTCCACTAATTAGTCTTATATTAACATGAGATATTTAAGTCGACGATCAATCCTATATTGATATGAAATATTTAAGTTCATTAATTAGTCTTATATTAACATGAGATATTTAAGTCGACGATCAATCTTATATTGATATGAAATATTTAAGTTCATCAATTAGTCTTATATTAACATGAGATATTTAAGTCGACGATCAATCCTATATTGATATGAAATATTTAAGTTCATTAATTAGTCTTATATTGACATGAGGTATTTAAGTCGACGATCAATTCTACAATTGATATGAAGTATTTAAGTCCACTAATTAGTCTTATATTAACATGAGATATTTAAGTCGACGATCAATCTTATATTGATATGAAATATTTAAGTTCATCAATTAGTCTTATATTAACATGAGATATTTAAGTCGACGATCAATCCTATATTGATACGAAATATTTAAGTTCATTAATTAGTCTTATATTAACATGAGATATTTAAGTCGACGATCAATCTTATATTGATATGAAATATTTAAGTTCATCAATTAGTCTTATATTAACATGAGGTATTTAAGTCGACGATCAATTCTACAATTGATATGAAGTATTTAAGTCCACTAATTAGTCTTATATTAACATGAGATATTTAAGTCGACGATCAATCCTATATTGATATGAAATATTTAAGTTCATTAATTAGTCTTATATTAACATGAGATATTTAAGTCGACGATCAATCTTATATTGATATGAAATATTTAAGTTCATCAATTAGTCTTATATTAACATGAGGTATTTAAGTCGACGATCAATTCTACAATTGATATGAAGTATTTAAGTCCACTAATTAGTCTTATATTAACATGAGATATTTAAGTCGACGATCAATCCTATATTGATATGAAATATTTAAGTTCATTAATTAGTCTTATATTAACATGAGATATTTAAGTCGACGATCAATCTTATATTGATATGAAATATTTAAGTTCATCAATTAGTCTTATATTAACATGAGGTATTTAAGTCGACGATCAATTCTACAATTGATATGAAGTATTTAAGTCCACTAATTAGTCTTATATTAACATGAGATATTTAAGTCGACGATCAATCCTATATTGATATGAAATATTTAAGTTCATTAATTAGTCTTATATTAACATGAGGTATTTAAGTCGACGATCAATTCTACAATTGATATGAAGTATTTAAGTCCACTAATTAGTCTTATATTAACATGAGATATTTAAGTCGACGATCAATCCTATATTGATATGAAATATTTAAGTTCATTAATTAGTCTTATATTAACATGAGGTATTTAAGTCGACGATCAATCCTATATTGATATGAAATATTTAAGTTCATCAATTAGTCTTATATTAACATGAGGTATTTAAGTCGACGATCAATTCTACAATTGATATGAAGTATTTAAGTTCATCAATTAGTCTTATATTAACATGAGGTATTTAAGTCGACGATCAATTCTACAATTGATATGAAGTATTTAAGTCCACTAATTAGTCTTATATTAACATGAGATATTTAAGTCGACGATCAATCCTATATTGATATGAAATATTTAAGTTCATTAATTAGTCTTATATTAACATGAGGTATTTAAGTCGACGATCAATTCTACAATTGATATGAAGTATTTAAGTCCACTAATTAGTCTTATATTAACATGAGATATTTAAGTCGACGATCAATCCTATATTGATATGAAATATTTAAGTTCATTAATTAGTCTTATATTAACATGAGATATTTAAGTCGACGATCAATCTTATATTGATATGAAATATTTAAGTTCATCAATTAGTCTTATATTAACATGAGGTATTTAAGTCGACGATCAATTCTACAATTGATATGAAGTATTTAAGTCCACTAATTAGTCTTATATTAACATGAGATATTTAAGTCGACGATCAATCCTATATTGATATGAAATATTTAAGTTCATTAATTAGTCTTATATTAACATGAGATATTTAAGTCGACGATCAATCTTATATTGATATGAAATATTTAAGTTCATCAATTAGTCTTATATTAACATGAGATATTTAAGTCGACGATCAATCCTATATTGATATGAAATATTTAAGTTCATTAATTAGTCTTATATTAACATGAGGTATTTAAGTCGACGATCAATTCTACAATTGATATGAAGTATTTAAGTCCACTAATTAGTCTTATATTAACATGAGATATTTAAGTCGACGATCAATCCTATATTGATATGAAATATTTAAGTTCATTAATTAGTCTTATATTAACATGAGATATTTAAGTCGACGATCAATCTTATATTGATATGAAATATTTAAGTTCATCAATTAGTCTTATATTAACATGAGGTATTTAAGTCGACGATCAATTCTACAATTGATATGAAGTATTTAAGTCCACTAATTAGTCTTATATTAACATGAGATATTTAAGTCGACGATCAATCCTATATTGATATGAAATATTTAAGTTCATTAATTAGTCTTATATTAACATGAGGTATTTAAGTCGACGATCAATTCTACAATTGATATGAAGTATTTAAGTCCACTAATTAGTCTTATATTAACATGAGATATTTAAGTCGACGATCAATCCTATATTGATATGAAATATTTAAGTTCATTAATTAGTCTTATATTAACATGAGATATTTAAGTCGACGATCAATCTTATATTGATATGAAATATTTAAGTTCATCAATTAGTCTTATATTAACATGAGGTATTTAAGTCGACGATCAATTCTGCAATTGATATGAAGTATTTAAGTCCACTAATTAGTCTTATATTAACATGAGATATTTAAGTCGACGATCAATCCTATATTGATACGAAATATTTAAGTTCATTAATTAGTCTTATATTAACATGAGATATTTAAGTCGACGATCAATCTTATATTGATATGAAATATTTAAGTTCATCAATTAGTCTTATATTAACATGAGGTATTTAAGTCGACGATCAATTCTACAATTGATATGAAGTATTTAAGTCCACTAATTAGTCTCATATTAACATGAGATATTTAAGTCGACGATCAATCCTATATTGATATGAAATATTTAAGTTCATTAATTAGTCTTATATTAACATGAGATATTTAAGTCGACGATCAATCTTATATTGATATGAAATATTTAAGTTCATCAATTAGTCTTATATTAACATGAGGTATTTAAGTCGACGATCAATTCTACAATTGATATGAAGTATTTAAGTCCACTCATTAGTCTTATATTAACATGAGATATTTAAGTCGACGATCAATCCTATATTGATATGAAATATTTAAGTTCATTAATTAGTCTTATATTAACATGAGATATTTAAGTCGACGATCAATCTTATATTGATATGAAATATTTAAGTTCATCAATTAGTCTTATATTAACATGAGATATTTAAGTCGACGATCAATCCTATATTGATACGAAATATTTAAGTTCATTAATTAGTCTTATATTAACATGAGATATTTAAGTCGACGATCAATCTTATATTGATATGAAATATTTAAGTTCATCAATTAGTCTTATATTAACATGAGGTATTTAAGTCGACGATCAATTCTACAATTGATATGAAGTATTTAAGTCCACTAATTAGTCTTATATTAACATGAGATATTTAAGTCGACGATCAATCCTATATTGATATGAAATATTTAAGTTCATTAATTAGTCTTATATTAACATGAGATATTTAAGTCGACGATCAATCTTATATTGATATGAAATATTTAAGTTCATCAATTAGTCTTATATTAACATGAGGTATTTAAGTCGACGATCAATTCTACAATTGATATGAAGTATTTAAGTCCACTAATTAGTCTTATATTAACATGAGATATTTAAGTCGACGATCAATCCTATATTGATATGAAATATTTAAGTTCATTAATTAGTCTTATATTAACATGAGATATTTAAGTCGACGATCAATCTTATATTGATATGAAATATTTAAGTTCATCAATTAGTCTTATATTAACATGAGGTATTTAAGTCGACGATCAATTCTACAATTGATATGAAGTATTTAAGTCCACTAATTAGTCTTATATTAACATGAGATATTTAAGTCGACGATCAATCCTATATTGATATGAAATATTTAAGTTCATTAATTAGTCTTATATTAACATGAGATATTTAAGTCGACGATCAATCTTATATTGATATGAAATATTTAAGTTCATCAATTAGTCTTATATTAACATGAGATATTTAAGTCGACGATCAATCCTATATTGATATGAAATATTTAAGTTCATTAATTAGTCTTATATTGACATGAGGTATTTAAGTCGACGATCAATTCTACAATTGATATGAAGTATTTAAGTCCACTAATTAGTCTTATATTAACATGAGATATTTAAGTCGACGATCAATCTTATATTGATATGAAATATTTAAGTTCATCAATTAGTCTTATATTAACATGAGATATTTAAGTCGACGATCAATCCTATATTGATACGAAATATTTAAGTTCATTAATTAGTCTTATATTAACATGAGATATTTAAGTCGACGATCAATCTTATATTGATATGAAATATTTAAGTTCATCAATTAGTCTTATATTAACATGAGGTATTTAAGTCGACGATCAATTCTACAATTGATATGAAGTATTTAAGTCCACTAATTAGTCTTATATTAACATGAGATATTTAAGTCGACGATCAATCCTATATTGATATGAAATATTTAAGTTCATTAATTAGTCTTATATTAACATGAGATATTTAAGTCGACGATCAATCTTATATTGATATGAAATATTTAAGTTCATCAATTAGTCTTATATTAACATGAGGTATTTAAGTCGACGATCAATTCTACAATTGATATGAAGTATTTAAGTCCACTAATTAGTCTTATATTAACATGAGATATTTAAGTCGACGATCAATCCTATATTGATATGAAATATTTAAGTTCATTAATTAGTCTTATATTAACATGAGATATTTAAGTCGACGATCAATCTTATATTGATATGAAATATTTAAGTTCATCAATTAGTCTTATATTAACATGAGGTATTTAAGTCGACGATCAATTCTACAATTGATATGAAGTATTTAAGTCCACTAATTAGTCTTATATTAACATGAGATATTTAAGTCGACGATCAATCCTATATTGATATGAAATATTTAAGTTCATTAATTAGTCTTATATTAACATGAGGTATTTAAGTCGACGATCAATTCTACAATTGATATGAAGTATTTAAGTCCACTAATTAGTCTTATATTAACATGAGATATTTAAGTCGACGATCAATCCTATATTGATATGAAATATTTAAGTTCATTAATTAGTCTTATATTAACATGAGGTATTTAAGTCGACGATCAATCCTATATTGATATGAAATATTTAAGTTCATCAATTAGTCTTATATTAACATGAGGTATTTAAGTCGACGATCAATTCTACAATTGATATGAAGTATTTAAGTTCATCAATTAGTCTTATATTAACATGAGGTATTTAAGTCGACGATCAATTCTACAATTGATATGAAGTATTTAAGTCCACTAATTAGTCTTATATTAACATGAGATATTTAAGTCGACGATCAATCCTATATTGATATGAAATATTTAAGTTCATTAATTAGTCTTATATTAACATGAGGTATTTAAGTCGACGATCAATTCTACAATTGATATGAAGTATTTAAGTCCACTAATTAGTCTTATATTAACATGAGATATTTAAGTCGACGATCAATCCTATATTGATATGAAATATTTAAGTTCATTAATTAGTCTTATATTAACATGAGATATTTAAGTCGACGATCAATCTTATATTGATATGAAATATTTAAGTTCATCAATTAGTCTTATATTAACATGAGGTATTTAAGTCGACGATCAATTCTACAATTGATATGAAGTATTTAAGTCCACTAATTAGTCTTATATTAACATGAGATATTTAAGTCGACGATCAATCCTATATTGATATGAAATATTTAAGTTCATTAATTAGTCTTATATTAACATGAGATATTTAAGTCGACGATCAATCTTATATTGATATGAAATATTTAAGTTCATCAATTAGTCTTATATTAACATGAGATATTTAAGTCGACGATCAATCCTATATTGATATGAAATATTTAAGTTCATTAATTAGTCTTATATTAACATGAGGTATTTAAGTCGACGATCAATTCTACAATTGATATGAAGTATTTAAGTCCACTAATTAGTCTTATATTAACATGAGATATTTAAGTCGACGATCAATCCTATATTGATATGAAATATTTAAGTTCATTAATTAGTCTTATATTAACATGAGATATTTAAGTCGACGATCAATCTTATATTGATATGAAATATTTAAGTTCATCAATTAGTCTTATATTAACATGAGGTATTTAAGTCGACGATCAATTCTACAATTGATATGAAGTATTTAAGTCCACTAATTAGTCTTATATTAACATGAGATATTTAAGTCGACGATCAATCCTATATTGATATGAAATATTTAAGTTCATTAATTAGTCTTATATTAACATGAGGTATTTAAGTCGACGATCAATTCTACAATTGATATGAAGTATTTAAGTCCACTAATTAGTCTTATATTAACATGAGATATTTAAGTCGACGATCAATCCTATATTGATATGAAATATTTAAGTTCATCAATTAGTCTTATATTAACATGAGGTATTTAAGTCGACGATCAATCCTATATTGATATGAAATATTTAAGTTCATCAATTAGTCTTATATTAACATGAGGTATTTAAGTCGACGATCAATCCTATATTGATATGAAATATTTAAGTTCATCAATTAGTCTTATATTAACATGAGGTATTTAAGTCGACGATCAATTCTTTAATTGATATGAAGTATTTAAGTTCATCAATTAGTCTTATATTAACATGAGGTATTTAAGTCGACGATCAATTCTACAATTGATATGAAGTATTTAAGTCCACTAATTAGTCTTATATTAACATGAGATATTTAAGTCGACGATCAATCCTATATTGATATGAAATATTTAAGTTCATTAATTAGTCTTATATTAACATGAGGTATTTAAGTCGACGATCAATTCTACAATTGATATGAAGTATTTAAGTCCACTAATTAGTCTTATATTAACATGAGATATTTAAGTCGACGATCAATCCTATATTGATATGAAATATTTAAGTTCATTAATTAGTCTTATATTAACATGAGATATTTAAGTCGACGATCAATCTTATATTGATATGAAATATTTAAGTTCATCAATTAGTCTTATATTAACATGAGGTATTTAAGTCGACGATCAATTCTACAATTGATATGAAGTATTTAAGTCCACTAATTAGTCTTATATTAACATGAGATATTTAAGTCGACGATCAATCCTATATTGATATGAAATATTTAAGTTCATTAATTAGTCTTATATTAACATGAGATATTTAAGTCGACGATCAATCTTATATTGATATGAAATATTTAAGTTCATCAATTAGTCTTATATTAACATGAGATATTTAAGTCGACGATCAATCCTATATTGATATGAAATATTTAAGTTCATTAATTAGTCTTATATTAACATGAGGTATTTAAGTTGACGATCAATTCTACAATTGATATGAAGTATTTAAGTCCACTAATTAGTCTTATATTAACATGAGATATTTAAGTCGACGATCAATCCTATATTGATATGAAATATTTAAGTTCATTAATTAGTCTTATATTAACATGAGATATTTAAGTCGACGATCAATCTTATATTGATATGAAATATTTAAGTTCATCAATTAGTCTTATATTAACATGAGGTATTTAAGTCGACGATCAATTCTGCAATTGATATGAAGTATTTAAGTCCACTAATTAGTCTTATATTAACATGAGATATTTAAGTCGACGATCAATCCTATATTGATACGAAATATTTAAGTTCATTAATTAGTCTTATATTAACATGAGATATTTAAGTCGACGATCAATCTTATATTGATATGAAATATTTAAGTTCATCAATTAGTCTTATATTAACATGAGGTATTTAAGTCGACGATCAATTCTACAATTGATATGAAGTATTTAAGTCCACTAATTAGTCTCATATTAACATGAGATATTTAAGTCGACGATCAATCCTATATTGATATGAAATATTTAAGTTCATTAATTAGTCTTATATTAACATGAGATATTTAAGTCGACGATCAATCTTATATTGATATGAAATATTTAAGCTCATCAATTAGTCTTATATTAACATGAGGTATTTAAGTCGACGATCAATTCTACAATTGATATGAAGTATTTAAGTCCACTCATTAGTCTTATATTAACATGAGATATTTAAGTCGACGATCAATCCTATATTGATATGAAATATTTAAGTTCATTAATTAGTCTTATATTAACATGAGATATTTAAGTCGACGATCAATCTTATATTGATATGAAATATTTAAGTTCATCAATTAGTCTTATATTAACATGAGATATTTAAGTCGACGATCAATCCTATATTGATACGAAATATTTAAGTTCATTAATTAGTCTTATATTAACATGAGATATTTAAGTCGACGATCAATCTTATATTGATATGAAATATTTAAGTTCATCAATTAGTCTTATGTTAACATGAGGTATTTAAGTCGACGATCAATTCTACAATTGATATGAAGTATTTAAGTCCACTAATTAGTCTTATATTAACATGAGATATTTAAGTCGACGATCAATCCTATATTGATATGAAATATTCAAGTTCATTAATTAGTCTTATATTAACATGAGATATTTAAGTCGACGATCAATCTTATATTGATATGAAATATTTAAGTTCATCAATTAGTCTTATATTAACATGAGGTATTTAAGTCGACGATCAATTCTACAATTGATATGAAGTATTTAAGTCCACTAATTAGTCTTATATTAACATG
This sequence comes from Athalia cordata, assembly GCA_963932425.1. Classification (NCBI taxonomy): domain Eukaryota; kingdom Metazoa; phylum Arthropoda; class Insecta; order Hymenoptera; family Athaliidae; genus Athalia; species Athalia cordata. Next base: position 3,443,115 of record OZ010627.1, read on the forward strand.
AGATATTTAAGTCGACGATCAATCCTATATTGATATGAAATATTTAAGTTCATTAATTAGTCTTATATTAACATGAGATATTTAAGTCGACGATCAATCTTATATTGATATGAAATATTTAAGTTCATCAATTAGTCTTATATTAACATGAGGTATTTAAGTCGACGATCAATTCTACAATTGATATGAAGTATTTAAGTCCACTAATTAGTCTTATATTAACATGAGATATTTAAGTCGACGATCAATCCTATATTGATATGAAATATTTAAGTTCATTAATTAGTCTTATATTAACATGAGATATTTAAGTCGACGATCAATCTTATATTGATATGAAATATTTAAGTTCATCAATTAGTCTTATATTAACATGAGGTATTTAAGTCGACGATCAATTCTACAATTGATATGAAGTATTTAAGTCCACTAATTAGTCTTATATTAACATGAGATATTTAAGTCGACGATCAATCCTATATTGATATGAAATATTTAAGTTCATTAATTAGTCTTATATTAACATGAGGTATTTAAGTCGACGATCAATTCTACAATTGATATGAAGTATTTAAGTCCACTAATTAGTCTTATATTAACATGAGATATTTAAGTCGACGATCAATCCTATATTGATATGAAATATTTAAGTTCATTAATTAGTCTTATATTAACATGAGGTATTTAAGTCGACGATCAATCCTATATTGATATGAAATATTTAAGTTCATCAATTAGTCTTATATTAACATGAGGTATTTAAGTCGACGATCAATTCTACAATTGATATGAAGTATTTAAGTTCATCAATTAGTCTTATATTAACATGAGGTATTTAAGTCGACGATCAATTCTACAATTGATATGAAGTATTTAAGTCCACTAATTAGTCTTATATTAACATGAGATATTTAAGTCGACGATCAATCCTATATTGATATGAAATATTTAAGTTCATTAATTAGTCTTATATTAACATGAGGTATTTAAGTCGACGATCAATTCTACAATTGATATGAAGTATTTGAGTCCACTAATTAGTCTTATATTAACATGAGATATTTAAGTCGACGATCAATCCTATATTGATATGAAATATTTAAGTTCATTAATTAGTCTTATATTAACATGAGATATTTAAGTCGACGATCAATCTTATATTGATATGAAATATTTAAGTTCATCAATTAGTCTTATATTAACATGAGGTATTTAAGTCGACGATCAATTCTACAATTGATATGAAGTATTTAAGTCCACTAATTAGTCTTATATTAACATGAGATATTTAAGTCGACGATCAATCCTATATTGATATGAAATATTTAAGTTCATTAATTAGTCTTATATTAACATGAGATATTTAAGTCGACGATCAATCTTATATTGATATGAAATATTTAAGTTCATCAATTAGTCTTATATTAACATGAGATATTTAAGTCGACGATCAATCCTATATTGATATGAAATATTTAAGTTCATTAATTAGTCTTATATTAACATGAGGTATTTAAGTCGACGATCAATTCTACAATTGATATGAAGTATTTAAGTCCACTAATTAGTCTTATATTAACATGAGATATTTAAGTCGACGATCAATCCTATATTGATATGAAATATTTAAGTTCATTAATTAGTCTTATATTAACATGAGATATTTAAGTCGACGATCAATCTTATATTGATATGAAATATTTAAGTTCATCAATTAGTCTTATATTAACATGAGATATTTAAGTCGACGATCAATCCTATATTGATACGAAATATTTAAGTTCATTAATTAGTCTTATATTAACATGAGATATTTAAGTCGACGATCAATCTTATATTGATATGAAATATTTAAGTTCATCAATTAGTCTTATGTTAACATGAGGTATTTAAGTCGACGATCAATTCTACAATTGATATGAAGTATTTAAGTCCACTAATTAGTCTTATATTAACATGAGATATTTAAGTCGACGATCAATCTTATATTGATATGAAATATTTAAGTTCATCAATTAGTCTTATGTTAACATGAGGTATTTAAGTCGACGATCAATTCTACAATTGATATGAAGTATTTAAGTCCACTAATTAGTCTTATATTAACATGAGATATTTAAGTCGACGATCAATCTTATATTGATATGAAATATTTAAGTTCATCAATTAGTCTTATATTAACATGAGGTATTTAAGTCGACGATCAATTCTACAATTGATATGAAGTATTTAAGTCCACTAATTAGTCTTATATTAACATGAGATATTTAAGTCGACGATCAATCCTATATTGATATGAAATATTTAAGTTCATTAATTAGTCTTATATTAACATGAGATATTTAAGTCGACGATCAATCTTATATTGATATGAAATATTTAAGTTCATCAATTAGTCTTATATTAACATGAGATATTTAAGTCGACGATCAATCCTATATTGATATGAAATATTTAAGTTCATTAATTAGTCTTATATTAACATGAGGTATTTAAGTCGACGATCAATTCTACAATTGATATGAAGTATTTAAGTCCACTAATTAGTCTTATATTAACATGAGATATTTAAGTCGACGATCAATCCTATATTGATATGAAATATTTAAGTTCATTAATTAGTCTTATATTAACATGAGATATTTAAGTCGACGATCAATCTTATATTGATATGAAATATTTAAGTTCATCAATTAGTCTTATATTAACATGAGGTATTTAAGTCGACGATCAATTCTACAATTGATATGAAGTATTTAAGTCCACTAATTAGTCTTATATTAACATGAGATATTTAAGTCGACGATCAATCCTATATTGATATGAAATATTTAAGTTCATTAATTAGTCTAATATTAACATGAGATATTTAAGTCGACGATCAATCCTATATTGATATGAAATATTTAAGTTCATTAATTAGTCTTATATTAACATGAGATATTTAAGTCGACGATCAATCCTATATTGATATGAAATATTTAAGTTCATTAATTAGTCTAGTATTAACATGAGGTATCTAAGTCGACGATCAATTCTACAATTGATATGAAATATTTAAGTTCATTAATTAGTCTTGTATTAACATGAGATATTTAAGTCGACGATCAATCCTATATTGATATGAAATATTTAAGATCACTTATTAGTCTAATATTAACATGAGGTATTCAAGTCGACGATCAATTCCACAATTGATATGAAGTATCTAAGTTTATGATTAAGTCTAATATTGATTCTTCATGTTCCAGTATCAGCACGTTGCATACTTCGTATCTTGATATCCAAATTTGGAAAATTCGATGGGTCCTTCCTTTTTCGAAGTGTTCATTTTATAAGATTAATCAAAACCTGAGTAATATTTCAAATTTTCGTTTCAGGAATGAACAAAATACGGCGCCAACCGCGGATCGGTTGATTTTGGTAGCCAAAATTATTTCAATTAACATTGCTTGTTCTTTCTCTTTCCAGAAATTCAATCGAGTAGAAACCGATGACTGTTTATATGCTCCAGGTTTCATGATTAATAAATTAATTGACAATTGTGTGTTTTCTTTGCAGAAATTTCATCTGATATATTAATGATTTGTTGATCGCTTGTCAGTATGTTTTAGATTTCATCTCTTATGAATTAATCGACGAACGCTTTTTCTCTTTTCAGAAGTCGTGCTATTGAAACACAATTTTTTTATTGTTTGATTCTGTTTTTTATTTTTGATAATGATGTTTAGTAATAAGATGACAGATGATATGTAATGATAATGATCATTTCTTTGTCTGTTCTGTTCCATGTTTGATGTTTAATTGGTACCATGTTGTGTGGGTGTTTATGTTTTATGTAAACGTATGTATTGTCATGTGCAAGTTTAATTGTCCATTTATACCACATATGCTACTTTTCATTTGTGTCAAACATATAATTTATTTCTATGTGATTTACCATGCAATTGCGCCCTGTCTAGAATTAATATTTAATTGTCTCCCAAAATATCTATTTTTTTCTTTTTTCTGTTTCTCAGCTTCACAGATTTCATCCCACCAGACTGGCCCGAGGGGGGCCCGGCGACAGTGGTTTGCTAGGGCTTAACGGCGATCGTTCCACTTAAAAAAAAATCGAAACGAGCCGAGGACGCTACCTCATTTAAGGTGGTTTGGAAACGCGTCATTTCAGGTGTTTCTCCAATTTTTAACATCATGGCCCTACAAATTGTACATCATTGTAGAAACTGAATTTTCATTTATTCGTGTCTGAACAATGTACTTTCAAACTTTACAGAATTATTATTCAGGTATCTTGGACGTGAAGCAGAAAGTGAGAAATTTATTCATACAATTTGAACTCTGATTGTAACAAGAATTGTTGCAGAGCACGATTTCACATTCTTGTGTTCATAAGATCTATATCTAATTAATTTTCGATGAATTCAAATCTTATTTACTTGTGATTTTATATATTTCAAAGTATTTTTTGCTACCTATCGATGAGAACTTTCCTGTTCTTTCAGAAATGAAGTCTATCATTCAATTTCGATGTTGTTCACAGGATGTCACTGGCTACTAATGGGGTTTGCTTTCTGATTTCAGGATTCCGAATTCCCGAGGAACTTCTCGGATTCCTGTTCTTTCAGAAATGAAGTCAATCAATTATTTACCTATATTCTTTCCTAGCTTCCATTCCTTACAGATTTGGAGTGATCCTAATGACAGACATAAAGCATGGACCGCGCATTGCCGATACTCTGGTGTTCCAAAATGTGTCCCGGATGAGAGAGAGAGACAGAGCTATGTGAAAATCAAAATCTATGAAGTTTAAGTTTTTCTGTCTGTTATCCTCTCTAATCTCATTCTTGAGTTTTGTTGAGATTGTAATTACTGTAACACACCAATCTCATTTCAGGTTAGCGTAACTTTTTCCACTGACGTGCACGGTGCATCGAGGTCCCCATCGCTTTCAATTGGTCACGACTCGTTTTCCAAAGGGGATTTAAAGAAGGCTGATACGCATTCAACGTGATCAGCTGTGAGGAAGGAGAACTTGTCGACATGTGTGAACTGACCTCTTCTAGGCCCTCAATAATTTGGTCTTTCATTTGCGAGTTTGCTTTGCGGACCCACAAGAAGAAGGGGTTTAATTCAATTTCCGGACTTTGCCCCTTGGCTTAAATACTTGTCATCGTTGATTGTGGATCGTTGAGATTGATAAATAAAATCGGCGGATCTGCCAAACAAGCGTCAAGCAAGAAAACACTCAGAACAGACCTTTGGAATTTGCTCGATCAGGGTCCGAAATTGAACCGCCATTCAGGTATCAACAAATTTAGGTCTGCGTTAATCGTTGGGAGCCACGTCAAATTCGAAAGTTTACCATTTGATCAAAAAGTTGAGGACTCGTCAAAAATGATTAACACCGGGTAAGCACTATGCATTGTCTAAACACATAACATGTTCATAATCAGAAATTTTGAACCTTGCTTTAAACCAATGCAGAATTCATTATATTTGAATTCTACTGACAGATTGCTGTCCTCCTATCATTGATATAACTGATCAACAATTTATTAACAGTCATCTTTTTTGCTCAGGAAACTTGCTGGGCGAACAATTTTTATCACAGGGGCTTCTCGGGGCATTGGTAAACAAATAGCCTTGAAGGCAGCAAGTGATGGCGCAAACATTGTCATAGCTGCCAAAACTGCAGAACCTCATCCAAAATTGCCTGGGACCATTTACACTGCTGCCAAAGAAAGTAAATATACAAAAAAAAAAGAACGTTCCTGAAAACTAAACCTATTACAATACACCAAAATTCTTTACAATCTTCTGAGAAGTATTTGTGGGCTGAGCAAAATAATCAAATCATATGATTTTCTAGTTGAAGCTGCCGGTGGCAAGGCATTGCCGTGTATTGTAGATGTCAGAGACGAGTCACAGGTTCTTTCAGCGGTTGAAAATGCAGTGAAACATTTTGGTGGCATCGACGCACTGATCAATAATGCTAGTGCGATTTCTTTGACCAGGACTGTTGACACCGAAATGAAGAGATTTGATTTGATGCACCAGATAAACACCAGAGGAACTTTTCTTGTGTAAGATGTGATCATTATTATAATATTCTATGACGAACGAGCGACAACATCTTAGTTACTATTTTTACCACGCCAGACAATGCAAGTATAGCTCTCATTTTTTAGGTCCAAGGCATGCATTCCGCATTTGTTGAGAAGTTCGAATCCACACATTGTTAATATAAGCCCGCCGTTGAACATGGCACCCCATTGGTTTGCTCCACACGTCGCTTATACAATGGCTAAGTACGGTATGTCCATGTGCGTCCTTGGCATGGCTCAGGAGTTCAAAGATGATGGTATTGCTGTCAATGCGGTGTGGCCAAAGACTGGTAAGTTCACATAAGAGATTCAAGTATCCAAGAAGATATTGAGATATATGAATCGACTTGTCTATTCCAGCCATCCAGACAGCTGCTATGGAAATGCTAGCTGGACCAGATTCCAACGATTATAATCGAAAACCAGAAATCGTTGCTGACACCGTTTATAGTCTACTGTGCAAAGATTCGAGATCTATAACTGGACAATTCCTTGTGGACGAAGATTATCTCAGAGGCGAGGGGATCACAGACTTTGCTCAATATGCGTGTAACCCAAGTAATTAGATATTCTCAACGTCAGTAAGCAAAATGAAGATAGGTTTGATATTCAAATGGTGGGATCAATTTTGTAGAATGCCAAGATAATTTGATGCCGGATTTTTTCTTGGATGTCGATCCTCAGACCATTTTGAGGAGTTTTGCAAAAGGCGGTGTGACCAAAGAATTGGCAAAGGATGCTGCGGCCAAACAATCCAAATCGTCTGATGCTGGAAGTGGTAAAGTAGCAGGAATATTCACAGCCATTCAAGCCAACCTTAGCAGCGATCTAGTAAACAAGACTGGCGCAATATTTCAATTCAACGTCAAAGGTGATGATGATGAAAGGATTGTAGCTTTTCCAATTTGCTGAACAAAAGTCCGAGTCATAAATTTTACTATAAATGTATGCAGGAGATGAAGCTAGCACATGGTTCATTGATCTGAAAAATGGGAAAGGTTCAGCCGGAAAAGGCGAACCTGGACAGCCAGCTGATACAACATTGACGATGGACTCCGAAAACTTTTTTGCTATGTTTAGTGGTAAGAATAAGTGCTGATATTTCAATGGCGAATAGTTTCCGTGTCAAAATTTTTGCTTACACACTGTGAGTTTTTTTTTTATTTCAGGTAAACTAAAGCCTACAGCAGCTTTCATGTCAGGCAAGCTGAAGATTACTGGCAACCTCCAGAAAGCAATGAAGTTAGAAAACTTGATGATCAGTTTGAAGTCGAAACTTTAAGTGTAAGTTTACGTGTTTTTACCAATATCGATAAAAACTTTAATCGCAAGATAAATGCATCGTTCGGTTGCATATAACTTGTGACATGGTTCCATGTAGAACCTGGCTGAGAATCACTCATATTTTCAAACAAAGAGTAGATTCAAAATCAAGGGAAATCAGCTACTTTGGTACCAAGGCACCGCCCAATTTACCAATCCTGAGCAATATCAGAGAAACCAATGAAATTTAATAGATTTATATGATTGAAAATGTATTATAATGTATCTATATCGGAAAACCTATTTTTTGTATGTACATTATGTGCAGCTGAAACTATATTTTTACAGAAGAATGAAAAATGTTATGTTTTTCTTTCTTCCTTATGTATACCTCATAACACTGATCGATTTAATTTTTTTCCATCCAAATAGACTAGCATGAATCTCTACTATGAATCCCTACGTATAAAGCTACATTCACACTCGATTATTTCAATGTACTATTGTTCTGAAAACTCTGTGTCGTAAGTATTGTTGATTCAGATTCAGTCGTCGTTTGAAGAAATTTATCAGTTATCACTTTTGCTTTTTCATATATTCCGAAGAATATAAATCCACCGAGCGTAATCCACAGTACACGCGGCACAAACCCAGCAAAGAGCCTGAAAAGTTTCAGCAAACAATCAGTGATTCGGCGTCAATGGGTTGGAGAGCAAAAAAAGTTTGTACCCTTATTATTTACCCTCTCACTCCATTTTCTCTGTATATCGTTCCAAGCATCCGGGATATTTTTAAATCGGAACGACCAACTTCTACTTTAGAAAGCATTATTCTAGTCTTGGCTACATCTAGTGGTGTTGTTGCTGCTGCCGCGATTCCACCTATGAAAATATCATTGATATATAGCAGATACAAATTATGGCAATGTCTAATGCACACCTGAAATTGCACCACACACTGCTCCTTCCCACGGTTTTAATTCCCTGTCACATTTGCGCTTCCAAATTTGTTTTAAGTATTCCCACAGTGGAAATTGCATTAGACTAAAGGGTAGATCCCTTAAAACTGTGCTCCAGTAACCGCGGTACAATAATCGAATATTGAAACTTTCTTTCTTGGGCAAAAAGGCTTGACGTCTTTGTTTCGTCACTTCGACTGGCACTCTTATTAGACAAGCCACCTGTGATATCGAAAATTCTGATTATACCAGTCAGTCTAATGTCAATTAGTCAAGTAGTAGTACCTACCATTTCACCAAAAGCAGCAGCACCCATGTATATAGCAACATGATGCTTTTCATCTAGTCGTGGTTTCAAAAAAGCTTTGGTAATGTCATAAGTCACAAAGAACAATGCAGCTGAAATTATTAAAAATCTTCATTACCGCCTTTATTTTATTATATAAGTATAGTTCTGATTCGTATTCACTAAGATCCAAGTTGAACCTTGTAATTTTACATTAACTTCATACAGAAATTCTAGCATACCTGTTGGCGCCGAGCCAACTATCACGGGTTTAATTCCCCTGTACAATCCATTGAAGCCACCGGATTGCAGGAATCCATTCTGACTCTGCAATCGAGTTTTGAGAGTGTCCAGTGGAAATAATGCCACATCGACTAATGTTCCCGCTGCACCACCGGACTAAAAAGAAATTTACAAAAAATCAAGTTGATGTCTACCAAGTGATGAGAGGTATCTTAAAAATCTGCAACATTGAGAACACTGACATGATTTAGTACAATCTTAAAAAGTGTCACTGACTTGAATAATATACTTACTATAAGGGATGTGAGGAACACATTCTTAGGATTGGAGACAGTCATATTGTGATGCAATCAGAGACCGTGTGTTATTGGAGATAACTCGGATATTACTTCGTAGATTGTGTCTGGATCCAGCATCCTAAGAGTACTCGGATTCGCCACGATATGAGAAAAATTTATGCTGCATTATAGAACTACAAAATAAGAGGATTCAAGGAGGGTATAGGTAAATCCTTATCGAATCGAGGTTAGACTTCACTATATTTTTAGAAACACCCTGCTGGTAGCCCAGAAGAATAATTAAATGAAAAATTATGATTATCTTATGCTCAAAAGCTAATACCAGCCCCGAAATATTTGAATTTGTTATGTCATTGAAATTACTATAGTAATACTTAATACTAGTAGTTTGTGTATACAGAAACTGAGCACACACCTAACCCAAAAAAAGCCGTGAACTGATGAATAATCAATTCTGTCGACAGATCCTTTGACGACGTTGTCAATCTATAAATAATGACGTGGAAAGTATTTTACCCCGAAATTTGATAACGTATTTATAGTTTTAATTGAATTCCGTATTAATTCAGAACAAACGGCGGCCTTTCAAACGCTTTCAAACCTTTACCGCCGACGAATCCGGCGAATATCGGAAAGAATCGGAAATGCTCGAGTAAATTTTCATCAGTTTGAAAAACGGAAGTTTTGATGGTTGTAAAAACTAAAGATGGCATAATTTTTTTTTCACGTAGACGCGTAGACGGACGATATGGCGCTGAACAGGAGTATTCTTCAATTTTATAACGGGATGGGAAGTTACCGGAATATCTTGTCATCAAGGTATTTTGTTGTTTGTACAAATATCATAATTTCCCGAATCCGATTTATTGTATGAGCTTATAATTTAAGCTACACAATCTACAGAACAGATATAACACGTTAACTTAGGTTAAGTTATATCGGTTTGACCTGTTACTTATTTGTAGCAATTATCACCGAATGATACGTTGCTAAAATTACAGACTGACTTGAATAACTATTTTCTATAAAAATGCCTATCAATGATGTATCTTTGATGCTTGATGTGCATATTTGTTGTGCTAAACAAAAACTTTCTTTGTCACATTCTGCAGACAATTGTTAGCTTTTGTCATTGAAGTGTTCTCTAAAATGTCTAAAAAAGAAAATAACCGTAGAAAGGTAAAGTATCCAGCTTTAAAGAAAAATTAAAAAAAAGGTTCGCTGGGAAGAAGTCAGCGATACTAGCTCTCAAAATTTTTAGATCGTATTGAATGGCAAAAAATAAAGTCTTATATTTTTTTTTTTATTGCACAGACTTATCTTTCCCAACCATCAGTCGTTGGCAACAATGGCAAAAAAAAGCATCGAAGAATTAGCTGGAGTGCCGCCTAAACCAAAAAAACCATTAGTACCATTTATTAAATGGGCTAATTCAGTTCGACCTTCGATAAAGCAGAGTCATCCCACTGCACAACGAGCAGAGTTGTACGAAATAATTAGAGATCAATGGCAAAAGATGGACGCAGTAGCAAAAAATCAAATTTTAGAAGAGTGGAAAACGTCTCTCCAGCAATATCAGGATTCCAAGTCTAAATATGAAGGATCTATGACACAGGAACAAAAAGTGAACCTTAAAAGATTACAGATGGAGTTAAAGCTCAGAAAAGATACAAAGAAATTAAATCGGGTACGACCTTATTCCTGAATTTAATCATAATTGACTTGACTTCTATTGGTGTACTTTTGAGAACGATAAATTACCAGAGTAACTTTCGATTTAATTATTAATATGATAACGACTTTTTAAAGGAACTTGTGAGTTAATGGATTTATTTCATCCGTTTTTACTTTTTAGGACTCAGAAATTGTGAAGAAACCCAAAAAACCACTGACTCCTTTCAAATATTTTCTCCTTGCAGAATCTGAAAACAGAGGATCCCTCAAGCTCAGTGTAAGACTTGTTAATTGCTCAACCTAAAATAGATAATCCCATACAGAGCATAGCCAATTCTGTTTTTAATTATTTTCAGGAATGGCATAACTTATTATTGAAAAAATGGGAGGCACTATCTCCGGAAAAAAGAGGCGAATTCGAAAAGTTGTCTGAAATAGACTCGAAAAATTATGAGCTCAAGTTGCAAAAGTGGGAGAAGGTAGAGGAGGATGATATGTCTAAAACTAAGTCCAGGGAGAAACCCAACGCAGTCAAAAAGTCCTCAGAATAGGATGACGCGTGTTCCGCCCAGCCAGACGACTTTATAAAAAATGTCGAATACATACCTGGGCAACTATCGGACATAACAACTCAGGGCTGGGACACGAGACTCGTAAACGGTGTTGATTCGAGAATGAACTCGAACAATTATTTACCTATTAAAAGTGAGGAATTAGTCAAGAATATCACAAATAAAAGTGTTAGGAATGAGGATGTTGAGGGTAAAGAACCTTCATTTTTAAAACAAACCTATATCAAACCAGAAGAGTTACCGCTAAGTCGGAACATTCTTGAGAATCCAGAGAACTGTAAAGATTACGCTGAAATTGTGCCAACGAGGTCAATCAAACAGGAAGAAAGCATGTCAGAACTACCGAATTTGCGTGTCAAACTTCAACCCGACGACTACCTAAAATCGAAGAGCGGTGGTACAGAAGCAGGATCATCCAGTACAGACGATCTGCAGCATAATACTACAACCACAGAAGCGACTCGTAGTTTGACTCAATTAGGTGTCACTGGCATTTTTCATGTTCTTAAGTCTAAGCTGATAGCTTTGATGAACAAAATGACGAGTAAGTTACACCGGGAGTACATTTACTTTGGCACATTTTCTGTGTTCATATCTTTCATTTGTTTATATAATCTTATATATTCACCTTAGTTAGATTTTATCTATTTTGTTGAAAATGCTTGTACCTTTGCATTTTTGTAATCACAGATTCTCGTCCGTTTCTAATTTACCTTTTTACGTACAGTAGTAACAGAGACTACCTCATAAAAACACATGTACAAAACAGTTGAGCTAAATGTCCCACAGTATTTTTAAGTCATTGTACTAGATTTTATTTGAAGTGACCTAATTATGTTTCTTTGAAATTCGAATCTCTAGCCACGTAGTAATCTAACTAGATTCGATGTACACATTATCATTTTCCCCGAGATACTTAATTTTTTTTGCCTGGAATACATTTTACGCCGCCAAGTAAAGGATGTAATATATTAGCACACTGCCTCATACGTGTTACTTTAGTCCACACTCGACTGTATAATTTGCGGGCTCAGTTTTCGCACATATACACAATTCATTATGCATGATGCTGAGAGAATTTATTTTCAATCCGATTCTATGAAAGAACCTTTTCATACACTGCATGATATTATTTTGATAATTATTAACATATTTTATTACCAATTCTTTGTTTCATTGTTTGTAGGGACACATTAAACTGGGCGAAACTAATATTTCACTACAATCATCCGAAGTGAATCCCTTGGGCGGATCATTATTACTAATTTTCATCATAATTATATTAATTAAAATTGTTGCTGTTCTTTCGACAACTCTTTGTAACCTGGTTTTTCGAATCGAGTAGAAGAAAAAATATAAATGGTCAGATAAATTAGATCATACTGTTCGAATTTGGTTCCTATTTCATACAGAATTCCATCAAATGATTACATCAAGGATCGGCTTTTAAAAATAGCGCATTTATTATATTCATTTACAATTATACAAAAAAGATGCTTCCGTGTTGCGGCGAGAAATAATTAAGAGGCAAAAGATTTATTTTTATATGAATTATTGTAATTGTACATTATCTGCTGAATCAACAGTCGAAATTGCAACGTCAATGTCGTTCCAATATGAACAAGCCATGTTGTACAGTATGACGAAGCTAAATATGTAGATCGAAAAATCCTCTGTAATCTTCTTGAATATTTTTATCACTCGTCTCAGATTATTAACCAGCTCAGGTTTCATACTGCACAAAATTAACGCGGCAAATACCATATTTCCACCTTGCGATCCTGATTTATCATTAGCCAAATTCAGTCGTATCAACATTAGAGCAAGGAATGGTGCGAGGATAGTCTGTAAAACAAAAAGTATCTTTGTAAATTGATAGATTTGAAAAATTTTGAAGGTTTGCTAAAATTTTTTCCAATCCCCTTGACTCTGAGATCTGTCATTCGTGAAAATATTAATTTCATCAGTAGATTTTTGATCGTAGTTGAAAAACGGACGATGTAAAGGAAGTAAGCCCCAGATTGAAAAAACAAATATTTTCCAGCTGAGATAGATTAGAAATAAATTAGGTAAGCATTCGAAGATCGATTGTGTGAAATGAAGAGAAGATTTGGGATCTGCACAGTTAAATCAACAATAGATACTGGGATCTTACCTTGCCAGATAAATGTTGAAGTTGTAAAAGGTACAATATATTTACAAAAGCAGCAAGGAGCACAATGATCAATTTACTATCAAACACACTACAGAATAAGGATGGCTCGGCAGATATTTTTCCAATAGATTCATGCGTATTGACATCATCGTCAGGCTCGTTAGTTGCTTTATTTACACTACTTGTATGCCTCTCATTGTTGGGAGAAAACCTTTCATTCCTTGCAGAGTGATTTGTTAAATCAAGACTGTCGTCGATAGAAAATCCCTCCCCGTTAACATTCCGCTTACGTATATTGTTAGACAATGTCTGAATCAAGAAATCTTGTTCTTCTGAATATAATTTATCAAAAAGGTCATTCTTGGGTTGTGTGAGGGCAGGGTGACCATCTGAAATAGAAATATTTTCACGTCAAGTACCAATTATCGCAGTTAAATGCTAGAAATTGAGAAATAATTGCAAACTATAATTCTGGACGGTCGCATCCAACATAGAGACCCCATTCAAAGATTCTAATCGACGACGCGAATCGTCTGCGACAAAATATATAATGCCTCGACAGATTTTGAGTTATGACTCTATCAATTTGACAATCAATATTTGCATACTTGTGTCCGGTATGAATTCTCTATCCTGTTCAGTGTTGTGTTGTGAATTCGTTGGGGTATAGGAATTGTGATTCGATTTCTCTGCAACGAGAATACACAAAAAATCATTTGTAGGTTAGTACTCGTAATGTATGTAAACATATATCATAACAATTATCGTACGTGCAGGGGTAAGATCCTAATAAATACAACACACCTGTCCCCTTACCTTCTCGGATGTTGCATTTAGCTCCTGTAATTCTTTGGAGACGATTTTCCGAATTTTCTAGAATTCTTTTCCGTCGAGCTTCACGTCTCGCAGCCGCATCTGCCATGATTACTTGCCAACGAATGAGCGTTTGTTGCCTAAATTTTTTTTTCTCTCTGATCTAGTATCTGTTTTTTTTTTCCAATAAGTAGTTTTCCCATTCAAAAAGTAACTGCCCATAAACTGAAAAATTCTATTTCATTTTATATCTGCCGAGGTTGAACTAATTAATGTCACGTATCTAGATCTAGTCAAGATTAATAAAAATAGCATAATTAATTGGCGCACCCACAAGGTTTTGCAATGTCGCGAAAAAGCAAGTCACATCCTCGAATTTAAATTATTTGTATACTTTGAAAAAGTGTATAATCTATTTCGCTCCGCCTTTCATGCTTTTCGATCATTCCTGAAATGAAAGCAAAGTAAAGTAGTCGAGGATTCATTTCATAATCACAAAATTATGAATAATCATATGGAAATGTTCGGATTAGGTAGTTAACTATTCGCGAAATTCCCTAAGCATATTTGTGAGAGAAATATAATAATAGGGAATGTTTTCCAGAGGAATTCGAATGTTTATCTCCAATCTTCACATCTAGACATATGATCTGGAGCTTCATGTGACAAGTATCGAGAGGTGGAAATTAAACCACCACTGTCGTGACCCCTGGCCACCAATCAGCATGGAGGCGCATTCGCGGCTGCGGCGGTGACGGAACCTACACAAGTGATCATTGTAATCAGAATGATCGTATTTATTCAAATATTTAGGCATCTTATCGATCATACATACAGATCACAACTATTTTAAATACAATTGGGCTATAGCTATTATCGGAAGAAGGAGAAAAAGAAGAAGAAAACAAAAAGAAGAAGAAGAAGAAGAAGAAGAAGAAGAAGAAGAACACAACTACACAGTCTACTTATCTAGGAAAAAGGTATTTCATATCGTTCATGTGAATGATTCCTTGGTAAATACCTGTGTACTGCACCACTTATCCACGTAAGCAAGTATCTTACTTATGGAAAAAATACAAATGTCCATATGGATTTGCGACCCTTGATTACGAGAATATAACCCCTTGCATTGTATTTCTATATTACGGTAATGTACCTTAATCATTCCACATAGGTTTATAATGACATCGGTGGGGCGAGGCAGAGGATGGGCTACCGCAAAAAATCGCGAGGCTGCGTTACGAAGACCAGGTCTTGGAACAACACAGGACAATGGTCATTATCTTACGCTGATGAAAAAAATTGACAGTTTGTGTATCTACAGTTCTATTCCAATGTCTGAGATTTTGGCAATCAAAGCTATGATAATGATTGCCAGTGATGATACGAGTCTTGGGTAAGCAAAATGTTTAAATTATCAGCTTCGATTGACAAATGAAGATGATATTGGTAATTTACAGGGCGGTTTTCAACTTTCTTCATGAACAGGCTTTGATGGATAGACAATTTGGCATCAAGCTCGCTATGCTTGCTGCCATCAAAATAATAACTAATATGGTTGACGAAGAGGGTACCGACCTGAAACGTATTATAATATCAACTATTCAAACGGACTACGAAAGTATTGAATGATAAATGACACAGCTCTTCAAGTTTATTAAACATTTCAAACTGCTCAGTAACTATTATTGATTTTTTTCTCAATAGATAGGGAGGAATTAAAGGATAAGTCAATGTCGCATTTGCGAAATGCAATGTCTTTTTTGGGAGAAGTATACCATCAACTACGACTCAAGACCGGGATCAGTATGTCATTTATAGCGGCGCCTTTGCTCAATTATATGAAGACTATACTTCAGTCCGCTTCAGAAGAAGACATTGAAGTTGTTGTAACTCAGGTAAAGAGAGAATGACCATTTCTGTAGCTGTGTCTCAGAACTCAATGTTCTCTATAACCTTACGATTTCTGTACCTATGTTATGAAAATGTTGTTTCCTTACAGCTTTCGTTGAATGGAGAGAAGATTCATGCTACCGAACCGGAAGAATTGGAGCAACTTTTGATACACGTAAGGACGGTTCTGGTAAATCGTAATCTCAGTTCCCAATCACGAGCAATGCTACTGCTTGCCATTGATTTGTCGAGTCAATGGTCCCAACCCTTGTCAGGAGACTTGCATGCCTTTTATTTGGCCCAGCTAGGGGAAGAAACTCTGAGGCAGATTCAGCGTTGCCCGGAAATTCCAGGTATGAGTAAAACAAGGGGTCATGTAAATGGTACAACATTTACATTATGTTTGTACCACATTTATTGGTATAGACTAATTTATTCATACTACCCTTTGATGATACATACTATCTTTCAGATATTTATAATATCACCGAGAATGATGTTGATCAGAAAGAGATACTGGGTTTGGAGAACGGCGGTGTTGGAAAAGGAGTAAAACCATTGAATACCGAGAAATCCATAAAAAATGAAGTTTCTCCAAAATCGAACCAGCAGAATTCATCTAGAACAGTAAACACCCTTTCTTCGAACCCGTCGCACGGCGCGCAGACATCTCTGCCGAGAGCGATTCGAGGACTGGGTATAAGAGAGAACCGGAAAGAAGGGACAGGCGATAGAAAGTCCAGAGGTAAAAAGGACAAACTGACTGACGAACAGGTCTGGAATACTCAGCAAAATAACTCCAGCAAAAGTTGGGGACACGACGATAGGTTTGAGAGGAATTACGAACAAGACAATCCCGCCGCTTGTTCAGAGCCCAGTGATGTCGAAAATTCTCGATCCCCAGAATAAATAGTAGTAACATCTCCTGATATGCTTGTTCTGTCATTGCCTCTTACTTCAGATTACAGTTCGTCGAGATATGGAGCGTATGAAACATTTAACAAGCGGGTGGCTAGGAAAAAAAGAGGAGTACGTTCCTCAGATGATTAACAATGATAAGAAGTTGTCGGAAAAATATTTGTTCGACAGATTTCTAGGCTTTGTCGATATTTATCTTTTTTTACGTAAAGTGGTGTTTGTATTTTATGTTGAAGATTCAAATTTTGATTCTTTTCAATCTGAAACCTTCAAATCTGTTCGGCGCCAAGCTGGAGATTGCTGATAATCGTTGAAACAAACGGGTCCTGTTACCGTGTATTGGATGTCAATAAAATATACTCACCACTACTTTATTTGTGGAAAATCTTGCAGAGTTGGATATATTCGATAGAGAATGAGTATGATTGAAAAAGACAGTTGGGCAACAATTCACCGCAGAGTGTAGCTTGTATTCACATATTTTCACATGCAACAGTGGAGCACTAATCGATTTAGTATAATAGTATGCAATCAATACATTATAATATCGCTATATTCTAGAGATAACAGGCAATTAGTCGATGCCACACTGAAGGTGCTTAGTCGAAGAACAGTGTCCTGGCACCGAATTTCGGCTCTGGATAATCACCAGGTGGTAAGCGGTCTGGAATATCAGGGTAAACTGCTTTTGGCTGGGGCGGTGGTTTAGGTCGGGGTGAGTCGTGGACCTTGACTTCGCAGAAGTAACCAAATTGTGGACGCTCCAAGTTGAGCTTATCCAAAACACATTTATCATAGATTGACTGCGTCATCCGGCAGCTGGAATAATTTGTGAAAAAAGCTTAACAAAGATGTTTCAGAATCTGCTGGGTGTGTATCAAGTGTACAACATCTGATCAATTACCGATCGAAAGCCAACTCTCCGCTACTCTTCTCAAGACAATTGGTATATTGAGTGAATTCGTTATAGCAGGTATTTTTCAATTTTCGAAAGAATTCAAGTGCGCACGCAGTCACCAATTTGCCCTCTTCCAAGCATTGTCTTGGATCACCCAATTCTTGACGACATAGCATGAATTCCTGTAAGATTTTTTGGTTATTGTTACTTTGCAACATTATCTGAAAGCTGTTTTGTGTCATCAAATCAGTTGCTTCAATTCTTCAAAATTACATAATATCTAATCAAGTGAAAAAAAAAACACATGATGGAATGGTTCTACTTCTCTTTCATAACAGAACCTCATCGCACGATGAAACGTTGTGAAATTGTAAGCCGTTGGATAGCTGAAGGCTGATGAGCTTGAAAATCAAATTACGTTATTGTGGTACTCGCAATATTTGCCCAAATGAAAGGCCGCAGCGCGAAGAGCTGGTGTACCGATGTTAACCTCTTGGACGGTCAGCTCATTGTCATCAGGGATGAACGTTGAATTAGTAATGACCATTTCGACTGCGTCGTCGGCACTGCAATAAACCGTAATAATGAGACACGTACGGGTTTTTAATGCAGTTGTAATGGCACGGATAAATTACTGCAAATATATACCAGTATGAAAATGAATATAGGATCTTCAATCCACAGTCTCCAGCCCCCTGTGCCTCGGCCTATCGATAACTCTATCGGTGATGAATATCGAGAAACAGTCCTCGCGGGTTACATCGTGAGCGTGGCTGGCGTGAGTGTTGAGAACACTCCAATTCTGGATACCCGAACGGTAACCTCGTGGCCAGTCTTACCATATCTGAAGAGACCGAAACAATCCTAAACAAGTTATAAAAAAGTATGGGATTTAAAGACGTGCAGTGTTATCTATAATGAATGTTATAAATTTATGTGTATTTAATAGATTGTGGGATTGTGGGCTCCGTTGACTGTTTCGTTGGTATTGAAATCAAAATATAGTAAAAGATTCCACCTTAATCGCTGGATCATCTCTGAATCCTCTCAGATCGGTGGCCTCGAATCTTGGTCTTGAAATCGCTGACAGAACAAGATTAGACTGTGGAATCGGAAATCTTTTACCACAAAAAATAAACAAATATGTGCGACAATCGGGTGTGATCAATCTGTCAATTTTCAGATCGAATTATTGATGGCACAAAAACCAACCGCATATTAACCAGGTGATATATCGTGCAGTCTCGACACGTCGATTTGAGGTAAATTTGGCGGAATATTAAGAATACCCATATATTTATCCTAAATATAAACTAGCTGATATCTTACGTTTCGAACTCCACATAAAAAATTGTTCAATTATGACACCTCTTGTCAGATTTATCGCGCGTTTTCTGTGTCTGTAAATATTGACGTTTCTTGCATACATGCAATTAAAGTTTACACAAGTGCATTAAAAATAAAATAATATTTTTCTTTAAGATCGATTTACTTTATTTTTAAATTAATCACAACGTTCCAAGGTTTAGCTTTTCATGAATGTTATGCTGTGTGACAAGGTATAAATATGATCAGCTTGCAGCTCGTTTTTTTGTTACTCTGCCTGGAAATACTGTCTATAATTTACCCCTGGATTGATTTCAAATCATCTTACAGGTGACAACCTGGAGTATATCGGTGCGTTGTTGTCACAAGAGATACAGTCAATAGTTCAACGCAAAATCAATCCATTGGGCTACATAATTTTTGTTCATCGAAATCACCGTGGATCGGACAAATTTCTCTGATATGTCGTATACCGAACTAGAGTTTGGGTACCAGGTGAGTCTGAATGGAATACTTCAGTTATATCATTCGATCATATTACAGTCTCTATCCATATCTGCATGTTTCTCATGGCCATAGACAGTTCATTTGACTTCACTGCGGATCGAAGACCTAGGAATTAATTAAATGACTCGACTGGACTTCATGTTTATTGACTTCCAATTCCTCTCACTCATGGTTGGTCCAAGCAATTTTGTGGCATGAAGAATATTTGAGAACGTTTGGTACAATCGCAAACTTATCATTTGAATGAATTGTTTTGGACGTTGTCGTTTTGGAATCATTGCAAAAATGTTTTGGCCTCTCAGCGTCGATTATAAGAATAACTGTGTGATTTGATCTTAGTCTTGACAACCCCTACCTCGCTTTTCATTTCGTTCATCTCGTTGCTAATGTTCTTGGTCATTATTATAATAACGAATATGTTGACTGCAATGACGTATCAGCTTCTTTCCGCATGCTATTGGCATTGAAAATAAGTGGTACCCTTGACGGTGTTCAATGGTAAGTCGATTTCTGGTTTCTTGGATCTGTATTTCAACATAGCGACCTACAAAACGTCAAATCCATGTCTCATTGAACTTGATGGAGATACATGCGGAATATTATTTAAAAACAAAAAAAACGGGCCATGTGAAGCGGTGCAAGGTGAAAAAGGTGAACAAGTTGTACTTGATCTGTTTCGTGTTGTACGTACAGGATCTGAAGAATGCAACAAGACCGATTTTCTACGTAGGAGATACTAAGCCCGGGCAACACTCCCATGGCCAATCCTCATCTATGATCTACCATTCGTCGGTACGAGTGAGTTATCATTACAATAATTCAACGAGTTAGTCACTTCTCTCTTACCCTCTCATAATCTCTTCCTCGTACACATTTGGTATGTGTGATTATGCAAGTCTCGTATCACTTCTCAATAGGCATTCAATAAGTCGTAATTATATCCTCATATCTAACATCATTATAAGATATTCAACTTAGTGGCGATCGTAGCGTTCCACAATCAGTATTTTATCAAATTCCAGTGCTCCAACCTTGAGGCTGATATTTGTTTCGGCTATCTGTGTAAATACACAAGGCTTAGATTTTCATTAGCCCAATAACAAAGTTGTAGATAGTGTGATCTTTTGGTACAAGCTCACCATTACTTAAAGCTATCTAATATTTGTTTTTGCTGATCAAGAATTTATCCGAGCAGGAATTACTACCATTCCATACTTATGATACGTATCGAAACACTAGAGGTTCAGTGAACAATCTGCGATGGCTGCGAACTGTTACATAAGGATCCAGAAACCAGAAACATTTGATCTTAATTAGAATGAATATTTAATATTTTTTTAATTCTGCGTATGTATAGTTAGCTTTCAAAAATCCACCTTTGGATGTCGCCCTATAGGAATCCAAGAAGTAGCCACAAATGTTTGACTAGTATGTTAGATTGTTAACCAACTCACGGACGTTTGTTAATGACATGCTTGAGCAAATATTTGTTATTCTTTTTTAAAACGCATTGTAGTACCTCTAGCCATCCTACATCTGTGTGATGAATCCTGTATTGATGTTCCCGTTCGATGACTACTGCTGTTATTGTGATGATTGTTTTGTGAGTATAGTGAAGACCAATAATTATGCTATCCCATTTGTCTGGAACAGCTTAGTGATTTGGGTCAGATCGATGGTCATAGTTCCACTGCCTAATGCCTAACTACGCCAGCTGCAAGGAGTAAATTAATGCAAAATGATTGTGTAACAAGTATCCTGTTTCCTTACTTATGAAAAATCCTTTACAGGTTACTCCATAATATTGACCACATTAAAAATATAACCCTTTACAGAAAAATTAAACAGGGATATGAGTAGCAAGGGTAGACCTCAGAATGAAAATAAATTTTAGGTATCCAAAATGGAAAGTTTGCAGCCGAGGGCTTCAGAAAAAAATTATTTTTGGTGTTTGTACCGATTATTTTAATAATTTGCTTTGGTACGCCTTAGGGTGAACTGCCAAAAGGATGTCTCAGCGAAGATGGCTGTATGGGAAGTACAACTTCTTTGGATGGGGAAGGAAAGCAAGTACTGGTGGGAGTCTGTGCGATGGCTAAAAAGTCCCAAAGCAAACCGATGAAAGAAATTCTTACTCGCCTCGAAGAATTCGAATATTTAAAAATTATCGTATTCCCAGAAGAGGTTATACTGAAGGTTGACAATTCACGTTATGACATAGAATTATTCAGCTACGGCCTCCTCAACCCTAGCCCAAAAATAAACGGGTTGTAACATAGTTTTAACATATTCACAGGAACCTGTCGAAGAATGGCCTATAGTCGATTGTCTGATAAGTTTTCACAGTAAGGGATTCCCACTAGATAAAGCCATACAGTATGCAAGCCTGCGTAATCCATTTATTATCAACAACCTTCGGATGCAATACGATATCCAGGTTTGCACACATGATTATTCCCTCCAGGACTAGTACAGTTTTTCTGTAGACCTCTGTATCAACCGCTACCAGAAAAATTGAATGTTTTTTCCAGGATCGCCGAAGAGTTTATTCCATACTAAATGGAGAGGGCATCGAGATTCCAAGATACGCTGTTCTAGACAGGGATTCTGCTGACCCAAAACGTAAGCTCGTTTGGTGTTTGTTTATCCATGAGTTTTATCTGTAATAGAAAAAAAAAAAAAAGGGGGGCAATAATTGAATTACAGATCATGAGTTGGTTGAATCTGAAGATCATGTGGAAGTGAATGGGATAACGTTTAATAAGCCTTTTGTCGAGAAGCCAGTATCTGCCGAGGATCATAACATTTATATATACTATCCCACATCCGCGGGTGGTGGAAGCCAGAGATTATTTCGAAAGGTAAGCGCCACATGCACTTGAAAAATGTGATAAATGTGAAGTACGAGGCATTTGTAAAAATTAGTTCTCGATCAATTATACATACAGATAGGCAGTCGAAGCAGCGTGTACTCCCCAGAATCTAGAGTTCGCAAAACTGGGTCTTATATCTACGAAGATTTCATGCCCACCGATGGCACAGATGTTAAAGTATACACAGTGGGACCCGACTATGCTCATGCCGAAGCGAGAAAGAGCCCCGCTCTTGATGGTAAAGTTGAGAGAGACTCGGAGGGAAAGGAAATACGGTATCCTGTTATTTTGAGCAATGCTGAAAAACTGATAAGCAGGAAGGTCTGCCTTGCATTTAAACAAACTGTTTGCGGATTCGATTTGCTGAGGTAGGTAAATCTGGTTACATTCGTCTTTGATGCGATTTTCAGAGCAAAATTGGTCAATGAGCTTCGCCAAAGTTGATACCTGTAAATGTCGTGAGGGCGTATCATTCGTGTATTTTTCAGGCCTAATAATCATTCACATAATCAGTTATGCCTGTTTCAGAGCCAACGGTCAATCATTTGTTTGCGACGTTAACGGATTTAGTTTTGTCAAAAATTCCAACAAATACTACGACGATTGTGCTAAGATTTTGGGTAACATGATTCTCAGGGAATTAGCTCCAACTTTACATATTCCTTGGAGTGTTCCCTTCCAATTGGATGATCCACCGATCGTACCCACTACATTCGGTAAAATGTGAGAGCAATTTGGAAGTCCCTGGGTAGTGAACTCATATCATATCATCCGACAACTACCCAGATTAATATCGTCAAGGTTATTTCTACCCGTTTCATTTTTCAGGATGGAGCTGAGATGTGTGGTAGCTGTGATCAGACACGGCGATAGAACTCCTAAGCAAAAAATGAAGGTTGAAGTTCGCCATCCTAAGTGAGTCGGATAACCGGTGGCTAATAGCCAATATTCAATATTTTCTGAACGTTGCAAACATTATTTTAATTTATCTGAAATTCTGTTTATAGATTTTTTGAGATATTTGCCAAGTACGACGGTTACAAACATGGTCATGTTAAATTGAAACGGCCTAAACAGTTGCAGGAAATTTTGGATACTGCACGTAGTCTACTGACAGAAATTCAACATCGTGCGGCGGGTCCGGAGTTGGAGGAGAAGCAGGGAAAACTGGAACAATTGAAAAGTGTGCTAGAAATGTGAGCCAGAAAGCGGGATGATATATCCGCATATGGAAAAATGGAATTCGATCATACTTTCGCGCACCTTTTTTTCATGTAGAAAAGCAATCTCTAACTCCTAACATATTTTTTACTTTGTTTTTTTTTTTTTTTTTTTTATCCAGGTATGGACACTTTTCAGGAATTAATCGTAAGGTCCAGATGAAATATCAGCCTAAGGGTAGGCCCAGGGGGAGCTCCTCAGATGACGGTAAAACTAATAGTATGCATGATTGATGATACCTATATTCATTTAAATTTCCGCCAGTAACCAACTAGGTCTAACGTCATACAGGGCACTTATCATGATATTGGCGCCAATCTATGGGGTGTTAATCACAATGAGAATACTCATTGTCCTAACCATTGAATTTGGTTTCTAGCAATTTTTGTTTCTCTATCTGGTGTACTTGATATTGCATAGTATCAACTAACTTGTGCGTAGATCATAACGAGTGTGCATATTATCAGACAGGTTCGGGGAGCCCTCGTTGGTGCTGATTCTGAAATGGGGTGGAGAATTAACGCCGGCTGGACGAATTCAGGCTGAAGAACTTGGCCGAATTTTTCGATGCATGTACCCCGGAGGTCAAGGTAGACACCTTAGCGGTTCGTATCTTCTCCTTATCTTCTGTTTCGGACACTAGCCGACCCAACAACGGCACCCTTTTCACTTCGATACGAATAACTGGTTCCGTCTCACAGGAGAATATGCCGGCGCTCAAGGCCTGGGCTTGCTTCGCCTGCATTCTACGTTTCGTCACGATTTGAAAATTTATGCCAGTGACGAAGGCCGAGTCCAAATGACTGCCGCGGCCTTCGCCAAGGGTCTGCTTGCCCTGGAAGGTGAACTCACTCCAATTTTAGTACAAATGGTTAAGAGCGCCAATACCAATGGCCTTTTAGATAATGACTGTGACAGCAGTAAATATCAAAATATGTAAGCGATACTTTTCATCATTCGAAGATTGAGATTGCCCAACAAGCTTTGTTTATCAAGTTTTTGTTTTAGGGTGAAGACACGACTGCACGAGCTGCTCCAGCAGGACAGAGAATTTACTCGGGAAGATCGGGAACAGATAAATCCGGGCAATGCGCTGAGCATAAATGCAGCGATGAATTTTGTGAAAAATCCAGTCAGGTGTTGTCAGCATGTCCACATCCTTATTCAAAAATTGATGGACATTGTTAGAATAAAAAAAGACGATCCCAAAACGAAAGGTGATGGTTGAAAAAAAAAAATAATACCTAGATTTTTTTTTTTAACTCTGCTAATATTCACGGTTTAGATACCCGATTTTTTATCAGTTCATAATCGATACTATAGCGCATTATTTTGACTCATTGACACTCAGATGCAATACTGTACCATGGAGAAACGTGGGAATTGATGGGCCGGCGATGGGGTAAAATAGAAAAAGATTTTTGCACGAAAAACAAGAGATTCGACATATCGAAAATTCCCGACATCTACGACTGTATTAAATATGATCTTCAACACAATAATCATACACTACAATTTGATCATGCCGAGGAGCTTTACATATACTCTAAATATCTGGCGGACATTGTAATACCCCAGGTAATTTATCGATTGCATATCGGAGACATTTGACATCTAAAATAAATTCTACAAACATGCACTACTTTTTATTTCATTTTTTATTATTGCGTTCAGGAGTATGGGCTAACTGTTCAGGAGAAACTCACAATTGGACAAGGAATTTGCACGCCTCTGTTGAAAAAAATAAGAGCCGATCTCCAGAGGAACATCGAAGAGACCGGAGAAGAAACCGTTAATAGATTGAATCCTAGGTATCTGAGAAAACTTTCCAATTTGTATCAATTCGGATAATAGCGAATTTGTGCATATAAACTTTACAAAAATCTTCCATCTCAGATATTCCCATGGAGTTTCCAGTCCCGGACGGCACGTGAGAACGAGGTTGTACTTCACCAGTGAAAGTCACGTGCACTCGCTGCTGACTGTACTTCGATACGGAGGACTACTCGATGTGATTGTCTAAACATTTTTTAATATCTTACAGAAGTACCGTTCTACGGGTTCGATTGAAATACCATTTTTACTGTCACTTTACAGGTGATCAAAGACGAGCAGTGGCGTCGCGCAATGGAATACGTTAGCATGGTTTCCGAGTTGAACTATATGTCACAAATTGTGGTCATGTTGTACGAGGATCCGACAAAGGACCCGAGTAGCGAAGAACGTTTTCATGTCGAGCTCCATTTTAGTCCCGGCGTGAATTGCTGCGTCCAAAAAAACCTCCCACCTGGACCCGGCTTCAGGCCCCACTCTCGCAACGAGAGTAGCCAAAATCTTGTAAGTTTTTATCAGAGATACATCTGTTTAGCATATCCAGCTTTTCGCTTTTTTACTCAGGGAGAAGCAGGATCAGGAGTAGATGGGAGTTCGCAGTGTAGCACGAGAATCGAAGAGGAGGATGCTGAAATAAGTAGTTCAGAGGATAACGCAACTAGTCTCACTTCGCAATCGGTAAGAAAGGCAAATTATAAGGTTTTGAACAATGTAGTTGAACCACAGAATGGTGGCTTAAGGAAATTGGTATCTTGCAGGTCACGTCACCCACAGATAAAATCGAACATACCTTGCCGCTGGATAATGAGAGTCCTAAAGTCAGCAGAGCCATAGACATGAGGGATTTAGATCCAATAATGGACGAACCCTTCGACAGCGGCTTCTTGCAGAGTTCCGCTCCAATTCCAATTAGGTAAAACCCAAAATTTCTCGCTTGAATAATCGATTATTTATAATGTCATTCTGGTTGAAGTGCGAGAACAGTGGCAGGTCACGAGGCTGCGAGATTAGGCAGTCAACTCGCAGCGAATCAACGACAACGGAGGGAATTGGAGGCTGCTGGAATAAATGAGCCGCGAGCTAGAAGCTACGATCATCAGAGGCAGGAGAAACCAGTAAAAAGTAGGTAAACAACATTTTTTCTTTCAAACTCAGTAACATCTGTTAGCACTCCATGTAACATTTTACATTTTTCCACAGCTGCCGAAAAAGTACAGTATCAAAGCCTGGACGCAGTCAATAAGGAAGGTATGTGGTTCACCGTACACGTTCAATTTAACTTTCAGAGTCAAGCCCTCTATTTGGCATGCCAAAAAAGCTCGTTTCTCTATGGCCACTTGAATTCCCAAGTAGATTAGATTATCATCTGCTTATTGACTGCATTTCTATCGAACGTCTTTGCACAACTTGATCTCTACTTTTCTAAATGATCTGATCTGCCATTGTGTCGTTTTACGTAGATTTGTTAAGCAGGATTCACGGTGATTTGAATGATCATTATTGGATCCTAAAAATCTCTATTCATTATGTTTGTGTTTGCTGATGAAATTCGCTCCACGAATTGCCCCTCGCATCTTTGGAAATAGCTGAGTATTTGGTGGAGGATTTTTAATAGAATATTTTATTTCTTTTTTAATTCCTTCCTTGCCTTCTCCTCGATTCTATCACTCTGATATGAACTAATCGATTTTCTTGTATATTTTTTTTTTTTGCTTGCTAACGCACAATGTACAAATAGCTAATCTAAATCGCTTCCGGTCAACAATATCCAAATCTCAAGAAACTGTTGCCAGCTCCTCTGAGAACTTTGAATTAACAAAGTTGCCAAGATCCTTCGTGAATCTCGGTCCGCCGAAAATGCCTGTAACGATAATTTTCAATTCGAATTCATCTTCAAATCCGCTGGTGACCTTTCACAGGGTTCCTATTCTCTTTCCTGGTGCTTGGTGTTCTGCTCAGTATAAGATAAATACTACTCACACTATTTCTAGGCCACAATTGTCAACGCAATTCAAGATGTTTCATAGATCATACACAGAAGCCACTTTATCCAATTTAAGAGTCTATGGTGAGTTATCTGACTGCAATTAGCCGCTCAAAATATCCATGGAAAAGAACATTGGTTTACCGTAATTTAGATAGAAAAGAAATCAGACATCTACGTTGCCTGCTTGAATCACTTCTAACTTTTTCTTACATATTGTCAATAATATCCAGGGAATGCTGACTGTGCGAGTAACAAATTGTCGATAATAATAATCCAAGAAATCATATTACATCAGATACCATCGTTTCGTGGTTATCTTCATCCACACAAGTTGAAGGGTAGCGGTTGTGTAATTTCATGGAATTTATTTACTTCCAAACTTAATAACTGAACTTTGTTATTTATCGTGCTACGTAGAGCTGGTTGTGATCTTTCCTACTTCGAGGGCAGCTTTCAAATAATTTGGGCTGAAAAATATACCAGTGGTATGGGTTTGAATGTCTGCTGCTTGAGTATCCCTCGTATGTAATACATTTATTCCATTGCAATGACGCAGTCGGTCAAAAGGTCCCGAAGTCCAATCGACAAGCTTTATTCACCTTATTACCCTGAAAAAATCTATTCCTGGCACACTACCTATTGTCATTCAACCTTATCCTACCTGCACAGCAAGGCGCTATCGTCACAGCGTCTCTGGACAGATGACCTACTTCAAGATGCTCGGATACAACGTTAGCAAGAAACTTACGGGATCTACGAACAGTCTGTTCAGCACAGCTGTCATTAGCGGATCTTCCAGCGCCCCTGACCTGAAAGACATGGTGCCGCAGCATGCATCTGCCGTTGCAGGTAAACTTATAAACCACCAATATTGGTACAATGCGAACGTAGGTATTCGAATGGCGAAAAAGTCAACATGATTGACTTATCTCGTCTGCACGTTTCTTGCCAGCTATAGATGGATTTGGAGGAGTTCCGCCAATCAGGCCATTGGAAACACTGCACAACGCTTTGTCCCTCAGACAGTTGGACTCGTTTTTGGAAATGATGACCAGCCTGTCTTTCTTTCGCACTCCAGCCTCTTCGCCACCTAAATATCCATCTCCCGGTGGATCTGTACATGGGTCGTTTTTACCAAATCTAAGCATAGGGGGTATCATTCGCGAATATAATTCAGCCGACAACGAGGCCATTAGGTAATATCTAAGTTCGTGCATTCCTACACTCATGAATGCCGATTTTTTTTCAACTAACACATCGATTAAACTTCATTGCAGGAACCAGCTTTCGCCGACCAGCCCGAACAGTAAGTCCTCTCGGCAATTTGTCACGTCGGACGAACCCCTCGATTGTATATCTTCGTTGACTCTTTGTTCTCGTTATTAGGCGCAGGGTGGAGTAGTGGAGCTCCGTCATTTTTGTCATCCGAGCCATCGTCTCCTGCCCCAACATCGGCGGGAGAATGCAGCATGTCAACCAGCGTAGGAAGTAACGATGGGTAAATTTCTCTGCCACAATCGCAAAGACTGGAATGGTGACTGGAATGTCGCTTATCATACGTCATTTCCAGAATGCACCTGTTTAATATGGTCCATCAATTTCCTACAACCCCAGATGTCAATTTGGAACGCAACAACATCCGTATGGGAATAGATCACGGCTGCAGAGAAAGCCGTGGTAGTATTTCCTTCACCGATTACTACAGTAATGAAGACGGCCAGATTCTTAGGGCTTGCAAAGAGGACGTCTCCAAAATAAGCAAAATATCCGGATGGGTCGAGGATGCGAAGATTGTCGATAATATCGACGAAGACGAGGATCACACCCTGACGCTGAGACAGAGTGAGGAGCAGAAGAAACAGGACATTAAATTCATATTCGAGCAACAGGAAAATTCTAATCTAGTTCCATCGAGTTATGGCTATAAAAAAATTGGCAGGTGAGGATTTACCATAGTTAGGATAGATTACGCTATAACCTTGAGACTTTCGATTTTCAGAGTATTACAATTGCTTGTTTATCTGATTTGCCAACTTTAGATTCAGAGTGGAAAGCATGGAGATATCGGACGACGATGTAAGGGTGAAAGATCACGTGGCCGGAAGTAATAGCGGCTCTAAGAATCTTGGAAAAACAACCCCAACTAAGGAGCAGCATGTCCACGATGGTAGAAAAGTATCTATACCAATGCTTAGCAAAGACAGCGATAACGATCCAATGAGATCGGATCGGCCGTCTACCAGTTACCGTGCTGATCCCGGTAAGAGTAGTTATTCAAAACCCCAAGATGTACGGCAAATGTTGCCCGTCAATCCAGAGTCAAATTCGAATAGCCCCAGCGGTTATTCGGCAGAAATTTCCGATGCTTGTCACGAGGATCTGCAAGACCCTGACAATTTGTTAATCGATGTTATGGAAACAACTCCTAATGCCGAGTCCGATCCCGATCAGCCTTTAGAACCTTTGCTCACGCTTGCGGGCAGTCTGAACGACAGAACCAATGTTAAAATTGGTTTTGACGTTCGAAATGAGAAAATGGGGTAAAGTATAAAAAAAAAAAGAAAAATATCAAGTTCAAAATAATTGATACTTATTGTTAGTGTCTACGCAAACAACTTGGCTCAGGTAATTTTGTTAGTATTATTTATATTTTACTGCTATCCTTACTATCCACTACACATGCATTGGTACAACCATCTGAAGTTAGTTCTAGGCGAGCCAGCACTAATAACATACCCTTTCGTTAACTTACCTCTGGCTGTGCCCAAGGCTGAATTTGCCTGAGTAGTGTAAAAAAAAAACAAAAAAAAAAAAAACGAGGTACAGTTTTGTGAAAATGTTATCACTTGGGCACGGGTATAAGTGAATCGCGAAGTACAATAAAAGAAAGTTGCACATTGAAGTGGTTCGAAGAACTGATGATTGTTGAATTTAGCCCTATTCTTAATTCATTTACTCCAGAAAAATGGTGCTACATTGATTTAATTAATAACTCGTTTATTTCATCCACTACATAAGGCTTTGTACATGTTTTATACCTAGGACTGTACGGCTCAAATCAGTTTAACAAGTTACGATGGGCAATTTCAATAACTAGCTGATGGTTCGTAAATCAGCAGTGAAAGAGATCAGTGGTTTCGAACCTTGAAGGTACATCTGGGTGTGTCTAGCATAAATACTCAAATGGCAACCCCAACTTTTAGCTTTGAAGTTGCAGGGTGAGTATGAACTGGTAATTCATGAACTCCTAATTTGGCACGCTATCACCTGTGATGAATTAAAATCATTTCAGCGGCCATTTTCAATTAGCTGATTTATTTTTGATGACTAATTTCTTTTCGTCAACTAGGTCGACCATTGATCGAATAAATAAATTGGCCAGCTCGAAACAGTTCAGCCGCATGGCCCTATTTACAATTTAAATTCGTTGATCAATCATTTTTGCTGCGGTTGTTGGCATCCAAATCCAAAGGGTCCAAGGTATCGCTGTATGCCTTCAGCAAATAACAAGCAGCCAATATCCGTTGGACAAAGCACGTTTTATACACAAGTAGCGTTTACTTCTAGTCACTGTCCGATCCAGATTCGGATAACTGAAGGTCATCTTTAAGCAAATTAGGGGGCATCAACAAGGAAGGAGAGGCCATACTGTTTGAATGTCCTGAAAATTGCGGAAGTATAATTAAAATCAGAATACAAAAGTAGGGGATGACCGAGGTTTTTCGGATATTAGAGATCAGAGGCTTGCATCAACCAGAGAGTGTCATAGATATCGAAATTGTGAGAAAAAACCCTATTTACCATTGGTCATCATAGGTACTGGTACATTTTCAGCATCAGAGTCACTGTCCGAGCTGTCCGAGCTCGAACTACTAGAACTGGAGTCGCTGAGGGCACCTTCCTCGCTTTCTGCAATGACAGGAGCACTTTCCTCGACCGTCCTTTCCCTAGCAACTGGTACCTCGGTTCGGGGTGGAGCTGTAGCGTGCGAGGGTTCAGCAGGAGTCGCCATAGATGAAAGGGCAAAATCATCATTGTCCAAACCAATCATTGGAAGACTGGCTAAGGTCGATGGGAGCATGGATGGTGGCACAGGAGAACTGAAATTTCGAATATCAGGAAAATAATTGATGTAAAGTTCAGCTTGAGCTTTTGTAAATATCAATAGCTTAATTCCGTGTTCGGCAAATACCTGCTGGTGGATATGTTTGGCGGACTCTTTCCATGATAAGGTGACACTTGGTGCGGACTGTGTTGTTTAGGATGGAGCTGAACGGTAGGCTCCTTCTTTTTACCACTTGTTACTTTGGTTCTGCCATTTGCCCTTCCATGAGTTGGGCTCCTCCTAGTTTCAACCGGTGTGAAAGGTCGATTGTTGCTGTTCTGGCCAGGAATGCTCAAAAATGATTGAGACTTGGTGGTTTCAGTCCTGTTTCCATACAACGGACAAATAAAATTTCCTGCTCGATCGATAAATAAAAATCATCTCAACGCTTTGGTGAGACTTTAAGGTACGACTCACCGTGTTTTTTTCACTTGTATATTTGAGGATAACTTTTCAAGCGTTACTTCCCCGGTTGTTCGGTCAATTATTAAAACACATTCTTTGTGATAAGCCCGCTGAGAACCCTTGAACACAGTATGGGGTGTTCCTGCTCCATCTAAATGCGGCACGGTCACCGTCATGGTGTTATTTGTACCGACATCAACTTGCGCCATTTTAGATACATCCACGCTGGCTGGCTTGAAGTCATCTGGAAGGTAATGGATAAACGTGCGAGTTGAAGCATCGGATAAGTAGAGACAGTCAAGCGATGTGGATTTTGACAGTTAACATTGTGTCGAAGAACACTAGAAATGTCAGTTTGCTGTGAATAACGTACAGAAGCTGTTGCAGATGTTAGAATTATGCCAATGATACAGGTGCAATACTTACACTTCAGCGTGTGAAAGGCAGTTGATTTTTTATTGGTAAAACTGGGACCTAACTTGAGTTCTCGAACTTCAGAACCAAGCCCAAGTTTGTCGGCCATCTCGTAGATAAAGGCTTAGTGTAAGTGTCTGCAATTCAACAAAATGATAGAAACAACGGGTTCCAGGTGTCATACGACAAACAAATATCACTTCATTGGAGCAACGTAAACAGAGAGAAGACCAAGTAAGCAACCCCAGAATTTTTGGTCACGATACATTTTATGTCCTCTCCACCCTTCCCCCGATAACACTCCAATCTTTTTTCAGACCCAACAATCATCTGGTCAAAATATGGCAGGGCAGATAAGAAGTGATAAGGTAATAACGACGACGATTCTTGATAGACAACTCGGCGTGCAGTACGTCTTTCGATTAGGAATAAATAAGAGAGGAGAAAAGCAAACAACAGGGTAGAAAATCGGGATTGCTTGCGATGGTACGGACCATCTGGTTAGATTGGACGGGGGTTTACCGCTTGGTCTGATAACTTAAGTAAGCACGACAAAATGTTATGAGAAGCTGGGTGAAAATTCTGGTAATAACTTGCCTCGAAATTACGCTACATATTCCATTGACCCAATTTTAAGTCTCGGGGCTGTTAACTCTCCTACCCACGGCGTGACAAGTAAATGAAGGAAGGGGAATATACCGAATAGCGTCAAAATGGCATCCGGCACTATACAACGCTCTTTGATAGAACGATTCTGGCGAGCCCGCCCTTGCCGTGTCTCCTAACTTGTTGCGCTCGTTCTGGCGTCAAGAGAAGTGAACGCATTGAAAGTGTGTTGCATGGAGATATGCGTGACGTCAGTCTTTTTAACTAGCATCCAGTGCAGCGCGTATAATTTATCGGAAAAAGTCGCAACACGACACAAGGGGGATCGCAGCGTTAGCACATCCTGATTAAATAATAATACACCGTAACATAACCTTGAACAAGCTCATCGATCACTCTTCGAATTAAAACAAAACGCCCGACCATCATGATTTTCCGGGTAAGAATTTCCGGTACGCTTTTACGATCACTGCGCATTTATTCCAAACAGGGGGGAAAATTGAAAACTTCTTTGACGTTAGTGGAAAGAAAATATTGACAGCTGATGATTATGGCATAAATTGAATTAGGTAAGTTGTTATTCCTCGCTCACTGTCATAACTTGACGAGTTGCCCAATGTGGTTGTACGTACATGAAAACCTACCAAACGCAAAAGTTATTCGCAAGACTCACTGGGATTTGTAAAATAATTGATCTGCAGATCGATGTTTGATCGAGATAATGAATATGTCTCGAAACATGTAACTTTTATTGGAACAAACGAGATAAATCATAACGTGAGGCGAGTTATGAGTTCATTCGTTTTCTGCTCAACGGTTGCAAGAGTATAGAGATAAGTGGTTGTGAAATAGTTGAAATAGTGCCATAAATAGTTCATTAGTATAGTGTACAATGGTCATATTAACAACATATTTGTTGAAATTGTACGCTAATCATTGCCTAGCTGTGCGAAAAGTAATAGTTGTTAGATAATAATAAATAGTTGTTGATAGTAATGCAATGAAGTGTGTTATATTTTACGAATGAATATGTTGTTCAAAGAAGATCCTAAAATACGACGTATTTATCCATGCATTTTTCTCCACAAACATTATACTTATTGTTGTAAATAGAAAAGTATTTCCCTGTTGCGTGTATGTTACCACAGGACGTTCAGTCCTGAGGCATAAAACAAATTTGTCAATAACTTACTTCTTTGTAAATCTAGAGAATATTTTTATTTATTTGTTTCTTTTTTTTAGGGGAAATTTATTCGCTTCAATCCAATTAATTGAATGAACTTTTGAAAACTACTATCAAAACTTCAACCAGACGGCGATCCCGAGTCATTTTTTGAACAGAGGAAATTGCCTGGATGAAAGTCGAGATCTTGACCAAAATTCAATTCCATCTTCATTAAAATTTGGATCCTTGGCAAAGTCAAAGGTGCTCTCTGGAGAGCGCACACGGAGAGCATATACCACTTAAAAAAAAGTGATCTCAATGACCGAATCATGAAAGAATCGATAATATAAATTTGTTCCATGTTGTCGGTAAGTCAAACACACCCCAAGGAATCACTGGATATCACTCTAAATATGTACAATTAATACGATCCGACTGTTATAGCCATTGCAAAGAGTACTCAGCGCTTCAAGAATGTGCTGGTTCGGCTTATTTCAATAGTGTTATAATACAGTTCTCTAATAAATGTAACTGCCGCGATCCCTAGATGCGTGATATCTTGGATTACTTAAGGTATTCGTTTGAAATCGTATGACTAAGTGTATTTGAAACATTCGTCTTTTCCCCACATTGGCCATCCTTGATTTTGATACATAGTTCAGATTTGCTGAGTCTACAATCCACCTTTCACCAAAAAAGTGTTTTTATAGGATTTCACTAGTTCAAACTAGGCGTCTGTTCTTTGTCCCACTGTATTTCAATACTGGGCCATTTCGTTTGCAACACCGTCAACATCGGATTACTATCTAAAATACATTTTACTGTACATTCCAGTAAAACTGCTTGCCCCCTACGATATACAACTTTGTTGTCTATATTGCTGCGTGGTAACCCATTGTAATGGAACAACGTGAAAGTATCCGGGCACATCCTTGGATCGTCAGGAAAAAACTCTTCCATAAACGCAGCGAGTAAAATAATCCCCAGAGATTCACTGTCCAATTTCTTCTTCATAATCTCGACACTGCAATTGATGAAGTCAAATCAAAATTGAAAATTTTCTACAAGCTTATGTAAGATTTTAGAGAATATCCCCACTATTCTGAGTCAGCGACAAGATCCAACTCGGCAAGGACGTCTTGCAGTAGGTTGGCCGAGATAAATTTGTATCCTTCGGGGTCAAACTTTTTAAAAACCCTCCGAGCGTGCTCTGCTGGAGTCTCGGAACTTACGAGTTGTCTTTCGGAGGAGAACAAAACTGTCAAGTGAGTTTCAGAGCCGAGAACCCAAATGGGGTGCGACGGTGATTTCAAAAACGTTCCCACTTCACAGTATCTCAAGTGTTCTAACAGGGCTAAGAAACCAACTGCATTTTGTCTGTCTATGCCTCGAAGTTCTGAAAATGATAGCGGAGAAATTGAGCTTGTTTTAAATAATCTAGTAAGTAAATAACTTATTACTAATAAGTAAGTAAATTGAAAACTCACTGAGACCACCTATGTCTTGATCGTGATCCCATACATGTCCGACTGCACGTCCGGTCAGCATTAAATTAATTAAACTTTGACTGCCATAGCCATAGGTCGAGTCTATCAGTGGCTCGGTTGGATCAGACATTTCCTGCTGCATCCCAGCCAAACCTTTTGTACATACGACTGTATAAAGCAGTAACAAAACTCCAAAAGGATTTTTCAGCATTTCAATTTTGTCAGAAAAGAACTTCTTCAGCTCCTCCGTACTATCCACAGTTAATATCCTGAAAACAACCAGGTTAGAATTTGAACAAAATCATTAGAGAAATGTGACAATTGAAGCTATCAAAAAATTTCAGTTACCTCAATTGAGAGTGAAAAAAATCAGGTTCCAAGTGAAGCCTGTTTATGGTTGTACTTCCCTCACGGAGAATATCTTCAGCCTTTTCTGCTGACAAATTAGATTGAAGGTCAGCCTCCCCTGTGTCAACATTTTGGCAGTTGACTGTTGGGCTGTTCTGTATAGGTATGTGAACTATGCAGTATCTGGGTCTTTCTCTATCGGCAGCCTGTGCCACAATCTCTGTCATTGCGCTGACTAGAAGTAAATTGCATTGCTCAAGACTCAATTCTTTCCAATTTGTCACGTCATTTTGCAGCATCAATTGCTTCAGTATGAATGCCTGCACCGGTGCTATCACCGCACAGGGTCCTCCCGCCTCTTGCACAAGAGCAGTCGGCTCGTCATTACTGAAGAAAAAACCTGTGAACCCAATTGTTGGATCAAGCATCTTATGGATTTTCTAGGGAGCAGTTCTGTTTCCCTTGGAATGTTTACCTTATACAGGTATAGATAAATTATTTGCCAAAAGGCAGGAGACACTGCAGTGTCGGTTGAAAGTACTGAACAAATGATGAATTACTAAACGGCGAGACAGATAACCTGACCACATTTCGGTTTATCTCGACTGTTTGAAAATCCATGCGCAGTAGTAAATATGATTGGGACCAAAGTATCGCTTAATCTAACCTTGGGACCATCGTTTGAAGACGTCGTCCTTGACAGAAGAACCCCAAAGCAGTGTTTTAACTTCTTGAACGAGATCTATGTCGGTAGTTGAATTTCCGGCCATTATATAGGTTTAACCGAGAGAATATCGCTTCGGTCAAGCGAAACACTCGCGGATATCAAACGGCCAATATTAACAGCAGCATCCTATTGTCATTGTGATAATAATAGTTTGTCGAGAGAAACAATACTGATTAACCTATATTTCACAAACGACAATGGCAAAGTCTTCCCATCGTGGTTATTATTCTGCGAATGACGCTTCTTCGGTCGTTGATTTTATCTCTGGTGGTGGTCGGGGATAGAGGTCGCCGGTCGGTCCCTCCGCGACTTATTACTAGACTTCCGAAGAACTAGGGAACTATTATTCAACAGTAGAAAATGCGAACAGATTTTCTTCTACCTGCACCTCCATTTTTCAAAGTGCACTTTTTAAAGCTCATAATTTGAGTGAGGCGATTTAAAAGCGAGCGTGTAGCCCGAACAAGTTGCAAATGCACCATGTACAGATGTTAATTTGATAGTTTGCAAAATTCTCTCTTCGAAATGCACTTTAGCAGCTGATACCTTTTCCTAAAAATCCTTACTTCAAAATCATGTGTAGATTGTAGATCAACCCGATCACCTCGCAATTCGTCGTTTATGATAGAGTTGGATATCATATAAAATTCTATAGTTGAAAATTCTAATTAATGGGAATAATCGTAGGTGTTCAATTCTTCCATTTTTAAAACGCAACGCAGAATTTCGCCTTGGTTTCTCAAAAACACTGCGATATTTTTATCGACGAACCTCTCGGATATCGATATTGTCAGGCTAACTTCAGAGAAGTAATTTCGAGCATGACAGTCGTGAAAGTGCAGTTTAG
Source organism: Athalia cordata (assembly GCA_963932425.1). Classification (NCBI taxonomy): domain Eukaryota; kingdom Metazoa; phylum Arthropoda; class Insecta; order Hymenoptera; family Athaliidae; genus Athalia; species Athalia cordata. Next base: position 3,481,045 of record OZ010627.1, read on the forward strand.
CTCGAGGCACGTATATACGTTTAACAAAACATGGCGTTTATAGACGGTGGTAATTGTTATTCTCAGTTTTCATCAGCGCGAAATGATCCGTCACTCGGCATTTATAATAACTTTACAACCAAAAATTCAATCCCCGATTCATTCGGTTCGCAAAGATCTCAGTAAGTATTTATCCTTTTTCATTCGTTGTTCCATTATCAACCGGCAATCCTGTTTTTGCCATTCTCAAAGCTACGCTCATCGTTTGGATATTTTCGAAATGTAGATCAATAAAACCAGCTATGTCGTTGCTGTACTTTAAATATTCTCAAGTATTGTAGTTTGTTGGTAGAATATACCGAATGTACACAATTATATCAAGAAACTTGCCATTCGAATAAATAATATAGGCTCAATATTTTGCCACAGAAGCTATGATTATCAATATCTTTGCCGTGTTAATTCCAGGGCACCGTTGACTACCGCAACCTCTGTAGTTGGTATACAATTCAAAGATGGAGTGGTTATAGCGGCTGATGTGCTCGGATCCTATGGATCATTGGCACGGTTCAGGAATTGTCAGCGTATAATGAAAGTCAACGATAATATCATCTTGGGCGCTGGTGGAGACTACGCTGATTTTCAGTATCTCAAGAATATCATTGAGCAAAAGATGTAAGCACTATTATTGCTTCTGGTACATTATACCCTAGTCAATCTATAGTGTTCATAGATGTTGATTGAACTTTATCACTCCCCAGACTTGAAGAAGAATGCCTAGACGATGGATTCACTCTGAAACCGAAATCTCTGCATTGCTGGCTGACACGAGTTATGTATAACAGGCGTTCCAAGTTTGATCCATTTTGGAACAATTTTATTATCGCTGGACTCGAAGATGGTGTTCCGTAAGAAAAAAAAAATGTTACTAGCTGTCGAAAGCATGACATGAATTTTTGTATCTTGATGCAAGTCGATGACGTTCAGCTTTATACATATAGGTTCATGGGGACTGTAGATAAACTTGGAACAGCATACGTTGATCCAGCTATTGCAACTGGTTACGGTGCTTACATGGCAACACCCATGCTTCGAAAGGCTCTTGAGTCCAACCCTGATTTAAGCAAAGAGGAAGCTGTCCAGTGTCTAACCAAAGCTATGCAGGTGCTTTTCTACAGGGATGCTCGATCATTTCCAAAGGTTAGTCATTTTACTCGGAGATCTCAAACTAGTTATGGAGCCAAATGATGGGATCGTAATCTTTCATATTTTTGTTACAGTATCAAATCGGCATTATTACAAAGGAAGGTATAGAAATCAGAGGACCTCTGACTCTGGAGAGCAATTGGGAACTTGCTCGCATGATAGGATAAGTAGACCAACAAGTAAATGTCCATGAGAAGAATGCCGAAATCCGCAGGGGTTGCCCCTGTCTAATTTTTCAAGTAACTCGCGTCGTTATCGATGCAGCCTGCTGCGGGATACTTTTTCTTAAAGAAAAAAAAAGAACAAAAAACAAACTTTGATTTATTTAAAATGGGCACTTTATTACGATCTTTTTGCATACTTCCTATCCTAGATGACATTCTGTTTTCCAAAATTAGCTTACAATTAGTTCGAAACAGTTAAATTATAGTGTCAGTATTTTACATCCTGTATCGGTGATAAGAATAGTATGTTCAACTTGAGCTGTCCTTGCATTATCTGCCGTCACTGCCGTCCAACCATCTTCAAGAATTTCGATGTCTGGTCCACCTTGTGTTAGCACAGGTTCGATTGTGAAAGTCATTCCAGCCTCCATTGTCCCCTCAAAATCGTTCGCTTGACAGAAGCAAGTATTAAAAGTATTAAAGTATTTCATTGTTTACATACTTTTATACATACGTAGGTGTATGAAAAAGCATGAAAAAAAGTATTGGAATGATGGAACTTACCAAAGTGGAATATATCTGGTGGTCCGTGGAAGTAGGTGCCGATACCATGGCCTGCAAAAGCAGGAATAATGCCAAACCCAAGCCTTTGGGCAGTATCTTCAACAATATGACCTCGGAAATTTCCAAAATTAGTCGTATGAATATCTTGAACTTGGAGGTTTGAAGAAAGAATAGTTATCATGTGTTACCAATAGAAGAGAATTTTTCATTTGGTTTGCAGATAGAAATCGCATTTTCGAGGCACTTTTCAGTGGCTTCGATCAACCGAAGAGCTTCATTGTCGACCTCACCAATCTTGAACATCCCAGAACAGTCACCGTGGTAACCATTCAGGAACACCTAATACCATTGAAGTCAATTTCACTTTGGCTTTCAATATACTACACATGGAAAAAAGAAACAGTATTTTAAAATTGAGGTAGTTCTTTACCGTTACATCTACGTTCAGTATATCTCCTTCTAAAAGGGGTCTATTATCAGGAATCCCATGACATGCAACATTATTTATACTCGTGCAAATTGATTTAGGGAAACCTCTGTAATTTAGCGGACTAGGATAAGCTCCGTTGTTAATAATCAGACAGTGTAGCTTTTCATCCAGCTCATCTGAGGTCATGCCTGCCTGGAATATTAACAAATTGAATATTCAGGCCCTCGTCAAGCTACTTATGACTTCATTTCACCTTCAAGTAACGCCCTGCTTCATTGAGAATTCGCCGAGCCAGAATGCAGCTATGTCCCATAGATTCAATTTGGTTTTTGTCCTTTACCTCAGCTTTGTTAGGGCAAACAGGTAAGGTGGACGACTGAGCGTAAGCCGGTTTAGGGATGTAGGATGGAACGTTTCTCTTATCTGAAACTGACCATGGCACGACGATATCGTACTTGCCAAACGAATTGTTTGAAGCACTTTTCCGAGATACCTGTCGAAATATTCTTCAATGCTTAGTGGACAACCAGCCGCGATAGGAACAGTAGCTGTCTTGCATATCGCCTTACCTTCGATTCCAATTTAAATAAATCTCTGAAGAAATTACGCACAGTTTGCGCATTGATCAATTTACGGTTGCCGCTCAACATCATTAATTGTAACGTTTAATTAATTTCTGATTTTCGTCTCCTCGACACTCCCTGCGAGGTATGCTGTGGCAACGAATTGTAGGTCTGAATTCGTTGGCTGTGGTTTACAAGGAGAAAAAATTTAAGATACGACGATTCACCACTGCGATTCACCCGACTGATTCACCACAAGCTACCAATAGCTGAAAAGCATCATTGTGTCCAGACAATCACGTAGTCGTCGCGACGGTCGCACAGCCATGTGAACGGAACGTGATGGTGACCATTCCACGTAAACATTCCGAAGAAAACAAAATTTTCCATCCAGGAACCTCGGCACAAAGTCGTTCATAAAAATGTTTAAAAAATTTAAGGACAAATTGGCAGAAGAGATGAAACAATCCCCATCCAGGCTACAAGCGGGCATGCAACAATTAGCCCAGGTTCATTGACTGTGATATTTAAAGTTTCAAACTTGTCACTGACAATTATTACCCACTTCGTATTTATCACTTTTTCTTATTACTATCACTCGCACCGTTTCACATTTATCTACATTTGTCAAGGAATTTGTACGTTTACGCATATCTACTTCTGAAACAGGCCGTCATTTCTCCAGCTGCCTCCGGTAACCATATCCCAGATATCACCACTTCTGTCGACGATCTAAATTTGACTTCAGAAGAGGCTGGTAAGCAAAAATTTCTACATCTCATTAGGTTTATTCCAAATTTATTCAGACTTGAGCAGTACTAAAGTTGTGGGATTCACTGCTTCAGAAACTCTGCAGAACAGTTCGACAATGAATCAATTCCAAAACATAGACCTACAGGCCTCAAATTCTATGGAACGCTCGAGGCGATCCTCATTTAGCAGCGTGACCAGTGACAGTTTTTTTCCAACTTATGAGAGCCCGGGAAATATGTATCACATGCAGGTAAAAATCTGTTGATCAGGACTCAACGAATTCGGATGATGTCCAACAATGATTTCTACAACAGAGTATGATTTTCAGTCCGATATGGAACAGTCTGCGAGCGAGTTCGAGGACAGTTCTTCTTCGCAGTTAGAGCATATCACAAAAGATGAGTTATACAATGCCTACCAAAAATTGAGAACCAAATACACAAAGTATCGTGCGGTGTACAGGGAAGTTCTCAAAGAAAACACGAAAATGAAATCCGTGCTCGTCGAGACCCAGGATAAAGCATTAAGAAGAATAGCTAATCTTAAGGAACAGTGTCAGCTCGAACAGGATGCTAAGGCCCATTTAGAGGAAGCCTTAAGAAATGATATCGAGGAAAAGGATCACCTGATAAACACGCTAAACACAAAAGTACGTACGCAATAACTTAGTCCAAGTTTTATCTTGATTAAAATTTAATCTAATGTTTATTCACGCCAGATAAAACTATTGCAAGTCCAGCGAGCGGAAACTATGTCAGTCTCAGAATCTAACGGGAACAATGATAATGTTGGTGTCGATCGGTTCGTGGATTCGACGAGCAAAGATTTCGATGGAAAAACCGATCTACTTGCCGAGAATGCAGTATTTAAGGAGAGAATAAAAAAGTTTGAAACACTATTGGCCAAGTGCAACGAGTCAATGAAGAGAAACAAAGAGAAAATTACACAACTGACCGAGAATCGGGATATTTTAGAGAGAGATATAAATATTTTAAAGAAAAGCACCGACGATCGAACGGAGCTATTGGAGAGTGAAATATATAAAGCGAAATGCGAGATAATGTCACTCAACGAACAGATTAGTGTGTTCAAAAAACGCGAGGAAGATTCCGCTCTGTCGTTGGCAGAAAACAAATTATTCATACACCGGGAACTCGATGTCAAAGAAGAGCAGAATAAACAAATGCAAAAAGACTTGAAGAGGACAACGGAACGTAATAACATCCTTGCCGAAGCAGTCGCCCAATACGATCACGAACTCAAACAGTTTAACATTATAATGAGCGATCGCAGCGTGGAGCCTGATAGAAAAATTTCCCAGCTTCAAAATCTATTTGCAAATAAGTCTGAGGCCTCGAAGCTTATACATCAAGATATCGAGCACAAGTTTATCGATGGTAATGAGGAGATGGTGGCCAAACAGGCGAGGAAAGTTGATCAGAAACAAGAGAGCTCTAGTTCTGTTCAAACAGGTAAAAACGAAAGCAGTATCAAGAACGAGGAAATCAGCAGGTCGAGAGACGAACTGGAAATACAAAATGCGCAACTTCTGGGCCTGACAACTGAACTGAAATCTTGTAAATCGACTATAACGGATCTCAAGGAAATGCTGAGGAATGTGACGATCGAGTGGGAAGAAGCAACGAGGGATAAGAATAATTTGATAACAAATATACTTAATTATAGAGAAATCATCGGTAAACTCAGGCGCGATTGTAATTCTCTGATGGATCAAGTCAAGCAAAATCATTCGAATCATAAATCGACGATAGATTTGATGAACAAAAATATATCAGATATACTTAATCGCTCTCATTTAAATGTTAACAATGGAGCAGAAGGACCTCCGGCCGATTCGGTAAGTGGGATTGAAGACGAATCGCAAGTTACGAAAGAAAATCTATCTAGAAACACCGACGATTCGGACGTAGAACTAAAAAGTATTATCAATGAAAATAACGCGCTGAAAAAGAAATGCCAGGATCTGATGGAGCAGAATAATGATATGGTAAACAAGGTTCATGAATTTGATGTGATAAATTTGAAAAATATCAAACTTATAGCAGAAATTGACAGACTGAATTTCAAATTACAAGATCTCGCGCAGCTACATGAGATCCAAGATAAATTACAATCGGAAATGGAAGGTTTGAAAGAAAAGTTGCCATTCGGTGATGGCGTCGAGCACAATACTAAGCATTTCACAAACCAAATTTCCTCTCTAAAAGAAAAATTGAATAACTACGATTCCCTGATGAAAGATAACACGATCTTGAAACAAGAATTAGTCGATTTGAAGAACCAATTAGCCCAAGCTATGTGTAGCATGGAATCGTTCAAGTCAGAGCAGGTGGAAAACATGGATATCAGTGTGAGAAATTTTTCTGAAAAGTGTGCGGACTATGAGAATATGGTTGGCAATTTGACGGGCAAGTTTTCCGAACAAACTAAGCAGTTGGAAAATTTGCACAGCCAACTGGAAATACAGAAAAGCAACTTTAATGATCTTAACGAGAAATATAAGGCTCGAAATTTGGAGTTTGAAGAGGCTAACAAGGCGTTGGAAAAAAAGGGATTGGAATTTGAAGCGTTGAATGAAAAGTGCAATAGGCAATACTCGGAGATCGAGGATCTTAAAGGGAAAGGGGCAGAGATTCTTAAACAGCTCGATGAGACGGCTGAAATCCGACAAGAGATGATAGATAAATTTAATCAACTGGAAGTCTCTAAGAATAACGTAATTTCCAGCAAAAATAAAGAGCTAGAACAGCTCAGGTTGGAGCACGAAGCAGTATTGATAGAGTTGAATTCGTCCAACGAAATGAAAAACGAATCGATGCTTCTGACGAGCAACGAAATCCAAGTCTTGACCAACGATAAAGTAGAGTTAGTTGAAGAAATTGAACGGCTGAAAGCTCAAATTAGTGCTATGGAAAAATTAAAAACTAGCAATACTGCGTTACAAATGGAGTTGGAGGAACTCAGAATAAACAGCGCAGAACTCGAGAGGAAAAACGCTGAATTAAAGGAGAAGGAAAATGATTTGCAGGGGCAGAACAGCGGGTTGAAGGATAGCATTGTTAAATCACAGACCGAATTTGATCTAATTCAAATGAAACTCTATACGGAACGGTGCAATATAGAGAAAAGATGCGAGGAGTTGTGCTCCGAATTAGAAACTGCTAAAGGAAAAATCGCAGACGCTGAGGCTCGGAATGCACAGTTATGCGAAAGACTTGAAATTTTCGAAAAACGGGAATCCGAACAATCTGCGAGGAACGTTGAGTTACAGACTTGTGTAGAATCATTAAATCATAAAATAATTACTTTAGAAGGTCTTGAGGTGGAGATCCATAGTTTGAGCAGCGAAAATGAGCGTTTGAAGGTCACCGTTGCCGAAATGGAGACTCTTAAGTCAGAACACACTGCTTTGAAAAGAGAGCTGGAAATTTTAAAGCAATCAGAGGCGGAATACTTGGCAGAAATAAGCAATTTGCAAAACGAGTATGCCAAGTTAGTTTTGCAATTGGCAGAAGCGCGAGTTTTACTACATCGAATGGATGATTCTAATCATGCTTTAGAGAAGAAAGATCAAGAAATCAACGAATTACGAAGGACAGCTGAAGTTTCCTATATCGAATTCAAAACTAGAACTGAAGAGCTTACAGACCAACGAGAAAAATTAATATCACAACATGCGGATAGTTTGGAAGTTGAGAGAAAAAAGATTGCTGATCTGGAGAACTTGGCCGAAGACTTGAAAATAAAGTTAGCGAAGGAGACCGAAGTGGCAAATGCTTTCGAAACTATGAACGCGCAACTCCGGGATCAACACGGAAAAACAAATTCTGAACAGGAAAATGATTTAGCGGATAAAGCGAAGAGAATTCGCGAACTTGAAAATTTGGCTGAGGATTTTGAGAAGAAATTAGCGGAGCTTCGGGACGAAGTTGACGTGTGCAGAACAACGAATAAAGAATTACGAGATGAAATAGCTGCAATAAATTCTGAACACTCCGATATGATGGATGTCAAGTCCAGCGCGATTACTGAACTAGAAAAGGTATCTAGAGACCTGGAACAAAACTTAATAAATAGAATAGAAGAAGTTGATGTACTAGATGCTGCGAACAAGGACTTACAGGCACGACTTGAGAATGCCAGCCAGAATGCGATAGGTGAACAAGATTTAATGATGAGTTATCAGAAGGCACAGGATGAGAATAAAGAGTTACGTACACATTTAGACGAGGCAGTTTTATTGCAAGAGGCGAAACAATCGCAAATAGAGATTCTCAGTCAAGAATTAAAGCAACAGACCGATAATCTTAACGATAAGTTGAAAACAAACGAGGAAGAACAAAGCATGAGGATAAAACAATTGGTCAAGGAGTTTCAAGCCCAAATCCATGACAAAGATGAACAAATACAGGCAGCGTTAGAAAAACGGTTCGGTAAGTTAGATTTATTTAAACGGACTAGAATTTCTGAAGTCTCATTGTCAGGGAAATTAATTTTCTGCGCATGTATGAAGTACTTGTTTATATTTGCAGAACGTCAGCATAATTACGAATCCGAGTTAATCCAGCAGTACAAAGAACAGCTCAAGGATTTCCAGGTTGAGCTGACAGCAAAATCAGAACAAATTGAAAATTTAATTCTGATTAACAAAGATACGATCCAAAGTTATAACGATCAGCTTCAGGAGCTGACTCAAACCATTGCTCGGATCAAGAAGGAACACGCGAACGAATTGCAGGAGACTGAGCAAAATTGGAAAGCGATATTGAAGCAAAAGACCGACCAGCTCGAGACCAAACACTCGGACGAAGTTAATGAATTGACAAAAGAATGGTGGAGCGAGAGAAAGGTGAACATTCAGAATCCGCTGCGAAACCGTAGGCTTTTTCTTCCATGTGAAACAGTCTCGGGTTGAAACAAGGAACAGATGAATTTTGCTTCAACCGTTCAATGTTAGTCGCAATTATCATTGCGCAAAATCTTGCAGCAGAAATGATAGTGATCAGGATTATTATTTAATTTTTATTTAATTAGTTCGCATTTATTTTGTATAATTATTTATTTACAGTATTTCGTTTATTTTCAGACTGCCGAAAACAGCGATACTTCTATAGGGGTACATATAATTGATTTTTTATTATTTGACCATTTCTTATTCATACTTGAAGCGATGCACGGCAATTATTTTGCTTTTTCATTTATCTCGGGATCCTCAATGCTCTATTCGAAATTAATTGCCAGTTATATGATTGCGATACCGACTAATATCATTTGCCATTGATCGCAGGAGCTGGAAGGTACATCCCGAGTAGCAATGGCAACGATACAATCAAACACAGGTTCTCTGCACTCCCTCCAGCAGACTTTGATATCCCAAAAACGGGAGCTTTCGGAGCTTCGGAAGTTGCTCAGGATAAGAACGGACAATTTGGAAGGATCTACAGAAATTGAATACTTGAGGAACATTTTATTCGAGTATATGATGGGAAGGGAAACCCTAGTTCTTTCAAGAGTTATATCGGCGGTGGTTAAATTTGACCAAGAACAGACATCAAAAGTACTGAAGAAAGAGGAAGACAAACTGACCTTGGTACGTGTACTTTAATATCCAATAAAATAATTAGTATGATACATTTTTACAAATTGACTTCACGAAGTGAAATTTTCTTTTTTCTTTGCTTTTCAGCTGGGCTCACTTGGTATTTTATAACAGTAGGCTATAGAAAAACTGGTGGATTACCCTCTGTGGGGCTGGTATCTATAAGGAAATGGGTTCCGCTATAATTTATAGAAATTATTATTTCGAAGTAGTCGTGACACGACTGCCGTGAGTGAAACTAGCGTAATTCTTTGGCAAGAATTTGAAAAAATAATTTATTCTTGTGGAAGTCGGTGTCAGATACATGTATTGAAATTATGTCACTAATCTATAGTGAATTACAAATACGTACATTTGTTTAATTATGTTAACAAAAATGATAAATATTAAAAATAATGATAGTTTATACGGAGTGCTAATACTGTCTAACACTTTTAAAACTTTCAGATAGATTCGGTAGTACGAAAAAGCCTAACCAATCGGAAGGGTTACCACTAATGTGGTTGTAATTACGGGCAGAAACGCAAAGGTCTGTACAAATAATTTGCCTAATCAGAAAATTTGTATATTATTATCTACACTGATGTATCATTTTAAACACTAACAAACTAATTGCATATATTTTGACAAGTGTCAAACCTTCGAATTACAGAAACAAATAGCATTTTACGTCGAGTATTTATTGAATTAGCAACAATTGTATCATCTGTTGAGAATCGAATAAACAGCAGAGCAAACATCGGTTTAACAATTGATCATAGTACAGGATACAAAAAATGAAACAACGTCACCTAACTATATTGATAACTTTCACTGAATTTTTTCATCTGTTCATCAAAATACAGCTTCCTATGAATTAATGATAGTCTCTTTTGCCTGATGAAAAATTCTTCGTTACCTGTGGCTGAATATAATTTGACACCCTCTTTTCCCATTAAATTTCTCAGTGCTATATTTCTCTGTAATATCTTAGTGTAAAACTCTTGGCCACCTTTTACATAATCTTTACCCAACTTTGCCACTTGAGCATCACAATCCCTGTCGAAATTAAGACTTGTTACATCCTTTAAAAACGTCCAATATCCAAGGCAAAATAAGCCCACTAAACTGTACATAATCCAATTCATGGATGATGAACGGGGATAACGATCCATGTAACTTTTAATTTTAGACGCAATCCCATATGCCGCTAACATGCAAACTGGGGGATAAATGCTATTTAGTACAGGTTCGATAGTTTGGCATCGCAGTATCTCTCGAGCTATTGCAAATTTTCGTGCTTCTTCTGATAATGTGAGTGCAGATAATAAATTTTGTCCATCGATTTGACTCCAGTCAACAGACCTACTTTGCACTAATAGATTCGAAGGTTCAATGTCTTCCACTACCTCATAGTTGAAGTTGGTAGGCACGCCTATGATAGCTCCGGTACTCAATTCGGTTGTGCCAGCATGAAACAAGTCAAAACCGTTGACTGTGAATGGTTTTAACAAGGCTCGCTGCTTGGCTGATATCCCGAGATCCTGTAGAACAGTGTCGAAGTATTTTTTTATTTTCGACGAAACCCTGACCGGTGTATCCTTTCTGAAATGTGATGATTCAATTGCCGAACATTTGATTCATTTCCAGTTCTGTACGGCACAAACACGAGAATCGGTATTTCGACCTGTGAGGTACTGACATACCTGTACATCTGAAAGAGTTCTCTGTAATGATCCAATAATATTGTATGAGGCAGAATGTTGAATGCAGCAGAACCAACACCGGCTACGATTGCGCAACCGAGAGTAAATTTTTTCCCGCTGTCAGTGGCAAACCAACTATGACGGCGAATCTCTTTTGCCAACTTAAAGCTGGCTTTAATATGTGGATTAACCATCGGGAAATTGTGGGCCGATTCGAATTTACTTTGATGAAGTTATACTTGAGTAAAGTGTGTAGTGCAAATTTCGATTCGTTTTCCGAATGAAGTTCGATGAACTGATTCGACGCTAACGACCACCGATTCGACCGATCGGTCCGTCGATTTTAGAAGTCGGAACTCGTAGGAAGATTCGTCAGCTACCGTTGCTGCCAGTCATCGTAGAAATCTCTGTTCAATTTATACACAGTTTGGTGTGGATTGGTGTGATCAAAAAATTAATTAACAAATATGGGAGCCGTGCGTGTTATTAACGACGATAATCATTTCCTTGGGGAGATGAGCAGCGCCGGAACGAAACTTGTGGTCGTTGATTTTACCGCGACTTGGTAAGGATTTTGATAGGTTACTCTTCAGTATGACAAATTTGACGAATATTCTTTCGTACTTCAACAGAATATCGACACACGTAGATAATTCGAACTGTAATTGTAACCAGCCTTCATTAATTTCAGTTCCACCAAATAAAATCTTTGATACCGGTTATCAATCTGTTATATGATTTTCCAATCGTTAGTTATTATCAGTGCATTTTTTTTTCATTTAAAATTACACAATAACTTCATTTATCCAGGTGTGGTCCCTGTCGGAGAATAGCGCCGATTTTTGAACAGCTTTCAACAAAGTATCCAAACGCTGTGTTTCTGAAGGTTGATGTGGACAAATGTGCCGAGACTGCGGCGGGACAGGGCGTCAGTGCAATGCCAACATTCATTTTCTATCGCAATCGAACGAAGCTGGGTTCATGCCAAGGGGCAGATCCTGCTGGTCTCGAGACAAAAATCCAGCAGTACTATGGTTCGGGTGACACAGAAGAAACGGAGGGACCCATAGCAGGACATGTACGGGATGAGAAAGATAACATCTATTACCATATATTCGGAATGATCTTAATCATTGCCACTTTGTACTACTGGAATAAGTCCCAGTAGCACCAGAGCAAGTCCCTCAAATCAGATATGAAGCAGATGATGTACAGTTTACCTATAGTTCAACCAGGAACATTAATCTATTTAGCTTTCCAGCTTGATATGGCTTATTTTAATCAAAAGCTTCAACAGTGAGGTATCAATGTTTATAAGGAAACGGATTACAGTTATCAACTATACACACATATGGGTCCTAAGCCACAACTCTTATTTTTCAAACTCATTTCATCAGATGTTAGCTCCCTCTGTTACCACTTTACATTCCATATCTTAGAAAACCAATTCAACGCTACCTTGCATTTTCTCGGAAATATCTGACAATGCTCGTAGAGACTTCTTGTCGGTGCATCGTCCCGATGATAAGTCTATGTCGATAAGTGCAACGATCAGCTCCTAGTTAATTGATAATTTCGAAATGGAGCAATGCCTGGCCATCCGTTAATATAATATAATTTGATAAGCAATTTGACTTAGCCATATTATTTACCCCAGAAATATAGAGGCTTGTCATAAATGAGCTCTAATTTGTAACTAGCAAAAATGGAATAAGAAATGAATAAAGCATCTCTGTTTGCTAACTTTGTAATCTATACGAGGAATATCCAATGCCTATCTACTCAAACAACATAGATTGAAATGCTCTGCTTTCAGATGGATTTGTCCACATTTATTATGAAGGGCCAGTGCGAATGCTTGAATGAATCAGACGAGCATCCGTTTATGCAATGCCTCACATCGGATAGTGGTTACTTGGAGAGCGACTGTGACGAACAATTGATAATATCAATCACGTTTAAGCAGGCCGTTAAAGTCCATTCGTTGAAAATAAAAGCACCGGTGGATCAGGGGCCCAAGAACTTGAAGCTATTCATAAATCAGCCAAGAACAGTTGATTTTGATATGGCCGATTCGTATACCAGTGTCCAAGACGTCGCGTGAGCTGTTCTCACTAATTAAATTATCTAGGAATTTTACAGGGGAGAAATGAACAAAAATTTTCTTGTTTGTTTGGCATAGGGTAAATGCGGTGGATCTTGAAGAAGGGAATCCAGTTCCTCTACGCTACGTGAAATTTCAAAATGTCCAGAATCTTCAAATATTTGTCAAAGACAATCAGAGCGGTGGCGAAACAACGCGAATTGATCACCTGGCAATTATTGGCTCGCCGATCTCTACGACCAATATGGGGGAGTTCAAAAGGGTTGCCGGGAAAAAGGGAGAAAGTCATTAACACGCAATTTCTTGCTGATTTCTGACCAACGCTAGATCGTACGTTGTCCTCTAATAATCATAGTGAAATTTATCTTCCGTTATCAGCCGCGTCAAGCGAATAGCTTGTCTTCAATTCCACGTGAACCAGTTGGGCCGATCTTGTTCAAACTGGCCACCTATGTCATGCAATAAAGATCTAGAAGAATCAACGACGTTCTACGTACTATGTATTAATTGAACTTTTTATAAAACAATATAAGATTTCTAAACAATGTACAACTTTTGCTCCGACTTTGAACCCTTGCGATTGTAGATTATCCGAAATAATTTTAACATTGTCGACTGAATTTTCGTTGACATTTCCTTTTTTTTCTTTTTTTTTTTTTTAACCTATACATCTGATACAATCCCATGTGGTGCGATAGATCTTAGCAACTGAACGTAGATTTTATGAAATTTTTTTTTTTTTTTTTTATCAATAATCAACAGCAAATTACGAAATCTTATGAGTGTATTGGATATAACGTTTGTCTGTACAAAATATCATTACATTTGTCGTATTGCAGAATTCTAGTGGAGTAAATTCATACGATGAAGTGAGAGACGAGTTGTTCGCAATTACGTTAACCGTTTCTGTACTATCGACCGTGTAACCTCATCTCCTTCTTCTTTCTTGCCTGTGACCGTTTCGGGAGTTACCATTGTCTACGTCGTGACGTTCGTTATTTCTAATAATTGTACTAGTCGTATTTTCAGTGCCGTTACTGTAATCAGCAACGGTCGCATCGACGGTGCCTCTATGAGCATTCCACTTCGTGCTATCTGCGGCGGACCGTGATTTCCGGAATAACGTCGAAACTTCGACCATTCTGGTCTTATGTTCGAAGTTTTGAGACGCGAAATTAGGTGGTTTCTGATACACCAACGACAATATACCCCATGCCTTTTTTCTGTCTTCAGGAATAGATTCCAGCAACCACGCTGCGTTTCGCATTTCGACCTTGAGCCGTTCAGTTTCTGGGACACTTATGTTCTTAGTCACATTCAAACCGTGTTCTAGAGGATTATGGATATATATGTTAGACTCTTCTGTCTTGAAAATCGGAATTCCGTCGCTCAGGGAAACGGACTTCGTTACAAAGTCGAAATCTGAATAGTAGATGAAAAAATTCTTGAGAAGCTCTTCCAAGGTCTCATGATTATTAGTAGATGACGCCGGCAGCTTGGATATGTCACGTAGAAAAGTGCAATCGACGTGCCCATCCGCTATCCGAACATCGGCTTTATCTGGTTTGAATAAATTCATATTAATTTCATAATCATGTTGACGGATGTTGATATTGTCAATCTGTACAGATACGACGTGTTCCATACCTGCTAATTTAACGAGATGTTTGACCGTTGGCAAAACTTGTCTTTGCTGAAGGTAGAACAAAATGAGTAGCGTCAAGGCAAAATTAGTTATCCAACTGCCGGGGGTGCTGTTGGTCAATTGCACCGAACTAGCCCATAATTTCACAGTGAAAATCAGGGGTCTCACCCTCCAGTCTAATTCGCCATAGAGGTACAATAGTTCAGACATGTATATACCTACCCTAGAAATAAATAATTTTTTAGGAATCCGTCCGAACTTCATGAGAATTGATCGACTCAATAGATCTGATACCGAGCAATCTCTTTACTCACGTATTAGTCATACTGAGATCACATTCCAAGCCGGTCAGAGTTTGATTGTATTTAATTATCGGTACACGTGCTTTGAAAATCCTCCGTACACTTGCTATCCCAGGTAGGAATTGCGTCATTATATCAGATATGATTTCCATTACTTTTTGTGTCTGATTTCGTTCATTTAAATCTCCCCCTACTTTGGTATGGTAAACCAATCTACTATGAACATTTTTCTAGGGGAATAGACAGTAGTGAGAAGATTGAAACTGGCGTGTTTCAATTCCGATATATGAGAGCTGTATCAACTGACCTTGATATCACCTTGCAACCTTAGAACAAGGTCTAGATCACAGCCGTGCTTACCCAATCCATTAACACTCGATCCAAAGGGAAGCACTGAGATATCTGGGAACATTCCCGAAAGACACGTCTCTATTTGTCTCGCTGTAATAAATCTTAATCTAGTATCGGTATCATTTAATTTTGTCAAATCATGTAGAACAGTCATCTGATTGGAAACCTATAAAAAAAAAATTCAACAAGGTGGATAATAAACGACTATCTCTAACTTTGTAAAAATTGTAATTTTCTAGCAGCATCGTCTCACCGACTTAGCATTGTATAACTCGTTGGCGATCATCTCCTTCGATGGAAAGAGCTTGGCATTTGTTGCTTGCAATGGTACATCCGTAGAAAACGAGTTGTTTTTCTTTGACTTAGCCGCAGCACGAAACCACACTATGGGGGATGTGATGGGTAAGCCTTGATTGCCTTTTGAATGTGTTGAAACTGAGTTTATCGCCTCAATGTCAGACAGTGATGAGAACTCGATTAAGAGAAATTGCTTTGAAAAAGGACAAGATATACAAAGGTGAAGAAAATAAGAATATAGAAGATTGGGATAAGTATGAAAATTACATTGGATCGTGGTTACAACTTACCAAATTATCTCTTACTGTATAATGATGCATTTCTTTCACCTTTGCATATTGCGAACAATAGTTGTACAGCTCACTACTCGATTGTTCAGAGTGTACTTGAACCAAAATACTCCGTCGTGCCTGATCTTGCCTCTCGAACATAACATCATCGTACACCGCATACTTTTGTTTGTTATCAGGTATTCGAGTGGTACCTGAAATGTGATAAAAGCTTGCCAACGACTGCGATACCAGGTGAAGAATTCAAGTATACGATGACTGAAAAGCCGTTGATTTTCGCAGCGAAGTCAACGAGCGAAAAGAATCCAAGTGCAAGAGTGAATATATTTCAACTAACTCCTTCACTGGACAATCATAGTTTCACTTAATCTAACCTATTGAAAAAAGTGGGGTTACTGTTTAGTCCGGTACCTGTACCGCAGAGTCGCGTATTCACACTGCTTTGTGAGTACGAAGCGAGGATACCGGGGGAATTGTGGTAAATTTTTAAATATATACAGTTCAATGAAAATTTGTAAAACCAACTGTTGGAAAATTGGAAGGCATTTCCACTCGCACGGGCGAGCAACGCCATATTTAATATCTACACGCCATGAACCATACACCGCGACTTGACCGCGAAAGCTCGCTGCGTTGACTGAAGATTGTAGTGAAGTGCGCTCCCAGGACTTGAATTTCCTAAAAGCTAAAAGTTTTCCAACTCTCTATCATCATTCAAGGAAGATATCATGATATCTCCCGAAGTTGAGGAAGAAAAAATCATCGATTGAAACTCCCCGGTGCTTTTGAAATTCGTTCTCTCGTCGGTGGCGCAAGCTGGTCTTGGATCGGCCGCTGATCTATAGCGACCCTCATGATCTATACGCCGATCGAGTCTCCAAGTGGGCGGGGGTAGGAGTTTCTACGGATTCTAAATGGTTCTATCATCGTTGAGAGTAGCTGGAGGTTTCATGGTATCCGTGAAGGTTTCTGCCATTCGCCGAAAGATGTTTGTCCGGTTGGTTGCGCTGCAATGGGGAGGGGCGTTCGAAACTCGGGAGTTTTAGAAACCACCCGATACTCAACCAACAGCTACCGAGTGCGAATGACTAGTTTCGATCCTAACGGCGATCGCGAAGGGTCCGGTGTGGCGGAGGAGAGTCGAGTTGTGCGGAATTGCGGGTGCTAAGATCAACCCAATTTTTCGAAAAGTGTAGTGCTGTGCCAGCGGCCAAAATATTCAAACGAATCCCCTCACCCTCGGATTAATAAAAAAGTCAATATACCGTGAGTTTGATGTGTGATGATCGATGAAATCCAAAACGTATGAAGGCAACTGACTTCACTTACCCAAAATACATCGAAAGGGTTGAAAAAACGACGCGACTGGAATCACTGGACGATGCGTAATTACGTTTATTCGCATATAAATATCACTCAATTAAATGAACACCGTGTTTCGAATCCTCATGGATGTAAATGCAAGCCGCGAGGATTATTTTTTAACAAAACACGCGTCACAGTTTTATAAAACGGGTAAATACGTTCGGTAAATTATCATCTTGATATAATTAAAATAGATAAACAAATTCCAGTCATCATTACCAGTGAGCCCGGTATAATCGTCAGCGACAGAAAATAAAAAGCCCGCGCTACTCATTAAAGTCATGGTGTTGTGATTGCGCTTGCAAGAAAATTATATTACAGCGAAACTAAACGAGAACGAAAAAAAAAATAAATAAATAAAATAAAACGATCGAAGGAACCACAACGAATATATTGTACACAGGATCTCACGTCATTCTCAGATTTCATCGGATACTTTGCACTTTCGAAATCGCCTGAAAGTCGCCATTAACGATCGTCTTCAGCAAACCCTGAGTATAGGTTACGGATGGTAATTAATTTTTGCGTTGAAAAATTGACCATCCCCCCCATCTCATTTGGATATATATTTACCCGTGGGAAATAAAAGGATAAGAAAAAAAAAACAGGTGAGCCTTGATACAAAACTTAATTATTACAACATACGTATATACCTATTATACTTATATGAAGTGATTATTATTTTACAAGTTCTATAACAGTAATTACGACGACCGCGATTTGTTGATCGGATGTTACGCAAACAACTCGAATTGTCGTTAAACATTTTCGATTATCATGCAAATCAGAACGATTCTTATGTCGTAATTTTAGGTTCATCAGGATCTGAGACTGTCGATACGCATAAGCGATTATGCTGAAATTTTCTTATACGATTGAATCGCCCGCCTGCGCCCAGCTCAGCGTTACACGGCCATCCGTGTAGGATACCGTTTTTTAAAATGGTAATTTACTTCCGACGGGTGCGCCAAGGGGTTTGCCTTGGCTCTCTTCATCATCTATCCATTCGTCGAATAATTGTAGTCTATCATACGTGTAAAAAAAATCGAGCCCAAGGTTAAGTCCGACAATATCTTCAGCGCCGCTACGATTCCTCAGCTGGATATACACATGATAATATCGTCACCATAGCTATCACGAAATCCATAACGAACCACATTGTAATTAGTGAACTGTGACCTTGAATAATCGCATCAGGTGGAGGATTTCAGGTTGATAACCCCCGGTTGTTACGTCCGCCCGCATAAGGTCATATTATACACGTTGGATGTGTTTTTATTATTTTGTTAGTATTCGTGATCTGACGTATAAGGTAATTAAACGTTTTTCAGTGTATCATTCGAAGATGTACGCGTTACAGTCGTGCAGGGTGTGAAAAAACGTTCACGGAAGCATCAAGACATTGAGGTGCAGCGTTTTTTTCTACCTGTCTGTACTCGCACCTGTTTCCGTTGTCGAAATTCAACCGCATCGTGCAGGGAAACACCTTCTTCCCACGTCGTGATCTTCGTGCAGCTATAAGCTTCGGTCGAAACCTGAAAGTTGAAATTTTTCTATCCAAAGAAGAAGTTATTCTCCCATGTTATCATTGTACCGCTCGCCCTTCAAAACCGGTTTCGGGATCTTCGGTTGCACGCGCGTAAAACGCACGCGACTCTAAGGGCAACGATCATTTGTACATCAAGTAATAATGTGCCCTCGGGATACAGGGCCGATAATTCTATCGCAAAAACTAGTCGGTCGTCGCCTCTTTGATTTCTTCGTCCTTATTATTATAAGGGCAAGATAGTGGAGTTCCCCGAGGCGAGGTCAACGATCACGTCATGTATTAGTCCGGTGTTTTCTACCTTACAGTCTTCAGGTCTAAAAAGTGAACGCAATTTATTCGGTTTTAAATGTGTTACTTTCTCGAGACGTTCGTTCTTGTACTATACATTACTAGCGGAGTCGAAAACGTTGTCTCTACACGCGGCCAAACACACACGCGCGTTTTACTCAGCAGTCAGTGAACGAACGCCATGTATATAACGTGATTATAAGGAGTTGGCGGGCGCGGTGCAGGCGGCACGTACACATAAATACCTATAGCTATACCGATCTCTGTATACTATATATGTACACATAAGAATTCTTGCATCTGGTGAGTGAAATCTCTCGTGTCTTCGTTTACGCTGCTTGTCGTCGCGTTCAACTCGAGAGTAGAAACCAATATTAATATACCATATGAGGTATATTAATAAGAGAAGGTATGAAAACAAACTTTCCGTTTCGACTTCGCGCATCATATGTTCAACCATGCAATTTTCCATGAATAATAAGTAGCCATTGGTATGATATAAATCACCCGCCATTTTCCCAAAAGTTTAAATACCCCCAACCCGCGTAATTCCCTGCAGGTTAATATCAAATGGAAATAAAGTCTTGGGAAAGCAATGTAAATCAATAAAACTTCAATGTCGATTTTCCCATATAATTGAAAAAATGATGTTCTCGTCAAGGCAGCATGGCGGTCCATTTATATGTATAGCTCTTTAAGACCGCATGTTCGACCTAGATATTAATAAGACTTTCTCTTTTATTTCAGTCATGGTGAGGCGGGAGGCGACGCTGCTAATTCTGTTGGTGAGTAAAGAGCTTTGTTTTTTTATTCCCCTTTTTCTTTTTCTTCTTCTTCTAATTTTCATTCATCCTTTAGGCCTGTCTACGAGTTACCTACGATATCTTCGATTCACTTAGGTATATAGGTATAATATATCAATTAAAGCGAACCCTGCACAATTACGTACGGATCAATTAAGACTCTCCATGCGGCCCTTAGAGTTTTTATAACTGACATACCACATCATATGCTGTCGATCTCTCTACGGGTGCAAATATGGCAAAATGTCAGACAATTTATTATACGTATGCGAATTTCGTCACGAGCCTCGCCCACCTACCATGAGGTGGTATACAATACAATGATCTATGTAGATCGTATAGATCGAAGTTTCGCCGATTTGTTTTTATCTACCTGGGCCTACGATCCGATTGGTCGTATTATATTATACAGGTATAAATATTATATATGGGCAGTGAAAATATCTTATAATTAGATCATTAATTATTCAGGACGATTAATTAATTTTTTTTTTCTTCAAACTATAATCCTGTATAGGCACGTTATACGTATATATTTTGCAGAAAAGTAGATCGAGTTGGAGTCTTTTGATACGTGCAGACCTTTTAGAGACGATGTATCATAGAGGAGGAGAGCGTTTCTCATCCTTAGACGTCCTTCACGTGACGTTATAGGCATTCCTTGTACGCGCTACTATATCCGACGTTGCATTGCATTGCCGAGCCGGCAGCAGCTCGTTCGTTGCCTAATCAAATCCCATCCCATATCCCATCGATGTTGCCATCAAGGTTGGCATACGTACGCGTATACGTCGCACCAGTTGTACGTCGCCCAGTCCTTAATACGAGTCATCGCTACGTAATACCTACTTACGTATACCTTTTTTTTATATATTCGCGTTCGTGTCTGTCTTTCGAGTCTGACCTTATAAAGCGCGCGAGAAATATATAGCTACCTATACCTATACTATAACTAACAGCTGCTTTTATATTCTTCGTCGTTTCTGCACCGCACCTCTCGCCAACACATATACATAGCTATATAGTATGTACATTAGGGTGCCCCAAAAAAACCAACTATAGTTTTTGTTATTTTGTTTTTTCTCTAAAGACTCTTATCGAAAGTCAGCTCGCGATTAAAAAAATGTTTATCTTAAAGGTCGCCGCGCTCACGAATTTCGAAAAAAAATTCCAGAAACCGATCGATGAAAAATAAATTTATCGATCGCTTGCAGTGCCAAATATATCTGGTGTGTATAGGTTTATTTACTTATGTATATCGACGGTGTGTAAATATTATCACTATACATATAATATAGAGATTTGTGCGAAAGTCTTTCGCGGAGAAAGTTGCAAAGTAATTTGTCATCGGTATAGCAATAATAATAATAATAATAATCCACTCTCATCTCCGCTGAATTATCCATATATGCATACCTATATATGTATGCCATGTGTTTCAAGTTCATGCCAAGCTCGTTATGGTATACGTAAGACGATATATCGTTAATTTATTGTTTATTTATTTATTTTTCTCTCACGCTGCAGGCCTAAAAATTTTACCCCATATACATAAACTTTACGAATTTTCTCTATATGATATATAATTATTTCCAGGTATTAATTATTTCGATTTTTTTGTTTCAGGTTGGAGTTTTAGTGGAACTAACGAGTATCACACATGCCGCTCAAATACCTACCCTTCCAACCAGTGAGTATGAAAAATTGAAGTTTTTTAAAGTCTCGTATATTAGTGCCATCAATATATCTATGGTGCCATGCAGATGTCCTGTTTACCCGAAATGCGAAACATAAAATTCAATCACCGAATGAATTAGTTCCGAATTTTAATCTGTATAAGGTGAGAAGAATACATCGGAGTATAAGTAGAAAGAAACGATTTTAATTTTCTCATCAAAAATCGTCAATTCAATCATCCCCTATATCAACGCCTTATTGTATGAAACCCAAACTACCCGCATGTCATCCCCCGCGAGTTGCCTGAATTTGGGCGCTTTAAACAATTGAACATCTATCTGTAACGATAATGCCAAGATGGCCGCGGTCAGTCCCAGATGCATTTTAAAGTGACAGATCGACCGGTAAATTCTTTTTTATAATATATCCTTGTGTTTTAAAATATTTGGTAACTATTTTACGTCGGTATGTATTACTCGTTGTACATACTTTAATATTATATACCATACAATACGATACGACTTATAATTTGACATATAGAATATAGCGAACGATGAGATCATGCGGCGTCGATCTAATGATTATATAAATGTTGATGATGCGTTTTCAGGTATCACATGCACAGGTATATACCCATACCCATATGTACATACCTATATACTCGGTCTCTTCGTGACGTGATCATTCTAAAATAGCCTTACGGATGGGTTACCTTGAGGTATAAACCGCGAGCGAGCGAGTCACGGTTATGTTGTTTCGTCTTTTATACGTACGTAAACAGGATGCGTGAACAAGTTTTTCGTATACCTATAGTTATTAACAACGGCGACGTTCGGCGCAGACGTTTTTCGGAAAAATTTATAATCATCCTTACGATCCTTGCGCGTCCGAGGATGTATCATACCCGTTATTATAACGCGTCTCAAATTATCATTTTGCTCACCTGGAATATACTTATACATGTACAATCAAAAGGACTACTCGGAATGTAGGTTTTATGTATACACAGCTATATAATCTCAATTATTATTAATTTCGATTACATTATATAATCTACAGTCATCCATCCCCCATATATTTTTCTTCTATTGTAACTGCAGCAGGTATTCCACCGGATGTAAAATACTACCGGAAATCCGTCGCGTATATACATGACTTCCGGATTTCTATGTATTTCTCTCATATACATAGGTATAGGGTATATACCTACAGGTTATCTCGCGACACACCTTGTGCAGCGGCACAACAAACTATATATAATTAATTAGTTGTCCATATTATCATCATTATTATTATTATATTAATTTTATCATTCTAGATACATACCTGCGTACATACCTATGGTTAGATCGCACTTAATTCTTCCAAGTCCTTTGTTCTCCTTGGGACTGACTTAAGTCCCAGTTACTATATTCATTCCATGAGTCATCGCGCGGCTGCAGGTCTCCACCGAAGCCAATGGGTATGGGTATTAAATAAACGGTACGACGGCGGCGGCGGACGTCGTCTTGGAAAAAAAAAAGAAGGAAATTGAAGGAAGACACAGGAAAATGAGATGGAGGATGCGCTGTACGATCGTGAACAAATATTATAGGTGTTATAGATATAATAGGTATAGATTCATCGATCTGATCGGTATAAGAAGAAAAATCCACAAATAATCGATAATCGTATCATCTCCATGATATCTTATAGCTTCCACGGTTATATAAATGGAATGACTTGAAGAACGAAAGAAGAAAAGGATAAAAAAAAGTTATACCTAGACCGGTGGACCAGACCGATTTACGGATTATTATTACGATGCGGCGAGTATAACGGGGATCGGGATGAAAGAACGGTAGATATATGGGAATCTTTATATACGTGCGTATAATATAGGTGATATTATACACGCCTCGCGCGGTACATGACGATAATTGAATTGAAGGAATTAAAAAAACAAAACGAAAAACACGCGGATGAATAAAAAAATAAAGAGAGAAGTGAGAAAAATGGGGAGAGAAGGTAGTATATACGCAACAAGATCGGATGGTACATGCGTATATGTATATATATATATATCTCTATATATATATATGCAAAAAGAATAAATGTATAAGTACGTTATGAGCGAACAACCGGTATATATGTACGTATGTACATTATTTATATATATAGGACCGTTAGGATTTTTTCTGGTCCCGTTCAATTCCCGTTGAATTCATATACGTATCTATAATAGTCGTCCTTATGTAGTTATAAAAACTCGCTAATTATTTTTCTATATAATATAAATCGCGTACATGAGATATATAATACGACGGATTAAATTAACGACAGGATTTCTACAAATGAAAATCACATGCAAGGTGAAAATATGGATTATTATACCTGTAGGTACGTACATAAATTAGGCAGTTTCCGGTCGGTCGATGTACATGAAAATCGCTTCCACCATATCTACTATATAAGTATATAAAATTTGCTGCTCGGATTTCCTGGTTCTAAGCACTAGCAGTTTCGTCCGTGCGGTCAACTAGAGGTCAATGACTTCTCTGCAGCCTGTAGCATATCTTGACTTATGAGAATATATAGAAAATTTCATATACACATTAATATATATCCAGAATTCAGAAGCTTAAATGAAAAGAATAAGAAACTCGATGTTATATACTTAATAATTTTCTGATTATACATAGCTATTGTCGGCATCCTAGTTATAATTGACACAGAATTTTATTTTCTACACATTAGACCTGCTCGAACATTTCACATTCGACTGCATTGTTTATAAATAATAATAATAATTGTATGTGAATTTTTTTTTCGTTAGTCTCAGGTCGGAAAGTTTGTAGATATATTTAAGTAAATTGAAACGCGCGTGAAAACGTGTCAGGGTATATTATATGTATAATAGGCATGTAAAATAATTTCTCTTACTAGATTTATACGTGTTGTACAACTATAAAACTTTTGAACGAAGTCTAGACCGATGTCAGTCAAGTTCAAAATTTTCACATCATTGTTTATTTGATCGAGAAGAATTTAGAGTTACGGATGTGTGTATATAGGTATATATCTGTGCAGTATTTGAACTTTAGAAATTCATTCGGATTTCTTACGGTCTTCGTATGTATTATAATATGTATATGATTTTCAACAGGTAACTCGAACGTTCCTTTTCTTTTTTTAAAGACGAATTAACTAAATATACTTTTTTTTTGGATTTTCAGCTACGGTGGCGGTTGCGAGTACGGTTCAAATAGAATGTGCGAGCGAATCAATCGTCGTCCATATTTCGACGGAGGGTAACTCCGCCTTTCACGGACTCGTCTATCCTAGAGGACTTTCGAAAAATAGTTCATGTCTACAGGAATACAGGAGCCAACCTGCACCCATCACTTACACTCTTCCCCTCAGATCCTGCAACACGATGCCAACCGAACTGGTAAGCTTTAACGATCATTAACGACTGGAAAATCGTTATCATTTTCGACAAATTTCTATTCGTATAATTTAATATTAATTTTCTTACTTCTTTGTTTTCTGTCGTGGTATTATAGGTATGTATAGGAAAACTGCATCGGCCGTATGTACCTATTTAGTTAGACCAGATCTGCAGGAGAAAAATGATAAGATGATTACGGGATAGCTGACGACGCTGCAGCTGTTTTTCTATCCCGTAGCAGAACCTATATATACCTTTACTTATACATACCTATATACTCATCAGAAGCAACGTTATGCCATCGCGTAGTCCGGTCACATAACGGGTCCAGTTATGGTACATGGAAGGAAAGAAGGAAGATGCCTGCGGAATCGACGAGTAGATTTTTCGATGCGAACGACTCAGCGTTATCCAAAACACACCCTCGTTCTCTCTCTTTTTCTTACTTTTTTTCTTTCTTCTTTCTTTCTATAATATAAATACATGGAGATTTCGGCTGTGTTATTACACAATATTTATATGGGCTAGACAAAACCGTGTATCTGTGTATACCTATATATAGGATATACATAACTTGTGCAGGATAGCACATATTAGAAACAGTAAAAGCCGGTTCTTTGCGCGAAAAATGTAATTTATGTAAAATACCTCGGCTATTTGCAGTTTGTATATATGTATATACATACATGTGTACACTTGCAGATGTACACATAACTCTATGTAAGTTTAAAAGCCGCTGTATATATATATGAAGGAACCGTTTCATTCTTTCATTCCGTATAATTATTCCACGTCATCCCCCGGCGCGGATGCCCATCCTCCGGGCTCTCGCACACCTTCACGTCGGTAGCGGTATTGCCATTCGCTTACTTACGTACTTGCATATCTTCGTCCCATCATTATAGTTTATTTTATTTTATTTGATTAGATTTGATTTTATTTTATTCTTCTATCCTTCGATTATAGAGTCGCACGCACAATATTATAGATATGTGTAGTATAAGTTGGGTAACGGCGTTTGTCATTAATTTGTATGCATGTAACGTATATTACACGCATATTATTTATACATAGGTACCCATATATACATAGGTATGTGTACTGCAGATATACACGTGCAGAATAGTCGAACGCTATTACATGTACGCCACGTCACGCAATAATTTTCATTTTCTATTTTTTTATTTTTATTTCTATTTTTCATTATACAACCGCAGGTAAAACTTAACTCATATGTATATAAGTAAATGACGTGGGGGTAAATGACGAGCTCTAGGAATCGAAATTTTGTCGCGCCTGTTGGGTTTTTTAATATATAATAGGGATGTATTTCGAAGAAGATTGAATATAAATCAGTGAAGATGATAGAAATCGTTATGTATATAATACCTTTATATAGTTATATACATATGTATACTAGGGACGTGGGCGATGATATATTATAAGGCGAAGAGGAGCCGCTTCGACGGCCGTTAAGGTCGAACGATGATCACTTGTTATAGCTAATTGTAAAATAATTCCTTGTTGAAGTTGATTATGTATATATATTTATCGCTGATTTACTAGATTATATAGTTACAACGATAATTCGCAAGGCCGTTTTACATCCTTCACGGTATTCCGATGCCTTAAATCACCGTCCAAACGTCGCGTGCGTCCCCGTCGTCGAGGTCAAAGACTTTTTACTTACTCGCGCAGGTTACTCTTTAGAGTGTCCTTTGTAAGACGCGACGTCCTCAACGAGGTCCTGTAGCCATAGCTCTATCTGAGTTTTTTTACCTACGCTGTTAGCTAATATTTGAATATTATACCTAAAGTTACGCTTGTTACGAAGCGCGCTATATATTAAACGAAAAAAGAAAAAAGCAATTACACAATATTATTACAAGTATATTTATAATATTCCGTCATAATATCGTATTACTCGGCCGCCATTGTTTTAATTTTTTTCATCGACGAATTATTGCGTTATTTTTCTTCTATTTTTTTTTTTTCCTTTCTCCTTGTAGAAAATTCATTAATTATAATTATCGACGATTCCAAAAATGGATATTTTTATACGGGGCTTTTCCTAATTCTATTCTTTTTTTTTTCTCCGGCGCCTCGATGCAAATTGTATAAATATAAAGGATATTCGCAGGCGTCGCGACGCGCGTGCCTTGCTACATTGTACTCTTCTCTCTATAAATGTCTATCATTTGTACTCGACGATTAGGTATGAACTTAGGATATCTACGTTATAGGTATATACTATTTTATGGGATTAGTCATCGGATAGTGAGAAAAAATAAAATTAACATAACTTATATATAGAAACACATATAGGTATAGAAATATTTGACCATGAGTCTTCGAGACCGTGGGCTGCAGCGAAACGTTTCTCCATTTTTAAAAAGTCATGAGATATACATACAGGTATATATACTATATTTATATATACATATACCTTAAATATTAATATATACATATATAAAAGTAAAAGTTGCGCCGGCTCGCAAGTCCGCAACGATGTATATAAGTATATTTATATACCTGCAATGTTAAAAGTGAATATTAAATATTTATATATCGCGAAATTTACGCCCACGCGCATGTATGTTACAAGTTGAAATCTCCTTCGTTTTTTTTCTTCTGTTTTTGTCCTTTGTATTTGATGACACGTAAGAAAGGACCACCGTGGATTCTCTCCGACTTATATGTAGATCCGTAAATGGAGACGGCGAAAATTTTATAAAACCCACGCGTTTACATTCTACCCACGTATATATATATATATATAGGTATATATAGGTATATTAACTACATATATAAAGATAAAAAATAAATCGATAAATAAATAATGAAAGGAAGAAAAAAAGAAAAGAAAAAATCTTTATGAAAATGCAGACGAATATATCATCATTGTATATGTATAACGTAATACGTATGTATGTATATACTTTTATTTTCTTTCCTTTTTTCTTTATTTTTGTTAACTTTGCTCCAAGGTCGAATTCCTTTTATATGCGGCAGGGATTCACCCAAGTAATATTATTTACTTGGAACTTGGGAACCGGATCTTGAAGAGCATTTGTCCAGGCAACGGGTTATACCAGCAGTTTTATATAGCTATAAGTATACGTTTAATTGTCTCTAACCATCCTTGAAAACGAGTTGAGGAACAAGAGATACGAAAGAAAGGAAAAAACAGGAGAACGGAATAATGATAAGAATATTCCGAGTTTAATATATCCTGCAGTATTGACGAAAATATTATCGGTATATTTAACGAGAATTAGGTATACCTATATGAAAAAATTATAACGATCATCGATAAATTTTTTGATTCCCAAGCGGTTCAATTAAATCAACGTATTACAGTATAATCATGGTTTTATACAGATGTTGTGTATAGTTTTTTTTTTCTTTTTTCTTTTCTTTGGTAATTTAATTTATATAATTCACAAATATAATTATTACGTATAAATGAAATAAGAATATTGTAAAACTATTATATTTCAGGATGAGTTAATTCCTTAATCTGCGCATCTTATGCGGGCCATTTATAATGAATCGCGTTTATTAAAGCAGCCTCATGCGCACTCTATATATGCGGATAGCTTTTTTAATAAATGCGGGATTAAATTTTGTAAGGATTTTTTTTCACCGAGCTGGTAATTATAAGTACAAACGTTTTGCGGAGGAATTATAAATTTATCTATACAAAATAGTAGAAGAAAGATTTGATAAAAAATGAAAAAGGATAGTTAATTGAAAACTGAAGCATAGTTGGTAGATATATAAAACGATTATAATACCATAAGAATTATATGTCATCGGGCGATGCACTCTAGAGATCACGAGAATCCTTGGTGCGGTTAGGCGAAGGTCGATGCCGCAGGAACAGCTTATGCGGATTATTATTTCCCTGTACAAGGTGGTGGTAGTGGTGGTAGTGGTGGTTGTTGCAGGGCTCCTCCCATACCTATATACGTATGCGAATGCAAATGCAAATATGCACAGGGAGAATGCAACTCAAATTAATTTTTCTCTATGGGCAACGAAATTCGAATAAGGATGGATAATTTTTTTGCATATTATATAATGTTAGCGCAGTGCAGTATAGATTCTGGTACTTCAGCTCCGAAGATTCTAATTTCACTAAGAAGCTCAGCATATTCAGATTTTGTAATTTTTGTATCTCATTTATTTAGTGTCTGTTCTTTATTTTTTTTATGCGTAGGCATAATAACCGTATATATATCGAATCCTAATCGATAGTTCGTACTAATGAGATGGTGGACGATGAGTTTAGCATTCTGAACTCGGGATGCTGCAAGTATCTTTAACAAAGTTACGACTCTAAGAGTCCGGAATCGCCGCGCCACGCTGCGCTGCAACTGACCGGGCATCGAACCCGACCTCTGAGCGTTCCGAACGAACCCTCCGCGATGCTTTACGTCCTCGTCGACGCGATTAAATAAACGAGAAGATTGCGGCACATGTACTAAAATGGAACTGGTACCTGTCCACTCGATGATTATGGAAAAATCTGTTCGATCTTTCACAAAGAAAAATGGGGGGGATACAAAAAACTGTCTCAATTAGATAAATGCATCTTAGTCCCACCGAACATTCAATTACGTTTGTTTTTTTTGCTTCTATTTTTCAGGACGACGGTGGAATAGAATATTTCAATACGATTGTTGTTCAGCCGCATCTGAAGTTGGTCACCAATCAGGGGAGAGGGTTTCATGTGAGGTGTCGATATCAAACGAGGGATAAAATTGTAACGAACGATAACACGCACGTGGCAATGTTGCAGTCGATGCCATTACAGGTATAAATATATCTATAGGGATTCTGAATAAATATAAGTAGATATTTAAAATACTTTGCTGTTTCGCTAACGGTTTTTTTTTTGTTTCTCTTTCCGCGTAAGGCAACTGCACCGATGCCCGGATGCACGATGAAGATTTTCAGCGGAGATCCGATGCAACATCAGGTTGCTGAAAACGTGAAAATTGGCGACCCCTTGTCATTGGTCATCAGTATCGATGCGCAAGAAATGTTTGGACTCAGAATATCCGATTGTCTTGTTCGGGATGGCCTTGGATGGGGTGAACAGAGACTGATCAACGACGAGGGGTATGTGATGCTTCCAGTTTTGCAATAATTCGAATTAGAAAATCATCGATTATGTTAATCACATACGTTTTTCTATTGAAAATTTCAGTTGCCCGGTAGACAAGGAGATCATGGGTCAATTCGTCTATAGCGAAGACAAGACGAAGGCGCAGGTCAACTTCCAGGCTCACAAATTTCCTTACATAGCTAGCGTTTATTATCAGTGCAACGTACAGCTTTGCGTTAAACAAGGAGGCGGATGTGAAAACACGGTAAATACGACATGGATTACCCTTTTTTCTTAAGTGGGTTAAACCAGCTCTTCTCTTAAATCTCTTTCGATAAATTCCAAAGCCTCCTTCGTGCGATGCTGGAAGGAGACGAAGGAGGGATCTGACCGACGGGAAATCCAGATCTGATATGGAAAATCTTCCGGATGGCGAAACGCCGGCTACGATCGAAGTCTATAGCGGTCTCTATGTCAACGAAGCTTCCGATGCCAGTTCCAAGTTTGATTACCTCGACGAGGTCTCTAAAGAAAGGGTAAGCATTTCGTTTACGTTATTCTATAACGATTTCTCGATGATTACAAATTCATTACTCTCAATCAAACTTTCTATTACAGACCATAGACGACCCTAACAACATATGCATATCGCAGAGGAGCTTCGCAATCGGTATAGCGATAGCTGGATTGATCCTGATGCTCGCTGTGGTAGCTGCGATATTGGTTCTCCTTGCGAAAAGACGACACAAGAGTATATCGACGACTGGATCATCGATTTACAGTAGTCCTTACACAAACACTGCGTACAGTCATAGCAGTTAAAACCTCCGACTTTGAGTGACGATACTCTTTGCCCGGTTTCATATTAATTTTTGGCGTCTAATCAAAGTATTTACAATTAGTGGTAACTCGTGTTAGAATTCTCTTTTGAAATTTGCAAATGTCATCGTTATTTTAAAACGAAAGGTAGTTACATTGTATGGTGCTGCACATCGCTCGATGATATTTGCAAAGGATCAAATATTTCGAACAAACTCTACTAAAAGGTGCGACATCTGGGTACGCTCCATTTCAGACATAATAGTTACCCTAATTTTCAAAACCGAATCTACTACGCCATGAAAATTAGCGTAATAATTAATGACATTAAACTTTATTCGGTTATTAATATCCAGCAGTAGTTCACGGTTTAAATGTCAAGAATGTTAACGTGTTCCTATAGAGAAACGTCGTTAAGTTTTCAAAGGACCGGAGACCACGTCATCAGTTCTCCTCTATTGTCTCGCATCACGTTAATTTCCTACTGTGCAATATACATCCGTCCGCTGTTACAAAATACTAAGAAAATTAAGATTGTCTAGCCACAGAGAATGACAAACTATTTTTTTCTCTACTCATTGTTCTCTACCTAGTTTATAATCCAATAACGCTTGCTCATTTAATATTGATTAGTTATATATTATGAGACATTCCATGTTAATTCGACTTCAGTCTGATTCGAAGACCTAGAGTCAAATTTTTTGCATCAACTCTTTTCATTTGTTCGGAAAAAATATCAACAATTAGCATGGAAGACGGAGATGAAAACTAAATAATAATAATATTAATATTAATAATAATAAGAAATAAATAAATAAATCAAGTCAAGGTGCTGCTCTTGTGTTAGTGCTCTTGTAAAATTGAAAGATTGTTCGTGGCAAATTTTTCAACTGTTATAAGAGTCGACGATTATGCCAAATCGATCAAAACTATTGTTGCGAGTGCATTAACATTATTTCAGCTGAAGCGAAGCTAGGTTCTCAAGCCTGATTTTCAAAGCAGCCGTAAGTGGGTATAATTTGGTGGTGGGTAAATAATTAAAATGTAAAAATAAAAATCAACAAAAAAAATACAAAAAAAAATATGCGAAAAATTGATGATTATAGAATGAAAAAGAATGTCAGATAAGAATTGTGCCGATGTTTTTTTTACTCGGATGAAAGTTTCAAAGAAACATTGAATATAGTTTAAGATAAGGGTGCGTTCAAATGATGTCGTACTATAGGTATATTATTTTTTACTTAACTAGTAAAAGAAAAATACATCAATTTACGATAAAAGAAAACTTGGAGAATGGAAAATTATGTGATATTTACAAGAAAGACAATTGAAACTTCATCTGGGTATAAAATTGCGGGCCGGATTTGTTTGAAGAATACTTTATTGTCGATGAAAAGTATTTTTCGAACATCGTGGCGCTGGTTCAAAGTAACATTATGGCATAAGTAAAACTGTATAGATTTAATATGTGTAACGGGAAAGCCTGCAATGTTACTCTGGACCTTTGTCAAAGATGACTAAGGATATTGTAAATAATAAAAAATTATGTACTCGACTGCTTTTCTCCGGAAACGAATTAATACATATTTTCATAGTCGAATTTTTTTCGTTTAGATTAATAACCATTCCTCTCCCTACCGTCCGGCAAGATATATTGTGATCGATCAATTCGATAGCGAACATATTTGATTAACAGATTCAGAAGTCGGGCTCCACATAGTCTTTGGTGTTTTTTCGCTCGAATTTCATCGAAAATCGCTCCAAAAATGTACAAAGACTATAGTCTTTGGTGTTTTTTCGCTCAAATTTTCTGCAAAATCGCTCGAAAAATGTACAAAGACTATAGTCTTTGGTGTTTTTTCGCTCAAATTTTCTGCAAAATCGCTCCAAAAATGTACAAAGACTATAGTCTTTGGTGTTTTTTCGCTCAAATTTTCTGCAAAATCGCTCGAAAAATGTACAAAGACTATAGTCTTTGGTGTTTTTTCGCTCAAATTTTCTGCAAAATCGCTCGAAAAATGTACAAAGACTATAGTCTTTGGTGTTTTTTCGCTCAACTTTCATCGAAAATCGCTCGAAAAATGTACAAAGACTATAGTCTTTGGTGTTTTTTCGCTCAAATTTTCTGCAAAATCGCTCCAAAAATGTACAAAGACTATAGTCTTTGGTGTTTTTTCGCTCAACTTTCATCGATAATCGCTCGAAAAATGTACAAAGACTATAGTCTTTGGTGTTTTTTCGCTCAAATTTTCTGCAAAATCGCTCGAAAAATGTACAAAGACTATAGTCTTTGGTGTTTTTTCGCTCAAATTTTCTGCAAAATCGCTCCAAAAATGTACAAAGACTATAGTCTTTGGTGTTTTTTCGCTCAAATTTTCTGCAAAATCGCTCCAAAAATGTACAAAGACTATAGTCTTTGGTGTTTTTTCGCTCAACTTTCATCGAAAATCGCTCGAAAAATGTACAAAGACTATAGTCTTTGGTGTTTTTTCGCTCAAATTTTCTGCAAAATCGCTCGAAAAATGTACAAAGACTATAGTCTTTGGTGTTTTTTCGCTCAAATTTTCTGCAAAATCGCTCCAAAAATGTACAAAGACTATAGTCTTTGGTGTTTTTTCGCTCAAATTTTCTGCAAAATCGCTCGAAAAATGTACAAAGACTATAGTCTTTGGTGTTTTTTCGCTCAACTTTCATCGAAAATCGCTCCAAAAATGTACAAAGACTATAGTCTTTGGTGTTTTTTCGCTCAACTTTCATCGAAAATCGCTCGAAAAATGTACAAAGACTATAGTCTTTGGTGTTTTTTCGCTCAACTTTCATCGATAATCGCTCGAAAAATGTACAAAGACTATAGTCTTTGGTGTTTTTTCGCTCAACTTTCATCGAAAATCGCTCCAAAAATGTACAAAGACTATAGTCTTTGGTGTTTTTTCGCTCAACTTTCATCGAAAATCGCTCGAAAAATGTACAAAGACTATAGTCTTTGGTGTTTTTTCGCTCAACTTTCATCGATAATCGCTCGAAAAATGTACAAAGACTATAGTCTTTGGTGTTTTTTCGCTCAAATTTTCTGCAAAATCGCTCCAAAAATGTACAAAGACTATAGTCTTTGGTGTTTTTTCGCTCAAATTTTCTGCAAAATCGCTCGAAAAATGTACAAAGACTATAGTCTTT
Organism: Athalia cordata; assembly: GCA_963932425.1. Taxonomy (NCBI): domain Eukaryota; kingdom Metazoa; phylum Arthropoda; class Insecta; order Hymenoptera; family Athaliidae; genus Athalia; species Athalia cordata. The sequence goes on from OZ010627.1 coordinate 3,515,216, forward strand.
GGTGTTTTTTCGCTCAAATTTTCTGCAAAATCGCTCCAAAAATGTACAAAGACTATAGTCTTTGGTGTTTTTTCGCTCAAATTTTCTGCAAAATCGCTCGAAAAATGTACAAAGACTATAGTCTTTGGTGTTTTTTCGCTCAACTTTCATCGAAAATCGCTCCAAAAATGTACAAAGACTATAGTCTTTGGTGTTTTTTCGCTCAACTTTCATCGATAATCGCTCGAAAAATGTACAAAGACTATAGTCTTTGGTGTTTTTTCGCTCAAATTTTCTGCAAAATCGCTCCAAAAATGTACAAAGACTATAGTCTTTGGTGTTTTTTCGCTCAAATTTTCTGCAAAATCGCTCGAAAAATGTACAAAGACTATAGTCTTTGGTGTTTTTTCGCTCAACTTTCATCGATAATCGCTCGAAAAATGTACAAAGACTATAGTCTTTGGTGTTTTTTCGCTCAAATTTTCTGCAAAATCGCTCCAAAAATGTACAAAGACTATAGTCTTTGGTGTTTTTTCGCTCAAATTTTCTGCAAAATCGCTCGAAAAATGTACAAAGACTATAGTCTTTGGTGTTTTTTCGCTCAACTTTCATCGATAATCGCTCGAAAAATGTACAAAGACTATAGTCTTTGGTGTTTTTTCGCTCAAATTTTCTGCAAAATCGCTCCAAAAATGTACAAAGACTATAGTCTTTGGTGTTTTTTCGCTCAACTTTCATCGATAATCGCTCGAAAAATGTACAAAGACTATAGTCTTTGGTGTTTTTTCGCTCAAATTTTCTGCAAAATCGCTCGAAAAATGTACAAAGACTATAGTCTTTGGTGTTTTTTCGCTCAACTTTCATCGATAATCGCTCGAAAAATGTACAAAGACTATAGTCTTTGGTGTTTTTTCGCTCAAATTTTCTGCAAAATCGCTCCAAAAATGTACAAAGACTATAGTCTTTGGTGTTTTTTCGCTCAAATTTTCTGCAAAATCGCTCGAAAAATGTACAAAGACTATAGTCTTTGGTGTTTTTTCGCTCAACTTTCATCGATAATCGCTCGAAAAATGTACAAAGACTATAGTCTTTGGTGTTTTTTCGCTCAAATTTTCTGCAAAATCGCTCCAAAAATGTACAAAGACTATAGTCTTTGGTGTTTTTTCGCTCAAATTTTCTGCAAAATCGCTCCAAAAATGTACAAAGACTATAGTCTTTGGTGTTTTTTCGCTCAACTTTCATCGAAAATCGCTCGAAAAATGTACAAAGACTATAGTCTTTGGTGTTTTTTCGCTCAACTTTCATCGATAATCGCTCGAAAAATGTACAAAGACTATAGTCTTTGGTGTTTTTTCGCTCAAATTTTCTGCAAAATCGCTCCAAAAATGTACAAAGACTATAGTCTTTGGTGTTTTTTCGCTCAAATTTTCTGCAAAATCGCTCGAAAAATGTACAAAGACTATAGTCTTTGGTGTTTTTTCGCTCAACTTTCATCGAAAATCGCTCCAAAAATGTACAAAGACTATAGTCTTTGGTGTTTTTTCGCTCAAATTTTCTGCAAAATCGCTCGAAAAATGTACAAAGACTATAGTCTTTGGTGTTTTTTCGCTCAACTTTCATCGAAAATCGCTCGAAAAATGTACAAAGACTATAGTCTTTGGTGTTTTTTCGCTCAACTTTCATCGATAATCGCTCGAAAAATGTACAAAGACTATAGTCTTTGGTGTTTTTTCGCTCAAATTTTCTGCAAAATCGCTCGAAAAATGTACAAAGACTATAGTCTTTGGTGTTTTTTCGCTCAACTTTCATCGATAATCGCTCGAAAAATGTACAAAGACTATAGTCTTTGGTGTTTTTTCGCTCAAATTTTCTGCAAAATCGCTCCAAAAATGTACAAAGACTATAGTCTTTGGTGTTTTTTCGCTCAACTTTCATCGAAAATCGCTCGAAAAATGTACAAAGACTATAGTCTTTGGTGTTTTTTCGCTCAAATTTTCTGCAAAATCGCTCGAAAAATGTACAAAGACTATAGTCTTTGGTGTTTTTTCGCTCAACTTTCATCGAAAATCGCTCGAAAAATGTACAAAGACTATAGTCTTTGGTGTTTTTTCGCTCAACTTTCATCGATAATCGCTCGAAAAATGTACAAAGACTATAGTCTTTGGTGTTTTTTCGCTCAACTTTCATCGATAATCGCTCCAAAAATGTACAAAGACTATAGTCTTTGGTGTTTTTTCGCTCAAATTTTCTGCAAAATCGCTCGAAAAATGTACAAAGACTATAGTCTTTGGTGTTTTTTCGCTCAACTTTCATCGATAATCGCTCGAAAAATGTACAAAGACTATAGTCTTTGGTGTTTTTTCGCTCAAATTTTCTGCAAAATCGCTCCAAAAATGTACAAAGACTATAGTCTTTGGTGTTTTTTCGCTCAACTTTCATCGAAAATCGCTCGAAAAATGTACAAAGACTATAGTCTTTGGTGTTTTTTCGCTCAAATTTTCTGCAAAATCGCTCGAAAAATGTACAAAGACTATAGTCTTTGGTGTTTTTTCGCTCAACTTTCATCGAAAATCGCTCGAAAAATGTACAAAGACTATAGTCTTTGGTGTTTTTTCGCTCAACTTTCATCGATAATCGCTCGAAAAATGTACAAAGACTATAGTCTTTGGTGTTTTTTCGCTCAAATTTTCTGCAAAATCGCTCCAAAAATGTACAAAGACTATAGTCTTTGGTGTTTTTTCGCTCAACTTTCATCGATAATCGCTCGAAAAATGTACAAAGACTATAGTCTTTGGTGTTTTTTCGCTCAAATTTTCTGCAAAATCGCTCGAAAAATGTACAAAGACTATAGTCTTTGGTGTTTTTTCGCTCAAATTTTCTGCAAAATCGCTCCAAAAATGTACAAAGACTATAGTCTTTGGTGTTTTTTCGCTCAAATTTTCTGCAAAATCGCTCCAAAAATGTACAAAGACTATAGTCTTTGGTGTTTTTTCGCTCAAATTTTCTGCAAAATCGCTCCAAAAATGTACAAAGACTATAGTCTTTGGTGTTTTTTCGCTCAAATTTTCTGCAAAATCGCTCCAAAAATGTACAAAGACTATAGTCTTTGGTGTTTTTTCGCTCAAATTTTCTGCAAAATCGCTCGAAAAATGTACAAAGACTATAGTCTTTGGTGTTTTTTCGCTCAGATTTTCTGCAAAATCGCTCGAAAAATGTACAAAGACTATAGTCTTTGGTGTTTTTTCGCTCAAATTTTCTGCAAAATCGCTCGAAAAATGTACAAAGACTATAGTCTTTGGTGTTTTTTCGCTCAAATTTTCTGCAAAATCGCTCCAAAAATGTACAAAGACTATAGTCTTTGGTGTTTTTTCGCTCAAATTTTCTGCAAAATCGCTCGAAAAATGTACAAAGACTATAGTCTTTGGTGTTTTTTCGCTCAGATTTTCTGCAAAATCGCTCCAAAAATGTACAAAGACTATAGTCTTTGGTGTTTTTTTCGCTCAAATTTTCTGCAAAATCGCTCCAAAAATGTACAAAGACTATAGTCTTTGGTGTTTTTTCGCTCAAATTTTCTGCAAAATCGCTCCAAAAATGTACAAAGACTATAGTCTTTGGTGTTTTTTCGCTCAAATTTTCTGCAAAATCGCTCGAAAAATGTACAAAGACTATAGTCTTTGGTGTTTTTTCGCTCAACTTTCATCGAAAATCGCTCGAAAAATGTACAAAGACTATAGTCTTTGGTGTTTTTTCGCTCAACTTTCATCGAAAATCGCTCCAAAAATGTACAAAGACTCCGGTGTTCTTCCATACATTTGCAAAATCAATTGTAGGACGCTTATTCTACGTATTTTTGCGCAGGCAACACGAATACATCGATTCAATTAATCTAGAATCAAATTCCATCGAGATATCCTTGATTTATTGCTTTTCAGATTGATAAATTGGCGATAACTTGCTTATTCGATGGAGCTGCTATTTATTGTTGGTTCATTCATGATTTTTTAATGTTTTTTCTTCTGTTGCAGGCGGAAAATTGACGGCCTACGAAGCAACACCGCCTCTCATTCAAAATTGAAGGACTGCATCTGCATCTGCAAGACTGTGGCGCATCTGACGAATGGTTTATCCCACTGATCAACTAAATGACAGTACATACCACATTATATTCAACATACAGATATTAGCTATAGATCACGTACTTCCTGGAGTGATTGAAATGAACTTTTGTCAATTTTATTGTAACTTATTTATTTAAGAAACCATATCTCTGAGTACATAGTATTGATATTGATTTTGTATCGTTGATTAATTAATAATAAACAAAGAGCCCCTTTAAAATGAATGTTGAATCGACGTTGATTTACACCCTTGTCCTCATCACTCATAAAATCCTTTATATGTAAGCAACGCATCACGACATCAGGCCCTGACAAAATTCCAGAACCTGAAAAGGTAAGTTCTGCAATGATGAATATTAGGCAAGCATGTGATGAAGTATGATGCGATACACATGCATACACATGATGAGGCCTGCATAGATACGCATATGATCTATTGATCATTCGACAGACGAGTATGATGAGATACACATGCATGCACATGCATGCACATGATGGCTGGATGAACTGGCTCCTTGCCTGTCCTGTTCTCCTGATACCAAAATTCAATTTTTGGCCAAAATGTGCCTTGGATTTGCAGGGCCGATATTGTAGCGATCTACCTTATCACTTCCGGTTCTAATAAAGCATGATAGAATACACACAGATGCACATGACGTGGCCTGCACGCAGTCGCATATGATCTATCAATAATTCGGTAGATGAGTATGATACGATACACATGCATACACATGATGAAGCCTGCATAGATACGCATATGATCTATTGATCATTCGACAGACGAGTATGATGAGATGCACATGCATACACATGATGAAGCCTGCATAGATACGCATATGATCTATTGATCATTCGACAGACGAGTATGATGAGATACACATGCATGCACATGCATGCACATGATGGCTGGATGAACTGGCTCCTTGCCTGTCCTGTTCTCCTGATACCAAAATTCAATTTTTGGCCAAAATGTGCCTTGGATTTGCAGGGCCGATATTGTAGCGATCTACCTTATCACTTCCGGTTCTAATGAAGCATGATAGAATACACACAGATGCACATGACGTGGCCTGCACGCAGTCGCATATGATCTATCAATAATTCGGTAGATGAGTATGATGCGATACACATGCATACACATGATGAAGCCTGCATAGATACGCATATGATCTATTGATCGTTCGACAGACGAGTATGATGAGATACACATGCATACACATGATGAAGCCTGCATAGATACGCATATGATCTATTGATCATTCGACAGACGAGTATGATGAGATGCACATGCATACACATGATGAAGCCTGCATAGATACGCATATGATCTATTGATCATTCGACAGACGAGTATGATGAGATACACATGCATGCACATGCATGCACATGATGGCTGGATGAACTGGCTCCTTGCCTGTCCTGTTCTCCTGATACCAAAATTCAATTTTTGGCCAAAATGTGCCTTGGATTTGCAGGGCCGATATTGTAGCGATCTACCTTATCACTTCCGGTTCTAATAAAGCATGATAGAATACACATAGATGCACATGACGTAGCCTGCACGCAGTCGCATATGATCTATCAATAATTCGGTAGATGAGTATGATACGATACACATGCATACACATGATGAAGCCTGCATAGATACGCATATGATCTATTGATCATTCGACAGACGAGTATGATGAGATACACATGCATGCACATGCATGCACATGATGGCTGGATGAACTGGCTCCTTGCCTGTCCTGTTCTCCTGATACCAAAATTCAATTTTTGGCCAAAATGTGCCTTGGATTTGCAGGGCCGATATTGTAGCGATCTACCTTATCACTTCCGGTTCTAATGAAGCATGATAGAATACACACAGATGCACATGACGTGGCCTGCACGCAGTCGCATATGATCTATCAATAATTCGGTAGATGAGTATGATGCGATACACATGCATACACATGATGAAGCCTGCATAGATACGCATATGATCTATTGATCATTCGACAGACGAGTATGATGAGATGCACATGCATACACATGATGAAGCCTGCATAGATACGCATATGATCTATTGATCATTCGACAGACGAGTATGATGAGATACACATGCATGCACATGATGGCTGGATGAACTGGCTCCTTGCCTGTCCTGTTCTCCTGATACCAAAATTCAATTTTTGGCCAAAATGTGCCTTGGATTTCCAGGGCCGGTATTGTAGGGATCTACCTTATCACTTCCGGTTTGGCAAATTTGCCCAAAAATCGAGTTTGGTATCAGGAGAACAGGACAGGCGAGGAGCCATTCCGAGACAAAGCATGATGACAAGCATGCATGCATGTGATGATGTATGATATCACGTACGATATGATCTAGGAATTTTGCCAACAACAAATATGAGTGAAGGAGGTGTGCAGGGATGAGATCAATAATAGTTGAACAATCGTGTATTGATAGTAGTTAATGTTTATTGATAAATCAACGGTGGAAAATACATGTGAAGACATCGCAATACCTATTATGGATTCATTTTCACAGTTATATTCATTCCTACGTATACGATTATGATGAGTTAGAAAAGTATACATACAATACTTCTATTTCAATTACCATTAGAATATCAATTTGACAGTTCTTAAGCAGAAAAATGAATTCAGAACGATCATATATATATATCATGACTTATTTATACAAATTATCTACTCCAAACATATGATGATTGACTTTGGAGATGCTCCGAGGATAGTCCTTCATCCCGACGAGAGGCCAAACTGCTTCGTGAGCTGCTCATTGGTCTCCTGAAAAAATAAAAAACAGAGGTAAGTATACATGATAAACATAAATTGCAGCTGCGGAAGAATTGAATTATCTCGGAAAATATTACTCCTAGTTTAATTTAATCGACGTATTCGTGTTCCTGGCGCGAAAATACATCAGAAGAGCGTCCTACAATCAATTTTAAAGGAACTTCATTTTTGGCTTCAAAATCGAGAAAATCCTAAGCCTATAGCCTTTGTTTTTTTCAAAATTTGGGCCGGAAATCGACATTTTTTTTTACGATTTTTCTATGGTATTCTTACGTATTTTGATTTCAGCAATCCGTATCTGCAAGCCAAATTAATTTATCTAATAAATTGATCAAGTTATCGCCAATTTTTCGAGCAATTTTCGATGAAATTTGAGCGAAAAAACACCAAAGACTATAGTCTTTGTACATTTTTGCAGCGATTTTCGATGAAAGTTGAGCGAAAAAACACCAAAGACTATAGTCTTTGTACATTTTTCGAGCGATTTTGCAGAAAATTTGAGCGAAAAAACACCAAAGACTATAGTCTTTGTACATTTTTCGAGCAATTTTCGATGAAATTGGAGCGAAAAAACACCAAAGACTATAGTCTTTGTACATTTTTGGAGCGATTTTGCAGAAAATTTGAGCGAAAAAACACCAAAGACTATAGTCTTTGTACATTTTTGGAGCGATTTTCGATGAAAGTTGAGCGAAAAAACACCAAAGACTATAGTCTTTGTACATTTTTCGAGCGATTTTGCAGAAAATTTGAGCGAAAAAACACCAAAGACTATAGTCTTTGTACATTTTTGCAGCGATTTTCGATGAAATTTGAGCGAAAAAACACCAAAGACTATAGTCTTTGTACATTTTTGGAGCGATTTTCGATGAAAGTTGAGCGAAAAAACACCAAAGACTATAGTCTTTGTACATTTTTCGAGCGATTTTGCAGAAAATTTGAGCGAAAAAACACCAAAGACTATAGTCTTTGTACATTTTCGGAGCGATTTTGCAGAAAATTTGAGCGAAAAAACACCAAAGACTATAGTCTTTGTACATTTTTCGAGCGATTTTGCAGAAAATTTGAGCGAAAAAACACCAAAGACAGGGTACACTTTGTACCCTGTATCGATTTTTCTATGGTATTCTCATGTATTTTGATCTCAGAAATTCGAATCTGCAAGCCAAATTAATTTATCTAATAAATTGATCAAGTTATCGGAAATTTATCGATCTGAAAAGTGAAAAATCAAGGATATCTTGAAATGATTTATCTCTATCCTAATTTAATCGACGTATTCGTGTTCCTGACGCAAAAATCTGAAAGAACGTATGCCAAATCAATAAAATACTTCGGTGCGCAAAACCTAGATCAAGTTTGACTTCATCTACAAGCATCAGTTGGTTGGTTTTATTTTTTTCCGACGCAAACGCGGGCTGAACGTCGTACCGACAGAATCAAATGAGCCCATTCAAATCTGTATCTCAATACTTTTATATCTTTGATGAGCTTATTGACTTTGAAGAAACAGATCAAATCTAATATCAGTGTATAGCTGTAATTTGTACATTGAATAAACCCTGAAGGATTAAATACTCTTATTTTTCTATGAGAGGATAGTTGTAAGTTAATGAATTTCAGCCTTGTTCTTCGGTCAACTCTAAGAGCGATAAATTAGAGCATGCACGTTCGTCAGACATTTTCTGTTCCATGGTAAAGACGGAGGAACATTTCGGTTCAAACTGATCCACTGCTTCCAATAGTGCGTCCGGATAACCAGGAGAATAATATCTGAAATGCAGAAAACAAAGAACAGCTTTAGGATCTGCAAGTTTGAAATATTATACGTTTAGAGGATAAAATTGAACATAAATATTTACACAATCGAATCAAGAGCAAAAATCAAAAATAGCCATAATATCTACAATTAATGAGCAAGTTTAAATGACCTCTGTTGTTTCATCGATGGTTGGCATAAATATTTATCACGAATAGCACTGAAATCTTTTTTCTAGATAAAGACGTCAAAAATTGCGTGTAAAATAATAATAGATCTGTTAGTTTTAAAAGGAATTTATTTATAATTTGATTGTAATAGAGGGAGATCGTGAGTGAAACCATAAATAATTCAGTAAAGAGGGTCTAGAAGTGAAAACACTTGGGTGTTTTCACACAGACATAGTCATATTGATCCATTGAATACCTACACTCTTGGCACACATTGAACTTTAGCAAACATGGTGGTTGCTCTCAGCACTGCATATCAACTGCTCAATCCAAATCACAAGAACTCAAGAATACCATCATGGGCATTTATCAAAGCTATTCGACGATTATACATAATATTTTTGATTCATCATCATAATTTTTGCGATACAATGTGAGTGCCTCTACTCTCCGAATCAAATTATGGCAAGCAACTGGTGTTTTCTTCCAGACATTTGGTGTATGTATAAATTGTACAAATTATAAAACAAAAAAACAAGAAACAAAAACTATTAAATAGCTACATTGAGTTTTGCTTGGTGGTAGATTAGTGCGAACGATTAATTTGCTCCATTGATAAGAATTGATACGCTAACCAAATTGTAAGAATAATTAAAGCTAATTACCCAAAGAGTAATTACGCACCTGATAATCTCTTCGGGGAAACAGCACTTTATTACTGTAACATACTCCATCAAAGTAGATCCTGGATCGGTTTGAAGTTCTTGGACTTTTTTCAGTCCTCCGCTGGTCACAAACAGCCTGCGAGCCCTTGCGTCATTTGGTAGGATCTATAAATAGGGACTCATTATTTAGTGAGAAAAAAAATGCTGCAAAGATGAAGAAATAAACAGAAAGTACTCAGATGAATGACGTAGTTAGCAGTGACTGCTCGGAGCACTAGCTCACAATTTTCTAGTAGGCAACATGCCTATCACAGCGATGTGTCAAAAACCAATTTGGAAAATAATGGAATCTATGTTATGTTACACATGTACGTGAATAATGACCTGAATAACTTAATAGCTCGGTGTAATTCTATCGACGATTCTCTGTGTATTCACTAACATAACATTGATATAATTGGCTCATTAATAACGATCATATAACTTATTACATCATGAAGAAAAAAAATATAGGGCTTCCGAAGCCCAGAAAATAGTCAGTTCAAGTCTATGAACCTTGCAGACAGCACCACTTAGTTGAAATTCAAATTTTTATTACTTCTCCATGCCGACAGATTCATATTCCATTGATTTCTATCAAATATCGTAGTACAAAGATACTCGTCAGCTATTAATCTAGTGTGAAAGGTTTTGTTTCTCTTCTAGCTGACGTATTTTCATGGGTGAATATTCATACTCGATTCGCAAGTATATATTTATAATAGGAGCTGCGAGTCCATACAAGAAAATATGAATTTTCTTCCGCACGCTATCCTGAAATAACTTTATTAAAATAAACTCAGGATCGGAAATGTTTTCACACTGAGGTGTTGGCGTATAAAACTTTTTGGCAACCACTTGAATTTTCACCCGGTTTATAATGTTTACCAAGAGTTAAATATATCCACATGGAAAAACAGTTGATTGACTTATTTTCTTTTTTATTTCATTTCAGTTAGCGAATTCAGTACCAGCTCGACCATTGAAGCATTCACCGCTCTGTCTCTCGATGACAGACACTCCTCGATCCACCTTAGGATTCTGCCAATTTAGAACCAGTCATCGTCGCATAAATAATGCTCGAATCAGAAAAATTGCACATGACTTTCCAGTGAACTGTGATGTTAATGAATGGAAAGTGAACTTAATTGATCGAGTGTGTACCAAGCTATAGACAGCCAATCGTCAGGTGCAAACCTCAAGTGAATGATTAAAGAGGTAAAGAATAGATATCAGAGTGTCACTCAAGACTTGAGCCTCAAGGTTGGTCCGAAAAGGAGGAAATTTTAACCAGTCGATTTATTTGGCGATGAGAAACCAAATACCATCAGGCATAGCGTTTCTGGTAAACAAAGTTTCAAGACGTATCTGCATTCTACAAATTGTATGTGCGGGAAAAATCAGATAAACATGGTAGAGCCAACGATAACTCTGTATGACGTCTGAAACAAATATAATATTTACCCGAAGATAAGATATTCTTCAAAGTAGGTAAACTGACGCAAGCTTAAAGTTTTAAAATTAATATATTTGTACGATGGAGAGAACTTATTCCTGCGAACAGAATATCTGAATCTTTCTGTTTGACAATTGGGTATAAAAGTACCGATAACGCAGCCCAAGAGACATTGCAAAAAGTCATAGCTACTGAATTGAGTGACAAGTGAGTTATAGCTTCTGGGAGCAAAGTTTAAGGAATTAATAAATATTGTTTGCGATTCACTACAAGTTTATAAAAAATCAGTTTCCGAATACACTAAGGAGCGTCGTAATTTAACGTCAAGTTACTATCAAGTTTAATAATCAAGAAAACTTAATCAAAATATTCTCAGTAAATCAATTCCTGTGGTATTGATAACATTGAGATAGCGTCGACGGACTTTTCACATTAACGGTTCTCTTCCAGCCATCAAAATTCTTCTCAAAAAGTTACTGAGATTTAAAAAAATCAACTCCAAAATGATAAACAATCAACAACGGGTGATAGTTAACGTCGGCGAGGCACACAGCCATCAGCCTGTAACAGCAAAGCCTTCGGTAGTTTCAGTGTCTAGTATAGATTCGGATGTAAGTGACAGAAGGGACGTACGTGAGGCTCTGTATTCTGGTATTTTCAGAAGACACAGAAAAACTATTTTGGTAATGGGCAGCTTCCTAAGGATGTTAAGGGTGAATAGAAACATAAATACCTACGCTAGCATTAAGGCAAACGATGAGGCAGATGAATAAGATAAAGAACGATGTGAAAATAATCAAATTCACGCGGATGTTGAAAAATAATTATTTATATTATCTCTAAGTTAACGATGTAGAACTGTTTTACTTAAAGTTGAATGAAGTTGTCTCTAAGGTCAGGGAGACCACATGTGCTGTGTATCCGAAAACCTCCAAGTTAGAGGCATGCTGCCCCACATCGTATTACAAATTGGATAATGATAATTATTGGATAATGAAATAGCGCTGCATTAAAACGATACATTAAAATTAGGAAGTTGTAAAATGTGTTAGGGCTATGTGCACAGAGCTTGCATGTCTCGGCGTATAATTGCTTTCAGTTCCTAATACTAACCGAGATTCTCTTCCCTCTGATAAAAACATGACTGGACTACGTGTTGCTAATCAAATCTGAATATGTCAATCCTATCCTTTCTCATCTACGCAAAAACTGTAACTTGAGATTTCCATGACATTGTAAATGCTGTACATGTACACAAAAATTGTAGCTAAACAACAAGGCTTAAAATGCTGCGGAGCAAAGCGCTTTACATACACTTAGAATTTTTCTACTCGTAATATAAAAGCCAAAGTTAAACCATAGTGAGCAAATGTAATTCATTATTTAGAACTGTGAACATACGACGGAATGTACTGAATAAAATAAATCAACATTCCCGCAGTTGGCAAAATGCCAGGAAAAACATACGTTTGAAAATAATCACAATGACGACTATTTTTGGTTTTTCATTACAAATATAGCAGATTCCAGTCCAATGGATCTGGACACATCTATAAAAGCAGAAGAAAATAATGGAAACCCAAGACTTTCACTTATAAGAGCTCTAGCTATGTGACAATGGCAATGTTAGTTTCGCACACATATATTGTACCTACTATCATGTGTGTTTGTGCTCTGAAGGTGGAGAAAAAAAAATGATATTGATAATGATAAGAATAAAAGTATTAATATTCCTCTATCTTCTATTCGGTATATGTAGCAGCGCGAGCTCTCTTAAAATTTAGCTGAATTATACAGTGAATCGTTGTTTACACCGAACAAGTTGTGAAAGTAACGAAAGTCTGTACGTTTTCCACTCTGTTGAGTGATTTTTAAACAAAAGCATCAGTTTATTGTAACACTGATTTTCAGCAATAGAATGACTAATTTATAACAAATCGCCGTCCTATTGACACAAAGCCAAAGACTACGCATTGACTGCCCTAGGTGCCATCAAAACCATATATTCAATCACATGAAAAAGGCTGTATTTCATCTTTCTAGACCTAGATTGTTAGCGTATACTTATGAAAAACTTAAGAAATATGAAACTGAAATTTGTAAAGCAGATTCCATCTATCGACTGGGACTTTATTACATCGTATATCTTATGCCGCCAACAATCAATGTATCGTGAATTTTTCCGTCATCCTGTCTTTATTTCTTGTTATTAATTTCGCTGAATTTACTTTTTATTTTCAGGCACAGTTGGAGAAAATGCATGCTCTGGGCCAGTTCTATATCATCATCACTTTATAACTCATGAGTTTGATCTAGTTCAATTAATTTTTCCAATTAAATTGCGACTGCTTTGAATAATAAATTTTGACTCGCCGCTATTTTCAGTTTTGCATCTAGTCTTATCACTATTGTTTTTACTTTTCTTTACTTCTCTTTGTTTTTTTGTTATTCAGAATAACTAATAACAAAATCTTCAAACACACTTTCCAAACATTTTCTCTACACATCAACTGCGATGTTATCTTGTGAAATATGCCTTGATTGATAAATACCCTTAATAGATTTGTATACGTATAATTCAAGTTCGGATCAATCGCGTGAGCTACAACCATGTAAAAGCGAGCTTCTTTCTCAAGTATAATATTAAAGCGTTACGTACAGTCAGGTTCTCCTTGTCGAAGATGAAGGAGGTTCGCGATATTTACCGGCTGTACGAACGATACAAGTAAAAAATGTCAGATTACTGACTTTGGCAATCCATACGAATGAACTACTTTTAAAACAAGCTGCTAAAAATAAAAGTCTTTTTTTTCTATAATATACGAGCTAGAAATAAATATTGTTATTATAAGTTTAAATCTTAACTATACCATAAAATTATATAGTTCGTAATCTTCAGTTAGTTCATAAGATTTGTACTATATAGATAATAGAAAATTATTAACAATAAGTGAATATCAAACGCAATGCCTTATCTGTCAATACTCTTACATGACGGTATAATTGAGGCGTGATAATTATACGTCTGAATTGGATATCCCAAGCTGTGCAGTTCACTGTAATTTCATTGAATAAAGTGCGTTTTCACGGTTCACTTTTTCTCCTATCGCTGGGATATGTATAGCTATTCAAGAACTTGAATAATTGTATGTGATCTACGGGTGAACTGTTTTTTTAAGTATCAGAAAAAAATGATAGTGGGGATAAAGCAATTTGACGACAAAAAAAATAGGTCGCCCGGAAGGATTTACTTTGCTGCAAATTCATACTGATAAAGAAAACTATCGCGATTATGTTGATTGTTTGTACTTGAGCGTAAGTTACATTTGCTTCGTTTATGGTAAAAATGAAAAACAATTATACATATATTCGCCTTAGGACCATTTGACCAATTTTTAATAAGATACCAGATTTTTTAAATTAGACCAAAAATTTAGGGGATAAATAATAGCTTCTCAATAACGATAATTTCGGAAAGTAACAGCAATGACAAATTATTTCATAAATTTGGACGGTAAAAAATAATCCCGCTACAGGTATTAACAAGGCAAGGTGACGATGACTGTATAGCAAGTTTCAAAATTTAATATTGGAAAAGCTAAACCCAACTGTAAATAAATTTTTGACAGGTCATTCGCTCCAATATATACCGGTCTGTCGGTAGAAACGAATTTCATGTTGAAATTTGTATGATGTGTTATTGCTACTTATTATATGTATGTCATATGTATGTGTACTACATCTATATTATAGGTATATACAGATATACATGACCTTAACACGGTATGGCGATATATACAAGTATGTAGCACACATACATACCTATACAAACATTGTTATATGAATGTCAACAGAAACCATTAATATGATCTTTAATATACATTGTAAAAATCCGGTCGAGTACTTGAATTTACACCCTTTCCCATTTCAATATTATAGTGAATAATTGAAAATGCTTACCTTGCTGAATTGGCCAACGACGTATTTCAATATATCTGGTGGCGCGTTGTGCAGCAGGGGCCCCAGAGCTTCGATGTGCATACACTTCTGGAGGACTTGTTTCAGCGTAGCCTTGCACTCATTTTTAAGATCCTCGGAGCTTTTAGGATCTGAGTAGAGCTGTAATACGTCAAACGAATCTTAGTAGAATAAGAAATCGGAGTACTTCGGAAGCATACCTCTAATAATTTTGAAAATATATTAGCCACCGCTAAAGCTTTGGCATGTTCTGGAGTGTGTTTTCCTATCTGGCCCAGGGTCCACACTATTATGGTCACCAAATGATCGTCGGATTCTTCCTGAAGCACCATGGCCAGCTGAATGACACCCTACAATATTATTTAATCAAATGAATGTCTCCCAACATTATCAGCTAAATCACCTTTGATCCGATTACAGCTATAGCTAGTTCACTCGAGTGCCCGGCGATATATCCTAAAGCCATAATAGCAGGTAATCTTGCATCCGTTTTGGACGTACTTGTCAATTGAAGTAACACGCCGATGCCCCCATTGTTCACAACAAGTTGAGCCAGCTGTAAGTCAAAACATTCACTGTGCGTTGGCAATATTAAGGGAGGTAACATGTTAGTGGCTATCATATTCACCTCGAGAGTGTGCTTACACACTTCTCTGGTTAAAACAGCCGCAGCTTTATTGACGTTATCATCTGAGTGCCCCATGTGAACGAGAACATCCGGGAATATTTCAGTTTCAACAACAATCTCAGCCATTTCGTTGGAATGCTTGGCTATGCTGCCTAGGGCGGAAAAAGCTTGCCTCTGAAAAAGTTCAGTATTTAAAAGAATAAACTCGGGATCTTGTTCACCATTCTTTTATGACACATGAGTAGTACCCCTGAGCTGACCTTAAGCTTGGGGTCAGGATTAGAAATGGCCTTTGCCAAAAAGGGAACTGCCCCAGAGTCAATAACTGTTTGAGCAAGGTCCACAGAATGTTTACTTATATCGCAAAGGGCAGAGGCGCTGATTTGTTTGGGACATAATTCAGGCTCTTGGAGTGACAGTACGAGTAAGGGCACAGCACCTGATGGGGATGTTCAAACTGAGAGTTGTATTGTCATATAATGTTGAGCAATACCCCTCGTTATAAAATTAAACCATAACTACTGCAGCTATAGGTATATTCAAAATTTACTACCAGCATCAACAGCAGTCTGAGCTAGACTCTTGTTGTGTCGTGCGACATATCCAATTGCCCAAGCGGCTGCTTCTTTGACACCGGGATCAAAGTCCTCTAAACAAATGACCATTGCTTCCAGACCTCTAGCATGGACGACTACCGAAGCCATTTCTGGGGAGTGCTTTGCCACGGCACGTAGTACAAAGAGTGCTGCTTTCTTGTAGAATTTCTGTAGACAAAAAAATGCGCCAACTTGTTGCTTATCTATGCGGTACATATAATTAGATAAAATATAGTAAGCCAATACTTACGCTTTGTTTATCGATATTTCTAAGTAGCTGCGGTAAAACATCCCTCCTGATGATTGCTTGAGCAACTCTGTCGTTATGGTTGGCCAATCTTCCAAGAGCTATTGCCGACGTCTGCTGAATGGATGGGACAATATCTGAGAGTAACGGACGCAGCAAGTCCAAGACACCAGCATTTTCTAGACATTCGACATTTTGAGCTCTAGAAGCGAGATCCGCTACGGTTTGCACAAAGTTGACACGAGCCTTTTGATACTCGTCGAAAACTGAATGTTGAAACAATACATTAATAACTTTGTACTACCGATAACTACTGGTCAGATGTATGTGTAGATTTTTTCGATCATCAAACCTTGCAATATAATCCTGGCAGTCATGTTGCATTCGATGTGAAGTGCCTTCAATAATATCTGTATCGGGGATCCTTAGTTACTTCTGATAAATCATAGAAAATGTTGAAAGCCATACAAAATATTAAGCTCAACCCGATGCGGAAATCTACCATTTGAATTCTCCCAAGGTTATACCGCTGAACAAAAAAGGCGATCACACGCCGGCAGCGTTTGGATTTGATGAGTTTCGGAATAGCCGAAGATTCGTCAATGTTCACACTGGTTCGCACGTGATAAAGCTCTATGGTTGCAAAAGACGTCGCGAGAAGTTCAAATACAATCGTCACGTCTTCGCAACATGAATTCTGCACTTCTTGTGTGCAGAACGTTGAAGAATCATGTACGCAATCAACTTCGACAGTCGCAACGCGTAAGTAAGAGGGAATCAATTGCGAATATTTAGTGTACTCTTCACTATGACAGAACCACAAACACTTCGCGGTTACATGACAACCTCCAAGTAGAGCTTGTCGTCCGCTAGATATGATGACAATCGAATAGAACAATGTTCCAATGACTGTAAATGTCATTCAATCTAGTCGGACCAAAAAAAGTCACACTCAAAACGATAGCACTTAAGTTGAATGCAAATAACTGCGATAAATTTCTGGAATCATGTTTCCTTTGTTATTTCACAGATCGCTGGGTTCTCTTCGAAGGAAACGGAACCAGCCCCTATACCTAGAAATGTATTGAAGGATTTACAGACATCAAGCCAACAGCCAGAATGTGGGGCGATTTATGATAAAAAACCCTTTAAAACTCGTTGCGAGGCTGGAAAACGATACTCATGGTGTTTGTGTGGAAAGAGCAAGAGTCAGCCATTCTGCGACGGCACACACAAAGATGTTTTTCTGAAAATTAAACTTAGACCGGTTCGCTTTGTTGTTGAAGAGACCAAAGATTACTGGTTGTGTAATTGTAAGCAGACATCCAATAGACCATTCTGTGATGGAACACACAAAAAAGCTGAAATTCAAGAGGCGGTCAGGTCTTAACATTTAGTGGTTGCAATTGATTTTATCATTAAATAGTAATACTCCAGGGAGATGCTAAGGTAACGCAACAAATTCTTATTTAGCAGCTTAATGATATCTCTTACTATAATTTACAAAGGTTAGTCAACATTTTTATGCTGTATATGAAGTTGTTAATAAATCCTTCAACTGCACTTGTCCCAACGATTTTAACATTGATTTCAATGACCTGCACACATTCCTCAGAGTATCTAATAAATTGAAAAATTTTCAGTAGGTATTTTTCCCTAATTTATTTTAATTTTGAACTTATGCATTATTATACAGATAGGGATATCTTGACCCATTTTCTAAAGTCTAACAGAATGCGGACTATACCGGCAACTTAAAAATACTGTACATGACATCTGTTTAGAATGGTTTAAAATTGCGGAGTACAAATCGAAGTTTATAATCTTTCATCTGTCAACATAATATTAAAACGTGAAATTTGAGATATCTAAAAAAAAATAAAATAATCTACATAGAGGCGGATGTAATAATAAGAATCTATAATCATTAAATTGCAGAATAAAGTGTGTGGCTGTGATGATAATAGTTCATCTAGTTAGTTTTTTAGAGCTACAGAAGTGGCTGTTCACTCTAGAAAAAATGACAAGTCAGAATTATTAGATTATCTCATATACGTGTCATTGGCTGTGTTGTTACAAAAATCAAAAGTCGTATGAAATTGCATCCGATTGATCTGGATTATTTCATTGACCTTGTATATTTAAAAAAAAAAGTCTCCACTGCACGTAGTTTGATACTATTTTTTCTTCAACTTGCAGAACATGAGATACAGTTACAAGTCGATTGAAGAGCCATGCTTGACCGATGAGTCAGAGTCATTTCCAAATTCTTCATATGACTAAAACGCATTAGTGTTGACATGAAAAATGATTTCTATGAATAATTTTCATAGAATTCCTTCGGATACCATTAGACTTTATCATTCACACCTAGAGCTCATGTTGTAAATTCTTTCTCACTCAAGAATAATTTTATGCGAACGTTGGTTTCATTCAAGTACAGATATATCCAGCACAAGCATATTTTATAACTCACTGAATTCGGACTAGATGTATCTTACATGGTAGATCGATGAATTATAGTAATATGGTCTAGTATAACAAATTATAAATATCTTTTCTTTTTTTTTTTTTTAAGCATTTCAAAAATGATTACGCGCGCAATAGTTAGTTTTTGGGCAACGTTTCAGATTTTTCTAGTGAAAATACATACGCTTGTCGAATCTACTGGAAACCATGGCCATGTATTACAATATTAGACTTAAAGAAAAAAAAATTAAATTATAATCCCTTCATCACAACGGAGTTTGATTACTTTTTTTTTTTAGTCAGAAGCAACAATGAAGCTTGGGAAAAAAAATATTCGAGATTTATAGCGTTAGAGATGCTAAATCTAAACCACAGTTGCGTAAGTCGTGTGGCGACCTTGATTTGGTCATAGTTTATATTATCATAGGAGAAATTTTGCCTTAGATAATGCAAAAGGGATGAATTTTACCTCTGTTTCTCATCGGCAACACTTTCCTTATTCGTCGTACAAATAGAAATACTGAGTTCGAACGCTTCGGATCACTTTCAACCGTATTCTGGGACATCCGCGAAGTGATTTGTAAGCCTTTTTTAGTCTGGAGGATTAATTCCGATCAATAGTTCACCGTACAGATAATCAGAAAAGCTGGATAAATAAATTTCTATATTATTACATGGATTTCTCAATGATATGTGTTTCGAGAGATTATAATACACGTAGGACAGAGAGCGACGAATAAATCTCCTCGTATGTAGCAAACATTTGTTTTTTCTACGGAAATTCAACGGAAACTCTGGAAAAAAGCCTAGGAGAATATGTCTCATTCTGGCTGTAGATAATCCGGTAAAAACTCTCAAAACGCATACCATATATTACGTGAAATTCTTAAGCATAGTAACACTTAGACGTACATAGGTAGGTAGGTAAGCGTATTGTACTCGCTTGCAGTAAACATACGTCAGTAGTAATATGGGTATGCATATACACGTGTATAAACGAGCCTATCAGAACTAACGAGATAACTTCGGATGAAATATTCTTACATTCAATAGTAAAAGTATTGTGCTCTCACGCATGCCCACCAATATCGAAGTCGATTTCTGTCGAGCAAAAGATGTGCCAAAGCATCGTATTTTGTGGATAAATGTTGGTGTTGTTTTTGTTTTTATAGTAAGATTAACGTCTTATTCATCATGTTACATAATATGATAAATTAAGTAACGTACTGATAAACTTCAGGCAAATAAATTAACTGGTGGGAAAATTAAAAGCAAATTATAATACTGCTGAGGCACAAACATCACTAGTAGTGCAGAAACCGAGTTTAATACGCGACTACGACAAGAACGTACAAAACAATTTATCTACAACGTTGTACATTATCTAATTAAAAAAATTCATATCACTTCATTCCTCAGAATGATCAGATATTTGTTATTTATGACTCAAGTTCAATAGTTAGTCAAGGACTAAATAGATAACAATAAAAAACTTTAGTTAAAAAATTTACCGAATAGCAGTCCTTGCGTCCCAATTAGAATAAAAGAACGAAGATGATAACTTCATAGTTAAACAAGCCTGAGCCTGAAACATACCTTTTTTTCTTCGTGGTTTTACAGAGGATTAAATATGTTCTGCATTCTTTACCATAATTGTCCGTTCCGACATTGTTTTAACAGTTCCTAATATCTGACGTTCGCTGTTAAGAAATTTTTATAACTTTTTGTTGCCTATGACAATAGATCACTGTGCACGTTTCGGCAGCCTCATTAAAGAGAATGCAAAGTGCGACAGGTAGAAGATTGGTAATACCAGTTGCCACATTAAACTAATTGTACAGATAATTCGATCCCCAGCATGGACAATTAATCCAGCTTCCAGTTTCAATCGATCGATCAATTGATCATTTTTAATGTCTTTTCGATGAATTGAAAATCTCTGATTTTTAAGTCGTACCAAATTATGTGTGTTTGAATTCAGCTTATTCGCGATTTTACGCTTACTCTATCGCTTTACTCATGAACTCAATGAATCGCTTTCCGTACTGCTCGGGATCACAAGTTGATATACCATCTACATTTGCACCATATTTGACAGTTTTTGCTGCCTTTGCAGCCTGCTTCCGCACCCCGTAATGCGTCAGAACGTCTATTATTGCTAAGAAATAAATCTCCTTCAACGGGGCACCTGAAACATAATTTCAAACGTATCTCTTGTAATGTGAACAAAAATAACCATTCTGTTGGCCGTTGCATTGTGTTTTGCATGGAATTTGGCCAATTATAGGGAAACGATCTGTATAATTCGTTGATTAAGACTGGCCACCGATTCAAGAGCTCAACGGCTAATAATAACATAGATATAGATAGAATGAGATGTTACTTAGATCAGATATTAATAGAAATCTTACCATCTGAACTAGGAATTGCGTATATATCTAGTTCTGGTATGATAGTTCCTTCGTACTGCAAGCTGGAATCTCGCATTAATGCGGTATGCGGTGATTCTGGGGGAGTAGACATTCCCATCACTGCGAAGCCCCCCCATTGCCGGCTAAAAGTTTTAATTCTTTTTCACAACAAGGATCCAAACGAAAATAATTGCCATGCATTTTTATACATCAATCGTTCTTTTTTTTTTTACTGCAAATAGGATAGATGAAATACGTTTTCTGGATGATTATTCGTTACAAACTAACTTAAGTTATAATATAACTGTAATAATTACCACTCTCCCATTGGGCCACGAGTGTCTAGTCCACTGCCAGACTCACTGTCGTCTTCATCTTCGTGATTATCTTCATCGTCCTCTCTTTCTGCACGTTCTCTGTTTTCTTGTTCCGCTCGTGCACAGTCGTGAACTCCAAGCAACAGCGAGTAATCCATCAGATGTAGCCGCGTCAGAAACTGTGGATTCGATTTTATTTATTTGTTTAATTAATGCAACGTTTGCTGGAAAGGTTACATTGGTAATCGGGAAATATTAATTCCTGTGAGTTTACTAACACCAACATCAGCAGTCAGCGTTTCTATAAGTTTTCCTTTCGCATCATCTCCTATGTAAATTTTCATTCCTTCCTTGACAAAGTCGTTATCCTTGTACGTCGGAAGATCTTTCTCCTTTTCTTTGTCCGAAGCTTCTCTGTCTACCGTTGACCCTTTCAAGTCGAATTTTCTATGTGTCACTAGGTGATTTGAAAATACGTTTCTAATGGCAACGACGTAATGTTCAACTCCATCCACTGTGAGACGATACATGCCCAGATACTGTGGCAATAACGTTTTTCCGTGCCGTTCTACGATATACTGAAAATGTATAAAACGAATTCGAAAAAACAATCCTGAATTTTCCAGGGAAAGATTTTCCATATTTGAATAATTTACCGGATGATAGTGCTTCAAGAAAGAATGCATCCTTTCGACCTCTTCGCTCGTCAGTGTTTTTATGATGAATAGCTTGTCGTACGATTGATAAAATTTAGCACCACTTTTTCCCGACGAGTCATCCAGGACCGGTTGAGATCTAAAATAATAGCTAAAATTTACGCAGTCTTTTCATGTCACAACACCTCTATGCTAATGGGTTAAGCTCAATAAAGCTAAATCAACAAACCAACAAAACAGTGGTCGAGGAAACAATGGTAACCGCTCGCCACTGAAAAAATAAGTCTTGCTTCGACGTATGCGCGATGTGATTGATTGACGATGGAATACTATGTAATTGTAAGAGATAATACTACTGCTCGACTATGCCTACCATTGCTTTGTTCAAGTGGATGACAATTGACAATAAATGGAGTTTTAAATGTTTTTACAAAATTGGGAATCGTTAATCGTTGGTAAGGTCTACACGATCTTCACCCGACAAATTTGGGCTGATTCCAAACACTTGATTCAGCAATGATACTAGCTAATATTGAGGGCATTGTGCCAATTACAAGAATTGGGAGTAATTGTGTGGAAAAATCACCGATTATAATTATTTGAAAGCAGAGTGGCATGAGAATGATTGAATGATTGAATCTGATAAAAGAAAATCGAATTATGCAGGCATGCAAACACTACAAGTATTAATAAAAATGACATATCTATTGCAGTAATGAAAATCGAATAGTTAATTTGTTAAAACTATCATTTGATTAGTATTTTTGAGACATTCATTACAAATAATTCACCAATCATAACTATGCCAATAGTATATTCCATGTTTGGTACAATGCTATTGCCAATTGTACGGATACTCCCGAAGCTTCTTTTGTTTATTGGCATTCGAATTTGTGACAATGAAGTGTTATCTCGCATCCAATGATTATGTGGTGTTAGTGGGTGCTTGCTTTGACCGTAGCATGTGCGATAAGATTTGAAAATACAGATCGATAGGATCTTCAAACTAAACAGTTAATTTGTTACGTGGAACACAAATGACACGCAGAGAACTCATATAAATAACCTATCTGACCTCAATCGTTTTGGTTTAAGACTGTAGGTACGCTGCGGCTTAGCAAGAACTGGAATATGCGAAACAGCAGAAGGAGGGGACAAAATAATTGAGGGAACTGTCGCTGATCGCTGAACCAATTGCCGAGTCCTTCCGGCAACCGTTGCAGAGCCAGGCCGACGTTTTGCTCGGGAAGGATTAAACGTCCGACATCTGTCGGCAAAAGTCACTTTAACTAATGACAATCTACCGCTGTGCACATATGATGGGCACATTTAATAGGTGGAGACCCAAAATTTGGTGGGCTAGTTACTTGCTAATGGGCTATTAACACAAAATAATTATTGTGCAATTTGTAATTAGCATATTGATAAACTGTTGAACAGCGCAGCTGAAAATATTGACAGATCCTCAAGATGATTAAATGCTAATTTTATCCATTTCCTACGCTAGAGAATTAGTAGACAGCTCCATATTCGTTACGAAGCATTAGGCTATGATCTGTAGAATCTAAAGAACCACTGTCACTTGCTCATGCATCCAAGCCGCTCCATATGATACTGTTATCTTAAAGTGAGTGGATATTTTGCCTGTCGTGAGCATTCAGGAGTAGAATCATATCCCACCTTGTCATAGATTCCTTGTAGTCCAAATCGTCTATGCCAAATCTTTCTCGCAAGTTTCTGAACACCAGTGGACAGTACTCTTTGATTTTGAAGTGAGATGGCATATTTTCTCTAGAATAAAATTCAAATCGATAAGTTTTCAATAATCAATTGAATAGGAGTAGAGAAAGTATATGGCATCAATAGTTTATAGTTTGATATAAGAATAATTCGCTCAGTTAATACCCTTGACGGAAACTCTGTTTTTTGGGAAAATTTATGGCAATGGATATTGATTATCCTAACTAATGGACCAATAATGGTGCGTTAGTTTTTTAAATTTTACAAGGAAAAGGCAGCGGAGAGAGGACTTACTTGTTGAACAGATGATTGTCAACTTTTAATTTGCTGTAAGCTCTGAAGTCATCCGGAAGTAGCATGACTGGTATGTTAACGTGGCTTAATTCATTTATCTAAATAATGTAACAATGTATGATATTATTGAACAATAATGTCAACAGATATACTTGCTACTGACTTTGAAGAAATATAAAATTCTTGGAAATTTCAAACTCCCAAAACTATTATCAGTCACATTTATCAATTACCGAGTTTTTGAAATTAAATTGCGCTTGATCCTTTATAATCAAACATGAATAGGAGTAGATAACTGGTTATGCGAGAAATTTAAAAAAAAAGAAGAAAATCTCTCTTATCTCACAGGTAGATTGCGATGATATCTTTATCTATGTGATAACGAAAATGCAACGAAGTTTATCTGACAAAACTGGCCAACGATAAGACAAATTTTTATTATATTTCTTAAGACGATATTGTAATCGATTTCTTCTAATTAAAAGAACTTGCAGTATATAATTTTTTACATAAAAATATGATTGAAATAATCAATCATACCATCTATGCCTGTATGTTGTTGAAAAATATTTTGCGACGCTGTCATTCCAAATTACAGAGCATACCTGTAATGAGCTATTGTTACGCGGAACTCAACATTAGATGATAGCGCCTGCATGATGCATTGGATTCCTTTATACTTAGCACCCAATGTGTTGCTAAGAGTAATACTTCCAAAGAAAGAATTGCGTGTTATTTTGATAATTGACCAAGTGCAAAGCGTCACGATTTTGTTGCAAATTGAAAGATAACACTCCAGAAATTCAAATATTGAACTTTGTACATGGAATCGGTGGCAAGGAATTTGGTGCATGAAATTCAGCACGCACCTCAGTCTCAGAGTATGTAACTATCCATGATTATTCAATTTGTACACATTTAACCGAAGTTGAAAACGAAGAGCAGTGGGAAAAAAAGTGTAAGCTTTTTAGTCAAAGGTACATTAGATGAAATGAATGTAAATAAATATTGATGTATTACCGTGTGATTAACACCCCACATGAATACGCTGAGCAAAGGTTCGTTGGCTCGAAATAATTTAACCTTTTGATGCTTGACACGGAAGTGTTTCTTTTTGAGCTTGCTGAGCCCGCTGGAAACTTGCGGCACACTCGACATGGTTTATAGTTGTGATTACAGAAGTAGCCCAGAGTAGTTGATAATTCTCCGACGTCTCATCAAAATTATTTGATCATTCTTCGCAGGAGCCGTGCCCGTTCGGAAACATGACGTTAATCTCGATTGGTTCGAGAGTTCGGGAGAAGCGACGCAAATAAACTGATTCTGAAGGACTAAATGGAGTTTGACAGAACGTTGAAATCACCCTCCCAGCGGTACAGCAGTCTATACGCAACTGAGCTCTTTAAAAATGGTGGCGCACAGCCCCGAAATCAATCAGGCGAGCCAATCACACGAATTTATAATGCCAATGCCACCACGAATGCCACAAATTCGGGTTCTGCGTTGTGTTTCCGTTTGAACTACCTCCGTCAACTTACCCGGGAAATGTCCGGAATTTCGTATTTATTATGCACAGAACGATTGTTGGTCCATTGTATATCATTGTTGGATAACTCTAATGTTGATTGTAGGTCATTGTTGGTTAAGTCAGATCGTTTGTTGGATTTTAGGTCATCTTCAATCGAGCAACAATCACTCCGGATCGGTCGACCAACAATAGCTGATTGTTGAATTTCACCATCAAAAAACGAAATTTCCCAGCCAAGTTCCCAGAGATATTAGGGGACGTCAGGTGCTGTATTTCCAGTAATTCAGTGGCACCGATGGCACAGAACTTTAGACAGCAATACAGTTGGCTATTTGTGTTAGAAATGACATGAAATTTGCTAATTACGTTGCGGTTTTAATTATTAATTTATGAGGCTTCTGCGAAACTTTGCGCAAAGTTTGAGCTTTGATGGGAGTGCATTCCAAAGCTTTTTACTTCTTGGTGTCGCCCAGTAGAGAGTGGCACTGAACGAACGCAAGTAGGGATTCCTCACCAACCACCTACAATGACACAAATTGCCTCCACTTCAAAGTGTGCCCACGATTCACATATCCAGCTACACTGTTGTCAGTTTTTCCAGCTATGTGTCATCTGTATTTCTGCTTGATTTGATTTTATTTAGTAAGTAATTCATAGCTCGTGTTTCCAGATGTAAACATTGTTCAATACTTTTGCGGAGCGAAAGTAGTTACAGACCGACGAACCTTGCGACGAACGTCGACGATGATGCTATCAAAACAGTCGGACGTCAAGCTGTAGAGGTTATTCATTTTTAACTGACGGATTCTCATGCTTAAACTGCTACATATCCTCTCTATTATTCTCTCCAACCCAACAATTATTTATTTCAATCGTTTCTGTATAACTATTAAATCTGATTTCTTCAATTGAACCATCGTGTTTCCGTTATTTGAGTATTATTGATGCAAGTAGGTGAATGTAGTGTGTGGCACATATTTTTGCACAATTCGAGGGTTTTGCATATTTTTCGTCATGATTCATTACGTTAAAGCTAAAAATGATCAAACTAATTACTAATCAAATGTTTAAGGCCCGGGCAAAAGAATTGGGTCTCTGAAAATCAGGTCACCATTGAAACTTCTTTGCCATGCCCACGAGACCTGTACTTTGCTTACCATCGAGAAATCGTTATTAGTTTGGTAATTATAACAACTTTTTGTCTCATCTGATTCTTCCTATTCCTGCTCCTTAGTTTTCCAGCAGAGTGACCAATACTTTTTCATATGTAGAATACCCTGGTGCACTTGTATGTTCACCAGAGGCTCGGTAAGAATTGATAATGAATCTTCTGTTATCCCTGAATACTGACGGTATTTTGACAGTATGCAGAAAAGAAGATAGAAATTATTCATCTTTTTTATCCTTGACAAAATTGAAAATTTACAGATGTTATTCTCAGTTATAAATTTAATTAAAGACTGTCAAATTTCCAAGGAATCCATAAGTGGAGCAATGGGTACGACACCGAGTCGCTACGAGGATCTTTCCAAAAACAAATTTCTCGTACGGTTTGCTGGAAAGGAATCAATTTCTCCAAGCGATCAATTCTGGAACCGGTTTTTGTCCTACAACATACGACCCCCTGTTACTAGAAATGATCAAATAGAACTTGATTCTCGGCTGGACACAACTTGTCAGCAGTTACTTGCCAACAACTTGAACACAGGGAACCTAGGATCCTTGGTACAAGTATTTTTGCAACGAACCACAGAATTGCTTGCCTCTCAGCAGGACCAAAAGTAAGTGTAATTTTTTTCTCTGGATCGTGTGATGAATAAGTTGCCTTACAAGTTTCATCATCGTGGTGTATCTTATTTGCACAGTATAATATTGGCCTGGCAAACGTACAACGCGTTATTTGCGGTACGATGCATTTTAAAATATTTATTGGAAACTGTTGGGGAGGAGGAAATGGTTCGACATACAGAGGCTCTACCACTGTCTGCAAAGACCTCAAATACCTCTGTGTCTAGGCTTGAATCCTTTTACGATACTCTCGTCGAGATTGTTACCGACGTTCCTCTGTCGTAAGTATAACATATTTATGCCGTTTCCCACAATTACCTTCAGCGCTTCATTCAATCATAACTTCTCTTTCAGTGAATTCACGTATGTCGTACACCTGGAAGCAGTGAACTGCCTGCTTGTTCTACTTTCTGTACAATTATTCTCCCAAACTCCAGCCGAATACAGCCGCATATACAGAATAGCAATGCATGAGGAACAGAGGGTGCCTGCTTCGGTGATGGTCTATACACTTTTGCATAATTTTGTTCGGCAAGAACACGCACCTCCTGGCTTACTAACACAGCAGAATGGGGGAGGCTTAGTTCTCAGTATTGCAGGTAAATATCTAAAGTTCTTCACCACAAATTAACCCCATCTCTACTAATTTCATTTCATAAAATTTGTCAATAAATTATTCAGCTTTTTAAATGGTGGGATGATTGGCTGACGCTTCTAGAAATGAAATTTAATCAATTTTTCCATGTAAACTTATCAGGTGTGATGACAAGAAATAATATTTTAGCTGGCCTTTGGAACGTTATTACAATGGGCATGGGCAACAATTCAAAAAACGTGCAAGTTATGAATGGCGGTAGTACAGAAGACGTGGAAAGAAAACGCGATACGGAAACACCACTAGCCAGTCAATCTCTTTTACTACTATTAGTTCTCACGAATCATTGCACGGCTGTACATAATCCGTTCAGAGATGCATTGTACGGATTTATCAACTCCCAAGGTAATTTTTTCTTTCCATACTTTTCCGTATATTATAAGTTGTACAATCTCTTCTTGTATGAAGACAATTATTCAAACAGATGACGGCGTCCACATACCATCGAAACCAGAGACGTCTTTCAAGTTTAATTTGGATGCGTTATACTCCACAATTTGTAAAGTACCAAATACGGATGAAACAACTTTGCTGTTATACATGCTGCTGCATCGCAATCCAACGGTCAAAGCATACATCATGCAAAGAGCAGACATCCAGTTGCTGGTGGGTGAGAAATCATTGTTTTTTATCCAAATTTTGAAATCCAATAAATATTTCCACAGGTTCTGCCGATACTACAGATATTATATCACGCTCCCGACAACACGTCACATCACATTTACATGTCACTCATCATTCTATTGATATTAAGCGAAGATGACACGTTCAACAGGAACGTACATGAAATAGTGAGTATCTAGTATTTGAATTTAGGGAATTTTCAGTTTCAAAATATGAGAATCATCCGAACTTGCATGATTTGTGTAAATTCTCTGTCTCGTTGCTTCAGATGTTAAAAGGCGTGACGTGGTACACGGAAAGGTCGATAAGTGAAATATCACTGGGAGGATTACTGGTTTTGGTAGTGATTCGAACTATACAGTACAACATGCTGAAAATGCGGGTGAGTCGTTGTTTTGAAAGGAAAAAGTGCAATAATTCTAGTGACCACTGGTATAGCACGACTGCCATACCCGGTCATTGGCATTTGCTGGGCATTTAATTGGTCTTAACTACCAGGACAAGTATCTGCACACCAATTGTTTGGCGGCGCTGGCCAACATGTCGGCTCAGTTCAGATCGCTACATCCGTACGTCTGCCAGAGGTTGTTGAGCTTATTCGAAACCTTGGCGAAAAAATATGCAAGATTGGAATCGAGTATACACAGACAGGCTATGAATTCAGAGAGTGCTGTAATCAACGTCAACGGAAACGCTGTCAATTCCGACATGGTTAGTGACTGTGCAAAATTTGTCGCTCTATCTTTCCATTAATCGACGGAGACTGACCCCAACTTTGTGGTTTTCCAGATTCAAGACTTGACGGTCCTTGAAGAGGTCTTAAGAATGGTGTTGGAAATTATCAACAGTTGTCTGACGCATCAGCTAACTCATAATCCCAATTTGGTGTACACTCTTCTTTACAAGAAGGATATTTTTCAGTCTTTCCGAATGCACTCCGCTTTTCAAGATATTGTTCAAAACATAGATTCCGTAAGTTTACCATTTCACTCCAAGCGTAGCTCATTCTTTGTCACATCGGCAGAATTAGAGCGAAGCTTTTTCATTTTCAGGTGATCAACTTTTTCTCGTACAAGTTGGAACAGAGAGATCAGTCGCACATAGGTGTTAGCCAAGTGTTGGCAACGATTCAACAAGGAGCCACTCAATGGCCGAAGGACCGAATGAGGGTAAATATGAACAATAATATTTATTTGCGTGAATATACCTACGATTCCGTCAGTTTTTCAACCTTTTTGTTCGCAGAAATTTCCGGAATTGAAATTTAAATACGTGGAAGAAGAGCAGCCCGAAGAATTTTTCATCCCTTATGTATGGAGCGTAGTTTGCCGAGGAGCTCTGTTACACTGGACTGCTGAAAGTATCAAATTATTTCCATCCAATAGCAGCGAACAAGCTACGATTGTTGTTTGCTGATGACCAGAAATTTTCACGACACCCATCAACGGTCGTTACGAGCGCTAAGAGTACAATACGAAAAGGTGTATCAGATACAAAGAATCATCAGAATATCATTAAGACGTACACTTCCTAGGGTTGGTAGCTGATAATAAAATATACTTGAAAACTCTATTGCTCTGAAGTTTATATGTGAAAACGAAATTAAAAGTGTCAATATCGATGTGTATTTATATCGACACGCATGTAGATAGAATATCGTCAATTCTATTTGGACACATCATCCATTGAGCGAAATTAGCTATTTATTAAACCCCATGGAATCCAGAATTGTTTTCTTTTTTTTTACGTTTTTCATTAAATAATTTATATTAATTCTTCAGACAATGAGTAAAATTTTCCTAATTAATTTTCTGTCATTACGCGTCTTGTTAATAAAAGAAAAAAATAAATAATAATTCATAGATAGCGAACGAGTCTGAGCGAAGTTTACAGTTTTGTATATTTCTTTTGATGGCTGTATATTTTTTCAAATTGTAAATCCTGTGATTAAATATGATAAGTGAAAAACCTTAGAGCAAATAAATATAAATTATCATGCCATATGATGTACTGTAATTTTGCAACCGAAATTTTGGTGTCCTAGTTTAATTAATTCTCTTTATTACGTCCTTTCTCTTCGAACTAATTATACAGTATCACTTTTTAAAATATGAAAATATTATATCGTATAAGCCTATTTCTCTTTCTGTTTTCATATCACTTTTTAAGATTCAGAGATCAATCGATGTTATTATCAAATTATTTCGTACGGTTGAGTATCATTCGAGCAATAAGTTTCGCGATTCCATAGATCTCAAGTCCGCACAGAGGGAATTCATTGTGGTCGTTTTACTGTACAAGAAAAAAAATACTTGGCGCTATTGGGTATAGTAAATTGAAGCATGTCGCATGCTACAGAATATTTCGTAAGATCGAACTTGCACTTCTAATGCGTTAAAAGGTATTGATTTGGGGCCCATCTGGAAAAAAATCGACACTATCGAGGTAAAATTTTGCTGGTAATGTAACGCAGTTGAAAAGTGAGTCGAATTATGTTATACCTCCTATTACTGCTCTGCTTCCATACCAGAGTCCATACTATCGGCTGGAAAATTGATGACCTTTTCTTCATCCTGAGGCGGCCGATGGCGTCCTAGACGACACTGAAGTTTTCTGAACAATTGGGGTACGATAACATTGTTGTAGCAGGACATACCGGTCAGAAGAACTGCAAATCCTATGAGCTATAACAAAGAATCAATATTACATAGCGTATGAGAGAGGATTTTACTTGTGTTTCTTGCTTTAAATATACTCGACAAGGAAATTAGGAGAAATGTTTACCTGCAAGTAGTGAAAGGCCTGCCACTGAAATATTAAAGAGAATCCCCAAACAACCAGTGTCCGCACGCTATCCAAAACCATTCGTGTAGTTGCACTCATTTCTTTTGTGACACTTAAGCCAGCGAAATTGAAAAATCCTATGCTTACGGTCATACCTTGAAAATGAATTAAAATCATAAACATATGTAGGTTAAGAATAGATAAATCAAATACTACAAGTACTGAGCATATTACCTGCGATTGCCATTAAAAGATATCCGCTGTTTCCGATTTGTACGAGAGCATCTATAGTAGCCTCCAGCGTTCCTTTAGCATTGTCGGCAAACGGCGGGAATGCATGTATATAATTTAGCGGAATCATAGCAAGGCATATTCCTATAAACCCAAAGATACCTTCCCAACCAGCAGCTTGTAGTGCGGGTATATCATAGCCAGCGACATATCTCTCTTCTATCACCATTTGCGTGGCGGTTATCACCTGTAACAGCAAATACCTTTGATATTTTACCTATCCCTTTATACCTATCCTGATACCGGTTGTTGTATTTTACCTGTGCACAAATAATAAGCAAATCGCCAGTGATAATGGAGTTGGTGCTGACTTTGTCGTCATGCATCATGATAAAATCGCTGAGGCCAACTAGCACCAAGCCTTGTATCACCAGGCTGATTCCAAACCATTCCCTTCCGCCTAATTTTCTATCCAGAAATGCCACTGACAACATCCCAGTGAAAACAATTACAGATCCTCGGAGCATTTGGAAGCTACTCGCATACGTCATATTCAGCCCTACATACATGATGGACGTTGCAAACATATCGCAGAGCGCGGGCAATAATAAAGTGAAGGGACTGAATATGCGTGAACCTTTTGTGAGAGGCATAGTATCCACGCTTCCATCCTGCAATGACAAATAATCAGAGTTATTGTTGGTTGGTGTATTTCCTATGATAATTTAAGAGGCCTGACCGATGTTCGGTTATCTGTAAAATGTTGATAAACCTCCTATTCATGGATATGAAATCACTAAAATGAAAAAAGAAAAGACAGATCTGAGGGGAGTTGAACTTTGACTTTGCATATGACTCATGAGTCACGCGAGTCAACAAATTCCGCAGGCGTGTGCATAGATTATTGCTGAATCGATTGCAGAATAGTTCACCTATTAGTAATATGATATGAGCTTAAATCATTCAGGGTAGAATAATTACCATCTTACGGTTGTAGTAACAAAAGGCAATCTTGAAGATCAGGAGACATGACATTTCTCCCACAAACATAAACGACGATTGCACAAAAGGATGGTTGAAGTGGCGCGGTTGCCCATCTTGACCTGGCACTATTTGCTGGTCGGCGTATCTGAATGATATATAGAAAATATGTGGGATATAATTCAAGTACAGCTGAGATTAAACATGCAAATTGAAATGATAATTACTTGACTGAAAGTGTGTTGAGTGAACCTGTGACCACCATAACAATGGCCAACACTTTTTGATAGTACGTCCAAGCCATACTTCAGTAGTCTATTTTCTGCCTTGCTGAAAATCAAAATATTCGATGGTTCAATAACACATTACAGGAACAGCACAGAAATCAGTTGTTTCATGGAAGCTTCTCTTGTGAACACAAGGCATGTGAGTGACAGGGCATATGTGGATCACATCACTCAAGTATTTAAGAGTCTAACCAACAACAGAATTCTCACATTTATTCGTGAAAACGGAGCTAGGGTCTCGAAAGATTAAAGGATGCTAGTTATTACTTAATAAAAATAAAAGCCAAGGAGACCAGTGCATTACCTGTTAGGAATTAGCTACGTTATTTTTCTTCGTCCGGATAGACCATCGGTGGCAGAAATCTGTCGCAACTCTGGTTTTACAGTGACTGCAGCAGGCACGAAACATACAGAGATAACATGGAAATTCGGCTCGTTTCAAGGTGTGTAGTATACGCTGTGTATAGCTGTTTGTATGGGTCTAAATTAGTTGGCAAAGTATACAGAATCAGAAGTGACAATTCACGACTCGAAAACTGGGTGTTTTTCTTTTTGTTCCGGAGCACGAAACGTCAAATCGGTGATCAGATGTCGATCGAGACTGGAGGTGATCTCTCGAAGATCGAGGGGACTTGAGTGTTCGATAATTTCTCCGCTCCGGCCCCTCGCGAGCAGTTGCTCGCAACTGCTCGCAGTTGTTGACCAGACAGTCGGAGGTTTTTGTGGTGGGATGCATTATTTGTCTGTCAAGTGGTGAGCAAAGGTGGTGAAGTATAGAGGTGATGATTCGTGAAAGATTGAGTTAGTAATATCTTCGAGTATCGAACAAGGTGAAGGTGTTACTTTCACTGATGGTGGAAGTTCCTCTCTTCTGAAAGAAACAATCTATTTGTATTTATTATGTGATCAAAACAGATCAAAACCGACCGATATATACCTACCCACCTATGTATGTATATTTACGAAGATGCGGATCTTAAGCAATGAGATTTTTGGTTCTCTGTGCATCGTAGTGGTGTTCCTATCGCAGTTTGTTATAGGTAAATAGATTTCACCTAGCTATTCATAGTAGCATAACACGGCCGTGGCCACTCATCAACAATTTATCTCGTAATACAAGCGTTTGGATTTAACTAAAGATAGCCGACGACCCCACCGACACAAGATAATTTACATCCGTTGTCACCGTTGCTTGTCGTTCGATCATCCTCGCGGCAACATATGCAGCATCCCTGCGAGTTACGAAATACATTTATCCTTTTAGAAATTACGTCGGCAAAAAACTCTCACCCTGGGGCATATTTCATTGGGATTATTCTGCAAATATTCCGCAACTCATGCACATTACAATACATTCTTGTCGGACGAGTATCTTCTCTTGCCTCGCTATTTTTCTTCGATACTATGACGATGACAGGGGTCGTGTAGGTACGCTAGAAATTGTTTTTCTCGTTCAATTTTATAAAATTATCAGAATGCCTTTCTTCAGGATCATAGATTAGATTAGATTAGATTAGATTAGATTCTTCACCCCTATCAACGAGACGTCAAAGATTAGAGGATATTTTTCAGTTTGGTTGAAAAATATTCCGATCAAATGTCTATGTTGTGGTAAATATGTATAGGAAAAAAGACAGCAGCAGACTGATAGGACAGGTGACTTGACTAATTGTAAGGATGAAGCCATTCCTTCGGTAGTGTCATTGCATTCACATATTAATGCTACTCATTGTAATCATAATATGTCAGAGGGTATCTTCTTCAGACATGGTAACTTGTGTCATCTGCCTGATGAAACTAATTTGATTCAATTATGTTATTCAGCCAATCAAATACTGTACCGTAAGCTTAGGTCACTGTAATGTGAATGCATGTACTGAATCAACAGAGATCAGAGATCGTAGAGCAATCATTTGCATTTAAAACAGACGAATCAAATATTGACCTCTTGACGTGTTGTTGCTAGAATTTGATTCTCTGATCAAGTTATATACCTTCATGTTTAACTATCATATATCATAAGTAATATAACTACGTCTATTTTTCTCCGAATTTATTATTTTTCTCATAAAACCTGGTTATGGAGATTACTTCCAGGAATTTGAATTTAGCATTATGTAACACTTGTTAAATATCAGAAAATGTTTCTTGAAAAATCCTCACACAACTGACTGGGTAATTATTTCCAGAGGCTAAAAACACATGTAACACGGATTCCCTGTTGGTAACGGATGGATGTGGGGAGAATGAGAGGTGTATTACTCTAGCTAATCAAACGGGTGAATGTAAATGTATCCGAGATTTTCAAAGAATAGCTGACAAATGCGTTCCAACCCCATCTACCACTCAGGCTTGGATTGAATCTAGTACCACAAAACAGGATTCTACAGCAAGTTCTAGTGGTAAGCAAAAAAAATAACGATAAATTATTGCGATTATTACATTCATTTCTAAAATTTCAGGAGGTTCGGTTGCAGCGGGTCTTCTCATACCATTATTTCTGATCTCCCTAGCAGTACTGATATTCCTCAGTGGTAGAAGATACAAATGGGTACAACGGTTTCGACAGTACCAGCAGAATCGTTATGGAAATGTTCTAGTTACTAGGGATGAAGATGACGACGATCCTCCTATCGTCTGAAATACATTTTAAGTGGTATGAACATGTCAGGATAAAAAAAGAATTCTTCTCACCAAGCGGTGTTTTCACTTCCACCAGATCATTGGTTCCATTGCCCAACACACCAAGTTCAAGCAAATAGTTGCACATGTTGCTATGCATCATAAATTATTCTGGTCAATATTACGTTTGTCTATTGTATTGCTTCTTTTGTTTCTATGTCTCAAAACTAATGGTAAGCCGTAATGCGGTAATATATACCTGTAGTAATTCGTTAATTTTTGTATTATCTTTGTCAATTTCTTGGAGTGTAAAAAGGAAATTTCTATCTTTTTTAACTGCTTATATTCAGAAAATGTGTAGAGGACAGGGATATTTGTGGCGTGTCTCAAAGAACTGTTAATACGATTGGCCACTGCGCGATGTTGATGTATGTATCATGTTTTTGTACATTCATATTATAGATAAACTGTTCGGTGTCTGTCGTATCGTGCTAATAATTAATGATGAATGAATATAGAGTAGAAGATAGATTTCCTATAATACCGATCAGCACTAAAGCGTTTTTGATCAGGTTCCACAAAGGCACTCCGAACAGCACACTTGAATTTTCAGTGTCTTTAGTTGTCAAAACCAAAGGAGATCGCATTCGGTAGCACCTCGTTGAACCCAATTGTGAAATGCAACGAATGTGTGTAGATTTCCAACTCCATCTATGTGTTCAAAAATTATCAAGAAACCACAGACGTAATTTATAAACTCCATGACTCACCTAACTGTATTAGAGCGCACAAATGTTCCATATTTTTAGGGACAGTTTTCGATTGCGACAAACACAAAGTGATGAACACTTCTGTTCGAATGATCTCTGTACAAGTTAATGGCCGAATGCGATTGAATCTAAAATTGAAAATAGCACATGCATAATGAATTAAGAATTTTTAATGTACTGCTCTATTTGAGTCGTTTTTATACATCTACACTTTAATGTGAAGAATCAGTTAAAAATTTTTCTGCAATACCAAGGAAAAATACTTACCAGCATTATCATAACTTGATCCAGGAAATACAGTTGGCCGCTGAAAAATTAATCCGTAAAAGTTATTGGAACTAACAGAATTTTTGGATGATCTCACATATGAACTATGATAACAATAACCAACAACATCCGTAACTATAATAATAATAATAATAATAAAAATAATTTTGTAATGTAATGAAACTTGTATGATATAAACGAAAATTGTAAATACTCTTGCTAATCAGTTAACGCATGCATAATATAATCGTTGCTTATCACGAAGGAAGCAAATTCAAAGAACGTGATTCTAGGATACTTCGATTTTATTATCACTTTTTAAAGAATAACCTATCACAAGAACCCTTGAATACGCTTTCAAGATCTATTGATCTCCTTATAATGAGAACACGCATGCAATGCAAGTAATTTTTATTAATTCGTGTCAAGGTTTTTATTTGGAAAAGACTCTTGACGTTGTTGAGAATGGTCGTTGAGGAAAAATGCACTTGTTAGCAAACTCGAGAGTTGTGTTGAAAAGTTTGTTACCGATTAATAATATTTAGCCTATGTAAAATAAGACGATTGAGTTAAAAATCATATAATTTGACTTTAATTTTATTCCGATAATTTTAGACAATCTTTAATCGGCCAGGTAAATCAATACGTGTATTACTCATAAGCCCCTATCTTGCCTCTGATCGGAAATATTGAACTTTGTTAAGAGTAGTAAGTTACGAAATGTACCAAAACTTATGAGGTCATAACGCGTTATACCACATGTATGTAAATACATTAAATATTTAAGGTCAATACCCGATATTGTAAGTCCTGATGATTTGGCCGGTTGAATAATTCTTCCACTTCCATTTGCCCTCCTATCGTTTGCACAACTAATGGTGACGAACTAGCTCAGTACAAAATGTTGGTGAAGACCACGGAGCAACGATGCATGTATATTGGTGATTTTCCTAGTATAACGTGTGATTACATTGTAAATATTTTTCAATGAATGTATTTTCAAAACGAATAAATCAAGAAAATCGTAAAATAAAAAAAAAATCACACCAGTCGATTAATTGATTATGCAATTACCCGACAGCCAATAACATGGAATAGTTATTAGTCAGATGCATCAAGACGCTGCTGTATTTTTTTTCTACATTAAAAATACTTACTTATCTCAAATTGGTCGGTGCGGGGGTGGAGGGGGCCGGGGGAATTCTGGAATCGGTCACGGTCAAATGGTGAAAATACATGTGCCTGCAGATATGATAAAAGTGCAAGACGTTATTTATGGAAAAATGGCACATTTATTATATTATTAGTGATAATAATATTACTAGTAATTAAACATTTTTCTCAAATATGTTTTTATACGCGTAGATCATACAACATTCGCTTCCACGAACAGCACACTTTTATCTGTTCACGCATACATTTCACTACCTAGACTATTGACAAAATCTAGCTTAAACTGACTTAAAAACTATTATAGTTATATATTACATGATTTTCCTTTGAATATTTCTTGTTTTTCTTTTTCTTTTTTTTGTTTCTTATTTCTTTTCTTTTGTTTGTTTTTTTTTTTTAAAAAGTTCATCAGCTCACGCATTTTAGCAGCTTAAATTTTATGTCACAATGTACAATTCAACTTATCCAGTAATTGTAGGGGCAGAATTCATGCCTCTCGCTTCCCCACATTACAAAAATTTCTCCCATGCTCAATCAAAATTGTCAGTTTTTTTTTAAAAAAAACTTATAACAATAACAAGCGAATAGAGAGAATTTTTGGCGCGGAGTAAGGACCTTGCATATACCAGCCATAGCATCTTTTTTTTTTGTCTTCATATGATTACTGTGGAGACAAAACGTTATTTATTTATTTATTTTATTAGTTTTTTTTTTCATCTTTTTTTTTCTCGTTTTTTTTTTTTTGTTTATATTTTGTAATTATGAATTCAGATTTCAGTGCGTTCGTTTAAAAATTCATTTCAGTAACATAATACAGCTCGAAATACCTTCAAGCACAATAATATAGTAATATTGCAAAAAAAATATAATCGATGTTAAAAAATATGTACATATACATATTTGTATATATAGATATAGCTGTATATATACACATACATATATGTATGTCTGACCTATCGGTAATTCGTAGTAAAAGAAACTTAAATAATAACAAACATGGAATATATTTCTAATGCTAAAAATTTTTTCTATATGTATAGTATGTGTATCTAATTGTAATTTATATTATAATACTCAAAAGTGCCAAATGTCTGGGATGTGTGCGTATAGTGTTGTAAAGCAAATTCAACAAAACACTTCTGTCCTATCTCATATATGTATGTATATGAATATAAACCAGAAAAAGCAATAACTGCACTTTCAACCTAGCGAATTTCTATTTCGTAAAAACTAGCCAAGGACGTGGGAAAAAGTATCGGGGGGTAGTAATCAGCTGCAACGTAATAATTATATGATTTTTCATTCGACGAAGCAATAACTGTTAAGTAACTGCAGAACTTTTTCCCACGTATAAAACTCCTAGCTAGCAACAATGAAATATGAGTGTGTACGCAAAGGTATAATATTATTGTCCTTATATCTTAAGGGAATGCGTTCTCTAGTAAGCACTCAAAGCACATTATTGGCAATAGATTCTGTCGAATAACTGACAGAGAATCTAAATGATAGAATCTTTCGCGAATAGCATTCACTCATCGAATTTCCTATAATCCACATCGCCATACCTGTACTGTCTTTCCATTGGAAACAAAAAAAATAACAAAAAATATTTAAAAAAAAATAAAATAATAATGATAATAATAAAATAAGATACGTGATTATAAATAATTGAAACTGCCAGTTTTATATTAGTCTCAAAAATTAATTCTGTCGTATTTTGGTTTCACCGTGGTTGTTCTCCTGCCAACAATAATTAGACGGTGATCAGCAGCCTGTTTTTACAGAAATTTTCGCGATGCTCATGAGAGCAAAAAAATGTCACTGGGTTACGCTGGGTTATTGACCGTAGACGAAGGCTTATCGCTGTACGGGTTAAGCAACGAAAAATATATCAGCATATAAAACTATGAGGCAATAATGCAAGAAACATGACGGACGCACCGACTCGAAACATGAGCTTATTAAAAAGAAATGTTTTGGCTCAGTTACGGGGAAAAACAATGTAAAGCATCGAATTATGGGTAGTGGTAGCATCGCACAGATGATGCTTTCTTTTTTTTTGTCAAATGAAAAAATCATCAGTGAGATTAGAAAAGAAAAGCGCTGATTATGTCAAGTAAGCAAAATGGGTGGGGGAAGGTGTTACAAAAATTCTATGTGAAAATTGAAACTTTGTCAGACAGTTTTGATAAAATGTGACAACTGGCATGGAACTGATGAAAGAATATGCTTCAGGTGCATACTAGGACATGTATCCGCTTAAACATCTCGCACGTCAGGTGCGGATATCCTACACACGCTATAGACAAAGTTAGGTTCCCTACTAAAGACCTAATCTTATTTATAGTCCTTGAGCAACGCATTTTTTTATTTCACATACACACATACTCATGTACCAGCGCATGCACCGACGCGTATGGATAGACACGTGTTGCGTCGCTCATCTGCGAAAGCAGATTACTATTCGTATTATTAGTAGCAAACCGAATTCAGTTTTTGAAAATGTTTTTCAATGGTAAAATATTCAATAATTAATTAAGGTGGGACGCCAATTAAAAACGAAAGATAGAACCTCGTCAGTTTCATTTCATAAATAACTGTCATTTGAATAAAAAATTTTTTT
Organism: Athalia cordata; assembly: GCA_963932425.1. Classification (NCBI taxonomy): domain Eukaryota; kingdom Metazoa; phylum Arthropoda; class Insecta; order Hymenoptera; family Athaliidae; genus Athalia; species Athalia cordata. The sequence continues at coordinate 3,555,873 of OZ010627.1, forward strand.
CAATTTTTTATTCCCACACCTAAATAAAAGGGCACTGGCAATTGATTGTAAAAGAAAATAAAAATTATGAATCACAGTCACTTTTCTAAAAACGCTATCGAAACATCTGTACGAAATGCATAAAAACGAATTTATGAATTTATTATTATGATTGCAGGGGTGTTTTTTTTCTTTCTTTTTTTTTTAAAATGCATACATTAATTTTTATGTACAAGGTTTCATTATTATTTTTCCACCCCCGCATCTTCGCAAATAATTAGCATGATGAAATAAATACCCCCGACAAACAATCGATTGAAATATGTTGATAGTAAAGCCAAACGATTAGCGTGCGTCAGGATAATTATAGTCCGGTTAATCCCATGCTGCTATTCAATGGACATTAATCAACTATACTTTCATTTCAAAGAGCCTCGTAACAATTACATAGTGGCCGGCATATGCGTGTAATAACCGTTTTTCTTTATAGCAAGGAACAGTCTACGTTAAAAATTTAACGTAGATTGTAAAAAAAAAACAACCTGAAATCTGATAATACACAACAAGATATGACCACGTTGTTGTTGATTAGCACAATTTCAACATTTTGTATTCTTTATTTTAGAAACCTCCATCGTTGCTGCAAACAGTCAAAATTTGGCCCTAGATTCGCTTTTGGAAAATCGAAAAACCACAAAAGTGCAGACATACTGAAAACTCAGACGCGCACTATTGAGATACCTGGTGAAATAAATAAAGGCAACGTGACTTATTCCTTGCTACATAATTCGGCTATAGGAGAAAAAAAACAACAATCGAGGTATGAATTGTATACAGAATAGAAGGTATCGACTGATTTTTACGTATCGTACAAATTAATGCAATTTGTATTTCAACAGTTTTGAGTAAATTGTTCAATAAGACAACTTTCTTTTTATTGTGATAAATGATTCATTGCTGGAGGCGGATGAAAATAAAAATTGTCGGTATAACAGTTTACTCGGATAGTTGTGCGACCACTACAGAAAGTGATTATCCCGTTAGTGGTCTAATTAGAATTTTTTTAAGTTTTTTTGTTTTTTTGTTCAAACCTATCTGTATAAACTGCACGTGGATTTTTCTTTTCATCGATTGAAAGATCCGATAGTTCATTCTCTCGGGTATGGCCTTAGTTTCGCTGCCAAGAACCTAGAAGTGATGATGACACTCGCGAATCACGAAAATGCGTAACAGCTGTGGGGGGCGTGTATTTTCGCGAATATTAGTGTTTACCATTTTATGTACATGTGATCAGTGTATGGGATAGCTGAGAAGTGAAATAATTACGGCTATACGGTAGGATATTTAGAATCCAGTCACAAGACTGCGGTCCAGCGATGGGAAAACTTGGAGCAAATGCATCGCCTCAACACAGAGCGACGCTATGGTCCAGCCGCTGCTACTGCGGTTGCGACGGATTGTGTTGAAGGGAAGGTGGCGGCCCCTGAAACATGGAAATCATTCGTCTATCACATACATATTCTTCAAAAACAACTTTGCAATAAACGAAGAACAATAGTATCGTAGGTCTTAGACTCACGGGCATTGTTGCGAACGATGGCTGTGAATGGGAGTGTGGATGTGGGTGCGGATGCGCTATGTGCGCTGCTAGATGGCTAGGTAATTTAGGTCCATCTTCAGCTTTTTCTTCTTCTCTCCTTTTCAAGCACGCCGCTTTTGGATTCAGGTTTCGTTCTGCGATGAAAATGAAAGAGAAAAAAAAAATAAGAAATAAAATAATAAAATAATAGTTACTCTGCATTCAATTTCTCATTCTTGCAATCGTCGGTTGGTTACATACCTCTGACTTGCTGTTCCAGGGTCATAATAACTTCAACAGCCATATTGAGAATACCAAGCTTAGTTTGTGGTTTGTCGGTCTTGAGGTGTGTCATACACATTCTCCCCAGCTCTTTCAAAGCTTCATTTATATCCCTAATACGTATCCTAAAGGAAAGAGAAAATTCCATAGTAGAATATATGGTATTGTTCATGCAGAGAATAGCCATCCGTACCCAGTTAATTACAATTATCTACTACTTAGGCATAGTTGTGATAGCAGTAGAGTAGTGAGGTAATTGCAGACGGAAAAATGTTTGCAACTGTATTAAAGGTATGCAAATTGCGATTATTAGCATTCTTTTTAATCGTAAAATTATGGCTTCCAATTATTCTTTATTTGGAAGAAAGTATTTGAGAGAATAGAAAATACATACTATACAAAGACTACGGGCCAGTTGATTAAAATGTAACAATTGTTATCATTTTCTTTTTTTTTTTTTTAATTTCTTGACCAGCTTATTAACGCAACAAGTAAGATTATTATTCATGTGCAATTTTGATGAAACGTTATTAGTATCCTGATTTTCTTTGTGTTTTATTTTTCTTTTTTTTTTCTTTTTTCCAACTTAGGGTCTTACCTTTCCCTAGCATTATTGGCCTGCCTCCGCTCCTTTTCCCTCTGAGCCTTCATGTCAGGATCATCATCCTCGTCCTCGGCGCTCGAACAACAGTTGCGCAATAACAATACTCCATTAATCACCTGACTTAGTTTTTTACTAATAAATAAAAAAAACTTCCACTGAGTTATCAAAAAATTATTTCCTAGGAGATTTTCTAAATTCACTTTCCAGGAACTATGAACTAGATATTTTAAAATAATGTGATTGAATGATGTTGTTCGAGCGATGGAGTGTGTTGATTTTTCTATTATGACTCGATTATCGATAAAACCGTGGTCATCGTTGTAGAAATATGTATAAAGTATTACATTAATGAACACACGCACTTAGGTCCATCATTGGATGTTCTTAGGAGCTGAGGTGTTTTAGCTGGCTGAGGGATAGGCTACCCCTATCGATTGCTAATTTTTTTTTTTGTTATCTGGAAAGGCCCATACTCTTTGTACATTTACGAAAAATTTTCCACATCTCACTTTTTCATATAATTTCTCCAACCACGAAATGATTTTTGTCAAAATAAGTGACACGTTGTTACTAATTAATTTAAAAAAAAAAATGATTTTTCTTTTACAACTATGCGTTCACCTAAAAAAATCATGTCAACATATTACGGTAGTAAGAGATTACAATTTACAGCATAGAAAAATTCAAATAAAACCAATTGGAAAAGGATGTCAATATAATAGCAAAGGAAAAAGTTGGGATAGAGATAAAAGTAGATTTTTTTGATTCGCATCTTAATCTGAAATGAAAATAAGTTTTAGTCTGAAAGATGTAAGGGGGGTGTTGTACACAATAATCTCAAGTCTTACTCAGTCTAGCGCTTGAAATGATTGAGAGAAATAAAAAGTAGAAAACTGACAAATCGTTTTATGCAATAAATATGTTCTATGAATAATATTACATGCCTAGTAACCAGATTCCAGCTGTATAAAAATGAAACTGATTTCGAGCGACTAACGAGAAATCTTAAACAAGTCTCATCTTTGTCCGCAATCAGTGACACTTTAACTACCATTTATAAAAATTAGCCTGGCGGTTGTGGAGAGGATATAGGGATAAATATAGCTTGGGTATGGGGCGGTACATGTATAATTTATATGCCAATCAGAATTAGATAAATTTTCGATGGAAAATCATTCAAGAATTTAGGTAGAAAGAAAAAAGTTTAGATCAGATCTTATCGTAAAATTGAAGAATGACAATTGATCATCTCTAACTCATTGTTAGTAACGACGTGGCTGCAATATTATGCAAATTGTCGATAAGATCTAACCTCAACTTTTTTTGTTCAAACATTTTTCTGTGCTCGTCGCTGTGTCAAGGGATATTTTTCAAGGACTCGGACCGAAATGTGAATAGTGCGTATCGCGTGTGCTCACTAACCTTTCACGAACGTTGTTAGCCTGTCGCCTTTCTTTTTCACGCACCGCTTTAGTGCCCGGGTCATCGCAGTCTTCCTCAGCGCTCGAACAACGGTTGTTTAAAGACACAGCAAGTTAGTTTAAATTGTCACACTAGCATTGCTGGGTGTGTCGTTTAATTGCTGTATTCCTTCTTTCGAATGTATCGACGAATTTTTAAATTTCGAATGCGTGCAGATGCAGCATTATATTGAAAGTACTCAGAATACGAGGGACAGAAGTTAATCGTATAATCAATCAAATGAATCGAGGACTTAGCTTCACTTTTTTTTTCGGAACAATCACAATCAGCATAAAGATAACATAGATTTTAAAATAGATGAAATTCTATTGTTTTTTTTTAGAATCAATGATAAATATAATTGAAAAAACACTTACTATCTGCGCGATCTTTTTGTACCCTTGCCCTGAGAGGTTGAGTTCACCGTAGAGGCTCCTATGACACCGCTACCGGTAACCAAGTCGCTGCTCGAAGGCTTTGTTTCACCACCACTGCTGTCTGGTGGGTCTTTCCTCTTTTCTAAAGAGATGTATTCTACTCATTATTGATACTGCCTTATGAAAGTCATATTCATATGCTAACAACATAAATATCTCTACAGAAATTAGGGAAGCCTCTGTTAAAAATATAAAAACGAATAAAAATTTGATAATTGTTGATTCAGGTTTTAACCGTTGCACAATTAGATAAATGGCCGATAGTTAACATTGTCGTTATTAAGAATGAACGAGACTACATTTAACTGCCAATTAAAAACAGGAAGTGACCAAGTAAAATCCTATTTTGGGCATAGCCTTATGTGTCGCAAGAGTACAAGTAGATAATGGATGCTCGCTCATAAAACATACGTGTATAAAACATACATTTGCAACCGCTTAGGTATTTATATCAGATGTAATACACAATGGCAACTCTCTATAAGATATCCATATGAGAAAATACACGACTGCCATTTACCACGAATGATCAAAGTTTTGATATAGAAAATGAAAATAGAGAAATTAAAAGCCAGTAGTTTCTACCTATTATAGAAAACGATCCGGATGTTCCATATTGAAATATTAATATAATAAAGGACATTAACTTACTGGCATTGGATGCGGGTAACCTTTCGATTTTGATGGAACCATCTGTGTCGGGTGTCGGTGTCAGACCTGGATATGAACCTTGGGGTTGCGCAACAGTAACCGCAGGATGAGGACTCGTCTGTAATCGAACATGAAAATTTCTCAATAAACTTTAATCACTGACATATTTTCATGAGCCCTGATTCACTCCACTGATTCTTACCATATGATCCAACTGCGGTGGTGAGGTGTGAGAGTATAACGAGGTGTGGGGTCCAACAGGTGCAAGATGTAAACCTAGCTGGCTCTCTGCGTGGTTCCTCAGTACATTAATCGCGTCATCCAGTCTCTCTTCCATCCGTGTTCCCTGTACCAACAGAATACGACATGCCCGACTCGATTACATTTCAGCCATCTTTGTCATGAGGTTATCATATTATCGAGAAGTCAAAAATTCTTTTAACTAACGACATACCGGCCAAAGGTGAGAGAAGAGCGGCGAGCATACTGTCATAGAAATAAATTAAGTGAATATAAAAAAAATAAAAAAAAAAATAAAATAAATAACAATAAAAGAAATGGAACAGAGAATTGAGTAAAAAATTAATGAAAGAGAAAAAAAAAAAGCAACAACTTTTATCGATATTGTGATGACAATGCAGCGTCATGAAGACAGCAGTACCTACGTCCCACTGATTAGTACATAATGATAAATAAATGAAAATCGGTGATCCTCACCTCGGCGTGGTCACGCAGGAAGCCGATGGCATCATCTAGCCTCTGCTGCTCTGGCGCCGGCTTCACACACAACACCAACGCAACAACAAAACCAAAACAACCAAGTCAACACAACGTTCACACAAACAAGAAAATGTAAAAAAAAGTTAAACAAAAGACAACACAAAAATTAAATATTAATTATGGTGCACGACTCTCATGCTTTGTGCAACCCCAAAGCTATTTTTGTATTCAATAAATTAATTTTTCTTATCTAGGGGGTGATCCGAATATCGCGCTTTCTCTGTCATTTTTCAAATCTAATAAACGACGCGGGGAGGGGGTGGAAGACCTGACTAATACTTTACATATTTTTTAGCATAAAAGCAGAACGTTAGTAAATATGTATGTGTAAAAAAATGTACTAGTTTTTTTAAGATCCTCGGACTGGTGAATATATTATTCTCAAATGCGGTCGAATTGTTATTTCGTTATTTATAAGAGACTATATGGAAAACAATCTCACATTTCATTTCCACTTATTAAAAAATGATAACGTTACGATTAGAAATCCGTTAAGTAAAATCTGAAAGCCGTACAGTTCTTCCGCAGGTATAATATCACAGTAGTTGTAAAAGAACTATTAAAAAAAAATTAATGAATAAATAAATAATGAGTATATTATTTTACAGAACTTACCATGTGAATGGTTCCGCCGCGATTGGGATCCGCGGCAAAATGTGGAGAAACTGGAGCTGTTCCAGAGGCCCAACCTGGTGCAGAGCCCGTTAACGGAGGAGGTGAACTAACCGGTGTCGACGGATTACTGCTATAGCTAGATACCGATTGGTCCGTAGGGTAAATCTGTCGAGAATAAAAGCGAGTAATTTTATTAATTAGAAATTCTTGTAGGAAAAACTCTATGAAAATATTTGTTGTTGTTGTTGTTGTTATCCAACGATATTTATATGAATGAATATTTTTTTATTTATTTATTTCAAATGAGATGCGTGAGACGACACGTACTCTTGCACTCACAACAGAGGCAAGAGCCTTGCCAAGGGTATCTCCCGTCGTTGGTTGATTATTTGTTGTCGCACTAGGTGCACTAGGGGCTGGTGGTGGTGCTCCAGGGCTATGACTGTATTGCAATGATGCAGGTGACGGAGCTCCAGCGCCACTTCCCGCTGCGACAGCCGCACTGCCTCTAAACGTCGACATAGGTGGCAAAGAAGCTGCGCTCGTTACCGCCGAACCAAGAATTGGTGCCGCTGTCTCACCGTTTGGGGATATTGCGGAGTATGCCTGGAAAATTTGGAAAACAATTTCTATTTTATATTCATCGAGATTTATCGAAGTCGATAATTGTCGTCGATTTCACATTACGATTTAATTTTCTTATCAACGATTTATCGGTCAATCCTTGTAAATCGAATGGTGAAGGAAAATTTCTATACAAATTCAATTTGGAAATAAAATTTGTACGGTTACATGTACGGGGGTTATCGCTGGCCGGTTCAATTGCGTAAATCAAACATCAGAGGCTACTTGCACTTGACTATACGAAACATGATGTAGCAGGAGAGCTTAGGATCTAAATATAGATACCCTGACTCATTCGGTAGCAGCTTATGCTGCGGCACTGTCGCAGGGTTTTCTATCTTTCAGCCTCTCAATACTCTAGTGTACTTTGCAGAAAGGAGAAGATATTTTTCACCCATTCTTCGACAACTTATATCTCACATTTTTCGAGCAGTAATTTATTCGGGACGTAAGAATTCGATCCTCCAACGGATGAAAACTACATCCTTTCGCGACATTCCACGAATCGTAAAAGTTCAAAGTTGAAAAAAAAAAGGCTCACCATGGGGTCGTGGGGTAAGTGCATAGGGTAGGCTGGTTGTGCCAAATGAGATGGTGCGTATCCACTGTACGGAGGTTGTACTCCGCCGGTTCCTCCTGTCCACGGATCACCAGGACCCGCTCCCGCTCCGCTCCCATCTGAAAATTATTGAAATAAAATCAGCTCAGTTTCTATCAATCAATAATAAAATTTCACTATTTCCGATCACCTAACATTCGTAATCAAAGTAATATACGTTATCATCAATCCGATAATATCGATACTTCGAGACCACGATTGTCAAAATATTGTTCATTTCGAATAGCGGAAACTTCCACTAACAATAAAATTGTGGCTGCTTATGGTTTTTCTCACTTTTCTTATCGAATATAAGAAATAAGAAGCAATGAAAATGGATGGCTATGCCGGTGGTCACACCAGAGAACTTATCGTCTAACATCTGTGAAGGGTGGTGAGATATATGAAGAAAAGCAGTATCGAACAAACGTGTTTCTTTTCGGTAACATATTGCGGTTGTTTGCAACTTGGATCAGATGTGAGCAAAATGAATGTGCATGGTTCTCGTAGTAGAAGAACTAACAATAAGCCCAAAAAGAAAGAACAGACTTTAACCGTTGTCTTCGTTACCCAAATGGGTGCTAATAATTACGTTTTAATTTAAAACTTACCAATATAATAGGGATCGGCGTAGAGTGTGGCTGCTTTCGGGGAGGTGTACCTTGGAGAGTCCTGACCAAATTCGTCGGAGCCATACTGAAATCAGAAGAAAAAAAAAAAAAAACTCAATTAGTTTATGATAAAACTATATTCAAAAAAAAAAAAAAAATGTTTACGATGTCCTTAAAATTACAACATGAATATAAAATTAGGAATAATAGTGATAATAATAATCGGTACCATTTTCTGATTTCCGTAATAACCAACGATCGGTTTTACGAACATTTTTTTTTTTTTAATAAAATAAAAACTGCGGACAAATTTTATTGCATATACGACGATTAATCGTAATGAAGAAACAAATATTGAATAAAAATAAAATTTCAAGAGCGAAGTAAAAATATGTACCCGCATTTGACGAAGGATACCGCGATACTGTCGAGTAGAGGTATCAGGGACCCTCGATATGCGGTTCCTTTTCCTTTTCTATTTCTTCTCCTCTATCCACTTACACGGACATTTATATTTACATATTTCCACTTCCTTTCTAAGTTATAAACCTACAAGGGGTAGATGTGCAGTTCGGGGTGGGAGTTACGTCGACGTTTTTTCGACCAATCGCAATATCGCCCGACTCGCGCGACTAGGTTTTATTCTATTATAACAACGTCTTCTCAAAATCGACCCACTATAGGTACTGATAGAAATGAATCCCCACTATATGTATTACGAGAATTTCAATATATTTCGTATAGCAAGTTTTTTCATTTTTTTTTCATTTCTAACTCGCGATCCCTTCTCGCATACCTAGAATAAAACGTCAGCAATTTTTCTATACAGTAATATAAATGTCCGAAGCATTGATTTATGTTCATCGGAACAACATATCGTTCGCACCAAGGATATACTTATATCCTTTTCTTATATAAATTCTTTCGATTTTGCTAAAATCTATTCAATTTTCAAAAACTCTCACCTTATCATACGTAATCTCATCGTTCCTTATTCTCGAAACAAACAATTTGAAAACAAAAATAAAAATACTTCACAGACAAAACGTGGGGTGGTATACATATAGAAAAAGAATAATAATTTATATCTTTGCGTTCACATAAGACTCTCTTCCATTTATACTTCGGCCCGCATGATATTCGGAGTGAGCACCTGCCTCCTTTCTTAAAACCCACATAGATATTAACTCCTCGTATAATACCAGACATGCATTTTTCTTTTCTTTCTTTCCTTCCTTCCTTTCTTTCTTGCTTTTTTTTTTTACATGTATTGTCATATCATGTACAGGTATTAAAATGGCAGAGAAAGAGCAAGCGCGTCGCATTTTTCATACATTACACTGCACACTCCTAATTTCGATTCCTATACATATATAATAATAATTTTTATTCATTTATTTTATTTTATATTGTTATTTTTTCAACTAGAATAATTGCGGACAATTTTTTTTATTACGGCCGATAAGGTAGAATTATCAAAGTACGTAATGATATGATTTTTTTTATTTTTTATCTTGTAAATTTTTTTATTTTTCAACTCATCATCTACTATTATACGCACGTGTGCGGAAACGGTTTATTATTATTGTAGTAGAAAGATCGTTGAAATAGGATATATAGAAATATATAGATGATGAAATGGGGTATACCAGCTAGAGAAGTAAATTAAACTTCCATTAATTACCCCGCACTAAAGGCTTACACGATCATCATCTCAAGACCCAGGTGCATCGTACGTGCGTATATAGGTATATACTATCGTCGTCCTCATAGGTTGAGAGACTCGTAAGGTGCAGGTGTCTTTATCATCGAATTTTATCTCATTGTACATGACCGACGACGTTCTCCCCTCCTGCGCGGTATTTTTTTTTTTTGCCTAGTAAGAAACGTTTACGGGCTTTAATTTTTTTTCTCTTTCTTATGTATTACCTATACGTTTATAAATGATCATTGACTCGTCCCGATGGACCGTGGGAACCGATCTGATACATATAATCCTATATCTATACGCATGATTAACACCTTATACTAATATAGGTACACCAGAATACTAATTCGAATTGTCTTCGATAAAATTCCGATGTGATTAACGAGGGTTGAATTATTTTTTCGTCACATATTCGTACAGATCGCTCACTGCACCGTACGCGTTAAAATAGTATAGGTAATAGTCGATTGAATTTCTGATCCCAAGGTGGCCTTGAGTGACGTCTTTGTGGATAAACCGCTGCTCTCGTATCTATCTTCCAACTTCTCGCATTTCTCTAGTTTCTAAGATTCTGTATCGTATAATTCGCTTATAAATTGTTCTTTTGTATCCTCAATAATTCTATAAAAGGTAAAAAAAAATGTAGGTATATGTAAATAACATTATACCTATACGGGTTTAGCGCGTAAATTTGTTGAAAAATTTTCCCATGGCTTTTTAGGGCTCGTGTTGAACGACGACGAGAGGGACAGTTGCCACGGAAATGACCACGCGATGTATCTAGATGAGAGTACTTTTCATGTTTATTTAGTTAACGTACACATACACATATATAATACATTATATATACCATTAGGTGTTCGTCCCAAAAACAATTTCCTGTAGATACATCGTGTTTTTTATACACGCAACGCATTTATTTCCACCCCCGCGCGAATTCTAATTCCGTTTATATACCTAAGAGTAAGCGGGAGACGTTCTACATAAAACACGTTGTGCAGTACCACATTAATATATAGTTTAAATATATATGTATGTGCATATAATATATACATCTATATATATTTCTGCATCAGTATTATACCTGTTGATTCTCTCGGCACACGGGCGAACGGCCGCCACAGCTGAAATTCCGTTAAAGTAAATCGACCGCTACTATACATGCGTTTAAGTAGGTATATGCAATTTTTCAAAATTCCCACCAGGTACCTATATGTACGCACGAATTTCTATCACTATGTATAGCAAAATTGGCCAGAAATGATTTTTCGATGGCTATAACTGAAAAATGTTTTAAGAATGAAGAAAATCAAAAAGAAATTATATTTTTTTCAAAAACTGTACGATTTGGCGTGGAATGCCCTGTACTACATGTACATCTATATGTGCAGTTTATAGGTTTACGCTGCACGTGTGACGTCGGATTCAAAGTTGATGATTTTTTCTAAATTTATAACTAAGAGAACAAAGAGAAACTGACTGACTGCAGACTACGATTCGCGATGACCGATCGCGATCAGCGTCGACGTACGCGTTCGTTACGCGCCTTTACGTATAGATATACGTTACACGTATATATGTATATGTATATGCATATACGCCGCGTATCTCTTACACCGAGAGAGGAAAACCAAGAGCGAGTTGAAATTAAGGACATAAATGGCATATAGCCTCTATAATCGTGGGATATATAAATATATTACATCTAACTTTATAAGGTAAATATCGTGACGCGATCTGCGATTCCCGCGCGCGCGGGGTATAACCCTGCAAAGGTGCATTTAGTGGCGAGAGAACTTTATACATTTACCATGGACGAAACTTTTTTTTTTCGTTCCCTCTTTTCTTTTTCTTTTCTTTTATTTATTTTTTTTTCATGCATAGGGACGGTCGGTCGATTATGGTCTCGCGGTACCGCGACCTTCGACCTCCGCATTCGCGAGTTGTACGCTCGACATCGCATTGCTTATAATTCCCACTTACGGATTTTCTAATATATATAGCAAAGATCTCGGTGCAGGCGGTTAATCTTCTGGAATAGAAAATAAAAAAATAAATAAAATAAAATAACCCTGAAGTATATATACCTATACCTACTTCGCGATTAATCGACGATGTAGCCCACAGATAAAATATTATAGAAACCAGGTGCACGAACGCGTCATTTCCTAAGTATATTAGGATCGGTTCCAACGAATTGAAATCCGCAGGAAACGATCATATAGATATCACACGATATTCGTTACGTGATTTTCATTCTTTCTCTATTTTTCCTTTCCTTTTTATTTTGTTTGCAAAAATTCAGAAAATTACGTCCGTATTCTCCTATCCCCCATTTTTAATTCCTTCCCCTTGCATTAAAAAAATTCAAATTATTGCGTAGGTATATAGGGCAAAATTCGTTTTACACGAATCCCGGTATACCTGTAACATATGGGGTATGAAGGGGTGGGGGGGAAAAAAAACATTAAGAATAACAAAAAAGAGGGTGAAGATCGCACGGTGTGATTATATTCGCATAGGTATTCGTGTAATTTACATCGGTTGGTAATACGGAATAGGAACGAATATGTAACAGCCGCAATAGTTTCACGATTCGAAGTCCGTATACGACGTGCAGCAGGAAGACAATGTTTTTCTATGGGGTGTCTCAGAACTATAAATGTGCAAAATAATTTAAATGGGTAATTGGAAAAGTTGCGCTTTTTGGCACGGAAATGTGATCCAGGGCATATAACCCGCATGAAACTTGCGAATAAGCTACGATGAATTTAATCCACAGCTCGGACTCTCGTAAATGTTTTTTCCATCTGAGTTCTGAGACACCCTGTATATACTTAAATATTAGTATACTATAGTACGTACACTGCAGATATATATATACGTATAATGGAGAACATGTATAATGGAGAATATGTTATGGTGGCTAAGGTTTCCGACGACGCGCGGCACCCATTATTATTGCCGTATAACCAACCGACTCGCCGTGGTTATATACCTACACACCGTACGTATATAGGGTGTAAAATAAATCTATGGTGGCTAGTTAAATTCACCAACTAATTTTCCAGTTCGATGATACGCAACGATCATAAGATTTCGTGCAGAATTAATTTTTAAACAATTATCCGCAGAATTGAACTTGATATTTCGCTTCAAAGTCGATTTCTTCTTTACCATCGTTTTAAAAACTTTCCCCCAGTTTTTTTTTATCATTGAGAAAAAAAAAAACACCGATTGCAAAGGGATATCCTTAATTTTCGTCTTTTTTGGTTGAGTCTGCGAGCCGTTAATACCTATATGATCTTTCTGCAGAGATTTTTAATGACCCCAGAATTGTTTTTTTTTTTTTTTTTTTTGTAATTAAAGAATTTTTTAACTCGAGTTAAACTCTGCACAATATAATTATCCCTCGATCGCTGAACTCTGCGCAAAAATCATTCCTGAAATTTGTCGTGAGAACGAATTTTTTTTGTCACACCCTGTACAGTGCACATTGAAATGTTGGCGTACGTATCGCACACCTGGTCGATTCTCACCTCACTATAGTCAACCCACGTATCAACGACTAGCGACTAATATTATACGTGTAACGATTAGTAATTAATAATTTTTAGTTTAAGACGCCCGGACAGTATACATCGTCATTATTATTATCATATATACCTAAGGTAGTTCTTGCATCTGCACGGATTATTGATATAAATCACATTTTTTTTATGAACAGAAGAAAAGAAATCGAAAAAACTCCATGTATACGTATAATCGGGGGGTGCAGGTCTTCGGAAACGTAAGATTTTGAAATTACGCTTTCTAAAAATAATTTGCAAATTTAATTATAGTATAGGATCTTTTTGAATTTGATGAAATTTTACCCCACTCTCCTGTCCGGCGTAATACTGTTTCCAATAATTTGGCGATAATGAGGATATCGAGGAATCTTGAGAATCGCAGGGTGCAGTTATAGACATGAGGTGAGTTCCCTGAACGACGCTACTGCATGCAGACGACCGCGACGACGCCGATGAAGATGACGACGATTGCTGATGCTGCTGCATTTTTTGCTTGAGCCGCATAACCGCGACAGTTTTTTCGTCATAGGGTGCAGATAACGACGAGGAGTATAATTGGCAGGCAGAAATTTGATTTTCGTTTAAATCGTGCCGATTATTTTGACCGAGTTGATTTTCTCTCCTCACTGCAGGTTCGCGTGCAGGTCTGCAGTATAAGTGGTGATTTTTCAAAGGAGTGCAGGTTAATTCCTTATCGTTCGTCCTCAAAGAATTTGTTAAACTTTTCACCCGTACTTTATCTGCATTTTCGTTGAATATCAAACGTCGAAATGACTCCGATCGATTTTGCTGTTTAAAATCAACACCGAAATCACTAAGTTTGAAATTTTGTTGGTTCATTCTGAAGTCGGCGTTGTCTTTGAAATTATTATTATTACATCTCCAATTCGCACCCCGTTCCATATTTATTATCCCACGACGAAATTTGGTTATTTAAAAATTATATTTATAAATTTCTGCATATGCTTTTCGCCATACGACTAGAAAAAATTCTCTCTTCGTACGTCATTTTTTCAAACGTATAGTACGAGAACGTTAGTTATTTTTAATACGTTATCACCAACACATCTTTCCACTTCTCTTTATTTTCAAATCAATATATAAGTAGCGAAGCGTGACGAACGGGAATTTCGAGTCTTTGAAAATGTTACTGTGCATATACCGTTGAGAATTTACGTATACACTGGTCCCTAACTTTGTCCAAACTATCGATAGAATATATCGAATCCGTGTGGTGGGCACATAAAAAAAAATCAGATACACAACAATATCTCCAGGTGTTCCAATGATAAAAATAGCTACTGATACTTCTCCTTAGTTTCTTTTTTTCTCTCCATTAACGAAGATAAAATAGAAGAAAAAAAAAAGAACAATAGTTCAAATTATATTTGATCACGAGGGAAATATTTATCCGCGAAACACCATAGCTCGCGGAGTTTAAACACTACAGTTGGTTAGTTCTTCGTGGTGTGAAGCTGACTGATTTGCTTTTGCCCTCGAGCCTCGAGACTCTCGACTCTCTATATACGTATATTTGTAGGAGAGAGACTATAGGTAGAGTTCCGAGTCCCCACCACTGTAACAGCCGTAACACAACTACGAGAGACAACTATAGAAGAAGAAGAAAACTTAGTCGTCTATCAACGTCCGTTCGAGAAAAAATTAAAAGTTTATAAAAAAAAAATCACAGAGACGCGGGACGGCAGCTTCTTTAAATTTCATCGCGAACGGAAATCGCGGAGAGGTGACGAGAAGAGGAGATAAGACGAGAAACAAAAAAACCAAAAAAAAAGTAAAATTTCCATCGAAATAAGAGAAGAGAGATTATATTTATATAAGAGTAAAATTGAGGGTGAGATTTAACACTCTGCATGAAACAGAGCGCAGTGGCAGCGGGCAAACTACCTGTTGCTTTTAGTGGACAGTTTTTTTTCCCCCGTGCTACAGGATTAGAACCAGCGCTGCATCAAATAATCGAAGAGTAGAGGGAGACGCGATGCAGAAGTCTGCATTATTTCACACGTGGAAAAGTATTATTAGAATAGGTATATCGACGCGAGAACGAAAAAGAAAAATGTTTTTTTCCTTCCGTTCCTTCTGTTTTTTTTTTTTTTTTTAAACACCTGTTGCTCGTACACGTGCGTGTAGATAAGCGTTTTTCGCCGCCAAAAAAATTCAATCCATACAGGGTTGTTAGTGACTGTAAAAAATGGCGTCTTCAACTTCGATGTATACCTATTTTGTCAGATGATGTAACAATTTTACCGGCGTTGTGATACGATAAAAAGAGAATTCGAATTTTGGTATTTTCAAGATCTATAGTGTCTGCAAGGTGTTCCAAACTTGCACGTAAAAATTTTATGCTTCTTTTGCCATCACCTATACCTACGTCTCTACTACTATGACCGCGAAGTGAATGCTTCGCCACATACTATAGGCTAACTTGCTAGACTGCCTGACGCCGAACAGAAGGATGAAGTAGAAGGCAGAATTCATTCGCCGTAGGTACGACTGAATAGAGAATATAAAATAAAATGAAAAAAAAACGAACGTATAGAAAAATAAAATGAGAAAGATAAAGATAAAGAGAAAGAGTGGAGAATCACGTTGACTTCTTCTTCTTTTCCTTTTTCTTTTTCTAAGCTGTTACACACACCACAGGACGATATCTGTTCGCTACTATACTCTCTTCGTCGTATGTTCCATCGAATACCTTCTCTTACGCACATACGTGTAAACTCGACTTATGGTTACGAAGGTTGAGTTCATCGATCTACGGGAATTCGAAAGAGTTATTTAGAAAAACAAAAAAATTCAATGAATATAATTAGTCAACGATTTGAATAATATTTTAGTAACATATATATATACCTATACATCCTACGCGAAATTCGATTGAGAAATCTTTCTTCTCTCGTCTTGCAGAATGATCTTAGCGTTAATCTGCCCCCCCCCCAGCCTCTTCTTTTTTTCACAAAGTTTTTTTTTTTTTCCTCGACCTATATATAACATTATATATATATTTTTCTATATAATGAAAAAAGAAGCAAGAAAAAAGAAAGAATGAAAGAAAAAAAAAATCAACGTTTTTGGATCTGGTACACTAAATTCGTCGCTGCTGGTAAGAATTTATATTATATATTTATATCCTATTACGCAAAACTGTTTCGCTAATTAGAAAATATTTATTTTTAGTAATATGTACCGACACGTATGTATACATGCACGTACATACATACAACGCGTTTGGCTCGGACAATTATTCTCTCGCTGGACCATCGTTTGTATATACATATATATTGTATACATATAAAAAAACCTAGGTATATATACATAAAGGACACACGCGTTGGTATATAACGTGAAAAATAAAAAGAGAAGTAAAAGAAAAAGAAAAAATGAGAAGAAAAAGAATAAAACACAAGATAGCCAAGGCGAAGTTCAACGACCCTTCGCTATATATGTATAATTATAATCTATAAGATTTTTCTTAAATTTTTTTAAATCTTCATCATAAAATAATTATATACGAACATATTATGTATTTTATATTATTTTAAATCCGAGGGGGTAACTGCTTGTGAAATAATTGCGACAGTCAATTTTGAAATGATATGAAATACTATTGGAATGCTCATGAAATGGTCTGAAATTGTGTGAAATGGTATGAAATGTTTTGTTACATTATGTTTCGACCTTCAAGAACACGATTCCGTCAAATGAATCAAGTTAGGAATAAATCCCATCGAGATATCCTTATTTTTTCACGTTTCGGAGCGATAAATTAGCGATAACTCGATCAATTTTATAGATAGATCAATTTAACTTGCAGATTCGTGTTCCTGAGGTCAAAATACGTCAGAAAAGTGTCCTACGATCGATTTTAAAAATACTTCATTTTTGGCCCAAAAATCGAAAAAATCCAAAGGGGTATACCTTAGATTTTTGTCGATTTTGGGGTCAAAAATCGACATTTTTTTAAATCGATGGTAGGACACTTTTCTGACGTATTTTGACCTCAGGAACACCAATCTGCAAGCTAAATTGAGCTAGAAATAAATCCCATCGAGATATCTTCATTTTTTCACTTTTCGCAGCGATAAATTAGCGATAACTCGATCAATTTTATAGATAGATCAATTTAACTTGCAGATTCGTGTTCCTGAGGTCAAAATACGTCAGAAAAGTACGTCAGTTAATACGTCCTACCGTCGATTTAAAAAAATGTCGATTTTTGACCCCAAAATCGACAAAAATCTAAGGTATACCCCTTTGGATTTTTTCGATTTTTGGGCCAAAAATGAAGTATTTTTAAAATCGATCGTAGGGCACTTTTCTGACGTATTTTGACCCCAGGAACACGAATCCATCGATCAAATTGAGCTAGGAATAAATCCTATCAAAATATCCTCATTTTTTCACTTTTGAGAGCGATAAATTGGCGATAACTCGATCAATTTTATAGATAGATCAATTTAACTTGCAGATTCGTGTTCCTGAGGTCAAAATACGTAAGAAAAGTATCCTACCATCGATTTAAAAAAATGTTGATTTTTGACCCCAAAATCGACAAAAATCTAAGGTATACCCCTTTGGATTTTTTCAATTTTGGGGTAAAAAATGAAGTATTTTCAAAACCGATCGCAGGATACTTTTTTAGCGTATTTTGACGTCAGGAACACGAATCCGTCGAGTAAATCAAGCTAGGAACAAATCCCATCGAGATATCCTTATTAGTGGAATACTCATGAAATGGTATGAAATGATGTAAAATAGTTGTGAAATGTGAAATGGTTGGGACACCTATATATCGAGTGGTTACCCCCTCGTTTGAATCACATCCACCGATATTCTGCACCGTGCAGTAATATTAAATAATTATTGTATAAAGATTTTTATTTTACCTAAAGATCCAAATTTTTGGAACACAAATATGATGAATCGAGGATTATATGAATAAAAAAAAAAAAAACAATTTCTCTAGGCCTAGAAAAAGAAGAAAAAAGAAAGAAGAAACAAAAAAATCGCGTCTCATTATTCTCCAATTAATGAATAATTAATTAGGTATTAATTTACGTGTATAATTGGACAGTCACTGCAAAAGGTAAAATTGGACCGTTCTGTAAAAACGAGTAAAAAAAGAAAAGAAAAAAAAAGAACATAGAATCGAGCATGTAATGTACTACATATATTTTTATCTGATTAATATATAAATCAAATCTCGCGATCTCGGAATGGTATATCAGTTGCTACCACGCGTAAGGTGATTATTTTTTACATCGGATGTCGGGTCCTCCTGCCCGGACCGCCCGATTATACGTTTCTGATAATTCTCCAAATTTATTTAATTATTCAGTACTATTTATTTATTAATTAATTAATTTTTTTTCTTTTTTTTTCACCATCTAATTACATACATATATTAGTCAATCAACTCGAAATATTTTTCATAAAAGTCACCGGGGGATCATTTTGATCTCATTCACACGCTCGCGATTATATGGAACACATCTCGCATCACACGAGGCACCGATGATACATCTGTTTCGTCGATTAATTCCCCCCTCCCCTCCCCCCTAACCCTTCCCCATCCATTCTAGATCCAACGATCTAGACTAGATTCTCCTACGTCTATGAAATGAAGAAGTTTTTTTTATTTAAACCAAAATGAGGGGTTTTTCAAATGGCATTTATATCTGCCACAATTGGATACCTATATTGTTAAGAAGGAGATAAATTCGCGGCGATAAAATTTAGCGATTGAATTAATGATAAAATAATTAAGCACACGATAAGACACTTTGTTGCTAACGAGACAGTGTATAACTGAAGTCCAGTTGCCCACTTTGCGATATCAACTACATGTTGTCACGATTTTATATAATATCTCCAGATCCAGTACAATCAATCTTCAAGATTCGTACACCGATCGGGTTTTAGAAAAATACCCAAGTATCTTCGATATTGCAATTTTTTAATACCTAAAAAATTAGATATATACCTAAAGTTTTTTGCGCGCGACTGCACAGATCAGAATTACCTACCTATCTTTTCAATTACACGATTCAATGATGATGTAATTAAATTATTCGATGGCCCCTGACAACACCAAAGTTAGGGAGGAAGGGAAGGGGATTAAGATAGAAATCTGCCCTACTACGGGCAACCGTAAAATTTGACACCACTCGACCTCCGTTACAAAGTTGACTATCATCGATTGATAACAATCATATGATCATCTGGATTACTACTGAGTTATCGATAAAAAGAAAAAACGAAAAAAACAATTTATAATTGTTTTTCTAAATCTTACGTAGTGCAACTCAAAAAATATAAACCGATTAGATTGATCTACAGCCAGATTAATTCGAAATATTATATAATAATCAAAATTTGTTTTGACAATCAATCTGAACGACTGTTAAACCATATAGGTAGGTAATAATCGAAAGATTAAAAATAACTAAATCCTCTGCGATTTAGATTCCAATAAAATTGATTGCATAAAAAATAGGAAAGGAAAATGCAGGAAAAAAATTAGATCATACGATCGGATCATCGCGTACTGCATGTGTAGTACGACCTATTCATAAATATAAACTATATGTATATTAATATTACAAATCCGCGGGGCAAGTGACGTAAAATTTATACACATATGAATCATCGGAAAACGATGCGTGTACGAGGAAGATAAATATCTTACACATGGCTAGCTACACCACAATTCTGGCACTTCCCCCATCATATACCTACTCTATAGGTACAACCCTGACCCCCATCCCTATAATAATCGATTTTTCGCCAAAATCCTAATCCTGCCTGCTATAATCATTGTCACTATACTTTTTTCTGCACCCTCAATTTCTATCCCTTCCCCCGCATGACCAAATATTTATTTATTATTAATTATTTTTTTGGTTTTTACAATTAGATGAATGATATTCGCGTTGCGATTTTGAAAGGAAAAATAATGGGAAAAAAGGAAGGAAAAAAAACCACCTTATACAGGATTTAACGGTTAATAATAATCTAGGTAACACGTGGATCGTTTTTCGATACACATTATAGAAATGAAGGAGACGAGACGAGACGTGGACGACGACGCCCAGATCTGACCGTTCTACTGTATTACAGAGTTATATGTGTATAGCCGGTGAGATTGATTCTGACTAATTTTTTCATACAAAACCCCTTAGGAATTTCGAGTCGAAATGAAACTCGCCAGTCGTACCTACTTATACTCGGCCAATTTTCTATACAAAAACGTATTACGCGACGGACTTGTGCGCGACGCGCCCCAGTTTCGCGAGTACTGGATCAGCTGTCAGCCTCTAATTTAAATACTGCCGCAGTTCACTGAGCCCAATTGAGAGAAGCTCTGCAGCTCGCATCGTTATAACTACATATACTACTTTTGACTCACTAGTACTTTAACTACCAACTACTTATATACCTACTATACTATACCGTATAATTACGCAACTTTTTCATACACCTATACGTATCCAGTACATTCGGAATTACTACGATTTATACCAGATTTATACTACTAGATCGATTATATCAAATTTTCATACCAGAAATATATTCGAAATTTTGCAATTTTTCATTCACAATTTTTTATACCTCTCCCATTTTTTTTTAATAACTAGAGCAAAAAAATATTCTTATATTCGGTATCTTGAAACAGATAAATATTATGTACAGTTTTATAAGGGTATTGGAGATGTAATACTAAAATGGAGTTGAGAATATCCCATATAAGGACTTTTAAGGATTTCTTTGGTTCGCCGGTCGCACACTTTGGTTTAAATATTCAAGTAACAAGATATTCTACTCTTGAATCTTTCTACCCTCCGTATTTTTCTTCTTTTTCTTTTTCTTCATTTTATCCTCTTATACTCTCCTCCTTCTTTCGTTCGTTCGTTCGTTCGTTCTACAAATCCTCCCATTTTCGATCTACATAATATAACCGAAAATTTCTCTCATACTATTCCGACTCTGAAGTAAAAAAAAAAAAAACCGTTCACGCTCGATGGGACGAGATATTCTCGCACCTTTTATATCGTCCTTATAGTATACGTATTCGAACAGCTTCTCGTAGTGATGTAAGTAGATTTCTCTGTCTCGTTATTTTCAACTATATGGCCGATAAAAAAGAAAAAAAAGATAAGCAAAGAAAGAAAAATCGAGAAGTATAATAATAAGATTTTGTATATTTTCTGGTATAGTTAGGTAATGAAGGTATATAAATTTGGATATAAAGAGAGTTGAATCGAACGGAATAAGTTATACATTATATATGTACATGAAAAAAATTATAGCTTTCGATTTAGATACATGACTTTTGATTTATGTGGTACATAGTATATAAGTGCATCGTGTTTTTGACCGGTATTATATAATGTGATATGATATAATACATAGTAATTTAATAAACGATCGTTGGGTGCCGTTCAGTCGTAAGTCGCTTCTGTACCGAATTGACTTTTTATTACCGCGCCTGGCCGGCCACAAAAAAAAAAGAAAGAAACGAATAATGAGACAATCGAGTCGATGTTGAATTAATTTTTCAATTTTCAAAGTATAGAATAAAAATAATAACTTATGTATAATATGTGACGCATAATATGTGCTGTTCCGTTATGCAGATATACATATATGTAGGTATATATCGAAATTATTGTCGTCGACGTTTGAATATGTAATAAGAATTATATATAGCGGTATAATGTATATATGTACATGTATACCTATGTATATCTGGTACATATGATACAGTTTACGAGATATTTCTAAGGTGTGTCTCACCGCCGTTCTCGTTGAAAATAATATAATTGCAAAAGGAATTTGTATAACCGCATAGGCCGTATACGAGCGCACGGTGCGGGTGGTTACAAAAGCGCCGACGTTTTACCCTAAACAGGAAACTTCTCCGTGCAGCGCGTAGTTTAATTCTTAGTTAGATAGGCCGTTATAAATTGCGATTTCGTTTCTTTGCACGCTTTTTTTTTTATACATACTTTCGCGCATTGTCACTTCCCGCTTTTAAATATCTGTATAATACATACCTCATGCATATACGTATAGATTTAAATATGTATTTCTGTAACACATATGTACAAGTGTTAAGAATTGTCCAGGCTAAACCTTAGCGGGAATTGCGCAACGCGAATTAAACGACAACGAATGTAAGGCGGGTGGCAGAATTGTTGCTCGAGTTGGCTTCGATCCTTTTACGTATATCAACGGGGCTCTCCTTCTTCTCACAGGACTTTCCCGTTCGTTTGAAAAACTACAGAAAATTACACGCGACTTCCGGGGTTACGGACCTCATTAACGAAAAAACAAATGAGAGAAAAAAGTTGCAAAATTCTGAGCTTTCAGTTAGACGAGAACAACGCGATTGAACGCGAACGAGCGGTTGAGATTCAGGCTATACTATGAATTTCGAAACAAAAATTGTTGTTCAAAAATTTTCCAACATGGCGGCGGGAGAGGGTGATGAAGAAAAAAACTGTGAACTATAAAAGATAACGCTGACACAAAGATAGTATAAAACCGAATAGATATATATATATATATTGTAAATTTTATGAATCGAACGTACAGGATGAGTGCCACAGGTTAAGAACCGAGTCTCTGCATTAAAGTTTGAGAGAAGGGGCATTTATAGGGAGGGAATAAAGCTCAACGATTGGTCGCAGGGCAACGCACCTGGCGAACAGCTGCAGCTACTGCCGAAACGTACTAACACATACATACACGTACGTCACGTAGCGAGTGTATACGAGGATATACGTATATATATATGAAAGATAAAGTACATACACATATACATATAGGTACATATATTATTACGAATATAATGGAAGAAGCAAAAAAATCGGTAAATCGATATCATCATGGAGAAGATAATTCGCATGCGGAATAATAAAAAACGATTGAATTAGAAAAACAAACAAAAAACTATACTATTTGTCAATTTTCATAATTGTATGTAAGTTCAGGGATATTATAACATAGAATATATCACGCGGGGGTGAAAGCAAAAAAAACTAAATAAATAAATTAAAAAGCAAGGAAAGAAAGAAAAAAGAATGTGGAGATTTGGAGATTCGTTGGAACGGTTATAATCCTCTGAGAAACTACCTGCCGCATTATTAACTGCACACCAGAGTAGAGTTCGCATCCCTTTTTCATTCGTCCCTGATTCTGATGAGCGTTACAGAGTTTAAAGAGTTCGCGGTAGAGAGGAGTTTGGATATTCGGGGTTCGTTAGTTCGTTCGTTTTCCTAGGTATATAAGGGCGGAGCAAAAACGGTTTTACATTGTTTCGTTGCACGTACATCGTTCAGAAAAATTACTGGTTATATACGTACGTACCTTTCAGGTATATGTAAATATAGTATATAATAGGAAAACTGCAACTTTGCCTAGCTATTCAGAAATTCTCTCCCGCACGATCATCTTTTTCTACCTGTTCAGTAATTCTTAACAACTGAAAAATTTCACTACCTATACCTTACCCTTCTCTGTACCTGCAGTATACACGTTGATATCCTGTAGGGACCATAACAACTGTTCGATTTTGGAAATACCGAATATTCGAAAAACCTGTTCGGTCTGCAGTTACATCGAGATTGTTATCCACAGATAATATAAACGCTCCCAATAATTTCCAACCAACGTTAAATAATCGATTGACTTTTATGACCTGCACGATGCGGATCCATACGCCAAGTTCAAATTCGTTGACGACCTATACATCAATGTATCCTATATATCATTTAATATAATATCTATACAATAATTCTGTTCACCGAGTTCATAATCTTTTTTTTTTTTTCTTCGGCTTTTCAACTTTAACAACGCTGTTTTAAATATAAGAGTATAGTACTGGTTTTTCTTATCTTTTTTTTTTTTTGTAATCTTCCTTTCGTTTTTTCCCATACATCCAATTTTTTTTTTCTTCTTTCTTTGCCTCCCTCGTATTTCAAGTTACAGTTATATGCGCGGTACCAAAAAAAAAAAAAAAAATGGGAAAAAAAAATTCGTTCCCTCCGATTCGCCCCGAAGACGTGGTGGTAGTTGTCGGGTCGTTTTTAAGGGGGGGGCCTTATTATACCATACACTGGTGCCGCTTCCTGTGCTACACGAGATCACGACGTTACGTTACGTTACGTTACGTTACGTTACGTTCGTTCGTTCCCTTTATACAAATTCGTTTTTTAGAAGAAGCTGGATGGATGATTGCCACGGTCTTTTGGGCTCCACAGATCTTATATTCCTTCCACGACGATCTTAACTATATAATGTACGGAGGTGGTGGTGGTGGTGATGGTGATGGTAATGGTGGCGGCGTGGGGCCCAATGACCATATGGCGTATAGGAATAGAGAGAAAGAGGAAAAAAAAAATAAAAAAACACGAGAGAAAAGGAGACAGAAAACAGAAAATCCATACGCACGAGAAGGAATGCCCTTCCTTTACATTTAACCGTATCCTCTTACCCGCGCTGGTGCGGTGTGTAACAAAAAAAAAAAAAAAAACCAAAAACCAAAATAGGGAACAAAAAATTTTGAAGAAAAAAAAAAAAAAATCATCGATTTATTATCAATCTATAATGATGTGCGATAAGGTGAGAAGTACATACATATGTATAGGGATGGATTATATGAACTTATTCATCAAAAAAAAAAAAAAACAAAAAAAAATCTCTCTTTCTTTATACCCTAAACCAAAATTATCGATTCAAACTTTTATTTCCATAATTTGACCAACGAAGAACGACCGCAATGAAATTTTCTTTGAGAAAAAACAATGGAGGAAGAAAGAAAGAATTTACAAAGAAAAAAAAAAAAAAACCTGCTGCAGACGATAATCATCTGTGCGTGAGTATATATATATATATATGTAAATTATTTTTTGGGTCTGGACATTGCTGATACTTAGTGTTATTTATTATTATTATTAATATTATCATTATTATTGGGTGCATCAACCTACTCGCGGCTATAATGCGACTATATTGACGTGATCTAGCGGATGATAGTATATGGCCATATAGGTAACACATATGTTATAGGTATATAGAAAATGTTGAAGTGAGCATAAGCTATAGAGTATCAAGAATTTAACGGTAGGTATAGAAATAAATTTTCTATTAGATTATATTTTGTAGGAACGCGCAATACTTACGGAGTATAGGTAGAGCTCCGATCCGGCTTTTCCTTAGGAGAAGCTTGTGAGCCTTTTATGGAAACTATATAAGTATACTGCAAAATGTCGACGTGGATGCGGACCAACGACGACGACAAAGAGACTGCAACGCGAACCGAACACACAACGGATTCTGAACTCTGCGTACATACAGAATAAAGTCGTAACAGTAGGACGACGTCGTCGTCTACATATATCCGTACTACCGTAATAATCAGTGTGCCCCCAACGTGAAGAAACATAGAAGACGAAGACGACGACGACCAACCGGATGTGCCCTCGATCACGTTTTTTATCTTCAATGTTCATCATTAAATATACCTACTTTTGAAAATTTAATTCTTTTCCTTTCCTTTCTTTTAATTCTTTAATTTTGTTTCAATTCGTCTTCGAAATATTTTCTTTCTACCTCCCACCTATTATATATGTACACCTATACATATATATAGTATATAAGATTCATCTCGTGGTATACATAGACAAAAAAAAAGAAAAGAAAAGAAAAACGCGAGGCTGCAGTGGTTCTTCGCCCTTAGTAGCGTATATTATACAAACATATATCTATTTTCTTTTTCTTTTACTTTTTTTTCTTACCGATTTCATTTTCTCTCGACGTGTGTATAATGTTATATACGGTACGTAAATATAAAAGCTTCGTCGAAGGGCGGTGAACGTATAAGGTTGTTATTATTATTATTGTGATTATTATTATTATTAGCTTTTTTTACTCAGCGTGTGTGTCGAGTGCGGAAAGGAACCTGTTTTTGAGTTGCAGTAGGGGTTGAAGGGTAGGGCTGGGTCATTTCCGGTCCGTACCACCTCATCATATCCGCTGCTACAGAACTACCATACCATAACTATAGGTATACCTATGCAGTACTAACTTCTATCTCGATCTTCTACACCCTCACCATCGTCATCGTCATCATCATCCAATATTCGTCGCCTCACTGCACATTCCCGTTCATCTTAATATGTTTCTCTTCAAATAAAACGAAAATCATCATCAAAAAAATTAAATTCTACATCAATTTTTGACGATATATTATAGACACAATCACATGTGTGTACATGCATTTATGTATGTTTCTCAATATATACTGAAATGCATATAGAACATAATTACATACGTGTGGATATGCAAAGCGAGAATGGATGACTCGTTGAGTTACTATAGGTTATGATACATTTACACGTCGTTGTATTGCACATGGAGACATCGGTGCAGTACATAAATGTTGCAAATTTCCATCCATCAAGGTTATGTATACCTATACAGGGTGTATATTATGCATACATATAGGTATCTATCTACTGCAATTGTCGATTATTATGTTACACTATTAACCTATACGTATTATACGTAGATAGATAGATCGACGTTGCAACGACATATACAATATATATGGTTTGTATAAATAATGGTTTTAGTTGAAAAATAATTTTGGGTTAGGTAACGCTGCGCTGCATATTTTTGTACCGATCATTCGCAAATTATATTGAGATCGTATATTGCAGTAGGTACGTGAATTTTACTATGTACCACAGAGTTCATGGCGAATATACGAAGAGAAGAATTAAGAGCCGTGGAGGGTGGATATGTATACATATAAATATCACATATATGTATACATAAATATATATGGCCGACAATAGTGTGTATATATAAACTGTAGAGAAGATTAACAAACGGAATAAGCTGTTAATCGTATTATTTCTAGCTAAGCCGTATTTAAATTCGATATGAATTCCATTTAATCAAACAATGCATGCATTATTCACGTGTATAATCTCAGTTCAAAAAATAATCTATCTATATACTTATACATACATATAATACGATAAAATTGCAGCGTATAATGTAATACACCGCGCGCACGTATATAATATTCGCATTTTTGGATGCTGCAATTCTATCTTATATTATTCACCCCCCTTCACCGCCTGCAGAACGATTACACGCGAAATTCCCTCATATGCAGCATATATGTATATATTTTCCATCCGAAATTATATCCACACTCACGCGCACAGATTTTCATTTCCCATCGTGATAATTATACGAATATAACAAATTAAATTGTGAATCGGACGTATTTGAATTACCTGACAAAGGGAGAAAAGCGTCGACGAAGGGTACGTACTGTACTGTACAGTGCAACAACGGCAGCAGCAACGGCGATAGAAATAATACGGCAGAAGCTAGCGGCGTGTCCGCCCACGTGACGGCCGCCATCTTGATGACGCAATACTTGCATGCCTACATAGCCCGCCCTCCCCCCTCAACGATAACGCGCGCGGTGATTTTTTTTTCTTTTAATTTCAAAATTTTTTTCCTATATATCTTCATCCGGGAATTTGTGTGGGTATAGGTGCCGTACACATGCAATTATCATACATACATATATGTATATGTATATATAAACCATGGCAGACATTATTTAATATTATATGTATACATGCGTAAATAAAATTTACAAGTTTTCAATTCATAGATACGTATAGGAAAACGACGAACGATTCGGCACTTTTCTAATCCTATTCGTTCACAGTCGAATACATTTACCCAATTATACATAGAGGTAATCGTATAGGTTCTATGTAAATACTGCGGCAATGAGTGCAGATTTTATTTAATGAAGAGAAGAAAAAAAAATGATTCGAGATATTTCTTACCTGCGGTCCACCGCCAACAATGGATTGGTAGGCGGATTGAAAAACGCTACCAAGTTGTGTGAGTCCTTCATCTTCCATTTGAAAAATCATGTCGGCTGCTGAAGAGCCATTGTTATTATTGTTGTTATTATTATTGTTATTCCCCATCAATTTCTCCGTGTTACCCATCTCCCTATACATCGTGTTCGATTGCATTTTCTTTTCTCTCTCTCTATCTCTCTTATTATTTTGTCACTGCACTATAAACCCACTGAATTTTTTGTCTTCTTCTTTTTATCACGAGATTTTGATAAATATTTTTATTTTTGTCATTAGATTTCTTTTATTTATCTCGATCGCTAGAAATCGCAGGTTATATTTTCTCTAGTCTCAGCTTTCGGTTGATGATAATCCGCAAAGCGTTATTACAATCGTTCCAAGAACGATTAAAACTACATTCCGATGTTTGACATAAAATCTTCGAATATCTTGACGCATTTTTATCGTGTGCGCAACTTCTTCACTTTTGTTGTACTTTTCAATATATCCTATTGCAATACTTCTGTTATCTCTCTCTCTCTCTATGTTCTGTTTCCCGTTCGCATCTGCGGCACTTGGCACATGAAATAAATTCTATCGCTGGAACCGGAACAGAATCATATGCTCTTCCAAACTTCCGTGTAACAATGTTCAACTCATATTTTTAAACACCTTTTATTTTATCCTTCTCTTTTCATTCAGATAAACGTATATTTATGTATATACACATATATTTATATATATATATATATGTACAATATTTATATAATAGAAATATTATTGAATCTTATTCACATGAATTAGAATTTTCGAGGTATATATATACATACAACGGGATATTATAGTTTATTCGGATTTATTATCGTTTTCGATGATGATTAGGATAAAATATATTTAACCGTAATATCCGCGTTTCCGGAATCATTTTTTTCCCGACTCTGCACGCGATTCGTTAAAATTCATTTACCTGATGAGATACCAATTGAGACGCTTCGATATAACCAGAGTACATCAGCTACTTGGTCCACATTCTTCTCTAATCACAAACGTATAATAAACACGTTGGATTTTTTAAATAATAATAACAATAATCCGTTATTTTCACCGCTGTTCTTTGTTGTCGTCCAATTTTCTAACAATCGCAAATCACGACACATTATTAACAATATCGTAAAACTTCAAAGTTTTCCCTCTTTTCGTGTATCAAAAATCCATACGATTCGTATCGAGAGTAAAAATCTCGTCTTCTTTATCTGCGGCACACTTCGGTGATGATATTATAAAAAAGGTTAATTCAATCATCACTATTTGACCGACACGACGCTGACGTATGGTGGTTAGTTTTGAAAGACCCGATATAAAAAAGATAAAATGAAAATGCCGGTAGGCACGAAACAATTTTGAATAATGTGAGAAAAAATCGAGTCTTACGTTTCGACTCTGTTTCGCAGGTGGAAAATTTTTATTAATTTCTCAAACTGGAAACACTGCTGCAATTATACTTGAACTGTAACTATTCGAAGATTATCCCAAGTTCCATCCGGTTCGTTTTGAGTTTTCTTTTTTCATTTTTTGTTTCCAGCTTCACTTCATAACGTGACACACACGTAGTAAGTAACACCACACGTATACACACATACACTATGGTTTCGACACGAATAAGATGGATTTATTGGTGAGAAAATAGAAATTCGCAGATTGTTATTGTTGTCGTAATTATTTTGTTTGTTTAAAGTGTAATAGGTAAGTGATAAAAATTTTCGTTGAAAAAACTTGATTGTATAGGTTAAACTGCACTTAGGGATAAAAACGTTGATAACGCGATCACGAGGGGTATATCGATAATGTGAATGAAAATGAGAATGAGAATGAAAATGAAAACTGGGAATGAAAAAAAAAAAAAAAAACAACTAGTGCGGAATAATACGGAGTTAAACGACGCGGTAAAATGACATCACACAACCTCGCCAACGTACGCGACGCGACTGATATTTCAAAGGGGCGCCTCGCCCGTCTGTCCACCACCGCCCCCTCCAGCACCGAGCGATCATTATCCCTCCCCTCTTTCCGACATCGTTCCTTCCACCACTCCACTTTACTACCACCACCAACTCCTCCTACTCTCCTCATCGTCTTCCTCGTCGTCGACTACAGACGATGTAGCCGCGTCGCTGGTTTTGCCTCCCCTCTAACGGTGATCAGTTGCTCGGCCGGTAGGGTCGGTTGGGTGGCTGGTTATCCGGTTGGTCTACGCGCAACCCCTAACGAATGAAGAAGGGCTCTTCTTTTTTTCAGTTCCTTTTTTTTCCCTACCTCCCCCCCACCCGGAGAGAGGAGAACAGCGACTACTACCAACGTACTAACCGAGCTAAAAATATCGCCCCACTTGTTGAGTCAAAAACCTTTATTGTAAACCTCCGCGCGGCACCGCGCGATTTACGACCCCCTTTTTGTTCTCTCACTATAATCCCAATTGGATTCTGCCACAGTAGTACAAGATTATATACATACGGCTACGGAGTTTACCGACACCGTATACTCGGTAAGACGCACGTTTCTTTTTTTCCTTTTCATTCAAATAAAAGAATTCAAAATTTGCAAACTTTATCTCCGTCTTACAATTAGCGCATGTGAAACGAACTTCGTGTACCAATCAGATCATATTCTTCGTCACGAACGACGACCGACATTTTTCGAAAATTCAATCGTCGCCTGGATAACGAAAAACCTGTATACGGATATTTTCAAAGAAACTTTGATGTGACAAAAAAAGGGAAAAAAAAAATTACCTACGCATCAAACTTCTCGCACAGGCATAATCATAATCACCTGTTGGTTTTCTTACAATTTAGTGGCAATGATTGTATTTGCGGTTGTAGTTGAAAGAAAAAAGAATTATTCGCGTGCGTCACGTTCGAAACGTTATAATAAAGGAAAGACGATTATACTAACGTTGTTTCTTGAATATAGGTATACATAATGATATTGTTGGAAAATGGAGGGTGAGAAACGAACGGCAACTCCTCGATAATATCGCGAGTCATTCGCATGCAGAGAGAAAGAGCTTTTTACTTGGGATGTGCTGCTGCTGGACCCTTTTCTCATATATATAAACTCAAAGCACTGCCCTGCCGTGTTTGTATCCTGTTGCGGCGTTGCCACGATTTTAAAACAAATCTTGGTAAGTAGTAAAACGTATATTACGAACGTCACTCTGCACCGATCAAACGTTAAGCGCATGATTATCAAATTTTATAAATCATATAACGAGACAAATATCTTATTATTTGACAGACTATCGGTCATATTTTTCAACAATCTATACGACATATATACGTGTGTAGATAAAATAATCGCAGATATATATGTTCATGGGATCTCATCTCACTTTTCAATCGAAAGTGTTTTTTTCGCAAGTGCAAAGACGTCGGTTAATATACGCGGTAATAATTAATATAAGGTGTTCGAGAATATTTCCGCGCGAGGGAAGAAAAAAGCAAGAAAAAGAAAAAACAAAAGTCAATTTCGTCCGCGTCCTATAACTGAACAATAAATATATAACTACATTGTACATACAGTAGCTCCTCAGGTACATATAGGTATATATGTATGAAAACTTAAAGGCGTCGCGTCGTTTCAAAAGAGATCGAATATAATGACGTCACACCGCGGCTTTTCAGTTTACACAGTTGTTACCGCGAGGTTACCTAATTATTTGTAAATTGTCTAATGAAAAAAATTTACACGATTATAATATACACGTATATAAAGTCTAGTATATATATATATAAGAGAAGTCCATTATCATTATTTATTTATATATATATAGATATACACAGAATGTGGGTGCGAGAGTTACATTTCGACGAATGTTTCGCTTTTATATCGTCATCTATAGGCACTTCGTCTGGCGCACCGTTCATAAAGAATTAATTAGAATACAAACCACGTTTTATACGATCTTGAACGATATATAATAAGGACATGAAGATCGCTTTCGAACCAATATATGTAATAATTACGACCAGCTTCCTCAGTTACTATACATTGGAGGAAAGAAAAAGAAAAAAAAAGAAAAATAGTGGCGCGTATACATATGTGATATACATATACTATATAAGGAAAAAACTATAATTTTCAGATAGTCGCCGAGAGCGGATGGCCGGGGGAAAAACTTTACCGCGCGGTTGAGCCGGGTTAGATGTTGAGGAAGAATGAAAATGGTAGAAGAATATACGCAAGTATATATACGTTGAATATTTCGAAGCGGAGAAAATGGAGGGGTAGGGGTAGTAGGTAGAGATCTACACCACCCTATATACCCTGGAACACATTAACTGCACGGCGGGAGGATACCCCATAAGCATTGGCGTAGCTCAAACACCCCACCCTATATCACAGACCTGATTTTGAGAAAACCCGTGCAGTGCAGATTCCAAAAAAATAACAAAATAACAAAAAATATCCAAACTTCCGACCCCACATTTCGGATGCCATGGGATGACTGCAGGGGTAAGTAATTCCTCAGCTACTCTTTAACTCCAGTCGTTATAAAGTAATTGAGGAAAATTATTTAATCACCAATCGCCATAGGTCACCCCTCTCCAGATCAGGGGGGTTGTTCGATTGATTTTTTTGTTCTTTGTTTTCTTAATAATATATGCATATAACGCAACTGCAGTTCGTCGTTCAACAAACTCAACACGACAAGAAGAGGAAGAAAATTAATTACACGTTTTTTGGTTTTGTTCGATTAAACAACGGTTTTCAATTATAATATATATAGGACGATGAGTCTGCGACGCCATTGCAACGTCGTAACGTAGAGTATAGTGAGATTCGAGTTCTAGAACATGGGGGACGTTATACGTATGTATGGTGGCGGCACATCACATCGCGAAGTGTAACAGCAACAGCAGTACCTACTAGGCGACGACGACGAAATGGTTGAAAATTTTTGTATATATATATGTATATTGTATATGTACAGAGTAACGTCGCGTCGCACGCATAGGCAGCAACGGGAACAGCAACGGCAACGGCAGCCAGAATCTACGGAGAGGCAGCGGCAGAGGGCTGCGGAGAAAAACTTGGAACAGACACAGAAACTCAAAGAGGGTGCTGCAGCGTAGCCACTAGGTTAGAGGGGGGTTTACTACAGGATGGGTTGTGGGTCGCTCGAGATGCTTAGGGTGAGATTTAGTGGGTATAACCCCCGGAACGCCACCTTGCCGCCTACCCTCACCCGCCATCCGCCCACCCTCTCTCTCTCTCTTACTCTCACGGTTATGTTCTACCATTATAATGTAGGTACTATAACTATATAGCAGCTGCAAGCTATATACCTATACTCTGCGTACATATACATACACATATACATATGTACCTACGTGTACATATACGTAATAGAGAGGAAACACCCGTGACACACAAACCAACGAATACTTGGGTATATTTAATGGTATAGTGTTGGTGCATATCCCTTCGCCATATCGCGTTGTGTTTCAATGTTATGTTCATGGTATAACGTGTAGTAGTAGTAGTGGTAGGGTACGTGTTATGGAACGTTATATAGTTACTATAGTTTATACACCGGGGTTTGTTTTCGTGAATTTAAGGTGGTACTAGGTATATACGGTCGGTAGAATCCGAGAAAGGGTCGCATCGTTTGATATATAAAAGGTGATTAAAGCCGGCGTCGAAATATAGCCAACTTCACACACCTAACAATAAGTGCAAGTAGAAGTGGATTTAATTATAAGAATAAACCCAGCTTCTTCGTTATATATGATTTCATGTCTTACATGGTATCGTATAATTTTGAATACGGCTATTTTTTTAATCACCGAATTAACTTTTCAAGGACCAACTTTCGACCGAGGGTTGTTCGACTATACATACAAAGTACCCCGCAACGCGCTTTATCCTCTTAAGTTTTAGGTATATTATAATAACTTTAGCTGCTATACTCTTATGCTAGTTATATAAATACCCCCGCGTGTTTCGTCCCTATCACTGCAGGCAGCTCATCCTCGAAACCCTTTTTTAGAGAATCTAAAGAAATTCTCGAAAATCTTGCGCTGCACGCGTCACAGATTAACTATATAAGTCTTACAATTCGTCTAGTTTTTAAATCACGAAAATATCGAGATTTTTTACTCATCTGCGGAAAAAAAATAATGGAGAGTCCTGAATATTGGTGTAAAAACGGTGAATTGTAAGAGGAGTCAGTCGGTTCTTTAGATCCAAATGACATTGAAAAGAGATTTGGAAATTTAGAAAAAATCCATTCCCCATAAACGAGACCATATGTTTAAAAATCTATAATATATGAATTTATGTCCTCGCGTGATAATCGAGATCTAATCAGAACGCGATTAATTGTGATACCAGAGTATATAACGAACTACATATACGTATATAATATAACCTATGTATTACATATTATAGTATATGAGTTTACGTACATATACACAAACACTTGCGTTTATAATATACCGAGCAAATATTTAACGTCGGTAAATGATGCCGTTTTTTTTTTTTTTCTCGCCAAAACGTGAATTCGAGTATATTTATTTATGTGTGTATATATATGTATATAATATAGATTGAAAAATATATATACAACGTCAACTAATTACCTGCGCGTTTTTGGAAAAGAAACGTTATATATATATAGCGAGTTAATATACCACGTACGCATATAAATGTCGTTTATCGTCACTCCACTCATATAATCGCGGATGTTAATAACATAGATTGTCTGTATATATAAATATATATACATGGAAAATTGTATTATCGGTAGGCATGTAAAGCCGAAAACTTGAAACCATCAAACTTTAAACTCCAAAGTTTGAAGCTGTAAATTTTCAAGCTTGAGGTATTATAGAATTAGAGGCGGTACGGGACGAAAGAGGCAGAGAGAGAGCTGCAAAGCAAACAGCTTGAACGTAGGCACGTGTAGTTAAGGGTTGATGGCAGGCACGAGTACGTTCGTATTATCTACGGATTCATATAGTGTATTCAATGGATACCCGCGTAATTCTCTCAACAAAACCAAAACCGTGCGCAGCTTCCCATATATTGTATATGAATAGGTAAGCTATATTCACGCGAGTAAAACAAAATAGGTAATCACGAAAATAAGAAAATTCTACTCTTCTCCTTACGTAATTTCATGGACCGTCAGTGTGCGCATATAGGTATAGTATAAATAATAAAATACATATATATATAAAGAATATATTGATTAATACCTATATGTATGTACACCTATATTCATATGATAATGAGCGAACGATTCACAATAAGGAGTATGAAAAAAGAAACTCCACGTCCCTTCGAGCACGCGACCATTATTTATATATGGTTCAGATACCGTATGTACCTACCCCTTTTTTTTTGTTACCACCGTTATACGATATCGAAACGATTCTAAATATCAAAGTATACCTATAAGTACTTGAAATTTCACGCGTGAAGCAAAGATAATAAATTAATTGTATTTCGCGGTTCACCGCGCGCGTTCGATGAACACGACGATTACGAGCCAAAGTTTTCTATATATCGAGGGGACGGACACATCGGTTTATATGGGATGACCCCTAGAGCCACGTGACCTCTTGATATTATATCGGTTCCGATGTGAAACGCGTCCTTAATTTTCGAGTGCCTGTGTATTATACCCATTTAACCGGCTACATATATGCGGTAGCACGTGACACGCGCTCACCTAAACTGACACTTATGTAAACCACACGTACATATATACTATACATAGGTATGTTATGTATACAGAGATCGTAGATCCGAATGACATATGTATAAGGCGGGGGAGAATCTGCAGTGATCTGTAAAATTCGACGTACCTATTATATGTTTGTTTTTGGAGACAACAATGAAATGAACCACGAAAGTACGTAGGGATGATATAGATATAGATATGTGTACATCTACACGCATATGGCGAAGATCAATAAATGAGAAGAAGTTTTTTTGAATATACGAGAGTTTGGAGGAACGCTCGAGTTGAACTTTACTCACCTCAGCAAGTAACCGATCCCCGTATTCCTGTATGAAACGGGAATATGTGCGCGCAGGTTATGGGCGAAGGGTGTAAAGACAGAGAGGAGGGACAACGTAAACTAGAGTAAAAAGCAACAGGTGTGTATCGTTCCTCATTTCTCCTCGTTTTTCGCGCTTCGTATATGTATACATCGGTTCTCATCTCCTTCATCGATTGCGCGAATTCAAAATGCAATGATCCGCCAAAAATAAGGTTGAAAAAATTATAAAACCGCTCCCTACCACCTGGTATGTATAAACTTTTAGTGTCCTTTAATTTCTCTACCTAAAACTAAAAGGTACATGCAATAAGGGAGAGCGCTGCCTGACGCGTAGGGGTATCAAGGAGTAACGAAGAACCAAAAGTGCGTAACATAAACAACAACCCCCCTTACGAAAGAGATAATAATTTATTCAAAAAGCGAAGGACCCACGCGATCACATTTCTATTAGGAAATGATCTTCCTAGTAGCGCCTGGGGTATCGTTATCGTTTCTAGCTCCCCTCTGTTGGCGTACGCATCTCGCTCTATATCTATATTTGCCAAAACTCGAAGGGGTTTCCCCGCACACTACGAGGGTTCTGCTGAACCTTGAACTGATGCAGATGCGTCTGTATATTTATTACACATATCGAGGGGGCTGAAGAACCAGAAAGGCGTAATCCACAAAAAAGAATCTACGGAGATCGATGTAGCTCCCATACGCATAAACGGTGTATCCAACAAAAGTGTAGTGGACAAAAAAATGGAAAGAAAATTAATAATACCAGAATCCAAATGATACGTTCTATAATTTCTTTGCGATGCCAGTTGGCGGTATACAGTGGCAATTAAGGAGCTAACTGTAATACTAAATATACTGCAAGTCGAAGTTTTCGACGATCTATTTTCGTCGATCCTTCCGCGAACTCTCGACTCTGCATACTATAAACCTCGCGATCCATACAGCAATTTAACGATCGCCAAAATTCTACGAATCCTACATGATATGTGAATCACATCCGTGCATACCATAAACGTGAACTTTGTCTTACCCCGCGATTCGAAAAATGCTCTTTTTTCTTTATATTTTCATTACTTTTTCATCGAAATATTTTTTGGCCACTAACCACAAAGAGCCCGAATATGATGATGATGTAATTGTCGGTGTACGCGGTTTACATGGGTGTACAGATACTCTACACTAATTCGATTACAACCCAAACCGCGCGCAGCCAACTTCTGCACCATCGAACCAAAATTTTCTCACCCTCAACCCAAACGCGTGTTACATATAATATATGTATTAATATGTGGAGAGTACAGCGAGGTAGAGAGAATTAAGCATCCCGGGTCTCACGGTATACCAGACCCCCGCCCTTCAGCTAGACAAAAACCGCCCCCTTCATAGAAAACGCGCGGTGATTGTGTTGCAGCCGACAAAACTGCAGAGTAAAATATTAAAATTTCAATCTACACATAGGCATCGAATAGATCCTCGCTTTCGTCTTAATTAATTTATTCTTATATTGTTCCTTTCCTCTGATCGTTTTTCATTATCCGTAATGAGTGATGAGGAATATGAGGAGCATCACATGTGATTTGTTCGTAGTTTTCGATTAGCGCATATCGGCATTATTACTTAATTATCGTTTTTCGCCACAAATAAATTCATACGGATAATTGTTAGAAAAATACAAAAACAAAATAAGCATTTTCTTTAATCGACTCACCCAGTGATGTGTGTTGACGACTTCTCCGTCCGGTCCGTCCAAGTTCTATTTTAATAAAAACAAAACAAGAGAAGATCCGTATAGAATTGGAGAGGTCAAAGAGTACCACCTGACATAACAACGCGAGGGAGACAATAATCCTCTGATCGTAAAATATTCGTGCCAAAACTTTCAGACACCTTTCGAAATTATTCCCATAAAAGTTGAGGTTTTGCAAATATCCTATTCAATCAAATTTTCTCCCCCTCCCCCCTAGCTTTTGGATAGGCAAATTTCTGTTATTGTATTATTATTTTTGTTTACTCACATCTTTCTTTCTCTTTACCGCTGCTCCTGAAAAATAGAGAGAAAAAAAAAAAAATTAGATACATAAATATAATATGCATAAAAAATTCATCTCAGCACCTTGCGAAATGTTGAACGAAATTTTCAAGAAAAAGAATTAGAAACAAAATTCGTAAGAAAAAAAATAAAAATAAATAAATAAACTAAAGACTAAAAAGTAATTGACGTGGAATATTTTATTACATATTATAGATTGAGAATAGTGAGGAAAAAGGAGAAGAAGAAAAAAGCAATAATTTACCGGCTGAGGGGTTCGAAAGTCTTGAATTGTTGACAACGGGTGTAGAGGAAGAATTTGTGCATGCTGACGTAGTTGTGATTGTTGCTCCAGAGGGTACGGGATTTCCACGTGTTCCGAAAGGGAAATAAGGTGAATCCGGTGGATACGTCGCACCTTCTACTCCGCCACCCGGACCGCCACCGGGACCGCCGCCCGCGGCACCAAAGGGACTCCCACCGTACGTCTGTATAAAAAACAAACATATAATATGAAAAGAAATATTTTCATCAAAGAAATATATAAAAAATAAAATTAACAAAATTTCATCATTTAAGAAATTCATTTCACTTCGAATTAATAAGAGAATTTGCAATTTTTATTATACAGACAATTAAAGTATCTAATAAATTAAATGACAACGATTAATTGGATCATATAAAGAATATATTTTGTCATCGTTTTTTTTTTTTCGATGAAAAAAACTTTAAGGATTTGAGAAAAATATTCTCCAACTTCGTGTTGAAAAATCGCGGTGACGGAAACATATACGAGATTATAATTCGATACGGAGATCTTTTTATTCTTAAAAAAAAAGAGAAATGATAATATAATCTATACATATAATAGTAAACAACATCGGATTCGATGTTTTTTTCTACTCACCATTCCGTTGTCTATTGCGGGGCCATATGGCGACTGAAAGCCTGGTTTTTCTGAAACGAAAAAAAAAATAAAAATGAATAAAAATTTAGTGTGTATTGCTGAATAAAATATATAAGGTATATATTCTCGCACGCCAAAACCGGGAGGGGGGTGAAAAAAGAAAGAAAAAACGAAGCATATTTATAAACCACCAAAGTATTATTACACGTCTGATTTAA
This sequence comes from Athalia cordata, assembly GCA_963932425.1. Classification (NCBI taxonomy): domain Eukaryota; kingdom Metazoa; phylum Arthropoda; class Insecta; order Hymenoptera; family Athaliidae; genus Athalia; species Athalia cordata. The sequence goes on from OZ010627.1 coordinate 3,595,518, forward strand.
TGCGATCCGCATTGTAGAATTTACAATATATCCCGGGGCGGGCGATGGACATGAGCTTATGTCAGATTGAGGGAGAAGTATAAGAAAAAAAAAAAAGGTTGGGTTATCGCGAATACACTTGCGGGGGGGTTGTAAGAAGTCGGATATATTCGTATATATGTGCAGTGTACATAATGTACATTTTAATAAATAATATTGAATGTATAAATTATAGAAGCCATCTCGAGAATATGTGCGCGCAAAGTTAATCCCAAATCTGAACCCGAACGTGCAGCACCAGCAGACTCGGTAAGCTCAAAGCCTGCAGAAAGTATACACGATGATATAGGGGGGGAAGGAAGAATTTAGTATGCGGTTCGCGAACGTAAAACAAAACAGATAGACTAGCTCCTCTCGCACTCCGAACAGTTCATGCCAAATGTTTTTGATTTACAAAGACGTATGCGAAATTTATTCAAACTTTATCTTTCATTTTTCATCAATGTATACACCCTCTCATGTATGTATGTATACGTAGGTAGGTATCTGTATACGCGAATAATTCACGTATAGGAGTTTTATTTGCCACGGGTTTTTCGTTTTTTTTTTCTTCTCTTTTCTTTCCTCCGTTTTTTCAGACCAAAATCGAGCTTTTCGGATATGACACGTATAAGTATGTATATGCAATTTTATTACTAACACGTGATATTATTTCGTAATGTTGTACACATATGTACAACCTGCTCAAACAGGAATTGATCATATGGTATAAGAATTAACGTAATTATCATTAATTAATAATATTGAATCTAAACGTCCGTTTTGACATTGGCACCCCGGTTCGATTTAGTTCTAAGATTTCTCTATGTATCATATATAAGGGCAATTAAATTCTCTTTGGTCTTTGAACTTATATTATACACATAATCTAAAGTGCGGATAGATTAAATCCGGCGATTATAATATAATAGATGGAGATAAATAGGTATGATGTACGAAATAATTTTGGTACGAGTAAATCTGGGGCTGCAGTCGAGCGGAGCGATATCGCATGCATATCCTATGTATAGTTTGCCTTATATACCCGCGGTATTTAATTCCGTACGATAGGAAAACTGAATTATATGTATATAAATGTATGCGTATATATATAGGATTATAGGTGGGCGTGGACGATAAGGAGTAGTTTGAAACCTCTGAAAATGACGCCGCGGTCAACTATCCTACTACGAGCAACGATAACAATCCCTTTGATGACTCGTTGTTACCGACATCCCATATATGAATATTATATATAAACCGCGAGCTGGTAGCTATGGTCATTCGTTTGCAGTTGAAGGGGTCGTATTTAATATTTACACGCTTCGCGAAACACATCAGAAGCACGAGTCAAACTTCTATCCTATCCACTTATAGCTATGGCTATCCTATTACTACTGTAACCAAAATCTATAGAATATGATAAACCTGACTACGTCAAACTTTCTTATCTATTCCATTCTATTCTATTCTATTCTAGATCGAGTCAGCTGTTTTGCTATCGTTAACGAATGTACGTACATGAGGGTATGGGTTTCGCTAATTTTTTCAAGGTCTTCGAAGATGAGTAGAAAAATAAAAAAAACAGACAAGATATAAGGGATGAGAAAAATGCGAGGGGGTAACCGCTTGTGAAATACTTGGGACAGTCAATTTTGAAATGATATGAAATACTATTGGAATGCTCATGAAATGGTCTGAAATGATGTGAAATGGTATGAAATGTTTTGTTACAATATGTTTTGACCTTCAAGAACACGATTCCGTCAAGTGAATCGAGTTAGGAAAAAATCCTATCACAATATCTTCATTTTTTCACTTTTCAGAGCGATAAATTGACGATAACTCGATCAATTTTATAGATAAATCAATTCAACTTGCAGATTCGTGTTCCTGAGGTCAAAATACGTAAGAAAAGTGTCCTACGATCGATTTTAAAAATACTTCATTTTTGGCCCAAAAATCGAAAAAATCCAAAGGGGTATACCTTAGATTTTTGGCGATTTTGGGGTCAAAAATCGACATTTTTTTAAATCGATGGTAGGACACTTTTCTTACGTATTTTGACCTCAGGAACACGAATCTTCAAGCTAAATTGAGCTAGAAATAAATCCCATCGAGAAATCTTAATTTTTTCACTTTTCGAAGCGATAAATTGGCGATAACTCGATCAATTTTATAGATAGATCAATTTAACTTATAGATTCGTGTTCCTGAGGTCAAAATACGTAAGAAAAGTGTCCTACGACCGATTTAAAAAAATGTTGATTTTTGACCCCAAAATCGACAAAAATCTAAGGTATACCCCTTTGGATTTTTTCAATTTTGGGGAAAAAAATGAAGTATTTTCAAAACCGATTGCAAGATACTTTTCTAACGTATTTTCACCTCAGGATCACGAATCGGTCGGGTAAATCAAGCTAGAAATAAATCCCATCGAGATATCCTTATCAGTGGAATACTCATGAAATGGTATGAAATGATGCAAAATAGTTGTGAAATGTGAAATGGTTGGGACACCTATATGTTGAGTGGTTACCCCCTTGGAAAAATGCCATCGTCAAAAACCGAATATTCGCATACTTATAATACAAGGCTCCGAGGGATATATCGAGTAGATCCTTGGATCTGCCGATTATATTCCGCATCCGGATAAATCTTCCACATCGAATATAGCACGTCTCGAATAATGGGGAGCTGTAGTGTGAAGCGCGTGAAACTATGTAGGTAATAAAAGACTACATATTATGTATCCTTAAGGCCCCGCATGTGTAATGTGTATAATATTCCTTGGTTCTTTCATCAAGATATGGGGATGGATGAGGAGGCAAAGAAAATCAGAGGAAGAGACGGAAGTGGGCACCAGAAAGAGAGAGGGAAGGGAGGGCGTAGGAGACGACAACCCCTCGGGACGTCTTTAAACTTGATCCGGACCGTCGTACAGGACCCACAAGACCGGATGGGGTCGAGCAGGAGATCTAAGAACTATAACAACTCGTATACATATAGGAACGAACCAACGAAGAATTTCTTTCCAAATTCTCATCGCACCGTTCGCGTGCCCAAATTACAAGGGCGTGGTGCCAAGGTAAATTTTTTTTTTCTATCTAACATATAATTATGTCGAATAATTTACTCTTCTTTTTTCTTATTATCATCAAATGAACTTTATATCATCTACAAAGATTCTCGGAGAATGAAATTATCGAAATTTAGTTTCGAAGATCATGGGTACGTGTATAACCATGTTCGAATTGGTATAATTTAATGTACGATATAACTGCACCTATTAAAAGTGAAAAGGAAAAAAGAAAAAAAAAAACTTTTATTTTTTTTTAAATAAGTTGAGAACCCTTGGCTACCTGAATTATCCCCGCCCATCGACCCTCCGACTATATTTTCTGCCTGCTACTTTCCTCTCTAATTTTTTTTTTCCTTTTTTTTTCTTTTCCTCTCATGAGTTTTTCTACTCAGTCGCCTGAACAAATTTCTCTTCCTTAGCTACTCGTACCTATATATATATATATATACACATATAAAAATGAATCTTCCCCCACCCCGTTTATTCTGTTTCCTCCCCTATAGTAAGTTCATCATTGGTATACTATACCTATAGTTTTTTATTTTCATACCTGTATAAATTCTTCTATCCAGGAGAGAAAAGAAAAGGAAGAGTAAAGAAAAAATAAAAAAAAAAACCACCCTTGCTTGAGGTCGCGTGGCACCACCACTGCCCTCGGCCGCCGCCATTTTTGTTTTGTTCGCCATTTATCCCGCTGCACCAATCGCAACAATTATAAGAACAACAACAACAACGATAATAATAATAATCTTTGACTACGCTATGTTTCAGGTACCTATACAACCCTGCAAGTATTTCATTCGGTATACGCCCGCCCTGCTGCACTTATGCATGTGTGCATGTCGGCCATTTTCTTTTTTTTTTTTTTTTTTCAAACGGTTTATTCGACTTCACCTATTACCAGATATGTAAATTGTGACTTGTAATATTATTATTATGGTTATCGCTGTTATTATGTCGTAATTTTTTGGGTATCTGCAGTGTAGATATTACACAAGATCATGGGGTATGTCTAATATTATAATCGAGGATAACTTGAACGCAGTCAGAAGAATCTCCCGATGAGATAATATCATTAAATTACACCCGATCGGATCGTATTATACCTATTATCTATATACACGAGGTTCATCAAACTCTCTACGTGCAGGCGTCTCAAATTTTACGCAGACACTTCGTTTTGAAAAACAAAAAAGAAAAACCAAGAAAGAAATCAAGAGAGACATCCGAGTTTAGATCAGGGAAGACGAGATCTCAGGGTATAGGGGGGGCGCCCTGCTGTACGCTTCCAACATGGTGTTGCAGCACCAGAAGCAGTGCAGTCTGCAGTGTCTGCAGTGCAGCGTATGCAAGTGCCTATGGAATTTGATGGAAACTAGAAAATCAACGGGGGTTAAAAAAAAAAAAAACTGACTGCTGGGGTGATGCAGACTGAGGTGCACAAGATTTTTTTATCGTTGACGGATTGAGTGACGCTCCGTATACTGGGTGGTCCCAAACCGTCATACATATACTGCTCGTACTATACGTCAAGTTAAAAATTTGTGAAATTGAGATCGGTTTGATTTTCTCAGCACCTGACGTAAATTCTTGTACACCAAGTTCACAATATAGTTCGTTGATTCGAGTAATTTTTTTTTTTTTTTTTCATTGTCAGATCAGTTACAAAAAAGAGGGTGGCTTAAATATCTCTCTCTCTCTCTCTCTAGGTATATATATTTACGGAATTTTCAAGTTGCGAGTAACCGGCGTCATATTATCACCTACACGTTAAGGTATACATACATATGTACAACTTATGTACATAAAATCTTACACAGAGGATGTATATTATACACCAGCAGAGATTGTACTTTGGAGTTCAGAGTATTTAAACGCAGCTGCCACCTTGCTTGACCGACTATAAAGACTAGAAGAGAAGAGAAGAGCAAAAAGAAGAGAAGAGAAGAGACGAGAGAAAGAGAGACCTAGAGAGACTGGGGAGAAATGAATCTTATTTAAATATATACCGGGGTAAAAGGGGGATAATGGCAAAGCCAGCGAAATGCAGAGAAAAATGGTAACAAAAAAAAAAAAAAAAAAAAAAACAACAGAAGAGTAAAGAATATACCATATAGGTATATATGAATCGAGTGTAAATAGAGTATGCTACCTATACGTATGTATACATATGTATAGCGATAGAACGGTGTACCGAGAGAAAAGAAAAACGAAAAAGTTTAAATAAAAAAATGAGAAAAAATTGGAGAGAAAAAAGAAAAAAGGAAAAGAAAGAAAAAAAAAGGTAAAGAAGCCCGAGGGCCGGGAGCAGAATGTGGCGCGCCACGCGACCGACCGTTCGCCTGTCGGGCAAAAGACCCCGTCCTGGTGAGGGTAAGGTCACTGCAGCATGCAGCAGCTGTCGTCCCTAGTCCCCTTCCTCTCCACCTCCCCGCATCCCCACCGCCGTTCTCTCGCTCTCCCGGCGAACGGGCCCTCCGAAGAGAAAGAGGAGGAGATCGCGAGGGACTTGTATATATACGAGAGAGAGAAACGCGTAAACTTCGAGTTCTATGTACTGGTGTGTAACACGTATAACCGCGAGGGGCCCGGACCGGAGATGACAGGGGTTCTCGCGCAATCAAATGTATAGTATAAACGTGCGTACGAAGAATATGGACGGATACGAATCTACAGGGTGTTTGAAAAATCACGATTTAAGTAATATAGATGACGCTGCGTTTTTCGTTATTGTGAACAAAAAAAAGGCTATTTATGATATTGTCAATTATAGTATTAACGCGGCCAATGAGAAGCTGCGCTTTTTTTGGTCAGGCAAACGTCGCTCGGTTTGTCACAGATGTAAATGAGGCTCGTGATTCTGCACCATGACTTTCCATTGGAAACGCTGCTTTTCAACCCTATCTACTTTTGCTCGTATTATGTACCTATGCGCATGTGAAACTGATAACATTATGGGACTGAACATATACCTAATTATGTCCTATGTGTATGCACTATGCATGCATAATTCTTGTTGTTCTTTTTCCTCTTTTTTTTCTTCGTGTCAAACAATAATATATCGCATTTTGTCACGTACGCGCTTGGTTTATATAGAAGAATTATTCTGAACTCCCCATATACATGATATTTTTATCTCTATGTATATATATACCTGAGGTGTGTAGTACGCTAAAATCTATACAACTTGTAATTTTCTTCTAAAATCAGCATGAATGAATATAGAAATTTATAAATCGTACGCGAGCGCGAGTTTATCTTATGTACAATACATAATATGTACAAATATCTACGTTCGTTTGTGTTTGCAGGTTATCTAGAATTTTGAAATGTCGCCGAAGTATATGAGGGTGGGGTTTGAAGATGGAGAGGCACGTGCCGCGCGCGTGTCCGATACCTCGTCAGGGGGGAACTTATTGTCACCTTTGTTAACCGCGTCGTCGCGTTGCCGCCTCGGGGACGAGGCTGCTGCTGCTGCTGCTGCCTTTGCTACTTCGTCGCTTGTCTGCCCGCCTGCCTGACTTCCTTGCCCCCGTGTACCAACCAGTATTATATATACAGACCGACGGACGCTGGAATGTTCAACAGGTGATCGGCCAGCCGAAAGTCCGGTGCAGGAGGGACGACGACGAACGTATACCGAACGAAAGCTACTCTAGGCTTCGCGACACCATTTTTTTCTCCTTCTCATCTCAGTTTTCAACAATCAATTCATAGTTAGGTACCTGCTGCAACGTTCTTCGGACAATTTCGAAAAAGAGAGAGAGAAAAACAGAAGATTTTCTTGACCATTAAATGAAAAACGGGGAAAAATAACCTGCAGCACGCCCTCCATGGTAGGTTCGAGTTTCTTTTTCATTATTCTTGTTTTTTTTCGTCAGGTCTAACGACGGTTATCTATTTTTAATATAATGAAAAATCGTCCCGGATCTTTCGGTGCGCTCGTATATATACGTATAGTCATATCGGTAGATGCTATACATATTATGTGTGGCATATATAAAATATATTTTGAGCATCAAATCTGCCGCGAGGGCAACTCGTAAGTAAAAACTCGCCGTACGGCAACGGCAACGGCAACGACAGGTGCAGTCGCGGAGGTGTCACCCCCCCTCTTCGACCCCTTAGCCCTCATGAGTTACACTCGATTTCAGGTTGGGAAGGTAGGTATAGGTACGCGTGCATGGACGCCGCTGGCCCCTACAGAGAGTAGGTGCAATGACGTAATAAACCGTAAAGGAAACTTCCCTTGAAACGAAACTCGGCTTTTATACGCTTTCGCTTACAATCCTTTATTCTTTATTCACCCGTACGAGGAGGAAGATTTACTCGGCCCGATCATCGTATAAGGTAATAGAAATTTTGACGATTGATAAAAAAAATGGAAATGAGATTTATTTTTGGAAAAATATCCACACAACCACAGCCCCGCATGCAGTTTATAGGATCCTCGCATCGACGGAGGGACTCGTGGAAGCGAAGAATTTGGTTTGAAGAACTTAGGAGGCAACGCGTAGACGTAGTCGGTTTTCCCGTAAGATGTATATAAGGGCGCTTGCGCGTCATCTAGAGAACCCGGGGGATAAAATAGTAGGGCTGCGAAACGCGCGGGATAGGAACAGGGTTGATGTTTTGCTTTTCGATACTGCGCACCTGTCGGTCTGTCGTGGCGTACACGTGCTCAAATGCGAAGGTCAACGCCGTAGGTATGTATCTATATAGATTTTCTGATCCAACCTTATTATGTACCGTAGTACGTCTGCAGTGACCGAACTACACGAGAGAAAATGGGGGCGGAGAAAATGAGGAAAAGTATGAAAGAAAGTCGGGACGAAAGGTCCGAGTCCTTGATTATTTTTGTAACTAGGGTAGAAGGAACTATTCCTTACGACAGCCGCTCTCGCGCGCCTCAGTCCCGGATATTTTCGACCCCCGCAACGCCCCGTGGTAAAAACTTAATTTGACGGAGTCTCGGTGCATTCCTGGGATACGCGAGATCACAGTGACACCCGGGTTCATCATTCAAATTACGATGCGATTTAAATAAGGGATGAATATTAGTCGGATGATGAATTCAGCTTGTTTTATTACGAAAATGATTTTATGTATTCTCGAGAGCAAACTGAACGAAAAAATCTGTATACGTGAATATCGATTGCATAGATTCTATAATCTATGAATAGATACTTGTTTTTAATCGTATATATTTGGGACAAGGATTGAGTTATCTCTGCAACGCGAGAGGCCTTTCCATTGATAAAATTCTGTGCTCATTGTCAAAATTTTTTATATCATCGATGATGCGCGGCGCGATAATACTCGTTGCCTCCAGACGGTGTTGCTTAATAATTCCCAACGAGCACCGCCGCCGTTTCTTATCCACCGGCAATTAAATCAACACTGACACCAACTAGCGAATTGAACTGATAACCAAAAAGTCATTCATTGAGTGTTTGATTCAAAACGCTCAACAGGCAGGTGATTGATTCCTGTTGATAAAACCATCGCCTGATCGGTATCGCTAATTACCTCACGTCATGAACAAAGGTACGTTGAATTCGTCGAGGTAAAAGGGTTCGACGTTACAAACTAGGATGAAAACTAGAATAATCGGGAAGAGAATATATGGAACAAAGTAAGGATTGTCAGACACGGTGTTTTGCTTCTCTGTGTTACGTGGGCGGGCAGTTTTTTTTTTTCTTTGGCGAATTTAGAGAGATAAATATTTGGCGGAGATCGTACGTCGCTACGTTAATTACGCTAGTCAATTTTTATATTGCGAGGGTAAATATCTGCTTTTGAGTATCTAAATAGGAGCGTTAAAAAACCCTGAAAAAAAATAAAAAGTCAAGAAAGATGCCGTAGGGGCAGCACCATCTGCATTGTCAAGTGAACCAAAACACAACCATCCTAGTAGACAAAAATCATCGTCGCTGGGCCAAACTTACGGTTAACGCTAACCGCAGGTAATAAAAGCGTTAATGATAACAAAAGTCGTGAATATTCACACCCACATGTCACTTAGATACGATGTTTTCGGTTTAAAACGTGCGACTGATACCTGACGGTAATCCGAACACGACACGCACGCTCTTCGATGCTCACAATTTTCCTTGGGCCGACGCGGAGTTTTGCACTGTTTACGCACTCGATCTTAAACCTAAGGAATTGAACGTTATTTATTCACACTCACCAGGCTGCTTGTTCGCGATCTTATTGAAGCAGTTTTGAAAAACTTCGTAGAGATGCATCGGCTCGTCGTCGCTGGCCGCCATGTTTCCGAACATCCAATTCATTTATTTTAGTTGACGGCCGCGGGTGACGCCACCACCCGCCCTTACTGCTCTCGGTTATCCCCGGTTATTCTCGGCACCTCGCGCATCTCGATGCCAATTCAATCCAATTTCAACCGCCGATTATTCCGATGAAATTTTTACAACATTCACATATGCTCTAGAACTTATAGTTCCACAAATCCTACACGTAAACGAATAGGAATATCATTTGGATTATCGGTGGTCACCGACAAAATATTCGAAAAAATCAAGAATCAAAAAGATCGTTGAAACGATCGGAGAACGATCCAACGCGGATTGATTCTAACAATAATAACTCACTTGATTTTTTCTTTATTTGACACTGGAAACTAACTGAATGTTTTAATAGAGATCACTGAAATACTTTGTGCAAAATAAGTGGAAGGCAATAATGATAACTGGATAGAACCCCAACGTCAAGCTAGGTAAGTAACCACCATGCTTTCGAGCTAACGGGAAATACACTAATAGCACGCCGCACGCCGCACGCTGCTCTCTTGTTTGATGACGATGTTTTATTTCGTGGTACCAGCGCGGCAGCTGGCGGCAAGCAGTGCGATCAGTTTGTACTCCAGCTTGTCCGGAAATACCAAATTCAATTTTGAGACCGGTCAGTTATCAATAAATCTAATTCTGATAACTGGATTAACCTAGTTAGCTTCAGAATGAGGAGATTTTGGAGATTATAATACAAATTCACCTACGTGCACGTGTTACCAAAGGTGTAAGACATTTTTATTGGTACCAATAAGGTGATCGAAATGTTGTAATTACATGAAACGATGACAATCGGATGGTTTCAGCATTCAGAAAATCTTTGACTGACGACATTTTAAATTAAGTAGAGAATAACTAGATCTACTTTGATACATTACGCTCTAAGTTGTACATAAGGTAATTATGGTATTGAAGATTTGGGTCTAATTAATCGCCATCTAATTTAAATATATTTATTAATCTGTTTTTAGTCCAACAGAAGACCGTTGAGATGCCAAAAATGGCACAGCCACTAAGTAGATGTAAGGTTGAACGGCGTAGAGCATAAACATACATAGGTAGAATGGTATCACTCGATCTGTTGGAATCGCTGCTTGGGCAAGGTGCATGGCAATAGTTGAACTACAAATAAGAGCTCCTTTTACCACATAGCTAGACGATTGTCCAGAGCGAGAGAGCCTATAAAAAATTAGATTTTGCAATGAAAAACTATCACTACAAGAAATTAGGTTTAAAGATGTATAGAATGGATATAAACAGTCTTTCTTACCTGGCTACAACAGGTGCTATCAAAGCCAATCCGAATGCTGCACCAGAAACTCTTACAAGGGAAAACAAAGGCGTCGTATTAACGTGAATCCATTCAGGGGTGGCACACCACTTGAATGCCATTTTAACGCTCCATTGTGGATCAATGCCTATAATGAGTTACAAAAATTGACAGTTAATTATATCACGAGTGTAGCCCTCATAAAAAATCAAATGTCACATAAAGCAAGATCTATAGTTACCAAGGCCTTTCTGAAGCCAATAAGATCCGAAGGAGATCAAAAGCATTCCTAGAGCTGCGAGAAGTAATTTTGGTCTACGGGAATATCGCCACCAGGTTGAGACCTTAGGATCACATAAAAATAGCCTGGCTATGAATACACCTGTAAAAAAATTGTTTACAAGTGATTTTGGGTAATTGCAGATTCTGATTCCGTTAGACCGAAATGATATCATGATGTGTCATCTAATCCCATATATGTTACGCTGATATGGATTTGGCTTACCAATTATTACTCCGAGGATGCATTGATGTGGAAAGTGTGTGGCGACGTAAAGTCGAGATGCAGCTATCAATAGTTCGATACCGGCGAACAATATCCAAAGCAACAGCTTCACCCTTCGTGCAGTAAGCTCACTATCCAACATGAATATTTAGGCCAATTACAAAGCTGAATCTAAATTTTAACCTGTGCAACAAAATATCTGTTTACCTAATTCTTGTATGTCTGCTTATCGAATCATTTGTAAAATGAATGATCGCAAAAAGCACGGCAGCAGATCCCATCATGTGTCCTGAAAGTTACAATGTTATGCATTAGATCCCAGTCGGATGCGATAACAAAATTCGATTACCAATTCTTCTACCTACCAGAGGGAGATCCAGGACCAGTTTCGCATGTCAATGGAGTCTGCCGGAGAACTGGCACTGGATACTTTGTGAGTAGCTCTCGTTCTTTGACCCACCTAGAATTAGTGATGAATAGAAATTATTCCGCTAGAAGTAATGAGTTCAAAAATCTGGATTCAAACAAAATGTATCTATTTCTACAACTTAAACAATCATTCTTATAACATTATGCAAGATCTGTAAGTGATCTAGGCTAGCAAATCAAGTGAATTTTTATTTCAATTGGTACGTACCAGTAAGGTCTGTCCTCCATAAGTAGCCATTTCAGCAGTATGTTGGACCACTCGGTCACAACACTGACTATAAGAATATCGGATGATAGCTTAGGACTTAGGATTACAAAGAGCGGTATTAGGATCGAAAATGAGTAGGCTGGATCTGCCACTACAGTGACGGTTGATAAAAGCTTTTCGCTTTCTGGAAACCTGCATAATACAAATATTTAGTATTTAGTATACATGAAAATACCATGGCTAAATTAATTCGGCAATGGATTATAGGCCGCGTAAATACCTTCACGTAAAAAAACCGCAGATGACATGGAACTACAAGTAATATATGGTATATTGATTCTCTTGACGTATGTCACGCTGACTTACGCATTCTGCAAGCCGGCAACAGCGGTGGCACCGATTTCGTAAAGATCGTCCATGGAAGGCATATCGAATTTTGAGTTAAAAGTCATACGTTGACATCTGCAAGATTTGGTTGCATGAATGAAACAGTCAAACGTCAAGCTCCGTGAATAACGTTCAAAAATAAATTGAGATATGCTCGAGCAAACCGTCTGATTTGCGATTGATGATATGCACGGAAAATATGGCAATGTAATTTTATTGTTGACCGATAAGTATCGGTTTATCAAAATGATACTCTTCAAATTTCGAACACGCTTTCAAGTGATTACAGTGCGGGTGCAGACGACCCGTGCAGACCTCTAATCGTGCAGACGACAGATCTATGACAATGTCGCGGCCATTTTGTTTGCGCGGACGCATTCAAGGAATCGTTGACCATAGTAGTTGAAAAACGTGGAAAGGAACACAGCGCGTTATTACTGTTGAGAAACCTAATCTATGCTCAGATCTTCCGTAGAATCGAAAGATCTTCGACCTGGTAATTTTTCACTCATTCAATTATAGACTATTGAACATAACCTGTCACTAGATAAGTAGGTTATAATGGAGTGTCTTCAACGGCCCGGATAGCTCAGTCGGTAGAGCATCAGACTTTTAATCTGAGGGTCCAGGGTTCAAGTCCCTGTTCGGGCGGTAATTTTTTTTCTGATGTCTGCAGACATAAAGCAATTACCCTGCTGGTATCATAACGTCAAAGTAATGATAGTTAAAAATAGTAAGAACGCAGCAATAGTTATTAACAATACTTTATTCTTATCATTAAACACATACCTGCAAATCTATCGAATAACGCTTCGAAGCAGAAAATTACAGGTAGGACCAACTATAAAAATATTGCATGTAGGATGGGCATTGGTATACGGGTTTATATACCTCTCATACATATACACACATATACAAATATAAAGGACGATTTACGATTACATCTCAAGCAAGTAAGTATGCCAAATTTATTTCAAAATCCCTGGTTCGGACTGTTACGCCTGGTTCCTACAAATCTTCGTAGGGGCTGCCACACCGAACGTTGTAGAACTGATCGCAGACCTGAAATTGTTGATTGAAAAGTGTCCCATTCACGCAGAGGTGGCTCGAGACGAGTTGCCCACGCTGACAGAGATGATAAGCCTGAAATTTTTTTGTTCATATATTAATCACGTGTATTTACATCATTCATTGTTTCGCAAGTATAACAGTATAACACCCGTAATAACACTGATCGATTGGCCAATCTCTTCATATAGAGTTATGCTTAACTCTCTTGGCGATTTCCATTCTAGAATTTGACCGGTACTCATCTACAGGTATTTGAACTTTGTTCATCTCAGGATTTACTGACCTGGCATTGAGCGGCGACATCTACCCATAATTGATCTCCGAGACCTTGACACGTGAACCCAGTGTTGGGAACCCGATGGTATGTCGGATACAGCGGTGGGTCGTGCACGGGCAAATGCAGCTTGTGATAAGCGTCGTACGGCGTACCGTCAGCATTGTAGAAATGACCGGCATAGGTCGTCACCAGACAGGCTGAAAAATAAATGTTGGTGTCAGCCCATCGATGGGTGATTACGTGTTGAACATATAGCAGGAAAACCTCAGATCGCCGGTAAGCAAAAGTAACATAATATCAATTTCCGACGCCGGAATAGTAACGCGATATAATGGGGTTAGAAAATTTTAATGTCGCAACGCCGATTTCCGGGAAATTGTCCTGTCAAAGAGACTTGGTCGATCAAACTTGGCTCGAAAGATATACGTAGTATTATATACGCGGAATGAATTAGACATAACATAGTTCAAAATGAAATACTCGAAATTTGCATACTTATAAAATTCATCAATTAACAAGCGCGCCTTTTCAGCTGGCAATTAATTAGATCATCGAACTATAAGTAGTATGTTAACTTTGAACGCATCTATCCTTTGAAGAGGTGTTAGTAAATTTCTATACATATACTCGTCATAATCAATTCGTAATTCTTTTTTTTGCAGTTTTGTTCCTACAAGTGTTCCTTCATCCCCGTTAGATACAGACCGCGTATTCGAATTCGATATGGGCCATTTGATTATCTGCGCTTGTTTGGCAATCGAAATTGGCGCGTGGGTTTGATACGCAAGTACAAATTATGCAGTGATCTCCGTCTGACGTTCCGGAGAGATTTCAATTTCGGTAAGTGTAAGTATCAATCAATACACAGCCCGGAGGCCAAGTTTATTAGGATGACAAGATAAACGATGAATACGCGAAGAAATTTAATGACCCAATGATGACTGAACTTTGATATCTATGTATATACATATCTTCGGTAACTGTGATATCAAGAAAAAAGTAATCTGAAGAGTAGCAAAATAAATAACACTTACCAACTAAGAGGATAAAAATGGTCTGCATTTCGAAGATTGCAGCGTTTTCAGAAAGACGAATTCGTATGTAAAGAAAACACTTCACTATTATGTATATTGTATTTTATTTTTTTTAATTTATTTTTATTTTATTTCATTTTATTTTGTTTCATTGGAAATTACGAGAATTGCTTCCGATTTTTCGAGGTTTCGGTGCCGGTCGCCAACATTCGATTGGTAGAAGTCCGATCGGGGCGATCTGTAGCTAATAATTATAATTGAATCGAAAAAGAGTTGTGGTCCTTTCGATCCAGTTGGCGGCGTCGAACTGGCTCTCAAATGATGGGTTGGATAGTCATAAAGGACAAGCTCAACTGCCCACTACGAACGAGTGAATGCTTTTTTAATCCCTGATCGCCTCGGTCTGTTAAGGAGTAGCACCAGCGGCTAACAGAAACCACCAAACTAGACTCAACATTCCACCGAATACCCCATTACATTTTTATGTTCATGTTGCTAATAGGTGTACATAGGCAAATATATAGAACAAATTAGTAATGAGTCTCAAGGTGGACGACTGGACTTTGGCAGCAATTAATATTATCAGATGCTTTATTATAAGAGATGATTTGAAATTCAAGTAGCATTTTTTATTTCTTTATACTTCATCTCTCGGACGTTAGTATATTACGACACCGCACTTTTAATCTTTTACCGCCGCGCTACCGCAGCATCCTCCCTAAATCCCCATATAATGATCTCATCGCGGATTGATGAACGAAATTTTAATCAGAGGCTAAATGTAGGAAGAAGCAGATACGATAACCTTACTACACACGTTAGCACGGCGGGATGCTAAATTGTATTATTACGACAAGAAAGAGGTTCATCTTTTTCTTTTTCTGATCCTATAGTTGAAGGTGATTTTACAGCCATAGAAAAGTTGTCATCGATATTTACTTACTCGCCAGATGTGTCGGGCGCCAGCCGTCCGATTGCAAAACTTTAAAAGAGATCGAAGAAAGCAAAAAAAGAAAGAGAACAAAACTGTCTCGAATGGTCCCGGGCCTCCACGTCGGTGCTGGTTTACAAGCATATTATATATTAATTGGGATCACTGAAAGTTACCGAATTTTTTCTCACCTAAATCCTACGCTCACTGGGGATATTCGCGGCTCATTCTCTCTCGTTATTAGTAAACTTTCATCCATTTTCGAGATGTACATTGAGAACAAAATGCCGAAGCGGGAGAGAATCCTTGAAAATTAGTCTGGGCGAATGTACTTAATTAATAGATAAACACTTGACATCTGTTTTACATGATAGATAATTTTATTCGATAATCATAATTATGAATGACAGAAGATATTTTGGCTAGAAATTAAAGACAACAAAATTGCTCATGCATTTGAATTTTTGATAAAACGCGTTGATGACGGATTGTTGTAGCGACGCCAATATTCTGACACCGACCCTGTCCATCGCTGACCATAAGGTTGCAATTGTACGGGCGGCGGAGAGTCGTACGAAGGAGATTTAAACTGGATACGTGAGATAGAAATACATCGGCCATACGCATCCTTTGCAGGACATTTTTTACCAAAGTCGTAGATAGTACCAGAACTGGGGACTTGGACTGTCTGAACGTGAGAAGGTATTTTGTTGAACCGGTTGTGGAATTCACTACTCCTCGCGGTTCCAGCGACGTATGATGAAAGCACCGCCAAAATAAAGAAACACAGGAACACGGAGCTACTTCCCATCGTGATGAAGTCTCTCCAAATACTATACAGCCACATGCCGGACAATCGATTTTATGTATATGTGAATATTACGTGATTATTTAATTACTAATTTAAGAAATATCGATTTGAAATTGTTATAATTTAGTTACCTGAATAGCTCTTTGAAGGACGATAAATTCTTCAAACGATAGGGACGTATACGGCGGTGTATGAGGATCTACACTCTACTCCTTCGGGGTGAATATCGCAATTACTTGGCGGAGTACTCAAGCCCTGCTTATATACCGTAGGACTTTGAGTTATCAAGAAGGAAGTCCTTTTCCGGAGCGGTAAGACTCTTCGATGCATACCTATACTTTTATTCCATGGTGGACGATTCAACATTGGTGTTGCGTAAATGAGGAAAATCTCCATGTGTACGGATATTAACAGTGATTGAGGATAAACATTGTTCCAGAAAAATCTGGAAAGACGTTGCAGACGCCGCGACGCTACCGGCGGATTCTGTTTTTGTCTAAAAAAAAGCGCAAAAAAAATTAACTGGGATTGTTGTTGAATCGTAGGTTGGATTACCGCGCGTGTATTATTGGCATAATATCCTCATTTCGAAAGTGAAATGACTACGAATTCGAAGTTGAAAGTCGCCTATAAGTATGCTATATAGGTATATCGAACATACGGTGGAATGAAAGAACCGCTTTGTTTCGGCAGGTCCGGGTCCTGCAATCGTGATAGTTGAATACCGTGTTATAATTTCAAGGCAACGATCAGCTGCGAAATTTGATCACTCCTTGCATCTCTTGTGGCCTTTGCAGTTCCTCGGGGCGATCTCGAGGTCTTTCGCATGCAGCCACGGCTATTAGAAGACGCTTGGGAAGCGATAAATCTATAAATTATGCAGGTTCTAATTTCGGAAAAGGTAATAGCAAAAGGATAAATCAATCTCTCGAGTAATTAAATAAAGATCATATTACTCATAATTGTCTACACGTGTTTCAGAGGGAGGTAGTTTCGCATACGTCTGAAAAACGCATCGCGTGGTCATGCCAGAGCACGGGATATCCGATCGATCAAATGGGACTCATCTATCCAGCGGGCCCTGAAATGAACTCCTTACGTTGATATGAATGGCTGGGGGTTTATTTTCACCTTCCTATTGTTACATCAAAAACGACGCGCGGAGAACGATATACTCGTGGGTAAGTGAACGTTCTAATATTTACTTTTGGTTTTTGTTGATACTGGCAGCCACAGCTGTTGTCGCGTATATTAATGGGGTATATAATACATGGTCTGTATACATATATGCAACGTACAAGGTGTATCACGTACGTTCGCATACCTGCGAGAAATTAGACAGATCTTAGATTCGCTGACCTACATTCTCACAACAAACATTCACTTCGAAATTGGACTACTTAATATACATATACATAGTATACGTTCGTTGTATGCATGCTAAGCATACCTCAACACCCACTACTATATTTTATATACGCAATTGTCGTCTCGTTGGATTTTTTTGGGGGGGCGCAAAACGCGACCGAATGGTGTGAAAAATTAGCGAGAGTTAACAAATCTGCGCGAATTAAGACACAGAGGTATACGTTATCGCGCAGGTCTCATCGGTGTGTCCATGTGAAGAAATCGGCATTAATTCGGCATAAGGACATGTGCGTATAATAATTACACACATTTTCGGTGGTATAAATAAAGGCAACAAGGCCGAATTAAAAGTATGTCTTACGTTATGTGGCGCCCACTGATCGATTTTATGTAACGCCCGAAAAGAATTCCGAGGTCGGATTACGGATTAATTTTCGACGCCAATCGGCCAATCGGTCGATTATACCTATGGAAGTTGACGCGTTTGCATTTTACGTTTAATGCCCGCGGCTGGTCACGTGGATATAAAATTCTGTAACCTCGAATCCATGAGGTAAAGAAATGTGATGCCGATCATTAAAGAACGTTAAATTGATGAGAAAATTGGTATAAAAAAAAATCGAAAAAAAACGTTACAGACGGAAGAGAAACATCGTTGCAAATTCTTGATTAATTCCCATTGATATCACCACGTATGCATTGATCTACGATCTGATAATTGTATGTGCAGAAAAATCGTCTGGTTTAAACTGTTGTTGTCCTATAGCCGTAACCTGAATATTTGTCGATATTTCAATCGGTTGCTAACACACGCAACATAATTTCTTTATCATCATTAAATCACCGCTAATGATACAACGATCAGAGTTGACGAAAAGTGAAATTAATATATATATGAAGTCCAGTCTAGTTTTAGTTGCATAATTTACGAGCGGTGAAATCGTAAGGATTAATTTGTAGATAAACTGTATCACTTGAAAACAGCAAATAGTTTTACATAATTTAGCCTACTATTCGATATAATAATCCTGGCAAAAGGTATGAGGGATACATTATGATCTTGGGGTAATGAAAATGAGGAGAAATTTTAACAGCAAACTAATTAATCGTTTATTGAAAATACGTAGTCTCTTGATAATAACCTATAAGTACATATAATTACAAAATTTATACACATATACTGCGGTATAAATGTCCGACTGTTTTTTGAATCATTCAATGATTGCGTGGCTATTAATTATTGTATGAATTTTAATCAATAAGGAACAAAATTACGACCCTGCATCGTTACATATACGTATGCTCGTTAATCTAAAGGAATCCAATGCCCTAATTATAACTATGGAATTGTTTATTTAAAATAGCGAAAAAATCAGTGCCCCAATAATAGTCATAGAATAAACATCATGGAAATCGGCCGCTGATCTCGGCGGTACATCGGCCGGCGTTATGTGATTATCACCGTGATCGTTTCCAGGGGAGGTTCGTGCTAGTGCCAAATTTATCGAACGCGTCAGGGGATAATCGATCCCTAAAAGTGGGTCCAAAAACCCGTCGTGAACTTCTGCACAGTCTCCTCTAAAATCATCGGTATCAATGCTCCAGATCATCACTCCAGCGAGTTTCATTTTGTTCGCATAGTCAGCCTGCCAATTATCAGTTACGTAGAATATTATTCGTTGGTTGTATACATTTTTAAGTTGTTACAAAAATTATTTCCGTCAACTCACCTTCATCATTATACTTCTCGGGTCGTCGTAAGTAATGACTTTGTCTTCGCTGACCGCCCATGCGGTTGCACTCGCGTCGTCCCAGCCTTTTCTCCAATTGTTTTTCTTGTTGAGTAGTTCTTTGCAGATCTGTAGGTATGGGAAATAGAAAAGTACGATCAATATAGAATGGATGAGATATGTTTTCGAGCAAAGTAATCACCTCGTTGTAGCCCATGAATCCATCCTGCTTCGTGAACGGCCCTTGGAAGCCCATTTCACGAGCATCCATCCCCATCGGACTCGCTGTCGGGGATCCGAGTGGACCGGTCAAAAAGAAAGTACGCCCATAAAATGGTAAACCCAGGACCAATTTGTTCGCAGGGGCACCGAGCTTCAGCAAATACTTTATAGAGTCTTCCTGAAAATCCAATGATTGTGAAATTAGACAACTCGTTCGATTTCATTTTTAAGTTCAGTTCGTATTCGATTTAAAATACTCACGACGGAAAGCTGATCCGCTGCGCTATTTAGGGGAGCGTTCGCGAGGACCTTTCTGTTCCAAGCCCCGTGGTAGTCGTAAGCCATTACGTGGATATAGTCGAGATACTTGGAAAGTTCCGGGATATCATACGCCGCGTCTATCGTATCGATTCCCGCGCCTATTGCAGCTGTCAGGAGTAAACCTTTGCTCCTGAAGGCGTCGTTCAAGTCCTAAAAAGTCGTATTGTTTCGAATCAAACGATCAAGAGATTAGAATAATCTTTAATTAGAAATTAGCGATCCAAAATTTGAAGGAAAAATAATCCCGGTTATTAATTACCCTAGCGAGGTAGACGAAATTCTGTTTGTCACGAGGGGCCCCGCCTCGCTTTGCCGGGAATTCCCAGTCGAGATCGAGACCGTCGAAATCGTACTTTCTGATGAAATCGACCACATTACTGACAAAGGTTCTTCTTCGATCAGCAGACGCAGCGAGCTCCGAATAATTGTGACTACCTTCGTTCCACCCCCCGATGGCCAGGGTCACTTTGAGACCAGGGTATAGGTTTCGCAGTCGCGTTACTTTTTTGTAGGTACCTTTGCCTGAAAATTAATTAAAATTAGTCATCACGTTCAGCCTCTAAATAGTTCAGGTATGCAACATTAGATCGGCACCGTAATTTTCCTCCAGATCGGCGTAAGGATCGAGACTACGAATCGTGGAAGACGAAGCATTCAGTCCAGCGAAAGCGTAGACTAGATGGGTGCAATGTTCGGGGTGAAGATTATCCAGTCCAAATTGAGCCCTTTCGGGTCTGTAGGTCGCCCAGGAAGCGACATAGCAAACGACAACTCTGTCGTGTTGTGGCCTGGTAGATCCTATAGCGGCAAAAGCGAAGCATTTTATTCGAAATCTCATACATCTCGCATGTGAATAATTATGATCTGTTGGAGACGCCCATCCGGCTTCCCTGTATGCGATGATATTTTATGACAAAGGAAATCCTGTCCTCCCTAGATTAGCACACGCCCCATATACTACGTAGATATGTATCTTGGGTCAGATTGCAAGGACCCGATGATGAACACGTCGTGAATCGACCGTGATTTTTACCCTGTGATATGACATTTTAACTATTTCAACTAAATTGAACTGCAGCATAACGATTTTTTCTAGATCACCATTACACTTATGAATATACTCATAGGTATTGTTAGGCACGTTCACGGTAATTTTTAAACATCAGAATAGAAATATGAATCGCTATTGAAAGAGCGTATATGTAGATAGTATATTAGGTACAACAACAGGTATAGATAATCGGTGTATCACGTGGGTCCAAGAACAGGAGGAATGAACGATG
Source organism: Athalia cordata (assembly GCA_963932425.1). Lineage (NCBI taxonomy): Eukaryota > Metazoa > Arthropoda > Insecta > Hymenoptera > Athaliidae > Athalia > Athalia cordata. The sequence continues at coordinate 3,616,779 of OZ010627.1, forward strand.
CTCGAGTGACAAGTGAACAATAATTGAGCGTATACACTCACCACTTGCTCGGGGAAATAATTCATTTAAATATTTTATCAGTTTTTCGTTGCTGCGGAGCGCAAAGCGCGAAGCCAATACCTGCAAGGCCTCATTTGATTGAATCTCGCTAAGCAACTTTCCCTAACTAACTTCAACGACCGTCGATTTAATTTCATCATTTACCATATGCAACGGCACTACCGAACAAAGTAGGATAGGAACAAGCGTTTAAATTTGCCTATTTATGCGGCTGATCAATTTGGAAGAATGAAAACCGATCGCTGTATTCCCCTGGCTGTGAAAATTCGAGTTTTTCTAAAAATTTTTCCATTCGGCGAAGACCCGCTAAACATCGTCGCCGATATAACAAAGAAGTGGGAACGGACTCGGTGAAGCCGAGAATCAAATGTCACGCGGTCGAAGACCCCAGAATCGAACTCAACTTTTAATTTTGAAGAAAAATAACGCATATCCTGGATATTCGTATATAGAAACATACAGAGAACAGTTATAATGTAATAATCGCGTAAACTATAAGGGTCCGTTATAGGATAAATCTTTTACGGATAAATTGAGATCTACTCGTTGATGAAGCGACCGGCAAATCGTGCGTATGGGTGTTATCTCAAATATTGTGAACTTGAAGCAAAGGTCAAGATTAGGATTGAACTTACCTTGCAAGCCACTTACAGCATTGCGCGTGGCTAAAGATGATAAAATAACAAAAATGGCTCCTAAGGTCCAGGTAAAGGTAGACTCAGAGCGATTTTCCATTGTTGTCATCGCCTGGACAGCGTTCACTGTACTCTGCCGTTGACTTTCACTCTGCGAGAGAGAAAAATATTTCAACCGTAGAAGGAACGACGATATTAGAGAGGGACGGAATGAAGCAGGTTGGAGAAGGGGCTTCGTGACGAGTCCGGTGGAATGGAACTCTAAGCATAACTGTTCATTAGGGTTGGAGTTCGTTATAATGCCGATATTAGGCCTCTGCGCCTTTGCCCAATTTCGGCTTATTTAAGGACCACGAAGGACATGATATCCTTGCACACCACGCAGTCTCACAAAACTCATTTGTTGTTTTTTTTTGTTTTATTCATAAAATGTTTGTGCTGCCAAATCAATTCACGCGTAATACTTTCTATAATTTCTCATAAATTCAGCGTTAGGTATCTCCGCATTCAATTTCCCTGCAAACGCTTACTGTCTTGAGACCCGTAAAATTCAAAACCCCCGGCGTTGCAATCAACAGGTGCTGCCTAACGAATTGCCTCCGGTGAGGCGCAACTCGAAGTGCGGATTATTAGTTACTTATTGTTAAGAAAAAATTATGGTTTTATAAAGCCGTAATAAGGATAGAAAAAACAAGAGATTTATATAAAGTTCAATTTATTTTTAAAAGGTTTTTCTCTTCCATCAACAATTAATACTAGTTAAAATACTCATCTTTGTTTTTTTATCGGAAGACCCGCGGTTCCCTGTATCGTGCTAACAACGACTATAACTATTCAACAATTCCTATATGATTTTAATAAATGCGACTGCTTAACTTTATTCAATTCCGGAGAGTTGTGTAATAAATTGCGGCTCGTCCACCAAGCAGAACTAGATATCAATGGGATAAAGTCACCAATATTGAACAACATATATTCATGATGCTAGTTTGGCGGGAAAAAAGGCCGCCCGATAACAATGGTTGCCAGGTGACGGATTTAGTTTGTTTACAAAATTGCAATCCAATTGCAATCGATAAGTTGCAACGAATGCAAATCACCGAAAGAATTGGTAGATAACCTAGCGAACGAGCTGCAAGGAACGCGGTGAGTAAATTTCTACAAAATTTATCACAAGACTTTTCAACTTGCTGTGGATGAATATACACGAAACTAAGATGGAAACAAAATTTCATCAGCGTTAAAAAATCCCGTAACTTCTAACATTTGATCTTTATCACAATTCATCTTTCTCTTCAAAACTATTGTCAACGTCTTCCGAAGGAGTGTCGGAACAGAAGTGTGCCACATCTGTGCAGACCTTGACATCGATATCCCGTTCGCCTTGGCTAAATAGTTTGACTATATCATCTTCGTATTCATCCACGATTCCCTCGCACTAGAAACGTCAAAATCAATTAGAAACGAGTGTCAAATATGGTGATAAACCATAATCAGAGAATACGTGTAAATAGAAAAAAGGGCCTGCTTACATAGAACTTCAGACTTTTGTTCAAGTCTTCGTCCTGAATAATGTCCACCTTGCTGAAATCTGGATTCATTCCACCATCTGGGGTCATAATTCTGAGAATAGTCAGCTCACCCGTTGATTTGTACCTGCCTCTCACATAGTCATCCAGTGTTTTGCAAATGCTGTCAAGCACATCAGAAATATGTACCTCAGACCGAGCAAGGGGAATCTGTGTCAAATAATTAAATGTAAATCTAATACCATGTCACAACTAAAGTTTCAGACAACTGTCTACTTAGAAATACTCAGATTATTACGTACAGTCTTTTTTTTGACATTGCCGGTGGCATCCAATCGATAATTACCCACATCAATAGATGCGGATGGATCAATTTTGGCAAGCTCTGTTTCCACCTCCTCTATGGTGGTTCTGCAAACTTTTATTACAGAAAATTAAGTGATAAATAGTACACTAAAGTATGAAATAAAATAAATACGCAAACCTCTGATGAAAAAAATAATTCTGGATCAAAGCACCAGGTAGTTTTTTTCTTCGGTGGCTTATAAGTTGTCAAATGTTTGCAGACACGACTTTGCTTACCCAAACATTTCAGGTGTTTGCTGTCAATTTGTTGACCATTCACAAAGATTCCGAGGCTCAGGCAAAGTGCGGGGATCACTGTCAGGAGCATCATCTGTAATAATATCGACTGCATTATCGTAATTTCAGCGCGATACGGTCGTGCTTTATCAATTAACCTTAAACATTATTCTCGACAACAGCTTCTTGTATTTTTTTGGGTAAATTGTACAGAAAGTTATGAATCACTTACCATTGTATCCGGCGTGTGTCTACCAGTGATTCGTACGATAAACTGTATTCAACGCGAAAAGTTATACCCTTTTACTACTTCAATCATTGCCTTCGTGGGACACGTGTAATCTGTAGATAGATCACACGAAACTGTGGCAAGGGCTACACGCTCTCATCGCGGATTGGTCTATTACAAATCCTCAACTTGAATTCGATGGCCAATCGGCAACTAAACTTCTGTCTCTTGTTATTAACATGAGCCCACATAAACCTAATAGAAAATGTGACGACTTTCTACCAAAGTGTCTGATATGGGTAGCGGCTTGTAGTTCACTTTTCCGTACTTATCATCATGTGAAAAGTCGACGTGTGGATTAAAGTCAACAAACCGGGTGTACATAGCAGATATCAGCATATCCGGATATGAACAGTCTGTGGAAAATAATCGAACGCGGTTATCGCGAGTTTGCTTAATTCCGATATACAATTTGCAACGTTGAACTCATTCTGAAAACATGGCGTAGCCGTGCAGAGTAGCTATCACCAAAAAATGCTCCAGCTATAATTACCGGTAAAGTCTCCCGCCAAGTTATATTAAAAATGAACGGAACAACGCAGGAAAAAATAATCCCACCTAGGCAGCAACGCGCTGGCGCTAAAGAGTATTCATGTTCATGTTTTGTAAATGGCGCGCCAAGATGGCGTGAACCGTGAACGGTTGGCATTTTGGGGAGGGGGCAGACCGACGAAGTGCGTGTGCACCCTTGTTCAGTGGTCGTTGTTTGACAGCGCCGCGCCTTTCGGCGGTTTCGAGGCGCAGCTCTGGTAGAGGGAAACCGCGGAGGGCAACAGTGGCCAACTGCGGACGAGTCCATTCGCTCGCCAAAGGGGAGAAAGGTGGTTGATCGTCCCGTAGACTCGGTTGTTGAATTATTTTCACTTCGGGGTAAAGCGGGGACTTGGCCGATCCTTCTTCCGCGATGATTAGGTCTCATAATATAATCCCGTGTGAATCGGCGGGTCAACTTCGGGAATGATGTGATAAAATGTGTGAGTGTTGTCGAAACGACGATCCCGGCACCCCTCCGAGCTCGTTTGAGTTCGGCCGTGTTCGCGGCTGACCCGACAGTCTTCAATCGGTCACCTGCATGAGCGGACCAGTTTACCCGTAAGATGTGTCAAGATTCATCACACAAGAGCAATAATCGTAGTTTCATTGTGAACGATTTTAAAGTGTGTTCGTCAAGAGGCAGTGCAGTTTTAGCCGGTCAGATTGAAATTAAAGTGAAATTCAAGCGGCTGTCAGGTAAGATTCAACAAATAGATTGATTATCCCAGACCCTGGGCGAACTCGGAAGATGATCGAAAGACGCGAATATCACGAGGCGAATCGACATCGTTAGGCTAAAAACCATACTGCTAATATTTCTCTCTATTCGATTAAATCCGAAGCAGTATCGCGTTGACAGAGATATTGTTCGGAGGCCGGGCGAAGTGACATAATGTCCCGTGTTGCCTTACTACGTCATATAGCGAAACTTATGTATTCCTCAATCACGAGTCCAAACTCTCTCGTTCGACGTCAAATTGAGTTGTTCTTTTTCTGTCCCCATTTACGTTTTACCCATAAAGTTTTTTTTTCTTTCACGGTACGCGCGACGCTATCAAACGCCGCAACCAGATGAAATTTTCGACTATCTTCCACCGTCGAGTGAAAAGCAGAAGCAAATACAAATGCTGAATGCAGATCATATTCGGAGTTGGAGCTGGTAGCACCAGTGGAATACGAGGAGCCGAGAGGCCCAAGCTAAGCTAGGCTAAGCGTGCAGCAGCGGGAACGCTTGGCATCGTCGCACCCGAGGCAGCGTTATGGAGAAGAGAAGAAAACATTCAGATCTACGGAAGTCGTCGCGCTCCTTCGAAATAATCATCCAGAGTTTAAATAATCATCGGGATATCTTCAAGTTCGTGACTCTGCCTTGATTTTTGAACTCAGGAATAAAATTTTCGCGGCCACTTCCGTCGCGTAGTCTCTACCCCATACTTCAACCATAATGCATCTACCGTTTTGACAGGTGACCCGAATCGAAGAAAATTAAAATTTTAATGAATAGATTACCGTGAGCTGATAACGTGCAACGCTAATCCTGAAAAGTTTGACAATTAAATTCAACCAACACCTTACGGATCGCGAAAATAAGTACATTGTTTTCAAGAGTCTTTACAATATTGCAGATGTCTACATTGTTGATACAACATATGCGAAAGTTGAGTCATTCAAACAATCATTCAATTCGGAAAAGCAAAAATGACTGTCGCCCACCGCATTTGAAAAAGCCTTCCGTTCGACATGTAGGAAAATATGCTCGTGTGGTAACCCGTAGAGATGTTTGTTTATTCATCTCGCTCGCCTCCCCCTCTTCTTCTGGAAGATCCATTTACAAATAATCTTCTGTAAACAAGGTGAATTATTTCATTGCGGGTGCACATCAGCTGTGTGACCGTGTAATCCCGGTTTACCGAAACCTACTTCTCTCTGTCTCCCTCGTCCCGCGGGATGCGCGAATGTCAGGGAAGCGACTAGGTGGCCACGCAGAAACCGAACGCACGCTTCAAATATCGATTCTGCTGCACGTCGCCGTCGTCACGTTCGTAAGAATGCAAAAATCGCTAACATATAACTATTTCCATTCGGCGAGCATGGGACCTGTTGGCCGCTTTATGTTTCAGGTTCGCTGCAGTTTTAATATAAAAAAAAATCAAAAAATGGTGGATAATTCGAAGGATCGGTAAAGCACCTCCGGTACAATGAAATTTGGGCATGTACTTCTCTTGACCAAACGTATAGTTAACGTAACATCTTTCATTTCGTTTATTTCCTCCTTGTGTTGCAGGTAGTGCACGTTGCATAGTTTTGAATCGAGCGAGAATTCCGCCGGCCAGATTCGCCATAGATGAATCATTTAAACGACGCTCGTTATTGTGACATCTCGATTCCCTTTTTCGTTTCAAATATGGCGCCGCCACCCGCAAGTTGACGGCGCGAAAGACAACCAAAGTAATATACCTACACGCGAAATCATATTCCCCGCAGCCACCACCTCCGGTTCGATAGCATAAATCTCGACCGTGTCAAACGCGAGATCATTTTTTTCAAATCGTATTCCTGAATCTATCGCTTGGGTACAACTTTTCCATTTCTCATTTACCATCATTTCTCTGTAACTACAATCTGCGCAATTAATAATTACTTATCTCATAAATGTTATATGGATGGTATACGTGTTTATATGAAAGTAGCAACACAAAGAGAAGGAATTAAAATGAGGATAGGGGAGAAAGAAAAGAGAAAAGTTCCGATATCAATTTTATTCGATCGCTACGCATATATTCGCGCGTGTAAATTATATTACCTCCTGATTCGTTGGTAGTTGAAGCGCGGGCTTCCAATCAAGGGAATTATAAGTCGATTGGATACTTGATTCGAAACTACGATGAATGCAGAAAGTAAATGCCGAACGAACGTTGCATCTGGGGCTCCGGGGAGAGGAGATACTTTTTGTGATATTTTTGTTTCGCGGGATCTTCTGTCGAGCTTGCGTTTCCCAAAACAAATATTTCCCCGGGCCGGTATTTGCGCACTTTGCGGGAATTTTAAACTGATAGTCCTCGTTTGAGCTAACTAATGTTTTGTTTAAGTCATAGATGTCGAAAGCCTTTTGAGAATCGATGAACTAAGGCGTAAAAACACGTTCTTTTTATATACACATCAATTCCCCGTCCGTCGATTGATCGTGCCTGATAATTTTATATCCACGGTTCCCGCGCTCGATGATTAATTTTCTTGCAAAACTACTTCGGACCGATTGGCTGGTCGGTAAGCAATTGCGGAATAATTGAATCGAGATATAATGTAGTAAATATTCGTAGAGTGTTTCGTTTTAGAGCTAACTTCAATCTCGCGAACACGATCAGTGGATTAATAGGTACTACTCGAAGTAGACACATTTACTCGTGCCCGGTGCTAAAGGTAGCTAAATTTTTTCAGGGGACGAAAATTGAAATTTTCCGGTTGTCGCAGGGCCCAGGTCCTCGAATATCGTGCGTGTAGATGCGATCGTGGTATCCGCCAATCAGATTACTCTTTTCTAGCCTCGTCCAATCACAACTCGATACATAGATTTCGAACGATGGTGTACGACCTGATATAAATTTCAGTCTACGACAATCTAGACTCATTATCTCCCGATCACGAGACAAACACCAGTTCAGCTCTGCTTCCACTCTCCAGAGTTATAGTCCACTCAGATGGCTTCTGTAACTCGAAAAGTTTGATACTTGCGGTTTTTCTTTTTTGTTTTCTTGTTCTTGCTTCTCCCTGTTTAAAAATGAAAACGCTGCATGTTTCGTTTCGCCCACGCGTTCCGTTCGTCATCCGGGTAGGTGGTTCGGTCGTGGTTTGGCACGATCCTGCATCCCCGCTCAGCGTCGTCGGAAGTTCTCTCTATCCGCGAGTCGAAGGATTTGGATTGGCGGGGATATTTGCTCGTAGGGAGTCGAGAGTCGCGCATACGCGCATGATCGAGGAACGCCGACGTATCCTCGGCTACCTGGCTTCTGAAAGTATAGTCCCATACCGGGATCATATAAACAGTTCCAGAATCAAAGTGGCAAAGCATACGTTAGCTCCACCTCACGGACGCGGTACCGACGAAGTGTTTTGTAACGGCAACGCTGTACTTTCGATTATCGGGAGGTCCGCGTACGCGGTGGTCGAAACTAGCCGAAGCTGGAGCCGAATGAAACTCCATTCCCATCGCGTCGACGACTACGCGGCTGCGTTGTCAAATTTTACTGTGACTGCCAAAATAATACCAGCGGGAGATTTCTTGTCCGCTGCTAACTCTCTTCCATCGACGTTACTCTTTTATATTAAACCCGTTTCTCGTCTTGTCGTAGTTTACAAAAGAATCAACACCCCGGCCAATAACCGATAATGATTATTAAAAATTTTACATCACGTCCCCCGGGACAGCTTAGATTGGAGAGGGGCTAGCCCGTGCACTCGAAGGAACGTTAAATGGGAAAAATTCACGACGGACAATTGAACCAAAACTTACGGGTCGCGCAATGATCGTAGTGACGGTACCGAATAATGAATATACGTGAAAATCGAAAGGGCGTACTCCTCGAGGTGGGGCGTCGGCGTCGGCGTCAGCTAGGTGACAAACCCGGTTGAGTCGAGTATGGGGTACACTTGTTCGCACGGGGACGGACCGACGGACACTCGGCCAGTAACAACAGCCATGCCGATGCACATCGTAATGCACCGATATTCATCTTACGATCTCCCGACAACTCCTGCCTACCTCGATGCACCAACGACGCAACGTGTTCGTGTGTCCGGTGCATTCGAACGCCCCCCACGACGGCCCCATGGGCTATACATACGGATCAGTGATATGGAATCGCCAAGGTTGTAATTTTCTAAGATATGAGCCAGCTTGTCTTACTATTTCAGATATTATAATTTTCTGTTGTTGTTTATTACCCATTCTTCACGCGTAATCTACTGGTAGTTTGTCTGTATCTTTAGGACAATTTGTTGTTATTGTTCCAGTCATAATGATGCGAGAACGGGTTACCTGCAGTATACATATAAGTACGTGCACTCTGCACCGTTACCGAGTGATCGAGAAAAACATTATTCCCAATGTGGGTGTCAAAAACAATCGGACCAGCGACTTGATTTACCGCAGTGTGCGACGATTGCTCAGTCTCGCAGGTTCTGACCTTGATTACTCTACCGCTGCATATGAATTTAATTTTGAAATCCTGAAAGCCATGAAGCACGTGGGCCAAGTTATTGGCCCTTGCTTATTTCGCGGTCAAGCAATCGCCCCCATGGTGATAATTTTGTTGTTGCGTTTCAAATAATTTTGGAAACAATTGATTGATCCGACATTGCTTTGGATGCATAACTTTCATACCGTCTACTTACTTTGAAATTTGAAAAACAAACTTGCTTATCGTTTGCTAAAACCAGCTATGACCACCGCTACCACCACGTAAACAATATCAAATCGTTGCACGTGACAATAATAATTTATATCTCTTTAATTCAAACCAACACCCTCCCGCCTTCCTCTGCTTGAATCAGTTTTTACTTGCAAAAATTTGAACATGCGATTATGGAAATTGTGGGGTGTCGCTTCCGATGACTATAGTTGTTTTTCAAAATTTGGCGCGGCGGTTATCACAATGAATGAACTTTCTTTTGTCGTTTTTAATTAGGACCATTTTTCAACGAGCGATGAGCATAACATAGGCACCCGGTGCAGCGGGAAAAAGACCGACGGTGATGGCGTCGTCTGCCGGTTGCGTCGAGCATGACGACGAAATGACGACGTTGCCACCACCCGTGTACTCCCCGCCGCCATAGTCAAAGTTCTCTTAGCCAATAAGCGTTGAGCCTTCTCTGAGTGGGCCAATGGTGGTCGCCGGCATCCATGTACTCCTGACTCCGCGGGCTGGAGCAGATCGCGAGTTAATTTCGATTCCGTTTGATTATTAAAACATCCTCGCGTACCGAGTGACTCGTACCTAGACTTTAACGATACTTTTAATATTTCTTTTCGACTATTTCACATCAAAATTGTATTCTTTGGTCAGAATAACCACCATAACTGCGGTACCGAGAGTGTTGCGCAGTTCCCGTGACCCAGATAACCGGGGGGAGTTCGCTCGCTGCCGGGAACAGCTGTTGGCCGCATAAAGATGGCCGTCGCTCCGGTATTTTGTAAAGTGCGCGCGCCGTTTGGCGGCCTCTGTTTCGGTTTCCCCACTGGATTCAGGGGCGTGTTTAGTCTCGCGAAAATGGGGGCAACGCGGAGAAAATGTCATCACAAGTCCGCTAGCGAACCATCGTCGCCTTTCAATATTTAGCCGTACCGTTTTCAATCGCTCGATTTTCAAAAAGTTTCTTAGCGCGTTCCAAAGCTAGAGAAATCAAACGATTCCGTTTTTTCAAAATTGTTTAGATTTCACTGAGTTATACCTGAAATCTGTACTTATATTAGAACGGAGAAACAGATCCCCCGGTTTGAGAACGCTTTATTCGCCCCTGCGGAATCCCCACCCGCCCCCACCCCCTAGCCTCGCGCTGCTCGTCGGCCGTCGTCGGTTCCTTGTTTGCCATACAAAATCCAATAGTTCGTCGAGTACACCGCAGCCGTGACAATGTCTGACGAGAGTTTGTCCCATCAGTGTACGGAAATATTTATAAAATTAACAAATTAGTGGCAAATATAAATACAGAGAAGTGAAATGAGGGTACAGAGGTGAAAGTTAACGTAAACTTATCGAGTTTATACCGCATAATAAGCGGTAACGGTGTGTTGGTGTGTCGCGTCGTTGCAGGGGCCACTTTTTCATTTTCATAACTAAACTAAACGTATTTGGAAAAACGATGATACACTCGATCGAAGTTGTGCGCATAACTTGATACGGTGGGTTTAGATTAAACGAAAAATTAATTATTTTCTTTTTAAACCAAGTTTAGTGTGATCTTACAAGTAAGCGGCCGGCCTCCTACTGGGAGAGGCTTTACGGTTTCCATGCGAGACAGCGTAAAATGTGTAACGTATTTCCCTTTAATATTGCGTAACAATAGCATAGAATCACTTCTAGTTCCGTTGTTAAGTTCTGACTGCTGTTTTAAACCTCCAACCTCTGCACTATATGCGTTAGAAGGAGGATCGGCGTGACGAGGGACGAGTGTGACTGAGAGAGAGTGGTCGGTGAACAAGAAAGAGAGAGCGAGAGAGAGAAAGAGCCAAGCACGAAGGGGAGGAGAGTCTTCTTCAATTCCCTACACTTTTTTCGTTGGGATTGTTCAGCAGTTTATTTCCGTACTTGGAAGTTAGCCTTACTCCTTTTTTTCCTTTATTTTCAGTTTTCCAATTCTATTTCCTCGGTGGACATCGATCCGGAATTGTATTCTAAAGGCATCAAAACTCGAATGACGCCTCGTCACGTTTTGAATCAGGAACCAAATTGGGCAACAGATTTTTAGCAAAATAAACTAAATCGAAATAAGGCGTAACCTAACGTACGTTGGTCGTATATCGTAAACGTTTCATCAACGTCGTTTACGAAATGCTCGTTTGAAGGTGAAGATCGTCCGTGAGACAAGTTGACAAACTCAGGGGGCTCACTGCTAATTTTTACTCATATTCTTCTTCCGGAAGCAAAGTGTAAGTCGCAACGATTCGGTGAATGAAGCCTAGCAGCTAAATCGATCGCTTTTAGCGTCCCGCTGCAGCGTCAAAGATTTTTTTTTCTTTTTTCTTTTTAATCGGCTAGTAAGCAAGGGGTAAGAATCGGCGTTACCCCTCGTTGGATTTGGCCCCTGGAAGATAGCCGGGCACGCCATGGCAACCAACATATGACTTCACTACGACTGCACGCCCGCGTTTTCACCGAGCCGCAATCTATTTTTAACTTTTTGAGCTTCCAAGCTTTACCCGAAGGGCAAATATTCTACTGTTCGTGCTGGCGAAATCCTGCATATTTAGCAGAGATTTATTTAATAATTAATCACTTGGTTCTGCTTCTCGTGTCTTTACGCCCTTTTTTTCTGTTGGCTGGTCAATCGTTCCTGCGTTATTAAATAAATCGTTTTCTCATCGCATTCTGCTACCCACGTCGTCCAATGATCCATAACCTCAAATTTGAACCGAAATTTTTGTTTAGGCCCGTTATCGTCTGCTAGACTATGACGTCATCAAATCCCCCCTGTGCTCGCGTCAAGTGGACATGTACCATGTATAGATATTTAAGCTACTCGCTATCGGCTCTCGCTTGCCTGCCTGCCCGCCTGCCGTATGCACTCAGAACTCTTCAACTCCGAAGGCGACTCTCAAAACCGGTATAGAGCCTTCAATGGTCTCACCCCCTATCGCGTATGCCTGCGTATCCCGGCGAATTCTCGAAAATCTAGTTTGATTCATGAAGCCCCTAGATCTTGATATAGAAAAAAATCATAAATTAAATGAGAAAATTCGAAAAAAACATATCTCAAATCATTAGACTGGCAAAGAATTGTAATGATTTAAGTTCTATGATGTCCAATGCTTGTAAAAATCGTTAATTTGAGATTAATTTCATGTTCCAGCATCTCCAATGTGATTTGAGATGAAACGAGCTCGTGGGGTGGACGAGGTAGCATCGGCAGCAGCAGCAGCAGCATTGAAACATTCGTCGGGAGGCGGAGGAGGAGGTAGCATTGGAGCTGGGGGTGGCGTAGGAGTCGGGGGGGGCATAGACTACCGTCCTACCACTGGTTTGGGAGTCGCAGTTGGGCCTGGTCAGCCTATAAGACCTATAACCACCAAGGAGATGCCGGGAAGCGTTCAGTTTGGTGCCGTTCAGGCGCAACAACAATATACAGGAGCCATAGTAATGCCTACAGCTGCTCCTTCTACTGTCAAGGTATTAAGATCAAACCTGGGACTGGTGCAAAAGTCATATATTTATAAGAAATCAATCATCTTGCAATAAATTTGTTTGGGAATATTATATGGCTCACCTAAGATATGCACACATTCCAATAGTTATCATTATTGGTTGTTGTACGTCACAGTGAAAAGCAATCTACTTGCGTCTTACATCGAATGATTACCTTCATACCTAATAATAATTGATATCGTTACATACAGTGGTAGTTATCTCTTTGAACAACGCAAATGCCTAATTACCTAAAAATAACTAATTAACACTTCCTGTGTCTTGGGTAACGGCGAACAATTATTTTTCCCCACAAACCTCACATTAGGAGTGTGTTATATATCCTCTATCAATATGCACAAGGGTCTTCTGAAACGGATTTGTGGAGTAGAACAATTTTGCAACGTTTGTTTTCTTCATGGCAGGTGCATTCAGGTAGTACAACGCCACCAACACCGACGGCTCCAGGAAGCAGCTTGAGCGGGGGAGCTGGATCGCAGCAATTTCAAAGGCTAAAAGTTGAAGATGCCTTATCTTACCTTGACCAAGTCAAGTATAAGTTCAATAATCAACCGCAGGTAAATAGCCAAATTTAATGCTAGAAAAACTTCTGTGAAAAACACTGCCTTGTTCTTTCTATGTTTCGATTTTTTTGAATAAATATAACAGCATCTTTTGTCCTCTCTAAAATTGTAAACAAATTTAGAATCATGACGGTGAAATTTACTTGTCCAGGTGTACAATGATTTTCTGGACATCATGAAGGAGTTCAAGTCCCAGAGTATCGATACACCAGGTGTAATAACAAGGGTTAGCAACCTCTTTAAGGGGCATCCGGAACTCATAGTGGGTTTTAATACCTTTTTACCTCCGGGTTACAAGATAGAAGTGCAAGCAAATGAGCAGGGATATGCTTTTCAAGTGTCCGTTAGTATGCCGAGTCCAACTGCTACGCATACCGCAACTCTCTCTCATCATTGCACGGTAAACGTGGGTTCTCCACCTATTGCCAGTCCTCCTACTCAACCAGCTAAGGCTCCGCCTGTCTTACAAATAATGCAGGGGTAAGTGGTAGAAGTTCATGGCAAACTTGATGGCATCAGCGATTATTGAATGGATTAGTAATTTTTTTCTGTTCCCTTACAGATCTGGCAGCATACACCACTCAATTGGAAATAACATTTCAACTAACAGCTTGACGGTTCATGCTCCAACTTCACCACCGGTCCAATCGTACAATAATTCGCACATTAGCGCAGCGCAGGCCCAGGCCGCTCAGGCATTGAGTCAGGCTCAAGACGGGACGCCGAATAGTGGCCAAACGCAACAGAGTCAACCTGTTGAATTCAATCATGCCATTAATTACGTCAACAAGATAAAGGTAATTTCACATGGTGGATTACGCAGATTCAATATTTTCAGCGCGAGTACTCGTGAACTTTATTAAATGGCAATCCCTATTCGCTTGTGATTTTAGAATCGATTTCAAGGTCAGCCCGACAAATATAAAAGATTCCTAGAAATTTTACATACGTATCAAAAGGAGCAGCGCAACTTGAAAGAATCCGGCCACCTTGGAACTGGCGGTGGCACAGCTGTTGGAGGAAGTGGAAAGCATCTAACAGAGGCGGAAGTCTACAGTCAAGTTGCTAAATTGTTTGAGAATCAAGAGGATCTCCTTGCAGAGTTTGGACAGTTTCTTCCTGACGCAACTAATCAACAAAGTCCCCTGGTGAGTTTATTAGTCTTTTGAAACAGTTTTCACTTCCAGCTATTCTTGCACTAGTTTATGGGAGCGTTCTTTCGGTGTGAATTTTGAAAAAATTCACACGACCATCTTTTAGTTTTAATTTCATTTAGTTGCTGCAGAAATATCTAACTCTAATTCGTGCCAGTCTGCTATGTTCCAGAGTAACAAAGGTGGAGCGGTTAACGATCATTCTGCGATCGTTAAAAAACCGCTAGGCTTGAAGGCGCTGTATAATAATTCTGGAAACATACCGAGAGAGCACAGGGAGACCGGGAACTTGGGTGGAATAGAAAGGGATAATCGAGATCATAGAGAGAGGGATAGAGAGAGACCGGGTGCTAGAGATTTGAATAGTGGTCAAAAGTTTGGTCACAGTGCTGGCCAACTAAAAAGAAGTCCGTCCTTTTCAACTTCCGGGTCAACAGGGAACTCTCACCATTCACAACACGGACAGCCTCCGTCTAAAAAGCACAAAATGGCGACGCTCAGAGATGTGACTTTTGCCGATGCTGGCAAATACGGGAGTCTCAATGACTACGCCTTTTTTGATAAAGTGAGTTTTATATTTAAGACCTAGTAGAATTTTCCTAACTACTCGCCCCTGATGATAAACTACCGAATATTTTTCATTACACAGGTGCGCAAGGCTCTGAGATCGCAAGAGGTTTATGAAAATTTCTTACGCTGTTTAGTTCTGTTCAACCAAGAGATTGTCTCAAAAACAGAACTGGTACAACTGGTAACACCTTTCCTGGGCAGGTTCCCAGAGCTCTTACGATGGTTCAAGGACTTTTTGGGGCACTCTTCGGATTCTTCCACTTCCACATCAGTTACAACGTGTGGCTTGAACGTAGAAACACTACCTAACAACGTTGTGAGAAGTCACCAAGATCGACCGCAAGGAGATTTGGCTATGGAAATCGATTACTCAACTTGCAAACGACTTGGAGCGTCTTACTGCGCATTACCCAAGTCTTACATTCAACCGAAATGCACTGGAAGAACGCAGCTATGTAAAGAGGTGCTCAACGACACCTGGGTCTCTTTTCCTACGTGGTCCGAAGACAGTACCTTTGTTACTTCCAGGTAAGACGAATTTTAAAGATTATTCGTGATTTTGACATTGTCGGTAATTTGAAAAATTCTCACATATTCCATACAATTTTCTAAACGTTATAGAAAAACTCAATACGAAGAGTTTATTTATCGCTGCGAGGATGAACGGTTCGAGCTGGATGGTGTTATAGAAACTAATGCAGCGACAATTCGAGTCCTCGAAGGGGTGCACAAAAAGATGAGTAGAATGAGCTCGGAAGAGATTCAAAAGTTTAGATTAGACGACTGTCTTGGGGGATGTTCACCGACGATACACCAGCGAGCACTTAGAAGGATATACGGAGACAAAGCTGGAGATATTATCGACGGGTTAAAAAAGAACCCTGTCGTTGCGGTGCCCGTTGTCCTTAGGAGGCTGAAGAGTAAGGAAGAAGAGTGGAGGGAAGCACAAAAAGGATTTAACAAAATTTGGAGAGAACAAAACGAAAAGTACTATTTGAAATCCCTGGACCATCAGGGGATCAATTTTAAACAAAATGACGTAAAAGCTCTCCGCTCCAAAAGTTTGTTCAATGAAATTGAAACGCTGTACGACGAGGTAAGTCAATGGAACCTTCTCTTTTTTTTTTTTTATTTCATCAGATTCAATTTACAGCTACTCCTATAATATAAAAATGTTTCTAATTAACCAGAGGCACGAGCAAGCAGATGACGGGACTGGGGAGGGCCAAGTGGGTGGCGGTGGTCCGCATTTAGTATTAGCATATAAAGACAAGTCTGTGCTAGACGATGCCGCAAATCTTTTGATTCATCACGTTAAGAGACAGACCGCTATTCACAAGGAAGACAAACAGCAGATAAAGTCACTTCTCAAGCATTTCATCCCCGACCTATTTTTCCATCCCCGACAAGAACTAAGTGACGACGAGCGGGACGAAGATGGTAATTCTTTGATCCTGTATTTAGACGAAAGTTGAGATTTTTCCTCCTCTGATTATCCATAATGCATAATTTCTCTTTTTTTCTAAATTTACAGATGACAAAGAGGATTTAGACTTACCAGCGTGTAGCACCAGCCAAATAACACCATCGACGATTACTTCTGGCGGCCTTCATGGTAGCAGAAATAAAACTGCTGCGTCCCCTAATCTACCCCTAATACCTGTAAAAACTGAACCGGACCTCAAACCCCCTTCCCATGCCTTGTCCGTTGACCCCGAGGAAGCATACACGCTCTTCATGGGCAGCAACAATTGGTATCTGTTTCTGAGGTTACATCAAATACTGTGCGAGAGGTTAACGAAGATGTATGAAAAAGCCGTTGCTTTGGCGGATGAGGAGTCCAGATACAAACAACAACGGAAGGAGAGCACAGCTGTTGCGTTGAGATTAAAACCAAAAAGTGAGTAAACTCGAAGTCCTTCCATCGAAGATTTTTTGTAATTTTTTATGACACCCTCTTAATACGGTCCTCTGTATTTTTTTCTTCCGTCATCGTAGATGAAATAGAGATAGAGGATTATTACCCCGCCTTTCTGGATATGGTGAAAAACGTTCTCGATGGCAACATGGAAAGTACAGCTTACGAAGATGCACTTCGCGAGATGTTTGGGATTCATGCGTACATAGCTTTCACCCTGGACAAAGTTGTCACGTATGCTGTGAGACAAGTAAGTTGATAAAAATATTTCGATCAATTTTTTAGGAGCACTTTCAAGATTGCCTCAATTTTAGTTTGCCTTGATATGAAAAGTGTGGCGGTATTTGTTGGTAACCCTGTCCGAATAACGCAGTTGCAGCATTTGGTGTCTGATCCAACTTGCCAGCAGTGCATGGAATTGTTTCAACGAGAGCAGAGACAGCCAAAGGACACTAGCGGAGCTGGAGGCTTATGTGCTACGGCGTATCTCAGGCTAGGGTCAGAAATTGCCTACCAGCGTAAAGCAGAGAGAGTTATGACTGATGAGAACTGTTTCAAAATACATATTGTGAGTATTTTATTCACTTTACTTTACCTTATCCATTATTCTCCGATATTATTAGCAAGAGTCATCACTTTAATTATCACTCAAGTTTCCCGGTTTCTATTTTTTTCTTTTATTATCTTATCTTTTTTCTTAACTTTTTTAGAATAGTATTAATCCGAACTTAGATACATTGTACTTTTAATACATTGTATATTTTGAAAATTATTGGTGATCAGGTATAATTTACCGTGGAATTTGTTCGGCATGGGATTGTTTTACAAATTGCAGATTGAATTATGAAGAGAAGCGATTATATGAAATTTATTCTTACATTTGCTGAGCGAGAGATCATTTTAAATTATGTTTAAAATTCGATTAACTTGTCATAAAAACAGTTTCATGTAAAAATCTATATTGTTGATTCATATTTGATCGATCTAACCGTTGTCTTCCAGTATAAAAAAGACTGCAAAATAACCATGGAGCTGCTGGATACAGAAAGTGACGATACCACAGAGGGTGGATGCAGGGATAGAGAGAGCGAGAGAGAGCGACAGAGAGAGGGTATAAGCGCGACGGAAAAATGGTCAACGTATGTTGAGAGGTACTCTGCTCCTCTTGGCCAGACTAGCCCGAAGGATATTCCAACCTCCGTAGATGACACGCCAACCAATCATCTTGTGAGTAGCGACCAGGCAGGAAGGGGGGGCAGGGGCAGAAAGCGCAAGAACGCTGATATTAACAAGAAGGTATAGGACCACACCCATAATCATAAACATTGCTGACATTGTAGTTTGCATTCATTCGGTACTTTTTAATAGTTTTTGTTGTGTACACTGCTACTGCGAATTGCGATTATTCATGTTTACCCAACAAACCAAAGCAATGTCCGAATTGGGTTTACTATTTTCTTTCTCGCAAGTTCAACGACTCGTCAGACGATAAATAACGCATGTATATTCGTAATGTGATTTATCTAATCACGCAGTACTTTTGCACGAACGAAACTGCAGACAGTATTTTTTAATTGGGATATGCACTCTATATTATTTTATTCCTAAAGCAAGGGCAAAAATTACAAAAAACATTACGTTGCTCTTAACGTTAAACGTATCTTATGTCAGGTCTTAGATGCGGGAGGATAGATTGCGTGTAAATATTTTTTATTCTAAGATTCGGTTGCCGCGTCCCCCCCACCCCCCCTTTACCGCGAGTCTTATATTATTTCATACTTTACAAGGTAGCTCCATTTCTCGTGGAATATCTAGTCTCAGATGTGTACAACGCTTTAAATGATAACAATCTTAAATATTGGGCTAGTGGATCTAGCCTCCTCGATCCACTTGAACTGTTACTGCTTTACTGCTCTCCATGATTCTTTGCCGATATCATCCGCAATTTGTTTTTTTGTTGTGCCACTACTTATTATTCGTAATTTCCAATCAGTCGCCATATTCGAACCAGTATTTATTTCGAGTTAGTTTAAATAAAACTTTGGTGGTAATTTCCGCTGGTTTCTTTTGTGCAAAAAGTTCGGAAAATTCGGAATCGATAAATAACCCTATTGAATAATTAATACATGATACTAAAAAAATTAGTACATGTACGTTTAATTAAACTAATTGAAAAAAATAATTTTGCAACATCCGCAGAGACTGTGATTGGCAATCGTTAATGCCTTGCATTAATTTTTCTTCTGTAACTCAACGTACTTTTTTTTTTTTTGTTATTACTATTATTTTTTTTTGTTTTTAACACTAAGACAGACATTTATTTGAAAAACGAACACCGCATCTCGTCAATCACTGAAAAATATTTTTTCTTTAGCAATTGCCACCTTTCAGTTTTGCTAATCTTCGACATGAGTTTTGAATTATTCGTAGTTTTAATCGTGCTGCGTGAGATATATGCCAACAATTTTTTGATATGCTTATTATATTGCCATTGGTTTTTTTTTTCCTTTTTTTTTTTGAGTTTATCCGTTGCTAAATTTGAATTTACCAAGCACAAAGTTTTTTTTTTTTTTTGAAAGAACGTCTTGTTTAATCTGCAAAATTTATCCTACCATAAAAATTTTCTCATATGTACAGCAGGTATCTGTGGCAACGATCTTTTCACAGGGTAGTTGTGATCGATACATCAGAAAGCTCACTGAATATTTCTAATACTCGAAAACCAGCTCTGAAAATCAATGATTTGAAAATATCTTAGCGTCATATCCGTCTCGTGTCATTTATGGGTGCTAGATTCAAAGTAGTAAATACGTAACCCCATGTAAAATAAACTTGATAAAACATTTTGAAAAAAAAAAGCAAAAGAAAAAAACATTTCTTAATTTTTTTTTTTTGTCTCTTACGAAGATTTGAATAAATTAATTGGCAAACAGGTTACCTTTTACCTTTGCAAAATAATTTATTATTCATTGTATAAAAAAATAATGTTTATAAGGTTATCGATAATTGTGATAGGCAATTTCTTGCAAAAGTCTCGAAACGAATAATAATCCAGTGACGATGAAATCGAAAGATGTCTAATTGACCAAAAGTATTGTCGTTTGTCCACAATCTCAAAAAACTGTAAATATTGCACCATAAAAAAAAAAAACAAGAAAAAAAAAGAAAATGATAATGAAAATGAAAAGAAAAAAAAAAATTGTACATAAATTTTGATACATTATTTAGGATAGCGGATATTGTTAATTTGTAAAATAATTTTTTGTCACTTTCATGAGATAGATCGGTGAAGCCTTTTGGAATCTAGATGCCTTTTGAAAAAAAAAATAATAAACGATGAATCATTAATAACAAAAGACGCCAAATAAAATTTCTAATCTCGTGTATAAAATGATAAAAAAAAAAAAGAAGAAAAAAATTGAATTTTAAACGAAAAATTGTATAATTATTTGATAAAAATTAAAATTCGGAATCTTTCGTACGGCTAAAAATTGATGCGGCATGCTTCTTCGAAGTATAGTTTATAACAAGATTGGCGTTTCTAATTTTTCAACACGTCAGTGGCGCTTTTCATAAATAGTTTTTAACAAAAAAGCTACCTTAGGCACGTGGCGTTGTGTAGCAGTAAATATCAAAGTGGAGAGATCTTGCTGGTTCAATTGTTGAATTCTTCAATTTTCAATTTTAAAATCAGTCTTTATTCCTTGCCAGCTGTCCCATTGCGCATTTATTATCATCCTTCTTCAGATAAAAAATTTTGCCGATGTAAGATCTTGCCAGAGAAACGAAAGTTATCGATCATGTAGTTTTGCGTAGAGTCATCCGATGAAAAGTACCACTAACTTGAAAAATTTCCCAAAGGTTTCATTGTAATTGCTAGACCACCTAATAGTTACTGGCTCGGTGATGGCTCTTGACACGACCATCCGATTTTCAAATTCTTGGGCAAATAATTGTCCAGTGGCAACGATTTGCATTATTTCTTCATTCTGCTGCCTTCTAACGTTATATCCGTGAACACATATCGACTAAATAATCAACAAAAACTGATGTATCACCATTATCCTTGCCCGGGCATGATTCGAGCGAATATCAAAGAATTGTCAAACATTGGAAATTCTCAAGTACAGATTATTTTATCTGTGGATCAGGATATTGTCTTTGTTTTGTGATATAGTACACGGTTGTAACCAAAGATTGGATTTTGCAATGTCGTCGATAATCTGAAGTCAAGTATGGCCAATATAGCAAGCAGACTCATCCCGTGCAAATGTAGATTCCTTACCTATGGCCTCCAATCCTTCCCTCGTCCTATTTTCTGTTTCCCACCTCCGACCCGGACCCCGTTATATGATGAATTTTAATCTTGGAATATATAATAAGATATATATTTTGTAACTATAAATTATATATGGAGTGTGTGTGTATATATGTGTATATATATGAATGGAATTTGTATATATACATATATATATTCATATATAAATAAATAAATATATTGTATAGAAGAGAGAGATATTGAAATACATGAACAATGCTTTTAAACATGATCGTCTATCATTTTTGTACCACTAAATTATCAGTTTTTATCCAAAAAAAAAACAAAAAAAACAAACAAATTTACGTTTTATTTTTTTTTAACTTTTTTTCCAATGCCAGTTATTGATTAAGAATGTAAAAATTCCTTTCATTACCATGAACATAATGGTATCTTGATTTTTATCTTTCTTTTGATTACAATCTCAGTTCTTTCTGTGTACATCCTTTTTAACGAAACAATTTTTGATTTGGTCAGTCATCCTGGTTATTCACTGCAAATCCGATTGATTGCCTTAATTGTCAAATACGTATCTTTTTGAGAAATCGACATACAGAGAGAATAATATATCTCTTTTCTAACAGACTCTCATGCCACTTTCAATGAGGAATGATTTGATGATTCTGTTTTTTAATAATTTCATTGGATTTGGCAAAGAGTTCCGACATTATTATATACTTAAGTTATAATTGCGGCGTTGCTAATGTTTTATTATAATTTTTGTCATTATACTTAAGAAAAAAATTCCCTCTTTTTTGGGTCTGTTGTCATATTTTAAGAGATATGAATTTTTGTTCTGCGCATCCCCACAGAAAAAAAGAAAACAAACTTAGAATATTTACCAGCGTAATGTGGTGGACTAACAATAACTCTGATAATTTTCTTTACTTTATCCTTATTTGATTATTGGTTGAAAGTTAGACGGTTTGAAGAAGCACCCTCAGATCTCGATCAGATTTTCAAAAATCTATAGAAATTCTTTTCTTTTCTCCTCAGAGCTTTGGAGTGACTTAATAAAATTGTGACGATAATCACGGGAGAGAATTGTAGGAAACTGTAGACATAACGTTATTCACGTGAAATGTTAGTTTGTTATTTTAAAAAAAAACAATAATCAAACGGCCGAATTTTTGGTTTTCAATTCGAACATGAGTTAGCACCTAGATCACGAGGTGTGTATGAAAACTCATATTCACGTCAGTGGGTGTTGGCGTAAATTCGAAATCGAAGAGTTTTTTTAATTACAAATACGTTTGTCACAGATTTTTCTCAAAGATTTAACATTATTTTTCAACTGAAACGAAACCGGACCTGACATAACAAAGCGAGAGTTATGAGAAATAACTAACTTGAAAACCATGTATACCCTTTATGTTGGGTTAATATCGAGCTGTCACTGTTGTAGATGGAAGGAAGCAGTTGGAGCTCATTTGACAGACTTTTGGCAGGCCGCAAGCCAGTATTTTTATGCCGCAATGTCAGGCAGTGGCGAAAGCGAGTATCTAGGATGGCAAGGTCGCCCTCGGCGAATGCCGCTCATCCGGACAAACCACCAGAGTAAGTTCTTGCTCGCTCTCTATTCCCTGATTACTATCCAACATCGCGATGCTTTTGCCCCCGATGCTGAAATCTTTCATGTCTCTAGGTCAACGGCAGCTGGCGTTAAAGCACTTCATACGACACCTGGGCTTTTGGAGAGGCCTCCGCCTCTGAGAATGTCCGACGCAGGAGACAGCGGCGATATAATCAACACCGATGAAACTCAGTGCCGATTTAATCCAAACAGTTATAAGATGCTCTACGTTGCCAGTAAAGAAGCTTTCCTTTATAAACCGAATTCCTTCACCAGAGCAAGAGTGGTAAGCTTGATTTTTGAACATTAACAGTATTAATTTTTCCATTTTTCATCAATTTTCGATCCTTTCTAATGGAAAAAATCTTTCAGTGTCATCCAGCGGTAACGAAGCGGTTAAACTCCAAGTTCCATCAGTGGCTTTCAAGTTGGGCGACGCAGCACGTGGCGAATACGCAGCATCGCTTGTGTCAAGACTGGCTAATGGGTCGTTACGAAAATTTAATTCCACACAGGACACGTGTAGTGACCGATAACGATCAATCTCGCTCTCCTTATCGGCAGTACAATCGATATCGGATAGAACGTTTAAAGTCTGAGACTTCAACCGAACTGTGTGCATAGCCCCCCCTCCTCCCCACAGATTTCTGTTGTGAATACATTGAATAGAATGGACAAAAAAAACAAACAATTTATAACGAACGAGAGTGAACTCAGTGAACTAGTGTGAATATAAAACTTAAGGTTGTGTTCTTAGTTTGAATATAGGTTTTACTTTTATACACACATTATTAAAAAGTGATCAATGATTTTAACCACAGACGGCGTTTGATATGGTTGTGATCTTTTGAGCTATCTTTTTGCGAGAGGTATGGATGAGACCCACGAAATCCGATGAAAATATCAAATCCTTGGTTTAGACACGAGTCGGTAATTCTGGACAGACTTTGTACAGAACGAAGCGATTGAGAAAAATGTGTATTTGTGCGAAGATCAAAATCTATGGATCATTTGCTACGTCAGAAAGATCTTCAGATTTCATTTAGAAATATTTATGCAGAGTATTCAATTTTTTTACAAATTGTCGATTGTATAATAAATACAGAGAGGGTCGTAGCTACTAGTTAATAAAACTGATACTGTTGATTTTTCAAAACAATCTTTTCGCCTTTATTATAGACAACCAGGTCATGGAAACTTGCACAGCGATGAAGGATAATTGGTCGTTTGTGAGACTCGTTGCTAATCAGATTGATTATGTGAAATATTCTCAGTTTCCATAATGTGGATGACAAAGATATTAACGCCGAATTTGAACGACATTGTTAAGTACACGTGGAAAATTTAAAACCCAAGCATAAATGGTTGACTTCATTACCATATCTTTCATTTTCTCCCTCTCAACATACATAAGTAAGTATGTGCTAGAATATTGGTTGATGGATTCCTCGCATATTGAACAACGTGTCATCCATTTTGAGACTGACGATTAGTATCTTTTGATTTTGGACTTTTTTCCATGGTGAATTGGCGATAACTCGATCAATTTAATAGATAAATTGATTTGGCTTGCAGATTCGGATTCCTGAAATCAGAATACCTAAAAGTTTTTCGCTCAAATTTCATCGAACATCTCTCCAAAAATGTACAAAGACTATAGTCTTTGGTGTTTTTTCGCTCAAATTTTCTGCAAAATCGCTCGAAAAATGTACGAAGACTATAATCTTTGGTGTTTTTTCGCTCAAATTTCATCGAAAATCGCTCGAAAAATGTACAAAGACTATAGTCTTTGGTGTTTTTTCGCTCAAATTTTCTGCAAAATCGCTCGAAAAATGTACAAAGACTATAGTCTTTGGTGTTTTTTCGCTCAAATTTCATCGAAAATCGCTCGAAAAATGTACAAAGACTATAGTCTTTGGTGTTTTTTCGCTCAAATTTCATCGAAAATCGCTCGAAAAATGTACAAAGACTATAGTCTTTGGTGTTTTTTCGCTCAAATTTTCTGCAAAATCGCTCGAAAAATGTACAAAGACTATAGTCTTTGGTGTTTTTTCGCTCAAATTTTCTGCAAAATCGCTCGAAAAATGTACAAAGACTATAGTCTTTGGTGTTTTTTCGCTAAAATTTCATCGAAAATCGCTCGAAAAATGTACAAAGACTATAGTCTTTGGTGTTTTTTCGCTCGAATTTCATCGAAAATCGCTCGAAAAATGTACAAAGACTATAGTCTTTGGTGTTTTTTCGCTCGAATTTCATCGAAAATCGCTCGAAAAATGTACAAAGACTATAGTCTTTGGTGTTTTTTCGCTCAAATTTTCTGCAAAATCGCTCGAAAAATATACAAAGACTATAGTCTTTGGTGTTTTTTCGCTCAAATTTCATCGAAAATCGCTCGAAAAATGTACAAAGACTATAGTCTTTGGTGTTTTTTCGCTCGAATTTCATCGAAAATCGCTCGAAAAATGTACAAAGACTATAGTCTTTGGTGTTTTTTCGCTCGAATTTCATCGAAAATCGCTCGAAAAATGTACAAAGACTATAGTCTTTGGTGTTTTTTCGCTCGAATTTCATCGAAAATCGCTCGAAAAATGTACAAAGACTATAGTCTTTGGTGTTTTTTCGCTCGAATTTCATCGAAAATCGCTCGAAAAATGTACAAAGACTATAGTCTTTGGTGTTTTTTCGCTCAAATTTTCTGCAAAATCGCTCGAAAAATATACAAAGACTATAGTCTTTGGTGTTTTTTCGCTCGAATTTCATCGAAAATCGCTCGAAAAATGTACAAAGACTATAGTCTTTGGTGTTTTTTCGCTCGAATTTCATCGAAAATCGCTCGAAAAATGTACAAAGACTATAGTCTTTGGTGTTTTTTCGCTCAAATTTTCTGCAAAATCGCTCGAAAAATATACAAAGACTATAGTCTTTGGTGTTTTTTCGCTCAAATTTCATCGAAAATCGCTCGAAAAATGTACAAAGACTATAGTCTTTGGTGTTTTTTCGCTCGAATTTCATCGAAAATCGCTCGAAAAATGTACAAAGACTATAGTCTTTGGTGTTTTTTCGCTCGAATTTCATCGAAAATCGCTCGAAAAATGTACAAAGACTATAGTCTTTGGTGTTTTTTCGCTCGAATTTCATCGAAAATCGCTCGAAAAATGTACAAAGACTATAGTCTTTGGTGTTTTTTCGCTCGAATTTCATCGAAAATCGCTCGAAAAATGTACAAAGACTATAGTCTTTGGTGTTTTTTCGCTCAAATTTTCTGCAAAATCGCTCGAAAAATATACAAAGACTATAGTCTTTGGTGTTTTTTCGCTCGAATTTCATCGAAAATCGCTCGAAAAATGTACAAAGACTATAGTCTTTGGTGTTTTTTCGCTCAAATTTTCTGCAAAATCGCTCGAAAAATATACAAAGACTATAGTCTTTGGTGTTTTTTCGCTCAAATTTCATCGAAAATCGCTCGAAAAATGTACAAAGACTATAGTCTTTGGTGTTTTTTCGCTCAAATTTTCTGCAAAATCGCTCGAAAAATGTACAAATCTTTGGTGTTTTTTCGCTCAGATTTCATCGAAAATCGCTCGATAAATTGGCGATAACTTTCGCAATTTTATAGATAGATCAATTTGGCTTTCAGATTCGGATTCCTGAGATCAAAATACAGAAGAATACCATAGAGAAGTCGATAAAAAAAAATGTCGATTTTTCGCCCAAATTTTGAAAAAAACAAAGGCTATAGGCTTAGGATTTTCTCGATTTTGGGGCCAAAAATGAAGTATTTTTAAAATTGATTGTAGGACGCTTTTCTGATGTAGTTTTGCGTCAGGAACACGAATACGTCAATTAAATTAATCTAGAATCAAATTCCGTCGAGATATCCTTGATTTTTCACTTTTCAGATCGATAAATCAGCGATAACTTTCGCAATTTTATAGATAGATCAATTTGGCTTTCAGATTCGGATTCCTGAGATCAAAATACATAAGAATACCATAGAAAAGTCGATAAAAAAAAATGTCGATTTTTCGCCCAAATTTTGAAAAAAACAAAGGCTATAGGCTTAGGATTTTCTCGATTTTGGGGCCAAAAATGAAGTATTTTCAAAATTGATTGTAGGACGCTCTTCTGATGTATTTTCGCGCCAGGAACACGAATACGTCGATTAAATTAAACTAGGAGTAATATTTTCCGAGATAATTCAATTCTTCCGCAGCTGCAATTTACTTTTATGATGTATACTCACCTCTGATTTTTTTATTTTTTCAGGAGACAAACGAGCAGCCTACGGAGTACTTGGGCCTCTCGTCGGGATGAAGGACTATCCTCGGAGCATCTCCAAAGTCAATCATCATATGTTTGGAGTAGATAATTTGTATGAATAAGTCATGATATATATATATGATCGTTCTGAATTCATTTTTCTGCTTAAGAACTGTCAAATTGATATTCTAATGGTAATCGAAATAGAAGTATTGTATGTATACTTTTCTAACTCATCATAATCGTATACGTAGGAATGAATATAACTGTAAAAATGAATCCATAATAGGTATTGCGATGTCTTCACATGTATTTTCCACCGTTGATTTATCAATAAACATTAACTACTATCAATACACGATTGTTTAACTATTATTGATCTCATCCCTGCACACCTCCTTCACTCATATTTGTTGTTGGCAAAATTCCTAGATCATATCCTACATGATATCATACATCATCACATGCATGCATGCTTGTCATCATGCTTTGTCTCGGAATGGCTCCTCGCCTGTCCTGTTCTCCTGATACCAAACTCGATTTTTGGGCAAATTTGCCAAACCGGAAGTGATAAGGTAGATCCCTACAATACCGGCCCTGGAAATCCAAGGCACATTTTGGCCAAAAATTGAATTTTGGTGTCAGGAGAACAGGACAGGCAAGGAGCCAGTTCATCCAGCCATCATGTGCATGCATGTGCATGCATGTGTATCTCATCATACTCGTCTGTCGAATGATCAATGGATCATATGCGTATCTATGCAGGCTTCATCATGTGTATGCATGTGCATCTCATCATACTCGTCTGTCGAATGATCAATAGATCATATGCGTATCTATGCAGGCTTCATCATGTGTATGCATGTGCATCTCATCATACTCGTCTACCGAATTATTGATAGATCATATGCGACTGCGTGCAGGCCACGTCATGTGCATCTATGTGTATTCTATCATGCTTTATTAGAACCGGAAGTGATAAGGTAGATCGCTACAATATCGGCCCTGCAAATCCAAGGCACATTTTGGCCAAAAATTGAATTTTGGTATCAGGAGAACAGGACAGGCAAGGAGCCAGTTCATCCAGCCATCATGTGCATGCATGTGCATGCATGTGTATCTCATCATACTCGTCTGTCGAATGATCAATGGATCATATGCGTATCTATGCAGGCTTCATCATGTGTATGCATGTGTATCGTATCATACTCATCTACCGAATTATTGATAGATCATATGCGACTGCGTGCAGGCCATGTCATGTGCATCTATGTGTATTCTATCATGCTTTATTAGAACCGGAAGTGATAAGGTAGATCGCTACAATATCGGCCCTGCAAATCCAAGGCACATTTTGGCCAAAAATTGAATTTTGGTATCAGGAGAACAGGACAGGCAAGGAGCCAGTTCATCCAGCCATCATGTGCATGCATGTGCATGCATGTGTATCTCATCATACTCGTCTGTCGAATGATCAATGGATCATATGCGTATCTATGCAGGCTTCATCATGTGTATGCATGTGCATCTCATCATACTCGTCTGTCGAATGATCAATAGATCATATGCGTATCTATGCAGGCTTCATCATGTGTATGCATGTGTATCGTATCATACTCATCTACCGAATTATTGATAGATCATATGCGACTGCGTGCAGGCCACGTCATGTGCATCTATGTGTATTCTATCATGCTTTATTAGAACCGGAAGTGATAAGGTAGATCGCTACAATATCGGCCCTGCAAATCCAAGGCACATTTTGGCCAAAAATTGAGTTTTGGTATCAGGAGAACAGGACAGGCAAGGAGCCAGTTCATCCAGCCATCATGTGCATGCATGTGCATGCATGTGTATCTCATCATACTCGTCTGTCGAATGATCAATGGATCATATGCGTATCTATGCAGGCTTCATCATGTGTATGCATGTGCATCTCATCATACTCGTCTACCGAATTATTGATAGATCATATGCGACTGCGTGCAGGCCATGTCATGTGCATCTATGTGTATTCTATCATGCTTTATTAGAACCGGAAGTGATAAGGTAGATCGCTACAATATCGGCCCTGCAAATCCAAGGCACATTTTGGCCAAAAATTGAGTTTTGGTATCAGGAGAACAGGACAGGCAAGGAGCCAGTTCATCCAGCCATCATGTGCATGCATGTGCATGCATGTGTATCTCATCATACTCGTCTGTCGAATGATCAATGGATCATATGCGTATCTATGCAGGCTTCATCATGTGTATGCATGTGCATCTCATCATACTCGTCTGTCGAATGATCAATAGATCATATGCGTATCTATGCAGGCTTCATCATGTGTATGCATGTGCATCTCATCATACTCGTCTACCGAATTATTGATAGATCATATGCGACTGCGTGCAGGCCATGTCATGTGCATCTATGTGTATTCTATCATGCTTTATTAGAACCGGAAGTGATAAGGTAGATCGCTACAATATCGGCCCTGCAAATCCAAGGCACATTTTGGCCAAAAATTGAGTTTTGGTATCAGGAGAACAGGACAGGCAAGGAGCCAGTTCATCCAGCCATCATGTGCATGCATGTGCATGCATGTGTATCTCATCATACTCGTCTGTCGAATGATCAATGGATCATATGCGTATCTATGCAGGCTTCATCATGTGTATGCATGTGCATCTCATCATACTCGTCTGTCGAATGATCAATAGATCATATGCGTATCTATGCAGGCTTCATCATGTGTATGCATGTGCATCTCATCATACTCGTCTACCGAATTATTGATAGATCATATGCGACTGCGTGCAGGCCATGTCATGTGCATCTATGTGTATTCTATCATGCTTTATTAGAACCGGAAGTGATAAGGTAGATCGCTACAATATCGGCCCTGCAAATCCAAGGCACATTTTGGCCAAAAATTGAGTTTTGGTATCAGGAGAACAGGACAGGCAAGGAGCCAGTTCATCCAGCCATCATGTGCATGCATGTGCATGCATGTGTATCTCATCATACTCGTCTGTCGAATGATCAATGGATCATATGCGTATCTATGCAGGCTTCATCATGTGTATGCATGTGCATCTCATCATACTCGTCTGTCGAATGATCAATAGATCATATGCGTATCTATGCAGGCTTCATCATGTGTATGCATGTGCATCTCATCATACTCGTCTGTCGAATGATCAATAGATCATATGCGTATCTATGCAGGCTTCATCATGTGTATGCATGTGCATCTCATCATACTCGTCTGTCGAATGATCAATGGATCATATGCGTATCTATGCAGGCTTCATCATGTGTATGCATGTGCATCTCATCATACTCGTCTGTCGAATGATCAATAGATCATATGCGTATCTATGCAGGCTTCATCATGTGTATGCATGTGTATCGTATCATACTCATCTACCGAATTATTGATAGATCATATGCGACTGCGTGCAGGCCACGTCATGTGCATCTATGTGTATTCTATCATGCTTTATTAGAACCGGAAGTGATAAGGTAGATCGCTACAATATCGGCCCTGCAAATCCAAGGCACATTTTGGCCAAAAATTGAGTTTTGGTATCAGGAGAACAGGACAGGCAAGGAGCCAGTTCATCCAGCCATCATGTGCATGCATGTGCATGCATGTGTATCTCATCATACTCGTCTGTCGAATGATCAATGGATCATATGCGTATCTATGCAGGCTTCATCATGTGTATGCATGTGCATCTCATCATACTCGTCTACCGAATTATTGATAGATCATATGCGACTGCGTGCAGGCCATGTCATGTGCATCTATGTGTATTCTATCATGCTTTATTAGAACCGGAAGTGATAAGGTAGATCGCTACAATATCGGCCCTGCAAATCCAAGGCACATTTTGGCCAAAAATTGAGTTTTGGTATCAGGAGAACAGGACAGGCAAGGAGCCAGTTCATCCAGCCATCATGTGCATGCATGTGCATGCATGTGTATCTCATCATACTCGTCTGTCGAATGATCAATGGATCATATGCGTATCTATGCAGGCTTCATCATGTGTATGCATGTGCATCTCATCATACTCGTCTGTCGAATGATCAATAGATCATATGCGTATCTATGCAGGCTTCATCATGTGTATGCATGTGCATCTCATCATACTCGTCTACCGAATTATTGATAGATCATATGCGACTGCGTGCAGGCCATGTCATGTGCATCTATGTGTATTCTATCATGCTTTATTAGAACCGGAAGTGATAAGGTAGATCGCTACAATATCGGCCCTGCAAATCCAAGGCACATTTTGGCCAAAAATTGAGTTTTGGTATCAGGAGAACAGGACAGGCAAGGAGCCAGTTCATCCAGCCATCATGTGCATGCATGTGCATGCATGTGTATCTCATCATACTCGTCTGTCGAATGATCAATGGATCATATGCGTATCTATGCAGGCTTCATCATGTGTATGCATGTGCATCTCATCATACTCGTCTGTCGAATGATCAATAGATCATATGCGTATCTATGCAGGCTTCATCATGTGTATGCATGTGCATCTCATCATACTCGTCTACCGAATTATTGATAGATCATATGCGACTGCGTGCAGGCCATGTCATGTGCATCTATGTGTATTCTATCATGCTTTATTAGAACCGGAAGTGATAAGGTAGATCGCTACAATATCGGCCCTGCAAATCCAAGGCACATTTTGGCCAAAAATTGAGTTTTGGTATCAGGAGAACAGGACAGGCAAGGAGCCAGTTCATCCAGCCATCATGTGCATGCATGTGCATGCATGTGTATCTCATCATACTCGTCTGTCGAATGATCAATGGATCATATGCGTATCTATGCAGGCTTCATCATGTGTATGCATGTGCATCTCATCATACTCGTCTGTCGAATGATCAATAGATCATATGCGTATCTATGCAGGCTTCATCATGTGTATGCATGTGCATCTCATCATACTCGTCTACCGAATTATTGATAGATCATATGCGACTGCGTGCAGGCCATGTCATGTGCATCTATGTGTATTCTATCATGCTTTATTAGAACCGGAAGTGATAAGGTAGATCGCTACAATATCGGCCCTGCAAATCCAAGGCACATTTTGGCCAAAAATTGAATTTTGGTATCAGGAGAACAGGACAGGCAAGGAGCCAGTTCATCCAGCCATCATGTGCATGCATGTGCATGCATGTGTATCTCATCATACTCGTCTGTCGAATGATCAATAGATCATATGCGTATCTATGCAGGCTTCATCATGTGTATGCATGTGTATCGTATCATACTCATCTACCGAATTATTGATAGATCATATGCGACTGCGTGCAGGCCATGTCATGTGCATCTATGTGTATTCTATCATGCTTTATTAGAACCGGAAGTGATAAGGTAGATCGCTACAATATCGGCCCTGCAAATCCAAGGCACATTTTGGCCAAAAATTGAATTTTGGTATCAGGAGAACAGGACAGGCAAGGAGCCAGTTCATCCAGCCATCATGTGCATGCATGTGCATGCATGTGTATCTCATCATACTCGTCTGTCGAATGATCAATAGATCATATGCGTATCTATGCAGGCTTCATCATGTGTATGCATGTGTATCGTATCATACTCATCTACCGAATTATTGATAGATCATATGCGACTGCGTGCAGGCCACGTCATGTGCATCTATGTGTATTCTATCATGCTTTATTAGAACCGGAAGTGATAAGGTAGATCGCTACAATATCGGCCCTGCAAATCCAAGGCACATTTTGGCCAAAAATTGAATTTTGGTATCAGGAGAACAGGACAGGCAAGGAGCCAGTTCATCCAGCCATCATGTGCATGCATGTGCATGCATGTGTATCTCATCATACTCGTCTGTCGAATGATCAATGGATCATATGCGTATCTATGCAGGCTTCATCATGTGTATGCATGTGTATCGTATCATACTCATCTACCGAATTATTGATAGATCATATGCGACTGCGTGCAGGCCATGTCATGTGCATCTATGTGTATTCTATCATGCTTTATTAGAACCGGAAGTGATAAGGTAGATCGCTACAATATCGGCCCTGCAAATCCAAGGCACATTTTGGCCAAAAATTGAATTTTGGTATCAGGAGAACAGGACAGGCAAGGAGCCAGTTCATCCAGCCATCATGTGCATGCATGTGCATGCATGTGTATCTCATCATACTCGTCTGTCGAATGATCAATGGATCATATGCGTATCTATGCAGGCTTCATCATGTGTATGCATGTGTATCGCATCATACTTCATCACATGCTTGCCTGATATCCATCATTGCAGAACTTACCTTTTCAGGTTCTGGAATTTTGTCAGGGCCTGATGTCGTGATGCGTTGCTTACATATGAAGGATTTTATGAGTGATAAGGACAAGGGTGTAAATCAACGTCGATGCAACATTCATTTTAAAGGGGCTCTTTGTTTATTATTAATTAATCAACGATACAAAATCAATATTATTACTATGTACTCAGAGATATGGTTTCTTAAATAAATAAGTTACAATAAAATTGACAAAAGTTCATTTCAATCACTCCAGGAAGTACGTGATCTATAGCTAATATCTGTATGTTGAATATAATGTGGTATGTACTGTCATTTAGTTGATCAGTGGGATAAACCATTCGTCAGATGCGCCACAGTCTTGCAGATGCAGATGCAGTCCTTCAATTTTGAATGAGAGGCGGTGTTGCTTCGTAGGCCGTCAATTTTCCGCCTGCAACAGAAGAAAAAACATTAAAAAATCATGAATAAACCAACAATAAATAGCAGCTCCATCGAATAAGCAAGTTATCGCCAATTTATCAATCTGAAAAGCAATAAATGAAGGATATCTCGATGGGATTTGATTCTAGATTAATTGAATCGACGTATTCGTGTTCCCTGCGCAAAAATACGTAGAATAAGCGTCCTGCAATTGATTTTGCAAATGTATGGAAGAACACCGGAGTCGTCGTACATTTTCGAGCGATTTTCGATGAAATTTGAGCGAAAAAACACCAAAGACTATAGTCTTTGTATATTTTTCGAGCGATTTTCGATGAAATTTGAGCGAAAAAACACCAAAGACTATAGTCTTTGTACATTTTTCGAGCGATTTTGCAGAAAATTTGAGCGAAAAAACACCAAAGACTATAGTCTTTGTACATTTTTCGAGCGATTTTCGATGAAATTTGAGCGAAAAAACACCAAAGACTATAGTCTTTGTACATTTTTCGAGCGATTTTCGATGAAATTCGAGCGAAAAAACACCAAAGACTATAGTCTTTGTACATTTTTCGAGCGATTTTCGATGAAATTTGAGCGAAAAAACACCAAAGACTATAGTCTTTGTACATTTTTCGAGCGATTTTCGATGAAATTCGAGCGAAAAAACACCAAAGACTATAGTCTTTGTACATTTTTCGAGCGATTTTCGATGAAATTCGAGCGAAAAAACACCAAAGACTATAGTCTTTGTATATTTTTCGAGCGATTTTGCAGAAAATTTGAGCGAAAAAACACCAAAGACTATAGTCTTTGTACATTTTTCGAGCGATTTTCGATGAAATTTGAGCGAAAAAACACCAAAGACTATAGTCTTTGTACATTTTTCGAGCGATTTTCGATGAAATTCGAGCGAAAAAAC
This sequence comes from Athalia cordata, assembly GCA_963932425.1. NCBI lineage: Eukaryota > Metazoa > Arthropoda > Insecta > Hymenoptera > Athaliidae > Athalia > Athalia cordata. Next base: position 3,651,339 of record OZ010627.1, read on the forward strand.
ACCAAAGACTATAGTCTTTGTACATTTTTCGAGCGATTTTCGATGAAATTCGAGCGAAAAAACACCAAAGACTATAGTCTTTGTATATTTTTCGAGCGATTTTGCAGAAAATTTGAGCGAAAAAACACCAAAGACTATAGTCTTTGTACATTTTTCGAGCGATTTTCGATGAAATTTGAGCGAAAAAACACCAAAGACTATAGTCTTTGTACATTTTTCGAGCGATTTTCGATGAAATTTGAGCGAAAAAACACCAAAGACTATAGTCTTTGTACATTTTTCGAGCGATTTTCGATGAAATTTTAGCGAAAAAACACCAAAGACTATAGTCTTTGTACATTTTTCGAGCGATTTTCGATGAAATTTGAGCGAAAAAACACCAAAGACTATAGTCTTTGTACATTTTTCGAGCGATTTTCGATGAAATTCGAGCGAAAAAACACCAAAGACTATAGTCTTTGTACATTTTTCGAGCGATTTTCGATGAAATTCGAGCGAAAAAACACCAAAGACTATAGTCTTTGTACATTTTTCGAGCGATTTTCGATGAAATTTTAGCGAAAAAACACCAAAGACTATAGTCTTTGTACATTTTTCGAGCGATTTTGCAGAAAATTTGAGCGAAAAAACACCAAAGACTATAGTCTTTGTACATTTTTCGAGCGATTTTGCAGAAAATTTGAGCGAAAAAACACCAAAGACTATAGTCTTTGTACATTTTTCGAGCGACTTTGCAGAAAATTTGAGCGAAAAACACCAAAGACTATAGTCTTTGTACATTTTTCGAGCGACTTTGCAGAAAATTTGAGCGAAAAAACACCAAAGACTATAGTCTTTGTACATTTTTCGAGCGACTTTGCAGAAAATTTGAGCGAAAAAACACCAAAGACTATAACGCTAGTCTTTGTAAATTTCTGAGCGATCTTTCGAGCGAATTCGGACAAACTCTGAGTGGAAGAACACCAGGGACCCTCTCTTCTGTTGACGATCATGAGACAAGAAGGATGTTACCGAGTCGAAGATTAGAATAAGAGAGTTAGTTGGCTAGTTGGCTTCCAAAGAACGAAGCCTCGGAATTAGGGAAGAGGCTTTCAGCGGAGTTGCAGAATGGGATGATAAGAGGATGGATCGGGTTTACCGTGAGACAGTTAAGAGAAGAAGAGGCGTTACAACGTAACATAGCGATAAATACATGAAATATTGGTTTATTTATAGTTCTGTCAACTTCTACATTATTCATTTATTTGAAAGTTTGTTTGTTGTTATTGATGTCATTTTCACGTTTCTTTTTTTCCTGTTCCCGACTGCCACGACGAGTTCTTGACACCGTCTCTCTTTCCACTAATTCGTCGACAAGTTTGTTTTCGCGTTCTTTCAGTTTTTCAATCAAGTTTTCGATTTCGTCGATTCTTTTGTCCAACATACTCTTAAGTTCCGCTTCTCCCTTTCGTTTTTCCCGTTTCTTACGCTCCATCTCTTCTTCCGATTGATTTTTTCGCCATTGCGATTGAACTCCGTTAACCCAAAGCTTATCGTTCTCCACCGTAACAATTTTTCCCCCTGTTTTTTCCATTCCTCCAATTGGCTGGAGCGTTCTCCGACCTTTTCTCTGCCAAGCCGTTAGATCGTGCATAACTTCTACCACGTTTCTTTGCTTCATTCTCTCTCTTTCAGCCATCACTTTATCAGTCTCATCCTGGCTTCTCAGTCTTACTATTAAGTACGGTTGACCTCTGAACCCATAATTGTCCCTCATTTCCCAGGGTTCTATTTTCCTCCCTAATATTTCTGAGAGGATTCTTCGCGCCTGTCTCCTTCTGTCTGACGCATCACCCCAAAGTCCTTTCAATACAATGTTGTATTTTCTGTCCTCACGTTTCGCCAACTCTATTCTCCACTCTCTTTCTTGCATCTTTCTTATTCTATCTTCTTTTGTGTCGCCAGATGAAGTTGAAGATTGCATACCCATCACTACAGACCCATCATGATCGTTGGTGGTAGGATTTTCGATCTCTACTACGACTGATTCTCGGTCTTTTTCTTGAAATTCATCGGTTTTGGATTTCTTGTACGTGCCTTCTGTTTCCGAATCATCTTCTTCCGTTGATTGCGCTCTTCTTTTAGTTCCTCTGATGGGCGACTCATCTGAAATTGGTGTATTTTCTAGAATCTGCACATCGCACGTGTATTCAATAGCATCGCTCTCAGATTTTCCAGATTTTATCTCAACCTCCGATATCTCACCTTCACACTCGTCTTCGGAGCTCGTTATGCTCTCATTATTCATCTGCTTGTTATTCAGATTCTTGTTGCATCCATCTCCTTGCACTTTATCGAGTTTGAAGTAGATCAACATCACAATACTGAATATATTTCTAAGCATTTGTTGATTTTCTTCGCACAACTTTTGCAGTTTATCAATCAGCTTTTTCTCGTCTTCGTTCATCGTTACTTCACTCTGATTATTCCTTCCAATAAATGGTTACCAAATTTCTCGCCTCCAAAACCTCGATTTTTAGTAATTAGCTTCCCAATTTCTTCGTCAACGAAGAACTGCCAGCCTTTGCTTACTGCCAAAACCTTGTTTTGATTACAAAAAACCGGGATCCGACAGCGGTCAGCGCCAAACGCGAATTGAAATTAATAATATTGGCGCACGCAACTTTGTTTGACATTAGCCGTCACCGCGGCGCTCCAAATCACTGAAGTTGCGTAAAAAACGAAATTTCTGTCTCGATCTGGTGGACGTTTTTAGAACTCAGATGTGATTGCTTCAATTTCAATAACAATACGCACGTGACAGGTGTCTACTTTCCACTTCTTCGAGACGCAGTTAGAACAATTTTAGAGGTGCTTCAAAGATGGTAAGCAAAAAATCATCGATTTTACGTAAAAATAATTAATGACTTCATATTCAAACCATATGGGTGATCTGAAACGATTCTTCAAAAAGAATGTCGTTTTGTGACGACATGCAAGTGTAACCCAACATTACATAACCTTCATCGAGCCAGAACTTTCTGTAGTGTTGACAACTTCTTCCAAATGTTAATAAGAAATCATTTTCTATTCACCCACCAAAATTATCTTGCAGGCTAGCACTGCGGTAGTCGCAGGTCTAGGATTAGCAGTCGTCGGTTTTGCTGGCCGATATGTTCTCCGGGCTCTACCGACACTCTCCCAGAAGATGGCTGAAGCTGTCAAAAATATGCCAAAATTAGATTCACAGGTGAGCAATTTTGTGTATCTTTTTTTGGACCATTCTCTAGGTTGCATTAATGAAGCACTAGGGAGCTATCTATTAAAGAAGAGAATTGTACCTGATTATTTGCTGAAAGTTCTTTTTGTTTCTCATTTCAGTCATTGGCAAATAGTCGATACTACAAAGGTGGTTTTGAATCAAAAATGAACAGAAGGGAGGCAAGTCTCATCTTGGGCGTATCACCATCTGCGAGTAAATCAAAAATTAAGGAACATTTCATGAAGGTCATGTCAGCCAACCATCCAGATAGAGGAGGTTCACCTTACTTAGCCGCTAAAATTAATGAAGCCAAAGATCTTCTCGAGAAATAGTTTTTATCCGTTACAAAAGCAACTGATGGTATTCACAAAATGAGTGTAACAAATTATTAATAAATGAGAAGGGAATTTCGAATTATATTATTTAATATGTAACACAGCTGGATAGTAGTGTAGCTCAATTGTAATAGAACTCAATAAATTATTTTTAGGACATTGTTAAAACTTGGCTAACCTTTTTATTCAATGACTATTACCCTCGTGTAATTATGAAAAATCGATGTAGCTATCATGGAGATCTGGATTTACCCATCAAAATTGTAATCTTATACGCTTGGTGCTGGATATTTGATACGACGGAATCTGTGGATAAAGATTATAGTCTACAATGATTCGTCAACAATGAGATGTGTTTTAATTGTTACCTGCAAATTTCTTCCGTACAGTTTTAGCAGCACCATTCGATTGTTCTTCAGTTCTATAGGTTTCAGCTAATGTCACCCGATTTTCGTTCAATGCGGGATTTCTGAATTTATCTTACGTGGTAGGTTAATATCTGATGGTAAATATTCAATCGTTAGCTCATCAATATTCTGCTTTGGTGTGATACATAATTCATATTAAAATAACTAATCATACTGACAGATAAATAATCAATAACTGTATTTACACTGATTGGATTTATCTACATGTCACACAAATCGAAAAGATACACAATACAGAGGGGGCAATTAGCACCTGTCCTTACAATTCACAATTAAAATGACATGCAAATTATCACGAAAATAAATATAATCACACAAATTATAGCAATGTTATAATGCTTTTTTCAAGTTTGGTAGCAAATTCTAACTGAAGAAACGGACAAATTGTTTTCTTTCTGGCAAAATAATTATACTGACTTCGACTGCGAGTGTTTCTTGATTCGAAATTCACCGTAGACGTAAACGAGAATATGATTACTTAAAATACTTAAATGGGTAGATCTTATGAAATTCAAAGCTCCAGGCTCACAAGAATTCAAAATCGTGACAATAATCCGCATGTATATTCGATGGGATCGCTTGATCAGTCGGAACCTGCATTGTCGCTAAATTGAGCAATAAATAGATTCTATAAATCTAATAAAGACGAATAAAAATATTGCTACGTATAATTACACAATCATCAGGATTAAAATACTAAATTTATGAGGCGCTGCGTGGTGTAATACATTTGTTTTGTTGTTTTTTTTATACACAACTATATAACGATAACGAGGGACTTATTTTGTTTGAGAAATTCATCGTAAAACCAATTGAATAAAAATAAGTAGATTCGTTCGAAAAGTCAATTACGCATGCATAGGTGCGTATGCATGATTAAATATACATAAGAATGAAATAAAATTAATATTTTATCTCGTGTAAAATATGCGTATTGTATAGCGTAAAGATAAATTAATTACGCAGAGAAAATAGGGTGACAATTAAATAATTGGGGGTAGGGATTTTCAGTGTACGATGACAGCTCTGCTGGATCCTGATACACCTACAGATAAAATAATTAGGGTAGAAATTAATGTAGAAAATAAATAGCAGTCGTTTAATTGGGATCACGATGAAAGTAGGATTGATAAAGTCCATGCTCTGGTACCATTCTGACTAGAATGAAAGCCGTATTATGATTTGCTGGGTTGATACTACCGCACTGTTTTGGTTTGATTCTCTTCCGCTCGCTGCTGTATCGCCTTTGTTCGTAATTTTGCTATAGTGCTTGCAGGCAGCGATCCGGGTACTTTAAAAATACTCTGCAAATTTTATATACACACATAAACGCGACGAGTAAAATTTAAGTGGCGCTAACTCTTGTTCAAAGGCTGACGCATCGGTAAAAAAATGTTCATTCAATTTATTTACCTGCATGAAGTCGTGACATTGAACGACGATGCTATCCCTTGTAATTTCCTTGAAACATTCGGCTAATGCAGTAAAATCTCTACAGGATAATAAATTCTCTCGATTTCTTTTGATGAGTGTGAGTGCAACTCGAAATATTATTTTACTACCTTCGTAAAATAGACAATCCCATATTCTCAACGTTGTCTGAAAATAAAAATGTTCTGCATCTTTATTTTTTGTCGAGTTCAATACACCGCAAAATCTCCCATCTCTAGTTTGAGAGCCGCTGACTACAACGGCAATCACGCTCATGTAACCCAACTAAATTAAATGGACTGACCTCGATAGGTAGAACCTCTGCAAACAAACAGATAAACCACTTAGTCGTTATTACCGCCCATGGTAATCCCAAATTTGTCACGTGTTGATGCACATCTGGCATTTTTATCCTATAAAATTACAACTATAATCGCAACTGATTTATGAACACATAAATCGTATTCATTTGTTTCAATTATACCGTTATTAACGATAATAAGCATAACTCAATTGATTGAAATTATTTTTTCATTACCTTACGAGTTCTGATAAAACTTCGATATCTGTAAGCAGACCATCCATGGTAGGCGTATAATACTCTGGTAAAGTTTTTTCTATCAATATTTTGAGCAACCAAAATGCAGTTTCTTCACTCTTTGTGACTAACAAAAGTAATCCTGCTATGTAATTGAGACCCTGAGAAAAATTTCATAATTATGCAATCGGCGATAAAGAGAAATTCGGCGCATAAAATTGACTTTCAAAAAATGATACAAGTAATTCACTGACTTGACAATATCCAACTGTTTGATTCTGATGTGCAAATGCTAGCAAAACATTGTATAACTGATGCTGTTGGTTTTCGGTATTGTTATAAAAAATGTTATCAGGAAATGTACGAGGAAGATCAGTCTTTATAATATCTGCTACGTCACGCCTGTGTTGTCCATCCAACAATCTCTGATACAGTTCGGGGGATGCGGTTTTTAATTCTTCAGCCCCGCTCACAGTCATCCACACCTGATGTCAAGAAAATAAAAAAATTTTCTATCAATAACCTTTATCTGGGAAGTTATCAGATTTAGCATTAAATTTATCCAATGTCTACATCTGCATGTTATGGAGAGTGTTTTCATCTATGTTTAAGGCTTCAAAATTAAACAACGACCACTCATTACATTTAAAAATGTTTTTCCCCTTTTTTTCTACATGGATACACAACCACAGAGACCTCAATTCTATGATAAAGCTAACCACAATCAAGATATTGTATGATTCATAGAATTATGATATAGTATATAAATATTCTGAGAAGAAAAAATATACTTATCAATAAGTTAAACAGGTCAAGAATTTCAGTTGCCTCTATCCCAACTATTACTAGAATTGGAAACTGGTCTTAATTTTTGATGTTTGATTTACTATGTCGGTTGGTTCGGTACCTCTTTGTAATTTTACTGTTAAATAAACAAACTGAAATTGGATATTTCCAAGAAAGGGTGTACTCACCGTGCCACGATAAACTCCTGGAATGCCCTTCCGCACATATCGTTTAATAGTGATACTACGTTGCAGAGATTTTCCTTCAGCTATGATTCTAGCCCATCTTTGAGCTCGTTTAGCCAATACTTTTAAATATTCTGACATAAATTCCTCGTAGGTTTGGTAGTCAAAGTTTTGAGGCCTCTCGAATCCATATTCGTCCACATTGCTACGGGGGAAAAAAGCCAGGAAAACCAATAAGAATATCAATTTGACGATTCGGAAACTTTTGACGTTTACAGGACTTTTAACAGTGCCGCGCAACAAAGTAGTGGGGCGTGAAAAAACATAACCCGAAAATGCAATGGGGATCGCATTCGAATTAGATTAATTAATCAATCGCGTCTGTTTCTTACAGTTCGTAATACGTAAAGGTTGTACTCAAAATATGCATGTTGTGTCATTATGCCCAACAGTTAATTGATATAATTTTACTTGCCTGAAATACGAGCTGGCCATTCCAAGACCTAACGCACGGTGCCATTGACAAGTTCTACACTTCTACTCGTTGAACCGTTGTTGAATGATCGCTGAAAAATAATAATAACTTGATAACTCTCTACGGTATCTGGATCTCGAAATTCGATATCTCGCTAAATATAAACACGGAGCGGCAAAGGCACGGAACGCGACGCGCAAAAAAAGAAAAAATCTAGATTTGTCAGCAATTTTTGCTTCTTCAAGCGTGGACTGGGGTTTAGAATGAGTCAGGATTTTCATCAGAACTGGAAATGGAAGATTCATCACCATTGGATTATTTTACACTATCTTGTTTTTTATCCTGGAATACTACGATACGACATTCGAAATACTGTTACCCAATAATGCTTGGTAATGCTTGGATGAAGAAATGTTATCAATTCTTGGCAATGCTTGAAAAAATAGATGATTATCTTCGGTTACTTTCAATTAGTTAACAGCTCAACACTTTCTACAATAAATTAATCCAGTAATGATGACTACAAGAACTTCTATTACGTTACAGTTGAGTTCATTGTTCGCAAATTATTTATTGAAATCAGAATCAATGATTCGATATATTACTAATACATTCCTATAATTGTAAAAAAATATTCGATTTTTGTCAAAATGGAAGACTGTATATTCAGGGTCAACAAAGTCCTTCGAGTTAAAAATACTAGGACTTTTCCGATACTTCCTTCATCTTCGTGGACATGGTTTGGATGTTAAAAGTAATTCAAAGTGGTTTGTGACATTTTTTTAGGACGGATGGTTATCTTTTCTGATTTGAACATATGTAAGAGTTACAATTTATCACGGCTCGGTGCCTATTTGTATTCGAACAAAAAATTTCACATTCGTTATTCGGGTTTACTAGACAGAAATAATAGTTCATCTCTGCCCAGTTTTCACCACATCAAAAATTAAAATTCTATCTACTATTAGGCCCTATATAAAAATGGCAGTGTATGCGATGTATACCAGCATGCTAATAGACTGAAAAAATCTGTGTGAAAAAAAGACCGTGCAAACACTAGATATAATATCGTCAATAGGATAGATTTCACGATAGTGTTTACCTAATAATTTTAAAGATATGTCAGAATTTCCAACTAGTCGAATTCCAGCGCACAATTATAATTGTGGCCTTCATTATCAAGGCGCGTCAGATCCTTTGTCATTGGACGGTTTTTTAGTGGTTAACGACAGATTGGGGGCCGTTAAACTATCACTTGGATCTTGAAGGCTAGCTGAGGAAGAGTTAGTTGTTGAAGAAATAGGTTTTTCACAAGAAGTATTGGAATTTTCAATATTGGGTGTCGACGTTCTTGCTTTCAAAAGCAAAGCTCTTTCCGTACTTTTGTTCGCATCTTTGATGGAAATCGATGAAACGTCGCTCAGATTTGACAGACAATTGATCTTTGATTCAAGGTCCTTTTTCACCGGAGATATCATCTTTCTCGATGGGTTCATCGGCGTTGCATCGGAGTTAGATGAAGAGCTTAACGCACTTGCCTCTCGGGTCTTTTTTAATGTCGTTATCGCCCAACCGAGTCCCAATTTTTTCAACGCCGTTTCCATCTCCTCAGGCGATGAAGTGTACTTTAATATATCAGAGGTTGGAGTGCTTGTGATTTCTGATATCCCAGATAAACCTGAAAAGCTATTCGAGCTAGTCGATGTTATTTTATCTTTATCTGCCTCGGTAGAAACGGAAGTAATCGGTTGACGAGGTTCCTTTGGACGGAATGGGGTATCTGTTTCCGTCGTGACTGCCCGAGCATGATAAATCAGATTACGTTTAGTCAATTCCGAGGTTATATCAGGAATCGAACATGAAGATGTGGAAGAATTATCTTTTCCAAAAACACCATCATCGGTTTGCGTGCCAGAACCTGCAACTGTTCTTTCAGGTGATTTAGTAGGGGAAGAGGGACCCTCAGTTGCCCTTTTGTCTTGCAGTTCCGGAGATTTTGAGGTGACCGCACCTCTAAGGGGCGCTTGTTTCGCGCTATGCTTAGTCGGCGATGGTGTGGATCTTTTCGTAGAAGTTTTGGAGGCCGAAGTCTGCGCCAAGGGCGATGAGGTGTGAACCGGAGTCCGGCTCCGAGTCGTTGAAGGTGTCGCGGCTTTTCCTGGAGGATAACCTGGATAATTCTGTACGAGATTTTTTCTTGTTCTACCGTTCGCGGGGCTCCTTGCACCTTTTTGGCTTTTACTTCCTGTATCTGGAGTATCGAATTCCACTATGGTAGACAACTCGTGACCCGGAGAACCTGTCTGAACTCTGAAAACGGAAATATAGTTGAGTCTTAAATGTATATGTGCACGTTTTAAAAAACGGAGATTAAATTACCTATGCGGTCCGTGTATCAGAGTGACTGGTGGTCTGGGTCGATGATTTTCCGTTGTGGTGCCAACCGGCAGTCTTTGAACCTTAGGAATTCCTGCTAGTAACGGAATAAAATCTCTGTCCTTCTGAAATAAAAAAAAATCACAAAATTAGATAAGTATCAAAGAGAATTAGATTACAGGTATATTAACCTCTGATTTTCCAAAAGGAGCAGCCGACGTTCTCACAATCAATCCTTTCGGATCTTTCCCGCTGGGTGAAATGGAACGTTGTTCTTTGGGAGAAGAAGCTTTTTGTCTAACAGGCGAGACAGCAGAGATGTGTTGCGAAGTAGGTGATCGATTGCTTCTTTGGTCAATATTGTCCGGCGTGTCTTGCGACATTACATTATCCAACGCTTTGCTCTGCTCCAAAATTTCTTTAGATAATCGTTCGACCATGTCTTCTTCTTGTCGCGGTGATTTGACCGGTGATGGAGAAGTAGACTTAGAGGTTCTTTGCTTAGCGATCGTTTGCGGTTTCGGCAATATATTGTATCGCGAGAGAGGTATGTTAACACGTTCGGAGCTAATTATTCTCGGAAGTTCTCTGCTAGATCCGTCTTGTTTGCTGCTCGTTTCCGAATTTTGTGTATTTTCACTTCCCTTGATCGTCGAGTCATCCGTCTCAGTGTACACGCTGGGCTGGGTAGAAGTTTTCAATATGGAAACATGTTTGGAATCTTTCTCACTCGCAATTATCCGTTGCGATTCGTTGAGCGTTTTCGCCAATTGACTGTGTATAGCTTCTATACTGTCCACTAATTTACGTACGCTGTGAAGATCTCCGCGCATCGGTGTCGGTCCCGGTACCAGGAACATACTGGACTCGTCGCTATGTCCGCCTACGGATAGCTCTATGCCTATCTGCTCGCTTCGTACTTTGTCAATTAGATCCGTCAGTGAAGCGATTCTATCCGTACACATGCTCTGTAGATCCTGATACTTTTGTAGTATCATCGGATAATTTTCTGCCGCGTAATTTTCGATGTCTTTTACATTGGAGTGCATTAATTTACACTGAGGATTTTTACACGGGCAAATAATTTCGGAAGACTTATCCAAACGGTCCGGTGGAGTTTGCTTCTTCTGTTGGTAAACGGGCAATTCGTTCGGAGTGGACTGCCGACCAGGGATCAAATTAGATATGGTATTATCCGAGCCCTGAGACATTGTAGAATCGAAAAATTCCAACACCCTATTGATCTGCCTGGAATGAGGAGTGTTTGTCGGTAAGTTTATCGTTCGCGGTGATGGCGTTCCTGGCGATGAGACGGGGCTTATGCCCCTCTTTTTTGACGTCAATGATTCGTTCTCGGATTGTTCTAATATTTCTAAAACAGGTGTACTGTTATTTCGCGCGGTACGATACAATGCGGGAGTCGGTGGAGGTGGGCTTGTATAAGACGTCGATGTATCCGACGTGTCTCTCGCTTTTCCCTGTTTTTTAACCACAGGTATTTTCTCTCTCGAAGTTTCCACTGAGGGCCCTTTGGAGCTATCGGTACTCACATCTCTCGATGGTTCAAGGACATCGGGGGGATCAATTTTCACCGTGATTCCACCTTTGTCCAACTGTATTTTAACCTTTTTATCCGTCACGTTGATCGGTTTACCATCAGAAGTTTTGGATCTCGGAGTAGATTGCTTCGAGGTTGGAGCGGATCTGGACAGCTTTTTGACAGGTGTTGAAAGTTTACCTCCGGGCAGGGAGCGAGGCTTGGCAACTACCCTTGGAGAATTTCGTCGGGATATTCTTAAGCTACTTCGCTTCTTTCTTGGCGTGACTTTCACGGATTTTTTCTTTATATCAATTACGATACCAGTTCCCGTAGAGTCCGAAGATCCACTGTTGCTTCTTGATTCGACGATGTCTTCTTTTGGAAGATTTTCGAAAGATATTGGTTTTTCAACGGTCTCGGCGCTGGTTGTATCGCTGCTACTTTGTTGACCTTTTATCAACTCCACTTGCACGCCTTTATCCATCGCAGCACTTTTCTCATCCAACACTGATGTCTGTACTGCGATTTCCATTTTTTTGGGAGCAACGGTCACCCGTTTCTTTCCACTCTTGGATTTGCTTTTGTCATTCTCTTCGCAGCTCGATAAATTGACTACCTTGATTTCGGGAGTCGGTGAGGTTTGTGTCTGTTTCTGAGGTATGGGAGTTTGAGTGGACACGTCATCACTGAACAACGGTTTAACACTAGCGCTAAAAATGTCGTCAGGTAAATCTGCGCCAAATTCTTTCAATAGAAGTCTCTTTTGTCGCTCTACTTTGCGAAGCATTTCAAGTATTTGCTCCTCGCGGGACATTTCACTACCCTCCTCGTGCTTATCTTCCGCTTCTTCATCTATAGGTTCAAAGAAAGGAGGGTCTTGCCACACCGCCCTTGGAGAGGTCTCCGCATTTTCTCGTTCATCGAGTGGTGGAATCGTCACTACCCTCTCTGTAAGTCTAAAAGATTCATCATTGGTGGGTCCCGTTGAGGCGTTACGAGCAAATGTTTCAAATGCGTCATTCATTTCCTGTTGACGTGTTGCGAGAAGTTCTTGTCGACGAATTGGATTTACGTGGATATCCTTGACCTGATAGAAATATAAAAAAAAAAATTATAAATGCAGAACAAATAAATTCAATGAAGTCAGTTATGTCGAACTTACCAGAGGACCGTGAATTTGGCTAGCTCTGAGTTTTCTCTCCTCCCGAGAAAGGTGATCTAAATTTTGGATAAGATTTTGGTAGTCCCGACGCACTCGCTCGCGTAGTATCGCATCTTTACCTCGACGCTGCGCATTACGTCTTCTATTTTCCGCTAATTGACGGTCAGCAATCTCAGAATCTCGTACCGCACGTGCCTCTTCCTCGGCATTTGGCTAAAGATACCAAAATTTTATGATGCTCGGATATTTTTCGAATAATATTTCGAATACTATGATCTAATCAGAATGTTGGCTCCGTGATATCATAATACGAACCTGTCCACTTATATCGTTTTTTTCGACTATGCCAACAGGTTTATTGTATGCATTTCGTTGTCTAGTACTGTGATCGTAAAGTTGGACTTTGCTGGAAGCTGTAGATGGAGCATGCCTAGGAGTATTATACGACAACGTTTGTTCCACAGCACCATCCGAAAAATAAGAGGAATCATCGCTTAATGTTGTTGGACTGCTACTAGACGAAGTTGAAGAATCTGGTTTGTAGTCATCAGGATTGTACCTTAATCCGGAAGGGAACATATTAAAGCGATCAGCTATTTCATTCGCAGAACGAACTAATAATTTAGAAAAATAATGCGAGAATTAAGAACCTTGATAATTTGTCTGACTTGGAAGGCGAATTTAGAGTTGGTAAACGTCTGCGTGGCTCTCGATCATTAGATTCATGGCTAGGCGCAACACGTGGGAGATCCGATATGTCGGTAATGGTTCTCTGTGATGCGGATGAGCGTTTTGCAGCTGCATCTATTTCCTGCTTTGATAGTCCAGAGGGCCCTGGTTGGGGCTCTGATTTTTTTGCCTGTGAATTGCTTACGACTACCTGTTAACAAAAGATCACAGTTATCAGAAAAGAATTATTTAGATTCAAAGCAAACGAGAGAAATAGTTACTTTTATCGCTATTGTCTTACCTGCATATCTGGAGACTCAACAACTACATTTGGAATAGATTTTTGGAGTTTGTTAGTCTTCTTGCCTCTCTTTTTCTTAGGGCTCTTTCTAACAATTTCCTCATCTCCTGTGGCATCAGAATCGTGCTCAGATTCATTCCTCAGACGTGATTTTTTAGGTAAATTTGCAATCATAGCAGCTCTAGCATTTTCCATTTCTCGAACTTGCCTTTGCCTTTCATGTAAAGCTGCATGAGTGTCCTCAACCTGGATATTTTAGAGTAATTATAGTCACTGAACCATTGGATAATTTTTACTTCTGTTCGAAGTTTGGCAGGTATAATCTGTGATTTATAAATGCTACTTGCCTGGTCAGAGTCTCTCAGTCGTTGAGTAGCTTCCTTTCCTCTTTCTGCAGCAATGAACCTGTTTCTTTTCCTATCCATTTCCAATAATGCTTCAACATCTGGTTGCATAGCAGCTGAGACATGTGCTCGACCGATGTCTTCCATATCTTCTTGATACTTTCTTTGAAGATCCATAATTTTTCTATCATGCATTTGTCGAAGTTCAGACCTTCCGTCTTTTTCCAACTGTGTGAGCTGTGCCTTAGTAACATTTTTCGCCCGCTGTAAAAGCCTATTGGATATCTCTTTCGATTGTTGTCGAACCTGGGTAATAGGAGATATTGAATCGATTAATCTTAGGGTACATGTTAGGGGTTCGTTGGTTCAAGGTTTTATCGAGGTTTTATTGTGAGCAACGTTGCATTGTAAAATCAAGCACAAGTCATATCAATGTTAGGTTATAGAATGAACATGATCGAATGTCTGAAGAATATTTCACAACGTGAATCGCTGTGGTGATAACATTCATGTGATGTCTGGTCGTGAAATAGAAAGATAATTGTTGATTGATGAATGAAAACACACCTGTTCTAGTCGTAACTTTCTTCTCCTGTCACGCTCGTTCTTTTTTATCAGATCTAAATCGGAGAGCACCATTCTTCCACGGCGAATACTTACCGGGTTTCCATTTACAGTAACATTTATTGACATGACAAATCATTTAAAAGGACTTCAAATGATTTTAGCAAGTTTTCTAGCAACTTTAAAATATCTTGAAACTCTTTCTACACTCAAATTGTAAATGACAACAACGGCCACATAGCCAATAGACCAATCAAACGCTTTCACGTTAAATCGTGAGAAAAGGCTCATAGAGGGTGTTCGTTGAAGAACGACAGTTACGACTCATGTGTGAAAACGGTGTAGCAAAACCCATAGAGCTGTAGCAAAACTTTTGAAGGAACAAAATGCCGCAGGAAATGAATGTTCTACGATGTTATTCTTGCGAAATGTTTCAGGTATGTTAGTTTGCTGCGACGATATTCTTCAAAATGGGACTGAAAAAGTGTTTCATGCTTCCAGGTTCACATTGTGAAAAAAGCGACAAAGTGGCAGTGTAAAGTCTGCAATGAAAAACAATCTATACAACACGTAAGGTTATAAGCTGTATTATTCTCATCAGGATGTTCATCAGTTTTCCATTGCCAATAAATATATGTAAAATATCTTCAAGGATCGTTCAAGATTCTAATGAACATTTTTCTATTTCAGGTCTACTATCAAGGATCTGGCTCTGAATGTCGTCTTCAAGTTCAACACTTGAATCTTACAAAACAAACTACCCAACAGCAGGAGTTGAAGGCATTGGAGTTGATTGCAACAACTGATAATGCTGCATCTAAAACCTGCCAAAGTATTAAATGTCCTACAAATAATTCCAACAAATGGGCAAAATATGTCAGTGGTCCTCCAAACAGTCATCACGAAATTGGACCAGGTGTTGATAATGAAGAAGGCTCATTCCTTTCTACAAACGTTGAATTACAATCTGAAAGTGAACTTAATCAAAGTGATAACTATGGGATTGATGGAACAAGTACTATTGAGTTTGTGGGACATCAGAGTTCTAAATCTGGCATAATTTATCATCAACACCAAAAAAATAATGGGGAGACAGATCTGGATACTGGAAAAGAAAACATGTACTCAGAATCAAGTCCAGATATTCCAATAAAGAAGCGTCCTAAAATAGAATTAGATAGTGCAAAAAACACCTTGCTATTAAAATCATTGGGCTCTACTAAAAATGTATCAAACCGCGAGTTTAAACGAATTAAATATACTACTGACAATGAATCTACTTCTCAAGCACAAAGCCTTCGCGACATAGTAAAAATCAACAGGTTTGAAGCTATGAAAAGTGTAGAAAATAATGCAGTCGCCATTCCTAAATTAATGTCATCACAAAGGGACACAAATCGCAGTGTAACTGCACCGAAAGTTATTGACTTGGTGGCAAAAAAAAAATCCATTTTCGAGTCCAATTGCGACGACTTTGATGATATTCTCGATTTCTAGGAAACTGTTATATTGATCAGTTTTTGATTGTTAAATCCGAAGTGATAACAAGTCCGTACTAAATTGGAAAAAATATTTATCTTTCGTTTTACCGAACGATTTTAATCGTTTCAAATTACTTCACAAAAAAAAAAAATGGTTTCACAGGAATTTCATAATTTTATTTGATATAGAATTACCTTTCATGGGTCAAAGCCAGGATATAAGAAAAAAAAAAAGGGTGAATACAAGTAATCATTTAAATCGGTAGACTTTCAAAGAGATTCATTACATTATTACTCCAGCCACTAGATTCCTATGAGAAATATAAATAACTTAAAAATGGATATTTTTTGTTCTTTTTTTATGACTTATAATGTTTACATATCATAATTTTATGTACGCGTATCGATCAGCCTTAACTTGTCAATTGATACGCCATACGTTGGATTGCATCGTTATCATTAATGTCAGTTAGTAGGTGTGTAGACACCATGTATAATGTATAATACTACATAGAATTAATGGCATAAATATTTTTCACTAACTACATTTGCTTATAATAATAAGTTTATCTATTGTGTGCGATAGCTCAGCCGCGGATAATTGAAATAGAAATAAACGAACGGTGACTAATATCGGTAGTACGTACCGCATGATAAAGGGCTAAGAAATTGTTAATAAAAAATAAAATTTTCCCAACCGTCGAACTGTGTGCGACGTGTTCAAAGAACTGAATAAATTGTAGAATATAAATTTGTCAAATTATTAAAATCCTAGTTAGTTAATAGGTCGTATATACAGTTTCATCATAGCATTAAATACACATTGCTATTACCTAGTTTCTGGGCTCAGTTATATTCATATCGCATTTTTATATTTTCATCATAGAAAATTTACGAAGAAAAAAAAGAAGACAATTATAAAAGTATAACGATTGTTCAAAGTGCTCCTCTTCTGGCAGTGTGTCATAATAACAGCGGCAGGTATAATTGTTTTAGAAAAATCATTAAATGATGAGGGAATCAAAAATGGCAGCGTAGAGCATGGTACGAACAACATTTTCCAATTAAACGATGTTCGGAGATATTGTTTTTAATTTCGTGTCTTTCTTTTATATTTCAGTCGATTTACCCGCTTTAATTCAAAAGAAATTCAAGACGAAGGCGAGATTTTAGTTATAGCTGGACAGTATGGTTTCGTTGTGCAGATATTTAAGCCTCGGCAATTCTAATTTGTATAGGTATACTAATTACAAGTTAGTTAGAATGACTACATATAAATATTACGAGATAATTACGGGAATCCATTTGTGGGTTGTATAGGTATGCATTTCATACAACTATGCGCACGTCCTTCTGGGCGCTGCAAAGTACGGAGGATCCTTTGTAGTTTCTAACTTTTATTCCGGACAGCTTCGGCAAACAATTGATTTTCTTCTTTCCCACAAAAAACGCAAGCGCCTCTATTTCAACTTCAACTTTTGCGTTCAGCTTCGGAAAAACCGGACTTCATCTGCCAGAGTATTTTACTACATACTTATCGATACGCTCTTATCTTATGGTCATCTCACGCTAATGGATCGGCGAATAAAAACTTTTATTATCTACTGTGATCAATGGTCGGATGAAGATAATCTGGGGAATGGGAAATAATTCAATCACGCGGCAACTAGTACTGGTGCCGATGACGCCGTGAATTAGTCGCATCTTCATGGTGATGCCAACCGCTCTGCCAACTTCTGCTGCGCCTTTTCCACGGGCTGAAATAAATTATTCGCATTTAATTTATGTTCAACTTTTCTCGCGTACTTCGATTTACTTACTTAGGCAACTTTTTGCGTCTCTTGTTAGCGGGAGCACCAAGCTCACTTTCTCTAATAATTTGTAACGCTGATGGTACGAACATATCTGCAGCTAGAATTCGAAGGTTTTCATTTGTTTCTTACGTCTAGAATTCTCCCGATATCGATACTCACCGAATGCGTGGTTAATGTATTTTCTTTTGCTCGCGTATCGCTGATGCTGTTGAGTCTGAGGGGTGGTATCTTTCCCGCTTCCGACTGTGCAGTCTCGTGTTCCCTTGCAGCCTTTAAGATGTTCAAGCTGGTCGTGAAGATACGATCTTTCCGCAGGAGTTAAAGAGCCAATTCTGTTCCACTGTTCGAATGGATCTGTAAACGTATCAGTGAAGGTTCGTAACACGTTCAATTTTATCGTAAAATTAGAATTATGGTACTTACCAACTCTCAAATTGTAGAACGTCTTCAGTCCCGTGGTAAATTCGCAATAAAGAAAATTATGGGTAACATTAATCGTTCTTACGCATGAGTAAGTATTGTTATTGGCATTCATGCAAAAACAAAATGGTCCCGATGTCCACATGGGTGCCGTTCGCCAGTGGTCATTGTCGTGCTCGAAGCAGTTCATCTTTTCGCTCAGACATTCTTTTTCGAGCTTCGCCTTCTTCCGGAGCTTTCGTTCTTTCTTCCTCAGGCGTTCCTCTTTCAATCTTCTGCGCTCCTCCTTCGCCACCTCTTTTTCATCACGTTTCGAATACATGTCCGGCTCGCAATAGCACTTGTGTTTCGCTTCCATCGGGCTATTTAACATGGGAGAAAGGCGACCGTTGCTACTGGTCGTTGTAATACCTGAAAAATCACTGTACCTGTTACCAATTCGTCCGAATTTTTCTTCATGTAATAATTTACCTTGTTTATGTTTTCGATTCGCAGGTTCGACTATCGTCACGTCAATCCTTGCTGGTCCGAGTCCCCCAGAAGTTCTATTTCTCGGGGCTCCGAGCGTCTTTGGTGTGGTTGTGACCATCACTGCAGGCTGTTTTCTGGAATGCAGTGTGACCCTCGGTAAAGTATCGTGAGTCTGTTGCCGAGGCGTCTGCGTTGAGGGAGTCATAGGCGTCGTCGTTGGTTCAGTTTGTATAGTTTCGGTGAGCAGAGTAATTCCCTCGGTGACTTTGGGGTGCGTATCCTCCTTGGAGTTATCGTCAGTTTTATCTGTAACTTTCTGCGTAGGTGAAAATGTTGTATGCGTAGGATTTTGAGGAGAAAACGAAGACGAAGAGCCAGCGATAGTCTGCGGCTGTTTCTGTTTATGGTGATGCCTGTGAAGCGGTGTAGTTTCCGGCGGTGTGATAACATCGATATTATCTGTAAGATTAACGCTCGCTTGCAGATCATCGTGAACGCTGTTTGTAAATATTGTGTTATTTTTTCTATGATGATGAACTTTCCTGCGTCGGTATCCCTTGTCGTCATCGCTCTCGGATGTTCTATTATTTCCGTTCTCTTTGATCTTCTGTCTTCTCGGACCTTTCCGGCCTCGCGAGACCACTCCACTTGTAGTTCTCTGTGTTTGATCGGTCATTCCCACGACCTTCTCGTCCTCTTCAAATCTCGCCACTGATTCCGTCGTACTCGTTAAAATTGCGAACGTTGTTTCCTGCTCGTTCAGCGATGTCCTCATAGAATTTCCAGCTTCGGACGAAGAAACAGCTGATGTATCTAGAGGTAATTTAGCGTTGGTAGTAGGCAAGCTCGTCGTGCTCGTCAAAGGCGTCGGAATCCTGTCGTATTTCTTGTGGTGACGATTGACGTGAATTTTTTGATGGTGTTTGCTGGTCCTGCGAGAGTCCTCGGCACCTTGGGGATCGTCCGAACCCTCGCCCGCGACCAGGATGGGACGTATGTTCATTAAATGACGTCGTATTTCCTGTAGCGAAGAATAAATGTCTAATTGTAGGACGAATTTGCGATATAATATAAGTTCTTATCATTGTGGGGCAATGTGGAGGACATTCCATCCTTCGCGATTTGATAAACACGAGCGGTTTCGGGGTGGGCGGAACTTCCGGAATAATTCAATATCTTTCAATTCGCTAAATTTGATTGTACCGAAGTCGAGAAATCTGCGGAACGAAATCTGAATAATTTTAGTGTAATCGAGTTATCCCACGATTTGCATGTAGGAAATAAATAATAATCCCGCGGAATAAATGCCTCTTTTATTACCCACGCGAATATGTAATTGATAGCGAAGTAAAACAAGAAGGTCATGAGACTGCGGGCCTTAATCGCCACCTGTCAAGTTCACATGCATATAACATCAGACACAGAGATATGAAAGTTTACACACCTACAGGGATTGCAGAAAGAGAAGGAGATGAATAATATGCGCGATGACCTATTTACATTTTTGGCGAGACTCGATTATTTCTTCTCTCATTCATTTTCACAGTGGTTTTTATCTTTGCGTCAACGATCTTTTAATTTCATTAAAAACGATTCCCTAAAATTTTCACCATTCCGTTAGCCCGTAGAGTAGATTAGCGAATTTCGGGGATAGCCCGCCGAAGAGGATCGGAGTGAAAATTTGATGTATCAGATCTTGTGCCTGCAGCATCAGCGTTAGAGGGATTCTGGAGGACTAATTGAAGTGAGTCTAGGCATTGGTCGTCGGAGTCGTAACTAAATCTATAATTCAAAGAGATTCGCTTGAATTTACACACTGCATACCTATAGCTGCGCATGATTTGTACGCTGAATATTTCAAGGGATGTTAAGCGTGCGGTGCTCAGGAATAATCATTTACCGGTTTTGAATTCTCGGTGTAGCCGATCGATTGGTTAATTAACCACATTAACCGCGACCGTCTAGATACCAAGCTATATGGTTTACATGACCGTGCGTACCTGTACAGGTGATTCACCCTACCCAGATAGTTTCACTGCTCACCTTCAATGTTTCCAGCTGATTTCTCATCGATCGAATTTGCTGCTCGATCTGCCTCCTCGAGGTACGCCACTCAATCGGATCCTGGTAAACTAATTGGCTGCAATTTACGCCACCCTTGGGCGACACCAGACATCTTGGAATCGTCGGGGATTCTTCATGTTCGCCTGATTCATGGACCTGTGATTGCTGAGGATGATGGAAAGAATTATGAATCCGCGATCGAAGACTACGCGACAAAATTCGATCGCTCACTTCAGGCGAGACTGACCGAGTGCCAGAAAAAATAAAGATACTATCACAAATATCATCAGCAAAATGTTTATATCGTAATGTTTTTGGTATTTCGAAACAAGGCAGCTGCGGTTGGTCCGACTTTCAATGCGCCGTTAAACGTGACCTGACCCGAGTCGAGTAAAGTCAAGGTCTGTAAAAGTATTCGTGGTGCATTGCGGAGCTGTACAATGTTTGTTTGTTTTATCTTCAGATCATTCGTTGCGCTTACCGCGCTCGTTAACTACCAAAGGGGTTTGGGTGAACCGGCACCACAATTCTACTCCATCAAAGAGCTAGTTTCTGTTTCTCCGATAATTCATTCAAAGCCCACCGCGGAACTAACTGCTAACATACCAGGAGACCCTTCGGTGATCAGAAGTTGAGAAGCAATAGTCAGAATAGTTTTCAGATAGTCAAGCAATTAGTGAAGAGACTAAAGTTTGCTCAGAGAAAATACCTCTGTACTTAAACGCAACAAAACTCGCGGAAGAAGAAGAGCGATCGATCGGAGATCCAAAGTATATCCTGATAAAAATAAATCAAAGAAATAATCCTCAGCTTTACCTTTAAGTCGTCAAGTTCCTCCTGTATGGTCTCCATGATTTTGGTAACATGTTCAACGGGGTCCTTTTTCTTCAGACTCCTTTTCGACCTGATCATATTCTGCCTTCTAACAACATCGTCTATGTCCAGTTTGCCTTTTATCAGCTGGTCTAAATCTGTCTCGAAATTTTCACCATCGAAATAACTGTCGTTCCATTCGTCGCTAGATTTTTTTCTCTCAATTCTTTTCTCCGAATTGTGGGTCCGATTTTTGAACTTGTTACGAACATAATTTTGTTCGGAGTAAACGATCTTAGCTCCGATTGGTTCCAAGTTCAAAACACTGTCCATGGAGTGTCCGTAATCCAAGGGTGTTCGAATGATCGCGTTTGTCCGAAGGTCGAAATTGTTGACTGATCTTTGGTAGCGGTTTTTCAAAACAAATTCAGAATCCTCGGGCAGTTCTGTTTCGAAAAGCATCAATTCCGGGAATGGACTCTCGTCGTCCTCTTCATCAATCGCCCGACGATCCCTGAGATCTTCCAAATCCTCATCATCATCGTCAATAATTTCTTCATCCACGACTACTTCCCGCTTACCTGCAGGAGTAGCAAATAAAAGAAAAAATAATAATAATAACAAGAAAGAAAAAGATACGGACAATGTGAGTGTCTCAGGGTTTTCGGAAACATTCCAGGCTATTAAAAAAAAAGAAAAAAATTAGATCTTACCTCTTCTGTATACGTAATCTGTGTCCCCGTAAATTCCTCCACGTCTTTCTCTACGAAGGCTATATTTCTGCCCATCAAAATCGTTAGATTCCAGTCTAGTGTAGACGACACCGTCTGGTGTAAAGCAGGCGCATTTTTTCGATACTTTTTGTGTTTGGGGAGGCGAATACCTGCATTTATAGCGTCTCCATCGTCGCCCCTCCCGTTCGCAACGCCATTTTTGACCGGGAATACAATCTGCCTGTACTTCCGGACGCGAGCATTCCATCGCCAAACGTTCATGTTTGGAAGGGAAAGATGACGGCAGTATTGGAAGCACGCGATTATCCAATTGTATTTCAGAATCTAGGGATTGAGGAAATGAAAAAGAAGAAAGAAAAAAAGAAATTAAAAACGCTATTCAATTACGCCATTATAAAATTCTTCCTAGATTTATTAACTGCAGATGGGAATTTTATGGTTTCCCGTTGCAGTTTGCAGTTCGCGTCTAGTTACGAATGCTGATGGTATATTTTTTTTCTTTTTTCGACGGTGAAAATCGGATTAAAAAGTTGGAATATCAGTTTCCAACAGTGGTAGCTCCCCCTCCCCTTTTCCCTCACCTCTTCCGGTCCTCAACCACCGGCTAGAACTCTGCCTCCCAGTTAATCCTAGCCAGCTGCGGACCCAAATCCTTTTAGCTTTACCGCAAAACCAGTGCCGAGGGAACCAGACGAGATAACATAAAACCGGTGGAATATATATATCTATAGTTTGCGCCAATTTGACTAGTTTGAAATTCGCGTTAAAAATTCTAACAAAGTTTTGCCCGTGGAATATTTGATGAAATGAAAAAGAGGATGGTTAAAATCTAATCCAACTCACTTCCATCTTCCGGGCCGGAATCTTCGAATTCGTCGTCTTCTGACAGGTCCTGATCACTGCCGTTATCACTTTCTAGAATTCTCCGTTCGGTATTCGAGTCGATTTCGTGTTCGGTAACGTCTTCGTATTCTGCTGTAGTTTCAGGAGGTTTAGGAGTGGTAGAATTATGTCTTCTCGCTTCCCTAGCTTTAGCTTCAGCGATTGATTCCGGCGTTTCACGTCGCCCGGATGACTCGATGAGGAAGGTGTCCGGCCATTTCAACTTTGACCTTCGACCGTGCTTGCTACTGACAATTAGTGAAAGAACGAAATAGAATCAGAAAAAGAAAAAAAAACATAAAAAATTAAAAGAAAATCAGTCAAGGACAGAATTAGAACATCGCTGTCAAGTGCCAAACGATCGACGTGCGTTTGATCACAAAGACATTCCGAAAAGATTGTTTTCTATTTTCTATTTTGTTGTTTTGTCAAGCTGAAACTCACTTGTGGAAAAGTTTCATGAAAGATCGACCGTCCATTTGTGGCGGAGTGTCCACACCAGCTATATCCAGGAACGTAGGTGCGAGATCGATGTTCAGAACCAACTCATCGACTCTAAAAAAGAAGAAACGAAGAATTTTTCAAAATAGTTATCATCGATATATGAAATTCATTACACATGGTGTTTTTTTCTCCTTTTATCTTTACGCCATTCTTTGGCATACGTGCAGTATAATACTTATATATATGCAAAACTTGTAAAGTAAAAACTGACGGGCAGAATCTATTTTTTTTGTTCTTTCTTTTCGTATAATGCGAAGCAACGATTTCGGGTCCATATACACGCAACAGCTGGGGTATGGATCATGCAAAATATTGCACACGCGAATGAATTGAGCAGTCTGATATATAATAATGTGTATTCGAGAGGAGAAGATGAATATATTTTGACGGTTTGTGGATATGGTGTAGCGATATATTTCATTTTGCGCCCAATTTAACCCGCGACTATTTATTTTTCTTTTCTACATACGCAGCGCCCAGCAACCTAAAGAGAACGCCACGACCACCTGCGACGCAGATGTGAATAATATATAATACGTCTACAGAAAATAAGGAGGAAAAACATTATCTCTGATGTTCCGAAACGCATGACACGTGTTTTTTTTTTTTGTAAAATGAGTTGTTGTTATTTCATTATGCAAACATTTTTCTATGGGATTTTAATATTAAATTTAGCGCGAAAACTTTGTGGAGTGAATTTATTGGCAGGCGAGAGGGAGTTTGCTTAAAAAATCAAAAATGAAATATCCTTTTCATCGCGGCGTTAAAAATTTAAACAATTTCTGGTCGAATGGTAATAGAATTTTCGAAGACCGATCGGAGGTAGAAAATAAAGGAACGTAAAATAGAAATCTGGTGTGTTTGATTCACCTGAACTGTCAGATACGATCAACGTTTCAAGGACCATATATGCATCGAGCATACTTATAATAGAAATGCCTCAGATTCTCTGGCGCACTAATTGGTCTTCCAAAAATCCGAGATAAAAATCTGAGAACTCGCTATGCGTTCGGAGACGAGTAATCACAAATCGTGACTGACTCAGAAACGGAGCAAACTTACTAGAAATTTAAATAAAACTGACGTCTGATATATAAATATTTCTTTTTTATTGTCCAGGTGAAATGAGGTGAAAGAATTTTTCTACCAGATGATTTTGGAGTTGATTAGTAACCGTTGAAATGATCCGGTTGAATTTAATTTTCGTGATTTGGTACGATGAGCTAAAACTGATGGTTTAAAACGTGGACGGTCGTCGTCCGAAATACTAAAACTGTATGGAAACGGGAGAGAAAGAAGAAAAGGCGAAAGAACCTATGTAGAGAATTACACAACTGTGAGTAACGGAGTTTCGGAGGGTTGAAACCCGCGCGCTCAAGTTAATATAAGAGGTTAGCTGATTAGCGAAAATTATGGAGAGTGGGGATCGGGGGTGGGTGGTTTTTAGCGTGCGCGAAAATTCCTTTGCACGACCTCGGTAAAGTGGCAGAAATTCATATAACTTTTCTTCTTCTATTTTTTTTTTTTTTTTTAGTTTTTGAATTCGCGGTAATTCGGCTACCCGGAACGGGGTTTGATAACGTACAAAGTACGTTACCACCTTGTGCGAATTTTAGGCCAAAGAGGACTCTTTCCAGACGTTGCAGTATTTCAAAGTTTTCTGCATGAATTTCATAACTCCAATTAGTACAAAAATATATACATATTTTCAAATAAACGAATAGCGAATAATTAGAAAATATTTTTTTATATAAACCTACACAGAACCAGCCTCAATTCCGGGTCCTCTTATGAGAAAAGGTACGCGAACGTCAAATTCGAATGGAAAACTTTTCCCTTTAATAAGACCAAATTGTCCAAGATGATAACCGTGATCTGATGTATAAATTATGTAGGTGTTGTCCAATTCACCCAAATCCTTAAGCTCCTGGTATATCTGAAGATCAAAAAAATCGAGATCGCTGATTAAGTGGAGATAAAAATCGTTGTGTCATGTTCAAAAACAACGCCAATAAATAAAGAACAACGACGTTATAAACTCGACGAAATTGATTAGAAAAAAGTGAATTCAAACTGGTTGGTTTCTCACCCTTTCAACGGCAAGATCGACGCTCTGCAAAGTTTGCAATCTCTTGGTCATCAGAAGATTTGTAAAATCCTTATGAATCGGTTGCATTTTTTGAGTCACCTGTAAAATCCACTGTTTATCAGGATTCGGTGCGTAGTCGTAAGCCGGCGTGCTGAAAAATACGAGAGAAGAAAACTTCAATTTTCTATTAAAATATACTAGAAAATAATAATTTACGTTTATAAAATCATCGTGATAAGGATCCATAGGATATTTTCTTCGATATAAATAACATTACAAGAAAACATGAATGTGCATAGGTACTTAGAAAGGTATACGTTAGTTTCGCGTGCTTTAAATTTATATTCACAATCCGCAGTATACCTTTTCGTATACCTAATATGATATAAAAATTATTAAAAAAAAACGGGTAAAACACGCGAGATCTTTCTTTACCGTCAGAGTTATCGATTCGGTATACAAGATAAACAGCATCAGGTCCATATATCTGCAATATGTATACTTGAACCTCCACACCGAGGCTCACGACAGACCAAAGGGGCACGAGAGTTCAGAGAAGAAGAAGAAGAATAGTATAAATTTCATTTCGCAAAGTGAATGTGCTACGCGACGCTCTAAAAGAAAGAAAAACGAAAAGAAAAAAAGAAAATGTACGTACAAATATATGATGACCAAAAAGCGACATCAGGAAATGCAATGGAAAGAAATAACCGAGTATGGGCCATTTTAATGTGTTTCGACCTGTAGAACACGATTAGCTTTTTTGAAAAGCAAAACAAACTGTACACACGTTCCCTCGAATATTTTGTAAATTCTTTTCGTCTGCTTCGAGAAATACTTCATTCTAGTTATTGCATATTTGTTTCTTTTTCATTCTTATTTTAATGACGTAAGTTGAAGTGACGTCATCTGGGAGAATTTGAAAGTACATAACAGAGACTTCACATTATTAATATACCCATATACCTATACGGGGGAGATGTTGCAGTGCAAACTAACCGCAGGGTGAAGTTTGAGCGTGAAAAAAAGGAGGTAGAAAATATATATATACTATACATTCTTGAAGAGGGTCTCGTTTGTCTGAAGTCTGGACCCTTAATTACGGTTTATTTTCTACACGGACTTGTGTATATACCCATGTATACATATAATATTACTGTGCATATACACAAATAAGAAAAATAAAAAAACGAAGAAGAAAAAACACTCAACTATTTTACCAGACAGCAGTCAGCAAACAACAGTCTTACTCTTATTGCGATACTAACTCCATACCATAAGTATGTATACAGCTATGGTGCCATGGCACTTCAATTACTAACGAAAGAAATAATTAGGAAAAATAATTATTGTATTTATACTACGATAATGCAAATATAACAACCACTAGCTTCTATTTTATAAGTACCTATATCTAATGTAAGCTATAATATTGTAGATCGCGATATGTGTGTAATTTTTTTTTTCTCCCAAGCCATATTTTTTCTTCTTGATTTAAATTAGAACTAGAATTAATAAAGCGACAAAAAACTGGCAAAAAAATTGTCACACGAATGAAGCGTGTGATGATACAGGTAGTGTCTGATATTTGTGATTTATTAAATTGGCAAAAAAATGTGATGACAGAAAGAAAAAAAAACAAGAAAGAGCATCACCGCACAGCAGCTGCTGTTACTGGCGGTTGTTTGATTTCATGATTGCAGACAGCCAGTAGGTAATTTTGCGCACAGGTTGCATTTCACAGCGTTATAACGGCCAATTATGATTCTCTAGAGATTTTTCCCAGATTTTTACTCTCGTGTTTTCTTTAGCCACGTGAAACGTGGTGGTGCACGTATATGTATACGTAGGTATTATTATAATTTTGATGAAACTACACGCTCACATTTTTTCGTTGTATCATTCTATTTTCAAATGATGTGACATAATATCTCCCAATTTTTTCATATTCTCATTTCATCTCCGACTTTTCATTTGTTCCATTGTTTTTTTTTTTAACGTGGGAACAATGCAGTGTTTGTGGAGAAAAAGAAGTAGAAAAAAATACAGGAAGGTAATTACCGTATTGTTCCGAATATAAGTCGTGGTTTTTTTACCTAATCAGGACCTCCAAAAATCTAACTCGACTTATACGCGGGGTCGACTTATTTTCGGGATATATTTTCCATATGCCACGAGTTGCTCTTCGCAATCGTTTGGCAAACGTTGAGCCAGGTGAAATAAGGAACCATTTTTCCTTATGAAGAAGACTTCGACGACAACTGATTGGTCTTAAGTACTGACTCATATTTATATCACCTATTTCTCATTATTTCTCGCTTTTCTGTTGTACTTGTATGAAACATGTTGATATTCTAGCTTTCAATATCAATCATCCCGTTGTCAATTTCATGATAAACTGGAATAATTTGATGAAAAATTCATCCGATATGAATTCGTCTTGTATTCGGTGTTCCTGAAAAATTCCTCGAAACTAGCCTCAAAAATGGGACTCGACTTATACTCGGGGTCGTCTTATATTCGGAACAATACGGTAATATTTAACGCGAACTGCAGCAGCAGGTAATTCTCAAGGGAAGTTAGAAAAAGATTTTATTATGTACCTATAGGGATCTGAATTGCAGAGAGAAAAAGGGATAGCAGTAGCTGACAGTAAAACTGAATCTAACATATGCAGCATAAAGGGCGCAGGGAATTGAATTCTGGAAAGTACAAAATTTTACTTTACATATAATAACTATGATAAATTCCGCAGGGATCTGACGATAAAATACATAAACCATGTAGGCATAATTAAAAATCATATTTAAATAAGAGAGAAAAACGAAGGTGAAAATATCTTCATTTTATTTAATCTAAGTTTTATTTTTCTGTCGCAATTAATCCTCATTCACTGGTATATAGGCACTGCAGCAATCAGTGACAATTACACAAAATCTGCTCTAATTGATTGGGTCAATAATTGACTTTGATTTACTGGAGGCCCATATTTGTTTTATTATCATTTTTCTCTATTTTTATTCTCTTCTAATTCAGGTTAAAGGGCGAAATGAAATTAAAAAAGAAAAAGAATTGGGGGGACCTAAGCCGAATTAGCCACGGGGATTGATATTAATATATAAAGATGACAAATGATATGAGATTAAGACTGCAACAGCAGTTCGCCTTTGGAATGATGAGATTATGATTTGTCTCGGAGGGAGAAAGTATTACGAGCTGCACTATAGATAAGTCAAAAAATAAATTGGGGTCGAAGAACTTGAGTCACCGAACGTTTGTGACTTTGAATTTATTTCTCCTTCTTTTTCTCTATTAGTTCCGATTGAGTTATATAATCTGTTGAAATGTTTAATCTAACGACTTTTGAAACGGCGAAGATTTTCAAAATTTTCGCAGACGTAGAACCGATCCTATGGATCCTCTGTAGAAATATAATAATGGTTGTTTAGGTTAATGAACAAATCAGGGAAAGAATTAATTATTAAAAATGTAATTTGACTCACTGATGTGTAGTGACGTTAAAGAATAGATGTGAAAATTGCGGTGCCGAATCTTCCGGTCCATGAGGTGAAGGAAAACTAGCGACAAGCATGAGAGGTTTTCTAGCAAAATTATGTTTGCTCTGTCTCAGAAAAGCCACGCTGTCATTCGCTATT
This sequence comes from Athalia cordata, assembly GCA_963932425.1. NCBI lineage: Eukaryota > Metazoa > Arthropoda > Insecta > Hymenoptera > Athaliidae > Athalia > Athalia cordata. The sequence goes on from OZ010627.1 coordinate 3,680,642, forward strand.
AGATCAGGATAATAATCCTTGCTGTATTCGAAGCCATGTCGAATTTTTTTACCATTCATATTAACGCTGTAGTTGTAATATCGTGAATTCATTATCAAACCACCCCATTCCCGCCAACCAGGTGGTATATAAGATCCGTTGTATTTGTTCAAGTATTTTCCAAAGTAGCCTGAAAGCAGATAAATTTTGTGCCGTTAGAATTAGATGAAACAACATTTTTCTGGACAGTACAAAACTTTGAAATTCATTTAGAGGAAACGTGTGTCTTTTTCCCCCATAAATTCTAGACCACCTCACGATCGATTTGCCAAGTTTATGCGCTAAAAATCTATAAATCGGTTTGTTGGAAAAATTCCAAGAGTCAATTTTGTTAATTTCATTTCACGTTCTTTTGCTATCGCGTTCCAAACACTCCACGCGACGTGTACAATTAGCGAATACAAAAATAGGAAGAAAAACAAATCTCGTGCGTCGGGAGAAAGAAAAAAGCTCTGCATATGCGTGGTTAGATTCTTTTTCTAAAGTTCGATCGTCTTGCGATTTTTTTTTTTGCATTAGCAAATAATAATAATAATGATAACGCGGATGATTTATTTATGTATAATTTAGAAATCGCGAAATTGTCACGCGATTGCGAAAAATATTTTTCACAATTTTCTGGCGTTGGCTGGACAGTTAATTATATATTTTATTTGACGTGGTAATAAATCAAAAATTTCATTCAATTTCAACGTTCGTTCGCTCTATATAATGTCCCATTATAATTCATCAGTAGCATTATATGAAAGTATATAGGCCGAAGATGGGAATAAAGTTACGTAGTCCAGAGACAGACATATGTATACCTATGTATAATACAGACTACGTATATGAGAGAAGGTCGAATGCGTCTTCGTCGTCTATAAATTATTCATGAAGGCGCATAATATAATTAATTCAAAGGTACAAGGTAGGTACTAAATACATGTACATATATATTACATCCACATATGTATACATATAGGAAGAGCAAGGCTCAACACCGAACCTGCATCCCATGATACTATAGAGTACTGCAGAGTTTCTACCCTGATGAGTACATTACATAACACAAATATACATGTGTCGCTTCTTCCTTCTTCTTTTTTTTGCTCTTTGATTTTTTGCATCGTAACTGAGCACCTCGAAACGTCAATTATATTTGAGTTTCTCTTATTTTCCCTAATTGACCGATAGTAACCGTCGTCTACCTGCGTGCGTACATGAATTTACAATTGTAATATGACGTCTCAATGAAATCTATCAAACAATTGTTTAAAAAAAAAAAAAAAATTCCTGAACATCGTTTTTTTTTGGGGGGTCACGATTATCCCATTGTTCATTTTATTGTTAGTTAAAAAGCTAATTTTCAACGGCTAAAAAAAATGAATAAAGAAATAGATCCCAGAAAAATGCAAAATTCAACCCTGATCTAATTGTAATGCAAAAGTTAGGATTCGCGAATATTTTATTAGGTACCCAGACATACGATACGTCATGCTTTATACAGTTATTGGAATAAACCAACGCGAAGTAAGTGCAAATCCCTGTTCCCGCCGCTGACTTTACGATAGAATCATATTCATTTCGTTTTCAGCTATTCGAGCTATCGTCTCCGTAGATAGGGTGATCGAATCTGATCGAAATCTTGTTTCTTTTCTTCTTCTTTTTAATAATTTTGCCAAATTTTCTTTCAAATTCCGTGCAAAAATTAGGCCATAAAAAGATTATCCAAGCATAGCAACGCTATAAGAATATGGAGGAGAACAGCAGAAAAAAGAAAAAGTATAAAAAGAAGAAATGGAAGTCCCTGGCGCCAGTCGGAATCTTTGGAAAAATAAACGCTCGCGTTGAATGTAATATAAATAAAAATAGAGGAAGAAAAGAAAAGGGGTCAGTCAGTCTGATGCCCGAAGAAAATCACTAGGTCACTAGGATTTTTTCGTACGTGTTTTACCTATTGCAAATTTTTTTGAATTTGGACGATACTTGAAATCTAATTAGAAATTTATTAGAGTAAAATAGATAAACGTTACCGTATGTGCATATGAAAAGCTGTGTAGTATATATGTATAAATGAACGCCGTCTATATGTATAGCTAAATATTTAAACAGCCCGCCTGAAAGATCAGATGGAAATATTCAGAGGCTTTAAAAGGGTAGGATTAGGTTACTTTTTAATCAAGTCTATAAGACCATCGCTTCAATCGGTAATAAAACTCTCATCTCTTAAGAAGCTTCCATAAAAAGCCGAATCTGGGATACCTACTCAAATATTATACGGCGCAATAAACTTATAATACATCAAAGATGAAAAGCCATTTCTTTTTTCTTTCCTTCTTTTTTTTTTACCTTGCTTTGCTTTCCGAAAGCTTTTTTTCTTTTATCAATATTCCGAAAAATAAAATTTGGTCACACTCGGAGTAGACACGTCGAAAATAATAGCAATTAGTTAATTTCTTTTTATGATTAAAGCATGGCATGTGGTTAATATTATCGTCGCCTCGTACGCCGCCACCCAGTGTGCCCAGGCCTGCTAGGAAAAGGAATAGAGCAATTCGGATTAAATCGAGCGGAGAAAGGCGCCATGAATTCTAGAACGGAATTCACGGTTGATATTTCTGGTCAGCTACCGCTCGTTTTATGCGGGATCTATATCATTATACACGGAGACTTGCAAAAGTCTGGATATCTAGCTGGCTGGACGGATTGCAAGCTGATAACTTTCCCCATCTCCGGGATGAGCCGACCAATCCATGGGATGACTGGAGGCTCAACTGGCGAAAAAGAAACTAAAAAATAGTCAAGAGAAGAAATGAAAAAACCGATGCAACGATTTTTTAAAGAAAGAAAAACGCGCTGCAAGTCTCAAGAGAAAGAATAAAAAACAACTCAGTCTGGAAGCTCGTTGCCCGTTGGGCCATTCGGGTCAATGACAAGAAAGCTTGACCCTGCAGTATATAATAGCTTGCGAAGAATCGCACATCACTACAGTCTGAAGGAATAGTGAAGTGGCAAAAAAACTATTCAATTGAACAACTTTGTTTTATCTAAAAGCAATTCTATACGCGTACAAGAAGTTTTCATGACTTGAATCACAGTTTTGTAAACGATCGATAAAAAAGAAAAAACAATCCTTTCTTTGGAATATCCTCTGATTTTTTGTGCGTTACGTCTTTTTGTCCAGGTATTCTTGGTCCTGGAGTTTTCTGAGAATAAAAATCAAGTAGGTATACAAGAAATGAATCACGATTTATGACGTGTTATTACTTGACCAAGTTTAACAATGATAATATTTAATATTCTCGTCTCTTTGTTGAGAGGGTTATTTTTGCATACTGGTGATCTGAAATCCCGATATGTCTGTCTGAGCTCGTAATTTGCAATCAGTTGGGTGGTCGCGTGTATAATAAAACGTTATACGAAGTAGCTATTGTGTTGACCAATATATTACTGCACAGCAGGAAATACGCCTACAATATTATATTTGGTACGAAAGTTGATTGGAGAGTTGAATGATACCCGTTATAAGTTATACGTTTATATCTGCATTGATGCGAATTAAATATCCAAATTAAAATACACCCACAGTACACAACACACCTATATTTATACCGAAACAAATTAGAATCTTATACCGTCGATCGTTCGCTAAAATAATTTGCGGCATTTGAATAGCAGCTGTGCAATTTATTAATAAAAATATTTTCGCTATTAGTAAATCGCGATTTTTAATCAAGAAATTAAGATCCTGTTTCTAATGTATAATTTAAGATTAGATACGGCGCTGATTATAATATATACGTATAAAATCAAGATAATTCTTACGTGTCAATGGCAGAGAAAATATCTATAATACATCACATTTGTCAGGGTGGTCATTATTTAATTAATCCGCAGGTTATAATAGAAACGTGTAACCAAACAAAATCACGACTATAAATTTTATCCAAATGAAAAAAGAGGGGCGAAATAAGAGCAGCTAGAGCAGAAAATTTTTGGAAACAAAACTTTTGAAACGAAAATTTCAATGTATTTTTCGCGGGGATTCATTCCTATATTATACAGAAAACTCGAATAAATGTAGACACTGAATTAATTCAACGCTGTACCATGAAACAAAAATATATTACAATTATGAAAAAGCCAAAGAAAAAGAAGAGGGAAAAAAAAACCGCAGGTTGTTAGCATGATAAATTAATTGTATCCAGATGCGGGATTTACCTTTGGAATGTTTTACACGGGATTGTGTGGAGAGGGGTATACATATATAGTATATTCATATATATCTGGCACCCGAACAAGAACCTTCGAGGTTTAAACGGAGAAGATTACTGCGCGAGCAGAGAATCCAGTTTGCTCCGGCAATTCCGTACAAGGTTTATGCTCGCTTATTAAAGACAGTCAGGAATTTATACGCTGATTGGTTTCTAAAGCGATCAAGACGTCCCTATAATCGGTAGCCGAAGAACAATTATCCTGTCACAACTGACCCATCGATTTTGAAAGAGAAACTCAACGTGAATTCTCTTAGTTTTCTTCACTTCCAACGGAATTTTATCGACCCAACCAGACGGATTAACCACGTCCAGTTGAAGGGACTTTTCTCCCTGATCAGTGTCATCGGTCGCCTCCCCAGATGGTTGATTTTTGAATAATCAGTTCTCACTTTTCTCGCGATAAATGCATGCTAAAACGTCGAGGGAGCTGATTGCAGTTTTGGAAAATTTTGAAGTTCCCTGGCAGAAATCTTTCTTTTTTTTTAGATTTTCAGGGATAGGTAGTACCAGTTCATACATGGAATATCCTTGCCTGGTGCAACAGCGGCAGCAGAGCAAGGACAACGGTTCGGAATGCCGAAGAGAGAAAGAAAGATAAAAATAGAGAAAGAAACTCTGAAAGAACACCTGCGATGGCTGTCGCGGTTCATTGTGAGGTATACAACCTAGAACTACGTGGGGTATGCCATAGAATAGCTATAGATATAAACCGTCAGTCACCCTTTTCTTTTCTTTTTTTTTCTTCTTCTTCCCTTGGGCGTATGTGCAAAACTAGTCTACTGCTTCCTATTCTCTTAGCTCTTCGTTCTTTTATGCCGCTCGAGTGCTCTAAAACCTTTGAATTTTAGTCTTTCGTACTTCTGCTGCTTCTACTTCTACTTCTGCATTAGGTGCGGGTTCCACTGTTCTTGTCGAACAATAAGGAGATGTACGTTGCCGTTGAAGCACAGATAAAAAGAAGGTGCGATTTCACTAGAGATAAATCTCTTTCTTATTTCATTTTCTTTCCACGTTTCCATCCATCCGACGTCCACTATTTCCTTGAAATTCTTCAGACTGTTGTTGGCAAAATCATCGATACAGCAATATTCAAAGGTCATAGAAGCAAAGGTAGGGTAATTTTTGAGTCCTAATGAAGAAATTCCGATGGTATTCCAATCTTATTATCGTGACACGCGGGTATGTAGGTCAACTTGACTTTCTCAAATGGATGTTTTGGATGTGCTTTCGGCATTATCTCTGACATTGCTTGCGTAGGTGATTACCTGTACATGAAATGTGATAATTAATCACTGCACTTTGAGACTTTGGCAGTAGACACGCCTTCACGTCTGAATAGTTCACAGAGCATATGATGAGTAATTTTCAAGTTCTATATTGACAATGAATTAGTTTCTCCTTAATGCAAATATCCGCCAACTATTCGATCGTAGGAAAATCCTGTCAACTGCATAGCCGTACGTATATCGTAGATATCAACTTCGCTGCAGCTCACATGCAGACGCCAAGAATCCTGCATGTCCATCAGAATCACGCAAGCTGTCTGCCGAAGCGAAATTTATGCAAACTTAACTCGACGTCCGTAAGGTACTCTTGCCGACGTTTTCTCTCTGCCGAAAAAAAGCACAACAGGATTGCTCGTTTTTTCATCTTCTGAAACGTAAATTACAATTCTAAGGTTTTCCAAATCCTACCGAACGATTACCCGTTCGACTTTGTATTTTTGTTCTTTTTCTCTCGGAGTTTCGTCGACGACAAAATACAATCGCGTAGTTGGTACTTTTGGATAATAAATAAACAGTGTGAACGGAGCTTGATTGTGAGTACGTACTGGCGTATGAGCGAAGTAAGCGCAGCTAGAGATCAACGGCCTTGTTCTTTTCTCTCTCCTCAGGTTATAAGGTAAGGTATACGTACACAGAGAGTCGAAAGAAGGGGGAAATACGTAGTGAGAGAAGAACCGTGTGCTGACCTAAGAAGGGCTACAAAAGCCTCGAACTTAACTGCAGCCTTGCCTTGCTTTCCGAGACCTTCCGAGCCCTTCCGAGACCTAAACATACACCGTCACATGGGCATACACAAGTTCAACGGAGTGCAGAATGTGTACCAAGAATATTTGTACGTGCTACGTAGGCTGCTACCGTACTGATCCACACCTAATATATACCTACGCAATCTACTCTAATCTTAGAGTTCTTCGTTTAGCGAGAGCTGCACGCAGAGTTGCCTTGTGGTCTATCACTATGCCTTGTCTCCTAGTACGTGTTACATGGTCGACCAAAGCGGAAGGCCTTGGACCTATCGATTTGCTTGTCTGAGCCGTAGTGGTACTTCGATCATTGTGAGAAGAAGACAACGACAATGACGGGAAGTCAGCTGTATTATGTATATTGCAGACGATGGAACGCGGAAGAATCTCTTTTTGATCCGCAAACTGCATAATGTAATATGCGGGTATCTAAAACCGCGGATCTATAAACAAGAAGAAAAAACCCAATAGGGATTCAATCACGAGTGCGTTTTTTCCCGATTTTCTATAGGAATCTAAATTAAACAAAGTTCCGATTTCACTGCCTTGTCTTTTATTATTTTACTTACAGCTTCCGGCGCTCCAATTGCGAATTTATCGAAAAATCAAGCCAATGGTTTTAGTATTACGTCAAATAAAATTTGACAATATCATGATGGTTTCGGTCACGCAGTCCACAAAAACTTGAAATACCGGTTTTGGTTCCGGTTCCAAATCCCTGAGAACTTGAAACGACGGTTCCGGTTTGGGTTCCGATGTAGTAAATTGGAGCAACATTGACGACTGGTATACGACGGTCCATAAAACCGTCAAATATAATCTAATCATAATTCTTTTTTTCTGTCCGCGTCAAAATTCCATCTCAACATATTTTTTTCTACAATTCTCTAGATCCAATGAAGCTACGACCGAAACGATTTTCATAAAACCTCGACACAAATCGGTCGCTGCTGATGATATCCGGGGAAACAAACTTCAAAAACCGAACGGCAAAACATCTGGCATTCTTGAAAAATGAATTCAAGAGGAACATAAGGAAAAAGTATTACAAGGAATCTGGAAGCGTATGTACGTACACACGAGGAAAAGAAATATCCCGTGGGTTGAACACGACGGGTGCGGCGATGTGCCTTATTTAAAATGAAACTCTATTTTAGGAAACAACCAGACAACAGAAACGGCAGCAGTAGGATAACCTGCGAGCGCAGTTCTTCTCGCGTTTCTTTTCCCAAAGAAAAGAGTGGAAAAACCAAAAAGATAAAAAAATAAAAACCGAAGATAAAAAAAAAGAATTGGTTGAAAGCAGAAGAAAAGAGAACGGGGATTACATTTTACTTTTATTTTTCACCCGCATGTCTGCCTTCAGAAAATCTGATAGCTGTCCAACTTTTCAACCTTCCAACTGCACGCCCACAATATCAGCTAACTCTCGACGAAAATAATTCAGATATCAAATAAAAAAATATTCGTCAAAGTTTTCTTTTTTTTCTCTCAATATACTCCACACCGTAGAAAAAAGTAAATAAATAAATGAAACGAAAGGAAAAAGAAAATACTCATACCAGATTCAATATACGTATCGAATTGTTCAATAATTTAGGTATAAGAGGTGAATTTTACACAATTTCTTCAGCATCTTCCTCATACCGCTCGATGTTTAAGGAGGCGTAAGAGATTGGGTTAGACAAATGACGACCCTAAGGTTTACGTACTGCAAGTGTAGGTACGATGTATCCTAAAGGGCAAATAGATTCACGATTGAGCGAGTGATCGAGACACATCGAACCGTGTCGAGAAAAGGATAAAAAGACGACAAGATTGGTAGTAAAGAATCACGTAGTACGTGGCGAGCGTCACCAATGAAAGAAATCAATTCTATACACATAAGTGCCTCTACCTAAATAAAAAAAATGAATTCCTACACCGAAACTACGTACTCGTCCGTTCAGTTTCGTTGTAAGACAAATCTCCGGAATGTTAAGTTTGATTAAAATTGAAGAGAACAACAAAAAACGAAAGTAGATAAAATCCGAGAATAATATTTACTTACCAGTTCTGTATCCAGCGTTGCTCAAATAAGTCGCAAATGAATGTGGTTCATGATCCCTTTGCCATTGCGGACTGCTGCAGTTATCATTATTTGTAAATACTTGATGATTGTGAACATATCGTCCAGTCAAAAGTGAACTTCTACTTGGACAACACATTGGTGTTGTGACGTATGCGTGTCTAAGATCTGCACCTTCATCTCGAATACGTTTTAACGTATGTGGCATAAAGTTCAATGAACCTAGAAACAAAAAAGAAACCAAAAAAACAATCAGAAAATGTAAAATTTCATGCAATTAGTAACTTAAAAATCATTGTACATTTGAGGTGGAAGAATTCTGATATTTCCCTCTGAAAATTGGGTGATAATTAGTAAAGGTTATCGACAAATCGTTCAAGTATCGTACCAGAAACGACGTGAAAAATAAAAAATAGAAAAAAAAGAACCGGTACTTGAAATTTTTTTCACCTCTACGCGGCCATTGGTAGAGATCTGAAGTATTCGTACAGATTGGAACGCGACGTTTAATGGCGCATGAAATATGGCAGAGGAAGGAGGGGATTACAGTTAATAGGTGATTGGAAAATGGTGTTGGTGAAATAATTGAGTAATTAAACAGGTAGATGCAGGTTGAAAATTTAATATCGTATACTAGACGTGCACGTCGATGAATTTTCCGAACGATTGATTCTGGAGATCGATCGTCTGATGAGATTATTATGGATGTATACGGTATGGTATATTTGCGGCAAAACGTGCGTGCAGCTATTCTTGCATGAATGCATAGTGATGATAATTTATAAGCAGCTGCAGCGGTTTATACTTGAAGAGAAATCGAGACAGATTTATATTCGTTAGAAATGCACTACTCGCGATTCAATCTGACTAATTGATTCTATTTGATACGGAATTATCTAACAAAGCGCACGATTTAATTGTAAAGCAACAGAAGGTTCGGGTAATTTAATTATTTAAACTGTACGACGCTGGCAACGGTTTGCAAATTTGCATATGACATACTGCTGTTTATTCGTTTCAAGATTCGAGTTTCGCAGCCTAAAATAACGAAGAAAAGAAAAGAAGAGATAAAAAAAAACTAAAACGAAGAGAAGGAAATTCTTTTTCCCTTTTTTAAAAGAACGTATAACATCTCAGTTTCGACGGTGAAAAAAATCCAATGACGAGTACACGAAAGAAAGAAAAAAATTGAATTTACAAATATTGTAACGTGTTTGAATAAAGTCTAACAGGGTCTGCGTATCACGATAAAGATTTAACGAGGTAAAATAATATTTGAAGAGAAATTATTATGGCGTTGGACTGCACACTCAAATTTGCCATTCTATAAATATCCACCTAATTCACAGCTATAGATAACTTACGATATTGGGATTATAAATTTGCAAAATGAGTCAATTTAAATATGTACACGCCTATAATGATGAGCTCTTTTTCTGTTTATGTACATAATTATTTTTTTTTTCTTTCAATAATTTTTAATACATAAAAGCATTCGGTACCCACCTAGTTCAACGTCTTGATCGTCCGTCAAAATGAGAACTATATTAGGTTTTCTTTCCCTGGGTTGTTGATACGGAAGATACGGTGAGCTGGGTTGATTATTGGGGTAGTTATTTTTGTGGTTAGCGCCGCGACGCTGCGCGCCAAATACATCTTCGGCTGTATTATCGGTGTCCGATCTCCGAGCATTGACACCCAGAATAAGAACAGCTGCGATTTGTAATATCGTCTTCATGATGCAGCGATCGATGATTCTTTGGGGGAAACAATCACTCCGATTAACCACGTATCATGTCATCGTCCTGAACGCTGCAACAAAAAAGTCAAACGAACATCATAAATTAAAGAAATTCTTCTACTGTCATGAATCTCTCACACTTGGTATACAAATCGTTCGGAGTTCCATATTTGGCGATCACCACACATTGAAAACAATCGCTAAATTATAAATACAAAGTTTACTTTTTCTATCAGCAATGTCATTTTGTATCGGTGTTATATTATAGATAGGAATACAGAGAACATTGAATTGAATTGAAAAGGTGATTGAAGAATGGGTATACGTGGGGATGTTAACGATTAATTCGATCCACGCACCGCAGCTGAGAATAGTTGAAGATTCCCACGGCAAAGATCTCGTGAAGTTTTGTACGATGATCATCTCCAGGATGAGAAGAAAAATGAAGAGATGAAAATAAACCGATGACCAGAGAGAGAGAAACTTTACGCTGTGCAGTTATATACCTATTTTAACGGTGTTTATATGTGTGAAATTAACTTCGCGGCGTGCACATTACCTATACGTGCAGTACGCGAATGTGCGTGATTCGTGTGAAGACAAAATGCGCACAAATAATGAGCACTTATCTACCAACATAGGTATATATCCTACGACCACCACTAACACTACAGTGCACGCGGGGACTCGCTTTGTCGCGACGTGATGTCACGTTACCCGTGGGAAGAAGGATATTAATTAAATTCCAATCTCCTGCAAAGATTCATCTACTTCACCAATGACTTTATAATAATAATATAAAAATTATATCTCTCCTGACCAAAGAATAATACCGTATCGTGCAAATCTGCATGATTTTAACATCGGTAGATGAAAAAAAAAATAAGACGAGAGGAAAAAGAAGAACGAAATCAAAAATTCCAACCTGTCTGCCAATTTTTCGAGGGCATAATTTTTCAACAGCGTGTACGATAGCTATAGATATGTACATGTTACGGTACGTTACCGTGCAATGTTGAAGTAATATTTCTTCTTATCTAATATTTTTCCCCTTCGGCATCAGGATTTATTTCTCTAGTATGTAACACGGCGTAAAGGGTATGACCGCTGCATGGAAGATGGCCGTAAACTTGATTGCGGAAGTGAAGTTGATACGGCTGAGTTTAACGATGAAGATGAATAATTTCAATAAGCAAAAATAAATTATCTACCAAGATATTAATTAGCTAGTAGATTTATAATTTACGAAACTCATTAATTAGGGGTAATTGTTATTCGGATAAATGATGATATTTACACGCCATATACGCTATGCCAATTGATAAGGAATGCCAGTTAATATATAATAGTTTCATCCGAGTCTGTCAGCTGTAGAGAATTTCCGCAACGCATTCATCAGATACGAAGCGATAAGAAAAACTATCAGCGGTTCATTGGCTGCAGATGCCAAAGTGAGTGAAAAGAAGAGTGAAATAAAATGAATGAAATTTATAAAAGAAAATATAAATGTCACTCAGATAATTGGATCAGAGAATTTCCGAAGCTCAGCGTTCGTCACTTGTCTCATTAACCAAACCGGTGCGTAATTAGAGCGAATAAAAAAATGTCGATACGTTAGGGAAACGAGATTTTTATAACACCAGAGTCCCTGAATTTCTATAAGTGATTGTTTGCTTTTTTCTTTCTTTCTTTCCAAAGTTTTGTTCAATCTTCTTGAAGATTAAGTTTTTGAAGAACGACGCGGAGGAAAAGTGTTAAATGGAATGTCGAAAAAAGCAGCATAGCGTATCTACGCCCTAGTTTGACGTACGTTTTCTGACTGTTGAAGAGAGAAAGAGAAAAGAAAAAAAAAACCGAGATAGAAAGAAAGAAAGTTGTTATATACTTGATCTCCCAGACGAGGGGCCGACGCGACGGGCGTCGTGACGGAGGTCGAGTCACTTGTGACTCAAGTCAATTGAATCGCAGCAGCAGTAATAGCGCAGGAGGAGCAGCGCGCGGGGCCGCTAAAAGACCGTCATTCCATTTCCCAAAATCCATACCAAAAGATTCCATCATATTGTCAAGGGCGCGAAGGGTAGCACCTTCAAGTAGGGTGTCAAGGGACGAAGGATCGTCAAGTATCAAGGCATTGTTAGGGTGTATTCAAGTCTTCCAGGAACTCGCGGTCAATTTTCTAAGTTGATGCCAGTTACACCAAAATCTTTTTCAGATATACCCAGGTGATGTAGAGACCAAAAATCTTCATGAGAGTCCCGCCTGTGCCATAGAATTATTATAAACAGCTATATTCGTGCAACGAACAATAAAAATTAATGAAGAATCATTTCAAAATACATGAGCCACTTGATTGGAATCGTTTTGTCAAACAAAAGAAAGAAAAAAAAGAAACTTTATGCTTGTAGATATAAAAGGATATGACGATGATATCTGACCGGAAGTATCCGTACATCTTTCATCCGTGCCCATTTTGAGTCTGTCCAATTGGACCGGAAGTGTTTGCCGGAAATATCGTCCGAGAGTAGATTATTGCACTGGTTTATCTTATCTCTCGATCAGAATTCGGCCATCAGAATAACGTTGCATGCATTACGCGTATACTTATATCCTGCCGAGCAAAATTCAGATACAATAAATTATATTCGTTGTATTTTACGTATTCATTTTATATATATTTTTTATCATTATCAAAAAAGATGCACATGATACGCGTGTTAATAAATATTGTGCCCTAAAATTTAAACACCGGATTAGAAGCTATTCATATTATTTCCACTGCCGTTTGATCCGATGACGTAAAAGCTCGAAGAGATTAACTTAGCGCAGTAGGATATAGAGGTTACATTATTATCTGATTGTACTAAATTCGGTCGTGATTCGTATTCGTCATTCTATAGGTTACCCAGGATGTGACGTAAGTCTGGACATTGCAGCGGCGCAGAGTGGCTTCAGACTTTTTAACATTATATTGTATTCAAATTTGCACTCGTAAATATAATCGCCTATCAATTATTCAAATATATACGATCAATTATGACGTACTCTATTATAGGTATACAAAACATCAAAACCACTTCACTTGACCCTCGATTAAATCGGTCCACATTCCCTCTTTCTCAATTATCACGAAATGAATTTCGATCTGTAATTAGGTTTGAGGACAAGAGAATAGAAATTAGAAAAAAAAATCAAGAACAAGAAAAAGAACGTTGAGAGTCTAAACTTGGTTCACAATTTCGTCTCACGTCATTGAACTTTTACGACGTTGGAATATCTAAAGTTATAATATGTGGATGGCATATTATCGTACCAGATGGCCCTTTAATTCAGGACCGGTATGGGCATTTTGAAGATGTGATTGGTGTGTAATATAATAATCATAATAATAATATCTCGCCTTGAGGGGGTATAAAAAAATTTGATACAGTAATAGCGAGTATAGGTGGTTTTCGTTGTTGCTTCTGTTTAATTTTCATCGTTTTTGATTTTTTTTTGTCTGTTTATCAACGTTTAGGAGGTGGTAGTTTATTACCGCGTATCGTCGACGGATACAAACCAGGACAAGTGTCACTCGAGACTCTCAAGTTTGCACTCTTACTCCGCTCTAGGGAACGTTCACACTTGTGCGACTTATCAGTTTTTAGTATAGGTATAGGTAAAATAATGATATCCATGATCCAAATGTCTCTGTATCTTAACTCTTGACCTGGTCGATCTTAAGTGGAAATCGAGGAAACCTGATCGGTCGATATATCTCCTTATTATTTTTATCGAACACCGTATAATATTCGTAAATTGAACTGATGAGGCTTAAAATTGATGTGAACTCGTTAGCGAATTGATTAAGTTGGTTAAAAAATGCAAATGTGTTTTTTTTTATCAAAATTGGAAAACTGTTTCGATTTCTGACTCGCCGGTTATCGAATATCTTTTAATTACTTTCAAACAAAACAGTTTTTGTTTTTCATTTTTATATACCAGAGTAAAGGAGAGTCAGAGTAATGAAGCGTCCGTAATTAGTAATGTTTAATTAAAATGAGTCTCTGCCGCGAGGCTTATATCTCTTTCTTCAATTACAAGAAGCTAGAGCTGCTGATGTAAAGATCTCCAAAGGCGCGGGTCGCGAGAAAAATGATTAATGACACGAGGAACGTTGTACAAAAAGTTAGACTTCATCTCCAGACGAACTGGCGGCAATTTTGCTTTAGCTCCAATGTTTATGTATACGTTACACACGATTACATGTAGTATATAAATATGAAATACATATGCCGTCACAGCATGTCGTCGAAACTATACAGCGCAACGTTTAAACTCTGCACTCTTCTGTTTATTTAAACTGACACGATGCGATACAAGTCGCCTGAGGGTTTTCCAGAAACACGTGACCCTAAACTCATTAGAAAAGCAAACATTACTGGCTCAGACTACTGCGTTTGGAAATCAGAAATATACGTAGTAAAATTACCTGTGCAATATTAAAACAATAAAATAAGAGAAAAAAAGAAATATTCGCTTCCTTCTTTTCATCGCTAATTAAATTCCTGCAGACAGAAATACGATGCTTATAAATTTATTTCGCTTTATCAAATTACGCAAGTTCAATTCTCAAGAACTCTATGGGTACGATCCCACAGTGTATAAATTCATAAACCACAAATACTTGATATAAGCTAAAAAAAAAATATTTCCATACATTCGAAACGAAGAACTGAGTAAGTAGATAAAATTTATTCCAGTCAAGTAAGCGAAAATAATTCGATATAGTTGCGAATATATTTTCAGACAAAAGTGCACGGAATTCAACGCAATTGTTGAAAAGAAGCAGGAAAGAAAAAGAAAAAAGAACTGATTCTGATCGGATAATAACACAATAAACAGGATGCAATTGTTCGAGTCACCACACCGTAAAGCACTGCAGTTATACAGCCGACTGAAAGAATCAAAAAATGAAAGAAAAATTTCCATCAAATGCAATAGAATCCTGCACAGCTGAATATAATTTGAAAAAAAGCCTGCACTATTCTGTCCATTAAAAAATTGATTTTCTTTTCTCCAAGTTCTTGTAGGTGAAGAAGGCTTTGAGGGTTATCCCCGTAGGTGATATCTGTATGTTCTTGTTTTAGAGGACGTAAGAAAAATTTCGAAAATCTTATCATCTCGTATGCATATGGGATTTTTATCCGCAGAGTTTGCAGGAAAACGGTTAGATATGCATATTCCTTAACAATTTTATCAGTTAAGATCGAGGTGGTCGTGCATCACGTGTGTATATATAAATACATGCAGTGGACACGTACGTATATATACTTCTACCAATCTACTTTATATTTTATAGTGAAGAGTGCAGCGCAAAAGATAGATTGCTTTGATGTGCACTTTAGTTAATGCAGTAGTTTGCGGTAGGACCTTATAGTGGCCAGACGAACGTGGTGGCTTTCGACGGAAAATGTGGTAAACATATACGTCTGCACACACCGTCATATAGCTGCAGCATCTGACCAAACTATAAGATAAAAAAGGAGAAATAATCATAATCAAAAACGAAAAAATAACGATAATAACGACGATGATAAAAATTCTCGACATTCTACGAATCGCACGTTATGGGTGTACGAAAACATTCTTCGAAAATTCATTACTTCCTTTTTTGGATGTGAATTTTGGGAGAAAAAAAAGAGACAAAAAGAAGAAAACAATTTGACTCGCATGGGAGAAACTCGAAGAGACCCGCTTATAACCCTTCTACTGCAGAGAAGAAGTTGAATCACGTGGGTCAAAGGTCGAGGATGAAGGGCGCGAAGGGTGGATACTATAATAGAGAAGACAGGATAAATGAGAGGCGGGCATGGGGCATAGCCTGCGCAAGTTTTAGTTATATATCTATAGATCCTAGCAACAGACAAGCCAGCAACCAACCCGTAGCTCTCCTCATCTTACCTCACCTATTATTCTACACCTCATGTACATACCCTATATGTATATTACACATAACGTGGGTTTTAGTACATATGTAAATACCTATACATACAGGCGAACGCCCACGCATACCTCAACCTCTATACCTATAAGTAGAATGCTTACACCGCGGCTGCTTTTCATCGAGTGCAAGTGGAGAGAAAGGGACCATAGGTATATAACGTATATACATACGCGTATAGGGTATACCTTTGGTTATATATACACTAAAAACGTCTGCAGCTACTACGTCTAGGCATCTAATTCCTTAGTAAATGGAATGCCTGGAATGTGTTCGCAAGGTCCAGTAAATACTCGTCGATACATAGAAGTTGTTTAGTATATATAGGTTTTCTATATAAGTATATGTAATACCTGTAACTGTGTAACATTTACGTGGGGTTTTCATCTTTTCTATTTCCCAAATAGAATCCTACTTTTATTCTTTTCTTTTTTCTGTTTTTTATAAGAAGATCAACACCGTCTCGAAACTTTCAGAATTATAATTAAATAAGATAAAGTTTTTTTTATTTTGTTTAGTTTTTTTTTTTGCGAACAAGTTTAATTATATTCCAAAGCACTGATTGGCACCGATTGGATATGATAATCGTTAAAGATCCGTGAGAATCTTTCGATTTTTCCTTTTTCTATGAAAATCAAGTAAACAGAAATTACCTTCGGAAGGACCACCCCATAATGTATAACGTACATACCTATATAAAATATATAAACTCGAAGAAGAAAAGTAACGTGAGAATAACGGCAGCTGTCGGTCTATTTTGTTTATTTTACGCGTTCGTTTTCGTTTTCGTTTTAGTTTTTTTTTCCCTTTATTCCTTCAATATTTTATTCTTTTATACATTCTTCGCTTTTTTATTTTTTTTTAAATTTATTTTATCTTATATTCTTTCTTCTTTTTCCTAACGGGGCCCGGCTTTGGAGAAGGAGAAATAAAAAATATATGAAATAAAAAATGGTAAAAAAAAAATTAGCAGACGCGAAGCTCGCGGTTTCTACTTCGACGATTTTAAACCGCGGTATGTATACGTCCCCCGGCTATAGATCTTTTAAACTTATATTTACATGATTCCATATTGAATTACTTTTTTTTCCCCGCTCCTTTATTTCATTTCTTTTAATTTTAAATAACTACCAACAAATCTCTGAGTAAACTCTTAACAATTATACCGTCAATTAGACTTGAGATGGTAATTGGTATGGAGTGAAAAAAAAGCTTATTTTCTTTCGCATAATTTTCATCTTCTTCTTTTTCCTCACCTAATTAGTAGTGACACATAATTAAGACGTTAATTGTTGATGAAGTAATTAAGAATTCTGAATTAGCTGTCTAACGATGAATAAATTATTTAATCGGTATACCTGATAAGAAAAAAATTTTGATAAAAAAATACTCTCAAATGGCTCAAAACTTTTTTCAAGATCGTCCATATTCGTTCCTCCTTTTTTCTTTCATCTGATTTAATTATATTTACATTATTTCTGAATTTTTTTAACAATTCAAAAAATTGAAAATAAAAAAAAAAACAATTATAGTTGTCTGATTATAAAACTTTAATGCTGCGCCACATGGCTGCCAGCAGTTTACAAATAAAATCAAATAAAGTATAGTTAGGTATAGGTGCAGAACCGTGGAAATTGAATAAGCAAAAAGAAAAAAGGAGAAATGTAATTCACTTAACAACGAAATGGTACGCCATCGCTTTTCTTTTTTCTTTTTTTTTAGTTTTCTATGAACAATTTCAAGCTGCAGGTACTGCAGTGTCGTCAAGAGTGTATCTGGCATCACGTGCATTCATTTACATCCCAGCAGATATACTCGTACAATTTTCATTACAAAATTCGCACACCGAAACGCGTTAACTGTACCTAAAAAGTGAGAAAAAACGAAAAAATAAAAAGAAGAAAGCAAAAAAAAAAAAAAAATTACACCGAACGCGAGTTATACTATACAATACAGTCTGATTACCGCCATATTTATATAACTTCGCATGAGAATTCTCATCTGATCCTTTAATGAAATGTTCTACAACGAGAAAAAAAAATTTGATTAATTAATTAAATGAAAATAAAATTTTAATATCGATCGATTAGTAATTAAATGCATCAAATGATTATAGTGATTATACACACGTTATTTACGAACATTTACTATAAATTTGTATCTAGGGACAATATCGGCTTTCAGCTGCAGGTTTAAGTTCACGGAATAAAGCGAGGCAACTTTTCATATAGCTCGTCCCTCACCGCAGTATGGGCAAAGTAACTGTACATTAAATTGCACTTAAGACTAAACGCACACACGTATTATACATATGTACACACTTATGTACATTATGTACAACGGAACATGTATTACACCACCTTGCAAGGGCGATATCTTCTCGACTTTTTGTCGTCTGCTAAACCTACGTCCTCGCTCCGCGTGTACATATTCTATTATACATCCTCCTCCTCCGGCGTTATCTACGCCAGGATTTTTTTATCCCCCCAGAATTCATATTATTTTTTATAAAACTATCTTATAAAACTTTCCCAACCTTTTCCATTTCCTCTTCTATTTTCTATTTCTTTCTTTACAAAAATGTTTGTCAAAATTCAGACGCCCACCGCGACGCGGACGGGGTGAGATTTTGATGCTTAATATCAGCTGCATAGTGACACATAATTTAATAGATAGGCTAGTATAACACGGGTCGTAAAATAAACGGATGCCCAAGAGAAATATCCCAAGTATATCATAACTACATAGGTGATTTGGAAGATATAGCGAAGCGCTAACGTTAAGGATCGAGTTAACTAACCTTAATCCAAGCTTTATGCGACCCTTAGACCAAACCATATTATACTTGACTCGTATATAATACCCTCCACTCAAACACTTGTTCACTTTTTATATACTTTTCTTTTTTATCTGCGACCTCGAAAATTTTTACTGTCATACCTACGATGTATATAAAAGCTTGAATAAACTCAAAAGGTACGTACAGATGTTATTACTTTGTCGAAATTCACTTCTTTTCTTTCTTTTTTTTTTTTGTTCGAAAAAACAAGTCAGCTTTAACAGGGATTAGTGTACTTTTCTCGATCGGTTTAGTGTGTGCTGCTGCAGTTCGCCAGGTATAATACGTATCGGGCAAAAGGTTGCACCTGTCGGGTCCACCTTACGGCTGTGGTTTCCTGCATTCCCGCGCTTTTACCTTCCATCTTTACCTCTGATTTTTGATTTCTCAGAATTCTTTTTCATTTTCAAAAAATAAAAATGTATACTGCCGCTCAAAAACGTGAAGTATAATACGCCATGTTGTATATATTTTTGGCTGCATTAATAAAGCCTAGAGAAAAAAAAAAAGAAATTAATTATGTTATCAAGTATTTATAAAATATACTTAATTAAACGTGATCGCAAGCGCAGATAATTTTTAGTGTCTAACATAATGATAATAAATCTAATTATAATTCCAGCTAATTATGGCGGGTGTGTAACCCATGTGGATACAATTTTCATGAATGCATATGGGGCTAAAAACAAAGGAGAATCATTATGATATATGAAAGAGCGCAGAACGTGTGGAAGGAACAAGCGAATTGGCGAGTGACAAATGGTCGACTGATATATCCCGGAACTATTCTCTCCTCTTGCAGTACAACGCGGTGCATGGAGCAGCCATATTTGTTAGCAGCTGACTACCGTAACATATGGTTGAACAATATATTCGATATATCACCCATAAGTGTTATAGAAATGTATGCCATCCATGCGGGTATCATTGTCTAAAAAGTCAAAAGGAACCCAAAAGATAAATAGATATAAATAAATAAAATTGACACAACTCTACCGAATATTGTATATAAAAAATACAAGTCTAAGAACAAAGGGAAGAAAATCTACTTTCATTCGATGAACGAATATTAAAAACAGATTTAACTCGTTGGTCCTGCAGCTCAGGATCAGGGCCGCCATTAGCATATTCAAATATATATAATAAAACTTGAGATCGTCGTGGCTGTGTGCGGTGATTTAATTTTTTTTTTTTGTTACTCAGTTTTTTGTAATGTTTTTTTCTCGTAGACTAACAGCTGTGATGTTATATATTTATAATAATAACAGTAATTGCTATGAAGCAGAATTTATTTCTCACCTATGACTTCAACGTACGGTCCGGTAAATATTTTTTATAATTCATATTATAGTTACACGGGTTAGGTTGGGTATATTTTTTTTTGCCCAATCGGAATGCTGCAGCACGCGTTTATACTATGAGGTGAGTTTATGCAAACTTCAAAACTTCGAGTCTATCTCTAACTTGCTTTCCAAACTTCGTTCAACTAAAATAACCAAGCCAACTAAACTAGAAACTAATCTAGAACTAACGTAGGTACGAAATATAGTGGCTCATTTCTTTTTTCTTCTCTTCCTCTTTCTCGCTAACATCCGAACTCTCCGAAAAATCTTTCCCGCAGTTATATCAGATCAAATTTGATAATTTTCTTTCTTCCGCGAAATAATTAGTGGATATATTAATTAATCCATATGCATGTTACCGTACATAATTATGCGATCCTTGTGAAGGTTGAAAAGAATTGCGACAAAGAAGAAAAAAAAGAAAAAAGAAAACGTAACAAAGCAAAAAATGAAGAAAGGAAAAAGAGAATAAAAAGAGGAAAATGAAGGAATTTCACGTATCTTTCCGGTCATTCATAAAGATCCTTGTACAAGGACAATAGGATTCTTGTTTTTTGGCAACCGGTCATTAAAAAAGAGCAGGTCACGTGGCGGTAAAAAATGTCTCCTATATACTAGCTATGGCTATACATCACGTATATACATATATATATTATATAAGGATTCCTGGGACCGCATTTCCATTGAATGACCATATAATAATAAACCTTGACAAGGATCAAAGTTTGACTAGGTGAAGTTGGTCGATATAGGATCATCGTCTGTCCTAGTAAAAAAGAAAATCAAATAAAAACGTTATAGATGCGCAAAATTTTCGAAAAAAAAACGTTACATTTTACACCACATTATGCGGTGCGTGGGTACAAAAATATTGCATTCTGAGGTTTTACTATAGGTATACGTTATACAGAACTGCAGTCCGCAGCTAGATGAAATAGAATTGATGATACTGCAGCGAGTTCATTTAACCGTGTAAAATGTACCTTATAATACGCCTGAGGGAATCGCCGCGTTGAAAAAGAGAGAAAAAAAAAAAAACGAAAAGAAATATATAAAGAAAATAAACCTTTTCTCGTTAGGCAAATTTATGTGTACGTATACTTATCCTTATATAAACGTGGCTTAATATATAACATTGTTTTCCCTAATTACCACCTGTCTTTAAACCCGGCGCGGATGAACTGCACTTTGGATTTATGATCCCATAGGCTAGTATATGTATATATATTTATATACCCGCAGATTTAACTATTTTCCTAAGTTCTTTTTCTTTCTATTCTTTTTTTTTCTTATCTTCTTTTCGCAATGCCTCATTTCATAGACGGGACCGCGGTATAACACGTCTATTTTTACTCCGTAGGTAGTGCACAGGACTTTCTGTGTTGCTAAATAATATTTCTAGACATATATACTATGTAAGTCACGTAGTTCTGCACTTTAAACATGTGTTATGTATATAAAGTACATAAAAACATATACATAGCTATAATACACCGATGTATATTTTTTTTGCAACCCGCTGCACACTCTCGGGATAATTTTCTGAGGAGTTTGTTCTGAGAACGATAAGTTAACGATTATAACGTGGGAAAATCGAGCCGCGAGATGCAACGGCAATATAGAAACTCTCTCACAAGATATAATAAACCAGATCTCAACTTCTGTGTTCGCAAAAGTAAGTCGAGGAAGTAAAGAGATAATCTTATTTCAAATTTATCCCCCCGAAAACTTACTTAGTAATCCTATAAAATTTATTATAAGCATTGAAAATAGGGAATATAATTATATTAAACATGATGCGGGAATATATGAAAGATCGTACGGCTATATAAGTCGTTTAGAAAATAATGTGTAGTAATATAGCCGACAATGTGCATTGGGGTTGCTGCTGCTGCACGCGTTTTGAATGAAACCTTGATATTGTTTGACCCTCGAATACAATGGGAACCACCATGGGCGGTCCCCGTAGAAAAAAAGAAAAAGGAAAAAAGGAGATTCAAGGCCACGAGTTACATGTTGGGGTGATGGGAGCCCCATGAAACGGAATCAAAAAATTTTACCCACAGTGCAATGCGTGCGTGGTAAATTACCGTAGGTACTGCAAGCTTTAGAAAACACCCCATGGTTTATAAAAAAAAAATATATAATTGACGACTCGAATAAACGGAAATTTATTTAAAAAAAAACGACGACAGTTTGAAATCAGGTTGAGTATCTGATCGAGTCAACTTTAGATCAGGAAATTAAACATCTTAATGTGAAAAATAAATCGAACCCCTCACACGTCCCACTCGAAATTGTTCGATTTGACCTAGAAAAGATCGCAAAAACACCATTATTCCCATTCCTTCTCTAATACCAACGTCGACGCTGGCGACGGCGACGGCGACGGCGACGTCGCGTCTTGCGGTCTGCAGTTTTTACATAACTCTACACATACATATCAACGCCAATAAAAAGAAAAAAACAAAAACCAGATGTATAAAAATATAATAAAACAGCAAGATTACGATAACAAACACAAATCTTTCTTTCTAGATATTCAGTTCAAAACCAAAAAAAAATTATTTTAAAAACGAAGAAGAATAAATATACATCGGTGGTTTTATCCCATTGTATTTTCTTTCATATACGTAATGAATCTGATTCTTTGATGTTCATGTCATTTCTAAAAAATCAAATTTAATTTGAAGATCAGACGACCGAAGCTATACATACGTTCCGCGAGTCGCGTTATAAACAAGAAAAAAAGAGTCGCAGACAACAACAAAAAAAAGGATAAAGCGAATGTGTACCATAACTTTTTTTTTGTCTCCGTTTTTTCTGACGAACTTTACAATCCTCGATATATCTGTATTATACATAATGTATATGACAACTAAGAATCGCAATAATTATAAATTATACAGAAATTAATTATCACACGCCTATTCGAAAACGCGGGGTACCTTGTTGTAACAAAGGGGGGAGGGGGGTAGGGGGTGAAAATCGATACGAGTCGAGATATGCATATATGTGTGTGTACGTAGTACGTACAAATAATGGTCAAAAGAAGGACTGACTAAATTTGTATACGTACCCATCTATGTACAAGCAAACTAAATACATGTGGTATATAACAGATATGTATACAAAGATACTTTGGTATTAGGTACGTATAAATTTTTGTCGTTGAATCGCAGGGAGACAGACAGCCGGACACAATGTAGATAGCCAGAACCAATTAAAAGCGAAACTCTCTCGAGTATCATCATTCATTAGTCGATCCATTCGCGTGCCTATATATCTATATTCTATATACATACATAGGTATATGTAAAATATATATACATGTATATAATCCTACGTACAACCCTAAACGCGTTCTTTGTCCCCCAGGTGTCTAAATACAACCCTAGTTATCAGTTTATCATTACAAAAAAAAAAGGATAGAAAGATTAAAATACATAGGAGATGAAGAAATTAAAATCTACGACGTGCGTGAGAAAGATAACCGTGCCAAAGTATCAATCATAGATCACCTGGTTCAAAAGGTCAAGCAATATACCTGTACAAATAAAATTGCGCAAAACGAAGAGAGAACAAAAAAAAAAGTTGTACAATATAAAAAGATTATGCACATCTCAGATTTCGCAAAGAATTTAGAAAAAAGAAAAAGAATCATTTACTCAATATTATACATTATCAAAATTAACGCAATTCTCTTTGATGCGATGATAAAAATTTTATTCGTAATTAACATTTCCAGTAGTTATTTTGTTTATGTTTTTTTTTATATATTACTATTGCAATTATTTTTGCACAATGATGAGTTGACGAAAGCGCAAAAAAAAAACGAACGAGTTCATAAAGATCATTAGACATTAAGGGGCTCGTTAAAAAATTTAATTACAACAATCGCAGATTTTGCATACTATATGATTCGATTTTTTTCGTAATCTTATACTTTGGATTAAACGGCGAAAATTGAATTAAAATGGGTAGAAAGATAAATTGCATAGAAAACTTTCGTCTTCTGCTTTTTTGATTTTAACGTAGCGTGTATTTTGACGTGCGTGTCAAATTAATCAGATGAAGAAAAAAAAAACGAAGAGAAGAATGGGACGATCAAAAAAAATTTGTTTTTATTAATCACGGTTACACGCTCTAGATTACGGATTTTTTTTATAAACGTAACCGTGTAATATCAAATTATAGTTGCTCACCTAATGAATTAACCAGACGAACAACAACTACGCTGCTGAATATTTGTTGTCTTTTTTTATTTATTTTTTTTCCTCCAAATAGTCGAGACTCCTCTGTCGAATAGATTTATCAGCCGCACAAAACATTAATCACAATTACGCGTTTCACATGAATTCTTTGAAATAGGAAAAAGAAAAAAATTTGACAATTAAAAATCACAAGTTAATGAAGAAAAATAAAAAGGTAAAAGAAATTAGTTTTACGATTATTACGTATACGATACACTTTGGCGATCACAAAACTTGATATGAACCAAACTAAAACACTCCTAAACAAAACGAAGACAATCGTTTAATTTGAAGAAATAATCAAAAATTTGTCTGACACTAAAAATAAGGAAGTTTCTCGAGTTTAGAAAAAACTTTTACAAACATAGAACGCTCGATGCAATGCTTAGATTTCCCTTGCGAAGATTTGATACGAAAAAACGAAATCTAAAAACAATTTAAGAACGTGCTATTTTCTAAGTGCACGTGGTACCGTCAGTCTCTCAATAATGTCCTGTAGGATCATATGATATCTAGAGCTAGAGACGGCCTCGAACGACCTCGCCGACGGCCGCAGCGGAACTGAGAAGAAAACAGCTAGCCGCTCCATGGTCTCTGGTTCACCACTTTCCAGCTCACTGACACAAACGCGATTCACGCGCTCCCAGCGTATCAAATGGAAACTAAGTAAGTTGATATGATCTTAATCTCTGAGTGAGTTGGTACAGGGGAGTAAAGGTGTATTGAATATTATTCACCCTACTGTGATATGGAAACTAACAATGAAAATCAGTGCGCCTGAATTCTCGTCATCAACCCCCTTCAACCCTTTCTTCCTTCCTTTCTTCCCTTATAGCCCGATTTTCAGGAAGTTTCACACAATATAATCCATCCGTACACATACATATTGTGCACGAATTAGCAACGAAATTTATCTAAGCTGGATATAATGTTCGTTAATCAAGCGGAATTACTAGGCGAATAGGCCGACGATTAGTAACAGATACTTGCGAAAAAATAAATGAATAGAAAGAAATGTGAGTTTTATTTTTTTTCCCTCATATGTATAACGTACACTGGAGGAAATATTTTTTCAAAACGATAAAATTATGTTATTCTCAAGAAGGTAAGGAATGTAAAGATAAAAAAAAATAAAAAAAACGGGCCATAGGATGATTTGAAATTTCAAAAGCATACGATAAAACGAGCATAAAAAAAAAGTCAGTAATTCTCACCGCAGAGAAAAAGAAAGAAAGAAAGAAAGAAAGAAAAGAGAAGCTCGCAATCTAGATTCTACGAAATTCCAAAAAGAGCTGATAAAAGTGCTTTGTAAATTTTGGCAATCGCGATTCTCGTATACCATATCCCAAATCTGATATCTATATTCCAAGTTATAAACTGACTGAACCCAACCTAACCGTGAGGATTTGCACGAACACGGGCAAAGAGGTATCGCAATATAAGCCAAGTTAAATCGCCGTTGGTTGCGTTTGGTTGGGGGGAATGAATCCTTGAGGTCGTTTCCTTCGAGGTTATCAACCCTTCGCTAAAAAATGTTTGAGAAAAAAATTGTAATTCAAAAAAGATCCCCGTGAGACTTTGATTCCGCTGAAAAATTTTCTGAAAATTTTAATACTTCCGATCCTCGCAAATTTTACAAGAGTAAAAGGAAAACACCAAACGCGATCCATATACTGCGCTATAGATTTGAATGACTCGACATTGTTGTAGAATGTTTTTTAAGAAAAAAAAGAATTTTCCAAGCAAATTCGAACCATTCAACCAGGTCGTCTATCTCTTTAGACGCACGTGTTTCGTAACCATGGCTATTTTCGTATAGGAATATATCTGTGACTCATAAGCATAACAACGAAACCTGAATTCCAAATCTCTTTGAATTATTATACCGGTGACTTTCGGATGAGATGACATTATGATGTATAAACTTCACGTCACCTATCGACCGAATTTCATGGCTAAGAACAAAAAAAAATCGATAAAAATTACCGTCAAATCTCTTTCATGCGATTTTCTGTTCATTTTTCATTTTCGTTTCTCCTTGCCTATAATAGTGACACGACATAAAGGGGCGGAAATGGAAATACTTTCTAATATCCGGTAACAACGAAACGATATTAGGTTTACGCGAAATAAGCAACTTAATCTGACGAGTATTTCATTACTTCGCATATCGCACGGTCTTATGAAAATTACTGAAATACCTTCAAAATTCACGTCACGTGAGTCACGAAATCTATTAAAAACGCATAACTCCATTTTCCGGTTAAAAATTACGAATTTTCATAGCCTGCATTCCAAAAACCCTAGTAAAAATACACTTTCCTACTTATCTTATAGTTTTTCTGTTTTTTTCGACAAAATTTTACGTTCGTGATAAGAAGCAATTTTTCCCCATCAATGGCAATAAAAAAAACCCGTAATATATGAAGTCTTGGCGGTTAAGAGAATAAAAAAAAGAAACATCAAATCAGATAGTAAAAAAAAAGATCGAAAAGAGAGAAAGAAATTCTTGCACAATGCACGAAATCTTTACCAGTTTTCTTTCATTTGGTTTAAAAAAAAAAGTTTTCCTCATACCCATAATACGTCTTCTTTCCAAGAAACACGTATAGATATATAACGCTACCTCCAGTTCTTCATCCGAATGTAAACAACGTCTTCTTGTGCAACGGCAGCGGAATACAACCCTTTTTCTTTCATTTTTCTTGTTTGATTTCTTTCCGCGCATAAAATCTATATTTGCAGAACCATGAAGCCGTCCATCCTCTGCAAAGTCCACCTCTCGCAAACGTTCACGTACATATGTAGGTAGAGTCGAACAATGTGACTGCAGTTTATTATAACCAGTTTCCACCGATGTCAAGAGTTTGTTTTTTTCTCCCCCGTCATAAGTTTAACCTGAAAATTTTCAATATCAGCGTTATAATTAATTCAGCATTTGCTTTTCTATTTATCGATATTTTGATTTTGATAAAATATTTGCGAATCTGTATTTTGGCTTCTCCCTGAAACGAAATTTCTATTTATATAAGAATGAAATTGGCGTTTATCCGGAGAAGAGATAAGTATAATTGATTACGATTGAAGAGGGTCCATACATTTGAATCAACTTCCGCTTCCAGATTCGTTTCCATGAGAAAAAAAAAGGTACCGCATACCGTTCTTAATCCCCATGGGGATGCCAGGGTCCCGGATATCGCTTATTTCCGATCAAGAACTGTCGCTGGATCTACGTGCAGATTATTCTCCGTATCGATTCCCTCCTCGAGTCGTTCTCGTTCGAGGACCTGAAATTATATTATTTTTGTTTAAAATTTTACAACGACATAATTAACTTCAATTATATATATATTAAATACAATGAGCAAACGATCAGCTGCCTCATTTAATTATATTAAAATCGCGCGGTCTGAAATTGTAGAAAATCTACATAATATCCGAGATAATATTTCAGAGGCTCTTGTCTGCTGGCAAATATCATCCGAGATCTTTCAAAGTGGCACTTTCCGCGCGACGGAGACGCGCAGCGCATGGTAGAAAAAAGGAAAAATAGAAAAGTGATAAATAAGTATATACCCATCTCGAAAAAAAAAGAAAAATGAAAAAAAAAATATGGAAGAAGATAGAAAACATAAGAAGAAGTGTGTCAAGCGTCCCACATAGGTAACTGCATGGCACATAGGCGAGCGCTTGTTGTCCGTATCTCGCCGTTCTTGAAGGGCCTTCCAACTTTTCAACTACTATACCTACTTACACTTCGTCATGCATAATGTACAAGACGAAGAACACGGCGACGCACTTATGTGAACGTAAATAAATTTTGTGCATGTACAATATTTATATACATACCTGCACTATACATTATTCGGTGAACCGATTTATTACTGTAAACCTTTTCCCAAAACTGTACCGGAAGTGATTTTATACACACTGCATATGAATTTCGAATGAATTCAGTTTCTCAGTATAAAGTCCGCGTCGTTTTGATATCCAAGAACTCGAAGATCCCTGGAGAAGAAAAAACTTTTTATTTATTATTCAAATTTTTACTCGCAAACTTTACGTATTACGTACGAAAATTAGCACGAATCGATTGAAAAAAAACAAAGGGTAAAAAATTGGTTCCCCCCCTACTTTTATCTAATCGCCAAAAAGGAAACTATATAGTACCAAATTTATAAAAATCACCGCACCATTCATAGGAACTAGTTTAACATTTAGAGTTTTTTTTTCCCCGATATTTTAAATCCTATGGGGACCTTTTATGGTGTATAACCTACATAAGTTCGAATTATATATTACAGTAGATCCCATTGAGCCGACAGTTTATAAAGAAATACGAGGGAATACCTACGTCAGAGTTGCAGAGAATTTTTACAGTGAAATAATATTCGGATCACGTAGCTATCGGTATATACGTAGGTATATATAGGTATATATATGTGGGTAGGTTTGTTTTATGTGATCCTATCATGACTGTTATATACAGAAGACTGTATATATTTTTATAAGTAATATATAAGGGGTGCAGGATCAAGACGTGTCTGATATTTCTATACTTTTTTCGGACCTTAAGAGCAGAGTAGAAATCATGGAATAAAATAAAATAATAATAACAATGTAAATAATAATATTGTTCGATGGTAAAGAAGCATTTTCATTGCGTCGAGCGCTTAGCTGATTAATTCCATGAATCATGAATTATTATATCTCTAATTGTTTCACCGAGGTCAACTATCGGGCGTGAAATTTTTATAATCCTGGGAGAAGCTGGAAAAACTTTTCTTCCTTCATATTATTCAATTATTTAATTTTTGCAGGAGTGAAGTTGATTAGAAAGATGAAAATAATTAAGTGAAAAGCTCGCTATATTTATGGCAATTATAATTTTACTACCAGCTCGTAATAAAAGTTTACAACTTTATTTCGTCAACTATTTAAAACGCTCTAAAACCGGATGTGACATATTTTCATAAGCCCTAAGATAATTATGATTAGGAGATTAAAATAATTAATTGAAGAACTTGAAACTTTCAATCGTGTGATGTGGAGTCGTACGAAATTTTTTTTCATCGACTCTACAAGTCTGCTTCAGGCATCACAAAATACGCACAAGAAAAAATTCGCCATAACATTAAAATGAAAAAAAAAAAATGAAAAGAAAAATGAACGGAGGCAAAGAAAATCTAGAAAAGGCAAAAGGTCCGACTGCTCAAAGGACAAGAAAGTAAAGGAGAGAAAAGTGTAATGATTCTGTCCCTTCATCTTTGAAGTTATCACCATGATTTCTTTCAAAAGTTGAGCTTTTTCTTGAAATCAACGATGAGATTCGCGTTGTTCGTTGTTCTGCAGGGTGGCCATGTGGCTCGGTGGCTGCAGAAGGAGTTTCGGAATAGCTGTGTATAGGTAAAGGTATAAGTATACATACCTATATACCTCGGCTAGTTCGTTGTCTCAGAGAAAACTATTCGTTCTTTTTTTTTTGTCTTCTTCTTCTTATCTTTTCTCCTTCTGTTTTTATTCCTAGACATCTTGCCTTCTTCCAGCCGACCCTTCTAGACGCTTAAATGCTGAATCAGCTGACAAGCGATCGTTTGCAGACCACCTGGAGTTTCCGACGTCGACCTACAGCGTACAGCTTTTACATATATTTCAATCTCTGAGAAAACAAAAAATTCATCAAATTAGATTCTGTTTTCTAATCCTGCAAGAATACTGCAAAAAAAATTTCGAGCGAATCAAAAAAGTCGATGAAGAAAACAAACTGAATTATTAATCTAAAATACAAAAAAGAGTCAATAAATAAAATAGAATGTAAAAGAATCTCGAAGAGATCTGAAATATTTTGAACGCGCGGTGTCAGTCGTCGATTAATAAAGTATATTAGGATGACGAAAATACGAGCTGACAAGGAAAGAGAAAAAAGAACTGACTGAAGGGAGAAAAAAATAACAAAAATAAAGAAGAACCTGCACGTCGGCTTTCGGGGTGGTACCACAGAGACGCGACGTCGTTGATTATTCCATCGCTCATTAACGCCAGTGTTCTTAATTCGCATCTGCAGCAGCAGCAGCGGCAGCGGCGGTAGCAGCAGCAAAAGTACATCTAATATTCTAGGTATAGTTACTGGCAAACAAACATCTAGTCTTTGAAGTCTACGTTTCCATCTCAGGATTACATTTACGATGCAGACGACCGTTTTGCCCGCGGGTTTCAAAGAACGAATAAAATAAAATACAAATAACCTGGCCTCTGCATTATACCGGCAGCGTAGTGTTTATACGTATACGTATACTCTTGTACCTCAAGCCGCGTTTAAATGAGGTTTTCATCTATCCACACTGCGAAACTTGTCGTTATACTATGC
Source organism: Athalia cordata (assembly GCA_963932425.1). Taxonomy (NCBI): domain Eukaryota; kingdom Metazoa; phylum Arthropoda; class Insecta; order Hymenoptera; family Athaliidae; genus Athalia; species Athalia cordata. The sequence continues at coordinate 3,711,560 of OZ010627.1, forward strand.
GGCAAAAAAAAATAAAAAAATTCAATCCCCCCAAGAATATTATTATATCAATTCACACCCTGCTGCAGTGCTAAAAACACGTATTATAATTTACGATATTATCCACCTGCTTTTATTATCCCCCATTTTTCACGATATTCAGATACCAGCTACTCCTGCTATAATACCCATGCAAAGAAGCGTAGCGGGATATTAAAAATTACCTAGAATTCAGTTGGCGGGCGAGTTTGCCTGCCTCTGAGGACTTGACAGAGCTTTTATATACCTGTCAGCGACGTTATTACTTCTCGCTGCTCCATATAGAGCAGCACGTATATGATCCGTACACCACCTATGTATCTGACCCCAGTGCAAACGTATATTCGAAATGTTGGATTCTGACACTATTTGCAGTAGCTTATTTTGGAAGACGAAAAATAAGAGACAATAATACTAAAACGTGGTCGCCCTGTCGCTATGAAAATATATAGATCAATGTCGCAGTATATGTATACGTATCGAACGGATAACCCATTGGTTTTATGGGGGGCCTACGGTTAATTTCCATAACCCACGTTACGGTCATAATACTGCACGTTACACAAACTACATATTTGTCTAGTGTTAACGTCGGTAACTATAGGGATGCGTCGCACCTGTTTAATCAACTCCGAACGACCGAATATAAACACAATATACTGCGGCTCCAGGATATGACGATTATGCTGACCACAGAATTATGCACTGTGAATCATATTAATAATGTCATACGTACGATACATGTCACGTTTTTAGCACTATATGCATGCGGTGCGAATACGATGCGGTAATAAAAATGTCGTATATATTCACCCCATAGTGATTCGGTTCGCACGTCATCAAAACTTTATGTTTCTTTATTTATTTTTCGAAGAAAAAAGAGAGAGAATGGAAGAAAGATTAATTAATACCAGAGGATAACGACGCGCAAATTAGAATAAAAAAGAAATACTTATTTTGTACGATCGACTATCTCACAATCTTGTATTGTATATATTTGAATTGCTCTTATATACGAATTTCAGAAACGGTCGTAGAGGATAAAATAAAACTTCACTTTTCCCTGAGAGCGATTTGGGATCTGTTTCTGAATAACAAATGAATGTCAAACGCAGAATTTAAAGCGAGGTAAATATACGCGGACACATATGGGTTTTAGTGCATATACATGTATGCTAATACCTACCGATTTTTATGTACCAACTGCACTTTAATTCGGATGTGTTTGACGAAAAGTCCTTCAAAACTCCATACCAGCAAACCTTCAGAATTTTATACAGCGAATTCAACGGAAACTTCGCAATAACTGAATATCCTTCCCTCTTCCTATTTAGTATGTCCTCATACTCTTTTCTCTCAGCGATTCCCTCTTCAGATCCATTTTATAAGCTGAAGACCAAAACCTGAAAATCATAAAATCTTTATTAAAATTCCAGGTCTGATTAACGTGCCCCGAAAAAATTTCTGGACAGATCTTTTCTTAATGATGAGAAAATAGAGAAGAAACACGATCCGAAAAGCGAGATGAAAATTTAAAATGAGCGGTGTAGAGAAAATCAATGAAATTCTAACAATGAAGAAGAAAAACTTACGTATTATAATAGGATATCCGATAAAAGACATATTTTTAGATTGTTAACCGGGCGAGATAATGCAGATTATGATTAAATAATGGTCTCCTTTTATCGTGGTATCTTCATCATGGTAATGGCGAAGGCGCTGTAGTATCCCGGATGGAGTTATTATAGTTTTAGAAACGTCGCGTCGTCGGGGTCTTCGAGATGCGACGACCACGCGCGCCCTGTCAAGGCCCACGCGTCACCCATTACGCTCAATGATCTCCCCTTTGAAGGAACAAACTTGGTTGTGTCTCCAGTCTTCATTTTATCCGACACCGACACCAACTGCTGATCCTCATCAGCTCAATTCATTCTCATCTCATCTAGCAAGAACAATGCATATAGCAGGATGCACATTGTTCATACAGAGTGCGATAATCCGACACGATGTAGCCTGCGGTTCATCTCTCCGATGATCTTACAAAAAATGTTCTCCATTCCAGTCGTTGCATCACCGAGATCTTCGGACGTGAAGAAGTTTCTTCCCCTCATCGCATATTTCACTTGTTGGATCCACACTGAAAAAATGAATAACATATTAATCAATGAAATTTAGAAAAACTCTCCGAAAGGACGCGTTTCCGAAACCACCCATGAACGTAACGTAACTTCAAGAGGTAGCGTCCCCGGCTCGTTTCGGTTTTTTTTTTTTTATCGTATAGTGGAACGATCGCCAGGAGCCATATGCAAACCACTATATCGCCACCCCCTCGCGCCATCAGACCAGAAAGGTGAAATCTGTAGGGACAAGAGAAATAGAGAGAGAGAAGAAAACAGGCGCGTACTTGTACAAAAAGAAATCACACAACAGTATTAATTATATGACATTTACATCAGAAGTTATAGAGGTAAAATTAGAATGATACAGCAATAAAAATGGCATACATAAAAGGAAAATTATAACACGTACATTTACAGATAAAATATTAACATGCACACAAAACATAGTATCAAATGGAATGTGAAATAGAATAGGCATGAATGAAACCACAGTAATTATTAACAAATATAAATCAGAGATAAAATTTAGGCACCAAGAAATAGAAATAGAAATAGAAAATTCATGGGCAAGGAAAGAAATTTTTGTTAATGCAGAGAAAACCCGTGAAACCTGGAACACAGAAACAATACATAATCAATATCATGACAATATCATTATGAATAATAAACCATCAGATATCAGAAACGAAATTGAACAATGAAAAGAATAATCTCTGTCACCAGGATTTCTGCAAAAAAGAATAACAAGTTTTAAATCGAAATCTGAAACAGAAGAAGAAATAATCATCATAATAATATTATTATTGATAAATAGAAATAAAGAATATAGCAGATGAAACGGTGAAGAATTTGAGGTTCGTTTTCAGCGTCGAATATTGAGTGAAATATTTTCAACCGTTGCCGTATCCGATGCTATGGATCTCCTTGCGTAAAATCTGTCCAGAAGTGATATGAAAATTGAGTTTCTGGAATCAAAAAGCAAACTGGATTAGTAGCCAGAGACAGCCTGCGAACAAAATCTGATTAGTAACAAAACTGAGATCTGTAAATCAAAGTTTGCAGTAAAAGTTGGGCGCCTGAAATCAGAAAGCAGACGATTAGTAGCCAGGGACAGCCTGTGAACAACATCTGATTAGAAATAAATCTAAAAACTAAAACCTAACATCTGTAAGAAAATTTGATTAGTATTAAGACTAGGGCCCTAACAATCTGAAAGGTAAAGTTTTGATTAGTGTCTTACAAATAATCCCGTGGAAGTCAAGTACCACGCACAAAAAGGTGCGATAGTACCTGATTCCTTACAATTTTTCGGTTTTTGGGTTTAAAACGCATAAAGCGTTGTAATCGTAGTTTTAATCTCCAAGTCCGCGCGCATCGAAGTAGCAGCGACGGAACTTGGGTTTTTATTTAATTATAGATTCCTGAAAGAAAATCTCTCAATACATATTCCCACCACCAATATGAAACAATTACCCATATATGAGGACGTAACAAAACGAAGAACGTGCAAACACAGATCATGCGATTCCTCGTCCTCGCGCTATACCCGCGCGAGCAGCGACAGACTCGGAATATTTGTGCTAATGGAAATCGAAAAATGCAATTTTTAATCGCATCCTTCTATTCCGATTAACACAGGGAAAGGAAGGAAAGAGGTTTACAAAGGACATAAAATTTGTGGCGTGGCGGTCGGCGGTCGGCGATCCTCTTCGACGCGAAGTCTTCGAGCTCAACGTCCACCTCACTTCCATGCACCACGGCTGGTACGGAGAGCAAGGTGGACGCATTTTGCCCATTCCAAGTGACCACAAAAATATTACGGGGAAGCAAAAAAATAATTTAATTTAATTGAATTCGTATAGTTTGGGTTTGTGAATTATTGAAAGTAAAAGGATCTGTTAGATCTTATCGACAGCGAAAAGATCTAAGGGACCACATGAAGAGAATTATTGGATAAGAAAAATCTAGCAAAATATCGTAGAAAATTAAATAATACAATTTGATAAAATCTTATGCTCAATTGATCACTTGGAATTGCTGTGGAAAGAAAATTACTTGCACTTCCGATTTCTTGCCTACCCCAATTTTGTTTAGCCCACATCCCACCCAACGGTTAAAACTATATGACTTGCACACTCGCATTCGCACTTCATAAACATTCCAGATAAAAACACCCTTCGCGATGCATGATTTTACCTATACCTGCCTTTCGCCTATATTTATCCAAGAAAAGATTTTACTGACGAAAACCCCAATTCATACTTGCGCCGGCGCTCCAAAACATTCGGTTCACATTCGTTTTGTCAAAATTTTGACAACTGACTCGACAAAAAAATAAAATATATACAAAAATTTTATGAGACAACAAAAATTTTTAGAGTGTAAATGTGTTTAGGCAGCCCACGCCTCGGCCGAAGCCGTTTAATATTCGACAATGTGTGTGTTTTTAGGCGTCGAATTAATTAAGAATTGCTATTTTTTTTTGTTCTTTCTAACATGAAAAAGTTAAGGGCTATAGTGTGTAAGGGAAAACAATTCCCATGTGCACATACATCTCAACCAAAGCATTCCATCTCAGTCATATCTCACATTTATTGCCGTGGTATCTCGTTCAAAAACTTACCGTACCTGTTGTGTGTATAGAAATATAAAGGCTGCCCACGCCCCGGCCGAAGCCGTAATGCATTTAAATTTTGAGCAAAGGTGTGTTTGTTATCGTGCCGAAATTTGAACAACATTGATAATCTCTGAATGATTTTAGTAACTTGATTTTTAGTAATTCAAATTTTTGAATATTTTGATATCAATTAATTAGAATCTTTGAAAATGAATTTAATCAAAAAAAGAATGAATTTAATTCATCTCACATCTACTCGTAATTAGCAAGAAAAAAGTTAAGGGCTGAAAGATTTGTGTGTAAGGGAAGTAAAATTCTTATGGTGATTAGACATCCTAGATCTCGTTAATCTACGTATAGATTCTTAATATACTAATTGTAAACGCAGACTTAGCAGTTAAAACTTAACGATAATCTTAAGTCGATTTCTATTTTCGTTAACCAGTATTTGTTATGAACATTTTTGTATATAAGTATTTATGTTTTGGGATGGGGTTCCTTATAACTAATTTTTTTTTTTTTTTCTCTTAACGCTAACAAGATAATATAATAGGTGATGAAATAATATTTTTCTTCGACCGGGATTCGAACCCAATCATAATTGTCACTCGACAAAATTCTTGCCAATTATAAAGATTTCAGAAAAGAAAACGTTGCCAAAGAATGTTCTTCCTAGTTGAGAAATTTGGTAATCTTAAATACTTCATATTAATATTAGACTTAATCGTAATCTTATATACTTCATATTAATATTAGACTTGATCGTAATCTTAATATTGATCTTATTTTTATTCTCAATCCATACGACGTCCGCGGTAGTTGCTTCAAGCTTAATCGGATACTTATAAAGTTAACAGAGAATCAGGCAGAAGAAAGGTGTTAAAAATATGTTTCTACATTCATGAGTTGAAGTTGATTAGTTTGAAAGAAGAAGAAGTGAAAATAACTATAGACTGATAATTTTAATTACTCTCAAAAAAGGAATTACGAATTTTTTAATTGGTTAGAGTTGCTGAACACACCTGATTCTCATACGGAAAGTGAAACTATGGTAAAGAACCACCGTTCGAACGACTAAATTTTTTTTGTACCGATTAGTGATCGACGCAAACGAGATCGATCGCTAAAAAATTATTGACAAATCAAGAAAATACGCGGGCCGATCAAAAGGTGGTCTTTACCGTTGCCTATGAGCTGCACACTCTTGCTTAAAAGATTGATCGATGATGATTTTGTTTGAATAGTTTATAATTTATAAACTGTTCGTTATGACTGACTAATTGACTAACAGATTGACTGACTGAATGATTTTCTAAGAGAATTCTATATCTGTGACTCTACAAAGTGCAGGTGTGCTATGCTCAACGACAACCAAACCTACAATTACCTGAGCTGAAATGATATTAAAATCTAAAGTACCGCCACGCCACGCGAAATAAAGGAGGAAAGGACTTCACAAAATACAACGACCTCAATGCCCGCGTTCACCATCGTGTGAGCTGGCAAAGAAATCGAGGGAATTCAACTGCTGGGGCTTACCCCATCGCTGCCGGTACCAAGACCGGACCCGAGCTGGTTCCCAAGCTCGGGGGTCTTGGAATTTACCCGGAAGTCTCTGCCTCCCTGATGGCTACAGATGCGTAGTATGTTGAAAGTGGCGCAAATTATATGTAGTAGTTTGATCGTAAGATGAAAAGTTAAAATGATGCTCCCACGAGGATTAGTGCTGTATACCTGTGAAGGAGAAACACAATTAATAAAAAGCACACATTTTTTAAAAAGAGGAAACAAATAGCAGTTAGAAATTAAGAATACCTAAATTTTTCACTCCATGTAGATGGTCAATGACTAGTCGGATGAGGAGAATTACTTGTGGGTAGCAATAGAACGGTTTTCTATAACACAAATTTTCATCATAGAACATCTCGAATACATAAGAGAGAGCAATCGCAGAGCTGAGAGAATGAGACGGATATTGAATTTTCAACTTACCGTATTCTGCTAAGTCCGAAGATCAGAGATCTCGTTTCAAATAGCTGCTGGGTACTTCTCTATATCATTGTACATGCAGGTTGCATTAGCTGTACAGACGTACGTTTGCAGTTAGAGTCGCTCTGTGTACTGTAATTTATGATAAAACAAACATAAATATCGTGGTTCCAGAGGTAAACGAAAATGAAATAAAAATCGACCTTCGCGAGGTCAAATTTACGATAAAATCACAAAAAATTATTCAATTTTCAACCAACCATGATTTCACGATCTTGGAGAGCTGAGATCCAGTTCCAAGTAGCTTCCGGATCCTCCTCTGTGTTGCAGGTTGCGTTTGCTGTACAGATACCAATGTTGGAAGTTGCGATCGCTCTCTGTACTGTAATCCATAGTCAAACACGAATTAATATCGTAGTTTGAACTGAAATTGTTAATAATGGGATACTGTGATCGTATTTACGATAAAATCAGTCGCCCGTATCTTAAAATCTCAGCAACTAACCGAAAAATAATACTACGACCTCTTGTTCTCGTCAGAGAAAATTATGGCGTCAGAAATTTCGAATAATTTCAAGTCATGATAAAAAACAAATGACACTCTGCCGGCCGGCCAATCATATTCGTCGAACAAGTTTGAACGCGCAATTGCTCGAACATTATGGGGTACGGAATGGCGTCCTAAATGATTGAAAAAAAGAGTTTGAATTACAACTCACCATTTTTCAAAAGTATGCAATTCAAATCAACTGCAGAGATTGGCAGAGATGTTCGCGGGGAGCAACAGGTCGAATCCTGTTCGAAGCAGCGCCCTTGCGTGCAAAAACTTTGATTTAAAATGAAACTATTTTTTATTCGGTTATTTGAGGAGATTTTTTTCCGAGGCTTCGTAAAATCATTCAACTACTTCTTCGACTGATTATTGCAAAGTTTAGCACTTGATATAATTGGATATAGTTAAATCAGCAGCGAGTTGCGCGTAGATAACTGAACGATTCTGAGTCCGGCGAGCGAATGACGCGCTGTGGCTCCGAGCGCTCGGCGTACCCCAACTCCCGATCCTGTTTTGTTCACCCCGAGTAATAAAAAATGAAACATTGAATTTTCATGGCTTACTTTCGTCTTATGGTTCTTTATTACGAATTTCTTCCACTCAATTGTGCTTATAATTATTGACATGACATTCTTATGATCCGCAGTCGCCTTAACAAGGCTGCAGGCGGCCGCTCCGAAAAAACCAGAATAAAATGTTGATGAATAATATGCTTACCCCGGAATTGATTCATCATCCATTTATTCGTCGATTCATCTGCGACGTATTAATTGATATTAATTAAAGACGCTTCTAAGACTAACTTGATTCTTATGGAACTCCAAAGAGATGTTCGAGAGTCCCAGAATAATTTTTAAACAAATGAACGGTGAATTTGCTCGAGTTTGTGGTACTCGATTTCACCGCTAGGATCATCCGCGCCTCTAGCGCTGCTTCTGGGAGAGTCTTTGAACTAACTTTGCCGCAAAGGACGCGTCGAAAGTATCGTCAATAATTATAAAAGTTGATTCTTTGGATATTTATAATTTTGCGATTAAATAACGCGTTCAAATCCAATTTGTTCCATACTTACGTTAGGCATTACACTACGCACAGTATACAATATATTACAAGTCTTATTATTTAATTTTACCTAAATATTCAATTGTATAATTATACATCAGTTTAATTTACAAATCATAATTACAATTACAAATGATCTAATGCACTCGCTACGGAACTACCATAATAAATATCATCCAAAATTTACACCCTTGTTCCCGTAGACGAAGTAAGGAAAAAAAAAAAAAAAAAATCAACAACCGTATATTACATAATCATTTCTTAGCGGAAACGATAGTTTCGTGATTTTGTTAAATCAATAGCATTCGTTAAATCGACACATTAAGTCTTATTGTAAAATAGAAATCATTTACATTTAAAACACGGTCAACTTCACCTACTTTATAAATTTCAAGGGCTACACTCTCTACCCTTTACTTCGATAAAATTGTCGGGGAATATTGATCGCTCGATTTCTTGAGTCAGTCAATACGCATCTCTTTCCATGGAGAGTGATTTGGCACATGATGGTTTGATTATAGCGACCTAAGATGTAAAATGACGTGAAATTCACGACCACTTTTCACATTGATAGTCAGTCAATGCCTGTCGCACCACCATTCGTTATTTTTCCTAATGTGTCATTATTCTAGATGTACGTATTTACAATTGCTCAATTATGTCATGGTCATTTTTGAACGATATTTTGGTGTTTATTTCCGAATTACCCTTCTGCGAGTGTTTTGTCCTTTGCAATTCTTTCCTAAAATAAGCTACCGTCTGTTTCAAACCCTCGGACAGCGGGACTTTTGGCTCCCAATCTAAGTATTTCTTCGCTCTAGTAATGTCCGGTTTTCTCCTTTGCGGATCATCTTCCACCGCCGCTAGCTCTACTATTTTACTCGTCCCTCCGACTAGCTCCTTTATTATTGATGCGAACTCTGAAGTCAGTGAAAATTCGCACATTAATCAATCACACTCATTACTAATTCATACTGTGAGGATTGAAGTCAATTATCCGCAATCTCACCCTCTATGGTGTGTTCGACAGGGTTTCCTATGTTCACAGGTAAGGTGTAATTCGAAGCCATGAGGGTAACAAGCCCATCAACCAGGTCGGAAACGTATTGAAACGACCTGGTCTGTTTTCCATTCCCATAAATGGTGATCGAATCATTCTGCAGAGCCTGTAGAATGAAATTAGATACCACTCTCCCATCGTTCATATGCATTCTAGGGCCAAAAGTGTTGAAAATACGAGCAACTCGGACCGAAATACCCTCTTGTCGCATGTACGCATAGCTCAATGTCTCGGCAACACGCTTGCCCTCGTCATAACAAGCTCTGGGTCCTGAATATACAAAATATATCTAAGTAATTGAAAATAGTAAAATTTTAAACATTCTTTTAATTTACTCCATGAATTACCGATCGGATTGACGTGGCCCCAATACGTTTCCGCCTGAGGATGTTCATCGGGATCTCCATATACTTCTGATGTGCTCGCAATGAGAACTCTAGCACCGACCCTTTTAGCTAGGCCTGCGAAAAAAAATTAACATAAAGCTAGTCAGTGGATATAGAGGCAACGATTTTTATATGAATGATGAAAAAATTTTGTACCAACCCAACATGTTGATGGTACCAATGGTATTGGTTTTGATTGTTTTAACGGGATTATGCATATAGTGTGGAGGGCTTGCAGGACTTGCAAGATGATAAATTTCGTCCACCTCGAGGTATAGAGGCCTGACAATGTCGTGATGTACCAGTTCAAAATTTTCATGGCCAACCCAATGCTCCACGTTTCTTTTTCTACCAGTGAAAAAATTGTCTGCAACAATAACTTCATGTCCAGCTAACATCAAACGATCAACTAGATGAGAACCAACGAAACCAGCTCCACCAGTGACTAAAATTCTTTTCCTGTTTTTATAGTTGAGAAATTTGACCACAGGAAAGTTTTTAGGAACTCTACTTTCGATCTTAGCTTCTATCAGATGAAGTTTGTTTTCCAGATCTCTAATCCGAGTCTTTGCTTCATGAAGATCATTTATTTCGACATAAGGTGCATCATTTTCTATTTCTAATAATTTGTCGATCTCATTCAAATTATTATCACCCTGCTTGATAAGACGGAGATTTTTGTTCTGATAAGATTGATCTTCTTCTGTTTTTGCCCAGCCCTTGTAGAAACCTAAAACTATAAAAAAATCACATTATAGGATATCAATCAACTTGTGGCCATATGTTATCAATCACATATAATTTTAGATAATTTTAGATTTACCAGCCAAGAATTGGAATGATTATTTAAAGCAGTGATTGAATAACAGTCAACAAAAAATAATCTGTTTTTTATTCACAAAGGGACTTATCTTCTAAAAGTAGAAAGTACATTCGATAGTGTGTTTCAAATAAGTTGTGTGTACTTAGAAGATAAGATTTAGTATCTAAATGAGAATAACAAGCAACTAAATGAAGTTGAGAATAGAATTTGCCTTGTCATTGCTTTTTATGATGGCATGTAACAATTATACCTGTTTGAATCTTCCTTGTTAAAACAAAAGTGCTCGGAGATTACAAAAGGATGTACACAGATAAGGAAGGACGTGAAAATGTGGTATGTGTTCCATACATCTGTAAGTGTTTGAACAGCTGCCCACATTGACAGATCATTTTTTAACTTGACTTTGTATTATGCTTTCTATGTGCTGGTTTGGATGACAATTGACACCAGGTGGTAATTAAATTGTTGAAAAATATGGAATAATTCAAATGAGAACAAAGGGTACGATCTGGGTGCGATGAGACTGAATATCGAAAAATTTATTCATAAGCCTGTGAATAATACCAGATGCTGGTTTTACAGTGTGATTATTTTTGCACAGTAATTTGAGTCGATGATATGTCACAATAAATAAGGTAATCTAATTTCTCTCAAAGCTTACCTAATATGATAGAGATGATGAAAAATACGGCCTGTTTCATCTTACGTTGCGTGATCACCATTCTTGTTAAATTCACATGTTGTCTCCAGTTTTATTCATCGCATAATATACTGCAAAAATCCAACGTACACTAGTTATTTTATTTTATAATTATGATTACAACTCAGCATACCGCACCATAGCTCGCTGTCCAGTGTACCTTCATTGCACGCACTAGAGCGACTGGCAACGAATGTTTTTAGATTTTCCTACAGGAGCTGTGATCACGAAAAACCATCACCCACGTGCTTGTGCGTCGCGTCGTTGAGCCATCGGTCGCTAGGTTCGTTAATTATCTTTTACCATTCGCAATCGTATCGTATCGCTACTCCGTAGTCCGTGCTGAAGCGCAGTATTAACCTGTCAATTTTGAGAAACCATTACTTTTGAACGGTTTTTCAACAACAATCAAAAAAGTATTTATTATCAAGAAAGATGGGTGCTACTACATTTCACAAAATAATTTTAATAACTGGTTTCATATCACTGTTTCATGCGGCATACTCAGCAGCTCAACGTAAGTGGTAAATTACCATAATATACAAGGACTGAAACAGAATTAATTATTACTATCTAAACGACACATTCGCCAATTATTCTTCTGATTCTATATCTAACCGGTAAAATAACTGTTTCATTTTCAGATCGATCGTACCTACGTATAACAGAGCAAGAATTTATAACTCTACCCATCGACGTGAGTCTGAATTATTTATTTTACTGGTGCATGGTAGCTGCGATCTTTGAAATTCCTGCAATTTGACATAAGACAATCAATCGATTTTCTTACAGATTTTAACTCAGGGTATCATTAGTCTCTTTATTGTCATGTATGCGGTGATGTATATTGCTGGTGACTTCAAAGAGATACGAGCTGCTGTTGACTTGGAAAGCAAATCGTGGGAAACACTGCGTAACTTACCATCCTTCCAAATGTTCAATCATCGTGGTAAATCACTGGCGCCTTACTATTTCCCAGAGACCCAAGAATCTGCAATGGAGGAAGATTTGCTGCTAATGAATTAATAGTTTATTTCATTTATTGTATATTTCTTGTATATTTATTATAAAGCATTTCAAAACCATCCTTTTCTTGTTTGCCATTACTTCTTACGTTTATCATTTGCAATTATTCCAAGAAAAGTTAACTCGAAATTCAAACTTCTTGCTGGAATAAATGAGGTCATTGTTTCCAATGAAGTGGAATTATTTCAAAAATATATGAATTATTTCTCTTGTCTGATAACCACATCGATTGGACGGGAAAATAATTACACAGATGGAGTTTTACCTGTTCAAATACAGTTCCTCAATTTTATAGCGATAATTTTCATACAAACAAGGACGTCCTCAAATGCAGTTTAGAAGTGAAGAAGAATAACATATCGTGGAGATACACCAAAACACCTAATGAATAAAAATAAAAGTTTTTGTTGCAACACTTTTTACACACAAATAAAAATGAAATCAGATATGAGTTTCAGATGGGACTGATGGTTGATGCTGGATTATGATGAACATCAATTTTGCAAACGAATTTAATAATAAAAATAATAGGTTTGATTTGAGTAGCGTCACTTCACTTAAATCTAAAATTTCTGAGAAATCATGAACTAAAACTATGTTTTCAAAGACAATTGTGCAACACTTAACGCACTTTCGCAATGAACAAAATTATGGATTTTAAGATTCTCATTGACTAGCGTGAAGATTAGATCTGTAAGTTTCTGTTTGCTTACTGCGGAATACGTCACAAGACATTGATATCGTGTAACTCATATTTTTTCCATCCATAGATGAGGAACACGCAAAGACCAGCTTTGCTACCTACACAGTTTTTTAACTCAGAATTGACGGAATTGTCGAAATATTTTCGATCGTTGATCAATATTTACCAATGTCATGGTTCAGCATCTATCGAATACAAAAGCCAAGGCAGTAAACAAACCGAGAAAAACAATTTTGTTTTATATTTCTCTACAGTCGTACCTCAAAATTGGGAAATGAAAATAAGTATACGTCACTTAAATAAAAGCATTTTTCTCATAAGTATGAGCAACCACAATAAAAGTAGTGCAACCTTAATACTCTCTAGACTAATCTATCAATAATTCGTTAATTCGGTAGTTACCGTCGCAGACTTGAGTCTGAGAAATAAATAACGTTAATCACAATTCTCTATACACTCTGCATTCCTATGCTAATTTGTACTACCTGAAAGAGAAGAAAATCGAATAATATACTGTGAGTTAATTTCAAATTCTCGCAGTTCGTTCATTTCTACGCAAAAACTTTCCATAACGTGAGTAAGAACTGCTAGGAAAAAAGTAAAAACTTAATACTCTGCATTTAAAAATAAATATGACGTGGCCAGCCAGGTTTTTTTTTTTTTTTACGTTGCGCCACTCAAATATATTTTTCAACTAAAAATCTCATTACTACGACCTTTTAATTGCTGTAAAAAGGTTTTGGTACTTGCGGTAAATTACAAAGTTTTTTCTTTCTTTCTTTTTTAAGTGAGTCAATGTTTTCTAACAGGTATTTGTTACATAAGTTTCAAGTACGAAGGTTTTTAAATGCCCGAAATGTTATTAGAATAACAATCCAAATATTAATAAAATTTTGGTTTTGTTATGTACAATAATATTCCTCCTGAATAAAAATCTACTATACTTTCGTTTGTTGTGATATGTAATAAAGCCACCTTTTATTCCTAACTATAAACTATCAATCCTGTACCTAACGACCGGTGAAAATTAATAAACAACGATCGTTAATCTGACTCGTATCCATGATTATCTGAATAAATTCATCCAATTATTGGACAGTTTAGTCAATATGAGTTATAAATAAATACTACAGCTGTATCAATTTGCTAAGTCAATTTACAGCGACGTGAGTCATCACTTACGAGACGAGATTTCTTCAAAAGAGAACAGGCTGTCTGCCATTTCTTTCAATATTATTTACACAAAGTAGACGACCGACAGTATGTGTCTTGGAATTCCGCTCATAGTCAACGCCACAACTGTGTCTAAAAATCAGATACAGAAAGTTAGATGTGATAAAATAACTCAGGTTGTTTTTGTTTGAATCGGTAATTTCATGCAAGATTTATAAGTATATACTCACTAAGCACACTAATATTTGTGGAACCTTACTTCGATGACGGTGATTATAAACACCATCAAGTTGAAGAACTAGTGCAGGTGCTACAGCTCCAGTATTGAGCATTTCGTACTCAATTAGTAATGTTTCAACTGCTCATACGTGATGAAAAATATTATGTTCCAAGGACCCATTCTAAACCACGTCGGTATAAATCCTTTGTACAAGGCAAAGAAACCTTCATTTTTCACGGTCTGGAATTTGAATATATCTCACAGCTTAGTTTCGAAAGATATTTTTTATCTATTTTAACGTCATTGTGTCTTACCTGAACAAAACAATCGATGCTACCGGCGTAAATATTAGCTGAAAGACCTCCGCAAGCCAAACGAACTCGTCTTTGATTCATTAAACGTGTCTGAAATGAAAATTATGAGCATTACAGAGTTCTGGCTTGGAGATGCATAACAACAACAACTACTTTTTTCTACATACCCTCACAACATCTATAGGGGTCGAAGCTACCGCACTGCCCATACTGGCGATAAAACTTGACCTGAAAGTAAATTGTTTTTTTTCAGATGAAATCTGTGTCTTGAGGCTTTTATCTTAATTCTTAACGCTGCTGGATTGAAAAGAAACATCGCTAATAACTTACACGAAGTGATTCGCTACACTGTCACCAATTGTGGCTATTAATCTCTGTTTACACCAGTCGTATATCGGAAGCTCCACAGCTGCAATGATCGCAGCTCGTTGAGCAGTTGGTCCAACTCCCTATAGAATATCAGCATCAAAAATTTATTACGCTTGAATGATATACAAGAATTGATTGAAAACATGAAGAAAATTTTTTCTACCTTCCACAAACCTCGAATACCCTCGTTCTGATAAACTTCTTGAAAGCAACTGAATAATGAAACATTTGCTTCAACTCCTCTGACTTGCATACGAACTTTTACTACATCTGTTGGGTTAGCTATTGCACTTGAAAATGCTCCAGCGACAGCTGCGCACACGATATTTATTGCCACTAGATCATCCGTTCCCCACTTATCAGTTGCCGCTTTTTTGAGGGAATAGTAAGTTCCAAATTTTATTGTACCATAAGTAGCTTGTCTCAGTACAGCCGAGCTTATCCTATTTAAATTTTATAAAAAGAGAGAAAACAAATCTCCATCAGACTTGATTATCGTACTGTTGAATTTACACAAAGTAACTTTGGAAGTAGATGAAAAGCAACTCAGCCATTGCTTTAAAATAAGAATAAAATACTCACCCAGAATATAAAGCTCTGTATCCTTCTTGTCTTGATATTTGCATCAATGCATCTGTCATGCCAGAATATCTCAGAGACGCATGTTTCTGATCCAGTTTTTGTCCTTGTACCTGTAAACGAGTTTTTGTTGTGTCCAATGGGAATGTGCCTGAAAAATAATGTTTCCATGAATCACTGCCACCCAGTGCATGTGGAACTCTTGGGGAACCAGTCTTGTAAGGCTCTTGGGTTGAAATTATTATTGAATGGGATTAGCCAAAAATTTATAGAGAATGAGGTATGCGCAGCACACACTTACCAAATTCGGCAACGATTGATGCCAGTCCCCCATACACAAAAGGTCTCCAATCTGTCCAGCCTCTTTCTCCCATACCCGTTCACCTTTCTAAAAACAATGGTCAAGAAGATTGAATTAGAATATCAGAACATCACGCTCTGAAGAAAGCCAGTGTACAAATGAAGATCCTATCGATGATAACAAGAGAGGCCCGAGTGTTGGTGTAAATATCAAAGAGGAGGGAGAATTTAAAGCAACGATTGAGGTTTGAACTCGTCAGGAGTAATTGCTTAATCGCAATTTCGATATCAGACGCAATGTGAGACGGTTTTATCTACTTCAGACGTAGTAGAAGTGCTGTTATTGACGCTGAGAGTGGAAAATGCAAGACCCCCCGTAGCTGGATATTTGCTGCTTATTGCATCACCCGGAAGACCCCCGAGAGGTCTTGCGAAATAGTTCAGCAAATTAAAGTTTTTGCGCGGTGATGTAAATGAAGCGATTAATAAACCAGCGATAGAGTACGAATGACAAGAACTTTTAGTTCAATATACCAGAGCAACTACGTCCCGATTCGAGGTTACGGTACGTGCGGCTTTAAAAATCCCGGCAACAGCACTTCTGAAAATGTATTTTTGGGAGATTTCGTACAATAAGTTTAGCTGATAAGAAAATAAATTGTATGAAACATAATTCGGCTGTTGTAAGTATTTTATAATCGTTTGCGATAACGCTTCTGTATCGTGATTGATGAATTATACATGATCCACGCTTTTCTACCTGCTCACAAGTCACTGAAATCTCCAATGTGTCATTTATTTTTCTTTACTTGCCGTTAATTGTCGAACGATGATAATAATCACAGCGTAGATCAAATCTCCTGATTAATTAGCGTGCAGACAAGACAACTCCCGATGATATCAGACGTGAGGCACACATGTGAACATTCGCATGTACAAAATTATCTACTACCCGATGGATTATCTCGGACAATTTTGAAATATCTACTGATCCACGTATCTCTATCCCATCCAGAAGCCACGTCTACGACTTTACTTTTTATTTGCAAATCTGGCTAGTTTTAGAGCACGAGCAGACACCGTGATTTTTCAGACAACGATAACTCACACGCGTGATTTAGTTCAGAACTGTCAGAAAATCAGTAATAGCAGAGCTATAAATTAATGAAAAAATATACAGTGAGCTCGATCTACGCGCTCTAATCATAGCGAATTATTCCACAGATTTTAGCTCGAGTTTGATTCGAATCCCGGTAAAGACGGGTTCTATTTTTAGATTATTAAAGCCGCCTCATGTCAGACCTTTCGAAAAATCTGAAGCAAAAAGTCAGATTTGGGTTCTAATCGTTTTTTTTCCCCACAAAAACTGGAAGAACGATTGAACTTTCAATTACAAAAAATTGAGAAAATAAGTGAGCTCTTCAGACACAAAAGCAAAACGCACTCAAATTTGACATTTGAATGGGGACCAAAATCTAGCAGACGATGACTTGTCTACATAACCTTTAAATCAGACTACTGTCAGAACTATGGAATTTAGAGTAAAATATCTAAATGAGAAAATGGAAGAGCCAGTAACTGAAGAGAATTTGCAACAAATATGTGATAAACTGTCTGACGCAGAGGTGTGGTATAAACTTCTCCTTCGATACTATATTACGTAGGCTTATGATAATGAGAATTTAGGTTGCAATTCAGACACGTCAACACGTATTGTTATTTGAAATTCTTCATATTCTGACTCAAGATGACCCGCTTAAGTTATTTTTCTACACTCTTCATGATATGCTCTACGAAAAAAGGAATGTTTCGGAAGATGACATTCAAATGTATACTAGTAGTCCATAAAACACTGCAACAATCAGAATTGCTTATTTCCAGATTGCTGTAAACAATGAACTGGACCTGATACTGTCAAGATATTGTCATGTTGAAGCAAAGTTGCAAAACATAAGTAAAGTTCTTCCAAACCTTACCATAATACGTTCCGAAGCAAACAAGTTGGGGGATATGATATCGTTCACAAATAAGCTAGCCGAAAACGTCAGCGCTAAAGTCAGGCGACTTGATCTTGCACGAGTACGAACTACATTCATATTTATATTTAATGTCTATCTCAACTTTGTAAAATTTATTTTCTGTATTTCATGCATATAGAGCAGGGTATCCGAGTGTCAGAATCGCGTACACGATATTCTGGATCTGCAATTGTGTAGTCAAGGTGTTGAGACTGCGTTACGAAATGAGGACTATGAGCAGGGTGCTGCTCATGTACACCGTTATTTGTCAATGGACAGACAACTTCTAGAAAAAACAGCCAATGATGTGACCGGAGATCACACGAGTATTACTAGTTCCTTAGTCACCCTGCAGCAGGCTGCTCAGCAGCTCAGAACAGTTATAACTCACAAATTTGATGAGGCGGTAAAATCCGAGGACTTAGCATCCGTCGAGAGATTCTTCAAGATATTTCCGTTATTGGGGATGCATACGGAAGGCCTGACAAAATTTTGTCATTATCTATGCACTAAGGTGAGATTCAGGAGGATCACGTAATCTACGTTCACTGTGAATTCACATATCGGATAATATGAAATCCTTTTGATTTTAGCTTCAAGAAACTGCGCAGAAAAATTTGAAAGTTGCACTAGATGCCAAAAATTCGGACAAACGAGCGACTGTCATATATGCAGATACAATGACCCTGTTGTTCGAAGGAATTGCCCGAGTAGTTGAGATCCATCAGCCAATTATAGAAACTTTTTATGGTCCTGGTAAACTACTGCCAACAGTTATCATTTTGCAAAAAGAATGCGATAGGTAATAGAAACATTTACGAATCATCATATTCTTCTCAACTCTACGGTATTAATTTTTCTTCATCACTGACAGGCAGATAAAAAAGATCATCAAAGAATTTATGAAACATAGAAATGTTTCAAAGAAAGTCCAGACAATAAACGAACTGCTTCGAAAACAGACTACAGATAAAATTGATCCCAAGGAATTGGACTTGCTCCTTGGAGAGATCACTATAATGCATTCCCGTGCTGAATTATACATAAGATTTTTACGGAGGAGAATTACGGTACGTCTTAATCGGACTGAAATTATATTCTTATGTCTTTCCACATGACTTATTAATAGGAATATGATTTATATCAACAGAATGATTTAGAAGTAGGAATCGCCGACGAAGCGCAGCGAAAAGATCAAGTGAATGAGTTCGAATCTTACATTGGCAAAAGCGAGCTAGCTCGAGGCATGCAAGAATTATTAGGCGCATATCTTGCACTGGAAAGATATTTCCTGGAAGAAAGTGTTAATAAAGCAGTTGGAATGGACACGTTAGATCAGGATCAGCAAACGTCAAGCATGCTCGATGATGTTTTTTTTATAGTACGGAAATGTATAAGGTAATGGAATAATTCTAACCAATTAATTTCTTCGGCATGTTGCTCTGAGCTCTTGCAACGAGTTGAAAAATAACTAAATCATGGTTTTACAGGCGTGCGATCTCAAGCTGGAGTGTGGACGGTGTCTGTGCGGTTGTAAATATGGCATGTGGTATTTTGGAAGGAGAATTTGCAAGCCGATTAAGAGGTCGATTACGTCAAGGTTATCCCGCGGGATACTTGGACTTAGCGCAAGCCTATAATGCCCTTCAAACAAGCATACAGCACGGTCGTTTGCAGGCCTCCGACACCGAGCTTGCACGACTTATGTTTCTGGTAATACCCTGATCTAAAATATCGAATATTTCTACGTTAAGTATGCTATGACCATCAAGAGGCTAATCTTCGAAGTTCATATCTTCATAGGCGTATTTAAATAACACGGATGTCAGTATCGAATACGTCGAAACTTTGTCTAAAAGTTTAGGCGAGGAAATTGAGACAGCATTTCCGCACATGCAAGTAAAGGAGAGAGGAAAATTTGATAGCTGTTTAGCAGGACTGCGTGGAGTTACTTCTACGTTACGTGCTGTCGTTGATTACGGCCTAGAGCAACTTCGTGCAAGTGCTGTCAAACCTAGAGTGACACCTTGGGTAGATTTCTTTCTGTCGATGAACCATCACATAAATGAGGTAAACTTACCAAATCATACCAATGAAAAAATCGCGTTTCTCTGTTGAACCCAAAGTATCAAAATTTATCTCCAGGACGAGTTGTTGGGATATGAAACCGAAGAACCATTTGTACAAACTTTGGTGATGAACCTCGAAGGCTTATTGCAAGCCTTTAAAGGTGGACTTACAGCTTCCAATTACGATGCGCTCATCGGAATCCTCACTGCAGAAGTAACAGCACGTTTGGAAAAAGTCGTCCTCAAATCAAGTTTTAATAGGGTATGTATCTCCAGTATATGATCTGTTCGTAAAATTTCCTCGTTAAAAAATAATCTCCGAATTAATTTTTTCATTAGGCAGGAGGACTCGTACTAGATAAAGAAATAAGGGCTCTAGCGGGTTACTTAGCTGCAGCAACATCGTGGTCTGTGAGGGATAAATTTGCTAGGTTGACTCAAATAGCCACCGTTCTTAGCGTAGAAAAAGTTGAGGAGCTGGCTGATTATTGTGGGGCTGATGCTGTTGCCTGGCGATTAACACCTGCAGAGGTCCGACGTATTGCGTCTCTCAGGACCGATCTGAGGCCCGAAGATATAAAAAGATTGAAGTTGTAACACTTAGCATTGTTATCACGGATTATATTTATTCACAGAAATAATTCCACATTATATTTGTAAGTTATTCGATAATAAAATATGATAAATTGAACATTATTTTCGCTGCCGTTTTTAGATTACACGTAGCTTTAAATCCATATCTCACGCACTACGCGCGCAATCCAATGCATATGGACAATATCAGAAGACAGAAGCTACTCGCTGCAGTTGTGGTGCCCGCTGTTATCATCGCATTCTGGTGTTCAATTACGTTAGATACAAGTTTTCCTAATCCTGCGAACGCATCCTCCTGAGTTGTAGCATTGGTAAACGCAATGAACCCCATCATCGCCAAAATAGCAATAATCTATGGATAGAACGATTTTATTAGTAGTTAGCTGTATAGCATTTGACAGAAATAAAAGAATTAAAAAAAGTATAAATAAACAAATGCAGACAATAATTTATAAATATTGTTGAATAGAGTAGAATGTACTGACAAGAATCAGAAAGCGATTTACTTACCGTGTATTTCGCCATATTCTCCTGGTTTTCTAGATTTCACTCCTGTTCTGTTCTGTTACAAGCAAAAACTGTACCCGTGGCAGATTTTCGGGGGACTATATGCCAAATATTTTATCACCGTTGTAGTGGTCAACTGAATTGCTGATGACCTTTGCCCATGAGTGCTCCGAAACAAAATATACTAAATCTATGTGATTTCTTTTATTTCATCAGACGATAAAAGCGAAGTAGGTCAGAGGTCAAGGTTTCGGCTTTCGGTGAACGTGGCGGCTTTACAACCGAATTTCAATCATTAGAAGATGTCCGCTCGTGTAGAGCTGGAAGAAGCAACGGTTGAGCAAGAGATTGCGAATGCTTCGAGAAATACCAGCGAAATTTTGTTATCCAAGAGACAGCTCTTTGGAGATAACAAAAATTTTTTTTCATCAGAGCCTACCCTTTCCATCGACACACCAAATATTGCCAAAAAAATATCATCCGTTCCCAATATCGGCGTTGAAGTAAATTATGATGATTTATGTGGCCAATGGTCTTGCCCGCAAATTCCAGCATATCAGACATACGATATTCCTTTACTTCCTCAAATATGTACTTGGGTATTTATTCAAGAAATAGATATGCCATTTATGAGACAGTTCCAAGACAGCAAAGAAGCTATACTTTCATTAATCGGTACATCGGTGCAGTCTTCTTGAAAAAGTGCTTGAAAGACAATATGACTGAATTAATTTATTTCAGGGTATAAGCTACCTGATAACATTTTATTTGGTGGTAAGAACAAGGAAATTTTTCTGCAATTAATGTGGGAGGTTTTCAGATTTTCCAGGTAACTTTCAAGACTGATCATGCGATCATAAGACGTTAACAGTTTCATACATTTATAGAGATAATGGTTTCACTGAAATGGGCATTTCTTCATTACTTGGACTGTTCTATTTTACACATCGATATTTTTTAACAACATCATGGCGTACAGCCCACGAAACATACGAATTTTTCAAAGAAAGTTTACTTCTTCATTCTGTTCTGGTTGGTTTGCAAATTTGAATCCGGAAAATGTTTCTCAGTTGTTTTATATTCATTTGTAATCAAAATTTCAGGATCCTCCAAAAAGTATTGAAGTATTTACACCCACAGAATGTAAACAGTCCCTAGATTTATTCTTTACGGTTTATATGCATCAGTTACCTTTGTTGCGATTTGTTTGTCTCCCCAATCACCGATTGATAATGACCCTGGAAAGAGACACTCCACAATGGGGAGACGAAGAAAAGTGAGGAACTAGAAGGAAAATTTAAACAAATATAACTATCGAATACCAAGAAATGCAAAACTAAATCTATGTCGATATATATTTCCTCAAAAGTTGATTACACTTGTATACGATAATAAAAAACACAATACAGTACACGCTTGTTATAGTTTGTAAAAAAGGATATCATAAATTTGACTAGCTACTCAGCTCCGTCACTTCAAACACCACTTCTAATATAAATAGAGTACAAAAGTAAAAATACCATCACCCATGGTAAACAGGAGCTCGACTTAATTTCTCAAGTTCTTTTCTCATTTACTTGTTGAGGATTGATAACCACAGTCTCTACTTTCGTCCAGGCCAGGATCACTTCCCGCTCTATCGACCGCATTTTTATTCCACCATTGGTTATTCTTTCTCAATTCTTTGGTCAGATGCTCCATTTTTGGAAACCACCATGAATGACCACACACCGCAGTTCGACGTGCATTTCTAATTGGGCCAAGAGATGATTTCTGGAATAATAAAATGAGTGTCATGATGTTATCTCGAATGAAATGTTAGAATATCTGAACTTGGATCGTTGTGTACACTAACTTTTCCTATACGGGAATAGCTGGAGCTTAGTGTTCCAGTTCGACTATTGGACAGATTCGATATCAACGGTGGTGAGGTCCTGCAACCGGTATACAAGCTTTTTGACACTCGGTTGCAAAGGGATGGTTTGTGGAGTCGTTTTATTCTCTGTGTGAGTGCGCAGTTTGCTCGTCTCAGTTCTCTTATTGTTGCGAGAAGAGCCCTAAAAGTGGCAAAGAGATCAGCTTGAAAAGATCGCATATTAACATCAAGGTGTAGGATTTTTTAATTAGGTGTTCAAAACTCTTACTTTTTCTCAAACGCAAGCTGCATGACTTGTTGTTGTTTAAGGTTGAGTTTGGATGCAACCGTTTCAACTAGATTCTTTTGCTTTTCCATCCAGGCACGAATACACTGTACCACGTATTGTGACTCGGTACACAATTCTGAACGACTCACTGCCACCTGACTCAATTCAGCTGACATGCTGACCAATGATTTTGCCTTCGTTTGACACTCCTGACGTAATTCCAACAAGGATTTGTGCATGTCTTGAAGCTGCAGGCACATCCAGAAGTTAAATAAATACAAGCAATACGTGAAGTAATGGAAGTTTGATAAACCTTTTTATGAAGTCAATTTTTACCTCTGACACACATTTGCCATTATTTTGTTCAAGTATACTTTTCTTGGACGCAAGTTCACAATTTTCTTGCAAACATTGTTGTAGCTGTGACGACAGACCACATTTTACCTCTTCTGCTTTTAGTAACTTTTCTTTGAGAGACTGGATCTGAAACACAAGTAGGAAGCGCAATAAATCAGCAGTACCTTGCATTTATTGGATATTTTTATCACGGAACACCCGCCCATAGATTTTGATTCTATAATCTGAGAAAAATAAGATGCCGATTTTTAAAAAATGGGAAAACTAAAGTGCGTTGCTTTTGTACCTCACATTGCATCGCAGTTTCTTTGCATGCTTTCGCTCTAAATTCGGCCTGAATTTTTGCTAACTCGGCGCGTAATCTTTTATTCACGCCATCTCCGATGTTCTGGTTACATAATATAAAAATTATTGGGATAAAACAGGATATTCACCGGTGTTGAACATTTTTTTTATTACTATAATAATTACGCGATAACTAGAAGTAAGATTGCCTCAAACAAAATACTCACACAGCCAGTCTGATTATCAATTTGCGATCTGAAATCTGCACGTTCAGATTCATTGGAGCGCATTAGCTCGTTGAGTTCCAGTTCCAGTTTATTTATGGTAATTCGGAGATTATCAATGGTGTCTTGATGTTCCCGACACTATCGGAGAAAAATATAAAATGTTGTAGAAAAATTATTAGAAAACCCATTTAGCTTTCCATTGATTTCATTGCGACTTACCTCTTCTTGAACGGATTGCAATTGGCTGGCATAGCACTTGTTACGGCATTGAGCTTGACAAAGTTGTGAATTTTTCGAGGAAAGTTCACTATGAGTATCCTCCAGTTCCTCGCTCAATTTGTCAACCATATCGCCCAGGCGACTTGCTTCCCTTTCTGCGACTGATAATTTCGATAACAAATTGTTTTCCTGAAAAGTTACCATCCGGTTAATTCCATCGGGACATCGAAAATAATCCGGATAGTCAAAATGCTAACAGATGAATTACCATTGACGTAATTGCGCGTTGTAATTCAACCTCTCTTTTCGTGGCTTCTACAAGAAGGTCCTGGCTCTTATTGAAGTCTTGTGTAACTCTGTGGTAATTGTCTTCCATAACAGATAGTTGGAGTTGAACTGCTTTCAACTGAAATATATGGCAAATCGTTGAATGCTACAATATATTGAAAGTATCGGCCGGCTTATCTGTACTTATAATCTGGATCGCACCTTTTTTTTCAAGTCACCGATGTCCTCCCTCGCCTTGTTTTCGAATATACCTTGTTCGGCTTTCAAAATAGAGTTAGCATTCTGAAAATGTGAAATGTGAAGACATTGTCTGGTTATAAGTACTGTTATAAATCTCTCGAATTATGCATACCTTGAGAATTTGATGGTCCGCTTGTAACTTTGCCATGTCGTTTGATTTCTCTTGAAGTATTCCCTTTAACGAACAAACCCTGTCTCGTAATACGGCTAACATTTCCTTGGAGACACTTAATTCACCGAAACATTCCTCAGCTCTATCCTCACTCATTTGTAATTGTTCCTGCAAGTGTTTTATCATCTGAGAATGCTCCATTCTCGTCTCTTCGAAACATTTTAGCTGACCACATAACTCTTTTATCTGGAATCAATGGAATTTTTTTTGAAGTTACTCTACCACAAAACTTGAATAGTTTCAACAGGTCGCTCATATATCAAATTAACGATCACTGACTTCTTGGTTCTTTAAATTAATATCGTCATGCAAATGAGCGACTGTTTCCGAACATTTTAGAAGTTTTGCTTCAGCATCTTTATTCTCGATTTTCAGAGCTTCAAAATCTTTTCTCAAACATTCGTTAACGCATTGTAATTCTTCAGTTCTCTGTTCCAAGCGACAGAAAATATTTATAACAAGTCAGTATACAGAGCATTGTAACATTGTTTTTTTAAATATGTTGAGGACAATTTTTTTGCGGCAATAATCACAACTGTATGACAAAATACCTCTAATTCTTTCTTGAATTCCTTCAATATTTTAAGTTCTTCCTCTTTAACTTTAGCTTCTGTCGTTAATTTGACTAAGTCACAGTTACACTTCTGAAGTTCGTCTTTTACTACAATAGATTTGACGTGCTAACAAATAATATCATTATAAGGAACTTGTTATCGAGTTGCTTATGAATAAACTTTTTACTCAGAACAGATATTAAACTACGAAGAACTTCTTGCACTATGATATATAATCCCTATTATACATATTTAAAAATTACCTGTTTCTCTTCCAACTCTTTGACCAAACGAACTTCATTGTCTTTCAAAATTTGCAGTTCGTTTATGACATTCTCCGTTTCCTTTGTATGGTCTCCTAATTCTTTTTTCAAAAGTTCATTCTCGTTTTGTAACTGTGTGATATCGGCGTTAGTTTTTTTCTCAGATTTTAATTCTTTCTCAAATATATCCAAATCCATTTTATATTTCTGTAACTGTTTTTTCATGTCCTTATCTCTCTCCGTTAATACGAAAATCTTATTTCGCAATTGCCGCTCGATGTTTTCGGACTTTTTCAGCATGTCCTCGTAATCCTTGATTTTTACACAATACGTCCCCTGCATAGCTTTGATACTAGCATCTTTCGTAGTAAGTTGGCAAATCAAATCCTGAGTTGTACATTCTTTGCTCGCCACATCTGCCTTGCATTTACTGATTTCTGTTTGGCAACATTTTATATTATTTTCTTTCTCCAGCAAGATAGATCTGAAATACAAAATTATTCAAATCTTGAAAATTTTTTAAATTAATGTGAAGTTACCCAGCTACGAATTTCTTTCAAAAATCTATTTGAGTTCTACAAAAAATATGTGTTACTTAAGTTCTCGCAGCTCTTCGTCCACTTCCTGCCACAATCGTTTCATATTTTTGTACTTTTCTTCCCAGCAGTTCTTAGTCTTCACCAAAGCTTCCATCTGCAATAAAATTTAAAATGGAAAAAAAATTCAGGTTTTCAGATTGAATGCAGTCTTCATAATTTCCAGCAATTACCTTTGCTTTCATTTGTTCAAAATCTTTGCAGCGTTCCTGCAACTGCTCCTAGAATATTGGAAAAAAAATATATTCAAATAAAAACTTCAACAGTTACTACATCAGTTATTTGATCATTGAATTATGAAATTTAATGTGCAAAATCTGTTGAAAAAAGATTCTCAAAAAAAGAAATCCTCTTAATTAATCATCACGTTTCGTTTATGACGCATAGTTTATTCCATTTAATGTACAACTTTTAATTAACAATACAAATGAGAAGCTTTACAGCGATTTAATACATTACCTGTATCGCACTCAACACATCAAAGTATGCGGAGTGTAAATTATGGATAATTGGAGAATTGTCCATACGTTTTATTTTTTGTCTGAGTTGCTCAACTGCTTCCCGTTGAAATTCCAAGACCGTGTCTTGCTTGGCAGCCTCATAAATGAATCACATATAATTAAGTGTCTACAAAATTGTTCGCATTTTATTTAACATTAAATCATTCTTATATCGCTTACCTCCTCAAAGCATTGACTGTACTGATATTGAGTTTCATTTAAATATAGAGTCAACAATTGAATCGCTTCGTCTTTGTCGTTAAGCTGCAATTAACACAAAATATTTTTTTTGTCCCCAGATACATACTGCGAATAGTAGTCTTCATATTAAAAGAAAAAGCACAAATCCAACGTGGGAATGGCGGTAAAATTTTCAATCCGGCAACAATATTTCTTTATCATTCCGTTATATTCCAGGTAACGAACGGAATCAAAAGCTGTGCATATTTCACGCATACACAAACACGCTGTATGCACCCGCTTAAATGAAACATCACCCGTTGCATCATGATGCCAAAATTATAAATGATAAAATCGAATTTTGGACGTTGCAGGTTTTTCGTATGAACCGTTAAAGAACAATAAATACGATCAGAGCCATTGTGATGATAGATAGAAAATGCTGCACATGTCTCTTACAGAAATTGATTTCATGCTGATCTACAGGATTGAACACAAATTATATCCGGGTACGGGTCTGTGGGCAAAATGCGAGGAATTGCAGGATTATGCATGCAAATCCGTTCCTATGGATTGTAAATACCAAAATAATATGCTCAATTTCCAATGAGAATGGCAACGGAAAATTTTAGGATCCATTGACTTTGAATCGACGCAACATACAGCTGATGAAAGGAATAAATGAGTTAGATGCGACTCATAATTTGAATATTTTGGGAAGTACGGGTTGTAAAAATGAACTTTTCTCGATGTTATACTGATAATATATCTGTTTAATGAATTTGAATTTTTATCTTCTTAACGTTTGTCCATAAATTTGATCAATATATCATAATAAGTTGAAAATAATTTTTCTCTTTTGTCTTCTTTTTCCCTAGATATATCAAAATAACACAATGATTCCATAAATCTGTTTCGGAAATACCTATGATTCTTTATACAGTTAAAATGAAGTTTAAAATCTATAAAACTACTCCCACAAAAGCAATATTTCTCTATCACATGATCGATACGACAAAATTTGTTAGGATTATTCTTTGCGATTTCTCGTACGATTAGTTTGATTTTCATACATGTAAATATGTATACTGTGCCTGTAGCACAATATATAATCGGCCAAATTTAACTAATTTTTGATCTGATCAATCTCAGGTACCACTAAAAGTGCATCGATAACCATCGGTCAAAAATAGCTCAATGTAGATCTACCGAAGATCACGTTAAAATTGCGAGTTACGATAACAGCTCGGTGACTGTTTACGTTTATGATTATCTAATAATCATCATCTATGAATCTATGCGCCACCCATTAGATCATGGATTATTTTTAGGATGAATAGAACTTCTAATTAGATTCCTCGAAACCAACGATAACAAGGGTGCGAAATCAAATCATCCCGCAATTGGTTTCGATGATATTGTGACTGCGCAGCATCAAGCAGTATAAGTATTTCCAATTATTAAATTGTCTGCGTGGTACTTTCAGCTATAGTTCCTATTTACAACGAAAATATATAACAACGTAGTTTTGTACAATTAGTATTGTTAGATGAAAACACAATACTTAAGCCTAAATTATATTTGTTAAATGCAATTATCCTGCATCAAACATCATGCACATTCCCATGGTTGAAAACAGTTGATGAAGTAGTGTTCCTGATCCCACTCACTTCGCTGGCGGCCCTATTTCCCATTTGATCTAATCGTCTTTTAGCTTCCACTACAGCTTCTTGTAAATTTCCAATTGTTTGTATTTGAAGTTCGTTCTACAATGAATAAAAACTCGTAAGTGTATTCCGATAGAAAAGTGAAAAAAAATAAATAAATAAATAATGTAAAACCATACGGTTATTAAAAGACAAACCTCTTTTTCTAAATAAGCTTTCTCTTTTTCCAGATTCATAATAGTTTTCAAATGCAGTTGGACCTGCAATAGAAAATTGATAAATACAGTTTGCGCCACGATTTAAAAAAATATAATGACGATGTGAAAGAACTTACCTCTGACTGCATTATTTCAAAATCTTCAAATACCTTTTCTTTGAGTTGATCCTTGGAAGCACAAGCAAACACAATATTTATACATAGATAAATATGTAAAAAAAAAAAACAGAAATGATAGGTACATATTCATCTCAGGTTTTGAGTTTTCTTTTTCCCCCCCAAATATTGGTGAAACTTGAAGCGGATCGTGAGTCTTACTTTAAGTCAATGATTTCATGAACTGTGCTTGGAGAGAACATACAACATGCAAAATTCTGAATGATAATCATCATACCTTTTCCTGCAGTTTTTGATGTAAGTCTTTCAACTCCGCCTGAGTTATCTTTATCGAGTCCTTCTGTATTTTGATCATTTCCTCTTTATTTTCAAGCTGAAAAAAAGTGTCGATTTTTCAGTCAAGGTATCGCACAATATATGTTCTGCATGTTTTTCGTAATCGATACATGATAATTGCCATTTACCAATTTATCCTTCGAGCACAAGGCATTTCTGAGCTTTTCAACTTCGGTCGAACAATGTTCTGTAGTTTCGCCGTACTTTCTGAGCATATCCATTGCCGTTGCGAAAGAATCAGACGATAGAATTGAATGCGAAGATCCTTCGCCGACCTGTATCAATGAAATTATTCAGTTCTAATGAGAGTATCTAAAATTTAGGCGAATGAGAGGACGATCACTGCCTACCAATTTTTTAAGCTCATTTCCGATTTCTTCCAGACCACATCTGGCCGACTGCATCGTCTCTTGCAAGACCTTGAAAGACTGGGGTATGTTCTAGGATAAAAATCATGAAACTATTAATAGCAGCCAGAAGATAATGATCGTTAAGCAATTACCTCGTGCTTGAAATCTTGACTATAGATGGAATTTATTCCATCGGACTTGTACTGACTCTGTGAAAAATAAAGAAAGTTTTCACTCAAGTGTCATGGAAATTAGATGTATTATTGCGGAAGTTGATTTACTCACATAGGAACTTAAAAGATCTTTAGATTTTTTGAGCTCGATTTCACTACAGTCAAGATCTCTGCGAAGAAGATCTTCGTTTTCTTTGTGCCTTTTTGCCTGAAATACGTAAACGAGCGTTATAAAAAAAAACCTGACAATCTGTGAACCGCAAGAATAAAAAACAATCAATTTGAATACTATTTGATACTTACAGTACATTCTAATTCGAAAATTCTGCTTTTCAACTCTGCACTGTCTGAAGAAAGACACCGTCTTTGTGTTTGAGCTTTTGCTTCTACGGAACAAAGTTCCTGCTCCATTGACTCGATTTTTTTTCTGAGATACTCATTCGAAGCTGATTCACATTTGGCCTAGAATAAAAGTAACACTTTTTCTTAATCACGCAAGAGAAACCGACTAGTTCAAATTAATGAAGTTGAGAAATAAGGGTTTGGAGAGTTTTATTGAGATGAATGGGTCTACCTCATTCTGAAGCTCTCTAATTTGATTTTGTAAATCAGCCACACGGCATTTCCATTCATTGATCTTCTCCTGCTTTTGCGCTTGGCATATTTCCTTGAATAAATATTTAATCGAGATATTAATTTGTTGAAATTTTAGTACGAGATAAATTATACGAGCGAAATAATACTACTGATTTTTCCTTACCAATGATGATTTTATTCTTAAATCGTCACACTCTTTCTTCATTTTACGCAGTTCGTCTTTTATTCTAAATAAATCCTCTTCCTTGCTCTGTGAACATATATATATATATTATATGAAAAAAAAATCATGTCACAAAATCTATGTGTACGAATTTGAAATGTACAGGCAGTATTTTGCTCTAAAAAAGCAGCGATACGTACTTTGTTTGGAGTAGCTTGACTACAATAATTCGAGTCACTTTGATCAGATAACGCACAAGGATTTCCGGAAGACACCTGAAATTCATTTAAGTAATTTCTTTGAGTGGGAACAGAAATACTCTTTGCAAGTAAACAGCAGAAGGCAGCTGAAATGATCGGAGAAAAAATATTTCGAGATAAAAAATATAATTCGGAACTCACTTGTTCCATGATAGACGCGAAGTTTTCAAGTAAATCCTGCATTTTTGTGTGCGTATTGTCAAGCTCCAGCTCAAGTCTGTCAAGTTTTTTATTTCTCTCCAAATACACATTTTGAGCCATTTCATTATCTATCAACTGCGGAAATGAAGGAACGAAATAATCAATTCAATCAGAGCTGGAATTCTAGTTTTTCAACGGTGGCCCAGCTTCGAGCGCAAAATTTGTACTTACCACTTCATCTGCTTTCTTCTGTAGATTCCTCAAACAATCTTCCAATTGATTTAGTTGTCCTTTGACTTCTAACAATACGGACACAGCATTACAGGCCTTAAATTTCAGAAAACTCGTTAATGACGTGCATGGCTTTTTCTCCATATTTATGCCCTGTATTAGGACATAATCGGTGGGTCATTTATATACGTTACCCCAGTTTGGTAGATCTGAACATTCGCTATAATTTGTTGGATCTCATCGTTAATTATGTTCAGTAGATCATCGCAAGTGTGTATCTTTACGAAACCAATCGAACTGCACTCCTTCAGAAAGATAAAGTCGGTAAAAATCTGACATTATTTTGATCTCGTCAAAACACTTAGGAGAAAGTCATCACATACACAAAAATTGTAGGACACTTACTTGCATATTATCAGTACTCGTGCTGACGCATCGTGATATATCACTTTTCATCTGATTCATTTCGTTTTTCAAATCCTTCAACTTCATCGCACCATTCGTTATTCTTTCACCATGCCTCAGCTTCTCTTGTTCCTGTGAAAATGAAGAAAAATTGAAGAAAACAATTATTACGATATTTAGAAATAAGTTGAAGAATGCCTACTTGGATTTTCAGTTGGTTTATAGTATGGGACAAATTTTCCCTGGTTTTTGTCAGATGTTCTTGGATTTGTTGCACTAACTCGGTGAGCTCTGAAAACTAAATTAAATTGTGATATTAAAATTCTATTTTTGCGGGAGCGTTATCGCTTTTTTCTTCTCTGTATCGCGGCGAACCTTTTCATGTCGTGAATTCAGATTACTGATAACTGTAGACATCTCCTCGCGGATGTCTTCTGTTGCTGCCTGTGCTTCTACTGTACATATTCGGAATTCTTCCATCATGCGGAAATGTTGAATAGCTTCATGGCTTACCTGGTTAAAACAGGGGAAATTGTATCACCTGTATTTCTACATTATCACAGAATTTTTTATAAATCCTTACCATCGAGGGTTGTTCCGGAGGTGGGTCGTCATCTTTACATTTTTTTGCCTGAAAAACAAAGAGTTCATGCGGTAGAAAATGCTCATAGAATTCTTGGGTTACAAATACTCACGATTGCTTTTACCAAGCCGATCGTTTTCTCTTTATCTTTGTAGATTTTTGAAATATTCTCAATGCTGTTTGCTACACGCTTTTTCAAACTCTTCGTTTGAATTTTATCTTCATCATCGATGCATGCCTGGAAAATGAAAACGAACGAAAAATTGAGGTACATCCTAACTGGAATTTTTCGTTTCGAAAAACTAACACATTTTTTGGTGATCTCTAGAATGTTTGATAAATGTTTCAGTATAGCTTCCAAATTGGTCAATAGAGTATTGGCACTCCCGGAACATGTATCCTGAATGGAATGAAAAAGTATAGTCAAACTGACATTCAAATCCCAATTTAGCTGTTCAATTATTTTACTTTGCATAATTTGTGGCAACGCAAATCAGCAAGTAGGGATTTCATATTTTGTAGAGTGACTTCGGTGTTCAAGTTCTGGAAGGAGAACACTAGGTGAAATATAACACTGAAAATAACTACTTGGAATGAAAACTTTCATCTGCAGAATATTTCCAAAAATCAGGCGTTGACTGTTACAACCCGAACGTGGCTTCCCATTCTGAAGATAATTCACGATTTGAGTTTGACCAATTATAAAAAGGAGTACATACTGCACATGAAGCAGTCTGCAGTAAATCATGTAGATATGAGAGTTTAGCTTCAACCGCGTCGCTATTTTTTTTCATTTGCTCCACAGATTTGGTCTGCAAAAGTGATTTAAAATATCAGAGGCTGCAGCCAACTTTTCAAATGACCCATTCTAGCGAGAATCAGAATCTTTTATCCAATTTTTACGCAGTGTTAACAATGGTACATTGAAACTCACGTGGTCGATAATTTCAGTCTTATAATTGAAAAGCATTTTCTCTACATCCAGTAATTTTTTCTGAACATTTGCTATGCTGTGCTCTCGATCGAAATCCTAGAACCACGGAATTAATGATAAAAGTTCTACTATTGCTTGTTAGAAAATGAGATGCATTTAAATTCAAATCAATTGAAGTAGTTGATAAATGTATTTCAACATCACGTTGAAATGCATTTTTTGCTCCTAACCAGGCCTAAAATGATGTTTAAGTCCGAGGAAAATTTGAACAAACCTCGGTTTCTTTGAGCGCGATGTCTTCGAGCATTCTTTGCAACTCTACTTTTAAACCCAAAAGTGCTTCTTTTTCCTTTTCCATCAGCACTTTGGTATTGGACAGATAAACCAAAATTTCTCCCTGAAGTATTGAAAACAAATTTGTTGTACGAGAATATCGCCTTTATATCGGGAAAATGAAATAATAATTTTATAAGAAAATTTGCAGTACCTGATGGTGAGTTGAAGCATTTCCATCAACGGCATCGTCTTCCTGTATCAAAGAAACCAACTGTATCGACTTTTATAATTTAATATGAAAAACGATACTGGAAATAACAGCTCTGTGCTGACACTAATTTTTTTCTACCAAACTACACCTTCCTTGAACCTGCTTCCTTTGCATGATAACGTAAATCCTGGCTCACCTGATTTCTAGCTGATCTATGTCCTCTGAGCTTCTCTAATTCTTTACATAATTCTGTTGACTTGTGCTTTTGGCGATTTAATTCCTTTTTTAGTTCATTAATATCGTCGGTTCTTTGCATTAATGTATTTCTTACTATTTTCAATCGATTCTGAGTTTCGTGCAGTCGGTCTCTCATAGACGTCTCGTCAGACTGAATTAATTTCAACATCAACCATTGATAAAAATAAGCATTTACTTATCGAATACCATACCTTAGAAGATGAACGCGTATTTTCTGAGCAAGAAGAGCATCTCTATGGCGAAAATGTAGTCAGAAATGCAAGATTTCAACACTATTAACTAAAGAACTTAATTCATGCTTTCGTAACGGGATATTCTTACCTCCATAGAAGTATCTGTTTTTATCCGTACCCTTCGCGATGATGGACACGTCTCCTGAAAATACAGTAATCGTGTTATCTCGAAGTATCTTACAGATCAATTACCCGTGACTAGCAAATTGAGGCCCAGATATCTCAATACATCCGCCTCAAGGCTTCAAGTTTAATTGAAAAGAAACCACGGCATTGAGAAAATTTTATTATACCATAGCAGCTTAAAGGTATTTAATACCTAAGTTATGAACAATGTACATTTTTAATCACATATTTTAACATTCGAAGAGACTTGTTCTATGTCTGAAATGTGGCGGGATTCAGCTTCTGTGAATCGATCGATTCTTGCATTAGGATCTTTGCAAGGTGGTGATAATTTTCGTGTAGATCTTACAATTTTTTGATCAACCTCACGCATTGATCTGTTCCTGCTAACTTGGACGTCGCTGCGTGTCTCATGTTTAGAATAACTCGATTTTCCTATCATATTTTTATCATCGATATTATATCCAGGATAAGAATGTCGATGCAGAGATGACATGCTGCTTATACAATGTGGCGGAGCATGCAAGATTGCAGGTGGGGTGAATTTTTGGTAAAATTCCCAGTAGGGATTATTGTTGTTGTAAGGGTTAATCTTGTTTAGCGATTCTTGTGTGCAGGAAGCAGGGGTCCGGATTAAAGGAATAGGCTACAAATGAGAATCAAAGTATTCAGTGGATTCGTTATGTGCGTTTCGTCAAGCTGTAGAAATATATTGTTTATTACCTTAGACTTGGCTTGCTTTAGTTCTCGCCTCATTTCCTTGATGATATCGTCCTTGAAGTGGGTTTGCATATCCGATTGGCGGCATTGTTCTTCAAGCATGGCAAGTTCTTTTCGTAATGTGATAATGAGATCGTGTTTTTCGGCAACTTCTACCGTTAATGCGTCGCGAGTTTCCAAGGATTCCTGATTAAAGAAATGACCTTTAATCGCGGAAGCTTTAATAAATAATATTTTCGAGAATATGATAACGAACTTTTTGCAAGCAAGCCATTCGACATTCAGTCTGTTGGAGTTCCATGCACTTTTGATCAAGTTGAGATCTCAAATTGTCCGTTTCGAGACTCTTTTCGTGCATAAGCTTCTCAAATTTTGTTTCACTCTCTTGCAACTCCTCTCGCAACTTTTCTATTTCTAGCTCATTTGTGTTTAAGGCATTTTCCATAATGTCAGCCATTGTGACAATCTGAACAGTAAGAGAGATCTTGAAAATAGTTCAAGTAAGGATAACACGAGACCGGCTGTGCTTTCGGTACAAAAAATCCGAAGCAATACTTCGCCATTACTGGCGAAATAATAAAACTCCATGTTAATCGTGCTATCGTGGCTAGAGTGCAATGACTCTGTGTTAGACTATAGACTATGGAGCATACTGCACAAGTGTAACGTAAAAATTGCATAGGCAAAAAGGTGTTAGTGATTCAGAAAATAGTTAGTGAATATTTAAAAATTAGTCTTTAAAAACTTTGGAAGCAGATTTCATTCTTTCAATTGATGCAAACTTTATCTCTAGTTTTTAGATTACGTGCACATGATATATTGAATGAAAATCAAAGTGACTCCTGTTCCGCATCATGCCAGCGATTTAAATTGTAATACCATTAAAAAATTCATTTTTCACTGGACACGAACCAGCTTATACCTAAAAATTATGTAGGTTCAAGAACTTACATCAGAATCAAGGTCAGCGCTGGGTGAAGATGATCCGAGAACAATTTGGTTAGCCAGCTTAGAGCGATTCTTTAGATTATCTCTGAGGGTCTGAAGTTTAGAGACGTATTTCCTGATTGTCTCTTCTTTCAACACTACCTGTTTACTCTGTTCAGCCAACTTTTCTTCTAACCCTGCTTGATACCTGTACAATTTAATATAATAAAAAAATCGATTATCTCAAGAAAGACAGGACGTGCACTTGACAAAGAGTTAAGGGTTTCAGAGAACTTACGTTATTGCCCGCTTCTCACTTTCCTTTAGTTGATCTACTTGTTCCTTGAGACTGGCTATATACTCTGAGGTGTCTTCTTTCTCCTAATTTGAAGGTGATTTTATAATATTTTTAAATGTGCGTTATTTTCAAAGTTTTCGTAGATCCAACATTGTGATTTTTTTTTATCAATAAAATATGCTAGATAGTTTCGACTCAAGCTAGAGTGACATTTTTGTCTAGAAATAACGTGAATTCATCAACTGAACACCCAAAGCTTGTGAAATCTATTTCTTTAGGAAAAATTAATTCAAAGTCGGCGTGATCACTTTTTCACAATACTTTATTGTATCAGTTCAGTGATTTAAAAAGAACTCTACAGCGTGTATCCGCCCTTCGTTGTAGAATATCATTTTGCATAATTCGCAAGCCGATGAGAAAACTTCTAAAAGAGGAAAGTGTAAAAAACAGTTGCGAAAATCAGCTATAAAAAATAAACTGCAATTCGAACGTGGGAATTCGATTTTTGCATTAAAAAAATAGAGTTCTATAAAAACAAATGTAAACGTAGATCAGTTGCCTACTAATAAAAACTTCAACCCGATTGAAACTGTCGACCATAATTCAGTTAATCATACAGCTTGTTGATCACAGTGAATTTTCAAGGGTACTGGGGGCATAATACCGAGTCCTTACAAAGATGAATATTATACGTGACGAGCGGAAAGTAGAATGGAATGAAACTGTGGTTTATTGAAAAGTAAGAGGTAAGTTATCTGTATTGCATGGAAAGCAGACTGTTGGGTGAGTAGTTGAGCAGTCACAAAAACTTCTATTTTCGGGAGCTTCGGACCCCCTGGAAAGGCCTGGTCCTAACTCTAGGATAAGTCTCACTTTCTTGTCAGGTGTTGTGCATGAATTTACCTGTCCGCAGGTGCAGCTGTAAGAAAAGAAAGAGAATACTATACTGTGCGTGATCTAAATAACATTGATTAGATCCGAAAATAAATACAGATGGACTCTTGCAATTTTAAAAATTTTTAGAATCTGCTCCATGTTTATTCATTAGTCAAGACAAAGTTGGAAATGTATCGTTTAATACAAGAAATGATGTGATTATAGAATAGAGCTGATTGTAAGTACAGAGAATCGATTGATGGCTGGGAACAAACAAGACTTACTCTAGAGGAGTAGGGATGTCGCTAGGCTGGATTTCAAAGAAACTTATCCCGTCGAGGCTCCAACAATTTTCTCTGGTTGCGCGCCTAATAAGCTCCAGTAACCCTCTAATATCGCTTTGAAGAAATTCTATCTTTTGTTGCAAAGTCTCCTCGTCTCTCTTCAGTTGAGAAACACGATTCGCGAGAACCGTCATTGACTGGATGATATAGGATATTTTAAATTACTGGTAGAGCAAATAAATTTCAATTCGAATTCAGGAAAGTTTAAAACATTCTGCTAAAATCAAATATGCAAGATAGAGAGAATTTGATGCACAAGTTGAAGTTCATTCTGTTTAGGGTTTGTAGAGCTTATGGCTTTCACTATGAGGGTAAATTTCTGTTAGTTTTTAGTCACATAGATGTTACAAGACAGGTTGAAATATGTTGAGCTGAAACGTGATTCTAAACCCTTGTGTGTTTGTGATTTTGAAACAATGCAGACATTCTGGATTCGAAATCGATGTTAAGTTGATACCAAATAATGAACAGCTAGTATCAATTTTGGTTGAAAATGTTATGAATTCTAACCACATGAATAAACAAGATTTGTCTTACCCCATCTTCTCCCGCCATGCTTCGTCGATTAATATTAGCAACAGTAGCAGCGGATTGCTGGAGTTTTTCCTCCAACAACATAACTCTGTTGGCAGCTTCGCGCTCAAGTTCCTCTACAGTTCTCACCAGCATAGCGTTTTGTTCACCTAAGTCTTTCACCCATTCTTCCATGATCTTAAGCTTTGTCTGGAATATTAAATCAAACACTGGGTCAAGCCTATGATAAGAATTAAATAGTCTACATGCTCTTAAGGGAGAAAAGAATTCTCTGAAGTTTCCATCAACTTCTATATTTAGATGATGGGACTATCGGTCTGTCGGACTGTAAATTTGGACAGAAATTGAACCACCATTGGTAACATGCCTAAATTTAGGCACTGGCAAGATTGATGGTAAAGAAGATGAATGAGTTTAGTGAAAGAAAGGAACCCAGTGACAATATGTTGGAGTATGACTTCATAGTAACTGTCATTGTCGCTTACTTGATCAGAATTTCCATCAACCTCTTCGCTGATTTTCCTGATGCGATCTTCATAGAGTTTTTTAAATTCATCTAAGATTCTTAATGAACTAGTTTCCCCACACACGTCGCCTGTTTCTTCATTTAACCCCTGACAACCCCTGGATTTAGGGTTTCCGGAGTTATCCATGACACTGGGAAATACCTCAGTTCTATTTAGTTAAAATCAATCATTCAATTTAAGGTTAGTACGTTACTACGATACGAGCCGCAACGAATTTCAATGAAAACATCGCAGAGTGTGAAAAATCAACACGCTACATAGCCATCTTTGATGTCAAGATATTACACACAACATACTCAGATTTGTATCAACATTTGTATGTAAGATTTGAGACTGACAATGAGATCTTTGGTAATGTGTATTTTAAAGGGCGGCAATTGGTCCAGCTAGAAAGATGCTGAGTTTCTGAGCGCTGGGAAGCGCCCAACATAGGCAACTGAACATACACCGAATTGCACCTGCGCAACAATCGAAACGCTTTTGGCAGAATTTTTCAAATTTGAATGTCTTCCTCGTCATTCTATCAGCACAGAGAAATTTCCAGCGGAGATTCTCTTTTATGGAACTGTATTTCTCCATATATTGTTATAGACTTAAAACATGGGCGTTCATGGAAAACCCAGATATGTTGGCTTTGTGGCTCGTTTTTTATCAGGCTTCAAATCATCGCTGTAAATATTTTTCATCCATCTGCCTAGGATCCTAGCATGCCGGACATTGCGGTAAGTTTATAGTTACGTAATAATTAATCCTAGACGCGTATATGATAAAATGCTAAAGGTAGATTCTTCTCGGCCATTTAGACCTTGAAAAGAATCATCGAATGCTCATCAGCACGTAGTTTCATTCAGAGACTTGTTTAGTTTGACGTACTCACCGACCTAATGGGGCTCCTAAGTTATATCGTAATTAATTTCAAGTGCCTTTGGGTTAATTTGATTGCATTAAATATGCTGAGTCAGATAGTCAGAGGAAAAAAAAAGGTCGTGATCTAAGAAAAGGATACGCGTCTCTAACCGACCGGTATTTTGGTGGTTTTCTGCAAGTCCATGGTTTTTTTTTATCGCAACTGACTGACGTCATTTTGTGGTGGTTCGGAAGTATTCTTTTACCATTCGTTATCATTGTGTTTTGCTAAATGTTAACCCAGGAAACCGATCCCCACCTTTAACTATTTATTTTTCTACAGAAGTCAGCTTTCTAAATTCTTTTTGCGTTATTTGTTGTACGTTAGCCATCAGATAAATTTGGTATCTCAACTTACATCAGAAAATTACACTTTTCCT
The DNA here is from genome assembly GCA_963932425.1 of Athalia cordata. Classification (NCBI taxonomy): domain Eukaryota; kingdom Metazoa; phylum Arthropoda; class Insecta; order Hymenoptera; family Athaliidae; genus Athalia; species Athalia cordata. The sequence goes on from OZ010627.1 coordinate 3,751,575, forward strand.
ACACGATTTTTCATCATGCGTTTAATAATACAGTGCTTTATTATACTCAGCCTTCTAACGTATAATTTCAGTGCCGTCCAAGGTGATTTCAATTCTTCATTATCGTATTTCCCCAAAAAAAATTCCAAGTGCTAATCGGGTTTTATTTCAGGGCGCTGCGCTGTTTCGGTGAAAGAAGATTTACCACCGAAAGTACCGCTGATCTTAAATCCTAAAGGGCCAGGATTTCAATATCCTGACAATTCTGGGATCTTGCATTATTCAAAAGGAGACCAAGTCCGACTTGTATGCAATGGACGGAATAATAGTTTTCTAAATCTTGATCGAACGCCCGCAGCGAGTGACATAATTGCCGAATGTGTGCGGCAGGATTTATTCAAAGTTCTCGGGAGCGAAGTAAAATTCCAGGATCTGGGCTGCCGGCATTCGCCTTCGGATGAGCAGAGAACTGTTGGCAGGTGTCATCTCGATTCCTACGTGAAATACGAAATAGGATTCAGCTTTGGCGATGAGTTTGAAAAACTAATCGAAGTCTGTCACGATCCGGTGAAAGTTCTTACGGCTTATAGTCGATACGAACTTGTCAAAGAGATTGGCGTTACCACGGGACGACCTCGTTCATCTTTCAAGGTCAATCATGATCACGTTATTAATTACGAAGCTCAGTATAATCGGAACGCACAGATTGGCACGATGGGAAGAATTCTGGGCTCTGATTCCTTGGGGATGGAGTACATAAAAAAGACAGGAAATAGTTACTTGGCACGAGGTCATCTTGCTCCGAATGCAGATTTTCTTTACGACTTTCAAAAGCGAGCTACATTTTATTACATTAATCAGGAACCACAGTGGCAACGATGCAACTCTCAAGCTTGGTCTTACCTCGAAAGCTCCATTAGGAAATACGCGAATTTTCTGGAAAAAGACTTAGTCGTTTTCACTGGTGTCCACGGAACCGATGGTCTACCTGACATCGATAATATTTATCGTGAATTATTTTTATACTTTCCCAATAAGGGATCCAAGCGTGCAGCCATACCCGTGCCAAGATTTTTCTGGAAAGTTATTTACGATCAGCACTCTCAGAAGGCCATCGCGTTTGTTCAAGTGAATACGTGCTGTTCGAATACCCTTAATCCTGAGGATCGACTTTGTGATAATCCAATAACTAGTAAAAGATGGGAAGGAATTGAGACTTATGATTGTCCAACCTATGCGTGCGAAGTCGATGAACTTAGAGAAAAAATTGCCATTATTCCAGACTTTAGAGTCAAGGGAATTCTTGTTTAGATAAAATCAAAATTAACGCTGTGAGTGGGGAAGTTTAAAAATTGAAAAACAACATTACTAGCCGACAATTAGGGTCGATGGTCGGGGGAAAATTACCCCAGGCAACCAATTAAAATGTAAGATATTATTAACATGTCTCTAACGTATATTCGGACTATAAAATAAATCATTAAATAATCATTTTGATTTTGAAAGTACCACAAAGATTGAAGTTGCATGTAAATCCGCAACATCTTTTCTCCATACTGTATGACCCCAAGGGGTAGGCAATTGAACGTACACCGAATCTATTTGCGCAACAATCGAAAGATATCCCTGCGAAAGTTTTCAAATTTATAGGATGCCTGACATTGTTACGGTAATAAATCTTCAGTCGACGCGGTATAGATGATAAAATTAACCAGAACCTTTTTTTCTGGTGATCTAGACGGTGAAAAAAATCATCGAATGTTGATTAGAACGTAATTAGATTTAAATATTTAGCTTATGGTAATTATAAATAAATTGAATGCAAAGTATCAACGTGCCTTTTCTTAAAATCCTTTAAAACTAAAATTATCCAATGTTATCCGAAGATGAAGTGTCGGTAAAGTTGGCCGTAAATCGAATGTGATTAATTATTTATTTATTTATTTTTCGTAAGTCGGTAAGATGCAAGTTCGGCCATTCGGTTTGGACAGAGCTTGACATTTTTGACGCCAGGTCGCAACCCTTAACAAACTTGAAAGGAACTATTCGCACATAGTTCCCAACGTGGTTCCAACCCGTCAGCTGTCAATTCTAGCCAGAAACATCTTTGAAAAATATATTGTTACATGCTGTATTGTTCATTCAGAAAAGTAGGATGGAAGTGTTTGAAGGTAGGAAGTTTGAAAAGAAATATAAAAAACGTATTCACTTTTTACCGGGTCACCTCCGTTTTTAATCTTCATGTATATTACATCAACTAAATTTGACGTTTTTCAATTGAGCAACACGACGTCGCAATTGGTTTTAACTATCGCCAGAATGATAACTCAAAATGTACCTGCAAAATAGTTGTTTGAAATTCACAACATAAGTACCTATTGCAATAAAAAAAATTGTCTTCAAGGAAAAACTACAGTATTTTTTATGGTGCTTTACTAATTGATGTCTTAAAGTTTCAGGAGGTTAGAGCGCATCTCTCTAGTTGTAATCTTCGTCTCTCAAATAGATCAAATACGCCACGTAGACACGATGGAGCTTATCTTTTGAATCCAGATGCTTTTAGGCAGAAAGTTTTTGCTGTTAGAAATTCTTGTAATCGCATGCAATTTACGAAGTTGAAAAAAAGAAGAATTGACGCACAATATTCGAATTTTGAATATTCAAATCGAGCGACTGATTTTTTTTGCAGAAACAGCTCGGTGTTGGAGATACGGATATGCAATCGAAATTCAATTTCTGGCGAAAAATTGTGATATAAAGCAAATCGAAGAATTTGAAACTCTCATTTAAATTTTTATGTTTCAATTTACAAGACCATAAAAACAAAAAATATTCCTCTAAAATTGGCTTGAAAGCACTAGATAGATTGTTCATATTTTGATCAATCGGAAGGCTGTCCTTGACATTTTTTAATTCACGCTTTTTAAGTAATTGATTTATTAAAAAGTTTTGTACATCGACCCTTATTCCAAAGGTCAAATGAGCCTAGGTCATCGAAGTCCTTTTCAAAAGGTCATAGCGCCATGCAATCCTTGTTCGATCGATAAAGAAGAAAATTTTTTAACATTTGCAGTCCGAGATCCGGACATCGCTCAGGCCCTTCAATGGACCAAGGAAACAGTCGAGACAATGATTACGAGGGTATTAATTACAGAAGATACCTACAACTTTTAACAATCGAAGAAACACAAAAAAAAAAATACCATTATATTAAAACCTATTTTTTAATGAATTCATAGGCGTTTACTAACGCTGCTGTACGCCGATCAATATGGAGTGATATCCCAAATAAGCAGCACTCGCTTTCTGACGTTTTCTTCACTGTAAAGGACGACACGCACGTGTAAGTATTAAATAAAGCACTCGTTCTTAGAATTTTCGTTTTCTTTATTATCACTGATCGCAATTCACGCAAATGATATTTTATTCCGACTATCAACACCGCGAGGTTGCTCTAAAGAACACCCAGAAACACGCGAATTCCGGGGCTAATCAGCAACCGGAAAAGTCGAACGATTTTATTCGTGATAATTATTTGATAATTATTTTCTTTCTTTCTGATACAGGGAATTAACAAATGTGAAGCTTCTCCGCGAGCCGGATATTCGGTTTACCAGTATAAACTCTTGCCTCGAGTCTTTTTTTTTAGCAGCAAATATAGACATTGGTGACCTGGAAGTAACCGCAGATTTTTACGTAAACAACAGCGCTCTTGATTATGTTTTACCACTCGCTACATCTGGTCAAGTTACGTGAGTACCAAAAGCTAGCTGTTAATTAAAGTTTTTCAGTATATAATTCATTAGCTCAATTCTTCTACAGGATTACCTTCAAAAATGTCAAAGCTGAGGGATCAATTGGAGTTTATCCGATAGAGGACTGTTTTCTAACAAGAAATTATTTACTTTGTTACAAACCTGAAAATACCATCATAAAAACCGTTCATAAGGACAACGAGGGAGAGGCGACTGTCGAACTTGGTGTCGATAATACCGGTGAGCTGAAGATTAGCTTTTCTTACTCAAGAATGCATAATTTTTTTGACCGAAAGTACAAATTTTTTTTCTTTTTTCCCAGCTAATCTATTCAAGGATGAAACACTTGGTTCTCATTTGTGGATGGATCTGACTAACCTGTTAACTAAATCGTTAAAAATGGAACTTGACGAAGTTTTATGCGAACTATCAGCCTGCGATCTTCTTCAAGGAGAGTCAGATTACGTTAGCGGAACGTTGTGAGTACAATAAATTGGGCGTATGAAACCGCACGAATGAAATTTCTTCGACTAATAATTTCCTTTTACTTCAGAGAACACAGCAACGCAGTGAACGTGGTGACGAATGATATTTTTGACAAGATCATCGCGAACGCGAATAACAGGATTAATGAGCTGAACCTCTCGACGATTCCGGGGCCAGATATCGACGCTTCGTTCAAAAAAAAACTCGCCGCTGTCGTGACGACCGGACGTTTTACCGCCAGGAATGGCACTTTTCAAAATATGGCAAGTTTGGCTAGAAAAGGAGATGTCAGTATCGCTATGGAAGATGGAAAATTTGTCATATTCGGTAGAGTGGGACTTACAGAGCTGAAGGTTAGTGGCAAATTCTGTAAATGCATGTAAATCCATACGTCTAACATCAATGATTATTAATTATTCCATATTATCAGATATCCTATGACCATTATACGGCGAAATTGATGGATGTTGGGCCTACAGGGAAAATTCAAACGACTGTTGGTCGGAATGAAGCGCTTTTCAAATTTGTTCTTGAAAAAACTGATCAGAAAGTGAAAATCCGATTAGCGGATTTCAAGATCACCGATATTAGGTCAGTATATCTTTTACTTTTATTGGCTGAACGATATGTTGAAGGATGGACATTTTTTTTTAATTAATCTTTCAATTCCAGTGAAATTGAAGCTCACGTGACGGGTCTGGGCGGCCTCAACTGGTTGACATCAAAGATATCTTCCTGGATCGCAAGCATTCTGCGTTGGAAGGTGGCACCTGTTGTCGAGGTTAACGTTAAAGAGAACGTGAACAAAGTGCTTGAAAGTTTCGACGTTAATTCCTTGTTAAAAAAATGACTATCTTTTTATCATGGTGTCGAACTACCGGTTGGGGATGACATCGAAGATTCTAGTCTACAACTGCAGGAACCGTCTAGAAATCGAAGTTATTTTTACACCAACATATTCCGGATGAATTTCTTCGCTTAAATTCTTTTTTTTCTTTTCTAATAAGACGTTATAACTATAATATAATAAGCCTCTTTTCTGTTAAATAATATTGTCAATTTTCTCTTACCATTCATCGGAAACCGCTCAAAACTTTTTTGAAAAATAATAATTATGCTAATAATGTCAATAATAAAAAGAAAGCAATGATTACACATTCATAATACCTCGTACTAGGTAAAAATGAAAATTATTTTTCATGATATTTTTAGATAGTATTTTGAACATATTTCATATTTAATATAAGTGTCTATAACGATATCATTCTTAGCTTTAAAATCTACTCACACGTATTATCATATTATTATCGTTGTTGGTGTGTCACGTGGTTCACGTGTCGCAAAATTGTTACGGGTTGCTGATAATTTACTGGGGAATAAAAAAAAAAAAAAGAAAAAATGTACATCCATTATTATTCTATATTTTATTTGATTGTTGTAACAAAATGATATTATATACAATAAAATAATATTTCATGCATCATATCTCGTGTGTAATTTATCTGCATACGTGTTCAATTCTCGCTAGACAGTGAATTTTCAAAAACGACTTTAACTGATAAGCTTAGCATCTCATAATTGAATGATTTTTGTAGGGATCAGGTGTTTTTTGAAAGTCGATTAAAGCGATAAAAAAAAAATGAATAAAATAAAATATACCGCAGATGTCCGATCAAATAGCTTCGCAGGTGTCAGATGGTCATTTCATTAGCCAATAGTCGATATTGCTCAACTTATCAATACATTTTTTACTATATGCGTGTATTATCTGGTGATAATCATCAAATTCTACCAAGTGTGAACTAAATACAATGACACACCTTATCGTATACGTATTATACTTCGCCCAACAAATTTTATCTTCAATACCGTCGATGATCTTGAACGCGATATAAAATCGTAGTTAAAAAAAAAAAATAACAACAGATGTAAAAATAAAATCAATGGCAAGGAATGATTTTTTTTACTGCACTTGAAAATACATGAGTACAATTCGCTACTTCATTAATTTTTTTTCTTCGAGAGAAAGCACGTTATTGTTATTCTGTTGATTGTTATTTATTTTTCTGACTATTATCAGATTGTAATTAACAAGTTTATCTCGCTTGGGTCATACACGTCCAAAAATTAGGAGCGAGGGGTGGGTAAAAATATGTAGATGTATGCGCACGATTTGAAGAAGCATTTTTTTTTTGTTCGAATTTAATCAAAGTTAGATAATCTCAGTGATCCCTTTGATTTTTATTTTTTTTTTCTTCTCTTATACGGCAAATCTATATAAAACCGTAATTGTTTACGAAATTCAAATCAGTTTTATCAAATCAACATGAAGACTTTCATCATTTTATTGCTCGCTGTAGCCGCGGTTTCTGCTGTAGAAGAGGATCTGTAAGTTTTTTTTGTTTTTTTTTTATTGCACGTACATCAATTTTTGAAATTTTATAGATATAATCCTATGAAGTACAGATTTTTTAAATTTTTTCTCATATAACAAGAACTGTCCGGTGAATTCGATAATTATTTTGAAATTCTTCAACCGTTATTTTCATCAACTTTGATCAAGCGGTCAAAATTATCTGGATAATGAAAATTTTTGATTTTTGTTTTTCCCCATTTTATAGAAGCGATGCTCCAGTTTTCGAGGCAAGCCTGAACGAATACGTTGACAACGTGATCAGTTCTCTGCAGGATTATATCAGGAGTCAAAATATTGAACCAGTTTCGATTCCCAATGTTACGCGAAGCTTCTCCACGGTAAGATGAAAAAACAATTAGAAGACAGAAAAATCTTTGATTCAAAGAAAATCGATAAATAATTTCCATCGGAGACTCGAGAGCGAAGAGAGAGAAGAAAAAAGGAGCGAAGCACCTACGTACTACGTAAAATAATTAAATGTTACGAGAGTGTTGGAATCTGATTTAATTGTAAGATATATTATACCGAAATCTGTATCGATCGTATCGAGGTGTTTTTGATGGGCAAAATAATTTTTACATACCGCGATGGCGAAGATTCGATAAATTTTTATCGTTTCATTAACGATGTATAATGATACGATAAATGCGCGGTCGTGTTATTTTCAATCAGTTTAATCGTTGTTATATTATATTGAATTATATTAAATCGTACGATAAATAATTGAACCCTGCGGATTAATTATCGATCGAAGCGAAACGTATAATTAACAACCATTTGAGAATTTCTTTGGTTTTTTTTTAATCTCCATGTAATTCGTCGTATAAAATCACGAGATTTTCGTGGGAAAAATCTTCTTTTAAATTACTTATTAGGTATACATATAATAATGAATAACGTAACATAGATAAGGATAGAAAAATGGTTTCGTTAAATTTCTATTACGTGACCGTGACCTCGTTTTGACCTCGTCATGGTTTTTGGGGTTACATAAATAAATAGATGTACTGGATATCGAGGACTGACCCAAAAATTATGTAGGTAGATGTATAGTTGGCCGCGAACGGGGAAAGTGGGACTCGAGGGCGAGAAGAAAATGAAAGTTTTGGGTCACCGGGACACACATACACATGCGAAGGTGGGGTGAAAGCTGTCGAGAGACACGTTAAGAGGTCTTCGAAAGTGATTTCTATATTTGAAAACCTTCGAAGAGAGCGAGAGTGAAATCTGTAAAGGACTGTCACTGACCTTAACCGACTACACGACGTTTGCTGACGATCCTTCTTCTCAGCCATGAAAGCGAAAGTTAGGTCATAACGATAAAATATCAGACAAAAACCTGCCGGCTAATCGTCTAGTGTAAAATTCTTTTTCTTTTTTTCGAATGGTGCGACAAAACGATGACCCGATTAAAAAAAAAAGTATAGAACTAGCGAGCTCACGAGGTCGGATCAATGGACATCGCGAATTCAGATTTTTAGTGCGTGACGATGAAATGTGGATTTTTAGGATTTAGAACTCGAAAACTTTTAGGAAAGTGAAAGTAGATAATTTGTGAATGAGGATAGTGTGAAATTAAAGTAAACCAAACTACACTCTCGATTTCGAGTACAATGACCTCAGTCGACTCGAGTGGATGTAAACCTAGGTCAAGAAAGTGAAACTGACGTACATAAAAAGTAAACTCACAAAACGATTATAGTAAAATTTCATTAGTAACTGATTTCCGGAAAGTTATAAATGAAATATGATTGTTAATTTTTGTTAATTTTTCTCTTTCAGAAACCACTGTTCATCACCTACAGCGGTCGTCTTTCGTTGTTCGACGGTGAAGTTCGCGATTTGGTAACGATCAAACGTACTGGTGACGTCAGCTTGCTTTACTCTAACAAGGTCCTGATTTTCACCGCGAACCTGGGAGTGGACAAACTAAAGGTAATAATTTATAGAAATACTCATTAATTTAAAATTCCGATGATGATCGTTGCGTTAATATTATTATCATTATATTTTTGACAGATCAACTACGACTACCAGGCAAAACTTCTTTCAATCAAGAGTAACGGAGGCGCTGTCGGAACTGTGAAAAAAATTGATGCTTCAATTAGCTTCACATTAGATTTGCAAAATTACCAAATCAGTCTGAGCGAATTCAGCGTAAACAAAGTAGGGTGAGTATTCGGAGTTGACGTTCAAAAAGAAAATATTTATCCACTTAAATACGTCGTATTCGATCACGATTTTAATTTCATTTTTAATTTTCTATTTTCATTCTACAGATCGGTATCCGTAAAACTGACGGGGCATAAGGGGACCGATTGGCTTGCAAGTACAATTACGAATATCGTAGTCTCTACAATAAAAGAAAAGGGAATCGCAACTATCGAAAGTAAAGTGAATTCGGCCCTTGGAAACGTTTTGCAAAACGTCAACACCGTCATCGCTCCGAGGCCTTGATAAAATATCTTATCGAAAATTTCGTGATACGATTTTATTATTACCTTAAATACATTATATCTATCTAATTTATGCTTTCGTTACTTTTCATTTTTTTTTTTCAAATTACGTTCGTGTATATATAGTACATCGATGATTAGGAGCTAGAAGGGCGTAACCCAAAAAAAAAAAGATTCTACCATAAGAAAGTGACGCTGATAATGTGCTAAAAATTGAACAGTAATTTTAAGTTAAATTGCGACGAACAATTTTTACCCGCCTTACGCGCCTGCCAAAGGGGTTGCAGTACATCAGGCATTTGGGGAGGGTCGGGGCGACGTTGTAGTTCTTTTTCATGAATAATTTTTTTACCTCTTCGGTCTTTCAATCTCTGCAGAAACCGACGATGGTGCAATAGCTGGATTTGAAAAAGTCGAAGCAGCTTATTGTTAGGGAGAAAATTTAAAATCTTTTTCATGCTCGACGAAATAATTATCGGAATCTGTACCGCGTATTGCAACGTAGTAAAAATATTTCATTTCGTATACGTATTATGATAGGCTATATAGAAGTGATTTTTATCCCCTAATCTCGAGAAAAATACATGAATAGATATACGTATACGTAAACTCGAGTCCAGATGGACTTGACAGATCCTGATGACGTTCACGTTTGCATGTAGTATCGTGGTATTTGCGACAGGGAAATGATATGAAATGGTATGAAATGGTTTGAAATAGTATGGAATTGTGATTGTAAACAAGCTAGGAATAATTCCCATTGAAATATCGTCATTTTTTCACTTTCCAGAGCGATAAATTGGCGATAACTCGATCAATTTTATAGATAGATCAATTTAACTTGCAGATTCGTGTTCCTGAGGTCAAAATACGTAAGAAAAGTGTCCTGCGATCGATTTTAAAAATACTTGATATTGAGCCCAAAAATCGAAAAAATCCAAAGGGGTATACCTTAGATTTTTGTCGATTTTTGGGCCAAAAATCATCATTTTTTAAAATCGATCGCAGGGCACTTTTCTGACGTATTTTGACCTCAGGAACACGAATCCGTCAACTAAATTAAGCTAGAAAAATATCCCATCGAGATATCTTCACTTTTTCACTTTTTAGAGCGATAAATTGGCGATAACTCGATCAATTTTATAGATAGATCAATTTAACTTGCAGATTCGAATTCCTGAGGTCAAAACACGCCAGAAAAGTGTCCTACGATCGATTTAAAAAAATGTTGATTTTTTGCCCAAAATTGACAAAAATCTAAGGTATACCCCTTTGGATTTTTTCGATTTTTGGGCCAAAAATGAAGTATTTTTAAAATCGATCGTAGGACACTTTTCTTACGTATTTTGACCTCAGGAATTCGAACCCGTCGACTAAATTAGGCTAGAAAAATATCCCATGGAGATATCTAGATTTTTTCACTTTTCAAGACGATAAATCGTCGATAACTCGATCAATTTCATAGATAGATCAATTTAACTTTCAGATTCGTGTTCCTGAGGTCAAAATACGTCAGAAAAGTGTCCTACGATCGATTTTAAAAATACTTCATTTTTGGCCCAAAAATCGAAAAAATCCAAAGGGGTATACCTTAGATTTTTGTCGATTTTGGGGTCGAAAATCAACATTTTTTTAAAGCAATCGTAGGACACTTTTCTGACGTATTTTGACCTCAGGAACACGAATCTGAAAATTAAATTGATCTATCTATGAAATTGATCGAGATATCTCCATTTTTACACTTTTCCAAGCGATAAATTGGCGATAACTGGATCAATTTTATAGATAGACCAATTTGGCGAACGATAAATCTTTGGTTATACGTGGCACGGGCGATTGACTAATAGGTATATCAGTTTGGGATGATCGCGCGGAGTAATGAAAAATTCAATAAAACTCCATTCAAACAATGTGGCTGCTGTACTATAACGTTTAGATTGATCTGAACTGAAGAATGGGTTATGTGTACATAATACAGAACACTCCCTTCTAGTCTAGACTGTCGCATTGGAGTAAAACCTTTGAATTCTAACCACCGTCTGCACAGAAACGATACATGCCAGCAGCAGCAAAAGCAAAAGCAAAAGCAAAAGCAGCAAATAACTTCATATCGATCGTCTCCCGAGCCCAACGTATACGTGGATGATGGAAAATTCAAATTCTCTTCACAGAGAATTCGAATTGCTCCGTTTCAAAGATTTTCTTTTTCATCGTTCAACGGATTTCATAAATATATAAGTCATAATTTTTTCTCTTCGAACAATCAACGATTTCAAAATTCTAAAATTTCCCCATCTCCAGCGTTTGGAATAAAATTTTGCAAACCTCCTTTCTCCGAGTGCTTGAAAAAAAATTCAGAAATTTGCGAACATTCCGACGACAGTCGACGGGACTTTTTTCCACGTCAGTTTAGTTTGTAAATCATTTACTCAATACTGTGCGACAAACTCAGAGCAAATTCTAACGGAGAACTATACATATTCTATAACGCGTACCAACATTGAATGCAACCAAAGATAATATTGTTTTCAAATAGTTTGCACCAGTTTCACTGCTGATATTTTACTTCAGTCCTGCTCTGTCGTCTCGAACTTCCGTTCGTTATTCTGAAGGATTTCTCGACGTACGTACAATAATAGGTTTGTACAATATTGCATAGGTATACGTACATTCAACATCGAAGATGGCCGTTCCGTTCCGCAGGATATCTCGTAACGTACATTACATACCAGCTATACACGTTGTAATAATATAGTTGCTCGGGTTGTTTTAGCACATCCTAGTTATGCGGAACGAAATTTAATTAAGGTAAAGTGGAACGCTGTACATAAATTCAATATCGATTAACTGTAACTATATGGATACATAGGATGCTCATGTACAATACCTTCGTCAAGGGGTTTCTATGGCAGTGGAACCATCTGATTATCAGCAGGACCGAGACGTCGCGTTCGCCGAAATTCATACAAACTAATATCTAGAACTTTACAAAAAAAATTCTCACCATTTGCCTCCACGTTCTTCTTTATCTCCTTTTTCTACATCTGCTTTTGAGTTCTACGAACAAAAAGAATATATAATTAGCGTGCTTTGAAAAGAATTTATACAAAAATCAAGATTATCATTATTTCTCATGGTTTTTGAGAGCAATTTTCAATATCAGGGACGGCATATTTCGATTAAACTTCAACCAGGATTATTTCGCGCCCATATAACTTTCCACGCCTGTTCATCGATGTCTATAAATATACGCAGCAGCAGATATCTAACAATGATCGGAAATAACAATAGATATTTAATGAGAACACAGTGAGCATTGTGTCTAAATAAATGGGTGGATATTAAATATAGAAATCTAAACGATAATCAGTTTAGTTGTGCAACGATCAATGTTTGTCCATGATCATAACGATTGTTCGAAATCACGTGGTACGGCCCGAGGCACGCATAGTTGATCGTTACGTATTTTCCGTTATGTGATTGTAAAATGCAGATCGTTTTTTGAACCTATAATAAATGAGATTCCTTTAATGAAGAAAAATTTCACACAGTGAGTGAGATACGAAGAAACAAAAAATGAATGAATGAATATGGATGATAAAAGTAGCTTAGTCCCTTTGGCCATTGTCGTTTTTAGCATCCCGTCTAGACGACGTGGAAAAATAAATGGTATTATAGCATTTATAGGTAAATTCTGTAGCTTTTAGTACTAGAAAACTTTTCTGAACTCTCATCGTTATTTCGACTCGAAAAGCCGTTGTGGCTTTTAACGATCTGATCGTTTCGCCGAACCGCGACTTGGCTCCAATTTACACTTTAATACAAACGAAAAAATTTCGCATACCTATAATACGGATTAATTAACCGATTTAATAAGAGATTAAAATAAAACTCGACCGTAAAAGAAAATTGAAAAGTCACTTTTTAATTAATATCATATCTACATATACATATATATTTTCTGTAATTGAGAAACTTGAAAATACATTGTAGCACGCAGGTAAAAAAAAGAAAAAGAAAGAAAAATGGCTTTAGCTGAATTTAAACGTACCCATATAAAATTCCAATTACATGGACAAAATAACAGGTATGAACGGTGCAGGTTATCGTATAAAATTACCTTTACACACGTACTTGTAAACGTATGTAAATTTTCAAAGATTTAAGATTTTATCTTCATCACATGCGGGTCGTATTATATACAGTACAGTATATGTATATGTATATCGCATACGAGAAATTACATACGTGGGTAGTTTGGCATGTCGTTAAATTTTGAGCAACGGTACCGAGCGTTTGCAGGTCACGGAAAGCTCGTTTAAAAAGAGGCAAAAAAAAAAAAAACAACAAATAAAATCACCAATTTTTTCCCTATCATTTGCATGTGAATAGAAAATCGAAAAATATATGTGAGAATATTTCACGTGTTGATAAAGCAGAAAATTAATGGGATTTATTATTTCACTTACGTAACTTTAAAAAAAAAAAATACGTACGTCGTATTGTAATTTGCGAAGTAATAATCCGAAGTTAATATAAGTCGGAGGGATTTGAAGAGTAGGTATGTATATATATAACAGTGTCTGCATTTAAATTGCGGAAGAGCAAAAAAAAAGAAAGAAAGAATAAATAAAAAGAGAAAAGAAGAAAAAGAATAAGGGAAAAAGTAAAAGAAGACTAAGAAAACTCTGGAGCGCGCGTAGCCACTGCAATTGCAATCGCAATTGCAATTGCAGCGGAGGCAGCAAATCCTGAAAACATTGGGAAATATAGTATACGGTACGCCATATAATCCTCTGCTAAAAACGACGACGTTCAGACTGCAACGTTTATAGTATACTATAGGTAGAATCGAAAGTACACATAGAATGCTGTTGGATGAGCCGCAACGTAGCTAAAAAGTTGTTCCCTCCAACGATGCTTCGAGAGCTAAAAAACCAGCTCGATTCGAACACGAGCACGGAATCGTTCATTGTCTACTTAGCGAAGTTCAGTTGTTGGAATCTTATATACGCTGCAGTTTGTGGATATGTTCGCGTAAGTATCTTACAGAGATTTCATCCTACCTGCTGCGATTCCCACAAGGACCGAGGGATTAAATCTCTCGATTTTAATACACAGATACGTAAATTTAATAAACTAGCAAATATGGCGTCAAAAATTAGAGCTGAACTTAACAAACTCAACACACAATGAGAAACTTATAAGTTTCTCAAAATCACAGCCGACAGAAAAAAGTGGACGCAAGGTGACAAAGGTCATCCGCAAAATCTGTTGACGATTTTTCATTCTTCTCGAAAAATATCAATCGAATTACTTGCGGTGACCTGCAAGTTTCGAAGAAAACAAAAATAATAATAATTATTATTTCGTTCTACAGATGGACCAAATTTGGAGGTGAAGATCTCGATGATATTTGCAGCACACAGCGTCAACTTCACGTTGCACTGCACGCGGTTGTGTAATTTATGTATACCACGTGGATTAATTTTTGTTTTGCATTATTTATTTTTTTTTCTCTTTCTTTCTTCGCTGTAACAATGAGGATATATATTTTTACCGAGTTACATGACAGCTGCGCATTATATGAGAAAAGTTTCATACATGATGTGGTCTGCTGCTGTGAACGATGGTCGGTGCAAACAACAAACTGCAGTACACGTACTGCACATCGAATAAATATGCATATCTCGTCATCTCTTCACCCCTCATTTATGTACACCGATAAGAACTTTGTTACAAACTTGTCAAGCAATTCTCCTTCTTTTATTCGCGTGAAGTTTTTGGGAGTTTCTTTTTTTCCTTTCAATCGACGCAGTCAAACATCCGATCGCAAATTATTATTATCATTGTATCGTCGGATAATTAGAAAAAAAACACGAAGAGAAAAATGAAGAGGGTAACAAAAAAAAAAAATGGTAACGAATATTTGAAAATTAGAAAGAAAAAAAAAGCACAACTAATTTTAGTTGGAGCGCGAAGTTCAGGGAAATATGCAAATTACGGAAGATCCTGGACCTTTCGATTCTGGTCGCGTCGTTCCATGTATATATGTATAAATAAGTGTACATGTATATATATACCTGTAAGATTAAGTCTTGCACGAAGTAATCAGCTGCGAAATTCGGGACTCGATTCCTCCGTATAAGGCCGGGTGCTTTGTACGTAAGAGCGTCGAAATATTTTTTTCTTCTTCTCTTTTTCTGCAAACGTTTTTTTTCTTTCTTCTCATTTTTCTCTCTTACCGAACCGATCGTGACTCAAGTAGGCGAAGCTTCGTTTTTTTTCTTATTTCACATTAATATGTCAGCGCACCATGTAGCCGTAGGATATTATATTTTTATCTGGAGCAGAAGAGAAAAAAGCGAATGAAAATAAATAATCAATTTATCGATCGATTGAAATGATATTTCATATGCGATTAATTAACAATAAGATTAGTTTAAGAGAAGGTAAGAAGAAAAAAAGAATCAAATTTGGAGTCCTGGGAATCGAAAAATTAAGGATGCAATTTTCGAATCTTGAAATATCTCTTCAAATTCAATGGAGAAAATTTCTGTGAATCGGGATTAGCTAAATGTGATAAAATTACGACGGAGTCAAAGAACCTTAAGTTTAGATTCTTTTGTATACAAGATGAAGGTGCGGGCCGGTCGTTAGAGACTGAAAAGTTGGTTAAACTCGTTTTCACGATTGCTGCACAGAGCGGCAGATGCAGCAGAAGCGTAAAATTTTTCTTGAGCCCGAAAAATTCAACGCAAAAAACTGATTCAGACGTAGAGAAGAATATGGGTAAGAAAAAATCACCAAACGTAAGATAATAAGACGTACGTAGTTTTGTAGGATTGATGTAAAATTTTCCAACGCGTCGCAGCTCACGTTACGATCGAGACTGACGAATTTCTTGTCTTCTTCTACTGAAATCAAATGCGATTGATTTCTGTCTCCATCTATGTAAATTATACTCTCATTATCATCCTTTCCTTCGACATCTCGACTAAGTATATCAATTTATCGACCGATCAACGAAGTCAGTCAAGTAAGTTTCTCACAATCACGTCGTACACTTAAACTATACGTACGCACATACCAGAGTACCGATGATACCTTCAGTCTTACTATAGAAATCTCAGCGAATGGATCGAGAAACTGAAATCTGATCCAGAGTGCGTACGAATATGTTAAAAGAAAAAAAATAAATAATTCTCCGTCCATTCAGTGAAGTGTAGGGGAAAAATAAATAAATAAACAGGTATTCAAATTCGATCAACGTGATCGTTTGTTTCTTTCAGTTTGTTTGTTTTTTTTTCTGTGTGAAATTTTGGTGTAAAAAATGTGAAGCAAGCCAGAAAACAAAAATATTGTCACCTGGTATTTTGATCAAATTTTTTTACCCCGACGATAAAAAACTGGTGATAATTAATTACGAAGTGTAAAAGAGGAATTCCGTTGCAGGGATCCGGTCGATGATTTTCTTCTGTATTAATCTGCCGTAAAGTCAAGGTTAGTTTTATGAATGAAAAAACAAAAAGAAGAAGTAATCGTCGTTAATTAAAGAACGAGTGTATTTTTCGTTGCAATTAAAATTATCTGTCTTTAATTTTTCTTTTCTCTTTCTCAGTCAGTCAATTTTACCTCTAATCATATGTGATTCGCGTAGATGCGGACATAAACTGTGGTATTATATGCCCTTTTTTGATCTTTTTATTACATAGCTAGAGGGAGATAATGAAACGTTTAAGGTTCTTTTCACGTACGTGTTCCGATAAATTTAGGTCGACGAATGTGATCCGCATAGAAAATAGAAATTAAAGAAGTAATTCATCTACGTCTTAGTTACACCAACATCATTCGTCTTGGGCTGGATATCCAGCGATCGAAATAAATCGATCGATCGAAATTTTCTTTAAACTTTGGAATTCTATTTTCTTCCGATTGATTGATTCAGTTATTTTCTCTTCGATCTTCATATCGTCGTCACTACAGTGATTGATCGAATCGCCGACGATTGATGAATCAGAAATATAAGATTTTAAAATCGTCCCAATCGATCCACAGAAAATCTTCTCAAATTTTTTTCTTCATGAATTTCGCTAACCCGTAGAAAAATAAAAATCAGAAGCACAACGAACGGACGATACGAGTCTGCATTGGATATAATTATGTGGCGGTGAGTAAGCGTCTAATTTAAATAAAATTTCGCTTGATTTAGAACGAAGTATAATTGTCCCACGTATTCTATGTGGTAGCTAAAGAAAAAAGTTACTTACAGTTTAGCCGATTCACAAACGTTTTTGGCTTCAAATTCGTGCTTCAAGTTTTGTAAATGTGTACAACGCGGTGGGTACGGCGTAAACCCACGCTTATTTTTAAGTATAACAAGACAAACTACACTAAAAAAATAAAAATAAAAACCATTTCAATTGTTTCTCAAGAGTATAAACTATTGTACAAAAAGGGTGTGGTAGGCAGCGTCATCCGTTCTAACTACGTTGACAGTTGACAGTTGGCGTCTGCAGTTCTTCTCGGAAGAGAAGAGCGCCGCTCCTGCTTTTTTAAACTCTTTTTTACCCCTTTCAGTGTGTATATCTTCTCCTTTCTTTTGCTTTCATTTTCTGTTTTCTTATTTTCCTTTTTCAACTTCCTTTCTTAGGGCCCTTTTCCTTTTTTTTTTTGGTTTATTGTTCGCTATTTTTGGAACGCTCAACAGAGTTCACTTTGGTATATAATGAGGATACATTTGTAAAGTGAGCGCGATTAGATTTTCTTTTTAGAATTTATTTAGAATGGTTTCGATTAATTTTCCTTCAGATTTTTACGGTACTCGTATATTTTACCATACATAAATTAAGTTGGTATAAAAAATAAAACAATGAAAAATTATATTAGCTCACGTTAAAAATGTATTTGGAAAAAAATCTATATCTACAGCGCGGGCAGCTGCTAAAACACCTGTTCATTTAAATGTACGTACATATGTATATGTAGATTTTATGTACCGTGAGTAATGCGGAATTAAAAGTCACGGTGCGTCCGTGAACAAAAAAAGAACTCGAATTTTTTTTCGTTTTCTTTCTCGCATTTAATATTTAGCACTTTTGGAGAGAAAAATGAATGAGCAAAATCGATTTAGATTAGTCCGATCGACCACTGTGCATGCAAATATGACTAGACGTGTGTATGTACTTTATGTGCATATACCATGTATTTCGGTATCACATATGTATAATGTAAAAATGTTAAATCGTAAATTTAAGAAACAGGTTGAGAAATACTGCGGCGCCAGTGTCAACGCTGCATGGCGCCGTTGCAGTAACAGCAGCAGCATCTCCTTTGTACGTACATATACATAGGTATATACAGATACGTACATAAAAACTGTACACCATGTACATAAATACATAACCCATAACAGTAGATATCTATGTAATTCCGTTCACATATCATGTCGACGCGGGCTCCTACAATACATACCTATGTGTGTAAGAACATTACACCTATGTATCTACGTGTAGGCATATAGGTACGTACATAAATACCTGTCGAGCGTCCGGCACATATATGGTGTTCGTATAGATTCATACAAATACATAAACGTGTGTATTTATAGGACATCTAGGCGCCTATGTAAAACTTTGCATTGCAACTTGACGTGCCTATACGATGAAAGTATAACATGGTCAACTTATCTGAACTACATTAATACAAAAAAAGAAACTCGCTTTTGATTGGACGAACTTTAAGATGAATTTTTGTGTTTCAAAAACCTCGAAATACCGTGTGAACTTACAGGTCAGTACATCATCAAGTTTATTAAGCTGCAGACATTCAAAATTTGTCTTTTTCTTTCCATCTATTTCTTTTTCTATTCACTTTTTTGTTTTTTTTGTTTCAACATCCTCGGGGTTTTCAGAATGGGGTAGGTTTTTTTATATTATACCTGGTCTATTTTACTGTGCAAACACAGATTCCTTTGCCACGGTTTTTTTCTCTTTTTTTTTCTACATCATCATGCAATTCGCTGTAACGTAGAAGAAAAAAAAAGAAGAAGAAAAAGAAACTCTATTTTTTTTTTTCATACAGGTACATGTAGGATCATTGTATGTACGTAACTATTATGTACATAGTTACGTATGCACGTACCTTGGAGTACATCAAAGGTGCGATACATAAAGTGCATACATATGTATATATATATGTATACATATTTTTGCCCTCCGCAACTTCATCCACCTATATATGTATAGGCCCGCCGTCTATTACGTGCTCATGAAAGTTATACACGATACTTCGACTTTTTTCTCTCTTTTTGTCTTTTTTTCTTTTCATTATTATATTTTTCGTTTTTTATTTAATAACTTCCGCTATTTTTTATTATTACAATAGTATAGCGAAGTTGGGGCCACACGTGTGAAATGTTTTTTTTTTTTTTTAAACAATTATCTGAATTGAAATAGAAAAACGCTTGTGATTTTTTTTCTTTTTTTGCAAACTTTAGCAGATTTTTTAAAACCTGTGGTTGAAAAATCGTGTAATAATGATGACGATGCTAGTTAAGATATCGATGGACGACAACCTGTGAGTATTGTAGATGTACGCATCTAGGTATAGTTGGCTGCTGCATATTGGCTCTTTTGAACTTGCATATTATAAACCGACATGTGCATCGCTAGACTGGTGCAGCCTGCATATGCAACCTTTTCAGCGTATATAAAAGTCGAGTTGCGGATACGCCAAGGGGAATTGCTGCAGAATTCTATCAAAGGCTGGAGAGATTAGACGGACTACTCTTACGCGTCTCTATATGTAGTCCTCCATGAACTGCACTCTATGTATAGGTATATACATACTTATACATATATCCATATAGACACAACTTATACCGAGTGCTTTATATATTTTTCCTTTTTCCTTTTTTTTTTTTTTATTATACGTACGTATACCTATATACCTGTACACCTATTATTCCCCCGACCGCTGCATCGATGCATAATCGATCAAGTGCAACGACTGAAGAATTTAACTCTCAGAATTTTTTAATATTCATTCATACACTCCAGGTACACAAAGAAGTATTAAAAAATATATTCAACGATTCTTTGCGAACGCCGGGGAATTATTTTATACTCTATTTTATTTTCTTCTTCTTTTTTTTTTCAACACTTCTTTTTTGGCCTACCTATATGTATAGTTAATTCATGTACGGCACAATTGGATTTGCAAGTGACCTTAACACCTTAAGAATATATTTTTCAAGGGTTTCCACCGCCTTACGCGATCGATTTTTTTATATCCATATACGTACTATGCATAATACTCATTGTTAAGCATATTAGGTTGTCTATCTTCAGGCGCTGCAGTTAAAAATTAAGTAAAATTTATTTGCCGGTGAAAAAGAGATTGGAGAGATAATTTTGTAGTTATTATTATCGTTGTATGAGGAAGTTTTCCTGCGGTGTATTTGGTCAGATAAATTTTGAAATTTCGATGGAGCCTCCTAATGGATCATCAAACTTTGCAGCTTTGTTGCGGTGAACAAGCGCGACGTACGATATAATGGAACTGCGAATTGATCGATTACAGGGTTAAAAACCAGACGAGGGTGCGTCAAAAGTTATCAAAACTTGATAATATCCCATCTACGATACACTAGCCTTTTATTGCATGTGACATTTGGTTTTTTTTTTGCAAGAAAAGTGTCGTTCCTTTTTCAAAATCGTTTTCTGTTCTGTTGGATTTCTGAATTTTTATAACCTGTATAGAAAATGGTTGTGAAATTATTTAATACAGTCCTGATGTGAAGAAATAAATGATTGAATAATTAATAAAGAAGGGAATAAGAGAAAAAAAAAAGAAGCACACGATCGGACGAACTTGGTCAGACTTTTACGGCTGCGTCGGACGGAAGTTTTAGGTGACAGCGTGGTAAAGTGCCTATGTAGGTATGTATGTATGATTCAGAGCTTTGAAGGTGCTATTCGGAAGTAAACTAGGCCAAGAAGAACCTCTCAGACTTTATTTGAAACTTGCAACATGGCCACTGTCGAGGATTCCGTCTTGCAGTGGAATCTCCCCAAAGGGATCGCACCCTGAGCGAGACAGACTTCTCGTGTCTGATAAAAGTTGAATAAGAATGCGAAGAAGCCTTTTTATTCTTCGCGAAATACTTTCTTCTTTTATTCTACAGTTTCCTTTTTTCTCTTTTATTTTATTCTTGCACGAAAGCTCGCTGAGGTGTGAAATTCGAAATATGATATATCGCGAAAAACGTCATATAAACTTTTTGATCCGTTTTTATCCCCTGTTTCCGTCATCATTTTTCGAACTGCGTTTTGTACAAGTCTACGAGAATGATGTAGAGAAAATTGTTTATAAGAATTCTTTGTTAATCAAAATGAAATAAATAAAACAGCGTAAAATAAAATTTTTCACTTGCAAAAGCGAAGATATGGCGTACTTTTTGATAACTCAAAGATCTGATATATTTTTCTTTCAATTATGCGATCCTATCAGAATTCAAACTGTTGGAGAAAGTATGAGAAAGTACGGCCGCCATTTTAATTCTTCTTCGACACAGAGGACGAGGTGGCCGAGAGGTTAAGGCGTTGGACTGCTAATCCAATGTGCTCTGCACGCGTGGGTTCGAATCCCATCCTCGTCGAAGTTGTGATCTTTTCTTTTTGTTTTATTATTTTTATTTCTTTTTCTTTGTATCGTTTTAACAGATGTTCATTTCATATTATTTTTCTCACGATTTAGTATCGAATTTGAAAATAATGCGAAAAATATCTTGAGATTGATGTCATGGATTATTTCGCATCTGTTTTTTGATTTTTTTTTCTCTATTATTCCAGCCGCTTCTTTCAGCTCAGAACATTCGTATTTGGGCACAGACGTTGGGCCAAATTCTTCAGATTTGTGCAAAGATTATAAATAACTCAGAATTTTGGATAATGAACGGCCATATTTTGACCCAAACGTAATAGCCCGGCTAGCTCAGTCGGTAGAGCATGAGACTCTTAATCTCAGGGTCGTGGGTTCGAGCCCCACGTTGGGCGGCTTAATTTTTACCCCATTTTTTTATTACCATCATAAATGTTTTTCATTTTCGGAAAGCACGACACGAATGTCAGACGATTAAAATAAAACTAGAGTACAACTAGGTGAGATGCTATTTTGCAAAGGTTTCCAAGGTAAAGAAAACTGAAAATAATCAGCAGTCGTCCGTCTTCAAACTTTTTTCTTTTTATCTATGTGCTTCCGTCAATGTCATAGGGTGAAAAAAAAAATATAAAAATTGAAGAGAAATAAAAATTGACCAGCATTTCAATTTTCAAAAATAAACCGCCCCCGGGTGGGCTCGAACCACCAACCTTTCGGTTAACAGCCGAACGCGCTAGCCAATTGCGCCACGGAGGCGATGGAAATAGAGTATTTATACAATTATCTGAATCCTAGTTCAACGACGATCAAAACGCTATGATTTTAATTAAATATTATCGATAGATAATTAATACTGGATAACCGTAATTACAAACCATATAACTCTGACATTTTTCGTTCATACGCAAACCAGCCTTCTGCGCTCTGTTTCGACGGTTTCAAATCCATCTGATCGTGGGACTGAATATGAACATACATCAGAAATCGGAATGAAGCTGATTCATTTTTCATTGAGAAAAGCACAATTTAAGTGAACTCTAGAAAAGCGAGCGATTTTTTTCATTGTTTGCACTGCGTCATGGCTAATCAACGATCATCATAGATCATTGGATCTTATCTTCGATCAATTTCGATAGATAACATTACGTAGAAGAGCGATAACGAAATCATCAACATTGATAAAAGTTGACTCGTTATGTCACGAATCACGCACAAATCCTATCAATGCCACAATAAAGTAGCCGATTAAATAAAATGGTAGTAATTAGTTAATTACCACTAAGTGGAGGTGAGAAATTATTTTTGAATTGTATTATAGCCTCAGCTTGCGCCGAGGACTGTAAAAAATTGGTCTATAGACTCATCAAGTCGTTCCCCTCCACGGAAATCTTTAGTAAAAGGCGAAAGATTTATACGTGTGTTGAAGGGAAACCAGAGTAACTTACCGTGGTTTCGTACGGCCCCCTATATATTTACAGAGATTTTTTTTGCAGTGAGAAGTCTGATCGAGCGCGGCCATCTAGGAGAGGATATCGCAACTAGGGGCAGTGGAGGCTCGATTGCCCTTCACATCCTCGAACAGCTGCGTCAATAGCTCTTCCGCGGCGC
This sequence comes from Athalia cordata, assembly GCA_963932425.1. Taxonomy (NCBI): domain Eukaryota; kingdom Metazoa; phylum Arthropoda; class Insecta; order Hymenoptera; family Athaliidae; genus Athalia; species Athalia cordata. The sequence goes on from OZ010627.1 coordinate 3,774,938, forward strand.
CGCGTCGCGTCTCAAGCAGCAAAATCGACATTACTTTTGCATTCAACTTCAAGCGGGAAAGCATGATTAGCCCACCCGGGCAACAACTCACAGAATTCAACTCGAAGTTCAAGTCTGCGGGCATGCGAAAGTAAAGGGAACAAGAAGCTTGACGATTACGTAGATTTTTCGTTTTTTGAATATGATTCTTGAGAACACCGAGAAAGAATAAAATTTGAATTTGATTCTAATTGTTCTTTTTTTTTTGGTCAAAATTAAAGTTTCATTTTGATTTCCGCCGATTTTCTTCGACATTTCTCTAATAACGATGATGAATTTATTGCCGCTCTCATGATCGTCGGATGAAATTTTTTTCCGAGAAGTTCAATCTGCTGTATGAGTAACGCGAAACGCTGTCAAAAACAGACTTCGGATGTTGGACAAGTTTGGCAGCTTTATTAATAATTTCCCATAGTTTCGTAATTAACAACGTTGCATAATAACATTTTGCCTATAGAAAATCTCAATTTCTGATAATAAAGATAATAACAACAGCATCGAACTCTCCCAAAATTCGCTTACGCGACTATGCAGATATATTTCTCACAGGCTATCGTCAAAATCATTCAAAGACCCAACAGTATCGATCCAAAATTGTAAGTCCCGAAAATCCTTAGTGCGAATCCTCACCATTTGGTGGCGCACGTCACCCAAATTTTGAAAGCTTCTCGCTACAAAAGTAAACCCCCTAAATACTCAGCTTGCCTCACCCCAGGTTCACAAATTACTCTGGTTTCCCTTCAACACACGTATAAATCTTTCGCCTTTTACTAAAGATTTCCGTGGAGGGGAACGACTTGATGAGTCTATAGACCAATTTTTTACAGTCCTCGGCGCAAGCTGAGGCTATAATATAAATCAAACATAAAAATCTTTGCAAGTAACACCTGAACTTGCACATCCCGCTCCTCTCAAATTCGCCTAGATTAATCAATGTCTTAGTGATGATCGAATGTTCAAGCCAAAGATGCCTGTTCGAACTGAACTATTATATCCATCCCTTAATTTTTTTATTGTTGCAAAAAATGGTGTCGCCAAACTGTGAATACGTACAAGTCTTTTGTATCAAGAGGGTGGAAACAAGCTCTTTATGCACTTAACTAAAACATTAGTGAATAATCAGTACGAGCCAGGAAAGCAGTGGCAGTAGGAGTAGGAAACATAGTAGCGCTTTACTTTACCAGGTCTGTAAACTGAATTGAAAGCTTCCCCCAAACCCTTTGTGGGTTCCAACTTTGACTAAGGGGATTATTTTCCTATACAATGGTTTCCGCAGAGACGGAAACAATTGACGATGATATACACGTGACGTTAGCGGTGCAACGCAATGTTCTCGCGTAGCTTTTAGTGAAAATAAAAAAAGGGAAACTTGGCTTTGAGGGTCGCGAAAAAGTTGAAAATTTAATTACCGGTTACCACAAGTTCGCAATAATTCCATTTGCCACACTCCACCGTCGATGGTCCAGACTACCAAACATTGCATTCTATATGGTTTTACTGCACTTAGAATTTTCAAAACGCGCATTGCATCGCATAAATTACACGTTCTTCTGCACCATGTAACACACATGCACTTCACTGAATAACCTTGTCGAAAGAAAAGACAAAAAATTGCACAGGAATTTTTTGCGAAAAAATAGAACGTTTTAAAACGAACCCTTTTATCGGATATCATTATGTGATGCGTACATTACACGCGTGATATTATTTTCCATGCTATATGCGATTCCTTTGATCTGAATCGCTTTAGAATTTTTTTCTTTTTCACACTTCTGACTGATCCACACAAAGGCACGAATTCGAGTGCACATTATCTGTAGCCAAATAGCTTTTAAATTGCCAAGGTAATTCGTCCCAACCAATTGGAAATGTTGTCGAAATTACACATCGAAGTAGTTCGCTGGAAATCTAACGATGGAAATTTCGAGCTCGGTTTGAAGTTTCTTGACTGGTGTTGAAGTTTTCCTGCAGTGAAATTAGCATAAAATTTGCATTTTTGGGTGCCTACCTTATACCTAGCTACAACAAACACTTGAGCGTTTGTTTCGCAGCTAGACTTTCCAGAAGCTATATAACGAAACGAGTAGATTATTTTATGGACAAAGTACAGCATGGCGTCGAGCAAAACTTCTGGCTAATGGTAACTTTGAGTTTGGTGTACATGAAGATTGGATTTCAGGACTATACGAGGAGGGCATGAAAATTGGGGAGAAGGAGAGGAAAGCGAAAGACGTTTCTACAGCTCTTCGATCGATGAGAAATCTTCGCTCCATCTTTCCCTCCCTATTTCTTCTTACTGCTCGATTCTCCGAGGCGAAGGGTTCGCGGCAAAGGTGAATTTGATTTAAGACCATAGCGTGTTACTCGATTGTGAATCTTACCTATACGAACATTACAGTCCTACGCGTACCGGAACATTAGGGGTAAGAATTTCACGCGATTTTCGAATTTCGATGCTCAAAATAAAACAAAATTTATGCGTGTTCCCAAAATGATGAATACTTTTTTTTTGCACTCAAGATTTTTATTTCGCCCTCTACGTTTTATGTCCCATTCGATCATTCCATTAAATTCTTTGTCACTGCAGTGTGGTGTCACCGAATAAATGAAATAAAATAGAATAAAAATAAGAAACTAACAAACTTTTATTTCAGACCGAAAGAATTCCCTACAGACAAAGTCGAAGGTCCGACGTCCCATCGTCCCGTGTCAGAAAATTTACATGAGCAATTTTTTACCCCGGTATAAATCCACCAGGACATGCGATCGATATAAATAAAAAAGGAAAATCGTTTTCAAAGCACCCATAAGACGACCAATTTTCTCATCTGTCCGCAGACATAACCCCATGAGACCAATTTTCTCTTTCCTCAATCCTGCCAAGTAGGTATACATAAAATAAATGCCAATATTTTCTGGACTATCCAAAAAAAGAAAACAACAAAATAAATAACACTCCCCGATATTATCAGATAAAAAGAATCTACTTTGGAAGTTTATGTGTAAATGTGTATCACTCGAAGATGAGTAGGTGGTTGGTCGGCATCGGAGAGATATTGAAAAGTTAGTTTTGTTTTTCTTTTGTATATCCAACCAAAGTCAGGGGGGTTGAGGCATTCAGGCGTGGTTTTATTGGACAGTAACATTTCCGGAGAGAAATGGGGTAGGCATGTATGCATATAAAAGTAAAATGGAAAGGGAGGTGTAGACTAGGAGCGAACAGGAGCGGTGAGTTGATGGTGAAACGTTGGAAGGTTTTCTCTGTTTTTGGATTTTCGCATCGGAACCGTTCGGGGGGAATACCCATACCTACCCTGCGAAGAAGAGAAAAAGAAAAAGAAGAAGGGAAATGGAATAAACGGCTCCCCTTTTATTCGTTATCAGTCGGAGACTGAAGCTCCAAAAAGGTTCGATAGCGGGGGCTGCATCATCCCGTTTTCGTTTCACCCCACGCGATATTTAGGAAACGAACCTTTTTTTTTCTTCTCTTTCGATCCTCAGTCTTCTGCAATGCTTTATCTGCATGAATAATTTTCAGCATTCCTTCAAGCTTTTTCGAAAAAAAAAAGGCTGAAATCAGGCCGATAACAGATACAAAATCATAAACCCAAAATAAGAGAATTACGATTTCCATCCACTTCGAAAATCTTTATAAAGTTGAATAATTTTTCATTTATTATCTTTATGTTATCTTTCACTGTTTTATCGACCGAGCACTATCTTTGAAAACTTTATGACCCAGTTTTTTTAATTTTTTGTAATAAAAATTGTTATTCAGTCATTTATTTTATCGACTTAATTGAAAAAGTGAAGAAAAAAGAAATGAATGACGTTGAAGTATACATACATGAGCAATAAAAACCGAAACGATGCAAATTAATTGAGATCGTAAATCCGTTGGGATGAGAGAAAAGAGGTAATAATAATAAAGAATTCTGACATCGGTTGTATTCTAGTCTTATTACTGGGTTAATAAAATTCTGAAATGGACGCAAATGTTCCTAGTACTTTTGCTCGTTCTACAGCCAACAGAGAGCCATTGAAGCTTCTGGTAATAAATATCAATTCCTATCGTGTTGGATTGCTGGATTACCGAACGGACTACGTCGTCGACGTCGGCGTCACGTCGGGGCGTTCAGGTCCGCCAACCAGGACTTTACTAGGGGAACTGGAAATGGTCATGGTCGCTAGTCGGGCATGTAGCGCACCTAATATGACTTCAATTATCTTTATTTCATCCGCCTCCGTTGAATGAAAAATTTGTCTCCGAGCCCACCTCGATCTACTTAACCGCATATAAAACTACGTAATTACTCCACTAGAAGAAAACAAAAAAACAAAAGAAATAATTCGAAAAAAGGACTTTCGAGTTAAACATATTTCAGCGGTATACATATACGAAGGACTTCAAAATTAGGGAACCCTGCGATAATTGCACTCATTTTTGGCCCCTTCGGGAATATTAACATACTTCATACGCACCGCGGCTTTGAGGTTCCCTCGAAATTTTGTTACCGAATATCTTGTTACACATGGGGTTGCTATTGCTTCAAAGGAATTAGTTAACCCTTTGACCTTCACTGATGACTGCGGACGGACCTGCATAACTCGATAACCACATATCGATACCCAGAGCTTGAAACTTCCCTTTCTTTTTTTCTTTCTACTTCCTTTTTTTCCCCCCCGATATCATGTATAAAAGTGCGAATAGGTTTGACCTGTTTAGCTGTAAGGATTTCGGCCCTAAAGTTGTCTATAAAATTTGAACGCTCGATTCAGCTATCACTGAGGAAACTGCCAAGACAAATAGAGAATAGCCAAGCTAAAAACGTTCTATAAAATTGATATTTGTTCTGGCGATAACCCAAAACTCTGTGGTTATACTGTACATATTTTATAGCACACATCTATACGTTCGAAATTCGCACCAATGGCTGACGTTTCTTTCAAACTATTTAATTACTTGCGATATAAACTCAAACTTCAATTGTTTTTTTATTCCTTGCTTTTCGAATCTATTCTATGATTTAATCTTTTTTTTTCTCTTGATGTAAAGAAAATAAGTCAAGATTTTTATCGCAACGTAATTTTCTTCGCATTAAAACTTTCTTTTCTGATATCACAGGTCAAAACTCGATTCTAAAACACCCTATACATATATGATACATACGCATACGTCATATCGCATAATTATCATTATACGGGGTTTCATATAGTTCTGAAGCACGCGTTCTTTGTTATCTTGATGTGATTATAATTTATATAAAAGCCAAGCGAGCCTGCCTCGTTCCTACATTTGCTTTTGGTATAAAAAAAGTAAAACAAGGAGAGTAAAAAACAAAATAAAATGGAATAAATAGAAAAAAAAATGGAAAAAAACCGAAACGTGTTAATTCTGATTCAAATCTCATGACCCGTTATGACGTTTTTCTTCGTACTATTTCACGTATACATTTCTCTAGATAATATCATCCCAAAGGATATTCGTTGGCAGCTCATCTCGGTTATGCCGGTGCCAAATAAAAAAACCAAAAAAATTAGAATCTCTCAAAGACGCGCAAAACTTGAAAAAATCAAGACGTCACGACTACCTGCTTGTATACCAGGAGAATTTTTTGAGTTTTTCGTTTCACCAGGAAATGTATACATTTTCTGCATATAAAAAATAATGAAATACATACTAAAAATGACGTTAAGAAGAGAGATGAAAATATGAAGAACGTTTTATTGAAAACCTTCTTCTTCTTCTTTTTTGTTTTTTTAGTACTCATCTGAGGGAGCAATTTTAATTTAATTACAGATGAGCTGCAGGACTATATATATAAAAAAAAATAAACATATTTTTTTATTACACGTATACTTCACCCGATTCACTGGGTCACGGTGCTTCGGTTTCCCAAAGCAATTAACCCACTGGCACGTTTAAAAAAAGTTTTTTTTCGTCGTTGTTGTTCCCCTGCACCGACCAAGGAAGATTGTGACAATCGTTCCATCTGAAAAAAAAGGAAACAAAATAAAAATTGCATAAAAAACGAAAGAAGAATTGTTGGAAATATCTGCATGGGGCGTATGATAAGGATTCCTGCCTTCCAAAAGTCATTAATTGCAAGTATAATGAATCAACGAAAGTGCAGAGACAAAAAAAAGAATCAAAAATCAAAACTTTCGAACACCTTTTTTGTTTTTGGTTTACAAGAGAATCAACAAACGATTGAGAAGTCGATAACGAGAGGAGATAAGAAAAAAAATGATGAGAAACAAAGAAATAAAGTAGAAAGAAAGAATGCAAAGGAATTATTTAACTGTACAGATATAGGTATTATATATATCTAAATAAATTTTGCCACTGTTTATTCGAATCCCTTCTAACAGGGCAACACGAGGCCGGGAATATGATTCGCGTATAAAATCATGGCAGCAACTGGGCGACACATAAAATAATGTGTATACACGTATGTGGAATACATGTAAAAACATACACGTACATACATATATATCTAACTCTTTGGTTAAGAGGTGGTATGCGGTGCACAGAGGTAAAAGGTCTCCGTTGGTATAGTAAGCGCGCGGCGCCCGTGCTCTTGTCATTCGCCTACATGCCTATATACATACAAATATAGTAATATTATACGTATAATATATATAATATGTGTATCCATAGGTATAGAGGCGCGGGCACGACGTATGCGGAGAACCCTCTTCGCTTTTCTCACTGCCTAATACATATGTATATATATAAATACATATGTTTACATATAAATACAGAATCTCCTCCCCGCAGCCGGGTGAAACGGGGGTTGCGCGGGACCAAGGGGTGCGGGCGGGCCTCGGCTGGTACATGCGTATGTACAATACATATGTACAAACACATACAATACGTATACACGTACTTTAACCATACGTATGTATACCACATGTACTACCTAGTTCGATCGAAACTCTCATCCTCTCTCTGTACTTCCTTCCACCACCCCCTCGTTCCCTCGCTCTTTCTCTCTCTCTCTCTCCGACAACTTTACCTCAGCATCCCGCAACTTTAATTTTCTCTATGGTACATAGGGATTTAAATTCAAATTATTTCTACGTTATATTCTTGCTTTTTTCTCTATGGTATAGTTTCATTCTTCTGTATTCGTCTCGCGGGATCGACCAGAGAATGAAAAAAGAAGAAGAAATTTGATCGGAAAAGATTTGAAATTTTTTTTTTAAGGTTCTATGATCGATAAATTTGATTATAAATTTTGAGGTCACGGATTCGTTTGTTTTGAATTTGCATTTTTTGACCATTTTATAGATCGTTTTTCGATCGATCCGGAGATGTGCATATTGTGGAAATGATTTCGAGTGTGAATATGGCCGCTGGGCATTTAATTTTATGTGCGTTATACGCACCTATATTCATGTACTGTACATACTATACCTAAACATCGTAGTAATAATGATAATAATGATGATGATAATACGATGCGTCGTATATGGCGCTGGGGGCATCCTATTAATTAGTGTTAAATGGCCCGTGAAAGCAGTTAATTAGAAGGTATTGTATATACACTGCGTAATAATTGACTCGAACCTACGCTACATGTCATATCCACATACGTAATAAACCATATATCGTGTAAATCTATACCGTCCGACGATGCGTTTTTGATTTTCATCATTTTGAATCGAAGAGATTTTTATTATCCATGTAAAAATCGATCCGCGTTATACATACCTATTGTGTATACCGATGAGTAATTTGATGAACTAAAAAATTATCGATTTCTAATAAAAAAAAGTAAAAATTACGATGCACATATTTGTATCTAATTACATACGTACTACCTATGTAACAAGTAGCCGGCGAGTAGAAGATTACGTATCGATGTATGTACAGAGGTGTGGAGGGAGGTCCGATTTTCCGCGGTGCTTTTCTTCCCCTTTATTTCCCTTCGCCCCTGTATGCCCTATTCGCTGGTCCCACCCATGCAGCGACCCTCAAGCCCCGTGAAAGTTCCAGTCTGCGATGCCCTGCGCTTGGCCCTTGGTCGTTTTTTTTCCTTTTATCTCGCGTTTGGTTTTCCCTCTTTCTCTGATTTCCACTCTATCTCTTTCGCGTTGCGTCGTCGCCGACGTCCACCTCGCCTGGATCACTTTGGGGAATAGGAAGACACGGTACCGTCGGTTTCATGTTCGCTCTCTTCAGTCTGCTCTGAGCGCCCGTGGCGTTCGGTTGGTTGACGGCCGGTTGTGACTCAGTTCACATGTGCGCCTTCAGCCCCCGTCTGATTCGTGCCTAGTTCAATTAAAGGGAAAACTTAAAATCATTTTCTTTTTTTTTTCTCCTTCAAGACTTTTATTTATTTAAATTTTTTTCATCGAATATACTAAAGTTTATTCGTTCATTATGATGTTGAAATAATTTGAAAAAAAAAACTCTAAAATAATCTCAAACTTAAATGATATAATGCACCTGTAATATAATACTCGTAAAACGATACATACGTAATATTGTTAATTAAGATTTTTATTGTTCGCTACCATTATTATTGATTATTATCCTCGTTAATTATTGAAATTCGTTTCACAATCAGACTCCAACAAAAAAGCGAAAAAAAAAAAAAAAATTGATTAATTAATTAAGTAAATTAAATCGATCGATAAAGAAACTTGATAATTAATTGTTCGATGTTTAAAAACCAAGTGATTCGACCGTGAAAAAAAATTATTTATATAAGGGACGTGGGAACGGTGACTGTTTTTTTTTTTATTTCTCTTTCCTTTTTCGTTTTTCGTTTCGTTCGTGGTACAATTAAAATCGGTTACATAAATAGAAACTGTAACAGTTGTACTGTGTGATTTTATTAATTGGTTTTAATTGAAGTTCGTTTTTGTTTCATTTAAATGATCGTTCTTGTGTCTGCATCTCGATGTACGAAGGAAGGTGACTACATACCTGTTTAAATGTGTGGTAAGCGATCAATTAATGTAAATACTTTCTTGATCTTTTCATTACTGCAAAATCTCCTCCTTGATAACTGTTTTTGATCTTTCGTTTTTCTTTCGATGCTCGAAGTATAAAAGAACGTTTCAATCAAGATTGAAAATCATTGTGTGTATTACTTGAATATGCGTTGTACACTTTGGGGATGAAATCGATGTAGGATTATCATTATCATTATCATTATCCTTATCATTATCACGCAGTGCACCCTTGAGGATTCCCTTTTTTGTTCATTTCTTTCTTGTACATTTTTTCTCTCATTTTTATCGGACTGATAAATAATTATGTCGAACGACTTAAATCTTCATGGTTTTATGCACCCCAAGTTTAGATATCATTATATTTTTTTGCTCGGATGCTTTTTCTACGGGTATATTATTGTATACCTTTTAAGGTGTATTTAATGGTATGTATATAGGTATACATATAATACGGATGTGTAAAACCAACGTTTGCTAAAAAAGATTCAAAAAAAAAAAAAAGTGGAAGAGAATACTCAAATTCTGAAACAGAATTTTTTGTTCTTGTAGTTTTTTTTTCATTGTACTGTAGGCGTCCAGACATGAATTATTAAATTCACGTATATACCTATAAAGCACATATGTATAGCGATTGTAGAGATTACATGTGGCGCGAGGAAAGTTGAAAAGGTATAGAGAGAAGAAAAAAAAAAGAAAAAAAAGGGAACATAAAAAAACTACAGAACTCAATTTCTGAAACGTGCAGATATATAGTAATAATAATATGGTTGAAATATATGTGCATGGGTATAGGTATAGGTAGGCCTATGTGTACATGAAAACGTCCCTGATAGTCCCATTGAGACTCTATGGGGTACAGTGAAACTAAAAGTGATGTCACGTCTTACGGGGCGCGATCATATCTGTCATAAAATATAAAGTATATAGGGTGTGCGAGGGCGTGCGAGATTTTTTTTCATTTTTTTTTTTTTTTTCAGAAAAAAAGATAAGCTCTAAAAACCAAAAATCTATTTTGAATCAAAAAATTTACATGTACCTGTTCACATAGTAGATGAAAAAGGGAATTACACATTCATGGTACGAATGTCGTATACCCATTATTATACAGGTATACGTAACGTAAATTAAAGGGCGTGTTAACAAGGGTTGAAATTTTGCTACTCGCATGACTACTGTGCCAGGGGCAAGTTAATTAAAAGTAATTAATTATTATTCGTAGAATTGCGCGTGTGGATTCTAATTGTGTATCATTTTCCCTTTTCTTTCATGTTCTTCTACATTATACTTTTTTGGTCAAACAAATAAATCGATTAATCCACCAGCAACGCAATTATTAATGATAACTAATTGCGATTCACTTGATTTAACATTCAACAAAAATGATAACCCTGTTCATTCTTTTTTTTGTATGCGTATAAGCTAAAACTGGTGTTGAAATTTTAATCTTAGGATTGTAATGATCGGGATTAATGACGTCATTTCAAGCCAAAGGTTGCAGCCCTGCGCCGCAGCAGCAGGCGGCAATCATGATTGCAGTCTAAAACTTTTCCCAAGAGAAAAGAGGAGGGTTGTAGTGTAAGTCCTGCAGCGCTCAGCAGCTTTACACCTACATACAAACTACATCGCTTTTCCTTACGCGTTCGCCGATGCTTCATCTGCTTATTACATCGTCGCAATATACAAGGGAGACTGTAGAGAATGGAGCAAAAGCCAGAGCTGTATAGGGAGGTAAGAGAAAAAAGAAAAAAAAAAAATAGGAGGAGGAAAAGGAGAAGGAAGAAGAGAAACCTTGCGCAGGGGTCCGTATATAGTTTAATTGTGGCGTACGCAGGGGTGTGGTAAGTTAGAAATATAATAACTACGCTTCCTGCATAATAATGAAAATAGTTCAAAAAGTATAACGCCATAAATTTCGTTAGGCTTATTAATGCATATTCCCCCCTTTTTTCTTTGAATTTTTTCTTTACTTTTTTTCGTTTTATCTCAATGTTCATTCCGCGAGCATTCGGATTACACGAGATCTTGTTCGGGTTATGTATAATATAATGAATTAAAATTGACTCGCGAAGAACCTATACATTAATTTATAGCTCCGATAACCTGCACAGGTACATGAATTCTTTCCTTTCTCAATTCTTTTTTTTCTCCCTCTTGTTTCTTCACGTTCACCGCATCTAATTTACATTAAAGTACCTTATACGAACGGGGGTGTTGCAGAATCTTGAAGGATATTTAACTGCATTAAGCAGCTCGGTTTTATGTATATTATAATATATTATACATGGGGTTGGAATTAGAGTGTGCAACACGTCTGGCTTTCTATGATCACATAGAATACATGCGTATAGGTATGCATATACCGCGTATCCCAGCGTTTACACCACAGTATGTCTGGTTGCCTGCCGCCAGGCTCGGCCGGTTATGCAGAGCGCGGACATACTGCGGTGTAAACGCTGGGACACATGGTATGTATAAAATATATATATGTATATGTGTAATTACACACATTGTACGCAGGCAATTCATGCACATTGCATCACCCCCCCAACCCCTGCCCCGTTTTATTTCTTACGCATCACAGGAATGCTGCACGCGTGTGGTTCATGGCGGTGCTTCTGTAGTAGGGGAAACAAAATTACCCCCTTGTGCCACTATAGAAACTGCACATCAAGCAGGCACGAGGGATTCAGCAGCATACGGAGTTATACGTATACGTGCATACCTCTACCAAGAACCTGCGATACAACCACCGCAACCACCGCCCCACTTTATGGTGCTGAGCTGTCGCGATTTAGTGCGTTAGCTTTTCGCTCCCCCTCAAGCAACGAGTAATACCCCATTGCTCCGAAGGTAGCGGCAACACATTCGAACCTGTACGTACGAAGGTACGTGTATTCCTTCCCTCTATCCAAAAGAGACCGCTTTCTAACCACCCTTGACGTGCACCCGAGTCTTCTGAAGTTAAGGGTGCTCCATGGGGAGACACATCCCATAAGTCTATACGTACACGGACGTCATTTTGTCTCCGGGTATTAGGAAGATGAGATCAAAACCTCTGCGGACGTCTGATAATTTTTTTTTTTCTTTCTATTTCAAGTTTGTAATATTGAGATCTATATGTATACCTATAGTGAAAAGGGCGAGGATCGGACCTGCGTTTCATCGCCTATCAATTTATGAAACTGATCAATTTTTCCTTGTATCGATGGATTATGGGGTGAATAAGAAATTGAATTCTCTACAAACACATCTGGTGCAGTATATCGGTATATATAAATAGACGAAAATATGTGTGGGGTATATGTAAGTAACATTCGCTTCGCGCACATTCTTAACACAGTAGTAGGATTAAATCGATAGTGGAAACGAGGAGAGCGAGAAAGAGAAAAGAGAAAAGAGGAAGGAGAACGAGGGAGGCAGGCGGCGAGGTGCATTCAACGAGCCTTCGGGCCACCATACCTATTCCTCAAGGATCAAGAGCTAGCCTTATAAGGATAATATATCAGCCGATTTCGCGTGGCCGCGAAACACGTATGTATGGACAGATCTTACATTATATATATATAGGGCATATTCCGTGGCAAATCGCTTAGATTTCGACCGTGACCGATTTCTTTTTGATTAATTTCAATTATCTTTTTTTTTTCTCATAAGTTCTTCTATGCACAAGACCAAGAAAGATGTACAATGAAACGGTCGGTTTAATTTAGCGTGTGATGCACCATACGTATATGTAGACATCCGACATATCTGAATCTGATGGTTTCATGAATAATTCGATGCGAATTGATATACGTGTAGTATAATATCTGGAGACAGTTGAGTGCAGATGTACATATGACTTAGCGACAGTATATACCTATACATATGTATAGTGCGTTGGTGGACAATAAACCGTTAGCGATTATGCACATGATGATGTAATTATACGTTGATTATAATCGTGTACAGCAAATTAATTACGCCAAGATAAATTATCTTATTGTATTACACGTACTGTGCGATGAGAAAATCCTTCGGGTATGTATAATATAACTATATACTTTACACTTAAAGGCGCTGGTAAATGACTTTTTTTTAAACAGAGAATTTTTTTTAATGTCCAGTAAACGATAACGGAGAGATGCGAGAACGTGAGTCATTCGCATTCCAATTATTCCGGAATTCTTGCAGAAAATATGTAAATCTCTTCCATCTATACATACCTATATACAAATGTATAAGAGTATAGATTCTACTAAAATAAGATAGACGGAGTGAAATAATTGAACAAATTCCGTATGCAAGTAATTACATAAATAAAAACGTAATCGGAACCGTCTAGTACATCGAATTCTCCACGAAACGGTTCCAGATTTTTATATCTCTGTAGTAATTACTTACTCTAATTAATTAGTTCTGTGAAATATTAAGTTTTAATTGATTTGTCGTCCCAGTTTTCACCGGGACATGTAAAAAATTGGTCTATAGACTCATCAAGTCGTTCCTCTCCACGGAAATCTTTAGTAAAAGGCGAAAGATTTATACGTGTATTGAAGAGAAACCAGAGTGACTAAATCGGGGCGAAGGATGGGTACTTTACTTTTCGGGGTGCAATTCCTTTAGCGCGAAAATCTACCGCGAAAAAACCACCTGGCGGACAAGTTTTCAACTACGAAAAAATTTCGATCACCCAATTTCGATCTCTGTGAGATACCTAATTTTTTTTTCTTTCTTTTCTTACTTATTTCTTTCAATTTCTGCAGACTCACATTAAATATAGTATATATTATAAAAATCTGCTGAATATTATACTGCAGGTATACGTTAGTAAATTGAATTCTCCATGGCTCGGCTATGATATATCCCACGTTTTATATCAAAATTTCTTTCTTTTTTTTTCTTCTTTTCTTCCTCTTATCTTTTTCAGATCCCTTTCAAAAGAGGAAATGAAAAAAAATACAAAGAAGAAAGCAAAAACCCCGAGCTGAACACGCAGTTGAGGTCGGAGGAAATTGAGAGAAAAATTTAAGGATATTGCAACATGAATGTTCTGCTTTTTCTCTTCTTCTTCTCATTTTCTGCCTCTTACAATTTACACTTTGTAATTTGCATGATTTTAATTAGCTAATTTTCTTCACACATCCTTCGGTCAGCCATTATTTGAAAATAACTCAAGCTGTGTAGCGTTCTCGAATGTATTTCCATTAGTGCGGATTGAGGGTTGATGAGACTTCGAGAAAAAGAAAAAGAAAAAGAAAGGAAGAAAAGAAAGAGAAATTCTATAGAAAACAAATTTCGTACGTTTCTCTAAACTCTGCACGTGGATATTGCGATATACCCCAACGGCAGGAGAATATGCTTATCACGGTGCTATTGCATAGGAAACGAAAATAATAAAATTAATGAATGAATCATGAATAAATCGAAAAAAAAGGAACATATTTACAGAGTAGGGTCCGGAGGAGCCGTCAGAAAGGAAAACTTGTTTTTCGCCTGTCATAAAAAAAAGGAGAAAAAAATGGAGATAGAAAAAAAAAATGAGAACGTAATTTGTTCGTTTTGATTAAAGTCGTGTATGAAAACCAAAGAAAAAGAAAAAGCAAATGAAAATAGGAAAATATTGGTAATTTATTCACGTAGCGACAATATGACATTTTACTTTTACGACATAACTTTTACATAGGTTTCTACTGTATTATGTATTACATAGAGAATCGATATAAATGTTCGCTAATTGCCAATTTGTGCAGGTACAAAATATATGAACACACACAGATATTATACATGCGGTCTGAAATTCAATAATTGGATGTAACCGCGATATCATATATCACGCATATTATACATAGGTATACCTATATCTATATCTATGTATGTATATCGCGTGGGAAATTAACTGCCAGGTATTTTACAACTGTGCGAATATTCGAAGAATTCGAAAAATTATCCCGTTCCGTAATTCGCTGTTTCCTTTTTTCTGGTGCTTTTTTTTTCCTTTTATTTATTTCTTTTCTTTTTTTTATATTTACCCTAGATTTTTGTCGATTTTGGGGTCAAAAATCGACATTTTTTTTTATAGGGTTTCCTATGGTATTCTTACGTATTTTGAGCCCAGGAATTCGAATCCACAAGCTAAATTGATTTATCTAAAAAATTGATCGAGTTATCTCCAATTTATCGTCTTGAAAAGTGAAAAAATGTAGATATCTCGGTGGGATATTTTTCTAGCTCAATTTAGTCGACAGATTCGTGTTCCTGAGGTCAAAATACGTCAGAAAAGTGTCCTACGATCGATTTTAAAAATACTTCATTTTTGACCCAAAATTTGAAAAAATCCAAAGGGGTATACCTTAGATTTTTTTCGATTTTGGGGTCAAAAATCGACATTTTTTTAAATCGATCGTAGGACACTTTTCTGACGTATTTTGACCTCAGGAACACGAATCTGCAAGCTAAATTGATCTATCTATAAAATTGATCGAGTTATCGCCAATTTATCGCTCTGAAAAGTGAAAAAATGAAGACATCTCGATGGGACATTTTTCTAGCTCAATTTAGTCGACGGATTCGTGTTCCTGAGGTCAAAATACGTTAGAAAAGTGTCCTACGATCGATTTTAAAAATACTTCATTTTTGACCCAAAATTTGAAAAAATCCAAAGGGGTATACCTTAGATTTTTGTCAATTTTGGGCAAAAAATCAACATTTTTTAAAATCGATCGTAGGACACTTTTCTGACGTATTTTGACCTCAGGAATTCGAATCTGCAAGTTAAATTGATCTATCTATAAAATTGATCGAGTTATCGCCAATTTATCGCTCCAAAAAGTGAATAAAATGAAGATATGTCGATGGGATTTATTCCCAGCTTGATTTACTTGACGGTATCGTGTTCCTGAGGTCAAAATACATTCAAATGGCCTATGAGCCCTCGGTATGTACCTAGTTATACCGCAGGTACTGCATAATTACGATATTTTATTTATCGATTTTCACTCGGTAACTTTTCGTCGTTAGTCAAATGTATCTAATTAGGGCACAGGAACTTTTATGCACGATTCATCTACTCGTACATTCGATATTAGTCATTGGATCGAAAAGCAACGGTAGAAATTCATTAGAATACGAACTGCGGTGCACAATGTGATCGCATTACTAAAACCGTATTTTAACGTTCTTCCGATGTTTATTTTTGGTGCAGTTTAAATTTGGAATCGTCCCAGATTGTGCAGAGTATATGCAAACGTCGATACCTATACATCACTGTACACTGTCCCAAAGTTCGATCTATGCCAAATGTCAAATTAATTATACTCTACAGTATACGGAAAATTACCTTACTTATAACTCATAGAAAATTACCTACTTGGAAGATGAAGGAAAAGTTTGCTTCTCATAACCTGCACGTGGTCATCTCGCGTGAGATTTTTTTTTCACTCGGTGTCTGTTTAGAAAAAAAAATAGAAATCGAGTTGAACACGTGTTTCGAAATGGGTTTTTTCTTATTAATTTGTTCGAAGTGTATTTTTTGAGTTTAGATTAAGTATAGCTGCGTATACGATTATTTTTTAATATACGGAAAAGTTCTTTGATCTGAATAATATAGATATAACATATTATGTCTGTGATCTATATTAAAAAAGTTGGACACTGCAGATGCGTTCGTTTCATAAATATACGAATAAATATGTTTGATTTATGTATGGAAATTTTTTTCAACCAATTTCATTCTATTTTATTTATTCAGTTTTTTAGTTTCTAGATCTTTTTATCGTATAAACTATTTAGAAAAAAAAAAGAAAAGAAAAAGGTACACGATGCGTATATCAGTAGCGATTTGTGTATAATTTAAAGTTTCGGAAATTGAAACCGACACGCGTTGCGGAGTATTTTAAAAAATATTAAAAAGCAGTGTTCCGATTTTAGTATACAAATGTCAAACAAACTCGTGATTCAAGACGCATGCATCGGATGCTGCATGGTGTTGCGATACACATTTACGTATAACGTACCATATTATAACAGGAAACCGCGCCTCGCATCGCATATTTTTAAACTATAAAATTTCAAAACCGGAAAGTGCAGAGTGACTTAAATTTGCCTTTTTTTTTTCTTCATCTTTCGATCGAAAAAGATTCCAAAAATGCTCCTTATAGACGTCCAGTCGATTACGCGTTGCTCGACGGATTATAAGAAAAATCGTCATCCTGATGTGCATCTTCTATTAAAATTTGTAATTATTTCAAAGAATAGAAAATAATTATAGATCAATAATTACGAGTATAAATTACATAACGTACGTTACAATATTTCTAGCTCAATGATATGAACCTGTAGGTATTCAAATTCAAATGTTTATTATATCAAATCTTTCTATCACATCCGGTCCAAGGCATCTAATATAGATACTATAATAATATGTATTATTAATTTTCTCCTTTTTGTCTTTTTTTCTCCTCTTCTACTTTCGTCATCTTTATTGCTTTGGAAATTAGGTAATCTATACGTATAATATTGGAACAACAGATCGGGATTTCCGTTCCGATCGTTTGTGCTATTCTTGTTCTTCTTCACATTATTATTATTATTATTATTACTACTACATCGCGCATCGCCCATATTAAAACCGGAAGTTCGCAACGTTGTGTCAGTGTATGAGAATATAATAATAATAATAATGATAATGATAACGATAACGACGACGATAACGATGATATTAACATATAATAATGATAACGATATACATATAATATAAACGCGAAATTCAAAACCCTTTATTGAGGGGGGTATTAATGATTTGAAACTTGAGAATTAATTTTGATAACCGTTGCCAAAAATTCGTCGGTTTAATATAATATATAATACGCGTATCGGATAATCTGATCCTGGCATCCGATTATTATACCTATAGCGGTTTTTTATTTTTCCGGTTTGAATATTTCGACTTGAGCACTTTGGGAATCTGCGTATTTGTGTACCATGTATGGTTATTTTTGTTTTTGTAATATTTTTTGACAATTTTTGCAGTGTACTTTACATTTATTATATGGATTATAACCGAATCCGATCAACGCCTGCACACGTGCGGTCCGTTCTCTATTAAACGGCAACGTTTCCATTTCCAGCTTATATTATTGCGGCTTAATTCAGTCTCCAATTATATGGTATACCAGATATTATATGTATATATGTGGTATATATAATAACTGCACACGTATGAGGATGTGTATTGCACACGTGTTCATTTCTGCAGGATATTATCATCATCAGCTCTATTCACGTGCACTCCAGAATCCCATATCGTACCTATATTATATATAAGGTATACATGTGGAGGATAATCTATTTGATTTATGTACTATACTATTTATCTGTATATATAATATATATACTGAGCATTTACATACACAGATATTCTAAACGGGTCCCAGCTGTCCTAATCTGTTCGCACCATTGCCGATGTGCAATAGGCCTCGTTAAAATTATACAGGGAGAAATATCTAGTCGCGTCGTCGCTCTATATTTTATCGTCCTCAAAAACTTGAAAAAAAAGAAATTAAAAATTGAAAGAAAAACGAATAAAAAAAACTGGAAAAGAAATCTCGATCATATGGGGTCGGCATGGACGTAATATAGAATCGATTTTCATTTCTATAGGTACTTTTTTTTCTTTTAATCTTTTTCAATTTCATTTCTTGCCACTTTCCGTTCAATCTTGAAGAAAAAAAATTTACTTTACAGGCAAAGTGCAGGTTATTATGTATACATATGTGGGAGTATATAATATTTTTGAAATCTACCCAAGTGAGTTATGGGATTCTCCATGCTATCCATGTAATATGAAATTAATACGAAACCCCATAATAACATACATGATGTACATATAATATCTCCATATACATGCATATGTAAAATATATGTATATATATGCATATACCTACACATAATGATCGCTGTTGGATTGAATGACACGTTATGGTATACATTACGACGTGATGGACGTCTCAGAATTTCCGTAGCTTATTCCCCATACGTGTACATATATACTTTTGTATAAGTATATAAGTTATTTGGTATTCCTCGTTCTAGAATCCCTTGAAATTTTCTCTTCTTATAAACTTTCCATGTATTTTTTCTCTATCTCTCAATTTTATCTACACAAACGCACGAAATATTAGCATGAAAAAAGTGGATCTGAAAAAATGAGTTGTATAAAAACGTCTCAATCAACGACACGTCGTGCATTATATGTACGTACGTGAGTGGATGAAACCCGATCGGTTACCAGAGATAAAAAAATTGGAAACACAGAAAAAAAAAATTTACACCCTCAGTTTTCACACACGAAAACCTCCTAACCCCCAAATTCTTCGTCTCAACCCCTGGAGGTATGTACAGTATTTCTCGCATACTTTATATTTTTACGATCCCCTTTTCTTTTTTTTGCGGGAAAAGATCTGTCGTAAATCCCTCGC
The DNA here is from genome assembly GCA_963932425.1 of Athalia cordata. Lineage (NCBI taxonomy): Eukaryota > Metazoa > Arthropoda > Insecta > Hymenoptera > Athaliidae > Athalia > Athalia cordata. The sequence continues at coordinate 3,794,401 of OZ010627.1, forward strand.
ATTTATTATATTTATTATTATTATTGCTAATACATACATATTTTTTTTTCATCCCCTATACGTCGTCTGCTTTTTTGGAGATGTTTCAGATTAATGGCGACTGAGCACACCCGTTCAACCACCCGTTCGGAGTGTAAAAAAATATTTTTCAAATTTAATGCACCTTGGAAAAACGTTTCTTTCTTGCATGACTCAGGTGATAAATCGGCCCAGAATCGACAGAAACATTTTTGATAAATCCATGAGGACTAAATACCAGGAGATTTTGAAAAAGCGAACGGTAAAAAAACCTGCGGCTCCGATGCTGCAACCCGCGTAAGGATTCATCTCACCGAAAAAAAGAAGAAAATTTTTGACAAATGGATGTAAGGAGAGAAACATGTTTTTTTTTTTGCTTTCTTTTCTTTTCCAAAAAAAGTATACCCTCTTGGCAATTAATAGATACCTACTCATATTTTTTCATTTTTCTTCTTCTTTTTTTTGTTTGAACCAGGTAAATGACGTCATTTTTGTTGGTATGGAAAAAGACGACACCCCTCACGCGAAAGGGATGATTCTCTGCTTCTTTTTTATCACGCAAACACAGCGTCCCGCGTTATAAGGTGAATTATGGCATCGATGACGTCACGACACTCACGACCCACTCGCGTCCCACTCACGACCCACTCCTCCGGGCGATGGAGGGTCGTAAATAATGACACGAGGTCACCTTGATGCTCTACAACTAGGCACTCTGGGTACCTACTCCCTGTTTGTTGATTTTATTTTCCCTACGCAAGGTTTTGCTTATATTTTGATTTGCTTTTATTTCGTCTAGGTTTTAAGTGAGGTTCGAAAAGAAATACGTGTGTAGCCCGCATCAATTAGTCTGCAGGCAAACTCGTTTCATGGTTTTTACAATTTTCAGCCATTTTTGCGTTCGGTGAATTTTCTTTATTCTTTCAATCTTCTGTGATCAAATTCTTGAGGAGTGAAAATCTAGTTGGAAACTGGATGAAAAATAAAAAAAGAAAACAATCGCAAAGAAATGTTATTCATAAAGCTCTTCGAGGCAAATAACACGTCGAAACTACCCTCCGAACACCTCCGAATCGTGAAGGGAATTCTAAATCTTCGGATAAAATTGGATAACGATTTTTCAGAACGATCGAGAGCCTCATAGTCGTTTTACTGGCCTCTCATTCTCACTGCCTAGTAGTTTTATATCGCCTTTCCTTCCCTTCTCACCCTTTTTGTTTGTTTTTTTTGTTTTTTTTTTTCCATTTCTCTTCCGTTTCTCTTTATTCCTCCCTTCCCAGTTTTCGTATACAACAACAACTTATACATACTGCTCCTGTATAACAGCTATACTATCCGCTTTCTGAATTGACATAGTGACACTATACATATATACGTATGTGTATAGATATATGGTGTATCTCGCAGGAAACGTGAAATGTATACCATTAACGACATACAACTAAAACGCACTTTTGTATACGTAATATATACACGAAATCTATAGGGTGGATGAAAAGTAAAACGCGTCATTTTATAACGTGTGCATGTTTATAAAACCTGCGGAATATCACATCAATTTTTTAGAGAAAAAAAGAAGACAGAGTAAAAAGACAGAGAAAAATAAAAAATTGGCAACGAATGAGATGATAAAAGAAAGAAAAGAAAAAATCTAATATGTTGCTGCAGGGTAAAATGCTGTACGTGTAATTGCCATATTAAATCAAAATCCATTTGCGATCGTTCGACTTAATTGTTTCGCTGCACTTTGAGTTTTTTTTTCTCTTTTTTTTCAATTACTCGTGTGTTACAGCAGGTGCAGATGAAGTATGAGAGCGAAAAAAAAAGTGAAAAAAAAAAAAGGAAAAATGAAGAGCGTTTATTCTATACGTATACGAAGAGCGGTGTATACTGTCTTGTTTCCACATGACGTTGATCTGAATTGGATGAACACATTAAACTCCGCAGTGAAGTTTGCAGCACCTGCAGCTCTTTGAAAAACTATTAGTGGAAGGAAGGTTCTTCACTCGTGTGAACAATGAACGTTTAGTAACTCTTTCTCTCTTTCTTTCTCTCTTGTCTTTACCTTCTTTAACACGACATTTTTTCTCTTCTTTTATCTCTTGTAACTTTCGCAGATCAGCACTAGGAACGGATTTTTTGAACTCTAGAACTCTTCGAGAACTATCGATTAAAAAAAAAAATGAAAAATCTATCGCTGAAAACTGTCGGGAACTGTGGAACTTTTTTAAACGCTATCAGAACTCTCTAGATTGGTTTCGTTTTAGCGAAACGTCGTGCCAACTCTACAGACGTGAAACTCCCAGTACTGAAGGGACGACGTCGACGGTTCTGTAGAAAATCCTTGCGAATTGAATTGGATTCAGGGCGAGTCGATTTCTCCGGTCTCAACGTTATGTCGCTTCAAATATTGATATCAAATATTCCCCCATAATATATAGGTATATATCTCATTGCTCGTACACTTCCGGTTCACACAAGAAAGAAAATACAGCTAGATACTTGGAGTAATAAAAATTTGCAGTTTCATCGATTAAATTTTCCGCAAAACAATGAAGAAAAAAATTAATAAATACTTTGATATGGATTAATTAACCTTCCCTCTCCAACATATTTATAGGAAAAAAAGGTGGAGTTGTGTCTTGCTAATTAGAAACAAGATAAAAAAAAAAACCAATTATTATTATTATAAAAAATCTAAATACTGCAGCTAATTTCTTCTTTTTTTTTCCTGTATTCTCATTTCTCGTTATTTTTATACGCGAGATCAGCGGTTTTCATAAAAAAAAAGAAAAGTTGCTGCAGGGTAATCAGTGTACATTCTCGTTCTATGTGCGACACGTACATACATTATATGTACATATATTTTACGTTTCATCAATCAACCTGCACGTACTTCATAGTCAAAATTAATACCGAAACCAACAACTATTTTTTTCTAATTCTTTTCGTCTTCCTCATTCCGATCAATTAACTGACTGAATTGTATAGATGTGCGTACGATATAAGAGCGTTCGATCCAAAGTTCGGTTCACTCATTGATTTATGTGTCACGTGATTTCCGGATACCAAAAGGAAGGAAGAAAGAAAAAAAGGCGAGAAAAATAATTGTTGAGCCACCCACGATTCCCATCTATACCTACATACATACATGTACTACAGTATATAGTTATATACCTATACGAAAGTTAGCAGCTCTTCATTTCCCGCGAGTGAAATAAAACTTCTTTTTGCTTTTTTTTATCTCATTCTGATTGTTATTACAAGTTTTTTTTATCGTGTACCTGCAGATAACAGTGATTACTTTAATATTCTTTAATTGATTCAGTAAGTATAGGTATAGTATAAAGTGAACATGGGAATTTGGAATTAAAAATGCGGGAAAAAACTGCAGAGAGAAAGAAATATAATATAGGAGAAGCGAGAGACAAGAATTAATGAAAAAAATGAAAAAAAATAAAATGAATAAATAATTGGGGTTGAAAATCGGGGTTATACACGGAGTATATAAAACGGATGTTCCGGGTTTCGCAGGTAAATAATATAACACAATGCGTATGTATTTACATACATGTATATTACATTTATTACATAGCCTACATATACCTATGGTATGTACAGGTACTACACCTTGCCTAATGATGTTATTTTACAACGTCAAAATATGGACGCGAACATGCGGACGTAAACCGATTGCCTGCTAACTATACATGTACAGGTTGTTAGAGAATGGAAGGGAATGAGATAGGATGAAAGGAAGAAGAGGGAGAAAATTAGGGGCGAAAAGAGAAGAGAGGAGAGAAAGGGATTCCAAGCACATCCCCTCACTAATGCACGATTTCCATGGTCCGAATTTTAAGGGCGTAGAATTTAAACGTACAACCTCAAAGCACGCAACAATTTTAGGCAGACGTTTAATGGACGTACGAAACAAAAATTGGCGCGTTAATATTCTTGGGATTTTCACTTTCGTTTTTTACATACGCCGATACAAATTTCGATCGTCCTTGTTTTTGGAATATAGATAGAAAATGATAATTTGAAACAATTTTTCTGCAGCTTCTTCGCTCTTCGTTCTTCTTTTAATTTATTTTTCCTTTTTGATTTTTATATTTTTTTTCGGATTTCTCTGATTCTCGTTACATACGAATTAGTTATCCATCTCTCGTATCATTTTTATTCGACAGCTGGTGTCCGGTCGGAATTTTATCGAAATATTTATTCGACCATATACCATAAAAAAAATGTAGACTGCAGTGTGAAAGTAATTCAAACGAATCAAGGGGTTGAATACTCGAGGGGTTTGAAATGGTTGAAACTGAAGTCAAACGCTTTGCGGGGATACAAAATCGATCCCAAAATTGTCCCAACACTACGTTGAATATTCACTGAAAGTTTCTATCAATTTTTCCATCAGCTCTCTTTTTCCATCATCATTTCATTATCTATCTATCGCGGAATTAATTCAATCAAATTAATTTCCCGATTACCAAACGTAATTGCCAAAAATATTTATTTCACGCATCTGCGATTCTAATCCAAATTGATGTGCGTGATTTGAATTATTATGGTTTTTTTTCTCATGTTTTGCAAAATTCTCTTCCATTAAATCCCTGCAAAACTCAACCTCGTATGAATATCCCCATGATAAATCCGTTATTATTTGTGATTAGCAATTTTTCCATTCACTTCGGATTGCATGGGGGAGATGGGGGGCTTTTAAAATTGTACGATATTGACGTGAGTTTTGTAGAAATGGAATTTGAATGATTGGGCATCGAAAAGTAGTAGTTGTATCAGTGGTAGTGGTAGGTAGTCGTCAGTCAAGTCTATGGTTTGTGGGGCATAGACTGAAGGTTCGCGTTCCTCTATAACGTATATTATACCCGGGGCTGCCTGGGGTGAGCTGACGATGTTGCCATGACAACCATCGCTACCCCGCCACCATCGACAGAGATGCTCAACCCCGTAAATTCTGAAACAATTTCAGAAGATATTTTTATATCCATAACATATTCCTCCATCTTGCCTTCTCTCTACTCCGATGCTCACACAGCTCTGATCATATAAATTCTCTCACTAACTTCTGCAGTAAAATGACAAATTTTTCAATATGCTTCTTTTTTTCCTTCAATTTTGGTCCATCATTTTGAAAATTAGATTCCACATTACATCAGCGACACCGTGCATAATTATAGTCACTGTGCAGGTTGTTCGAAACAGGAATAAAAATTTCGAGAAAAAAAGGAATGGAGAATTTTTATTGTCTTTTCCTTTTTTTCACATGCTTTGGAAGTAAAACGCTCTTGAAGAATGAGAATGCGGAAGCACACAAAAAAGAATTTCTCTAAGTCTCATCTCCCACCCAGTTTCTCTATAGTATAGCGTCGAGTGACATAAAAGACAAATGCCTACCTTCGTGGGATTCGCGAAACTCCCCTTGGGGGATCAGTATCTGGACTTTTTTTTATTATTTTCAATTTTGTTTTTTTATTTTTCTCTTCGTTAAAACTTGAAACGTGCTTAGCGGCTGTTACCGAACGTACGATGCGCCATGAATTTGAAAATAACAAAATTTATATTTAAATTACAGGGACGATTTATTAATTAAACCTCAATCATTAAATATGGTTTTCTATATATTTGCATAATCGATTAATTGTCCAGATTTCCAGAGGCGTAAGGGAGGAGAATGTTCTGTGCTTCACCCGCACACGCCGGTTTAATTATATACCTATCCTATGTACCTGCACATTGTGATTACATAACCAAAAACGATAATTACTTTGGCCCGTATGTATCATATGAATATCGTGTCGTTTTTGATTAACGAGTTATATACCTCTGCGCACCTACAAGCACGGTTTTAGTTAATTAGAAAATTATTATTATCTGTAATGATTTTAACACCGTACAGAAACATATGCAGTTGGAATGGAAAACTTCCTCAATTATGTTGGAAATATTGGAAAAGTTTTGTCGGCATTTTTCTGCAGCTCGTAAAAAAATATGTACATTTTTTTTGTTATCCAGAGATAATTAGAGACGGTCCAATTTCATCATTTGCATCATCTGAATTATTTTATCGCAAGGGAAAAATTGCGCGTGGAAGAAACAAAAAACCTATGAAGATAAAAAATAAAATATTATACAAAGTGGAAAGCTGATCTTACGAGAGTCGAGCGGAATGAAAGAAAGAAACTGCTGTAATTCCTACTTCTCTCTTATTGCGGTGGTTCGCATAAGGGGGTTGAAAAAACGCCGCGATGCCACTTGCGGTTTTTCAACCCCTTACGTGTAACGTACACCTAAGTATGTACATATGTGTATACATATATATGTGTTTTGAAGCTTCACCTTCACCCTTAAAAAGGAAAGTTTTTAACTGTCATGTCATTCCGTTGCCTCGTAAATTGCACTTCGGGGTTAAAACGAGTGCAGCGCAAACGAGGACAATTCTTAAATCGTTTATTCAACCCTTTTGTGTATATAAATGAAAATGAGATATTCAACTTTTCGTGTACGGACCGTTTTTTCAAAGGGTTAAAAAATTAACATAAAAAAGAAAGAAAAGAAAAATTACTGGAAGGGATGAAAGAAGGATTTGCAGCTTTATACAATAAAAGCATGCAGGGTGGCTATTTTTTTTGTTTCGAATTTTGTTACAGGGGGATAAAATATGGGGTTTCGAAATCCAGAGGTTTTTTATACTAGAAATTGGATAAGCCGATAATACCTATTTCTATACCTTATATACCTCACGCTATTCGAGCAAATAGTTTTTCTCCCATCCTATAAATCCGTCAATTTGATTTTTATGGAAATTTCGAATACATATCCTGACCCAAAATCCCGTAGGATTTGAAATGTTTTTTTTGTCTACCGTTCCATAGAATTCTACTTAATCGTCTCGCCGTTTCGATTTATTCGATTCAATTTTTGCAATTATAAAAACCTTTCATGGAATCAAAAATGAAAAAAAAAAAAAATTTGTAACAGTTTATTCGCCAAATTGACTGCAGAAAATGTACCTTCATAAATAAATTTATTTTCGGGTATAGCTATGCATATAATGTTTACAAAATTTCTCGCCATACATATCCGGAGGATTCTATATGTGCAGTTTGTCCGCCGGGATGACCGCGAATCCTCGAGGATTCTTGAAAAGGATCATAAAATATTCATGCGACGACGAATTCAACGAAGCGTTTCACTTTCCACATCAGTTGTGCTAACTTCGACGGTATTATACGTATAGGTACGATGGAATTTGGCGGTGCGAATGTCGCGTAGTTTTTCTTTTACTTTTTTTTTCTTTCTTTTTTACCACGGTATATGTAATAAACCACTGAAGCGTCAAGTGAAATGCAACACCGTCTATACATCTGTCAGACAGTCTCTTGATTTTTTATTTTCTCTTATTCTTTTTTGTTAAAAAAATGAAAAAGAAAAGAGAAAAAAGAAGGATTTGGATTTTCCGATATTTTCTAACATTGGATTTTCAGGAATTACTTACTTGGTATATTCCGTTATCCATAATCCTCGTACATCTCCTACCCTCATCCTGAGGAAATCCTTCGAATTTTCCATGTGGCGCAAGTGACGCGCGTTATTATTTCGAACATCTTGAAGTTAGCGGTTGGATTAGACAGTTCGTATAATTATAGTAGTTCGTATATACGCAAGTAGATAGGAGACTAGAATCCTGATATCTCGAGGGTTAGCCCCTACCGAAAGGGTTAATCCAACAGGATCACACAAACAATCATTTATCTATGTAGGGGTTTTGGTCTAGCAATGGCGGCGCATAAGTTCTCCTGCTAATAGACTCTGGAATTTTAAACGTACTTTGAAATATATCAGATAAAATACTTGACCGAATTTCGTAAGGAAATGTGAAAAAGATATTCAATTCTGTACAGGAAATCTGACCTATGTAAATGTATTTTATATCAATAAATAAATAAGAGTGCACGAGTTGAATTGTACTGTACAGTCGGGGGTCGTAGTTTTCGATCAGTATTCAGCACGCATAATCCTTAGGAGGGTTGCTATTATTGTGGAGGTTGAAGAGTCCCGTGATCTCCGCAAGTTTCACCCCAAGGGTAAAATGTTCCTCGTGTAGAGTAGATGCTGTTTCATCCCCCCCGTGATCATGCAACAAATTATATAACTTCTCACTTGTCTAGCTATAGAAGCTATTAGTTTCCTCCAAGTTTTGGACAGGGGTAGGTATTTATAATTGAATACTAAACCCTGTTCCTTTTTCACTTTCTTTTATCCGCCATTTTACTATACTCACCCGATTTTTGTTTCTCTCTTTTTTTTTCTTTTTTTGTTTAACCTTATACGCGTGTGTATATAGAGTAAAACCTTTACGAATCTCTGGCTTATGGGATTTTCTTTACACTTTTCATTCCAATTTCAATTTCCAGGAGTTTCCTCATTTCCTGTGGAAGAGTTATAACCGTCTATATGTATAGGTAATACTCGAACGGAAATTTACTTTCAACCGCATTATGGTATAGGGGTCGTTTTCCACGGGTGATTTTTATTTTTATCCACGTTTATTCGATTTTACTAGAATAGAATAAAATAAAACGGTTGGGTAATTCATATTCGAATTTTGAATACGATTTTTGATTTTTTGATTTTTCAAAAATGCGCTGGCGGTCGGTTTGAAAATCGATTTTCAGGGGGGTAGTTTTCCAACTCCGTCTACTAGGTGGCGCTCTTCACTTTGGTTTCTCGCTGTTAAAAACTAATATAAAAATATAAAGTACCGATCTCAATGCCGTTCAACTTCACTCTGGTTTCTCTTCAACACACGTATAAATCTTTCGCCTTTTACTAAAGATTTCCGTGGAGAGGAACGACTTGATGAGTCTATAGACCAATTTTTTACCATGTCCCGATGAAAATCGGGGCGATAATTTAATCCAATCAAAATCTACTAGCTTAACTAGCATGTAGCCTTATGTTAATTGCTCAAGTTTAATTAATACATCTGCTGTCGGATGAGGGGAGTTTTCTCTCGACAATTAATAATTCGGCACAGTCGTCTGACTCTGCTTTCACACAACGTAAATTTATGGTCGTTGGAACTACGTTTCGTAGTGAAAATAACCACAGAGTAACCGTAAAAGCAAACAACCCCCTGCATATGCACTTGGAATCCTTTTTTTACGGTCTTGAGTATCACATTTTTAACGCGCGAAAATATGGACTGCTCGGTATAAAATGTAAGGGGACATGTAGCATAGATATGTAGGTGGATGTTTGAATAAATTATGTGGAGTTTGATGGCCAGTTGGAATCGTAAGAATTTTTTCTCATCCCCACCGACTCGGTTGAGCTTGACGGGGTAAAAAATAATAATATTTGAGCAGCTCGTTTTCGGTTACTCTGTGAAAAAAGAAAAAATGTTTAGAACCCGTAAAGCATAAGCTCCCTAGAGCATAAAACAGTTCTTCAAAAATCTTCAACGCTTCTTGTAATTTTACTTTCGTTGAAAAAAAAAGAAACAAAGAACCAAAATCTCGATTCTACACTTCTGTTGAATCGGTTAGAAAAATAGAAATTAGAATTCCTGCTAGTACGAAGGAGCTTTCCTCGACTCCCTCTGGATAGTTATATTCGCCAACTATAGTTTTATGGAACGACGAACAGAAGTACATAGAGAAAAAGAAAAACGGTAAAATAAAATAAAAAGAAGGAAAGGAAAGAAAGAAAGATAAAGACAAGAGGATATAGAGCTAGACTTACGAAATAGCGAATCGCTGAAGCGGAAAATAACGTCCTGATTGCCAAAAAAAAAAGAAGCAAATAGGAAAGAAAAGTAAAAAAAAGAAATAGAAAAGGTAAAAATAAAAATGAAGTAGCAAATTAATTGCACTATCATTCGATTTTTATACGTAAAAGAAAAACGAAAACGATCTGATTTTTGTGTAATCCCGAATTCGTTATGTACCTTTTTATTTTCATGCCGGTGAACCACGTATAGGGTGTCTGAAAATGCCGCAAGATTCGAAAAGTTTTTTGAAGACGAGAAAAAACGTGTGAGAAAAAGAAAAGGAAAAGTTGTACTCATAATTCAGAGGCGGGATGTAAAGTCATATCCGGTTGTCGTTGGGTGCGCTAGGCGGTCTTTTGCATTGTGCAGTATGTGTGTTGTACGAAAATACACAAAGAAAAAAGACAAAAAAGAAAAAACAACCTTCTTGAAAATGCTTTTGGCCGAAGCGGCTGCTGCTGCAGAGACTGCAACATTGTAACTGAAAATTTATGACTCCCACACGCCTTCATGAGGTGTGTAAATTTACATTTACATAACTACTACTATACATGCACACTTGTATATCAGTGCAAATAAAATGCTCGTCGTGGTCGTCGCCGTGAAGAGATTCTCTTTCAGCTTGATCAATTTTTTCTTCTTCTTTTTTTGCATCCGGATTAAAATAGTCCGACACGATTTTCTTGATTGAAATTTGGCAAATTCGTTGAACCAAAAATTGTGCAAGGGCTGAATATGCACGGGTATTTATAGTCCGCCGTACATCGGACGAAATTCTATTTCGTATTAAACTTGTGCAAATTAATTCGAAAACTTGTTTTACATAGGCTGATCATGCAAACACTGCCGATGCTGATTCTGATTCTGATTCTGATGCTACAGCTGCATATTCTGTATATACATATAGATATAATTCTGCGATAAATTTGTGTCGCTCGCTCTCTCTCTGATTTGCATAGACAATTTAATTTCAGAATAAACCGTTCGACTAAATTGTTCCCTAATTTAAACCCCTTGCCGAGTCTTTCCCTGAAAACACAACAGTGAAGTACTACAGTGAAGCTAACTTTTGCACGTCACACCTTCGGGATTTCTAATCAGAATTACTAACGATTTATTTTCCCACCCTTTTACTATCCAGATGAATTTCTCTCCAGAGACATGTTCTTTTTTTTTTATTCAGATTAAACTGAAACATCATTACCTATATTATTTTCTTTTCTTCCATCGAGAATCTTGTGAGAAAAAGTCTCGGATCTTTTCTTTTTTATTTCTAATGTTGGCCATCGGCATTCTTCCGAGTCAGCGAAATAATTTCACGTCGCTATGCCTGAGATACGATATCGAAATCCCATCGAGCATCTAGTCGGACAAGATTCGATTCGATTTTATGGGACATTATGGAATTTTATGGAATTTCGCAAACGCTTTTTGGGTTTCGTAAGGTCGATCCGAATACAAGTCTTCATATTTTTATTCTTCCGCAGCTCTGATATCGAATCTACTATTTTCATAAAATCCCATGTTATATATAATTTATTACACTATCTTAAATCTGCAATAATATTACAGGTTTTTACGCTGCACGCGACAATCTCTATACGTGTTATATGAATTATCCATGTTATCTGCACTTGACTACATGAAAAAAAAAGAAAGAAAAAAATCATTCTCTACCGCACGTAACAATATCAATCGTGAAATTATTTTTAGTTTTACAAATTTGTCCGCAAGTTTTCTTTCTCCTTATATATTGTTACAATAATTTTTTTTCCCCCCATTAGATCAGAGAGAGAAAAAGAAACCAGAATTTATAATAACAATTGATATTGTTTTCTTTTACCTGCAATACACACCATGGCGATTTATAATTTTTCCCATAAATTCACGTCCTGCAGAGTCAGACTATACTAGCTATTTTGCATTTATTAAAGCGTTGAAGTTTCCGTGCCCTGTTTTAATAAGTTTCCCTGATCCCTAGGGAGTATGAGGTCCCGGTACATCGTCCCTTTTTCTTTCCCCTCTTCTGGTCCTCCATTCATCGTTACCGATGCATTTATCATAAAACAGAAACGAAAAACGAAAGAAAGAAAAGAAACGAAACGTGGATATGATAATTCAAAAGATGCTAATGAATGTGATTTAACATGTTTATTTTCATATAAAATTACAGTTTTAATTTTTATCTTCATCTTTTTTCTGTGTTACAGATCCTGCGGGAATATTATTCTTCTTCTTCGTTTAATCAGGACCAACGTCGGACTGCACCGGATTTATATCGAGAAGAAGAAAATAAAAAGAAATAAATAAATAAAACATACAGCAATTCGTGAGGCATTAAAAGTAGTAAAAAAAAAAAAGGAAAACAGAGAAGAGTAAAAGAAGGAAGAGAAAAAGACAAAAAACGAATAAAAAATTCGGAAAGGGAAAAAAGTGCGAGGCGAAAGTAATGGAGTCGCTTAGTATGCTAATAAGAACTGCAGGGGACGATTGTATAAAGACCTTTAATGAACGGAATCCTACGCGAAAATGTGAAAAATAAAAACAAAAAAATAAATTAAAATAATAATAATAATAGTAATAATAATAATAATAACGTGCTATACAGGTATAACTTTTCACGAGATTAACGCTCTTTCTGCAGCACAACCAAAACTCGGATATATAATATAATATTACATAAACATATAAATTAACTTGAATATAAAGTGAAAATTATAAAAAAAAAGTAGGAGAAACAAAAAAAAAAAAAAAAGAACGTGCGTTGTATTCTGAAAATTTTAATGAAACGATATTTTAAAATACAAAAAGAAAAAAGCAAAGTAAAAGAAAAATTTTCTGAGGTATTTATTCATATTTTCTGTTCTCCCGGAGGAGATCGTTTTTTTTTGCTTTAAATAATTCGATCAAAGTGAAAATTGTTGTTGGATACAATTGGGGATTGGTTTAATTTTGTGGCGTGTAAGAAGATATCGTGATTTGAAGTGATTGATTAACTATATACCGATATAATTGAAATTGAGAAAAGAAAAAAGATAATCATTAAGTAAATAAAATAAACAAAATGTTCGGTACTAAGTTCCGGTCGTGGATGGAAGCTCACATAGTGCGACCAAGGAAAAAAAAGGATCGGAAGAAAGGGGATAAAGGATTCGATTCGAATTGTAATTCTCCGAGTAGTCACAGCGCCAACAGATCTCCGGCTCCTCATCAGGTGAATTATATTTCAAAGAAAACCTTTAATAATAATAATATTCAAAGAAATGAATTATTACAGTTTTCTATTTAAGTATTTTATATTCAAATTCTTGATGATGAAAATGATGAAAAATGGAGAGGAAAAGAGAAATCTGAAAAGTCCAAAAAACGAAATGATTTATAAAATCTTTGTGCGAATATCGGTGACTTATATATCGGCCATATTTAAATTCATGAGTTTTTCAGCTTATACGGTGCGATAAAGCTGCAGGATGCGTTTGATTATGTAAATTTTGTTCACGCGATAGTACGAGAATGAACCTGTGGGTATCGAATTGGCTTTATAGAATAGAAAATCTATAATTTCCCAATTTTTCGATTGACTACTTCCATTAATTAAGGGGGGTGTTTCTACCGAAGGGCGATCACGTGCGGCAGCTGGAACTCGGATGAAAGACCTTTGATCATTTTCACTTGACTTCACAAAATATATAATAATAATATAGGTACACCATAAATCTCCTCGAGGCAACTTTTTTTTTCCATGGTTTTTTTTTCTCCCGCTCTGATATGATTAATTAAGAAAAACATATAATCATCTCATCCAATTAGTCGTAATAATATGCATGTCATTTTTCCATTGTCACTATAGATACGGGAAAAATATCGAGATTATTTTTTAATTGCCTCATATTAGGTGTATCTAATATTTTTTTTTCCTTCCTCCTCATACTTTTGCATTGATTTTAATTTTTTTTTATAGAAGATAAGACGAGATTTTTATCACAGATTTTGATACGAATGTGAAAGCGAACGAAGCAATCTTCTTCGTCTTCTTTTTTATCGTTGTTTTTTTTTGTAAATCAACAAAACCCATTGAAAATTTGAAAAGTTTTAAGGGTTGTCAACGAGCGTTAAGGGTGTACTTTGTTGGGCGACAGATGGCGCCCACATATAGTTTATCTGCAACTATAATGTTTACGTGTATGTAAATTTACTCTGAATTCCCATGCGCAATGAGATTCCTGTTATTGACGACCCTGCAGGGTGTACCTAGCTTGACAATAACTATAGCTATACATGTGCTGTACTATTATACAGTGTACGAACTGCTAGAAAACTGTATAATGGGAAAAATAAAAATTGCAGTAGAGAAAATAACTAGAAAAAAAAAAGGAAAATGGAAGTAATTTATATTCCATACCGTAACTACTTTTTGAAAATATTCAGAATTTAATTTATTATGCTCTATATTAATTTATAGACGCAGCTGTTTTTTTTTTCTTAAATTAAAATTAGAAAACAAAAATTAAATAATGAAAAAATTAAACTAAGTGAATGATCATTTTTTTATAGGCTTAATATATTTTCACAACCGATATAAATTTGATTACTTATATTGCCACTGCGCCAAAAGCTTATCGGGCTAGTTAAACTTGGGATACTTGAAATTCTACGCGTTGCGGGGGAGAAAAGTAAATAAAAGCTCTAGCTGTCTGCGATGTGTACATATGTATGCTTCTGTGTACGTATGTCTGTGTATAAGATGGCGAGGAATTCCTTTTAGTTTCCCCCCTTGAAAGGATTTCCTGCGGAAAATTTCTTCTCCTCCTAACTCTCCTCATTCTCCTCAATGCCCCCTTTTCCTCTTCCCCCTTTTTTTCTTTTTTTTCTCTTCGTTAAGTACACTTCGCCCTCAGCTTTCTCGACATGACTATAGATATTTTCATAGACGTGCAAGGGCAGCTAGCTTGTCTCTAATTAGCGATCCATCCGCACACTGTGCAGGCTTTTTCTACATGCAATTAAATTCGAGAGAATCAAAAACACGAAAAACTCTAAAAAAAAACTACTAATAAAAATCCTAATCACCACGCAGTCATATAATTAAATCATTTTAGTTAAAACGCCAATTATTATTCATATCAGAATTGAAGTTCTTCCACATGTATTTTATTCCTTCATTTTAATTCCTTTTGCAGTTTTTTTTATACCATTTCTACGCGACACTAATTAATTATCGACGATGATGATAGGTACCTACTTACTTGTAAGAGGCAGATAATTAAAAAGTGCACGATAAACTGCAGCAATTATTGACCCCAATTTTTCTTCCTTGTATTTTTTTGTTTTCTTTTCAATTTCTATAAGGATGGAGAGAAAAACTGAATAAATAAATGAGAGTTATATTATTTTCTCGCATTTTGTTCAGGTATATCCGGTGGAAGCTCCGTCGAAAAATTTGGACACGATAAATCTCCACGCTTCTGGATACACGACGGTTACAACGTCTTCTGGAACATCGGGAGGAACAGGAAGCGTGCATCTTTCGTCACCCGAAAGTGCTTATAGCACAGGATATTCTACAGATGGTACATCACCTGGAGCGAGTTATCCACCTGAATATTATATTAATATTAGAACTGGGACGCATTATTTTCAAAGTAGCAAGACTGCTGCCACTGCTGCTGCTGCAGGAGGAGGTGGAGGTGGAGGAGGAGGTGGGGACGTTATTATCGAACCAACTATTACTGCGGCTACAAAAGCTCAGATGAATAACGGCAAATTAATTAATTGCAACGAGAAATTACTAATTGATAAAAGTGTAAACGGAATTATTATGGATAATTCTAATGCTTCACCGAGAGGGAATAGGGATCGCAGAGAAACAAGGACTACTAGCACCCCAAATAAGGTAAGTGCGATTTTTTTTGTTGGTTTTCTTTATTTCCAAAACGTTTAAATCCAAAAAATTCTGTATTTTGGATTTGAATTTTTTGCTGATTCTTTCTTCAGAACTCTGAGGGATCCTCTGTGGGAAACCAGCAGCAACGGTCTCAGCAAAAACAAGTGCAGACGCATCGAAGGACGGAATCCTGTTCGGTAGATGCGTCAAGAATTTCGAATTTTCTTTCCGTACCAACTTCGATTCCTCCACCTTTAGTACCCTCACCTCCTCTACAATCCCCGAGACAACGTTCTCGCATTCGTACCAATCCATGGCTTTCCGCCAATTCCTCAGGCTCCAGTACCAACGGAGTTAAGTCCAGATTGGCTATTGACGAATCTAGTAGTAGCTCAGGATTAAAATTAACCGAATCTTCCGGCAGCGCCAGCGACGTTAACGTTAATATCAACGTTAATCTTACTAGAAATTTCGATTGTCGACCCGGAAGCCTCAGCGCTGGTAGAAGTCCGTAAGTTTTTTCTCTATTCCATTTTTTGATAAATAAACGATACGGTGAAAAAATAATAATAATAATAATAAAGAAGAAGCTCAGTCTATAAGAACCTTATGACTTTTTTTTCTGGCTTATTATTCCCTGGAGAAAAAGCACGGGAAGATTTTTACTGAATTATTATTTTGCGGCTGATTGAATTCATCCTTGAATAGAGTCCGTTTTATTCTTGGAAGAAATTTCTGCAACTTTTACATATATTCTGAATGTACTTCGCTATTCATGAATTGTATTTTAAATTCATTCGATCTTTCACTGCTGCTTTTTCTTGTTCTTTTTATTTTATTTTTTTCTTGTCTCGTTATTATATACGAATTCTCATTTCAAGGGGATGAATTCTTTGGAAGGCACCCCATGGGTCTCGTTGATGACGTCTCGCATTGAAAATGTCCTGCATATTTTATACTTGCATTATCCCGAATTTGACGTTTGTAGAACGTTTCTCGTGTTTTTTCTCATCCCCCTTTTCTCTTTTCATTCTTTGCATAATTCTATAATTCTTTTGACCTATGAGAAAAAAGGTGCTTGCATGTCTGAAAAAAATAATATACATACCTACACCATACCTTCAAAGCATGACGAAGTAAAGTCAACGACTTAACGAGCAAAGTTTTTGCTTTTTCTTGTAGTACTTTCAGCTTTGGTTGGTTATACTTTTTTTTATACTTACCACTTCCGAAGAACGTCTATAAAGTTATGCGATATCGAACAACGCTTCGTTGAAGTTTTCAACTTTATACTTTTCATTCTTACAACGCTGCAGCGGGAAGCAACTACAAAAGTTTAGTAAACTTACTTCAAATCGTCGGCTTACCTACCTTCGTGGCTTTGGAATACCCTGAAAATAATAATTATGAATAATTCAGAAAAACTGACGTTCTAACGGAATGGATATCGAGCTTTTTCTGCCTTTTCTCTTTATGCGTTCCTTCTCACAAATCGTGTAAACTTTTATCGCGATATTAGTTTTAATCAATCTTTTGAAATTAAGAAGCATAATTTTCATTTCTTGGAATCTTTTTAAGAATAAATCAGAACTGGAGGATTTCACCGCGAATGGAGCTTCGTTCGAAGGTTCCAATTCCGGTGCCACGGTGTAGCAGCAGTTCTTCGGGCTCGTCCTTGACGCGTAGCCTTCGATCTTCGGATGATGACATAACGCTGAATGAGATGATGGGAAAATTCGATGAAAGTTATGTGTACGAAAAAGAGACTGATATTTTATCCGACAGCGATCCAACCGACTGCGAAGATTACATAGATTCTTTATCGGATATAGACACCGGGCAAGATGGAGGGGATGAAAATGAACCATTTGAAAATGATGATTTTGATTTCATTGATAACGGGTCTCTACTGGATATTGATAAACTGGATTCTCACGCAGCTGCTTTCCGAAATACTGGACATTGTACCTATTTTACTTTTACAAGCGAATTAAGTCGCAAAGGTACAAGACTCAGAGAGTCATTTCTAAAGCGTAGGACCGCGACAAAGGATAATCAGGAAAATGGTACACAGAGAACCAGCGTTAGGAGTAGTTCGAAGCGACAAAGTACAAGGTTGAGAAAAACTGATGAAAAATCTGCGGGTGAAAAAAGAAAAAAGAGAATATCTCAGAGACGGAAACCAACGTACGATAAATGCGACGATGAAACAGCAAATTTGAATAGAGTTTTGGTCGAAAGAATGTTATTGAAAAATTCCGGTTTCAATCAAGGAAGCAGAAGTGTTGGGGGAACGCCGATCTGCCTGCGGAGGAAGAAACAAATTCATGATGTCAACAAAAATCTGTCCCCGTTAAAACTTCGCGACAATTCTCTGCAGGTCAGATCAGCCGTTATAACAGAGAATGAGATTTTGAAACGGAGATCAAACTCCGTGAGTTACGTGAATGGAAATATGGTGAGAAGTCACGTCGCTGGACGTACTTATATGACTACATTTGCATCGGAAATAGCATTGATGGAGGCAGACAAGGAAGCGGACCGAAAGTACAAGGAGCTGATTCTTGAGGCGGAAAATATTTTAGTTAACATGAAGAATAATTCATCCCCCGTTTTACCCTCGCCAAGAAAGATCCATAATGGACTCGCTAACAAAAGAGTAGAACTCATTAAAAACACGGAATTAAATATAGAACTCGCCCTTTCAAAGAGTAGAAATTCACAGCCAGAACTGCAAAGCGGAAGTATCAAGGATCTCGAGCATACGAGTCCGAAGAGGCAGTTTTCACAGCCTTGTTGTTCACCTATAAGAAAGTTCATGGAGCGAAATTCTCCTAATGGCATGATTATCAAGGAAAATCTTTACAAACAGGAACTAGCGAAATGTCCAAATTCACCGATGATAGTCAGAAGGACTCCGCAGAGTTCGCCGAGCAGAAGCGTGGTTCAAAGTAGACTACAAATTACTGAAAGGGAAATAAGAGAGGATAAGAAGGATCAAGTTCTAATGCATAATTGCAACGGCATTTCATCACCGAGATTATCGGAGAGATCTATCGGGTCACCTTACGCAAATAGGAATCAGGCGAATGTGCTCGTGCATAAAGAAAAAGAAAAATCAATCGTTTGTAGAAAGGATCTACTTTCTTCCTCGAGGACCGTCAGAGACGAGGGGCTCACATCCAGCTCGTCAGACTCCGATGAGAGATGCGATGTCAGGCAGAAACCTCCGCTGCTGACTTTCAGGTGAGCTGGGCTTGTTTGGTGATTTGCTAACAAAAGGTACATAAACCAAGTATAAAAAATAACAGAAAAACATAGGAGCTGTAATTAAGAGTTCCTCTTTTTTTGCAGATCGATTGACATCGGGCCTACCCGCGAAGCATCGTCATATTGTCCTCAAAGTGAACCAGTTAAGCGAAAAGTTTACGCGGGTAGTGCGACTTACGGACGTATACAGAAATCATTGGGAGAACACAATGCTGCATTTAGAAATTCAGACGGTGATACAGCAACTGATGATACAGGTATATCGCCATTGACATTTATATGTTACAGGTCAAAAATTTTTGATTCCCAACGTTGATCGAAGTTTTTCCTCTTCTTCTTAGATGATTCGAAGCGTTCGCTGAGAGAGAAAGTTACCCAACTTCGTCAGGAACGCCTAGCAGCTGAAGCTAACATGAACGCTCAAGATACGCAATTATTTCAGCATCAGTTATCGCAATTGCGAAGACAGATGCTGGTGCAGACTATCGAAGGACTGAAACGCAGTTTGGAGGACCAGTCAGCGACTCTAAAACAAACGTGTTTGGAAGCTACTGTACTTGATAATGAAATGAATTAAGTATGTTCACGTAGGTCTACTGTAACCCTGTCGAACGCCCTGGGTAGCACGCTGTAAGCTTCCTACACCAAGTAAGTACATTCTGTCCTTGAACAGGGTATAAATGGCTCAACCAGAAGAAAGAACGACATCTGCACCGCAGCCGACTAGAAGCGACTTGTAATTTCTCTGCGAGGAGAAGTTTCGTCACTAGTAATCAACGCCCAACATATCAACCGTTTTTGCAGTTGCAGAGAGATTTACGAGCAGCAAGTTTGAGACTAAATATTTTCAACAAAAAAAAAAAAAAAAAAAGCCTAACTTAATCGGTTTAAAAATCTATCAAAATGGTTTAATGAAAGCCAACGTGCCTATTTCATGACATAGTTCTTCACCCTTTCACCTCATGCTTGATCCAGACATTCATAAAGATAAAAAAAAATGTATGAAAAGGAGAAAAAACGCCAGATAGGAACAACACAGCTTATCACATGCCAGTTCGTCTCACCAGTTTAATCATGAGTTTCGCGAGTATCACTCGTATAAGGGGTATTAGGTATATTTTATCTGTACAGTTAATTTAATAAGATTTAATTACGTTTCAATCGAGATCTTCCTTGAGTTTCAACTAATTGAAATTATTCATAACTTCTAGTTTAGAAATTCCTTTAACGTACTACCTATTCACCATACAGATATGGGGATCGGGCCTGTTACTCAAACGCTGCTTGTAGAAATATAAGAAGAAAAAGAAATCACAGTAATTAAAAAAATTAAAAGCAGAAATATAGTGGATCATTATAGCAGTTAGAATGCACAAGAAAAACGGATGATTACTGGCACAACATGGAAATCTTGCATGGAAGAATTCTAAATATATCAGCACTCTCGATTATCAGATCCGAAAAAAATTTATTTTAAATTACAAACACAGGATAAAAGTGTTTTCCGGAACACAATGCTATGTACACCAATCGAAAAATAGATTTAGTTTAATTGCGATCATTTGTCGGACCAGCCAAGACTTCTGTGTTGTGCTTAAAATTGGTTTGTATTTGATAAAAAGCCTGGCATAAATACGATCATTTTAAAAGGTATACTTTGGACAGCCTAACGTTGTCTTCGCAACTATAATAAAATGCAGTCGACGAAGTAGTATTATAGGTAGATATATTCAATGATAGGCATTAGAAACCATGAGTAGATTAAAATCCATGATTAGAGCAAGCATCTCCCTAATTTATACCAAAGACAGATGTTCGGAATAAAACTAGGAAAATTTTTTGAGTAAGTTAGAAATGAAACTATACCCATATTAGTACATCAATATTGTGTGATTAGGATATCCGAGGTAATTACTCTTAGAAATATCTAGCGTAGATATTATGATTATGAAAAAAGTTAGTTTGTACAGTGTTGCAATAATTGTTTAACATATCCTTTTCATTTTTACTAGTCAGTTTATCAGGCCTGACTAAATCGTAATACCTATTTTCAAAATAGTCTATTATTGAATGGCTGACATTTTATTAATGGGATGTTAACTCCTATGTTGTTTTTATAAAAAAAAAAATCCGTCTAAACGATTAAGTGAATTGCTCTTGCAAGAGCTTTGGATACTTAATTTATTGTTATACTAGATTCGAATGAATTCTTTGAAGTTTATCTCAGTTTTAGTTATTATATCGTCAGATAAAACATGTTCCCTTAATATAAAAACCACAGCAATATTGTACAGCACTGATATCGTTAATTGCATAGCATGAAATATAAATGAAAAAACGATGTGACGGCTTCAATAAGGTAATAATCAAAGCAACAAAATGAAAATATAAATGTCACTGCATTGTATGTAGTTATATTCGATTATTTGATCAATATTCTAACATTAGATAATATACTGGCTTTAACCCACTCATCGTTTTAATACGCATTCAGCCATAGTGATATTTTTATGAGAATAGACTGATGAGTTATCGATTCGTCGTTAAATTATAATCGGTTGTATTAGTTATTTGTATGTGATTTATTTTTTAAGTGACACAGTGACTGTCAAGAAGAGTTGAATGAGTACCAACCTATTTATTCGTTAGATATTAGAAATGATATTAGAAAATCATGAAAAAAATAAATTAATTAAAAAAATGTCCAGATTACTACAATAAATACGAGTAAACTATATACTCGCGTATTATGATAATAGCGAATTAGTATGATAGGATAGAAAAAAAAATCATGATTTAAAAGTTTTTATGATTTTTTTTAAATATGTAATGTAAATAATTAGTTCATCACAATTAGTTATTAATCATAAGTTCTGTCTTTAAATGTAAGTTAATTATTTATAATAACGGTAATATCACAACTATCAGCCACTGATTTCCAACTTATTTCGTAACATTCCAACGTGTCCAATTTGAAAAGTTTAAGTCTACCAAGAATGAACTTGATGTTAATAATCGCGTAATCACGGTAAACCCTCCTCTGATTCAGTACTACATCGATACTTTATCAAACAAGAGCAACAAGATTGGTGGAACAAATTTGACAAGAAGAAGATTGAAGAAATCAAGGATATTGTTGAAAACAATTCTGTGCGTATAATATACTTAAGGATCCATTTGTATAAGTGAACAGTTTTTTTGTATATGATTATAAATAAATTATATTATGTCGTTGGATATAATCGATGTCTCCATTGGTTTTGATTATCAAGCAATGTAGGTTTGGCAACGAATTTTGGTTTCAATTTTGTAATGATTTACTTTATTCAAAGATTATCAATTTGAAATTAAATACTTTCCAGAAAAACATTTGTACGTTACATTTTCTGGCTGCCAGGAAATTTGCCGTTGAAGATCGTTGTAGTTTTCCTCTCACTTAATCTTCTCAAACCGATGTTCAATCTCATAAATGCCAACAGGATTTGCAATTTTTTCACAATAGTCTGCCCATTCTCCCTCGCTCAAGTCAACCTCTTTAAACTCCTTGCCTCCATCTATTGCTTTAGCAATCCATCCTTCTCTGGCAGAGAAATCGGAAGGCTCTATACCTCGGCAATCAAAGATAGCAAGGGTTTTAAACTTTCCCTGATCATCAGCGGTATAAGATCTTGATGAGTCTTCAATAATGGTCATGGTATTTTCACGCGAACATAGTTTACATTTACTGACAAAGTGATTCACTGCATTTCCTCTTTTAGATGGAGTCGATTCACTCTCCGAAACATAATTCCATTTTTCTGAAACTTCGCCACAGTTACCACAGGTGAACTTTAGGTACCAACGAAAATCTGGACCAGACGTCTTCAATTCCTCCACATTTTCTAATGTGGCTTTTATCTGCAATGCCACTTTTACCATTATGAATGAAGTCTAGGGAAGGAATAGGTGATCCCTTAATTTAGGGCTTGTAGGTTAACTTTTTTGTTGTGAGCAGAAACACCGAATTTATTCGATCCACTGATTCGACTTATGGTTGTTATACCCGATAACTTCGGAAAATTATAATTCTGACAAGTCTTTAAGTTTTACAAGTGAGATGTACTTGGCAAAAAAAATCGTTTTATTTTGGAAACTGTTTGCGAGAATGCGAGGAAGGTCATGGAGCTGTCAAATTCTTTGCTAATGAACTTTAAATCCATTTAAAACGGTGTTTTAAAAATGGCGATCATCGAAAGTCGCCACTTTGGTCGCTACCGCTACCAACGTCGCTACGATCCAACGATTCAGTTTAACCTCAAAGTAGTGATGGCATATTTATAATATCTGCGGAACGGGATTACGTTTTTATGTATTCCATCGGTGTACAACAAAGTGATTCCAACATGATCAAGGCAATTTTAGTGTTCAATAATTATGGCAAACCACGACTTTCGAAATTTTATCAATACTTTGTAAGTATTCAGAAAGCACTTCTATCCCACAGAAATCATTGACAGCTGACACTACCAAATACTCGTCATTCGTTAAAAAAAAATCCAAAGTTGTTCCTATCCTTATTCAAATTAGAAATTAGAAATTTATTTCTTTATTCACTGTGCTGGGTTACAACATTAAATCTCGAAACGTACTTGTCGAAATAAATCGTAGGTTATGCATCCATCCAGAACCCATGTTGCTGAATTTTTTAATAAAAAATTAGAGAAAGGCGTCAATACAAATAAAAATTACTGTAACTATTGTTTTCAGAATGAAGACATGCAGCAGCAAATCATCAAAGAGACATTCCAGCTTGTCTCAAAACGAGATGACAATGTATGCAATTTTCTGGAGGGAGGAAGCCTCATCGGTGGATCTGATTACAAATTGATATATCGTCACTATGCAACACTGTATTTTGTCTTCTGCGTTGATAGTTCAGAGTCTGAATTAGGAATCCTGGATTTGATTCAAGTATTTGTTGAAACTTTGGACAAATGTTTCGAAAATGTTTGCGAATTGGACCTGATATTTCACGTCGATAAAGTTCACTATATATTGAACGAACTTGTGATGGGAGGCATGGTACTTGAAACAAATATGACGGAAATTCTTACGCGAATCGAAGACCAAAATAAGCTGGAAAAACAAGAGGTAAGATTTTCTATTGATCCATACTCTCTTTGTATTATTATTATCAACAATTTCAACTGATAATTGATCAATTCACTCACAAAATTAAAAGGCGATTGCTCACTCAGGCATGATGCAAACTTTTTACTAACATAAGTATCTCAGTTATGAACTATTGCTACTTAAACAATAATCAGTCGCTGTAAGAGCTTTGAGCTTCAAGTTTTATCTCCTCTTTTATGTAATGGTGCTCATCTAACTTCTCCTGCATGTAGATTTTCCTCTCATTCATTTAGCGTTCACCTTGGCTTGTACATTGGAACTGACTTAAACTCAATTTTAGGGGACTTACAAATCAGGGCGATCTTGTTCACCTCGTCCGATTGTCCTTCTGGGACCTCCTCCCTGAGTAAAAATAGAAATAAGATTTGTATTTCATTTAAATTTCCTTCCGCTTACGTGTCATGGCGTAAATATTCCTTATTGATCTGTGATTTATTTGATACTATGGTTTATCATCATTCTTGTCTTCTGTTATTTGTCTTTATTTTCCGAAAGATTTTTAATCGTATATATTGTCGATACATTAGATATATTTATATACATATGAGAATACGCTTCAAGGTTTATATCATAGCCTTTTAACGTCAACTATTTATAACATTATAAGATTCCGCATGATTTTTGTAATGTCCGATTTGTTTGAAATGCTTAGTGCCTTATTAAAAATGTATTTAGCAATATCATGAATAAAATGTAAATCGTATAGTCACATCTATGTCCCTTATTCCTCCTAGCAATACTTATTCTTCTTTTCATTCTATTTTCTTCTAATCTTAATTGAGCAAAGTTTGAATTTTCTCGCTTTTTCTCATTGCTCTATTGATAATCATACGCGTAACAGGTATTAATTAGATTTAATTCGCAAGTCATACTGATAATATTTTTTATTAATATAAAAATTGTCTCCATCAGAGCATCCCAGATCTGCGAGTTTTTTGGAAATATGATGTCACTTGTGACACGTATAATCCAACCGAAGCAAATCTATAAAAATATCTCATTTAAGTTAACTAAATGAGTATAAAAAAAAAGTTCTAGGCAGTAAAGTGATATGACTACACGAAACGTTGAACGTTTTTTTTGTTCGTAACTTCCGACAAAACCTGATAATTATTTGGAATAATATTAACACTTTTGTTCATTTGTACAGGCGGGAATAACGGCAGCACCAGCCCGTGCGGTATCTGCGGTGAAGAACATGAACATCCCGCAACAAATAAAAGACATGAAATTACCTGACCTACCACAGGCGATAAAGGACCTCAAATTCTGACCAGCCGTCACGTCGCTGGCACCCAGCTGACTAGATATCCCTTTATACCCGCCAGTAATATCCTCTGTCCGAGTCGCAGCTACGTCACTTCCCTCTAGTCAGACAGGGGAAAGTGCACCGATGCTCCCAACAGTGTCGAGCCATGTTTCATGCGCCGTTTTTCATTGCTATCAGTGATAAAAATTGGTCGTGATCGAATCTGTTCTGAAGGAAAAAAATGCCTCCATCTGTCCCGCCTAGAAATCACACCTGTTTGTCTAATCAAAGTCTTTTGTTTGAAAGCAACCGAATCGCTAGTGTACGTCTGAAGATCGTGCTCTCATTATTATTATTATTATTTTACATTATGAATATTTTTTTGCAGATCAAATGTATTTTATAATAAAGCGCATCTCGAAAAAACGAGATGGATATATATATATATATAAACTATATAAATTTATACAGTATGGATCACTATTGACCATTGATAATAAGAAAAAGCTGCTTATTATCAACGCAAATATTGATCGAACTTATTATCCTTACGATTGAAGGCAAAAATTATTGATTATGCTAAATCGTAGAATAGTTTTAGCGCAACAGCTGACCAGGTGAGAGTTGGAAGATTTTCGCTAAGAGATTTCGGCTGTTTACCTTAATACTTCAAATCGATTTAGGGTCACGTCGACAACACCGGTATGCTGTTGTGATAAAACTGTGTTAATAAAAACATATTGGAGTCTGTTAATATCTTTAAAATGCATTAGAAGAAATGCGTCGCGATGTGAAACGCATGAAATTATCCATTCCACATTGAAGTAAATTTCAATGAAGATCATGGCTCATAGAAAAGACGTATTCATATCTCCACCACTGTCTAGTGGACCCACGCTAATTTTAAGGGCAATACTAAAGTGTAATTTACGCATTGATGGAACATATAGAATCTTAACTATGAATGTATATTATTGTCATTTACGAGTTGTGAATACTGAAAAGAAAAAAGAGAAAGGAAGAAATTCTGTGATACTATGTTCTCTATGGTACAGACGGTATATGATAGGTAAATCTAGGTGCACGGTAAAAGAACATGATACTGCAAATCGTACTTGAACCAGTTGAGTTACCCTGCGATCTCTTCTAGGCTTGATATAATGTTATAACTCCTCAACGGAAGAGAAAAAAATCGCGTAATAGATAAACAATAATGAAAGTAATATTATTATGAAATATCTATGAGCATGGTAACCTTAGCTGACTAAGTGGCATCAATTGCCACACACATAATACTATAAATTCTGGAAAACTTATCTGAAAGACATCACAATTTGTAGCAAGTCCGAAATAATGGCGGCAGCAATTGTAGACTTCATTCTAAAATTACGAATACAACTCTTTTTATAATCAATCATTTCCACTATCTACAATACTTTTAAGTGCCGCACGGTGTACCGAATAATAATATTATACACAACTATAACTCTGATTCTTTGTGATACTCCTATTGCTCATTTTACTAACAATATATTATCTATGCTTCGAATAGCTGGCAGTATAATGATTAAAAAGTTGATACAATCGCTTTTATTCACTGAACACCTTTCAGGTGAAACGTTTTATGCTCTATTCCAAGTATTAGTTTTAATTAATTTGAGACCTGTTATTGAGTTGAAAGACAAATTTTATTATCATAATTTTAATACACATTTGAATCCAATACATACAACATATTATTTTTTACTGACATTTACTTCTTTTTTCAGCGTCGTCCAGATATATCCAGCGC
Organism: Athalia cordata; assembly: GCA_963932425.1. NCBI lineage: Eukaryota > Metazoa > Arthropoda > Insecta > Hymenoptera > Athaliidae > Athalia > Athalia cordata. The sequence goes on from OZ010627.1 coordinate 3,821,579, forward strand.
CTGTTTCTGTTAGAGGTGGAGGATACGGGGAATTTTTCAATTTGAAATAATCCGATGGCGCGTGCATTACAAATTCCATACATTCGAGCTTTCTGGGTAAATCTTCTTCGGGACCGATTAGATATGTCTCAGGGTGAAAACCATCCTCTGGTGGAGGACTTAAAAATGATGAAAGAGAAATTTATTAGATATAAATTCATTGCCCATCAGAAATCTGCCAGCTATTATGAAAGTTCGATCGCGAATCTCCTGTTATTGTACGATGTAAATACGCCAGAGAATAGTTGTATTTTCACTTAATTTGGAAAAATTGAGCATAACGGTCAATAAATAGTTTGAATATCAAAGGTCCATGTAAACTTCCAACTATGCAAATTATTTCGCTTGCAGCAAAATATACATAATATATATTTATACATATTTTTGTTAGCGGATTTCCTAAAGATTATTATAACAAACTCATTGTATGGAATAAAATGATTCACCTAGCAGTAGTTGGAATCAGCCATGTAACTGCTGCACTCTTCTCGCAGTACTGGTCAGTCAGAAGCCCTCTTATTTGAGCATAGTAAAGACCACCGTCAACATCTTGCATGGAAACAATATCTCCTACTTGAATGTAAGAACCTTTATAAAAGACGTAATCACTTGTAACCGGTGTCGCAACGGCTGCTGGAGCTTTAATTGGCTAAAAAAAATTATTATTTGTGATAGGTAACTATATATTGTTAATCACACTGAATGTTACACATGCTATTGTCTTCGGTTGTCAGTAGACTATAGCAATACCTGTTTACATAGAACTTGTTAAATTATATCCCTCACCGTTTTTTTGAAAATATGTCTCCGGCCTCTTCCTTTTGGTGTGGGTTTCAAAGGTGGAGCCGGTTTGTTTTTCAGATACCTTGTGACTCTGGTACTTTTTCTAGGTTGTAATCTACAGTCATTCGATTCGGTTTTAACAGTAATATTAGCACTATTTGACGAATTATTGCTCGCTTTATCGTCGTCATCCAATGTGTTTGGAAATCGTTCTAGTTCAAAACAAGTGTTACACTGATTGCCAGCGTCAGTACCATGCCACAGGATACTTTCAGTTCCATCGCATTTTACGCATTTTGGTTTCACTCCCAGGGGCATTATTTCAATTACGAGTAAATATACTTAGATACGACAAGTAAAACTATTTTTCTAAGGGCAATATTCCCACAACGTTTACATTTATTTTTTTCGAACTGCCTAGTTCAGCTTGGGAGCTGTGTAGTGTATACAAATTAAGGTTTGGTTGGGTTTGGCGTTGTAGCATAGGAGACCCCTGACTTAACAGCAGAATCTGACAAATTTTGTTCGAGCGTGCATGCCGTAAGATGCTGAGGTGATGTGACCGGTAAATTCAATTCAAGCAAACCATTTACGACGCTAAACCTGCTAACCCAGCCCCCATAGTTTTTTTTATATACTGTATAAATAATTCGATGATTTATTTTAAAATTTTCTTGTTTATTAAGGAAATAATCGACCAAATCCTATGACTGCAATTAAAAATCCCTCACACAAAATAGGAGGTGAGATAAATACAAAAGACATGATATTCATATGGTTTGTCATAATATTTTGGCATTTTAATATTGCTTAAATAGTTCATATAAATTCAAATGCCGCTGTTGATTGTCTCGTTCGCTGATTGGGCGCGGGTGGAAGGAGGCAAACGACGATCGGCCGATCGTCAGTTATCTCTCTGGGCTCGAGGCAGGACGACGCGTCGCAACAACGGAGCTCCGAATATTTTCAAAGTTTTATTGTTGAAAAATTGTACGATCGATGCTGAATTATCACTAATTGTCGAACTACAGCCACCATTATTAAATTGTGACAAGTCCGAGCCCGCTAGCTATGTTAGGTGAGTAGAAATTTGAAATTCATAATTTTTGTCGGAGACCTCATGGTCGGTTGCCGTGCGCGTAGAACCCTTAGCGTTTCGGGGCAGGAAAATTCGCGATATGAATATCAATGCAATGCAATGCAATGCATCGGATTTGGATTTTGTTCAAGAAAAAGGGTTTTTTTGTTATTATTTGTACGTTGCAGTGAAGTATTGGGGATATGTAGAAATATAAAATTCATATTTCGCTGTTTGTTAATCGGTTGCTAGGTGGTTGCTAGGCTGAGTCGGGGGAACGGGCTGTTAGTCAAATTGCGAAAATTCGAGTTGTAACGGAATCTACAGCAGGTGATTTGGGATTTATTCGCAAAAAATAGTTTTTCTACGTGTTGCGCACATTTGCATCCTTGCGCGGGGGCTGTAAAAACTTTTGAACTAATTGCGCAAGGTGGCGCCGCGGGGTGCGCGACCTAGCAAAAGGCGCACTTTAGCAGGTTTGAACATGCACACATAGCGACTGGACGCGCGTTGTCGTTTGTTTTTATGTTTATTGTTGAATCTTCGTGTAGTGATTACTGAATTGTTAAAATCGTTAAGACATAATTATCATTATATAGAGGCTCGTGTAGCGTGAATCGAGTTCTTCATTATTTCCCGGGTGTGTACTGATGCATCTTATATTTCTATTGCAGTAAACATCGGGCTACGATCAGGTCGGCTGTTGGAAACAAATTTCATCGATGCGATCTCAGAGAAGTCCACAACACAGCCTTGGTATAGTAGTTAAAGTGATCGATTTCATTTCTGAAAACTTATAGAATCGTGTGTGGTGTTCCGCGGTGAGCGAAAATGTGCGCGCTGAAACTTTAGTGACAAGACTTGATAGTGTTGGAACGGTACAAGGAGGATGGAACCCGATGGGAAACAGCTCCGGAATGCAGTGTATCCTGAAGAAGAAAATCAACTTCGGCAGAGTCGGTGAGTCGCATGCTTTGATTTTGCTATCTATCTTTCCTCAATCTTTTCTATCGCGTGGCATGGCGGTACCCATATTTACTTGTATCTGTTATTTTCTAATTTAACTTATCGATTCAAGTTCTCTTGTTAATTTGTAAACTCCCTTGAAACTGATTCCATAACTTTGAGATTTTTTGAACTGATCGCAGCATTCACTAATTGAGTTTATCCAGTAATTATATCCTACACTTTAGTTTTTTCAATGATAATGTTGTACTCTGATACTTCATTCACGTCCTTAAAGTCAACTCTGATTTACTAAATTCTGGATAGGATATACTAACCCGTTCTTCCCCTACAGTGAATCTCGACAAAGTAAGTCCTGAACCACGTTGTATGATTGATGCGTACAGAATGAGTGTGTTGGTGAAAATGTGGTTCGCAATTAAATATAGGTGGTCATAGGTAGGAATGGGTAGGCCGGGTGCTGAATATGGGCCGAGCTGTATGTGAGCGATATTATTAATAAGAACCTTGAGTTGAGATTGCGTTGGGTCTCAACTTTAGGGTTTGACAGATCGATTCGTTGAGTTGGGGGGCGAATATAGATATGGGTAGGAAGGAGTCGCGAACGGCCAGGCAGGTAGTTTTTAAGCGGGCATGTTTATTCGTTTCACAGCGTCCTACAATCGCAGATATTTGGCATGAGTTGTTTTATCTATATCACTGTTCCCAGTATTAAATTCATTTCACTAATATTTCTGTATTGCGTCTCAAAAGTCATAGAACCTGCATATTTATGCGCTCAACAAACTTAAATTCTTTCTCGGAATAATGAGGTTTCTCTTTGTATAAAACTTTACTGTTCAAACTTAAGAATAAAGCCAAGCGATTGTTGGACTGGGCAACAAGCCTCCCCTCGGCTCTGTGTTAGCGTGGAGCACAGAGTTGAGAAGGGATCCTGAGCCTGAAGCCATCGATTTGAAAAGGATCGCCGACCGCCATGCTACCAATTCTTTATCATGCTTCTACTTTTTCCTTTTCCCTTTATTTTATCTATCAGTTGCATGCTCTCTTCTGTACAACTTTCTGCATGTGTTTGAGTAGTTCAGAGTCTCGCAGCTAGCTTGTGATTAGAGCTCGGACTCAAAATTTTGTACCAGTCTGTTAACACATACTCATATTACATTGCTGACTGTTTCAGATCTTCCAGTGAGAGGATTTAGCCTACCTGAGTCTTCATTAGAAAATGCTTGGATTACATGAATATCTCAAACTAATCTGTTCTGCTGTGGGTTTCAGGTCACCGCAGTGAGCGGGGTCTTTGTCGATGAAGTCCTCGGATAAGTCAAATTTTTGCCTCATTATTATTTTCATACTAATCTGTTCTGCTGTGAGTTTCAGGTCACCGGAGTGAGCGGGGTCTTTGTCGGTGAAGTCCTCGGATAAGACAAATATTCCCTTCATCATTATTCTCATACTGATCTGTTCTGCTGTGGGTTTCAGGTCACCGGAGAAAGTGGGGTATTTCCTTAAGAAAGACCCTGTGCAAAACTTGCTATTAATTTATCTGTATTTTGAAACTGTTCTGTATGCTGTGTGGTACAGATCATTGCAGGCATGTCCCTTATTATTATTACCTTGATTATAACGTTGTTCATCATAACAGTAACTACTGGATTCAAAAAATAACAAGGATATCGTGGACCATTCAACTATAAATCTCTAAATCTCCGAAAATTGCGAGGATCGTCATAGACACCACCTGTGCGCCAAAAGTAGGTGACAGGTTGAATGACAGACAATAATAGAAAAAACTGACAGCCCGCCATGTCTCCAAATCAAAGTGAGTGGTATCGCTGAATTGTTGTTTACGTTTTTCTCCTCGTTTTCCACTTTATCGAGGAATTCAGCAGTAGAAAAGTTGTCGAGGCTGCTCAGTTACTGAAACGTCACCAGATGGAGTGAAATTCGAGCACACCTACACTCCTACTACACTTGCATAGAGAATCTAGAATTTGTGGCGTGCTGGATGCAGGATGCTAGCAAAGTTATTTAGATGCATTTCTACGTAGCTTGAGAGCTGTTTTGTTGGAATACATCATTTTTGTTGGAAGCCTTTGTTAAACGTGGTACGAGCACGTGAAAGAACGGTACAATCCATTCGAACAATCGAACACTTTTACATGGTGCAGTGCTGATTGCATTGAACCTTTGATCGTTGATAACCTTAACCAGTAACACGTACGAATAATATTATTCACCATGTCGAAGAGAAAATTAGACGAAGTTTTGAGCGAAGACTGGAAAGAGCCTAATCCCAAAGTGGAACCAGCGATAAAAAATTCTCTCGATTCTGATGAGGAGGATGATGAGGCTAACGAAGATAATTACAATATTATGAATGAGGATGAGTTTGAAGGTAAGTTTCCTGCATTGTCCGACTCCTCGCCATCTCCCTGGATCTTCAACCAATAAAAATTCCATGCATCATCGATCACAGGAACGGAGGATGGTCCGGTAGCTGCAGAGACTGATGTCGGTTTCACAGCTTTCAATATGAAGGAAGAATTGGAGGAAGGGCACTTCGACAAAGAAGGTCACTACCTTTGGAACAAGGAGAAACAAATCAGAGACAATTGGCTAGATAACATTGACTGGGTTCAGGTGAGAATCACTTCGAGTGAAATTCTATCAATGGCTAAAAGCTGCTCGGTCAACTTGCAGATTAAACCAGGTGGTCCGGAGACGACAAGCCAAAAAACAGGAGATGATATAAAGGGATTGGCAGACAGCGACAGTGAGGATGATGACCAAGACACAGCATTTGACAGCACACTACTTTATAAAAAGATTTTAGAATTTCTGCACCCAGGGGAGACTGTGTCAAAAGCACTTTGCAGACTTGGTAAGGGGGGAGTCTGTACATTTGACTGTCAACAACCTCGACCAAGTTACCTGGACCTCATATATTCGTAAGAGAAAATTTTCTAACTATTGAACATGCTCAGCCATCGATGATTTCGACAGGACAGGGAAAAAAAAGAATGACGACTGCCGAACGTTGGAAAAAGAAAAAAGAACAACAAGCTGGTGTGGAAACTAACGAAAACGCCGATAAAATTATACAGTTAACAGAGTTTGCCAACGAACTGCTCACCCGTACTGGAAACATGGACATCTACCAGGAAAGCTATGAGCAGATAAAGAGAAAGGTGCAATTCGATTCCAAAACCCAATTAAGTACCATTGTCCTCGCATTAAATGAACTTTTCGAACTTTTTGTTCACAAATTAATATAGATAAGAGGTCGATTCTCACTAGGATATTACAAGGTTCTCGTTCATAAAGAATTGTTTTCATGATGTGAGACTGACAAATGCAACACACGTTTTCCTAATACAGATAAATTTTTTGGGAAGCTGCAGATTGAGCTGAGTGGAAAACAATCGCATCCTTCGAAACAGGAGGCAGAATTAGACATGTACTCTGATGACTTCGACGTCAAAGAAAAAGCCAAAATCGACGACCATCCCAGCACCGACAGTAAGTTTAATAGATCAAGTCATATCTAGATTTTGACTGACACTGTTTTTTCGAGGGGATAACCACTCGATATATAGTCCCAACCATTTCACATTTTACTACTATTTCACAACTATTTCATTTTGATATAGGTTTTTTACCCCAAGATCGAGAAAATCCAAAGGGGTATACCTTAGATTGTTGTTGATTTGGGGGTCAAAAATCGACATTTTTTTTTACAGGGTTTCCTATAGTATTCTTACGTATTAGGAGTCCAGGAATTCGAATCCGCAAGCTAAATTGATTTATCTATAACATTGATCGAGTTATCGCCAATTTATCGTCTTGAAAAGTGAAAAAATGTAGATATCTCGGTGGGATATTTTTCTAGCTCAATTTAGTCGACGGATTCGTGTTCCTGAGGTCAAAATACGTCAGAAGAGGGTCCTACAATCGATTTTAAAAATACTTCATTTTTGGCCCAAAAATTGAAAAAATCCAAAGGGGTATACCTTAGATTTTTGTCGATTTTGGGTCAAAAATCGACATTTTTTTAAATCGATCGTAGGACACTTTTCTCACGTATTTTGACCTCAGAAATTCGAATCTGCAAGTTAAATTGATCTATCTATAAAATTGATCGAGTTACCGCCAATTTATCGCTCTGAATAGTGAAAAAATGAAGATATCTCGATGGGATTTTTTTCTAGCTCAATTTAGTCGACGGATTCGTGTTCCTGAGATCAAAATACGTTAGAAAAGTGTCCTACGATCGATTTTAAAAATACTTCATTTTTGACCCAAAATTTGAAAAAATCCAAAGGGGTATACCTTAGATTTTTGTCAATTTTGGGCCAAAAATCAACATTTTTTTAAATCGAGCGTAGGACACTTTTCTGACGTATTTTGACCTCAGGAACACGAATCTGCAAGTTAATTTGATCTATCTTTAAAATTGATCGAGTTGTCGCCAATTTATTGCTCCGAAAAGTGAAAAAATGAAGATATCTTGATGGGATTTATTCTTAGCTTAATTTAATCGACGGATTCGTGTTCCTGAGGTCAAAATACGTTAGAAAAGTGCCCTACGATCGATTTTTAAAAATGTTGATGTTTGGCCCAAAATTCGAAAAAATCCAAAGGGGTATACCTTAGATTTTTGTCAATTTTGGGCCAAAAATCAACATTTTTTTAAATCGAGCGTAGGACACTTTTCTGACGTATTTTGACCTCAGGAACACGAATCTGCAAGTTAATTTGATCTATCTATAAAATTGATCGAGTTGTCGCCAATTTATCGCTCCAAAAAGCGAAAAAATAAGGATATCTCGATGTGATTTATTTCTAGCTTTATTTACTCGACGGAATCGTGTTCCTGAGGTCAAAATACGCGAGAAGAGTGAAGTGATATATTTCCCAAATATATTATACCATTTCATGAGCATTCCACTAGTATTTCATATCATTTCAAAATTGACTGTCCCAAGTATTTCACAAGCGGTGACCCCCTCGTGTTTTATACTATTTCGACAGGGATTTTATCTCATTTATTGTTAGATACATCGATGGTAGATACGGAGAAGCCAAAGGAGGGTGAAACGACGGAGACGAGCACCGTTGTCGAAAATGATGAAGTAACATGGGAGTTAAAGTGGTCACAGAACGAAACGGCTGAAGTTCACGGTCCACATACAACGGAGCAAATGCAAGCGTGGGCAAAGGAGGGCTATTTCAAATCTGGAGCTTGGGTACGACGGACTGGTCAACAGGGACAGTTTTACAGCGCAGCCAGAGTAGATTTTGAATTGTATCTGTAAAATTCTGATTTCATTGGTGGGATTTAATTTCTTATATTCGACATGCTTCTATTACCGTTCAAGAAAATTTATGGTAAACTTATTGCTTATTCCTGTTTAATAATTAATTTATACAATGCTATATACAATAAGTTATATCGTCAGACTTTTCAAACTAATGAGAACGATCGATAAACAATTATAGATGAAAAGTTTTTTTCTTCTAAATATTATTTACATTTGGATAAATGATATTGATTTTGGGTGGCGATGAATGAGAATAGATGGACATGAATTTACGTTGAAGTATTGTTTCTATCGACGGTTGGTTTCGAAAGTTTCTTCTTCCTGATTTCCCGCGTTCCTCCGTAGTCGTTGCATCCCGAATAAATTTTCGCGCACTCGTTGAAATTCACCTTCTCCCCAGACGTAGCTCTGTACTTTTCGAATCCATGGCTGCAACAAAGAAATGAAAAATTCAACCAAATCAATCGCTGACTCTCGAAATTTCATCTGCCAAAGATTACACTTTTTCATTATTTGCTTACGAGAAATAGTTGATCGCGTAACCGAGTATCGGAAGTTGTCGGGCATTTGCGTCTAGTTCGCAAACCAAACGACGCCGACATTCCTCTTTCTCCATCTCCAGCGTTGTGAACACCATCTGAGCGATGTCGAAACTGTAAAATAAAAAAGAAAGGAATGAATTTTCTCGTTCGGATAAATTAAGACGGGAATCATCTCACCTGTTCAACGCGTGAGCGATCGATTCCGTGTCGACGTAATTCTCAACCAAATTACGAGCGTAACTCGTAGCCGTAGATGACCACTCATTGCTAGGACCGTAAGACCCGTAATCATCGTGATGATGATCCGGCGGAGGCGTGGCGGAATATCCTAAATAATTGTCGTTAATGATTTTAAAATTAGTTTTGTAAACGAAGAAAAAATCTGGCGGAATTTTCAATAATCAATCGCGGAGCGTTGACCCCTGCAATTCAGGGTCCTGATCGCGAAGTTTAAACGCATAAATTCCTGGTTCTATTGGTGTAATCAACACAGGTGGCAGTCTTATTTGTCTACCATGGGGTTTAAGCTGCCGCGTTTAAATGCCTGTAGGGTTTCCGCCACGGGGGTTGGCAAAGTGCTATTAATTCCGTCCCCCCCTTCCCCCTTATGCCGGTTGCTTAGCAATTAGCGGGAACCAATTTGTTTCGTTCTCCGTGCTTTAAGCTGACTATGACTGACTTTCTTTACACCAATCGTTTGTTTTCCAAGTAAATTAGACCGACTAAACGGGATAATTATTTTTCCCACCTTAAATTCAACGTAAAAATAACGTAATAAATTTACGGAAAGAAATTGTTGTTAGAATGGAGTTGTTAATTTTTTTTATTGACCTGCAGTGGAACTTCAGTTTGATTTTTAAAATACTTACCCAAACCATATGCGGGCTCGTGTACTACGGGACAACCACCTCCGATGTATCCGGCGTATTTTAGTGCTCCGAAAACCTTCAGTGTGAATCCAATGATTCCTATGACCGTAATCACGACTAGAATGATTTTGATTTTGATCGCGATGAATACCACCAGACTCTTGAGCGCACCCGCAACTATGAGGAGTTAAAAAAATAGAAGGGAGGAAAAAATCAATGTAACATCTTTGTGATATAGGATAGAAATCAATCCGATTTTGAATATCGCTAGATCGCTTTTATCAATGACGTAGAAATTATAGATTTTCGAATTGGATATGGATATTATGGACTGTGTGCAGGATACGAGAAGAGAAAAGAATAATTACATGGATTGATGTGAGCGGTACTAAATCCGGCGTTCCTCGCTGAAAAATTTCAAGACATCAGCGGGTAAAATTTATACCGCTAGCTAACGATGTCGGGGTGTTGAGAAAAAATAATTTTTTTTAAACATGTTTTCATAACTTACAGAGTAATTTGTGCTTGTGTTTGTGTTTGTGCCCGACTTTATCCTGCAGTGGATAATCGTAGTCGTCATATTCATCGTCAACTCCGTCTACGAAAGCAGCTTGCTTTGAAGCTTTGTCTTCCAAAGCTTGCGCCGCGTATCCCAAAAGAACTACAACCGCGATAATGAAACACGCGCGTCCCATTCTCACTTTTTTTTTTCTTTATTTCAACTGATTTCTCTCCACGGGTTACATGCGAATACTCCGAAGGCTTTTTTTTACTTGAAAAACTAAGAAAAAAAAAAAACAGAACCCAACAAATGTCTGAATTCAAACAACGCTTACGATTCAACGTCCGCCGCAGTACGTACGAATCAGACTTTAGAAAGAAACTTCCGTCTTCCGAGTTGTTTTTGAGTTTTTATATACTTCGTATAGAATCACCAAACGTCATCGCGAGTCACGGTTAATTCTTTGCACAAGCAAACTTGCGCTACTTGTTACTATACTATACGTACCCTGCATATATATATTTTTTCTCAAAAGTGTTGTAATCACTACTGCAAACACCAGAGGTAGAATAAAAAAAAAAACCTCAAAAGATTCGCTATTTACCCCGCTAGTTTTAACACGACCTGCTCCACATTTTTAACACTACTGGGTCAAGAATATGAATTTGTTTCTTTTTTACATTTTGCTTTTCTCTTTTAGCCTTTAATATTACAACGACCTCTCAGCTCTCTCTCTCTCTCCAAGTTTGTGTTGCTCTACAACGGCTCAGGGGTTGCGGGTTGAGAATTTTTTCAAAGTTAGCGAAAACCGATGTAGAGTTGTTTGTTATATTATACATATACAATATTCTTTCTTTGCGTTTTTTTTCTTTCAATTTTATTACCCGCGGTGCTACAAGCTACGAGCATCTGTGGCCGGAAGGGGCGAAAAGCTCGGATAGTTTGAAGTGAATAATATCAAGAAGCGGTATTTTTAACGATCAGCCGTTCGGAGGAGTGCGACTCAAAAGCTCGTTTCATCTCGTTTAGGGCGTGATTTATGCTCACGGCAAAATAAAGGGAAAGGCGAAAGAGAGAGAAAGAAAAAGAGAAAGAAAAAAGATAGAAATAAGGGAAAGATGGAACCGCGAGAACCGGAAACGCGCGTGCAGGCGATATTTAATGCGTCTGAAGATGCAGACGGAGCCGTACATAAAGTAATAATACGTATAACGTATGATCCAGCTCCTATAATTTTACGAAAATCTCATTCGTTCAGCGGTTTCAATATTATATTAATTAAAAACAAAATAGGTAATATACTTTATCCATTATACTGCCTCAGTATATTTTATATCCAAAACGTAACATTTGTTATTCATACAAATTAATAAATATATATATAAATATATAATATATTTAGCATATGTATATATACATATTATATACACACATGTTTTTTTTTACTTCACATATGTATATATGTGTATAATAATATCATGTAATTATCTTAATTATTATTGCTTCAATTTACATGTTTTTGCATAAGTTTTTTTTTTTTCTTTCTCTTCTTTTTTTTTTTGTGTGTTTTTCAATCCACTTTTCTTCCTTTCAATGATTGGCAATCAACGAACGAGTGCGTAACTGTATATGAATACTAGTTATATTCTATAATGTTATTATTAAATATATTATTATTAAATATTATTATACCGAAACAACCTAACGTTGTACATATTTTAAATTGGCTCGATCAGAAAACGAAAACAAATTTCTTTCTTTTTCATTTTATTTGTCAGTTTGAGCTCAACCAAAAAGCATATGAGTCTCCTTGTCTGCAGTTGTCGTTATCGATTTTTTTTCTTCTTTTTCTTTTTCTTCTGCTAATAGACATTATGGATAAGTACATTTCAGAATTTTTTTTCTTCTTCTTTTTTTCCCCCGTCACTTATTTCATACAAATCTCCCAGGTCTGTATAGAACTGGGACAAACTTCGTACCCGTACTAATTATAAGTCTATATATATACGTTCATTCTAAGTAGCTAATTTACATTATTAAATTGAAGAGTGCAAAGTGCGGGAAAAAATTTTTCTTGTTCTTTTTTTTTTCTGTTTTTTTTTTTCTCATTTACAGTCGACTAAATTCGAGACCGCCGACTATACATTGCCGGAGAGCGCGTGTTAACATTCGGAAGACTATTCATTCTCAAAGTATAATAATAATAATAATACTAAAATAGCAATAATAATAATGATAATAATAATAATATTAATCATGTTCCCATTTTCAAACGTAACGATATAATTGAGTAACAAAAAAATTTTTCTTATGTCATACTGACCATAATGATAATAATCTAATTATTGTTTAAATAATCTTAACTACATCGACGAATTCTAATTGTTATTATTATTCTATTATTATTATAATATACTAGTTATGTATACATTTATATTTGAAAAAAATTTGAGTTCAGTTTTTTTTCAAGTCTCGGTAATAACGTGTAAGCCAAATGAAAAAAAAAAGTAAATTTTTTTATTTAAATTTCAAAGAAATTCATCGCATATAATCAAAAATCTCTTTTCTATCAAAGTGTGTTATAATATTTTTTTGTTCAGATAGGATTTAACGTTCCTTGTTTTCTTGGTCTTTATATCATTGTTTTGGCACGTGTATAGGTAAATTTTTAAGGTAGATACGATAGAACAATTAAAATGTTACGACAATCTAGCAGAAGCTATACATATAGGTAGGCATTGTAGGTATAATGAGTGCCGTGTAGCGTTAATAATAATTTCTTTTTTTTTTTTTTTTGTATTTAGAGAACTACGTTATATAATACATATCAGTAATTTCATATGAGTTTATAGTATGTATTTGGACGAAGATTAATTATTAATTAAGAAGTGTTGGGAAAGTTCATCGTAACGTACTGTATTGAATTGACAGCAAAAAAAAAAAAAAGGAAAAAACAACAAATCCGATTTGTCTATTTTTCTCGATTGATTAAAATTGGCACCATGCGCATTAGTATCCCTCCGATAATCCTAATTATATACCATATTATCAATGTCTATAAACAGGCGTCGGATCATGTAATCAATCCCAATCGGTATATATATATAAATTATTATAATAAATATTGTAATCGCGTTTATTGGCTTTTATATTTTATATACTTATAGATTTTTATTATTATAATTTTTTTTTTCTTTTTCACTAATAAACGTGAAGTCGCAGATTCTCTGCAATTATATTTTATTTATTTTTTGTCATCACCGATATTAATGTGAGTATCGATCTAATAACTATTTTTATTATAATGCTAATTGTTCGAGCATAACTATATAATAGATTATAACTATATAGAAGCGGTTTAGTTTAGAATAACTTTTTCGCCAATTCGATTTTATTATTATTATTATTATTATTATTATCATTACTATTATTAACATTATTATTGTTATTATTTTCATATTCTTTTATCAATTCACATAATTATTTACATTCACTGCATCATGGCGTGTATGATATACAAATGAGCGAAATGAAGGAAATATGAGCGTATAAATGAGCAATTGTTACAGGGGGGGATCGATCAGACGAATACGACATGAGGCTTTTGTTTGTGATGATGAAATGGTGCGTCGTAATTTGGAAAACCTTGTCTGTCGTTTGAGCCTTGCATATGATAAAGCGAAAGTACTTCCGGCGCTTCTTCTTCTTCTAGACCGTGCAAACTTCCGGCTGCTGCACCACCGCAGGGCGATGGTGTCGCGTACAAAGGATCCGGTGAGTCGTTAGTCCTTCGGGAACGTGCAGTAATTGGTACTCCGATAGGAGGACGTTGGTACTGAGAAGGGGTTTCGTAAATTTCACCATCCTCTCTGCAATCTCGAGGCCGTCGCGAAGGACGTGGGGGTGGCTGGTCCCATCGACCAGATTTACTTTGATGAGGATGATGCTGGGATTGTTCGAGATGGGCTATCAGTCGGCCACCGTAAGGATCCGTGTCCTTTCCAAGCTGACCGTTACAATTTCCTTGACCAACGTAGACGAGGAGTTCTGGCCTTGGGACAGTGTAAGCCGGTTGTTTCCGCCTTCTAGACTTTGTCACGTAGACGATTAGGGCGAGGATTGCCGCAGTTGTCATTAGACATCCAGCGGCGAATAGTGAGAGATATAAAGGGCTCAGATGACATCGTAACGAGCTTTCCGAAAGGGATATCAGTGGCTTACCCTTGAACTCTTCATCCGCGCATATTATATCCGACGAATCGACCTTCAGACGCGATTCGTTTCGGTGCTCTTCTGACCTGATTACGTTCCATAACCACTGTATCGAACAGTTACATAACAGGGGGTTACCCCCGGCACGAAGAGTTGCTAGATTATCGACCGGGAATTGCGTCGGTTGCAACGTAGATAAAGCGCACCTTCGAAGCGAAACGGACTTCAGATAACGAGCACCGTATAAAATCCGACCCGGTAGTTCCTCCAGTTCAACATTTCCGTCCAAAGATATCCTTTCCAAGTTTATATTGTCGGCGAACGCTCGCGAGTCGATATTTGATATCAGACACTCTTCCAATTCCAACCTTCTCAACTCAAACAAATTTCGGAAAGCTACCGTACCCACGTTACCCAGGGGATTTCTACTCAGTATCAGAGCAGATAACATCGTTAATTTTCCTAGTGGTAAACCTGGAACCGAGGTCAAATTATTACCGGATAAATCGAGGTACAGGAGTCCTGGAAGTCGGTCGAACGCGTCCTCGCTTATACTTCTAATCACGTTGTTCGCCAGGTCCAGGTAAACGAGAGAGGGAAGTGAGGAGAGTGAGTCCCTGTCCAGTTCTTGGATAAGATTATCGGCGAGATTAAGATTCTCCAGACTAGGTGCCAGTACGAGATTGTTAGCGGGTGCTTCCAGTAGGGGGTTTCTGTGGAGTACGAGTGTCCGAATTTTGTGAAGATTTTTTAGCAGACCATCTGGAAGGCTGGTGAGTGAGTTTCTGCTTAGATTCAGAGATTCCAATTCGCTGGTAAACCTCAACGCCTGCGGGTCGATTTCTGTGATATTGTTACCGCTGAGGTCGAGTTCTTTCAGAGCGTTGAGACCGTGAAAAGCGTTTTTCGATATCGTTTGGACGGAGTTAAAGCTGAGATTTAACGATAGCAAATTTTGTTGAAGATTAAAATTTTCCGATCCCAATGTGTGGACCAGATTGAAACTGAGATCCAGGGTCTCGAGATTACCGTAAAAACCAAATGTTAGGTGAAGATTCGCAACTTTGTTATCGGCCAGGTTGATGTGACGGATTTCGGGGTTCAGCTGAATCGGGACAACGTCGAGTCCCGCCGAAACGCATGATACCCTCAAAAACTCGTCATCGCATCTACAACGAGCCGGACAAAGACCACTGACGCCCCTCACAACGGCCACCATTACCGCCACGAACTGCGCCCGTAGCGCCCACCGCCCGGCTGCCATTCCATAAGAACTTCCCCCGGCCCCTCTGAAAAAATAGAAACAGAAAAAAAGATAATTAATTAATTAATTAAACTAATTACTCTTCGTTTTTTAGCTGCCGTATGTCTCAATCCCACGTAAACTTCTTGCGGCATACCGCGTAGCCATAAAATGATTTTTTATCATATACGATACGCGTACACCTATACGGGGTGTGAATAGTTCTCACATCGACGTAATAAAAAGGTTTTCAAGTAATATAAAAAGCTTTCGGGATATAATAAAATGGAATATTTGTGGATAACGCCTTCGAAACACCGAACAAATTGTACTTAAATTTACCGAGATTGGGTTGTAAAAAAATTCTCGTGCCCATAGTTAACTCGATGTGCCCGGGTCTCATCGGGCAGGTATATTTCACACCGAAGGGCTGAGATATTAGCCTCTATAGGTATGTAAATGAATGTAATGAGCAACCTCAGACGCGCCGGGGATAACCATAAAAGTTATCCGGAGTCGGAGTCGGCCCCAAGTAGCGACGGATTGAAACGGACCAAAAGTCAAATTCATTGTCTCGGAGCAAGTAGACAGCTTTTGGGATCAAGACACCACGGGATGAAAATTAAAAGACGAAATGGGGTAGAATTTCGATCGCCTTGTAAAATATTTCGAAATTCTTCCATTGCCAATGAATTTGAATGAAATTTTTAGAGTTAAGTTTGATCGCGTTTGCGAGTTTCTCAATTCCATCGCCTTTGAAACAGGGGCGAAGGGAGGAAAAGGGGATCCGGTCGTTCGGTGGTTAGCCGAGTAGGGGATGAGTTTGGCTCATCTTCAGTTTAGTTTCGGGTCTGGAACTCCAAAACGGGGTTTTCAGCGACGCGACGGATAGAAAGAGGCGGCCGCCGCACCCCGCGGGGCAGAGAAAACCTATATACGTAACTATAAATGTATGTATATAGTTACCTACCTATACATACACAAGGGACGAAAGGGGGAAATAGAAAGAGGGTTCGGTAA
Source organism: Athalia cordata (assembly GCA_963932425.1). Lineage (NCBI taxonomy): Eukaryota > Metazoa > Arthropoda > Insecta > Hymenoptera > Athaliidae > Athalia > Athalia cordata. Next base: position 3,838,154 of record OZ010627.1, read on the forward strand.
TTGAATGCCCCGCCTTGTTAAATGTTACCTACGACTTCTACTCTCCATATAGTATAGAAACCTATACCAAATTGAGTGAATAGCCGCACGTATAGATTCTTCTCGTGTCAAGAATTACAATAATCGTCTAGGGACGGGTCTATAATAATATTAATAACATACCAAAACCATAAACGGTTGCTGGGAGGAGAAAAAAAATTCTTTTTCAACAAAATTCCCACTGGTAAAAATTGCCAAAATCATAATTTCCGCTATCATTTTCTCATTTTTTTATTTAAAGTCAGAACGATTTATTTCCAACCGCAGACGTTCTACAACAAGTTACGATGTGAATGTCGTGTATAAAGGGATCCACCCCAGCTCCTTTGAAATCCGATCAGATTGTCCCTTCCGACTTGTTGGATTCGAGAGGTAAAAGTGTATTTTTAGGCCTCAAGAAGGCCGCGAGAAGAGTGGAGGGGCAAGTTGTTGGTTTGCGGGTTATACCATCGCATAATATAATTTTTTTTCTTTTTTTTTTTTTTTCTCCTCCTTCAATGGGATGAACGAGACATGGAGCGGTTTGTGGCCAACCCGCAAGAATAACGAGAACAATTCAGGCATCGGGAAAGGCAAAAGAAAAAAAAAAAAAGAAAAAACTCGAAGCTCATTCAGTCATCGAACGAACTGAAGGGGCAAGACACGCAGGAAGCGCATCAAAGTGACCCCAAAAATCCTCAACGATCTACCGGAAATCTTGGGGGTAAGCTAAGCCAGCTTCTATACGTATACATGAAAGAGGACCCTCTCTACCCCTGCGGCTTTCGAAGTTGGTTAAACAAACAAAAAAAAAGAGAAAAGGAAAGAAAGAAAAAATTTCTGGAATGAGATGATCGAGTGTTCGGCTGTACCTATACGTACATCCTTCTGCACTTGTCTTCCGATTCAGAAAAAAAATTATATACAATCTAATAATTCTGTTGAAAGAAAAATTGTATAGAAGGATTGTTGTTAGAGAAGTAAGGAAGAAGGTCGAAGATTGTTCAGTCGATAGAAACGCGAATATGCAGCGTAACCAACAAAAAAAAAAACCCCACAGTTGATGAATAAAAAAATGTCTGTCCGATTAAGGGGATGAAAAAAAGGATTTTTGAGTTTAGGTATACGGCCGCCATAATGCCTGGCGCGACATGTGCGAAAGTAACACAAATATTAGCAAGGTAACGAGGTATAATACACATATGCATAATAATATCGTAGGTATGAAATATGTATCGTAGAAAATACGTATACCGAGTCGAAAGCCAGGGCCGGGGTGGAAACTCTCGTTATATTATATAGTTTTCCATTACGTGTGTTGTTCGTCGAGTAAAACCGCGGTAGCTTGGGTCAACCTTGTTTCTGGTCTCGGTATAGGTACAGGTTGGATGGCGGTGCCTAATCCCGATTTATTTGCACCGTGCCGTGGCGGGTTAGGGCGCGGAAGCCCCGGACGCCGGGCGTCGTTGTTGTAACTAGAAAATATTGGCCTTCCTGCCAGGCCCGGGGGCCTATAACATTCCTTCCAACAAACCGTCTCTCCTCTCTCCTCTCTCCTCTCCCCATGCGCACCTTCGTTTATATTCACTCATTCGTTTCGAAATTTACTATTTTTTTTATCGTCATCATCATCATCGTTGTTACCTTCGTTCAAAATTACATTCGACTGCTGGTTAGGGTTGACGAAGAGAGAGAGAAAAAAAAAGTCGTTGTCCCCTTCACGATTACTTTAATCGGGTATTATAACACGTTTACTATTATATACGTAGTATATTTACGCTATCGATTTAATCCCCCTTTTCCCCCCTTACTTCCCCCTATGTGTAAAGTGTTCACACCTACGCGGTGGTTATACATATATGGTTAGGTGGATGGGACATGTATGTGCAATGTAATATGTAGTTATAGTTGAACGCCTCGAGCCCGCTACCACTCCAAGTTTCTCCCGCATTAATCTTTGATGATCTTGTCGCCGTTGCAGGTTCGACCTCTTCTGATATAATGTTGACCGTATATACCGAGCTAGACGATGATGACTACATGACGACGACGTCGAACGGATTACGTGCATATGACGATCATGAATATTACAGAAACTGGACTTATTATTGTACGACGTACGTATGAAACGAGAACATATTATTCGCATAACTATCTGCAGTCGACTATTATCCTTTTCTTTCTTTTTTTCTTTCTGTCTTAGGTTTACAGCTCTCGATTTGCGCCAACCGGAACATAGGGTGCATTTTATTTGCAGCAAACTTCGGGTGATTGTTTGAGATGATTTATTTTTTTTTCATTCAAGAAAGTGTATTTCGAATTTTACACTCCCTTTTTTTTCTCGCGACCTACCCCGTGGTTACAAAACGATTTAGATTTTTTTTTTTTTCAGGCTATTCAACAGGTCTTTAAAAACTTTTCAACGTACTTATAATTAATTAAGTATACATATAATACTTATGTGTCTATTATTTTAATTCGTGACGCGCGTGCAGACGAGGACATAAATATACTAATAATTAAGAAAACGATCGTATCAAGCATCCACGGTTATAATAATATCAATTAGCCGACCAATGTTTCGGACATAGAAATACTTGTCCCTTCATAGTCGCATTAAAACGAACGAAAACAATTTTCCGGCTCGTAAGTTTTCCACAACGAGTTACATAGGTAGGTATATAACATCATGGTGGTATAGTGTGCGAGTGGAACCAGCAGGGTACCGTCCTATTGATCAAGGTGACGTCGGTCGTCCGGAAGGGATCGGTTTTTTGTCCTTATTTTTTTTCTTTTCTCTTCCTTTCTTGGGGTGGGCGAACCTGATTAACGAACGGACCCATTGCACCCTCTTTTAATATGCTTTTCTTATCCTTCCCTCTCTATCTCTCTTTCTCTCTTATTCTCTCAAAGTTACTCTATAGATGCATTCAACTTCACGCGCAACGCGAACGCCAACTCCTTCTCATCCCTTTTTTTTTTGTTTCATTTTTTTACGCACAATTATTCATATCTTGTCACATTCAAACCTTATATATTTATCTAGGACAATAACACTACCCATGATAATCCTTTCAAGGCTCACAAAAAACCAAAATGTATGAGAATCGTCGAAAAAGATCTGCAGTTTTCGTATCAAAATTTGGACAACGCTTTTTGGCTACTCGCTTTTAACTTTGTTGCCTATTTTTTATTTTTTTTTAGACTGCAGTCGATTGAAAAACTTTTTCAGAGGGTGAAGAAAAACGAATTCTGTGAAGGCTCTACAAGGTAGATTTATCCGCATTGGGCAGGCGAGAAGGGATTATACGTTTATTCATTTTTTTATTTATTTATATATATATATCTTTTTTTTTTCAAGTCGATTGAACTCTGCAAAGGCATCGCTATACTATACGGTGCATCGGAATAAGAGGGATGAAGTTTAGCCGAGCCTAAAAAAAGATCTCACAGTGGCACAGGACCATTCAAGTTGCAGGTAGATTGAATTAATTGAATGGATCTTCTCCCCTATTTGTGTATACGGTTGGTGAAGAGCTTCTTCCTTATATTTTGCAAAAGCTCCCAGAGGCGCGGCGCCCTGAGTGTAAAAAAATTCTACACACACACACAAAGAGAACTGCGCTATAGTCGACCGTGCCTACTTTGAATTTTTAGAATCGGAACTCCCGGTCGAAAAATTAAAAGGAAAAAACTAAATGAAGTAAAAGAAAGAAAGAAAGAATGAAATAAATGAATAACCGGCGCCGACTGACGAATTGCATCGTTTTCAGAAGTTTACAAAGCAAAAAGAAAAAAAAGGAAAGGAAAGAATTTCAGCGCCGTGACGTTTGAGGGAAGATGAATATACAATGTGTACACAATTATAAAAGCTGTGTAACTACAGAGGGTTCGGTAAACGAACGAGGTATTATAGTCGCGTTTTTCGTGAGGCTACCCCGCGTTTGCAACACCGTACGCTGTACAGATATAGGTGGGTAGAGATTTTGTCAACGGTGCAGCGCGCGGTATGCATGCAATATAAAGAAAAGGAAACAGCTGCAACCGACGCGACGACGGTGAACAATTCGAGGTACAGATGAACCAGTTAGCCACGGAATGAAAATGACTAGAGACCGCTCGCGTTCTCTCTATACCACGACGAGATCCCTATCTCTGAAAATAGTATACCAACTATACTACCACCACTCCGCCCTCGCCTCGCCTCGCAAACCCCCTTAAAACTCTCTTTCTCTATCCTATCCTATATAACCAACGTGGAATATATCTTGTTGAGATGTGCACAGAGCTCACAAAGTCATATGTAAATTTATATAGGTATGCATATACGTAAGTATACATATATATATATATGTATACGAGGTCGGTACCAACTAAACTTTCCCCTGATGCGACCACGTTCGGAGTTCATTTTTATTTTATTTTATTTTATTTTAGGTGTTTTTTTTTTTCTTCTCTTCTCCCTACAGCCCCCGAATGGTACATCTTATGGTATTCGAAACTCCGGGGTCTATAAATAGTCGACTTATATCCACGGAGGTATTTGCTCTCTCTGGGCGACAACGCGACATGAGAATATATCCCTTCGATCAAAAAGGAGAAAAAAAAAGAAAGAAGAAGAAAATAAGAAGAAGAAACGGAGGAGAAAAAAAAAGAAAGGAAAAAAGAAATGATGGATGTATTAACGAGCGACAGCTCAAACGAGACGATTAGGAGAAAGGGGACCCCGAATATCCCAGGGAACGACCGACGTATTTCCGCCACAGAAATCCATGAGCTACCGCGTTTCCTTTTAGCTCCATATAAACTTCCACCCATCACACGTACAGACATTTCAGATATAGGGATTAAGCAATGAATGGATCGCCTTTTACAGTACCTTTCGAAATTATCATCCTTTTCTGTCACACCTGCGATGCAACGAAGGTAAGTATAAGTTTTGACAATCGGATTTTCCTTATTTTCTTTTACCCCTTCTAATTTTTTATTTCTTTTTTATTTTCTCTCGTTTCTAGCTCGCCGGTAAAACTGCAGGAGTCATTTCTGCGCTACGTTGAAAAATTGGAGAAGAAAAGAAAAACTGAATGGAAAGAAAATAGAATGAGAGAAAGAAAAAAACATTTTTTACGGGGTTTTTAGTGTACCCCGTGCAGAGCGTAAAGCTAGACGTGGCGATGCGAGAATAAATTTTCAATCGTAATCCCGGGGTAAAATGAGGCAATATAATAGTAAAGGTGAGCAGTATTAACCGCGCTCGGGTATGTAGTAGCTACCGCGATGGAGATGAGAATGAGCCGAACCGTGGTGAAGGAAAAAAACTGGCAAACGAAGAGAAAAACGGAGGGAAAAATATATATGAGAGAAGGAGGAGGAAACCGGAGGGCGGTGGAAAGAAGGAATGAATCTTTCTTGACGTTAATCAATATAATGGAAAAAGGTACCGCGTGACGAGACGAAAGGGTGCATCTGTTTAAGCAGCTATTTTTTTTTCATCCTCCTTTCCTTTTTTCTTTCTTCATTTCTTTCCTTCTTTCAAATTAACTACCCGCGCGTTGAAACGAATCGAGCGTCTAAATCATCTGACGAAGTCAATAATCCATCAAATGTTTCCTATAACATTATTATTCTACTACATTTCCAAGTCGTTTCTTTAAAGAAACCAATAACTTTTCAAAGCCAATTAATTTTTTCTATTTTTTTTTCTAACTCACGGTACAAATTAAACCGTAAATTAACCAGCTAATGAAGCACCATCCATGGTGTTCCAGAACGGATCAAAGATTATTTTAAGATGCTGCACCGGTGGTCCAGAGTGAAAACGGATCGCGGCTCCCGCGGTTGTGAAATAGACGAACGAAGCAGATTCTTCCTTTCTTTATTTTCTAAACCATTTTTTGTCTTCACTTTGGATTTTTCTAAACGTGCGAATTGCTTGGGAAAAGATAACGCGCCGATCGATGCTAAATTCGTATCAGTTTTCAGAAATTTCTATCATATAATCGTGTTCGATATTTTTTATTTTCATCCGAAATTGCAAAACTTATTTCAAAGTCACGATCTGTGTTTACCCATAGGGATACGTACGTCGATCTGTACGTAAGATTTTTGTTCCCAGTTCTACAGAGTTTATTTCCCATAAATTTGACTCCCCTTTGTTTATTTTTTATTTATTTTTATATTCTTAGGTTTTTGGTACGAGTATCACGGAATAGGGGAGCGAACGTTCGTTGAAGTAAGAAGTTTTCCTTCAGGATTTCAAGCCCCGCTGCGAATATGAAATGAATAGTTATTGGTTATTATATGTGTTATAACCATGCGGTACCACCGATCGAATATACAACGCCCGGAGTTATACGTTATACGATTCGAGAGGGTGCGAAGAAATTAAGGGAGAAAACCTCCTGAGGGAGCCCCGGAGCTTCGGTATACCTAGCGAAGACAATAAGAAGCAGTATCCGTTATGAGACGGGGTTTGCATCAGGAGTGCTGAATAAAAGAGCGTTAAATGATCAGTGGATTATCCGGAGCTCTCGACCCTGGGAATGCAGATTATGTATATCTTGATCCCGGGGGGGAAACTGGAGAGTCTTTACAGTCTTCTAATTAACAAATTCTCTTGACTAAATATCCGCGCTTGAAAACTGGAGTACAGAAGTAACGGACTTTTCTTTCTTCCATTTCTTTTCTTTTCTTTATTTATTTCAAATCGGTTTCAACCCTCCTTCAATTTCATGTGGTATAGATAAGCATACCTGTGGGGGTTCGAATCGCGGACGGAGAACAAAGACGGAGTGACGACGATGCGGAATAATCGGGAAACCTTGAGAAAACTCGTCTCATCTTTCGATTGTAAACAACCGATGGGATCGGTACAACCTCACCGTCCGGACCGACAAACTTTACCATTTTTATTATACTCACTTTGCTTGACGCTCGTGATCGTAGATCAGAGATTTTCCAACCGATCATCCCCTAAAAAGCTGCCGAAGGAGTGCCCAATCTCGATTTCGATCCCGATCTAAATCCTGATCGGGAAATAATCTCATCCCGGGTACCCGCTGCAGGTGCGGGAATTTATTTTAAAGAAGCTTCCAGTTTTCGTGCACATCTGCCCTACACTGATTCACACCATTTTTCTTCAACGTTTTTCTGTACCGTTACTCGAGTCGAAATACACCATAGTCGAGAGTGATTTTGAGACGAAATTCCGAAAATTTTATCATCACGTTTTTGTTGTTTTTTTTTGTTCGTTTTTTTTTTTTGGTAACGATACACCGTGGCACCACTTGTGTAGGAAAACGAAATGTGTGAGGTGTCAGGGAAAATACTTGTTTTTTCTTTTTCTCTTCTTTTTTTTTTACGAGGGCGTCGCGACGCTCACGTCGAAGATTGAGCGTCGGGCAAGAGTTGGGAGTGGACTGAAGCCGATCTCTGTTGCAGGCTGAAAACTCAACAGTGGTGGAAGGAAGACTCTGAGCAGCCCTGCGCAGGCGAGCTCGTTGAGTTGGGGCAAAACGTGAAGAGCGGGGGAAAACCGGCGAATTCCACCCCGAGCAACGCACACCAACCCCATTCGTTGCGGCCCAACCCCAACTAGCGAAGGATACGAGCCGGCGAACGGAAGACGTTCAAGTGTGTCGGAATTTTCTAACGTAGAACGGATAAGGGTGGCGAGAAAATTTGAATGTTTGAGTTGCCGTTCGATTCCGTCGCTACGTTATAGCGACGATCACGAAAGCCCCGAACGACGCCTTGTGCTTTGGCTCCCGTCCGCCCGCGCTACGTTCGTTCGTTCGTTCGTTGGTTCGTTCGTTCGCTTACTTTCGCGTTGTTAAAACGCAAAAAGTTGGAATTGAAACGACAGAAATTAAAACAGGAGCAAACGGTTACCGGATCTCAAGCCAAACCTATAAAGCTCACAATCAGCTTTTCAGTTTCCGCTTCGCCCGTTACTCCTGCCATCCGCATCTGAAAAATTATTACCATTTTTTAAACCAACCAAATATATATAAGGGGCGACCCACATTTTAACTCGATGCACTTTATTACAGCCTTTCTCTGCTCCCCCCCCATGCATCACGAAGGACAAGCTAATGAACTCATTGTTGTATCAATTCCGCTGATTAAATCCGGCAAAGCTTTTCCGGGAAAATGACAAAAGACAATGCGGTCTAAGAAATGCGAAATTTGGACGTCGTGAGACGACCCCGTATTGGCCGACTGCCCGGTCGGACGGGGTTGAACCTTTTTCTTCCTTCTCTTTTTCTTCTTTTAAATTAAGTGCACAGAGAAAACCACTACTCGGAGCAACGGAGAGTTTTGATTCCTTAATAATTTTACAATCCGCAGTATAAAAAACTCCGCGAAATTGTTTGCCAAAAAAAAATTATACATATAGTAGTAACGAAAATTAACGGTGACACTTGACATATCCATTTAATTTGTAATATTCATTCATTCGTTTAAATTATTCATTAATTTTATTTATTTATCAATCGAGAGAACCGCGTACGTAATTCATTGTTACTTGTTTGTTTTGGGATTCTTTGGCTTCAATCGTTTGTGTTGACTCAGAGGGGTGGTTTTTCCCTCCCGCTCCGCACGTGCAAAATTATATTTATTTTGACCGCGAGTCGGTAATTACCCGATTAATTGGTCCGTTTCCAATTAAGTAGGGTTCGAAATAAAGGCTGAGGTGTAACGTAACGAAAAAGACGAGAAAAAAGAACACGACACAACAAAATCAAATAAAAAAATGTTGTCAAAAAAATAGGTTAGAGATTATGGGGTGGTGAAATTTTCGCGGGTCCATGGTTTCTCTCTCACTCGTTGCACGTTCAACCGAGCAATAACTCCATTGGATTGGATAACGTGACTGATATTTTTGCACGTGAGTTAAAATTTCTGGGCAAGTTCACTCGCCCGGGTTATAATAATAAAATGTAAAATTCCCGTACAGTTACCCGTTAACAATGGATGGTCAATTTCTCCCGCTCATCGTCAGTCGACTGTGGTACCGCAGGACATAACGTATAATATTATATCCATCTACGCATTACGCATAACGTATGGTGTACCAAAAACCCCATAGATTTGTAATGGTAATGGTAAATGGTAATGGGATATAACGTTGAGGTTGTAGGAACGCTTGTAGAATACGTAATCAACAGCTGGAGAATATCTTCATTCCGTAATACGGAATGTTAATTAAATCGTCGCACTAAAATACGCTGCAGTCGAGGGAAAAAAAAAACAAGAAGGTAAAAAACTTTACCGAGATATAATTTATCCGTCAATGCGCGTACCGCGCGTGAAACCTTTCCCTTTTTATATTTCCCCCACCCCTCCCCCCATTTCCTCTTTCTCCCGATGGCGCATCTTATAACTCCTGCAGGACTATATACGTTTTCGTTTTCTTTTTACTTTTACTTTCACCTTTTCCCCGTTTTCTCTTTTTTTCTTTTCTCCCCTTTTTTTTATTCGTCTCTATCTTACCCTCGCGCGTATTATAGAAAATGAACCCCTCGCCCACCGTTGAATTTCCTGCAGGCACCCGTGTCCAACCTTAAGCCCGGTAAACCCCAACGAATGATGACCTTGCCAGAAGCTAACGATGTGTCGGATTAGTTAAAATATTTACGTCATTAGAACTGACGTTTAGTTTAGCTAACAATATAAGGGTGTATTTTCGACGTTATATTCGTGATACGAACAATTCCTCCCCGTATAATATTTGGTAATATGAAAGTAAAATTGCCGGGGGAATATTATATTATACCTCGGAAAGAGAAAATGTTTTTCCGACCGCGACCTTATAAACTATGTTTTTGGCTGGAAAGGGGTGGAAGGAAAATTGGCGGGTTAAGAAATGTCTTCGATATTGTGAACGTGACGGAATTTATTCAACGGCATAAGAGCTGCCAGAGATAGATGTCGATCTCTCGAACGTTCGGGAGCGGCGTATTAAAAGAAGGGAGACGAAAAGACCCCGCGGGATAAACGTACATGGGGGTTTGAGGTATAATGTACCTGATTCTACGCGTGTTTCTTCCCGTAGGAACAAAGGCCGATTCCTTACACCCACACCTATACGTATACGAACAGGCGGGGAAAACATGAGGAATAAACTTTTTATTACTCAACTCGAAGAGTCCGGAGGAGAGGGAGAGGGAAGAATGAGTTTTCCCATAAAATATACGTTCGAGCCATAGAGACGCGGTTGGTTACCCCATGCGATAACGATGTTTGTTAGACGATTGGATGATTGAAATGTCGGGGCCAGTTGAACGGGATTTCAGAAAATTGGAAATTTGCAAACTTGCCAATTTCCGCCTGACTTCACACAACCGCAGATCCGTCAAGATTCTGCATTCCCTGTTTTACCAACTACCCCGAATAACCCGGGGGCCGACTGGAGGCGGCAGTCAGTCAGAGCTAGGCTACCATTTAGTGCGAATGCGAAACTGTGCAAAACGCTTGCGCGACTTAAACTAGTCGTATTGACGCCGGTACGCAGTGGTACGCCCGCGCCGAACTGGATCAAGAACGTTCGCATTTATTTCATTCCGTTGCTGAGGATTGCTCTGCTTCGGTCTTTTCAAAAAGAACGAAAGAGAAAAAGAGAAACCCAGAGAAAATTTAAAAAAAAACCAAAACAAAAAAAACAAACAGGGTAAGTGACAAGTTTTCTCGTCGAATCTCACAACGCTGGGACTGATTTAGAACGTGGTACCCGCGAATCTTCGCAGTTGAAATAAAATTCTAATAAAATTCGACGTTGAAACTTAAACGTCTTGTCCCAGCTGAAATTACGCACCTTGTAATTACATAGTGACAGATTATAATAAGAAATCAGTATTTAAATTTCGATCTTCTATACGTATAACCGCGTTTTTGGCGGCCTTACAAGTTCGTTAATTATACGTAGAAAAATTATGCTAATTCCAACGATAATATTTTCGTTATACGCAAGGTGAAAATATCGGAAAATCAAACTACCTAATATAGGTCGAAGATTAGTGATTAAGTCCTCAGCTTAAACGCGTCAGAGGTCAGCTTTAGACGCGTCGTAATAACAGAGATCAGCATCATGGGATCCCGAGACTGAATCATAACCGGCAAAATCTTATAGAAGCTATAGTATAATACAAATTCTGTGGTATTCCGATCTAATTCATCCAACGATCAACACAGTTACGATGATTAAAAAATAAAGAAAAAGCAACTCTGTCTCGAGACGTAGATTGCGATACAGACGCAAATATTGAGTCATGGAAAAATGTGTAACACGCAGGTGATACTGACCGCACTCAACCTCCACCGCCTCGTATCGTTGTTGAAAATCAGATGGCGACAAGCCGCGCTTTTTTCAAATCATCGGCGCGTTCAAACGGTTTTGAACTCCGTAGAAATTAATGAGATAATTTTCTTTATTATTGAAACTAATGAGAATATAAATATAATTTGAGATTTGACAATCGCGCAAGTGCGCGGAAAATATCATTTTATTATTGGGTCCCCCCAGCTACTGTCTTCTCATGTGTCTTATGCTTTTATTTTTTCTTTTTCTTTTTCTCACGGTCCGCGCGTTTTCATGCCCTATAAATAATATTTTTCGCGTTATATTTTTCATTTCGAATGGGAATGTCGATGCAGAAATAAAAGCAGAAAGAGAGAGAAGCAGTAGAAACAGCCGGAAGAGTCGAGCGGTCTCGACGACTATCTTGACTTTTAACACACTCGACGCCCCGACGACGACGCGTCGCGGCGCCGTAATTCCGCGTGTAGTACACCAGTTCGGCCCATTGCGGACGCGCTGATGCAAAGATATTGCGCAGGAATTATAGAAATCTTTATCACCTTCTCACTCTGCACCTCTTTTATTTGGTCTTCCTCCCTCGGGAACTGCAGCAACACTAGCTGCACATGAAATAAAAATGCTACGCGATATAGCGCATGGATGATCTTCGCGAAAAATCGCGCGTGCGGCCCTCAGATTTCCGTCGGACAAAACGCGTGCGATAAATCATATGGAAATACGTTATACCCTCTATGATCGATGTGCGTCTCAGGACGTTTGTTTTTTCGTTTTCCAAGTTTCCGCTGATTCTTTGTTCCCTGTTTTTTTCTTTTTTTTTTTTCCTCTTCCGTACGTGTAATCGTGTCTGGTTCGAACGACGGTCTCCTCCTCCAATCAGTTTTGGATTTAGATTCATTCGGATCGTTCAATCTTCGATCTTGTCGGCGCACTCGTAGCGCGTAGGATATATCAGTTTCGAATATGAAATGCATCTTCGAAGTCAGATGGCTGTAAATCATTTCTCATACTCTGGTCAGCTCGGACCATTGTGCTGTCCGGCGGTTCCATTAGCCGGTATAAATACGAGCCGGAATCCAGCGACGTAGAAAACTGGGGATAGTAGAAAACGAGGGCAGGATTCATATAAATATAAGAATTCACTGAATATATAGTATAGCGCGAGGATATAGGTATACGCGCGTCTGTTATGTGTGTAATGTACGTAACGTATATATTTTTTACTTGGGAGAGGTCCAGAGAGTGGAACAGGAAAAAGGAAAAAGAAATCAGAGAAAAAGGAAAAAGGAAGAAGAAACGTGATTCATATTACGACTCGCCCCGGGTTTTTACTCCCCTGCAAAGAAAATTATTACCTCTTGGATTGAATTATTCTTACGGAATCGCTTATTAGGATTGACCATTTTCAAAGTTCAAAATCACCAAAGATTTAATCCTGATGTCAAAAAAAAAAAAAAAAAGTGCAGCATCCGGACTTTCAAACGTTGAAGAAAAAAAAACCTTCGCATAGATTGTTCATTATAGAAAAAGAGGAAATTGATATTTGTGAAGCGGATTTTCTATACATACATATTTTACGTGATCATAAGTACGCGTATACATAATACACCCTAGGGCGAAAAGGGGCGTAGACTGACACTTGGCAGAAAAGATATAGGGAGCCAAAGACGCGAGGCGTCTCGACGCCACGTCGCGGGGTCGGCCGTCCCCTCTGAGTCCGGGGAAGAAACCCTACTCGCCATGAGATGAAGGAGACAATTTCACAAAAAGTATGAATATCTCTGGCAACACGGAATCAGAATCTAAAAGACGCGGCGATGGGGAAGATTTGAAATTTATGTACCGTGCGGGAAAGAAATGAAAAAAAAAACTAATAATAATAATAAACCCCCGACTTTCCAGACACTCGTGTTATACAGCAGAAAATTTTGTATTCTTTTCTCTTCTCTTCTCTTATCCGTTTTTTTTTTTTTTTTCTCTTGGATGAAAATAAGTCAAACTGAAAATCCCATGTAGATGGGTAGATGATATTTAATTTCGTATTACAATAGTAATTCTTGATATTATTTTCGTTTTTCTAGTTTTTTGGTTTTTGTCTCGCGATTTTATCTGCGAAAATTCAGTAAACGGAGTCGCTGCTGCGTCGAGCCACAGGCGCAATTCGAAATCTCGCTTATTACCCGCATCGCTCGACACGGGGAGGGATAAAAAGATAGCAAACAATTTTCCCCGGTTTTTCTCTCTACTCGTATAAACGAGCTCCTGCTCCCTCCGAGGCGCAGCTTTTCTCCGTCTCTCTGGCCCTGGGGGGTCGTTTTCTCCCATTCCATTCTACTTGCTTCGCTTTCTCGACAGTCGACTGCCCATAGGAGAGACAATGTTATTAGCCTCTGAATTTCCAGAGGCCTTCAGACGAGTGGCTATGGCTGAACTGAGGCAGCTAGCGATAAGAATCATCCCTCTTCTTCTTCTTCTTATTCTTATTCTTATTCTTATTTTTATTCTTGTTCTACCCCTCCACTTTTCTGACCAAATAACAAAGCTATTCAACTACTTTTCCTGAAACCCCGACACAAAGTTATATCAAACCAAATTTACGGTATCAGAAATCTCCAAACCAAAAGTATCCCTTTTCTTTTTTCAACGTCTTTCACTCTTCCAAATTACCTTCTACCAACCGCACAAAATCAAAAAGATAAAAAAAAAAACCAATTCAAACCACAAAGAGACGTTTTTTAGGGGGTGAAAAATCTTTGTTAATCCCGCATATCGACTAGCCCGATACTTGCAGCATTGCAACTTGATCTACCCTGACTAGGAACCTTTATCCAAAAATCCGAATACCCTCTTACGAAAAAGGGATGAGGGATCGGGGCTGGTCCATGTATACAATATCTTTATCTTCTTTTTTTTTCTCCGCCGCTGCGCTTACCGAAAAGAAAAACTCTGGGGCTGTTCGTTATACCGTGCTCAAACTCCGCACACAGTTAAAATATAAGAAAAATATATTTTTTCAAGGCTAACGAGATGAAAATAATTCCAGGTCTTTATATGCGATGGAGAAGGAGAGGACTATGAGACTTCTATTGAATTTTGCGCTCCTAATCGGATCCGTAGTTTCTTTCAACGGTGAAATTGACGGGCAAAAATGTCCCGAGAAATGCAACTGCCATTACTTTCGGATAAATTGGGTCACGGATTGCTCGGAACGTAACATGACCGACATTCCTGTTGACGAGCTAAGCCCAAATGTTTACGTTTTGGATATGAATGGAAATAACGTCGCAGAAGTGACACCCTTTCCGGATGGCATACACCTGAGAAGGCTGCAAATGGCACACAACCTTATTGACTCTCTGACTCGACACTCCTTCGCGGGACTCACCTACCTTCTTGACGCCGATTTTTCTTTCAATAGGATCACGAATGTGGATCCTGAAAGTTTTAGGTGAGTGAAATCGCCCGACGGTTGGTAGGTATGTGTGAATATTTTTGTAACGGTTTTGATTTTTTTAGCGACAGTCCGGGGCTAATAACTTTGGAGCTTCAGAACAACCCCCTGAAAAGGATTGAGGGAATTTTTCTAAATTGCCGATCTTTGCTTTACTTGGATTTAAGCGGTTGCGGCATAGAAAGTTTGAGCAATGAATTCTTTTTCAATACAAGTGCTCTGAACAGACTGGATCTCTCGAGTAATCCACTTCGGAAAATCGAACCTGGTCCGTTCGACCATTTGGAAAACCTTGAATACCTTCAATTGAACAATTGCCACTTGAAAAGCATATCGCCCGCGGCTTTTCCGCGGCTTCAAAATCTCAGAGAAATTGATTTGGCGAACAATGATTTGAAAATGTTGGAATGGAAGAGCGTATTGAGTCCTCTGATACGACTGGAACGACTCGACATTCGAAATTCGAGCGTAACCAATTTACCATGCGATGCATTTTCCGAAAATCTTTATCTCAGACACCTGGTACTCGCCGACAACGAACTCCGTCATTTGGACGTTGGAAATACGCTAGGAAATAATCTCCACAACCTCATGTCTCTCGATCTCTCTAACTGCATGTTGAAGGATCGCTTGACCGAAGAGGCCTTCATAAATGCCAGCAAACTAAGGGTTCTCCACCTCGACGGAAACCCGTTATTCGCTTCCGATTTAACAGCCGTTTTGCACCATTTGCCGAAGCTGCAAATAATTTCACTGAGCAACTGCGAACTGAGGAAACTCCCCGAAGCATTTCAGGATCTGGATCATCTTCAAGTTTTGAAAATCTCTCATAACCCGTTGAACAACGCGTTCGTCGGTCTCCTGAATCCCCTGAAATCGCTCGAGTACCTCGACATGTCGTATTGCAAATTGGAAGACGTTGGTAACGAAACTTTTTCAAAAATGACCATGCTAAAACGGTTGATCCTGTCTGGCAATAAACTGCACACCCTGGAACGAGGCATCTTTGCAAATCTCACGCGACTCGAGACCCTCGAACTTGACGACTGCGATCTCAAGGCCCCCTTAAACCCTGACGTTTTTGGCGACCACCCTTACGTCAATATCCGTGAATTAAAACTTAGCGGAAACCCCCTGGTGGTACCAAAAAATCTACCTATTCTACCGGAACAGTTATCCGGGGTGTTGATTCTCGATTTAAGTAACTGCGAAATTTCGAGTTTCTCCAAAAATTCATTCGACAATTCACGAAACCTTACGAATCTTGATATTCACGGTAATAAGATATTTTCTATGGACAGTCTCGGCTTTCTCAAAAAGCTTCATTTCCTCGAAATACTCGATCTCGGCAACAACGATCTATCCTCGATCCACCCGAGTGTCTTTGACCCGAATCCAAAACTCCGGTATTTGAACTTAATCGGAAACCCTTTCAAATGCGATTGTTACATCGTTGAAATGTGGACGTGGGCAGAAAGAGATAAAAATAACATACATCTTCTAGCCGGTAGTCTAAGTGCAGAGTTCGTCACCGGATCTGCTAAAATAAAAAAGCGCCTGATGTGCACCTACAATGAAAATGATTTCGAAAAAATGATCGAACATAACTCGAGCGCTCTTGACAAAACTCGCTCGAGCAAAAATGATTTCTCACCAAAAAGAACATGGGCAAAATACGTCCGCGAATCCAACTGCCCGAGTAAATGACTTTCGGCTTCTAGCACCGTGCAGAAAAAATCTGATTACCTAAAAACGGAACTCTGAATTTTTATCGCCGATCCAGCTGATTGCCACGGTGCTAGATTACTCACGTTTTCTCAATTTTCTTTTGACTGATACCGCACTCGTTGTGTAGAAGAGAAACTTTCCGCGCTACCATAACGAGGGGGCCTTGAATTTAGAGTGTCTTTTTTTCCACGGAGAAGTCGGTCGTTATGCCGAAGATTAATTGAGACCAAAGAATCTTTTTTGTAAATTACTGGATACGTATTATGGATATTTATTATTATTGTTTTATTATAGTGTTTAAAATAATTTTGTGATTTTGTACGCAAGTAAATAACTCGTATTAACGTATAATTCATGCATTTTGATTCCTTCGAACAGGTTTGAAACCATGAAAATGATATCACGAACATGTTTTCTTGTTTTTGAAGCGTTAAAAATGACTTCACGAGTTCGTCATCACTACGACATAGTGATCGCGATCTACAATCAACAATAATATTTTTCGTGTTTGCGAGAGAGCGTGATTTGATGAGAGTTTTAATTTTCCTGATATGCTAATTGGCGCGGGTCGCGGAATCGATATGTTGGAAAAGTGGATAGCGGCGCGTCGACAGTGCTGGTTTCTCTTCCATCGTCGTCGTTGGCATCGACGGCGGCTGGTAAGACCTATCGAAGAAGAATAAGAAGTTTCACTTCGGATCGACCGCAGCTAACTTTATTAAAGTCGTAGTGAATCGGCGTTTTTTTCAGCGTTATCATAACCAACTACAGAACGCGCGTTACGCAAGAGCAACGTGGGACGTAAGGAAGGAGTGTAGTGATGGAACATGGGTGGAGTTCCGCCGGTCGGTTTTCTGCGCTCCCGCAATGCACACCGCCACACGAACACAACTACTAAATTGTTAAAAGGTACATGACTAAGAGTTGGTATAAGTCAAGCATAGCTAGATTTTTTCTAGCACTCGGATGTAAAACCCGCAGACTCTACGTCACGACTCATACTTGCCTACACTCCGTACTCCGTACTTCGTACCCGCGCTTCGTGTATATTGCTCGGTTAAACGGGCGCACGTGCATACGTCCGAGCAATCAACGCCAATTTACTATACATACTTGAAATTCACCATCAACTGCCAGTCTAGCGCGGTACCCGGTGAACGTCGCATGACGTTGATAAACAACAAACAATATAAATAAATAAAAATAATCAACGTCGCGAGTAGTATCCCGGTCTCGCGGCACAGATACTATACATTCGAATCAATTGTTGTTTTAATCGAACGATTTTCAACCGTTATAAATAATTTACACATTCTCAACCGATACACATTCCTGTACTCGTAAACAGATAAGGGAATTTTCATTTCGATCTCATCGTCGACACCATGGTGGAATTATTTGAAGCAATTTTGGACGTACCGAAAATCTATTACGGTGCACTACTTGGAATAGGATTCTGCACTTACTATCTATGCGAAGTGGTCAGAGTATGTATACTTTTTATGAAATCAATCAATCATTTTTCATTCATTTATTCAATTTTTTTTCTTCCTTTTTTAAACACCGGTAGTATAGAAAATTGTATGATCCATATATAGCTTATCCGCACACTGCACATATATAATAAAATATGCGGCAAAATAATCCATTGCAACGTTTTTGGTTTTTTCGTTTATCTTAATTTTTACTAACAGTGTCCAACGCGCGGTTCGCGAACTTTTATAAATCCCCTCAAGTTCGACCCCGTCAATGGTCATTAAAACCCATACGACCACATTATGTTCGTACTGTGGTGTATATAATACGTCGGTGTACGTTCAGTGGTTATTCATTTGTCTATGCATATGTATGTATAAAAATAGCTCATGTATATTTTAAAACGTATTCAATCTCTGATCATCAAGAAAAATATACCATGTACAATATGATTGTATAAACAGGTCGTATAGACAATCGCTTCGAAAAAAAAAAAATAATTCATTACATCCATAGCAGCGTGCGCTGGTTTTTATTTTTAAATATTCTATAAACCTGCACACATAGGTATGTATAGTTTAAAGTCAACTAAGACCCACGCCCCGTATTATAAATTCTATGAAAAATTCCTAATTTTCATCTATTTCTATTTCTGCGTAATAAAATTAACTATACCGAGGTAATCGGCACGAGTGTCAAGTCATGGAAAAAAAGAAAAAAATAGACGATCAATTCGCCTATTTTGTGATAAGATACCATAAATTTACATTTTATCTATATCACCGATATCACATATATACGCGTGCGACTTTTTTGTTTTTTATTGCCTTTCTTTTTTCGTTTTTTTTTTTTGTCCGAATTAGATTAACGATATCAGGAACGAATTATTTCGCATGTGAATCCCGCGAAATGCTATGTCATGAACTATTCCATGGATTTTTTCTTTTCCTTCCTCTTTAATCAATTTTTTCCCCCATTCTTTATCAATCCATTGGCGTTTCATTAACTTTGTTTCTATTTTCAGAGGCCGATCCTAGCCTGCGCACCTGGTCCGTTTCGTGATTTTTTGGAAGATAACATTCCCATAGTGACCAATAAATTTTGGCCCACGTTATGGTGCTTCGAATCAAGGGCTCAAACTGTGATGGCCAGTATACTGCGTTCCAGATATCTACCGAAGGTGATGTATCGTCGGTGAGTTCGATTTTTCTGAGAGAAGAAAAAAAAAATAGTATACAATAAATAAAAAAAATTTAACTCCCTCTTATCAAATTTATTTATCGCCTGTAATTATCAGAGCAGGCTCCGCACATAATACTATCTATGATAACTATTTCGTTTTCCATATACTTCGGGGTCGAAGTTCGCGTATGTTGTAAACTTTTTTTGCCTCTTTAATTTTTCCCCTTTCTAGGTGTTTTTTTTCTCTTCCGAATGTGATCTTATACGTCGAGTTTGCGCGGTTAAAGTATCGCACGAATTGAACCACAGCTTCGGAGCTTTTGACCAATTCTAATCAGATATGATCGATGAAATTTTTTATTCAGTTTTTTTTTTCCTTAGCCCGGAATTTGAATTCCGGAATATCCGCGAGTTCGATTCTCTTATCGCAAGTGTTTGAATTTTCAGGTAAACCAGATATCGATTATTTCAGTCAGTCGGTTGCCAATTATATATGATAAAATTTTATCATGGAATAATTAAAGGTGAAGGAATTAAGTTAGAAAAGTCAAACAATTCATCGAAAAATGTTGTCGTAAGCCGGAAGCTATGTGTAATTGTGCGAATATCGATCGGTTGCATAAATGTTATCGCATGCACTTTGCTACGAGAATATTGAAAAAGAAAAGCAATGAAAAAAAGAAAATGAATCGATTATGTCAAAGAACAAAAAAGAACTAGTTCATCAATCGCTCTTTTTTTCTCATTAATGACGTACCTGTACACGTTACCAATATTCATAAAAATGAAAAAAGAAATGGATTCTGTAATAATGTGAATATATTCAGGGAGATTCTCGTACTGGAGGATGGAGGTGAAGTGGCGTTGGATTGGGCGGAATCAAATTGTTCTCCACATTCACCGATTGTACTAATCCTTCCGGGATTAACGGGTGCCAGTCAAGCCGAGTACATAAAATGTCTCGTTGGAGCTGCGAAACACGTTGGAATTCGTTGCGTGATTTTTAACAATCGAGGCCTCGGGGGCGTCGAATTAAAGGTCAGAATTCTTTCCCTGGATTTGCTTAATTTGTTCATTTATTCCTTTTTTTACCGCAGTTATTAGTAATTGCCTTTTTCGTGGCGAAATCTTTATTTTCAGACTCCTCGGACTTACAGCGCAGCAAACTGCGACGACTTATCCGAAGTTGTTCAGCACGTGAGGAAACTTCATCCCAACGTACCCCTAGGAGCTACGGGAATCTCTATGGGAGGGTAGGTAATTTCGTGTCTGTATATTTTAGGGGATAATCGAAAGTGAATTATTTCATTTTTAAATTGACAATCTATAATTCCCTCGCAGATTAATTCTGGGGAATTATCTCGCCCGTCAAGGACCTGCGGCATCGGCGAACATAAAATCAGCTCTGATAATATCGGTACCGTGGAACGTTTTCGAGGGTACGAAAAGCATAGAGAAACCATTTTTGAATTTAATGCTGAACAAACATTTGGCTAGTAATCTATGCCGGAACGTTAAAAGGGCCGAGCTTCAATTAAACGCAACAGAAATACCGTTCGATTGGGACGCCGACAACATAATGAAGGTGAATGAATGAATTATTTTCTTTTTTCTTCCTGTTCTACGTTTTTCTTGACGATTTTTTTTTTTCTTTCCTTTTCAATTTCAGAGTTGCAAAACCGTGAGGGACTTCGATCAGAGTTTTACCATAAAACAATTCGGTTACAAAGCGGTCGAAGATTATTACGCCGACGCTACTTTACACGACAAACTTCACCGCATAGAAATTCCCGTACTGTGTCTGAGCGCCGCCGATGACCCGTTCCAACCTCTCGAAGGTAATTTAACTTCAACAATTCGCTATAATAAAACGCAATTACGATTACACCACCACTGCACAAGCAATAAACCATGGCCATTCGTCGCTTACGATGACGAGCTGAAGTAGCTACAACGAGAAGCTTAATCGTCAATTACGTCACAGTGCGAATCTACCGAATAATCGTTACAGGATGAAAGTAACGTTACATTTTTATTCTTCCTTCTTTCATAGATACTTCAACAAACTTGTGAAATTTTTCTTTTCGTTTCTTTCACGAAACGTTTCTTTTCATTTTCTTACTCAATTTTTTCGTTTCAGCAATTCCAATCGAAGAGGCAAACAAATCAAAGCACGTAGCAATCGTGGTGACATCACGTGGTGGTCATATAGCATTTTTGGAAGGAGTATGGCCGGTTCAACAGGAACAATACATAGGAAAATTATTCTCTCAATATTTCACCGCAATTTTTACCCAGGACTTGAATTGTGGGAGAAGCGTGTCAGCGCCCTAGCGAATAGAAATTTAGAGGGGCAAAGAAAAAGAAAGAAGGAAAAGAAAAACTGTAACCGCGATCGGATGACAATTAAGAATTATGAACGAGTCTGTAATTGTAAGTTTGCCTATATAACTCATGCGACCATGGAAAATGACGTCTGAAAATTCGTATTTCGAATTCGCAGTATAATCTAAATTGACGTTTTGAAAGAAAAAAAAAAATTGTTTCTTAAAGATAACGATAAAATTAAATAAGTACAAAGAAAAAAAAAAAAAGATACGTATGCGCTATTTTGTATATTGTACATATTATACGGGTATATAATGATGTATATAGGTGAACTGAACGAGGACCAATTGTGATACATAATAAATAATAACATACCTTCGAAACGTGATAAATATTAAATAAAAGAAAATGAAAAGAAAAAGGGAAAAAGGGAGAAACGAAAAAAAAATAATTCAAATATAACTAACAACGATATACGTGGGTCGACTATAATATAGGTTATAAATTGCGATCTATCATTCCGCACATCGATTAATAATAAGTCCGCGATAATTTCGATAATTGTATGGACTATTTCCAGCATAATAGGTATACAATGCGCCTATTATCAGCTATCACATTGTAAATATTACTAAAAAATATGCAATTTAAAAACTGTACATAACATAGTAAATTTGAGGGCATTAATCCATTAGCTGTCAAATATTATCTACTGCCTCCTGTTTCGGTGTAGTAATTAATATACAATCGATATCTACGTAATTACTTATATATCCATTGTTATACGTTATAACATACGCCAAAAGTTGTTGTTGTTATATAAATTAGATACTATTCTACCTGTTATTAAATTCCAAAAACTACTCGTTGTTATCGTTTACATATATAGGTATATATAACATTGTTGATAATATTTTAGCTAATATTTTTAATAATAATAATAATAACAATAATAATAATAATAATAATAACAATATTAATATCGATGATAAGAATAATTGCTGGCAGCATAAATTCCCTGTATTTAAATAAAACTGTTGTTATAGTTGCTGCTTTTATTATTATTATTATTAAACGGAGACGATAGGAAAGAAGAAAGAAAATAATTTAATTGATAAATGAATAATATCTATACCAGCATTATAATAATATAGAGCAAATATCAATATGGATACGATAAATATATACCATACACATATCATTCCTATATATTTTCATATATACGACGCGGAAATAATAAAAATTGAAAATAACATAACGAATCCGAAGAAATAGTTGAATATTATACGATTTAATTGATTATTATAGTTATGAAAGAATGATCGGAAAAAGAAAAAATTGTGTGGAAGATCAATGTTGTGTTTTGTGATAAATAAAATTTTCTAATTTTCAGCCATATCGAATACGCGTATAGACCCCATGGAAATATAATTCGCATACGCAGAGACACAGATAAATAGGTGAGTTATATTATATAAAGTTTGAAAATATTTTATTGCGAAGTTTTATAAAAATTTCATTAACCGCAATAGTTTTGATATTTGTTTCACTACATGGGACTGTAACTGTAACAAATGCAAGAATATCGGAAATCGATGTGGATATAGCGCAGCTTTTATTAAAGCTGCCCGAACGGACCGCGATGCCTTCGAGAATTCGATGTACGAACGCCCTGATGCTACCGAATATTTTTCACCCTAGAAATAATCGGATCTCCACAAGAATGCCCAAGAAATCTGAAAAATGAAGGAAAGGCCAAAGTTAATTGCTCAATTTGTTATTTCTTTTTTCTTCCTATTCATCAGAGACTTTTCTTTTCTTTTTTTTTTAGATATATGAACGACGCATCCCGCGCGAAAAACGGGAAACGTGGGATAGCTGGACGGGATCACGTCGCGAAGTCTGCCCAACAACAGCGAGGACTCGTTTTCCTCCACGGCTTTAAAATATCCGTAAGAATTAATTTTTTGGAAATAAAGTTTCCCCACTTACGTTATACTTATCTATATCAGGTATATTTTCACGTTCGAGAATCCAATGAGAATAATAGCATAAAGTACTAGACGGTGCACGATCCCCATTATATTACACACGTCGACATTATTTTGCCCCCGCGTATAAAACTATAATATCCTAAATTTCCCCGTACGGCGTACACTGCACGCTTTTGAGACCATAAATTTTGTGTTCTTTATTTCCTTTCTTTTTTATTTCTTCCTTCTTCACATATGCAGCGCCTGGTGAAAGAGAAAAAAACAAGAAGGAAAGGTATGCAAGTGTCTGTCGGTTGGTATATTTTAGTCTCTGCACGTTGCATCGCAAAAATTGTACTACCTAAATGCAGAAGGCAGCAGCATTTACTTCGAAACTTGCAAGCTGCAGCTTCGGAGCTGCTGGCAAGCGAATTATACGTTATATATTTTTGGCGCATCTCTTCGCCGTGTAAATGCGCCGTGGTAAACCTTGATGTACGTTTTCAAAACAAATTGACTTTTTTTCTTCTTCTTCTTTCCTTTGCATTTTTTTTTTTTCACCAAAGAGCGAACCATTTTTTTTTTCACCGATTCATCTCTGACGTTTTTTTGCCTGTAAACAAGTGAATTAATAGATTTTGTTACAGCTTGTAAAATCTCGTACAAGATTTGCAGGCTTCCGATGCAATATAAGCGATGCAGAAAAACGAGACGAAATAAATTCGAAGAGAAAAAAAGGAAAGAAATTAAACACAATCGCAGCTCGGCCATCCTCGTCAACGCAGCAGAACGTCGAGCATCTAATTGTAACAACTCCCCATCTATCTGTGTGGGCCAAAATTTTGGCTACTAGCCCAAATTATTGTTAGAATTACTCCTTGAATCATATTCTGTTTGTTTTCATTTATTTATTTATTTATGTTTTTTTATTTTTTGGTTTACGCGAGTTAATTAGTTTGTAATTGATTTGATATTATTTTGAGTTAAACGCTGAATAGGGAAATTGAGAAATAGGAATTTTACAATTTTTGGAATTTCGACTCCTCGGGTCGCGTCATCGATTCGTTTGGAAAACCGCGTGGTGTGCTTGTTGTACAGCTTATAACGTTGCCGACCCATAGGTCGGACGGCGGCCATCGCATTTTTCTAGCTTTACGATCAGCGATGGCCCACTCGCTATATTCGTTCCATCTCTGTCTGTCTAGTACGACTAGCGAAGAATAGAGAATACGTAATATGCGGAGAGTTCGATAATCCGAACCGCGCGAACAGAAAAATGAAACGCCAGCCTCATCGTCTTTTTAAAGAAACAAAAAAAAATTACAAAATCAAGCACGAATTATTAAAAAAATTAATTTTTGGTACCTTCGCTATAGATGCAGGAATCTAAATTATTGTCGCACTTCTAGATAATTATCTACAAAGAAAAAAGAAGGTTCGTAAAAAAGCTCTTTACTCTTTTTTTTGTCATCTTTTTCTTTTTGGTTTCATGCGCTTCTCATCGTCTGCAGCAGTCAGTCGTGGATTTCGAGTTGTGCCGTGTTATGTCATTTGTTTTAAAAATAAATTGAACTTGGAACCTGTCAAAAGTAGATCTTGAGTGACGGACTGCGTTCAACGTCTTCGCACTGTCGTAACTTAAAAAAAAAAACGTGTATAACGATAATAAGAAGAGGAAGAATTTACTTCGGCCGTTGAACGAAAACAACTTTCCCCGCCAAGGAAACAAAATCAGATGGATTTTATGTCCGTCTTCCTCATTTTCTATACATTCGATCGACGTTTTTTCCCCGTTTCATCGATCCGCTTGAATAACGTAACTTCAGCTATACTGCATAATTTAGTTGCTAATTATTGTTGAGGAATTTTATTTATAGCAAAAAGTACAGACCATCAGGAGGGTTTTTTTGTAAATTTTAGTTCATTACCACCTAGAGACTCTCGGTGATTTTACGAGCCTTCTATTTCTTAATACTACTTGTCATGGGGTAAAGAAACGGATGTAATATATTAGTCAACGGTTACGTGATCAATATCGGTTAGTTCTGTCAATCCGCGACAGCTCTTATTCTCAGTCTCTCTCTCTTTTAAAAATTTACTGTTGTTTTCCAGTCTAAAATTGAACTTCCTCGAAGCTCTTATGTCCCTGGCAAAAAAAAAAATCAAAAGCGAAAAGAGAAAAAAATTATTCTAAAACCGTGTTATATCACATGCAGTCAAAATTCACTGGTTTCTTCCTGCAGGAGCTCCGAGTGCAGTTGTAATTATGTAAAATCAATATATATGACATTTCATACGTCGGTACTTTTCTTTTTTTTTTCCTGCAATGGATATGACATGTCCCTGCGATATACCTGTATACATGATTATGCCTATTTTCAGGTGACGCCGCCGCCAGGGTTTGAAAATTCCCGAGGGAGGATAGCTGCCGGTGGCCGTGGTATTGATCTGCGAACACCTTCAACTGACCTTCATCCACTCGCGCAGAATCCACCCGCAAAGCTGGTGAAACTAACGAACGCGACCTACAGCAACCCAGCCGAGTATCATACCACAACGTACAGCTGATTCCCAGGCGAACCCCCGTAAAATCCTCCGTTTCTCTCTTTTCTTCCCGCAACACCCCCGAATAAAGCTGCTTTTACACACCATAGGAATGCGGGATACCGTATAGATCGCGTTTACATTCATGCCGTACAAGAAATTTGCGTGACCTGCGTATAGGCGCCGCGTGAAGTCGTAAAGAATATGGTTACAAGGGAATTCTATGATGAATTTTATTGCCGTTGTATTATTCCGGTTAAAAAGCTGTTTCGTTATCTAGATAAACTCACTATATTATCTGATCTTAATTTTTAACGCC
The DNA here is from genome assembly GCA_963932425.1 of Athalia cordata. Classification (NCBI taxonomy): domain Eukaryota; kingdom Metazoa; phylum Arthropoda; class Insecta; order Hymenoptera; family Athaliidae; genus Athalia; species Athalia cordata. The sequence continues at coordinate 3,864,490 of OZ010627.1, forward strand.
ACTTTTATGGGGCTGTTAGACATATAAAGCTGAGCTTTTAAGTGGTGCGTGATTAATACGTCAAATTAAGTTAACCGCACCAATTAGAGATAAAATTGCGTGTTTGATTTCCTGATTGCCACTTTTCAGAAGTTAGGTACACGCAATCCCGGAATATTCGACTATCGGGTTAATTAATATATCTACACAACTTCGCGACTATTAAATTTTCACGCTCCGTTATTCTGTGATCTAATTTAAATAAATTCGAAGAGTTTATCGGTGTCATTATTGGCAACGTTAACAATCGCAAGGTCCCAGATATATGCAGCCGGTTTCGGTGCGTTCTAGCAGACGACGTACACCACTTAGAACATAAATACAAAAGCGTTTATCTACAATTTACACGTGTGACACAAACGCAGTTCCGATTAAACGGCTCGCATGACAGAAATTCAACGCCAATAATTTTTCCAAGTAAACTGTAACCCGCGCGTACCTATCGGAGCTCGTCACCGCCATATTTATGTCCTCTTCATCGATATTCAATTTACCGATATTGATCGATTGACATAAGAAAAAAGCATCCGACACAAGAATCAAAATAGAAATATGAATGCTCATTGTCTGCATCAGTAGTCAGCTCTCCACATATATATTTAACCTGGCAAGAAAAGCTAAGCTTCGCGTTTCTCGCACTTCAGGGTCTTACGTATACCAAATACCAAAAGCTTCTCAAATTTCAAAGTTAAATCACAAGACTATACAGCCGCGTCTGCAGATATACAGAAACAATAACCAGCTGATCTAAAACCGACTCACGATCAGCCGCGATCCCACAAAATTTCAAAGATCAATTATTCTCTTCACCCCGTTGAGAAAATTTCGAAAAAAACCCCTCGATGCTTTCGATTAGAATCAAAAAGCGAACCGGGTAGGAGGGAGCTTGCAGGGGCTTTCTCTTCCCCGCACCATCCCCTCGGTTCAAGTCTTCCATACGTATAGAAGCTTCGGCGAGGGAGCTGCTCGCCCCCCGTTTTTCCCCCCCTGAGCTTTTTTACTCCCCTCCGTTTATGTTCCGTATAGCCGTCGTCGCGGACGGCATCGTCGGGTTTTGCCGTCGGGTAGCCCTACGGATAGCGAATTCTGATAGGGCGGACCCCGTGCGAATCGTCGCGTAACTGGTTCAAGAGCCAGGTGGAAGTGGGGGTGGGTTAGAGGGGGTGAGGGTGAGGGGCAGGGGTAGGATACGAACCACCTCGGGAGGTACCTCGGATGCGGTACGACTCCACTCAGCTTCTGGCTCACGTATCTGACGTACCTTCAACCCGCTGTCAAGGGTACCAGTTGTGCACCGTGTGCGATTTGCCTTTTTCTCGCTAACAAACTTCAATAAGGTGAGTAAAGCAAGCCCGATCTCACCCCCTTGCGCAAACGGCTCTAGAAACGAAAGAAAATAAATAAATAAACTCCGTTTCCACCCGATAGAGAATTTCTTCATTCATTCATTTTTTTTCTACTTTTTTCACAATGCCCAGTTTCGATCAGATCGAACGTGTGTCGGAAGAGCAAGAAAAAAATATATAAATCAAAATTCACAGGAACTTGGAGAAAAAAAGCTCGAAACGAAAAAAAATTACACGTATTTCAATACATATTCGATCGATTGGGAATGAAGAGAACTCTGACGAACAACTTATAGTTCGTCATGTTCTTCCGATCGATCCAATTCTACGACTGTATATATACGTAATTTTCTACAACCCCCCCAGCTGATGCCCTCCTCGGTTGAATAATTTTCGGATGAATCGATTCGTAAAACCGCCCTTAATTCGATCGGCGGAAAAAATCGACCGTCAGTGGCTTATTGTATCTGACTTTTCCATCCTAATTTTCGTCGTCCATTTTTATTATCATTTTTTCCATCATTCGTTACTTGGTTTTTCTATACTTCGTCAAGCTGCGACGAAATAATTATTTTTGACGTGTGTAGAATTTTATTTATTTATTTTTTTCAAATTTGCACACGTCGATTATACCGCGAACGTTATTTCGCACTGATCGGAAAAATGAAGTAGACTTGTCGCAGTCATTAATCATTATATTGCGCGAACGATAAGATTGTCCGATATTATCGCAAATCGGTTAATGAAAAAAACCCGCGAACGGCGATTAAATCAGCGAAATATGAATTCAAAAAAAAAAGAGAGAGAGAGAGAACGTATCGAAGCTCCGAAAAATTATTCATATTTTTCCATCGCTTATTTCTGACGAGCCGGTAAAAATGATTAAATTTTAAACGCCTTTATTATTTTCTATACTCGGGGTTTAATTATAAGCACTTTTTGTCAGGGTAAAACTGCAGCCGGTATACGTGCATTGATTATTAAAAGTATTATTGTTATTATTCGTTTTTTTTCAAAGTCATTTTAGATCGAATAACTGTTCGCAGTGGTCAGCAACAGTAAGCTTTGGTATAATTCAAAGCTTTTTCCGAATTTAACGATATTCGATTCCATGGCTTCGCGGATTCCGCGACGCGCTCGGCACTCGCATTACAATTATCATCCCCTAAACGAACGCTTCGGGTTTCCTCCCACCGAATTCGTCACACTGTACAAAGCCTGTCGTCGGTTTTCTAACGTTCCGACTTCATCTATTTTCTTCTATTTTAGCAAAGTTAGTAACAAAAACTTTCGAGTGTAAATAAATAAAATCAGATATGAAACGAGCGGAATAAAAGCCGCTAAGATCCAGAAGACCAGACCACGACGATTATTCATTTTAGTTTTATTTTTATTTTTATTGAATTTAATTTCTTTTCTTTTCTTTTCATGGTTTTTTTTCTCTCGCATCTCGTCGACGCAAATAAATTTGCATTCGCATCGGGTTGTCGACCGCCGCGCGTCGGGGATTCGCTAATATAAGCCGGAGAGAGAGCTTGCGCGCGCAATCCTCATGATGCACCATAATATATAGTGTATATGAACGTAATAATGCAACGTACGGTTTTATAATTCGAAACGGAAATTAGTTGTTAACTGACGACAGCGCGGACAGACTTCCCCATCCACCTAATCACCATCTAGACATTCCAATTGAATTTCAATCGGTCTGCATCTTATCACCAGAAATTCGGATCCATGTGACGCAGCGATGACGATTGGAAAAAACTTTGAGTCAAGCTCGAAAAAAGCGCGGATTCGATTTTTGTTCTCCCCTTTTTTTTTCCCCTTCTCCCCACGATTTTTTGATCAGACTCCCAAGTTTCATCCGAGCGGGGTCGGGGAGGGGAAATTCTTGGATAGGTATGTAGGTTGATAGTGAGGTGGGTCACCTGCTCGACCGAATTTCAAGGGTGCGCGTCGTGCGCAGATTTTCGTCGCGATTCTTTCGACGGATCGACGCGGCGGCCGCAAAGATATAAGGTCATCCCGCACCCGGACTGCGCGTGCCCCTTTAAAGTCTCCCGAATCTCTGCTGCCGCATCGATTTGAAAATTTTTCAATGAAATTTTAGTTTTCTTCTTATCTTTTAGAAATCGTTGAAATTATCGTCCGTAACGGAGGCGACGGTCAGGGACGAGCCCGTGAAAATTTTCTGATTGAAATAAAGAAAAAAAATTCCATCGCAATTTTATAATCGATAAGATATTATTTCGCGTTCGGGACGTTTACCGGTAGATTAGGATGATGATGTATAGTTTCTTGGAAGACATCGTAAAAATTAATGACATTATTTCTAATCCCCTCTATACCTACTCTCGTGACTATGGGACGTTTATTAAATCGCGATAAGAATTCGAGGGAGTCTCAGCTGGCCGGTTTTCCGTTACATCACAATTTTGGAGATAGGGAGGTGGGCCGCGCCTGCAGCTGATTTGATTCTTTTTTCTATCGAGCTCGATTAGGCCGATTGCAAGATTACTCGATTCGTTACGTGCGGTTTTATCAATGGGACTATACATAGGAATAACCTGACTGGCGATTATACAATTCCGATAATCTAAATCACGCGAAGTTTCGAGACAAACATCAGGTTTATTTAACTCCGATGACGTGGTTGTGCGATATAACTGCGAAAACGATAAGCGATAAAGAAAAGAGGAAAGAAAAAAAAAAATTCCAAAACCACTCGAAACGATAAAAATCTCTGCGGATCGAAAAATCAATTGCATCATTCTGCCTCATGATGATCTGATAGATTTTCGAACCGATTGATAAGAAGGTAAAAAAATGTCATGCTTTTTTTCGTAGCGATTCTGAGCCCGAATTTCGAGGTATACTTTCGAGCAAAACACCCTGTATAAAATCTGCAGGCGTCGAGGCCGAATTGTAACAATTTGGATGTGTAATACCTGCATCATCAGCAAGTGCAGCAGCTAAGCCTAAATATAAGTCGGCAGAATCTGGTGCGCGTTGGCATCTGCCGGGAGCAGAGCGGAGAAGAAAGAGAGAAGAGAAGAGCAGAGTAGATTATCTCCTGGGGATGATGTTTACCGTTTGGCGCGCGTTTACTCGAAGCATCGCCCTCGCCTCCCGCTCTCCAAATATGCCAGAGTTAGCCCGCGAGACGAAGGCGAAATTAGCACCACCTCGTGCTTTTCAACTATTCCCATCATCGTAACTCTTAAAACTCTGGATCTTTTCCAGGTGGTCTTCGTTGCATAACGAGTAATTGTTTTACCGCCATTTGTACAGAAATTTCCGCATACGTTACGCAACCTTCGCCGCCTAGACGTCCTCGAGACATTGGCTCTGTCAGCTGTCAACTAATTACGTCAAAATACTCATCTATATTCATAATTGATGGTCATAACCCTTCGGTTTAAAATTGTTTTTTTTTTTCTTCCTTCAATTTCTTCACGAATAAATTCCCTCGTGATTAACGATCGTCGTCCGATCGTTGAAAAATCGATTTTTTCCTTAACAATCCACAGAAAACAAATTTCATAATGATAATAATTATTCGAAACGGGGTGAGTTCGGGCCCCGAACTTGTCGTATAATTAGCCCAACGTCTGACCCGAATACCCGCGATTCTTTCGATCAAAGTCAGACGATCGATGACGTTTGGATTTGGGCACGCGGTATTCTACCCTTGGCTCTTTCGGCGTGCAGACTTTTTGACCCCGTGACCTTGCCCTCGTCCATGTTGCGATGGAGGTGGTAATAAAAATTCTTCGAACGATCCGGATGACCAGCCAATAGCGCGGGACATTTTCACAATCGCTGCGGTCAGTCGATGGATCTTTTTTGCTTCTTCTTTTTTTTTGCAAATGATAAAATTTTCAGAATCTTTACACATTTTCAGCACTTCGTGATTTTTCCAGCTCGAAGCCAACGGGGGGATGAGGACAGCCGCGTGTTAATAATGCGTCTGACAATCTGCTAGTCTGCATTTATAATGCGTTGGTAATTCTCAGAGAATTGACGATCCCCTCGGCGAGGCCGTCGCCGTTTATGCGTTGGTGGATAAGTTGCCGTCGTGACTCTTCATCTCCGGTGCACGAAGTCGTCACTTCCTAATTTGCACATTCATACTCGCTCTATGCTGCCACCCTCCGTCCAGTTCGTTCGAGTCCTGTACGATAATAATTTATAATTTCCCATTTGCGGAATGAGGAGAAAAAAAAACAATTATATCAACCGATTCGCAAGTTTCACGTCAGGAGAAAAAAAAAAAAAAGGAAGGACAAGGAGAAGAGGAATACAGACAGTCTGCCAATCGACTCGTCAAATTGTTCAACACATTGTATCTTGACACTCGATCTTCAGCGACATTAAATATTTAGATCATTGAAATTAGCTACTTGGCAATGAGGCGCTTAAAAATACCACGAGACGTATAAATAAATAAATAATTATTTTCTTTCGCGATCATCATCGAGACGATCTCAATAGATCGTAGTCAATCAGAGTCTATTAATTACACCGATTTTTTAATCGTCACCAAGACGCATTATTATAAAATAGTAGAATTATTTCATATAATTTTCGTCCAACGTCGCGGTCCGCCGGATTCACCGCGCGCCCGAATCGGGCAACCCGCGATACGCGCGCGTGTCCGTGGTAGAGGTCATAACAACAAGTAGAGTAGGTAAACGGTTGGTCGGACACATCTGATATTTAATATCAACTCCCGAATTTTCATGAGTAAATTATATTTTTTTCATTCATTTATTTATTTATTATATAACTTTTTTTGCTGTTTCTCTTACAAAGATGCAACTTTATACGTCACATCGATATCATTTGGAAAACGTTATATAATTACGTTACGCAACGTTGCCGAGTGATTCGCAACAAAAAAAACACTTTTTTTTTTGTAATCTCTTTTTTTTGTTGGATTTTTTTCGACACCTGTCAGTCATAATCGCGTTAAAACGTAATCTTCGCATTTTCGATTTTGCCAGAGATAATCGTACCGCTTATCAACGCACACCTCAAGTGTTTGCAGATTATTTCAGGTCATTCGTTATCATCGTGTAAAATAAACGAGTAGTTTAGATTCCGTATATAATATTACGACGTGCAGATATCATGTATATTAAATGTTTTCTTTTTCGCGAACTTTATCACCTGCGCTTCTAAGATTTTCAATAAATTCACTAAACTAAGCACGTATTTATACCGCTGCATAGCCACGAAAAATATAAAAGTCGTTAGATTTTGTACAGTAAATTTGTTAAAAAAAAGAAAAAAGAAAAAAGAAATTAGGAAATAAGGGAAGCTAGAAAATTTCTAATGCCTGAACGAAATGATAATTATCATCATTATTTTTCTTTTCATTTTTCGTTAATTTTCATTCACTGAATTTTGAAAGAAGAGTCGACGTGATTATCGGGTAGATAAGTTACGAACTGCGAACATGTGTATAAGGCATATGAAATTACAACGAACGGAATGTGAAATGATCACGCAACGGGAATGACACTTGAGTTTTTTTCTACCCTAGGGGAGGGAGGGGCAGGAGAAGGATTAATTGTTGAATCGGATCGGGAAACAAGTATCTATAGATATACATAGAATGGGGAAGAAATATCGCGAGGTCTCTATAACGCGCGGAGGTTTAGCTGTACAAATGTTATAAGAAGCAAATATGTAATGCCCGTTTATCACGCTCGCGATCCGCGATAAAAATGGTGTCGGGTTTCTACACAGAGGAAACTAACCGACTGCCTGATGATGATGACCTGTCTACAACAACTCGTAAATTCTTATCCGAATATTTCCAGACACAATATTATACGTAACCTTATTTCGCGTGCCCCTTACCTCATCTCTCTTCAACCTGATTTAATCTATTCCCTTCGTTTTTTTTTCCTTCTAATTTTAATCGTGCACCACAGATTTTCCTACGAATTTCAAATCGCAGAATTTTACGGATGAAAATTTTTTTTCTTATAAATTTTTACGCGCCTAGTTTCCCGCCCTTTTTTCGTTTATCGACAGGATCGAAAGTTTTTTTCTGGAACGAGAAATAGAAAAGCTGGGAGAATTTAAATTAGGAAGATGATAATTGAGAGAAGGAGTAAAGCGAGGAGGAATTTGAATTGGTTTTTTTTTTTTTTGCTTGCTTTTTTCATTTCTGAAATTAGTGCGGGAAGAATTCGAGACATCCTCGGCAGGAGGAAAGAAGGAGCTATAGGCGTGGTGTTGGTTAAGTTTATAGGGACGCCCTGGACCTGGACCTGCGTAGATGTGCGTGTGGTCCGCGTCGCCGCGCGTGTTATTGCGAATATCGACCGATGCCCCGGGTTCGGATGTGCACCGTGGGGATGTACCTTACACTCTCGTACCCCCGTAAAATACATCCCCATAGGTATATATAATCCCGATTCTCATGGCCCGCGCGGCGTCGCTCATGGCCCCACCCTGCATGGGAGACGCGGGGAATCTGTACCGGGATCGGCTACGGGGGTGGCGGCATAAACTCCCGAACGCAAAATCTCGCCTCCTCCCCCGCGAACACCGGCGCGCTCTCTCTTTTCCAGGGGATTTCTCTCCTCCCTGCAAAAGCTCCTGATGCGACGATCAGAGCTAAGTTAGTGATAGCGTAGAAACTGTAGTGTTAACATCACATTAATCATTTTTCAAATATACATCTATTTATCATCCCAACTATCGGATTAAATACACGTGCCAAAAAGCTCCGTAGCAAACAAATTTTTTCCCCACCCCGAAAATCTTTGGATATGAAATGTGGAAATTATAGAAATTTGAAAAAAAGCTCACATACCATTCGATAATAAGAGGACAGTGGGATACGAATGGAATATAAAATCATTGCACTTTCGATAGATGTGAGAAAAAATGGTTGATCTTTTTCCGGAAATGTTCTGAAGGGTTTTCTACGTGCAGTGTGTGTTCGAAAAATTAATAATCGCGAAAATTCTGGATGACAAGGTGACCCACCCTTTAGAATTTCTGACTTGTTGGTCCTCGCGTCTTCCCGGGGAGTACCGATAATTTTCATCCCTATACCACACCCATATTCGAGAGAGTTAGGAGAGGAGAGAAGAGAAGAGAAGAGAAGAGAAGGAGCTCCGCCTCTGGACGACGAAGTCGCCCGATCCTTGGGCTTTCTGAGTTGCAAACCTCGCTGTGAAACGCTACTGACAATCGGGTGTTGCGCGCCTCGAAAGTGACACTTGAGATTTTTTTTCATGATTGACGACGACTTATGCGATCTCTTATCAAAGCTCGCGAATCAGTTGCGATTATAAAATACCAAATTGACCGCTCTTAAATACGCCCGCACGACAAAACGCGATTTTCGATTTCAGTTATTAGACTAACGCGGACATCGCGATCTGCACGGTTGACTTTTTTCTTTTCTCTGTCTCTCTTTTATTTTATTTTTTGTCCATTCAAATTACCCATCGGTAAACGCGTAGTTTTCGAAATTCAATCCCTTATTCATTTTTCATATTCATTTACCTGAGTTAAGTTCGGGTTTTTTTTTGTTTCTTACTTTTTCCATCGCAAAAAACAAGAGGAGGTATTTCACTTTTAACCGTGTCAGTATTATTATTATTATCATTGTTGTTAACGGTGTCCTGAATCGCTGAGGAGACACTTAAAATAATTGTTGTGTGAATTTTAAAAAGTGCCAAAAAAACAACAAATTTTACCAAGGATACTTTTATAATATAATTATTACACATAACGTGACAAAAATAAAAATAAAAAGGGAAGAAAAGAAAGTTTTTATTATCTCATTAATTCGAGGAAAATATCATAACCAATATGGGTGGCTGTACTTCAAAGGATGCAACATCTAGCGATGAGTACGTATAAAAATATACGAAGAAAAGTGATATGTGGTTTTTTGTTGCCTCCAAAATTTTGCACGTCATTCGTTATGCGGAATATTTCGACGTTTAAGACCCTGAAATGCCCCGTCAATTTTTTGGCAGCTGCAGAAAATTTGGAAAAAATTAATTTAAAGAACAGGTTGAATTATAATCGCGAATCGAAATCGTCGGCATCTTTCCAAATCCCGTAACTTTATTAGATACGTTGATTGTAATTTGAAATATCAAATCTGCGATCGCTATCGGTATCATAGGGTATCGTTCTTATCTCTAATTTTTCTAAGCCTTTAAATATGATCGTTTTTTGCAAAAGAGCTGCGGTATGCGCGTCACGCGGAGGTTTATCTGATTGCCAATTATGTGTACAGATATTAATACAGCTATACGATTGAAATATAAATGAGGAACAAATGAATCGATAATAAATGAGTTTCGAAGTTTTTGTAAATTTTGACAATTCTGAGCTGAGGATTTTTGAATTTTTCAATGCCGTAGCTGAGGTGAAAATGTTCTTTGGCGCGATGAACGTCGGAAGTCGATTCTTCGGTATCGCGGTGACGACCTCCAAGTCGTCCTTCTCTTCGGAACGCGTTGCGCGAATTCTGCGCAGAAAAATGGCCGGGTCTACGATAAACGAGCGAAAGCACTGGGTCGTTTACGGGGTCCCTTACGGAACCGGCAAAGTGTGAGTAGCTTACCCCCCAACGAAATAACGCCCGCGTTGCGTTGCCGAAAAAATCCAAATTCGAAAAGAATTAAAACCAAAGAAAGATGATTAGAAAATCCGAAACTAAAAAGCAGTTTATTCGTCCCATCTTCACAATTTTTCCCTGTCCCGATTCGCACGTTACACCAATGTCCTTGGAATCCTTGATTGGATGGATGAGGAAGTTGCTTTTGGGCGATTTCGTCGCGCCCCTGAAGGTAAATTTTCCAAGTGAAATAAATCGAGCGATTTTCCACCGCCGCCTGACTCCGATTTATACGATCGTCATTTTTTTTCTCCAATATTTTATCCCAATTTCCAAAGCGTCGTTGAAAAGCGAAAGAGGAATCAACGCGGTGCGGTGGAAAGTGAAAACGATATTAGAAATTAATCATTATTGAAATAGATCGCGGTATTATTTTTTTTCAAATGATGATTACTTCGGAATTTCGATTTAACGATCAAACGGAAACTGGGTAATGTGGAGACGAGTAATAATGAAGATTCCCGTTTTATTTTCGACTCTTTTTTTCCATCGCAGCAAAAAAAATACCATGGTCGACCAGCAGACGTTAGAAAAGCTCGAGTCCGGCTACGCCAAGCTTGCGGCTTCGAGCAGCAAGTCCCTGTTGAAGAAATACCTGACCAAGGAGATCTTCGATCAACTGAAGACGAAGAAAACTTCCTTCGGTTCGACCCTGCTCGACGTGATCCAATCCGGATTGGAAAACCATGACTCTGGCGTAGGAATTTACGCGCCGGACGCGGAATCCTACACCGTTTTCGCCGACCTCTTCGACCCAATCATCGAAGATTACCACAGCGGATTCAAGAAGACCGATAAACACCCCCCCAAGAACTTCGGGGACGTTGATACCCTTGGCAACCTTGACCCGACCGTGAGTTTCATATAAATCATCTTTGTGCTAGACTAGAAAAGTAGCTTTTCAACAATTTCCAAAATTATCCAGGGCGAGTACATCGTTTCTACCCGTGTAAGATGCGGACGTTCCCTCGAGGGTTACCCCTTCAACCCTTGCCTAACGGAAGCTCAGTACAAGGAAATGGAAGACAAGGTTTCCAGCACCCTATCCGGTCTTGAAGGAGAATTGAAGGGAACCTTCTACCCGCTTACCGGAATGGCCAAGGACGTCCAACAGAAGCTGATCGATGACCATTTCCTCTTCAAGGAAGGTGACCGTTTCCTACAGGCGGCAAACGCTTGCCGTTTCTGGCCAACTGGACGTGGTATTTACCACAATGACGCTAAGACCTTCCTTGTTTGGTGCAACGAAGAGGATCATCTTCGCATTATTTCCATGCAACAGGGCGGTGACCTTGGACAGGTGAGAATCCTTTCTGCCCTTTTTTTTCCCCCATTCCAAAATCGTCGATCAAATTTTTCCGCGATCTCGAATCTAAAAAAATAGCAGACGTTATACTTTTGGACGGTTGATTAATCTGTTGAAATTATTTTCTCCGGATCATTTTAGGTCTACCGTCGTCTCGTCACAGCCGTAAATGACATCGAAAAGCGCATCCCATTCTCTCACAACGACCGTCTAGGTTTCTTGACCTTCTGTCCTACGAACCTTGGAACAACCGTCCGCGCATCGGTACACATCAAGGTTCCAAAGCTTGCGGCAAACAAGGCTAAGCTCGAAGAAGTAGCGTCGAAATTCAACCTGCAGGTAAAAATGAAAATGAAATAAATGTAACGACGTAGTTCGATTCTAAGTTAATTGAAATTTCTTTGAATTTCGTTGAACATTTGAAAATAATTTCCACAAATTCAGGTCCGCGGTACTCGTGGTGAGCACACCGAGGCAGAAGGTGGTATTTACGATATTTCAAACAAGCGTCGTATGGGTCTCACCGAATACGACGCGGTCAAGGAGATGCACGACGGTATCGCCGAGCTGATTAAGATCGAAAAGGAGCTCTAATTATCTGAGTTTCCTAAACCTAAACATACCCTCTCTAAGAGCACCGGCAACGAATAACCACAACAACAACAACAGCATGAACTACAACAACCGGTAATTTGTTATATGTGTACCGAAGAAAGTCAACCAAAAAAAAAAATGAGAAAAAAACCCGAGAATTTTAACCGCAACCAAAGCAACTATTATACGTTATCGATATCATGCCAAAAAAGAATAATGATTTTGACAACAGCAGCAGCAACAATAATAATAATATAATTAGCATTATCGTTATTTTGTTGTTGTCATTATTATTATTTCTATAAAGAGTCATTATTATCATCATTAATATTATTCTCACCTATTATTATTATCTATTAATATTACAAGTATTATTATTATACTATGTTTTTAAAACACGACTAATGTCATTAATTGTTATTATATATATATCACGATTATTGATTAATCATTATCATTATTATCACTGTATAATTAATTGTTGTTATACGTGAAAAGATGAGCTTCGTTTTTTGTTTTTTGTTTGTTTGTTGGAATTAAGTTTTATTTCCTAATCTAAATAGTATAACCAAAGCTTATACCAAAAAAAAAAAAAAAAAAATAACTTAAAAGACAGCTAGAAATTTGAGAAAATTTAAAACTGAAAAATATGTTAGAAGAAAGAAAAAAAAAAGCAGCAACTCCATTCTATATGCATGTATACATGGTCGTTGCATATATGGAAAAGTGTAAAAGAAAAAAGCAAAAGTAAGTCGCAGTCACCGACATAAACTTGTACCTTTCGATTGGGTGTACAGTACGTATAATATCGGTGATCGCGGTAGAATGGTCAGTATTTTATGTTACCAAAAAAGGCGAAAAGCAAAAGAAGAAGAGAAAAAGGAAAAAAAAACTAAAGCAAAGCAAAGATTTTAACTTACTATAATACACGAATAAATGAATTAACGAACAAGTAAAATGATTAATTACGTAAATAATGAATAAAATTAAAAAAATGAAAGAAAGTATTTAAAAAGAAACAAAAAGTTTACCTACAAAAGGTTTAGGTATGTGTAACGATACGACAAGTGCAGTATTTTTTCAAGGCACTGGTGCTGTTATTTTGCTTTTATTGTTGTTAGGGTATTGAACGTACCGTACGTACTACACACCGTACTATAATGTATTCATTAATCGTGCTAGTGCTGAAAATAACGTTGTGATATCGATTAAAAAAAAAACAAGAAAGAAAAGAAAAATAAAAAAAATAAAACAAAAATAAAATTAATGAAAAAAGATACCTAACGACGTTGTTTTATTGATATTCTACCTATATAACATTGTGTGTAACGTGCATATCAACATTGCATTAATTATTAATTTATTCGATTTTTTTCAATTTATTTATAACGTGGGTAATGATTAAACAGGGAAATAGAAAATCATCTAGGCAAATAAATGAGAATTGGAATTTGAATGATAATAGAAATATTACGGAAAATATAATAAGTTTATTGTTTGATCTTTAATACTGTAGGTAAGATAACGCGAACTTCCGTGAAATGATAATATAAAATGAGCAACAGTAATTGTATTGAAAAAACAAATGATAATGATAATAAAAGTTACAAATTAATTGAATTATCAAACACTTTTGAAACTGCAACAGTTTCGAACGTTGAGGATTCTTTTTTTTTTCAATTACACTGAAAATTGATTAGGTGGTAATGAATAATAAAATTGATTGTAGATATTTTGTATATTAATCGTAAACATTATACATAAATTGGTATACATAATATATATATATATATTATTTATATAATATTCATACAAACAAAAATTAAATGTACAACTGCAACTTCAGGAACACATTGTTGTGATGGGGAAGTATATTTTTAAAATCACTCGTTATACATATCGTAATTAATTGTTTTCTTATTTTTTCATTCTTTTTTTTTCTTCTCTTTTCTCAGCAATTCGAGTCATATCGAAATAAACTTCACCCCAGTGTAGAGATGCCGCAATATTGGACGAACCAGCTGTGATTGAAAGACCTTATCCTACTTTTCGTACACGTAGATGAAGATTCGGTAAAAAATATCATATTTTATCAATGTAAATATATATATATATATGTAGCTATCAAAAAATACGAACGAAAGTATAGGAAGACGAAGCCTTTCGCGTGAAGCGATTTAAACGGTAAGTAAATTCTTTGCGCGATTATTTTGTATATCGAAAAAAAAATTTCTGGCGCTTAGAATATTTTGTCGGCGGCCGCGTGCAGCATTAAAGTTGTACTCGAACATTGAGGTTTGGCAGACGGATGAGAAAGTAAATATCTTTGTATAAAATTAGCGTATAGTTAGAGTATATCAATAGAAACAATGTCTACCAGACTTAAGTAATGCGAAAAAGTAGGCAACCCTTTCTTCATGTTTAACCCATTTTGTTACCCTTTCCTTGTTCGAAGTACATGAAATCCTGTAATAAAATAATTATACGCATTAAAAACTTGAAGAAAAAACTCGTGGAAAATGAAGAAAAATGATTTTAGGATATGTACTTACAATTAGGAAGCATGCTCCGAGAAGAACTGCCTTTATTTTGACGTCAAGATCAGCGGGAAAACTGATGCCGAAAACATCAGCGTCCGTAAATGCTTCACGAGCAAATCCGGACCATTTTTTAGAGATACGGCCAACTTGATGCTCACCGTCTGTCGACAGCACCTGAAGATTTCGAAAAATCGAACGTTATTAAGATTTCATCTGTTATTATTTAATCAGAAATGATCTTGTGATTATTTTTACTAACGTCAAAGTCAATGTCGCAACAGGAACACATGCAGATCTGGCCTTTGATGCTGAGTACGGCGTCTCCTGTTGCGTCGTTGACCGAAAATGAAGGTCGAATTGGATTCCAGTTTTGGGTAACCGAACCGATTTGTACGCCGTTCGAGAACACCTCAACTTCCTGGTAATAAATAATATCAATAAATTATTTGAACAGTGATACATGAGTAGTTTTTTTTTTGTTTCAGATCCAATCCGTTCGACAAATGACCGCACCTGTAAACAGCATGGGAAACAACAACTGCTGCACTTGACGGGTCGTTTAAGGTGAATAACTTCTTTCATCGCGCCGTCTAGAATTCGCATATCAAAGTGGCGATAACTTCCACAGCACATTCGACCGCAACAGTCAGACTCTTCGGCAGCGTAGTAAACGACCTGACCTCGCGGATCCTTTATCACGTACTTGTTTTCGGTCTCCCATCCGGTAAACGCTGAAAAATCGATGTAACATCAAGAGTAAGATATCGTGCAATGAATGAGACAATAATAATAATAATTATATAGGTGAGAAAATTAAATGAGTAAAATTATTTTTACACGATACCTTCGAGGAGCTCCACCTGCTGATCAACCATCAGCCGATCAAGGGCCATAAGATATTCCAAGCCGGGTGGACAACTGCTGTTTGGTATCGGCCAACCACCTGAGGATACGGTAACAGATGAATTAATCGATAATTATAAAACACGCACGCATATCGATTGTTATGTAATTTTATTTATATAAATTGTTTATATAAACACCTTCGTTCTTCCTCACTTAGGAACCGCGTGTAATCCTTCTTCTTTCTGTACCGTCTAATAGTTTGTCTTATAACGTAACGACAGTGTCTTCGTAATTGTTTTAGCTTCAATTTCCAAGAGGTTTCAAAATACTCGGATTCCATGATGCTAGGATTGAATTAAACTACCGGTGATTTTATTTAAAAACATAGTAGCATCGACATATTGTCGTGAATATATATAGGTACTTTATTCCCGCGTGTTAATACAATTTGAATTATTTATCCAGTTTTTCTTGTTTTTGTTTCAGTGACTGAAAAATTCTCCGAAAACTCAGAATTTCATACGACGTTAGAACTTATGCCGAGTGTCACACAAGCTCCTCCGCGGCTAGGGCAACTATAACTTGACGGTAATTGTTTTCTCGAAGTAATTTCTTCTCGTCGATCAAAGTTGAGAGTGTTTTCACAGCGTTTATCTCGTTAACAGTAATATCGTGGCACCCGTCACACAAACATGGGGAAAAAATACGGTGTAATCTTTGTTTGCCTTAAATTAGAACAATGGCGCGTTATCTCGAACGTTCAAATGACAGAACTTAAATTAACTACGGTTTTATTTGTATCTATAAATCCCGGCGCACTCATGCTATAGATTTACTGTACAGTTAACGTATGAAAGTCGTCAATTATTGTATTCCAAGTTTCAGTCAGATCAGTAGTCGATTAGCTCGCACGTGAACATTAATAAAATGACGTTTTTCAAACCGCTCGAGGCCGCGGTGAGTTTAGATTGAAAACTAGAAAATTGAGTAAGATGATTCGTACCTGCCGGCGGTTGCACCGGGACTCCAGGTTGCATCACAACACCAGGTTGTCCGTAAGGCACACCGGGTTGAGTATAAGGAACACCAGGTTGGTTGAAAGCAACACCAGGTTGAACGGGCATAAGCGGCATTGTCGGCGCATTCGTTATCGCCGATCCTTCGGGAGCCCATCCCGGTTGATGAGGATTCTGCCAAGACATATTAACGCTTCGATTCTACGCGCCTGAAAATTCAAATGCGTTCTAACCGTGAGAAAAGTTTATGCAATTTAGTTTTACGTCAATATTTTACGGAAACAACATAAAATATCGTTTATTCTACACCCGAGAAGAAAATAATCATTATTATTCATAAAATTATGGTCGATTTATCAACGCCGCTTATCTTTCTTCGACCTTACAATCCCGAAGAGGGACATCGATCCGCAAACTATTCTGTAAGTTATCGTTGCTCTTAATAAAATATTATAGAAATAAGGAGCTGATTGTGAATTCAAATGCAATAATAATTGAATGGCTGTGTGTATATTATTGCATTGACGCGAATCTCCACTGAACTCTGTAGAGAAAAACAACATTTTCCAATATTTCTCACCATACAGCGTTATTGATTATGAGATGAATGAAAACCTGAAAAACAACTGCACGTAATTGATTCAATATGAGGAAATCAGAGTCTACTTTATTGGAGGCATAAATCGAATATTGCCAATTATTTGATCGTTGGATTTCACGCGAATAATTCAATTAATTTTTATTTTTCTCGCGCCGGGCAATTATGAGACCGAATCAATGCGATGAAATGGTCAATAGTTTTTACCGACAGTGTTAACATTATCTTGTATTGTTGAATGTCATTGAAATGCATTTTTTACTCTTAGCACCCGCGATAGGTAATACAGTTCCCAGGCGCAAAAAACGAGTAGCTGGAAAATTGATCAGTAGCAGAAAAAAAAGGAGAGGTAGACGCCGGTCGACGCCCATCGCCGACCGACGCTTCTTCACTGACAGTGTAGATGAGGCGAATATCAAGGTTTATTTTTTGAGGTCGTTACACTGTACGCTGATATCGATGGCAATTTATGAGAGAAAAAGGGAAAATTAGGCGCGCGTTACCAGCCGTAATGTATACGAGACACAGAACTAACGCGTATTTTATCGTTCCAACTATAATTGTTATCGCATTGGATGACGAAATAAAAAATTAGAAGAAAAAAGAAAAAAGAAATCATGTTCAAACACGAGAACCGGAGGCGGCTTCCGTAATCAACAGTAATTTGTTCAGGAATTAAGAGACTTCACAACTACGACAATTAGGCGGTACTATGGAGTCTTCGGATAAATAATAGCTTCCATTTATTCCGTACACGGAAAGACGTTATACGGCCCTGAATTCTGATTTCGGTTGAATGTGCCGATCTGGTCACTCCTCCTGATTTTTAAATGGCCGGTTGGCCATTTGTTTAATTATTCAATACTCGATGGGAATGATGCATCACTATGTTATGCGTCCTTAGCATTTGAAATGACTGCATCACCTAATAATAATACAGTCAGAACACATAAAAATACGATAAGTAAAAGTTGAGACTAATTACATGGCATGGTATGAGAAAAGCCGAAGCGCTGCAATCGGAGAGTCGATAATTATCGAGTTGTCATTCAAGTTTATTTTTACTTATAAGTATAGATAAACGCAAAGATGATACGTGTATACCGTAGGAGGTACTTGTTCTAAACGTTAGACATTTTCTTTCACTCTAAATTTTAGTTCGTTACACAACAAGTGCATTGCACTAGTACGATGGAGTCTACATAGCCGGGAAGTTTTAGGCCTTTCATATCTAACAAGAGATTTGAGAAAACTATTACGATTACACATGATATTGATAGAGGCATGACTCACGTGCTTTGATTAGTCCGAGCTGTGTGGGGCGGTGCCGTTTATAGTTTTATAGTTAATAAATAGATCCTTCGATAGAACGTCCCATAAACTGATCTCTTGGCCGTTTTTGAGTATTGAACTAACAGTATTCGGAGCAGTATGTCGAATTTACATTCCTCTCTCGCATCCTGCTTCCTCCTGCAATTTCCAAGAATTTATTTTTAGTATTGTACGCGCATGTGCGTGTCGTCGTCAGCTGGGCTGATGGTAAAGGAAAGCCTACGTGAAGGATCGGTATGAAAGAGCGAGATAGCAACAAGCCAGTAAATACTCGCCGCTTCCGGTATCTTGCGACAGCTTTCAATTTAATTTATACAATTTTACATGTCTTCGCTTACGGCTTAAGGGCTCCTCGGTCATCACCGAGGATTTTTTACCGTTCGAGTCGGAGGTTATCTCATTCTAGTTGTCAAAACGTCATGTACTTTCCTCCATTTATCGCTCTCGATTGTTTCGATGCAAAATTGAGCGCCTCGGTTACGTAGTCCGTAGTGTCTGCTGTAGAGAGAGCCACGAAACAATTTATTATAATATTATTTCAAAGTTACCAACTAGCTAATAATTAAAGCGGTTTTTTAAAGATCGAAAGCTCAACGGAATAATTAACCCCCTACCAGGTGCTGAATCACCGATGAACTTGACATACTTTGTGAAAAGAGAAATGGAAAAAAATATCGAATACTCATGGAATCGTGAATCATCAATGAGGAATCTTGTGTCAATGGCCATTATTGGAATCCTATACCGTTGTCATGCAAGTATCATTAACAACTTTGCTATCAACAATAAACTAACTAATGTAGTATTTACTTTTGTCATTTTGTTGTCCCAAGGGCTTGCAAATTACTATTTCAATTGTAGATTGACGTCGAAACTCGCACGTGGCAACGTTTAGCCGTTAATTAACATCGGTGAAGTGGCGCGCGATCCACGGAGTTAATTTTTGAAAGAGGATAAAATTGGGATAGCAAGACAAGAGGGTGTCATTCAACGACTACGCGGTTGGTATCAATGTTATTAATAATTCGAGGAAAATCCTCGTTACGAGAAGATGGCGGCTTAGGTTATACTGTATGCATATGCGTGTTTGACGGTGATTCTTCCTTCGGCGACTGACGAGTCAGTCAAGTCTCCCCAGCCCTCGGTTCTCGGAGTTTCCAGCGATCTGAGGTCCTGGCCTCAGTATCTGGTCGGACGTCAGAGCAATCAGCTATCCTGTTGTCCCGCCATCCTGTCGGCTGTCCGCTGCCAGTACTACCGTCCTGCAGTTCTGGAATACCTCGGGGGAGGCAGGGGATATAACCGTGGTATTCGCGTAATCGTCAGTCGACAGTTCTCGCGACGAGTCGAGTCATAAAAGTGAATTCGGGTGAACCGTGAAGTGAGGGGCAGTTGGAAGTGCGTGCAGCGGTGGTGTCATGTCTCCCACATCCGAGTCTCGTCCTATGAGCTAAGCCTAAGCTGTTGAGGAGGAACTAAGGAAGGCTACGGTTGCTCCCTTTGTGCTAGTTATACGTTAAAATTCTATTAACCTCGATGAATCTAATACGAAAATCATCATCAGGGAGTTTAAGCTGCCACATCCAAGTAGTGAGGACTTGCTAGCCCAGCTACGGGCTCCACGTTAAAAAGACCTACAGTGTGCTATTATAAAAAGCCCGTGTCGAACGTCGAAGGCGTATTTTAAAGATGCGCGAATTCAAGGTAGTCGTGCTCGGCTCGGGCGGGGTAGGCAAGAGCGCGCTGACAGTGCAATTCGTGTCTGGTCTTTTCATGGAGAAATATGACCCCACAATAGAGGACTTTTATAGGAAAGAGATAGAGGTTGACAACTCACCCTGCGTTCTCGAAATCCTAGACACAGCCGGGACCGAACAATTCGCGAGCATGCGTGACCTGTACATAAAAAACGGTCAGGGTTTCGTCGTTGTATACAGTTTGACGAACCACCAAACTTTCCAAGATATTAAAGCAATGAAGGAGCTCATCACTCGTGTCAAAGGCACCGAGCGTGTCCCGGTGCTACTGGTAGCGAATAAACTGGACCTCGAACACCAGCGTGAGGTTTCAACAGCGGAGGGTAGCGGACTGGCGCAATATTGGGAATGTCCTTTCGTAGAAGCCTCCGCCAAGAACAGGACCAACGTCAATGAAATGTTTGCGGAGATCGTTAGGCAGATGAACTTCAGCCCCGAGAAGGAACAGAAGAGATATTGCTGCTGCACTATACTCTAATACTTAATCAAAACCTTGGCCGAGCAGACTGAACGACGATAGGTAATAGTTGTAGGTAAAATATAATAAGGCATAACGAGACTCGGCCGAGTAGTTACGAGCTGTGAATTAAGATTGAGAAGAACGGTGACAATTATCGCCATGATTACCATGATTATGATGATGATGATTACAATGCTTACGATGATGCATAACAATTTATTAACGACCATGTATAAACTCAGTGACAAATCTATTACATTTTTCTATTCGGGGCAAGAAGATGAAGGATAGAATGAAAATGAATTTTGAAGATGGAGATCGAGATGAATATTACGTTTCATATTCTGAAACTAATTGTAAACAGATATTTTAATATACCTACATGAATAGTATTATATGTGCACGCACAGAGCTTGGCAAGGTGCTCCGTTATACGTATTTTCATTGCATGAAAACAGTGTCGTGAATTTTTCCCGAAATATCAAGCCTGTTATGTACGAAAACTTGACAAGTGTTCATAACTATAACATGCTTTGAATTGGTCTAGCAAAGGTATATGTCGAACCAAAATTATCCAAAACTTTTCTACCGTGTAACTAATTTGTGTAACTTTGATACTGCTAAGAATGTAATTTGACAATCGACATTGAATTTACGCAGTTTTTTTTATCAACTGCCTTGCTCTGTGGTTGCACAGATATGGTATGTAACATTATTGTAATATATATATAATATACAAATTATAGGTGGGCAAAAGAAGAAAATGAAAAGAAAAATAAAAAAAAAAAAAAAACAGGAACACAATGAGATGAAAAACGAATCGTCGTAGTTGTACCAGCTTGAATAGCTTGAATATACCATAGCAACGAGACTGACAACAACGACATCGACACCGACACCGACAATTACGACGACAAAAACGTAGATACAAGAAAAAGAAAAATTAATGTGAACTGAAGAGGTAATAAATAAACCTTGACTGCCCTTGTGTTTGTTGAAAATGGTAGCGAACCATTAACAACAAACCAAACTAGATATCGCTCGCTTTCTGCTCAATGAAATGAAGTAAACTAAACTACTTATAGAAAACACTTGACACCCGTTGTGTATTCGTCCAACAGGGCCATATTACTCGCAAATTAGGTGCTGAACGAAGATAAAAATAATGAGAAAAAAAAGAAGAAAATAAGTAAATAAATAAAGAGACAGTAATGGAAAGCAGGCAAAGGGATAAAGAAGGAATTCTAGAGAAATAAAATATAGAGGAGTGGCGCTCGGCGTTAAAGTAAATCACGAATTGTTAGTTACACAACGTAGTACCGTAGTAATAATAATGATAATATTAATATGAATAATAATAATAATAATAATAAAGTAACATTAAAATGGTAATAACGATAATATAGCTATAATAATATTAATAATAATAATAACAATAATAATATTGATATCAATAATAATAATAATAATAATAATAACATCAGCAACATTAATAATAGTGATAATATCTGGAATGTCGTTGCTTTATATACATGAATGCACGTCTCTGTTTTAATACAATTTGTTACGAGTTTGTTGAGGTAAAGAATTAAAAATGTAAAAAAAAAAAGGAAAAAAAAAAAAAGAAAATGTCGCTCCCGTATATTAGAGGTAGTGAAATTATAGGTCGTGTGTAATTTTCTCGTGTGACCAAAAACTCATGTACGATGTTGAATATCGCTTGGATACCACAGCAGTCATTATATTATATGAGCTCGATATTAAATTTCAAACTTCATTAATTTCATTCGACAAGGTGTTATAGAAAAAAGACCGTACAAGAAGAAAAAAACAAAAAACACAAAAAAAGAGCATTGATAATAGGTATAACAACACCAAATACACCCCCGATTAACCATATATAATATTCAATGTTGTATTTTCTATCATAAAACAATTCTGTGTTCAATTTTATTCGTAAAATATCTTTCTATTTAAGTGTGAGAAAGTGAATTTTAAATTTCTACTATGGGAAGTTCCACCTTTAATTAACAATATAACAGAAAAAGCAAAGCAAAGAAGAAAAAAAAAATTAAACGTATAACGACCGCCCTGATTGGCTGAAGATAATTTGATATACTCGAAGAATATTTATCCATATTTTATCATAAATTCAATACGATAACCGACATTAGACAATCGACGTAATTAGCTAATTATTGCGAATTGTGAGGCCCCCTCTTTTGTCTATATCATACGTAGTAGGGTGGGTGTGTATTTTTATCGATGCGGATGTAAAATCGTCGAGATTTGTTGATGGATGGGAAAAAAAAAAGAAGATGATGACGAATCCGTTCAACAATTGTTAATAACGAAACTATATGCGTTTATTATATTAATTATGATTATTATTATTATTATGGAACGCCGCGTTTGCTTGCTGTATTTTCTTACGAACAGTGTTGTTCTTCAGTGATGTTTGATAAGTTTTCTGTTCTATTTTTTTTTGTCGGTAGATTTTTTTTTTTCTATTAATAAATCGTCTGCAAAATCGCCAACTACATACCATTATAATATTGAATCACTAATTTTAGGCAAGTCGTTTAGATAGATCTCCAAGTAATCAATACTCAAAATAATCTATTTATATACAATTTGTACATGATATAAAAACTGACTATAGCCGCTGATCAGCTTATCCCAAGTAAATAAATAAATAAAAAAAAAGAAGAAGAAGAAAAGAAAAAAACAAAGAAAAAAAGAAAAGAATTGCATAATATTTTTCTAAACTAATTAAACTATGACTATATACCGACATGGTTGAATTAAAAATTAAATGCAAATCATATAAAAAAATGTTAATCGTACTTGGGGAGCTATCGGCATCTTTTCAATGTCAAAAACACATGGAAAAAAAAACTATTATGATAAATAAAAACCGCTCATGCGTCAGCCAGCATATCACCTTAAGGACCAGAATTGTTTTTACATTTTTTTTTTTCTTTTCTATTCGTTTCCGATTTAGTTTCAAACTTTTCTTTCCCTTTCGTCAATCATCAATTAAAACAATTGACAAACATGATATATTATACATTATACAATGGATAAAAAACCTTCGTAATTATTGATAATTAGGTACGTATTTACGTACCGACCGCAGTACACGTTCGATGTCGCGCGCAACTGACAGAGTCACATTAAAAATTAATGTATTAATTAATTGAATGAATAATTAATTAATTGATAAATTTAATTGAAAATTTCTTTTGTTCTTTCTAAATCTAAAAATAGAGAAATGAAATGGAAAGATTGGGAAAAGAAAAGAAACAAAACACCACAATTTTAGATGTATATCGGCCTTTCAGTACTACCTGCGTATAATATTGAGTACGAAATATGTTATATTTTTTACAATGTGAAAAATCTGTAAATATTATAGTGTCGAGATATGAATATTATGCATATGTGTATATTATAGATATATAAATATATACATATATACATAAATATTAATAAAAAAAAAAAACGAAAATAATAAGAAAGAAAAGAAAGAAAAAGAAAAAATAATAATAATTATCTCAAATGTGGAAAGATTTTGAAATGAACGAAATAGCCGGCGGTGGAAAATTGTGCACAGCTTTTTTTTTTCATTCACGACATTTTTTAATGTCGTTTCAGATTATTATCATTATTATTATTATCAATAATCTTGTAAGTATCATTATTATTACCATTATTGTTTATATTGTTGTTGTTGTTATTATTATCGTCAATATTATTATTGTCGTTGTTGTCATTATTGTTGTTATTATTGCCGCATTCCTCGTATTTCTTTTTTTCTAAATTTTCGTCACCCTAGAATCAAATTTGCAAACATAAATCGTTGATAAAAAAAAAAGAAGAAATTTCTCTCTACCTCAGTCTCTTAACGCAACACAAATTGGTTGATCTTTTTTCCATCGTGACATGTATTTTCATTTCTGAATGCGGTCGACTCTATGTTGTTAATTAATTTTCTTCACGTCTTCCTGTTCGTTATTTTAAATATTACACTTATGTACATCTGTAGTATAATTGACCCTCTGATTTGCAGTAATAAAGTCCAATTCAGTAACGTAAAAAAGCGTCAAGACCTGGGTGAGATTTGTAAAAAATATATATATCATAGGATATAAAAAGAAAATATTGAACATAAAATCAAAATTGTTTGACTTACGAGTATTTCAGATTATGCATTTTCAGCTAACTATTTATTTTTCTTTTCCAATACGTATATATATGTATATATATATTTAGAAAAAAAGCTGAAACGAAATTTTGTTCCACTATTTTAAATGATATTAAATATAGGTATACGTATACGTTTTGCGCACAATTTTCTTCCGCGTGTGAAGTTTTCGAATTCTTTATTTTTTTTTGTTTTCTTTTTTCATCATTAACCATTGTAATATGGCATTTTGGCAATATCGCACAAATATAATATAGAATGAAACAGACGAGAGATCGGCAGTAATTGGAAATTCTTGTGCAATGTTCAGTCACATAATAATTGTCGCTATGATTCATAGCAACCGACGATATTGTAATGGACTAGAATTTATAGTAAATATGACTAAACATCGCAAATGATTGTCCAGTTTTGAAATTTATTCTAAATAAGGAAGTCGTAAGCTGATAAAGTTGAACAGATTTCCTGAGCCTTTTTTTTCTCTGAATTAAAAAAAAAAAAAGAAAAGATTGATGTGCTTCCGGTCAGTATCTATGCTACCAACGTTGTCGTTCTGTTGAACTAACTCTGTATTTATTCTATTTGTTTATTTCTGATCGAAACTAGCGGTTTGGAGGTCGGATATTGGGCTAAATTTAACAATGTGACTACGGAATCTCAGCAGAATTCACGAGAAATAATTTTTACAGTTGAATCAACTTCTGACGTTGACTTCAGTTCTGTACATCTCAATCCAATACCTTGGAAAACCTATGAACTAAAGGAAAATGCGATAACGGAGGAGATAAGGGAGAAAGCTGATAGTGGTTTCCGATACTCACAAGTAAATATGTTCGGAAACAAATGAAGTAAGTATATCATTCCCTTTTCTTTCTCTTGGAAAAAAAATCTTCAATTTCTATATCTTAATTTCAACACTGCCAAGGGCTTTATTAATGAATAATTATATTATACAGTCTTCTATCGGCCAACAACATTTGCTTCAACGTCTTTTGTGCTTACAGAATATAATGTTTTATGAATTTTTGATAATACTAGTCTGTTTTCATCCGTTGGCCAGTTCAAACAAATCGTGATGAACATAAATTTGATGTAGAATTGTAATTCTGATATCGATCTATGCACAACTTCTACCGCTGGCTCGGTACACTCTTGCAGAAATTGATCTCCTAATTTAACAACGTTGCGAATTAGTTCTCTGATCATTTCATATGAAGTCGCATCCGTGCAAGAGCTCACAGTTCTCCTAAACTCGTTGTAATGTGTCGAAAAATTCAAATTTGATGATTTTAGACTGAAAGTGTTCATTGCTGCGTAGGCTAGACTTCTGTAGACAAATTCATAGTCGTCTATCGCATCGATGCTGATAAACCAGCCGGTGAAGTTTGCTAGACTTTTAATTAAAGATACAAACTTGTGGACCGAAAATTCCCAGGTACTTATTAAATCGAATGACTCTAAGTAGTGATTGCAGGCTTTTATGGTGGCTAAAGAAAACTTTGAGTAAGCGTCTAATTCGTTGTCCCATCCAAAATAATCCCAGTGAATTATGACCGCTTCTTTTGCAAATCTCTGATACTCAAATTCCGTGCATCGCAATATCAAATGCTCTAATAAATCGATCAATTCCAGGCTCTGACTGCTGAGAAATTCGTCTATTATAATAGAGCGAGTTGTAAGATCTTTTCTCTGGTTTATAACATAATGACATCGTTTCTTGTAATCTTCCAACACCTGGGGCAACGAGTTCTCATTTTTTATCCAGTCCCATCCTGGAGTGAAGTAAATTCTATCCAATGGCTCCAAGAGCGGCTCCAATTCCTGCGTAAGTGAATTGCTTCCATTATCAGAAGTTACCCCAGTTTTTGTAAAGTGCTGAATTGTCCTACGTAACAGATCAAGCATCTCTTCCCTCTGGTAAAAAGAAATGCTCGTGTTTCCTCGCAGACTGCGTATTCTCAGTGCCAAGGTGTGCAGAAGCTCGCTCTTCCTCAAATTCGAAGTCAATCTGTCCTTGATGGTCCGCATACAAGTAAGGATAGGCAGGATATTTGGTAGCACAGTGTCATTCCTCAAAGCAGGTACAAAAACATCGTTGACAAGTTGGTCTGCGGTAAGCACATTGTGTCGTAACAAAACTTGTACAAGATCAATGAACTTCTTACTACTCCAAGTTAATCCCTCTTCACTGCAAGTTGTGTATAACGCATTTACAAGCAGCGAAAGTTTATTTTCATCTACGATTTGCATTATTGGTGACAAGTTGCAAAGGTCCTCAGGCAACATGACACTCTTTGCGTATTTTGGGCAGCCGATTGCAGCTTTTATAAGCGTATTCAAAACCTTCCTAGGATTCTGAATTAGATAAAATAGTAGAACGCGCAATGATGTCCTGCTCGAACCTAAAGCTATACCCTGGTTTACATAGCTCTCAAAACTCGCGTCAAAGCTCGTCGTTTCCAAGGCTCGACCCGCGTTATGAGTTATAATAAAATGTGTAACAATTTCTATCATATCCACCAGCTTCTGACCCAATAATACTTTCAGTGCCAGGGCATGAACCTCGGTACAGAGTTCGGCTCGGGTATCACTAACAAATTCTACTGCAATATTTAGCAGGCTAAGGCAGTCCTCTCCCTGTATCACAGCGCACGTTTCATCCAAGAAAGCAACAGTGACAGAATCCCAGTCCCTGGATCTTTCGATTAATGTTCGCAGGCATTTGTCATCCCCCTTCTCCACCTCGGTACACAACTCCGCCAAACTCATTGCAAATGGGGCATCAGGCCGGCTGGACAATTGTTGCAAGCATTCGACTATGGGCTTATATTTTTCAGGCTCATAATCGGTGCCTATATACTCCAAAAAGTGGTAACAGGCCAGCCCGACAGCACGTTGTATCGACTTTGACGTATCATCAGGAAAGTCTATATCTGCCCATTCCAGGTACATGTTGCAGTCTATCTTCTTCACATGCCCAAGCAACACCTGAATTACTTCGTCTAAAAACAAGTCAGTGCTCTCTGCTACAGCCGTCATGTCCAGTCTGACCATGAAGTCTCTACCAAAAGTTATTTTATACAACTTTTCTAACGCCTCATGCTCTGAGGGATTGACCTTCTCAGTTCTTGTGATGTTTATACATTCTTTCAAAATATTTAGGACCCTAATCATCACCAAGCCACACCTTTCGTACCTGCAACGCTTGGTAATGGTAGCAGTTGTCTTGGACTGAAGTGTACCAACAAGTAAGATCAGCTCTTGAATACTTCCCAGGAATCTCTTCAAAGTTTCATCTGTATCGAGAATTTGGATGTCTTGATGCAGTGCCGAAAAAAGCTTTTTGTAGCAGTTTACGATTATTTTAGAAATGAGATTCAATGCCCGTTGAAATTCGAGATCCATCACACATCTGTGTAGTATGTTTAGCACTTCAGTGCACAAATCCATTGGCATGAAGAGGATGGAATTGCACAAGATTTCTTCATAACTCAGAGTCCAGATTATCTGTATGAATAAAAAAGGAGATAGAGGAGGACACATGTCTACCAAATGTCCATTAGTTATATCTTCACAGAGATGTTCCTGCGCTTTAAAGTCCGTATTTAGCAGTAGGAATTTGAAGTTTTGGATACACGTCTCATCGGTGCTGATAGGCCTTGAGTCAACACCTTCATTGATTGCTTGGGCATCTTGTAGTATAGCTTTAATCGTGTTGCAGACGTCTGAAACGTGCTCTGCATTCAGAGAGGTTGTTCGAGACGTCAGAAATCTCAGCGTATCGCATTCTTTGTCTTTCTTTATAAGGTAAACTTGAATCTTTGCGTATACCTCCTCCATACTCAGAACTATGAACAGAGTAAATCATTTGTCTTACATTAAAAGTATCAGCAACTAAATAGTGAAAGGATTCATCTACGAACCATTGAAAACACCTGCTAGAGCGTGTGATGTTTCTCAAAACCTTGAACAGAAGGACTGTCAATGCTATTTGTAGTTTCCTGATTCTCTCGAGGTTACACACCGTGGATAAATTGCAACGTGCTTGTTAATTTTTTGTTGACAACTACAAAATCCAGCGCCACTTGCCATTAATGAAAAATAGATCAGTGTATCTAGTTCTAGTAAACGTCAGATGGCAGCAGCAACAATGAATACAAACTTTCATTATGACAGTTGACAGTCTGACTTGACTTCGACCGACACCGCTAGTCGTCGTCAGTTCATCATTCGATTTGCTATCGCGTGAGTGAAGAGTTTTGTTCGTTCCTTAGTGGGATCGTCTGTCAGTGTCAGTGATTCGTGTTGCGGTAAGCATACATTGATAAATAGATAAGGATGTACAAGCGGTAAAAGTTTAGTCGTTTGTTCTGTTCTGTTGGTGCTCGACGTCATTATTGTCAATTGTCGTACTGAACGTGCATCCGGTGCAGTATGGTGCTCCACGACCGATGGGACGCCCGGGACGGTCAACAAGCGTAGGGCCGACCAGTGCGCGCGTCGCTATCGTTGGATGTTTTTAAAGGTGATTTTATCAAGGATTGTGAAGTAAAGTGGCGACAAATTTTATCTAGCTCGCCCTAATTGAGTTTCTAATCGTTAATCAAAGTGCCGTTGATCGAAAGAATTGCTTGTTAAGAATACTCCGTTATCTGGTCACAGATTGTAAAGATTAATCACAAAGTTCTGTCACAACTGACAAAGTTGACCCTCTTCCTCGCCTGAGTATGGATAATGGGGTTCCGTCAGCAGGTAAATCTATATCAATAAAAATCAAAACGTTGAACATGATAGAATTCCCATTCTTTTGTGTACAGGTATTATCTTAACATTTGATTACTCGCTAAAACTCGCATCTTTTCGTTGGCATGCTGCAGTTTCCGTTAGAAAACTGTCTCGATATCCCACCATTAGCGGACCTGAATTTCTTATCTATCATTGGCGTGCGAATGTGTTATCAATTGTGAGGAATATTTCTCAAAAGAGCGCGTTTCCGGCAACGCGCAAATTCAATTCTGGCGATGAAAACGCTGTTATTTTCGTGTATAACAAAGCGTATAAATAAAAATACGTGCGAGGAATGGGGGCATGAAAAGCTATCCTTATACGGATCCCCATTCCCGAGATCCCCCGCCCCGATCCACCTCCCGCCGAGGTCTACTGGCGGTCTTGACGGCCGCACCGTCCGGTCCAGGATATGATCGTGTGTGGTATGACCACATGACGGTGGGTGTTCCCCCCTGCTGCACAGAGAAGGGCGTATATTCACATCGAGCATTGAGAACTAGTTGCTATAAATGTACGTATTTGTCCTCACGTAGCCCCCGTTGCCCCTGGGACGTTAGGGTGAACCAATTTTAAGTTTTAACCGACTCCGAGGGAGCGCCGTCTGGCTTACGGTAGTTCAATTCGAGCCCATTGATTTTTCAAAACCCTTGACCCGTGATACGCGTCACTCCGTTACGCGGTGATAATTAGTTTTACCTGAGCGGAAGTACTTGCTATTTATATAGGCAGATTCGAATTTTGTTCCTAGTCAGGATTTTTTGTTCCATAACTTCTTGACAATATTACCACACTTTTACCACCATCCATCTACATGCGATGACATTTTCTCTCATGTTTTTTCAGATGCCGTTTATTAAATAACCGTAGATTATAATAGTCGCAGCGTACAATGGGGAAACTGCTGAGTCTGTTGGCTCGTGACGAATCGACTTGTTGCACTCCACAAAAATATGATGTCTTTTTGGATTTCGAAAGTAAGTTCGTTACAGGATTCAACCTCATTCAACCCACAGTGCATCGCTAACCAATTCTCAATCATTTCTCAGATGCCCAGCCTTCGGATAATGAGAGAGAAACATTCGAAGCGGTTCAACGGGTATTGAAAAATTCAGAATCTATATTGGAAGAGATCCAATTCTACAAAGGAGCTAGAAAAGAGATCAGGGAGGCGATAGCT
The DNA here is from genome assembly GCA_963932425.1 of Athalia cordata. Taxonomy (NCBI): domain Eukaryota; kingdom Metazoa; phylum Arthropoda; class Insecta; order Hymenoptera; family Athaliidae; genus Athalia; species Athalia cordata. The sequence continues at coordinate 3,895,161 of OZ010627.1, forward strand.
CTTCCGTCAGAGGAGTGCCAGCGAAAGGCTTATCTGGCTGTTGCACCGCTAGTAGCCAAATTGAAGCGTTTTTATGAATTTTCCTTAGAACTTGGTAGGTGCTGATTTTTGCTTCCTGCAATACCTTTTTTGCCATTCAAATAGCACGCCATCTGATTGATCAAATAAACTTTTTCCAGAGGGTGTTGTACCAAAAATATTAGGTCAACTGTGTTCAGGAAATCTGTCTCCCACTCAACACCTTGAGACCCAACAAGCCTTGGTTAAACAGTTTGCAGAAATCTTGGAATTTGTATTAAAATTTGACGAACACAAAATGAAAACTCCAGCGATTCAAAATGACTTTAGTTACTACCGAAGAACCCTAATGAGGGCTTCGTTGTCCGGGGAAGATGACAATGAACGGGATAACGTGGTCGGCAATGAATTAGCCTATAGGATGTCGTTGTTTTATGCCCATGCAACACCCATGCTTAAAGTTCTCAGTCATGCCACCATCACGTTTCTAATGGATGTAAGTTTGACCTAATTTAACGAGGTATTTTCATATCACGTTAAAGACGTGTTATTTATTATTTTCCATTTGATCAATTTTCAGAATGAGGATACTCCGAGGGAAAACATTACCGAGACTTTAGGTACGATGGCAAAAGTCTGTTTGAGAATGCTCGAAAATCCGTACGTATATTTTTATTATGAAGATCGAAAAAATTCTTCCCCAATAATAATGCATACTATTCACGATATAACACATAAAACCGAACGAATTTCAGAAATCTTTTGGCACAATTCCAAAGAGAAGAAACACAGCTATTCGTGCTGAGGGTGATGGTAGGCCTGGTGATACTCTACGACCACATTCATCCTCAAGGCGCTTTTGTCAAGGGATCAAATGTCGACGTAAGTAAATCAAATTTTTAATATCGATATAATCCATCTGCCGTGTCGAAGTCGGAAGGGACGCGTCATTATCCTTGGAGTTTCCGCGATTTCAGGTGAAGGGCTGTGTGAAATTACTCAAGGACCAGCCGCCGTGCCAAAGTGAAGGACTTCTAAACGCTCTTCGTTACACAACCAAACACCTGAATGAAGAAAATACTCCAAAAAATATTAAAAACTTACTAGCCGCATGATTTCCAAAGCAGCGAGGCTGCTGCATCAAAAGCTAAAACGTTCATTAAAAAAAAGCTTTAAAACAAAAAAAAAGAAAAAGAAAAAAAAAAACGAAACCAAAGTACCAGCCAATGAAAGTGCATTTAAATTTGCGATTTCAACGCACCGTGTTACCGTATTAATTAAAATGTTCAAAGCTGAAAATAGCAGATGATATACCAATGGAACACTATATTATGTAGGTATGTATTTATGTATATTATAATAGAGAATATCGGATTAGCTATGTCGATTCATTAAAATGGACATCGATCAATGGTGTAAGATAAACGTAATTGTGAATAGATTAAAATACATAAATATAGATTACAATAATTATTAGAGCATATCGTATCTAGAGGCTAGTACTATAACTAATACATCTCCAAATATTTTCATTAACTCGTGATAGAAGTTAAAAATTTTTTAAAATATGTTAAACTGATCCGAAGAAAAAAAAAACGAAGAAAACCAAAATTTTACAATTTATTTATTTCTTAAAACAAAAAGTTTCTAGAAATATAAATAATTAAATGTGTAATGTATGTACGATAATTACAGTTCACTACGGCATCGTAGTAAGAATGTTTTCAGTGACGAGCACATAGCGGCAATAAATGTCATAGATTTTACTCCGATGATATTTGTAAGAGACGATGAAAAAAGAAACACAAATTTATTAAAACAAAAAAGACAATAGAAATTATGTTAGATGAAAATACGTACTGCGGACAATGTAAATAAGGACCAGGTAATAAATTGATCAATCTTAAGTATTGGAAATTTTAATTAATTCATGATAAATAAAAATTCTTTATAGAAATTACAACAGGGGTCAATTAACCATGCAAATTTGAAATCCTTAGGTCATTGTCCTTTACTGAGGTGGTCGTTTATTCGCGTCTTACGTCGATAATTTTCTATATCTACATACCCGGGTATAATCGCCCTTGGCATCGGTACTAAAACCGCACGCGATAGTTCCCATGGAAACCTGGCGTATATCGACCTAAGTCGGAACCGGGAACAAGGCACGCGGTAGTCGAGATCGCTCGTCGTTCCGCGGCCCTGGTGTGCTGGTACAATTACAATTTAAACGTCGCGAAGAACGTAGGAATTCATCGCGGCGTTGAACCTCGAGACACTCGACAGAGCAAGTTTTCGTTTTCTTAAAAATTTACAACACACATCCCAGTGACAACTCGACTCGTCATTTCGGATTGCGGATCCGAAGACTTTGCACACTAAAATAGGTATTAAATCAGGGGGAGAAAAAAGGAACACCGCCAAATTTATAACATCTCGGTTAACGCACAACGAATCTCCGAAGAGTTACGCACGCATTAAATATATTGAAAATACATATATTTTCAAATGTGAATAATTTTTCGTTCAATTAATTTAAATAGTTGCACACCTGCCTGCGTTATGGAATTTAAATTATTTCAAGGCAGCTCGTAGTCCGATGTTCCAAATTTACGTTTCTCTCTTTTACTGTTTTATTTTTTCTGATACAATCTGAGGATTAATCGGATAAAAAAAAAAAAACAAATAGAAGAAATGAACGGCCGGGCGTCTCTGGTGGAACAAAAAAGGCTTCAATGGGCCAAAGAAAGAGGTGCGTAGAATCGTGGGGAGAAGATTGTACTCTTATCATAAAAATTAATTTATTCGTCGAATTTCGCAGAAGAAATGGCAAGACTATCCGGCGCATCTTGGGGATCGACCTCCAAACCCGCGAAAGAATTTACTCACACCGCTATTCGGTGAGTGAATTCGCTTCGTTTTCTTTTCTTTTCATTTTTTTTCTCATTTTATTTCTCTCTCTCAACGTGTTAGAATTTAATCAACATTCGATACGCATTTGTAACACCTATACGGCATAGTAGAGTAGGTCAGTCTTATTACCAGTCGCAGAAGAATAAAAAGAAAGAGATTTGTTGAATTTTAAATAGCACGCGAGAAACGTTAGCCGCTATCCGTGGTATTTATCGCCATGTATAAATCAGTGTTATTATTGAAATTTTTCTTATAATTTCGTAATAGGTAGAACGACTTTGATTGCGTAGATATTTTTTGAGAATAGGAAAAGAATGTCGGACCGTACCGACGTACAGCCGCTGAGACACGGGTACGGATCGGGATTGTGCAGTACAAAAAATCTCGATAGAGACGCGATTGAGACGCACTTTTCGCGGACCAGTTTGATAAATCTTCACGATGCTGCGGATGTCGAAGATCGCGAACGAAACGTCTCCGTTATCAGAAGAAGGAGTCCTAGTCTTCCACCGATTTACACGAGAGAATCAGAAATTTCGCTTCATCAGCAGCAGCAGGTAATGAAACCGCGATGGAAATGATTGATTATACGTAGAGTTACCAAGAGCCCTTTTGCAGGTAGATTTTTCCTTTGTGGCTTGAAAGAAGAAAAAGAAAGAAAAAAAAGTTGTGCTACTTATACATTTTGGTCACGCAACACTTTAATTATATACAAACTTCACAGCCCCCTGCGAAGCAGTTCGAAGTGGAGCAAGGGTCGCGATATCAAGACGCGGTTCATACTCGGTTGAACTACCGTAACAATTACCTCGTGAAAAATCATAGCCGACGTGACCGCTACGGTTCACCGCGCGAAGAACTCGAAGGCGAAACTTCCGGATACGCGAGTGATTCAGCGGAAGTTCCTTTGCCCGTAGTTGGAGGTACGTTAAAAATGCATCTGCATGCGAATCATTATCATTATCATATCCCAAACATATAACGGCAGATTTACTACCGAATTGTAAACCGCCCGGTACGGCGATGTCGGAAAGCGATTTGCGGAAGCTTAATAATTACGATGGCTACGCGACTCCTGATAATTCTTTGCCGCCATCCAGAAGAATATCCAGGGGGTTTCCAGAGGTCAGGCCAAGGTGGGGCAGCCTCTGGGGGCAAGATCTTGTCAGGGAAGATCCACCCCCACCCTCGTGGCTCGAAAGAGGACTCTCCCGAATGGATCATACCAGCCAGGTAATTAAGAATGGACAATTTTAGCGTTCCCACCTTTAATCGCCGACCTATTATCCATCAGGTTTTGGTGATAAATCACGAGAGTGCGAGCAGCCCGGAGAGTTCGACGACCGGATCAGCCGGATCTGATTCAAACAAAACTTATTTGCGGGGACAAAACGTTCCCTTGGACGAAAGTATAATGCACGAGCGTGAATCGAAGAGACAGAAGGCTCTCGAATTGCAGAATGCGATAAAGGATCAATTGGAAGAGAGAGAAAGACGTCGAAAGGAGGAAAAGCAGCGAAGATTGATGGAGGAGCGAGCTGAAGAGGATAGAATCAAACGGGAACAGAAGGAGGAAAAGCAAAGGTATTTATTATTACTTTCTTATTTTTTTTTTTATCCTACGCTGACGTTACAACCGTGAGTCAATCTCTGCACAGATTTGAGGAGGAGCAAAGGAGGCACAAGGAGAAGGAAGATGCAAAGCACAAAAAATTAGAGGCGATGCGGCAAGTGCTCGAGGCAGCGGAACGGTTGGCAAAAGAGGAAAAAAAATCACGTCGAGGACGCATCGACCTCAAGAATCTCGAAAGCGACGAACAACGCGACTTAGATGCGGAAAAGTCGCAATCTTTTGCCCAACAAAAAACGTGTCGGAGTTTAACGTCCGATTTAAACTTGGACGAAGTACCGGTAGGAAAAAGTATACCGCCAGACAATTCCGAACGATACATCAAACGAGAAAGCTCACGATGTTCTACCCAGTTGGGTAACGAATTCGACCACGAAAATGCGGTGCGAATTAATAACCCAGATACAACGCACAATAACACCGCACAAATTCCGGTTAGCACTGAAATCGCTATTGTATTGAGTGGTAGAGTATATGATCCGGAAATATTGAAGGCTTCGAATCTACAAGTCAATTTAATCGTCGCGCCGTCTCCTACAAAGTCTCAGAGTTTTTCGAATTCTGTTGGTACGGGAGAGACTGTACTTCCAATTTTAACCAGTCACTCTGTTGCGACCGACGCTAGTCAATCTCGAAACCTGGATACGAAAGTTTCAAGGCTACTCACGCCTAGCAAATACAGGCCGACAATAGCCAGAGAATTCGGGACTCAAACGGATATCGAGGACTTGCGAGACAATGTATTCTCGTATAAAGAATCCCCTACAAAAGAGCGGAAGGAATCCTTGAACGCTAATCGAAGGGACATTGAAAAGTGGGTGTTACTATATTTGCGTGGAATAGACAAGTTCTTAAATATATGGATTCCTTATATTTTCTTAACATCAACAGATCCACAAGCACAGGTGTTGCGGAAGAGCTCTGTATGAAGACGATGTCTAGATCGAAAGCGCAATCCCGCTCGTCCCTGGAAGCTCGACCTCGATGGAACGCCAATAGGTAAGCTGGAAAGCTGCTTTTCAAAATGAGAAAGATCCGAGGGGGTATACCTTAGATTTTTTTCGATTTTGGGGCCAAAAATCAACATTTTTTAAAATTGATCGTAGGACACTTTTCTCACGTATTTTGACCTCAGGAATTCGAATCTGCAAGTTAAATTGATCTATCTATAAAATTGATCGAGTTACCGCCAATTTATCGCTCCCAAAAGTGAAAAAATGAAGTTATCTCGATGGGATATTTTTCTAGCTTGATTTACCCGACGAATTCGTGTTCCTGAGGTCAAAATACGTCAGAAAAGTGTCCTACGATCGATTTTAAAAATACTTCATTTTTGGCCCAAAAATCGAAAAAATCCAAAGGGGTATACCTTAGATTTTTGTCGATTTTGGGTCGAAAATCGACATTTTTTTAAATCGATCGTAGGACACTTTTCTGACGTATTTTGACCTGAGGAAAACGAATCCGTCGATTAAATTGAGCTAGTATTAAATCCCATCGAGATATCTTCATTTTTTCACTTTTTGGAGCGATAAATTGGCGATAACTCGATCAATTTTATAGATAGATCAATTTAACTTGCAGTTTCGTATTCCTGAGGTCAAAATACGTCAGAAAAGTGTCCTACGATCGATTTCAAAAAATGTTGATTTTTGACCCCAAAATCGACAAAAATCTAAGGTATACCCCTTTGGATTTTTTCGATTTTTGGGCCGAAAATGAAGTATTTTTAAAATCGATCGTAGGACGCTTTTCTAACGTATTTTGACCTCAGGAACACGAATACGTCAATCAAATTCAGCTAGGAATAAATCCTATCGAGATATCCTGGATTTTTTACTTTTTCGAGCGATAAATTGGCGATTACTCGATCATTTTAATACATTCCTGGGCTCAAAATTCCCCCTCGAAAAGATCTGTTTATTCACAAATATTCTTAGGCCTGGAACCCGTTATCGCACACAAAGTGAAAAGGATCCGCACTACCAGAGACGCTTGAGATTAAGAAGACGTCAAGTTGACACGAGCGACGATGGTTCAAGGTAAACGCTCGCTGCTTATTATATAAAAGTAAGTGATCTGATAGTCGTGAAACTTCCGCTTGTAGATCCCCATCTCCAGAGCGTCGGAAGCACAACAACTCGAAGTCTAAAGGGCGCAACGCATCCAGAAGAAAAATTAAACTGGATAGTTACGACGCCGATCTATCCATGGATAGTCTAAATTCTATTGTGCCCATAAAGGTGGATAAAAATGGCAGAATAAATATCGAAAATAACAAAAATGAGGGGAAAATTAAGCAACAGACCACCGAAACAGGTGTCCGGGAAGAGAGTATGCCGATAAAAGAAGGCAATGAGAACTTGATAACCTGGTGCGGCCGGGAAATTTTGTCACAGCTTACGACCCTTCGAAATGTTGGTATTATCGATGCAGTTACAGAAACCAGATGTGTCATAGGCGATTAGATTGTGACGCTATTATCGTTGTTTCCAGGGTCTGGCGATGAAAAGAAAAGAGTGGGACTCTCAGAGGTGTCTCGTATCTCCGACCACCGAATTCTACTAGCTGCCCACTCCTAAACACAATCCTCAAACTGTTGTCTTATTTTATTTATTTATTTTTTTTTTTGTTAAAGTAGTAGCAGTGTTATCATTTGAAAAAGGAGATCGTTGAAAGCAATGTTTTGCCAACGGAAAATATATCCCTTCTTGTATTGCAGCATAGCCTAGTTCTAATGGCTTTCCAGCTGGATGATCTCCTGAGGGACGATAAAAAGGATGCCAATTTAATTCCGGATTTGAGTAAAGCAGCCTGCAACTCCCAAGAAGAATTCAGAAGATTACTCGAGCGCTGTCCAGAGTATAAAATCAGATCGGAGAAGGTGATACATCTTATAAAATAGCTCTGTAATGTTTATGATATTCGTTGAACTTCGGTAGGTGAAAAAAGAGGACGTTAAAGTCCGGGATAAAGATTACACCTGGCGTGCTACAAAACGTGAACTTAAAGCGATAGAAAAAGAGTGCGCTTACGCGGACCCAGTGCCACCGGATATGAGGGGCCTCAACCTTGGGGAATTACAACAAGTTTCCATAGACTGGAGGATGCTAACACCAATTCGTCCCAAGCTTAGACAGGATGAGGAGATGTTCTCCAGGCTGGTAAGTGGAACGATAATAATTGAAGCTCTCGCTGTGGATCGTATTCAAATAATGGAAAGTCTGGAGAATCTATAATCACCGGAAATATGTTGACAAGGTTGACATGGGAAAATTGGAAATAAAGACAGCTGCCAAGGAGCGGCGCAATTCCGTTAGCCCGATAAGGCGAGCCAAGAATAGAGCTGGAATAATCGAAAGCAGTGCAAAGATGTGTGGGGACTGTGGGGAAGAGTTTTGTTTCGGAGAATTTTGCGGCGACATACTTTACGATTCTTGTATAAGAGTTGCGGTGGTACCTCAACAATCCAAAATACAAGTCTCCGCAGATACTGCGGCTATTATTGCTGGAATGGACAAACCGAAAAAAAAATCTAAAAAAAAAGGTAAGCTTTCACGCTCCAAGTCTAAGAAGAACAGTAAAAATGAAGATAGGGAAGACGGCATTGGGTCGAAAGCTGAAAATCGTCCAGAGGATGGGAAAAAATTTAAAAGGAAATGCAAGAAAAAGGCCAAGTTGTAGAATGCAAAAAAAAAAAAGATATCGATCACAGTCGGCAGGTAAAATATATACCGTAAAATGAAACATCACATTTATTGTCCATGTTTATATCGGACAAAAACGAATCATAAATAAATTCAGTCATTATTCGATTCGAACTTTGTATTCAGTGTTCCATTCCTTGAATATTTTCCTTCAGAGTTGTGAAAATCGTAATTTAATCGGAGGTCAATTACTCATTACCCTTTTTTATTCATGGTAATTAAACTTCCATTAATTAAAAATTAACAAAGTGATACGAGTAATCAAAAGTGTAATTGAATTACAAAATAATCGTTCACAACTCTGCTTTCCTGTTTGATAATATATAAAAAAGAAAAATTGCAGTTGGTGAAAGCCGTTATTGATTAGAATCTTGTTGTGCGTTTTTTGTAGATAACGACTGATTAGGAGTGACTGAGTTATTAGTTTCGTTTACAATTTTTTTCCTTAGCAGATACGGGGTTCACAAGAGGGATTTTTTTAATAGAGGATTCTGGGATTTTTTTAAATAAGTTGATATCGTTGCGGATATGCTGGAAAAATATAGTTTTATTCCATTTCATTGAATTCACAAGGTTGCACAATCCAAGACTTGCATTTATTTTTAACCCTGACACCGTTTCGTGCCCATTACCTTATCCGTCATTCATTTTTCCATTTAATTAGACTTTCCTATACATACCTGTTGTATCTGACCATACTCAGTGACCAGTTTTAACATGGTATGTGGTCATATAATGAGAAATCGATACACCAAATTCTCATGGAGAAAAAAATATTTTACACCCAAAATATTTTCTTAGATTACTAACTTATCGTTTCACGTTAGCAGAGTCATTCTAGGAATATTAACAGCTACATGGATTCAAAATACATCATCTAATTTAAAGTTCAATTATTAAATCGTAGATTGACAGATTCCAGATTTGTCAAATGATTTCATCAAATTTGTGGACGGGCTGACGAAAGAGAAGAGAAAAGTAGAAGAAGAAAATTAATGAAAAGTAATCGTCGGATTTATGAATGGATTTTGGGTGATATGAGGATAGTCAGAATCTGTTGGCTTAAGCCGAGCTCATGGTTGCAGCAACTAGAAGCGGTACATGAACAGCTTTAAACGATACATACATACATACATACATAGGTATACATATTAGGCGTAGATGCAGGTATACTTGTTGCTATGCACTATACTTGGAATGGAAGACTACGGACAGCAGCTCAATACGTGCACGTAGAGGTACAATATGCGTCACTATCGAACGTCATTTGTCGTAGCTCTTTGTTTCCTTACAGCTTAATAATTTGCTGTCTTCATCGGTTAAATTTGAAAACCGATGTTTTGGTCCAGCTGATGCAACAGCCAAGTATGGCCGAAAAATCTCGGTAGAGAGGTAAGAGCGATGCAGAATTTTAATTACTGCTGTATATTGTCGAATTCAATGCCAACAAATCTACAAAGCTCCATTTCCATAGGCGTTGCAATAAAATGTATTTCTTTTTTTTTTTTACATTTTCTTTTTGTTTCTTTTCTTTTAATATAGTTAGATATCATGAATAGTTTGCTTTTTGTTGCGCACTATAGGTGCATTACAGATATTTTATCATATGTACAAATTTGATATTCAAAATATGATCTCTAATAATAATAATAATGGTAGTAGCGATGTCGGTAATAATTGTGGCAGAATTGGATAATATTAATATCGGTAGTAATAATATTAACAACAACAACAACGATAGAAGTAAAAATATAATGATGGGGGATGATAGTGATGATGAGAATAACGGTAGTATAGTATAGTATAGCAGCAGTAGCAGCAGCGAAAAAAGAAGTAGTAGTAATAGGGACAAATGATATTAGGAAACAAAACAATGACAAACTAGATGAAACCATGGTAGATAAAAATGACTTTGTGTACTTTGCATCATATGCATCGTGAAGTAATAGTTTTTTATAAAAAATATTCCATGTTACCAGCCATAGCCAGGCGGGGTTCGACTAATTTTCTAAAGTACAACATTGTCATATGGCTGAATTGCGAAGAAACCTGAGGACTGTGATAATAGAATCGTGTGTGTGTGTTATAATATAAAATGAGTTTCAGTTTCGTATTGCAAATTTTTCTTTTCTTTTTTTTTTTTTTGGCACATGAATGAAACTAGCTGAACGGAGCCAATAAGCTGAAGCCGTGGGGTTGAAATTATTTTCTCGGTAAATCAAGTCGGAGTTGAATATTTTAACGGAGGCAATGAGCATGAAAAAATTCTATTGAACTCAATTCTCATTCTGAGTAGAATCTAATAAATGCAATATTATTTTTTAAAGATGTTCAAGTAACGAGCTCAGGTATCACGTACAGTTATCACATTGTTGCACTATCTTTGCATTTAGTATTATCATGTGTTCGTTTTTTTTTTTTAACTATCGTTCTAATATAAATCACCATTGTATGTATATATTTTATAATTAACCATTTACTTATGTTTCAATAAGGACAGTTGTCCTCCTGCAGGGTTTCCAGGGACAGTCTATTCATTTTTACTAATTTCTTTTGTTCTCTTCCCAACTTTCACTCTTTCCACATTTCAATCTTTTAGCAATTCGATTATAAGCTGAAACACTGAAGGTAAAGTGACGGAAGGAGGTTGGACCCCATGCAGAATGATTCTTGCCATAGCCAGCCTATACATGTACACAGATTGATTATACTAAATTTATACACATAGTACAGGTGTAAATATTACATACGCACACACATACACAGATATATTTGATCATTAATTTAAAATATGTATGTATGTATACTATGTATGCAGGGTGTTCGGCAAAATAATCTTATTAGAAAATTTCACCGAGAACACAACAGCGTAAGTCTTGCACCAGGATGAGATCTATGCTCAACGACGATCGATGCGAATTGCATACCCGACATATATTTTATTTCTTTTTGTTTCTTTCTTTTTTTTAAATAAGGGCACGTGCGACACTACTGAATAGACCTGAGTTATTTTTTTTTTTTTTTAGCTACCCAGCATTGAATGTAATGCATGGATTGATAAATAGCCGTTGAAAACTTTGGAACCTATGCACGTGTGTAGAAGAAGTGACCGAAAATGCACTTTTTTCTTTAAATTTTTTGTTTGTTTCAAAGCTCGCGACGCGTTTACTCTACAATTATCTCCACAGTTGGCGATATATCGGCAATTTTTTTCTGTTGAACAGATGCAAAATTATGCCGAGCATAGTTGGTTTGTAGCATCTATAATGAAACTGTTATCTCAAATCCAACCATGTACTAACATAACTATGCTTATGTCTAAAGTAACAAAAATATGCCCCATGTGTGCTCGTTGGAAATGAGAGGGTAGATTACGAAGAAGGATGTTGGTTTTTATTGTTATAATTTTTTGTTTCTGTTTTTCAGTGTTTTCTTTTCAGTTTTTTTGATTTTTGTTTGTATTTTGTTCTTTAACGCGACGATGTAACAAACCCTAACACGGGGCATGCCCATTAGGACCCCAAAAACGAGACCGTTTGGTGTTCTATGTACAGGGGAGCGAAGGATTAATCTCAGGCGATTAACAAGAAAAATCAATTTACACACCTGATCTGCCCAACTTAATAACAAACGAGCTGTGCAGCTCTCAGTTGTGTTTCCATTCTAGGGAATGCTGTTATGGGTTTGACCTTCTTCTCAATTATCTTTACGGGCTTTCTTTTTGCTCTTTTTCTGTGGCTTGGCCTCTGTCCACACATCTGTAAAAATCACAATATGTTCTCACTCGCCGTAGCCTTATCGCATCCGCATAAACTGAGAAATAAACGACATTGAAGCTTACCTCCTAATTCGTCAAAGACTACAGAGCTTTTTTCTTCAACTTGTTCGATTCTCTTTTCCTCTATCACTTCTTCACTTTTTGTTGGTCTATCTTCTTCCACCAACTCTTGCGCGAGTTCTTCGAGCTTCTCGGGAGAGATAGGTTTGGAAATCGGAAGGTCGTTTTCATTTACGACAGCCTTCTTTGCCTTCTTAACTTTAGCTGTCTTTTTTTCTGCGGGTTTTTCAGAGCTTTCTATTCGCTCCACCTTTTCCGGTATCACAATCTAAATGGGCACGAATTAATACAGTCAAAAATTAGTTTCTTGATATTTTCCTTGGTCCCCATTTGTTTGGGCGATTAGCATTACCTTTTCCAATTCCTCCTCTTCTTTATTTTCAAGTACCTTGACCGCAGGTTGAACCTCAGCTACGGGAGTAAGGATCACATCCTTCTTATCTTTTTCCTTCAATTCCTTGTTCTCGGTATCTTTAGCCACCTTATCCTTAACTTCTGACCGACTCTGCTCTTTTTCCTTACGACTTATCTCACTGATCAGCTCTGCTTTTTTTCCCTCCTTCTTACTTTTCTTTGGCGGAGAGTCGTCATCCTTCTTCTTATTCTTCTTGTCCTTCCTTGCATAAGCTGGTTGTTCCCAGTCACCTGTAGTTGTGTAAAACAAATATACCAATAACTATCCAAACACTTTTCCCTAAAAGACAGTAGATCAAATGTACAACATACCATCATCAAAGTCGACTGGCTTCTCTTGGGAAGAATTCTTCAAATTCTTTCTATTCTTGACCTGCTCGACCTTATTCTCTTTCCCTAATTTTGGAGGGACAGCCAATTTCTCTTTTCTAGCAACTACTGGTTTATTGCCATCCTGCTTGCGCTCCTTCAGTTCATTACCTACAACCTCCTCATTTTTTACTGCATTTTTCTTTATGCTTTCTGTCTTAACAGGTGCTGCTTTCTTGACAGGGCTTGCCTTGTCTGCCGCTACTACCTGACCATTGGGAGGAGCACGTGCCTGCTGAAAATAAATTAGTTAATATCCGAATCTTCTGTCATTGACCAACTAAAAAATGAATGGATATCGCATTATATCAGAATGCAAAGTTGACATAACAGCTGATCGTTGGCTCAACATTATATGCAAAAGGTAATTCATTTTTACTATGATACTCCATTCATGAGACGTAATTGTTTTTCCAAGTTTCTGACACGTTTAGTTTTAGTGACTTTCAAATTATGTTTTATCTTTTCTATGGGTCATGAAACCAAGACGTAAACCCCTAGGTGCCAGTGAGTGCTCTCAGTGAATAAATAAGCTGTATATTCTCAAAAGGGAAGGATTGAATTAAATAATTTGAAGAAATTAAAAACCGTATAAATGACCGTGAACGCGTGGTGCCCACTGCCATGTTGACACGACGACACGACGCTGCAGAGTGCACCATATGGCAGGGAGAATTGAGAGTAACGATAACTGACCAACGCTCTGTTGGACGGTAGCCAATAAAAAGAAGTCTTGAGCTTCGCACGCCCGGGAATTTGAGGTGAACTCTAAACTAAGTATCGCTCACCTTTTCCTTGATCTTGTTGCGCTTTTTGCCAGCTGGTTTCCGGTCCACGTCGGAGCCTGACGTGAGCTGAGCGAACGGTGGCTGCTCCGCATTTTTGAAACCAAATACAAACACCAAAATGGCACAGACCAAGACGATGCCGACTGGTATTGCGTACTGGGAATGTTGTAACAACGCGCCCACGTCCATTGCAGATGTTGGAGGTTATTATCCTCGGTCTCTTAAGGTTCCGTTTTGTCAAGAGTTTCCCCCCGTTTTTTTGTCCTTATTTATACTTTTAATTTTTTATCCTCGCAAACTCTAGTCAAACGGTACCACAACGCAGCCTGTCGGGCTCCTCGCAATCTCGCTACTGTCGACAAAAGCTGGACTGACCCCACAAATGCAACAAACCCAACCAACCCAACGGCTGAACAACGAACGACCTCCGAACTGCCTAAACAAGTTTTAACCCAGGGCTGTAGTTGACACTGGCGTCGGTGGCGATGCTGACGCGGCTGTGACGAGCCACTACGTGAATCTTTTCCCGACTTTTTAACATCTCATTAAATTTTACCGATAGTGCCAGTCTCATTCTCATCGTTGTCCCTTTACAGCTAGTCAGTCGGCTTAGAAATAATTTATTTGATCGAATGCCAACCCCTTTTTTCTGCGCAATTTGACTTCTACACTTGCACTTGATAAGAAGTGCGCTTCCTCCTCGACACCCCCGCCGAGAAATCAAACGCTGCTATGTCAGCGTATATAAGAAGCCACGTCATAAAAACATTTCCAATATTTATGATCATGCCAAGGATATCTCTAAGACTTCTGAATCTTTACAGAAATTAACTTTATTGCTTATTTACATTTACCATTTTATCAAGTTAGCAATCAATCTGTACGAAACAACTATCATCCTTTCGACGATGAGGCTTGCTGTTGATTTTCCTGCGATTTACTTAAAGCTTTGGCAAACTGAACAACCATCGGTTTATCTTTGAGTATATATCCGTTAGTCTCCTCGAGTGCGATTTGGGCCAACTCAGTAGTTTGTAATGTAATGAAGGCTTGACCTTTCATTCGTCCTTCTTGCATCAAACGTACATTGTATCTGTAAAGTATAAGAAAACAAATTGTTTGAACATAGTGCTTCTTTCAGCAGAAATTTATTATGCGTTATCGATCGAATGATACTTGCCGACAGCCGTCATTCTCGTCACTCTTATTCGACACCAAATATTTTTTGTAGATGAAGTCCAAGTCTTTTAACTCGACTTGTTTCGAAAGATTTTTTATGTAGAGACGAGGTGACGGTTTTCCAGGATGATAATTCTTGAACACAGGCAGCAGACGTTGATCTAGGGATATAAAACGACAATAACTCAGGCATGCTGTTTGCTAAAACATATCAAGAAGCAATAACAGTACTAACCATTGATTGATATTCGATTGGCTGCTAATTCTTCACTAGTAATATACTCAGAGGGTGCAGGTTTGGTTGACTCGTTTTCTCCTGTTTTATCGCTTTGATCTGGTCCTTTAGTGGGATACAACAAACCGAAACCACTGTCACTCTCTTCTTGGGGGACCGCTGTAGAACCTGTCAGAGGATCCAACGAACCACCTGCTTCGGATCGTTTTTCCAAATTCAAATCTAAGTCGACTTTTAATGCAATCTTTACGTTTTTACTCTCAGTTCGATGTAATGATTCAAACACATCTTCAGGCTTCACCGATTTCTGACCGGTGGCAACGCTACCAGAGGCCTGTTTCGAAGGGTTCACAAATCTTGGAATCTTCAAACGTTTTGTACTTTGTACGCGTTTCCGTTTTATTGGAATGAATTCTTTGGGCCTAGCTTCTGCATCTTCATCTGTTTCCAGCTCTGATTCTTCGTGTTCTTCCGATTGATCGTCTGAAATGTAACAAAAAAGTAGATATAAATTATTGAAACGACAAAAATTAGTAGCAACAAGCCTAATCACAATCAATCATTCACCATTCACTTTATCGGCAGAGACAACCTTGCCAAATACATCTCTGTACCTCACTTCATCGTAGATATCTCTGAGGAAAGGAAATTCAGGCTCCAGCTCTTTGAAGGGTGGTGGTAAATTCATTTTGTTCATCAGATGAAGTACTTGATAGTAGAATGCTGGTTCCTCCAGCATTTGGATAGCTATTCTCAGAAGAGTACTGCTGGTCGGTGGAGAATATTTGTACCAAATGTCAGGAGCAGGTGGCTGCGTGAAAACTTGACTAAATGCCCAACCATTCAACTTTTGCAAGAATGCTCGAAAATTCGGCTCATCGGAATCATTATTAGTAGGTTCATTCTTCTGATTTTGTGGCTCACAAGTACTATCTTCTGCCAGTTCTGATAACACATTTGCTCGTGCATATTCAACAGAAAGACGCTGACCTCGAACTTCTAATTGATGAAGCCTCAGAAATGTTTGTCTGGCCGCCTCTTTGGATGGGAATTTAGCAAAAGTAATTGTATATTTTTCAGACTTGTAGATAGTTTTTACTTTAATTGCTCCATACTGTTTTAGAAGTCTCTCACGTTCAGAGTGAGATAGTTTTGGAGGCAAATGTAGAATCTTGAGCGTGTCACACGAAATTCCTTGTATCTGCTGCTGTAAAAATTGTCATAAGTTGGGTATTCGATAATTCACTGCCAAGCTGTTCATCTCAAACGCCTAAATACACATTTGACAAGATGAGCAACACGATCGACTTGACGCATCGCATAATCTAACCTAAGCTGCATTCAAGATCAATGTAAATACCAAACAATTGATCAATTGCTTACGTCCGGATGGTCCATTTTCTATACACCACCCTCTCACCGCTTGTCTTTTAGTTCCTTTATTCTTTAATTATGTTTGGCTTCACTTTTGATTAATCTTTCATGACAGAAGTATCGCATTCGGCATTCATGAAATTCATTCAAGAAATGTGTTGACAGCGCGGGGGGAAGGGGCAGTGCATAAAATTTATCGTGAAGTAGTGATTTCAGTATTTTTTCTTTCTCATTATTCCACCTCCGCTGACTGTCACGATTATCCGAGGTGGCGAAGCCAAAACTAGTTTTCATTTTCTTTGTTGACATATCTGGAAATAAAAATGGGTCAAATTGCATGACAACCCTGAATGCACTGCCAAAGGCAAATAAAAAAGCTCACCATCGTTTTCAAGGTTACATTTTAGGAAAAATACAGACAAATGGTGAGATACGAACGTTTTTACTATTATGGTCAGTATCAATTAACAATACTTGGATCATTCTTCACCTATGTGTCTTTTTATGTGCTTACTGTAGTCCGACCAAGGTGCATGCGGAGACAATCTGTTCTCCGCTGCTAAGCAGTTGGCAGAAACTGAGATACATCTGATCAAAGTAATCGAGGGTACACGAAAAAGCAACAGGAAAGTTGTCACGGGTAGTATGACAACTATGGTCAAAAATCCTCCAGCAAAAAAAACATCCAGGTCATCCAACGTAAGTATAAATTTTCAGTTAGTACAGTGATAGACTTGGGTCGTTTGATGTGGTGATATAGTTTTCATATAGTCAAAGGTTTATTCTCAATCTCAGTTTACTTATGGTTTAAGATTGTGGTATTTGCTTGAGATCGAGCTATTCTTCTTATTGGTGCAAATATGTTGAAGTTAATATCTATCATCACAGTCTTTATCATTGAACATAGTTAACAGTCAACTCTAACTCTCAACTTTGCTAATGTGACTTCAACAGATTTTAAATCCAAATTCTATTACAATTAGCAATGTCTTAATAAAAAAATATCATTGTTTGTTGACCAAAGGTCAGACCTTCTGCTGCTTTAATAGCAGCAAAGCGAGAGGCTGCACAACGCAAGCTACTTCATGGCAAGAAACCTGGCAATAATATTCTTAGGGACTTTTATCAAAAGGCAATCGATGCTCAAGTTATGATTCGAAAGGAGACAGGCCTTGTCTATGAGCCTTCTATGGCAGAGCATAGATGTTTGTGGGATAAAAGTTATCCAGAATGTCCTGAGAGGTTTACAAGAATCTTAGAAAGGTGCAAGGCTCTTGGATTAGTAGATCGCTGCAAGACTATCGAACCTCGTAATGCCACCCATGAAGAGCTACTTCTTCAACATACTGAGGAACAAATTGAGATTCTAAAAGCCACAGACGGATGTACAGATGAAGAAAGTCTGGAGAAATTATCGTCAAAATATGACGCTATCTACGTACACCCTGTAAGTTGAAAAGTCGTAGGATTATGAAGTAGTTTTTACGCAGTTATTTTCAAAAATTCGCAATCAGATCTTCACTGCCTGACAATGTGCTTTTTTCTAGACAACTTACAGATTGTCACTGCTAGCTGCTGGGTCCACCATAAATCTGTTGGAGAACATCTGTAAAGGCAAAGTTCAGAACGGAATGGCTATTATAAGGTACAAGCGAATCTCTACTGGAGTTTCTGTCTTTTGTTTTGTCGTAAGTTTTTCTTTATCTATGATTCATGAATTTCAGGCCACCTGGTCATCATGCAATGAAAGCTGAATATTGTGGCTACTGTTTTTTCAATAATGTAGCCATCGCCGCTAATAAAATGTTAGATAACAACTTGGCAAACAGAATATTAATTGTTGACTGGGACGTTCATCACGGACAAGCAACTCAGCAAATGTTTTATGACGATCCGAGGTAAGTTGCTCAAAACGAGTTTTATATCATCTAGAGATGACATGACTTCTTCCATTTCAGAGTCGTGTATTTCTCAATTCATCGATATGAACATGGAGAGTTCTGGCCAAATCTCAGAGAGTCCAACTTCAATTATGTAGGGGAGGGAAAGGGAGAAGGATACAACTTCAATGTGCCACTCAATAAAACTGGCATGACGAATGCCGACTATCTTGCTATATTTCAACAGCTCTTGATGCCAATGGCTTATGAGGTGAAATATTTTTATTCAAAAATAGAATACCGATAAAAATCTACAGGTATTTCCCTGGTCCAAAGTTCGCTCGTCTACTGAAATTTAAACGGAATTCAAATAATTCTAGTTCCAACCTGATCTGGTGATTGTGTCTGCTGGTTACGATGCAGCCCTGGGCTGTCCTGAGGTAAAATATCTATGAACATTCATATAATGACAAATTTTTGTTTTGGTATCATAGTTTTGTCCCGACCTTGTCGTTGTGTCTGCCGGATTTGATTCAGCAATAGGCGATGCAAAGGTTAGCATTGTTCCTCTGTTGAATTTGTTGCAACCATTTGTAAAGCGTTATTGTATTGCTTTTTGCAGTTTTTACTTTTATCGATTAATAATTTATATTATTATTAATCATTCTCCACTGCTTTGTTCCTGGAAAAATTGTTACAGGGTGAGATGGAAATAACGCCGGCATGCTATGCGCATCTGTTGAATTCACTACTGAGTTTAGCTGGTGGAAAAGTTGCGGTAGTGTTGGAGGTAACTAGGAAAGCAAATACTCAGTTTTAGTATATTTCCTGAGATTCTCTGCTAAACTAATAATATCTTCAGGGTGGCTACTGCTTGAAATCGCTGGCGGAAGGAGCTGCGTTAACTCTCAGAACTCTCCTAGGTGATCCCTGCCCAATGATGCAGCCCTTAGAAAAGCCATCTAAGAGGTGAGTCAAAAATGAATAAAAAATTACAATAATAATTCAATCTGATGACTGTCATTTGCAGCATACAGGAAACAATCTTGAATGTCATCTACATGCATAAAAGTTACTGGACCTGTTATCAGTACCAAGAGACTTACAGTTATCATGCAATTACAAACGATTTGGAGGAAAATAGCAACCGACATCTGCCTGTCGTTCTCTTCAGGTAATATACAACCGAAGCTCGGCGTTCATGACCGCCTTTTTTCTACATTTGGTAAAAATAATCTGTCAATAATTACACAGGGGTGATGAGACTAAGCCAGACACATATGCAACTCGAGATTGCTATCCATCTCAGAGCGAAGATTTTCTGTCCGAAATTGACGTGAAATTGGATTTATTGATCGAATGTAAGTCGACGCGGAGCAATTTTTTATTGACAAATGTGTAATGTATCATTTTTTATAATTTGCAGTCACCTACCTGGGCAAGGCACCGAACAAAGTATGTGTTGTCTATGACGATAGGATGTTGAGTCACATGAACGTCCCCGATAGTACACATCCAGAAAAACCTGAGAGGATAGCAGAAATATTTGCGAAACACGAGAAGTACGGTCTTCTCAAACGGTGCCACTTGCTGAAGGTACGTCACATTCTTCACGTGTTTTCCAATAAAAGCTTGCAAATGTCAACGATTGTCCAACAATTGATACCTTCTAAAGCCCGCCAATTTTATTTCAAGGGAAGAATGGCGACCGAAAAAGAGCTATCTCTGGCCCATTCCAAAGCGCACATCGAAACAATGAAAAAAACAGCATCGACCAAGCTGAGGGATCTTGTTAAGCAAGCCTCTGAATTAAATTCCGTATACCTGCACACAGAAACATGGAACAGTGCCTGCGTCTCTGCAGGTTCTCTGCTCCAAGCAGTGGACAGTGTTTTGAAGGGGGAAAGTCAGTCGGGTGTAGCGATTGTCAGGCCACCTGGTCACCATGCAGAGGAAGATGCAGCGTGTGGTTTTTGCATTTTTAACAATGTAGCAGTTGCTGCTAGATATGCGGTCGAAAATTTCAACTTGAAGAGGTAAAAATAGAGAGATAATAAGTTTCACGAAAGATATTTAATCCCCGTCTTATTACAGGGTGTTAATAGTCGACTGGGATATCCATCACGGTAATGGAACACAAAGTATTTTGGAAAGGGATCCAAAAATTTTGTACATATCGATCCATCGGTACGACAATGCAGGGTTTTTTCCAAATTCGAAGAAAGCTAATTATACCGTGACGGGGTCTGGTCCTGGAGAGGGATTTAATGTGAACATTCCTTGGAACAAGAAGGGGATGGGCGATCCGGAATACATAGCGGCGTTCCAGCAAATCGTCATGCCAATTGCGTACCAATTCAATCCAGAACTTGTATTGGTGTCCGCTGGATTTGACGCATGCATCGGCGATCCTCTGGGAGGTAATATCGGATGAACAGTTCTGATTACGCGATGGAAATCACCTGTCGTTTTTTGTTTTATTTGTTGCTCAGGTTGCATCGTATCACCGGAAGCCTACGGCCATCTTACCCATTGGTTATCATCGTTAGCAAACGGCCGCGTAATTCTTACTCTGGAAGGTGGCTACAACGTTAGTTCTATTTCGTATGCAACTTTGATGTGCACAAAAGCTCTTCTGGGAGACCCATTGACGGTTCTTGAGCCGCAACGAGCTCCGTGCTCAAGTGCCGTCAATTCGATCAACAACGTTTTGAGGACACACAAACAGTACTGGCCAAATTTAATGTTTCAAATATCTTTGCCGAAGGAAAATGTGCTTCCAAAGATAAAGGGCTCGCGAATTAAGACGGAGAGGCGAGAGAACGCACGGAAGACTTCCGAATCTAAGATCGCATTCGAGGAACTGGAGAGCGAGAAATTAGAATTTTGTTTGCCGATCGATAAGAGCACTCTGAGCACGGTCACCGATGAAGAAATTACCAGGTTACAAAACGAAATTGAAAATATGAAAATCAAAAGCCTCGAAAGTGACGTACCAAGCATAGATATGGACGGGGAAGAAGCAAGAAACAAACAAGTAGTGAATGGTTTGTCGATTTATATTCTTCTCTAGGATATTCCAAGTCCTGTCTTTGGAACGAACGTTGTTTGACAGGTTCTATTTGGTTTTATAGCAGCACGGTCGGGGGTAAAGACGTGCATAAATCCTCATCAGAAACAAGGGTCATCTCAAGGTGGATCAGCTAGGGGAAACGACGGAGACGGTCAGAGCGGTAGTGCTGGGGAAGGCGGCGCAGTTGGAAATTCTCCGAACGATTTGATGCAGTACCTCGCTAACAACATGCAGGTATGCTTCTGTATTAACGTCAGCCGTGGAATCGCTTGTTAAATTAATGCGTTCGATGTCTCGGCAGGCACTGGTAGACGGAGAGATGTTTGCAATTATACCACTACGAGATTGTCCCCACTTGCCGACGGTCGCAGAGGTCCCCGCCACAGGAATCGACGTGCGATCTCCTTGTCAAGAGTGCGGCAGCACGGCGGAAAACTGGATTTGCCTGCAGTGTTACACTGTTCATTGCGCAAGAAATATTAACGAGCATGCCGTGACACACAATCAGGAAACTGAGCACCCGATGACGCTGAGTTTCAGTGATTTGTCTGTGTGGTGTTACGGTTGTGATGCCTACATTGATAATCCTGTGAGTCGCTGATCCATTAGATCTCCGATGTCGGGCTGCTGTGCTAAATATTGCCGACTTCACGTATTTTTCTTGTGTTTTTTTTTGCAGCGGCTGTACGCAGCGAGGAATGCGGCGCACAGGAGCAAATTCAGTCAAGATCTGGCCTGGACGTACGACAGCACCCAAGCCTCGTAATCATTTTTAGTAAGCAGTGCTGTAATCTAACGCTATCATTTCATCCCCGGACACTGTTAATTTTCAGCATTTAACCCCTATTAACGCGCAACAATATAAATATTCATACCGCATACTTCGACACCGCGCTTTACCTGTTCAAAACTTGTTGATCTTCGCTAATTTTAGTACAGAAATATCTAGATCAGAATTTGATGATCGACCTTGGGCATAAAAATCCCTCGAGAAGGGAAAAATATCGCTTATGCTGTAAGAACTACATTTACGGCAACATTACATCCTGTTGTACGATTAACCTTCGTACGTGAAAGATAAAAATATTTAATTAAATCTAAGGACAATGTAACAAAGAAAATAATTATTATAACAGATTAAAGTTTATTCAAACAGAGGAATTTATTTTCCAAGCTTTGGTTTCTATCAAAATGGCAGGGCAAATGAGTACAATCTTCACGCAATGCTAAGCAGAGATTCAAAGGTAATAATATCAAATTATTGAGTTCACCTTATAATATACAAAAATTCTAATATAGGATTGTGCTTTTAGCGACGTGCGAACTTGTCGTAACAGGAGATTCTATTTTCAATAACACTAAACTTAATTGATGGACGAATTTGTAAACGTTCTCGGAAACGTTTTCGACAATCTTTTTTGTACAAATTTCCAAGCTATCAAAATCCGTGCATTCGTTGAAAAAATCCACGGATGGTAATCTTTCAACGGAGAGATGCGGGTAAAACATTTTAACAGTTTTGTGATAAAATACTTGAGATTCATTGTGAAAAGCGTAGCCAGTAAATTCATTGAGAAAAGTTGCTGGCAGCGCGTAATAGATTCGGTAGGGCTGTTTTTTGCTCTTTAGTTTTTTCTCGCACTCTCTTATTTTCTGTGCGATATTTTCATAGATTTGCTCGACGCTCTCAGATCCTTGTTCGTAGAGATGAAAATCCTTGGCTAACTTGTACTTGCGCTGTTCTTTAGTGACGTATGTTTTTCGAGTATTTCTCAACTGTAACAGGGCGGTGGGTATTGAGTACATGTGTGATGTAAATAAATGAATATTAGTAACGTAAGGCTTTGCTTTCAGTTCCGCAGCCAGGTGCGAGACTAGCGGTAAGACTCCTCCCTGGTGAGCAAAGCCGTAGAAAAATGTGAGGACTATGTTAACGACGTACCAAATGACCAGCATTTTATTCGTGGTGTTCTTATTACGTTTGTATGCAAAACTGGAATTGTTGTTGTCTACTCGTGTAACTGTATCGACGTTTGATACTTGCCTTATTCTTTGCGAGTGTAAAAAGATCAGGGGCAGAGTCACAGGGATTAGGAATCTGGGTTCTTGATGTGGAAAAATGGAGAGCATGATAATTGGTAGAATGAAAGATGCTGTCATCAGACCTATTATGCTTTGTACACGAGGAAGCTCGGACCAACGACCCCTCAGACCTCTGGAAAAAGAACCATCTCTTTAGATCAATGCAGATATATATTTGATATTTCCTTGAATAAAATGTGTGCAAATTACCGATAAACCAAGCTGCCAAATGCAAAGAGGCCGACTAGCCCCAGAACATTATAGAGTAGCGGGACATTGACCAATAGATGAAGGAATTTAGGGTGTAATCCATGACTGGCAAGGTTTTCGGTCAGTGAATTGTACTTGAAAAAATTCAGGGGTGTGACTACAAAGTTATTTATGCTTATCTCGAGATTCTGTATTTCGCTCATGGTCAAATATCCAAAGTAGAAGCTATCTGCTAATATGAAAAATACTGCCGTGGGGATCGCACAAAATACAAAGGTGAATATTCTAATGTGAAAGTCGGCAAGTCCAATGTTTTTTGAACCGAGTCCGCGTTGTAGCCAAAAGAATATGGGGGCAAATGCAAAGGCCATAAAAGTTGGTCGATTGAAAATGCCTATAACTGTAATGGTTGCAAGGATTAAACAGTTGTTCAATGAATGGCTGGGTAGTGAAGCACGGAGTTTGAAATACTTCACTCGATCCACAACATTCCCAGCTCTCTTGTATCTGTCTGACAAATAGTCATCTTTGTAGACGATCTATGGTAAAAAAAATATACATATTTAGTGACGACGAAAATGTACAACTTGAAAGTGAGAGCATTTTAATAAAACCTTACCGAATCTGAGATTGCCATGCATTTGGCAACGAAGTAAAGCAATGTAGACGTGAGTATGAGTTCAATGGTGTTAGAGAATGTTCTGGTAGAATATATCAGGATAACGTAAGAGCTTGCGTATGTGATGAGTCTGGTTCTATAATTTTGTCCATAAATATAGCAGATCTTGTAGAGGCAGTAATCTGAGATGAAGGAGATGGCGCATATCAGTAGCCTTGGAAACACCAGCAGAAAATATGGGGACTTCAGCGTTGTGCCAAATATATAAAATGAATATGGAGAGAGTCTGTTGAGAATCGCATAAGGTATTCCAACTGTTAAATATGGAATGGTTATGCTGCGGATAGGAAATGTTGTGTTAAATTCCCAGGGCTTGTAAACATCTATATCAAAATATTCTCCTAGAAACAGACAAAATATAAATGATCCACATAGACATTAGACATTCACAGAGATTGAAGATCAGGAGAGACTTACCGGCAACAACTTCAATGGATTGAAAATATTCATCAGGATGTATATATCCGATTTGCGGTGTCAGAGTCAGTGCAAATCTAAGGCTGGCCAAAAACCAATAGGGCGCAAGATCTAGCTTGATGGGCGCAGGGTTCTCATTGTCTTTAATAAATTTGTTATACTTATTCTTATAGCGCATTTTGCTTGTGATAATGATACTGCGCCTTTAACCGACAACAATTATCCCTTGAGTTCATCTAATTGTTAATTGAGTAATCCTGATCTAACGTGTTTCTTCACGTTGTTATTTAATTATGCACTTATATATTGAGTATTGAACAATGAGATTCGTGGTGAGATTCGTAATTGAGAAAATATAAATTATAATTATCCCATGCTTTAATGCATTTTAAGTCAAGAAAGTGTAAATGAATAATGATTCAGATCCTGTCATTTATCTACTTGTTGTTCTAGTCTGACAGGACGTTCTGCTAATAGCAGTCGACACTGCGAATAGGGGTGGTTTCTGTCATCTCCATAAGATGGCGCTACAGCAATGAAATATTGGGGAAATTCAAAAGTTTGAAATATCATCGAGCCAACGCGCCTAATGAGCTAACACATTGACCAAGCGCGCCTTAGCAACCGGAGAACGGGGAACAGCATCAATTCTGCAGACGTCTTGTTTTATTAGATTAAAATCGGTCAAATATTATAACTAATCTAGTGACGTGCATTAGTTTAAATATAAAAACTCATAAACGGTGTTATAGTTGGACCATTAATGAAGCTACTGAAATTTTTACTTCGCTATTTTCCACCCGGTAAGTCTTGCTGAGACATATTTCTTGCGTACTTGTAATCATTCTACATTTCAAGAACATATTTGATTATTTTTCAACTTATTTGTTCACGATTATTTATAATTATATCACTCCTCTAGGCATAGCGCTGGAATACACGCAAGGAGGAGATATCAAAACGAAGATGATAGATCTCTTGGATTTAACTGCCAGGTCAACATATCCCTTTGATATATTATTTAATAAATCTACATTTTTGCATAAATGTGTCGATAAACTACTAGAGTATTAATTTTTTTCCTTTATAGTACGGACGTCAAAGCTCTGGCTGAGCGCATAAAAGCTGCGGAGCCGATCATAACCGAGGGTGTAACTGATCAGCTAATAGAAACGTTGGAAAGACTTAAATCTAAAGTTTGCGATGGAAACGTAAAGCGATACTATAAGTACAAGACTTTACAGACGCATCTGCTTCCTTTGACCAACATCGCGTTTGATAAATTAGGTAAAAGGTACTTTATAACTCCTATTACTATCCGGCAGCTCCTAAACTGCCAAAAACTTTAATTAATTGAAAGTTTCAATTTTCCGAAAAATGATAAGCCATGTCGAATGAAAATTTCAACTTTGCTTTACTCCGTAGATGCCTGACGGGCAGCTATGACCGAACTTGTAAAGTTTGGGACATTGACAGTGGAACGGAGCTTCTTACTCTCGAAGGCCACAAGAACGTAGTTTACGCCGTATCTTTCAACAACCCTACCGCGTAAGCATCACAATAAATAATATGATCGATCACCATTAATTGATAAATCAAATTTACAACTACTATTATCGTTCCAGAGACAAAATAATGACTGGATCTTTCGACAAGACAGCAAATATATGGTGCTCGCAAACAGGACACTGTTTGCTCAGCATGTGGGGCCACGATGCAGAAGTCGTTGTTGTTCAATTTTCCCCAACCCAAAATCGCGTCGCCACTGCATCTATGGATACCACAGCAAAAATATTTCATCTGGGATCTGGTCAGTTAAACAATACAGAAATCACCTTTGAAATATATTCGACAAGAACATGCAGCGGAAAAAAAAGAAACAAAAATAGTATATCATTTCAGGTCAAGAATTAGGCACTCTGAAAGGTCACACAGCTGAGGTGATAGCCCTACGCTACAATAATGATGGCAATCAGATAATCACAGGCGCTTTTGATGGGACCATAAGTATCTGGGACACGCGAACAATGCAGTGAGTTAAAAGATACAACTTGATTGATAAAAATTTTCTCTTCCTCATAAGGGATATAAACCATGACACTTTTTCGTGCGTAATAATAACCACCCTCCAGACGAACGAGTGTTCTCATTGGCCACGAAGAAGAGATATCAAATTGCCATTATAATTTCGACTGTTCCCTGATCGCCTCGTCCTCCATGGATAAAACCGCTAAAGTTTGGGACGCCCGAATGAATTCCTGCCTCGCAACCATCCTCGGTCACGAAGACGAGGTACTTGATCTCAGCTTTGACAATAAGGGGAAAAAATTAGCCACTGCCAGTAGCGATACAACCGCTCGGGTTTGGGACCTAGCAGCAGATTTCCGACAAATTGCAGTCATGGCGGGACACAGGGAGGAAGTATCCAAAGGTGAGACGCAATATATATCTGTAGTTGAAAACTTCCATGTCCAATATTTTCACGTAATTCTTTCAGTCTGCTTCAGTCCGAACGGCCAGCAGTTGTTGACGTCTTCGATGGATCGAACCGCCCGACTTTGGTCCTTGGAAACCGGATGTTGCATGCAGATGCTCAGTGGTCACACAGACGACGTATTCAGCTGCGCTTTCTCCTACACCGGAGACACAATAATCACCGCCAGCAAAGACAACGCGTGCATGATCTGGAGGTGACTCGAATGGTTCAAGGTGGGTGCCTTATAAAAACCTAAGAAAATTTCCCCACGTGTGTTCACTCCATTCTTGCATAGGATAGTACATCGCATATGCCCCCGATGTAATGGTAATGGGATAGAAATCAAATTAGGCGTGAATATTGGCGTACTTAAAAATATGTATTTAAATAACGAGTAGCCATGTATAGATAATAACTTGTTATTCCAGCTGATCTTATAATAATTAATCCTAATAGTATTTTATCATATTACCGCAATCAAAGTTGTTGCGTAGTAATAATTACACAGTTTCAAATTTTACGAACACCTATACACTTATACACTTTGCGCAATATGGTATGTATCTAGTAAAATCGATAATGTTTGTTGTTATAAAATAATAAGCACAGGAAAAATAAAAGTGCAGTGTATAGCTACGAGAGACAATAATGAGCAATAATTAACCGATAAGTATCCATCACTTTCCTGAACGATACATTTTAGATATCTACTCCGGAAATATACAGTGTGCAACAGAGCAATTAATCGTTGCATAAAATTGTCGTCCGCACTTATATTACTTGTGGAATATACGACGCATTTATTATTTACGTAACTAAATGACTATTTGCTCGATAGGCAAATTCCGTATCGATGGAAGATGTCCCGATCATCATGCCGGTACGTGAGTATCAAACAGATTTCGAGTCCACGACTACCTTATGCTAATTATTGAGTATGTCTTCGCCGATCATACGTATTACCGGACATGCATTACGAAGATCATGTGAAGCGGCTGAAGTTGGCTGTGATTTGGACCGTGAATTATTATCATACCCACACACCGTCCTGACTATCTCAGGGACACCGGCGCGGTGATCGCCTTTATGCACCGTTTATCCGCTGTTTGTGCATTCTCGCACGTTGCGTTGGACGCAGTAATAATGGGTGCAAGGGCGCGATATGTATTATCCAGTTAAAGTTTTACTGCTTCGGACCACCGAGGCCCATTAGGGTTCATTCGCGCCGATCAGCATCTCCCGTAACTTTATATGTATATCTACATTATTAGATACACGGTGCAGTACGTCATCTATAACTCGACGCTAACATCGGCGTCGGAATTATTTAATGAAAAAAATCTTTCAGCTTTAACAACTATGCAGTTTCCACTGAAAAAAAGAAACATTGGAAGAGAGCGAAAGTGTTCGGTCGGAAAAAATTCAGAGAGCATGTAAAATAACTATTCCATTTTTCAGCTTCTACTACCCCTTCACTATTAAACCCGGTCAATGCTCCACCGGATATTGCCTGCACGCGACGAGATGTGTAAATAAGATTTGTGAACTTAACAAGGATTCATAGCTTCCGTTTGTTCCTGTGCCGGCCAATTCAGAGGTCAACATTTATCGAGGGTGTACGGCGCGTGCAGCTAGCTGAGCGTACGTATAACGTGTTTTTCATTTATTACGTTTGTAATATCTGAGTATCTAAAGTGTTGGTGAATTTACCCAACGTTTATATCTATTTACTCCAGACTCCAGCGTGGGTGGGCAAGTTTACTCCATTGCAGGGCACAACCCCCGCGCATCGCAGCGTAGGAAGTTTTCAACATTATCAAATCCAATTTACACACCCTTCGCTCCCTATACTCGCTTTATTTTGTCATTGTGTCTCGTATACGATTTAAGAAAATTTTTAAAGTTTTATTTCAGTATCGGGATTTAAGACGTAGGATAAAAAAAAAAAGAAAAAAATGAAAAAGCTAAACGAAATGGGGTATCGTATAGTATGTATCCGGTGTCAACGGCTGAACTGAACAAATCTCTGTTCCTTAATACGAAAATTAGTTTCCTCGTCACGTACGAATTCGAACGATCCTTTTGAAAGAAGGACGTATATGGAAATCCACTCTTGCGATGTAAAGAAAAAATCATAAGTAAATGTTGAATAACTTGGAAGAGGAAAAAAAAAAGTACAGAGAAATTGTTTTCGGATACCAGTAAAATGGTAGCTAACAAACCAGCTGCAACAAGTCTTTGTCAATGGATAAAAATCTCGATAAATCCGGTAGCCCGACTCCCCAGTTCCTGACCCCCAGCAGCGAGCCGCCTTCGGGACAAGCGCGTGAGGAAATAAGTCGGGAATCTGATTTCATCGGAGAGTGAACGAAGAGGAAGAAGAAGAAGTTGTGATCGAGTTATGTCGGCTTTTTGGCGCTAAAAGGACCGACGCCTTTCCACCCCAAACCAATTTTACGAACACTCTGACAATGAGGAGGACGGTACAATCGGTATCATTATTTAACTAAAATTTCGAAGAGCAAAATCGATGCGGTAATATTTAGAATCTAATCGTTCATCGTTTCGCACCTGCAGATAATGTGTAAGGACGTTTTTTCAACCACCGCAATAGAATCGCCCTTCTTTGCGGATTTTTTCCGTCAACATCTGCAGGAGTGGAATTTTCCATTAATTTCTATTTCCCCGGGGTAGTTTTCATAGTGACTTTCGTCACATTCCAATAAGGGATCCTTTCAACATGAATTTGTATCAAGGACCGGGCAACATATGATCGCACTTTCCCCTCTCTTGTGATAAGCAAATGATGGCGGGAGAAAGTAGGGAGGGATGAGGATCACAGGTTTCAGACATTTTTGTTAGTCCACCGGAACGTCAGTCGCGCGTAGCACGCGGCGTTGTACAGACGTGAAGAGGGGATATACCTAGTTACGAATGTGCTCCGCGGTTATTCGTATATCGCCGATTTTTTACGATCGTTTTATTCGGCGCAGGTGTTAAAAAGATAATGCACATCGTAAACAGCGAAGAACAAAGTGTTTTACGATACGGCACAATGTTTAGATAAATGTTCGACTTTTTACTATCGTTATTATTATTCTTTCATTATTATGAAAACTCACGGTCGCATGTAATCCATAATTATCAACCTTTGGATGAATGAATATCATCAGTGAGACGTCTTCTTGTTGACGTAAAGAAATTACGACCTTGTATCTTCACAGCGCGAATATATCAGACGTTTCGCTATGTGACTAATATGCTGCAGTCGCTGAGAGTTATTCAAATCATTTAAATAATCTCCAGCTTGTTTCGTAGTTTTTTACATATAGTGCTTATTGTCACAACTTGTGAAAAAATTAATTTATCAAAGGTATTGATTCAAGTGTTGGATTGTTTTCCAAATTTTGATATCACCATTATCAGCGTCGATTTTTACCTTCACTTTCTGGTTATGGTAATTTAATCACTGGAGCAGCACGCTGCAATCTCCGGACTATTGCTGCGCTTTCATAAGAGATGAGAGATATGTTCGTTTTCAATGTGAGTAAAAAAAAAAAAATTTCAGTCGCTATTTACATCAAATGATCCGAAGGTCTTACGCGGCATGCGCGTATATCCGTTTAAACTAATTCGGATAACGAAATTAATCCTGATTCCCGGTGTTTCACACCAATTAACAGTAGAACAATTTATTCTTTCTGTTTTTTTCTTCTACTCGTGCAGTGAATAAAATTTTTAATGACTTTTGTTATTTTTTATCTTTCGGTCTCTGTACGATCGTATAAATTTTCATTGCCCGTGTTAATGGTATCTGGATAACGTCTGTTAGATATTTAAGCACTGTTTCAAGTTACGCAGGTTGCCTCACACATTATACGTTAAAAATAAAATCTCCGGATAAATTTGGAGGAAAAACCAGAAAGAAAAGAAAAAAAGAAACATTATTTAATTGCAGTCCGCGGGAGTTACGGAGATGCGTGAAGTAGTGCCGGTAAATATTCCGTCATCGGAAGATCAGAAGAAGCTGGAACAACGAACAGAATTAGAAGAAAGTCCGGAAAACTCAAATACGGAGGGTCAAAAATGCGGCTGGTTTTGGCTGAGACCGAAATGTCTGCAAAAATTTCGTACCGCGAAATGGGCACTTTTTTGGCTTTGTTGGGCAGGAGCGATGCAAGGTATATAATCGTACTTTTATTTACTATTATCGAATCCGCAATCTAACTAATTTTCGCACTTCCTACCCCGTGACTTCCCATTCGGCAACGGCAATTAAACGTGGTATCACAGACACGTGAGGTAAATTATATCAAACGCAATGACGCAAATTCTCTCTCTCTCTCTCCCTAGTCCGATCTGATGGGTTCAATCCTAGGCCCTAGGGCTTCTGCCGTTCGATCAAAGCTGCAGTAATTAAACGTCTGTAGTCGAAATTGCTTTCAAAGTGAAACAAACGATTGACTCGTTCGTTGATTGCGCGGATTTTTCCCTAAGTTCTTTTATTTTTTTATTTTTTTTTTTACACCCCTTCAGCAATTCTTGTACTTCGTTCGTTCTTCAATTTATCTAGCGTGATTAAAAATCAATTTTTCCAACACTCGGACCGTCAGCTTCCAGTTCCTTATTGGCATTGCGAATTTTCTCTCCCTCTCTCTCTCTCTCGTTATCGAGTTATAGCGGATAACGTAACTGAGGGTGTGACCCCGGTTGATGAGTGGAAATTAAATTTTTCGCTTGCACGCGTCATAATTGATCAAAAACGATTTTGTTAGGCTCGTTAGCCGCATGATTGACGAAGCCGAATGGGGGCTCCTGCAAAGCTTACGGGGCTTGTAATATTAGAGGCTAAAAATATACGCGATCTGCGATTCGGACAATATTACTAATGTTATTCCATTCTGTTATTCAATACTATAACCGAATTGACTGAAGGTTTCGAATTTGCAAATTCATTTGAATGACAATCGGCAGTTATTATGTATTATCTACCGAACGTACAAGTATGTAATTATGCATTAGGAATGGTGGTAAACGGTTTCGTCAACGTCGTTATAACAACGATTGAAAGAAGATTTGGACTCCGATCTTCCCAAACAGGATTGATAGCAGGTGGATACGACATTGCCAGTTTTTTACTGCTCGTTCCAGTTAGCTACTTCGGAGGAAGATCGAAAGCGTCGAAGCCGAGGTGGGTTATTGGAGGAAGAATTTCGAGAATAATTCAGCAAACTTAAAACCACCAAAGGCGAGAAAATTTAAACTCCTTCAATTTAACTATAGGTACGTCGGAATCGGTGTCCTCGTTCTCGGTCTTGGAAGCCTGGTTTTTGCGTCCCCGCATTACCTGGTCGGTACTTACAGGGCGGGTAATCGGAACGAAAATCTGTGCCAGAGAGTCACGAACACTTCGTTGCACACGGTGGGTACCTAATAATCGTTAGATTTTTAGAACCCTCGACAAATTTTTGAGCTGAAAATTTACCTTGTAATTATAACGCGTTTAAGACTGGCTGTAACAGCAGTTCATCGGAGCAAAGGGACTTGGAAGCCTCGAGTGGTTTGTATTTGGCGATATTTTTGATCGCTCAACTTCTTCATGGGGCTGGTGCCGCGCCTCTTTACACACTGGGTGTAACCTACCTCGACGAAAATGTTTCGAAGAAAATGTCCTCGGTTTATTTGGGTAATTTTCTGAAGTATGTATGCGAATTAGATGTACAAATAAACTAGTAATTTTCCAATAATTGATTCTAGGTATTTATTATACCATGGCGGTGCTCGGACCGGCCTTAGGGTACGTCGTTGGTGGAGAATTGCTGAAACTCTACACGGATTTTATCGTCGTCGATCCGGCCTCGTGAGTAAATATTTTTCTGTTGTCTGAATAAGGACTCGATTCGATCGATCCGAAATACAAATTTTCCAGAACAGTTGAACGCGGATGATGTAATCATTGGCTACGTCGCGTCCGATCGCGGTTTACCAATAACCACCGTAGCAAATGGAAAATTTGAACCGACAGTAAACACCCATTTCGTGTATTATTCCCATTATCGAATGTGTCACTAAGAATCCCATGGCGATGGGAAAACGGGGGTAGGGTGAGTTGAAAATTTGGGGTTGCGAATATAATGGCGTAAACACAAGTTGCGGGAACTGGATGAGGGTGAAAATACATTTTTGGTGATCGATCCCGGATACGTAATCACCTGTGCACACATACGTACAATGCTCCTAAAGCGCGTCAATGATGGGGTTGAAATTGCATTGTCACCAAACTATATGTTTCTGCACCACGTCATCTTCGACTGATAATTTTCCCAAGGGCTTGAGCCACGTGATGAATTTATCCCCAGCGCTAGTATTATACATGGTATTATATCACATGCGGTTCGGACGCTGCAGATTCAAATATTTTTATATACACCGTGGGACCTGGAGGATGTTTTTCTTTGAACGTATGTTGGGGGACCGTTAAGCTGCGTACGATAAAAATCTAGTGTTCAGGGTAAGCTTGGTTGAATAATTGATGAATTGCTTTTCTATTGAGGAATAATATTCTAGGAGTTTCTCAAACAGGCGTGCGAGCAAGTATAGGTATAGGTATACGTATACCTCAGCCGGTAGCTGACATTGTGCATATCTAGTGAATGAATATCGTATAGCGATTATTATGTGCGATTTATTATGGCGCAAGTTTCTGAATAGGCGAGAGGGATGAAAGGCCGACAAACTCTTGAGATTACGGTGCAACGCTCGTAGGAGAGTCGAGTAGATCGATCGGCCTAAAAAACGAGCGTATAACGCGTCGGTCGGTTGGTCGGTCGAACTCCCACAATTATGTGCTTGATATAAACCCTGTAAAAGTTGAAAAATTAGAATGTGGTATTTCGATGACGCCATTGGCCATCGCATTTCCGGTCCGCTACAAACCTACTACGAAAATTTTCGCTACACCCCTGTTGCGTTCTGTGGGGTGGTGATCAGGGGGAATGCCGGCGGTTCGCGGTCTACTAAATTGCGGTGTAATTGTCATCCAGATAAAAGCCTCCTGCATCTACTGCGTGCGTACGTACTGCAGTTGCAATTATATACATACCACTGCACTCTTGCAATGCGATACCTATATTTATATCCATATAACTTCTACATAGTGACGATGTGCAGACAAACCAGCTAAAACTCTCCGCCGAGTAGTTTTAATTGCGAATATATAACCAGAGTTTTGCAGCCACCTATATTACTCAAAAAAAACAGGAAAACCAAATTATGATTGAGTTCTGTATCAGTTTTTCCAGTTTCTCAAAGTAAAAAATTTGTTTAGCTACTTTCTTGGATGATTAAATGTTTCAGGATCGGCATGACACCGGACAGTAACGTGTGGGTCGGCGCTTGGTGGATCGGTTTTTTGGCCGCAGCCCTAATATGTTTCGTAGTAGCGATACCTCTGCTAGGATTCCCCGGGGAACTTCCAGGTGAATCTTTATACCAGAAGTACAAATAAAACAAACTTCGCAATCTTCAGAAATTTGATTAGCAAGAATTATTCTATTTAGGATCGCAAGAATTGGCAAAGGAACGAGTATCCGAAGCTCATGGTCTGCAGCCGGTCTCTTCAGCATCGGCGTCGAACGGAGAAGTAGCATTTACAAAAATGCGAGAACTTCCGAAAGCTCTGACCGCACTCCTAGGAAACCCGGCATTTTTTATGTTAAATTTAGCCGGAGCAAGCGAAGGGCTTCTCATCGCAGGGTTCGCAGCCTTTCTCCCTAAGCTAATAGAGAATCAGTTTAGCGTCACTGCAAGCTCGGCGGCTCTGTTAATGGGTAAGGAAATACTCGTTCTACCGTGAAAATTCAACCCCTTGAACAGCGACCACCTCACCTTGAAGTTTCGGTCAATCTCAATGGATCTACCGCGGTGGATGGGAGACTGATGATATTTTTTAGGTGATTAGTTCGTTTGTTTCTTTTCTCTTCCATCGACAGGACTGGTGACCGTCCCGGCTGGAGGCGGAGGTACGTTTTTGGGGGGGTACCTAGTGAAACACTGGAACCTTCAGTGCGCTGGAATTCTAAGATTTTGCCTGATAGCAACCGCAGCTTGCATAGTTTTTACGATGTGCTTCGCCCTGAGCTGTTCCAATTTGGAATTTGCTGGTCTTACGGTACCGTATCACCAGGTGGGAAGGTAATTATTATATTTGGAAAGCTTAGGAAATTGTGTTATTGACTCCCTGCCAATTTCCATCAATTTTCCGAGCTCTCGATTTCTCCGACAGGAAACCACTGTCTTTGGAAAACCCTTGTAACGCCGGTTGCGGATGTTCGAGGGCTGAATTCAACCCCCTTTGCGGTGCGGACGGAATAACTTATTATTCGCCGTGCCACGCGGGGTGCCACCAAGTGACGCCAATCAACGACGTCAAAGTGAGCCACCATCAGATACTCGATTCCTTCAAATTACAATCCACCTCCTGCCGCGTATGAAGTTTCCAGTAAATTCCCCATCTTATTTGACATTTGCGTGCAAACTTAAGCCTCATGTACTTTAGACACGAGATACTTCCAGGTGGACTTTGCTAGGTCAGGTCATCGACCTTTGAAAAGCAGCGTGTACTTCTAGTCAGAAATAGACCTAAATTATTCACGCCTCTTCCAGTACCATGTGGTACGGAAAATAGTTCAAGGAAAAATCTTAGTCTTAGAATCCGACAACTTGCAACTACAAATGAACTTTTTTTTCGGCACTGATTCTTATCTTAATTCACTCTCCAGATCTATACGAATTGCAATTGCATCCATGGCGCCTCGGCGAATCTTTCCATCTCTGGAGATTCCGAAGACATAATTTCCTACGAGGCGATCAACACGACGTGCCAGAGCACCTGTGGTCATCTGTGGCTTTTCATTGGTCTTGCATTTTGCAACATGTTCTTGACCTTCCTATGCACAATGCCGGCCCTCTCGTCAACTCTCAGAGTCGTCAGGGACGAACAGAGGTCCTTTGCTCTAGGAATTCAGTGGATCAAGGTTCGTATTCTTGGAACAATACCAGCGCCCATGATATTTGGTATCCTAATCGACGAGACCTGCATACTTTGGCACGAATCCTGCGAGGGCAGAGGAGCTTGTCTGGTCTACGATAATCTCTATATGAGCCGGTGAGTGAATTGATTATTATTTTTACCCGAATAATAAGAGCTTGAAAAATGTATAATTTAAATCCCAGGTACATGCTCGCGTTGGCGTTCATCGGGAAAGCTGCGTCCCTTCTCTTCTTCTTCCTTGCGTGGTGGTTCTACATTCCTCCTGCCAGTGGAAAAATGAACTCTGAAAATCGGCAGGAGACTGTTTCTACTTTGGCGTTAAGTGAGCCCCCCGGCGCACCTGCGGACACGTAACTCTTTGACAAAATATGAAAATTTCATCTGTGCTTTTTTTTTTTCA
Organism: Athalia cordata; assembly: GCA_963932425.1. Lineage (NCBI taxonomy): Eukaryota > Metazoa > Arthropoda > Insecta > Hymenoptera > Athaliidae > Athalia > Athalia cordata. The sequence goes on from OZ010627.1 coordinate 3,931,895, forward strand.
TGAAAAAAGGCAGACGACATATTACTCGTTGTACGAGTTGCTACAACAATGATCAATATTGTTCATTGTATTATAGGTAGTTCACTTACAACATCCTGCACTCCTCCGTACTCTGATAATTCATCGATCTTGAGTGTGACTGAGCCTAATTCATTCTATGTATGTATATTCAAAATATTATAACGTGGATCTCATAATTTTTCAGCTGGTATTAATTATATGTCGTATACCGATACTTTTGATATGATGTCGCATTAATAATAATGATAATAATAATAATAATAATAATTGTAAAAGATTATTACTAGCCAGCAAAGCTGCAATCTGCGATAGATTCGGCGAGTCTTTTTATATCACCGGAATCCAAAAAAAAAAAAAAAAGAAAGAAAATATGTACTAGAAATAATTTAACGAAAACTTGAATGGTAGTAAATTCATGTGTACGAATTTATTCGATATCAAAATAAATATACAATGTACGTGTGCGGTAAATATGTTTCTACGCAGCCTTGACCCCCTACAATTAATTCTTTCTGTCAATTTCTTTGGTTCTTTTTTCTTTGAATTAAAGAGGCTAATGGCTGAAACGTTGTGATTATGAAATAGTAGAATTTCACCGTGAAACACTCAGCGTCGTTATGTGATCCGTAATCGGTTTCGGTGAAAGGCTAACGGTTTATGTAATTTACCACCGCTCTTTCCTTAATATATGTAAATATTTAATTAACTCATGTGTGGCCTCTTGGTCTAGGGGTATGATTCCTGCTTTGGGTGCAGGAGGTCCCGGGTTCAAATCCCGGAGGGGCCCTTAATTTTGCATGCCAAAAGGTCACGCGAATTATCTTGTATACATGGTAGATCATTTTTCAGATTGATAATGTCGGAAAGTGCGGGCTTGAACGATCTCAAATTTATCAATCATTTATTAACTTTTGAATCGATTTCAGAGCTCATCTACATCCACCGATCCAGTGAAATGCCGTTTTTTTACAAAATCCCCTGCATTTTGGTTACAGAAATTTGAATGTGTCTGGTCATTTGGGACGTTTGAATATTTCCGTAGCGCTTCGGGTGTCGCGGGCTTCAGTCTTCGGCCGGAAGGACAAGATGGCGCCACTCCGTGTATCGGTCGTTCAAATTCACCCCTTGCCATGAGAAAGAAGTGGAAGATGTCGTACCAGTTTTACGCCTGCGCATTTTCTTCAACATAATCGGACACGGGCAAAAACACAGCTGGTCTACGTCTACCAAACCATTACCACAAACGTCCGCGGGTCTCCGTGCTGTTGAACTCTAAACGCTACTTTGCTTATCGTCTAACGGTTGCCATGTAATATTAATATAATAGTTATAAAGCGCACTGTGTACTTTAACGCGTAATTTAACGTGATTTCAGCGAAATTTTGAACAATTTTTTTTCCATTCTTCGCGTCCATTGAGCCCCGAAGTAACACGGTCAAGTAAACACAAATTTCATGAACTCCGCGCTCCATGGGTCCACGTCCCGCGACAGTTATATCAGTGCCTGAAAAAAATACATTTTTTTTCAAATGTTTGTGATGGTTTGTGAGCACCGTGTCTGTGCAGTGTAGTAATAATTACTGTCCTCCAACGACAGCGGAGTTACAAAATTTCTCCGCTTTATTCCTCGAATTTTCCCATTGCCCTTCGTGCCTACAAAGGAATCTCCCCAGGGTGCTGCTGCAGGCCTTCTATATTTTGGTGAGTTTGACGTTTTGGATAAATTGGTATTCCTTTCTCAAAAACTCGTTACGACAAAGAGAAGGAAAAAATATAATTAATTAATAACTTGCGGCATTTTCTCTAAGATAACACCAGCTACTGACGAAGAAAATAATAAGTCATCGATTTCATTTTACAACCTTTTAAAAAAAGGCTTAGTCTATTTCTGGACCGAACTTTGAAATACCATGAGGAGAAATGAATGACCTGACAAAGAATGGTCTCAAGACTCGCCGTACCCCAACATAACCCGTTATTGTTTTGCCGTAATGGAATTCTTGCCTTTGAACTAACGAGTTTATATTTCTCTTGCAAAATTATTTTTAACCATTCATTATTCAATCGCACGATCTCGTCTTCGTATAGATTTACGTTATTGATTTGTTGCGCTCCTACTGTTGCCAACTACTCAGCTGCTGTTGTCAACTCCATTCTTTGGCTTCTCACGATCAGGGTTGAAAAGGATTCGAAGAATAATAACTTGCATAAGTACTTTGGTTCGCTGTCTGGTGATTATCATCTGCAATTGTTGTGCTACGAGACAAAAAAAATTTCCAGTCTTGGAAAAAAAAAGACTCGAAGCTTTCAATTTCTAAGTATGCACAATGCTTTCAGTTTTTCTTTACTTGTTCTCTTCTCTTTTCATCCAGATTATTGTTTTCACGTATCGTTTCATTTTCAAGGCAATCGAATCAATGACGTATGTTAAATAGGGAAACATTTCATCCGGAACAACGTGTACTTTATAAATGCTGATAAACTTCCACGTCTCTGTTATTTATCCACATTTGGTCGGTCTGCACAAGTTTTCCGATGCCGTTCATCTGAGTCAACAATCTCGGAAACAGCAGTAGGCGAAACCCGCGATTTGCAAGGTAATCTCTTGGCCTCAAAGCACTTCTGGAAACTCATTAAAATATCTTTGAAGGAAAGAATAGTAAATGAAAAAATAAAATAAATTAATCGTAACGGAAAGAGCAATTATTCAAAACACCGGAGGGTTCAACGATTCGAAACGATTCCCATATTCCAATGAAGAAGATAAAAAATAATAACAAGAAAAAAATTATCCTCGCTCGTGCTCTACATTCGTCTACATACCTATATAGGCATATAAATGAATCATCTGAGGATGTCATTGACCTCCGGGGAAGCTGCAGACACATTGACTGAGTGGTAGTTTTTTAAAAAAATTTACTTACCAAATTAGAGTTTCGAGTTTCGAGTTTATTTGTACTCAAATAAAGTAGGGACAAAAATAATGATATTTCCGTTCGCGTTCCCCTGATCTGCGTCAGAAAGCCTTGCGTCTAGAGTTGCATCGTCGGCTATGCCTATTTTCAACCATTCACCGATCCGATTGGTAAATTTATACTCTTCCAGACTGTCCTACGCGTATGATTTTTAATGACCTCGTCGCACGATTTCTGTGAGGGACCAAAAACCAAAAATCAAAAAATAAATTCGAACAATGAATAAATTAATCGCTTTATTATCGTCAAGGTATTCGTTAACGTTTGAGAAATATGAGGCATGTATTTTCCCGTGACCCCGCATTTAGAAGCCTGCAGGTATAGATCAGATGTTCCGCATTGCCGTATTAACTGTTTGCTATTCCGCTCCCGAAAGTTCTTCGACTGTCCCAAGTTTAGAGCGAAATTTATGATAGTCTATGTGTTGGTAGACGAATATATACGTATAGGTATACGTATGTACAAAGTTACCTACAGTATTCGTCAGGTGTAGGATGTATTTTAATTTTTATGTTACCTCCTTATAAGCTATAGAAATAAACGCTACTTCATTCGTCATCGTCATCGCTAAAATGTTGTAAAAAGAGACAAAGATACCCGCAGACTACCACACGTAACTTTTTCAAAAGAAACTCCTTCTTTTTTCTTGTTCTTTTTTTTTTTCTCCATGGCCTTAAAAATTAAACTTCGTTATTGAAAGGATTCTTTTTCTTATACTTATTGTAATAGAATATAGTTATATTTATCAACCGCATAAAAATTATATCGGGGGCCAAGGCACCTATGTATAGGTATACGTATAATGCGTCTCGTATGTTAAAAATATAATTTAGCACCGGTAAAAACATCTTGCATTCCTACGAGTACATATACCTATGTATAGGTATTTGCACGTTATATTATTATAATAAAAAAATTCGCCGTGTATGTATACAGCTTTTATTCTGTTAGTTTTTAGACGAAATTATTTTGCCTTGACTGATCGGAAGACGAAAAATATCTCTACATATACATACCTGTCTAATATACTTGTAATAAAAATTTCAATCATACTTACGTCTTTTCGAAGCAGTACGTGTAGGTAATACGTATTACATAGGATTTCGATCGCGATCGTGTTCGGTGAAACATAGATCTATGCGTTCGTAGGCAGGAAGAAAAAGAATTAGAAATATGGCAAACCGGGAGAACCGGAATTATTATTACGCGGGGGATATTACATGTAAGATAAAAAAAAAACCGTAACGCGTGCCCGTTAAAATGTCGCAGAAGAAAAAAAAATCGTTACACAACTGAAACCGAAATCGAAGTTATTATACCTCGTTGAAAAACGCGCTAGTGAAGCGCGAAAAAGAAAAAGAAAAAAATGATTTTGTACCCGAAACAACGCGATAACCAAATTTTTATATTTCATGTTCTACTGCATAACCGAACTGAAAGCGAAACGGGAATTACCTAAGATAAAAAAAAGGAAGAAGAAAAATAACGTTAAAAAGCTAGAGGCCTCTCGCATCATCGTAATGGAATTTAGATTTTATTCGAACGACGATGACGACGACGACGATTGATTGATAATTTAGTTTTATACAAAATCAAGGTATTGCTCGTATGTTATAATAACTGTACATACACGTACTATACACCTTCTCTCTAACTTTATGTTATACATACCTACGTGAATCCGTGAGTCAGAATCTCGAACGACGAGCAGAAGTTGAAGCGGGTGCTTATGTTGTCGGATGTCGACAAAGAACGACGATTTTTTTCTTTTCTTTCTTCCTTTTACCGTTAATTGTTTCGCGCGTTTAAATGGCCTATTGTTGCGCGATGTGATTATAAGTAGGCGAGTGTATAGCGGGAAACGTTTGAAATTCGAATTCGCGTCGTTATACATCTGAAACGAACGAAGTTCTTTTATGACTCGAATTACCGCGGAAGAGAAGAGGAATAACCATGTTGGGAATAAGTATATCATTTTTACCGTTATCTCGCTAACTATATAATTCATCTAGCTGTTTCATTTCGTTTATTTTATTCTTTTTCATATTCACATACGTGCAGCAGTGGCGAGCGGGGTAAATTTAACTACGCAGACGACACACATTCGGTCGTCATTTATCTACTCGCTCAATTGTCAACAGCCTCCAAGTCGTTCTTCTAGTTTCATGGCCCCCTTTTACATGAAATATATACGTAATTATAATCCGCGTAGATGCGACCACCGCATTCTCTCGCCCACATATAGAAAACTTATGATTTTCATTCGGATAAGCGTTATCGCATTGCAGACCTCAATGCAAGTATTTTTTGGAAATCGAAAAGAAATAGATGCAGCAATAAATAAATAGCTCGAAATCGTACAATTGAATTACATTTTACAAGACATTCTCTCGATCTGGTGTTCCGTACTTTATACCACATACCGGGATATCGAACGGTTCGATCCGTCTCGCACACCGCTGCGTAACCTACTCGCGTGTTCCCATGTATAATATAGATGTACGCTATATATACACGTATCCAGAGATATATATTATAAAATATAGCAACTCGGAGAACAACCGCTAGTTCGAATGTCTTTGATATATAAAACCTGCACGCGTAGATGCGGGGAGGAGCGATATATAGAGCCTTGTTGAAATTTTCATGGATAGGAAAATCAAGGGCAAACGGGTGACCGCGGATCGATACACGGTCTATCGGTCACATTAGTGCCTTATATATCGTATTTTATAGTTCAACCCCTTTTTCGAATATCTCTTCTTCGCCTCTATACATATTTTATTTAGTTTTCCGATCGTATATATATTCTTTCATTTCGAGAAGAAGACGCATATTTTATACATGGATATATACCACATATCCAGCTTCGGATGAATAGTGAATACGTGCCCCAGGTGCACCCGTGCACGTAATAAACTATACATATAGATATAGTTTTACAGACCGGAATTTCGCAAGAAAATACGAAGAGACCGTCGCAAACAATACGAGCCTATGTGTATTATTTTGTCTGTATATAGAGAAACTTTCTAATTTTTCGGCGCTTCGATGGCTGCGTTATATACATATATATATACCTATGTGGGTACATCTCGGTCTATGAATTTTTCACTAATACCATCAGAATGTCTGGGATCTTATGATCCTTTTTTTTTTTAAACCTCACGCACAATATATTTTTTTTTCGGTGTAAAGGGAAATTGACTTTGAAACGCGCGAATGAATCTGTTTAGCTTTTTGCCGTTAAGAGTTTGTCAGGTATACCTATGTATAGCGTTACGTAATGAGAATTGGTTTTGACGAAACGGCGAAGAAACTAATAGAAAATATTGTAGGTTGCTTGAGGCGTGAATATTTTGCATACAAATACCCTGCATTGGTATATTTAATAAGGCTTTCATTGACGTTATAATATGTGAAATGGGGACATGAAAATTGATATTTGAAACCGCGTAGTTTTATTGTTTATGTGCAGCAGGCATGTGATGCACGTACGAACATATACACCTTAGGCACAAGATTGTTTCTCCGGGCTTTTTTCCTTTGGTAGATAAATTTATCTTATCTTTGGCAAACTAACGAAATCGTGAACGGTGATAAGAAGAATCTTAATGTGAAGAAAAACGAAACTGTTGTAACGTAAAAGACGAGGCAGAACGAAGAATTATCAAAAGAAAAAAACAACGATGATTATTAGCGTGATGTTCGGTAATATTGGAGCTCGCGAGATCAGTCCGAAATATATTTTTCCATTCTTCATGGATTATTCTTCACTATATCTTTTTCCTCGAGTAATTTTATAGAAAACTGAAACGTTCGAGAGCTTCTTCTCTATGATTTTACAATTTTCTTTACGACCTTGATCCCTAGCCTCGTTACGGTTTATCGTAGAATTTATCGATAACACCAAATATTCGAAACTCAAGAACCTTCTACCATTCGCTTTGGTCAACAACAATCGAAGACGGAACTCGAGTATTTCCCCCCATCTGACGCTTTCTAATAAATGCGAGGCACTAGGTGCCCATTTTTTGTTCTAGTTTATCAAACTTGTGCGTATATCACGCCACCGTTTTTGGCTACGAGAATTAGTTCATGGTCAATTTTGTATGAGTCTTGAATGTCGATAGCCATTTTGGGTAACGCTAGGCCTGCCCCAACACTCAATAAGATATTCTTGAAAATAGTGAATGATCTTTTAGCCACAACTGAACACTCTTAACCACATCCTTCTTCTCCTCTGTTTCACAGGAATATGACGATACAGTGATGCTCGCTATTACCTAACACAGAATAAAATCCTGAAGAGAGCCGGATATAAAAGATGGCATCGACAAGTGGACACAAAAGGAATGGATCTAGCTCCAGCATGTTTGGCCACAAACGGACCGAATCTGGCGGTGGCTTTATTGGCCACAAACGCTCGGAGAGTGGACATAAAAGAAACGAAAGTATATCCAGCGCGTTTGGACACAAACGGTCGGAAAGTGGACACAAAAGGTAGAAATTATGAAGTTATCTTTGTCAGGGATAAGAGCCACGAGTTGGCTCGCCACGGATGCCTTATTTTTCTCTTTTTCCTTCGATAACAGGTCTGAATCTGGGAGCAATTATCATGCTGGGCACAGAAGGAACGAGAGCATGTACGCGATGACAGGACTCTACGCTGAGAGTGCTGCAACAGGAGAAGACGCAGACTCATCTCAGCCAAGTAGTAGCAGGTTAACGCACGACACAGTCATCAGATGTCACAGTAGAAACCCGAGCTCGGGCCTCGTCGATCATAGGTGATTCTAGCTGAATAAATGTAAAATTTTGTGCCGAGCGCTGGCCAATAATGTCATACATGTGTGACTCAGTATAAATTGAATCAGATTTTGTTGAAGAAAAGTGAAAGGCAAAGCTATTCAGACAATAACGTGTGCCGCTGTGCCACTCCCGTGATCATGAGCTTGCAAAATCCATTCGCTGGCCTGCGGAACATAGCTTTTCTATTATTAACAGCCCTGCAACTTGACCCTGACCCGGTTGAAAATTGCCTGAAATTGAAATATCGGCCAACTATAACTGGAGACTGTTAATTAATTGCTTCGTCAAATAATTATTCATCGTTTATTTATGCCTTCGATTTTATCAGACATTCATTGTAAAAGTAATTTGAATTTATATATCATCGCAATAAATGCACAGGCGCAATTTATCAAACTCACGGTTTATCATCACATGCACACATTTTTTATACACGCTTCGTGGTTTTTTGTTTTGCATTTTCCAGAGATTTTATCATCAAATGTCACAGCAGGAATCCCAGTGCTTCCATGGTCGACAGGTAAAAATGCATACCCAAGTGGTTATCAGATTTATTACTCATTCTTAGTTAATCCAGATCTACTTTAGATACGAATGCAATCTGTTATTAAATTTTTACACTCATCCAGGACCGAAAAAGAAAGAGCGCAAACCCCACCGATCAATCCGGATTCCAAGGACTGCGGAATCTTGACCTGCAGACCTCTTTTTATACAAAGATTTGCGGGGATAAAGGTAAGTTGACGAAATTAAACCGTGCAACGATTCTTAATTACATCCTTTTAATTGTTTTGTCTCCAGGTATTTGTGTTTCTCCTGTCATTCTTGGTAACGCTACAGCAGGCGCTTAGCTCGGGTTACATAAATTCTGTAATAACAACAATAGAGAAAAGGTTCGAGATCCCATCGAGTCTCTCAGGTCTAATTGCCAGCTCCTACGAAATCGGCAATGTTATTACCGTTATTTTTGTCAGCTACCTAGGCAGTCGTCGGCATATTCCTGTCTGGATAGCAATTGGTGAGAATATTTCCAAAATCGCTTGTAACACGCGAGATATTTTCAAACTAATCATTTATTATTGAAAATTATTTCAGGCGCAGTGATAATGGGTATTGGCTCAATGATTTTTATGGTGCCTCATTTCACAGCCGAACCTAATTTAGGAACAGCTTCCAATAACTCAAGTTCAGATAATATTTGTCGCGGTGTTTCACTGCGAGAACAAGACATGGGCTTAGGTAAGTCGTATTGTTTTAATCTCAATCAGAAACATTATGGGCTGACAATATGATTATTTTCTTTCTTTCAGGCCGACTTTCGTCTGGTTTATCCTCGCCGCCTTTGGCGCCACACAACAATCTTCGGGGCGACAACTGCATCCAGGGATCACCTTCTACCACTGGGCCAGTGATGCTTTTTGTACTCGCCCAGCTGCTGCTTGGATGTGGAGGTTCTCCGCTGTTTACTCTCGGAACGACTTACATCGACGATCACGTTCGCCCGGAGAGCGCCTCCTTGTATATCGGTTGCATGTACAGTATGGCAGCGTTCGGACCTGTACTTGGATTTTTACTAGGAGCGTACCTGCTCTCGTTCCACATGGATTCTTTCGCCGGGACTATAATCAGCATAGACCCCGGAGACCACAGATGGGTGGGAATGTGGTGGGGTGGATTTCTGCTATGTGGATTACTTCTGATATTAGTCGCCGTACCGTTTTTCAGTTTCCCAAAAACCCTGCAGCGTGAAAAAGAGAAAATTCGTATTATTGCTAAGAGCAAACCGGTAACGGCTAAAGAAAAAGAGCAGAGTAAAGAACCCAAGAAAGAACAGACAGCGGACGATACTGGCTATGGAAAAGATGTCAAAGACATTCCACGGAGCATGTGGAGACTGGTTTGCAATCCTGTATACGTTGTCACGTGCCTCGGTGCGTGTATGGAACTTGTAATAGTATCTGGTTTTGTAGTATTTTTGCCAAAATACTTGGAGACCCAATTCAGTTTGGGCAAAAGCCAGGCGAGCATATTTACAGGGTCTATCGCAATACCCGGTGCATGCATCGGAATATTTTTTGGCGGATGTCTACTTAAGCGTTTGGAATTGAGGCCTAAGGGAGCGGTGCAATTTGTATTGGTTTCGAATATGATCTGTCTGGTTTGTTACGGTCTTTTATTTTTCCTGGGTTGTGACAACGTCAAAATGGCGGGTACCACAATACCGTACTTCAACAGCAGCAGTAAAGGACCGGAGCCATTTCAAGTAAATCTTACTGCCGCCTGCAACTTCGGTTGCGAATGTCGAATGACTGACGTAGAACCTGTTTGTGGCAACAACGGATTGACCTATTTCAGCCCGTGCCACGCAGGCTGCACAGCATTCAGCTCAAAATCAAATTTCACTAATTGTGCCTGTAAGTTTTACAAAATCACCGGGTTACTTTTATGCTCGCTAATATCCTCGTTCGTACAACTTTCACTGTTTTTCTCCCCAGGTATTCATGGCAATCTCAGCATGATCCCCGCAGCAGCTACGGAGTTCGCGGAAGTCACAGTCGTCCCGGTAGCGACAGCCGGGCCGTGCACCTCACCTTGTAAAACCATATTTCCTTTTCTTATTCTCCTATTCTTTATGACGTTCATAGTTGCTGTGACACAGATGCCTTTGTTAATGATAGTATTGCGGTAAGTTATGCGATGAATTTACATTCTTTGTTTTTTTTTCTCCGCGACCTCGATGACATTAGAATTATTTTAGTAACGCGAACAATTTTATTTTTTCACATTCTAGTTCTGTCTCAGAAGAAGAGAGATCTTTCGCCCTCGGAATGCAGTTTGTTATATTCAGATTATTTGGCTACATACCAGCGCCAATCCTTTTTGGAAACCTCATCGACTCCACGTGTATACTCTGGAAGAGTACCTGTGGTGAAAAGGGGGGTCGCTGTTTGCTGTACGACATTGAACAATTCAGATACAGGTAATATCTTCTATCGTAGCAAGCGAATAATGTGCGGTAAATGAACTTGGAAAAATCTTCATATATTATTTTTTTTTTTTTACAGATACGTAGGGCTGTGCGCAGGCATCAAGATCTTGGCTCTTGCCCTCTTCTTGGTCGATTGGTGGCTCGTCAGGAGAAGAAGACACCTTGAAGATCATCCGCCGCAGCTTACGGTTAACGAACTCGTGGGTTCCATCATTAGTTTAGATAAATGTGAGTCCCGAATTATTTTTTAGAGATCAAACTGTGACCGTCTCGTATATTGGATGACTATTTTTTTTTTTTTTTTTTAAAATTTGTCTTTCAGTGTTCGAAGAAAAACCACATCTTAATTTAGGCGAAGGAGATGTGACCTCTCCGAGTTCCGAAGGGCCAACACCTTCCTCGATATCATCTCCTACCGAGCCGACAAAATCAACGAATCTTGAAGAAACAGATTCTTCTAATCATACTCAAGAATCAACTGAGACTGATGGACAAGCAAAGGATTTATTAGACATTCCCGACACGAGGCAAGCTCCGCTGGCTTCTCAAGATCTGGATACTGAGATTAAACCGCCGACAAAAAACACGGATAAAACTCATCCGAGTGTATAATGACCGGCGCATATTAGGTATTGAATATACAATTATCGTGTGCACGTTAAGTTTGTGACAAAATAATTCGTCTATCAATGTGGGACGTGGTTAATCCCGAGTCAAGGTCTCCGGATAGGTAAAACATTTTCGGTAGGTAATGTTATCAATTATTTCTCTCTGCATTTGCTGCGATCGTCGAAGACAAATAACGGAAGGTGTTTCTCCGCGGATTTATAGTTTATAAACTTTTTTTATTTTCTATATGCCATAAATCAAATTTACACCGGAAGCACGTCTTTTTCATTTTAAAGATAGTTTTCATCTCTATGATTCTGAGCAGCTACGTACTATTTGACGAGAAATAAAAATTTCTTCTCCTATTCGATGGAGAGGATGTAATTTGTCACGAACCAACGTTGCCCTCTTAAATAATATCAATTATTAAGAAATTATATCACTAGAAATAAATTTTAAACTGATTGCAAGAAAGACGTAAGATAGATCGAATGAAGATTGGTAGATTTTAGGACTCTCGGAGAAGTTCGTACGAAGGATGATCGTGCTTTAGGAACGCGGAAAAAAAAGGTATGCGAACTCGAGGTCTGAATCTGACTCAATTCATACGAAACTTACTGTGCTAATGAAAAAACAAAAAAAGAAAAACAAAAAACAAAGCAACAACGTAATGAAATTATTGTACATATAAAAATTCCTGCCTTAAGAAATATAAGACTAGACAAATGATTTAAATAATGAAATAAGACGTATCTAAATAATAATATGAATGAATATATCATTAAATTTAAAGAGTAATAAGCGGTGATTAATTTTTTTAACTAGGGATCATAGGTTTTTTGCAGAAATCAGTCAATATAGTGTAGAAAAATTATTAGGATATCGTAGTTAACTAGAAGTTATTTTTATTCGGTACATTTTAATCATGTACACTTAAATCACGGCGTTAATTAATCGGATATTTTCCCTCTTTCAGTTTATTTTTTTTCGCCCGATTTTATTTTTTTTTTCTTCAGAGGGAATTCTAATGCAAAATAATAGGTTGATTAATCAAGCTACAAAATGACTTCTGGACAAAAAACGTTTAAATAAGTTAGTAAAATTCTAAAAATCATCATGTATTTTTATCCTAGATGCTTCCAGTCTCAAGGTAAAAATTAACTATTTTAAATGAAAAATATCGCAGATCAGATCAAGAGATCATATATTTCATTGGCTTGTTGATTCTAGGCTCTCTTATTGCAAGCCGATTCTATTAATCTTCTAAGCACAGCGATAACTCTGGCTTTACACATACCTTTTACATGTGCAGCTAATTTATACAAGTGACATATTAATAGCGGTAAAGAGGGATCCGCGACCCTGGAGTGCTCAATTGTTTCATAAGGTTTCAAAGTATAATACATAAAGGATGTTATATCACAGTTAATTTGCAAACTTATATTTTCGAATCTCAATTATCTGTGGTATACCGCAGAGTGTCTGTCAATTTTCATTAGGCTTAATATTATTTTTTACCTATTTCAGTTCTGAAAATTTTTGTGCAAGCAGGTGTTTTTGCAAGTGCGTAAAGCAAGCCGTGGAAGAAGCTAAGAGATCAATGGTTCTTTTGAGGGACTGTAATAAATAACGAGGCTTGCATCGACGGTAGACAAAGTTGAACGCAGGTTCGTTGTTTTCAACCAATTAACTAACTAAGAATATGCTAGTTTATTTTTCACAAGAAAATGTTTGAGGCCTAATCGATGATCCCGTGGAAAAGAACTTGGACGATGTCAAAGGAGGTCTCATTTTATTACAGCCTTAAATAATCTATAACAATGTACAAAACGATCGGTGTTCTTTCAGCTAATTCCATGGACATATCTTGTGATCTAGAATTAGGAGTGTGTGTAGATAATCATAGTCATCGTTTGACTATCGTTAAAATATATCTATGAATTAACTACATGCAAGGAATGAAAAACTTAGATTGCCTTTGGTAAAAGTTTGAGAGTAGTAGTGATATCATATATGTTGACATTCCCAAATGATCAGGGATAATATTTAGAAAAGGAATAATATACAAAGCATACCCATAGAAGGAGGCGATGGATGTATCGGGTAAAAAAAAAGAAATAATAATAATAATAAATCGAGTGCGTTAGCTAAATGAATATAATAACGATGTTATGTAAATATATTGCAATATGTAAACTGCTTATAGATGTAAATGTATTTTTTTTAGGGACCATAATGTAAGCAGAACAATATACTAACGATTAAGATTGAAAAGAAGCGTGTAATATTTATTCGAAAGAACGCGCTGAAGCCAAAGACAACCCTTAAGATGGCGCGGGGTGCGTCGGTCATTGCGCAGCCATTTTGGCGCACAGCGTCGGCGATCATTTGTTTCGTTGTTCGTCCGTCTGCCGCCAACTGGCTGTCGGCCGTCCGCCATTTTAGATAAGTCACTCAGTTGTCCACGAGCTCTTTCAGCGTGCGGGTGTACGCGAGTTGTTTGTGCGCGTTGTCATTTTCGAGTTTCGTTTTTAATAACGGACACCTTACCGTTCCTTCCATATTCAATGTGTATGGCTATTGAGGTGAGTACCGTAATCAATTTATTACTTAACAAAGTTAAAAGTTCCGATAACCGATTACATCGCGTTCGAAAATGTAAGACCCAGTGATCTATTTGTGTAATGATCCAAATAGCGATAAATTAATTCTGAAATAGCGCGATCTGCATCGCCCAAGTGACAAACCATCCATGCCTCTTCGTACGTTCTAGTACATTCCATCGTATGATCTCATCGATCTTTTTTCCCTACCTTACCAAATTCGTTTTCACTAATAATTATTTTACCAACTATTTCGCCACTCATACTCCTGTAACACTTCGATCGTTCATTGCCCTCCCTTGAGAGTCCACTTTGTTTCGCCGTTCGCCATTCCGCCGTCGGGGTCGCAGCCACCTTGTATAGTTGTCGGGGGACCTTTTTTTTTCGACGTTTTTTTTGTCCCCGTCTTCTTTTTTCGTTGAAAATAATATTATACCAACATTAAATTTACATTAATAAAAATACGTCGTAAGCAAACGTCGACTCCCATTCGAACGCGATGGAAGTTTTTTTGACAGTCATTTGGTCGAGTCTTCAATTTTTCAATCCTAGAATGTACCTGTTGCAATTTTTACCCATTTTGTGCTCGAATTTTGCTACCGATTCATTTTTTCCCCCGTTTCTTGAACCCGGATTTCCCACGCCTCTGATATCATCGTCGGGGTAAATATTTCGTGTGTTTAATATCCTGGCCAAGGGTGCCGACAATTTGACCTCTCTCCTTGGCTTTGTTCGTCTGCCGGGCGGCCGATGCACCGTCCGAGAGTTTATAGCCCCCAAAAAGTTCTTTATTTTCTTCCCCCGTTCCTCTCTATACTTTGGCTCTCTCTCGTCTCGAGGCTTTTACATCCAGCGTGGTAACCATTAAAATAAATCATACCATAAAGATAATTATACAAGGTATTACACTGCAGCAAATAGTTCAATTTATTTATTCGATATTCAAAGAATTTTTTTGCACCTTGCTCAAAGCGTTTGTTTAACAAATACATCTGGTTGCAAAGTTTAATATTGGACTATTCCATAATGGAGATTATCGAAGGCGTCATCGTAATTACGTTGTTCTTTCAATTATTGACTCATTTTTTATTTGATTGAATTTTTCGTTATCTGTTTCGATTACGCAAGAAAGCGTCAAGTTGACATCACTCGTTCGGACCAACGTCATAGCCAAGTCGATCTCTATTCTCAAGTTTTTCATCCAAAGTAATCAAACTCTTGATAAAAAATGTAAAACAAAGAGAGAAAAAGAAACTTCCTAATCAACTAAAACTAAGGCAATGGTCAAAGTCAAACTTATTTCGGTTATCCAGATAAAAAGAAATAAAGCGATAAGAAATTTGAAATAAATCAATCGATTCGATCCACCTCAAAATTCCCTGAAAAGTTTAATCGTCTAATTCCTGCTGTAGACGTTTCGAAAATATACATATATGTTTAAAATAAACTAAGAGTTCAGCGACGACGTGTGTGATAGTTGATTTATCTTATCGTCATTATATTATCGATCTAATCTATCTCTTCGAAATGCGCTTTGCGATACCATAGCTAATGTGTGGAATTTTGTTAATTCTTCATCAGATTTGACGACAAAAATTCTTGCATACCGTTGGATATATTCTTAGAAATGTGCGTGTTACGTGCGGTCATTTAATCGTACCTGCAATGAAAATTTTTATCTACATATTTCTATGGCCCCCCTGCATATTTTCTTGTGATCCGCATTGTACTAATCCTTTTGAAAAAACAATAGATAGAAAACTACAAGTGCAATTCACAAAGCGATGTCAGTTTCAAAAGCCACAACGACGGGGGTTGGTGAGGCCATCAGCTGGGCAGGCAGGCAAGCACAGGCAACAAATGATCGGAAACAATGGGTTTGAAAATCGATTCGTGGTAAGCGCGTCAATTGTTTTAAATAAACGATTATTGCGCTACTTGTTTCTCTATTTGAACGTACGTACTTATACCGTCTTACTTACCCAATTAACCTTCCGTATTTCTATATCGCAATTATTCCGTGCAGCTAAAATTTGGACAATTTCTAGGTACAAATAATGCCCCAATGTAATACGAATTGTGAGTTCTTCGCGCGTCATATTTGAACGAAAACGAGGATGAGAAGGAGCCTTTGAAAAGCAAAGGAACGAAAAAAATAACAAACGTGTTTGGAATGTCGGTCCTAAATCCTACTCCGACTTTCCACCGTAGTTACCACCTGGCCAGAGAGGATATTATACAGGGTGTCTCGGTTTAAAGATGACATAAAAAAACACACACACACACGAATCTCCACCACGTATTCGTCACGTATTAGGATGTCGTCGCTCGTTGCTACGTGACGTTGATCGGGTAGGCGGCAAATCTACGGACGATCAGGTGGTCTTCGTATAGAACATCAACTTCCTTTCAAGTATTTATCAAATATTTTAACAGTTTCCGATCGTTCGATCATTTAAAAAGCGAACCTTCGAATACATTTAATTAAAATGCGCGTGGGGGTTCAACGTCCCTTACTCGTGCGATGATATTCGAAAGTTCATTGTGAGCTGCACAGCGGCTTTTCTTCTTCTTCTTTTTCTTTTCTTTTCTTTTTTTTTATTCAATCTGACCGTCTTGTAAGACGAGAATAGCACGAACTGCGATATACCTGCGCTGCAGTCGGTTTAAAGGGCCCACCTACCTTGCTTGGTGATATTTAAATTAAAATGCATATACATACGATCAACATTGTGTGTTGTACGGATCCAAATACAACACGATAAGATCCTCTTACTAATTGTTCGGAGATATAATTTGTCCATATACACACATACACATGGGTATACGAGAGTATAGTCTAGACTGAGTTAAAAAAGACCACCGAGAATGTCACTTTTTCTCTTCGACGAGAGGTGGACAACCTTAACGAAAGATTAGCGAGATGAATATGCAAATTATAACCAAAAGAAACGAAAGAAAAACCTCATATACCGATTGCTCCGGTTAAAATTATTTCTATTCACATCGAAGAGATATCAAATTTGACAAAAGATTTAAAATCCCCTTTTCTTTTTCATCTGTTTTATTTATCCCCGGCGAGAATTGATTCCGAAAATAATACCACATTAAATTTTTTTCCAACTGTTGTTTACTCGTTCGAAATTCCTCGCGATTTCCATTATTCTCTCGTTATATATTTATACATATGTATATAATATATATAGTTTATTTTATTGCGCTTCTATTTAAAAGTTTAATTTACTTTTTCCATAAATTCGTCGACCGATGGATGACACGCCGCGCATATAACGTACGTACGTAGATACGAATGATCTGTACGCACGGTGCAGAATTTTATCTCCTGACTAACGTCATACTCATATTCGGTTGCACATGAATAATAGCACCAGGTGACGTCACTGGCCGGTTCCTCCTCTTCTTCCTCCCTTACCTTATGGCTCACCCTCTTCTCTTCTCTTCTATTTTCCTCTTCTTCCAACACCCATCGTCATGTTCGCGCGGGTCTAGAGCTCGATCAATGCGCTATATCGTGACGTCACTGAACTCGATTCTCCAACGTCTATGACGCGTTAAATCCTTTTTTTTTTTATATCTGTCACGTATGCAGAGTCAACGAAAAAAAAAACTTGATCAAAAGTTATTTTATCAAATTCCGGTTCGTTCTTTTTTTTTTTTTCTGCATCATCTGCATTTTTGAAACGCATTTCATTTCAATGATATCATATCGATTAGGTCACACGATGTTTGTCATGGAAATTTTAGGACGACGCAAAAAAATTACAAAAAATTCATGTTACAAATTACTGACCTATACGTACATGAGATAATATTCTTAAATTATTTGAACGGGTATATAAAACACTCATAAGTACGTATATAATCGTGTATTATTTATTTACTCGTTTATTTATCATTTTTTTTATATAAAATCGAAAGTGTAACTGAAGTTGGTTTGATTTCTAAGGATATATAAATGTACAGATGAAATTGAATCGGGGTGTAAATAATTTACGATACATATACATAGGTATCTATATATATAGGGAGTATATAGATGAAATCGCGAAAGGATAGACAATATATATACATACACTTATATACCGTGTATAAGTGGCGTAATATTGCGCAATACCAATTGTTCTTTTTTTTGCTTCACAGTAAAATATATATACGTACAGTTAGATTAATTTTGTTATATAATTACGTAAATAATTTTAAATACAGACGAAGTTTCTGGTAACGCTGCAGCCGCTAGTTTTTGGAACAAAGAATGAAGACACCAAATATATTAGTTGTTGTTAAATCTTTATTATTTATTATTTATTATTTATTTATTTTCTTTGAAGCAACTCGAGCGTTAATGCGTCAAGATTCCTTGATTACAGGAAGCTTAAAACCCTGCCTCTTCCGGTAAATCGGTATATATATATATCGCGCCGCGTATGTGATGTAGATATAAATCCTATATGTATTTATGTAATACGTAAGTAAATATCATATAGTATACGAGAGTATATGTAAATCGTGTTAAACCTGCGTTCATATTCTTATTAATACAATTACATTAACTACTCCACGGTTAATTAAACCGGAAATCGAAGGAGTGGTTTTACAAGTAATTACAATACATAAACATTAGATAATATGTACATTATATATATTTGCGTGTAATTGGGCAGCTCCCATTTTTGTTTTGTCCTTTTATTTTTTTTTACTATATCGTTGATGTGTTTTATCTTCTATACCTATAACAAAATATATCCAGATCGCGGCATCGTGAGCTTGAAAATAATTATTTAAAGTAGACATTTAGCTGCGTTCTGTGAGCGTGCAGCAGAAAATCATTTCTATATGCGCTCAGACATCTGCGTCAAAGATTTGAAATATATATCAGTTTGTGTGCTGTGTTATTATACCAATAAGAAGGTTATTACGTACGGGGTGGGGGTCGAGGGGATGATTTGAGGTGAGGGAAAATTTTATGTATGTATCTACGTCGATGCAGAATTATGAATGACGCGCGAGCAAGCTCCCAACTTTTATATCATATCTCAATTTCCTTATACATATACTCTTCATTTTATACGTTTATCTTAATTCAATTTGGAAGGAAGAAAAAAAGGAACAAAATTCTTTCACATATACTTTGTACGTATTTTATCTTTATATAGTGTATCTGAAACTAAGGCAACGTAATTGACCTGCGTGTGAAGAGGTTTTTTTTTTTTTTTTTCGACAAAACTATAATTTTAACGTTGTGAAAAAAGAAAGAATAAATTCAAAGAGATTATATTAATTTTAATCACATGCAAAATGGGAGTACAATTTGATGTACGATCTTTTTAAAACTCTTCTGGTAATTAATTTGTATCGAAATCATCGAGTATTTTTTAATGATTTATTTTCATATGTGGGTTTAGGTAAAGCGTAAATATCCATAAATAGAGTACGTCGGTGCCGAGGAGAATATAAGGCAAGTTTGGAAAGCTTGTGTTAAAATTTGAATCGATCTGAAAAATTTTCAAAGCGAAACGACGAGGATGTCGGGTTCTCGTAACACAAGCCCCATCATCATCGATGGAAGGTCGTCAGGGCGTGTCACGCGACCACGACGAAGATCTTTGATATTATTCGTCGGAGACGTCGCGGAATATTTATTTATATAATATACACATAACGTCAATCCATTTTCTCTATCGGTAGAATAACGCAAACATTGAAATTATTAGAGAAAATGTATATTGGAACGGATTATCTCAGATTTCATGCAATTAGTAATTATGTTGATACATACATATTATTGACCTTGACATTTACCGTAATAGTTAGTTAAACACCGTTTAATTTTACTATATAATCTTACAGTTGCTAACTGATACGATATTTCTATACGTATACATAAATATCGCTTATAATATCTCAGCGAAACCTGCGAAGGTCGAAGGGCAATTAAAATAGAACTTTTTCTTTGTATATTTCTTTTCTCAACTTTAACGTTGTCATAGGTCACGAAGTTCCGGTGAAATTTCATACAATTTTTTGTTGTTGTTTTCTTTTTCGATATGGTCGCAGACGTATCGGTAGGGAGTAAAAAGATATCCACCTGTTGGCACATATGTATAATACATGTATGAATATATTTTTTATTTATTCTTTTTATCGCTACGAACAAATTAATTACGAGACCACGTGACGTATATAGTCGCAGTTATTCGTGTTCCTCCGATCTCCATGTTTTATAAATTTATAGAGATGATATTTTTTAGTGTAAACAGTTTTATTGAAATGTCAATTGGTCGGGTCGCGTCCTGCAGCGTTTTAATTTATCC
The DNA here is from genome assembly GCA_963932425.1 of Athalia cordata. NCBI lineage: Eukaryota > Metazoa > Arthropoda > Insecta > Hymenoptera > Athaliidae > Athalia > Athalia cordata. The sequence goes on from OZ010627.1 coordinate 3,952,236, forward strand.
CGTTAAACTGTTGCCCACTTGTTAGACTACTACAGGAGGCGACTATAATAAAATGGGGACACATTCAGCCACTCCGTACTATAGAGTGTAGTACAACTTTAACTTATCGATTTTTACTTTTTACCATTAGAAAGTTTAAAACTATGAGAAAAATCTCTCGTACACCTGCAGCTTCGACTTAGGTATGTGCAGATGGTGCACGCGATCATCTTATTGTTTATTTAGTCTCTCGGGATATTTTTATTTTCTATTCCCTCATGTTTCTCCAATCAGATATCAATGTGATATACTTCGATTATAAATTGCGCCATTTTTATATCGATTTTTGATTAACAAAAAAATTGAAATTGATGTTGAAAATATTCATCATCCTATTGAATTTACGTATGGAAAAGTTTTTATTATTTATTTGGATTCGTTGTTGTGTGCGACGCGACGCGCATACTTGTGGAGCGCGCCAGGGGAACTTTGTGACGTCACGGGGCGTCGCGACGCCACGATGGGGTAGGGTGGTGTGGGGGGGAGAATACCGTCGCGGCTTTGTGAAGTGGGGGCGTCGTCGTCTCGGCGTGTTCTATTTTCATCGTCGTCCGACTGCTGGCCCAGATTCTGTGCGACCGTTGTGCCGCGAGTTCACCTTTCCTCGTTTTTATCACATGTACGATTCCCTTATACCTACCTACATACCTATCTACCTACCTTCTACGTAAAATTTTATTTCATATAAACTTGTCAAAATTTATACGTACACCTACACATATAACTAACTATTTTTTTTTTATTTTTATTTTTTTCTCTTTCTCTTCAAGCTTTTTCAAAATTATTCGAACTTCATTATATTATTCTGTAGAAATACTGTGTACTACAGTCATTTTTATTAACAACGATTCTTATTTTATAAATAAAATTCTAATATCTTCTTTCAATTTTTTTTTCGAATTCATATCATTCATTGATTAATACGCGTAATGCAGATAATTGTTTTTTTATAAATAATACACGTTATCGGTATTTAAAAAGAATAGAAAAAGAAAACTCGTTCTAGGGGGTGTGTCATAATTTATCTGACACTTTTTTCATAGTCGTTTGCATATTTTAATTCTTTTTTGTTCCTTAAAAAACAATTCTCGTTTATTCCACACGTTATATTTTATATGTATACATCTAATGAATGTTCGTTTTGTAAATCTAGCGGTTGTTTAATGTTTGCCATTGTCGAATCAGGTGGTAATCTACCACCCGATAAAGCGAAGGACTAAATATTGAATTCTGAATAAATCGAAAATCTCAAAAACGAAAAACGAGGGAAAACAAAAACACCCAACGAAATCTCCTCAGTTATAACACCTTGTGATAGACTTGAAAAAATTCTGTGACGCGAACGTACACAGTTAGTTCTATCCTATTTCATTTTTTTTTACCATCAGTGCTCTAAAATAATTCAAAATAAATCAATAAATAAATAAGAAGGATAAGAACTAAACTTTGAAATCAGAAATCGACTTTTTCCATCTTTAAAAAAAAACATAAGAACAAAAAGGAATGAAAAAATGATGAATTTGTGAAGTGCAGGTGTTGTTGTGTATGTAATATGTTTTTATGATGTAAGGATAACGAAACTTCGTAATAACAAATCATATCATGTGACTCATCGTCTGTAATAATTACGTATTAAGGAAGAAAAAAAAAATTAGCAAAGAATTCTGAACACGATCATATTTTTTTTTATATAGTATCAAGGTGTGATAAATACGTGAATCTTTTTCTTCTTTTTCTTCTGAAAAAGTACATATTTTCGAATACCTAATTGTTATAAATAGATATTCATCTCTAGTTGGTTGTTGCCGTGTATAAAAACCTATTTTATTCGTAACTTTGTTGATTTTTTTTGCGGAGAGTAAATCTGACGTCTCGCTGTTAATGAGATTAAGGTAATAAATTATTGATAATTACTCTCCGAGATGCGATTGTGTGTTTTATATATTTTTTTCTTCTTCTTTTTGTTCTTCAACTTTTTCCATCCGCTATTAATTGATGATCAATTTCGCTTTCGCACGCGCTGCATTCTCTCCTGCATTTTGCTCCCCATTCTAGAATTTATTTTTAACATCGATAATATTACAAAGGTTAACCAGATTATGCGCAAATAACATTGAAATTAAATTGAAGCGTTTTTTTCTTTCTTGTTTCTCTCATCTTTTTCTACACTATAGACATTTTTACAATCAACAAGAATATAAATAAAAAATAAATAAATAGTTGAATAACAACGAAAACTGAGGAAAAAAATAATAATAATAATAATTTTTAAGAAAAAGAAGCATGGCACCGCCGGTTAAGATCTGAGAAAAATATTTTTATTTCGTGCTTGGACAAGAAGCAAGGTATATTACACGTATACGTATGAATGTGTAAAGAACATTAGGGCAAAGAAGGGGGCACTAAGGATATACCATGTGTTATATACATATATATACACGTATATACATATATGCATGATTGTCGATAAATATAGCTCAGTTTAAAAATATTTATTTTGTCTCAGACTATCTTATCGTAAGTTAGAGAGTGTTTGGTACTGCTACTGCTGCTGCTGCTGTGTTTCAATTCTTTCGGCTTTAGTTTCGCGTATGTATTTGAATTATTGTACATATTTATGGATGTGTATGTGTATTTTTTTAATAATGTTATTCATGAAACGGCGGCGTATTAGAAAAGAGAAAAATGAAAAGAGAAAAAGAAAAGCCTTTTTTGATGATGATATATAGATGCGGTGTTATAAATTGATGTGTTTCTATGTGTGTGTAAATGTAAAGTAACTAGATACGTAATGCGGAATAAATATAAGGAGAAGCGAACGTCGAGGCGGTGGATATTTGAGATTTTGTGTTTGGAAGATAGAAAATCAAACGTGCCACTGAGATATTTAATTCCTTTTCATCTTTACCCGCATAAATATGTGTGCGATATTACTCGTAGTTTATACATAGGTATATCAACTGCAGTTGAATATTATGCGCACGAACCAGTTTTGTCTATGTAAATATGTTTGAAAATTCACGGTCATTAATTGTAGACAGCTGCCGGCTCGTACCTACTATAGACGCAATAATTTTTAGTTCATTTTATTTCGAGTTTTATTATTATCCAGTTTCTTCGACTTGAAGATCGATTACTTCGTCGTCACTTGCAGCTCGTTTCTTAGAATGGGTTTCGATTACATCTGTTGTCGCGCAATTTTGGATTATCGGAAATGATATTTTTATTTCGTTTGATTCGCGGAAAATGTCGACGTGGTTTTTACTGCGTTACAGTTTCCCTTTTTGCTATTCCTCTCATTATTCAGTGGTAATTGAAAAGAACGAAGTAGAATTTCTCATCCAAGATCCTTGCGGTTTAATATTTTAAATGTGATTTTGTTAATAGCCTGTTAGTGAACTTGATTTTGTATACGAACATTAATACGAAGGCGTTGAGCGCTTTAGAGTTTTGAATGTCAAACGTTGTATCTGGTCTGACGTAGTCAACGTTTGCTGTCAGCTACGCAACAGCTGGTGAAACTCCTCCGTATATGCGTTCATATAATTATAATAATTTATTTATGTTAGTATTTGTAATTAGTGCGTAATTATCCATGCGCGTCGGGTTATGGTATTGTAGAAACAGAAAGAAAATAACGAGTTATTTCAATCTATAGGTGTATTTTTTTCCACTTGGCACACGCAGTCTAGTAACTTTGATATAGAGCTGTTTCATTTACATCCGGGTTAACTTATTCACAATCATGTTCAGTATGCCAACTACGAACGGATGATCGTAAATATATTTATATAACCTATTGTCATTAAAGTGATGATCTTCGGCAACAACTGCCAATATTCTTTTCTTTTCTTTTACTTTGCTGTTATTTATAGTTTTTATTAATTGGGATACCCTTGGCGAAGAATTTCCTACAAAAAGAAAAGGGCATTGAACTATTGCGGAAAAAAATATTTCTTAGTATTCTATACCGAGACGTAGAATTTTTCAAGTTCATTGGATTTCTGTTGATCATTAATTTTTATTTTAAATCTTGAGGTACTCCGAATATAATACGTTGACCTAGACATTCCTTTCGCTTGTGTGCTGCTTGATACCTTTGGCTTTGGTTCTTGGTTCGGGGCTAGTGCAGCAAAGCAAAGATTTCGAACTAACATGAACCTCGAGAACCTATTTCACTTGGCCGAGATACAAAACTCGTCCATTCTCAACGCGTCGTTACCCATCCATGTACGTTCAACATGCATGTATACAGTAAAGATGTATAAAAGCATAGTAACATCGTGTACAGCGGCCAAGAAACTCGCGGTTTTCGGCCATCCGCCTACACATTAAAAATACACTTGTTTGACGTGTTTATCTTCTTCTTCATTCTATTATTCGAACACGATTTAATCTCATGTAGTATTTGATCCCTTCCCGCTTAATTTTAAAATTTTAATTTTCTTCATCCGATAAACGATCTATCGAAACACGTGATCGAAGGGCACTGATCAAGGGTGAATAATCGATCCTCGATCAATACAAGATGATGACAGGAATGTTAAAATTATCCGTACTGCAGGGAAAGTAGCGGTGAAAGTTTTCTTTCTATTTTTGTTTCTATCAATTGCTGTTTATATTTCGTTAACAGTGAACAAGTCTGATAAGTTTTTCATTTCTATTACACCATGGATCTTCGTACAGATAAATTGGCAGAGTCATGTTCTTCATAGATCGTAGATAGATACTTGATTTTTCTTGTCTGGCTCTAAAAATTGGGAATAATAATAATATTTGAGGTATAATATATCTAGAATAGTTTTAAACCAATCAATCCAGCAAATTATTAATTAATAATTACATTCGCAACGTTCTCTCACTGAACAGCTGATGACATAACCTAATTTTTCTACCGGCTGTCAGAACATCTTGATTCTTTTTCCTTCATGCCAGGTTTTGATATGTTTCTCATTCTTTCTTTTTACGAATTCGTTGAGACTTTCTTGCTCGTTAGTATATTTGTATTATTCTCATTTTTCATCTCATATGCAAAGTGCAAAATATAATTCAAACGAGTCACCCCTCTCCGTACATAAATATCTACATACGTGCACATGAATACTGGCTGACGTTCAAGAAGCCAAAAAAATGCATGCCTAACAACGTCTACTGCGAAGCTTAGTTCAAAACTTTTTATGATTTATTTTTCATTTTATTATAAATAAACGTTAGTCACTGTTACCAACAAACAATCATTGGAAATTTTTGAACGTCGTTAAACAACTCTCCTCTGCTTTTTCTGTTACAGTTTTCTGGTGAGTGCATCCTCACATACATGGAGTTTCAGCTGGACAGTGCAGAATACTGCCAGGCTCAACACAAATAAAGAGAGGAGTGATAAAAAGTTGAGAAACTGATCAGACAGCTGTAATAAATAAAAGAAAAGAAAAGAAAAAAAAAAAACAAGAAAATTAAAAAGCGGAAAGAGCCAGAAGAAGCACATCATCACTCTAATAAAGAAGAAGACGATACGGCAACGGGTCTTATCGTCAAAAGAACAGAAGCAGCCCCATCAGCTAGTCACACCCGCGCAAGACGTAGAGAAATTACTTAGACGCAATTACAAATTAACTGGTTTTCTGAACTTGGGCAAAAACCGAGGACATTCTCCATAACGAGACCCAGCGCCAAGTTAGTAATTACTTTATATTGTCAATCGAATAAATTTTCTCTGTTAACTTTGCTAAATATTAGAACGCTCATTTCATATCGTGATTTAGTAGTGTGATAGTAGTTGGCTTGCTAACAACACCCGGAGGAGAATTGCAGTTATAAATCTTTGATTCCATTGCCAAGGCTAGATAGTACATACCGACTCTCAAAGAAAAAAGAAACTAAAAATAAAGTTCATATAGACTTTACATTGTTTCGGCAATGATTAAAGAGAATTTGTTTTTCTTCATTGTTTTCAGATAATCTTCCGGACAGTGAAACCACTAGTAGGAAACAAGCGCATATCATCAACGCCTAATGTAACATAGCCCTCCCTCTTATAAAACATTTAAATCCCCATAAAAACCTTCCGGAGATCTATATGCAAGAGCCCATTCTTCTGTCCTCTGTATTAAAGTATAAAATAAAAAAAAGTAATAATATCAACAACAACAAGATCAACAATAATAAATAAAACAAAAAAAAATACATTAAAATTATTTCTTTAATTAATCGAGAGAGGAAAAAAAAAAAAAAAAATATAACGATATAAGACTGACTTATTTATGGGCTAACTTGTCAAGTATAGCCATTGTTGCCTAGTGCAGTGTTGTTCTTCTTCTTGACGAAGCAGGTATTTAGAGGTAAATTTAAAACCGAGGGGGAGATAATTTTTTAAACTTTGAGGAGCATCGGGAAATGAGCAACATGAGGGTTAAGGATATCAGGCCGGCACCTGCCGAAATTGATTACAAGAACATGAAATTCCTCATCACCGACCGACCCAATGATCAGAACATCCACACTTTCATTCAGGTAAATCATTGATCTTCTCATTTATTTTCTGCAATTTTAATCGTTAACAGCACGCGATAAAGCGATAGATTTTTTATTAACCCGATGGAAATTGACGACGGATTTTTTTCCTTCATGATTCAGGAGCTAAAAAAGCACAATGTAAAAGAGGTGGTGAGGGTATGCGAGCCGACGTATAAGGTCGAAGAACTCAAATCAGAAGGCATCAGCGTCCTGGACTTGGTATTCGATGATGGGACGTTTCCACCCAGGGAGGTAATACCCAGATACCTTATGTCAATACTCCTATCTTTCTAAAAATTGCTAATACAATTATAGTATTATTACAAAGCTGTTTTTGTTTGAGATCTTCAGAGGCTCAACCTCTGCTTGTTTTCTACTTACAAAGCATATCTTTTGCACACGTCTAATGACATAAATTTCTTTTAGATTTTGCACTCTACCGCCGCTCTACCTTCATAGGTTATTTTTATAGTTAAGTCATATTGTCATTCCTTATCAATGAATGTCTTTCTAGGTTGTTGACGAGTGGTTTGAGCTGCTGAAAAAGCGATTCGGAGAGACACCCGATGCGTGCGTTGCTGTTCATTGCGTTGCAGGTCTCGGCCGAGCACCCGTACTAGTCGCACTCGCCCTCATCGAACTTGGCTTGAAGTATGAAGACGCGGTAGCTCTTATTCGAGAGTGAGTATCTGCGGAATTTCATACTTTTTATTTCGGCAAAGGCTGCAATTCGTAGATAACAAGTTTTTTTCTAATCAGCTTAATTATTGACTGATATAAGTTACGTCTCGGATAAGAAATGACTGTGCGTGATTAGAAGAAAACTTTTTTTCCTTTCCATTTTGCAGAAAGAGGCGCGGGGCTATCAATGCCAAGCAGTTGGCGTTCCTGGAGAAATATCGTCCCAAGTCCCGACTGAAGCTCAAAAATGGGCACAACTCCTGCTGCGTCCAGTAGATACGTGTAGAAAATAACATAACATTATTTCAATTGACAAACTAATTAATACTGATTTGTATACATAATTTACTCGGGTTTCTACCCACACCTGACAACTACAACAACCAACAACAATAACAACAATAATAATAAGAACAAAAACACGAATGACACAATTGAATTCCTCTCATATTGTACGGTGTATTCATATTGATTGGATTATGAGCGCCGTTCATACCAGTGGAAATGCAAACCGGATTGTCTCTGCATTCAGTCACAGTGAACGTTTAAAAGAAATTTCATTTGAACAAACAAAAATCTTGATTCGCTTCACAGGAGATGAATAAATGCCTCTTTTGAATGAAAAATTACTTACTTTCACCCATTTCTTATTCTTATTGTTACCTGTTCTTGTTTAAATTATTTAAATGTTCGATTAATCTGAAATTTACTTACAATTAGAAAGAATAGAGTCTGTTGCTGCAAGTTAACAAAAAAAACAAACAAACAAACACCTCATTCCCTCAATTATTTTCCTTTCAGGATTATTACCGAGAGAAACGGGATCCTCTTGTGCCACTTTTGTCAATGAAAGAGGGTCACTAGTTACGTGGTAATTCGCTTATCCTATCAAACCCCCAGCATCCCAAGGTAAAAATGAACATCTTTTAAATGTGTGATGGAGTATCCCCGAAATTGTCAACCCGTTCTTAAATCACGTTGCTAGAAAAATCTTCTCAAGGTGAAGCCAAGGGCATTCGGAGTTGCGTTTCCATTGGAATCTAAGGTGAGAAATAAAAAAATGATTTGTAATTTCTATAAACTTAACGATAAATCCAAAGTTCACATGAAAATAACGAATGGGGGCAACGCAATTGAACTGCAGAGCTTTGGTGCATGTATATTTGTGTATTATATGTACATGCGTTCACTTACATATGATGTCAGTTGTACCGCAGCTCTATGGCAATTTTATAAAGATGAAAAATAGTAGGGAGCAGCATTATATCGCAACGAAGCTTCTGGTTTTTTCGTTAAATAATATTTTTTAAAATTGCCATCGATCAAGCGCGCCACACTAAACTGTGTTCAGAAATAGCAAAATTTCTCTCCTAAAGTAAACGAAACTCAACTACTTACATAATTTCGACAGATTGTTCAACCGTAGCGAATAGATTTTTAATTTTTAAGCAAGTAGGACTCTCACCGGTCGTACGATCGAAAGTAGAATTGGTTTTATACCTCACTAAAAAAAAAATCAGACAACGTCTACTTCCTTTCGTACTCGTAAATCTAAAACTAAATTCAATTACGACGCACTAAAAATTTGTTCGTTCCGGTTTTTTTTCTTCAGTCTCTGTCAGTGAAGTTAAAACTTCTTTATTATTTTTTTCCTTCGTTCTCATTTTCTTATTATTGTTCTTATCTTATTATTTTTGTAAAGTTATTAGAAGAAAAAGAAAAAAGCTGCAATATTTTTTACCGGAGGATGGGACAAGGGCTATTCGTTACCTAGCCACGTTAGTCTCTTAGAATCGGAATGAAATAATATTAAATTAACTGCTTAAGTGTTACGCATACCTTGGTTCGATTACGTTTATACATATAATATTATTGAAATAATTGCATATTATAATAAAATACGATTTTCAACGAACGATTTGCTTCTGTAAAAGAATCTACCACCGTAGGGATTTATTAAATTGACTTAACGATAATTGATTAAAAAATATTTAAAAAAAAATGTCGCGACGATTCACTCCTTTGAGCCAATGTATTCACTGGTTATAATACCATAACGCTCGATCACTCTGGCTATTGCCTATAGCTTTTATTTTTTATTTTTACATGTCTATTGACGATCAATTACAACTTATATTGCTTGAACTTTTTCAAGCGAACGCGGTGTGAGGGCGAGTGTTCGGTTTCTAAAGATCCGCCTGTGATCTGGCTGGGTTGTTTCTTGCATATCTTTAGTAAACAAAATTTTTTCAAAATACATAGTCTGACGAATGAGATTCTTCAAACGTCATTCCCGCGACGTATTTTTTTACCGATATTTTTGTTAATAATATAGCCTCGATCTCAAAGCGATGAATCGAAGCACTTGCTAATTTCATTATTTCACCTAATTGAATTAAACTTAGAAACAAAACTGAAAGAGAAAAAAAAAAAAATCTAACTTGACCACCGAATGAATAAACAAAAAATCAATCTACGGATATTATTTTTCCATACTTTGTAACTTCACGTTGATAATATTTAGAATATCAATCACGTCACGTAAGAGATATTCCCCTCCCACCTCGAATTTTAAATCCAAACTAATTCTCCTAGTTAAAATTATTATTAGGTAAACCGAGAGGGGTACTCAATTTGAACCACTCGAGTGATATAAACAATACCATAATGAATTGTATAACAAGTTTAGCGCAATTTAAGCAAGAGTTATTATTACTATTACCATTACATATTTAATTTAATTTAATTTGTTAAATGTCATTTACCATGTATCGGAATAATATTGTTTAATCTTGATACAGTGATTGAATTATATTTAAAGAAAAAAAAAAACGAAACAAAAAAAAAAATCGATTTCTTAATATTGTAAACGTCATTATTGAAATAAAAAAAAAGAAAATAATTGCTAAACTCGCTGTGACAAGAAATAGCGGGTTTCTAATCTATAATTAAATAAAAAAACAAAGACTCATGCTAATTTAAAAGTAATTTATTGGAAAAATAAGTATCAAATGTTTTTGCTTTCGTATTAAATATTTAGGCATCCTTATGTATCATCCTTTTCAGTCGATTATGGTTGTTTACATGAACATGTCTCCGTATCCTGGAGGTGGTAGGTGGTCATTGTCAGGTCCTCTTGGAACTCGGGGCTGATTGATGTCCGGAGGACCAAACGGATCAAAACGTGCGCCAGGAGGAACTGCACCCCTGCAAAATTCAAGTGATATCGTTTGATTAGTGTCACATTCAACTGATCGGCGAGTAAACTGCGATATATTAGCTATTGTATATTACGGCGGCAAACGTCCAGGAACTCCTAATCCTCCAGGACCTCCTGGAACTCTCGGACCAAGCGGACTGGGTCCAAACGGATCAAAGAGCATTCCTCCACCAACTGATGGGCCCGAAAAAGGATCTAGATCTGATCTACCAACATTTCTAGGATCAGCCGACGGGTCCCTGAAAATTTATGCGATTTCATTGATTGTGAGTTTGACTAATTCAAGCATCAAATTACATCCGCCCAATCAGAATAGATAAGCACAAAGTACTGGAAACAATAAATCCAAAATATTTGTGGACTTTTATTGGAATTTAGGAAGAGCGTAAAGAGAACAAGCATTCAGGATGTTGAATCGGAGAGTGGTCACACAGGGGAACTTGGGAAAGGAATTCTTAGGTTCAAGGATTCACTGCGCCCAATAGGTCATCAAAAATCATCGGGTGTAAAGATGTAGCGATCGTTATCCAATATCTGTAAGTATTTGGATATATTATTTCTTCAATTACCAACGAGGAACACCAGGGCTTGGCCTATGAGGTGGCTCTACCCTTAGAGGATCATAGTCCCGTACATCGTGTGGAGAACGTCTGGGGAAATTGTGTTCGGTGGTAGAATTTCCTGACTCCGTTTGTGAGGAAGTTTCCCGGGTATTGCCTGTATATACAGGATCGACTAGATCTGTTCTGATGCTATTTATAACAGCTTGGAATGTCGGGATCAATGTAGGTAGCTGTCCATTCAAGGAAGTTACGACTGTATCAACAGCAAACTGGACATTGGATACACTGTGATCTTCGATTCGCTGTAAGAATTAATCGATATCGAATATTAAAAAAAATGCTACGGTGTGCGAATAGATTCATAGAACCTTTAGCTTTTCAATTACCATCAGATTCAAAAGTAAGTCTGCGTCCGATCTTGTTCCGATTAAAAGGTACAACTTTCCTTCTTTCACATATCGCAAAGTGTAATTTGGTCTTTGATTCCAGTCCTCGGGCAGCAATTCTGAACCAGTCTCTGCTGAGTCAAAGCTCTTCTGTAAATGGTCAAGATTCACAATTTATAAGGTATGCCTGCTGTGTCCCTGTCATGAGTTTTAGGCAACGAGCAAGTATAATTAATCGAAGTAATTTTAGTTTTTCAGGTAATTCCTACTAACCGCGTCACCAGTGCCGATACACCTGAATCCACTTTTTACGAAATACCAATGCACAAGGGTGATCAGAACGTCATCCTTCTTCTTTATTTGGTTCTCTACCACTTTGTAGAGTAACTCATATCCAAAAATATCATATATTTCGCTCGCCATAATTTTAACTGTCAATGAAAATCCGCAGCAACTAACAATGACGAAGGATAAATGTTACATGATAAAACCCCTATATTGTGGTAAAACGTAGATGGCATGAAGTTTGTGCGCAGCTGTCAAATCTACGGAAGCCGGGGAGGCACTTTGCGGAAATTTATTCTGACATACACTGTCGGAAGACGTCACATTTCGGTAAAGAGAACCATCGCCACGAGTGGTCTCCTTCGTTCTTCTACTAATTTGCGTAAACGCGATGTAAAAATATATGTTCATACTCCAAGTCCGGAGGTAATTCACCAGATCTTTTTTTAGGTTTTTGTAGTCCGCTTAATCCCTCATTGGCTGAAACACATGTTTCCGGTAGTTGCGCGACTTTCGTTGACAAAATCTCGTCGAACACATGTGTTTCCTGCGGCTGTAGGTTACCGTGCGCTTTGGTTAGAGTTGTGTAAGAAAAAGTATTTGTAGTTCGATAATCGTAGCCTTCTCAATTACCAGTACTAGCTGGAGTTCGGACTTTGGTAAGCACCATTACTACTTACTCATTATTTCAATCGCCTGATAATTCCGGTGGGGATACCCACTTAACTGGGAGATGGTATCTAAATTCAAAATGGCGTGCGACCTGGCATTGTTGGCAGGAGTATGGAGAAAATTGCGTTCAATACCTGTTATATTTTAGTTACATAAATTATCCGAATTCCACAATCCTTATAGTCTATTATTAGAAACTTTACACTACGTCTCGAGATGTGTCTGGATTATTTGGTGCTTGAGAGAAATTTGGTATTTGTTATTAAACGTAGTTAGGTAATCCTGATAACTCTAATGATGCAGGAGATAGCATTAGCAGCACTTTCTGTTATCTCTAGTCTCCTCATTGTCTTTGGACTCGTTCTAATTGGTAAGAAAATTCAACGATCATCAGAATTTTCCATAATTAATTCAACACTCTTACTACGTATTCATTTTACTTACCCAGTACATCACACTTTTCATGAGATGACCTAACCCTGTCTAACCTCATTCCCAATCATTAAGCATATGCATGTGACGACGTCCGGCTCATAGAATAAGACTTCTCAACTTTCTCTACCACTAGAACCACTTGCAACCTGAATTATTTGTTTCAGGCTGGTACCTGGTTTGGAAATTCTTTTTATCGAGATTCTCCTTTGTTCGAGAATTACTTGGTGGTATGAGCGAATCTTCCTCTGTAAATGATTTGAAGAACGGTAGATCCCGGATAAAAAAAGTACGCCGCGACTAAGGGAAGAGTTTTACATTATCCATTCCTAGATAGTATTGAAGATTATTTTGAGACCTCAACTTCCACCTGCAACTGTTCTTAAACTACTCCAAAATGTCGATAAACATTCGCTGTGCAACAACAGAGGATCTGCTAAACATGCAGCACTGTAATCTACAGTGCTTACCTGAGAATTACCAAATGAAATACTACCTCTACCATGCTTTATCCTGGCCACAACTCAGCTATGTTGCAGAGGATGAAAAGCGACGTATAGTTGGTTACGTATTAGCAAAAATGGAGGAAGACTGCGAGGACAATCCTCACGGGCATATAACCAGTTTGGCTGTGAAAAGGTCGCACAGGAGACTGGGGATCGCGCAAAAACTGATGAATCAGGCATCTAGAGCAATGGTCGAATGTTTTGGTGCTAAGTATGTGTCTCTCCATGTCCGTCGGAGCAACAGAGCTGCTTTGAACTTGTATACTAGCAGTCTGCAGTTTGAGGTATCCGAAGTTGAGCCAAAATATTATGCTGACGGCGAAGATGCGTATGCAATGAAGAGGGACCTTAGCAGTTTTCACAGCGAAAAAAATCCAGCAAAGGATAAAAATGCTAAGGATGGAACGGGACACACCCATTCAGGGACCTGCTGTGACTATGAACATTCTTGAAGAATTATTGATCTTGGATCAGACGTAACAACTGGTTTTTGAATTATTGGAGAGCGTCGTTGCTTCCTTAAGTTCGTGAGGAGCTCCATCGTAGACCAAGAACAATAGTTAAATTATTTAAGCTAAATGCGCAACGTTATTATTTTTTATTTTTATTTTCAGGATAAATTTAGTTCACTACGTGGAATGAACTGAAATAAATCAAACATTAACTTTAAAGTAATTTATTTAATACTACGTGCAATTTGGACGGGGTATTTATGATGAATTATTATCTCTGTATAAGCTTTATCTCGGTGTGGATGTTGTACTAAAATTATTATGCCTTTAAATTATCTGCACTTTCTATATTATTAAAATCACATTCTGATAAATATAAAACCATCGTTTCCCATCCCAATATCCACAACGTTTTTACAAAGTTTTTACAATTAGGACACAGATAGGCAGAAATTTCAAAACCTTCTCAACGCAAATCTGTGAAACGGACATTAAGAGAATGAAGAAGGATTGGAGTGGTATTTGAGAAATTATCTTAAGCTTAGATATTGTTGAAAAAACACTTTATTTTCGTTTGAAGTGTAAACAGACTGCAAAGAAATATGCATTACTTGACGCTCCGAGCCTCTTGGCTCGAATTTCGATTATTATGGGGAAAATAAAAAATAACCGGATATTGAGACTATTATAAAAATGTAGTTAAATACTAATAATAATTATACAATATTTACATAAAAAAAAAAATAATAAGTTACCGCTTAAATAATAAGTCATCTTGCTCATTGAATAATCGCGGAGTGCATTGAGGGTTCGGAATCGCTTTGAACAAGAAAAGTACAACAATGCGATTCTTCTAGTCCCCACGTCGTTAATGATAAATTATAATAAATATCCGCACGATCGAATGAAATTTTTCGTGCTCTTCCCCGCCTGGTTCATACTCAATGATAAGTTATTGTACTCCCGATGCACATGCTCGCATCTTCTTGTGATTAATTATTAATTCTGTCCCGTAATCTGTCGGATCCAGTCGAGGTAATGAGACACCCTGGCATAAACACCGGGAACTCCTGCCTGTCCACATCCGATACCCCATGAAACAACTCCAGCTAGTTGCCAACGACCTTGTCTTTCGCACACCATTGGACCACCTCCATCTCCCTTGCAGGCGTCCTTGCCTTCCTCACCTCCGGCGCAGATGAATCCCGGGTGAAGATTAAAACTGTATCCCAATCTGGTCTTCCTCATCTGATTCTCGCAAACTCCGTTGCTCATCACTGGCACATCCACCTCCTTCAGGATATTCTGGTACTTTCCAAAGTCGCCGAAAGCATCCTTTCCCCAACCGGTGGTCCAGCACCTGAACGAAAAACAGATAAAAAAAATTATTGGGTCAATTTGATAACAAAAATCGCACACTTCTTTCGTACTGAAATAATTTTCTCTTTCAGCTCACCTGGCTCCGTTGAAGTCATCGTGTTTATTTGGTAAGCAGGCGGGACTTATGTGAGGATTTCTTTCGAAGTCCACATCATGGTCGAGTTTCAGAATTGCAATATCGTTGTACAAAGTACCAGCGTAAAATTCTGGGTGAACTACGACGCTGACGATATCTCTTTCGATGTAGGGGAAGAATTCTACGTCGTGGTTAACGTCCCACTCCCCAAGTCTAGCCCTCAGGTCCCGACCCGAATGAGTCTTGATGCAATGAGCCGCCGTCAGGATATGACGAGGGCTGATCAATGTACCGCCGCAAACGTAAACGCTCTCGCTAGGATCCTTCTTCAGGATAGCAACTTGCCACGGGTACTCGCCTAGAATATTTTTTAATACCATTTAAATGAGATAATCATTCTATGAATATTCACGTCAGCGCTCGGATTTGTTGATCAAAAACTCACCGAATTCGGAGTCTCCGTCAACGTAAACGGGCGTCTTAATACGGCCATTTATTCCCTGGCTATTTCTCACTCCGCATTGACCATTGCGGGATGGTCTTTGGTTGTTGTTGATTTGAGGTCGGCGGCAGCAGACATGACGAGGTCCGCAGACTTGTGGGCGTCCGAATTGTCTCTAAAGTGAAGATAAATGGCTCGTCAAGATCCGTGAGGAATTTTAGGAGGAGATAATCATGAAATTGAGATAACTATTTTTACTTCTTATATCGAATGTAATATGAATACGAAAAGCCCGCTGCATATTTATATCAGGTTCCCCGCAACCTTGAATACCAAAAGCAATATCTACGCTTCAGTGATCCAGAAAATTTGGCAATGGGCTGATATAATTGGTAGCTTTTCCGAAAGCTTAATTGTATTTACAGACTCTGGTCATGCTTTCTACTTCCGGGATTATATTTATAAGTATAGTAGGTATGATGTTAGTGCTGCGGTTTGAAACTTCCATAATTAGAGAGAGAATAGGAGAAAATAGGACAGAAATTACAAAAAAAAAGAAAAGAAATAATAATAAAAACAGAAGAAATCAAATGGAATATGAAAAATCGCGGATAAATCGTTTTTCCGTTGTACCAAGTTAGTCCACAGTCAGTTTTTAGTAGCGGTGTCCATTGCGGTAGGTGGTGGTAGACTTTCACAAAAGAAAAGATAGAAATGAAAGAAAGAGAGAAAGTGATAGAATAATGAAAGATAGAATAGAATAGTTTAAAAGTAATTAATAAGAGAATTTTGTTTTTGTGTTTTTCGTATCTCAGTGCGCGTGTCTCCGTTCGGGTCACAGTCTCCTCATGGTGCCGAATCATCGTCCGATCGATCTTCGTCGTAAAATCTCGCAGCTCAGGGACAATAAAAAATCCCCGGCTCTTACCTCCTGAGCTTTTTCGACCTGGTTAACATCGCGTTTTCGTCTTTGTGGGAACGCGAATCTTCCCCGTTGATTGTCATCCCTATTCTTCGCTACATTTTGACTTCTCGACGGGACCCAATCGTTCTCTGAGCTATCGTCATTAACGTTTCCCAAATTATAAGCATTGCTTCCAACATTTTTCTTGGTATTATTAGCACGACCGCTTCTGTAGTAATCTGATCCGTCTCCGTAATCGCTGTAATCGTAATCATCTTCGTCGTAGTCGTTATCCTCGCGATAATATCCTCCCGCAGGACCCTGTCCGTAATTTTGGTGTCCATAAGGACCTTCGTAGTGAGGTTTGTGAACGGGTGGATAATGAGGATAATGTGGTTTTCCAGGATATCCAAGCCCGAATCCACCTCCCCCATGACTCGGGTAATGATGGTGTCCACCGTACGGATTTTCGTAAAAAGGGGGTCCCGCGGGATGGTAATGGGGTGGGTAATAGCCTCCCGGTTTTCCTAACAGTACTTGTTTTTTGTAATGAAGTAGATCGCCGAGCTTGTGAACTAGACCGTGATTCGGTGTGACGTGAAGATTGACGAACGGTTTAACGACCTTGTCGCCGTAGTCATCTTTCGTTACTTGTACGGCTACCAGAGGATTGACCGATACCAGGCCAAGGTTGAGCCCTTGACCTCCAGCACCGTAACCCGGGTACGGATTAACAAGGGAATCTCCACCGTAAGGATTTATCGGGTAGTTTCCACCTCCTCCTTGCGGAAGTCCGAAGCTTACTCCCCAGGTTGGCTTCACGTTCAACTTAGAGGTGTCCAGGTCACCGACTATCAGCCGCTGGAAATATTTCACCCACGTTGTTCAATTTTTATTTTTTAATTACAACCAATCTCATCCCCCCGTTTCCGAAGGGTTAGCACCTTGGTTAGACACTCCAGCTCCTTTACGCCCCTTGATATAGGATACGATTTTTTTTTTTTTCGTTTCTTTTTACGGATTTTACAAACAAATGCATTTTTTACGTTTACGCCTTTCGCCGCTTTTCCAAAAAAAACACTAACCAAACCGTCATTATATTTATTATAACTTACGGATTCCGAAAAATTATTATTACATAGCGGGGTGATAAGTGTTCATTTTGCCGATGGCAGATCGCGTGACCTTGCGTGTGACCTTGAGTAAAACGATGAGGGTGTATATAATTTCTTTTTCTGTCTTACGTCATTCTCCCGTATCGTTGAACATCTCAAGTCGTACGTTATACGTATTGAAGATGTTATAATTTATGTATATCGGGTCTTTGGGGTATAATTCGTCCAGTTTTCATTGAATTTCTTTTTGTGTTTTCTTCGAGTCTTTTTCTTGGTCAAGAAATTTAAATACAGTAATTTGTATTGGAAATGAGCGAAAGTGCGTCGGAGTTAAAGAAAGCGTTAAGAAAAAGCATTAAAAGCCATCACCCATATAATCCTATCACCTTTAACTTTGTAATGAGTAATTATATAATTATTTATAATCTGATTAATTCTCACCCCTTGCGCATCGGTCTTCTTCACTTTATCGTCATCGGCTCGTTTTACGTCCCGTTTGCTCCGATTAACGTCTACTTTATCTTTGGATTCATCGTTGATCTTATCTTTATTAGCTTCATCGCCGTTCTCAGTGTTCTTTTTCTCCTCTTCTTTTTTGTGCTCTGCTTCCTCGCTCGCGTTTACACCTTTCGGTACTCGAACCACGCTCATAGTTCCATTTCCGTCTGTTAAAACAACCTCGACAGTTTCAGCTTCGATATTTTTATTCAAATTTCTTGGGTCCAGAGCGAGATAAAGATCGTCTTTACGACCGAGTTGGTCCACAGTTGGACACTGTTCGTACGGTACGCAGACACAGTCGTCGTTATTCGACGATGAAAAACCGTTGTCAAAACCGTTCGATGAACCGTAATTATTTACAGATCCAAAAGCGTTTCCATTTCCGGAGGATGCATAATTTCCATTTCCGTTACCACCGAATTCGTTTGATCCATATTTGTTTCCATTTGATCCAAAACCGTTGCTGTTAGATTCGAATCCGTTGTTAGACAAGAAACCGTTAGAAGATGCAATCGAATCGTATTGGCTGCTGGAAAATCCAGATCCAGAATTGAACTGTTTACCGGAATCGTAATTGTTTGAAAATGATGAGCCACCCTTGTTGCTATTTCCATTTCCAAACTGCGCTAAATCTGGTCTCGGTTTTTCATAACTCGGGTATCTCTCGGCGTAAGAATTGCTGGAAGCACCCAGTAAACTGTTTCCTGAAGAGGGTGTTTTTATCTTGAACTCCTTTTTAAAACTCTGATCAAAATGGTCGTTGTAAGATCCACCGTAACTTCCACCGCTCCCGTAACTTCCTCCGTTTCCATATCCGTAATTGTTAAAACCGTTGACACCGATTGGTCCTGGACCGATTACTGGACTGGAGCCACCGGGAACTAAACCAGGATTGTTTACGACCACAGTAGGAGCCTTTCCGCCTCCAACACCGTCGTTACCATGATGATAATGGTGATGAACGTGCTGCTGAACGCCCGAATCATGTCCTTGGTGAAGAATCACCTGTTTCTTATCTATATATTTGTCTTCGTAGTCCAATTCGCCGTCGAATGAAGAACCACCTTCGTAAACTGGTTTGGAATCGTATATCGGTCCAGGTTTTTTGAAGCCAGGATACGGTCCGCTAAAACTTGGGGGATGTCCGTAGCTTGGTCCAGAGAAAGATGGCGGTGGTCCCGAGAAAGAAGGTGGTTTTGAGAAGGGTCCTGAGGGACCGGAATAAATCGGACCTGGAGGACCAGATCCAAAACCTGGGGGAACTGGCACAGGCCTTGGAGGACCGTAGGGACGTTTTACCGGGATCGCCGGGAGAGGTCTTCCGACTGGTTTTATGGTAACTGGTTGAGCGTAAATTATATCTTGTGGTTGAATGTCACGGTGGGGTGAATAGTACGGACGTCTTCCTTCGGGATCGTCGCACTGCGGATGAAGAAAGTAAACTTTTTTAGTACTTTCCATCTAGCCGGGTTTCTGTTTCACTAAAATTCTATAGAATTATTATTATACACTTACGTTCATTAATCCGAGCGAGCAAAGTTTGTCCCTTATGTAGGCCCTCGCTACTGTGTCGTTCCCAAGGCGAAGAGCGTTCTTTACATTTGGATCCGAGTAGACCTCATCGTATCCTTCCAGATTACGACCCTGTCGATTTGATACGAGAATATCATCAATGACAGTATCAACCTGTAATACAGATGAGAGTTTTCCGCTTTAATTTATATTTCTTTTTCTTTTTTTTTTGTTCTCCTAGGCAGGTCCGTACGAATGTAGGAAAAAAGGAGGAAATTCCTACCGACTGAATCGCCTGTTCGAAAGCTTGAGCTACTCCGCTACCATCTTGTTGTACATTTGCATTGTACTGTTGATGTTGGTAGGAATTCGCTGCATTTTGAAGGTCATTTTGCTGCTGGCCTTGCTTGAGAGCATCAGGAGCGTCGAAGGTCGATGGATGGAAGGCTTCCCCCTGGACGGTATCGGCGGCGGCTAAAAGATCTTTTCCCGTATCCTGCCAGGACCATTGTTGCTGGTGTTGTTGTTGATGGCTCGCAGACGAGGAACTTTGAACGAAGGATGTGCTTCCGTCGTAGGATATTTTATTTGCAGTTAGGCCCTGAGCCAACAGGCTCACCAGAATGGCTCGCCACATTTCAATACTGGAAGTAAAAAAATACGGTTAAGGAATTAGGATACTTTAACTTAATATAAGTGTAATGGCGGTTATTAACTTTCACCGTAAAATTGATCGCCGATCAAGATTACGATTTGGAAAAACTCTCCCCGACGTTTTTGGTCCGATATTAAAATTTGCGAAAAGGTTTCGAAACCCACGTAACGTATATGAGGACGACTGCCGTAACCGTTCGAAAATTTATATAGGTATGTTTACATATGTATAACTGATTTCGAAAGGTCTTAGGATAGAAAATTTAAAAAGTGTTACGCGATTTGCGGATATGGTTATTTGAGCGTGGGCGTCGACGTCATCGCCATATTTGTATTTTTGCGATATCTTTTCCGTTGTCTTCATCATCTATAGACATTCGGCGAGTGCAGATCATCGCGAAAGTCTTTCACCATCCGCGTTACATTTTACTTTCCCCAATGCTACTTTCCATACCATATTTTTGGATGTGATCTCATAATAGGACGTATAATTTGTAAGTAAACGCTAATTTCCCTCCGATAAAATAATATTCTCAATTTTAACAAAAATATTCTGCGATATTTTCATAAAGTTTGTTCAACCGATTTTAGCATAAGTATATCGTCATCGTGAGAGAAAATTCCTCGACGATATGTTCATACTTTGGTAATAAATTAGCCAATTTTCTATTATCGCGATATGAAACTCGCTCTGCAGTTTCACTGGTGATTATAAACACACAAACACTGTGAAAGTGCATCGTCCTTCTTCGCCTTTCTCCTTATGTACCAGTCGCCACATTATATGATATTTTTTTGGTTGTTGCAAAAAGCAACAAAAAAAATGTTCAGAGGACTTCTAATTCGAGGCGTTTTTTCTTCTCCTTTAATTAATCTATTCAATAATTAATCCTGACTAATCTAATCGCGAATAATTATAATTTACGGAAAGTAAGAGGATTCGGCCGTTGGTGAAAGTCACTCAAAGTCCGTAGAGTTCAGCCCACATAAATCACCCATAGGAATGGCGCCAGTTTGATCATCGCGTTAATAAATTATTTTAGCAATACATTTATCGATTTGGTGGTCGTTAAGAGAAAGTAGTGATGTAATTGACACCAAACTTGTCATCGAATTCCATATCAACAATAAAAAAGTCTTAGTTGCGCAGCGTAGGCGACGATCGTTATTATGATTAACGAATTTTTTTAAACAAGACGTGACAAATCGCTCAAAAAAATTGGACCATCTGATATTTCATTGTCATTGTTTTCTACGTACATTTTTCATTCTAAACTCTGCCCACGTGCTCAAAAGTTCACGTAGGGAAAGTTTGATATTTAAATTATACAAAAAACAAAAAATGGATAAAAATCTGTACTTGACGCACATTGATATTTTTTTTTAGATAGCCGGTATTATAGTCTACTTGAACTTCCCACGTGGTTTTGTGGTTCACCGATTTTAACTTTCTCTCGTGTCTTTTGTATACCGGCATCGAGATATCAGATCATCCAAAGATGCGGAAAATAGAATAAAAGGAACAAGACAAAAAAAAGACTAGAAGAGATAAAAAGGAAAATAAAATGAGAACGGTTTAGATAAATGCAACTCGATAAACGTATATGAATTATGTTTTTACGTAAGTGAAGGACTTGAAAAATAAATGCAAACTTGACATCGTTACACAGTTTCGAAACGTAACGCCCCACAACCGATTTGGTATTGACTATTATAATTAAATGAGAAGACAATGATATGAGATTGTTCTTTAAAAACCATCAATTTTATTAATACCTGTAATACCGTAGTCTTTAACGTTAAATTATACGGTAATTAATGATATTGAATTGTCAGATATAGCCGGTAGTGGAATTTGAAAGAAGAAAAGAAAAAACTGAATGTTTCCAGATTCTAATCGTTTTTTTTTCTGTTGTTGCAGGATCGATTCGAACGATAATCTCACCTTTTTACGGTTCTCCTTGGTAACACTTCTCACGGACACTGAGGTTCGTAAACACCGGATAAACTCTTTATATACCTAGAGTCGTGGAACGGAAGCCGCCACACTCTTTCGGTCTAAAGTCTGACTATAAGAATAAACGCGAACACTTTCTCCGCGCGTTATTTTCCTGCAGTTGGGATCCTTAGCACAATTTGTATTTACCTATATAATGTGTAGGTACTCGTCTTCGGCTACCAGCTACCCCGCTTACCACCTGACTTATGAGCTTAACTGAGGTACGACTAACTTTATATACTCGTCGTAGGACTCCGCGGGGATGCTGCAGGGGAATCGCAGCGGATTATTTTACCGCGGTGCTGCAGGTGGGGCCCCTAGTGTTTGATTATATGCAGACCACAGCCGCAGTGACTCACCGCATTTCAACCGGACCTCACCTCGTGGATCTCCTTCTGCAGCACGCCGGATATCCATCCCCTCTGAAAATAAAATTAAGACCAAAAAATAAAGAGAGGGAGAAAGACCAACTAAGCTATTTGTTCTTCAATTTATTGAATATAAGATGTGAGAGTAAGTATAGTAGGAACATGTATAGTACAAACAAATTTATGAATGAAAATATGAGTAGCGATAATTTTTGCGTTCAAAGATATGAAAGTAATTTTAAGGATGAACAAAGTTTCAAGACTTTGGTCTGATTGTAATCCTGAATTTTGGGAAATTGTTGAAATCGGTGCCTTGATTTTCAGGTGTTCCTGCAGGGCGTCGAGTCGTTGGCTTCTTAAAGAAGAAAGAAAGAAAGGAAAAAAAGCGCATTAGAAATTTAAGTCCGCGGTGCGCTCTTGCACCGGCAGCGGGTGCAACGCACTAAACCAGGATCTTAGAGACGCGTTACGTAAGTTCATTGACTAAAAAGTTTATACTACATTATACACGTTACTAGGATAGTGAAGTTGGTAGCAAGTTGTTGCTCAACGAATTTTCATTGACCGTATCACGTTAGGTAGAATTTCGTGTGGTTTTATTTTTGTTTTACGCACGCATTTCTATTGCAACATGCCGGATCTACTGGAGATCACTTTGGAGAAGCGTAACTAAAAGTGGGATAAAACGACGCACGGGCTATAATGCAATCAAATTCTGAAAATTATACACAGTGTAATGATAATATTCGTCTTGGAAATCTCGTTACGAAATTTAATATTAGTCTGTGATGATATTTTACAATATTGCATCCTCGGAATAACCGTTCTTTTATTTATTTATTTAATGTTTAATTTCTGCAACATTTTCGAGAATTCAATTCTCCTCGATCACCATCTATATCGATTGTCCTTTTCTTTCATTTTTTTGATGATTGCAGAAGATTCTCTTATATGGTTTTTATTTAGACATATGTATAGGATTTCTTGGGTCGCTTCTTGCTCTAGTTTTACTTTCTCACACGATATAATCAATGATCGTTACGCTCCGGAGCTGCGGGGCCTCTTAATTGCTTGTCCGAATATCTTTTGTTCGAATTCATTCTCCCGTGTACTTTTCATTTCGAAAACCCTTCCGTCAAATGTATACGAAATGTGAAACTTAATTGTATTAACAGAAAAAGGACTTCAGCCTAAGTTATACGGACATTATTGGATGCTGTTCACGAGGTCATCAAACTCTTTTCAATCAATTACCGAATAGATCAGCTCATCAAAGAAACAAAAGACCTGCATCCGATTCCCTCGATGGGCTGAACTTGAAGTTTCTTTATCGAAGAATCATCTTTGTTCTCGTATGTATAGAAAATGAAAGTGCTCAGAGCCACGGATGATTTTATGCTAAAATCTTTACTCATGACCAACGATATGATGTAATTAATGATTTTTAGGCCACTGCAGTTATTGTTGGAGAAACTATAATGTGCTAGCCTGCATCGGATTGGAAGGAATTGGCGATTTAATTAAAGAGTCGGATTCTACGACAGAAAAAAAAAGTTTTCTCATATCCGGAGGAAACGCGCTTTGTGAACTGTACATCCTTCTTCCTCTTGTCATCGCTATAGGTATGTACAACGAAACACGTCAGGGCGGAGTACTTTCTTTTCCTCTTTTCTCCATCGCCTTTGCAAGATTATTATCTTTCACGTAATATAATCAACCTTGACATTGTGGGTACATACCATATCCGAGCCAAAAGGGGAGGAATTAATATTTTTCATTCATTCTATCCCATGCTTAGCTTGATTTAGATCTGTTGATTTTTGAGACAGAACTGAAAAATCAATCACATTTTTATTCTTCTCCATTTTGGAAATAATAACAATGATAGATTCGGGCATCGCACGCTAAGCCATGCAGCGTTATTTTTGGTCGACGTTATGGGTTCCGGGAGAAAGTGATCTAGACACTGCAGCAGCGAGAGGATGTGCGCTTATACAAAGTTTACGCTTTGTTAGGACCGGTTTACCGGCATTCATATATATACATCTCTATTATTATACCAAAACGTAATCATAAATAACTAGAGAAAAAAAAGATGAAAAGATCGACAAGAAAAAATTTCGATCGACCTCTTCTTAGGTGATTCGTGCGGTCCATATTTTATGTGCAGTATTACACAAGAGGGATTTTCCGGGTATTATAAATTTATATGCCTGTATCAATCGTGTATGTTGCAATGTGGAATTTCCAGGCGCATATAATGATTCCTAAGATGGGGTTGTCTTGACCTGATTCCTTATATACCTTATACCGATGTATAGTATTATTCCGCTCATATATGTATATCCTTTATTCCCAGAATTATTGTCTTCTCTGTAACTATGATAATAATATGGTTATTACAAAATAATTTTACAAAACGCCCACACTTCAGTTATGTTATATTTTATTCTATATAGGTACGTACTCAGAAACACGTGCGACAATAATTTGGTAACAATAATAATAATAACTACAACGATCGGTTGTAATAAATATTTTTTTTATATAGTTACGCAAGTTTAGTTCCCATCATTTAAAAATATTTATATACTTTATAATTCGTCGTCTTCTTCTTATTTTTTCTTTTTTTCCTGTTTTTTGGATCGTGCATAACGAGATCTGCTTCATATACATATATACATAATATTGCCTAGTGGCTTTTTTTGGTAGACGGGACAATAAAATTGTATTGCGCAATCTGCGTGAAGCGGTCCGTTCTTGGAGACATCAATGCCGGGTCAGGCTATCTTCTTTGCGGTGTCACAGTTCGGGCCTCGTCAGTCAGTGCTAGTTTTATGTTTACACGGCTGATGTGGCGGACATGTTAAGCGTTCTAACCACTTGAGAAAGTCTTAACGAACAGTTTCACTTTCCCTCTCAAATTATAATACGTAGAATGAGTAACACGCTATACGTACGTACGTCGCGTTATATTGGCGAATCGCCGCAGTCGCTTACCGCGCGCACGTTGCATTACGTCAATATTATTACAATATTGTTGCACTTTGTCGCGTAGTTGAATGATGGGAGCTATTATTGGTGATTCAAAGTTTTCTTTTATTCTATTTATTGCTATCTAAATTGATTCTTGTTACGCGTCGCGGTATAGAGAAAATAAATAAATAATTAATTATAATCATGCGATTTGATCGAATGTATTTAGGGTACTCCTACGCACCTTTTAATATGAAAATGGTACGACAGGATCATATAGACGCTAGCTGTTTTTATAGCGATTTTACTTTTGCGTTTCGCACATTTTAAACTCTCGATTCATAATAAAGTTTCACTAAATGTCTTTTACTGTTAAGTCGTTACAAATATGTGTAATTTTTTTTAATGCGTATGCACAGAGAAATCATGTAGCTGCAAAACCTAAGCGATGCTTGAATATTTATAACGCTCAAATGTATAACCTTGGATTATCGCTGTCCTTTTCTCTTTTGCGCTAACAAATTTTTTTCATTTTGTTTATCTGATTTTTTTGTATTCTAAACTTGACACAGTTAAAGCAATAACTGTGTGCACAGAGATCTACGAATTAGTTTTAACAACACTGTAGTGATCAAATTTTTTTTTTTATCCAGACAGATCATTCTTAAATATTCAATTCATTCCTTTTGTGCATAGGAAAATTCATTAAACTTTATTCTGGTAGTCAGAGAACATTTTTTTGATACATTACTTCAGAAAATCGTCTTAAAAATTCACATATTGAAAGTGTCAGGTGAATTAGAATTTTGAACTTCCAAAGTATTTCCCTCGTTTACTCTTATCCGTTCAGTGACGCTCTCTTCCGGTCGGTGCTTCAAGTTATGATTGTCAAGAAAATATAACCACGTGCTTTAAACCGACTATTAAAGAGGAAAGTTCGTTGTTATTTTTCCGATCCTAACTTCGTTTAATTATCCGATAGTTCAGAAGATTTCAAAAGTAAGTTCTATCATGACTTAAAGCTTATGTAAGTTTTAAGATTTCTTAGACACTTCAATTACTTGCTGTGTAATAATTTTAAAGATAACTCAACGCTAGCCCATAATCAGATTTATAACCTAAAGATGATTTGAAGTGACCAGAGAATCGATTCTTTTTCTTATTTCTAGAATATTTTGTTTAAATTCCAGGTGATGTATCGTGTTAGAGATGTTGAAGAGGAGCGTACGCGAACGTTGTACGTTCGTGTGAATCATACGATTCGTAACCCAAAAGAAATAGAAGAGCTGTTCGATGGAAATGTACGAGTGAAATTACCTAGACAGTCATCCAGAGGATGCCATGTGATATTTCCAAATGTTGAAGAAAAAATAAAGGGTCATAAGGGTGTTAAGGGAAAGATATTGAATGGTAAACGGGTTATAGCAACTAATCCAAGAGCAAAACCGGACGAGAATAAAATTAGCCGAAAGAAAATTGTGGTTCCTATACCCAAACCACAGAGAAAAATAACACGGACGTACGAAAAATTTTACTCTGCTGTATTTGGTTCTCTTCACAGTATTGGATTAATTTATTTATTTTACTCACAGGTTGTTCGTTTCAAATATTGATAAGAAAATTACTGTAAATGAATTGAAAGAAGCGTTTCCAGACTGTCACTCGGTTACCCTGGTGGAACCAAATTCCAGTGGATTGAGGCATGTGAAAAAATCTCTGAACAAAAATCAGGTTGTGTTCTATATATTTATTATATCATTCTCCACAGGTCTGCATTTGTCAAAATGAATAGTCTATCCACTGCAGGGGAATATATAAGGAAGGAACGAAAGTGGCCAGTCCTTCACGAGAAAAAGTTGAGCATCCATATAGATACCAGAAGTCCAAAGAAAAAAAAGCGAGCGAAGGTTGAAGAAATGAAAATTTATGATGAAGATGGTAAACAGGATGATAATCAGTTTGAGAATCTTAACCGAAAGAAACCCCAAAAAAAAGGAGGCAAAAAAGCTGTTGTGCCCAAAGCTCAGCTTGAGTCTGATCCTGACTCTGAGGTGGATGCAAATTCTGATCTCGACTCTGAGGCTGAAGCAGGTTCTGATCAGGATGGAGAACCTGAATCTAATCCCGCTACAGATGATGATTCCGAAACAGAGTAAAAGTTGATTCATGTTATAACGATTGTTAATTTCGTTCGTTTGTTCCGAACATCCTATATAAACACTTTAAATAATAAATTCATATTTATGTTTTGTAATCAATCGAATGATTTCTGAACCAGCTGAAATGTGGGTAAAGGAAACAAAAAAAAAAAAAAACTGAATTCGCTGGAAAGTGGTGCTGAAATCTTATCAGGGCACGGGTTAACTGTTAAGTCGAGATAGCCAAAGATTAGAATCCCTAGTTACCCATAGGTGAGAAATCTGTTTGTATCCGTGGTAGTTGATAAAATATATCGATCCTCAGCAAGATAGATTGCGAAGGTTTTTCAGTCATTCACAACGATTCACGAGTGTATAAAAAATCGTGATCTGTATAGTTACGGAAAATTTTTATAGTCCCGTGAAAAATGCAACTTAAGAGTGTCACGTAACGGTAGTAGTGAGTCACTAAAAAATTACGCGTATGGTGTGCCGGTGAATTATATTCTTTTATCAAGATTCCGTCCCATCCGTCCAAAGAATCCAAATATTTGAATATTTTTCCCACAAAAATGATAAACCAGCTTAGAATTAGTATAAAATAGAAAAACTATAATCACTTTACACTAAAATGTGTTGTTCGATTATGCTCTCGGCGTGATCTATTTCCATTAATAAGTAAAGATTGGTCTTGTGGAAAAAGAAAAACGACTCATCGATTTCAAATGGTAAGTTGGCATCGTAAAATTTGCGATGAGAATTTTCGTTACATATTGTGATTGCTGCTCTATTTTACAAACTCGATATTGTTCAAGACAGGAAAAGTAATTTATAATTATGAGGTGCAGTCGCTTTTGGCGGGGATTCTGAAAAAAATGACGTTAGTAATTGTAATCTGTTAGTGAATCACTGGCAAGACCTTGACTCGAAGAGTGCGAGGTGTTAATTCTCAAATAACTATTATACCCACGAGGTTTATCTCTCTTAGCCGATACAGGAAATGTGGCTCTATTTGATTCGGAGTTAGTAATCTCAAGTCACCTGAACAAAATTGAAAGCAAGCGAAGATAAGCGCAAGCGATCGCACTGAATTCCGAGGAAGGTCAGGCAGCAGATTGTCCGAAAGAGTATGAAACTACGGCTGTCAGCGGATTGATAACAAAGGTGTGAAAATTTATTTAGCAATGTTTCGCACATGCCATTAGATGTAATGAACACATCATTTGTTAGGAAATACCTATACATTATACTTCATCGTGAATTGCATAATCTGCAGTTTCCATTTCGAACGGGTCTGGGCTGAACGTTATTTACAGTTACCTCTCACCCGGTGAAATGTCAAAGTTCAATGTGGGGTGATAATGATAGCGATATTATTTGGTACGAAAATACGGAATATATTAGTTTGTTGGTGAGTTTAATTTTGAAGAAGAAAATTCTCCTTTTTTATTATCAAAACGCTCTCGTTAAGGGTCTCATTAATCTATCCCCATTGCCGCGTCTATCATTTGTTCAAATTCTTTTTTAAAAATGAACTTATTGCCCGTAGCTGGAGATGCAGAAGTCGCTCTACCTCCGTAGGCTATTTCGTCGATAGGTTTACGTAAAGTCAGAGCTATTCTATCTCTTGCAAAGTGATAAGCACCCTGATTTTTATGCTCTTCTTGCACCCACATGACCTGTGCATACGAAAAAACAAAAAAACAAGAAAAATTACGTAACATTCGTGACGTAAAATCAGCATTTTATTCTACATTTGTGTAACTACCTTGGGATTTGGATATTTTTTAGCTTCTTCGGCTAACAGATTATAGGGAAAAGGACATAATTGTTCAATTCTGATAATTGCCAGTGAATTTTCCAGCTTTCTTTCTGCCCTGTGCATCGCCAGATCATAGTAGACTTTTCCTGAACAGAATATAATTTTTTTCACAGAATCAGGATCTGCGGTCCGGTCCCCGATCACTGGTGTAAAATATGTGCCGGTTGTTATTTCGTCAAAATTTGAACGAGCCTCCGGGTGTCTCAGCAATGACTTCGGAGTCATTACTACCTGTGGATGAAAATATTCCGAAATAGTTTCGTCGAACTTATTTTAATTGTACTGGAATGACTAACTAATGGTTTTCGAAATGGCATGAGAATCTGGCGTCGAAGTAAGTGAAACATGTTGGCAGGGGTTGTTGGATTACAGACGATCCAATTTATGTTAAAAAGCTGTCGAGTCATCGTCTCTTCTAGAGTTTCCTGGATTTTAGAACCGCCCGATTCCTCGTCGGGTAGATGAGTGCAATCGTCATCGGATAATTGTAGAAATCTTTCCAATCTTGCAGATGAATGTTCCGGCCCTTGTCCCTCCATTCCATGAGGTAAAAGTAGGACCAAACCGACTTGTCGACCCCATTTAGCTTGACCCGAGCATAAAAGTGAGTCCAATATCACTTGGCAGGTATTAGCGAAGTCTCCAAATTGCGCTTCCCAAATAGTTAAAGAGTTGTGATCGTAGGCTGAGTAGCCCAGTTCGAATCCTGTCAAATTTTTACACCAGGATTGGATTACCTCTTCAGAACCTTGACGGAACAAAACTCACCGCAAACTCCATATTCGGATAACGAGGAGTTTGAAACGGTGTAGAGACTTTGCCCGGGAAATATATCGTGCAGGATGTTTTTCCAAGTCATATCCTTGCTCTGGTCGTGAATTATGTGCTGTCTATGAGAAAACGTTCCACGTTCAACGTCCTCTCCGGATAAACGAACGTGGTGTCCTTCCTTAAGTAAACTTGCAAAAGCCAGACATTCACAAAGTGCCCAATCTATTTGGCGAGCTTCGGTCATCGCTTGACGTCCAGACATCACCCTTATCACCTGATTGTCATTAAAATAAAGGAATGTCAAATTTTCTACCAGACTTTACTGTCCCAAGTAAATTATTATCACCTGCTTATGGACCTCCATCTCTTTAGGAGGTGTAGAAACCGCGGTGCAGATTTTTTTCACGTCTTCCAAATCGATCCCAGTGGTAGGAAGTTTGGCCTTAGGATTTTGATTTTCAAAAAAATCTGACCACGGACTATCGTACCAGTCGCTGAGGTGCATTACGCTTGTTTCCTGAGCCTTTTTAAATTCCGATTCGCAAGTCTCCAGATATTTATCTATCTCCGCCTTCATTTCAGACTCGGTAAAAATACCATCGTTGAGGAGTTTTTTACTATAAATATCCAATACATTTGGTAGCTGTTTAATTCTCTTGTACATAAGCGGCTGCGTCAGCATAGGCTCGTCCATTTCATTATGTCCGTTTCTACGGTAGCCAACGATGTCCAGAACTACGTCGTTGTGAAAATTTGCCCTGTAAGAAGGAAAAGAAAGCTGCAATTCTTCCGGAAAAAATCCCAGAGTATCTGATAGATAAGAAAATAAACCTGAACTCGCTGGCTATTTTACTGCAGTAAACCACTGCGTCTGGATCATCGGCATGAACGTGAAATATTGGAGCGTTTACCACGCGAGCCACGTCTGTACAATGCGGACTTGACCGCGAGTATCTTGGATCGGTTGTAAATCCAATCTGATTGTTTATCACAAAGTGTAATACACCTCCAGTAGTGTAATCGGAAAGGCTTGTGAAGTGGGCAGTTTCGAAACAAATACCTTGTCCCGCGTAAGCGGCGTCACCGTGCACCAAAATTGCGAGGGATTTCACACCTTTATTTTACTTTTTAATTATTTTAATTATGCGTGGAAAATATTTAATGACCTTTTCACCTTTCGTGTCGTTATTAGCGACCTGTTCAGCCCGAATACGACCTACAACTACGGGATTCACGGCTTCCAGGTGCGATGGATTCGCTATTATGGCAATGCTCATGGTTTTTCCTGCTCTGGATGAAAAATCATCATTCAATTATAGATTTTTAATTACAATAATCGATTACCTTTCCAAAAGTCTTTGGCTATAAGTTCCCAGGTGATATTTAACGTCGCCAGAACCCGAACCTTCCATTTCGATTGGATTAAATTGGGTGAAAAGTTGGCTCATTGGTTTTCTGCAAATATTTACTAGGGTATTCAGCCGTCCCCGATGGGCGATTCCTATCCCGACAGTTTCGACTCCTTAAAAAATGTTCAACATATTTATCCTGTCATCCACTTCTTCGGGAGAGGATAATTAACCGTTTTACCATTTTCCGACGAAGTTTCCAGGCACTCCGCAACCGCAGGAATAAACGACTCGCATCCTTCTAAACCAAAACGTTTTTCACTGCCAAATTTTTTCGCTAAAAAAGACTCGAAGGTCACAGCTTTCATCACGTGCTTCCAAATCCATTTTCTATGCTCCGTAGCGATTTCCATTATTCCCGGGGTCTCGAATTTGTGTCGCAACCAATCCAACTAAGTTTTTTTCACACAATTGAAAATTGAAACTGCAGATTGAATTATTTCGCGGACTAATTAGCGATTCAACGAACCACTCCAAAATCTGTAATGTAAGCGTATTCCAGCCCTATGTGTCCGCAGTAAATGTTGTTCAGCCGTGTAATAATTTCTTTCAAAGTTAATTTCGAACTTCCTCCGCCAATATGCGTACTGTTTCCCAAATGGAATTCCTTCTTCATATCCGCGTCGGTTATGCCCTTGAAATGTGTTCGCACAACGACTTCTGGGGCGGGTGTAGATGTTCCTTTTAAGTTCTTAGACTCTGGATTTTGGATTCCCAAGGGATCGATGTCCGCTACAAGATGTCCTCGCGACTTGAGTTCATAAAATTCAACGAAAACCACCAAATTATTGTTATCCTGAAGATTCTAATCGCTTCTTTTTCTTTTTCTCTATACCTGATAAGCTCTGACGGCAGCGCTGATATCGAGGGTATTTTTTTGTACGCTCGTCAGTTCGCTCTGTACGTTATCAGCTGAAATTATCGTCATTAGAACTATGATTTTTTCTTTATCTTAAAAAACGTGGCGCAAACTTGCTCACGTTTGGTCGTAGGATTCCGAATAAGTTTAGATGGGATAAGGACATCACTTCGAGAAATAATTCCGAGGCTTGGTGGACGAGTGTATCTTTCTTTTGGTAAAATTCCAGCTGCAGTTTGCTTAAAATATGAAGCCCATGAGGCGTGAACTGCATTTTCATCCTTCAACCAAGCATGGTACATATCGTCTATGTACTGACCGCTGTTCATGTTCATGAATGAATCGTCGCGAAATTTTTTATTGAAACGTTTAGCGGATGCGAAAATTGGCCTGATTTTACCGCGGAGGTTAAACGATGAGGTGAAAATTTTCGTTCCAGAATACATCGTCCGTCCATTTGGGAATTTTAATTTAATTATATCAGGAGTTACCTTGTACGATTTGAAGGGGAAAAAATCACTACCAAATGACGGATGTGTAGTTTGAAGTTCACCGCACGATGAACGTCGAATTAAATCTGATAAAATATTGTTCGATAAATCTTATCAATTAATCCACATTTTCAGGGTAACTCACCTTCGATCTTCTCAGAACACAGGACTGTCTTTATCAGTCCTAATAACGATCCAAAGACCTCGGAATTTCCGCACAATCGCATAACAACGAACAAGGTAAGATATCTCCTTTGAACTGCTTTGGAATTTTCATAGCGATGACAACTATTCATCTCGTTTCAGTACACGATATGGAATTTCCTACCAAAGAATTTATTCGAGCAGTTTCGGAGGGTGGCGAATTTCTATTTTCTAATAACGGCCATCATTGCGTTCACGATCGAATCGCCTGTATCTCCATTAACGAGTTCTCTTCCTTTACTATTCGTCATTGTTGTGACCGCCGGAAAACAAGGGTACGAAGATTGGCTCCGGCATCGATCGGATGTCAGAGTAAATCGCGCCCTAGTTACCGTAATTCGGAACACATCGGTCCAGGTGAGAATAAAAACGCGATTTCCATTAGCAGAAAAAATCCACGTACAATTAAACGACTTCCGCTTACATCCCCAGAGTATCCATTGCGAAAAGCTCGTAGTTGGTGACCTTGTGAAGGTCAATTGCGACGAGGAAGTACCTTGTGACCTTGTTCTTCTATCAAGCAGCGATCCAACCGGCTGCTGTTACGTTACAACTTCAAATCTTGACGGAGAAACAAATCTCAAGGTTAATATTTTGTTGTTTAGTTTTGTAAATGAAGAAATTGAATTATTATCCTTTTTTTTTAGACCCTGCAGGTGCCTCGTCTTGTATCGTCCTTGCCAGTATCAAAAATAGTTTCAATGGAGGCAACCGTAACTTGCCAACATCCGTTAGCGGATCTTTATAGTTTCCACGGTAGATTGGAGGTCAAAGATGAGACGAAAATTACCTCAGGATTTCTTACAATTGAAAACATCCTCTTACGCGGAGCTAGGATAAAGGACACAGCTCACGTTATAGGATGTGCGGTATACACGGGACAAGATACAAAGTTATCATTAAACTCTAAAATTACAACGAATAAATTTTCAACCGCGGAAAGGTGAGTGACACAAAAAGAAAAAGCAAATTTCGGTCATTAGATTAATTATAATAATTACAGAATAAAATCCTTCTCATTTTTCACAGGTCAATCAATCACTACCTCATCATTTTCATAATCGTTTTACTGGTCTTCGTATTATTTTCGGCCGTTATGAAATCTGTCATAGATTTAAACGCGAATTGGAGCGTATATTTAGGTGATGAGCCTCCCATGTCAATGCAATCCCTCGTGGTCGATATTTTATCGTTTGTAGTCCTCTATAATTACATCGTACCAATATCCTTGTACGTGACTGCCGGTGAGTAAATAATGAAATATTTAAACACGGTGAATAGAAATCGAATGGGTTGAAAAAAAAAGACACACACAACTCCATTATTTCAGAGATGCAAAAATTTCTCGGCTCTTTATTTTTTGCCTGGGACAACGAAATGTACGACAAGGAATCTGATCAGACAGCTTTAGCGAACACTTCGGATCTTAATGAAGAACTTGGGCAGGTCGAGTATTTATTCTCTGACAAAACCGGAACACTTACAGAAAATCTGATGGTCTTCAGGCGTTGTTCTATAGACGGAAATGTTTACATGGAAAAAGATTGCGACGGTCTTCTTTACCTTTTACCACCAAGTGGGGACGACAGGGAGGCCATAAAACTTACCGCCTGGGAGGTAGGAATTTTTCTTGCCTTTTTTTTTAACCATTTTTCTTTCTTTTTTTTTAATTGATTCAACTCGATATTGTTGTCATGTTCTAGCCGACAATTTGGCACTTTATGATTGGAATTTCTTTATGCAACGCCGTTCACATAGCACCGCCCAGTCAACGGGAAAGTATCGTTGTCCGGAGATCAACTTTTCGACAAAGTTTTCGAGAGAAAAAGACATTGGTGATCAACAGTTCGCTGCTCATGGATCCAGATTTGCCGGAATATCAAGTGAGTACGATTTTGTGAAAATAGTTGACTGCATATTTTTGAATTTTCTTTTCTTAATTCACTTACAGGCTGCGTCGGCCGATGAAAAAGCTCTGGTTGAAGCCAGCGCGAGATGTGGTGTTGTTTTGCAAAAGAATAGCGGAGATCAAATGGAAATACGAATAAAGAATGATATTCTCAAGTTCAAGAAACTCGATAGTTTCGAATTTACCTCCGGTTAGTGTAAATCGAACTCGGTCAGATCCGTGCATCGAATTGTATTCTGTTTCTCGGACTATAAGGAAGATTTTTCAGAAAGGAAGAGAATGTCCGTCATAGTCCAGGACGCTGCAGGAGATATCTGGCTGTACTGCAAGGGTGCAGATTCTTCGGTTTACCCTTTAATTGATAACGGAAAATTGGCCGCAACTGACGACCACCTTACAGATTTTTCAATGGTAAGTGATAAAAGAAAAAGAAAAAAGATGGTTATTAGTTAAGTCTTACGTATCTCTCTACGATCTTCGCTTACAGCGAGGCCTACGCACCTTAGTTGTCGGTTATAAAAAGTTGAAAAAATCCGATTACGAACGTTTAATGATAACCGTCGAACGAGCCCGTCAAATAATTGGTTCCGAACGTGCCGCTCATGTGGAGAGATGCTACAGGTCGATGGAAAATGGACTCACATTGTTAGGGGTCAGCGCGGTCGAAGACCGTCTTCAAGAGGGTGTACAAGAGACCTTGGAGAGTCTGAGATCTGCTGGTATAAAAGTGAGTAATAAAAATCAATCGGTCGTTATTTATTTTACAATAAATAAAATCCTCAAAAAACTTTTAAGGTATGGGTGCTGACGGGAGACAAAGGGGAGACAGCCGAAAACATCGCTTATTTATGTGGACACTTTAAAAAGGGAACCGAAATTCTACGACTCATGGGTCACATTTATTACGAAAGCTGTTTTGTTACCCTGACAAGTTTTCAGTGAGTTATCGTTGATGATCAAAGTAATTAGATTTAAGAATCGAGTTTATTTATTCATTTATTGATTCATTTACTTAGACGGAGGATGAAACTCGAACCATACAAGCAGTTTGGTATGATAATCGACGGTATGACTGTGGGAATCGCTTATAGAGAATGTCCAGATTTGTTACGGACGGTAACAATGGCTTGCGAATCTGTGGTGTGCTGCAGGATGTCTCCTCTTCAAAAATGCGAGGTCCATTTAGTCAGGAAATTAATAAACAAGTAATGAATAAGTCTTATCCAAAACAAATATTTGCATCTCTATGTTTTTTTGTTTTTCTTTCATTCTTTTTCAGATGGTACAGATGGTAAAACAGTCGGCAGAAAGACCCATAACTGCCGCAATTGGTGACGGTGGTAATGACGTTTCAATGATTCAAGAAGCTCACGTTGGAATTGGACTTATGGGGAAAGAAGGAAGACAGGCTACGATGAGCGCAGATTTTGCCTTCGCCAAGTTTATGTTCCTAAGAAAAGCTCTTCTCGTTCACGGACACTGGTATTATGTACGAATCAGCGTACTGACTCAGTATTTTTTCTACAAAAATTTACTACTCGTTGTACCTCAATTATTTTTCGCACTTCACAGCGGATTCGCCGCTCAGGTTCGACTTTTATCAATTATTTTATATCATTTCATTCATTTTTTCATATATTTAGTTTCTTAAATTCTATTCACATTTCAGGTTCTATTCGACAGCGTATTTCTGATGTGTTTCAACGTTTTTTTCACCGGTATACCGATATTATTCTACGGTATATTAGAGCAGGACTACAGTGCTGATGATCTGATCAAATATCCGCAATTGTATAAATTGTATAAAAAAAACTATTTGCTCTCAACTAAACAGTTCATTATATGGATCATTAGCGGTGAGTTGAAGATTATATATTACAACGACAAAAAAACAATGAAACTAAAAAACAATTCGATGATAATTGATTTCCCATTTATTATCTCCAAGGAATCTGGCACGCTGTCGTAGCGTATTTCGTACCTTACTTTTGCTTGCTCATAAACCCCATAATTTTGTACGACAATTCACCGGCGGATCACTGGGCCTACAGCACGTTGATTCACTACATAATCGTTGTGGTGTGCAACGTCAAGGTAATAATACAGATAACTGTAACGATAGAATGAAAATAAACTTTAACTTTTACGTTCACCGCGGTTTTAAATAATGTTTTTATCTCGTTATTCTTATCTTCACAGCTATTGTTGTACAGCACCTATTGGACATTACCATTCATACTAAGTGTGATATTTTCTGTATTAGTTTTTCTCTCAGGCGCATTGACATACTCGTCGATATCAACGTGAGTAGAATAACAAAAAACAAAGACAAACTTCATATATATTTGAAATTGATATCGACCAACCGGTTGATTGATATAATTTGACTGACGAAAGAAATTTTCTTACAATTTTTCAGCCGCTTCGACGGTGATATGTTCGGGGTTACGACTCACTTATTAATGTCATTGACATTTTGGTTACTAACAACATTATCAATAATAATGTGCCTATTACCCGATTATTTTGTTGCTTTATACAACAGTTATCGACCGTATAGAATTGGAAAGAAAATGATTTCACGGGCCAATAGTACCAGGGTTAAAAATTTATCGGATAGTAATTCGAACAACGAACATGCAAACGCCAACTCAGCATTGGTAGGTGTAATTAATTATTTGTTATAGTTATTAACTTGAAGGATTTTTTTTATCATTACGAATTCCGGCCAACAGATCAAATTCTTTCACGTGTTTCAGGGAAGATTTCTGATCAACTTGTCATTTCCGAAAGCGAATCTTTTCTCTAGAAAAAAATTATGATCACACACACCTAATTCAGGTAAGCTGTTTATATTTTTGTGGACTTTAATCAAATTCATATCAATGTCAAACGATCGTGTTTTCCGAGTTTCCATGTTCACTGCAGTAATTTGTTTCTGTTTTTGTTTTTGTCTCCAAACTGCGTCGTACTAAAATTAGATACACTGTCGTAAAATCTTTTTGAAACTAAAAAAATTTCGAGAAAAAACAAATTCATTTATTTATAGAAAAAATTCGACCACATACGGGGCGGCGCACTGACGATGCGAATTTCTCTCGGAGCCAACGAATAAAAGAAAATTAGAACAGTAGAAAAAATTGCAATCGTTATACGTCGTTACGTTATAATTTTTGAATAATGTAAATTCCAGGAAATTCTTTCCATCGATATTATGATATAGGTAGATAGAATTGTGGCATCTCGTATCGGGGGGTTGAATTTGCAAATACATAGAGATATACCTGTACATGTAACTGGGTAGCATTGGCGGGGGTTTCATTGATCGCATACCAGAGTCCGCGAACTGAGAATAGAGGGGAAGCAACCGCCGTCTGCGTTTGAGTCGGGTACGATGGTAAAATGTTCGGCAATCACTGGCACAAAGTGGATCTCCAGCCTCTCTGGTACATCGTTCTCATGTACCGTTCGTACTCGATTCGAAAAATTTATAACTAACGATAAGAATTATTCCGTCAACTAGTCATTTTGGTAAAGTGAATAAGAAGAAGAAAAGGAACAAGAAATTCATTCTTTTTTATTTTCTTTTTTTAAATATTGTTCAAAAAACCTCGAGAAAAAACTATGATGTAATTTCTAGTTGTTACTTTGTGTTTTTTTTTCTATCATTTTAATTAACTAACGTATTTGATTCTAGTTAAAGTAAATATCAAGTGCCAAAGACAGAAGGGTGAAGTTGGGACGCGGGTGGAGAGTGAAAATTATTTAAACAATATTTAAGGAAGTTTTAAAAATTGTGCAAGTTTCGAATACTTCGAAGAGGATTATACGTGCTCGAAGATAATGAAAAATGCATCGGGGGTATTTACGCATCGAATAGGAATATGTTTATACCAATTACAACAGTCATCGGAATTGAACGATTCTTGATTTTCAAAAATAATGCTAAAATTAAATTTACCGTTGGATATAACAGTCGACCCTTATCATCTGCATAACGTTTTTCCTTTTAAACTAAACGCGTGTCTTTCCGGCGAGTTCTGATAAATGTGTTGAATAAACTTCCATCACATATCTGCAACATTCCAGTATATCTTGTAAATTCATTAGCTCCGGTAATAATTTTATTGTTTCTACAAAATAGGAATAATCAAATTCTTTCATTCATAATTCTTTTTTCTTTTTCTTTTTTCTTCTTTCGAATTTCAATTGCTTAATTGCTACAAGTTCGTTTCATTAATTGAAAAATATCAACACGATTCGCGCTGTGGTTTTGATTTTCATTTAAATTCTTCAAATTTTAACCACGATTTACAAATTACCGGAGCAAAATCAGGCAATTAATATTATACAATTAATTAGTACTGTGATTGAGCGTATATTTTTTTTTCTTTCAAATTCACAAGCAATTCAATAAAAATGAAAAGTGTTCGGTAATAAAAAAAAAGAAAAAGAAAAATGAATAGTGATAATTAGTATTAATAATTTTAAAAATTTAAACTTAATGATATAAATATGTACAGTATTATATTAAAAATGAAATTTTAAATCGAAATCTTTTATTATAAATAGGCAATTTAAATTGTTTATATATGAAAAATAATACTGTAAATTATATACATTATAATCGATATATTAAAAAAATTTATTTGCATGCTATGAAAATTTAAATAAACTTATATTTGTTACGACAGACATTTTATTTACTCAATTATGTTTTTCTACGTTACACGTATAGGTATACAAACATTTTGAGGTGCGTAATTATTCTAATTGTAATCTTATCATACATGGCTATGTGGTGTAAAATGAAAACTTGTAATAATTTTTCTTTTTAAATATTTACAGATATTAATTAACAGACACGATATATTCACTTTTGGATGTATAAAAATT
This sequence comes from Athalia cordata, assembly GCA_963932425.1. Lineage (NCBI taxonomy): Eukaryota > Metazoa > Arthropoda > Insecta > Hymenoptera > Athaliidae > Athalia > Athalia cordata. The sequence goes on from OZ010627.1 coordinate 3,992,411, forward strand.
GGAAAAACCAAAATTAAAAATGAGAGTTGCTTCTTTTCACTTTCGTCGCCTCGCGGTGACCATCCTTCTGGTCGCACTCGTATACTGCGTTGTTCAGGTGATGCGATCTGAATTAAAAATGAACGACTTAGATCCATCGAATCTAGATAAACTGTGAGTATTGATTTCATGGTGCATAGATCTATATATTTTTTGTTGCCCGAGATCGCACTATTCTTCTTTATTTTTCCATGTCAAAGCGCTGCGAGATCTGACGATATATTTATTCTACAGATTCGTTTTTCAATTATAAAATTTAATTAGCATATAAATTATTAAGGTTTTATCATATATATTTATTCGTTTCTGCAGCGCGTACATATCACAATTAATAAAAACTTCTGGAGATAATTCGCCTTATATCGGGTAAGCTATTTAGATATCCGTAAAAATTATAGATTTCCAATTTAGTAGTTACACGCTCTATTTGTCGTAGTTTTTAAATTGAATAAAAATATTAAGCACATTGAAACGATAATGTAATATTATTATCAGCTTTGCCTTACTGATTGTGAGAGGCGGTAACAAATATTTCGTTACGAATATTATTATCAAATTGACGGTCACTGTGGTTGAATATTTTTTTTTCTTTTTTTTATTACTTTCCTTTCTTTTTTTTTTACCCGCATGAAGATAACAGATGTGAAAATTATCATACTTATAGTAGGATAATGTATAAGTTAGAATGTATTCTTCGCATGTTATTTGTCGTTGTATTTTCTATTTGAATTTGTTGTTGTTGTTGTTGTTGTTAATTCTCTATGGTTTTGAACGTTGATGGTTATTACGCAGTGACGGGGTTGCGGCGTGCAGGCACCCTGACTTGGACGTCTCCAACCCAGAAATAATGAAATTCATTAAAGATGTTCCTCCTCTAGAATGCGCTCCGGAGGACTGGGTTACAGTAAATGGTTCGACACTGGTCCTTACTGAAAAAGCCAAGCAGAAATTTGGTCCGATAACTTGTGCTTTCAGTGGTACGTAATTATTGATTATCCTAATCTGCCTGTGATTACAATTATTCTATAATCATTTCTCCTATAATTTTTCATCCCTGTAAAGCTTTTTATAAATAACAGATAATTTTTATTCAAACAGAAATCGTCCGAGTCGATGATTACAATATCAAAATGATGCCTACCGAGGAATCTGACCTTTCGTATACCTTGAAATTCAGCGATTTTGCTGACGTTAAATGTGAATCTCAAACAGGAAAACAGTCAGTATAATTATCATCTCACTTCAACCCATTCGCATCATAAGGAAGTATAGGAAAAAAAGGTCCTTATCACGAAATTCTTATCTCTGGTGACAGTGAGCAGGAGAATTGATGTACACGCTGATGATGCGAATGGGCAATTGATATTAAAATATTTAATTCTATTAAATAACTTTTGGGAATTTATTTTTTCAGGTGGCACAGCGTTTTGGCTGGTGTTAGAAACGATTCCTCGAAGACGAAAGATTACGGCTGGGAAAAAGTACCGAGCAATTCCCTGAAACTGAACGTTTTAATGTTCGGATTTGACTCGTTATCAAGGAATACCTTTATAAGGAAATTACCAAAGTCTTACAGATATCTTAAGCAGAATTTGAACTCTCTTGTTTTGGAAGGATACAATATTGTTGGCGATGGAACTCCTCAAGCTCTGATACCGATTTTAACCGGCAAAATTGAACTGGAGTTACCTGAAACGAGGAAACGAATGGGAACAAAAGCTGATTACGTTGATGTTTACCCCATGATTTGGAAGGAGTATAAAAAAAGCGGATACATTACTGGCTTCATGGAGGACGTTCATCACATTGGAACATTTACATATCGTTTAAAAGGCTTTAAAGTTCAACCGACCGATCACTATATGAGAACATATTATCTCGGAGCTTCTTCGCACTTTAAATATCAAAAAAAATTCTGCATGGGATCGTTACCGCGACATTCCGTAAGCGTTTCTCTTCTTTTTATTTCAGAGAATCTTATTAGCTTGGAGCGATTGTATCTTTCACGTTTGAACTTTGAATTTTTTTTCACAGCTGATGATGAATTACATAAAAACGATATTCGACGCGTACAGAAATGAACCGAAATTTGTATTCGGTTTTCATGGAGAACTTTCACACGATTCTTACAACGATATTGGATCCGCCGATGAAGATTTGTACAACTGGATTAAATCTCTCAACGATTCTGGTCATTTAAACAATACCGTTTTAATACTGATGAGCGACCACGGGCACAGGTATGTAAAAAAGAAATTCTACGAATAAATTATCGTAAGATTATTGTAATGTATTTTAATTCTCTCAATCCTCTCACAGATTTGCTGAAATTCGCAACACGTTGCAAGGAAAACAGGAGGAAAGGCTTCCGTTCTTTTCATTCACATTTCCGTCCTGGTTCAAGCAAGTTTATCCGCATGCCTATGCAAATTTCGTCTACAATTCTCAACACTTGACAACACCGTTTGATGTACATAAAACTTTGGAAGCTATTCTGAACTTTGAAACACCAAAGGAAGGAGATCGAACTCAAAGGGCTATAAGTTTGTTCAACAAGGTATGCGTTTGAAAATATTTATTCATTGTTTTCCATTTTAATAGATGTACAGTTTTTGACATTCGTTTAATTAATCTATTTCACAGATTCCATTGGAAAGAACTTGTGCCGATGCGTTCATCGAGCCACATTGGTGTGCTTGTTTGAGCTGGCAAGAAGTACCGACCACAGAAGCAGCTGTGATAAAGGCGGCTCATTACTTTGTTAAATTTTTGAATGATTATTTATCTCCACATCAAGATATATGCGATACGCTGAAACTGAACAAAATCATTTGGTCAGCGAAGCTGATTCCAACAGAAGGTACAGCGCGTGACACTTAATTACTTTTGTACAATTAATTCACAATCTTTATCTGATATCACATTTAATTGTTCCAGGTTTATTAAATTTTCGAAAATCTGGTGACCAGGATGGATTTCTCGGTGATTTTTCTGCTAAAACAAAACTCACCAATGAATTATACCAGCTAAAAGTTAGCGTCGATCCAGGCGATGGTCTTTTCGAAGTCAGCATCAACCACAATATCAAAGAAAATTTATACACCACCAAGGTGAGTTAACTTTAGAAAATATGAAGTCATTTTCTAGATTAAAAAAAGAAAATGCTCTTAGTAACGTTGATATCATTACAGATAACTGATGTGAGCCGAATTAACATGTATGGATCTCAAGCTAGGTGTGTGGAACACAGTCTTTATCACCTTCGCAAGTATTGTCATTGCAAAAATTGAAATCTGTTGTAAGTTATTATATTGATAGAGCTTCGCCCGTAAGGAACAAAATTTTATATTCTATCGCTCGTTACACGGAATAGTGAATAACTCTCATTAATATCAGGCTCATAGTAATAATAAGAACAATGATGTGATAGTAATAAGAAAAATTAGCTATAAGAGCTCATTATTTTTGTGCATACGAGAGGAGAAGTAAAAATTAATAGAAAAAAATCGATGAAACTAAAAGTAATGGGATATTAAGTAAAATATTTAGTTAATAAATAACGGTGATTCGCGAATTCTCAGAAATATAGTCTAACCGAATATTATAATAGGGGATAAATAATTGTTTTCCGATAATGTTATGCTCAACGATTTGTTACCAATGATACTGTTAATTTAGATAGTAAATACCTATGTACGAATTCGACTTATACCGACATAAGCGGGCTGATGAAGTTATTTATTTTGGTGCAATCTTTAGGACTGATGCTCAAATGCATGCTCGAAACTCATGCTCTAAATCGAAGGTATTCGTTATCGTGAATTAATTTTGAAAAATTTATGATAGCTCAAGATGTAATTCAGACCTCAGAGCTCGATGCAGATATTATGTATGATAGGGGTACCTGACGGAACATCCTGATTATCATTTTTTGAATCGTTGCTAAATTATTTCATCGTACCTTTGATAATTGTGAATGTAAATCTAATGTGATTAATTTATAAAAGTTGCAGGGTGAAATTATAAGCCAAACCTTAAATTTTACTTAAATTATAATCATTGTGACGGAATGTTTGGATTACTATAGTTTGTATTAGCAATTAGCATTGCTGTGCGACAGTGCGAATGTAGAAAGAATGATAGCCTGTACTGAGAAATAAATTTTGAGAAAAGAGGAGATCCTGGGTATCAGATTATTTCGAAACCAAATAACCTTCAGTATCTTTTTTCTTCCTTCGACCCAAAAATTATGGATTTTTCGAGAAGTTTAAACGACTGGTTTCTGCTGTGGTTTCCTTATGACTGATCGAACTCTCTCGATTTTTTCGCTTCTGAAGCAGAAAGATAAGCGATAAGTAGATTATTTGAGGAAGTTAGGTGAAACAATTCGGATACCTGAAATTAAAATTTATCGGAAACTGGGATCCACACATTCAGTTTGCTAACAGCGTTGGAGGGAAGGAAAGTATTAACTGAAGCAGAGCGCCTGATGTCAGGCAAACTGCGACGGAGGGTTGAAAAGGTAAGACGGGTTGCAGATGGTTGCATGGCAGGCGGAGGATGGAGATACATTATTTTATCGAGAATCCAGTATCCAGACGTAATTTTACGCGAGAAATATGATTCCATCGAGATATCCTAGAATTTTTCCTTTTCAGAGCGCAAAATCGGCGATAACTTGCTTATTCAATGGAGTTGCTATTTATTGTTAGTTTACTCATGATTTTTAAACCTTTTTCTTTTGGTTGCAGGGGGAAAATTGACGGCCTGCGAAGCAACACGGCCTCTCGTTCAGAAAACAAGACTGCTTCTGGATCTGCAAGACTCTGGCGCATCTCAAAATTGATTCATCCCCCTTATCAACTAAATGACATTACTTACTACATTATTCAGCATATAGCTATAGATCGTGTACTTCCTGGAGTAATGAACATGAATGTTTGTTTCTCAATTTTATTGTAACTCATTTATTTAAGATAACATATCTCTGGATCCATGGTATACATGCGACATTGTATTAATATTCATTTTGTATCGTTGATTTATGAATAAACAAAGAGCCTCTTCCAAATTATCATTGATTCAAGATTGATTACACCCCTGTACCCCATCACTCCTTAACATCCTTTATGCATAAGCAACACATCACGACATCAGGCCCTGACAAAATTCCAGAACCCGAAAAGGCAAGTTCTGCAATAACGGATATTAAGCAATCATGTGATGAAGTATGATGCGATACACATGCATCGACATGATGAGGCCTGCATTGATTCGCATATGATCTATTGATGATTCGACAGAAGAGCATGATGCGATACACATGCATACACATGCATGCACATGATGGCTGGATGAACTGGCTCCTCGCCTGTCCTGTTCTCCTGATACCAAAATTCAATTTTTGGCCAAAATGTGCCTTGGATTTGCAGGGCCGATATTGTAGCGATCTACCTTATCACTTCCGGTTCTAATAAAGCATGATAGAATACACATAGATGCACATGACGTGGCCTGCACGCAGTCGCATATGATCTATCAATAATTCGGTAGATGAGTATGATACGATACACATGCATACACATGATGAAGCCTGCATAGATACGCATATGATCTATTGATCGTTCGACAGACGAGTATGATGAGATACACATGCATGCACATGCATGCACATGATGGCTGGATGAACTGGCTCCTTGCCTGTCCTGTTCTCCTGATACCAAAATTCAATTTTTGGCCAAAATGTGCCTTGGATTTGCAGGGCCGATATTGTAGCGATCTACCTTATCACTTCCGGTTCTAATAAAGCATGATAGAATACACATAGATGCACATGACGTGGCCTGCACGCAGTCGCATATGATCTATCAATAATTCGGTAGATGAGTATGATACGATACACATGCATACACATGATGAAGCCTGCATAGATACGCATATGATCTATTGATCGTTCGACAGACGAGTATGATGAGATACACATGCATGCACATGCATGCACATGATGGCTGGATGAACTGGCTCCTTGCCTGTCCTGTTCTCCTGATACCAAAATTCAATTTTTGGCCAAAATGTGCCTTGGATTTGCAGGGCCGATATTGTAGCGATCTACCTTATCACTTCCGGTTCTAATAAAGCATGATAGAATACACATAGATGCACATGACGTGGCCTGCACGCAGTCGCATATGATCTATCAATAATTCGGTAGATGAGTATGATACGATACACATGCATACACATGATGAAGCCTGCATAGATACGCATATGATCTATTGATCGTTCGACAGACGAGTATGATGAGATACACATGCATGCACATGCATGCACATGATGGCTGGATGAACTGGCTCCTTGCCTGTCCTGTTCTCCTGATACCAAAATTCAATTTTTGGCCAAAATGTGCCTTGGATTTGCAGGGCCGATATTGTAGCGATCTACCTTATCACTTCCGGTTCTAATAAAGCATGATAGAATACACATAGATGCACATGACGTGGCCTGCACGCAGTCGCATATGATCTATCAATAATTCGGTAGATGAGTATGATACGATACACATGCATACACATGATGAAGCCTGCATAGATACGCATATGATCTATTGATCATTCGACAGACGAGTATGATGAGATGCACATGCATACACATGATGAAGCCTGCATAGATACGCATATGATCTATTGATCGTTCGACAGACGAGTATGATGAGATACACATGCATGCACATGCATGCACATGATGGCTGGATGAACTGGCTCCTTGCCTGTCCTGTTCTCCTGATACCAAAATTCAATTTTTGGCCAAAATGTGCCTTGGATTTGCAGGGCCGATATTGTAGCGATCTACCTTATCACTTCCGGTTCTAATAAAGCATGATAGAATACACATAGATGCACATGACGTGGCCTGCACGCAGTCGCATATGATCTATCAATAATTCGGTAGATGAGTATGATACGATACACATGCATACACATGATGAAGCCTGCATGGATACGCATATGATCTATTGATCGTTCGACAGACGAGTATGATGAGATACACATGCATGCACATGCATGCACATGATGGCTGGATGAACTGGCTCCTTGCCTGTCCTGTTCTCCTGATACCAAAATTCAATTTTTGGCCAAAATGTGCCTTGGATTTGCAGGGCCGATATTGTAGCGATCTACCTTATCACTTCCGGTTCTAATAAAGCATGATAGAATACACATAGATGCACATGACGTGGCCTGCACGCAGTCGCATATGATCTATCAATAATTCGGTAGATGAGTATGATACGATACACATGCATACACATGATGAAGCCTGCATAGATACGCATATGATCTATTGATCGTTCGACAGACGAGTATGATGAGATACACATGCATGCACATGCATGCACATGATGGCTGGATGAACTGGCTCCTTGCCTGTCCTGTTCTCCTGATACCAAAATTCAATTTTTGGCCAAAATGTGCCTTGGATTTGCAGGGCCGATATTGTAGCGATCTACCTTATCACTTCCGGTTCTAATAAAGCATGATAGAATACACATAGATGCACATGACGTGGCCTGCACGCAGTCGCATATGATCTATCAATAATTCGGTAGATGAGTATGATACGATACACATGCATACACATGATGAAGCCTGCATAGATACGCATATGATCTATTGATCATTCGACAGACGAGTATGATGAGATGCACATGCATACACATGATGAAGCCTGCATAGATACGCATATGATCTATTGATCGTTCGACAGACGAGTATGATGAGATACACATGCATGCACATGCATGCACATGATGGCTGGATGAACTGGCTCCTTGCCTGTCCTGTTCTCCTGATACCAAAATTCAATTTTTGGCCAAAATGTGCCTTGGATTTGCAGGGCCGATATTGTAGCGATCTACCTTATCACTTCCGGTTCTAATAAAGCATGATAGAATACACATAGATGCACATGACGTGGCCTGCACGCAGTCGCATATGATCTATTAATAATTCGGTAGATGAGTATGATACGATACACATGCATACACATGATGAAGCCTGCATAGATACGCATATGATCTATTGATCATTCGACAGACGAGTATGATGAGATGCACATGCATACACATGATGAAGCCTGCATAGATACGCATATGATCTATTGATCGTTCGACAGACGAGTATGATGAGATACACATGCATGCACATGCATGCACATGATGGCTGGATGAACTGGCTCCTTGCCTGTCCTGTTCTCCTGATACCAAAATTCAATTTTTGGCCAAAATGTGCCTTGGATTTGCAGGGCCGATATTGTAGCGATCTACCTTATCACTTCCGGTTCTAATAAAGCATGATAGAATACACATAGATGCACATGACGTGGCCTGCACGCAGTCGCATATGATCTATTAATAATTCGGTAGATGAGTATGATACGATACACATGCATACACATGATGAAGCCTGCATAGATACGCATATGATCTATTGATCGTTCGACAGACGAGTATGATGAGATGCACATGCATACACATGATGAAGCCTGCATAGATACGCATATGATCTATTGATCGTTCGACAGACGAGTATGATGAGATACACATGCATGCACATGCATGCACATGATGGCTGGATGAACTGGCTCCTTGCCTGTCCTGTTCTCCTGATACCAAAATTCAATTTTTGGCCAAAATGTGCCTTGCATTTACAGGGCCGGTATTGTAGGGATCTACCTTATCACTTCCGGTTTGGCAAATTTGCCCAAAAATCGAGTTTGGTATCAGGAGAACAGGACAGGCGAGGAGCCATTCCGAGACAGAGCATATGCCTGCATGCATGCATGTGATGATGTATGATATCATTCACGATGTGATGGACGTATTTTGCCAACAACGAACCTTAGTGAGTGAGGTGTGCAGGGGTGTGATTGATAGTAAATGAACAATCGTGTATTCATTGTAGTTAATTTTTATTATTAAATTAACGGTCAAAAATACATATTAGGACATCGTAATACCTATTATTAATTTATTTTTACAGATACATTTATTCCTATACCATTATGATAAGTTATAATAGTGTATACAATACTCCTAGTTTGATTAACATCAGATTATTAATTTTATAGTTCTTAAAAAAAACAATAATGTATACAGAACGATCATATGCATATCATGACTTATTTATACCAATTATCTACTTTGAACATATGATGATTGACTTTGAAGATGCTCCGAGGATAGTCCCTCATCCCGATGAGAGGCCCGAGTACTCCGTAGGCTGCTCGTTTGTCTCCTGAAAAAATAAAAAAATCAGAGGTGAGTAAACATGATAAAAGTGAATTTCAGCTGCAGAAAAATTGAATTATCTCGGAAAATATTACCCCTAGCTTGATTTATTCGACGTATTCGTGTTCCTGACGCAAAAATACATCAGAAAAGCGTCCTGCAATCAATTTTAAAAATACTTCATTTTTAGCCCCAAAAACGAGAAAATCCTAAGCCTATAGCCTTTGTTTTTTTCAAAATTTGGGCCGGAAATCGACATTTTCTTATCGACTTTTTCTTCGCTCAGATATTCTTATGTATTTTAATCTCAGGAATCCGTATCTGCAAACCAAATTAATTTATCTATTAAATTGATCAAGTTATCGCCAATTTATCGAGAGATTTTCGATGAAATTTGAGCGAAAAAACACCAAAGACTATAGTCTTTGTACATTTTTCGAGCGATTTTCGATGAAATCTGAGCGAAGAAACACCAAAGACTATAGTCTTTGTACATTTTTCGAGCGATTTTGCAGAAAATTTGAGCGAAAAAACACCAAAGACTATAGTCTTTGTACATTTTTCGAGCGATTTTCGATGAAATTTGAGCGAAAAAACACCAAAGACTATAGTCTTTGTACATTTTTCGAGCGATTTTCGATGAAATCTGAGCGAAAAAACACCAAAGACTATAGTCTTTGTACATTTTTCGAGCGATTTTGCAGAAAATTGGAGCGAAAAAACACCAAAGACTATAGTCTTTGTACATTTTTCGAGCGATTTTCGATGAAATCTGAGCGAAGAAACACCAAAGACTATAGTCTTTGTACATTTTTCGAGCGATTTTGCAGAAAATTTGAGCGAAAAAACACCAAAGACTATAGTCTTTGTACATTTTTCGAGCGATTTTCGATGAAATTTGAGCGAAAAAACACCAAAGACTATAGTCTTTGTACATTTTTCGAGCGATTTTCGATGAAATTTGAGCGAAAAAACACCAAAGACTATAGTCTTTGTACATTTTTCGAGCGATTTTCGATGAAATTTGAGCGAAAAAACACCAAAGACTATAGTCTTTGTACATTTTTCGAGCGGTTTTCGATGAAATTTGAGCGAAAAAACACCAAAGACTATAGTCTTTGTACATTTTTCGAGCGGTTTTCGATGAAATTTGAGCGAAAAAACACCAAAGACTATAGTCTTTGTACATTTTTCGAGCGATTTTCGATGAAATTTGAGCGAAAAAACACCAAAGACTATAGTCTTTGTACATTTTTCGAGCGATTTTCGATGAAATCTGAGCGAAAAAACACCAAAGACTATAGTCTTTGTACCTCGTATCGATTTTCCTATGGTATTCTCATTTATTTTGATCTCAGGAATCCGAATCTGCAAGCCAAATTAATTTATCTATTAAATTGATCAAGTTATCGCCAATTTATCGATCTGAAAAGTGAAAAATCAAGGGTATCTCGAAGGGATTTATCTCTATCCTGATTTAATCGACGTATTCCTGTTCCTGACGCAAAAATACGTAAGATAGGCGTCCTACAATCAATTTTAAAAATACTTTATTCCTTGTCTTTTTCAAAATTTGGGCCAAAAATCGACATTTTTTCTAATCGAGTTTTCTATGGTATTCTTATGTATTTTGATCTAAGGAATCCGAATCTGGAAGCTAAATTGTTCTATCTATAAAATTGAGAAAGTTATCGCCAATTTATCGCGCGTAAAAGTGAAAAATCAAGGATATCTCCGAAGGAAACGAAAAAATCTAATTGTAAGCGAAAAAATATTCGAGACGAGTCTGTGCATATTTTCTGGTCGATCCGTCAAATATTTGCGGGTGTTTGACGACTATCGACTATCGAAATTCAATATAGCCAGCTGCTGGCGTTTCAAAGTTTTTTAAACCGCGCTGTTGCGATTTGCTTGTGACAACCCAAACACCAGCTATCGCATTTCTGACTGAAACTTACTCCAATAATATTAATTGATATCCAGTCTGCATTTTTCGTATCTCCTCCTAATCAACCAGTGTAGTACACGATGGATCGTTTCAATGTGAGCGCATGTTTAGGGAAGGGTATAACCTCACCAAGGAAGAAAATGTCTTTGACACAATCCCTAAAGAAAAGCAATTCGTAAGTTTCAATGATAACCATTCCCTAATTCATACTTTTACTAAGATTCTCTCTTCATCTTTTCAGAGTTATAAGTACCTCAGGTCGTTCAAATCAATCTGTGCAAGTGATTTGTAAAACTGCATCCCACGTTGTTGAGAGTTTTGGACCATCCCTGCCAGTCCTTGTCACAGAAGCACTAACATTCATTGATCGGAATACTCCTGTCAGCGTAAGCGTTTCCTTGGATGGCTGGGCGTGGTTGGTTTGTGGCCGTAGGCTACTCGTTTGGCAGTGTAAAACTACGATACATGATCCCAAACAAAGACGGACGTTCAATAGCCAGTGTAGAGAGCTACTTCTTCCCCAAAGTGACCTTGCTCACAGAGCGGACTGTATTGCAGTTTGGTTAACTCCCGGACATCAGGTCCCCAGTTGCATGGCTGTATCTCCCGAGGGAGTAGTCCGCTACTGGTCCAGTGTAGCACATGAGGGATCATCTGTGGAAACCAGTGCAGAATTAGCTGGACAAGAGGTTGACTGTTTGACACACGTTCCCGGCCATGGGTGTATTTTAGCTACCACTACCTGCACAGTCGCACTCTTGCAGCCACAGTTCAGTGGCGGCAGGAGCAGCATTTCCTGCAGAGTTTTACGCACCAGTCAAGGCTGGCTAGGGGGCATAGGCCGGAGAATGTCATCATTAATTTTTGGCGCAATGCCTCAATCTCCAGTAACTGAGACTAAGCTTGTAAAAGTCACCTGTACATCCGTGAGTGAAACAGCATCGCGAGTCCTCATCCTGGCCGGGTCGTCACTGCAGTATTGGTCCTTCCCTCATGGTGAGGCAGAAAAAATGGAATTCGACGAAGATATAGGCCACACAGTGTCGCAAACTTTCCAACGAAGATTCTGGGAATCAAGCGCGTGTATGCCTCAGGGCTTGGACACGTGGTTGATCGATATGCAGCCTTGTGAAGATGGGATAGTAGTCCTAATGGCAGCCAGCTGTACAGAACTATCACCCGTGGTCCATTTTGCAATTGGCTTGATCCCATTGATCGGTGTGACGCTTACTAATTCACTGAAGTGGTTCATGCCACTGAAACTTGGCCCTGTTATCTACCGAGATGACATTGACTCAACGATATTTTCATACAGATTTATACTCTCCGGATGGGAAGCCATCGTCTATAATCAACAGACAGTACTCGTGGCAAACAGTGAGTCCTATGCCGTAGTCTAATCTACAATCTACTCCGTTGTATTTTAATTTATTTTTTTTTCAATTACCTTCCAGCTATGTCTGAACTTGATCAAGAAAAGATCGACCTAGTCAGAGGCGGAGAGGACGATATATTGGGCGGTGCATCGTGCTCCGGCACTCCCGTACTTTTCACTAGAAACCTGGGACTTGTGACCATCACACCAACCGATTTCAATACTCAAGATTTTAGCATGTACGTAATCTAGCTGAATTATCATCCATCCTCCATAACACCTGATAAAATTCAATCAAGGGAGTCGAATTAATTAACTGGAAGACATTAACGATTTATCGTACGTATTGACAGTTATTCCGAAGCAAACGCAAGTGTGGATTATGGTGGTAACAGCTTTGTATTTGGGGGAGACAATTTCGCCTCTCAAATAAGCAATGATGAATTGCAAGAGATGACTTTCAGCGCGGATGGAGCTGCACAGTTGAGTGCAGCATTTGTGATCAGTCTTCGGCAGAAGAAGGTGGATATCTTAATGAAATGATTTTTAGACTTATTTTTTGTTAGATTAGAGGAGAGTGGCTTCCAGTCTTAATTATCCCCTTTTTTTTCCAGAGTGATTGTCAGGAGATTTTATCTGAACTGTTTCCACTCCAGGAGGAGCCTGTGATGGACATTGACAGTACATTAGACACTCTAGTCTTAACAGTAGCTAAAAACTTGATAGACGACTACCCAGCTAACGATCCTCGGTGGACGGATCACAGAGATCTATGTAAATATTATAGCAAAAAGGGTATTTTTATTCGTACAAGTCCTTAATACCTCATCCCAAATCTTCTGCAGCTATGACGATGAACACCGTCACCTCCATGCAAATACCCCACCAACTAGAAGGAAAACAGAAGGCTCTGGATCTCTTTATTGCGTTTCTGAAAGAATTCAACTTATGGAACAGGGTGAGCTCGGCTCAGTCCTCTCTAACATAACGACATGAAGTACCCACCGTGAATTGTTCAACCACTGTACTCAAATATAAATATTTCTATTTGCAGTTTTGTGCCGTTTCATATAGAGGAATAATTATGGCGACGACACACGTCTTGAGCGAATATGCCGAGAAAATAGTTGCAGCCATAACTATGTACAATCTGCAAACCAGGTGAGCTCTTTGCCCTTTTCTTTTGATGTCACCATTCAATGTATCAGTGATGAAATTTCTCGTAACTTTATACTTTCGATACTTCACACAGAAACGGTGACATTATGGATACCGTTATGGACCAATGCTTGAAGCCCGAATCTCGCGTATCGGAGGAATTAACAACCCGAGATATATTTTATCGGGAAGTAAGCAACGTACACGTGTTTCTGCCATTGCTCGTAAACAGTGCTTGTGAAATTACTCAATCCGAAAGAGTTACTAGTCAAGTATCACAGTACATTCTCCGAGTGAATTCGTTACTACTGGTAAGTCAAATATTTCCTTTTATATTCTATTCGAATTTTAAATAAACTCATTGTACTTCTCATTGCAGAGTGTTTTACACGAGGTTGTCAAATACAGGCAAAGTAACGCCGAAAGATTTGTACCCGCAAGATGTTCTACTGGAATAACCGAATACCTTCCTTGGACAGCGGCGACGGGTAAACAAGGATTGCGAAACTGTCTGCAGACCATGGTTTGTCAATTTAGTACGGAATCATGAAGAAAAACAATTCATTTCGATCGATTTCATTCTACTCATGAATTACTTAATCCACAGCAAAATATAACTTTGAAATACGGCGTTACTGGAACGAATGAGGCAGCTGTAAGAAATGAACTGTACGAGCAGTTGGTCAGTCTGGTAGATCTAATCTTAGATGGAAAAAAATGTCATTTGGAAAGTATTCGTGGTACAGAAAAGTTCGAGGTACTTTTAAAACAGTACGAAAATGAACGAACAAACCTCATACAACCGCTCAGTAAGTTAGCGCGATAGCTATTGCAAAATCAAAAAATCTCCGCGTCCCGAAACAATGATTATAAACGATTTTCATCTTGCAGTAAAAGAAGAACAGTTCGAACACGCAGCGGTGCTTGCTGAAAAGTATTGCGACTTTGGATCTCTCATTCAAATCTGTGAGCTAACGAATAACCAGAATCGACTCGATTCCTACATGGAAAGGTTTGCGGGACAAGACTTTGTTGGATTTTTATTCTCATGGTGAGTCGACGTTTTTGTCAGGATTTATACCATATGTATCCTCTAATACAATCCTCTAATATGCATGTTTTTAGGTATGTGAAAGACGGACGGCAAGGAAAGCTGGTCCAGCGATGTAGACGAGGTGGCGCAGTCGAGCTAGCTGAAAAACTCTCTGAACATCCTTCCCTTTCTTGGGTCCAGGCTGCTTTGTCGGATGAATTGCGTCTCGCTTCAAACACACTTCACTCATTGGCTATGGAGGAGGTGGAGTTAGTTACTCGCAAAAAGGTATAACGGTGGTATGCTTATCTTCATTGTGAATCATAAAAAGTATGCGCAACCTGATTTATTTTTCAAAAGTCGATGCTTTCGCTATCAAAACTGGCCCTACTCGCTTCCGGCGAACTCGAAGAAGAGGTAGAGAAATGTCTTCAGAAAATCGATAATGAGTTAGAGTTGATTGCTCACCAAGAGGAACTTCCAGCATCCGTTTTAGCGAGCTATGGCTACGATATTGACAAACTACGAGTCCTCACTCCCTCTGAACTTATCACCGTAAGTAAATCCGTTATAAATCAATTTTCCCTATCTACCAAACATACCTCTTACTCTTCGAATATTTTTTCAGCTGTACACTTGCGACGAAAACATATTGGCAAACGAATACGACTTCAAAAAGGCTTTAGATTTGCTTGAATTTGTCGAGGAAAAAGAGGATAAAAACTCGCTAAGATTGAGAATTTGGGCTCGAGCAGCCAGGAAAGATCGTTGGGACAACGTTGGTAACAATCCCGAACAGCAGGCGCAAAGTACTGTCTTTTTCAAGCTGGTTGACTTGGCACATTTCATGGGTAAGTTCGCTTTATACTACCGTCGAGTAGATGAAATTATCTAACTTAATTTTTATTTCAACAGGCGCCAAAGTTCCGGACTTCCTTCCACCGCTAGAGACGATATTAACTGAACCAGAACTTGGCAACCTCGCATCATCCAGTAGTTTCCAATTTCTCATTAAAATTGGATATGAATATGTGTACCGTAATTACCAAATAACTAATTAGCAGTGATCTTCGCGCTTATGCATAGTGATAGTACTATTTTTGTATGACAAAAAAAAAAAAAAAGAAAGAAAAATTTTGAT
Organism: Athalia cordata; assembly: GCA_963932425.1. Lineage (NCBI taxonomy): Eukaryota > Metazoa > Arthropoda > Insecta > Hymenoptera > Athaliidae > Athalia > Athalia cordata. Next base: position 4,008,391 of record OZ010627.1, read on the forward strand.
AAAATAAAATGGAAAACTATACTACTTTGAGTTACTGTTACAACAAATGATTTTTATAATACTAAGACTCCCAAATGATCTATCAAAAGTTACCTGAGATAATAAACCCCCACGTACTTTACTCATTATTTTAAAATAGAATGAATAACTTGAAGCTTAAATTTGTCAAGATCAATGACATGAAAATAAAGAATTGAGTAGATATAAATAGGGATCTAGAAACAGTTATGGTGGCACCAGGAGATTTCGTGTATTGAAAATTTGCCATACGTATTAGGTACCTGACATCACTGGGCAGCTTGCAGTCCATCTCTGAAATGAATCAATGCAAAAGTAGTATTGCTTTGTTTCTGCTTATTCCTCTGCGGAATAATAAAATGCTCTACACACCACTACATTTTAGCACGGACGTTACATTCTGAACTCGATAATACGTAGTAGGGCAAGGTTTTCCGTAACGACAGTCGGAATAATCGGTCATACTGATCTCATGGTAATTCGTTAGCTCCTGGCAGTAAAATCCATCTTGCGTTTTAGATGCAATCCATTTATTCCATGAGCAGACTCTCATACTACCATAACCAACGGCCTGAAACTATATTAGAAAATGAAATTTCGGTGGACTTAAAATTTAAAACAGTTTAAAAAGGTTTACGTACTGTGACTTTAACTTTTCTAGTATTTGTTCGCCACTGCGGATGCAGCGCAAAAGACAAATCTTTACCGAGTCCTATGTAATCCTCAAATTGATTTTTCCTTTCGTTTGTCTCAGTCAAGTTAGAAGGAGGACGCAAGATTCTGGGAACTACAAGGAATTACATTTTATGCGTTGAATTATGAATTCGTTTTAATATTCTAATGGCGCTACTTGCCTGTGAGGAGGTATCTATTGAGGTCATCTATCTTCAGACTTTTAATCAAATGATCCTCTTCCGTCAGAATAAGGTTCCCCAGTGATTCGGAGTAGAACTCTGAACCGTAATACAGAAATCGGAGTTCTGGAAATGATGCAAAAAATATTGTAGATTTTTTTCATGCGTGAATTAAACTCTTGGGATGGCGTGTAAGTTACCAGGGTAGTTATGTTTCAATTGTCGTATTGCTGCTATGGTGTATTGTTGTTCGGTTTTGCTTAATATAGTTCGCGGCGCGAGCAATATGACGACCTGCCCCAGACTGCCGATCACATGGTGTTCGCTGTTTTTGCTCCAGGTTTTATTGAGGTGCACACTAATCTGCTCGAATACTTTGACGAAGTTCAGTCCGGCGGGCCCTACAGTTATTAAAATATTTTAGAAAATGGATGTGAAGGTTTAAGCTCTGATGTAAAACTCCATCTTGATTGTTCTACTCACATGTTATCTGGCTGAAATTAGTCAATGTGTGAAAAATTGTAGTTGGACTGTGAGTCACGTTAGCCAGCCACTCTCCAGTTGTTCCCTGAAGCAGACCCATTCTTGATCCATAAGTCGAAACGTCTAGATCTTCCACCATCACTCTTTGGTGTCCGAAACAAATCGATATGCATTCATGAAATTCCAGGAGATTTCTGGAGGATATTTATTCCCATTAAAAAAAGAAGAAACACTCACGATAGAAAATCTGTGGTATAGTCTCTGGACCAGGCACCATCAAAGGCTACAAAAATCTCCAACTGAGGCCTTGGCCCTGGATCGCGGCAGCTGGTCTCACCGAAAAGATATTGGTCCGCATAGGATGAGAACTTATCAACCGCATAATTCGACAATTTGGTTAACGTTTCAGGAAAAATATAAGAGTCACTGTTGCGATGTGCCAAAATTTGCGAAACGGCATGAGCCTAGTTTGGAAAAGAAATCTTGAAAAAATACTGACGTACCATCGAGCATTCGTAATTCCAGTTGCTCACCTGTTCTGCTAGCGTTGTTCTCGGTGCAACATGTCGAAAGTTCGCTGCTCGCTGACACGCCTTCATATTTTTGTCAAATGCAATACCGTCGTGGCTGTAATACATGTCCAAAACTTGGCTCAAGCGAAGACTGTGGAAACCGTCGATCCATGTTTGTAAATTCTTTCCAATTATTAGGCCTGGAATTATACCGGAATTTTTCCACCTTCAATATTAAGACCAGGAATGACATGTTTCGAGAAGACTTAAGCACTGATTATATCGCTACCTCACCGTCAATTCCGCCAATAATTTCAGCTCGAGTTGCTTCCAAATGCCCATTATGATCCGTCAGATAAAATGTTCTGGGCTGCATAGTGCTGTTCCAAAATCCAGTCGCTCCTAAAGCCATTGCAGATCCGACAATGGGCCCTTGATAAACGGCTATTTCTCCAATTTCACCTTAAATAGCGATAAAAATTGTACTTCCTGCCGCTATGTTGTCTTCAGCGACGAATTCTCACCTGCAAGTGTGGCTACCCAAATATTATCCAATTTAGTAGTAGACTCCATCAGATACTTGTACGACATGGATTTCCCGCTTGAGATTTGGCCGTGGGGTACAAATAGGTCAATTTCGTCTTTGTCATAGTTCATCAATGGTAAGTCCGTGTTGAATTTGCTCGCTGGATGACAAAGGATACAATATAGATTAGAGAATTTGGAATATTCTGGGGCTTTGCAGAATCTACCTTGTCGATGCATCTGTGGGCGGTGGACCAACAAACGAATCGGTACGCTCTGTGGCTGAAGAGATGCTGCGATGGAAGCTATAACTGTACCAGGTGCAATAGTTCCATACGGAGTGATTATGACACCAGTTTCAATGGGACATACCGTAGGGACGTCAGACTTAGATCTGCCTGAAAAAAATGCCCATTAATTCCGTTCCTAAGTTTATCTAATTTCTTGAATGTTGATAGGAGTTCTTCATTCTTCACCAGATACTTTTTCAGATGGTGTTCTACACAATTTTTCTACTTCAGCCATAGGGTGCTCCCAAATTGTCGATGAAATCGCACGATGTAATACGCAACGCTCTACCAGGGTGAGAGCTTCGGAAGGAAATCTGTCAGAATCACCAGGTACCAATTCTTCAATTAATTCGTGTTTGGCACGCTGAGGTCCTGTTCCACCGAATGGTAGAATTCCAATTACAGCTGGAACCCCGTTTTGTCGTTGGATGCCGTCGAATCGAAACCTGATCGGGACCAAGTTGATTGTAATATTTTATGAATTGTACATACCGGCGTATCAAAGTTACAGACCTGTGAAGCAGCGACGAAGACATGGTCCTCATATCCAATGAAGTGTAAGCATGACGCTCTGCTTTTTGAATTACATCTATTAAAACTCTGATATTCGTTGGTATCTGAGCACCCTCGATGGTTCCATTTCGGTAGCATTCCTCCAATTTGTATGGAAAGAGGACTTGGCAATTTGACAATAAAACTCCTGAGAGACAATAAAATAATATTAAGAAATGAAGTCTTGATTATTTAATCTGGTATACATCTAGCTTTAGGAATTAATTTAGGAATGATATCGAAAATCTAAATGCTGGCTGCCTGAGAATATTTACATCTATCTACTTATGGGTTTGCAAATTAAATTACATCAATATAATTTCTGTGTAAATTTTCAAACTTCATACCATAACACACGAACACCAAAGAGGAACCAATTTTCATTGTGACAGTTAAAAGAGATAGTACTAGCAATATCGTACAACGTTACATACATAGTATACCATGAATAAGACTGACTCACGAAGAGATCAAAGAAGATAAGCCTTTCCACCTGTGATAAGATTACACAAATATGTGAAATAGTTTCGGTGTCCCAGTTTACTATAGATGCAGAAAGACTCGTATAGTTAAATACCTTCGGAAATCAAGTATTAGGTGTATTAGCTAATGATTATCGCGATATAAAAAAAGCATAAAAAATTATCGGAAGCGCAGATTTTTATAGCTCATGCATTTAATAGCACACTGAAAATTTCATATCTCAAATTAAACAGGGTCAATTTGGCTGAAATTGTATTAAGATTAAAACTTTCATAGAGATTGCATGAATTTAAAAAAATAGAGTTAAAATCTTTTTTAAAAAAGAAAATACGTAACGCGTGAGAAAAACTGAAGCTGTGATTCATAAATTAATTAACGGTCAGTCATGAGTGTTAATTCTGAGAGCTGCCCTATAACTTTGAACATTTCGTAATGTATCGGGAAAAAAGGTGTTCGGTATATATGCCAGTTTGTGCAAGAGAGGAAGCTGTTAGTCACTACGGCGTATCATATCTTATCATCTGATAGTGATAATAGATTTCGTTTGTAGCCATAAAGGTGTGGTGCTGAAAATCAGTAACGGCGGTCGATAGTTTTTTCCAACAGGAACTCCATAGAAGTTTGTGGTACCTGCAAGTTTGTGCAAGAATGCAAATTGCCTAAGAATTCAAGTTTCAAAATGCATTTGTGAGTTGTGATTACAAGTGAATATTGCCTTCCGCTTTCCATGTTTCATCGAATTCAAGTAATATTTTATTATTTTTCAGACGCGAAAATATGAAGATTTTCGCATTCCTGGCGTGTTTCGCTATCGCGGGTAAGTTACAATAAATACTTAAAAATGAAAATTTTATTCATTATTCATTATTTTTGTGGCTTTAGTATTTAATGCTCAAACTCTTCCGAATTGGTTGATCATCGGAGCGCTATTCGATGGAGAACAATTTGAATTTATTTGTTAGATCGAATTATTTATCGCCTGGTGCAAAATCCAAGCACCTGACATTTTGATTTCTGTAACACAGGAATCCTAGCGCAAGAAAATGCGTCTGCAGATTTGTCCACTTCGTTGATTGAGTGTTACAATAATCCTCTGATACTGGAAAGAGACAACAGGCTACCAAATAATATACATACGCTGATAGCCATCCTCCGTAAAATTGAAAATTTGCCTGGACTCAATATGGACATGCGTACGCTCTCTACTGCAATTCTCCACAGGTAGTAAAATGAAAGTAATTTTGAATGCAGAAATTAGCAATTAAAAATGAAGAAAGAAAAATTAGAATTACTAATAATTGTCCGCAATACATTCTAGATTCCGGCAAGATGGTATCGAACGAAACCCGAACGTAGTTGCCCAAGATGGAGTGATTCCATTTGCTCCACTTGGCCATTCTTTCCATCGGCATGTTGCAACCCTTCAACTGATACCAGGTAGTGCAGTTAATTTTCCGAACGCCAGTCTCACGGTTTTAGAAAGGGTAAGTGAATCTTTGAGGAGCAATTGTACAGTTGAACACAGGAATGAAATATATAGTGAACATAACTTATCACGTCAAAGTATTATAACTTTTCTCCCTCACAGTGTACGTTGCATTACATGATGTCGAGCACTATTGAAAGACTAGAACGTGGCGACGAAGGTACAGTGTGTCAAACCATATCGCAAACGGCACAGTACAGAGAAAAACGTGATGCAAAATACGAAATAACAACTGGAAGCATTAAGGATGACGCGGAAACTCTATCACCCCAAGAGTTGTATGTGTCATATAGTATAAAATACGTGACGGTCCGGTGACTTCAATTCATCATATTATCACAATGACTAATTTCTCATTCTGCTTTTCATCATTAATTTAGAGAATTAATAAAGCACAAGACTGAAGACTCCCCATCCAAGGCAACTACGGATGATCCTACCTGGATGTATCCACCACTACCCCCAAATCATCCAGATAGCGCCCGAATTATAGCTCAACACCCTCAGAGTGCATGTCCTGTTGAAAGTGGCGTCATACATACAGAGTAGGTCACACATTATAGTGCCGAACTCAATTTTTGAATCATCATATTTTCGGAATATAATTTTAATACGACCACATTGCAGTTGGGGGGCTGTTGCAGCGGGTCCTCTCCTGGCCGGGATCGCTGCCGGTTTAGAACCACAGATAACACCTTTAACGGATTTATTGAGCGCACAAGCGGTAACGGAAGGGTATGCTAGTGGTTCTCCCATACACAACAGGTGGTTGGCAACAATAGCAGGTAATGGGATGAATATGCGCCCACATTTCTGATTATTGAGTATACTCGGCACTTCATAAATTGACATAATTGTGTTCTATAGGTGATTTAGCAGAAGTGGCCTTGATGCAAGGCCCACTGCAAAGAAGTAACATAAACATCGGTGCGATGGGGGCATTCAATGCAACGACACAACCGAAATGGTACTTTTTGACTAGTAGCGATGACCTCCAAATGACCACAGCAGAAGTACGAGGTGACCTCGATGGTTTGATTCTGGCTGACAGTGTGCAGAGTTTGTACTCAAGCGTTCGAAGCCTAAGACTTTCTCAAGTTTTGGACGCGTATTACAGCTCTCGGGGAGTATTTAATGGTACTAGGCGCGCATGTAACAGAAGAATACACTTCAGCGCAGTTGCCGAGTCACCAATGATGGCCGATCAGGTAAGTGAAACCATTATGATTTTGATTCCTTTAATTTAGAACGAATTTTATCATTCAGGCATATAGTGCAGCCCTACGGCTCTCGGTTACAAAGCTAGCAGGGGCAAGGATTAGTACTTCACTCATGCGAGAATACACGTATCGTGCTAGTAATGCACTCAGTGGCTTCATTCGTAAGTAATGCTATTCCGTTCTAAACTTATGCTTAGACGTTTATGCTGAATCTTTTAGGTTTACCAAAGTATTAACAGCAATTCATTTCTGCAGCAACTTCATTAAACAATGATCTGACTTGCACCGAAACTGATATGTCAGCTGGTTTGAACAGGGCTGCGACCCATCTAACTATTCTTCTCGACACCAACTGGCCATATAATACCGTTCAACCTCTCATAACGTACGTATTGCAGAGTATCAGGCTGAGATAAAAATCAGCCCCTGTTTTCTGAAAGTTAATGCTTGCGATTAAAATTGCAGAGCTGTGTTGGAAGGAATTGAAGTTGGAATGTTCAACAGCAACTTCACTATAATAAACGGCCAAAACGGTAGCATATTGATAAACAGTACGAACTCGCTACTCGATTTCTACACGTTTAATTCGACCGAATACAGTAACCGTACGTAGAGCGAATTTACACCGGCTGGTCAATCGTCCTTAAAACAGATTATCAAAAACTAAACGGAATCATATTTTCAGTACCGAGAGGCTTCGACTTACCAAGGTCATTGGATACCGTAAGACGTCTCCAGACTGACCGTTTGAATGAAGAACAAAATCGGAACACAGGCGGCAGCAGTTCAGAAGTTGTACTTATCCTATCTTACTCGTCGACTCTTTCAGATTCAGACAGAAGTTACTGTGCCGAACAGTTGAGGCTTATGAAGTTGGAAGTACCTGGTGAGTATAAAGATATTTCGAGTCCCGAAACTGTTTCAATGACTCCTGTTTTCCATTTTTAGATGCCTCGTTCCTCTACGTGTCATTTGGAGCCAGGGATGTTTGGTCCAGTTTAGCAGTTAACCCTTCCACTGACACCATCAGTGTAACAATACTGGGAAATACAAACCCAAGGAAAACAATGGCTCCGGTTATATCGAGAATAAAAGAATGTGAGGAATCGAATATCTTACAGGGAATTATTTACCTTGTCTGCAAATCGATTATAATCATCACTTTTTTCATGTTTTTTATTACAGTCCCCAAGCGCCTGATAAACTCTGCTTGTGGCGCTTCGTTTTCATCGTCTGGTAACCCTAGCTCGTTTGACGACTACGTAGAACCTTCTGGAATTAATTACTACAGGATGCATCCAAACTATTTTGATTACAATACTGCCACTATCAATGTAAGTTTTGAATGGTAAATTTTATCAGGTATTTTTTATACCGAATTCCATTGTTACACTGCACTGCATTTTTGCTTTATACAGGTATTAGGTGCTGGCTGGGGAACTCTGAACGTATGTCATTCGCGCAGCATCGTTCAGCCAAATTCAACTATTAACGGCGATGTGAGCTGTACAACAGTGACTACTAACACACACACTATAGAATTTTCCTGCGGCGATGCCAGCTTAATAAGCGACTGCTCTCCGCTTTACCTATCTGTGCAAGCTGATCCTTCGAACTCTATGACCTACCAGTGTACAGGTAAGTTTTTCACCTTGTATCAATCATAGAACCAGCGGTTATTTTAGTATTGTTATTTTATTTTTGCATAATATTTCAGATGCTACTGTGTGCCGTTACCCAGACATGCGGAAGTACACCATATCGTATGGGAATCTTATATGCCGCAGCAACGCCAGCACTCTGAAGTTTGCTCCATTCATTTTGATTGCATCTATCATTTTCAAATATTTTCACTAGTACAAATTAAGTTGGAATTATATAATGGTAGAAAAAACATGTAAAATAATCTGCTCTTTATGTCACAGTTGTTTCAAAGAATCAGTTTGATGGAACGTTTCTTGATCCCGCTGAATTTTTATAAGGTATTATCAAGATAATTTTTGTTACTGTACAAATGACCAATGCAAAATGTATGCAGAATTCTTGAATATTGACAAACTCTCAACTCATGATAACCTGAATGAAAAAGTACCTCATCTGGCATAAACTACTAGCATAAATTACACTGATATTTTATCATCGACAATCACACGCCATTACTCGAGAATTATTAGAAACAGGCCTTCAACTTATTGTAAGATTAATAAATTTTGGCATAATTTTTCATTTTCGGTCAACCTTTTTTATTCTACTTATCTACTAGACATTAGATTTAATTGATTATAGTGTTACTGTACAAATAAGTAAACAATTATACAAATAAAAGAGGGATTTCCACGTCAAACTGTGTCTTTCAATCGTTCTTCTATCAAAAGAATTGAACGTAAGTTTCCATGAATTGAAATTAAGACCAAGTCATAGAAGTAATCTATCTCAAAAGTTGCTATTCGATCAAGCACCTTGAGTTTGAAAAAAAATTATGCATTATACATACGGTTTGCACAATGTCACTGTGTGGTCGACGCCGCAACAGACTTTTTTCACCTCTGCACCTACTGCTACCTAGAATAAAAAATGAAATGAGAGTAAAACAAAGTATCCCCAACGTTCTGCAAAGTAAAGAACTCAGTTTGTTCAAAGGCAGTAGTGCATGATATTGAATTACTCACTTTCAATGGAAAGAATTGATCGTTTTCATGACCGAGGCCCAAAGATCCGAATTTATTACAGCCCCACATGTAAAGATCTCCATTGTTTGTTACTGCAGCTAGTTGACTGATGCCACAATATATTTTGGACACCTGTAAATAGGTTGTCAAAATTAGTAGTAGAGAAAAATATATATACAAAGTTTTTGCTGAAATAGGATAAGTTCATGCCTACCTGGGTTTTCTGGTCGTAAGCGTTCAGACCAAACAAAGTGGGAGGAATTATCGTCGGCAGTTTAGCTTGTTGTACAGCTGGGCCAAGCCCGAGAATTCCATAACCCCAAACAAATACGTTGCCTTCATCTGGGCGAATAGAAAACAGTATGCAATCAATTTCCCAACATAAACTAAGTGCGCAACATTACAATGAGCCCTTACTGTTTAAAGCCATGCAAAAACTTCCACCTGCAGCAATATCGACAATGTGACCCAAAGAACGGCACTCTTCTATTTCTGTCGCAACGTTTATTTGGTGACTATCCAACAATCCTGGCAATTGTCCGTATTCTGAATTTCCCCATCCAAAGACTTTGCCTTCATCTGAGGACGTTTAATAAGGGAGTCAGTAGCTGTAGATCCTCCGATTAATTTAGTGATTAGATCAGTATCACATCAGATGTTGGTCCGACTTCTTCCTTCAAAATGTATTCCAAATAACCATATCGTATATGATTTTTTTTTTTTTGCATACCACTGAGTGCCAACACACAGTCTGCAACACAGGCAACTTTGGTAATCCGCTGACCAGCCAAATCTCCTTTAACTAAGCTCGGTTTATGTTCGTTCCTGTAATGTGCAAGACCAGTTTGCCCATCTGCACCCCATCCAAATGTGTAAACTCGACCAGCCTCGGTCAGAAGCATACTGTGAAAATCAATATGTTCTTACTAACGCTATGTTTAACTATACTCCTTCATTTATAAAAAGAATACTGAGAAAACCAACACTCATGTAGAGTTGATAAGAAAAATTTATTTCCCTGAGTTGTTAGGTACCTGTGATCCTGACCAGCAATAACAGACACGATACGTTCTCCTTCGACGTCTGGTAGATGATGAATTATTTTATTATTTCTATAATCTTCCCCAACTATTATCGGCCGTCCACATTGCCCATAGCCATTGTTCCCAAGAGTGAAGAGACCTTCTGTTGTTAAAGCTAGTAAATGAGCACGTCCAGCAGCTAGTGCAGTGATTTTGGCAGTTGGGCCATTCAGAGGAAGATGTATGGGCCTTGGGACTAGCAAAAGCTCATGAGGAATCTCAGTTTCCTCAGACCCTAAGAAAAATTAAATAGAACCCAATGAATGCCAAGTACAACGTATTTGCAAGAAGTTTCGAGTTGCAATTAGGAACAAAAGTAATGAAACATAAGTATAGAATGGCAAGAATTTATAGTTCAAAAAATCGCAATACTTCTATATTCAAAACTCACCTAGCTGCGAGTCAGTGTTAATTCCTGTGCCCCATAGTATGTTATTATCTTTGGACTGAACACCAAAGACTGTAAACCCATAGCCACATGCAACATCTACAACACTATGTTCTTCAGCAAATCTGAGTCTGCTTGGTTTGTGGAAAAATACAAATTTCTTATGCTTTGATGGACGTGGTAGAATGCCCAGGCCTCCGTGTGCTGCAAGACCCCAAACATAGACCCTGCGATCACCACTGGCACTAACTGGATACTGAAAGACTGGGAAAAAAATATTTGTGTATGAATATTACAGTAATTCATTTAACGGTGAGTGATGAAATGATCACCTGGTACGGATTTAATTTCTGGCTTTTCAAAAGCCGGCTTTTTTGGGGCAAAATTCTTGCCCTTCGCACGGGCTGTTACTCTCGAATAATTCCTAAGTGTATTGAACATCATTTGGTGTCGTTGGTCGCGCTTGTTATTCTGTGTTAATCATCTGCATCACTCATATACAATTAATATTTTTTATAAATTTGTATTGAGGCTAGGGTCTTCTGTTCCGTACCGGTACATTTGAAGCAGAGTTTTAATCAGTAGTACATAAAACTTCCAGAAGGAAATAGCCCACCAGGGGGCTTGCGAACAACAAGTGCTGCCGATTTTTGAATTTGCTTCGTTCGAATCTTCAGTCAACAGCTAACGGTTAATTTGTTTACAGAATATGGCTCAGTGTGAACTGGTGTGGCGTCTGATGCGAACCAAAGAGTTTAGGGATGTGAACCAGCGTGATTGAGGAAAAAGTGCGTAGTGACTGGTGAGTAGCCCACTTTTGACGGCATTTTTTCTTGACCTGCATGGTTTTTACAGCTTCACAGTAACGCTTATAACTTCTTGTATCTTAGGGATAGAACAATATTCCTTATTTCCGAGCTACGGTACGTAATTCTGATATCTGAAAATGTTTGCGCCACATGGGAGGAAAATGATGTTCCACCTCGTGGATCTAAAGGTTGAAGAAAATCAAGAAATCCGCAATTTGATACTCGTAAGTCAGTTTAGGGTCAAAACTCTGACGATATGGGTGTAATTTAATAGCACGTTGCCTAATTTTTTTTTTTTTTTTTCGATATCACGCTATCCAATCCTAATCAAACAATGAAATTGGCACAAGGTAAATTCCAACAAAATTATACAGCGTATGTTTTATTGTTTTTCAGACTAATGGGGGAAGAGTAGTCAATTACCAAGAAGATGCTGTTATGGTGCTTGCAACTCGATGTCATAGTGAAATTAGTCGAGTGTTTCACATCAACTTTGTCCGTGATTGCGTTTCAGAGGGACGCATATTGGACATGCTTCCATACATGTAAGTCTAGTCGCTAATTACACTAATGAGTTTCATGACTTAATTGTATTTCATCCCCTAGGTTAGGAGACGAGAAGTACATGTGCCTAGTCAGCTTGTACCTCTATGGCAAGAACTCCTGCCAGTAAGTTCAATTGTTTCGTTGGGTAACCAATAGTGATGCATCAAACTTCACAAAATGAAATTAATGTACAGAAGTCACAAAATATGAGTATTAAATTAAAATCAAATGTATTTCAGTGTTGACTGCAACGATGCGTCCATTCAAACTTGCCACACCTCAACTGATGAAAATCGCTTTGTAAAAAATTGTGTCGCTCGTACCAAGGTAAATTTAATGTAGTGAATTTTAAGCAGAATTTTTTTTTCGTCATCAATTCACTTATTGATGAAATTATTGTTAATTTTAACAAATTTATACCTAACAACACCATTAATTGCACATCTGAATGGGCACTTTGTATTGCAGTTGGCAGTTGGGCGTGAGAACGAGGTACCTGGTATTCAATGCCAGTCCCAAGAATCCCCTCCTAGATTGCGTGATCATACCCCGGACTCTATTACTCCAAACTTGATGACTTCTCCATTAGACATCAAACCGTCTCCATCACAACTTCAACAAATATCTACGAGGGCTACAGGGCAGACAATTAAGAGGTCAAATTCTCCAGTGAGCGATGCAGAAACCGTTGTGATTGACAAATTTCAAAAAAGAAAGAAGACTGCACAGGAGGAGTATGCGAACACAAATGAGTCTCACGGTCCTCCTGACGATGATCGAGAGTTTTTCGACATACCTTCACCTAATTTGCAAATCAAAAGCCATGTCAACAGGAACAACACCTGCGAAAACGACATGTCTACTGATATAACTGTGATCCATGACTCTTCGGAAGAATCAGCAGACGAGCAAGTTTCACGTGAAAAAAGACCCTCAACAATCTCAAGAACCGAACCGAATGTTAAGTGTATTAGAAGATTACCAGCTAGCAAGAAGTGGAAACTTGTGGAAAACAAATCTATAGCAATAGATTCAGATGTAGATATGGAAGTTGACACCCCTGCGAAAAATCCGAAGCGAGTAACGATCAATTCGTGGATCACGAGGGCTAGACCCGAGCAAGATATAAACTTGTCACCTCGAGTCGAATTGACTAGGATGAACAGAACTGCATCCGCCACACAGCTACAAAAAGAAAGACAAAATGGCAACAGAAAGACATTGCCATTGACAGGGAAACGTAAGGCATCACGACCAATCAACAAGGTATCTCCCACGCCCGCTGAATCATCACTCAATAGAAAAGAGTCTACAGATTTGGAAGATCTATCGGACAGTGCCAGTGACACTGAGAAACCATCTACTTCAAAAGCACCTCGCGTATCAAAAGTACGTCGCGGAGCAAAAGCACGTCGCGTAACAAAAGCGTCTCAGAAATCCGCTGTTGCAAAAGCTAAATCCACAAAGGCTAATAAAAATCCGAAAAAGAAGACTTATTGTGCTTTGCTAAAGTCATCCGGTGAAGAAACAGATTTTGGAATTGAGTGAGTGCAATTTTTTCGAACTATGCCCTTTTATTCTTTTGCTACCGCAAATTGCACCTTCAATTCTCACTTTTACACTAACACTTCTAATAAATTATTTTTTCAGTGACTCGTCTGATGCTGCAGAAGAGGGAGATGCTGCAGAAGAGGGAGATGCTGCAGAAGAGGGAGATGCTGCAAGAGAGGGAGATGCTGCAAGAGAGGGAGATGCTGCAAGAGAGGGAGATGCTGCAGAAGAGGGAGAAGCTCCAGTCGTTAATCCCGGAGTGGTTGAACCTCCAAAGAGGCCAGCCGCTCAATCCCAAAATGTCCTGTAAGATACATTTCCTCCTGATATTTTTTTATTATAACATGCAAATGCTGAGTAGTTGATTTTCAGTTACCGATGCAATAACGAATTTTCTAATTTATTAATAATTTTTCTATTTTTTTTCATATAAAACTATAGCACCCGGAACATCGCAGTGTGGGAACAAAAACTGATGATAAAATATTTGATAGAAACAGGTCAGATTCATCTCGCAAAAGGGAATGCCGTGTGGGCAGAAATGGTATCTAGAGGGGTAAATACATTTAGTTCATCTTAGTATCTGACTGATTTAATTGATCACGCTTTATCTTTCCATTTCAGCAGTACCTTCCGCACAGAACAGTTCATTCCTTGAACAACAACTTCCGAAGATATTTACTGCCTAAGATAAGAATGTTCGCAATGGAACCAGAACATCGTGAGAAGTTCCTGAAACTGGAATGTTCCTAAGACTGGAGTGATTACTACCGTATCACGTTTTATGAGAGATATTCATATGTCATGTCGTTCCATGTTTAATTATATTCCTCGAGTCTTATTGTACCTTTTTATGTAAGTTTGTATTATTTTTTATTTTTTATGCGTGCAAAAAGTAACAAGTTAACGTTCATTATGTTTCTATATTTTATGATTATTTAAAGACTAAATACGTTTCATAATATACCTAAAGATATTACAATATAAAAATTAAGTAAGTTTGATATGTTGTTTTAATATAAAGATTAAATATGTGTGATAATATACTTAAAAATATTATGTGCTTCGAAAAATAAATGCGTTTTCTAAAAAACATCGAGAGAATATTACCTATTACCTTTAGATTCCATCCGTTCGCCTTCCTCCGCCCCCGTTCCTGGTATTCGTCGGCTTACGATTATGGAATACGAATGGTTGAATGGTTATCCCCTCTCCCCCGATCCTGGCGCGTGGCGCTTGCATGTGAGAGGTCTAAGCGGAGGCGATTCCCACGCGTTCGAAACTCCAGGATTAACACCCCTAGAATATTGTGTATATACCGTTTCCAAAATGTAGGTGGGTACGGGGTGGGTAAACAATTGTGGGTACGTACACTGTAGACAAAGATTTACACGTCCAGTAGCGTTTTTATAATCAGTAATAATTATTCAATAAATTTATATAATCTCCGCTTGAATTTTGACTACCAGTTACTCCGATGGACGAGTTCTTGATCTTTTATAACGTGATACTCGATATCCTTTCACGGGGATCGGCTACAAGATTTGACAATCAGCGGTAGTGCGTTAATTAAAAGAGGAATCGAATTCAATCCATCTTTTTCAGGCTTAATTTCTAATGGAACGTTCGTCGCAATTAGAAGGCCTTATACTATTATTTTGTTTGAATATATGCGCCCATGGTACGGCCCAGCAGGGAGGATCTAAAAGTATAAGGAAAAAGGGCTCGTATGTACTTATTCGAACGCATTTACGCCACGCGCCGGCACGCGGCTGATCACGTTGCGTCATCGTTGTACGAACCTACACGGTAATTGTTTCCCCTGAAAATTATCAGCGACAGAAGATATAACAAGTAGATACGACGCAGCTACGATAAATAACAAATTATTATTTGAAAATTCTATTCACTTACCACTGATTGGAAAGTCTGCAATTATTCGAACGATTTTGTTGGATGTGATACGTCGAAGACTGATAATCTGAAACAAAATTTGAATATTATTTATACTTACGTTTCCGCAGATACTCGAAGATTTTATGAACTGCACTTTATACGGCTTTTGAAATGATGCGAGTTTTTGTGTGCACATTATACACCTAGTCGCATACTTATTTACCAGAGAGAGAGAGAGAGAGAAGGGAGCACGCGTGGAAAGGGCGATGTCGAGGGTAAGGGACGAAGATTGAAGATTGAAGGGTGTGTTACGAGGCACGTGGCGGCGCGTGAGAACGCCGGTACTCACACGCGTCTCACGCTCATCGTCTATTTTCTCCTCTGATCTGGAAAAGAATATTTCTGAATATCATCTACACGCGTACGCACATACCTTGCTTATCCGATGTACCTGCTTCCCAATATCTGACCAAACTGAAACTGCAAATCTGCTGCATTGCATTCCCTCCGGAGGTCCTAGAAATCGAATAGATTTTTTATCTTATACAGTAAACAAAATTATTGCGGATTGACCGTCCATTTATTTGACGGTCAAAATTGCCATGTGTGCGTCACATACGATATTTATTATAAATATTATTCTCGTCCAGAGATCTCTATCTATATCAAAAACAAATAGATCTTAGTATAATTAGATATTGCTTTTGTTTATTCATCGCATATGCGAGCGTAAATATTTTGAAAAATTTTAAGTAATGTCATTTCTGAAATTAGTTCAGAAAAACAATCAGGCACATCAGGGTTATTAAAGTATATACCAGAGAATTGTGATTACGTATTATTATACTCATGGGTGGTGACGTAAGTGGGTGGATTTGACTCATAAATATACAAGCAAAGATTTTTCCGACTCGAAAACAAGTAGCTACTCTGTTTGTCTTTTCTACTCTTTGCCTGATTGTATGTAAAGGATAAACTTTGGATATAACGTACACGTATTGTGCGTACACAATTCGAACGCATGAGATTTGTGCTCAACTATTCGTCAAAATTACGATGGTTCTTTTTTTTCTTTTCCTTTCCCGTTCAATTTTGGTACCGCGTATTCCGTGCCGAAGGCGAGTGCGACGAAGTTGAAAGAAAAAAAAATGATTTGCGGAGGGGGTGAACTTTGACCGGACGATTATATCGGATATATATACATATGTATAAAATCCTCCGCCCCCTCTTATCCTGCGAACAAAATAGGGGTGGTATATTTCGATGGTTTTGGAGTCGGTGGAATTCGGGTAGGGGTGAATTTATATATAGGAGGTTGTTGCGGGGCGAAGGCAGCATTCGCATAAGAGCCACCCTCGCAAGCGCGTCGACGGTGTTCGCAAATATCGTAGCTTAGATATAATATACTTGTATATATTATAATACTACACAGGTATACGTACCTACGTATAAATTCGCACATCAGGGTCGGGGTTGAGAAGGTCAACATTGCGTTGTACGAGTTACTTCGGGCGGAATCAATACCTGTGACCTACACCGCGTGGTTTTACGCCAGGTTAACGCGTGGCTTTTCTACAGAGAAAAGTAGAGAAAAATTAATAACGAAATACATAATTGACGAATAAATAAATCGATTATTCTATTTTTTACTTCCTTTTTGTGTCGAATAAAAAGCTCCGCGACAAGATATGCGGCAGTGCCGATTGACAGTATTCAAATTTCGTTAATTTTCATAAGAATTCTCATCATAATTCGACGTACACATTGTGCGGATTGAAGAATGTTGAAGAAGGCGCTCACTAAGTCCGGCCTGAGGATCCTAAGGGTGAGCAATATTGATTTTATCAACCTGTAAAATAAAAAGCGTATATTTGTAATTATCGAAAATTAACGAGTCTGGGGGAGGACCCTATTGAAAAGAAAAGTGGCTCGATCTTGTCAATTTATCTGAATATTTTATGCCGATGAAAATTGTTGATTATTTACCGAATTTTAATCCGTCTTCTAATTTTTATTGCAGGCAATAAAGAAGCTGTCGAGAAAGAACAGACCGTCGAATAAATCGTCAGCAAGTAGCTGCGTGTCGAAGGTTTCATTGCAGGAAACTACTTCGTCTCGACGTTACACGATTCCGGAACACGAAGCGATTTCCTTATCGTGGTCTTTGGCGTCTCTGGATACCAAAAGCGTGGACACGTACCTGACATCGGTTAGCGAAATGGGAGCTGATACCCCGGTGAAAAATATTGACAAAAACTGCTGCTGCTGCTGCGCTGAGTACGAAGAAAATGAAAAAAATGAAAACAAGGAGAACGAGATGTTCTTATAGACAGAAGATAAGAATTATGGAAAATTGGTGACGATATATTCCTATCATCGTTTTTCGATAAATATTTTACTTCAGTTTTCTGCTCCTTTTTTCTTCTTTTCATATTATACATGTACAATATTCATACCGTTGAAAACGACGTAATAATTTGCTCAACCGAAATCACATGCTCACAGTTATAATAATAGTTACGATGTTTATAGAATTATACTTACGGAATTATCATCGACGTTGCAATTCAAAATGGCTCCTCAAAGACACCTTTTTATGACACAGTTGAAATAGGTATACCTATAGAGCATAATATTGTATAATTGTAATTTTTAAGAAAGAATATAATAGGAATGTAAGGAACATTTAAATAGTTGGAAAAACAATATTGTAAATAAGATGCATAATATTCTGACTGTGGAGATAGATATACACGATATTCGGGTGAGAATGATTAACATATTCTCAAAGGCTGTGAATTTGTAAAATTTTAAATTGCACAAATAACAATATATCGTTTAATATTATATTGAATCTTTACCTGACTCAATACGCATGTATCCTTACTTTCATCTTTTCCCTACGCTTGGTCCTGGAGATGAACTATAACGACGATTATCGTCAGAGATCTGTGACTCATTTCATCAGATGACACCCCGTTGCGCGTGTTCTCTTGTCAAAAACCTGAAAAGCAAAAAATCTGGAAACTCTGAAGCGTAATTGTTGTACGCACACAGCTGCTAATAGCCTAGACACCTAACGAGCTAACGGGTATGCAAATTATTCATGAAACTGAAGCTTTAGTCGCTTCGGAAATCGGGCACGTGTGAAGGAAGGGAATTTTCTAGTTTTTGTAAATTGCTCTTACAAAAAAAGAAAAAAAACAAATAATCGCTTCGCGCCTTCTCGGCCCTCAGCGATATACACTGGTAACAATGAGTACCGGTTTTTCTCCCAGAAACGAGGCGATAATTACGAATAACTATTTCGAAGTCTGTTGAAAAAAAATCAACAATAATTCTTCGGCCCGCGTTCGACGCTAAATAATGAGGTCAAAACGGGTTTCCGAACTAATTATTGTCATATGCACAATCGAAAATGTATACAGACTCGAAAGTTAACAGGAATATGGGACAACGAGAATTGTATTTTTTTTTTTTTTTTTATTTAATACTGGATTTTTGTTCTATTTGCATGAAAAAAAGAATGAAAACGTATTCGAAAAATATTAAGGCGTTTTGTCAGACGTATACAAATTATTATCCCCTCATAACGTCGAGTTTGTTCAGTTATTTTTCTTTTTTTTTCTTTTTCGTATTTCTCTTATTTCTATGAAATCTAATTCGTTAGCAAAAATGTGATATTTACACTGTACAATAATTATTCACTATCCAAGCTAATTTTTTTTTTTTATAACCTATTTATATACTGGGATAAATAAATAATATTATATATATATATTTATATATTATACTTCAATTTAGGTACTCGTATGACTATCATTTTATATCACTCGTGCAGAGCAAGCTGATTCGGGTATAAATTTTTTTTTGGTCAGTTCGATTTTTGGATGTAAAATCCGATTCGATAAAAATTCTTTTTCCTTTCTTCCTTTTTCTTTTTTTTTTGTATCTTTCCTGAGTAATTTATATTATAAATATTAAATTAGATATTACTATATCTATACTATACGTATACTATAAGGTTGGCGATTATATTTACAAGGAAATTGGCGAAAAATAGAACCGCAAAAGTTCTAAGCAATTTCGATGACAAGAAACGGGGCGTAATGAAAGGTAAATTTTAGTATCAGTAAGCCAATTCAGCGCCCCATGGTCTGTAAGGTTTTCCGTGCTGCTGCTGAGCGTATTGTCCGGGATACTGTCCCCATCCAAGTGCACCGCCACCGAGAAGGGGTGGCATACCACCAGGCCCCGAAGAACTCGATGGCTCGTAACTTCCGGTAGCAGTTCCACCAGCGCCGGAACTAACGGAAGATGCGGAGGGCAAAAGTCCGCCGGTACCCGTAGCCGGGGGATGTTCCCTATGGAAACTTTGGAGGTGAGAAAGCAGCCGAAGACGAAGAGGATCCCTTTCGTCGAGGCCTTCCATTGTTACCAAATATCGTCCAACTTCCGCCGCACATTCGCCCCAACCCACTGCGTGATAATCCATCGCCAATTTTGTGCTGTCGTATCCTTCGGGACCTGGAATAATTATCAATATTCAGATTAGTTTCAAAAATATCTTACACTAGTTTCATTTTACGGAATCAACTCGTGAATTACTGCGCATCCTTCACTGTCCTATAACTCGTTTATTTACAGCAGGTACCGTGGGAATTACACGAAAAATGATGCTAATGTTATACACCATGGGAGTGAAAAGTTCCCCTTTGCACCCTAAGCGGCGAGTCCCCCCCTGTACGACCCCGATTTGCCCCCGTGTCACGACGTCAATCTAGTGATTATGTTCGCATAGTAGGTGCGATTACAAAATGAAAAGAGAAGGGGGAAATAAACCACAAATGTAATATTCGGAACACCTATACTCGAAGTCGACGTAATGATAATTAAAACTAATATCTACATTATAAACCAATTTTTCTATATATTATATGTCTATCTATAGCTAGAATGCTCCGCTAGTTTCCCACAGGAGGATCGCATCTGCCCCTTCCTACTTCCCCTTCTCCTGAATTTCTCTGTCCGTTTTGCTCCCCGTTCTACGAACTTGTACGCCGATGTTCGGACAAGGTGGGGAGGAAATAAAGAAAGAAAGAGAAGGAAAAAAAGCGGGGAGGGCTGGCTGTGGCACCCCGCACCCTCCATCGTGGGAACTTCTACTAGCAGCTTTTATAGTATAGGAAGAGTTGTTGACTTCCGTGCTTCCCACAGGACCTGAAACGGGTACCCATGCTGCCATTCTGGCACCCAGCACCTGCTCCACCCTTAATAGTCCCGATAGGAAATACAATCCTAAGATGGGCATAGTGTAGATTCACATAAACACATTCTTCTTTTTCGCGATTCAAAACGCCAATTCATATTTTCTCTAGTTTCTTATCATCGTCAAAACTTATCTTTCTATTCGTATCCTATTGTGCACAACGGATTGTGTTTTAGATCCCCGGAGGAAAATCGTCCCGAAAAATTCTTGGGCACATACGAAGAAAATCTGTTAACGGCAGATGGTCCTTCGGTTGATGTAGGTTTTACAGTTAGTTAAAATTTGAAACCCATCGTGCAACTCGCCCGCACCATACAATACGCACTGGCGCATATGCACAACCGACACGAAGGGCGGAGAATCAACAGGTGACTTCCGGTCTATCCCCGCAAGCTGCTCTTTCCGCATAGATTATATTAATAGACGTTTGCTTTTTTTTTTCTTTTCTTTTTCACTTTACAGTAAAGTCAACGGTGACTGCAGACTGTTTTTTCTAAGACGCTCCGATTATTTCAGATTTTTTTCATTCCTCAAATTTAATATCTGTTGTAATAGTTTCTTTTTTTTTTCAACAAAAGGAAAGACCGTTCGAATTTTATCCCATCGAAAAAATATGATAACCGAAATATAATGAGAAAATATTCCGGCGCCTGGATTTCTTGCGCGCTTCCGCTTCCGGGTAGAGACAGGAAGAAAAAACGGTAGAGCAAATAAGGGCGAGAACCTGCGCGTTTTAGACACCGTTAAGATTTTATAGGGTAAATTTGTAACCGGAGGAACTTGTTCTCCTTTTAGTTCATTCGTCGTTTCCGTTTCCTATAAAATTTATTATCTATTGTATATGATGTATATGTACCTTTATTTCTGAGCGTACGAAGGTGTTCGACAGTAAGTTGAAGGATTTCAGCTTTCTCAAGTTTTCCGCTATGCGGATCTCTGGCTGCGGCCGGAACGAGCCTTCGAAGTTCACCTAACGAGGCGTTTATTCTGTCTCTTCTTTTTTTCTCAATCATTCCTCTTCTTCGTTTTCGCGATGCGTGTTGGCAGGAATCACCACCTGGCGAGTTACACCTGGAAATAATTTTATTTTATATTTTATTCGTGTTTTTTATTTTATTTTTTGATTCTAAAAAACAACTCGTGCAAACTCTCACATGCTCTAATCGCATTGTGTTATTATACGATATGTTTTTTTATTTCCTTTTTTTTAGTCGACATGTGGGCCGGGTCCCGATGCAAATGATTTAACTTATGAATATTCATGAGGCAATCGAAACTTGCAAGGTATATAATAACGATATTATTATACAACCGTCACAGACCTCTCCCTATACTCTACCGATACAATACTTGATATTCAACAGATCTGCATATTGCTATGGCAATTATTCAACCGAAATCTTTGACGATTTCGAATAGAAATGAAAACAAAAAATGACTCACGGTTCCTTGCCGCTTTCCTCCGAGAATACGTCATCGCAATCGGAATCGCTCATGGCCCTTTTCATCCCCCTAGTTCCTGGTCCCTGTTGTTGCCTTTGATTATCCTGAGTCCTGAGTTCCGTGACGTCATTTTTAAGTTCCGGAAGTTCATGGCTGGGTCTGAGTTCGGTTAATTCTGATCTCATGACCGTTGGAATGACGTCGTGTCTGACTTCGTGCCTAAGTTCTGGCCTCTGCATTTCGATCCTTTCCATTTCCGTTCTGACTTCAACAGAACCAGAAGAATTTGAATTTGGAACGTGCGATCTTTGCATCTCGTGATGATGATGATGTCGCATATGATCGTGATGCTGCGGTTGATATGCCGGGTGAGGTGGGGGCGGATAGCCCCAATGATGAGGACCGGGATGACCTGGAGGACCAGGAGGACCCGAAGATAACGACAGGTGACCGGGGGCGACTGCACCCGCAGTTATATCCGATGAAAGAAGAGTGCTGTTTTCATCGGATCTTGGAACCACGACTCGCCACATTTTGAGATTAAGGTTTTCCAAAAAACACGGATTGCAAATTCAGCACGGCTTAATAAAACCCAAAGTAATCTCTGGATTATCAAGACAAACGAAGAACTGAAGGATGCAGATTTTATAATGTTCACTATTCTGCACAATTAATTCTTCTGCACATTATATATCGTTCTCTCTTTGTTTTACTTATAAATTACCGACACTTTTTTATGCAAATTATTTTCAAGGCGATTTAAATTCGTTTCCATATTTCAACAAAAATGCGTCAAGTTTATCAAGCGAACATTTATTCGAACCGATGAATAAATTTGATTATTACATGGAAAATAAATGTCCTTTTTTTAATTTTAAATTTATAAAATTCACAACGAATTCCACAACACTCCGTAAACTTGATAAACGATCCTTGTTCTTTTTATGGAGAAATTCAAATATTGAAAATTTGATTTCAACGTAGAAGAAAGAACTCCTTATATTATATGATCTTATAAAAAGAGTATAAATTGAGAATATAACGCGTTCTCGTTCATCGGCGGCGTGCGGCGTGCGCGCTGGTCGCGTGGCGGCGAGCGTATGTCGTGTGCGGGCGTCGATCGCGCCACACGACCTGGCCCGCCACCAAAACTAGGTGGTACCTATACTAGATGAACGGGAGAAAATCGTTTCAGGGGAGATGAAGTAAATAAAGTAGTGGGGAGATTCCTGGTTGCATGTGCATGTGCATAACGCATACACCCAAGTATATAGGTACAACATTTATATGTGTATCGTAGCGAATGGGGAAAAAAAGCTATGCAGGGGGGCGAGGGACAAGGGTCGTGGAAGCAAAGTGGGGGTAAAAGGGCGATTTCGTGGGAAAGCGTGCGGCGCGAAGTGCAGGGCACCTTATTATATACCCATAGAAAAAAAGAGAGAGATATTAAACGAGGGAGAAGAAATCTACAAATAGAGAAATATGAGCTATCATATTTTTACCTGTTATCCCCATGAATCAGCTGACCATTTTGTATTCCTTTTTGTTTTAATTGTGGAAAAATGCGCCTTTGATTATCCACTCCGGATTCTTCATTCCCTGAAATTGAAGATAGTATGAGTTAAAAATTTCTGTATAATTTGAAACGAAAATATGAATCATATGACCCGAACGGTGATCGAAATGTTACCTTTTTGATCACAGTACCCATCCTCGATGATGTTCGAAATAAACCACCATGAAATCACTCGGCTATCCGACCCCCCTCGATAACGCGTGGGGGTCACACGGGGAATCATTTTGAAGAGAGGGTGGCAGTGGTGGCTTCGATAAAATTCACACAGGAATTGGTCTGGGCACGCGTTCGCACGATTATAATCGAACGATATGTTTGCGTGCGATCCGTGTGCCTGGGAAATAAAAATCACGTAGGGTTAGGTAAATTATTTGGTATACGATACTACACATATAAGTATAAATAGCTTATCGATCCCATGCACACATGAAATGATAAAATCAAAATTATATTCTCCCTTGTACGCATAATTGATGTCATTTTTTTTATTTCTATTACCCGTATATTCTAATTTCTGGATCCATGAGGGATAGATAACGTGAAAATTCTTAAGTGCGAAAAGAAATTCACCGAGGAAAAAAAACTGGACAGCGGATAAAAAATCCAAAGATCAATTTTCTGCATTTATTCGATCCACACACGTCGCGCACACGACTGTAAACGCTCCTTTTAGCAAAGGATCAAAAAACAAAAATAAAATCACGTACATACAATCGATCACGTGCGTCGTTCCTCGCGTACCTCATACACGTGTACACGCACATAAAATCAAACTATAAAATTCTATATACTTACACTTTTCTTTTGCCGCAGAGTTTCGAAATAGCATTGTGTGCACCTATACCGTGTACCTATATATGGTGGTTATTATAATTTCTTTGTTCTTTTTTCTTCTCTCTCTCTTTCTCTCTTCGTGGGGCCGAAGAGTAGCGGTACATGGTATAGCTGATGTTCGCCGAGGTCCAATTCTTTGCTGGGTACTCGGAGTCGTACGTTCCCACAGAATTTCCCCAGTTACTTCCCCTGCGTATTTTATACATGTATATCGTCTCTTTCTGTACCTCAATACCATCTCGTCTCATCCTAGATGCATTCTCTTCGCCTATCCCGTTCGCACTCACCCCATCGCATTATATGATTCTTGAGGAGATCCCGCGGTGTTAGAATTCAAACAGCAGCAGCAGCAGCAGCAGCAGCAGCCAAACCTGACCCTTGATCTTTTTTTTTCTCTCCTTCTTCTTTTTCTAATCCTGCTGCTTTTGCAGCGATGGTTTGCATCTGCGGAATATTACGTCTGTGTTATACATAATATGTATAAGTATATGTGTATTACGTATGAATTTACCCTTCGAGAAATGTAATAATAGGAAGCTGCGTGAACTAGTTGGGATTTTATTCTTGTAGAATTTCTACACGCGCTGCTTTCGAAGTAGATATCTTGTGAATAAGATGGGGTTGTGTACTTGCCATGAACTTTGACCCAGATCGACACCTTTAATTTCTCGTATACTGCAATGTGGGCATCATGACCTTTCACGATCCATTCGGGATAATGAGATTCCTGTACAGTCTGCACCCTGTGAATAAGTTTTTTGATTAATTATTGGATAAAATAAGATTTCGTTTGTTATATGATTACTTATATTATCGACTCGATTAAATAGCCTTCGATTAATTATCTACTTAAATGTAATATAAATTACGCGTGATCCGGACGCTGCACAGATGGCAAAATTCGCGCTTTTATTCTATTTCCAATATAAAGTACGTGTACGAGGAACTAACTAACTGTACCTACATTTCTATATAAGAGTAAAGTCACGGCTTATTTCGTGACACCGCAAAAATTTTCTATCCGAATGAAATTGGGAAAACGTTCTTGATTGGTAGACAAAAGTTCATCTATACATATAAACGCGACCCCTATAACTTCATCCATTACTACACACCCGATAGCACCAGCTAACTTTCTATGGATTTTACTCCCCGACCGAATAATGACTGCGCAGATTTTATCCCAATTAAATCCCTCCGCAGCAATTTATATAGGTGCAGGGTAGTTATATACATCATCGAAAAATCTTTCGATCATTTTTTCGTTACTTCATTTCTTTTCTTTTTTTTTTGTTCTTTCGAAAAATGCGTACATGCGTGTATAGATATGAATTCGCTTGCCATGTAAAAAAAATGGCAAAAAAAAATCGCCCAGCTCGACCCGTTGCACGTTAAATTTATTTCACGTTCACCCTGACCTCGTATATTATATAAGGCGCAGTAATTTTGAAAAGGGAATGGCGAAATACCTTATTCGTTGACGATATGCCGAATTTACGACCCCAAACAAAATCTGGTAACGTGATCGGTGATAAATTCATATACGGAGGTATCTATATATTCTCGATTATTATTATATCCCGAAGAGCAACAAATCGTAAAGTATATACGCCTAGATATGGATATAAATTATATAGCAATCAATAATTCGAGAAAAGTATTCGTCCAGCGTTACGATATTTCGTGTGCAGGTCCGCAGCAAATTCCATTCAATGTTAGTTGTAAGAGCAAATCTAGTACAAGTAAAAGCGCGTGGGCAGACAATAAGCCAATTAATCTGACTTGTGTCGAATGTCCAGCCAACTGTCCGATATTATGTACAAAAATGAATGGTCCATAAGGTGGTTTGGCGGGGGGGAGGGCGTGATCGGACCAACACTGGAAGGGAGATGTCCAGTGGTCACTCGAATTCAACGGACACAATCCACTTCAATTCGTTAGACTCGCATACCCCAAGTGTTTTTACTGCACATGGGAAACAAAAAAAAGAAAAGAACCGCGAGAACGAGATGAGATGAACGAATTGCCTCATATGTATATTGCATTACAATTATATTCAAGTACGTCACGTCACGTATCTTATCACATGTGATGTTTACCCAGTAGCACATGGAAAAACTATACGTGAAATTCAAGTCTGATTGAAAAATAAGGGATGAAAACAATGGGATTCATTTTTTTCTAATTGATAGAGTAAAAAATTAGAGTAAGAATAAACAGGATAATTTAATATATTGTAATATCGATCGCGTTTAAAAATAGAAAGACAGAAAAAAAAACTACATAACGTATACGATGCGTTTCATCTAGCCGCGTCTTTTCTATAAAATAAAACCAAAAAAAAAAGGAACAAAATAAATAAAAAAATTAGCGACGCCGACGACACGCGACTCCACGTGGCCGCCGTTGCACGTGTCTGCATAGCCGGAAGTTTAACGGGACACTTTGCACCGCAATATAAGGCTGCGGCTATACCTATGTAGGTATACGTATGTGTATAAAAATATTATAACCGCTGCAGTGTACTCTTGAATAATCATCGTAGGTGAGCATAAAAAAGAAAGAAAAGAAAAAAACTTGATCAATATTGTGACGGGCGCTAAAGTTAATGGCAGGATATGTATGCAACGCAGTCGTGTGTATATCTGAGTCATCGAAATTTACGCATTTACTAAAATAAAAAATGATCTTTATACTCGTGTAAATTTTTCTTTTTTTTTATAGTCATATGAAAAATACGGTAGACAGGGAGATAAAAATTTTGTTTCAAGTTCCACGATGATTCCAGCATCCGTGTATAGGTTGTACATGTAAGGAAAATAATTTCGTATATGGAGGGTCGGAGGGCGTGAGTTTTGACCCTTGGGATTTGATATTCCAGTTTGAAAATGTACGATTGAGTTTCCCCCCCGTGCCCGGGGACGCAGTGGTAAATTAACGCGGGGGCGATTGGTCATGGTAACCATTTGAAATTGGAATTAAGACAAGTGTTATGCGGTGTACACGTACACATATAATATATACGTTTGTTATAATACACTTTGCCTAGGCGGAGCCATTTATTGTGTGAAATATTTTTTTGCCTCTTCTTTAGACTCTGGATTTTAAACTGACAGCTGTCAACGACAAGTTTGACAGACCGGAACCGGAACATACGTTGATTTCAACGATTCTATACACATTGAATGAAATTTCAAAGAGACCTAGATTTATGATGTATAAAATAATTCCCCATCCTAACTTAGGTACTAATCGTAAGATAATCATTAATTTAAATATTTTTTTCATACGCCCAGCAAACTAGCTGCATAAATATAAGACGAGGGAGATGATTTTTTGATAACGTAACGTGAATTCAGTTGATTATTACCAATTGATTCATTGAATTCACGTATTGATGTATGTATGGCGACCACCAATGGATGATCAGATATACCCGCGATTAATTTCAACGGTTGTAATCGATCGATCATCGCTTGTAATTTTACAATATCACCAAACCTCTATGAAATTAGAACGATTGATTGATTACTTTTCAATCGCTATATACCAGTCATTGTTAACATCCTCTCCCCTTTACCCCCAGGGACACACCGTATGACCGATCGTCTCTGAATTCAATCTTAGAATGAAATTTAATATCTATAACGTATTTCTGCCGTTATTCGTATAAATATAGAGAAATTCGCAAACTCATAGTACGTACGGAATTAGTTTTTTTTCGTTTCTTCTTATTTTTTGTCTTTGATTTCGAGGTAGTCCAAAAGAACGGTGAAAAATTCAAAACTTTCTATGGCTCCTGTTCTGCCGCTGCTATGAACAAATTTTGTGGCGGAGTAGCCAAGTACAGGTGTGGAGATCTGTAAGGATATTGTAGAAAAAAAAAAGACAAAGTTTTATTGACGGAATTTTTTTTTAACAATTTATAGATCGGTAGAAGGAAAAAGCGTGAAAATTCCGTACAGAGGCGACGTAGAACCGACGATTCTTGAAATATTGGGCGGGCTCCGTTCAACCTGCACGTATGTCGGGTCGTCATCCTTGCAGGGGCTTCCTTCAAGGACTATTTTTGTGCGTTGCAACGAAGTAGTCAACAGTATTTTTGGTCCATCATAAATAGTTTGTGTTATTTTTATTTCTAGCATATGATGAATATCGTCGATTATTTTCTTTATTGATTCTACTGAATCTGAACAAGAACTAGATTTATTTTAGTGATTTACTTACCACAGGATCAAGTAATTAAAATATGTTTACGTCATAAGTGCGACAATAATTGGTCGGAAGTTATATTCCAACCGATAGTGAATATCAAGAAATTAAAGCTGCGCGATATGGTAATTATAATGTATGCTGTGACCTTCTATCATTATTATTATTATTTATTATTACTATTATTATTATTATTTTTGACGAATTCGTTGTCGATATTCAGTAGTGTAGTGATAGGATAAACCGTGGATAAGGTAAAGGAGATAACCACTACAGATTGAATAAGAAAACTAAAATAATTGGATTTAAAAAAAAACAATCAAATTCAAATGTCCCCCATCAGTTAAGTAGTGAAATTATCTTATTTATGGTAAAAATTTGAGATGCTTGACCGAAGAAGAGCTGATCCACCTCGCAGCGATTAGTCCAGGGTCTCGGGCTAATTCGAGTCTAGAAGAAAGTGCTGTAACAAAATACCGTAAAAGTTCATTTTTCTGTAAAAAATAAAAATCCGAATGTTCAATTGAATAAAAAATAAATAGAATAAAAAACTAAACTAAAATACATTGAATAAAATCAACATACCTACGACGACAATCAGCACTAGACACGACTAAACTACGTTCATATCTTGAAGAATACTTGTTTTATGGAACGCTGATGAAATCCTACGGAACACATCGACTATGACAAACTACAATGTCACCAATAGTAAGAACGGTAGAATTTGTAGGAACTAGTTAGAAAACTGGTAGTTAAAATAGTTTTACTTCTGAAATTACACATAGTATAAGAACGAAGAGGGGAAAAAATCACTTTCCATAGTTTTGGGGATGTAAATGCAAAAAAATATAAATTTTAATAGATAAATAAAAATGAAAATAAAAAAGAAGACAGTAGGTATCAAAATCCGTTAAAAAACGGATTGCTATACTGGTGAGATCTAAACTCATGCTTAGCAGGAAGTTCAAAAAAAAAAGAAGAGAATAAATTAACTACACGATCACAGATATTTATTAACCGATGTTTTGCTTCAATTTTTTTCGTCGAGTCACCGACGAAACTGTAAAGTACGTACATCCCTCGGAAGAATTTCATGGAATGATTTGTAGTATGAAAGTCTAGAGTGGTAGAAAGATAAGAGCAGAACGAATTGGAACTAATGTAACGTACGTAAAATGAAAGAAAGAAAATAAATAATATCGATGCCCTTGAAAAACTGAAATCAACAGACTACCGCATTTCTACAAGAAAATTTACAATAGGGTGAATGCAAACTACCTACTTCTACATATTCATGTACACACTTGCAGGAATAGTACCAAATTATAAATGTACACAATATGTGTAGCTAGTAGAGACAGATTACGCAAAGCGTAGATATACAAGTGAGAAAACTGTCTTCGGGATTTTCGTTCAGTTTGTTATGCCGTTGAACAGAGTAAATATTCTGTTATTCTTTTCGTCCGGTTTTTTTTTTCTGTTGTTCTTTTTTTTGCGGAAGTATAGAGGTATTAATCAGGTGACGAGTGACCGTCAAAACTAGCGGTAGATCAAACGTATAGATGTGATGTATAAAAAGCTTTTCTACGATTAAAATGAAGCTACTTGACTTCGCAAGCGTTGGTGATGTTGAAGACCGCAGCGTCGACACTTTGCATTCCGTTGAATTGGACCAGGACCAATTCGTAAGTGACGATAGTACCAGCCACCTGAAAATTCCTCAATTAGAAGTTAAACTTATTTTATTGAAAGAAAACAGTATATCTATAATAAACTGATATTCGTGCAGAACACGCGCTGAAGAATTTTTCTTGCTCTCATTTGATCAGTTAATTTTTTACTCACGGTACTACTTACTGTCAGAATAAGACTTCGGGTGACTGCAAAAAAATTTAATCCAGTAAGACCGATCCTGTCGGTAGTCGCCTGTATGAGAAACCGCTGAACCTGCCGTAAAATTTGATTATCTGAATTGACGAGAATTAAAAAATCGTCATCGATCTATAATTTCATATACACTTACCTCGGTGGAATAACTGGTCGTTGAGACGCTGTAAAGTACTGGTGAGGGTCGGAGAGATTGATCATTAACTGCTGCAGCGTAAAGAGAAACTGCTACAGTTCTGGCGATGAGGAAGGCGAAGGAAAAACTCGAGTAGATCGAGTGAGGAATGCCTCGTCTTGGCCTGTCGATAAAGAGCGTGGTATTATTGAATTATTTTTCAATATTCTAATATCGATTGCCTTATAAAATAAAAAAGATATATATGTGTATATATATCGCGATGAATGTAGTTACATCGCTATTATTGTAATGTACTTGAGGGAGTTGAGCAGCTGGATACAGATGAAGTAGAGATTATTCGCGAAGGAAAGTAGGACGATGTCAGATACGCACTGATCAACGCGTCTCGTCAGATTCGCCAGTCTGTTATAATCCTCCCTCGCTTCTGACCACCACCAATCCGGCATCTCCTTAACAACGAAACAATACTGGTGTTCCGATATGTTAGTAAAAATCACAACTCATAATCGTGCCATAGATTAATAAATGTGCAGAATTAAAAACACACGAGCCTAAGCTCAACAAAAGAAGAAGAAGATCCAAGAAATTCTATATCGAGTGGTTACCCCCTCGGATTTTTCGTCATTTACCTTTCCTCTGACAGAATAAAGTCGATCGTTCATTTGGCGAAATCTTTCGGTGAGGGCAGAGCCGAGGAGCATGAGGAAAAGGTCCATAAAATTCCAGGAAAAGGTACTCAGGATGTTGACGCACTGGACCAACATACCCTTCCACAAGCTGTACCCCGTCAGGTGGAAGACCTTGGTAGACGAAAATGGGATTGGTGGTCGAAACGATCTCGCAAAATAAATTGTTCATTTATTTATTTATATACCTGAGGGAATTGCGATTGAAAATATGTAGCAACGATGTCGGTGTCTCCCCGAAGATATGCGCACTCCAAGGCGCTCGCGTATCCGGAATAAACTGACATCAGATGCTCGACTGTAAAAAGGAATCTGAAGAATTTGATATTCGGCCTAAGCGATAAAAAAAAATGTACAGTGAGTGAAATTAAAACTGACCTACTGCTAATGACATGGTAATACCGGTCATAAGAGCTAAACGGTGTTTGAGACGCATCCTCGAAGTAGTTGGAGGTGGGGAGGTCATTTCTCCTTCGACTTTTTCCCAAGCGCGTATGAACTTTGGCCATCTAGTTGCGAGTCTCAAAAAAAGGAGCATCGTTATGCAGGCTGATCCGAAGAAGACGACGTTTGCTGTTATCGGATTATAATTAA
Source organism: Athalia cordata (assembly GCA_963932425.1). Taxonomy (NCBI): domain Eukaryota; kingdom Metazoa; phylum Arthropoda; class Insecta; order Hymenoptera; family Athaliidae; genus Athalia; species Athalia cordata. The sequence continues at coordinate 4,040,398 of OZ010627.1, forward strand.
GACATGTTTTCTTTTTTTAATTGGCTCATTTAATTTTGAAAATCTTATCGATAACATACTGGCTTTCGTTGCCGTGATTCCGGTTACCAAGACTCGAGCGATGCTGCAAATCATGAGGACACCAGCTCCGAAGAATGAAATTATGTAATAAATTATCTTTGGACTTTTCCAGGTAAATCTGCAGGCAAAAAATACCGAAAAACTTAATCCTAGGCGTCAAGGAACTGTGCTCTTCAAGATTAAAAGTGAATATTATGGGCAAAGAATTTTCTCACTCACGTTAAATGAGATGAATCAGCATATCGGATACCGGAAACAGGGAGGACGGCGAAACATTGTGCAACCAAAAGAATCGGACGAATAGCATCGTGAAAGTGATTTCTGTCATCCTCAAACTTGTGGGCGGTTGTTACGGCGGAAACTGAACATTGGAGATCGCCGATAGTTAGGACAATTTAAAAATCTCATCTAACATAAAGAACACTCCTTACCATCGATGGCCACCGAATTAGATTTTGAGACGTCATTTCGTCCGAAAAAAATATCAGCGCTGATCGAGCTGGAGGAAGAAAGAAAATATGTTACCGTCTATGCTGTAAATTGCGATTATTTTTGTTTCACTCGTTGCTGCAAATTGTAAACAAGATAAATTCATCGATCCGCATTATTATTAAACGAGCGACTCCATTTTAATTGATACAACGCATGTGATCCGGCAAATAATTTTGTACACCGTTAAAAGTAAAAGATAAAGGAAGAAAAATGAAATTCATTTGCTTCCCCTTGATCGGAACTGCTGTAATTAAAGGCGAGTAAAAATACTCAATGAATTCCTTTCAAAACAATGACAAGATGTACGACAACATCAACCGTCGATCCTTACTAGCGATATTAAATACCTGCGGTGACACACGAGGACAATGTAATGCTTGCGCAAATACGTTATACGTCGTGGTTGTTTTTCCATGAGTAGGACAAGAGTGAAGAAGTATCGCATGTGTAGATATCAGATGAACAACTAAGATATCAATAAATAACATATATCCGCATCGTAATCGCTAACTACTCGTTCATGTTTTTCCATGAAATCGAAAACAATAATTACAAAATATTATATTCATATCGCAATTATTTCCGAGTACACCTAGTTGCAAGGGCGACGACCCAACGGCAAAATAAATCGTACAAAATTATGCAGAATAATACTTTGAATTTGTTTCGAATTATTTTTTCTATAGTAACAGTGAAGAATAATTTTTTGACAAATTAAACCCGCCCGATATTCAGTGTGTTCGAATTTGAGCAATGAAATTCTAAAAAGCTCAATAACGATGGCGATAACATCAGCGATTAAGTTTTAAGAACTCACGCGACATGACCGTTTGATGACTTTGATGATTTCCAAGCAGCAATCGGCATTCCCGAAGGATTTGGGATCAACCCCGTCCTGTAGGTCCGCGTAACGTCTCCGACGGTACCGCTACGCCCCTTCATTCATTCGTTGTGTATTATCATTAAGGATCCCAACTCATTTATCGTTATTGAGGGTTCATTAGTTCCGCACAGTTTAATTTCCCTAAATTGAAAAGAGGGATGAAGATGTTAAGATAGATTACGAATGGAAATTTAAATTACCACGAACCTTGGTATATCCGGATATACCAACCGTTTATTCGTTATTATATATATTCCTTCAGAGCTACCCCGTCGATTGCGTGCTCAGAACTGATGAGGAACTCGTGGAAAATGTCGCTTAAGTATCAAAAGCTGGTGCTCATCGTCGGTGGTGTACGATATACTCATATACAAGAACTTGTAGAAGGGGGCGGCCGCGTCTCCCACCCTTGTTTACTCTATTTTTCCCTATCCATCGCACCCCCTACTTTGAACTTTGGATCATCATTGCGATAACGATAACCGCAATTTGGTTGTCTCGCTATTTTCATTGTTTTCGAATTTCCCAAAACAGGGTGAAAAAATTGGGGTCCAAATTGTAGGGTGGCGATCAGATGCGCGGCTTCCTTCAAAGTTTACATACCTTCGATGTGATTATTTGAATAAAAAGATAACGAGTTCCCGGGGCAATTTTTACCTGTATGACATACACGCCTTCATGTATTAGAGATAGCGTTGTTTGAGGAAGAGTTTCGATACAGTGCTCTTCCATTAACCACATTTAATAAACTCAACGCGGCGTCGATAACTGCAGCTGATCGAGATAGCGATCTAAATACTAGAGCAGCTTCGAGCGGTAAACAACCCGTGAAAATCAATTTTTGAATAACTTGAAGGAGCTACGTGGCGGTAGCGATTGTTATTTTCAGCACCTTGGGTAAACAACGTAGGCCCGAACTCACCCCCTTATAAGTTAAGAAAATTGCATGGTCGGGCTTTCACTAATTTAAATTGTCATGTCTTCCTCGTGAAATGACAATATTTAAATTGAATTTATTTTCGATATGACAAAACCCGCTTATATTGTTTTATAAAGTGACAGCATGCCTGTTCTTTTTTTATTTATTTGCGGACACGCCGGTAGAACTTCCAACCCCGATAACATAGATATTTGAAATATGAATTAATGGGACACTGGATATCCATATCGAGTAAGAGAGGCAGAAAACCAACCTTTCGGCATCCGGGCGATTATTCGATCACAGATACAACAAATACCACCGAGCGTTATAATTTATTCCTGGGTTTCTTCGCTGCGATGACAGGTGGTGGTTCGATTGAAACCTAAATAATGTTATGTTATACTCGAATCGTCTTCGGTTGTTTGCACAATGATTGAACATATTCTGTAATACCGAGGATGAAATGTATGAGCATTGAGGGTGTTAAATAATACGATAATACCTACGTCGCAAATACAGGCGTGATATATTGTCGATGGTACCTACGTGGTAAAATATAGAACAGATTAGATGGTAATCGCACAATGGGAATTACGGGATGATTTATACGATGGGCAAAATGTCAGCGTTTCAAATTTGAGCGTGTTGTTTCCACATTTTCAAATAACGAAAATCGGAATAGAGTTCGGCTCATGATTTATTTGAAACTTAAAAACTGATGAGATATAACAAATAAAAATTTTCAAGACTGATATAAATGAGCTTTCAGATAAACCAAGTTCTGTTTTAATTCGATTAAAATCACACATCAATTCCACTGTACAAATCCGATGTTCAAACCACATCTCATCCTCGCTTCAAAGTACACAATAACAAATAATTTTATAACTATATTATGCACCGTGGGAGATCATGCTCGTGAATATTTATCGACGAGTTTCGTTTATACTGGGAAAAGAGACCTTTCACGAAAGAGAAATACTGGGAATTTACATTACGGTTAGACGTAGGCCTAGAGTGATAAATTTCAAACTTTTACATGTTAGCCCGCGAAGGCTGAAAGTTTGTTAGTTTAGGAAAAGAAGTTATCACAAAATCAAAATTTCCTACGTTACAAACCGGGTGATGTCAAGTCTCCTGCGTTGACTGAATAAAAATGACTTGATCGTAAAAAGATCCCTTATTAATGAACGATAAAAAGTATCTACATATTAGAATTACATATGTATATAGGTATAGAAATATTTGTAATACCCACACGTTTGGCGGTGTTACTACCTAATTACAGCGATCACCTTGTCAATCGGTAATGATAATTACCGAAATCTTTTGGCCGAGTATCGAACATCATTCACACAGCTACTCTCAAAATTTTCTCTCCTTCTCTATCATGTTCCACTTATTACAGGCCGTACTCACTACCGAGATCGCAGTTCTACCGGTGCAAGGACCCGTGCATAACACAAACTTTTTTTTTTTAATTTACAGCCATTCAATATCTATATCCTTTGACTTAATATTAGGATGAATTGACGAATTGAACGTTGCTGCACAGCGTTCTAATTTTACACAGCAATTATTATGATACATATATACCTATCTTATCGTTGAACGAATCAATCACTTCGCACAGAAATGTATAATGTTAACTATAATCTATCGACTAAACTATCGTTATTTGTGTCGATGATCAGAATAAATAAACAATTTTTATACGTTTGTCATACGGCGTACTGTACTAAATGTAGGATTTACATATAATACGGATCAATAAATACCAGCGTATTCAGAGATCATTTACGGTGTATATGAAAAACTGTAACAAATACTTACGTACCGGGACAATAGGATTGATGTATCTGGGTGTACCTATATAGTATTATCAAATTACAGACTTAAGGCTTCTCTATGTATAGCTAAACTGGGATCCTATAACTGTAACAATATTTGAAAAAAGGTTGTTAAGCATCGACGGCATCCAAAAGGGGATAATGTGCAACAAAACAGCCTGTGCCACTGGGCTGAATTCGGCAAAAAAAAGCGATGTATAACCAAAATTTTAACCCCTTGCCACGCAAGGTCACAGGTCCAGAAAAAAAAACTGAAGGTTATTGACTGTAAAGCACATTCGTTCTCCAGCTGCAACTTCCACGCTGCCTATTCTTATTCTAAGTATATCAACTTTAATACTCGGTTTATATTATCACACCATCGGACTCTGAACGTTTTAAGGACGAACGATTATCTCACTCATTTTCTCACATTAAATCTCATGTAATTCTGAAGTCGGATTGCTGTCCTTGAATTAGACTGTACGTGCGTCGGGGTTTCCTCCTAGATCCTCGCCTCCATCTCAAAAATTCTTTTATACCTAGACATAACGTACGAGTTCTCCATCCTCTCATGTACCAAAAATAACGACGTCGTCACCCGGTGTGCTGCTTTGACGTGGATGGCCCATCCTTGCTTGTGCTTGGCTCACCTGTAGGTAAAGAAGAATGGCTCGTCGTAATCAAAAAAGTTTAATCCCAAGTAAAGCTTGAAACAATTTTTCAACTTCAAAAACCGAGCCATTCCACCTTGACTCCCTTTTTTGCAGAACTACTATCCTATACATTCAAGTTTAAAATTAAGGAGAAGCAATTTTGATAGCACTAAGACTTACCTCACGGAACGGTTCGACGTGACTCAAAATAAATCCAAAAATGAAGTGTTTTTTTTACTATTTTTTGTTATCAAGAATAAGAACGTTCTGAGGTCGTCGCGTTAAGCAAACAGTCAACCGCGAAGTATCTGATCCAAGTGGGAATATGAGTGCAACCCAACGCTGGCAACACAAAAATAAATGGGTGCTGTGGTAAAAATCATGCAGACTGAATGAAAAAAAATTTTCGGGGTTCCAAGGATCAAAGCTTTGTGGTGATTCACTTTGTTGACACAAAAAGGGACAAGGATAATTCAAAAAGACAAAAGACCTTGCTTTGTTTCCGTGGTGAGTTCTTCGAATCGGGAGGGTAGGTCAGCTGTGTCGGTGTCGGCGTGATGTCCAAGAATATCTGGTAGTGCATTTCTGCGACCAGTTCTTCCAGTGGAGAGGAATTTCTTCGATGTTTCACCATTGGGTACACCAGGGCTTACCGCGTCATTCTCCCCTGCACCACTACTTGGCCCTCCGGTATCGGTCATTGATGGCTTCCTCGGTTGCATCTTCAGAACTGGAATCAAACAGAAAGTTAAAGTAGATGGGGACTTCGCACGAGCATGTGAAATTCCCATATTCTTTTTTTTTATTGTTATTCATTGTATAATTTTGGCGTTGAAATATTAAAAAATTTTCTTGCATAAATGTGCATTAGTAGAAAAAAGAACGAGAAAGAGTGACAAAAAAGGCAAGAAAAGAAAAGCAATTGGCTTACTCTTGTTCTCTAGTCACGCGAAGCCGAATTAAATATGCTGTACGCAAGATGTAAATCTTTTGACAATATCTTTGCGGCCTTAAGATTCTGCTTTTTTGAACGACTCTGCAGTGATCTGGCAGCCAACAATATTTATTTATTTAATATATAAAACCAATAACTTGATAGCGCAAGTTTTTTGGGAAACATTACTGTCGGTTCGAATGAGAGCCAAGAATCTAATGAAAAAAAGGATTTTCGAACAGCATAGAATTTATCTGCTTATTTTTACAAAGAAAATTTACGTTAACTCCATTCCCTGTTCAATCAAATTCGCATAGAAGATAAATAAATGTGCGTTATGAAATACACAAAATTGAGATACATTCAAAAAGAAGTAAGTTGAGAATTAGTTTCTGGGTAAAAGGGTTCCCAGTTCCATTTCACATTCAAAGTGGGTAGTATGCATTATTATATCAGCCAGCGCAGAGACGCATACATTACTGGTAGTAAAAGAGTTTTAGTTCAGCCTTCTCTACAATATTATTGCTCAAAGGAAATCAATATTACAAGTAGAGAGCTGACCTATCTGCCGCTGATGCTTCACAATATTCTGAGACTGTATCGAGGCCTTGGCACATAATTACAGACACCCTGGTTGAACTGATTTTAATTCTGGTTGTTTTAAGAAATATTTTCTACAGAAACGCTGAAAAAATGTGCTCAACATTTGTAAGCTGTGTAAATAGTTGATGCAAAGATAAAGAAAAAAAAAGAACATATTTTGACAGTCCGATATACAGGGTGTATCCATATGGCGAAATATCTGAAAGGCGATACACTACTCAAGGTATACATAATGATTAAAAGTTCATAATAAACTGCAACTTGTAACATTTAGTCACTGGTTTCTTGGAAAAATGCATGATGATTAGTGATTGACGAGGTGATTATTGACCAAAAGAGTCCTAAACCAATGATGTGCAATTTTAGTATTGTTACAACATGCGATTATCAATAACTTTAAGTATACAAGGGAGTACAAACGTTATGATATAAATGGTACTGCAAATGTGGTATACATGTATCGATCGTTAGCTGGCATTCCAGAGGCGTAACTGTGAGGGAAATTCATAGGTAAAATATGCAAGCAGAGCCTCCGGAGCATCCTGGGTAAGTAAAAAGTACCTTGAGCACGGTTCAGTCGCCTTTGGCGCCGGCAACACTTCCTTGACCTGAACTTGATGGACGTCGCTTGAACCTCTGCGGGTCCGGCTTCATGGCGCTGCTGCTGCTTCACCTGCCCGACCGTATTAATTTCACGCATGTTTTAAAACTTTTATCATTTTCTCTTCTACAGGCAATTAGAATACCTGTGTGATCCGATTACTGAATCACAAGCTCACCTAAATTTTCTCAGAATACTCAGCCACTTCTGAGTAGGCCTAACAAATGAGGTATCGCAAGGACAAAGCAGACAAGTCTGATGCATTTTTAAGTATATCACTCTTTGAATTTTTCTCCTACTTCCTTTGAACCTTTTGCATTCTTTATGGTTGAGGTTTTGGCCAAGGTCAACAAGTTTCTCCTGAGACCATGGCAGTGGTGCTTTAGCAGTTGTATAGTACTTTATCCCAAAAAGATCTTGCAAGTGATCCATACTCAGAACATTGAGAGCAAGGAATGAATTATAAGTTGAACTGGTTTTTAAAATGAAGTGCAATCCTGCATACTAGAAGAAGTGCCTACAACTGGGTCTGCCATTGTTAGGAACAAATAGCCAATTAAGACCGGTTGTTCAGAGTTGGTCGGGCAGCAAACACCAATACATGGAGACCCACGTTTCATTTAGCCTTAGAAAAGTAGAACCTATGATATGAGTGAGTAGGGTCGCTGCTATAAATAGAAATTCCCTGCAGGTGGTAAAAACAAGACAAAAGAGGCTTGGTTTAGACCGCAATGAGCCAGAGTCGAGATAACCAGTCTCACCTTATTTACTATGGTGATTCCAAATGGATATCGATAAATGGTTCAAAACAAAACTTCTGTTATCGACTGCAGTAACCAAATCTGATTGTGAACATAAGTCGATATTCGACATAAACATTAACCCTGAAAGATATAATGTAAAGGGTGAATGTAAAGGTAAGACAAAGACAATTGACAAAGAAGTTCGAGCTTTTTTTGTAAACTTCTACAACCAGCACATAAGTAACAAACGACAGTACTCACTTTATTATGCATGACGCACAATTATACGTATATCTAGGTGAACAGGTATAGTACACATAATTACATAGCCAACATCCAATGAGGTGATTACGTATTTAAGATTTAGACGCATATTGTTTTTTCAGCATGTGCCTTAATGTGACGATTCGACAATCACAGGCGCATGACGTAGTATCAAAATAAGAGAAATAATTGCTGCGAATAAAGACGAAATAATGCACACCGACAAGTGTGTCCACGTTAATCAACCGTTGTGTCGTAGGTTTCTTTATTGCGATAGATGCATAAACAAACTAGATGACCCCAACCCTTAAACTCACCATTGATAACGTAGCTTCTCAGCTCTTGAATCAGCAGTTCCACAACCCCCAGAAAGAACGGAAGGTCGAAAAATCAGTTGATTCGAGATCCCAGGTGAATGCACTTTATTGTAAAACCTTGTCAATCGTAACAATACAAGGTAGATTTCTGGTAGCACTTCACTCGAGTGAGTTGTCATTTTTTTCCGCGGATCGATAGCCGGGTAACTGGCACGCGGTATAATAAGAACGCATAATTATTATTTGAGGACAATTAACGTCAACAATTAATATTGCACACGGTTAAAAATACTTTTTCTTTAATCTATTGCCTGCCGGCCGCCGCTTTCGCCGGCCGACATTTTGATTTTTCGACTAACGTCGGCTGCTGGCTTTCGAATACTGACCACTACCACTACGATTTTCGATCACTGCCGAAATGGAACGAATTTGCACGAGCCCAGTCGAGTCAACTAGGTTGCTCGTACGTTGGGCTGCGGCTCGTAAGGCGCTCAAGACCACGTGCGTGTTACGTTTATTCATAAAAACCTTGAAGGATTCACTCCCTCTCAAATTACGAGAATACGAGAGCTCATTAATTCATTATAATTATTATCATCATTCTTATTATTCTTATTATTTTATTACTTATTCACAGACGTTAACGCGGCTGAGACCACCGATCTGCATTCAGAAAACCAAGTGATGATGCTTCTTTCGTTTATATCATCGTCGATCGTAATCAAATGCGAGACTCTGACACAGATAATTTTTTTTGAAAGGTCGAACCTTGCGGGTACCACGTCTCAACGTAATGAATATCAAATTCAAAAGTATTGCAAAATGAGGATATTAAGTACGCAGTTGCAATTAATAATCGATAATCATCCCTGATGAATTCTATAAAAGGGAAACAATTTTTAATTTATACATAGGGCAATACGGATATCGTAGTTTGTAATCAAGCCACGTTTTTCAATACACCCACCTTGACAGCACAAATCATGACACAAACCAATATCGTCAATTATTATGTATGCTCGAAGAGGCTCTTCAAATATATCAACAGATCATCACTGTGTTCATGAGGCAAATAAATAGAAACGAATCGGCAACTAGCATGCAGCTGATAATATTACGCCTTTATATCTAATACACGCTTGTTTTTCATCTATCTTTGGTTCTCTGATGGAAATCAAGAAAAAAAAAACAGTATCTAAAATTCTTAAAAAAAAAAAAACACCTAACCGCGGCGGAATCATATAGCAAGAAAAGTAAATAATTTATAATACGTGACTGGTTATTAACCATGTATAGTTTAGAATCGCGAGACATTGTGAAAGTATTTACTGCACGGGTCATAGGGCGTTCACCATGAACTCCAATTCGTTGAAGATTCAAGGTACTTCGCTTCTTGGTCCATACCGATTTCGAAATACTGACTAAATTTCGGTTCCCAATATCGCGGATTGTGACTACGTGGAATTAGGGTAATCATGAAGTCCGACCAGTTTAACTATAATATTGCAGAATCTTCTGGGATACTGATTTGTCAAACTGCATTTAATGTCGCAATCGTTATTATGCTGAAGGCTGCAGTTGTTGGGAAAAAAAAAACAGTTAAAAGAGAAAAAAATTTCAAATTACATATAAGTCAATGATCTCAATGTTCTCCAGGCATTCTGGTCACAGGAAATTTTTATTATATCAAATGCAGGTTTCCAATTAAATGGTGTTGGTAGAAATATATTATTATGTACGTTCGTAATTGATCATAATTGCTTTCTGAGTTATGAATAGTTTTATGCGTTCGAAAACATCCTTGAGTATTCAAATTTAACCGTTGGGCTTTCTACTGTAGACGAATTGAGAAGGTGAAAACAGAATACTTCGAAAAATTGTACATTTTTGAGTTAGCCGGATATCATTATAAAGAGCATTCTTTTACTCGTTTATGATACTCGACAAAATATTAAACGAGATTAGTAATCGCTTTATAATAACATAAAAACACCAGAAATTATTTCTTCCCTTTTGTTTCTTTCCCTGTTCACATCATGCGCTATGGAAAAATTGCTCGTAAATCATAGTATCCCGATAATTCAAATAAGAAATAATAAAAATGTGAGATCTGAATAAAATATGAATAAAAAATTGACATCGTTGCCTATTTTTTAATATTAAACGCTTCCACATATCCGGCTTTATAGGTATATCTATACGTTTCGTACAATGCATATATTAGTCATTAGTTACCCATTTTAAGTGTCTATAAACATGTAGGTATACCTATTTATTACAAGATACGTAAATCTACTTATATCCCGTATGAATTCTCTCTCATGATATATTTCTTTTTCTGTTTCTTTCTATTTCATAAACTTTTTCTGCAACTAATTGTAAGATGAATCTTATCTACTCCAGTAATATCCCTCGGTACAATCGTAATTCAATTTTGATACCAGCCTCGATTCAGTAACTTGCATTTGATATCAATATCGCGTATCGATTACCATATTAGAATACATACTCTTGAACGTTGTCTTGAAGATGTACCATAGATATCAATATATCAATGGTTGTACAGTTTTGTCCTTGCGATGACTCTTTTTATTTTTTTGGAGATGTTCGACGTCGGTTTTCCGATTCCGTTATTCTTTTATTACTATTATTGTTTTTCGTTCTCAACAATCCGTAAAAAAATAACGAACGCGTGAATTCGCACTTGTCTGCAATGGTGTAACATAATTACGACAATGTTTATTTATTAAAATTATCTATTTACTCTCCGGGTGTTTCCTACACAACCGCGGAAACCGCACGTTTGTGATTCACAATGCGGACATATTATTTATTATAGCGAGAAGGAATTAATCGACCCTGACTAGATACATGAACATGTCCATTATAGTCGTAAATTCTTTTTTTTTTATTATACAACCAGCTCATGATAAATCACCGTATAGTTTTATTAATATATTACGTTTGTGAAAATTGAAAGATAGAAAAAAAAAAAAAATGAAAAGAACAATGAAAAAAGATTATGTAATACTTTTGAAAAACAGTCTTAGAGGCGATTAGAAAGTACGGTTGATCTATTTTCGGAATAAATTCCTTCGTGGAACTGTTTGATTTGAGTACATCAGTTATCTTATAATGATCGATATTATTAGATCTGTAATCTTCAAGTTCAGATCTTCAAATATATATTATGAAGAATGATAAACTGTACTCTATACTTATAGATTGAAAAACGGAATTTCTATTATATTACCTTCAAAGCATTGTTTGCAGATGAATTCCAGATCCTAATCAAGTTCTCTGAATTTTCCGGGGCTTCTTCATCATCATAACGATTACCTTAGAACAATTGTAATGCGGAGATGGAAGAGCTATTAATTATACTCAACTACTCATCTATGTGATGCACGGATGAATTCATAATGGGAATTTTCTGATTCAAGAAAAGCGTAGTACGATCAATCAAAGGATCGATTCCTTTTACCTGGTGCAAGAAGTCGGTTGTTATAGCGGAAGAAAAAATTCAATAAAATATGAATTGTGGCGGTTAGATCGTCGCCCCGACCTCTCGATCATTGATCGTTTGTCAATAGGTGCAACGAAGTGATCAAAAATGATACCTATTATGGGAGTATAAGATTTTTTCCAGCGGTGGGGGATCCCACCCCTCTACGACAGGTGATTGCAGAGGCATCATGAAATCCTCCGAGTCGACGTTCACCCGGCTGCCGGCTTTCGAGGCGTCCATTTAGTACTCGGGCGCCGATCCACATCGCTTGTCTCGCGTCCGTCCTCGCGATATTTCATTCCCTTATTTTCCGGCTCCTCCTCGATTTCCCAAGAGCATAAAAAGAAAATCAAAGTTTAAGAGTTCCGTCCAGAAAGTGTAAAGATATCGAAAGCCAAAGGAGACAAAAAGAGAGAGAAGGGGTAAAAGAAAATCAGAACGGGGACGGTAACGGAAATTGTTTGGAAAATTAAAAAAATTAAATAAATGAAAAAAATCTACATATAAATGGTGATGTAAAGTATTTTTGTAATCGTCGAGAAAAAGAAGAAAAACAAATTATTATCTTGTTGTCACATAACTAAACGACGATGGAGCGATTGGTGGTGACGTTAATCGTTGCATTAAAATTGTCATTTTTCGTGGTTTTGGTATCAGCAACCCCCAAGACAGTTGACATAATACAATCGAGTAATTTGAACGGTCTTAAAGATGAAGAAATTTTGGAAGTTTTATCTCAAAATAAAACCAACATTTCCGATAACTTTACCCTCGCCGAGCTCATCGATCATATCGGAAATAACACCGTAGATGAAGTGTGGAGAAGAAACGATGAAAACGATACCGATTCGTACACAAATTCATTTTACGGTAAGATTTTTTTGTTCCATTTCATTTCTCTGTCTTTATCACAAAAATCATAGTGATATTTTTCTCATCTCTTCTCACCCATGATAATTTGATACCTTCTAATGTGCGCGATGATACCTTGAATTATTTCGCAAATGATACATTCGCAAGGCTATATGATATAAATGGAAACAGAAATCCACGGTGGTGTAAAAACGCGACATTGTCGCATTGGTACGAAGACTATACGATGATTATTATTATTTTATTTTTTGTAACTCTATAATAAAACGAGTGTTTAAAAGTCTGCAGATTGTGAGAGCCAACCAGACGAAAGACCTTGCCCAGCGATTGCATCCTCTCAGGGAACCTTTACACATCTTACACTTTATACTTTCGATTCTCTTCTCTCTCATCGCTTTTCCTTTCCCTTCTCTTCCCCCTTGTCTTATTATACTCAATGTCGAAGGGGTTCTCATCACCTCGCGTGTTCTACCACCTATAATATTATAAGTGCAGCATATTATGCGGATTTTATGACTGTCATTAATTCTAATTCTCCTTGGTAATGTCCTCGTGACAATTTTTTCTAATTTTATTATCGTACCCGTTGATCATACACAAAAAAAAAAAAAACTAAGAAGAAAGGAACCAATTATTGGATTGTGAAAGATAAAAAAAATCATTCAAATACATACCCGGTTCGTTATGAGTAGCATAGGAGGAAAACTGCTTTTTGTGTTTGAAGAACAAAAAAAAAGAAAAAAACGTGATCTGATTTTTCTGACAATGAGTGCAACGCGGGTCAGACCGACTAGATTGAGTAGTAGAAGTCTACGTCTGGTCAGCCGCGTGAACGTTCTCGAGTTCGTCGCGGTAAGAAGCTTAGAAAGATAGATGATAAATGATAAGTAAATCCTTGGCGAAAAGTATCGTCGGTCACAGACGAATAATGCGAAATTGATGTTACGTATATTCAACAATTATTCAAGGTAAATTTCATTACAACTTCATGGCTCGCTGTCCACAGGATTCACGTATACAACTTGATATAAGAGACAAAGGTCCAGATCAGCTTTATGTCGCGATCGAAGAGCCTGCGTAATTATTATTATTATTATTATAATTAGCATAAACGTACTCATTTACAGATAGCGGAAGCGCATTGCTTTCAAAGGCCGGTAGCCTTGCAGCTTGATGTTTCTACTTTTGTTTCCGTGTTACATGCATAAATAGTTACTAATAATACACGAGAGTCGAGAGAATTATTATTTATATGCAAAATCATGTGCGGGATGTCCAGATAGACACACCCCACAATGCAAATTAGTAAAAAAAGTTGTTTCTAATTCACGACTCTTATAACTGTTAATCAATTATTCGACCGCATAGGAGGAAACCGAATCAATGATTTAGGGTAAACAAATATCGTTGAACCCAATTTGTAGGCGGAAAAAAATAAACATAATTTTAGGATATCAAAAAAAAAGAGAAAAAATGAAGAAGGAGCGCGAACTTATTTTTATTTATATAAAAAAGTATAAATGAATGATCTTCACGTACGTTCGGCTACAACTATATTACGATATTCGCGGTGAAGTAATTTCGAGTGTTTCTATTTTTGACCATCGACCAAAAAAGCAATTCTGAATTGATGAATAATAATGAAAGATTGAATCACTTTAGTACCCATTGCATATTAGTAGGTGTATTGTACCCCGGTTACGAAATTCTTAAATGTAAATAATTCACGTTTGTTCTCAAATATTTTCAGACAGCGTTGGTCCACATAATTTGTAGTATACAGTAATTCCTGTGAAACAGTTTGCAATAACCTTCGTTACAGCTTCTTTTTCCGCTACTGCAGTATGCGGCGTCCACTAATGCACCTGGTTACGAAATTGAGCATATTCTTTTTGTTTTTTTTTTCGTACGCAGATCGGTTCGAATTAGCCTACCTTGTAACATATGTGGGCCATAAAATCAAGCGAAAAATCGTGTGAAAGTTGTTGACACGTTTACACTTTATTGTTTCATACTAGATTTCAATGAACTAGACGCCATCGACCTAAAAATAGAAAAAAGAATAAAAAAAACCCGTTCCATAATTGCTATTTTTGAAAAAGGTTTGCGGTATATTTTTTATCCCGATAACTAGTTCCACACCGTTTGGTAATAATTAGTACTTCCAACGCGTGTACGAAGAAAATTTTTGATACGTTGGTGATAATTTTTAAGAAATATCAAGTTTACGAGTAGAGTTTAAAGACCTTGCATATAATATGACGCGGTTACGCAACCCGAGGGCCGGTTTTTTGTTTGCAAATTATTTGCGAAACCGTGTCACGTAATATATACGCGATAGAAACCTATGTGTGGAATCAGGAATTCCGAATTCTGTGAGGATTTCAAGAAGAACGTTGAGTTTGTTTAGGATAATTCATAGTTAGTTTGCATTAAAGTTTACGGTCAACTTGCCCTTGAAACTTACGCAGCATCTTCAAAGTTTCAATTCGGAAAACGTACATTGCACCCGCGTGGTTCGCGCGGCTTTGCGAAGAGGTCGATTTGCAGTGGAGAAATTTTTTTCAACCGGGTTGGAAAACCTGTTACAATATTCTCAGCCGTTGCTGCACTCCGATACTAAATTGAACGAACGGCGTCGTGAACGCGATTCTCTTCTAAAGCGCCGTCGACATACCTGATGAAAATATTTTCAGAAATCAATGTGAGAAAATGACGTAGTTATACCGATAACACAACATACCGCTTTGCGTAATTTATAAACGCTACAGTTAAAATGCACGATTCGTACGTACGTTGTTCGTATTTACTTTCAATTCAGTCGCAATCCGCATACTCGTTCTCAGCAGTCGTTCATTGGCTACCGTTTGCCGGTTCTAATCCTCGATCGAGGCAAACGGCTTTATAGTTTGCAGTATTAATTCGATGTTCACCATGCTCACTGCGTCTCGGTGCCCCGTAGAATCTAAAGTCAGCTGGCAGAGCCGAACGAATTAACATAATATGAAACGCATCCTGACAAAGAAAGAATAGAGCTGGATCAAATCTCTCGATAACGAGAACCTTGAAGATGCAAATGACCTGAGTTTTCAAGGATACACGATTCATAGTCAGGTGCGAACTAGGCTCGATCGAAGCGATTACGTGCAATTAAAATCGTAGTTCGCTTTTTGATTTCACGTGGGGCCTAGAAACATATAAGTAACTGTATAGGTATCGCATAACTCCCCGACTTCAAGGCCACTGCATAATAAATATGACACCACATGGCACAGATAGCAAACTTGGAAGAAAAACTAGATGTGGCTGAATTAATTTCAGTCGTGAATTATATAAAGCCGATTTCTCGCACGTGTGTATTGATCGTATTTTTGTTTATTTATCAATTATCACGCAAATAGTTATGATGTTCGGTACACATGCATAACGAATATGTTAAACAACTACTGACGCCAATTGTCACTATTCAACTTCACCTTCGCACCGAAGGTAATTCTTACGAGTAAAAAGGTAATAATGTTGAGATGTCCGATCGTCACACGCAAAATTTAAGAGGTCATCTCTAGCGAGGCGTCGAAAAATTTCTAAATTATGCGTTCATACGAAATCAAAAGTATATTACAACTGGACGGAGTTTGCGTTGTTTCTAAATCGCACGTTAGAGTTTGATCTCGATTGCGGATTTCTGGTAAAATTCATATTTGGCCTAGTTTTGTCGTATAACATTAAATCGTGGGACGGCCTTGCAGCGTGTCATCGACGCGGCCGGGCAATGAAAGTGAATATCTTGATATCTAGCGGCAGTAGCAGCAGCGCAGTTAAGACCGCTCCAACTAGCACCCAATACTCTATTCACGTGACGAAATATCGAAAGTAGTTTTGTCCCGCGTTCTGCAGCAACAACATTCGTAGTTCGATATATTATGGGTATATGTTATACGAGAATGGAAGAATTCTAACGATTTTACTTAGAAAACCGGCGCTTTTACCACCAAAGTTCAGTATAATTGCTGCAGGCCGAAGAAGTCAGGGCGATTACTAAATCGGGATCGTCTTTCGCAGGTTCTTCATCCTCGCGGGTCATCCGACAGACGTCCCGTTGATGGAATATTGAGATAATGAACTGGAAAGAGAATAAAAAAAACAATTCATGAAAACTCTGTAAAATTCCCTCTAATTCCGCCGTGACACACATTCGCGCAATTGCCTTATAAATAACGATGATGCAGTAAAATACATTACCTGTCGTTACTAGGATTTATTTATGGCGCTATCGCATGTGAATGTCGATAAAATAGGTAAATCTTCAACTTGGAACTTCCCCGTCCGGATCAAAACTTCGCAGGGAATTTCCCTGGCCAATTATTGCCCTCTGGCACCGGGGTGTAGTGTGCATATCTTATGTTGTCTTCCTTTCCAATTAGTCAGGACTCTCGAGATGACTGGCACGAATTTGCATTCGTAGGAAGATGATCATTCAATAAAATGTAATAACCCACACTCACTGGCGATGTGTTGTTCTGAATCTAGCAAATCATTTGCCCAGATTTAACAACTATCATTACGTAGGTACTTAATAGTGCGAATGCACGTTACCGTAGAAACATTCAAAATTCGAACACTTGTTATAATTGGCGGCCTACTTACAACAGGATATTACAGAGATGGAAAATTTTGTCGATTAATTGTTACAATCGAATTACTACGTTGTATCACCGTTACCCCTTTAACGAATCTATTGAATATAAAATTGAAAAATGTAAAAGACAAACAAATCATCGACGTCATTTTGTCAAAACTAGCTTTCGTGGTTGTTTTTTGGCACATTTCAACTTTGAACGTTGAATGTCATGAGTGGAAGTTTCGTAAGTCGCTGATCCCGCGATGATAACGCAATTAATTGAGAACATGGGTATTTGTGGGGAACGGCTGTTTTGTAAAAATTTGGAGCGACTTGCAAAATTGGCAAAAACGAAAGTGGGACACGAATTGTGGGTATATCATGACCCCGCGATCGTCCATTTCGAAACGGTATTTCGGGGCTAGTGAAGATCACTCAACAGCCCCAAGGCTTGAATTTCCAGCTGATTGCTCAATTTTGAAAATGAAAGTACCTGCAACGGAACTATTAGATTAGGTTTTTCTGTTGTTATCGTGATTATATTACACACGTTGCACTGCAGGCTGGCTATTAGTTGCAAGTGCCTGCAACCTGTTTTCAACATTTTTCTTGGAATAATTTAACGAGCGTTAAAAGTTAAAGCATACCTAGCATAGTGATTAGAGGTGACGTAGATCGCATGCCATTTGTGTGAAAAATCCAAGTGGATTCTGGAAAATTGCGAGAGAACATGAAGGGATTGATGATTTTCGTATTTTTCTTTTCCAGCCCAATTTACAGAAGAAATTGATAGAGAATCGCGGCATCTTATGGATTTCGTTCCCGCCTATCAACCAGGGACAGGTCCTGTGAGCGCAGAGTGCCGCCGAGAATCTGAAATCTTTAAGCAGGAACTGCAAAAATTTAGCCTCTGGGCTTTAAAGAGTAAGTTATTCAAGCATATGCATTTACCTATATCCAAATCAACTGGATGATTTCAAAACTATGCCAACTTGCGGTTAAGAGGTTTCCTTTATCACATTACATTTTTAGTTGGTCTGGGTCAAGAGCTTCATCTTTTTCGAATGACGATAAACTTGTATCGCTGAATATATTATATCATAATAATTTTTTGTATCTTCGCTCTCATCTGCACTCGGCACTAAAGCGCTATGAATTATTTTATGATAATCGTTTGCCGCACCTCAAAATTAGAAAAAAATAACATTTCTTATAATACCTTAACCACCAATCGTTGTTACCCCAGTGTTCGATGCAACGGCTAAGATACCTTCGGGAATTTTAAATGGTAACGTAAATCAATTTGGGGACTTCGACGAGTGCGTGGGCGTGCAGGGAAATGAAGGAATTCAAGGACAATACTGCTTGGCATATTTAAAACTGGACATCGATGAGTCACGCCCGGATCTGAAACATATTCACAAACTTTTGCACGCTCATTACGCGTTCAAGAGCAACCTAACGGACGTGAGTTAAATGATGAAGTATTTGAATTTTATGGAATCTATACGGGGCAAGTCAAACGATTTAAAATCGTTCGCAAGCCAAGATCAATCGTTCGAGTCAAGTTCTCATCTAATTAGCATATTAGCTGGTATAATATAAACGTGCAAATTTTGTTTTTCTTCTCTCCGATTTTCACTTTGCTACCGACTCGATAGACATTTCTACTTGTTTATATTTTTTTCCTTTAGCCGGGTCACCGAGTGCCCAGATTCGGTACGGTAAACTGGGCAGTCTGTACGCCCGCTTCCTGTTCCCCTCAAGACGTCGAGGCGTCCTTGCGTCACACTCTTGCCAAGCACACCGCTCGTACTGGGCTTAAAATAACTGTAAAAGTTGACGCTGAGATGTGCCAAAAAAAAGTAAAGGGCTCCTATCCCATGGAGACAAAAGTCGCTAGGTGAGATACCGTTTAAATCACACGATTACAGATAAAATTAAAGACGGATCTTCTTCTCCGTTAAACAGCGCGTTCTTCCTGGCAGTGATCGCGTTAGCTTTGCTAGCTACGGTTTACGATCATTTAGGGATTTCGGCGAGCGAATATCTGCTGTCCTTTTCACTGAAGAAGAACTTCAAAAAGCTCGTGTCCCTCGAAAGAGCCGAGGGCGACATCGCAGCTCTGCACGGTGTAAGGGCGCTCAACGCAATGATGTTAATAGTTGCCCATAAAAGCATGGCGTTGTTTTTCAACCCCTACGTTAACAGAACAGAAATGACAGAGGTAAATTAATGGGACCAACAACCAATTTAATGATTGCACAATTATGAAAGAGAATTATTTCGTTCACAGTACCTCGGTAAACCTTGGACGGTCATTGGACGAGCGGCAAGTCTTTATACCGATCCGTTTATCATGCTCTCAGGACTTCTGACGACCTATTCCTTCATCGGAAGGCTCAACAGAACTGGAAAATTGGACGTGAAGAGCGAGTACCTATCGCGTTTACTGAGGTAATGGCTGACACGATAATATTTTTAATGTACAATTCATGAATTCTTGGGAATATTTTTGCGCTTATCATTAATAGATTGGTACCGACTTTGGGAGCCTTGGTATTATTCTGCACGTACGTGATGCCTTTTATGGGTTCAGGACCACAATGGAATTTAGTGGTAACGCACCACGCGGACATCTGCAAGAAAACATGGTGGAGAAATTTTCTATTCATTCACAACTATTTCGGTTTTGAAAATATGGTAAGTCTGGATTAAAACATCACTCCAAAATAGAAAAAAATTTTAAACAAGGCAACTGACCGTATCGTTTGTTATTTTCTTAAAGTGCTTGACGCACACGCATCACTTGGGCATCGACACGCAACTGTTCGCTGTATCGCCAGTGATAGTTTTACTGCTTTGGAAAAAGCCGAAATTCGGGGCTTTTTTGCTAGCTAGTCTCGCTGTATTTTCAACAATACTTCGATACAACGTCACCTACGATAGGCAGTTGAACAACTACGTCTTCTTCGGTACCTCGTGAGTAGTTTTACATTTATCACAAACCGAATGCGAACGTCGAATTTCTCCGACTAATCTCTAATACTTTTATTTCTATCGCAGGATCAAACAATTGTTCGACACGGCAAATCACTCCTACATTCTACCGACTCACAGATTAACCGTCTACATTATTGGTGTTTTCACCGGATACTTGCTCAGAAATTTCCCAAAGAACTATAAACTGAATCCCGTAAGTATGGCGTTACGAAAAAAAAAAAACGAAAAAATCTGTCTGTTACTTGAAAATAAATTAAAAGCAAAATGTTTCCTGCAGATTTTTATAAAAGTTGGATGGGTAGTTTCTACCTTAATGTTCATCGGGGCATTTGTGGGCCCAGCTACAATGGGATCTATAAATTACGTCTACAATCCAACACACGCCGCGATTTATAACGCTTTTTCACCGATCGGCTGGTGCATCCTTTTTGCCTGGATGGCCTTCTTGTCGCATACCGGAAACACGAAGGGTAAGTACGATTATTTCATTTTTAGTTACCCAGTTTTTTGATTTAAACAAATTTTCAGGTATTCTTAGCCGCATGTTCGCATGGCGAGGTTTTCTGATCTGCACGAGATTGAGTTACGCGATTTATCTAACGCAGTTTCCGGTCTTCTTTTACAACGTCGGAATGACGCGGAGCCCCGAATATTACGGTTTTCTTCGAATGATGGTGAGTATAAAAATAGAGTGAAAATTTCTCTTGAAAAGAGAAGGATAAAAATGTATTTAAAAAATGTTTGTTTTGCAGTTGAACATCAGGGAGCTTGTATGGATCGTATTCACTTCGATTATTCTTACGCTGCTGTTCGACACGCCGTTCCAGAACATAAAGAATTACTTATTGCGAAAACCCAAAACATCGGCGGTCGAATCGATGAAGAATGAAAAATCGAAGGACGAATAAGGAACGCCGATTGTAAGACTTGGAATGTTAGCTCGGTTGAAAGCATTGTACATACATAATTAATTTCGTCAATCTCCTGATACGCCATCGCGGTGTTTGGGAGTAATAAGAAAGACGCTCGTTTTTGGTGCACGTGCCTCAGGATGTGAGATTAACGTATTTATAAAACCCGAAACGACGCCTACCTACTATTAAATTTTAATTTGTAAATAGATGAGGTAAAAATTTAGGGATAGCAAATTATCGGCAATGACATTGTCAAACAATTTCGCAGCGACGCTTTCCCAAGACTGATCAAATAATTTTTCTTATTTTATTTCGCTATTATTTCAGTACAAGTATTCACTTATATCCTTGTTCAACTAACCATATTCCTAAGCGAACCCTTTTTTCTTTTATTGGTTCAAACAATCGCGACGCGATTTGGAATACTTGATGATAATTATCAAAAGTGATTAAGAGAATACAAAAAATGAAGAAAAAAAAAATATATAATAAGAACTAGATAAATGAATAAAAATAGAACAAATAATTACCTTTTATTAATATGCATAGCTGAACATATTTTGTAAGAAGGTTCTGTATTGAGTATAGAGATTAGTTTAATTAATAAAAAGTGCTAAGTGATATATATATTGTACATGTATTAGTATTTACCTTTTAGTTGTGTACAGGTATATTTACATTAAAACAAGATTCGATAAAGTAAAATTCAGCTTCTTTTTTCCACAACTTTGCAGATCTTTTATTCACCCATTTCAATTAACAAACTCACATCTTGAAAAATTTACGAAAATATCTGCCCATCTGCTTCGGCTAATCGCATGTAAAAAAAGGAAAAATAAAAACAATAACGAAGAACAAACCACAAGAAAATATCTTCAGCTTCATCGTTACAACAAAGTATAATACTCTTCATAATAAATTACACATCTCTCGTAATTCCTAATCTCGGTAGATCACTCAATTTAACGACAATTGCGAATTGTATTATATGAATTCATCGACATTATCATTATTATTGTTATTACTATAATTTTTATTATTATTATAATTAATATATATTTTTCTATTATTATTATTACCATTATATCGCAGCGCATTCCAACTGTGTACGTTTAGCTACGTTGCGTCTTAAACCTATCGTAAGATATTTCTGAACACAAAAGAAATTTTGCATCAGCAATTGCATAGGATTTATGACTGGCTTGGAGAAAAATAGTAGGTAAAAGGCGTGGAGATAGATAACGGTATAGCTTTATCGCTGGGGAGGGTACGGGGTGTACTGGACGAATAATTAGTAAGTATATTGTTGATTAAATCTAAAACTGATCATCGTTAAATCAACGAATCAATTGATTTGGTATCGCGGACCAAACCCTGGTGATAATTGTTTTTTTAACAGTACTCGATCATTCTTATGTCTATATCGCTACTCACCAGGGTATTATATCCTCGTTCTTACCTCACTTTAGGTTGAAAATTCACGATCCTTCAGGACGACAGGTGCAATCAATGACCAGGTATACAGTCCGAGACACATCCAGGATGATATCATTTTAACCCACATCGAAGCGGCGTTTGAATTCAGTGTATCCAAACTCGAATTGGGTCTGAAAAAATGACCGCAAGATTTGGAAAAGGCTCGAGAAATGAGTTGAGAAATTTTCAATTATGTTATAAAGATAGATACTCACTTGTACCAATTGGTCAGGGTCATCATAACGTACAATGTCGCAAGAGCGAACATGAGATGGAAGAAACTCCAGCTGTAGGCAACACTGTCATCTTCGTTGTCCCAAACTTTGGCTGTACCACCTTCCTCGTTATCTCCGGTGGGACCTTCTACTGGAACATAGTCTAATCACAATTGATACGAAATGCAAAAATAAAACAAAAATTATAAAAAAACTTCAAGTCCGTAATTTTAGCCAAAGCCACATCGATTAGATGTGTACTAATTAGGGACTTGCGAATGGTTTGCAGAACGCACGATTGAAACTACTGAATTATAAATTCATGATGAAGGCAAGCACACACACACGAATCAATTGCATCCTCTGATCGGAACCCATAACAAATTTTCAAAATGATGGAAAGTAACGGAAACGGAAGCACTCAGCGATGCACACAATCGATTGAAGGTATGGAAAATGAAAAGAGTAATGGATACCAAAGCATAGAATTCTGCGTAAAATGACATGCTTAATATATGGAACACAGGCGTGCGAAATTGTCCTAGTAATGAATGACTCAAATTTAATAGATCGAGGTAATCTAGTTTGAGCGTGTTCACTTGTTGATGTTAAATCTTACAAGTAACGTAATCAACTATGTGTTGTGTATATGTGTGTGTGCGTACCTTCGTTGCCAACCAGGGATTGGTCTGCTTGGTTCCTGACTGCATAGAAAAAAAATATTTTACCGTTATTTAGCAACGCGTTATATTCGTGTTTTCAAAACCTATAATCTTGACTTCTGCACATATGTATAATCGATGGAACAGATCGAATGAAGTGAGTAAGAATTAGACGGGCAAGTTTAAAGAAGTGGCTTGATCAGATCTGACATGCTTCAGCTAAATTTGATACTTACCAGCTCCATTGTCCTTGGCCATTACGTTGTCCGACATCGTGATCCTAGCTGATTTAGAAGCTGTACGAAGCGAACTATACAGGACGCAGGACATCCATATGATCAATCCAATTATGCTCTCTTTATCAAATGCTACCTTGTTCTGAGAAGGCAGATCTCCAGCGCCAATTATGCCCAGCATTCCAGGATTGCAAATGGCATCTAAGCACAAAAATAAAGTTGAATGTTGAAGGCATCGAGAGAATTACTCAACTAAAGGTAAAGTACAGTGACTGAAGAACTCTCACCTGGGCTGTTGGCAACACCACTCCAGGTCAGATAAATGACGTAAAGACTGACAACGGAGGATTGGAGAAGACCACTGTTGGATAGTTTCTCCTGAACAATTGGCAGAATCGATATAGCGCTGGCAATTATGCAGAGAATCAGGTTAAATGAAATAAAGAACTTGTTGAGGGCACAGTCGTTTGGCTGAAAAAAAAGTATCATACATCTGGAATTATGGAAACCGATTCACTAAAGTGGACTAAAAACTAAAAGCGAGAAAAAAGAACGTAAAGATATATATCTACCGTTGTGAAATGGATGAAGAGGAGAACAATGCCAGCAATAGCAAGCGCGTAGTTTAGGAATGTAGCCCCCAAGAGTGCAGCGTACCTGTAAGGGGTAAAAAATGTATTTAGTTTACCACTTCGAACAAATATATGGATATCTTATTGCCAATAGGATTTTTTCAATATCAGTCATTACCAGCCCTTGGATTCCGTATCATTGTAGTTGCCAACCCAAGCATCTGCCCACGAGTGAGCGAAATCAACTATGAGAATTAGCTGGATTATGATAAATAGGAATCCACCAATCATCCCAAAGTACATCCAAGTACTTCCAAACGATTTTTCCGGAATAAAGAAAGCTCCAATCATTCCGCCGATTACCAGGAGATACTTAATTGCCCAGAACCTGAAAAATATCGTCATGACAACAAATGTCTAATGTCTAGATACATTGACATTAGAAAAAGCCTGAACATACCCATTTTGGATCGGAGCTCGAGGATCCTTGGAACTTTTGACTCTTATCATGATTGCTGACATAAGTACAAAGAAAAGAGACAGGATAAAACAGAGCCTGTACACAGCTAGATATCCAACAGCAGATTGACAGTCAACGGTGTATGAGGAAGGAACATAATTGGAGCTGTTGGCGCAGAAGGGGACCTAGGATGTAAAACATGCAGTGAAATTTTTTTTTCATTTTCCTATCAACAAATCTAGAACTTAATAGATTATTTATCATTACCTTCTTCAAAGTATCTTGAAGACCAGGGGAAAGTGTAATACACGCAGCTACTGTACCCAGCAATAACATGAGGGCATACATTATACGAGTACTGGTGCTGTTGCGACATGTTGGACATTGTGAGCAGCAAAAACTGCATGCCGTGCTACCACAGAGGCAGGCGAGCTGAATAAAAATATCAATGATTAGATAGACAACAGATAGTGTGTTTGAAAACAGTGTGTATGCATATATTTCTTCATTTGTGGATATCGGTAATGCATTTAGCATTGAAAAAAAGGAAACAATTGTCTGTGAGCAATGATATTTGTTTGCGGATGAATTAGTAGATAACAGAATGACTGACAACCACGAGAAATGAAAGTCAAGGAAGATTCACGAATTTAAGTATCAAATATAATCATTAGTTATGACAGAGCATACAAATAAATGACAGTAAACAGAAATTAATGATACTGAATATAAAATTTAATGTGCGATGAGAAATGCGAATATTTCTCAATGTATCCAATTGTGAGTCACCATAAAATGCGGTCAACAGAATCCCTCAAGTTTGAGATGCGATAAAGGTGAAAAAAAACACAAAGGAAAATGAAACGCATTTTATCGATCTTTGAAGATATGATAACCGTGATGAAACCAAACAATGAAGAACGAAACATATATCATATCAACGTTGTATAAAACTCCAGAATTAAACTGAGTCAATTGAAACTAATAGAAAAGTGATAGAATCCTTAAATTGATTCACCTGCGCTGTAGAACAGACGAGACCCATTGTCACCAAGTAATTATTTTTCTCTGCCTATAGCAGACACTTGCTTTTTACAATCACTGATTGAAAGTTGGTTCTTTAACTTGGGAAATTGGTAAATATCGCAAATTATCTCTGGAGAAGTCTTCAATCCAACGAAAACTTTACTGCGTCAACCAAAGCACTGATTTCATTCACAACAATGGCGGAGATAGAAGATAACCACTAGCAACAATCCGCATGCGCTGATAAATGACAGCTGGTTACTTCGTCCCCAGTTGCGCTTTCCTAGAGATGGCGTCAGCAGTCAGGATATTTCCGATATTTCTCTTCAAAGGACTTTCCCGCGCTGCACGCCGGTTGCGTTTAGCTTAGAGCTTACCGCATACCGCCTTACGCATCTGTCAGGATCAAAGTAGCCAAGCTAGATTGATTACACGTGATATTTCAATTTATAAAGTAAACGGGATTTTAACTCAGAGTAGCTTCTAAGAAAGATCGAATAGCTACCCGAAAATTACTTAATACAAGTAAAAATGGATCAATCGATGGAAAATTCCTGCAAAACTGAAGGTACACGCTCTATCTAGACATTATTGTAGTATATTGTTATTAGATATTATCTGACCATGCATAATATTTTTTAAGATAATACAGTTCCAGCATTTCAATCCATGGAAGAAAGTACATCTCAATCAAAATGTACCTGCGCATTAACACGAAAACTTATAGCCTACATAACAAATACATGTAAACGAGAGACAGAGGTATTTGAAAACATCCAAGAACTTCAGACAACTCAGTCTACACTGATGCAGGTAATTATTATTTCTAAATGCTGCAATCGTAATACGAGATGTACAACAAAATAATTGACAATTCTTCGAATTCTTTCACAGGTGATATCACAGGAAATGTTACGATATGCCCAGAATGAGGAAAATAGGAGAGAGATAGATCAGGAGAAAATAGCAATAAAGAGGGAGAGGTTGAATATGTCGAGGGAAATGCTTGATCTGAAGAGACAAAATCTGGAACTCGAAAGAGCAAAGTTAATAGCAATGATGAGAATCAGCGAAAACTTGACTTTGATTGCAAATTCTCTGAAAAGACACTAGACCTGTTTCTGCTTCATCCTACTATTTTTTAAATACTTTAATTACAATAATATTAAGATTTTCGCATACCAACTGTGTCGCATCAAGCCAAAGTGTTTTTTTACTGAATATATTTAGTACTCACAGTAACTATTTAATGATTAGTGCCTTGTATTAAGATAAGATTTCTTCATTATAAGATTGTTATTTGTTTCAGCAACAAAAATTGACTTTGTGGCAATTCGTTTAGATTTAATACTTTGTCTAGAATTACGAAACTTGAGCTTTCCCTTATTTCATAATGTTCAGATAAAACATGTTTTATTAAGTTTTACAAGTCGTTGGTGAAATATATTCTCAGAGTTCTACGACTCGATTTTTTCAGTACCCAGTCCTGAGTCCTCAATTGCCTGATCTATTTTGAATGTTAATACTCTTCCTCTAAAAAAAAAATGTGGAATGCAAATCGTTGTTTGGTAAGTCATTTCAAGAGTCTTCTGCACCAATTAAGATACAAAATAAACGATAACAGCCTTTGGCTATCATACGATCAGATTAGCTATCAATATAACTATACCAAATCAGTTACGTGTCATGACTATATTTATACCGACATCAAATTCAATTTTGAAGTATGTATCAGAGTACAGACAGTGTTCAACAGTTAGCACAATGGAGGAAATTATATTGAAGTTATTAAACAACAATGTCGCCATCCGAGGACAGGTAAGTAAAATGTTAAATAAATGAATTGAAAGTGTATAGAAAAATATTCAACGTATTAGGATGTCGCACTAGGATGTTTTCTTACAATTCAGGGTTTCATCAAACTCGCGGAGGCTTACAAAAAATCCAGCAGCATGTCGGAGCTGTTTCGATTGCTGCGTTATTCGAAAAATCCAAAGGTCTGCATATTGCATGCTGTTGCATATTGATACGGTATCAATAGGTGATCCTAGAGTTACTCAATTGTATTTAAAGGTCAGGCAGTATGCTGCGGTACTACTAAAGAAGCGTCTAGAAAATGCAAAGCATTGGGTTTATCTATCAGAACCAGCTAGAACGGAATTCAAGGCGGTTGCCTTGGAGGTAGATATACCAGCAATTACTTCCTGAGTGTTTTGCTTTCACATCTATCACATCAACTGAATTTTCTAGAGATTGATGAACGAAAAAATCGCTCAGCGAAACGATCTAGTTGACTTAACAGTCATAATAGCCAATCACGAACTAATCGGACGGTCAAATGGATGGCCGGAGTTTTTTGAATGTATTCAAAAGCTGCTCGATGATGACACTTCGGTTAATAAAGAGGTACGATATAGAATAATTAGGGCTTATTCACGAAAAATGAATGGGTGAAAAATAAACTCGTGATACTACTATCAAGGTCCGTTTCTATAGATTATTAGATAAGTCGTACCTCACAATTTTTCTCAGCTGGGAATATCGCTTCTGTCGTTCGTTGCAGTGAAGATTCCAGAAGCACTTTTGTATCGCAGTGAGTTAATTCTTGGCTTTTTAAAAAAAACTCTTCACAGTATACAAGAGTTGAATAGTACGGTTGTCTACAATATTATCCTGACGGTATTACATCTTGCTCCCAGAGTCAAAGACCATGAAAATGTGAGTTTTTCTGTAATCAAAAAAATAAAATAATACAACCATTGCAAAAACTAATACCTAATGATCTATTCAGATAAAAAGTGCACTTGACGAAGCCTTGCCTGAAATCATCTGCTCCATTCAAGCATTAATAGAATTCGACAGTGATCAATCTATCAAAGTGATCGATCTACTCGATGGAATTTGCAAAAGTACACCAGAAGCAATATCACTTCATACAGCTATTCTGGTCACGACCTGTATTTGCATCGCAGAAAACACACTCATGAACGATCCACTCCGAGTTAAAGGGTTGAAAATAATAAACCGAATAGTTGATACCAGAAATAAAACTATTCGCGATCAAAATCTAGTCATACCAATTATTGGTGAGTTCATAAGTGCCAATTCAATTATTGCTCAATAAACAACATAATTCAATGTATTATACTTAATTCTTTCTCATTCTACTTTGATAAAGAAACCACGTTACTGATAATTTCCGATAATATACATCTGATTACAGATACGATATACAACGTTCTAAGTGAACCTGTTCATGATGAACTAGGAGATTTCTTTTTGAATGCATCCACAAATGACAAAATACCGATGACCTGTGCTATGCAAATTTTGGACGTTTTAGCCCAACATCTACTACCTGAAGAATTGATACCACAAGTGGTGTGTGCGCTGAATAATTTTACGTGCATAATTTTACGGGATGTATTATAGATGTATTCTTTTATTAACAGATACGGCATTCGGAATCGATGCACGAATCGCCCGACATTTATTTGAAACGAGGATGTTTTCTAGCCATGTCAGTGGTCGTTGAACATTGTTCAGAGTTTATCGTAGAGGAATGTTTGGACACGTTTATGAAATACATACGACCAAGTTTTGCAGATTCTGGACCGATAATCAGAAATACCGTGCAATTTACTCTCGCCAGATTCTCAAAGCATCTTTGCGGTAAAAAGATTGACGAATATTCTGAAGAGTTGATTTCAGTTTTATACAAATACTTGGAGGAAGTAGAATCAGATATTCTGCAGAATGTTCAGGAGATACCTGCGATAGATACGCTTTTCTATATGCTGAATGAATTTTCTGAATCCTTTGACGAACAGAATCAACCGTACCTACCGAAATTGGCCGATTATTTGTTCAACATTTTGGAATCAGATATCACTTCGGCGAAGTTAAAAAAATTAGCGATGATGGCCTTTTGCAGAATAAATAGTGCGGATAATGAAATGTTACCATACTTGCAAAAACTTATCACGATCCTCAAGGATTACCTGACCAAAAGGGGAACGGAATCAGAGACGGATGATCTACATGCTGCAGTTTTCCGTAAGTCATATAACTACCATCACCATGATATACATTTTACTAGAGATTAATTTTAACATTCCTTTTTTTTAGTAACGCTTAGTCACATCAGTCAACGTATAGGTAACACGGATGTCCTAACGGAGGCCGAAGGATTCTTAAAAATCGGTGTAGAATTGCTAAAAGACAGTGGCAATCCAATTTTGAGGAAAGGTATTTACGAATACGTCGCATCAATAAGCCATTCGGTACCAGAACTTGTAGCTGTAGTAATCCCAGAGATTTTTGACGATATTATCAAGAGCGTTCAAACAATAAAGAGAACGAAGGTGAGTTTATATAATTTGTACCTAAAATTGGTATACTTGTAATTCACATGAATTTTTCGAAATTTCTGGATCAGAAACGGTATGAACCAGACATTAGAAACGAAGACATTCTTACGTACCACGAATCAGAAGATGACGATGATGATATTGATCTTGATATTCAACAAGGGGTCGAAAATCCTCCCATCGATGAAAAGGAGGCTGCGATCAAGGCTTTGGGTGTATTTGCGGAAACACTTGGGTGAGGAAAATATTAACAATATAATTATTTCACATAAACCTTATATACGCAAATTGTGTTTGCAATTAAAATTTACAGAGAAGGCTTCCACTCATATTTGCAAACTTCTTACCGAGAAGTTTTCAAGATGATTGATTTCCCGTTATTAAGGATCCAAAAAGCAGCGCTCCGCACGCTGCCGTTATTTTTCAAAGCATTTTCGGCATCTGGAAAACATGAAGACAAAGAAATGATAAGACGCTCAGCTGATATCCTTATACCAACCCTCTTGGGAATAATTAATAAGTCCGACGAGGATGGCCTCTTCGTTAGCGCAATAAGAACATACTCAAACATCCTAAGATTTGTCAATCCTGAGTACGTTTTAACCGATGAAAATTGTAGGAGGGATACTTTGAATTGTATAATTGATCTCCTCTCAGGTACAAACCTACATTACAAAATTACCCATTTTCTCGTCAGTATCGTTCTTATAATTATTGTCATTAATTAAAGGTACTAGCACGTACCAAAATCGCAAAGAAACGCAAACCAAACGGGACGAACGCATTACATATGATGCTGGAGAATTGTTCATCCGGTTTCAAAAAGTAATCAGCTCAAATGAATGCCTTGATGCATTTGAATTGGTTTTAATACCACTTCTTCGTTATCATGAGGTGAGAATTCACAAATGTTAAGAAAAAACCGGGGGGGTATACCTTAGATTTTTGTCGATTTTGGGGTCAAAAATCGACATTTTTTTAAATCGATCGTAGGACACTTTTCTTACGTATTTTGACCTCAGGAACACGAATCTGCAAGTTAAATTGATCTATCTATAAAATTGATCGAGTTATCGCCAATTTATCGCTCTGAAAAGTGAAAAAATGAAGATATCTCGATGGGATATTTTTCTAGCTCAATTTAGTCGACGGATTCGTGTTCCTGAGGTCAAAATACGTCAGAAAAGTGTCCTACGATCGATTTTTAAAATACTTCATTTTTGGCCCAAAAATCGAAAAAATCCAAAGGGGTATACCTTAGATTTTTGTCGATTTTGGGGTCAAAAATCGACATTTTTTTAAATCGATCGTAGGACACTTTTCTTACGTATTTTGACCTCAGGAACACGAATCTGCAAGTTAAATTGATCTATCTATAAAATTGATCGAGTTATCGCCAATTTATTGCTCTGAAAAGTGAAAAAATGAAGATATCTCGATGGATTTTATTCCTAGCTTGATTTACTTGACGGATTCGTGTTCCTGGGATCAAAATACGTCAGAAAAGTGTCCTACGATCGATTTTTAAAATACTTCATGTTTGGCTCCAAAATCGACAAAAATCTAAGGTATACCCCTTTGGATTTTTTCGATTTTTGGGCCAAAAATGAAGTATGTTTGAAATCGTTCGTAGGACACTTTTCTGACGTATTTTGACCCCAGGAACACGAATCTGCAAGGTAAATTGATCTATCTATGAAAGTGATTAAGTTATCGCCAATTTATCGTTCCAAAAAGTGAAAAAATAAGGATATCTCGATAGGATTTATTCCTAGCTCGATTTACTTGTTGGAATCGTGTTCCTGAGGGCAAAATAAATTGAAATGGCCTATGAGCCCGAAAGAAACCTTATTGCATCGATCCTGAATTAGAATAACGTCTTGTTTTCTATCTTCACAGGAAGGAACCTCGACTGAGGCGAATACCAGCTTCAGTATCGAGATTATTTCAGAAACCTTCCAAGCCCTAGGGTGCAAAGCTGCGAAGTTTGGGTCCAAATTTATCCCATTTTTAATCCAATCACTTCTTTCCCTCGATGCTGCAGTACGAGGGCAATCTTGTAAAGCAATTTCAAAATTTGTACGCTACGGAGGAGAGAATGCACACCTGTATCCTTTAAAAAAGAAAGCTTGGCATCGATATGATTCAAAAATTAAAATGAATATTTTACCTTACAAATATTCTTACACTTAGATACTATCCAGTCATATTACAGACGCTGTTAACTGCCCTTACAAAAGAATCGGATGATGTGATAAAAGACAACTTGATCGCCTCGATCAGCACCTTGATTTCGTCAAATTACTCCTCATTGCCAATAGAAGAGGTTTTCCCAATCATCATCAGCTACCTTCCACTCAGAAAAGATGATAACGAGTACAAGGCTGTTCTGGAAGGAGTTTTAACTCTGATTAGAGACCACCACCCCTGTGTCAACGAGCACTTACAACCGTTGGTTGAACTTACTGTTTGGATACTTCAAAAAAATTTGACGGTGGATCACAAAGGTACATAAAAATAACGAAGATCGAGGTATACAATAATTAAAAAGTCCCCAAACTAACTGTCTCAATTATTTTCAGTTATTCCAATTTATGCTACCGAGATTTTGGAAATCGTACAAAAAGATTATCCAGACGAATGGAACAATATGAAAACGTCTCTTTCAACAGACGACTTAACATTCGTCCAACAATTATTTCCGGTCGATTCCTCCGACGGAGCTATATTCGTGTGATCTATCATCCCATGAAGAAAGAAAAGAAAAAAAAGGAATATCCAATGAGTTCATTCGAATGAAGAAAATATTATTATTCATAATAGGAATACACAAAAAAGGAACAAAATGTAATCGTAAAAGCTGTTGTATCATTACATATACCTATATATATTAGACATGAAATATTTTTTCAAAAATACGATTCGCATACATATTATTATGACACGTATAATATGTATGGGCTATTATCTCCAAATGATATGCACGTATCGTTATCGACGCGTGTTATATGTATATAGGTATATATTTTTTTGGGTTGTTGAATTTTTATTTTTATATTAGCGAGGAAATCGACGAACCACATAGGATACATAGACGTACATATTATGGGTATGTACGAATATATGAGCCTCGAAAATACTAGTGCCCCTTTGATCTCATAATCTAGTTAATTGATATAACGGTTGTTAAAAAACTATATTAAAAAATAAAATAAAAATAAATGATCAAACAATGAACCTAAAGCTTGTAGCAAATACCTAACAATCGAAATCTATATAAACGGGACAGAAACATTAATAATAACAAGAATAAGTAAATATGTCACAGAGTTATTATATGTTATCTAAATTGTAGATAGGGCAATACATATTATTATAAAAGCAAATGCTATCTCTGAATAAATTGATGGTGAACGTGAAAAAGTAAATGTGTAGTCGTTTAAAATAGATAAGAAAAAAAAAAAAATGAAGAAGACTCAATAGCGTCTGTATAATTAATTACATAATTATAACATGATTTATAAATAATGTTCATAGTAATAATGAGAGTAATAATAAGAAGGCACGCGCGCGACCATGATAGCTGTTAACAGAAACAAAAATGTAACGGACGATTAATTTTAAACATCGAACAATACCGTTGTCAATTAGAATCGCTACGAGAGAAAGAGATTTATTTATTCATATTATACTAACCATTAAATTGGTATAAAAAATAAATTTCTCCCGGTAACGACATTTTTCGATATGTTTCGCCGATTCTATAAGAATTTTGAACTCTGCCGAGTAATTTATTAAAATAAAATAATCGTGACGGCAATAACATAATGATTCAAATAATAATTATTGTCAATTCGTGATATTGTTTCATTTATTTTGTTTTTTCAATCAAGGTTCTGATCCTGAGGGCTTGTCACCTTCAGCCGGAAGGGTCTTCGTCGTAGTTGTTACTTTGGTTGTAGTAGTCGTGGTCGTAGTTTTAGTTTTCCTCTTCGGAGGAACCGGAACTCCAGGAGTTCCGGCTGGAGGCGTTTCGGGGACCGAGGGGTCGACTTCTAAAGACTCCGTTGATGGTTTAACAATTTTTTTGACCACTTTTACGACCTTCTTTGGCTTTTCAGGAGAGCTGGAAGCCTCGGCACCGTCATCCCCCTCCTCCTTGGGCTTCTTCACGACCTTCTTGACAACCTTCTTCACTATTTTTTTCCCGGAATCTTCGCCCTCCGCTACTTCCGTTGACGTTGCGCCATTATCCTCTGGTACCTTCTTAACAACTTTTTTAACTACTTTTTTAACTGTTGTTGGCCGAGTTTCCAGACTTTGAACTGCACCAATTGGGGGGCTATTAGGTGGCGTGGCTTCAGTTACAGTAGGTGTAGTTGGAATCCTTGGATCCCTCGTTCTTGCAGGCCGTACTGGGCAAACGGTACTTGGAGAATCCGGTGGCGTTAAAGAAGCGGATTTTGATGAATCGGTTGGTTCTTCTCCTGAAATTTCCGGCTCATCTGTTGCAGGTTGTGGTTGTTCGGGAAGTGCCGCTGCAGGTTCCACTGCAGGTTCCACTGCAGCTTGCACTTCCGAAGGTGCGGGAACAGCTGGAACAGTAACAACTTCCGGTTTTGGAGATTCTGCAGCCTCCGGAATCTCTTCATGCAGCTTTGCACTCGCTGAATCAACGCCGTTGTTTATTTTCGGGGCAATTACTTGCTCAGATTCTGTTTCGGGTTCTTTCGGTTCCGCTACAGTTTCCGATACCGCAGTTGCCGATTCGAGTACAGGGGCAACGACGGACGAAACTACTTCCTCGCTCACGGGTCTTGGATCTTCTGAAACTGACTCTTTCGGCTCAGACTGCAATACGGACTCGGCAACTTGAATGGGAACGGAACTACTGTCCAAAGCAAGCTCCGAAAATTCTGGCTCAGCTTCTACAACTGCAGCCGGTGAACTTTCAACGGCTGAAGGAATTTTACTCCACTCAGAAATCGGCTCTTTAAGACTTTCAGCAGGAGGATCTTCAACGGATGCAACATCAGTCTGCGAAAGAATCGCTGTTTCTTGAGGTTTCGATTCGACAGGAATTTTCTCAGGAAC
Source organism: Athalia cordata (assembly GCA_963932425.1). Taxonomy (NCBI): domain Eukaryota; kingdom Metazoa; phylum Arthropoda; class Insecta; order Hymenoptera; family Athaliidae; genus Athalia; species Athalia cordata. Next base: position 4,075,732 of record OZ010627.1, read on the forward strand.
AACGTCAGAAACCGGAGCTACCTCGAAAGTCGAAATAAATTGTTCCTGCGCCGCAGATTTTGAAGGCACATCCGCCGAAGGAAGATCAGCTGTTTCTTCCGTTTTATCTACGGCGGGGATCGTTTCCGCATCTCGCGATTCAGAAACCTTTGGGGGTTCTGCAGAGGGTTCGGGTTCGGACGGAATTCTCGACTCGGCGATCGGTATCGGTTCTTCAGCATCCGTTTTTTGGATCACGGTTGTTTGTTCCAGAGATATTACCTCCGGTTTAATTTCGGGTTCAATTTCAAGAGATTTTGCCTCGGGTGTTTCTAATTGCGTAGCCAGTGTTGCTTCGATGGTCTCGGAAATGGTCGCGGGTTCGATTTTTTCGGGCTCAATTGGAGACGCCGCTTTAGGTTCCTCGGGTATGCTGGGCGAGGGAATGTCGTCTCCAGATCGGGTTTCAATTTTTGTTGCCTCATCCGTTAATTCGACAGCTGTGTCATAGAGAACAAAGAATCGTTAACACGGGCCCTTGCATACATTCGCCAAAATTACTCAGAATTGTTTTTTTGCAGAAATAAAATTTAATAACTGTGCAAACCATTCAGAAATTCATGTAACTACTGAACAATTTCGTAGTAATTGACATCAAATATCAATTTTAAAGATTTTTCAGTAATAAGCTTCTGCAAAAAAATGAAATCCGAATAAATATTGTAGTAAGTATTCAATTAAGCAAAATAAGTTAAAATATGCTTTCCAATTCGGTGCAACTATGCTACATACATGTACAATGTATGCACATAATAGCGCTGTGCATTTATTATTATTATCTACTCTAAAATCCTTGTCAGAATTCTGAAATAATTTACGTTTGGATTCATAAATTTTCAATGCTGTAAAAATGGTTAGTAAAAAGCGTTAAAAGCGTGTGTTAATTGAAATCTAGACGTAGCGTTATTCGATAAATATATACGTATACCACAAATAACATCAGATTCGCAGATTGAAAGAAAGAAAAAAAAAAACTACAAATCCGACGTCAGCGTAATTCAGCCGTATCATGCTGTAAATCCGGAACAATTATTGCGAGTTCTTAACGAACACCATTCAAAATATCGAACGCCATAAATCTTGCGTCCCTTTCCCAGGGTATATCAGTAGTCGTTCCGTTGCTCGAACGAATTTTCAAATGATAAACCTAATACCCGTGCATGGTAATTTTTTACTATTTACATAGGTATTCGATTAATGTGTGGGCCGATAGTCAATAATTTAATATGTGTCTTGTGTGAGTCATGAGCGTGAGTGTCTCGTCTTTTTTCAATATTTACCCCATCAAAGCAAAACGACAATACAAGACGCAGCAGTGCATGGCGCCGCGGCCTGTTAGTTGCTGTCCTCTGCTCCTGCGTCAAACACTCAAGTTATTAAATAATTCATTTTGTGTTTGAACACCAAACAAGAAATCAATTATCATATCATTATTGTCACTTATAATTAGTATTCATTATCCATAATCTTAGATTCTATGTATTAATATTCTACCAGAGTCACCAAACTTCCTTTGAATATACCAGACACCGATGGTCTCCGTACGTCTATGAAACCAAGAGACATTGACGAATCAAATTGAAAAAAAATTTCAAAATTCAAATGCAACGTGGAGAGATCGGTTCTAATATCATCAGGAAGTGTATGCCGCGCATTCTCAATAACATCAGAATGAAACCAGCAGACTAAAAACTTCGTCACTGACTGTTACAAAAGCTTGTGGGAAGCTAAATATAAATAAAAAATCGAACAACAAATAAATAAGTGAATAGAAAAGAAACTCTGTCAAGGCAAAGGAAAGAATATTATTAATAGCTTATACAGCAATAAAGTGAGCACGATTTGAAATATCAGGTTCCATATTTTATGATTATTATTCATATTTCAATTATGTACTGTGATACTCGAAAGATTTTCTATAATCGTACACAGACAAAACATGAAAATATATTAATCCTAATTGAATAAACTGGAATAAAAATATTGTATTTTATTATCATCTTTGCTATCATTCATCAATTGTCCCAGTTAACTAGATCTGCTTTTGGAATTCGACCTACCGGCCGTTGGACTCGGCTCAGCTTCTGTTGGTAATTTCGGAACAGCGGGAGTTTCTAATTCTAAGATCTCCTCCTCCGCCTGCTGGTCCTTCTCCTGCAAAACACAAACACAAAAAAAAAAAACTAGATCACTAAAGAAAGAGAGGGAGCTTTTTTTGAATTTAAAACCATCGAGAAGTTGAATTCATCCGATAAAAGTCAACTTAAATACTTGATAGATCGCCGAGAAGAATTGTTCACGCATTTCTATTCTATAAAATAAAAGTACTTCAGAGCGTGCAGGCTTAATGCGAGTGCTTTTTATATCCAGTACTCTAGAAGTGTATACGACTATACACTAATTAACCCGCTTGCCATCACCAATTATGTAACAAATATAATTCTATGCATACCTTTTGGGGAGAAGGTTCTCTTGGAGGTGCCTGCCCGAGAGTGCTGCATATTTTTTTCCATATATTTTCGAAGCTGTCGCGTCCCATGTAATCAATTTGCCCTTGCTCCCAGCCTTGTCTTCTCATATGTTCCTCAAGAGCATTTTGTTCCTCACTTCTTGGTTCTCCCAACGTGAGTTTTGCAAGAGCACCAGCAATACCAGCCTAAAGGGAATCAGAAACGTACCGTATATTCCTCACTGGAGGAATTTTTGAAAATTAAAACTACACGACATATAAAAAGAGCGAGAATATGCAATTTTTGTTTTCGTTAGTTTCTTTTTTTTTCATTACACGAAAACAATAAGTCTGAATTCGAGTAGACTTACATTCTAAAATTTAATATACAAAACACAACTGTCCAATGATATACAAACTGTAATCAAAATAGCAATAATAATAAATGTAGTGATATAGTAATAAAATAAGCGTAAAACGTAACACACAAATACACAAAAGCCGAAGTATAGTGACAGATAAAAAAAAAAGAATTTAGGACAAATTACTTACATCGTCGATCGCCAGGTTCCCCTGACTCTCTACAGATTGTTCAGTGAGGTGCTGCGCTACTTTTGGAGGAGGATCTGTGCAAGGTTCGGGACTGTGGGAATGGGAAAAGGATTCTTGGTGGACAGTCTCTTCGGAATAGTTATCGTTTCGTAAATTGTCACCTACCCCCTCGTGAAAATCTCGCGACTCTTGATCACGATAATCGCGGCTTAGGTCTCCGTGAAGACGATCGTTTATAATTTCCTGTGTCCGATCGTGAAACGATTCGTTCACAGCCTCAACGTAACTGGAAATTCTAGAATTCTCCCAATTATTCCGATTATCCTCTACAATAAATCGGTCACTTTCGTTACCCGCGATCTCGTGATGCTCGCAACGTTCTTCGCGGTATTGATGTTCGTGGCTAATTACTACAGGTGTTCGAAATTCGTGATGTTGAACATCGTGATGATATTCCTCTCGATTTTCGGTATCTCCGGTTTGAATTAACTGCGATTGATCATGCGCGTGACTGTAATCGGTGTCGTGATTTTTAAAATCGTAATACTGCGTTTCAGTCGGATTATATTCTTGATTATAATTAACGAAAAACGAGTCTTCCGGTGCAGGTTGAGGGTATTTTGATACGTAGTTGTCCCATGGGTCATTAAACTCTGTAAAGTCCGCAGGTTTTTCAATGTAATCATAATTCGTATTCCAGTCCAAATCGGTGTTTGGAAACTGAGATCTGTAAGAGTTGTAATCGTATCGCCAAGAGTCTCCGTTGATTGGAATTAAAGGATCGGAACAAGTGTTCGGTGAATAAGGTGTGAATCTGTGCCAAATTGGTGCCAATGTACTCCTGGCCTACGCAAGCGTCATTTCATGCCAAAACAGAAAAATGTGCACACTCGGCTGGTTAGTCGTCGACCATAGAAAAAAGCAGTGTCCATTTTTTGAATTGATTTTTTTTTTTTTTGTTTCAAACCATTAAATATTAGCTTGGTGTAGTGCATCCGAAAGATTGTGTGTATACAGAGAAACAAATATATATTGCAAATTATGTACGAAGATATAGGATAATGCTCAAGAATTTTCATGCCAAAAACCGTGATCTGTTATTACTGCATCTGTGCAAAAATAAAAATAGACACTGCAGGCAATAAACTAACAATAAAACAGTCGTACAGGTGTATTAATATAAAAACGCATACTAAGAGCTGTATTAAAATGTAGAAGTATTGCACAAACCACCTGCGATTTTGAGGAAAAAAGAAAGAACATTAGAGCGCAGTTTAAGCCTTTAGCTTTATCGTATGATTATTAATAATTTGAAAGTACGAGATAGAAAGAAAATGATCGCCTATTTATGATCGTGATGAATGGTTCTGTGCTCTTGTGATAAAGCAGTACAGGTGATTCGCTAGTTGAATACAGCTTTTAATATGAAATATGAAAACAGAGGAAAATATACCTTGAACCCCGTGCAACGATTGAAATTAGGGACAACTATGATTATTCAGTGTAATAATTGACGTTCACCACTAAATTGGAGTTAATATTTCAGGAACGTGCAGAAAAGGGTTCAAAGTACATTCTAATATCTATCTATGAATATAAAAAAATATCTATACCTATATACATGTGATTAAAAATATCTGCGATCCCAAAACCAAAATATCTGCAATTCTCTGAGTTAATATAACGAATGTCAAATCATAAATCTGTGTGACGCCTGCACGGTAATCCATATATCGAATTTCTAATAATACCAATATCCGTGGGTGTTTTCACAGCTGCCACCGAAATTCGCGAATGGATTCGACGCAACAAGAGGTATAAAATAATCGAGTAAACAAACTAATTCTGTTTATATGAATCATTGCGCGAAAATATTCAAACATACGCAACTGAATGCATAAACGAGTTAATGTTCAATGAATGGATGACTAAAGAGATGCAGCTTCTTTCGAAAAAACTAATTCAGCTACAATGTTAACTAGGTCTTACCTGTTCAATATACCCATCCCTTATTCCGCGATCATAGTTTGGCTTGTAAAATCAACATACAAATTTATATTTATAATTTTTGTCATTTTACGCGATTCCACCGTAGGTATACAGAAAAGGTCCTCACAGCCTTATCCAAGATACGATAAGAATAGTTTGCATCTGTTTATTTTTTTTTTAAAGGTCATCGTTGACAGAATGTTACAGTTAGCCGAGAAAGAAGGCAAAATATTAGACTCACCATGACTGGTGAAAGCTGGGAATGAACATTTTCGCAAAAAATGTTCCACCAAAGTTGTAGTAAAGGCTGAAGGTGATTGCTGCCTTGCGGTGGGTGCACGACGCCTGTCTCTGTTTCAAAGTATTGAAGCCAGGGTTTCGTTGCTCCGATAAAATGTATTATACGAACGTTGTCACCAAACCTGAGATACAAAGAATAGAATGAATAATCGAAAACATCGCAGGAGTCTTTCGTTGCACAGATATCGTTCTTACTGTTTGTACGCAGGAAGGTACGAATAGGTAGCGGTGGAGCACATATTGTAGATGAAGGGTAGATGTTTAGAGATATCTTTGTGCGCCCAGTCGCTGAAATAGGAATTAAGAAGCCCTTGGTCACCACCGTCGAAAGATCCCTTTTCAGCAGCGAACGCCGTGATCGAAGCAAAAGTCTGCTGGGAAGGTCTGAAGACAAAGACTCCAGAGTTGAAGCAGTCAGGCCAGCCGACGTCGGGAGCAGCTGTCAGTTCTTCTCGTTCGAAAAGTTCATCGCAATTTCTGACTACCTATGTAGACGTGAGAGAAGAGTAGTTTATATGATTGAACGAAATAAATGATCAACTTGGTTTATAATTAATAATTATGAACTTACGAGCGCGTCAGCATCGACAAAGACGCATTTTTCATATTGGGTGAGTCTCCAGCAATGCAATTTTGTAAATGTGATACCAAGTTCCGGTCTTGCTAGTAGTGCAAGATTGGCTTCGTCCTTTGAATCCAGAACGTTAACTTCTTGGACGAGGGAAAATACCGTAGATAATTTATCCCTGAGAAATCAATAAAACAATTATTCATTAATTAAATAAATTATAGATCGTTCTATGATGTGTATAATTTTAATCATTGTAAACAAGGTGGATTTAATTGTTTACAAACAAGTTCGTTAGCCGTTTGCAATTGCCAAACGCTTGAACTAGACGTCTGGCAATGTCAACTGCGCGATCGTTACAATTCCTTGGCATTATGCCCTGCAGTGATGCTCTAAAATCTGCAGTTTAAGGGATCCCTATTAGAAAGTCTAAGAAATTATCATGTCAAATATTCAACAGTTCGTTTCCTCATTCGTGACAAAAGCATTTGCAATTTTTAATAATTCCATCATTGGCAGGTGCGATTTCAGTATAACGCTATTATTATTATACAAGTTTACAACACTCCGTACACACGTATTCTAGATACGAACCGCACACAATGCTACCAATGAGATATAAGGTCGTAAATAAAAATGCAGATAAACTTACCGCGGATTATGTTCACGAGGAAGTTTGAAGTTTAAGTTTATGCGATGATTAAATTCCGACGTATAAAACGACTGTCTCAAATTTATATTACGCATCAATATTCAATCAATAATTAAACGCATTAAAAATTTACCTCATCACTTGAGTAACTCCTGGTGTGACGAGAACTGCAAGCTCATATTTGGTACCAGCCCTGCGTAAAGAATGCGCCAAGACAAGAGCTCCAAGGGAGTAAGAATCGTTGGTCGCCAACGTCACCCATGCAAAACCTGATGATAAGACATTAAAAAAACATTGGTATCAATTCACAATCATGAATGAAATTGAATCGTTCGTATGGTGGAGAGTTTATGTTATGTAGAATCGGATCGACTAATTTTATTAATTGGAGACTGTAAATTGGCCAAATCTTGTAGACCTTAGTTTACAGAGAGTGAGAATCTGCTGGTACCTCGTGCAAATCGCGTGATTCACATAATATGTATGGACTTGATTACGGAGAAATTGGGTCGAATTTCGACTAGCTTGTTGATTTATTCATGTCATTGAGTTAGGTATAAATATGTACAGTGTACTACATGTTAAGTAACTGACCTTGTATATTAGAAGATAAAAACAAAGCGAAATTATGCGATCAGGACACAGAGTTCAACGCGTTATCGGAGCATATGAGATAGTAAGTAATGATTTACTTCAGATTCTGATTCAAAATCACGCTTTTTTAGTCAAAATCTGAAGATCGATTCAAGGCAAGAGGCAACAGGGTCATCATTCGCGATAAAATTGTTGAATTCATTTCACAGCTACGCTTTTGCTGCAAAAATTTATTGCATTCCGCGTCGGAGACATTGAAGGGAAGTATTGCACGAGGGTAGAAAAATATATATTTTTTTTTTTTGCAAGATACGACAGCGCAATTGGCCCTAGTCCAAATCTAAATATATATATTTAGATATTCGACTAGCTACGTAGGATTTGCGCCTTTTCCTTGGCATTGTGAAACGCCTTCTATTTGTATAAATTCGAATATATCTATATAGGTATAATACACTGTATAAATTTTGTATCGATTCTTATCGAACGTGATTCTGTTCCACGCGCTTATATAATAAAATACATGTATAATACATATAATATTATGCAAAGTGCATGTGATAAGTTATTACACACGATTAATTAATTAATTGATTAATTATGTATAATAAGCAATTATGAGAACCCATATCAGTGTAACCAGCGTAATTCAGTGAATAATATCTGGTGTATTATATCCAAAACTGACGCGTAAAGTCTTCGTCAATTCATTCAACCGTTCTTGCGTGTTGCAGATTTGTAGGGGTAATTTGTAAATAAAAACAGGTATACGTATAGTATAAGGAACTGTCGCGGCGATTAACTACGGATAATATAATGAAGAGTAAGCAACACAGCTCACACGTGTCTAGCTGGTATTATAAATATCACAGGCAATGTGCGCAGTGCGAATAGAGTAAACTTGTACTCAAAAGAATAGTATAAATTCTATGCAACACATGAAGATCGGATTTCTTCTACTTCAAGTCTATACATGTATACCTGCTGCTGCTTTTGCTACTGGTCATATCCCTTCTGTCGTTACAAGAAACTCGTCGAACTGTCTTACATTAATTCAAATCAAAATTAAATAAAAAATCCCGCTGTAATTAGATAGTTTTTCAACATACTTTATTTACTAGATCTAAACGGACTCGATCTTACGATCATCATATCAATTATAATCAATTATTTAGAATTTATTGTCCGACTCTATTTAACAAATTAAAACCTATCCGTCGATCTATAACAGTTTCTAAATTCCTGAGTCTAGACGATACAATATCATTTCATTTTTTTTTTTGTTTGTTTTGTCTAACGAAGTCGAGATCCAGAACGCTGTGATGTGGATAGAGGTCGGTTTAAGACGTCTGAGTGAGTTTGAGGCATAAAAAATGTCTCATACGCAGAGTACGTACAAAGTATAAGATGCAGTACATGATACTATATACGAGGTACTCTTACTCTTGCCTTTGACTTATTGCTTTAGCTTTGCTTTACACTCTGTACGAAACCTGATATCGGCAGTCTGAGACACTAGAGGTCTACGGCAGGCTCAGGAAGGATATACTTTATATATAGACCGTAGTTTATATTTACACACGACAACGCTTTGGACTCATAATAGATGCGCCATATATGCATTTTATGTACACGTAGAAACGAGACGTTTACTCTGCACAAAATCCACCAACGCAGCACGTGCTTTTCAACCGCCCAACTCAGCTCATACAAGCCTTGCCTTAGGTCAAGTTGATAAACAAAGAAACTGGAAGAAAAAAAATTTCGATGATATAAGAATAACGATAAAATGTACCCAGAGAGTTGCATCGTTAATCTTGCTCTGATATGTATAAATTTAACTTTTATGCTTCTTCCTTTACTTTTTCATATTCTGGAGCATCCGGGCCAGCTGGTTTAGTAGATATTTTTATTTGAACGCACCGCGCGTTGCAGATATCTGTCGAATTATTCTGACATCAGGGCGACATTCGATCGGGTTTGTTATGGAGACAGTAAAAAGAATTTGTGTATATAAAAATATACGTCACAGCTGTTTCAACTAGAAAAACGAGAAGAGACGTGAAGATTTTGTATTTAAAAATACGATGGTACGAAATAATGTCCGGCATTTGGCAAGGAGCCGTTTTAGTACGGTTGCCAGGAATAAATACCCTGGAGTCTGCAGCAAATTTTTTTTTTCACCTCACGAGGTCCATCCTGATGTATGTAAAACTCTTCACACATGTATTCAGCATACACATCTTGTAAAATTCTCCCCGCCTATTGTAAAAGTTGCAAGACGAGATGTTCTTAATTAGAATCTCCATACACGTGCAGCGTTGTAACGTCGGGTATATTCACATCGTCGAACAAATACTATTACGTACATTATATTTGGAGCGACTTTAACTCGTTACAATAATTATCTGCATGCTTATACACATCTTTTTTTTAGAGTGCTTTAAAACCGAGTGTCTCTCTTCCTCCCTATCTCTCGCTTGCTCTATATACTTACTATTCTGAATTAGACTTTTAAATTTAGAATAAACATATTGCGAGGTTTAAACTTTACATCTGTCGTACTCTGCATACGTTAGAATAAGACTGTATCCACTTTCACTGGGATAATAGCTTTGTGGCTCATGTGGTATGGATTTCGATACAGTTTTGAATATAAGATTACCAAATGATTTTTTTTCTTTTTTCATTTGAATTTTTTCAGATAAACTACGCGCTTAATTTACAAGCTACGACGTGATCATGGCGCGCAATAAATTAAATAGCGATAGACGACAATCTCATAACAATAATTTATTATCCTTCTATATATATTGGGGCAAAAACAGTTTTCAAAATCAGATGGAACGTCGAGAACAATTGTGCTCATGATTCAGATTCCAGAGATTTGTTTGTTTCCAGAATTTTGTGGTTTTCAAATATCACCGATATTCTGAAGCTTATTAAAAGGTGGGTGAGCAGGGATTATTAACTGCTTGGATTTGAAGGTCATTCGGTCGCGATGTTGGCCATCAACTTGCGCGGTGCATCTTTGGATTGGTGTTAGTGAATTAAAGTGTTAATGTCAGATAGATATAGTTACGCTAAATGATAGATGAATAGTTTTAATAAAACTTACCACCCATTGCTGATGGGAATATTTAATTTCTTCAAACAAAATAACTTCTCTCCGGAACACACCCACGAAACCCCGAGTCTAGACCCCGTGTAACTGACAGAAGCGCTCCCTGTCAGCGCCACGACACGAGTGATGGTTTAGACGCTGAACGCCATTTTGAATCAAACTAAAATTAAACAAGAATTAAACTCCACCGTGCCGCCACCTTTAAAAAGTGACGCGTACCAAGGTCGTTTTCTGAACCTGTCGCGACACCTGCCACAAGAACCTCGCGAATATTTTTGGTGGGTTGTCTGCAGTTTTATAAAGAAGTTTATTGTTTTTTTTTTTATTCTTAATACATAAACATTTTTATTTATTAGCTCGAGCCATGCATTGTGAGGAACCAATGTCCACCTTGGCTGTTCTACACGAGAGTGACTTAATATATTAGTGACAATAAAAATAAAATATCGTAATAACTAAAATGTAGTTGACACGCAACCGCATATGTATATTTTTGCCGATAATCGGAGGAAATATATATATCCTATGTAATCAACTAATACATTTATTAGTTTTACTCGCAATCGACCATTATTTAACGAAGTTATAAAATGGCAAGTTCACCAGCTAGCATTGAGAATCAAATAGACAGTTTTTTGGAACAGTTTAAAAGAAGTGCTACTCGTGCAATGGAGGACAGAACTTCAGCGATTCGTAGTAACAACAATACCAGTACCTGTTTAACAAGAAGTCGCAGTGATAATTTAGACCTGGAAATTCTCGAAGCTGGTAAGATTCATGCAACGGATTTTCTGAATTCCTTCAATCATCAAGTAATGACAATGATAATTAGTCGGTATTTCATGCTGCATATAATGCAGACGAATCAACGCGCATGCCCGTATCGTGTGCGGTATGTCATGTAACGTGAGGGTGTCACCCTCTTCTTATTATTATGAACACATATGATAGATAGTCGCGCGCATAAGCCGCAGGGACTTCCGCAACGAGCAACAATCACATGTTACTCATAATTTTAAATAATTTTCGCGATTACCGATAAAAGAAATGGGAAAAAAACCAATAAACAATCTTATCTCGTTTCTATCCGTACAATTATTATTTTATTTTGGTATTAAATTACACCAATTAATTTACGCGCAAAGCAGTTATCATTTGGCGATAGACAGCTGGCTAATTGTTACAATTATGAATTGTACGTACAAGAAAAACAATTATTTATCGAGTTTTTGACAGCTCGCTACTTTTAATTCCGGCACGTGCTTCTTGCTGACGCTTATTCTGATTGGTAGGCGCTTTTCCCCCACTCCTAAGTTAGCCGAGTGGTGGGGGATGCCAACGACCGTCGTTTGTCGTCTTTTAACTCGCGTTGGTCGTTGTCAAACAGCCGGCGGCTGTCAACGCGAAACCTGCTTCAGTTTAGTTGACGAATTTTCAGAACCGAAATTTATCGATCAGGAAACTTAGCGTTAATAATTTCGCGACGTACTTAGCTGACGCATGAGTTAATAAATTAACAGGATCACCGAGTTGAGAAGGCACTTCGTATACATGAATTTTTATCAGACATAATGAAGTGAAAATCGAAGTACACAGAATGAATGTAATAATTAATAATAATAACAGTGTTTTCAATACGCAGTAGAGATATGACTGGAGTTTTCAAATTATAAAGTTGAGTCAACAATTTAAAAATCGCACGATGATTTTACGCAGAAAATCTTCCCACAGCTGTAACTGCCCCTGTCATCAACATTGCACCACGAGATGCTCAGGTTGGAATTAAGTGTTATAAATATTTCAAGGATTTTCATTTACAAAATATTCCGATAAGGAATTGCAGTATCGAACTGCGTTCTTGTAGAAAGTGCTCTTTAAATTTTACGACTCCGGAGCTGCCTGTGCTGTGCCAATTATTGCTAAGATAAGAGTTATCGATTCCACTTTGCACACCGTGCGTCCTAAAAACTGCCACAATGCGATATATTTAATTTATTCAGCTTTTTAAAACAGATAAGAAATACAATTATCTCGAACTAACTACTTGCTGCTATCAATAATTGGTTTTAAATTCATACTATTCATATTTTGGAACGACAGTTGAAAAATAGCCGCCATCTTAAAACCTCCCCATGTGGTCGCGCTACAACCGCAAAACTTTTTATTTTCCCCTTTTTTAAATCTTCCCATTTTTTCAATTAATTCATTTGATCCGAGTCCTAAGAGGCTTCTATTTCCTGTAAACAACAATTCTGTTTTCATTGAACACGTATATGTATGATGAGTTAACCGCAGATGTATGGATCAGAGATCATTTAAAGATCACTAATATTTTTCTGCAACATGAAATCCAATGCTTGAGAGTTGAAAAAAAAAATTATAAAGAGTAATTCAAAAACCAGAAAAAAATTGACACAAACATTGACATTGCAAATAGATAAACGGATTTTGTGGTATGCCCCAATGTGATTCGGCCCTGACACATTCTCCCACTCGCGCAATGGAGCTCAAACACGTTCGCCATTTCGGAACGGGTTGTCGATCGAGAATTTCAAGAAATTTATCGTACTTGTGGGTCCATCCGTTGATCTTCGTTGTTGACAAATATTTGCTGAATGTTTTTTGTTGATGCAGTACCTGTTTCCGAATGAAAATCTATCCGCGATGACAAAATAAAGGTAAGTGAAACCACGATCAATCTATTGTCATAAAGACGAAAATTGTGCGACACGAGCATTGCCAGCGATTCTCGACCATTTATAACTGCTAAGGTATAGAAAGATAATGCTACGAGACTGTTTACCTCGTGATACTTTTCTAAAAAATTCGGTTCAATAGTTAAATCAGGGCTAAATGAAACAGAAAAATAACTGGGTTTTCTATCGTATTTCGAACGCATGTTTCATCATTAATTCATCATTTAGATGGAAATAACTACTCCTGCTGACAGGGAGACAGAAGCCAGCGAGGTTCTCTACAATCTGTTGTCTATTGAGCGCATCGCAAGTCGTAAAGGTACCAAGGCAAATTCAAAAAAGAAACAAAAGGCTGTAAGTATAACCAAATTTCCAAGCACCCCACCTTCTATTGAACAGTTCAGTAATATTAATCTCTTATCCTAGGCTGCTCGATCCATTGATCTACTGGAACAAAGTTCAAAGACGTCTCTGAAAATTTCACAAGGTAAAGCTCCAGAATTCGAGAAACCAGGTGTTAGCGAGCCTCAAAATCCAGCTGGACTTTCTGAGAGTGAAGATGTTGACGAGATCATCAACTTGGATATTGACGACTCCTTTACACCTGCCATTGTAGAACGGGATCCCGAGGTATGAAAATATAATTTCATGGAAGACTAGCCATGATGATCATAAAAAAAAAATTTAATTTCTCAGCTGACTGGTGATGAGGGAGATGAAGGCGCAAAGATTAGCCAGAAGAAGAAGCAGCGGCCGACAAAATCAAAACAGAAGAAAGTTAGAACCGAAGGAGAAGCGAGTTACGATCCCACTCGTTTAGAAGATGACGCGGTTCAAGTTTTAGAGAGATTTAAACGGGGTTGTGAATGCCAGGACGATCACTGTTTCAGTGGGCTTAATCCAGAATCTGTTTACCGGCACAGACTTAACATTGCAGAGCTTACCAAAGCTGAACATGATATGTACTTGATGGGAGTCACGATGGCTTGTTTGACTAATCCATACCAGACAGCAAGACACACGGAAAGAAGGCGACTGCGAGCGCAGTACGTTTATCAGGGACGCAGAGTTTGCTTAGACGCTTTTCTATACCTTGAGAATTGCACGCATTATCAGATAAAAAGAATCCGGAAGCACCTGATAACACAAGGCGTCACACCTAGGGTTCATGGGAACCATGGAAAAGTTCCGCATAACACATTTTCACTAGATATATACAAAATAGCAACAGAGTTCCTCAAAAATTTTATAAATAAACAAGAGTCAAAACAGAAAGCCACTGCCAAGCACGGGCCTCTGCATCTTGCCTCAGATGTTACAAGAAAGACTGTTCATGATCTATATACGAATTACTGCAGAAAGTTATCACCCGATATTAAGATTATGGGATATTCGACTTTCAGGAGATTTATGAAGGTACAGTTTCCACAGGTCAAATTCGCCAAGGTGGAATTTGTTGTCAAGGGACAACAAAATACTTCGCAAAACCAGAACTCCACCCTAAGAGGAGATACGGAAAGAAGAGATGACGAAAGACCCAGGACACTTGTTGCCACTGGCAACGAATTGGTTCCGCTAGTTATAACGAATGGAACTGTCGAGCAAAATGGGGCATACCTTTTAACACCAGTTAGCAAACTGCAGGATGGTGTTAGCTACCAGCTCACACCCAGCGGATTTTTAGTCAAGAGTTCCAGCACCCCCTCAATTGTGACTAATGTCAATTCCATATAATCTATTCTTTAACTTTCTCTTAATTGGAACAGGTCATTCAATTAAAATGTACTACGCAGTATGCCTAGCAACGACGCACCAGACGCTAGTCACTAACAGTAATATTTGTCTTTGAGTATTGATAATTTTTTAATTCTTAGCACACCGTACAAAAACGATACATCAGATGTAGTAGCTTTTTTTTTTCAAACGAACGCAAACTGTAAATCGTAAAGATCTACTCTACATTTTAATTAGTATATTGTTATGTAATTTATGCGTAATTTGATCCCCACTTCATTATTGGTTCTTCAGTAAAAGTAGCTTGTGATTAAGTTGTAAATTTGGTTGCAGGAGATAATAAAGTGATTCGATACAATGTACAGAATTTGATATTCCATTATTTCAGTGCCTTCACAAAAAATCACCAAATCTTGCAGATTACGTCTGTTGACCCAGAAAAATTTCATTACGTTCAAACTTTTAGTAAAACCGTTGGAGCAATTAATTTTAAATGAATTGACTTCTTTTTTTTTTCGCTAAACCTATCTTTCTCGTTTAGTGAAAAATGTGCAACTGTAAAATACAGTATGGAGATTTAAAACGGTCTTTGGGAATAGTGTGGATATTTTTTTTGTTTAATCTGTTTGATGAACTTGACTCTTGGAGAGATACCGGAATGAAATATAATTCTTGTTTAACGGGCTCTTAATTATAAGCTTGACCATGGATGCGGGTTCCCCCTACACCTGATCAACATCCAATGAAACTTATTTGGCTATATTATGATACATAACTGGAAAGAGAAAGGTCGGGGTCAACTTATAAAAAGTCATGGGATTTCTTGTATTTTTAAAATTCCTACCTGAGGTATGCAATCCCCTCACCTGGATGGCTAACAGTGACTCTCAGATCCCTTTGTTCGAAATGCATAAACTCCCCATACAACAGTCTTGAAATGCACTTTATTTGGAAAGGATCTTAATCCGTTTGATTATGAATTTGAACTTCTTGAACTATATCATTCCATAGAATGAAATGATTCCACATGAAGCATAATTGGTTCAAATGCAATAACTAGGGATATCTCATATACTATAAACTTTTTTATCTTTGAATAATTGGCTTAGCTGTTTGAATGGTTCCGTTAAGTTCTAATGATTTTATGCATGCCAGTAAGCGTGGTGTTTTCATTCCTTTTTTTTTTAGGTGTGTAAACAAGAAATAGAAATGGATCGATTTATATGTTTATCGAACTCTGGAATTGAGAGCCTCTTAATAAACAGTTATAGCTGTCAGCTGGGGGCTGGATGGTAAGACAGAGAACTGCTTCAGACAGTCTGTATTGGCAATAAGGTCACATCAGTGCAAACGTCAGGTTCTTTACTCTAGTATTTGTTCAATGTATTACTCCAGAGAGATATTACGCAAGCCGAAATGTGTCAAACTAATCATAAAGTAATGTATTATAAAATGTTGAGAAAACTTCAAAAGTATTTATTCATTTTATTAGCAAAATAAACAGTCCAAAAATTTGATTCTATGAGCAGGTGGATGGAAGGTGCATCTCTGACAATGCACTGCAATTATTTGCAACGCTCATCAATCATTCCAAGTCCATCGAGTATTATAGAATGTGTATAATTTTTCTCTTGTTTTTTTTTTTTGGGAATGGAACAACTCAACTATAGATCAATCATTTTGTGTTATTCCTAAAAAATTGACTTTGATTTTTGTACGAGAATCATAATCACAATGTGTTCAGTGGATATAATAAGATGTTATGTGTTACAGAGGATGTCGAGAGCATGACTGGTGAGATAGAGAATGGAGACCTAGCTGTGCGAGACGTTGCAGATCTTCTCCAACCACAGTATGCTATTATTACAGGTAAGAAAGCAAAACCAGCAAAAACTGATCATTTTATTATTTGTATCAAACCTGCTCTAAATGTTTTCATTTTTGAATTTTTGCAGGTGGAAAAACACGAGAGGGCTGTCCAATAATCACCTTTCCAGATAACGGCAACTTCCAAAATTTAGGTGACTTGGATTACCAGCGTCTCATGCTCTATCTGACCTCGGTTCCAACGTGAGTAAGAGATCTGTAGAGAAAGAACCGAGTATTATTAATTGTTGGAAAAAAAAAATCAGTATTTGGGAGTGAGGAAAACGATGTGAATTTTAGACTGCAGGAGGCTGATTTGGGATTTCATTTGATCATCGATCGGCGAAACGATAAATGGAATTCTGTGAAAACTGTTCTATTAAAAATATCTGTAAGTTTACTCATTCAAAAAATTTGTCCTTTGTATTACCAATTTTGATTTGCCATCAACCACGACCGTTTGATTTCAGGCATTTTTTCCTGGTCTGGTTCACGTGGCGTATGTTCTCCGGCCAGCAGGCTTCCTCCAGAAAGCCATATCAGAGGTGTCTAACAAACTATTCCGAGAAGAGTTCAAATTCAGGGTCATTGTCCTGGCCAATGTTCTTGAGTTGTCCGAATTCGTCGATAAAGATCAACTCACGGAACAACTGGGTGGTGATTTGCCCTTCTGCCATCACACCTGGATACAGAACAGGATTGTAAGTATTGGAATCAAATTTCTGGTATTAACAATCTATAGAAATGTCGACTATTGATGCTATTTTCATCTTCAGAGTCTGGAGAAATTCTCTTCTATAACTCAAGACGTCTCCCTCGCTCTGGACTCTTTCACACGTCGTTTAGCCGAAGTAGAATTTCCCAACAACACCTTAGCCACCACCACGTTGCTTGGCCAACAACAAGCTGAGTATAACGAACTAAAGGAAGAAATCTTAAGCGCAGCTAAACACGGTGAAGCGCTTTTGGATAGCGTGCGACAATTGACTGGCAAGGGCACTGCCGATCGGCTAGGAAACGTGGCTGCTGTGGAGAGGTAAGCCCATTCGAAAAATGTTCACATAACGTACTTATAAAACTTGTGAACGTACTTGAACTTCCTCATTTTCTGTCCTCCCTAGGCTACTTGTGCAGCTTGAAGAAACGGAGCGTACATTTGACCTTTTTTGGTCACATCACAGCTCTCGACTGAGACACTGCCTTGCATTACGCCAATTTGAACAGGACTTCAGGGAACTACAAGCCAACTTAGATCAGCACATGAAAACAGTCGGAGATATGACGGAGGTCGGAGAAACACAATCGAGAGTTAATCAACTCCTCCGCGATACGTCCACTTTTCAGAGAATATGCAGAGTAAGTACTACTCCTCAATGAATTTAATCTTGTTTTTCATCTGTCCACGATATCCGTGTGTTAAATTGTGTAAAAAATTTTAGAAAGACTAATTATAACATAGACATGTCTCAATCAGAACATTGAATTACAATTAACATTCTTTTCAAGTATAAAATGTCACAGAATGTCAAATCTGATTGCTTTTAATGAAGAACAATGATCAAATGAACTATTTATCGATTACGTCGACTAGTTATTTTTTTTTTCCTGCTATCTGACAATCAGAAATATATCTAACTTAACAGATTTTCTTGGCCATATTGTGAAATGATAACAGAAATGGAACTCGATGAAAGCACCATAATGCACGATCCAAATCAGCATTTATAATGTTGTGATAATTATTGAAAGACTATAACGAATCAGTGTAAATAAGGAGCAAATGAGATAAAGTAGCCAATACGTAAATGAGAAAAACGCTGATTTGGATGATTTGCACACAATAATGCACACGATGCACAAATGTTAAGTTGCACCGCTTTCCTGATTTTGTCGATAGTCCTATTTGTTGCATACCATGTGGATTTGGGTCTTGGTAAGCAATCCACTTGACAAGATTTATATATCTTTTAGAATTGTTAAAGATTATTTGTAAATCAATCGTATGCATACCTGAACTACTTGACATTTATTATTCCTTGAAAAAAAACGTATTACTGTTTCATATCTTCTTCTACGTTTTACAAGAGAGCCTTTATCTTCCGCGTGATCTGCAATCTACTTATATATATTTTTATTTTATTATATACTTGCTCACGATCTAGTCATCCTCATAATAAAAAATCCTAGCATGCAGGATGAAGGTTCACGCCTTCCGTCTCTCTCTATGCTAATTAAAATACTTTAATTCTGGAAGAAATTTAACAAAAAAAAAAAAAGCATGGTAAAATTATGAATGCAGTCAACGTCTATTACGCACCATGTACTGCATGAAAAATAGATCGATATGAGGATTATTTTGATAAATTATGTTTCTTCCAAGCAAAATTAATAATATGGATTCACGATGTGCGAATTAGAATTTTGTTTAACAAAAATTTCGAAGAAGAAACAGAATAATACTTGATAAATAATCCTTTTTAAATAAGCATTTGTACGTATACCTTTGTATATTACAAAAAAAAAAAAAAACCCCGGAGGTATGGATGGTGTGAGCGTCTGTTTATAGGGAGACATAGATCGGGCCGAAGAAGTCATATCAGCTGGACAGCAGCTGCTTTCTGGTCGACATCAGTGCCCGGCTGAAATTGTTGAGCCAAAGTGTGCGGAGCTGCAAAGAATTTGTACAATTTTGGGTCAAAGACTCGAGAGAAGATTGCACACTTTGACAAAATGCAGAGAACTTATGGAGAGGATCGACAAGGTGCGTTATATTTACTAAATACTGCGTTTTACTATCTGATTCTCATGATCTCAGAAAATACGCACTTTTAATTTTTTGTTATAGGCAAATACTTGGTGCACGCGAGGCATAGAAATGCTGGCTTCTCAAAGCAATACAACAGTGCCTGAAGAAGCTCTTCAAAATCTACAACAGTTGATAGACTCTGCTGCAGAATTTCGACATCCACGATGCATATTCCAAGATTCTATAACACCAGAGACTAAAGCGCTGGTAACGCAGGTTAGTAGATGGAAATTTTTAACTCTGACTCAACCCCACGAATCTTGAACAATCAAAATTATCCGTCTCCTAGGTGTTGCAAAGAATAGATGACGTATTATTGATGTGCGATAAAAGAATAGTAACGCTTAAACAACAATTGGTCAAACCAGCTCGACCCGTGCAAACCGTAACGCCAGAGCCAGCTAGACCGATACAGCCTCCGCCTCAAATGGTTAAGCCTAGCAGAGTTCTAAAAAAAGCTAACACGATGCCAAGGGTGAGAATCGTTTAGAATCAAAATGTATAGGTAAAAATCCGAGAATGGTATGAATTTATATCACCCAATCGTTTAACAGATGGAAATGAGTCCAATAGAAGGAGAATCTTCGTCCCCTGAAGGAGAACCCCGCGATTTGGAAGCTCTCCGATTAAAACGGGGTCACGTTCTCGCCGAGCTTATCGAGACTGAACGTATTTATGTTGCTGAACTTGGATCGATAATTAAGGGATACAAGATGGAACTTACTAGCGAATTAATGGAGCACCTGGTGCCTGCTGCTTTAGTCGGGAAAGCTGATGTTCTATTCGGAAATTTGGAAGACATTTATCTCTTCCATGGAGAAACTTTTCTCAGGGATCTTGAGAATTGTATTTCTAACACTGAGCTTGTCGCGCTGTGTTTCGTCCAGAGGGTTAGTCTTATATGATTATTATTTATGTATTCTAAATCGAAATTTCTTAAAGTACGTGTGTAAGATTGTATTTTTGGTTTTTTTTTTTCAGCGGGAGATATTCTTCAGACTTTACAGCTACTACTGCCAAAATATTCCGAGGTCTGAAAGACTGAGAGAGCAGATTCAAAGCGAGCCACAGTTTCTTGCCGCATGTCAGCAGAGACTTGGACACAAACTACCCTTGGCTGCTTACTTGTTGAAACCTGTTCAGCGTATCACAAAGTATCAACTCTTGTTGAAGGATCTTTTAAAATACAGCGATGATCAGTCTTGCTCAACTCAACTTCAAGAAGCATTGGATTGCATGCTGGTTGTCCTCAAGTGCGTTAACGACAGCATGCATCAGATAGCCATCACCGGATTTGGCGTAAGTATCACTCGAGTTATTGTCTATTATCGCATACTGTTGAACAAAAAGTTGACGGTTTTGTGTCGATGAATTACAGGGTGACCTGGGAGCTCAAGGTGAACTTTTGATGCAAGGTTCTTTCAGTGTCTGGAGTAGCAGTAAAAGGGAACGTTTGTTACGTCTGAAACCTTCGCAGAGGCATATTTTTCTATACGAAAAAGCTTTCATATTTTGCAAGCACAGTAAACCACAAGCTCACAACAAAGCGACATACCATTTTAAAAGATATCTCAAGGTATTTCCTTGTTTTTTTTTTACATGCCGCAAAGTCTCATAGGCCTTCAATTATTAATATTAATTATTTTCGTTTCAAATTGAACCCAGATGTCACAGATTGGTTTGACTGAATCAGTGAAAGGTGACGCTAGACGATTTGAGATATGGCTGCAAGGACGTGCCGAAGTACATACTATTCAAGCGTCAAGTATCGACGTCAAACAATCTTGGGTACGTCAAATAAAAGGTGTCCTGATGTCACAGCTCGCTGAATTAAAGGGGAAACAAAACACGGCACTCGGCAAAACCAATCACAAGTAAGATTCTCCGTCTTGCAAAACTGTTGAAGCGTTTCTGAAAATAGCGAAAGATAAAAGGCAATTTTTTTCATACTTGATTTTATCAAATTCAGGCCTCTACGTCAAACCATATCCTGGGAGGCTCAGAGCAGTATATCTGGATCGCTCCGCACATTGTCGGTTGACGGCAACAGCGTAATTACCCACCCCATGGATCTGCCGCAAAACACAGATGACGACGTAGCTTGGAGTTCCGAAAACAGCAATACGGATGATGAAGACACATTTGGAGAAAATCCAGGACTCGCTCCGGTGAGTACAATGTACTGCACGTCAGATATATTAGAAGAATATTAAAATTATTTTCGGAAATACGTGAATGATCCCTACAGATATTATTTATTTTCTTAATCGGAGAAAATATTTCTCATCAAATTTTAACTTCATGGGATAAGATTAACCGTCGACTCTCGTACAACAATAATCAACTTGTAGATATTGCTGAACTTTTATTTTTCACCACTTTCTTCAATCATGAGGAAACGATCAGTACCGTTTTGTGGGTCGTTCGACGAATGAGATTGTAACATTTGATCTAGAATAAAACAGGGATTCGTTATTTTTTTGTTGTTTTTTAGGGCGGTAGATACGTAGCTTTAGCCGATTACTGTGCAGTCGGTCAGTCGGAGGTGACTATGCACGAAGGGGATAATTTAGAGCTACTTAAGGTTGGTTGTGCCGGCTGGTGGTTTGTTAAGCTTATCAGCACCGGTCTTGAAGGCTGGGCGCCAGCAGCATACTTAGAGCCAATTTCACGGAAAACATCCCGTAGCTGCCAGTCGGTAAACAGCCAAGACACCATGTGAGATCGGCGACTAACACGCTAGAAAGGTCATAGCGTGTTAGATATTTTTACTTTGTAAACTTGGGGGGCGGTGTGTGAACCGCTGTTCCGCGTTGCTAAAATTCACAACTCGCAGAAGTCGTTAGAATATCTAACAAAGAGAAACGGAATGAAAAAAAAAAGAAAAGAATAATGACATGTCCGAAAGCTTTTTTAACTGTAACCGCAGTTTACTCCAATGCATGGATGAACGGTGTTTTGAATCCTGTATCACCTGAAGAGAAAAAAACATTTAGCGTAGCCTTAGATGTTATTAATTTATTAAGAGAGGCTTGAAAAGCCAGTCTTGAAAGCGTGTAATTGTTCCATTGTCGATCGACGTAGGAAACGTAAAAAACTGGTCATCTCCTTTCCATCAAGATCTCATCCTAAGGTAGCGGAATGTTAACACCGCGGCTATTTATCTACGTGTCCTGAGTATCTAGTCTTAAGAATCACGTCTTAAAGAAGGACTGACCAGTTTGGACACGCCTCAAGGAGCTAGTTATTGGCCATATTGCCAATTTAAAATTTAAGATTTGTTGTTAAACTGTCATCGCTTGACCAAGTACCCGGCCCTATTCGCCGCAGATGATAATAATTATCGTTATCAATAAATAAAACATAAAAAGAAAAAAAAAAAAAAAAAAAAAAATCGTTGACCGACGAGACCAAGCGATGAAAAAGACAAAAAACTAAATAATACATGCGAACTAATGTCCGTATACTTACAAATATAAACAGCTGACACCAAGTATTACGCAATATCCTAACTTATAAAGGTATTATAAATATTATAGAATATAAAATGGAACTGCATACAATTTTTCACTGTTATAACACACCGTTATGGTACATCAAGCAAAGTGTATCTCTTTGAATCAAACATTTTAGTTTTGGAAGAAAAAATACTTCTTTCCTCTTCGGAGACAAGGACTCAGATTTTACAAATTTTCTAACATTTCTTTTTCTACAGCAACACCCTGCTTGGTGTACTTGAAACATTAAATACAAACGTTATTACTTTGATGAATATTTTTAATATGACAAGGTATCTAAAGTAGCCAAGATCATTGGTAATATATCAAGTTAATATTACAGTTCCGTTAATATAAAACGGTAGATTTTCTGGCAAAGTTCTTTAGGTTTTAAATTTTCATTTGAAAATTTATTCACATAGAATACTTTGGGATATAACGAATATGTTAATTTTTCAATCGTGTAGAACTTGTATGCAAAAATTTTCAAGAGTATCGGAGGGTGGTTTTACACTTAAATCTGTTTTATTTTATTATTGCAATTCGTTGTCTCAACTTTGGACTATAAATTGAAGTAGGTTTACCCATTGAAATTTTTTAACGATAGTGTAAGTATTTCTATTCCGATGATACTCTTGGCCAGTTCGTAATAATAAGAAGTGATAGCGAAGCATTAAAAATACTTTTAGCTAACACATAAATATATAATATACTTATATATAGACAATAATCTTGTCCACGTATAAATAGGTATTACATGACTTTTCAAACTGTTTGCAATAATGACTGTATACATAATAGCCACCGGAAAAAAAAGAAAAAAAAATTAGATCGTTATCTCAGCCAATTTGCATATAGAACAAACTTATTCGCTGTCGGATAATTATTATGTATAGTTGTCAAATATATACTTTCGGAAAACTGAAAGTTTGTGGATATTATTAAAACTAGGTGAATATATATTACGATTAAATTGTTTTGCACGCTCAAAAATAGTATATTCATAAGTATATTATGAGGATAGTTAAGCTTGTTAAATAACAGTTCCTTTCGTTGTTCCTTAAAAGAAAAGAAAATTAAGAAAAAAAGAAAATAAAATAAAAACAAAATAAAATAAAAAAATAAAAGAACTAACAAATGATACATTAGATTATATTTTTGCAAGTAAATAAAGCGGGAAAAAAAAATTACAGAAGTAGTTTTTTCTATCTGCAATGAAAGCTGAGAGGTATATAACATCGCGTGGTACTATGAATAAAGAATTCACTACGGGCAAATACATTCCAAATAATTATATGATATTGCAACATTTTTATGAAATTATTAATAGCTCTATACACAGAGTTGAAGTTTTTATGAAATTGTAACGACAGACTTCATTGGAATCAAAGAAAGAAAGAAAGGATTAAATAAACAGGACAAACGCTGTGTTCTGACATAAGTTTTCAACAAGCAGTATTTCAGTTTTGAAAAGATTAAAAATCTCAAATATTTATCGGGAGGAAATATCATCTCATGATTAATTACGATAATTGTGTTGGTAAAGTTAACTACGAGTTTGTGGATATATCCTAAATCTTAGGAGCTCGGAATCTATGTGCATAATAATTATGATGAGTCGGTAATGTATTAATGGAACACTTTGATGAAATGAAAAGTAGAGATAATCGTAAGGAACAAGAATTAAGGTGGCTATAGATAATTTATTGTAGATATATCTTAGTACAAAATGAATTATTATTTTTTTATTTATATTTTTTTTTTTTTCGATAGATCTATATCGTTCTTAATACACACATGGCAATTATGTTGTTGATTTATCTGTATATAGTTGTGCATTCACCATATTTATAGGTACACGACTAAATCGTTAAGCAAAATAAATACGTGCCAGTTTGATGTTATTTTATCATTCAATATTTCTACTATCTCTTACGATTAGATATTAGTAACTGTGGGTGGCTAGCGGAACTCAAAAGTAAAATATCATTTAAAATTGGAACAGGTATCTAAAATTTGGTGGATGCACGAATCAGGAAACTCAGAAATAAAATATCTCGTAATTTGTTACGCAGCTGAATTACTGCTTTGTAAATAAAGAATCACGGAATTCACAATACTTTATTTAAATGGCTAATACTTCAGTTTTATTTTCAGTCTTCGATATTACTGCACAATCAGATATTCCAAACTGAGGCGGAGAGTACGTATACAATGGAATATAAAAGAAAAACAAAAACAAAAACAAATTGCTGTCCAAAGAAAAAAGAACCAAAAAAAATAACAAACATAAAAAATAACTCAGGGAGCAGCTTCACCATAAAATTAGGCAGATATAAATCTATGACCAGAAAAAATATCAGTGATTTCTACAAATACCTCACAATACGATCAACATACTTAAGTTCACTGCATAAGTAACGGTATTTTTTTTTTTTTTTTATAAAAAGAACAGAAAATCACATTAGGTACTGCAGTATCAGGTACCATTTTGCC
Organism: Athalia cordata; assembly: GCA_963932425.1. Classification (NCBI taxonomy): domain Eukaryota; kingdom Metazoa; phylum Arthropoda; class Insecta; order Hymenoptera; family Athaliidae; genus Athalia; species Athalia cordata. Next base: position 4,101,094 of record OZ010627.1, read on the forward strand.
AAAATATTTCCATCAAACATCGACATTGCTTAAGAGTAAAAACTGCGAGAATGAAATCATAAAGTTTTCTAATCGATATTTTGTTACATGTATCAAGGTACGGATTATTAATCTCATAATGCTATTTGTTAGCAAACTCTGACTTGTCACTCAGCATCTGCAGTGAGTAACGCCCAGTGCTCAGAACAGTTTTTATGGGCTCAACAGCTAAGATACGTTGCTTTGGTGATATATGATCCTCTTTGTCAGGACTATGTGCTCGTTTTTTTGTCATCATTGGTTTTTCCAATTTAGTATAGATTTGATGGATCTTCCTGAAGAGATACCATGCCTGCACGGTCATTGCGCCCTTTGCATTGGCAATCCTGTGTTCGTAAGCATTTTTCATACAATTCCATCTCTGTCTACACTCTTCGTGTGTGTAATCGTAAAGCAAAACTTTCATCTCCTTGGCTATTCTGCTCCATAAGGTATCCAGCTGTGAAAAACTTACAATTCCTTCTTCACGTTGAATTTCCATGATTAGGTCTACAAATACATGAGTAGCTGCGCCGCTCCACCTCAAATCTATTTTGATTTTTTCTTCACCAATCTTGTGTGTTGAATTCACCGCTCGATCTTTCAGCAGTGAACGTCTTTCACCTTCATTTGAGATTATTTCTTGCAGCACACCTTGTGGCTCATTGCCGTGATTGATTCTATCAACACAAGACATCGTATTATCCTGTTCTTGTTCACATAAAATTCTCGGTTGAATTTGTATCATCTTTGTATTCTTGCATACTAGGATAAAACGATCGAATTTTTTTGCAGGCAGTATTCTCCCAATGGCAGCAGAGTTCTCTTTCTCATTTTCCAAATGTTCATCTGAATTTCGATTCTCCTTTTGCTGGGTGTTGATTATTTTGCAGGTATCGGGTAATTCAACCTCTGCGGTATCTTGCATCAAAGAATTGACGATTTGTTTCTCAGGACTATTTTTCTCGGGTAATTTGTCTGTTTTGATCAAAGAATTGATACTCGTGCTGCTCTTTACACACGGAGCTGTTGCTTTTGCACTCAGATTTATAGCATCGTTGTTCATGATGTGAGAATTTTCGATCGGAGTGTGAACAGTTTTTTCTGGTATTCTTTGGGCGTGCTTCTTGATCGGTGGAAAGTTTTTTGCGTTATGAATGATTTCTATTTCGTCATTATCAACAATATCCTTGTCAATTTTCCTCTTGTTGCGACCCAGGCTATAATCGATGGGTTTCTGGGAGATATCCGTGTCACTATGATCCGCATCAAGAATTTCCTTAGCCATGGCTGCGTTAAACTTATTAATTGCAGCGTCCATTCGTTCAAAATAATAAACCTTTTCATCGCTGTGTCCATTGCATAAGTCTCTTTTAGTTTTCCAGTAAGTTGCCAACAAAATATTCCAAAGGTTGAAACACTGCTTCATTGAAATATTGAAGCCTCTCCTATTCATCACGGTTGAAACTCTCTTCCAAATCAGCGACAATAACTTTGAATCTGGCTTCCAGGTGACATATTTGATCGACGTTCTGATTTCAATCAAATTCAAAATCGTCTCAGGTGTGTATGATAATTGTGAATTTGAATTCTTTACCTCAAAATCAGTATTGCTGGACGAACTACGTACATAGTCGTTGATAATTAAAAAATATGGCCATTGTGCGCTTCCTGCCATGGATTTATTACGTACCAAGCTTTTGTACATGCCGAATAGACCTCCCCACTTTTTCACACAGTCTACGGGACCTACATTATATCCAACAGCCTTCATTGCACACGAAAGAGCCATTCCGTAAAATTTCAATTCTTTGATATGCTCAGAAAACTTTAATCTGATCAAAACATTCGTCTTTTTTTTGTCCCAATGAACTCTCATCTCCTGTTTCTCTGTCTGCACACATTGTTCTCTGTTCATTTTTTTCTTGTCTGTTTTAGTATATATAGTGGCTGGTATAGCCATGCTTGTCAATAGCTGTTGATACTCAGAACAGATGGCTTTGCTATTTTTTGTACAGCCATTGTCGAATTCAGCCTTTAGCTCAAACCAGCGAGTTGCACATGCCTCATCAGATAAGTTGTGTCCAGCACTTCTCATATCTGCAGCAATTTTTTCCCAAATATTGCATTCATCGGTGATAGATTTCATGAACATAAATTCCTTTCTCACTTTTAGTTTAATCAGCAAAAGGTCTGCCTCTTCTGTCCATGCAAAATTCTGTTGCTGATAACTGCCACCAACAGTTACCATAGTATCTTTTGCAGCTGATCCTGGAGTTGTCTCAACATCAACATCAACTTCTTCATCATCAGATTCGGTATCAACTAGAGAACAAGAGCAAGAACTAGCTTGGGAAGTGTGAGTTGTACTGGTATTTTCAGCATTTGGTACTTCACTCTCTTTTGGAATTCCAAGCATAATACCAGTAGCAGTTTGAGTTTCGCTATTTGATACAGAGGGAGATGAGCTTGCAACCACTTGTTGCTCCGCAGACTTTGCTGCCGTAAAGTTCTCATCTTCTACATGAAGATCCGGCGTTGGGGAAAGGTTTGTGGTTGCAAAATTTTTTGCAGTTCCATCAAATTCTTGTCGCATGTCTTGGTAGAACACCCACTCTATATCCTCCGCTTTTTTTCCGTTCTGTAAAGACTCTAAGCAGATCATATAATTTTCACATAATTCCATCCATTTGATAGAACATTCCCTGTAGGTAGGTGAGAATTGATACTTTTTCATTTCGGCAGCCACGTGTTGCCACAGGATAATATATCTTTTGAACACAGCAAAGGCATCACCCATTGGAATTCTTATGGATATAAGTCTTCTCACTGAGTATTCGTTCCAACGAAAAGATCTTTGGTCGTTGCAACTTTTAGCCAGTACAGACTTTTTCAGGACCCTATCCATTTGCCAAAAATACTTTTTTTCCAGTTGCTGAGTGTTGTAGATCTTATTGTCCTTCATAATCTTCACTTCCATGTTGTACTGGCTGAGCAACTGAGTCCATTTCTGCTTGCACTCAATCTCTGAAATTTGGTAGCCATGAAATATCATCTTTTGGCTAACAAATTTGTTTATGTCTCCATAGTTTGTTAATACGCATTGCATCGCCTCATTGCTCTTTTCAATGTATAATCGGAGATCTAAAAAACATTGAGTAGAATCTTCGTCCCAGCAGATATTTGACAATTCCGCTGTTACAGGTCTGTCAACCATGTCATTAGACAGCTCTTCAATATTTTCGTCTAGAACTTCCTGCGCCGCAGTAACTGCTTCCTTTATGGTCAAACTATCCTCACCAGTTGAATTTAGCCACTCTTCGTCGCATGGGTTTTCCTTTGCAATGTCAGTCCCACTGTTTGTTGATTTCTCTGTAGTATTCATTAGTGCAGGCTTTGTGGGCACATAATGTTCAGGTTGTGAACTTAGGTAATCGGCAACATCTTCAAGGATCTTGGAATCAACGTATTTGGATCTGGAGCCGTAAACACTTTCAAATGCTGTGTAGTATTTCCACTGCAGAATCCTTTCCTCATCATCGCTGCGCACGATATCCTGGTATTCTGTGTAAAGAGCTGCCCATTGCCTTGAACAGTCTGTCCCAGTCACCATGAAACCATTCTTCTGAAGTTCATTTGCAATTTCGTCCCATATGAGAGATGATAATCCTAAAACATCGCCGCAGTCATGGAAGAAACATTCCTGTTCCAGGCGATACTGGAGTAGAAGACCAATGCCGTCTTCTGGAAAATCCTGAAGTATTTCCTGGCATGCCACTGATTCAGGCGCTCCATTTTCAAAATGAAATATTGTTTGGAACACATCGTTTTTAGCAGGAATCAGTTCCATGTTCTTCGCATCTGTCCCAGAATCTTCAGTGTCATCGATTTTGAACATTTTTATGAAATTATCAGGATCAAAGGTGGCCATCGTGATCTAATAAGAACAAAATAAAAAGATTGCAGTATAATCGTTCGGCAGTGTAGCGTTGGGTGATAAAAAAAATCGATTTCTCGTAATTTTGTTTCTACTGTCATAACACAGTTAGAGAATTACGCATCACAATTGTCAGTTTAATCAGAAATGTAATTTTAAGATCGCAAAACAATGTTGCAGCAATAGTAAAAAACACGTGTTTCAAGTCGCATGGTTCCGAATTTAGAAACAAAAAAACACCTACCTTGAATAGTTATAATCTTCCTAATAAGTGATTAATAAAACTTTTTAATTACTTGTGTTGAATTTCACAGCATCTTTGACAGGTAAGCATCACTATAATACATCATTGACGGTATTAACGCAGTATTCCACCAAGGTCGTGCCTTGTTTTGGTCTGCATTGCGCGCGATGAAAATTGTTGAATCTTTTTAAATTCTTGCGTGGACGGCGTATGTGAGCAACTTCAGATCGATTACCAATCGACGACAAGGATCGAAGTGACAGATACGGCGGTCGTTTGTAATATTTGTGATTGATAAGTGAATTTACAACGTATTGGAATTTTGAGCACTATCAATTTTGGGGAGACTGTGATTCAATCAACGTCCTATAAAGTGAATAAATAAATGGGAAACTGAAAAAACTAATAACTCATGTTCTTTAAATTTTACTGGCATGAAGGCTTTATATTTATATTCCCGTTGCATTACTAAGATTCGTGATGCCTTGTACTTACCATTCTATAACACGACTGCAGAATAACAATTTTTAAGACATAATCATGATCCAAAGAGATTTATGTACTCAATAAATCGAATTACAATAAAAATCATATGCCGTACTATCATACTAAACTTATGCTTACATGCAGTGATCAAATTTACAGGTATTATCAAATTTTTAATTGTGAAAATAATGTATTGTCTGTTCATAAGTAACCAGGATATAAATGTGCGCGAATTCAATATGCATATTTAGATTATAATAATAATTCAAATTGTTAGAATATCTGAAGGCAGTCAGGGTGTTCGATTATCTGATTCCTGAAGAGCTTTCAGAGGAAGTGAACTAGAACGTGAACTATAGCCGTTCTTTCCTTCTGGGTTCAAAAAAATGACAGTAAAAATAAACCACCAATATACCTTTCAGGCCATTCAATTTACGTAGAAAATAAATCAATGTAAAGCAGCCTTGTTTAGAACTATATGGAAGCTGCTTAGCAGTTTCAGTAAACGACATAAGCCACCGGCTCGCAAACTATTTTTATACCCGTAAACTCTCGTTTGACATTAGTCAGGATATGTAGGTACTCTAGTTCCTGATCGGTATCGGAATTTCAGCATCAAATTCTTGGCTCTCCGCCTGAAAACTTTGCACCATTTGACTAATCATTGATCAACTGATCCCTGATAGATTCTCCACAAATTTATGCATTCGATTTAACGATAGCAAATACCTGTAAATAATGTAGTAGCCTTTACTAAGGTGCATGAGTTGAATTTAATTCTATAATCTATTGCTTTTATGTACGTGATGCGATATTAGTGGCTTCAGATACCGTCATTTACCCTAATGTGAGCTCAATAATTAAAAAAAGTTACTAAAGAACCCTTTCTTCTTCTCTTTTGTTGCTGTAGTTCTCTGGAATATTGAATCAATGTCTTTGAACACATCGTCGCTGGACTTGGCTGCATTGACGTAGTGATGAACACCACGAATTGCATAATAATCAACCAATGGTGCAGTCTGTGTGTGGTAGGTAACCAGCCGTTTCTTCAATGCTTCTGCATTGTCGTCGGATCTCCTGATCAACGGCTCTCCAGTCACCTAAAAACGGCGATATAGTTTGAATTCTTAAGGTATTATAATGACTCAAGGCTAATATTTGGGTAATGTAGCTGCAGGTATGAAAATTTGAGATACTAAACTAGAAAATTAGTAGTACTTTGTGGCTCTTACATCATCTTTCATGGAAACCTTTGGTGGAGAGAATTCATCGTGATAAGATCGCCCACTAGCAGGATGTATAAGCCGACCGGTGATCCTACGCACGAGCAAAGAATCATCAATTCCAAACTCTATAACAGCATCAAGCTGTGTTTTTCTCTTTTCCAACATGTTGTCGAGCTAAATGGATAAAGACAAATAAAAACTATTGAATATTTTCTACTTGATATTTAGTTACTATAGCCATTAGAATCTCACTTTTTCTGCCTGTGTTACGCTCCGTGGGAATCCATCTAATAAAAACCCTCGCTTGCATTCAGGTTTGTCTAAATTGGTGTCAATCATATTGACAACAAGCTCATCGCTGACCAGTTTTCCCTGGTCCATGATCGACTTTAGTTGGGCTCCCAAAGGAGAACCAGCAGCTATTTCGGCTCGTAGCATATCACCCGTCGACAGGTGGCATACGCAGTAACGTTCTTTAAACGCTATTGCCTGGAAAGAGAAAACACATGTATTTGGCCTAGGGTAAGTTACGTGTAGAAAAAATAATCAGTTGTTGATTATTTATTGAACAAAATAGATATTTGTTTATAAGAATATATTCGAGCATTGAATTGAGTGTAATTTGATACAAATTGAGTAACAAAATTCAGAATGTTCTGACAGAGAGAAAGATAATGATCATGATTAGCTAAATTGATCGATTGATTTTTGGACCCATCAGACATTGACCAACCTGAGTTCCTTTACCACTACCGGGTGGTCCTAATAAGACGGCATTTACGCCTCTAGGAGGAACAGCGATGTTTTCCTTTGGCACAGATTCTGTTGCAGGCGGCATTTTTTATGGAAAATTGTTGTCGTTAATGCTGACAATGAAAATTAGAAACTACACACGCCTGATATTGCAACGGAGTGCAAGAGTTGCCGAGTCCGACTGCCGATGAAGGTCATGGGACTCGCGCCATCAAAATTCGCCTGGGCCAATCACGAAACCCAGGTTCCTAACGTGGCAAAAGTCTGGCAAACCAACACCACCATCACGAACTCCCTACTCGCGGACCATTGTAGCCAATGTTGTTTCCCTAGGTTTGAATCGCACTTTTCTCCTGATATTTTGAAACGTCGCTCATCGTTCTTGTTCATACTGTTTAATCACTTCTAACATCATGAAACTCAACATATATATCGTTATTTCATGCCATTCGTTTTTATTTCGGTTTTATAATTTTTTCCATTCTTCATGTCCGTCTACCTGATGAATGAAACTCGTAACTTGACGAGATGCTGGGTCCACTAATAAAAATGCATAATTTGTCTTTGCGTCGATGTTTCTGGGATAATATGGCTCTCCAGATTTCATAGCCACAACTTTTAATACCAACGTTGAGATGAATAAGTCAGCCGTATTTTCCCGCTTGTCGACTCTGTGACAGTAATGAGATAAAAATAGTGATCTCGTTATCAGAAATACGAAAGTGATAGAGATATTGACGGGTAACGTTATTCATACCCTCACCTCACAAGATCCTTGTACAAGACTTTGGTAACATCTAAATACGGTTTCAATTCATCTTCATATTGACAAAGTTTACCACCAATCGCGAGTATCTGTAGGATATGAAAAATAAATTCCTTGCGTTCGTCATCTTCGTATAAATTGTACTCATCGGATTCTGGGTCGAGAAGCATCTGTAATAATCGAATTGTAGAACAAAAATTTTTGTGACCACAGCCATAAAACTCTTGTACCACAAAATTACATGTAGCTTACAGCTTTGAAATTATCAGTTATCAAGTCTCCTTCTTCATTATATTTCATCGTTTGTCGAATTTTGTTGGAATCGTGAGTAATGTTATTTTCTGGCTCTTTCAACTTATCGAAAAATGACATGGCAAGAACAGAACATGGAATATGCTCTGTTTTAACTTCCGTTGCAATAATCCCTGGAACACAGGTTTATTCCATAGAATAAAATTGGCTTAATTTCATACAGCTTATATTTGACGTACCCTCATTAAACCAGCTGTTGAGCTTCTTAGTCTTTAACTTGCTGGCTACAACTGGATCTTTGAAGAACGACTGTAATTGAATATCAATCAGCAATCAAATTTCATTGGTTTAATTGGTATTATTCTTCGAAATGTTATCCTTACCTCGGCTAGATGGTATTTCAAGTACGGCTGGAACGGCTCGTTGAATGAAAAGCTTTGGATGCATATGTTCGGTTTTACTCCCCTGCAAAAAAAAAATAGTCATTTGGAGGAATTCATAGTGAAAACATCATCAAGGTTAATTTACCATTTAGTTAACAATTCTTGGGCTGTTTTATCGTGAAAACCGACGTAATTTTTGTCAGCAAGTGGCACGAAGGTATATCCCGTATCCAAGTCCATTTTCAAACAAACGACTGACAGAACTTTGACACGCGCCCTGTGGTTGAAACAACAATCGATAATCGTTTATAAAATGGCACCGAGTCAACGACAGCGGCAATTATTTTATCTGAAAAAAGATCAGAAGAAACATAATGGCAAGAAACTGACGAAGTACGTATTAATTTTCAGTTTACTTGAACTTTCAATTTCACGTCATTTTGTCATCCACTGCATTACCATTCATAAATAATTTGCTAATCGAGAATATTAGGTTAGCTGTCCTACTGTGTTATGTTCTACTCCTGCCTTTGCATAGAAAAATAGCGACTTCCGCATTGCATTTCACATATATTTTCCCATTCCTAAAATAGTCACTGTAACCTCTCATTCTTCATTCAACTTTCTTCGATTTGCATCATTACTAAATGATTTCTTCATTTAAGGGCGGAGGACTCGGTGGACATCGGACTTATTTATCCTGGCGGTGATACAGCTTTCAAGTTACTTTTATCCGCTAGATTTTGCTCAGCTATCTGGAGTCATATCACAGATTGCGATGAAACCTTCAACTACTGGGAACCAAGTCACTATTTGCTCTATGGAACGGGTCAGCAAACTTGGGAGTACAGCCCTGATTACGCATTACGATCTTACACGTATTTACTGCTACATGTCGTACCGGCCAAAATCTACTGTTACTTGTTGGAGCCAAATCCTGTGCTTGTATTTTACTTCGTTCGATGTCTCCTCTCCGTAGGATGTGCTCTCTCAGAGGTATACTTCTATAAGAATGTATGCCGTGAGTTTGGGGTACACATAGCGCGGCTTACTCTGGCATTTCTAATCTTGAGCTCTGGGATGTTTATTTCGAGTGCTGCTTTCTTGCCTTCTTCATTTTCCATGTACTTGAGCACGGTTGCTCTAGCTGCCTGGTATGACCGTAAATACGAATTGGCCATTTTCTCAACTGCTCTTTCTTCTTTGCTTGGATGGCCATTTGCAGCGTTATTAGGCATTCCTATAGCCATAGAAATGCTGTTTCGTCGTCGAGAATGGCTCCGATTTACAAAATGGGCAGCATTGTCAGCAGTCGTCATTTTAGCGCCCATGATTTGGTTTGACTCTGTCTATTTTGGTAAACTAGTTATCGCTCCTTTCAACATTGTTGCTTATAACGTCTTTACCAGCCACGGGCCAGACCTGTATGGCACTGAACCATTTCACTTCTACCTTCTTAATGGATTTCTGAACTTCAACTTTGTTTTCTTGGGCGCGCTTGCCGCACCTCTCGGGTTACTCTTAACATGGTTGATTGTACCAGCAAAGCCTAGGAATTCCTACTGCCTACCTTATTGGTATTCTTTAGCCCCTCTATATCTCTGGATGGGCGTATTCTTCTTTCAATCACACAAGGAGGAAAGATTTCTCTTCCCGATCTACCCCATGATTTGTCTAACTGGTGCCATAACTGTGGACATTGTTCAAAAGCTCTACTTTTTTGTCCGTACGCAAATTAGCCCGCTGCCCATTACTAGTCATTATTTACGACACACAGCACCTATCATGGTTTTATCAATAATCGTCTGTGGTTTACTCGGATTATCAAGATCATTGGCGCTCTATAAAGGATATTATGCCCCACTAGAAATTATGATGGAAGCTAATAAGCTCGGAACTGAGGGACAAGTGCCTACAGACGTGAATATAAATTTCTGTGTTGGCAAAGAATGGTATCGTTTCCCAAGCAGTTTTTTCTTCCCATCTAATAATTGGAAACTGCAGTATTTGCGATCAGAATTTCGAGGACAATTGCCACAGCCCTTTTCAGATCAAGAAAATGGAACAAGTATAATTCAGCCTCACTTCAATGAGATGAACAAGGAAGAGCCATCGCGTTATTTCGATGTTGAAAGATGTCACTTTTTACTGGATCTAGATCTGGGGAGAGAATCCGCTCTGGAGCCTAACTACTCTCATCAACCAGATCACTTCACAATTATAAAGTCCTCTGATTTTCTCGATGCATCAAACTCCCATCCACTTTTTAGAGCTTTTTACATCCCCTTCGTATCTCATAATTTCTGTAGCTTTGGTTCGTACAACTTGCTGCAGAGTACAAAATTCAAACTATCACCTGCCACATCAAACAGCAAAGCAAAAGTTTCCAGATCTGCGTAACGGATAATCGACTAATATTCACCTTCCGCGTAGTTCAACAGGGTTGCCTTTGAGACTTTTATTTATTCCAAATTCAAAAATATATCATCAAAATAAGACCAGAACACTTTCGTTCACTGCAAATAACTTCTGTTTGTCAACAAGAACTAAAAGGCTGACTGTTTAGAGGTATTTTTCTTTCTAATGTCATTCATTAAGAATGAATCAAATTTTTTGGAACCTTATGAATGAATGCTCAGGGAATCGGTGTTTGCAGGACTAAATACTTGGGAGGTTTTTTTTTTCTTCATTGTACATAGTGATAAAATGAGGCTGATCCTTAGTTTTGAATGAATTTGGATTTGACTCGCAATTCTGATAATTTTTATCGAATGATAATCTAGAAATGCATATTTGAAAGGACAGTGTAAACTAATTTTACAAATTCAGTAGGGTCGTTTATACATGTATGTCTTTCATGGATAGCTAGTCTTTAATTGTGAACAATTGGTTGTGATTGATACTAAAAATTATGAATGGTAGCATTCCCCACAGCCTGGTGAGTTCAACGCTTACGGATTATACTGTTAAGAGGTGACATTCCTTTTGTATAAAGCCATTACTTAATATCACTGTAAAATTATACTTGACAAATAATTAAACTCGATAAGATCGTAATTGATTATACGTAATAAGTGGGATACATTATATAGGAATAATGAGTTGTACTAATTAATAATTCCAGTCATCTCATAGGTTTATCATTGCATTTTATTAGAAGTATTCGAATACTTCATTGTATCAGACTATTAGATGTTTAGTTTATACGTATGTAAAACGTCCGCTGGCGTTCCAAGAAGATGTAGACTGTACATAGTTTGTGATTACTATATATTACGGAAATATACTGGTTCCAAATTTTTATAAAACATCCTGTTTTCATCCGAATCCAGTTCAAATAATTTCTCGCATCCCACGGTGTTCAAATTTTCTTGAATGGAAAGTGTAGAAGCCCCATTGGCTGATAAAAATATGAACCGTAGATTTTGTATGTGTAAAATAAGGAGGATCGAAAACAAAGCTATTTGACAGGCATGGGACAAGGATAGGGAACGTCTGTTTTTCAATTTTATTTGCCTTTATTTTTGGATACGGTTGGTGCGTTATCAATTCACATTTGTACAATGATAAATAAATCTAATCAAGGCAAAGAGTATAATAATACGTTTCGATTATGATTCACAGTACTTGAAATTCTGAGATAATTGCAAGTTTTCAAGGAACTATTTAAAGGGACTATCAACCATGGCAGAGACAGACGACGAACAGATTCATGCTCAAAGCATCAAGTTACCTGCGGCTGTTGAGGTTTTTGCAAACTTAAAAAATGCCAAAAAATTCGCCATTGATATAGGTGCGTAGGGATATTACACAAAACCCTGGTTTTTTCGTAATACAGAATTTTAACTAACATAACCCCCCTCGTGATACTACTTTCGATGCAAAGTGCCATAGTTTTCATTACCAACATATTTTCCAGGCATATCATTGACTAAGATAGCGTACTACTCAACTGTGAGTTATCGTAAGGCATTGTATGAAAATGCAGGGCTTGGAAACAGTGGGGAGCGAGCTTACAAAGTGTTAGAAGGCAGCCGATTGCATTTTGTGAAGTTTGAAACTAGACATCTTGAAAATTGCCTAGATTTTGTCAAAGCGAACCTGGTACACGCTGAGAGATTTCAGGGAAAAAGTGTTAAAGTTACTGGTGGAGGGGCTCACAAATATACACCGTTACTGCAAGAGAAATTAGGCTTGCTGTAAGTATGTTTATCAAGTAATTCATTCATGACTGACGCTAAGGCTAATCAGTCTATCGGTTTTGTTTTGTTCTCATCGTCCAGTATCGATAAGGAGGACGAAATTGGGTGCCTTATAAAAGGGTGTAATTTTTTGTTGAAAAATATACCCTGTGAAGCCTTTCAATTTAAAAAAAATTGCAACCCAGAATATAAGTTCCAAAAAGCAGGTCCTAACATATTTCCATACATGTTGGTCAACATTGGAAGCGGTGTCAGCATTCTCAAGGTAAATAGTAAATGGTAAATAAAAAAGCCACCCCAATCAATGTTCAACAGTACCATTGAAATCGTTTGCTTAGAGTATCTCCAGAAAAATTAATTATTTTTTCAAAGGTAGAGTCTGAGGAACAGTTCGAAAGAATAGGAGGTACCGCAACAGGTGGTGGTACATTCTGGGGGCTTGGATCTTTGCTAACGAAAGCCAAGGTGATTAGAAAACCAGATTTTGGAATCTGATATCGTTTTAACTTCTGCTCGTTCTCAAACTATGATTTTGAACTATTTCAAAATATAGGGTTTTGATGAACTACTGCAGCTCGCTGAACGCGGAGATCATCGTAATGTTGACATGCTGGTTAAGGATATATATGGGGGTGACTACACTAGCCAAGGCTTACCTGGTGATCTGATCGCCTCATCCTTTGGAAAAGCAATGAGCTGCAACAACAACTCGGAAACGAAAAATTTCTCTGAGGCTGATATAGCTCGGAGTTTATTGTTCACGATCAGTAATGATATAGGGCAGATAGCCAGCCTTTATGCGTCTCAACATAATTTGAACAAAGTTTATTTTGGGGGATATTTCCTCCGGAATCATCCGTTATCCATGCATACTATCTCCTACTCCATCATGTATTGGTCTCATGTTAGTTTTTCACTTAATTTTTTGCAAATCAATTAATGGTTCCTGCGAATCTCAATCCGATTTCGTTCTGTAGGGTAAAGTAAAGCCGCTATTTCTCCGACACGAAGGCTATTTGGGTGCGATAGGAGCGTTTTTATACGGAGCTGAACAATCCGACAAATTTAGCTGGCTGGAAAATTATGCCGGTTCTTCAGGATTCAAAGATTCCATTTCTACAAAACTTGGGATCCAAGTCGACCAATTAGAAATAGATCAAGCAGAGAACGCTGTGACGTTTTGCCCGCTGCTTAAAGATCCTTCCACATATAATCCGGATACTATGGATCTTGTTCAAGATAAAGAAGCAAGGTGAATATCCATTTAATTATAAATTCACATCTGGTTGTGAAACTAAATTTCAATTTCAGAGATTATTGGCTTCAATGTTTCGAAGAATCCGTTGACAAATTTGTTGCTCGGGCAGTAATGAGCCAACCGCATAGTCCAACAGCGCAAGATCGGGCTGTGAAATTAAAAGAAAAATACATAAGTAGGCTTCACTATCTCCACGTTGAGCCTTTGTAAGTTCCAGTAGCCTATGTATGTCTATTTGAGATTAGTATTACCTCTCTATGATTTACAGCGCCTACGGAGCTCTTACTGTACGGACTCTATTGGATATAATTGAACATTGTATGAAGGAATTCGATTTTCCGGATCCTTACTTACACGTAAGAAATTATTCTATAGTTTTCATGTATTTTCGACTATGAACTGCTATTGGCATGCTTGGTAACAGGTTCTTTTTTCCACCCGCAATGTAGCAAAAAAAAGATGAGAATGAAAAAGCTCTGGAACATCTAAAAGCTCGGATTATAGAAATAGATGGATTGGAAAGCGGCGCAAAAATAGAAGCACTCATTATGGGTGTGTTGAGCGGTAACATGTTTGATTGGGGTGCTAAGGAAGTAGCAGTCTTAATGGAAACGACCGATTTCGGTTTCAAAGAAGCCCAGTCAAAAATTCCTGGTAATATTCTCCCTCATCCCCCTCACCCGGCGCCTTCGTCAAAAAGCTCATAGCGGATTAATTGAACCATTTTTTCATTGTAGGTAGACCGTGGTTAGAAGATTGCCTGGATGCTTGGATTGAGAGACTAGAAAAGGGACCGACTCATAAATGTGCTGCTATTTTTGTCGATAACAGTGGCGTCGATATCATATTGGGAATATTACCTTTTGCTCGAGATTTACTACTGAGAGGAACAAAGGTTCGTAAATCAATATGAACTATTTAACACTGCCTACATCGTTTGTTTCTATCTTTATTTCACGTAGGTAATTTTGTGCGCTAACTCTGCGCCCGCATTGAACGACGTTACATATCCAGAGTTGGTTGTCACTTTGCGTAATGCATCGAAAATCTGTAATGTAATCAAAAAAGCAATAAAGGAGCAAAGACTTATAGCGATGGAAACGGCGCAGGCTGGTCCTTGCCTGGATTTGAGGTGAATATTGAAAATACATTATACGTTTCATTTTATTATTACATGAAATTTCTCGGTAAATAGTATTTTTTTTTCTTTCATCTAGCCGCCTAAATCTAGATCTTTGCCTGGCCATGGTGAGAAACCAAGTAGACTTAATCGTCATAGAAGGTATGGGGCGATCGTTGCACACAAATTTGCACGCCAAAATGAAATGCGAGTGTCTGAAGTTGGCGGTGGTAAAAAATCGGTGGCTAGCTCGTCGTCTCGGTGGTGATATGTACGCAGTTATTTGTAAATACGAACCTGTTGTGCAAAAAGTAAAAAGTGACAACAAAAATCTGTGCAAAAATAAGGATAGCGGAACTCAAGACAATTCGACGTGTATCGGTGACAGAATGAATCTCTGTATGTGCGAAGATGATGAATCAAATAATATCAGCACGACGTCTGCCAATGGAAAAAGACTAACATCCAAAGGCAGCACCGACGATGACGGCGAAGACAATGAAAACGTCGATTCCGACTCATCGCTCTGTAATAACTAGACAAGTTTGAGTTAGGTAAACTAAAAAGAATTTGAGATTGAAGAAGTGTTGAAAGAATTCAGAGCGTTTCTTATCAGCTCGATGGTGCTTCATACGATGGTTAATTGATATTTTTATCTTTTGCTAATAATCACGACAAAAGAATGAGATTTCACGTATGAGCTGTGCTCAGCAGTTGGAGATTATAAATTTTTGGTTATTATATATTCTAAGATAAAAAATGGAATACCCTATGCGTGGTTGTGTAGATTACTGATCGATTTCTGGAGAAAATTTTCTGTGATATAAAAAAACTTTCGAGCAGGAGCTTGATTATGTTCATAACAAGCCCCTAACACGCATTAATCAATATCTACCCATGTTCAATGCTAATTGAAATGAAATATTATTTCCATTTTATAATTTGGAATTTGGAACGTGGCCTCAGAAGTAAAAGGTGTGAACGTATGAAGAGTAGTATATTTAATTATTGGATCACAGCAGATGAAAATAGGTTGGGAATACTTCAACAAGAATTTTAGTAGATGGCAAAAAAAGTAACAATAACTCGTCGATGTATGTGTCATGCAATGAGTTTATTATTCGATAACAAATTCATTCAAATTCTATCGTAAAACCTGATTGCAATAAGATGATTTGTGACTGTAAATGTATATACATAGGTATATTTTTAGCTGTAATGACGATAACGAGGAATGGTATGGTATCGAAAATTCCCAGTATTCCATGCTGCAGATTTCCAATCCTCTGTCTGGTCAGTCATAACGTTTACTCTGTGTAGTAAAACATTGAAAAACATCGCCCGTGATCTCGTATACGGATGTACATATTGATCTTTTTGTAACTATATGATTAAAGTACTTTAGCAGTTATTTTAACATGATGAAACGTTTTGGTATTCATGGTCCTGTGATTCTCTTTCAGCACTGACTCAGCTCAATCGGCATCCAACGTAATTTCGGCGGAAGATTCATTATGTACCTACAATATATCAAAAAGGATGTGTCAAAATATGACAAGGTCAGAAACAGATCAATGAAATGTCGAATATTATTACCTCCTGCGGAGAATGACGGGCAATATTGGAGTTCTGATTTATTTCATCGTCTGTAACGACAGATTTGTCTGTTGTGGCATTGGTGAGATTTACTTGGACATTGTATGATCTAGAACGGTGCCTACTGTTCTGTTTATTGCTCGTATCATATCGATGAATTCTTTTCATGTGTTTGTTGTAATTAGCCCAATTAGTAAAGTACCTTCGACATTCCAGACATGCATAGGGCCGTTCCCCTGTATGCTGACGTTGGTGAACCTGGTAAAATGAGCGTAGTTAGGAACGAAAAATCATCATCGTTTCTTGTTTTTTTCAAACTTGTAAGAATTACCGTTAGTACTCCCTTGAACCGGAAGCATTTCCCACAAACTTCACAACTGTAAGGCATCGCACCAGTGTGAATGCGACTGTGTTCCCGTAGCGCACCACGTTCCCGAAACTGTTTCCCACACACGTCGCACTGGTGAGGTTTTATCCCTGTATGTACTGATCTGTGCTTTCCTGAACATGAACATCAGATATAATTAAAGGTATCCTAAATTCCATTCAACTGAAATACGTGTTGGGTAGCTGAATTACCGAGGAGGCGAGCAGTTTTGAAGGCTTTGCCGCAGGATGGACAGACATGGTTCTTGTCACCAGTGTGACTCAGCAGATGATAATTCAAAGATCCTTTGGCTATGAAAGACTTGCCGCAAATATCGCAAACAAAATCTCGCTCTCCTGTATGAATTTTTCTATGAGTTTCTAAAGTGTGTCTTGTAGTAAATTCTTTTCGACAGAATTCACAGCTATATTTTTCTTTCGCTTCATCCGGCAGGTGCATTTTCACGTGATTTTGTAGCGAGCTGGAGTTCTTGAACGTCTTACCACACGTGCGGCAAACATGTGGCCTAGCAGTTGTGTGAACTGTAGCATGAGCTTGGAGTATAGTCTTTTGCGCAAACGATTTTTCGCATACTTCACATCTATGGATTAAAAATAGTTTCATGACAATTGTTGCACAGGATACGAGCTTTCGGATTTACGAGGATAAAAATTATACTCACGTATATCTCTTGGTAGCCCGATGCAGTTTTATGTGTTTGGTAAAACTCTGGTAATGATCATATTGTTTTTCGCAAGTGATGCACTTAAATATTGGAAGTCGTTGATGTTCCATTTGACAGTGTTCTCGAAGAGCCTAATGAGCAAATCAATTCTATTGGTGACTTAATTACAGAGGCAATGGAAAATCTCCAAACATTCAAATGATCCAACCTGAGGACTATCTAGAACTCTATCCACGCAGATTGTGCAAGGCCAGGGATATCCTTTGAGTATATCTGCAAGACGTGGATTAACTGAAGCTTCAGTTGAACTTGGAAATTTTTTAAGCTGGTAAGATTTCTGAGGAACAACTGCGCCAATCTCACTCTCACCATCATCTAGGTTATCATCAAATGAAGGTGGTGAAACCAGTTCAACCACATCTTGTTCTGAAAAATTCGGGATCAGTAAAAAAAAAAATGGTACTTTTAATGCTGTATGAAAACAAACATACGAGTGCATTGTTTTTCCAGTTTGATGCCATTTTCTTGAATTTCCAAACTTGTTTCATCTGTTCCAGATACGCTATTTTCATTGCTAGGCTGGAAATCAAACATCGACATTCTTATATCAAGTTGCAAATAAACCATCGTTAAGTTTTTTGGATAATGTTTTAATTGAGTAGTTTCATAATTGATATATACACAAATTTGTGATTTTGCAACTTCACCAATTGTACATATTGCGGAGTATGCCAAGAACATTGATCCGAGACTTCATCTTCTTTGCATTTGTCATCATTTATTGAATGCAAACCATACGCTTCTATGAGCATTAGCTGGACTTTGTTAGATGATTGAAAAAATTCAAAAGACTCCTCCAATCTTGCACAGCACTTTTGACAGACTGTTTTTGGCAACATATCATCTCGAGAAACCTTGTATAAAAATGGGTGGGTTATGTAGAAAGGTCTTTAGTTTTAAACTAATGTAATAATTGAAATAAAGCTATTCACTAATCATGAATAATCATCGCAGTTTATATCTATATTTATTTACCGATATTTGTAAACAAGAGGAGATTTTCAGCTCCATTTCCAAATCCAGATTTGCTTTTTCCCTGCCTTTGTAAATATCTACGTACTCTGAGCATTGGAGTCCACACAGTCTACATAATATATCACTGGACATATTTCTTTACAGAACACGAAAAATTAATTACACATACGCAAAATATAAATATTTAATAAATAAAACAAGCGTTTGTAAACGAGAACAATTTAATGGGAATAGCTTTTTTTTTGACAGCTTTCGATAATCGATTACGGAGCTTGCATTTCGATAGTCGAGATGGGATGGCTGGTTGCGCGAAAATTCAACTCCTGAAAAGGTGTGACAAAAATATGTACGCTGTATTAATTGAATTCTTAAGCGTTTCTCCGCTTCTAACTCAATGAATAGTTCTTTCACAATTCTATGTAGTATTATAATAACTTCTGAATTAAAAGATACTCCAAAATTATCATGTAAAATAAACAAAGCGATTTTAACGAGGGAAAAGCTCGGCCCCGAGCACCGCGCCTATTCTGGCATTCAACTCTCTGCATGGATTAGGTAATTCACTTATAGCCACGCATCTTATGAGAGGAGAAATACGCGCCCACAGCTATTATATCAAAATTCCATCTCGCCCACTGTCAAAAACTATTGTAAAAAGATAAAAAGAGCCGGATATTTTTACATGGAAGAATTAGAAAAATTCTCCGTATCCTATATACTTGACGCATCAGCTGCAGGTGTAACATGTGTACAAAATAATACGAGGGTAAAAAAAAACAATTCATCAATGAATGATGACTGAAATTAACGGATTTTCGAGCAGGTTTTGAACACATTCCTATTTGAGATAATCGTATGCGGTTGACCAAATTATCAAAAATTCCATCCTCTTATTCCTTTTTTTCTTTTTCTTTATTATTAATACAGCTGTACAGTTGTTCAAAATAGAAGTGAGTCTATTCGTGCTCCTTTGTGTACAACTTATGCGATCATCATCATGATTATAATTGTTGGCATCAAATCTTCAGCAGGGCCGCTGAAAAGCAATAACCAATTGTAAGATATTATACCTGCGGTAGCCAACCGATCCAGGTGACCGTCTATGAGTTTGCGTTGGTGGGAGAGAAAAAAAAAAAGGTAATTCTCTCGAGTCTACACGAGGATCGTCGTCGGCAGTTCCACCATGAGCGAATTCACGCATTCGGGAATAGTTCTATAGTTATAAGTATACTATACGACGAGTACAGCATTCGGTTTTCAGACGTGAACGTTTCGTTGCAGAGTTCGACTGTCGTCATCGGTCGTGATAGTAGTGGAAGAACAATAATTTCTAAAGAACGACCAAAAATGGCGTTCCGGTTCACGTGAATAAATTATATATCGTTTTAAGGTGTTATTGTGTATATAAAAAAAATAAGTACATATGTCTAATTGAACGTTTTGTATAAAATTGTGCGTGCAGAGCGTCGTAAGTGTGTGTTTGTGTGTTTTTTAAGCGTGTCTGTCAGTGTCTGTAAATGATACGTAACATAATAATAAGTTATATTGGTACCTGCGATATACCGAAGTAAAAAGGTAATTATTTTAGCTACTAACAATAAGATATTATATGTTAGTCATCTATCATATAGATTTGAAATAAAAATACTGCATTTTCACCGACAACCTACGCAAAAGCTACACACGAAATATTTAACCGCCTATCACAAACACCTGGGACTGACCAAGTATGGTCAGAAAAATAGAATAGAAAAAAGACATAGGAAGAAAAAAAATATATATACAAATAGTCGTCATCTGACGTAAACGTGAATGGAATAGATCAGGGAAGTTTTCAAATTTATTAATATCTTACCGCTATCTGCGACCAAAAATTCATATTGTATTTGTGTGAGGACGAATACACGCATAATTAAAGATACGTCTATACCTATAAGTATATCTGACGATTAACCTGTTGACATATATTCGATATTGTGTACCGATACGACGCACATGGCAACGGTAATGCAAATATATGTTTTACAACTTTTCGAATACAGTTTAACGATGAAATTCCATTTTTTTTTTTCTTTAAATGACACGAAACTCGGCAAGTACCGTTTTTTTTCGCGTATGTTACGTTTTTTGTTTTCAAGATCTTATATATATCGTTCGCAGTGTTGAAGTTAATTTAAAATTTATTGTTTCTGCAGAGGTTTCTGGAACCCAGATTTCATTTGTAACGCGCTGATTATGGAATACGTATATAATTATCCTTAAACGTAATTCTAGAAGTCCTCGGTTTGCTGCAGCTACGTCACGCGTTGACGAAGCGAATGATCTCTGCGTGACGCGGTCCTAATGAGTCCAAACGAAGTAAAATAAATGTTAAAAAGAAATTATTAATACTCCGATGTAATTTGTACCACTAATTAACTGAGAAACTAATAGATCGTCGTTACTCAATTATCGACTTTGTCTCGGAAAGGAAGCTAAGAATTTATCAATAAAATTCCTGATGATATTTCCATATTACAACAAGTTTTTCAAGATTATATTTTTTTTTACTCATTTATACTTGTATTTAAAATTGTTTTATGAGAAATTTATATTACTCGTATATATATATCTTGACCAGCTGCGACAATAATATTACCTTGAGTAATATTATACCGTAAGCAAACGCAATGATGATAATGAATGATTCATATAATTATAATATCTAACCATAGCTCAAGTTTGCAGAATTGATCGCAAGTAAAATTTCAAAACATCTGCATTGTAATATTATTATATACAGGTGATGAAATTCTCCACCTTATTCAATCCGATCTTTTTGAGTATATATAATTGAGTATATGTTTATGACGGACACGTTTATTATACGGGAACACCTGACAAAATAATGATAGTATTGCAAGTAGAGTGTATTAACCCAAAAACCGGATTTTCTCCGTATGTTTGATCAGGCAGACTTTTCTGCCTTTTTGAATTTCTATATTTCCTGTGCCTTGTCCCAGATGTGATGTGAAGAGTGTTTGACAAAATCATTACACGTCGTACTATTCCCGAACAATGATGAAAGTTGTCAATGTAAACACATTCGTATTCAAGTTTTTCGTAAACTCTTTTCACTGATATTGATAACTTCATCATTGATTATTTAGATAGAAACAAAGATGCAGTCTACGATGGAACAGCTACGTCCTGAACAGCTTGTAGGGCTTGTAGCACGTTCTGCGGAAGGGACAGCAGCCAAAGGAATGGCAATAAAAGGCCACGAAGATCTATGGGTAGAAATCCAAGCAAACACTTTCAGGAATTGGGTGAACGAACATCTTAAACATCATCCAGCTACGGCAGGTAGCAACGGAGCGGTGGTTGATCTAGCCGAAGATTTTCGAGATGGAACACGCCTGTGTGCCCTCGTTGAAATTCTTACTAACAGGCGACTTCCTCGTTGGAACTCTCGTCCAGCAAATCAACATCATCATCTTGAAAATGTCTCCACAGCTTTACAGGCCATAGAAGCCGATGGCGTGAAGCTCGTGAATATAGGTAATGAGATTTAGATTAATCGTGAACGGGACTTACCTGTGAAATTTCCGGGATATATTTTTGAATTCAATTTTTAGGGAATGTCGATATTGTGAATGGTACCTTGAAACTGATCCTCGGTCTCATATGGTCGCTCATCGTGAGGTACCAAATTGGAAAATCTAAGTTTCCTCCCAGGAAACTTATGCTGGCTTGGCTCAAGGTTCGTATATTTTATACATGCAGCCTTCGTACTCTTCATTTGTACCGTCATAATAGAATTTAATGATAGTTCACATCTTAATCTATTCAACTCAAACAAATGATTACTCTGAATATTCATAGAAAATTTATCTCATCATTGTTTCAGGCTGTATTACCAGAATGCAGAGTTAACAATTTCACTACCGATTGGAATTCTGGAGTGTACCTTAGTGCGTTATTGGATTATTGCAAGCCAGGATTATTCCCCCATTGGCGTCAACTTGATCCCAATGATAAGTAAGGACAACTTTGGGCCTCTCAAATTGGCCTGTGAAAATCCGAAATCAATCTGATGATAAAATTCGTTTACAGTGTTTACAATTGCCGAAAAGCAATGGAGATATCAAAGCGTGAATTCGATATTCCAATGGTACTGGAGCCGGAATATTTGGCGTCACCTTACTTGGATGAGCTTTCTGGAATGACGTATTTATCGTACTTTATGAAGGAAGGTTCTCCAGGTTTTCACGCCACCCTCAGATGGGTGAATTCTCAGCTGCCACATGCTCCCGTCAGAAATTTTACGGTATGAAACAGTGAAATCCTGACTAAATTCCTTCCGCAATAAATATATCCAAAGATTATTCCCATTGTAGACCGATTGGAACGACGGCAGAGCACTTTGCAGCATCGTAAGAAATCTGGGAGGACCTGTACCCACCTACGACAGGCTGGATACTGACCAAAAAAGCTGGGAACACAACTTGCAGCAAGGTATTATCGATAAAACTTTTCTCTTTTAATTAGACGGCAATCCATGAAATTATTTCCTTCTACCCTGATGCAAAACAGGCATAGAAGGTGGTAAAAAGATTGGTGTGGAGCCTATATTGAAGGCTAAGGACATGGCGGACCAGAATGTTGAACACTTGGGAGTAATGGCTTACGCTGCCTACTTTCAATGGGTAAAACCACGTCCCCAGGCAAGCGAGCAAATAGCTATTCATGTTGACAGTACCTCAGCGCGAGTACAACAGCCGGTAATATTTTTATTTATTTAAACATTCCAATAGAATTTTCCGTATCAATTTCATCGCTATAAATAATTATTCTCCGCATCACAGGCGCACTTTAGATTGGAACTTCTCTCGAAGGATGTAAACCTTCGCGAAGTACGTGGCGAAGTTATCAGTCCCAGTGGACGTGTGGAATGCAGACTAACGTGGAATGGTATACATGGTAAAGGGACGTTCATTCCTACCGAAGTTGGCATGCACAAGGTAAAATAAAAACTGCCTCATGATAATCTTAGCAAGATCTACAATTGAAATTTCATTGAGAATTGAATTATTATCTACCAGTTGATGATATACAACGATGGCGAACTTGTCAACGGATGTCCATATTACTTCAGAGTGCTACCTCCGTTAACAAAAATCAAATCACCGGGAATGGATCCCTGCGCTATTGGCTCCATTGTGGAAGTCCTGGTGAACAGTTACGGTGAGATTTCTTTTGCTTTTCTACATTTTTCACAGGCCAACTAGACAAAATGCAGCGTTGATTTGATCGATTTATCTATGAAGGCACCAGTCATGATGGTATTGACGTAACTGCCTGGTCCCCAACCAGTCGGGCATTGCCTTGTCCTGTAAAAGAAAAGGATGGCGTCCATACCGCGACTTTCCAACCAGATGAAACTGGCGAATGGAGCATTGCGATCACCCACAAAGGAAATCATATTCAAGGCGGTCCATTTACCTGTTTCGTTTTTGATCCAAACGGAGTCAAGGTAGAAAAATTCTATTCCATTATTCTTCGGGGTTTACATCAGCAATTAAAGAAAACAAAAATCTGTCTTTAGCTGCTAGATATGGATGGTGCTATGCCAGGCCAGCCTTTTTCCTTCATTGTTGATGCTCGAGGAACGGGTGGACTTGGGGACGTGATTATCGATATAGTCCATGACAAACAATCTGTTCAATATCGGATCGAGGACATCGGTCCAATGCAATATCGTGTGTCTTTTCTCCCGAGGGATGCAGGCAAGTACCGCGTATACGTGTACTTCAATGGTTCGGATGTACGAGGCTCCCCATTCTCTCTGAGAGTGGGTACTCAAAGAGGATCTAGGCGATCTAAGGACTCGAATTCAAGCCTGGAAAGAACGAAAATGTCTTCATTGGAAAGGAGAATGAATGGAACTCGGTTATCTAACGAGCGATCCAGTCCTGTACAAAAGAGTTACTCTCCCAGCTACAAAAGTCCGAGTCCAACACAAGGTTTTCGTGACTCGCACAACGTAAAAACTGAAGTCGTAATCCAATCACCAGTTCATCAAAATCTAAACAATTCTTCGATGCACAAGACTTCCTCTAATTTGATAAAGGAGAGTAGTAGCAGCTCGCTCTACCAAACTTCGAGCTCGACAAACCGCGCCCGCTCTCCAAATCCAAGTCCGAATTCTACGTTAAGGAATTTGCACAGCCCTTCGTTAATTAAGGAAGCTAAAGAGATTTATTCCACGACGTCGGCCATCAATTCCCGCTCATCGAACATCAATTTGCCGAGTCCAAGTTTTGGAAAAGAGACAAAGGAGACTTCGTACTCATTCAATTCGTTAAATCGTGCTGGATCTCGATCACCAAATTCTAGTCCCAACAACACCGCAATGCGAAATCTGCACAGTCCTTCAGTTATCAAAGAATCTAAGGAGGTATATCAGTCGAATTCCTTGAATCGTTCTAGATCTCCAAATGTCAGTCCAATGGTGTTTAGAACCTCGAATCAGAGCCCCGTTAACCGAAATTTTAGCCCGAGGAATGACAGAGAAAATTACGGGAATCGTAGGGACTCAACAGACAATGGAGTTGTAGATACTACGAGCAATGTTCGAGGTGATAATTTCAAATTTATAATCATCATTCCGTGTCTTAAACTTCACTCGAAACTAATTACTCTCCTTATTTTCACGCAGTGTCTTCAATGATCGGTGGTTCTTCACGTAGGGATTCGTGGGATGCGATAGCCAAGACAAAATCTCTCCTTTCATACGGCAGTTTGGAATCATTGGCAAATTTGGCGAATAATTCATCGGCCAATGAACACACAGTGACGACTAACTCGAGCTTTGCAAACAACAATAATAATAATTATAAGAGCACAAATTACAGCACAACGAACGTGTCGCAGAGTCAGGAAATATCCAACCACACCACCCTGCAGAATGTTCAGACCACCTCCGAGTACTCGTCAGCTCTTAGGTACAATGGAAACCAAAATGGAAGCCCGAGAACACACGGAATCTTGAAAAATAAAGATCATAACAGCTTCAAAGGCATCGATACGACGGATGCGACTCATTCAAGGTTCTTAGGAAACAGTAGCTCGGCTTTCAGACCAACTAGAAAGGATCATAAACTCGTCACTGGTGATGCTTTGGAAATTTTACCAGTCCATAGACCAACTTCTTTCACACTGGATTCGAGCATCGACGCTAATAAAGCAACAGTTCGTGTCACTGGTAAGAATTTTAAAGTTTCAGGTAATTCAGTACCACGCAATTAGAAATTCTGCTGATCCCATACCCCGTTTGCAATTTAGGTCCTCGTGGTAAGGAATTATCTGTGCAAAAATCGACCCTTCGTGGTCAGATTTACACTGTCATAGCTGAAGAGGTAGGCGAACACACAATCGAGGTTCTAGTGAACGGACAGCATGTTGAAGGATCTCCTTTTAGGTACGCCGGAATTTCTTCACTCGGACTCTGAAGGGATCTAAAAATCTTTGAAATTCTTTTCCAGATCTCAAGCTTACAATGCGAGAGCTATTCAAGTGGGAAATATTCCAAATGGTGTTATCGATCAGCCAGTCGAATTTGAAAGTAAGTGTGATGATTGCAAGCAACAATTTCGACTTTCCTGACTATCTGTAGCTAAATAACTGAACTTTTCTCAGTCGATGGTGCGACCGCTGGTTCAGGAAATCTTGAAATACTCGTCAACGGGGGCCACGTTACTAGTTTTGTGAGAGCGCTTGGTAACCAGAGATTTTTGGCTTCATTTGTACCTCACGAAGCGGTGACGCATTTAGTAGAGATGACATTCAATGGAGAAACGGTACCCGGTGAGTTAATGGAACACGTATAATTATGAATTCGATCGTTGTCATACAGATATTCGGTAATTAGTAGCAAAATACTCTGCGATTCCTTTCAACATACCAATAGGCGCTCTTCGTAACCGAGAATTCTTTGGGAATGAGAACATACAAATTAACTGATAAGACAATATACCGCATTCATATGCAAATACAATTGATTATGTAACCGAGAACTTCCTACAGCGGATAGATGATTCACCTCTGTCTACGAGGGTATAAATCATTTATTGCAATATATCCTCTTTCAAGGATGTGCGATTAATAGAACTTTTCTCCTTGGTATAATTTAATCGCCTCGCTGCTTTCACGCGTATATATCTTTCTACACGATAAATTCAATTGATAGATTCTCTAAGACAAGCAGATATTTATTTTTGATTGATTAATTATTTTTTTTATTCCTGTTCATCGCACCCGCACAGTTTATTGTTTTTGATTTTAATCCTTTTTCCCCAATCTCGTATCTTCGGAGCATCCGATTCCTTGACGGCGCGCCTCCAACGATGAGTATTATATGAGGTCATTGACCCCTAATTTCACGCAGGCTTGTCGCGCCACTGACCCAATTCCTGACGTCATATTACGTTTTTCTGAATGACCGTGTAGTATATGCTATCCATAAACGTATGACACGCGAACCGTGTGTATTTTAATGAATTTATTTAATATACAATCGTAATTTGTTGAATTATATCTTTTGCGTTACAACTGCAATTACATTGCAATAATTGTGATACTTTATGTAACATCCTATACAGTCAACCTGTATAGATTTGGTTGCGTTGAAGAATGGCCATTATGTGAATATGAAGAGGTGTTCTCCCACGCCATTTAAACACGCTGTAGCATTATACTTAATATTGTTGTTGTTTTTCGTTCTCTGAGATTTTTCTTTGCGCGTTTTTCTTATCTGCAAGAGATGTGTATAGGGGTATAGGTGTGGCTGATCGTGAAGCCGTTCTTGGACATGCCAACAAGACAAGCCCGCGTACTGCAGAGGACGTATTTGGTTACGAATGATGTTATAGGCGCGCCTACCTTATACCTACCCACGTGTACACCGATCATTTATACATGTATATATTTTTCCCATACCTATTTATTTCTATAATCAATTCGTACCTCATAAAAACCTCGTGAATAAGTTTTTCTCAAAATCTGGTTTAAATATTTTTCAACCGCTGTATGATTTTTATTATACATTTATACCTAGTCGAAGATACAACAAATTCTTGGAAGAACGCGAGTCAATCTTCAATTATGATTTTCACGAGTGCCACAACCTGTCCAAGGTCACGGCCGAGGCCTTTATAGCTGTTGCTTGGAAGGAGAAAAGCTGTTGAGTCTCGTGTTGAGTATATAATACAGAAACGGGCCAACATGGCGATATAGGTATATACCTACCCGCATTCCGAGCTACCTCCGAAGCTGCCGATTACATTTGTTATCCCCGAAAGAGATAATTTTCTTCAATATCATCTTCGCTATTATTATCATTATGTGAAATTAAAAATATTTTAGTTATACGCGCCAGAGCATGAACAATAAATTCCCATAACACGCTTCGAATTACTTGCTTATACAATTCCTATTTTATGTAGAGTACATCGTAGTAATTGCAATGTAATTATTATGGTTATATGTAGTATTATAACATTATTATTTCAACTAAAATAATTCAAACAAGTTTTTATATATAGATATAATAATAGCGTATAAGCGGTACTATACGAAATAATACACTATAACAGTCGAGTCTATTATTTACATAATTTTTTCTTAACGTATGCAGCTCAGGCCTCAAGTCCCATTTAAAAAATTCTTTCTACATCTTCTCTGGTGTACTATACAAACCATTGCCGGATGTCACCGTCAATGCGGCTTTCACGCTCGCAGATTATTATATACCGGATATAGTAGAATTATATATGAATATATATATTTCATTTATGGATTAAATTGAAATAAATTTTTTTTTTTTTAATTATTTTTTTTTATTATTTTATTTTTTTTTTTTTTCAATCGTGTCAAGATGGTTTGCGTATAGAAAGGAACGCGCGTTTGTTGGCATTTGTTCAATGGTTTACTAGCCTAGTCAATGCTCGTACGAATTCCAGAGAAACGCTGTAGAAATTTTAATTGAACTTGATTTGAAAATAATTGATTTGAATTCGTACGGCTTTTATAGGTCAGGGTATTCACGAGGTGCAGATGACTTCGACTAATATGAAAAAGTTTACCTACCGTAGCCGCAACGTCCTAACAATGTAATTTGGCATTGAAATCACCGTGAGCCGCGGTGACTTCAACGACCCAGTAGCTGCACAAGCGATGTTGCAGTCACGTAACCTGAAAATATTAAATATGCGACTGTTCTGCGTGCAGGGCCATTCAGTGACGATGACTATCAGGTTCCTTTACTGTCTTTTTTCCTTTTATTCAATTCAATGTCGTCTTCACTAATTTCTATTTATTAATTATTTAAAATTACTCGTTTTTCAGTCAAGTTATTTTGGGATCTATAGCTGTGTACTGCAGTTATAAATATGATTATATGGTCCATCCGGTTCGTATCTTTAAGGCTTCTGCATGTATAGCGGTATACCTTATATAACGTATTATACGCGGCAATGACGATTTTTCGAGAATTTTTATATGTAGGTTGAAAAATTGGTCCCGAAAATTTGATACATGCCGTTGAGCGGCTGTGCAGACCGTTATGTTAGGAATGCACGTATCGCCGATGATCCATCTTTTTTCTTTTTTTTTCCTTTTTGAACGTACGCTTGACGTGTATAAATAAGGTTGCCTGATCGATTTACGCGCGTTCTAGGGAAATAAAATATATCAGAGAGATCTGATTTAAAGTCTGCATACGATAGAAGCCGATATAATATGCAAAGAGAATTTCATTATTGAGTGACAGTCAATTGTCGAACAGTTAGGATGCGCCGCCTTGGCTAATGCGGTTATAATTATCGGAGCCAAGAAACATACGTCGTTGAGTTCAGTTCTGTTGTACATAAAATACGTATGTATAATATATATACATATCGTATACCCATACTAAGAAATATTACGTTAGTGTTCGATTTTTAAACACATGCTTACTCCATACCCGTTCGGCAAGTGTCCAGAGTCGGTGAAGCGCGTAAGAAATAGTTGGAACTTGAAACTTAACACGCAGGCGCGTTCAGGGACGTCGCAATATTTGAAAAAACCCTGAGTGAAAGTCGATGATGATTACTGCAGGGATTTATTCCAAAGAATCTGATAACAAAAATTAATATCTCTGATTTTTATTCACGGATTAAAAGCGCCGTATTATAGAAAGGGGATGAAAAAGCAACGTAAAATGATTAATGAACTATCTGTGTACATAATGTACAATTGCATTATGTCAGTACATACCTGTATATACATTTTTTTCTAACGGTTCTTTAGGCGCGTAAAGTTTTCATTGGAATGTTGAACATTGAATGTATGACGTAGGTAAGGAGTGTATTTTTCAAATTGGATCAATTTTCTAACCGCAGCTTTTTTCTTCTGCTATTATAGTTTCATTCTGTAATTCCGAATAGAGATATGTGTTACGTTTATATCGTGAGTTTTCGATTCGTTCCACTTTCCGCATTGGTTTATATAGAAATAATAATGAGAAACTGAAAAAACCGTTGAATTTCCATTTGCTTGCCTGCAGCACGTGACTTGATGTCAACCGAATCGTATAATTTTTGGACGGAACTGCTATACGCTTCGGTAACGAAGTACGTAACAACCGCATTTCAAAATTCACGTGAAAACCGGGTCATCAAAAACCACGTGACACAATCGCGGATCGGATTTTGAATTTTGAATGCACATTTCGGCTGCTGAGCAGTCGGAGGGAAGCGCTAATGATTGGCTCGGTAATTACCGATCTCTCATCGATTTTCAAATTTCATTTTTATCGATGTCTCCTCAATATCTATGTGTAAGTAAACTTAGAGATTTATATCGCCGGCCCTGGCCCAAGACGATCGTGGCAAGGCGGTGGAGGGAACGCTGGGCTCAGCGTTTGGTTCTGTTGAGTCTGTCCGAGAATCGCGATCTGCTGACGTTTCCACCTCGCTCGACAGTAGCTTTCAGTCGCATTGACTAATAATAATAATTTATCTGCTCGATTGTCAGCAATATCGTTCGAATTATAATTTGTTTTTTTATTTTTTTAAATACCGATTATTTAATTATTGTTTTATAATTGTTTACTTTGCTTTTTGTTATTATTATTATCTTTTTTTTTAACTCCTGCACAAGTGTTCTTATATCATTGTACACATTTTCTATCATGCCCAGTGACCTGAATTTCTTCCATGGATCGAAACGTGCCGTGATCAGTAAAATAAAGCAAGAATCATTCTCAATATGATTATACATGCACCGTGATTTTGTAAAAAAAAAAAAACAAAAAAGAAAGAAAGAAAACGAATTTATACATGATATAAAAAATTAATTAAAAAACCGCTAATCGCTTAGTGTGAAGTATTAAAATATTGTTTTAGTTTAGGTTTTAATTATACACCGGTTACATATTTTTAGGTTTTTCAGTGTTTTCAGGAAAACACGCGCCACGGTACAATAAGGTAGGGATATGAAATTCGAAGGAAATTCAATTCCTAAATTGATTTCCCGTAATTAATTATGTAACCATGATTGGTATCGATAACAATTAATAGTTGAGGATAAACTGAGTGCGATTTTTAGTGCGACGGAATATGCGTATCTCTTTTATTTGTGAAGAGAAAATAAAAAAATAAAAAATAAACTGTGTGGATCGTAACTGAACTGATTTTCACATTTTTCTTTTTGAAATTCATACAAGAGCACGCTCTTCATGAAAGTCTTGATAAACAGGTGGTAAAAATAGTTGAGTGGAATTTTGTTATTCTTGAAATACGGATGTTATGATTGATTGTATCGGACTATTTCCATTTATACGTTCGTATTTATTTAATCGTACACCTAGTATATGCCATGCTGGAAATATGATTCGATTGCCGATCATCAAGTGATCACGCGTCACGTTTCTTATTTAATTTATTCAATCGTTTAATAATGTTAAAGAATTTTTTGCGTCGTTTTTTTTTTGCTCTTCAGTCTCCAATGATGCTACTGACCTACATATCCGGCTCTTATATCTAACGCATTTTCATTGATGCCAATATTTTCATTGCCTTTTTTCTGACTCGGCATATTTTTTGCTTGTTTCAGGTTCGCCGTGGCGAGTAGGCATTATGTCTGGTCCAAAAATGTCAGTTGTTGGGGACTCGGTGAGACTTGTCCCAGCAGGTACCCCTGCGCTTTTCGAATTATCAGCCCTTGGTTTTACGAGCAATGAAATAGATGTGCAGATTATAAGTGAGTTGAAAGTCTTATCATTTTTCAACAGCTAATACTATGAATAATGAGATTATACTACAATTTACATCTAAATAATTTCTAGCTCCGTCAAAAAGACAAATTGCTGCACACATAGATGAGGAACCGGGTCGCGCAGGGGAATTTCGTGTGGAATTTACACCCACCGAAGTCGGAAGCCATTTAGTAGAAGTGAGCATCGCGGGACAAAAGCTACCGGCTGGACCACTTGTTGCCAAAGTATACAACAGCAGCCTTATTCAAGTTACTGACGTACCAAGCGCCGTTGTTGGACACGCCTGCCAATTCCGAGGTAAAATAATTGATTGACCTTCCTGCAGTACGTCTATATTTACGTGAATCTTCTATCATGATCAGTATTGTCAACCAGTTTTTGTTAAACACAAAAAAAGATTTCAATTTGTTTAATTTCAGTCGACGCCAGTGCCGCTGGAGAAGGTCAATTAGAGATTTCAATAAATGAGGGAGAGGTACCAAATCATGTTCAAGTTGTTGGAGGTGGTCGTTGCCTCGTTTCTTTTACGCCTGATGTAGCAAAGCCACATTACATCGACATTAAATTTAATGGAGAGACTGTTGCTGGTTGTCCATTTGTTTGCAACGTTTCTGATACGAGCAGAGTCACGTTGAGTCTCGCTCATTTGGAACTGATAGCTGTGGATCAACCAGCCTCTTTTCACATGGCCGTTGATGGTAGTGGAAGTGCAGAACTCGCTGTTTCTGTAAGAGGTACGTTATAATCTCGCAGAAAAGATGATCTGGATATCTGATATTTTTATGTCTCATTTATGCTTTTTTTCAAAGGACCACATACCGAACTTCCAGTCAAAGTAACAGGCAATATGCACAGCGGTTTTACAGCAGAATTTATACCACAAAATGTCGGTGTGCATTCCATAAGTGTGGAGTACAATGGTCACCCCGTTAATGGAACACCATTTTTGGCGAAAGCATTTAATGCTGATAAAGTATTAGTCGGGCCTGTTGCCAGAGGAAGTGTAGGGCAACCTACACATTTTACCGGTACGTTTTTCTCTGGATTACCTGGTACTAAGATTAAATCGAACTAAGTTAATTAATCTCCTATCTTTTCTTACCTCGAATCAGTTGATGCTAGTCAGGCTGGTGAAGGAAATCTTGAAATAACGATATCGGCACGCGGTCACAACATCCCCACTCAAGTAACTCCGCAAGGAAATGCTCGATTCTCTGTTAGTTTTGTTCCATTCGAGGCGTGCGAGCACGTAATTAGCATCGCATTCAATAAGAAAACAGTACCTGGATGTCCAATATTAACCAGAGTCGGTGGGGATAGTAATGTGACTGTAAGTGGACAGGCATTGAGCAGTGCTGGTTTAGGAAGGCAGAGCTATCTTACCGTCAGTAACGTTGCCGGTAGCTTGGAAGACCTTGAAGTTAACGTTGAAGGTAAGTTTGATAATGATAATCAGTTTTGTTAATTAAAAAAATCTATAAAATATTGTAAAGTATTATCTTTAAATGATCGTACCGCGATTTCTCCGATACGTGATTATTGTTTGGTCCACCAAAAGCATGTCGCATCTACTTCATAAATATTTCATGTACCTATACCTATACATGTGTTTGTTGGTGTCGATGAAAGTGTGACTAATCTACACCCATCTATTTTATATACGTGTGCGTGTCATGAAAAATGGAAAATGGAGAAAAATCCTTCCATTACAAAACTATTCTACCCTCTAATTAATGCGCAATTTTATTCTTTTTCGAATCATACGTTCTTACACGTTCATTTGGCTGTTGATCATTTTTTTAACTCATTCTCTGCAAGCCAAGCAATAGAAACGATGATGCAGTATTATCCGGAAAGGAAATCCAAAAGTCTAAGAATAATTTTGTAATACATGAATGTTTAGAAAATGAATTTTATAAATTGGTTTTGGATGAATGTCGGTATAAGTGTTTCATAACATGGTACTATACCATATTATCTGTACAAAATTTATATGTTTATGGATATAGTATTTAATTCCCTTGAAAATATTGCCCGTTATTGAAGTATACAATATAGGTATTATATATATGTTTGTGTCCACGCCTCCGTTTGTTGTCTTGTCACCGGTAGCTTGAGCAGTTCTGTGATCTCTGTTGCAGGTCGGCCAGCTTTCAGACTACGACATTACTAGACTTTAAAAAAAATTAAAAAAAGAAAAAAAAAAACCACTCATTTAGCTTTAACTATCTAGTTTATGGACTGTAATCAATCAATCAATCAATCAATCAATCAAATGGTGAAGGCTCCCTAACTCCAGTGTCCCGAAGACCCTGCATTTTAGTAAGATATTCTAATCATTGCTTGCATCCCAGTAATAACAGTACTACTTCTATTTTATTTTTTTTTTCATTACTTTTCTTAATATTTACCACTATGGCATAACTGTGTCTTACCAATTTTATTCTTGTCGGGGGCTTTTGTTATATATAGGGACCACGTATTAAACTCGAAACTATAAACAACTTTTTTTGCTAGGTTTTTATACACATAAACTAATACAGTGAAATAGTTGTTCCGAAACTTATATAATCAATACATCACTTTTTAATACATATAAATATACTTACATACTTTGGTGCTACGTTTTTGTATTTCCTAATCCTTGCTGTGTTAATTGTTATTCCATTCCTGTACAGAATGTTAACTATCATGACGGGCTGTATCAATGATACTCAATGTAGCTAGAAATTTTGATAAAAATACAAAAGCGGCAGCCACTGATCCTTGCTACAATATAGTATGCATATTGTTCTTTTTTGCTTTTCCAAGCTCTGTACTTGTCATAGAGTAAGATATATCACAAGTCATATGACATAAAATTTAAGAAGAAACGACAGCGTACGTGCATGTAGTGGTAGTCTAATGACCCCCGTTCCCCATGCCCTCGTAATCCACCCTAGTTGGCTGACTAAATTGGATAAAACGACTAACCGGCGGACTTGATAGGGCCCAATGGACAGGCTGTCCCGGCTCAGGTCACTGACAACAAAGACACAACATGCAGCGTCGCTTTTACACCAAGAGTTGTTGGAGAACACAGAATATCGGTGAACCATCGCAATGTCCCCGTCACTGGCAGCCCGTTCAGCTGTAAAGTCTATGATATCGCTGCCATTAAAGTTAAAGATTCTAGCCGAGGAGTTATAGGAAAACCAGCAACATTTTTAGGTATTCGTATCACGTCCATCGATATTGTTTTCATATACATGAAGGTCATTTTTTAAACTTCCATCTCTGTTACATTAATTTCTTCAGTTGAAACGAGTCAAGCAGGACCAGGGAATTTGGAAGTTACCGTCAATGGTGGAAGGGTTCCTACTTCTGCACAGGCCCAGGGACCTCATACTTATGCTATATCGTTCACTCCTCGTGAGCCGATCGTCCACACTGTTGATCTTAGATTTAATGGGGAAGATGTTCCTGGCAGTCCATTTAGTTGCCAGGTAAGCGACAACTGAGTTGAATATATTTATTTTGAAGTGGGAGATGTTGTTCACTCAGTTTTGCATTTCGATACCGATCAGGTCAGCGACACTGCTAAAGTTTTGATAACTGAAGGACTAGAGAAGGTCGCAGTCAACCGATTGGCAAGTTTCACCATCGAGGCAGATAGTTCCCTGGGGATACCGACTCTCGAAGTATTGTCACCAACTAGGGAGAGTCTTCCAGTACAAATAAAACCTACTGGAACTGGTTCCTACAATGCTGGTTTCACTCCAACTGACGTCGGTTAGTTAATTGGTCAAATAAATGAATATTAATAATGCAGATTTCATGTTTCTTCATTATCTGACGAACAAATCATCCAATAACGCAGGTGATCATAGTGTGGAAGTGAAACTTAGTGGCTCGCACGTCGAAGGAAGCCCTTTTCTTGTCAAAGCTTACAATGCGGACAAAGTCAAAGTCACGGATATAAACAACGGGGTTGTTGGAAAACCTGTGTTTTTTAGTAGTAAGTAGAAAATTTAGACTACGCAGAGCATGGAAGAATTATTATTCACCGGCTTAACTTGTCTGTTAATGTCTACAGTAAATGCAAGTCAAGCAGGAGCTGGTAATCTGGAAATTATAGTAGCAGTGAACGGAAAAAATGTACCGAATTACGTACAGAGTGAAGGAAATGCTAAGTTTAGGGTCAACTTCAAACCCCAAGAAGCTGCGGTACACAGTCTCAGTGTTCGTTTTAACGGTGAACCCGTTCCAGGTGATTATTTACCACAAAATGTTGTCAAAACCAAATTAAATCCGTCTTCATGAAATTTTTTTCTTCATTTCTAGGATCACCATTTAATTGTAAGGTGGTTGGTGCGGGTCAGGCGGTTATTACAGGCCATAATTTGAAAATGGCTGCAATAAAACAGGTGACCTCTTTCACTGTTGATCCGCAAGCTCAGTCAATGAACTGCGATGTGATCGTAACTCCACCGTCTGGAATAGCGTTGCCGATCACCATTGAACCAGTTGATGAAAAATATAACATAACTTTCAGTCCGACCGAAGTAGGGAGGCATAATATCAGCATACTTGTTGATGGAGAACACATAAAAGGATCGCCATTTGCCTGCAATATCTACGATGTTACAAAAGTACGATCTGGACACTTTAGACTTACAATTAGAATATATTAGCCGGTTGCTTAATAATTTACGATAATTTGTACCTGCAGGTCCATGTTTCCGGCCTTACGGAGGCTCTTTTAGGACAAGCGACAACATTTACTGTTGACGCAGCAGAAGCTGGTGAGGGAACATTGGAACTGGTCGTTAGCACGGAAAATAACACCGTGAAAGCTGAGGTAGTAGCCTGTGCTAGAGGGCTTTACGATGTTACTTTTGTTCCCCAAATACCAAGTGCCCATTACGTTAACATCAGTTTCAATGACGATAACGTACCGGGTTAGTATTGTTATTTTTTATTCGCCGAAGATGTAAAAAACTGATTTCTATTCTGGATCTATAAATCTCGTTTCCTGTCCTACATAGGAAGTCCATTTAAATGTCCAGTAATTGGAGGAACTTTAGAAGGCCCTTCGGTAATCAGAGTTGGTAATACGGCATACATGGATTTAGATATGCCTGGATTAGAGGGTCCTATATCTGCAGAAGTTACAGGTGTGTGTAAAAACGTATGAAATGTTATAGTCAGCAATAATCTCGATCGGTATGTAACTCGGAACATTTTTTCTTAGGTCCCGATGGCCTTATTATTCCATCAACTTTGACAAAATTGTCTTCCACCCTTTACCGAGTTGAAATCAGGACTCGTCTCGTTGGAATGTATAACGTGGCATTCAGCGAGGGACACAAGGTTATCAGTACACAGAGCCTGCAGGCCTTTGATCCCAATAAGGTTACCATTAAAGAAATATCTGATACCGTCTGCCATC
This sequence comes from Athalia cordata, assembly GCA_963932425.1. Lineage (NCBI taxonomy): Eukaryota > Metazoa > Arthropoda > Insecta > Hymenoptera > Athaliidae > Athalia > Athalia cordata. Next base: position 4,138,150 of record OZ010627.1, read on the forward strand.
GTCCTGGAACCATAGTTGGTTTGTATTGCTTTTTACTTATTTACTCACGTGAATCATGTCTTGAAATTAATTTTTTTATTCGGATTTTGCTACAGTGGTGGCATCTAAAGAAGCAGGACCTGGCAAATTATCTGTAAATGTACGTGCCGGAGGTGCTGATGTAGATAGTTTAATCCGCGAAGGAAACAACGGGCATTATGAGGTCGTATTTCATCCTACTCGCGCGGCACCTCATAGAGTGCATATAAAATACAACGACGTTCATATTCAAGGTATATCACTTGAAACCTGCTATCTCTGACAGAAAAAAACATCTGTAATTTATAAACCGAAAATACAAATCTCCATCTGCAATTGGTAGGGAGTCCGTTGGAGGTAGCTGTAAGAGGGCCAACAGGTGGTCGAGAGGTGACCGCTACTGGATTGGGTTTGTATCAATCTGCTGTTGGGAAAGTAACGTCTTTTACAATCGAGACTCTTGGACACCCGGGAAAGGAATTTGACGTTGTTGTTAGCGGTCCGCAAGGAAATGCTGTACCTGTTCGATGCTACCAGCATAGGGACGGGAATTTACTCGCTGAATTCACGACTAATTCTGTCGGTACGTCGAATTTAAAATACATCGAAGAAATTGTTGCCATTTGAGAAAAATTCTTTTTCAGGAACATATAAAATTGACGTACTGCAGGGCGCTAAGCCGGTGCTTGGCTCTCCGTATTTTTGCCAAGCTTTTGATGCTTCGAAAATAAAACTGCAAGATTTAGGACCCACCATAGTCTCAGTCCACGATCGAATTGCATTTAAACGTAAGTCGATGTCCTTTCAGTGTGCCAATACCCTGCTATGTGTTCGGAATTCTAACTGCAACCCACGGCTTTCCAGTTTCCCACATTCTACATGTCTTTCATTTCTTTAGATGAGAAAAGCTACCTTAGAAAGTGGGATTGATTTTTTGTAGACAACTTTAAAGCCTCCTTCAAGGCTGTTTAACACGATAATTGCATAAAACATACGCATAATCTCTACCACTTTCAAATGGCCTTGGTCATTCTATTGCATGCAATACACTGCAGTGTCAGACGTTCATTGACCACCGCGAGCTACGGGTGAACTGAATTTCCCTATAATAACCGCATATACAAATTTATGTCTCAGTGTTAAGAACTGAAGCTGGAATGGCAGAGTTGGATGTAACAGCTACAAGCCCACTTGGACAGGAGCTTCCACTACAAGTCACTTCGCTCAACGATGGAACTGAGTTAGTTGAATTGACGCCTAGCGTTCCCGGAAACTACTTGGTCAATATAAGTTATGGTATGAAAAGAATTTTTTTTCTAAAATCGTCTATTGTGTCACCAAATCGATCTCCATTGCATATTTGTATACTATTTAGGAGGAACGCCAGTTCCGGAAAGTCCGATAGTGTATACAGTAGAAACTGCTGGGCAAGCTAGAGCGAAAGGAGAAGGATTACTGAGCGGTCATGTGGGAAAACCTGCACATTTCGTTGTTACCGGTACAAGAAGTCCTCCAGCAGTCCAGGTAATCATCGACAAACCGAATCCAACAAAATACAGGAATTTATAATTGCGATCTTTGCTTCACACTGAACTGCAGGTTGATGGCCCAGACAGCGTTTCAAAGCCGACTGTAGAGGCTGGGGCAAATCCTGGTACTTGGAATATTTCTTATGTGCCCACCGAAGTTGGAGTATTCGATATCAGAGTGGTTTGTGCGGGACAACAGTTACCAGGTTCTCCGTGGCACCCAAAGATCGTTGACACAAGAAATCTCCGTGTCATTGGTGAGTTATTTGAATTACTAATCTTACCAAATCTCGGTATTCGAAACAAATATCAATTCTTAACAGGTGGGTGGGCAGCCGTTTGCGACGACGCCGGTAGACTGAAACTCAATCCGTCGAGTAAAATAAGTTTCGATACAGCTGAAGCGGGGCCGGGCGAACTCAGCGGAAGCATTGGGGATTACCCTCTGAATTTTGAAATGACTTCTAGTAACAGACTGAAACTCGTTGCTCCCCAAATTTCTGGTGGAGAGCACCGTATGGAAATTTTATTCAACGGAGCACCTTTCCCTGGTGCTCCAAAGCTTGCCATAACTCCAGAAATTGAGGTAATTATTCGATTTTATTTTTAAGTCATAGATCGAAGATCAGAAAACATTTTCACCTCTGGTTTTAGTCAGCAGTGCCCGACACAAGCAGAGTAATATTAACGGGTCGAGGTTTAGCAACCGCAAAATGTGGAGAGGAAGCCAGTTTTACGATAGATGGTTCGCAGGCAGGTAATGGAACTCCAAAAGTTCAATTGTTATCTCCTACGAGCGAAATCACGGTCATATTACAGCATTTGGGTGAGCGAAAAATAATTTTTGCATAATTTATTTTCAAATGAAAGATGCCGGCTAACAAAATGAATAATCCGTTCTATAGGTGATAGCGTTTACAGAGCTAGCTACATTCCTCTCACATCCGAGTCTCTCCTGTTAACCGTACTCTGGAATGGTAGACAAGTGAAAGGATGTCCGTTACAGGTGAATGTTGCAAGTGCTGCAGATGCAAGCCGAGTAATTTGCTCTGGAGATGGACTAAAACAGGGAACAGTTGGCCAAGAAATAAGAAGCTTCATCGATACGAGGAGAGCAGGACCAGGTGAGATTCATTCTTGTGGTAGCTTTACCTCACGACTACTAATTCCGCATCAAACTCAAAAAATGCTTTCGGCATGTAGGTGAATTAACGGCGCATTGCGTGGGGCCTCATAAAGTTGCTTACTGCGAACTTTATGATCATGGTGACGCTACCTTTACGCTCAACGTTAAGCCCCAAGAATCAGGTCGTCACGCTCTGACCATTAAATATGCTGGAGAGCACGTACCGGGTTCACCATTTACTCTCAAAGTTTCTGGTGCTCCCGATGCTTCTAAGGTAAGCCTGATCAGTAAAAACAAATTATCCTCAACGACGTGAGCGATGATCTGATTTTTAATTATCGATCTCTAGGTGAGAGTTTACGGCCCAGGAATAGAACACGGCGTGCTAGCTACATTCCAGTCTAGATTTATTTGCGACACACGTGGTGCTGGTGCTGGACAACTTACGGTAAGAGTGCGTGGACCAAAAGGAGCTTTTAGAGTTGAAATGCAACGTGAAAATCAAAAGGATCGCACAATTTTGTGCCGATACGATCCTACCGAACCCGGAGAATACAGAGTCGAAGTACGATGGGCAGGTGTTCTTGTACCTGGCTCACCATTTCCTGTCAGAATTGTCGACACCCAAGACGAACTTTTGCTACTTGCACAGGTATAATGACGAACAACTAAAATGATCAGTTAATTGTTCACGGATTGAATTGATATTATTAATTTTTTTTGCAAAAAAATTTCGGACTTTACAGAGCACGGATACTTATTCGACTGCAGGCCATCAAACAATCACTTCGTGGCGTGGATCACAAGCTATTCTTTAGTATAATTACGATTAACATTGTTATTATTATTATTATTTTTATTATTACACATAAACTAATAATATATTTTATTTTCTGTAATATTATCATAACTTATTATACATATAAATGTTTTCGATAAAATCAATATAACTGTGACTTGTGAAGTGTTCAAGTGAATTTTCAGCCGCTCGATGTTTTGTGCTTCAACGAAATGTACTGACAATAATTCAATTGTATAAATTTACAGATAGATGAGATGCAGGTGGGAAGTTAGAAGGAAATTCAAGATCAATATTTTGATGAGGTTTGTAAAGTACGAGAATATAATTTATTATAAATCGCATAAGAATTCATACAACAGATCAGAAATACCAGTAAATAACAATTGTAGTATACATCCTAAGATATTTAACAAAGTTTGCAGATTTTTGTTTTTTCGTTATGCTCTATACAACAAACTCGACTGAAAATATTCTCTGTAGCTAAAAAATAATCTATAATTATTCAAAATGTACATCAAACGATTTAGGGGAGCAGTAGGCTTTAATTTCTTTTATTTTTATTTTTAGCTTCAGCTTTACTAAGTTTTCGGAACACTTGTTTTTTCAGTTCCCTTTGCCTGCCCGTTTTCCTGGCTTCCTCTATCTCCATACGAGCTTGATGGGCGGTAATTCTTTTATTCATAGACTCCTTCAATTGATCTTGTTTATGGCTGTATGAAGTTCTAAGCATTTTCATTAACTTGGCAATCTTTTCTTCCTTAGGCTCCCTGATCACCGCAACACGTTGATCCTCCAGTTTTGGTTTACGTTTACCAGGAACTTGTTGTAATTTTGGCTTATCTTTGTATGGCAAAACTTTTTGTAGGGTTCTCGGGATGATCAGAGGCTTGAATACTTTTGGTTCTCTCTCAATAGGTGTGTAAAGTGAATCTAAGTTTGGTTGGGCCTTCAGACTATTCTCCCTCTTCAACTGCCCGGTCGTCTTCATTCCTCGCCATTGATTCTTCTCATTTGCTGGCAACAGTAGGGAAGTTACAGGAGAATAGAAACGTGGAACATCAACTTTGTACCATGTACGACAGAAAACGATGTCGCTTAGCACTATCTTATCCTCAAAAGTTGCGCGGAAACTTCCTTCTGGCTTGGAACTCGCCTTCTTGATTTGACCCCGGATACCTGACACTGTTCTCAGTTTTGCACCTTCAAACTTCGCCACTTCTAAGCTGGAATTAAACATCCCTTTTATAAAAGCTGTCTTCTTGTATACCTTCAAGGGGATGCCCGTAAGTTTCAATTTTTTGACTATGCAAGTCGATTTATCCAATTCAACAATTGAGCCTGTTGCTGCTATGCGGAAGCCTGCTTGTCTCGCGGCCACATCTTGCACTGCGAGTATTCCAGTTCCTTGAGGAGTGATCGGTCCCCAAAAATGAGCCATACAAGTAACGTGTTCAGGTGTGTATTTAAGCATTCTATTTTTCAGATTATCTTCGAGTTTAGAATATACTGGTATGGTTTGGAATCTTCTCCAACCAACGGACATTATGAGCGGGTCTTTCGTCTTCAAGATTTTTTTATGCCAACGATGTTTCTTTATTCGAGTTTGTACAAAACCAATGTTTTCTTCTCCATGCAGAAGTCCACCAACTATTAAGGGGTATGTTGGATCCAAGTTGGTCACTAGTTCGCAGGGAACAGAATCAAGTTCTACACGGACGTACATTCCTGGTCGATATCCTTCAAGCTGCACTCTGAGATCATCAGCAATCCCTTCAAATTCTGATTTGTTCAATTGTGCTTGTCTGTCCACTTCAGATTTCAGTTCGTCATAATAGGATTTGTCATCTCCTTTGTCATATTCAGAATCGAATTTCTCCTTGAGCTTACGCTTTTTTTCTATAAGATTACGGCGTTCTTCTGCTTCATTTGTAGTCATCTCCTTTGGGGCATCAGATTGATGCTTTTCTCCCGTTTCTAAATCTTCGAAGTCTCCGTACAGCTCTTCATCATCTTCAAGGTCATCCAATTTTAAAAGCTCTGCAGCATCCTCAGACTCCTTCCATTTACCAGTTACGAATCGATTGATCAGCAATGGTTTGTTGTCATCTAATAGCCAATCATGTGTCAATTCTTGGGAGTGAAAGACACTTTCCTCTTGATTTCTTAGTTCTCTTTCCTCACTTTTTTGGGTCTGTTGTTTTCGTACAACGTGGAAAATACCCCCAATGTCTTCCTCTTCATTTTCGTTTTCAGGAGCCACTTCATTCGCTTTTGCCAAAGATTTGTCAAATACGCCATATACAATCTTCATTATATTTGCCCGGGATTGTTGCCGGTTGGTAAAAGCTGTGCTCGCTTTTTCTGTGAGATTGGACTTCCATTGCAATTCATCTTCTTCTTCATCCTCTTCCTCTTCTTCTTTATCTTCTTCTTTTTTATCTTTATCCAAAAGGTTGTCTTCGTTGTCTTTTTCATCTTCATCTTCTGCACGGAGCTCAAAATCATCCTCACTTTCATCATCAAAACTCTCGTTCTCGCTTAGATCGGTCTCTGATTTATCATGCTCAATTTTTTCCGGCTTGCGTTTGCCTATTAGATTCAATGCTTCAGAGATCTTATCCTTTATGTGGCTGTCTGGATTATTACTAAGGCCGCGATACAGGTATTCATCTTCGGTCTTGTCCCCACTTTTTCCTGGGGTGTTCACAGTCTTAGAATCATTTAATTCAGCGCTCTCATGATCGTCTTCACTCTCTTCAGTTGTTTCCTCTAGAGTCGCACTTGCTGTTCTCTGTTTTTTATTACTAGTTTTGTTTTCTTGTAGAAGTCTCCTCTTGCTGGCTTTGCTTGTGTCTAATTCCAAATCCGAATCACTCTCATCGGTGTCAGAATCTTCCATGCCATCATCACCCTCCTTGTGATCGTCGTCATCAATTTCCTCAGGTCCTTCCTCTTCCTCATCATCGAATATCACTTTTCGCCGGATCCTTCCTTCCTCAATGATCGTTTCATTTTTTAAGCTAGTATTAATATTCTCTTGAACATCTTCAGATTTAATTGGCTCAGCACCACTAAAAATCTGCATTTCACTGTGCCGTAATTTTGTGTCAATGGTTTCCTGTGTATCCATGAGAGAGCTTACTAATCCTGTATTTTGTCCTTCTCTTTCATGATGGGAATGGCTGCCTCCTAATTCAACATAGACAGCATCTTTATCATAAACAATTCCACCCACTCCAGAAAAAGGAGCATAAATTAATCGTTCCTTTTCAACAAGGGATCTCTTCTTGAGCTGCTCAGGTAGTGGGCATGGATCAGGTAAGAAACTGACATCCTTGATCCTAAGATCCCCACAGCCTGGTATGTGGACAGAACTTTCTTTAATGAGAGGGACCCCACGGACATAGCCATACAGACTGATAGTTCTATCTACCTTTGGATTTTGTCTCATGGATTCAGGTGGTGTTAAATCTTCTATTCTGTCTGCCAACAAGTATGGATGCGTGGTCCTCCAGGTAAGAGGTCTGAACTTTATGACTGAGATAAAACGAGCTAGGTTTTTTACTTCGTTGCGCAGATATTCATCATGGAGGAGACCAGATAAATAAAACAGTTTCGCGCCAGCATAGACTTCTGTCCAGAATCTATGCTTCAATGTTTTTTTGATTTTTTTAAGCTGCTTGGCATTTTTTATGCAATCAAGGTGGGTTAAAACCCCCATAATTCGTGGCATGCCATGCACCTGGCATATGTTCAGAAATTCAAAGATTTCCATCTCAAAACCAAACGACGCATCAACCAGGAGCAAAACCAGGTCTGCAACCTTAGCAATGTCTATCATGCTGTTTATATCGTTGTTACATTCCATAAATGTAATGCGCCTTTTTTTGCCTGATACAACGGTAACAGGACCTACGATATTGCTCAGTGGTTGCCTGGTGAAACTTTTTATCAAACATTGAATCAGCATGGACTTACCAACTTTTGGGGGTCCCACTATGGCCACGAGGACCGGGGGTGGCTCCAAAGGGGTTCTATCTACCAGCGGTATGTGTTGTTTTTTTGTATTGATATCTTGCTTGCGTCTGAAACGACGCTCAGCCCTTATAGCTGAGTTGAATGTGAAGGCTTTTGGGTTTTTCTGTTTATCGGTGAGCTCCTGAACATGCTCGTTCTTGGATTTCTTCTTGTCTGCTTTTCGCCCAGCATTGCGATCACGATGTGATTTGTGTTTTATCGTTCCTTCTTGGACTCCAGACATAATGGTATCGTTCTAACGTTCCTCACGAAGGATTTTCATTCATTAATAATTTCTTGGGGTAGAATTCGGCATTGCGTTACGAACGGTAAGATAACCTTAAATTAGAATTTTTAGTAGTTGTGTTTCAGCATTCATAGCCCTCAACATATGATTTCTTTTATTTGATTAATTAATATATTCATCCCTGAATTGTTCTATACTTTTCACCGCACCATACGATTAAAATGTCACATTAGGAAAACGCACGTGTTTCGTTGATGGGAGATTTGTAAAGACAGCTGGGCAGCGAGTCAAATGCTGTATTTCATATCGAGCATGCTGCAAGTTATCGGCCGATGGTTCATTTTGGTAGGGGCAAGGAGAATAATCATTCTTCTTTGTCAGAAAGAATTATTAGCGTGACAAATTATATTTAAATATCGCATAACGCTTATCGTTTATTCTGCATTTTTATACAACGTATAGCATAAAGAATTGCCTGTTATTTGATTTTTGTATATATTCAATTATTAGACCGTACATAATCTTATGCACAGCATTCAGAAAGCACAAATATTGTTTGGCTCTGTAAATTAGAAGCCTTGTTGGTAAGTTTCATCCTCGAATAATTCAGGGAAAGAACGAATTGAAAAAAAATATTCTACACTTTTGATTCGATCTCTGAACAATATGTGAATTCCTGGTAGACATAAGAAATAAGTCATCTTCACCAAGAATAAAGTAATTTATATTATTCTTGATGCAGAAGACTTATCTTCGATATCACAGGATCTTACTATTATTTAGGAATCTTACTTTCCCAACAGACAATAATAGAAATTGACATTAACCGCCGCTACTGATATCACAAAATCATATTTATTGCAATATCGAAATTCATTGACGAACTTTTCGATGTTAGATGGAACTGGAAAGGTTCAAATTTACAAAAAATTATCATTGATTTGGCCAATCAGTACTTGTGCTTATGCCTGTGTTTCCGTGGTACTGGGGATGGTGGACTGTTGGCTCTGTGTTTAGATGTTCTGGGAGGAGGCGGTGGTGACATGCTTGGTGATCTTCCCCGTTTTTTTCGGTCACTGCCCGGAGATCTGCGAGACAATCTAGATGAAGAAAACGATGGAGAAGGAGTACGGCGAATTCGAGGTGGTGACGGCGTTGCAGGAGCTGCTGATTGCAACCTTTTTTTATGTGGTGATCGAGATCTACGCTTTCCTCGAGGCGATCTACTCCTGGACCTGGAATTTGATTCTTCCATTAATTGATCTGTACATGGAACTTTACCAATTCCAACTTCCAATTTAAATTGACATACCTGTACCGACTACTAGATTTTGAGGAGGGACTGGGAGAACCTCGCCTTCTGTCTCTGTGATGCCCTGGTGATTCGGGTGTTGAACTTCTCCTCTTTTCTTTCCTCCGATCTTCGTCTCGGTCATCTGTCTTCATTTCTTTCATTTCTCGTTCACTCTGCAGAAGATAATTCAAGCAGGTATGAAAATTTTCTGCACATTTATTACAGCATATTTTTTTAGCGTGTGAATAGGCATTTCACCTTTCTAATGAGCTTCTTTCTGTAATGTTCGACCTGAGCTTGAATGGTCATTCCAGCTTTCAAAGTCCTTCTACCGCTTTCCAATTCATCTTGGTACTGCATAGTCTTAACTTCGATTTCTCTGAGTCTGTTGCGTCTTTCCTCATTATAATCTCTGCCACTGTGAAGTAGGTAAATTGATCGTAATATCGTATCATTTTTCAACTCTGTCGCATAATTAGATTTCGATAAACCTACCTGGAGTCCATGCTAGCATCTTGAGAATTGGAGTCGTCGTTTTGACCCAATTCTTCCCATTTGCTAGTCGTCATTGCTTGCGCTTCAACCTGTGGTCAAGAATAAAAAATAAAACCCCACTCTGTAAAAACTATAACTTTTTTATATCACGTGCTCAGCCTTAATTATGACTAAAATTAACGTGCCTGATCAGGATCAACGGTTTCCCATCTGGATGGCACAAACCCTGCAGGCATGGAAGCTTTTTTATCCTCTTCTTTACTACGTGATGTGAACGGATCTTCATCCTCCATTGGTATTCCATCAAGATCCTCATCCACTGTACGAGAGAATAGAAATGTTGCAGTTTCTCTATTCTTATTCACGAAAAAGCGAGGGGGTAACCACTCAATACATAGGTGTCCCAATCAGTTCACATTTCACAACTATTTCATTTTGATATGGTTCAATAGGCGTTTATAAGTTATTCTTATGTATTTGAGCCCAGGAATCTATTAAAATGATCGAGTAATCGCCGATTTATCGCTCGAAAAAGTGAAAAATCCAGGATATCTCGATAGGATTTATTCCTAGCTGAATTTAATTGACGTATTCGTGTTCCTGAGGTCAAAACACGTTAGAAAAGTGTCCTGCAATCGATTTTAAAAATACTTCATTTTCGGCCCAAAAATCGGAAAAATCCAAAGGGGTATACCTTAGATTTTTGTCGATTTTGGAGCCAAAAATGAAGTATTTTAAAAATCGATTGTAGGACACTTTTCTGACGTATTTTGATCCCAGGAACACGAATCCGTCAAGTAAATCAAGCTAGGAATAAAACCCATCGAGATATCTTCATTTTTTCACTTTTCAGAGCGATAAATTGGCGATAACTCGATCAATTTTATAGATAGATCAATTTAACTTGCAGATTCGTGTTCCTCAGGTCAAAATACGTCAGAAAAGTGTCCTAAGATCGATTTAAAAAAATGTCGATTTTTCACCCCAAAATCGACAAAAATCTAAGGTATACCCCTTTGGATTTTTTCGATTTTTGGGCCAAAAATGAAGTATTTTTAAAATCGATCGTAGGACACTTTTCTTACGTATTTTGACCTCAGGAATTCGAATCCATCGATAAAATTGATCTCCGAATAAATCCTATAGAGATATCTTCATTTTTTCACTTTTCAAGACGATAAATTGGCGATAACTCAATCAATTTTATAGATAGATCAATTTAACTTGCAGATTCGTGTTCCTCAGGTCAAAATACGTCAGAAAAGTGTCCTACTATCGATTTAAAAAAATGTCGATTTTTGACCCCAAAATCGACAAAATTCCCCCCTTTCAAGTGGTAGTGGTTCACGTATCCTAAAGAACGTTCGCAAAAAAGATAGTATGATCGTATAAAACTCACTCGGCACTCCATCAATGTCGTCATAGTTAGTTACGGGTTGAGGTGTGAGTCCGTGCTTCAGGGCACCCTTCAAAAGAGCAGCACCATCGAGTGGCACACCATCTAAATCCTCTCCTGCGTCCCCGTCTACGTCTGATAAAGGCGCTCCGTCAATATCCTCATCGTTCTCTTGCTCAGGTTCATCAGTCTGTTACAATAAATTTTATTAATATTGAAAGGTGGATCGAATACGATAATTATCGTCTGAAAAGTTGCGAGGAACATCGTACCAAAACAAGGCCAAGAAAGGCATTTTGTAATCTGACTAGAAAGTCACGAGGATAAACCGCCCACTCCTCCCAAGCTCGAAACATTCTCATAACGCGTACTTTAAATCCTTCAGCTTTAAGTCTGCTGTCGAGCTGTTTGTAGGTCTGATGGATCTCGTGAAAGATGTCCAACAGCCTTGCTTCAAACCTTAACAAAATACAGGAATCATTTAGATGGATAACAATTTAATGCACGATGAAAGAATTTACAGACGATATAAAATCACTTACGCCTTCCTGTAGATGGTAGCATTTGTCACTTTGACACCACAGTTGTGAAGGATGTCTGAGATCAGATACAGTCTAGCAATTTTTTTATTAACTGGCGTCTGAAGTATTGATAAGGACTCCATTATGCAGTCGCATATTTCGTCCGCTGCTTCTGCATGCTCAATGCAAAATACCATTGTCTCTGCAACCTTTATGCGCTCTGGTGATATGTTACGTAATAGATCTTCCAGTCTGTCTCTTTGACTGTGAATATTAGGAGGAAAAAAATATTAAAGCATCTATACGTTTCAGTTGCCGAGCAACATAATTGTAGATCATCAATGCATTACCTATTGGATAAACTGCCCCTTCGGGGCTCTTGTCTTTCTTCCATTTCAATTAATTCATCCGGCATTCCCTGAGTCCACGGATTTATCGGTGGAGGTCTCCAGACGCTGCCGCCTTTAAACATCCTGAAATCATCTATATGCCATTCTTTTTGTGCATCGCCTTGTAGAATGGAGAAAAGTTTCCATCGGTAATAGGTATGTGCTGGGGAGTAGTTTTCGAATAAAAACCTGTGGGGTAGATTGTTTGTAAGTTTATTATGGAAATCATGTCATTTTTTAGAACTTTACGACTGCGTTTGATCAGATTTCAATAACGAATAGAACTCACCTGAACATCGGATTGTTCAATTCCCTGTTCATTATCATTGCTTCAAACATGGGCCCTTCCCTTATGACAAATTCGACCATTCTATGTATCAACATGACTAAGTTCCTACAAGGCATAATCAAATTATATCAAGGACTGTTTATCATATGAAATGCATGGTGTTTTAAATAAAAAATAGACAAAGAGCTGAAATATGAAGGATAAAGATTTGAAGACACTTACAGTCTAGCTAGTAGGTTTTGCATACTTACAAGAAAATTTTCGAATCAAACTAAAATTGGGAAATACCTTTCGGTCGGGATAACCACTTTGACAACCGCATTCTGCAAAATCTGTGAAGCCCCGGATCACAGTGCAAGAGTGACAGAGATGGTTGACAGAGGAGCGTGCCACCCAAAATGCCAAAATGCGCCCCCAAGGACGAACGCCAACAAGTCAACACAACACAATTTGTAAACGTGGATTAGAGAGATGGATCGACGGCATAGTCAGTTTTGCACTTAACGTGCCACAGATTATTTTGGTATTTGAATTTGAGTCTTTTTTTTTTTTTTGCCTTGCCATTGATGAAAATTCGACTATTTTTGCACAAGTTGTTGGAACTTCGAACCTTCGACCCATGCCGTCTACTTGCAGCATTATTTACCAATGTTCTATTAATCAATTCAATTGTTCGGGCACTAGGCTTCACTTGACTTAATGTTCCTCAAGGTCAAAGTTAGGCAGGATATCGCGCGCGCATTTCTAGCTGAATAGAGTGGCGTTACCTTTTCAATGTTTTCCTTCTCCTCAGGGTCGGCACTCTGGATGTTGCGAATACGTGGTATCTGAGATTGTGTTTCAAAAATATGATTATACCCATTCTTAGCAGGGAGAGACGATGTAGATTATACAAAGTATAATTTTTTTTAGTCTTGTTTAGCCTGCTACTAGCCAGCACAATCAAAAGAAAGTGATTTAAATTTTGTTAAGAAAATTCGTAAAGAATAAAAAAATAATGAATTTGTTCTGAATCCTTTATAGAACTACCTTCATGGGAGAGAAATGTTTCAGCATCACAGAAGAATACTTTGTTAACCAAAACTATATTTTGAAATTATGTAGCACCGTCTACTGCTGGCAATGCGATGAAATATCGAGGATGAACGTGTCAAGTAATAATGAAAAGAAATCGATGGCCAAAATTCAGATAATTGGGTATTTTATTAACCACGCTACTAACTCTTTGTTTTATACTGACTTGTACCTTATGTCTGTCTCGGCGGTGTGGCTGTGCATTGAACGGAAGACCAGATGGCGGAGGTGGCTGTGTTATCTCCATCAGGGCTGGCGGAATGTAAATTGGATACGGTGGAATCGGCACACTCTTACCCCAACCTAATTTCATCTCATATTGCATGATATCGCGTCCTGAAACGGTCATGAAATCGTTAATCCAGATTTGGAAAAGGTAAAGTCAAGTATCAATTATCAATAAGTGTAAACCTTACCGTTTAAATTTTTTAGTGCTCGTTCACCATCCTTGCGACTCATGAACGCGACGAAACCACAGTTTCTTTGCCTTGCCTTTTCCTCGTCACTGCGAGGCCACATGATTTTGATACTAGCAAGTGGACCATATTTGCCAAAAATTTCCATCAATTGTTGTTCAGTAATCTATAACAAAGACAGCAAACAGATTTGGGCAATTAGTAAGAATTGGTAAGAGCTAGTAAGACAGCAAGAACAAAAAGTGTGAACTTACCTTGGGATTCAGATTACCCAGATATAAATTTGTTGTATTCGGATCACCATTATCAAAGGAGCCATCTGAGAAAAGGGCCAAAGATTGTTTAGAAAATGTTGGATAATCTAGCAAGGTTGAGAATGGAGGTACAGATTTCTCACCCTCCACGCATTTCAGAGCAGCAAGCATTGGGTCTTCAGTTTGTGCAGAAATTACGGTTTTCACTACTCCTTTGTATTTGTGTCTTTCCTCTCGCTCTTCCTGTATCATTTTTAACTCTTCTTTGAATAACTCGAGGTTACTTTTCTTCTTTTCACCTTCCTTTTTCTTTTTACCAAGTCTGTCTACTTTTCGTTCATTACTGCCAAGTAGTCTTGCATATTCCTGTGCTTGTTCAGCTGAAGATCTGTTGTCGACCAGTTCAGAGATTTTTGACTGAGGTTTGTATAGTTTCCCCTTTTCCCTCGTGTCTTCCTCTGATAAAATAATGAACATTAGTGATAAATATTCATGGATCTTCTTATAACCAATGACATAGACTTACGCCTCTTGCCAGCATCGTAAGTTCCAGCTTTGACCCAAATCTTGCTTGTCGTTTTGTTTGGTGTTTCTTGAAATGTTGCAACAAACTCTTCGAAAGCCTTAGAATAACAAGTGGACAAGGGTTACACATTATTTTTAGAAGCTGATTATTTCACGACAGCAAGTGAAACAAGAAAAAATGATGAAATCAGAGTAAGAAAATTGCCATTATCTTACTTGAGCAGCTGCTTGTTCCTGTTCCTTCTTTCGCTGTTCTTCGAGCTCTTTTTTACTTAGGGGTCGTTTCCCCATTGTGCCTATTGAGAACGCCTTGAGCTTCTGCTCAGCAATTTGCTAAAATGTATAATACACAACTGTTACTTTAGCATTCAAACGTTATTTCAAACAATATTACTGTCGCAGAAATATGAGGGATTTAATAAAATATTGAGGCAACGCACCTTCATCATCGCTTTGTCCGCCATCTCTTTCAGTGATTGTAGACTCTACAATCGCAACCTAGCCTAAAAACTCATTGTACACGAGCCGATTCGCGCTTCCAACGGCAAACCTGATCCGAAAATTGATTAATTAAAAAGGAAATTAATCAATAAAAAATACGGTGATACCGTACAACTTCGTTGCGGTGAATAACTTGCTAATGATCCGAAGTGTTTTCACTCTTCTAGCAGTGACAAAAATAATTTTTGTTGATCCACCCCAAACTGTAGATGTTGAATTAAAAAATTCGCTGCGGCGGCAGCACCGCCCGGAAGGTGATTCTCTAGTAGTAGGTAGTAGTAGAAAATTACTGTGGCTCCACGCGAATCCACGTTAGCTCGGTCAAGTTCCCGACCTTTCCGACCTCTCAATCATGTAACATTTGTGTTTTGAATAGTTTTAAATACTACTTATTGTAGGAACAACAGTAATGAAATATCATTTGCTGAAATACATTTCATCAGTCATCATTGTGTCTGAATTCTAGAAGGGAATCCTGAAAATGCCGCTAAAAGGGATTAAAGTATTAGAATTAGCTGGGCTAGCCCCGGTGCCTTATTGCGGTATGATTTTGTCAGATTTTGGTGCATCAGTAATCCGGGTCGACAAGGTGAGCGTGCAATAAGTATGAAAAGTGAATGTATTATACATATACCTCTTAAGAAAGTGTGTAGAAAGATACTTTCATTACGTCACCATACATATTCTTCACAGGCCTCTGGGGACACAGGAATGGCAATAGATTTTTTGGCAAATGGAAAACGGTCAATCGGATTAAACATCAAACAAAAAGAGGGTGCTGATATACTGAGAAGACTATCTGATCAGAGCGATGTACTTATTGATCCTTACAGACCAGGTGTAATGGAAAAGCTAGGACTTGGACCAGAGACCCTAATGAAAAGCAACAGTCGTCTAATTTATGCAAGACTTACTGGATTTGGTCAGACCGGTCCATATTCTAGCATGGCTGGACACGATATTAATTATGTGGCAATATCTGGCAAGTATAAGAAACGCTGTGAATCGGCAAATGATTAACACAGAGCTTTCTACACAGGCCTACTTTCAATGTTTGGCAGGCATGAGCAAAAACCTACACCACCGGTGAATCTTGCTGCAGACTTTGGAGGCGGTGGTTTAATTTGCGCATTAGGTATAGTCATGGCGCTATTCGAACGTTCACAAAGTAACACTGGCCAAGTAATCGATACTTCCATGGTTGAGGGTGCAGCATACTTGGGAAGCTGGCTATATCGCTCGCAAGTGATGGGAGGCCTGTGGGGAGAACCTCGAGGGAAAAACTTGTTCGTGAATTTACAATTCTTTAAGTCAAGTTCTATCAGAGGTTTCAATTATTCAATTGAGATGTAGTCTATCAATTATTTCAGACTGGACAGCGGAGCATATTTTTATGACACTTATGAAACAAAGGATGCAAAATTCATGGCTGTTGGAGCTCTAGAGCCCCAGTTTTACCAAACTTTGCTGGAAAAACTTGGCCTCGAAGATTCCAATCTATCTCAATTTGGAGATCATGAAGAAGGTCGTGCAAAACTGACCGATATTTTCAAACAGAAGACTCAGAACGAGTGGTGCGCGATATTTGATGGAACAGACGCCTGTGTCACTCCTGTGTTAAGCTTGAACTCTGCGCCTGCTCACCCACATAATGTAGCTAGGAATAGTTTCACGAAATTTGAATCTGACCACCTTTTTCCAACTCCTGCCCCTAAGCTGTCAAGAACCCCTGGATTTACGCGTGGTGTAGATAAACCTGGTCCTGATGCTGGTGAAAATAGTGTTGATGTTCTACTTGAATATGGATTCAATTCGAAAGAAATCCAAGAATTCATTGCTCGAGGTACAGTTTACCAGAACGGCTTATCTAACAAGCTATAATTTTTCTTAACTTATTGTATCTGTGATATATCATTTTCAATATTATATTTACGGAGTATTCGGTGTTCGGATCAGGAGAAGGGGTAGCAAATGAAAATGTAGTTTATTTTTGTATTTACTCATATAGGTCTGTATTTCAGATTAGTCAATAAAACTCTTGACACATTGTTGAATTATCTGAATAATTATTTAAACTAGTCGGTTACGCAGTGAACGACACCGCGATGCAACAGGTGGCTCAGGTGCATCGAAAGGTGCATAGGAGTTCAGTGTTCTTACAAGGGGTTGCTGTATTCCTTGCGATCCGCCAGAGGCCAGTGGCGTGTATATGTCGGTGCTGCTAGAGGTGCTGCTATCAGGAAATGAGGTTGGTGTTTTGTTGGTGGTATCTCCAGTCTTTGCTTTGCCGCGCGTACGTCGGCGCAAGTAGTCGGTCGCCGACCAGCGTCAAGTGATCGTGTTTAAATTTTTGTGAATTTTGTGACGCGCAAGGGAAGATGGCAGTCGTAGCCATGACTCGTCTGTCTCTCTTAGTAATTATTAGCGGTGTTTTTATTATAAAATCTTGTTATGGAGCAGCGACAGATATCGAGTTAGACGCGAAGGCTCAATTATTGCACAGACTCGATAGCTTGAATCTGTTATTATACACGTTTCTGTTGATTCTCACGGTACTAACTATATGGACATTTAAGCATCGTCGATTGCGGTTTTTGCACGAGACAGGACTCGCTGTCATCTACGGTGAGTCGTCTGCTTGTTTTCAATGGAGAAGATCTAGAAATAGAAATACTCATAGAAATAGAAAATAGAAAAGCTAGTCTTCAGCATATCTGGCATTCATGGATTAAGGCTGCAATTTGAAAAACCACCATTGAACGCCTATCAATTGTCAGAATCTATTATTAAATAATTATGTAATTTGTTTTTACTTGTCGCCACGCTGATGCGTATTGTTCGTAGTTTCGATTTGTTTGCAATGCAATGCATTGTTGTGTTTGTACGACTATCCTAGAATTTTCAATGTCAATGTCAAATGATTTTTCAATGCTACCTTGGTACAACCAGTATGGAATTTCATATTATTTTGTCACGTACAATGGCACAGTTCTATATTCAATGTCAATCACGTTGATTTCATCAAATCACTGTTACTCGGCATTGATTATTATTACTAGTATCACCTCCCCTGTTTCGTAAATCTTACGTCCTCATCAATGAATAACATTTTTTTAAACTTTTACGTGTTCACTGCAGGGGTGGTAATAATAACTTGATGCTTATTAAACAGGTCTCATTGTTGGAGCAATAATTCGCTATGGATTTACAAGCAGCAGTACAATATTGCACATGCCAGTTGTACCTGACAATGCCAGTAGTCAGTACAACCAGTCAGTACCACCTGATACACTGTGGCTACGCTTTCCTGAAGACAAGAAAGACGGCAATATAAAAAACAAGACATTTGCTTATTCATTTAGAGGAGAAATTTATAAGCAAGACAATGAAATCGATCTCAAGGTAATTGAAAAACTATCTCATAGCTGGTTTGAGTTCTATCAACTGCAATGACTTTGAATTTTTTTATTATACAAACTACTCTTTGGTTTCAGGCCACCTTTGATCCGGAAATCTTCTTCAACATCATACTACCACCGATTATATTTCATGCTGGATATAGTTTGAAAAGGGTATAAAATTCAGAGATTTTTGTAATTGGTTGTCAGAATCTTTAACAATGGCTCGAGAAGCAGGCGATTCCAAAATTTCTGAAGCTTATTTTTTAGATGACTAGTACTAGAATTTTAAAGAAACGTTTTGCAGCTTACAGGCATTATTGATTACTGGATAACGTAGAAAATCAAAGACAATGCACAGAATGATTTTGTGTAAACATATTTTTCAAGGATACTATCTTGGATACTGTACTGTCAACACTTTACGTGTTATCATAATGATTGGCCTTTAAGAGCTCTCCACAATTGGAAGCATAATATTAAACAAAGAACTCGTAAGGTTAACATTGCCTGGGGTAGACAGTATTGGTTGTCATTGGTATTTAAAAGAAAAATTTGTCTCTTGTTTCCAGAAATACTTCTTCAGAAATCTTGGCGCCATATTGACCTATGCTTTAATAGGAACAACTATATCTTCTTTTGTGATTGGGTGAGTAAAGCTTCACAAACTATTAAATAACATATTGAATATTTAAGACAAACAACTATTTTCTTTCATATTTATCACCTTGTTTTATAATCCCTATCTCATTGAGCAAGTTCTTAGCTCACTTCGACTCATGCATGACAACTCGTTTAAAAATTGCACGGGGTTTTTTTTTTTTCTAAAATTTTTCCATCTCAATGATTTGTTTGAAGTCCTCTGTACACGTCTTATGCCTCTCTACCTTCCCATGTTTGCCAATCCACGGCACTGATTTATCACCTGAAAATTTTACCTCAAAGTTTTTTGTTTAAACACATCTATGTATATCTTCAACTGATTAAATACAGGGGATTGCAAACAGAAAGAACATGATAGGTGAAAAGCTATTTTTATTTCGGGCTTAACATCTGCTATCATAATGAAATATTGAATGGTGACTAAGTAGATTTTTGATATTTGATTCCAGGGCGCTGATGTATGCGTTCATACAGCTGATACCTCACCTGGCTGCATCTTTCACTTTTTTGGACACTTTATACTTTGGTGCCTTGATATCCCCAACTGATCCCCTGACTATCATTTCTATTTTCAACGATCTACACGTCGATGTTAATTTATACGCTCTGGTATTTGGAGAGAGCGTTCTCAACGATGCAGTTGCTATCGTGCTCAGTGGGTAAGGATATTTGATTGACTATCAGTAAGCTGAAATCGTTTTCATTGACAGCTACTCTACTTATTCTACTCTAAACTTTTTCACCAGGTCTATTCAAAACTATGCCGAACGCTACTCTGGATCTGGTGGGTTCGAGACTTGGGCATTTTTCCAAGCGCTCGGAGATTTTGTTGGCATTTTCAGTTTGTCGTTATTCATAGGAGCAACAATGGGTTGTGTTACGGCATTGCTGACAAAATTCACTAGAGTACGAGATTTTCCGCTGTTGGAATCAGCGCTTTTCGTCTTGATGTCGTACAGCACTTTTCTTATTGCGGAAGCATCTGATCTTACAGGTAAAAATTAATTTTTCGCTTATAATAACGGTAATTTTCGTGATCGGTCACGTCGCATGCCATTTGTCATTAAAGGAGTCGTCGCCGTTCTGTTTTGCGGAATATGTCAAGCCCACTACACTTACAACAACTTGAGCTTAGATTCTCGGCAACGAACTAAGCAGCTTTTTGAATTACTCAACTTTTTGGCGGAAAATTTCATCTTCAGCTACATCGGTGTCTCCATGTTCACCTTTCCCAAGCACCACTTCGATCCAGGCTTCATATTTGCCGGATTTGTATCCTTTTTTCAACAAAATAGATACATGTTGGTAGAGTATATTTTTTTTCGCCAGAAATATGCAAACCTTAACGTGTTGAATACCAGTTCTGTGCACTTCTTGGCCGTGCGGCGAACGTGTATCCATTGTCATTCCTCTTAAATTTGGGTCGTAATCCAAAAATACCCAAAAATTATCAGCACATGTTGTTCTGTGCTGGTCTCAGAGGAGCCATGAGTTTTGCCCTTGCGATCAGGAACACTGTATCCGATGCTCGCCAGGCCATGCTCACAACCACTAGTCTCATTGTTATTTTGACAGTGATATTTCAAGGGGGGGCAACCACGCAGTTTTTAAGTTGGTTTAACATACCGTGAGTATTGACGAATTCCATTACTATCCGCGATCGATTATTCTTCGTTACCTTGTTTTTGTTTTCACTATTTCAGGGTCGGTGTCGACGAAGAAGTTGAGGTACTATCTTACAACGGAGTCAGAAGCGTAAGTAATTTTTTGTCCATGTCATAAAAAATTATTCAAATAATTCTGATTCATATTAATAACCAACAGCCTGAGTTGAATGTGAGCGCTTGGTAGAAGATACGTCAGATTCTGTATGAGTAATGAACTAATCTACGCGCAGCGATTTCTTTTTTTACTATAAATGCTCAAACTAATTTCTGACGTATAAAAACAGAAAGTAATTGATAAACAAAAGAATTAACAGAGTAGCTCGGAAGCAAGATCAACAAGCTTTTACCCCACTTCTTGTCGCCTCGAATCTTTCATGCTTATAAATATTCATACGCGATTACGCCTTTATGTGACCCAGTTCCTCGAATTCAATTAGCAGCCGGTTAATTTTTTTTTTTTTCTTTTCCCTATGTTTTTAATTTTTCGTAAAAATTAGTAGTCTTATGGTGTGTATTCGAATTTTTTTCGCATACTCTTATGGTCACTTCTATCAGCAGTGATAATAACCTGCGCACGTCAATCCACGATTTAAATAAACTGTTGGAGTGCGTAACTTCATACGCAGGCATAGAAGTTTATTTTTATTATTTATTTATTTTTTTAAATATATTTTTAATTATCATTATTGTGTCCCTCATTGCTAACACCCAGGTGTACAATTCCATGGACGCCACTGGGGTGCGTCAGATCTTATTATTCGTCATTACTGTTATTGTTTTTTATCACTGTGAAAATTGACTAACAATCATTTAGAAAAGGCATGGCATACAGTGAATTGTTTATATCATTGTTCCAAAATTTATTTATAAATGCCTGCACAAATCTTACGCTTGTTAAACCAATAATCCAATGGGTATTAAACCTTTAAATTTGATATATTTTATTGTATGCATCTAACTATATGAAAGCTTTTTACAGTAGAATAATCCAAACCATTGTTATCTTGGTACCTATAGTAAAATTTTTTAGTAAAATGCAAGATGATATTTTTTATGATCTGCATTCAGTTGGATATAATCCGTTAAATGTAATTATTTGTTAAAAATCCAAGTAACTAGCACGACAAATTCTTAATATATTTACCGACGAATGTTGATAGTCTGCTGGCGAAGGTGGCTTTGGTGATCCAGAGAGTCGGCGAGAAAGAACCCCCCCGGTATGTCCCTTATTTTTAAAACTCGTCTTCAATATAGCCTTACTTAATACTCTTTCCCATTTTTCCTATCTATTCGCATAGTTTACACTCTCTCTCTCTTTCTCTCTATCTCTCTTCTTATCTCTAAATGCACATGCATCCTTGAATAATGCTAAGTTTATCGCTAAATTAATTCACGCATGATACGCTAGAAAAGCACGATGTGTTATACATACATAGTATGTATTGAAATAGTACTAAAGCGTCTGATGTCTCGTTTTTAACTTATCATCAGTTGTTAGTACTCGCACAATTTTTATCTTTCACGTATACCTGCTCGCGATTTTTTTCAATTTATTCGAGTTTTTTTTTGCAAATCCTTTTTTTTATCAAGTGATAGATAGCCGAATAGAATAATTGAATTGTGTTCATTCAAATGAAATAGGTTTATGGTTCACAGTACGATTCTATGCAGGATGGATCCCTTTCTGGCGGAGGAAGTACGGCTAAGACAAATGAAAAAGCTTTACTCGCTAGAATTTGGGGAAATTTTGATACCCGATACATGAAGCCGCTATTAACGCACTCGAGACCTACGCTACTGGAAACACTTCCGGTTTGCTGTGGTCCATTAGCTAGAATTTTAACGACTACTCAACAAATGACTCAAGTAAGTAAAACGATATTCGTCGGTATTTCTTGTTGAGAAAGTTTTCTTGCTTTTCTACCATTGATCGATTACTATTCGAATTTCGCATTGAAAATACAGGATGATATCTCGCGAAGAGTCGATTCCGATTCAGACCTGTGCTTGGAGGATCGCGATGGCGATAGACGGAGAACTAGCATTCAGCCGGTGAGTTATCATCAACCTAGCTTCAGTTATACTAACAATCCGTGCTACCGATATAACGGCACCGCCATTACTAACCCGGATGAGCCTTTTGTTGTCCTAAATTTTACAAGAAAATAAATAAAATTGACGATATATTAATTACTAACAACTCGTTCTGCCTATTAACACAATAACTATACATCGACCTTTTAAATTAAATGCTTATCATTATGCTTGGCTTCAGATGTTTAATACGTGCAAGCCGATTGATCATGTGATTATTTCTTATGCGCGGTACAAAGCTTATTTGTCGTTTATTCAATTTATTCAGCATATACTTATTTTAATCATTTAGTCAGGGCTGTGGAAAAAAACTTTGAGGTGTGGACTAAAAGTTTCAAACTTTTTCTACTATCACTTTACTCAGTTGTGAATGTCAGGTATTTATTTCAGAAGTAACGTCGTTGTGACGATGAAAAAGAAAGTTCAGTATGCGATAGGATATGGAATTGAAGTTCGTATATTTCTAGAAATAAGTGATCATCATGTAGTCACGTTAATTTCCGTTATACTTTAGTTGCTTTTATTGATTCCGGGGATTCGTTAAAATTTAAAACCAAACGATATAGCGTAGTTCGTACTATATATATATACATTATAAACTTTGTACAAAGGGAAAACTTTACGCAGAATATCTTGAAGACTTATAAAACAACACTTCAAGCGGATCTAAAGTTTGTAAATAGGGAAGCAGAAGGGCCTAACGTTTGAATCTAATGGCAAAAAAAATTTTATTTCATATTATTTATTTCAGAAATTTAAACGAGCGGCGATACTAAACCATAATTCGTAAGTCGTGTAATACCTACCATTCGTTATAAATATGTAAAATTTAAGTGATTCATTCAGATAATCAGGATTGAAAATTGAGCGGAGAAAACTCACGAATTTTTAATACCTGTAGTCAAAATTAGCTTAATTTATTCACCCGCGGTGATTCAGATAATATTACGTATAAAACAAGTACATGAAATAGAAATTCATTTAATAAATTTGGAAATTGTGTTCAATGTTTAACGTTTAATGTTTACCAACGAACCGATCTGTGACGCTCAAATATTTTGTCCTGAGTTACATTATTGGGGTCGTTGAGACGAATGTAATTTTTTGTGTCAAATTTGCTTGTTTTTTTGCTAACAAATTGTTTATGAAATAGCATACCCATCGTAATTGTGTATAAACTCTCTTATACTGTATATATACAATTTTTTTTTTCAATTGTGAAAACGGGAAAGTCTTTTTTATTCAAATTTGTAATCAGTGTTTCAATTTTTACGAAAATTCTAATCAATTTTTTTTAGTGGAAATCTAGCGCCGACGGAGATCTTCGTATCGTTGGAATGGAAGGATTTATTCCATTGCGAACTTTGTAACGTGAGACGAGCGGTAGATAACGGAATAATACAAAAAAAAAGATAATAACAATAAGCCTCACACTAATAACAACAACGAAATAGGTTTAATCCATCGTAAAATGTGATTCAAAAAGCAAAAAAGAAAAAGTAATGAAAAAACAACGCGGTAAGAACCGTCCAGCTGTGCGTCTATAACTTGCAAGCTTCACCGTCCTTTATATAAAATCAAATAATACCTATATGAAAAAAGTTTATTCGGTTACGTACACATATGATATATTATGACATATATTCACTATAGTCTAAACGTATAACAAGTAGTTCCTACATAATTGATAACTATTACATTCCTATTAAAATCTATAAAACATAATTTCCACTCAACGTCTAGTCCAACGATCATTCCTATCTGCAGAAAAAAGTGAATAGAAAATCTAATGAGGTACGAAAAAAAATAAAAATAATATATATACATAAAACGTCGAACATTAAACATAATTTTCGCTACTTATGCATATACATATTTATATATCCTACCTGCGGCGTAATTATAATCGTTTCTCATATTACGACCCGGTTGTGGTCAGTTATTTATTCATTTTTTTCCTTTTTTTTTGTTCAATGCGGTTTTTTTCGTATCCGTTATTCTGTTGATTTTAATTTTACTATAATATTATACCCACATAGTTGATATTGTGTTAAAGATGTTTCATGCGTTGCGTTTGCTATTTATTAGCTATTAAATAAAATATAGAAAAAAGTACTTACCAAGCATTTTCGCACGCGGCTTGGAGGATCCGGTCTCACCTCAGGCTTTCAACTTCATGTGAGGCACGTCTTGAAACTAATTCATCGCATCAATCGAGAAAAAATGGTCACGTTATTAGGACCAATTTCATTTATCATTATTAATGAATGTAACAATTGGACCGAACTAGGAAACTTCATATTTTATCGTAACTTTTTTGTCTTCGGGTTGATTTTTTCGATTTTTTTGATATCAAGTCAATCCGTAGCTGTGAGTTTATAGCTGCAAAGTCCCCGTTGACAAATTAGATTTCATATAGCAAGCATCTTGCATTTATAATTATTTTCGTTTTATTGATGTTGCCAAGCACAACATTGTGTGCCAATTGATAAGAGAGGGATGAATGCCTTTTTCTATTTTGTTTTTTTCTAACTTTTATTTTTCCTTCTTTCATTTCTTCATAGTTTTATAATCTCGATTACATATTTATGTATACGAAATCTTATTACCTTATCATCGTTTTCTGAAATGCTTAAATTACCATTTTTGTGATCATTTTTTCAATTACCATTATTGCTATCATAACACAATAATTATAGAAATATATGTATATATATATAATATGTGATTGTAATTATGCAATAATCTTGAACGTATTCTAGTCTGAGACAAATGAGTCATTATTCATACATTGGTATATAGTTAAGCATTTTGGGAAACATTTTTATATTGCTAATCGTCGCGGCAATTGTTGTTTTAACATATTATTTTTAAAGATTATTAAAGAGTTTTACATAACTAACTGTACAATAATAACAGCACGTAGTGTGTGGTACCCATACATACAATAATTGTGTAAAATACCTAAGATATATATATATATACACATATATTATGATAATATTGCTAATTTTGATTAAATAAATAATGAACAAATTAAAAAAAAAAATATGTATATATATGAAATCATTCATTCATTTTTGTATCCTCATTAATACTGTTGATAATAATGGTAATAACGGTAATGATAATATCATTAATCTACTTAACAATTTATTACACTTCTATCTTGGTATTTTGTATTGCTGCCTCCTCTCTTTTTTGCTACAGATCACCATGTAAATATTATTAATTCATATTCATTATTAACCGCCTTTATTTCCTTTCGTTTTATTCGCAGACAATTATTACGCAGTCCCCAATGCCCGGATTGCATTTATAAAACCTGATGAATTTTGGTTCAGCCTATAGAGAAGACAGATACGTTGTTCTTAAGTATCCTTTCATCCGTTTATTATTATTATCATTATTATTATCATAGTGTGTTAGAATTCTCCAAAGTCTTCCTAAACTTCCTGTCTCTATTTATTTATATTTTAATTGCTAGTGCCTAATTATAAAATTAGCGACAGTCTATAGTACGTAGTAAATTTGTCAGTAGAATACGCATTACGCACAGACATACCTCACGTATAAGGACCAGTATTTTTGTAAATAATTATCATAGTAATCAGAATATCTCAATATTATTATCTACCGATAGGTGTGTCGTGTTCTCGTAATTCTATCATCGCCATTAGTTCTCAATGGTTTTAAAACATTTTTTTTTTTCTTCAATTCGTTTCGTGCGAGCCAGCTGGGAATTGTGACCGGAGAAGGACTTTGTCCTGAGCAACAACAGCAGCTCCACACACGTGTCGCCTTGCCAGGTTTGATCGGCAGACATTTATGAATTTATATAGGTATGATAATGTGTATTTAAATATTCTAATATTTATAAAAATATATTGATATAGAATTAATGATAACAATTATTGTCTTTGTACAGAAAATAGAGGAAACAAATTAAAATTATTACTATTCTAATATCTGGACTCGACATTTGATACACTATAATAATGTATCGTGGGGTCAGATAATTCAATCGGCTAATTCAGATTATAAAATTATTGTAATTATGGTGTGAATATAAGAGCATTTGTTGAGCAATTTTGCTCCGATGCAGATAGATAAAATAATATTGAAACGTGAACAAATGGATGGACGGGATATGATAGTAATGTAAGTTTGAATTTAAAAAATCTGTGTACCATGTTCGACGCTCTGATTTATTAATTGAAATATTAGAGTGTTTAGATTGAATTTGGATTATAATTTGATCGCGAGTATAATTATGGCTATGTATTTGTGCATCTGATTAATCCGTGGCCAGAATTATTGTCATTGTTTATTATCGATCTGTTTTTTATGCTATAGACCAAATTTATGATGAAGTTAGGACATTGATGACCTTAAATCTGATTAATCATTATGCGATTTATCGTTATAGATACAATTGTTATGCGAATTTAAGTTGCGGCTGTGATTCCTGAAATTTTGTGGACCGTGCATTAACATTTGACATAGAATTTCAAGTTTTTCATTGAAAAATTTGTTACCATGTTGATTTTCCAGTAGTTTCTGAATGCGAACTTTGAGTGATATATGTTCGAATCTCTACCTATACTTCTATGGGGAAAAGAGTTACGTAATTACGTCTACTTGGTTTTGATAAAATATTATTACCAATATACTTATACTATACGTTATGTAAATATGAATACAAATATGTACGTATGTATGTATACAGTATGTGTCTATCTATGTTTATACATCCGTACATAATTATGTTTCACACTAAAATTTGAAAGTGTTTTAAATAAAAATTATCTCGTAACAATTTGAACCGTATAATTACAGTTGAATTTTATTCAAAGACAATGTGTAATTGAGAAAAAAATGATGGGAGTTTCATATTGAACAATGATTTTCCATGTTCAATTTTTTTAACTGTAATGTTACATCTGTAATACTTACTATTAATATTCTGGTTACAGAATTATCCCTAAAGTAGGGTAACTGTAATAAGAATAAATTCGGAATAATTGTGGTGTACTAATTTCGTGAACCCTACTACTGCAGAGCTCACAATATAAAGGAAGGGTCATAAAGGAAAGAGAAAAGAAGCAAGAACGAGGGTTAATCCGACCATGTTTTCGAGCTACAGCACCAGCTTCTAACTTTTGCACGGATCATTACAGCGGTAAGAAAAGTAAAATAGGCCCCGAAGGCGAGCCTACATCAAGGTAGATCCATTAAACAGGACTCTATGTGTATTCGTTACAGATTTTACCCGAAAAAAATCCTCCTTCATTCGCCTGGACAAGAAAAATAAATAAATAAAATACCACCTCAGATATTGCTATAAAAAAAGTTGTTGAATTAAGAATTCATTTGTCAACTGTGATATAAGAACGAGCGAACGTGTAGAAAGTTTCGATCGAAAAATGAGACCAAATTGATGATAGAAAAAAAAGCATAAAATAGATTCGGACATTGAACTATTTCGGACATTGAACTATTTTCTTTTTTCTAGAAGATACTGATGCAAACATGAGTAGAAATCGTGATTGAGCTACTTCAAGCTTCGATTTCTCGTTGAACGGGATAAACGAAGTTATTTCTTCTCAACTAATGAGGGTAGTTTTCAGGTATTAAAAACATCGGAATATATGGTACGTATATAGAAACCATAAATGATCACTGCAGAAATACATCTAAGATTGATTAATCGACATTCTATAGAAAAAGCGAGGAACGAGGGAAGAAAAACAAACAGCCAATCGTGTCAGAGGTTTACATGATGTCATGTGTGTACAACTAATATCGTTAGATAGATAAATATTTTGATGAATCGATCCAGCCGTAAATATATATTTTTTTTACATGACTTTTTTTCTTTCTGTCATGCATTAGGGCAATGGAAAGATAAATTCTGGGCTTCCGAAAGCTTCGAGATTTTTGAGCAAACTGGGAGTTCGTCGTCCGCTTTCCTCTTCTTCTTCTTTACCGCGAGCGTCACGCTGATATTATAGTAAAAGGAAGTCGACCAGGGCGAAGAGGGTGGTTTTCTTCGTTGCAGAACGGCAGCCTGATTGATGGGTAGCATCGATCAGAGGCTGCGCCAGCAAGCTACATTAACTTTATATTAAATATACTTCATCATTTCCGAGAGCATTATATTTATGTGTACTGTACAGCGTTCGCTTCATGTAGGTATAGGTATATAATACCCGCTAGATTTTATTCCATGGGGTGGAGTGCACAGATTTTTATTTTCTAAAAATGATAACTCCGTTATTAAAAACCGGGATAGGTAAACATTTAATAATGTATATGTTGTATATACACATCATCATCGTGAAAATCGAGCCGGATCACGTATACTTTTATATACATGACTAACCACTTCGCGGAAAAGCATTGCGAATTAAATTTTCGTTATTATTTTTCTGCTGCTGCTCATCCAGTGGAAAATTCACCGAATTTAGTCGCGGCCTATCCGAAAACACGTTTGTCTTTCCTAATATTTTATCATCATATACATTATCAAAAACAAGGGATACCTTTGGCGTTTTCTTATTCTCGTTTTTTTCATGCTTGTTTGTAAAATCTTTGTAGTTAAATACCGTGATGTGAAATACGCTATGATGCGAAGCGTTATAAAGGTGAAATGCAGTGTCAAAGGTGAAACAAATTTGTGTCTCAGCTTTATATCGACGTCCGTGAGGGAAATGGTGAATAGCGAGCATAGCTTTCAACTAGCTTGCAGTTTTGGCGCTCTTGCCAATGTTTTTTGGCCCATGAAGCTCCGCTATATACTACACTGAAAATAGGAGCAAAAAAACAGCATTGCTGACATGGAAAGGGGCATGCAGGTACGAGTACACCATTTTTTGTTATTTTTTTTTTTTTTCAATTACGAGCTTGTCACAGGTATATAGGTATACAGTACTACTTGGGTAAGAATTAGGCTTTGAAATAATGATTTTTTGCACCTAGTTATTCGGAACTATAATGTCATTCTATAAGGTATGTGGAATGAATTAATTTCGGCCGACGGACGATACAGGGAGAGTCGTTGTTTCTCGCTAATGTGAACCAATCCAACTCGAAATACACGTCCTGCAGTGTAATTAGGCATGGTAGAAGCAATGGGCATCTGTGAGCTCTCCGTGACGAACATCACAATCGTCAGCTTAATACCAAATTTCTATCTCACTCGCTCTTTAGTTATGCATATTACCCACATTGCTATATACACATGTAGGTAATACATAGCGTAATGTAAGTACATGCATACGGATATATCATGTGGGATGAATCTTCTGAGGGACATGAATATTCTTTAGATTTTTTTGAAGCAGCTAAAGGTTTTGGAAAACCATTGAACTACACATTCTAACAATTTTTCAGACTCTTTTTATCTCACATTTCGTGATAATTTTCTTTCCCTGCATGTAAGTCATATACCTTTCTAATCATACAAATCTGAAAAATGCAATCAAATATTTTACATACAACGTGGAGAGTCAGGATTAGACATAATAAGCATGATAGGCGATTTATCCTAATTTTTTGACATTTTTTTATCGCTCGTAATATTTCCATAATATTTTTTTAATATTTATTTGATTTTTGAATTGATTTCTGAACGTCGAGCTCGGTGATTGGGCCGGGGAGACAAGAGACGATCGCGCGATCGTCCTTTCTTCGGGGGTCGACACGACAGGACGGACGGCATCGACATCGCTCTTGATTAATTTAAGTTTTAATTGTTGAAATATTTCGTGATGGACGCTGAATTGTTACAAAATGTCGATAGACAACTCCCATTATCGAATTGAAACCATTGCAGACCCGATTGCAGCTTCTAAGTAAGTATAATTTCGAATTATATAATTTTCTCTAGTCGCTGTTGGCGCGCGGTCGCCAGGCAGGGCCCCGAGATGCTTCGCGACGGAATTTGCGTCGTATATACGAATTCAAAGTAGAAATCTCAAGTCTTGTTCAAGAATCAAAAGTTTTTTCTTCGTTTGCTGTTACATCGGTATATTTCTCAGAGCATATAGTTATTTAGTATGTTTGGGTATATAGAAATACGTAATTCATTATTCTCCGTAGTTGTTAATCGGTTGCTAGGTCGGTTGCTAGGCTGGAGTTACGGGGAAAAACGAACGGAATAAAGTCGTGAATTTTATTAGTGTTTTTAACGGTAATGCATGGGTGTAGGGTTTTGCTTGTGAAAAATGGTTTTCCTTTTTGGTAATTGCTCATTGAGTCGTTTAATTGGGGCCGGTGACTATTGCTAGTCAATTAAACGAAAAATCATAAACCGCCTGCGTCAGATGGCGTCACACGGCAGTGATAGGTAGGGGTGGGGATAAGCCGCAAAACAAAACACGCTCTCGGCAGGTTTGAACTTGTGTTGTCGCTACGGCAAGTGTGCTTCGTTTACTTTTACGCATTTCATCGTTGAATTTCGATGCGGTGATTAACGAATTATAAGAAGTTGTTGGGATGGAGTTATAATCATCGAAGTGTGTCTAATTCATCTTATATCTCTTTCACAGTCAACGAGAGAGCCCACGAAGTAGCTGCGGATGGCAGTGAATCTCGAAGAAGAAATTCAACTCTGGCAGAGCCGTCGACCCCACAGCTCTGACGTATTTTTAAAAGTGGTAAGTGGTTATCAATTATTTTCTAATGATCTCTATATTCTATATTCTATATTTGAAGAATCCTATCAGTCAAAGCCGAAAGTTGATGATAGTTATAAATAAAAGTATCGAAATGTATTTAACGGCATTGTTGAATTTTTGCAGATAGTGTGTGGTGTGGTGCGATGTGTAAAGACTTTAACGTGGAAAGAACTTTTTACAAGCATCAAGAAATCGAATGTGGAAAAAATGGGACCTGCATAGCAGCTTGAGATGGCAGTGAATCCAGAAGAAGAAAATCAACTTCGGCAGAGTCAGTGAGTCGCATGGTTTGATTTTGCTATCTATCTTTCATCTAACTTTTCTATCCTGTGGCATGGCGGTACCAATATTTACCATTATTTGTGTCATTGTGTAATTTTAGATATAATTCAAGCTTTTAAAATAATTTGTCAATTCCTTGAAAACTACAAGTTCAATATACTTTAGCTGCTATTACTCGACCAAAAAATTTAGTGAAAAAGTTAATTCACTTGATATATTATTTTAATAAACGCAGTATCATTTTGATAAAAATCATGATCAATATATTTTATTATTCTGTTCATATCTTGAAAATCACTTGAAAATTAGCATACTTTGGATAGGATGTATTAATCCGTTCTTCCCCTACAGTGACACTCAACAAAGTAAGTTCTGTACCTCGTTGTATGATTGATGCGTATAGAATAAGTGTGTTGGTGAGAATGCGCTTCGTAATTAAATATAGGTGGTCATAGGTAGGATTGGGTAGGCCGGGTGTTGAATGTGGGTCGAGCTGAACGTGCGCTATTATTAATAAGAACCCAGAGGTGAGACTGACTTGGGAACGTTGGGCTCAACTTTGGGTTTTGATCAGATCGGTCCGTTGAGTTATTGGGGTGATTAAAAACAAGGGTAGGAAGGAGTCGCGAACGGATAGGCAGGTAATTTTTAAGCGCGTATGTTTATTCGTTTTACAGCGTCCTACAATCGCAGATATTTGGCATAATTTGTTTTTATTCATATCATTTGTTCCCAGCAATAAATTCATTTCAATAAGATCCCTATAAGTCTTACCAATCATGAAACCTGCACAATTATAATAATCTTGATAATTATCTAACAAACTTAAATTTTTGGTGAAAATACTTAAGTTTTTCCTTGAATAAAACTCTTGTCTTAGAAAAAAAAAAAGAAGCCAAGCGATTGTTCGACTGGGCAACACGCTCCCCCTTGTCTGTGTGCCAACGGGGAGCACAGAGTCGAGGAGGGATGCTGCGCCTGAAGCCATCGTATTGAAGAGGATCGCCGACCGCCATGCCACCAATTATCTCTGTTCCTATTTTTTCCTTTCTCTTTTCATCCAATTTTTTGTTTTTTTTTCAATTTTTTTTAATGCTCTTTTCTTATCGCTTTATGCATGCGTTTGGTAGTTGAGAGTCTTGCGGCTGGTTTGCAGTTAGAGCTCAGACTCGAAACTTTGTATTATTCGTGAACACGTACTCATATTATATTGCCGAATGTTTCAGGTCTTCTAGTGAGAGGATTAAGCCTACCAGAGATCTCCAATTAGAAAATACATGGATTACACGGATATTTAAAACTAATCTGATCTGCTGTATGTTGCAGGTCTCCCAGTGAGCGGGGTCTTTGTCGGTAAAGTCCTCGGATAAGTCAGATTTTTCCCTCATTAATAATTCCTTACTAATCTGATCTGCTGTGGGTTTCAGGTCACCGCAGATAGCGAGGTGTTTCCCTGTGAAACACCTCGAGTGCCTCGGATATGCGCAGAGCAGTGTTTCTGTTGTAATCGGAATTACCGAAATGTTCCAGGTTTTGACGCTGATTCCACAGTCTCTTACCAATTCAGTCACTGACTCTGACGATAGTAATGAGATTAACGATGTCGAAAGATCTGCTGCAGAAGCTGATGACCAACCAGTACTGTAGAATGCAGTAACTACATGTAGGTACAGATCAAACTAGCCCTTTTTTTTAACTCGACAACAGGCAAATATCCATAAATTTCTTGTTGAAAAAAACTCTGGTACGTTGCGATCGAGGTGCGAACGTAACTTTTGAGTTAAAAATTTATGGAGCTGATACAAAGGTGCGAAGTTATATCGAAAGATGTAAAGAATGTATGCAAATATTGAGGTTGTTAGAGGGGAGCTAGAAGTTGATCTTGGTTAGTATGAGATAGGACCGTCATTTTGGCTTGATTTATTCTATTTTTCCTTTTTTGGGAATGAGTTACTTATAGTTTTTATAGAACGTTTCCAAGGATTTAAAACCAGACGAGTGATGTCGTTCTCGAAACTTTTATCATGCGAGACAAAGTAGATAAAATTAGGGTACATTTGGTTCTTCTTTCGGCGGCGGTGTACATAACTCGGTGTGACACTCGGGCGGAGTGTGAGTCTGTAAAGAACGCGGCGTTTTAACATATTATACGATACATATACTTATATTCTTTTTTCTCTTTCATTTTTTTCCTTTTTTCTTTCTCCTTTTATTTTTTTCTCATTCACCCTCTACTGATGGTGATTGCGCAACGTGTCGGCAATAACGTGGCTGCCAATCGGGCCAACCTTCATCCATCATCATCGTCTCTTCCGTCTCCTTCATCTCTTAGCATACACATATAATATATAGACCCTTCCGATCTCTATCCCCACATAGTGTACTCAGTACGCGATTAGAACCAGGTGTGAATATATTTTTCTCCAAAGATTATTCTGAAAGGGGGAAAAAAAAATATATATAAAATAAAATACGTCGATGGTGCAGGAGAAAGACGTATGGATTCAAAATGAATAATTGACTGTAGATTATAACTCGATATTTCAAATCTAATTTCCGGTTCTTCGTTTTATTTCTCTTATCTTCGCTTTTCTTATACTCGTATGCTATATAAGTGATGGCAACCTCACACCTTCCATAACTATGTCCTCTCTAAGTACCTTTCCTAGGTATGGGGGTGAGGTGAACGCCAACACCATTGTCGAGGGAATTGCTTATTTCTCGCACGGTTGAGCCAGTTAGCTGGCTCGCACCAAAACGTCCTTTTCTACGCCCTTTTCCACCTTCTTATACCCTAGTCCTTGCTCTCTTCTCACTTTCTACTCCTTTTCATATTCTCATCGCTTCTTTTTCTTTCCTTATATATATTTTTCCCTCTTTCCAACGTCGACACGCGGGGTTTTCAACTTCCTCGAGTTAACCTTATAGAAACTCTTTTGCTATATACGTACCTATATACATATCTATGTATAGCATATATACACCACACGTATAAAAAGCTTCGTTTTATACCAAATCGTGTAGACTTTGGAATGATTAAACTCTTCGGCAAAATTACCGGATGGGAGAACACAACGGAGCGTGCGTTCAAGAGATTGACGGTTAATCGACGGGTATATAGCATCAGAGGGGCCATTATTTGAGAATCGCATACTCAAGTATATATATATGTGTATATACCATATAGGTATCTGCAGTATATAACCTTTTAGTCAATTTTGTAATCTGACGGAATAGGAATCCAATTTCGGTACGCAAATTCGTCCTTGCGACGAACCGATCCTGCCGCGATAAGGATCACGAATATCCCCCTTCCCCCCCCGCCCATTCCTCTCGCACTTCTTCCTCTTCCCTTTTATAACCTTCACGAAATTCTATTCGTTTCCCTCCAACAACCCTGGGCGTCGCTACCACCACCCCTTTTCGCATAAATCATAACGCCGCACGACAAAACTTACAACTTGCTTTATACACCAGTTCTTTTTCATTTTTTCCATCTCTTTTTTTCTTTTATTTATTTTTTTTTCTTTCTTATCAACCCGTGCCCAGATGCAGTTGAGCGATAATAGGTACCGGGAACAGTCATGGTTCACATTAGGGATGTAAAAAAAAAAAAAATAAGAAAGAAAGAAAAAAAAAACTCTTTGGCAAAATTTTTTATCCTCTTACAAATTTACCGATAATCTCGTAGACCGCAAACGGGAGTAATATCATATTTCCCTTCTGTCTAGCCCCAGTGAGTATCCCAAAAGCCAATTTCAACTACCACGTCAGAGTACTTAGTCTGCTAGTAGGTATACATATATATACTTATAAGATGTACATATGTACATACGTACATATTTAATCACGCATTTGTAGGAGAATAGTGCAATGGAATTCTCTCTGAGCCTAGATGTAGACGAGTGGTAGATAGGTATACGTAATATCTACACAGGCTATGTGCTCGCGTATACATATGTACCGTAGGTATAGCTTTAAGCTATGTGAAGTTGGTTTTGTGTCTCTATGGCGGCAACTTAACTCTCCTTCTCTTCGTGGAGCCAAAGGTGGTGGTTTTCTCTGAGGGTAGTCATCTGCTAGAACATATATATAGAAGGTACATTGGTTCTGCACGTTGTTGCTTCTGAAAACGGTTTACTATCCGGAAAGCCTTGGAGGCGCGGGACTTTCCACTAAACATTGCACATAGCACTACATAGCAGACTACGACTACGACTACGACTACGACTACGACTATATACCTACCACTTTCCTGTACTACCCTGTAGAGTACCGCGGATATGCAGTCCGTTTAATTAGCGAACAAATGAAACGCCAACGTAAACGCTACGTGCATCCGACATGGTTGCGCAATTAGGGGCATTATGAATTAATTATATCCCTACCGGTACGGCCCCCTACCTTTTACACCTCTAACTTATTTTTGACCCTTTATTTCTCTTCGCTAGTATTTTCATCAATTTTCCTAATTTTTTTTCTCCCTTCAGTCACCACTTCGCCCAGTCTTTAAATATGAGCGAGACGGTATATAATTTGTCGGAAAATTTATACGTGTGTACATAGAACGTCTGTTATATATATTTGTTTCTATAGTCATATGAGGTATGCACGCTTGTAATAGAAGTAGACACAGTGACTATAACAACTACGGAGACACCGAGACGCGTAGGATTAAGCGTGGCCAGTTTTGCGGGATTCAATCTCGGAATGGTCTGGCACCAGAGCCAAATTTTCACCACACAACTTACACCCCCACCCCTAAAACCCCACCATTTTCTCATACCGACTCAAAATCCCTCTACAGTTTTAGATGTAATACCGGCTGGGTATACAGACTAGACAATTGCAAAGCACCTTTCAACGCGTAGCTACATAACCCGCAACAACTGATTCCAACAATTCTATATTTACCGTTCAGATTTCTTAGGTATATATATAGGGATGGATGGAAAAGCTTGAGAAAACGTTTACATTGGGTATTATCCTATCTTATGTTTTTCACCAAGTGTAACGGATAAATTTACCAATTCATTCGCATTGCTTTTGAAAGATATCGTTGCGCGGTTTTTTTCATTTTAATTTCTCTTTTCCCTATACCTCTCGAAGGTGTGCGCGGCATTTGACCCTTGAGGTTTAATTTAATTTTCCATTTCCTGTTTTACGATTTGCTATGAGCACATATGTACATACATGCGTATATAGAGGGATGTACGTCTACATACATATATGCAATATACCTAACGTATAGAGATATGGGAAGGAAGGAAGGAAAACCTGGGAAAGTATATTACACCTTTGGGAATAACCCCAAAGGCAATTGTTCGACATCGAATCTACACATTGATACCGCATACGAGTTCGTTTTCCTATCAGATCGAAATGAAAATATGCTCAGAAATACGATTTTGGTAATCGAGATAACGTCGATAGTACATACATATATCTATACGATCGAAAATAAAGGATAGATTTTTTTTTTCATTTTTTTTTTCCATCAGTTACACAGTTTGAAACTCGAAGAAAAAGTTTTAGGTATATGAATTTATTAACGTACATCAAGTGCAGACATTTGAATATAATACCTGGAGCATAATCGTCGAATGGTTGTATATTCGTAATAACAATACGGTTAAAATCGACAGAAATTGTACACCCTCAATTAGATGTATATTATATTAATATATATTTAGTTGTTTCTCTCTATTATATAACATATAATTGTTCAGGTGTTGGGTAAACCTGAACGTGCGATGCAATTGTGTGTATGGGGGTAGGTTATCTGGTACCGTATGAATACGTAGGTTATATGTACCCAGGCAGGCTGCGTTTCCCAGGGGAAATACAAACAGATAGACTAACAATATGACCAGCCAAACCAACCAACCAACCAGCCAGTTACCGGTCAGACATAACCCATCCTCCATTGCACGACACACTGCAACTCACCTGGACCTACAAACCGGATTATATTCTACCTAATACACAATACAGGTTCGCTCATCCTTCGGATTCCTTTATTTCGCATCTTCTCGATTCCAAATCATGTCTGTTTTTGCTCGGATCAAACCGATCGAAATGTATATAGGTGTGTACAATTTCTCGATTCATCCTGCATCCTTTGAAAAAAAAATGTCTAAAGTTTTGCTCACGTCGATTAGTAATTCCCTTTAACAATTTAGAACAGTGAACTTAGGCATTTAAAATTATCGATGTAATTTTCTGCGGTATGGAATTTGATTATTCGTAGAGCAGAGTTACTTTTACAAGTCCAGTATAGTGATAGTCATATCTGGAGGGGGTTTGTGTGACACCGTCGGCGTCCGCGGCGTCGGCGTCGGCGTTGGCGACATGGTTGCGGGTGTTTTGGGGGAGTAGGAGAAAGAAGAGTGTAGGATGTTGAAGAGGGAGAGGGTGCAAAAGCTTGGTATATTCCACATATACAGAGGGTTGGGGGTGGGACAGCTGGTGCGTGAGCGATATGCGCATTGGAGATTGCCGCCTCCGCTCGGCAGTCCTTTGCTGAACTTCCCAACAACCAGGAGCCCGATAGCTTCGGTATTAGTTCTGGTTTCGCCGCGAGGTTAACCGAACCCGGTTGGTATCAAACTCAGAACTTTACAATCGGACGCGCGTTTTACACACGCGAGTGACCCATAAAAAAAAAAAAAAAAAAATGAAATAAATAAAAAAAAAAAGAATAGAAATTTATACACCAAACCCGCGCTGCAGAACTATGTATGCCGGCATAAAGGGGAAACCGTGCTAGGCTGTCAAAGAATTTTGAAAAACGTACAAAGTTTTACCGCTCAACTTTAAAGTTCCGTTTTTCCCTCCGCATCTCCCCTCAAACCGACCTAAAAAAAAACAAAAACGAACTACTCGGTCTCTGCATACACGTGACACGACCCCGATCCTCCCCTTCTTCTTCCTCCCTTGGATAAAAATAAAAAAAAAAAAGAGAAAAGAATTTCAAGAACGATCGTTGACGCTATAGATTCGCTTAAGATCAGGTGCGGTGGTGGTGGGAATATGACTGAGGAATGGAGCAGTGGTTGTATAGCTGCTTGGAGTTCGTAAATCACTTGTAAAAACCAGAACGCCAAAGCGAGAGTTTTCCACCCCTACAAAACTTAGATTACCTTCCTCTTTAGACTTCCCTTTCTTATTCAACTTTACTTGCACGGATTAAAATATAAGAAAATAAAAAAGTTTAGTGACAATCTAACCGTGTCGGTTATCATATATCACCTTTCAACCGTAAAGAGTGAAGCGATTTCTAGAAAGGAATAAATAACGAGATTGGTGGATCAATTTTTTTTCAACTTATTTATTTTTTCTTCATTGTGCGATCGGTCGATCGGTTCGTTCATTTCCATTAGACGATTAGGTTTTTCTGCTTGTTGGTTTTTTTTTTTTTTCTATCCAGTTTTCCGTGTTGTTTTATTTTATTTTTTCATTTTCTCTATTTTATTATACTGTTTTCGGGTGTGAGTTTATCCCAACAGTTCACAAGTGCACACGGAAAAGAAGAAGTGTAAACTTTTCTTCGGAGTTCGAAGATCGTAAAAAGAGAAACAGAACGTCTTTTACAAGAGCTGTTTATCAGTTTAAAGGACTGACTGAAATTTGAACTTCAATTTTTTTTGGTGTTCTCTTTTTTTTTTTTTCAAACTTCGCCTTTTTCGAAGGAAAATTAATGTTGTTGCTGTCTGAACAAATTCACCTAACGATTTGAAATTCAGTTTATTGCCGTGCATACTATATAATACGTGTGTATTCATCTTGCACGTGACATATATGCCGTACATGGATCTGTGCGACAGTAGAAAAAAATTAAATAAATATATAATGAAGTAAAAAATTGTCAAAGGAAAATAAAAAAGATTTACGTGCGATTTTAATCAGTGATAATTTGATACGAATTTTTTGATATTAACAGTGCGTGGGATTTTCTGGGAAAAAAAAAGAAATAGCGAAAAAGAAAGTGTTTTATATATCCGCGTTGGATGTGAGTTATTTATTTATTTAATTCTTTTTTCTTGAGGGTGCTAAAAGAAAAAAAAAAAACAACTTTTTTTTTGTGAATATATTGAAAGTTTTTAATACTGAAATATAAATAAATAAATAAATGCAAACGATATGCGAAATCGGTGACGTTGCAGTAACAGGAGGGTGCAAAAGGCGTGGGCGGTGTGAAATCAGTGCGCATGAAAGGGTGGTTGGTGCTACTGCTGCTATTCCTACTACTACTACTACTACTGCTGCTGTTCATGTTGGATCTGTTTGATTAATTATAATTCATCATCACCGATATTATCTACCGGCAGATATACACCCGTTGGCGACAACTCATGTTAGTATATATACATATATATATTTGGATATATACAGAATATGTATATCTACATATGCAGAAGTACATACCCAGCCTACGTGTGTTTATTGTATATCGATATGTACACGACGCTGCTGCATCATATGAAACGTTAACAGATTATTATCGACTGTAATTATCAGCTGCCCCTGAAACGCACGTTTACAACCGAATTATGCACAAGATCTACTGGTGCTTCGAAATGAAATTTTTTTTATTTTGGGATCAATTTTTGTTTTCGAAAAGCGAAATTATTGTACAGAAACTATGACGTTAATTTCGTTTAGAATGAAAAAAATTAAAAGGTATTAATTTTTTTTATTTTATTTCTTAGCCTGAGAGAAATCGAGTCAGATGATAATGTTTGCGTCATATATATTTAGCCAGAGGCTAATTATATTCGTTGAAAAGTGGATAATAATGGGATATGATATTACAAAGCTGCCAAGATGAAGTGATGAAAAAACATACGTTTATTAAATGAAAAATACCTTGCCAAAATGAACTGGATGGGAAATAAGAAACTGGCTGATCCTTCTTCAGTCAGCTCGTTCACCACTGTTTGTTTGTTTGCCCACCATATACATATACTTTTTCCGCCCTTATATATAGTATATTCGCAATTTCTCTTCAGAGCTTTTTTTTTCTCTCTCTCACTCACCCCTCTTTTGATTTTGTCTGTCCTTCTGTGTAACGCGGCATATCTATATTGAGCTTATTTTCGCCGCTTTTTGTTCTCTCCTAATTTGCTTTTAGAAGCTTTGCCCAATTAAGAAACGAAACGAAACGAAACGGAACGGAACGGTACGAAAAGCTGTGCGTACACCATGCACCGATCTTCTTATCTGTTTACTTTATTTTATTTTGTCCTTTTTTTTCTTAGTTTTTTGCGACTTTACCAATATAAAATATACCTCCGTTAATATAGAAAGAAAGTACGAAACTTGGTTGGTAGCTGCTGCTGCTGCTGCTTCTTCTTCTTCTGTTGCTGCAGCGCAGCGCACCGAAAAAGCCAGAGCAAATGCAGCTTTATACTAAGAAACTGTCTTGTTAACTTACAATCAATTCACGGGTATTGGACACTTGCCACATTTAATGTGATGGAGTGTTCCCATAACCGTCCGACTCGCCCCGACCTTTATTTCTTCCTTCTTTTCTACCTTATACTATCTATATACCTGCAACAAACACTCGCCTGATGATATTTTATGTGTTAAGACAAAAAATATTCGTCGCTGAAAATTCACCCTTGTCTATCATCACCGCTTTGATCCAATTATCCTGTTCGAAAGAAAAAAAATTATTCATTAGCTACAGTTCCATAATTATCATACAATTAGTGTCTTTGTAATTATAAACTACATATTTCGAAAATTTCGTCAAAACTTTGAAATTTATTATTTATACGGGAATTCAAAATTCGTAAATTCCACAGCCTTATCAAAGAGTCTATGTAATCTGCGTAATTTGCGTCTGTAAAACGGGCATCGAAAAAATCACATCAAATTGTTTGCAAAATTTTTTGAACAAAATATTATAATTTTATTATTCGAACTTGTTGCTAACTCCGTTGTTGCATCGGAAGATAAAAGAAAGGAGAATATTTTTTCCTATTTTTTCGATCAACTTTTATCCTCTTTTCTTCTTGATCTCATCAGTCAGTAGTGCGAGTCAATGGGATGTCAGCCGGGTTACGTACGGCTGCAGCGATACGTATAGTAGTAGATATAATCCGCGTTTGGTCAGGCGGTGCGGAAACTTTGCTTAGGTTTACAACGATACGACGCACGGTGGGTTTTCGGTTGCTCGCCGGACCTTTTCATGGCGGTAATCGCGCGGTGCTATAATATCCCTTTTTGCCACGTTAGCATAATTGAAGGACCGAGAAATGATAACGGATCGTTAAACAGCAGGAGTTCGCTTTAAAAAAAAAGAAAAAAAAAAACCAGGGTTATTGCTTTTTTTTTCTCTTTAATTATTTCGTCGGTTAACTTTTAACCATTTTTGTATGACATATTATGCATATTATACAAGCGATATATAAAATATCGATCTAGAAAAAAACCAGAAAAATCGTTGATTGATTTTATTTTATCTTTATATTGAATATCTGAAAATCGTGGAGGTTTTAATGT
This sequence comes from Athalia cordata, assembly GCA_963932425.1. Taxonomy (NCBI): domain Eukaryota; kingdom Metazoa; phylum Arthropoda; class Insecta; order Hymenoptera; family Athaliidae; genus Athalia; species Athalia cordata. The sequence goes on from OZ010627.1 coordinate 4,180,340, forward strand.
TGAGATTTTGAATTCTCGACCATATGGTGAATACAGATATAGATATACAGATTGGGGTGGGATGGGTGGTTTCTACCTGAACTTTACAACGTCGTATTATGTCTGAACGAGCTTAAAGCTCTGGCAAGGCAGTAAATTCGTCAGGTTTATCCTAACGACCTAGCTTTTACGCGACTCGTCCCCCTTTTCCTATAGGGTGAATCTTCCCTTCCTCTTTTCTACCCCCCCCTCCCATGCTGATCGCGTCCTACAAAAGCTCGAAGCTCCGGTGCAGGATGGGTGCGGGCAAAATTTGCCAGCGATCTGATTTACATTCGAAGCTTAATTAGAAATTCGGCTCGTTATTACCCACTTCGTCTGAACTTAATTCTAATCAATGTTACATCAGAGCATGTGCCTCCCAGCTGCTTTTCGGTCGCGTAGCGTCGTCGAGCGTCGTTTTATGTATGCTGCAGCTATAATTATATAAGCATATCTACTTCTCTTTATGCTTTACCAGCCCACGGAGGAGACTATAGGAATATTTAATTAACGGAACGCCAGCTGATCACGACGTATCTGGTATATTATCATGCACGAATTCATACTCGTTTTTTAAATAAAAATTGAACAAAGAACGAAAAAGAATAAATAAATAAAATGGGGTATAGGAACGAGAGCGGAGAAATGAAAATATTTTCAAAAATTGCTTGCCATTTATTCGTATAACAGTGGATTCCGACGTACCTATATTACCTATATATTTTTATATATAGTTGGCCGAATGACGCCATTACAGATAATCGTATTCACCGCGATCGACTTTCGTATAGATGCGGACGACGATGTATTAAACTCAAAAATAGGGTACGGTTTGACTGCGCAGCGGCAAAAAATTTTATTCAACGCTGGTTGTGTTCTCTACGAATTTTTACTAGGTTTATTAAATTACCCTACATTTATACAGAGCTTATCATCATCATCATCATTGTCATATTGTTTTTTTTCTTCTTTTTCTATCTCTACTTGTTGAAAAAATTACTCAAAGTTTTTTTGTTGGGAAAATTTTGAAAATACGAAGTGGCATCTTATTGTCAGGATTATTTTTTCTTTTGTTTTCTGTTTTTTATTGTGTGGCTTTGAGTAACATCGCACCTTTCTAACAGTGAGATAGGAGTTCGCGAATTCAATTCCTAGATAGAGGAAATACCTACAGCTGCAGCGGTTTTCGAAGTAGGTGAAACTTACCTCTTACATTATACCTTCAAACAATATGTCTCAGGATTGGAACTGCAGTATTAGGTATATACATACATGGTGTATACATATATTTAAAATATACATACATACCTAGGCGAGGGAGATCTTAGAGAGTGTAAATTCCAGTTTGTATATAGTATACTTATACATATTACATAGGTACACAGCTCATATAACTGCAATATTCTACATGACTTAAGATTCAAGCATGTACACATACATGCAGCTTGCAGTCGCAGAATTTTCCCCATATAAGTATATTCGAAGAGCTTTAAGTTTTAAAGGAAAAAATCATCGAACATCTCGTGTGTCATGAGAAAAAAATGTCAGAAAAAAAGTACCAGTCGAAGAAATTTATAGAGTGGGACAAATATCCTGAAAAAAAGAACGCTACTAAGTTTTTAGATTAATTTCACAAAATAATTGCACGCCTATTTAGAATTTGGAAATCAAAGAAAAAAAATAATTTTGCTGTATAATATCGTTATCGTATTTCCGGCGTGATTTCTGTGATCCTTATAATGCAGGTGAAACTGTGTGATTCAAGTAAAATCGTGTGGTTTATACTATAATAATATTGGAAGGTATTAAAAGTACTTTTCAGGCTTAGGATATTAAAATTAGTGAACCGGAAACCCGGGGCCAGTATTAAGTGTAAAGTAGATCCGCGGTTTTCGGTGCTGACCCGAAATTCTCCACCTGATATAACAATAATGATAATAATATTAGAGAGAAAAGTAATCATTCTGTACCCTGTTTGTTTAATCCTGCGTTCGAGCTAAGCGAAAGGGGAAAAATTCGAAATGTTTTTTAATCTTTCGTCAAATCAACATTGATCGCGGGGGATACAAATGGCAAAATAAAATATAGTGATGAATATATTAGTAGATAGAAAATAAAAAAAGCGACTCCGGGCTTGTTATGTGCTCTTGTACCTAATTCTATTTTTCATAGATTATCCAATGGTAAAAGTTCATGCTATAACGTCATCCAAACCTTTGATTTAAAAAATGTTTTTCAAAACTCATTCTATTATAAATTGTGCGACCTCCTACCTGTTGTGTCGTAGCTTTGCTTTGCAGAGACGTGCAGGTTCTTTCTCGTGGTTTTTTTTTTTGGTTTTCTTTTCCATTTTTATTTCGTGTGGATTTTTCTTTTCTTGCTCCCCCAACCAGTTTTCCACTTTGTTCAATTCTTCGCTAACATTGACTAGGAGAGAAAGCTCCATACCTGTGTGTACGCGGTGTTCGTAGTTTGTGGAAATTACAAACGATTTTTTTATTTTTTTTCTTTTCTCATTTTTTGCTTTTATACCTCTGTCGACGCTTTTGCAATCTTTTTTTTCCTCGTTTTTTTTTTTCTTTATTTTTTTATCTTTCCATTACCTTTCTTTCTTTCTTTATTTCTTTTTTACGTCACAATCCCCGTCGCGCAATTAGGCGTCAACTTTTAATTACAATTTACCACTTATTTACTGACCCTCCCCCGTTCCTCAGTTACTACCAAACTCACCTTCTACTATACATATGTACAATATATCTACGTGGTCTTCGTGATATATACTTTTTCGTTATACCTATGTTATACCTAAACTACCTACTTGGTACTCGGCCAACTTCGATCCAACTGTGAGGAAAGAACAACAACTGGGTTATAAAGTTGTGCAGATGGAAAAAAAAAAGAAATGAAATAAAGATAGAAAAAACTCGTAAGAAAAAAACTAACGAGTAGCTCGCGTCTTGTATACGAGTGTCCGAACAAAAAAAAAATTTTATACAGTCATGTCGAATCAATGATCTGGAACTTTTTGTTTCTGTATTTGAAGGACGTATTTTTATCGCGAAATTTTTACTGTTTCAATTCAATCTTCATCCCTTTCGTTCGGAAATTTTGCATTACTAGATGGATCCGGTGCAACTACACGTATGACGTTCTTTCCCGTAATTCCGATATTCATATCCGCTGGGATAGTGTTTAGGATGACTTGGTACTCTTGATCACGGCCAGCTCCGCTATTATATAATCCTGATGCGAGCGCTTTGTGCTGCACCACCAACGACAGGACCTAGACAATCTAAAGCCACAGCGTAGTTACAGGATATAGAATATTATGCCTAGGGTGCAGGTTGGGTTGGGTCAGGTCTGGTTATAATATACATGTGTAGGTAACGATGTATAGATGCAGCAGGTTAGCGCAGATAGAAGTAGTCGTTCTCGCTTAACTATCTGGCAGTGTTCACCGCATTGCGAGATTATATCGTGGTTTATAGTATACTGCAGCAAATGTTTAATGGACTGGTTTCTATCCTCTTGAACAACGCGATCTACGATTGTTGTCCACCTATAAATATATACCTAATATATAATTTACACACTTTTCTAATATATTGTCGCCGACAACCGCGATACCTAAATGATTTTCACTTACCTCTTAAGAAAGGAAAAAAAAGCTGCACCGATACGTCGTGTAATTATCATCCACGGATACGAATAATTCATGAATTTCATGACGATTCACCAGGTAGCAAGTGGATCATTTTTAAATACAAAACATTTATCGCCCCAAGAGTCCCAGAAAATTGTTCAACTTTTTTACTATCCAACTTTTTAGGATTTCCACTTTATTATGGGGTATGGAATCGTTTTAGATGCTTTTGAAAATTTCTTAATTTGTTTCTTTGTTATCTTTCACTTTTTTTTTAATTATATGATCGTCGTATTCATTTAGGTTTATAATGCCTAAATCGTTATACACAGGTAACAAGTGGGTGGGGAGGTAGGTAAAGAAAGAAGGAGATAAAAATTAAAAGAAAAGAAGAAAAAGAAAAAATTAGAGGGTATGGAAGATAAAATGACGCTTCTCAAATCAGAAATCGTAGCACGTACAACGAACGCGAGTCTCGCGTGGGGTACAAGTTTCTTCTGCACAACCAGCAGGAGAAGCAGCATCCGTTATAGTAGCAGTAGAGCCTAGTATTTCAAAGTTTAGAGTCACAGGATTTAAAGACTTACCGTCGTCAAGGTTTCAAAGTTTAAAGATGACAACACCTCGTTTCCTCCAAGAACAACGTATACCTGTATAATATTCAAGTGTTGTTATATATCGTCTACAAATTCCGTGTAATACGACACTTACGTATACAATTTATTTATTAATTTATTCAATTATTATTTGGGTTTTTTTTTCTTCTTCTTATTCTCATTTGCCTCGAATTTTATAATTTCGATAGAATTTTATTCGATGATTGAGAAGAAAAAAAGAAAAAGATAAGAGAAGAAAGGCGAAAAAAACTTAATGAAAATGCGTTCTCATTAGCGTCGAGTTTCAATCAGGTAGAGGGTATATGGATGGGGAGTATATATCATTATTATTATTAGTATCATTGTTATCATAATATTTATGAAAAGAAAATTATAAAATATCGCTGCCGCGTTTCGATCGTACGTGTTACGTGATGCGTGATATGTGGTGGTTCAATTACGTTGGAAAAATTTTTTACAAAAATAAAATCAAAATAAAAATGTAATGATAAAAAAAAAAATTCTGGGTTTTTATACAAGTAAAAGGGTGTCTGGAATATTTAATACGGATATATACATGAAATGTGGATCGTTCGAAGTTACGAAATTAATGTGACTACGCTTTTTACAAATTGAAATCTAGTTAACACCGTGCGCGACATGATTAAACTTATTAAAATTACTGCTACACTACCGCAGGTGCATTACGTACTGCGTAACTAGATGCATGTAATGATAAATGTAGAAAAAACAGGGTGTGAAAATATGAAAAAATATCATAGAGTTGAAAATTATTTATAAAAGCGAGAAGCTTGAATTATTTTTTTTCTGGTCTTTTTTTTTCTTCCTTCGTGTTCACCTAATTGTGAGAAAAAAAAGGAGATCAAAGAAAGGGGTATTAGAATAAAGGGGGAAAAAGGAGAAAAGTCACGATCGACTCGTTCTCTGGTTCAGAATAATTTAATGGATTATCCGTGTTGATTCAGCGGACATAATTAGTATGCGCGGTTGAGAATTTGGAGGATATCTCGAATTGAATTTGAAGTGTAGGAGGTGTAATAAGAATTGGAAGAGGCAAAAAAAAACCTTGAAAAATGATTAAAATAAAAAGAAAGAAGAAAATTTTCATTCAACACGTCCCGCGCGCTCTGTCGTCGTATCGTGTGCTCGGGTTTCATTTGATGAATATAGCCGGAGAGATTTGGCCCCCATGGAAAGGGAAAAGGAAAAGCTTCAAGCTACGTATATACATACATATAATGTACATAGCTATACGTATAGTGAAAACGATACATAATTTGCTTGTGAGATACGAGAGTAGGAAGGAGACCCAAATCCGCAAGATGAAATTGCGGCAGGTAGAATTTCTACGTTTTTCGGCCTCGGTTTTCTCCATACATATCTTTACCCCCTTGGCCTTTTCTCATGTATACATATAATACATGGTTTTGTACACACCGATATTGCATAGCAACTTCCGGTTTTAAAGGCGTGGCATGCTTTTCTCCCCCACCACCGCCGCAATTCATTCATGTGTCTGGAAATTTATAAGCTCCGCATATGTTCTTACCATATGGTAGGTATATGAAATCGAGGGGAAAGTCGCGTTATAAAAGCATCTCCTTTATTTGCTTTTCCGTTTCGTTTTGCTTCACGTGGAGTGCAGTTATATATCTTATTCGACCGCCATTTCGTGGTGGCGCAAGTGAGCTTTGAGGAACGTATACGTAAAATGTACCAACATATACTTGCATTAAACCACCATTTATATACATATATTTATTCGCAACGAGTTGCCTTACAAGTATGAAGTTGGTTAACCGCAACTGCAGCTTTGATCTGGTCGCATATGAGCTTTTTGTATGTAAAACGTGCGTCCACTATAAGCATAGATAAGTACTGAAATTTTGATAGCTGCTCACTTTGATGTGCGAAAAAACAAAAAAAAAAAATGAAAGAGAAAAAGTGGACTGCAGCTTCGATATAGACATCATGCATAACTCGGGGATACTTCTTATGCAATTTCCATAAATCGACACGTCGAGGATAACCTTTTGCAGCTTTGCGAAAATGGCGATTTGCTGTAAAAAGATTCAGATGCGAGATAAGTAAAATGTGAAAATTATTGCGATGTAGAGACTGGAGCTTTATATTTGATTTTATTATTTTCTTATTCCATTAATATTTTCTATATTTTTTTTTCTTCACAATACAGGAATATTTTGTAATTACAGAATTTAATGAAATAACGAGGAAGCTTCAGTATGGGGGGGGGGGGGGGGGGGCTGAGAAAGAAACTAATATTATTAGAAAAAAGTTAAACGAAACAAAAAAAAAAAATATTCGCATAGCTTTTTACTTAGCTACCTGCAGGGCAAAATTTACTACCCCAATTAAGCGAAGCTGTAACTATTTTCTCGCAGTGTAAAGAGAGAAAAAAAATATATATATATGTATATTATAGTCTTCTGGCAGAGAGAGATGTGCATATATAATACAATATGTATTATATTTGTATATAAATAGTTGTGTATGTGTATACCTATCTACCTACCTATATAGGTATGTATTAGGTGCCTCTCCTGCGGAGCGAAAAGAGATAATGTAAAAGTTGGATGTCGTATAAATATAGAAAAAGGGGGAGGGGGTGCTTTTAGCGATTTAAAAATTTTTGCTATATAAAACTGGCTGCAAGTTTGTTACGGTTTGCAATGTTCCTTTATTTCCCACTGAATTCTGAATTCTGGGCACGCTAGAGTTTTGAATTTATTTCTTGGGCTTGTGCTGCGCTGCATTACCACAGGTTCCCCTATTCTCCCTCATCTCTTTTTCTACTTTTACTTATTATCTTCACTCTATTTTCTACACCAACTCACTATCACTATCACCATCACCTCACTTACCAGCACCTCCCGCGGCCATTTTATACCGCAAGTTTTTCTCCCTTAATTTTCTTGTCCTTAAAAATTAAGACCATATTTTCATCCCTCGTCTAAGAGATCCGCCCGTTCTTCTTCCTCACCTTAGTTAGTCATATCCGGTCTTATAATATTCTTCGATGTCTAATTATGCAATCAAATTGACGAGTTTTTATTTTCATTTTTAATTAAATAAGCCTGGAATACGTCGGTGTAAAGTAGGTAGGAAGGTACGTCTTTTTTTCCCCCCACCTCTCTCTTTTCTCACGAATTATGGTAACAGAAAAATCTTCAAACAAAGCTCGAAAATTGGGGCACCTGAGGGGGTTCGCTGCATTAACACATTTGCATTCCCGCCGCGCCTTTTCTAAGGTCTAAACTTTCTTCTTTATCATGCTAATCATTGTATAACCACACAGTCGGAATTTTAGCGCCGCATGCTTTTACTTGCCCCTAATAATATTTTATCCCGCCTTAATTTATATTTTTCACCATTTTTACACCCCGTCCTCCCCCCCTCTCCTTGTGCGAGAAATAAAAGAAACATAATTGGAAGAAAAAATGAAATTCGAAATTTGAAAATAATCCTCTGGGGATCGAAGTCAGGATCAGTTTTTATTTATTCCTTTTTTTCTTTCTTTTCTAAAATTGTTCCAACAGATTCGTCCTTTGTCTATTCCTTTTTTTTCCTTTCAGTTTTTCGTTTTTGTAATGCTTCGTCGATTATTCATTGGAATGATAATAACGAGGCTGTTGTGTTCTAATAGGTCAAAATTTTGGGTACGAATATATCAGAAATTTACGAGCCGTCTGCGTGCTGCATTGGTTTAAAATTGTGCTAAACTAGCGGTGATCTGTCCGATTAATCACTTTTTTTGTCGGGCGGGGTTGGTTCGTAGCACATTTTGAATCACAGCTAAATAATAAACAGCGCCTGTTATAATTCAACTGGGATTAGTATTAGGTCATATTTTGCACATAAATTCGAAGTAGGTTTGTACCTTAATATACACATATTTGGGATATCGAAATATGCTTGAGGGGTGAAAGAAAAAAAAAAAGAGAAAAAAATTAACCCGCAAGATATAAAGATAATTAACAGGAGAAGAAAAAAAAACGAATAATCTTTCTATAAAGCCGTACAAGTAATTATTAACGATCCATCTATTCTTTGAAATAGCGGTTGCTGATGCAGATGGCGATGCGCGTTGGTATATAAAACTATTTTAATTTATCGATATCCCCCGGCGATTCTTCATCCCTTTCGCATTATTCCACTTACTTAGCGCTTTATCATGCTCAATAATCTCCCTTCTCATCCAGATCTCAGAGCTTTTATCTTCGCATTTGATTATAAATTATCTTCATGTATCCCGAAGATAATGAAATACTGTTTCTTCGATGATGTCGGGAATGAGAAAAAAATTCAAAAAGTGAAAAAGAAGATTTTTTTATTGTATAACGAATGCTCGACGCATCTGCGCACAGGAAATACATATTCATGTATATAAATAAGGTATATATATATATATTCGACCTCTATTTCCATGTGAAATCACCCTTACTTTGTGTATGTATTCTATGTCTTTATATACCTCAACACCTATATGCATATCATGTGATATGTATGAGCCGCTTGCGTCACACCCGCTTGTTACAACTAATTGCTAATCACGGAAAATTTACATATCGTAACGGTAATATAAGTACGCAGCTATGTACGTACATGGGTGTATATTATATATACTATATACATGTATCTATGCAGTATGATAGATTGAAATTGAAGTTTTTTCAGTTTTATTTTCAGTGGCTATTTTTTTTCTTTGAATAGGAACTTGATCGATTTTAAAATTTCATATTTCCGAGTGCGAGCGCGACAATTTTTGCTTTTCTTTTTTTTTAACAGAAAATACGTTCCCAAAAATGATTTAAGATTCGAAAAGAGGATTTTGGGAAAAATACGATACACCCGTTCGATATAAAAATTGTGGCTAATTTGAAATCAAAAAAAGTCGATTCTTTTTTTTTCTTGTCTTTTCTATCGGTGGCTACCTACTTTCGCTGGCAAAAATTCTTTGACGAAGTGTTGCCGTGCGTAGGGTGGAATCGACGTCGATTTATCCTATTCCCGTACGACGTCGTTTTGTATCTTCCGTTTTCGCTTTCCGTTATCGCACTAGCTGCGCGACCCTCACGCTTCTCGTTTTAACGCTGCTGGTAGGAATATATCCCCATAACTCGCTATGCCTCATTTACTCGTTCAATCGTATGTCACCTTTCTTCCTCCCTTCGTTTTCGAAAACTCCGTAAAAAAAAAAGATACACATAAGTACGTATATCCGTGTTAAGGAGGTTGAAGAAAATGCTCAAATATCAAATACTTTTTTGTTTTGCTTCAGCTGCTCTGTAACTTGAAAAAAAAAAGAAGAAATTCTCCGGGGGTTCTGGAAAAAAATTTAATTAAAACAAAGCTTTTTTTTTTAAATCTTTAAAATAATACACATCTGATCCTGCAATGGTGTCGGTTTTTTTCGTATTTTTTTTTTTTCTCTGGGTAGCATCTCGCGTATTATCTTATTCCTGAACAAACAGCAAAACGCACATAGGTATATGTCCGTTGGTATTTTACAGATATATGTAACGGTACATATTGTATGTATAAATACATATGTGGGTACATACGACGTAACTTTGTAGCAAATATGTATGCGTACCTGAAAAATTTTTTGGTCAATATCTACCTGCAGCGGATTCTGACATTCTCAAATAAATGTTTCGCTCTCGTTTATATGCACACCAGTTTGATATAGACCGTATAAATGTATATTTAGGTACCTATATATTTTTCTATGGATTTACTCCTATATATCTACCTCCATATCCCCACGGTTTTTAGTATGTATATGTAAAATTAACGTTAGCAAAAGCTCTCGCGTCGAGACCACTTTCGTTTATATTTATTAAGGTGTGTTTGAAGATCGACTGTATCTATATTCAGAGAGTTTTCAACTTCCACGAATGTTCAATTGAGAATGAAGTTCAAGCGGTTTGGACGTTGAATGTGGAAATGGAATGAACAAAAATTAAGAAAAAAGATCTCTTCAAATATTCCACTTTGATCAAACACGTAATTACTCACGCAATCAGATAATTGTTTATATGAGGTCATGAACGATGTTCTTTTGACATTTTCACACGTGCATGGAACATATAATACATAATATATTTTTTCTCCGCGTCGAAGTGTTTCTTAAAGATTTTGCTTGGAAAAGTTACCACTGCACTTGAAGCTTTTCGAGAGGTAAAAAAAAAAAAATAGAAAAATAAATAAATTTAACTCGATAGGATGAGCTGCTTCCGTCGATTTGTAACAACTTCGAGTTAAAGTTTAACAAACTTTTCCCTTACTTAAAACACAACCAACTCTATGCACTGTATAAAAATACAAGTGCATCCAAATGGATAGAAAATAAGAGGGAAAAAAATTCAGCTGCTTTATGACGTGCTTGAATTTGTTCCCACCATATACTTTTTTCTTAGTATTTCATTTAATTTCCTGTGTTTTTTCGTTCCGAAATCAAGTTTTTTTTTTTTTTTTTTGAATTTTTGGCACGAGGAAAAAGACGCTGAAAATTCTAGGTCTATGTAACTCCCATTGGATGCGTTCGAAAAAATCGTGTGTCATGAAAATGAGACAAAAGGGTTTTGCTGGGAATTAATACCTGCGAAGGTATAATAAAAAGGGTGTAAATCCTGCGGCTTCTGTAACTAGAGGAAAAAGTGCCAAGTTTGCTTTTTTCCCTTCTCATACTATATACGTATACCCAATTTGAAAAGAAAGAGAAAGAGAGAGTGTAGAAAAAAAATAGTAATGAAAAATAAAAGAAAAAACCGAAAGAGGTATAGTACCTGAGGTAAAGAAAATCGACGATTAAATGATAAGATTCTGTCGTCCGTGGCTGTTTGCGCGGAGTTAGCTGTGAGAGGGAATTATTATACGTATATACCTACCTATAAAACGTCCGACTAACTGCTAATCTCGTGTGCGGTTATATGAGAACGCGGCTAATGGAGCTGCTAGAAGAAGTAAAACTAGAAGAAGAAGATGAGCATCGGTATAAGAGGAAAAGGAAGCGGAGGAATCCAATGTGGAAAATAGGGGGGAATTAAAGGCCGTCGCATACCTATATACATAGGCTCTACCGGCGGTCAGTACATAACGTTAGGTATGTAGGAAGAAAACGTTTAAGGTGAAAATCATGTCTCTAAAAAGGCTAGGAAAGATTCTATGTACCGTACCTATGTGGTATAGGTGTGGGGGTGAAATGTCTGCAGGAACTGATCCTCGTAAAGTTTATATAGCACCCAGTTCTGGTTGCGTTAAGTACATACATACATATATACATACATAGGTGATGTAACCCGAGCTAGCGAGTGATCTACCTGTTCAAAAAAGGGCTAAAGAGCTAGGGGTTACAAAATGAGGGATGAAAAGCGAAAGGAAAATTTTAACATCGCGCGCAAAGGTATTGAAAAGGAAGACAGCTGAAAGGTGTTTAAAACGTGTGATCGTCTACTGTTCGCAATGTCTATCTGCATGTTTTTAAATAAAACTCTATATAAAATTCGAAAAAAAAACAGAAATAAAAATGTTCAGGTTTAAAGTGTATAGGTACTCGTTGTATAATATCGAGTCGAAAGCTCCACGCGCTTGGGGTGTATTTTTTTTTATTTGTTTTTCACCTCAAGTATATAAGTCCTACTTTTACATAGGGATAGCCACACCCGAAGAGATACGATTATAGTATTTATATTTTGCTACCCCTATGTGTTATACTTTTGTGCACATACGTACGGTGCAAAGTATATATATGTGTATGTATATTTTACCCGCGAACCGCAGCGTTGTTCAACTGTCATAAATTCCTCTTACGGGAATTAAGGGGTTGGACACGGTATGGCGAGCTAGGGGGTGATTTTTTCTCTCTCTCGTTTTTTTTCTGTATTTGTTTTTATAACTAGTTTGTGTATACGTTCCCAGTATGCATGTAGAGATGTGTACATGCACTTTTGATCCGAGATTTTTTCCATCTTTTATTTTTTTTTCCCCATTTCCACTATTCAGTGAGGAACGAGGGGATGGGAAAAGTAAGGGAAGGAAGGACGCTATAAAACAACTTTTTGCCGCTCGCATGCAACGGGTTTTATATGTTCCGAATGCAATATATTAATCCCCCATATATGTAAGAAACCTCTTCAACAATTCACGGGTAATGTAAGAAAAAGTACCTCTCCAGGATTTGCCGATATCTCATATTCATTGGAATTTTATATTTTCGAAATAAATTCCATCGATTCTAAAATTTAATTCGAGTGGACCGCTTTTCAAACGGTTTATTATATACCTACCCTATTGTACGTGTGCCTATACGTATGAAATTTTTCCTAAATCTCGTATATAATTACCTATATATTCTGATCCCACATGATGTTTTCCAACAGTTTTTGATTTTGTTTTCCTTTTTTTTATCATTTTTATCGTCGAGTACAGGGGATACGTATATTATATACTATATTATATATATTTCTTATGACGATACGAATAAGCCGATAAAAATTGTTTTATCGTTATACCGTAGAGTTTTCGGCTATCAATTACGTCTTCCTAGCTCGGTATACATATAATATATCTATGGCCGCGATGTTCTAGCTTGTTTTCCTTATACCTACCTTATACTTCGTAAATTATACTCTTCTTCGTATCCCAGCGGACGTCCGGTGCTCCGACGACCTGCAGCAGCAGGATCCTAATTTTTTTTTTCCCTACGTTTCTTTTTTATTGTCTTTTTTTGTTATTTTGTTTCGTTTCGTTTTTTATTTATTACCCCTTGTCTTCCCTTGGAAAAATACATCGCGTGGAATATATATTTTTCCACGACGATATTCTCATACCTGAATATTCCCAAGGTTGTGTTTCTATTCCTATACATATAAGTACATGTCTTTTAGGAACGATCGTAAATTGACTTGGGATCGAGTTACTCCGTAATTTTAACCCCTTTCGTACCGAAGTACCTTATTAATTATAGTTCATATAGCCAGGCATCTCTTATCGATCATAAAATGAGACCTGGATTATATACGGTGTATATACCTATGTATAGGATGTATTATACGGATAATATATTTACACGTTATTATAGCTAGTTGAAAATATAATCAGTCAACGTAACGACGATTTTTTTTTAAATTCACCTGCAGTCAGATTTGAAATTTTTTTTTTCCTACTGTTTTGTACCGAGTCTTGTTCAATCCTACAAAAAAGTGAAAAAAGGATGATCAATTTTTTACTTTATCCGCGTCGCCGTTTTTGAATAATAAAATACATGATATATAAATTTTATTGAATTTATAGAAATTTATGGCGTTTGATGCGTAAAAAAGTAGTATATCGAGTATGAGGGGGGAGGCTTATTTTGATTAATCAATGTGACACTGCCGGGGGCAATGTGGAAGAGGAGACAGTATCTGATTTACTGGACCATAAATATCTCTAATCTGTAACAGTTCGCCTCCACCTCCACTTCCACCTTCTCCGCAGAGGTTCTCCAGCTATTCGAAACCGCCCCCAACCCCCATATGTACCTTATCCAACATTTCGAGTCTCCTCATCCGTTTCCACCCCTCTTCTTATCAAACTTTTGACTTATTTTTTCACCCTTGCGATTGTTCCACTTGGGATGAAAGGGTGTGTTTTTTTGAATTAATTTATTCTTTTTCTACTTTTTTGATTTTCAGTCTTCTCGGGTAGTTAATATTTCTAAAGGGTTGAAGAATACTTGGGAAGTAATAACTCACGCTGGCGATAACTGTATCGCACTTAACCTAGTCCTGAAGTATTTTATTAAGGACTAGGTCGGATTGGATTGGGGGCGGGTTTGGTTAGATTGGGTTATTTTCATGTTACAGTTGCGTCGCGTGGTCGTGTTAGCGGCAGGCGGATGGCGATAGCAACTATCGCGTAATTAGAGAACTTAAATTTTGTTTTAAAGTCCCGTAATTATCGTTAATGATATCCGTACCTCGTTACTTAAAAACTCATCTTTTGCACCCGTCGCGCATATACATTTCGGTAGGAGATACCATCGTATTGTATATACATACACATACCTTATACCCTCGTTATCATCTTCGTTCTCCACAGCCTCTTTTCTCTTTTCTCAATTTTCTCTTAGAACTTAAAATACAAAAGTACGAGTTAGTTGGATGGAAAGTTCGAAGCTCAGACGCTAGAAAATGAAAATGAAAATGAAGGGAAAAATTGTTTCCCAGGTAATTTTTTTTCTTCTTTCGCTATACATTTGGCTAGATATACAAAACGTTATCGTTTGGCCAATTTTGAAAGATTTTCCGGGCTCTGTGTATGTAACGTGAAAATCTGCAGGGTGAACACTATTTCCTGCGGTAAAGAAGAAGAGTTCGCGGTATAAGATAGATTGATATATATACCCATGGTTGAGAGAATAAAGCGTTGCCAAAGATATCTCGCAGCGTCGACTTCAGAGAAGTGGCTTGAGGCGGAAACTGCAGGGTAAAGACCGGAAGTAAAAAGAAGCTGATTGTGAAGCTTTGGATAGGATAACTGGATAGATTCAAGATAAAATCTAGGACTAAGAGCCCCATAGCGTTCTCTTCCCAAACCCCAAGATGAAGAAAAGAATAAGAAAAAAAAATTATAAAAAAATGAATCGTCAAACAGAATAGATATTCCCTTATAAAACTAGAGTTGTATGGTCGTCAGTCAATCGAGGGAAAAAGCATCGCTAAAACAAAAAGAAAAATCTTCGGGGAAGCCAATTTTTCGTTAAATCCAACATGGCGGATGTTGCACAGAGTTCAATTTATTTCACTTCGCGTGAGGATGTTTTTTATATACGTATGTATATACAAACTATATACTTCCTACGATCAAGGGTGAACGCTCTCGCGCTTTGCCCTATTGCTGTAGCCGCTCACACAAATCGCCAAGGTCTCTGCCAATCTATCGCGTGATCTATTCTCTTTTCTTCCTTTTTTCTTCTGCATTTTCTTTTTCCTTTTTCTTCTTCTTTTCTTCTCTTTTCTTTTTTTTTCTTTTCTGCTTCTGTTTCCTCAGAGACGATCGTTTTTTCTCAGATCAGTCAGCCTTTAAAAAAAATCTGTGCAGAAGCATCACGGATCTTTCGAGGGTATTTGGGCAAAGGATAAAAATAAGAATAAAGGATGAAAATAAAATAAATAAATGAATAAAATGAAATAAAATAAAAAAAAAACGAAAGGAAAAACGCTGATCGAAATAAGATTTCGATACACACGTATGTATACACGTATTATACGTGTGTGTATAACGTGTATGGATATGTGGGTCGATGTATATACATATAAATACAATGCGGATCAGTTGCACATTTATATAAAAAAAAAAAAAAGAAAAAACGTCCAATGGATGTACGCCTCTGATAGAGATATCCATCTCCAAGAATCTATAACCGGATGTCAAGTAATCCTCTACCCCCTCGAATCGTTCGATCCACCCAATATATATACAGATATATATATCCTGTGTATTATATTATCACGATCAAACAGAATTCGCGCTTTTCTCATCCTCTCGCACAACTGACGCAAAGCGGATGTGCTTCATCATTGAGAAAAGAATGAAAGAACACAAAAAGAAGAAGATAGTAATAATAAATGAATAGAAAAAAAATCGAGTAGTAAAAAAAATCTCTCGCAAGTTTTCGAAACATCACTTTATACCTACTAGCGCGGAAGTTTTTTTTTTTGTAGATTATTTCTTGTTTTAAACTTGCGAGAAGTTTTTTTTTTTAATTTTTTTCTTTCCAAAGTTCTTTATAACAATCGGTAACACGTTGGATACAAGGGAAAAAAATGAGGAGGGTATACACTTGTACGAGATGAATTTTATTCCATATTTTGTTATCTTTTTGTAGTTCGTATTTTTATTTATCTATATTTTCTTTTTTTCTTCACCAGGAAGCAATTTCCTGCCAATATGGTGCCCATATGTAATATATATCGTGCACCTTGCAGGGCTCAATTGACTGTATCTAGGTATATAGGTGTATTATATATTATATTTATTATAAGGTGGAAGTAATCTAGCAAACGTTGAAGTATCGCCTCTTTTATGTACTAAGGTATAGAAATTTTCGAAGTAATAAACTTTGAAAAATGAAAGTTTGTCGAGTACGAGAAGTTGAATCAAATAACCCGAGAAATGCAGCGATTTTCTTTTAAACTGATACTTCGTATATTGTAGATACGGTGAATGAATAAGGACTCAAAAATTATGTCAACCGATAAATTCGAGGAAACAAATGACAAAATATATACTGTAAAATCTGCGAACCCATCAGATAGCGATCGATGCGTATAACTTTCATTTTATTTATTTGCAGTCATCTCTTTTTTTCCTCTCTCACAAATCTCAAAAATTCTCAAACTACACAAGGGGGTGGCTTATGTAAAAATGGGGGAGAAGAAAAAAGAAAAAAAAATTATGATCTCTGAAATTTAGCCTAAAACCTTTTATTAAAAGCTTCCGAAAAACGATCTCCTTTTTTGGCTTGTGCAACCTGCATTTTTTTTTCTTCTCTTCTCATCTCCCACTTCTTCCGAATTCTCATCCAAGAACGGTGTACGTCGGATCGTCGTTTTTTTCTCTTCATTTTTTTATGTATTTGTTTTTTATCATTTTACCGGGTGACTTACCCTCTCAACGGAAATTAGGGGAAGAACCCCGCAGATTTTCCTGGTCGTTAGCCTCATGTTGTTACCGCTACGACGCTGTTATTCTCCCATCACGCAGTGTAGCCACTTTATATAAATAAAAAAAAAAGAAAAAAAATTAAATGAAAAAACAAAAAAAAGAAAAAGAAAATCTCATAACAATTTCCGACCGTTTTCTATGTAAGAAACTTTTCATACCGATGTAATGATTTTTTTTCCAAGATGAATAACACGATCGATTCCTCTGTCGATCTAATGGGTGGAAAGAAAAATAAAAAATAATGTTAACAAAATAAAATGAAATGAAATAAAATAAATAAAAATAACGAAGCGACGTATCGTTTTACGATCGGTTATAAAATCTGGTGAACCTTTATTTCATCAGGGGGTTCACGAATAAGCATAGTATACAGGGTGTTTCTATCCAATTTATTATACAGCGTATTGATACCATGCAAAGGAGCGAAAGATAGGAGTGAAAAGCTGGAAAAGTTTATTACTTTTATTTTTGCATTTTATAGCAGTTACATATACCTATACGTACAGGTAGATCTACCGCACGAGAGGGAATGGGAATTGTCTGGATCTTTATATTTTTCATGTCTTTTTCTTCTTCTTTTTTTTTTGGTTTTCATTTTTCAAAAACAATATCCTACATATTATATCATATGTGCAGAGTATTGCAGCTGCAGGGTTTTATAGTTTGTATACTAGATATATTTAAAATTTTCATGTATTCTACGACCTGTAGATACGTGTGTACATACATAGAAGGTATTGCTATTTGAATAGATTTGACGGTATGAGCCAGTAAGGTAACAGGACCCCATTTATATAGACGACTAGTTTCAAGTAGATCAAAGCACGTCGTGCTTCGCATAAGGTGTTTGTATACCTACTACCGTTTATACATACACATGCACACCCATACGTATTCATACAATCATTATTTCTCTTTGAGAATCGTCTTACTCGAAGCAATATGTTCTAAGGTATCTACGTACGACTTGCAGATACAAGGTGTGTTTGAAAATGTTCAAACATTCCTAGATATTAAAATGAAAAGAAATTGACAAAAAGATAAAAAAATATATTACTCCATGATATAGTAAATTTCAGTGACTTTATTCGCAAATTTTACAGGGGTGAATTACACAGTTATAAGTTTTTAATTAGAAAAAAAAAAACCTGTTATGGATTTTTCTTTTTCTTTACACCATACGTATGATCTCCTATATTTGTATACATAGGTTGGATGTTTCGTAGTCGGTTGTTTAACGAGAATAATTAGAGATCTGGGAGGAAGGGGGTATGAGGGATAAAATGTTAGGTTTGTTGGGGAGGAGGAGGAGCAGGAGGAGATTGTAGAGCGACGAGTTGTAGGGTGACAAGTACTTTACGGTTGTGTAAAACACGCGGTTGTTCGGAAGCATATAATAATGTATATACTATATAGGTTATATCGTGTTACTTGTATGTACTATATATCGTTAACCGTTGTTTCACCGCATGTTGTTCGAAAGGGTACTTGTTAGAGATAACTGATGTCATCGTATCTATATAAACAGATTCTATGTACTAATTTGTACGTGTATATATCGTGTGTAGACTGATACAACTGCATACTCGATTGGAAATCACGGTTTACTGATTATCGCTAGTTGCTACTGCAAAGTCCGTATACGCATTGCTTAATTAGTTTGAGAGAAATATAAAGCGAAGTACACCGGTAACAACAACTACAACGGTAGAATTAGGTATATAGCCTTCAGCCCTATGGATACCGGATTAACGTGTCATCTCTAATTAAGGGAGGATTTTACTGAAATGTATAATGAAAGAAATCGATTTTTTATTTTTTTGAAACGATTAATTACAAGAAATCCTATATAATTAGCAGGTTTTAGTAAAACTTGGATAGAAAATAAAAACAAAGTAAAAAATATATTCCACGATTTTAATCAGACGTTTCTCTCTACTCTTTTCTCCTCAAATATATTGCAGAATCTGCATATTTATTCGTGATTTTTTCCCTTTTTCATTTTTTTTTTTTTTTCCAAATCGTATAACGGGATACGCGCATTCCCGTCAGTGCAACATACGTAGGTACATAGATGTTTTATAAATAATACGGTTGTAAAATTTTTTTATTTATTTAACTTTTTTTGTTTTACAACGTCGAATTATTATACAATGCCTTGGGCGATCGGCAGACTTGTATAAAATAATACACGGTATACGTAACTACCGTATTGTTTCATTCGTTTGAAATTTAACAAGTAAAATTCCGAACAGGTGGTTATATTTTTCTCTGTATGGGTATTCGTAGATATTATATATCATATCCCGTGATATACAGCACGTACGGGTTATGAATAAAAGGGTTGCTGAACATGTTTGATTTCCATTTTTATTTTATTTTATTTTATTATATTTTATTTATTCATTTTTGCAATTTCTACCTTTCATAGCTTTTGTAATTACGATTTTTGATATTTTGATTTTTTTTTCCCAGTCCGATTTCGAACAATTTCATCCCCTCTGTTAGGAAATTTTCAAATCGATCGTTCGATTATGCGATCAGAAATCTTTAATTAATTATCGGAGGTGTTAACGTGAGGAATTTTATTTCTATACATTTTCATTGTGACTTTTTTTTCCACTTCTGTCTTGATTTTTTTTTTTTTTTTCTCTTTTACACGACAGTTTCATACCGTATAGTACAACATATAAAGCATTAACGGATTTTGTAAAACGCGGTGAGACCATTTTTCAAAGGATTTTCTCCTGCTTCTCGTGGTTTTCTTTTTTTTCTTCTGCTCTTATGACACCGTTACCAATGCAACGGTAAAAATGGCGAACGTAGTTATAGAGGATTTTTTCTTCTTCTTGTGACTTACGTATCTAACATGCGGAGAATAGGATCTTTGGAAATGACGATATAGAAAATGAAAAATAATTCATTCATGTAAATCGTGTTAATTTCATGCATTACGCGGCTTCGCACTCATTCTACACGTTATATGAATTTGCTCGGCGAGCATGCACGTGTTATATTAAAATCTGTATTAATTCCGACGTCCGATTTTACGGAACGATGCAACAAGGGGTATGTCATATCCTGTACATGTATGTTTGATGGATATATCATTTGGTTTAGAAACTTTCAAATACAAATATTGTAATAGACGAGAGAAATTCATAATGTATTATAATATAATATTATACACGCGGGTTCCAGGCTACAGTTGCTACTATATGGTTTTTGGATAATAATTATCATATACGCGTATATATTTATGGTGCAGCATATACTATATAGTACTTGTACATAATTATATATATTAGTAAAACAACGGCGACAGCTGCGTCTACCCGCGAGTTTAATTTAATATTCATTATTCAAGGAAGGAAGGAAGGAAGGAAGGAAACATCATACGAGAGATGATCGCGCTGCGCTACTGTTACATATGCTTCTCGCATATACACATATATATAAATAAACAGCTATATACTATGTGTATATATATACATATACATACAAACGAGGGTTGTAGAATTGTAGATGAAGATCAAAGTCGACCGAAAACGTATGCTAAATAATAATTTTACCTGAAATTTAACCGCGGGAGAATTTCGCCCCTCGACATTTGTGTATGTGGGGTTTACACCATACGTGTGTGAAATTTTTGAGCTTTTGAGAAGCTTAAAGAAAAAACTTTCGATACGTGATCCTTGGATTTATTATTGCATATTTTTTAATCTCACAAAAATTGTACGTTATAATTTTTTTATTCATTTTTTTTATCTCGAGTTTCCGTAAAATTATTATTTTTTTCAACTACGCTATCATTGAATTCCTGGAAATTTTTATCGTTGTAATATTCTAGATACTTAGGATTTACCGTGATTTTAATTATAATCACGTACATTTTTAACAGAGAAATATATACCTACAAATGTTGATACCTTCGGGGGAAAAACTGTATAGTAAATGTTTGTGGAGCCAGCTGAATTCATCTGAAAAAGAATCTGGGGAAAGTCAAGTCCACGGTAAATACCGGTGACTGTATCAATATACGCGTAGATATACATACAAGCACGTGCGAGAACGAAATTAAATGATAGGAATGACGGAATGACGGAATAAACGAAAATATATTTACACGTGGTATATGAATTTTTTTTTTTTTTTTCATTGTACATATCTAGTTGTGTTCATGGGATTCTCTATGACTGTGCAGATAGACATACAATATAGCTGATGTAACCAACAAACGTGTATCAAATTTTTTTATCCTACTTTCGAAAGATTTTCCGTCATATTATACGTAGAAAATAAATAAAAGCGAACTGCGGTATGTGAAAAAAATAAATTACGCGGTATCGTCGATCGCACATATACACGTGTCACCGATTGCAATTTTTTTGCGTTACATAAAATGAATATCTTTATTTAAAAAACAAGTATAGAAAAAAAAAAATTGTACACGCGCGTATATGAGGTAGGTAGGTAGGTAGGTAGATGTAAAAGTAAAATGGAAAAAAAGGAAGTAAACCAAAAACAAGGTTAGTAAAAAAGCAATTATCGAACCCCGTGACATCGATTCCTACCCTTCAGTTTACACTCCATTTCACACCCTGTTACCGCAATGTACGTACGTAGTATTATAAAAGCTTGTTTATTTATTTATTCGCATCTATTTATTTTATAATTAATTTCATCCTTTTTTTTTTCAACCGTTTTTCTCATCGATTTTTATATTATATATACTTACGTAAACTGTGTGTAAATGTATACTGCACGTATTATGGACGTAACATACATAGGTGAACGGGATTTAAGGAAAGGGTGGATTTTGCAAAGAGCCGGGCAAAAAGTAACAGGGTTGAAAGTTTGTCGGCCGTAAATCCGGAAGATACGACCATCTTGTCCCAAGAAAAGTGGATTTCAAGTGGCAACTCAAGTGCTACCTTCGGAGCGCGGGGTGGAAATGGAACTATATACTATTACAGGGTTGGTCGGGGGTGGTGTTCGGGTTGCGAACGGAAAGCGAAAGAAAAAAATAAGAAATAAATGAAGATAAGAAAATAAAATAAAATAAAATAAAGAAAACGTGAATAAGATGAAAAAAAAAAAAAAAAAAAAATTAAGTAAAGAAAAAAGACAACATCCGCGGTGCGGGATGTATAGCTGGAAACGACGTTGGTTTTCTGTGCCACCATCTCGTTTTGAGAACGATAAATCTCTGATTTAAATAAGTGAGCCACTTCGCCTAGCCCAGTTCCTCCCTTTTTCGTCCATTTTTTTCTCCTTCCTTTCTACTTCGTTCTACAATTTCTTCCGTACGATTTCTTACCTCTTTTTCTCCGTACTTGTACATAGTTATTCGTCAACGAATTTAGATCGAGGACTTGAAACATTTTCAATTATAGTTATCGAATAGAAGAAAAATCTAAAAAAGTTTGAAAAAAGTATCTCAAAATCGGGGGTTGAGTGTTGAAAAAGCAGAGACGACAAAAAATGAGGGTGTGAAGGTCGAGCTGGTTCTTTTTTTGATTGTGAAAAAAATTATAAAAGAGCGACGGTGTAACCAAGCGAAGGGTGAATGAATTATTTGCTATTCCAATTCTTTCCTCAACGGGTGATTCGCGCTGTTAGGGTAATCGGGTGTCCACATCTGGTTGGTTTACATACCTATTCCATATACATGTAGGTATGATATTATTATTATTATTATTATTATTTTTTCTTTATATCCTCATATCTGTATCAAATTCCTACTGCCGAGGTGTGGCACTGAATATGGCATATAGTACACATATACGCGTGAAGGGTATTAAATATTGGCGATTCGATTTGAGGAACGTATATATGTATAGGGCATGTATGTATATAAGGTGATAGAACAGCGAGAGAAAGTGAAATTTATACTTTAATATAAATCCAACATTTTTTTTTTGCAAATTGTATTACTATGTCAGAATATTATAGTATGGGAAAATGATGGGAATGAAAAAGTTTTGATCGCGGTTTAATAATATGGGAAATCTTCAGCTGTCGCGATTCTTCGTTTCGAAATCCACGATGCGATTGGCCGGCCATTAAATAACTAGTTTTTTGATCTCTTACCGAAAATTAATGAACGACCATAAAGAAATGTTTGAAACCACCGATAAATATTAAAAGTAAAGAAACAGAACAATTTTTCGCCGGTTTTTTTCCTCTCGCTGATCTGACCCTTTCGAAAATGTAAAAATACCCTTGATTCGTTATTTTTTTCATACATAAATATATATTTATACATATTATATTTTCTTTCCATCTTTTCCAATTGGAAAAACGAGCTTTATTCCCATATTAAAATTTTTCGGATTGTAATTAATTGCCAATGCCTGCGGCCGTTTGGTCGTTCGCCCTCGCGGATGAAAAACGGAATTATTTTCGTCATTACTATCTCTTTCTCTCTCTCTTTTTTTAAATTTATTTCATTTTTATTTTTTATTATTTTCATTCGTTTCCAATATCCCCAGGATTCTGACCGCGTGAGAGTACCACCTCCCGGTAAATCAATTACCCATAAACTCTCTAGGTAAAATCTGGATTTATACATTTTTTTTTTCAGTGTAAGAGGAGGTGTACGAGTTAGAGTAAAAAAATGAAAAAGAAGAAAAAAAAAAACGATTAAAATGAAGAAAAATTTCTATTTGCATAACTACGTTTAAGACCGGCGTCTACTCTTCTTCTATGTTTTCTTTCTTCATCTTGTTGGTTCACCCTCCGGTAAACTTTAACACCTACAAGAGTCTTTCTTTTTTCTCACTTTTTTCTTTCATTTTTTTTTTTGCACTTTCTTCAGTTTTCATTGATCCACCCCTATCTTTTTCCTTTATCCCATATGAGACGTTTTCTTCACCTGCTCCTCCTGCTTATATTGTGTTTTTTTCCCCCCTCTTTTCGCTTGTTATTCATTTATTTATGTCTGCGGTGGAGCTTAACTTCTATTTTTAAAAAAAGCAAAATAAAAAACCGTGAAAAAGAATAAAAATAAAAATAGGAATAAAACAGTATAAAGAATAACAGTTTTTGGTAACTATCACAGCGTGTAATGTATGACATATATTTTTTTTCAAATATTCCTTCGGGATCTCGTGAACATGCGTGGTGAAAAATTTTTCGCGATAATGTTGGCGCGCACCATAAATTTTTAGCCTTTCAAAGGCAGAAGCTTGAAACCACCGCAAGCAGCAGTAGCAGCTGCAGCATTATAGTGGCTGTGACTTTTTTTCCTGGATATTCCGTATAGGTGGATTTTAGGGATGGAATTGAAAACTGAAAAGCCCTACACGAGGTGTGAGAGTGAATTACGAGATTTACGTACGGGTATTAAAAGTTCGAAATTTGAATGGCGACCACGCGATGATTCTGCGAGAATTTTAAAATGAAAAGCTTTTTTCAGATAGTTTTTCAAAAATTAAAAAAAAAAAGCAATGAATGAATTTATGGATTGTAAACATAATTACGGGTTTTTGGTACCGTGATGGGTTAGGTGAGAATATATTTTAGCTGAAAAAACGCGGAGTTCAGAAACTTGGTTCGGATTTTAAGCTAAATTGTATAAAGTGAGTTTCCAAACTTATACAGTTCGGCATTGTTCTTCTTACTCCCTTATAGTTACAAAGACTGTCTTGGGTAGCACGTCGTTTAATTAATGGAGGTTTTGGCTTTGCCATGACTCTTATGAAGACAAGATAATTTGGCACAAGTCGTGTATTATATGAATTAGACAGAAAAAAAAACTGTAACCGAAAGGGCAAAACACATAACGTCGTGATTTTTGCATCTGTCAAATGCAGGTGGAGAAAATATCAAAGATTAATATGTGTATCGCATAAACATAAAGGCATACATATCTCGTATCTATGTGTGTGAATAAGAGGAAATGAATCGAAAGAATTGAAGAACCAAAAAAAAAAAAAAGAAGAAAAATAAGAAAAATTTCAATGAAACGAAGGGATCGCAAAAGGAGCACCTGTGCGAGACAGTAAAATAATTCGAAACTTCGAAAGACAATCGCGACGTGGTGGCGGATGCGCAGAAAGAAAATGCAGGGGAAACTGAAAGAATTTTAAAATATATAAAATACAGCATAAGGTGGAATTTGACATAGAGTTGCTTCCCCGTTGTTTTTTTTTTTTTTTAAATTCAATTTTTTGATATTTTTTTTCTCTTCCTTTTTCTGTCGGCATGTCTCCATCATTGGCCTTATAGGTAGCTTAGAGTTGGGTGTATACGGACAAGAAAAGTTTCGATGTGTTTGCTGAGAAAAGTGAAAACGAAAGGACGAAAACTTAACTTACATTAGATACACGTGGAAAAAAAAACCTCGGAAAAAAACGCGAAACAAAACAGAAAAAAACGGTTCAGCACGATTGCCGTATATATAGTTGTTTCTGCTTTCACCTCGTGTTCCTTTTTTTAAATTTATTTTCGGTGTGTTCGTAAAACTTAGAAACAAAATCAAATAACATTGACGAGGAAGATTTTTTAGCCTTCTTCTTCAGTCTTCACAGCCAATACGGCTGCTGGGGTAACAAGCTTTTATTTGACTTTCTTCTCCCGTGCGTTTGCGGTTGCAACGCGCGACTTCTTCGCCCACCGTCTGATTCGTTTCTTCTTTCTACGAAACTTTTTGATACGGTTAGACAGACTTGCACAACCGCAAGTCGCGAAGACCACACCCCAAAAAGTTACCAGCTAAGATCCGATCCCCTTATGGCGCGTGGTTGGTGACTTTCGAAAAAGAAAATAAAAAAAAAGAGTTGAAAAAAAAAATTTATTAAGAGACTTTTCCAGAGGGTATATTTTTACCCGAAAACTCTTAATTTTTTTTTGCTTTAACTCAAACTAGTTAGGAATAAAATAAATAGAAAAATTAATAAGTTGGAAATTTTATCATCGCGAATTTATTGGGTTTCATGATTCATTATACATAATACTCATCGCAACTGTATGCTGCGGCAGGTTTGAAATTGGAGTATCATAGTCTGGTGTGCAGAGGGTTTGGTTATAGAATGTCAGAAGTTAGCGGTGTGAGTTAATTCAAATTGGACGTATAGCCCTGTCTAGGTAAACTTGACGGACGGATCGACCGACGGATTTCATGATGGTATAGATACACCTACCTTTACCAGATATATATCTATAGGCGATTTAATCCGCGTACTCATATTCATAGACAAATGTTTGCTGCCTTTAACCAACCGATATTATGCTTTACCTGTACATACATACGTATAAATATATATCTGTACATACCTATATACCTAATGTATACCTATCAAGGTACATGGATCGCAGACAAATATTAACTCGTTGATATCGCTTACGTGATGATTGATTATGATATGTACGTATTTACGTACAACCTACTCCAAGTTTATACGGATCACCGTAGTTGCAGTTTCAATTAAACAAAAAAATTTATTTAGTATTTCTCTGTCACAAATACAAAATAGTTCTGTAACAATAAATTTCGTTTTCGAAAATACTGACTGACGTTTCCAAAATCGCGATGAAGAAATTTTTTTCTAAGTATTTATATTCGATTAAAAGGATTCTACAATTTTTATATACTCGATAGAAACTATGTGTACCTATACTATTTACTTGAATTTTTTGTTCAATGATTTATTTTTTGAAATTCTATTTTTCAGACCGAGCTGAAAAAGAGGAGAACAAATTAAAAAAATTTAAAGAGAGAGAGAGAGAGAAAAGAATCTGAAACTCTTCGGTCGTGTGTGGTGGACGTTTCAGTGATAGAAAATGAGCTGAAAATTGGAAATGACGATGATAAAAACAAGTTCCACGGCCTCATCGGCCGTTTTTCTATTCAATCTTCTATTTCTGCATACTCTCAATGCAGCATCCGTGCCAAGTGAGTATATAACAATAAATTCTGTAACTTAATAAAAAATCGATTTATAATCCATCATTACTTTCGATACATTATTAATACGCTGTAGATCGACAGAATAAGTGTCACAATAATTTTTCCAATTAAATATATACGTGTTACTATTGGATTGAGAATATAATAGATATACCTATACGCGTAAATGGTGAATTTCTGGTAGTAATAAATTTGAAAAAGAAATCGATATCGTCTGTACACAAGTAACGAGTATTTTTCATGTAACACACAACGCGCGAACGTCAATCTTGGGAAATTGATGCTCTCATTATTTTCATACGATTGAAAAATTTTAAAATATCATTTCTGCACGGATGATATTGATTACGGTAAAATAAAGGGTGTTTCCCAGTTTTCACCGATCCGAACATGTCCCCGTATAGGTATATACTCAATAATCCAGTCAACATTTAATGGCGTTAAATTTACATACAATACGTTTATATTTTTATCGAGACACATATACACAGCATCGCTGAAAGCTCTATCAAATTACGCTTTTACGACTAAATGCGGGAGCGGGGGAAGAGGGGGAAGGGGGGATTTTGGATAGGTGAATACCAACCCACCCTCTTCCCCTCTCTTCACCCCCTTTAATTTGTACGCTCTGGAATTGCGACAGATTTAATTACATCCTTTTCTCTTTGACTCGCCGCACCTGAAAACTCGACGAATTTTAATCAAAAAAAGAGAAAAAAAAAAAAAAAACTCCACCCAGTTTTAATTTTTAGACAAAATGACGATAATTATAGAAAGAAAAAAAAGAAGATGGAAAAATATTAGTTATAATGATAATTAATTCAATTTATTTTCTCAACGAACGTTGTAGAAACGAAAAAAAAATAAATATAATAATTAATAAAATAATAACCTTTTCAACGTTACAATTCTGAATTTAATTTTCAGTTGTCAAACCTTATCCGAGGCTTGAGGACCTTCCGAAAAATTTATGGCACGAACTGAGCTCTCCCTTCACCGAGGTAATTATTTATCCGTACGCTTGATGCGTACGTGTGTTTTTTTTTTTTTCTTTTATCTTTTCCTCTCGATCATTTTTATTCGTATAATTTTTTTTTGTTTTTGTTTGTTTGTTTTATTCGTTCTTTTTTTTATCCAGGTATACGAAGAGGAGAGTATCGCTACGGAAATAGGCGCCACTCCAGAACCCCGTCCATTTTTCGAAGATGCTGACAGCAACATAACCGCTCAGTTGGGTACAAATGTTCACATGCATTGCAGAGTTCACGATTTGAGAGACGGAACGGTGAGTGAATTTTTAAATTTTCATTACTATTCGGCATTGTAATCTTGTTCGTTTTTACATGCTTCAAATAACCATTTTTTGTATCCCCGTCGAATAGCAGACCGTAGGTATGGTAAAATCTGCAGCAACAACATTTTAAACGTTTAGAGGGGTGAACGTAAAGTTAGGCCACATTAAACAACCGTTGAGATATAGCGTAAGGGGTTAATTTTCGAAGATTACTTCCACTTCGTACGCTGTGAGAACCCTCTTTTTTATTATTGTTATTTATTTATTCATTTTCTAGCAAGATGAAACGAAAATGTAGACTTTTTTCACCCGTTTTTCCTACGTCTCGTAGTGTCTGAATAAGACGAGAAGGAAATCATTTCTCTCTACTTCGCTAGTTTATTTAAATCTTTTATTTTTACATTTCGAGGAGGAAAAAAAAAAGATGGAGTACGTCGAATATAAACACCCGTCGCGTTTATATGTACTATATCGAGGTTTCCTATTTTTTATCTTATTTTTTCTTCTTTTTTTTTTCAATTTGCGTGACTTAAAATATGTCGCCCGCACAGTGGGCAGGTTCGTTTGAATACGAATGGCAATTTATTCGCTCGGTTGACTCTAGGGGGGGTCTTGGTATAGGGTTACCCAAGAAAACCTCATATACTTCTCCCACTACTACTTTTTTATTTTTATTTTATTTTTTTTCTTTGCTATTCCACGCCTGATTCTTTTTTTTTTTCTTCTTCATTTTTTCTCCTCCGAGTCGCTTCCGTTTTTTTTTATTCTCTCTTTCTCGAAATATAGATACGTATCATATATGGATACCTACTATGCGTATATATATGTAGACCCTCCTCGCTTCGTTCGCTGGATCATAGGGGATGATAACCAATAACCGATAACCCGCATGCATATATGTATGTGTAGAAAAAAAAAATGAAAAGAAAAAAAATAAGTAAAAAATATATACGAAGGATTTTCCCAGATGTGCCACAGCTCAGTAGTCCGAAATATGTATATCTATATGAAGATTTGAATAGGGTATCCGCGGGCGCGGAATAGCAAAATCGTTGTTAAGTCAGTTGTTTCAGGGGTAAAACTTTTTCAAAACTTTTAGAAAGATTTTAGGGATAAATATTTTTACGTAACGTGTATATGTGTAGGTATATATACGTATAAGGTATTCACCGATATTCTCTTGGTACGGATTTTATATCGTGATGTGAAACCGCATATGTTGTAATATATAGTAAAGTAGTTTCTGTTAGAATCTGCAGATGCGAATAAACAAAAGTTGACATATTATTCCGGTACATAGGACCTCGAATAAAACGGTTATAAAGGAAGGGGGGAGAATATATAAGCCGATGGTAATATTGTAGGGTGAGTTCGAGCAAAACTTAATCCTGATTCTCTTGTGAGGAAGAAAAAAAAAAGAATAACTAAAATAAAAAAAAAACTAAAAAAACTAAAAAAGTAGATGAAGAAGGGAGAAAACACCGAGATAGAAGGGTGCGACCATCAACTCGCCGGCTTTTGCTAGCGCGTCCTTCAGGACTCCCGCCTCCTTTCCTCCCTTACTGTATAGTACCTACCAGCTAACTCTCCCAAAGGAAATTCCAGAAATTCCTACTGAATATTTCGGTCCTAATTTCGCGGCTTCATCGCTTTATCACTTTATCACAAGACGAGCTCTTGCGCGCGTAAGGAAGGGCTTATACCCTACGTATATAGAGCAGAGTTCTCAAGGTCTTCGAGTCTTCTTCCCTTACGGCGACCCTTTCCTTCTTCTTCCGGATCTTACTTCGCTTCCCTTTACTTCACTTCACTTCACTTGTTCTATATATCTTACCATCCGGTTTATTGTAATCTCGCTGCACACATACAAGAACATAAACGTGCGGTTAACCCCCCTCTTGCATATATAGATAAAGATAATTCTCCATAGGGAAAACTCGACACACGCGTACAGATAGTGTATAAAGTTCTTTGAACTAAAACATACCTCTTTCAAGGTCACCTCATACCGCATTAACTATCACAGACATTATACTCTCCGTGTTTTGCTTTAATTAAGCTTTCTCTCTCTTATATATGGGGGGTGCCGACTGAGGGAGGTTACAATTACCTGCAACTTTCGCTACACGAAACCCAAGTTATTACGTATGTAACACCTCCGTAATACTAAATACCTACGTATGCATAGCTACGTTAGATTGGCCCGGAATAATAATGAGGAAAAGCGAAAACAAATAATTGGATCACATGATCACATTTCTCGGACGTCGAATAACGTGAAATTATCCAGAGATTTATCACGTGAATATATCCGATCAATAATATGGGGAAAATTTCTCTCATACATTGCACTTGCCATATAGATAAAATATTTTGTCGGTCGTGGAATGCAGAAAATAGTAGGTGATTTCTGTCAGGGGTAGTAAAATTACGAGAATACTTTGACAGAATATTCATGGGGAACAGGTTTTTGGTTGAATTTATTAACGTCATTGAAAGTTGATCGGTATTGGAAGCGGTAAGCCACCGGCAAAGTTTATCCAATATTTTTTACACCCTTCCCTTTTTTTTGAAAACTTTTTTTTTTTAATTTTATTTAAATTTTATTTCCGCGTATTTTTTTTTTTTTTTATTTTATTTTTTATTTTTTATTTCATAGCTACCCTCACTTCAAACCCCCTGCCATCAAAACCACATCCCGCGATTATAATATAAATATTCACGAACACTCGTTCATTATCCCATAAAATAATTTTTCGCTGCCCTCCGGTTAAAGCCGCTCTTTTAAAATTTATCTTTTCTTGCTTTTGGTTTTTCGATTTTTCTTGTTTTTTTACACGTGAATCAAAATCTGATGTAACAAATGTTTCGAAAGAATGAGAACTCACGACCTAAATTGTCATTCTAATTAATTAGTAATTAATGAAAAAGAAATAATGAAGAAATGAGAAAATGAGAAAATGTCTTCTCGAATGATTTTTTCCATCTGGATAGTCTGAGAGTTGATTGTCAGATTGTCTATCGCTTTTTGTTGCTTGCTTTATAATTTGCTATCTAGCTTTTGTTCATTAATATATGGTTGTATGAAAAGATAATGTAATGTGTATACCGGGGATTCCTCTGCAGTGTATGTCCGTCCATATTTCAAAGTGAAATATGTATTCTACGTGTATAAAAAAACGTGAAAGAAAAAAAGAAAAAGAACAAAGAACAAAGAACAAAAACATAAAAGAATGCGTGTGTTTGTAAAACAATATGCATAAAAGCAATGAAAAAAAAAAGAATATAGAGAAAAAAGGATTGTGAACATCAAGGAGGTAAAGAGAACTGAAGGGCCTCGCGATATGCCTACCTGTATATGGTAAAAATACGGAAATGCGAGAGTTAATTAAAATTTTTTAACGTATCTAATAAAAAACCGCGATGAGATCGATTACAATAAAAAAAATAAAGAAATACGATATCGTTACGATATTAAGTAATTGGATGAGGAGTAACACAAAAAAAAAAAAAAAAGTAGGAAGGTGGAGAAATTATATGTTATGAATTTTTTTTTTGGTTGGGGGGCGGTTTAAAGGAATCGAAAGAAAAGGATCTCGCAGGGTCTGGATATAGCGGGGTAACAAAATAAGGTTCCGATTTTAGAACGAATCCTAAGGCAAAATTCACAGATACCATATTATCATCTGCGTAAGGGATATACCTAATAACCGGACCTTTTGAACCTGCACCTCGGGTTTTCCGCCTTAATTTAGTATTCACACACCTTTCGGTCGGAGAGGGTTTCCGTGTTCGTAATATCAGTAAGTCGTCGTAACACGTTCGCTTCTTTGCCCAACCGAATTATCAGATAATACCAACCCCCGAAGAGATGGAAAAAAAAAAGAATAGAAAGAAACATAAAAAAAAATAGAAAAATCAGTCGTCTCTTTTGAATTCCACGAAAATCTCTTGCCGCCAATTTTTCAGCTGTATGAAATTTTCCTGTAATACTCTACCATGTGATATGATGATTATAAAACAAGTGAAATGATGCATATGCCATGTACGTGTATTCTATCCATTCGTACGTAGAAAATCAGTTATAATCCGGATTCAACTATAATCCGGTCGGATTGTAGCGATGGCAGTTCTGCTAACAATGAGCTGTGCATTATCATGTACCAGCTCTTTGGATTATTATTTTACCGTTTAATTGCTCGTTAATTTTATTTAAAGCAGAAAAGAAGAGGAAATAATAACAACAAAAAAATAAAAAAAAACAAACAAAGATTCGTGGTAATTAATTCGCCTATTAATTCTGCTTCTTATTAGACCGTCGTCTGATTAGCTTTTCGGTCCTCGTCGATAATTTTGGTGTAAAAAATAGCTCGTATAGCTTCTCTTTGTTCCGTCGTCGCGTCTCGACTTGCGTTATTATACACAACGTCTTAATTTAATTGAAATCAATCTCCCGATATATGTATACCTATATATTTGTATCAAACAGGATAGCGAGTCTACCTATACAGCGATAATAATAATAATATATAGCTCTAATTCTCGATGAGATTCTGAGTCGTGTATCCTCAATTATAATCTAAAGGAGCTGAGAAGGACGAAGGGGGGTGGGGAGTAAGAAAGGAAGTGGGCATTGATTCCTCATCAAATCTCGAATGCTCGGGTTGTGCCACAGAGTCAGAGGTAGGCGAAGGTAGGGGAGAGGCGACGGGGCAGGGGTGACTACGATTCAATTCCCTTCACTCGCAAGGATCAGCGACGACGCGACGCGATACCCGTGGGGGTTGTTCCACTTTGTCGTTACGTCATCAATATTCATTGATACCACCACGCTCTAGCTTATGTAGTTGCCAGTTGCCAGTTGCCAGTTGCCAGTTGCCAGTTTCCGTCATGCCAAGTCAAGACGACTGATTGACTAAACCGAAGCTAAGACAGGTATTAACCCATTCGAGAAAGACGATCTGCAGGGAGGGTAACGGTTTAACCAGCTGACTTACTTAGTTACTGTGGAATTGATCGAATCAACGGATGAGATCATTAGGCAAATCATAGACAAAGCAATAGGATTTCTCAGTCATGGTTATTCTGATGACGTGTAGATACGGAATAGAAAATTCAAAATCGAGCTTAGAGAGGTAATCGTTGTGCACGATAAATGATATTGTGAAATTCAACATCAAATTCTTCAAAAGCACGAGATGAAAAGACGAAAAAAATAAAATCAAGTAGGAACAGTTCGGTTAAAAGTGGATTATTTTAGAAGATGAATTGAGCAAAGCAAAAATGTTGGATTCAAAGAGACAAGAAAATTATTTTTTTCTGTTCTCAGAGATCATAGCTTCTTTTTGTTTTCTTTCCATTTTCTTTTTTACGTTCAGAGAGTGGAGGTCCTTCAGGGTAGATTTCTGGGTCTTGAGATGATGGTTTCTATTTGTTGGAGAAATTCAGTCAAAATGTTAAGAAAGGTGATGGGAGTCAGAGGTATGGAACAGGGTCAGGCACGGCTGGTTTTACGGGAGAGTGAAACTTTGCTTCTACCTACTTGTACTTAAATTTATCCTGGTATTATAGCTGCTGCAAACAAAGGATGGGCAAAAGAATCCTCTTCGGACGAAACCCCACACAACCATGGCGGCTTTCCTTTCCTTTCCTTTTTTTTTTTGTTTTTACAAATTTCATTTTCTTTCCCTTTTTTCCATCTTTGTTTTACCACTATTGTCCATTTTCCCGGGACCTTGGTAACCAATGGGGTTATTTTTCGCCTTCTTTTATCACATTTTCACGCACTACACCTATACCAACATCCTTTCGTTCGGCTACATGCAAGTTTCGCTCAATGAATTCCTTGGAGAACTTTTTTGGTTTACAAAAATTGATCCCCGTTAACCTTGTCAATGATTTAAAATTGATCACTATTCTATACGTACTCAGCTTCAATTCAGAGTACCAATTTTGCGTTGTAGGAAATTTTCGAAAGCATTTTTCTTCGCGCGTTTCGATAATAGGTTTTCTATCGTTTTTATTATTATTACTTTTTTTTCCCAAAAAGTTTTTCATCGTTGCTTTTAGAAGTGCCAAAAGCAAAAACATCATTTTGATCCTACATCGTTAATCCTGTACTTCTATATCCTACGAATAGAGAAATGTAAGGGATTTTCAACTACTTCTTTTTTTTATACCCTTCAAACGATCGCATCAATCATAATTTTCTTGTCAACGGTATATTCGATTTATCGTCGCTTTCTACACAATATTATATATAATATATGTATATGTATAATATATACATGTAAGCTGTGTGTGAAATTTATTGCCTATAGTCAGTCAGATGTTAACCAATTTTTTCCCTTCTCTCTATACTTTGTCACGTTATACATATTTGAAAAAAAAACAAAAAAACAGGAGAAAGAAAATTGAAAAAATCGAAAAAGGGAAATAGAATCAATCCTCTACCGAGAGATGATAGATTTAAATTCAGTTTTCCATAACTAAATTAGAATAAAAGTGACGGGAAGAAGTAGGAGGGAAAGAGAGAGGGCTTAAATAGTAATAATGATAATCATAATAATAATGATAACAATAAATAAAAAATTACAAATAAATGAAAAACAAAACTGAAACAATCCAGTTCTGTTTCGGACGGGATTCTGGTCTGGTGATTTACTTTATTGCAAAATTATACCGTTTCGGATTGGTAGCGCGGTGATATTTTCCTGCAGCACGTTTATTTCATCCAGTAAAAATTGTCTGCAACGATATTTTCGAGGGGGAGTGGTTCTTACGTGTAACTATAATTTTTAATCCCTTCATTTTTGATTTTTAATTCTGATAATTCGACAAATTTTGAAAGTTTTTCTTTTCTTCTTTTGTCGTTTGATAATATAACTGACTGAATTAAACTAAATAATAACGAGGATCCCTGACGTCCTTTTTCCTTTTTCTTTTTTTTCCAATCGTGGAATGAGAAGACAAAGTTCTACGGATTTATGGGCGATCGATGTCAGCGCGGTCAGTGAGTTCGTATTTTTATGATGATTGTTATTATTCTCTTGATATAATCCGCTTCTTGACCAAGGGTCACTGCGAGATTCCAATCCTTCACATATTTCAAGCACTTTTATATAGCCTTACATACTAAATATATATATAGTATTTTATGACTCTAGTTATATCACTATAACTACTTCACCTATTACGCCGATCAGAGTAAGAGACATTTTTGTCCTCGGAAGCTTCACCTTTTTGATCTACGTGTTTGAGATTTTTTTTTTCTTTTTCTCAAATCATCATTCGATCAGGAGTTGAACTACTGGGTTTATTCATTTTCTTTATTCATTTATCTATTTTCATTTTTCTAAATATATATTCAACTGAACGACTGCAGTTTGATGGAGTTAGGGGGGAGGGGGTTGTGAAGAGTTAGGGGTGAGAAGAAAACTGGGCGTGAATTCATTCGGTGGAAATGTCGCTGCTGACTATAGAGATCCTGGTTAGAAGAAGAAGAAGAAAAATGAAAAGAAAAAAAAAAAGTAGAAACTGAAAACGAGAAAGAATAAGAGAAAAATCGTCGCGTCTCGAAGCTCGCGGAGAGGTGCAGCTTGGAATATTTTCCATTTGAATCCGAGCGAAGAGAATCGACTTAGCAAAAGGGGTGCCCAACCCACTTTTTCTCCTCTTCTCTTTCTACACTCTTAGGCTACGGGAATACAAATGGAGCAACTTTGTCACCGAGCTCCAGGGTATTTCCGGTTCAGGGAAATAAAACGAAAAAATCTAGCGAAAATAACCGAAGAATACACAAAGGTACAAAATAGACGCATTTAGAAGGGATGGATTAAGGGGGGGAAAAATAAATCTGGATAAATTTAAATCTCGCGTACAGATCGACGATTAACTATTATCATGCCTTATCTACTAGTCCTTAATTATTAGCGAGCGTGCGATCTGATATCATTATACTATCAACATATAGACACAGCGTATTAATATTTGGATTTGGTGTTGAATGCTATTGAATAATGCAAGGTTAGTATAGATACGTTCATAATGCAGGGGGGACAATGGCTGTTAAAATAGGGGTAGAATTTAGGATGATAAATTTTAACCATTGTGTTTGTTACACACCTATATCTATATACTGTGTGATAGATATTTGCGAACACGTTAAAGATATAGATCCAATTGCGTATAAACTATAGGTCATGTTTACTCCAATTCCCATACGCATACAGATTTCTACGCGTACCTATATATTTACTCGAACACGGAATTGTACATAAATTTGTGTGTGTGTCTTGTTACAACGCGTATTATAACCTCACATAATATGATATACATATATATTCGCACATATAGAGGTGTGAAATTGCTAAATGCAAATTTTCCTTTTTTATTTTCCATCTATAACTTTCGTTTGAATCGATTTCTCTATTATATGTATACGTATAGTAGATGCGCTATTATGCATGAATTGTTTATCGGTTGTATTTTAACGCATAGGTAATCAACTAGAATCCAATCACCTCGAAAACTATCGTGGATTTATTTGACCTTTTTTTCTTTTTCGTTTTTTTTTTTTTTTATTCACACTCGTTTATCGCGGTGAAGTTTTTAGATTTTCATAAATCAGGTGAAATTTTTCGGTAAATTTACGCCACGTGTAAAAACCATTATACGAATGTTTAAATATCGTTGCTCATATTTTTGCACGATGTTGGGAAATTTTCCATGCTGTTGAAGCAAATTTTAATCAGTTTACCAAAATTCAAGGGTTTGTTTATGTTAATTTTGATCCACACTTCTCTCGTTAGTAAATATATTTATGTGTATAGGTTATAAATAAAATTTGGCCGGGTTTTTATTCGCTTGAAGTTACAACTAATGGTAATTAGCACTGCCGAAGATTAGTTAAAAATTAATTTTCACAGGTATAATAAAATATGATTTTTTTTCTTTTTCTCATTCTCTTCTTTTCCTATCGAGGAGGGGGTTGAAAATTATTACAAGTCATATATACATCTCACCCCCGATTTTGAATTCTCGGCTTACCCATTTAGCTACCCTTTTGGCGGTCGCACGTTGTCTTATGATAAAATGGGCGAGGGGTTGAATGATAAGGGGTGAATATCAAGGGGCGATGTAAGAACGAGACCCGCTACGATTCACCCCTTTTCCTTCCTCCCCTTTCCCTCCCCACCTTTTCCTACAATTCCTCCTCTCTCAGCTATTTCTCTCTCTCCTCTTTTCTCGCGAATCACTTCGTATTCTGTCCTCGCCTCATATTACGACCCTGAGACGCGGGCTAACGCTCCTAGTCATGACAATCTGTCAACACTCGTTAAACTGCTACGTGAAATTTTCCACCACTATAGGTATAGAGTATACGGCTCGCCCAAAATATTTTCCGTACGTACCAAGTTTTAACAGAACGATGTAAAGACGGATAGAAAATAAGAAATGGGAAAAAAATTTATCGGGTTTTCAGAGAAAAAAGAAGAAATGATTATCAACGCGTTTGTTTTGTCATGTAAAACGAGAAAGAGAAGGAAGAAAAAATTATATATATCAACTTAATTGAATATAATAAACCGTAATTGACCGAATCAACGCTGATGTTATCGGGGGAAATAAAAAAGAGAAAAGAAAGAAACGAAACGAAAAAAAAAATTGTAGCTACAGGGGGTAGTTTATATGAATTGCTTTTGTAGGAACCAGAAGCCAACGGGGTGTCGAGGATACGCCCAGACGATTTTTATGTCTCCTATCAAATGTGACGACGATTACTTTTATGTTACTCTCATGTAGTTTATATATAGGTACGTTGTATTGTACATAGTTTATGATACGCCTATAATACAACAAGCGTGTGTTACGAGCGTAATCGGATTGCAGGTGCTACTAAACTTTA
Organism: Athalia cordata; assembly: GCA_963932425.1. Taxonomy (NCBI): domain Eukaryota; kingdom Metazoa; phylum Arthropoda; class Insecta; order Hymenoptera; family Athaliidae; genus Athalia; species Athalia cordata. The sequence continues at coordinate 4,218,467 of OZ010627.1, forward strand.
TTTTATTTTATTTTAGTTTTTTATTATTTTTATTCTCATTGTAATCATTCGTGAGAATGCGGGCGTGTCGCCTCACAGTTGTGTGTAGTTCAGATCGTTACATTTTTTTTTTTTTTTATTACACCACTATGAAATCACAAATTGATTTCCGTAAATTAGTTTTCATTTTTCTTTCTTCCATCGAAAAAGCATTAGTTAAAAATCGTCTTTTTCAATGCTACCCGTGTTCTTTCTCTTTTCCTTTTCTTCTCTTGCTTTTTCTTTCGGAGCGTTCCGCTTCTTACATCCTAATTTGGAACCCTTTTTCTTCTTGGAAAGGGATTAGAGTCGTCGTAGAGTTGGAGAGAACAGAAATAAAAAGCGAAGTAAAAAAAATAAGAATGCTGCTTGCACGATCCTTTGTGAATTTGAGGGTTAAGGACGGGTGACGACGTGGTCGTGGTACGGGAAATAACATTTTCTGCGGATAACCTAAAACTAACCCTTTCTCTCTTGACCCCTCTGTGAACCTCTTCTTTTCTTCCCACCCGTTACTTTTCCCATCCTCATCTTGTGCTCAACAAATCGGATAATCACTTTACCCATACGTAACCCGCATATAGTGTGGAATACGTCTGATGAGATACCTAAGATTTCACTCACCACGGTATTAATTGCGAACAAACGTCCTGTATCTGAAGGGACACGTTACGTACGTTGTGTACACGTCGCGACGTTGACATCCTTAAACGAAATTTGTTGGTGAAAATCATCTACGGTAAATTCTGTTATTAATGTGGGTTTAATTATAATTAAACTCATGATAATTAACCCATGATAATTATCTGTGTCAAAGGTAGAAATCTTGAGTTACGTATAGGAATATTTGTATAAGTTTCATGTTACTCAATTATAACAATTAAAACCTTAATTATTTTTTTTTTTACAGTGAACAACTATGTGAACGAAAAGTTAGTAGATTGGATGTGATTTTTTTTTACTTTTCTCTTTTTTTTTTTTACGTTTAGGCACAGGACCTACTATACTATGTACCGTACCATGTGACCTGCTAGGGTTTTCGGAATTCATGCAAGCTACCTTGAAAAGCTTTTTGGTAAGCCACGGCTAAATGACCCTCTGTAAACTAAGCCTCTCACTTTCTTACGGGTTCTGCTTCCTTTCTTACTTTTCCTTCTTTCTCTTCTTTGTCTTCTGCTTTTAAACTCTCTCCGTTGCTCTTTACGTTGTGCTACGATTACTTAGGGCAACCCTTTCTTATCATAATGTACAAGAGGCCTACGTGTAATCTATGCCAGATATTATGCCGCCCTGTGTTTCGCAGTCTAAACACCGCGTTCTTCTCTCTAATTGGAGTAGAACGTATAGGGTGGTTTTGCCTATAATTTTCATACAATTTTCAAACAATTATACAAGAAGTTCGCGGGTACATGCAAAATATATACCTAAACGTCTGCAGCCGAGCCAGTTAATTGTCACCCGAAGAAAATTAGAGTCATTTAATTAAGATCATTGAAATAAATATCTAGAAACTTTTTTGTCACACGTTATGCAGACTGTAATAATCGCCCGGTGATAGCCGTTCCGACAAAGAAACAATAAACAGTTTTGTACGCAGCTGAAACTGAGCTACCCAAAAAAAAATAGGAAAAAAAAAATCAAAAAGTGAGGAAAAAATAAAATCAAATAAAATAAATGAAACTTGAAATAAAGAAAGAGAGAGAGAGAGAAAAGAAAAACAACGTAGAAATCGACGTGCTTCGCACGAAAAGGCGCCATGTGAGAATTACGTGTCCCAGGAGCAATAAAAGAGGGGTAGCTGGTATGGCATATTATAAGTGCAGAAGGAGGAGGGTAGGGTATAGAAATAGGTGGGTGCAATCTGGTGAGAAAACTCTTATAAAGGCAGGTACTTAACATGGAGAAATAAAGTTGTGGGAAAGAACCGTTATGCAAAAAACAAAGAAAAGAAAGCCAAAAATAGAATTTTTATGGCATTTCTTCAATTCTTATCGTAATATTCTGTTTCATATGCTATTGAAATATTAATCTAGACAGTTTGCACAAGTGTTTTTGTATTAAAATTATAACGATAATTGGTTAACGATGATGACGGTCATAATTTTCATTACATAAGGTATAATTCGTCGTCTTCTTCGTCTCGTCTGCGTTGAAATAATTTTGAACGAGGTGAAATTTTGTCTTTTGATAATTTTTCATCAACGTCTAGCGTTGAAAACCGAGATGGCAATGGCACGGCGTGGTTGGGTTATATTATGATGGCCGTAGTGTGCAGCTGTTGGAGGTGGTGTTACAACATCGCGAAACTAATTGAACACTCGCAGGTCAACCGACTACGAGGTTACGTACATATGTATATACCATATACGTATAGGTATGTATATGTATATAATTATAATACACATACATATATATACGTACGTAAGTAGATTAATTGAATACATAAACTACCGTAAAACTAATATTTGACTTTGCCCACACTCCGTATAGGCAGAAAATTTATGGTTCAAGTATACAGAAACCAACCTACTAGCGTATTGCGTAGCGCGTACTCGTTTTGTAGTATTAACAACCGACCAAAACTGCCCCTCGACGTTAATTCACAAGTCAAATTTATCGTTATAAATTATTCATGTATCTCATGAATTAATTAGAACATCGATTCAACCTCATTCCTCTCCCCCCCTTAAATATACCTACTTGTTTTTAAAATTTCTCGAGACAACATTTTTCAAAAATAGAACTTCAATTTTGATAAATAATAACTACCAGAGGTTTCTATTTTTTTTTTTTTTTCTTTTTTTCTTTTTCAATTTCTTCATCGGTAAAAGTTTTCTCCCCCATTCACTACATACAGACTCTGTCTACCCGACAACAATTGTCACGTTGTTTGTTTGCTTTTTTCATTTTTTTTTTTTTTTTTATCGGGTACCAAAAAAAGGTACAAAAAATTTCTCTGGGGAAGAAAAGAAATTCTATACAAAGGAAGAAATGATCGAGTCCCAGTAGTAAGTAAGGAGCGATGGTCTAGACTTTGCACGTCGCACGTCGTCGGTCTCGATTCCGCTGCAGTAGACGGCGTCTTGTCTTCGGTGATGACAAGGCGTGCAAATGTTGGTGACATTAAAATTGTAAGAATTAGAACCTCCGTCTGTTAGTGTAGTGAAGGGAATGAAATTTAACAATCTCAATAACGAGAATTGTCTTTTTCATCGTAAGCTTTACGACCATGAGCGGTAAAGGTCTTTATGACGCGTCATTATTCCTCCTCATTAATGCATTTCGAGCAAAGCACAGCTTTTACATATACCTACCATCGGAAGAAAGCAGCAGAAGCAAATTTCTCCTTTTAAATCTCTACAGTTTCGGGGATTTCGAAGCTTTTCCTAACCCCCCTACCCCCCTCCAATCACAAGGCTCACCGCTTATTGGCCTTGCCGAACTTGACACTGGGCTTTTGAAGCTTAAATAGAAAATATTCGGCAGAATTCGGCAAAGGGTTCAACAGTGTGAAAATTATTTCATCCGATCATGGACGAAGAAATTTTGTTTTTTTAAGAAACTTTGGCTAACGATCTCTCTTTAAATCGAGATATCGACTAAGTATCATCCGTCACATAAATATTATCGTAGGATGGATCTGAATGAGCTTTTTTAAAATCACTTTGATATCCTTAACGACGACTCACGGTACGTTTTATACCCTTAAACTCTTGAAACCTCGTCAATGAATTTTTCGATCTATACTAAAATTGTAGAGAGCATACGACGACCTCAAAACCTTCGCAACTTCTTATTCTTATCTACCCTGTAGAGACCTTGGGGCCCCATATCTTGACTCCCTGTGGCACACAGGTGCTGTTTACGTTACCTCTGGTCCTACGGATGGTGTTGCATAAAGAGGGAAAACGAAAAAAAATTTTTTAAGAAAAGGAAGAGGAATATTATGGGTAAGGGGGAGAAGACCCACTTCGAACCCCCTTTTACAGTGACACCTACCCACCCCGAGAATATTCTCACCCATGAACAAAGGTGGTGAGCTAGAGACGGGGAAAAGGTATGGGATGGTTTTCGCTGTATGGAGAAAAAAGGGTGAAGATAGTGGTCGTGAGTTGGGGTATGGAAATCTTGTTTGTATTCGCGAACGCAAGCCTTATACTTCATTCGTATATAGGACCCTCGCGTATTTCGTTTTTAGAGCCAAAAAGGTCGGTTGCTACTTACATACCTTTGGTACTTGGTCCATGACTCTTGTTCACATCATGGAAATCCGGTTCATAGAATAGAAAACAAAAAAAAAAAAAAACTATTCTTTGTGAAAAAAAATAGAATATTTCAGATCTTTAGAGTATGATATCAGCACACATATGTACACCATTCGTAAACGAATGGAAAACGATCTTTTGCTAACATCAAAAATTCCTTTTTCTTTTCTTTTTTTTTTTACCCTTACTTTTATTCGGTGATAGACGACCCTCTTTCGAGTGAGTCGGGACTGGAAAAGAGTGCAGATGAAATCTTGAATCAGTCGATTGTGTGTCTCCAGTTGGCCATTTTTGGCCAGACGTCCTTGACGATTTTGACGACGGCTTACACGAGGATAAGAGAGAAAGAAAGGGGGGAAAAAAATTCTTATGAGGGTAGCTACCTACCGGAGAAGAGAATTTCCAATACGATATACTTTAATCATATTCTCCTCTACCGAGACAATCTCTTTGCCACAAACAAAAGAGGGTCACAAAAAATACGAATGCATGTAACATCCATCTTGTCTACGACGTTTCGAGTTCAATATCAAAAAATTTCTCATCTTTATTGTCGTAATACAGATCGGTATGAAAAACGAAAGAATTCGAAGCTTTTACTAAAGTAGCATACTCTTTTTTTCAATCTTTTTTTTTAAAGTCTAATAAAACTGCGGGTCGGTACAAAATGATACTTATGGAAAAAAAAAAAAGAAACAACAAAACAAACATTGACTAAAAAGAAAATAAATAAATAAACGGTAACAAACAAACTTTCAGAGCTTCAGGCTCTGGGGGCGGTGGTCATACCGATCTATATATTTCCGGTGGGACACATTTTCCAGATTCTCTTTACAGCCACAACTCTGCAGTTTCGGTTTCGCGGTTATGCAAAACTTCCACAAACGTTATACGCGTACCTCCTATATACATAAGTACTTTTCTCTCTCCTCCCCCGTTTCATTAACCGAGCCAAAACTTTTTTTTTTTTCTTTTCGTTCCCTACAGAAAAATGAAATTCTCTAATTTTCGGTCCGCGAGCTCATGAACGTGGGAAGCTCGACTTTGCGCCAGTCAGAATTTTCATGCGCGAGGTCCTTTTCGCTAATATTAAATATAGGGGTAGGTATGTAGATACGTACATAACTAATCTACCCACTGGTCCGTCTATGACGAAAGGATAAAAAGATTTTTTTCATCTCTTTGATCGTAACGAGAATTTTTGCTCTTCTCTTACGTATAATCATGCATGCCAAAAAACAGAGAAAATAAATAAATAAATAAATAATTTTTCAAGGACCATTATAATCCCTTCTCTTATTCGTATTTACTCTTATGATTTTTTTTTTTCTTTCGTTATTTTATTACACCACACTTTTCCTCTACTTAATGTTCTCTTTTTTGTTTTCCAACCAAGGGTTCGGTACAACCTTGTCTGAAAGCACCACAACTCGGCGGCTATGGCAACAAAGCTTTTCTCGAAGATTAATGCTTTCCTAATTGTACTGTTCGATTGAATTCCCGGTAAGCCATATTCGATTTGCTCGAGGCAAGGCGTAACTAATGGTATTTGGTCCTAGCCATTCTTCCAGGATTTCATACCATCATACTGCATGGACCTCTTCCAGTTTTTTTCTTTTTTCCTTTTTTTTCTGTCGGTACATGGAATCATGTCTACATTTGAGTACGAAAATTTTGAGGAACGTGCAGGGCAAATATTTCTCCTTTTTTTTCCGCGTCAACTGGCAGAAAATATGGTCCAAGAATCGAAAAAAAAAAATCCCTTTTCTTTCGTATTTCATGATTGTTTTAACGTTTTATTACTTCTTCTTAGAATTTTTTCTTTTTTCTTTTCGTCCTTCTTGCGCAAGTAGGTAAGCGCGGGGTTTCATTTATCGGTAGATTCGTTATACGTATAATACCTTCTTGGGTTATTTTTTTTATTTCATTTTTTTTTATCGAAAAGCGACAGTGATATTGAGCTTTTAAAGCTTCGGATTAAGGGTATACGTGAATTTATTCAAGGAGGCGTCAGCGCTCTACGGAACAGAGCACACGCGGTTTATTCGCGCGGGAAATGGTTTGAGGCACGCATGAAAGATCCAAGGAGACTCTTCGCAACCAGCAACACCAGCAGCTATTCAAAACCACGCGCAGACAGCTATCCTATCTATCCAGAGGGATAAACTTCGTTTGAAACCCACGCCACAGAAGGAGGAACAAAGAAAAAAAAAAACAGGATTACCCAATTCTCCATAATCCTCACGATTTACGCTTTCCACAACTATACACGTTTATTACTTAGAGAAAAAAAAGGAAGGAAGAGGAGGGAAAGTAACTGGGAACGTAATTTTTCCAAGTGTCTTTCATTGGTTGCAGAGAATTGCTGGATATACGTATACGTATGTATATCAGTCAATTTTTGGTAACCCTAATTTGTAACATTTCGAGGCGAGCTGTTTCCCTGACGGAAGTAACTAGCTTCCGGTTCTTCAATTCAACTTACTACGTTTACACCGAATTTCAAAGAGGTTGATAAAGTAGTTTCTCAGGAAGGAACTACAGGCTTGAGTTTCTCCTGGAGGCGGTTCCCTGATCCCCTGGTTCCCTGGTTCCCTTCACGCAATACCGTACCGTGCTGGGTCGGTAACAGATTTCTGGACTTCACATAGCAGCCTTCAAGGAAATGAAAATGAACAGCTAGTGGGACGGCCCTCTTTCACATCCCCTTTCTCGCTTGGGGGGCTATACACAGAAAGGTCTATCTTCCTTCACGTCCTTTGCGTCCAGCCAAGGAATGAGGAATAGACGCTTGGGAATGGGGTGAAGAATTCCACCTACGTTTTCACCTACAATACTACTAGGTACCTATATCTCCGACACGTCACACCAGCTGAAAATCATTCATTTGGACCAGTAGCTACAATGAGAGAAAATGCTACAAATCTTTTTCCTATTATTTATTGCGAAAAGAAAAATTTCTCACCAGAAGATAGAACGAGGAAACTAGAAAAGAGAAAAAAATAGGGGCGGGGAAAAAAAAAAAAATAATGTACTCGAACCGAGGAGAACGATCGATTCGTCTGGTCGACAACTGAACGAGTTTCGCAATCTGGGATTGAAGGAAGAAGAAGCTGCATGAGTGTAAACGTACTGCGGCGGTTTCGTGATATTCGCATGGTTTGATCGTTCCGTGGTAGCTTTGGAATGGGAAATGGGGATGAGAGGGGGTGAGAGGAAGTCCTCGGGGGGTGTACGGCGATCGGGTGGTGCGAGTGTTACGTGACCTGTCAAAGATCTAGTCCGGTCACGTCTAGCTGGGTGTGTCATTGCTCGCTCGTAGCTCAACCTGAATCGTAACGCTACACCTAGGGGATGAGAATAGGGATGGTCGGATGGAATAGGGATGGGAATCAGGGGTAGCGATGCCGCCAACGCCAAGGGAGATGCCGTAATATTTACTCTGGCTAAACGTTTCGAGTACGTGACGTGGGAGGAAGTACTTATAAAGTGACACGTAACTTGGACGAGAGACGGGAACTCCTGCAGGAGTTGCAGTGTGTGAAGGAATCCGAATTTAATACCGGGAAAAAACTGTTTAATATGAAAACAAAAATCATATCGTGATTTGATCATTTATTCATTATGATATCTCGGAAATTTATATGCAGATATTGCAGTCGTGGTGCGGATATACATATATTTTTTTTTTTTTCGCAACCCGCTAGATGAATTTGGGAACGAAACAAAAAAAAAAAGAAAGAAGAAGAATGATAATATAGCGAAACTGCCCGAGGGAACTTGCCCTAATTTTCTCTGAGGAGTTAATTCGGCTCGCAATCAGATAAACCTTTAGGCTATACCTCGTGTGCGTGGACTGTTTTTGGTACTTTTCATATAGAAACTACTTTGTCAACCCTTACGTCGAGGAACGAGGTCGATTTCTTTGGCAAGGGTGTTTTTCCTTTTTTTTTTCTTTCTTTTATTCTCCTTTCATCTGATATATTTTTTTTCTTACTCGACATTTTTGTCTGTCTTTTTATTTTTCTTTAATATTTTATACTTATTTATTTGATTATTATTTTTTTATTTTGTTGCTCCGAGGGGTGCAATTTGCGCCGTTTGTGCATTAAAGAAAAATGTGGTTGAGAATGGAGGTTAGGATAGGAAAGGAACGGTGTAACAATGAGATCGGGAGAATTGCGAGTTTCGCGAAATACCTTCGGCCCACTTCGCGGACAGTTCATTTCCGGAATATTTCTTAACCAGTTTCCGTCCGCGCAGCTGACTATAAGCACCGCACACACTAAGCTGGTATAGGTACCTGTAACTGAGACTTGGGACTTTCGACTTGCTGCTAGGGAGGAAGCTCGTTCCGCGGGTCTTTTTAACGAAGTTTTACCACCGAGCCACTGCAGGGACCAAATGCCGGCGCCAATCAACCGGTGGGGGTGGAAAAGGAAAGAGTCGCGTAGTCGTTTCGTGCGGAGAAACGGCTCTTGAGAAGAAAAGAAAAAAAATTTGGAGAATAAAAAATTTAAAAAAAAGTAAAAAAAATCGCTTGCCGGAACCGCGAAATTAATTTAACTTGGATAAATAATTTCTACTCCTTGCTGATGTGATGTGGCTCGTACTTTTTCCCTCAATTCGACTGTATATATACCTACCTACTTACCTACCCTTTTTTCTCTTTGTCTTTTTTCTTTATCCTTTCTCTTTTCACGGCTTGTTATCTTTTCTTACATAATTTTTAACTAATCGCTAATTTTCTTCATCATTTCTCGCGCCGATGTTATAAACGAAATTTTCTTTACGATATACAAGATAGAAGGCGGGTACGTACGTTATACGCGGAGGAAATAATTTCTAACAGGTTTAACCGATTACTTATCCCTTTACCGTCACACCGCGCAGAAGCGTAAAATTTTTGTACGCGTAGGCAGGGAAATTATACGATCAACGAAATTTTGGCGGAAAGTTTTCCAGCCATCCCTACCTACTCCGCTCCAGAATCAACCCTCATTTTATAACAGTGAACGTCGTTCTTAGACACTAGGGAATTATCTCATTGTTAGAATAGTAATGATCAAATGGTACGTGCAAAAGTAGAAAGAACGCTGCAGTGACAATTTGAGAATATATAACTCCTTTCAGTACTAGGGTCAAAGTTTTCGCAGCTTCTTTAATCACGAATTCAAACTTTTCATTCTAATTAAAGATTAGCCGCTTATAACGGGTTAAAATAAATGTGGACAGCTAAATTTTTACGGGGAATCTTTCACCCGTATGTTGCTAATGTGAGAATCACGATTATTAGAATTTTTTTTTGATAGGCAACTAATTTTTTTTTTTACATATTTCCCTCCCTAATTGTATTACTTAACTGGGGCGCGGTTGATGATAGGTAGTTTTTGGACTTTGGTTGGGCTGTATTAATTACTATGCATGAAATAAACGGTAAGCTGTTTATCTTAGTCAACTAACCAAGAGTGCAGAGAGTCGAAGGAGAGGAGGTACTTCTTGTGCTGCAGTAACTGGGGCTGGGGGGGGGGTAAAATTTATATACATATATACTTAGACACGCGACAAGTTAAACAGTTCGGAGGTATAACGTAAAAAGTTCAACTTGCTTAACCCGCGGGCGCGAGGTTGAAGCGAAGAGAACAGAAGAGAAGGTCAATGGGAGGAGGGCGGGGAGCGGGTAAATTCGAGTTGTGGCTAAGGGTAGGTGCAGACTTGGAGTGATTAAGATGGTGGCTTAGATAATATGGAACTAGAAGCTTACTCGGTAAACATCCCGACCTTCTCTGCAAGCTTCTTAGGCCACCGCGCCGCCGCTAACGTTGCCTCCGCCTCTATCTGCCATATCGTACCTACCGCCCTCTAATTTATTACAACCTCACAAACAAACTCTCTCAGGAATTCACAGTCACACACATCCAACACGAATCGCATAAACTAATCTCGAACAGATCTCGAGATCCGTTTACGTGTAGTAAAGAAAAAAAGAAAAAAAAAATGAAAGTCAAAAAAAGGCACTCGATTTTGATAAACACTCCTAGTTTTTTTTTTTGTTTCTTTTTGGAAATCCGTGAAGATTACGTTTAGTTGTTTGATGTTAGTGGGAGTTGCATTTAGATGTAACGGATGTTACAAGTGTTCATTGTTAGTTATTCAAATTTCGAATAAGGAGTAGAGAGCAACTGGAGTGCTGTGCTTCTCACCCCACACTCATTTCCTTCCCCCTCTTTTGCACATACATACTCCTCGTTTTCATCCTTCGCCTGGATTCTATCCACAGGTCCTTTGAACTAATTAGCGAAGTACTTTGCGTGTTGTATGTACAGATCTACTAATGAACAACTATAACGTAGTTGGTTCTAGCATAAATTGAATACGTTCTGCGCTATGCTCATACGCCTGCACATATATACATATGCACATATGTTTAATTTATGTAACGTCGGAACGTGAGATAGACGATGGAGTAGTACAAAAAAATATCTCGAGTTTCAACTGCTTCCGAAAATTAGGTTATCTGAAAATTTGAAATTCTACTATCCTTAATATTCACGCTATCTCATCCCTAATTGATCAAATCACTCTTCAAATTTCATCAACATCTTAATTGAAATATTCGGTATTCATCTGTCGTCGTCGTCGTTGTCCTGTCAGTAATTTTTTCAAAACTCTTCCCTTTTCTAATAACGTGTTTCTCTGTAAAAATTTTAAATTCTAAACAACGAAATGAGAGACGAACATTTTCAGTTTATTTTTGAAGATTTTTTATTCACATTTTGAGACGAAGGAATATTTTTCCTCCGGTTGAACGTGCACGTTTTTTCATGAAGAAACTGAATAAATTATTTATACTGAGTGAAGGTATATTTGCTGTAATAATCAGCCCGTTGATTAAATCATTTCAATTAATGTTCGGGGCTCTAAAATATTTGTGCTCCTTATAAACATCACAATAATGGTTATCTTGAGAGAATAAGTAATGAAATAATATAAAATTCATCATCTTGAAGGTGGAAGAATAATACAAAAAAAAAAAAAGGAAGGAAGGGAAGAGTACAAAAAAAGAACAGGGTTCATTTTGAAAGATTCAGTGTTAAATCGTCGCTGTTGCAACTTCAGGGTTTAAAATCCCTGGGTTAGTACATAGCATCAGGTGTAATAAGTATAGAAGCAGCAGTAGCAGTAGCAGCAGTGGGTATTTGCTATGGTGGAAATGGGTTTCGTTCAAGTATAAAGCACCGCTTTTGTATAAGTACGTGCTTATACCTAACATCTGAGCACCGAAATATATACTTGAGAAATTCGTGGGCGCACAGGAGACAATGAAATCCTTCTTCGTAGGTCGAATGGGAAAAGAGCGTCTGATAGATGATGTGCATAAATTTGGAAAAGACAATGGTGGAGCAGAGACTTAAACCACCTAAAACCAAAACCCCTACCCGCGCGTACAGGGCCCCATATATTCGGCACATACACAAGACCCTAAAGACGTACGGTTTCAAGCCGGAAAGCTCCGAGCTTTTCGCGACTAGAGTAAGAAAAAAAATGAAGGTAGAAAAAGGTAGCAGAATAATGTGATAACTACAGAAAATGTGAATCAAGCTTGATCAATTTTGTTCCTATTTATACATTTTGTTTTCCAAAGTTTTATTCTCATTATTTCTTCATATCGATTTCATTTCGGTATTAGGATTGTCAGCGCGGAGTTTGCGATCGATGAAGAATTCTTAATTTTTGACATCTGGTTCATGGCGCCTCCCGAAAATTTATAAAAGGTCCGTTTGCGGTTTTTGCGGTGAAAAAGGGCGGGTACATAAAACCGTTCCCATTTATCGTGACCGCCGCGTCATTGATCCACGAGTTGCACGTGATAGGTCGATCTGTATGCAAAACTGGCATTAGCATACCTTCAAAAATTTGAATGACGGATGAAAAGAGAATGGAAAAAAGAAAAATGAAAATGAAATGAAAAACGGGAAAACCATATCATGAAGAGAAAAAATGATCGCGAATATTCCGGATACGCTAATTAATACACATTCCAATCAATGGAGCTCACGTCCATTTTATAGTTTATTGTCTATATCCAATACATCTCGGAGATTCATTCAATCATCTATAGAAACTCAGAACGTGGTAATGCTACATTCCGATTCACTCGGAGTAACTTGTTAGTGAAATGAACTCATGGGGGTCTGAAAGAACAACTCTTCTGTTACGTTTTCGATTCCAATATTCGTTCATGTACAACGACGCGTAGTACAATTGCTCGAGATCTTACAGAGTTGTGGGTATAGGCAGATATAACCTAACTTGTAAAGTCTCATTTAAATGTATTAAGCACAGGTGCTTTCAGTCGTTGTTAAAATCGGAATTCTGGTTTAGATTGTGTAAAATTATAACCGAAAGCTATCTTGGGAGTCGTGCTTTTGTCGGTTCTACGTATATACGATATACATATCAACCTATCTTTCCCCCGGACACTTGTTCCTCACTTAATTTACCTCGTCGAAAATTCAAGACTTGATAAAATGAACGAACGAACGAACGAACGAATGAACGAATGAATTAATGAATAAATGAATTATGAACAGGCTCAGTCAAAAACATGGTACGTAATAACTTAATATATTATGAGAGCTACAGTAGTAATAACAGTAATATAATAAAAGATAAAAAAGGAAAAAGAAAATAAAACTACATCGCATACACCAGCTACTCTAGTAAATTGCTACGGGAAATATGACGACCCTTATTTTATATACATACCAGCATTGCACGCATTAGTTTGTTAGCGAATCTTATAATAAAGGTCGTGCAAATAATTGTCGCGTGTATTCCATGCAGTCGGTGAATATCGTTTTAAATTTTCACAATCGACGTTTTTTTCTAGCAAGTTCGAGCGAACATCAGGTTTTTTTTTGATATATAGGAACGGCGCTTCGCTGCTGTCGAATTCACTTAATAAAACCTGATATGTAAACTGAAAGAATTTCTCTTCAGCTTTTTTCATCCTATAACATCGAGGGTTTTAAAAAGAAAAAGTTTATTTTACGCGTCAAAGAGAATCGCGAATAGGTATATGTACAATGTATGTACATGCATAAAAAAAATCGCTACCGCAGCTACTGTTGCTACTTCTGCTGCAATGCTACTGCTGCTGTGGTCAGCGATATGCTAGCCACAAATAAGAGAACAGAAGAGAAAAAAAAAAAGTTAAAATTAAAATCATGAAACAAAAGATAAACTCTGACGCGGGTGAAATTAATACCTTGTTTTATTAGAAATATTACAGAACAACTGTGAGAATTTTATTATTTTCTGTTTTTTTTTCTAGTTTCAGATCATGTGCACGATGTAGGTACGCATGTAACCAAATCGTGTAATGTTTGTTCACGACTCGAAGCAGACTGCTGGTAAATACGGTTAACACACGCGGTGGTAGTTCGAGTCACAACTCCTGTTTGGTATTCACGTTCGCAGAAGTGACATGCGACGCTGTTTGTCGATAGCTAACAATGCATATCTACCTGATTCAAAGCGATCCGATTCCGTAGTTACTCGATCATTTCGATCCCACTAACGCTTGCAGTTTATTCATCACCTGGAATTTGAACCTGAGACTGAAAATTGTACAATCCGCAACTCAGCCCTTTTAAATAATTAGAATTCCTCGATCTAGATCATCGTTAATCAGCGGTCTACGCCGTAGGAATGGCAACCATGGTACCTTCATATTTTAACAGAATGTAGAAAAGAACTCGTAGCGTAAAAAAAAACCAAAAAGAAAAAAAAAACACTAGCTGCTTTTGAAAAATCATCACCCGCTTTCTCTCGCGTGTGTGTTGAGCTTACAAAGGTGAAGGATGAGCGTCTCTTTCATCTCACCGCGTTTTACTGAAAGGGCTCGTTCAGCCTACATTTACGTTCATTCATTCATTCGTTCATTCACACGTCTTCGTGTATCATCATATGTTTCTACATAGGAGTACTTTTTGTGCACACGAAGAAAAAAAGAAACAAAAACGAATACAAAAACCGAAGAGAGAAAAAATTTGTGTGCATCCACACCGCAGCCCAAAGCATTCATGGACGTTCGCGGTGCAACCAAAGTTTAGCAAACTGGGCCACGTTATATTCTCAACCTTGATTCAGCATCGGTGTAGTTCAGTCCAGTTTCGGAGTAGAAAAAATTATTTTGAAACTGACAACGCGAACGTCATCATTGTCATTGTCGTTCTGAATATAAAAATACATCCGAACAAGCATACGGATATCGATGGATAAATTCAAAGAACAGCAAAGGGTTAAACCTGCGGTGGTAAAGTACGTTGAGTAATGAAATGAATTCATTTTACATTCTGACACTCGTACCAAAATTTAGTTTTTTTTTTTGTTCCTTGTAGAATGTATAGGGGTGGAATACGTTACACGATATTTTCGAGTGGAGCTTTCTGAGGCATGTTTTGAAATAGACATATTTTATCCGTACACATTTCTATACGTACACACCTTATATAAGTTTTGCGCAAGGTGAAGTACTCCAGTGTAATTCGGCGCAGTGAGGTATAAGAGATCTCCTGCTTGATTAAATAAGGCGCGTTGAAAGCTCTTCGAGGCAAAGACTCTTGGAAACCCCGCCCTGCGTGTTTGGATAAACAGATTCCTCTCTTTCTCAGCTCACCTCGGTGTTTCTACTCTGTCACAATTCCCTCTTATCGTTCCCTCACTACTTGAGGTTCTTTTTTTTTTACTCTCTTTTTTTTCCCTAAATTTCTTTACTTTTTTTCTTTTGGTTTTTGAGTCTTTGTGCCGAGCTCCACGCTCCTTCTCTTTTCTTCGCTTCTCTCTCACGACCGGCACTTTGGTCGATGGTGCTACTTGCAGTACTTCCTCCCCCCAATTTTCTACCCACCCACTTTCACGCTTTCTGCTTCAGTCACTTCTGCTACGACTGTGGTTGGTACTCTTCTCCTAATTACCGGAGGCTAGTCATCTACCCCGAAGTTTTTTTTTAAAAAACCACCCCATCCCCCCACGCTTTCTTTTTTTCGTCTCTCCCGTAACGAGCTCCGTTCATTATGATACGAGAATTTTTTTTATCAACTAGAGATCATGAGAACGATTAAAAATCGTTTATTAAAATTCTTCTTTTTTTGTTTTTCTTCCATCTTCAAACCATGTGTATTTTATCACATCGTTTAGAGGAAAGGAAAATTTTTTCAAAGCTGATAATACATTATCGCACGGTATAAACCATGCGTTTACAGTCCTTTTTTTTTTTTAAATTTTGCGTGGGATGTTACCATACCATATAACCCACGTGTTTTGGAAGGCCTTTGAGGTACGCCCCAGGTACTTGAAGGGAAAATAAGCCAGCTGATGATGAGGGTATAAGATATAAGTATGTATATATGTACACAGCACGTCACTGTACCTAAATATATGTCACTATACCTTGAAACCTTGGAAACCCAACATGTTTGCTTGGTTGACGATAACCGGAGGTGCAGAATCCCGAATAAGGTCATGTCGTACTAAACGAAATCGCTAATCTATCCTGTGTTAATCCAATTTTCGTCTAATTTTTTTATCGTATGTATAGCTTCTTCCATATTTTCTAATTGGGGATTTAGTGAAAGTTTTTTAATTTCTCCGAAGTAGGGTAATTATTGGAGCACGAGTCTACCTCGGAAGTCGATTATTTGGTTTGAGGTATTACGGCAAGATATATTTTTAGGTCAGGTTGTTTGGAAATTCAGATTTTTGTTACACCTATTTCCAATTCACTTCGTCTTCTTCTTCCTTTTCTTTTTTTCTTTTCTGCTGTTTTATGGAAAACTCTCGCGTGTTGAACTCTTGATGGATTGAATCACGATTCGCGTATTGTAATTAGGACATATTTAAGCGGTTCGCGATAAAAATGGAAAGATAAATTCACTCGGGCGAAATAGAAGATTGAAGAAAATTGTACGATTTATGTAAATGTGTATGAAGATATTTTTAAACCACCCCATCATTCACACGCTAGATGGCGTGATATATAAACTATTATAGATAACAATATTTATGTAGTAATATATTGCGAACGCTTTTTAACTTACTTGCTTTCGAGTACATGTAGAACTCTTGAATATTTAATACAAATAATTCTTTCCGTGCTACTGGGTTTTATATAATTTTTAGAATTATGACCTCAGCAGGCGTCGCCTTCCGCCGGCTAGTATAAGACTAGGATTTTCTAAGATCGTCGTTACTCACCTCCTGATTCCTTTATAATAATGACAAACTGTTTCCTTCCAAGTTGCTTCTCTTTCTCACAAGCGATTCCATATATTTGCTATGGCGCGTAGGTACACGTATAGCGATGAAAATATATCCTACGACAAACACCTAATGATTGTTTAACTTCGTCCTCAGAGAAGTTGGGACAAAATTTTCTTTGTACAACTCGCTCGCTCTGATCCGCGCATAAAAGCACGACGAAAATTTAACTCTAGAAAGCTTTATCTCTAAAATTCATATTAAACCAGAATTAGAATTTATCGTTCATCGAGTTTGGAAGAGGCTGAGATTTTCGAAAAACAAAAAACTAATAAACTTTTTCCATTATTTTTTGTTCAAAATTTTGAGGTAACTTTCATTAGAATTTTCAAGTGTAGTATGAACAAAATTATTTCGGTACACATTTTGGTTTAAAAACTGAGACAAAAAAAATCGAACGTTCGTGTTTCCTTCGGTTTCTTGTTTTTTTTTCTTCTTTCTCGAAGACCTCCGTAGCCTCGAGCTCGATCCACCCTTATATGGGATTATCTTTTCGACCGATCTCGTGCACGGTCCGAAGTTTTGCTGTTTTACACGTCAGCGTCTGAATGGTCAGCTTTTTTTCATCTTTTTATTCAGTTTTTTTTTTCTTTCGTTTTGTTGATCAGATCATCTTGTTTTCGAGGAGTTGAAAAATTCGATTGGATATAAAATAAAAAAAAGAAGAAAATTTCTAGCAGAATTCAGACCTCTATCGGTTGAAGTTAAGCTTGATTTTTTACTTATTTATAATCTTGTAGGAAAAGAAGTCAAGTGTTTTCTTCGTGAAAGTTGGAGCAATCAACGAGTACAAATTGACATGAGGCGGTGGTCATTGATTGTGAAATTTTAATGAAACTGCTTTCATAGATGTTTTAATAATGTAAGTTGTTGAAGTTTTAACCGCTGTTATTCGAAATTATTTAGTAGTATTTCTGTACATATATGTACGGCATATGCGGATCTCTTGGAGTTTCACAATCAGTCTTATTCGAGAGACTTTAGTTTATATATGCCTTTCAACAGGGGTTCTAAGTGTTTAATTGAATAAGTTTTCGAACTAAGAAATTGCGATACCCACCCGGCTACATCCAAAGATGTACAATTACGAACACGTCCCCACGAAACTCGAAACTTTCTTCGAATTCTCCAACCTCCAGCTCTTTTACTTCAAATATATGTATACATTATATACATACATATATTTCCATTCTCAAATAATTTGAAACTTATGGTTGAAAAAAAAACGAAAAAAATACATTATATGCAGAGTTTGTGTCATATAATTTTCTATTGACTTCGGAGCATCGTTTGATTTCAATTCAACGAATCCATCAGTGTTTCGAAAAGGTTTTGTAGAATATTTAATTGATTATTACGCGTTGGTTGATCAATCCGAAGCAATTTTTCTTTTCTCAAAGTATCTATCATCCTTTTTGCTTTTCTCTTTTTCCCCTTTTTTATCTGGCAAACTTGAAGGTCATGGGTGATTTCTCAAGGGTCTTCGCCCGAAGGGTGAAGGGAGGGAGGGGCAGCTGGCGGCTGTTCCGGACATTCGCTTTGACACCTTATATCGCGATATAATATAACGGTGAAAAAACATAATTATTTTTGAAGGTATATTCAGCGGTCGACATGAAAGCAGAATATCCCCGCGAGTATATGAAACGGTTCGCGATTCGCCTTGCTTGCGGTGGTGTGAATGTATACGTTATTATACGTACACCTATTCTTTTAGAAGTCGTATTATGTAATGTGTATAAGAATCAGATTCTGCAGGGAATAAAAAGTTTATAACTTCTGGTTCTTTTTTTTTTGTTTATTTCGAAAGCCAGAATTAAATTGACTTTAAATTCGCGAAAGTTTTATATGTACCCATCGTATGAAATTCGAATTATTTATAGCACTCTTTGATTTCTTTTGTTTTATTCTTAGATTGTTTCACAGTTTTTGAGAAAGTTGAAATAAGCCAGATATAAAAATGTTCAATACTGACAATGAGCCTTTTGCCCCTAATCCATGCATTCGCATATTCTATCTTAAAAAAGTGATCGAACTTCGCGATGTCGGAAAAAATTCGAACCAGGCGTAGAAATTCGCAAATGTATGAAGAATCATCAAGCTATCCAAGCAAATCATCGAAATCTTTTCCCATTTCAGAGCGATAAATTGGCGATAACTCGATCAATTTTATAGATAGATCAATTTAACTTGCAGATTCGTATTTCTGAGGTCAAAATACGCCAGAAAAGTGTCCTACGATCGATTTAAAAAAATGTCGATTTTTAACCCCAAAATCGACAAAAATCTAAGGTATACCCCTTTGGATTTTTTCAATTTTTGGGCCAAAAATGAAGTATTTTTAAAATTGCTCGTAGGACACTTTTCTGACGTATTTTGACCTCAGGAACACGAATCCGTCGAGTAAATGAAGCTAGAAAAATATCCTATCGAGATATCTAGATTTTTTCACTTTTCAAGACGATAAATTGGCGATAACTCAATCAATTTTCTAGATAGATCAATTTAACTTACAGATTCGTATTCCTGAGGTCAAAATACGTCAGAAAAGTGTCCTACGATCGATTTTAAAAATACTTCATTTCCGGCCCAAAAATTGAAAAAATCCAAAGGGGTATACCTTAGATTTTTGTCGATTTTGGGGTCAAAAATCGACATTTTTTAAAATTGATCGTAGGACACTTTTCTGACGTATTTTGACCTCAGGAATACGAATCCGTCGAGTAAATCAAGCTAGAAAAATATCCCATCAAGATATCTAGATTTTTTCACTTTTCAAGACGATAAATTGGCGATAACTCGATCAATTTTATAGATAAATCAATTTAACTTGCAGATTCGTGTTCCTGAGCTCAAAATACGTCAGAAAAGTGTCCTACGATCGATTTTAAAAATACTTCATTTCCGGCCCAAAAATTGAAAAAATCCAAAGGGGTATACCTTAGATTTTTGTCGATTTTGGGGTCAAAAATCGACATTTTTTAAAATTGATCGTAGGACACTTTTCTGACGTATTTTGACCTCAGGAATACGAATCCGTCGAGTAAATCAAGCTAGAAAAATATCCCATCAAGATATCTAGATTTTTTCACTTTTCAAGACGATAAATTGGCGATAACTCGATCAATTTTATAGATAAATCAATTTAACTTGCAGATTCGTGTTCCTGAGCTCAAAATACGTCAGAAAAGTGTCCTACGATCGATTTTAAAAATACTTCATTTTTGGCCCAAAAATTGAAAAAATCCAAAGGGGTATACCTTAGATTTTCGTCGATTTTGGGGTCAAAAATCGACATTTTTTAAAATTGGTCGTAGGACATTTTTCTTACGTATTTTGACCTCAGGAATACGAATCCGTCGAGTAAATCAAGCTAGAAAAATATCCCATCGAGATATCTAGCTTTTTTCACTTCTCGGAGCAATAATTTGGCGATAACTCGATCAACTTTAGAGATAGATCAATTTAACTTGGAGATTCGTGTTCCTGAGGTCAAAATACGTAAGAAAAGTGTCCTACGATCGATTTAAAAAAATGTTGATTTTTGACCCAAAATCGACAAAAATCTAAGGTTTTTCAATTTTTGGATTTTTTCAATTTTTGGGTCGAAAATGAAGTATTTTTAAAATTGATCGTAGGACACTTTTCTGACGTATTTTGACCTTAGGAACACGAATCCGTCGAGTAAATCAAGCTAGGAATAAAACCAATCAAGAAATCTCCATTTTTCTGCTTCAAAAATCAACATTTCAATAGACAGATCAATTCAATTAGCAGATTTGGAAAATCCCTCAAAACATGCATACGAAAAATTGTAATATAAATGACAATAAATTAAGCTGAAGCAACAGCACAACGAATTATAAATGCTACAGTCGCACATGAACTTTAAAACGTTACGAAATGATGTTGCACTGTTACTTTTAGCATCGTTGACTTCTGACGCGGTAGTTTGTATTACAGTAAAGAAGGAGACATGGTTTTCTGGTCTGAAGGACTTGGGAAATCAGACGAAGAGCTATGTTATATGTATCAAATTTTTTTTATATCAACTTTAAGTGAACAAGAAAAGTCAAAGTAGAAGCAGCAGTCGTGATAGCGATAAACGAGAGATGTCTCTCCTAGAAAAAAAAAAATATATCTATGTAAAAAAAGCAAAAAAATGTAAAAAGGAAACCTTATTGTTAACGTTTCTCATTGTTACGAGCGCATCGCCAATACAGACCGTGAAGGAAAAGCAAAGTCATTGCAGAAAAGTATGAGAATATGATTTCTATCTCACAGTAGATAAAATATATTTCATTTCTATATCGTCTATCGTGTCCGGAACAATGATAATCCAACGGTGCTGTGATTCTATTGTAATTTCTTGTTCTCCTATTGATTTATAATATTACCACACTGAGAAATCGGTAATTCCTGATCACATATTGACTACCATAAACTTTGAATACACTTACATGTGCTCTTACTCTATGCTTAATTAATCTTTGCACTTCCCTCGTCACATCTATTTACATACGTAATACGATGCGAAAATACATAAGCGTTGGTAAATGTATTCAAAGTATAACACCTCAGATGATATTTTATGTGAAAGCCTTCGATAAAATTTTCAAGTATACCTCTAAGAACGGCTTCGTTTTCAGGTTTTGAATTATTAAAGCCCTGAAAAGGGCTGGGAATTTTGATTAGGTTTTGAATTATTTCGAATTTTTAAAATCAAAAATGTTTCATTATCCGTTTATTAATTGCTTTTTTTCTCGCAATTTTCTGATTTCAGGTCTCATGGGTACGAAAACGTGGCGAGGAGTTGCACCTTTTAACCTTCAAGACATTCACTTACTCGAACGACGCTCGTTTGTCGCTCGATTATCAGGCTCCTAATGACTGGAGACTTCTTCTTCGATATGTAACTGAACTTGACGCTGGAGTTTACGAATGTCAAGTTACAGCACATCCACCTCTGATCAGGGTCGTTTACCTTACTGTTTCCGGTAAGTTTTATGAACGAACAACAAAAAATATTATTATTATAAAATATACTATGAATAGGTTCTAGATGTTTTGGGTAATGTTTAGTAACGTGTAAACCAACAACTGATTTTCCTGAATAATGGGGCAATCAAGTTAAATTCAACGTCACGCAGTAATAATTGAGTGCCCTAAACTTACCTTTGAGGTCCTCCCCAATGCCTACTATACCTCTAGTAGCTACTAGGGTATTACCAAAGTTTAAATACGTTGCGGTCAAACCCGCGTCAATATAATAATCGCGTACCTAAACATAGAGAGGTAATATTTACTCAAATATTGGAAAACGGATTCACGGAAGACCTTCCGAGACTAAATAAGGGTAGCTGGTAACCTATTCAAGGTCTCACATCCCTGTAGCGTTCACCTAATTAGGTAACTCTAGAAAAAAAAAAATACAACAATTCTTTGGTCACCTTCCATTTTTTTTTTTTCCCTACTCTACAAAGTATTAAGTAGAGAATCATAACCAAGGTTGCAAACAGTATCTGTTTTCACCCTTTCGTTTTCCACCTACCTTCCATACTTACTTGTATTATCTCTCTTATGGTGCGCGCCATGTTATCACCTCCATTCTACGGCTCTTATGTTTCAACGATATATACTTCCCGAAAATAGACGCTCTTATACGTAACCAACAACCTCATAGTAAAGGGTAAAGTTACCTAGGTTGCGATTCTCTTCATTCTTCTCTATATTCAACGCAGTCTAAAGATATACTCAAAATTCCCTCACGCTTCTCTACAGATATAGGGATGTTAAAAGTAACTAGAATCTTACCCCTTATCCTACTAACAACTAACGGGATAACGTATCTAATAAACATCCCTAATAATCCCATGGAGCGTGAACACATTCTCTGAAGTTTTTTCTTTTTCCTTCTTTTTTTTTTCCACCGTACGTACATCAAAACGCAGTTTCCATGTATGCACAGTGTGTCCAAATGTAACCAGATCGTTTTCAGTCTACAATAATAATAATAATAATAAAAATAATCACTATCATGATAATAATAATAGCAAGAACAGGGTAGTGTATGTAATATAAATGTACAAAGTTTTTGAATAAATGACTATCAGGTAGCTCGCGGATACCGGAAGGGACGTAAAGAGGGGAATGAAAAGGAGCGCGGTAGGGGTGTGTGTAAAATATGGACCAATCATAAATGATTCCGAGAGACCAAATACGACGACGCGTGTGCAGTTAGAGACGCGTTTTGCAGAGTTGGAATTGGATTACAACTCGTAGTATCTATACGTATACGTATGTGAATACGCAACATAGGTATGGTTATATAGGGTAGTAGAAGTAGGATGAAATGGGTACTTTGAAAACGAATATCTGATGCGCGTATCATCCGTGGATTATCACCTCATGGGTTATAAAGTGAGTATTCTCTGCAGGTGACGGCGTTTCAAAAATACATAGTATGCGTAACGGGTGTTCGATTAGTTTTGTAATTTTTGAAGTTTCCTTTTTTTCTTTTTCTTCTAGTTTTCTGAAGAAAAAAAAATAGAGAATCGGAAACGAATTCAGATTAAAAAAAAAATCAAATGAGAAGAAAAAAAAATACGCAGATCTTCTATTCGAACGAATGAACGAACATAAATCGTTTACATCCCAGGCTAATCTCCCTCATGTAGTTTAATTTTGTAGCACGGTATATATAGCGTAGTGTTATAAAGGGGTGTTAAATTTATAGCTCAGTTAAAATGGCGAACGAAGAAATACCTTTAGGTTGTCCAAGGTGAGGCTAATCGGCAAGGGAATATAATTCTTCAAGAGTTTAAGGAATGATTTTTTTTTGTCTCATCTATCAAGATTATCTTATAGTTATTTTATTTATTTATTTCTTTTTTCGATCGCGCTCGCAATAATACGAAAAATTATTGAGAGTCCATGTACGGAAGTATTCCGGAATATAACCTCTAGGAATTCACGTAATTCTTGTACATTTTTATGTGTTAAAGAATTCTGAAGGTGCGCACCACCGGAAAAAGCAGATGTAGCTGCAGGTATAGATATTACATGTATGTGTGTGTGTGTGATATTTTTCAGCTGAAGTCAAGAGTTTAGATAGACTTATTCCCAACCCCTTCAACCCCCCTGCCCCCTACCCCAGAGTAGTACAGAGAGGTTATGAAATATTTGACCGGAATTCTGGCGAGAGCATGACCGGCATAAATTCGTTCAGAATGGCAGAAAATAAGCAGTTGAACGTGGGGTGGCCAATACCCAACGATCAATCGTGATCTTTTAGATATATTTTGCAACGGTGCAAGTTATCCGAGATGTACATTACATACGAAAATTATGAGACATTCATCGATCAGTTTCCGACGAACGTGATGTGTAGAATAGTCAGATCTATGGTAGATTGAAAAGAAAAAAGAAAAAAGGAAAAAGAGAATTTTTGGAGACACTCGAACTGATCAAATTTCTTGTTTCAATAATGTTTTTTTTTTTCAAAAATTGTACGTTTGCTTCTTTTTTTCCTTTCACTTTTAAACACTGAACCTGCATCCAAGTTGGAAAATTAGTTTCAAGTTAGACAGTTTAGAATGTCTAATAAACGTTTGAATTTTAGTTCGAGTCTCTATAGATTTGAAAATAGTTCTCTACTTTGTCGAACATACTTGTCAAGTTTCAGACTTTTTTCAAATCTTCATCCGCCACAGCTAATAAGAGTCTTAGTTTCTCTCCTTCGTTTTGAGTTTGTAAAATGTTTTTGATATAATTGACAAAAGAATGGAGTTTTTTCTTTTCTTTCTAAACAAAAACGTGAAAATAAATTAGAATGAAAAAAAAATAAATAATTTATCTCACGCGGCACGAGAGTAAGTAATAACCAACAATAAGTAAAGTAAGTAGGATAAGTTTTGCAATTCTTTATCCGGCAATTGATCCAACTCAACTCACAAGTGACGCCGCTCACTTATTTTCAGCTCAACTTAATACGTGGCTCAAAAGAAAAGGGAAAAGGGAAAAGGGAGGAGAGAAAATAGAAAGAAAGAAAGAGAGAGAGAAAAAGAGAGTATAAGGTAAGACGCGAGCAGTTTGCCTCTGGCGGACTTCTTAAGCCTCTGTTAAAGTTAGATAAAGATTAACCTTTACTCTAGAATCGATTTGCGCTCCTCCCTTTATTTTCCTTCTTCTTCTCTTTTGCCCTTATAATACATATAAGGCATGTGCCACCGGCAGCTCTTAAGTCGCCTTTGGGCTATAGATTATTATACGGTTCGATCCAAAAAATCTTTCATTATACTCGTCAGAGAATCTTGAACCTCCTCAATTCCTTCCCTCGATAAGGGATCCTTCTCTTTCTTATTTATACCAAATTTTTATTTTTTCCTTTTTTTTGTTATAACCATATTTCTTTTTTTTTCTTCTTTTTATAGTACATTAAAAGCTCGGAAAGCTCAAGTCTTCAAATAAAACGGATCATTAAACCGATTAAAAAATTATTTATACATACACGTCCATAAATTAAACACTCTCCCCCTCTCCACCCCCCCGCATCTCTTCACCCTAGATTACGTATTTCATGCACGCGATTTATATTCACGCATATATCTGCCTACCTACCTACCCATCTACCTCAACGTACCCGTATGAAAATGAAAAATAATATAAAATGCAATTCGCCGTGGAATAAATGCGGGGGAAAAGCTACGAGAATCAGGAAATTCCGAGCATATAAATTCTTTTATTCTTGTTTCGGTCCAGCAGACTCTTCCTCCTACACCAAAGGTAATAATTTTTATTTTTTTGTTTTTTTTTCCTTTTTCCTTTTTCTTTTATTTATTTCATTTTTTCTTTTTTCCTTTTTATTTCTTTCGTGCTTTTCTCCTTTTTCATCCACGTCCGATGCCCCTGAATTGAACCGTTGAATTTGATATCCATTTGGTATGCAAGGATCGAACACGTATTATATTGCCGCAAGTTATGCACCGGGACGAAAGACGTGCTCGGTATTATGTATATATATATAATACATATATATCATGTATACACCCCTTCATAACCTACCCCTTGTCATAATTAAACTTGCTGTCCGACCCCAGAGCTTTTGGTAAGGGTCAGTAAGCTCTTGAAAGAATGGGAAAGAAAAAAGTATGAGAAGAATAAAAATGAAAAAAATAGAAGCGAAGTACAGTGAGATGAATTTTTCGCTACTGTGACGCGAGAATAGTAAGTGTTAGTCGATTTTTGAGTTCTGAATTGCAACTTAAGTTGCATCGACTCTGAAATGCAGTGAGCTTTTGAGTAAGCAACAAGAATTTGTTGAATGTAAATAAATGTGTGAAATAGGAATGGTATGTGTGTGGTTGTAGGGGTATATTGGAACGAATGGATGTGTTCAAAGGGGTAAGAGAAGATCTGACAGTGTTTACGATCTGTATACTATAGCTAAGACGTATATAAGGTAGATGGATACGAGGAATGCAGGTGGTAGCAAACTAGGTATATGGGACGTTGCGCTCTGTGCTGCAGTTATACGACGTGTCACTCTGTCGCAGCTCGTAGAAGCTAGTAATAAATTCCTTGATCGAGGGATAGGAAATAAAAATAAAGAGAAAGAGAGAAAGTAAGCTAGTGGTGCGGGATGGTTAGAGGGAGAAGGAATTTTCAAAGACAAACGACCGTGGAAATCTGAAGGATAGGAAATACTGTGAGCGAAAGGAAATATATAAAGAATAAGAATAAAAATAAGAATAAGAATAAGAAGACTAAGGAATAAGAAGTATGGACTCTCCGAGCTTATAGAAGGTTGAAAGCTTCGATGCAGTTGGCGCGTATAAATCAACCCTTGCCAATACCAAGCGTTACCAGCTTTTATTACAGGGTTTACTTTACCAGTTTTACCAGTGTTTGCAAAGACCCCCGCTTGCTTTCTTTTCATATCCGTGAAAAAAGCTCCAGTATTGTGCGAGAAGTGTGGGGGGGGGGGGGAAGGGGGTGGCTGTTCAGAATCGCACTTTTTTTTACTCCTCTCTCACATACAAACAGACGATATAATGAATACTATTTGGTAAACTGGAAAAAATCAAAAGCTCCGCGAGAAAAAAAAAAAAAAAAGTACTGCAAAGGAAAAATCGGAAAAGCTTACGGCGTTTTATGTTTTTTTTTCTGTTTTGGATATCCTCGCGAACTTCTCGTCTGCATAACGTATCGTTGCTACGTAGAAAAAACATTTTCATATTTTTTTTTTTATTGATTATACAGAGTCGATGGGAAATTGACTCTGGAGAAAGCTCCTTATCGTTACACATCCGGTATAAGCGGTGCGGGTTAGAAGTAAGAAAACAAAAAATTTAACTTGAAAATAAAAAAACAGTACTTACAGAGGAGATGAGAAATAATAATAGAAGGAAAAGAATGGAAGGCTAAAAAATAAATGAATAATTTAAAACGAAAAGAAAAAGAATTGAACAAAAAATAAGGTGATACACATACATGAGTAGCTGTAGTAGCAGCGGCAGCAGCACTTTGTACTCGAAAGGTTTTTAGTTATACAGGCTACTCTGCTATGCCGCCTGCTTTCAAACTGAACAAATGAAACGGACCAATTCGCGCTTGCTTTAAAACCTCACTCACAAGAAAGCTACACAGATAAACCTACCTAGGTTTCTACGTTCCGGAGAATCCTATATTTGTACCGACGAGCCGAAATAAAAGTCGAGTCTACGTAGGGTTTTTTTTTCGCTATACTTTTTTTTTTTTATTTCTCTTATCCCACAACTGCAATTCAAGCTTGTAGCCAACTTTGTGTCCGAAGCGGAAGAACAGGGAAAAAAGGAATTTATCCGTAGTAAATACCTAAATTTAAAACGCAAGGTTGTAAATGTTACTCGAGATTTTATATGTTTAACTTATTCGTGTTTTCCTGCACTGCAGTTACGGGTTGAAACGTATTTGCGAGGTTTATATATTATCCGCATTAGGGATGAGTTTAAGGTTGGTATATAAGGTACACGCTCTGAAGGGAGGAGGGTTTTCTCTTGTTGGTAGAAGATACTGTGTCCTGCAACGCGGGTAGACAATAGACCTCGTTGTATTAAGCCAAGCATACAACACTGGCAAGCAGTGAACTATAAATGTGGGTACCGTTGCTCAGAGGGGTGCAATGGGAGGGAGGCTAGGGGGGTTGAAGACTGGGTGTGGAAGGTGGGTACATTATACGCGTTCAGATCCTTCTGAGCCGGGGATTCCCGACGGGACTCGAGTGGCGAACTTCGAAAGTGCTTATAGCAGCGCCATAATTAACGGGAAAGTAGCTAAATTCTCCAAAACGGCGGAAAATGGTGAACCAAAGCCGAGCCAAGCTGCTCTTCCTTTAATACTGTTGCTGCTGCTACTGCTGCTGCTATTGCTACTGCTTTTGCTTTTGCTTTTGCTTTTGCTTTTGTTGCTTTTGCAACCACCTAACTACCTACTACCATCACATTTCAAAAAGACTAAGCTCAGGCACGCGCCTCTTCCCCCCGTTCTCTTCCTACTCACCCCGTTATACCTTCACGTTCTATAGTTTTCCTGACATTTTGTATCTCTCAGAGCCACAATTAGACCGAAAAGTTTTAATGGTTTCTTCCTCAACCGAACCAACGTTCGTTCGTTCGCTTCGATCTTTCAAACAACCCATACACACCTTCTTCATCTTTAGAGCCAAAAGCTTATTTCCGATTTTAACAACGCTTCGAAGCTATCAAAAAGCAACTAAACTTTCTTCACTGATTTTCTCTCAACAGCTGTCAGATGCCGATTGAGTTTCAAAAGGTAGGGAAGCACGTGTTAGGTAACGAAGCTCTTTTCATTTCCAAAGTTTCACCATTTCCATTTACTTTTATCATTCTGTTCAATTTTTTTCTTCTTGTTTTCTCTTTTATTTCTTCTAACAAATTTATTTCAATTTCCAGAAACACGTTTATTTTCAGCTCCACCCTTTCACACCGTATTACTCGAGCGAAGGGCAAGTTTTGAGTTTAGATTTTGCTGGGTCGTCGGGTTGTTTTTGGTACTGTCCAGGCGTTGTGTTTATTTATGGATATGCGCTCATGCATTTATTTATATATGAAAGATCCCATGTAGATCGTGCGGGTGGTTAACGTCATTCGTACGAAGGGTGAAATTTAGAGAAAGAAAATTTAGGGCCGAGGGAATGAGGGATGAAAAATGAGAGGATGATTCCAATTTTCTACCTGTACGGCATGTTGCGTGTGTTTGTCAGGATGTACAGGAAAACGTAGTAAGTACGCATACAGCTCAGC
Organism: Athalia cordata; assembly: GCA_963932425.1. Classification (NCBI taxonomy): domain Eukaryota; kingdom Metazoa; phylum Arthropoda; class Insecta; order Hymenoptera; family Athaliidae; genus Athalia; species Athalia cordata. The sequence goes on from OZ010627.1 coordinate 4,247,376, forward strand.
CAACAGGCACGCGGTTGCAAAACCACCCCCTTCCGCATGCCTCCCTCAACCAGTAGATGCAAATTTACATTTCTAACTTTTGCGGTTTAACGCCAGAAATAGGTGGTGGTACACTAACTCTTGGAACTCGTGAGTGAGTGGGTGCTACCCGTCCGTGTTTCGAGACCTTTTGCCCACTCATGGACTGTATAAGGTATACATTAATACATAGGTATATAGAAATGTCCTAACATCGTAGTATTACAACCATAACTACAACTGCCCTATGGCTAGTGTAAGTACTTGGCTAGAAGCTTACCTTGTATTATAATATGCCACGGTATACATTGGCGTAACGTTGGTACCACCAACTTTTGGTAGACCTATTGTTATGGCGTATGCTCTGTACGAAATAGCATCATGTGTATAACCTAGTTCAATACAGAAATTAGCCAAGGGTATGTGCGACTCTCTAGCTTTATGATTAACATGCCCCAAGGAAATGGGGTGAAGAGGGTAAGAGTACCCTTCACTGATATGAATTTGTAGAAACTAAATACATACATAATAGGATAGCCCGAATATTGCGGTTTATACTTGTTAGTCGAAATATCGGTGGAATTTCAAATTTTCATAAACATACGGATTCCAGTACATACCTGAAAATGTTGAATACTTTTCAGTTCACTCATCGGAACCGATTGTGTCGAAGGTACATTTAATTGATTAAACAATCGCGATGATGCGGACGTTTATTATACGTCGTATCCATTTGGCGAATTGTTATTGTTTTATCAAACATCTAAGACGCCCTTAGGGGGCACTTCCACTTGTCAGTCGGCACCACAATATTGAAATTATCGATAATTGGTCTAGCAATATCAGAGCAGAGGTCTCCGTAGACGACAAAATTGTTGTTTGATAATCATCAAATATCGTCAGCAATTTAATCAGAGAAAATTTATTCCCTCTGGAATTAACACCACGAAGATTTTTGGACCTTATTTCTTTTTTTTTTTTTTTCTCTTCCATTTTTGGGGCTATGGCTACCCTGAATTTTTTAGACCCATCTTCAGACCCGAGTAGCTACGCGACTAGGTCGGAAAGGTTTAAGAGGCTTACCTTTTGTCGATGAAAAACACAGTTTTTCACTTGCGATGGGGTCAAACTTCTACTATGTCGTAGTAGCTAGTAGGATGCTGAAATGTTGCTATGGCGTTGAGCAAGTATTTCAACGTCGTAGCTTTTGCTACGAAAATAAAAGTAAAGTCCAAGAAAAAGAACAAGAGAGAAAAACTAAGAGAAAAGAAAAAAAAATGGAAGAGAGTTTTTATTCATCAATTTAAGAGTCGCAGATTCCTCCTATTGATCTCCAACGGAATTAACTGACGTACACGAAATCCGTTGGGAAAGTTTCCGCGCCCTTAAAATTCGATGATCCTTACCTGATGGAATGATGGGATTTAAATCACTTCCGTTGGTTTGTTTTTCATCTTTTTATCCTTTTTTTTTTGTCTTTCTCTCATTTCTCTCTTTGTATCTACAGATCAATTTTTTGCTCCTTCATCCCTAAGAACCCAAAGGATCATGGCGAAGGTTTTATTTCGTGAGCTCCCGTAAAATATCGGGGACGTGAACGTTAATTGGTCGATGTCAGTCGTGCGCAGAGTGGCGTGTACGATCGATCGAGAGGTAAATTAGGAAATCAAAGAAGCTTTCTACCCGTCGCTCCGGGATTTATGAAGGAGGGTCATAATTCCGGGACTCTAAACACCCCCTTCCCCCTGCTACGCTATCGGTTCAACTTCGCTTCGATTCACCTCGTACGAACAACAATCGATCGATCAAACTATACTGTATCAACTCGGTTATAATTTCTTCATCGTTTAATTCTGATTTTATTTTTCTCCTCTTTTTTCTTCTCTGATTTCGACTCAAGCGCCGTATGCAAAAAGTTTGTGGTGTATTTATTTAAAAACCAAAAAAATAGAAAAAGAAAAGAAAAATGACAAACGGGCGTCAGGATGTGCCCGGAAGTTGGACGACGGGAAAAATGGACGACCACTTTTCTGCGCCATTGACCTTTTCTCCTTTACTCGGTATACTAAATCCTGAGAAAGGAGAATTGCTACGCACTTTTCTCATCCCTTAGACACGTGGGAATATATATTGCGATGTGAACACAAAGTCAATGTAGTCCTCTTCCAATGTTTTCATATTATCTTCTTGTATATTGGTATATAACGTATAGGCTCGGGATATTCACGATATCGAATCATCAAATCAGGACTACTAAAAGTCCTGTGAACTACCCTTTATTGTATTACAGAAAAATACTCTCCAACTATTTTTTCTTTTCATCTTCTTCTATTTCTTTTTTTTTTTTTTTTTTTTTTACCACTTCTCCATTTCTCAAAGGACATTGAGAAAAGAATATTACATTTTTGCATAATCGCAAGCGGGCGGATACAAAAAAAGAAAAAAAAAACTCCAAAACTGCGGAACGTATGCGATTCTCTCATAAATATGTTTCCTTTGGTGACCGGAACCACCAGTATTTTTTCCTTTTTGTGTTCGGCTTTTTTTTTCTTCTTTTTTATCCCTCTTTGGGAGATAAACGAACAGGGAATTCCACTTATAGTAAAACAACATTCTCGAATATCTTTCTCTCACACCCGTAGCCTACATAGTTCTACCGAACTTATTTTATTGTTATTTTTAGAGAGATTTTATTTAATTTTTTTTCTTCTCATTCTCATCTGTTTCCCTCGACGAAAGCAAAGAGCAAGAGGGGGAAAAAAAGAGTAAGAGAGATGAGGGGTTTGCCTACTAGGCAGCTTATGGACAAAACGTCAAGCTCAACGTTTTATCATATTCAGAGAAAATTGAGTCCTGGGTTTATGTTCACGGGGTAGGGTATTACGCAACCGGACTAAACCGAATATATAAATTCAGCAGCTGCGGGAAAAATTCTTGTGATGGAACTGACGGACCCAAAAATATATATATATATGTGTGTAACAGTATCCGGTAAGAAATCAAAAAAACTAAAGAATATTAAAAATATTTCTTTTCTAATAATTTTTGAAAATTTCAATACGATTGGTCAATGAATTTTTCCTTTATTTTCGGGTCGTATAGGTTATCACGTGCTATGCGGTTTAACAAATTTTTAAGAAGGTATTCGGGTAGAATTGGTAGACCAAGGCAATTTGGCAGCTTTTCGTGGTCCTCGTCTTGCTGCACGTCTTGGCAGCTTATAGTATAGGAGGGTATGTATGGTTCCTTCCTATTACCCAAGTTTTAAAGTGTCCTTGGGCAATATTGTCACCAGGAATATGTGTAAAATGAAGAATACCAATACCTTCTCATAGTACCTACGTGTACGACTGCAGTAGCAGAAATTCCGTATAAAACTGAAAACAGAAAAAGAATGAAACAAGAAAAAAAAAAGAAAAAAAAGGAAAAAAGGGCATCGTTCGCGGATTTTAGTCCCAGAGGATATTTCCGAGTGTCGAGTATTTTTATCGAACAGAAATCTGAAGATTGTGAAAATTTAGATATAAAACGTAGAAACGTCTGGCTCGTAGTTCAGCCGGAAATACATGTATAATACGTTACCTATATCAACGGATTGGATAGTTTTTGGAACGGTATCCGTTTTAACTGATCGCGTGATGAAATTTGATAGAGGCACGTTCACTCGAAATAACTTGGCCCGGTTTGCCACCCAGCTACCGATAACTATTCGTATAACATGTAGAAAACTTCGAAGATTTTTCTTTCCGTTCTAGCACCGGTGCGATATTCGAAACAAAAAAAAAAAAGGAATCAAAAAAAAAGGAATCAAAAATACAAAGGAAATGAAAGTTTTAATATGAACTCGGCTTTACAAAGAGACTGGGAAGTGATCGTGGGTACGTGAAGAATATATGAGAGATAATCCAACGTCGATCGCGAAATGTCTAATACGATAGCGAGGGGATATCTGACATCTCGAACGAACGCGCATGCAAATAATTCCGCGCATCAAAGTGTAGCCTAAGGGTTGTTAGCGGCACCAGAAACTCACGATCCTTTATATCCCCACCTTATATATATATATATATATATATAAACTACCTTCCTTCGTTTCTGCAGTAACAGAAGCAGAAGCAGCAGCCAGCTGTATAGCGTTTCCCTTAGCCTCGCAGATGTTGCTGGGTAACCTTTTTCCGAGCTTTTTCCACTGAGATTTATTTCACTATAATTCTCGAATTATCGATCACCTCATCTAGCTTTTTTCGTTTCTCTCTCTCTCTCTCTCTCTCTCTCTCTCTCTCTCTCTCTCTCTCTCTCGTATCGACGCTCTAATTAATTCCATACTGATCTACACCGCGAGCAATGACAAATAAAAATAGGAAAAAAAAAAGAAAAAACATTTTAATTTTCCAACGAATTGATTTTGATTAATTTTTTCCGTGACAAAGAACGAAAAAAAAACGGAAGAAAAAAATGCGTCGATTTTACTTAATCAAGGGGGGAGTAATCAACGGGCATTTAATTAACACTGTGCGGCAACTCGATTAGTTTTTCAGATCACAGAATTTGGTAAAGCTTTTTAAAAAAAAAGTTTTCACTGAAATACAGCCGCATTTTTCTAAACTCGTGTAGGTTGGATAAATTAAATGTATCGGATACATGAAAATTTTTGTTGACACTTGATTCATGTGGGTAGAAAGAGAGCGATATATGTGTAAAGAGAAAGGTGGTATAGTATAAAAGTGACCGTGGGTTGAGGTATATAATATTGGACATTGCGATTCATTAAACTAATTGGTCGTTGATCAATTACCTTTGCGAGGAGCAAATCGACTTCACTCTTCACCAGTCTTTTGGAGAATATATTTACTGTACCCGTATACATATATATTTGTACATAATATATACTAGCTACATACTATGTATAAGTGATCCACGGTTGAGTGATTAACTGAGTATGATCAATCAAGGATATTGAAAGTCATAAATTAGGGGCTCAGAACTTTACGATTTATCGTTTTAATTTATAACAATTTCCGGATATCAATAAAAATTCCACCCCCTGCTGCACCGGGTTGAAATTCTCAAGAGCTCGCTTTATACCGCTTTGAGAACGAAAAGAAAAGATGGAAGAAATTTTTTTTTTATTAGAAAAACCAAAAAAATTGTACATTTATATTTTATATGTGTATCGATTTCAACTCCAGCTGGTGTTACACATCCAATTCTTTCTGAGGCCTTAGATCATTCGAGAGGGTTCAGGTTCAGGGTTAAGTTAGGTGGCGTTGAAGGACGCGCTTTAGGGTGGGTGTAATTCCTTCTGCTCACCAAAACGAATGGAATCTCATTTCAAGAAGTATAATCGCATCCGTACGCAGCTCTTGAAAAGAACAACAGAGCTGAGTTAAAGGTCCTCTTCTGGAAAAAAAAAAGAAAAGAAAAAGTAAAATGACAGAAAAAAAAGAAAGAAAAAATGAAAAAAAACCAAGAAAGAGAAGAAATTGAAGATTGCTAAGGAGTTCTCTTTCTCTTTCTTTCTTTCTCTCTTTCGGCTGTTTTTCTTTTTCTACTCAGTTGGAAGAAGAAAAAGAAGGAAGAGGAAGATGGAGATGATGAAGAAGAGACGCGACGACAACGACGACGACGGCGTCTAAGGAGGCTGGGGGAAAAAAGCAGAAGCAATTATGTGATAAATAAGGATAAGAATAAGCCGCTATGAATGTCGTCTTCTTGGGTTATTATTGCCTTGTACATTTTCTCCTACCTCCCTCCGGTTCTATATTTTTCTCTCTTTCTTACCCTATTTGCTACCGAAAAGCAGATATTTTATATCTATATCACACACACGTATACATATATAAGGACCTATAAACGTAGGTTGGTATATAAATATACGGACATATACATACTTCATTTTTAGCTCCTTGTAAGATATAATTCAGTAACAAATATATTTTATGTGATGTTATACCTAACACTCGGTAGATAAAACTGAAACTGCGCAGGTAGGTGAAAGAAAAAAAAAAAAAAGTAAAGACAAATATTCAAGTAAAAAAAGAAATCGAATCAGTTGCTTAAATACGTGAGGGTACTTACGTTTTGAAATGACAAAAATTGATGTTGAAATTTGACGAATTTCATTTTTACGCCTACTGCAGTTTTCTATAGATTATTAAATTGTTCATGACACTTTACAAAATTAGATTCTTCGTATCTAGAATTTTTTAAAGCGGGGGAGGGAAAAAAAATATCAAGAGGAAATGGAAGAAAAAAAAAATCGGTGGTGTCTGTCGCCGTGGAAACGGGCTACAGAGACGACCAGTAGAAAATTGTCCCCATGACATCTGGATTCTTCTTTTATAACCATCAGGTTTTTACGTGCGATCGAATAAACCTATACGTGTTTCTATAAAGTATCAAGAACATTCTGAAGATATTCCATATACTTTTTCTTCTCCATATTTAGTTATATCGTTTATTTGTTTATTCATTTTTTTTTTTATTTCTTTTACTCTTTGATTGTTTTCACAGCCGCGTTTCCGACTTGAACTTTTCGATTCGTCGTCGAAGTATATGATATAATCTCAAAACAAAAAAAGGATACAAAAAAATAATACGATAGGAAGAAGAGTAAAAAAAAATGAAACTATACGAGGAAAAGTTCTTTTTCTTTCTTTCTTTCTTTTTTTTTTATAATTTTTTCATTCTTTTTCTTCGGTTCAAGGATGCGAGAAAAATTTTGTTTTGACAAAGTAAAATTTTTACCCACTCAACCGGTAGTATAATGCCAAGTATAAGAACGGCAAGGCAGTTCGAAAGTCGCGAAATAATAAAAGAGAGGTATAGGTAAAATATATAGACTATATGTATATATGTGTATGTATTTTATCTTTTGGAAAATGAAAAAAAAAAATGAGGACTGAAAACTGAAGAATCTTGAATCAAGTTGTCTCCGCTTTACACGCGTTCGTGTCAATCTTTGATAAACTTGAGATGATGTACACGTATATCGCTACAAAGCGGCGTATAAAAAAAAAAAGAAATCGAAAAATTGGAATAAAAAAATGAAAACAGTTTGTTCGGAATAAATAAAAACTTTACGATTCTCGGCTACACTATTATGTCTGGCATACCTCCATGCTTTATACCTTTTCTACCCGTTATATCGCTCTACGCATGCCGCGCGTGGAAAAGAAAAAATAAGGAATAAGAAAAAATGGAAAAAAGAAAAAAACTTTAACGACACATGAAGAAAGAGGGCAAAAGGATTGGCGTATAGGGCTATAAAATGTATATTCTAAGACGATGGGTTTTTGGTGCGCGCAGGGTGTGCATGTAGTTGAAAATTGTAACCTGATGGGAATAATAATATTAGTAATAATAATAATAGCAATAATAACAGTAATAAAGGGAATACAATAAACATGATCTTGCACGTGCTGAAAAAAATTGATACAAGAATCAAATAGAAAATCGATGCGAGTGAAATACGTGGGGGGGGGAAGAAAAAAAATATTAGGAACGGACACAAAAATGGCGGTGCGAAAATATATATATACACATAGGTACATAAAGTTGACCGCAATAACAGGAATAAACTCTGTAGCCATCGGAGGCAGATGGAAAGGATGTTTTTGGGGGGGTGGTGAAAGTTTTACGGGGTGTTAAGCCTGGAATAATATTTGGGGAGTTGGCGATCTAAACTTTGACAATGAAAGGCTCGTTAGCACGGCTGTTATATAATACCTGCAGCGAAGGGTTGAAAGGATAAAATAAAAAAAAAAAAAAAAGGAGGAGAAAATGGAATTTATTCAAATTCTGAAATATCTAAGAGGGAGTAAAATATTTGGGGGAAAAAAACGAGAAAAAAAAGAAATCCTTCGACAGCTGCTTAAAATAGATACAAATAAGGGAAAATCGTGGGTGAATCTGCTTGTGTCCCTGAATGATTATGCCACCGCTACTTTAGATTATCCTATAGGGTAAAGTTTTTTGGAAGAGGAGGGTGAGGGGTTGATAGGTCCTAAAGGGGACCTTTTTTCTTACCTTACAGAACTTAAGAAGGGGATGTCTTATAAAGTAAAGCAAAAGGAACTGACAAAAGAAAAAAAAAACTAAGTAAAAAGAAAAGAAAAACTTGCCTAGAAAGTACATACCTATGTATATATACACGGTGAACCAAAGTGACGGACGTGCAAAGCCAAGGGGTCGAGTTGTCGACACTATTTCGCGATCAATTTTGCCCCTCCCGTTTTCATCCCTTAAAGCTTTTTTTTTTTTATATCCCGCTTTCCCTTATACTTTCTCTCGCGAGTCAGGAAAGTCTTCTTTTTTTCTTTTTCTTTTTCTTTATTGTCTCTCTAGAGTTCTTCTATACGTTCCATACCAACCCTCGCACGAAACACGACCGAAATCCTGAATCTTCCGAGGATAAATTTCACTCCCCAATGTCCGACGTGCCCCTCCTTTTTACCATCCTCTTTTCTCTCCCTTAAGAAGTGCGTTATTTTAATTTAACGGATAAACGCCGCTCGCTCGCTTCCGACGTCCGTTATCCTGCACCCTCTTCTTCGTCTCAGCTTCGCATAGGTATATAGGTATATACAGTGTTTTGTGAAATAAGGGTTTGAAAAAGAGGGATGATTCTAACTCTGATAAACTTGTATGAACGTAAAGAAAATTTTTTGGTTAAACTATAAATGGTGGAACTATAACATGAAGGAACATGGATGCGGACATTTCTTACTTATATGGTTATAGCGACTTATTTTAATTTCCCTAATAGATCCTACGGGGATCGTACGTCCGTCGGTCTAGATACTATGTTATATTTTATTAATGGTAAATTTTCCCTAGTGTTGCAAATTCCCTACGTATTTTTCGTGAAAAATGACTTGAACGTTTCAAAAGACACGTAGGTAGGTAGACGCATATAACTAGATATCTCGTTTTCATATCCCATGGGGTTTGAAATCGCCCCTGAGGAAAAGGGGGCGAAATGTAACCACGCGCATAAACGTGATGTTATGTTACTCGCGCGCTCTTGGAAAATGGCGCGACGCCTCTTCATACGAAACGTGGCCTAGATTCTCGCCGATATAGCAAACGACGTATGACGTCTCTAGTCGATGCCTTACTCACCCCTACTACGATATAATTAAATCTCGAAATTGTTTAAATAAAATTAATCGCTCCAACGATTCACGTGAACAAAAAAAAAAGAAAAAAAAAGGACTTCACATCCGAATAAGATATATAGGTAACAATTTATTTAATCTGATTTAATTCTTTCGTTATCAGTTTTATTTCATCCGAATTGATCGGATAAATTTCAGATGATATAAGAACGGGAAAACAGCTAAGCGATTTAAGAAAAATCCATTCCAATATCTTTCGCTAAAGTTTTATATAGGCGGTGAAAATGCGATAGATAGCTAGCTGGGTAGTTTAGACTCATCCCGAGTGGTTCTGGAGGAACTCTAGAGAAACCTCTTAATTCTTGGGTCATGCATATTAATGCCACATCCGTTTTACTGTTGAAAATTCTATTATTCCGTTGGAGTTGCAGTAAGAGGGGGAGAAAAAAGGAGGTGGAAGAAAAAAATAAAGGAAATAAAAATAAAAAACGTCTGGAAGACAGGCGTCCGGCTCGTGCTGCACCAGAAACAGCGGCGCGGTGTGGCGCGCCAGCTGGGGGTTGATGGTTGAGAAGAGGTCGAATAAAGCGGGGACCGAAGACAGCGAAGTGGCCAGAAAAGTATCGACCTTCGAAACTCCGTTTCAAGTAACCTTGCGAACGGGCTTTACTTTTTCCGTCAAACGTTGCGAGCTCATGGAGGCGTAGAGAGTGGCGAAAGAAAGTCGTTGTGCAGTAGCCGCGGATAGGAACGGTAGAAAATAAAAAGAGACACTATTTTATTACCCCTTCCCTTAAAAAACTATCACGGTAAACTTGAGGAAGTTGTTCTTAAAATCCAAGTTCGCGTGTTTCTTGCATTGCACTAACTTCGCGTACATGTATAAATAAATACATTAAGCACACACGCGATTCACGCGCACATTTATATATCGGTACATAAAATAGTACGATTGTTTATTGAAAGTCTCAGCTGTTCAAAAGATGAAAAAAAATAATTTAAACGACCGATTTTCGATAAACGATTATTTTTCGTTAATCTCCAAGAAGATAAATTAAAAAAGAGACAAAAACAGAGAGGAGAAGAAAAAAATTAAATACATAAATAATAAAACACTTTTTTCCCCCGTCCTCCGGATTGGCTCGGGGCTTATAAACCTTGTCACAAGGGCTGGTTGGTTATCAACGTGAACAGCAAGCGCACACCTTTCCGAGTAATTTTCCCTCAATTTTATCCATCTAGATATATATATATAAGCCTCTCGTTCTCAACGCGTCTTTTGAAGCACTGTAATTGACCTCCGCGCGCGACGACCAAAGGCTGTTTCACGGTGTTTCAAAAATCCGGACGTTTCGTTTCATCCCCTACTTTTACGCTTTAACTAAATTGCACCAGAAACAGTTTGGCCTCGCCAGTTCGTATACCTATACTGTACGTCCATCAGAATAAAAAAATATCCTCGTGGGTGCCGGACAATCCGATCGCAAAATTTGTTTTCATCTCACGTCCACCCCACAAATTTAAAAAAAATGTCACAATCGACCCGTTTTTTTTCTTTATTTTTTTTTTTAATCTTAGACACAAAGTTTTATTGATTTTTTTTCATTCATTTTCTCTTGTATTAGTTATGAATTATTGAAAAAAAAAATATTGACGCGGGATAAAAATTTGCTTTCGTGGGAGTGTCGCGTATTATACCTTGCATTTGTATAATCTTGAAATTTTTTCACACCAGGGGAAACATTTCCCAGCTGTCATACGGCTGGGGTTTTCGTTGATTATAAATTTTCGGTGTAAGACGTGCCAATTTATACCCGAGAATTTTGGTTGTATCCGCGCACCTGAGGAAAAGAACGGAGGAAGCAAAAGAAAAGAAAGAAAAAGAAATAAAATGAGGAAGAAATATCTACCGATGCGATACCTGCCCGTTCCCACAATTTTCTTCTATCACACCCTCGCTCTTTTTTGAAAGTACTTATGGTTTACCCAAATGCATCCCTTAAGCTGATGATAGAACACGTACAATTTAATACAGAGCTAGAACTTGACTGTCGAAAAGGGGTCCGGGACAAAGGGATTTAGGAAGCAACATCTGCCCTCCTTATATATCATTTGACAGGAATATCTTGAACGCGCTTGTGGCATGTTGTATATTATTTATTACGTAAGTAATATCAATTACGTTTCACGTATTTCGCGAACTGAACGCCAACGCGTGACGTTAGATCGTTCAGATTTTCCGAGCTTCCAAATAATTTCAGCCGTGTAATATATGCGTGTGGATTTTTTTATATCATAAATATATCGACATCTATTATTCGTGTTCAAATACTCGGCTTAAAATCCCACCCATAGCTGCTACCCTACATATTATAACTTGACAAACAACCCTCATTTTGATGTATCAAATCCGATTGTCGCGTTGGAAAAACTCGCCTGATGTCGAGCTTTTTGTAAGGTTATAGAGAATTTGATTAACTGAAAATAAGTGAATGTAAATAAAATATATTTTTCACATACTCGACTATGTAGCTGCTTTCTCGAGGCGCGAGTTTTCGAAAACAAAAAAAATAAATAAATAAAAAAAGTTCTACTTTTTATGACCTAAACGTCCCGCATAAGTGTCTCAACTTTTAGAATCTTCTGCCCTCTCTACCTAATTTTACTCCCTCGAGACTCTCCGCTATGAGATTAGCTACGCAATGTCGCCTCGACTCGATATTACCTTCCTAGGAGGGAAAATTCTTTTCCGCATTACTGAGGGAAGATACTTGTCCACACCAGTGACGAAAGTAGAGTAAAGCATTTTTTCACTTTCCACACCAGTGACGAAAGTAAAGTAAAGCATTTTTTCACGTTCCACACCAGTGACGAAAGTAAAGTAAAGCATTTTTCACTTTCCACACCAGTGACGAAAGTGAAGTAAAGCATTTTTTCACTTTCCACACCAGTGACGAAAGTAAAGTAAAGCATTTTTTCACGTTCCACACCAGTGACGAAAGTAAAGTAAAGCATTTTTCACTTTTCACACCAGTGACGAAAGTGAAGTAAAGTATTTTTTCACTTTCCACGCCAGTAACGAAAGTAAAGTAAAGCATTTTTTAAAGTATGTTTTCACTTTCGTCACTAGTGTGGAAAGTATTTTTTCACTTTCGTCACTAGTGTGGAAAGTGAAAAAATGCACTTTTTCACTTTCGTCACTAGTGTGGAAAGTATGTTTTCACTTTCGTCACTAGTGTGGAAAATAAAGTTTTACTTTCGTCACTAGTGTGGAAAGTGAAAAAATGCACTTTTTCACTTTCGTCACTAGTGTGGAAAGTATGTTTTCACTTTCGTCACTAGTGTGGAAAATAAAGTTTTACTTTCGTCACTAGTGTGGAAAGTGAAAAAATGCTTTACTTTACTTTCGTCACTAGTGTGGAAAGTGAGAAAATGCTTTACTTTACTTTCATTACTGGTGTGGAAAGTGAAAAAATGCTTTACTCTACTTTCGTCACTGGTGTGGACAAGTATCTTCCCTCAGTAATGCGGAAAAGAATTTTCCCTCCTAGGGAGGTAATATCCTTTTCCGCCCAGGGAGGTAATATCCTTTTCCGCCCAGGGAGGTAAAATCCATTTTTGCCCTGGGGAGGTCATGAAGTCCACGCGAGAAATGAGCAATTTCTCAACTTTTTTTTTTCTTTTTGTTGTGCGTGCGTGCGTTTTTTTTCTCTCTTTTCACCGACGTCGATCCACGCAGTTTGAAATTATTCTATATATTTTTAATAAAACAGAAAATTTTACGTGTACAATTGTACACGTAGTTCAGTTGTTTTTACAAAATGGTAACAGAGTAAAAACTACGAAAGAGCAGAAATAGAAAACATAAAAATTGGGGGAAAAAATCGAATGAAAAATGAAATTCAAAATGTGGGTTGTGAAAATGTAAATGAAACGGAATAACTGCAGTGTACGAGGGGAGGTGAGCGTTGCAGTGATTTTCTGACGGCGACGAAGAGTCAGATATCTGCATGTGTATGGTATACATTATATGTACGTGAATGTAAACGATGTTGAATTTGGAGAATGACGTTTTATCGTTTGTTCAAAAATTTTCTATGTATTATGCCCATAAACATTGGGGTTGTATAAAAGGGATTCATATTTATATTTGTCTAAATAACAGAAAACTGCATCGATATACTCCGTTGGAAATAGGGCGAGGATCGTGGTACGGAGGGGAAATTGTGGAAAAAGTCAAATAAACGCCTGCACGGATAGAAACTGTGAAGCTAGTCGTATAATACTGTCATGCTAAAAGACCATTTCAGAATTGTAAAATCCCGTTATACCATGCATACCGCGTTCCTATCCACAAAAAAAAAAAAATATTTTTACTCAAACAAAATATCCGCGTTCTGCACATCCCCGCGATCGTCGTTACAAACCGTATAGGTATCGTAAATTATTATTGCCATGGAAATTTTTCATGACATCCGTATAAAATGTATCATATTTGTCACATACCTTATACGTACAATTTTGTCGTACGAGATCTTATTCGATTGAGAAAGGAACTTGGAAAAAAAATAATTGTTCGTTTCAACGATAATTGTGATAAAATTGGATACAGATTGATGAGATTCGGAATCGAGAAAAAAAAAGCTCTCCACGTTAAATCTCGGTGTTTTCTTTCTTAAAGTTTCTTATTCTTATCACCCTGTTATCCCATGTAATATATATATCTTATATGCCGTTTCCAGGGGTTTATATTATCCCGAGCGTCTGGTGCATTTATGGTCCCTATAATATATAATATTCTGATGGTAAATTATTCATGGTTACATGACTACAGCATACACATATATATACATAACGGTGTTGTAATTTTCTTACGATATATATACTCCGTATATAAAGACGACGCTGCAGTTCCCCCTTTCGTCGTTGCACTACGGTAAAAGAAAAGCTCAAGCGCCACCATAGCACCAGCAGCACCGGCAAAGTATAAAGTTATTTTATCACTTTAAATCCATTATCCAGCTAGGCATGACGTCGTTCTATGTATAGGGTAGAATATAGTATAGACGCAACCAACCCAACTGGTATTAAAATACGTCTAGTTGAAGCGAGGCGTAAGCTACGAGCAGAAACTGTGCATTAGTAGCATAATTTTAAATATTTACGTCACTGGTCCAGATATATATACATATGTATATTTATATACATCTATATGCACACCTATATAAATGTGTACGTGTAGTTCATACATACCTGGTTCTCGGTTCTCTTGGCGCCGAGTTTTTCCAGCTTCTAGTGTTGCTTTGAAAGGCGCCGGGACGCCGACGCCCGGGGATATGCTGCACCGTCTCCAGGGTGGTTTCAAGTTGAACCTTTGCTCAATCATGCACCTCTTCCATCACTCTATACTTACCCCGCTAGCGACGTACCGTTAGGTACATACTTATATATGAAATTTATATACATGCATGTATTATACATACATATTGTGTCGAAGTGAGGCAGATGTCTAGCATAGACTTTCATGATATTTATTTACTAGCTACCGCCACGGTGTTCCCTCAATTTTCATTAATTTCTTCTTTTTTGATTCTTTTTCTCCTCGTTTGTCAATTACTATGAGCAAAAGTCACTGGTTATACATATACATACCATTAGAGTACTTGTTAATCATGGTATATATATGTGCTGCAAAGATGGTCGGAGAGTTTTAGAAATTTTATAACCTTTTTTTTTCTTCTTTCTTTGATCATTTATTAAAACGACTAGTTGGAGGAACAAAAAAAAAAAAAGAAACAATGATGAGAAAATCTAAATGAAAATTCACCCACTTCTTTCACTGTCCGACGCTTCTTCGATTGGGAAACAGAATATGAAAAAGAAAAGAAAAGAAAGAAAGAAGCTTTCGATGAATATTCATTTCAACTTTCATAAAATGGCACTTATAATATGAAAGTATGTATAACTATACATGTTATATCAATTTTCATATACTTTATAAAACTTACATATGTACTATCTTTTTACTTATAGCTTATCGGTAATCCTTCTCGTTCATAGTTTTTCGAGCGGGAAATATTCGAGTTTCACGTTACATAAGAATTCACTCGTTCTTTTCTTTTCTTCTATTTTTTTTTTTCCTGCCATCAAACACCAGCTCTGCATCTTCCTTACTTTAAAATGCAATGAACCGCGCTGATCTGACATAAGTGCTGCAGCTTCCCTGATTTTTTATTTTTTCCTTCTTTTCTTTCTATTTTTTTTCTTTCTCTAAGCAGATAGACTGAAAAAAAGTATATATAAAATCGCCTCGGTGCTCTTGATTTAAAACTGCACAAATGTGAGAAAAAAAAAAGATATATCGCGAAATATATTTTTTCTAAAAGAAATGAATATGTGATTGAAAGCACATCGCGCTCGTTAGAGATTTCGAAAAGCAAGGCTCTTCTTTTCTTTTTCTTTTTTTTTTGGACACGGATTGAAAAAAATATAGGAGTAAACGAATAAAATAAAATAAACGAATAACCACGCGAGAGAATTTTTTATAATGAGACTGCAGATTAAGATGCAACGTTTTCAGTTTAGAGGAATAAAACAGTTTTGATCTGTTGTGGGGATTGGTTTTTCTTGAATTTATTTTCTTCTTTTTAGAATGGCGAGGTGTAGAACATAGAATCATGAAACATCTGCAATTAATTGCGGCTGAATTTTCCGGGCATTCGAATAAAAATTCTCAGTTCCTTGTCTCGCCGATAGTGAAAAGTCGTTATAATAATACAAGCGTATTATAGGTAAAGTGCGCAGGGTTTTGTGCGTTGTAAGTGAACCCAACCCAAACGCCAACCCCTCTAAATGTTTTCCATAATTTCCAGATTTTCCCAAATTTTCACGGGTTAACAAGAAGCTCCGACGTAATGTTCGACATTATCTTCTTCTTCTTCTCCTTCTCCTTCTTATTCTTCAACCGGTCCTAATTTCTCTTCTCTTTCTTGCCCTTTCCAGCTTTGGGCAATTTACCCTCTTCACCCGCAAAAACCTCCCTATACTCCCCCAAAATCCACCTTTAAGTTCCTGCGGGCTCTACGCTAAGGCATTGACTTAAGTGGAACATTAAAGATCATTCCGACGAATTAAAGGAGAGATTATTTAGCCACGATTACGCCGGGAATCCCAGCTTCTATTTTAACCCAACCACTTACTTCATTCTCTACTCTCTGCTACTCTGATTGTGAGTGATGCTAGACTGTTTGTAAAACTAACAATCAGTATCTTTATTTCTGCATTTCTTTTTGCTTTTCCCCACAGCGTTTCTAATCGGAACAAAATTTACGACAATGAATTACCGATTCAAAGCTTTTTATTTTTCAAATTACTTCGTTATCCAATGTCCTGAAGCTTGAATTGGAATAGGAAAAAGAAAAAAAAAATGTTTATGAGTCAACGCAACAAGCGTACGTATAGTATTCGGCTATAGCGTCGTATATTTTTATCGACCTCTGTACTAACGCAAAAGAAAAAAAAAAAATCAGAAAATTGGCAACGGGCAAAAAAAAATTATTGGATCAAAAAATATGCACTTGACATCTGTATAGTTGCGTGGTGAACAATTTTGTCACTTTGACAAATTTATTTCTTTTATTTTTATGTACATATCGGTACATTCACGAGGGCCGGCTTCGACGGTTGACGGGCAACAGTTTTCAATTTTAAAGGATTCTTTGAAAATGAAGGATTTTTTTTTTTGGTTTTCTAAAACGAAGAATAAAAAATGAGTAATAGAGAAAGAGCGACGGATGAAGAGAAAATCAAATGACGAATAAAAATGTCCTATACTCTTTCAACGGATTTATGATACGTACTTCATAACTTTTTTTTTCTTTCTCTTTTCCAATTTTCATACGATGAGAGTATCTGAAAAACAAAAAAGAAAGAACAAATAAAAATCGCTCGTATATCTGTCGGTTTAATGATTACATCCGATTTTTGTTTCTTCTCTTTCTTTTCCATAAAGAAATATTAAAAAAAATCGAAAGAACAACCTGAATCTGTGCATAAACGTTCGTATAGATACGATGAATTTTGCTTAATATGCAGTATTCACAGTACCATTAAACTCACCTGTAAAGAGGGTAATTAGTTTGTATGGCTGAGCAGAAAGCGGAAAAGTGATACTGGAGGTTCTACAGAGGTACGAACGTATACATCGTACAGTGCACGTGTAGTGGGAATCGTAGATTGCTTAGGTAGGCTGGATAATTTGGTAATTGTAGTTATGCTGTTGCATTCCAACCGCAGATGGAAAGTCGGATTAAATTGCATAGAACGGAAGATAGAACAGGTACGGAAAATACGTGGAAGATGTAAAAGTACAGCGAATCAGCGTGATTCATGGATAGTATTTTTTTTTCTTATGAAAAGATAAATGAATAAATTAGTCGCGATTTTAATGTACGAAAGAAAAAAAAAAAATTTTTTATACCAAAAAAGCTTACACTACTGCAGCTTTTGGTTAATCTTTGCGTCATTTGGTATGCGCATGTATAAACAGAATGCGGCAAATTAAACTGACAAAGTTTTATTTATATCCAGATAAATCTATACACGTTCAATTTTGTCCGAACGCGGGTCCTGACGATTCCTTTTTTTTTTCTTCCTTTCTTTTCTCTTATTTCGAAGAATCGAATTCCGGAGAACGTTAATGAAAGGAGAAACGGAGAGAGGAAACGACATTTTCTTCTTGATTCTTAGTTAATTGAAACAATTGAATTTTCCGGGAATTAGTATGATAATTGATAACAGGCTCTGACGAATAAATATATATATAGATATATATATGTGAATTGTATAGTATGATAGAATCAGAGAGTGAGAGAAATAAAAAGAAGGAAAAAGATCAATTGATGCTAATTTTATAGCGTCGGTTGGGGCGTGTGGGGTGGCTGGCGAGACGTGACTGCATCGTGGGTAGAAATAATTTTATTTTTTAAAATCAATTTCTAACCGTTAAACGTTCTGCATACATGCATATTCATTCTATCAACCCCGAACACGTTTGCCTCCGTTGCGCGACGTTACTTTGCATATACAAGACCCGATTGTGCTATTTCCAATTTTACTGCTTTTTATCTACGGAATTAAAAAAATAACGCAGAAACGAAAAATTGGATAAAATTATTATCTAACGTAAACGGAACGAAAGATTTTAAACATTTTTATCAGACATACACCTCGCCAAACTAAACTACGGAAGATTCAAACAATTTTTCCACTCGATATATTTCTCGGCGCGCAACCACTTTATATAATACCGACACCCTTCGCGTGACTTTATACATATCTGTGTTACATATACGTTATATTGAAAAAAATTTCATGCCATACAGATTCACTTGTCACCTAAATTCCTCTTGAAAATTCTTTTATCGATGTATCGATTCGCGATAGTTTGACATGGAAAAATTTGAAATCTAAACTCAGAAATCACTCAACTTGCTTAAACCGATATACACTCGCCATAGGAGTTTTCACCCCCTCCCCCTCCCTCCAATCTTTCCTCCTTATTTTTTTCATCCCTAAAAACGCGAACAACTTTATTGCGAAGCTTCTTCCTGGAAGTTTGTGTCAGATCTTTTTTTTTTATTAGTTCTCTTTTTTTTCTCACGGATTACACGATACAGAAATATATATATTCAGGATCTGAACGGCGGAGGAGCTTATTTGAAATTTTAGTGTGAAATTTTCACTCGGATTCTGATAGTCGGGATATCTGGTAGAATATTGAGGATATTTGGAGATTGTAGAGAAGAAATCTAGAAAAGGAAGAAGAAATGAAATCGGATAGGAAAAAAGCGACGTCCATTCTACGATATGAACTCCTATATACATCGGCTGCTAACAACTTACATGGACATGAGAATCCCCCAATCCAGAAGTTTGACAACTCCAAACAAGTTGTTGGAACAAGTAGGAGCAAAATAGGGACATATAATAAGCCCCTAATACTACCCAGTGGCGGAGAAGGTGGGTTGGGCGTTACTTGGGTCTAAAATCTCAGCTGTATGGTGCATGGAAGGTGTGACGCATTGTGTCAAGCACAATGGAATAACACCGAAACGGTGGTCTCCTGTCTGACCGGAAATACGCGTATCGACTATTGTCCCATTGTTGAAACGCGAAGGCTTACATTACGCCGTGGTCGTATAATGGTCTGAAGATAAACGCGTCTATTAGAAGATGAAGATTTTGAAAGCTCCAAACTGCACCCGATGAGAAAGTTTATTCGTTTTAATTGACGCCATTTGTACGGTCGGATCACGAATGAGCAAAATTCAAGCAATTAACACCCGTGAATTGAAGCTGCAATGGGTCAACCACTAACGAATGATCAATCGGGCAAACGTAGGTACTCCATTCATTCCCGATCAACACCCTTCAACAGCGAAAACCAATCGACACCCTGGAAACAAACGATATTTCGTTCCAGGAACGATTACTCATTATTTTCAACATTCCATTTATTTGGGGAAATACGATTTGAAAATTGAGAAAATTTTTACTATTTCAGTTTCCAAATTTTTTCCATCATCAAAGAGACGATTTTTGAACTTTGAAAATATTCACGAAACGCCTATTTTTTTTTTTATCGATTTCAAAAGTTTTGCACAATCTTCAAGTAATGCCAGCTTATTCGCACGATTTTGGCATTTAGATAATCGAGAGTACACAGGTAGATTATTTTTTTTTTCAGTGGATTGCATCCTTCTTACCTATTTTCCCCCTTCTGGCCCACTGTCCTGTTTCAAGTGGGGTATTAGAGTTGCGCAACGGGCGCAGGTGACCCGATCGGGTCTGACAATGGATCGATCGAAGCGTTTCGTTAGTTCAGGGTGAGAGATGCCCCGGCTATTGGGATTCGCGGAGCGTGAAATGGAGATAATGATTGGCGAAGCAATCAGCTAACCAGACCGAGTCAGGCCGAGCTAATCACGGCGGACGTGTGCATGTTTGAATTAAGTCATAAACGGTCCGTTGGGAATGAATCAGCCGCAGCTACCCATCAGTTTACCGCGAGGGTAAATTTCAATTGCTTCACCATTGCTACATATTGTATCTAGGTATACATGTGTAGTTCGCTACACGTGCAGTGATTTGACAAACAAACAAACAAATCAACTCAATCCGAAAATCATTTGCGTCTTATTTCATTTTATTCAATTTTGTTATATTCATTTGTCCATTTTTTTTTTGTTCGTTTTTACATTAACTCGCCATGAAACCCCCTGTACGTAACCAAGTTACATTAGGAGCCAATTTCACGCGAGTTATTTCTGCGTTACACACCCTCGTGAATTAATTAACCCCCTTTTACCCCTACGTATGGAAAGTTTAAAGTATATACCCATCGACAGCTAAATCGTGTGCACATAGGAGTAGGGGGAAGAAAAACGAAAAGAAATACATCGAGCACCCAAAAACACGGGCTTTTTTACATCAGAGAGCATGTGTTTTTTTTTTTTCTTTTGGTTTTCGCCAATTTTAATTTGCTTTGACTGAAATATAAAATTCAGGTCACTTTTTAGAGCTCGGGTTATCGAACTGAAAATTGGACTTTTGATAAATTGAACGCTGCTTGTATAACATGAAAAAAGAAAAAAGGTATAAAATATACGTCAGTGCAAAGTTCATGTTAAAACTACTTCCAAATTGTCCCTCAAAGTTTGAGGGTGATTGGGCTAACTCTGAAAATCGGGTTATTTCCCAGGTTGATCAATCGCGATCGTATTTGCCCGAGGGTCAGGTGTTTCCCGGAAGTCAGGGTTATGTATTATATACATACCATGTTCAGTTGTTTTGCCTCCGAGCAATAGGGGCTGGAATCACCCATCTGTGATGTCTGTCCCTAATAGTTTACTTAAAAATTTCGTCGTTACTTCGGAATTCCCTGGGGACGAATGAAAAAAAAAAATGAATCAAAAAGAAAAGAAGAATAGAAAAACTAAAACAAAAGAGAAGGGAACAAAAGAAAATTAACTCTTCTTTTTTTCTCTTGGTTTTTTATTTTTTTGAACAACTTCTGTACAGCAGGTGGCGAATTTTGAATTCCGGAAATTCACAAAACCGTGGGGTAGTATTTGGAGGTAAACCTGCGCCTGCAGGATCTCTCCGCATTATTCCTGCAGGATTCTGGGAGATACCTATACGAAACAACCGCCGGTGGTTGTGATGGTGATACTGCTGTGGGTATAACGAACCCTGGATTTGAATTCATTGTTTCGAGAGGGCAGCTACACGAGCTGGTTTGGTCAGCGATATATTATCCGCTATTATTGCAGCGGACACGTACGCCGTCGAGCTACAATGCAGGGATTTAGACACTGATCTCCATATTTTAATTAAACTCCGCCTCCTACGGGATTCAAAGAGGGTTTGAAGGGAGGAGGGAGGGGAGAAGGAAAGGTGACGTGTGTACAACCTACTGTGCCAAGCTCCGGAAACTTGCCTTTTGGTCAGAATTTGAAACCGCACCGTAAAATTTTGTAGCTGATAATACTTCGTTCTTTGATCAAAAAACGAAATAATATGTAAGGATCAAAAGGACAACCCGTGCGAGGGCAAAGGATCGTGTTGATTTTGGTACAAACCACCCGCGGATTTCATCACAGGTTCATTTGTTTACTTTCACACGAAAATCGGCGGACTCTCTTTGAACGATTTAATCAGACGGTAACAAAATTGCTGACCACCCTAATACCCATATAACATAAAGCAGCATTTCGCGCTATAGAATCTATGCTACTACGATTTTGTGAAATACAAAAATCGGACCGTGGGGGGAAGAGAAAAAAAGAATAAGTATTTGCAAATTATGTCCATTTTATTTTTCGTTTCTGCCAGGACTGAATTATTTTGTTCGGAAATTATGTACCCCTTTATGGGGATACAGAGGTAAATATGAAACTCATTGAATTAACTAACTAGAAAATGTTCGGTGTTGGGGTATGGGGAAACCTGCTGCGTGGGGAGATTCGTATTGTATAAAAAAACAGGAGAATGAAAAAAATGAAGAAAATAAAGAAAAATAAAATGATGATAAAAAAAAGGAGGTTGAAGGGTGGTAGACGTGGAGTTGAAGTACGTAGCTTGTAGGGTGGAAGCAGTTGGTGGAGGGCATCGTGGCTCGTTTGGCGGCATATGCCTCTTGTACGGCGCGCCGTTTTCATCGTACATCAACAACGTGATTCCCATGCATACTGCCGGTGTTTGCGGCTGCGCGAAAAAATTCTACTTTTTTTTTCCCCAGAAGCTCCGTTCTGTATGCCCTGAAATATCCGAGCTTTCTGATATTATCCCTCTTTTCTTATGTACCTATTTTGCAGACCTCTGGATGATCGGATTTTTTTTTTCTCTCCTCTCATCCACGAGAAAGTGTTTGAAAAAAACCAGATGCAGGGGTGAGAATAGAGTGAGATCGCAAACTCAGGCTATTACACCGTTCGATTCCTGACACCGTATGAAAAAGTGAGAGATAGAATAAATAATGACCAAGAAAGAAATTTGAAAATTTTAACATCCTTGAGTTTTAAAAAGAATCAAGGTCAAAAATCGTTTCACAAAATCTACGTACCGATTTTAACTTTCTTTCGTTTTGGTTCTTTTTTGTTTTTATACTCCTCAACCGAACGATTCACTGGATACAATTTGCTAAAAGCTTTCAGTAGGCGAACTCTGTTATTACACTTCCAAACTGGTTGGTGAAAACTATACACTATATACAATTTTACCAAAGTGATAAAGAAACTCAACTCACCTTAGCCAACGACACACTTATAAATTTACTTTTTTCCCTTCAACGAAAGCAGATAGGAAAAAAAAAAGAAATTTTGAATCATAAACTGCAGGTGAGCTACTTTTTCATCGTTGTGCGTTGCCCTGGGTTAGAATGGAGGAGAATTTTTTTTGTTCTTTAAAAGAGGTGGAAGTGTGGAGACTGATTGCGATCGTGGGTGACGGGGTTTCACCGGCCGTTAATCCTAAAAACCGAGGTCTCTGTCCGCTGTGGCTCGCTGGGATCTACGTTGTGTCCAGGCTTACCTACTTGACTATATGTATATAAAAGGAAGATGCGGTATAACGGAGGGCGGCGCGTACGTGCGAGGGGGAATAAACGACCCTCGACTCAACGGTAAAATGAATTATGCTAATCTTTAGTTGATTACCACTAAGAGGACTACGAGGGTGCCACCGCTTGTCCCATGACGCCACGCCGTACCGGGCCGACTTTCTCAACCCTTTACTCATGGGACATCCGAAACCCTGCCCCGGTAACGACCCTATAGAATTATTTAATTACACCTTTTATTTTCCCTTCCAACACCTCGGAAGTGGTCAGGTGAATGGAAGACTTAATTTTTTAGGTGTTGCCTCGGTAGGATTTTATCTTAGTATTCTTTTTTGGCCTGTTCTTGAGAAATAGATGATCGTAAGAGGTGTATATTTTTATTGCGTTACATAACCTTTTATATCGACTCTTCTAGAACCATCGACAAGTTATACAACAAGTAATCTAACGAACGATTGAGAAAGCCAATAAAACAACATGGGATAATTAAAAGACGAAGAATATAACTGCTGATTCTGATACTGCTGATGTTATTGCTGAGTATAAAATATAATAAAACATCACCCTATTACGAGGAGATGAAGAGAGTGGTACTATAGCGAAAGAAATAGAAATAAGAATCCGGGTGATATCGGAATTCTGAAAATAAAACTAGCTGAGAAAAACATCGACCAATTCCGCTTTGATCATCAGGAAGTGGAAGAGTAGGTAACTTGAATTCGACTTTGACGAAAGACGAAGTCGCCCGTTAGAATTCTACATACATATAAATGATTTCCTACGTACATCCTCAACAGCTGCTCACACTTTGACCAGTGTCTGTACCTTTCTCTGAGCACCTTTTGTCTGTGAGACCTAAAGTTTCGAAACTACCCTCTGAAGGTCCAACTCGAAACCCATCCGCCCCAAACCCCTTTTGGTCCTTATTTCCCTGAGTCGACCGCTATTGTGTCCCAAAAGTGTGCTTTCTTTCCGGCTCTTAGCAAATTGTCTTCTGATAGAGGTGTATTTGTACATATATGTATATATACCAGTGTCGTTTATTAGGGAAAGAATCTTTCGCTTTTCCGTGATATGGTCGAAACTCCAACTGCGCAAATCTTCGAACTATTTACTTTTTTCTTTTCGTTTTTTTTTTTTCTGTTTTATTTTTAAGTTTTCAACAAGCTTTCCGCGGATCAGCTCTCAAAGACTATTTGGTAAAAACCGTAGCGCCCAGCTGCCTGCTTTGGAATGGCCAATAAAATTGAACCCCTCTACCGCCTTTAGAAATAAACTCTCTAATCCCAGGCGTTCCGAGGCGCGGTTTCGGGTTGCTAATCGAGTGCTACAAATCCTCCTAACGCGATGCGGTAAAAGGATCGAAGGAAAACGCGGGAATCTACACTGCGGGTTCGCGACGTCCTTTAAAAATCACCGTGCCACCGTTCCCTCGTCTATCAACCAACCCCCCCCACACCGATTCTCAAGGTATATATATCCCTTTATTCGGAAAATCCTTTTTTCAGACCTTCCAATTAGACGGTGCGAACAATTGAAGATATACTCTAAAACGCATCGTGAAAAAAAATTCATAGAAACGAACAAACACACGAAAAAACTGATTGCGAGTAAATTGATAACCGATGCGAAAAGGGCAAGTTCTTAGGAATAAAAGAGAGCGATGAATCTCAGTGGAGAGTGTGAGGGTGAACGGGTTCTCGTACTTTATCGGCCCAATTAAGTGCGACTTCGTTTGCAGACCGCAACAGATACCCACCACCTCGACGGGACTCACCCGCAGACCCTCTTCCGCCTCTGACGCGTTGGTTCATCCACGAGTAGAAAGCTGGGCCACACAGACGAGAAAAGCTTCTGCAGTCTTCCCCACCCTCCCCACCCTCCCCCAACTACTACTACCACCACGATCACGCCACGCCACAACGCCTCACGTTCAAGAGCATCCCCGACCACAAACACGAAATCACTCTCCCATGGCACTGTTTGCTCTTCCCACCCGCAAAGATATAGAGGCTTGAACATTTATTTGCCGTGAGATTTGCCCGCAAGGTTTGATGTAAACTGGACAACCGCGTCATACCTTTTTCTAACCTTCATTTCGACGAGTATTAAATAAATAGTTTTTTTTTTTCTTTTTTTTTTTCCTTTTTTCATCGCAAAATTCTGGACGAATCTTAGACAGAGATTGAATGTAGGAATTTTTGATAGGGTTGATTTTATTTTATTTTAGTTTTATTTATTTTTTCTCACGGTAGGAGGGTGAATTTGTACGGAGCTTTTCGTTTAAGATAGCAGCAGCGGATGTTCGGAACGAATTGCTATCGTTCAGACAGGGAAGAAGACAATTAGGAGTTTTAGTATTGTAGGCACTAAAGTCCCGCTTAATTCACGCAAGGTTCAACCTGGATTTAATTTAAATTACAAACCGAGTCACCCTTTCCACCCTTTCCACTCATCCTCGATCCCTCACTCTATACCAGAACTCGAGCATCACGGACTCTATAACTAAACTTAACTTAAACTCGGATCATTACCTCGCGTTTTCTCAGTTTACTTTAACTCTCTTCCCTATTCGCTCTTCGCTTATCATAAATCATAAACTCAACTCTCAAGCTTAACAATTGCTGGTGCTGAGGGTTGTGTAAAACCAACGAAATCATCGTTATTCGTCAACCTCATCCCTGCAGAAACTTGTAAAATCTGAAAACCCCCGTACTACGTTCCTAAGCTCTATAATAATTGTCATCTCCACGAACTTACGAGTACTACGATCTTATATTCTCACTGTATATGTACACAGAAAATTATCTATTCATCGATCAAAAATATCACGGAGATCGGAGACATTAGAGGAAAATTTTGAACACGATGAAAACGCCATGATTCAAATCCTGGAGAATTTTGCTATAACAATTTATTCCACGACAGGGGGAAAATTTTACAGTTCAAAATGATGACGTTACATTTTCTGTCGAAATATTTACCATGCTAAATTTATTACACGCTGCAGTACGTACAGCCCACAACGGTCTCTGTAAAAGACTGATCCTCTGGTTCGTTAGGATTTAACAAAGGCTGTCGTTTTAATTTATTTTTTTTCTTCTTTTTTTTCTTTTTCAAAGGAAAATGAGAGGGCGTATGAACCTTTATATATACGTTTACAATGACGCGTCGTCAGACCTAATGTGTATACGTAATTTAATACGTGATGAATTATTTAGAAAGTAGTAGCGGTAGTAATACGCGGTACTAAGCGTAAGGGAATCTACGGCTTGGAAATTGTAACGAGAAAACTGTCCGTTGAATAATCCTACCCAATCCAATTACAAAGTTTAACCTTGGTAGGTCCAGAAATTACCAAGCAGATATTATTTTTAGATATAAATATAAACGCCGCAGGGCAAGTCGACGTGTGTTTTTTTGAGAACAACGGTTTTTGAATCTGTCATATTTATAATTGTTGTTATTCATTCATTTATTTGTTGAATCTTTTTTTTTTTTACAGTGCCAAAGGTGGAGATAGTCGACGAACGTGGAGCAACAGCGGGTGATAAATTTTACAAAGCTGGAAGTACGATAGAGTTAAAATGCGTGGTCAGTAAAGTTCCACATCCCTCGGGATACGTCACTTGGCGACACGGTGCTCGCATGTTAAACTACGATACGACAAGAGGAGGGATCAGGTGAGAATAAAACCAAAGTATTTTTATAACAAATTTTTTTATACAACATCCGAATTTACTTGTAACCTGAAATTTCGAAGGATTGAAGAACTGAAGACTCAACAGAGCGCACCGCTATACGTATATTAATTACTGTACAGTTGCGGTTCGTTAGAAGTTTCGTGAGACTTTTTCAAAGTTCTGTGGCGCTTCAGGTTTTCTCTTACACACGTACCAAGCTCTTAAAATTTCATCGAATTTGGAGGGGGCTAATTTTACGATTTATCGACATTTTCTCATTGATAATCGAATATAATTTGCAAACAGTATTTCACGATTCTGAAATACTTACGTAAAATCAGTCGAAACTTTTCAACTAAAAAGCGATCATATACGAGATAATATGAAGTAAAAGTTCGTGCAGCACGCAGAGATGAAGTAGACATAATTGGCCCGATAAGGGATTGGAACATCCCTTGAATGTTGATCAGTTTTTGCAGCGTGCATATGGTGCAGGGGGTTTATATGGCCATTTGTAAATTTCAATTCATCACACATATTATCGACGTTTCTTTATCGCGCGTTATTCTCGTGGATATGCATCGCGAATGTAGCGTTGAAAAAAGAACATGCGGTTTTTCCCTCCTTCCATGCTATAGCGTTTCCTCTTTCTCATCTCTTTATTTCCGTCTCCCTCCCACCACCTCTTTGCCCTCCCGGTTTCGCCGTGCTGTTTTTCCCAAGGGTAACAGCGAGGCATCCGGATGGTGTGGAAGGTTATTAATAACACGTACGAATGGGGTGACCGAGTGGGTGGGAGATTCAAGTACCTACAGCACGAGATATTCGGGCGAACGATAACCGATGCTTTTTATTAGCGCAGCGAAACCTGACCGGCCTAGGAATTGGAGTACGGATTTTGCGGTCGACGATTGAATGACAAATATGGCGACGAAACGAAACTGAAATAAACTAAAATAAGAAAAGAAAAAATAACCGACACGATATTCCAACAGCTAATTTTTTTCTTCTACCGATTTTTTTTAATGGATCGTATAAAAATTGAGGTCCAACTCTCAGCGCAGAAATATTTGTGGATATATTCTTTGGAAAATTTTATTCTACGATCGATGTACATATTCTGAATTCATCCATCAATTCGTTTCCAGGAAATTCTCATTTCGATGAGCCAACAATGAGTTATCGACTTCTATAAAATACATTTGCCGGTAGTTCGGAATGAATGGGAAACGGTACCAATTTTTATTCGAGGATTACCAGGATATAAACCGCGAAGAGTTTCAGGGATTAGAATTGTAAAATATTCTTCGATTTATCATCGGTAAATATAATTCACAATCACTTTCTCGAGTCTCTGGTGATCAAAGCGTCGTTGTTAGCCAAGACCACGTTTTTAAATTACGGCCTTAGAAGCCAACGGCAAGGGTTGTTGGTGACCAAAGAGCAACAAGGTTGCGGTGCAACGAGCTGATATATAGTAGTTTAACATTATTACCTGCTCCAGAGGATAGAGTCGCGGCCACCATCCTGTATAGGTGGTCCCTTCAGAAGACCAGAAGCAGCTGTGCGGTCCAGAACTCAACGTTCTGAGTTGAACGACTTCCTACTAGCTATCGGTAGCGCCTCAGGGTCCCCTAGATACATACAAAGTCACCCTTCTCTCTCTCTCCCTCTCCCCTCCCTGGCCGCGATACCCAAAGAGGGAGAGAGAGAGAAAGAGAGGGTGCGAATCTCATGATAGTCGGGAATCAATACGATCGTCGTTTTATAGCTAGAAATACGATGTGACCGACAGCTCTTTGATTTGCAGCTTCCGGAAAAGTGGAGTCAGGGTGCTGAAAAGCAGACCCTTGGCAATGGGGGTGGGATAAAAAAAAATAAAAAATAAAACAAATGAATAAGCGTCAGAAAAAATAGAAGAAAGGTGAAAAGCGAGGGGGTAATCACTCGATATATAAGTGTCCCAACCATTTCACATTTCACAACTATTTCACAACTATTTCACACTATTTCATACCATTTCATACCATTTCATTTCAAAATTGACAGTCCCAAGTATTTCACAAGCGGTTACTCCCTCGTACAAGAGGTCAAAATACGTTAGAAAAGTGTCCTGCGATCAATTTTGAAAATACTTCATTTTTTACTCCAAAATCGAAGAAATCCAAAGCGCTGTATATTAGATTTTTGTCGATTTTCGGGTCAAAAATCGACATTTTTTTTTATTGGTTTCCCTATGGTATTCTGACGTAGTTTGAGCTCAGGAATCCAAATTCGCAAGTTAAAGTGATCTATCTATAAATTTGATCGAGTTATCGCCGATTTATCACTCCGAAGAGTCAAAAAATGAAGATATCTCGATGGGATATTTTTCTAGCTCAATTTAGTCGACGGATTCGTGTTCCTGAGGTCAAAATACGTCAGAAAAGTGTCCTGCGATCAATTTTAAAAATACTTCATTTTCGGCCCAAAAATTGAAAAAATCCAAAGGGGTATGCCTTAGATTTTTGTCGATTTTGGGGTCAAAAATCGACATTTTTTTAAATCGATCGTAGGACCCTTTTCTGACGTATTTTGACCTCAGGAATACGAATCTGTAAGTTAAATTGATCTATCTATAAAATTGATCGAGTTATCGCCAATTTATCGTCTTGAAAAGTGAAAAAATCTAGATATCTTGATGGGATATTTTTCTAGCTTGATTTACTCGACGAATTCGTGTTCCTGAGGTCAAAATACGTCAGAAAAGTGCCCTGCAATCGATTTAAAAAATACTTCATTTTTGTCCAAAAAATCGAAAAAATTCAAAGTATACCTTAGATTTTTTTCGACTTTGGGGTCAAAAATAAAGTATTTTTGATGTATAGGTGTCCCAACCATTTCACATTGCACAACTATTTTGCAGCATTTCACACCATTTCATGAGCGTTTCACTAGTATTTCATAGCATTTCAAAATTGACTGTCCCAAGTATTTCACAAGCAGTTACCCCCTAGGTGAAAAGCTCGTAGAAAAGAGGAGTTTAGATCGTAAGTCTGGAGCTTAATTCGTGTTTTGATTCTTATCGCATATTGAAACAATTAATCTCGGTATAGATGGGTTTTTCCTCTTTTTTTTTCAACCCTTTATTCATGTTCTACCGTATTTCATTAGTAGTTGGAGGCGGCTGCCTCTGGTAGGGCTTTTCAATTACAGGTGGTCAAGTTCTCGAAGCTTTTATTACCTCGAAAATTGGGAGTAACGAACCTTGAATAGCTATTCAAGAGTCAAGTTTTTATTCAGACCTTGGTATTAAACAGATCAAACAAAATAGCGCGAGACTGACGCATAGTCGATGTTAAAAAATTGAAAGAATAGAGAATGAAATTTGGGGGAATAATAAAAATGTGAGCAGACATGGGGAAAAAATAGAATAGTACTCAATGTGAATAATATAAAGTATTATACCCAATAGTAATAGCGGGTCAATTTATTATTGACAAAAGCTTTCAGGATTTCTATTTGAAAATTCGCGATAGAATGATATAGGTATAATATCGCTTCGGTGGGCAAATTTGTAAAAATACCATATTCACGAGGTATTTTTGGGATTGCTGGATGAGTCGGAATTTCATTCATTCATGAGATAAGGAATTAATCGCGAGAGTGAGAGCTCGGTAGGATCGCGAAACTTGATGAAAAAAAAAATGTATAGAAATATTGAAAAAGTCATCCTGAAGAATCGAGAGAATTAACACAGAAGGAAAAAAAAAAGAACAGAACTGGGAAGTATAGGAAATTGTCGAATGATAAAAACAAACAATTAATCCGATTCCACAATTTTATCTTTTAGGTAAAATGCGCGCGTTTTGTGGGTTAACAGTGACGCTCGTGGCGAGCCGGGCAGTGAATATTTCATGGGATTCAACACCCCGCTATTTCCATTTTACGTTTTACATTTTCCATTTTCAATTTTCCATTTTCTATTTACCCTGCGCACTACGCGACTTCCACTTGCCACTTTCAACTTCTCACTTCACAATTTTACGCCAAAATACACGTATACACCCTATACCATCTATATCATGCTCGTATATTATACATGTATTTATAACCTATACAGAAGAAATTTAGGCGATTTGTTTGCCGCACGTCACGCTTAAGAAGTTAAGCGGTTTTACTGCATCATGGCGTATCAAACCAACCCCTCCCTTCTCCCTCGTACCACCCTTTTCATCCCGTCCCACGTTACAGATGGATCTGCAATCTACATTTTCTACCTATGACACGGTACCTTTCATCTCAAATTCTCCACCTCGACAGTCACTGCAATTTTCGGTTCAATCTACAGGACCTGATAAAAAAAACAAAACAAACAAACAGACAGAAAGACCGTCCTCATGAATTTCATCATTTTATTTTTTGTCCTTCCAACCCTTCCATTTATTTATTCTTTTTTTGCCTTCTTCCTTTTTTTCGATTCCTTTTCTCTCAATCTTTGTCTTCTCCTCGATACAGTCGTCCTAGAATGAAAGGTGAAAGGTTATATCATTATTCCTGATCCTCGTCTCCAGTATAGCGGTCAGTTTTTGATCCCACCGATCTGTAAGACGTCGACTTCTATGAGTAGCTGGTATATAAAGATCCAAAGTACAAGCCCTGAGGCTCAGATAAAAAATCAATGAATGATCTCAGCGCGACTCAGACTCAATTCACCGAGTAACGCTACGTGTGTATCAATGAGGTATTGATATCAGCTTCGTTCGGATTGAACAGGGAGAAGCCGATGAAATTTTATTATTATTACTATCATTATTATTATTATTATTACTTTTTTCATGTCATTGTGTTGTCGAAAATCAATGCTGGGAAACAAATATTCATTGTTTGATAGAAAAGCGAAATAGAGGAAAATAATTATTTTTCGACAAAACCAGAACGAAAAAAATAAATAATGGCCAGCTGGAATTGAACGAGTTTATGAAAAAAAAAAACCATTTTTTTGATATCGTCTATCTTTACTTTTTTTTTTTTTTCGTTATCCGAAAGCTTTGAATGTACGCGGGCGAGCACGCCAAGGCCGTATCCTTAAATCTTGGTTTTGATGTTGTAAAAAAAAGGCTGAAAAAAAGAATTGGAGTGAGGAGATTGTGGGATAGGGATTGTCGTGAAAACTCACCGATAATATTCGCGGACGACCGAGTGCGCGTGGGTTGCCAGCCAGCTCTCATTACGCGGAATGTTTATTGAAATTTTTATGTACACTATTTTGCATTTTTATATTCGTGCTTGCGGGTGGAAAAAGCGCGAGGTAACTCTGGTATGTGATGCTGCTGCTCTTGCTCCTGCTCCTGATCCTGCTCCTGCTGTTCCTGCTGGTTGTGTAGGATACGTGGGAATTCTGTGCCAGAACATCTCCAACTAATGGACCCTTAATAAGAGCACGTTATATTAACGGGTGCACGCCTCAGGACACGGGATGTTAATTAAGCAATTTCGACATTATTTAGTAGCTGAAAATCTGTCCCCCATATTTTGGGTACGTCCAGAGGTGTCCCTGGGGCGGAGTAAAAACAGCGATATCCGGGCTAACTCCGGAAGCTTTTCATTTTCCCACAATTTTTTGACCTCGATTTATCCGATTCCTTCTAGTTCATCTGGAACGTTGTTTTTCTGTTCGATAAAGAGGAAAGGTACAGGAAAATTAAACCCGGTTAGGATCGTTGGAAAATTTACATTCCCGAACACTCGAGAAACATTACAACATCAGTTTACATATGCCGTATCACATCTGGAATATGCGAATCAATTTAGGAAGAAGGAGAGGATATAAAAGTAAAAAAAAATGGAGAGTGAACGACTCAAAGTTAGGTGTTCCAAAGTGTACGAAACTAACCAAATCTACTGCAGGTTGCATTATCCATATTCTATGTATGCCCTGCACTACTGCGAACTGTGAATAGTAGGGAGAGTAGAAAGGTACACATTGGGAATCAACTTTCCAACGGAAATTTCCGTTACTTCGGTATACCTAATATGGTGTGGGTTTAGGTATGTGGCGTGCAAACGAAAGACGAGGTCTTGTTTACTTCAGGAAATGAAACTGTTGGATGGAACCGCAAATCAGATAGTAGACGCTTTTCCACGGAAAGCTAAGAATAAGTTTGTTCTTCTTCTTTTTTGGATAACAAAATAATCACCATTAGTATAACAGTAATTCATTGTTCCAGAAATTGAGTAGGACTAAAACTTCGTTGTCAATTTATATTGACAGGGGTGTGACAGAAAAGAGTAGAAAATAAAGTAAAAGAAGTATCAAGATGAGCATGTCTTGGAAGATGAGATTCCTTGCGATCAGAAGCTGCAGAAGAAAATTGGCTTTCCACTTTTCCCATATCAAGGTTGGAAATGAAGATATCTATAGGTTCAGGGTGAAATGTCGAAGCGGCGTATGTCGGGTTCTTTTTCTGTGTATCCAAAAACGTCGGTAGTACATAAGCACATATGTGTGGTAGCTGTTGGTTGGATCTCGATGGTATTAACCTCACAGTAAGTTGGGTGAGGCTACTACTTCCTGTGCAGAAAGTTTGGTTAAAGTGTCCGACAAACTCGTGGTGACGGGTCGTTATCTAGCGTAGGTTAAATCCACGTCCAACACATAGAGAGCCTGCTGTTGAACACAGCGTCGTCATTGGTGAGTTCGAATGGGCAGCAAGTAGACACACGGATGGGGGTACCGTCACTTTGCGATATCCTTGCCCCCACCGTACCCTTTACCTCATCGCTATGCCCTTGTCTTCATCTTTGCTCGGTTTGCCGTTGTTAATGTCAAGAGTTGTTGCCGCTCTCAGAGATAAAGGTCCGTTACGGGCGTCGTTATATACTCGCTAGAGCAAGCTCTATAATCGAGAGAAGTGAGAAGTGGGAAGTGGAAACTGGGAAGTACTGGGGGATGAAGTGAGAAAGGTGGGTAGATAGGTGTACACGCTGTTTCAAAGTGGTAAGCGTCAGTTGGAAGTAGGAAGTTCTGGACCAACCGAACCAAGCAACTAACCGAGGTACAAGGCGTTGATGTTTGGGGTATGAGGACCAGACCTCGTACAGGGTTGGATACAGAAGGTCGTAGGGTTTGTCGGTCGTTCGGTAATAGCTACCGGTGTGTTCGTACACATGTATATAATGTATAATATGGCCAACCATCTTATAACAAATACACACGTGAATTTCAAGTGCGCTCCTCTCATATATACCTAATATGGATACAGAAACTTGGCGTAATCAGAGTGAAACTCACGGGTGCGTTTCAACCGGGTAGCGAACTTTGTAGGAATGGA
This sequence comes from Athalia cordata, assembly GCA_963932425.1. Classification (NCBI taxonomy): domain Eukaryota; kingdom Metazoa; phylum Arthropoda; class Insecta; order Hymenoptera; family Athaliidae; genus Athalia; species Athalia cordata. Next base: position 4,281,628 of record OZ010627.1, read on the forward strand.
GGGGGGTTCAGTGGAGAATGGAATTTATCTGTGCTTTAATCTAGCAGAGCTTGCAGTCAGCTTAAACCCGTTTATCCATTTCCATTTAGGTAAATCAGTTGAACGAACACCGTAGAGTTACTGAATGTAATATAAGCAATTCGTTAATATATCCACTCAAATTTTCACTTCAACTTGCGATGATTGTGCTCTGAAAAAAAAAAATTCTTCGAGCATACGATTGGATGAAAAAATACTAGTGCTTTTCAAGCCCCCTTTGCACCGTTGAAAAGTAACATTCAACATCTGAGAGCCTCTTCTCTGCCGACGTTTCGAAAAAAATTTATCCACAGAAAAAAACACAAGTGAAAAAAGCTCGCACGTTTGAACATGGGATGAATGAAAGCTGAACTTTATAAATTTCGAGAAAAACATCTAGAAAAAAAAAGGACTTGAACTAGAGAGAATCTTGCGCGTACTAGATCGGGTCAATCGTTTGCTAGTGTTTTATTTTACTCTTACTCTGTTCTTGTCGGTTTTTGTCGGCTTATTTCTTTTCATTCGTTCCTTGCTCCACCTCTATCTTTCTTCGAGTAAACAACAACAAATACGGGGTGAAAATAAATCCCGGATTAACCTGCGGCTTAGGAGTTGCCTCTCGAACTTTTAAAGCTTTATCCAACCACAGATTCATCGTTTGATTGCGAAAGCTCAGTGTAGCTGCAATTTATATTCATTACGTAATGATAATATCATGAGGATAGTACTGAACATATCCGTCGATAATCATATTTCTGTAGCAGGATAACGCAAAAATACGATTATTTTTTTTGCTCCTATTTTTTTGCTTTCCATCATATACCCGTGCGTGGGTTAAAAGTATACTTCGTTCCTTATTGAATATATATGAATATATCTGCAGATATATACACTATGTACTTATACATAATTTTCATATCGAGTTCGAAAGGCATCCGGAATATCCGCTGACGATATTTAATATTTATATTATGTATACAACTCGCCGATGTCGACCCGGTATATATTTTATATGATACATACGCGGTGCACAGTAATATGTAACGTAAAAATTTTTCAACTTTTTTTCCTTCTTTCCTTTTATACATACATTTTTATCTACCAAATCCATCAGGATTCTGAAAACTCTCGATTCGTATGTGAATTATTTCGGTCGATGTGTTCTCCTTCGCATTTTCATCTTATAGACATCGTAAATAATTACTATAAAACTGGATCTCATAACTCTCAATCATAATGTAGAATTTCAGGGAAGAAAGAGCTTTTAAGGGATGATGATTTTCGATCGTGAAATATACATTCATATTTATTTTTCAGGTTTGGTAGATATTCTCGACACCGATTGGAGAGATATTTATTTATTTTATTTTTTTTTTCTCATTTACGTTTAACTTCCATCCCTTCGTACATAAAAGTAGATGTATATGTAAACGAGTACAGATACGATTGGAAGAGCGATTGAAAGGTTTTTACCCTTTTTTTTTATTTCTTTTTTTTTGCTGTTAAATCTTTCGAATGATCGATCGTGATCACTCTCACTTTCTTTTTCTACCTTCGAAGGCGACCCCGTCGTCACTCGAAAATTCAGGTATTTGTTTCTACATCAATGTATACCGAAGCTAAACAACGCGATGACGTAAATGAGAAATGGATTGAGGGATGGGTGATGAGGATAAGGGTTGAAGGTTTTCATGAAAATTGAAACGGTATACATATTGTATATACTTCGTATTCGTACCCCGCATCAGGATGACCGGCGAGAGATTCCGTAGGGTGATCCGTTAACTGCTGGTCAGGATCGTCTAGGCCGCAATAAAGCTCCGCCAAGTAATCTCATAAATCTTCGGTGACAGCTCGTGCTGTTTTTTTTTTTCCCCCTTATATTTATACATAATTTTTTTTTTTTTATCGTCTTGCTTTTTGCCCTCGAGCGTACAGCAGATAAGATTTCTTCTCCCCTTTTCCAACGGGTTTGAAAGGTGACGTACGTGTAACGTGTAACTGAAAACACAAAACATCCCTGCTAAAAATTTAGGTACAAACAAAAAACAGAATAGTTTCTACCCTACGATCAAATTAAGTTCAGAGAAATGTGCTGGTGAAATCTAAAATTTATTTCTGTAGATTTTTCTCTTGATTTTTTTTTTAATAATTTCTGAAATCGAGATTCAAAAGTTTAACAATGTGGATAGAGGATAAATAGTTTGCAAGGGTGTCGAACCCTTGCGGATAAAAAACGAAGGAAAAAAAAAATTGATGGGGATGGAAAGCTTTGCGTGGCCCCTTATATTCGGTGATAATATTAGGTATATATATACGTATATATTGAGGGATGGGGTGATGGATAACGGATCGTCATTATGACGTCATGGAATCTACTATATTTCGCATACGCCGCAGAAAAATTGAGAGCCTTTTGAACGTGTCAGGCGTCTTGTTTCATAATCAGTTGGTGCGCTGAAGTTGAGAAAAAAAAATAAGAAAAAATGAAGAAAAAGAAAAGGGAAGAATATATCAAGATTACGATGAAATAGGAGAGCTGATTATTCTCCTCTTTTCTTCTCTTCTCTTTTCTTTTCTTTCCAAATTATATTTTAATTTTTTTAATTTTGAAGCTAATTTTTTTTTTTCTTGCAAAATATAAACGCTCAATATTAATAATCCTGGGAGTATTAAAGATAATTAAACAAGCTTATGCAGCGAACAATAAAATTCCGGTGCAAAATTTTTTATGGATGGTATTGAGATTGTACGAAGTAAAATTTTCGGGAATTTTCTCATGTAATTACAGACCTATTTAATGTACGAAAAAAAAGTAAAAAGAAAAATAATGATAATAACAGTAATAATTTGAAATAGCTTCACTGCAGGGTGAGAAGAAGCGAACGGTTCAATTATTTTTGTCCGGGCGTGAAAAGTATGTCGGTATATATTATCAAAAATCTTGTTAACGCGGTTATTTGATCAACCTGGTAAGGTTATTTGATGCGCCCCTGAAATTGAAACTTGACGCTTTTTAACGAGGCGCAGCGCATCGCGTTGGGTCTTCATCTACTTCGGTTTTATAGGTAGCTGGCATTTCTTTTAAAAGAAGAACAATTTCTTATCTCGATCTTCAAGCTCATGTCCTAATAACCTGCGTCTTGCTATCGCTTATGACAGGTTGTAAAAATAAATATCACATCCGAGTTACGGATATTAAATTTTTATTTCAAAATTTTAGCTCGAATTTGTCGGTTGAAAAAAAAAAAAAAAAAAAACGGATATCGTATTAACCGTGCGATAATTAAAAAGAAAGTCAGTCAAAAGTGAAGAAAAAATCCGAAGCAAAAATTTTTAAAGGAAAGCGATATGATACGAAAAAAAAAGCACCTAATCAGCGTTCTCTATCCAGTTGGAAATTAAACGCGACTTGCCGGTCTTCCGTCTATAATGCGTTGCACCAGATTGCTGCAGCGTGCATTCGAAAAAAAATTATATGTATATATGAATATACTGTACACAGACATATAAAATAATGGAAAACGGGTTGGATATAAAAAACGGAGTACTTATTCTTTTTTTGTGAATTGTTTAGAATTCTTTTTTGCTTTCATTCTTTTATCTTCTCTATTTTTTATTATCCTCATTTTTTTTTATTGTTTCCTCTTTTTTCAGTTTGGTTTATTTTAACCTCAGATAGAGTAATGCACGAGTAGAGGTATATTTTTCTCCAAAATACGCCTCTTAAAATGAACTCTGCTCTTTAATAATTTTCATTTAGCATTTTCTGTTTTACTCTTGATTCTCTCTCTGTCTTTCTCTTTTTTTTTCTTCTTAATACACTAAAATGCTCTTCCAACTATAGTGGAAGAAGTACGCTTGAAAAGCTGAGCTTTTAAAAATTCTCTTACTGGCAAAAATTTTAACGTTTAAAAATCTAAACGAAAATATTGTGTCCCGCATGATGTATGTATATACACTATACATAAATATGTATGAAAAATGCAACTATTAAAAGAAACGGCTTGCCAAAAAAAAAACAATTAAAAAAAAAAACGCACGTCTATGTAGAGGGTGGGTGGGTAACAGAATGTTATCAGAGATTTAAAACCGTCGCAGGAGTTTGGAGATAATTTTTTTTATATGGACTATAAATTAAAGTTTTGAAGTAATTTTTTTTCGCTTTTATTTCCGCTCTGATCTGTGTGCCCCCGAATTACGTTTTATTTTTTTTACTATTCGTACGTACGTGTGTTTTTCTCTTTTTATTCATTTAATTTTTTTTTTTCATATTTTATCCTCGTTCCTTTTATCCAGATATTTCACCACCGGGTGGTATAAAGCTCCGGCGCAAGCATCCTTTTTTATTTTTTTGTTTCATGAATTTTTTTCTTCACTTTTGTATTCTCTGGGCAATAACCTACGCCCGCTGTATCAACCAAGTCGGGGTGATTTTGGATCTAGCATCCTCGGTTTTTTTAGTTACTTATTCAAAGTAGGATAATTTAGCGTGCATGTGATTAGACAAATGTAACAAATACTCGATTCAGTACATATTCAAAACAGAAAAAAGTGAATATCCTATCACAACAGCCGCATATGAATTTTTCGCACTTCGTTTCCGTTCGCTGAGAAAATTTCTGAACGGTTAGAAATTTTTCTGATTTTATCTTGTCGTCAGACGTTTCTTTTTCTTTTTTTGCACCATATTTCTGACCACCCCATGTAATATGGTGGTAAATTTCGAAGTTATGCAAATCTAACGGAAATATTATTCAAAGGTGCATCGTGAAAAATTACAGAATTTTCTAGCAGCTCGAAAACAACAGCAGCTCATCTAGTTCATTATCATATGGTAATTATGTGTCTGCAATAAACGAGACGAGCAGGACATCGCGATGCAAGATTTAGAAAAAAATTTAATACGTATATAATATATTTATATATATATTTTTTTTTTCTCCTTCGCTTTCGTTAGGTTATTAATATTCATATTATTATAATCTAACGTCCAACTTAATTATCTTTTAATTTAAATGCTAATCTCATCCACGTATATATATGTATCTATACATTTGATACAATATAATTTATTTCTTCGAAATAAATGATAAAAAATAAAATACAACAAACAAACAAAATGGTCCGCAAGTTGTACGGTCGAAATTTTCTTCATCTTCGTTACTTCTTAATTCTTCATTCGTTAATTTTATACTTTTGTTTCTTGTTTCGTAGATCTTATACGAAAAAAATATATAGACATTTTGAAATTTGAATATTATTAATTTATGATACTGGCGAGGCTGTTTGTTCGAACTTGTATAGGGTATACAGTGGAAGGATATGAGAAAAAAACTGAAAATAAAATGAAATGAAAATAATCTTCGGGCATAACGCGCGGTGCAGAGGTTGACGATGGGAAAAGTATATGGCGAACTGCAAGCTCGACTTGCAATGTATAGTGGATGTAAGTTAGATACAGACATACGTATGGGGTATGTATGTACAACTAGGTCGAAATAAGAACATTTGAAATCCGGTGCGCGAGTGAAGTTTATATACGTTCAGTAGGGAAAAAGAAAAATTGTGACGTTACACGTAGAGAAAGCGGAAAAAAAAAAAAATTTATAGAGAAAGAGAAACGCAGAGAGAAATGAGACACGGAAACATGTGGATACCAGGCATGCCTGAACGGCATACATATTGGCCTGCATACAAAGCGACTCGTAATATCGTCGCTTGTGCATCGCATCAAAATGCAAGAAGGCATTCGTATTGTACTTTATTTTGGCATAACAGCTAACTTCCCTTTTCGACAGTTTCTTTTCTTTTTTTTTTTCTTCCAATCATTTTATCTATTTTTATTCGATCAGATAAATCACATAACGAGAATCCCTCGTACCCCTTTAATGGTTTCATCCAAACTTGTGAGACATTTTTTTTTCACAGTGGTATCTAGTCATACGTCGAATTTTCGGTTTTGAATCTAGCATATTATAATAAAAGACATATCGACATTAGTTCTTAGTTTTTAGTTTTTCTTTCTTTTTTGTTTCTTCCGAAAAGAAATAAGAACAAAAAAAAAGTTTCACCCCTCAGAATATAATACGTTATAATATGTATGTATTCCTGGGGTTTCAGATCTTCAAATATTAAGGTTGCATCGCGTGATCCGATTCTAAAATATCCAGCTACTGCTATACGAAATACGTGCTCTCATCGCATTTTAGTAACGCATGTGCAGCGAACGAAATATGTACGTTATACTTATAGCTAACAATAAGAGACAGAGAAAAATATGAGGGAAAGAAGAAGGAAAGAGACTGCAAAACAAAAAAAAGGATACAAAAATAAAATAAAAAAATAGAAAAACCTCAAGAGAAAAATAGCGATGATAAAATGGCGCGAAAATAAATGAAAATACAAAAATTCGGAAAAAGATGTCTTCGAGGATCGCATTTATATTTCATGTATAGTGCATGTACTCTACATGTTCTCGCCCGTACTATATGCACATTCCGCGACTTTTTTTTTCCCCTTTTTCCCGTTTTTTTTATTTATTTATTTATTCTCTTGTTTTATTTTTCGTTAAAACGCGTACGTACGCTACACGGGTATGATATTTCTTGTGCATATCTGCAGTAATTCTCCTGGGACTTTACACGCGATGTATCCGCGTCAAAGAATAAAGAACGTAAAAAGATAAAAAATAATAACTGCATAAAAAATAAAATAGTATTTTTATTTATTTTTGTTCATACACGAACGTACTTTATATTTTTCCACCGCTTCCACACCGCGTCATCGATTTCATGCCAGTTCGTTAATTCTTATAACATTCATTAATTTTCTCACCTTTCAATATCATACGTATGATATATGCATACCGTATTAGGTATACGTAATTAAAAACAGGATGCATTAAAAAATATCTGATTTTGTATGAGCGTGAAATTAGCGTTTTAAAATAAACGTCCAGGTTAAATTTTGCGATAGAGATCTCAGCTATGGTCACGCAAGGAAAAAAAGAAAGAAAAGGAAAAGGAGATGGCAAAAAAAAGCGTGCGACAGGTGTACGAAAAAAAAGGTGTACGGCGACATATTCTAGGCACGCACTCTATCTGGTATTATGTTATAGTGCCGCTTTTTAGAGGGTGGTTTTTTTTTTTGTTCATTTCTTCATAATCTTTTATGTATTATCTCATGTTAACTGCCAAAACCAGAGTTGTACCGAACGAAGAAACTTTTTTTTTTTTTAAATAACAAAAAACAGAAACGAATATAGAACGTGACTTCGCAGAGTCTGACCATATATGACTGACTGACTGACTGACTAACACCCATTTAATAAACGAGCTCAGCCACTGTTATAATAAAAAACCAAAAGGAAATAGAAAAGAAACAGAAGTTCAGCGCACGATAGCGTGTCGTTGAAATCACTTATCGCTAATGGAGGTGTATGAAAAAAAAAGGATAGAGAAAAAAAAACGAATGAAAGAAAGAAAGAAAGAAAGAAAAAAATAACCAAAACGTGGTAATGTAATGAATTAACGAAGACACCTTTCCTTCCGTGTTACACATTGATCCCAGATGTTTTACGAGCCGGTGACACCTTAGGCATGCGTGTTGGAATTTTCATCAATTTTTTTTCCTCTTCTCTTCCTGTCGCCGTACTTGGAATTTTATGTATTATACTTTTTTTTTCTAGCTACGTGCATAAAATTTACCGATTTAACGTGACGCGTGTCAACGAAATTTTCTTCATTTTGTATTTTTTTTTTTCTCTTCTCCCGTTCATGTTAAAAAATAATCGCATTACACGGTGTGCGAATAAATTTGATCTCTTCCAAAAGTAACCGCTGTTCTATCTTTGAAGGTTTAATAATTATTATATCGATCAATCTCGTATTGATTTAGGAACAATAAATTCATTTGGAAATTCGCAAATTGGTGATATTGCGCGGTATAGGTATAGCGAGGTGTAATAAGATAAGGATATTGATCGAAATGTTTTCGAATTGACGTTTATTTTTGTACATTTTCTTTTTTTTACATCCTTAATTTTTTTTCTGCAGAGGTATTATACATGTATACAATGGGGATGGTTCACCATATTGAAGGAATGATATATAATTAACGAGTAATAAAACACTCGATTTTCCGGTCCGATTCATCGATTAGAATCTTCCAGGATCGCGCGCGCCCATGAATTAATTAAACATTTTATAACACAGGGAATATCCGGCGTCATTTGAAACTCGAATTCCCAACCCTCTGCGAAACTCTTCCCGCTAATTATTGTGAAAACGGTTACCTTCCCCCACCCCCTTCACACCAAAAGCTTAAATTACAATGTTATATTATTACTCCTGCGGGGTACATCTCGGTGTAGATAATATTATCACGCGTTCAACACATTCATTTTCGTATATATGTATATAAATATGTATAGACAAAAAGTTCAAACCTCTAACTCCTTTCATAACTGTAGACCGATAGGTCGAGTTAATATATGTACTCAAAAGTTCGAAGCAAAAAATAAATTAATGATAAAAAAAATGGAAATTCCAATTTTAGAGATTTTTTTTCTTCTCTATTTCATACGGCCTTCGAAATTTGAGTACGATTAAACGGGGTAATAATTTACGTGTAATTATTCGACGATGTGATGTATACATGTATTTTATGTATTATATAATTACGTCAATTACCCCGAGTGGATTGGTAAACGCAATGGAATAATTAACTCAGTCAGTTTAACATGAGGTCAGGGTGCAAAACTGGTCACGGGCAATAGTGACGTAGGTATATACGTATAGTATATCAGGGCATGTAATGTAATGCTGTAAATTCAGATTTCAATTATTATTATTATTATCGCAATCGTTACCATTGTTATGTTTGTTACAATTATTATAATTGTTAATTAGGGAGAATTGATAACTTATTATTATATCGATCGGAAATCGGAAAAATTATATATAATTGCTACGGGTTTTAATTAAAATCGTGATAACTCGATTCATGTGGGTAATATTATTTCATATGTGTAATATATGACCGCTTCCTACCTATAGGTATATACATATGTATATATATTATCTGGAATACTTCGCGTTGTTTGTATATCGAGCTGATATATACCCGTAATTCATTTTCTGCTCGGATGCTGATTAAGGAAGGTAAATTTCGATTATTACATTAAATAATAAATAATTATATGGGAAATTTATATACGTATATATATACGAGTATGGAAATAATTAACATGTGCGTATACAACGCTATATAACTAACATTATATAACGAACTTCGTTCTATCGTGTTAACGCTTAAATTTTCTACGTCGAGTTTACGCTCTGATATAAACTATATCGGATGTAAATCGTTTTATCGATCCAACCTCATTTGTGATTGAATTTATTCAGCTGCGCGTAGAAATTTTGGAGCACGTTCATAGTTTTTTTTTCTTCAATTTGTATACTACCGTAGTATAACAGATGGTCGCAAAAAAGTATGAAGAAAAGAATTTTAATAGCAAAAAAAAAAAAAAAAGGATTTTATCGTACACATTTCTCTTCGTTAGAGAGACAGGTAATGCTTGACCAATTGTTATCGAAGAATTTAAAAATCGGTGACAGTCATTTTATGTCATAGGAGTGAAAAATTTGGGGGGGTCAGAGCCAGGTCGATCTAACGTGGAATACCCTGTACAGATGCCTATATATATGTATAAACAGCAGGGTAGAAACGGAGTAGTGTTCCGTGCATGGAACATCTGAGCTTGCAACCTGCACAACTTTTCCCATCAACGCCCGCCGCGCGGCTAGCTTACTCTGTGTATAACTATAGAACTATCTTGTTATGCTACGGTTGAAACATGTTACACCAGATGTTGCATATTGGACCCAAAAACCCAACCCCGAACTCAAACCCTGACGACACCGCGACGCCACTATTAGAGCTCTCCTATACTGCACCGGTATAAGTACTCTGTGTATAATATATACCTATATGTATCTCGATCTCCGTACCGCGAAAGCTTTGCCGGACTTTTTCTATTGCCGAAGAAATAAGTAGGTGAAAAATAAGGGTGGGAAAGAGAAGAAAAAAAAAACGAAAATTTCTTATTCAGAGGAATATTTTTTCAAGGTTAAAAAGAAGCTTTTTTTCTTTTTTTTTTTTTCGTTCTTCTTCGCGTGGTAAAAAGACCTAAGAGATCAAAAAGTTGGAAATAAACTCACTAGTTCAGGAATTAATCTGCATCCGGTTGAGTTTTGTTTTTGTGTAAGAAGCCGGAGAAAAGTTACCCTTCAAGTTTTACAGTAGCGCAGATTTCTTGGAGAGCTTAAATTTAATGTAACTCCTTTACATACAGGAGCTGGTACTGCACTGCAGGAGTATGTATAGTAGCGAGCAAGCAAAAGCAAGAGCAAGAGCAAAAGCAAAAGCAAAAGCAAAAGCGTCGCCTGTACCTTCTATTTTCCGAGTTAATTATTCGCCGCATAACACAATTATGTAAGAACCTGTATCCAACTAGTTATTCAAACTCGGGAAAAATCGAATAACAGAAAAAGTAAAGTTTATACCGCGCCACGACGATGTTCCTTTTAACGAAACCTTATTCTGCACATATACATTATATACTATACTTATACATCTAGATATATATCTATAGTACATAAAAACGTAAAAGCAAACTTTTTCAACTTGTTTCGAAACCAGAAACAGCATGGTAAAATACTTCTTTTATAAAAAGCTACGAATTTTCTTCTTCTTTTTTTTCTTGTTCTTTTGTTCTTTTTTTTACTTGCTGCAATCTTTTTTTTTCCCTCATTCTATCCGTTACTCTCTAACTGTGACGCGGTAGAATCTTTCGCTTCTTCTTATTTTCCTTTCTCCTTACCTCAGGTTACGTATAAAATTCTCATGTCAACCCTTCCTCTAGTTTCGCTCTTTTATTTATTCCTTATATTCCTTTTCCTTGACAAACTAGCCATACACGTGTATCTACACTGCAGCAAGGATGCCTTCGGAAGAATTTCATTCCTTTACCTGCACCCCCGTGCTTAGTCTGTGTACTTTTCAAAGAATTTTTCTCCACTATCGCCGATACCGTTACCTACCGCGATGCTTTCACTGCAAGCAACATTATGCATCGAATTGAAATTGCAGCAAGCTGCAGTTTGCCCCGCGTTATGTACGTCAAACTCAAGAAAATAGAAGGGAGAAACGGAAGATTCTGACTGCGGACGAAAGAGAGAAGAAAAAAAAGGAAAAGAATCACAACAAAGAATTAAAACAAAAATTCAAAAGTAAATACTTCTCTCGGCGACGACGTGTGCAGCGATTTCAGATTCTTACGTTCAGTTCGTTTGTCCTTATTTATTTATTTATTAGTTTATCTAATTTTTTTTTCTGCTCAATAACGTCTCCGTGCGCTATGCAGTGAACCGCACATGGGCATGGAGGATCTCGTTTCATTTTCTCAATGCGCTACTGGCGACGATATTGACACTTGAAAAGGTCATGGGAATCATGGTAGAAGGTGATTTCTTCACTGAAATTTTTTTCTTTCGTTACAGTTATACCAAAGTTTTTTGTATGGCGCTTAAAACTGCACCGCAGCTTCCGGCTAAATAAGCTCGGTATAAGAATCTATATTCCTACTTTTTTTAGTCATGTACTTGATATATATTTTAAGACAAGAGTTTTACCGCTTTTTTAAACCCCTACATATATTACGAGTATATGTTTGGTACGGGTATACGGGTTACGTTTTTTACGCTCTTATTAAGTTCGTCCATTTTTTAATATCATACAGCTGACTTTTTTTTTTTTTTTTCTTCTTTTCCATTTTTTTTTACCGGCCGAACCGTTCCGTCCGTTGGACCCCCTCGAGACTAAAACTTTCTGCGGAATAATCAAAGGGGGATTGAAAATTCACGTATATATTATATACGAGCCTGGATATGATAAAAATAGGAAGCGTACTTCGCTTCGCGACTTACGATCGTATCTTTTTTATTTGAAAATGTTTTTTTTCTTCTACTTATTTAGTTTCCTTTTTTGTTCAAATCCTATCCCTTATACTCTCCGCAGATGCCTATGTGTGTAGGAAAGAGAACCGCGCGTGCAGAAATTTCCGTGTTATTAATGTAGACGAACGGAGAAAATAAAAAAAAAATTTCGTATAGCGTACGTTTGTACCACCTTATAAGAAATAGATAAGAGAAAGAAAGAAGGAGAGAAAAGAGAAGAAAAAAAATGACGATGATGGTAAATTCCTAGGAAATAATAGGCGAGTTTCTCTACGTGAAAAATTTCGACATTCAAATGAAATTCCAGTAGCAAAAAAGTAGGCATGTGGTATGCGGCTGCGGTGTTCTAGATTATGGTAAGGGTGATATATCCGGAGTAGGGAAAAAAATAGAAAAGAGTTAACCTGGTTTTTCAGCGTTAGTGAGAAATATCTATGCAGAATATATTAAAAAAAAAAAAAGCTATGGTGAGTTTTGTACGGCGTCCTTGGAAGGCTAGTCCTTAGGTCCAAGGATCTGCAGTATTATATTATGTATACATACCAACGTATAGTAGAAAAGGCACAATCGCGGGCGTCGCGACGCCCTTCGTAGAAATTCATCCCCTCTTTTTCCTACCCCCTTAAGCAACCCCTTTATTTTCCATCTCGCTTTCTCTTCTCTGAAGCTTCGCTAGAGACTATCCGAACAATTCGGCTCGACGACTCGGTACTCGCACGAAATGTCCGCGTCGTCGTTGGCAAAAGCGAGCGGTTCTCTCGCTTCCATATAGAAAGAGCAGCGAAGAATATATATTTATAGGGGGAAGAGAGATCGGGAGATGAGAAGGACGGGGGATATCAAGCCCAGTGGTAAATTAAATTCTTGCGAATATAGAAAAACAAAAATCTCGATCGACGTGAGAATGCTATTAAGAACCACCCTGTCATTCCCTACCCCATCTACCGACGCTATAAAAAGAAAAAAGAAAAAAGAAAGAAATGAAAAAAAAAAAAACCAACCCGCATTTTTACACATACCAACTTTATACATACAACCCCTCACGTCTGATTCGTTTCAAGTAGAATTTGTTCTCGAGAACCGTAGGATTTTTTTCTTTCTTTCTTTCTTTTTTTTTTTCTTCTTATTTCCTCAAACGTATTTACTTGTACTGTATTCACAGCAGACTGACGGAATTTACTTTTTTATTTAACGATCTGTACTGCCGATGCATTCTTCGATATTTCATCCTTCAATTTGTCTTATTAGCTTGCAGTTTTTCCTTCTTCTTTTTAGTTCTTACGAATTTTTTTTTTTTCTTCTTATTCTCGATGAGAATAACTCGAAGAGAGACTCCGAGCTATGTGTAAGGAATACAAGGATCGGCTACTACACTGACAGGCTGACGAGTCGCTCCCGCAGGAACTGATGCACGATCTTTGCGTGTTGCCCGTGAAAATGTTGACTATCTTCGCCTCAGTGGTCGTATACACGGCATACTTACGGGCTGAGAAAAAAAAGGTCAATAATTTTGCCGTTAGGTAGCATAATTAAATGTTGTATAGAACTAAATGGATAGTTTCCGAACGATTACAACCCGCACGTGATTATAGCGGAGGAATTATTTTTACTTCCGATTCGTTTTTTTTTTTCGTCCTGTATCAAAACTTGGAGATTTGGAAAACGTGTAATCTAACGCACGACCTATGAATCGTAAAAAGAAAAGAAACTGTTCGGATCATAATTAATGATATGAATTTCGAAAATTCTTGGATTTTATTATCGGAGGTAAAAAAATGGCGACCTCGGGGATGCCGTCGTGTCGGTATGTGACGACCATCGCTGTATATCTATATTTTATATATCCATACGACTTTGGCAGCATACAGAAGTGGGAAGATGACATCAGGAGTAAATAGCTCGCTGAAGAGATGAGAAGAAAGATCCTTCGTTATGAATATATAGAAACGAATGAGGTGGGGAAGAAGAGAGACGAATAAAGGAGAGAAAATAGAGGCGGACGAGATCAGCTGAGAAATCGAGAGGGAATGAACATCCCGGGTAAATTGCTCCCGCGGTGTTACCCTAGTTTGAAAATTCATTTGCGTTCCACAAATAGCACATACGTCACGCCCTCATTATATATTCCAATGATATTTATATTGAGAAATTCTCCCGTCAATCGACGCTCCTAATACCTCAATGAATGAAATAAATAAATTTATGGGGTCGTCCTTATATAGATTTGGAAATCGTACAGTTCTAATCCTTTCGAAATAATTCAAAGATTCTGGGGCACGACTCCAAATTATCGAGCTATGATACTTTAATATGGAATATAATTTGAGAGATAAAATTTTTGGAAAATATTTATATTATTATAATATATGAGCAACGAGTGGTTTGTTCACCGATGCGAGTTCGCATCTTCCGTGCAGAAGCCGGATATTAAAGCAGTCATCTTGAGATAACAGATAAAACGAGAGGAAAGAAGGAAGTTGCGGAAGAGAGAGAGAAAGGAGAGAAAAAGGGGTGGTAAAGAGGAGAAAGAGAAGGTTAAATTGGGTCAGGATAAAATCCAATTTTGAGCACGTCCTATCCGAGTATATATAGGTACTTATAAGTATGTAATATCTAACCGGGTGTGAGCCGGGCTGGGAAGAACGGGTGGTGTAGGCTGCACGCTCCATTAATTATCCTTCAGGATGAGCTAATTATTCCTAATTCCTAATTATTCTTGATCCACTGCAAGCACAGCTAGAGCTTGAGGATGGAAGACCGGATTTCACTGGGGTAAGCTCAGTTCTTCGAAGCGAAATTCACTCCTTACATATACATATATACATCATACACACAATACCCCATATACCCACCTCAGGAATTCAGGATACCAGGATAAGCTCCCTCACAATCAGTGCAGAGCTTGATAAAATCCAAGGATAATTACGACTCTTCTCTCGTTTCCGTAAAAATTATGATTGTGTCGTCGTATGCATTCCTACGATATGATATAGAAATTAATGAAAAATGTTTAACAATTTTTTCTACCACTCTTCTTCTCAACTACATGATTTTTGTATAATTATTTGTTTCAGCGTAAAAACTGACATGGGGGCGGAAGGCGCCGTTTCGAGACTCTACATAGCAAACGCTAATAAAAAAGACAGCGGTAACTACAGTTGTTCGTTAGCCGACGTTGCTGCGACAACTGTTTCTGTTCACGTGTTAAATGGTAAGTGATTTAATTAATTAAAGGAGTCTTTTTTTATTTGAGAATTTTTTTTTTCTGCTCTTTCTTTTTTTTTCATTCGTTCATTTGTTTAATTTTTTTTTTTTCTTTTACTTCGCTACGATAAGTATAATTAAATCAGAGGAACATGGGTAGCTACGACGATATAATGAGAAGTTACTTTTCTCTACAATTATATTCATGTATATATATAGTTTATACTCCGCTCTTTTTATCAGCCGGACGTTGAATCGAATCTAATTAATAATTGCCCTTCGAGGTCGGGCGGATCTCGAGGGAGGTTGATGATACCCCGTTTCTCGAGAATTTAGTATTTCCTATGCTACTACCTAGTTGCAATGTATTTACATGTATACATTCGACCTCCTCTATTTACTTCGGTGGAACCAACGGGCGTCCTAACCAACCCCCGTATTCGTATCGTTCTCCTGCCGACCCCTCATCTTTAAACGTTATACGGCCCCGAGGCTACTGCGGTTTCCGAAACGTAGACCTATTTCAGTCCCTGTTGAACATTTCGGACGATTTTCAAACCCTTGGTAGAAAATCTTTACAACTCACCCCTTATCCGCCCCCGAAGCCTATATATAGACACCGAGAAAATACATCTACGTACACATTCCAAGTTTGGAATTTTTCAAACCTGAGGATTTCCTGAATTATGGTATGAGAAATTTTTTTTTTTCAACTTCAAACAATTCGTGTTGGCAATTTTTTTTTCTTCCACTTTTCACCCATCGCATATTATCGGATAAATATGTGCAGGAGAGAGTATCGAAAGTTGTTAAAAAAAATCAAACAAAAAAAAAAAAAAACCCATTTCAAACTTTTGCGTTTGCAAGAAAATCTTGACTAGTTAGTTTTATACGACTACGTTGGTAAAATGCAGCGCGTTGCAGCCTTTTTAAAAGTATATGAGTATGCATGCATAATGTAAGATGCGGAGAGGAGGTACTTTTTATCCTTATACTTTTAACGCTGTTAAATTCCTCGGTATTATATGAAGATCCTTTTTTTTTCTTCTTTTTCTTTGTGTTTTATTTTATTTTAATTTTTTTTTTTCTCTCTCTTACTCTCCTTATTCTTGAAACTGACTGTGAAATGAAGTGGACCGTGTAATGCATAAAAGATCGAAGCGGAAAAGTTTGCGAAAATCGAGTTAACGCGAGCTTTCGACAATGTTCTTCACCGTACTACTATACTACTATTACTACTACTACTACTACTGTATGCTGCAGTGGACGACAATTACTTCCTTCTCTCGTTATTCTGCATAAAGTAGTACAACTTATAAACGTGTATATATTATGTATACATAATAATACCTGTTATCGTACAACTCGAGGTGGTTATATCATCACTTATTTAACTTTCTCTTTAATATTATTTCTATCTATCTTTCTCTGTACTTTTCTTTTTTTTTATATATTATGTATTATATACATTGAATTCGGTACGGAAAGGGAATACCATCGCGCCCAAATAATCACGCCTTTGGGAGAGGACGAGACGAGATAAAATTTTCCCAACACCCAATCGTCCCAATTACAAAACTCGTTTCTTCCTCAACAAGATAATTCTCTATATACAGTTAATGATAATCAAATATACACCCCATCACTATCGTTTCTTTCATCGTAATTAATTTGTCTTCATTATATTTTTCACCACTTTTCCCCCGGAACAAAAATAAAGGACTAATAATAATGATAATTAATTATATATTAATTAATATATTTCAGAATAAACGAATATTCGATTATTAGCGTAAAAATCCGAGGTAAAGTATAGTATGTTAATAGATTATCGTCCGATCGACTGACACTTTTTTTCAAATAAAAATAAATAAAACAAAATGAAAGTGAAATAAAACAAAAATGGCGATAGGGTATTAACGGAAGCAACAGGTTGAACGCGAACGCGCGTGTAGCCTGCGGTGCATTTTGCTCATGAGTTTACTTCAGTTTAACGAGAGCAATTTTTTCCCCCTTACTTCGCTTTTCTTTAGATTCTAAGCTAAAGCTTCGTAGAAGCAGGAAAAATAAATAAATTGGAAAGAAAAAAAGGAAAACTCTAGGAACTACTGTTGCTTTTTATCGTGTCCTTAATACTGTATCTGCAGGGAGTTGTAAAATAAATTTTTGTTAGGAATGCGAAAAAAGAAAAAATGTTCAAAAAGGTGTAATGGAAAATACGGGGGGAAAGAAAAAATAATAAAACGGAAGCACATTTAACTTGTCCACTCGGTATTATATTCTAGGCGGAATACAAGTTCGCTCCACGCCCCAAAATTTATACCTCTCTCGTTTTAGCTTGACGTGAGCCGCTGCAATATACCTTCTCAAGATTAGTTTTCCACCCCTTTCCTCCCCCTGTTTCTCCCTAGTTCGCAACACCCTTAGAAAGCTGTTTAAAATGCAACGCTCATGATCCAGACTACTTGTCAAATGGAATTGCATTAGTTCGCTCGCAAACATCCAAAACTCAAGGTGACATTACAAACCTTCTTTACACGTTTCGAATGACATTCGACAAAACGGATATACTACTCGGAATGAATTATATTCTCATTTTGAAAAACGATTCATACTTTTCTTTTTTTTTTTACTCGAGATAGATACTTGTCTAGAAATTTTTTAAACAGGAAGATGTTATAATATTCCGTTGTATATAACGCGCTCGCTTTTTTTCCTTCATCCTGTAGGGCGAAAAAGCTCGTTCCTTATTTTACGATCTTCCGTTTCACCGTACCGTGAGGTATACTGCGATATATAATAGGTATATAATATTCTGCGCCTTTCCATGCATCCGAAAGGTACAACGGTACCCGGTAGATGATTTAATATTAGAAAATTAGGTATTCGTTATGGGATATATAATAATTTAATGTTATCTTTGAATTTTCTTTCGGGGGGGTAAAATATAATATAATATACTAATTTCATAAGTGGAGCTAACCTGAATATATTGTAACTGTAGGGAAATAATTTCAGATTAATTGAGATGAGAGAATTTTAATTTCAAGTTTTCTCGCATTATAATTCCACCGATTTGAAAAGTATAACGCTTTATAGAAATTTTGTCATTCATATTTTATGACAAGTAAAACTTCCAGATGGTCTTACGACAAATAGAAAAATGATAAATGCGAAGTTTTAATTCAACTGGAAATTGTAAAGGTATATATTTATATACCAGTAGGTATATATAGGTGTTACTTCACGTCTTATTTTTACCGTCACTTTATTACTCGCGCTTTAGTAATTAATCTAAATTATACCTAGATGTGTACGTATAGTTATATAACTACGAGTATTCTACTACACGGTTTCGTTCTTTCAGTTGAGATAGGCGAGTACGCGGGGTGTGCAGTATTATTAATTAAATACGAGCCGGGGTGCAACGGGGTGCGCACATTACTTACCACTATCTCTTCAACCGGAGTATATCTATATACATTTTATATGTATGTACATATATACCTCTAGCTATCCCACCGGCACACAAACTCCAAGAATACATAACCCGTTATTCTATTATACGTATATATATCACGTGTATATATGTATATGTATTTATCCACCTAGTGCCAGACTTTAGCGCAGTAGAGGTATAGGTCTCGCTGACCTCTTTGTTTCACTTTGGGAGTTTTCTAGGGTGAAAAATGAACGCCCCTGACAACCTTTTTCCAAACTAGATGGAAGCTAATGACGAACTTCAACATCCACCTTCTTGGAATACTGCGGGACAGTTTCATTATCTCTTCAAATTAGAAATTCTTTTTTTCTTCTCTTTCTTCCCACTTTTTATTTCATTAATCTTGAAATTTTGATAAAATTCCAAATAATTACCATACCGTAACCGTATCGTAATTATTTTCAAAGGGTCCCTGCGTAACATACTTATCCCTAGTAGTAATAATATCGTAAATTTTTCCCGAGAGGGTTTAGTTACAGTTTACTCTAAATTGCGGTAAAACTTTCAGTGCACCTAATTCTGACATTTTTATAACCCTTTTAGTACGGGGCACCAACCGGACATCGTCCCACGACCAGATCTATGGACTGTGTTACAATTTCTTTTTTTTCTACCTTCGTTTTTTGTTTCGTTTTTTTTTTTGCAGTTACAGGACCAAAAGTTCCCAGCATTTTCTTAAGATATTTATACCTACCTAACCTACTTTTTATTTGTACAGGGTGAAAAAAATAAAACTCCAAACTTTAGGGGGGATTTAACAATAAATTTCCGGTAGATATTTTCATTATATAAATTAATCAAAATTTTTTGCTTTATACCATTATATATCTATTTATGGATTGAATTTTCGATTTTTTTTTTCTTCGTCTTTGGAAAACTTCTAGAGAGAATTTTTCACTTTTTTTTTTCTTATTTCGAGAAGATATTTTTTTGGAACACGTTCTATAGATAAAATGTTTCATATTATACGTCCTCCCTGTAATACAGAACTTCTACACGTATACGCATAGTTTTCCATGGGTGTATGTTATATATATATGTGTATCTATAGAGATCTAGTTCGTGGCTCTCAGAGATAGGAGATTCTTGGGGAAAGGGGTAAAAGGGGGGTAGTTATTTCGCGGGGTGTCACGCTCGACCCATTAATATCCTCGTCGGCCGCAACGCCCTTCTTGCTTCTTCTCTGCGGGTATATATATTCTTTTTTTTTTTCTCTTTCTTCTGCTTGTCTCTTTCCTTTTCTGCTTTTCTGCTTTTCTTTTTCTTTTTCTTTTTTATTTTTCTGTGTTTTTTTATTTTTTTTATTTTGCAGTTTCGTTGGTTTCTAGCGTGAGGAGAGCGTGAGGAGTTTGCGAAAGGTTGTTCTCGCTCTTCTTGGTGAAGCGTAGTTAACGGGGGCCTGTGCATAGCAATGTAGGTAGACGTATTATATACGTGGTATATATGTGCAGATATGTATGTATAATATACAAGTAAACTAAGAGAGGGCTACGAAAGCCCGTGTGAGCCACCCCTCTTATTCGCGTCCTGCTGCCTGCCTGACAGCTCATTTTGGACAAGACTTTAGGAAAAAAAAAGACGAACAAAATAACGTAAAAAGTAAAAAAAGAAATAGCCAAAAGTAAAAAAAAAAGAAAGAGAAAAGGAAATAAAAACCCTAGCTTCTCTTCCTCATCCAGTGAAATATATATACATTATTCATAATCCCTGGGATATTGGACCCGCAGTACCTACCAGCTAGGTGTACAGACCTCGTGTATTAAAATGAAAATTTTTTAGTTTCTTTTTTTTTGTTCAAAAAAAAATGTCGAGTATTTTGAAAATATTCTTCACACATATATATTTATGTATGCAGTTTTTGACACCTGTGAATCATCATCGTAGTTTTTAATATCGCGATGATATATATATGTATAATACATATTTTTTGAAAAGAATTTCCTCGAGAAAAAGAATTGTTGGAGAATCAGAGGAAGAGAAATGGAAAGCAATAAGGACGGCGGTACAGTAGTAGTAGCGCCGCTGCTGTCGGACTATCGGGTAAAGTAAGGCAAAGGTGTCTGACTTGACGCTGACTACCGCTACTAACTTCACTTCTGTGGCCTTTGATCAACGGCGTTCACACTCACGGTTCTTTTTCATTTTATTTTATTTTCTTTCAAGGTTGACACATGACATTCCATACAGTCGGTGTTGAACTTTAATTAATAGTTCGTTCAATTAATGAAAACAATGAAGAATCGAAGAAATTTAATTGCGGTATAATAATCATATCAATCTCCATCTAGCGCGTGTCTATCTCTGGAGATAGAATTAAACTTTTTTTACCATTGTTTTATGGGATTCGTTTAGTAATTCTTTTTTTTTGTTTCCTTTTTTTTTTTTTACCTTTTGAATCGTTCCATCCAGAAACGGCTATGTACGTCAGCGGTATATATAGGGGATAGTACATAGGAAAAGAAGGGGAATCGGACCGGGGGCGGGAGTAACTTTATTGGACGACGGCCAGCTTCATCTTATCCGTAATCTTGTTACCGCCGATCGATCGATCCATCTATCTATCTATCTATCTATCTATATCCCGGCACAGTTTAGCCCTTCGCACGATCAAAAGAAGCCGCTTCAACGGGTTTCTCTTCGTGTCCCGCAATACCAGTAGCACACAAGCTCGGATCGACCCCGACTACTATAAATTCTATAATAACTGGCCGCCGCGTTTCAAACACTCTGAGAAAAAAAAACGACAAAAAAAAGGATAGAATGAGATAAGGGAGCAAAAAAATAAAAAGAAAGAGGGGAGGGAATAGCTACAAGTTGTAAAATACCTGACAAAGAATTTATTATCCATTCCCAATCTCCGGATGAGAGGAAAAAGAAGGAGAGGATGAAAAAAAAAAAGATTAAAGAAAAACAACTTCGAAAACCATCTTTGTGAAAACTGTAAACGGAAACTCTTTATATTTATTATCCAATTAAATAATGAATTTATGTACGTATTTCAATTACCATTTGTTTGTTGCAGTTGATAAAGTGAAAATAATTTCTCCTTTCTTTCTTTCTTTCCTTTTTTTCTTTTTATTATGGGTTAAAAAAGAAAAATTGAAAAAAAAAAAACTTTCGCTGGCAAAGTTTGAGTATTATTCATTGTTATGTATAAAGTTTAAACACATCTAATGAAGCCGCGTTTCCAGATTTTTAACTAGATAAAGTATACCGTACAACTTAATACAATAGTATTTTATTTTTATTTATGAATTCTAAACTGACTGCAGGTCAACATTTTTGTAAAAAAAAAGAAAAAAGTCATAACTAATAGAATCGCCTTGGGCGATTCGTGAAAAGTGATGACCTTTTTTTTTCAATTAACATTAAAACAATGGTAACGAAGAGGTCATCTCTTTGTTCATATATTGTAAATGAAAATCTTTTTCTTCCTCTTCTTTCTTTTCTGTTTTTTTTTTCAACTCTGTTCGCGAGCTCGGAAAATTTAACGTAACGGGTAGTCGAAGGTCCGTGGTCTGCCCATTTCGGTGCACCTCATGTACAGGATAAACCGATTTTTCTTTTTTGTTGAATCTTTTAATTTTATATTCTTCTTTTTTGTACGACGGTAAAAAAAGGTACAGAGTAGAGAATTAAACCGGTGAAGAAACGAGGATATTAAAGTCGCACGGGATGCTCTGTCCTTACCCTACTTTACCTCGTTCCCTACTTCATCCCCACACGAAATATCCTCTTGCCGTTTTTCGTTTTCAGTTTCCCGTTTTTCCTCAGCCAATCAGTGCCCTCCTTCCTCGCAATTCCTTTCGATCCTCTTTTGCCCTACTCACTGAATAACAGCGGCGTAAACAAAGTTGTAAATTTTTCTCTCTATCAGCTTTTAATTGAATCCCATGGGGCCAGTGCGCGGAAAGTTCCACGCTTTACTTTCTCTCTTTCTTTATTCTATCTTCTCTGATCGACGAACTAAAAATATATAGGAAAAAGTAAAAAGGAAAAGTAAAGAGAAAAAAAATTGAATTAGAAACGGCCTTTCCGAATGGAGGAAACAATATTCTTGGCGTGATATTAAAACGTAATTATTTGTACGAGACAATTATATTACATTAGGATTAATTAATATGATAATTTCACAGCCCATTAAATTTCTGTATAAGGGTTTGTCCATTCAGTTTGGTATGTCGTAAGCCAGTTAATTCAGAATTTCTGCACCGGCAGTATCATGTAATTTACTATACATATATTTAATATATAGGTATATATATGTACCCGTGTATATGCACAGCTACGATGATGTATCGGTGGTATTAAATTCAAGAGCTTTTGCACCGCGCAAAGATAATTTATGGGATATGGACGATGATCCTTATAGTGCTGGATGAAAGGATTTTTATACACGAAGGACTAAGAAATAGAAAGGCGTGACCTACGAGGTTTTTTTTTCTTCCTTTTTCCTTTTTTTTTTGGTTACGCGAAGCACGGAAATTGGGTTGTAGCTCGAGCGGAATTCTGCAAGGAGCGAGATAATTCGGTTTAACAAATTTTTTTTTCCTCTTTCTTTCTATTCTGCTTATGGGATACGACCTTCCTGCAGTACGTTGCAGGAGACTGTTGGATTTTATCTGAAAAAGATGTATAGGCGATAAAAAATTAACGGACAATGTAAATTAGTTTAATTAATGATGGACAGGCCTTTTTATTTGGCGTCATG
This sequence comes from Athalia cordata, assembly GCA_963932425.1. Classification (NCBI taxonomy): domain Eukaryota; kingdom Metazoa; phylum Arthropoda; class Insecta; order Hymenoptera; family Athaliidae; genus Athalia; species Athalia cordata. The sequence goes on from OZ010627.1 coordinate 4,305,086, forward strand.
GGTTTTGCGATGTGAGAAAATTTCGAGAATGAATTTTCTTCGTTTTCATCTATTTTTCGAATTACGTGAAACCGGTTAAGCGCGTCTATACTGATTTAAATTTATCGTTTCTTTTACTGCAATTATCGTAGAGGCGAGTTTCCAAGGTATCGCAATAAAAGCATTACCCTTAAGCTTTAAGGAAGGGTCTGATTGAGGCTTAGCAAGAATATCACCAGAAGCTGAACATATAATCCTATCAGAATCCTACCAATTTGACAACATCTGCGTTTTAGTTTTTTTACCCCTAATTTTCACGTCACTTCTATTTCAATCCGTAGAAATTTTTATCGTCAATTATTGCCCATGTATCGGCAAAAAGAAAAGGAGAAAAAAAGGAGAGAGAATTCCCATTACATTGCTAATTATAAAATCGATCAATATCTACGTAATCTGATCCTTGAAGTAAATCGATAACGTGCATATCGTTCACGGTGTTATAATATAAATATCACAGGGTACGAAAAAACAAGAGAAAAAAAAGTTCGTATCATCAAAAGGAAAAAAAAAATGTACATATATATGCCGGGGGTTGGCAGTAGGAACTGGCCACTGGTGGTCGTATAACAAGACAAATTGACCGAAAAAACTATCGTCATTGACTGTTATTGAATGCCAAAGTTTTCCTTATCTCTGCGGCTCCTAAATCTAGCCACTATACCCTTATTGAGAACGGTTCTTGGTTTTTTTTCTTCTTTCTCTCTGCTTCCCAAAGTCTTTTTATTTTATTTTTTTCTCTCCCTCATTTCATGAAAAACTTTTCGGCATGGGTTCTGTAATTCGACATAATATGGGTGTAAATTAATGATACTGTTCTTTATTTTTTCATTGGTAAAATTCGTTGACTAATCTTCTTCTTTTTTTTTTTCGATATTTGCAGGTGAAAATCCGGCAGCCATGCAGCACGGAGGAAGCGCTGGACTTCGTTCAGCCTTTGCCCTGATCATCGCACTTTCGATAACGTCACTTTTAAGGTGACCACGTGGCCCGGGGAATATTAATTAACTATAATAATAATTATTAATAATTTCACAGTATATTATTACAATGTAATGGTGCTAAACCTCCCTTTTTAATTATAAAATTGTGCAAGATGGAAACTGAAGAAGAAAAAATTTAAAAAATATTTCAGCGACGACACAGTCCTGAAATTGTTGTGACGTCGACGACGACGACGACGATTATGATGGTGATGATGATGATGATGAAGATGAAGTGCGAGGCAAGTTTCAGGTAATTTGCACACAATAACGCTAATAATAATAATAACTAAATAAATAATAATCTACTGCGACGGTTGATGCACATTAAGGAAAAGAAAATTGAAGTAAAAAAGAAATGAAAAATTTTGTACATAGCTAACATACAACGTGAACCCCGTTGTAACGCAAAAAAAAAGAGAAAAAAACTATGGCGTGATAAGAAAAAAAAAGAAAAAAAAATTGGCGAGTTGCATTAACACATATAATTATGATAACTATATGAAGAGGATGCGAATAATTTTTTTTCGCCTAGTTTTTTCATTATCATAATTTTTACGTGAACATATAAGAATAGAATTGACGTACGACGTCGGTATACCTTTAATATGGGTGTAATAAATTTATTGAAATTAATAAGGTAACGACATCGAGTAGCAGATGCGATGAATGAGAAAGGTACGATTCTCAGTAATACGTAATTGATGTCTGCTGTACCCAGGGTGAAAAAAAATAAATATAATTATGATGACAGAAAAAGAACAGCAAGAAAAATAATTAAAATATTCGTAATAGTGATGTTATACGTGATACGATAACACATGATAAATTTTAATGACCTCGACATAAGACTTATACACATATAGGTATATGAAAGAAAAAGATCACACTGAAATTACACGTGTGATGATAAAGATTGTTATAGCGAGGGGGGAAAAGAAAAGAAGAAATCGATGAGAAATCGAGAAACTTCAGCAAGTCCGTATAATAATTATTACACCAATGTAGATAACGAGTTTTTTGTTTCTTAATTTTTTTTAACTTTTTATTTATAGATCGTATATATGTACAGTACATGAAAAAAAATTATTACGTTTAATAATATTCACGAAATAGATGTGTTTTAAAATTTAATATAATTACCTATCAATAATGATTAAAGTAGTATAATTGTACATTTTATCTCGTGTATAAGGACGGTCATTAATCGGAGATCCATCAAATTAATTGAACAAAAAAGAAGAAGAAGAAGAAAAAAGGAAACAGTCGTAAACTATACATATAATGTATTAACTACACATAGGTATATAATCAAATATATGGTTTACAGGTAATAACCAAAATGTTAATTCAAACCGTACAACTATAAACAAATAATTAAGTAATTAATCAGTTAATTATTTAATTAATTAATTAATTAATATAAAAATTGTCGGGCGATAATAACAATAATGATAATAATATTGATAATAACGATAACGATACAGAATAAATAAATGATAACGTATATATTAAGAAAAAAAAAAAGAAAAGAACAGCAACACTATATAATATATGACATATATCCATAATGATATAAAAATAATAGAGATATTTATTAATAAATATACAGTATATAATTTAAAAACGTATATATAACATGAAATTATTATTGTTTCTCTATGAAATTTTTTAAAAACTTTAGAGTAAATTCAAAACTGATAAATAAATATGTACAATAATAATCAACGCCGTCGGTATTGTTTAACCTAGGGTGCGTATAGTATACATATATATATATATATTATAATAAATAAATAAATTGTATAATAAATTAAATCAACGTTTATATAACTCCTGCAGACTATGCGAATAGCAAATGAACGTGCATATAACGTATAACTATATAAATATATATGTATTATACATATACATAAAATACGGTGTGGATGAAATGATACGGTGATAATATAATAAAATGACAAACTAAATGAAAAAAGAAAAAAAGAAGAGAATAAATAAATAAACAACACCATGATAATATTGTTTATTGCGTCATGTCACCATGTATATGAAATAATTTTTTGTTATACATAATAAATTGAATATACATATAATACAGCGGTGGATGGTCATTGACGAATTAAAATTTTTTTAATTATACGATAACATTTCAGTGTATAATTATTATTGTTATATAAACGGAGCAATGTTGTGAACATATCAAAATTCAATATACATATATTATATTGAAAAAAGAAAAAAAAAAATGAAATGAAAGAAATGAACAGAAGTGAGAAAGAAAAAGAGGATGAAGTAATGCGAAAAGCAGATAAAACTGCAGTTATTAATGATAACATTAAAAAACGGAAATGGAGATAATAAAATAATAATAAAAATAATGATAATAATAATAATAATGCTAACCTACTAAGTAACTAGTGAATAGTAACGAAATGAATTTAGTGTTGGCATTTCAATCCTGATGATTTAATATTTTCATTTATAACGTTTTACATGTAACTTATTTTTCTTTATTTGAAGTTTCTAAATTAATGAACAATTATTTGTACGCCTCATGTATATAACTAATGACAACGCGGAGGAAAAAAATCAGATAATCGAACAGTGAATTCTAGAAAAATTCGAATAGATTCATGAACATTATTATAAGCGAGTGCAGAATTTGGAAATCTGTTGTTTCGCCGAGACTTTATAATGTCATGGCAAATGTTTAATCACGTGAAATATCAAAGCGATATTCATGCGACATAAATTAATAATAATAATTTGAATAATGATAACAATTCTTGCGACGTCACGATGAAAATTATATCGTATAAAACAATACAATACCCGAGGGATGAAAAACACATGCCTGCATAAATTTCCCATCGTTAACGATAAGTTAAATTATCGAAAGAAAAAATATATAATGAAGGTTTATTGTACGAACTTTGAGATCGAATTATCTGTATAATATAACATCTTGTAGGGTTCTTTTATGAGGTCATACATGTTCATTTATATGAATATAATAAACACCATAGGACAGGAAGGGGGAGGAGGGGAGTGTATGGAAAATGATCGGTCGTATTGGTCTGTGTAAATCAATAGCAACCCTCTATAGATGTGTCGTTTAATAATTCATTATCAACAAAAGCGCGTATAATTTATACAAATATAACATGGATATATAATATTTTGTTAAACGCAGTATGGTGGAAAACGCACGTATATAAAAGTATATACGTATGTATAGTGTTGTTGGGTAGAAAGAGAGGGTGTTTGGTTAGTAAAATATTTGACACTGCGGTGGCATGGCAGCTCTGCAAAACCACCCAACCGTACCACAACCACCCCCATGTGTCCTGTTTCATGGTATACCAGGTTATACTACCGTACATACCCCTTTCAGTCCGCGAATATCGCGGGATATGAATAATAATTATTTCAAGGGAATGTACAAAACAACCGAGGGTCTGAATTATCGCCAAACTAAATATACAGACGTAAAACAAAAGCAAAACGTAAATAATGGTGGAGCAAAAAAAAAGGAAAAGGAAAAGAAAAAGAAAGACTTGATTTTTTTTTTTTTTATTCTCGGATCACTTTCTCTGTTCTCGAACGAAGTAATTGTTATGCTGACATTTTTCATCGATCATGATAATGACGATATTGATAATTATATTATTAGGAATAGTAATGATGAAGAAAAAAAGGATTATCCCTCACGAGATGCGAGCCTTTTGAAATCCTACCATTAGAGAGAAACAGGGCCTTGTCCTTATCCTACGGGAAGAGGTATATTTGAGCTCACGATTTTTTAAAAGACGGAAAACAACCGGTTCTCATATCACGGATTATGTGGGTTTTTTTTTTCCTTTTATCTATCTATTTCGCTCTTTCTTTCTGTCTTTTTTTTTTGATTTTTTTATTTGACTAATGATGACTTAAAAGTCACGAATTAAAAAAAGGAAATAATTAAATTCCATAGTAGGAAAATCATATTGTACAATAAACCTTACTTCTGAAATGTGATGATTGGAATATTATTGACTTGTCATGAAATATTGCAAGATTTTCCGATCAGATTTCAGGCTCACATGACATGATGAAAAAAAAGAATCGTAATAATGATAATACGAAAAATATGAATATTGTATCACCGGTCATCACATTCATCGTTATGTATATACTGATAATGATAATTATTATCATTATTAATTGAATAATTAATTATCATGGTTATACGTATGTATGTATGAGATACACGTTATAATATATTATATGTATATTTGCAATCGGGATAAAAACTAAAATTAAATCAAATAAATAAACTAGTAATCACCTAATTACGTAATGAGAGTAACAAAAAAAAAAAAACTATATATATTTAAAAAATATACAAGTGGCACTCTAGTATGTAACAAGCAGTATGTATTAAGACTAATTAAGATCACATAGGAATAAATGATAATTGATATAAAAAAAAATGTTGAAGGAGAAATGAGATGAAAATATAAAAACAAGTGGAGAAAAAAAAGAATTAAACACTAAAATAATTTTAATGTCGGTATTTGCTGTTCAGTATTTGTATCACTCGAGAAAAATACAATAAAAAATTCGTATTAGTATGTGGGTTTAATATTTAACATATATATATGAAAAACAAAAAAAGAAACCGAGAAAATAATTCATTCCTTTTCAAATAATGAATCCTAAAAATACACAGTGGTTCGTGAGTAAGATTAAGAAAAAGAAAAAAAGGGTAAAATAAATTAAGGGATCGGTTGATAAAGTGAAAGTAAAGATGGATATCTGTCGTCTATCGTATGTATAGAGAAGAGCAAATGGGTGGCTTTAGATTTTGGTTGCCGATGGATGTCTGTTTGTCTGTGCAGGGTAGCGTTTGTTTGCGGGATTTGAACCCAGTAGAAATCGTGAATTGTTTCCCGAGTGACCGGGTAGCTGATCCCTCAACAGTCGATCCCTGAGGTCACCTGGGGGTCCGACAGACAGGTCACTCAGCGGTGGTTCCAGAGATTTAGAGGTTCCTGAAACAAGCTAAAGTGTCCCACTGCGGCCTCTTCTTCTATACCTACGTTCACAACCCTTTGTACGTATACTCTAGACACTATATAGCTATGCTATCTGAGAACATCGTGTAACGGGAAATTGAGAGAGTTAAGTTTAGGGTTTCATATTATGTCGATACACGGAGTCCCTAAACATTCGCTAACACTTACGAAACTACACCTATTATAGCATAGGTAATGATCGATCGGAAAGTCCAAAATTGCCCGGTTATACGATACACCGAATTCTAACTAGACGACCAATTCTCGTTCGAAAAGTCGAAATAGTTTTTTTGTTTTTTTTTATTTCAATCATTCGCTCCATTTATTCTCTACTTTGAATCAACTCACATTCCTGGTACAACCTTTAACATTGCTTCCGCTTATTTCGAGACGGTTTTATAATTAAAAATTTTTTTTCCTTCTCGTGGATCGCAGAGGACGCAACCGCGCTACGTATTAGTTACAGTAGTGAAGTATGGCGATGTGAAGTTGAATTCTATCGATCAGGCAACGTCGGGTTAGGTACCTATAATATGGTCTGCTGCAGATTTATTTCCTGTAACATAAAAAGCGAATGAGATAGCTGTTACTCTGTCTGATTGTGGGGGTCGTAATGTCCCTCAAAGAAACGTTGCTGCTGGCTAGCTGGCTGGCTGGTTTGGGTTGGGAAGTAACGGTAGTGGCTTTAGAATGGGGTGAGTGAGCGGATGGGGATTGAAGCCAGTAGTAGTAGAGGTAGAAGTAGCGGTAGAAGTAGTAGGAGTTTCAAAGGCATTTCAAATGCGAGCGTCCACCGTGACGCGGTTTCGTTAAACAGTGAATTACACCGGTGTGTATGTACAGGTCTCCAGGAAACGGACAAACTTCAGTTATCTGAATGGTGGAAGTGGGAGGAATGGGAGAGGAAATTCAGGATATATTAATTCTTTGTAGTGTTACACGTACCGACGTTGTTTAATTCATTTCTACTTTACTATTTAATACTTGAAACTCGAAAATACCGCGGTGCGTAACTGGCCTCTATTTTATTTCTTTTACATAATTTTTATCGAGTCTCTTATGAAAAGTCTATCCGCCTGAATGCCTAGATCACTGTGAGATTCTTACGCTCATGATTAGAGTTTCCATTACCATATAAACTCATGTTGGATCGAAATCGTGGACTGTAATTGATCGTTAAATTTCTAATGTCTCGTTTACCTAACGACACGTGTATACATTAAAACGAATTCTGTATTATTGCGAGCAGATTTGAAGCTGGAGACGTTAGTTCGAACGTTACGGTTACTGTCAACGTTAACGTCAACGGTGCCTTGCTGACCTGGTCAACACACAACTCTGACACGGACGACACGGTACCTCCATTACCTCGTCAAACATCGTTGATCGTTGACGACAGATCGAGTGACCACCGATTTGCTAACAATCCTCTACTGACTACAAACTAGCACTGCGTGATCTATACGCACGCATATGAGGCTTTGCAGTTCCAAATCCTATAACGCTATAGCTGATGTTCATCGCTCGTAAATTATCTGCAATCATGTCCGGCCGCAAACTCACACGTTACATATACGCCTATCTACATGCATATGCTGTATTATCTCATCAGGAAAGAGGTAAATAATACGAACGTAAATCGTCATCGCGCGCTCAATATCGATGGAACATGGAGAGTCGTTGGCGGGTATAATTTTTCACGTTTTTAGACCATCTTAAAAATGTCTATCTCTCGTATAGTGCGTGGGGGAAATCTACTATCGGGACTTGAGGATCCTGAAGAGGTGATACGCTGTATATTATATGAATAATTGATCGAGATGGCGAAAGGGATTTTAAGACGATCCTTGTAGATCATCCACAATATACCTGAAGACAGACTCGACCAAGGACGTGTAAATATTCGATTTCTGTTCGAAAGGGTTGAAGAGACGGACGGACGAAAGGACTGAGGCAGGCGGATGGACGGATAGACAGCCAAAACTGCTGGGCAATTGGATTAATTATTCAAAACCAGTTTACCCGAAAGCACGACCGGATAAATAGTTTAGCGCGACTGACATCAATGACGCAACATGATTTTCAAAACTATTCGATAAATATTTTATTTCAATCCTGCAGGATCCTGGACCGGTTAAATCATTTACGTAACAAAGTTCTATCTTCTTTTTTTTTCTATAGTCATTATTCTCCTTTCTTAGATTTTTTTTGTCCAAGTTTTATTTTTGACGCAGTTCAACGCATCTTTTGTACGAATGTACATATAACTCTGCAGCAGCATCTGGTACAGCAGCTTGCATATTCCTCTGGGAGTCATCTCGAGGAGAGAATTGAGATACTCTGATTCGTTTCGTCTGGAGAAAAGTTTTTCTAATTCTCTCAGCGGTAGATGGCAGGTGAAGTGGCAGTCGCTTGGTGTCGGTTCTACCTGAGTATAAGAGGTTGAAGTCCCGTGAAGAGGAGTTGAATCGAGTTGGTGGAACGATACGGAACGCTCTATATCCATTATTAAGTTAGTAAGAAAGTCTGTATTCTGAAAGCTTGTGCTGCTGGCGTCTTCTTGCACATTTTATCAGCTTCGGTCAAGATACGCATCAACAAATGGTAAGATCAGAATTGACAAAATTGAATGTAATATATGTCGTTATACTTACTTACTAACAATAAGTGTGAATCAAATGAGACAAATTTGGGACTGAAGAATATAAAGGCGCAAAACAATTGGGTTTTTTTAGGTTTAAATCAGATTTTGTTGAAAATCGCTGCAAAACTGTACAAAGACTATAGTCTTTGGTGTTTTTTCGCTCAAATTTCATCGAAAATCGCTCCAAAAATGTACAAAGACTATAGTCTTTGGTGTTTTTTCGCTCAAATTTCATCGAAAATCGCTGCAAAAATGAACAAAGACTATAGTCTTTGGTGTTTTCCCGCTCAGATTTTGTGCAAAATCGCTGCAAAAATGTACAAAGACTATAGTCTTTGGTGTTTTTTCGCTCAAATTTCATCGAAAATCGCTGCGAAAATGAACAAAGACTATAGTCTTTGCTGTTTTTTCGCTCAGATTTTGTGCAAAATCACTCGGAAAATGTACAAAGACTATAGTCTTTGCTGTTTTTTCGCTCAGATTTTGTGCAAAATCACTCGGAAAATGTACAAAGACTATAGTCTTTGGTGTTTTTTCGCTCAAATTTCATCGAAAATCGCTGCGAAAATGAACAAAGACTATAGTCTTTGGTGTTTTTTCGCTCAAATTTCATCGAAAATCGCTCGAAAAATGTACAAAGACTATAGTCTTTGGTGTTTTTTCGCTCAGATTTTCTGCAAAATCGCTCGAAAAATGTACAAAGACTATAGTCTTTGGTGTCTTTTCGCTCAAATTTCATCGAAAATTGCTCGGAAAATGTACAAAGACTATAGTCTTTGGTGTTTTTTCGCTCAAATTTCATCGAAAATCGCTGCGAAAATGAACAAAGACTATAGTCTTTGCTGTTTTTTCGCTCAGATTTTGTGCAAAATCACTCGGAAAATGTACAAAGACTATAGTCTTTGCTGTTTTTTCGCTCAGATTTTGTGCAAAATCACTCGGAAAATGTACAAAGACTATAGTCTTTGGTGTTTTTTCGCTCAAATTTCATCGAAAATCGCTGCAAAAATGAACAAAGACTATAGTCTTTGGTGTTTTCCCGCTCAGATTTTGTGCAAAATCGCTGCAAAAATGTACAAAGACTATAGTCTTTGGTGTTTTTTCGCTCAAATTTCATCGAAAATCGCTGCGAAAATGAACAAAGACTATAGTCTTTGCTGTTTTTTCGCTCAGATTTTGTGCAAAATCACTCGGAAAATGTACAAAGACTATAGTCTTTGGTGTTTTTTCGCTCAAATTTCATCGAAAATCGCTGCGAAAATGAACAAAGACTATAGTCTTTGGTGTTTTTTCGCTCAAATTTCATCGAAAATCGCTCGAAAAATGTACAAAGACTATAGTCTTTGGTGTTTTTTCGCTCAGATTTTCTGCAAAATCGCTCGAAAAATGTACAAAGACTATAGTCTTTGGTGTCTTTTCGCTCAAATTTCATCGAAAATTGCTCGGAAAATGTACAAAGACTATAGTCTTTGGTGTTTTTTCGCTCAAATTTCATCGAAAATCGCTCGAAAAATGTACAAAGACTATAGTCTTTGGTGTTTTTTCGCTCAGATTTTCTGCAAAATCGCTCGAAAAATGTACAAAGACTATAGTCTTTGGTGTCTTTTCGCTCAAATTTCATCGAAAATTGCTCGGAAAATGTACAAAGACTATAGTCTTTGGTGTTTTTTCGCTCAAATTTCATCGAAAATCGCTGCGAAAATGAACAAAGACTATAGTCTTTGCTGTTTTTTCGCTCAGATTTTGTGCAAAATCACTCGGAAAATGTACAAAGACTATAGTCTTTGCTGTTTTTTCGCTCAGATTTTGTGCAAAATCACTCGGAAAATGTACAAAGACTATAGTCTTTGCTGTTTTTTCGCTCAGATTTTGTGCAAAATCACTCGGAAAATGTACAAAGACTATAGTCTTTGGTGTTTTTTCGCTCAAATTTCATCGAAAATCGCTGCGAAAATGAACAAAGACTATAGTCTTTGCTGTTTTTTCGCTCAGATTTTGTGCAAAATCACTCGGAAAATGTACAAAGACTATAGTCTTTGGTGTTTTTTCGCTCAAATTTCATCGAAAATCGCTGCGAAAATGAACAAAGACTATAGTCTTTGCTGTTTTTTCGCTCAGATTTTGTGCAAAATCACTCGGAAAATGTACAAAGACTATAGTCTTTGCTGTTTTTTCGCTCAGATTTTGTGCAAAATCACTCGGAAAATGTACAAAGACTATAGTCTTTGCTGTTTTTTCGCTCAGATTTTGTGCAAAATCACTCGGAAAATGTACAAAGACTATAGTCTTTGGTGTTTTTTCGCTCAAATTTCATCAAAAATCGCTGCGAAAATGAACAAAGACTATAGTCTTTGGTGTTTTTTCGCTCAGATTTTGTGCAAAATCACTCGGAAAATGTACAAAGACTATAGTCTTTGCTGTTTTTTCGCTCAGATTTTGTGCAAAATCACTCGGAAAATGTACAAAGACTATAGTCTTTGGTGTTTTTTCGCTCAAATTTCATCAAAAATCGCTCGAAAAATGTACAAAGACTATAGTCTTTGGTGTTTTTCCGCTCAAATTTCATCGAAAATCGCTCGAAAAATGTACAAAGACTATAGTCTTTGGTGTTTTTTCGCTCAAATTTCATCGAAAATCGCTCCAAAAATGTACAAAGACTATAGTCTTTGGTGTTTTTTCGCTCAAATTTCATCGAAAATCGCTGCAAAAATGAACAAAGACTATAGTCTTTGGTGTTTTCCCGCTCAGATTTTGTGCAAAATCGCTGCAAAAATGTACAAAGACTATAGTCTTTGGTGTTTTTTCGCTCAAATTTCATCGAAAATCGCTGCGAAAATGAACAAAGACTATAGTCTTTGCTGTTTTTTCGCTCAGATTTTGTGCAAAATCACTCGGAAAATGTACAAAGACTATAGTCTTTGCTGTTTTTTCGCTCAGATTTTGTGCAAAATCACTCGGAAAATGTACAAAGACTATAGTCTTTGGTGTTTTTTCGCTCAAATTTCATCGAAAATCGCTGCGAAAATGAACAAAGACTATAGTCTTTGCTGTTTTTTCGCTCAGATTTTGTGCAAAATCACTCGGAAAATGTACAAAGACTATAGTCTTTGCTGTTTTTTCGCTCAGATTTTGTGCAAAATCACTCGGAAAATGTACAAAGACTATAGTCTTTGCTGTTTTTTCGCTCAGATTTTGTGCAAAATCACTCGGAAAATGTACAAAGACTATAGTCTTTGCTGTTTTTTCGCTCAAATTTCATCGAAAATCGCTGCGAAAATGAACAAAGACTATAGTCTTTGGTGTTTTCCCGCTCAGATTTTGTGCAAAATCGCTGCAAAAATGTACAAAGACTATAGTCTTTGGTGTTTTTTCGCTCAAATTTCATCGAAAATCGCTGCGAGAATGAACAAAGACTATAGTCTTTGCTGTTTTTTCGCTCAGATTTTGTGCAAAATCACTCGGAAAATGTACAAAGACTATAGTCTTTGCTGTTTTTTCGCTCAGATTTTGTGCAAAATCACTCGGAAAATGTACAAAGACTATAGTCTTTGGTGTTTTTTCGCTCAAATTTCATCGAAAATCGCTGCGAAAATGAACAAAGACTATAGTCTTTGGTGTTTTTTCGCTCAAATTTCATCGAAAATCGCTCGAAAAATGTACAAAGACTATAGTCTTTGGTGTTTTTTCGCTCAGATTTTCTGCAAAATCGCTCGAAAAATGTACAAAGACTATAGTCTTTGGTGTCTTTTCGCTCAAATTTCATCGGAAATTGCTCGGAAAATGTACAAAGACTATAGTCTTTGGTGTTTTTTCGCTCAAATTTCATCGAAAATCGCTGCGAAAATGAACAAAGACTATAGTCTTTGCTGTTTTTTCGCTCAGATTTTGTGCAAAATCACTCGGAAAATGTACAAAGACTATAGTCTTTGCTGTTTTTTCGCTCAGATTTTGTGCAAAATCACTCGGAAAATGTACAAAGACTATAGTCTTTGGTGTTTTTTCGCTCAAATTTCATCGAAAATCGCTGCAAAAATGAACAAAGACTATAGTCTTTGGTGTTTTCCCGCTCAGATTTTGTGCAAAATCGCTGCAAAAATGTACAAAGACTATAGTCTTTGGTGTTTTTTCGCTCAAATTTCATCGAAAATCGCTGCGAAAATGAACAAAGACTATAGTCTTTGCTGTTTTTTCGCTCAGATTTTGTGCAAAATCACTCGGAAAATGTACAAAGACTATAGTCTTTGGTGTTTTTTCGCTCAGATTTTCTGCAAAATCGCTCGAAAAATGTACAAAGACTATAGTCTTTGGTGTCTTTTCGCTCAAATTTCATCGAAAATTGCTCGGAAAATGTACAAAGACTATAGTCTTTGGTGTTTTTTCGCTCAAATTTCATCGAAAATCGCTCGAAAAATGTACAAAGACTATAGTCTTTGGTGTTTTTTCGCTCAGATTTTCTGCAAAATCGCTCGAAAAATGTACAAAGACTATAGTCTTTGGTGTCTTTTCGCTCAAATTTCATCGAAAATCGCTCGGAAAATGTACAAAGACTATAGTCTTTGGTGTTTTTTCGCTCAAATTTCATCGAAAATCGCTCGAAAAATGTACAAAGACTATAGTCTTTGGTGTTTTTTCGCTCAAATTTCATCGAAAATCGCTCGAAAAATGTACAAAGACTATAGTCTTTCGTGTTTTTTCGCTCAAATTTCATCGAAAATCGCTCGGAAAATGTACAAAGACTATAGTCTTTGGTGTTTTTTCGCTCAAATTTCATCGAAAATCGCTCGAAAAATGTACAAAGACTAATAGTCTTTGGTGTTTTTTCGCTCAAATTTTATCGGAAATCGCTCGAAAAATGTACGAAGACTATAGTACTATAGTAGACTATAGTCTTTGTACATTTTCCGAGTGATTTTGCACAAAATCTGAGCGAAAAAACAGCAAAGACTATAGTCTTTGTACATTTTCCGAGTGATTTTGCACAAAATCTGAGCGAAAAAACAGCAAAGACGATAGTCTTTGTTCATTTTCGCAGCGATTTTCGATGAAATTTGAGCGAAAAAACAGCAAAGACTATAGTCTTTGTTCATTTTCGCAGCGATTTTCGATGAAATTTGAGCGAAAAAACACCAAAGACTATAGTCTTTGTACATTTTTCGAGCGATTTTGCAGAAAATCTGAGCGAAAAAACACCAAAGACTATAGTCTTTGTACATTTTTCGAGCGATTTTCGATGAAATTTGAGCGAAAAAACACCAAAGACTATAGTCTTTGTTCATTTTCGCAGCGATTTTCGATGAAATTTGAGCGAAAAAACACCAAAGACTATAGTCTTTGTACATTTTCCGAGTGATTTTGCACAAAATCTGAGCGAAAAAACAGCAAAGACTATAGTCTTTGTACATTTTCCGAGTGATTTTGCACAAAATCTGAGCGAAAAAACAGCAAAGACTATAGTCTTTGTTCATTTTCGCAGCGATTTTCGATGAAATTTGAGCGAAAAAACACCAAAGACTATAGTCTTTGTACATTTTTGCAGCGATTTTGCACAAAATCTGAGCGGGAAAACACCAAAGACTATAGTCTTTGTTCATTTTTGCAGCGATTTTCGATGATATTTGAGCGAAAAAACACCAAAGATGGGGGGAAAAAAGAGATGGGGCAGGGTGCGTCACTTCGACCAGAGTTGGGGCAGGGTGCGTCATTTTTACCAGAGGCTATAATATGGGCTTAAGATTTTTTGGATTTTGATTTGGAGTAGATCAAGCTAGAAATAGATCATATCAAAATATCTTAATTTTGGAAAGCGTGAAATCATTGATAATTTGCTTATCCAATGGGGTGCTATTTACTGTTAGTTCACCAATGATCTTTAAATCTTTTTTTCTTTGTTGCAGGAGGAAAATTGACGTCCCGCGAAGCAACACCACCTTTCATTCAAAAAACAAGACTACTCCCGTATCTGCAAGACTCTGGCGCATCTGAAAAATGGATCATCTTACTTATCAACTAAATGACATTGCTTATTAAATTATGCATCATATAGCTATAGATCATGTACTTCCTGGAGTAATTGAAATGAACTTTCGTCAATTTTAGTGTAACTTATTTATTTAAGAAAACATATCTCCGAATGAATACATCTATAGTATGCATGTAACATAGTATTGATATTCATTTTGTATCGTTGATTTATGAATAAATAAAGAGCCAATTCAAATTGATCGTTTAATCGAGATTGATTACGCCCCTGTACCCCATCACTCCTTAACGTCCTTTATACATAAGCAACACATCACGACATCAGGCCCTGACAGAATTCCAGAACCTGAAAAGGTAAGTTCTGCAATAACGGATATTAAGCAAGCATGTGATGAAGTATGATGCGATACACATGCATGCATGCATGCATGTGATGATGTTTGATATCGTGTATGATACGATGATATGCATATGAATGCATGCGTTGTAGTCATTAAGTTATGAATAATTCATTATTAATCGTTCTTAATCAAATTTCATACTAAAAATTCAGGGAATAACTGCTTGATTAATATTGGTCAATTGAAAAAGTTTATCCGAGTTCGGAGCATGAGGTTAAAATCTGATCGATCGCAATTACGGACGTGTAATTCGGTATTCGGTCCTCGGAGCATCTTGTATTATATGTAGATCCTTCTTTATGGCAACGGCAGTACGGCCGCAACAACCGAAGCGGCGATACCAGCAGCGACATCGGTAGCAGCGCGCAGATCCTTGGAGAACAGAGAGAGAGAGCGAGGCGAGACATAGACAGGCGAAGGTATTATGACTACACGCAAAATCAGTACGCAGTTGCTATTGCGCCACAGTTCTCTATTTTGATTAAACTTCTTCGATCGCGTTGCGAACAAACACCAAAGAAAAATCTTCCGAATCTTCAACTTGTTGAGTTCGCTTTCCAGTCTTATGAAAATAATAGCTCGGGAAGAAGTGTTCGGTTTATTCTAGATATTTGGAATAAGTGTTAGATGAACAGCAGCTATTGGAGGACCTCCTCTATCATTGGAAATTTCGTGAATTTTGTAGCTCGGACATGTTTTTTATAAGCAGTGACAAGCCGTGTTCTTACCATCCTTTTTTACTAGTCCCGATCGGTCCTCTTTTCGACCGGTAGAATTTTGGGCGAAGGTAATACGACATGAACGCAGAATTTTGATAGACTTTGAATGATGATTCGAACCGTTGGTGAGGAAAATCAAATCCTCTTGCCAAAACTAAAACCTAGTTGCTTCCTTGTATTTTGAATTGAGAAAAATAGCGTCATGGGTTCAGGCGAGTAGGATATAATTTGTCGTCGGAATTCCGAACAACTATACCTAATTGATTAGACGTTTGTGCATTCCTATATTCATATACTTATTTGATCATATTCTAATTGATTTCGGAATAGTTCTGTGCGTGTTTGAACACTACGAATTCTTTTGTCCATCGAATTGAGAAAGTTATCGTCTGGGTTATGGTTTAAGAATAATCTTCGTTGTCACATTATACTGAACAAATTTATTCATATATTTGAGGTGCAATTTAACAATTTTACTCCATTTCTTAGATAATATTTTCTTATCGATGGATATGGAATTGGCCTGGTTCTTCGCAGTATTTATTCAACTTCAAATTACGTTGTGGAGGAGTTACAGGGCGTCGGACAATGTTTCACAGGTATTTAAATTATTTACATTCTCCCTTTTCGAACCGACTTCCTGCTAGTATCGAAACGGGTCGTTGCGCGGACATCACGAGATGCATGGGAACGGAGCGAAAACTGAATTTAATTGTAAGCGAATAGTGGCAATAGGTATAAATTTCGGCATAGATTTTTGTATGGTAGGTTTATTAGGTCATGACATGTTAAAGAAGATCTTCTCAGCTCGCGCTTCAGTTTTGTGATCTCATTGCCCGTGGCGGAGCTTGAAGCCATCGTAGATGACGGGGCGCGATGCTCGCGGGGCTCTATTCACAAAGATCAAAATATATCAGAATAGCGTGAAAAACTCTTAAGAAAAAATGTAGATTCCTAGTTTTTTTGGGGTAAAAATCGAAGTATTTGCAAAATCAATTGCAGGACGCTAATCCTACGTATTTTTGCCCAGGGAACACGAATACGTCGATGGAATTAATTTAGAATCAAATCCCATCGAGATATCCTAGATTTATCACTTCTCAGATCGCTAAATTGGCGATAACTCGATCGATAAAATAGGTAATTCAATTTGGCTTGCAGATTCGGATTCCTGAGGTCAAAATACATAAGTATAGCATAGGAAACCCTTTAAAAAAAAATGTAGACTTTCCTTCTAGATTTTGAGAAAACACTAAGGCTATAGGCTTACTGTTTTTTTGGGGTAAAAATCGAACTATTTAGAAAATCAATTGCAGGACGCTTATCCTACGTATTTTTGCCCAGGGAACACGAATACGTCGATGGAATTAATTTAGAATCAAATCCCATCGAGATATCCTAGATTTATCACTTCTCAGATCGCTAAATTGGCGATAACTCGATCAATAAAATAGGTAATTCAATTTGGCTTGCAGATTCGGATTCCTGAGGTCAAAATACATAAGTATAGCATAGGAAACCCTTTAAAAAAAAATGTAGACTTTCCTTCCAGATTTTGAGAAAACACTAAGGCTATAGGCTTACTGTTTTTTTGGGGTAAAAATCGAACTATTTAGAAAATCAATTGCAGGACGCTTATCCTACGTATTTTTGCCCAGGGAACACGAATATGTCGATGGAATTAATTTAGAATCAAATCCCATCGAGATATCCTAGATTTATCACTTCTCAGATCGCTAAATTGGCGATAACTCGATCAATAAAATAGGTAATTCAATTTGGCTTGCAGATTCGGATTCCTGAGGTCAAAATACATAAGTATAGCATAGGAAACCCTTTAAAAAAAAATGTAGACTTTCCTTCCAGATTTTGAGAAAACACTAAGGCTATAGGCTTACTGTTTTTTTGGGGTAAAAATCGAACTATTTAGAAAATCAATTGCAGGACGCTTATCCTACGTATTTTTGCCCAGGGAACACGAATACGTCGATGGAATTAATTTAGAATCAAATCCCATCGAGATATCCTAGATTTATCACTTCTCAGATCGCTAAATTGGCGATAACTCGATCAATAAAATAGGTAATTCAATTTGGCTTGCAGATTCGGATTCCTGAGGTCAAAATACATAAGTATAGCATAGGAAACCCTTTAAAAAAAAATGTAGACTTTCCTTCCAGATTTTGAGAAAACACTAAGGCTATAGGCTTACTGTTTTTTTGGGGTAAAAATCGAACTATTTAGAAAATCAATTGCAGGACGCTTATCCTACGTATTTTTGCCCAGGGAACACGAATACGTCGATGGAATTAATTTAGAATCAAATCCCATCGAGATATCCTAGATTTATCACTTCTCAGATCGCTAAATTGGCGATAACTCGATCAATAAAATAGGTAATTCAATTTGGCTTGCAGATTCGGATTCCTGAGGTCAAAATACATAAGTATAGCATAGGAAACCCTTTAAAAAAAAATGTAGACTTTCCTTCCAGATTTTGAGAAAACACTAAGGCTATAGGCTTACTGTTTTTTTGGGGTAAAAATCGAACTATTTAGAAAATCAATTGCAGGACGCTTATCCTACGTATTTTTGCCCAGGGAACACGAATATGTCGATGGAATTAATTTAGAATCAAATCCCATCGAGATATCCTAGATTTATCACTTCTCAGATCGCTAAATTGGCGATAACTCGATCAATAAAATAGGTAATTCAATTTGGCTTGCAGATTCGGATTCCTGAGGTCAAAATACATAAGTATAGCATAGGAAACCCTTTAAAAAAAAATGTAGACTTTCCTTCTAGATTTTGAGAAAACACTAAGGCTATAGGCTTACTGTTTTTTTGGGGTAAAAATCGAACTATTTAGAGAATCAATTGCAGGACGCTTATCCTACGTATTTTTGCCCAGTGAACACGAATACGTCGATGGAATTAATTTAGAATCAAATCCCATCGAGATATCCTAGATTTATCACTTCTCAGATCGCTAAATTGGCGATAACTCGATCAATAAAATAGGTAATTCAATTTAGCTTGCAGATTCGGATTCCTGAGGTCAAAATACATAAGTATAGCATAGGAAACCCTTTAAAAAAAAATGTAGACTTTCCTTCCAGATTTTGAGAAAACACTAAGGCTATAGGCTTACTGTTTTTTTGGGGTAAAAATCGAACTATTTAGAAAATCAATTGCAGGACGCTTATCCTACGTATTTTTGCCCAGGGAACACGAATACGTCGATGGAATTAATTTAGAATCAAATCCCATCGAGATATCCTAGATTTATCACTTCTCAGATCGCTAAATTGGCGATAACTCGATCAATAAAATAGGTAATTCAATTTGGCTTGCAGATTCGGATTCCTGAGGTCAAAATACATAAGTATAGCATAGGAAACCCTTTAAAAAAAAATGTAGACTTTCCTTCCAGATTTTGAGAAAACACTAAGGCTATAGGCTTACTGTTTTTTTGGGGTAAAAATCGAACTATTTAGAAAATCAATTGCAGGACGCTTATCCTACGTATTTTTGCCCAGGGAACACGAATACGTCGATGGAATTAATTTAGAATCAAATCCCATCGAGATATCCTAGATTTATCACTTCTCAGATCGCTAAATTGGCGATAACTCGATCAATAAAATAGGTAATTCAATTTGGCTTGCAGATTCGGATTCCTGAGGTCAAAATACATAAGTATAGCATAGGAAACCCTTTGAAAAAAAATGTAGACTTTCCTTCCAGATTTTGAGAAAACACTAAGGCTATAGGCTTACTGTTTTTTTGGGGTAAAAATCGAAGAATTTAGAAAATCAATTGCAGGACGCCTATCCTACGTATTTTTGCGCAGGGAACACGAATACGTCAATGAAATTAATCTAGAATCAAATCCCATCGAAATATCCTAGATTTATCACTTTTCAGATCGATAATTCGGCGATAACTTGATCAATTAAATAGGTAATTCAATTTGGCTTGCAGATTCGGATTCCTGAGGTCGAAATACATAAGAATACCATAGAAAACTCGATAAAAAAAATAGTCGATTTCTGGCCCAAATTTTGAAAAAAACAAAGGCTATAGGCTTAGGATTTTTGCAATTTTGGGGCCAAAATTGAAGTATATTTAAAATCGATTGCAGGACACTTGTTCAACGTATTTTGACTTCAAAAACACGAATCCGTCGAGTAAATAAAGCCAGAGCCAATATTCATCGAGATATTTTATTTTTTCCAGTGCCGCAGGACATACGACGTTCCAAGAAGTCAGCAGTGGCACAAACTCGCCGAAGAGGACCAGTGTCGTAATAATGACGTCGCAATCACGGACGAGCCCTGACCTTTAACAGGAAGTGTATTCACGTCTACTAGTCTTCAATTCGGAAATTAATTATCATACATATATAGCGAATTATTGTTAACGTGGAATAAGTGACCATGTCCCCATGTCTTGTAATCATTAGAATGACTTTGAAACTTGTGAATGATGGTGAAACTTTTTTGATACAGTTAAGAATATTATAATAGCGCAATTGTTGAATGTATCCTGCTTACATGACTCATGAATAAACAAACAGTTATTCCCAAATTGGTTGCTTGATTTTTATTGATTACACCCCTGCATCCAACTCTCATTAACATCCTTTATACAGGCAACGCATCACGACATCAGGTCCTGACCCGAGGTCAGGTCAGGTCCATGCCTCATGGCATGCATATGATAAGGCACGCACGTATGCACATGATGTCTGGATGCCCGGAATGGCTCCTCGCCTGTCCTGTTCTCCTGATACCAAAATAAATTTTCGGCCGAAATATGCCTTGCATTTTCAGGGCCGGTATTGTAGGGCTCTACCTTATTACTTCCGGTTCTAATAAAGCATGATACAATACACATAGATGCACATGACGTGGCCTGCACGCAGTCGCATATGATCTATTAACGATTCGGTAGATGAGTATGATGCGATACACATGCATACACATGATGAGGCCTGCAGAGATACACATATGATCTATTGATCGTTCGACAGACGAGTATGATAAGATACACATGCATGCACATGCATGCACATGATGGCTGGATGAACTGGCTCCTCGCCTGTCCTGTTCTCCTGATACCAAAATTCAATTTTTGGCCAAAATGTGCCTTGGATTTACAAGGCCGGTATTGTAGCGATCTACCTTATCACTTCCGGTTGAGATGAAGCATGATACAATACACATAGATGCACATGACGTGGCCTGCACGCAGTCGCATATGATCTATTAACGATTCGGTAGATGAGTATGATGCGATACACATGCATACACATGATGAGGCCTGCAGAGATACGCATATGATCTATTGATCGTTCGACAGACGAGTATGATAAGATACACATGCATGCACATGCATGCACATGATGGCTGGATGAACTGGCTCCTCGCCTGTCCTGTTCTCCTGATACCAAAATTCAATTTTTGGCCAAAATGTGCCTTGGATTTACAAGGCCGGTATTGTAGCGATCTACCTTATCACTTCCGGTTGAGATGAAGCATGATACAATACACATAGATGCACATGACGTGGCCTGCACGCAGTCGCATATGATCTATTAACGATTCGGTAGATGAGTATGATGCGATACACATGCATACACATGATGAGGCCTGCAGAGATACGCATATGATCTATTGATCGTTCGACAGACGAGTATGATAAGATACACATGCATGCACATGCATGCACATGATGGCTGGATGAACTGGCTCCTCGCCTGTCCTGTTCTCCTGATACCAAAATTCAATTTTTGGCCAAAATGTGCCTTGGATTCACAGGGCCGGTATTGTAGCGATCTACCTTATCACTTCCGGTTCTAATAAAGCATGATACAATACACATAGATGCACATGACGTGGCCTGCACGCAGTCGCATATGATCTATTAACGATTCAGTAGATGAGTATGATGCGATACACATGCATACACATGATGAGGCCTGCAGAGATACGCATATGATCTATTGATCGTTCGACAGACGAGTATGATAAGATACACATGCATGCACATGCATGCACATGATGGCTGGATGAACTGGCTCCTCGCCTGTCCTGTTCTCCTGATACCAAAATTCAATTTTTGGCCAAAATGTGCCTTGGATTTACAAGGCCGGTATTGTAGCGATCTACCTTATCACTTCCGGTTGAGATGAAGCATGATACAATACACATAGATGCACATGACGTGGCCTGCACGCAGTCGCATATGATCTATTAACGATTCGGTAGATGAGTATGATGCGATACACATGCATACACATGATGAGGCCTGCAGAGATACGCATATGATCTATTGATCGTTCGACAGACGAGTATGATAAGATACACATGCATGCACATGCATGCACATGATGGCTGGATGAACTGGCTCCTCGCCTGTCCTGTTCTCCTGATACCAAAATTCAATTTTTGGCCAAAATGTGCCTTGGATTTACAAGGCCGGTATTGTAGCGATCTACCTTATCACTTCCGGTTGAGATGAAGCATGATACAATACACATAGATGCACATGACGTGGCCTGCACGCAGTCGCATATGATCTATTAACGATTCGGTAGATGAGTATGATGCGATACACATGCATACACATGATGAGGCCTGCAGAGATACGCATATGATCTATTGATCGTTCGACAGACGAGTATGATAAGATACACATGCATGCACATGCATGCACATGATGGCTGGATGAACTGGCTCCTCGCCTGTCCTGTTCTCCTGATACCAAAATTCAATTTTTGGCCAAAATGTGCCTTGGATTCACAGGGCCGGTATTGTAGCGAT
Source organism: Athalia cordata (assembly GCA_963932425.1). Classification (NCBI taxonomy): domain Eukaryota; kingdom Metazoa; phylum Arthropoda; class Insecta; order Hymenoptera; family Athaliidae; genus Athalia; species Athalia cordata. Next base: position 4,327,738 of record OZ010627.1, read on the forward strand.
CTACCTTATCACTTCCGGTTCTAATAAAGCATGATACAATACACATAGATGCACATGACGTGGCCTGCACGCAGTCGCATATGATCTATTAACGATTCAGTAGATGAGTATGATGCGATACACATGCATACACATGATGAGGCCTGCAGAGATACGCATATGATCTATTGATCGTTCGACAGACGAGTATGATAAGATACACATGCATGCACATGCATGCACATGATGGCTGGATGAACTGGCTCCTCGCCTGTCCTGTTCTCCTGATACCAAAATTCAATTTTTGGCCAAAATGTGCCTTGGATTCACAGGGCCGGTATTGTAGCGATCTACCTTATCACTTCCGGTTCTAATAAAGCATGATACAATACACATAGATGCACATGACGTGGCCTGCACGCAGTCGCATATGATCTATTAACGATTCAGTAGATGAGTATGATGCGATACACATGCATACACATGATGAGGCCTGCAGAGATACGCATATGATCTATTGATCGTTCGACAGACGAGTATGATAAGATACACATGCATGCACATGCATGCACATGATGGCTGGATGAACTGGCTCCTCGCCTGTCCTGTTCTCCTGATACCAAAATTCAATTTTTGGCCAAAATGTGCCTTGGATTCACAGGGCCGGTATTGTAGCGATCTACCTTATCACTTCCGGTTCTAATAAAGCATGATACAATACACATAGATGCACATGACGTGGCCTGCACGCAGTCGCATATGATCTATTAACGATTCAGTAGATGAGTATGATGCGATACACATGCATACACATGATGAGGCCTGCAGAGATACGCATATGATCTATTGATCGTTCGACAGACGAGTATGATAAGATACACATGCATGCACATGCATGCACATGATGGCTGGATGAACTGGCTCCTCGCCTGTCCTGTTCTCCTGATACCAAAATTCAATTTTTGGCCAAAATGTGCCTTGGATTTACAAGGCCGGTATTGTAGCGATCTACCTTATCACTTCCGGTTGAGATGAAGCATGATACAATACACATAGATGCACATGACGTGGCCTGCACGCAGTCGCATATGATCTATTAACGATTCGGTAGATGAGTATGATGCGATACACATGCATACACATGATGAGGCCTGCAGAGATACGCATATGATCTATTGATCGTTCGACAGACGAGTATGATAAGATACACATGCATGCACATGCATGCACATGATGGCTGGATGAACTGGCTCCTCGCCTGTCCTGTTCTCCTGATACCAAAATTCAATTTTTGGCCAAAATGTGCCTTGGATTCACAGGGCCGGTATTGTAGCGATCTACCTTATCACTTCCGGTTCTAATAAAGCATGATACAATACACATAGATGCACATGACGTGGCCTGCACGCAGTCGCATATGATCTATTAACGATTCAGTAGATGAGTATGATGCGATACACATGCATACACATGATGAGGCCTGCAGAGATACGCATATGATCTATTGATCGTTCGACAGACGAGTATGATAAGATACACATGCATGCACATGCATGCACATGATGGCTGGATGAACTGGCTCCTCGCCTGTCCTGTTCTCCTGATACCAAAATTCAATTTTTGGCCAAAATGTGCCTTGGATTCACAGGGCCGGTATTGTAGCGATCTACCTTATCACTTCCGGTTCTAATAAAGCATGATACAATACACATAGATGCACATGACGTGGCCTGCACGCAGTTGCATATGATCTATTAACGATTCGGTAGATGAGTATGATGCGATACACATGCATACACATGATGAAGCCTGCATAGATACGCATATGATCTATTGATCATTCGACAGACGAGTATGATGAGATACACATGCATGCACATGCATGCACATGATGGCTGGATGAACTGGCTCCTCGCCTGTCCTGTTCTCCTGATACCAAAATTCAATTTTTGGCCAAAATGTGCCTTGCATTTACAGGGCCGGTATTGTAGGGATCTACCTTATCACTTCCGGTTTGGCAAATTTGCCCAAAAATCAAGTTTGGTATCAGGAGAACAGGACAGGCGAGGAGCCATTCCGAGACATAGCATGATGACAAGCATGTGTGTGTGTGATGATGTATGTCATCATGTATGATGGCGTGTACCGAGCAAATGCTGGGGCCTGTATGCCTGCATGCATGCATGTGATGATGTATGATATCATATACGATATGATGGACGTATTTTGCCAACAACGAATCCTATCGAATGAGGTGTGCAGGGGTGCGATTGATAGTAAATGAACAATTGTGTATTCATTGTAGTTAATGTTTATTATTAAATTAACGGTCAAAAATACATATTAGGACATCGTAATACCTATTATTAATTCATTTTAACAGATACATTCATTGCTATACCATTATGATGAGTTATAATAGTGTATACAATACTTCTATTTCGATTAACATCAGATTATTAATTTTAGAGTTCTTAAAAAAACAATAATGTACACAGAACAATCATCTGCATATCATGACTCATTTTTACAAATTGTCCACTTCGAACATAAGATGATAGTCCTTTATCCCGATGAGAGGCCCAAGTACTCCGTAGGCTGCTCGTTTGTCTCCTGAAAAAATAAAAAAATCAGAGGTGAGTATACATCATAAAAGTAAATTTCAGCTGCAGAAAAATTGAATTATCTCGGAAAATATTACCCCTAGCTTGATTTAATCGACGTATTCGTGTTCCTGACGCAAAAATACATCAGAAAAGCGTCCTGCAATCAATTTTAAAAATACTTCAATTTTGGCCCCAAAATCGAGAAAATCCTAAGCCTATAGCCTTTGTTTTTTTCAAAATTTGGGCCGAAAATCGACATTTTTTTTTATCGACTTTTCTATTGTATTCCTATGTATTGTAATCTCGGGAATCCGTATCTGCGAGCCAAATTGATTTATCTATTAAATTAATCAAGTTATCGCCAATTTATCGAGCGATTTTCGATGAAATTTGAGCGAAAAAACACCAAAGACTATAGTCTTTGTACATTTTTGGAGCGATTTTCGATGAAAGTTGAGCGAAAAAACACCAAAGACTATAGTCTTTGTACATTTTTCGAGCAATTTTGCAGAAAATCTGAGCGAAAAAACACCAAAGACTATAGTCTTTGTACATTTTTCGAGCGATTTTGCAGAAAATCTGAGCGAAAAAACACCAAAGACTGTAGTCTTTGTTCATTTTTGCAGCGATTTTCGATGAAATTTGAGCGAAAAAACACCAAAGACTATAGTCTTTGTACATTTTTGGAGCGATTTTCGATGAAAGTTGAGCGAAAAAACACCAAAGACTATAGTCTTTGTACATTTTTCGAGCGATTTTGCAGAAAATTTGAGCGAAAAAACACCAAAGACTATAGTCTTTGTACATTTTTCGAGCAATTTTGCAGAAAATCTGAGCGAAAAAACACCAAAGACTGTAGTCTTTGTACATTTTTGCAGCGATTTTCGATGAAATTTGAGCGAAAAAACACCAAAGACTATAGTCTTTGTACATTTTTGGAGCGATTTTCGATGAAAGTTGAGCGAAAAAACACCAAAGACTATAGTCTTTGTACATTTTTCGAGCGATTTTGCAGAAAATTTGAGCGAAAAAACACCAAAGACTATAGTCTTTGTACATTTTTCGAGCAATTTTGCAGAAAATCTGAGCGAAAAAACACCAAAGACTATAGTCTTTGTACATTTTTCGAGCGATTTTGCAGAAAATCTGAGCGAAAAAACACCAAAGACTATAGTCTTTGTACATTTTTCGAGCGATTTTCGATGAAATCTGAGCGAAAAAACACCAAAGACCATAGTCTTTGTACATTTTTCGAGCGATTTTCGATGAAATCTGAGCGAAAAAACACCAAAATTTTAAGAGTTACCTATGCTAGTCCTATGTATTTTGACCTCAGAAATCCGAATCTGCAAGCCAAATTGAATTACCTATTTAATTGATCAAGTTATCGCCAATTTATCGATCTGAAAAGTGATAAATCAAGGATATCTCGATGGGATTTGATTCTAGAATTATTTAATCGACGTATTCGTGTTCCCTGCGCAAAAGTACGTAGGATAAGCGTCCTGCAATTGATTTCCTAAATAGTTCGATTTTTACCCCAAAAAAACAGTAAGCCTATAGCCTTAGTGTTTTCTCAAAATCTAGAAGGAAAGTCTACATTTTTTTTTAAAGGGTTTCCTATGCTATACTTATGTATTTTGACCTCAGGAATCCGAATCTGCAAGCCAAATTGAATTACCTATTTTATTGATCGAGTTATCGCCAATTTAGCGATCTGAGAAGTGATAAATCTAGGATATCTCGATGGGATTTGATTCTAAATTAATTCCATCGACGTATTCGTGTTCCCTGGGCAAAAATACGTAGGATTAGCGTCCTGCAATTGATTTTGCAAATACTTCGATTTTTACCCCAAAAAAACTAGGAATCTACATTTTTTCTTAAGAGTTTTTCACGCTATTCTGATATATTTTGATCTTTGTGAATAGAGCCCCGCGAGCATCGCGCCCCGTCATCTACGATGGCTTCAAGCTCCGCCACGGGCAATGAGATCACAAAACTGAAGCGCGAGCTGAGAAGATCTTCTTTAACATGTCATGACCTAATAAACCTACCATACAAAAATCTATGCCGAAATTTATACCTATTGCCACTATTCGCTTACAATTAAATTCAGTTTTCGCTCCGTTCCCATGCATCTCGTGATGTCCGCGCAACGACCCGTTTCGATACTAGCAGGAAGTCGGTTCGAAAAGGGAGAATGTAAATAATTTAAATACCTGTGAAACATTGTCCGACGCCCTGTAACTCCTCCACAACGTAATTTGAAGTTGAATAAATACTGCGAAGAACCAGGCCAATTCCATATCCATCGATAAGAAAATATTATCTAAGAAATGGAGTAAAATTGTTAAATTGCACCTCAAATATATGAATAAATTTGTTCAGTATAATGTGACAACGAAGATTATTCTTAAACCATAACCCAGACGATAACTTTCTCAATTCGATGGACAAAAGAATTCGTAGTGTTCAAACACGCACAGAACTATTCCGAAATCAATTAGAATATGATCAAATAAGTATATGAATATAGGAATGCACAAACGTCTAATCAATTAGGTATAGTTGTTCGGAATTCCGACGACAAATTATATCCTACTCGCCTGAACCCATGACGCTATTTTTCTCAATTCAAAATACAAGGAAGCAACTAGGTTTTAGTTTTGGCAAGAGGATTTGATTTTCCTCACCAACGGTTCGAATCATCATTCAAAGTCTATCAAAATTCTGCGTTCATGTCGTATTACCTTCGCCCAAAATTCTACCGGTCGAAAAGAGGACCGATCGGGACTAGTAAAAAAGGATGGTAAGAACACGGCTTGTCACTGCTTATAAAAAACATGTCCGAGCTACAAAATTCACGAAATTTCCAATGATAGAGGAGGTCCTCCAATAGCTGCTGTTCATCTAACACTTATTCCAAATATCTAGAATAAACCGAACACTTCTTCCCGAGCTATTATTTTCATAAGACTGGAAAGCGAACTCAACAAGTTGAAGATTCGGAAGATTTTTCTTTGGTGTTTGTTCGCAACGCGATCGAAGAAGTTTAATCAAAATAGAGAACTGTGGCGCAATAGCAACTGCGTACTGATTTTGCGTGTAGTCATAATACCTTCGCCTGTCTATGTCTCGCCTCGCTCTCTCTCTCTGTTCTCCAAGGATCTGCGCGCTGCTACCGATGTCGCTGCTGGTATCGCCGCTTCGGTTGTTGCGGCCGTACTGCCGTTGCCATAAAGAAGGATCTACATATAATACAAGATGCTCCGAGGACCGAATACCGAATTACACGTCCGTAATTGCGATCGATCAGATTTTAACCTCATGCTCCGAACTCGGATAAACTTTTTCAATTGACCAATATTAATCAAGCAGTTATTCCCTGAATTTTTAGTATGAAATTTGATTAAGAACGATTAATAATGAATTATTCATAACTTAATGACTACAACGCATGCATTCATATGCATATCATCGTATCATACACGATATCAAACATCATCACATGCATGCATGCATGCATGTGTATCGCATCATACTTCATCACATGCTTGCTTAATATCCGTTATTGCAGAACTTACCTTTTCAGGTTCTGGAATTCTGTCAGGGCCTGATGTCGTGATGTGTTGCTTATGTATAAAGGACGTTAAGGAGTGATGGGGTACAGGGGCGTAATCAATCTCGATTAAACGATCAATTTGAATTGGCTCTTTATTTATTCATAAATCAACGATACAAAATGAATATCAATACTATGTTACATGCATACTATAGATGTATTCATTCGGAGATATGTTTTCTTAAATAAATAAGTTACACTAAAATTGACGAAAGTTCATTTCAATTACTCCAGGAAGTACATGATCTATAGCTATATGATGCATAATTTAATAAGCAATGTCATTTAGTTGATAAGTAGGATGATCCATTTTTCAGATGCGCCAGAGTCTTGCAGATACGGGAGTAGTCTTGTTTTTTGAATGAAAGGTGGTGTTGCTTCGCGGGACGTCAATTTTCCTCCTGCAACAAAGAAAAAAAGATTTAAAGATCATTGGTGAACTAACAGTAAATAGCACCCCATTGGATAAGCAAATTATCAATGATTTCACGCTTTCCAAAATTAAGATATTTTGATATGATCTATTTCTAGCTTGATCTACTCCAAATCAAAATCCAAAAAATCTTAAGCCCATATTATAGCCTCTGGTAAAAATGACGCACCCTGCCCCAACTCTGGTCGAAGTGACGCACCCTGCCCCATCTCTTTTTTCCCCCCATCTTTGGTGTTTTTTCGCTCAAATATCATCGAAAATCGCTGCAAAAATGAACAAAGACTATAGTCTTTGGTGTTTTCCCGCTCAGATTTTGTGCAAAATCGCTGCAAAAATGTACAAAGACTATAGTCTTTGGTGTTTTTTCGCTCAAATTTCATCGAAAATCGCTGCGAAAATGAACAAAGACTATAGTCTTTGCTGTTTTTTCGCTCAGATTTTGTGCAAAATCACTCGGAAAATGTACAAAGACTATAGTCTTTGCTGTTTTTTCGCTCAGATTTTGTGCAAAATCACTCGGAAAATGTACAAAGACTATAGTCTTTGGTGTTTTTTCGCTCAAATTTCATCGAAAATCGCTCGAAAAATGTACAAAGACTATAGTCTTTGGTGTTTTCCCGCTCAGATTTTGTGCAAAATCGCTGCAAAAATGTACAAAGACTATAGTCTTTGGTGTTTTTTCGCTCAAATTTCATCGAAAATCGCTGCGAAAATGAACAAAGACTATAGTCTTTGCTGTTTTTTCGCTCAGATTTTGTGCAAAATCACTCGGAAAATGTACAAAGACTATAGTCTTTGCTGTTTTTTCGCTCAGATTTTGTGCAAAATCACTCGGAAAATGTACAAAGACTATAGTCTTTGGTGTTTTTTCGCTCAAATTTCATCGAAAATCGCTCGAAAAATGTACAAAGACTATAGTCTTTGGTGTTTTTTCGCTCAAATTTCATCGAAAATCGCTCGAAAAATGTACAAAGACTATAGTCTTTGGTGTTTTTTCGCTCAAATTTCATCGAAAATCGCTCGAAAAATGTACAAAGACTATAGTCTTTGGTGTTTTTTCGCTCAAATTTCATCGAAAATCGCTCGAAAAATGTACAAAGACTATAGTCTTTGGTGTTTTTTCGCTCAAATTTCATCGAAAATCGCTCGAAAAATGTACAAAGACTATAGTCTTTGGTGTTTTTTCGCTCAAATTTCATCGAAAATCGCTCCAAAAATGTACAAAGACTATAGTCTTCGTACATTTTTGCATTGATTTTCGATGAAATCTGAGCGAAAAACACCAAACACGATAGTCTTAGTTTTTTCTCAATATCTGGAAAAGTGATCTACATTTTTTTTTTAAGAGTTACCTATGCTAGTCTTATGTATTTTGACCTCAGGAATCCGAATATGAAAGCCATATTAATTTATCTATCAAAATGACCGAGTTACCGCTAATTTATCGCTTTGAAAAGTGAAAAATCAAGAATATCTAGAGGGGGTTATTACTTCGCGCCCACTGACTTCGTTCATGAAGGAAGTACATACACTGTGTGTTGACTTGATGTGTGTCGTAAGCTAAACGATGTACGCTTTTGTTTTCTCAAGAAACGATATTACTGCTCCACTGATATGTATATGTTAAGTAAATGGTGGCCCCTTATTTGATACCGAAAGAACCTAATCCCAAATCCCATTTGAATGTCTCCTAAAGTCTATGGAGCGACTTGAGAGACGGTTAATCTTAATCGATCCGAGTTCCTATCAGATGGCTACACCTCCCCACCTAACTTCGTGGTACTCGTCCCTTTAACTCCCCTTTCTCCTTTTATTCACCTTCTCTTCAAGAGGCGGGTTCCAGGTTGCAGGCGCGGCAGGAAATCTCAAGTAAGGTAAGGTTAGTAAGAGGTGTATGCTATACCTATATACATACATAAGTATATAGATTTAGATTTCAAGCAGCGGTGGTAGTGGTAGTGGTGGTGGTGGGCACGTCGTTTCCCATTTCGGTTAAATCTTGAATTTAGTTTTAAGGCAGCGTCATTCCTTCTGCTTCGGTCTTATCTTAATAGCCGATTCAGCAATCGAAAGTTTAGATATTATTATTATCTGTTTATTATTATCTTTATTACGATTATCTACCCACATACTGTGTATCGTATCGTCTAAATTATCGTCGCTGTCTACATATTAAATGGAAATTATTATAAGCGGAAGAATAATTGGAGCGGAAATAAGAATTTTTCATGTCTAGGTAATCGCGAACCAGTTTACCGGCGTATCTCTTATTCATAATAAAATAATAGAATAAATAAAATACCGAAATACCACGTGATATAACTATAGAAAACATCACGTTTATTCAAATAGATCCATAGCTCTTAGATCGTTTGGAAAAATACAGCCATTCATAGCGATGATAAAGGAAGAGAAATAAATGAAGCATCGGGAATGAATGAAACTTTATCATTTGTTTAAAATGTTGTTTCAAAATTAAGTTATCATTGATATTCAAAATGGTGAAGATTAATGACGACGAGAACTCAGTAGAAGGGAGGGCAGGAAATCCCATGGGGCGGGATAACAGAATTACAAGTATAATGAAGAAAACGTTTTAAAGCGGTGAAAAATCAGGTGCAACTGACAGCTGTACCAACTTGCTTTATAAATTCCATAATAACCAGGAAAACTGATTTTTCGATGGCGGTGCAGCAGCCGCAATTTATAACCGGGCGAAAATATGGAAAAATTGACTTGGATCGTGTCGGTAAAAATGATTTAATTTCTTTCGTTTCTGAATAGAAAAAAAAAAAAAAAAAAAATACGACAGAAAAAAGAATTACTTATACTTTCGAAGGAATAAACCCGATATGCTTTTCCTTGCAAGGTTTCTTCGACGATGCCGTTTCCGGTCCGTTTGATAAATATAAAAAAGTATCGAGTTTACGTGAAGACGTTATCACCGGGAGACAAATACAACCTGGACCCCAATCCAAAATTTTTGAAAAAGAATTCATGAGAATTTTCAACGGGGAAGCTCTGTCCGAACCCGCGAAATTAGAGAGCAAGAAAAGAGTAAAATAATTAACGTCAATGATCATTCAAATAATCTAAGTAAGAATCTTATGCATGTTTTTTTTTCTCCCAAGGTGTTAGAGCGCAAGAAAAATTTAGGGGCTCGAGAATTCCAGCTTGGTGGTCCTGGAAAACTGCATTCAACCCCCAACGACTTTTTCGGATGTTTTTCCGACCCTACAGCTCTCGACCACGCGCCACAGATAAAAGCAAAGAAAAAAGAGAGCAGCGCACTTCCGAATTGCAAAATAAAACCAAATCCCACCGGCGGATCTGGATATGCAGACATCTGCCTCTCGCCCTATCCAAAACATGAATTCGATCCTTACGATTCTAAGAAAATTGGTAAAAAAGGTAAAAGAATAAAATCTTTACATTTCTATTATGTTTTCCCCCATCCATTTTCAAATACACCCGAGACCCTGGTGGTAGAAAAATTTTTGATCAATAAAAATTTTTCGTTTCAAATATAGAACGCGAGGGACGTTTCTTAACTGCTAGTTTTCCACGTCCTTATTTTCCTCCGGATCCTTACAAGTCCATTTCAAGTGGTCCGGCTTACGGGGCGCCCCGAGTTTCGGAATCGCCGATGATCGCTCCAGGTAAAATTTACGTTCCCGGACCAAAACGACTCGGAGGGTGCAAGGCTGGCTGCTTCGATAAATTTCCACGTTACGAAAGCACACCCTACTGTGTAAAAAATAAAAGAGAGACTACTCGGTCCGGCAGATGGATCGGTGGATATCCTTCTCATCGAGAAAAATACACCAAAAGTGTTATAGATTATTGTACAAAAATATCATGCAACGCAAACAACTACCCCGAATACAGGGAACGCGTTTACCCCCTCAGAATGTAAATTCATTTTTTATGTCCAACGTATATAAAATATCCCCCGATGTACCACTCGCTTGTATAAAGAAAAAAATAAATAGAAATACTTGCGGAATGAAAATCTGTAGGAGTAGCTTTACATGGGAAATAGCTGAGAGTTTTCTTTTTTTTCGATTCAGGTCTTGTGGAGTAAGCTACGAGGAATGAGTCTGGCGTATTCGTATAATAGCATATGGTACGGTATATGTAAAGAATATATACCAGTTTTATATATATATACATAAAATGTAAGAATGGATAGGATATAGCGACTTGCACTCTAAAGAATATCGAATGCCACTGGATCTCTATGTCCATTCAATGGCAGTCCGTGAGTATTCCGATTGTGAAGATAGACCATATGTATGTTCATCCCTGTACTGTACTCGATGATTCCTGCAGGAAGAGGTTTCCCGAAGCTTCCCACTTCCCATTTTTCCAGTACACCTAGCCGCATACATATGTACCGTTCGATTGCAAGTTACATATACTCGTATTCCTTTCAAAACTCGAATAAAAAACTAAAACATAGATGCATACGGTAGACGAGATATCCACATATGCTCGAAACACGCACATAGGTATGTATCAAAGCGACAGTCGTTCGGAATGCAGTTGTTCTACTCTCCCTCACAAAAAACTAGCCTTAGATAAATTGATTTTAGTTGTATCGAGGAGAAACTGCACTTAAAATCTGGACTTCCTTACATTTTCCCCCTGCACGACAAAACGTCTCTGGATATTTTCTTCGCCTGACAAAAATTCTAGTCAGATATAACTCAAAGAAATATATATATATCACACACACCTTGTATCTATACAGTCACACACATGCGGGGGCAAAAATTCATGGGTAGAGAAAGTGGCGCTTGAACGCCTTGCACCGCGCGAGTCAATTTTTGAAATTGGACGCAGTTAACCAGAAGAAAACCCGATAGCGCTGTGCTATCCATTCAAAAAATGAGGGTCGGCTAACTTCCAGTCTCAGTTGGTTCCTGATTTCTTTTTTTCTTTTCTTCCTCCCTTCCTTTTTTTTTACATCACCCGAAGTATTCGAACTGTTCACGATTATTCGGTCTTCGAAGTGAAAAAAAAGAATCCGATCGATTGGAAACGGAATGATCGGAAAATTGCTTTTAAAACTGTCTAATTAAGGGATCATTATAAAGGGGTAGAATAATCCTGCTACTTATATTATCGTCCTTCGTCTTATTCGCCTAGTCCGCGAGTTTCCGTCTCCGGATCAGGCGGCGTATAAAATCTACTCTCTGCCAAAGACACGTTCTCCGTATGTGGGGGTTGTTCCTTGTACAGATTTTACGACTAAAGGGTTCGACCATAATTTACAAACTACACAGATATCCTTACCGCCTACTTACAGCTGAAGTATCTCTGAATTACCCGCGAATTGAGGAGAACCCGAGGGAGATGCTGTACGTATACCATAGATACGATATATTTTTCTACCCTTATAAATAACAAAATTTTTCCGAGCTTTTTTCTGTACTTTCATATAAATATCGCCATAACGGATTTCCTACGAGGGTATATAGGTATACGCACACATATATTTATCATATTATTATGAAGTGCGTCTTATTCCCATTGGGAAAGTTAAAATGGGACAGAAATTTCGTAAGAGTTCGTTGTGAAATATATTTGAAAACGGGAGGTAATATTTTAATACTCTGATTTTACCCTGTTGGAATATATCGTTAACTATAAATTATATTCACAAAGTTACGAAAGAACCCTATTAGTCTGTAACTGTCCTAAATAAAAAAATTGAAAAAAAATAAAATAAGATCTGCTGGGGGTTGAAGTTTTCGTTTTTTATTTCTCAATTTTTTTCTTCTCAACTCATCGATCGCCGATTGAGGTAATTAGTCTGCGAGACACGTGAGCATAAGTGACGAGATTTGAGTGGAATCTGTGATGGAAAATAGTAATGCGCATTTTATTTGATTTGATTTCTTTTTTATCTTTTCTTTTGATTTGATGTTATACAGGTGATATATTACACACCGGTTTTCGAAATATGGTTTTATATAGGGAGGTATATGTAAAGCGTGCTTTTTAATACAATAAATTCCCGTTTTAGCGGCACTCGAACGTCAAAAGCTGTCACTAACCGGATAGCCAACCGACGTATTCCCTCGACGTTTATATGAATTATATACTAGGGTGTTATATAGGGTAAGAGGGGTGGAGGTAAAGGTATAATAGTTATGAATATCGTTTGTCTTCGTCAAGTTTTTACGTCACGGGATCCATGAAATAAAATAAAAATTGGAATAGGTAGGTAATACCTGTATATAGATTGTAAAAACAAGTGGATGAGATGAACAAAAAAAAAAATATTAAAATAAACAAAAATGATAAAGCAAACGAGAGTTATTGTAAAAAAAAGAAGAAAGAAAAGTAAAGAAAGAACATACGATATAATACGAAACAAAAAACTTAATAAAATATAGGAGGAAACATTTTTTATTTTTACTACCCATCATAAATCACCATGAAATTAAAATGTTTTGTTTCGCACGAGCGGCGGCGAGGGCCGAACTTTACAGGATTTGAGGGTTAGGGTTGAGGGCTAAGAGCTAAAGGCTAAGGGTTGAAGCCTCTCCTGAGCGACGAGGCTCGCTTCTACAACCAAACCATCTTCCATAAGCTACCCTTTTTTTTCTTCTCAAAAACTTTTCTGCAACCCTCTTTACCCGCGCAGTTTATACCTGAGGAGGTTAACTAGGGAAAAGAGGTAAGAGTATGGAAGAAAAAGAACCGAATAATAATGATAATAAATGAATAAATAAAACGGGTGAGTTTTATAGCAAGAAAAAGTAAAAATCTGATTCGGGATAAGCGTCATTGGATCAAGCCGCGGTTCGACGGCATTTCATTTTTTTTCCCCTCGTCATTTCACGGCCGCTCTTGGAACAAAACGGGATATATACGTATATAATATCCTTTCTACTCTTTGAATAATGTGAATTATTCCGAAAAACACTTGTTCATAAATAATAATAATTCAAAAACATACCTGTTGCACGAGGGGAAAATATCACCATGTACACACGATACATATCCATACATCTAACCGAATCTAGAATCGAATTTTGATAAATTCCAATTCTCATGTGTATTGCGAAGAAAATATTACGTCATCGATGTACTCATGTGTAGTCTGAGGCTTGTCTTTCTGATCAAAATTTATGGCTGTTGGTTTATTTTTAAATAATCTACTTCCAATCGATAAATATATACCTGTGTAAAATAAATATCAATTACATCGACTGTACGCTGCCGTGAACGTATGATAATAAATAATTTTGAAAACTATGCTGTTTCCAATTTGGTTTTTTTTTTTTACCTCATTTATCCTTTCTCCTATTCCTAATAATTTTATTAACTTTAATATGAATCGGAGGATTCGTATACGGTAAGTTTCATTTTTCTTTTTTCTTCTGTCTCTTCTTTTTGTCCTCATTCTTTTCTGGGATTGGCTTATGAAGGGAGAATAGAAGAAGAAAAAGTGAAAGAGGGATGATACGAGACGGGATAACCGGTAATATCTAACAAGAAAAAAAAAGTGAATAAAAAATAAAATAAAAAAAAAAAAAAGAAGAAGTATAACTGTCTGGTTTCTAAGAGTCGCGGAGATGTGAAGAGGCGAAGATATGGACGCGCGTATAGCATGGGGTGGATCGAACGCGGTAGCATAAGAAAGAAACGAAAGACAACACACCGGGCGCGCCATTTCAGTCTTGGGGAAAAAGCCAATTCCCGAAAAACTTTCTGTTTGTCCGACTGTCTATATAGTTATATACCTTATATAGGATATCCAGCAACTACACCCTGTAGTATTTTTTTCTCCCTTCTTTTCTTTTCTTTTTTAATTCCTTTTTCTTTTTCTCTCTCTAACTATTTACGCGTCAGTCCGCGTTCGGCGAACGAGGTATACCGATTTTTGACATTAAACGAGGTAAGTTTTGAATTTATATCTAACAACAGCTGTATATCACTCATATCGAAACAAAACGTCCCGATGATAAAAATCTATAACAATACTAACAATAACATAATTTTATTATAATACCTATACAGCAACGACGCGGTTTTTAGTTCTTTACTCACTGTACAATTTTTCGTTTTATATATTTTCACCTACATACGTTGGTATATAATTCTTCCTTCCGATTTTCTATCCGACAACAACACGACTGTCCAGTTTTTTGTTAGGTGTTGTTGGATTTTTATCTTATTTTATTTTAGTCTTTTCATTTTCTTTTTTCGGATCAGTCAATCTATTTATCGGAAAATCAAACTCGTGTTATTTTCCATGCCGTTCTTGAGGAACAAAAGTTCTTCGGTGGGTATATAAATACCGAAATGTTGTTATCGCGGGGTAAAAATTGCGGGGAAATAAAAATGAGAAAAAGTTGTTCGCTTCCAGGATTTATGCCGCTTCGTACAGCGACCGTCATTGGCAAACAATTTTTAATTACAATTTCGATTAATATTTCTGAACGTTTGTGTATTTATAGGTAGGTTTAAAATTACGTATTCCATAAAATATGAAGAAATCGGTGAGAGAAAGAAAGTAACAGAAGCAAAAAACAAAAAGAAAAAGAGAAGAAGTGAAAGAAAAGGAGGGAAAAGAGTCTGAAATAAATTCTAAAAGCCCCCGATGCCTATAACAGCGAAAGCTTTATATATGAGAACTAAAGCTCACAATCAGGAAAAACGTCCCCTTGTCAAAAGGCAGGCAGCTAGCTGGTATATTATATATACATATATATATGCTATGTAATAATCGTACAATTCCATCAGACTTCGAGTAAGGAGTTGAAAAAAAAAAAGACAGAAAAAGAAACAATTACGCAGATGGCCTACGTTAAAAAAAAAGAAAAAGAAAAGAAAACATGGAAATCAATAATTTGCCACAATTTTCATAATCACGATTGATGAGAAAATAATTTAGGTGTATCAGATTACGAATAAAAATGGTACTCGAATAGATCTTTTTTTTTTACTCTCTCTGGCTTGTTCTTTTTTCGGGCATTAGGTGGCCTGAATGGGATTGACGTTATTCATGATTTAGGGTGTTGGCGTTTAGACGACTGTGAATGAGAGAAGGGTGGCCAAAAGTCAGATTTCGCCCTGCATTGAGTTAGAAGGGTTTTTTGGAAAGTTTCCAGAAGTGATCGTCAAACGCGAAACGAGTATAAGAAGAGGAGGATAGTATAGAAAGAGGCAGCGAGAATACAGCGGCACCTATATTGACTATTCGCTATGTGAAACCACCACCTTGTTCTCTCCGTGTTATCCGTTTTATTGAATCCCCACAGCAACCTCCCGCACCCCATCCGCTAAGATTCAACGGGGCTCTGCACAACCCCTACGGGGCAATCTGCCATTTTATGTAGCTTTACGACTCTGCCTCAGGTTGCAACTCGCGCCTAGAATATCAACGTTTTCTTTACCTTTCATTTCACTCTTTTTTATCAAACTCTCTTTCATTTCAACACCCCCCCCTACCCCCTCCACCACCTCCCCCTCCTTTTCTCCACCGATACCTACACACCCCTATCTGCATACCGTCTCGCCGAGTCCGACCGACGCCATAGTTTAAATTAAATACGTTTAACAAATAATATTAAATTGCATTCTCCCATTCATTTTATACGTATAATAAAAATACTATTTCATACTCCATATTGTTCTATATATCTATATGTGTACACAAGAGGAGTTTTATTAAATGAAAATCAAAACATTAAACAATGATATTCTTTTTTAATAAGCTATAAAAGTTTTTTTTATTTTTCAATCTTTTTTTATCATTAAGTTTTTTGTAATATTCTCTTATCTTTTTTTCCTTTTTTTTTTCCTTTTTGACGAATCGTGGGTCTCGCGTTTCTTAACTTCTCGCGAGATTTCCAAGAAATCAAGTGAGTTCTTCATTTTCGCATACGCGTATAAAAAATGAGTTTGCCGGGGGTAAAGTAAAGAAAATTAAGAACTTTTTTGATGCGTCATTTGTGCGCGAGAGAGAGAGAGAGAGGAAGGGATAGAAGAGGAGTAAAAAAATTCGCAAAAAAAAAAGAAAAAGAAAAAGAAGAAGAGACATCAGCCCCGTGTACAGCCGGATGGGGTGGAAAGGTAGGAGATAAAAAATGTCAACAATTTCAACGAAATGAGAGTAACAACTGGGTATAAAAATACATTCAGCTCCTGGAGTAATGAGGCAATGTCGGCAGTTTTTAAAGCACGGAGCGAAGTATATATATCATGTCTGTAGTATACATGTATATTAATATATATACATAGGTATAGGGTATAATCTTTTGCGATGTTCTCAAATTTACAGATTCGCAGAAAATGTAGGTTTATGTATTGTAGTACATACACATAGGTATGTATATAAAATTTTCGATACCCAAGAGATTTTAATCCCAGCTACCGCGTCTCGATTGACAATCGTCGGTATAAATGAAAAAAAAAAAAAGGAAAAACTCAATAAATAATGCAAGGAAGAAAAAAAAAATTGATGAGAAGAAATAAAAAATTGCGAAATTAATCCAAGCGTAAGATTAAACCGAATGTATATAGCAATTATCATATCTGAAATCTAAGAATAGCAGGTGATTATTTCTGCCGGTCCAGATGTCGGAGTTTATATTATATGTAATTTATCGGAGATACTAATCCCCAAATTTTGACATCGATTGGGAGGAGGGAAACGATTACGCGAATGTATATATATATTGCTAGGAACAATTATTCACTCGTTGAAATAAAAGAACGAGAAGATAAAAATGAGAGAAAGAAAACGAAGGAGGGAAAAAAAATTCGCGTCTGTACCGCGCCATCCCATTAACGGTGTAGGTACCCGCGATTGGGTAAGGGCGATGAAGGGAGGAAGGGAGGAAGGGAGGAAGGGAGGAAGGGAGGAAGGGAGGGTAGGTCGCGCGTAATGCGACATGATTGGGGGGCGTTCGCGAACATGAATCAAGCAATGTGGGCTAAGCCTACAACCGATCGACCGCACAGATACTACCGCACACAATATGCTCGCGTTGTCCCTCTAACGCCCTAATCCTTCCTGCACATTGACTATCTGTCCCGTAACACATATACCCCATGTACGTACATATACTGTATGCATAACACACAATATATGCTTGATAAACAAACACCGATAATATTCTCGCATCGGATCACAAACTGAAGTAAATACATAACCCGCGAAATTCAATGATTGATCATTGAAATTTTTCCATTTACTTATTTTTCGCGTCTTCTCTTTTTCAAATCGTTCGTCCGATCGAATCCCCTGATTTCTGTTTAAATTTATTTCAATTTCTCTCATTCGCGCATTACGTAATAATATTTCACACCGCCGCGACGTGACGTACCCTGCACTTTCTGACTTTTTTTTTTTTGTTCATAAATTTTATTTTCATTTTTTTTTTATTTCATACACTTTTCAGGGGTTTTTCCTTTTTTCGTTTCTTCTTCTTCTTCGTTTTTTTTTTGCTCTCTCTCCCTCCCTCTTGTTTTTTCGTGTGAAAATTACAGTTTTAGGAGAGTTTTGTCGTTACGTACAGCCTGCACACATCGCGCATCGTGCATCGTTCCGTCGTCGTAGTCGCGAAGAGTTATATAATTTGAAGCACTACCCCCTACTTTCCGTATGACAAAAGTTATGATATGTTAGTTTAGCTTTCCACGGAGATGTGGGTAATCTATTTTTCATTACAAACATGCATGCAGTTATGTGCAGTATAGTAGTAGGCATGCACACATATCTGTCGTCATGAACGTGCGGTACACGTATGCCTATAGAAGGAGTTTAAATACTGGAGTGATGAAAAAAAAATTATTCATCACACCTCTCCAAGGTCTGATAGTTTTTTGAACGATTCATTTAATTTTTGTTGGATTTAATTTGATTTTTCCTTCAACTATACCGTCGGTATCGATGTTATGTCAATTGTAAAGTTCTGTTTCGTGACAGTTTGGATTTAACGGCAAGTTTATTCGGCCTATACATGCTGATAGTATAAATACATGTGGATATACGTGGAGGTATAGGATAGCCGGCCCCATAATCTCCCCTGTGGGATTTTAGGATTTGTCGCAATTAAACATTAACGGTACCATTTCACGTTTGTTTCGCTTTATAGCTTGAAATACACCCCACCGTGCCTTAAAACGTATAACCGGGTGTTGCTCGAGGCACGGCAACGGAAAGGCTCGCGATGATAACTATACACAATGGTGACTCCGAACGTGAACCTGGAACTGAACCCCTAAAAACCCTTCTGTTATTTTTTTTTTGCTTTTCTTTTTCATTTTTTTTTTGTTTCTCTTTCTTTTAACTTGCAGCTACTGCGCGGAGAGTACATTCTGCGGGGATTTGTCCACTCGCAGGGTGTAACCCCGTCGAGTGATGGATAGCGCAGAGAGGAACCCACGCTCGAAACCTTCCCTCGGGAGCGGAAAGAAGATATACCTACCGTAATGAAAGTAAAAAACAAATAAATAAACAAAATAAAATAAAATAAAATAAAAAAGAGAAGTATCTACAAGAGGGGGTGGTTTTGGGCGGTCTGCGAGAAGGAAACTAAAAGTTGAGTTACCCTATGCGATACGTGTGTGTTGGTTGTATTCGAGAAGTGCAGGGAAAACTCAATTTTGGATTTCAAGTTTCACTAATTAGTGAGGGTAAGTTGAAAACTTGAGCGTAGTAGGATCGTTGCGAGTGTATGGTGGTGCAGGTATGTCTTATGGACAGTTTTGTGTTTGTGGGTATCGCTTCCCTCTGCGCTGTTCTCTTGGTTTTCGGTAAAAGGAATGGCGGTTGGTATTCCAAGAGCTTAATTGAAACACCGGGGTAGTTGTTCGTCGTAGTCGTTGGCACTCGGAATGTCGAATGCTATTTAGATCGTTGGATTCAATTAACGATTTCATCTCGCTTCATGTGCGACACGCAATGTCCGCCCGCTACGAAGTGAGGTGTTTTAGGTGTACTCGGAAAACTAGAGGAAGCGCTAACGTTTCAACACCGCTATTATCCATGTACAGTTGTCATAGAAAATCACAGTCATCCGATACGACGATAGAAAAATTTTCCGTACGAAATTTAAAGATACTACTTGTTTTCCAGATACGTCTGTAACTATCAATTATTTGGTTACCGGAAATCCAGGCGATGAAGTGTACATTTTAATGTCGTGTACTTATACAATCCTTAAGTATTAAGTCAGTCGTCAGAAATTGCAGATGTTGCAATTTACTTTGCGGGTACCCCAGCAGTTAAGTTCAGCGTTAAGTTTACTTAAGAGGCACTTAAAACTGTCTGTCAGTGTGAAGGGGGCGGGGGGAGGGGGAGGGGGGGTGGTACATACAAACCCTTCTGCAGTAGGTATACATGTGCTTCGGTGAAGGAAATCTTCTGAGCTCGCAAGTAAACCAAATGTTGGGTTTCACGTTTTACTTACATAAACTAGTTACGCGAGCACAAGGCAGCGACGGGCGACTGTTTGCGTCAATTCCAGTAACGTGAAATCTGTATTTGATCACCGGTTAACGACGCTACGAATACGAGAATACGCGCTACGTCGTTTCAAAGGTCTTTTTAAAACTCGAGACTGGAAGACGCCAGAACGACGTTTGATCCAAGTGGTAGTACATTTTGTAACGTTGTAGAAATTTCCGTTTCGAATTCTGTGAGCAGACATGGACTCCGTTTGTGAAATTGTTAACGTTTTTTTTATTTTTTTATTATTGTTATTAATTATAACGAAATGATATAAGGGGTGAAAATTGCGGATTTCCGGTTCCTGGGTTCCTCGGCGATCTGACTATATCCCTCTTTAACACGAGGCCAACGCTGTTCGTGCTGTATATCCTGTAATTTAAATTGCCCGCGATACATCAAGGTTCCTGGCATTTCCTGACGCTATATAACCCCCGAAAAACCCACCCTTCCTCCCCCCTTCCCTCCCAGTACCTACAAAACCCACTATAACCCAAAAAACACACGGACGGACCACTTTGCCCTGCAGAAAACGCTTTCTATTTTACTCGAGTAGAGAATCTCGAAAGTGCTATTGACTTTTATTTATATACCCAACTCTCGCGCGCTGAGGGAAATTCGCGCAAGCCTGCAGATGCCCAGAGAGAATCTCCCTTATTCTTTTTTTTTTTTCTCCTTTTTTCTTTTTTTTTTTTATCATGTTTTTAGCTTTGTTTCTTCAAACCGACAGACTCTAGTCACTGCAGAGCTTTTTTGTCCCTATCTCTTTATCTCTGTTACATGTATGCCTAAATTCTATATATATTTTTTTTTTTCTCGTACAATTAGGCCGAGTTTTTTCTTTTTCTTTTTCTTCTCCTGCTCTGCAAACTTATTAAGAGCTAATATAGTCTCTTGAGTAAAACAAGCATACACGTGAATAAGAAATATTTAAAGTGCTGTTCCTTCACCGCTTGGGGAAAGTATGAAATATTACTGAGGGGATTCTGTATAGTTCATTTTGTGAATTTATCTTTAACTTTGAATTCAACGAAGCGCGTCAAAATAAATGATATTATTACCCGATCCTTATATGGATGAATAAATGAGTAGTAACTCACATCTTGACAAGAAAGTAGAAAAAAAATTCGTTAGATACGTTATCAATGTATTTTTTTTTTTCTATCTTGTACGAAAAATTATTACCATGTCTGTACCCTAAATGCATAAATTCATGGCTGACAATTAGCGGAAAGCTCGTTCGGACACTATAGAAAGAATGAAAAAGCGGGAGAAGAGCGAAAGAGAGTAAAACAAAATGTAGTCAGATACAAAGGTTAACATGGAAGAGAATATAACTTTTTTAAATTTTAATCCCCTGGTACAAAATACCAACAACACAATTGAGGCGCGGTTATAAATTAATCATATTCAGCGAGAGACACGTGTTTTTACCGGAATTACTTTCATGGTGAATCTCTCTGTAACCTACACGCTGTCGTTGCTGCTGCTGCTGCTGCGCTGCTGCCGCTTCATGTGGGCAGCAGATGCTGAGGAGAAAAATAAAATCGCGAAACTTTACCGCCTAATAGCTACTAGGAAAGGGATGGTACAAGGGAGGTTGCAGAATAGTTTCAAACGACTCCTTAGCCCGGTAGTTTGAAACTGAAATTTCATCGTTGAACTAGCCGCCAACTTCTCACTCTACAGAAACATTTACCCTACCCGCGTATACGCGGACTGGTCTTGACATTCTTGGAGGTTAAACGTATACTGACTTTGCGTTTAAAGTACGTTGCTAAAAAGTATGCCACCGAAACGGAAATCCATTACAAAGAATAGTAAGGCTAAGGGCGCGCCTGTTCCAAGGGACGAGGAGGCTTGGAGATCGGAAATAGAAGACTTGACTTTGAATGACGATCGATGGAACTGCGCGATCGCTTTGATCGTTGAAACTAGGATTGGGCATTCAAAGTACATGGAAATATTTAACGAAGCAGCCGAAGCGGAGACGCGTGAAAACATTTTTGCACTTTCCTACGAGAAGATGTTACGAGGAGTGAAATTGGTCGGTAAATCGGAAGACGAATGTGGTCTACCCGGTCAGGGAATCTGCCAATTCGCGAGCAAACAGATCGCGGATATGAGCCCGGACGTGAAAATGAATTCCTGGCTGATTTCCAGACTGATAAAATTCTTCGTAAATCGCGCTAAGACCAAGAACCAAAGGGTGGTGGAACGCCGAGTTAAAATCGAAAGCGAAGTTGGTAGGGAAATTGAGACGATGATGATGGGCGCGGTTAAACCAAATCCGAAAGGTGGTACTTCCAAATCTTCCAAGGGGGACCCTGGGGACGCCAAGTCGTTCGATAAAGCAAACACTACGCTCAGGAAACGCGGTGAAGATTGGAGGGACAAGGTATACGTAGACGATGCCCCAGTTGAGGGGCCAAACTTGTACGTAGTACTATCGGGCTTTCACGATCCGAAGTTGCCAATTGAATTGATCAATGCTGGCCTACCACTAATGGCCATTTTCAGGATATGCCGACCCGGAGAAGAGGAAATAGACGCTACTCTTGTGAGAGGTGAAAGTGAAGGGGTAGGAAGTGAGCTTCACACCTTTTGGACAGCCCTTAAAAGGTCGCTAGAAGATTCTAAAACAGGTTCGAAATATTGCGAAGTCGTTTGCCAGAATTTCTGCCCACCAGAAATCCCTGCAGACGAAGATTTGACCGATGAAATTTATCAGTCCTTGAAAAAGGACCTGTACAGAAGGATATCGTTTCTTATGTACGATCTTTGTGACATCGCGAGGTATTATCGAAGCTATATAAATAACATGACGCTCCAACCTGGTCTGGACGAGATTAGGCCAGAAGAACAGCGTAGGGAAATTTATGACGCGATCATGAATAAAATCCCCGAAGAATGTACATCGGTATCGATTATCCTCAACGCTATGGTGACTCAAATCGTCTGCTCAGAAGACGAAAAATCAACTCTTAGAGAATTGAGTCATATGGACGACCTACAAACGTCATCGATTAATTTAAAAAAAGACTTGCGATCGAGGATCAATCAGTTCAATACCAAATTCGACATCGTTCAGTCCCAAACTATTTCCTCAGATAATCCTGACTCCTTTTTATTAATTAATGGTGATGCGATCGGGTTTGAAACTCACCATTGCGATTTATTGAGAGACTATGATACCCGTGAAAAAAAATTAAATGCGGTTATTAGTGTGGCAGATTTTGGGACGCAAATTTTCAAGGAATACGCAACCACCCTGCTCTGGCAAAGTGTGCCAACTCTGTCCGTGGACCAGGTGAAAATGTACGCGTACCACGTGGACGAGATATCGAATTGCTTCGATGTGAAGACATGCAGCGATTTAACACGGCACTACCTGCACCTCCTTCTTTTCGACAGAATAATAAACGGGCCACTACGGCCACGAAGTAATCTTCGAGAGAGCGATGAGCTTGAGAAAAGTGTGCCCTTTCCAAGCCTGGAGGTACTCCGTGAATCGAAGCTGAACGAGAAGCGTACTACTTCGGAAACGCTGACTTCGATCCAACCAACGACCTTGAAAATTCAGTCACATCAATCTTTGCCCCCTCGCCGCTTCCTTAGCGATAGCGTAATCCAATACCGTAAAGCTGTCAAGGAGACTTTTGAGTGCCCAGAGTTGTTTGACCTAATAGACACTAGAGAAATGCTGAGTCCCGGTTACGCTAGCGGCGATGTATATCTGGATCAGAACTCTGGGCCTTTGGATCTCGAAAAGTACGACAGCCTACACATTATATCACCTGACGTATTTCCGCAAATTTTTAGTAACTGCCATGAGCAGTTTGATGTCATGGCAAGTCATTATTTCGCACCGACTGACTCTGTGCTAATTTGCTTTTATAATTACCTCGGAATTACTGAGCAGGAATACTCCATCTGTATAAGAACTCCGGTGTGTCTGAAGGACTTTAGCAAATACGTTATGGAGGAGGAAAAGAAGTGGATCGAGATACAGGATGAAATTCATACCAGAATGTTAGCTGAAAGGGAAGCTCTGCGTATGGAAACGCAAATTCGAGAGAAAGATGAACAACCGCCATTGGCATCCCAATACAAAGACCTAGACTTCATTCTTCCGCATTCAATTAAAGGATCAGAGTTGCCCGAGCAAAAGTCCCGGCAGTCTTTGCAGACTAACGCAGAGGTTTCAAATTCCTTAGTAAAAAATAAAATTCTCCAAACTGAGGGGGTTAAAGAACCTATTGTTTTAAAAGCTAAGAAAACTAAATCGATAGCAAAACTTATCGCGCAAAAAAAGAAGAGCAACGACAGCTTAGGAACAAATGTTCCCTCTTCAAGTTTCTCGAAAGAAAAAGAAGTCCCCGAAACCTTCATCGGTTACGACATCGGAAACCACAGAGTCCAGGTGTCCGGAAAAAAGAGCAGGTTTATATCGGAGGATGGAACGGTAGTCAAAGTTGATCTTGAGGAGTGGACTTACTCTTCAGCTAGACTTCGAATAATTGTTGATCTCTTTGGAAATATTCTCAGCCTGGATCATCTGATCTGTGATCATGTTTATCAGAACGATTATCATCCAACGTTCCATCTGACAACCGCTGATGGAATCGTTATGACGTTCTTTCACGAAGAAAAGACGAGTGCGGGGCGCCGAATGCATAAGAGTAACGGAGAGGCGACCGTGAAGTCAGTGACGTCGAGTACTAAGAGAAATTCCCGTGAGTTTGTAAAAGCGGAATATAGGAGTAGTGGTACGTCAAACGACACGTGGGCGTCGGAAACGGTGCTTGACCCAGGGTTTAAAGGTTCCTGGCCGTCCGGGCTGGTCGTTGAAACACTCCCAGGGGATCGTCCTTCGAACCCGTTCTACATAAAGCAGTCCTACATCAGTACCAAGGGCCCAGAGTGCAGTGGGATCTCCAACGAGACGCAGAGGGTTTTTCTCCGGGATGGTACAGTCCTTGTGTTTCTAGATGATGGTAGCGTCCGAGTGCTCCAAGCCAACGGGAAAGTTGTAATTTGCTCTGAATTCAGAAAATCGAGATCGAAGACTGAGTATCACGCTCAAAAGAACTCTGACACCGACTCTATCGCAGGTTGAACCACACCGTGAATTATAACAGAACAATATTAGTAATATAATTACTTTAATGAAGTCAGTAGGTTGAGAAGCAAGCGAACTTCAATTGCAAGTGCTGAAAGGATAAGTGGAAAGCGAAGGTCGACGAGTAGCACGTTGACACTGCTGCAAGAGAATGCAGCTAGCCTTTTTCCGGATTTGAGGATACTTAACAGCATCATTTTGGATCCTGATGGAAGACGGTACAAAATTTGTGATGGGAAAATTACCGATGAGTTTGATCCGGGATTGGTCAGAACTACGTGCGATTATGAAGTCGGTGAGACGTTCACCAGGAGAAGTGACGGTTCCGAAATGCTAATGGATTATGCGGGGAGACTTGCCGTCAGCTTTCCAGGTGAGAAATTGGATCATTTTTGCAAAAATAAATAATCTATTTTGCTGTTCAGACGGTTCTAGGATTACCACTGGCTTCGTAATCGAGGAGGATCCAGTGTTCGTCGAATGGACCGATGAGGAATGCGATCGTTTTCACGTTACTGCATCTAAAGGGGATCTTCTAGGAGTGGATGGTTTCGTTTCAGTACTTTTGACTGTCTGTATGGAACACAAAAATTACACTACAGTAATTTACGACGAATCATCTTACGACTCAGCAATTCTAAACATGCCTGGGGACGTACGAGTTGAAATTTCGAAGGACGACAGGTTCATAGTCACTATAGGGGCAGCAACTTCCCTGAAGGTCTCATTATTAATATGATTTGAGACTCGTTCGTATTTTCTAAATCTGCGAACTGTAATCGTACTTTCTAGGTACAGAGAAATGCTATCGAATTTACTGGCATAATGGGGTCATCTTCTAAAAGACATTCTTCGTCGGTCTACAACCTTGAAAATAATTCCTCTGTTAACGAATACGCTCTTCTTACGACCACCGATTCTTACTCCAACGTTTTCACAGTTGACTTTGATGGCAAAACAACTTACAAAAAATTTAAGGAGTCTTCAAAAATCCCTATTTCCAGTCCTCAAGAACTTCCCGCCAGACCAGACCCAAGTAGCTACCGATTGTTTTCAGTGCAACGTGACCTGACCGCCTACGAGTACTTGTGCACCTCAGCGAGAAAGTCTCGAGAGGATGAAATTGACCGGGATGAAACCCACGCTGTATTTTTTCACAAGGATTCTGGTAGTGACCAGAAGATTCGAACAAGTTTAACCAGAGCAGATCCATTAACGGTTTCCAGGAGATGGCTCCAGCAGTATAGGGTAGTTATGCCTTTTCTCAGGATACTTAGCGTCAAATTTCTGAGTATGTTCAGAATGGCGGTCCTTCCAAGCCCAACAATGAAACAATTGCATTTGAAATGCATCGCTGCAGGCGTAGCGTAGGGTAATTAAGCCGAGAGCCTTGTGTACGGTACTTGGTACTCAACGAGTAGTTGTGTGCTAGTGGAGATGGTTTTGGTTAATTGGATGCGCTCCGTCTCGATCTGTTTCGTACAACCCACCCACTCTCTGCCCAGGTTCCTAGTATACGACCTACTAACGAAGACCGAAGAGACCTTCTGCGAAGCACATACTCAATTCCATGGGACTATCTATTTCCATACGGAAAAATTGGTAACGGGATTTCAGAAAGCAGTGCGAAAACATCTCTGAAGATTGAACTTTTAAAATCCTACCAACCTCCGAAAATATTTTTCGCCGAAACGACTGAGATTATTAAAAATCCCGGTGAAGATTTGCTGAAAATATTGAAAACCGCGATGGGGCGATACTGGACAAAGGTTTTAGAGATAAATATTGCATAATATCATAAAGTAACAGTTGAGGATTTGTTTTCGCTCTTCTCCTAGGTGATTAACCAGTTTGATCGTTACCAAGACTTTGCATGCGAGAGTTCTGACAACATGGAGATCAAAAATTCGCTGATTAATTTCGTCCGGGGTGGTAGAAAGACCTTTGACGGGTCGCTCTACTCTAATGGGTTGCTCAAGAGAGACCCTAATGTTAGGTTAGAATCCTCACAGTTTCGGCACACCAAGAAGGAGTTTTCGGGGTCGAATGAAGAAGCTGTAGAAGAAGAAGAGATCAAGTGGTACAAAAACTGCCTACAAGACCGGAGGGTTCCACCCTACTTCACAGACGGTCCTGGCGCCTGTTTCATCTGGATAACAGAATGTGTTGATAAAATCAATTCAAAAAATGTCGAATGATTGAAATGGATATTGATAAAATGAAAAAATATCTACGAAAATAAAATAATATTGAGCTGTAAGTATGAAAGAACGGTTCAAAATCTGTTGCACACGATTCAGATAATACATATACATGTATATATATTTTTTCAGTCTCTATTTTTCGTGTATTTTTTTTTTGTTCCTTGCTTTTTCGCTTCCCCTCCAACACCGAAGTTTCCAACTGCGTGATTTTTCCTGCGAGGGTTGAATTTTGAGTAGCTGACTGGTTGGCGGATGGCTGCCTTCGACGACGGGGGAATCGGGGTCGGGGTTGACTGGCTTTCTGGTAACATGGCACCATATGCCCCGGCGCTCCGTTCGTCTTGTATTTTATACATACACCGTCGTAAAAATGAAGGGGGGCCGAAAGGGGGGGCGGGAGGCAGAGAGGAATGAAAAGAAAATCAAAGAGAGCAAAAAAAAAAAAAATTAGAAATCTTTTGCCTTTCCTACATACTTCTTTTTTTTTTCTCTCTCTTTATTCCTTACCCACACGAACGGCCAATCTTTTTGCGGGGTCACAAAATCCTGAGTAGAACGAAAGAAAGGAGAGAAAATAATAATAAAATCGAACAAAACTAGCATCACTCCTGTCCAAAACCAAGCACTAGGTATATACGAGATAGATACCCACAGCTTCTGTTACTACGTCGATTAGAAAGCGCACGAAGAGTACGCCAAGCAGCAACGTAGCCTCTTATCTACCCGTCGCAGCCTTACCGGAAAATTATCCTTCTATTTGTTTTATGTTTCTAATCGACCGCAACTATGCCGAGGCACGGCGAGGCACCCCTCGGTATTTATACCACCCTCTATAGCAGTGAAATGAAACGCGAAATTTTCGTTAACGTGTATCGCGGCCTCCTCAGCTGCAACGAAACGGATGTATAGTATTTTCGAAATGAAATACAGAAAATAAAAGATACTACCTAGCGTCAGTACGAAGAATATTGGCAGCCCAAAGACTGACAAATAATAAATATTTTCACGGTTCATCGATTCGGAATAAAGTCGGCTACCGTTTCAGGATTCCATTCAGAGGTATCATTATTTCACCATCAAACTCCACAGAAACAGGATATCAATGAAGGATAATAGGTATGCTGAATTCAAGCCATTAACGAGATTATACCATATGGAAAAAAAAGAGGTAGTGAAACCAAGTCTGGTTCTAAAACCCCGTGTTCTTCGTGGTCATGTGCAACGCTGTATGTACGAACATGGAATATTCGTTTTGTATGTACAGTATCTCGAGAAATACACGTAGTCAATGTGCTGCATAGGTTGAAGCTTGTTACCCGGTGTTTCCGAGCTACCTATACCTAGCCACCATACATACCATACACATTTATATTACCTATACAATCTAACACACGTAGTTTGACCGGTAAACGATTTTCCTCACGTATTTTCAACCCCTATCATATTCTCGACCACCCTACACACGTGACGTCACTTCTACCGAGCTGATCAAACTCTCCTGTAACCTCCAGGACTCCACTGTATATATATGAGATCATGATCCTGATGCTGCTGCAGTCGCTCCATTTATGGAAAATGTTACCGTATTTTGAACTTCATTTTTACCCGGCTACTTTCGAAAACTCAATTCAAACATCAATATCTTCATAGTTACGACCGGAAGAATCCTCTTTTCAAAATTCTTACGGAATGAAAAATATTTACCCAACTCCTTCTTTAGCGAAGTACTTTTTTCTCACTTTTACTTTACTCTCTTTCCTTGACTCGGAAATATTATGAGATTGGAATACACTATGTGTAATTACATGAGGGTGAGTGAGAGACAATTAGTACTTGACATAATTAAATGAGTGCCCAGGAATACTGCCAAGAAGTATGACCTATCTGAGCGTAGCTAGTGTAGAAGAAACTTTTAACTTAGTAGACAACTTCAGTTATATGAGTTAAGGTTATCCGTAGTTTAAACTGCAAGCTGCGAGCTCCAACATATCTCATTATTTTAGTCGTATACAATAATATAACACGTAGAGAAGCCCCCACAGTGTTCACCTCAATTAGAATGCTCATCCAGATGCTGACGAGATGGTAGTTAGGTATATAAAATATTATAATAATATGACGTATAACGGTGGCTGTTTGTAATTTCTAAACTTGAATTCGTACCTGAAATAAACTTCAGTTGTTCTCTATGTACGTGAAAAATAACTTTAAGAAACAAAAAAAAAACAAAAAAAAATAATGATGGGTATAACTTTAGCTATAAGGCAATCAGTATGAGAAAAGATGGAAGATGCAATCTGGAGGGTATAGGTAGGATATTCGAAGTAGAGAAACTGCAGCAGCAGCTGGATTAATTAAAGTTTGAATAGGAAAATCTCCAATTCACTGCTGCAAAGGTCCACAATGAATGAATCTGGAAAGACTGAAGAATTGCAAAAGCTGCAGAAATATATGCTCTACGCGAAACTTTTATCTACCTGATAACTCCGGATGAATATGAATGACTTTAATGAAGGGAGTTTCGCGAAGGATGCGCGTAGCTGATTCGGTGTACCAAAATCAAAAACAACAATTCAAAATTCGTGTCCAAGAAAAAACAACAAGGAAAAGGAACACTACACGTTATTGGTCATAAAAAAATGTCACTCAAAATGGTCGTTTTACGCGATTTATCGGAGATGCAGGAGGAACGGTAATGGTGGAATATTCTGGAAGGGGTGGTAACAGGCGGTATCGGACAAAAGCGGCTCCTGGTGCTAGCTCGGAATTGATATATGATCGTCCTATGAGAGTTAGAGAGACGACGATGACGACGACGACGACGACGACGTTGCAATTTCTCAAGCTAAAATACCCGCGCGCCTGCAGCACCAAATAATATATAAAAAGAATTCATAGACTGCGATCGTATGCAATGAACTACTGACTTTACCGAAGCCAGCTGGATGGGCATGAGGTAAAAAAATTTCGTCTCCTGATTCCATTTCTTTTCTTTTTTTTTTTTTAACTTACTTTTTTCCCTCCTCCGAATAAATACACACATATACCTACCATTCACGGTAACCGCCTTGAACCACACGGTTTGTTCCCACAGTACCGCGCGGTCGGCACTTTCATCGGCTCGTACCTATAGCGCGGGAGGATCCATTTCGTTTTAACGGGGTTATTACGGGAAAGTTATCCGACGGTCGGACTACAATTGGCTTGGTCATTCTCTACGTTCAACTATACAAACTGGGTGGCCATTAAAAATTCAGAGAAATATTCCGGGTGATTATAAAAAAATTTCAGAACGATATTATGCAGGAATCATTCCAATTCACTCGATAATTCCTTTTTTTTAATCTAGAAAAAATTTTACTCCGTTCAAAATTGATCCTGTCTCTTGCGGCTACTCATTTTCACTTCACCCGATAGACGGGAGATATTTGTCGAAATGTGTGGTGTATGTACACGTCCAGGGATTCGGACCTCGTCCTAATTAAGCTGTTCTGTCGTCGTAGCGAAATAATAATATCACTTTTTCTTGCCTCGTATAAGTTTTGAAAATAATTAAACGTTAGTAACGCCGATAACCTGCAGTGTTGGGAATTCTTCTTTCTCTGCGAATCATCGACTGTTGGGTCAAGGAAAGTAGAAAAAAATTTCAATGAATTTCGAGAATTATCCCTAGTCATCGCAATATCTCTCGGACTTCAGGGTTGGCCAACTTGAAATTGGTATAATAATTCATTATTTTATCGTGGTGGAAATGACATGTAGATCTCTCCGGCACAGTCATCATAATATCTGAATAATAACCGGGTTGAATTATAATCGGTGACCCGGGATATACGTAATCGTTTTTTTTTTTTCACCATAGATAACGTAGGAAATGGCAGCCCCTTTTTTTTTGGCTGATAAATAAACCCCGCCGCGTTTAACCCGCATATTATCAAGTTGTGAACAAGTTAATTTACCGGATTACGCCCCGCTGCTCTTTTCTTGCATCCCTCAACCCCGTCGTGATTCGCCTCTGTGCCTGTCGACGGGTAAATTTGCTCGCCTGCCCCGGTCATTCACGCATTCGATAAAAATCTCCTTCATTTTTCTTACGAATTTATCTTTACCTCCGGAATATTCCGGTGGAAAAATATTTTTCTTACGCGATAACATAACAATAATAATAATATTATAACCGTTGCCACTGATTTGCTAAATTGGGTATCTTTCCACTCGCCACTTTTGCCAATTGTGGCTAATCCCGAAAGAAAGAAAGAACAGAAAATAAACAGAAAGCAAAAGCAAAAAAAGAAAAGGGAGAATAAGAAAAAAAATGTTCAGTCAAGTTGTAGACTGAGCTTTTGCCGTAGAGGGTAAGAAAGAAAAGGGTTGGAGAGGTGAGCGAAAACTGGAGAACGGGTTAAGGGCGCGATGTTTCCCCTTCCCTCTCCTTATATATACGTGCTCTGATTCGAAATCGTCGTACGCCAAGCTCCGGCTCTCCCCGTCGTCTTCCACGGATCATTTTCCACCTGGAGCATGGTCTGATACGAGCTACTATACTATACCTACTTTTTGGTGACACTTGAGCCCTCCGCGTATAGATTCCCGATCGGATTTATGATCCTACTTCTCGTTTTTATACAGGTCACAAGACGTACGTCAAGGCTTTCTCCGCTACGAGGCGAATATTCAGCTCTAAGGCGTCAGAAAAAATATCCGGGAGGGGGTGCTTTTTCTGTAATAAAAAAAAGGTACTCAAATATCGTAATACCTCAGCTGTGGAGTTACGACCCCGTGGGTTTAAATAAAATATCCATGTATACAGGGTGACCCATTTCCCGAAAACTGCTGCAGGCCAGGCAATTTAATGAATTTCATTCATATATTATTCTTTGTTTGCTATCAAAAATTTCGACTCATTTTTACTTTTTTTTTTTTATCACTATACTCTGCTTTTAATCCATATCGGTAAAAAATAATGTGGTACAGTCAAACGAACGGTCGTACGATTTTATTTTATTCTGTTTTATTTTATTGTATTTTATTTAGGGTAAGTTCGCTATGTGCCCGGAGAAGTTTAACGAGGTGGTTATATAGGTATACGTAATATATACTTTGTGTGTGTGCTGAATACGGTTTTAGACATACCCAAAAGAGCTTAGCGTATAGGATGGTGAGGTATCACCACGTGGTTGCAGAGGGATGAACGTTTCTGTCAGCCAAGTCTTCTTAATTACTTCCTGCCTCAGGTTAGTCATCCTTCGCTCGACTGTTAAGCCTCTACGGAGTGACACGTGTACTTTGGTATTAGTTTAGGTACACCCGAGCAGGCAAAGCTACGTTCTCCAACTTTCATGAAGCCAAATATCAGCGGTAAAGCAGAAAAAAAAACAAAAAAAGTAAAAAAGGCAGAGAGGAACATGGAAACAGAAGAGACAGAAATTATTCGAATGTATTAAATAATAAATTATATGCGAAAGAAATTATATGCACATCTATTTTACCTATACGAAGAAATTTAATTGATATAAAAATTCTTCATTCTCAATGGATGAACAATTTTTGAAAAGGAAAAGCGAGAGAAAACCACGTTGAACGGGGTGAATATCAGAAATCTTCCCCGGAAAAGAATCCCTAATATTGCTTTTTTCGAAGCCCAGCTATTACATTTGTGTAGGAAACTATCTTATTTCGTTTCGAAGTGGGTATATGTACGCGTAGATATACATTTCTATATTTTTTTTCTTTCTCTTCGGGAATATCGGGAACATCAGCGTAGCTGGGACAAAAGATACAGAAGACGTGATCCTATCAATAATTTTAGCTTTTTCATAAGGAAACGTCGCGGAGTCGCGGGTCTCGACCGATCGGGGAGCTATGCAAAAAAATAAAAAGCACGAAAAAAATAAGGAAAGAGAAAAATAAAAGGAAGCAAAAGTATAAAAGCAGCTGAAGCAATATGGAACGATTTTCGATAAACATTTGAAAGCGAAACTTTTCCGGATCGTTCAGATGCAAAGAAGTCGTACAGCACGCACGATGCCGCGCGGTAGCGGGGAAGATATGAAGATCTGCCTGTTATTCAGGGAAACATTGGGCTCCGAGAAATTATTCCTATAGGTATACATATGCCCACTTTTCGCGTCGCTCCGCTATCTTCCTTTTTATATAATACAACGTATGCCCCATTCCATGAGAATGTGAGCTCGTATAGGGACTTGAGAAAACCACTTCCGGTCGGTCGTTATATAGAAGAATATATCGATATATGCATATATACATAACTCGTCACCTACGTCTGTTAACGTCGTCTGAAAAATTCTGCGATTTGATTTTTTTTTGTCCAAAAAAGAGAGGAAAAAAGTTACCTCTTTTTTTCCACCAGGTATTGCGGTTTTGATTCACGTTGGTATTCCATCGAAAAACTTCAAGAGTTGGAGAAATTTTCGTCGGTTATAATTTGGACGCGGTATATATCAGCCCCATTTATAAACTACCGGCAGAAAAATTTTTCCACGTCTAGTTTCGAAGAAGTTATTGCAATTTCTGTCATGACTAGGAATAGGTATAGGTATGGGTATATGCACATACATACGTACGAGTGTATAACGGAGGATAAAACGAACCTTTCCCAAACATTGCAGCGAAATGTCCGAGCGACGTAATTTCGGGGAGTTAACAACTCCAAGAACTACTTCACAGAACCACCACTATTAGCACGCGAGATAGCGTGTTCTATGAAACCCGAGGTGGAACCTTAAAACCTACCCTACAGCAGACACTCTGATGACGGACCAAAAGAATTATAATTCCGGCTTCAATATACACCCAGTTACACGTGTCTCTGCGATATCCTAGTTTTCAATTAAAATCATGGAGTAATCTTAATTAATTATTTTTCAATAGCTGGCTGTTATTCCCATATAATCTGTAGGTACGTTTGGATCGATTTCCTTCACGTTTTCGATTATTATTATTATTATTAATATTTTTTTTTTTGTTGACTCGTCCGAGAGTTTTATGTATAGTATACGCGCGGCAAACGTTATCCATCAAGTCGGGCAGTTGAATCTCACGAGTGAATCCCGCAAGTCCTTGGAAAACGGGGGACGGAAACTGCAACAACTCTATTTTCTGACTCAAATAAATGGCCGAACTGTCAAAGACGATATACCCGCGTCGACGGACTTATTGTTTGTTCCTAGCTGAAGAATAAAAAAAACAGAAAGAATTCCAAATCACACAAGTTTTTTGTTCTCTCAAGTCGCCACTTGTACGAATTGAGCGAAAAAAAAAGAATCGAATGTTCGGCAAATCCTTCTTTTTCATTTTTTCCATAATGCAGGGATTTAGGGAAAAAAATTATTGGAAAAAAAAAAGACTTGGTAAAAATAAAAAGATCGAGGGTGAAATATGTGTGTGTGTGTGTGTGTCTTTTTTTTTTGTCCGAAATCGCGAGTTTGAAGGACGAAAGGATATGGAGGAGAGAGAAAGCCTTGGTGAGTTGCTGAGTGAAGCAGCTGTAACGGGGGGATTCGAACGTCTGGCTTGCCTGCGAAGCGCACTCGACGATAAAAGTTTTTCGACGAAGCAATTTCAACGAGTTTTCTATACTAAATGATGGCGATTATTTGCTCGTTACGATCGGTTTACGGCATCGCTAAAATAAAGGGAAAACAAAAGCCATAAAGGGCCCGGCTTCGCCAAGCTGCGTTATTTTCGTATACCTTAGAACTCTTGATCCCTCATTCTATACTGCTTCAGTTTCTTCTTCTTCTTCTCTTCTCTTTTTTTCTCCATCCCCTTCTTACGCACTTGACGTGTGAAACGAGGGCGTAAAACGGTGACGCCCAACCCATACTGCAGGTCTTTCCTGATGAAATGAAAATGAAATTTATATCAGGAATCTGATGAATTTAAGGGCGGGGGATAAAAAGTCACTCGGTCACGTGTGCATAAAACTCACGTGGAAATATTTATGCAGTCTCTCTAAGAGCTGTGCACGGTTATTATACGTATACCATACATACATGCACGTGTAATCGCGCATCTATTACGCGATGGTCGCGGAACTTTTGTGGCAGCAATAAAATCCGAAACTAGATGTGAAGAATATGGGGTGGTACGGCGCTTTTTCTTCACTCGACCCTCTTTTTCTTTCCGCAATAGCCCGCGGTATATGCCAAAGAAGATATATATCTAGTTTCGCAACTATATGTGTATATTTGCGCGGATCGACATTCGCCGGCACTTGTTGGTCGACCTAAAAAAAATTTTGACGAGGTGGTTTGATAATAATTAGATCATAAAAATGGCACCCATTCATCGGGTGATTCAAGGGCTCGAAAAACGACCGACGAAAACACTTCAGAGACTTTTTACTCTTCGACGTTTAAAAAATCTCTAGAATTTTAAAAAGGATTCTTCCAGCTTGGTATTGACATGTGTCCGAACGCGAATCGTGTGGTATACAGTAGTACATACCAGACCATGTACACTGAATATAGAGATTTCAAATGCTTTAATAAGCTCTGGAATTGACGTGTGTCCAGCTGTCTAGGTTCGAAATTTTATTGCGTTAGCAATGTGCGCCCGTTAGCGAGCGTGCGATTCTGTCCTGCAGGCGTCGTTTTTTTTTCTTTTCTCTTTTTCATTTTATTCTTCATCTATTTTATTTTCTATTCTTTATTTCTTTATTATTATTTTTCTGGAGCCGATTTTCCCTCGATCATACGTATAGCGGCAATCGTCTTTCTATCCATGCAACGTTATCTGGACAATCCCTTGAACGACGCGTTATTCATTATTCATCGACTGAAAGATGCTACTGCTGGAGAAATGATAGCGGATTTAGGCGCTTCAACGATCACAAACTTTTTAAAGCCTTCAAAAAGTTCCACGGTCAGGATCCTCAGTCCTCCTCTCCTCTCCTTCCCCCTCCTGGTGGGTTGCAAATTTTTCCTCAAAAAGAGATTTAAACTTTGTGTAACAGATATACGTATAGTATACGTATACAGGTATATGTATACATACAAAAAGAATATAAATGCCCGCTGAGTACATAAATATATACAGTTCAAAGAAGTTGCCTTTCATGCAAGAGGAAATCCTGCCGTTTTGTAACGACTGAAAGTAGCAGGTAATTCGTACGGATATACGTGGAAACATCTCGCCATGGGATACCTCCGATTGAAAATAAATGGCAAAACTAGTTTTCCGAAAATATGTCCCGTGACTCGCGCCTTTCTAGTTCTGGAATATGGTTGAAATGGAAATTCAGTGACCTGATTTTAAAATTGTAAATCAGAGATATTATTGCAGACCTCGACGAAGGCCAGGGGTAAGCGAGGACTGGCGGGCGGACAGAATTAAAAGCTGAATGAGAGTAAAATGCGATTAAGTGTGGTGCGGAGTAGAGTATGTACAAATATACATATGTATATAGGTAATACCGGGCGAAGCTGAGCTTTCAGAAAGGGGAGGCGTGGCCGCGGTGGTGAGTTGCATTCCAGTTAATTGCGAGTCTCATTAATTAGCAAACTTTTGGCGAATCGTTGGCGCATCAAGCGGAAACATTCAGGCGTAAGCGACAGCGAAGTAAAACCAGGCGGGCAGAGTCGTGTGAACAATTCTGGAGAGCTCCTGTAGGATTATCATTGTTAGCATCGCCGTTGGTATTACCGAGAGAATTCTGCTCCTGGCTGCTCGCTGCTGGTACTGCTACTGGCACTGGTGGTGCTTTTCCTATCAAGAATCGTACACCATGCAGGAAGTTTCTTCCCATACCTGAAACTCGGAAATCGTTGATTATGTCAGTTGTTTTGTTCAAGTACACACGAGTATCTCCGTGCAGCTTAAATAGTCGTTGGACGTCCATCGTCACCGGCTTATTGATGAGAGAGTCGAAAAAAGAAGTACAAGAAATCTTTGAAAAAAGTGAAAACTGTTGAATAAGATGAAAGCACTTTGAGTTTTTCTGCATTATACTCTGATATATACGCGAGTGGAACGAACGATATATTATTTTCGCTGACTCCGTTATTGTATCTTCCATAAGGTATACGAATTCTTACGATTTCAGCAATATTTCCTTTCCCAGGGTACAATTTTCAGCTGGATATTTTCCCAGTCATCGTTGTCATATACGACGTTTGTTTTACAGTTCACTTCATATACTCTCATTTTTATCTTATTTCATTTCAGTCATATCTTTTTCTTTTCTTTTCTTTTCTTTTCTTACTTCGTTTCGTGTTATCGTTATTACAGCGGCTGTATCCTTAAAATTTTTATTATTTTATCAAACTTTCTCACCGCCTGTCCACTCGACTTACCCCCTGAAAATAAGTCGCTAATTGATGAGCTTTGTTAAGGCGGCTCCGGTTTCAATGCGTTTTACAAACAATCGCCACCACCACCCTATTATATACCATGCAGACAAGAGCCCTTGTATTTCAGTTTCAATTCTCTACCAATTGTTTGGTGTGTTCGTAAATTTTCCAACCCTCATTTCAAAGCTTTTAAATTAAAGCGGACCACAAGACAATGACTATACATACACTGTACACCTACACGAACCATAATAAAGAAATATAAAAAAAGAATAAACAGAAGATGAATCAAGAAAAAGAAATATATCAATGTTGAATTAAAAATTACTCGACATTTAAAAATTCCCATCCAATCCTTCGTTCTTCCTTTTAAAATATCATTCATTTCTGATCTCTTACCGACCTTTGAAGCAGCTTTTGGCGAACAAAATAAAAGAAGAGAAGAAAAAAAAAAAGTATGTATCAGTCAGGAAAATGGCGACGACAGTTTTCCGCGCGGTCGTTTGTACTCGTTAGGCTTTGTCGTAGGAAATAATCGTTAATACTCGTTACGTTAGCTCGCGCGAGGCAAAGTTTAGGGGATACCATCACCTTGTGCCACTTCCGTTCTTCCGCCTCTTTCGCTCAACGTTTTCTATTCTGTCTACGCCATAGTCGAATAGTTAGGACTGAAATTGTTAATTATGTTCGAGATGAAAGAAGTCGTCGAATATATCGCGTATAAAAAGTTTTTTGATCATTGCGCCCCGTGGGTTTGTAGGTTTATCTTCTTTTCATGAATCGCAGATCATACGTATGAGAAAATCGTAGAAAATCTAACGGCGCTCTCTTCATTTTGCATATACATTATACATAGAATAATTTTCTACTTCATCTCTGTGATTTTACCTTTTCCATTTAGAATACCTACTACTGCAATCAGCGTGCTGTGTATTCAATAGGTTTTGCAAGTCAGACTGGTGTTAACGCAAACGTCAAGTTGGCCGGGCAAAGGTTTACCCTCGGACCTTCATTTTCAAGGGTCTATAATGGAGACACACAGCTAGCCAATGGCCGGATGAACGTCTGCAGGTCGCGCGTTAGTCCCTCGCTATCCAAACTTATTACAACTTTTCAAATTGCAAATAAGTCCGTTACAACTGCTATATATTTTCCAAGTTTCACCTCGGTAGATCCTTAGATTTGTCTATCCGAAACTATGAAGAAGAATACAAAACAAAAAAAAAATTATACGAACAAAAGGGCCAAATAAACGCTCGAGTATTCTCAAGTTACGCGAATGATACAAGGCTGGCCAAGATTATTAAATTACGTACACAAATTTGAAAGAAGAAAAAAAATGGCGCGCTTATCAGAGAGTAAATCGGAAAATAATACGGTGGCAATTACAGAGTTCTCATATATGTATATAAATACACGGGGAGTTGGAGGAAAAGGACTTTTATGAACATCGAACATTGGTTCGAAACCTGGGCGGGGTAACCGGTAATAGCAAAAGTTCGGTCCGACCAAACCGTAGAAATTGCGCGATTTTATTTTTATTAATTTCATTTTATCATTTTTTTTCTTTCATTTCATTTCACCATCATATCCTCACCCGCCATTTTAGTCGCAAATTATTTCCGCGATATGTGTATATAGGGTCGGGTGTTATAATCCCCCGCGTTAAAGTCGCACAATGTACGGATTTAAAAGCCGCGTAACCCTTTTTCAAAAAAAAAGACAAAAAAAATTTCACGCTCTTATGCGGCTTTATTACTTCCGCGTTACTGATATTTGTTATTATTCGTTTTTCCGTTCCTTTTTTTTTTCTTTTTCGCACACACGTGAACGATAGATGTCACGAAGGGGAGACAAAAAATGAATGAAAACTAATAATCGGATATGTAGGATTAATAACGTGTGTATAACATATACACATGCGTATACGATAGCGAGGATTCGGAATTGACCTGTGCACGCGCTATGTTATAACCTGAGACGGGTTTTGCGAAGGGTGCAATTCCAGGCTCACTTCATTCCAAATAACCGCTGAACCGAGCGATTAGTTGGGCATAGTTCGCACACTCCGCGGGGGCGTAACCATCAAGTCGTTAAACGCGCAATAAGAGGGTCGGCCCAAGGGTTGCCCGGGGGTCACGCGACAAGGTCATTTACTGTCTGTCGCAATAAATACAGGGCACAGGTACAGGGTATAAAGTTACACAATAATAAAATATCTTCATCGCGGATCTAGCCTCTCTCTTGGATACAAGAAACGAGAAAAGTAAAAAGAAAAAAAGAAGCACTTTTTACACGTTACTTTAGATTCTGTACGAAAAACCAAGCAATTTTCGTGCTCGAGCTTATGTTAAGAATATAGACTTATTGCGGTGATGAGTTCCAGAGAATTCATTAAAAAGATATTTAGAATAAAGGAAAAACAAATTTCCTAGAAATTTTAGATCATGCTGACATAAGAAAAAAAAAGCTAACTCGACCTACAATTTGATAGGAATTTTTGACATTGAAGTTCTGAATAAAATAAAGATAATAGAAAATGGAAAAAATGAAGTACTTTCGATCTGGAGTATGAAATGGGTGGGATAGTTTCTAAATTCTATTATCTTACAAGTCCCTAAGGTTTTGACCGGTTGTAGCGAGCAGCAAATGCCGCAGCAATGCAGCGAGTTCTTCGGGGGTTGTAAGTTATATAGTATAGCCGGTGTGTAAAAGTTGTGAAAACTGAAATTAACCGGACGACGACATCGCGGGGAGTTCCGTAGCAAGAGTAGCGCAGCCAGCAAAAATGGCTTATGGGAAGTATAACGTCGTGTATACGAACAGTTGAAGGTAAAGTAACAACCGGAAGTGCAGAGCGCGGCTAGCTGCAGAGCAGCTAGTTTTTGAAAATAAAAATAGTATAATAAAAATAATAAGAATAAGTCTCGCCGTAACGGAGGATGTTGTCCGGCTGCTTATAAACGTTAAAAATAAGTTAGGGCCAAAGTTACAACTGTTTGTTAGCGTTTTCACACTTTTCCAACCTGCGGAACGTCAAGTTTCGAAGAGTTACGGGGCAATACCTCTTACCGGAACTCGCACCATCGCACCGGTAGCAACTAGCAAGGTATCCTTATAATCCTCCACACTTTGCTGCATCCTGCGGAATATACCTTTAGATATAACCGTAGAAATTGCGAAATGTTAGCTAGGTGCGGCTATAGGTAGGTACGTACCTATAACGTAGCTATACTACGCTTATACTGTGTAAGATGAATCCTGGCAATAGTTCCGTACAAGATATAACACGTACATATGTACATATCTCCACCTATACATGTATACGCCTTACCAAGCTATTGGTGCGGAAGATTTCCTCATGTTGCTGCGAGGAGTTGTGTAATGAAATGCGTTCTTGTAAGGTAGAACTGTATATAATAAACGGTATATACGTAGAAAACATACTAGTACAGTGAATATATTTGTCCCTGTATACAATTCACGTACTACGTGGTTCATTAATTATAACAATTATAATTGCACTTCGTTAGCGACAAATGAACGGTCGCAATACGGTATATAACCTACGCTACCGTTCGCAGCCGCTCGCTAGTGAAATGAAACTATAAACGTTAAAGTACGAATTATTATCTCATATTAATACACCACCTTTCCGATCCTTGCTCCTGGACTCTTGACCTTTCCCCATAATTTATATCCTAGATTGTCCAACCCTGTCTGTATATAATAATTAATTTATTCGGTTACTCCATATAATGTTGGATGTAATAGGAGATATATCGTAGATAAGAGAAATTTTTGATAGGGGTAGAAAAAAAAGACAAAAAAAAAGGGAGAGAAAAATAAAACACCGTGTATACGGCTTTGGTCTCGTGGTGCACACTGGGTTTTTATTTTTCATCCACGCGGAATGAGTATCTCTGGCGTTCGGCCAAAGAGTTCGGCTTTCCTGGGGCATTGATTTTGTTAAAAACACCGCAAATTGTCTGGGCGGTAGCGACGCGACGTCGGGCGTCCTGCAAGGGTTGTTTCTCTATATATACAGAGAAATTTAACGTTTCTATGTATATACTTTGCTCATGCTCCGCGACGTCGAACTATCCCCGCGACGCCCGACGTATAATACGTGTGCTATACCAGGGTACACGTTATGCCGATCGTATAACTAGGTCGAATCCGTTAACGAAACAACACAGTTTTCCCATCGACAAAAATTAGATTACCTTTTTTTCAATCGCCGATACACCCTCTAACTTCTCTGCAAAACCACCCCCTGCCGATGTGTAGCGATCTGTTTTACAAAATAAACACCTTGTAGTTGACAACATAAAAATATCCTTCCCTGGAAAGATAGATAAAAAAAAATTAATAAAAACTTCCTTCAAGTTGGTTTTTTTTTTTTTTTTTACGCCCGTGTAATAATCATATTTACAGAACAGGACCAGAAAAAAATGGAAATGTAAAAATGTTACGGACGTGCGTTCGTGTACGACAATTTGTTTTAATTTTCGTTAATTATACCACGTGCATCACGTCTATATAGGGGATGGTTTTCGTGCCAGAGATTCTAATATAATTATATTTTCGCTACGAGCCTGCACTACGATATATATGTATTATATATGTAGAAATTATGTATCTATGTAAATATATAATAATGTGTATCGTTGGTGGTGGTGTACATGAAACCCAGATAGTTACCCTATTGTAGATTTTTATCAACATCAACGCCCGTGGGGCAACCAATTAACTTTAGTCTCGCGGTAGCCGCAACGCCAACCGCGCAAATTCATATTTTATTATATTTTCTAGTGTATACATACGAGACTATGGTCACCATGGAGTACATAGAATACATGTTACTAGAATAATGTTATTATAAATTCCATAAAACTCCAATGGCAAACTATATATATATTTTTTTTTTTTTAGAGAGAGAATTTCAATTAAAATTGGATTTCTATACGCTCGGCTATCGCGGTACGTAAAATTCAACGGATACTAATAGATACTAATGGCTAAAAAAAAAAAAAAATTCTATGGTACATTTTTTGATACATACCTAGGTATTAATGAAAATAAATATAATTCCTGCGTAGAGTATGTGAAAGAAAAAAAAATAATTTCTAATGAAATTTCTCTCATAGAAAACGATCTAGAATTATACCCTGTATAGCAATGATATCGTAATGACTGAGGAAAGAGGGGGTAAAAAAAAAAAAAATTGAAGAATTTGAAAATAGATCAAGCAAATATATCCCCACGTATACGTAAATGAAGGTAAAGAAAAATTAGAAAAAATTCACAACGAACGTCACACTATAACCGCGTTTAATATACATACGTACGAAGTGGTTGTGGGTTATAGGATAGGAATTCCGCCCCATTTCCTCTCCCTGAAGTAATGTCAGGGTTCGGGTATACATAGGTATATGGTTATACGTAGAACGTAGGTGGGTACTCGTGAAGAGATTGGCAGCTGGATAGTAGAAGGGGCTTACAATTAATGACCATTACCACGTGGCAAACCAAAATGTTGATTGTACAACCGGTTTGAGCCCTGCACCAGGTTATACCGTTAGAATTCCAGGGTTAAACAACCGAGGGGCTCGCGCGAGCTGCGGCAGCGGCAGCGGCAGCAGCGAATGCGAAGATGCGAATACTAGACAAGATCTCGTCATGCGGAAAGTAATGGAAATTATTGTAGGTACGCCACCTAATCCAGCTATCTGTTACCGTACACAACGCTATCGGGTATTAAAGCGGCTTAAACTACGTACGTCTATAAATTTCGAATATCAAAGCATAAAACATGACCCAATTTTATTATTCTCTGCTCTTTTCAGAAGCCTTTTTACATCCCATAATACGATGGGAGTTAAAGCGATGAGGAAAATAGAGGAAAAAAGAAATTCTGACGATGCATTTATAATTAACACGTCGGAGATAGGCGAACGTTATCAATTAATTATAATAATTAATCCCGGCGAGCTGGGCCAGGGTTGAACTTTACGCCGGTTCAAAGATGGCCTTAGGTGTGTGGTGATTTCTGGTGGTGCAGAGAGTAAACGCGTTTTACGGTTTAATGATCGTCGCCCACCCCTTATAGCGTTTCGCATATACGTACGTATATAGCCAGCCAGCAAGTTTCCCTCCATCCCGTTTATATATACCGACACTCGCTGACACGGACGTGCGAAACCCAGAGATGAACGACCCCCAATTTTAAACGAGATAGCTGGGTGGGTATATCCCCGAGAAAAGTAAAAAAAAAAAAAAAAAATGAAAAAGAAAAAATAGAAAGAAAGAAAGAAAAAAAAAAATGGGTCGGTGCCGCATCCCTTCCGCCAGCTTATAAACCTGATTCCTCGGCGCTTTTCCACGCGTGCGGGCGTTGTCACTCCCACTCATTGTCAGCTGATCGTAGATTTTTCTCACTCTGAAAACCCCGTGTAGCCTATACGTTTCTCGCTTTCTCTCGTGACGAAAGGAAATTTTTTTTTATTTTTTTCTCACCGCCCCGTTCGCCCTGCACCTTTTCGTCGCTTATGGCGGAGATTTTGACGGCCTATATATAGACGCGCGGGGTTGTATAGAAAGCGACCTTACTTATTCAAGATGTGTCTGTTGCGGAGGAGCACTTTATAATTCAAAGGTGTCGCGTTTCACCTCAAATACACCCTTTCTCTGCGCTCAAGGGCGCGGTTTCTCATTTCCAATAAATACACCCGATACCAAGGCCAGCCGGAAACTTGATGAAAAAAA
Organism: Athalia cordata; assembly: GCA_963932425.1. Taxonomy (NCBI): domain Eukaryota; kingdom Metazoa; phylum Arthropoda; class Insecta; order Hymenoptera; family Athaliidae; genus Athalia; species Athalia cordata. The sequence goes on from OZ010627.1 coordinate 4,372,262, forward strand.
AATAATAAATAACGAGGAGATGCGTAATTACAATAGATTGTATTGAAAAGTATCTAAAAAATATTTCCACATTCAGAGCTGCGCGCAAGTTCGATATCAGAGAGCTTTAATCTTTAGTCGATTGCTGAAACCGATCATTTATTATCTCCTAATTGCCAGTTCAGCGGTTAAACGAGCTGACCGTGAACCGGCAGCTACGACGTCGCATTTCCGCGAGAGAATGATGAAAAGGGGATGATGGTTGTTCCGTACATGGCTATAATTTAACTCACGGTTAGCAATGGAGGAGCGTATCTGATACTAGGTATATAACCTATTATGTTTCTTTTGCTCTCTCTCTCCCTCTTTTTTTGTAATTATTAATCCTTTTTTCTCTTCTGTTTCAAACGAGAACTTTAAATTACGACTCATACGACTCGACCGCGGGGATAATGAAATAAGGCGCAAGAAGTTAATTGGCTTCACAATCCCGATTTTCATCGTTTATTTACTGCGACGTTTATTGTTAGATCTACGTATATACGACGCCGCTGTAAAAGGTTTAAAATTTAGACCGACGAATAGGAGAAAATTTGATTTGTTTTTCCCATTCTTTTTCAGTTTCCTGCATCGTTATTACGCGATGTGTCTATCCCAAAGAAATTGGAGAGAATATTTCTTTTTTTGTGCATGTATAAAACTTGATTCCAATCATAGCGGTGGGTCCGAATTGGAAACTGTCATCTTCTCGCAGTGCTCTGCCAGAGCCTGCAATTTTCCGGTTTCATTTACGTTTTAAAACAATCTTTTTTTTCCTTCTCCACTGACTTTCGCTCCTCTTACTATTCTGATTACCCTGCATATATTACCATAATTACTCGCGAATTACAAGGCGTGTATATATTTGTATATTTTACAACAACGAAATAGCCGTATTAATATCTTTTCTAAGATGTGCACGTATAAAGAGAGAGAGAGAGAGTATCTTGAGCTACTAAAATAGGGTAATTACTGCTATATGTCTGGCAGAGAAGTAGCACCACCCGCAGTAGCAACTCTCTGTAAAGACTTGACTAATTGTAACAGAGGTAACTTTAAGAGCTGTGTAATAAGTAACTCGAACAATGTTTACCGAATGCAAACCAAAAGAAAAATAAACATCCCTTAAACACGGTAGAGATCGCCCTGAATTTCCTGTGAAGGTATCATGTGACAGGCGTGAAATAATATTTCGTGCAATGCGTGATATTTCACTCTAATCTGAAGACGTATTTTTGATTCTTTTTCATTTTTACTTTTCTTTGCTCTCTTGCCTCTTGCTAGCGCATGTGTGTATAGAATGAGAATTTGTTTTTGAGTAAATGGAGCCCCCGTCTCTACGAAAGCATGGCTGTTAATCATCATGTTCGTATCTTCGTTTGCTTTTAATTTGCGAGTGGATGCGGCGTGCTTGACACTTTGAATTTTAAACAGACGCTTAATAAAGGCCACGTGTCTACTATTCCTCTTGCGATTTATGAGCACGACCTGATTCTATGTACAACAGTAACACTCCTGTACATATAACATCGTTCAAAGTAACGTAACAGCTCTTTAACCCTTTTAGTACCTATGTAAGCTCGTTACCGAACAATCTCACTATAGCCCAGGCAATGCGAAAAGCTCTACGCATAAATTAACGAAGCTGTCTCATTTTCAGAAAATGTCAACCTAGTTTTACGTCACGTATCTTTTCATTCATAATTAATCGATGTTCGTAGTCTATTTTATTCACGTCTTTAGAAAATACATTGCCGTATGAACGTTAGGAATCAAACTCAGCGCGGTGAAAGTTGCGGCTAAAATAGTTTGGTACACCTTCGTAAGACGACGCCACTCTATGGAAAGAGAATTTAGAGATCCCTTTAAGCGATAAAAAAGCGACATCTGCAGACGAAACTCCCCTGATATCTACTTGTTTATAAGTTAGCCGATAGCCAGCCATTAAACTATAGGAAATGGAAAGGAAAACTGAAGTGGATCTATATAAACTCTTCATTCTATCAGAGATTAATAACCCGCGGTCCGTGGTTGTCCTCCATTTCTGTCATTCCGTTAACGCGTTTTAAGTTGAAAAGAGTTTTTTTTTGTTATTGTGCCTCGAAGCAAAGGGTGTAGCAGCAGGAGTATCAAGGAATAACTAAAAGTTTACTTGTGATAAGAAGGAAGAAAAGAAGAAAAAGCAGCACTCCTTCAAGGTTGTGTGGATGTGACAGCAGACTTTGACGATCTGTGTGCCGTGTACCAAAATCCCATCGCCCTGCGTTATCATCGTATCTCGCAAAAAAAAAAAAATATTTACACCTAACACAACTTATTTGGAGTCTCCAAATTTTTTGAGAATATTTTTCTCATAGCATAACCACTACTTTGCTCACCTGCTTGTTCTTTTTGTTATTAGAGTCTATAAAACACCCGCCTAGTAGATTCCCTCCTTAACAAAAAAAGAGCTAAATGTACAGTTTGTTGTTAACTAATAATTAGTGTGAAAGTAAACTTAGCGGTAGATAAGACAAAATAACAAAGAGACGCTAAAATGAGCAAAACGTGTGCTCGTTGTGAGAAAACAGTCTATCCCATCGAGGAGCTGAAGTGCTTGGATAAGGTGGGTTCCCTTTATCGACATTAATTATTCACTAATTTACTAATCATTAAGAACTTTACTTCGCTCACCTCTCATCTAAGAACTACGATAGAACTCTACAATGCAGACCTACCGAGAAACTTGGAAGAAGAAACCTCTGAAAAATGCATCGTCGGATGATCTGAGATTCTCATTCATATTTTTTTTGATCCCTTAAGGCTTTTGAATCAGGTACCATAGAAAATGGGAAAAAATTGAACCAAAAATTCTGCAAAGATATTTGCAAAATGATTGCTTGTAAATCGATAACGATCATCCTTACCAATCGGACCTACGTATAGTTAAAAAGTTATGTTACGTTGCACAAGTTTAAGATTTCAGATAATGTATACATGAATATCGCTATGGAAAGTAGATACTACAGAGGGGTGGGGTACCAAGTACGGTAATTTAATCTTCTTAAAGTCAAACAACTGAAAGTTATCCGGTATACTTGGAGAGTTGAGGAATATTTCACCTCATTACCTTTAATCCTTTTATGCATACCTCTTCCATCTGTATAAAAATAGCTGACAGACTCATAAGTTTTCCCAATTCAGACCAACATACAAAAATAAAAGGAGTAACTCTGACTCATCTCTGTAAAAATATAAAACATCGTTATTATTAATAAATTGAATTTATTTAATTGCTACATTAGCAGATTCCAAAGACGCACATTTCTGTTTCCGGTTGAACAATCGTGTGGCTCGCCCCTTCCGCTGTTAAAATTCTAGATAAAAAAAAGAAAAGAAAAAAAGTAGAAAACGCCAGTTGCGAGCAATAAGTTACTCAATATCATTTCTTTTCTTTTCTCGAACAATACATGTTTTGAAAAAAAACAATTAATTGTCATCCAGAACGTGCCTTGCGTTATAAATGAAACAAACAAAATTGCTCAATATTGCATACTTCTACGTACGTACAGTTTCACTTCCTCATGAGTTAGCAAAAAGCTAAATTGATTCGGAAAAATTCTGATGCAATCACTAATTGACTAAACGGAAGTTAATTGGAATCGTCATTAACTATAAAAATAAATCTGGTAACAACTAACGATTAATCATCGTTAAACGTCATCAGAATTTTATGGTTTACGACGACGCAGGATGCAAGTAAGATACTGCGATTGTCTCTTCTCCTCACGTTGTTTCAGGAAAATCGGATGCTGAATAATTCTGCTAAATATATCGCGAACTTACTATCCACGAAACATGGAATTTTCCGCCGAATTCCAGTGACTTATTTCTTAAAGATATATCGGAAGCAATTTTTATTTTCAATTATTAAAATTCTGTTTATTCTTTGGTTTTTTTTCATTTCTATTTTTTATTTACGTTTTCTTGTGTTTGTTTTGTATACTTTCAGACGTGGCACAAACAGTGCTTTAAATGTCAGGGATGTGGTATGACATTGAATATGAGAACGTACAAGGGGTTCAACAAGCAGCCATATTGCGAGGCGTAAGTTGATCCGATTTAAAAAAAAAACATTTATTTGATTATATTAATTTTTAAATTATTATTATTATTATGATTATTATCATCAAGATTATCATTACTTTTATGTCTTTCATTTATAATCGGATAAGGAATAAGAAAGTCTGATTTTTTCGCGCGTACAGTTTTCCGTCCAGTATAAAAGCATGGCAAAATTAATAATGCCGTTAATATTGATTTTGCGTTATCTGGACGTACATTAATCGGATATATGAATTATCAATATCCTTGGGGAGTGCCGAGGGGGTAGTGTGATAAAGATTCTAACACTTCTCTGTGAAAATCTCCCCACAAACTTTCGATTTCATTTAAACGATCTGTTAAACCGAGTATTAATTATATTTCAACAAGTTTCGAAGCGTAATTATTTCTGAGCCACGCTTATAAAATTTAAAGAAAAGAAAGATAGGAATTGTATTATTTTTTAGCCCAGGATACGTTTTCGTCACGACGCGTTCTCATTAACAGTGGCAATGCGCTATAGATATGAGTCTTATATTCAAAGCTATTTCATGTTTCGAGACTAGGTCATGGTAAGACTTATTATTGCGTAATCCATTATGGCATATAAGGTAGTTCGGTGTACTGTATGCTCTGTGCAGTTATTCAATAATTTAATTTTATATTACCACTCGTTTTGTAGTTGATAACCAGGAAATGTAAGGAATCAGCCGCAGCTATAGTATATAGCTACGCCTTCCTTCTGCTAACGAGATTATAATTTTTTTCCATTTTCCCTAACACGCTGAGATTAAAATCAAGATCACGTTGTAGATGTGACATTGCAAACAGTTGCAATCAGCAACGTTATCCGCAGATTACAACCAGCTACGATATACTTAACTCTGCGGTTTTTATTTATCTATCTTTCATTTTTTCTCTTGCTACTAATTCCTACCTCGTCTTATTTACGCTTCCAATGTATGATATAGAAAGAGACTTCATGTTGATGAAACTTCAACGCCGTAACGGCGTCAACTCTTGTTCCCGACTTGACTTCAATTGTCAACTTCCGGTTTTTTACTTACATACATATACGTGGTAGATTATACAGTGCGTAGCAGTATGGAACTTAAACCGCTGCAGATACTCTTCATTTTATAGAGTATATATACATATGTACGAATGAATTTTTTTCTCACCAGAATATTACGGCCATTAAAATAGACAGTGTAGAGTCTTCTTACTTTCTTATTCTTCTTTGCATGAGATTTTGGTAAAAAAGTGTGTCTCCGTATTTTCCCGTCTCGATTCTATGAGCCGTAAAATCGTACGTCGAATCTCATGGTAAACGAGTAGGCAGAAGAGAAGAAAGCTCCAAAATGATCAAAGACTATAGTCGGTTTGGATTACGTCATTCTTCTATACCCCATCGTCATCATCATCCATAAGGGGATATATTATAGGCGCTCATTCTGAACTGCTAGCGAGCTTGATGATTCATTCATTACTCCATCAGGATATCCATATACCTATAATTTACTTATGGCAGTAATTTCATTAATGCGATTACCGTAGGATGACGTTTAAATAATATCCTCCTCAAGAACCGGCACACACTCGATGATCCGATCTTTCATTGAATTTTGAACTGATCAGTTTGCGCGGTTGGAAAATATCAATATATCTGTACAATAAAAAGAGATCGAAGGTCTCGAGTCACTAAAAATAAAAAATATATACATTCATTTACGTTTGATAATCATTTTGTACGAGATATGACAATACAATTTTTTTTTTTTTTTGCAATATCAAGATATGGAAATATCGCCTCGGGCTCGACTATACTATCGGAATATCATTGTCCCACTATGGGCTGCTCGCAGTCTAAACATATAAATCTTGATCCAGTCGATTGATATATTTTTATTTTTTCCAATGGCGTGATATCGCGTTAGGATACAGTTCGCGGAAAGGCGCAAAGAGCAGCTTACGTAACGCGGGAGATCTTGAAGATGGCGAAGAAAGATCGGTATTTATATGTATATGAAAGCTGTGTGCCACAAACTTCATTGCGGGCGAGGACGAAAAAAGAGAAGCTCTTATAACAATTGGAAAGCATGTCCGATGACGAGCAGTCTGAAATATACGAAATCGCGAATCTCCTTTCTTTAATCGTCTTTCTCCAAAGCTCGGAGGAGAAATTATTCGATATTATTCAGGTGTATAAAAAGTATAATAATTGTTGAGAAATTTCATGGTTACGGTGGATCGAATTTACATTGTTAACCGGTATTTCCCACGGATCGGAGAGACACGACACAACAACTATATAATAATGTACTCCCCCACCTATAAATAAAACTATATCGTACCGCTACAGAGAAGTCTGCATACTATACGACTATTACGTGAACAAATGAAAGTAACTGTCGCATACGTTTGTACACGTTACATACACTATGACGCATACTTATACGTATGAATTGTGTTACATACCTTCCCGCATACAGGGTGTCGCAGAAAAAATTGTATCGGTCCCCAAATGTTGCTTGTAAAAAAAGTTTTTTTTTTTTTTTAAATTTCATTCCTCCTCTACTTTTCATTTTTCAGTCACATACCAAAAGCAAAGGCAACGACAATGGCTGAGACACCGGAACTGAAACGTATAGCCGAAAATACGAAGATTCAAAGCAACGTTAAATATCATGCGGAATTTGAAAAGGCCAAGGGGAAGTTTACCCAGGTTGCCGATGACCCAGAAACTCTCAGGATTAAACAGAACAGCAAAATCATATCAAACGTTGTTTACCATGGTGAATTACAGAAGAAAGCAATCATGGAACAGAAAAGAAAGACCACTGGTGAAAATGGCGAACAAATAGGTAAACCATTGTTCGTTTTTTTTTTTTTGGTTTGGTATAGCGTTTCTATGTGGTGCAGCTTTTCCTTTGAATAATCATTAATACGTTGCCACACATATGTGTTTCACAATTCGCTAGTTGTAAATCATGATAAGAATTTTTTTGATTCAACGCATATTGTACGTGTAGTTACTGTTCCATCACTGTCTCTGTTCGATTACATCATCTTACCACATTAAAATTATTCAAAAACCCCCAAGTCAATTACAAATTACCTTGAAGATCGACGAATGATAAGGTGTGTAACCATTATTCCCAATTGTTAGAGTACGTAACAGAGTACGATGAGGTTCCACCTGCACCTGTAGCGTTAAATGCGAATCCTGTACATCCACCGTCCTCGAGTTCTCCAGTGCATAGAGCACCGGGAAGGATCGCTGATTATGATCCGTTAAACGAAGCCACCCCGAGTCCCTACTCGGCTAGGCAAGCTGCTACAACAGTTATATACACAAGTGATAAGGGCGCAGGTAATCACTTGATAAATTCTCCAAATTGGATCTTGTTAATCTATTATGTGACCTTTGCATCCTCTCGACTTTCATCTCTCTTTCACCTGTGATGCTAATGTTCTCGCATAGTCTGCACGCTATAATCGAGAAGCTATTATGTGTATTCTGTTAACAAGATAAGAAAAACAATAACGAAACGTAATTTCTAATCCATTAATACCTTAAATTCACAGTTACGAATCCTCCGACACGTAAAATTGGTTCAGTTGCCGACATAGATCCTGTCAATGAATATTATGGATCTCTGACACCTGGTTCAAACAATAACCACGTCCCCCAAAATCAGCCACCTCCATCGGCAACTGCTAACAGCGGGGTAAGCTACGATTCAAATAATTGATTCAACCATCCGATGATTTGGCTATAGATAAAAGAACTACAACTTAATTATTACTTTTTTTCTTTTTCCTTCAGCGCGTCTATAAAGCCATGTATGATTACGAAGCGCAAGATTCCGACGAGGTGAGTTTTTGCGATGGAGATTTAATAATAAATTGCACGGCAATCGACGAAGGTTGGATGACTGGATTAGTTCAACGTACGGGTCGTCATGGTATGCTGCCTGCGAATTATGTTGAACCTGCACAAATATAATAAATATATTAATATAATAAAATAACGAAAATACTATACCCCATAATATACCTTTACGAATACCTACGCGCATATATGCATAACCATATTACTTCAAAGCCTTAAAATTGAGGAAAAAAAAATTTATAATAGGAAGGAAAAATATCCTTATCTTGCGGTAAGATTACCGGTCATACTAGATTTCTATTTTTTCCCTCATATCCGACCATAACTCTTCCATCTTACAGGCATATTTCATCTAATTAAATTAAATTAAATAATGATCAAATAAATCTTGGGACCAAATCGAGCTTTTACTATAAACTTAAATAAGATATATATTTAAGATTCCTATAAAGATTTGTGTAACGCGGTAAAGGTATAAAGCTGCATAATGTTGAATGGAGAAGTGAAAAAAAAAAAAAATAATAAATCACTAGAAACAGCCACTTATCTAAATCTCACGATCTTGCCTAATTACTTTCTATGTAAGAACAAATATTGCATTTCATTCCATAACTATGCATGTAATTTTTTTTTTTATGTAGGCCAATACATACTAGGTATACTTATTATGAAACCCGAAACAAGCAATAGCCGTTTGAAAAATCAGTACCGAAATCATTCCGTAATGATTTTTTTTTTTTTTTTTTTCTCCAAATAATCGGTAAAACCTAATCATCGATCATCGCATGTCTACAAAACGCCTAAATCAGGGGTGCCTAATCCGTACTTAATAAAATCTCGAGAATCATTCACTTCGATACATGATTTTTTTAGTTTTTTTTTCTATCTACTTTCTTAATTTCCAAATTTATAAGATCAGCGTGAAAATCAAAGTTCCGGTGGACGAGGAAAAATTTTTTTCTTTCCACTCTTTACCTTCCTCTGTCGATGATATGCATGTAGTAATATTTGAAGGGTTCATAATACTATTGATAAGCGAAGGATTAGTATAATAATAGCGTTTTTAAATCCCTCCGACCGACCTGATGACCGACGAGGGTCGGTCCTCCGTATGCATATGTGTATATTGAAATGAACACATATGTGCATATGCCTATATATTTATGATAAATAATAAATATGTGTTTATATAGTACATATGTATGTCATTATTATGACTCTTGTTTGTTAACTTTTATAATAAAAAAAACTTACGGAGATTATACCTAATATCTCATATACATATTTTAGCGATTGTTGGACATTACATTACGCGTATAGGTCCGCGTAATTTTAATTATTCACGTCGAAAAATTCCACGACGAAATGGCCTATAACGATTTATAAGCAGTGATGTTAAATGTTGAATGGTTAATTAGGTATACCGTAAAGCTAGAAGACAATTATTATTATTATTAAAATTACTGTCGCTATTATTGCATCTTCTCTACCAAGAAGTTATCATATATAAATATACATATATATGTTATGATTTTCTTTTTCTAATAAACTACTATTAAATAAATGTAATTATGAATATATTGTAATGATGATAATTACAACGTGAAAGTTTAGATACTTATAATTGATGGTTCCGTAAAATGGAACGAAAAAAGAAAAAATGAAAATGAAAATGAAAATGAAAAAAAAAATATATAATTAAATAATATTGAAATAAAAAATTAATAGGAGAACTACATATATTACGATAGTATAATATGTTGTGTTTTTTTTCAGAAAAAATAATATTATATTATATTTTAATTACGAATATGAAGAATATAAAAATAATTAACAAGTTATACCGCATTATTTGTATTATTCACGTATTTCAATACTCACCGTGTCCAACTTTATGTTTCATCCCCCTAATTTTCTTCTTCCTTTTTCCAAGTAGTTAGAACGTTGATTATTTCGTATCTTACCTTGTTAGAAAACTGGTATAATGTAATCATGAATAAATTCAGTGAAGAGAAAACTCAAATCAAGAGAGAGAGAGAGAGAGAGAAAGGTGTAGGAGTAGGGTGTGCCACGTACAATGTAATCAATCGGAGAATCCGTATTTTTCTAGAAAAAAAAAAAATACGAAAACATTAACCAAAATTATCTACATCGTATTAAGGTATGTATAATTTACTTATTTGATATACGTAATTTATTGAATAATATACCCAACACTCAATATTCATACACTATTAATACATAACGTTCCGTGCATTTATTTATACATTCATACGTGGGAACCAAATATCATGAAACATTTATAAAACTTGTTCTTATAAGAGTCAAATCCATTTTTTCTCCAATGTGATTTGCACATTTTTCTTGTTATTCTTATTACATTATTATTATTATTATTTTTTTTTTCTCGTCTTCAATAGTGCAATTAATTATTATATTGTTATTAATATTTAATTTTATGCTTCATTATTATTATGTATTATTATTATTATTATTTCTGTTTTCCTTTCTTCTCACGATTAATATTTTAATATTTCTTTTTTCTTCTTTTTTCGCAGTTTTTTTTCCTTTTTTTTACTCTCATATCGTCGTGCAGCATTAATGGCAGACTATAATAATATAATTTATATCAATAACGTTATTTGTATTTCACGCGTTGATCGCAATATCATGCTGCATATTCGAATTTCATTCACTAATTAGTATAATTAGTAATTAAATCCAGCAACTGCAGCAAATTTTTTATTACGGATTTGGTTTCTTTTTTTTTCTGTTTTTTTTCTGTTTTTCGACACTATAATTATGATTAACGGCAGCATGTTCTTCTCTACGTACGTACATGTCGCAGTTCGAGCTGCATGTTGCTTTCATTTGTTTAGTCATTTTTTTTTTTTTTTTTTCTTTAATTAATTAATTTATTCATTTACTCATTCATTTCCTCATTTAGTTACTCATTTATTAAATTTTTTTTAAAATTTATTTCTTACATAATTGTCTTCAAATTTTTCTTTGTTAATTTCCTCTTTATTACGTAGTGTAGCATAATACGGTTTTTTCGTCTTTTTTGTTTTCGTTTTAATTTTTATCGTAATTTTTTTTTGATGTAACTGACTGACTGATCGTTTATACCACATAAATCATCGTTTTACTATTAAATAGGTATAGGTTAACTGTATGTATGAAATAGACAAACGGACTAGTTATCTAAACCCTGTGAGAGAGTCATTTAAAAATTGGTTTTTTTTTTTTTTTTTTTTCATCTTTTCATTCGTTTTTTTTTCTCTTTTTTTTTGTTGCTTATTGATTATTTATAAATAATATATATATATCATATACATATGCATATACAACATACATACATTATATATAATATTAGTTAATGTTCATATAATATTATGTCGTAATACTTAATTGTTGTTCTTCTTTTACCTTTTTTTTTTTCTTACCTTCGGTTTTTCTTTCACTTATTTTGTTTCTTTCTTTTTCTCTTTCTTTTCATAATCATACATATTTATAATAAATAAGATTCGTGTTCTAGTATATAATACATGTGTGTTGATAATTCATTAATCTAACGTCATCATGTGTTCCATAATAACAATCGGTATATTATTATGTCATGATGAAAGTAATATTATAATGATAATAATGGTGATAATAATAATGACCAGAAGAATGAGAATAACGATAATATATATGTAACTAAACGTGCAATTTGCTGCGGATGGTTTTCTTCTGTTACTTCTTCTTCTTCTTATTCACCTTTTTTTTTTTTATTAATATTTCGAAAGAAAAAAAACCTTCTCTTCAGGTTTTTGAATAAACGATCACGTATGAGGATTTGTGTATGATATACATACGGTATAGGTAGGTATATATTTTCATATATCATATATATTTATATGTATGTAAAACGTTTCGAATCAATCGAGAATAATTGTAATTGATAATTACAATAACGAAGTATAATGCGTATTAGTAATAATAAATTTTATATAATTTAAAATGAACAAATTGCGCGCGGCGCGGTCGTTGAGGCTTAAGATATTGCAGCATTAATTGAGCAGCGGCCGTATTATTTCTCTCCCGGAATGTTACCGATATTATATACTTATTTATTTTATTTTATTTTATTTTATTTATTTACTTCTTTTTTTTTTTTTTCAAACTTATTTATAGGGAAGAAATGGTTGCGGGTTTTCTTATAATAAATATACGCACGCGGGCATTCGGGGGAATTATTATACACATATACGTGTGTATGCATATATGCGAATTTTTCGTTTGCAACGATCTTTGAGTAAAAGAATTAATTCCAACTGCTGCGAAATGCTGCAAATCGAGTTATACGTATATACCTAGTATATGTAATAAAATTACGATGACGTGTAAAATAAGTATATCGTATTACCACACGAGGGTTATCTTCTTCTGTTATTTTTTTTTTTGTTCTCTTTGTTTGCGTATTATCTAACAATAATTTATCAATATTATTATCATTATACATATACCATACAAATAAATTAATATGGCAAAATAAAAAAAAATCTAAAAATCGTCAAACGTAAACAACGGGTATATATAGGTATTATTCTAATATCTCATAATCACTTATTTAATAAAAACCTCGATCATTAACGAATAATATAATAATACCTATTATTTAATATATTTACGTCCGCAGACAATTTACGAGTCTAACGGACGTAGGGTGTTGTTCTTATTTTTATTTTTTGTCTTCTTTTTATAATATATATAATTTATTTTTTTTTTTTCTTCTTCTTCTCTTCTTCTCTGTCTTACAAATTAATATTCGTATACCACCAGTTTTTATTTTCTTCTTAATTTTTTTTTCTTGTCTTCCGAGCGCGTTTTTTATGATGTATGTTATAACGGTGGTATGAATTTTTCGTACTATAACGCGTTTTTTTTTTTTTTTTCAATAATATTTATATTTTTTTTCTATATTTATTTTTTGCTTGGTTTTTGAGTCGTTTTTTTTTTCTCCTTCTTTATTTCTATTTTATGATCTCTTGTTCGCGGTTACTGCTTGATTTTTTTTTTTTCTTTTTTAATTATTTTTTTTTTTGTTTTTTTTCATGTTTTTTCTTCTAAATAACGTCGATACGGTTACGAAAGTGGGATATGGACCACGCAAGATTTTTGTTTCTTTAGAACATCGCTGAATCCTGTTTTTATATATATATACAGCTCATCTTTCGATTATTATTTATTGTTATACTATTAGTATTATCATTATTAATATTATTATTATTATTATTATTAATATTATTTATATAATTTTAATACTTCGATATAATAATTTAATTTTTTTTTTTTTTTTTTTGCGGTAAATGTTGTAAAAATTTGATGAGAAATGTAATAGTATATATATATGTATATATATATATATATGTATGGTGACGACGTTCTTGCGTTTTGATGAATGCAGTACGTTTAATTAATATTATATATTATATATATATTTATTTGTATATATATATAATATACATATATATTATATATGTAGTGAAAAATGTGAAATCCTGCATTTGTGGTACATATCACCAGTGACTAATAATTTTTTTAATTTTTTTTTGTTCAATTTCTTTTTTGTTTTTTTTCCCCCTTTTTCTCTTTTAATATATATAGGTATTCTGATGAAAACGCTGCAATTTAAAACGCTCCTTATATAATCGTGATTATATAATATATGTATATTTATATAATTATTATTTAAATGTATACTTCTATATAGTCGTTAACAGGCCGTGGCTATACAGGGCCCACTACACTAACGTCAATTGGTGGCGTGCGGTCACCCAATTTTATTACCCGAGTGTATAATATTTTATTAATTTATTCTCCTTTTGTTATGTATTTTTGTTTGGTTTTCTTTTTTTTTTTTTTCAAATAATCGTCAGCTTTCGTTAATTGGTAATGCGTGTAATTCCGTAGATAATTCAATTAACTGTTCACGTCTAACCTGATTTTTATTCGGCGTAATTATCATCTTCAACATCATCGTCGTCGTCATCGTCATCGTCATCGCGTGGGTTGATTCTGCGTGTGATTCTTTAGTTTCTCATTTTAGCAGAATCGTCACCTCTGAACAGATAAATTGACCAATATGCGAGGTTGAATAGTACGAATACAAGGGGGAATGCAACCCTTGCAAATACGTCGATTTTTGCGCTGCCTTTAGCGCGGCACTTGAACCATCTACGTGGTATCAAACCCCAGCAACATTTTTCAGTCTGGCCAAGAGATAGCTGTGAAAAACGATGATTAAATTGATGATGTTGACGATTGTTGTGGTGTTGTTGCGACGGAGAAGACATCACCGTTGGTGATGGCGTCGACGTTGATGATCTAGATAAAGACGGAGATGTCTGATGAATCGATGACGAATTACGGGAACGACAATGTCCGTGTTGAGGATCGATGGATCCTACAATACCAGGTATAGCTGACGAAGAAAATGAACCTACGGCGTCATGGTGGTGAGACGATGCTATAGAATTAACCAATTGATGTGAACTTAGCTGATCCTGATGATGGAGATTGTGTCGGTGATGACGATGTTGCAAATGCTGTTGCTGATTGTACTTATGATGATGGTGATGATGATGGGATGGTGAATGCTGATGGTGGTTGTGATGGGCAATATTATGGGTATGGGGGTGGCCGCGTGCCACGTCCCTAGATCCGAGTATCTCCTCTTCAACGTTTACTCGCCCTGCGCTTCCTCCCGGAAAAGGTACGTTGACCAATACGCGAGGTTGAACACAGCGAACACGAGGGGGAAGGTGATCCGAGATATGACGTCGATGCGCTTGGACCGCGTTGGGAACTTGGACAGCCACGACCTGCAGCAGTTTTTTGGCCGCGGTTTCATGTGTATTTCGCACTGTGTCATCGAGTCACCTTCGTGACGAACCAACGGCTTCTGAAAAACACGACATAAAATAAATCGAAACCGTAGAAAGGGAAAAGAAAAAATCAACTTGACCATGAGCATGCCGATACCCCTTACCATTGCGAAATTCGTGGCCCCGTCCGGTTCGGGGTCTGCCCCAGGATCGATGGACGAATTTTCCATTTCCCGAAATTTTTTCTTCATATTTTCACGGTGCGTATCGCTACGTGAAGCGTAATTAACAAGAGCAAATTCTAAAAGTGCACCAAATACAAACGTCAGACAAACGCCCGTCCAAACGTCGATTGCCTTTGTATATGAAACTGGAGGTAGTGACGCGTTTATTCCTGAAGTTTGTGTCGCCATTGTCAGTAAAGTCGTCACACCTTTTCAAACGAGAAAAAGAAGAGGAAAAATTAGAATTAAAATTAAAAAACACAGAGATATTCACTGAACAAAAATCTCAACTTCTACATTTTTCAATACAATCATCAACTCACCTAGGGAAACTCTTGCCGGAACAGCGCTTTGGTCGAGCCAAAAAGACACCCAAGATACGATGACCAACATGCAGCACGGTATGTAAATCTGTATCAAATAGTAACTGAATTCTCTTTTGAAGAGAAGATCGACCTTCAAGCAGCTGTATTCCCCTGTGAGACGAGAAGAAGAGCCAAAAATCAAATTACTTTTCATCGTCCCATTGCATATATTTGCTTCAATAATTAATTGCATCGATATACGAACCGGTATTTGTTTTACTGTTGCAATAATCCGTCAAGAATTTTTCCAACGTAAACCTAGGTAGGTGTAGATTTTTAACGACTTGTACCGGGTCGCCATCTTTCCATAAAAATACTAGATCGTCGGTTGTCCATCCGTCTGAAAGAGATTGAATTAAAATTTTCACCGTCGATAATAAATCAGAGGATCCGAGATCCTGGTGTGATAATTTTTTTACTCACAGCTGGCCATCCTAAGTGAGCAAATTTGCCGATCCAATGGATAGAGTTTGAGATCCATAGGACAAGAGAGCGTCAAAGATATCCTATAAGTAAACCAAACAAAGAAAAAGAGAGAGTGAAAAACTATTCAGTAATAAAGCTTTATTAATAACACGTCTGGGAGCTTTTTGAATAATAATCATTTCCGTGGCCGTTAGAGTGTTGACCGAGGGGGTAACAACTCGATATACGAGTATATAAGAGGTCAAAATACGTTAGAAAAGTGTCCTGCGATCGATTTTCGAAATACTCCATTTTTTACCCCAAAATTTAAAAAATCCAAGGGGGTATACCTTAGATTTTCGTCGATTTTGTGGTCAAAAATCGACATTTTTTTTTGTAGGGTTTCCTATGGTATTCTGACGTATTTTGAGCCCAGGAATCCGAATCCGCAAGCTAAATTGATCTATCTATAAAATTGATCGAGTTATCGCCAATTTATCGTCTTGAAAAGTGAAAAAATCTAGATATCTCGATGGGATATTTTTCTAGCTCAATTTAGTCGACGAATTCGTGTTCCTGAGGTCAAAATACGTCAGAAAAGTGTCCTACGATCGATTTTTAAAATACTTCATTTTTGGCCCAAAAATCGAAAAAATCCAAAGGGGTATACCTTAGATTTTTGTCGATTTTGGGGTCAAAAATCAACATTTTTTTAAATCGATCGTAGGACACTTTTCTTACGTATTTTGAGCTCAGGAACACGAATCTTCAAGTTAAATTGATCTATCTCTAAAATTGATCGAGTTATCGCCAATTTATCGCTCTGAAAAGTAGAAAAATGAAGATATCTCGATGGGATTTATTCCTAGCTTAATTTAGCTTGCAGATTCATGTTCCTGGGGTCAAAATACGTCAGAAAAGCGTCCTACAATCGATTTTAAAAATACTTCATTTTTGGCCCAAAAATCGAAAAAATCCAAAGGGGTATACCTTAGATTTTTGTCAATTTTGGGCAAAAAATCAACATTTTTTTAAATCGATCGTAGGACCTTTTTCTGACGTATTTTGACCTCAGGAATTCGAATCCGAAAGCTAAATTGATCTATCTAGAAAATTGATTGAGTTATCACCAATTTATCGTCTTGAAAAGTGAAAAAATCTAGATATCTCGATGGGATATTTTTCTAGCTTGATTTACTCGACGGATTCGTGTTCCTGAGGTCAAAATACGTCAGAAAAGCGTCCTACGATCGATTTTAAAAATACTTCATTTTTGGCCCAAAAATCGAAAAAATCCAAAGGGGTATACCTTAGATTTTTGTCGATTTTGGGGTGAAAAATCAATATTTTTTTTAATTGATCGAAGGACACTTTTCTGACGTATTTTGACCTCAGGAACACGAATCTGCAAGTAAAATTGATCTGTCTATAAAATTGATCGAGTTACCGCCAATTTATCGCTCTGAAAAGTGAAAAAATTAAGGTATCTCGATGGGATTTATTCCTAGCTTCATTTATTTAACGGAATCGTGTTCTTGAGGTCGAAACATATTAAAATGGCCCATAATCCCGAGGTGTTGACGTTGTCACACGTCGTAAATATAAAGCTGAGCTTTTTCATTTCCCTGCATCACGAGAACAAGCGAGGGAAAATAAGCTGCAATTAGTACCTATTACAGGTATACGTAATACCGTCTGTAATCGGCCCCTTAATAATGGTGATTATTTATAATCTCTCTATTATTTATCACCTCACCTTATACTGTAAAGAACTGAGCCGTAGGGAAAAATTCGTATGTACACATTTGGCATAATGATGTTATGAAAATGTCCTTCCTTTTCATTCGAGAAGAATAAATCAGGCATCCATACTCTGCTCGCCTCCGTAAGCGTGAGATATTTCAGCCGTCCTAAAAATAAGAAATAGATAAATAAATAAATAACAATATAAAACAATCGTCGATACCAACGGTGCATAAATTTTCAGTTAACTTTTGTGGTGGGTTCATTTTCTCTTTATTTTGAATTTTTTACAAACTCTTCAAAGAAACTGTGCGAAGCAGAAGAAGAAGAAGAAGAAGATCGTGCAGATGTATAATGGAAGGCGTAATTGACTATGTGTATACGTATACGGAGGTGATATTATATATACGAGTACATAAAGTTTGTTAGGATAATTTAATCCGTGCGCGCGCGACACGAAACCTGGGCAAAAGTTAATTATGAAACTAATTTAAGAGCATAATACGCACCTCCGTAGTCATCAAACCGGAGTCGTTCGTCCAGCCACTGTTCTCGAAAAGTCAGCTGCACGGAGTATTCCTGCGGACACAAACGGAAATCAATTTATTCCCGTCGGTATTATTATTATATATATAGGTGGATAGATGGTTTTATATATATAAATATGTATACTCGCGTACATATATATTTATATATATATAAGATCTATACCCGCGAGTATGAGGGGGGTAGGAAGAGGGTGGTGAAAATGATCGATCTGATTCTTGATTTTGACGTCAGACCCTGAGCGAGTAAAATTGTTGGAGGGTGGGGTTTAAAAGCCTTCAACAGCCACCCCCCGCGTAGAACTTTGCAATCGTATAACAAGAGCCTGTAATCTCAAAGTTCGCGTTATGGCGGGATGGAAAATGTTTGTGAAAACATCGACAGATTTATTTTATTTAACTTTCATATTTTTTTTTTTCTCCGTAATAATTTTACTTCAGATTTCACATTCATCGAATTCAAAATTATCAGAAACTCGCAAAGTATCGTCAATTTTTATTTCGCTCAAAAATCCCACGCATTTTTTTTTTTTTGCTCCAGTCGAATACTTACGTGAGTGACGGAAATTGAATGAGGGATGAAGGGGTAATGGAAATAAAATCAAATCAAAAAAGCATGAATTTCAATTGACCTAGCTAATGATTTTCACAGTTCCAGTCACGTGACTATGAATGAATAATAATTATCTTTACATCCACGAGAAAAAATAAAATTGTAAACGAAATTTGTGAAAAACAAAATTCCGAAAACATCGCGCAGGCTTTAGGAATGATATATTTATGATATTACATATTATAATGTTCGCCAAAAGATGAAGGGGAGAATATGAAAGCTTGTCAGAAGGGGTGAGAGGTTGTTTAAAAGTTAATTAGCTGATGCAGAGAAGCTCATTAAAATAATGGAAATGGCTTATCCGTTCGTAACCACGTGACCGGGAGACGTATTTTCTTCTTTTTTTTTTTTTCTTTTTCTGGAAAACTAAAGGGTAACGTACAAACAATTTGGATTTTCTTTAATCCTGCAGGAAGTTTGTGAACAAAAAAAAAAGAATTAAAATTAATTTTATATAAGAAAATTATTTTTTCAACTTTTTCAAGTTTTCTTATATTATACAACAGGTTTTAGGGAGTCGAATGAGATCAAATGAAATTTCACGTATACATATAGCTTGTTTCTTTTGATTTTCAAAAAAATAAGATTAGAGAAATCGCAGATATTATACACTGCTTTAATTTTTACCTACTGGAAATTTTTATTTCCACGGAACAAATTTTTAATTAGTTTACAAATTTAGAATCGTTATACGTATACGTAGAAAACAAGGGAATTACTCTTATCATTAATATTATCTATCTAAATTTTTGGTTTTACATAAAAATAAGTTAAAAAAAGAATATATAATATATCCTAACAAAATACATAATTATTGCTACAGTGTGTACCTACAAATACATATAATATGCTACGCACTAAATACCACACATGCAAAAGCACAATGATTAACATCAATAATAATGATAATAAACATAATGATGATTACGATAATATGATGTAATGTAATTAAAATTGAATCAAAAGAAAATAATTCAATCATTAGATAAACAACAAATACAGAAACAAAAAAAAAAGAACAGGAAAAAAAGGAAAGTAAAAAAAAAACTTTTTAAAACTGGGGATCGCATGCGGTTTTTTTTGGCTCACGATTTTTTATCATTGTGCTGCTGACCGACTGCAGCGATGACGTCGTCTCTTGATGAGCTGTGCATATATTTTTCTTTCTACTATTTCGTTTTTTATTTCGATTTTTATTTTTCTTTCCCTGTCGATCGTTCTTATAGAAATGTGAAAATACTGGTTCAACTATTTCACAATATCTTTAGCTTTTCCTTTTTTTTTTTCGAAAAAAAACTTGATATATATTTTGATATCGTGTTTCATATTATCGTGTATAACGACCAACTTTTAACGATGTCGTAACGATATAAATTATTAAATTTTTTTAATTGTTGTATATTATTTATAATGCTATATCGATACCTTCTTACAGTAGACAATATATTTAATATACGATAAAAATTACAGGTATAAATTTCTTTTACTTTAAACGACGCCATGTTGCCGCGTGTATAGAGTCGGTGGTATACCGGTACAGGTATACCCATACGAGTTGTGTTAATAGTGAGGAAAAAAATGGATGAAAATTTTTTTTCAATCGATTAATAGGATTAATCGTTGAACCATGCGAAGGTATCAGGTGATAATAATTATCATAGGTATATCAGACGTCGGACGCGTTATTTAAATTCTATTAGGTATATAGATGTGCATCGTTGTGAAGTAAAGTTGAGCCTTTTTTATTAAATATAGTTTCAAACCCCAATTTGATCTACCCGATACAAATATACAGGTATATAATATATACATGTATACGCCCTGCAAAGTGGAAGTTGTCAAAATACATAATCAGGCGTATGTATGTAGTGTACATATATATTTATATATAATGTATACAGGTCGTACATAGGATAACAGAGTTGATGGAAGATGTAAGATGCCAATCATGCATACAAGATTAATCTCAGGATCGACACCATAGCAGCCATACGCAACTTGATTGACAATTAATCATCAACGATCGGTATATATGTATATACATAATGTAGCTTTCAAAGGCTCGTTCCCAACATCCATTGATATTGTACAGAATTATGTATTTTAGTATACATATTTTATTCGATCTTCTCATGCAACGGGTTAAATAATACGCCGATTCAAAAATCAAAGGCTATGATTTGTAAAATATCGATCTCTTATACCATTGGATGCTTTGATGAATGCAGATGAAATTTCATCCCTTAACTGTATAGATAAGTAAAAAAAAAAGGTTAAATAAATTATTGTATATAAGGCGAATAGAAAAATATTTAGGCAACTGTATGTGTAGGTTTACTTGACATATGATTTTCAATCAGCACAATCAATCCGATTTTAAAAATTATATGAGGTATATTGATATATAGGTAATATAGATCAGGCACAGCGCATTCCTGCAAAAAAAATAAATAAAATAAAACACACACACATACGGCACGCACACAAAAAATATATATGTGTAGAAAATAAATATATTGTAGCTCAATCCAAGCCGCGTGTTATATTGATTTCTGTATTTTTTTTTCTATGTATTTCTATGGGTATAAGATGTGTGTGTGTGGATAGGTGTGATTTTTATCTGTCATAGTTTTCTCATCACTCTTTTCTTTTCTGTCTTTTTTTCTTTCTTTTTTTTCCCTATTTTTCCTTTTCCCATTTTTATTTTCATCCCTCTTTCGTTCGTTCCGTTGCAAGCTTTTCATCTTTCTCTCCTGCCACATCAAACTCATATACCTCATCCTCTCAATATACGCATATACGCTACACTTTGGTCCTTTCTTTTTTTTTACCTACAAAACTATGGAGATCATAGTCATGGTAGTATAATTATCGCCTACACGCGTGTAAAAGTTTCCCTTCCCCCATACGTGTGATGAGGTATTTTATAAAACTACATATAATACGTGTACACCGTATACATATATTCACGCGAGTTTTTATAATTAACAAACAAAAAAAAAAAAGGAAAAAGAAAAAACGAATAATAAAAAAGAGAAAAAAGAAAAAAAAAAAAAAAGGCAACTTCGTGAGCATCAAAGAGTTGCAATAGAGGGGCTGCCACGAGAGGACGAAAAAATGTTAAGCACGCGTTAATAGCACGTCCCAATTATCATTTTTTTTTGCAAACCCTTCACAGTTTCTCTCCAACCCTTTTCCCCATAGCACATTTTTATACACATAAGCGCGTATTATGTAATTGTGTTATGATTGTTGTTGTTGTTATTATTATTATTTTCCTCCACAATTATTCGTCTGTTTTCATACGAAACCGTTAATCCTTTCCGCGTAAAGCGTATCCTTCGAGCTAATTTTCAAATATATAATTATGAGGGTATTATTATACTGCATTCATACCAGGCTTTATTGGTTTACTTTGATAATATATTTATTATTTCTTCGGTATTAGGAATAAAGTGGAATTATTCAAAGGGGGAAAAAAATAAAATAACGACTTCTATAGAGGCAGGTCAGGTCTTCGTATAGTATAGGTAGCCTGTGCATGTACGTATTTTTTTTCAGGCATATATATGAATACATATTTCTAGTATATAGGCACGGGAAGTAAATCCTCATTCTCATTTTATTATGTAACAAACCAAATTACCAATTGGAAGAATATAAAATTGGCAAAAAAATTAAGAAAAAAAATAAAATAAAATAAGAAAATGGAGTACGTGGTCCTTGGCGGGCTAATGTCATATTGCCATACAAGAATTCTGTATTTTCTTTTTCGTAAAAAGCCCGCCAAGTCCCACTACCTCCATTTTCTTATTTTATTTTATTTTTTTTCTTAATTTTTTTGCCAATTTTATATTCTTCCAATTGGTAATTTGGTTTGTTACATATTTATTCCAGTCTTCTCTAGTAATCCTATGCATGATACGAAGTTACATGTACTTGGCACCATGATTGATTTGGATCTTTTTTCCCCGAAGAATTTAATGAACTTGGCGATGTTTTTTGCACCGATGGTGCTTTGTTGGGATTTCACTACTTTTTGAACAAAAATTTCTTCTCTTTTAATTATTGGTATTTTATGATTCAATTTTTATACTTTCAACAATTGAACGTTAAATTTTCTATAAAAATATGTATTTTTCAAAAATTATTGTCAACAACTGAAAAATCGTTTCTGTATAATTTTTTAGTCTGCGCACTGCGTGAAATGAAACAATTTATTTTTCGGGACGCCAACACGTATTATAGATCAGATTTCCTTAATCATTGTTGGGTTAAATCGACGATTAACTTATTGTTAATGATTTCAAATCTTTCGACGCTTCGATCCTTGTTAATCGCATACGTATATTAAGGCTCACGTATATTCGTTATAATAGTAGTAAGAAACTTCATTTATGGCATAACCTCATTTGTCACCGCGGAGCTATCGAGTATAATACAGTATACAAATATAACATTTGAGCAAACGGATTCAGAAGTCTCAATCAGGTGGTATGACAGCTCCAGAAAGTAAGATGATCACACAGCGCTTGAATTTGTTGGTTACGTTCGTTCAGCATCGGGATGACGGACGGAAGAATAGCGATTCGAAAAAACGGCGTCCCGCCCGGTGACGGCTGCAGACATAGACTTAGGATACGGTAATGGTGGTCGCTGCCTATTGCCATCTACGGGCGCTACATAAGAACTCACGTTCCGCAGGGTTCGGTCCAAAAAATATATTCTAATAATGTAACGATCCTTTCTACCCATTCATATTGGCAGCGGTTAGGGTATCATGACGACGACGTTGGTGCTTAAAAAATATTCGTCGAAACGACGGCAAACGGGTAGCAGAATTATCATATCTCAGCTTCCCGACCATCGATTCAATTGAAATTAGGCTCAAATGAAAGCTCTTCCTCGATTTATATCACAAAAGTGCATCCAAATTTCCCGGAATGCTAATAATTTAGGAGATATTTGTGTAAATAAAAGTCCCCACTCCGCGTTCGAGCTCCCGTAGCAGTAAATATACTCTGTGTCGTCCCGTTCGCTTTTAATGTACTTGGCGCGAGACTCTACCGAGTCTCTTGATGCCCCGTTGGTTTCCGCAGACGTTTTGTCCTCCGCATATACCCGTATATGGGTATATAGGTATATAACTTTTTATTATATACCTGAACACATCGACTTCTATTTCGTATACATGGGGTTTCCAATAATAAGATTTATAATATTAATGTGCTTTTGGTCCTGAATATTAAATTTATCACCCATTGTATGTCATAGTAAATAGTAGTGGGTGTATGTATATATGTATCTTTTTTTTTAGATTTTTCTCTATGTACAGAGCTTTTTAAAGCTATACATACACATAGGTATGTCTATATACTATAACGCCGTCATCATCACTCCTCGACGATAACAAGTTTCCAACTCATTATACGTTTAAATCCCTTTGTTTGGCACTGCACGGTCTTGCGCATTGGCCAACTTCATTCCCTCCCCCTTCGCCCTCTTTTTCGCACACCCTATGACGTGTATATGTGTACAGGAGAAAAGAAAAGCGCGGAGAAATGAAAAACGAGAAACGCGAAACGCGAAACGCGAAACGCGAAACGAGAAACGAGAAACGCGAAACGAGAAACGAGGAGCGCTCTATAATCGCATAGCATAAATTTGACGAGTTTTCAACCCTTGATGCGATACGAACGTTATTCCCTAATGATTCTATGTACATAATGAAGGGCTAGAAATCGGAAGGGTGTGACAAAAAAAAAAGAAAAAAAGATTAATAATCGGATATCGTGATCGCATTGTTTCTATACTTTTTTTTGGGGATACGCCATTTTCTCAGAGGACACGCTCCAATTCCTTAAACTTCAAACCCTTCATTTCCGTGTGAAGGGCGTTAGCTCCCAAGAATGTAAAAATCGAATTTTCTCACCTCGTTCGACCCGAACCGAAGCGAAGTCCAAGTCTGTCTTTTTTTAATCTTCCTTCATTCCCCGGAATTGATTTTTTAGCAAACTGCACTTATACATTTGCAGGTAAAAATTTTCCAAAATCACGTAACGATTTCGTTGGCATTGAAAATTATTTATTTTCACGTTTCCTAATTCTGCCCATTTTTTATCGGATCGACCCTTCCAGCTTCTGGCTCTCGATACTCGGTCAGTCAATGATAAGGAAAAATCAATCGAACGAAAATATAGATGGACAAATAAATCGGGGGCGTCCTGCGATTTACGTAATCGATTGCAACTGACCATAACCTTCAACAATTGCATGTAGTACAAATGAGGTATATATTATAATTGGTATATAATATTAATATAACTTATAATCCGTTGCAGCGTATCAGTGGCAGCAGCAGCTGGATACAAAATTCACTTGATGATTTGATACGTCAGTTGTGATTAGTTCGTAGTTTAATATCAAGTGGCAAATTTTGCTGCAGGTACAGCTATAATATATGGTTAAATGATGAATCAGTTGACGTGAGTGAACGAGTAATTATTCCAGAGTAAATTAATGAGTGAGTGAGTGAGTGAGTGAGTTGATATATAATATATAAATATATGTAATAGCTGTTGAGAGTTAATATTGAGCGTATTCGCGCATGCACATAGTATACATATACATATATATGGGAGGTATATTTGTATTATATAACAAAAAAAAAAAAAAAAAAACCCACCTATATCCCATATACATATATATATTTATATATGAATATCATGTGCCAATATTAAAATACGAGTACGATGAGTATTGTAAATAGCGATTTTAATTGGCGAGTAGATAGGCGATATCGTCAAACAATTTGATACTCTCTCTCTAATATCTGGAAAATGATGTGAAATCAAAAAATAAAATTTTTATGAAATGAAAATTTTTCTCCGAAATACATATATCATATAGATCACAACGACGACAAATTCAAACCCATTAAAATATATAGTATACCCTAAAGTTGAAGGGCATATCACAAGATAATATATTTATAGCACACATACACAAAACGTTATTCACTGCAAGGTGCAATTCAAAAATTGAAAGAATAAGAAAAGAAAAAATTAAAAAACAAAATTAAAATTATCAGTGCAATTTTTTTCACGGTTCACCAATAAAATGACATCGATTAAAATATTATATAATATATATATATATATAGTGAAAGAAAAAAAAGCTTTTTTTTTCATATGCGTGTACATTGGTATGAAGTGTGTATATATATATATGAAGAATGGAGGTGATATGATTAAGATGCGTTATTATACATACATTTTATAATGTAATTATGTATAACGGCATCAATGATAAATCGATAAAAATTATTAGAAATAAAATATTATAAGAATATTATGCGATTGATAATATTATTACATAATTACCACCGACAGACACACGCACACGTCACATTTACAGCACTGCAGAAATCATTGTTGTTATATATATATGTGTGTTTTTTTCTTTTTTTGCCATTTGTATATAAATAATTATATATAATATAGGTACAACGAAGTACAGACGAACCACACAAGTGCAGGTTATCATTATATTGTTATATTCATACATATGTAATGTAGTAGTTATATTTATGCGAAATATTAATTGTTCAATCAGAAATATAAGGTATGACAAAAAATAAGACAGCGTGTAAGTCTTTTTCCTTTTTTTTTTTTTTTGATCATTTTCAAGAAATTTATCTGTTTCAATTAATAAACCAATGAATGAATTTAACTTTACGTTTCATTTTTTTTTTTTTTTTTGGCTATTGGTAGACTCACCATGTTAAGATCGTCTATTTTGCTGATTGATCGAAGAAAGATGTTGACGCGCGCGATTGTGGGGCCATCTATAAGTTTGCAGGTCGTCGGAACAGAAGAAAAGAGAATAATCTTTTAATGTGTTTAAAAAACAAATTAATACCTGTATAGAATAAAGAAGATATAATTAAAGAAAATATTTTATCATTTTTCTATTCCTAATATAGAGTTTCCTTTTCTTTTTTTCTTTTTTTTAAATCCAGATCTATTTGTATTATTTTATAATTAAATTGCGTTATGCATGTTTAATTCCCAAGAATAAAATGATAAAATAATTGAATTGATTAATTTTTCATGGAGATAATACAGGAATGAGTGATTTTTCTGGATTGTTATTATATATCTTATTCATGAGGAAGAAGAAGAAAAAAAATTGAGTGAAAAGGATGCCGGAGTAATCGGATAATTGAAATCTACGTAATGATGCTTTTGTATTTCGAGGAATGAGAAAAAATGAACAAATTTCGAAAAAATAAAAGGAAGAAAGTGGTGAATTTGAAAGGTTACGAAATAGAAAGGGTATGGTATTATTGGGTGGCAGGGATATATATTATTTTCGAGCAGTATGGGTTATAGGTATAAGTATATAAAACTGTAACATAAAACCCTGCAGGAGAGTAAAGTTCGTGCTCTTATTCGTCCTTATAAACTTGACTCAGCGTACGCGGCGCTATTTATATTCGATCGAAAGGAGGCTTTACGACAAAAAACGAACTTTCTAAACACTTACGGAATTCCTCTACTTACATTAAATGTACATATATACATGTATATATGTACACATATTATATATACCCTACGACCTGTACCGTCGAATACAGCTTCTACAAAATGAGGCGATCCCCGCGTCGTCATCCCTTTTCGCAGTATTCGTTTTGGATTTCTCAAAGAATTTTCCCTTTACCCCCTCCTCCTATCCCCTTCCGTTTCTTATTTCATCTCCGCAGATTCACGTTACCAATTCAATTTCTTTCATTCCACCCCTCTCGAAGTGTCAAATTATTTACAATTATTCTAACGATTACAGTATAACGATGATAACTATTATTATTACTTTTTTTCTAAATCTAATAGGCAATATTTCTATTATATCTTCATTAGATCTTCGGATGTGCGAAAGAAATTTTCATCGAAGAAAATAATTCCCCATTATCCGCCATTTTGATGCAAAACATATATAAGACTTTTCCAATACTGACTTGTGGGATTTATTATTATATCACCTGTTTCATCGATCATCTGATTAATTTATTACATCTGTCATCGTCAATTTTTTGTTTCATATAAATAAATGCTGAGAGCCACTAACGTTTTCTTCCTCAACGACGTGAGCTTGTTCTTTAGATAAAAATTTCACCGATCCCTTCACCTTCTCAACTGAAAATCTGACTATACGTATTATACCTATATATTAATTCCGTGCAGGGGATATAATATAATAGCTAAAAAGGTAGAGCAAAAAAAAAAAGAAAAATTAAAAGAAAAAAAAAAATGAGGGTTGGATAGGGACGGGAAAGGGAACTAAACAATGGAAAGAAATTTTTTTAATTTTCTCTTTTCCCCATTATATACATACACATAATGGATGAAAAGTCAGAATTAAATGAAGTTTCCCTCTTCCGAGAAGAGCGAAAAACCAAGAATGAAATAAAAAAAAAGGAAAAGAAAAAATTATGAAAAAAAAAAAAGATTTAACTTAAATGTATAAAGTAAAAATAGTAAAAATTTTTCGTTCAACGGCTGCTGGTGGCGGCGGTGCAGTCGACATCAGAGATCGGTCTGTATAGATTATTGTACATATATATATTATACGTATAGGTATATATCTATACGTATATAAGGGTGTATTGTATCATATATTAAAATTAACGCAGATATAACTTCGTGGCGCTTGAAACTTGAGGGTTAATAATACGGTTTAATCCTTGCAGGACTTGGTGGTTTTCATACCCCCGTCCGGGGGTTGCACCGTCTATACGTATATGTATAGTTCTAGAGTGATGATGATAGGGGGAGTAGGATGCGCGGATCCTTTTGTTCCTTGGGGTAATACATTTTCGTTTATATCGTCCGGTCACACGGTTAGAAGGTCGGGGGTGGGTTGAAGGCGTTTTGTTAAGCCTCATTCACAAGGGGTGTTGGTGAATCGGGGTGGGAAACATGGGGGTTTGATGACGTCGTTGGTCTCTACGCGCGATAATAAATATAATAAAGAAAAAAAAGCAAAAAATAAAACAGAGAGAGAAAAAAACGACGCGCGTGGTGGTGGTTGTTGTTGTTGTTGTTGTTGCTCGAGAGTCATGGGCAACGAGAATTATATAGGGGGAGGGTAGTAACGAGCTTCTTCTTCTCCTTTTGTTTTTTCCTTTTTTTTTCGCTTTTCTGCGGGCTCAATACAGCTGCTGACCTCTGACATTTTTTATATTTCTCACCCTTAGCACATAGTTTTTTTTTACACATCGATTTCATCTATATTTCCGATGGAATTGACACCGGAACGAGTTAGTTACCCCATATGGTATGGTAGAACAGAACTTGATTCTATTTATTAGTTTTTTTCCCCCTATGTACGACTTATAGGTTTCTTTTTTATTCTTTTTCATTTGATTCAATTTGCATGAATTTCACGTGTTTATTTCATTTCTTGCAAAACGAAAACTGAACGCACGCGCGAATAACAATTTCGAAAAATTTACATCCGTTCATTTAATAATCAAGGTAAAAAAAAGGAACAAATTATTTTATACGTAAAAATCCACCCTCGATTGATCGTGGGAACAAAAAAAATTGACAAACAAAATCGCGCGTTACTCTTTTGCCTCCACTCGATCAAAACTCATACTTGGAAGAGAAAAAAGAATGAAAATGAATAAATAATTTGTAAACCGATTAAATGACGCGGATTATTTGATTCAGGGTTCAGGTATATGTCGTATGTTTGCGTAGGTATTGTTTCGCGTAACGACATAGCGGGTGTGACAAATGTATGTTATCTCATATTTGCATACACAAATCACAGCTGCGGTTAACCTGAATTACTGCACAAGTTATATATAATATATGTAGAAATTTTGTTGTATATAAATATATGTGCTGCAGTATGTGACTGTACATATAAATATTTATATGGGATAAAATAAATATATATACATACTTGAAATTTATGCAGCAGATTTGTCCGATCGGTATCTGCCGCAGTATCTACGGCGCAACAATTATCTTTCGAATAAATCATCGATACCGGATATATATCAAATAATTTGGATCCATCAGGAGTATAACGCGATTGTTCAGATATAGTTTGTCCAGTTCTATATATAAATCAGGATATACATCGGTATGCATTGCATCCGTCAAACTTGTTCGATAAAAAAATTCAATTAAATTGATCAACTTATTCTCTAGATGGTTTTTATTATCTAAACTCGACTACTCGCATGATAAACCTGTTTCTATTTTGTGCATGTAAAATAGAAAAAAATAAATAAATTGAAACATATCTCCTAATCATGCCTATTTACACACATCCCTGCACATACGCGCACACCCCATTCACTCTCGATTCTATGATATACTATTTTAGTTTATTTCATAATTTATATTCGGATTTTTCTTTTTTTTTTATTATTTATGCCGCATCAAAAATTACACTCGCAATATCGAGAATATTTATACAAAAAAATAACATTTAACATCCACTCTATCAGATTTGATTAGACACAAATATTTCCGACTCCTCCCTCGATAATCGTGGCAAATATTTTATTTCGAAACCGCGTGCGGCAACATGGTATGTAGATAAATTTATCAATTTTTTTCTGGGTATATATTGACCATATAATTTATTTCGGTAAATATAAAGTTGCCAGTTATCGCACCTAACTATGTGATCAAAATCCCTTGTTCCACCTGGAATCAATTTTTCAGTTTTTCATTCGACTCCCCCCTAAACGTGTTGTGTAATTTTTTACGTATGATATATATACGAGTATTAAATGATGTGGAATGTGTATGTAACGAGAGCCAAATTATATCATAATTGGTACAAGAATTTTTTTTGTAATTCAATTTTTTGTTAGGAATTTTTATAATAGCTGTGTTTTTTTTTTTTTTCTTTCTACTATACACAACAGCGGATGCGCGACACTAATTTCTAGCAATCTACCTACAGCATGTCGCGTTAACGTATGTATAATGAAAAATTTTTATCTTCAACATTTTTTCGTTCTTTCGTTTTTTTTTTTTCTCTCTGACAACTATTAATTAAAATTTTCGCGCGTCATGCTGTTTGATGATTTCAACGAAGACACAGAATATATAATATAATATATATATATAATATATATATATTTATAAATATATATAAGTTGAATTAGAGAAAACCTGCAGGTGTAATACTGCCTAAAAATGCATATATGTAATAAATTTAATCAAACAAACTAACTAAACAAACAAACAAACAAACCAAAAATCGAAACGAATTTTTTTCTTTTATACAAGACATAGATGGACCAGCTCGATCGAATAAATGAAAGGAAAAATTTTAATGAATGAATGAATGAATTATTATACAATATATAATATACACATACATACTATACTTAATTATTTATAGAAATTTTCGAGAATAATTTTGTGTTTATCTATAATAATAATAATAATTACGAAAATGAATGTATATTACATATAAGTATAACAACGATAATCATAAAAAAAAAAAAATGAAACAAATAATAATCATAATAATATAACGATAGAAGATTGAAAAACGATCGAAGAAGTTTTTTTTTCTTTTTCTTTTTTGTTCTAGGAAGAAGAAAAAAAAAAAAAAGTTCTCGATATTAATAAATAAATTACGAAACACCCAAAATTTGTTGTTCGGGGCGTTAACACTTACCATGGTAACGTCATCTATTTTTGAGATACTTCGAACAAATATGTTGACGTGGACAACCGCGGGCCCATCTAACATAGCAAACAGAACACATCCATTAATAAAACACTTAACGGAGATATCGATCACGAAATACGAGCAGTAGGTTGGTTGTTAAAAATTTGATTAATCCGAAGAACGCTTTTTTTTTTGTATTTTGGAATTCTGTTTTTTGTCTCTTTCAAAACCTTCCCGGCTTCGGTATCATAGGCATCGCAGATTCTAACTTATTATGTACATCGTGTAAGTCATAACCTGACCTCGAGTAGTCGATCATGTTTAATTGATCAGTGTAAATTAAAATTATTCGCAATCGTAGCTGGCATGAAAGTGACTCCTGATTTACTATTGTATAATTTATTATACATACTTATTCGTCTATCCTTTTATTCTTTGCTTATTTTTTTGTTTGTTCTTATACAATAATTATTACTTCACCCCACGTGATGAGAACTATCATCACCACAGTCACCAGCAATCGTCTTAACTGTCAGGCGTCATTTTTTATTTTTATTTATTCATCTAATTTTTTTTTCTCTTTGCTTTTTACAAATGATATTTATGCAATATATTCTTTCGTTTCAAAAAGCATAAAATCCCTACATAGAAAATTATAATCATGTATAGTATCCAAAAATTATGTGTGATGTGCAGAGAATCTTACATGTCGGTATAGTACAAAGAAAAAAAAAAAAAAAAAAAGAAAACCAAAAGCAAAAATAAAATTAAACGTTCAAATAAAGTTCTAACAAATAAATCGCAGGTTTTTCTTTTTTGCTTTTCTCCTTTTTCTCTTGCGGGTTTCTTCACGCTAAAAGCTTCCCGTAAATTTCGAGCTTTTTAGCCGAACGGTCATCTTAATAAATACGATCGCGTATACCGAAAAGGGTTGTATGTATGTATATTTTGTTTTTTATCTTTAAACTTTTAGCCCACCCCAATTTCCGGAATTACAGACAAAAAAAAATGGATAGACTTTATTTCACTATTTTTTTTTTCTACTTAGATCTTACTTTTCAATTATCGTAGATCGATTGCTTTTTCAGTAGAAACTGAATCATTCCTTCAAACTGCAGATATTTGTCGAATTTAGATCGTGCGAGCGCAGTAATAAATTATCATCATAATTAATCATAGAAAATGTCTTCATACCTTTCTGTAGGTATAGTAATTTCCATTTCTAATATTTCAGAGCTACGATGATGCTCTTATTTTTATAAAGATGCAGAAAACAGGCACACACAAACATACAATATGTGAGCACGCAAATTACACGTACATTCCTTCTTAAAAATCATATACCTATACGTATTTCAACACAATCGAGCATAATTTTTTTTTTTCTTTTTTTTCCCCTCTGTTTTATTCACTACAGATTGCTAAACGACGATTAAATAGGCATGTACATTTTTATACGTACGAACACGCGAACCTCCCGTTTCTCTCCTATACCTTACCGTTCTCTTCGTTATATTTATTTTGTTTTTTATTATTAATTTTTTTTTTTTTCATTATCTTTTCTATTCTAGATTGTAGATATAAGTAAACTTTGTAATTTTACAATTCCACGTTTTCTCTTGTCCACGTATATATATCTGTGTTTGTTATATTGTAAAATATGGTTTGGTAAATTATCCTGTAGCTATATATTATACAGGCATTTATTACACTGACCTTTTTTTTCTTTTTCCATTTTTTACTTTTCTTTTTTTTTTTCATGTCAACGCTCGTAAGCTACTGCAACATTATAGTCGTTAAATTTCAAATCACACCTGGTATATATATTGTAATACATGATATTGTTTGTTTTGCTTATTCTGTCACCATGACAGCAATAACAGACACACGTGTACGTATGCCAATATATATGTAATTGTTATAATTACCTATACACGTCTACCATTAGAGCCCCTTTTTCCCAGCTTTCATTTGCGATCGTTATTCGATTTTTTTCTATAAGTTTCCCTTTTTAGTAACAATTTTTTTTTTTTTCTCGCTTCAAACTCTTTTCAAAAATTTCGTATAGCTTGTGCGGATATATACAATATATTATACGTATGTATAATGTTATATTGTGATATAGTTGAACCATTTTTCAAAAATGATGATATATTTGTACCCATATATTTTTAAAAATAAACTGCACCTGTAAAAAAGATTTGAAAAAAAAATGCGAGGTTGCTTCATTTTTTACTTTCCATTCGCTCGATTTAAATGGTGTTCTGTTCTGTTTTTTTTTTCGTAATTTTTATTGATAATTTTATGTAGAAATGTTCATGCTCAGGGAGGTATTTCAATAAACTATTCAAAAAAAATGGGAAAAAAACATTTTCTACGTCGTTACTTTCGTCATGTATTAATTATAGAATTTTTTATTGTAATAGTTTTGTATTTTATTAGATTTAATTATTTTCGTCTTTATTTAATTTTTTTTATTTTTACCGTTCCGCACCTGAGGCGCAGGTTGTAAGTCTGGCTTATCATTCGTGTATATTACAACTTGTTTCCTTTGTCAACGCAGTATCGCGTTATCTCCGGCAGTTGTTGCGGGCAAGGTGATAATTTATCCATTTTTTTTTCCCTTTTTCTTCTCCTTTTCGTCCGATCGTTAATTTCCTTTTTATTCGTAAATTTTTTTTTCTGATTTTATTTATTTTTTATTCAGAGTTTTCACAGTTCGCCAACAATCGTTGTAACCATATCTGCAGCTGCGAGTTTCCAACAATAAAATTTCATTTTATTTTATGTTATCTTACAATTCTCGATCGTTTCGATTTAATTTAATTTTGGAAAGATTTCGTTGTCAGAACGGGACAAACGTATCGTCCTGAGCCATACAGAGTGTTTGGGTGGTATGCCGCCCTACATGAACCAGGACAAGACGCTGGTCACGTATAATTCATTTCCGTTTTTTTTCTTCTCAATTTCATTTTTCAATTTTACAATATGTCGTCCCCGTTTCCGCAAGGATGCGAAAGAAACACTAATTTTTTACTTTCCATTTCTCTTCTTTTTTCCCTCAATGCACTATGAATAATTCGTCACCTCCTTCGAAAGCTTTACAATTTCCATCGACGTTGAATTCGAACTTTTGATCGTTCGATTATTAAATTTTCCACGCTGTTTTGTTTCCACTTTGCATCGATAGCTTTTTAATTTTCCCCACATCGATTTCTGCGCGATAAATTTACGGGGCAAAATAAAAAAAAAACACCGTGATAAAATTGAAAACAGAAAGAAAAAAAAACCGAGCAAAAAAAGAAAACTTAAACGCGTCAACGGGTTGGTTATACGGCGGCGGTGCGCGAATATTTTCAGCACAGTTGTTCGGGGGTGGTGGTTTGATCCTTGATGTTTGCAGAAAGGTTAATCCTGTCTCCGGCCCTTACACTTTACTGGGCACATCTGTCGCCCGGGACAAACCCTCTATGTATACCTATATGACCTTTTCTGAGCCAATTAATTCCCGCGTCAATGAGGGTATAGCCAATCGACCCAATATTTGATGCGAACTCCCCCACCTCTCACTTTTTATTCGCATGTTCCATTTATTCATTTTTTCATCATTATTCCAATTATTATTATTATGATTATTATTTTGTTTCAATCATTGTCTTCCTTGCCAGCACCCGTTTATCGTTATTATCATTATTGCTATTATTATTATTCTCGTCGTTGTTGTTGTTAATGATAATTACATTAATTGTTATTTTCCAACAAAAAAATTTGTTGTACTGTTTATTTATTTATTTTTATTTTTTTCTACGTTGATTACGAAGCTCTTAATTCCCACGATAAACGATTCAAAATTTGATTAATATTTTTCTACCTTCGACAGAAACAAAAATATTTGTATCATCAAACGCAGTTAAGCTTCGAAGTGCGATGATTATTTTTTTCGAAATTATATCAGAATTGTAGGGAAAAAAAACCCAGCAACAAAAAAGTTAACGGAAAATCATCGGTCGAATTATTATTATTATTGTTTTTTTTTTGTTTTTATATAAAAATATATATGGGGCTGTTCACTTCGATTCAACTCACCACCAGACGCGTCACCGTGTCAGCTGATTTGATCGGTGAATTTTTGGGGTATTGCCCGAGTTTTGAAATAATTTTGAAATTATTAGAAGAAAAAAAACCACCACCCTTTTAGAGTGACGATTTTTTTTCTTGTTTCCGAAATTATGAACATTTTGTAAAATCTGGAAAAATTCACGAAAATCCAGTGAAAGATTTATATCAACTTTTGATTACGTGAGATTGAAAACAAAAATTTGGAGAGATATTACCCTAAAAAATCATGGATTAAATCTGAGATGGTGTCGACTGCAGGAGGCGAGTTGAGTTATACAATTGACAATAATGATAATAATAATAGTAATAATAATAGTAACAACAACATGGCGCTGAGAAAGTGCAAGCTGGACAGGTATAGGTATGTATAGGGTATATGGTGGTCTGCCACATGCCGCGCTATATCTAAACTCTATATATTATATAGTGTATGTGGATTACTATATGTATCTATAGGAATATGAAATTGTTATACTGCATAATATATATATATGTAAAATTACCGATTGATCAACGAAATGTTTATTAAATATACTACTAATTGCCAAAGCTTGCAGGCGCACAGATTGATCAATCGATAAATATTATAAAAATTTGATACGGGGTAGCGCAAGCTCAAAAACAGAAACAAAAAAAGGAAAAGGGGTGAAAATATTTCTGTTGCACGGTTAATTCGACTTTTCCCCATAATTTGGCCGGGCTCACTAATCCTATATATATACTAATATACGATGCATTCAATTTTTATGCCGTCATAAATGTATATGATGCCTGGTTTTTTTTCTTTTCTTTTTTAATTTTGTTATGTATACCGTCATCATAATATGAAATAGGTATTCATATATATATATAAATATGTAATATGCAGTAGATTCATCTTGCGCTCGAAATTATATCGATATGGTGGTGGTATGGGGTTGAAACAATATGATATTTTATGCATGTAACAAGGTATACGTAAGTACATATGCTACGAACTCATATAACTCTACCTACAATTTGCACCTATGTAAATATAATTCAATTTTTATTGTGTGTGTTTTTTTTTTCATTTTTTTTAAAATTTTTTGTTATAGGCGAAAAGCGAAAACCCCGCAGACGTTTCCGATGATAATTTCTGCTGTACTTACCATCTTGATGTCACTAATTGTTGCAATGCTTCGTACAAACAGGTTAACCCGGACAATGGCCGGCCCATCTAAGGGCAAAAATAACACAGCCCCTTAATGCGAGTTAAGCTACACGGAACTTGGGGTGTACAATGAACAATTCAAGGGCAACATTCATCGATTTGAAAAAAAAATAAAATAAAAATTTCATTTCTCCCTTACTTTTTCTCTCAAACTAGATCGTGTATTTAATCGGATTTGGGACCTTGTGGCGAATATCGATCTTTTTCACTTTTCGTTTTACCTTTTTTTTTTACTTTTTGTTTCGTCACTTTTGTGATTTTTTGTTCTTTCTCTTCTGTCGTCAATTACGAACTCGCAGGACAAGTACTCGCGCGCGCGCACATACACACGCACACACACTTATTTAAAAGAATGATTATTATTAGTTTATGGTAAAAATAAAAACCTGTTACTAAAAAATATAATTAATTTTGTGTTCGAGAGTAGATATAAAAATATGTTGTTATTATAATTATATATATACATGTACTTGTTAACTTTTCTTTTCTTCTAATTTTTTTTGTTTTTGCGTTACTAATTTTTTTTTTTTTTTTTTCATATAAAAAATAATTATGACGACTGTGACAGTGACGATGCTGATGTCGATATTTTTATATTAATCATAGATTAAAATATTACAGAATATAATAATTGCCAGCTAATTATCACACGTTTACGTGAATTACGTTTTTTTTTTTGCCTTACACCCCATACAAAAAAAACAATGCCAAAATTGTACAATCAACCACATCGTATTTTCTTTGAACGAAAAAACCAAAAAAATGAAAATAAAAATTAATCAAATTCCTTACACAGGAATCACCGCGGATAGCCAATGTGAAAAATCCTACCAAATTATTAAAGGGTTTTTACACGGGGGTAGCAGCTGCCCTGCGGTTGCAGGTGCGTTAGTTCAATTTTTTTTTTTTTTTTTGTATTTAGTTTTTTCCTTACTCAAGTTTTCGTTGATTCATTTTTTCTTTTCTTTTTTTTCTTGCATGAATCAAGAAAGGATCCGAGATTGTTATACATAGGGAAATATATTCAAGAAAGTTTTTCCACCTTCCTTCGGGAGTTGTTTGAAAAAAAAGAAAAAAAAAAAAATACTTACATAGCTAGTAGTAAAAGTAGTAGTAGTAGTGGTAGCAGAAGCAGCAGCAGCAACAGCAGCAATAGCCGCTGAAGAAGCTGAGCTTGAATTTCTCCCCTTGTACCCGTATCTTGGGCCATCAAGTCTTCCAGAAAATGATGTACCTACCAACGCGCGCGTCTTCTCCCCTTTCCGACCCAGCGTTAAAATCTCGCGTCTAAGATAGCGCCGCACTTTCGAGGATGTTATTAAGAAAAATGGTTACGTCGTTACAATTAACTGCGAGATAAGCTAAAAGGTCTTACGATGCTTCTTCTTCTTCTTCTTCTTTACTTTTTTCAGTTTTCTTTTTTTCTTCCGCCGCTGTTGCTGCCGCTGCTACATGTACTTTATACTGCAGGGTACAAAACATTATTATTTTTATCATCGAGTATACATGGTGACACTTTTTTTTTTTGTTATCGATCGTTCAGTGTATGAAAATCGAGAGAAAAAAGAAAAATTAACCTAATAATACCCGGCCGGAATAAGAGAAGAAAAAAAAAAGTTGAGTGAAAAATGAAGACGGGATGAGAAAGAAAAATGTATGAAAAAAAAAGATCATTTTTATGTTTAACATAGAAATTCTCCGACTATAATTTCTATCATATCGTTTTACGATCCCTTTGATAGATGATGTTCGATGCAAGCGGAGAGCTTAATTACGATCGTTCGCGTTCTATATAGTTGGTTATTTATTTACGTTATTCAAATTCTTTCGCTAAACTTGCTTCGGTTGTATACACAAAGGTGGGTGAAGAAAATAACAATAATTTGATATCAGTTTGTTATTTTGTAGAAGGGGAATTTAATAACAGCTGGTGCTTCGCGTATAGGTTGTACGCCTCTGATGGTGTGCGTTTTGTTTTATATATACCTATGGTGGAAATACGAAGCAGAGCGTCGCGTCGCGTCGGTGGTAGCGTATGGAAGCGAGTGCTGCAGGGTGTATAAAGATCCCACTTTGGAATTCTACTACTTCAACTAATGGAATGCGTCGTCGTTGTCGTCGTCGACTTAATAATACCCTCCTGGCGCACAGCTAATACCAACGATCTTAACGTACCTACTTTTACTCGAAAACCCAAAAGTGATACCCCCTGCAGACTCTCATGGAGTTACTTTACCCCCTGGAATTCCAACCTACAGATTCTTATCTTCCCGAGGTTGGGAAATTG
This sequence comes from Athalia cordata, assembly GCA_963932425.1. Classification (NCBI taxonomy): domain Eukaryota; kingdom Metazoa; phylum Arthropoda; class Insecta; order Hymenoptera; family Athaliidae; genus Athalia; species Athalia cordata. The sequence goes on from OZ010627.1 coordinate 4,411,331, forward strand.
GAAAATGAATCTCTGCAGTCACCGGAGAGGTCGTTTTTTTTGTTTTTTTTTCTTTCTTTTCTTCTCCTTTCCTCTCCTTCTCTTGTAATTATCCAGTGAAAACAGAACTTCTTACAACCTCCATTTGACAATGAAAAAAAATGAAAAAAAATGAAAAAAAATGACACCACAGGAATTGAGGACTACGAATCCAAGGTACTTCGACAAACTTATACTTTACCGTCCTATTCTCTGAGATTAGCCACTATAAGGTCGTCGACTACGTCACGTAAGTTGGATACAGGGGCAACGGTTTCTGTTGTTGGTCGTAGTGGTGGTGGTTTTTCAAGTGAAGGGGGTAAGAGAAAGAGATAAGTCTAGGCTAGGGGTAGGCTCGAGCTGGCCGACGATAAGTGGTGCTAACGACGTGCCAGGAAAAGAGAGTGCCTTGAAAAGGAGGCGAAACGCTACACGACGTCGAGGCCAAGCTTAGAAACCACCGCCACGGCCAAGTGCCCTGAAACCAGCGGTAAGGCGTCTGATGTGAAGATAAGCCATTTTTATCTCATATACTAGTCTTTTACAGACCTTGCGAAGTCCACCAACCGCAACACTGCCCTATGGAAAGAACTGCACTCTTTTTACTCGGTGGAAAAAGGAACGGAAGAAAAGAAAGGAAAAATAAAACTTGCCCTTCAAACCTTTGACCCTGTGTGGATAAAACTACAGGTGTTTGGGTTGGTTAACGTTATGGCTATGGAGTCTATGTCGGGTTTTCGTAAGCCCATTGCGCGTTTTCGTGTTTTCATTTTACCATATATTCTCTTCACTACTATCTTGTTGCCAAGGTATACACGCCTGTCTATATACTGTTGAAAGTTTTTTGAAACGACGAAAGTGGAAAGGAGATCACTTTCCTCCGCATGTATATACATACCACCCTGCTCTAGCACCAAAATCGTGAGCTCAAAGAGATCAAAGAGACTTCCACGAGAAAACGTATTTATCGGTCTGAAATACCCTAACAGTGTTACCTGCTTGATACTCAAGCTATTTCCTATTTTATATACCTTCTAGTCGTGTCTTTTCACTTCGACGTACATATTTTCCTGTGATATTTTTGACTTTTCGAACACTATCCGATCAAAAGCACGTGGTTTGAGGTCATCACGAAACATCCAGTGAAGACGTTCACAAGATGTTGTTTTTGACTTTTCTACTCTTTCTGTCCCTGATGAACCCTATCAGAATAAAAAGTTGATTTTCAAAATATCTCCATGGGATTTATTCCTAGCTCAATTTACTCGACGGATTCGTGTTCCTGGGGTCAAAATACGTCAGAAAAGTGTCCTCCGATCGATTTTAATAATACTTCATTTTTGGCCTGAAAATTGAAAAAATCCAAAGGGACCTTAGATTTTTGTCGATTTTGGGGTCAAAAATCAACATTTTTTTTAATCGATTGTAGGACACTTTTCTTACGTATTTTGACCTCAGGAACACGAATCTGTAAGTTAAATTGATCTATCTATAAAATTGATTAAGTTATCGCCAATTTATCGTCTTGAAAAGTGAAAAAATCTAGATATCTCGATGGGATATTTTTCTAGCCTTATTTAGTCGACGGATTCGTGTTCCTGAGGTCAAAATACGTCAGAAAAGTGCCCTACGATCGATTTTAAAAATACTTCATTTTTGGCCCAAAAATTGAAAAAATCCAAAGGGGTATACCTTAGATTTTTGTCGATTTTGGGGTCAAAAATCAACATTTTTTTTAATCGATCGTAGGACACTTTTCTTACGTATTTTGACCTCAGGAACACAAATCTGCAAGTTAAATTGATCTATCTATAAAATTGATTGAGTTATCGCCAATTTATCGTCTTGAAAAGTGAAAAAATCTAGATATCTCGACGGGATATTTTTCTAGCCTAATTTAGTCGACGGATTCGTGTTCCTGAGGTCAAAATACGTAAGAAAAGTGTCCTACGATCAATTTTAAAAAATGTCGATTTTTGACCCCAAAATCGACAAAAATCTAAGGTATACCCCTTTGGAGTTTTTCAATTTTTGGCCCAAAAATGAAGTATTTTTAAAATCGATCGTAGGACACTTTTCTTACGTATTTTGACCTCAGGAACACGAATCTGCAAGCTAAATTGATCTATCTACAAAACTGATCGAGTTGTAATCGATTTATCGCTCTGAAAAGTAAACTCTCGCGTTTATATCATTTCAAAATTTACTGTCCCAAGTATTTCATGAGCAGTTACCCTCTCGCTCTCACCAGAAATCCCATCAGTATTTCTATCCAATGTGTGGATGTCCGAATTATCTGCAGGACATCTATAGCTTCGTTCGAAGCTAACAAGTTTCGTAGTCCTCTCATCGGATGTATCCCGATTTCTTCTTCGTTTTTTTCTTTATCTTTATCGAAATGTAGCTCACAGTTCTCGTAAAGAAAATTAGGCCTGGTTGCTCTCTTCTTACATACGTGTATGTGTTATATATACATATACCTTTGAGGGACCTTCTTCCAGTTTGGAACCGGATGTCAACCCTGAGGGAACTATAGGGTTGAATCCTCCGTACACATGGGGCACATTCAATCTTTCCGGACGACATACCTTGGGATTGAAGTTACTTCGAAGTTCACTTCGATTTTGAACTGTGAAAACCTACCGTATGTTATTTTACTAAAATCATGTCGATTTCCTCTTCCGGAAAAAGGTTTTTTTCATCGCCGAACCCTTTACCAACCGGTTAGAACCGATGTCCCTTATTCAATTTCCTTTTTTCAACCTTTTATCTAATCCCTCAGTTGTTTTTTATTTCTTCACGCTATTCGAAAGATAGAATAGAATCTTGATAAAAAAAAAAGTAAAAATCTGAATCGCGGATTTGTTTCGACGACCAACGATGTACCGAAAAGGACGATTCGTCCTTCGGTTCCAGAGGGCGCAAATGCGAATGCCGGTCGATGGGGGTGTATGAAAATTATCGTACAGTGGTTGGCGGTCGCCTAGATATATGCTATATAGGTTTCGAGAGATAGTCATGAGACACTGAAGCGCACATCTATGTAAGTGGTACATGTATAAGTATACGTATGTATCTATATTCGCGAGCATAGTTACACGTGTGTGTCCCTTTATGTGGAGAGTGAATATATTCGTTAATTATACGTCGGCACGTACCGATGCTCGCTCGAGACATGCGCAACAAAACGAATTAAGCCCCCCCATCCATATTGAATTATCGGTTGGGGCGTTGCGGAATATGACGTGCGCGCGCTATATACATAACTTATACATCTATACATATATGTATCTATCCATCTATCCATCTATCTATCTATCCATACACATCATATCCATATAACTCATACACCTATACAGCTGCACATATACCGCGAGAGACAACGTTAACCACCAGAGATGGGAGAGACGCATATTGGCTCCAACTATACTATATATGTCTAAAATGCATAGAGAGATGCGCGCGATTTGGAGTATTTTTTATCTCCGGAAATGTGAAATATTTTTTCTGATCTCATCAGCTGTCTATTACATCTTTCTTTTCCTTGGCCATAAATCCTAGTAGAAGAAAATAAGTTTCGGACACTCAAACCACGTGATCTATTGCTCAATTTTACCTACGTGTCAAAACCCGAAACGCTCTGAATTATTTACCCTGTATAAGGATATAGCCCTTCGGAGTTCTCGGGTTGTGCTGCAGCACTTGCGTGTTCGCGTTAAACTTTATTTATATCTATACCTGTTTCGCGACCCTGTAGGGCTACGGCCTATTTTATCTCACCCCTTCTTGATTTTATTTATTTTTCCTTTTTTTCTTTTATTTTTCTTTCTCTTCTTTTTCCGTTTTTTTTATTTTTATTTTTATCAGACCCTAGGCCTTATTCTTTCTCCCAATTTCCGGAGATTCTTCGCATTCATTTAATTTATTATTTCTACCTTTTCTGTAAGGAATTTTCACGGATAATTTGTTACAAATTTAAGTACGACTCAAAGAATACCTACCGGTGCCGAAGAATGAAGAGAAAAAAAAAACGGAAAAAAAGTTTCAATTTTTTTTTGCTTTGCGAAATAATATTAATTAAACAAAGTGGTTATCTATGGAGCACTGCTTATGGTATATATTATCACTTATATTCCGTTAAACTTGGAAGGAAGTGAATTATTTCTGCAACGTTGCGTTTCACCGTTAATTCAAGGGTTGGTTCCTTGTATTAAGTCTGTTCGTCGCCCTTTACCCGTTAAGTGAAGATAATAATTACGCAGGGCTTGATGTAGTACAACGCACATATATACGAAGTACATACCTCCGTACATAGGCACATATTATGTGTACGAGAGTATTATATCACGTTACATTACCTTACATTAAATTATATCGTATTATATCACATTATATTATAATTGTTCAGCGAATTACTAATTTCTGTACATAGTGTATAAGTATTAGACCTGATAATATCGTATATATATACATTTACGTGTCAAAGTATAGGTGTGCTCGGACGATATATTTATGTTAATTATATACTCAAACTGGGTACGCAATGTATGAAATTTTAGTTGATACCGAGACGTACTTGATGGATGAGGATTGGTAATTAAGGTTTGTCGTTCTTAGAGTTCAACACTCGTATATGTGTCTCAGAATTTCTCCTTAAATCTATGACGTTATCGAAATCATCGCGCCGGGTTTGCTGAATTTTAGTCAAGTCTACGTATATACGTAAATGCGTAACGTATAACACACCGCATACGTTGGTTAAATTCGCGTTAAAGTTCATCCCTACGACTCGACGCATGTATAAATATATAATGTATACTATAAGGTTGTCGCCCGTAGATTCCTTCGTCCACAAATCTGTTTAGTTTGCAGGTAGTCGGTACCGTATATACCTATACGGATGGTTTGAATATGCGATATCTTATCCTTGCACCAGCGAACGTAAGTCGAATTTAAATTCCAAAACTTCAAGTATAAGGTGTATATGGTATAAGGTAGGTACTTACAAGGTTGTCGGTATATAGTATACATAAGCGTGGACGTATATATTACATATGTCTATGTACATGCACATATATATGTATATTATAAAAGCGTATACCGGGAAATACGGAGGGCTCCCGCGCGCGTTATCTTACCCAAACAAATTAGAAGTTTGTATAATTTCCGAGGACCTATACCTATAAACCTAGCCACAATTCAAGATCGGCCAAATTTGACTCACTCCCTTTTAGCCCCCACCCTCTCGCCCAAAAAGCCCAACTTAATTCGTGGGAAACCTCGCGCGGTTTCCGGTTTGAAAATTTCATAAATTTCACCCTACGTACAATTTATACATACATATATCTATATAAATATCGTATGTATACGTCTCGAAACTCCTATTCGCATACCAGCCACTATTTGATAGATTGCTTCTGAATTTGTGAGGGCAGTTTATGAGATGGTATCCCTACCTACAGGTGAAATACGGTGGCAACTGCTTCCATAAATATTGGCAAGTTTATACGCTCGAAAAAAAAAACCTAGTAAGCTGACTTGCCATTTTTATAAATTCATTTTTTTTTTTTTTCATACCTTTTGATTCAAGTACACGAAAAATTTAAGCTCTTCAAATTGTTAGCACGACTTTCTAAACGTGTATATAAATATAATATGCGTTCTTTTTTCCTTTCCTTTCCTTTCCTGTCTACTCGCTTTGCTCTGCTTTAATTTTTAAATTCCGGTCCGAACGCGGCTGAAATTTTTTCATCTCTCATTTCTTTTGGTCTAATTTCGGTGTAATTTCCACGTTTATAATGTGCGCAAGGCTTAATGCACGCCTCTAAAAATTTGCCACGTGTTATATGTTAACTATTTCATTTGTTTTCTACCTCGATATATCTGATTAATGGAACGTCGAATTTCACTCCGTATCTAACACGGATCGAATGAAAAAAAATTGTTTAAAGAAAAAGAAAATGAAAGAAAAATCAAACAAATGTTTAAAGTAAAGAATAAATCTGAGGCGCGACAGCAACAGCATCAAACGCGAATAGAAATCTAAACGGTTGTATTTGCAAAGGCTAACGAACGCCTGTATTTTATATATACGTATGTGTATAGCAAGGGGGTTGAAAAAACGAGGGAAGACTGGCATCGGCAGAATCTAATAAAACGAAAAATAGAGAAGAAAAAAATTAAATAAATTAAGAAAAAAGAGAAACGAACTTTTTTTGTTCCGATCCGGTTGTTTTAAACACCGAGTATATTTATTTCATCGATGATCGAAGTTTGCACGCATAGGAATCGTGTGTGTGGTCGTGCGACAATTTTTATAATAAATAATTTTTTTTCTTTTCTTTCTACTTTATTTCAGATTGAAATTTAATGTTTGTCATTTGACGCAACTATAGCGTAGGACAAGTGAAAGATTTTTTAGAACTGAAAATACAAGCGCTATATTTTACACGTGGTCTTTCCTTTTCAATTTTTTTTTTTGTTTGTTTCGATTTTTCTCATATAGTTTTTCTTTTCAGTATTTCTTTTGTACGTCGCGAAATAGAGTTACGTGAAAAAAATGTAGTGAAAAAAAAGGTTTTTCTTTTTTTCTTTTCACCAAGCTCGCGCTTCGTTTTAAATTTTCTCACATTTATTTTTCAAAGTACCCTACATTTATTGTGTAACATATATATACATGTACACATACGTCGTTATATCCTACTTTATATATAGTTTATAACGTCTGCATTCTACGTGAGAGATAAATTTCACTTTTATTTCAATCCCTTTTTTCATTGGTTTTACTTGTTCATTTCGTTTTACTTTTTTTTTGTTTGTTGCGCTTATCATTTTATATACTCCCATATATCTGTTCTATTTATTGACTATATGCACCAATGCCAATAAATTATATAGATACGTTCACCCCATTGTGAATTTTTATTTACTTCGTTCCTTTTTTTCCTAATCTTTATCACTGTCCTTATATATTGATGAGGATTTTCCTACAGAAGCTGTTCTTATATTGCCCATATATACGACAACAACACCCCCCCGCGTGTACAGTCAATTGATTACGCATAACAATTAAAAAAAAAAAAAATATATGTTTCTATATCGTGTATTTAAATATAATCATCAAACCCGAATCACGAACTTGCGAGGAGAAGTGCAATTTTAATTGGACGGAGGGGCGGTGCAGATTTTATCGCACAATATCACATTATATTATATTTACGTATACATCATGACGTGTAAATTAAAATTGTTTTTTTTTTTCTTTCTTCATACCTATTTAATGACCCGTTTTACTGAAAATCTTTCTTTCTTAAGTTTTTTTTTTTTATCCAGCAGCTCGATACGCTATGAGATGTTTAAAAGTTTGAACGTTAATTGTATGCATATATTTTTCTTTTTTTTTTTGGTTTCTCGTTTTGCAAAATTTCACCGACTAACTTACCCGTCCCGTTTTCTCCACTCGGACGAATACGGGCATCGTAACTTGATGGTCCAAGAATTTCATCCAGGACCGCTTTCTCCACCTCCCTGAAGTTAGGCTTGTTGTCCCGCTTACATCTGTAATCAATCGTAAAGAAGAGAAAGGAATTAAATTAAATTGTCCAATTTCCGCTTTATTTTTTGTTTGAATCTCTCAGACCTGTTGTGTATTTTTCTTTTTTGTTTTCTGTCTTTTTCCATTTGTTCTTTTTGTTTTCTGTTTTTCTCTAGTACTGCTCGAGAGAAAGGAGAAGAGAATTATTGCACGGAGTGTCGACTGTGTTATACCTCATAGCTATAAGGGTGATATTTTCTTGAGAAATGTCAAGAGTCTGTACTTTGGCAGGGCTAAGGAATTATTAACCTTGCAAAGTTAAGGGAGGCAAAAGCCACTGGAATTACGACAAACAGTTTCCAAACTATGCTCACCATGTTTGGTATATACATACATGTACAGCGTGTGTATATGGCTAAGAAATGAAAGGCAGAACGCGTTATATATTTCCACAGAAAACAGAACTCTAAAGATCCTTTGGGATTTCAGACGTCAAAAAGCCAACATAACTGCTGTTAATGCGATGAAGGTTGTAACTCCTAAGATTTTCAATATCACAACTCTCTTTGTCATCTATTTGCAAACATACCGGTGAAGAGATACGCAAATATTATAAACGTATAATTTCAATTGTTAATATTTGTCATTCTCATAAATAATATATCTCGTCTAATTTAGAGTTTGAATTTGAACTGTCGTAACTGAAATGGCAAAATATGAATCTGCAACAAATTTAGAAGAAAAAAAAATACGTCTGTATACTAACGCAAATTATAGCTATGTACGCTAATTTTGCGGGCTTTAAAAACCACACGAAAATAATCCCCATCATCCCCCTTTTATTTTCCCTGACTTCCTTTTCTCTTTCTTTCCTTCTCTTTCTCTATTTCTGACCCATTATGAAAGGCTTTTAAAAGAGGGGGTTAGGTTAAAATATGGAAGACCTACCCAACCACTCCACGAGTTAATATCAAAGGGTTGCAGCGCAAAAAAAATAAAAAAAATAAATTGAAAATAAAAAGTAAAAGAAATTAAAAAAACAAGGGAGGAAAAATCCCGGAAATTGCCAGTAATAATAGTCTGATAATTGCGGAAGTCGTCCTTATAATCGACGGTATTACTGACCCTATAAAAATACTTGAAAAAAAGCACATTTACCTCACACACATGGACATAAGAAAGTATACGTATGTACACACATCTAAGTATATAGGGTTAAATAGTGAAGTGGTTTCAATTAAGGAATAACATTTTTTTCCTCGTATATATATACACACATGTACGTCACCGCAGGCTTTTTTTCTGGGTTAATTGCTGAGCAGTGTACATATATTTTTGTTCGTCTTTTTTTTTAACGTAGATGTAGTTTTGTAGTGTGCCATTTTTTCTTTTTCTTCGGTTTTCTATCCGAAATATGTATAATTGTGTATAAAATAAATGAAATTCCTTCTCGTTTACCGTCACGGATTAGATGAGTGGGACAAAATTAATCGGGGAAAAAAACTATAGATATTGCACGTGATATCTATATCCGAAAATGGGTAAGTAACGTAATGGTGTTTGACTGTACAATTTGGGTATTAAAATTTTACCGAGTACAATGAGGATTCTCTTCTTTTTTTCTTTTTTGTCGAATCGATGAACATACGGGGGTGTGTGTCGAGGGTGTGGCGGTATAGGTAAAGTATATAAGTAAGTAAACGGTGAGATTTGAAGGGTTGATGGATCGGCAAACACTTCCGCATGCTGCAATCGACAACGACATTAATCACAATAAGCCGATGTTATGTTTTCCCGAAAGCGCTGCTTTGCTTGGCAGTCAGCGGGAGAATGTATTAGGGGTGTATTAAGGAAGTAGAGAGCTTTCCCACCCCCCCCCCCCCCGCCCCTAAAATTTCTCTGATATACATCCTCATCCCCCTATTTTCTACCGCGCCCTTCATTTTACTCATCCTCTTCCTATTCCACTCTCACTTCCTCTTCCTCTTTCTCGCTCTCGTTCTCTTCGTCATCCAAACGATCTTAACCGATGAGCGGAACCGTTTCATCAATATCCAAGCAGCCACCGGGTATTAATCAAAGTGACTCTCAACGATCCACCAAATGTGTTTGGCATAGCTGTTTTCCTTATACCGTCTCTCCAGAGTTTCTACTCAGACCCTAAACCCTCGTTCCATTTAATTCTCTAGTAATTTCAACCCCTAATTCGTTTCTTATAGGCACACCACACCGCTATACAGGGTGAGTTTTTCCAAACTCCGAAATTGGAAGGAGCTGATATGGCAGACCTGCGTTTGGGCTCGACTGGACTTCCTCAATCATTGAGCATGTTGTGTTTTCGAATCGGCGGCTTTTTCCTTTCTCCAAGTTTGGAATGACCCACCCTATATATACACGTCCAATATGCATAGCTATCCAACTACCACTCGAAATGGAGCAATTTAATGTCGTTTTCTCCAGGCTTATCCTCAAAAAAAAGAAAATTCAAGTGTATTACGCGATGATGACGATGACGGTGATGATGATGATGTTGGTGGAATGTAGTATCATGTACTGTACCTATATCAGAATATAACCCGTGAGAACAAGGCACATACATATATATGTAACGGACAAAGCCAACCTTGGAAAATTCCTTTGCCGGGACCCTCGTAGAGCCAATTATCAAAGCTCAGAGCAATGCTTTGTGACGATCAAAGCGCTTTTTGGGGTTGGCGGGGGATAGGGAGTTTCAGGGGCGGGGGGGGGAGGGAGGTCAGGGGGTTGGTGTGGCCCTGCAATGACGAGGAGGAGAATAAGAGGCAGTGATAAGGGGAAGGGGTAGTGGTAGTGAAATGAAGAAGAAGAAGAGAAGAGAGAGACGAGGTGTGTTGGCTGAATATCAGCGGAGAGCAGGGAATCCAAAGGAGGGATGAAAATTCGAGGGGAAGAGAAAGGGGAGCGGACTAAATCCAGGATAATAATAATCAATCGCCTATATCCTCGAAGCACATATTGTCTATACGTATATATATCTATACATGGGTATTCGTGTACATAATAAATGTTATAGGCAGGTACTTACACGCCCCATCAAAATTCATCAATGTTACCCAGCTATGACTTTGTGTGTGTGTGTTTTTTTTTTCTCTCTATTATGTTTTTAATTAAAGAATACTCTTGAAACGGAATTTCAATCTTGAAAGACAAAGAAAAAAAAAAAAAAACTTTGTAGCTGAGGTGATACTCAATGAGAACACGTTTTCAAATTTTCACCGAATTATACTCCATACAAATCTGTTTCTAATAATTCTAGCAAAAAAAAAATTATGAGATAAGAGAAGAGACTTTGGTTGTAGAGGTATCGAAGATGTGAGTTCGCTGTCTATAGGTCGATACATAAAACCGCATAATCATGTAAACGCGTTGATAAATATTTAAGTTAAAACAACCCCCAAAGCATTTAGAGAAGGATCGCGCGATACCAAAACCTTTGCTGAAGACACCTCGGCAGAATTACCCCCTGTAGACACCTGCGGAAATATACGTGGATAGATGTACATTATACATATGTATATAGATATTCTGAATACATATATACCTATGTATATGTACATTGTAAATAGAAGACAAACCGACGAGAGTAGCAGGTGCCGAGCTGTTCCTGCATGTACAACATAGCCATGTACATACAGATGAACAATATAGATACATGATTATAACGCACATATGTATCTATATATTTAATACACATATATACGCGTATGTACATATCAAAATACATACATATACCTATATCAGCTGCGGCTGAGTGTTTATCTGGCCGGCGGGCGCCTCTGAAGACGTACGGGATGCTCGAGGTCTGATGGTGAAAAGGGGGAGGGGGTATTTTTTGGTGAAAGGGAAGGGGTTGGTGGTTGGTGGTTGTCAAGGAACAGGACCAGGGGCGTATATATAACCGGAGAACGGGCAACAATGGCACCCAAGCCGTAAAGTACCGAGAGGCCCGAGTATTGTAACCTCTACAAGTTTGGTCGAACCACCACCACCACCACCGCGACCACCACTCCCACCACCCTCTTAGGGTTATCTCTGGCAATAAAAAAGTTTACCCCTGCCCACCATACTCCCGAGTTTGTTTTCATATAATCCCAGCCTTAACTTGTACGCTCTTTATTTTTACGTTTTTTCTCTTTATAAGCGTATATGATCGTTATAGGTATACCACATACCTACTCTTTTTATTTCTTATTCGAATCGCGGAAAGAGGGAAAAATGAAGAAACAAATCGAAAAAAAAAAAAAATTTCCTCCACAGTATAATAACGTATGTATCAAACGTACAAGGTGGTGGAGGGTGTTTTTTACTTCAACGTGTATAACAACAACAAAAAAGCCCTTTTTAAAAAGGATTTGGGGTTTTGGCTTTTGCTTTGAATATTTTTCTTTTTACTTGCAGGTATTTTTGTATTATAAAGTTGCAGATTAAAGACTTAGGTATACGTATATCCCATTGTGCATATACTATACATACGAGTTCTCTGCAGGGGTGGTACAGTATCTGCTGCTGGTCAGAATTTTTTTTAACGAACCGAAAAAAAAATTTAAAAAAAAACGAAAGAAAAGAAATGAAGAGAAAAAGGGAGATGAAAAATGGATGACCGATCTACATCTGACTCTACACGTTTGTTACGAGATGAAAAAAAAAAAAATTACATAAATAATACGCTGCACACACGTGTGATATTTCATTTTATTTTTATCCCTTCTCTTTTCTTTCACCCGATGGGATTGAAGAAGAGCCTTCGAGGTCCGTATATCTCGTGCGAACGTGGACATCTGCGGAAACCGAGGTGGTTTAACGATATAATATATTGTAACTATAATATATGGAGAAACCGGAACTCTCGTGATCGTCGGAGAGGTCGTCGTGCATGAATGTAACTGGAGGAGAGTTCGGAAAGCGACGCGACGATGCGGTGAGTAAAACTGACAGGGCGTATAAGACCAGACCGCGAACAAGGGATTAAACGTGCTTCTATTAATCCCTCTCGGAATTTACAATTTTTCACTAATAATTCTAACGGTGGACAAGATACGATGATAAATGAGATCAAAAAAACAAAAAGAAGAAACGAAACGATTCCTCTTTTTCTTTTTCAAACCTCGACATTTGACGTAGAAAGATCGTTTGGAATCTATCAAATCAAACCGCTAGCTGATTTCCTAATTTCGAATTAGATCGATTTCAAACACCACGGCGACGATATCTCGTGTACCTAATCTTCGATGATGATGATGTAATAGCATATAGCTATAGTATATGGATAGCGAAAATTGAGGAATCAATATATCACGAATTGAGGTTCGGTTTGTAAATCTCTTACTCGACGGTTCCTTCTGGGATTTGAACTGACTGATTTATTTCCAAAAAAAGAGAGAAAAAAAAAAAAGACCTACTCGCCTAGTTCGATCGTTATGCCGGGACGCCCAGGCATTATTGAATTCCAGATTGACTCTCCCCTCCCTATTTTCCTTCCCATCCCTCGACCCGTCGACCTCAAGAATAAAAAGCACGAGCTGGAAGAAGAATTATAAGATGACAACTTGTTAGTTTTTTTCCCTTCTCTTTCGTTCTCTCCTTTTTTTTTCTTCTTATTCTTTTCTTTTTTTTTCTCTTTTATCGCAGACCACGACTATCGCGAGGTAGACACTTATAAACCTTGATAATCTCACACATCTTGTTCTCCCTCCATTCCTCCCTTTCCCTCCTCAGTTTATAGGCGGCTATTACCGCCCTTAGATTGGAATATATGTATAAATAGGTGACGTTCGTCTAGCTGATGTTGGTAACCCACTTACACATTGTGCTAATAATAAGGTATGATGGGTAAACAATTAGCGCGCGCACGAGATCCGTCAAGTATATAATATAATATACAGATATAGATTGTATATATAAGTTATGTATTATAAGTATATAATACGGTGCAGGGTGGTGAAATGGGCGAGGTAAGGGTGGTTGGTTGCTCCGTAAGGAAGAGGGTTGATTCTGAACGGCCTACCTCCTTCATAAAAGCAAAAGGGAAAAGGAGAACGGGGAAAAAGTGGGAACGGGGGCGACGAAGAGGTGGCTCGGTGCTACCGCTGCTACTGCTGCTGCTACCAACGGGGACGGGGAGAAGACTCGAAGAGCAGTTAATGAGGGCGGCGCCGTGTTAATGAGAGAGGACCCTGAGCTATACGTCCGGTACCGGATATAGATGTATATATATACACATAAATAAATATATATACATAAATACATCAAACTACGTACATAATAATATTAATGATATTAATAATAATAAAAACACGGTCGTATGAATTTTTATACATTTTTATATATAAAACACAGCTGTAAATACGCATATGTATGTATTTTATGTACCCATATATCGCCATCGTTATTATATCAAGTGTGCTTCATATTAAGTTTGTAATGAGACTCGTTCTATTACCGGCGTTCAAACGGTACGTTATAGTATATGGTGTGGGTCGCATGCCATCCGCAGTTTTCCTATACACTCGAATTATTTTCATAGAGATTTTTTTTTTTTTTTTTTTCTCTCAATTTAATTTATATCTCGATACCCTTTTTCATCTCGTTAACGATTTGAAAGAAAGAAAAAAAAAAATGTTATGTCATTTTTATTTGCGAATGTTTGCAATTATATATGGGGCTGGGCGTGGTCGGGAAATAACGCGTGATATAAACGTGAAGGGACATTACATTAAATTTTTGACATTGAAATCCTCTTATGCGGATCACAGCTGAGCGGATAAGAGGTGTGCTTCAGATTATTCTATCAACTCTTCGCTCTCAAGTTCAGGCACACAATGTTCAACGCCACGGGCTGTAGGGATCAGCAAAAACTGAATGTAAGTGATCAGGCGCTCTGACGGCTCGATCGTAATACCCGCGCGTACCACCTACTCCCGAATCGTGACGACACGTTTATACACGCAATATATTATACTCTTCGTATATACAGGGAGATTCAAAAATTAACGCCACGCGAGAGCTATCGTATTTCCATTATCCGATTACGAGCGGAAAAGCGGTGAAGATTCTTTTTGTTTTATAGTGATTTAATTTCTTTTTATTGTCGTACGGAACGTCCTTTTCCGTGTCACATCGACGGGGGATGGAGGAGGATTTTCAAACGGACCTTGCAAGGGATTGCAATATGGGGTTATAGATACGATGTACAGATACTGTTGTAACGCGTAAACTACGTATAGGGTATACCGGTGGAACTGCAATGCGCAGACCGCAAATTACTAGGAAATTAATCTTCCGTCAGGCTGGCGACAGCTGTTGCTGCCCAAGCGTGGGGTACCCACCACTACTCGCCCAGCTCTTGGATGTAGAATTTACATAGAAACGTTGAAACGTTGGAACCCGTTTCGCTATTACCCCTATATAGATACTTCTGCACCAGACAGACCAACAACCCTCGAACATATTGTACCCTTATTCAAAGTCATTCGGTCAGACCTTCGCCGATTCACAAAGTTTCACTTATAGTTTTGCAAACCCGATGTTATTCCAACAAATTTTGCGAATAGCACCAAATCAACGTTTTTCACTTCTTTCTATTTCTTCATTTTAAAAGCATCTGCAGATTTCCTGGCAAACGATTATAATTATTTTGTCTTGCATAAAAAGAAAAAGGAAGAAAGTAGATAAGTTTGTCAGAGAGTTCGTAAGAAGAAGACGAGTTGAAAAAAAAATTACTAACGAAAGATTAATTTTGAATTCCATAGTTTTCATGGGAGCTTATATCGGAATCTTTTTGTTCGCCTGTGATACAATAAGTTAGTAATTTATTTTGTTTCCAAAACTCGTGGGAGGCGAGAAAAAAAACCGTCTCGAAAATCTGACGATAAGATATTTGACCGTCCGTTGAAATAAAATTCTATAAAAATTTTGGTATCTTCGAATCGGATTCGATGGATATACGAATGAAAATGAAACAACCGCGACGAGACGAGGTGCCAAATGGCTTGTCAATGTGTTCGTAATGCATGAGTCGAAGGGTCGATACAAATACGGAGAGCAGATAATATAATGTATAGCCGGGTAGGTATATGGAGTACGGGTAGTTTATATATATATTTTTGCCACCATACAGATCTGGGCATTGATTTGGTTTCGGCATCGTAACTCTGGGGGATGCAATTTCCGGCATTGGACTTTCAAATTACGACACGTCGGGGTCGAACAAGCTCCGGGGTCGACCGGTTCAAGGTATACTCCATCGGACAGTGTCCTTCTGGGAGATACAAGATCCAGAGTTTCTCGCTATTATATATATCCTGCCTATATATCTATACGGATTTAGAAAAACCGATCCTTCTTTTTCCGCTCCTTCATTCCTTCTTTTTTTTTTTCGCGTTTAATCTCACAGCTCGTTTATATATCGCTCGCCGTTTGCAGACCGTATTTATTTTTTCTTCTACTCCATGATCTGCTCCGTATTTTCTACTATGTTATTTTTTCACCCTCGTCCTTGTTACTTTCTAATTATCTCAGCTGATCCCTTATTTTTGTCCAACGCCGTTCGATCTACGAATCTAAACCTTCCCAAAATAACGATATACTATTTTTACAATTAGATATAAATCGTTAAAACAAAAAAAGGAAATCAGCACCGAATGCTACAAAAAATTCCCATTTTTGGTTTTGTTCTTCGAAACGGAATCCTTCGGGCTAATCCCATATATGGTTATTTGGATTTAGTCGAAAGGATTCATTACGTTGTCTGTTACAGGAAATACGACGTCCCTTTAAGGGTATAATGATAACCGTCGCCGTGCAGGAAGCTGGGTAAGAATTAAGCCACGACTTACTTAGCTGTGAGACCGAAGATGGATTGTTTTCCGGGCACACAACGAGATGATCCTTTAATAGCTTCACAACCACTAATTCCCTCACGAACTCTGAGCACGGGGTGGAAGCCGCGTGTCACCGCATACATTAAAACAGGTGCTACTTCTTCTCCTTGCTCTTCTTCTTCTGGTCGTAGCCAGACATTTTTTAATTTTTCTTTTTATTTTACTTTATTATCATTATTATCATTATTATTGCGTGTTTCTCTTTTCTATGTTGAATCCAACGCGACCTTAGGTAATCACCATTATCATTAGCATTATAATAAAATCTCCGTTTCACTCTTTAAGACGGTACGCTCGAATTTGAATGAGTAAAAAAACTGAAGAAGAAAAAAGAAAACAAAAAATATGAAACAAGGATTATTTTTACTCGGGATCAAGAATTTTCATGAAAAACCAACTAACCATTAACTACTCGTCCTGTAAAATATTAATTGCACGATATTTGCTGTCTCGATAAAAAGGGGATCCGGAATTGATTTGATCCGTTTGAATTTTCGTACGAAAGAAAGCCCGAAGAAGAATATCGTGGCACGTGTACTTCGGGGAATATGTGATACAATTTTAATGTTTGTGGCGTTTTGTGGACGGAGTCCGGTACCGGGGGTACCGTGGTATCTTTTGAGTTTGCAAAAAGGGTTGAGGGTTTGAGGATCGAGGTTTCTGAGAGGTATGGGGAAGTTATTGTCACATCGGTTCTTCGCCCTCTTCGTCGTCGTATATAGTCGTAGCAACGAAAAAGACGACCAACGGCGGCAGGTTCACGCGAATGTCAACATTTATGAGCCAAATATTTACCCACTCGCTTTGTGCAGCCCATCATGTCTCATCACTCATTGTCACCATCCCCTTCTGTTGTAACGCTACGTCGTCGTCGTCGTCGTCACCTTCATCGTTTATAACTCGCACACCCTGTATCTCTATGATGTACAATGTCCCTATAACTATATACCTGTACTATACATCCAAAGAGTACAAAGAGTTATTAAAATCCGACATACGGATGTTACAGGGTACGTATACGTACCTATATACCTACTATTTTCGATTCTGTTCCCAACTCCCTTTTTTTCACCCACCTATGTATAATAATACATATATAATATACTTCGCTGATTGAAACCACCCCTTACTCCGCACTACCTTCGAGCACACGTTCTAACATTTGTCACAAAAAGAAAACGAAGAAGAAGACGACGAAGGGACGAAGAAAAAATAGCTTATTAATTTTTTTTTTACCCCCTTTGAAATACCTTGAAGGAAAAGAAAGTATAAATGATGAATCGCGATCTTTTTCAATTCTTTGATAAACGTATCATAGAATTAATTGACTGTGATTTTAGGCCATCGATATTTTGGCGGAGTTTTTTATGAAATAAAATTGAAATATTTTTCGTATGCATCAGCTATAAACTTGCCTCGAGTGGCGAGGACGCTGAGCTTGCGGACCAGTGAAATATTTAAGCTGGTCTGTAGCCTCGGGCTGATTGCTGATGAAAACCCTACGGACGAGGCTCCAATAGGTTGGTTGGTTGGTTGGTTGCAAGGTATGCGACTGACTCCGGAAGAGAACCTATTCAAACCAGGCGTGCTTATACGTATCTGACCCTTGCTTCTAGGGATCTTTCGCTTCTTCTTTTTCTCCAACTTATTCGTCCTTTTTTTTTTCTTCCGAATTTCGTATAATTTTCAAATACACTTTATTCACGAATATTTTATTATTTCAGCTATTCGAACCAGCCGCCAGGAACAAGAGAAAAAAGTCAAGAAAAAAGTAACGTACCCTTAACGTGTGAATAATCCACGCTGAGGTGTTGATGTTTTTTGCCTCATTTTTAGCCGCCCATTTTTTATTCTAAAGCTTAAAATAAATTGAAGTTTTTTTTTTCTTCTTGTCTTCACTTTGTGTAAATTTGTGCAGTGTTGTCTAGCGAATAGTAGTTGATGATGGTATAGGTATACGTAACAAACTAAACGTTCGGAACAGGATATTTTGATTGGATATTGATTAAATCCGTGTAAAAATCATCAATCAATGACTAACCTTGATGGATGTAGCAGCGCCGTTAACAACACCACCAGTGGCAGCGTCCCAGGCCACATTGCGGCGGCCTGAAAAAAAACAAGAAAGAAATTTTTATTACCACATGTAAAATATCAAAGTGAAAAGTTTTATAATATATAAGTTAATCGGAAATAGTTCAGTGAAGCGAAGAGATACAATCTATCGGTTTTTCTATTAAATCATCGCGCTACTTTGCATCGCAATTTTTTTTTTTATGTTTCTATTTATTTTGTAGCATCTTCGCCGAGCTATGTGTATCGGAGTTAAACGGTTGGAATGAATTCTTTTTTTTTCTCTCTCGATTTCCTTTATTTGTATTCCTACCGATTCCTCATTTTCTAATCGAAATAAATTCTGCGTATACGGTATCGGACGTCTAGTACATAGCATAGCGCCGGTACTCCCCACGGGCGGTTTTCCCCAACCCCTAATTCCTCCCTGAGCTATAGGGAACCGACCTCCGATCGAATCAGGACTCGTGATTGGCGTTTGTAATGGATCTCAGCTTCCTTTACCTGCAGGGTGAAATTAACTTTCGTTTTGTACCGGCAATTTACCAACTAAATTACCCTGTCGACGGATATCGGATGTAGAAGTAAAACCCGGACGCCGTATTAACCTGCATTAAAACATTTTTCGTTTTCATTTTTTATTCCTTTTTCTTTTTCTTTTCATTTCCTTTTTTTTCCTCTCATATTATCGATCACAACTTTCAAATCCCCGTCATTATTTATATTCTCACTCTCAAGGGTTAAAAATCAATTAAATAAATAAATAAATGAATAAATAAATAAAAAATTCTCAACAAGAATTTCGCAGTCCATCGCCGAGTTTTCCAACAGGGGCAAGAAAAAAAAAAAAAAAAAAAAAAACGAAAAAACTACGTCGTCTGTACTCTATTCGTTTATCCTAAACAAGCATGAGAAAATCCTCGAAGGATTTTTTTCTTCCGTTTTTTTTTTTTTTATTTTCTGTGGGGAAGGTAAGCCGAAAAAGAAGGGGTAGTTTTAGGGTTGGGTTTGAAGGTTCGGTCCAAGAATTCGTTTTACCCGTCTCCACTGTTCCCGTTACTCAATTTCCCGTTATAAACCATCACATAGACACATATAGATAGACAGACAGACGGATAGTCAGACAAGTGTTTGGTCCATGCCTTTTTGTTTTTCTTTTTTCGTTTTTCGTTTTTTTACTTCTTTTTTTTCACTTTGACCGCGCTGAGAAACGCGAGTTACTTGTTCGGAATTCCTAAATCCGTTTATATAGAATACCCACTATATATACTTTTTATTTACTTTATCGGTCAGCTATATAAAGAATATATACAGCAGCTGTTTACGGTATCACTTGAAAATTTTCCCAACAAATTTCTCATCCCCACCCCCCGAGTTATTGCTGCCGTTACGCCAACGGCATATTTTATGGTGTATATAAAACCGAAACTGAATAAAAAAGAAAAAGAAAAAGTTAAAAATAAAAATAATACGAAGTAAAGAAAAATAAGGGTTGGAAGAAAATTTATATTTCGACCGCTCGATTTATTTGATTATTTATATTATTTACTCATCATGGTTGGGTTTATCGATGGAGGGGTTTTTTTTTTCTCCCGATCAAATCAATAAAACAAATTTTCACTGTATATATAATATAACGCATGTATATAAACCTGTGGTGTTTTCACTGGGTGTTTCCTCGCCCCCCCCCGCCCGTTGCATCGAAGGGATGATGATTAGAACAGCGAGAAGGAAGAGGGAAGAGGGAAGAGGGAGAGGAAATTATGGGGATGGCGGGAGTCGGAGGGAAAGAGGAAAGAGGAATAGGGGATGATGCTGGTTACCGGTTGCCTGGTAACCATCGCCACGGAGGACAGACAGTCCAACGGACGGATGGATGGATGGATGGTCAGACCGATGTGGATAGAGCTACATAGGGGCTAGACTGGCTAGAAACCGGCTGGTATGTAAACGTATCATGAGACGGTTCGGTCGCATAGCTCTGCTCCATACGTATAAATATATCCTATAATACTGGATATGTATGTATGTACGTGAATGTGAAATGTGAAATGTGAATGTGGATGTGATCCGGAAACGGTTTGGAATTGCGGAAGCTACGATAAAACTCCCTCCGCCATATATACGTAAAACCCCATAGAATAGAAGAAAGAAAGAAAGAGAAAATAGAAAAAAAAAAAAAAAAAGGAAAGAATCCAATTTTCCTACCAACCACAATCGTACGAACCCCTTATCACTTTTTTTTTTCTACCTTCTCTACCCAATTCATAAACTCTTCGAGATCATTATATAAAGCCACTTCCACAAAATAATGAACTTGAGGGATGAAACGATCAGTTTTTAGCGAGTTGGGCGGGGTGCGCGCGCAATGTATATACGGTAGGTAATACGTATAGGTATGCGTGTGTGTGTGTGTGTGTGAGTGTAATGCGAAGGAGTTGATCGCGCGATTCACGAACTGGTTTTATTTGGTTTGCAGGTTTGCAGGTTTGCCCCGCGATGGCCTAAACTCTCGTTGAGGGGCGCGCGCGGACGTGGAAAGGATTCTGAAAGGGGAAAAGCGGGGCAAGGGAAGTAAAGGGAGTTACGGAAAAGAGGAAAACCAGGGGGGCATCGTGGAACCATGGGTGAAATAGCACGGCTATATGGCCATCAGCCATGGAACTAGATCTATATACCATATAATACTATATGTACTTGGTAGAATAAGAGGGTCACGCTGAGTGATGAATTGACGACAGGGAGACATTATTTAGACCCCATACATAGGATCGGAGGAGGAATATTACTACTTGCCCTGCTACTGGTGCAGGTGAACACATACATATATATCTATATATAATTCTATATATTTCTATGTACTAACGAATTTACACGTGCCTCCACCCCTGCCTCTTTCCACCCCATCAGCGAAAAAAAAAAGATAAATAAATAAAATAAAATAAAACACGTTCACGAGCCCACGTTTTTCCAAACCCCCCCCCCCCCCCCTCCCTTTTCAACCTCGCAAACATCTCGACCTGACAGATATATGAGTCTCTACCCCCCCGACCCAATTTTGATCTCGATTTTTCATTGCTCAAATGTAAGGTAATAAGTTTACTTGTAATATACGTATGTGTTCAAACATATGGTTTGTATACCTATATAGAAACACCGACACAGGTGGTGTATTTTATGAAAATAAATGAAAGCTACAGCGAAGCGATATAATGTACGTGTACATTTTTCTTTTTCATTTTTTTTTTTCAGGGGTGTATTTTTTACCCATAAGAATTTTAAAACGAGAGAGAGGAAGAAAAATTGAACAAAAAATTAGTCGATGAATATAAGAATACTCTTTCTTCTAAATTTTATTTTGTATTTTCGGGATAAGAGGATAATTGGCGGTGACCCGAGGAGTAAAGATAAAAAATAAAAAAAAAAAAACGGTAGAAAAGAAATTTTCGAAAGCTGAACGGATATGCATAAATAAACGTTGGTAATGCGATGAAAAAAAACCGAATTGGTATTCAGAGCGCGGGTATAAATACCGCAGATTTTTTTGAGTCGCGGATGTACACCGCCAGGGTAGGATAGGATACCGAAGAGAAAAAATGAAGAGAAAAAAAAATTTAAAGCTGCAGGGAGGGGGTGGGCTGCGGGGGGACGGGAAAAAGAAAGAGAGGAGGCAGCGGAGAGGAAAAAAGAGATTGAAACAACAATGTAGTTCACTTTTTTAACCCTGCAGACTCTGTATAATGTATGTATATACATAGCGTTTATACCTATACGGGGCCGTTTGCGCGCGATGATGCGATCGATACGAGAAAGAGTTTCCAAGATGAATCCTCTCTCGGAAGCGCCGCGCACTGAAAATCTCAATTACGTAGGGGGTCTTTCGAGATTAAAAAATAACCCCTGAGCCACCACCACCACCACCAGGCAACAAACTCGAGTTTTTTTTTTTTTTCTTTCCAGGAACATCTCCTGCAGAGCTAAGAAGAATCGCGTTTTACTCGCGCGGGTTTTATCAAAAACTTGAGAGAGTTTATTTTCAGTTGTAACTTCCGAAAAATGATTGAAAAAGAAGAGAAGAAAGAAAAAAAACAGGATGAAAAACCAGAGAGAAAATATTCCCAAATCATTCCGCGAGATATTCACAGAGACACGGAGGTCGCGAACGGAGCTGCAGCATAAAGTGCAACACGAAAACCTTCACGTTTTCAGAAAAGAAACTTAAACTGTGTCGTACGTTGTTGGGAATCCCGAAGAAACTTGCGGAAAGACGAGGGGTGTAAAATTATGAAAGATGATAAGCTGAATGAAAGAAGTAGAAGAAAAGAAAAGTAGAAAAAAATTCAGTTTCATTTTTAATCAACGTGATTAATTGATTACTTTTACTTTTCTCACATCTTCACTTTTTCCGATATTCAAATCAGTGCAGGAAATTATCCGCATCGCGCTTTAATAAGATTTATATTATAAATGCATATATTATAAATTTTCATATCTTCACTAGGGGGTAGTTGGCGATACTCCTCCCCTCCGCTTTACCTCATGTATTATAATCGGAGGTTCTGCACTTTGTTCCATCGTAATTGTTGTTTCTAAATTAACAACCGGAGCGTGAACAAGCCGGGAATATTCTAGTATCACTTCCGGTGAGTTTACTCGACCATCGAAGTTAGTTGAAGTGCCAGCTTAATAAGGTTCAGGAAGTTGGATGGGCGCGTCGCGAATCGAGGGCGTTTTCTGGATGCTCCTGATATAGTTATAATAATCTATACATGCACAGACCTACGCTACGTATAGTCATGCATATAATATAAAATATAATACAGCTAATAATACGGATGACAAATGAGAGTAGCACGCGATCCGAAGATGAGTGTATATAAATCCACATAACAGACACCAAAAGATGAAAAAAAAAAAAAACTGACAAAACAATACGCACATTAGCTTGGAATAAATATCAGAAATTGTATGGGAAATAAAATAGTATATTCCGCTCCACGCCTTTTACACCCCGAGTATTTTATCGGCAGACATTTCATGACCCCCCCGCGCCCCTCTTTTTTTCTGTTTTTTTTTTTGCTTTTTTTCGCCCCACCTACCGATGCAAGTACTAGCTGGAGGTTCTAAAGCGGACGAGGGATTCCCCGGTTGATTTACAGCGGTTAGGGAATTCCTGGAAAGCTGAGAAGAAGAAGCGCGGTATATACCAGGACGACGACGACTATACGTCTACAACCACCGGCGGTAGTCGCGGTTCCCTTAGCAGCGGCATCTGGTCCTTCAATCTTCAGATTCTTATAGCTATACCGATACCGCTACGCCGGTCGTATATCGATACCTGCCTATACCAACTGTAGAATATATATATACTCATCTGTATATACGTATAGCCTGACCAATGTGCTCTCTATAGGGGAGGAAGGCCCATAACAGTTTTCGATTTCCTCGCGAGCAATCAGATTTATACAGAGACATTATTGAACCCCCAATCCCCCGCCCCTCCGATCAGACAATGCGATGTGGGAGAGAGCGGTTGGGTAGAAATAGAAGAAAAACGAAGAGAGAGAAAAAAATGAATGAGAGAAAAACTTATGGGATTTAATACTGAAAATCGAAAGGGACTGGGCACGAGATTCCAAAAACCCAATTCGGAAGAAGGACGTACATAGAAATTGAATCACCGAGAGAATACTTGGAGCTTTTTTATGTCTGCCTAAGATAAATTTTTCTTAGAGATCCTGTAATTATTAGTAAAAACTATGAGTCGCTTGGTACGAGGAGTGGATGAAAAAATTTCACCTACGTACAAAATCTCTATAGGATGATGTTCGGTTGAAATTGAATACGTTTATCTGGGGAACTTCAGGGTGGATTTTCTGGATAATGGAGAAAGTAGGTATAGGCGGCTTTTTACAATCGGTTTTCAGTTGTACCTCATATATGTACACATATATATTCACCAAACTTCTTCTCGTACGTGATGCAGAAAATAGTTGAGAAGAAGCTGAGCCGCGTATGCTGTAAGATCTATTCGCGCTGGATGAAATGGAATGAAATGGAACGAAATGGAACGGAATCGAAGGCTTTTCCGGATAGATTCTGCGGAAACGCGTTGAGGTTCGAGAAAATCCACGAATAGAAAAATGACAAATTCCACGTGAAAAGTAACGTTGAAATTCCCCTTTATCTAAGCACGAATATCTGCGTTCGGAAATTAATTAACGGTGATTAAAAAGAACGTGATAAAATAGAGAGAAAAAAAGAAACTTCACCGCATATCCCAGAGGTGTTACGATGTAAAACTTCCAATTTTCAAAACAGGTGGCCCAATTAGAAAAATATCTATTTTCTAGGGCGCGGTATCGGATTAAAATATCTTTGCCAGTGAGTTAATCACATATATATCTTGTCACTCGTGTCACACGATGGTCATTACGGAAGAGACGTGTATGCGGAAAAGGCTTATTTATATATCTCTACTTTCATATCCCATATATCGTACGTTCATTTGTCACGCATGATCGCATGTCAGGTACATTATTGTTGTGTTCTTACTATCATTATTATTATTGGTACAGATCAAAGTACGATAAAATAAAATATGTAACATAAAATTTATGTATGTGTATATATCTACGCGATCACAAATTGAATTATAAAATTATCAAGTCTCGAGAGAACGATTTTTCCAAACACCAACCCGGAAATCTCATCGGGTATTCGACGATTATTAACTTTATTCTTTTCTTTTTTTATTCATTTTTTTTTTCTTTGTACCGCTCGACCACCTTCCGCTCACGATCCTGTTACTGAGATTTCATCTTATACTCTCAGCTCATACCTCCGAATTTAGTGGTTCTCAAGTAACAACCGCATCTTGAGACGACCTCAACAACCCGTCAGCAAAAACAGCAGATGAGACGAATACAGATATATAAATTGATGTAATAAACATCCGTATGTCCTATGTACATCTACAGGTTCAGGACGAGAAAAATTAATTTCACATCGACGCAAGTACGCGCGTGACACGTTAATGAGAGTTCTAAATTTTGCCACCTCGGTCTTAAAAAATGGTCTGTGTACGCCGAAGAGAATTTCAATTAATCATCTGTATAGATGAAGACATGAAAATTGATCTGAGAGAATTTTCGTGAAATCAGTTTAGTGTATGTATACGTATAAATCAAATGGGCACGACAATCGCGTGACTAGTGGCCGGATCGGTGTTTAAATACTCATTTATATGCACCACTGCATTTCCATGCCAAGTACCTAATCTACTTCAAGGGTATTTGCACTCGTGATTCGCCACCCATTGCTATACTATATATACTCGAACGCAACACGACGCCACCCCCCACATTGGTAGGATATGCATTATACGCCTATGTATACGTAACACGAAAGAGAAAGACAGAGTCGAGAGAGAGAGAGAGAAGGAGAACTAGAGAATATATCATCGCGGCTGTATTGCACATACTTTTACCGGAGTGTTAATACATACCTACCGCCGTACATATGTATATACATAAAATACCTCGCGGTGTATTTCACTCCATACCGAACGGGTTATATTCTCTGTATACAATAGGGATCACAACAGTTAAAGGGTTGTAAACATCCGGTTTCAACGGAAGATGTGTACATGTAACGGTGAAATAATTCCCGAATCACATACACGTACGCATATAATCATAACGATAATAATTCGAGTGTTCCATATTAAAAAACGAAACGAAAGGAAAAAAAAAAAAAAATGTTCGAGAGAAGGGGAGTATGTTGCGAAATCCCCGCGTTTTGTTCCGTGCAACGAGAATGTCGCACCCCCATCATGAATCACGTGGGAATTACTATAATAAATCTGGTTGGAGTTCTGCAGCAGTAGTAGCGCATCTAAGCAATTTGTAACGCTCAGATATATGTAAAATGCAGTGAACTTTTCTAAAGATAGCTCCAGATACAAATTGCACAATTGTAGGTAAAGCTCTGGGCCCAAGCAGTTACCCATTCCCATTTTTCTTATATTCCTCGTCTCTGCGCAAGCCCGCGTATACCACCCCGTGTAACATTAATAATTCAAAAGCTTGAAAAATGAAGGAATTCGCGGCGACGCTTTTACGAAACAAAAAAAATAGAAATAAAAATAGAAAGTGAATAAAAAATAAAAAGTAAAAATGTGATGGAACAGAGGAACGATTTCTCAATCCTGAATCCACACATATACATACATTCCACAACAGGGTTTGTACTAACAAACTTCCCGCGTAAGGTTTTTAGGGAAATAACATTGTGAGCAAGAAAAATGACATACACCGTTCGCCTGCAGGTGGATATAAAGTGCAGATCGTTTGTTGCGTTTGGATCTAATTTTTCTCTAGTTTTTTCTCACTCGACGCGAAATTTCAGAATTTTCTTACTCTGCTTATTCCGCGTTACGATCCAAAGGAAATAATGTTGACTCTGAGTGATTTGATTTGATTCGATGCGACGTGTATAACTACCAAGATGTATAGCCAATGCCTATAGGTATCTGCACACATAAGCCTGAGGATATTGTTTTATATATCTCATATAATATACCTATGTATATACTATATATACACGTATATACTTATTTACAAGTAGGGGGATGGTGAAATAGGATGATTACTTGAACAAGCGTAGCAGGAAGTACAGGAAAAAATCATCTCCGTTTTGTTAAGCTCAGGTACTGTACAACAAAAAGTTATATGGGTAGGGTATAACGTTTTTCCTTTTTTTACTTTCATTTTTCATTTTTCGCCCAAGGCGGAAGGGATTCTAATCCACTTTTCTCAGCACTTTTCGAAATTTTTTTTCCCCGGTACAAAAGAAAGCGAAAATAGAACCGAAATTTGCTGAATTAGAAAAAGGGAAAAAAAAAGCAAAGAAAATAAAATAAATATATATACGTCAGTCGCTTCAAATTTCGCCGTGCAATTATCATCGCGTGCTGGTAATCTTGAACGAGTATAAAAACCGAAATAAGGAAATTTTCACCTTCTTTCTTTCTTTACTGAATAGAAAAAAAAATAAAAATAAAATGAAAGGAAAAAAATCCGGCCTACAGGAATTAATTACAGCGTTAGAAACGCTTTCGAGCTTCGAAACCTCCAGCATCTGGAAGTCTCCGGTACAGGAGCTCCCGCAGTCGCTACTCTCCTCGATATTGATTAATACGGCAGCACTGGACGAAAGTTTATTGCGTAAGATTCATCTAGGCTAAACATACCGCGCCCTGTACGAGATCCTTGAGCTTTCTTATTACACTTTTCTCTTTGAAAAACATAATAAAAAAAATATTTACACACTTACACATACCTATATCCTTTAAAAACATATATTTATACTTCCATTTTAATTTCACGGCACGACCGTGTTTGCATAAATCGGAATCTTTTTCCCTTCGCGTTACAGTAAAGATTCGCTATTGCAAGAAAAAAAAAAAAAAAAACCGAATGAATTTAAGAAACGGAACGGGGGGAAAAAAATATACGTATAATATTTTACCACTCGCAAAAAAAAAATTGTCAAGTTTCAATCAAACGCCTATTAGCAAGTGAGGCGAAAGTTTCACGACCGAATCTCGCCTTTTCGTTAAAATTTAAAAATCTACGCGTAAAAAAGAAAAAAAATCAAATCAAATTTATATCGGCGATAAGGATGTGAGGGTGATGAAATTATAATTCGTATGTGCGTACCTGCGTACGTGCGAACGCCGTAAAAAAAAAAATATAAAAATCTTTTTTTTTTTTCCCATTTTTTTTTTTATCACCACGTCCCCTAAGAAAATTGTGATCGCATGCCACGCGGGGATGCAATATAGATTCACATATGGTACAACGTGCGGTAGGTTAACGTTACAGCCACTGGGTATCTGGGTTAACACGATATAAAACGAAGAGAAAAAAAGAAAAAAAAAAATAGGAAAACCGTGAAAAAGAGAAAGAAAGAAAAAAGAAGACACACACAGAGAGACAGACGGAAAAGGCAAAAAAAATAACAGAAATATATATATATAAAAAAAAAAAAATCGCCAGGTTATTTCCGATCCTTGCATCAGTTTCATTGATATTATACGAACATACTTTCACGTCTGCAGTATACCGCGAGTGAGGACGTGTTGAGTACATATATATCTTCGGTTACGGTGTGTGCGATATAAAAATGGGAGAGAGAAAGAGGAACAGCGTAGTGGCGTGTACGGGGTTGAGGGGAGGCTATTGCTATATTCAAGCCTAACCCAGATTCGTTCAATCATTCATAACACTCTCCAACCCCTAGTGTTTTGAACCCTGAGGGATTGGCTGGGAGCCAGAGATCGAGCATAAAAAGAAAAAGAAAAAGAATAGAAAAAAATAATACATATATATATATGTAAGCTCGTATACAGGTAAGATGCAATGTGCTAAGGAAAGAAAAGCAAAAATAAAAAAAAAATAAAATAAACTAGAATGAAAAGAAAGTGTGTTAGGGGGGGGGGAGAAAGAGAGAAGAGAGGAAATAATATGATATGAATTTCCTCATGGTTATCTTACGCCTGCCTCGCCTCGCGCTGCAGGACCTTCGAATACGTTATGGGTACCGGGTATATCTATAGATAGGATATCGCCTGATTCATCAAAATTTTCACGGTGTTACAGTTTTACGACGGGAACCACCCTATATGTGTGTATGTGTAAAAAAAAAAATTTACGTACACCGTACAGCCTTAAAGTTAAACTGAACCTGATCCCGTATACCTACACCGTAGCTTGTGCATATATCGGGAAGTTTTTATTTTTTATTTTCTAACTTTTTTTTTTTACATCTCGCATCTTATGAACTCCGAAAATGGTATACGACGTGGTTTATTTTTTTTCTACCTGAAACTACGCAAGACCTACCAAAAATAAAAGGAAAAAAAAAAGTGCTTTTTTTCAAATTGTCTCGGTAAAAAGTTTGACGTAAAAAACTATGCGAGGAAAGTGGAACTAAAACGAGAAAAAAAA
The DNA here is from genome assembly GCA_963932425.1 of Athalia cordata. Classification (NCBI taxonomy): domain Eukaryota; kingdom Metazoa; phylum Arthropoda; class Insecta; order Hymenoptera; family Athaliidae; genus Athalia; species Athalia cordata. The sequence goes on from OZ010627.1 coordinate 4,440,886, forward strand.
AAAACCCCAGAAATTCATGTACTTTGAAAAGTTTTCATTTTTATCTTCTATGTATTATATATGTATGTCCTTACAGGGATCGCGAATCGCTTCAATATCCACGAGACGCGTTTACAGGTATAAAAATGATGGCGGTAATAATACTAACGAAAAAATAAAAGAGGGGAAAACGAAAAGAAAAATTTTTTTTTCCCTTCGGAGATAGTCGGTCTTATAACGCCCCTGAAGACCCTCGAGGAGAATTTTTGTCCGGTAATAGAGGGGAATGGAAACGTCAAGGATCACGCGTGACGTGAGTGAGGAAAGTGGGATGCAAGTCGCGATGCACATATCTTTATATCCGCACACGTAGCTAAGGTTATCTAAAATGCGGGTTCGCCTCATGATCGCTCTCGAAACTCGTCTCGGTCCTTTGGGTAGGAAACTCCTGAATCGCGCGGTGTACAGTAAGAGGTAAAGCGAGTTTTAGCAGCGCTGCAGTTTCTGCATGACGCTACATATCGGATGGTGCTTTTCGAATATATAGCATATATATATATCCACACATGGTATATGCACCTAAATGCACCGCGTCTTTCCGTCTATCTATATGCGTACACAATATGCATGTACTACATACTCGCAAGTATATACGTATATCTATTCGCTGTAGCTATAACGTAAGCGCTGCACTTCCTCCTGGTCCTGAACACCCTGGCGAAGCCCACCGACTATAGGCGGCATAAATATGCAAGTACATACCGTAGCCAGTACACGTACAGTTTACATAACGTAGGCAAGTCACACGCGCTCGGAGGACGTGTTTCACAATTCATAACGTTCAAATGACCTAGGAAAACGAGAGAAAAAGACAAAATGAAAATAAAGAGAAGAGAAAATAGAGAGAGAAAAGAGTCTCAAAATTTAGGTAGGTATAATGTATGTACCTGCAGTGTCGCAAAACTCGATGGGCGAGCAAAGTCGGTGTTGTAATAATAAGCTGCAGTGAGAGAAGAAAAAGAAAAAGAAAAAAAAAAGCTCTCGAAAATCAGGCTATCCGAAAAACGAGAGAGGGAGAAAGGGGGGGAAAAATTATCAGGATATATCCCGGTGGATATTTTTGTATCGAAGTTTTTGGTATTCTATACGTACCGGGTATTGAATAATTAATAACAAACGTCGGTTCCAAAAGTCGTTAAAACTTGTCCTCAGTCGAGCGGTTATATATTTCTCAATGCCTAAATTTCAATAACTGAATGGTCGCTAGCGTGAATTTCCATTTGGGTTTCCTCGGTTTTCCGGGCACCGGGTAGTGGCTGCGGGGGTAGGGTTGTTGTGGAGAGGAGAAGATAGGGCGAGGTATAAAGTCGTATTTTCCAGAAAACGGTTCTAATTAAAGGCAAAATTTTCGGGGTAGCTGACTTTACGCGTTTCTGTTCCTGTAGCAGCCAGTATAGCAGACCGTACTCAGAACCACACGTTTATATACAATAAGTCCTCGAAAATTTTAGGGGAAAGGATCGAGTTTGCAGGCAATCTACTACAAACACTTTTAATTACTACTGCGGTTACAAAATCAAATTATATTTATGGAAAATTCTAAAATCGTCACTACCAATCTATTAAGCACAAACAATTGACGGAAAGAAAATAATTGTTTTACTAATATCTAATTGATCATTTTTTCAAAACTTTCACCTCACGTTTTACTTCGAAGGTTTTGAGGCCTAAAATAATTAGCGCGGTCATAACGTCAGCTGCACTGTTGCTATTAATATATGGTGTATTTTAGGTAAACGCGAAGTAGCGTACACAGCGTCGCACCTGTACCAACTTAATGTATATAGCAATAATGCCATCCGGTAAGTTTGTTAGGTAGAGTCTATGCACACAATATAGTTAATATCGGAGGTTATATAGGAGAAAATTCTCAATGCTACTCTCCGCCCTTTAGCCCGAGGGCGGAGGTATTATCATATAATTAAGTGCGCGAGCCAATAATATGCAAAGAATTTTTATCCCCACGCCACCGCCGCGCCGGGGTCATATACCGATACAATATATAAAATCAGTTTAAAAAGTTAGAAAAAATTATTAAATTATTCCAACCAATTAAAATAACCATCCAATTATATACGTACAGTTATACCTATATCAATTAAATGCCTCAGGTGCATTTCCGTGCAGATTTATCTCGTCCGAATTTTAGCTCCAAACTATTTAACTACATATTATAATAACACAGGAATTATACATCGAGGAATTTAATCCTGACCTAGATTATCGGAAAACGTGATGAGAATTTATTCTTATTTATTTTCATTATTTTTCTTCTCTACTTTTTCTTGGTTATAAGACGAAAATTGTGTTGGTAATGAGAATAAATATCTTCTGCACTAATTACAACTGTTATATCGCGAGGTAAGAAATGATAAAAAAAAATGGAATAAAATGAAATAATAAAAAATGAAGAAAGATGTTTTCTCTTCGCTAGTTATTTCACCTGCGGAAACTTACCCCCTCAGGTGGGGGCAATCAATTGCTCGTTAAGGGTGAGCATAGTGCTGAGCGCAATCAGTAGCTTCGGAGGCTTCAAAGTTTTCAAATCAATTTAAAAGCAATTTATCGTTCCCAGCGGACAGTTGACACCACCATTTATCGCTCGCTTCGCTACTTCTCCTTCTATTTCCTGAACACCGGGGATGGAGTTTCGTCCGATCACTGGTACATAAAATCTTCGGTAATCATATTATACAAATATTTTTCATCCGAATATAACATGCACTATATGTATATGAAATTGAAGGTAGAAAATTATTCGTATAATATATATATGCGGTATAAAATGCAATTCCAGATGGATAGAAAGTGTCGCACCCTGGCGGGTAGTTTCTTGGAACTTCTAACAAATCGACCAGATTGCTTTTCCGATTCTTTTTTCTTTTTTTTTCATTTCATTTCATTTTCCTCCGCACATTTCCCATCATTTTTACAACCCCCTTGATCACCCTTGCGTTTATTCAAAAATAAAATTGCGAACAAAATTTTTCTGTCCGTCGCATCGAAGGTGCCTCAATTGAAGTCAGTTTCAGTTTTTTTTTTAAACTGTCGATGAAAGACAAAGAACAAAAAAAAAAGGACGAAATGAGAAAAAAAAAAAAATAACTCTGATCGAAACGAAACTAGGGCGACAGATTTATTCGGGGTGTGAATTTGTTGGTATTTCTTTCTTTCTTCCGGTATCCCGAATTTGGGGATATAATGCCGGTGTATATTTTATGTTGTTTATTTCGCATCCCAGAGGTCCACGCAATCGGGAATCACGACGGAGAGGATTCCTCTGATACATTGATTGAAAATATATAGGTAACGCACCGACTTCAACACCGAGTTCTCTCTTTCGCTTCCCGTTTTCATCTTCAACATCCCGATTTTTCCCCATATATCCCCGTGCGCGTTTGAGGAAAAAATTCAAAGGAAATATCGCGTGTGCTGCGGTGTGAAAATTTTTTTTCCTTCTCTATTTTCTTCTTCTGTTTCTTTTTTTTTTGCAAAAACGACGTTCACACAAACGTCACGAGTTTGAAAGTGTTCCGGAGAACAAGATGAATCTAAAAGAAAAGTATTAACAAAACAACTACACACCTCATTCCCCCCCCGTTCTTATATTGTGCATTCTTTCATGCTTGGAATAAAATAAAAATCAATGAAGGAAAATTGAATCTGATGGATTGCTAAAAAATTGAAAAAGAAAAAAAAAAGAAACAGGTTAATTATTTAATCTTGGCAAATTTTCCCCATTTAACGTTATATGGATATTAATTACCCGAGCAGAATCAGCAGGTAATAAATACGTATATACCTAAGCGGACTTTGATTGACAGGAGAGGAGGGAAAAGTTATAGGGATGAAGGAAAAAAAATGTTTTTCAGGCAAAGTCTGGAGGGTTCTTTTCCGTGTCACGTGAGCACACATATAATACCTACATGTGTCTGTAGAAAACTAAAAGTTCGTATTTTCATATTTCATATGGGACGAGGAATAATTCATAGAATCATGCAAATTTTCCGTTGTCTAGACGCTTTATGTAACACATGTGATATCGTACCCTTCTTTCTATGATTTTTTAGGACCACGTAGGGGACGCAACTGCGAATAAATGGAAATTATAGAAATTCGAGGCCAGTTTCACCCTTCGCAGACACACTACATTAAGCTATGAACGTAGTCGCGGTGGTCAACGCCCGTTGCTGGCCGGCCACAATCCCATTAACCAGAAATTCAACCCCGCCGTCTAATAGGAGAGAAAAAAAAAAAAAGCCTACGATTTCTAAATACGTTCTCGAAAATTACTGATGATAACAAAAAGAAGGGAAATAAAAAAATTTTAAATACTTTTCGAAAATGTGTTAACATATATACGGCGAAGAATTGTGCAGGTGTTTGTGTCGTCGTTGTTTGAAGGGGTGTACACAGAAAGAGGGGCAAGGGGGGGAAGAAGGGAGTTAAATTTGTCTCCTTTGATGGAACGCGTATTTGATTTTAAGCTCGCCGACGCGACGCGAGCGAAGAGCGAAGAGGGAAAAGCGAAAGAACGAAGAGGAAAAGCAGCAGGAGGAATATACATACCTATATACATAGCTATGTATATATACTACCTATAGGGAAAACGTTACGTTATAACCGTATAAGGGGTGGAGAAATTCGACGATGACGGAGAAAGACTCAGTTCGTTGAGCACGCTCTGCAGGGACCAAACCCGAGAAAATTTCGTTCCTAAACTAACCCCCCCGAAAAGCCCTTCAATTGACCTTTACGAATAACGCCAATTATGAAAGTTTCAAACGACTTGGGAGACGAACACGAAACTCCTGCACTGCGGGGGTGGTTACGCGAGGTCATAAATTATTCTCACGCCTTATATTATCTATTATTTTCTACGTTCACGCCCGATTCCAAAAAATTGAAAAAAAAAAACGATAAAAGAAAAAAAGATTCATACTACGGAGAGTTATGTATAAAAATTAAGCCGTAAGTACGTAGAATCGTTTGTCACCTGCGGCGCCGTGCGGTAGTTCGTTAATTTTTTGATTCATTTCCTTTTTTCTTTTTCTATTTCATAAACTACGATGTCTAGATGAAATACGACAAGTGTTGTTTTACAGATTGTACAGCGGTTCGTATAGGTACCTGTACACCCATTCTGAACAAAAGTTTTTGAGTGTACCGCGATGTGCAGATGCGAGGAGGGGATGGTGTTTATGAAACTAAACTTTCCCTTTATGACATACGCAAAGTAGGAAACTGCCCGGCGTTAAACAACGATTTGGTGTTTCGAGGTATGTATTATACATAGGTAATATAGTTCCTATACATACGTGTATCTCCGTATATACGTGTCTACAATAGAATAGTGCATATGTATGCGTAGAAAGTAAACCGCAGAATATAACGTATAGCATATCAAACGTTATACATATCTGCATAGCAGCATATGTTTTTGTGTAAAACACCCTGTATATATATACATATATAAAATATGTATGTTGTGACGCTTGTATGCGTGTGTGACTTTACAAGGTAATTTATTGAACAGTATATACCTACGAAAATGTAAATTGTTAGAGTGGTTTAATTTGAAGGATAGTTTAAATGTGTAGTACATATATCCAAACGCTCGCACATATATGAAGTGTAGGTAAAAGCTCAAAATTCATCTAGAGCCACACGAAATTACAAAAACAACGAGGGCAATTACAAAATATCATACAACCGCGCCCACCCTGTACACGTATATAGCCTGTATATGCAGTAAAATAAATTTGCGGTGTAACTTCATATGTATACACTTTGTACATATGTGCAACTGATGTATCGATGTCACAAGGGTGTCGAGAGTGGAGCTTGCGGGTATCACATGACCCCTATGTATGTATAGATATATGTTATATGACGCTACTGCGGCTGTACATAAAAAAGAAAACAGAGTTTTGGTAACTCCTGAACAAGATGGACGCCTATTTCATCGGTAAAAAAGAATTAAGATCTAATATAATCTACAGTCTAAAACGAGATCATATGCAGTTGGAGATTTTTCAAAAAACTTCCATACCGCGAGAGCGTAGGCGAGTCGCGTTTATTTTCACAGAATCGTGTCGGAAAAACGAAAGAAAAAGAATCGAAAGTGGTCAAATTTTTGGAACTATCGACGCGTAAAGAGAAGAATAAGAAGTTGAAAAATGAGAAAAATATAAACATGTATAAATACAAAAAAGAGTAGAGTAAAATAAGATGAAATAAGAGCAAGAAGCGAAAAAAGAGAAAGGAGAATAAAAAAAAGAGTAAGAAGGAGAAGCTTCTGCAGGAGATATGGGCGCGCATTTATATCTCGCGTAGAGAAAAGCAGGGCTCGTTTTGCTGCACCGCACAATTCACCATAGTGTAGATAGGTAGGTATACCGTTACTATTCATCGAGCTTTAAGGGGGCGGACAGACACACCCTGAGAGGGATGAACCGGCGACCCGAGATCTTTGCAACAGCGGCATCAGGGTAGGTATTTATTTATATCTTGGTAGCCATTAATTCTGAGACGATGAATAAAAATCGTTACGATGTAGTGTTACTGAATGTTTCAACCGCAACGAACTGGATTTTGCATAATTGATGCCCAAACAATTGGAATTCCAGATTAGGTTGGGTCGGGTTAACTCAGACGTACTCGAAGCATCGTACAGTTACTATTTTCCTCAGAAAATAGAATAAAATTAAATTGAAAAAAAAAAAACCGATTCAATTCGATTCAATAGTTAAAAAAAATAAAAACCGATCACCTCGCGCTCCATACATTCAGCGTGCACAAAATAAATTGAAAGAAAAAAAAAGAAAACCAAAAATTTTAAAAAACCGCAATAAATCAAAGAGCAAACTCATCGAACAAAATCGCATACAAGAACTTTAGCTGTAGGCTATACAATATACACGAGTACAAATATTTGACGAAATCAAAAAAAAAATTAAACAAATAAATAAATAAATAAATAGAGCGCGGCGTGCCTGATTGCGAGTATGTACAATGTGCATATAAGACGTATACCTATACACATATACATATGTGTACATTGTAAATGCCTGTTTTTGTATTAACTTACATAAAACTTTAGGTATAGTGGGTAAACGAAGAAAAAGAAGTATAGTCGAATTAAAAATTCAGCAGTTCAGGGGTCACATTGCATTACGCGAGCACTAAGATAGTCGGACAGGTAGGTAAGTTGGTATAAATAACGAAGGTTAGATGACCGTTACACGGTTGGTTACCCTTTACAAGCCTCCGACCTTCGGTATGTGTATACATATATTATGGACAGTGGCTAGCCGCCGACCGACCCAGTAACGCAAGCATCTTGAAAAATCTTCAACTTCCAGAGGCTGATAGAAAAAAAGGAAAAAAAAAAATCAAAGAAGGAAAAAAAGACGAACAAATGATCGAGATGACCTGATGTTTCTACACATTAAAAAAAAACGTCAATCACCATTTCTAGGTCAATCTTATACAGCCAATAAAATTACGCGTTCTACGACGTGTATCTGATGCAGCTTTATCGCATAAATTCTACGGAACTATACCGGGAGATGTACGGTGCAAAAGGAAGAATAGAAAAAAAAAAAAAAATAGTGTATAGAGGAAGAATTAGAACGAGACGATAAGGAGGAAGAGAAAGAAAAAAAAACGTCTTGAAAACAACGACACGGGGGTGGTGTGCAAGCCCGATATGGGGTGTTTCTTGGAGGGTTCAAGGAGCTGCCGAGCTCGACGGGATCTGAGCGTTCACAGGGTGGGTTTTGTGTTTTACCAATTTTATAACACTCTTCTATATATATCGTCTCTACGACATTGTTTGTTTCACCGTGAAAATCAATGCGTTCAGCCTTTTTTTTTTTTTTTCTTCTTCTTTCTTCTCTCCTACTCTTTTTTCTTTTCTACTATTTCTCTTCTCTTTCGTTTTCTCGTACTATATGCAGGGTGCGATTTTTATTTTTTCTTTTATTTATCTCGCACCCCCGCAGCGATGCCGATTTTTTTCTTCTATTTCTTATATTTTTTGTTATATATATATATTTCCCTCTTTTTGGGCCGGTCCAATTACAGTTTGTCGCGCAGGGATGTGACACATGGATGAGCAGAATTTCATATTCGTTTCTTTCTCACGCGATCAAATATATACGGGATTTCAAGACGAGAGAAATAAATAAAAATGAAAATTTTTTTACGCTAACAGAAAAAAAGAAAAAACGAAACAAATAAAAAAATAGAAATATTAATAACGAAAGACATATAAGAGCGAGTGGAAAATTCGAAAACGGTGGAACAAAATTTTCCGTAAAACGAAATAAATACTTAGCCCATAAGTACAAAATGTGCAATTTCCTGCTCCCCATTTTTGGGTAAAATGGTTCTAGAAATACCAATAAAAATAGAATAAAATAAAAAAAAGAATTAACGAATGTGAAAATACTGTATAATATGCGGACGTGTATTGGTATCTGATGAGATTGGCAACTCGGTGGGATAGCTAGTTGTATGGTAGAGATATAGCTAAATGGAGTTAAGTATCGTATTGGATTTGACTCCCCAGTTCCCAATTCCCCGTCACGTCGCGGCTATGCTCTAGCGACTGCTTTTGCTGCCTGAGTTGTCGTATAGATTGTTAGTAGGGGAAGGAGCACTTGAATCCGAACTATTCTTGGCTCGTCGAAAACACTATCAAGAGGGGGTAAGGGGAGGGGGAGGGGGAGGTTCGATATCGATCTAGTTTAGTTCATATCAATAGTATATATGGGATCTGTATAAGAGTAAAAGCCCATCCAGAAGATCATTAAATTGGAAGCTGTTATTTCACCTGCGCTGCCAAATACCCGGTTATAACAACCCTCGTAGATACTGTATGCAACAGACAAACCGATGATAGCTCATTAATTTCTAGTCAATTAAAATAATTTTTGGAAACTATTTCAAATATGGCACAAATAAGTCTCGGGAATTTAATTTTGCAGAAAAATAAATGCCATACCTATATGATACCAGGTGTGTGAGTATATAAACTATACAAAGTGAACGATCGACGATGAGAGTAAAAAAAAAAAAAACCTCGCTGCAGATTTATTTAAATTAGATTTTTTTCCTGTTTTTTTTTTTCTTCTATCACCTGGATAAAAATAACAGAGAAAAAAAAAAAGTTGAAAAAATAAAAGTCGTGGGACTCGATGATGAAAGTGAAGAGTTGAAAATAAAATGAAATTCGAAAGAGCGAGTATAACCAATTAGTTATTCCCTTCCTGATTAACAGCTCTGCTCAAGGGATGACTTTTGACTAAACTCAAACGAGAATATAATATAGGTACGTACCTACCACCTTATATGTACAATATATACCCACCTACCCACCTACACCGCGAAATCGTTTAGAGTTAAACGTTGGCTCTCTCACACCCTGGAGTACAGGTTATAATACAGAGAGAAGCTCTATATATTATGCTGCTACTACTGCTGCTACTGCTGCTGCTGCTGCTACTGCTACTGGTGGTAATGCCTGCGGGCTCCTTGTTATTTCAAGGTAATTATTAGGCCGCTTTAAAAATTAACTCATCGTTTAAATTAAGGCCTTACCAGCTCAGACAGGTGGGAATGAGGATAATTTTAAAGGGCTTTTATACCGCATGAGAAATGTATTAACTCACTACCCCCGTACCGTTTTTCTTTTGATTTTCTTCATTTTCGTATACAAAATAATTGGCGCGTTTTTCTCTATCGGATATCGCAGAAAAAGTAAATATAATAAAAGCACCTGATTAAATCTTTACCTATTTGATATTTCTTTTTGTTTTTTGTTCACAAGTGATTTCCATACGTTAGAAATCGGGAGATAGATATCGAGTAGATATAGGTAGGTCGTTAGTATAACATAACAAAGAACTTGGTACATATACAATTGACCGAAGTTCGCGACCGCCATTATACGCTATACCGTATGAGGTGATGCTACAAAGCGCGCTCTGCACTCTCTAGCACCCTTGCCCAGTAACTAATAATGATCTAGGTTCTAATTAAGCTATTGAAGCCTGTCCACAAAGCTTCAAGAGTATCTCGTCACGTTATCGCCCCGTCACTTCGTTACGTAATACATAATAATATTGAATAATATATAGAATAAAAGTAGAGAAAAGCGGGTGTACAAGACACGACCGCAAATATTATCATCGACAAACTAGGTATACCTATATCAAAATGCTAAAAAGATCGGATATCATAGAAAATTATCCCATCGATGAACTTCTTCTTTTTTTTTTTTGTCTTTTCGTTTTTCTCATAGCTTGCGAGAGCGGAAAATCCGATCAAGCTTACGATAAGAGCAAACGAGAAAGAGAGAGAGGAAGAAGTGCAGAAAAACAGGAATAATAATTAAAAAGAAATAATAATAATAACAATGAATTTTTATTATACGTATATACGTATGTGAACACCGCAGAGCTCGCTGTGTTAAGAGTCGACTGGCGGAGGCAAACAACGCGACAATTCGAAATTGATCGAAATTTCAAGGGGGTACGTTATACGTATATATTCCCATCCAATTATTAACGGTGCAGAGTTTGATCAATCGAAATCAGTGGGTGATGTTCGTGCCTCGATTGTCTATCGAATGTATGTGTATGTGTGTTGCGCCGATACATATGAAATATATATATGTACGTATGTATAACCCCGTTCCCCCTTGATTCGCAGGTTACATAAAAAGGAGTTTTATATTTTCCAATTATTTTTATTGTTGTTATAATCATCGTCATGATAATCATCGCGCGTAGTCGTCATTTCCATTTTTTCTTCTCTTCCTCCCTCTGATGTGTCCCGTCGCGGGTTTTTATCGATGATGTATAATACGAAATGAATTTTTAGCAGCACTGCACACGACTAACGCTAAACCGGCGCAGCTGTGACGTGGTGGTGTATAATATTTTGCATAAGAATCGTTGAATTATTTCTTTTTTCCTTTCGTTTTTTTTTTTAGTTATTCTTTTTTTATGCACATACATCTATAAATAATCTATGAGAGACGATAAATCGGTAAGTTTTACGGACGAGTTAGATAAAGGAGCGATAGGTTAAGCTTAAAACGTCCTCGTTCGTTCGTCTCCCGTGGGATATCTATGTATATAGTTTTCGGGTACGTGAGGTGCTCATTTTTACGAGGGAAAAGAGACTCTTTAAAACTCCAAGAGAACCGGCTGCGATGCTGGGGTGGTTGTTCCTTCAAACGTTAATGCCACTCAATTTTTTAACGGGAAACCCGCGTCGTACTGTACCGCGGGTGATACATGGGGTGTACGTACACAGAAAGAAAGGAAAGAGAAGAAAAAAAAAAAATGAAAGAAAAACGAAGAAACACAGATGACAATAAAACGGAGGTTGCAGCGCGAGGAATAATGTATGAATTATCACGTCTGAGCTCCAGAGCACGTATTTGAGAAAAGGGAATTGTCGAAGCCTAAAAACTGCAGTAGTAAACCCCGTTATCGCAGCAGCTGTTTACGTCGTAATAAGCTGAATTGGATTTCAAGGATTGACGTATCCTGCGGCAGATTTCGTATCACATTTTTTAGTTTATTTATTCTTTTAAATATATTTTTATCATTTATTTCTTCGTCGTTTCATATACGGTACTCCAGAAACCACATCACATAGGAAATCAAAGCCAGGTTTAACCCCGTTCGTTTTGTTCTTTCAACGCTGATAACGTTTGCTGTCACACAATTTTCTTTCTCCCTTTTTATTTCTTTTATTTTTCGTTGGTTTTATAGTTTGCTTTTCATTCCCAGCAGAATTTTTTATGTTCACTATAGACACGTGTAAAATTGTTGTTCCAGGATACCCGGACAACAAATTATCCACATAACTTTACTCCCCGCGATGCAGATGATGTAGAACAAGCGGTATACCGGGTCGTATATTACATGGTATACCGATATGTATGAAGTTTTGAACAAATTACAGGAAACAATGTTTCTCTCTCTCTCTCTCTCTCTGGCTCTCTCTCACTAGCTCTATAACTCCGTACCGGTACAAAGGACTTGTAACCGAACGTAATTAACTCAAATTAACCCGATGCAGGCAAAGCAGCAGCGGCAACGGCAACGGCAGCAACGGCAGCAGCAAGCGTTTCGTATCAAACAGCCCCGTAAATACGTAGCTAGGTACGTCAAAATCCGACGCGAGCCCCACCCACTAAAAATTCAAGGACGATATTAAATCTCTGTACCAGTTTTCCCTCCCTCGACCATTTCGAAATTAATATAACAGAGAAGAAGCAACGAAAAAAAAAAGGAGAAAATATCAAAGAGAATTTTAATAATTACCGTTACTATATTGTTATCTACGTTTTCTTTTTTTTTTTTTTATTCTTTTTTTTATTATACCTAGAAAATATTGCACTGATGTATCATCGCGTACGTATACATACATATGTACCTGATATTATATACACGGTAAAAGTAAAATGAAAAAAAAAAATAAAAATGCCACGTCATACAAAAAAAAAGAAATTGAATTCTTCTATTTCAGCAAGAAATCAGTTTGGCAAGTTGACAATAATTTTTCAATTTAAAGGAAATCCAATTTTAAAAATCCACTTTCACGATATGAGAAATGAAACAATATAACATACGTTTATACATATATCGTACATACGGCAATACAATGATAATAATTCCGATAGCGATAAAACACTTTTCATTTTTTTTTTTTCATACTTTTTCTCTTCTCTTTTTCATATCACAGTTTTAATTGAATACGCGAAGGCTAATATTTTTCACGGTATAATTATGGGCACAACTCCGTGGAAATGTGAACGGAATTCTGAGGTTCTTTCGAACAAGCTGATCATTGACAAATAGTTTGACAAATACATATTTATTGAAAAAGTTATGTACGCGTATAGAAAGGAAGCATGTGATCCCAAACGATCAGAAATAGAGGGAAAAGAGTGGGACCGAAGCTGTAAATCAAAGAGAAAACTTTGATTGACAGCAGTTAATATGACAAATTGACGTTCGTAATAGGATTGGACCAAAAGCATGGTCTATTTGTGCTTATCAGTTCAATCACGTCCGCGAGTATATAATCCATTCCGATGATACCCTATAGAGATCGAGGAGGGGCACCACCGTTTATATTCATTTTATATTCCTTTTTTCTCAAAACTTTAGTTAATTTTTTTTCGTCTTTCTTACTTTATTTTTGATTCTCGTTTCTTCGAGTCACCCTTACACTGGGCCAATCTCCAAAATTTTGCGCACGGGAATAAAAATCTGATACTATAAATTTGAAGGAAAAAAAAAAATCCTGGCGCCAATTTTCTAAATCATTACAGGTACGTGTGATTTCGAATGAGATTTCTCAAGAAAAACATAAGAACAAACAAGGAACGAAAGAAAGAGAGCTGCAGGTGAAGAATGAAAAAATTCTTTGAATTAAGATTAGAAGTCTTTTGAAAATGAAATACGATTGAATTCAAAATATGTTAATATGTATATCCGAAACACGTCAGAGACGAGGGGGATAGTGATGAAAAAAAATGTACATAAAATCGGTCTTGTAATCTTTTGGCACCTTGTCACGAATTTCGAAGTCTTTTGAAAATTGTAAAACTTTGTACAATACGTATATCTTTATAGAATAGAATGGAGAAGGTTGTCGCGGATAGGTGGCTACAGCGAACGGGTATAAGCAATACCGTTTAATCCGCTCTGGTATAACGGAGGGATGAATAGTATGCTACAACCCCGATCCATCAAACACCCTCTCTAACGTCTAAAAAGAAGCTGCCTTACACCCGTCCTCCTTATCCAATCCTCCTCCTCTCTCCTCCCTCTTAACCCCCGCGGAAAAGGAAGATATAGAAAAATGCGGGGTAACAAAAATATTTCAAATTTTTCTACACGGCGTTCTTTTTTTTCCCCTTCAGTAATCCCATAAACACTGGGAAACGGGGAAAGGGGTTAGAAAAAGTTACAATTCTAGAGTGTATTGAAATTGTCAAGTTAACCCGACCGATATGCAGCAGATGCAGATGCGGAGTAGGTATATGTATGCACGTATATATGTACACGTCATATGTATTGCACATATGTATATATACGAGTACATAGAGTGTAGCTGCTGCTACTACTATAGGTGCAGCAGCATTGCACGGTATAAAGTTTTCCCGGGTCGTTCTCGCGCGCGGCTCGGTTGCTGAGCTTTTATCTTGAGCTGCAGTAGTAGCAGCAGCAGCAGTAGCAGTAGCAGTAGCGGTAGCAAGTTTCAATACTATGTAGACCAGAGAGAACCGTAGATGACGACTACCACTATAAACGCGCGCGGAGAGCAAAACGGATGTGAGATATATAGGATATATACATTTATATATATGCCAAATACATAGGGATAGAAGGGTACGACGTATACGTGTGGATATGCATGTGTACGTGGAATGTAACTAAAACTGCACCTGAAAACTGCGACACCCAACTCCAATAAACGGTTCGGTTGAAAAGACACGAATAATACAATGTAGATTTTCGTTAACACCCGTATAGATCGGATACAGATCCGGTTATCACGTATCCCGCGCAAATAGTTCAGAAAAGATATCGTTGGAATGGAGATAGAAAAATGAGTGGGACGGATGGTTACGGATTACGAAATGCATCGAAATCTATATGAAATATAGAATCTCGAACGATATCGTTGAACGGCGGTTATTCATTTTTCTTCTCGTTCATTTTATGCGTACGCTAAAAGTTTTAACCAATTTTCCATCACCAACACCCACGCACTTTTGAAAATAAAAATAAAATAATAATAAAAAATCCAATAGCAACTTCAGCAGAAGGATCAGCAGCAGCAGCAGCACTGTTATAATGTACCAATTCCATATCGCGGGGTGCCATGACGACTCTGGAGTCTGGAGTTTCTGGACCTCAAAGTGGAGGCGCGGTACAAGTTTTTAGAGGGAGTTGGTTGGTGTAATACGGGAATTGAATTGGACGGTGGATGTTTCGGAAGGGAGATTAAGTAGGAATTAAATGGAAGGTGTTTTCGCGTGGGATGAAATATCATTTCAACGGACGATGATTTTCGTTGGAAAATTATTTTTTGATTATCGGAATCTGGAGAGCACTGGTAAATCAAGTTGCGCGATCTTCGGATGAAAACTTGATTAATTTGAAGATTGAAAAAACAATAAATAATAATAACAATAACGAGGAACCTTCAACGGCAATCGGGGTGACGACGGTTGTATCTTCTTACCTGGTGAGGCTCTGGTGGTTCTAGGCGATGACGTACCTCCGAGGTGGTGGGGCTGGCATGGCCTCTCCACGATCAGTAAGACGTCGTTCAGACGACAGAGCGTTGTCCTACCTCCTAGGGGTCGGCTCCAGGACTGCTGGTGATCAGAGTTTCACAGCCACTCACACCGACTACCTGGCTCCTGGCATACTATTGATTTCGTCCCAGACAGCCGCCGACCCACGCAGACGCCCAGCGTTGGCGCGTCGCTTTAGCAACGTGACGTCATGCCAAAGAGGGATGAAAATCTCTCTCTTCGTTCTCAAACTCTCCACCCTCCGACTCTCTTAGTCTTTCTCGCTCTCTCTCTAAATTTCTCCGTCTCTATTTCATTCCATATACATACACTGCTATTTCTCTTTCTCTTTTTCTTTGCTCCGTGCACCGATGTGGCAGTGCCAGCCAGCTCTCCGGTCGTCTGGTCTCTGGTCTACTGGTCCAGTGGTCCTGAATCCTGATGCTGATGTTGATGCCGATGGTGGTACATAGAGACACTATGGCAGACGGATGCTGGTAGTGTTTGCGGTAGCTGCTGCCTTGCCAATGTTGGATGAGAGGCGCCTCTCCCATCACCATTACCCTTACCCTTACCCTTACCACCTTTGCCCTTAGATTCTACCTGAACCTTTTACATTTACCTTTACCTTTACCTTCATTTCCGATTACCAATTCTTGGGCGGGGCATCAACGGATACATCCACGGATATCCGAGTATAAGGAACACCGATGTCCAAGGGATACATAGATAGGAATTGGTCTAGCTCTGTGTCCTCTGAAGAATACAAATAGTCCAATTATAGAACTCCTTTTATCTTTGTACACTACCGCGATGAGATAGCTGATGATGAAAATAAGAAAAGAAAAAGTTTGTCTAGAAATCAAGGAAAGTTCGTTGGATGTTTTTCGAAAAAATTCTTAACCGCAGATATCTTTGATCACCGAAATGACCTGCACGATTATACGCCACCTGAGCGAACGACAACCTCTGATAGAAAAGTAAGAAAAAAAATATAAAATATAAGAATATTGATCAAAAACTGCGATCAGGAGATCTAAAGTACGTAGTTTATACGTTGCGTGTGTCGTTTTATTCCCTCCTATTTTTCTTCTTTTTTTTCTCTCCTTCTCGAGGTTTGTTTCTTTATTCAGAAATTTAAATATACCGTTTGGTTTCGGGTGGCTGAGGCGATCCCACCAGGGTCTTCGGTGTTTACGAGCTGTATAGAAACTCGGAAGACATTCTTTGAGTAGGTATACAATGCACACTACCCCCTACTTCTCGACCTATCCTCTTCCTACTCTTATTCTTCCTCTTATTCTTGTATTGGCAGATACAACGGCGGTGTGGGTGGAAAATGGTCTATATATACGTATTTATAGGTAAGGGTGAACAGCTAGCTAGGTCTAAGGGTTCCAAGCACTGACAGATGTCAACAAACGGGCCTAAATCGAGCGCGCATGGAGATTTTATGTTGATACTTTTCCTTTCTTCAGTTTTCGTACATTCTATATTTTCTTTAGTCTCAATTTTATATTTCTTATTTTCTCTTTTCTTTTTTTCGTGATTTATTCACCCCCATCCCCCCTTGCCCATCGTTAGCCATTTATTGGTTCATGATCACGACACCCCTCTTCTTTTCACCGGTTGAATGAATTTTTCTTCGAAAACAAAAAATACAAAATAAATAAAAAAAAAAACATAGAAAATAAGATACGATACAAGTAGAATTTCGTCTGTTTATTGTTTCAGCTCTCTTACAAGAAGACGTCGAGCCATATCGAGTTACTCTTTAGATCCACCCGGTTTCTATTTCACCCTCTCGCGTAGGTATAATATCCGGTGGCGATTTTACTCGCCGCTTATAATCCAATATTCAACTGTTGCGAACATATTTATTTGAAATTTTCTTTCTGGCAATAATTTTTTTTGTTTTTCACTTCAATTGTCGAAATGATAAATAAAAAGTGGAACAGGGTATGTTCGAAAAGTGAAATTTAATGTAAGAAGAAGAAGAAAAAAAAGGCGCGAATCAAACGAGCAATTAATTATGCTGTGATATATTTTATCACGTGCAGAAATAATGTCCGTGACATGATATTATACTATGTATAAAAGTGGGGAAATTCGAGTCTGGAAATATACAGCCGGCCCGATATCGTTTTACCGTTTTTGCTTGAAGATGGGATAAGTTTGAGCCGTTGTAGAGCGAAGTAGCGTGCATAGAGGAGAAAATGAAGTAGGTGCACGATGGGGTTGGGGGAGAGTTTGTACGATGGTATAAACGTACCACACGGGATGCGAATGGTTGCTTCAGCAATCTTGAAGAGATTTTTCCACACGCGATCTCGAATTTTTCAGCATTTTGTTTTTCCAACATTTTATCATATTTTTTATTTCTCCTTTTATTCTTTTCATTATTATTATGTTTTTTTTTTTTTCTGTACTTTTATTTTTCATCCCTCCCTCAAAAGTGCACGTCAACTTTCTCGCTGTACACCTATATATAATACCGCCGCACACACTTTATTACATAATAAGAGCGCTCTATCGGCTTGTGCCGATATTTAATTGAAAGAAAAGTAAAAAGAAAAGAACGAGAAATAAATCTCTTGATGATCAAACTATTAATCTACTTATCCTACTTCATATCGTTATACGTTATATGGTGACCTTGCACGTTAGATACGATGATGAACGAAATTCCCATGTAGTTTATACGTCTATATAAACGTATATCAGATGCTATAATATACGAGTGTGTGTGCACATATATACCTCGGGGAAAAGTTTTCTCGTTCGAGTTTCGGAATTCATTTAAATAAACTGATATATGCCTCGAGATAATCCATAGGAAAATAAACCGTATAATATATACGGACATTATACATATTATATTTTTATGGTAAATAAAAACTATATCGCGAGAAAAATTAGATTTCGAAATTTAATTGATTTTTTTGTTAATTTTTTTTTCTCTCTTTTTGCTATACGCTAGTATTTTACTATATCTACATACGTGTATGCACATATGTCAGGTACATAATAATATAATACAACTGAAATGATTTTCCTAGCGCCATTGGGCATTGAATTCCCCACCGGTGTTTCTGAGTATAATTATAACTGCGGTATCCTGGGAAAAACAAGAGAAACGAGCTCGACGAAATAAGCCAAGCTCTTAATTGGACAGCGCATAAAACGTTAGTAATAACTCGGTATTTGAGCAAGCGAGGAGCCGGTAGCTCAATTAAAATGTTCACAACATATAGTTTGTCCTTTTCTTTTCTATTTTTCTTTTTTTCTCATGTAACTATTTAATATCACACTATTAAATTATCATCCCTCTCTCTTTCTCTGTCTTTCCGCTTCGATATCGTTATATAAAAACTTTATAAATTGCGCAGAGAATCTTAGGGGACGAGGAAAAGAAAAAAATATATAACCCCCTATCGATTTTAAAATGGATATCTGGATGTGAAGTAAATTTTTATCCCAATTTTTTTTTTTTGCTTTTCTTATAAACGGTTCGGCTATTTTCGGTCCTGGCAGCTTTCGCGAACGGTGCAGGGTATGGAGGGTAGTAACCGTTTTACGAAAACCCTGAGAGGATAGGGATTATGAAAAATAGATGGAAACCTGTGATAACAGTGTTAGTCTGATACGCGATGTAGGTAAACGGATCACTTCAAGTATATATATGTATATCGCGAAAACAATTGTCTATAGAACTCTGCACACTGTGTGTAGAGGGAGAGATTGAATAGCGGCTCTAGTCGATTTTTGAATACGAAAACATCACCCCCTTTCTGTATCTACAGAAAACCCGGGACATTGGATACAAATTGAAAGTAAATATACCGAGAAATTACAACCTGCATAAACTAATTCTGTAAAGTGGTTAAATATCATTATTGGACTAGATGCTTGTATAGAATTGTGGAATAAACAATTTATACATATATGTATACGTATAATGTACATGGATAATTCTGAAACGTGTTTTCTATATAAAATACCGCAGGCACGCGCGTGCAGCTCGGAAGTAATGTGTGCGTATAACATTGTATCGGTAAATTCGTACATACCTATGGTATAGGTGGTAGGATATGCGGCAGCGATACTTTTAAAGCTGGTGCACGTTTTCCAACCCGTTACAAAAATAGAAATAAAACTTCTCCAGCTTCACGTGAAAGCGTCTACTGTCCAAAGTGCTTCCCAAGTCCCGTAGATATCGGAATATACCTATGTGTACAGCGGTACCGTTGCAGCCTGCACGAATATCAACGCATGCAGAGGAAATCATAGTCTGAATGTTTTCCCGTTATTTCAATTCGTCGCATCTGCAGTCTCTGGAAATTGTTCGCATCAGTTTTTTGTTCCCTTTTCTTTTTTAATATAAATATATAGATGTTCACAATCAAACAGGTTTCATTGTCCCTTTTTTTGTTTTTGCAGGAACTTCTACCGGCACCTCTCAAGTTCGTATATCGCGTGTGATTTCTAGCGCAGTGATGAGACTACGTGATATGTGCGGCCGCCAGTAGAAACGGTCTGGATGGATCAGACGTCAGAATCGGAGCGAGCGCTGCTGCTACTACTACAACTACTAATGCCGCTGGTGGTGCTGCTGCTGGCTTCTTAGAACGACAAAATTATTCGTTTACTTTTACTTATGTACTTAAATATACTTATATATAACGGATGCTGCGAGTATCGGGTTAATTATTCCGCGATCTTGAAGGTTAGTTTGAAAATGCTGACGAGTTTAAATTCCTCATCACAAACTCGGTAGCACGGCTTCAAGACGAGTTTAAAGTTTGCCTTGTTTTGTCGGAGAATAACGCCAACCGGAGTAAAAAAGTTGATAATTTTACTCTATCATAAATTTAATCGTTTTTTTAGTTACGACATACAACATGCAAGCGTTGAAATTATTTGAGAAAATAATTTAATATTATGAAATTTTTTTTTTTTAAATCAAGTACGTCCGTCGTACGTACAATAGATCGAAAGTTTCGGAGAATTCATTAACTCCGCGCGTATAGTAGCTGGGATAGAAATATGAGCTCGTTTAGCTGGGCAACGTTCACCAAAGTTCGAATTACCGAGCGAAAACAGCGCTAAAGGTAATAACGTATTTGCTCTTGATAAATGCACACTCCGGTATCAAAAACGCAATTTAATTGTAACGAAGTTTTGTCGAAAGTATATGGTCTGCAAATTTCCCTACCCACTCGGCACTCATCTTTGTAAAATATGAACTCGCTATTTTATATAAGCCTTTCATCTGGTCCTCATTATATCAATATTCTATAATGTGTAACGTATTTATCTCGTTATAGAAAATTTATTTTTCATCTTCTATTCTACTTTTCGAGCATTGCCGATATTCATATTAGACATCGCTAATAATGTGGATTACATATTTACGGAGAGGTTTAAAGTCAAAATATTAAAAATGGGTGATTGCCAGTCATTGAAATAAAATTTTTGTTATAAGGATTGAAAAATATTTTGTACTTTTTTCAACTTGTCAACTGTGCGGGAGCGACTGAATCTGTAAAAAATTTGTGCGTTTTGTAGGCAGCCAGATCTGGCTTCTCAAGGAGCTTCTCGGCATTTTCGATGTCCCCGTTTATACCCTTTATTAGATCCTCTGAAAAAAAAAAAAAAATTAAAATAAAGAAAAAATCGGTAAATCAATTACCTTCGATCATTGTTCGTCAATTATTGCTATCACTCGCTTACCAAGAGAATCAAAGTTCACTTCAGGTCTCAAAAATCCAACAATCACAACTCTCAACTCTGCGCCGTATAAGTCACCAGGAAATTTATGCAGTATATGCGTTTCCTGAAAGAAAATAGCCATAGACAAAAGTTGATTCGACCTAGTTACAAAAAATAAATTAATGAATTTTTTCAATTATAATCAACCATAGACTTCTGGGAGTTCTGATAGAACGGATTCCACCCTATGCTCATGACCATTTTATGAACATCACCTCCGTCGATTGAGGCCCACCCAAAGTAAACCCCAGTATCTATATTTTTTGGAAGATTTTCCACAACATCTGGTGAATAATTTGCTGGAAATAAAATTAGCTCATAGGTATACCTGGGAGTAACAGCAATAGCTCACATATGGTACGTGTGTTATTAAGCACACAACATTTATCTCGTTCTTGATGATGAAATTAATGTTAACAGATGAGTTACATATTAGAAATGATTATTATAATAGAAGGGCAATTCGTTTAATACCAGAATAAATTTTATTACAAAGGATATCAAAGCCTTACAATTAACAATGCTTGGTCTTATAATCTCATGGATGATTCAAGATTTAGAAATATACGCCATTGTCTGATTTACAAAATGTTTAATTGTACTCACCAGTAGGAATTCCCAATTCTCTAGAGCCACGACCAAAGCCTTTTACTATACGACCGACAGCAAAATGTGGTAGACCTTTCCCAGACATTTTTCTCCTGATAATGCAACTGTGCCCATAATTTAGTTATGACAAATTTATAAATATTTTTTCCTTCTCGCGATATCTTGAGTCATATTACGTGATTACTTCGTTAAGTGGCTCAGAACCACGTGATTACTTTGTTTAGTTTGATGCCAAGTAACTGGCTAATCAATGCAGGAATTAAAGCTTTAACAATGTTGGACGCAGATAAAGCACTGTATGAAGTTATTTATCTGAAATGTGATAAGTAGTCAATTAGAATGAGCAGATAACACGTATTGGGTACACATCTGATTAGAATAAATACCCAATAAGTCTTACGTGGAACGTGTAACAAATGATTTTAGGTTAAACATACATACCGTACGACGATATGAATTACCTTCGTTATCTATCGTATACAATCCGACTTCGTGTTTACAATAACTATCATTAATTTAAACTAGTTCAGTGTCTTGTGATTTTGGACATCTGTCACCTGCTCACTGCACGTGGAAATTAGAGCAACTGTTGACGGAGAGAAGTCGAACTAGCAGACGACGTTTCGATTGCATCGAGCTGTCAGATGTCGATAGAGCGAAAATCGCAGATTACCCTAAACGTCAACTACACGTTGTTTAAGCCGGGCTTGATAGCCTAAAAAGTAAGCCTGAAAATGTTACGGCGAATGGCGCACCAAGTAGATTCAAAATCTCGGACGAATGACATAAAAATCGGTGAAGATATTACGTTTTTTCAAATGGGCCTAAGTCCACAAGTTTTTGATGGTTTAACCAACGCTGGCTTCCAAAGACCCTCCCCCATTCAGCTAAAGGCAATACCACTAGGACGTTGTGGATTCGGTAATTGTTTACTCTCAATTAAATCCATAATACGATCTACTCAAAACCTTAGTTCGTTTACATTACAGATCTGATAATGCGAGCAAAATCTGGTACTGGTAAGACGGCAGTATTTGGGATCATTGCTCTAGAGATGCTCGATTTGCAGGTAAAAGGTGTACAAGTTCTGATCTTGGCGCCAACCAGAGAAATAGCATTACAGGTGTCAGAAGTCTTAACTACCATTGGCTCTGAATTAACAGGTGAGAATTATCAGGTGATAGTTATTTATCAAGACTACTAATTGTTGAATTTACAGGGTTAAAAGTGGAGTCTTTCATTGGCGGATTATCCATTGAAGATGATCGAAAACGTGTCAACCATTGTCACATTGCAGTCGGTGCACCTGGGAGAGTGAAACATTTGATAGACAAGGGGATTTTGAAGATCAACAATGTTAGATTATTTGTTTTAGATGAAGCTGACAAATTAAT
Source organism: Athalia cordata (assembly GCA_963932425.1). NCBI lineage: Eukaryota > Metazoa > Arthropoda > Insecta > Hymenoptera > Athaliidae > Athalia > Athalia cordata. The sequence goes on from OZ010627.1 coordinate 4,464,037, forward strand.
GGAAGCCAGTTTTCAAAAAGACATAAAGTAAGTAAAGAATCACTCAAATATATTAACCACTAACGAATACGAGTTCACAATCCTTGATTAAATTTTCAGTTACATATTCTCCAAACTTCCGGTGAACAAGCAAGTCATATCTTCAAGCGCTACCTATCCAGGTGATTTGGAGACTTTTCTTGGAAAATATATGCGCTCACCAGTTTTGACATCTCCAAACAATGACGGGCCAGTTCTTATTGGCCTGAGGCAGTTTGTTGCTGTAGTTAAGCATCATCCGAATGCTATGAGACAGGTGAATAACTGAGACTGATCGCAGATTTCAGCAAACCGAATTAATTACTGTTTTTATCTAGCTGGGCTAATTTGCTGAATTTCTTTCAGGTCCAAATCAAGGTGGATGAGCTAGTCAAAATGTTCACCAAAATACCGTTCAAGCAAAGCATTGTGTTTTCCAACTATCAATCCAGGTAATACATTCCTCACTAAAAGTTTTAATGTACTCATAATCCAATCACGAGTTTATGCTACAGGCTATCGTTTGGTTTTTCAGAGCACAGTCGGTGTGTAGCAAGATCAATGCAATGGGGTTTTCCGCGATATACATTGTGGGGAACCAGATGATGCAGAAGCGAATAGAGGGGTTCAAAAAGTTGAAGGATTTTAAGTGTAGAATAATGGTAACAACAGATCTAACAGCAAGAGGAATCGACGCCGAAAATGTAAACCTAGTCATTAACTTGGATGTACCCCAAGACGGCGCAACATATCTGCATAGAATTGGCAGAGCTGGAAGATACGGATCTCATGGCATCGCTGTGACTATTATTTCTCAAGATGAGATTGAAAACTTCAGGGAATTGTTAGCTTCTGTTGGTGGGACCGGATTTTCTATCCTGAAACTTCCTCAGAACTACCCCAATGATATTTGGAATGAAAGTGACTCTGTTTTTGAGAGAATTCATGCTAAAAGTGAACAGGATGATAAAGAAACTGAAATTATTAATGACAGTGTCGTTAAATCCCAAAATGGTATTCCACTAATGCCAAAAGATGTGTCACATATCGAAACCAGTTCTTCGTCTGAAGCTAATATAGAAGTCGCTGAGACTGGGGCTACACCAAGTAGTCTTCAGACAAATTTGAAATACACCAAGAAGTCCATGAAATTGGATTCTCTATTTAAAATTGAAGAAACTCCAGGTTTCGATGATCAGAAGATTGTCGACTCGCAGTCTAAGGAAAAACAGACTGTCACGAATGTACAGGAGAAGTCAAGTCAGGTGCACAAATTTAAAGCAAAAACGAATGGCACAGAGAACCTTTCAACGATGCAAAAATTGAACAAAGATATTATGTTTCAAGTAAATCTTTCTGATCTGTGTGAGGAAAATGACGATTGCAACTTAGCACAGGAGGCTGTTGTTGAATGCATAAGATCAGGACCTCGAAAAATATCAGAGGTGAAAGAAGTGCTGAAAACACAAGGCGACATTGATCCTGATAAATCTAATGCCGAAAGCATGATAGAGCTATTGGAAGATGCTTTCGAACAGTTGCAAACACAGAATAACATAAAAAGGGATACGGATGTGGGAAAAACATTAAAGCTGCGGGATATCCTGCGAGATTTGAAGGACCGGCTTTCTAATGATAAAGACGAGGATTCTATTAATTCTAATAAAGTTCATTTAACATTAAACGAGGTAATTCGGTGGAAAGAGCGACTCGATTTTGAAATTGGCTGGTTGAAGGCAGCCCTGGATATTCCTGACGGTTGGGCATCAAATAAGTGGCACCGACTTGTGTATAAAGAGCATTACTCTGCCATAAGGACGTTTCTAGAAATGCAAAAGCAGGCACTTTTATGTGTATACCCGGATATTCAAACTGAAGACGACGACTGTCCTCCTGTGCCGATAGAGATATTTCGAGAGGTCGATGAATTTGCAAAAACGCATCGAATAGTCAGAAAACACCTGAATACCTATTTTCCTTATCCCACGTGTCTTGAGGAGACCCTACCACAGCTCGTGTTTTCTAACGAACAAATCGAAAACTATAAGATCGCGGTTCAATATCTGCAGTCTGATCCAAAGCCCGCGCATGTTATGATGAAAGTTAAATCAGCTGCAGCATTTTTGAACAATAGAGAAAAATACGATCTGGAATTCACGCGCTTCATTCAAGGAAAAATCTCGTATTCTCAGCTAATTGCTTTCCTCGAGAGTCAAAGGCTTGAAAAAGCAGATAAAATGAAGGTTTGCGAAGAAGAGAAAGAAATAAATGATTCTAGTTTCGGAACCGGAAACTTTGGTTCTCCGAGTAGCGACTCCACCGAGTCAGAGATTTCCGATGATTTTAATCCATGCATGGCGAAGCCCAAAGTTCCGAAAGAAATTGTCAGCGATACCCCTGCCGAGAAAACAACGGAAAACCTGGCAGAGGTTGATTCGGAATATTCTAGTAGCGATTCCTCAGAGATTGAATCGAACCATTCTGATAATACATCGACAGCAGGCTCAAAAACTCTGGAAGAAGAGACCGAGTTTCATAGCTCTACCTTGAAGGATAAAATATCAGTGAAGCGACAAAAATTTGTGCCTATTCAAACAAACAATTTTACATATGATGATCAGCCCAGAGATTTCGGAGGCAGAGGTGATCATGGAATTTTCGAACCAGTTGCTGATCAGAGTTGTAATAAAAGGTATTCGGAATTGGAATCGGGAAGAAGAACTGATGATAATGATAAAATTAGTGATAATGTAATGCAAGAGCTTGATATATGGTTTGAGGAACTCAGATCTCGGACAAACCAGATTCATATGGAAGAATATTACAGAGGAATGTTAAAGTACAATTATTGAGAATAAGTTATCTTTTTTTTTAATAAATGATGATGAAACAAATTTTTGAATGATGTTGATTATTATAGGATAAGAAAAGATGTATGAAAACTGTAACCGCGAATAACATGATTTGTATATATTTTTTAGTGGGACATAATCCGGTGATCTTTGTATAAAAAAAGCGTTATACGCGATAGCCGTGGTCGGAGCAAAGGGGAGCAACTGCGTTCTTTGACCGGGTCGAATTTCAATGGTCCTTTTTATTCGGGATTTGAATAAAAATAAAAATAGAGTCTAGCTGCCGAGGAGGCACGGGAGGAACCTTAGAGATTTGTTTGTATTTGTGCGTGTTAGCGTCGAAATTCAAGGATATATTTCCTACAAGCTCGTACTATAACCAGTCCTCCAAGAGCGGTTCAACCGCGTTTCGCATATCCTTGTTCTTCTCTTTGTTCAGCTCTTGCGAATATTATAATCGCGATTTAAGGGACCCGCGAGTTTTTCTCCGCAGTAGTCGATTACGGTCGTTTGGCTAACCTACCTACCTACACCCGCTTTTGTAAGTACACCACGTGTATGCGCAAAGTAACAGTGAATTCAGCGTGGTTTCGCGGTTCGCGTGTGTATCTCGCATGATAATAAGTGTCCTCCGAATCATTTAATATCAATCAGCTGGTTGAAAGATCAATCAAAAAGTGCGCAACGTTCTCGCCTAACTTTTAAAAGGATAGAAACAACCGCGCGATTTATTTTAAAATGTCTCGCAAATACTTCAAGGAAATTCCTATTTACGTTGTTGAGAATCACGACGAGGTAAGTGAAAATTTCCAGAGAAAAGGCCGGCGCATTGTTGGTTGGTTCCGCCATATTCAGACTAACATCCGGTGAATTTGAATTCGCACCGCCACTTGTCCACGAGAAATCAAATGCGCAGCGCACCGTCTCTGTTTTATAAAAATGAAAATCCTAAGCCGACTTTTTAGATAGGATTTAGCTCGATTTAAAATGTGAGTGAATTCAAACGCTTGATTTACATTCTGGAGGCGAGAGCCACGCAGTAGTAGAACTTTTTGGGTATATTTCCAAAACTAGTTTGAAGCGAATTCACCAAATTAATACTGAATAATAAATTATCGGGTACTTGATCAGCTCCTACATAATAATCTTTTCCTCCTACTCCAATTTCCGACTGATGAATATTAGCAACTATAGTAATTGTATAAGTTCATGTACGCATTGTGCTGTGGGATGAACTGGTAGCTTCCAGTTCAAGATATTTCATCTTGTATCGATTTCTTTCAGATTTTAGAACTATCGAATTTCGTGATCTGTACCTACTTTTAGTTACTGTGTTGTGCAGCATTGATTGGTCACCAGTTCTGCATCTGGTTCTGCTATATCGTTGTTCGCATTATTTTTCACAGCAGTCTCTCAACTTGTACAGATTGTACTGTGAGCTTCCAGATCTGTAACATTTCGATATTTCATATTACAACAGAGACACTGCTTGGCACACATCCATCGTGATCGAGGTTTTCTCAGGGAAACACCTCGCTAACTTCGATGACCTGAAACCCACAGCAGATCAGATTAGTAAAGAAATAATAATGAGGCAAAAATTTGTCTTATCCGAGGACTTCATCGACAGAAACCCCGCTCACTGGAAGACCTGAAACACACAGCAGATCAGATTAGTTCTAGATATTCATAGAAACAAGCATTTTCTAATTGGAGATCTCTGGTAGGCTTAATCCTCTCACCAGAAGACCTGAAACATTCAGCAGTATCATATGAGTATGTGTTCACAGACTAGTACAAAGTTTTGAGTCCGAGCTCTAATTGCAAGCTAGCTGCGAGACTCTGAACTACTCAAACACATGCATAAAGTGATAAAGAAGGGAGCATGCAACTGATAGACAAAGAGAAGAGGAAAAAGTAGAAGCACAATAGAGAATTGATGGCATGGTGGTCGGCGATCCTCTTCGACGTGTTGGCTTCAGGCTCAGCATCTCTCCTCAACTCTGAGCTCCACGTTAACACAGAGCTGAGAGATAGCATGTTGCCCAGTCCAACAATCGCATGGCTTTATTCTTAATTCTGAACAGTAAATTGAAGTTTTATACAAAGAAGTTTTTAATTAATCTGAGTAAGAATTTAAGTTTTTCTGGTGCATAATTATGCAGGTTCCATGACCTCTGAGACTCAATAAAGGAATATTAGTAAAATGCATTTAATACTGGGAACAAGTGATATAGATAAAAACAACTCATGCCAAATATCTGCGATTGTAGGATGCTGTGAAACGAATAAACATGCCCGCTTAAGAACTACCTGCCTAGCCGTTCGCGACTCCTTCCTACCCATATCTATATTCACCCCCAACTCAACGAATCGATTTGATGGAACCCCAAAGTTGAGACCGATGTTCCCAAATCAGTCTCAACTCGAGATTCTTGTCATTAATAAATAATAACGCGCACATACAGGTCGTCCTGCATTCAGCACCCGGCCTACCCATTCCTACCTATGTCCACCTATATTTAATTGCGAACGACATTTTCACCAACACACTCATTCCGTACGCATCAATCATACAACGTGGTTCAGGACTTACTTTGTTGAGATTCACTGTAAGGGAAGAACGGGTTAGTACATCCTATCCAGAATTTGTTGAATTTGAGTTGGCTTTTTTGAATTAAATGAATGAAACATCAAAATATATTGTAATATTTGCAAAGATTAATCTGCAGATGTTGGAATGATATAATGACTGGACAAACTTGACTAGTAAATAGTTTTATCAAGTAAGAACCAGCTCAAGTATATTGAATTAGTTTCAAAGCAGTTCTCGAGAACTTAAATCAATGAGTCTAATTACACAATGATTATGCAGACAAAATTAAATATTGGTACCACCATGCCACGCGATAGAAAAGATTGAGGAAAGATAGACAGCAAAATCAAAGCATGCGACTCACTGACTCTGCCGAAGTTGATTTTCTTCTTCTGGATACACTGCATTCTGGAGCCGTTACCTGAGAAGTTCCATCCTCTTTGTATCAGTTTTCTTGGTCTCTATGCAAACATTCTTTCACCACAAAAGTCCTAGCACTCAAGTCTCAACACTCAAGAGTCTGCACACTGCATCGCACCACACACTATCTGTAAATTTGCAAGAATATGGTTGATTAGGTTTTGATATGTTGCTAATTTTATCAAGGCTTTATCAATAATAAAGATTTCAGTTTACAGCTACACACACCTCACTAATAACAGTATTGGCTCAATAATTTGTACAATTTGGTGATGACCGTACCGAGGTACAACAATCAACAAACATGAAAACAAACGAAGACGCGCGTTCAATCGCTGCTAATGCAGGTTCAAACCTGCTCGAACCGCGCTTCGATTTGCTAGCTCATCCCTGCCATCTGACGCCATGAAAATGCAAGCGATTTATAACTTTTCTCGTGAACTGGAAAGCGATAATTACATAGCCCAATACCGTTGATGCGCAATTAACAGAGAGGAGCACTATTTTTCACGAACGATACCCGGATTCCCTCCATTAGATTGATATTTACGAAGCGAATATACCCCCTTGCCGGTCCGAGGCTTGGGACTGCGCATGGCGACCGAACGACGCAATCACAGAGAATCATAAATTCCAAATTTATACTTACTCAAATGTTGCTAGGAAGTCCGCACTTGTCCCAGTTCGTTGATAGCAACTATAGATCGACATTTTGTAACAATTCAGAGTTTGTCGCACAATATTTCAACAATAAAACTCGAAATAAACGGAGCGATGTCGTGCTGCTGCCTGTCCTGCCGCCTCGACCCCAAAGGATATGACGATAGCGCGATCGTCTTTTGTCTACCGGCCAATCACCGATCGCGACGTTCGGCGGCCGGTTTCGAATTTAAATAATAATTTCACGAGATTAAATAAACTTTATAAGCGATATTAAAATGCTAAAAAATTAGAATAAATTGCCCGTTATGCTTGTTATATCTGAACCTCACTCTCCACATTGTACATGCGATATTTCACCGATATATTTAAATTCAATTTCAACAATTTGACGATCTTATGAACTACATAAATCCCAAGTATAATAATAGTAGATAGTTTCCCACTTTCTGCGATGTATTAAATAAAGGTTTTAAAAAAATTCTATCTTTTGCTGCAGTTTATAAATTACAAAATGTTTAAAAATCGCGCTCAGACGATCTCGGTGATTCTATTCAAATATTGAATATATTTTAGTGCAATCAGTGAGCATGAAAAGTCCACACGATGTAACCTTATCGAACACTGGTATAATGCACCAATGTTTCCCAGTTTAATGTACATAAAATGACCGACTGAAGGCTATAAGTTCACTCTTCCCGACGTCGAAAAAGCTTGTACTTTATTAAAAAAAATTATTAAATATAATCATATCTGATAGGAAAAATAAGCGGTGTATTTTTCTTGGCAAATAATTTTGAGGGGATTATTTCCCCCCTGTTTCGATTACAGATACTGCCGTTCATTTACCGTTGCTTGGGTTCCCGGCACCTTCCGTTCGAGGGTAATACTTTTATCCATCTTGATTCTCACCCAGATATGTTGATCCCGAAGGATATGCAGGCAGACGTTGTCTGGGATAAAAACCAGCTTTTTGAGTGAGTATAAATCCCAGCTTTTACCGTCTCTCGGTTTTATCTCCTGCCGTGTAAACTGCAGCTGATGGTTCTCTGTATTTTATATAAGTTCACTAACTAATCGATGAATCCAGAAATTTTATCCTCCAGTTGTGGATACGAAGGAGTCCGCCTTACCGTATTTTCCACCCTTAACAATCGATTGAAAAATTTTGCAGTTTTTCGAAATAGAGTGACAACATTTTTTGTAAATTCGTGTTCTTTGGTTTTTAGTCAGATAAACTTTGATAAATAAAATACAATTTTTCTTGCGTATTTATATAAATCCTATACCAGTTTCTAGAAGCTCATTTGGTATGGTTTCATACATAGCCACACATTGTCAGCTATTTTCCTATAAAACATCGTTGATTTATGTGTACCAACTCGAGTTAAGTATTCGTGCCAAATGCCAATTATGCAACAACGTTAGTTCTCATCACGCAGACCGATATTATAACGATTAGGATAATTGGCGTTCTTGTGAAAGTTCAGAAAATAGGTTGCTAGAAATACACATCTATATATATAGAAAACCCATGCTGTGGGTGGAGAATGTGTATATAATATATATGTAAACACATTTATGCATTATACATGTATATAAATATAACGATGCTGTTGCACCGCGGTACTTCGATGATCATTATATCATTAAAAAAAAAAAAAACATTGAAACATTAAAAAACAATAAAATAAAATACCTAATAAACGATTTTATTCCTTGCATTCAAGGTAAAATCTCGCCTTGCGTTCAACAACACCCGGATACTCATAATATGCCGTTTATCATTGAAGGCAAATTTTTCATCCGATTGCTGCAATTACACTTCGATATTTTATCCATATAAAGATATTACATTAAAAAATATCGATAGCCTGCAGCTGATTTCTGCCAACATCTGCTGTATATATTTTTGTTACAGTGACATCCGGTTTAACCTGCACGAAAATTTTTGCCGACGTACATGTTACACAAATGAAACGTATAGGATGCTAAAAAAAAAAATTTATCGATCTGCACAGTATAGGGTAGTTCATAAATAAAAATATAAATATAGTCCCATCTGTTCCAAAGAATCTGGTGGATTCGTTAAATAACTTCCATTCCCGATAGACATTTGAAAAAGAAAAGAAAAATGAAAATAAAATATTACCTCCATATAATTAATAAGGTTTGAATTTATCGGGATAAGGTTATAACGGGCGTTTAACCTGTGGAATTTCAAATATATAAATATATGCGCAACGTATAAAAATAGTGTTTTTTTCTTTCTTTTCTTCTTTTCCTCTTCATTTTCTGTACACAGTGAAATCAGTATAGAGAATTGGATGCTTCCGGCGGCGTATGCGGGTCACCTGAAGCACCTGATCTGGGTGAAGCCGCCCTGGGCTACGCAGATGCAAGACGGGGTCTCAACTTTCTTCATTGGGAAGCACAAGGACAACGGATGCATAAGGTAAGTCAAAATAACAACCATCGGTTTTATTGCCGCAACTCGCGACGTACCAAAATACTCCGATGCACTTGCTGACTTTTTTCTTTTATCGAAATTAAAATTCGCATCGCAACTCCACGGTTCTATGATCGTCTTCCACCCCCCATTATATTTTTTATCATAATCGTATTCATTTTGTGAGATCTATTCGACGACAAAGATCGATAAATCTTCAACGCGATTCGCAATGCTCGATATGTTTAATTTTTCTTTTTTTTTCTTTCTGCTATATCATTATTATATCATTATTGCTGTTGTCCTGTTTCTTTTTTGAATTTGGTATTCACACAAAATTATGCATAACGTATTTCGCGCGTGTGTAAAAGGAACTTAGTGAAAGCGTGATGATGATAATGATAATGATGATGACGATGATGATGATGATCGTTTGCTCGTAATCGTGTTGGTACATAAAAATGCGTATATAATGATGTAAAATAACGTGTAAAACTTATCTCACCGAAATCATTTGTACATATGTACACGTGCGGCATATATATATATTTATAATATATATTTGAGTGCTCGAAATGCGATGCAATAATTTTCCCGCGCAGCATTGCAGAGGTATAATACATATAATGGACGGTAAGAATAATACTGAAACTCTCGCTAACTATAAAAGAGTTGAGGAAGCAGAACTAAAAACGTGATCACCTGCCTTCAATTTCTTGATTCTTGTCTTTCGCTTTTATTCATATTACATGTATATACATAAGTAATGTTCCGTCCAGAATCGCGTGCTGCATTCTGCAGTTTTATGTATTCCATATAAAGACATACGAATGCGTATCACCGATGTAATGATAAAAGGACCATCGATTCAACCTGTTAAATATATATACACATATATAGATAGATATCGGCTTCGAATCTATTTTGCGGATCTTAAAAAGAGTAACAAAAAAAAAAAAAAGAAAAGAAAAGAAAATGAAATAAGATGAAAAAAAATTAGATCGGCGCGCTCGTCGCATCGTCGCGGATTCTGCGGTATTATACAGAAGCAGACTTGAACTTTCTGCTTCTGCAGATCAGGAGTAAAAATGACGAAGTATTTGCAGAATTCGTGGAATTCTTTATATCCTCCGAATAAGGATTGTGCAGAACTCCGACGCGAGAAACTGAACCGCAGAGCAGCAACAGCACGGGGTACGAACGCTAAGGTCTTAAGAAATCCCATGTGCTGTACTGCGGCGGTATGGTATAGTATATCGGATGACTATAAGAGTTTTCTACGTATATTTCTACGCCGCTACTGGAACTTCATGCCGATCGAACGACTTGCAACTTACAACAACTCGCGAGTACGTGTACTGCGGTGGACAGTTGGACAAGCTGAAGTGCGCTGTAAAAACGCATCACTTCTGTCGCGCGGTATGCATTCTAAATCGCGATCGCTTACATATATACGTGCCTATATATATGTATATAAGCTGTACATATATTGTATGTATGTACGTATCTTGTACATACGATCGGATAAACAAACTTTTAGTCACATATTTTATGTAGTCTATGAACAAACTATAATACACATCGAAACGCACAAAAATTTCACCATATTGAAAACCATACGCGTCTCAATGCGGTGAAAGCTCTACCTGCATATAACAACCTATGTATTACATATGTATAATATACATGCTGCTGCAGTGGAGCTAATTTATCAACCACTAGGATAATAACTTGTGCTTCATATGCATATATGCGATCTACGATTTACGATCGATCCTTCCCGCATGTGCATATAAAGAAGATTTTTACTTTACATTTTCAATTCGTTCTATCGCACACGGTTTTTCAACTTGTCTACATTTTTACTTGTCCGAGATGTCGTAATTTTTTTTTTTTCACTTTCTTTGACGAACAGAATCTTGCAGACGTCAGTCGGGTTCGGAAAATCTTGCAGCTCGAAATCCTTAGGGCGTTTCAAAATGTGAACATTCGCGGCCTGCGACGGCGATTCTCGTTCAACCAAATTTTCGAACCAGAAAAAATGACGTTGGTACATGAGAAGTATATGAGGTCGTACATAAATAATATTTCATTACATAGCGAATGTATATTATGCATATGGTTCGCGACCTGATTTACTTCACTGTGTGAAGGTAGGTATATACGTGTCAAATTACTCTACCAGTTAGATATGTGAACGTGCAGCCCGAGGAGACGGAAGCTCGTACAGTTTTATTTCTTTCTTGCTTCGCTTTTTTGTTCCTTGCAGTTTTTTAATTTGACTTTTTTCTCTTTTTATACCTATTCATTTTTTCGCAACGATTCGCTTTACGCTGCAGCATACAACGCGCCCGGTAGTTTCTTGCGTCTAATTTGTTTTCACACCTATAATAAGGCAACGCTAATTAATTACCCTACTTTTATCTCGCATATAGATAATATGGGTATATACGTAATTAAATGAGTATAATAATTTGATCGGCAATTTTTAATCATTTATTTTTGATGGATTTTTTTTTGTTTTCAGGAATCGCCGTCGCTATCTTATAATTTTTGTTGATTACCTCTTTTTTGTTCCTTTTTCTTCGAAGCTCCTTCCATTCTCTGATAGGCCACGTGCTCATTATTCGGATTATACGTGATGATCGTCGTTGCGTGACGTCCGTGTCGGGATTTGACGCACCGAAGACTCGCTCGGACGAGAAGAATAATTTAGCTATAGTTTTCGACCAATCGACGGCTTCACACTTCCTCTTGATTCAGATAAAATTTTATGCATTAAAATTTTTACGATCTTATTTAATTACCCCTGCAGTACGGTAGTTATATAGGTACACGTAGCAGGTGTAGCTTAATTCCAGAAAATGGATAAAAAAAAAATTAGAAAAAAATAAACTGTAATGAATAATTCGATGCAGCGGAGGAAAAAATTTAGGAAAAAACGATGAGCGACGTGGTTGAAAAAAAAAATCACAAAAAGTTATTTTCACTTATAATATAATTTACCGACGATTGATCAAGATCGGGAGTTATTACGTTGATGGGAGTTCCTTCAATCTTTAATACATATATACATGTATATAGTAACCTATAATACGTGTAGTTCGTAAACGGCTGATCGATATCGTGAAGATCGATCCAGTCAGCGTGTAATCTTTTATAAATCGTACCGATTTGAACCTCGTAAATCGAATCAGCTCATGTATCCCCATCAACGGTTCATATTTTCCTCAACGATCTTCAATCACGATTTCTGTTGCAGATACACCCACTATTATGCGTACATATATACCATACGTTTTCATATACATTCGCCATAAACTATATACATATAGAAACCGATCACTGATCCAGCGGATGTATATTGAATCGCGGGTAATCAAATTCCCGAAGGATCTTCACCGCGTAAATAAAATCCACGATGCTGCGGCTATAGATCACTATATGTATGCATACGTTATACACCGAGGCGCGAAAAGATTGTTTCGATTTATGAAAAATAAAAAAGAAAATAAGAAAATCAGCGCACATATACGTTTATTGATTTATAATTCAGTGCGTATATCGCTTATGTGTATCATTATAGGTGTTATATGTAATATTTTATTCGTGCAATCTGGACGTGCGTAAAATTATTATTTATTTGGTGTTTATCTCCCCGCATATAATTGCGATTGGCGATTTTCTCTCGCCTCTCTTTTATTGTTTCCTTTTTCAAAATTCTTACATGTGCAGCGGACGAAGTAGAACCGGGTTCGTTGAGATAATATGTAACGAGTTGTAGAATTCGCGTACCGACCGGAAAGTATATAGGATATCGTACGTGTTATATCCCGCAGTTATGTGAAAAAAAAAAAATGTATTTTATTTATTTAGTTATTCATTAGTTTTATTTTAGTTTTTTTCTCGAAAAAATCTCGTCCCACTAGAGATAATCAGCTGTGACGGAACAGAATGTTGTTAGTTGGAATGCGCGCTATGGGTTACAGTGCACGACGGGTATTTGGACCAGGTTATTATACGCTCCATAGTTATAATATAACATAAATTCCTGTATATGTATATCTTTAAATATTTACAATTACAAATATCTCCACAATTATTTTTATATCATTCTAAAAATACAAAAATTTCCACTTTTTTTTCGTATTTAGTTTTTTTTTCAAACATCTTACGGATAAATCCAGTTATAGGAAACGGTATTTCGCACGAGGTAACATAGAGCATTATATTTTGCCTTACCTTTAACAATAATCATCAAGTATACGTAGAGCACATATGTATGTGGGCGGAAAACTACCTATACCAACCCTGTATGAATACGGGGACTGCTGCTGCGGTACTGATCGATTATGACAATATAGGTACGCTATTTAGATTTAGATTCGCGATTTGAAAAGGCGCGTTATAACATTTTGCACAAGCTGTTAAACTCGGAGAATGCGATTCTCGTGTATAATATAGAAGAAAAGTTACGTAGGCCTGCAGCAGACTGGCGCATACGAGACACACCTTATAGTTCAATTTAAAATTATAAATAAATTCCCATCAGTTTTTCCGGATTTTCATCTTCTCCCGTTTCCCCTCTGGAGTCCTAATTTTTCCATCCACCTTATTACGGAGTCTGATTCTAATGTCAGAAAACGAATGAGGGACGGCAAATACCGTGACGAACGTGTTAGCTGTTGAAGAGGATATACATACATATTATTGCATGGTTTCATACATGGGAGTGTACGTAAAAATTCTATCTGCGGTTCACAGTTTGCCGCGTTTGCTGTCTGCCAGTTCACTTTTGCCGACAAAATACATAATATCCTCCGCAATGTAGTGTAATATTTTCTCAACATCGCTTCTAATTTTGCTGCAATTATATGCGCATCGGAAATGCACCTTTATACGTGCATTTGCTGCCGCTGCTGCTGGACGTCTGCATAGCTGCAAAAATGGCCGCGCGAGATTCAACGTGTACGTAAAATATGCAAGGTGTTCGAATACGCACGTATAATACTTAGATATAAGTACGATATAGAAAACTTACGCAGCGAAGCGCAAGCAGCTATTTGTCAGGGGGTGCAGACTGACGGCGATTCTCAGGGGATTCCATCTTTCGTGAGAATTTTATAATTTCCCTGCTTCATTATCGCCGCACATACATCCGATTCCCCCAAGCGCTGCAATTCTGCGCGATCAACTAAAGATTTGATAAAAATTTTCCGAAATTGGAAAAGAAAAAATAGAGTCTCTTCTCATAAAGTCGGGAACGAAGGAAACTAGAATAGAAGAAGAAGAATCGAAGACAAAGAAAAAAGGGAAAAGAGAAATACAAAAAAGTAGATAGATAAAAAATTGAAAAACTTTTATGAATTTACAACCCGTTGCCATTCGGTACTGGTGGTAATAGGTGCCCGCCGTTGCTGCCGTTGGTGCAGTTGCTCTGGCATAATATGTTGATTGTAAATCATACAGGTCGGTGAAATTTATTAGCCGGTATTGCAAACCATACGCTTCGTAGTGGTATAAAACGTTGGCATATATATACCTATTATGATACCTTCTTATACGCGTATATACCAACGTACCATGTACTTAAACGTACGACGTGCTATAATGCATTTTATCACATAGGAACTGCTTATACTGCAACCTTGCAGAAAACACGGCCGCGGCGCGATCGACTTGAAACTCCGCCGCTAATCGTCGTCTTTTCTATGTGCTGTCTAGAAATCTTTTTTCATTCATTCCTTCCTTTTCGTTTTTTTTTCTCGCTTTTGATTCATTGTCAGCACTAAATCGAAGAAAGAAAAATTCTAGAAAACGTGTAGAAACTTGTAGAAGAAACCTCGTTCCACTTTGTCCCGCGATGTCATGTATATGGCATTTTCAGTGAGAGGTGATCGTTGATCGATTTGATGGGGATTGTTGAGTTACAGAAATTGTTCATATGTATAATTAAGTACGCTTACATACGTGTATTTATTTTACATTATATGCACAGACGCGTACGTGGAACGGAACACCTAGAAATGTGATAGTTGCGAGATATGTTTTGCTGTGCAGGAGTTTAAGTATAGCGGTGCAAGTAGGTAATAGATGAATAATAGTTGCGGCTGAGATGAGGCATTGAACAATGAGACCAAAGTTACGGAACGTGTCAGAAGAGTCCGTTTCATAATTCTAATAAATCACTAGCTTAGCAACCTTTATGCGCCGGACGCAACCCTGAGTACTCCCACGTGACGAGGACGCGCTGACATTTCAGAATTTCTCCCATTTCGAAATCTACATATATGTTACCGTATATTTACAATGTAACTAATATACACAACCTGCACGTATCTCGAGTGCGATCGTAAAGGTACTCGATAAATTTTACCGATATTTGTACAACCGCGTTTCCAGTCCCACCGATCATTTTCGTAAGCCAACGGCAGCCATCTTTTTTGAATAATCGCGGTACAAGTCTAGCATATTTCCGACACACCCCCTGTGTAAAAAAGAAAAAATGTATGGTCATGCCGGTTCTCCAAATTCCCACGTTCTTCACCGAACCAGAATAATCCTCATAGATCTTGATGAATTTCGATCGTTTTCATGGTGTCCAGGACTTTTTGTGTCTCAGTCCCGATTGTCAACGATTTTCAAATCCGAATGTATCCATCGCGCAGCTGTAGTTAAACCGCATAATATTAATCTTCAGCTAGACGTTAACCTGCAGACAGAAAAAAAAAAGATAAGAGGTAAAAAGGAAGAAAATAGTTAAGAAAAATGAAAAATCCTGGTGAATCGATCGACGGCAGTGGCTACTGTGGCAGCTTACTTATAATGTGTTTATAATAAGATGCTCCTATCTTCGCAGCTTACATTTTATCGTTTCCACTTTGCAGCTGCCCATGTTTCTCACCTCGCTTCGTAGCGGCCACGTACTATACGTATGTATACGTAGGTTACATACCTTTATACATAGGTATGTACATACTTACCTACCACATACGCATGCACGTCGACGTTGTCGCCGTGTCGTTTCGACTTCGATAACGATTCCTTGGCAATGACACGCGTCCGAACGCCTGCACGTGTCATCCGTCGAGCTGCACGCATGTTATACGTAGTTATATGTATAGAGTGCGTATGTAAACCCTGCATATTCATATACAGGTATGTCACGGATGTCCACTGGTCGTACGCACATCTATTTTATTTTATTGCACACTGCAGAGGAACGTTCGTTTTAATGCTGCACATGAGAAATCGCGGATGGAATCGATCTCGCGGATATTAGCATATTTATACATACCCCCGCATTATTCAACGTTCGATATTATTTATATGCATATAAATAATGATATTATATATATGTATAGTTTCTCTATATATGGTACCATCGATGTCCATGTACACATGTGTATCGCGTGTCCAAATACGTTATGATCATTTAGAAATGTATCGTTCGACTAATAAACCGATACGTTATATAAGCCGGCGGAAACTGCATTACGAAGATATTCGCTGCATCGCTCAATTCTCCAAAGATATTAAAGGCGACATATTTTATAGAGGTATAACTACGAATTATGTACCAATAAATACCATATATATACGCTTCTATTGATACCGAGAAACAGATTTACGTCAGGATCAGGGAATTACTTACATTTTATTATACCGGGACGATTACATGTCGCACGGTTTCAATTCTTTTTTTTTTCCTCTGAAAATCGTTAAACTTTTCAAACAGACCCAAGTTACATACAATATATGTACGATCGTTGCATATGAGAGTTTATCGGTGTGAAAATGATTTAGTATTCCGATCATATCCCGCAATAGATCTCGACATTATATTATAATAGCTGTTATAGCGCAATGCGCGTGGTTCTATAGGAATATGTAATATTATGAATTTAATTGCGTAACAATTAGATGGTACAAAGAAGGAGAAGAAGAAGAAAAAGAAAAAAAAAGAAATAGGAAAGAATCAACAACGCGTTGCAGCCCACATCTAATTCCGCAGCTGTTATAATAACATATTGTCTTGTTACATATCGTGTATTGCGATGATGTAGTGTGATTAAAATCATCGTATTATATATACGTACAATTCTCTCACGTGGGGTCGGTCGTCATCGTCTCGACGGACACCATATTCCTCAGGTACGTTTATCTGTTTGTACGTATCACCTCATCAAGATGATCGCGATCTACGATTATACCATAAGAACTAACCGCCGCAGCACCAGCGAGTTAACAATAAGAATAAGAGGAAGGTAAAGAGATAAAGAAGGAGACGGAGGAGAAGAATAAAAAAAAAAGAAGCGGAAAACATGGCGAGCATAGGTGTGATACGAATGCATATACATAGGTATACCTGTACGTATACGATATTTTATATATAATATAAAATACACCTGTGTTGAATTCCTTTCACGATGTATGTTAGCCGCGGTGAACGCGCGCACTTGTAGGTTGGAAACATATTTTAACGCCCGCCCCTTTTGCAGCAGCAAAAGCAGCAGCAGCAGCAGCAACAGCAGCGGCAGCGGCAGGCCGCAAATGCATCGCGTCGTCCTGCTGCAGCGGCGGTACGTCGTCGTCGAGAGCAACGCCATTAAAATTTATTCCTTTTCCTTAAGCCGTATGCAATTACCAGAGTAATTAATTGCGCAAACTGTCAATTATAATCATACACATACATATATAGGTATTTAGAATTATTTGTTGCATTTTATTTCATTCTCTCTTTACCTATATAGACGCAGAACTGCAGTACTGCTGCTATGCACCGCCGTATTTCATCCTAAAGATTTTCAAAATAATAAATCACGCCCGGGTCGTAATAACCCATTATGCCAATAACGGTGACGATATATCGATTATATCGTTCTTCGGGAAACTGCTCGTTAATTAATCCCTCATTTAATCAATCACCGTAGTTTCCTCTTCTTTTTTTCTCTGATCTTCCACACAATATTATTTACTTATTTTTCAATCTTTTCACATCTGTTCCCGATTATAGAAAAAAAATATCTGCGGGCAGATTGGAATTGAAATTTTAAAAGCTGCACCGATAATTTTTCATTATCTAAGCGTACCCCAGAATAGGTGATGGCCCAGAAAGTTATAGCATGCATCCAAAAATTTGGTTACTTCTATAAAATTAATTTCCACATTGCTCAATTCCAGCTCTTGCGTAAATCGACTGCGATTTATTTTGAAGAATTTAATATTTTAAGCTCACCTTTTTTGGGACGTATAAATTATACGTATATATTCAAACTGGTGCAGCAGGAGCAAGCAGCTCGCGAGAGTTGGCAATAAAATTTTTGCTTCGCGGGAGTTGCATATAACTATAAGTACAACGCGGCTGCTGCGGTACCGCGGCTATAAGCTAGCTAGCATGCAAGCACATTTCGCATCGACTTAAATAAACCCGCACTCTATGGGCAAAATCGCGTTCCGCATGCATGTATAGAAATAATTCTAGATATTCCCAATGTACCTGTCCTGTAATAACCATCAACATTTACGAGTATCGAGACTATCCGCTGCGCACTATTCGAGTATAGATTGCGGCGAAACGAAGTTATACGTACAACCATTTTTTTTTTTTTTTATTTCATTTTATTTTGTCTTTTTCAATTTTCTTTTTCTATTCTGAATTAGCGGAAATAAGTACACCACCATATGGTGTACGCTCTGTAAAGTCGCGCGTTAAGGAACTTTGCACCGCATCTCCCTGTACACGCGATATCTTGTAAACTTTTTTTTTTTCTATCTTCTCATTTACTCACCGAGTATCGCGACTGCTTTTGTCGTTTTGCCATGAATTTTTACTTTTTATTTTTCAATCCAGCTGCGTCGTTTAATATAAATAAAATAAGGTTCCGATCCTCGTCCGAGCTATAAACTGTTGATTTTAATTCAATTTCCGCTACAGAATAGTACAAAAATGGGGGAGCGAAGAAACGAGGAATGGCGCGAGAGACGTGAGATTTTATTTCCATTTTTTTACCGTATAATTTCTATGAAAAATTATGACAGTAGGTATCTGAGATATACATCGATTATACAGCTCGACCGTGTTTGAACGGTGAAGATATTTAATTGCCGATGAGATGGGGTAAAAAGAAAGAAAATTAAAAGATTGAAAAAAAAAGGAGGAGAGTCGGAGAGCGTTGGTCTATTTTTACAGATTCCCAGATCGCCTTGTTCGGGCGAGTTTTTAATCGTGGGAGACAAAGCCTGGTTTGTGCCGTTGTGGTGCATTCGCTTGTAACTTACTTTATGGTAGGTATGAAGCTCTTTCGCGATTCTTACCTTTGCACCGGTGCGGTAAACGCTCGGTTATGTTGCCGGTGCGATCAACGCCCTGCAGAACCCACCACCATTCAGCGGGAATAGCAGCAGCAGCAGAAATACGAACGATAAACCTCGGACCAAATAAGGATAAGAGCATCAAGGGCAGGTACATAAAGGTCGTTTTAAGAAATGATTCCCTATAGAACCTGCGACTCCGGGAACGACAGCGATTAAAAGAAAGCAATGATCATAAACAAAAGATCGAATAAGATCTTCTTCTTCTTTTTTTTCTTCTTCTTCGCTTGATCTTTCTTTCATTTCTTGGAGATTCGATGAAACTCGAGGTCTGAAAAATCATCGTTATACTCTTTCGATCACTGATTTCTAGTTTTTCACTAAAAATTCTTGAATGATCTATTCGTTACAGACAATAGAAAAAATGAAAGAAAAAGAAAGCTGAAATGGTACCGTAATTACGATAATTGATGGCTTTGCAACATCCATAATAATTGGTAATATTTCATAAAGTTCTACGCGCTATTTCAGCCCTCCATATTTACGATACGACGTCTGTCACATCTACTATGCAGATCTTACGCCACAATTGTTCACACTACACGCTGCGTGAGCCGTTACAGAGAATGAAAATACATAAAATATTGAAAAGACGGAAGCAGAGAAAAAAAATTGCCACCGCAAGCTAGCTCTTCGTCTTCAAATTCAAAAATTGAAGAAAAATTTTTTTTCTTCCAGAAGTACGAGTGCGTGTTTCACTTGAGTATAGTTATTGAATTATTTCACTGATTATCAAGGGTGGCGTATTAGATCCTCCACCCCACTGTATACATATTATAAATTAAACCCTTCGGCGAAATTACCAGCCTTAAATATTCTCATGGTGTTATTACATTCTTTTTAATCCCTCGCGGAAGAAGCGGTTAAGGGAAGAATTATAGCTACACACCATATTCAACGTTAAACTTTTTCTTTTTTTTCTTCTTCTTTCGCTCTTCCTTCGAGATCGTTTTTTTATTTTTCTAAATTTATTTCTCATTTTTCGTTAACTACGAATTGAGTAATAATTATGGTGGTAATTATACAAAAGCAGATAATTATACAGAGGTAGGTAAAATGAGAGAAAGAAAATTGTGTACTAATGATAATGATAATAACGAGGATAATGATAACAAATAAATAAATAAAAGTATAATTTTACCCTCCGGAACGACTTTTTAGCGTATATTATACGAAATTGAATCATTCCGCGGTCCGCCTATATAATAATTCGTTTGGTAAACCTGCCCCTTTTATATCGCAATTAGTCTCTTGGGACGTGGCTCGTAACATATATACGTATATGCGTACATGTATACACCTTGTCGTACACCATGTAAGAGAAAATAATTAGGATTTAAACATTTCTATAGAAAATTGACCACATATAAATACGACGAAAAAATGAAAACCGTGCGCACGGGCTTCTCTCTCCTCTTCCCTCTTCTTCTCTCCTCCTCAAGCTCCGATGACCAAGTATTATGGGAGTTTATATAATATATATGTTAAAGCGAGTACTTACCTCTTTATATTTTCTGTATAAATATATATACATGCCCTGCTGCTGCTGCTGCTGCTGCCGCTGCTGCTGCACCTGTAATTAAAATTTTATAATTGACCACGGTGCAGGGAAGATAATAACAGATGATAGTATTACGGGAAACGAGACCCGACCAGCGACGAAAGGGAACCCTTCAAAAAATATTACCGATTATTAAAATGAAAATTATAGAAGAAATTATTGACGAGAATAAAAACAACTTACATATTCTATATCCTTATTACAGACAGCGATGTTCGCTGAAACACGACGACGAAGACGATGATAGAATAATCGATGTGTATGACGTATCATATTTCGTTACGCCTAACGCGATTCTCATCTTTCCTTATTCTTTCTATCTGAAAATCAAAAAGTTTTTTTTTTTTCTCAAATGTATATGAAGATTATGTATAGTAATAATATTGAAAGGTATGTACAACTATATAAGGCAAAGAGATCTGCAACTGAGGCTGTAAAGTATGTACCGATACTGTATAAGTACCAAGGGGGTGAAAAGAGGGGGGGTTAAAAATCGCAGTATGCAACGCGCGCGGCGCTATTAAAGAACCGCGCCGCGGTTTGCGATGTTTTACTACCGCGCAGTAAATGCAGGATATGCAGGTGAACTGCAGCAAACCAAACGCGTTTTCAGAACTTTTAAATTCACTTAGAGCTATCCGGCATGAAGAGAGCTTATGCTCGCTTAAATTAAAAGCCGCCTATCCGCGACCCCATTACGCCTCAATATTTTGCGATTTACGAAGTGAAAAAAAAAAAAAAATACTCCGGATAAATGGCGAATGAAATTTTATATACTATATTTAATATTTATATACATGTATACGATTTCATATCCTGTTGCTATAAAATTGAATCCTTGGAATCTACGAGCTATGTATAATAATTTTTAATATAGAATTAACTGTAACGAAAATAAATAAATAAATAAGTAAAATAAAGTAGGTCAATGATTATAATCGCAGCTCATTCTCAAGATACTATAAATTCTAATATCCCCATTTATTACCACGTCTTATACAGTAGAAAATTTTTCATATAAAGTACATAAATTTTCAGTTGGTAAATTTCTTCTCTTTCTTTAAACAATTATATACGGAGTTTAACGGTAGATGATTATCTCTAGGTGTATACAGTAATTAAGACCTGCAGATGCGGGAAAATAAACGAAGGATATATTGCATCGATATTGCAGATTTCGATTAACCCTTGCACTCATCTATAAAATACTCACGGCATTTATATCTAAAAAATGTCGGTAGAATTAGAAGAGAAAAAAAAAACAAAAATCTTCAATTAATTTTTTCGCAAAGAACTGCCGTGCAGTATAGAACCTGCAGCATAATATTCAGGCCGACGTGTTAACTATACCGGATCTAAATCGTCGGTTAAGTTATTATATTACAAGTGCTGAGATATTCCGCGACTCGATTTTTCAACACACTTTATAATATTTTATCTATCCGTCCTTCTCTTTCCGCGGTGCGATATTTACGCACCTGTGCAGCACGCAGTAGTATTTCGCTATAATATCGCAGTTTACACGGATGGGTATATAAAGTTTTGCGGAGAGTAAAAGAGAAGAAAAAAAAAAAAGGAGAAAAATTACGCCTCGAGCAACGCCGACGCCGCTGCCGTATAACTTTGAAAGCAGAAGCAGAAAACATCCGCGATATAAATGCAGCAGGACACGTTTAGAGTGTCAATGAAAATTGCACAGCGTGAAGTTGTTGCCAGTATATACATTATAGTATATACGCACTCTATATAGACGTAGAAAATTAATCAACGCGACTGCGCGTCGTGCAGTGTATCAATTTATACATAAGCATAATCTTTTTCTTTTTTCTTTCTCTTTAAAAGAAACTTTTTTTCGCCAGTTAAATCCTTTACGCCGTTATAAAGCTATAACTGCCCGCTGCCAACAACTTGGAATTATATAAACGCTGCAGGATGTATATATTATACGTATGTCTATACCTATGTAGAGATCTAATGGAATATCGCGAGGGCAATTAGGATGAATAAAAGACGCGTCTTCTTCTTGTGCGGTAAACTCGTGCGAACCAGCCTGCGAATTATCTATTTGCCACGGTCCCGATCAATCGCCTTTACAATCCCTATGTCCAAACGTGCCTCAGAGCCATCGATAATCCCGATTACGATAGATCATATAGTATAAACCTATTAAATAAATCAGGACTCTGTGAATTTATTCCTCATGCAAATCCGCAGGATATAAGCCTAATTTCCAAACATACAAGGACGAAAGACTTCGTACTTTTTTTCGTTTGCTTCCGCGCCGCACCAAAGAATAAATTAGCAATCATCGTCAAAAATGTGGAAGCGCGAAACCGTTCGATTTTATTTTATGGTGGAACAGTTCTTACTTGAAAGAGCATCCGATCTCGAAGTGACACCATCGGTATATACGATGTTAACAAAAAAATGTGGAGCTACTTCTCACTTGTTAAAATAATGCGCATTTTTCAATGGACGTTTTGCCAGCTGCACGTACTCAGGCTGCGATGCGGTGGATTGAATAAATAATAATAAATTCTTATACGAGTTTGGTTTGTTTTTTCCTGCAGAGTTTGTTTCCGCTCGCGTCGATCAGTTGCAGATAGCTGTTGGAGGAGGCGCTGGTAGTGGTTCAAATAACCGTCTCGAAATGAGATTTTTGTATAAGAGCAAAAATTTCAGCACCACCTTAACTTTAGCCGTCGCTCGATCGCCGAATCGAGGAGTTACGCGAATCATGAAGTGACGTAGCGCGCTGATGTGGTACTGCAGGTTATAGTGGTACCGGTACCGGTACCGGCGATGGCGACGGTTCTCGTGGTGCACCAAGATCCAAGGGGCGACGCGCGAGAACGATGAGAATTCTCTCGGACAAATGTTATAAAGAACTCTACTTTAGAGTCCGGGGCAAAAGATATTCGCCGACTAATTGAATTTACGACGTTACTCTTACCGGTCTCCTTACCGGCTTCAGCATCGCGGGAGCAGCTTATAAGCGCGGCAAGGTTGCGTTCCTCCTTCGTTCTCTCATTTGTACTCTTGGTACCTTGGTATACTGCAGGTATATACACGTGAACCTGTACGCGGTTGAAAAGCCGACTTGAAGACTTGAAGTGCATGAGGACTTTGTTCGCTTCTTAAATTCGTTATTCGATCTATAGGTCCACAGCTCCTTCGTCGCGCGGCGCGGCTCGGCGTTTCTGCACCGATCCTGCAGGAGTGCAATAATCGTAATTTCAAAGTGCTACGGTGCGACGCCCAAATGCGTGGCGACTCGCTCGAAACGTTCTCTGCAGGAAACGAAAAACTGGCGAAAGCTGTATATCTCAGAGTACGCTATACATAAATTATTATAAAACCCTTTTCCTTTAACATTCGGCGCACCGACAATCGCGCCAAAAACCCCGGGGGCCCACCCTATATATACGTACGAGTGTAACTGATCATCATCTGCACGTCCTCTCGATTATACATTAACGAACACCACTTCTTTTTTCTTTTTTTCTCTTTTGGTCGTACGTATATATAGGTACTTGAAATATCATTTCTCCAATCCCGTTACGTCATCATGTTCATTGAAAAAAAAGAACGATAATAATGACAATAAACAAATGACTAAAAAAAGTGATCCGAAAACATATTTTCGATCTCGAGAATTATCGTTAAAAAAATTATACATTTTATACACAGCGTATAGGATTCATTTTACTCTCATATTTATTCGTACCTATGTAGATATTTGGTATATAAAAAACTACATGCCTGCATTGTGCAGATATATAGAAGTGCAGTATGGTTTTTTTTTGGTTTTTCTCTTTTTTTCTTTTCGTTCTATTTTCTACAATTTTTTTTCAACACCGTCACCTTCTCGAGCATCGTAATTAGAAAAAAAAAAAAACTCTTAATTATATCGTGCTCGTATATTGACAAAGGTTAGTTATATCGGTACACGGTATTGTTTTGATCAACATAAATTGATGTTGAAAGTATATAGTATATATGGGTTTGATCGAAGCGAACTGTACAGATGTTGGAGTTTGATCAATGCGAACAAACACCGACCGGTTTTCTGCATCTCCCGTTGTGATTTCGATTTCTTTTTTTCTTTTTTATTATTATTTATTTATTCATTTATTCATTTTTTTTCATAACTGACTCATCAACTCGATCATATTGTATATAGCTGGAAGCTACAGCGAACGAAGTAGGGTAAAAATCAAAAATTAAATAAAATCCGAATATCTTTTATAATAAATGAGAAAAATTTAGAATCTTGCAGGGAGCGTTTTATTTCGGTAATAATAATTGAAAGAACAATAATTCTAGTTTGATTTTTTGTTGATCTAGTTTTTTTTTTTTTTTGTCTTCCGTGTATACGATGGAAGAAAAAAGAGAGAAGGGGATGAAAGAAAAAAGAATGTCTATTTCTTCGAATTATTCTACATATACCTACGTCTGAATCACGTGGGATCATATAGTATATACGATATATACGCGGTGTAGAGAATACACGTGAGTTTTTTGTGGGCAGTTTTGCAGGGCGGTCTTTCATAATGGTTCATTATCGAGTTAGGCCCCTGCTGAGCGCGGACCGGGCTCCGCAGGTCGTTCTTCAACGGGCCCATCGCACTGGTATGCACATGAGGATACGTACGTACAAACCATGTGCCATATACCGAAGTGTGAACACGTAGATGTAGATATACATACATTTTCATTCGTTCGTTCGTTCATTCGTATACAGCTCCTTTCATTAGTTCTTCGTTCATGACGTATGGGTATACGAATACCTATATAAGCCACATGCGCGTAACAACGATCATCATCCAACAAAGATTTTACGCTCAGCAACGAGAACTTTTAAGCTTTATTATATATTATATCATATATTACGGGCGTATACACCTAGTACGCTTTGAACCGCATGAGTTTTACGTTCGTCTACAGCTACGCGCGCACAAGGTGTACTGATTAATGATTGTTCGACTCAGATTTATTTTACTGCGTCTCGAACGGGTCGAGAATAGATAAAACCAGGTATTCGTACGTAGGAAAAATTAGAAAAATATCAAAAATATTTTCACCATTCTGCAGGTCATTAATTAGCACCTGAATTTTTTTGTTACGTGACTTTTACAACGCTTTTTCTTTTATTGAAAAATTTTAGCTTTTTTCTTTCGTTTCGTTTTTTTTTTGTTGTTTTTTGCTTTTATTTTTAAGGTGTTGGGTTGAGGGAAGAGCGGAGCTGCTTGTTGGGCGGAGGGAACTTGGTGGAATACTTGAGCCATGCTTGAGCCAACTTGAAAATAATTGGATCGGCACAATTAGAGAGAACGCTGTGGTGTAGCGTATCCTACCTTTACTTGGGTTGGAAGTATAATATTCGCGCATTCGCGTACACTATTATGCTTCGTGGCGGCGTCGTGATTTCCCTCGGTTATTTAATATGGAAACGATTTTTCGCTCTCCAACGTTATATACCTGCAGAATTTGAAAAACAACCCTCGATCATGTATTCGACTCGCAAATTTTTCACCCCTATAGCAAAAATTATATCACGGCGACATCGATCATCTCTTCATATTATCGCGTATACCGAAACTTATATACCTACGTGGATAACGAGCCTACCTCCGCAACATTTTTAATTAACGTTTATCGAGATGTTCAACTTTTTAACCCTCCTACAGTACAGATCGGTGCGAAATCGCGATGAGATGAGACGTGACGCGATCGATCTGAAGCGAATGAGAAAAAAATTTCAATTGTTTTCTCGAATTACAAATCGATAATTAAAGAATACTTATTTATCGGCGTAAGAAAGAAGAAGAAGGCGAAGAAAAAGAATTTTGATCCTGATGCGGCTGCTGAAGCGAACGGATCTTTCTTTTTTCTTCCTTCTTCCGTGGAACGGGACGAATTCCTTGCGGTATTTTCGTCACCGTTCATGTAATGGGACGTCGTTAGCCCGATTTTAGCTCCCTTCGGCTTTTACTCCGAAGTAACTCGCGTACGTCTCGGACTTCGATGCATTAGGAAGTCCGAGCACCCGTGCAACACATCACTGCATCAGGTGAGGTATTTTGCCCCTTTTGCTAATGGAACGACCTTTCCTTTCCATTCCTTTTTCAGGATCATTCTTCCGAGCTGTTCTATACGGCCACCGTAAAACTCCGCGAAAAACTTTCCCGAAGAACCTGCAGAACACTGCAGCCTATGATAATGTTTCAGGAAGTCGCGTATACTAGATTTCCCTGAAAAAATGAAACCAAAAAAAAAACCAACGGCGAAACGTGCTGCGCAAAATGATCGTGAAATATTTTTCGGCTTCCAAAAAATCGTGAGGGAAATTCGATCGAAAAGCTCAATATGTGAGTTTTCGTTCCAATTCTTTTCAGAGTCGAGATCGGCATGGCGGTGTGATCGATCGGATATAATAATACAAATAATACATGATCGTGTACATCAGTTGGAAGTATAGAGTTGAGCCAAGAGAAATCGAATAAGAAACTGGTTACGATTTGTCACTCGTTGCAGTTTGTCATTTCTCGCCTCCGTACGTCACGTAGATATACCTATAATACCGATGTGAGCATAGTTGGTAGGTATATAAAATCTATACGGTATATACTTGGACGTCGAGAAGGACATGAGACAAGATATACCACCGCACTTCATACTATTAGCATACAATTTCAAAAATTAAATAAAAATCATAAATCTGTACGATACTGCACGAGCCTCGAGGCAAAATCTTTATTGAATATAATGTGAAATTATACGACGCGAGTATAATAATGAGAAACTACATATATATGAACTGAACAAGTAATTTTTACATAGATCGAAAAGAGAAGATTTACGTATAATAAATTCAGATATATTGTAAAGAACGGTGAAACTTTTACCACTCAATTTTTCTACGCATGTTATAATAACATATTCATCGAACAGACGGGTCTCGGTTATGCTTATAATCTTTTTTCTTTAGGATTTTTAATTTTTTTTCCCCGTCGCCTCTGTACACATGTAAGTATATTTCCTGGTCGAATTATTCTTAGCTGGCTCGTAAGGTCCGAGACTGTTTTTTTAGCCGTGGGAGAGTCTGTTTGCGTTTGCGGGGGAGGTAAAAAGGTTTTGTAAGTGAAGATAGGCATGTTGTCGTATATATCCTATACATAAAACCTCTGAAGAATATATAATAAAATAGTAGTGCACCACTAGGGTATATAGCCTCCAGGATTATATTGTTCTCTCCCGCAGGATGAAGAGGAATGAGAAAAAAAAAAAAAGGAAAAACATACGAAACATAATGCCCATGGTCATGCGTCGCCCTCAAAGGATAGGAGTATACCAGTTCCTTTATCTTATATTCTAATTCTTTTCTAACTGAAATATCGTTGTACCCATAATGTACTGACACAAGTAATGCCCGTGATTTTTTACTCCTGCATGATCATCCAGTGATAATATATTCTTTGTCTTTTTTTTATCATGAGCTGTGCAGGTTACGGGGGTGGAAGATATGGAGGCAGTAGAAATTTTAACGGAAATGAAAGAACAAGGAACCAGGAACCGGAAAAAGCGCTGGGTAGTCAAGCTGCTATGAAACTTGTTTGACGAGTTTCTATACGTTACTAAGTTTTTCTTGTCGCACCTGATCGGAGAAGATATTGTAGTTGCGGCACTCCGGCCGCGACACCCGCTGCAGATTACTAGTGATCAGAAACGCGTTGTGCGATAGAATGACAGATTTTACCTGGTGCGAAATTCTCTTTCTACGTTCGGGAGTTGGAATCTAGAAAAATCAAAGGCTATGTTCTTCGAATTTCGAAGATTTCTGGGGTCAAAAATCGACATTTTTCTTTGAAGGGTTTCCTATGGTATTTTTACGTGTTTTGAGCCCAGGAATTCGAATCCGCAAGCTAAATTGATCTAGCTATTAAATTGATCGAATTATCGCCAATTTATCGTCTTGAAAAGTGAAAAAATATAGATATCTCGACGGGATATTTTTCTAGCCTAATTTAGTCGACGGATTCGTGTTCCTGAGGTCAAAATACGTGAGAAAAGTGTCCTACAATCAATTTTAAAAATACTTCGTTTTTAGCCCAAAAATCGAAAAAATCCAAAGGGGTATACCTTAGATTTTTGTCGATTTTGGGGCCAAAAATGAAGTATTTTTAAAATTGATCGTAGGACCCTTTTCTGACGTATTTTGACCTCAGGAACACGAATCTGCAAGCTAAATTGATCTATCTATATAATTGATCGAGTTATCGCCAATTTATCGCTCCGGAAAGTGAAAAAATGAAGATATCTCGATGGGGTTTATTTCTAGCTTAATTTAATCGGTGTATTCGTGTTCCTGAGGTCAAAATACGTAAGGAAAGTGTCCTACCATCGATTTAAAAAAATGTCGATTTTTGACCCCAAAATCGACAAAAATCTAAGGTATACCCCTTTGGATTTTTTCGATTTTTGGGCCAAAAATGAAGTATTTTTAAAATCGATCGTAGGACACTTTTCTGACGTATATTGACCCCAGGAATTCGAATCCGAAAGCTAAATTGATCTATCTAGAAAATTGATCGAGTTATCGAAATTGGTCAATTCTCGCGTGGACTTCATTACTTCACTAGGGAGATAATATTACCTCCCTAGGGCAAAAATGGATTTTCCCTTCCTTTCCTATCTATCTTTTTGGTAATGAAGTGCGGAAAAAGATTTTACCTGGAAAAGGATATTACCTCCCTAGGAAGGGAAAATTCTTTTCCTCATTAGTGAGGGAAGATACTTTTTCACACTTGTGACGAAAGTAAAGTAAAGCATTTTTCAGCTTTCCCCATTAGTGACGAAAGTAAAACTTTACTTTCCACACTAGTGACAAAAGTGCAAAAGTGCATTTTTTCACTTTCCACACTAGTGACGAAAGTGAAAATTTACTTTCCACACTAGTGACGAAAGTGCAAAAGTGCATTTTTTCACTTTCCACACTAGTGACGAAAGTAAAAATTTACTTTCCACACTAGTGACGAAAGTAAAGTAAAGCATTTTTCAGCTTTCCACACGAGTGACGAAAGTGAAAAAGTGCATTTTTCAGCTTTCCACACTGGTGACGAAAGTAAAATTTTACTTTTCACACCAGTGATGAAAGTAAAGTAAAGCGAATTTGGCGACGTTTTTTGCATAGTATATATGTAAAGCGAGGGGGTAATCGCTTGTGAAATACTTGGGACATTCAATTTTGAAATGATATGAAATACTATTGGAATGCTCATGAAATGGTCTGAAATGGTGTGAAATGGTATGAAATGTTTTGTTACAATATGTTTTGACCTTCAAGAACACGATTCCGTCAAGTGAATCAAGTTAGGAATAAATCTCATCGAGATATCCTTATTTTTTCACGTTTCGGAGCGATAAATTAGCGATAACTCAATCAATTTTATAGATAGATCAATTTAACTTGCAGATTCGTGTTCCTCAGGTCAAAATACGTCAGAAAAGTGTCCTGCAATCGAATTTAAAAATACTTCATTTTTGGCCCAAAAATCGAAAAAATCCAAAGGGATTAGATTTTTAGATTAGATCGCTTAGATTTTTGTCGATTGTGGGGTCAAAAATCGACATTTTTTTGAATCGATCGTAGGACACTTTTCTGACGTATTTTGAGCTCAGGAACACGAATCTGCAAGTTAAATTGATCTATCTATAAAACTGATCGAGTTATCGCCAATTTATCGCTTCGAAAAGTGAAAAAATGAAGATATCTCGATGGGATTTATTTCTAGCTCAATTTAGCTTGCAGATTGGTGTTCCTGAGGTCAAAATATGTAAGAAAAGTGTCCTACTATCGATTAAAAAAAATGTCGATTTTTGACCCCAAAATCGACAAAAATCTAAGGTATACCCCTTTGGATTTTTTCGATTTTTGGGCCAAAAATGAAGTATTTTTAAATTCGATTGCAGGACACTTTTCTGACGTATTTTGACCTGAGGAACACGAATCTGCAAGTTAAATTGATCTATCTATAAAATTGATTGAGTTATCGCTAATTTATCGCTCCGAAACGTGAAAAAATAAGGATATCTCGATGGGATTTATTTCTAGCTCAATTTAGCTTGCAGATTGGTGTTCCTGAGGTCAAAATACGTAAGAAAAGTGTCCTACAATCAATTTTAAAAAATGTCAATTTTTGACCCCAAAATCGACAAAAATCTAAGGTATACCCCTTTGGATTTTTTCGATTTTTAGGCTAAAAATGAAGTATTTTTAAAATCGATCGTAGGCCACTTTTCTGACGTATTTTGATCCCAGGAACACGAATCCGTCGACTAAATTAAGCTAGAAAAATATCCCATCGAGATATCTAGATTTTTTCACTTTTCAAGACGATAACTTGGCGATAACTCGATCAATTTTATAGATAAATCTATTTAGCTTGCGGATTCGGATTCCTGGGCTCAAAATACGTAAGAATACCATAGAAAATCCTATAAAAAAAAATGTCGATTTTTGACTCCAAAATCGACAAAAATCTATGGTTTTTCTTCTTTTCTTGACGTATTTTAACCTCAGAAACGCAAATCCATTGCTCAAATTAGGCCACGATTAAAACCAAGCGAGATATCTCAATTTTTCTGCTCTGAAAAGCGACGAATTGACGATAACTCGAACATTTTGATGGACAGACCAAATTAATTAGCAGATTCATTAAATTCCGAGGTTCTCTGTAGAATTTTCCGAAACAATCACTGGATACAGATCGAAATCGATCAACGGGACGTATTATAACGTAGCCTTTGTGCACCAGTATCATCACGCCGCAGAATTAACTGAAAATTATTCCAATATATACTTCAGTTTATAAATTACGATGTGCATAAATATGCATCAGGATGCTGCGTACGAGTTTTAATTAATAACCGAGTAATAAATCTCTAGTATTATTACCGCATAAAGTATATATATAATATACGAGATAAGTAGATAGTCGCAGCATCAAAAGCTGGAATATATGAGCGCTGCAATCGAATTGAATCTCTTAGATGAGCATAATATTAAGTAGCAGTAGGGTGTTATAGGTCAGGCATCGTCATGTTAAAGTGGTGGAGTATAGTAGGTTATATCCAAGATTAATATACTCGCTGATGCACTTAGTTAAATATAACGTCCATTCACCGCCATTCGTGACACGTGATTAGCTGACTCGTTCGTATCAACCTGTCTCCTGTCATGTCATTAACAACCGCTACGAACCGACCGAGCAACTTAATTCATTTTTACTGTACTCGGTACGTAAGCTCAACTTCCTGTACACACGATTCATTGGCTTAAATTTCCTTTCTTTCTTTTTATCCTTCGAAAATATCCCCACGCAATTTTGCATTATAATACACACGATATACAGAAAAAAAAGGAGGAACAAAAAATTTAAGGGGATCGGTCATAACGATAATGTGCAAAAATACGCAACGACGAATTCCCGGGCGCTGTGAAATACAAGCAACAAAGAAAAAATATTAAAATTAAATTGAAAATAAGAAAAAAAAAGATATAATGTATATTATATATATATATCCTTTACCGAAATTAATGCCAGGGGTGTAGAAAAAAAATCCATATAAAAATTTAACCACCCTTGTACAGTGGATGAAAATTTGTATATACTAGCGGGGTATATAACGGCACATGGGTGTGTACATATATAAAATGATCTTGGCATACATTGGTGCAGATCGGGTCTTTTGGGCGGAGCATTTGGAACGACGGCGGGCGTCGACGTAGACCTCAAGTGATCCCTTGAAACTCGAGGGGTGCAGCAGCAGCGGCGGCTATATAATATGCGAAGGAAAGTGAATCCGATCGTCGGTCGTCATGGCGACCGCCGTTCTGCGCCGCGTACTTACGTACGTTTTATATTCGTATGACGTGGTATATAATAATACCTACATGATTCTGGAGAATCTAAAATCGAGGACCACTGCAGTATACGTTTTATACTTTTTACCAGATTCCCTGGCGGCGCGCCCTTCACTTTTTTTTCTTCTCGAATGGCCGCGTGACGATCGCTCGTGAAATTTTACATCACCTAATTATCGTTATATTCGTAGTTACCTCACATTTATGAATGTATAAAAAAAAAAAAACAGCGACAAACCTAATTCATAAGACAAACGTTGAATAAAATCGAAAATCAGAACGAATGATTCTCTCATTTGTAACGTAGGTGAAATTGAAATCTCCTTACGATGATCTTGATCAGTTGTTTTTTTTTTTTTTGTAACTATGGGATTTCCGGGTGGTATGGATAATTTACTTAGTGATACCGGCGTGAATGTTAAAAATTGTGGCTACTCACGACGGTTCTGGTTTTTGGCTCCCGGTTATCCAGCATTTCCGGTTTTAGGTTTTACCTGTGGTAACAAAACGTAGCCCACCGCTCCGCCCAACCGTCATGCTTTTTGGTTCCGGGTCGAGTCGCACCGTGGGTAACGAGAGTCGTAACCAAGGAAACGAGCCCCAGTCGACACCCTCTCGGCACACCCTCGTCGTAATGGCTGCCGTATCCTCAGAGTATTCGTGTCCCACTACGTGTGAATGTGGCTCAAGTATTTGTAAATATATTTCATGTATCTATATAGGTATATATATGTATGTACGTGCGGTATGTACATAACGCCGTACTTCAGTGTCCTGCAGAATTCTCTCTTTGTTTCACCTTGACAACCCCACGCGAAAGTTATATAACCTGACTTACACATTGCCTCAGCGTACATATGTATAGTACCTGGAAATATTCTACATGTGTATTAATGTATATAAAAAAAAGGGGAAGATATATATATTGCGAGGGTGCGCAAACGCCACTCTGCAAAATCTTTTGGTACCGCGTATACTACAACTCACCCCGTAACTTTTTTTTTTACTTCCGTTTTCTATACTCCTCCTCACCCCCCCTTATCCTGCAGCACTTCTTTCCACGAAATCCACGTTTTTATGTATAGCCGATGTCATATACTACATACCATATATATGTATTATATATACGAGTAGAAAAAAGCACTTTTAGAAGTCCTTAACTCTGATCCACTGCTGCACACACTGCGCGAATCCTTTTTTCGCTTGCCTTTGAATTTCTCTCCCTTAATTCTTTTTTCAGTCGCTTTTTTTTTTTGTTTTTTTATTCCTCTTCCTCCTAAATCTGAACCCCCTTCTTTTTTTGGTAAGGTATAGCGCGGGCACGTTATAATTGCTGAGCTCTACGTTATGTATATATTAATGGTACTTACGCTGCAGTGAGAACTGTTAAAAAATTTTCAACAAAATTTTCACGATCATCAAAATTTTTCCGTAACTACATAGTAGCTTGCCTAGATTAAAATTTCTTTTTTTTCTCCCTCGCAAACCTGCACACCGATACATTATACAGTGAAATTTTTAATCGCACATTTTTCACAGCTCATAATTATTATATTTTTACATACATATAGCGTCTCATATAAAATAATATACCCCGGGAATTGAAAAGTCACGCAAGCTGATGTAAAGTTTTTCGCTCGCATATATATAAATTTATATATTTGAGGAAGTAATTTTTCTCTCTCAAGACTTTACATATATAGGTACATAATAATGATATAAATATGTGTAAGTTGTACATAAGATTTATGTATTTTAATATCAAAAGCTGGATCACACGAACTCTGTGTGCATAAATTTTATTAATTATTTGTTTTTTGTTTGAATTTTTTTCTCCAGTTATTATTTTACACGCCTTATACCGGTACTATATGTACACGTACTGTACATATATGTAATACGCGGAGCGGATCTATAAAGACAATAATGATTATCATCTGCAGTTGCAAGCATACGTATTATATACGATATGGTAAAATTCAAATTGCAAATGCGTTTCAGCTGCTGTACGTTACGCGCTGAAGATGCAAATTAATATTATATTCTTGATATGATGATTCTACAGCACATACCTATTTATATGAAGATAAAGTAGCAGAGTATTTTTATTGTTGCTCGTATGTATATTACTGTATATAGGCCTGGTATACGCCATCGTCGTGTAAATAATTATATTAATGTTTATAGCATCAGGAAATTATTAATTAATATTCAAGCTCTAGGCTTTTTTGATACGTAGAAAAGATATGTCCATTTATACACTACTTATATTCATATAAATATATATATCCTCTTCTTCGTCCCCGTACATATATACCTACTTCCATCTATTTTTTGTTCATTCATTTTTCTCTTTTTTCTATTCTTTTACTTTATTATTTTTTAATCATCTATATAATATAATATGTTTCTATAATTACCCTTCTGCAGAGCAGCAATTACTCATGTCCACATATGTACATCGTACATTATACATATTATATATTCCATATACGAACACTTCCTCGCCTGCAACATCAAATTGGATCTATATACATACTTTCTTTGCAAAATAAAACAATTTAGAAAAAAAATTCCTCATTTTTTTCTCTCATTTCTCATCATTTTATTATCCGAAGACATGAGATGTAATAATTACATCATGCGATGAAGAAAAAAGAACAAAAAAAAACGGAAACAAAAAAGAAACTGAAAAATTATATTAACGCAGAATATATTTTACACCCTAGCTATTGCGATATGCGCGGGCGCGCGGATGCTGCGGACGGGTTCTTTTTAATTTTTTTTCTTTTTTTCACTTTTGTGCGGCAGAAAAAAAAACTTGTGAAAAAAGGAAAGAAAAAAAGAAAGATTCAAGGGAGAAGAAGAAAAGGAATACGTATACACTGTACCTCGGCGTCATCACGTGATATATACCCCTCTGGAGGTTCCGGTATTGATTACCGCCCGCAACGGCAACGCCCCGGACCAGCGGCCATTTTCCTTGCAATTAGTAGATTTCTACTTAATTAACGCACTTTTTTATATACGTACAGAAAAATAGGTGTTATACGGTGACAGATTTTTTACGCATGCATGCGATCAAAAGGAAGAAAAAAAGGAGAGGAAATACCAAAAGGCGAAATGGTTTTTCATTTTTGGGGTTTTTTTCATCGTTCGGTTTTTGAAGTAGGTATAATCTACTTAGTGCGGAGAAGAGAAAAACGAGAAACTTACACATCTCACAATTTCCTTCAATTTTTCATTGATTCCGTACGTATGAGTCGCGTTTTAAAAAAATCTAATTTATGTATACCGATGCAAAAGTAATCGAATGAGTGATCGTCGATACACGTATGTACGTACTTCCTCGTTTAATAAATCATCGTACATATAGCCACCGCCCATATTTTTATTTATATTCAATTTAAATGTAAATCGTGCACCGCTGCGGCCGGAGCGCGCGGAATATCTCTTTACGCTTTTAATTTGCAAATCATTAGGTCAACCTCGCAGAGTTGTATATATATATGTATAACATATATCCGTATAAATACGTATATAAATATTACACATATGTATAAACATACGTATATCCGATAAACTAATGAGAAACTACGAATCATCTTTTTCCATATGTATTATTATTCCGTTATGTACAAATCGCGAGGAATTTTTTTTTTTCTTACATATCCTATATACAGTTGGATCGTATTGGTAAATAACATATGTACGATACATATACATAAATACACTGCCGCTGTGCAACAGCCCACATGTCGAGCAACTCGAGTTTATAACCTCCTCCTACATTATATGTATGATATAGGTATATATATGTACATAAAATATGAACCGGTTCTCTATATATTATACGAACGCATCTACATATATACACCTTATATACAAATCTATGGCAACCACCTATGCACATCTATGCACCTTTTAACGTTCTTATTCATAAAGGAGATCGGGGCAAAATCGAAAGAGAAAACGAAGAACGAATTTTTTCCAAAGATTTCAATGACAAAAAACTGTATTTTGAAGTACAAGAAACTACACTAATTCAGCGACGACGAATCTGTCGTTTGGACTTCGGGAATACAACAAAAAAAAAACGGGTGTTTTATAAATTTTCTTCTAATTTTTTTCTTCTTATAAATTTCTCTTTTTTTTTTTTCGTTTCGAACACCGGCAAGTTACGGAACAATAATAATAGGAAATAATATATAATATGTACCCGCCTATTCGCTATCTATTTGAACGTCACTTCCTAAGTGCTATAACGCTCCTCGACCCCAATGACCATAACTCTCGATCGAATGCGGGTACTCATATCTAGGTGTACCTGTATGCGGTGTACACGAGTATAACGCCTGTATTTTTTTTCATTCTTCTGATTTTTCGATTTTTCAAATTCATCTTCCAACTTGTACCCGTCATGTAATTCTCTGTGCGACATTGTGGAAATTTATATCACGTAATATAATTTTTATGGTGTAAATTTGTGAATTGAAAAATATGAAAAAAGTTTTAAATGGAGAAATTTGTGCTGCCTGCAGGAGTTAGGAAATTTGATGAAGAAAAAAAAAAGAAGTTTTTATATCGTATAATGTTTACCTTCCTAATAAAGAGAATGATCATTTTTGAAAAATGATTTTGACACGCACGTCGAGCTACCCCAATTTTACAGGTGTATCGAGGGTGATTAATATCAATTAAAAAAGTCTGTATAAAAAATGCTAGAGTTTCGTTTCCGTATTATGTGGTTGATGTAATAGGTAATAATAATGGGGAAAGTATAAGCTCTATTGTGTCATAATCTATTATATTTAAAACGAAACTTAGACATCGTGAACGATGGTTTATACGTATGTATAGCTGCGCGCAGGTTTCATCGTCTACCCCACGCTGCGCGGTAATGTCCGTCCGTTTTCTATATATTCCTAGCTGTAATTTGGTCGTTAGAAAATATTGCGTATAATGGTTATACGTAATATCCATACATCGAGACGTCAGGTTTTCTCCCATAACCCTATGGGGTATATTGAGGGGTTAATCGACGCCGTGGTGAACCCAAAGTAATTAAGGTTCAGCAGCGCATATGATATAGTCATAAACGTGAACCTCCGCGTATAGGCGCATAAAATTCTTTTCTTCTTTTTTTTTTCCTTTTTTCCAAAAATCTTGACCGTGTAAAGCGAATGAAAATAACGGAAAACGATCGACGCCGTATAAAATCGTGTAT
The DNA here is from genome assembly GCA_963932425.1 of Athalia cordata. Classification (NCBI taxonomy): domain Eukaryota; kingdom Metazoa; phylum Arthropoda; class Insecta; order Hymenoptera; family Athaliidae; genus Athalia; species Athalia cordata. Next base: position 4,502,120 of record OZ010627.1, read on the forward strand.
TACAAAAATGAAAATTAAGAAAAAAAAAAAAGATAAAATTCATTCTCTTACACAACTCGCGATCCAACGATTCACGGGAACGGAATACACGCGAACATTATACGATTATCTCTATGTATACATATGTATATTTGATTTTTTCACATGAGAAAATTTATAGGAATTTTATGATCTTTTCAGAACCATATACCACGGATTCACGTTGCGGTTCCGCGGCGATTTATCTGCGCGTAATTATTATACGTACATAAATAATGTTCTTTAATATTTTACAATATATATATATATATTTGTAATACACGCTTGTATATACCTGCATAAATATGTACGAATTTATTATTCTCCACCTCGTAACTAAAACCGTATTAGTTTATCGTTAATTATTAATCATTATCAATTAGCACGCTTAACGAGCTCGTCAAATACACTAATTAGCGGTTCATATATAATATACCCATGTATACATATCGCACGGTAAAACATACGCAAGAATATATAAAAATCTATGATATATCATGATAGAAATAAGATCGAGAATATAAATCCCTATGGTATTTAATTTTTTCGTACGAAAAATAAAAAGAGAATAAAAAAAAAAATCGTTTATTATTCGTGCTGGGAATCTAGAGAAGAAAAAATTTTGTTAATTGCACGTCCCGGTTTTTATCGAAAAAATATTTTAACTATTCGTTACTTGAGAAGAAGAAAAAGAAGAAAAATTTAATGTTCGTTACACATCATATCTAATCGTTTGGTTAACGAAGCATTTACAGATGAAATATAAATTCCAGAAATATGAATGTTCACAAATCATTTTAACTATACGGCTGCAGCTCGTTACGGTTTTCCGTAATTAGAGAAATTCATTTTTAAAATAAGGTTTATATGGGTAACGAGACATCAAGACATCAGGTGGTGGGTTGTCTAGCAGTATACAGCATATCATAAGCGGTCGGTTAGTCGGTGAAAATTACGGGCAAAGAATAGTTAGCGACTTACACAGCTGGTGGGCATTTACCGCTCTAGGTGATTTCGCGTAATCTTAGAACGCGCGCGGCAAACGCTTTTACACTAGGTGAATAGCAGGGAGAAAAGTAGCGCGTATGTAATGTAAGTGAAGTTGCAGTGGCAGGTTGCAGGTTGCACGTACACGCAATTGCCCGCAAATCCCGGTAATTATCATTGCGTTTAGTTTATTTTTACATCACGCTCCGTACCCGCACTTTTGGCTCGAATTATGAGCAAACTCTCCCCTCAAAAAAATCGCCCTCAGGAATTAACCACGAGTATCAATAATCAAAGAAAGGAAGAAAAATAAGGAAACAAAATGGGGTTGCGTTATTGCAGAAGTCTGCAGGGTATATATGTTGTTATTGTATTATGCAGAGAAAAACAATGACGCATTAGTTGATAGTTTATAGCGTGGAAGGATAACGAGCGTAAATAATCAGCCAAGTCGTAGAACTGGACAATGCGTGGACAGGTAGGTAGAAAGGTAGGATACGATTGTAAAGACGGCGTGCGCCTGACCAACCAAAGAACGAACGAATGCGAACGAATGCGAACGTAGCACGCGAATTATAAGCGGCTTCCTGGACGTAAACGGTTCTTTATTTCAGCTACTATATAATGTATAAGTCCGTGTGAATGTGGTGACCATATGACGATCGTTGTATAGGAAATAAAATATAATGCCGCTATAAGAAACCTGAAGAACGCGGACCCGATGATTTTCAATGGCCAGCTAACTAACTTGAATGACAATAGACTCCTAATAAGATCCTTTTCTTACTCACGATAATGTGATTTTCATTTTATTTTTTTTTGCATTTTTTAAACATTTACTCGAAGGGTCTGGTAAACCTAGACATTTTTTCTACTTCACGATTATCGCGATCCAACCGTTACAAGTTATTCGGTTAGAAAATCGAATTTCCTTCAATCTCATTCGCTTCGACGTCGAGGATTCTGGTTCAGCTAACCGCATTTAAACACGTAAGGCAGAGGTTGAATTTTCATACAATGCGACTAGATTCAATGTATTTATTAACTTTGTGGGTAGGTAGGTAGGCAGATAGCGTTCTAGGTGGGCAGACATATAGCCTTACCTATATCCCCGGCTACCAACGCAACGAACGGCTATACCTGCGATCGCAGCTCTAAACAGAAACTGACTCTTGGAGATTCCATCTCACCGGAAAAACGAGCAACACTACTTTCTCTTCCCAAGGTTCCGTTGATACTCACAATTCTCGATAGTGCAAACCTGCCGGGGTAAAATATACCAAGTGGACAAAACGTTTCAATTTCCAATCAACGAAACGCCGTCCGTTCTGGACTGTCGCAACAATTTCCGGCAAAAACCAATAAAGTTTCTAACGATTCGACCACCGGGTTCCTCGACAATCGATCATCAGGAAACGGATCATCTCGAAGAACTACATCTCACGATCTGTACGGTGTCTGAAAATCCCTTGGTATCAGCCGATGCTGTTGGAGTGCAGGAAGAAGAGCTGGAATGGAATCAACGGATCGTATGATAGATGAATAAAATTGAAATAAATCCAAGGATGTATAATAGGTTGGGTATGTTTCTAATGAACATGAGATAGAGAGAGTAGGATGAGGAATAGACGTGAGATTAGTAACCCGCCCAGTTTTGCTGCAGATCTTCGGATGGAAGCAATTAGGAATGGTAATAGTAATACCCGGTAGGTAGTCATCCATCTGCAGCAAACGAACGTTCTGATTGCAGACCCGCTGCACATATCCAACGTCACAAAAAAAAATTTATGCCGATCTTGAAAAGCACCGATTCATGCAACAGCGCGCCTCTGCGATCGAACAACGATATTTCCTATGCCGCTCGAGATCATTCCTTATCAATCATCGGATCGAACAATTTTTTATCTTTTTATATACCTTTCCGTTTTTATCATATTAAAAGTTTTTTTTTTCTCATCCGTTCAATGACCAATGGCAGACAGGGGTCACTCGCGATGAGGTTGTTCGGATAAAATCTAGTAAAACGCGAACTCTAAAATTTCAAGGACTTTAGCGACAGGACACGTATTGCAGTTGGTTACAATTCGCTTTGTCTTCACGTGCTGCGCACTGCATATATGTAGAAATAAAAATGGAAGGCAATTAAAAATATACAAGTTACAGGTAGTATTTTAAAATTATGCAAAAATGAAAAGAAAAAGCATATATAAATGAATATCTGTACACCACATCTCGGTACCGCCACATAATGTATCGCCGTGATTAATTACCGGGCAAAAGTACTTTTCATTCTTTGTATTTATTTGTTTTTTAAAAAAGTTTTTTTGCTCCGTAAAAGGAACAATATTTGTCTAACGAGTCCGCCGTCTGCGATCCGTCATGCTCGCCTGCCTGCCCACCTCGCGGTCGAGGACGAGGACACACCTAATAGTAACTGGCTACCGTTTTCATTTACACGCTTTAAGCTACCGACGCTCATTATTCGACTTTCAAGTGATCTTTACGCTACAGCTAAAACCAGGTGTGTTAAAATCAAGACGGAGAAAAAAAGGTAAGAATTAAACATCGAGTTAATTAACTGTCCGGAGGAGAAGGTGGAAATATGTAGCAAAAGAAGGGAATTATACATGAAATAACAAAAGTTAAATCGGACTTCCTTTCCGTCGATGATGAATCGATGATTCATATTTCACCTCCCCCATCTTCGGTTGGATTAATTATATTTCGACTTAATTAAAGCGAAAAAAAAAAATAAAATGGCGACGACGTCTTTATTATACTGCTATCCGAAGATCGATCTTTCCGATCGTTTAGTATTTAAGTTAACGAAGGAATATCGCGTTTTACGCTTATAATCCATGGTTAATTATTTTCAGATTCATTTAATGATATCCCGCGATATTAAAACTCCGAGAGGATCTAGTAACGATCTTGTTATACTGCACATCGTCAGGATCAGGATCACGGGCGTTGAATGACGCGTCCGGTGATCCGAACGTCGTATATTATACCGGCATCCGTTACCGATACGTGGAGTTCTCTCGAAACGATTGCTCGTCGTGATCGCATCATCCGCGGTAAAGCAATCGCGTCGCTCGTCTTTATACTGCAGGGTGCGGAAACCGCGGTCGAGTTGGCTAATTGCCTGTGTAGAATTACCAGTAGGAATTGTATCAGCTATGAGTCGACGCTCTACACAATATCGCGTATTATTCGCTGTCGCCGACGGTCAATTCCCGATGCCTGCGCGTGTAAGAGAAAATTTTATTCCAGAACTTGCAGTGATCCAGAATATTCGATCCTTTTTTTTTTTTTATTCACGTGGATTAATTGTCCGTCTGAAATTTGCCGCAGTTGCAATTGAACGTATATAATGTACAGATACGTGTGTATATATATGGGTTTATTTTATAACTATATAACGCTGCAATAGTTGCGGTAAAATGAGGCAGCGAGATCCGCATGAGCACCTGCGGTATTGCCAGGAAACTTGCGTATATATACGGCAATAAGTGATTTGATTATTTTTATCTCTAGACAAGGTGCAATCAAAATCTCGTTATTTCTATTACACTTCGTGACCCGGTGTGCGCGGCCCCGTTACCTCACAACTTTATACTTAATAATATCAGCAGCAACAGCAACGGCAGCAGTTCTTCGTCATGTACATGTAATATACCTGCTGCTGCCGCTGGTGCATTGCTCATTATACCCATTCTGCAGGTCTCGCGATCCGCGATTCTTCATACATATATATACCGGTTTATTTTATAGCGTACAGAATCTCCTCATCGCTCGTTCATATTTATATAGATTCCTTCGTTACCAGCTCATTGTATACCTTGAGGTATTACAGCCTCTTAATCGTCAAAGGAATGAATAGGAGAAAAACGAATCAATAAATAAGATGGGATGAATTTATTGTTGCCCCGAAAAAAAAAAATTAAAGATCGAAAAGATTTTTACCTTCTCGCTCTTGACTTTCTTCTCACATCTAAGATTGGGATTGGGTTGATGAAAGTATAAAAATTTGTATCGCGGGAACCGACCAGCGAAAAAAAGAAAAGATTCCGTTTCGATTTTCTCTAATGTATCTGAAAATGGGAAAAAATTCTATACCTTGTAAATCGGGACGAAGTGTACGGCCGTATACCTTGAAGACACACAAGACGCGGAGGCCTTTCATTCTTCCTCAGCTTCTTCTTCTTCTTCTTTTTATTTTTCTTCGATCGTCTTTTTTTCCTTTGATCTTTTTCTCATACGATACGCGGTAGTAGTACGTCCCACGGTGAGAGAGAGTCAACTGCGGGTATCAATCAATCAGTAGCTGGCGATATCGTCGGTGGCGATCTTTCGTATAAAATGTACCTACCGTCACGCACCGCGGAACGTCGTCGACTCCGAGGTATCTTACAATTAGAAGAACGTACGAGTTAAAATAAAACAGAAAAAAAAAGAATAAAAAATCACAAAAATACACGCAAAAAAGAAATTTATTCAAAATACCTCTCCTTCGTATTTGTTACACCGCGGGTACACCTGTATAGGACATACGATATTATTCTCTGGTATATACGTAATGAGAAAACAAAAAAAAAAAGAATTCTGTACCGTAATTCAAAAAATTGTGCGAACGTTTTTTTTTGGAATACCCGCAGACGGATAATAACGCGCATTTTCAAAGAACAATGAGGTGATTTACTAACATTTCTGAGGGCGTAAAATTTCGTTCTTAATTCCCTTAGCAGTCTATGATTACCTTGAATTTAATTGTTATATGCAAGTGTCAATTGCATCGGTCTTTTGTTCCCAAGAATTTTCGATGGATGAAAAGCTGTCGTCGAAGATCTGTAGTCGTAGAATAATTAACAATAATAATATAATCGTCTCGTTATCAATTGTCCGTTCATGGCTACGGACAATGAAAAATATATCACGTGCTTTCCGGTCGTATTATAGAAAACCATAGCAAAAAAAAGAAGAAAATTGGGAGTAATGTAAAAAATTTTTGCGACACCAGCTATGACAGTGGATGAAAAATTGTTCCCGTTATCGTCACGTCTTTAGAACGAATCCATCTCATTTCTGGTACATATATACACGTGTATCACGTCGATATATATTTATACACTGCAGAGGTTTATACATATCTGTACATAACAGCGAACTATCAGCAACGCGGTATTTCAAACCGCATCCTCTCCGTACAATCCCCGTAGCCTCGGGTAAAAAACGTCGAGCAATTCTTCCTTCGTAAAATGCCGTTGAATTCCCACTATGTATATATATAGGTACCTACTTTACTATAGCATACCTTTGGAGTGGCGGTCATTGCAGCATTGGACAGAGAATCACGTGCATCATGGTCAGCGCGGTCAACGCGACGTTGTCCTAAGGGATAGTAACGCGGGATTTCTTCTTTCATCTCATACCGCATTATTTGCGCCTATCTCAAAGATGCACACTCGAGATACCCCGGAATATATATGCCAGGAAATTAGATGAAACTTCGTCGTGCAGAGAAAAAAAAAAATCAGACGAAATTCAAACCGTCCGCTATACATATATCTTTTTTCTTACCATCACCAGAATTTTTCGTCATCCGATCGGTTTTTTTTCTGCAGTAAGAATTGGTTTCTTATTCTGGAGCTGTAGTTTCACTCCCCTAGCAAAATAGATGCGCTCAAATCACCTAAGGGTACCGTCGAATCCAAAAAAATTTTGTTGAATTTTGTAAGTGCGGATAATAAAAGGAACACGGAAGTTTTGCAGATATTGTGTACGGGAGACTGGTGATGAGTATTGAATATGTATGTAACATACCTGTACACCATGTATGGTTAGTTGTAGAGTTATAGGTGGGGGTGTCCATTACGGTAGCAGGTGACCGTCCAGTAGCCGTTTCAATAACCATCCATCACCCAGAGCGCGTTGAACGTATAGTACGTTGCTATAAACCGAGAAATATTTGGGTCAACCGCAACCCTGCAGAACGTTCAAAATGTCCGTAGTAATAAATTAAACTCAATTCATTACTTATACCTATACGTACACGCACATGCATATATACATGAACACATATACATAGTTATATACTCACGTTATGTATATTACGCGTGCATAATTATAATGCCAGAAATATTACGTGGGCGTGGGCGTGTGCCGCGTGTCGCATGATGCGGAAAGAAAAACCTTCGAGGGTTGCAAAAAAAAAAAAAAAAACATTCCCTCGTATTATATGCTCATCAGAAATTCAAACGCCATTTTTTTTTTACATCGAAAAAATTAATCACTGATTTTCCTCTTCGTTACGAATTTCTAAAGGTCCGTAATAAATTTTCAGGTAAGACTTTTTTTTGTTCCCCCCTCTCTTATTTATCTCTTTTCTTTTCTTCTCGCTTCTTTTCCACTCCGCAAGGCTATCGAAAATCATCGAAGCGATTGAGGTGTTCTTCGGTGAATATAGATTGTAAAAAATGAAGGCAAAGTCCTCCATTATTTTCACCTTTCTTTTTTTCTTTCTTTCGATTTCTCGTAATGTTCTCTCGTTCATCGATCTTGGTAATGACTTTTTTCTTCGACTTCGGTTTTTTACTTTTTTTTTACTTATGGTAAATTATCATCTCTGTGGGTACCGGAGGAGTTGCACCGATAGTCTGTACACTATACTATATATATATATATGAAATATATCGAATCGAATCGCCTGGGGGATTATTTCGTAATATGTATCGTTAGATCGAGAGCACTTATATCTAGTTTAATTAGGTATCTCGCGCTCTATCGCGTGCAGCAAATGTTAATTAAGAAATTATACCCTACGGGAATTATATGGAGACCACCCGGTATGACATAACGCCAATGGGCATTACTCATTAGAAAACCATAGAGACGTATAAACATGTGCCTGATTTGAATCGCTATGCACAATTTATACGACGCGTAGGTAGGGTAAGTATCATAGGAAGCAGGTAATAAAATTCCATATTTTTTCTCACCACGATCTACGGAGAAATGGAGCTTTGAAAATTCGCGCACCATATACGTATGACAGTCTAACACGCACTTCGGTGCACATCCCGCATTTTTTTGTTGAAAAAAAAAACATTTCTTCCAACTTTTTTCCTCCGCAGTTTTATTATCGCTGAATTTATGTGATAACGAGGCGACAAGCATTAACGGTCTTGGAAAAAAATAAAAGGGTGCAGAAATTACTGAAGGATCGCGTGACTTTTCGCTTTGTCGAATAATACACCCCATATAAACTTATAATTCATCCATCGAGATTGAATTCTCACCGTTCATATTATGTAACGCGCGAATCTTTTCTTTTTTTTTTTTTTGGTTTTCTGTCCTTTCAGTTGTGAATTTTGAAAAGGAGTGACGAGATATATTTTCAATGAATGATCGATATGAATAAACGACAGCTGGTGTCCTGAAAACAAAAAGTTATTTCACTCGAACTACGGAGCGTTTAAATTTCAAAATTCTACTACGCGTGCTGTATAATTATTAGCGACGGAAATTAACGGTTCATTAAAGCTTTTCAATTTGGCGTATAGAGTCGATCTGTAAAACATGAATTATTGGACAGTTCGCTGTGTCGCGTTTGATTTGGAAAGAGAATTTTTTCAAACTCGACCTTTATGATTCGAAATATATTGTGGACGAAAAGAAAAAAAAGGTGAAAATCTGACGTCGATTATATCGTCACATCCTTCGCATTTCCGATCGCATCTGCGGACATACAGCTATTGCAGCGTGTGAAGGCAGGTTGCTAGTAGATGTACGAGGTCGTTGATCCCAAAAATTGCTGATTAATATTTTGACATATTGTCATCCGTCTTCGGGACGTTGTTTAATAGTCGGTACCGCTGGAGTACGACAGACCCTATAATTGGTTCTCTTCTCTTTTCTTTCCGCTTTCCGCTTTCCGCCGCCCCTGCCGCCCTTATAATGCGCGTCTGGTGCTTTTAGTACCTGCAGCAACAGCAGCAGCAGCAGGATTATAAGTCGCGTGTGCTGTAAAACCAACCGATGTACAGGTATCTGGTATATACATACATATAGATTCGTACGTACATATGTGCATGTAAAGTACGTATACGTCATTTGTATCCACGGTCATTTCGTGCGTTGAGTATAAGATATATACCTACGTGCAGCGGTTTGGTCAGTCGTAGTTATACCTACTTGCTTTTATTTTATTTCATTATTTTTTTTGTTTCATCAATTTATTTATTATTTTTGTTACCACTCTTCTTAGCTGCATGTAAAGTTGACCGGCTCCGCGAGAGCTCGTATCGAAGGGTCTCTCGTGTTCAGCCGGCGAGGAATACACCTGTACCGATCCATCACGGACGATCGCGACTGATCGTTGCCGATCAAGCGATAGCTCGCCCATCCCCATTATCATCGAATATAAGCCTGATGTCCTCAGCGCTCTTGATCCGACCTGCAAGCGCCGCTTTTCATCTGTGTATATTATACCTACGTGTATAATAAGGACTCTGTTACTTGAAAGAAAAAAATCAAAAAAACAAAAAAAAAAAAATGAATAAAGTAAAACTAAAAGAAGAAATTATAGGATCAAAAATTCCATTTTTTCTTTTTTCTCATTTTTCTATCTCATCTTCAGTTCATTACTCATCTCAGCTCGCACTGAATAATCCATCCTCCTTCCTCATGGACCAGGTGATAGGCCCCGAGGCTCAATTCTTCTGATGATATTCTTTTTCTCTTAAAAGCGCGCGACAAAAAATTATCTGCCAAACAAGACATTTTAAAACGTAGATTTTCATTTTTCTATAAATACCTGGTTAATAATGACGAAAAAGAAGAAGAGTAAAAAATAAAAAAGAAGTTAATAACTAGCTTGTAAAATAAGTAGGTGATTTTCACGATCCGACATTTTGGAAAAAAATAGGGCAATGGGTAGACGTTGAGCAGCTACGCTTCTAATTCGGGTATCTATTTTCATTTAAAACTAGTTATAGATCTATAGCGCCTTCAAAGGTTCCAAAGGGGGAGATGGGCTTTTTTTTAAGTGAAAAAAAAGAAAAGAAAAAAAAACGTGGCTAGGCCTTTGGCCGCGGGGCCCCGTAAAAGCCTAAAAGCCTAAAACTCCGAAAAGTAGCGGCGTCCGGTCGCTCCGGCGGATCGCATCACTGCAGGAACGATGTCTACTAGCCTTTCATCCTTCTATACCTCATATATATACCATAACTTTAGTAATATATATACTTATACGATATCTACGTAGAAAGTAATAAACTGCCGTCTTGTTACCCGACGTTTAAACCTATTTGATCTTTATCGAATGTTGAACGGGCACCAAACGTTTGTTACCTTGGTATTATGCAAATACGTATAATGTAACACGTATACACCCATAAGTACCTGCAGTACTACACGATAGAAAGGAGGCTACGTATAAATTTTTACTTAATTTTTTTTTTAACTACGACTTTGACCACTTTTCATGTTAATCCTCACAGTAATTTCCTATCATTTATATTACATAATCTATAATCACCCAATTTTCTCTACCCTCAAAGAAGAAAAACACTCTCGAATTTTCGAAGGTCCGACAATGGAGGCCGATAAAAAAAAAACGCCCGAATAGCTTCGAAGAATTTTTTCTCACTTCTTTTCATTTTATCTATAGTCAATTCCAGTGACTAAGATTTTCTTTTTTTTTCAATTGAAAAAAAATTAAAACACTGTGGAAACGATCTGTATGCACTCTGTACTTTATATACGCTGCAGGGTGTTTTTTTGTTTTATTTTTTCGTTCTCAACAGACGAGAGGACCATTGTTTGGGGATGTCATTGTCTGTGCATCATTCTGATACAATTTCGGCTGAATTATTGGAGATGAAGTTGTGCGTAATTCGTTCGGATTATTATATTTACCTAGTATAGTCACGTGTACCGAGGTGGTGCGCATAAATTTGTTTACAAATTGAAACCGCGATATTGTTTTCCTAATAATTCGAACAGCTGACGACTCTGCGGTACTTGGAAAATCGGAAGATTTTGTAGTGAAAATTTTTCACCTCTGGCGTTAAAATTTATTCAATCTTTTCTCTCCCCTAGATTATTTCGTCTAACCTCTTCTGCGTTTTCTTTCTTTCTCTCTCTCTTTCAACTGCAGCTTCTTATTACGTAACTGAAAATTTTCACGAAAATTAGAAGAGGTTCGTAACGATCTTAGGTAATATACATCGAAGCTGCTCGCGCCCGTCGAAATTAAAGGGTATCTAAAACCTTATTTTCCATTCGTTGAACTAAAGCATAATATATTATAAAAGCCGAACGTACGAACGGCGACGGAATCGTCGTCATTAATCACCTAACGATATATATTCGGAGCAATTAAAACAGCTGAACTGCAGTGGGTACATTTTTATCGGTCTTCTAATTACAGAGTAGTAATAATAACCAGGGACGTTGATTGATTCGGTGCCGCATTCGTGATTGTAAATGAAAATAAATTAAATTCATTTAATTCGTGCGAAAAAAGGACAAAGTAAAAATAAAATAGAAAATGCAATCCCAGAATTCCCATTGACAACTGAAATGAACAAATAATTCGCTTCGAATAAAAAAAAAATTTCACTTACAATTAGATTAAGACGTTTCTCTCTTACTTTTTTGTACTTTCCTTCTTTCCACCTTTATGCCACGTGTGTGAATATTATCTCGACTTTAAATCTGCTGCAGTGGACCTGTAGTACCTGAGGCTGCACACGGTAGATTTTCTAAAACAAAGGAACGAACTATTACGTATACGTCAACGACCTGTACAGCGAGCGTAGGTTGTTCATAGTAATAATAAAAAGCGATGAAAAAAAACCTTTTTCTCTTTCAGTTTTTTTTTTTTTTTTTATAAAAACTCTTTTACTATACATAGCTAACTGGCCATATGTGACGCTTTCTTCTACGTGTAGGGTATGTGGTACATGGTATATACCACCTCCTCGAATTCAGCCCCATTTTTGGTATTAAACCCTGTCTGGTTTATATCGAGCTACGAATACCAACAATGTCCACAGCGGTAGCCCACTTCCGGTCTCCTTTTTAACTATCCATAGCTCATGGCTTCGTCTTTTCGTTTCTCATAGAAAATATCTATGGAACATGTAGGTACGTATGTAAGTACATCCGTCTTGTTCATTACTTTCAAGCTAGGCTATTATAATGCGATATCCGCATCCGAGGTCAACGACCGACCGCTCGTTTTTTACGTCCGATTCGTTTCTTTTTTCTTCTAATTTTTTCAGCTACGGAACGTTAGAAAAGTGGAAGTAGGTACATCGGTGGAATGCAACCCGCCTGTATTACGTTATCCTCTTTTTGAATTTTCATTCGATTCAACGCAGTTTTAGATTCGGACGATAGAATAATCTCGAAATCAGAAAAGAAAATATTTGAAAAAAACTAAACTTGCTAATTCAGAAGTCTTCATTTTGTGCAGATGTTACAACTTCCTTATATCCATGATTTAATTACGTCATCCGCTATAATTTTACGTACAACATAAAATAATATTTCCGCACCAGTGCGTGCTGCGGGGCGCATACATATGCAATACCTTAACATTTAAAATTTTACGACAATTTTCTCACCGCGACGTGTACGTACGTATATGTATAGGTATAGAAAAATCATTTTTCACGACACCTTAAACCCCATATATAATTATCTATTTTATTGGTCATTAGCCATTTATTTAAGTGTCGATAATTTCTCCACGCGGGTTACGATGATCCATCAAAACTGTAATTATTGCAATATTAATATTAATAATGATAATAATGTCAGGTTATACACTCCTCCTATTATGGGGTTCGCTAAACCTTTCATGATTGCAATTCCCCTTACTTTATTCCCCATAAATTCTTGTTAGAGTCTTTTTCAATTTACGTCCGGAAGAAATATCATATTACCTGCATCGAGATGGACGCTAGATTTTACACACATCCTTAAATATTTAGAAAAAATTATAAGCACAATCAAAATGACGATCGATCAAAATCATGCATTTGTACATACCCATGATAATGATAATGGTAATAATATTAATAATAATAATGATAATAATATAAGAAATAAAAGGAATAACGCGCGTGTCTTCGGGGTAATGAGACGTGGAGAAAAGCTGATTGTTGGCAAGATTTTGAAACTAGATATCGTACGGTGTAACGCATGAATTGCAACGATTTACCGGTCGCATAGCGGCGATATAGGTAGTAGGTATATAAAATATAAGCAGATAATATAAAATTATATTCGTGTATATATAGTTATCCCGTAAGACTTATAAGTCGCCTTGAGGCGGCGTGGGTTTGGCATGTACTTACATATGTACGTACGAGCATACAGAGGAGAATATATATATATATATGTAAACGAGTTTATGTATTTTAATAAAAATAATTATCATTATTTGCAACAATGATAAAATAACGCGAGAAGTTTGTAGAAAAAAAAAATTAAAAATTTGCACATAGGGATAATAGGTGGTATTTGGCCAGACATTGTAAAGGATAAACTACACATGTATACTTATATCGGCGAACGTATGAATATAGCGTATAATATAATAAATGATATTAAATGAATAATTTGTCACCGTGGGAAGGAATATAAGCTATTGCAATTTATTACGTCGGTTTGATCGACTGCTTCTGCAGCGGGAGTCGAGTCTTCAGGTTTTCAACTTGTTCTATGGGAACTGGAATATAAATCCGCGTGCAGGAGAAAATATCTCTACAGATCCGTACGTGTATACCGTAACCTGCAAGTTGCGATTTATAAACGCTGTGCAGCTATGGATCCGAGGGAATCTGGAGTGAAAAGGACTCGAGGGGGCATTAGCGAGATTACAATTACATCGAGTTCGGCTAATTGCGAGTACCTGCCGGGAAAACGAATACATAATGCACGTAGGTATATCGATGTTTACTCGACGCGCGTGTCTCTCCTGATACCGCTACCAAATAAAAAAAAAAATAACCGAAACGGAATCGATTTTATGGCGAGAAATTCATCAAATGATATACGAATGATTTTCACGGCTACTAAAAGCTCCGACGGATGCGGATAGATATTTAATCTGCGATCAATTATTATTATCATCCGCGTTTCAGTACACATATTACGCATGCATTATTCGTAGCCAGATAAAATCGTGTAAAGAGCAAATTCCTTCGGTTCTCACAGATCTTATTGAAATATAAATGGATATCTACGTTATATACTCACGTCCTAGACAGACCGAATCGCCATACCTTTACGTATACTCGAATATATGTACGGATACGTATGAGACCGACGATAAACCGATCAAACCGTTATCTCGATTCGATTCGATTTTTCGAGAGAAATCTCTGGGGAGAAATTCACTGCGGTACGGAAACCGAGAAATGAATATTAACCGCTTTGAGTATCTTTTTTTCTATCCATCAACCCCTAGACATCTTTCTTTTTTTTTTGTTTCTAACTGTTGAGGAGAGCAAGAAATTTGATGAAACAATGTCAGGCTATAAAAGATCCCGCATCAGGTGTGTAATATAAAATTATTTCTATGTGAAAAAGGATTCACATTTCTGTACTCGTTGAAGAAGATCGCTGTCGGACCGACTGCAGACGTTATATTAATTTATTGGTGTGACAAAGTTTCAGCTATTAATTCACCCCTTTTATATTTCCCATAGAAACTCGAGGTAATAAAACCTAGACCGGGGTACCGCCAACACCTTTTTTTTCCTTCCGAACAATATAGATTGTAAAAAAAAAGGATTGTGTTAAAACAACCCCTTGCCAGTTTAATTAACAGATACGTCTAATAAACCGGTATTTTATCTATCGCACTATCTCGTACGTATAATGTAAAAAGTGTGAAGATTGTCGAGGAGAATTGGGTATAAAATTTGACAAAAAAGTGTATGAGAAAAAAGAGAAGAAGGAATGAGTAGACGAATAAAAATCGAAGATCGCTACCCTACCATCCGTGACTCAATTCAACCCCCAATGATTCCCGTATAAACGCTTCGAAAAGGTTCTGGAAACTACCGTTTTCATCCCCCAAAAAAGACCGGCGCTATAATCGTCTTCCCAACAACCTCGGTGAGCTGCTGCCGCTGACGGGAATCGTCTCAATCAACATTCTCCCTCTTTCTTCTTTTTTTCTCTCTCTTTCAACCCCCTCTTTTCGCACCCCCTCCCTCCACGGAGAGAAAAAGAGGAAGAAGGGGATGAAGAGGGAAGAAAAAAAGAGAAAAAAAAGAAAAAACTGATGCTGATGGATGCACAGAAATTGTATTTAATATGCGTAAATTGCATATTAATAATATACCTGCAGATAGGTAATGCAGGTAAAATTAATGTACGTTAAGTTACGTTACGTTACGTTACGTTCGGATATTTTACCGCTGTACTCTACACCTTCCGCAGGTTTTGTTGTAATAGTAAAAGTGTTGGCGGTGGCATACGCGAGTGGTTCGAGCACACCAGGCGGGTACCGGGCACCTTTGTTTAATTACAATACAGGCCTTCTCTCGCTCGGTCGTTCAGCGTACGTAAAGACAGGGTAATTATTGGTTACAACGTACGACGACGACGACTACGCACTACGACACAAATGAATATAAACCCGCCATACAGAGGTTATACGTACGTATAACGAACATTGCGAGCCTCCTGTTCCACGAGAAAAAGGGTTGAAGTTTTTTGTTCTAGTTGTACCTACACTGACGCGCCCTTACGATGTACGTATGTACATTTATTATAAATACATATAGATGGTTATACGTATGTATGTATGTATAGTTGTTCAACAGCGGCAACAGCAGCAGCAGCAGCAGCAGCAGCTCTAATGCAACATTTGGTATACGTAACGCTCAGGAAAATTAACTATTATACCAATACCCATATGTGTCTCGATTTGTAGCTTTATTTTATAGTTATACACATACACATGCAGGCTATACGATACTCTTATATCCGCGCAAATGGGGTTCTAATTATACACCCACTTAAAGACGATATGTGTGCGAACGCTTTTGTTGTACAAGGTTGCGTACGTTTTTTTTTTTTTTCTTTCCCTCTTATCCTTTTTCTTTCACTTCTTTATAATGGTACTTTACTGCAAATTACTCAAGGGACAGTAATTATTCTATATACACATGCGTGTGTCGAGTCTCATATAGCTGTAGAACATGACCAACTGTATCAAATATCTAATTGTAAAACTCGAGTACTCAAACGGAAGAAAAAAAATTCAATCGTACAAAAACGGATTAGAAATAAAAAAAGAAGAGAGATGACCACTCACCGCAGAGTACATAATTATTTCATCATAGGTAATTGATTAATTATTATAATGTACATAAATGAAAATCAATCGCGATTCGATTGAGTCGTGGATGCAGAGAATAATTCTATCGGTTTTTGTATGAAATCGAACTTCGTACTCCATATTGCAAAAATATTGCACCGTCTGCAATGAATCAACGTCGAGAAGGAGTGCGGGATTATGATTAACTTTTTTCTCCTATTTTTTTTTTGTCTTTCCGTTTTAATTGTTCTATTGCACATGAATCACGAGATAAAATAGACGCGACGTAGCCTGTACGCTGCGGGTGCTGTATAGTCCGATTTGTAAAACAGCAAAATGAAATCATAGCCTTTCCCATATATACGACTGACATGAGACATACTGAATATGATAAACCTCGCGACGTGGGATACTGTATGTATTTAGTTGCAAGTTACCCGCGACAACTTCCTGCATATCAAGAATAAATCGACACTAAACACCTACACGTGTAATGTGTGCCATTCTTTTTTTCTTCATTTTTACTTTTTTGCTTCTTCTTTTTTTTATTTTATCTTCCACTTCATCGTTAGATCTGTTCTGTTCCGTCACCGTGACATTCGATTCAAGTATGTAAATACGTATATACCTGCATATATACCTATACGTATAGTCGCACGTGGAATTATCCTTCGAGGAAATAAATATCTTTTAAACACATATATATCGATATATCCATATAATATTAAGTACATGCGGTATACCCATGCTTAATGCAATTTATCACCGTTACGCGCGATTGGATTTTAGAATTTTTCTCTTGTTAATTCAGGTTGTTTGCCTGTTTTTTCATCTTTATGTCTCTTGCAATTTTTTTTTTCTTTTTTTTTCTGTTTCGTTTCGTTGGATTTGATTATTTTTTTTTTTTCTTCTCTCTATTCGCATACACTCATGGCGGCGATGTGTAGACGTACTATGGAATATATACGAGTTACCGGAAGACCTTGAATTATTGCGACCCACGTTACACCTTATTGGTATACTATATTAATAGGTATTATCTTGTAGGATGTGAAAAAAAAAAAACGAAATAATTATTCTATGCAGCATAAGCCATAATATGCGCTGCTGCACCGCGCAAAGATTTTTCATTATAAAAAGAGATGACGACATCTCGATCGCGGTAACATTGTAATTATATAGTTTTTTGTTAAATTATACATCTATAAATCATCCCGCGACGTATCAATTACGTGTCAGTCGATCGATAGATGTGGCAAAATTAACATATACATATTCCACGATAAACAAAATCCCATGAAAGAAGTAAGAAACGAAAATCTAATTTTCAAGAACATGAAGATGGCGATGGGATGATTTTTTCTCTAATCTACTCCTCTTTTTTTGGCTTTCCATCTTCTCTTTTATCGGCGATGGTTAATTCATAAAAAATTCAAATTATGCGGGGAAAACACAAACCGCTATCGATGCAGTAAAGGCAGTTAGATTTACCTTCACAGTATAGTATAACACGCGGTTAACAAGTGTCATCGAAATAAAGTGCAAACTAAGAAGAAATTACAAGAGATATTTATCTTGCTACCGGTTGTACGTGACGGTCAATATGTACCCGCAGCTTCTGGGTACACAAAACTGAGTCCGCCGATTATGCGGATAGTATTTTTTTTTTTCTTCTTCTTTCTTTCTTTCGTTTTTTATTCTTTTTTCTCCGCACTTCGCCCCGCGTGTCTCCGAGAGAAACGTCGTCCGCCATTATACGAGGAGGTAATATACGTACACCTATGTATTCAGCTGCATATTATAACGTATATGGTGTTCATGCAGATTTTTTTGCAGGGTACCGAACATATCCACTAATTTTTTCAACTTTTTATTCTCATTTCGATTCTCAACGTATACGAATTTTTGCGTCCTATGGTCGGTTTTGCAAGCGAATTACGTGTGTACATACGTGTGTATATTTACCACGTAATACATAACGTAGAAATCGTTAATAACGAAGGTTGGTGACGTAGGGGAAGCCCTCTGCGATTTTAGCGGTCTTCCCTAATCAATTTTTAGCCCGCCGGCTATCCGCTGTGTATCGAAAGCTCGAACTTCCAAATAGGTCAAGGTCAAGATCAACGATCGAAGAACCACCTGACGTCGTTCCTCCTTTTTTTTTATTCGTTATTATAATCTTTTTTCTTCTTGTCGTATAGAATTCTCATCTGAAATTCGATCAGGTAGCAACTAGAAATCTGCAAAATCAGGTGAATCGTTATTATTATTTTTATGGAAATTTTTCTTTTCCAACGTATCGCGTTATACATATATTATACCTATTCGAAAATGGAATTTTTTATAGTTTTCTTCTTTTTTTTTTCAGTACCTAACGGTATTTTTCTACGGGCACCCCGATTCTATTTAATATTTTTTGGTTCACATGGCGATCATCTCGACTCGGTATATAATGATATTCGAATCGACCGCGCATGAATATGCGAATGAAATGCAAAACCGATTCGCATGTGACGGTTTTTTAAATTTCAATAATATAACGGCCCGTCCTTGGATTTGTCTAGGAATGAATTTCGGGTCTTAAAATTCGGACCCCCGAAAAAAATAGTCGGCCCCTGTCCCGGGCTGGGTGGTTTACCTCTACCTGAAGCTCGACCTACGGCTCCCATTGATATTCCGATTACAAGACCGGCAGCAGTCAGGCGGGTCCCAATACTACTTAGGGATCTTATGTTCCCGAGCGTCTCACCTCAAGTGTTGTAAAAGGTGTTGCGTTGGGAACAGAACTCCTCGTAATGTATGTGGGAAGAAAATACATCTTGCATCTTATCCCTTTTTTTCATCGCCAAAATCGATGTCTACGTATTTTCAGTAGATACGAAATTAAACAGAAGAAGTGTAAGAGCGTCATAAAAGCGTCACGTGAGGCCCAAAATTTTTTTTTTCATTGGCAAATTATTGAGAAAGGTTTGAAAATTTTTTAACGAATTCATCGGGGAGCCGGCAGAAGAGCTACGGTCTGTTTTCCACACGAATATTTTACCTCTTCAGATTCGAGCCTCGAAACAAACAGATTTTTTGAATAGGGTTTCAAAAAGGGCCCGTTACGCGAAGCGCGCGGTATAACGTACAAGGAATAAATAAGTTGCGGCTCACCCCCCACTGTTCGTCAATTTTCCTCGCATGCAAATGTCCTTTTTTCTCTCTTCTATTTAACATGCCGATTATAAAATGGCGAAAACGGTAGGTATCTCGTACGGTACGAGAAAAAAAAAAAAAATAATAAATAAAATATCGGTGAATATTTTTAAGGGGTTGTAGGAAAAAATTATCGCTTAAAACATATGCGTCGTATTGTCCCCGTGTGTGGCAACCCCTGCAGTATACATAGAAGAGAACAATAAAAAGGTAGAAAAAAAAAAAAACTTTGAAAGAAGAAAGAAAAAAGAATGGAAATTAAATTAATGCTAATTATGCGGGAACGTATATGTATATATTCCTCTACCTAGCTACCCCGTACCCGAACGAACCAGGTAAAAAAAAAGGAAGAAAGAAGAAGACAAAAAACATGCGTGCTAAATACGAAGTAGGTACTGTTCGTTACGTCGTCGTCGTCTGGAAAGCAGGAGAGAAGAGAGGCGATGCCCAGATCAACCGTGACGTATAGTTAAAAAGTTGAAACGACTGAAAGAGAAAGAAAAAGATGTGCACGGGGGTAGGGGAAACAAAAAGGAAAGGTAAAAAGAAGAGAGGAAATTCAGCTGGAAAAAATAAAAGGAAAAAGAAAAAAGGGAAAAAAAAAACGACCGATACCATATTTGCATTTCCGCCTGTCACCGAGTGCAGTTCGTTAAACTCCCCATGGCATGTAAACGGGGGGTGGTTTACGTATGGGGTATATACAATATACATACGTGTACATATACGATATAAGGTATGGGCGCATACCTCCTCCTAACATTTATACCTTTTACCTACCTACTACCGTACCTACGCTCGGTTACGTGTATGTATGTACATATATTTATGTGATGGCAAGGATTATACTTCGACAAAGGATTCGTTTGCATGTCGTTTGTACACGATGAGAGCGCTATTTTGATCAGAACTTCAGAGACGCGCGCGCGGTTTCTCCTGCATAAACGCTCTTCAGTATTCCTTATGCAGCAGCGATCTATTCCCCCGCCCCACATTCTCCGGAGTGCATTGTTAATATAAATATATATATATATATATATGTTATATTGAATGAGAGAAATTGAATTTATATCTCATGAATATCCGTTAACCACATTTATAACATTCGCGGATTAGAATTTTCTCTAGCTTCGAAGAAACTGTCATATGTTCAGTATTTTCGAAAACCCGTCTTTTCATTTTTGGCTAATCAATTACCGCGGATCAAAAACTTCGTCTTTTTAAATCCAGGGGTATTTTTGAACGAGTTCAAAGTTCATTCGACACAATGATAATTGAGGTACAATAATCGATGAGTATAAACGTCGTTCCTTTTTGCTCCGTGCTAATAAAATCTATACGATTACGTTCCGGGGTCGAGTGGTGATCCACATAGATCACCGATCGACTTCGATGAATACAAGGTATGGAGTATTTGAATTTTTCCTTTTTTCTTTTCTCTCTCTCTCCGTCGCCCGGGCATACATAAAAAGCAAAAGGGAACTTCAGGCGCAGGTCCTACAGCCAGCGGGGGCTCGTTAAGAGCTAAGGGTCGTCATAGGGTTGTCCCTGTACGATTCAACCCTTCCGTATTATAGTTATAAGGTAGGTATAGAGAATGAAAAAAAAAAAAAAGAAAAAAGGACTCTAGGGGTGGGGGACCTGGATGGGGTCCTCTACCTGTGTATCCCACCAAAGCTTACGTCAATTGGGACAGCTTCCTCTTAGTCGCCTCTGCGGGTTTCGTACACTTATACCTATTTTAACACTCGACCACGACACTCGATAAATTTATCTCATACACTCGACGTAGTTAAGAATAAGTAACTAATTTTCGTTCAGTGATTATTGCGATACTCGAGTGATTTTTGGAATAAATCTTACCATCGTCGGACCGGACTCTTCGTCAAACAGCTAATTTGACCCGTGAGTATAAGACAAAAGCTAGCGACGAATTTCCTGTGAACAAAACCAGTGATTACGATAAGTCGGAAGGAAGTTAGTTGGTGCGAGGTTGGATGTAAATTGTTGCTAGATTAAGACGTTGCTTTACTGTTATATATATGTATACGTATAGTTCGCCGGGATGAGACGCGCGACCTTCGCAGTTATGCGCCTACGCACCTACGCGGCAACATCGTGATCCTCGTTACGAGATAATCGTGCAACCGGTTTTGCTTTCATGGTATCTATAACCATACCTTATACTCCTCTACCTGCGGAGCCGCACAGCGCGACGCGCGCTGCACTTTGCGAGGATCCGATATCCTCTCTTTTCCTTGTGCACCGCGCTATTCATATTCTACCGAAAGAAAAATCCACGACGATATGTTGAAAATAAGTAATAACAAAAACGGGGGAGTAACAACTTACGTCGAAACTTCCGCTTGTCCCTCCTTAACGTACCGCCATCCACCGCAATAACGCGCGTTTCCGTATGACATCGGCTAAAAACGAAACGAATGCAGATTGCAGACGGATAAAAAAGTGAAAGAAGAAGTAGAGGAAAAGAAAAGAAAATGAAAGAAAAAAATAGACACATGGCTCGGTTGATGTTCACTACCCGCCCTGGACAGTAATCTTTCAAAGTACGTACACTCCTCGGTCTCTCGAGTCTCATAGTACAGTTGGTATAACCGCGCGTTCTGCTGCATCGGGATAAATGCAGAAAACAAAGAGGGCACACGAGGGGAATGATGTGTGCGACTTTCAAGCTATTGTCGTGGATAGAATGCATGTCCATTTTCATGTTCAAACAACCCCCTTTGCGAGTTGCCTGTACGTATATAAATACATACATATATGTATACATACTGCACCGGTACACAACGTCCAGCAATACACATAGATTGGCATTTACCTAATGACTATGCCCATCGCATGAACTACGTACTTCTCCAAGGGAATATAAATGGAACGGCACTCGAGCATGCGACTGATTTAAGAGACGATCAAAAAGAGAAGAAGGAAAAAAAGACCAAGAGATTCTTCTTCCTCTTGTACGTCCGTCTTTCAAAAATGTTATTCATAATTCGAATGAAAAAACGACTCTACATCGATGATGATGATCTCGTGTTCATTTTTTCACCATATTCGTTGAGTCCAAGGGGGTATCCGCCTATTGTACCATACCAAAATTGAGAGTTGATTTTTCCCACCATAATCGAAAAAATCCAAAGGGGTATACCTTAGATTTTTGTCGATTTTGGGGCCAAAAATCAACATTTTTTAAAATTGATCGCAAGACACTTTTCTGACGTATTTTGACCTCAGGAACACGAATCCGTCAATCAAATTAGGCTAGAAAATTATCCCATCGAGATATCCTCATTTTTCCACTTTTCAAGACGATAAATTGGCGATAACTCGATCAATTCTATAGATAGATCAATTTAACTTACAGATTCGTGTTCCTGAGCTCAAAATACGTCAGAAAAGTGTCCTACGATCGATTTAAAAAAATGTTGATTTTTGACCCAAAATCGACAAAAATCTAAGGTATACCCCTTTGGATTTTTTCGATTTTTGGGCCAAAAATGAAGTATTTTTAAAACCGATTGCAGGACGCTTTTCTTACGTATTTTGACCTCAGGAACATGAATCCGTCAATTGAATTGAGCTACGAATTAATCCCATCGAGATATCATTGATTTTTCACTTTTCAAGACGATAAATTGGCGATAACTCAATCAATTTTATAGATAGATCAATTTAACTTGCAGATTCGTATTCCTGAGGTCAAAATACGTCAGAAAAGTGTCCTACGATCAATTTAAAAAAATGTCGATTTTTGACCCCAAAATCGACAAAAATCTAAGGTATACCCCTTTGGATTTTTTCGATTTTTGGGCCAAAAATGAAGTATTTTTGAAATCGATTGCAGGATGCTTTTCTTACGTAATTTGACCTCAGGAATATGAATCCGTCAATTGAATTGAGCTACGAATTAATCCCATCGAGATATTCTTGATTTTTCACTTTTCAGAGCGATAAATCGGCGATAACTCGATCAATTTTATAGACAGATCAATTTAACTTGCGGATTCGAATTCCTGCGCTCAAAATACGTGAGAAAAGTGTCCTGCAATCGATTTTAAAAATACTTCATTTTTGACCCCAAAATCGAATGTTTTCCGGTTTTCCGACATATTTCAGAAATCCGGATTTCCAAGCGAGCCATTTCTCGGAATATTAAAAACGCACTGACACTACATCATTTCTTATTTCTCTACGGATTAGTATACTTGAGAATATATATTTGTATTCCTCGAAGTTTTTGCGGGAAACTTCAGGGCTTTCGACCCGACGTGTATTGAGAGGGACTTGAAATTATAACCAATCTCTTCACGACTGCTCGCGAGCACCGTGGCATCGAAACGATGGATAATAACATAGTTGAGGTATCCTCGACGAGTAGATATTATATCTAGTGGTTTACGGTAATGAAACTAATGATCATTATATCCCTTTAGAAAAATCCACATCTCTCCCTCCCTATTTCCAAAACCGATACACACAGAGAAACAAACAAACTAAACGTGTAATTTGCACTGTACAACAGTGATCATTAAATGCAAACCATATCGTCTTCGTTATTAAATAAAAAAAAAAAAAATTACCGGTGCACTACTTTTAAAATTTTTTTTAAACATCTCAAGTCTTTTAAAATTCATCGCGTACCCGACAAACACCATAAAATAAACCATCTATAAACTGTAAGGGAAGTTTTTATTTAAAGGCACAAGGTGGCAAGCTGCAGGTCTCTGGAACTCCGACTTTTTCTAAAACAAAACAAAAAAAAAAAAAGGAGGAAAGAATAAAAAAAAGAGGGCTTATTCCCAGTGGAAATAAGAATTGAAGGTACTACCTAATGAAAAGGAGGAGATAGTAATCCTATGTATTGCAGTTGGTGGTCCACGTGATACGTATCGGGTTAAGTGATACGGTTATTCGACATGCGATCTCATCATATATACGTACATACATCTATGTATATATTTTTTTTTATCTCCATTAGATATATCTATACTTTATTACGTCCATCGCACGGAAAATGCGTTGCACAGCAGCTGCCGCTGAAATAAAATAGAACAATAAAAAACGAAACAAACAAAAAAAAGAAGAAAAAATGAAAAGAAAAAGTACTTTATATGGATCGTCGAAAGACGTACATGCCTATCTGAAAGAAAACAGATGCGATGATAAAAAGTGAAAATATTTAAATACTGAATCGATGATAACAAGCCATGCTTCGTGTTTCCGGTGAATCGTTACCAAATTCAATCCTCTCTCGAGCGAAACCCTTTCCCTCCCTTCCTCCCTCCTGCCCTCTGCTTTTACTCGGTAGCGATCAATACCGTATAATGACGCGCTCGTCGCCCGGCTGCTAACGCCGGAATAAATGTGTACCGCACCACTGTTTTAGACCACCAAGTGGACGGGGTGATCGCCACCCCCCCTTTTTTTTTTTACCCTTCGGGAAACGAATCGGTCCATTGTCATCGAGCTTTTTCTGTTTCTTTCATTATTTTTTTTTCTCTTCTTTTCTTTCATTTTACCGCAAGGGTGCACATGCACTGTGTCACGGGACCACAAACGAAAAACAATCGAAAAGAAAATAGCTAGCGGCGTCCGAGCACATCACCGTCATCATCGTCACCCCCTCGATTTGGCAAATCACCGCATCATAGAAAACCTGATAAAAATATCTCCTACCTTTTTCTTCTTTTTTTTCTCACTCAATCCATGCGATTCTAATGGATCAATTAATCGTCCGTTCAATACGCCGATTGAAAATATTGATCGGTTCTTGTTCACACCGCGACAAGCCGAAAAGTGTTCGATAGCCGGTTTCTGTTTTCTCTTTAATAGTTTATGCGGGGCAAACGTTGATTCTTTTTTTTTTCTTTCTTTCTTTTTATTCTTCACCTCCTTTTAGTCGTTTTTGCGTTAGTCGTAAGGGCGCATCTCTGAGGTCGTTTGGGTTGGAATATCACCAGCATCAAGGGTGATACGGAATGCCGATCAGGTAGCACATTTTTATCTAGGTAATTTCCCGCGATGGAGTTTTACGTGTCGCATACCGAACTAGTCCGGCTCCTTCCACTCGGTATAGGTGTATAATAAAGTAGGTACGTATCCAATCCTCCGGGTTCGCCTAACTTGTTAGTAGTAGAGAAATTACCCGATCGGGGGGGAGGTGACTGAAGTTATCTTTTGATCGGAATAGAAACAGGATAATGGGCTAAGCTGCTTCGACTTCCCTCTCGTTATTTTTTTTTCTCCTCCCTCTCATCACCCTCCCGTTTTTCGAATAATATATATATATCGTCAAGCGTGCAGGGCGAGAGACGCTGGAAGCCAGACAAAAAAATTTATTACCTCCCTCCGTACGTACCGTTCACCTCAATCGTCGTCTCTACCGACAGAAATCAACCAGATGAACACTTTAACTTTTTTTCCTTTTTCAATTTTTTCTTTCTCTTTTCTTTCGCCTTTTTCTTGTTTGTTGGGCAAAATTTTTCATCAGACATGGAGTAATATGAGAAATATTCCTCGCGCTCGTATATTCGTTTTCAAAACTCCATATAGAACCCGCATCTTTTTTTTTTATTATTTTACATTTTTCATCGTCGTATAATGTATTTTCCCCTTATTCAGTTAATAGTATGTATGGAAATTCGATCCAATATGCCGGTTTGCTTGAAATATTTTTGTCGATAAAAATTTTTCAATCTGTTATCCAGCCGTACGATGGAAATTGTCTCGTTTTTTTTTTTTTCGTTTCTTCTCAAGGTTCAACGGCAATACGCTCTTATCTTTATCTTTTCACGTTCTTCGTGTCCAAAGTGAGTTGGTCGAGTTAATTTTCATTAAATTTACTCGATCATCGGTTTTAGCTGGTACACGTCAGACAGGGAGGGTGATTAGCAGAGTCCGCATGCGCCGAGAGAATCGCGTCTCATGGAGAAACCGACGACTACGGTACCATCGAGCTAAGACTAGAGGGAAAGAGAGTGACAGAGGGTGAAAGTAAGAGTGAGATAGTTCAACTCGGCAAAAGAGAGATGGGGTGAAAATGAGGGAGAAGGATATAATCGGAACTTCGAAGGAGCGAGGGAGAAAAATTCAGGTGGCGAGAGAGAGAGAGCGAGAGAGAGAGAGAAAACTGTTCCGAAGCTGCGGCCAAGGGGGGTCGGCGGAAGATGCGAGGGTGTAGAGGGGGGGCGGGAGGGGGGCAAATTAATACGGGCGGGCAAGCGGACCCCGCTAACGAACGAACCGACGCCAAGTCTAGCTCCGACCGCCAGACGCTCAGCGCCGGGACGCTACACCCTTCTTAATACCGCACATATAAGGTTATAAACCGCGCGACCTTTAAACCACGATATATAATTTTTTTGTTGGTTTTTCTTATTTTTTTTTTTTGCTCATTTTTTTCGTATATTTTTTGCCATCTTATTCTTTGTATGGATCAACACGCTGTACATCGGGACGGTGGTTTATTGTCATTCGCATACCTATATTGGATTATTGTTATAGAGCTACGATTATCTTCGAATTTTCATTCCAATTTGTTCCTCAAAATTACGCTGCTATGATCGATCGATCGGTTCGAATGAAAAAACGACGAGAAAGTAAAGATGATTTTTTTTTTTTTTTGTCGAACGTTCGATTTTTTTCGCATGACTACGGTACAAGGTTGTGCTTCGGAATACGCGTAGATCGACGAAGATAACAGTGATTATTGGAATTAAAATTGTAGCACACATGCGATCTCACATCCCTTATAATATGAATTCGGTGGAAAAAGAAGGATTTGAAAAAAAGTGTTAATTTTCACAGCTGTAATATTGTTCGTTTTTTTTTTTTGATCGGGGCAAGTGCAGTCGGAAGAATTTGAATCGAGTTTAGTAATCGGTCAGTTTTTTTTTTTCTTTTTTTGGTTTTTCATTCGTTGCAACGGATATGATCTATGAGTGAAATTGTCACAGTTACTATTTGTAAAATGGTGATCGTTCTTTTTTCTTGTTTTTTTCATTATCGTTTTATAAAAAGCAAATCAGTGTATGCGAATTTCTGAATGAAATTCTAATCCGATATTAGTGATTTTTGATTTTTGATTTTTACAATGTGATTATAACCTTCGATTGTTTGATAAATCGTTTTTTTCACCCCTCCCATACGTCGGATATATAATTTGATCTTTGATAAAATTGGTTCGCTCGCGTACGTAGTATACGCGGTTAGTATATATTTGAAAAACTTTCTAATTGCAAAAGCAGACAGGCGAGCGGGCGGACTCTCAATTTTGCGAACTATGCGGGGTGTGTTCGCCCAGGCGAATAATTTCCCTGTACTACCTCCGCACTACCACCACCTTTTCCACCTCACCAATACCGAGCAAATTTCACATGCCTTGAGATACCTATAACGTTATAACCTGCCGTGTAGGACGCTCTTTTGCCGTAGGGGTTACGCGGCGAGGTGGTCGAGTAGATGGGGAGAAAGGGAGAACGGGAGAAAGAGAAAGAGAAAGAGAAAGAAAAAGTGGAAGGGGGATGAAAGGGGGTTGGTTGGTAACTAGGTGGTGGTGGCAAAGGCAAAAGTAGAGAGGGTATGAAGAGCGAAGCGAAAGATCAATATAGGGAGTGTCGGGAGGAGAATACTGAACAGGGTGTAAGATGGAACGAGAGAATATGGAGCCGCGTGGGAGTGTAGGAGGAAAACGGGATGAGGCCAACACTCGCGTTTTTTTTTTTCTATCGGGATAAAATCTCTTTCCTAAACGTTACAGATATACCGAACAGGTCACCATCGCGGCACGGGATGAACTCCCGATTTTTATCCCTCAACAAAATTTTCTCTCCTCTTCCATTACTACCCTTTCGCGGAATATCTCCAGGTAGTCCTGATCGTGACACTATAACGTAAATCATCAGGATAATTTAGAAATATTTTTTCTTCTTCTTTACTCAAAATTATAAGTAGCGGAATTGAGGATATAACCCAACCTTGGGTATCGCAGTGCGGGTTATAGTATCAAGGGAAATTTCACAATATTGCATGGGGAGGGGTGGGGGTGGGGGTAGGTAATCCTAGAGGGTTGGTGGTAGGATTACGTAGGATATATATTTTTTTTTTCTGTTCTTGTTTTTCTTTTTTATACGTACATCTTATTTCTTTCGAGGTCTTGACGTCGTGACGTTGCCGGCACGAGGAGAGTAGAATATAGCCCAAAGGATTGGGATTTAGGGAGGAAGGAAATTGGGAGAAAAAAGGAAGCAAGAAAAAAAAAATGAGAGAAGTGGAAGCAAAAGTACAAGGAATATAAGGAAGGGAAAAGACCGAGCACTCTTCTGGTGATACTCCTCAGGTCGAACGCGCAACCCCCTCCTACCATCCTCCCCTTTTTCATACTTTTATCTTCTTTTTTCCTACGCCCAAAGTCCCGGCAGAAACGAACCCCCCACACCCCGCTGATATATTGTTCGTCTTGTCCTCCTCTTTTCTTGCAGTATCCCTCGCGCCTTATATGTATCATCGTATAAATACATGCACAGTTATGAGTAAAATTTAGGGAAAAATTGTCTCCGTGTGCACGATATTCTTATCTATATGTACATGAAATTCTCGCAAAACTCCGAGGGGTGCAGACGCTAGATTCTCACGCAAGCGATCCAACCGCCTTGTACCTTGCCTCCAAGTTATTTTACGTTTATAATATCATTTACTCGGATAAAATAAATTACGCTCTCGTTTTCTTTTTTTTTGGTCTTGTATTTTTTCTACTCCAAAAAACTAATTTCTTTTCTAGTTCGCCTTTTTGTTTGAAAGAAATTTGAGTTTATTGCTACCTACCTACCTCGATGACCATGAAAACGTGTTAGAATCTGAAAGCCCCTTAGTTTTATATTATACGCTCGGTAGGAGGTGCAGAAAATTCACGAGCGGTTCCAATCGCTTACATGGTAAAAGTTTTCTTCGGCACGCATGTCCGTTTCTCTTCTTGACTATGGGGGTTGGCCAACGCGTGGGGTTCTTCTTCTTTCTCAGCTCAGTAAAGTAAGAAATGGAGAAAAAGTCGCGCATCAAAGATGGAGAGCCACACCCACGCTAGAAAATCACCACATATGAAACGACGAATCTCGATCGTCGCTTGTCTATTTTCTTTTTTTTTTTATTCTTCTTTAAATTTTCTTCCGTTTTTTTTTTTTGGATCCAAGAGATCCTGGCCTTGTCGTATAAGCGGACTTCTATTGCATTCCCCAGACATGGGCGAGAGCCAATCTCTGCCAGATCGTCAATCTCTTTTACCCTTGTGTTCTCTTTCTTTTTCTTTTCTTCTTTTATTTTTTTTGTAAGAGCGAAAACGCGATCAGTTTCAACCCCTCATTCTCCTCCTTTCCATTCGCTTTTTACTCCCCCATGTATACGCGAAATGCGATCTCATTTCGCGTTGAGTTTAAACTCAGCGTTTACAATCTCTGCATGATATCCTCAATCATTCATCTACCCTTAACTGATTTTATCTTCCCCAATTGAACTTTGAAAAAAAAAAAAAAAAAAACGTAGAAATGATCATGACAAAGACATGAGAAAAAGAACTTGAGCAAAATTTGCTAATTCTCATGACCTACTGGTCATCGGATATGTTCTGTGCATTTATGCAGATTTCAGTTTTCTCCGTCGCCCCAAGGATTACGAAACGGTGAAGAAGGAGAAAGAGCTAAAGAGAGAGATAAGGTATACGAGTTTCATCTGCGTCTAATATTTTTTTCTCCAAGACTTTGATCTATTTCTGGACAACTCTTATATGCGCCTTTCGCGTTGCTTCCACCGGCAACGTTTGCAGCCTCAATTTATGGATTCACTGGAGTATGGTGGCGTAAAGTTGAATTTACTGGCTGTGAATCATACAAAGCGAGATAGTTCAATGAAAGCTTCAAGCTAAGAGAAGAAAAAAAAAAGAAAAAGAACTAAGTAGAACCACCGTGTACTTCATAACAGAAACGTTGTGCCTCATGGGACGTAAAACACTATCGTAAATCTTTCGAAACGAGTACCCACCGTACTTAGTAAATTATTGTTGCACGATTTTCGTACTTAAAATTGTTACAAAATTTACAATTTTCTTATTTATTCGCTCGCTAATTTTAAGCCTTTGAAAATTATCCGCAAGATATCTGACGGGGGTTAATTCCCTTGGATTTACGTTGATAGAGAAAAAAAAAAGGACAAATAACGAGTGAAAAAGGAAGCAAAAAATAATAATAATATATTCGTAGAGGGAGAGAAAGATTTTCTTGTTAGATTTACTGCGACATCTCATATCGAAGTTTTCCCACTTTCATATGTAGCGTTATTATATACCTAGTTGTATTCGTAAAAGTGCGATTCGTAACGAGTTTTACGTTGAAAAGAACTTCTCGTAATACCTATTTCATATTTTCCATTAGAGACGTATGCACATAGAGTTCTGTATGTGAAGCGAGAGAAAGGGCGAGCCTTATATCTTGTACACTGAACTTATTTCCTCTTGCATACTTATAGCGCCCATATATCCAGTAATGGTGTCATCGATTAATGTCGCAGCTATGGGCATATCCGAACTTTTGATCACGACGGTTCTTCGCTAAACTTTATCTATATGTATAATACAGTAGTATGCAAAGAATTGCACGATCCTCCCGGACGTTATACCTTCGACAATAAATAAGAAAACTTATTCGTCACAAACGTTGAAAAAAAAAGGAAAGAAATTCTAAACGTAATGCGTTTACGTATAGCGCCAGTTGTCGACTGTATACGGTTTGACGTAATTAATATGTAACGAATTTAGTTGTTCCTTTTTTTTTTTTTTTTTCTCATTCTTTCTTTACATCCTCTAATTTTTTTTCTACGTAATAAAACGTTACACGGACGCACGGAACGGGAGCCTAATAAAACGTGGTCTAAAAAAAGAGAAGAAGTGTTTAGAAAAAACGGAGCTAACCCGAACACCTTTGATACCTCGATGTATCGACCCTGTGTACTCCAATATTTAGTCCCGCAGGACTAAAAGTAACGTAAGGAACAGCAAGAACGGTGACCGGTGTCCAGCGGCCGGCTGCTGAGCTGCTGCTTCTCGAAGAGCAGGTGCCTCGGTGACTTACACGCGGTTAAATACGCCTTACATAATAACACGTATGTATTTACATGAATATATACGTGGGTATGTATGTATATATATGTAAATATGTATATATACGAAGGAAGGACGTTACGCGGATAATTGTCCGATAATTTGCTTCTTTTTTTTCTTTTATTTTTTTTACAAATACATTAATACCTATTTTGTATTTATTTGAACCGTTGAATTAACGCTTCGCGATATACCCCGCAGCATCCGGGGTCGCGATTTAATTCCAAGCGCAAAGAAATCTCCTGGTTAAATGCGACTAAGAAAAGGCGGGGATTGAATGGAGCTAATTGCTTCTTAGTATGGCTACAAATTCCAGGATCTTATAACCACCCATTTATATATATTAAATCGCGAGGTACCTACCGGTAAGGAGGATGCAACTTGTACGCTGAAGAATTGCGGCGAATCGATCTGAAGCTGCGAACGATTATTTCAGATTTTTTAAATTTTCGAACCAAAAAAAAAACTGATCGTTTTATCAAGAGAAATGAAAAAAAAAAAATTATTCCCGAGATTCCAGATCACCGATACCCTGCACGATTGTTTCATTTTATTTTCCTTTTTTTTCTCTTTTTCACTCGGCTAAAGTAGTTGGCGATTAATAATTTGAGTGGGGGTTAAAAACCGATGAAATAAGGTTATCAATGAATAATAAATAATTATCTTATCCATCGATCGAATCGTCATTCGTTATATGGTTGCGCATCTGTTCGGTTGATTGAGCGATAAAATAAATAATTTCGATCCCACTTTTGTCTATACGTGAAAAAATTCTTTTATAATTTGAGAGTAAACACATTTTCAAGTCTTCGAGCTTTTTTTTTTTTGTTTTATTTATTTATTCATTCAGTTTTCTTCTTTTTTTTTTTCTTTTTCTTATTCGCTGTCCACCGCGGCGGTATAAAGCTTATCTTTTTACATTACATGAAGGCAACCGAATTACGCGGGTTCGAAACGTAATCGATGGTTACCATATAATTTTAATCCATCGCGTCGTCGGATCCTCCGCGGCTAATTAACTACATTATTTTATCTCGTAAGCACGTAATCTTCGCAGATCATTTGAGCGATATACATAGTAGCTGGTAGAACCCCGCATACCTACTCATTCCGGTTCCGAAACTTGGAGCCCTAAATTTATAGCGTTATTTATTAAGGGAAATATCTCCGATTGGTATACCCGCAAATTAGAGGGTATAATTATATTTTTTTTTTTCTACCGACCATAAATTTTCGTAATGAAAAATAAAAGTAAAAAAAAAAATGGCCGCTCCTAATGAGGTGATACCGTACAGATTTAATTAGTGGAATATTTTTTTTTTTCAATCTTTCATCGTAACATCTCGGGGCTTTAGAGTGTTTCGTTTTTTCATCACTTCGAATATTTAGGGGGTGACGACTGTGGTGAATGTGTTATGAAAAAAACAAAAAAAAAATGGCCACCGGGTCAAAAGAGTTGCCGCCGAGACTCGGTGGCCTCTTATAGTATAACGACGGGAGCATATTATGATACCTACCCTCAAGGAAAATAATAAGAGAAAATAAGAATAAGAAGGAGATGGAGGATAGTTACCGCAATTCGAAGCCTGCGCAGGATGAAATTTATTCGAAATTACGCTCTTGAATTTCCTCGGCCAGACCACACGTGCGTAAGGTAACCCCATCGCATCGCGTCTCATCTCGAAAACAGGCCTTATATATACCATATAACGTGCATACACAGACGAACTTTACGGGGCGTCTTTGTCTCACGCTTTAATTTTTCCTGTATTCGTATCTTACTCCTTTTTACTCAACGAGACGCCGCGAACCAACGACCGCGCCGAGGTACGAGAACCACCCAAACCATGGAGTAGTGGAGGTACGAGGGACGAAACACGGTTCCACAGTGTGCAGCCTGCATACATCCTGCGTATCTTTTACGCCAGACACCGCCTGCCACTCGCTCCTTTTCTTCTTCTTCTTCTCATCCTCATCCTCATCCTCATCCTCATCCTCATCCTTTTTCTCTTCTGCCCTGCGGCGCAAAAGATCACTCGGAGCGATTTACAATTATACACAAGGAATCCTCTTTAAATTAATAAAAATTAGAAGAAGAGAGAGAAAGAATAACCGAGTGAAGCCAAAAAAAAAAAAAGATTACAAACACGGAGAAATTAGCAGCCAACCCCTGTTTAATTTCAAACTACATAACGTCTCCCCTTACTATAACATCCTTCGGGATACGAGGAGGATATAACGTCTATGGTCACATGAGTTTGATGTCAATGATTATAAGTGGTAGTTACCCGCCTCCGGTTTTTTTCTTTCCCTCCCCCCTCACTCTCCTGTTGGTGGTATAATTAGTCGGTACATTAAAATTACTTATGCAAATAATCTAGACATCGATCTATCGCTGTTCAACGAATGATCCCCGAGCAACGGCGATCTACATACATCACATCGTTACACCGCTCCATTTTCAGATGCAAAACAAATTTCATTCCACCTACCTAACTTAGTTTTTTTTTTGTTTTATAGAACTTTGTAATAGAGTATAATGACGATATGATTATTGTTAATATTCGTATTAATGTATGATCGGCGATTTTCAAGATTGATTGATTCGATGTATTACTTTACATTCTATAGATCTTCATTTGTTTTTAATTGTTCAATTAGGTATATCGATCCTTAGGGTTTTCCAATCCGTCAGGTTCGGGATTATATACGCGTATTCTTGTAGGACAGCATTCTTTGGAGTATTACGTTACGTTTACCGGTTATAGCGTCATAATTATTAACCGGGAATGTTATTATAAATATATAGATATATATATATATATATAATCGTTTGTAATTACCACCACCAGTTTTCCGTTCGTACTACGTTGGTATGCGTACGGACATACCCTGTAGGAATATAGTATAATATACGTTCAGCTTCGCATAATTATCGCACATGGACGGGAAAACTTGTTGTGTCAGATGCCGCGGGTATCGAGGTTTATAATTCTATTTTTTTTTTTTCTCTTATTCTTCAAGGTACGAAAGTTATGATAAATGTGTACAAGTGTATTTCGATTTAGAAAAAATTTTTACACGGGGGAAATGTGGGTCGGAAATCGCGAATGAGAAAGAAAAAGAAAAAAGAAAAAATCATAATCTTTTGGAAAATGAAAAAATAAAAATATGTTTTCGAAAGCTTTTTTGCGGCATGATAATTATTTTGTAACGGGACGTGAACGTTACGATGATAAAATTTTCAGAAACGAGGACGTTCATAATTCTCGTCGATCGATTCGTCGTACTGCAGCCCGTACTTGAAAATCCGCACCTGTCCCTCGTGGCCAAAAATTATTCAAATTACACCAGATGCATTGCAGTGCAGAAAGATATACATAATTCAATCCTTCAACATTCGAATAATCCTCGAATAAATATATATACGAAAGAAATTTTTCGTTGAGAAGAAACAGAAAACAAAAAAAAAAAAAAAAATGAAAAAATATATCATTCCACTTTCCCATAGAATATTATATATACTCTTATGGTTTTTTTTTTTTTTTTCTTATTCACGTGTATAATATTTTTTCAACCGATATAGGTATGTGTAATAAATCATGGGCAGATGCCTCCGCACGTTTCACTTAGTAGGCAATCAGAAGATCATTACCCTTGCAGGCTGCGTCTTCTTTTCCTCTTCCTTTCTCTTTCTTCGTTTTTTTTTTTTTTTTCTTTTGTAATTTTTTTGTGGTTTTTTTTTTCATTTTTCTTTTTTACACTCCCTTCGGTGATCTCTGAGCTTCTAGACAGCCCCTTTATTTTGGAAAAAAGGAAAAAAATATTTCTTCTCCCTTTTTCCACCCCCCACCCCGTTGTAGAATTGCCGAAATTGGATATCAATTATGTTCGATGATTATAACGCGGAGCAAGTCCGGCGGTCTTAAGAAGCAAACAAACAGTTACTTTATACCATACTCTGCAGTCTATAATAATTGGGTGAAAATTATCATCTTTCTTCCAAGTGTAGCAGTTGGGCTAATAACCTATAGCCCGTACGTTGCAGCTCGGTAACTAGTAACTAATATATACTACTGCACAGACCCTTCTTTCGAACTATAATTTTCTTTAATGGAGTAAATTTAATTAATGTTTGAATTCACTGGCGGAGCGCGCGCGAGGTATCTAAGGTAGTTCGGTGGTTGATTCGGGACGATATAATTTGAAAAGTATGGGGGAAGAAAATGAAATGAAATTTAAAAGAGAATTAGAAGAAGAAAAAAAAAAAAACGTTCATGCACCGCGTCTCTACCGATACCACTTTCTCTATTCTATTAATTTCGATTATATTTATTTGTTTCTTTTTTGATTTTTTTCCTCTTTTTTCTTCGCTCTATCCTTAACCTCCACTTTCTTTTTATCTTCTCGTTTCTTTTTCTTTCCTTTTCATTGCTTCGCTCGGCCACGGTTTAACCGACCATTAAAATTGTAACTCGAAACTGAATGTCTCACTTTTCACCGCGTGTATGTTCTACAGGTACACGTACGTAGAACGCGACGTTCACCGTCGAATTAATAAACCGTAGAGTACCCGCATAGTATATGGAAAATAAAAACCTCTTAAGAGTCAAAAAAATTAGAATAATAATCATGTTAAATAAAAGACAAATCTTAACTAACCAAAACCCACTCGCTCGCCTCGATTTTTATCCGGCTTCTTTCTCATGTAAGCGATGGATAAAAAAAAAAGAAAAAAAACAGAAAAAAAATTATTCACCCTTTAATTCACCAGTTCCAATATGTATTTTTTATCGGATACATTTGAAACTTTTTTTTCTATCATTCTCATTCATTAATCTATATAGAATGTCCAGATGGTCATCGAAGCTTTGAAAATTCTTCGATCTGCTGCTGCACGAGGTGTGCACAGGATCGCGTATGGTTAATCTCTCTATATATTTTTTCGCGGGAGGGAAGGAAAATAATAAAAAGAAAAAGTAAAGGAAAAGAAAAACCAAACTGCAGCACTTCACCGCCTTTAGCAGCTCGTTTTCCGGCTCAATTATGGCATCAATTTTTCGCCGTGACGCGGCAACGAGGCGCCAACGAACCGGCTAATGATACGAATTAAAGCGTGAAAAAGAAAAGATGAAACACAATAAAAAAAAAAAAAAAAAAACAAGAGTGAAGAAAAAAATCGAATAAAGAGGAGGAGAATTTTTGCCCCATTTCATCGAGTGGGCGTAGTGCAGTTTGAATTCGTTTATATAGAATGACATTGTTCGTGGGATTTATTTGACAATTAATTTCTGTTCGATTAATTAGTCGCCTTTTGTTTTATATCTCGTAATCGAATAATCCGTTGGAAGATTAATTTTCACCACAGCGTAGAGCGTAATATTTTTTTAATTTTTTTGTCCGCTTTTAAATCCTGACTTTGTAGATTTCTTTGATGAAAACCAAGCCGATTTTACGCCTTTGAATAATGCATCTGTGTGGTATACGACGCGTCACGGTCGTCCTGCTAAATCTAATACGAAATGTATAAGTCATTAACATTTATAAACAAAGATGTCAGCGCAGGTAGGTATCTATATGTATAGAGCGTAACGTTATAAGTACCGCGATGAGTCGACGTCTACCTGTACACTCCTCATTTTTTACATTACTTTTTTATTTTTATTTCTTTATCTATACGTTTTTTTTTTCACCTTATTTTTCTCTCTCTCTCTCTCTGCATTCACCGACGGGAATCGGAGCTGCCATTTCTGTTGAGAGGAAACTTCAGCGCGTTTCCACCCGTCGAGATGCTTTTTCACCCTTTCCCCACATTTTCTTTTTTCCTTTTTCCCATTTTCCTATATATCTCTACCACCTTCAGATTCTACTTCCCCGTATTTTCAGTTCTCGCTTGTTTTTTTTATTTTCATTTTCTACTTTGGTGTTCGTTTTTTTTCTTCTTTTTTTCGTTTCATCTCTTCGTCGACTGCATCCAACAACCAACTTCGCTCTATCCGATACATTTTTCCACTTCTCTAGATACTTCAGAAGAAGCTCGCGTCAATTTCTCTCTCTGCTCCTATTTCTCTCTCACATGTAAAAGCTGCACCTAGAATTTTCTATATACGTTGAAGTCCTAAAGTCTCTCGGGAAAGCTTTTTCAGAGCCGAAAGAGCTCGAGCTGTTTTATGCGGTAAAATTCCAAGCACTTGCTGAATTTTTCTCCCTTTTCTTTTCAGTTTGTTTCGCTTCTATTTCGAAGCGATGCGACTTGTTTCCATACACGTACGCATAGAATACAGATAGCATCGCGCGCAGGTGTTGAAATTATAATAATTTTTTTTGCTTTTTTTTTCCTCACTTTCAAACGGTGTAATCATCGAGGATGACTTCCGAATTCATATTCGATCGTAATAATAATCACGAACGTCAACGGAATGAACGGTAATTTTAATTTGTAGGAATGAAAAAAAGAAACAAAAGGATACACAAAAATATCTTTTATAATTACTATAGTTTCCGATACGTGAGGTCGGGAATTTTTCAATTGAAATATCACCAGCTCGTCCCTAATTATCATTACCAGATGAAAGAATGAAAAAAGAAAAAATGAAGATTTCTTTTTTTTTTTTCTTTTTTTAATCAGCATCATCGACAGCTATCAATTATCGGATTCGTTCGGTAGCGAGATTTGAAAAAAAAACAAATTTATGCAACCTGTTGAAAACCGGTTATGTTACTACCCTCTTTAAGTTTTGCAAAAAAAAAAAATAGAAGAAAAAAAAAACGTTTTAGCAAAATCAGTTGATTTATTTAATCTTTTTATTCTCATTCTTAAGAACCGCGAGAGAGCGTCTGCAGATCCGAGCGCGGTTTCTTCTTGTAATTATAAAAAGCGTGAGTATAGCAACGTACGGTTCTCACCCCTTTAAAAGCTGTGGTGTAGATCATGGAATACAGCAGTGTACAGCAGGATCAGAAGTTTTGCCGAGAATCTTGCGGGTTCAAAGCTTCTGGTGAAACGATTAAACAACCAGTTCTGGTCCGCCTCGGGACGTTGCAGTCAGAAGGCAATTAAACAAGGCAGTAATGTCTTCTCGTTAGGCGAACCGATCAAATGATGATCGTAAGACGTTGCAAGAAGAAGAAAGAAGGAGAAGCAGAAGAAGAACGATACCTTTGAACAAACTATAAAACTTACTACTCGTTTAGTCCATGAACTCTGGATTATCAGAATTAATCGTATATAGAACCTTTTTTGGTTCGATGGAAAGATGAGAGGAGGAAGAAGAAATATTCGATAACAGTTTCCTAAGATCTTCCATTCACCGATTCTGAAAAAAATATAGAATCGTTTCGATTTGAATCTTAACAGATATAAAAAAAAAAAGAAATAAAATAAGAAGGAAGAAAAAAAGGAGAGTGGGATAATTCGCGTTTTTGGATCCCGTCGCGCAATCCCTGAGGAGTATTGGGCTTGGGCCGCACGAATGCCACCCGGAGAGAAGCAATATTGACGGATAAAGGGCGGGCTAAGAAATCCGAAGTAATAAAGGCGACCAAAACTCTGTGAATCCTTTTATTAATCCCCGCAGCAGGATTGGATTTGCAGGAACCTTCCTCCGGGTCTTCTTTTTCTTTTCTTTTTCTTTCTTTCTTTTTTTTTCTCTCCTCGCTCGTCGATCCTTTTTTACCCGGTTATAAACCGAGGCGCCGTTTCACCACGTCTTTTACTCCCCCAGCTCCTTCCCATCCTTTCAAAGGAGCACGGGGTGAATCCCGGATTT
This sequence comes from Athalia cordata, assembly GCA_963932425.1. Lineage (NCBI taxonomy): Eukaryota > Metazoa > Arthropoda > Insecta > Hymenoptera > Athaliidae > Athalia > Athalia cordata. The sequence goes on from OZ010627.1 coordinate 4,541,598, forward strand.
CGTAACTTCCTTTCCTAATACGTGCTAATTTTCTAAGAAAACAAGACAGAAAAATTCAGGTAAAAATATAATGGCGAAGATAGAAAAATCTGATAATATACGCGCAAATTAGCTGCGCTTAAGATCTGAAAATCTAAATTTTCATTAACAGTCTGCACCCGAAGATTAATTTGTGCTCAATGAGGCGCTCCAAGGCGACGTGAAAATGATTAAAAAAAAAAAAGAAATACTTTCCGGATTCGTAGTAGTCAGGTGTGTCGGCAAAGCGTCAAAATTTCCCGTATAGTAAGAGATTTTGGAATAAATTCATTGGGCGCAAAAATTGTAGGAAAAAAAGAAAGAAGGAGAAGAGAGAGCAGAGAGAGTGGGAGGTGACTCGTGAGGGTAAAACGTATTCATATCCCTTGATAAGCTTCTCAATTAACGTAAACTTATTTCGGTAAAAATCACTTTAAAATTGCTTCAACTCTCAACGGGAATGGGAAAGAAGAAGAAGTAGGTATGAGTAAAGTAAAGTAAAGTAAAGTAAGGTAAGGTAAAGGAAACATACTGCAGAGCAACGTAGAGCAGCAGTAGAAGCAGTAAAAGCAGCAAAAGCAGCGTGAGGCAAACCCAACCGGCTTTAGAACTTCGAGGGATATTCCAACTTTTTAAAATATGTCAAATTATTTTCCTTTCAGGGGAGCTGTCGTATAAATACATTTTCCATCTCTCGCGATGTATTTAAATATCAGTGGGAGGTTGAGAGGAGGAGGAGGCTGCCTGTGGGAACCTGGGGAGTTGGGTTAGGGGTAAAATAAGAAGAGAAGAAATAAAAAAAAAAAGACCTAAAGTATGGAAGGCCTCCACCGTACGTAACACGTCACTCGCACAAAGATAGAAAAAAAAAAGTGAGGTAAAAATTGTTGGTGAAAAATTTTCAAGTTGTACAAAATAAAAATTAAGAGAGAAAAAATGAACGAATGATTCGAAATATTTCAATTTTGATTACGAATTTTTCGTGCTTGTTGGGATAATGAAATTGAATGAGGTGTGAGTTGGAATCTGAGGGAATCGTTTTTGTCGAGTTTTTCTGAGTAGAAGAATGAAAATGAAAAAAAAAGAAACTCAATGAATAAAAAAAGAAATATAATAAAATAAAAAGTAGTTGAAAGGGAGTTGAGTGTGATACGGCAAATACATAAGAGAAACTCATGCCACTGCTGCTGCTGCTGCTGCTGGATATTGGGTTGGAACCGTTCTCACTTTTATTCACAAACGAACAGTTAGCTTTCTATCGTTCAGCTTTTTAATATCATCCTGGCGGACCGTCTGCCACCTGACAAAGTGTATAGGAACGAGGAACGACGAGAATGAGAAGGAGGGGTGGAGGGTGTCAATGAGGGAATGAGAATGGCCAACCCGAACCCGCAGTCCCGTTTTTGAAATGAACGCAGTACTGGAAACAGGAAAAAAATGAGACGATCAAAAACGAAATTTTGGATGTAGAAGAGTGTAGGAGCTTTCGGAAAGCGTATGGTAGAAAATTTCTCGAGTCAGAAAAATTGAACGATTTTATAGCAGTAGGGAAGCCGTGCGGGTTGACGAGGGATTGCATATTGCCAATTTGTATAATAAAAAAAATAGAAAAAAAGAAAGAAGTGCAATATCTGTGCAGTGTACGTGTATATAAAAATTCTTGTAAAACGTACGTAGAAATGTACATAAATGGAATATAGACACTGTCTCTCTCGTCTCTCTCTCGTCTTTTTCTACCTTTTTCCCGGGCTTCGGTTATTCGCTGTTCTCTTTCCATCGCCGCCGTCTTCTTCGCCCGGTTGACGAGATATTGGAAAATGGCGTCCGATGTGTGCGAAGTCGCGGTGCAGGTCGTCGGTATATACTGGGTTGGATGGGGGTGGGTTGGGGTAGGTAAAAATAAAATAAATTGGCCAACATATCCAATAAGGTGCCGGCGCCGTTGCCAGGGTGACGCTGCCGCTGCCTCCATTTCGCGCGCGAGCCAAACCGTTCTTTTTCTTCAGGCAGGCGGTATACCCTGTACGGCCCACACACCCCTACGTACCCCCCTCCCCTCCCCCTATACCCCAGACGAGAAACGCTATTATACGAAACCGAGCGAAACCCGGAGAGAAACGGCGATCCTCCCTTTTTATCAGACTCATAGCTTCAGCCTCAGATAACGCCCTCGCTTCGTGCTCGCTCCGTACTCCGTGCTCCGCGAAGACAACGACATCCCATATTGGATCGGATGAAAATTTTTATCCAGATGAAAGGAAAGCTGGAAAATGTTTTTTTTATTTTTCGAATATTCGAGCCTCCACCTCGCAAGTCTCGTCAATGATATTTACTCAAGTTATGGTAAAAGAGTGTGGCTCGTGTAAAGCTTTTTGCTTTACTTTTTTTTTTTCTTACGTCTTTTTTTTCTCCCCTGAGTGTATCGTCGCACGTATATTAGATGCAAGGGCTGTACCGCCACTTAGCAGATATTGGGCATCAGCAACCTTGATGAAATTCCGTTCCTCCTTCGCCTCTCCTTTCATTCTATTCTATTCTATTCTCTCCTTCCTTATACCTTGACTGCAAAGGCATTAAGATTGATGGCCTTTCTCTTCCCTCTTTTCTCTTTCTCTCCCATTATCACACACCTTTTGTCCTCTTCTCCACGGCCCGCACCTCAGTCACCCGCAAATGACCTGATATCGGCTATTCTTCGAGGCAAAAAAAAGCGAGAAAATAAAAGAGGGAAAGAAAAATTCACACACTCAATGATTCGGCCCCCTCAACATCGACGAGGGATTACGGTGATGATTAACTCTAAATTATTGTACTTACTAAAAAAAGTCAACGAACGATACAGATCACCTGCGGCAATTGTACAAAAATGTCCAGAGCCGTTTGATATAGAATTGAATTCTGAAGTTCTCTCTCCGGTTCGACGATTTCTCATCTACGGACATCAGAATCGGAGCTTCCAGTTTCCATTCTGAGGTGAGGTGAATGTTTAGCTCATGCAGGTGGTAATAATCCGCGAGCGGTAGGCAATTGCAAATTATATTTCTTTCTCAATTCCATGAAATTGGCAAAGGTGATGGTGATGGTAGTGGCGGCGGGAACCGGTGGCTCGTTCGTCGTCCATCCCGCCCACCCGTACGCCTTCAGCTGCATCAGCATCAGCACCACCACCACCACCACCACCATCAGCAGCAGCAGCAGCAATATGTAAAGTAAAATAATGACGCTAGCGCGAAAGGAATGCGTAATGAGATCCGAGGTCCGTTTTGCGGCGTCCGAACAGCAGCAGCAGCAGCAGCAGCGGCAGTCAGTCAGTTCTGGTATAGGAAGATAGAAAGGGAGAGATAGTTGGGTTGTTACCTTCGTTCTCTGATGTGTCTTGTGATGTACGTGCATAACACACTCATATACCCAAAGTGGATGGTATTAGGTGTACACCGATGATCAGTTTTGTGGGTAGTCCGCCGCAAATACACGTACAAGTGCAGTACGCGCGGCGATTATCAGTACATGTTCGAACGCCCTGCACATACACGTGTAATCCAGCAAGGGTTTTACACCGTCAAAGCGAAAAGTGGAATGAATATACAACCGCGGGAATGCTAAGGGAACGAATTTTCCCCCCTTCTCCCTTAATACTTTCACAGCGTCTGCACTTGCCGTTCAACTTTGATCTCGAACCGCGTCACCGCAGGCGCTCCTTGTCGCCTTTGCTACACGGGTACTCGTCTCTTTCTTTCTTTCTTTTCTTCTCCTTTTTTTTTCTTCTCTTTCTTCGTATCGCTTCCTCTTCCCATTTGTAACAGAAATTAAACCGAATGAATCTAGGGAAAGAAAGAAAAAAAAAATCAACGAACAAAAAGGACCAAAGATTTTTCTAGGCCACGTATAAATGAAGCTAAAAGACTTCAAAAACCAGGACTTGCTCTCGCCGTACAGAATTCGCAGGGATCGGACATGTTAGGTGGACTTATGGTGTCTGCAGAGGTACCGACGTACCGTACGAAGTCAGCTTTTGGCGAAACCACGCCTCGGCTTTAGCTGGTAGCCCAAGATGCGGCGTAGGATAAAGAACGGGCGTTTCCGATTGGCCCCGTTAACTGCGGGCGCCCTCACATGCATGCACCCTACCCTACTTCAGGGTTTCCAATGTGATCCCTAACGCCACCCACACGTGTTCTTTTTCTCTCGCTCCTTTTTTTTTATACACATTTTCCATCTCTCTCTCGAATAGAAATAAGGTAACTTCCTTCCATTTCCCACCCTCGGCACATCCTACGAAGGGGAATTACCTACGGGTGAGAAAAGAAGTTGCCTCGTAAATTCCTTTTCCTCATGACCATGTAGCAGAAAAAAAAAAAAATAAAGAAAAAAAAATTCACACAGAAATGTACAGGTACAATAAATTCTTCAACGTGTGCGCGTGATATTAGTTTTTCCGTTTCCGTCTTCTGATGTATAGATATACTCTTCTAATTTTTTTTTTACCTCGTTTTCTTTTTCCTTCCGTTTTTCTTCGTTTTTCTTTTTCTCTAATGTTTGTGAGATTGCGTATAGTACGCCACCGCTATCTGCGCAAGCCCTACGCCCTTCGAATACCACCCCATACTGGAAACCGAGGGCAGTAAAGCACTCGCGTGTGACTGACTCCACCCTGACAATCAATCAAACCGATCATTCCGATTATGTGTAGAAAAAAAGGATTGAAGAAGTACATTGAGAACAAGCATGAATTGGTAACAAAGATATCGATAATTTAATGACAATTGACCTAAATTGTGGGGTATGCAGGGTGGTTACTACAGTTAATTTAAATTTTCTGAAAAACTGAGATCAGGATATTGTACAATTTTTTTTGTCTTTTCCTTGTTTTCTTTTTCTTTTTTTATCCTGTTTTCGTTGTTCGCAGATGCCAAGTATATTCATATACCCCGAAGCAGATCCACTAGCTACACGAAAAGCTGAGTCGGCTTTTATTTATTAATTTCATTTTCGTCCGATAGAAAAGGGAAGTTTGTGTATAACGAAATAAAAATAAGAGGTAGCTGGTACCCCGGGGTAACTTTTTAAAGAAATTATTCAATATCAGCTCGAAAACTTCCAGCTACTACGGGCTCGGGCTCCTCAACCCTGCAACATCGCCTGGCATATCAGGACGTAGCCGAGGAGGAAGGAAGAAAAATTCCTTGAATACCAGGCTAACGTCGGCGTCGCTAATTTCTTTAAAGTAGTTTGGCAATTTATTATTTTCCAATTTCGCGCGGATATACGTGCTCCGCCATCCCCCTCTTCTTCTTCTTTTCAAGCTTTTACTTCGAGATTTGTCTTCCAGGAGGGGGAAAGAACAAAAAAAAAAGAACAACCGCTAAAAACAGAAACAACCCCTTACACTCTTAGGACAATTAGTAGATCGGTAACTCCTCAATTATATAATATGGGGTTGAACTTTTCAGTCTCACAGGATTCTTGCAGGATTAGGAGAATCCGAACAGGCGGCTTGTACATGAGAACCTTACCCATTCGCTTTAATAAAAACCACGTTCCAAAGATAACGGTTGAATAATTTCGACCCGACGAAAGAAAAAAAAAAGAAAAAAAATATTCCTTTCACCTCAAGTTTGATATCGCGATCCCCGTAGTCCTGCGCGTGGATCCTACCACCCTCCGTATGTCTCTAGAATTCGAGCTCTTAAAAATACCTTTACTTTGAAATAAAAGTTGGTAGTGCAGCCCGCGGTAGCCGAAAGGCTTTCAACGAAGTCTCGGGTTGAAAATCGATACCCGAGGGAAAGGGTTGAGACCCCTGCGAGTCTCGGTGGTCCAAATATGTGTTGGTATATTTTAAATCTATGTTAGTAAATGACGTCCACATATATGTATACGTAGGTAAATTTTACCCACCGTATATCTACGCAGCTAGTAAATCTACCACGTTCGCGACGTCTGAATTCGTGTTACTCTATACACATGGAAAAAAAAATTTACATAGTCTAAAAAAAACGGGTAAACTGGGCGGCCATGTTTACGAAGGTATTATATACACGTACACGTACATATTACACTGGCAAAAAGGTTTCCACGGATAAAAAGGTACCTAGGTTTTCATGCGCTACTTTTTCTACTTGTATTTTGTAATAATAATCTATAGGTACGTACATCCGATAACGTCATTCACGATCCAAAAGTTTTTTATGCAATCATTTATATCGATAATGTTATACGGGAACAATGACGTTATGAATTATGAAATGCGTTCATCCCACGTGGAGAAAAAAACATTTCCATAAACAGAAACTCGTATGACGTTTGATTTTATGCAGGTGTATGTTGTAGTATAGGTGGTGATATCCCTGGTAGTCGAAGAGGCGTCGGTAAGGCGGGACAAATGCATAGTTTATAATATCCGAGTGAACGAGTAGTGGGTTATAAATACGTGTATGTGTACATAGCGCGCTTCCGCGCCTATATCTAACCGATTACCATAAGCCGATTGCGTCCGCCACGTTCTTATCCTCAACTATATCCCAGTAACAAGGGAGCTGGTAAGGAGACCAAGAAAAAAGAACCGCGTGATGAGCAGCTAGATTTTTTCTTCTCCTTATACTCCTAGCTCAGAAGTACAAAAAAAAAAAAAAACAATGTAAGACGTGTGAATGAAGGAAAAGAAAAAAAAAAAGGAAAAAGTGTAAAAAACGGGAAGAATGGTTTGAAAAGAAAATAAAATGATAAAAAAAAGCAAAAAAAAAAAAAAAAACAAGGGAGGGCGGGGGAGAAAATCGTAATGATAGTAGAGCGAGTGAGAGGAACATTGCGCGCGGAGCGAGGATGGGGTATAAGGTTGAAGGAAATTACGAGCGGTGGAACGCTTCAGCGCCCAGAAGCTCGTTAATAAGCGTTTTGGAGGCGCGCGAGATCCGCGGGAAACCGCGCGCGGCGGTAACGAGAAAAATATCGCGGCTACCTAACATTGCGGGAACGATCCGCCGCGCGCCACTTAATGACGGCCGATCGAGCTCCCGGGTTCTCTCTCCTCTCCATTTTTCTTTTCTTTTTTTATTTCTTACACTTATTTCTTGCTCTACACCGTAACACGTAGCTCCTTCGCTCTTCTTTTATAAATTTTTTTTTCACCCCCCCTCCCCTGGTACTCTCTTTTTCGCTCTCAATTTTTTTTTTTTTTCTTTCTCTCCTTTCGCTGTACTCTTCAGGCCACTATAATATTTTCCGATATATAATTTTACGGCCACCGATATATCAGCCTGATTGCATTTTAACTTCGTACCTATCTCACCTTACCAAACCGATCCAACGAACCGCAAAGCTTCTCATCGATTACTATACGATCTATGAATAAGTATATTAGAAAAAATAAACGCTCGTCCCGCAGAATTTTAATTCTACCGATATCCCAACGATCGTTTTCTTTTTATTTTTTCGAACACCTTGAATATAGCGTAGAGATATTTTGATCCTAGTTTACGATCTGAAATGTATATCCTATAATAAGAATCCCCCGGATTTTCCGGTTGTTGAACTTTACACTTAATATATATTTTATTTTTATTACGTGACGTTAATCCTTATATTTCTACCTGTACCCACTATACTTTATGTATCCTATATACATAAATATATACATGTGTATACGTGTATAAGAAAAGGATAATAATTTTCATTGAATTATTACCCCCTGCCCAAAAACTACGCGACGCACGTCGCTATGCTGCAGTTGGAAAAAAAAGCATCAGAAAAAGCCAGCACTGCAGCGGCGGCGGCAGAAACGATGTAAGTGTCGATGCTATCCACTGCTATGTAGAGAGTCACGAACGCATAAATAGGAAATTTTATTACCCGGTTTAAAAGATCGAATTTGCATTAACCCTAAACGGCTAACCGATCGGTGACAGGTCGTCGAAACTATCCGAACGTTGGCCCCATATATTTACTCTCTTCCAAAATCAATGAATCGGAAACATTATTGGCCCACGACATATGTCAAGCATCAGGCAGACGCTCTCGCGAGTCAACAAGAGAACACGTCGATTTCTATTTCGTACCCTCACGAACCCATCGCGGGGTGAAACTTTAACACACTTGAAATCAGATCAGGCATGAAAAGCCGAAGACTTATCGTCGGAAAATCTCGAGATTATTACCGCTGGAAAACCCTGATGCATCCGGTAACCATCCGCATCCTTAAAACTCGCTTTCCAAAATACATAATTATACAAAAGTGAGCAGGTTGGACGTTTGAAATTTCTTCTTTTTTTTTCTCATCACCGTCAAGGGTTTTTTGCCGAAGGTTGTATGAAATTAACGTTCGCATCAATGGTGCATTTCTTGATTAGCTTCCAAATAAAAATAAGAATCGCTTTTCACGCAGGTCCAAAGCCATCTCGGAGCTAGAACGCGGGGTGTCTGCAGAGTTAAAAGTCACAAGGGTTTCTGCAAAAAAATAAAATAAATAAATGAATGAGATAAGGAAGAAAAGAAAAAAAAAAGAACTTTCCGCATGCGGGAAAGTTCTCAACAAACGGTCCGAACCTGCTGCTGCAGGATACGAACGCACGTCCTGCACCCCCGTGTGAGGGATTCTTAAAAAAAAAATTAAAAAATCCTTGCTCCTTGCTCCCCCGGTTGCTTCGAGGAAATGAAAAATAGGAAGCGAGATGAAAAACTTGGAATACGCTTGGCAAAAGTGCGCGTTGAAGGTGGCGGAGACGGAAGGAGGTTCGCGAAGAAGGGGTCGGAAAAAGGGGATGATAGGCGGGGAGCAAAAGTATGAAAAACACACACGAGTTGGGGGGGTGATATTTGTCGGTGGGTGTACGAGTATGGCGCCTGCGCTTAGGGGGGCGTCAATACCGTTCGTTCGCTTACGTATTATACGTACAACGTACCCCCCGCACGTGATACGGAACGTGGCAAACCAGCACCTTCTTCTCCCTTACCACCTCCCGAAGGTGGACCTTCTACCGATAAATATGAAAACGTATCCAAATTTAGTTTGAATTTTCTTGCTTTTTTTTTGATGTCAGGAACGTCTGCCGAAAATAAGGGATGAAGACAAGTTCGATACGGAGGATTCTTTTCTCCCATTTTTTCTTTTTTTTATCAATTTGATTTTCTTTTTTTCATGTGGCATGCAGGTGCGTGTGGGTCGGGGTCTGAAGGATGGAAGGAAAAGCCGCCATCCAATCTGGTGTAGAGCGGGTGGCGTCGCCCCCTTAAATATGAATACGAGAACGGGGATAGCTGCGCGGCTAGCGCGAGTAGCGACGCCCTACTTTCGTATTCATATGAAAGTTTCCTCCTCGGCTCGTTAACTTTACATAAGGCTGCCGTTTGCAAGCCGTTTTTAGATTCGGGATGATGCGGCTGCTGCTACTGCTTTCTACTATCTTTTGTAGTAGTATAGGGTATGGTACGCTCGCGAACCGAGTTCGTTTACGCATTGACGTACCCAAACCACCCTCTTCTCCGTTGTCGTGTAGGGGGAACTCGAAAATCTATGTGAAATCTGAAAAATTGAAGGAAATCGAAAGAAAGAAAAAAATACGAATGTAGGCATATGTAGATAAATAAATAAATGATAACCGTGTATATTAAAGCATATTGCAAGGACGTCGGATGTAAATTTTTTGTGGAAACTCTAAATACTTTCTGAGTTTGAATAGAGTGTGTTGGACGAGGGTAAGATATTCCTCAATTATAGCGGCATTACATGGTAGAAAGTTTTTCGGCGAAACTTAGGAAATGCGTCTTTCAACGTTTGCGGGAACTCCGTGAGACGGAAGAAGGAGAAGATGGAGAAGAAGAAGAAGGATACGAATAAACAGCAAGAAGCGATTCGCTTGTAACGACGTCTTTAGTGAACGAGCTACGACCAAGCGGGTTGGTGGTGGTTTAAAAGGGGGTGAAAGAAGAAAGTCTGAAGACTGTTACAGAGAAAAGGAGATGTTGAGATGTGAAAAAGAGAAATATAGAGAAAGATGGAATCTCGCGAAAAGCCAGAAAACAAATAAAAAAAAGAAAAAGAACCTCAACCTTTTCACTCTTCTTCTTCTTCTTCAAACTTGTGGCTGTTACCTTTTGAATCGCACTGAAGAACTCGGTGCCCCACTTGGACACCTTCCTCTTAAATCTGCTTCTCATCCCGCTTTTATAACTCAGAAATTTTTTTCGCCGTCAAATTCAAAGATCATTTCAGCCACTCTGGTTAACCGAAATGATAATTTTCAATCAATCGATTCTTGATTTCATTTACCACCGCAACAAAATGCAGCCAGATGAACAGAACCCTATGGCGTAAACGTCGTGCTGCTTTCCCCTGTATATTATAATTTTCCATTAGCCAGAGCAGTTTCGGTAGTGGCATTGCCGGGTATTTAAGTGCATGAAGAAGTCGTGCTTTATCTCTTCACAAGCTGCACGTACATCGTGGATATAGTAGGTATAGTAAAATGAAGCAAGCCAAAGCCACGTCTGGAGGTATATACGGGGTAGTTTTAGCTGGTGGTCTGCTGTCTCGTCGATGCTGATGCTGAGGGGGGTATTCGAGAAAAGGAAACTAAAGCAAAGCAAAGCAAGGCAAAGTAAAGTAAAGTAAAGGAAAGGGGTAGGAAAGGAAAAGGTTGGAAAGGGGTTAGTACCTACCAGTGCGGATGCGACGGGTAAGGTGCGGAGCGGAAGGGTAAAAGAAGGGTTGGGCCGGCTGGCTGGCTGGGTGCCTCTGGCTGGCTGGGTGCGGCATTGATCTGCCGAGCGCGACCAGGCGGCTCGTGTGTCGGCTTCCCTTGCTACACCCTCGCTTCCTCCACCCCCAACTCTCATCCTTCGCCGTCCTGACGCCGCGCCGGTGCGTTCTTCTTCACCCCGTCACTCTTTTTTTCGTACGATCATCCCTCTCGCTTTTTAGTTCTCCCTCTCTCTTTCGCCGATCCTTTATTCGTTCGTTCTTTTCGAGTAGGACGAGAGAGAATGAGGATGAAGATGAGGATGAGGATGAGAAGGAGGATGACAACGACGGCGACCCCCGGCCGGGGTTTTCTCGAGAGCGCTTTCCCGGAGCCTCCCGTACTGGAGCGAAGTGCGCGGCGTCAGCGTTCCCTGGAGTTACAAATACCACCCACCGCTGCTACTACTACTACTACTACCACCTCACCACCACCTCTCATACTCGACCTCTGCAGCAAACCCCCTACCGCATCTTTGCAGTATTCCCTATCCTCGGAACCCGACGGTAGAAAACCCGCTCTGCATGCTCTGCCGAGCAAAAAGACTACCCAACAGTTTTCTCTAGCAGCCCCATTTCCCTTTCCAACTCAAAACTCTGTTCCTTCAACCCTAAATCACGTTGCCTTCTCGACCAATGCTGGCTACACCTATAAACAACCCCGCAAGACACATTTATAATTACGGTAATAAAAATAATTTCGACACACGAGATTATCAGACCCTGAAAAATGAAAGGAGACAAAAATTAAGTAACACTCGACAAATGCCACGGTGCCATTTTCTGCCTCCTGAAATACCTGGTTTCTAGATCAATTGAATGAAGAGGGATGGTTGAAGGGCGGGTGATCGGTAGGTTAAAAATTTTTTGGAGGTGCTCGAGGTTTGGTATAGTGGATGGATACGAGCGTGGAATCGATAAGGCTAACAAGGCCTTAGCTCACAGCGTAATAAAGGTTCGTGAAGCTCGTCGATAAAACGACGTCTTTCGCATCACAAGTTGAACCCCCTCAAAGAGAAAAGTAGAGAAGAAGTAGAAAAAAAGGAAAAGAGAGAGAAAAAAAAAATTTGAATCAATGGGTATCGGTAAACGATCGATCTTCCTCGGGATCCGATCTCTCTTATCGCGAAACTTTACACAGCGACTTATTTCCACCCCGTTTCCGATCTCCTCAGGGTCTTCCGAATACTGTACATTCGCAAAATGTCATGTGGTCCCATTAATTTGACATTAGAGTGACGGAATTGATATGGAAGAAAAGAAAAAAAGAAAATATACAAACAAATAAAAAGAGAGAGTGAAAAGTTAAAACCACTTGGAAATGGAAGCCGGGAGATCCCGTTAGGAGTAACTGGTAATAATGAATGAAAGACACTCCTTAAGTTACCCTAGTATTTTGCCTATCTAACCCAAACTGACGTAGAAACGTCGGTCCCATTTCCACCCCCGCCCGAGGCAACGAGTAACGTAGTATAGTAAGAGTGGAGTGACTCGGTTCTTACTACGACCGCGGGTAGGGAAAGGGGGGGATGGTGGGGGTAATTTTACTCTCGGTAAAAAATACTCTCGCTTAACTTTTACCCGCTCATTATTCCTCGCTGCCATGACCTAACCCGACCTGACCCGACCTGACCCCGACGGCGGCGTCGGCGTCGGTATAGAGGCAGAAGGCAGAGAGAAGGCGGCATCATTTAATAACCCAGAGAGCGACCCCGTCGCGGGCCGATCCCCCTCTTGATGCTAATTTGTAACTAGGGTACTTCCGGAACAGTGGTTCGTAATCTTTGAAAGCAGTTTTCATGTGAAATGATTTTAACCTGTAATTAAAATTTTCATAAATATCATCGCTGTTTCTTCTCTACATCACGATGATCCTTTCACATCAGTTTGACGACGCGTCCGACTGTCCATCAAAAATCAACATCTCAAACGGACTTCGATTCGTGACGTTCCCGTCGAAGTGTTGGGAAAAAAAAAAACGCCGTGATGGTGTTCTCGTCTGGAACCCGAGTGGAAAAAATTCAGAACAACTTTTCCCTTCGGTTATTAATTTGTCCGAGGGTTGCGGAATATTAAAAATCTGAGTAAGCGATCCTCGAGATGAGCACCTTATCAAGGTCCTCGAGAGGTTCAGGGACAGGATCCTTACTCGAGGGGAGGAGAAGCCGTTCCGAACGTCTGGGGCGCGGGGGTTCAGGCGGGGGCGTAGCGCCGGGGTGATGTTCCTTGCATCGGCAATTAACCCTCACCCGACGCTCCGACCGAGGCAACCCCATCCGCATTTAATTACCTCACCAGCCCCAGGCTAGCAGCAGCAGCAGCAGCTCTGTCGAGGCCAAGGTCAGGAGGCATTGAACCCTCTACGTATTCCGCCTGCACGGCACAGTGACCGAATTTACACTCCACGGTTGTGTCTTCGGTAATTATTTTATCGAGCTTTTTATTCTTCAATTTCTACCTTCCCCCCATTATATTCAAACTTTAACATCGATACCGTTTGAAGGATTTTTCTCTCACCCTCCTCATTTTTGGATTTACTTTTTTTTTTTGCTCTTCTCAGTTTTTTGGGGTTGATTTTCGAACCGTGTATCGGCAGTCGTATATAAATTTCTGAGACAAACTGCGGAGGTATAAAGCTCACACGCGAGTTAGCGTGCGTATGAATTTTATAGGGTTTATTCGAATGAAGGATGCAAAATATTATTGTAATTCATCAATCAAAAACTCCCCCCCCCCTCGCCCCCCGATTTAGTGGACCACTGAAAAAAGTGTCGAATATAAAAATAATACCATTAATAATTACAGGTAGGTAACGTAAATAACCGATTTTACAAACACGCCGGGTTATTTCAAGAAAAAGAGGGAAGTTGGTGGAAAGAAAATAAAAATGAATGAACGAAAGCATCCTTTTAAACTTGTTTTTTTTTTTTTTTCATCTTCCCGCCCTAACGAATGCGAAGCGAAAGTAGGAATAATTAATTCGTTGAAAAATACTAAAGCTGAGTCACTAAGCCGATTTAAAAAGTTTGAAAGAATTTTTTGGGGTGGTCTTCGAAGGTCAAGGGACTCCCTTTTGACCAGCTGAATTATATAGCATCATCCACTTCACCCCGTGATATTTTCTCTTCTTTTAAACCGCGCAAGGGTGTATTTTACTCGAGGGTTTTTCAATCAAAGGAATCTAATAAATCTCATGAAAACTTTTACTTATCTCTTTGCTACCCATATTTTCATTCTCTATTTTTACCCATTTTATTACCCCGCCAGGTTATTCGGATATCAAGGAGAGATTACAAACCAACCCATAAGCTCATCGCGTGCTCGAAGACATAATCCATAAATCATAACGGAATAGATACGATACCAACAGAAACTATGCGCCTCCAGATATTGTACGGAGGTCGAAACTACGGTAGAAATTTTCAAGTTACGATCACTCCGCTCCGTTGCATCAACTATAGCTTTTACAAGGATATCGTTACGGATGGATCGGCCCATTACCTCAATCTTCCCGATACGTGCTGCCCGCGTATACCTGCCCGCAGCCTGCCGAAAATAAAAGCAGAAAAAAATTTCAAAACTTATCCCCATTGATGTCGTTTCCAAAGTACGACGAGAAAGGCGATTGGATTCGCCATCAATCGCAGATGAATTTTCCCGGTCCCCAGTGCCCGGATTGACATTTTTCGAGTTTCGTGTATTTTCTTACACATTCCCTCGGAGCGTAGTATTCGATTTCTCGGTTGAATCGAGCCTGTGGATGTCATTTTCCGGCGATGCTGGCATATCGCATGCTGGCAGGCGTGGCCCTGGGTACGGATGGGGGTTGTGATAATATTTCCGTTGGCTGACAGGGGTGGTGGTCTGCCTCTTCGTCAAAGTACCCCCCTACACATGTATGTACATATATACTCCACAAGGCCAACGATCCACGCCAGCTATGTTTTCTTATGTATTTTCTGCCCTCCTGCATCGCTATACGACCACGACGACGACGACGATCCTCCACCACCAGCTCAGCTCTAGCCTCCCTAATGCGATTCCAATATCAGTCCCGGACATCTCTTTTTCTTCTCCCCCAGAGCCAAATACCTATCCTCTCGCCGGGAGAAGAATGGAAGGAGAGAAAAAGGAAGCGAGATAAAGGGAAAAAAAAAAAAAAAACTTTCGGATAAAGAAAGGAGGTGTACGTATGAGTAGAGCCCTGTAAACTTCGTGTGTAGGTGAGTGCTCGTATGTACTGTACATATATATATATGTATACATACGTGTATGTACATAACGTAGCCAGTAAAGCTGCCATCTTGGAATCGATGTTGATCAGGCGGAAGGAAAAGACTTCTGCGCAACGCGGGTGGCAGGTGGTATTTGCCCCCCTCTTACAAAAGGGGGTGGCAACACACGCACCAACGAGTAGCTAGTCTTCCGCAGGAGGTTTTTCTATATTAGGGACTCTCCGATCGTGCGTGGAATTTTCAAGAAGACGCTTTCGAGATATATAAGTACATGCCTATATATATGTACCAGGAGGAAGAAGATATCAAAACGGCAATATGGCGGATTCCATACCCCTTTTTCTTTGAGCACCTCAAAGTCCTTGGTTTTTCTTCTTTTTTTTTTGTTTTACATGAAACTTTGGCGTGTCACGTATTACCGCTGAAAATATGACACAGGATTGTCGGTCGTACGGAAGAAATTGATTAATAATTTCAATGAATGAAAAAGAGATGAATAAAGAATGGGATGCGGAGAGACTACACGTAAACTCTGAACTTTGAACTCTGAAACTCCGAGATTCCTGAGAAAAAAACCAACAAACAAAAAATAAAAGAAAGAAAAAAAAAAGAATCACTTTCATTCACGTCGTGTTCATCCCCGCAGAAGCGGTAGCAGCGATCGTCATATTTCCTTAAGCCTCCTTATCCATACAAAACGGGAAATTAGAAATAAGCCCTGAAATAATGGCATCTACGGTCAATAAATCCAAAGAAGGATTCCAAGCCGTGAGAGAGCTTGCCTTCCAGATACGCTACTCCCCTCACTTTCACATTCATCTTATACACATTTACATAGATTTTCTACTAGGTATGCACACATCTACACGTACGATATGCAACCCCCGCTGCCGTAACGAGAAGAAGAAAGAGAAGACGAAGAAGAAGCAGAAGAAGATGAAAAATAAGAAGAAGAAGAGTAAGAATGTAGGAGGAGATATCCGAGGGCGAGTGAGAGTGCGAGTTTTGCAGGAAGGGAGAAGACGGAGCTTTTGGGTGGGAAGGGCTGCAGAGTAGAAGATTGATCTGCCGCCTCCAGCCTCCAGCCTCCAGGTCCGCATCAGCGTGATGTTCGGAGACGGTCGGAGGGTTTCGGAGTATAAGGTGAAGAAGGTATCTACGTTATACCGTTTTATTCCATTCTTCTCATATACGAAGGGGGTTTTCGGCGGGGTCGGACGGGCGAGGGAGTGGAAAAGAAAAAAAAAAAAACGGAAGAAGAAAAAAGGACCAACTTGGGTTCGAGGAAGCGTGGGCGTGGGTGTATGAGGTAGTTGTACGCGCATGAGGTATTCCAACGGAATAGATTATGCGGATATGGACCGAAAAATGATGACGACGCATCCCGAAAGGTGCTTGCTTAAAAAGTAAAAAAAAGAAGAGGAAAAGGAAAAAAGGAAGAGGATCTCCAGATCCCGTGAGTCCGGAGGAAGTAGGGTGGATTACCGGTACGTTCACGTATCATCGACGTTTAATGGCCGTCCACGTGGAGGAAGAAGAAGAAGAAGAAGAAGACCGGTAGCGGAATCAGGCGGGGGATAAAATAGGGATGAGAGAATTTAGAAATAGAAAAAAAAAAGTAAAGTAAAATAAAATAAAAAATGGAAAAAAATGAAATGAAAGAAGAAGAGGAATAAAGATTGCTTCCCTGCAGGGCATTAAATACGCCTGCACGGTAAAATGGAGGGCGTAATAACAATAATGATGATAATGTATGAAGCTTTGTAGGATATCGAAGGGTGGATCATAAATTAAGTTTCGGATCAATGGAGGCTTCCCGTTCAGGAATATTTAACATAAAATTGAATTTGTTATAACGAGGATCGCTGCTGCTGTTCCTTCTCTTCCTCCCCCCGCCTCCCTCTGCCTTTTCCACCAATTCCTCTGTACACTCTGTGAGGTTGTGCCGCGGGGAGTAAAAACGTTACAGAATGTATATAGATGGGTGTATATAAGGATATAGGTACGCGCCATTACGCGACAAACCAGTCATGAAAATCGTGCGGATCGTGGCGGACGATTATTCAAACGAAATCGACTAACAAGATTTCCGTCAATCAGCGCGGGTAATGACCGCCCTCCCGATTAAGCGGTTCATCTTATACAATTATATATGTATAATGCCCTCCCGATATGCTGCAGTAACCTCATGCAAACCCTAAGATTATTTTTCGATCGCGAGGGGATGAATCGCCGCTTAAATCGCGTACCTACTTTTTCTTCTTCTTCTTCTTCTTCTTCAAAAAAAAATAAAGAAGAGCATCTCCGACTGAGAAACAAAAATGGATCAACTTTAAAACGAATATTAAAATCAACGAAAAATGATCACTCGATTATTTCGAGTGATTCAAATAATCCCGAACTCTTCCCGAAATCGGATGGGGGGTTTGTTCGATTGATAATAATACGCGGAGCGCTTTGATGCTCACCCTGGATTGAAATCAGTGTCTTGATTTTCATGAACCTTAAAACCGCGCGCTTTGATTTACAATAATCGCAATCTCAGCGTGATTTACGTTATATAACGTCAGATTTCGTACCCCGCATACCTTGTTACCGTCCCTCGTTCAATGAAATCAATTTATAATTGTAAAGAGATAAAAAACGAAAGATGATGAAAAATATTAATCGCTAGAGTCAAACTTTCCGTATAAACGGAATATGAGGCGAGTAATTATTTATAGTGTCTACGATATACCTACCTGCTGCTGTGTTGTCGACAAGTTTTTCGCATTTTTACAATGAATCGAGCACCTTCCTTCCTTTCTCGTGGCGTATCATGGAAAGAGCGAGTTTCATTATTTTCTTGCTCGGTCGCTCGTTCATTCCTCGTCGTTGCCTCGCTACACAGAAGAGGGAAATTATTACCATGCAGAAGCTTCTTGGGCCGCGCGACTTGGATATTGCGAACGGTATATTCTTATCGTTTACTATGTGGGAGGACATTTACAATCGATTTATTTCAACCGTAGACTCCAAAACGTCGATGACTAGGTCTGAACTGATCTCGATTCAATTTTCTATTTCTGTTTGGTAACGTTCAAAATTTCACTCTCAAAAAGATAGGGTATCATAGCGCGATGAAAAAGTAAAAGAGAAAATTCAGAGTACGAGGAGAAAGAAGGAAACTAGGCAAGGGAGAAGAAAAATGAGATTGAACTTCTCTACACCCTGGAGTTTTCCCATTACTTCGAATTTTTCTTTCCCAGCAGCAGCGGCGGCGGCAGCAGCAGCAGCTTTTTTCCCTCCTCAGCAAAGCCACCGGTGGGTGCAGGATGAAGAAGAGGATGAGGATGAGGATAAGGATGAGGATGAGACGTGTCATGTATATAGACTTTTACGGTTATATGGTGACGGATTAGTCGCCTTAGGGAAGGAAAATCTCCTCGGATGACAGACCCTCCTGAAAGAACCTCGAGTATTTCTATGAGCTAAACAAATTTGAAAATCCTCAAATAATTGTGTTATCTTTGAGAACGAAGATTTTTAGAATCCTTTTTTTTTTCATGGTTCTAAAAATCATCGTGCACCTCGGTATCGAAAAATTGATTTCTATTTTCCTAAAATTTTTTGAGAAGAGAAAAAAGGAGATTGAAAAACGCGAATAAAAAAAAAAGAATGAAGTAGTGGAGTTAAAAAGTACTCGCCGTTAAAGCTCTCTCATTAGTCTATCTCCACTTTAAAGAAGCGCGCCTCGCTTTCTCACCCTTGACTGAGTCTTAAGTAAAAATCAATAATTCCTTTATCGTAGAAATTAACGTCAAGCATATTCGCTCCCTCCTTGAAATTTCTACTGCCGTTACACTCTGCACTCTCCACATTCTGCACCCTTCCATTTTATCATATTCCCCCCCCCTGATATATATTTTCTTCTCGCGATAAATAAAATATCAACTAGAATCATCAAGAATAAAGAAATAAAAAAACAAATTAATTTATAAGAAAGAAAGTAAAGTCCGATCTTTTTTTTCGCTCAAGAAAACACATTGGAATGTTACTTCTATCTTCTCTCGCATACGCGCTCGCCATTTTATTTTTCGTCTCCCCCATGGAATAAAAGTGTAAATTTTTCTGTCCCTTGCACATATTCACACCATACACGCCATAATATCGCCGTGCAGGATACAGGAGCTTTCCGTTGCAGGTAATCAGATAAAAATCGCGTGGCTTATGAATAAACATTCAAAAAAATTCCCAGACAGTTAAACAATTCGTAAACTATCGTTATACACTCGATCCGTAAAAAGTAATGCGGTGGGTATCGCGTACGATACATTATACTCTGTAAGGTGCGAATGGAGCGAAGAAAAAAGGCAAAAAAAGAAACTCGTCATTCGGGTGGAAAAGAATCATCTTCGAATGGGTTATTAACATCGGTGATCAAAAGTGAAAAACTATCGTTATTTTTTACCTCTGCACCGAACACAGAATGAAGAACTTTTTTTTTACTTTCTTTCTTTCCGGCCATATCGGTTTAGGTTAGCGACATGGGGGTTTGACCAACGGGGCGTTTAGATGTTTCACGATAAATTTTACGACCCGCTCGGACAACGCGGTTTTCTCCCTATATCAGTCGCTTATCAACCTGGTGCCATTGGAAACTAAAACCCTGTTTCTCTCCACGTTTCTACTCACCTTGGATTGCCGCGTTTCTATAACTCGTTTCAGTTTACGTGCAGCTTGTTAAATCTGATTACGGTGTATACTTATAGGTATATACCTACTATACATATATACCTAGTCCATGGTGTGATCGCAGTCTCGGTACGATAATAAAAAAAAAATATATATATATAAAATAAATAAAATGAAACAAAAAAGAAAGAAAATAAAAAAAACTTAGCGTGGCGCTCCTCGTTTATACGATCCCAACGATATAATATACAAGCGAACATGTATATAAATAAATATAAATATACAATGAATGACCAAAGTATAGGTATAAACCTTACATACATGTTAGCAGGTGGGGTAGTTATTGTCGCCAGTCACACCATCTCATTTCTTGTTATATCCGTTCCCTCGTTTTTTTTTTTTTTTATTCCTTAAACATTCTCGAACGACTATAGATTAGCTTTATCTTGTACGGTGTATGCCTGGTTATGTATTTACCACATCGAAACGTTGATCATCTCTCCAGACAATAACGTATACCCTACTAGGAAATGAAATTTTCTGAATTTTTTTTCTCTACTGCTACTACTAATAATAATAATAATCATCATGTTTAACGAAGATATATAGGTACGGGTCTGGTGGGTGTCGGTTTAACTTGTACGTCGTTTTCATGAATTATTAAATTTTATTTTTTGAGGGGACTAGAGACACCCTGAAAAAGAATATATATTTGTACACGATTCTTCAGAACATCTGAGGTGTAACGGAAAATAGAAGAAATGAATAAATAAAATTGAATGAAATCCGTGCCAAGTATAATACGAAGAATTCGTAAGATTTGTGTAGATACCGAGGACTATACGGAACTATATTTTTGAACCTACATATATAACAGGAAACGCGATAAAGTATTCACCATTTTTTCTTTTCTTTGTTTTTTTTTTTTCTCGTCATTTTATCTTTTCAAAGTATTTTAGATGCGGTTTCGTACTTATAGTTATTTCCAATGATCATTATGAGACTTGTTGCAGCTGCTAGGAACTTCCGCTATCCTGTTAACCAGCAGCAGCAGCAGCAGCAGCAGGTTGTCGCTATTTTCTTTTTCTCCTATACTTCTCGAACA
The DNA here is from genome assembly GCA_963932425.1 of Athalia cordata. Classification (NCBI taxonomy): domain Eukaryota; kingdom Metazoa; phylum Arthropoda; class Insecta; order Hymenoptera; family Athaliidae; genus Athalia; species Athalia cordata. The sequence goes on from OZ010627.1 coordinate 4,562,362, forward strand.
TATATACTTTTGAAACCTCCACTAATTAAGCAATAAATAAGCAAAGCGATTTACACAACTGCTGTACACGTTGCCAAAGATACGTGCTCAGAGGTATAGAGGTATGTATTATATACGGTGAGATAAAATAAAATTATACCCCCGATTCGACTACATCAACTCCGCTACGATAATTTAGTGATAAAATTAATTAGCCAACCTCGATACGCTTTCACGTCACGGAAAATCAATGCGTAGCGCAAAGTGAAGGAAATGACAGAAAATAAAATAAACGAACCAAAAAAAAAATAATTTATTACAACCACCTAGTAAACTGATTCGACCTGACTGATTTTCGCATAAAAAATTATTTTACGCACCAATCGGATTCGTTAACGGATTATTTTTATTTTTTTGTTTCAGGTAGGGTCCTTTCACCGTCGTCGTCCAGAGGGTGACAGTCCGTCGTTGTTTTTTTTTTGTTTTTGTTTTTGTTGATACCTTGGGACGCCCTACGGGCCGCAGAGACAACGGGAAAAGTTTTGGGCGCGGCTTTCACGCGGGGGCGGATTAAACGACGAATAATTGATTGCTTCTAATGAGTTAAAGAGGATCGTCTGACGATTTCTAGGTCACGGACTACCACCTACCCTTTCAGGCATGAAGAAATTGGATGAGAAAGATTCGAAGAAAAATTAACATCGGATATAAAAATGATGATTATTTTCCTTTTCTTTAGATTTTTAGTCGCCCAGTACAACAGATCCCTAAACAGTTTTTGGAATGGTTTTCTTCTCCTTTTTTTCTCTAAATGGCATTTTCGCTTTTCGCAATTCCTGAGGGAAGAGTATATCGTAGCTACAACATGCGGTTGGTTGTATAAAACCCCGCAGTGGATAATTTCAAGAAATAAAAGCGGTAACGTTTCGGCATCTGCACGAAGTTCAGGGATCTGTGAAACTATTAAAAACCCCAAGGATCGCGATATGGAGGGGAGAATTTCAGAGATGTTGTTTCTTTTTTTCCCCCCAGCTTTTATTTTTTTTTTTTTACGCGCGTCTAAAATTGAGCTTCGCGTAGACAAAATCAACGGTCAATCTGACGCGATAATCGTTATTCGTGGTCGAAGTTTAACGCGAAATTATTCGAACAAACGTTTGCATACGTGTGCTATGAATTGCATGAGGAAACGTCCAACGAATTATACAATTTTGGTTTAACGACATCAACGGCCTAGTTGCCGCTCCCGCTATGATGCACTCAACAGCCACTTGTTGATCGATTCCCACACGCCGACAATTTCGAATCAATTCTCTCGAAACTTGACGTCTGAAAATTCATTTAACCCCCACAAACAGTGTAACTCCACGAGTTGAAACTCTTCGTGGAGTTGTAAGAAAAATGGCGGATATGCCGTAAGACGACATCATATAATATACGCGCGGATACGTAGGTAAACGTATTATGCAAGAATGAGAGAAGTGGAGGCCAAAAAGACAATGAAAAAAAAAAAAAAAGAAAGGAAAAAGGAACGGGAAAAAGATAGGAAGAATGTATAAGGGGGAGGTCGTCTGCATCTTCTTATTCCTTATATTCTCCTCCTCGTTTCCTTCGCGCATCGTATTTACGACGTCATTTCCGCGCTGACTGTCAATAATTTCCCATGGGAGACGGCGCGGCGGTGACGTCGCCTACTTCCTTATACGTGGGTGGTTGGTTGGTTGGTTCCTACAGATCAAGGCAGCGTCACATCTAGTCCACGATCTGCACAGAATATCGTTTTTACCGTCATCCACCCACCCGCTACGCTTCGCCTCTTCCCTCCCCTCTTTCTCTGCAAATTAAATTTCTCTTCTTTCTCCATGAGATAAAATATATACCAAACTATATAATACATTAGATTCGATTTTCTCAGCTGCTTTTCAGTCCAGTTATTAAAAGATATCTGGTCACAAACGCTGCTTCGACGGCAAAACGAGAGAAAAGCAATATCAAAAGAGGTAAGGAAAAATAAAACCAAAAAAAAACAAGAACCTGTAAGGACTATCAAAAATTTTTTTTTTTCTACAAGGCTCTCAGATTTTTATTCGGCAATAATACGTATCAGGGAACGGTCAACCTGCCGCAGCTGTTGAGTGGCCTCGTTTAATTGGGCCGTAAATTAAACGCGGATATTTTTTCTCTTTTTCATTTTATGTGTTTTCATTTTGGTTTTGTTTAAATCTTTTTTAGTTTCGCCATTCCCGGAGGATGGGCACCGTACAGGTATACGCCTATGTATAAAACCAAATCGCGAACGTGTTTCAGATTATTATTGGTTTTTTTGTTTCAATTTTCTTCTTTTCTTTTTGACTATTCTATTGTGAAAAGTAAGGACCGATTTAACGTTGTGAAAATTTTTTTTCCAACGATAAGAAGACGAAGAAGAGGAAGAAGAAGTAGGGGTGGAATAGTGCGCGTCTTTTATCCGTAGTATTATTCCAGAAAATAATGGAAAGCTTAGTTGAAAGAATTACGATGTAAGCAACACCATAGGACTCAAGGCGCGGTATAAGGTACTCGTACAGTATAAGTTGGATGTTGAAGAACCAAAATCCTCTCTAGAAAGGCTCGCAAACATTTTTTCTCTTTCTTTTTTTCTGGTCTTTTCTTATCCCAGGATCACAGCGAGTTACCTGCGAAATATTTTCCATCTAGTCACTGCACACCCGTGTATGTAAGAAAAAAGAATTTTCTTCAACAAAATTTGAACAGCTTAAATTAACAAAAAAAGTTCGATACAGGCACGTGTAGAATCCCATCTACAATTTAAAATAGAATTTCACAGGGATTAGCCTACCTCAATTACATCTCTTCGAAATCGAGTAGCTAGTGACACACGATATAATGATAAACATCCCCTTTGACTCGTAATTTAAGAGTTAAATCCGGGGGTTGATTCGTGAAGAGGAAGAAGATGGAAAAAAAGGATGAAACACATAAAAGAGACAATTTAAAACAAAAAAAAAAAAGAACACGCGGGGGTTGAAAGTAAGCTTTCTCGTATAATTGTTACCGTCACCTCCGTTTGTGGTTTCCGTAAACCCATACGTGCCGGGGATGAAGCGATTCGTCTTAAACCTGTTTGCACATACTCTAATTTGAATGTGCTTCGGATATATAAGTACCAGCCTAAGGGAATGGAAAATAATAATATCGATTATCAGTGGATATAATACGACGACCCTACGATGTGCCCTCTGAACCACGATTTTCCTCCTCCCCCCTCCCCCCTCCCCTGCCCCCGTCACCTTCCCCCCCTCGATCCCCTTCCAGATGGCACGAGTGTATCTTGTGTCTGGGTATCAATTACACCCCGACATCGCCCTCGGCGCGAAATGTCATTAAGATCAATAACAACCCCTCATCTTTTGCTCGGAAGAATATTATATCTGCACGTAGGATATACGCATGTATATTATATATATATGTAACACATATTTTTGTAACGGAGGATATAATATGCATTGTGTCACACGCGCTTTTCTTACGATGTGTTTTTTTTTTCTTTCTTTTTTTTATTCCTTTTTTTCGTTGCGGAGGGGCTTTCCCTTATTTTTTATACGTACCTATTCCCATGTATTGTACGTGAAAATCGCCTGGGGAAAAATGTTGTACCTATTCCAAGTCTTTCACTTTTGTGTATATATATGTACTGTACATACCAATATACGATGCATACTAATAGTTTTTTTCCACAGAAAATGTACGCTACAAAATCCCGTGGGATGAACAACGCATTAGGGGTGCGGTTGCGCGTGTTATTGAGACCAATTTTTTCTTAGACCTTTGTTAAATATGACGAATTAATGAGGTCAAAGATCGATCGGTCACTGCGACGTCGATCTATCGATGAAATAGAACGTGACGATAAAATTTCAGACCCAGTTTTTTAATTTTCCACTGTTTTTTTCTCGCTCCATAGGGGTTGGATGATAAAAATGTTTGTTGCAGGTCGCGGGTCTCTCTGTATCTCTTTATATCATAATGGTGGTGAACGAAAATAAAAAAGATGACAAAAAAAAAAAAAAAAGAAAAAAAAATCGAACAAATAAATAAAAAGGAAGTGAAGCGGCAAACTGGTTGGTATATCTGTATAAGCTCCTGTAGGAGCTGCAGGAAAAGAGAGAGAGAGAGAGAGAGAGAGAGAGAAAAAAAACTAAAGGAGCTGCTAAGGCCGAGTGTAAGAAGGAGTTATTATAATAAATTTGTTGGGGCTTAAGAAGCGGAAACAATTCAGAGCTGCGAGCAGCTAAGGATGTGCTTATCGTTGCTTTTATTCAAATAGAAAACCGCTCCAACAGCAGCAGCAGCACAACTCACTCCCTGTGTATATAGTATATACGTTAAATCCATATAAAACCAACTCTCAAAAAACGGAAAAAAAAAATTAAAAAATAAAACCGAAAAAAAAAAACCAACGGTTTTAATAAATCCTTGCCGCAAACTCATTTTAACGTTTTTCTTCACTCTTTTGATTCAAGTTTGGATTTTTTATTACATTGGATAGCAAACGAAAGAAGAAAAAAAAAAATCGTATGAATTACCATTTTTTTTTTAAATAGGAATGTTTTCTTGATATAAAAATTATAATATATTTTAAACACATTTTTGAAAGCTCATTTGTTCGTTTGTTTGTTTTTTCTCATTCTGTTTTTATTTTTGTCGAATTTTAGGGAGGGTGTTTAAATCGAACGTCCCGGCAGCCGTTGTCGCGGTAATTGGAAGAATGGAAGAGGCAGATTTTAGCCCCTCGGCCACGAATCGTGCTCTGGTATTGTCCAACGACTCTTCAGCTCTTTATTTAGAACGACGAAATTGAAATACATCACCCCTCTCTCTTTTCATCAGAGAGAATTTTTACCTATATGTCTGTTCAAATAAATAGATCCCAACGCAACGCGAAAAAAGTTAACCCATCCGCTAGTTTTTATAAATGAAAGGAAAAAAAATTAATAAGATGAAAGTGGAAGTAAAAGAAGGAAGGAAAAAAAAATCAAGTACTCGGTTCCCTCGATCAAGAATTAAACCACTCTGGGGTTTCATTTTAATGTAGAAGAAAGAGATGAAAAAAAAAAGATTTTGCAAACCTTATAGAGAATGGTTTAAAAGCGAATTTGAGATGGGTTTCCGGGGCACCCAGTAGTGCGTATGCGATTTCTTAAACTCCTTGAATCAAGTTCGGTCGTTTCGTTTTTTGCTCGTTTCGATACGCGAGAGCTTTTCTTCCGATGATCGCGGGTGCACGTTCTTTCATCTTGTAAAAGACGATGAAAGCTTTTCTGCTGCTGGTTCATCTTCTTCTTCCTCTTCTCCTCATTCTTCCTCCTCCTCTTCTTCTTCTTTTTTTTTCTTCACCGTGACTTTCAGTCTCTACAAAGTTCTCTTTTATTTCTTATACCAGGAACCACCGCCCACTAGGCATCGGTTTTAATCAAGCGTTAACCCCTTTGTTCTTCGATCGAACTTCTAAAACCCCGTTATAAACTGGAGCCGGGTAAAAGGTAAGAATATAAAGTAAAGAAAAAAAAAAAAAGCCGTCGAAAATATACACGAGAAGAGGAGAGGAAAAAGAAAAAAGAAAGGAAGCTTTCGAACAGAAATAACCAGCGAAATAAAATACTGGAAACCATTCGCGTATAATCCCCGCGTCATCCGCATCCCCCATGTTGCGCACTTCCACAGTAGGTACCTCACCACGCCAATCATCAATAAATCCTGCGATCATTAAGAACCGAAGAAACCTTTTTTTCTCCATCTTTTTTCCGTCTTCATTTCTTACACAGGTATCCTCGTGCGTAAGAATATGAGCGTGCGGGTCGCTCGTATTCGAATAGTTACACATATTCGTTTATTTATTAATTTTTTTATTTTTTTACTCACAGACGGGGGAATTTTCGTTGGTGAGGGCACCCTGCATAACCGAAAAGAGAGAACGAAGTAGTCTCCAGCTGAGACTCCGCGTGATGCCGTTATTATTTTTGGTATTCTCGTGTCGTCTCACAGCTTGCTCGCCTCTCAACCACATCACCTAAAACCACGGTGGATGATATTACCCTGTGCATCTTTCCTTTTACCCACGTTGAGGTACACGGATTTTTTAACCAAAGGATAATATGTTATAATGAAACTGAAAACTCCCCGTTTTCTAGATAAATAAATATGCGCACCACCGCGACCGGTTCGTTCTAATTTATCAATTCGTCATTCTTACGTCACAAAACACATTTCCATTGATATCTCTAAACAAATTCTCCAGAAATAAATCTTTCCAATTTTTATACGTTAACTATACTACTCGATATGGGGGTTTACGATTATCTACTACACCATGCACAGGTGATCGCGGGGAAAAGAGGAAGGAAGAAAATGAAAAAAATTTCTTGGGCTCGACTACAGTTTACTCTGTTCATTCAAATCTATGTATCCCGTCTTTGTTATATTCACGTACATTCATCCTTGGAAGGACTACTAACAGTAGTCGGATAGCGGCATTGTAGTCGAAGTAACGACCACCGACTCTTCAGCTCTTACTTATATTTTATGCATACATGTAACCATGCGCGTCTTATTTCTTTTTTTTGTCTTCTTTCTTTCTTTTTTTTTCGCGTTGAGATGGCGAATTTTTCAACCACCGTCGTCGTCAAGAGCGACCTGGGTTACGGGATTTTTCTACCACGTTTTCCAGAATTTCATATAACAACGAGTCGGAGAGGGTTCCAATACCAAACCCTGTGCTGCATTCGCAAATGCCGCCTTTCCGACTTCTTCCGCTTTCTAACCCACAGCTATACATATACGTATATCCTTTTTTCGAGGATAATATACGTCAAGGATTTCGTATAGACTCTTAAAGGATAATGCGATCCGAGTACCCTCCAGATTTTCAGCACCAGAAAAATTCAACTCGTATTTATATAATATTCCTTCGCGGTTTTTTTTTTCTTCTTTTTTTTTTCCATATTCCTTTCTCCTTTTACATTACGGCGTACGCGCGTATGGATGGAAATTTGACGAAGGGGTGAACGATTTTTAAAATACTGAAAATGAAAGGGAGGGAAATAAACCTGTTACAGAATCTTCTTCTTCCTCTTCGTTATCATCTTTTACTCGGTGTTTAGAATTTTTTTTTCTTCTCGGCTGCATTCGGCGGGCATCCGTTCGATGGACAACGTTAACTGCTCCCGTATTTTGTTACGGAGTTTTACGAGATGAGATAGAATTCTCGAACGTGAGGTTCTTCGGTATAAACACTGTGTTTAAGCTCAGAGAGCCCGGAATGACGAGAGTGGAATAAATGAGGGAGGACAAAACACGTCATCAAAGTGTAAAATGTAAAATGTAAAATATATCGACTACCACTAATATACCACCGCTCGTATATTACTTTACAAACTACGCTACACCGAACCAAAGAACGAATAAACGCGGGGCGGCAGCTGGCCCAGTTCTTTTTAGTTTCCCACGGTTCGTTCGAGTAGGGCCGCGGCCCGTATTATATCACTTGATTACAATGCAGATCGAAAAACATCTTCCGCCGACGTCCCCCGATCGCTGCTGTTGCTGCTGCTGCTGCTTCTGCTTCTGCTTCTGCTTCTACTTCCACCGGTGCTTTCTTGCCTTACGTCGTACACCTGCCTCCTACACGATCACCACGCGTCTTCAGAATTATTTCGATAACCGAACCAACTTCGGATCAAACGATATCAAATTCCTTCAAGATATTTATGATTACATATTTCGAAAACACTCGACCTTCAAAAACAAAAAACAAAAAACAAACGATAAGTCTTGGAAACCGCAGGTAGTCGATTCGTCCTTCGAGGTCGACGACCTTCGCACGTCCAACGTTCGATTTGTACCGTTTCGTTAGATGGGGTTAAAAATGAAAACAAAAAAGAAGAAAAATAGCTCGCTTCTAGATAGAAATGCTACACGTGTGAACGCCTGTATTTTTTAATTTCTGATCAGACCGATACGATGTCAGTTGATTCGAACTCCTCCAGATCCTCAAAAGTCAAATGAAGAAACACCGTTGGTCACGCAAACCCGCAGTTTATATCGGCCGTCATCTGGACCGCGTTCTCAAACTTTCTCACACCGAAAAAAACGAATGAGAAAAAAACCTCGTGAACAAGGATAGCGCCCGATCTGTATTTTAAACGGTTTTTTTTTCATATTTTGAGCAAAAATTTTTCAATCCATCTCAAATCACTTGAGACCGCATCTCGTATGCAAAGTGATTATATACAGCTGTAAATGGGTTGTCCGTAATTTTAACACATATGAAAAAAAAAAAAAGAATTCCGGAAGCACCAGGTATTGTTAACGAATAGCGCCGTGGGCTTTGAGAGGTAAAAGTTGGATAACATTTCTTCCACAAAATATATGCTTCGGTTAAAATGTATCGAAAAAACTGGGTCAAACTCACGCCACGTCAATTTTTTCCTTTTTTTCTCTCTTCTTTTTTTACAGACACAAAAGATATAAATTTCACGTTTAAACACGCGCGTGTGTAAAAGTGTGCAAAAAAAAACGACGAAAGAGAAGCGAAGAAAAGCTAATAATGAGATGAATCGAAGGATGAAAAAAAAAAAGAAAGAACTAAAAAATAAAATAAAAGTATATATCCTGGCCACGTTTAATAAATTGCAAGTTTCTAAGTAATTTTGCGGTTAAACTGGTTATGCAAAACTCGTTCAGGGATTTTAGGGTACATCTTATGCTATATACTCGAGGTGTGCTATTATAAAACGATTTTCCCCCGAGGGGAAACTTATACGCGCGAAACGTGCAACACTTAATTCATATCTGCACGATACGCGCGCACCGCGCAGGTAAGAAATAAACCTCTATACCCTTCTTCGTGCATTCACATTCCACACCATGATCCACATTCAAAAACAAAAAAAAAATCTCAAGTAAAAAAATCTTGCGATAAGTTTTCGAAGGCTGCCGCCTGGAATCCGATGATTTTCTTCCCTTCATTATTCAATCACGTAGGATCGAGTGAAAGTGAAATTTCAAAGGGCGAATAGTGGAAAATGAAAGAAAATTAAATAGAAATAAAAAAATTAATCTTCGTTCCCCGTAGAAGTTCGATATCCTCGGAAGAATTCCGTGGTGCTTCTAAATAACATGAAAATAAGCATTTTTATATGCAAATTGGTTGACAGATACTTAACGAAGTACGAAATAGGTACGGGATGATATCGGGGGTGGGGGTTGCCGGGGTTTTGATATCGTGCAAAGTTTTAGAGGTGCCATAAACAGCTGGTAGCTGCTCAGAGGGAAAACGAAAAGTAGAAGAAAGAAGAAAAAAAAAAAAAGGAAAAAGGAAAAAAAATGGAAAGTTCATTTTACTAATTTATTAATGTATATAAATATAAATTTTTTTCATAGAAATATCTTTACTCACCTTCCATGATCCATCGTCGCGAAAAAAAAAAATTTCCCCCTTTTTTTTTTTTTTGTTGGTTTTTTGCGACCCCATACCAAGATTACTAATTTTAGGAAAGTGCAGAGGACGAACGAAGAACTTATGTCACGATGTATTTTCTTCGCTCGGTATTGTTTGATTTTTATTATTAGGTATACTATATTCTTCTGTTCCACCTTCACGGGTGGGTCTTCCAATTACCGGTGCCATATGTTTGTTCCTTTGATATTTTCTCGGGTGGGCGCAATTAGTCTTGTCAGTGGTTGACAAAGGGGTTGAAAGAAAACAGTTGGTGTATTAATATTTATACCGAGTGACATTTACGGGTGAAGTTAAAAAAAAACGAAAGAAAAGAAGAAAAAAAAAATCAACTCACTCAACGTCGTGAAACGCGTAACCAGTTATTATCTCGGTTTGTTCTACCTGTCTCCCGGGCAAGTGTATTTTGTTGCACTTATAAGGCGTCTCTGATGAAGTCTGAAACGGTTTTTTCCGAACTCACTTTTCACTCTTGTAAGTTAAAACGCGAAGGGCTTTCAAGGGCCGGTGCATCGGCGGCGCCTCTATTTGACGAACCGTAACCAATCGACTAAATGGACCAACCGACGTGCTTTCCTTTACGTTTATATGTAACCGCACGGCTCAGTGTCTTCGATGTTAAAATATAAAAAAAACAAAAAAAAAAAAAAAACTAGAAGAATTTAAGAAAATTGATTTCGTTTGAATTGGTTCCTTTTTTTTTTCAATTTCAAGCTGGGGATTATCCAAGGTTCCGGAATTTAATGACCCGAAGTGAGAAGCTTTAAGACATGACCATTCATTCGCTCGTAAATTTTTTCCCACTATTTTTCTTACCTCCCATTTTTGAACTATTTTATTTCATTTTATAATTCGTTTTTTTTTTTTTTTCACGGCACAGGATCCAACCGAAATTTGGTACAAGGTTATGAGTCTCTACGAAATTTTATTCCCTGGAATTGCTGGATCAAATTCTTATTTAGTAGCACGTGCCGGATTACTTTACCTCCAAAGATTCGGCAGCTCTGGTTACATAGTCCACCCCAAAATAAAGGCCCGAGTTTTGGTTCTTTCTCTAATTCTTCAATTTTTTTTCTTCTTCTTTCTTGTCTCCATTCATTCGTCATCCTTTTTGGTTGATCGTTGCGATGAAATAAAATACCAAAAATCATTGGTACATGAATAGATAATTTTTTTTCTTTCTTTCAAGCCTTCGTATATGGTGGGTCTCGTTTTTACCTCCGGCATTTTCTTTTTCTCCGTATAATATTTTGTGTTACAGTTATAATAATCACATACGTATATATACGTAGATAGCTAGTGGATCTTAAGCGCAATAATTGCGCGTCATCAATCACCTGAGAAATCGATCGATGAAAGCTCTGCGGTTGGGGCGTGTCAGGCTATTAGTTGAGCCCAACATACAACCCAAAATAGACCCCAAATCGAAACCTCCGAATCTCCCCCTCCCTCATTTCCCTTTACCGGTGGTCGCAGCCGTCCCTATATGCAATGCGCGTATATACCCATATTTGCGAGTATATCCGACCTGCTGCTGCTGCAGCAGAAACACATACACAGTTATATATATCCGAGCACTTGAAAACCTTTCCAATTTTTCGTACCCTGCAGTGCGAAAAGGGGTAGCTGCGGCTGTTGTACTTCTTTTATTTTTTTTCAATCATTCTCTTTTTTTTCCCCCAAGTTTATCTGACCACATTCACATGAAACTGGGCGTGGTGCGGATGGTAAAATACTGCAAAATACAATTAGAATTATTGAAGAGCCGAAAAAGGGACGAAGTGCGTTCATATATACCGCGAAGAATTATTATATCTGGTGCTCACAGGGGCCCCCGGCATTAATAATACGGTGGTCAAAGATTGAATTAAAAGATTACTGGAAGAGATACGCGAGTTGAATATATGCCGTAATATCTTTTTACTTTTTTCTTCTCTCGTTTTTTCTTACGTACGAGAATTATTTTCTTATATATACTCGAATACGAAAGTTGTGAAGGAGGAGTTGAGAACAGTTCTTTTGAAAATATAATCAACCGAAACCATCTGGTTGTAATTAAATCTAAATGGGTAGAATAATATTAGATAACTCTGCGAATGAATTCACTTACAAGACGTTCATGATTATTTATCGATAAAATTTATCGGCTTTCAGCTAGAAGATATTGAAATAGATCGAGGTGTGGTTTTAGTTGTGTATATATTTTTCATTCATACGATTTTATTACCGATCGAAAATTGACGTTTATTAATAATATATGCGCTCAGGTGCGTATAATGTTGAGTTTGAGGTTTGAATTTAACATGTCAATGTCAAGTTTTTAACTGCCAACGCCTTTTTTTTTCTTTCTTTTTTCTTTTTTTTTTGTTCTTTTTTCGAGACGTTTTTATACCCACTAGCCAATTAAAATCGAAACGATTCCAAAGGGGCAACGATTGCCGCCGGATAAAACTAGAGGAAGAAGAATAAGAAGAAGAAGAAAAAGAAAAAGAAGAATGAGAGGAAGAAGAAGAAGAAGAAGTAATAGAAGAATAAAAAGAAGTGAAGGAAGAACGGAATTAACACCAAACCTTCCTATATCTGTTTCGAGGATCTCAAAGCGGAGATATAACCAGAGAGATACAACGTCTACGAATATGTAAATGACAACGTTGAAGTGGGAGTCCACCTTGCTCGGTCTGCTGAAGACATGTAGCGGCGAAGAAAAGGAAAAGTGAAGAGAAAGAGAGCTGGAAAAAAGGACAAAAAGACAAAAAGAAAAAAACGAAACCCAAATGAAAAATTGAATAAAAAATTTAGCAAACGATATTTTTGATGGAGTATAAAAGAAGCCGAATTTCTTGCTACGTGAATAGGTCTGTACGGTTTGCTTCGGTGTGGCGTTTCGTAGACGACGACGATGGAGTTACGGCGACGACGCCAAACGCCTGCAACGTCTTCCGTCTATTTTAGAGTATTCGAGGTGTTCTCTCGCCCTTCCTGAACGCAGCGAGACGCAGCAGGAGGCGCCCTTTTTTTGTGGTACCAGACATTAGACGCCGTGGTGCAGTAGCTCAGTTTTGGACCCGAGGACCCCCAGCCTCGGGGAAAAACAAGCGAATAAAGGAAAGGAAAGGAAAGGAAGGGAAGATATTTAACCCGACGTATAGTGTTCCCCGTCGCGCTTTCCTCCTTTTCTTGTTTACCCTAAAATATTACTAGCCGAGGTGACGTGTTTCTCGTACAAAAATTGTAAATCTTTTACCCCGGCACAGGTGGACGAGGACAATTTTTATGTATCCAAAAGTAAAAAATAATAAAAAATAATCATTCAATTCATCCTTAACCTATAGAAACCCGAAACCAAAATCGTTCAAATGCGATAATACTCACCCCCTAAAAACCGAGGTGGTCGTCTGCAGGGGTAGCAGGTGTCGCAAAAGTATCTCTGGAGCATCCCCTGCCTAATTCTTGTAATATACCTACTTTATACATACGTATATGTCACGTGGTCATTTTTACCTCGAAGGGTCAGTCGAGGGTAGTCCAGTCCCTCGGTCAACTGGTCACTCGAGCGGTCGATGATTAATTATCTTGAATCGTGACTGGAGCGAGTGCAGCAGCAGCAGCAGCAGCAGCAGTAACGAGGGGTTGAATCGACATAGCCGAATGAACGGCTATTGAATCCTTAACGTCCGTGAAATCGAACCGATTTCCTGTTTTCACTTTTCCTTAAAAATTGTTTTATCCAGTTTTTTTTTTCCTACACTTCATATTTTATCACGGTGTAAATACCTCGTTGACTCGTTGACCCGCAGGCGGCACACTTTCCTGACCTGTCATAGAAACTCATACATTTTTTCAATAGATTTTTTTCTCTCTTTATCTTTTTCCTGAGGTAACGTTTTCAAAATTGAAATAAAGTCATGAATGACGAACGGCATAATAATATAAATAAAAATGATTGTTAGCTTAGGTGCCTATTTATGGATTTTCATAACATATTTTATGGGGTGGAAATTTGAGGAGCAGGCGTTAACCCCCTCGAAAATATACACTGAGGAGAAAAATAAGGGTGGATTTACCTACGGGGTTATATGTGACATAAATAATCAATACCGCCCCAATCGAATCAATCGCTGTCAGTAGTTATACAATTGAAAGACACGTTACCTGCCTCCCTACCCCCCAAACTCACCCTCTCCGTAGCTGCAGAGCTATTTTTATAGCTTGTTCCAGGTCCTTTATGGTTTATATCCTCCATCCTTCATCGGTACCGATCACAATGGCCATTGATCCGACATCGACGCTTTTTTTCTCTCTCTCTCTCTTCTTTTTTTCATTTTCTTTCTTTCTTTCTTTCACCCCGACTTTTATACCTTCCGGCAAAAGGTATCGGTGTATAGTTTTTTCTTTTCTCTCTTTTTCTTTTTTCATCCGCAGTGCAGCGGCAAAAGTCGATGCCGGTGCGTCCGATGACCTGACCTTACCGATCCTGATCCCAACTCAAACTGCAACCCCAACCACAACCGCAAAACAGGGCCCACCAAAGCCAATGGTAAACCTACTAAATGACGGGGTACAGCAGTTCGACGATATAGTCGGAGGGATGTTTCGGATTTGTGGAATAGAAGATTATTTGCTATAACCATTGTGCTCCTGTTTGTGTTGTATTGATATACAATATCGAGCATTCAATACGAATGGGGGTTGAAAGCGGTGCACTTGAAAATCATACAGCAAATCTATGCCGGTGCGTTGTTATGGGGTTGAGGTGCTTCTGGCGAATCTGTAACAGCAAAAATAAACTGATACAAATAATTTCGATGTCGAGATCCATGGGGATGAGCTCTGCCGATCAGTTTATAGGGTTGATTGAAGTTCCGCGCTAAGTCGACGTTAATAACCTTGCTAGGTCAGGGATTATTACGGAGGAATGGTACGCGGGGTGATTCGGCGCGTACGCGGTATGAAAAATATCTGCAAATATCTGTTGAATGGACGATTTGGTTCGGCTCGTAGCGACGTGGGATGTGACTGGTAATACCCCTCGTTTCGATTGTCGGGCGGTCGGTGCTCGCCTCGAGTGTGCTCTTCGGTTCTTTGCCTCTGCATTCTTTCATTTCTCAAGTACCATCAGCAGCATCGGGCTTCGTGCCTAGCCACCGATATTTCTCTTCCTCATCTTTTTTCCCTCCGAACCCCCAGGAGCCCCTGCAAAACCCCGTAAGTCTCCCCCTCTCTCCTTCGCTTTCTTCTTCAGAGTTAATCTCCCCTATTACAAGCTCCCGTGCGGCTAGCCCCCCCGACAACCAACCAAGCCTTCTACAAATATCAGACAATTTTCCCTTTTTTTTTCCTTTTTTTTTTTGCTTCTTCTTTTTTAAGGATATCTGGTGTAATGCCTCTCTCAGCTATACGTTTCCAATAATAGCCTGAAAGAGTTCCTACATCTCCCTCGGGTAAATCGAATTGAAGGATCACTTGAGAGATCTTTAGAAGAATGAGTAAAAATTCTTCAAATTTTCATGAATCCCGTTCTTTCGATTAATCAACTCGTTTAGAAATCGATACCGGTCAATCCACAGTTCGGTGGTTGGAGGTAAATGGAAAATGGAAAATCTTTTTTCACGCGGTGATTTTAGTTCGGTACAAAAGAAAATGGGTTGACCCGATTTGTTGCGATCGTCTGCAGTCGCGTGGTCGGTAGTAATTTTTTTGTGTTTCTAAACTTTTTTTACCATAAAAAAACGTCCAATATATTCGGAACGACAAATTGAAAACACGTGTTGGTTTGAAACGCTACGATATGCCGCTGCGAAGATTCAGGCGTGACAGGGAACAGTCTGCGGTCTGCTTCTGTACCAGCAAAAGCAAAAGCTGAAGTTAAAGCAGCTTGCGCTACGAAGCCGAAGAAGAAGAAGAAGAAGAAGAAGAAGCGCGCCCAGTTTTCTTAATCAGCTCAGACTAAACATTTCTCCCAAGATAATAAGCTGCCGGAATGAGAAACTCGGGACGTAACGAGGGAGGGAAGGATGACGCCCGGTGACACGCACCACAAGGAAACAGGCGCACAGTGTTTTTCTTCTTTTTATATTTTCTCTTCATTTTATTCTCGTTCTTTCATTCTTTTCCGAGTTCTCGTTCTTCGCTCGGTCAGCTAATTGCGTATATTTAAAAGATTTTTAAAATACTCTCCCCCTCGCTCCACCACCTCATAAAATACGAGCACGAGGAATTTCAGCCCACTTTTTGGTTTCAATTTTTTATTTTTTTTCTATAGATACCGAAAACTAAAATTCACAAGTTTTAATTGTTTCATTAATTTTCTAAACCGTTAGAAAAAGAAGAAAAGAAAAAAATGAATTCAAAGTCATTGGAATTGAACAAGTTGTCCGTGGTGGGCAAACAGTGACTGGATTGAATGACGTTAAAATTAGATAGGTGTAATATGTACTGTAGTTTATGTTTATTTTCACAAATTTCAATTAGATAGTCTGACTGTCATTCGCTTCTCCTAATTGCACGGCGCATCTAATGCATTTTTATTATCTCTAGACCAGTGTATATTGTCTCAAGCCGGCTGTACGACGAGACACTATTTTCTTGCGTAATTGATAGATGGTTTAAATTGGCCGTGGCATTGCGGCGGCGGGGGAGCTAAAGGAAATAGAGAAGAAGAAGAAAAAAAGAGAGAGAGAGAGTAAATAGAAAAAGTGTAAAAAGAAAAAGGTAAAATAGTAAGCCTTTAACATCCGGAATTAACTTCGTTGTGACAACGTTGATGTCGTTGTTGTGAATTCCCGCATACTGTTTGCAACGGTGAAAACGCATAACTTTCAACGTTACAATTAGACAGGCTTGGTATTATTGTACACGCGGGTATGAGTACGCGAAAGAAGAAGAGAAGAAGAAAAAGAAGATTGAAAAATAAAAAGTCTATAGGATGACTCGGAGACGAGTCACGACATCGCGATTCCGGCTCATCATTTAAATTTGAAGAAAGTGAGAGCCCGGTAAGAAACAAAATGGTGGTGAAAAAAATGAAAAAAACTCTTTGAGGGATGTCGGGGTTTAGTTCAGTCCTAGAAGGTAACGTTAACATTGAGTTTGGAACTTGGCCAGTTTGAATTGTAACGTGAAACGAGGCTTGAATTTTGGATGATTAGTCGACGTCTCGTAGGATTAATTGACTACTACGCAAAATTCGCAACGAACGACGAATAATCCTAGCTCGTAAGGATAAATGAAAATTTCGCAGTATAGTCGAAGACGATGAAACCGAAACGACATTCGCATTACCGTTAAATTTTAATTGACATACAATTCCTGTGCAAAGACAATGAGAAGAAAAAAAAAAAACAGAAAACTTCCGATCACAATCTCGGTGTGATTTTTTGTTCCGTGCAATCAATCCGATGATAATAATATTCTTTAATTGATTGAAACGAGGAGTGAACAACGTTCGACAACCGAGTAGCAAGTAGCAGTTCCCATCGGCAACAAACGAGTAACTAGCAGTCGGCGTGGCGTGTTAATGCGTGTGTTACACGTATTATACTATAGGTACCTATATAAATTGTCTCGTTGACGTGGTGTAACCAAAAGTGATCGGTGAAACTAATTTTAAATTAAGAGACCCGGTAGCCGAGTGGATATCGGCGTTTTATATCTCTCGCGGCACACTCAGTTTCCTATTTATTTGCTCGTTCAACGATCACAAATCAATCAAACCCAAGTGAAACGAAATGAAAATGAAAATGAAAAATGAAAAATACTTCGTTTCTCATATCCCGATGGATGGAACGAAAAATAAAAAATAAAAATAGCACCAACGCGCTGCTTCTCCGCTTTCCAAGATAATTATCGTTCGAATCATTGAATCGGATGTACCTGAGTGATAAATTTGGAAAGAGAAGGAACGCCAAGAATGAGGCAACGATGTGATTGAATGACTGTTTTTAAGCTCTGTCGTTTTATCATTTATCAATAATCATTCAGCGCACTTTAAAAAAGGACCGTTAAAGGCAACAAACCCAAGTAACTTTAACTCAACCTTTTATTCGCTATGTATAGAGTATGGAAAGGAGATTTTTCTCATGAGAAAATAATAAGAAAAAAAAACGCTACGTAATACACTTTGGTTATATACGTTGAGAAAGCATCAGCCGTTGTAAAAGTAGAAGGGAAAGGAAGAAGCTGAGATAGATCGATCGGCAGAACGTACGGTTTAATAATATTATTTTAGCACTCACCGTCGACGTCGTTCACGTTTCGAGTTTTTTTTTTTTTCGTTTCTTTTCCTTTTTTCTTCTTATTATTTTTATTTTTTAACGCTTCTTCCGTCTTTCCAACGTCCACTTCTACACATCCATATATACCCTCGACGTTGATGTTGTTGGCTGCCACTGTTGGTGATTTAAAAATTTCTTCTTACCCTTCGACAATATCGTCTCCACAATTCTCTGCATCTTTGTGAAATATGCTAGCTATGTATATCTCAGTACGAGAACGATAAGCTCGGCGTTATAGTGTCAAAAGGTCAGATTGAACAAAGTGCTTTCTCAAAGGGATCGGTACATCGAGTCCACATAGCGAAAAGAAAAAAAAAAACGAATTAATACAAAAAGAAAACCTACTTGGAATCATGCAAGCCGATGGCGTACGAATCGCAGATGAATATCTCCGTACACAATCGTTATATACCTAGTCTTCTACGTGATATATACTATCGTATCGAAGTTGCAGCAACCCAATGAAGACTGTATGAACAGTTACATAGTTTGTTGTTTGTCCGAGCTTCACACAGGCCAGTATGAGAAGTCGGAGCCCCGAGGGCAATGATTAACCCCGAACGAAATGAAATACGAGCAGGAAACGGTCGCAATTAGTCATTCTATTACATATATACCTTGTAACTAGTACTGTACGTACAAAACTATCCCGCAACGTAAACGATAGCCCGCCCGAAGCTTGTATGCACTTCAGAGTTCTGCTTGGAAGTTTTGAAGAAAGAAAAAAAAAAAAATAAATCAAACAATAAAAACTGTATATTACACTCCGCGATGCAGGGATGGTGGTAAAGATATCGTGATCACGCACCGCCAGAAATTTCGATAGTGCACTGTGCGTTTATAATTTTTAGTTTCAAAGAAATATTTTATTTTTTCGTCGCAACTTTAAATTGTCGCCTTCTTTTTATACTTTATCGTATATAGTCGGTGCTTCGTGGACCATGAAACGATTAGGGTCTCCTCGGTCGCAACTCGCATGCTCGATTTCCCCCCTCCACACCCCCAAGCTCCCTCGGATTGAATGTCCTGAGGTGACCAAGAGACACACGGTCTGGTGAATTTGTTCGTAAGATTATTTTGTGGGTTCGATTTCGCGCGGATTGACAATATCTACGTAGGTATAGGTGAACGGGGTCGATCTCGTAGCTTGATGTGCAGAAAGAAAGTTACACTTATACTTTGGAAAAATTGATTTTTCATTTTTTTCGAATATGTGTAATGTCGTGAGATTTACTTGGAAAATTCTTAATACTCGAGGTATGTTTTCACGTGCATTATTATATGTGCGGTGTGTGTATATGGGATATATCTATATGTATATGGCCGCGTTGTATGACACGTGGCAACAGGGCGCGGCCAAGGTCCCAGAACGCGCGGTCCTTCGGGCAGACTCCTTCAGGCGATCTCGAAGGGTCCACGACCTCAGCATCACGTATCTTCCGTAATTACATATTACGTAGCAGTTATAATGCCGTGAGCCGCCGTGAGTCGATACGCGTCAACCGCGAAGTATATATAATAATAAATATATGTAATCTCTGCCCGTATAGTTTTTTCAGTTTTTAACTCAGCTCCCGATATTCCCAAACTTCCATTTTTTCCATTCATCTTCCGTTAAAAAGAAAAAAAACATCAGTACTCAGTTTGGAACGAGAAAAAAATGTTCAGAGGTGTTCGAAAATGTCTTCCTTAGGCAAAAATAAAAATGCCAAATCCCTTGCCGATTTTTCGATTCTGAAAAGTTCTTTTTTTTTTTTTGGTTTCTTTTCTCGTTCTTTTTGGATACACCTATAGGTAACGGATACCTATACGCGCGTTACACCCGGTGCGAGGGATGATGCCCTCGTAATTTATATCTGGACAGCATATACGTATGGATACAACCGCAGTGATTAGTTACCGTTCTGTAATACGTATGTGTAACCCATACACCCTAAGGTATATAGGGATATACGTATACATATATATAACAGCGGGCGCGCATCTTCCGACGTTCGCGGACGCAGGTAGCTAGGAAGCCAGTTGGAATCCAATCCCAGAAAAGCCCTAGAACTAATTGCTTTCGATATATCAGCAGCTCTGGTTCACGGGCTGGTGGTATATATTCGAAGAGCGGTTAGCTGTTCAGCGGCATACCAAAAAAGGATTGCTTTTTGATCTATGGCGGAAGTTGTGAAATTAAAAAAATTGATTTACGAATACCTGAAGCACAAGGCGGGGGCCCGACCACAGCGGCAAAGGGATATCATCCGAAGCCGAACTCTCACGAATCCTACGAATTTTCTTTCTCTCTCCTTCTCCTCCTCCTTCTCCTTCTTCTTCGGAGAATAGATCGGGATTAATATCGAGTTGAGATAATCATTTTTATGAACTTTATGAATGGATACAACAAATGAAATCTTGTAGGTCTATGCGCGGTAAAGCGTAAGTTTCTATCCGTTAATGATGGGCTTTGCGCTTTTGCATATCATGCGCGTTATTTTATCCCGCACGAATCAATTTCACCCTATGGGAAGTAAGTAAAATACGTTTATTCCCGCGCGCGGTGAGAAAACCGCATATATATACACATTACTTTATAACCACACATATATTAAATTCCATACGTAATTTATAATTTATAACCCATTCAAACTACCCGTTGATTAACAATTTTTCGTGACACGACGTCAAAGAAGAACTAACGGGCAAAATTTTACCTCCGGGCTATTATATCGCACGATTTATATAACAATAATGATAAACTGCATCGCCCACGTGTAATAGATGAATTTGACTTTTTTTCTTCTTCCTTCCAATCTCTGTAATATTCCAATGCTAGAATTCACGTAAGTTACGTACACCGATTCCCAGTGATATTCGATATTCGCATTCGCTTCGCAAAATAAATCGCATAAATATAGATACCTATATAACGTGTACATATAATTATCGTAGACGTGTGAAAAGAATCGAATTTTTCTCATAGTTTAAATTTCTCTCTCGAGATTTCCACCTGGAGTGTATATGTAGGTATAGTATATACACTGTAAGGTATAAACCCACCACCTGTCGTATCCGCCCTTTTCTCGCCGCTTAACGCCCAATAACGCCTATAAATGTCCAAGGCGCGAGTGGCGCGCACATGGCGCTTACAAAAAGCGGTCTCCGTCTACGTTTTTACCTCAGCCAACTTTACCTCCTCTCATCTCCCACTGCACCGATGTGGCCGCTATTCTCCGGCAGCACTCTCTACACTATATCCCTTTTGCCCCCTCGATCAATGCTTCGCTCGAGCTCTTTAAAAAAAAAAAAACAGAAAAGAAGAAGAAGAATAAAAAAGACAAAAAAAAAAATCAGACACATGTATGTATATACATATATATTAGGTATCTCACACTCTGTTCTTCGTATTCATCATCCAGAGAAACGGATAATCACTCTATCCACGGGATACCCATATACAATGAAATAAAGGAACGGCTACATTACTAACAACCAAATTGCGTATAGGTAACGAAAAATGAAACAAGCTCAACCAAAGTGCTCGGAGACATGGGAAAAAAAAAACAGAATTTGGAACGAGGAAGAGAAACGTTTCGCCGTTTTAGTTGGTGCGATGAAACGCGTTGAAGAAAACGCGCGAGGGTGTAATTTTTTTCATTCTTCTTCTGTCTTCTGTGTTTTTTTTTTTATACACAAGGGTACGGAAGGAGCAATCTGTTTTTTCAATTTTTCTTCTTATATCCTATATCTGTATTATATATTTTTTTCTTCAACTCTTCTTTTTTCGAAATCTTTTTTCACGTCTCTCTTTATCGATATCTCGATTAAGCTCGGTACTTAAGCTCTGGAAAGAATGAAAAAGAAGAGAGACAAAAACGTTTAGTCGCGTTTCGTTTCCTTTTGGTAACAGGCTGCCGGTTACCTTGCAGTTGTGCATCTTGCCGATTCTATCTCCGATCGTTTTTACGTATCTTCCGAAGGCGCGAGGACGGGGTGATGTAGGTACAGGTGTTATTCGAGTGAGCAACGATCTCTCAACGATTACTCGAAAAAAAAAGAAAAAGAAAAAACGCGTATGTATACGAAAATATTCATCAACGCGATTTAAATCGCTGATCGTTTTATAACGTTCTATTTAAGACGATCCTCTGTATAACAGCGGCCAGAGAATTTGAATTGTTATTCCCGACGATGGCTGAGAAAAGCCTTGATGGCTTTACTGACCAGATATCTTGGTATCTCAGTCAGCTTTCTTTTACTCACACGACTATATTTATTTCCGATTCGATCGAAGGTCTTCCAAGTTCTCCTTCTCCGTTACCTCAGCTCTCCTGGTCCATTCATATATGTTGCGTGAATCGCTGCGGTTTATAAGAAGACAAAAAATGTATTACGTATAATATCTACTTGTAAATTTCACATACAACGTTTACTATAATAATTCTATTACAAATACCACGAATACCAATAGATATGTATAAAATGTAGAAGGAAACCAGCTTTGTCATGTGTACGTATACACGTACCTGTTATATACGTATATCGAACTGTAATAAATCAATCAACTTTTTCAATGGCAGTCTGGAGGATAATAATATCTTTAGTAATAAGAACAAAAAAAAAAAAAAAGAGAGAAAAAAGAAGAAGAAACGAAGAACAATTTTTATCGAAGCTTCGTAAGTGACACTGACGTGAACGGAATATAATACGATAAGTCAATACATTTTTTTCTTTTTTTTTTCAAATCAAGATCGATATGTATTCGCATTTAAACATATACATATCGTTGATACATGAAAATATTTTGAAGTCAGATTGTAGTTAACTACGTAGTTTGAGAAATGAGGAATTTTATTTTACTTCTGTGCCCATCTGTAGCACGAAGATGCGACTGCAGTCGATGACGGTATTCTTTTTTTCTTTTTTGTCTTCTTTCTTATTTTTTATGCGATGATTATAAACTTTTGGCACAAAGTCACATTGATACCTGTGTATTATACACGGTATTCGCGCGGTGCAGCATTTCTGTGGTATTTATAAAATGATCGAGAAATAATAACGTCGTTTGTAACCAGCATCGACACGAGCTGTAAAACGAGGTGGTTAAGGAGGAGGGAATGATACCGACCACGGTGATGCGAATGAAGAGAGAGAGAGAGAGAAAAAAAAAGATAGAGAAAGAAAGAAGCAGAAGCGGTTATTGCTGATTGAAATTCTTCGTAGGTTGAACCCCGCGTTTCCTTGCCGCAACTTGAATCGGCCGATACATCGATAAAAATTTATTCACACGCCCAACAAACGAACACAAAATCTGGAGATGAAACTAAAAAATTACCAAATATCGTTTGTAATATCTCGGGAACACGAATCCGTCGCGTAAATTGAGCTGGGAATAAATTCCATCCAGATATCCTTGATTTTTCACTTTTTTGAGCGATAAATCGACGATAACTCGATCAGTTTTATAGATAGATCAATTTAACTTGCAGATTCGTGTTCCTGAGATCAAAATACGTCAGCAAAGTGTCCTACGATCCATTTTAAAAAATGTTGATTTTCGACCCCAAAATCGACAAAAATCTAAGGTATACCCCTTTGGATTTTTTCGATTTTTGGGCCAAAAATGAAGTATTTTTGAAATCGATCGTAGGACACTTTTCTTACGTGTTTTGACCTCAGGAACACGACTCCGTCGATTAAATCAAGCTAGAAAAATATCCCATCGAGATATCTAGATTTTTTCACTTTTTGGAGCGATTAATTGGCGATAACTCGATCAATTTTATAGATAGATAAATTTAACTTGCAGATTCGAATTCCTGAGGTCAAAATACGTCAGAAAAGTGTCCTACGATCGATTTTAAAAATACTTCATTTTTGGCCCAAAAATCGAAAAAATCCAAAGGGGTATACCTTAGATTTTTGTCGATTTTGGGGTGAAAAATCGACATTTTTTTAAATCGATAGTAGGACACTTTTCTTACGTATTTTGACCTCAGGAACACCAATCTACAAGCTAAATTAAGCTAGAAATAAATCCCATCGAGATATCTTCATTTTTTCACTTTTCGAAGCGATAAATTGGCGATAACTCGATCAGTTTTATAGATAGATCAATTTAACTTGCAGATTCGTGTTCCTGAGCTCAAAATACGTCAGAAAAATGTCCTACCGTCGATTCAAAAAAATGTCGATTTTTCACCCCAAAATCGACAAAAATCTAAGGTATACCCCTTTGGATTTTTTCGATTTTTGGGCCAAAAATAAAGTATTCTTAAAATCGATCGTAGGACACTTTTCTGATGTATTTTGACCCCAGGAACATGAACCTGCAAGCTAAATTAAGCTAGGAATAAATCCCATCGAGATATCTTCATTTTTTCACTTTTCCAGACGACAAATTGGCGATAACTCGATCAATTTCATAGATAGATCAATTTCCCTTACGGATTCAGATGCCTGGGCTCAAACTACACAAGAATACTTTATGAAAACGAATGAAAAAAAAAAGTTGAAACATTCAATCAAAGAAAAGTGGGCAAGTAACTCACGAATTGGTATAGATAAATCACAAGGATGCAGACTATGTCGGTTGAATTCAAACAGCCGTGGAGTTATTGAGAAATTTTCACGTCTCCTCACGATTTTAGAATAGGATAAAATAAAGTGGGCGTAGAACGCGTAGGATATAAAATACATGACAAAAGTGATTGTTGTATTGGTAACAGGACAACCAGTTTCCTCATGGATATTTCTATATCGATGTTTTAAACAACGGGTGTATACTAATACGCAAGGGGCATGTGCAGCAGGGGAGGGGTATGTGATACGGGGGCTTTTCAACCAGAGTATAATGATGAATTGCAATCAGGATCGATAAATCAATGTGTTACGACAGTTGCCGTACACCTACCGCAAAGATTTATCAACATGTATAACGTACGTACCTTTACATGTTCCATGCTATACATATGTAGTTCAACTTTAGGAAAAGTTTGTCTGCATTACAAATAGATATGTATATAATCTACTCTAAAAAGACGTGACCGTACAGGCAACGTGCGCCTGGTTGGTCGGTCGGTTGCTGCACCACCACCGCCACCAAGGCTGTTTTCTGAGATGTAGCTGGATGTGGTCGTTTCCTTTCCCCTGTATCGCTGCGTCCTCGAACGATGCAGTTTATACGTACGGCTATCTTCATACTTATTAACGCTAAACTTGCGCTGTACATATCAGTCCGCAGGACCGGTCGAGTAAAGATTTTTTCAAAATCATTTGCAACATCTTAAATAATCTTCATACCTGTCTCCTGCTTTCGCTCGAATCCCCAACGTTCCGAGCAGACCTGCAGTACAAAGCTGATCTTTCGCTGCTCGATCACATTTCTCGATGGTATCCGTAGGATAAAATATCCTGGAATGATGTCCGCGTCCGTTTATCCAAATCGAGTCGTCCCGATTATAGTAAAAAAATTAACAAAAAAAATGGCTTCCATCTAACAATCCTTTACCCTTATCTGTAACGAAGAGCGAACGTTAGTTTTCAAACGGCAAGTGGCTGGCGCTCTAAGAAGCCCTCAAGGGTTTCAGCGACCGCCCTTGAGACCGCCCCACGCATCGCAGTGGTAAGACATTCGATGGCTGCGTCTCATATTGGGGGCAAACTGACTCATATCACGTTAGAGCTCACGTTGTTTTTCGTTTTTTTCGTTTTTTCTCATAAGCTGCGGTGTTTGTCAAAAAATTTCGTTCGATCTCAAACGATTCGATTCGACCCTTTTTTTTTTATTCCTGTCTATTTCCTTTTTTCTTATTTCATTTTGCAAATGTAATATAAATACACCAGAGCTTGCGGCAGTCGCGCGTGCCCTTCCTCGCTTTGTGGCTTATACATAAGAAGTGAAAGGACAATGCGCGGCGCGATCACTTTTTTTTTTCTTCTCTTTCTTTTTCTTTTTTATTCTTAACTTTTTTGTTTTACTTATTTTTATTTGTTCGTTCTTACTTTTTTTTGTTCTTTATTACAACTGGCATAAATCACCGCTCAATGGATTATGCACACATGTGGAAGCGAGTCGCACTCTCTGCGGTATGTTGTAGGTCGTATGAGTTCCACTGGTGGTGCTGCCGTTGCTTTTGCTTCAGCCTTTACTGCTATCGCATTGTTAAAGTCACTCGGGGCTCGTGGGGCATTTCACCAACCGCTGAGCCCGGCTCGAGTTATTATGTACTTTTACCGTTTAAAACTTGTCAC
Organism: Athalia cordata; assembly: GCA_963932425.1. Lineage (NCBI taxonomy): Eukaryota > Metazoa > Arthropoda > Insecta > Hymenoptera > Athaliidae > Athalia > Athalia cordata. The sequence goes on from OZ010627.1 coordinate 4,588,369, forward strand.
GAATTGATTTATGACGCATTACCTTGTGCACGTTATTATACCTGTACCGCCGATCAAAAGTACGTACCTTCGAAAGCAAATCAAACGTTTCAATTCGATAGTCGAAAAAAGGTAACTAAATATTTGCATCCCCATTCGATTAGATGGAAAATAAAAAGATCGAAAGAGTGCGCATATCGAGGACTCTCGTGATATAGTGATTATGGTTACCTTCTTTTTTTCGCCGTCATTTCAATCTGGTAATTATCAAAATTCCGGGAATATCGTGTCATGCGCTCCGCATCATCATCGCGATCAAACGGTGCAACAACTGCAGCGTAAGTGCAGCTAACAGGCACGTTCGCTTTGACCCCTTGGCCAGCGAGCATCGCCTCCAATTTGCAGTATGATATTTGCTTTGTAATATCATGTTTTTACGCGCCATAAAAATGATGAGGTATAATAAGACCAACGCTTAAACGGATAGTAATTGAGGATCAACTACGGGTTGAATCAAGGCGTCCGTAAAACTCCTCGTAGCTCGTAGTAGGACGAATTTATAACTTCATACGTTATTTTCAATGGAATCAAAAATGTGCGGCGAAAAACGATGTGGAAAAAGAAAAAAAAAAGCTCGAAAGCTCTTCACGTTACACTGCGCTAATTTTCAGTCATTAGATATATACGCTTCTTTTCTCCGATTATTCTTTTGTTTCTGAAATTTATTTAGCAAATTAATTTCAAAGCAGCAAATTAAGATGGTTGGGTATAAGTAACGTCGAGTCCTCAAGGTTTTTAAAATTGTTCAAACACAAAGAAACCAACGGTGACACTTGCGGAGTAACGGCGGTTACCGTAGAATCCGAAAGGTCCGAATCCGAGAAACGGAGCAGTTCTAATTGAGATTAAAATTTTGCAGAGGGTAAAAAAGGAGGTAAAATCTGGCGGGGAGGTGGGTTGGCGTAAGGTACGTTATAGGAACTAAGGTGGTTTCAAGGTACGTACCTTTCATGTAATTGTAAGTACCCGCCTTCCTTTATACTTTACAGCCTATCCTGCAGTCAACGACTGCAATTACGAAAATTAATTTTAGTACTTTTAATCCTCTCCCACGGGAATTGCTACCGTGTTATATATCGCCGGTTGCCACCGTTCGCGGCTACCGTGGAAAGAAATTCCCTCGCTGCATCGACCTTTTTCTTTTTTTTTATCTTTTTCTTTCTTTCTCTCTTTCTTTTGCTCAATTTTTTCTCCCCTCTCATAATAATTAGAAAGCGATTCCCTGACCACAAACACGTAAATACGTTCCGACTCTGACACCATATCTGAGATTGAAGTTGTTGAGGTTGAGGTCTTAAGAATTGTAGGGAATATCTTTCTCGCTTCTTCACTGTTGCACCAGCGATCCATGGGATGGGTCAACGACACGTCATCTGCGCCGTAGCAGTCAGGTCTACTCACAACATCTCTTTGGTATGAAAACCAAGCGACCACAGTTCTCTCAAAGTTCAGTCACCAGGATCAGTTTAGGACAAGTTCAAAAGACTCGGATAAATTATTTTTTTTTTCTCTTACCTTTTCTCCTTTTTGTTTTCGGTAAGAATCTCACGACTGTTCAAACCATTTGCTTTTGAGCAACGTATATGATCCCGAAGTGATTTTTTGACGAGGAATTCCGGAAAGCGTTTCTTTCAAATTCTTGTCCCCCTTCTTTCTTTTTCTTCTTCTTCCTTCTTCTTCTCTAGTGTCGGACTTTTATCTCGGGATTCATTATCGCCTGTAGTTGAATTAAAATACAACATTGGGTTGTTAGAAATATATTTTTTTTTTCTCCTCTCTACAAAGTGTTGTCTGAGTTTATAAGTCTTATGGTGTGTAAGAGAGGCGTCGTTTTCTAAGGTACGACGCAGCTGCGTGCGTACGTAAAAGTATGAATGCGTGTACGTGTACGTTTATATATCTATACATACGTGTAACATACGTACGTGTACGACACGTATAGTATAGGAGAACGCACGTAGGCGCGGCGCTCTCGGTCCTGCTGCGAGGTTCAACGACACGCCTCGGCTCGTTCGTAGTAAACAACTTGACGTAGAGACTCTCTCTGGTCCTCCTCTTCTCCCTACAGGTCTCTTCTAGGCTTCAACCACGTCTCTTTACTTGCTCGCTTACTTGCTTACTTGATGCCCGTGCCGACGTCACCACCACCGCTGCTGCTGCCGCCGCTGCAATCCTCAGCGTCTCTCAAACCGCGAGCTTATTTCTTCTAGGGGTGACGGTAAAAAACTAGGCGATGTACGAAGAATGGAATAGAAACGAAGAGGCTTCCATTTCCGCCAAAAATCCCTGGAACTGTTGAAAATAATCTGAAAAAAAAGCAAAAGCAGGATGTAAAAATGTGCGCATCGATTCTTGCGGATCGGTTTGGATCGCATGTCCCTGATTATGGTGGTCGTATGTTCCTCTTTTTTTTTTGTCGGGGGGGATTTGAATTTGAGAAGTACTGTCAGCTCGTTTCGGCCGAAGGAGGAGGATTCTTCGCCACGACCGTGTCGGCGTCGGTCCGCAAGAGGGTGAATATACGTTGTTCGATAAGAGCGAGAAAGATGAAAGGAGATCGGCTTAAATTCTCAGATCTGTGGGGCCCCGGTAACGCCGGTTCGGTCCACGTCTACTCAACGCATGCATGGTCAATCGACAACAACGTTGCAGCGCGCCGGTGGTTCTGCCGTTAATAGTTTCCTGCATAAATTACGAAGCTGCAGCTCGTCGTCGTCGTCGTCGTCGTCGTCGTCGTCGTCGTCGTCCTGGTGCACGAACTCAGATTATCAAACTGTCCGGCTACAAATTACTGTTTATTACGACAGCCTCTATGCCGCATGCCAACCAACGATGCGATACAAACGGTACAGGGTATCCAGATCGAATTCAAACTTTCATCAGATGAAATCAAACTGGTATGAAATAGCAAAATGTAGTGGAAAAAAAAATAAAAATAATTCTATCATCATTTACCACACGTGGTATATACGATGCAATTTATCTACCACCGGTTTACATAACTATCTCTCGACCGGTTTGCATTTTGGGTTTAATCTATCGGTTTTTCGCGGTTGAGTAAACGCCAAGCATTTCTCCATTTCGCCATTAATTATAATTGCAGCTGTATATTTCGCAGCCGGTTCTCGAATCGGGAATTTTATTTGATGATATTTTGTGGATATCCGATAATGCCCCTTATTTCTACCGATCACAAAACGTATACGCCGGGCGTTCGCGTGATCGTCGGAGTTAGCGTTGTCGGACGTATAGTCGTCGTCGTTGTCGTCTTCGAAAAGCGACACTCAGTCGCCGCTACAAAAACAGCTCGACGAAATACCAGCTATACAGTAATCGGGTTACCGAACTCTGCAGGCCAGCAGCGGCAGCAGCAGCGGCAGAAGCAGCAGCAACGGCAACGGCAGCAAGAGCCGAAGGCAAGAAGAAGAACTCTCAGCCTCTTCTGCCTCTTCCTTTTCCTTTTCCTTTTCCCTTCTACCCCGCGGCTAAAGAAGCCCTCGTCTCACCCCGCTGCTCGGACATTCCAATAAATTGACTCGTCCCCACACTTTCGACCGGACGTGCACACGCGCTCACATACGGGCGGCTTTAAGAAACCTCCTCTTTCCTATACAACTTGTATAGTTGTGATCGTTGTTACTGCCGATGCTGCTGCTGCTGCTGCTGCTGCTTCTGCAGCTATACAACTTACACCACCCGAGTCCCTCAAGAGCTCGAGATTGGGACAAGTTTATTATATTAGGCAATTCGTAGTGCGTTCGTTGGGGCTGCAAGGCGAGTCGGGGTATAACATAATGATGCCTTATTTCTACAACTGCATCAGAAATCTGCTCTTCAACTTTCATTCGCACTGCAGACGTGTATAATATACCGAGTAAAGGACATACTCTATTTCATTATTTTACGATATAAAGTTTTCAAATTTTTCATTATTTATCCCCCACACGATGAGAACTCTACAAAATGTATTCGACGTTCGAACGGCGATTGTGATATTTTTCCGAGCCTGCACCCCTACGAGTCATGAGAACGTTTATAAATCGAATACCGCAGAAGTGGAATATCTAAACTTAGTCGCACGTTACGGTACGGTACCGACCTGAACTTGGCTATGCACCAACATAACTTACTCAGATTTTCAAAACAACTCAAAGTCATTTTTACTTTCTCGTAAACCAAAACCCGAAACGTTTACACACCCCGGCACCAGTTTTCTCCTCGCATAATAATTATCATTCGACGAAAAAATAAACCACAGAAAATTATTAACAATAATTTTTGTCACTCGGTAAACCTGTGGTAAAATGCCGATCACGAAACCCCGAAGCTGACCGTTTGGTATTTTCTGAGTGCCTGAATGGAACGAGAAGATTACGAGAAAAAGATCAAATCGCAGGAGTAGAGGTTCAGATCCTGACCAGAAGGTCCTATTATCGAACAACCGATAAAAACAAAAAAAAAAAAAGGAAGAGAAAATAAAAAGAAATATCAAACAAAATGAATAAAACCAAATCGACTACAAAACGGGCTCCTCGAGCTGGTATCAGTTGAGGCTTATGTGTTTCTTCAACGTCGTTTTATATACAACTGCATGGCATACCGTGGATATCTGGTTTTATAATTTTTTTCTTTCATTGCTTTTTTTTTCAAATTACTTATTATTTAAACTTGCAGAACGTTGAACGCGCCAACGCGTTGGCACATGACAAATCGATTCGACCCCCATATAATACACATACAGTTCCATATATTCCCGTAACACGATTCGCTGTTAGTAATCATTCCTCATGCGCGCGCTATGTAATATAATAATTAACCAAAGAACGAACGAGGCTAAAAGCAAGAATTAAGAGAAGAAAATATGAACAGAAAAAAAAAAATCCAACAATTCTCAGGCATGCATAATTAATCGATTCCGCAAATCTGCTGCAGCGTTAAATTATATTTTTTTTTCTTCTCTCTCTCTCTCGGAATGACTTCCCCCGGACAACCAGAAAAAAAAAAAAACAATTAAATAAATTAAGTAAATGAAAAATTTTCGTTAAATCGCGAATTAATTTGTATAATAAAACCTTTGGGGGGCGGGGGAGGGGAGATCGGCTGCGGCAAAAAGCTGTCCGACGCCGTACCCGGGCGCGCGTTGCAATAATTGTGGTGAAAGAGAGAAAGAGAGAGAATGGTAGGGAAGGATAGAGAGAGAAGGAGAGAGAGAGAGAGTTGTTGCAACGGGCGCGTGGAATGCAATGAGTAGTTTCTGCAGCATAGCACCGCGAAATTGTGCGAACTTAATTAGAATTTATGAATAGCCTGCAGTAGCTGGGTGGTGGTTATACGTACAGTATAGGTAGGTAGGTGTACGTATAAATGTGTGCGTTTCTGCATGTATGTATGTAGATTTTTTTTACTATATATATACGTAAGGGATGTGTAACATGCTCTTCGCATATACCTACTACACGAGTATTCGGTGAGCAGAAGAGAAGAGGAAGGAGTAAAAGAGGAAATTTCTGACGTTCTGCAACGCGCGGAATACATACGAACGAACACAACGATATCATTTATGCAGTGACTCTATACACAAGCGAGGAGTACCAGCAGACCGCGGGGCACAATTAATATAAATGATGGATTATTACACCACGCAAACCGCGTATCCATTCCGAGCCGTATATACCAGAGCGAATAACCAGAGCAGCAAAACTAACTCGCCCAACGAACGATATTGCGAACAACATCTAAAACGCCCACGCGTTTGGAAAACACGAAAATTTCACATTTTCACACGCGCAAAATTCACGGTGAAAATTTTATCATTTTCATTCCCTTCCCTTCCCTGTGCGACGAGACTAGAAAAAAACGTTGACCAAAAAAAAACCAAAATGACAATGAACTTCAAAATAAAATAATACAATAATGGTAATAATAATAATACCGCACGGTAGACTGAGTAGTAAAAAATGTGTAGCGCGAGGCAAAAAATGTATAGAAAAAAAAAGTAAAAAATCTAATAGAAAGATTTCACGCGTTCATTCTCCTATAATATGCCTGCATGCATCGTTGAAGCGATGATATAGGTTACGTGGGTACATTCATTTCGAAATTTGAATATCATCAACGTAACTGCAGGCAGCGCAACGGCAGCAGCAGTTAAACCTACACCGATTAAAAACGCTCAATTTTTTTGTCCCATATAAAGTATATAGACCTACATGGCTTCCCTGAAGGGTTCCTGCTCCATACCAGCTTCTGATCTACTCTTCTTTCCTTCCCTAAATTTTTTTTTTCTGCTTTTTTTTCTCATTGCCTCCGCGGACCGTTTCCAGGCGTAGCTTAGTTAGCCCCTTTTTTCAACCCTTCGTCCACAAACGAATATAAAGACCGTTTCATTCCCTGTGATTGAAATTTTTTTTCACTCATATGGGGTATGTATAATATACGTGCACATACGTATGTGGATATGGAGACAAGCGGCTTCATTTCCCTGCGAATATGTTTAGATATCCTAAAGCAGCTACCTACTTTATCTGAGGGTCGTCGTTGCGAAGATTTTTTTTCGTCACCAGCCCTTGGGTTTTTTTTTTTTATTTTGGTTCATTTTGTTTGTTTCCCTTTAACAATTAGCTTCGTTCGATTTTATCATTCTTCTAACGATATGTGAGGTTAAAAAACTTTCGCTATAGATACGTGAAAAATAAAAAAGAAATGGATGTGTAAAATAGAAGACCGACAATATAGTTTCATAGCTGATGAAAATTTATTCGATTTTCTTCTCCGGCTGCCGACGTATTTATTTATAGTTACGCGAATGAACGCGAACACGTGATTGATGAACCTTTTATATGAGAGTTATTCTTTCTCAATAGAGTACAGAGAAAATCGCATGTCCGTAGTGCGAAACTTACACGTACAGTGGATGTATAAATTTTTTGATCTCGCGCAGGGTAATGTAATGAGAAAAGAAAAAAAAATTAATTAATTAATCAATCAGATTTGTTTGAAAAAAATCATTTCATCTCTATCACCATTCATTGGCTGACTAGATCCGGAGTATTACCACTGGATCGCGTCGATGAAGAGAATCAAAACGCAGACTTGATGAAAAAAATTTCTGAAAATTCAGAAGAGGATTTTTGAAATGAAAAAGTAGAAAATATGAAATATGGAATGTAAAAAGCAGCAGCCATGGCAGTTTACATTATCCAAATGTTACGTACTGCAGAGAGACTATACGCACGAGTTACAGTTCCGATGACATTACTCATGAAACAACGTATACGTATGTATAACGTATAATGTGTAATACATATGTGCACACGTACACTGTGTAGGTGTGTATATATATTTGCCACATAGTGCACGCGTGGAGTGAGCCCGCAGCCGTACAACTTATAATAATGATGCAAGCCGCAAGCTGCTTATTGAAACAAACGATCAACAGCAGACGATATAATGGCACTCACGTCTCCTTGGCTCGCGACTTCCTGGAGCCTGAATATCGTTACATAAAAATGATTGATGCCCAAGATCGGGAATAAACGAAATTAAATGACCCGCAGATCGCGAGAATTCCCGTAATCCTCCATTACTATTTCCCCCTCCCTTCCCTTCGAAATGGGACGCTTTAATTTACTGTACGGTGCAACGAAAGGAGAAGCGACGAGTGAAAAAAATGAAGAATATAGTTATAATGAGACGTAATGGGTTATTTATATTTAGAAAAAAAAAAAAAAGAAAAAAAATATTGCACCCACAATCGAAGCCCTCGACTCACGCGCATCACGGAGTTTAATGCTCAGTTCGTTCGTCTCTGTGGTGAGCCGGTGATCCGTTTTCAATTGAAATGTTTTATGCAAATCAAATTGCTTCGAGCGCACCGCTGGTGGTTTCATTGCCTTGTATTCCGGTCAACGAGACATCAATCCAATTTTCCGCGTGTATGTACAACGCTTCGACTGTTCCAATCCGTTATATCTCACCCCGCTCACTACTCACTCCACTCAACCCGACTCAACTCAACTCGACTCAACTCGACTCAACTCCACTTTGCCTCTCTGTACGTATTTACGTTCCATCGATCCAATTTCTCTTGCGGATACCACGTGCCACGTCCACGTTGCGAATTTATACAAGAATACCCAAAAACCGCGTTGTAGAATTTCATTGCCAACGGGGGGGGGGGGAAAAAAAAGAAACAAACTAAAAACATAAATAAATATATACGTATCGGGTAAAATCTTCGATTCAATTCCCCAGTTCCGAATAAAAAGAAAAAAAAAACGAACGAACGAACAAACGAATAAAAACTAAAAAAAATCTAATACTATGCGTAAAGACAAACCCCCAAAGGCACCTACGGTGCAAAAAACTTCGCCAAGTACATTCAATGTTTGAAAAATTCATTAATAATAAGAAAAAAAGAATCCAAATCAATTATTGTGCCAACTGCCAAGTACATGTAACTTTGCATCGTGTAAAAATATAGAATCGGAAAGTAAATCAATGAGAATCAATTTAAAGAATCATAAAAAAAATAAAATAAAATAAAATAAAATAAATGAAATTTAGAAAAAAAATCCAAAAAACAAATTGGAGGTAGTTGTTCTTGGCGGGCTAATGTTATATTGGCATAAAAAAATTCTAGATTTTGTTTCCGAAAAAGCCCGCCAAGTCCCACTACCTCCAATTTGTTTTTTGGATTTTTTTTCTAAATTTCATTTATTTTATTTTATTTTATTTTATTTTTTTTATGATTCTTTAAATTGATTCTCATTGATTTACTTTCCGATTCTATATTTTTACACGATGCAAAGTTACATGTACTTGGCAGTTGGCACAATAATTGATTTGGATTCTTTTTTTCTTATTATTAATGAATTTTTCAAACATTGAATGTACTTGGCGAAGTTTTTTGCACCGTAGGTGCCTTTGGGGGGATCTCATAACTTTTTGTATTTTGTTGGAGAATATTGCAGTGTTAATTATGGTTTGACGGGGTAAGAAAAATTTTCGAACGGTGGCCATGAGAGCGCCATTTTTCTGGGGCCCAATGAAAAGGAGTCGCTGTGCGGTAGCGGACTCTGTAAGAAATCAGACGTATACCGTAGTGTACCGGCTACGGTGACGCCACCTGCTAGGCGGACGAAAATTATAACCTTTTTCCTATTTGACAGGAGCTAGCTCTGACAGGAATATTACGCGAGCCGCGGCTTCCCTTCTATACCATTTATGTGAAAAGGTTCTGTTTTCAGATGACATATAGCTAGCGTACGACGATGACGGTGGTGCTTAATCGTGAAACGAGCCTAACGGTGATCAGAGAATCAGAGAATTATCATACCTCAGCTCTCCGACCACTGACGTTATTGAAATTACGCTTAAATGAGAGCTCGTCCGCGATTCATATCGCGAAAGTGCATCCAAATTTCCCGAAATGCTTATGATTTCGGAGATACTTGATAGAACGGTTGGCCGTACAGCGCTTTCTCGATCCCCTAGCAGTAAAGATACTCGGTAGTCCGCACGTTCGTTTGAATGTACTTGGCGCGAGACTCTACCGAGTCTCTTGATTGTGCCGGTATTTTAAAAAGGTATTTTGATTCTCGCGGGTATCGAAAAACGTAAGGAGTATAAGGCAACGTTTGTTGGAACGGGCCGATTGCCCCGGAGCAAACTTCGAACGTTTAGCCCATCAATCTACCTGGTCCACAAAACTCGATAATCCACTTGTCGATACATCGTTACCAGGTGCTCGATTTCAGATGATACGATCGTCCTGCGGTAACCGAAGAATTTTACAACGTTCAGTTTCAAATCTGACGAATAGGAGATTCGTTCGTACGTCTATCAATTTTTCATTCAAATGTGAATTATCTTCAGCCCTTTTTGGGATTTTTTTTTCTCAAATCTTTTTCTTCCAATTGTAGAATAATAGAAAATGTAGTTTTCGTTGCATACCATGAGGTTGAAAAACGTAGTGCAGTTGAAGCTGATTGTGAACAGAGTTCGTCGAGAGGTCCTAGGACCGCACGGTGTATGGGGTATGACGCAACAATAGCGGGTTCGGAGTGGTGCTCGAGGCGGCACTAATAATTATATGCTTAAAGGGTCTGCTATACGTGAAGCGGTGAAACGTAGACGCCGGCGACAAGGGCCCTGCCCGAGAGTCTGCGGCCGCGTAAAGGAGAAAAGCAGAAGAAGAAGAAGAAGAAGAAGAAGAAGAAGAAGGAGGAGGAGAAACATACGAAAGAATTGAAGGAGAGGAGAGGAGAGCGAAGAAAAGAAGAAAAGTAAAAGAAGGAGAGGAATAAAGAGGGCAACGTGCTCAAGGGGCGCACATCAGGGCCCACCGACGCCCGAGACGAAGACGACGAGGACGAAGAGAACGACGGGCTGCCACGTTCAACGGACGAGAACCCTCGACGACATGGAGCAGCGCAGCAGCAGCAGCAGCAACTGTTGCCTTTGAATCAACCGTCGTCTTCTTTTATTTCATCCGTACTTCTTTCCTTCTTCTTATTCTTCATCTTTAACTTCTTCAACTTCTTCCATCACCGAGTCACGATCCCGAAGACTCGCCTCCACTACCATGCGAGCGACAAAACTTGACGTCGCGTTTTTGGATACCGTGTTATTTCGTTATCGGAATTTCTATTCACCGTATCGTAACGCCAGCCGTGAAACCGAACTCGATCATCGCACGGCGCGAAACATGTCAGCAGTTCAGAATTCGCCTCACGTTTTCATTCTCAAATTCCAATCACTACTTCAATTTAACAATCGTACAACGATGATCGCTCCATTCCCTATTACCTAATTAGCTGACACTCGAGATCGAAAGGAAGCTTCTAACTCCGCAGGTGTATACAAGAGTATAACGTTATCCCGAGTCAATCCTTGATCGCGATCTTCTTATTTTCCGTATCTAAATTTATCTTCCTTTTATTTTATTTTTTTCTGTTTTTTTTTCTCTCCCTCTCTCTACGCGTATATCTTCTATCCATCCGAGCATCTTCCTCACGTTTCTACAATCCCTTCGTGTTTTTTTTTTTTTTTTCTTTTTTCACAACATTTATTATTATTTTTATTTTCAACCTCAGCTCGGCGGTTTCAGCGGGAGGGAATTCTGAGAAAGAAAGCCGATATTCAAAGAACCGCGCTACGTTGCTGCGGTATCCCTGCTGCGGGCGGTTAAAAAACGAAACGAAGCAAAAGAAAAAAAAAGAAAAAGGATAGAAAAAAAAAAGGATTCCCTCACAGACCATAGGGAACTGCTGCACCACGCCGGGGATGCTGGCGGTAGAATAATTCGGACCTGCAGGACCACGAAGAGGCAGACAGACAAACGGACGGACGGACGGATCGACGGACTGGTGCCAATCGGTTGTACCTACGTATCCTTCTCCGGACTAAAACCTTCACACACGGATCACGGACTGCCATCTTTCCCGCCAACCCTTCTCCCCTCCTAACCAAGACTCGAAGGAAAAAGAGAGACTTCAAGAAAAGGATGAAAGAAAAAAAAAAAAAGAAGAAATATTGAGATGCAACGTACAGAAAACGAACGAGTCAATCATCGACGTTTTAGTGCAGTTGCCGTTATAGGTTTTTTACTCTTTTTTTTTTATCTTAGTCCTTTTTTCTCGACTCGATGATTAATCAGTTTGAACTTGGTATTTTGAAATCACTGGGAGGGTTTTTATGATTTCTTCACCTGCAGCTCTCTCCATATATGCCGTCACAGGAACGCGCTTTTGGTAGTTTCTTATCTCGCGTGACTACGTTTAACATATAGAAAATCCGTGCAGTGGATCCTCCTGATGGTTTTTGTATTTGATGTATGGTAATGATGTTAATATGTATATCAGAATCCATAGTACATTCGGTTGAATTACATTAGAAATATACGTACCTATAGCTGTTGAAGAAGCAGCTTCATGAAGTATTAAATCTTCGAACAGGTGTCAAACATCTCCGCGCAACCCTACTTCGTCTCTTTTTTTTTTATTCATTCATCAGAAAATTTTCCGATCGAATCATAAACGGGCGTTTCGATGTATCGTATTAAAAATGGTTGAAATGAAAAATAAGAGCTAAAAAATTTCATCATTAATTTTATTATACATCTGGTCCCAAATATGGACAGATAATTCTTCGTTTTTCTATCTCTTCTTTACTTTATATTATTTTTATCTTTTTTTTTTCCACATTATACGATAGCCGCTAGTGGTCCGCGCTATTACAATTATAGATCGACGGGGATACAGCTGGTAAAGCGATAAAAATTGGATCCTAATCGTTTGATTTTATACCATTAGATGAGACTGGGACAAAAAATTATTGTCGATAATTTTTTATGTTTCTGTGTGTTTCGAATTAATGGATTTATACTATTTTGGAAATAGTTTATTATACATATCAGCACGTGCCGCTGGAATAGTTGATGTGTATATGTGCGTGATTAAATACGTCGATGATCTCATGGGATCGAAACGAAATGAGTGACACCGTTTCTCCGAGAAATATTGTTAATTTGCATTTCTTTATCGATTTACTTTACGATGCCTCACGCTTCGTATGTAAGCGTCAGTCATTAGGCAGATGCGTGGAGTAAATTGGTGACAGTGTCCCTGCAGAGACATTATGTGCATACGTTGTAGAACGGGGCGCGTTGATCATTGATCAATGATCATGATCGCCGATGGCCCCGAGTACCTACAATGCGAAGCGTGGCTCAGATCGTGCGGGCAAACGACACGGGCGCACCTCTATATCTGCATCGAATGCACCTGCGCCGCCTCGGTGTCGATTATCCCTAATTTCTGCCCTTTGAAAATTAAGAGAAAAATAATAAAAGTATAAAAAAATGTCCCTCGATCGTTTTATACTTCATCGGCATCAGCTGCGCCCCGTCATGCCCTTGGAATACTACACGTGTACTTGGTCTCAAAAAAAGCGAAGGAATTAACATTTAATCGTATAGCTGCAGATGAAATTCGACACCCTTTACGACAGAAGAAAAAAAAAGATAACTATGAGAGGTCGATTAGTGGATGATAAAAAAAATCTTGACCTGGACAATTATCAGCGTGATTTTTTTTTCTTCCCAGATATTTCTCCCGCGGAATTTTTCCAATCGTTTTTTGTATGTTTTTTTTTGAAATTCGTTTTTACAATCGTTGTTTGAATCGCTTGTCGCGGCGGATGATATGTCGGAAGGGAATCGACGGTCGTCTCAGTCGTCGCCATGGCTGGGACAGCAGTAAAACATAGTTTAGTGCGTGCTTGCCTCTTTACCATAAATAATTCCACGCGTTGTGCGCGCCAGGGTATAAATATCAATAATTACGACCAAGGCGTGTAACGTACCCGCCTATACCTAATTCTCTTCGAATAAAGTGATAGATTTGAATAAGCGTTTTATTCAAACAATTATCTCGGAATCGAGAAAAGTTTTTTGGGACACATGAATTTCGGGATAAAAATCCGATTTTCGCTCCGAAAATTTCGCTCCGCTCAGACGATATTTTTCACTATTTTATCGCGGCGGTGATACGGAGCTCGATTATGCTTCCTCCTGGGCCTCGTCTCCCGTTAAAAATTACACGTGGTTTATATACCTCGCTAGTTAAGGCAAGATACGTATTTTACAGTGTGGGCAGCCAAGCCACGGCACACCAGCTATGGTCTTATGTGCGCGGTGAACCACTCCCAGCGATCCTAAACACCCATAAATATCCAAGGCGAAGAGATGCCTCTCCCGACTGTGAGAGAGAAAATGTAAAAAAAAGGTATACGTGTGTACGAAATGAAAAGAGAAACAGGAGAGGGAATTTAGAAATAGAAATCCCAGGGTAAAAAAAGGATCAGTCGCTGCATCTACTTCTTTTTTTTTCTTCATGCTTTTCTTTTCCTTCTCGTTTCTCACCAAATCCACCGTAGTGCTGCAGCCTTACGTAACCTCCTCTACGTGTAAATTTTATTTCTATACGTCTTTCTACGAACGCCGTAAGAATTTCGATCGTAAGTACGAAATCACGAGAATTATGACGAATGATTTTCACTGCCGATGTAACCCCCACTGTCAAGTCGGATGATTGAAATTTCCATCGAGTCTAGAAGGTGGGAGAAACGCGCGCAGATTCTGCATGAATTTCACCCTCGGGCTATAGAAGAAGGTTGAAATTTTTTCAACGGAGATCCTCGAAGCGATCGCATTTTGGAATTTTCTTTTTTTTTCATTCCGTTCGAACGTAGATCGCGCGGTTTTGACGGCGTTCGCAAAATCAGGTGTAACAACGATTCGCGTTGTAGGTGGTGAAAAGTCGGTAGCGATGTTTTGACAGAATATAATTTAGTGTGATCGTAAAGTCGATGTTATTAGACCGCGAATGGAAGAGAAATGGCTCCAGGGTACAGCGGCAGCAGCAAGTGTGCCCCAGAGAAACGACACGCCCTAAACTTCGAAGACCTCTCCATGTGACCACGTGCAAACTCCGCTCCAAAAGAAATCCATACCGATCCGACCGCGACTTCTTAACTAACAAATAAAATCGCATTCCGCTCCGACGATTTCTTACCCGAAACAGAAATGATCGAAACCTTTCCGAATCGAAGAGAAAAAAAGAAAATGAAAAAGAAATAGCAATAAAAGATTTTTGGTTTCATGATTCGAAATCAATCGACGGTAGCGTTCATCTGTATGCGCATCATCTGCACGGAATATTGTTTGGACAATCACCGGATGTGGTGCCTCTATACGTAGCTGACGCGTGATTCTTTGGTTATATAGTTAGTTGTATGTATAGTTTTATTATATACGTACATAACACATATTTACATATATGTGTGTTACAGAGATTGACGTGATAACGTCGTCGTCCCGTATGTAAAAAAGAAATGTTGCACGTTATCAGAATTTCGTATTCATCGTTTCAGCGTCGCACAGATCAATACACCGGTTGAAACGCACCGCATCAAATTTATCAATTCACCTTTGCCCGTGTTTCTTTTTTTTTTCGTTTTTGGTTTACAACATTTGCAATCAACCGATGATTCGATTAATTAAAAATGCGGCTCCGTCCGTTGTATCGAAAATCAAAGAGATCGTCCTGCATAACGTACGATAATTTAATCTAATCTGTCGCCATTGTTACCTCTAATCATAAAAGAGCCATAACATCGTATTGATTTATTACTGTCGTTTTATTCTACATGATGAAATAGTCGTGATTTCATAAATTGTTTAATCACCACGCACTGATTCACCGTTTAATAATACATCATCCTATACCCGGCATAACTTCACGTACAGAGAAACCAGACTATCGTACGTACTTATTCATACCGCCCACTACACCGCGTTCAACATTGTTTTTTTCTTTCTTTCTCTCTTTCTTTTTCTTTTTCTTTTTTTCATCCAATAGATATAATCGAAACGTTTTCGTTTCACCGATTTCCGCTATGCACACCTCGTACTTACTCGGTCCCAACTTCACGCTGCTTATTCAAGACGTCAATGTCTACATAAGTGACAGCGGATGCACGTGTGTCGCATTTTTTCTTATACGATTTAATACCAACCATTGTTATTCCTTCAGAGCAGATCAATGTAAACTATACGATTTTACTGCTATTGAAAAAAAAAAAATTAAATAATATGTTTCCGTATCTCGAAAGGAAAAAAGCTTCTCTGTCTTATAGCATCGTTTGAAATTATTTGAATAGCAGAATAAATGAGAAATTTGGGAAAACTTCATTTCGCATTTTCCGTGCTAGAATTCTCTAGTGTAATACAAAATATAAATATATCTAGTAAATTTTCTGGCAACGCTACACGTCCGGGCACTCGAATATCTTTTTACCCCCCGATGGTTTTTGGGCTAGCTTCCAACCTACTTTATAGTCCGTATAGTACTCCAGGATGGAAGTACTCAAATTAGAAAACGACACCGTCTAAAAGTTTTTTAAGAGCTCGCTAAACGAGATAAGAGTAGCTACTTTACTCGCGTTATATACTCGGAGCAAGCAAAGTGTTTGATCGTTAATAATTCTCTGGATTTTAACCCAGCTAATTTATGCGTGTAAATAGAATTCTCCAAAACTATTACAAGTACGTTATGATACTGCGCCTAGGAAATTCCTCTAAGAAAACTGTTCACATCGTCAGCTGCATCTGAGAGCAGATTCAAAATTTTCTCTTTTCTTTTTTCCACTTTTTTTCTCGTCTAGTCAAATATCTCAAGAATCTTCCCACGCCCGGTACCAGGCGGGGGAAGAGAAATAGAAATAGAAAAAAAAACGAAAGAAAAGTTTCTAGGAGAAAAAAGATCGAGAGATTTTTAAATAGTTCAAAAAATGTATGCATATATGGGTACTTTTTTTTTTACTCAATTTTGCGGATCAAGTTCGATGATTTTCTGCACTCGCCGGTGATGGCCGCGCGATTACTGGTTTCAGAGATTTAACCCATCGATCTACCGCACTATATTATACTCTCACTTTGCTAAGCGGTAAACGACAAGACAATTTATCTAACTTCGGATACATATGGTCTGTGTATATGTATACTGGTTTTCTGAATAACTCCCCACGTGATCTCCGGATGCAGGTATAATACGTTCAAATTTGAAAATCTTGCGATTTAAAACGCAGTGTAAAACGTACGTTGATAATAATCAATTCATCGGTTTTAAAATATCTTTATATTTTTTTGTCATTTTGATTTTGATCTGGTGTATAAATTTTTTTTTTTCTCTCATTAATTCAGATGTGTGCAGGTGGTTGTACGGAAATAGGTAAGCGAAAACGAGGAGAGATCGGACAATTTGATTGGTGAAAAATGTTGTTTTTTTTTGCACTTTTCGTCTCTACCAGTTTTGCTTTGGAAAGAAGCGATGAATTCAGTGTATAAATCAAAGAGTAGAATGGATCCGTTGAGAGTATCTATAGGTCGCTCCGCGATGTATAAGTTTCTCTCCAGTGATCCGTAAGCCCACCAACATCGAGGCGCGCGCTCACGCTTTTCTACTACGGCTGCTGCTGCGGACACGAGGATCAATTGATCTACGAATAGTGAGATCAACAGCTCCGACAGTTGCAACCGGAAAATAAGAAAACGATTTCAAAGAATGGGAATATCGAGGGTCGAAAAGGAAGGGAAAATTGATCGTGGAAAAATCTTGTTCATTTTGTTTCCCCCACCCGTTCTTCGGGTCTCACAATCAGGGTGTGTTCGGGACGTTTGGAAGCCATCGGTTTCGTTGAAATCTTTCGTTTTATCGCGCGATTTCGAGTCGCCGCTGATATATCTTAGTCGTATAAAAGTTTCGCGGCAATTTTCCGCATTCCGTATCGTCGATGGTTAAAACATCGTACGTTGACTGTATATCGAAAGCAGTTGAAGGAGAGCACGTATAGGTATTATAGGTATGCTGTTGATGCTGAGCGGCAGAGGAATCGTTGGTCGTTGCCGTTACTTTTGCTTTTGCTTTTGCTTTTGCTTTTGCTTTTGCTTTTGCTGCGGAGCAGAGAGACCAATTTGCGGGTAAAAAGGCTAATTGCAAAATATATAAACAATGCGATTGGATTGAGGGGTATTTTTTTGTCTGCATAATTGGGTGCTTCGAAACAATGCAACCCGCTGATTGATCGCGCTCTGTTATAATTATACCGCACGTATATATCCGCGTATAGGTATGTATATACATACACGCGTGTATACACGCTCGCATTGTTACCTGTCCGCAACTTGAATTATACCGAGATTTTCTGCCTCTCGATTCACACCGTTAATTAATTAAATGAGTATAGAAATCACTAGGACGTAAAGGGGGATCGCGTTACCGCCGCCCCGACATTCATGACTCTCTGTGCGTTATAAATGAAGGTATGTAAGGTACACACTTATTCGACGTCATCAAAATAAAATTAGCTAAAAAAATTTCAACGATTTAAAAGAATTTTAAAATCCGCTTCGAATGAATTTAACAAACGGATGAAGACATTAGTCGGAAATGTATGTTGGCGAATATCGATAATCGGACGAGGGATTGACTTTCCGCGTATAATACCTACATCAATTTTTTATTCGTGTACAATAAAAACCCGGTGCTTTTGCCGTCGGCCCAGCAGGTTGTCCTTGAAAAAAGGGGCGTTTTTGCTTTGAGTTTTTATTATTTTATGTACCACAGGCTATGAGAGGATATGGTCTAGTGTACCGTCACAGCGGGCAATCGGCGCATCCAACAAAAGATAAAATTGCGAGGCATTAGTCAACCATCACCACACTATAAACTAGGGGTGCGGTTTTCGATAACGGAATATAGAGAAGAACTCAACTATATTAGAAAAAAAAAAAAAGGAAAAAAGGAAAGAAAGTTGAAAGGACCACCTGGCGAACGTTTTTCGGTGGTATCGAAGGACTCGAATGCGGAGTGGCGGGTTATGTATGAAGCCATCATCAATAACTTTAATATTCGATCGTCGATATCCGAACCTGAGCCAATACCTGATCATAGTTTGCCATTTATCTCGAGCGTTTGCCTTTTGACTTATGCGAAGTTATTGTCACTGCATGGTTAGTAAGTAAGTATACAAAATGTGAATGCGAAATGTCATTTTAAAGGTGGCGGTGGTCCCGTGTTGGGTACTATTTCCCCATCGACAATAATATGGGGTAAATATTCTAAACATTAATATACAAGAAGTGAATAATGGCGGTTAGCTATATGAAACAGTCATTTATAATCGCTTAAATATACGCTATTAAATACTAACAGACTTACAACTACCATAAATATAAACCCGACTAGAATAAGATTTATTCAGTTGGCGATCAACGCGAAGTTGTATACAGAAAAAACCTCCGTATTCGCATTCACGATTATTACGACTATCAAACACATTAATAAAATATCAGCTGTATGACGCGATCCTACGGGGGTCATGAGACGTTGACGAATTTTTTAATTTAAAAAACCAAAAAAATATGCAGCATCGGAATATCATTCACTTCGTACATTCGTACATTTCATCGCTGGGTATCTACATATTTTTGAATTAAAATCCGACTGTAATTAATAGACGGAGAGAATTTGACTCGCCATTTTTTTTTTTTCTCTTCTAAACCGGTAGAACCAACTGTAATTTGTTGAATCGTAACAACTGTATTTAACTTTCTGCTGAAGTCATGTCGAAAAAATTCCCAAATTATTTTATTTTCTTTCTGGTTGATTCTTCGAAACGTAACATAATGATATCATTGTATACATTACAGTTGGAGTAATGCAACGAATGATGTTGATAATTTTAAAGACCGCGACATGATTCTGGTACTAAAAATTTTTAAACGTGCTCATTCTTCTTTACCTTTTTCTCATATTTTTCTTCTTCCTTTATATCTCTCTCTACCGCGCCAACATCAGAAGTACAAGTTAACTTTGAGTCAGAGTGCGCGCCAATTACATACACGAAACATATTCTCGGAAGCAATCTTTCCGAACTGTCCGTCCAAAGGTGGAGGGTACTTAGAGTCACGGTGCACATGTAGGTAGAAAGGAAATTCTATAAGAATTGTGGAATTACTTGACTCATGTGGTTAAAATATATTTATATAAGTACTTTTGAGTATTGCAGGACCTTTGTTTTTTTTTTTTTTTTACTTCAAACTACGTACTTTCCAGTGATACATAATTATCCTCATTAAAATATCCCGACTTTTGATAAGAGAAAAAGAAAAGGAACAAAAATCCGGTCGCCTCAATTTGGGGGCACGACATTCTTGGGCTCGGTGAATTTCTACCCATTAATCCTCGCGCATCGGTCGGGTCTGAGTTAGAAAATCTTGAAGTAAATTCTTTAAGGTGATAAAAATGAAAGTGCATCGTGATGAGTAGGAACATTATTGACCCTCATCACGCTTTCGTACTTGTCGCGTTTGACTCTTTGAGTGGTCATCGATGTTGCCTTCGCTGCATCAACCGACCATCCATCCATCCGTCCATCCGTCCATCCGTCCCATCTATCTATCCATCCTGAAGCGGTAGAATTTTTATTTCAAAAGTAAATAATACCGGAGTCTGATCACGTAGGAATATTGCAAGCCCGTATACGCGTACGAAGTCGCGAAGCAGTAGCAGTAACAGAAAGAAGCAACAACAGCAGCAGCAGCAGCAACAGCAACAGAAGCAACAGCAGCAGCAGCAGCAACAGACAGACGGCACTTTTACGGAGCCGGCAGTCTTATTCCCTCTGCGAGTAACCAATACACTCTATATGGACACTTCCGGTTATCGGTGTCTGATTGACGCCGCGTGTGTCCGGACTGAAAAGCGACTCTCCTCGTACCAAAAAACAAATGAATAAATAAAAAACACTAAAAGACGTAGACAAACGATCGAATCTTCATGCCCGATACCAACTGTAGAATATCTAGAACCCCATTAGATGTGGGTAAAAAAAAAAAAAAGAAAAAATGTAGACAATAAATTTCGCAACGCTATAAGACACGACGATTGCAGCGAGTTTGTGTCAAATGGCAGGAGGCAACCGGAAGAGGCTACGTACTCTACGTATAGCGAGAGGTATAATTCCGAGCGGAAGTGAATGCAAAGAGATAGTGATGGTCATGGAGTATTACAAGTATAGCTCATACATACATATGTATATGGTACATACGCATAGTATGTAACTGGCTATTACTATACCAAAGTGACATTCCGCGTGGAGAGCATAACAGCGAAATGCACTCAAGGAATCGAGCGAGAGAGCCACCCGGAATGGACGGTCGACCACCGCACCGCACACGCTTCTGGGACAGAGCTGACCACTAATTAAAAGAGGCGGCCGTCGGCGACTACCGATGCAGGTAAAAGTATCTAACCCGTTCCCCCTTCTTCCTTTTTCCAATCTTTTTTCTTTCCCTTCCTTTTTTTTTTCCTATCATTCCACCACTATTCACGTTTCACGTCTTACGCTTCCTAGTTACGAAGTTGCACAGGTGCGTGTCACGGAGAATGTCACTTCTTCGCTTCGTGTATTCTTATACCGTACGCGATTATCGAGTTGCGAGAAGAACATTTAGTAATCCCCGTTACCTTTTTTCTTTTTCGCTTAAATTTTACCTACAGTCTTCGATTTCGGAACGAGTTTTTTTCTAGTTCGGGGGACGTCGAGAGCGCACAGGTTACTGCGGATGCGCGACTTCCAAAATTAGGGTGACTATAGGAAAGACTCGGGCAAAGTCCATTAGGCAAATTACAGGTTTCCTTATTTTCCCAAATAACTTGACGTCCCCGGGCATTTGGACGATGTTGGTAGAAAATTCGAACACTGCAGTGGCGATAGACAAGGGTCGTTGCTCCGGGCTTAGAAAAACGAATGAAAAAAAATAAAATAAAATACACGAATGCTTTCTGCTGGTGGATTTTTTCTCTGATTCAACTCGGTGGAACATCGACATCGGGAACGGTCAGGGGCTACTGCACCTTTTCCGGACCCAAACAGGTGTAGACCGCATCGCATTATAACTTCTCTCTTCCTGAATCATTTTTTCGACGCCCCGATATAGACGATATAGACAGAGAAAAAAAAAAGAAAGAAAGAATTCTACAGAAAATATAAGTTGGAAATTTGATAGCTCTGGCGGATAATCTGGTGAATACTATACCGCGTTGAGGTGACTAATAATACCTTCTCCTTCTGTTCGGGGTCTTCGATCTCTGTTGAAAAATAAAATTGAAAATCGTATCGTTTAATCGAGTGGGCTGCTGCATGCTTAAAGAATGTCTGGACGCACCGTCACGTTTTCATGTCGACCCCGCATTAATCAGATTCTATACTATATAAGTATAAAGTAACCGAATGAACTTTACAATGTACGATATACATACGTACCGTATGTAGGTGATGCGCGGTTCGATCGTCATTTTATTTATCGTTATCAACAACGATTCGTTTCGTGTGAAAAACAAAAAAAAAATTCGCTAAACTTTTTTCGCCTTTTATTAACCCCCTCGACATTCCACCGACGTTCGTCCGATTCTTGTGCACATCGTTTGAAGTTATTGAATGAAAAAAAAAAATGAATCAATGGAATCATAAAATAAGAATTTGATTTTTGCGAGAGAGCTAGTCGAGGTTTAACGTTGACTAGGTAGTGGATAGGTAGGTAGGTTTTTCTTGAAAGACTTCATCGCGTATATATGTATAGTAATGAATTTATTCATTCGAAGGCGTCGGTATACCGTATATATATATATAGGACCTACACGTCTACTCGGTGCATGCAACGCGCAGGGTAAATAAATATTTATTCACCTCAAACATTCCGCTTACACGTGCAGAAAAAGTACGTTTACTCAATGGAACTCTTTGGACGATGTATATAACTGCAGCAGCAGAAGGTTTCAGTCTTTACCTTATGTATGTATATAGGTAGAAGAAAACCTGTACGATTCAAAAGTAAAGGTGTTTTATCTACGTTCCCCGTCGTCGTTTGGCTTTAGCTACAAGTAATTTCTTAACTTTTTACTACAAGTATACGTACGTATGTGTATGTATAGAATATATACCGGCGCGCGGGCTGAAGCAATGGCAACGGTAAAACATCAATAAAATTCAATGAATGGCAACGACGAGATATTGAAAAGTGTATTTTTAAGAACCACGCCTTTCATCGCGGTACTCACAGTCCAACCCACGATTTGTATTGGTATTTAACTAAGTATTTATCTATGTATTCAGCGGAACATGCAACACGAAATACCTACTCTTTGAAAATAGATAAATAAATTAATAAATGAAAAATCGTGTTCAAACATCAAGCGAGTAAATACCGCAACCTATAAGTTTCCGGGGTAGTTAATGTTGCGAAGATTTTACTTCTTTTTGGTTTCCCTTTTTTATCATACTATAAGTAGAAAAAGAAGAAAAAGAAAGAAACTGACTTTCTGCTGAAAATTTTTTTTGATATTATCAGCATTTATTATTAGGGCGGTGCGTCAGCCGCGTACAAGGTACGTCGTACCTACGCGTCGTGTAGCGTAATTCGGTTAACAGCTAGCTCGCGAAGCCGTAGATTAGGTTCAGCAGTAGCGACCAGTTGGGTAGGGTCGGGTCACGTAAGGTTGGGTTGGGCTGTATTATCCTAATGAACAGTCGTGGATACCAGACTCTGGGGACTCGTGGAACGCCTGATGGAGATGAGGTCGTTACCCTCGCGTGACTGTTTCCGCGGAGCCAATACGCTAATTTAATTAGTATAGGGATGGACATTCGTACATCCCCAAGAAATCCACACCTCCTCTCTCTTCCTCCTTTCTCTCTCTCTCTCTCTCTCTTCGTAAATTTACAATTTTTTTCTTTTTTTGACCAATAGATGTCGCGCTTTTCTCATAGGTACTTCCGATGCAACGGAAGCCTATAGCCACACATGTATAACGATAAAATGAAAATCGATAGGTATGGGATGTTTTTTTTATGCAATCGGAAAACAGCGAAGGTATATGCACACACGTTATGTATGCATACCAGTGAATATATACCGCTGCGCAATTGGGTCACGTTGCGGCTAATTAAGCGCGAGGAATTAGATGTACTTGTAGCGCGAGTGGGTAATTATCGGGTTGGCGATAGCTGCGAGTTGTGCTAGTACAGTGAAGTACGACATAGCGATATTTCCTACGTGTGTGCAAGTTACGAGAGTTTAGTTGGCTGCGTGGAGTCGTTGTTAAGTTGAGATGGTGAAACGTACGCATATTGCGGTTATTGAAACGAAACTGTTATGTTTATAGACTAAATAGTATTACGTACGTTACTGCACGGGTACGCGGATAGGTATGTTGTTCGAACCTTCATGTTTGTTTTATACAAAAAAATAAAAAAAAATAAGAATGAAAAAAAAAAAGGAAGTAATGAGCGACTTCCCTCCGTTGTTCTACCTTGGCCGAATTCCATCGAACGCCTACTTCCGGCCAAACCTCATCGCTTCGAACCTTTTCCTTTTCCCTTTACATATGTGCACGTATGCCTCTCGCGTGCGTAATATTAATGTCCGTGTAATACACGTGATATAGACACGAAATCAGATTGTCAATTTTTACGAAAATCGCAAACCTTCGATTCTGGTTATTATGTCATCCCGGACTGCATCGAACACGTGTGCAGATATTTTCGCTTCATAAAAGAGATCGTTAATAAATTTCGGTCGAAAGCGAAAAATTAAAAGTTCGTCACTATATCCCTCTGCACGATCTTCTTCCTCTTAACAATGGCACATTTGATCGGATCATCGGCAGGCTGCTATATAAACGTCATTTTAAACGTGCTCCAAACCAAAAACACTTTTCCCACGGCTTGACCCCAGACATTTGGTCCAATAATAACACTAATTCCGTCCACCAAGGAGGCTATTGTTCGGCCAAGTCTCCGTAGCGGATGCGGCTCTGTTCCTTTACTCTTTCATACGCATCTGTAGCCAGCTCTTTTCTCTACAGTTGAAGAACGAACGGACATACACGCATCTCTTAATGTGTATATTTCTCTGATGTATGTATAAAAAGAAAAAGGATTTTTTTTCTTCCTCCAAGTATATAGGTATGCATATAAAATAAAATGCTTGCGTATGTATGCGTAGGTACGGCAGCAACGTAGGCGTGTTTATAGGGGTCCGTCGACGACGATGATCGTTACCAGTTTCATTATTTTTATAGTCTCAAGTCTTCAGCTACCCGAGAAGCGGTCACTACACGTATTATTCTTCTGACCTATCCGAGCAGCTATCGGCATTCCGGAAAGATAGAAGAATTAGAATCCTTCCAATCTCGATCGTTTGCATTTTTTAGTAACCAGAATCAAAATTTATACTCTCAAACATCTCGAGCGTATCTCTCGATTTTATTCGACACGAGCTATTTAATTACGCGGTGATTCATTTTCGGCGATTTTTTTTATTCTTTCATTCGTTTTTTTCTTACTTCGAAACTGAAGTAAATTACGAAGTATATGATTACATAATTGTAGCTGTGGTTCCAAGACGCGTTTAGGTCTTTTACTTGTGAACACATAGGCCGTTGTGCTGCACACCGGATGTAAGAAGAGAACGCGTTGGAATTTAGTTTTTTTTTTTTTTGTTTCTTTAATTTATTTTTTGCTTTTTTTTTTTTTGTTTCTCTACACTGGACGGGGGTTGTAGACGCTATGAATATATAAAGGAAGATAATCAGAAAAATACATAGGGTTGAATAATAGAAATTTCCTACGTTACTTAGCTGGACATCACGCGAGACTTCCGGTTACCTTTAAATTTATCGATAAATTATCTGTTTAGTTTTTTTTTTATTTTTCCAAAATCAATTTGTCTCGTTGGTTATAAATTTCCCCGGTGTCTTTTTCACCGTTTCCGAATGAATTTTTCAATTCTGATTTTGCACCCGCGCATTCTTTTAGCTGTGGTATTCGAAAGAGAGAGGAGAAAAAAAAAGAAGAAAAACTATTTCTCGTCTCGCTTCCAGAGGGGTGCCTGTTGAAATTCTTGCAGACGTTACGTCGCCGAGGAAGGCACATACTCTGCACGCTGTTCGTGGTTTTGTTTCTTATTTATTTATTTATTTTCATCTTTTTCTTTTTTTCTTTTCTTTCTATCGCTCACTCTTCTCGTCAACCGGATGTGCTTAGACTAACAAATACTGCAGGAGAGCCGCACGGAGAATCGAGCATTGTAAATCTCCGAGACACCTTCCTTTCACCACGCGTGGGGCTGAACGTTTCGTCACTGTCCCGAAGTGCAAGAATTACTCAGATTCTACGAGTAAGGTAGACAGAAAAATATTGGAAAGATTTTTTAAACTCCTATAACAGAGTCCGCGATTCGGCTTCTCGTTTAGATGATATTTTGGCGGTTGTATAAATATCGTTTTGGAAAATAAAAAATCTTTGCTGGAGGAATGGAATGGGAGGAGAGAAAGAGAGAAAAAATGCGATTCTTGTATCGTTAGAATCGATCTATTCTGGCGCACATACGCGGATATATCTGACAATAAGATCTGCAGTTGGCGGTTCAACGGAATTCGATATTGCGAAATTTCACGTCTCATGATTATTGCGCATCGCGTCGGTATAACACAATCAGTTTTAGCATAAGTAGCTGATGGAATCGTGACTACCGTTGTCCCATATATATGCATATAACATCATCAACAGCAGTGGCAAAAGCAGTAGCAGTAGCAACTGACATCAAACCAGTCAGTCAGTCAGTCAGTCAGTCAGTCAGTCAGTCATTCGTACGTATAGGTATACCAAAGCTATGCAGATTGCTTGTGGTTTTAGATTACAGTAGTAGGCGGATAACACGTAGTAGTAGACGGGTAGTCAACTAATTGACCCAAATCTAAACCACAAAAAAAAATCATCAGAAACCATTAAACCAATAAGATCCTGAACCATTTGCATAATATGCTATATAGCCTTATGGAACACAACACCGACTTTAATATATGTAAACTAAGATCATTTCTACAGATTAAAATCCGAGGCTGCATACAAGTTGACGATCTGACGTCTGCATTTGCAGATCTTCTTCTTCTTCCTCCTCCTCCTCTTCAGCTTCTCCTGGTAGCTCTTGTAAATTTTTCTAAGATACACGAAGCTTAGCAATGCATAAAGATTTCTCATATTATGCACAGTATAGTAGTTAGAGATGGATCAGAAATTGGGATGGGTAGAATTTAATTAGACGTCACGGGTATATCACATTTGAAGTAATAAAAAAAAAAAAACAAATACCCGCTGCTAGAAAATATTATTCTCGAGCTTATATACTTTGGTCTTTCTTTTTTCTTTTTCTTTTTTTTTTTTAGTTTGCGTGACAATTCTCTTGGCACGCGATATTTTACGTTCATTTAGGTACGCCGCACTCATCAGGTAGGAGAAAAAAAGCAGCAGCTAGCTAGCTAGCTTACTTACTTACTTACTTGCTTGCTCTGCGAACGTAGTCGGCTATTAGCTTATTGGGCGTTAAAAGAATCGCCTGCAGGGGTTAGTAAGATTAGTACCGTCGCTAATGTAGTCATTAGAAGCTTTTTACTTGAAAATTATCATGTGCACCCAAAATAACGGTGTAAACGGTATACGAAACGGCGAAAGTAAAAAGAAGTCGACATCGGTGGCTCTTGCAGGGTGAGAGAATTTTCTTTGAAGTACTCGAGGACAAATTTCACTTTTACTCTAATTTTCGGCGAATGTTTTTTTTTCACTCCGCACCGTAAGTTATTACCTACTCATTTAGTCGTACAATAAAACCCCGACTCATTGTACGTGTACGTAACGTACATATGCAAAGAAGATTTTCGAACGAGTTATATTAACGCTTCTACAAAGTAGAAGCAATTAGTTAGCGAACCATTCGCGTGTCATTAATTTCTCCAGCAGCGGCATATCTTTTACAACGTCATAGCGTTACCTCCCACCGTATACTAAATACTAACAAAGATCAGACGGACGGACACCCATGCCACGTTGAAGTTGTGAGGTCTTAATTCGGGATTATGCAAACCATATATCACCGTATTTTCGTCACGGTATATATATATGTACGCACATGAACCTTATATTTCTACTTAAGAATGTACATAAATTTTTGTCTCTTTTTTTTTTTTTAACTTCTCTATTAATTATCATTTTGCTCCAAATTTCAGCCTAATTGTGGAAGAAGAAGAATTTCTCGTTTCTTGCTTTGGTTTTCTTCGTTCTTTTTTTTGTTTTTTTTGGATCGGGTGCCACGCTGCCAAGGTTTCTCGCGGTAGCCGCAGCTTATAGCCCTCATTTTGAGTACGTATTATACTAACCGCGATATATATCGAAGTTGCTTATAACCGTGGCTGCTGTATGCTCGTTATAACTGATTTATGTTTAATATAATTGCACTGGCATTCTCAGAACTTGTCCGCCATCAGTCCACCACCGAAGATGATTATGATGATGATGAAGAAACCAAAAAGTTCTTCTTTGATGGATGATATGGCCCGGTATTATATATACATCCGAAAGAGAGAGAAGAAACGATGAGAACAAATAAAAAAATAAAAATAAAAAAAATAACCAAAAGGATCGACTTGTAACTGCAGTTCATTCTGCAGCGGATGAGTGACTGCAAAATGTTAAAAATGACGATAGGGAACCATCGCGAAATGCCTCGCGCGAGTATGCAGAAGAGAAAAAGAAAAGAAGAAAAAGGAAAGAAATACGATCGACGCCCGCTACTCTCAATAACATCAGATCTTATCGTCGGATATAATATTTATAAGTTTTATGCGCTGGTGTACGTCGTGTATAAAAAATGTAACACATATAGGTACGTGTACTTAATGTATTTAGATAGTAATTAACGATAATACCAAGCAGCTACAGGTACAGCTGCAGCCTTAAAAATCGATCCATCTTTCGCGCGTTCAAAGAGTCGAAATATACTCTTAATGCAAAGAGGCTACCAAAGATAGCTTTGTCGACAGGATGATAAGATGAAAAAAATGAATGAAAAACAGAAAGGGTAAAAAAAAAGAATGAATCATGAATAATAAATGCGACACCTTTTATCGAATGCACCCCGATATGCGGTACGACCGACGACGCGTTCGTTCCATTCAGTTATAATCGTGGCGTCGGATCCACGATTATTTTTCGCGCCGCGCGGTTTCTTTGGACGCTTTTTACTCGAGCCTCTCATCGCTACTCGAGCATCAACAACAGCAAAAGCAGTAGCATCTGCAACGGTTAGGTAAGTTGCGAGCTGTTTGCTTCAGCACGAGTTACACGTGTCGGTACATACTTCCTGAGAAATACCTTCGCGTTTGTTGCAGGTAGCAGCGCGCGGCAACAGCAGCGTTGTATAGGTATACGACGACGTACGTCGCGTCGCGTCGCGGACAAGAAGAACAGAGCAGAAGCTGCCGTTGCAGCCGTTCGTTCGTTCGTTTGTTTCACATATTCAGTCGCGGCGAGTAGGTACATATAATGTGTTCGGTATTAACCCGGCGAGAAAAGAGAATGAGACCAAGTATAACGCCCTGTGTAACACATATATGGATAATTTGACATTTACAAATAGGGCGCTGCCGTTGGCTTTTGCTGTTGCACCGCACGTTTGCTCCCGCTGCTGCTGCTGCTGCTGCTGCTGGTTGCAGTTGCAGTTGGAGTTGATGCCCGATGGTCGTTTTGTTGTTAGCCAAGTTGCTCTCGCGCCATCCATGGCACTCCGTGACTTAACGTGTAAATTACTCTACCTTATACTCCGCCAAGTACAGGATAAAAGTTGGACATTGACGATATAAGGGCGCGGTTAAGGCCGGTAGTCGGTTAGTACAGTAAATAAAATGATCGGAACGTCGACACTCCCTCGGACGAGATAAATGTCGTATGGATACCAGAGTGTTTCTTCAAACAATCAAAAACTAGTCGTCAACGCTCTAGTCATTTCTTTTTTTCCTCCTCCTCTTTTTCTTCTTCGTTCTCTACAACCTGAACACCGGTTCGAACGATAAACGTATTATTTGCAAAATTGAAAAGCAAAAAAAAAAAAAAGGAGAAGAACAAATTGGGGGAATAATTTTCCGTTAATGTCGATCCTTCTAAAAAAGCTACTCTGCACGTATCGTAGATCAAAGTTTTTGAAAACACTCCGGCAAAGCGTGAATGTCCAGCAGCAGCAACAGTGGTAAAGAAACGACGACTTTAACATAGGGGATTGTGAATTACAGTAAAAGCAAATGGAAGGAAACATTCACGCATAAAACTACGTTCCTCTCTCGCGGTGCCCTAGTACGGTGCGGATGATTAGTACCGCGATAAGCGTCTGTCCCCTTATTAGGTTCCTTATACTATACACTTCGTACGTATATACCTCCATACAGACGTCCGTGATTTTCTTTTTTAATTTATTTTTTCTGTTTTCTTTCGTTTTTTTCACATTGCTGAGTTACCTGATATCGTGCATTCGTTGGTTTGCGGTTATTTGTTACGCTGTGCGTGGAGAGAAGGAGAGAAGGAGAAAAAAATCTAGAGAGAGAGAGAGAGTAGTAAAACCGAATGAAAATGTACGAAGGAGATACACCTATCCTCGGTTCAATGGGCGAGGAAATTCAACTGCAGGAATTAGATTATTTGCCACACGTGTGGGTTCTACAATTTTTTCAACTTTTTCTCTCCTTCTTTTTCCCCTGTTTTTATTTATCATGAAAGTGGAATGATCCCGAGGTAGGATTGGAGCACCTGACCACCTCTGTAATAATACACGAGATATGCACGGGACGACATCAAAGACAATAAATATCTTGGAAGAAAAAAAAATAAAGTACAGTAGCGCAAGAGGCTGCAGCGTGCCGCAGAAGATGGAGAAGAAGAATGAGAATAGGAAGAAGAAAAAAAAAATCAACTGCCCTTACCAGGACCACATATTATATACCGGCAAAACGGTACCACCGCGCGCGGTACCTTGTGCGGACAATCGGAGTTCATCCGATGTAAATGTTCTTTTTTTTTATTATTTATTAAGTTTTTTTTTTTTTGCTCAAAGAGGGGTTA
Source organism: Athalia cordata (assembly GCA_963932425.1). Taxonomy (NCBI): domain Eukaryota; kingdom Metazoa; phylum Arthropoda; class Insecta; order Hymenoptera; family Athaliidae; genus Athalia; species Athalia cordata. Next base: position 4,618,978 of record OZ010627.1, read on the forward strand.
GCGTCAGATCTTCAGGTGCGAAGATCTCGTTACCGTTCGAACGGTCCTTGATTTATAAATAATTTTTTTTTGGTTTTTTTGTTGGTTTTTGTTCGTTTCTCGAAGTGCGGAGCGTAATATACGACACAGAACATAAACGTTCGTCCGTTTGATAGATACGTGCAAAATAGGCGAAGTGTTTATTAATGACTTTATCGGTACTAGCGCGCGAAGCGTTTGCCATAAGGTATAGAGATCGAGATAGCGGTTTTATATTTATGGGTTTTACGGATAGATCGTATCGTAGAACTAAGGACGGTAGCCAACGGTTGTAGGATATAATCAGTGTTAATGGGCATTAGTTGCAGCACCCGTATTATTCCTCCGCTATTACACCAGAAGTCATACAATTTTTTCCTAATTATCATAGGTCGAGAAAGCCACGAAGTGGGTGTTGAGAAAATTATCATTTTTATCCACTACAAAAAATCAAGATCAAAAAATCAGGAACACTTACATACCATGTGTCACTTTACACCTTATCGCTGTACGCGGTCGAATAAAAAAGAGAATACAAAAAAAGGCAAAGGATGTTTTTTACTTCGTCAAGTAACATGTACGGTACGTACGTTATACAACGATGCATGTTTATCCCATCCAAGTGTATTTCCCCATAACGTCTCATGGTAACGACTAACGATATGTGTATGTATAAAGAAGGAACATAATATACCGTAAATAAGTATGAGATGTGTATATAAATGGTGAAGTGGTCGTACAAAACACACGTGAGAATCATAGAATCTCTGTGTCTCCAAGTTTCATGGTTTAGCGTCTGTAGAACTACGACGCGTCTCGTCGTCGTCGAGTCTTGCTTGTCGCCTGTTTTATTACCACCGTGTTATACTATACACCGTGATAGTTGAGAGGAACGAATAATTCTTCGGGAGAATCAGAGGAGTTGAGTTTATACCATAGGCATAGGAATAGGTATTAAGTACAGTGCGGAGAAGACTAGGAAAAAAAAAAAAAAATGTACAAAAATAGTGGGAACCTCATGGATAAGATGAACTAACGACCTCTTTCAATTATCGTCGACGTTTCTTATCTAACTCTGATTACCGATTTCTAATATACGCGCCATTTGTCCGTCTCCACTTTTTTTTTTTCTTCTTCTTTTTCTATCAGAGACATTAACATTTATAATTACGTAAGGTAGAATTCCCCACGCAGAGAGAATCACATTGAAAAAAATCACTTCTTCAACTTTCAGGGACTCGAGTCCACGACGTGTGCACGGACAGATCGCGACGATGTGCAATCGGTAGTCTCCAAAAAAAAAAAAAAAGAAAAAGAAGAACTAGAAAAAAAAAAAAAACTTCTACACAAACACATAAACACAACGCGATAGTTTTCTAGCGGAAATGAGAGAAAGCTGAATTATTTATCGAGGCTAATCTTCGCCGAGCAATAAAAGCGTGGGCGGTTTCACATCTCTACCCACACCTAACGCCCACTATACATACATACGAGTTGCACCGCGATCTATGCCCACCCAACCTGCAGAGAGGATATGAGACAAGACGACAAAGCCTATAAGCTCGCGTGCGCATTGGATCGAAGTATAGATAAAGAGTAAAACGAAAAGAAGAAAAAGAAAAACTAAAAAAACTAAACTTCTTCCTCCCTCGGGTATACCTATGTCGAATGGGTAACGAAATACCAAAAAAGGTATGCGGTACAGAGGTAGTTACAGATTTTTATCACTCGGACAATAAAATAGATTTACGTGTTATAATCGTTGTTTCTGATTGACTCCGGGGAGCTCGGTGAGCGTCTTGGGATCGCGATCATCGATCGATCTCCGATCTATAAACGATCATGGATATGTAGAGACTGTAAAGTTTAAATACCAAGCATCGAGATCGGTACCAGACATAAAGCTAAAGTAGTAACAGCGGCGGCGGCGGAACATACGGATAGGAACGTTAAGCTCGTCGAGAGCTTCCCACGGCTGTTGACATGTTTTGTGTTCATTAGTCTGCCCTCGGAACGACCCGGGCAATTGCATCGCTGTTATATGGCTCTGAATCCCCCATATACGATATACCATACAACGAACTACTAAACTTTTAAACGACTTTTACCGATTCCTTTCTAAGGTATCAAACAATTACGCACCATAATTGTTGTAAGCTGAGGTATGAGCTTGTAACATCCGTTTGATTCACGATGCGGACTTAAGCGACAATTTTCTAATGCGAAAAAAGGATAGAAAAAAAAAAAAAGAAAGGGCCTTTTTCTATTCCACCACCGACCTCTGTATCGTTGAGAGAAAAAAAATTACAAGGCGGCACACTAGGTGTAGTTAGAATTATACTGAATTTATTACACCAGTCTATTTTCAATGTTGTAAATATAGATAGATTGTTACCGAGAAACAATATGCCTTGAACGAGTAAGGAGACTCGTCAATCTCTTCTAGACGTCGTTGTTCCCCATTCTTAACCCATACCTGCCAGGACTTTATAACCACTACTGCAAATTATGATCGTTATAATCCTATGTATATTTCTCTACCCTCTCACTTCCTATTCATTTTTTTCTTCTTTTTTTTCTTTCTATATAAAATAGATGTTTTTTTGTTTTATTTTTCATTTTCTAAGGATAGAAAGACGGAGAAATGAGCTGGTATAAGTGGCTGAGCGCGAATAGGGTACCCGCAGCACATGGGGAATATCTACTTACACGTATAACGGTGAAAGGATATGTATAGTATAATCAACGTGGCGCAATGTTTTGTAGTAAAGGAGCGAATATGTTGCATAAAACTGAAATAAAATTGCAATTTATGTGTCAACGTTTCTCTTCGCATTATAACCGCATATATAAGTACGTAAGTACGTGTATAACACAACGTTGCACCGCATCCGAACGAGCGATTATCCTACGTCGTATTATACGTTGTAAAGAAGTCTCTCTCCATCGTTTTCCAATTTTATGATCATGTTCCATTGATTTTTTATACATTTCTTTTTTTTTTTTCTCTCTCTATTACTATCTTCATTTCGAAGGTCTTCGCTTGAATAAAAGAGATAGAGAGAAAAAAAAAAGAAAAAAATCGTCGAGGTTTCAAACTTTGACGTATAATAAGATGAGCATATAGCATTGGTACATAGAGATATCTATACGTGTACGTATAAAAATCTATAAATAAATTTCATCCGATAGATTGCATTCAAATTGTCATTTGCATTCAAATTATCTTGACTCACGAGTCACAGTCAATTCTTGACGCATCCCCCTGTGTTCGGATATAAGTGGGATACAGAGAAGACCCGCATTATACGAAGTTTGGAAGCAAACTGAAATATATTTCGAGACAGACAAAACAGAATTGAGACGTTGAGATAAAAAAAAAAAAAACTAGCTAAATAAATAATTTTCAATGAATAGTAAAAATGTGTTTTTCATTCATTTTCAAGATCTTCTTATACATCGTACGTCATAATTAGCGGCGGCCGATGTGGTATTCAAAAGTCACTGATGATCACGACGCGTCTGCCGACACAACTGAAGCCGAAGAATTTCTTTGTAAATTTAAAAAAAGATTTTTTTTATCTTCTTTGGAAACGTTTTTTTTTCACTTCAGAGTTCCGCGCTTTGCGACATACAGAAGCAGCAGTACCTACCTACTGTGGCTGGTAAGTATTAATGGAAGATAAATATTGTGCTTAACTATTTGCGTGGAACGCGATATACATACGTATAGACTTTAAGACGTTTGTATGGAGATTTTAAGGTTTATCTATATGCGGACATTTTACGTATAGTAGCTATCTATATACGGGGTACATTTACTCCGTACGCGCAGACATCGCATTTTATTTCATTCTATTTTATTTCATCTTACCTGAAGTTTCTTTGAAAAAATCATCAGATCCACTCGCTCTGAACTCGATTTTGATATTTTTCTTTCTTTTTTTTTTCTCATCGAGTCATCGATGCGAATATTAATAAATTTCCGTTCGATCTTACGGAGCAGATGATAATAATTTGTAATTATGAATGAAAAAAAAGAAGAGAATCTCTGATGCGCGCACGTATGCGCATTCCTACAGTGATAAATAACTGTTCACGCTTTCGCGTAACTGTTTATACTTTGAACGATAATAATTTCTCGTTGTTACAATTGCAGTATTGTTAGTAGTTGTGGGTACAGCGATAGGTCGGGTATGAATACACGTGTGTCTTCTGCATAAATCGGTGTGACATATACTGTCGATTTAATGTCAGAATCACGCATATAGTTGCATTGGCGAGGTGAGTATAGATAAATATATCGTTATAGGATATAGTTGAAAGAGGTGCAATTTCTATCTTATTATAGCACGAGTATTTGTAATACGTATACATCTACCCATATAACGCAATAAAAAGAGGGTCATAAACGCGGCACGTTCCTAGCTATACGGATTGCACATTATACGATACTCCGATCACCCGGTCCTTTGATTCTATAGTTAAAGATCGGCGTGTATACCTAGTTGCATATACACAGATATTTACCTATACGTGCACCACGACGACGAAGACGACGACGACGACGACGACGTCAAGAACGTCACGAGTAAAGGAAAGAATCTATAATAATATAAACCATTAAACAGCACCTATCCATATAATAGGTCGACACTCATTCTCGGTCCACAAACGGCCCTCGCCTTTCACGTTCTTCATGGAATGTTCTGTCTGGTAAATGTCGTCTATAATGAACCGCCTAAGGTTGCGTATTACATCCGCTGTGTTATACCTACACTAGCTGTTAGGTTCAACTATATTATTCAGCTTATAAAACCACGAGTTGCAAGTAATAGTTAAACCTTATTTATTCTAACCGTTCAATTATCTATAATAATTTTCAAAGAATCTTCGCCGCAGGTGCACTAGAAACGATTAAAAAATGTTTCATTCATCCTATCTGCACTGCTCGAAACAGCAATGACGAAATTTCACGGATATTTGAACGCGAAAAATTTTTCTAATCTTCAAAAAGTTTTTCTTTTTACTTTTCGAAATGCTTTCGACGGCCTGAATGTTTGTTTTTTTTTCTTCAGCTAAGCGCAACGGTGTTTTTAATAGAATATCATGGAGTGCCAGTTATAGCACGTTGGATTTCAGATGAGATTGATGATAAAAAAAAAAGAGGAAAAAAAATTTATTACACATAAAAATTTCGTCGAGAAAATTAAAATATATATATATATATATATAATATGTATATACGTATGATTAAATAGAAATTATCCCGCGCTTTTAAAGAAATAATTATTATACATATTCTCATGGTTATAAGTTGAAATTTTTTTTTGATATATTTACGACTATAATTTGAAATCTATATATATATAATATACGTATAAATACATAAAAGAAGGAATATCAAGTGAAATTTAAAATAACCATCAAAGAGTCTATCTTTGAATAACAAAATATGAATAAATAAATTGAGCAAAAAAAAAATTAAAAACTAAGAGGAAATAAAACAAATAAGAGACAGAGAGAAGAAAGAGAGAGAGAGAGAGTAAAATAATATGAAAGAGACCGATAAAAATAAAATAGTGGTGATCGTGCCTAAAAATACCAACCTTTGAGTATATTATAAGCGTACGTTGAAGAAAAAATGAAAGAAGAAAAAAAGGAAAAATTAAAGAAATAAAAAAGAATAGAAGATGCCTCGCTGTCCGGCGCCATGCGAGTTCCTCGGAAATTCAAAAGGGAATATAATAATCATCTTTTTAAGATCGGTGCGTAATATACATCGAATATTTATCGCACTATTAAGATTTATAATTATCAATTTAGCTTGTATCTCCATCTTAACTTATCACAGTCATTTATATACCGCAATATTGCGTTATACCTATACACTAAATATACATGGCGAAAACGGTGATTTAGGTATCTAAAATCGATGAAGCATTAATTTTTGGTTTTTTCACTTTCTCGATATCTTTTTTTGAGATCCTATTTTTTTTTTTTTTCTTTTTTTTCTCGTTCAGCGACGACGTACATCCGTTGCTGAAATTATTAATAATAATATAACCGATATTAACAAAAATCAACGACAAAGACGTTAATATATAAATGGCGCAATGACACTTTCCAAAAATACTTTCTTTCCCCAGCATACCTACTGTACAGTTATATCTTCGTATTACACGCGCATTAATAAAATAGGAAACGAAAAAATAACCTCGTTAGTTTTGTCGCGTCGTTTAAACGGATTAATTGTCACTCATTTCGCTGGTAAACAATGCACGTCATTTATGCACCAAAGCATGACGTTTACGTCCGCTGACGTCCTGCCAAAATTTCATACGGCGATGTATACTTGTGCGCGTATATCGCGTGCGGACGGTGTAAAAAAAAAAAAAAAAAGAAGAAAAAAGTAGCGAAAGAATAGAAAGACAAAACAAAAACGAAAAAACGAAAAAAAAAAAAACCAGCGCAAATTAAAAGGCATTATTTTATTATTACAGAAACTACACGCACAGCGATAATACAGGTATATAATGTCCCATTGCGGGTTACGCGGTGTAGATTTTTATTAATATAAACCGACGTGTTTTATACTATACTCAGTTTCGAATGAACAACGTTAACCAAAAAAAAAAAGTTAAACAATATAGAAAAAAAAAAGGGGGAAAAAAATAAAACCTGGCAGTTACCGCGAGGCAACGCAAATGTCCATTCCGCATGTCCATGACGGTTACTCACTCACAATCAGCTTGAACACACCTCGCTCGAAATAATTATGGCTATATATATGCAAACTACGGTGGGTGCCTCCATTTAACAAATTGATTGCGTGACATTTTTTCTTTCCTTTTTTTTTGCTCGAAAGAAGAAAAAAAGAAAAATTCAAGGGAGAGAGCTAGAAATTATTCTTTTGGTATAAGTAAGTATTCGACGTGGTTTTTAATGGTATACCCATATAAAATAGATTCGGAATTTTTTTTGCAAAATATTTTTCAGTATCGCGTATGGAAAAAAAAAATGATACTTTGCAAGCAGCGATGTGGATACATAATTGAAGAGATGTGCGGTTAAAAAAAAAAGAGAAAAAAAAAAGAAAAAAAGGATCAGCTAACTAAAACTCGTTATAAGTGCGCGACGGTAATATTCGATGCATCGGCGTACGGCTTAGAGCCACGTAGAGTCAATTATAACGTCGACGGGTTAATAATATTGTAGTAATCTTTAGGAATTATTGCAATTGATCTGACCCAAGGCTATAATGGGGAAATGTTCAGCCGGGATCACGTCAAGTGAACATTACTGTAACATTATATATTAGCTGGTTAACGTACTTATGTGATATAGCCAGGTATATATGTACACGTGATATATATACGCCTCGAAACGTTACCACTTTCAGCTGTCGTTCCTTGATACCAAGTTTCCGCACACTTTAATGTCGGAATTGATTGCCAACATGTAATAGAAACTGGTACCTATAGCGTCGAGGGGTCTCGAATTCCTACGGGCTACGGGGTCGGCCCCAAGACTCGGATAAATTCAACTCGAATTATCCCATCCACGCGATTCGTATAAAACCCATTGATAAATGTGTACGAAAATCTAATTCTCTGCTTTTGTTTTTACACCTTTTTCCAGACTGACCAGTTCCGAGGCATATTTCGTTAGCGAAGCACTCTATTGTCTTCCGGAAGAATTGGAGAACGCGAGGGAAATCACCTTACACATTATCACGATGGGATCGCAGATGGAAGATCCGACGAAGGTAAGAAGATGCGGAAAATCGGTTCGAATCGAACATTCCAGAAATTTGTTCCGACCGCTCGAGTCGAAGCGAATAAAAAAATGAGCAGATCGAGATAATTGAATAAATAAATAGTTGAGACGAAGTAAAGTGTTGTAAAAATGATCGCTAATTGCCTGCGGGGCTGCAGATGTTCGTCCACATATCTACGTACGCTTACGTATATATATACATGACCTTTCTTATCGAGGGGTGAATGCCAGTGATTAAAATTACGAGCGTTGAAACGACGTTAAGGAACGACGAATAATATCTTATACGCATCTCCCGACGTTGTAACGTTTCGTTCGCATCAGGGTATATAAGTATAATGATTCCGCAGACGATCCGTTGCTGCTACGCAAACAGCTCCGGCGCTCGGTTAAATGCAACACTAATTAGACGACTGATAAATCCGCACACGTTTTTTTCTACGCGGGCACGTTATATAGCCAACCTTTGGTACCTCGCGACTATATTCATGAGAAAATATCACTTCGAGTTTAAGTTTTATACCGATGTACCTTAACGTACGTATATTTCAACATGTACGTACGTACGTACGAATGTACGTCGTGTCTTTTTCAAACCTGCAACTTTCAACACAAACTCTAGAGAGAAACCAACATCATCAACGGTCTTTCCAAGAGCCGGCTGTAATCCAAACTCCTTCCATCTAGTCTTAATTTATCTCCATCCTTCTCCACGTGATTTGCTACTCCACCCAAGAAACTTGCAACGTTGAGTAAGGAAATTTGTCCAACGACACGTTATAATCTCACCATGCTTATCACCGAAGCTCAGGCAATTAACGCTCATAATATATATATACATATATACACTATCCTGTTTCATAATGTAACCGCGTACATTCTTTCTCTTCATTTCACATAGTTAGTTAAGTTTTTATCATTCTTCTCTTACCTTTTTTTCCACTGTGAAAAAAAAAAATCTTTGAAAAAATCAAGAATTATGATTGTTACATTCACCGCTGTTAATAAATTTTCACCTCGCCTCTTCGTCGGGTGTATTATATCATGTGCAATGACCGCACCTATATACATAAGCGCATACCTAGGTATATATATGCCTACTCGAACGAAGTACATACCTATACGATAAAATAAGAAATTTTCAAAAATTAACGTCGTATTCATCTAAACAATTAATTCTCGACAGAATATATGAAACCACCGTAGCCGATATAATTTATCATCTAATGTGGATATTGAAAAAAAAGAAAGAAAAATATCGTAATATGTTGAACATTAACAGGAGTTATCCGAACGGAAAGTATAATGAGGTGGTGGTATCTTTGATTTATGGTTACCTACTCTCACCATTTACACGGACCGTGTCTCTGGGTTTTGAAAACGTTTTTCTATTAAGAAACGAAAAAAGAAAAATTATTTTATGGGATTCTAGGTAAATTTATAAACTCTAGAGATGAAGTCTTTTGGTATATATAGGTACGTGGCTACCACGGTACATATACCTGAGTATACACAATTATATTTGAAAAAGTTGGTAGCTGTTATCGAACGGGATAAATTATTTGGACACCGATAAATGGACCTGCCAAACAAATAGAGACGTCGTTTTTGGTGCCGGTTCGAGTATCGAATGTCGTAAATTATTGACAGTTAAAGAGAACCTATAGGTAGTACAGGTACCTATACCAGCGTGGGTATTTCGAACGCGTGGAGTTTTAGTAAATTTATTTTATTTAATTTTTTTTCTATACCTATAGAGGTACAACGTCGGCTGTATCCGAAAGCTATGTGTACCGATGGCACATGACCAGTCAAAGCTGCGCCCGTGTATTTCCTGTTATTTCAACGTTATTTCGAAATACTAGCGCGTACTACTGCAGGGTACGACGTTGAATTCCGGTCAATTAAATGGTCGAAATTTCACGCGATACCAGCGAAGATTTTTCATTGAGAAAAGTTGGCAGCGAGACGACGGAGTTTGAATTCCATTCAGAATAAGTTTGCCGCAGGCTTATTATCCTTCGCCGATACCCCTGACGTTGCAACGCTCTAGTTACAGAGGGAATTCATTTACTATAGAATTTCGTCCGGTTTGACGTAGAGAAAGCCACGAAGTTTAGCCCAGTGGCCGGCCACTGTGGAACCGCGTTTCGCTGCCCGAAACGTTTGCGGTCTAACCGCGTATTTGACGACCGCGGAATACGCCATAGAATTCTAAACAATCCGATACGAATACTTCGGCGCTCGATGTAAGTCGCTGGATTAGAAATAGGTACCAATTATTACTGTATAACAAACGCTGCCGCCGATATCTATAAATGACGATTGGAGCGAAAATCGGATGTGAAAAAATACGTTAATCGCTCGCTCATTTTTTATACATACAATCAACCATCTCATGTGTGTATATTGAAAACATAAAATAATAATTAATCGAAATAAAATGAACGGAAGAAAAAAAAAAAAAAAAAGAAGAAAACTGCTTATTACGATAATAATAGATAGGCTGGCGCATGAACTTCCTGTTAAGTTAGCACGTATCTTTTTTTTTTTTTTTTTAAATTTTTTTCTGTATCATAGTTGGCATAACGCTGACATCGCATCGTGCATATAGTTGAGTATATATGCGGCCGTTACTATATGGAAGAAACGCTTTTGCAGCCTCAGCAATCGAAATAGCGTGCGATGTAAAGGTGATTACGAGGAGTGAAGTATTACCCTGTTTTAAAATGCAAGTATTATCGTTCGTACGGGATTTGGAGACCGATATTATTCGTCCAAGTTTCCATATACATGCACATATGTATGCCTGGTATATATGTAGAGCCGCAATTGTTAGCTCTGCAGATTGTTGCTGCTGCAAATGGGCGTGTGTACGTAATTAACGACGTATCATTTTCATCGCGTGACTGAAACTCCTATTTTATACCTATATGTATATAATACAGTATATAGTTGTGTGTACTGAACTTAATAAATATATTGTCATTTGCATATATACGTCCGTGGTGGTTTGCTTTTATGAAAAAAAAAAAATTAAAAAATTTTTACTCCTACGTTTCTTTTTCCTTTTTTTCTTTTTAATCACCGAGGTGAATATAATTTTCTTCATATAGATCATTGGATAGAAAGGATCGATGACGGTTTTGGCGTATGTTTTACAATATATAAAGCAAATTATTATATAGACGGGCAAAATTTACCCAGCTACGGGGCCGCATATGATCGTCGTTTTGGTTTCGAGTTATATTTTAAGTTGCCTTCAGCGATGTATATGTTGGTTATAAATCGCTGAATCATGACGCCGCGTACGCGGTTGTTTGAAACGTTAAACCGGTCCAGGTCCAATTCCAGTTCGACCTCCGGTAGCTGCTGTTGCCGATGTTGCTGCCGTTGCAACGGCACGCGGTGAACTGACCGGGCAAAATAACATCGCGCGAGGTTAATCGAGCCGGTGCTGATCGATCGCGAATCAATTTCACGACAATAAACGTATACCTAGTCGCGTATCGCCTCATTTTTCATTTCCTTAATTTTATGAAATTTCATCCCCGAAACGACCGCGCGGCGTACAGGCACCCGAATCATGTTCCGCAAATTTTCTCCACTTTACTCGAGAAAAATGGGAGTAAAAAATGTCGATCTAATTGGAAGCCTCTTAACGCGTCGATGGTTTCGGATAATTGTTGTTACACTGCACCGCGAATCGCTAAATGGCGAACGTCGATTATCGGCTTTTCGAATGGGGGGAGGTAGGGATGAATCTGCGGGGAATCATCGACTTGATAAAAAAAAATAAAAAAAGAAAAAGAAACGTGCTTGCGCCGCAGGTATATAATCGTTTATAAACTTCTGCTTTTCTGATGTTCAATGTCTCCCGCCAAATTAACGCGCGGCATTCTTAAGACGCCTCGTCATCTGTTATCCGCCGATGCGATCAACCGGGAGTCTTTGACCGTTGTCCAAGTTTATAATACTTGTATATACGTGACTCAAGTGTTGCTAGAATTTATTGTGAAGGAATTTCTTATTTATTTTTTCTTTTTTTTTCTCTTAAAATTTTTTTTTCATAGCGGTTAACCGATGAGAAAAAGATCCCTGAATCTTCTGGCTCAAATTTCCTCTTCTTCGTTCTTATCCGAATATACTATACTCTTACGAAGAAAAAAATTTTTTTTTTTCAAATAAAATCCCACATAAGAGACTCTTGCGCACCGTGAGCCACCCTCCCACACTTTTTCAAGTTTTGTACTATCTCAAGGGCAATCGTATCTTAATTAAAATTTATTCAACGTTTGAGTAGAGCGGCCGCGGTTGAGATTAGATTTCAGATATTCCGTGTCTCGACATGGATATTTTTTCCTCGTATACGTTTTTTTTTTTCTCTCTTTACGTATTTTGAGGAATAACTAAAATTCTGATTACGCCAGATATCGCATGTTTCTTATACCGGAAAGCTGAATATGATATCCAGAAATTTAGTTGATTGAAGATTCTGTCCTTATGCATAAATAGTATGACTTCGAGGTCGTACATTCCTACGATTCACAGCATCAGGCATCAGCAGCAGCAGCAGCAGCAGCAGCAGCAGCGTCGTCGTAGTTCTTATCTACCTCAAAGATAAGTAAGGTGCCGCAAGGGTCAGCGACTGCGATCCCGATGGCGTACGGCGGTAGTAACCGTTGGTGCCACAAATAAGAGAAAACCCTATTGAAACGATGCTGCCAACTATTATCTTAAGATTTAGTGTAAATATCCAACGTTTCGATGACCGTTCGAGATAACCCTTTTTCGAATACAGTCGCATTGTGCATTTGATAAAAAATTCTATTTCTCTTCTCTTCTTTTTTCTCTCTCTCTCAAGTCTTTATTTATTTTTTCTCATTCGACATTTATATCGCGCCGGGGTAATTGAACCCTCGCGTCGCGATATGAGCTAGTAAAATTTACACCAAAAATAAGTTGCCTATAGATTCCGCGATTTTTTTTTTACTATTCTACTTCAAACTATACAAACTAGGACATTTTGGAGCGAGTCTTGTACCATTTTTCCTCGTACGACCGGGAAAAGAAAAAGAAACTTAGGGCACCTATACGATATCTCTTTAAATGTTTTTACACAGTACCGTATACGAGGTGGTTGGTGTATCCGGGGTCGGTGCATTAACGAGTTTCCAAGAACGAATTTACTCCGTCCTTTTTAAAGCAAACGGTGGCCGTACGGTACACCTACTTTAAACCCGTGATAGAATTGAAAAAAAAGAAGAAAAAGAATAAAACAGAGAAAAAAAAATATGTTCATGGCGCAGAGAAAACGTAACGCGTTGCAGTTGAGTCGAGAGACATACATATAGTGTATGCTCGTATCTATACCACCTCCTCGTAGCTGACTTCCTACGCGCGAGTAATCAGCACTTTTACAAGTACGAGGAAGCCATTACGCAACCATTAGCTGCCAACGTTCAACAATAGTTTCCAACATTCTCCAGAACTCTCGACCCACAACCCGCGTACTGGTATATCCTCGTAATGGTTGTTACTATATGGTGGTGGTGGTGGTGGTGGTGGTAATGTGCGAAATTGTAACAGTAGCTAACACTATACGCGATTTTCCACTATAATACCACAAAGTTCTTTCCCACGATTCTTCAACGTCTTAGGTAGCCTCATACCTCTTTTCTACCTTTGTACTTATGCTACCTATGTGCACCGCAGTGCAGTTCCTCTTCAACTACTCCTACAATTTATGCTATAAGGATTACAACGCACCTGCGTGCGTTTGAAAATTTCTCAAGTACGTATATTCGCTGGCAATTTCCAGTATTACGAACTATTATGACGCAGGGTAGGTACTTTAATTCCCGGTTAAAAGCCTCCGCGTAATAATAAACCTCATTAGTTCTAATGCGCTCACCTCTGGTGTGACGACGGTCTCTCTCTCTACGGGTAAAAACGTAAAACAGAAGAAAATAAAAAAGGAAAAACCAATTACGTAGTATTTAATGTAATGTAATAATACGTATAGAGGGAAGATTATTATTGATGCACTTCGTCGGGCCTTTGTTGCAACGTAATCCGCTATTTTTTTAAATATATTTTATGTACACTAACGACACCACCATTTTTATTCCTCACCACTGACCTTTCGCATCATTCATATAAGATAACGATAAAATTAAACGGCACTATACACCTAATTATATAAATCTCCAATGAGGGAATGACAAATTTATCGCGCCGATGGGAACGGGGTGAGAAATAAGATTGAGAAAAAAAGAAAAGAAAAAATGAAAAAAAAGTTCGGAAAACATTGGCGAAGTGGTAAGGAAATATCGTCGTAGTCGTTGGGTGTTATTATTAAGTTGTGACACTCGCGTCGATTGACGACGTAGTTTTCAGTGACGTATTTGCGACCCTATTTGGCCTGTGGCCTCTCAACCTGCGGTGGTTTAACGACCAGGCGGGTGGTGAAAATGACTTTATCATTCATGAGATGCAAAGCGCGGTCGGAAGTCCGGAAAAATAGTCGGCAATTAGCCGTAAATCAAAATCACGCGGTATATAACTTGTACATAAAAGGTATATATACCTTTTAAAAATAGAAGAAAAAAAAGAAAAGGGTACGAGCCCACCGCGGTGCCTATTAATAGCGTAAAATCGTGATATCATAGGCAGCGAAATTGATGAGGTGATAAGATTTACACTCCGTATATATCGTTTTAATATACATAAGCTCGAAAGTTTTCTTTTGTTTTATTTATTTTTTTCCTTCCCAGTTGCCCGGAAACGCATTTGTAACACCCGATATATAAAACGTACGACTGCACCGCGAAAGTGAAAGAATGAATGAATTTTTTTTCTTCGTCTCTTTTCTAGTTGTTTTTTTTTTCGCCAAAAGAAAAAACTGAATTTCTGACGGATGCTGCGGGTGAGCTTTTTACACCAGGTGCAACGAACTACTGCCGGAGCCTGTCTTGGTCCATATCACATCATATAGTAACTTTTGTGACGACGCGTGGCTGTCCGCAATTTCTCTCCGGGTCTCCCGTACGTCTTACGTGATTTTCCACGCATGGTCAATCAACGCCAGTTGCTCCGAGAACTCATGTGCTCTCAGCTTGGGACTTCAAACTTATTGTAGTGACTCTCGTGTCAGTTGATTATCCGAGAAGAACAACTTTTTTTTGTTTTTTTTTATCCTTTTCCTTTTTTTTTAAGGGACGAAAACCTAGCGGGTGATTTTTTTTTTTCAGGGAAGTAAAATTAGCGTCACCGTCACCGTAACGTATACGAGGAACTTCCGTTCGAGTTAATCAACGTTGAATTCAAACAAAATTGGTTTTAGTTTTGATTCTACGCATTTTCGGAATTCAATTCTCACGATTTTTCTGTACACTGTAATTGAAATTATTAGCATCGACACTCTTTTCGTCGTTTGTCAATGACTCGGGGAAAAAAACTGAAATGAAATAAAATAAAAATCAGAAACGGCCGGCCCTTGAGAATACGGACAAGGGTATGTCGCAGTATTCGCGTGCCGCCCCCGCCGCCCCCGGAGCCACTTCATCCTTTTTACCGAGAGCACATCAAATATTTAAATATGTACTTCGAAGGAACACCCTGTAAACGCTACCGTATCGTATTCGCTTTACACCATGTCGCAGTGATGGTATTCAAACAGGATGTTGAATTTTTTCTTTTTTTTTTTTCGTTTTTCTCGTAAAGAAAACGATGCGGAAAAAAAAGTAACGTCGAAGAAATATATCTGTAACTCACCCGGTGCAGGCTCATAGGTATTGTATCCGATGTGGAAAATTGCAGCAGGTTGTACAGTGCGGCTTAAGGATTTGTAGCTATAGAACGAGTTCGTTAGTGATTTGTGATAATTGCGGCGTAATTTCCTGCCGTTACAGCAATCGCTTCGGATCTATCGACACCAGAGCTGAGTTGTATTATAAGTATAGATGACGAAGGCGTAGATCACTCACTATTAATCACTAATCACTAATTACTAATCACTAATTATCAATCTGCACTTATTAGAAAACCGAGAACACGCGATCAAAGGATCATGATTCGCACTCCGTGTTACGTGCACTCGTATAATTTAATGATTAAAACTGCGCAGTTAGACTCGCTAAAGACTCCCTACCGAGAATAAGCTTGAGAACCGATCCGCCCGATTCGGAAACTCGAGACCAACTAACGAGACAATATAAACAGGACTGACCTACGGAATTGTACCTCCTTGTTATCTTATTGTAATAGCTCACATAGCCGAGGGATGGATTATCCGAAATGCGACGAAGTCTCAAATTTTCGATCGCCGAACGAAATTTGACGGAAATTACCGAACGTCATTATTCAAATCTATGGATCATCGCCGATAATTTTCTGCTCCTAATTTCGAGACAATTATTCAAAGATATTCAAATACTTAAGGATTAGAATGAACGTATAAAAACGATTTGCCATTTACATTATTGCTCACAGTTACACCCTATACGTATGCGTGTGAGCCGTTTCGATACGACCTGTCGATGGTAATTTGCTGGCGACATAAATACAGACATCGGGTATGGGTA
Organism: Athalia cordata; assembly: GCA_963932425.1. Classification (NCBI taxonomy): domain Eukaryota; kingdom Metazoa; phylum Arthropoda; class Insecta; order Hymenoptera; family Athaliidae; genus Athalia; species Athalia cordata. Next base: position 4,635,360 of record OZ010627.1, read on the forward strand.
GGTAGGAGAGAGGAGGGCATTAAAAGAAAAAAAAAGAAAAGAATGAAGTAAAATAAAATGAGAATGAAAAAACGAAGAGAAAAGTAAAAAAGTAAATAAATAAATAAATAAATAAAATGGTATACGGTGAGGAGAGAGACGGAGGATGTATAAAAGGGGTAAAAGAATGAGACGTCGAAGTAACCAGCGATTCGCGTCACGTGGCAAACACAGCGAGTTGCGATTTACGATTCGCGCGCATAAAACAATAAACGGCTTGGCGCACTTGCTCGTTTCTGCTGATCGTTGAACGCTGTTGCAGAGCCGCAGCAGCAGCTTGCGCCATATGTGAAATAAAAAGTCGAACCCCGTATGTACATTCCTCAGCGTATATATAAATATATGTATATATATATATATGTTAAGGTTTCACGTAAGTTGGTTGATATATACATTATATGTACATGCACGGTACATAGCCTACGTATGAGATCGGAATTGCGGGCGCCACCGTTCTACCGTTCCAACATTATTATACCGTTCTACGGTTCGCCAGTTCACGTTCGCAGGCTAAGAAAACGCCTAATAGGCTCTACTGACACACATACGTTGGTGTATACATATTTACGAGTTTCCTTACCGCATTTATTCCCTATTAATAGCCTTCCAACTTCCAACTTCCAACTTCCAACTTCCAACTTGTGCTTTCCTCCTCCGCTTTAATACTTCATTGCAATTGCCCGTTGGTTACTGTTGGCGTACTGTTTGCAGACAGACAGACGGACAGACGCATTTAATGGTATGAAAACAGCGTAGGATATATCTCGAGAATTCTTTCTTTTTTTTTTTTTCTCATATAAATTAAGTTACGCAACCCCGTTTAGAATATAGTAGAAAATAATTGCCTCTTTGAAAAAATTAATTCTAACCAATGGTAAAACGAATGAAATGACGAAGGGAAAAAAAAATTTTCTACAATTCCTCGGTTCTCCGGAGCCTCGCGGTAATCGGAAATCCTCATTTTTCTGGGTTAGGTTCGGAATATGAATGAATCTCGTGTGTTTCTTCTCGTCGTTGAACGTTGGGCAAGAACTTGGAACATGCAGCGCAGTCTATTTTAGCGGTGTTCCAAGTCCGCATCTCCAACAACAGAAACGGCAAACATTATATACCATCAGGATCAGGATCCTCGGTATACATCCGAGCTTATAAAACCGTCCTTTATAGTCCCTAGCTCGAGGTATGCCTATATACGAAGTTTCTTCTCAGTAGTCGATAGCATGTTGCATGTGAATGAGTCCGTGATGACCATTCCTGGGTCTCTGCACCATTGGTAGTAACGGCAGCACCACCAGCACCAGCACCACCGAGAGAGTTTCCTGCGGCTGATCCTGAAGCCGAGAGAATATATACCTCGTTCGAGCTTTTTTCTCAGGTCATGAAAGCAGAAGCAGCAGCGGTAGAAGCAGAAGGTATTGGATGGCCAATGCGGAATGTCCGAAGTCTAAAACCCCCAGCTGCTGCGGCAGCTTCTTGCATCGTTTGCCGTTCGCTGCACCTTTTGCTTCGATGCGGAGGACAAACAACGTTTCCAGGGAAACAACCTGAAAATTACTACAACTCGTATGCGACTACGGCTACGACTACTGCAGGCTTTCTGCGGTCTACGTCCGAGTGAAAACTTACGACAATGCCCCCCATTGTTTCCGTTGCAAGAGCTCGAAACTCTAGTCGCGAGATTGCTGGAGGCTACGTAACAGTCTTGACAGTCAAATCTCTGCATGCGTCTGATGGTGATGGGAGCTCAAAGAAATTCTTCGAGTGAAGGCAGACGACTTACGTTCAGTCAAGATTCTCTCTTTCTCCTTCGTTTTAATCTTTTCATCTTCATCTCATTCTTTTCAATCCTTTTTTTTCTTCCCCCCCCCCCCCCCCCCTCATCTCTTCAGCTCTTTCTGTACACATACACGAAAAACGATGGCAAAAGAAAAAAAAGAAATCATCAAACAAAAAAAAAAAGAAAATCCGTTCAAAACCACTTGTGGGCGTGCTCGTATAAGTTTTACGGAGCTCGTTGCGAAGAGCCGTTCAAAAAGCATTTTGCCACGTAGTATTAGTTCGCCAATTGAAACTGCAAACAACTTCTAACAACCTCGCGACGTCTTATCCACCTCGTGTATAACGTTCGTCGTATAACAGCTCCTTATAACGTCGACGTAGTCAAATGTGGGCAAACTTTTGACCGAAACCAGACTCTGGTTTCAGTAACGTTACCAAAACGCCTCGAGCTTTCATATCGTGGCGGTTGATGAATCGAAATTTAGGGTTGAGGAGACGTGATCGATTACCGATAGACTTTGTAACAAACGACCTTATCGTTTATTTTGTAAATTTGCTGTTTTGTGATGCAAGGTTTTCAGATTTTCGAGGTCGAGGTGAGCTTCCCTTTTTTTTCAATTTGGAACTTTTGTTTATTCACAAATGTTCCCAAAAGTTGGGGAGAATTTGAGGTAGGTTAGAGCGTGCTTTCGATCGTACGTCTGAAGAAATGGACAACAGATTTACGGCGGTGGTTATTATATGAGAAGAATCTTGAAGCTCGAGCTTTTCTGTATTAAAATTTCAGATTAGCGTCGGCGTGGCTTGAGTTTTAGATAATCCTTCTTTCACCTTTCACCTTTCTCATTCTTCTTACCATTTCCATTTCGGATTAACCCCGAAACCGCGGAAGATCGAGGTGAGGCGATTTAAGAGACTTTAATATGCTCAGAAAATAAAGTAGAAGAATAAGCGGAAAAGAATGGAAAGAAAGAAAGAAACATGATTCAAAATATTTAAAAATATGTACATAAGTTATTAAATTTCCTATGTCTTTCCAAAGTGTTCCACGGTGTTCCTGCGAAAAAACTCTTTCTATCAGATCAGCGAATTTAATTATAAAAAACAGACGGAAATCTCAAACGATTCGTCATAAAAATAAAATCCATTACACTTTGGTGGTAAAAATATAAATCGCGGAAAGAAAAACTCAAAGCTTGTAAAATTATTTTTCTGCATTACCGATTTCCGCCGTGTAATCCTTCCCTCTGGTACTATTATCGATCTTGACGATTCCGGATTTTACTATAAAGGCGGTTAACTGCGGCAAAGTCTCATAATAGCTCCCTTCACATCGTGTCTCTGCCTTTCCCTGTGCACTGAATTCGTTCATAGCACAGCATCTAGATTTCGCAATATATACTACCACGAATCGTGATTTCCCAAAGGTGCAAAAGAACCGACATAAAACGACGGCGTAAATACCGAGCAGGGCTCTAGTTAACGCTTTCCGAATGCTTTGACTGCAGTATGTACTCTACCTATAATGCAACCACAGCTGATGTTGCTGCTGTAGGCGATAACTAGAAGTTGACTGATCTAGTTTAACGAGCCCCTGCATCCGTCATCGCTGCTCAACAACTTGACTTCCTATTAGCAAACCTCCTCGCCTTTCAAGTGTAACTTATCGCTGTCAAATAACTATCGCGATCCTCAAAAACTTTCAATACCTACTTATCTCACACATTTTTGTTTTTCTGCTAATTAAGAGCCGTAGCAAACAATCTTCTAATTAAGTGACCCAGGCAAATTAACGGTCGACAGATAAGCTCGGGCCTCGGTATCCTCATACCTATACACATTAAAAACTGCGATAAAAATCGCGTCGAGTACCGAGCACCGAGGTCTGTATACTCGTAGTCTTTATCGTCGTCTATCCCAGATCTGAAACCCCATAACCATAAACTTTGAGAAGAAGGGAGTCAGACACTGGAGCACGTATACTATATCTATGTGTATACGCGACGGGTTGAACAGCGTCGAAGTTACTCGCGGGTTGGGATCACATCTTGACCTAGCCCAACCCTTGTCCGGTTGAACTCCTCTTCCTCATCATAATTATAATTATTATTATTCTCTCCATCCCCATCTTCGTTCGTTCGTCCAGTTTTCTTTTCTTTTCTTTTCTTCTTTTTTCTCACCCCAAAACCGATCCCCAAATTCAGGGACAGCGTCCGTGTGAATTCAAACTGACCACACGATTAACACTTTCTTTAGAAAATTCTCACACACAGATGCGTATGTGTTTATGTACCTAAATAGGTAAGAATGCATCTGCCTCGATGGGATGAAACCAGCCTGGGATCTTTGTTCGAGGTTTATAGGAGTCTGGAAGAAAAGTTAGACGAGTCCCACGAGTGGGAAAGATAAGAAAACAGGTACTAACGCATCGTTCGGAGATGAACTCGGAAGACCTTTATATGCCTTGGAAATGTCCTTTCGAATGAAAAACGAAATAAATAAATAAAGTCAATATTGTAGGCGAGTTAATTGAATTGATTAAAAGGACACGGTGCTACAATATGTAAATCAGCGTCGAATCTCGGCGGTTAGAAATTTCCTCATGCATATAATGTTGGTAACATCCTTATTACCATAGATCCTGCGAAACTAAAATCCCCGATGCACATCTGCAGCATCTGAGAATAAGCGATGTATGTAGATGTGCCAACTGTACACATCGTATGGTATTTGAATGGGCGTTGAACGTCGTTGAGTATAAGTCGTAGTTTTCTCATCAATCTAGACGCAGGCGGATTTTCTACATCGAACCGCGTTGATGAGATGCGCGTCGCCGTAAGGCGAAACTATCCTCTGTGCGCGTTCGAGTCTCTATGCCTTATTACGATTCCATTACGATGAAGTCAGTGAGACCAACGTGAGCAAGCGAGAGTCTCGAGGGCGATTCAGGGCTCGGGAATCAGGAACAGGAATCGAGTACGGTGGCCCCTCGAGTCTTAAGAACTCCGGAGTGTACCCGGAGGGCGCGGAATGAGGAAACCGCACATACGATCATCATGTTATTCACCGTTTCACGTATCCTATACCTATCCCGCAGCTGGTAGTTATCACGCGAGTGAATCGTTACTCAATCCTACGGCTCGACATCTGAGAATCTCACTTGTTCTTCACTCGCCGAGCTAAATTTTGCCAATTTTTATTTTTCCTACTACGGACCAAAAAAATTAAAAAAATTCAAAAACTTATCCAGATATCAAAGAGAGAACCAAAAACAGAGAAAGAGTAGCGGAGGAAATAAAATTGGAACAAAAAAAAAAAAAAAAAACTGAAAAAATTGAATTTATATTCAGCGATTGGGAATATGGCTCGTGTGGATCTCGTTGGATCTGAATGTATCGCGGAGTGGACGTTCGTTGGTAATTCCAAGAGGTGATCCGATGTTGCGGGATGGGTCGGGAGTAAAGGGGGAAATTGGGGAGGAGGTTCATTGCGAGCAATCACGGTCCAGTAGCGCGTTGCTCTCGTTATCCTTGATGGGGATCCGCGGTGGCGTCGAGTCTCGCGGTATATATGAGGTACTTATTTGAAAAGGTGCGGTTATACAACCCGCCGCACGTTCGTGTGCAGCGGGATCGTTACCCTTCTCCAAAAAGAGAACTATTTTTTTTTTTTTACAAAGTTAAGATAAATAAGTATAAATAATAATGATACGTACGAAAAAATTTCTCAGTCTTCTTCGGCGTATTCTCAACCATGCAGTTTGAAAAGCGCAGTTCCAGGATTTCAATAACGATCCCGATATGCAGCGGCAACGATCCTGCCATTTTCAAATAACATTTCGCAGTGATGAAGATACTCTTTGGATAAGAAGCGATTTGTTCTGCTTCTCGATTTCAACTCGCCTGCGTTTCGGTATACGGAATAGTTCAGAAAATTTCGCTGCAGATACGGTGGAGAGAGAGAAAAAAACAAAAAAAAAACACAAAAGGATATAAAAGAAAGGAAATAATATAGGATTATATAATGGTACAGAACTGGTTGCAGGCTGTCGCGGCAATTAATATTCAACCGCTTAATTACATGTTGTCTACAACAATGTCGTTTGCGTTCGAGTCTTCGTGCCTTTCCATATCGGGCAAGCCCCGTTGTGTTTCGTCGCGTTGTCAGGTATATTATAGCCAGCTATGAAGCGAGCGGAGCGTCCGCACCTATTTTGCAATTATCTTCGTCGGTCGCATAATAATGCGTACCTATATATACCGTAGTAACTATATAGTACATACTTTTACCGAGGTGATCATCTCCTCTTTTCTTTCGAATAAGAAGAAGAAGAAGAAGAAGAAGAAGAAGAAGAGCGTCTGGAGAGCGGTGTGACACGGTACGGTACGATTATACCTGCAGGTACATAATGCGACGAGGGTTACATTTTAATAATCCCTGCAATAAACTTTAACCAAAATCGTTAGTTATATTTCTCAAGCCGACGTTCAGGTACTCGGTAGCGAGCCGCCGCGACCGACCACCTTTCCATTTTTTACGCACCGCTATGTTCTTAACTGACCACCACCGTCTTATCATTTATCATACCCAATAATTAGGAATACATTTTAACAAAACCCGTTGCATGCACGCGCGCTGTATATCGTCGAATTAATATTGTCACAAGTTGTAGTGGTGGCAACACTGCAAACACCTGCGCTTGATGTATATTTGTTATATTCATCAAATTATACCACCGTCATTATCGGCGTAATCGATAATCGATATATTTTTTTTCCTCCTCTCTTTTTCTTTTTTTATTCTTTCGATCGGTGGAGCGAGATCAGGTTTAAATATAACCGTCGCGGTATACATCGGTGACATATTATAGGTATAATAAATATGAGGACAGGAATAAAATGTATTACCATAACCAATTAGAGATAAGAACTCATGAAAGATTATCACATGTAACATTAAGAGCAGGTTTCAGACCTTACGGTCGAGCCATCCATTTTTTTTTTCTTTTCTACTTCTTTCAATTTTTTATTTTCAGTTTCATTCCCGCCGAGGCTGCTTTTGCACCTATATAGTACCTATATACACAGCGCGGTAATTGGAAATAGTTTACAATGCCATGGATATTTTGCATAGCGTTTATAATATATTTTTTTTCACCTTTTCTTTTAACCAACCACATAATTACCCTTCCCATTAATAGCGTGCCGGTATTACCGGTATTACCAGCTAAACTGCTTTACTATTTCATTCTTTTTTTTTTTTTTTACCTCCAGATTTATTTTCTTCCAAGGATCGCGGAGAAACAAACCCCCGTTGAGTTTTCCTCGGGAATTTTTTCACCCCGTCGAGGTGTCGATGAGAAAAAAAAAATCCGCTAGCAGACAGCATCGGCGTTTTTGCTGTTGTTAAAGTTATAAATGCGACGAATGCGAGAATTCTTTACGGGTGCATCACGGTGAAATAAGCCGATAAAGAGTCGAACGAACGGCTCATGGCGCGGGCGCCGCGTTGAAAGTCGAGTCCTGCGGAGCAGATGCCATGCGTAGATATTTTTATCAGAGTAGGAAACATAATGCTTTACCAAAGTATAGGTACGAGCTGAACAACGAGCATTTTCTCTCTCTCGTTTCTTTTTTTTTTTTTGGTGCACTCGCAGGATATATCCCCATTGTTACACGACTAACTCCCGATCTACACAAGTTAAGCGATCTCTAAAAGGTATCATTACACGCAATTAACTGACCCCATGTTACATACCCGAGAATATAATTTTCCCTCTCTAGTTCCTTAGCGTTAAGAAAATACGGAGGCAGTAAAACAACGGAATTTGATAAGTACGAAAGAGTAGGTACTTTGATAGTTCGCAATTAGAATGATCGATCGATATAAGACCATGAGATATTGTTCGATTTGACGGTGATAAAAAAAAGTGAGAACTTTTTTCGCCTAGTCGTCTAGTAGCAGTTGGAGGAAATCGTTATTATATACGAATCACGTGTTTCGCCGATCGTTAAAAATTGATTCACCACTTGAACACCTTAGAGAAAAAGTTCAATGAACTTCGAACCGTACTCTTGCACCCTTACGTTCGGCTATTGAAGTAAAGGGAAATAAAAGAAGAAAGAAAGAAAAAAAAACAGAAAAAAAGAAAAGACGAATACTCGTATCTCAATTCGCACTCGCCAATAATAATTCACTCCGGGTACAGGCACGAGGGATTTTTTATATAGGGGGAAAGAAGAGTAGCGCGGGGTTTCGCGTACACGTATATATGCGCTGCTGCTGCATTGAGAAATTTTTGCGTCCCGCATCAGTTCGCAAAAACAAAGAAGAAGCAGCGTGCGAGCAGCTCGAAAGCCTGCTGGTAGGCGTGTAAAATTGTACAATAAATAAAACGTAGGTTGTTGGGTAGGTATACCGGTGAACACGGGTGAAGATGAAATAGGAATTTTTCAAAAGTATTCGTAACAACCCGAAAAGGGGTTGAATATAACCGAGGGAACTAACGATGTACGAGTATAGTTCTTCGCTTGGTTAATAATTAAGAGCGAGTTTCGAAATAGGCGTGTCGCAGGAATTGTCGCGATGCGATGAGGGGGCTTACGTAGGGTTTAGGTGCCACCACCATCACCATCACCATCACCATCACCATCACCATCACCAGCTGCAATTAAGACGATCATTGCCGTATGTAAATCGATGCATTGTCTTTGCTCGCATGTGGTGGCGCGATGTCTGCACCGGTAGGTAGGTAGGTAGGTAGGTAGGTAGGTAGGTAGGTAGGTAGGTAGGTAGATTTATACTCGTACGATTCATTGTTTTTTTATTTTTTTTTACCGCTCGAACGAGCCACGCAACAACGAATTCAACGAGCAAACGAGCCAAGTAACACCACCGAATTATAATACAAAAGTATAGAAAAGCCTGCAAGCTTCCAGTGCAGAGGATTAAAAATTATTGAGGAATAATCGAAAAATTTTCAATTCGAATCTTCGTTTCTTTGTTTCGTCTTTCTGTACTTCCGGTGTACGTATTTCCCGTTGCTTAAAAATTCATAATTTCACTAAGACTGTTCAAGAGAAAATTCCATCTATGATTATATTTTATTATCACGATCTCGATGACGAGGTAGAACCGATATAATCGTATACATAATGGAACGTGAGCTTCCGATGCTTGAACTTTTTTCTCTTTTATTTTTTTTTCTTCTCTTTCTTCAGCCGCGCTTTTGCTACCGCGATCAGTTTTACCATCGGACACGCGTCTCTGGGAAGACAGAGACAAGTTATGAAGCTTCGGTGTGACCGACCGACCGACCGACCAACTACGTTCGTTCAAAAGCTAACAGACCGGATGCTAGGCTATGCGTTTCATGTGTTTCATATGCACTCGGACGCCGGATGCGCCCACACCGAACCTGCATACTGATCCGAACACCGCCCCAAGAGTAGTCCTCGGTCCCGCACCACACAGACGCCGCTGAAGATTCTTGACTTTCAAATTTTCTACGATTTTACCTAAGACAAAACTAGAAGAAAAATAAAAATCTCTGATCGCTTCATTCGATTTTTTAGTCATTTCTTTATCCAGATTCTAGTTATACTAATTCATGTTTGTATTGTGCGAATACATTAAATTCCGGTAAGCGTGTTGGGGAAGAAAAAAAGAAAGAAAAATCGTGCTCTATATATGAGTAAAACGTAGAGGGTTGAAAAAAATCAAACAGATGGATTTCCAACGGCGTACATTTTCATTGTTCTTAAAAGAGTATAGGCTACTTGGGGATCGAATATATTCACGAACTTTCGTATAGTTTCAACGCACCAACTACTACTTCTACTACCACTACTACTACTACTACTACTTTCTGTATACCAGAACAATAAATAATAGAACGATGGAGTGACACGTGTTCCGTGACGACGGTGTTAATTAAAACAATGCTTAACTGGTGTAAACCGCGACACCGATGCACAGAGTCGAATGACCCAGAGCAGCAGGAGGAGCAGAGTACAAGCTTCCCAGATGGTCGGAAGCGAGTTTTCAATTAATTTCAACACAATAATTTCATCATCAAATCTGCCAAAAATTTACTACAGATCCATGATTAGAATAACCATAAATTCAAGAACATATTTTATTTCCCACGAACGTATCATCGGATAAGCAAAAATTTCGGCAGATCGTATCGCGTCGTTGCAGCTTTTTTTTTCCTCATTTTTCTCTCTATCTTTGTTCTTTATATTTTTTTTTTCTTATCAGTTTTAAAATTCAAATGAATCTCGTGACTCGGACGTTTGCTCTTCGTCACAAGGGGTTACTTTCACAGACAGACGTAAAACACGGGCAAAAAAAAAAAAAGTCTATAAGAAAAAAATCGTGTAAAAAAAACTAGACCCACGATTCGTATCGTATCTACACTGCGAAGGGGAACCTAATTTTTTTTTTTGTTTCGTGTCTTTTTTTTTCGTTCATCTTTTGACTCCAAAGCTAACTGGCAGAAACAGCAGCTGTCTTCTTTCCCAAAGTAGAAAAAAATGAATGAAAAAACACAAACTAGGGCAGTCAATTTGAAATCTCTTTGGACTGGCTTTTTTTTTCTGTACTTTTTTCATTATTAATAACCGAGGGAAGGGTGAAATAAAAATCGCAATGATGAAAAAAAAACAAAAAAATAATAACGTTAATAGAAAGCAAAAAAAAAAAAAAAGGAAAAGAAAAAATATGTAGAAGTGACAAAGCCCAAGTACAATAAGCAAAAAGCGTGGTGTTGCACACATGCAAATGCCCAAGCTCTACGAATAATATACGTGTATGAATACTGGGGGTATTTTTATGTAATATTTTTTTTCTTTCCGTCTATTTCTACCCTTTTGTTTTGACCCCCTCACCTTGATAGCGTAGGTATAGAGCGGCGGCAGCGACCCCTTTTTTTTTAGTGCACAGGACTCGCTCAGTATTTCATTGTTGTAAATATGCATGCAAATTGTGATCCCTGGGTAAGCCGTGCCGTGACGTTATATAGAGAATTCGACGAATCCGCCGCCACATGCGAGACTCGATCCGATATAGTTTACATATATGTACTATATATTACGTGAAATATATATATATCCCTGTATCTATATGTTCCGAGTATCAATTCGAACGGGATTAATTTGAAGCGCTGGCTATTTTATCTCCCGAAAATTTCTATCCTATCGTTGCCCCCGCAATTTATGCAAAATAATAATAACCGTGATATGATAGAATTAACGATGGCTAAAACTTCAGCGAATTATGTGTATCATACCTTGCTTTATTTCAGAAGGACGATTTCACCGCGATAAGCGCGGCTCTTCGTCGTTATATTCCTGAAAGTGATACCCCATTTATTCTGGACGTTGATTTGGACTTCTTCAGTACGAGAAATCCATTTCGTGATCTCTACGAACGCGCTGGTCTTTACGATCGTCTTACTCCTCTTTACGCCTTCGCTCGACCAGATTCAGCCGATCCTGAGGTGAGTGAAGTTCATTATTTAATAATTATTGTCATAAATTACGAAAATATATTCAACTGTTGGGCTAGCCAGACGTGAATAGATACGATGTGTCTATGGGAACGATAAATACTTCGCTCGGAACGACGGGGGATTATTGTCGGGATATACTTTGGACGCATAATAGTTTTGCTTATTGTCTAGTTATAACGTAGCCTACGAACATCCGGAAGGAAAAAATAACCAAGGGTAATATAGTGGAAAGGGTAAAGGGCGAGGGGGGGAAAAAAATTCCTCATCTGCATACCGGCCTTCCCGGTTCGCAAACCTCATACGATTTAGGTATACGTACGTCACGTGGGTATGTATAAGTCCGGGTAACTCTCCACGGCTTTTTAACCCTTTTACTGCTACCGCTACTTATTTATCCCTTTTGACCAAGATCGTCATCTGGCCTGCGCGCTTCACTTCCATGTATCGATTTCAATGCTTCTTTTACTCTTCGCAAACGACGACAACTATAACGACGACTAAGAAGACGACGATGACTGCATTCCTCCGTCATCTCGAAGACAGGAAAAATTCTACCGGCAAAAATTCGATCTGCTAAATAAAGAAACTTATACAGCTGTTGATCGTTTCGAACGTTCGTACAAAATGAGAGGACATAAAATTTTTATAGGTTGAAAAAAAAAAAAAATACGATGAAAACGGACGAACGATGGTAACGATAATATACCCACAGCGAGATATTTTTTTTTTTCCTGCTTATTTGTCAACTTAGAAATATTGAAATTATCTTTGAAATCGGTTGATATGACAGCGCGTAATAAATGATGTATTAAAAACCAAAAAAGAAATAGAAAAATGAAACAAATAAATTCTAGCAGCGTAATGTAAGTACTTCCGGTTCGTAGCTCGGTTATTTCTACTGTACGATATGTATAACGAAACTGTGGGGCCAGAAAGCTATGCGCTGACTACGTGCTTCTCACGCTCATCTGCATACACGGTTGGATATTCCGGGTTGTTGACGGGGTAGTCAGGAAAATCGGGGAAGTCGTCGGGGTCTACGAAATATTCTCGTGATGTGGACCCGAACGATAGACCCCCCGTTAGTTTTTTTTCTGGATCAAACAGCGGTGATCCCTACAGTCAGGCTTCGCTGCACGACGACTTTTACCTTCGATATAATTCTATGGAGAAATTAATAAACCGTACATGCAAATTCCCATTAAATATCCCGTCGAATCGACCCCTCGGGCTGATCTGAATACGTGCGATTCGATTCCTGATTTTATAAAGTCTTCGAATTTTATCGGATTAGAAAGATTTGTCGATTTTGGGGCCAAAAATGGAGTCTTTTTTAAATTGATCGTAGGACACTTTTCTAACGTATTTTGACCTCGGGAACACGAATCCGTCGATGAAATTAAGCTAGAAATAAATCTCATCGGGATATCTTCATTTTTTCACTTTTTAGAGCGATAAATTGGCGATAACTCAATCAATTTTAAAGATAGATCAATTTAACTTACAGATCCGGATTCCTGAGGTCAAAATACGTCAGAAAAGTGTCCTACGATCGATTTAAAAAAATGTTGATTTTTGGCCCCAAAATCGACAAAAATCTAAGGTATACCCCTTTGGATTTTTTCAATTTTTGGGCCAAAAATGAAGTATTTTTAAAATCGATCGTAGGACACTTTTCTTACGTATTTTGACCTCAGGAACACGAATCCGTCAAATAAATTGAGCTAGAAAAATATCCCATCGAGATATCTTCATTTTTTCACTTTTCAAGACGATAAATTCGCGATAACTTGATCAATTTTATAGATAGATCAATTTAACTTACAGATCCGGATTCCTGAGGTCAAAATACGTCAGAAAAGTGTCCTACGATCGATTTAAAAAAATGTTGATTTTTGGCCCCAAAATCGACAAAAATCTAAGGTATACCCCTTTGGATTTTTTCAATTTTTGAGCCAAAAATGAAGTATTTTTAAAATCGATCGTAGGACACTTTTCTAACGTATTTTGACCTCAGGAACACGAATCTGTAAGTTAAATTGATCTAGGAATAAATCCCATCGAGATATCTTCATTTTTCTACTTTTCAGAGCGATAAATTGGCGATAACTCGATCAATTTTATAGATAGATCAATTTAGCTTATGGATTCGAATTCCTGGGGTCAAAATACGTAAGAATACCATAGGAAACCCTTTAAAAAAAAATGTCGATTTTTTACCCCAAAATCGAACAAAATCTAAGGTTTTGCGACGTATTTTGACCTCTCATACGAGGGGGTAACTGACTGCTTGTGAAATACTTGGGACAGTCAATTTTGAAATGAAATCGTATGAAATAGTGTGAAATAGTTGTGAAATATAAAATGGTTGGGACACCCATATATCGAGTGGTTACCCCCTCGCGTATACTAATTTACATACGACTACCGATACCCCCTTGGTTTGTAAATTTTTTCCAGGGTTCCTCGGATTCAAATTTTCGCAGGTTTTACTACCTGATCTTCTGATCCTGAGAACTAAATTCAAATACCTTAGATATTTCTTACGGTGCAACTCATTTCCTTTCTTTTTCTATTGTCATCCCGGTATAGGCAGAGTTGCCAGCGTCCGCTGCAGTTGTTATTTAAATAATTTGAGATATTCAAATTCCAAAGTGTACAATACAGGTAAAGTATCCGAAGGTATACCGAACGGTCCAAGGTCGGGTTCATTCACATGTGTTTCGGCAAAACGATGCATAATTTCAACCCTCTTCGAATATATGCGCGATTGGAAAATCAAGGAGGCCTTGCGATCGACCTAAATTATGTGAGAAAGTTCGTTGCCCTCGAATAATTCTTCCTCTGATTTGATTTCCATTTCTTTCTCAAAGAATCTACATGTGTACATCATACGCGGAAGTGGTGAGAAGTGGTTAGCCAATCATCCAACAAACGTTAGAAAATATCCGGAAACCACTTTGGCATACTAATTATAACACGTGTAAAAAAAAAGAAGAAAAAGTAGAAAAAACCACCGTTTGACCGTTGAGACGTTATCGCGGTCTATTTGCTAGACGCGCTTTATATCGACTATAAATTTCGACCATTTTTCTAAAGCCTGAATTTTCTGATAAATCAAACCCGCGGAACGTGGATGAGCAGAAAGTAGCTATAAAAAAAAATAAAAAAAATTGGGTATATAAAAATTTGTCATAAAGAAGAACTGCGAACAAGCAAACGGCCGATGCACGGAAATAAAATCTATACACACTCGCGTACGAAAACTCATACACGTAAAATAAGTAAAGGGAAATGTGGGGGGATGTGACATGAAAGAGGCGTGCTGCTAGGGGTAGCTGCACGATAGGAGAGAAAACTGCCTTACAGAGGACGACGACGAACCCGCGCTGCGGCAGTCGCGTTGGGGAGCCGCCACGTAGCCACCCCCATAAACAAATCCAATTTATTTCGAATTCTGTCACGCCAATGGCTGCCGCATTCGTTCTCGTTTCTTTTTTTTTCTCTTCCTCTTTCTTTCCACGTATATTTTCTTATTCTTCTCCAAATTTCTTCTTTCCTATTTTTCCCCTCCTTTTTTTCCTACTCATTGTCAGTTACGCGGTCATCTGCATTTTTTTCATCCCCTATACGATATCGGTCGCTCCGATAGTTTTTCTCCGCAAATATCATCATACTTTCGATCGTCAATGGACGAGAGCAGAGAGTCTTGAAAGTCAAGGTTTTCTACTTAAATAAAAGTGAAAGAAAGGGGGGAAAAAAAAACGGGGATACACGGATAGGGTGCGGTATTGAAATACACTGCGGTAAAGAGAAGAAAAGGAGACCGTTAAATATGTAATTGGGTCTCGGGGGTTTCCCTCTCGCTTGTATTTATCGATCTAATTGTCGAAGGTCTTAATTGCGGGGGATGCCGACGGCCTTGAGGAGCCTCCTGCCTCCTCCTACCACCGTCACAAACACGGGGAAAAACGACGACTTCCGTGAGGGAAGGTAATTACAGCACTGACCTACCGCAACGCCACTACGCGATCTTCACTCGTGCAGACGGCCCCCGACCGCCTCGTTTATATTTCACGTTATAAACTCAATGAAATCAACTTTCCCTCAAATACTAATTTTCATTCATTTCTTTTTGTTTTCTACCCTCATTCCTTCAATTTTTTTCTAATTCTTTTTGGTCTTCATATTCTGGCCCCCTTATTGTGTTTCGATTTCTAGTGTACACGGAAATATATTCGGGTTTCTTTTTTCTCGTTTTCGAAGTTACAGAATTATTCTACCTGTTTCATCTGCACGATCCACAATTTTTATTTTAGTTTCGTTTCAATCTTTTGAGTAAATAGAGGAGGTGGAATGTGAACTTTCGTTGATAGGGAACTGTAGTATATTTGCGGAGCGGTGATCCGAATTGGGATTTTTTACAATTTTTCATCCCTTACGCGATATCCTCGACAGGGATGGGGGATGAAAAGCACTCGCGCCTCCATCTGACTGCCTTGATAGGAACCAACGATTCGTTGCAGTTTCCCGATAAGCCGCAGTCAGTCGCTGTCACTAGATCGTATACGAACTACATCGACGCCGACGTCGACGCCGACGCTTTGCTTTCAATATGGCCGACGATCGTTAAACCCCCACGCGCACACTCCTCCGTTTTAGGGGTGGCGAGAGCTTGCGCTCTGACACTCCTGGTCGTAGCTTCAACGGCGACGGTCCCCGAAAAGAAAATTCGAAAGACGATCGTATCACATTTTGTAAAACATTTTAGAAATAAAAAAAAATGAGTCCGGAAGACTTCGCCGGAAAAAACTGTTCGATATGATTTTTTTTTTTTTTTTTTTCTACCCTTCCGTCATGTTCAACAGATTTTACACGATCCAAAAATGATTTTCCGTATCCCCTGCACGCGATGACTTTTTATAATGCACGCATACCTAATAAATTTGTGTTTCACGTTTCGAAAAGTTAAGAAGAAGAAGAATAGTAAATTAAAAAGCACAACAGCGCTTTAAAGTTTCGCAATCATCCGCACAGCGATCATTTCTTTGAATATATGAACGTATTTAGGTATATAAATGTATGGGCATTAAAATTGCACGTTCAGGACCTCGCAGCAGCAGCAGGAGCAGGAGCAGCGGCGGCAGAAGTTGGAAGGAGAGCGAATGCAAATGACAGGAGATTTAACGGCGCTTGGTTTTACGGTTTCTCTTTACTCTCCGTAGCATATTAGGTGCACACCAATACAAACAAATGAACCTGGGGGGTAGGTAGCTGGTAAATACCCATATACATGTATATGCGATACATACTCCACATTTATAGGCAGATATGTATGCAGACGCTCCTGCTCTACAGGATGCTGTTCAACTTCGGTCGAACGGAGCAGCTCCTGGTTGCTGCTCTGTGCTGGTTTGTTGTTTATACATGTATAGAAACGAACGGAAATTCGCTGTTACACGACCGAAGTGATTCTGCGAATATAAACCACCCCCTGATGCCTCGATCGATCTCACGCCAACCGAATACAACGCGCCGTTTGTTGTCCATACGCATATATACATTATCCATGACTGCACGTGAAAACTGGATCAGAATAAGCCTCGCCGGCTAATTGCGCGTAAAAAAAAAAATTAATCAAATTAAATAAAGTCGAAAAAGAAAAAACATTCCAAAAGTCAAAATGTTAAAAAGAATCTACGCTGATCGTTGGACGCATCTGCATAAAAAAAAAAGAAAAAATTTCTCTTCCACAGATGGATTATAGATGGATCAATGCCGAGTAGTAACCTTTAGCTGATCAATTTATAGAAGTAATTCTGACTCGAGTTTCACTCGCTTTTCAATTTCATCGACAATGGCCGTTAATATTATGTACATATATACACGAATTCTGACAATGTTCTCTCACGTTCTCATACACAACGCTGTACCATTAGTAGCAGGAGCTGGAGAGATAAATTCAAAAAAAAAAAGGAAAAAGGAAAAAAAAAAAAAACGTATTCATGATAAGAATGGGTCTCTGTCACGTTGTGTAACAAAGCTCGATAACGTTTTATATATTATATACCTGTACACATTTTGCACGTGATCTGCACCTGTTGCGAATGATTCGATCCTACAGGAAAAGCAAAAGCTCTACGATGGGCATTTATATTTCCTCCGTCCCTTTTCCACCCTGGAAAATGCATATTCACGAGAATTGAAAACACATCGGGTTGATCTGGTTCCGAAACGTTTTTTTTCTTTTTTCTTTTTTATTCGTACCGGAGTTTTCCCTCAATTTTATAACCGGATTACCGCGAGAATTCCGACCGTGTCGAGTTCAATGACCTTTTACATACTGTATACGTGTAATGCGGTGTACGACCACGTTTATCAAACACTGTTGCGATTCAGTTAAGAATATTATAATATATAATCTACAATATATTCGTTACACACCCGTGAAGCGCACGGGGTAAAACTATACCGGGTGTCCTTTTTGGAGAAGCAATTTTTTTCGTACCGAATAATAGGATTGAATTATTTCAACCCCTTACTCGAGCGAATCGACGTTGATTTGGACGGTAGAAATCTTTTGCAACCCCCTCGGTTTCCAACTTCAATCTAGAATTTAGATTTCCAGTTTTTTAAAAACCCGGAAGAATTATGCAGTTTTTAATTTTGACCCACCGTGTAATGGTTCATGTTTTACATTGTATACGCGAGGCAGCAACATTCGTTGCAGAAAAAGAAAAAAAAAAATGCCTTAATCGTCGCGGTTAACCGTTGATCGAGCAGAAGGCAGCTTTTCTATAGCTGCATATAAATGACGGTATGCACGTGATGCGAGTAACGGAGTAGCTGATATGACGAAAACACAAAAAGATAAAAAAGCTAAATTACAAAGTTAGTTGAGAACGATAAAAAAAAAAAATAAGAAGTATAGAAAAAGTTGACCGTTTTATAAGTTCGTCCGCATGTGCACAGCGCCTAGCTTTTAGAAACATATCGCGACCACAACTTGTACCACTGCGGACAATTAGGTATATATTGCGAAGTGTTAAAATTTCACTCCGAGTTATTTGTCCACCGGGATTAAAAAATGTATGAAGAAAAATACGTGAAACTGGTTAATTCGAATCACGACTCCTCAAAATTGGAAATAAGGTAGATGTAGAAATTTTTCGCGCAGCGATCGTTGTTTTATTATACTTGCAATTTGTGAATTGTGAATTATTGTCAGGTATGTGAAAGAATTCACGGTTAATTTACATGCATATTTATACGACTGTAAAATATATACACGTATACATAATATACATTGCAGATATTTGTGCGCATGGAGAGCTGTAAGCGAGCACAAAGAGTAAGTTGGCTGAAGTCTTCGTGGCCTTTTGCGATTCAATAATTGCCGTCAACACCACGCGCCATTAACCTCCATTTTGCTCTCCCTATTTATTTATTCCTCTTCCATCCCCTTTCTCTCTCTAATTGTATTTTTTTATTTCGTTTTTTTGTTTCATCTTTTTCATCCTCATTTATTTCGCCTCCTTTTCTCTACAATTCTCTCTTTCTTTCTACTCCCTCGAGCAGTCAAAGCGTCGTTCGAGTAACACATTAACGATCCTATATATTTTACTTTTGAAAAGCTCGCGTCTCTGCTGCAGCGCAACTTTACCAATGTCGGCATATCAGCTCGGGACGACGTCCTTGCTCGTGAAACGACCAGACGTTGTACTATAAACTATATAAGAACGCATAGAGCTCGGCTCGACTCGCACTCGCTCTGCTGCTGCAGTACGTGAGGAAAACAATTTCGTCAATGTTTCTCTCTGTTATACATACATAAAGGTCTGGCTCTATGTAAATACGTACCATATAACCGCGGCTATAACTATATTCAATGATAATTAACATTTCGTACATACCGAGATAATTACACAATAAGTAATTATCATTTCTTTTCTTTTTTGTGTACCGCGTCTCGTTCTCGTGATCTTTAACGGATTAAATAAAATCCTAATTGACACGAATGCCTATAAATATCGGTGTGTATTTTATAATTTTATAATTCTTTATCAGTCGGAACGTATAGTAGCTGGATATGATGGGGCGTAGACGCCTTGTGCCAAACGACGCGACGCCGGTTATCGCCTCTTATTCCGCCATTTTCAGGCTACTGTTTCTGTACGAAAACTTGCAAACGGTTAAACTAAACACATGTATAATCGCACCTATAGTTACCGAGTGATAAGAAAACTACTCGCGAGTTCCAACGAGCTGAGCGTTGTATCCACACATATAATATAAGATACTCCAGAAATATAACCAGACCCCTAAAATTAAACGGGAATTATTTTTTTCTTTTCCCGCCTTATTTCTCTGGTCCTCGTATATTTATGAGAAGATTCTTCCTCACGGAGGTCTCTAAAAATGTGTTTAACGATCGGGCGTAGGTATCCACATATACTGCATTCGAAAACATTATTGTATAGGTTTTTTTGTGAAAGAGTCAAGAGTGCTACGTTATCTGAACGATATCCGGTCTCAGGGATTCGTCTTATCGGTTTCAGAAACTGAGAGCCAAGTTGATACGTCGCATGTTATGTGTCGTACATACATGGCGAGAAAAGCTGGATAAAAAAATGGATTTACGATCTGCACCCACGCGTACACTTACAATACCGATACCACCACCACTACTACTACTACTCAGTTTATTTTCCACCCCACTGCAGATATATGCGTGTCACGATTTTTTTTTTGTTCACGGATATTTTTACGCTAGAAATCATCGGAAGAAAATCACGATAAGAAACATTGAGAAAAAGAAAAAGGAAATCAAAATCCAAGAACCGAAAGAGGAAAATTCTGATACTGCCCTTATATGAGGAGAAAGATCGAACGCCGAGAAAAAGAAAAAATATAAATCGAAATCTGAAACGAACGTAAATCATTGAAAAAAAGTTATCGTAAATGATGGAATTATTAACGGATGACGATAACGAGTTTAGGTCACTTGGAGTTTTTACATCTCTACTCTCGTCATCGGCTACAGGCCAGACGCGGTGACCGCTAGTGGGCGTGTATGGGCCGATGATACGACTATCAGGGACCACCTGGGGACACAACTTTATACATATCTATACATAAATAAATTATACACGTCCGAACTTTTCCTAATCTCAAAGTTGAGTGCATATGTGGGATGAACACAGCATGTATTCGAAATGACGAGAGAGCGAGAGAGAGAGAGAAGAAAAAAAAATCTACGAGTTCACCCTGGCGGTCCTCAAAAGCTGGACATCCCTTCAGACTTTGGTTTCATGGAGATTTTGGTAACGCATTTTCTTTTTATCTTTTTGTTCGTTTCTATTTCTGTTTTATTTCAGTTCGAAGAATTTTGACGCTTGTACCGTATAGACTACTGCCAAATATTTGCCGCTAGCACACGTCGCGGGCTCTGCAGCGTTGGGATTTGCTTTTGGAGATTAGATAAGCGTGCGTGTGTAAGTATAGAGTTCGAAATATGCGGCTGTGAGTTTGTACGACTAGAATTTTCAAACACCTCCATTATAGTAGGTAGAATATTTCAAGTACGCTGCAGGTAGTATAGATATATAACACGAGATTCGATTAGTGAAAGAACGAAAAAAAAATTCGGAACAATTTTTTTTACCGTAGAATAATTTGCGATATAAAATCGCGGCGATGATCCGGACATGGACCGTATAAAACACGAGTATTATATAGTCGATATTTATATTCACCGCAAACGGAGATAATACGGCGGCGCAAGTTTTATTATAATATTCACAACGGCTGCAGGACGCGGCGGTCATTTTGCCGGGATTTCCAGTTGGCGTGTGTGGTCAGAACTCTGAAGAGTATAAAGAGTTGAAAGTCACAAACCTCTAGTTTGAACGGGTCGCCGTCCAGGGCGACCGAGCGGAAATGAACGATAACGAACCAGACTGTGGCCTGCACTCCAGGATATTCCTCCGCCACACAATATATACACACAAATGTACAATACGCGCCGCCTAGTCCACACGAACTTTACGCACAACCCGTTTATCGCGTATAACTTGAACAAAAAAATAATTCCATCAAAAATCCGATCCATGAAATTTTCATAATATACATCGTTACACTCCGATCCATACGTATACCTACTTGCCCACCATCGAAGGGGATGACGTATTAACTGTCTGAATAAATATGGCCGTCGATCTCTCAGAATTTACCCAAACTAATTTATGCACCCTGCACACACTACGACAGACGTACACTAAAAAGTCCTGCATGTGATTCCTGTCACTCTCTACTCCCGTCGTACTTATGCAACGACGAGATGGTAGACGTTAAAAAGCTCCATGAAACTGGGATGAAAAAAAAGAGAACCTCACGGAGCCGAGACCGCCAACCATGTACGATATTGCACCCCCCCTGTAAACGAAACGAGAATGGAAAAATATTTTGGGGGAGTGAGTTTTTTTTTTTCTGTTTTTTTTTTTTTTATGTATTGTACAATTCTATATGCATGTATACAGGGTGTGTACGTTCAAACATGGAGTATTCCTGAAGGATGAGTGGCGAACCCACTATATAAGGTTATAGTCTAGGGTCCGGTTATGTACCAAACCCTATGAATGTGGGATGACTACGTACACATTTCCATGCATATACATAACGTACACGTGATGCTGTTTCCCCTGAGACGGTCAACTCTGCGCACCGGGCGACAAATGCCTCGAATAAACCTGCGGTTTACAACCTTGAATTATGGCCATGAATAATTTCTGGATAACATCCGGCGTTGTGTCCAGATATACACCGATAATTCCATCACATGTACCTACTACGTACACATAATGTACCAGCGTGATGCACCGCATGTTATCTCCACACACACATGTATATATATATATATATATTTATACGTATATGTACGTGATTACGATATAATTAGTCGAACCAAATTTTCGCTCCGAGTAAAAAGACAGACAGTTATACTAATAACGATGATAATAAAATCGTTGTAATTAAAATAACACAGAAGGAACGGAAGCGCCAAATTCATCAGATGATACGCGCAATCGTGCAGACGAGTATGTATCAAATGGGCCGGAAAGCTTTTTTTTCCTTTTTTCATTTTTTTTTTATTTTTAACGTACACTCGTACCAAACAACCCCTGTGCAAAATTTCTATCTCACGCACATCCGATCGTTGTTGGAGGTTGGGATGTATTTATTGAAAAATTTTTGACTGTGGTATCCAAGTACACTCGGTTGGGTTGATTCTGAATCGCTTCCCGGCCAAGCTTGCTTGGACAACTTTACATGAAAAATTTGTCCAAACGCCTACTTGGCAGCGAAGAGATTCAGAATCAAACTAACCGGGTGTACATGTAACGGTAGGCGTGTAAAATTTCGTACCCATGATGATATCGATAATAAGTATAATATGTATGGAATGAAATTAACAGAATATCGCAAGCTGCGGTAGAAACGGCATCGGTGGAACTTCAGAGACGAAAGGGATGTATGTGTATATGGATACATATATATGTACGCGTGTCGTATTGGTTCGGCAATGTGTTATAGGCTTTCGGTTTAATCTTCCGTTGACAAATGGCCGTGTATATATGCCCGATAATAGCACATATAGAGAACTGATTTGGTGACTAAAACACACTGTACATATGTATGTGTATTCGTACATTCGTACGTGGTAATCCCGTCACCACATGCAAACAACGCTGCACGTCGACGGTACACGTATCGAACGTATAGCGTACGAATGCAGCAGCGATGGAGGTTTGCAGGCTGGATACATCTGATGATAATATCCCCGGGTTCGAATGTAAGATATATCGCATATTGGTTTCCACATCCTTCCCGCGCACGTAGTATTAACGATTCGACCACCCCGAGCCGATACAACCGAATATTATTATACACGCGATCATGCCCAACAGCGCATCGTATCGTTGCAATTTCATTCCGACCCGCACATATAACCATTTCACCGACAAATCACTCGACTATCTAAACTTTTCCTCAAGCAATTAATCGAACATGCGTATTTATCTGAAAGAATTTTTGTCTCTCATCGTCAAAAACCGTCATGGTGGTGTTGAGAAAATTGGACAAAAAACCGGGAAAAGAATTGTGCATTATCTGGTTGGTGGGGGTAAAAAAGGTTTAAGTCCAAGTACGAGTGTATAAAGCGGAAGAGTAGGGGAAAAGAAGGGTGTGCGTACACGCATCGTCGGCTACGCAAGTTTACATGAGTCGGCGCGTAGTACCTACACATATACGTACGTGTACATATAGATGTAAAATCGTAGTCGCGGTGGTGGTAAAGAGGGGAGTTTTTGTCGAGTATAAATTTACAAAGGTGGGGGTAGTTTGAAACGGAGAGAGAGAGAGATAGGAAAAAAACGAGAGAGAGAGATAGAGAGTCGGAGGATGCTACGTAACACACATGAGTTGCTTCGCCGGCCTGCCTGCCTGGCTGGCTGGTTCTCCGGTTCTCCACGCATCACGCATACGGGGCGGAGTGAGTGTCATACACGCATCGCGAGAGATCGCCGCCGGATCGCTCTTTTGGTAGGTTAGTTATACCCTCTACTAAGCGTGGGCAGCCCGGAGTTGCGCACGCATCGGAGGAAGAGAAGAAAAAAAAAAATTCGCCCAAAAACCAAGAAAAGGACCAAAAAAAAACCAACCGTTTGTTACCGAAGAAACATGAAAAAGAAAAAAAGTAGTAGAAAATAAAAAAAGAATCGGAGAAAGAGAAAGAGAGATAGTAAGTAAGTAAGTAGCTGTGGTGGGATTGGTTATGCCCTCTATACACGCCTCGAGAGTCCGACCATGCATCGTAATTTTCTACTAACGCCATAGGCCCAGCTTATAATACGCGAGTTATACTACAGAGCGACGTGCACTTTTCTTCGCGATAGCCCCTATAAAAAATAAAAAAAAAATAATACAATTGCGATGCTTAGTAAAAAAGATTAAAAATTGTCAGACTGTATGATATCCTTTCTCGAATTACGATATATTTCAATTCATTCGGAGTAAAAGTGGAGAGTTTCGTTAACAAAACGTTTCAAAGAAACTTAGAATTATAGGTGAGTTCTAGTAGTGGGCGCGGTTCTGAACATTACACATGCAGCAGTCCTAAATCTACTGTAAAGAAATAGAGAAAAATGTAAAATAAGTAAAAAAGCTCTGTTAAGAAATAGGTTTACTTTGGGTCGTATCGGTTGGGTATGCACGTACGTATTACGTGCGTATATATTTGTATATCTACGAATGTATACACACGTAGTCACAGCCAAGGAATGAGCTGCTTTGAAACGTTTTAAAGCGGGAGCAAAGTTCACCGCTGATATCAAATTACGAAAGCAGCAACCAACTGACGGCGTGGAAGCGCGCGCGAACCATAGAGCGTTCAGACTGATTCTGACTTTGCAGTAGTGGTAAATTAATGAATAAAACGAGAGAGAGAGAGAAATACCACATTGAAAAAGAATAAAATGAAAAAAAAACGTTACAACAAAAAATATACGTGAATAAACGATTATAGTCAAAGAATTTTTGATGCATAAACATGTTTTTTTCAAAACTTGTAAAATACTAAACACATATGTCTACACAGACACACACACATACGCACACGCTACACACACATGCACTCGCACACACACATATACTATATAATTTTTACGACAAATTTTTTTTTTTTTACTCTTTCATTCCATTCCATTAATGTTTTTTTTGGTTTTTTTTTTTTGTTTCAAATAACTTACGCAGTTGTTCTTCTTCTGCGCACTGTTTTCTCTTCCGAATTGTTTTTTTTTTTCAATGAGATCGTTATCTCGATTATCCAAAGTTGTGACGATTCGAAATATCAATTGAGATTTTCGTTTCTTTTTTTCGTTTTTTACATTTTCTTTTTTTCTTTTTATAGTTGACGTGATGTGTGGTTTTGTTAACAACGAAGAGCTTTCGGCAAGTCCAAGAGCACGGTATGAAGTTCCTACTTTCTGAATACTACGTAGGAACTCTATACCTCGCTGCTGGATCTCTACCATATTCACAAGACAAATTGTTTTTGATTTAATTTTTTTCCTTTTTGTATCTTTCGTAATTTTTTTTTTCGTAATAAAAGTGAACGTTATCACCACTCCGGTTACTCCAGATCGTGTCATCTTCTTCTTTGATTTCTTCTCGGTTTTTTTTTTTTATGATTTCTTCCGTCTTCGATATCTTCTTTGCGTAATTGATAAATTTCCATCCCTAAGAAATCGAATGTGAAAAATGTTTTTTCGTTCTTTTTTTTTAATAAGCACTTCAATTCACGTATGATAAGATGAATGGCCATAAGAAACCAAATATATAAAACCTGGTTACAATCGATTGGAGTGAATAAATTTTTGTTTTCATAAAAATCTGTTGCACTATAATGAATAAATTGAAAAAACAAGATTAAAAAACTAAAATAAAATGAAATCAAAAAACACTTTATAAGATAATAATCACGAATTATTGATTGATAGACTTTCGTATATGGATGTACGTATAGTTGCACAATTAAATTTTTAATTATTTTTTTTAATTAATATATATTATAAATCTGATAATTTAAAAGATGTTTTGATAATAAACGAATGATTAAAGTGTGCGAGCGCGTGCGCGCGATGGATTTCGTTGGTAATATTATATAGAGAATATTAAATAAATTATATTGTAATATTAAACTATAAACTTTTAAGAATAGAACCACCGCGTCTTGCATCCCTGCACGACCGTCTCCGACGCACTGAGTGTCGAGGACTGGAGACACACGCGAGCAAGTCACACGCGCCCGAGATTCCCCCCACCTCCCACCCCGCCCCGTATTCTATTCGACGAGGGCACTGAACGACAGCGACGCCTCTGGCGGCTGCGAGTGACACTTGACAGACCTCTCGGAGAGGGAGGGAGGAGAGGGAGAGAGAGAGGAAGAGAGAGAAGGAGGAGAGAGAGGGAAAAAAAAATTTAGAGGGAGAGAGGGACTCTCCGACCATCTTGCTGCATATCGTATGTGTGTGTTATCCCAGCCTGGAGTGTACGATGACGTGGATTAGTTGATCAATTAAAATCACTTTTCACATGTGCACTTTAGACTCGGATCATCCGAAGAAATATTTTTGGGCATCGGAATGTGTTCGGGGGTGGAATTTGCAAGGAGATATTATTTTTTGAACGCGAGGAGAATGATCGCACCGAATTGGAACGATAGATTTGTGAAGACTGTCGGCACTTGCAGGGCAACAGTCCTGAAGTCTGTTTTTGGAAGATTTGATATAGAGCTAACGATGCGAGGGATGAAAAAAGATTGCATCGGTTTTATTCCGACTAGCTCTGTACGGGTGAGACTTGAGACTTGAGACTTGAAACTGTTGGACTTAAGCTGAGACCCTGGGGGCCAGTTATGGTAATGATGGAATGCAAGAATCAACGTCAAAGATCAACAACTAACGCAATTCCAGTAAACATTTGATGCATATGATCCGCGTACAATAGCTCTGACAGATATCTTGGGAGTTATTTTCATTCCACCATCATTATGATGATGATCATCATCATCATCATTTTCTACTTCTTCGTCTCGGTAGTGCATCGGCGTTCCAAAAGCCGCGGGACTCCGCCGTGACTCTCGCTCGACTCACTCAGCTCGGCTGTGTGGCGGCCATCTGGCGCAACGAACCATGGATCTTGGCGTCTATTCTGTAATACGTCTTATCCAGCTGAAGCGGCAGCGCATCCTCTCCGTTGGAGTTTAACCCAAACCAAAAACCATCCGAACCCAAACCCGACCCGTACCGACCAACCTTACCTCGCCTTATACCCGAAACTTACCAAGCTGGGACCAGGCCCATCCTAACGCAGACAACACAGAACCATCCAATCTCAGATCATATCGTTAATTCGGGCTCCATGTGTGTCTCAAACTCCAAGGAACTTTCAAACTCTACGGGTCGGTTGGTCGGGGCGTTTATAGTTTTACATTCCCTTATACAGTTTAGTATGTGTTTCAATTTTCTTCGTATGCGTGCCTAGAACCGTATTCCTGATCTGCCTGTCACCTAATTTTCTTTTCCTTTTTCTCCCACAGTGTATAACACATATAAATGTGTATACTATTTATTTTTTACCGAGCTTTTTTCTATTTTCTTTACTTTTTTTTACCATATAGCGGCGGAATCTTTTATATTCCACGTGTACTAATATACCAGTTTCATAGGTCCCTCTCTCTTATATTTCATTTTTATTTTATACATATTTTTTTTCTTCCCCATTTCTTTCTCTACGCGGCTATTCCCCAGACACTGCACACTGTACTCCCGTCTTTTTGGTTTTTGTTTTCGTTTTTTGTTATCCTTTTTTTGTCCGGGAGACCGATTGTTATCGTAGTTGCCCTGGCCGAGCCCGCATCCCGTGTGGACCAGGCGGTACATCATCTCTTTATCGAAGAAAAGAGACTAGCTCTGATGTGAACAGAAAGAGAAAGATGAAGTGAAAAAGAAAGAGAGGGTTGGACCCGCGCAGCATCTTCTTCGTCCATAAGGCAACGCACGGATGACTTCATTCGGACCTCCTGACTTTTTTCCTCCTACCACCCACCCTAGACTTTGCTACTGTTTCCTACCCGCATCTTCTATAGTCTGGATTGCCCCGAGGCCGGAGTAGTTGAGAAAAACAGGAAAAAAGTACCACGACAATGGAGAGAAAGGAGCAAAGGGAAATGATGTAGCAAAGAAAATTGAAAAATCCAAACCCATACAACGAGTAGATGTATGAAGAATAAAAAAAAAGGACCATGAACATAATGAATCCGCGATATTCCGATGTATGAAAATAGACAAGATATTATATCCATTGTCTGAACTGACCGTGAACAATCACCGGGAATTTGACATCATCGCAACGGTGCAAAGCGCAGTAATAATTGACTGTGCTAGGGATATACATATAAAGTAATGATGACGGTGATAATGATCGCCCATAGTTGTCGAGGTGACGTACATACATAATTCTAGCTGCAAGTGACCATGAGGTAAGCGTACAGTATGCCGGTCTGAAGATCGAAAGAAAAGAATAACGCCATTACTGATCGCGAATGGAGTAGAGTAGGCCATAGTCTAAAATCCAAATGGTTACAATAAAATGAAGACAGAAATACCTATTATAACGATTACAATGGTCATCAATGAGACTCGAGTTTCTTTATATTATACATTCGCCACACAATGGATTGTCCGAAATATAATTTTTGTTCCTAACCATATACCATGTCGCGTTGATGGATTATCTTCCACTCGAGAAGTGCTCTTTCGCTTTGCGGTTCAATTTTTTTTTCCATTTTTCTTCTCTTCTTTTTTCTTTCACAGAACAAGGGATATTACATATGTCAACGTATGTATACATACATGTACTTTATACACACTTATGTATATACGTAATATCTTTACGGTACGCGGAAGTGCAGCTATGTCATTAAATATACGTTGGAAATATAATAATTTCTCATACGGATCGAGAGAAGGGGATGACAGTTAATATGAGAAAAGGCCAAGTACGGTGCCGCTGCAGCTTTGCCTAGGACCGTTCGAGATGAGGTGACCAAGGCTTTCAGCTGGGAGGGATCAAGGCTAAATGAGTGACTCTACACCAGGATGATGTAACACGTGCAGCTGCATCCGGCGTCATTTTAATTGATCATCTCATCTCGCTCACATGACGCACCCACCCGTTTTCATCGGACTGTCGTCGTTACCAGCACAATTCTCTTATGTAGCGTCCACGGTACCATCGCTGAGTGTCACCATTTTACGATATACATATAATAACTTAAGAAATCGAGTGTTTCGTTTTTTTCCTTATTTTTCTTTCGATGTTTTTTACTCGAGTTAAACTCACAAGAAGTAAAATTCATGATGAGACCAAGGCGCATGGCGGCACGGGGTACGCGTATACGTATACGTGTAACGTCGTCCGCGGGTGATTGTGAGTGCGGATTATTACATGGTTGGTTGGAAGCGGCGATCGGCTGAATAATTGAAGAGCGATCCTGACGTAAATGAATTATAGTGACCGGCATCGAGGAGCTGGTGTGCTACGTGAACATACATATAGATATATGTATATACACCTACCTACATATATTGAGGTACAAGCGTTACGTCACGACGTAGATTATAATGATTGAGCGACGGTCTACATGAATCTTTAATCGCCACCGCGGTAACTCAGATAATTTTTATAACTCGTCCCCTGCAACGACGCCTATGTGTAAAAAGACTCGGGGCACACGTCGGATAAACCGAATAAAACTTCAAAAGCTACACATTTGTATGAACGAGAAGCCACGTCGAGGCGAAACCTACTTCTTTTTAATTTTTTCTTTTCATATATCCTCTGCATTAATTAACCCCCAGGTCAAACGACTTCTTTCTCCGTCTCCTCGGATTCGATAAGGGGATGGAGAAGAGGAGAGTATAAAGCAATAAGAAAAAATGAATATAGATAAAATAAATGAATAAACGGAGAGTGAAGGAATATACAAGGAGGGTTGAAATATTTAAGGGGGTGGTAGAAGTCACGGAGTAAAAATCAACCATGTGGGAAAAGGTCTCATATGTATGGAGGACGCGATTGGGATTCCCTTTTTATATCCTCTTCTATTTTTTTACTCCCGCATTTTCACATCGACCGATAAGGAATAGAAAAAAAGAATATAGTATGAGAGAAAAAAGAAAGCAAAGGAAGACCTGAACTATAATATAGTTGGCAGTCGACCTTTCAACCCGAGGTTCCGGAAACCTCACGGGGGGGCACCCGGTTAATTCGGATCTCCCCCCATCGACATCGTAAAGGGCGGGAGTCGGGGGAAGAAGCCAGAGGGAACGGGGATGCAGCAACCCTTGGAATCAAATCAATTAATCCACCCCCCTAAGTTCCAGAGACTTTCAGTGATTGGATTGGCTTCCACCGAGTTTGGTTTACTACATATATATTAGTTCCCTAATGCACACATACCCTCCTCCGCAACATTTGTCAAAATGTTAAAGCAAAAAACAATTAAATAAATAAATAAATAAATTAAAAAAATTAAATCTCACCACCTGCACCGCCATAGTTCAGTCTCCGATTGGCTAATATATGAGAGCAACGGATTTTAGTAAATTTCTTTTTTTTTCCTTCTCCCTCACCCCCCGTTGCATCGATGCTGCCCCGATATAAATCCTGTAGGATTTTGGTTGTCTAGAACACGGCGTGCAATCAATCATATATAGCGTTGAGATGTCGACGTGCCTTGCGAAGAAAATCTAGAGGGAAAGTGGGGGGATGGGGGGAGGTGATGAGAGGGTCTCAAAAACTCTTGGAGCAATCAAAGTTTCCTCAGGATATATCCAGGGGTTGGAGTATAACGGGTGGGATATTTAGGGGTGGAACGCGCACGTAAGAGTAGCGCGTGGAATGTGTAAGATGAAATAAGACGTACGTTATCCAGCCAACCCCCACTTACCGCGTTATATCCTCGTACACATTTGGATTTTTGTGTTGAGCCCATCCGCATACTATGCGAATATAAGAAATAATCAGAAATGATCAAAACTCTGGTGGTTCGCGACGCGAGTATGAAAAAGTACGAGAGACGAGAAGAGGGTGCAGGTACCCCAGGTATTAGTGTAAGTTAGATGGGGTGAGAAAAATTGCTCGTTGTAAACTCCGTAAAGTGTAAAATATGAAATTAATGTAGGTGGGCTACTGCAGTACCTTATACCTGATCAGATCGAGAAGGGCTTGTAGGAAAATAATAATGGAAAAAAAAAAGAAGAAAAGAAAAGAGATAAGAAAGAAGCCGCCCTTATACACGTTACCTCGATGCCTGCAGATATTTTTCGAGTACCCGCGTATATGGGATTTATTAGCGTATATTCGGGGTGAAAAAAGGAAAGTATCAGAAGTTCGCTGCAGAATCAGAAAATGAGAAGATATATCGAAGACGAGGACCCCTCGATCTTTTCCTCCTCGTAGTCACGTCGATCTCGATCATTTTCTCTACACATATATGATTGTCAATGAATTTTATTTTGTTGGATAAGCGTAACGATGATCCGATCGGAAAAAGGAAAGAAAGAAATAAGTAGAATAAAACGGAAAGATTTTAGTAGCACGATTCGTGTTTCGGGGTCGTGCGACATTCGGCGTGGAAAACGAATGGTTTTATTGTTCAATCGTGTTCGGTTTATTGTAGGCCGGAAATGAAATTAGTCGGGGAGACATGTTTCTACTGCAGTATTTTCGACAATCCGTGTATAACCTAAACACCATGGGGGTGTGGCGGGGTGGAATTAGTCGTTAAAATCATCAACGATTTTCCTAGCGCTGCAGTGCACAAATTTACAGGATTTACAACGCACCAAATCGGATCTGAAATTTTCGTTGCTAAACAACTGCACGATTCGATGATTATAATATAGCGTGCAATAAATAGACGTATGGGAGTTATAGAAACTTGTAAATTATCTATATTACAGAGATTAAAAAAAGAGAAAAAAAAGAAAAAGATTGCCGTCACTGCAGCAATCGTAACATAAAATCCCTTGGGGGATCGTATACGATAGGCATGTCCTTTGGTTTTTGGTTTTACAGCAACGTATAAGCTACGTTGTATACGTATAAGAATCGCTGCGCGGATCAAATCGTTAAATTTATTAACGGTGGAAAAAAAAAAAAAGAAGAGGAGAACGTTATCCCATATCAGCTGTACGTTGAGTATCATCGGAAACGAGGTAGTAAAACCTTTACAATCACAAATTATCGTATAACGAGCCACAAATTCCCTAGATCGCAGGGTCTTCTTGTTCCCTTTCCACGACCCCCTGTACGATTCCCTCACACCGCCGCGCCTACTCATGCGCTTTCCTTACATGATGCGATTACAACGTTTCCAACGGGATATTTATTACATCGAAGTCGAAGTCTAATCGCCCGTTGCTTTACGTGTGTCATAGAAAAAAGAAGGAAGGAACCAAAAAAAAAATAAAACAAAGCAGCAGGAATTATCCGAGTGTGATCCAATTAACTCGACGATACGAAGATTTATATTATCAGTGGTTTAATTATCGTTAGATTAAGCGAAGGTCGATATTATGTGGGATAATTGTGTTCATTGAAATTTATTACATAGGTAGATATACATGCACATGTGTATGTATTTTTAGAAACGAATCGATCGGGATATAAATTATTACGAATCCTGCAGTCCGTGAGGATGGGTTGTATACATATAGGTACGTGTATATAGATAAACGCCATTTTTATCGCATATATCACAACCCACCCTACCACCACCCCCCCGGCAAAACCACCCCTGCCATAAGTACGGTTTCCGAATTTCATTGGCTCCCCAGAATTGCGCAACCCCCACTGGACAATTTCATCGATTCGGAATGGCTCCCGTTGTACATAATATACCAGCTTTGGAAAATCCCCCTCTGCCCTTTCGGTCTCAAAAAAAAAAAAGAAAGAAAAAATAGAAAAAGAAAAAACACAACCACAGCTCAAAATTTGATTCTTCCTCTACATTTTCAAATCACGAACTTCCCGACCCATCAGCAGATTTTCATCATATTTTGGTCCACCGTAGCATAAAAAAGAAGAAGAAGAAAAAAAAACTACGAAGGTAAATGTACTGCAGAGGTCGAAGTAGAACGTGCATTATTATATGCGTCTATACCCATAACGTGATATATAATATTATATAAACGGGTCCGGGAAATCAAATAGGTAACTCAAACGGCATCGGTCGAACGAACGGGCCCCTGCAGCTCTTCTGGATCAGATGGCCCCGGGGCGATTTGCATGCGGCCTTTGCTCCAGGTGTCCCATTATTTGCATACGAAAGGGTGTCCCGACGTACGCGCCGCGCGACTAACAGCGTATGTACGGTAGTCGAGCTTCGCTTATATACCTACCTAGGTATATAGGATAGCGTCTCTCTTTTTGGATATACGGCTGAACCGAAACTCTGAGATTCTTCCGATCGTCGTGCCACGTGAATCGAAAAAACCAACAAAAAAATCAGGTACTTTTTTCGATCTAAGAAAAAAGACTTTCCTCTCTTCTTCCGCAATGTCGAACGAAATCAAAAAAAAAAAGAAAAAAAAGAAAAGGGAAGCGATCTGGGCTACATGCGCGCCGAGATCGTTTATTTTGCGGTTCGTCATTGATGTGCACTTCCTTAGTTATTACTATTATTATTATTATTATTATTATACGAATGAGTCGGTTTTGATAGATTACATTGTGATGCGCGTACATATGTATTATTATATAGACAAATATTATTATACGTATTGGAGAGAGCCAGATGTTGAGAAATGTATGTGGCTTTTAAGATATACCTACTCCCGATGTTCTTACAATCTCGCTGATCATTCCTGATGGGATCTACCGCGTGGAAGAGTAACAGGTGGTACCAAGTCGATTCTCACCACTTTCTGGAAGAGAATTTATATATACCTATATGTACCGGCTGCCCGGGCTATCCCGATCAATTCCTCCCTCTACTCGCGTTATTATTTTATTCTTTTTCGATTTTACCCCCACGTGGTACATATTCGATTTTCTTTTTACTCGATTTGAACGGATTCGAAAACTATCAAATAATTGGGGGAAAAAATGAGTAAACGTTAATTAGTAGAAAACTCATTCTTTTTTGTCATCTGGCTTATTTTATTTTATTTTAACGGTCCGAATCCACACGATTTAATTATTCGATCTTACGACCAGAGAAGCTGGTATAATAATCAGACATCTACTCATATATGATACGCTTATAATGAGGACGGGAAAAATCTTGGCGTAAGTTTTTGCCCGCGTAATTAACTGATGTAATTTACGTCCTCGTTATATATTCGTTATTCGACTCTTCTTATTCGTATTTTGATTATTTTCTGTTTCTTCTTCTCCTTCTTTCTTCTCAACGTGCAGTTTTACCGCTGCAGTATACTTTTCGAGAAATAGAAGAGATAAAAAATTAAACAAGCTGGGAAAAAGAAATTGCGTACGGGGTATAAACTAGAAGTCGGCCTATTTATTTCTAGGATGAAGTAGTTAGGGGTAGAAAAATATGTGGTATATTATAGCCGCGGATGTATACCTATGCATATGTATAAAAGTCGAAGAAAACGAGCGTCCACTATGTGCAGTCGCTCGTTGATGGCGATCATAGCTATAAAGCTCTAGGGTTTAAATATTCAAAGTGGGTGGTTTTCTACGTGCATATTACATGCACGGTGAGCGGACAACTGATTACGTATATTTAGTTTAACCACTTACTGCATTAACCAAAGACATTACTGCATGTATACCGCGACTGGATGTATAGCTTCTAACATCCGCTACCGAACCACATGCGTACATTTAAGTGTGGAAAATGTATGAGGCAGAAAAAGAAAATGTAACAAAAAAAAAAAAAAGTCGATGGTTCGAAGCGCTTTTCGTACATTCGAAAATTACCTCATTACTATAAAAGATAATTGCGGAGTTCACGTCGCATTATATATTGCAATATTAAAACTCTCTGTTCAAATTTTCATAAATTATAATTGTATAAAATAAATCTGTCGTTTATAAATGAAAAAAATTAAATTTATAATAACACGCCCTTTTAGCATCCCATTCATATATTTTCGTACATCCATTTGGCACCGCGCGCGCGTTTACTAAGTTTAAGGGATGTTAGAATTTTCTGGCATCCGATTGGCCGGCCGTTTACGTAACCCCGTATATGTACATTTACCGCTCTTATGATATTACCATATATTTACATATCGGGGGTTAAGGACCCCAAAATACATATACATATGTATATACCCATGTGTACGGGGAGTTAAAGGGTTGTCGTTCCATCATCCCTTACAGTTACACGATTTCTGAGCAAAAGTATTTATGAAAATGAAAGATTTTCGACAGATTTTATTAATAGAAAAAATTTGTTCCTTTTATTTCTGCCTCATTCCCGTAGAGACGTTGAGATTTGTATTTTTTTATTTCTCATTTCTTTTCAAATATTTCATAGAGATACCAGTTTTTTTTACGAGCCGGGCGAGAGTTTTATGTGTACGTAGGTTTCGTATTATGTACCGTATATATGCCGCGGCGTTAGGTGAATATTTAAACTAAACTTGGGTAAATTTGATCGTCGTGGGAAACGAGTGTCTAAAAAAAAAAGTCTGTGACGGTGTCTATATATTCTATTATTTCTAAAATAAATGAGCGTAAAATAGACGAGCTCGGTAATAAACGTCTGCACATGTATTTACACGTAGTTTCGACGAACTGAGAATATATTATATACATACAACCCTAAAAACGGAATGGGAAAAAAAAAAGAAAGAAATATAGAAAAATTAAATACGAATTCTGCAAACGTTGTATCGAAAGACGTTATATTTGATTTTCATTATACTTATTACCAGACGCGTCCGTATGTATAACCCTATACCGACGAATCACGAGATTTCTATTTAAAAAAAAAAAAGAAAAAAATTGATTTTAAAACAGACGCGGATGGAAGATAAATTTTCGTTGAATAATTTTTTTATCTTCGTTCGTCTCTCTTTCTTTGATATCTGGTGGTATTTTTTTTTTTTTTTTTTTATTCAAGCAGACTACCTATATATATAGCTACGCACGCATGTGCCCGGTAATATCTACTACGACGAGAGGAAAAGGATCAGGCATAATATTTATTGCGAAATTGTAACGAGACACGACAATAATAAGGTCGAGTGTACGTATAATATACACGGGGTATTTGCTCTATACATTTCTCTACATTATCTCAAAGCTGATCGGTGCAGATAGCCTTCCATGCCGTTGCTGCCGCTGCAAACAACGTACGTAGCTTTTAATCCTAACCAGCTGAGTCTGCATCGAACGAGTTTCTATTTTTACAAATCAAATCGGATTATTAATAGATAGAAGAAATAAAGTAAAACGGAAAATGAAAACCAGCTAATGAACGTGACGCGAGATAAATTTCTGATTAGTCGCTGATAGAAATTTTTTGACGCCATCGCCGCGTCGGAAAAAACTTGAGAATAAAGTAAAAAAAAAATATATTTCGTACAAAGAACGCGTAAGCACGTATATATAAGGAGGGTCAGCCATGATCTCAGCCTGTGTAATTACCAACAATTATTAAACTAGTTTATGAATCGTCTCAATTAACGACTCGACTCCATTTCGCGACCTCCGCCCGCACGTCGTATGCGCATAGTACGTGTATTTTTAACGAAAGAAATATTTTCGATGAAAAAGATGGAAAGGAAAAAAGCGATAAGTCCCGCTGTGGATGTATGGAAAAAAAGATTCTGAAGAAAGGGTTCACTTCTCGTTTGGGTATACGATATCAAAGGATCGAAAGAAACTCTTTCCCACAGCTTTGTAGTCAGCGATCCGTATTATTCCCGTCGTCGCTGTATGGACGCCGTTATGCTGGTTGCATGGTTTGGTAGTCGTGGGCGTAGCCGTTACCGCCATGTGTTTCGAATGAATTTACATGGGTATGAGTTGCTCGTACGTTTCATACACCAACATCCAGAGATACATTAAATTCAACTGTATAACCCTGCGGTTAGCATGTGGACAGAGATTCTTCCCAGCACATGTTATACGCGCTGCACAAGAGCTAAGGAAGGGCGGCGGCCCTTTAGCTGCCGTATGCAGTCGCAGATCTTCTCATACTCATCCTCTTATCCTTCTTCTTCTTTTTCTTTTTCTTTTTCTTCCCTCTTTTCTTTGTTTATTCATTTTTCTTTCACGTTATTTGCAACGCGGGGAGATTACCGTCTGTATAAGGCATATAACGCGGCCCGTTCGCATCTCTCATTTTTATACGTACCTGGGTTAAGTTTTTCCAGATTTTACTACAGGTCCGAACGACACATACCGGTTTTGAATCGGAGCGGCGATGCGATTCTGCGGCATCTGTAACAGAAAATTAAAGGAAAAATGTGGTTAGAAAATTTCTTGAAGATCGACAAACCTTTGGGAAAATTTTAACACGAACGTTTCATGCTGAGAAAGTCTATATTCTATTTGTCGAGCGGTTCTCGCTCTACAGGCATCTGGTGTCTTTCGTGAAACGCTACATACACGTGGAATAGGTATATATATAAATACATTTCAGTCAATGTATAGTCTATATAGTACATATCGAATGATGTCATCGCGTAGTAGTAAACACAAGAGTATATATCGCGTCTGATCTCCGGTCTCTTTTCTCTTTTTATATTTCCTCTTTATTTCTTTCGTTTTTCATTTTTTTACTTTTTCATTCCGAACCGCGAGCATGTATAACGCGAGTTAGAGAAGAACTACACTTGGTTTTTAACGCCTAGTTATAAACCCTGAATCACTATTTTATTTAGCCTGCACGACTAGTTTTCAGCTGTTCCAAGTGTTGACGTTATTACATGACGTAGTCGCAGATGTATTACAAGTGACTATTTAATTTTGCGATTTGTCAAACCTACACTAATTTACATTTTCTAATTATCTCAACTCTCGCGCTGTACAGCGACCACAATTTATCACAATATATCGCGTACGTCGCCCCCATTTTTTTTTTTTTTATTTCCCTTAAAATTCTCTCAATATATTTTTTTAAATATTCTAAATTATTAGAATAATAATAACAACAAAAATTATTAGTTCGGCAATAAATTATACCGACGATTATTCTCGTTTATTTTCTATTTTTTTTTTATTATACCTTTTTTCTTTTTACCGTGTTCGATTTTGGTTTTGTTTTATTATCATTATACCATCGTAAAATTTATGCCCCGAGGGGGTTGTACGTATATATATGTATATGTATGGATATATGTATATAATATACTGTATATATAGCGATATATATCGAACAGCGAGAACAGCAGCAGCAGCTACCACGAGTTGAAAATCTGGAAGCCCATTAATCTCGAGATCACGCGTTGCCCTGAAATTTCGTCCGGGACCCAAAATTACACGGAATAATTTGTAGTTGGGCATCGTATGCGGACCCGATGATGTGCTTATAATGGCAGTTTGGGTTTATACCTCCTCTCTGCCCAAGGTAAAAGCATAAAGTCTTCCTATTCGTTTTATCTCCTTTTTTTTTCTTTTCTTTTTATACGTACTTCATCGTCTTCCCTCGCGTTAAACTCTCCCTATGTGTGAACCCTGCATGTACACATTCACGACGTGTATATATGCGACGTAAAATTCTTGGTAAAACTTGAGAGAGAGAATTTTTCCGATAACCCTTTCGAAAAAATCCCGTTTTTATTTCCCCTGTGCCTCCCTTATTAGGTAAAATAAAGAAAAGAGAAAAGGGAATAAAATAAAAAGAAAAATGGAAGAAACTGTTTCAAAGTAAGTGGGCAGGTTGTACGGTGAGATAATGAGTATCATCCATAGTGCGGTTTCAAATTTTATAATTAAGGGATCCGGCTTTATTATTTTTTTTTTTCTTCTTTCATTTTATTTCATTTTATTGTTTTTCCTTTTTTTCTTTCTTTCTTTCTTTTCCTCTCTAACGAATATAACCGAGCTTCGGGGGCCCATAGCCCCCCGCTCCACATGCACATGTGTTGAACACGTGTGTGTTTTTCAGGGTCTAAGACCCGCTCGCTTTCGTATACCTGAAAATATTACCCGACTCCTCGATCCGCTGATGCACGTTATACGTACGTATGCGAGATGTTCGAAGCTGCTGCAGTCCGGGAGTCACCTACGGTTTTTTAAATTAAGGGGGTCGTACGAGCTAAGGAATTTTCGACCGATGGGCGTCGGCGTGGTCGGCGTCTAACTTGAACTAACTTTTACTCTTGAAACAACTATATATACCGGGTTATTTTTCTTCTTCTTTTTTTTTTTTCTTGTTCCTTGGCTTATTCACACATTTATTAAGAAAGAAAAAAACGATCTTTATACCTGCAGGTTCTATACCTGACCCGGTAGATCGCTGTCCAAAAAACAAGACATAAAAAGGAAGGATCTTTGGATCTTTTATACTTATTTAAAAAATCCTTGATTTGATTTTTTTTTTCTTTCATATCTATTTTTACGTTAAGTTATTAACATACGTGTAATAATGTTTGCTGTTATTTTTTATATCTTGCACGTATGGAAATTAATGTTATACTCATACATTTGTCGCTCTAACGTTTTTCCTTTTTTTTTTCTTTCTTTATCGGATATTTTTTGTTTGTCCTAACCAAGTGGAGTAGAGGCCATGGTATCTAAAAAATGCGAAAATGTATACATTATAACCGGTACCCTAAAAGCTTCCCCCCTTCGGAGCGGCTTTCGCGCATTAGATTTTCATAAAATCCCCATAAATTATCGGGTTTGCTTTACCCCGTATAATATATATAACGTCCTTACGCAGCACGCACATAACTTCACATAATATTTATACCTCGTCCATACCGAAGGGGTTGAACCAAACCTTTTTACATCCCTTCATTATTTTTCGCAACCCTAACGACCCCGTATATATTCCAAAACATGCTCGGCAAAGGTTGAATTTCGGATCGATCCAAAAAAAGAAGCTCTCTCAAACCCCGAAGAACTTTTTTTTTTATCAGTTTTTCGTGCGTTTCTTTTTTTCTCTTTTCTTCCAACGAAAAAGACTCCGATTTCTTGGCCATGGTTTTTATTTTTTTCCTAGCAGGTACCTAGCTAATAGGGACTTCCTGCGGAGGGTGAGGATGAGGAGGAAAAAAAGGGAAATATTTCTCGTCTGAATGTGATCAAAGATTCACATATATACGTACATATAATATACATGTGTATGTGTGCTCAGCATAGAATTTCCATAGCATTAAACAAACCACGGTGGTTGTCCAGGAGTAGACGAAGCCACGAGACTGATATATTACGTGGACCCGACCTGACTGTTGCCTTTAAATATGTACCCAAAATCCGAACCCTTAACCGTGTACAGGTATGTATATCTTCCGTCATGTACGGGGTGGCGATTTTTTCCCCGATTTCATAAGAGAACCAGAATAAGCGTAACCTTCTTCGATTCGTCGTTAGAATCTCGGGGCCAAAAATCTTCTCAATCCGTAATTTATTCAAACAGTTTTCCAAAGGGGTAAAAAGAAAGCGGAGGAATTTCAAACTCGTCGGTCGAATTCGGTCACCCTATATAACAGGGGGAATGGACCGAAGATCGAAAGGGGTAAGTTAATGGTCTCCTTCTATTTTTCCGATCTGGGGGGCAGTGGAGAATACAGTCGATAGGTTGCATAGGTATTTCGATCGTTCGTCTTGCAGGGGTTGAATTTCTACGCGTACCTTATGGCTGCTGACGGGTAAAGGGATGGCGAAAAAGATCTGCATATATATATATGAGAAAAAAGGAAGAAATATATAC
Organism: Athalia cordata; assembly: GCA_963932425.1. Lineage (NCBI taxonomy): Eukaryota > Metazoa > Arthropoda > Insecta > Hymenoptera > Athaliidae > Athalia > Athalia cordata. Next base: position 4,676,177 of record OZ010627.1, read on the forward strand.
GTACATAGGTATATGTATGACTGGCGTGCAGATACCCCATTAATTTCGATCCGAGTCAAAGCATCGAACGAATATGTTGATCCCCATGATCGTGAGAATGTATCTTCTTCTTATTCAGTTTCTTCCGCGTGAAATACATACAAAATGCAAAATATACATGGGGTATATCCCATGTGCCAACGGAGTCTATAAATTTTATTCCATTATTATATACATATATACGTACACGGTTTAGATCCTAATTTATTACGACACATCGTCCAACACACAAGACGATATCTGCATGCCTAAACAAATTTTTTACCTTTTATTTCTCTTCAGTTTTTTTTTTATTTTACCCCCCATTCCTCTTTCTCACGTCGTTACGATTTTCCCACCTGTCCCATACCTTGTATATATGCATATACAGAAACGTATTTACACACGTCGCCTCGAATTACAATAGGGAAAAATACGTAAAATTTCAATCCGCGGCGGGTCTCCGAAACCAAGTAAATGTTCTCCGCGAATGCTAATCCGGGTTTCTATTAGTATACGTTACCGATGAATACCCGTGTAATAAGTCAGCCTGGATTTCTCCTACAGGAAATCCTAATCTTACAGGAAATAATTTCCTCCACTATTTTCTTACGTTTTTCTACTTTCGTCACGGTGAAAAATTTAAGAACTGTACTGGTGCGAGTGAAAAAAGATTTGAATCATTAGCTTATCTTTTATTAAAAAGAGGAAAACCTCCGATTTGAAATAGATATTTCGTTGGTTAGAAGCATACGTAAAAATTCGATTCGATAAAAATCTTCCGATAGTTGATCGGTTGGTTTTCGACGGTGTCGCGCTAAGGGGGCGCGTTGAGTAAATACGTGGCGCGTAGGTGTGAGTATAAAACAGGGTGAAGAAAATTTAGAAAGCAAAAAAAAATGCAGATACAAACAAAAAAAAAAAAAGATGAAAGGAATGAGAGTAAAAAAAAATAGTGTAAATGAAAGAGACCGAAAACTTTCACTTTTCGTTTTCCAAGGGATTCGTGTGGAACGAGGGTGGAATGTAGGGCACGTTATAGCGAACGAATGATAAAAAAAGAAAAGAGAAAAAAAGAATTGCTGAAAAGAGAAAATTTTGTTCGCGGCGGTATACAGAGATAACCTTTTTTTTTCCTCTATACCAATTACACCGCGTCCATTGCCATGAGAATGGTAGAGAAAAAAAAATGGGGGGAAAAATATGAAGAGGGGGTGAGGAGTAACGTGAAAAAGAAAAAAAAAACAGGAAAAAAATTCGTCGAAACGTACGTCTATTTGAGCTATACATGCGGGAGGTTCGTCAAATATTCACGATTGGACGATCGCTTCATTCTACCGTAGGTATATATATCTGGCATGTCCCATCAAGTTATATTGTGATAAACGTTTAATGAGCCCTTATCTAGCGCGTATGAATTTTTTTTTCGAAGGACGCCGATCACGTGGCCTGCAGGTATGTACGAGGTATATGGTCAGCGAACTGTCACGAATATATTTTACTAGTTTTCCCGCTTAAATGTTAATATAAAAAAAAATAATTAATGAGGTAGGAGAAAAAAAAAAACAGGGAAATTGGAATGACAAAAAAAAATTCCGTTCGATTCCCGCTGACGTATGATATATGTATGAGTAAACTACCTCGGATATATATCCATGTCGCCACCCCACATCACGTCGTATATGTGTATCAAGCCGAAAAAAAAAGAAAAGAAAAGAAAACGATAGAGAAACGTAAAAACGAGAAAAAAACTTTTCTCGGGATGTGGTCGTCGATGCCAATTCACCTGTTATTATTTTATTACGTACAGATATATGGATATTTACGTATAACGTACGTTCCTCATATATACAGCTGCTAAAATACAAGACATATTGTGATTGCGGGTAGGATATATCATGTGTATGCTACGCTTTTTTGCTTCACTACCTCACTAAATTCGATTGAATAATAAAAGAGAATATTGGTCAGCCCCGATAATCAGTAAAGGGAATCGTAATCGTTTCTACCTTCACGAAATAGGAATAAGAAAAGAAAGAACATCTTCAATCCAACCCCTCGACGACCCCCTTATGTAATAAATATTTCGTATCGTGCAGAATAAGATGAGAATATTATGGTAAAACTCGATACATCAGAGAGCGAGAGAGAGCCCTCGTGGTCTAGGACTATTAAATGGCCCCGCGATGAACGCGGAGAAGAAAAGAAAAAAAGATGGAGGCAAAAGAGAAAAAAAATCGTGGAGAAAATTACTAAACGCGATGCGGGCCTTGACTGCTTGCTTGTTTTTTGCTCCCTTTTTCGTATTATATCTATGTATATTATATTCTTACGTTATTCTTGGTTTATTCTGTCACGGACGTAGAATGAACTCGAAATAGGGCCCTGATACAACCGGCAGCAACAGCAACGGCAGCTCTTCCTCGTATAACTAAAGATATCAATCTGCAGGCCCATTGTACGTAGGCTCGTACCCTGAGATAATTTGACGCCCGACTGAAAGGCCCTGCACGGCTCAAATTCCGTGACGATATAATAGCAATGCCAACCGACCGCCCTTTTTATCCTATATACATGGTAATGGAAATGCTCTTAAACGTATATTCGACCCAAATCGCCGTCATTGGAGCGCATGAGAAATGAGAAGAATTTTTTTAAGACAAATAAGAAAAACTACACACTGTTCTCGTTCATTTGATTCATCTTTTTTCTTTCTCCTCTCCGAACGAGTTACATGGGATATAAATTTGAAAAAGAAAAACTAATGGAAAAAAATTAGAAACAAAATCTATATCGCGTGAGCATAAACTCCGTTAAAAGTTGTAGGAAAAAAAGAAATAATCAGCCGATATTGAGGATTTAGATGTGAAGTTTTAGGGCTCGAGGGCCCTGCGGAGTGTATAAGATCAGAGATTTTAACGAGATCTTCGTCTCGCGAGTTGGTATATCCTCGGGGAATATATGTAAGGGCGGGAAACCGGTTTTAACTGAGAAAGCAACGGGACGCTGCTGATCAAGCAATGGAGGAGAATGAATAGCTGCGTTGGGGCTAGCTTAGCTCTGCCGGAGTCCATCGAAAGAACGAAAAAACACCGCGTGCATCGCGTCCCGACGGCGAAGCGACGCCAACCGACGGCCAAATCATCCGCTGTACGACCACAACGCTCGACGTGTGTCCTTCGAAAAATCGTTGTTCGTTTCGAAAATTTGTACAATTAATCGTGGAATGCACGGTGCAAATATTCTGCTCCGAAAATTTGGCGCAAAAAAACCAAAAAAAGAGAACAGAGAAAGGACCATTTTTAAATGCCATTCACGTATTATCGGCTAACGAGTTTCTCGCGTGCGATGCACAAATATAAATGTGAAACGATATGTTAGTTTTAAAGCCAAAGTGCAGCTACCGCCGTCATGATTTGGTTTTGAAAAATTTCTACGGGGGGTTCGAATTTATCGTCGAAATGAAAATTGATCGCGTTTACATTTGCTTTGTTTCGGTCATTGTGATCGATTCTTTAAGCCGATGTTTGGGGTTCGCAGGTCTAAATCTGCTGCCGCACAGACGTCAGTCAGAGCTGACTTATGGGTATATACGGGATGTATAATAACGTCTGAAGGTTCGACAAAATTGGGGGCTGGCTACAATTTTCTCTCGAAGAGATCGAGTTTTATTCTTATACAGGGAATATAATGTGAAATACACAGACACACGCAAAACCTCACAATGCCTAATTCTTTCTTTTCTTTGGAAGCTATACCTACAGCTGATCCTGATACAGAAGCAACGAATTACGAAACCGACGACAAACGGAGCTCCGGGCGACGGACGGCCCTTAGGTCTATTTATCTTCTTTATTCCCTTTAACCCAGGATCTGTCACACCGATATAATAGACTCTTCACCTTTCCGAAAAGAAAAAAAAAGAAAAAAAGAAAGAAATTTCCACCTTATATTCTTTCGTTTCTACGTGTATAATACCAACCTGCCGCAAACTTCGCCGCACTTTACCTGCAAGTATTGTAGTAAAAACCCCGAAACCCCTCGAAATAACGTACAGTTCGTTGAACCTGCCATTGGCACGCGTCACTTTTTTTCTGTTACATGATTTTTTTTTTCTTCTTTTATTTCTCTTTCCGATGGTTTTTTCAAAAAAGCTAGCGTAAGTTGAGCAACTCGACGACGTGCCACAGAGAGCGAGAGAAATTGAAAAGATCGTTTGTCACCTGCGGGACTTTTGACAAAAATGCTATGTGAAAAAAAAAAAAAGAAATGGGCGGGAAATGTAATTTTCAAGGATCTATATTTCAGAAGAGGGCGTTTTAAAACCGACCTACTAGAGTACCTGTTCCGAAAAGGTGCTTAAGACAGCTCAGCTATAACTATAGCTGTCCAGGTACGAGCGACATTATAAACCCAGTAAACCTCGACGACAGAATTATTTGACGTGACGAATCTCCTTGTCATAGTGAGAAAATTGAGGGTGTCATCTCTGACCTTAAGTAGCCATGAAGAAGAAAAATAAATTATCTTTGTAGTTTTTTTAACCTGCGATCACGATGTCGCAAATGTTAGAACAAAAAAAAAAAATCAACTGCCCCGAATTTTTTTCTTTCTTTTTTCTATATTTCTTACCTGGTCATCATCATCACCGGTTGGAGCGAACTCTTTAATGCGGAGAGAAGCGTCTCGTAGACAGTTTAAAATTAATCGGTGGTTTTAATTAATAAAAATTGTTCACTTTTTTTTTTTTTTAATTTTTGTCACATTGAATTAATCAACACTCCGGAGTTATAATACCGCACTTTTTTCTTTGACGGTGAATATCATCTTTTTTCGTATTATCTGTTGCACGTAAAAAATGTCGATGCAGTCAATTGTAAAAAAATGTCTGGTGAAGGAAAATAAATTAAGGAGCACATTTTATAGACGATACGATGTGAAACGCACACGTTGCGTTTTCCAACCGCATCATAATCATCAGCACCGTCGCGACCACGCGATACGAGGAAAAACGTTCTACAACCGGAAGACCCGAGTATTCGATACGAAGACTTGAAAAATGCATCCGGATCATCGGATCGTTGATACGACCAAAAGTCAGTTGCAAAATGACTTTTAATTTTATGATGAAAAACAGCATACAAGTGAACACTGTTCGTTCTTTTCGAGGCACTGTGTGGAGTGGAATGTCCGGATCCACGATTAATGTCAGTGAAAAAAAGGGCGAAGATTTTTTGAATATTATTTGACGGGAGTGAAGACCACCACTTCGTGATACATGATTTTTACGTAACCATGAAGGGTGACCGGATGACCATCGGCACCATGGAGAATAAGCGGTAGCGGCAGCAGTGTCGGTGGTGGAAGGATATCGAGAAGAAGAAACTCGAAAAACGATCATCTGCACGGAACGACCGTGATCGGTATCGTCATCGGTATCGAGATGTGATGTAAAAGTCGAGATCCACGAAGTATAATCTTGACAATCAGAAGCAGCAGTTGTAAGCAGAGCTCGATCCACTCTCGACGACCCGCCCGAACGCTCTGCGCCCCGTAGAGTATCCCGTGCCCGATCACAACCGCTCAGCGCATGTGCCTCTTACGCATACAACTATATACTCGATGTATATACCAACTACACCTACACAACACACCTTCTCACCTACACCTACATTTTACACATTTATACACCCTCCTACATTCACAATGAAAACGGTGAAAGGCGTCGCGCGCGCGCTGTTCTTTCGTTCCATACGAATCCGCGTAGAGCGTCGGGGAGCCACCGACAGATCGCTGAAGACCAACCCCAATGTGCGTCGAACTCGTCCCTTATACGCGTTCATATGTGTTCGGGGTAGATATCTTTGTATGTGTCGACACGGAAGGGGAAACATAAAGAGAGGGGATAGGGGCTGGTAGGGGGATGAAAAATATCATCCCCACCAACCTTTGAGGGGTGTGTTTTAGATTTTCTCCTTTCTTTTTTTTTCTCTCTTCTCTCCGTTTCCCCTACACGAAGAGTAGAGAGTTACCGTGTGCATCAATGGGTATGGGAACTTCTCGTACCGGTCTTGTCTTCGCCTTCTCACGTGCAGGTGGGGAAAATAACAAAATCAACATATCTTCATACGGTGTTCAAATGTTCCGAATATTCCGTATACTACTCTATTCTTCAACTTCTCACTTCCTATCAGTTTTGGAATTCTCTTTAACTTATCCATTTTTTTTTCTCCTTCTCATTTTTGGCTCCGCATTTCTCTATCGTGAGGGAATCGAATCTTGAATATGATTTTGGTTTTTCATCGTATAACAAGTATCGGATAAAAACTTGACAAATAAAAGTCGAATAAAAAATGTGAAGAAAATTGTATTTTAGTCGCTGGATTGTTTAATTGGACACCGTGTGTTTAATTAGCTGCGGGAACAGTCGTGGCTCACAAAGTAATTACCTACGTGAAACCCGCTTCTTCGATACATACGCACCTTATATACCGTTCAACAGCAATGTAACGGATCGGGTTAATCTTTTTTTATTCTTATTAATTTTTCTTGTTTTTTTTTTAAATATTCCGAATACGAACACGCGCTTAAGGTGAATACGTTGGAAATTAACTAGCGCGGTAGATATTTTTAAGTATGAAGTGTGTAGATATATAACGTTGGCTGTTAGTTATAGTTATTTTTGAATTATATCTAACGTAAATCACCCGTGTTCCGCATATTTCGCGCTTCGTATAGGTACGTGAGAAATTTTATCACTGAATATGCAAACAAGTGCGGTAGGAGAGATCCATTCAACAATTTTCAGTAGTCTAGGTCAACGGTACGATAAACCGATCCCGCTGATCGCCGGAATTTCGGATGACAAAAAAGAAAAAGAAATATTATTTCCTAGAGAAACTCGTTTACGAAATTCACTCGTACACCGAATTATTATTCAATCTCTTATAATTCCTGTCTTGAGGGTGGAAAAAAAAAAGAATATCAATAAATCTCAAGTATATAAATTAAAACGGGACAATTAATAAAAAATCGTAAAACAAAGCTGTGCTACCAAGCAATAAACCATGTACAGCTGCTACGCTCATTAATTTAGAAGGGTTCGTTCCAATTAGGGTTGAATATTCGGAGTATATTTCGATTGTAATATAATCGTTGTTATACCGCGATGAATTCTAAATCCGAAATTTTTATTCTTACCGCACATAATTTCTATCTATAATCCTGTAAAAAGTATAACATAAAGCAGGGCAGAAACTCACCCGTCGGATTGCTGCAACACGCGTTCTGCAGACTCGACGTCTTTTGATACAGTAAGTAGAAACAGCTCAAGCTGCATCGGCACAGACACGTAGAAAATTTTTTTTATTTCTATCTTTAGAAAATTGGACAACATCCTGCACTCGAAAACACTTTTGTTAAAGTTTTTTCTCATCTTTAATTTCTTTTTTACTATTTGTTTCTTTAAGTTTTGCACATTTTTTAAAATTTTTTTCATCAATTTATTTGAATCTTTACACGATAATTATGATATGCGTATTTAAATTTTTTTTTTTTTCAATATTCTGCGTTCGATGTTCGTTATTTTGAAGAAAGAGAAAATTTTCTGAATTAGTTTTTTTTTTTTTTAATTTTAGTTAAATTTGTTAAAATTCGTTGTTTCTCTGGTTTAATTGGTAATTTTGAATAATGAAATTGCGTCGTTGTTAGTCGCAGTGGTTTTCGTCTAACGTAACGTTCCTTGAGCTATACATACGTCTTGCTATCTTATCACTTCATGCTATCGGTTATCACAAAACCGAGCTGCGAGCTGTTTATCACTTGGTTATTCATACGCGACTGATAACGATATAGTTATCGCACCTTATACTCGCTGCACAACGCCAAGGTATGCCACGAGCAATGTCAACTTTGTTTGTCCTCCTCATCGCTGTATCTTATTCATATATATAGGAATTATATGCCCAAGCGTTTACCCCCAAGTCGTACACAACACCATACCATCTATGTATATTATTAAGAGTACATATGTACATTGTACGTATATAAAATTTATTATTAGTTTTTTCCTGTTTTTTTTTTTTTCTTTTCTTTTTTATTTAAACTTTGTCATCGAGCCTCTGAGAGTCTGCGAGTTTTTTACGAATAAAAAATGGAAAAAAAGTTTCTCTCATTATACGTGGCACGTTAATTGTTTTAAAATTAATTTTCAATTATTGGATGAATTTTTTTTTTCGTTCATTTTTCAATCGAGATAAACTTGAACGATATATTTTTGTAGCGATAATCATATCTAGAAGTAATATGTGCGGAGGTATACGACGATGATGGGAAGGATGTGGGAATACATGGTATGAAAATTGCGAAATGTGAATGAAAGTAAATGAAAAAAAAAAAAAAAAAAGGGAAAGAAAAAATTTGTAAAAAGATTGAGCGAAAGTCAGAGGGTGAAACGGCAACCGCTCTACCAAACGTTCGACTGGCGTTCCAGCGAACGCGAGACGGCGAGGAGGACGGCGACCTATTTCCCCTTCACTTATTTCACCCACCCTTCGAATTCCTGTCATCCCTTCCCGCCTGCGGTACAAAAACCTGAAGGTTCAGTTCTCCAGTCTCCCGCCACCACCTCCCACCCTATGGGTTTTGGAGGTGAAGAGAGGATTTCGCGTAGCCTAGGCGCATGAACGCTCCTCCCCATAAGCCACAACGCGCCTGTCATTTCGATTTTTATTCTTATTTTCGTACAAACCCGCCTCGTTGTGAAAAGCGCATAGGGAAAAATTCTACCCTACTACTACTTATTCCTAAACCCCGCCTACCTGAGTTCCTTTTTTTTTTTTCCCCACGTATTATGTATCCCTACAATACCGCTACGGTGCGCGGTACGATGTACTTTCGAACATGGCGGCAACGTTGTCAAACTTCGAGAGCTTTCCGTTAGGGGTGCCATAAGTCCAGGGTATGAATTCCCGCGAAAAGCAAACGCCACCTATCGAAAGACTCGGTAAGTAAGCAAGGAAAAACCACCCCTAGAAATATTTTACTACCCGTTAAGGGTTCTTCAATGCGAATCGAGGACCTTTGGACACGATCGATTTTTTTCTTCCACATGGTAAAACGACGCGACAAAAAATTGGAAGGGGGTAGTTTTACCCTCGACAACCCCTGGAATTTTGTCGGTTGAAATGTAGCCTGTAAATTTCGAGTTACCAACCACCAGCTGGAGGATCGCAGGGTCTTCGAAACTCTTCACCACATTTCTCTCTTGTGCGGGAAAGAGAAACAAGCTCAGATATATATATGTGAAGTCGAGAGTTGAATGAAGGGACAGGAAAGTTTACCGCAGTTGGTTACCAGCCGGTAGCGGCATCTGTGCGATTTAAATCGCAACAAGATTTCACCCCTTTTTTTTCTATTTTTAGCCAGTGACGCTCATCCACCCTTAAGATTCCGCGATCTTCTACAACCAACCCCCAATTTTTCTTTCCACGATCAATCAGATCAGAGCATTCTTTTACACCGAGTCATGGTCTGGCAATTTAATTATAGGTATCAATCAGATGTTGATCGCTAGATGCGAAATTTTTTTTTTTCAAAAAGCTCACTACGTGATCCTCAGACGATTAACTTTTTGAGAGGGGGTTGTCTCGCCTACTGATTCTTTTCTAATCTTCTTCGGCGCCCGTGGTTCTGATTGGACTCCGACTGTGAAATGTTTTAACATGTATATCACGTTGCAGTATATGCGCAACGAATATACCTGCGGAGCAATGGAAAATGCTGGAAAGGAAGTAAAATATAGTCGGCTTTTTCGGACCCCTCTCCCCGTGACGTCGGACCCCCGCTGAGGGATTTAGCTAAGTAAGCACGATGACGCGTGCGACGTTACTGTGTACGGTACCAACGGATTACCAACGTAATTGATTTCATTTAAATAGCTAAACGCGCGATATCACCAGGCCAATTACCCCTAATGGAGAAAACACCCCGCTACTCACGATCCTCCGTATCTTTTTTTACTTCGATCGTCTCTAGAACTTAAAACCTGATTCAATCGAGCCCCTAAATTTTTTGGATATATCCCAAGTTACGTATGGGATCCTTCGACCTTAAAAAAAAAGCCACCTGCTTCAGCTTCGGGGAATAATCTAATGCTAGACTTTTTCAAATGAACGATGTATGTGAAACACATGTGTATAGGAAATGACCAAAAGGCCGCTGACTATTTCTAGGTACCCTTGACCAGGTCCTCGCACCCGCCCATTCCTCGAACGTCCTTCGGGCGCGGTAATAATTCCCATAGGTTACCAACGTCTAGGATAACACCAGAGCTATATCCGAATACCTGCAGTCCACGAGCAAGTTTTAAAGTCTAGAGTCTCGGATATATTCTACCTGCGCGAGTCGTTCTATCCATACCAGGGGTCGTTGTTGGAACTCAGGTAAGAACAGGTATCGAAAAATTACAAGTGTTGGTGAACACTGGACAGGTGTATTATATATATGTGCACAAATATTAAAGACACACGTACAAATAAATATCATAGTGTATAAGAAATCCCATTCGCTTGCAGAGGTTCAGATTTTGGTATATAATACGTACATATATAACCACGTTGCTGTATAGAGTGTAGGAAAGAAAAACGGTGAGAAGGTGCCATCGAGCCTAACGACTTTGGTTCCTTTTTTCCGTTTTTCCTTTTTCCTTTTCATATTCTTTTGAAAGTAGGTTCGGTATCGTATATTTGCGTGGGTGATTTTGTGTACCTAGAGCGTCGGCTAAGTGTCGGCACTGCCGCATTACCTGTGCTTTTATATATCTATATACATTTCTATATACATAACGTAAAGTCCTCGAGTCAAAAAACGCGTTGCGGTAAACAGGTGCCACCTTCCTCCTAATTGAAAGTGTAAACAGTGGAAAACGGGCCAAAAACCCTCGGAAGTTCACGCCTCGAAAACCCACGCTATTAGCGAGTCTTAGAGACGTCTATTGTGTAAGGGTGGAAATTACAGGTGCAACAGGCTATAGATATAAGAAACTGAGAATCAATTCCTAGAATTTACAATATCGATTCAAAAGTCACTGATTTTTTTTACTGAAGAAAACAAGTGCGGTGACCTTCGTTTTGTCGTTTAATTATGATTGAAAAATAAGTGGATTGCGACTCACCTGTTTGTTCGGGCGATTCGGCAGGATATATGAGTCACGTGTTTTCCGAGGCGTCTCGATCGGATCTGAAGCAGAGAGAAGACTAGGATCACAATCAGGAAGCTGCAACGGCTCCTTGGCACTGCAGCTGCTACAACACTGACCTGGTCGCTGAGGCGACGTACGTCCCGTTCCCATTCCGCCCTCACTCTCACACATGTTTAAAAATTACCAACGCATTCACGTCTCTTGCCTATACGCATTCCCAGATCTCCCGCCCTAAAATCTCTCCCTATACGATACGCATGATAAGATGCCCCAAGACCAAAAACCAGGCCCTTAAAATCCCAAGTATAAGGCTCGCGAGGAATCTGGGAGAGAAAAATATACGAAGAACTTACAAAAAAAAAAAAGGGAAGAAATCCTTAAGTTTCTTCAAAACCTCGCGCGCAAGAAGCTGATCGAATTTTTTTTAATTTCTGATTTTTTGTTCTCTAATGAAACGAAAAAAAAATCGAAAACCTACTTACTGCGGCGTACGGTATTTTTTTTTTGTGAAGCTATATTATTTTCTCAATGAGTAATTAACGTAAGAGATATGCAGGTGTTCCGTTTCGTTAATTTTTAGTTTTTTTAGTTGGAAATATATTTTTTTTCCCCGGTGGATCTGGTCCATCGGAGTCATGGATATTATGTTAATCCTAATCATCGTGTTAGCGGAGAACCTGGTTGGTATTCGAAAATTTATTCAACGATTCTGTATAGAGTTTACGATCCGGTCCAGGGACATCGTGTATTTTCTGTGTTGCCTGTGCAGCAGCAGCAGCAACAGCAGCAAAAGCAGCAGCAGCAGCTCCGGCTCGCTCGCTGTCTTCTCTTCCGCGAGGCAGCGTTTGGACGCGGACTGCTTCGTTATACGAAATATATTATTAATTATGGACGGTTTTGAACACTGAAATTGAAGTAAATTACACCGACCGTATAGTAAAGCACACGATAAACAGGGCCATTAAACCTGTATGGTATAGCGTGCTTTCCTGCATATAAATACCTGTTTATAATCAAGTAGAAATCACTCGGTGAACGGAACCGAAGAATTACCAACCTCGATTCTAAAATACCCACGATTAGAAACCAAGAAAAATAACACGACTCGCGCTCGGGCGGACGATCAACCCAAAAATCCCTCACCAGCTGTGCACAGGTGCTTTTTCTGAATAATAAGAATTTTATCATCGTCGCATCTACGAGAAGAAATCTATAAATAACTATTCCTGAATATTTAAAACACCGGATTGAACGCGCCAAATTTCACACCGTTTATAATTTACGGTGCGAATCGGGAGATATTTTTTACGATTCGGATTCGATTCGATCCGATTTTTTGGCCCCAGGAATTTTCTTTGTGGTAAAATTTCTATGAATATGATGCGAACAAAAGTGCGCATCGAATTTAAGCGCCAACGTTAGATAGGCCGTCCTTCACGTCTACGTACGCGTATGTGGAGAGAATTACGCGTAGGCCACGGTATATATTTTGCATTTCCGATTACGCGGTTACGATAAGGTTCGTGAATCACCTGAGTAATGATTCATCAGTCGCGCATTACGAGCTGGTTAATTTATCGCCTTGGTTAGTTGGCCACATAGGCGCACGATGCGCGATGGTATGCGATGCGTACGTCTATAGGTCGCTTACAAACCTACCTATAAATTCCATGGCTAATCGACGCAGCGATCTAAATTCAACACCCAGCAGCGCCAGCGTCAGCAGCAACGACAACAGCTCAGCTCTATAGTATTGTAGGTATAAACCTGCATTCGCGATTTCTCAACAACGATAACCGCCGATCAACGCCATCAAAATTCCGTCAACGTACCGATCGCTTCTAACTACTGTTACAAGAAACTACCGAGCATATTTATTATACATACCCAACAACGCAATCGCCACCTTCGACTTTCCAACGGAATTTAATATTCGATTCGATTCCCCACTTTGTTTTCAAACCCCCCCGATTCTACCCCATTTTCAAACACCCCAATTTACGGATAAACTGAAACCCCCACCTGTATACCTACGCGTTCCCTAGACGGGATATAATTGGCCTGATGTGGAGAACTTCGGGATGCAACTATGCGCACTAATGTTGTACATACCTATACACGCATGAAATATATACGTGCATGTGTCGGGAGGGAACGACGGTGGTGCTAATTGGGCAGCGGGTTTCCAAAGGGGCCGATAATTAAAAATATGGTCGTAAAGTTGACAAAAGTCGTTATTGCTCGGTAAGCGCAGTAGACCGCCGAACGTACGTTGGACGAAACTGACGCGGTCGAAAAAATTAGAAACGAGAAAGAAAAGGAAGAAAAAAAATAGGAAGAGTGGGGGAAGAAAAAGTTCCGCACATTTCATTCGCAGTTTAGCTGACGTTGCGAAGGAACAAGTAAAGTAAAAAAAGTGACACTTCATTCAATTTTTGCTGCGGATCGGTCATTTGACCGTAGGTAGAATAAAACGAGATGAAAAAAAGGACGATAAATCGATTATAACTCGATCAGTTTTGTAGGTAGATCAATTTGGTTGGCTGATTTGGATTCCTGGGCTCAAAATACATAAGAATAGCCTATGAGCGCCTGTTGAACCATATCAAAATTGGAAGTTAATTTTTGACACCAAAATCGAAAAGAATTTATTTTGTCGATTTTGGGGTCAAAAATCAACATTTTTTTAAATCGATCGTAGGACACTTTTCTGACGTATTTTGACCTGAGGAACACGAATCTGCAAGTTAAATTGATCTATCTATAAAATTGATCTAGTTATCGCCAATTTATCGCTCTGAAAAGTAAAAAAATGGAGATATCTCGATAGGATTTATTCGTAGATCAATTTAGTCGATGGATTCGTGTTCCTGAGGTCAAAATACGTCAGAAAAGTGTCCTACGATCGATTTTAAAAATACTTCATTTTTGGCCCAAAAATTGAAAAAATCCAAAGGGGTATACCTTAGATTTTTGTCGATTTTTGGGTGAAAAATCAACATTTTTTTAAATCGATCGTAGGACACTTTTCTGACGTATTTTGACCTGAGGAACACGAATCTGAAAGTTAAATTGATCTATCTATTAAATTGATCGAGTTATCGCCAATTTATCGCTCTAAAAAGTGAAAAAATGAAGATATCTCGATAGGATTTATTCGCAGATCAATTTTATCGATGGATTCGAATTCCTGAGGTCAAAATACGTCAGAAAAGTGTCCTACGATCGATTTAAAAAAATGTCGATTTTTGACCCCAAAATCGACAAAAATCTAAGGTATACCCCTTTGGATTTTTTCAATTTTTGGGCCAAAAATGAAGTATTTTTAAAATCGATTGTAGGACACTTTTCCGACGTATTTTGACCCCAGGAACATGAATCTGCACGCTAAATTAAGCTAGGAATAAATCCCATCGAGATATCTTCATTTTTTCACTTTTCAAGTCGATAAACTGGCGATAACTCGATCAATTTTATAGATAAATCAATTTAGCTTGCGGATTCGGATTCCTGGGCTCAAAATACGTAAGAATATCATAAGAAACTCTATAAAAAAAAATGTCGATTTTTGACCCCAAAATCGACAAAATTCAAGGGGTATACCTTAGATGAAATTGGAGCATCGAACCTGCGCCTTCAGACACGTCCGATCGATAATCAATTTTATTTTTTCGAACGTTTCTTTCGCAAAAAATCTTTTCGCAAATTATTCATCGACACAGTTGCGAACCGCACCAGCGTAACGAATCATTGAATTTTATCGTATCAATTGCAGTCGGTTTTATGAGGTTTGTAAATTATATTTATCCGCTCCAAGCTCCGCGTATGGAAAATCTTAAAGGCGTGGCGAAATAATCTGCATATGCATGGAATGCGCGGAGCTAATTACCTATCCTCGTATCTGACCAGCATCAGAAAGTCGCACACTATATAGTCAAGAAATAATCTGTCAATGCAATAAAGTCAGGTGTATGTAGATATAAAATGTAACAGTTGCAGGCTTCAACCGCAACGTCATTTACCTATTTAATATTTACAACTCTTTCATCTGGAGAAACATTCGCGTTTTTTTTCCGATAAGAATTTGTAGCGCGTATATCGTACATCGAAATGAGGTATACATAATACAAAGTGCAACTTTGTATGCATCAAGGTGCAGTAAAACAAGAGAATTTTTTCAAGCCACAATCCAGAAGCGGAGGCGCACCTGCATCTTTATATTATTCAAAAAAACAAAAGAAAGAGTTAAATAAAAAACAAATGAAATAAAATTTTCAACGTGTGATCCACAGACGCACCGGCGATTACCTTACATTACTACACCTTGATATGATATAGGTTACTTTGACTCCGTACCTACTATAATTTGATTACTCGAAAGTGCAAGACGCCATTTGCCAGATAGAGATCTGCCAAACGATCTTTTACATCGGAATAAACGCAAAAAAAAAAAGAATCTTCAAGTTCAACATACCCCAACATAGTGTTCGTATTCAAAGTATCTGCATACCCGTACGCAAATTCGATGGAAAAAATGAGTGAATAAAAAAAAAAAAAAAGAAGAAAAAAAGTAAAATAAATATAGGCACCTGTCCCGCTTGTATAGCAATTGCGATCACCGGACATTATACGTACACGTACACTCGTCTCGCGAGTCTTGAGAGATGTTTTCGAGTGGTAAGACAGGTTGATGTGACGTACGATACATACGTATAACGCAAAAGGATGAGAAGTAGCTTCGGGTAGATACAGAGGAGGAATATTGCAGCACGAGGATCAGAGACGGCTGCGGACTGTGTTTCAGCTGTTTTATCTCGGTGGTCTTTCCGTTGTTCGTTAATAACATACAGAAAAGGTACCCCGGTGATTGATGGCGGTGGGTCATGTGTAGTGGGCATCGATTATTACATCGCTACTTTCTTGTTACATTCAAAATGAATGAGAAATTCGAAGCGATATGTGCAGTAACTCCTGTGGTTCGAATGGAACTTGTAGATATCACGTTACGTCACATCGCAGTAGTTCTGATAATAAACCATACGGATGTAGAAAAGTCCGAAATTTTTATGGCGCACATACCTCTTCGGTAATTGTGAGCTACCGATCGTTACACACTCGATAGTATCACCTCATCAACGGCAGCCATACAATCAAATTGATTTACAAGTCTCATTAGTTATTCAAAGATCGAACGATCGAGATCAACAAGATCCTCCGTACCTTCGTGTAGTAAAAAATACTCGTTTGTTTCTCGTACAAAATTGTCCAACCGTCTGACCGACCGTCAAATTGAACGTCCGAAGGATCATCACGGAATGCGAAAGTAAAAAGAGAAGGAAGAGATTTTTTGTTCGTAATGGAAATCATCTCTGATGTACGTTCCATCGAATGTACGTAGTTGTATAGATATACTTCTCTACGTACTGAAATCAGATAGTAAAGACGCCGAGATATCCGTCCATCTAATAATGTCGGTGGTCGTAAGTTTAGTTACGTTCAAACCAATGGTGACACGTGTTCCCACGGATGCAGCTACCGTGTAGGCAGACACGAGAGTAGGTACACGAATACAGCCGGAGCAGGTTGCGGTCGCAGGACGAGACAGGACGATCTACGATCGTAGAGTAATAGTTTACGTATATCTATTCGTTACAAAAGCGACTGGCTATCCGACCAACCGCCCACAAAGAGTTATCGCAACTCTCGAGGCGACTCTTCTTTATTTTTTTTCATTTTTCCCTTTTATTCTTTTTGCCTCTTTTTTCATTGCATAATAAGCGAGAAACTCGACCCCCATAAAGAAGCCGAGCGACCCACGATGTACGGTGCATATATATGGTACGGGGAAAATTAGAATCGGAGATCTACGCGTTTGAATTAAAAGGTATTGGAGAAATAGAAAGTTGCTTTTCGTATTGGTTTGTTAATCTTCATGGTGTAAATATTACAGCGGTTATATTGTACCTACGGGACTGCAAGGCTCGTAATGTACAATAAATTGACAGCCCATTGCGCAGGTGTCAACGCGCTCTGTATGGGAAACGACGAGACAGGCTCAGCTCTCTTACCTTCGATAACTATCTTATGGGTTGGGAGAATCTTCTATCTTTTTTTTTTTCTTCTTCTTTTCTTTTTCCCATTCAGTTTCACCTGGCCGATCATATATGTATGTATAGATATGTATAAATATACATATGTACCTGCAGCGTCCATACCTGATGTTCAAAGTCCCTATGGGAAACGGTCGCATCTCTTCGAGTACAAATCTAATTGGCGAATTCTGAGTTGACCAAAACCTCCGCGCGATTTATCGATACCTACTAGATTTTGGAACCGTTTTACCGAATTTTCAAAATATTCTAATCGAAAGACATTCGTGATGCGGTATAGTTCTGTGTGTATCGGATGTGGTAAACGTATTCACACACCTGCGTCTGATCCAGGTTATAATACAAAATGTATAAAAAGTGAGTTGGAAAAAAAAGTAAAAGAAGTAAAAGCGGCTAGTAGTAATGAAAACAGGATAGCCAGCTAGACAAAAGCCTTAAATAATTATATTTGATCGTGCGGACTTATAATTGAAAGAAGAATGTTCCAGTGGTTAGGTATTCACCTAGGTGCTATGAAGGTGTGTGAGATTTTTCAAGATTGGAGTAGAAGCATAGGAGAAAAACCGGTAGCAAGTAATTCGATCCTTTCAACCCTGAAGAAACTTTCGATCCGAAGGGTAACGTTAAACCTTTTGAAATTTGGGTTACTGCTCGAAATAGAACAAAAAAAATGAAGAAAAAGAAACTCACGTGCGGTAAAACATGCGTACGGTCGATCGATCGATCGTCGATTTTTTAAACTGCTCAAAATTCCAGCAAAATCGTCATCAGCGGCGATGATTCGTGTGCAACTCCAAAATTGATTATAGTTTTCGTATAAATCCATAAAAAAAATTCCTTTTTTTTTTCTTCACCTCCACCCCTTTTTCACATAATCTAACAGTTGGATCTGAGCGTCGTTAATGAGACGGTGTAACACGTGAAGCCTTCCGTCGATTATTTTATTTGTTTATTATTATTCTTCTTCATTTTTTCCCGATTCTTTTTTTTCCTTTTTCCTTCGTTTTCTTGTTTTCTTTCCTTTTATTCAACCGGTGTACAGGATATCCACATGGTACACATATGCGTATATACGATATACGAAAACACGTAAGTAAAACCTACCTGCAGCCTACCGTAAGCTGTTAACGCGCGTGTAGCATATTTTATCGTAAGTTTACTGTAGTGGTTATTAGGTGCAGAGGACGCGAGACAGATTGTTATCGCTTGTAATAAACCGAACGAGCTGGCGTGGGCATATAGTTAAATATGTGGACCATACGTACGTATAAAAACACTCGTATATTTTATATATATATTATACATATACGTAGACGTGGTACGTCGAGTCGAAAAAGAATGCACGCATATGTGTGTAACTTACTGTGGTATAATTCTTAAGAAATTTTAATTGATAGACAATTATGGTGGCTCATTATTACAGTCGTGCAGCTATCTCACGACGATTATGTTCCAACGATGCAGAGCTGCGCCGCACTGCACACACGTGGACTCGAATAAAGTTCCTTCTTTGTATTTTATTTTATTATTTTTTAGAGTCACTTTTTATTATTATTATTATTATTTATTTTTATTACTACAGCGGAAGGAAACTTTTTCTCTTTTTTTTTATATCTAGACATAGAAACTCCTATTAGTATAGAGAATAATATAATGGGTTTATAGAGATAAAGAACGAAAAACAGTTAAATGACCTTTTCACGGATTTGATTAACTGCAAATTAACATTCTGACCTACCCGCACCATCATCGGTATAATATCGGGCTATTAAATATTGTAATAAAATCTCGAGATAAAAAAAGATTCTTACAAAAATATTTATTATCATTATTAATACCGTATTATATCTTTACGAGCGAATGATAGTTAAAATTTCTAAGAACGCAAGGGTGGTTTTCAGATTAGTTTAAAACTGTAATTAACCAGACGCCCTTCGCGTCCAGTTGAACTGTGGAAAAAAAGACTACATTTTTTTTTTTTTTCGAAAATTATATCGCACATAAAAATCATTACTTCTTATTTTCTTTTCGATTTACAACTCATATCCGACAGTTTCATCGGTTCCCACAAGTACGTATATGTATTTCAGCTACAACTTGTTGTTAGAAAAGTTGGAGAAAAAGGAAGAAAAAGAAAAGGAAAAAATGAAACGACAAAGGTCATTATTTATTTACCGAGTTGCAAGAGCCCTACCAACACTGGTGGTTGAGCAGGTCCATTGAAATGGGATAAAATTGGCCTCTATATACCCACGGGTCTTGGTACTCGTTATAACACATAACTGGCAGGTACTTGACGTACGTAAAAAAAAAGAACAAAAACGAAAACGAAAAATGAAAAATATGTATAAAATAAATAAAACTGAATCATGTAGGTAATTTTACTATATGCGTATAAAGGATTATAAGTAAATTACGATAATCTACTTGCCTACGAAATTGCCAGTAACGTGGGTTTTGCTCGGTGAGTAACTCTGAATATTTTTGTTTCAAAAAAAATTTCTTTGAGCAAATAATTCGTGTTCGAATGAGACGGAGAATTAAGCACGCAGTCACGATATGCATACGGAGATATATTCGCGTGGGTATTTTTTTTTCTTTTAAAATGCCTCGCAGTTTATGCGAGTGTACGTATTAGGCGCATGGATACTTGGTCAATAAACTAAAAGTTTAAACTCCCTTATGTAGAATAATGCCCTCCGTATACTCGTAGATAAGCGACATACGGGCTATCGAGATTCTTGATCTCAACTTCTTACTCGTTCTGAATTATGCAACGCGTAATGACCTCTGCAGCTCAGTTACCAATCGCATGTTCTGATCTTGTAAGGAAAGAAAAAAAAAATTTACGGATGATAATAACGATACCTGCGATATCTCTCTTGTTTTTCATATGTATATATACATATTTTTTTTTGTTTCATTTTTGTAATTCTCCGTTTCCTTTTTCAAACTGCAAAAATACTCGACGTACGTAGAATGAAAATTAAGTTTACCGCATAAACGGAAACATGGAACGCAGCTATTCTTTTTTTGTCTATTCGTCATGCTAATATTTGCATGTTTCCTCATAGAATCTTAATTTTGAACTAACGATAACATTTTGTAGATTTTAAACGGTTCCGACTTGACGATTTTCATTCCATCGCCGCGCAACACGAAATAATTAGAAATGCGAATGTGTAGCAAAAACGTATAGTTAAAGCTTTTCAGGCAAATGTGGCAGCGTAGAGGCTCGTTGAAAAATGATAAATGACCGGGTAATTAAGTGGTAGATGTTCTCGGTTCCCACTACCCTAAGCGGAGAAACTCTCCTTAATTTCCACTTAAATTTTTCCCAATCGTTCGGCTCCCTCTTTCCTTTGCGTTCTTCGCTGCAGCTCGTCGTTTCTCATCGTCTGGTGTACGTGTAAAAAACAAAAACGACAAAATTGGAAGCAGGCGTGAGGTGTAAAATCGCATCTGTAAAGATTCGCGTAAAATCACTCCGGATCTTTTTTGATTTTTTTCTTTCTCTCCGAATTATCGCACGATGTTTTTTTTTTTTTGTTTTAAACCCACCGGTTATATAATTAGACAAGCAATCGCCGTTCCATACGCGATGTACCGTGTATGAATTTCGAAATTCTTCTTCTTACTCTTCTTGTATTCTTATTTCATCTTCTGCTTGTACAGCTGCAGCTGAAACTGCAGTAGATCGTTAGTGTTTATTTCGTAGTATGTATACGCATGCGAGAACATATATATTCCGCGGCGTGATCAATAACTCGGAATAGATAATACCAGGTTGATAAATCGAGTCAAGGTAATAAATTATAACCGACAATTAATGAGTCTATCCAGCATGGTCGGGGGGACGGGGTTTGGATATATATATGTGCGGAGACGATACATACAAATGTATAAATACATAGCCCTGATAATATTCTTCCGCGATACCTCGATGTGCGGCGCTTATACGCCTCGCACACTAGATATAGTTTCTGTCGGATGGCTAGGCATAGTAAAGGAGCAAAACTTTTCCGCGATTGCATCAGCCAAAGAGAAGAAACCTTAGCGATATTATATTCCTGTCCCTGATCTACACCGCCTTCCGTTCGTTCCATCCATCGCTATCTACCTCGACGATCGTATACTCTCGATATATAAAATACAAGCCGAAGATATTTATTGCTCGTTTCACATATACGGCGCGTCAGCCCCCATGCGCCGGACCAATTACTGTGAAATTGGTCTTCGATTACCATTCATTGCTACTAAGTGTAACAGGTTATTCGTATGTATACTTCGCGTATACCTGAATATACATACCTTGTTACTCCTCACTCGGATTAAACAGCAAAATGGAAATTGCCGTGATTAATACCGCGGCTCCCGTACCGCATTATACGAGATTTCTCAAACCGTCCCGCAGCCTCCTTCGAACACCTTAACCTGACGTTTTTCACGCGATTTTAAATAGCCGCTTACAATTTCAGTCAACGCTGCAGCTTACGTACGGTTGAAAATTTCCTGTCCCAACCCCCGAGTGGTAGAAAAATAAAAAACAAAAAAAATCATCGAGTCATCGTCGGACGCACTAGGATGGGAAAAAATTTCCATTTTCTATTCAAAACGACGTGCAGCATATGAGTTGTGCAGTCGGGTTGGCCAACTGACATTGTTTATTTCTTTGGAGTCCGTTGAGAAATGTGAGCCGTTCTTTACTAACAAGTAGACATAAACTAGGATAGAACGGGAAATGATAATCCAAATAGAAAAACCCCTCCCCCCGTAGAAGTTAGCGGCGATCGCTTTATTTGTACAAGTGGTCATAACGCTCCATTCAACGCGAAACATACGTGCGCCCCGCGCACTGGAAACACACATAGATATATAGAATTTACACCCAACCACACCCTGCAGTAACTCTTCGCAAACATCGTTATATAGGTAGAAAACGACGGTCGGCTCGATGCGAATTTGAAAATTCAAAAACCAGTTCGTGAGTGAAAAAAAACGAAAATTGACAAGCGTTGTACTCGCGTCGATGCTCGTGTTTTTTGTATAAATTTGTCCCCGCGCTGCTACTGTGAGAAGATTTCAAGGAGTGGTTCCCGATTCCCGATGTCCGTTGATTTTTTGGTCATCTTCGAGAGAAAAAAAGAATTAAATTTCCTCTTATTTCTTCTCTGGGAAACTTTATTTTTGCAACGTATAGTTGGCTACTGTAAATTATTGCAAAATAATTATTCCATCTCACCTTTAATTTCTTTTTTCTGAATTCTTTTTTCTCTTTTTTTTTTATACTTTGCTCTTCCAACTTCGGTTCGCATGCAATTTCGTGACCCGAGTTTGCTTCGGTATATGTGTATATATATGTATACGACCGCGACGTCGTTCTTGGACGCACTTATAATGTGATTATGCTAATGGGAACGACCCCGCGCCTATCCCATACCTCAGGCATGCAAGATTGCTATCGATAATAATAATTGAAGTAGCTCATCCATCTTTCTTAGTAGCTTAAGGGTGTTACCCAGTGGCGCCTCCGCGATTATACAGCTAAATTTATCAGACCTGAAGTCACCTCGGGTAAATCGTTCGATCTTTACCGGGAATTATACAAGAACTATAATATAACGATAGCACGGATCCGAAAGCAAAAGAAAAAGATTAATTCTTTGGAAAAAAAGTGAAAAAACTCTGAATTTTTCTCGCGTCTATTTTACACTCTAAAAAATTGCGGATCATCAAAGAGTGCACTTTTTCTGTGCATCCCAAATATCGCACTCCAACGAAAATGTCGTAATCAACGAGATGCGCCATCAACTTCGGGCAGATGTATTTGAAACTTGGACCGCATCAACGCTTTTGACTGTTTTCATTGAAAAGAGAGAGAGAGAGAGAAAAAAACTAACTAACGTTAGAGCGCGAATAAGATGAACGAAAAAAAAAAAAAACCCCTTCGTAAAATCCGCTCGAATCGTTGAAATATATTATACGTATTCAAATGGGTATAATACCCATATCCATATTATTTATGGTAGGATAATATGCAGCGTAGTACAATACTCGAGTACCTAAGGGTATGAAGTACACGTGATGTGATGTATATAACGGTAATAACGTCGTACATGCGGTGCACGTTATATACATATACATATATGTATTTATCCTACGTTATATTATATCGCGAAGGTGCTCTTTGGAAGAGGAGAGGAAGTAGAAGAAGAAGAAGAAGAAGAAGAAGAAGAAGAAGAGGAAGGCGTATAAGGTACCTTCACTCACCTACCTACACGCCCATAGGGAGATACAATTCCCGTTGGATTCCGAGTGCTAAATTGAGTTCGTTTCAAGCTTTATCCCGTGTACCATGTTGAGTATGGGTACGTACCCTATACGTACCCATACTTCACGGGTTTGTTATTGTCGAGAATCGACGTAACGTCGTCGTATTTCTAGTGGCCAATTTATATTCTTCTATATAATATAAGGAAATGTACGAATTATGTATATACCACTCTACCTATATCTCCGTATCGGAATCAAAATTCGTCAAAACACGTATTCGTATACCAAATGTCAATATTCGGGTAAACTCGTAGAATTACGAGAAGAGAGGGAGGGAAGATTCAGCAGTCAAATTTCTCCCTCCTCTCCCCTTCCATTACCGTACGTGATAATCTGAAAATCCAAATCGTTTCCTGCTTGTACAACGTAAACTGAAACGTAAACGACAAGATCGAGGTAGTAACCTTACTAGTCTAGTCCGGACTACAGTCGCGTAAACATCAGCTGCTGGAGACATACGATATTTGTTTCGCTTGATTTATACGTATGCACGTAATAGAGAATGATTCTGCAGACGCCGTTATATACCAGGTTGTTATACAGCCCATAAAAATGCTCTAGAATTCTGGAAATTTTATACCAAGCCAAACAGACGGCGTCGTAATCTATGGAGAAAAAAAGGTAATGGTAAAGGTTCGATGATTGTTTTGGCTCCGAAGTGCGGTGAATAAATCGAAATCGTTGTTAAAAGAATAGAAGAATAGACAAATTCTTTATATGGTAATAAAATTATGAAAAAAAAAATAAAACCAATTTTTCATTTCTTGGCAGCTGCTTAAGGAGGCTGTGGCGTCGCGAGACGAGCAACTGAACGAGCTGAAATCACTTTTTGGGCATCTTCAGGAGCATCGAAGTCTACGAGGATACGAAAAAAGTGGAGATACGCGTCGGTGAGTAGTCTACGAATTGATAAGGGGGTTGGTACTGTATAGATAAAGGCGACGGTAAGAAGGAGAGTCGGAGGACTAGAGCTCCGGCAATACGACGAATCCCGATAAATCGTAATCAAATCGGAGTTTCACAGGGTGAAACGATCACGTTGGTGAACTTTGAGGTAAGAAAAAGCTATACAATTCTCTCTAAGAAGAATCAAAAAATAGCTGATAATTGCCGTGGAGAAGAAAGAGGATTCCCGTGTTGGATAATTAAAAAAAAAAAAAGAGATCATAATTTCTCTTCCTTCAGCATTTTTGATTTTCGATCGTTTCCAATTTCGAGCACCCTGTACTGCAGGGTTCGGATAAAACACACCCGCAGTTACTGTACATACAGGGATACCCGATGTCGCTGAGATTTGCCTTCGCATCTCCTTGGAGATTTCGCAGTCGAAGGTAGAGAAAGAAGAAGAAGCCAAGAAGGAGAATCAATCGTACCGATTGAAAATTGATTAGGAAGACGCGACCGCGCTCGGTGGGGGCTTCTTCTGCTGCCGTAAGAGCAGCTACGTCGGTATATTTCTGTGTGCGTCTCTCGGTCTGCGTTCTTTTTATTTTTATTTATCGTTTTCTTTATATTTTTTTCGCTTTTTCTTTCTTAAACTTTTCGCTTCGAAGTGTGCGTGTCTTTTTCACGATGATAGAACGGCTTCTTTTTCCGTTTGTATATACCGTGAAAAAAGTATACGTACATATATACATCGGCACAAAATACTATAAGGTACTTGGCTAGTACCTAACGTAATTTCTTGTATTGCAGACTAGCGCCGGTTTTTTTTTTTCTGTTTCTTTATTTCTTTTTTTTTTCTTCAACTTCCCTAGAAACATCGACGGCGACGCTGTCGACGCCGACGCCACCCCCTTCCGTCTTCCACGCGATCTCAAACCATAACTCTTTATACGGATATACTATAGTTTCCATCTCGAACTGAACTTCCCCCCGTAGAAACGCCCCCGATTATCAAAGATCTCGATCCCTGTAATAATTTAAACTACCGAATATCGACTCGAGCATTTTTCTTTTCCTCTCTTTTCTCCTCGTTTTAATTAATTGAATTTACTTTATCAAATTTTACTTCGGCGAATTTTTGCGCAAACCTTATGTCGTTGTACCTGCATATACAATCTTGTTAATTCGCAAAACCTCGCGCATGGTTTATATTTAAGTAACTAAATATAATTTCCTCAATTTAGTTTTACAGGGGATGTTCATTAATGGGCAATTTTACCTCGGATCCCTCTAGTTCCTTTACATATATGAAATTTCTTCTTTTTTTTTTGCGCTCTCTTCGTGAACTCAAACCCCATATTACCCGGTCATCGTTACCCATATGGTGAAAAAAATAATTCGAACGTATTTTCTCAATTCGCAATAATTTTATCCTTAATATATGGGGAATTTTGATTTTTCGAAAACTGTACATAGTTTCTTTGAAACTTTATCTATCTTTCTTGTCAAACATAAATTAATTACATAATAATTAATTACCTCATGCAATTCATAAAGATCGAAACTGAGTCAAATATTATTTTACCCGATATAAAGCGTATTAGAACTAATTACATATTATAATTAGAATGTTTGAAATATCGACGTTGAATGATATCGTTGTTACCGATGCTAACAATTAAGAAAATTGTACGTTATGATACTGCACGTTAAAAGTTTTCGCGTAATTATATATCGTTTAGAGGGAGAGAAACGGGGTGGGGGGGTGGGGGGATAAATTAGTGGTTTTAAGGAATTTCATTTAATTATATGATAATAGAAAGTTTGAGTGATCTAAGTTTAATCTTACGTACTACGTATAAATAATTTTCTGAAACTATATTACAACCGGACGATGAGGTCGGTATCACATGCCCGTATCGTGCACATATAAACCGGTAGCGCAAATTCTCCTTAATTATTGGTAATTATGCTCGGTAGTCTACAGAGGTAGAGATATACGCTTAGTTATTCGTATAGGTATATAATTGGGATTTATGCTCATCACGATAATCCGAGGTGAGCCTGAACTTGATGCACTTTATCTACCGTCCACCACTACACAACGGGTAACGTTAACAACGTACACTACAGATCACCATCATCGGAAAGCTTTGATTGTTATTTACGTTAGCAGGTCACGCCACCGCGGAACCGTAGGTACGCCGCGCCGTGGGAGGCGGATTGCCGCAAATCTGCAATGCGCGAGGGTGGCGCGCGATATCGCTCACATAGATCAGACCGCGTTGCACGTTATATCTATACATATAATTTAAATTATCAAACGATTTATTCCGCTAATTATATATTCAAAGATTATCGCCTAAGCGAACCGCGTCGCGACACGCGAAATTCGCAAATTAGATTAAATTTATTATATTTTACCTTACTAATATAGAATACAAGAGTGCATAATCGGGAGATTTGTTTCTCCTTTTTCCTTTCTTTCCTTTTTTTTTCTTTTTTGCTTTTTTGCTTTTTTTCGTTCAACGTATTTGCATTTATATTTATTCTCTTTGGGTTGCTGTAAACGAGTTTCGTATATTAACCGAACCCAACTTAACTCGACTCGGGGAAGTAGCCGCGCGTATTTCTTTCCCTGGTCATTCGTCATCCAAGACATTCCGTTTCAGTACATGGTTAATTATATACTTATCCGTTACTCCGTACGACCGTGCCTTAAATATGTTCCGTAGTTAATTATATTAATTGTAATTTACCCCCTTCCGCCCCCCACCCCCTCTGACCGAATTCGTTGAACCTGCACTCTCTCTCGAGTGTGATATTTATTTCATTTTGATTTTTTCAATTTTGAAATTTTTTTCTTCCTATAGAAAAACAGATCACGCGCACCTGCTTCTGTGGTACAACGAATCACGCGTTTCGTGATCAAGTATTATAGGTAGGACGGAGATCTTTAAGGAAAGACAGAGAAAATAGAATGAGAAATAAAAAAAAAAAAATTCTTCAGGGAACAAACTTATGAGGGAGAAATATGAAAAGGGAAGTGAGAACCAGTTTTATACTTTAATACTCCTGGTCCAGCTCACGGAGCGTTTCTCCCACGGGAATAAGCCTTCTTAAATCTTCTAAAAATCTTCACGGATTCTAGTCGACCGTTGAAAAAAGTAAAATTTTTCGTTCCTCTTCTTTTTTTGTTTTCAAGGATCTGCCGCGATCCGAGACTCGGAAAATCAGATCAATTTCTTTGTTCGCATTTGTTTTTCCGGGTGTGAATAAACTTGTTGTTTCTTTTATTACGTCATTTAGCGAAGAGCTTTAAATCCAAGATGGGGAAAGGGGAAGGGGGAAGGGGGTTGAAAATGTATGTATACGTGTAAATGTTCCGTTGGGTGTGTTTTTCAGTTTATCCAATGGTTTTTTTTGTTTGTTTTTTCTTTTCTTTTCCTTTTTTGGGAGACTTATACCCGCTATCGCTCTAGGATATAACTTCCTATTACCAATCGAAATCTGGCGGGGCAAAGAAAAGGTGCATTAGGAGATTGTGTTCGACAGTTGTTTACGACTAGCTCTAACTTTTACCAATCTTTTCCTCACTCCGACTATCTAACTTTTTTTTTTTCACTTTTCTCTTTTTCCTTTTTTTATTTTAACTCGGATATTCCACCGTCCCATACATATACCCACATCTTTTCCTTATAAACACACGAATTCCTCTTTATCGCGGTCCCGAGGAATTGCCGCCTAGATTTATCCTCCTTTGGTCCTGTGCTACGTACTTTTACGTAGTCCCAAACGAATCCTTATCCTTTCTTTTTTCTTTTTTTTTTCTATTACCTACCCCGAGTCCTGCGCGGATAGGACGACAAACTAGCAACCCTTTTTCCGTTACAAATAATCTTTATCGAGACATTCATCCGCTTAGATCTTTCGATGTTTCTTCCTGTAGGTCACAGTCACCCGGAATACGTATAGAGTAAAAATCGCGTTATCCGATCTAACGATTTTTATTTCATTTACTTTTCTTCTCTATCCTTCTCATCCACTTTACCTCGGACACGAGTTTTGATCCCACCTGAGAATAAAAAAAAATTAAATTTCTTTTTTTTTTATATGTACAAAACGAATCTCAAGTTCGGCGACCCGCAGGTTTACTTTCCTGCGATCGGTACTAGGTGGAAACGAGGCAAGAGGTATTCAGCTTCGGGTTATATAGGTATATACCTGCAGTTCCCGTCTTTCGGTAGAGAAAAACGGGTTGTCTAGCTACTTGGTGCAACTCAATTTTAACTTCACCTCCTTAAGGACGAGGAGATTAAGCCATAACTTGAATATTACGGGGATAAGGGGATGTAATTCACTTTCCATTTATTTTTCATTTGCATGAATATCACTCCGTGGTCGAGCGATGTACGAATACGGGTATGTGATTTGAAAAATCGTTTTCTTCGTACCTTCTTTTTTTACTATTCGAAAGCTGCGTATGCGGACGTATAGAAGAAAAAAAAAACGAAATGGAATAAAAAATGTGTAATTTTTTTCATTTTTTCAATCCGAATCTCGATCTTTGTATAACGCGGGTACATCGCGTTTGTTCGTGTACCTTATGTTATGTATATATATACCGAAACCTTAGCAGTAATCGCGTTCTCAGCGGGTAGTCTTGACTCCTAAGAACCGAGTCGAGACTCATGGCAATCATTGGTTAACATGAACGCGTTATCGCGGTTATATTATACCCACACCTACAATAATCCCTTTTAAAGCCTGCCCATGCCTTTTAAAACTTTTAACATCAACAACGCCGGGGAATATAATCAAGCATAAGAAAAAATTTTAATACCGTCAAAATAACTCCGTATATACGTACTCAGCTTCTAAGAATTTCTTTTCTATCTTTCATGCTCATCGCGTATTAGTTTCTTCGTTTATAATTACTTGAAAGTTGTTGCTGTTGTTATCGATTCAGATTTTCAAAGCGAACGTATACCTTATACATGTAAGTATCGTTGAAATTACTTCCTCAGGGTTGTCAAAAACTAACCGAACTAGCGAAGCCCTTTTATCTCCTCTCTTCCTTTTTGGCCTCTGTCCTCTTTCTCCTCTTTTTTTTTTCTCTTTCCATTTACATATTCCCCCAACGAGTTTTACCGTACACCGTTCGACAAAAATGAAAAACAAAAAAACTAAGAACCAAAAAAGAAAAAAGTTAAAGAGGATCGGCTCGTCATCGTTCTCGGTACTGTGAGTTCCATCGACGCGGCAGCTGTCGCCTTAAATATATAACGACAAAAAATGATTCTTTATTTTTGTACATTCGTATTTAAAATAAATTGTAAATTTACGCGCGCGCGTCCGACGCAGTTTTATCGGGCATCTCACGTACAAGCTTTAAAATTGATGAATTTTGATAAGCTGAACTTTACGAAGCTTGAAATGGAGAGGAAAGTAAAAACTTATACATGTGACATGGTTTTCTTTTCGAAACGTCTTTGAATTCCGAGGTGTTTTATCGCTGCACGAGTTTGTCTATAACGCCGTGTGAATTGGGTGTAAAATTCAACAAATTGACGAAGAAAGCCGTCTAAATGCTGGAAACGTTTTTCCATTGCTCTCTTTACTACGCAAGATTTATACGCGCCTACCTATGCGCATGCATCGTAAAGTGAGCAACAGAGTATATAGGGAGTGTAAAAATGTTGTAACGACGTTTTCTAGCTACGTACTATAACCTAACGCTTTCGTGTATAAATTTTTTCCGTCTCTTTCTTTTTTTCTCCCAGTCATTTTGTTTTTCCTGTTTTTTTTTCTTACACGTGGAACGTGAATTTGTCGCGTCCATTCGGTTATACAGGGTAATATAGGGACGTCGACTATACATACGTATTATACCTGCTGCACGTTTTGTTCCTGCAACGGGTTATATACCTACGGAAATACCTTCTCGCGACCATATGGCAAGAGGGAATACGAGGAAGATTTATTTCCTAGGGATGTACGTGGAGATACCCATGGGATACGGGCGGAACGATATTTATAGAAAAATAAAAATTGATAGTATGAAAAATGCAAAAACACATAAGGTTCTTTCGACCACGCAAATTTCTGCCCTGAAACTCAGCCGATCGAACCCTGAGATTGACCTCTGGCAAAAAAAGTTTTATGAAAATGTGATCGATTTTGTTGAAGTTCGGGTCAAGTTGAAAATGAACTACGCCTAGAGAAATAGTCTTCGGAAGCCCTTCTTCATGAATTCATTTTTTATAGTGTTCTTTTATTTTTTTTCTCTCTCTCTCTAATCGAAGGTCGATAAGGTACGACATGTATCGGGCATTAGTGGCGTATTAAATGAGTCTCCCGATCCCTTTCCGTTCGGGTATAGAAAAATTTAGTGGGCGCGCATAATATATGAGACTGGATCAGGGATAGGTAATTATGTAACCAGCTGGACCGGGGCTGTGAGAAGTCGGGGGTGAGTCGGATGTTGGTAGATTTTTTTTTTTTACGTTCCTCGTGTTTTTTATTTTTCATTTGTCGGAATATCGGCAGCCCTTTCGTCGTCCCTTCGGAAACGACGTGTTCGCCCTCGGGGTATTTTAGTAAGTCATCCATCAGCGGG
This sequence comes from Athalia cordata, assembly GCA_963932425.1. Classification (NCBI taxonomy): domain Eukaryota; kingdom Metazoa; phylum Arthropoda; class Insecta; order Hymenoptera; family Athaliidae; genus Athalia; species Athalia cordata. Next base: position 4,707,342 of record OZ010627.1, read on the forward strand.
CTCGTAACTATCCTAGGAGAGTCCCGAATACGCGCATAAATTAGATTCTCTTCTGTCCACCGTTTCGGCGTGATGGTCGATGAAGTGGATATACAAGGAAAGACGGGGTAAAATATATATAAGAGCGTATGTGAAAACATCTGCCGTATAATGTACATCACATACCTTACAGTATATAATACATACCCATATGTATACCCGTGTTAACTCTACGTTAATTCTACGTATGGATAGAAATTATATCCCATAACACTACGACCGATGCTCGGCACCTTGAGCTCCGGGCGGCTTTTAAGGATTGACGGTTACCTCCCAACTTAATTCTCACCGTGTAGACCGGGTTATTATATAACCCCGTGTACGCAAGGGGTCAACGACCCCGAGATATCGAGGCTTAAAATTTACGCCACCCACGAAGTCGGAACGTGACGGCTTTCGTTTAAATTAATTTCCAGTTCAACTTTTTTCAAACGGGGAGAAATCAAGCTTTGGATGTTGTCGGGATTATTACTAATTCTTTTTTTCTTCTATCATTTGACGAGTCGACCGCGCGCGCTAAGTGGAGCCGCAGATGTGAAATGCGTAACTTTTTACGGACGGCGTGTATATAATACGTGTACAAGTAATAAAATTGAAATAAAGAAAAAAAGAAAAATAAAAAGAAAAAAGAAATGGATACAGAAACTTGAAACCTGCACCCATGAGCCCATCAGCGACGCGACGCCGCCGCCAAAGGGCGAAGAGTGATTACCGTACCACCACCTCTCTCTTCGTTTGCTTTTTTTCTTTCCCTTTCTCTTATTCTTTCTATACGTTTACGTGTATTAAACAGTCACTTTTGTACTTGTACTCTTTAAAAGTATAGGCAGTGTTATAGTGTAACATTGTTACCTACGTACGTACGGAGCGCAGTTGTTTGAATTTTTCCAAAAAGAGGAAAAAAGAAAGGAGGCGAAAAAAAGGAGAGAAAGAAAACTTGATCCTTATTACGGATAAGATGCAAATCATTCACCGCGTCACTCAACAGCAGAATTTAAACCGAAGGCGCTGCAGCTGCAGTAAAAGACCAAAAACCCTCGAGGCTTAAACTGTAAACAGCTGTAATGATATACTCCCTTTATTAAAACAGGGCTTATGCGATCAATGTAGAATAATAAAACAGAAAAACAAAGGTAAAAAAAAAATTTAACTCAATTTGAATTAAAACACAAAGTATAATTGATTCCCGCGAATTTTATAACACAGGTTTCAATCGCAACCCTTGCGACTATGTCCAGAGCCCGGGAAGAGGAAGCGCGCATTGCTTCGGCATCCCCCGATCGGTGGCGCCGCTTTTTATCCGTTGCGAGAAATCTCGAAACTAAAAACACATCATCCCGCTACGGTATTTTATTTATTTTTTTTTGACGGAAGAAAACTCGCGGTGGTACTTTTCTAATAATATGTTGAGTCGCCTTATTTTCATCGTTGAAGACTCGTAATATAGCGCAGCGAATCCCAGCGTAGTGATAACGAGTGCGATAAAAGGTCTAATGTATAAGTAAAGCGGAAGATCTATGAAAAGCAAGAAAAAAATAATAATAATAATATTGATAAAATAAAAAAGAATGGAAAAGGAAAAAAGGAGAAAGGAGAAAGAGGTGAATATTTTGCGTTGGCGGATTTGAACCATCCGCGAAAGAAGAAGGCGTCGCTTGCAGACCACGTTACAATGCCTCTTGACGAATGCCCGTATAAATTTACATCGGAAATTCTTTCGAGTGGGTCGAGACGTAAGATGTCTTCGTCGTCGTAGTCGTCGTCGTTGTTGTCTCTGTACACGAAAATGTATCGTTCTTCTTTTCTTTTCTTTTTCTTCTTTTTTTTTTACAATTTTCTATCTCGATTTTCTTTCTCCCTTCTCTACATATTTCATCCCTCTGTACCTACACGTACCTTTATTGCTTCTATCTCCGTTGCAATGGATGGAAGAAAAAAACAGTTGAGAATATTTGCAGATTTCACTTTCTCTGTGTTTTTTGGTTTTCTCAATCATTTTTGGACACCTATAAAAAATTGACGGGTTGATGTAACGTACGCGTACGCATATACGTACGTAGCGTGAATTTGAGCGAGTCAAAGTCAAGTTAAGTCGAGTCAAGTGAAGGAAAAGAGAAGGGAAGGTGTAACCGAATAAGGGCGTGGTGATTGACAGAGGAACCGTTCGTTCGACTTTTAAAATTGTTTTGTGGTGGCAGGAGCCAACAGGCAGCGTCCTTATACATGTTATAAGAGGACGCGCGGGGCGAATCGTCGACGCGTCAGTCAGAGAACGGTCTGCATAATGCAGAGGTTTAAGTATATAAGTATATTGCTCGAAAGGAATGAATAATGTACCGGGGAGTTACCACCGGCGAAGATATTCCCTGATTCCTCTACTACTACCACCACTACTCGCTGCTGATGCCGCTCCAGAGATGAGACCGCGCCCTTTTTTTCTTTTTTCTTTTCTTTCCAATTTTTCGGGTTTTTTTTTTCCACTCCTCCGATGTCCAGATCTTCCTCCCTTCGATTATTTATTCATTTATTTCTCATAATCTCTTATCGTCCTCCTGAATTTTTTACAGAAAAAAAAATTTCCCCAAAATTTCATTCCTCATATTTTGCGCACTCTTTGAAATTATACATTTCTCGCACCTCGCGGAAACTGCAGCACCGATCGACGTGTAATATTCAAATTTCAACATCCTACAACATTTGTCCTCCGCATCTTCTTTTTCTTTATTTAAAAATATTTATTTTGCGTATCAAGTGCCGAACAAATCCGACTATATACCGACCTCTACAAGAGACAAAAAAATGGTGAGAAAGATAAATTCGGAAAGCTGTTTAAAACGTTTAAAAAAAAAAACAGAATGCGGAAGGAAAAATAAATGTCATAGAAATTTGGGATTAAACAAAGTTTAGTGGGCGAGGCGTCGGGACGGCGGGCATAGTGGTGGTTGGGTTATTTTTTTTTTCTCTTTCTCTTTCCTTCTTCCTTCTTTAGGGCGCCGCGGCGGGAGGATGGAATGGCGTGGCGTTGAGGCGGCGCCTGGTGGTTTAATTAATTTCAAGGGTGCCGTTTGTCGGGGACGTGCCGCTATTATCAAGAGCAGGGTCACGCCTCGAACTGTGTCAGGGTGTTAAAGTGCGATAACTTCTAACTAGGTTCACGACCTCCAGTCTCGAAACTCCCCACATACATATTCAAACACCTGCAGCAGCAACTTTACCCGCGACTGCAGCGGCGGCAGCAAAGCAGAGAAATCTAAAAGTTATCCTCGAACCTTGTAATACGCGCGACCAGCAGCAGCTTACCGGGTGGTTTCGAAAGTCTCTTTCCTCTTCTTATTTTTTTCTCCTCTACTTTTCTCTTCTCTTTTCTCGCTACGTATTTTCAGTTCCATGTGCAACACGCGAGCTCGCGAAGAGGGCGGCTGGTTTATGAAAGAAAAGAGAAAAGAGAAAAGAAAAAAAGAAAAAAGAGCGCGAGGAAAGTTTTGAGAAATAAATAAAAGTGGAGACAAGTATACCCGTACGTATATACTATACATGTACATACCTTTGCACGCGTATATATGTATAGGTGAAATGATAAAAGAAAAATTTATTCAAAAGGAAAACAATATACAGCAACAACGTCTTCCACTCGAGATGCTAAGGTACACCGGTAGACTGCGACGAGCTACGTAGGTACGTCGTCCTCTTATGAGAGGAAAAATATACTGGCTATGTAATTTTTTTCCTTTTCTCTTCTTTCTCTCCTGCTATTTTCCTTTCTCTCTCCTCATCACCTCATCTTCTTGCGTCTCGGTATGAGCTAAGGGCGGATGAGATGGAAGTGAAGGTGGCTGCGGAGGAGCTTCGGGGTGATTTTCGCGGGGTGACTCGGTACGGCATAGGGTATGATATGATGTGATGTGCGTTTTTATTAATACACCCCCTCCAAGTGGAGAGCTTGCAAAACAGCTAGGGGTTTTTCTCCTCCCCCTTCTTATTTTTCCACCCCTAAACTCCTGCCTTTCTTATCCCCACCGCCCCTCATCTGGTCCACGTCCCGCAGCCGACCCAAAGTCTTAAAGAGATTGCGGAATGAATGAGCTCCTGGGTACGGGAAGAAAAAAGAAGAGGAAAAAGAAAAAAAAAGAACGTAAAAGTTTGATAGTGTGACGGTGATGCAGATGGGGATAAGGGTAGGAGGTTCAAAATGAAGATGGGAAGAGAAAAGCGCGAGGGATCCGACCAAACGCGCGACCTACCTTAACCACTTAGCCAGCTCCGTGTACGCGAGCTTTTTTCTTAAATGACGACGAGCAATAAGGAATAAAAGACAGCCGGTATTATACATAGCTATGTATACATATCTCGATAAACGTTCGCCGCGCGATAGCGTTACGGAGATGAGGAGAAAAAAAACGAAGAGAAAGAAAAAAAAAACTCAAACCAATCATTGTCCTCGTAGCAAGAAGAGGTTTAGGGGTGTAAATTTATACGCGTACTCTGATTGTTTTTCCTTTTTTTCTTATAGATAGTTTTTCTTCCATAACGAAGACAAGTTTCTGAATACTTTGGATTAATTTCGATCAAGTTACACGAGATTTTTCTATCGGTCTTTCAACCCTCGATGAAAAAGGAAAAGAAAAAGATTATATACGTGGTAGTTTTTCGGTTGTCGTGTCAAAAAGCCCAGCGGCAGAAAATATATATTTATTCAAGTAAGTTCACTCTCTGGTTATGCAGCGTACTTTGCATGAATAATCTGCAAAACTTTTAGCTAAACTCGCGTCGCTCAAGTAAGTATATATCCCAACAGCAACAGCATCTATACTTCCTTACCGCGAGGTTATATTCTATGTACATGCAAAAACTCTCGCGGAGTGTTGAAAGTAAAAGAGAAGGAAGGAGAGAAGGACGAGAAGCAAGTGGAAAAAAAAAATCGTTGGCTGTTTTGTGCCTTTACACGGGGTGAAATAAAATCGTAGGTGGGTGGTGCTGATGAAGGAGAAGAAGAAGAAGAAGAAGAGGAATGGAGAAAAAAAGTAGGATAAAGTGAAGAGTGAGATAAGTATAAAAATGAGAATAAGAATGAACAAGTGCGTCGAGTCGGTGGAGATAGAGGAGGAAGAAAAAAACAAAAAACAAAAAAAGAGACGAATGAGACGAAGAACTTTGGGCTCTTCTGCAGGGATTTACTACCCTTTTTACCTCATATTATACGCGCGCATATATATACGATATACATACATCCATCGGTCTCATATCTATTATCATATTTTACACGAGAGACTCGAAAACAGCCCAACACAGAGGGTATGATTTATGGACGGACTTCTGGCTAAATAAACAGATCTCATTCATTCGCACGTAAAAATATCTTTTCCTCTTTCTCTACGTGAAAAACTCACCTGTTCCGGTATCGGCTACGGTAGACGTGATTCGGTTGAACGACGGTGTGTAAACCCTCGGCTGGAAAAAATGAAGCACAAAAAAGATAAGCACTTAATAATTTTTCCTTTTTTTTATCAATTATCACATAATGAAAAAACGTATTTTCAACACGAACTCTTCGACACACTGGTAATTTTTCCTTTTTTTTTTTTATCGGTTCGTGTAATTCAAATTTAATGCGAACCGTTTTCACAGAAATGTACAAAAAAAAAAAAAAAAAAATGGAAGGAAGGAAGAAAAAAAACTACGGAGACGATTTTCGGAGTGTTAGTATATTATAACACCGCGTCGCTTCGTTTCCGTCTGTCAAGTGAAAGCGGCAGAGATGCACACGTGGCGGGATCAGCGGCAGCTCTTATGGAAGATAGAAATCCCCTTGCCAATACAGAGCAAAATCCACCCACGCGCGTCTCTTCAACCCCCTTGTATGGAAGAATCGCGCCCAATCAGGATCCCCCGTCCCCGTGGCGTGTATAGCTGGTTATGTATAGATATATGTACCATGGATATATATATATATATATATCTATATGTATTTCCACCCTGCGTATTCAAACCACCACCGCGCCTGGACTCCCATCGCGTCGTAGGTACCGCGTGTCCGTGGAATTCGGTTTTCGTCGTCATGACAACTTCAGAAGAGTCGAGAGACGCGCGGAGCGTTTTTCACATTCCCTTTGGAGCCCGTCGGATGTATACGAATTTACATAGGTATACCTGCACATCGCATATCGCATACATACCTTTTTTTTACACACATGTACATAATCCTCCGCGAATCGAAGTAGAAAAAAATTGATTCAATTTTTGTTTTTTCCCTAATATGATCCTTTTCATTTTCGACAATTTTGGAAAATTCATCGAGGGAAGGTGGGGGTAAAGGGGGACGAGAAAATGCGAAGAGCAAGAAGCTGAACATCGCAGCAATAAGTTTTACAAGTGTAGTTTCCAAAGGTGCTTCAGGGTATGGGGTATTATACGTGGTATAAGTTTAAAGTCCACAAAGTTTTACAAGCCCTGCAAGATTTCCGCGGTTATATGCATACATATGTATTTAAATGTATAGGTATAGTTACTGTGGTACGACGTACAGGAAGTAACTGTACGGGGTAGAAAAATGCCTGATAAAAAAATATACGAAACAAAAAAACGAAACAGGAAAAAAATGCAGAAGAAGTAAAAAATAAACAACCGAACAGTGGGAGAGGAGAGGGGAGAAAAAACGGAAAAGAAAAATCTCCACTTCTTCGCTCTGGTTTCATTATGATAGAAATATTACAATTCCGTCTGTCGAGTGAAGTGCGCGTCACTCTCGAGTACATCTGTAAAGAATTCAGGCATTTGGTAACCATCTCTTTATTCATTCATTCGTTTTCTTTCCATTTTTTTTTTTTATATACATATATATTTTTTTTTTGTTATATTTCTCTGTTCGTTTCTCCTCTTCCACTCGCTCTCTCTCTCTCTTATTTTCCATCTTCTCTTGTCGAGTTGTTGGTTTTTTTTCTTTTTTTTTTTTTACTTTTATTTTTTCATCCCAGTTTCACTCTCCATCAACTTCGACCTCTGCCACTATGGTATGGAAAATATTCAACGTTGATCGGTGTAAAAAAGGTGGGGAGGGTGGAAAAAAAATCAAATGGCAAAATAACGTAGGTATAGACGTAGATTAATCGACGATACGATGATATCCTCAGAGAATACGAGTACATATAGTATACGTAAAACCTGTTCTTCTATTTTCTCGATTGATATGACGAAGAATTAGAGGTGATCTTGCAATAAACTTGCATGCGATAGTGTGTTTCGTCCGTAGGTTTTCGAGACACATGAGAAATTGCCTGTGGATCGTCGAAGGAAGAGGTTTTTTCTTCTTCCCGGTGAAGATCCGTGGGAGTCAAAGGCATCGTGACTCCTCGGTGCTGCTTTATACATCCATGTATTTTATATGGTATAATACATATATACACGCGCGGGTTCGGTTCGGTTTTCTACCTCGCGGTGGTATCGCTTTTAGCCGGCGTCGCCAATAAAAATAAAACTCGCATCACGTATGATCGATTCCCCTGGCTGGGCTGGCTAGGGGGAGACCAACGCCATTTCATCCTCGGGATAGGACGTGTAGCCGGGGGCAACATTCTTTACTCTATCAATTCTCTACGGGGTCGCAGCGACGAGGCGGACTACCGAGGGGGTAGAGAGACTCTGCCTTTTTTTTATCTCTCTTCTTTTTTCCACCCCCTCGTTTCATCCCTATTTTGTCTTTCTCTATCCTTTTTTTATTTCCCCCACCCCCCGTGCCCCTCGCCGTATCTTTGCTGCTGCTGCTGCTGATTTCCTTCGAGTCACTCCCACCCCCACCCCACCCCACCCCACCCCCCTTCACCTCACCACCCTTTTTACATTCACCCTGTTTGCATCGGTCCGCGTTTGCACCACTCCTTTCTTACATGTAGGTTGAGATACGCATACAAATATGGCAGGAGGTTTTTCTACGCGCGTACTACTCCCCTGAGGGAGTACAAAGGGTTTTTTTTTCTTCCTTATTCCTTTTTTCTGTTTTTTCTTTTTTAATGATAAACTAAAAAAATCTACCGAATAACGCGATATGAACGAGAGTATAGATCGTGTGCTTTGTTGAAATTGTTGACCATCTTTTAAAGTTCGATGTTTCGAAAACCCCATGTACGCGAACGATCTGATAATATTTTTCTTAACCCTCTTCATGTTGAAAGAATTGATTGAAAAAAAAAAAATGGAAATTCTGTATAAGAAGCCAATACATTATACCATATTATATTATCTTTCACATATTATCCTTTTCGGCTATTCTATCTCGCTCTTTTTGCTTTTTTTTTATCTCTTTACTTCTCCGCTCAATTCTTTCATGGAATAATATACGGAGAGAACTCTTTTGCTTCTGTCGTTTCTTCTCCGGTCTCTGGATGTATAAAATTTCACCTTGTTCCGTTCGAAACGTTCTTCGTTCGCTCGAAGAGAAAAAAAAGAAGAAGAAGAAGGGAAAACATGAGAAGAAGAAGAAGAAGAAGAAGCAAAGGACGAAATAAAGGGAGTAAGGGATGTTGGATATGGGATGCTGGAGGGTGCGCTGGTAACAATGTCGGATAAGGAATAAAGTTCGAGGGGGTTGCTCGCGACGAGGCGTGGTGGCGCAACGGAGATGAGGAGAACGCGGGGGATGAAAGTAAGAAGGGGGGGGGGGGGGTTTGAGTCTGACGGGGTAGGACGGTGGTGGAAAGATGTACGGAAAATAGGAAGAATTCAGATCACAGGATGTGGCAAGGGGTGACGGGGGACGGAGGAGCTTTCGGGAAGGGGGATTTGATGGGGGTGGCAGCCAGCGGTAGTAGCGGTGGGTGGGATGAACGCGTCCCCAGAACGCGGGAACGGAATCAATACGGAGACAGCCGAGTGTGTGCCGTCGCCCGTCACCCTCCCCCTCCTCCTCCTCCTCTTACAAACCTCCCACATCCCCCAGGAGCAGCTCAGCATCTCGGCAACCCCATCCTCGTCTTCACATGCGTGCTGTACGTACTGTCCTCCACACGCTATTTTCTATATGCCACACTATTTTATTTTTCGCACAAACTTATACATTTCTTTTTCCTCGCGAACGAAAATTTTTCGAAAAGTGTTCAACATCTATCTGGTTTATGACGCGTCACAGATATCGTAAAGTCAAAAATCCGCAACATTTTAGCCTTGAAAAATACTACAAAATCAATTCAGAGTTGGGATAGTGAGAAGATAGATTTCGGGGGTTGAAATTCGCGAACGCTATTTTCTGAAGTCTCGTAGAGTTTTTAATCCTGGAACGTTTAAGGACAACGAATTTATTGGAACAATCGTGGTCCGCGTAACGATAGGGAAAGAGAAGTAAGAAAGAAGAAAAAGAAGAAAAAGATGAAGAGAAAAAAGAAAAGAAAATGATAAAAGAAATCCGTTAGCATCGTTTGCGCGACCTACTCATGCGAACGTAAACATTAGCGTGGCCTGGTCTCGTTTAATGTGGAACGCGAGCGAGAGAAAGATAGAAGGACGAAGCGAGGCATGAATGAACGCGCCGCAGGGGGGCGAATTCAGAAGAGAGAAAGAGCGAGAGAGAGAGAGAGAGAAAAGGAGAGAGAAAGGGAGAGCGAATCCGCTTATAATTAATGTCTTGGGGTAGGTCGCGGTACCTACGGTGCGGAGTCTTGCCTCGCATTTTCTGACTTTCTTCCGGAATGAAATTACGTCAGCTGCTCCTGGTGCTGCTACACCAACGACCTTCTCATTCCTTTTTACATCACCCTACCCTCCTTCTTTTCTCTCTCTCTCAACCATCCCTATATTCGACATTCACACCTCTCAATTTCCCTCTATTTATTCGGAGGATCTTTTCTTAGTTCTAATTCTCTACTTCTTCGTTTAGCGATTCCCCAATCAATCGATCGATCAATCGGTTAAATTAAAATGCTTGAATCGGACAACATTTGTCGCAGTGTTTTATATTTTGTGATTCTTGGTTTTGGAGACTGCAGGTACCGCGGTTACGAGAGAGTATTAGAATTTCTTCTCGTATCCTGAGGGAGAGAAGGAGAGGAAAGAAAGGAAATAAAAAATGAAAAAAGAAAAAAATATATATATTCCGGGAGTAGAGGGACTTTGAGACGTATCCTCAATATTGGATGTAGGCGGTTTGTAGTGCCGCCTGGATACGCGAGACACACTTAAACCCCATGTATATACCAACCTAATACCTTAGCCAAGAGAAATACCTACGTACGTATGTACGTACATATGTATTTATACGTATATGTATAGGTACATACGTATTATGCGCGATACGTATGTACGCCAGTTTTGCCTCGCTCTGCTGGTGCACAAAAGCGGGTGTCTCGGGGGGAGGAAAAAAGGGGGATTTGAGGGACTTGAGGGACTCTAGGACTGGAGTCTGGGGACCAAAAAAGAAATTTCGAGGGACGTCAGTCTCCGAGCGAATGTCGGAATACGAACGTGAACGAAAAGTAGAAAGAGAGTTCGAAGGACCTCCCGCTAGTCCTCCTCCTGCAGATGCTTTTTCCATATAATACCGTATACCGGGAGGAAATAACGTAGGAATTGAGGGGGTTGAAGGGTAAAAGGGGGTCGCAAGCTCAACTCCAATGGGTGAACGAACCAACCGAGAAAGGTAGAATCGCGAATTAGGATCGAGGCTGTAAGGGTGCGGTCGTGCAGCAGCCAAAATATTTCACAGTTTACATAGATGATGAGAAATTTTTTTTTTTCGCCCCAAAACAACGTCTTCTTTCATCCGTAGACGTATCCTAGGATCATTTAGATTTTGTCATTCACCACACTCTAGAATGTCGTTTCTGGCTTCCTTGCGTTTTCTGCCACTGACGTTTCTAAACGTCTATTAGTGATCGTCGCTAAAGTCTGTCTCTGCCAAGTATAGTCTCGTACTTGAATGTCTGCATTTTTATCGTGTACAGGGAATTTTTGTACATTGGTGAACCGAATGTAAGCGTCGTCGTTGTCGTCGCTCTTTTCGATCCACCCCAGGGAAGCTCCTCCGGGCTTTTTCTTTTCCTGGCTTCTGCAGGTCTTCATTTTATTTTTTCTTCTTTTTCTTTCTCTTCTATTCTATTCTATTTCATTTTATTTTACCGATGCCATGAACAAGAGCTTCTTCGAGTCGCTTCTTGCGATCCAGATAATATGTAAGGATGTATGTGGATCATATAGATTCTTACCTACATGCGGGCTTCTGCTACTGCAGTAGACGTTGAGTCAGCAAATCCGCGAACGACGATACCTGATACGCGATTATTTTACGAACGGGGGAAACGAACTCTGCACAGTACTATGGAAAAACGGAACTAGAATTTATGTGTAATTTTTTAAAGATTCCAGAGTGAGAAGAGAAGCTGAAAAAAATTAGAGGAAGAGCGGTCGGTCACGTCCGTTCAGGATCTAATTAAGTCGCGTGAATTTACATTGCAATTTCATGAGAACGGTCGTATAAGAAAATAAAAAAGTTGGGGGGTTCGGGGAGGGGTGTAAAGTGGGAGAAAAAAGTGTTGGTTCAAAAAGAGAAGGAGAATAAGAATAGGAAGAGAAAGAGGAGGAGGAGGAACAAAAATGTGAGGGAAGAATAGAAGAGGAGGTGATGTGTACGAACGCAGTTATGCGGGGTGAATATTTCAGAAGGAAAATTCAGTTACCGTCGAGGACTCGCGAGACACGTACCCAGGCTAACCCCCCTGCCAAGTATTTCAGAGTATTTCAGAGTTAGTTAGAACGTTTGCTTTCCTATTTAACATCTACTCTTGTCCTACGACCCTGCAGCAGTAGCAGTAGAAACGATGTTAAGAAATAATATAACCCATGAAGACTCTCAGCTCCTTCGGGATTCTGACAACGACCTCGGCAGGACGTTTCTTTTTTTTATCTTTTTATTTTTCAAATAGATATTATTACCCCCTTCCGAGAGGGGTAGCTATAGTGAGTTCCATAATTTATTTATTTCACTGTTCATATCTCGGAAAATTCTTACCGGGTAAATAAGAACCTGGATGTAAAGAAATCCCATTTTCCGAAACCCTTTTTTCTCGAGGAGTTTCCTCAAAATTTAACTTGGCGCGTGTTGCTCTCACGATGATCTCACTCCGGAGCCGCGGGGTTTTGTCGGTGTAAATAAATACCAAGGAAGAAGAGAAAAAAAGGAAGAAAAAAAGAAGAAGACGAAGAGATATGAGCTGCAAGCCCATCCTCGAACCCGTCCAGATCGAAGACTCGTTTCCTGTCTCCTCCCTTTTCCTTCATTCTTTCATCTCTTTTATCCTCTTTCTCTTTTATTTTTCTCATCCTTTACTCTCACTCGCCTGAGGAGTTCTCTGCTGGAGGTTGAGACAAAGAATTTGTATCGAAAGTCGGAATGCAAATGCGAATAACATCTACACGGCATCTCCATTCGAACGAGGGTGAAAAAGGGGGCGGTAGAATCCCAGGATCCGAAGAACCTGGGGGCGGACGGTCCCTAAATTTCTACCCACATTCCTGCGTCCCAGAAAAAAAGGAGAACGCGTAAAAAAAAAAAAAACGACAAAATAAATAAAGTAAAGACGCAAAAAAATAAAAATGCCAACCGAACCCCGGTGACTCACTCCTCACGTCACTGAGAAGAAAAAACAAAAAAAAAGAAAGGAGATCAGGAATTGAAATTCGTGATCAATTGGGTTGATCCTCGTATGGTTCCGGGAAATCTGAGGATACGTTAACATCGTAAACCGGGAAACAAAGAGCTTTTTGCTTTCGCTTTTGGGAGGAGAGAAGGAAAATGGCGGAGATAAAGAAGAGAAGAGGAGAAAGAAAAAAGATAATTTATATATATCGCGTAGCTAGAGGTATTCCCGGATCGCGACAGCTCCCTCAATCCTCTCTGTAAAATTCAACCCCTTTGTGAACGGCGAGAGGACCGCAACGAAAAATCTCTCGTGGAATTCCAATAGAGAGATGCAACGGCAACGTCTGTTATTAAATTACTACTATGAATATGGAAAAATATAGGTACCGCCATCATACTCGGTTCCACGACGCGTAACGTGAGTTTTCTATATACGTACGTAGGCGGGATCATCCCCCCAGAAAATCAGCGATATGAAACACCGCGGCAAAAGACCGAGAGATGAGAAAAAGCTTTCTTTATTCTCATATTCTAAAACGCAACATAAAAATATACACCGAACTTACTCGACCGAAAGTTCAACGCAAAAATATTGTACAAAAGAAGAAATAAAAAATAATATCCACCCCCTGCTCTTAATTGCCAACCCGAGCTTTCGCACAACTTTTTCAACCCTTCAAGCCCAAAGACAAATTTTGTGAATATGCAATTTTTGCTCGATTGCGGATTGATTCCACATCCGAGTAGAAAAACGGTTATGAAATTACGTATAGCGGAATCACTCGGCTTTGCGTTTTCGCTTACAGATTGTATCGTAATGCGGTCTTAGGACTACTCGCGTTCTTCGGGACAAAGCTGGCTTTGATTTATACTCGTTCTTTCGCCCGCTGCGGTCCCGATAAGAAGAACGCTATTGAATTATGCTGAAATGACGTCGAGATATCCTTTTTTTTTCCAGTTTCCCTCAGCCCAAGTTCTCGTCTGATCTGATTCAAAAAGGGTCGTAGAAATACGCGAACATGTTTGACCGTAAAATTTGATCGTTCGAGTCCTTCGGAGTCCTTTGCTCACGTGGTCCAGCTTTCGTTTATTCTCGTTTACATATTAGTCTCGTATTATATACGGATGAAGAAAAGCAAGAAACTGAAAGGAAGGGGAAACAAGAAAAAAATAAAAGAAATGGCAAAACGAATGAGAGCGAAAAAAAAAAAATAAAATAAAAAAATGAAAAGTAAGGGAACTGCTGACTCTGCGGGCCTTTTCTTAAATCCTGCACGAGGTCTAAGGGTCTAAGCACCGTCGGGTGTTCCGTTCCGCTGAAATTTATAGTCGGCTTTTAGCGGGTGGAATTGATTCGCCGAGTAAACTGATATGTAATAGGATATCTCCCTCTCCATTTTCCTCTTCTTTCTTCTTCTCCTTCTTCTTATGCTACTTCTTATTCTGCTTCTTCGTCTCACTTTACCATCTCGATTTTTACCATCTTCTTCTTCTTCTTCTTTTTCTATTTCTCTCATCAGTCTGAGCCTTTTCTTGCAACTTCTCACAGGCGCCTTCGGAGCTTGTGCCACGCGTCCTCATCCTCATCCTCATCCTCGTCCTTGGCGTACTATACGTTCGCTATGCTGCTGCTCCTTATTTAACCAGGAGATTTGCTCCGTTTTACCGTCACGAAAAGATCGCAATAAGTGAACACGCAGTGCGAAATTCGCGTCCCCTATAGCAATCGGTAATTGGTTCAGAAAATGTGAAAATACACGGAAACCCCTCGAGTAAAACTACCCCTTCATTCACTACCCATTATTTCCTTTTTTTTACTTCGACTATTCTTCTTTTTACACGGGTACCAAAAATCGAGAAATTTTTTTTTTCGAATCTATAGACTGGATAACGAAACAAAAAACCTTGACGATCGATGAAAAAAATTTGCAATTGATCGTTCGAGTCTCTCGACCTTGTGACGCTGAGAAGAACGATCATTTTTATAAATACGTCATCACTCGTAGATTTATATCGCGAGACGTCTCATTCGTTGAAAGATTTTCACGGTATTATAGGTGTGCGAGATGATGCCATTGTGGTGAGAGAACGTAGGTTGGTATATATCGGCTGGCTATCATATCTACCTTGTTAGATCGACGGCTCGAAGAACGCTTAAGCTCCAATTATTTTCAAATACCAATAATGTCTGCGGCTACGATGTTGAATTTCAATTGATATCGATATTTTCCTTCCTCTTTTTTTCATATCTTTCTTTCTTTCTTTTTTTTTTTTCATACATCAAATTCTCAAAAAATCGTCGGATAGGTAGAGAAGTTGCGATCGTTACCCTCTCGCTAGAGACGATGGTTGAAAAAAACTGAAAAATAAATGAAAAAAACCAAAAAAAAGAAAAAAAAATTTGTTCAATCCTCTAGTCGGTCTGGAGGGTAGCGTATAACCACTCAACTCGAATTAATCATGCCTCCTCGATGTCCTCACACGTACTATCAATCATCAACTGTATCGTTTTCATGCGAAGTGAAGAGTAGAGAGGAGCAAAAAAAAAAAAAAATGAAAAAGAAGCGAGAAAAAAGCAACCCTCCTCCGCGGTTCTTATCCTCGAGTTCCATCCTCGCGCCATTCTTTAAGCGAATATTCATTCAGTCCATAACCGATGTTCGGTTCAATTTCTGAGTAGGTTATGTACGTCGGACTCGGATATGTACGATGATCGATAAAAAAAAAAAGAACACTGAACAAAAAAAAGAAACTAGATATTCCGAAACCATGAGAGCGTAGAATGAAAATTATTGATCTACGAATAGAGAGGATAGATCTTCGTGTATATCTGGGTATATATACACCAGGTCTGAAATATACCCGCGAGGCGATTTATTCATAGAAATTGGTTACCCCAGCTGCACACGGTGGAGATATACGTAGGTACGTACCTTATACATATACCTGCGTCTATATACCGTATGTATAAAGTAGTACGTTGATTCATTCAATAAATTATATCCGGTAATAGAGCGTATGCTATATTTATCCTGTGGAGAAGAAAAATTTATACTATATGTATAGTATATATAAGTATATGTGGGATGCGAGTGGGGTAAGTTTCACGTAGAAAGAGATCGCTGAAGAAATCGGTGCTGGAACTATCGGTAAAAATGGCGATGAACGAGTCTCTGCTCCGCATCGCGTATCGCGGATAGTAAAGAAACGAAGAGGAAGACCAAGACGAAGACGAAGAGTAGGAGAGGGACGGGGGCGGAGGAGAGACGAGGCGGTAAGGAATATCATGGATGATAGATTACCATCCACGTAGCGAAGCCGCGCGTCTCGCCTACGGTGATCTGCGGAGAGGAGACCGGCTTCTCCGGATCTGGTCGCGGCTCTAGAACCTCATCCTTATCCTCATCCTCATCCCTATCCTCAGCTGTATAGCTGTATATACGGTTGAAGGCTGGAGGCGCAGCGATGGAATGATAGAATGTATCATCGCATGATTTATTATCTGCGCTTGTCATACCCCTAGCCTTGGTGCCCCGCCTCTCCCTCTTCCTTTCCCATCTCCTCCATGTCCTTCTTCTTCTTTTTTCATTTTTATTTTCCTTTTTTATTTTCTATTCTTTTCTTTTTCTCTCTCTCTCTCATACCCGGCGAACGAACCCTCCAAAGCGAACGAACGTTGTCTTATCTCAAAAACGCGACCCGCGCACTTGCCAAAGTCTCGGTATAGGTATACACGTAAGATATACACACGTATATATATAAACCACCCTACTTATGCATCTCGCCCGGTGAAATTCTCTCGGTGGTTAGAAAATGTTGAGCGTATAGATAGGCTGTGTATATCTCATAAATATCATCCCGAAAAAACACTCGAGAACGGCGAGAAAAAAAATTATCAATTTTTTCGTCTATCATACATTCCTCATATACGATATACATATAATACGAAGAACAAACTCGCTAGAAGGAAGAATCGACGAAAAAAAATCATCGTTTTTTCCAAGCCCACGTAATTTTAATTCAAACAATTTTTTTTTTTTGTTTTTCTTGATCATTCCCGAACGATATCACCGTAGCCGCCTATTTTATTCTATTTGCCTTTTTCTTTTTTTACTCGCGCGAGCTTTTTCCCGCCAACTATTTTACACTCGATTCTCGTCGAACGATAATATTGACGGGAATGGATGTACTTAAGCTCAATGGGCGTGTAATCTGTTGGTGTTTATGTGTCGTAGAGGATGAGACACGATGAGAGGAGGTTTTATGTATGCGAAAGAGGCGAGATACGAGCGCACGGTGATATTTTCCCCATTCTATATATATACGTTATAACCACCTCCCCAAAGTTTAGCTTATACACGGTATACGAAAGGTATACGCGGTACGCGTACGTATAGTCGATCTATCGATACCCTGAATATTGATACATAATCTACATGCATGCGGCAAAAATCGCTGGTAGGCATTTCTTTTTTATACATTTTTTTTGCTTTCATTTTTATGAATATATATATATTTTTTTACATCATGGGTATATCACCTCCGAACGCTGATGGCGCGTTATTCCAAAACCCCCCAGGGGTTCGGTAATGACGATGATAACAATATTAATAATAATAATAATAATGACAATGATAAAGAGAACGAAATTAAGTGAACAAACAAATCGGATAATCGGGAATAGCTGGAAACGAGCATACCCACTATTCAAAAACTATACTTATAAGGGATGATTATTTCCCATCGTTCGAATCACAGTCGCCAAGGGAGGTGTTTCGCTTTCCTCTCTCTATAAAATTTAACGAAACGATTGAAAAAAAAAACTACAAATTCATTCTTATTTCTTTCTTTATTTCTTTTTTCGTTGTTTCACAATAAATTGCCATTTTTTTTTTTTCAAACTTTACAATTAAACCTATTGGATCTGTCGTAACACTATACATCGAAGATGGCGATATAAAAGAAAAAATCATGTCCTTTTTTTCCTCGAGACTTTTCTCTTTTTTTTTCCACGGGGAACCGGAGATTCTTTCGAGTGTAACAAAAACAAAGTTTTATTTTCCCGAAGGATAGATTTCATTGTCGTTTTTTTTTTTATTTTTTGTTTTTTTTTATTCCTCTTCAAGAAAAGTATAAACGTGACGTTGACGACGCGGGGATATCTTTACATATGCGTAAAGTCGGTGCGGAATTAGCGAGATTTACACGGGACATAAACGAGTAACGATCTCGTAAAAATCCGAAAAAAAAGGTAAAATAAAAATAAAATAGAATAAAATGAAGAAAAGAGAAAAAGAAAAAAAGGAAACTTTAGGATCGGACTTTCTTCGGGGATCTTTTTGAAAAGATATGTTACAAGCCCTCTTTTCTAAGGAACATCATCCCCACCCATCGTTGCCTCGTGTCACCCGGTAATGTCTCTATAAAAATTCATTGATATAAGCGAAACGAATCGCAGAAATGGGCAAAGTTTCAATGTAGTACCTTTTCGATAGTAAGAGGTCCGCTATAGCCGGGTGCTGTTACTTTTGCAAGGACTAACGCTATTTCATTTCGTTTATTTTTCAAACCTGAAATCCCCCCCATTATATTTCTGTCCTTTATGGACCCTCTATACTTCGTTTTATTATTCGAAGCGAGAGGATTACGTGCAATAATGGCACATCTAGTCGGTATACTGGTACATCGTCTTTTTTTCATAATCCAAAAATGGTCGAGATGAAAGAAAAATTCCACCAAGATTTTGAAATGAAAAAAAAAAATCTTATCATCAAATCCCTGCTGGTGTTATTCTCGATATCCTTTAATCCCTTTTAGAAAAAAAAAAAAAACTTTCGATGAAAAATATAGCTACACGTTTTTGTTACTTTTATCATTATATATATATATTTGGAAAATGTCACCGCGATGAAACGAAGCGCAATTTTGTCGAGTGGAAAAAAAAACTCGGCGAAAACTCTGTCTGATAGAGGGCACATGTAGAT
Organism: Athalia cordata; assembly: GCA_963932425.1. Taxonomy (NCBI): domain Eukaryota; kingdom Metazoa; phylum Arthropoda; class Insecta; order Hymenoptera; family Athaliidae; genus Athalia; species Athalia cordata. Next base: position 4,725,984 of record OZ010627.1, read on the forward strand.
ACACACGTTTTACGGGGGAGTTTGGTTGTCGTTGGATGAATATGAGGAGGTTACCAAGGCGGGTGAGGTACACCACCCCCTCGGCGTGGCCTACCCACAATGAAAAAATAACAAGAAATAAAAAGAGAGACAGTAAAAAAATAAGAAGAGAGAAAAAAAAAAACAGAGTAAAATAATAAAAAGACGAATGTATATTCGTACGTATGTAACGCAGGGCGGCATCGAATGGTATAGGAAGAAACGAGCGTATATACGTCGAAGAAGGTTGAAGGGAGGAGGTCGCCGCGTTGCTGGGTCGTACGTATTATACATACCTATATATGGAATGGAAAAGGGTGGGAGTGGTGAGGGGGACATGTACGCTCGTGGAATTTCATATGTGAAAACGATGGCGACGCCCGGGTCTTTCGCCCGGCCTGCCGCAAGCCCCGCGTACAACGAGAGCGTGGCTGAAGCTGAAGCTGAAGCTCGGATCCTTTTTCTACCGATTTCTGCTGCACCACCAGCAACCGGCGCTAGGCTAACCTCTCGAGAGTTCCGAAGGAGAGAGCTTTTCCAGATCTAGGTAGGTAGGTAGGTTCGTAGTTAGGAGGAAGGGAAGTGAAGGTAGAGGGTAGGTAGGTTGGTCGGTGGGTAAGAAACCACCTTATACTAGGTAGCTAGCTTACTCCTTTATACCAGGCGATATGCAATGCTTGCAGGGAAATTGGTAAAAGTAAGAAAATCCCACCACTCGTATAACTCGTACGACGATCTATATATAGGGTGGTTCGTAAATTTTTTTCTCAAACATTTTCAAAAATGAAACTAAAAAAGGAAAAGGACTCGGAAAATATGAGGGACGAACCAAAAAAAATTTCTCACGCTCGATGTATCGTCCTCGTAATTTTCAATGAAAAGGATCTCCCTAGAGAAAAAAAATTAACACGCGACTCGGCACGATACGTCTTTCGGTATTTTAAAACCACCGACATCCCTTCCCACCCGTTTTCATTCTCATTCTCATTCTCATCCCCCAAGTTAGGTACAGCTACTCGCTTTAAAGAAAGACTGTATGGGTATACGAACGTACACCTCGTCGCGGACCCATTAACACGGATTCCCCGACTGAATAAAAAGGAACCCGTCGCGATCCTGACCTACATCAACACTTCCCCCCTCGTTTTAACCTTCTCGTTTTTTTCTTTATCTTAAAAAGTATTTAAGTATGAAAAACAACGGAGGTAAAATTTTCATTGATTTTTTTTTCAAAGAGAATTGCGAGCGTCGATCACGTGTGATCGTTTTTTTTCTTTCTTCTATTTCCGAATCATTTTTTTTCTGGGATGAAATTGGTACACGAGAATTTTCGGAGTGGTTTTTATACTTTTTTTTCGAATTTATATACCTCATTGCTTTTTTAAAATGTTACACATATTATTTGGTACGGTGGGGGCCTATGCCGAATCTTTCGAGACGGTTCTGTGGGGGTTTTTGCGTCTCTGGGGAGTTTCTCCGAGGGGGTTGGGGGGGTGGGGGGAGGGGGTTGAAGCCGGTTGGTTGGAACGCACACGAATTTCTTATACAGTGTAGTGTGACGCGTACGTATGTGCCGCCTTTCCTGTCTTCGGTACGTCACGTACGCAGAAAAACGCGCTTCCGCCACCGCTGCCGCCGCCGCCGCCACCCCTCGATTCCGAAAGCTTCGCTCTCTCTACTATACTCAACCTTATAGGAACGCCAGTTGCAAAACAGGGACAGCTTCGGAGACACGTGGGGGAATGGAATCCATAAAACACCGTCCCTATATTCGTATACGTCCTCCGGAGTCATCCCGTTCCCCGAAACTCCCGATTCCATATAACCCAAACTTAAACCCGGAGAGAAATTCGTTCCTCTGACAGAAAAAAACAAAAAAAAAAAACAGTTTTTTTTCACACACAATAATGATACAACAATTTTTTTTCTCAAATTCTAAACTTTTTATTTATATTTTTGTCTCATCCTTGTCTCAAATACACCGCTCCAATGCGGTAGGATTTTCTTAAAAGAATGGAAATAGAAGAAGAGATTTTCTTTCTTCCTTTTTTTATTTTTTTTTTTCGTTGGCAGGGGAGAAACCACAGGGGTGTTTTTATTATTATCATCATCATCCTACTCCAATTTTAATCAACACACCCAGTACATTCTTTCGCGAGAGAGGACAACTACAGCTCTCGCTCTCCCGCTTCTCCTTGAGCAAGAGGCTTTGCTGGGATAAGAGATCAAGAATCTTGAATCCTGTAGGATATAACCGTATGCTGTATATGTGATGCATAGTTATGTATGTGTATATACATACATAAATTAATATTCGTACACATACCCATGTATAGGGTAGCTACCCTTATCTCATGTCTTTCTTTGCTTCTATTCAGCAGTTTCTTCTTTCATTCCGTTAGATTTTCACATCGATTTTTCATATCCCCGTAACGAAATCGAACCACTAATTGTGTTATCTTTCAAAAATTGGTTATGTGCAGGGGCCGTCATTTCGCGTGATTTTAAACAGAGGTAACAAAAATTTCAACAAAAATGTCGAACGTCCACCCTTTTTTTTTGTCTTTTTTTCATTCATTTTTTCTCTCCGTACGCCCATCGCCCATCGCCCATAAGATATTTCTTCCCCCGTGCTGCACATATCCTCCCCTTTATCCTGTTGCCTGCACCCCCGTGTAATAGGTATGGTACATATATACCATCCCTCGTATCATATTACTTCGAGAAAATCTTTTTCCGACAGTCTTTATACTTATTTTTAGTTTTATTTCATCTTTTATTTATTTTCTTCTTCGTTCTTCTTTTTCGTACATTTTTACTTCACGTCGCAGTCGAACTTATCATACGTATGCACGTATTATCGGCGCAATCGCAGCACGGATTGGTGAATTTTCAATAAAATAAAGCTCGACTCAAAGCACATGTGAACAAAAAAAAAAAACAATTTGAAAATTCGTAGTCGAATAATTTTTTCAAAAATTCAAACGTGACGTACTTATAATAATCTACATTAACATTATCTCTGACGTCATTTTATTGTTTATTTTCGTACAAATATTTGTGGTTGGTTTTTTTTTTTTTTGACTCGTTTCATGCTCCTCAACCAATTTTATACCTACCCCTGAAAAAAAAGTAAAAAAAGAAAAAGGAAATCAAATCAAAAGAAAGGAAAAGAGATGATATTTTCTACCCTGATTGCGTTCGCTTATCCGTCTACCTGTACACATGTGCTATACACCTAATGGGGGGTGGGGTGCTTTTTCTCAGTTCACTTTTCTTTTTTTGGTTTTTATTTCTCGTTTTTTTTATATACTATATCATATATTCTATTCCTTATTTTTTACCATTGTCATCTTGCCCGGGGGAGATTCCGAGCACAAAGAGAAGCCTGCTTTCCTCCCTACCATTTTTTACTCTCTTATTCCACCCTCTGCTCCCCCCGCCCCCGGCCCCGTAAAGCTTCGTATCGAAAAAAGCACACATGTGCAGATATCGTAACGTACGACGTGCGTCGCGTTGGTTGATTTTGATAAAAAATAGTTGTCGTAAGACATACGATGTGAAGATGCTAGAAATTGAACAATTGTGAAGATAGGAAAAAGGAATAAGGTGGAATAAAAAGTAACTAGAATTCGGTTGAATTTCTGCAAGAAAAAAAAAAAAGAAGAAAATCGGTGAGAAATGGAATAAAAAGATATCGTATAGAATACACGATGCACTGGTTTTAAATTGCCGTGTAGCAGACGTCGCGAGACGATGCAGTTGTATATATTATAACGAGGAAAACCTTACACAAAATCGACCTTCAGAACAAAAGATATTCCAACTTATACTATGCGAAGAAATAATATACTCTTTGTGCAGAGGGCGAGTCGGGGAATAGTGAAGATACCAAAGGAGTGAAAATCGAGGAAAGCTTACTCAGAACTTTCTTATACACGTCGTACTGTGTATGTATATGTGCGCACATAGGTATATCTGTACAGATATCGCGAGAGAGACGGAAAGATTGTTATTTTCAAAATTGATACGTGGTTGGTTGGTTGGTTCGGAGTCACGACATCGTTGAAGACGCGGTCGAGAAATCCGCATGTGTTGTCGGTGGGAGGTATGAAAGTTGGAAGAAGGGTGTATGTGGGAGGAGACAGTTCGGTACGAGGGTTGCTGCTGCTTTTTTTTTTCGGAGGGTTGCTTGAAGGCTGAATCCCGCTGACTGATGGTGAAACTTGAAAGGCAACTCGAATTGGGTCGGTGGCGCGATATGCTATTCGAAAAAGAGAGAAAACGAGAAATGGAAGAGGAGATGGAAACTTGGAAGGCATATAATGAAATAAAATAACACAGTAGAAAAAAAAAAATTGACATCTGAAAAAAAGACTCTTCCGTATTTATACAGATACCGATATAATGTACGGGTAAAATGACGAAAAAAAAAAATTACCAGATTTACACGCACGAAACTTCATCCAAGTGATGGGAGAGAAGAAAAAACAGGAAACAATTTTTTTCAACCCTTTCTCTATTTTTCTGGAATTCTGATGAGTGTGAAAAAAAATTTGCAAGTCCTTTTAACTCGATGATATCGCGGTTGAAAGGGGGGTTAACAAAATAAATATGACGATGGAAGGTATGAACGGAGGTTATTATCCATTCAAAGCTCGTGTGTCGGTAGTTGTCGGTGGTTGTAAACCAAGGGGAGGTTGGTAGCTGGTAACAGTCGGCGTTTAATTGGCATGAATAATGAATTCCGGGATGCCTTACTACCGGCTTGTTTGTCGAATGAGATAGTCCAGGTTCTGGAGCGAGCTGCAGAGAGGCGACCTAAGAAAACGTTAAAGCGCTCGGGATGGATAAAAGGAAGAATAAGAAGAAGAAGAAGAAGAAAATGGAATGGGGAAGAAAAAGAGGGTGGAAATACTGGTGGAAGTTAAGGGAAGGGGGACAAACCCCGCAGCAACAGGTGGCACTTAATTATTGAGTACCACGAGTGCGCCGCGTATCCGTCTTCGACTTAAAGAGCGAATTTAACCAACAGGATTTTCCTCCCTAGCTCCCACATTCGCAAAAAAAAAAAGAAAAAAGACCAACGTGTTTAAAATTATCCGATTCGCACGAACTCTGAACGAGCAAAAAAACGTAACAGATTTCCACGAGACCGTACGAGGATTCAATTGCAAATTTTCATAATAAGTGATAGTTTCGAAATTCGGAAAGCTTCCTCCGTGAGAAAAGCTTCTTATTGGCGTGCGTGAGAAGGTTGGACACGTAGGTAGAATATTTTTCTATACATACATATATGAGCAGAGTATATATGTACGTCGTCGTATGTGAATATCGGTATATATGTGCATATACATATATCTATACGTATGTAAAAAGAGGGAATGGTTTGCTCGGGGGCGTCAAGGCTGCACAGGGAGGTTCGCTTATATTGATTTTCTATCCGACGTATGAGAGATGCCTGTTTAGGACAGTTTCCATTTGCATCCTTCGTACATAAAATATACATATATGTACTCATCCAAGAACAGGAGAACAAAAAACAACAAAAAAATTGAATAAAATACAAAATTTATAAATAAAAATGAAAAAATGAATCGATAATAATACCTGATAATTGATAATAAAATTGAAAATTTATTATTCTGAGAGAGCTTCATAAATTTCGGTTTTTTCGTAATAAGAAAATGTGCAGTGCAAAGGGATAATAATAATAATTTATGTATGTATAATACAAAAAGCAATAAAGAATAGTCATGAAGAAATGCAGAGCGTATCAATCACTGCCATTCGCAGGAAATTAACGGTTGCAGGTTGAATCGCGCGACGTTTTTTTTTTATCTTATTCTTTCTCTTTTTTCGTTCCACCTCGTTTCTCAGAAAGTGTAAAATAGAAAATAGAAATTCAGAGAATAAAGCAAATAAAAGAAATTAATAGAAAACAAATAGAAAAATCTGGACTAGAGCTTTTATACTCCCGTTTCATATACGGACGAGACGGGGTAGGTTATATACGTGTACGAAGATACTTCGCGCCAGAGAAGTAAAGACGCGAAAGAAGTTAAGTTTCTAAAAGATCGGTATTGCAGAGCAAGAAAGTTTTCAGAACGCACACGGCGGTTGACATTGACGAAATACCATTCGGAAACAACTATTGAGAAACTTTTTATCGGATCTATAGTATATACATATTATGCGAAGAGCAAATAATACATATATACGACGATGAACTTGCGAATGTTGGAGAAGTGTGAGAAAAAGCTCCTTTCCCTTTCTACGTATAGATTCTTTTTTTGGTTCCCTATAAATTTTTTTACTAATTTATTTATTTAATTTAGTTTTTTTTTTCTCAAGAAAAAAAGGAAAGGGCGGTAACCGATAGCTATCCGGAGTCGCGGGATATTATTCGATACAAAGGAGACGCGCGTCGCAGGACTGGTGTGTGTAAGAAATAAGCGTCGCGACGCCCGGCCGCGGCGTCGTTGGTATCAACCGCGAGTCGACGAGAGCATCTCTCGCCTCTCCTCGTGGTTATCCAATATCGCTTGGGATGCACATAACGGGCTCGTAGCTCACCAAACAATTTCGCGGGTCGACGCTGCAGTCTCTAAACTACACCTTTTCCCTCCTTTCTCTACGGCATTTCCTCGGCAGCAGCCATTCCCTTTTTCTCTCATCTCTTTCCCTGCCCCCCCTCCTTGCCCGCCGCTTCTCACCCCTTTCTACAATTTTTCATTCCCCCTCCATTTTTTCGCCCTTGGCAAAAGCACTCGGGCACAAACCCCACGCCCTCCTTCTCTCAAACGACGCACGGCATATATGTATATATATAAGATACATATGTATGTATACAGTAAGTTACGATATACTCCACCACATGTGTCTCTCTACCTACGTGGATAGGAATATATATAAATACGCAGATATATATATATATTTATATATAAGGATATACAGATGTAAGGTACCTACGCGAATGTGCCAATGTGTATAGCGTTCCGCCATTGCCAGTGGCTCGAATAAAATTGTGAGATTATATTGTATTATTTCTGCAGCAGCCAAGAGAGAGTACGCGTATACGTAGCGTACGTAGGGTATACGATAGCTGTACGGGTATATAATATATATAATATATATCCTTATAGTGCAGCAGCGAGTATTCCCACTATTCGACTCACATACACGCGATATAGTTTCCCGACAAAATTGAACCAGAGCTTTGATCTGTCTCGCAGGAGTCGTCGTCCTTTTCTCATCCTTTTTTTTTTTTGTTCCTCGCGGAGTTCCTCGAAAAAAGAAAATACTCAAGTCAAATAAAATACAAAAGACAAGATCAAAAAATGAGAACAAATAAAATAAAGTAACTTACAATTTTTACGAGTCAAAAAATTGATGACGTTTTCTCACGTTGGTATAACAAAAATTATTACATATGGGATATTCACGTCAGGATCCACCAAATGCGTTATTTTAGTTCGCATTATCTGACGTAAAATACTTAAATTATGATGTACGCGATTTTTATTCACCTATTTGAATGTTACGTGAAATGGCTGTAATAAAAATTAGGATAAAAAAAAGGGAGATACAGGCGCGGCACGCACGATATGATATGCTTCCTTATTGAGATTTTGCTTAATAATCCTGCAGGAAGTACGGGTAGGGTTTCTTCTTCGGAACGCGTGACTGAGTTTCCGTTTATACCTCAGATTTGATTTTCTCATTGGTGATTTACGGGAAAGAAAAAAGAAACTAGAAATAATTTGACGATAAAACTGCAACGATTTTGCGAAAAATTTGCACGAGCAAAAAGAAACAAAAATTGGAAACCTTTTTTTTTTTCTTTCGGTGTAGCCAAGAGCCTTGGGGACGTAGGAGAAGATACATTGCATATCGTGTATGGGTATACGTATAGGTACGCGATGATGGCGATAGGCGCATTAGCATTTGCTATTTCGACGCGCATTTTTGCTCTGAAAAATTTTCGTTCGTTGCCTCAGGGTGACGCCCGTCACGGTGTGGTGTCAGCGTCTGTGGTATCTTCGGAGGAATATTATGTACATACACGAGGAAAATAGAGAAAAAAAATAAAAAAATTTCAACCGTATCATAGCTACAAGTATATATACCGTGTGATATGCTAAAATTTTAGATAAAAAGAGAGGAGAGATTGAATCTTGATTTTTCTTCCTTTTTTTTTTTTTTCCTCTTCTGGCAACGCTGTATCGGAGACAAGGCCCCACGGGGAAACCCGGGAAACTTTATTCACGGCGCAGGCGTTGAGCTGAAATATGAAAATTCTTCTCCATAGATATGTAGATACGTGTATATACCGAGAGGGTAACCGCTTGTGGAATACTTGGGACAGTCAATTTTGAAATGATATGAAATACCAGTTTTGACCTCAAGACCGTCAAGTAAATCGTGCTGCGAATCAATCCCATCGAGATATCCTTATTTTTTCACTTTTCAGAGCGATAAATTGGCGATAACTCGATCAATTCAATAGATAGATCAATTTAACTTGCAGATTCGTGTTCCTCAGGTCAAAGTACGTCAGAATAGTGTCCTAAGATCGATTAAAAAAATACTTCATTTTTGGCCCAAAAATTGAAAAAATCCAAAGGGGTATACCTTAGATTTTTGTCGATTTTTGGGTCGAAAATCAACATTTTTTTAAATCGACCGTAGGACACTTTTCTGACGTATTTTGACCTGAGGAACACGAATCTGAAAGTTAAATTGATCTATCTATTAAATTGATCGAGTTATTGCCAATTTATCGCTCTAAAAAGTGAAAAAATGAAGATATCTCGATAGGATTTATTCGTAGATCAATTTTATCGATGGATTCGAATTCCTGAGGTCAAAATACGTGAGAAAAGAGTCCTACGAACGATTTAAAAAAATGTTGATTTTTGACCCCAAAATCGACAAAAATCTAAGGTATACCCCTTTGGATTTTTTCGATTTTTGGGCCAAAAATGAAGTATTTTTAAAATCGATCGTAGGGCACTTTTCTGACGTATTTTGACCTCAGGAACACGAATCCGTCGACTAAATTAAGCTAGAAAATTATCCCATTGAGATATCTTCATTTTTTCACTTTTTAGAGCGATAAATTGGCGATAACTCGATCAATTTTATAGATAGATCAATTTAGCTTATGGATTCGGATTCCTGGGCTCAAAATACGTAAGAATATCATAGGAAACTCTATAAAAAAAAATGTCGATTTTTGACCCTAAAATCGACAAAAATCCAAGTGGTATACCTCAGATTTTTATCGATTTTGGGGTTAAAAATCAACTTCACATTTTGAAAGGGGTTAATAGGGACTTATACGAGGGGGTAACCGCTTGTGAAATACTTGGGATAGTCAATTTTGAAATTAAATGGCATGAAATGGTGTGAAAACAGTGCAAAATAGTTGTGAAATGTGAATTGGTTGGGACACCCATACCCCCTCGGTATATACACATTGCATACGAAACGTGCAAGTTATTATCTTGAAAAGTAGAATTAAAAAGAAATAAAAGAAATGCCCACTTTTTCTCTTGTCTGAATTTTTGGCGAGTGTAAAAGTATACGAGATGAGGGGTGAAGGGGGGGCGGGGGGTGGAAGAAGCTGAGGGTTGTGTGTAATCTGGATACCGCAATTTGGCCGGACCCTTCGGTTTTAAGAGCCAAGTTAAAACGTTTTCTGTAAACGCAGCCAAGTCGTTACTCACTCAGTCAGTAGGGTGGTAATTGTTACGTGTACCTTATTGCCTATTAACGCCCTAGCTCCACTGCAGCACCCCCTTTTTTTTTCTCTCTTTTTTTTTTTAACTATATCACGCGATTTCTTCATTCCCTACACCGCACAGTCGTGTTTCCCCGATGATCGTTTTCCTCATTCCCATTATTTCCCACGTATTTTATATACGTGCGTGTATATCCCGCGGGATAACCGAAATTTTAACTTCCCTATACCACCACCACCGGCCAAATTCCACATATACCCACGTTGCATAACACCCCGCGCGGGAATCGCTGCCAGAATAATTTGCATTCGTGGCTTGTATAAAACGAACCGGTAATTCTATAATTTCGGTCAAATGTACTGAAAAATCGTAACCCCTTTACCACCCCTAAGAAAATTCAGCAGTGGCAGCAAATATATACAAAACCGACATTCCCTCTTACTCGTATTATTCAAACGTAGTTTCCTTCTCCCTTTTTCGTCTGGGGGGGTATATAGCCCCGTTTCAGATTCTTCTCGCGAAGATGAAGAGGGGGGAAGAAGGGGGAACCTCTTTTCACCCCCGCGAAACTCACTCTGTTGCACAAACCCCCCTCGATTATTACGCCCTCCTTTCGTCGATGTTTTATATATATATATATATTTATATATACGATATTTATTTTGGTATATTTCTCGCGCCCGCGGAAATGGCGTGGCGCCGTTCGCGGATAAAAGTGTTGAGCACCCAGGTCCGCCTGCGGTTGACAGCTACATTTATACGTTTTGCGAATTTTCTATTTCTGTATACCGCCCAGACGAGTTTACTCCACTTTCGAAAAAAAAAAAAGAATAAGCAAACAAAAAATCACACCATCCACCCCTCACTCCGCGTCGATGCGTTTCGGTTACTATCTACCCTTTTTCACTAAGAATTTGGTCAAACGCAGTAAATTTCTTTTTTTTTGTTCCTCTCAGAACGGAATGAAAAATGTAAATCGGTGAACACCAGTTTAGAACACTCGTTGGACTCGTCTTCGGATTAAAATCGTTGAGATCCGAGTCGGAGAACGTCGATGGTAAAAAACAAAACGAAATTGTTGGTTCGAAACTCCACTTCTCCTCCAGACTTGTTCCCTCAGGATCGGTACGAGCAGCTTACGAACTTCGTTCGCGATGCTTCCTGTCCCAGATCCACTGACGAACTAACCCTATCATCCCCCAAACTAACCCTCGAACCACTCAGACCACCCTGGGTCTTAGGGACTTGGTATTTTTCTACCTGTAGGGGTCACGGGGACTCACTTAAATACCCTCGGGGTCCCAAAATTTATACATACCCCCCCCTAACAACCGCCGTGAAAGAAAAAAAAAGAAAGAAAATTACGTCTAGACATCGTCGTGCGCGTTATACATGTACAGGATCTACAGGTACATCCGGTGCAAAAAAAACAGGAAAAAAAATCGTCATTCGGGCATTTTTTCAGCTGAATTAATTTTTTCAAAAATCTATAATATCTCACCGGGTTTTAATAATAATTCAATTAGTTCTGCAAGGATTTTTCGTTTCATAGCCTCTGGGGAGGGACTTAGAATTTACATAATAAGGTCGCGAAGGTTTTGTTATATACAATTCCTCTTTTCTATATGGTTTTTCTTTTCTGTTCTTTTTTTTCATTCTGTACGGTAAAGAGGTTTTAGTAAATGTCCTACGTGTTTATGGCATTGCATGACTGTTATGGGGAGAGAGAGAGAGAGAGAGATAGATTTCGTTGCGCCTGTGTCAAGGAATGACTGGTTGCAGCTGTCAGGACACTTATGCAAATCTATATAGCTTCACCATATCTACATCGTTTGAACGTATATACAATATTATATATTCTATACCTTTACTGCAGTTCTAAAACCGACAAAAGAGTTGCGCATGCCATTTTTGTCGCGGATTTGCATCCGCTGAAATCGTCTACTATTATATACCTACCTATGCTATATCCTATTTTGCATACGTAGGTATATATCCTTGTACGCGTATACGTACATATTTCTATATACACCTACCTATATATTTATACCTGGCTTTATGGCACATAGTTAGTATTATCACGAGGTTGAGGACCTTTCCTATACGTACACGTATAGGCAACGCGAATAGCGATCGTAGGTAGATCGCCTACCTTCCCTGCATACGTATATAAATGTATATAAAATATGTACATAGGTACTCGGCATGTACATAGTTGATCGCGCGACACAATATAACAAATTTACATATCATGCCCATACGTCATGCGAACGTAATAAAACACGCACTAGAACTCGACTCTGACGTATCCCTTTTTTTCTTTCTTCCTTTCATTTTTTATTCTCTCCTCTTCTAGCTTACGACCAATGGGCGCACGACAGAGTTTTATATGTAAAAAATAAAAGGAGAGAATTTGATTTTTTACCAACTCATATCTCATGTATTTAAATGATGATGTTCCAAAATTTTGTAAAAAGAGTATTTTTTTTTCTCTCCTCATAGCAAGTCACGTGAAGTTTTTTTGAAACGTCCGGTACACGTGAAGAGGTATAGAGAAAAAAAGGAGGGAAAAAAAATAGATTAAAAAAAGAAAAACTAAAAAAGGGTGGCTAATTTGCATAGGTTCAGCAGCAACGAAATGATATTGTCATGCAAATATCTATGGTTGTATACAAACGTGGTATTTGCAGAGTAGCAGCAGCAGAGCGTTCGTTTGGAATTTGCATATTTTTGTAGACCCGACGCAACTCTCGACTGCGTTGCGTAGAGTATCTAGGTAGGTGGTAGGTAGGTAGGTACGTACCTACCGACCCAGTACGGACTCGACGCTGGACCAAAAATCATGAAATTTCATCCCGAATTATTCTCACGCGTATCGAACGTGCGTTAGAAATTGAAACAGTTCGAAAAATGACGTAGAAAAATGTCCTTTTTTCTTCTTCTTCCTACGTCGCGCGTAAGTAAATTTTGAAGACGACCCCCTCACATCCCTTCGTACCGGTGACGACGAGCGAGGGGGGGTGGTAAAATGGAACGAAAGAAACGTCGGTGCAACGTTCGTTCCCCGTATAAAACGAGGCCCGTTTCCTTTATTTTTCTCTCTTTTGGAAAGCCGCGGCACCATAGGGGGTGGTTGGCTGGGTGGTTGGTTGGTTGGTTGGTTGGTTCACCGTTCGCGAATAAGATATGGAAATTTTCAATTCGGGCAAAAATTTAAGAATCTACCCCAGCCCTATACCTTATACCTTATACCTTATACGAAGTGTACGTATAGTGTGTGGGCTATATAGGGTCGAGGATATGTATTATGCGCGAAGGGGGATGTGTGTGACGTGTGTGGCGGCCATTACGGAGAAATGGGGACGGTAGGGGTGGTGGGGGTTGCCTGGCAACGCCTTTACCACCCTCATCCTCCTCCTCCTCCTTCTCCTCCTCCTTCTCCTTCTCCTTCTTTCACTCGATCCACACATGCCGCTCACACATGATCCCGATGGGGACCAAGGACCAAGGACGAGCAACGAAGAAGGAAAAACGAGCCGAAAGGGGAAAGGAAGAAGAGAAAATAAAAGAGGAATACGACACCCCCGACGTGCTTTGCACATGCGAATTTACTCATATGTATGAGATAGATGGATGGATGGATGGATGGATGGATGGATCTGTATATTTATGGATATATACGAGGCAACGTCGTGAGTCCGTTTTATTATACCGGAGTCCCTCGATAATATAGACTACTCGATTTTTCGGGGGATAAAAAAAAAAGAAGAAGAAAATACGGAGACGAAATAGAATCTTGACAATTTTCAGTCTACAGTTTTTTTTTTCGCTAACGTTGATTCTACCGAAAGTACATATAATATGAGTCACGAGTTTCGATTATGTTATATACCTAAATAATATATATGTGATCAAATTCATGAGAGAAAAATGTAAAAAAAAAAAGTAAAGGAAAAAGGATATAGAAAATTTACGTTTATATAGGAAACACACACAGCTGATTGATTGATATATTGAAAACTAGAATCAATTGATAATCGGGAAAAGGTCGAAGGATTTCCACATCCTAATACGAATCAAACGGTGGCATTGACTGTCTTAAATTGGGTGTAACGTTGGTTGTTGACTTTCCAGTATAAGTAGGGCTCCGGGTTCGGGGATTCCCATTTTGCATTTTGCAACTATCCTCTCTTTCCGACTACAGATGTAGTCTGTAAAGGTGTAACTTTAACGTACAACCACCACCACTGTCCTCGATTTAAGAATCGGCAATGGGATATATATATTTTTCTTTTTTCAATATGTCTATCGATGGGTATCGAAGTATTGTGCAATCAACCACCTATTTTGGTGTCATTGTACCGGTAGTAGCTTCCTCTCTACCTGCAACCTCTTCACAAAGGGTTGAAAGGCATGGAAAAAAAAAAAATACATAGAAAAGGATAGGAAAAAAACGTCCCTATATAGGTACTATAATGCGCCCGGCATCTACTCATCCACTTTTTCTCGACCTGGATTTTTAACTCTTCGCGTTGTTGTAAGACGGTTAAAAGGGTTGCAGGGTACACGAGGGATGCTGCAGGTGTGGAAGATTCGTGTGAAAGGGTTAGCCTGAGAAATGCCTTCGAAGCGCATCGTTTTTTTTGCTCCTAGTAAAATCAGATTTGTTTTTAAAATATTTTTCAATCGTTTCTGAAGCTTTTTTTTCTGCAAAGGGTTCCAAAAAGGAGCAGCCCATTTCTTAATACATACGTCGAATCTAGAAGCAATTTTAAATTGTCATTTTTTTTTTATTAGCTTTTTTTTTCGATGACGAACAAAAAAAAGTTCTCCAACAGGTCTTACACATTCTACCCCAAAAATTCATTGCGAACATCGAGAATCGGATTTCCACAAAAGACCACTTTGCGTCTGTCACAAACACGGAAAGAAAAGGAGAAGAAAAAAAAAGGACTAGAAAAGGGAAAATCACAACACACGCATTTTTGGGTACAACCGACCAGCCTCGACCCCGGGACACAATGGTGGCGACGCGCCGATCTATCGGGCCCTCCGAGGGTCCCAAAAAAAAAAAGAGAGAGAAAAAAAAAAGCAAAAGAAAAAGGAAAACGGCAGTGTCCTCTAATGCGGCATTATATTGGCGTCGGTTATTAATGATGTTCGAAGGCAGCCTTTGGTCCTCGTACTCTCATCTTATTGTTCAAGGTTATGGGTCATATACGTCATGCTATACTGATTCTATTTATGCATATATCGATGATCGTAGATTATATTTACCCCCCGCCTCTTATTTCCCATTGTAAAAACTAAGCGAAGCCTTATATGATACCTATACGCGATCTGCATTGAAAAATATAATAACGAGTTTAGTATTGTTGTTTAATGACGGTTTTGTAATTGTACATGGACCGCATTATATGCAAAAAATTATTATATACCTATTATACCTGCGTAGCTTTTGTGAAAATTGAGACAATGAAAAATGATGCCCTGCATGTGAAAAAATCATCCCCGTTTAGGTTTTGGATGCACAGTTTTGGGGGGAGGGGAGGGTACGGATTCTCTTCTTTTTTTTATCGAAAAAATTATATGGATTAGCGCGCGAAGATACTTTCTTTTCTATTTTATTTGATTTCATTTTTTGTTCACTCATAAAATGTACAACTATAAAAATGAAAAGCTACGCGATTTTCTTTTCTCGAATCGCACACACTTCGCATCTTGACAGAGTTGGGTATGTATAGAGTTACATGAACGTACGTATACCTATGTACATATAAACGCTAGGTGTAATACATACGTTGTTCAATTTCGCGACGTCTCGCTTCAATACTGCTAACGGATTTTCCGCCATTACCCGTCTCTATATCGAAACTGCGGAACGCGCGCCGCGGCACTTTCTGCGAAGACAAATTGGAAATACGTCGTTCGGCTTGAACACGAGACACATGTACGGGGTACAGCGGCATCTATCCTACCCTATATTACTGTACAAAACAGCCGACTCAAAATCTCAGGATTTATTTCTCAAGAAGATTTTACACACCGGGGAAAAATCGGAGAGAAAAATTTTATACGACACACGTATATAAGGTATACCTATAATATATACATATATTTCATGGAATAAGGATTATTAGGAAAAGGACATCACGATCGGATTTCTCATGCTGAGAGGACGAAAAAAAAAAAACAACTTAGATTTTCTTCTTTTTCCCTTTTTTTTTTTTTTTTGCTTTAATGCGAAACTGACGATATTGCTAAAATATCGGAGCTGCAGGTACATTACATATACACGTAATAGGCAGACATGGGTGGGTATAAAGTATAACCCATGTACGTACAAGAGGGATGGGCAGGAGTGGGGGAAGGGGGAAGTGGGGGTTTTTCACCGCATCTATTAAATTATCATCGGTAATTGAATTCGAGATCCCATTCATACGCCCGCGAAGAAGCTGGTCTCATATCCGTCTCTCTTGCAAGCTCGACTCGGCTCTACTTCGAATATATACGTTCACATATTTATTATATGTACTTTACATAGTCGCCCATGTACCTATACATATATGCAAAGTACATAATATTATCTCGATTATTATTATTGTCATGATTATTATTATTATTATTAGATATATTTGTACGGAGAAAACAGATTTCTATGTGTTTTTTTTTTTGAACAGCCGGTGTTTCACCTTCGGTAAGCACGACTCGGGGAGCGATTATCTGATTTATTAGAGAATTTTTCCAACCCTTTTTTTTATTTTCGAAAGCAAAAATATATGCGTAATATAAATCGTAATCGTATGCATTTCACGGCTCCCACCCCATACGTAAACGTACGCGACGCGAAGTACCCTCTATTTTCCTATGTACCTAGGGTTTATTTTTTTATTTTTTTTACAAGTTTCCGAAAGGGGTGTAAAAATGAACGAAACGGAAAAGAAGAGAGAAAAAAAAAACCCCTCTTCACCTATAACACCGAGCGTATAATAGACATAAATTTTAATTTTATGTTCAATGTCATGTGCATGAGAAGATAGAAGCTCGTTCGATACATACGTATATTATATGGTGTAAAAAAAAAGGTCCTTCATGGTATGTTGGAAAAAGGGCGCCGATCTATTCTATTATATAGGTACCTGAAATCCGCCGCAGACAACGTAGTAGATACGTTGCTATGGGATCAGAATTTCGATGCAAAATTCGAATTCGGCTCGAGTGAAGTGAACCTATACGAAACGCAAATATTTAACGCGTGTTAAGAGCACCACCCCATATAAATGAAACAGCAACCGGCGACAAACAAACCCGGGGGATCTCATTCATTCTTGATCCAGTGACAACCGAATGCCATAATGTCAAGTATGTTTATTCGGGGACCCAACTTGACCCGAATAATACGCCTAATTTCTGGATTTTCTCGACACCCCATATTAATTATCGTCACACCTTTTTCGCTCCTCGAATCTCACGACCGGGTAAAATAGGAAACGGAACAATTTTACACGACAGGTGTTTTTTTTTTTTTTAAACTGAGCCTTCTTTTTTCGAATTTCGAATTTTTTTTAACAGCCTCTGAACAGTCCTCCGAGAAATACTTAGATCGCGGGGAGATATGCATAATTCGGGTAATCCCGAAGCAGGCGAGACCGATTCGAACCCGACCCTGACCTTGATCCTGATCCTGACCCGATGAAACCCGACCTCGGTTAACCTTCGGGAAGTTGTTAACCGCCCCGCGCGTTGCTTGTTTAATCTGCTTTTCGTACTCAGTCTTTCCTCCCCCCTTCCTAACCTTCCTACCTCTTCTCCCTCTGATCTCTCTTCCCTCATCTCGCTCCGATTTCCTCACCTCCTTTTTCTCCCGCGCAACCCTCCCTCTCATCACGCTTCCTTTTCTTTTCTTTTCTTCTTTTTTTTTTTTTTGTTCATACGATTCTTTTCTTTTATTTCAGATTCCATTTAATTTTCCTCTCATTCCCGATCGGATGAATGAATGAATGAGCAGCTTGCGTAAAGCACACGACAAATATGTGAGAAGAAATAAAAAAATACTTGCGATTGAAAATTCAGGGTGCTAAAAAAAAAACAGAAATTTTGAGATTTACCATACCTACGATATCTAAGAAGTAAACTACGTTCCCGAGTTATTCCGAATCCTTTGTAATGCCTCATGGGTATAGGTATACGTATAAGGTGAAATGGTACACCGAGCGTACGCTATTTACAGAATTTTTCTTTCTTTTTTTTTTTTCCATTTCATTTTTAACCAGTCTCTCATATGTTCATTCACCTGCACGCCGCAGGTTTCACACAATTATTATGTACATACTCGACTGACGTCGTCACGGTCGTTATAATTTCACGCAACGCAAGAAATATAAAAAAGCGAAAAATAAACTAAACTAAAAAAAAAAAAAAAGGAGACGAATTACAAGTGGCTTTCCGACTCTCCTCTGATTTAATCGTATAACAAGTTCAATTATTATTTTTTTTTTTATTTGAATTTTTTTTTATTTAACGTATAAGAATAACATGTAATTATCATATGCAGCTAGTTTGTAATTACGTTTATTATATTCACCGCGTGTAATATTTTTGTTAAAAGAAAAAGAAAAAAGAAATCATCCATTGCGAATATAAAAAATGAAATTTTTTTGAGAAAAAAAATAATGGACAGGGGGAAGGGTTGGGATTACTTCCGGTTAGACTTTTCTTCGATTGAGGGGTGCGATATATCTTCCGGTTAGTTTTACGTCGTGCGGTAAGGGTTTGGAAATTTATACCTATGTTATTATGGGGCAAAGAGTAGGAAGCACACATGGCGATCGTTGTTAGCTGCAGTCTTCCTTTTTACCCCTTCCTTCTCTTAATATTAAAGACTCGAAAAGCGATGATCCGGTGTCGCAACGATATGCGTTATGTATACCTGCTCGTATACGCACATACCTATGTACTAAAATGTATACGTGCGTCTGCCGATCTCCGTCTGGTGCGGCGCGATGTTCTGTGTTTAGTCCTTCGAGCGAGGATAAAGGATGTGTATAATTTATGTGGGTGCATAGGGGGTCTCGTATACGTGATGCGAAAAAAAGAGACGAAAGTAAAAGCGGAATGAGAAGAAGAAGAAGATGCGAAAAGCTCCAGATTCTTATCCATGAAATTATACGTCTGTCTTCTACTGTTTGCCATCCGCCAGACTCGCGATATCAAAAACTCAGCAAAATGGGAAAATAATAAAAAACCAACAAGAGAAAAAAAATAATCAACAGAGAATCGCGAAGGATCGATAATTAAAATAGCTACACAAGGATCTGTTTTAACCATTTTTTTTTTTTCTTGTTTCTCTCAATTTTTTTCTACCCATGCACGGTTATTATAATTTTTGCACACGCGATTATTATTGTAAGGGACTTATATGTATACATAGGGTATACGTTTTGCCTCGCGTTTATTTCACGTGCCAACAACTTCCGTTCGCGGTCAGTTTATAATTCTCTTCAGACACGCTATTAACACTTTTTCACGTCCGCCCACGCCCTTAAAAATTAAACTTCAACGCTGCACACTGCACGAGCAGAATTAACTACCGAAACACCATGAAACGATGAAACAATTATATCCCCAATTTACCGTGGCACGAAGCAATTTTATTTAAAATGACCATAAAATTTTGTTTCTTTTTTTTCAGTTGTACATCATCGATCAGAAATTTTACACATAAAAACGCCATAAAATTGAGGGGGGGGGGGAAATATTTTATGCAAAAACCATGCGGTTCTGTGACGGGTTTAAGATAAAATATAGCCTATTCCCCCCTTTCCTTGCTCTTTGGGAATCCATCCGGGTTCCCTTCTTTTTTTTTTTCAACCCTTTCAACGGTCCCAGGACAGGGCGGGATGCGCCCCCCGACCGATGTCGTTCTTTGTGAATCTAATAATGAATTATATTTTTCTTTTCCGTCCAAGCATGGATTATAATAGTTTTTACTATCCATATATAAAAAAAAAAGAAAATGAAAAAGAAAAAAGGAATACCTGCATTTTTGGGCCTTGAAAGGGTCTCGGTGATGCTCCTTCTTTTTACCATGCATATTATGCATATAGATGCGTGTACAGATATACATAAATTTTTTTCTACTTTTTTTTTTTTAACCTTTACGCGACAGACCTTTATACATACATGACGTACACCATATATACCGCCCTTATTTTTACTCTTTCGATGATCTACACGCGACATATGCGGTTCTGTCCTATTTATAAAATATGAAAAAAAAAACTTGTAGACACCTTATACGTATGGTACACATATTAAACCATCGATATACAGATATGTAAGAACCGTTACGTATCTGTATATATGAAATAAATTTTGCACGCCTGAAATATAAACGCGCGCTTAATGACCCGTTAATCCGAACGCCATCGTTCTATGGAGAATTTTCGTAATAAACTTCGAAACGAAATCGCATATTTTCTCATTCTCTAAAACCCGATAATACGAGGATGGCAAGAACTACGAATATTTGTAATTTATCTCGTCATTTTTGGAACGTTCTTAAATAATTCCTATCGCTATTCTGTGTTCAAATTGGAATGGTTGAGATTATGTTTAATTCTTCTTTTTTTTTGTCATCCACTTGACACAGTAGGAGAAAAAGGAAGTTTGTATTTAATTCCTCAAGGATCGTGCAGGGCACTTGTCGTTGAAAAAAAAAGACTTGAAAAATAATTCAGATTATTGTCGCGAAGATTTTCGTTCCGGATCTTCAGAACCGAGAAGAAAAAAATAAATGAATGAATAAGAGAAAAATTGAAAAGACTTTCTTTTGTTCGTTGATGACCGCGATTATGGTTATAATATACGTATATATATATGGATATACCGTACAGTATATATACCATGTAGTGTACCATTCGCGCTGCCTTGATATCGGATTCTCGGCGTATTGATCTCTGCGCTAAACGCTGCCACAATTTCACCCTATATGTGTATATTATACATATATATTTGCATGTACATATAATACACGTATGTAGATGTATTTTATGTATACATATATACGCGTATATATGCCTTCTGCACGATTCTCTCGAATCTTTTGCTTTTTCCCTAACGGCAGGCAAGAGCTGCTGGCAAGCGAGCCGGAGAACTGGAGGAGCTGTTGCCAGTTGCAAAGCAAAGCAAAGCAAAAGTAAAAGAGGCAAAAGCTGAAAAATAAAAATAAAAAAAAAAGAAACTCGCCAAAGAGAGAAAAAAAGCGAGAAAAGCAAAAGGCGAAAAGCTTTCAGGGCATGGATACCCACCTACCGCGATTATTTCACGCTTTTTTTTCTTTTTTTTGCTTTATTTTTCACGTTTTTTTTGTTTCTATACGTTATACTGTATCGCGTAATATTTCATTTCCTAAAAGCTCTTGCAACAAACAAATCTCAACCGCGTTGTTAACACCATTTTATCATTATTATTATCATCATCGTTGCCGTTATTATGCACTCCGTTGTTATCCTCAAGTGTAATCACGAAGAACACTTCGTACAAATCTTCCACAGATTTTATTCTCAAGTACACCGTAGGTACATCGTATCCAGAACACCTCACCGATATCAGACCAATCTATTCATTTTTTTCGT
Organism: Athalia cordata; assembly: GCA_963932425.1. Classification (NCBI taxonomy): domain Eukaryota; kingdom Metazoa; phylum Arthropoda; class Insecta; order Hymenoptera; family Athaliidae; genus Athalia; species Athalia cordata. The sequence continues at coordinate 4,747,384 of OZ010627.1, forward strand.
TCTTTTTCTTTCATACAGAAATAATTTTTCATACCCACTTTGAATCTCAGGAACTGAAGAGGAAGAGTTCGATAAAAAAAAAATTTCGGTCTTTTCTACCCCATCAACTTATGGGGGAGGAATTTTTTTTTTATTTCGAGTGGGTCAACCCTTTCTTCTTTGACCGATTTTCATAAATATATTTGCAAGTGACGCGCGTGTAATGGAATTAGTGAAAAAATGAAAGGAAAAGACAAGAGAATAAAATTTAATAGAAAAAAATAAAAAATTCCCGTAGGTAAACCGGGACATGGGAATGGGAGTATATAGCCGCGCGTTCGTAACCCGCTGCGGTACCTCTGCTTCTGCAGTGGGATGGGAAACAGGAACAACGCGTTCTAACTCGGCATAAATTAAGTCCCAAAAACGGCAGACGGGTTCCTGAAGCAGGGACGACGCGGCCTTTGCTCCTCGCATAATAATTACGCGAATGTATGGGTAATTCGTGTACATGTGTTTGCCCGCGGTATATATACCTAGATGCCTCGTATACCTACACGTATATACACATGTGGTTTTTTTTTTCTCGCTCTGTCCAAGAGGGGAAGACACGAGAGAGAGAGAGAAAGATGGAGGAAAAAAGCTGGGAAAGGGTTAATGGCTGATGAGCGCAACCGGTGTCTACTTCTGTCGCATTCTATATGTATAATATGTACGGGGTACGCCCCGATGAGTTTTTACATAGAGTTTTTATTTTCCTATATACATACCCGATATGTAGAGCATTATCGTTGTTGTAATTCGGGGATGCACGTATATGTATACATATTATTATATACAGGGTGAATATTTTTTCTCAACGATAATTCATCCCCCTCTCCGAGCACCTTTGCCAACCAATGCGGTATTGAAATGATTTTCTTTTTTTAGTTTAGTTTAGTTTTTTTTTTTTTTTCTCTTCTAACTCTCATGCAAGGGATGATCTGATTGCTACTTCGCTAGCTGGTCGCAGTCTCATCTTGAATCGCGAACGATTCACACTTCGCTCTGGTCTTCTTTTTACTCTCCAGATTCCAACTGAATGGAAAATTGTGATATCCAGTGAAGAGTAGATTCGAGAATAAAAAAGTTCGTTGCCCCCCATCCCCCCCTAGTCGGTCTAAATTTCACACAACTTACGGTCCGAGTTTTATTAAAGTTTTGTGGAATGTTTCCGTGAAATCGATTGATGAGAAAATTTGAAAAAAAAAAGTTTTTGATGTAAAGAAACTGGTACTCACTTTAATCGAGGATCTCGTACGACCACCCTTAATTGTTTTCTTCGTCCAGTCGTTGACCTCCTTTATTTTCATCGCGGTTTCGTTTAATTATTTATCAATCGATTCGTTGTGGTTATTTTTTTTTTTTAGATAGTTTTCGGTATCGTATTCCGGACGTGCAGAAGAATAGTGGAAATATTTTTTTAAGTTTTTCTTTTTCTTTTCGTTGATGTGATTCGAATTTAAATACTCGCGTTGTCGCGTTTCTGGCCCTCCTTCCTCACTAATTTAAAGGGGTAAAATAGAGGCGAAGGTAGGGATATGAGGAGAGAGATAGCGGTGAAAAAGGGGAAGGCGGATGGAGGAGTGGGGAGTGATTAACAGCGCGAACCACCGCTGGAGAGAGAGAAGAGAAGGGTTGGCGGGTTGCTTGAACCGGAAAGGTGGGGGTGGAGGGAGGATGACGTAATTAATTGGAAATAAAGGCTAGGGCGCAGCGCGAAAGGGGACAATCAGCTGTCGGCCCTCCTTGGAGACAGTTTAGTTCGCGCGCGACCTTCCTCAACACTCGTCTCTCGAATATCAATTTTATCCTTAACTCCGACGGTTCATTCACTCCCCATGTATATGTATAATCAAAGCTCAACACGTCTCGTCATCATCAACCCCTAGAGATTGAACAAAATTTCCTTTTTCCAATAATCGAAAGTGAATACTTGTCGAGTATAATAATACGTATCACGTAATCTCAGAGGATATATGGTAAAATCCGTCACGCCGTACCGGAAATAAAAGTGGAAAGCGTAAAAAGTTCGTCATAAAAATTTTGACAGTGCGTCGATTTTGATTATTTTTTAAAGCGAAAAAATTCATTTCTCAAGGCAATTAACAATAAGTTGACTTAGGATCAAACGCACTCGATACGAACGTTGAAGGTTGAAAAAGAATACCTAGTTTTAATTGACAAGTTGTATTCGGGGGTGAGGTGAAGAACTTTTTTTTGGCTTTCTCGTTCTCTGGCAAATTTTGCGAGGATTTTCGTTCGGCTAATTTAAACGAGTGTCGACCTTTGATAAAATGGGGTTTAAGTTTTTTTATCAGATAATAATTATGTCTGTCTACGTGAAAATGAGCTAAGGAAGCGAAGAACCGTGGAGGCTCCTTCTCCGAGGAGCGTCGGATTACAACTGCGCCTTCCGCGAACCGACGACGTAACGCCTATCAAGGCCCCTTGCACGTCGTATACGTCGAACGTCGCGACGCCGGCGTCGCCTGCCGTTTTACCTATATTCATCCTTTTTCACTTACTTTTTAAATTCTTCGTTTATCATTAGTTTCAGTTTTCCTTATACTTTTCACTTCCTCCGCCCGTTTCGATCACTTTTTGAGGAACGTCACGCGAGTCGGGTGCTCAAAATTTTGCAAGCGTCATCGCTCGATCCGCTGTGCAAGCTCACATCTCGTCAAACGTGAAAAAGATCGTTTCTTACGAGAAAATATCATTTCAGTTGAGCGTGAAATAATCCTTCCGTTCTCATTCATTTTTTTTCAATTAATTTCCGGCTGTTTTCAACCCTTGTAAATTTTTTCTTGCTCCCCAGTTTTGAAATTAAAAGGCGATAATGATTGTTCCGTTTTTTAACACGCGACTTTTTTTCCAAACCGAGTGTACAGCTTATGTAGTGGTCAATACTTATCCGTAAAATCACCCCTCATATTTTAGCCCGCCGAAACCCCACCCCCTATAGATAGATATATGGTATACAATTCGTGCAGTGGGCGCCGCGACGTGGTGTACGCAAGCGTCAATATGGCCGCCGTAACCTACCCTCGAGTCGTTGAGTAAAGTCTGAAAATTAAATATCTATTTTCACACAATTTTCTAATCGCTTTTTGATACGTACGCGTAAAATTAATCAACCATGGGGTCGAGTAGGCTCTTGTCTTATTGCCGACATGTCGAGAGTTCTGCAGTGCCGATTATGGAATATTAATATAATCAAAAACACGTATTAAAGCACGCCTATATAAATCGGTTGATAAAAAAATTATTCGGAAACTTTTGCCTTTGATAATATACAGTGAATTATATTTTGCGTAAAAAGTTCGAAAAATATTAACTGCACACATGCGATTCACAATCAACAGTTTCGATACTCATGGATTAATAGTTTATGCATTTTATTTTCATATATAAACTACCATAATGTATAATTCAACGTCATTTGTATGCCTTGGGTCGAATTTATTTCAATAAAAATCTTCACAATGATTATATCTACATTTTTGAAATTTCACTTTACATCAAGTGTCGTAAAAAGTTGTTCGTTCTTCCAAATTCTTCATACAGCGGAAAGATCGTTTCGTCGATGGATAGTTGTACTGGAAATCAAAAGGGAAAAAATCATAGAGGGTTTAAAAAAAAAGAAAATTTCGTGTCGCGTCAAAATCGCGTTTTTGGTTGATCCTTGCGTTACAGATATCCGAAATTCGATTTACTTTTTTCAACTTTTAAAAATCCCTTGCATCTAAGGATCCGAAATACAACCGGAGCCTTCGCAAAATTTGAACGCCGTATAGAATTACAGATAAATTAAATTCAAACGCCTATCTATAGTCCTCGTAGTAATATCGCAAACCCTTTCTTCGACTCAAAAAACCTGCAAGAATAAAAGAGAATCAAAAAAATCAAAAGTGTCGGAAGGTAAAAAAACGTGAAGCATAAATAGCTAAGAGCGACGTGAAGAATAACTGACGTGGAGTACGGGTATATAGGTAGTTATATATATAAAGCTACGTCACGCAGCCGGCTGTTGGGTTCCTCGTATGCAAATCATGCAACAACCCGCGATGGGGTTTAGGGGGGTTTTCAAAAGAGGAGAAGTATAACGACGAAGAGAAAAACGGCCAGCCGGGGTATAAGAGGGAGTAGGGGAGGGAAGGGAAGAGAAGAGAATTTCTGAGCTCTGTGACCTCCCGTACATATACATATCGCACACATACAGATGTGCACCGCCACATATATCACACACACATAACACACATATTTACATGTTCATGGGTGTTTCGCGTGTGTCGTCATACGTACGTACATATGTGTAGTTTTTTTTTATTTCTTTCATTTTTTATTTCCTTTTTTTTATTTTTCATTTTTTCGAGCGAGGAGCCAAGAGCTGGAGGTATACAGAAAAAAGTAGGAGTATGTATTCACATGGGGGGAGGAAAAAAAGGAGAATGGGGGAGTAAGAGAGAAGGGAAAAGCTCGTTATTTTCTGATAGGAATACGAGGACACGACAAGGGCTAAAGGGTGGGGCAAAGTGGGGATGGCGGCCATCATGTTCCCTTCTCCCCTTGGCCCTTGAGCCCTGAGCGGGTGGATGAAGGGAGGTGTGTTGTACATTCCCCCCCTGCGCTCGCCCAATTGTTTACCGGTCCATACCGTTTTTTTCTACAATTTTTTCTTCCGGTTATCTGGTGTGATTTTTTTTGCTGACATTTTTTGCATTCCCTTATCCCTTTTTTTTCATAATTTTTTTAGCCGCTTTTTTTTTCGAAGGGATTGCTTTTTTTCAGATGTAACCCCATTCAAGCTCCTCACCTATACGTACTCTGCGGCACCGCATTTATGGGGCGTTTCGCTTGGACTGCGGATCATCATATTTAGCGACATTGAAAGGATGCTCGTGTGCATCGGATGAACTTTATAAAGAAAAAAGAATTCTCAAAGAATTATAGCTGCAGACCGATGAGATATTTTGGGGTACATTGCTCTTTGTGATATCGATTTCTATCAGGCTACTGATCGGAAAAATGGCACGATAATGGTAGGTGATACGAAAGCAACGACGAAAAGGATCTGGCGGTCGCCAAGTTTTGTTCCAGTTTTTCAAGTTGAAACCCCACCGAGTAAAAGTTCTTTCAGTCAGTCACGAAAGTACGTTTCGAACTTGAAAATCTTTAACAGGTATACCTGGTATACATAAAGTATAATAATATGGTCGTGTCGAAAATTCTCGAAGAGAAGAAGAAATAAGAAAAAAAGAAAAGGTTAACGAATAACAAATTGTTCGATGGACAACGCGAAGATTATGTATAGTATATCGATATGTGATATATATTTTGTAATTCATTCACCCTGGATAAGAGAAAAAAAATTCCTGTTTCTTTTTTTTTCTGACGTCAAGTGCTTATGCAAATTTTTGTACATGATAACTGCGATTATTGTATTTCAATTTTTTTTTTCTTCTCCTTATTTTATCTCGTATACGTAAAATAATCCATAACGATGAGGATACCGAGATGCGATATACACCATCAGCAGGAAGCAAAAAAATAGAAACCCAAAAAGGAATGGACGTACGGAAGAGAAGAAAATGAATCGATTGCGATCTAATGAACCGATAAATCAAATCAAAAACGATCACGTTGCCGACAATCCGTCAATTTTACTCGTGTGACCCGATTCATATGCATGTAGGATGTATGAAAGATCGAAAGGAAATATAAACCAGAGTCCCAATTAATTTGAGATGCATCGGGGAAAAAAAAAGGAGCGCGGGAACGATCGAAATTGTAAAACGGGTACATGGGGAATTTATTTATATACTGTATTATAACTATGTACGTGTTACGGACGTGGAAACGCAGCCCCGTTTATGTAACGAGGTGTATACATATAGTGACGAGAATGCGCGAGGATATTCAAATTTCGAATTTCGAATCCCTAACCCTCGTTAGCAAGGATTTCAATGCAATAATTTATCATCGGACCCCGCTGAGGTGCGAGGACGAAGGCACAATGCGGCCTACCTGCATATATAATTTCTATCAATGCTACGTGATTTCTGGGGCACGCAGATTTCAAGGAGGAAGCAGATTCAAGAACCAGGAACGGATTTTTAGGGGCCCTCGTTCCCCGGTCGCCGTTTTTTTATTTTTCAATATCTTCATCGACTAGTAAAAAAAATGAAATAAAACCGAACGATGTGAAAGAAGAAATATTCTAGTCCACTTCTCGCTTATCAAATCGAAGAATATGTATTTCTGAACCTTTTTTTGTCATTCCTAAATTTCCTGTAGGACGACGCGCGTACGTACCTGAATTTTTTCATTGTTACGTAATATGCATACGTCGGTGCAGTTCGAATCTACCTGCACATGTTATAAGGTGATGCAGGAATACGAGCTAGCATAAGGACGACGTGCGCTTGAGGCGCAACCCTTTTATTTCTTTATTTATACCTTCCTTCCTTCCTTCCTTCGGAGGTCCTTATTCTCCGCTCTAGCTCTACCGGTAATTCATTTTTTTTTTCCGGGTCGCATTGTATTCTATTACAGCATCCCTTCCTTGGGTTCGTCTTTTCATCGGGATGCTGCTGGGCCGCTGTTGACCTGGACAAAAATAAGGAAATAAAAAAAGAACAGAACAGAACAGAATAAAAAACACTTCCTCACCTCTCTTACCTGGGCGTTGGGTCGCATTGACATCCTGCTCTTATTCAAATCAGCTAAAAAAAGGGGGGAGCGAAACTTCAACCCGAAAAAGAAATTCAATGCGCTCGTAATTATATGCACAGACCTAGCGTATATACGTACGTATATGTATATAGGTATGTATACATCCATCACATGCTGCAGGGTACGTTACGTTACGTTACGTTATACATATAGGTATGTGCACGGTAAAAACCAGAGGCCGAGCCGCAGGAACTGTAAAATAAATCCAGTAAATAATCAGTTAAGATTTATAGTTCCAGGGTACTTGAGGAAGGGTCGTGATGCGTAAAAATCAAAATTCAAAGTTCAAAGTTCGAGCATAAAAAAAAAATGCGCTCACGATCTTCTCTTTACCGAAAATCTACGGAATCAAAATGATATTTTCCTCGTCGCAAGGTGTACGGGGAGATACCTAGATATGAAACACGTTCTCCCACACGCATGTATACGTTATATCTTTGCGGATACATAGACTGCAAATACATAAGCATATATATATAGATATTTGAAAAATACCTACAGATACGTACATAGCTATGGTAGGCAGGTACTATCGATGCACGTATGAGTTATCGCCACGCTCCAAATTGGTTGCCAACGAGTGATGTAGAGCTCGCGAGGGTAGATTTATGCGCACCGAGCAAAACGCGCGCCCTCAATATACGTATACGTATATAGAAGAAGGAGAGAAATGAAAATTTGTAAAAAAAGAAAAAGGTATATAAAACTGATAAAGAAAAAATCAAAGGAAGTAAAAATTTTTTCTCTAGCCCACACCTCGAGTTGCTATACGAGCCTGATGGACGTCCTTATAAAATCCCTTCATCCCTTAGATTTTAAGGGCATAAGGTATGAAAGGGTTCATTTATTTTTTGTCTCTTGTATTTTTATTTTTCTTTTTTTGTCAACGAATCGAACCCACGTCGTCGTAATGCGCGGCGCTGCTATTTGTACCTTCGGTGACATTTACATCCTGATCGTCGACTACTGCACAATATGAAAATGAACCTATTATATGGGAATTCAACCGATCGATTGCTGTTTGATAATTATTTTTTTTTTTTTGTCGTTATATGCACTTCCGGTAAATCGATATACATATATGCTGCAGCAGTATACGTGTGGGTCCAACTTTCTTTTTTGTTTTTATTCATATTTTTTCATTTTTTTTTTTTGCGCCCTCTTCGACGGCATAGAAAATCGTGGTGGGCGTACATAGGTTAGGTACATAGCATATCTCTATATATATATACATAACTGCAGAATTTGGCAAATTTCAAGCATCGCCGCACCCCGTAACTATATATGGATGAATGGGGGTGGAGATGCCGTTCGTGTGAGTAATGCTTTATCGCGAGGGAAATAGATATATATGTGTACATACGTATGTACGAAGTCCACCCCCGACAAATATGTACATATATTCTATGTGCCTTTGGCGTTACAGCTGCAAAAGAAAAAAAAAAAAAAAAAAAGAAAGAAAAAAAAAACTATACATTTTCTCTATTTTATACACGAAATCGAACGACCGGGTTTTGCCCAATTGAAAAATATTACACGCGATAGGTCATATACGCGGGTATATGAAACGTCAATCCAAATGGGTGCTCGAAATACTCTCCATTCATTTCATTCAACGTAAGCTGACCAACACCCCGCACGTATTTTAGTACCCCACTAACCCCATTCATTCGCTCCACATTCAACTGACCATTTCCAAGTTTTTATTTCCCCTCGTTTTTCCTCCAACATTTTTATCAGGTGCGTAGCTGAATTTTTATTCCGCAAACTTCCACCGCGCCGATCGCGTGTGCAATTTTATATCGCAGAACTGTATCATTTTTAAATGGTATTATATTTTATATCGTGTACATTTCGTTTATGTATTATACACAAGAATATAACGTGTATTACATGTGTTCTGCGGTAGCACCCCTATCAGTCCGACCGTATGTTTTAAAGAATATTATGCAGAGCTAGGATCAATAGAAGTTTGTTCGATATATCTTTTCGGTAAATATAATACCATATGCTAATGGGTAGAAGTATAGGTACGACGGGAACACACATGCTCCGTTCGTAGGTAATTTTTTTTTTTTTTTCTTTTTCCTTTCTTTCGTCTTTTTAGAAAAGATTAAATGATTGGCCCGTACCCGCGTATATAGGCATAGCCGGTAGTCGCATATGTAGAGGTTTTATACGTGTAAGATAAAAATATCGAAAATAAAAACTATAGTATAAAATAAAATGAGGCATCGCTTTACGCACGGTATTATATTCTGCCTCCGAATAATAGAAGATATTATATTTATCCTCGTATGTATATATTATATATATTTATACCTGCGGATCCCCGCATGCCTGTCTCGTCGAATCATACGCTGACTTATTTCACTGATGCTTCTGATGCTACCGCAAACCTGCGGAGTATGGGATTATAAACATGAAAGGAATCGTCGAAAGATCCATGGAATATTATAACAATAATTTTTGGTCCGCACGGTTCGGTGTTGCTATAATAAGCCGATTTTTGCCGATAGTTTTTATCGGATTCCGACATTTTTTCTTCATTAATTTGATATGAAAAATTCAATTCTTGATTTTAATTCAGTATTTTACGATAGGCGGTTAATTGGTTCGACTGTGAAATTTTATTTGGAAACCACCAGGACGTTTGAGATGAAGATTATATTATTTTTGTTTCCGGTCTGATGAACCTTATCGTAAAATTGTTTTTATTATAACTGAGGAAGTAATATATGCCTGACATACGTCACTATCAACTACAGGTGGCGCCTTTTTACCCGCTCGCTCTTATTTTCGCTTGACGAGGTACTTTGCCACTTTGCTTTGAAATTGCAAAGTATTGAATCACTTATACGTGTACACCGATTTTTCTACCCGTGTGTATATAAGAGGAACGATTTAGTTTCTTATTACATTTTTTTCCCTCCTTATTTGATCCGATTACGCATAAATACATGGGGAAACCTCCGGAATAATTGAAGTAACCGGATAAGAAATTATACGTTAGAATTACCGAACGCTTTATCATCTCGGTAAATTATATCATCTCGAGCCTCAACGATGTCGGGGTTGAAAATGAAGATTTTTTTTTATTTTTTTTTTCAAAAAGATAATTTAATAAAAATTAATAAAACGGCTATCAAAGAGTTGTTTTAATTTTTCAATTTTGGGGTCCCATTCTTGGGTCTCGCCCTCGAGCGATGAAGGAAAAAAAAAAACGGTCGGTTTAAAAAAGACGGAGAAAAAAAGTACGTAGTTATTAAAAAAATTATAAGCGTCGACAGATCTATCTAGCGGAGGGTGTAAAAACTTGAGTATTTAGATTTTCGGCGAGCCGATAAAATAGACCCTTACTTTTAACCCCGTCCCGGATCGATTAGGTAGAATTCTTTTTTACAGAAGTTGCGGATGGGGTAGTTTTTTCCGATCGTAGCGTCCCTCGTGGTTTTAAACTGTACTTTTATATGCCCCAGCGAAGAACATCCCCTCGGATAGTCCGTGCTGAGCATTTGTCCCCACGAAACGTTACCGAAATACACGATAAAAATTATCATGGTTCATTTTTGCTTATACAACAAAAAAATACGAGACATCAAAAATCTTCTCGATAGCAATCAAATAATTAATCATTTCTGTGTACAGTTCGCTCCCCATTTTTGGGGAACAAAATCTCAATCCTTAAATTTTATACCTACCTCCGATCCAATTAATCTGCTTGACATTTATTGACCATCTTTATAATTATATAATTTCTTCGCCCCGGTATTCCAGGACGAAAAGTTGGGTAGATTTTTGAACTTGGATTTTTTAGTTTCCCACTACGAATCGTAGATTTACACCCTACTATAGGCAACCCTTTACACTTGCACACATGATTCTGCAACCCTTTAAAATCTAGGGGAAAAAACTTCAAAGGTCGATAACCTGTAGGTAATCCGTGTGAGCGATCCTGAAAAATTGAATACAGCTGATCGCTGACCAAAGGCTAATATCTATCGACAGACACGACCCTCCTTTCTTCGTCCGTATTTTTTTCTCTCATTTTTGTTTTTCGATTTCTTTTTTTTCGTTTTCTAATTTCACAAGATATCGGTTTACTCGCCGCCGCGTAACCCGCCTGATACATAGTTTTGTTGCACTGCAACAAAATGGCATTTCTGAAGCCGCCTGTCGGAGTATTCAAAAAATCCATTGAAACGGATAGACATTCAGGTAGCAGAAGGTAGCTGATTCCTATCAGTTTGATACGTCAGCTCGTATTCCTTCGAACCTGCATCGGTCTTGGGATCCCCATGATCGTCTTCTCGGACACGAAACCCTCCCCATGCTTTATAGATACAATTTTATCGTTAAAACCTGAAGACGCGTCCCTAAGCACTTTATTTGCGTGGATCGTCGCATACTCCTGATTCCCGCACAGATGTTCAACGGCGAAGAGATTTTTTTCTCAACCCATCAAATTACTAGGATCTTCCTAATTCCCGGAGGTAGAAAAGGAGATTCCCCCTAAAAATCGAGGATCTCCATCCTTATTATTAGGCTAATTTCCGTTCGCCGTACGATTCGATCTGTTCGAAAAAACGAGTACATAAGTGCAACGAAACTGATTTTATATTAGAAGATAGATTTTTGTAACGTGCATAAAAGACTGGTTTTTGTTTTTGAAAATCAGGAGTTGGTTGTATAAAAAAAAAATAGGGAAAAAGAGAGAACGGGGGAAAAAAACATATTAACGACTCTGGATTGGTTTTTTATTCATTTTCTTTTTTTTGTTTCCATGATATTACGAGTGGTACAAGGATCAAGCCTTTCATTACCGTGAGCTGAAAAAAACCTTTTGTCCTTAAAGGGGCAGGGGGGGCGGATGACATCAGAAATAAGCGTCGCAACTCATAATCAGAGTGATATATAATTCGGTACTTTCTACCGACGAGTTTCCCCGTTCCTTTATGACATTTAACCCTGTTTTATTACAGAGACTGAAAGAATGACGCCCCGAAAGGATCGTCCACAAAACCGGTAGACTGCTATTTATTTTTGAAACTCCTAATGATACCCTGGGACACACCCTCCTTTTGAAACAAAAATTTTTTTTTCATTTTTTCTTTGATAAAAACCAATCCTTGAAGACTTGGTGTTCACCCAAAATAATCATACGAAGAAACCCCAGAATAAGGATCCCAAGAAATTACAAACATATTGCGTATCCGGTACGCGAGAACAGATATTTCTTTTTTTTTCTTTCTTTCTTCATTGCACGTATCGAGTGTCTGAGATGAAAAAAAAAAAAAAATTCATCGAATGGTTGATTAAATTATAGGACTCGAGAGAAATATTTTTATTTTCAGTATCGCTATATATTTACCATCTATAATTGGATTCTTCGAATAATTAGCAGGTGATCATGAAAATAATTGGCGGTTGTCTTCAATTACGTAGCGAGTGTTGCATAATTAGCCATGCAGATATAACGGATATGGAGTGTCGAAATATACTTTGGAAAACAAATACACCCATCACAAGCGTAACAATTTCGAATAAATAATTTAGTTTTTTTATTTTTCAATCATAAATACAAGCTCGTTTTTATGCGGTATACGGGAGGCTTGTGACAAATGGAAAATGTCCCGATAAATGATCGTCTGGATATCCCCGTAAGAATTTAACGACTCTTATAGCTACTGCACGGGCAGTAGCTAAATCTATGGTGACGAGTCAGACGTCTAATAGGCTCGTTAGGCAACCAAATATATTTGAGGACGGAAATGTCTATGGGAAAATATTTTATAATCGTTGCTTTTCGGGGTGGGCCTAAAAACGCGCAGCGGGTGATTTTTTTTTTTTCCCCCAATTTAAAAAAGAAAATTATAAAAACTAAATTCTTTCACCTAGTAATTTCTCATTCTGATGGGAGAAATTACTCAAATAGACTCAGCGGTGACAGCTTACTAACGAATATCATTTTTAGAGACTAAAACGTTGTTATATGGATGAAACAGAATTATTAACCGCAGGCTGATAGATAAAGAGAAAGTTTTTTTTTCTTTTTTCTTTCTTTCTTTCTTTTTTCCATTTTTGTTCAGGGGATACTTCGGAACTCCGGCCTGGCGCCCTGGGCAACGGCGATCTGTGATACCGATTATTTATTTCTTACACATACAGGAGCGGACGCTGTCATCGGGTTGATATATAGATAAAAAAAATAACAGCCGGTTTTTTTCATCGTAGATATTCATCTGAGATAAGAAAAAACTGAAACCTGCACGAAAATGAGACACGGGGAGGGAAATAAAAATTTATACATACAATACTACACAGTCAGGTACCGAGCACTGGGACGAAATGCCAAATTCGAGTTCTTGTTCCTAAAGAATCGAAGAAATTTTGTTTTTTTTTCTTTTTCTCTTATCAACTTTCTGCAGGGCGTAAGGGCGCGGGAAAACGGTAATCGGTAATTGTGCAGATTTCGAAGGAATAAAACAAGCGAAGGGAGAAAAAAAAAATCGTCCTTTCTGTCGCCGGTTATTCCGCAGTTAAGAAAATCGCTCGCGCAGGATAAAAAAAGAAAGTTTTTCGCTTGGCGTTATACTGATTTGCAGTACATATATACCTGTCTATGTATGTATATGTATAGATACTGGCATGGCAACGTCGTCGCGTCGATTCGTTCGGGATATTTACATAAAATTTAGCAAGTCGTTGGAATTTTTAAATCAAATTCCTTATCGAACGAACTTGAAGCTTGCTAAAGGTGCGGAGTCTATCCCTTAGGAGGTAACGAGCTCGTAACGGGAACCACCTCCAACCTTTTTCCGAACCTCCCCCTCTGAGGATCTCCCGAACCTTCAACCCTCCCTATATATACGTATTCGTGGAAGCTGCGAAAACCAGAGCGACGCGACGCGACGCCCCCTTTTTTTTTTTCTCCGACCCCGCGACGCCCCTCCCGATACCGGGAAATGAGAAAATGATAAGAAAATATATTTTACATATAAAAGCAGCGGCCGGGCGGGGCCTCTATAGAGACGCACGAAAATTCCTTATCTCACGGATTTATATGGGGGGTCCTTTAATTCGTGTCTCACGGACATATACATATAATAATTAACTTTTAATCCCGTACAATCGGCTGAATTTTATTAATCGTTGTATGTGAATCGACAGATGTGATACGAAATGATAAAAAGAAGAAATAAGCAAATTTTAATCTGAGGTCCTGCAGGAGCGGTTTGAATATACAATAACGACACCTCGTCGTTTTCAACTTACATCGCCTCATCAATTATAAATCTCTCCACCGTCTTCGTTTTCCTGTTTTCTCCGTAGAGCCAGCTTCTTTTTCCTTCTTATTTTTAAGATTTTTCTTCTTTTCTTTATCGTCTTTATCCTTCTTTCTTCCGATCTACCGAAGCCTCCAGATATATTCTGACGCGGTGCCCCGCTGCTGCTTTTCTCAGGTTCGTTTGAAAATCTATATAGGTATATATATGGATATACGTATACAATACAAACTCCGGGGTTTTATCTATAATTTTATTTTTTCTCCGATTCTTATTTCCTCTTCTCCGTATTCGATGCCACCATTAGTGTCTCCTTTTCCGATAGGCAACCGAGACTCAAATAATCCAAACGTTGTATATAAGGTACCCAACAGGAGTAAAGTCAGACGCAGACGCAAACACGAGATAGGTTATACCTATATTATTTCTCTTCGAACTTCTCTTTACAGTTCCCACAGTTTCGAATCGAGAATTCAAGATTAAAGATTGAAGATGTCTCGTTATCATTATCGTCATCGCAAGAACTCCTTTACTCTTCGCAACTCATCCGACGATCAGTCGTCGTCGACAACGCGACCGAGTCCCACGAGTGTTTTTCCAACTATATACAAACATACTCGTTGAATTATTTTAATTGTAACTGGGACGAAGTTGCGCTACGGTATCTTAATACACTTCAAAGTTTCCGCTAACAAAAAAACAGAAGACAACATTTTTCCCCTTCTCATTTCAATCGAGAAACCAACCGATTTTTCTTCATCTCATAATCCGCGAAGAGGGCAAAAAAGAAAATGGAAATTTTGTCGAACGTTAGGGGATGATCGGCATCATGAAGATCGGTGATTGGAGACCGTCCACTTGGTAAAAACGGGTTTTCCGATTTGTATTATATTCTTTGTAAAGAGCGGAAGAAAACGTAACGCAAATAATATAAGATGAAAAAATAAAAACTGCGAGAGAAACAAAAAAAAAATAATCATCACAAATTAGAAATTTATTGGCATCCGAATGAACCGATTACCATGTTTCCATAAAAATGTTGAGCCCGGCCATTAAATCAGTCGAAAGTGGCGCGATCAGATCGCGCCGCGGGTACGATCGTTATTATAATAAAAACGTAACGGTGTTGTACGAGCTACCGTTAAATATGCATGAGGGCTAGCAGCAGCGAGTCGCATAGTATAAGGTTATAATATACTCGGGATGAGGAATCGGCGGAAAAGAAGGAAGAGAATAAGGAATCTCTCTTAGATTTATTAAGTGTTTCTTGAATACAATAATACACCTATGTACAGACATTTTTTTCATCTCATTCTGCGTTTCCCAATTTGGTTTCTATATTACTTCTTTTTTTTTTCCAGAAATTTTTGATTCTCCACTTCAACCCATCATACCCTCGATCCTCAACCTCCAGTCTTCTCATATCCGAGGCTACGTATAATTAATGAAAGTACATAGAAAAAAATGACAAAAAGAAAAAAAATTATCTGGGGTATACGTTGATCGGCGTTCGTAGTTTTGGGCACCCATACGTTACATACGTATGTACAAGACCGGTGCGCATCGTCCGCCCTGCCGCCGCGATGCAACGGGTCTTTCAAAGTTGTCCCGCCTAAGGGCGACATGTGGATTACGGGGGCAGGTGAACGATACTCACCTACGTCCCTCTTTTCCGTTCCTTTTTTTTTTTACAATTCTTTTTTCTCTTCTCCTCTCTTTAGCCTGGATTCTTTCGAGTCCTGATCTCGGTTCCGTACAGATCGTACAACGGCTCGTTCGGTAACATTAGATTTCTTTCAATTTTTTACGTTTTTTTTTCTTAGAATCGATTCTCAATGTTCAGCGACGTAAAGTTAAATTATGGTAAAACCTGGTATATAAAAGATGAATAACTAAAGTAATGTACACAGAAACGTGAATTATGGTATCGTAAGACATTAACTTAATTGCTTCGACACACGAACGAATATAAAATTATAACCTACCCCTTGTAACCGGTGTACAAATAACGGGGAAAAGGGTTTTTATTCTTCCTTATTTTTTTTTATTGTACCTATGGATGCATGAATATTTGAAAACTATGCGTCCGAACGACTATAGCTGGGTGTTTTTTAAAATATTTTTTTTCGTTTTGTCACTACGTCGTTTATTTTTATGTTTCGTGTATCATCGAATATCTTGTCGAACGATGCAGAAAATTGACGATGTGGAAAAGTTAAGGAGGGAAAAAAGGGAGGGAAAAAAAAAATCTATACGGCCGATGAATATTTGTTCAAAGAAGAAGAAGAAGAAGAAGGAAACCTCCGCTTGGAGAGGATCCTCTTTGACACCCAAGCCCTCCCAACCCTCGACGTATTCATTTTTCAGTATACAAAGTTGCTGTGCAAGTTTAACAAAGGATAAGAATTCGGTTCACTAGCTCTAATTAACATTGATACACCGCGGCAACAACTTGTCATGTTGTATAAAAGGGAGCGTTCGCATCGGGTTATGAGAAGGACGTGAGGGGCAAGAATTTTCTTCGATCTACGTGACGGCAAAAAAGATGACAAAAACTAAAAGCCTTCGAGGATCGGTGAGGGACTACAAGGTTCCTTCCCGTGGCTTTGGCTCCTCGAGGACTCGGAGCTTTTGCAAACGTCCTAAAAGAATGCCGAAGTCAAAGTGACGAGGAGGCAACGGCGCGCAAAGAAGAAGCGTAATATCGACGCGACGCTTCGTTTTGTCTTTGCCGACAAAGTTATATGTACCGTACATTTTCTGTACGCTGACCGCTGGTAAGTTCAGAAACAATAGCGATATAAAATACTGCCGCAGCTGAAAATAGACCCCATCGATGTGCGTTTCTCACAAGGGTTAATCTGGCGGAATCGAGAAGATGATCGTGCTCGTTCCAACGTAAGAAGACAAAGTAACGTCGAAGGTATCCGAGCGTAAGATCGTCTCGGACGACAAGAAAAAAAGAGACGAGTATTTATACGGCGATCGAGATTTATGAAAAACCTTATCCACGAGCCATCGGACTTTCCAAGTTTCTTCTCACCACATGCGATAAACAAGAAAATTAAAAACAGCCCAAACTTAATTTTACTTTCACTCTCGTTCCAATTAACGACTTTTTCTTTCTTTCTTTCTACTCTTTTCTTCGGTTGAAAAATTAGAGTATATCGTTACCACCTTGCAGTTATAAAAAAAGTATAGCGCATGATATGCTCCTCGGTATTTTCTATCGTATGGTATATCCTTGCACGTTAACGCTCCGCCCACGTGCCCGTCGTTTTCCCCATTGTCCTTCGCCCTTCAGCCATCAAATATTGAAGCCACGTGAGCCACGGCGCGAAGGGCGAGTCTCAGGATGAGCTTTCGGGGGTGAACTTCGACGGAAGCCATGTTGTCATCTACTGTACTATAGATTACAATGGCAGATATATTTTATACATATAGTAGGGCCGACGAACGACCCCTTATTTCGTTCACATGTGTGGTCTGGCGCCTTGAAAATAATCAGATAAAAATAAGGGCTGATCGCGCCAGAATTTTTCCGAAAGAATTTTGTTCTCTCGTTTTTCATCGTTATTAGGACAATCTAGTCTGCTTTGATGTGCCGATTAACATCTGTAAATTTTTTTTTAAATACCTTGCGATAAAATAATTCGCCTCCCGTTTTACATCCCCTCGTAGAAAATTGATGATGAAATAAGCGATCCTTAAACGATTCTTTAATTAGCGTAATCTCGGCTACATCGCTCCGATTGATTTTCTGCGGTTATACGTCATAAACGTTTTCTAGGTCTAGATTTTCGGGTGGAATCGTGACGCGATATTAGTCGGGTTAATAATTACCCTAGCGGTAAATTCCGCGCCATTGCCTCCTTTAATCTACTCCTATTCTCTGCGACTTTAGAGATCGTTCATCGAGTTCCTTACCACCCTGAGAAAATTGAGTGATTAACTGGAGCCGCCCGCGGTCCTTTTCCCTCCTCCACGGGGGTTCCCTTTTTTCCGACAGTAAAATAGGAGAACGACGACAAAAACCAAATAAAAAAGAAAAAATATCTCGATGACCCTACAACGAATTTGATTTTTTTTCGCTCACGTAAAAATCGTGATTTGGTTTTCCTTTTTTCTTTTTTTTTTTTTTTACTTATGTTCTGTACATCGCTCGCGATTATTCGATGTTGAATTTTTATTAGACTGCAGTACGTAGTTACCTACCTACGGGAATTCCTGGATATTTTCGAACTTGTGAAAAGGTCGTTAGAATATATGTATGTGTATAGAGTAAGGAAAAGAGAGGCGAAGAGAAAGATTGAGAAGGTGGAAGTGAGGTAAATAAAGAGCAGAAATAAATACGGAGGAAAGAAAGCAGCTCGTTAGGGGAGTCCCGTGAGTTTGCGAATGCCGCTACCATAACCAGGACCATTCCCATCCCAATTCCCGTTCCCATCCTCATCGCCTTCACCGTTGCCGACACCATCACCACCGAACGGCAGAAAACCTCTACGTAATATTCCATCTCCCTTAGCTTTTCAGCAATATTTTGGTCGTTAATTTTTTTATTCTTCTTTCTTTTCTCTCCTTCTTTATTTCGTTCTTGTTTTTTACGAAGGGTAAATTGAATGCACGTCTGCTTAACCGGTTTCAGAACCAAAAAAAAAGGGTTGGAAAGACAAAATGAAGAATTTTCTCCGCAGTATCTGTCCCTGTTGTTAGTTGATCTGATTCTTCGTTGAAAAAAATTGTTAGGGATATCTAAATGAAGATTTCGGAAAACTGGACGATATGGGAATTTGGAAAACTAGCCTAGCTGTTTTTTTTTTTTAACATTCGGCACGGAAAAAAACTTATTTTTCTTTTATTTCGTCGTGTGCTTATCTTCAAGGATATTTTACGCTCTGCTCCCGATGCCCCCTGGCTTGTTGGAAAGGATCTCCTTCTTTTTTCTTTTCTTCCTTTTTTTTTTCTCTCTCTAAAGGTTTCTCGATTCCGTCGACTGCCCCCGGTCCTGATTTGGTTAAAGCTCACAGTCATGTCGTCTGCGCGAACGTCATAATGTAGAGTAATATTTCTGTATGTATTAGTGGACGGTTGGATGAGTAGTAAGTACACGCCTGAAGAACCCGCTTTTCACTTCGTTTCGATCCTCCCCATCTCTATACATACCCAACCAAGTTCAATTCGCTCGCGTCGAGAAAATTCAAGGAAATCATCTAATAAGCTGCAATCAGTCTCCGTCAATCCCACGATTTTCACAAACTCTGCCACACCTCTCCAGCTATGCCCGAGATTTCAAAATTTCGGAGAAACGTAATAAAAAATGTTTAATATCAAAAATTCATCGGAAGAGAATCGAAGAAATCTATAATCTCTGCGGACCTAATAATCGTGACGATTTTTTTCAAATCGACCGAAAACTAACGATGAGAAAAAATGAAGGGTGGAAACCTGTGGGACGAAAAATATCTTCAACTGCAAAACAATGGCTCCCGCGTGCCTCGCGTAGCTTCGGTTTCGGGTGCAACGAGGGGGTTGCCCAAAGAGAGAGTGTGACGCTAGTGGGAGTAGGGGGTGGTAAAGGGGAGGGAAAAACGGGAACGGGAATAGGGTAGTTGGGAGCAGGGGTCGCGACGCACGAATAAAAATGCCTCGTTTCTCGTTTCTCGTTCGTCGTTCGTCGTTCGCATCGTTCCAGCAGCGGGGTGTGCTGCTGTTTCTGCTACGACCTGAGCTCTGAGGGGTGGTTTTAGGGTGACACGAGCGACTCGTGATCTGATCAATAAGCCGGCATAGGGGGATTATTTTGCGACAGATTTCGCGCGCCTTCACATCCACTCAGGGCTGAAGAACAAGCGAACATAAAAAAAAACAAAAATTGGCACCGTAGTACCAAGATCAGAGTAAAGCAGGTGCGGTTCGAAATTCCTAAACTCCGATGATCTATTTCATTCTTCAAACCTCGTGTTATAAACTGAAATCGCGAACCACCATTTCCAATCGCGCATAAAAGCTTTGAGCCGTCTCGAACTCGTTTTGGTATTTTTCTCCGGCGTTCTCCAGAGCATAGCAAACCCCGTCTGAGGTCCCCCCAAAGTTTTACCTTCCACCTTCCACCTTCAAAATTTTCCAGCCCCTTCACCCGTCGTATTGGGTTCGCTGGCAACGACGAGGTTTCCACTTTCTGCGTTTTGCATTCACGCCGGATTTTAGCATTTTAAGAGAAGCTGCGAAGGAAGCGGCGGCAAACCCCGCTCACTTTCACATAGGTATATGTATATGCACATATATACTCTACTTTCGTACTGTATTAGAGTATAGTAAGGGTGAGGGAATGCGGGTTGGTAAAGGAAAGAAAAGTAAGAGGAAGAGTAGGAGGAGGAGAAAGAGCTTTCTAAATCCCACCGATCCAGTTTTGTTTGGACTCGAGCTTGCGGCAACCGAACGCCACGCGGTTTTCCCGGGCAAAGGCCGCTACTGCTGCTGCTTTTCTCCATCTATAGGATGACGAGTGGGATGAGGTATACATGAGGTGCCCAGATTTTGGCAAGGCAAAGTAAGGGAAGCAAAAAAATAAAAGAGGGGAAAAAAAAGAAGGAAATGGAGGAATGAAGGAGGGTTAAAGGTATATACGGAGGCGTATTTATAGGAATTGGATTTGAAAGTTCCTTCGCCCTGCGCCGCAACATGGACACCGAAATGCGTATTTTATAATACATAAAAAACACAAAATCATAAAATATAAAATGCGACCACCCTAAGAACAATCCGGCGAATATACACAGAATCCATAATACATAAAAACGATCTGAGATGGCCCATCGAACGGGGGGGGGTGAAAGATGAGCGGTGAAAAACAATTAAGAGAAAATATCTCTGCAGGTGCAGAAGTTTTCACCCCCCTCGATCTTCCTTGGGGAAAAAAATAAATTTCATAAATATATTTATGCAATACAAAATCTCGACACTTCAACGGGAATCTACAACGCAGATTTTCATTGTTCGTAAAACCTGCACCTCTAGTTCTTATTCAAAACGTCCCGCAAAAAAGTCTAGAAAGAAAAAGAACGAAATAAGTAATAGTACAAAAAAAACGAGAGAGAGAGCGAGGAGAAATGAGAGAGAAAAGGAAATATCGTTGAAAGAAGAAATTGCGCTTAATTGACGCTAGCGAACGTCGTCGGTCGTGGAGGGAAAAAAATGTCGAGTGAGGATATCGCCGGGGAGAGTTGGGTTTGAAGTGGTCGCGTTGGGCGGTACGGCTCGAATGTAAGGCCGTATGGCTGTAGAGAAGGGAATGGCGAAGAGAAATTTCATACGAAAATTTTTCAAAAGCAAAACAAATGAAAGGAGGCAAGAGGGCAGACAGGAACGACGCGGACAAATTGGAGGACTTTTACCACCGAAACCAGCTCCGTGAGCTCTGTACTCACTTTTATACCTTGCACATATATACGTACCTGCTACGATTTACATTCACACCAAAATAAGAAAAAAAAATAAAAAAGAACCTGTACGTGCGGGGTAAAATTTATGTTTTCTTCAATGAACGTGTAATAAATGTAAGTTACGTACATTCGCACACGTCTACATATTCATAAGTTCGTGCGGAGCTGTACAGTAATCAGGAGAAAAAAAAAAGTAATAGTTAAAAAGTTGAAAAATCTCGAATGCATTCTCGATTACATCAACTATAATACGAAGTGACTAATTAGGTTGATCACAACGGTGTCCATTCAATAAGGGTGCGAAAATAGTCTGCATCAACACTGCGCTTCTGATATAGTTTTTTTACCCCGAAATTTGAAAAAATCCAAGGGGGTATACCTTAGATTTTTGTCGATTTTGGGGTCAAAAATCAACATTTTTTTTTATAGAGTTTCCTATGGTATTCTTACGTATTTTGAGCCCAGGAATCCGAATCCGTAAGCTAAATTGATCTATCTATAAAATTGATCAAGTTATCGCCAATTTATTGCTCTGAAAAGTGAAAAAATGAAGATATCTCGATGGGATATTTTTCTAGCTTAACTTAGTCGACGGATTCGTGTTCCTGAGGTCAAAATACGTAAGAAAAGTGCCCTACGATCAATTTTAAAAATACTTCATTTTTGGCCCAAAAATCGAAAAAATCCAAAGGGGTATACCTTAGATTTTTGTCGATTTTGGGCCAAAAATGAAATATTTTTAAATTCGATCGCAGGACACTTTTCTTACGTATTTTGACCTCAGGAACACCAATCTGCAAGCTAAATTGAGCTAGAAATAAATCCCATCGAGATATCTTCATTTTTTCACTTTTCGAAGCGATAAATCGGCGATAACTCGATCAATTTTATAGATAGATCTATTTCACTTGCAGATTCGTATTCCTGAGGTCAAAATACGTCAGAAAAGTGTGCTACGATCGATTTAAAAAAATGTCGATTTTTGACCCCAAAATCGACAAAAATCTAAGGTATACCCCTTTGGATTTTTTCAATTTTTGGGCCAAAAATGAAGTATTTTTAAAATCGATTGTAGGACACTTTTCCGACGTATTTTGACCTCAGGAATCCGAATCCACAAGCTAAATTGATCTATCTATGAAATTGATCGAGTTATCGCCAATTTATCGCTCCAACAAGTGAAAAAATGAAGATATCTCGATGGGATTTGCTCCTAGCTTGATTTACCTGACGGAATCGTGTTCTTGAGGTCAAAACACATTAACGGCCGCGGGTACTTTTCTAGAATACAAAAAAAATGGTTTTCTTCCTTCCAGCGAATTCGATTCCTCGATAGTCCGCGGCCCCGCAGTTAACGACCCCCATGTTTCTCTTTTCTTTTCTTCTCATTTAATTATTTTTTTTTCTGTTTCTCCTCTCTCGACTTGGACCAGCGATCTCACCCTCCCTGCGGAGCCGCGACTCTCCGGCATACCTGAAGTAGTATAGAGTAAAACTTGCTCATTTCAATAGAAACATACCTACTATGTATATTTATGCATGTATTTAAATAGAGGTATGTACGTACGTTGGTATAACGAGGGTATAATGATGTCAGCCTGCAGGGTGCTGCAGAGCCTCACACTTTGTGTTATAATAATCTCGTATAGTATATAACTTGTAACGGAGGTATGCGCAGTAATATTGTACAAAAATATATATAACTAGAGAGTCTCTCAAAGATTTTTTCTCTCGTTGAAATTTAATTGTTGGACATTGTTGTACCTAATTTGTCAGGGACGTTTGTCTGGGGGTTAAGAGGGTGGTAGGTGGTAGGGGGAGATGGGGGGTGCATGCGCCGGTAAGTTTCAACCAATTAAACGTAACAATTACTTCGTCTAATTGGCTCCTCGCCATTCCCCGATCGGGCTATAACTGCAACACTCGTAGGAAGGTGTATAATAGAAACGAAGCTTTCGACCAACCGCCACCATTTTTTGTTTCTTTTCTCTCTCTCTTTTCTTTTTTTTTTTTCTCAAATTAGTAGATCGTTAAATTTCTTTTTTTTCTCTTTCACTCCCGAGCAGAGAGATTATCGTTTCTTTTTGAATCTTGCCGAATCGTGATTTCCAAATGAATTTAGATTCGTATAAGTTACATACCTATATACCGAGTTAGAAAATAGCGAGAAAATGTGGTAACGTAGAAAGAAATGTGGGAGAGGAAATAAAGAAAAAGATGGCGTGGAGAGTAGGGAATATAAAGAAGAGAAGGGGTGGTGGGGGGGAGATCCTTCCTCGCAATTATTACGTGAGGCACAAAGCAGAGCGCTCATATCTCGAGGGTAATGCCTGGATATAATAATGCCTCGTTGCAGACACAACGCGATATTTTCTCGGGTAAATTATACCTTGTCTTCTTCTGCACCAGGCTGTCCTCGTCCTCTTCTCGTCCCCTCCGCCCCCTTTTCCTCCCGCCCTCACCTTTATATTTTCTTTCTCTTCTCTTCTCTTCTCCATCTCAGCAGCAGCCTCTGCAACATTCACCTTATATATAATATATCTCCACCCTCCCCCTCCCCCCTCCCACTTCTGCACCGCTATTTCAACCTAACGCCAATCAGTACGAAGCCACCGTATATATTCTATTTTATTTTTACCTTTTTTTTCAACATTATTTTCATTTTCTTTTTTTTTTCGTTCGTAATATATAATCTGAGAAAGTAATGGAGATACACGACAATATCTTCATTCGCTGTCATGTCGTATGATACGAGTGTCTCGTTTATTTGTTGATTTAGTTTTTTCTACTTTTTTTTTTTAAGATCATTTTTTATCGCACGATGTTCGAACGATAGGGAAAATATTAATTTGAAAATCGTTTGTCTTTGATTAATTTGTTGTTTGTTATTTGTAGTTAATTTATTTTATTTTTCTCGGGCGAGCTCGGCAGTGACTTTGAACTCTGTAAGTTATTAGGAAGGTTCTGCAACGACCTTTCCTCGCGTCGCGGCGGGGGAGAAGATTAAGAAAAAGTGAAATAAGAATCGTCGTTCTTTTCGCGGTGGTTTGACGCCGGGGCTTCGTTGAAAGCGGTTATCCGAGGTCCGGGTCTAATTACTTGATTACGTAATTGCCCTGCCCTGCCCTCCCTTCGTTTTGCCATCTTTCTTTTTCTCTCTTTTTCCCTCTCTCTCTCTTTCTCGCGTTCCTTCTGCCTTTTCCTCTTTCCGTGCCAAACCACCCCCGCCACGTCTTCCTTTTAACCGCATTTCTGAAACGGCGTCCCTTTCTCTTCGTACCCAACCTGCACCGCCCTCTTATTCTTAGTCGCTTTCTTGTTTTCTTATTTTTCACCCCCCCATTTCTGCATCCCCATTTCTCGACGCCTCTTACTATCCTCGTCGCTCTTTCGCGATTCATCCCTCAGGGTCTTTAGCGCTAATGTCAAGCCGTTCTTCGAGGGATATCAAATTCCTGAGTGCTGCAGCTACACCCCATTAATCACATCCTTCGAGAAATGGAAAGAGATATAGTATTGTACACATTTTATACAGAGAAGATGAGACGGGAAAATACTCGTCAAGACCTACGGCAACAATTAGTATGTAATAGACTCGGAGTTTCGGCTAATGAGATATCCGTCCATCTCAAATTTCACTGTACATACATTACCATC
Organism: Athalia cordata; assembly: GCA_963932425.1. Taxonomy (NCBI): domain Eukaryota; kingdom Metazoa; phylum Arthropoda; class Insecta; order Hymenoptera; family Athaliidae; genus Athalia; species Athalia cordata. The sequence goes on from OZ010627.1 coordinate 4,772,525, forward strand.
GAAATCACCTACAACCCTTAGTCTAGATATAATTTACAAGTGATAATGAATCATTGATTTTCATCACCCTAATGCAGGTTAAGGGAAACTCAACGACGTGTATCCGAATCATTTTGATTTATCAATTTCTTTCTTTGATTTTTTTTTTCATTCATGCTCTCTGGATCGAATCCAGGATATTTCCATGATACAGAGCTTGAAAGTTCTTCGAAACCTACTTCTTTCCACTCGTCAAAAAACCTTGATCAAAAAATACTACGAGCGCGCAAAAAGAATTCCAGTCCGTTCGAAATTGTGACGTGCATTTCGGTGCGGATAGAGGACGACGCGTTTTGAGTGAAGGTAAAACAGAAAGAACAAAAAACGAAGGAAGAGGGATAAAGGAAAGAAGCGAGGATATAATATACCTATACACGTAATAGGAAAGAAAACTGAAAAGGAGAGAAAAGCTAAGAGAACCACGTGGATGTTTATACGTAACCGACGTTCGGTACGAGGGGGTAGTAAGGGGAGGTTTGGTTTGTCGGGGGAGGTTGAAAGGAGGGATGGAAAAGCAGGGCGGGGGCGGAACGCGGAGGCCAAGGGGAGTTCGCCCTATCTGACGTCGCTCATGGAGCTCGTTAGCGTTGCCCCTGGCAACACCCTTACATCGCTAACCACCACTACCCACCACTACCACCACCATCGTCGCAATCCACCCCTGATGCAACCCCCTCGCGCCGTCTTCAAGAGCGCGAGAAAAAATAGGGCCACGCGCTTGCGCCCTTACAACCTAATCCCCATATCCATGTGTATATATTTATAACATACGTATATAGGTACATTATTGGTAAACCAAAAAATTTCATCGCCATCATCCCTTGCGCCTTGACAGACAAAATTTTATACACTATAAATATGACGTAGCTAGAGAGAGAAAAAATCAAAAAAAATGTTCACAACGTACAAAAATTATGCTATGAGCCCTTAAGGGTAGAAAAAAATTTGAATAAAAAAAAAACAATGCAATACATGCAGAGGTTTTTATTCCCTCTCTTTCTTATCTGCTCGTGATTATTTAACATCGTCTTAATTTTTTTTTTGTTTCGTTTTCTTAGCATTGTTATTTTTAAGGCGGACTTTAAGGAGATAGTTATAGGCAAATTGTGTGTGGTAGATGGTATGATAATAAGACATTTTAATTATTTTTATTAGCCGACGTATAAAGGTCGTATAGTGTAACGTTATGTTTCGTTGAGCCCCCGTTGGGTCGGGCTGGGTTGCAGTGAATATAAGACCGATGATATTAATAATAACGTCTGATTCCTCGAGCTACCGGCGCTCCTATACGATGCGCCATACCATACCGTCGGGATTTCATTAAAAGCAAGGCAGCAACTGGGCTATATCCGCTTATGGGGTGTAATTAAACTCGGAAAAATGTATTTAATGAATATTCATTTGTGTCTCTATCTGCGATATTAAATTGGCGCTCACCGCCGCGCCGCGCCGCGCGCCCGTATACATATACCTACCTTATACTGCACGGGGCGGTTGTGCACGGGGAAGGGAGGAAAAAACTGACTAGACTTCTCTTTATATTCCCGAGGATACTAAACGGTAATACACAAGTAATGATAGCCACGAGATATGGAATCTCTCGATTCGCATCGCCGCGCAATCTGCAAACTCTGAATTCCAACCCCGATGCAATTTAAGCGTTCATTCTGAGCGGATAAAAAACAAGAATGAATAAATAAAAATCAAACTCCTCTATACACGACCAGCGCCACGACCGAAATGAAATACGTTATACATATATTCAAAATCCGAATTCAAGCTTGACTTTTTCTTTTTTTCTACGTCGTCGTAGTTCTCGTTTTCTATCTGAAACACCGCGAGAAGATTACCAGAGTTTTTCCTTTCCCCAACGCGCATTTTTCTCGATCGGTGATATTCAAATTTCTTGGTACCCTATTCGGTAGAGGAAAGTTTCTTTCCCGCCATTTCCCGTTCTCCGGGACACAGGGGAGGATTTCCCGGTTACGAGGGTAGCGATCAGAAGGCTCTCGAAGTTGGCCCACGTTTCGCTCACAGTTTTTTTTTTTTCCTTCTTCCTTCTTCTTTATTTTTTTGTCGGGGCGATATTTTTGCTCGAACGTATTGGGTCGATGCTGATTTAGCAATTTATGTGCGTAAAATAATTCCTCCACCTCCTCGCACGCGTTGCTCTTGAGTCCGGAAGAGAGCGAGAGATGAAATAAAATAAGAAGAGAAAGAATGAGAAGAAGGAGAAAATGAAAAAAGCAAAGAGGGCGAGCGATGCGCGCGTTACGGAAAACTAGGATCAAAAAGAGAGCGAATGAAAAAAAACATTAGCCGACCAAAAAGTCAAGAGAGAAATAGAGAGTGTATATTTTAAGTAACGCGGAGAGAAAGTGAGTTGGGCCCCGCGAAGAAAGCAAAATGCCACGTTCGTCGTACCCTAAGGATCTTTACGCCGTGTCCCCCGCGATTATACGTTACATTTGGAAACTGCGGAGGGGTAAGTTGAGATGAAAACGTGACGGTGCTACATACGACCTCATTGATTGGTAAAAGGGAATTTAAAAATTCATCTAATCAGATATTCAAGGTATAATTCACGGCCAAAACTCCGAGACCCCGAGAGTAGCAGCCAAAAGTTAACCGTCATTATAGCGATCCAAGGAAAAAAAAGTAATAATAAAACAACCCCCATCAATCTATGAAAAAAAAATTGGGCTTGTGATGTATGATAATAATTCGGATTTCATGTTTCTTTTTTCTCAACTTCTACTTTTCCAGCTCCTCCATTATAACGGGATACATCTTAGCTCGCGTGCAGATTCACCGGGGGTGTGTTTTTTGGTTCCGAAAAATGAGAGTGTAAGAGAAAATCGGGAGTTGAGGGGCGCGGATAATAAGTGGCAAGAGAGAGAGAAGCGAGTGTAGAGATACTGGGTTAGGTATAGAAAACCAAAAAAAAAAAAAATAAGAATAAAATAAAAAAATGGAAAGAAAGTTGGGAAACGGTGAAAAAGCTTCTTGCGTCACTGTCAGTGTTTCCTCTCCTCCGTCCCACCGCGGTGTAAAGTTTTCCTTATTTTTTTTTTTTCCTTCTTCTTCCTCTTTTTCTCGCCATCTTCTACGTTACATATAAGAGATATATAGTATAACGGCAGAGCGCGCATCAGCGGTGGTTTGTGTTTCCCTATCCTCGCACCGCGTTCCCTTTTTTACTTCACATAAGTGTATATATACTTATACCACATATATACCCCCATGTATACCGTACCAACGAGCGAACGAGAACGTCGACGTCGACGTCGCCCGTTCCATCTTAATATTATTATTTCATTCCGCGGGAGCGCCGCGCGTGGCGCGAGTTTTTAGGGTCGCTGTACCTAATCGTGCGAGTGGGTCCTATCTCCCTTTACTCCCACACCCCCCATACGCCCCCGCCCCCGTCCCCACCCCCCGCGCCCTCGGAAGAAGGCGAAAAAGAGAAAGGGAGAGAAAACCAGATGAGAAAATGAAGAAGAGTAAGATGAAAAAAAGATCCCAAACCTCCGCATCGGTTCGCTCCCCTTTTTTTTTCGTACACCCCCTCTAGCTACTCCCCCGTCCTACTCTTCATCTCTACATCTCGCGCGAGGGCGAAAGATGCCCTGCTGCTATGTTCCTACCACCCTCTATTTTTTTTTTTTCTTTTCCTTTTTTTTTTTCAGCTTCTTTCTTATTCGCGAGGAACCCAAAGCTTACCGCTCCGCGCCACTTACGGATCAATAGAGTATGGAAGATGAATGTACCCCGTGGGTCTCCCATATACTCATTCCCCCCCCCCTCCCCCTCCACCCTTCGCCCTTATTCTAATAACGTAACCACGATTTATATTTTCTTTTTTTCGGAAATATTTTCATACGCACGTATAGTTAGGTATAATTCTTTGGGATATTGGCGCGAATGACCGACTCGATTTTCTGTACATCGTCCGTACGGTTGGAAAATTAAACGTCTGAGGGAGTTTGAAATTGAAGGCGATTATTCATTCGCCTCCAGAGTCGGGTCGCGACGTGGCCAGGGCTAATTATAACGCCATCATCGGTCGGGGGTATCTAACTATCCGGTAACTATAATATCTAACCTTAGAATCTTCAGAGGCTTAATCGACTGTCCACTATATATCAGACAGCTACCCACTGCAGCGAGTATATGCTTCGTATCAGACTCGAGGATCTTTTAATTGGTACCCATCATCCGTCCCAGACTCAAAACTCCGTCTTTCTTTTTTATTTTTTCTCGTCTTATTCTCCCATTTTTTCTTTGAATTTTTTTTTTGTTCGAATATTCGATACATTCGCACCGAAGATAAACGTGAATCGAATTCGATAATTTTTTTTCGAAAAATCAAAATCGTATCGAAGCGATAAAAATATGGAGGGTAAGAAAATTTTTCAACCAATGAGAAAACCCATACGAAAACCAACCACCCTCTGACAAGCACACATTGACTCGCGGCAGTTGGCGGCCATTTTGCATCGTTCTTTTATAGCCCTACGAATAATAGTACATAGCGAGGTGCCTCGTAATACTCATAGTCCTTCTTTTGATCCAGAGTTCAAGTATCTCAAGTATTTTTTAACCCTCAAGTACAATACGTATAAACTCCCACCCATCAAGGGACGGAGTTTCGCAAGTCGTTTGCGTTTTCTTCTCTTTTGTTTTATATTCTACTGCATGTTCTCTTTTTCTTTCTTTCTTACTTTCTTCTTACTTTCCCCAAATGTATTATCACCCCCACTCCACGTCTTTTTATATTACGGTATAGCGTAGCTACTATATTGTTATTTAATTTCTTACTTTTCTCTTCATTCGTTGTATAGTACATAAGGTATATCATATATAGTTATTAAATTTCATTTTCTACTCGTATCATTATTATTATTATTTGTAATTTTTATTTAACTCTCAATTGTTTTATACAACGAGACTATAATTGTTACATAATTCACCGTTCTCAAGATACTAATTACGCTACTTTATAAAATCCTTTATTCGCACTCGAAATTTTTTTTTTCCTTTTTTTTCTTGCGTTTGTTGTACAAGACCGAAACGAGAAAAAAACGGGCTAATTATAGTTACTATTCAAAAATTAATAAATTAACAACGCGATGTGGATGGAAAATTTTTTCACGCGGGGGGTTTGTCGTTCGAGGGGTTAAGAATGTACTCGTTGTTTTCGCGTTTTGGATTACGAAGAAGAAGAAGAATATTGCGCGGGTGAAAATAATAGTTGCGTATAATACGAGGTTATGCGTTTAACGGGATCAACGGGTTAATGCTCACCGTCCGGGGTCTCACTTTGGACTGGCTTCCATTTCTCAACCCGTGTATAATATTCTCCTGTTATACTCCGGCACCATCCAAAAAAAAGCTTCTACACATATCTGTTATACTCTTAGCTGATGTAGTTCGTATTATGCATGCTCCGCTTTTACCGTACGTGTGCGTTATACGTATACACCTTTTAAAGTTCCCAGGTAAGGATGTGTGCATGTATTTATTATATTAATGCAGACGCAGTTGGGGCACGCACGAGAAGAAAAAAAAATATCTTATAATAATATGCGATGCGTATGTGTGAATCTCATGCTCTCTACACATATGGGTTTGGATAATTTATACGACACTACAATCCCAGATTGGTCACGAACCAGCCTCACACAGCACAGGATATATCAAGATGATCTTTTGTTTGAGAAAACAAAAAAAGAAGAAACAAAAAAACGAAAAGGGTTTGCGATAAAAAGTAGATCGGCAGAGTAGAAACTTTATCGGGACTATGATTCGCTGTGGATGAGGAAATTAAGGTCCTGCTACGTTTTTTTTGGACTTCGATGACAGTCGAGGGAAAAGAAAATTCTGAAGAGTTCGTTGAGAATTGTACGCACGGTAAATCGGAAGGAGGAAGGAAAAAAGGAGGAAGAAGAAAAAAAATTTCAGGCTGCACGTATCGCGTATTATAATTATACACGTACCTGCATGTTACATAGATATGTGTGTATAGGGTTCCTTTAACCCTCTCTTTCTTCTCCCTATTTTTCCCTTTCCGTCGCCACCGCCGCCACCCGGCTGCGAGTTTTTATCACAGCTTTGTTCTAGTCCCGTATAGGTACGAGGAGCCCTTTATGCATACATCGGATCACAATGTGTCGTTTTTTCATGTCCTAAGGCCGCCTGCAGTTGGGCAAACCCTGGGCCCTATAACGAATCTGTTATTGCTACCGACTCGGGAGTCTTTGAAAATCTTTTCTCAGGGACTCCTCTGCGAGTCTGAAAAGGAAGGGGGAATTTTAAGTGAAGACGCAGGAATATCTTATTTTATTACGCACGATAGGAACAGATGTAAAAATTAGTCCTCGAGGAACCGGAATTTTTCTTAATTATTCAAATCGTTCATTTTGATTTTTTTCTATATATTCCGAGGGTTAATTTTTGGATCCTTCGGGATACGGTCCGAGCTTAGCTCGGCTCGTGTAGGTTACACGTCATTCTTTTGCCTATTTATTTTTTTTCCTCTTCTCTTCTCCGGGGTCGTTGACCCTGGAGGTCTGTGAGTAAGAATGGAAAACTGAATGGAGTAGGTGAGTTGCGGATGTTGGAACGTTTCCGAGGGTCGCGCCGGTGCGTTTCTTCCTGCACCCCGATCCCTCGACCATCCGGTCCCGACCTTTCCTCTTTTGTTTTCCCGTTTAGTTTGCTGTATATTTTTTTTTTTCTCTCAAATTTTTTTCCTCTCTTCCTTCATGTACGCTCCTTTAATTTTTTGCTGCATTAACCGAAAACGGAGGGTACGTTAACCCGTCTTCGGAGCGTGGGAGAGTTACCTATATCGTATTCAGGTATGCCTATGCCACGTGATTTTGGAAGAAAAAAAAAGAACAATCGATTCCAGAATCTAATTATTTCTGCAAAAATGATGAGAGGAAAAAATATTCATGTATTCGCAATTTATATAGTCTTGGAAAAACGCCGTCGAATTTCGTACGTTATACGTAAGCTTGAGATTCTGAAGTCTAGACGAATATATAGAAAAGCGAGTACCTCATCTCGCTAATTTGGATCGTGGTTTATCGATCCAGAAATCTTTTCGCGTAGCCCATATTATAGCTGGTGGGTCGCAGTGATTATACGCCCCGTTGGCAGCCTCCGCGAATGAAACGGAAATTCAAATTGCACGCAGTTCTATATCTCGAGTATCAAAATAAACGCGGTGGTAAATGTTTTTTTTTATTTGTTTCTATCGTGCTGAAAATAATGAGTAGAAGAGTTCTAATTTCCAAAGGAGAGGAAGAAAAAAAAAACGAATTGAAGATGGAAATCCAGGACCTTGATTTTCCCTCTCTTTGTTCCGTTTCTGATTCGTGAGCTCGTCTCTTCAGTAATCGTTGGACTATTTAAAAATCTGATTACGATTTTCTCGTTGATTTGCGACGACTCAGCATCGGGAGTAATAATGCGGGGATAAGGAATAAATGAATGCAATTAGCCGCGGTGGAGTTGGTGTATTTCTGCTGCGCGTTAATATCGGTAGCTACCGGAGCACTAAATTGCGGCGGCGGCGGGTCTTTCGGCTTGGGGTTTAAAAGGGTGACGGTGATCCGTAGCGTTTCTATATTGATTCTTTGATTAGCTCGGAAAACCGAGTTCAATTATTACTGCCTACTTAGTTATTACCGAGCGTCTAATTTCATTCGATTCCGCATCACGTGACGCCGAATCTAAAACGCTGCATTTACACGATCGAAATCCAAAATTCACTCGTTAAAATTAGGGGGCTAGCAATACTCGTTCCTCTATACTAGTTTTACAACCCCTTTAACGACAACCCTTCTTTAATATGCAAAGTGTCGTTTAAACGAATCGCGGGAGGGGGGTGAAATTTCGAGCTTGTAATAAAATTTTACGGATCGTCAGAGAGAATCAAAAATCGCTAATTCTGCAAACAGAGAAAATAAAGAGAGAGAGAGAAAAGAAAAAAGAAGCATCGCAAAAAACGAGTTCGTAATTTTCTCAAGATTCTAACCCCCGTCAGACGATAGGGGTAGTAAGTAATGAGGAAGAGAAATTCAATCTTTGTCGTGGAATAATCAGGTCCTAAAATATCGCATCGCAGGAGAAAAGTTTTTTATAATGAGTTTCCAAACCGGTACAACACAGGATATGAGGTGTGTGAACTGTAACCAGTTTGCCCTTTTTTTTGCCTCTCATTCCTACCGACGCAGGCCGTCTAGGTTCGTCGGAAAAAAAAAAATTCTTAACCCAATTAAGACACCGTATGCAAATTATGCACCGCAGGATGCGCGGGACAAAAACCTGCGGAAGAAAACTGGAGGCTGCATGACGGAGGTTGCTGGATCACAGCATGCATAATTATGCATTCATTTGTTACATAATCATGTGCATACGAAGTAGGTAGGAGAAATTTTTTGTCAGCCCTGAAAAAATGAGAAACTTTGAAACAGACGAATTTCCCCTTGGCGCTCATGTACGTAACGACGAGCTTTTTCAAAATTCTCGGCTATTTGAGAAACAGGAACAATTACGACCGTTGAGAAGAATAAAAATCTGACAAAAAAACGTGGACATTTTATCAAACTTGTTTTATTTTTTCTTCCTCTCGCTCGATCTCCGCATATCCTTAAGACGGCAGCTGTCCGTCCGTACGTATCGAGAAAACGACGGGGAGCATTCGCGCGACGAAATTTGCATCCCTTAGGTTTCTCTTCCTTATATATTCGAGGGATGTGTGTGAGTTTCTCGTTCCGCCACCCCATTATGAGTAAAACCCCCATTTATAATTTTTACCGCTGCACCGCTGGCTGCAGTTCCAGCTATATACGATGTACGTGATTATAATATAGCAGCTTAGCTTTTGTAATTATATGAATGGGCGGTAACAACGTGGACAGGAATAAATAACGTGATTTCTCTCACACTTATACCACACCGTTCAATGAAACTGAAAAATAATGCGTTCAGTTTTTTAGTTATTCCTTTTCTTTTTTTTATAATTTATTTGTCCTTCTTTTTTTTATACAGGGATATGGATACGTACGTTCGATCGAGGGTTTGTCGTGTCACGTATGCGGAACGCGTATAGGTATACGTTTCGTGCGAATTAACTCGAACAGGAAGCCAAAGCAACTATATATATAGGTATACTAATTATCTAATTGGCTTTAGCGGTGGCGTCCCGCCTCTGGCGATGCTCCACGGTAACTACCATACCCTGTGTTCCTGTAACAGCTACAACGCAATTCCTGCTCCCTAGGGTTTCCCGTTGACATTAACCATTATCGAGGTAGACTCTGGTTCCATATAGCTGTATAGCTGCTGCCGCTGCGTGTCACGCGGCTGCAGGAAATAAGCCCCGCGAGGCAAAGATTTTTTCCCTTCTGCTTCTTTTTTTCCATTTTTTGTGTCTTCAATTTTTACCCACATATCTGTGTGTTTTTCATTCCATTTTTTTTTTCTTCGATTTTGCTTTTAAGCCTCTTCGTGTAATTTGAAAAACACAAAAAATGTAAAAATATGTGTAAATCAAACACGATCTCGTCAATACATAGGTACCCAGTTGCACCTGCCCTCGTGTAGTTATAACTCGCGATCGACGATCGAACCTGATCCGCCTTCATCGGCTTGTCCTTTTTTTCGTCGTCTACTCTCGTTCATTTTTCTCTTTCTTTTCTTCTCCTTCCTCTTTCCGAGGTAGTCGCGTTGTCAGTTCACTTCGCTTTCTGGCAGTTAATTTGCGTATTTAACGAGGCCGGCGTGCCGCGTCGTCGGCAATTACGGTCGGTTGCCTGCAATGGTGCGGGACGTTCCTTTTTTTTTTCCGTACCCGGGGGTTGATTTTCCCACTAACACGTATATAGGTATAAAAAAAGAAAAAAATAGAACCTACTATTTCTGAAGAAAAAGGGAAGAGAGAGAGATGGAAAGACAAGGCGTCGTCTTGACTCTGGTATGCTATCCGCCAATTCCCCGGGACGCGGGCGTCGGGACGCTCGAAGGGCATCGGGCAAACCGTCGTCAATCTTCTTCACTTATCTTACATCATCCCCGCCTTTTATATCTTCGATCTCTTTCTCTCCGCGATATCATCCCCGCGCGGTTAACTTCGTACTCGCATAAAAAAAAAAAATAATAAAGTACGGAAAAATAAATTTAGAAAATAAGAAAATATTTCAGACTCACCTCCTAACTCAGATACGTACCTTGCTTCGAGGCCTAGCAACGAGAAAAAAAAAACAATTATTCTCTGATGTATGAAAATAACAAGAAAATTAAATAAATGTATAACGTATTATAAGTATAAGAGATGTAGAATATTTTGGCGAATGATATGATCAAAGAAAGAAAATACAATTTAATCATCTCGTGATTAGTTTTTTTTTCTTTTTTTTTTCTGTAACGTCTGCGAGAGTACGCGAATTTTTTGGAACATCTTTAGGAATTGGTAAACTCGTTGAGAGATTTTCGGTTATGAATTTTGCAATTATTAGGTATACCGCGAATAGCGACATCCTGTTCATTGTATTCCCTCGCGCGTGTACATAATAGAAGCTCGAATAATAATTAGGCGAGTATTACGGTGTGCTGGAGGATCCGTATTAAAAAATACGGCTATAGGTTAGGAAAAGTATGAGTATGGAAGACGTGTATAACGTGGATGTGTATAGGTAGCCGGGTAATCCAGAAGCCAACAAATCCTGGTAGCGATGAGTTGGGAAGAGCGAGAAAGAAGGCACATTGTGTTGTCCGATGTAAGAAGTGGCTCGAGCACCGATCCCTCTTCTCTTTTTTCTTCTACTTCTACTTCTTCTTTTTCCTCTTCTTCTTCTTCTTCTTCTTCTTCTTCTTTACGTAGCTCTCCCTGTTTTTTAATATTTCTCAAATCAGGCATACCTCTGCTTAAGACGGTATCATTACTCCCAGTCTCACAATTACAAGTAACGTTACACACAGCTTTTTTCTCTACGGATAAGGCGTATCTCAAAGCTCAATTTTAAAAATATAGAGCCCTCGACGATTACAACAATCTTGGAAAAATAAGAATAATAAAAAAAGATACAGAAATTCACCAGTCAAAAAAACCTAGAAGATTCGAATCGGCTGCAACGAGGCTTGAAAAAATGGATGACGATGAAGAGAGAAGTAAAAAAAGAAAAAAGTTGCGAGGAATTTAAAAATTATGTTTCAACAGTGCTACCTGCTGTTTCTATTTATCCAGCTGAATGGTTTTTTTTCTTTCTTTTTTTTTTTCACCGACAAAACCAAACTGCAGGCATCATCAATGGACCGAATATATGGTTCGATTCTTCGATGGGGCATAGGGATGAATATCTATTGATTGACTCTTCTACCCCTCTAGCTCAATCCGATACCTACCTGACTATATAGATTCTTTTTTTTTCCATTTTTCTTTTTCCTTTTTTTCTACCTGCCAGGCTGTTTGTTTGCACCACAGTATAGCGTGTAAAAACCCGTAACCCATAACCCCCGACAAAAATTCTATACGGTTTAAGAATCGTCCGTATCGACAGGTCCCACTGACGCCATTCATAGATGTAATGTAGCCAATAACCGATACCTAAAAAGGGATCACCGAATCCGGATCAACCTGCTGTAGTGTAAAGGAAAAAAAAAATAGATAGATACACACAAAATCGAGGGCATTGATTTTTTTTACAATTCTTGTTCTCGAACAATTCGATTCAAGATATCTTATTTTTATGCCTACGAAGAAAAAATTATTATTACCCGGTAAAAACGAGTCTTTTTTTTTTACGAGGGCCAGAGACGGTTTCGCACCCGGATAGCCGAAGGGTAGGTATTATATCTGGTGTACCTATAGCGCGCGTACGGTAGCAAAATTGAGTTCTACCCTAATTGTTCCGGAAGGGTCACGTGACACGGATACATATTACTTTTCAGCACATAGTAGGTACGCATACATATAAGTGTATGGTGTGTAACTAGGCATATATGTATGTTCATGTTATACTCGTTGTAGACAAAGTTCCATATGTACCGGGAACGGGTTCAAGGTACACGCATACAAATAGCATATGGAAAGAAATGCACGAGGCTAATTGTGCGCCCAAGTTTCTAGCTAAAAGCGTCGTGCTTCAGGCGTCAAACCTTCCATTACTTGCTCCTATAGTACGTTAAAGTTCGCACTTAAAGCTGTAGGAAAAATAATGAAAGGAAGGTGAAAGAGAAAAAAAAAAAGGTCTAAAGTCAATGAATAAAAGGTGAGTGTAAAAAAAAAAAGAAAAAAACAGAAAAAGGAAAAACGATTTTCTTGTTCTTTTTTCAAAGTAAAACGGGCATGTAAATTAGGACGTGAAACAGTAGAATGCACATCCTGCAGCGGGATGGATGCATAATATTGATAAAAATCTTCAACGGTGTCCTTGATGGATGACAAAAGGTGCATATCGTAGTGCAGAGATCAAAAGTGATGATAAGAATTGAAGACCTTCTTAAACTATTATACTGCACTGCAGCAGTGCGTTTATGAAGAGATTCTTGAATAACTAAATATCATTTCTATCTCCATGATTATTTCATACATACCTATACGCGAGAGTTTGAATCTAGACGGCGAGGTATGCGCATAATATTAACCGGTATGTTATTCCGTCGAGGCGTTTTATTTTATGCAGATATTCGTAATGGATACGCAATTTTTTGGGACCCGTTTTCCAAGGGCCCCCATATCTGACGGCCACGCTGTCAGCCGATGTCAACCCTCGTTGTTTTTTGCGCTCATTTCAATAATTGATCATCTGATTACGTTACATTATACCTAACCTACCTTATGCCCTCCCCTTTTACCGTGCAAACTCATCTACCCTTCTGTTTTTTAATCTGTTTTTTTACCCACCTCTTTCTTTTTTTCACTTCTACGTTCTTTACCTGGGAGATTTTTCGAGCACGTATGTCCTACATATAACTGTCATATAGGATGTGCAGCAGTCAGTGAGCACCGTCAAACTTATACTATTCCCGGGCCATTTTATCTCATTATTATTATTATTCGTTTTTTTTTCACCTACTTTTCCTCTCATCCGTTTTTTATTTTTGGAGCGCCATTTGCATGCGCGCCTTCCCCTCCCCCGATTTTTTTTTTTGGGAGTTTCCAAACCTTCGACTCCCTTTACCCTGCGCCATCCTGTTAAAAAAAAAAAATGAGAAAAAAAAATACCCCTTATCGCCCCCCTGTGATCGACAAACAATATGTGAACCCCATACGTAATGAACCCCCCTTCTGTTTTTTCATCGTTACTCGACGGCCCTGCGCCATTGTTCAATTTTCACTTTCAGTTCTAGACGTATATTCGTATGTATGCTGCACGTCTAGTCGTTGAAACGTGGTAAGAGAACTTCCAACCACTATATATAATCTCCCTATGCCTTCATCGTGCAGTAAACCGCCTGCATGGATCACCACGATCTGGTTTTTTTTTTTTTTTAATTTTATTTGATTCATTTTTTTGCTTTTATTTGATTCATTTTTTTGCTTTTATTTGATTTCTTTCAAACCATTTTTTTCAGTCAATTTTTTTCTTCTTTTCTTTTTTACATATAGCGTATACTCCGGATTTGAATCACGCGAGACTACATAGGTATATTCAGATCTGGGGGAGGAAACCGGTTTATTTTTTTTATTCTCCTTTACAGATTTTGAAATATGTTTACTTTGATCTGAAATTTATGTTTGTCGGGTGAATATGGAGGAGAAATTCGAAAGCCACCGGGCTTTAAATCACTTCGTTACTCGTGTTTGCAGAATATCTATAAATCCTTGTACGAGTTATAAATTATGTGGTTGATTGGTTGAAAAATTTCAACAAAAAAAAAAAACTTGCCATGTGCACGTGTACATCTTTTACATATGTGATAGAAATTTTGATTTTTCGTGTATACCTTACACACGTATCTTTTGAATGTAAGTATGAGCGTGAAGGATGGGATTCTTGATCACGTGATTAATTCCCTCGAAGTAGAAAAAAGGAGACGAAGTAAAAGAAAAGAAGAGGAAGGAAAAAGCTGATGCAGGTGCTCGAGGATAATTAATATTTCAGAATATAATGTACCATATAGGTGAAAAAAAGTTTAGTATAGAAAAACGATCGACGATGAAGACAGAATATTATGATGAATAAAAAGAATAGGAGAAAAAGGAGAGAAGTTTTTTTATTCTAAAAAACAGGACGATGAATTTACAACAGTTAACACGGTGGGCATAGGATAGTTATCGGTAACTTGCACCTGGCGAACTTGAATCCGTTTTAGATTAAACGCGACTGGTCAGAGCGAGCAGCACTGGCTAGTCCGAACATATTTCAAGATTATCTTCAACCGCCCTAGAAAAAAAAACTAATACTCATCACCGCAGTGATCGTCAGCTTGAGGTGACGTAGATAATTTTTTTCAAGTAAATTTTCGACTCGAAGCTTTTAATTTTTATCACAATCCGCAGTTATTTTTATTGCAACATTTAGCCAGTCGGTTTCGTCGAGTGAAAGCTTTTCTCGAAAACTGTATAGAGCAAAAGCAAAAAAGAGAAATATGATAATTGAGTAGAGGAGGGTGGTATTTGGGGTTGATGTTTTAATTACAGTTGGAACAGTTGGAAGCGTAAATCACGTGCGGATCGGTTCGAGGGTGTAATAATTTTTTGACGTTTAAAATTGAACGACGAGGTAAAAAAATATATACGACCAGGTAACGAGAGGTTGAGGAACGAGAAAAAAAAAAATACACTGAAAATGAATGAATGAAAAACACCGAATAAAAAAAAAAGAAAAAAAAAATCATCTCATACAAAACGCGCGCGCGTCGCAAGCTCGACTCTCCTCCAGTTTTGTTAAGTTTTTCCAGGAAACGCGCGCGCGGTAGCGAATTATAAAAAGCAATTTCAACGTGCGGCTACTGCTTCTTCTGCTCCCGTTTGTCAGAGAGAGAAAAAAAAAATGAATAAATAAAAAAAAAAAAACTCCTCATCGTGCAAATATATTCGTTGAATAAAAAAGAGGAGAAAAAAAAAATTACGTGGGCGCGCACTAGATATATCTTTGACGCGAGAATGAAGGAAGAGAGAGAGAGAAAAAAAAAAAGTTTACGTACGTACAATGTAACTATGTAAAGTGTGTAATTGATCATCGACTGTGCAAAACTTGCACTGCGTGCAGAGCGAATGATTATTTTTTTTTTTTTTCAATTAAGGTTTTTTTTCTGTTTCTACTTCTGCGAACCACCCAGGCGGCTCCGCGAAAATCGAGGTTGGGATCATATATGCGGTGAGCCGGTGCGATGCGCACAGGGTAGGTATGTGTATACTGTGCAGGGACACGGGAATAAAATAGGTTGAGCTGTTTTTAAAACCCATAATTTAGGTGTACCGCGTTGAATATAAGGAGTGGGCAAACTATAAACCCGTAAATACAAACCCAGTGCTCGCCAGTCTTTTCCCGCAAAGTAGGAGGTACATTACCAGCATATTAGTGGCGTGGCGGTAACCTTCTTCCCTGCGAGTAGGTTATTACTGACATTAGGCTCGCGCGACTCGGTGTCAAATAACGACCGAGGCAATTCATTCCAAGCTTTTTCGTATCCTATTAATTTTGTTTAGTCTTTTTTTCCTCCGTTTTTTTCGTGTGTTTCCTAACTCTTTTACTTTTTTCCCCCCTTCCAACTTATATATACCTCTTTCGCTTCGCGACTCGCTGCTAGAATATTATTATAAGTGCACCCGTCATCACGTATACGTGTAGCATATTATACGAAACCCGAAAAAACACCAGGCAGACGACGCACCTTTCTGTTAAACTTTTTTTTTTTGCTTTTTTTTGTTGTCTCCTACCTTAATATACCTTGCAGTTTTCACACGCGACTAATTCGCACTTGAAGGAAGGTTTTTTTTTTCCTTCGTACTAATGCGCTGCGGGTATTCGAGATTTTTAACTCACGTGGTGCGTTAGATGCAAGCAGGAGAGTCGCAAAGTGTGAATTGCTAACGCCTACGGCGCGCATAATTTCCTTTATTCTTTTAATTTAAGTTTTTTTTTTTCTTCTTTCTTCTTCTTTCTTTTCCGTATTTCACACTGCGTTGATAATGGCAATCTTTGATCTCTAAGCTCGCACCTGCGTGCGCCTTATTTCCGTTGCTCGTGTATTTTAACCGGCAGTTAAAAGTTGAAAGTGACCTACCTCGGATCGCGTGCGATTTAATTTAACCAATTATATGTACGAAAGCGCGCTGTATTACAGAGTATGCAACCTGAATCGAGGTTCGAAAAATTTTTACGATAGAGCTACTTTGGTCGAACGACTTAATTTTTAAATTCTGTTTTCCTTTTTTCTAATTATTTAATCACTACTCGTGATTTTTAAATAATTTGTACGATGATATATATAATGTCGGGTATTTTCAAATTTCTGGAAATTTATATACTGCAGATTCGAAGCGGTGGAAAAAATATTTCGAGAAGTTACGTCGGTTTACAAGGAATCTGAAGTCGACTGGAATTTGGTACACGATGCTGGATGCACAAGGGATGATACGGACCTTCCACACCACGTGACATCTCAGCAGGACCTCGACCGTCTGATAACCGGAACATTCAGAACATTCCTTGCGGCGCTTCCAGCGAAACCGACGATCGTCACTGTGGCCAGGTAAGAAATAAAGGAGACTACGGAACCTTGAAAAATATCTCGGTGAAAAATTTTGCTACTCTCAAGATTACTCGGATTTGATTTTCACTTTCGAGAAGTGCGAAAGTCGCTCTGTTCTTCAGACCGAGATGTAAAATAGGAAGAAGCTCTTGGTAAAGGAGTTAAGAGACGGGTGAAGCTTCCGGTAACGTTGGGAAAAGCGAAGAAAATAAAAGGGAAGAAGTAAAAATAAGATAGTTGAGAAAAAATCGAGTTATCTCTGTCCGCGTTTTACACGTATAAGTACAAATATAACGGTGCGCGAAGAGAAGACCTTTCAGGGTTGGAAAATTGAATTTCTTTTACTGCAAAACTCTCCGTATTTCGACGTGACAATCACAGATGGCAGGAGGGTAGCTCGGTTAGGGGTTGAAAAAATGGGGATGTAGGGGCGCAGGGAGGGCGATACCAAACGTCCGGAGGGTGGGGCAAGGGCAAAGGGTGGGTTCTGTTCTCTTAAGGGTGGATATCGAGGCTCCACCTCGTCCTGACCTAACCCCACCCCATCGAAACCCTCCCTCGATTCCGCATGCATATATATAACGTGTTACGAAAAACAGGGGTGAACAAATTTCTTTATATAGATAATAACTTGCGACGTTAACCACCAGATGACACCCCAGGACGGAGAGCCAATTTTTTATCGAGCTTTTTTTCTAAACAGAAAATAAATTCGTCTAAAATAGAATAGTTATACTTTTGGCTTTCGGGAATGAATGGAACAAAATTGAAAGGATGGTTCGTCCCGTATTAGAATTTTTTAATTTAAAAAAAAATCGTTCAGATTCATGAATTTTTAGTATAAAATAAAATACTTTCACAGAGTAGGTTCTCCCGCCATCTGTTGATAGGAATACTCAAGTTTTCTACTACTTCCGGGGCGACAGTGGAAAAATCGATCTCGTGAGCACCCCCGCAAACTTCCCCTTTTCCCATATACTGTAAATATATTAATGTATAGGTATATATTGTATATATATGAACTCGTTGGTCGCTTCCGGTGTAAAGAAACCAAACTATGAATACTTCATGACCGGATGTGATCGCCTCGGGTCGTCAGAGATTTTTCAGTTATAATTATTATCGTCACGATACACGTATCGAAGGTCCTTTGAAGAGAGAGAAAAAAAAAAGATAAATTGAAAATCCTGTTTCAGGTCCAGTTTGGACGACTACTGCCCACCTGAGGACGTCGAACTCATTCAAGCCGGAATCCTTGACGAACTAAGTCATCGGCTCGGAACCGTCGATATTAAAAGACCTTACCTCGAAGTCGAAGAAACTTCCTAACTTCCTTTTTTTCGATCCTCGATTAAAGGAGGAAGAATGAGAGGTCCTGTATCGGGTCAAAGGATAATTTTTTCAATTCTCATTTCAAAATTAATAAAAATCATTTCTCTATATCCCATTTATTTCTATAACGATAATAATTTATTCATTTATTTTCAGTAGCGACGTTCGCTGTCCTTTTTTTTTTTTACACAAGTTGTCCTGCAGGACGCACATAGCGATCCATACACCACGTGTACATCGGGCGACCCTTTTGCTCCTCCGCGCTTTACGGTGCTCTCTAGGTTTCGTGTTTCTCGCGTGATTTACATAAGATCTGTACCACTGGGCTACAACCAGTGCCTGCAGGCACTTACACAATGAGTTTACAATGCCGGGGTAAGAGAGAAGAAAAAAAAGGTGGTAGTTTTTCTCTTCCTCTCTTTTCTTCTTTCATTCTTTTATTTTATTTTTTCTTTATTTCCTTCCTTCCTTTTTTTTTTTCTCTTTTTACTGTGTCCCTTTTCTGACCGCCGCGTCGTGCCGCTGCCCCGGTTCCTTCTTCCACTTCTTCTTTTAACTTCCACATGTATTCTTCAACACTCATACATTTCTAAACGCCCAGGATATTTGCATAAGACGAAGAGGAGGCCTAGAAAAATCGTTCCCACCGTCGCGTCGCTCTTTAACCCTTTTTACTACAGGTAAAGGTTTGTATACGCTACGTACTTTATAATACAACAAATATACCACCAGGCGCAAAAAACTCTTCCGTTTGCTCGGATCGTACGTATGGGAATTTTTGTATTAATATTTTTCTGTTTAACAGTTCTTTTTTTTCTTCATTTCCGGATTCATTATATTATCGCGTGCTCTTTTGTTCTTCCTGTTTTTTATTTTTTTTCCTCTTAATTTTAATTATTCGAATAATTTGCAATTCTTTTCGTTATTTTTGCAAGCAGTTTTCGTAGAGATGAAAAAAAAAAAAAATCATAGAGTGCCAGAAATGATGCACCCTGTTAAATGGCGAATGTACCGTGTATCGGTGTATATAAGTGTATAACTATACTATGTGCATATATTAAATTCGTGTGTAAATATTCACTGTGTATAAGTCGCCTAGTCTCTGTTTGGTGGTACCGTTACTGGTTTTTATGCAGATCAGTTCCAGACGGGATTATACGCATCGCAACCATCAGGATGTGATGCCCGCGATCCCGACGAATGCTCTTTTCCCGCCTGCAGGAGTTCTCGATATACGTATAATTTTCACCTATACCTATAATGTATAGAAATAATTTCCATACCTATCATTCAAGCTTATATTTATTCCCAATTAATTCTACGATTGGTAAAATTGTTATTTTATTATCATTCAACGAGAAAGAATTTCGAAAAAATATTATTCATATAATTTTCATCTTTCTGTTAGTTATTTATTTATTTTTGGTATAAAAAAACTTGGACGTACGGTATAAGCTCGTCGGGTTAATTCGGGTTATAACCGTGACAAACGTGATCTTGGTAAAGTATGCAAATTTCGTTTAAAACGCGATGCAGTGTACAAATCCAATTATACCGCGAAGTCTACGAAATATTATAGGTATACGTATACCTATACTGCATGCGCTAGAAATTATATTCTTCATCGTTATCCACCTAATAATATTAAAAAAAAAAGTAGAGGAGGGGGGAGATGAGGGATCGAAAAATAAAGGAACTACCGGTAAGAGGGGCGAGCAGGATTCTCCATCGACACCCCGTGACCATTGTTCAAACAGGCTATTTGTATTTATTCAAATTTTCGTTATTGTTCGAATCAGAGATTGGTGTGCGAGGTGGGGAAAAAACGAAATGAGGAGGAAAGAGAAAAGAAAAAGAAAGAGCACGAAATATTATATGAAACGAACGCGCGGAACGGAGAAAGATTTTTCTATTTTCCTTTTTCTTTTTTTTTTACTGTACCTAAAGGGTGACTAGGTATGAAGTTCGGTCATTTCAGTATTTCATTCCGAACAAGTAGGACGCTGAGTACAAACGCTGCGATTTGGATTTTCAAGATAATAAATCTGCCGATCAGCTGATCGCAACGTGCTCTACATTTTATTCGCGTATACCTGATCTGATAATTAAATTTTTCCTAATTTCTATTTTTTTGGTCACAGTCCAGACTCATTCCCTCTTTATCCCTATGGTCTGCAGAGGAATAAATGACGATCCGGGAATAAGTTCGGGAGTTTATTGTAACGGGGGAGGTGCGTGAGGGAGGATGATGGACTCGTGAATATGTGTAGGTGAATGCATCCAGTGCAGCGGTTGCATCCGCAAGCGGTCAGTTGCTCGATACCAGCTGAATATCCAACAGGAGAGGAACCGCTTCGCCCCAAAAAAAATCTGACCTCGATTAATATCAAACTGGAAACGCGGGAGCTTTCGTCGAATCTTTTTTTTTTTTCATCTTTTTATCACATCGACCGTTATTCGTTCGTCTATAATAATTTTTCTCTTTTATACATCCGGTTCATCTTATATCGTCCGAATCGTTACAATTTTTATTTTTTCATTCCTATTTTATGTCAATTATTTTACAGGCGCGGGTGTAAACCGAAAAATTCAACTATATAAGGGTTGCCAGTGAAACGGATTTATTTATTCATTGAATTTTTTTTTTTCAAGATTTCAAAAATTACGTGGATTACGTGGATTCTACGAGGTGACATATGTTTCAACGTGTGTGCAGTGATCGTATACAGAAAAAAATATTTTCCGTCTTTGAAAATCACGATCTGTATCATACGGAGATTATATTCATCTAATCAGAAGCCTGACGCAATATAATTTTCGAATCCTATGATTATCTTAACTAACATTTCTCGAATGAATGACGATAATGAAAAAAAGTAAGACTGTTTGAAGAAAGCTGCAAAAAAAAAAGAAGAAAATAAGAATTTTTTTTCATACACGTACAATATTTCTCTCGTACAAAATGGTCGTACGCCGAGCACACGTGACGCTCCGTTGACGTTGTGGAAGGGGATGGGGGAAATGGGGAAAAAAAAAAGTAAAGAAAAAAAAAGGGAGAGGGAGGGTACGTCGGTTGGTATGAGTTTATCTCGAGCACACAATCCCACCCCCAAAACCCTCCCCCGTTTCGCATCTCCCCACGTGACTGTCGAATCTCGCGTACCTCGACTCGGGGGATTCGGGGAGCTCACTCCCGGTGATGTAGGGATGGAGGAAGGGTGTAAGGGTGAGTTAGGAAGGAGGGGAAATGTGAGTTAGTGGGAGTAACATCCGTGGATACATACGAAGGACCAAAACCCAGTCGTCCTGTTTCCCCGGCTCGTGTTTTTGTTTTTTTCTCTTCCTTTTTCTTGTTCCTTTCTTTTTCATCCTGCAACAAAAGAATAAAGAGAATTATTAACCTGCATAAAAAAATACAAGAATACAAATAAATAGAAGAACGTGGATTTTTTATTGGCTGACATTTTACAACTTTCGATCTTTTAATCTAATAATTTGGATCATACGGATAAATACAATGTACACGTATAACAAGTGTCTTGGTAAGAATTTCATTTTCTCGTTTTTATCCTTCAACTTCGGGAGGTTTTCAGGGAGGATAATAAGGGCGCGGGGGGGGGGTACGGGGGGTGGGGGTTGAAAATTGCGAAGGGAATCGCGTGCGACTGCAGCAGCTATGCGAAAAGTTTATCCGCGTATTATGTATATACCTACGTATAAGAACGTTTTCTGTCTCCCCCCGGTCGTCGTAAGGTCCCTAATGAATCCTCAAACTGAAATTCAAACTTTCAAATTGTCGACAGTCAATTCTACAAATAAAATACTACGACATTCGCAATATTCGTATGTATTATATACAAACAGCGTTGTCGTGCCACTTAGTTTCTACTTATAAAACTGTACACTCTTGGCCGTACCGTATTACAGACTGAGAATACTTTTCGTATGCTTCTTCTGTTTCTTCTGTTGCACATCCTGAAACTTCACCCGACTTCGTTAAATGAATAGAGGCGATGAAGAAAAAAGAAAGATAAGAAGGACAGAAAATATAGAGAAACAAGTTTAGAATCTAACCGTGTATATGGGGTAAACGTAAGATAATTTACTTTCCCTACAAGCTCGAACCCATATTGAAACAAAAAAAGAAAAACTCCATTATTTTATTCAATTTCATTTCAGCCCCCGTTATAGTTTTAAGAGAAAAAAAAAAAACGTCACTGCAAAACGACTAACAAACGATCGCGACGAAACAATTAAATGCATGTGTTGTACTTGACAAATAAATTTCTACACGTTCGAGGTGCTTAGCTGTGGGCAATGCGAATAGTAGAGGAAAAAATTGGGAAAAAAAAACCAAAACTAAATAAATGAAATAAAAAAGTAAAAAGGAAAAAGCATCCGAAGCTTCGGCTTCTTCGTGGTTATCATTTTGTGGCTACATTCGTTGTTTACGCCGAGATGGAGCAGAATCAATATGAGGGCGGTTGACGGGGGGAGGTGGGGTAGGCAGGGGTGGTTTTTGAGGGAGATGTTTCGTTTCGAGGCAATAAGTTTTTCCCCGCCTTTGCCGGTCTCCGAGGAAAATCCACCCTCGTCCCTCCGCCTCCAACCCCCTACATGATCCTCTATCCTCTTTTTTTTCTTTTCTTTCTTTTTCTTATATTCCTCTCTTTTCCTCTTTCCAGGACTTTCATCCCTCGACTACCAGCTCCCCGTTTTTCTTCTTCTTCTTCTTCTTCTTTTTTTTCTCTCCGAGTAGCGTGCACTCACGCACTCACGCACGTACCACCTCATCCCATTTATATTATATACTTTCTACCCCTTACCAAAATCTACACTGACGCACACATATCACACGACTTTTCAGTCTTTTTTATTCCTCTCTCTCTCTCTTTCTTTCTCTCTCTCGCTTTCCCTTGGCACCGGATTTAAGAAAGCTCGTCTGCGAACGTGCAGGGCGAAGGCAGTGACGCGTGTGCCCGCCGGAAAGCGTCTTCTCATTCGTATGCTCACAGCCATTACAAATCAATATTCTGAACGGAACGGAATGGAACGAAACGAGAGAAACTCGAATACCGAGGCATCGAGATGAGAGGAGCTATACCATGCTTTTCTTACTTCCACCTACCCTTACGCCTCGCTGATTCGAATTCATGAATCAATTTGGAGAATCGCAAATATCAGCCCTAGTCTACCTAAATAAATAAATCGCGTACCGAAAAAAAATGAAAAATTAAACGAAAAATGAAGCGATAAAATAACGGATATAACAACAAGACTCCGTGCTACGATAACGATGTACAGGAATCGACGATCAATTTTTTGAAAAAAAAAACGAAATAAAAAAAGAAAAGAAAATTAATGTTTTTTTTCACATCGCTACAATATCATTTTAAATATAAAAATATCGTCGAAGAAATTCTTGTCTCAGGAGGTTTTCCTCTATCTCTATCTCTCTCTCTTCTTCTCTCCGGGCTGTACAAAGTCGTCTCGGACCACTTTTGCCAGTTAGAGATTTTATAAACCGATTTACTTACCAATTACTCCCTGGCGCCGCGTAATTTGATGAAAGACTTCGGCTGTAAATAAGTACGCTCCTCGGTATACCCGCGTTGGGTATTTACTCATATTTACTAAGTGTACGTGAATAATTCCCTTGGCTGTATAAGTGCACGAGGTTTATACAGGTACACATTTTATATATTATATGTGCATTACATACGTGTACGGTAAATATACTTGCCCAAGTAAACCGGGCGCGCGGTGCGGAGCTTCCGTTTCGTTAAAGCTATCGATATTTACCTTGATGGTAAATACATATTATATAAAACCACAACTTCACCGTGCACTCCGCGTCACTCGTTACTTATTTTACCATCCCTCCTACTCGTCGGCGTTATCTAGTAAAGAGAAAATGGAAAATGGAGGAGAAATGAAAAAACAGAAAAGAAAAACTCAAAAACGAACTAGACGAAAAAAAAAATATCGTATGCAGGGTGTTGTAACACGTGAAAATTCAAACTCATATTATAGTATTAATATTCCGAAGGGTTGACTAAGGATCAGGGATAGAATTTTTTCATCTCTTCCGAACCCATCGGAATGGATTGATTGATTGATTTTTGAAGTTTATTTATACTTCCCATTGTCGTCTGGTCGTGTAAACTTCGTGTAGATATACTTAACCGTTTTCTACGACACATGATTGTTACTGCACGCACCTCATCTTTATCATATATAAATATTTGTTCAAAATTTATGGCATTCTATAGACGAGGGGAACGTGATAGAAAACCTTTCGATCCCTCATTGTCAGTAAAATAGGTATAATTCGAAGACGGATGATTTTTCATAAACTTTTATATCCTTACCACTGCGACAAACACATTATGCGATCTAATTTTTCTTTCCTACTCTTTTTTTCCGAAAAAAAAAAAATATATATAATACACGAGCTTTTTGAGAGTTTAAGTCTGCAGGTTTGCGCGGGGCGCCGCGTCGTGTTTACGTGCGTTTATTTATTTCTTAGCAAATTAGTTGGGGCTGGTCGGGAACTGGATGGAGGAGGTGGGCGTAAACGACGTTGGCTGGCCACCTGTTGAGACTGTCTTCCTAATTAATTCCATTTTACACCCTGAAGTCTGGAGCGCGAGGGGTCGATGGGTGTCGCGCACGGCCTGCTCGGAATTACATGGGATAATATACCTATAACCATATATACGTGTATATCTGCACTCTCACAAAAGTACTCGGTAATTTCACCCTCCCCCTCCACCCCCTCCAACCCCCACCCCCGCACACTTCGAAACTACCCCGCGCCAACAATTTCCAGCTCTTCATCTACGATGACCGTCTAGCTTAATTATATTACCCCGCGCTACTGCGAATATAAACGCCCGCGCTTCGTCTATCTTTGGTTAACCCCGAACTAGAAAACCTGAACCACTCCGTAATTTCACATTTATTGCTCTTTTCTTTTTTTTTTCCTTTTGTTCTCAACAATTTAGGTAGATTTATTGTAATATGAATATAATTAATTTGGTTTAAATATATGTAAGGAAACAATGAGATGTTTTTGAGAACAGAAAATCTTCACGAGGGTATATAAGTTAGTTTTTGCCGCATATAATTATTCATCACATTACGGCGGATACCCGCGGGGCATAAAATGCCGATACGGAATCGATCATCCAATTTGAACGATTGCCTATTTCGAGGGTTTGATTGTGAACTGCACAAGTGGGTCGCTCGCCGGGCGTGCTTCATGGCCCTCCGAAATGGGTTTCGAATGTCAAATGTCAGGTACAGCTAACAAAACGCAGGTACTACTGAAAGCGACTATATACGGTCCCAGGGTGCCCCAAATATATCTTCACCCCCTCAAAATAAAGTATTGAATGAAAATGCGGTGGTACATTGGATATTTGGAGGAAATATGTGAAAATCTTTTTTTTGTTTTTCTCGTTTTCTTCTCCTTCTTCGGTATAATTCAACGCAGATATAACAACAGGGGATGAATTATATTATTCACCGCATGCCAGAAATGTCATACCTCATGCAGATTTCGACGGATTTATGCTAACTAGATATTTATGCGAGACTAGGTTTTGGAAATTATTAAAAAAAGGGTTGCAACGACTTTCCCACATTAATTCTGCGGATATATTCTTATACCTGAATAAAGGGTGTAAGGTATATAAGAGGGTCGGAATCACACCGTTCACATTGTGCAGGAGACACCGAATAAAGTTCGATGTTCTTTTGCCGCTCGTTCTGCAAGCCAATTTTCTCTCCTTATTTTCATCTCACCTCTTCACAAAGGTATAAAAACGAACGATTTTCGGTGTTATACATTCGTCGCTAAAAACAAATTTTCAAATTTCGTTTTGGACGTGATAACGCAATCTGCCTCTATACATACCGTATTCATATAACGCCGAGGCTGTTCGATGGTTGATATTTCTGAAAGATATCCTTTCGCCCATAACTCGAGGACCGTGATAATGGGAACCATCAATCATCTCACGTAGCCGACGACGTGTCACCGGCAGGCTTGTCAGCATCTCACAGGTCCTCGCACCATAATTTTAATCTCCCCCTTTCCCCCCTCGTTCCTCCTCCTCCTCCTCCTCCCCCTCAGCTATTTCTCTTCTTTTTCCTCTTCGGTTATACTACGAGACCGGGTACACTGTCTCCACCAGAAGATTCCTCCTCGCCCTCCCGGTGGGTGACAATTCCTCTTTGATATAGAAAATTTTGTCTTTTTTTTTCTCTTCTCCTCGCGTTTCTCACCTCCTCGCTTTTTTTTTTTCTCTTCATGTTTATAATTCGCAGCTTCTTCCCTGCACCGCAACTTATTCCCGAGGGTTTTTCAAGACGGGAAAAACGAAAAAAAAAATAAAATAAACGAATGGTATTTTTTTTTTTTGTCCGTCGCTCGTCGTCTGGTCTGAAATTTTGATACATGGCTAGCGAGAAGGCTATGGGTATAAATGTAGATATTTGAAAAGTCAATTCCTTTCTATAGCCATCGATGCATCGGGGACACGCGGCCAAATCGTTCCACTTGTTCCCTTTCCACTTTTACGGTATATCCAGTCCGGGGCGTTCGCATACATCGTGAGTGAATTTTCTGAAGCGTGTATATATAGAGAGGAGTATAAGGGGGTGGAAAATGTTGGGGGGGGAGGATGGGGGGGTGTTGGGTGGGCACTCTCTCGCATTGGAGGGCGAGCTAGGAATGAGTCCCTTGCTCAGAGCTGCGATCAATAATGTGTATTCTTACGCCGCCTTTCCGCACACACATTATATAATCCAGATGGGGGTTGAAGGGGGAGGGAGGAACTGCGAGCTAGGTAAATGTATGGGAGTCACAGACGGTCGGGGCAAAACCGAGCGAACGCGTATATGGGTGGATGTATACATACGTATATGTACATATGTATATAGAAAGTAACTAAAGCTGCTGAGGCAAGCCAAGGTGAACTTCAAGAAAAGCGCGCGCGATTTTTCCGCCCTTCTTTCCGGGCTGCCCCGCGAAGTCGCTGTGCTCTCTTTTTTTTCTTCTTATTTATCAAATTTTTTTTACCCACCTCTTCCTCCGTGTACTTCCATACTCGAGTTCAGCGAAGAGACGTCGATCCGAAAATGTGCACGTATAGAAAACATCGGAAAAATGGAATAAGGAAAATCTTATACAATTAGTCGAAGTTCTATAACAGGTACGGAAGTTGTAGCTTCACTTTCTTCTTTTTTTTTTTTTTTCCAACAGCCTCTCGAAGGACCAATAAAAGAGGTGAGTGAAAAAAATTGAGGATGTGTACAGCGAATATCTTGGAGCAGGACCATAAGGATGACGAGGTGATTGGGGTAGCAGCTTGCGTAAACAGAGAAGCTTTTAGGTAGGAAGTCGCAAGTTTCCCTATCATTTCAGGACCCCGAAAGTTATTTTTTCATTATACTTTTTTTGAAAAAAAAAAAAAAAAGAAAAAAAAAAAATTCTCACGCGAATTATACCTACGTGGTCTCATAATCGTGTCCGCGTGATTAGCGCTACATTTGGGTAAAAAAGGATGAAAAAAAAAAGAAAGTAAATAAATAAAACCCACCTAATGACCCCCGCGAGGTCTCCGCGCCCTCGTAAAACAATGAACTTTGTTTCGTATCCGTTTTGTATAAGGGTACGATCGTACGATCTTGACCTACCCAACCGGGGGGGGGGGGGTAAAATTTAAATAATAATAATTAAGCTCGACGATTTAAATCAGAGATGGGCGACGACGACGAAGATGACGATACGGCGAGATAAAGAGACTATCGTCATTCCGTCTGACTGTCCGTCCGTCTGTCTTTCTTTCTTTCTTTCCTTCTTTCCGTCTGCCTGAGTTTAACTTTGCGGGAAGGTATGAGACGGAGGTACGTATGTATGTGTAAAAGCTGCAAGCACCGTCGCAACTTATATATACTATAAATAAATATATATACGTATGTATATGTAGCGGAGTAGTGAACTTTTGTTCCCGACAGCGGGCGTTCTACACGCGGAACTCGTAACTCGAGTATAAGACACTCTTTCGTTCGTTGGCTTGGCGACTCCTGCAGGTCGTCAAAAGTGTTGGTGTGTGTTCCTATGCACAGCAGGGTGGGGGTGGTTCGGGTCGTCGGGGAATTATGGGGAGGTTTTTTTGAGGAGTTGGAGTGGGAAAATAAGGGTGGTTTTTTAAGGGAGGGTAAGGGGGGGGCAGAAAACACATGGCGAGGAGTCGGGCGAAAGGCGTCGCGAGGCGGATCGATGTGCGTCGAGCTCCGACTGCGCATTCATCCCAACATGGAAGCAACGTGCGTTTCAACTTTCAACTTTCAACTTTTAACTCATTCCTACGTATGTTCTATACGTATCTTCCTACTCCCGCAACGTTCGATCCTTTATGTGAGGATAGAAAATTTCCTAGAAAAATAAAAATATAACGCTTACTCTGCTCACCCCTGATGTTCGCTCCTTTTCTTGATTGACTATGAAATTTAATTTTTGAAAACCGAATTACATCGTGCAGGTAATAAAAAATGAAATGAAAATCCACGCAGTTTAATTTTTACCCCATTGGTATAATCTTTGGAAAAAAAAATTGGTGAAAACCTGAATTTCATATTCCATTTCACTCATTAGGTTTTCCACTCTGTTAAGGGTAGATTTCTATTCATCTCTTTATAGGTATGAACTGCAGATGAGAAGTTCGGGAAGAGAGACAACAAAATCATGTGACTAGAAATGAAAAACGTGAGTCTGAGGAGAAATTGAGAAGACTACCATGCATATTATACGTGCATACATATATTACTCGCTCCTTTTTTTTTTGTTCTTTATTTTCATTATTAATCTGATACACCCGCCATTTTGCTCGGTAGTATCCCACAGCTACATAGCATCTCTCGTGTGAAATATGAGCCCTTAGGAGCGGGTGGGATGGCAGGAAACAACTGGGAGGGACAATTCGAGCACGCCTGCAGTGCAGCAGCAAAGGCAATATCAAAAGGAAAAGTAAATCGCCTACATTTTCTCTGAATAAATCTAAAAAAAGATCTACACTTATTTTATTTACCATCCTCGTTATTTTACCTAAATACCTAAATACCTAACCTAACCTAACCTACATTTTCTCTGAATAAATCTAAAAAAAGATCTACACTTATTTTATTTACCATCCTCGTTATTTTACCTAAATACGGACGATTTATATCACCTCAAAATTTATACACTGATGTATAACGTTGCGGGAGTCCTGATCGCAATATATTTTTCTGTGTTTGCATGCCATCCGAATCATAAATATTTATGTTGAAATATATCCACGCATAGAAGGGTAGTTTAACGTATATACCTTCTAAGCTAGACGCCTGACTGCAGCGTCGCGACGGAATATAAGAAAAAAAAAAGAAAAAGAAAAAGGAAAGAAAGAAAAAATAAAAAACTCAGCTTTCAGCTCCGGCCCCGTATTATATGTATATCTATAACGTGTAATAGCTGCAGCAATGTATATAATGTATTAAAAGCATCGGGAAATCTATGCGGGGAGCCAAAAATCATTACAGAACATTAAACAGCTCGCTGTTACGACCCCGCTCGGTGATTACGGAGAGGATCGTTTAATCACTCAATCCTACGATTGGTGGTGAGGCGGATGCTCTGCAGTGCCACTGGTGCAGAGACCTCATCATCGAGTAAGAAAAATTTGCATCGCGGGAGTATAAATACTCGCTATATAAATAATTAATATTAGCATCCTTTAATTTCTTTCCCTTACTTTCTTTCTTTCTTTTGTTTTCTATTATTCTTCGCGTTACTGCAGATACACAACATTCTCACCCCCCGTGGTGTAAAAGTGTCGGGTTTTTCCTTAGTCTTTTTTTATTTTTTTTTATTGTACTTTATACTTTTCTCTTACCTTTTTTTCTTTCCTCGTTGTTTCCTTTTTGTTTTTTTTGTTTGTTTGTAAATGTCTCTGAAATAATAGGGTGTCGGGAGCATTCACGCTTATTTATAATTCGTATATACCTAACCCAGGAGAGTAGTGAGCGAGAGTATATCGCCGCGGCGGCGTGCAGAGCTGCAAGCTCTCCTTATATTTCTCATCCCAACGAAACAATTACTTTGCGCTTGAAAAAACTAAACCGAAACGAGGACGGGACGGGACGGGAGGGAAGGAGGAGTGCGGAAAGCTAGCTATACGCGAGACTCGGAAACTCCGAAGGTATACCACGCGAGAAGACATTCAGGGATGAGTTACAACTTACACCCCCGGAACCTTACTCCGATGCTCCTCTCAGCTCATACCGCGCCCGCGCTTTGTTCATCCCATAGAAGAAATATATTTCCCTTTCTTCTTCTTCTTCTTATTTTTTGCTCATTTTTAGATTTTTTTTTTCCTAATTTTTTTTGCCAGGTCGTGTATAGTACCCGGCGTCACTTTTCATCCCCGGGATAATATGGACTGTGAAAGAAGAAATTGGAAATCTGCGATTTTGTATATTATTTTCACGGTTATGCGGCGTCTGGAGGTAATAAGAAAAAAAGATGAAAAAGATGGAAAAAGAAGAGGAATTAACCGCACGCCATGTTTTATTTCTTTGGTTTTCGCGTGCCAGTTTTTATACTTTTTCCTCAAATTTAGTCGAGATAATAATTTAATAAACCTGACGAGAAGTTATCGTGTCAATTTATCAGGATTATCGGCGAGGCTGCAGAGGGCGGACTATTTTCTACCCCAACCCCCCTCGCCATACTATTTTTCCTCCCGTTTATTTCATCCCTCTCATCGTCTCGCGTCTGCCACGTCTCCTCGAGTGAATATACATGGGTACATACCTATATATCTTCTCCTGGGGGTTAATGTCTTCGCATCAGTCAGCGTCGAAAGACATTCCGAAACATGTCCCCATTTTTCTTCTTCCTTTTTTTCTTTTCTTTTTTAAGGATTATATTTGTAATAATGAAGATTACCCCTGTAGAAAACTGTATATGCCGCACATTATACATATTTTCTCTGCAACGTATACGACATCACGTGCAGCGATGAAACGAGGAGAAAAAAAGAAAGAAAAAGGACTCAAAAGACGAAACTAGAATATCGTGGGTTTCAGTCGTATAAAATTTTATTCAAAATTATTCCATCCATCTATAATACATGAAATTTTCTTTTTTGTCTTTATCTTCGTCCCTCCTTTTGTTTCTAGTGAATTTTTCGATCCCTACGCGGTCCTGCCGATGAAAGTAGAGTCCGACGGGGTTCGGTCCTTTCGCAGCGCGTCTTCGTCCTGTAAAAACAGTTATTATTTTCATGTGATTGTTCGTACGGCAGATGTCTATTGAAAGGCCGCGAAAGGCGAAAGGCGGCGCAAATGATTTGCATATACGGGAACGAATCGAGCGGGCAGGTAGGTAAAGGTATAGAAAGGTAGGTAGAAAAAGGTAGGTAGGTATATGCGTATAGATATTATACATACGAGGTTTATATGCGAGGTACAAAACAGTGCGTCGGTACGCACACTGCGAATACGAATAGCTACGAATGCGGAGATACGCATGTGGACGTGCGAGTCTAATAGAATCAAATGGAATGAAGTGGCTTCGCATTAATACAAGTACAAAGGAGGAGGAGAAATGGGAAGGGCAGACATACGTGAATTTTGCACCCCGGTACGAGAGCCCGCGCGTTCGCCACCTGAAGATGTATATGTATAAATTAAATTATTCCCCATTGTATTAAATAATATCAAAAGCTACATATGGATATGAGACGCCGCGCGTACCGGGGCTCGACGC
Source organism: Athalia cordata (assembly GCA_963932425.1). Taxonomy (NCBI): domain Eukaryota; kingdom Metazoa; phylum Arthropoda; class Insecta; order Hymenoptera; family Athaliidae; genus Athalia; species Athalia cordata. The sequence continues at coordinate 4,804,428 of OZ010627.1, forward strand.
TTTCACCCTATACATAAAATACAGTCACGTACTCCAGAACCGGTTCCTGCGATTCTAAACATTGGAGAAAAAAATATAAGATGTAAAAATAATAATGTAGAAAATATTTTAGGATCTATTCAACGTGGGAATTACTGGGAATAATTTTTCACTTTTGATTAAATTTAAAACCACTAACGTCTTTTATGAGACTGATTTTAGTTTGCGAGGAGGTATTGCAATTAAGTTTATTGTTCTAGGATAAGAATTTAGTGTACCAATAACGGCGACGTTAAGTCCCATTTTACTCGGACCCCGTGCTCCATTCATTGCCGCTAAGTCTATTTTATTACAATCTATAAATCGCTTAAGGGATGGCTATTAAGACGTTGTCCAGTACGTGAGTTTTATTCAAATACCCCAATTATGTCATTTAACTCTGCACCCCGAGAAAAGCGCAACCCGAATCGTTACACGCGGAGAACCACTGCGATACTTTATGGGGTGGGAATCGAGGGGATGATGAGGAGCGATATGGAAGGATTCTTTTTTACCCCTTATAACCGTCGGTAAAATAAATATCACCCTCCATCGGCGTTTCTCAGAACCCATAGAACAACCCTTGAAAAACCTTACCGATCCTGCAGAGGGGAAAACCTGTTTTTGGGACCAACAAACTCACCCCATCTTCTGGAAAAAGGTTCAAACCCTTGGCGAGAAAAGTTGCCGGTAATTTTCTATGGTGTACAGTCGCAGGATCCCACAGTGGATTTTGTGGAGATGAAATCACGAAATTTGAAAATTTTATTTTCCTTTTTTATTGTATCCAGTTAAATTTTGTACTTTTTTCGGACAGCGGGATGCTCGAGATGACCTCGTGAGATTTTAGGGATGATCCAGGTGCGCGATTCGTTATTAGGGGTGCGAAATATTTATGAATATAATTTTTTTTTTTGTTTTCTCGTTTCTGTTCTCACCGTGTGTAGTTTTTTCAAACGCACACAGGTATAAAGGTGTATATTTATGATGAAGAAATATAGACGACGCTCTCCACTGTTTCTTTGAAATATTTAACAGAAGTTGCACCGTGGGTACCTCATCACCCCTCACCCCGTTGTACGGAATATAATTCATCCCCTTTCAAGGTATACCGAAATGTCTCACGCAAAAATTAGTCGTCGGCAGACAGTAACGCGTTTAATTATATGCGAGGTAGAAAACTCGTCCTCAAACAAGAACGGGACTCTTCAGATTTTGCTGATCAACATCAGCTGCCTCTGGCCCTGCGACTGCAAGTCTCGAAAGATTTCTATTTTCCCTTCGCAGAATTTTTTCTGGTAATTTTCAAACGTTTGATACCCACCGCCCGGTGAACAGTAAAAAATGGATTACCGATTCAAACGGCTTCCGAATTTCCAAGTACATGAAATCTGGATCAAAATATTTGTCAATTGGGGTATGTGGGCCGAACCTTATAGCGATAGTAAAATAGTGAAATAAGGGTGAATGTAAAAATGTTAATTATTTCTATCGCGCCGCGTGACACGTTGATCCCTGCGGTAGGGAAACACGAACCCTTGAAAATGGGAAAATACCTGAGTAGATCACCTTTCGAAATTCGTCGACAAGTGAAAGTCAATGGTCCGGATGTCAGGTATTCGTATACCTGCCATTGATTCGTTGACAGGATCCCATCATTCATATAGGTGTTTAGTATACTTATACGGTAAAAAGTATACGGATCACGTGTCCCTAACCATAAGAATTAGGGTGAACTATATCGTCTGTCAAAATAATACGTAACCGATCAATCATTTATAACCCACAAAAAACGTCTTTTATTTTTGCTTCTTTTTATTTGATTTTTCAAATTCAGAATCTCTTCAACCCATGCGTGCAATACGTTTGTTTGAATCCGTATAATCAGCTATGTGGGAGGAATAGGGTATGAGAAATGGTCCGTTATAGCATCGTCAGCAAGAATAAAATTTACCATCTGCACAGAGTTTCGAGTTAATAATAATCCCCTGACGGAATACGCTGCGCAGTGCGAGCTGCTAATATAAATTCCGCTAATTAAAAGTATTTTCCAAATCTCGGTGTTCTCCATCTCCCTTTTAAAATCCTTTCGCTCTCTCTCTCGCCTCTCCTCTCCCTACATTTCGTTACCCGCCTGTTATTTTCTATAAGGAAAGTCAGGGACTTCCTACGGAAAGAGAAAAAAAAAAGAAAGAAAGAAAGATGCGATACGATGCGATGCCGTTCTCGCGCAATAAGTCAAACCTTGTTTGCGAGTTGCTGCCTAGTTAGAGCCCTGGGGGTTGGGTGGCAAAAGAAGGTGGAATAAGGTGATGGGGGAGCGTGGGGGTGTAAAATGGGGGGGGAGGGGACGAGGAGTCCCTTCCTCATCGACCGTATAATTAAACTTGGCGCTGATTAAAAAAGTTGCCGTGGCCGTAAGATCATTACAGGACGGGTCCCCCTCTTTCCTCAATTCACCCTCACCATTTTCTTCCTCTTCTCTTTTTCCACCCCCGATTTTACTTCACCCTATCCCTGTTAGTCTGTCTGGAGATGCCAGGAGAGATCGACCCCCCTTTCGCCCATCTCCCGACTATAGATACTCTCCAGTTTGTACAACAAAATCTTCCTCCATCATCCCTCTTGGCTCTTTTGCCCTCGCGAAGTATTCCATTTTTTTTTTTCTTTTTTTTTTTTCGTTACGATGCAAACCAAATTTTGCAACAAGGTAGAGAGAAAAAGTAATAAAAATAATTTTCCTTGCCGATGCGCCGGGTGAGAAGTAGAAGCATTTTTTTATATCCCTGCAGAAATTTGAATCCTTGGTAGAAGAAAATGATGATAAAAATCAGAAGCTGATCCGCAAGGAGCGACTCATTCGATTAATCTGAGCGAAAAGTGACTAGAAGTTCGTTGGATTAATTAATTCGCCTAATTCTTGCGTACAAGTCTGTATATTGCGATACGCATTATAATTGCGGATTTATTTGGAAGACTTATAAAGATTGATGAGGAAGAAATTTTCTGCTCCGTTGTTCGACAGGTTCCGACGAGGTGGTCGTGACCCTCGATGATACGAAGCCTCATCGTGCGCCGCGGCGCTCGCCTTATTAGCACCAATTGTTATCCTGATTAAAATTATACGGTTCTTGATAATGTATAAAATACATCTTCGAAGTGAAAGAAAACAAAAGCGAACTCATCATCCACCTCTTATCATCATCACGCCGTCCGCTAACGATTCGTTTGTGAAAAGAGAAAAGATTATATCGGAATTTCGATGAAGAATATAAATAATCTTTACGCGATATGATATTAATTGTGGCGATCGATTTCTTTTTTTATGCTTACTAAAATGTTGGGATTTTTGAAAAAAGAAAATTTTTCATACTCTTATACCGCATTCATCCGTAAAGTTTCGTTGCCACGGGCGAGTAGACGAAACCGAAAAATAAAAAGAAAAAGGGATAAATAAAGAGGAATGGAAAAAGAAAGAGAAAAAGAAATTTAAATATATCCCCGACTAATTGGGAAACCAAAACGTCACTCATCCCACGGGAGTTTATTTTCCCGACTGAGAAACTAGATGAAATCCGGCGCACGAATGTATACGTAGACGTGTATTTACATACTCTGATCTCGTATGCGGGGTTACGCGGATAAAAATTATCCCCGGAATATACGTCTATACATATGTATGAAAAAAAAAAAGGAATTGAGGGAAGGAAAAATGAAAATGAAAAAAGATAACGAATATGAGACAGTGAAGCGAATGGAGAAAATTCGCGAGGGACTAGGAGGAGGTGGGCAGCGATTGGGGTGGCGTCGGCACCGGGGGAGGCAGAAGTTTCTCCCGGACGACTCGAGTTTTTCCTCTCAACATCCACAGGCAGCAGCCTCTTTTCATTCTCCCTAGCCGGTGGATTTCCTGAAAATTCAATATAGCGCAGCAGCAGCAGCAACGCGAGAAGTTCGCCCCTTTTGCCACCCTCGTATAGCAGTTGATGGCGACCAACCGTTACCATGGCAATTCTTTTGCTTGACAGGCGGCGACCCTGTCGCAACGAGAAACGACGAACCAATCGGGCGGTCCGAAAAAATATTCAATCAAGTGTCAAGGGCCGGGGAGCTGTTTCGGGGGCGGCCCCAATTATTCCACCCTAACATCTCGCCGCGGGTTGTAACCACCCCCTGAAACCCCTACGCCGTCCGACCGGCACCCAACCCCCGATGGGGGAATAATAAAATGTCCGGGCTTACATATTCAAAATCAATGGCTTCGCTCTTATTTTACAACAAAGGGTGGGTGGGATTCTAGAGGATCACCAAAGGGCCCGCCACCCCTAAGAGACACGGGAATTACGCTCCGGCATTTTTAACTACGACGAACGATAAAAAAATTAAAAAAATTTCACCTCCACATTTTTCTCCTTAAGTAACTCAAATCAAAGGACGAAAAAGAATCACTGCGAATATTATTTCGAAATACGATGAATAATTCGAAAAATAAAATTTACCATCTACACTCCGCACTGCACTTCATCACCGTTGTACCAATCAGAGCTCATTAATTATACGTCACTGAAAATTAGCCGTTTTATATACCGAGAGAAAAATCACGGTCGGTTCCAAGTAAATATTCCGCTTGTTTCCAGATTGTTTCCGATGTTATTTTTGCTCGATCTGAAAATTATGGGCGAGACAACGGACCGAAATTAAGGGTCAACCTTCCCTCGGACCACGTGGGGAGCGACTGTCGACATCCACTGTGGTTCAAATTCGTTGTGTATATACGAACGTACGTGTTTCACTGCCCGGATTTTCTGCGGACGTGGGGACCAACGTTTTCTACATATCTGTATCTGTAGTGTTACCTACGTACGTACGTATATATAAAACACCGATGTCCACCACAGTCCACATCTGCAATGGTATAATATAAAGCGCGGTATATAAAATAAACGAATCCTTATACCCCCGACGGAAATGCAAAGCCGGTTTTTTGATTCCATGTGTAGTCGCAGGAACAACTTTTGTCTTCGTCTTGAATGCGAATAAAAATAATTCGCGATGGAGGCTTCGTTCCCATCAGCTGCGCGGGTCACGTGAATAATTTTTTGTTCTTCGTTTTAGTGAGAAAAAAAAGAAGAAAGAAAATTAATAAAATAAATTTTCACTTCCAGAAGATGATCGTTGAACATTGGACGGTATCGCGATCGTTACAAATCATAAGCCGGGCGACTAAGGGTAGCGAGATAGGGTGTGTCTCGGAGGAAGTTAAAAAGTCTTTATTATAAAATTTGAACGGTCGCGTTAATTATAGTCAGGAAATTAGTATTCATTAGACGAACGCAGTCAAATTAATTAACCGATTGTGAGCTCTAAATTATTATCGAGATACCCGCGGGTAGGTAGCGAAGCGGTTACATCGCGGGTCGCTCGTTCCGCGCGATTTTTTCCCTTTTTTCTCTTTTTTTTTTTTGTTCATTTCTCCATAGATATTGGAAAACATTCAATCACCTGTAATCGGATTTAACCGAAACTCCGGCGTTCGGATTCAACAACAATCGTGTATTTATCCAGACTAAAATCCCGTGAAATCTCTTAAAAAAACAATTGAATGTACAGAAAAAAAAAGAAATTAAAAAAACATCGAGCACAGCAGCAGCCACGTCATTTGCATCGGTTCGTCGTAACATCCTCTGTTCCGATGGTGAATTTTAAACGCACACAACAAATATCGAATACTGCATAACGGGCGCAGCTAAGGACCGATCCCGGGTCAGTGACAATATACTTAAATATAATAAGGTGAGACAAAGGTTGAAATATTTTTTTGTTTACTCCATTTTTTTTATAACCAAACGTCGGCCGAAGCCGGCAGCTGCGACTGGAGAAAATCGGAAGGGGATGTATGTAAGGTATAACTTAATGACCGCGTACATCCGGGGTGCGGTCCAGCGGCTATTGTTTCGTGGAGGTCCGGGTCCTCTCTGGACCAAGTTGGCGATTTAACGGGCGAGCTACTATATGAACGTACGGAAGCATAATATTCTTAATCCCGATGGGCTAAAAAGGGTTTCAAAGGGTGGACAACCCCTTCGCAGCGTGGACCAAACGGTCGAAATCGTGTAGGTAAATATGTACCTATAACTGAACAGGACACCTGGACGATGACGGGTCAGACGTACGCTGCTCGTTAAATAATATGGAAGCAAAAAATACATATCCTTATGTAATTGTTCAATCGCGTCCATCGTTTGTATCCCAACAGGAAGATCCCCTTCTCCCGATTACAATGCCGGCCACCGAATTCTTTCAATTTTTTTCTCATCTCCATTTTTGGTTCAGATACTATAATTAATTATGCGGTTTGTATAAATGATAATATTGAGGCCGAAGGAAAGCATATGGAGAAAAGAAATGGACGAGATCCGTGCGGGGAAAATAGATATGCAGACTTCTCTTTTTTTAATTTTATAAAAAATAAATTGGGGGTGTCGACAAAAAAATTGTCCCATTTATCGATTCCCCGATGGGATCAATTAGATATCTGCGAGCCACTTATTAAGGTTTGAGATCGGTTTACTAATCGATTGATCGCAGGATCAGATTATATTATATACCCGCTGCAGGAGATCAGGTATTTTGAAAGGTGTTTAATCAAAGTCTTAAGGACATAATATCCAACTGGGCTCGTTTATCCTCATTATCCATATAGTCAAGATCCTTAAGAAGGGGATTTATTATAAGCGGATTCTCGACTGTCTTCACTTTATACTTTCGATATTTTTACCTACTTATATCCTTACGTTAATCCCGCGATCAGCAAACTCCTTAATAATTGTAGCTTTTTAAAAACATATAAAAGTCGTTTCTAACTAGGAAAAATTAAAAATGTCACGGCAATATTTTCTCACAAAGAGAAGAAGAAAAAAAACCAATCATCTGTGGGTATTCTGGAGTCGTTTTCATAAGTGACGCGCGAAATTGTACGTCTATAATTTGTGGCTTTGTGATCCGCGGATAGAAGCTGTGAATTCTTTGATGAGGCATTTTTTTTCATTATCTTCACAGAAATCGTGCTTTTTTCGATCAACCTCAACATTCCTTCTCAAAAATGAGGAATGAAAAAAAATTGCAGAAGATTGTCTGTGGCTGATGAATGTATATCAGATACGGCACTGCGCAGGGTCGTTTCGTTTGCTGGCGGCCATGATGAGATTGGTACAAGATACATAAAAATGTGCATTTCAATCTTCGAAAGCTTGCTAGTTCGGCAAGTAAAATATGAGATTTTTTATTTCAAAGTTAAAAATTATGCAACGTCGTGATAGAACGTTTTCCGACACCGTCGTTACAGAGACGTTTTTTGGAACGGTTTTTCCTTTAGCTCTGAAAATTGTAGAAACGAAGAGAAAAATTGTACGAAAAAAGAATGAATAAATAAAAGAAAATAAGATGAGCTTCGCGTAGAATTAAAAAATCCGAAGACCACGAAGTGCCCCCCAGATGTATAAATTCGCTTCAGGGAAATCAAGCGCTAAAGGATTATAATAACTGAAAACCAGTTCGTGTTGTAAATTTGCTTTCATCGCTCTATACAGACATTCAACTATCGCGATTATATTATTTTAATTTTAATCAGAATGGTTGGAGAAAACAAAAGAATTATTTCAACGACCGTCTAAATTCACAGCTGCATTGGTTGGTCTAAGGCTTGCCTACCACCTATACATGTAATATTAGTCATGCAAACTCAGTGAGCTACAGGTTCTTGCCTTTTATTTCACCGGGGGAATCCCATAGCTCTATTATATGACCTGCACCTCTAGAAAAGTTGCTCGTAGGTTTATACCTATGCGCGAAATGAAGGGTTACTTTGGTAATATAAGAGGAGAGGAAACCCGAAAATAAAAAAAACTGGTCCGAACTGCCGCTGCTGCAGTAGCTGAGGGTAGAAAAAAAAAAAGAGAGAAGGAAAGGGTATAAGGGTGGTTTTCTATTGTTTTACCTCGCACGACTAGTTTTTGTTTCATTGGGCTTATTATAATACGGTATTCATATTCGCTACATTCGTTCAATTGTTCGCGAGTGCTATGTAGCTACGGTAAAATGGGTACCGCGCCGTACAACGCTGTACGGGGTGTTGATTTTTTTTCGGGCTAAAATATCAGGGGATAATCAGTAGCGGGTAGATTGTAGATTAAAAATGTACACCCGGTATGAAGGGTAATATTATATATTAGAATAAAGAAGAGAGAAGAGAAAGGGGTTCGGCTTCCGGGCTACTAGCGACCGACTTCGGTCAAACGGTTCTAACTCTCTACATAAAACTCATACAACTATAAGAACTACACACACGCGTACCAGCAAAAAACAATGAAAGGGTTAAGTTGATACAATTGAAAATGGGAACTAGAACGAGTAGAATACCTGATTTACTATTACTAATACGACGTGGTCTGTTTCTTTTACTCTTATACTGTTGCAGCTTCACCCCTGTAAGATTTTTTTTCTACAAAATCCATGCAACATAACGTACACCCCGTGCGAATGTGGCAATCCTGATGAAACAACCCTTTGAAACTCTTGTATTCTTCAGTGTCGTTACCATCGCTACCGTTGCTGCTGCTGCTGCTGCTGCAGCATCCGCGAAAATAGCCTGCGGCTCTTTGGCGTATAATTCTAACGCGTGTAATCCTGGATTTCTTTTAAACTTTAGTGTGATAAATTCTATCAGGGAATAAAAACGATAAACTATGTCGCAAGGGAATAAAGAGAATACAGGGAAAAAAATTCTGAAGTACATTACAAGATTCATTTTGAGATTCGAGGTGGGTGAGGAGATCAAAGAAAATTAGTCTGTACAAGCATACAAAAACGACTGAAAAAAGAAAAAAAAAGAATTTGACGGATCAACGATTAAATTGGCATTTGCAGCAGCAGCGTCAGTAGCAGCAACGATAAAGGCGCTCGCGGAAACAACGGAATTGAAATGAATGGAACAAAGAGAACAATAATATCGAACAAAGGGGCTGGAATTTCGAAAGAAGATTATGAAGGAATATCTATAAGGAGGGAGAGAATCGAAGAAAAAAAATTTAATAACATCCAGAAATCAGCCCCGCATTCTATGGCGTACAGCCCCAAATATATAACCAATATGGCTGCCTGTACGGTGCCACAAACCTGTTTATTGCGATCAACGTTTACTTGATTTCAATAAAATATAATAATTTGAACATCATTTTATTTTCCTGCAATTTGTCTAAACTGGAATATTTATTTTTCTCCTCTTCGTTTCCCACCCCCAAGCAGAGTTATAAACGTCACCTCGTAGCGTAGCAATTTTCGTCTCTGCACCCTCATACCTGCACGTTTTTTTTTTTTTTTAATAATTTTCATAGAGAAATGTATTTAATATGGAATTCTATGTAGCGTAGACTTTAATTTAGTTTGAGAAAAGTCACGCTCCTTCAGTTTACCTCCAGGGCAGTCTTTACACTGCACGTAAACGTAAGTATTTAAATTTTCTTCAGCGACAAAGCTGTTGTACAAGATGTGCAAGGGATGAAAATAATTAAAAAATAAAAATTAGCTTCATCTATTCCGCTAATTATTTATTTTTTTTCACACTCCATCGTCGCATGTCGTGCAGACGAAAATTTTTTGAAGTTATACAACAACGAGGAGCGCGGGAGGCCCGCGAATATTTTAAGGGGCCCCGTGAAAGTACATATCGGTTGTAGACTTTTGTATTATATGTATATTATATAACGTAATATCGAAGGAGGAGTGAATAGGGTGAGCTTTCGGTTCGACGCGGGGGTGGAAAAAGGGATCTCGAGGGAAAGCTACATCGGTTCTTTGATCAATAATGAAACCACTCTTCTTCTCCACCCCTGAAGCAATCCTTCGTTTCTGCAGAGCATAGAAACTTGCGTTCGTATATTTTGCGGCCCCCGAAACCCCCTCAGCAAACCCATAAGCTTCACCGGACCCCTTGCCACATCGCCATCGCGCGGGGTAGTGTCTTCGGTTCTGCACTGTACAGTTTTTAACCCTTATATACGTATAATTTCTCTAAAAGAGGTTCGCGCGGATGAACACCGACTCAAAGGGAAAGTCTCAAGTTATAACAAGCCTTTACTTTACTTTCCTTTCCTTTTCTTGACTCCGCTTGCCCAACCACCTGCCGGGGCGGCTGTCGCCGCGGGCTAAACCGTCTTTGGAAATAATTTATTGCCACCCTCCTCGAAAAACTCGCGTCACAAGAGGGGCAGCGAAAACTAAACTATAAGAACAACCGCGCCCGGCCATCCGAGACGACGAAGCGCTTCGACTACGCCGCCATTTATTTTGCTTTTTCAGTTTTTCTTCCTCGAACGAGAAATGTTGGAAAAATTTTCAATTTTCAAACGGTCAGGTTATTACACGTGGGTGTATCGATTATCTTGGGGTCGTATGTTTGCGTGGGGAAGAGTTATATAAATCGGTTGTATCGGGTTAACACGAAAACAGTTATAAGGGTTCGTAGCGTATAGTATATAATATTACAGCGTGTTCAAAGTTTCAGGTTAACAGATTCATTAATTTAGGAATTAGAGACAACGCAAACTTCGAGAAAGTTGGGTACAGAGGATTCTGGAAACTTGTCAATATCTTCCAAACGATTACCCGCCAGACGTTGATTAACATCTTACGTAATAGCTGCGGATTTAATAAATCCACTAAGTGAACGTGAATCCCTGTAGATAACTCTCGCTATTGAATCCCACGCAGAGAATTATCTGATCCCTTGAGCATAAATGACAAATTATTGAAAAAAAATTATCATCGTCATCGATAGATGATTATTTTTCCCACGAGCTGTACATCAAAAATAAAAAGCAGAAAAAAATCCATGTGATTTTTGAACAGACTATACCAGCTATATGATAAGTAAATATAACTCTGCCTCGTTGGTATTCTCGAAGCATGATAAGATGGACCCTTCCTTATATTCTTTCCCCAGATTTCTGTTCACCCACAGGATCGTAGCTGCTTAGGACTAAAAATATATGTGTATATATGTATATATTCTGAGCAGCAAGAGCCGCAAAGAAAACTGATTGTGAGGCGCGTAGGGAACAGATGAGAACCAGAGTCCGGAATAATGGTTAACAAGCTGACTTGAAAGGGTCGCCCGCCATTTTGAGTCAATACTTGAAAGTCTTTGCTCATTAAGAGAATATTTTACGTCTTTTCTTCCTTCCTCTCCTTAGTGCCACCCTCCCCTGCTTCATCTTTCGATTTTTTTATTTTTTATTCTTCTTAGTTCTTATTTTTGTTCTAGCTTATGAAACGCAAGGGTCGCAGCACCTCGGCGTCGGGGGCAGTCGGGTGTAAAGGGGGATGATAGGAATTGAACCGCCGCAGAGACGGGGGTGGAGCACAACGGGGGTTGCTGCACAAGATGGAAGTTATTTACCCAGCAGTCGGCACTTTACCCACCATTTCAAATCCGGAAGAGGGGTGGACTCGGGGGAGAATTTTCCAACCCCAGTAACCCGGCCGGCCCCACCCCCTCATCGTACCCCATCAAGCCAACCCTCGACCCTACGCCCCCTCCCCGGTAATCACCATCCCATTTCGTGGCGTTTTTCCTAATTCCTTCCAATTTCGCTCTTAGCATTTCAATTTATGCACGAACCAATTCGTTACACTGACGTGCGAATTATTAAGTCACCGGTATTTTCATGAAAACCGCTTTTTTTCATGATATTTCGCGTAGATACGATAAATTTTATTTAGCGTATCGCAGCTGCTGCTGCATTATGTAGTCCAATGATTTTATGACGTACGGATTTTTTTTTTCATTTGTCTGCATTTGTAATAAAGGCTATAAGTGTTAATTACCCACCTCGTGAATAGGGACATTAATTAGCTATTGCGGTTGATTTGTTCATCAGAAATAACCTACCATATTTCAATTCAATTTCGAATAAAGCAAAAAGAGAACAGAATTTGCGGTTTTGTAGTTAATAATATTCAAAGCTAATAGTTGCATAGGATTTTATAACTTTTTCATAGACCCCTTATGGTCGAACTCTGACTGGTTATTTTTTATGTAGGCATTACCATGTCGAAAAATTATTTGTCTGCCAGCAAAGATAGTTTTGCACCATTTGTTAATGCAATCAAAAATCAGATTTATGTACATGCGAGTTTCGACGGCCATGAAAATTAAGGGTGGAATCCCAGGGGATTGTCGTCGGTAAGAAAGTCTCTTACTTTCTCTACATAGGATCCCTAGCGCGATCAGGGTACCAAATGATGCTAAGGGTTGAAATATATTGGAAGTAATATTTTATTCCTTCCTTACCCCCGAGTGAAAAAGCGCGCAATGAATTAGGGAGCGAATTTCAAATATATAACCTGATTTTATCCTGATTTTTTATTATTTTATTATCGCTTGTAAAGTTTTTTCAATCTGAGACAAACAATTATTTGAATTCAAACGTGATCAACAAACGTCTCGCTCGATGATTGGCCGGGAGACAAAAGACGATCGCGCGATCGTTCTTTCTCCGGGGGACGACACGGCAGGACGGGCTGCGGCACGACATCGCTCCATTTATTTCCAGTTTTATTGTTGAAATATTGTGCGACAGACTCTGAATTGTTACAAAATGTCGATCTATAGTTGCTATCATCGAACTGGGACAAGTGCGGACTTCGTAGCGACATTTAAGTAAGTAGAAATTTGAAATTTATGATTCTCTGTGATTGCGTCATTTGGTCGCCATGTCGCGTCCCAAGCCCCGAGCCTTGGCAAAGGGAAAAATTTGCTTCATAATTTGAATCTGCTCCATTAAGTTCGGGTATCGTTCGTAAAAAATAGTTTTTCTCATTAATAATTGGTCATCAGCGGTATTAGGCTTGGTAAATATCGCTTTCCACTTCAAAAGAAATTCTAAATCGCTCGAATTTTCATGGCGTCAGATTGCGGGGATGATCTAGCGAAATAAGACGCGGTTCGAGCAGGTTTGAACCTGTTCGGCAGTGACTGACGCGTGACCCCGTCTATTTTTATGTTTATCATTGAATTTGTATGCGGGGATTACTAAATCGCTGGGAATTTTTACTGATGATACTAGAACAATTATTGAAACCTAATCCATTGCATTTTTGAAAACTTACAGATATAGTGTGTGGTGCGGTACAGTGTGCTGAGACTTGAGTGCTAAGACTAGTGTGATTGATGAATCTTCACACAGGGACCGAGGAAACTGATACAAAGACGATGGAACCTGTTGGGAAACAGCTTCAGTATGCAGCGTATCCAGAAGAAGAAAATCAACTTCGGCAGAGTCAGTGAGTCGCATGCTTTGATTTTGCTGTCTATCTTTCCTCAATCTTTTCTATCGCGTGGCATGGTGGTACCAATATTTAATTTTGTCTGTATAATCATTGTGTAATTAGACTCATTGATTTAAGTTCTCGAGAACTGCTTTGAAACTAATTCAATATACTTGAGCTGGTTCTTACTTGATAAAACTATTTATTAGTCAAGTTTGTCCAGTCATTCTATCATTCCAACATCTGCAGATTAATCTTTTCAATTATTACAATAGATTTTGATATTTTATTCATTTATTTCAAAGAAGCCAACTCAAATTCAACAAATTCTGGATAGGATGTACTAACCCGTTCTTCCCTTACAGTGAATCTCAACAAAGTAAGTCCTGAACCACGTTGTATGATTGATGCGTATGGAATGAGTGTGTTGGTGAAAATGTGGTTCGCAATTAAATATAGGTGGGCATAGGTAGGAATGGGTAGGCCGGGTGCTGAATGTAGGACCACCTGTATGTGCGCGCTATTATTTATTAATGATAAGAATCTCGAGTTGAGACTGATTTGGGAACATTGGTCTCAACTTTGGGGTCCGATCAAATCGATTCGTTGAGTTGGGGGTGAATATAGATATGGGTAGGAAGGAGTCGCGAACGGCTAGGCAGGTAGTTCTTAAGCGGGCATGTTTATTCGTTTCACAGCATCCTACAATCGCAGATATTTGGCATGAGTTGTTTTTATCTATATCACTTGTTCCCAGTATTAATTTAATTTCACTTATATTCCTTTATTGAGTCTCAGAAATCATGGAACTTGCCTAGAAAAACTTAAAATTCTTACTCAGAATAATTGAGTTCTTCTTTGTATTCAACTTTAGTGTTCAGAATTGCAAAAAAAGCCAAGCGATTGTTGGACTGGGCAACATGCTATCCCTCAGATCTGTGTTAACGTGGAGCACAGAGTTGAGAAGTGATACTGAGCCTGAAGCCAACACGTCGAAGAGGATCGCCGACCGCCATGCCACCAATTCTCTATTATGCTTCTACTTTTTCCTCTTCCCTTTATTTTGTCTATCACTTGCATGGTTTCTTCTTTATTGCTTTATGCATGTGTTTGAGTAGTTCGGAGTCTCGTGCTAGCTTGCAATTAGAGCTCGGACTCAAAACTTTGTTCCAGTCTGTGAACACATACTCATATGATACTGCTGAATGTTTCAGGTCTTCTGGTGAGAGGATTGAGCCTACCAGAGATCTCCAATTAGAAAATATTTGTTTCCATGAATATCTAAAACTAATCTGATCTGCTGTGTGTTTCAGGACATCCAGTGAGCGGGGTCTTTGTCGATGAAGTCCTCGGATAAGACAAATTTTTCTCTCATTATTATATCCATACTAATCTAATCCGCTGCAGATTTCAGGTCACCGCAGTTAGCGAGGTGTTTTCTGGAGAAGACCTCGAGTATGGCGGATGCATGCCGAGCAATATCTGATGCAGAGCTGGTAATCATCCATCGACGCCCTACACTACAGTTACTTCATGTAGGTATAATTCTGATATTTCAGCTTTTGAACCTGAAAAAAATTGATGCATAATCATATGTCTTGGGCAAAGAGTTTTTCAATGAAGTTTATTCCAAAATGTGATGCGTACACAAACTTACGAGGATATGATCACTCAAAATCTATTAGAGTTGAACAGTTAGATTCCCGTATTTTATACGGAATTGCGGTTGTAGAATTGATGTATGAGCTGTGAAGTAGTTATAGGGCTCAAAGTTATTCGATTCGTTTACTCGTTGAAGTTTGGCGGTGTAAAGTCAAATCTACCGGATGCTTTTACTCCTTCTCTACTCTGAAGATGGTAAAACCAATCAGCAAAAAGGTACGATTTTACTGACGCCGGAATCACGCCGGGGTTAACTAGTAAACTAGCAGAAGTGAATATAATATAATATAATGGCGTCGCATGGATCGCCGCAGAAACCAAAAGATCTGCATTTACCACTATCTCGAGTGAAAACAATAATGAAAAGCTCTCCTTACGTCGAGACAGTTGGGCAGGATTGTTTGTTCCTTGTGGCGAAAGCAACGGTAGGATAATATCGAATTTTTAATAACATCACTAACGCGCCAAGAAGCTTTGATTCTAACCAACTAACCGGCCAACCGGATCTCCCAGAATTAACGCGGAAAATTCAAACCTTTGTTCTCAGGAATTATTTATTCATCATTTATCGTCTGAAGCACACAGTCTGGGTAAAAAAGGACATACTCTCGACTACAAAAACGTGGCTGAAGTGGTACAAACCAGCGAAACCCTTGACTTTCTACGTGAGATAGTACCACGAAAGATAACCGTCAGAGAGTTTAAAGAGTTGATGGCAAAGAAAAATCCCCCTTCTTCAGATAGCAGTTCATCAGAGAGTTCCTCTGACTCTGACACCGATAGTGAATCTGATAGTGCCTCTTCTCATGAGGATGAAGCAGCAAAGAAAAAAGATGCTAATGGGGTAGTAGTAGAAATCAGCAGCAGTTCTGAAGATAGTGTCCCTCCTAAAAATGGCAGCGATAGTAAAGAGAATGGAAAAGTCGAATCCAGTGATAGTGAGGAAGAATCGAACATGGAATAATTTCGGGAAATTTCCTGTTCTCAACTCTCAATAAATCTTGAGGAAAGATGCTGATCATCAAAGATTGATCAAACAGAAACATCTATGCCTGGCATAGATCAGATGATGGAGACCATGTTAGTAGCTTGAGGAACAGTACTGAGGATTTGAAGACACATTCCTTTGTAGAATTAATTCATCTGGCTGTCATGTCTGAAGAGAATACCCGTCTTTGCGAGGAACCTCACTAATTAGTCCTAATTTCAAATACCCATGTAACTTATCATGCCGTTTTTAGAGATAATTTTAATAATAAAATATTTTTTCACACGTATGAGGAGACTTTAAAAATACATTCTAAATAATTTTCAATAATCATTTATTCAAACTTCGAGCTCTGCAGTACATAATGCAATAGAATGTGAAGAAAATTACAGCTCAGGATATTAAAATGCATGTGCTTAACCGAAAGAATAAGTAGAAAGTCGTTTCTGAGGCACAAATCAAAATCTTAAAATAGCCCTTGTGCAGATTTTACTCCTGATGTACTTTTTGCTTTGGTAGTTCCTCGAGATTGAGAATATATTCTTCTTCATTGAGCTTTCTAGCCAGAAAATATATTTCCGCCAGGGCTATGATCAGGGCACACATTATGCCAAGTAAGAGTCTAAATCCAAAGTCCAAACCACCGACGAGCAATTCCACCCCGATGAAGCCAAACACAAAGCCAGCTAGTACGGAGAATATGAATTGGGCAACTGCAATCAACTGCTTGTTCATCTCTTTCACTGAAACAAGAGAGACAAACATGATTGGTGTAAAACCAGAACTTTTAAAAAAAGAAAGTTGGGGGAGATATAACGAAATGAGTAAATGATGAAGATAAAATAATATTGCCTCTCACTTTGATAGGCGAGAGTGTCTTCGGGCAATCTCTTTCTAACAGCGTCAACGCTTTTTGTCATAGCTCTGTATTCCCTATCATTTTGTTGCAATATCAACTTCTGTATTCTAGCTTCAAGTTCAGGATTTCTCGGGGTTATTTCAGGTACCGGAAGATTCACTTTGGAAGTTTCCAATAATTCATGCAGATAGAACTTCTCTTCAGAAGTCTTCCTGTACTCTTTTAAGTAATTGTTTAGCCATAACATGTCTTCTAGTTTCAATGTTACACTAGCTCTTTGCTTTTTAGTCGATGTTTTAAGCGCCGATATACCTTTGGGAAGTTGATCTGTTTCTTTCACTTTCTTTATTACAAAATTTACCAATTCTGGACCAGGATTGATCGTAATTGACGGATCTTTTATCACCTCCACAGGCATATTGGCAGATTATTTGATTATTTTAATAGTAGAAAGAGTTTTAAATCCTCTGGATCAATACAGCAGAGGTAAATAAGCAGGATACATATATTAATTTTTTTCTTGGTCTTCTATCACAGTCTAAGCGTTGGATGTAAAAAAAGGAATATTTTTACGATCCCTGAGTTGAGTTGTCCGTTTTGAATCAAGGAGAAATATGAAGTTTTTCTTCCAAATCCTGATAAAACTCTCTAAGTTCCTCTTCCTTTTCTTCAAAAGTTTTATCAACTTTTTCGCACTTGAAGCTCATATCATTGATGAACTTTTGCCACTGGGACTTTCTTGTCTCTCTGTTTACTTGGAGTTTGTTATCCTGCAAGTAATATATTCCCTCGTTAAGCTAGAATGAAATAAAGATCAAATCGGAAAAAAAATCATGAGAATAGAAGCAAAATAAAAGAGGCACACGTTCTCAGTCTGTTCTTCCTTCTCAAGGACTCGCTGGCACATGCTAAGGGCAACGTCTAAATTTGCCTTCAGACTGGGCAAATGACAATCGCCTAGCTGCTCTGTACGGTCAAATTGACTCTGGCCAAGCTCTGTTGAGTACTCCAAGATCTTGAAAAGGCGCTCCACTTCTCTGTCCTCTCGTCGCTCCTTGGTTAAAGTGGTGGAGAAAAAGGATATCAAATCATCAGAGTCAAGAGAATAAAGGAGAATGGAAAATGATTAGAACAGAAATTAAATGATCCAAATGGTTGTGTTTGAAACTTTGTCCTATTTTAAATATATATTCACTTGGAATCTTTGTCCATCAGGTTTGATGTTCAAATCGCGTACCTCAAACTCTCGTAAGAAGTAGTTGATCTCTCCTTGAACGAAGGGTCGGTGGTCAAAGAGACGGCTCCAAATATCCCCGGTGTCTGTAGATTCGAGATAACGGATGGAATAATATGAAATAAAATATAAGTTTAGTTATCTCCGAATTCTTCTAAAAAGTGCTGTAAAACTTTGAAATTATTCGTTATCCATCACATGATAAGCACACCTTTTACTACCGACGCCATCTTTTCAATCCACTCCACGTGATGACGCTCGATACTTATTCCATCAGAGCGCATGACCCCGCGTGAGATTTTGAATGAGTGCTTTAAGCGAACAGGAACTTTTCTACTCCTCTTAGCATTTAACATATATTCTGAATTGTTAACAATAACACGAATGCCACAAATTTCATATCAAAACTATACAAGACTTGAATTGGAAGAAGATTCCTTCACTTGGATTTTCTACGGTTGAAACGAATCACCGAATTCAGTTGCAAAACCAAATTGCGAGAATCATCGAATTCATTACCCTGTTAACATCGAAGTTAATCACTATATTTTGAATATCGCTGGTGACTGCATGCATTAATTGTCATATTTTTGTAAACTTACTTCTACACAAAGATGTTGCAGTCCATAACTCACATTGGATGAGAATTCGCTTTTAGTCATTTGTAGCTGCTGATTTTTAACGCAATCAATTAGACGCCGCAATGTTTCATCGGTAATTTTATTGACTGCAATTGATCAGATTCACGGAATTAATAGATTACAAATTATTGGTGGAAATTATATAAATTCTTTCTACTCACAGCTCAAATTCAAATGTTGTAAATTCAAGTTCCCAGAGCACATCAGCGCTCCTTCGACTGAAAAAATATCTCTAACCAGTGGATGAGTGTCGACAGGAATCATAGAATCTGTTAGTTCTCCTAGAGACTGAAAAAAATTCATTAAGAATCAAAAAAAACTTCAACTATCACGTCAAAGTACATTCCCACTACTTGTCGAAATCAGAAATTACTTGGTAGTTATTTGGCGTCGACCGATTTACACTTGATTCACTCGAGGTGCTGACCAATTGTTTGATCGATGATGCTGCGGGATTTAAGATAAAATTTTAGATTTTTCCTTACTTGCGGACATATAATTATTCCTCAAACATTTTATATTTCATAACCGTCAGACCCCTCTTTTTTTTTACACTGCGAATCCGCCCTCTGCTTTCTGGGCCCAATCTATCCTGTGTTAAAGCTGCACTCGATAGATTATCCATCTGTATATCAAATAGAACGAGATACAGATATAGAAATCGTTGAATTTAAAATTTTCCGAGTGTATAATATTCTGCATACCTTTTCCCTGCAAGCTTTTAATCTTCTGATTGCTCTTCGCCGTTTTTCCACTACTTCATTATGCGTCAACGTGAACCTATTGATTTGGAAATTTAATTTTAACTAATTATGAAATTAAGAGCCCTCTTTATGACTCCGCTGGTTTTCCTATCACTTTTTAATTTTTTTATACATACGTGCTCAATGATTCCAATATCGATGCGGCCCCAGAATCATTTATCCGATTACCAGTTAATGTCAAACTTCGCAATGACCTGAAATATTTTTAGAAAAAAATAATCTATCTATATGATCCGTATAGTCGCATAGAACGGTGATTAGTATAAATCATGACCTATTAGTCCTCAACATTCTGCCAATTTCATTTGCTCCTGTTTCCGAAATATTATTATTTCCCAAATTCAGTGCTATCAGTTTCGGAGAATTCGGTTCATCGCGGTGAATTAAATTCACGGCAATTTTTTCTACTCCGTTGTCAGTTATCCCGCATAATTTTAGAGAGAGGTAGAGCAGTCTGAACGGAATAATTTAATAATAAATATAAGGTGAATAGAGAAATGGTTGGTCGGTCGGTAATATAAATTGATGAATTCACCTGGTCCCTGGGGAGCATAGTAGGTAATAATTTTGTTCAACATTCGGGTTCATGTCCAAATTCAGGTCTTTCACGCCGCAATTCGATTCGGTGAGCATCTCAGATATTTTTAAGATTCCGTCGCCATTTATCGAGCATCGTTGTAATCTGCATTATGATTACAATGAATAATTGGATAAGCGATTCGAGTTAACAGTTGTACAATTATTTTTTTTCCTTTATTACTTTAAGGTTGTTAGCGCAGCAAATTTTTTGGCACAATCACCGAGCACAGATAGCATGAATGCGTTGATCACATGGCCTGAAGATAAAAAAATCAGATAGTATAGATTTGAGCTATGCATAATATTTGAGGAAAATATGTTTTTGTTACCTTTACAACGGAACTCTATGGGGTTTTCTGCAGAGTGTCCACTAGGACTTCCGTAAATTAAACTAAATACAATAGCTGTTTTTGATTCAGATAATTCTAGCCTGCAGTATGTGAGAAAAACGGTATTTGTAATTATTAAAAAGTAAT
Source organism: Athalia cordata (assembly GCA_963932425.1). NCBI lineage: Eukaryota > Metazoa > Arthropoda > Insecta > Hymenoptera > Athaliidae > Athalia > Athalia cordata. Next base: position 4,824,975 of record OZ010627.1, read on the forward strand.
AATCGTATTAATTACCATCACCTGTCTTCAGATGATGTTTGATGCGAGCCATCCCCGTCCCTTTTATGGGTGATCGTAGATTTTGGAGAACTAATTCGAAGGGTTTCTCCAGCCTGAATGATCTAATTGAACTGACTTTATAAGAATTTTTAAAACCAATAACTTTAAATGAAGTTGTAATGAAATATACTTGAATCCGCGGTAATGGGAGTATATCTATGTCTTCGCAAGACTGTAGAAAATCGTTCACAAAATTCGACTTTATTGGAGCAGTTGGAACCGTGCGATACTTGTCTTCCATAGCAGAAGCATGTGGGTCGATGGCTGTATCAGAAAATTATAAATGCCCTAATTTTGAATGAAAACACGTTATACGTTTGACTCTAGATCGAGGGCTTATGGGCCATCTTAATATTTTTTGACCTCAAGAACAGGAATCCGTCGATTAAATTGAGCTAGGAATAAAGCCCATCGAGATATCTTCAGTTTTTCACTTTTCAGAGCGATAAATAGGTGATAACTTGATCAATTTTATAGATAGATCAATTTAACTTGCAGATTCGTGTTCCTGAGGTCAAAATACGTCAGAAAAGTGTCCTTCGATCAATTTAAAAAATACTTCATTTTCGGCCCAAAAATTGAAAAAATCCAAAGGGGTATACCTTAGATTTTTGTCGATTTTGAGGTCAAAAATCAACATTTTTTTAAATCGATCGCAGGACACTTTTCTTACGTATTTTGACCTCAGGAACACGAATCCGTCGATTAAATTAAGCTAGAAAAATATCCCATCGAGATATCTTCATTTTTTCACTTTTCAAGACGATAAATTGGCGATAACTTGATCAATTTTATAGATAGATCAATTTAACTTGCAGATTCGTGTTCCTGAGGTCAAAATACGTAAGAAAAGTGTCCTGCGATCGATTTAAAAAAATGTTGATTTTTGACCTCAAAATCGACAAAAATCTAAGGTATACCCCTTTGGATTTTTTCGATTTTTGGGCCAAAAATGAAGTATTTTTGAAATTGATCGTATGACCCTTTTCCAACGTATTTTGACCTCAGGAACACGAATCCGTCGATTAAATTAAGCTAGAAAAATATGCCATCGAGATATCTAGATTTTTCAACTTTTCAAGACGATAAAATGGCGATAACTCGATCAATTTTATAGATAGATCAATTTGACTTCCAGATTCGTGTTCCTGGCCTCAAATTACGTAAGAATACCATAGGAAACCCTGTAAAAAAAAATGTCGATTTTTGACCCCAAAATCGACAAAAATCTAAGGTATACCCCTTTGGATTTTTACAATTTCGGGGTAAAAAATGAAGTATTTTTAAAATCAATCGCAGGAGACTTTTTTAACGGACTTCATCCTCTTATACGAGGGGGTAACTGTATGTTAGATACTTGGAACAGTCAATTTGTAGATGAAAGGGTGTGAAATGGTGTGAAATAGTTGTGAAATGTAAAATGGTTGGGACATTCATATATCGAGTGGTTACCTCCTCGCTCTAGATTCATATACACTTACGTCCATGTAAAATACTCTGCCTGGACATAACTTTGTTTGATTTCTTTTCAGTTGCCATATTAAATTATTTATTGTTTTATGCAAGCGAACTGGACGCAATGTCGATCAGAATCTCTAGTTTGAAATTAGTTGGGGGATCTGAGGTAGGGGTCGCAAGTATCAAGGCTTGTGGCATAACCAAGCTTGACATTTCGTTTGACGTTTGATAGCAGACAGTAAACGCAGCAGACGACCAGGCGTGTTGTGAAAATTATTAACTTATTTGCCTTGCCCTGAGCGGCTTTAATATTCGTTGAAATGGGTGATTTCTTAGCGTTGAATAATGGATGTGGTCAGAATATATTGCAAATTGTATCTCGTGGTAATGCGATCATAGCAGAATTAATGCGACTCAAAGATTACGTACCACCAATTTTCAGGTAATTATTGTTAAATTCATGTACTCAACATAATTCTATCCCTATTTTAAATACAGAATATAATTAGAAGGCACCGATGTAGCCAGTACCTAAAGTGATTTTTAATTTGTAGGCAGACAGAGCAGCGTTATGGACAAATTATTCTAGACTTTTCTTATTTCAAAGCTGCCGATGCTTATGAGCATAAAATTGAAAATGATCCGGTAAGTTTTAAGATCAGTTATGTACGTTATAAGTTGAGTGTAAGCAAAGCTTATGCTGTAAAATGTAATTCAGGTACTGCAAGAACTGGATGAGGAAATGCGAGACACATTCTCTGATATACTTACCAGATTTTATCTAGCTTTCGAAAGCATCCACAAGTATGTCACAGATGTAAATGCTTTCACTGAGGAACTAGAAGATGGAATTTATATACAGCAATCTATAGAGACAATAATGCTCAGTGAAGAAGGAAAACAGCTGATGGTATTTATCCTGATTTTTTATTTGAATTTTATTCATCTGCAATGTTTAATCACTGGCAAAGTATTAGCAATGCTATGATAACTCCTACAGTGCGAGGCTGTTTATTTGTACGGAGTGATGCTACTCCTCATAGATCTGCACTTTGAGGGACCAGTCCGGGAGAGACTACTTGTATCTTATTACAGATACAATGTTCAGCATTTGTCCACTACTAGAGTAGACGACGTTTGCGTTCTACTCAGGTCCACAGGGTTCAGCAGTTCACCTTTCAAACGCCCCGCAAACTATCCCGAAGGATATTTTAAGTAAATGACTATATCAGCTCACTAGACTCGACTGAATTAAAATAGCACTGATGTTTTACCTCTTAATACTTCAGGCGTATTCCACTCAACACCCTCATGGTTGATCTTGTTATCAGTCGACTACGTGCAGATGAAATATACAATCAAAGTCTCGCTTTTCCTTACCCTGAACATCGCAGTGTGGCACTGGCTAATCAGGCAGCAATGCTTGTCGTAGCGCTAGCGTTTAGTCCGTCAACTCTTCACTCTCAAACTTCAATTATGAGGGAGATAGTAGATAGATTTTTCCCGGATAATTGGGTAATCAGTATATACATGGGGATTGTACTGAACTTATGGGACTGGTGGGAACCTTATAAAGCTGCTAAAAATGCCTTAAATAATACGTTCGAAGGAACCAATGTCAAGTTAACTGCTCAGAAGTATGGGCAAAAGTTGAAAGTAAGGATTTTTTATTCTTGTTTCAGTAAGAATTCAGAATTCGATAGTACATCGACTTTAATCTTTCAGAAACAGATCGTTGACACTAAAGAGTTACTGTTGTCTAAAAGAATAGAAGAAAGTGCGATTGGTAATACCGTAAAACTTGTCCGCGACTGTAACGTTACTCTTCACTGGATTCTTCTCCATACTTCAACATCCAGTATAATGGTTGAAGGATCCAAACGTTCGCGAAGTATTCGCCAACTTGTTATACAGGAGGCAAAATACGCCCCTATCGATTGCCTCTGGCTGCTTCTCAGCACCGCGCAGTTAGAGCAAGACGTTAAACATATGTACAAGCAGGTGATAGCAATAAATTTATTTACACTAAAAAATGTTTGATCCCAAATTTCTACTCCGTATTTATTATTTCTATAAATGCTCATAGCTTCTGACCGATAAGGAGTCCAAGTGGGCAAGGTATAAAGAAATTTGCGTTGAACGAATCGCTGATTTGGCGGAAGTATTTAGTGGGAACAGACCTTTAGATGGGGTTGAAAAAAACGAATGCTTGCAAGTCTGGTTCAAAGAGATCGGAAAACATGTGAATTCCTTACAACAAGATGATGGGAGAAAAATCGTGCAACTTTTTCAGGCGTTAGAAGAGGTTCAAGGTGGGGTAGTTTGTTAGAAATATTTTAATCAAGATCCGCGATAGTTTGGCTTGAAAAATAATCCGAGATTGCGCTTGCAGAATTTCATCAGTTGGAACTAAATCTACACATATCTCAGTATCTCGCGGATACTCGCGAAATATTACAGAGTATGCTACGTACGAGTAGCATAACAGAGGACATAATGATCGCATTAAACATCGTCACGGACTGCAGTTACGCTTGGAATATTATTGAATCTTTCATAACAATCATGCAAGACTGCATCAAGCAGGATCCCCCGATGGTCGTAAAACTGAAGCCACTTTTCTCAAAGGTATTAAAAATGGTGGAAAACCATTTTGAACGTAATATTCTTACGATTGTAACTCGATTCCAGATGGCATCGGCCTTAGAAACTCCATTACTGCGAATCAATCAAGCTCACAGTTCCGATTTATCGTCTGTATCACAATACTATAGCAGGGAATTGGAAGGGTTTGCTAGACGGGTGCTTCAAGTTATTCCCGAGACAGTATTCGGGCTGCTTGCACAAATAGTTTTTCTTGAGACAAATACGCTCAAAGAGATACCCTTGCGGTTGAGCAAAGATAAGCTCAGAGAATACGCACAGCTTGACGACAGGTTGAAGGTATTAAAAATTCATTGCTCATGAGTTCTTTGAACCTTTGGAAATACTTGATTTTTTTTTTTAGGTCGCCAAGTTGACATATACCGTTTCGGTTTTTACGGAAGGTGTCTTAGCTTTGAAAAGCGTTTCTCTTGGAATTTTAAGGGTCGATTCTCATCAGCTTCTCGAAGATGGTATAAGGCAGGAACTTGTTGAAAAAGTAACTCTTGCGTTGCACAGTGGTTTAATATTTGATCCCAAAGCAAAGGTGAGTCGATTACGAAATGCCCGATTATCGCAGATTCCGAAAAACGATCTTTTCACATCTTGTTCTACCAACAGACCAGTGAATTGCTCAAAAAATTGGACGGTCTCGCCGTCGTCTTGGACGGATATCGAAGATCTTTCCAATATATTCAAGATTACATTAACATTAACAGTCTCAAGATATGGCAGGAAGAAGTGAGTCGATAAATCACAATTTCCGTCTTTATACACGTACGCGAACCGCCAGTGTTTAATATACGATCTTCCTTTTTTAGATAACTTTTATCATAAACGACGCTGTAGAACAAGAATGTAAAGGGTTAATCTGGGTTCCTGGTAGAAGAAACTTGCAGAAAAATAAATTCAATAGCCAGCTGCCGTCCAGTGAGTCCGGGTCAATAAATTTCATGGGTCGAATCGTCAGAGAATTGTTGCGGGTTACTGACCCCAAGTACGTTGAATCAGCAACTCGAATAACATTTGAGAAAATCGTACGCATCATGCGGTTGAAAAAAGTCTCTATCTCTTCTGCATTTTTTTTTTTAGGACTACCGTATACATCGAGCACGTAATCGCGTGGTACGATTTAAAAACGCAAGCCGAAGTATTGAATCATAAAGTATTTTCGGCGATATTGAAAGCCATGGGAACTGCGGGTTTAACAGGACTGGATAAGCTTTTATCATTTTTGATACAGACTGAAATCGAGAAATTTATGAACTGGTTAGAAAAAGGATTTCAGGATAAAATTTGGACGGAAGTATTCAACGAATTTAACACTGTCACAGCAAACAGAGATTTGTCGAAAGGTGAGAGGTTGTATTTTTGCTCAAGACCTCGATAAATGACTGTATTATTAATTTTCCAGCTAAGCAATATCTCAGCATTTCTTCGCGCTGCTCAAAAACTTGGCCGCCGATGGTGGATTGGGTATTAAAAATAGGGCATTTGCAGATGATGCGTAAAAAAATAACTTATGAATTAAATATAGCTTGCAAATTCAATGCGAAACAAGTAGAGACTGCCCTGAATACGTTCAATAAGTACGTTGTGTTTAATTTCACGTATTTTTCCTATGATTCTGCTCACGATCAATCACCTGACATATTTCTTATCGCAGGGCGATTATTTCGGAAATACGTAGCACGTATAATTCGAATGAGCAGCTGGATCCGACCAAAAAAGAACTATTGAAAAATTTAAGTACGAGACTTAACTGGGCGGGGCTGAACGATCCGTACGAGAAACGATACATTAATGCCACCAATCTCAACAATATCGACATCATTATGTTTTTATTCACCATAGCACAACTGCAGAAAATTTCCTATTCGAAAAAACTAGGCGAGTATACGAAACACAAATTATCCACAAACTGGTTGCCTATTTTTAACAATCGAATAATTTTCAACAGCTAGTCTTCTCAGTAAAAAAATTCAGGATCCTGTCGACGCTGTTGTTCTCGTAATAGGTATTCAAACCATATTGAATCAATGTAATCCTGTAGCACGGGATGATTTCGTATCACATCTTTGCCGGTATATCATATCCTTGGATATCAGCGACGGGCAAGTACCAATTAAAAAAAATCTCATGTTTTTAATGCACGGAGAGAATCTACGAGATATATTTCACACCAGCTATCAGGCGTGCTCGTTATTTTCTGACACATATTTCTCTAAACTCTTTTCTACAGATCAAAAAACGCTCAAGTTCTAGAAGAGGAAGGAATCGCGGGCCTGTGCTTCCTGGAGGAATTTACTAAGTACTCGAATCTACCGAAATCCGCTATACTAGAACACATTCCAGTTATTATCTTGGATCAATACCATACTAAAATTATGAAGTGAATCACCGTAGCATACGTACAAAAAAAAAGTACATGGCGATTAATTTACACCGGTGATTGATTCTAATGTATTTAGCCGATAAGGAATATTCGTGCTAATGCAATTAGCCGGAGTATATAAGCTCAGTTTTTTCATACCGCTGCTTTGACGCAGTGAAATATATCAAATTTGCAAAAATCATGGCGAGGGGTGTAGTTTTTCTCGTTTGTATTCCCACCTCTAATCACGAGCACGAATTAATTTTCGGTGTGCAATCCACAAACCGTGGAAAATCAGCGGCAATTCATCGACCTAAACATCAGACGTGCACCAGCATATCCCATCAAAAACTCGATCTGGATTTACGTCCTAAAAAAAGTGCAAGGGATCCCTTAGGGATCGATAAATCAAGGGTCGATGGGATTAACGGTGCAGATAGGATATCGCCGGATTTTGTCTCAATGGAGACGGTAATATTTTAATATTAAATTTGAGAATTGTCGAATAAATAACATTCTACTTCAACCGGATGCGTTCTCAGGTATTGGACGAACTATTGAAACGGCTGAAGGTCGAGCATGTCGTTTGGTGCAAGGATAAAGCGAACTTGTATTACGAGGTAGACAATGTTTCCGACTTATCAAATCGAGCAGAAATAATACCGATATTTTCTATTCGTAATGTATTTTTATCGCCTCGCAGGTCATTTTTCCCGTTCCCTCCGGTGATCCTTGTGAAAATTGTCTGCACTCGTTGACCGAGCTTGGAATTGGTGTAAAAATGAATTCTATCGTTAGGTAAATGATCCCATAATTCTTGAAAATTACAATCGAGAGGGGGCAAGTAGCAGTATGGGGATTTTGTGGCAAGCCATGACTTTTTCATGAATTGAATAAAATATTCAAGAGCGTAAAGTGGCTCGACGTTTTCCATCCTAAACTATTTTTCTTACAGTGTCATTCCAACCCAGTGCACTTATAACGGTATGGGAAATATACTGACCACAAAAGAAGCTACCAAGCAAGTAGATTTTCAATTCTTTACATTACATGAACCGAAGTAACGTGATTTTGTGATAATTAAAAGCGAAATTAAATTTTTTAGAAAATATTTCGATGATAAAAATGCTTGGGAATCATTCGTAGATTCGATTCGTTCGAAACTAACCGTACAACAAGTTGTTGACGGCGTCCAAAGTGGCGGGGATCTAACGTTCGATTATATCCTTCTCGTATTGACTGCTGAGTATGTGAAATAAAAATTCTTTAGCCGTTTCTAGAATGAATAAAATAAAAAAAATTTCGATTTCGCAGCTGCCTGGCTGGTCTTGGACTGGTTGAAAACAGCGCGACTAATGTTGTCGCGGCAATGTTGGTGTCACCACTAATGGTCGGTAATTTTAGATGGGTATATTAATTACCCTCATTGAATTGCTGCAAATTGAGGTATTTACATACCATTTGACCCTCTCTTCTACAGGGTCCAGTAATGTCCTTGACATTTGGGACGATAATAGCCGATAGAAATCTGCAGAGTATCGGTATTAAGAGCTTACTTCTCGGAATATTCATGTCTATTGTATATGGATTCATATTCGGTCTTCTATTAGGAACAACCGAAATGCCTTGGGGCTACGGGGATTGGCCAACAGACGAAATGAAGAGCAGGTGAATTACACGCACGAATTTGCACATTATACGTATGTTATAATTATACAGCCTGGTACGAGTTTCGGCCCTACCAAAACTTCGTGACCTTTAACTTTTCCGATAAATTTTTAACACGGGTCATACATGACATACTCCGTGAAACTTTCTCAAACATTTCCGACGCTTTTTACTTGGAACGATAATTAGCAATCGTGTAATAAATATACGACGCCAACGATGTTGTACTTGCTTACAAAAAAGACATTTTTTTTCTCTACCCAGAGGTAACTACAGATCCTTATGGATGGGAGTCCTATGGGCATTACCTTCTGGGACAGGAGTCGCTGTAGCTCTTTTACAGGGTAGTAATGGGCCTTTGATCGGTGTTGCAATTTCAGCATCATTATTACCACCGGTCGTGAATTGCGTGAGTTTTTTTTTATTATTCCTAGTTTTTTTATCCTCATTATTTCTTCGAGGATTTTATTAAAAACTAAAAAATTTAACTACGCGCATATTATTTCAGGGACTTTTTTGGGCCTTAGGTTGTATATGGCTGATATACAAGCCGGTAAAAATTCCTCACATAAAGGGCGAGTCTTACACAGATTTGAATTCGTCGTATTCGTACGTTTACACGGAATATCTACCCCTAGAATTTTTTTGCAACGGTATAATAAGCGCCTGTTTAACCTTCGTTAATGTGATATGCATCTTCATAACCGCAATAATAGTATTGAAGGTGAATTTAATTATATTGACAATGATAATTAGAAGCTCGTCGAATCAAATCAATGCTAATAGGTACGTACTTCCTGTAATTTTCTATTATCCACATATACTTTAGATCAAGGAAGTAGCTGCTCCGTATACTTCGACGCCAGAATTACGACGCTTTTGGGAACACGATATCCGTCGCGTTAGGGGCGAAAATAATTCTCGCGACACGAATAATTATTCTTCTCTAAATTCAAGGTGATTTATCAGGACACAATTTCTCGCAACCTGCTCATCAAGCAATTATTTTCTTCTCCTATCCATACTAAATTGTAGGTTACTACTTTTCAGTTACTACGATGGTTACAGTCCCAGTAAACAACGATCCTTAGAACACGCTCTTAACGAGGCAGTTCAGGAAGCGATGGATGATAAAACATTTCGAAAAGTTCAACGTATTAGTTACGGTCAATTTGCTCCGGAAGAAGTGAGTGTAAATTGGAGACGTTATATACGATGAATATAATAAAATTCGTCACTCGACGCTTTTCATTTTCAAAGGTATCTCAAAGACTCGGAGGATATAACGGAGCCGGAGTTTCTGGTGTTCCTCAAAGTTCCGGATCAGGTCTTCCAAATAACAGCGGTAGTATGACAGAGGATTTAGCCGCGTTAGATAAATTGATAACCCTGTTACTCGGTCAGTCGAATACAGCTGGAAATAAACGAGGCTCGAGATCAGATTCATGGAGAAATTCGCAAAGTTCAAATCGCGTTAGAATGAGCACCCGTGGTTATCACCCCCTACAGACACCGGGCAATATAAATCCTCCAATAAACACCACTCGGATGTAATTATTTCTAATTTCTTCTTTATTTTTATCAGGTAAGAAAGGATTTACATCGATTTCCTGTCTGTCCATGCGGTTTTTCTGTCTTTGTGTTTTTACATTAATTATTATTTCTTTTTTCTCATTTTCATTTTCATTCGTATTTCTGGTTTCATTTATACATATATTCTTTTTTATTGTTATATCTACATACTTCAAAAATAGACACACACATATACCATAATTATTGATACTAATATTACTATAATTATTATAATTATTATTATTATGTGATATAGGCTGACAGATGAGGTAGTTATATCGAAAACAACGTATATTATGCTACACATACATAAGCGTATAGATAATTACGCTACACATCATGCATTTATTATTTACAACATATAATTGATTATTATTATACATTGATAATTATTTTTTTTTGGGTGCGTATGGAATATCATATATAGCAGATAATATAAATAACGATGAGGCAAACATGATGGGCTGCTGAAAAAAAAAAAAATTAATATCTTCATAATTCAATCGGTTTATTCAACTCCTAGTTTTCAGTTTTTTTTTCTTTATTTTATTTAGGCAGTATTGAAGAACGGAGCAATAATTATTAAATATCAAACTATGCATAACGTACCTATATGATTATTTATGGAGAAATATCTACTGTGCTCTGTGTACATTTAATATCGAACCTCCGTATCGGTGGAATTTATTCTAAGAATCGCAATCTCCGTATCGAAGTTACGAATACAATTTATTTTATATTTTTTTCTTTTTCATTATGTTTATTTATTCATTTCTTTTATCGTTGAGACTAGTCAATAATTTCAGACGTTATTGTTACCGAGCTTTCCTTCGGTTAAAATATTTCCATTTCCGGTACCGTTGCCGTGTCCGTTGTAACGGAGAATAACTCGAGCCGGTTGTCGATCATTGTTTGATTTTTCATTATTGTTTTTCGATTCATCTTGGATGAGGTGAACCAGTAGGGCATCCTCTTGGGGTTGAGAAGCCCGGTTAAGATTTAATGCCAAATTTGACGTTCTGGTTGGCTGCCGTACCAGACGTGCGCTACCTCCCCTTGGGACGAGCATAAAACTCGCATTCGTAGTCGTACTTCGATGTTGCATCGTTGAACCATCTCTAAAATTTGGAAAAACAGAACGAAAGAAAGAAATAATAATAATGACAAAGAAAAATAGAAATAGAAATAGAAAATTTCAAAAGCAGAATTGATCAACGAAATCTGAATTTAACACATATTGCCGAAAAACGAAAATATATATACAAAAAAATAAAGCTCAATATAATTATCGCATGAAAATCGTTGGATCATTTACATAATTGTGTTTTAAATTTGAACGATTGTGATGCGAAAAAAAAAAAATGTGTCAGATATAGCGTTTATTAGCAGTCATGCTAATTATCTCTGACCTGCAATGGCTTCCCTGTCTCCGTCTTCTCTGGGGCCAAAGGTGGAAAGCACCGTAAATCAGGGGATTGACCAGACTGTTGCTCATTCCAAAAAAGAATATCCCGCTTTGAAGGTCCTCGCTCATCTATATTGGAAAGCAAAAAATGTAGGGAAAAATGTTGAGGGAAGTGTAACGGAGTGAAAATTAGAAAATCCAACTGAAAAGCTAGCTGCAATTCCTTGCACCTGGTAATCCATCTGTTGCAACAGTTAGATGCACAGTGGCCCATAAAACCAGTTGCAGGGAAAAAGCCCCATCAATATCCATTCATTCTTTGAGCATACATCGGGTGTCGGGAAATGGCGGCAAATAGAAGAAAAAAAACTAAAAAACGTTTTCATACTAAAACTAGCGAACTTCCTCAAGGTAAAAGCTCGCCCGTTTACGACCCATCGATTTAACGTAAAATAGCACGTTGCTAATAATGGCAAAAAACATTTGCCAAGGTTGAAGGCTGAAAGTTAAAACTAGGTAGAGAGTATTTTGATGCCGGAGTGAGATATTAAGTTTCGCTTTTTCTGATCTAACTAGTTCAAGTTTATTTAAAAAGTTTTGTCACGTCATTTCCTGTCTCATTAACCGCTTATGGTGTCTTTAAGTCGTGAATCGGAGCCGGATTAATTACAAAGTAGGGTGCAGTAAATTTACTTGGCGCTCGGTGGGGTTAAACTTTTTAGAGAAATAGGAAAATAGCGGGTTGCTTTTACTATGTGTATATAGGAGAACCAAATTGGTACAGAGAGCGACGGGGCGTGAATAGTCGACTCGTATTTAACTTTTCTGAGTTATGACTTCGTTAAATTTATTTTACATGCAGGGTGCGGTGGCGGTTACCGTTTCGTTTACTCTCCTAGACGATGTATAGTCAGAGGATCTGTACCGTGAGGTATTCAAAACGGTGATACGTGTTACATGACTGATTTAGTTACACTACATTGTTCTGTGAACGCATGTATTCGAACAATCAACTCTCCCCTAGATCCCAAGCTTTTATTCTCTAAGGGTGTAAACAGAAATAGGAAGAGAAAGAGAGAGACATAAAGGCATGCAAATGGGGTGAAACGTTCATCAACCAAAGTCAATAACATGGTACGTTAAATTCTCGTTTGCAGCCTCACATGTGTGTTATTTTTGTTTAACAAGTTCTCTTTTTTCTTTCCCCTTTTTTTTTTGTCCATTAATCTGATAAAAAAATTTCGCTTACGTGTTTGTCGGGATTTAGGAACATGAAAATTATCATCATGGTGTAGTAGGGTGTCCACCATATTACGAAAGCCGCTACGATGACAACACTGATACGTAGTGATTTGGTTTTTGCACGATGCATCAAACGACGTCGATTTACGTCCCCGGAAATGTGGTTTGTGTTACTGTTGGCAAGTTCAGTTTTGAACACTCGCTCACTTCCTGTAAATAATAATAATCACATAGAAAAAAACGATTCGTAAATTTTTTCTTTGGTTCGCGGTTATATTAAAAATATGAAAAATTAACATAAAATATATACACATAAATTTAGCGCTTGAATATTATTTATGATCTGGTATTTTTCCTTTTTTTCTTTTCCATACACCGTCTTATAAACGTTTACAGGCACACGTTACGATCATATTTTATTTATCCGTACGTTAAGGCGAGGAGAAAAAAAAATTTCTGTAAATTAACGGAACTCCCAATTAAGCGAACACTCGAAATTTTTGAATATAATTTTCAGCCCCATGGCTCACCATGTCGCGAGGCTCGCGTCTCACCTCGTAGAATCGTTTCATAGAAGTGTGAGGAAATCGAAAGTGAATAACTTTTAGAAAATATTAATAATCTATTGAATGACAACTGATTATTTCCACATTGCGTTTTTTATAAACTTTTTAATATCACAAGACAAAGATAGAAATTTCTATAAACCGCAACTGCAGTGGTCAACAAAGTAGTTTTAAAAACTTTTTGGAGTCGGTTGAATGGGTGCAGGTGGCGCGTCGCTTTTTCCACCTCCACTCTAAAAACTTCTATTTCAAATTATTTTCAAGGAAATTTGCTGAACAATGTTTCAGTAGAAGCTCGGAACCGTTGTACAATATATTGCTCTCGATGAATTCAAACTCCAACAATAGGAAAGGGTTGCTTTATGTATGTATCCGTGAGAATAAATAGGGTACCTTCTTATTGTTGGTAGAAAATCAACCCTCGGTACGCGCGCGGGTTTGATATAGATTAAATGTAAAAGCCACGAAGATAACTGGGGAGCTTTTACGCGAAATGACTTTCGAGAATCTCATATACTTACGAGCAATAGTCACGACGGTTGATACGTAAGTTGCAATCAGTATGAGAAGAGGTAGTATAAACATGAATATCAGACTGAGGGTTGTGTAAAGTTGTTCCTGCCATGGTTCCGTGTAAAATCCATGAGTAACGCATTGCCAAAATTCTTCGACAAAGGGTCCACTTGCAACGTGGAATATCACCACCTGAAACAAATTTCAAAAGCTTGATTAAATTCCCGGTATTCCGTGTTTAACGAGGTTTTATTTTAATCAAATTATCTCACACCAGCTGCTAATACTTATCCTATTCGGTTTGATAATCAACGAGTCATTCTCAATACCGATTCATACATCTCGTTAATTAACTGGGAAACGGATTTTCCCGAGGGCTGAGTAAATCCCGGAAATCTTATCGAACCTGAAGGGGTTATATGCGATGCTTGACATGCGGGGTGCGAATCTTTGCCTTTGTCAACGCACCCCATCGCTAAGATTTACCAAGGCTTTCGTTCGCTCGGATAAAATTCTATGAAACTACATCATTTTTTTTCACTCAAATCTTCAATAACTTATAATAAGTATAAAAATTATTCAACGATTTAATTAGGGGGTCGTATACCTATTCGGTTTCTCGATACATCCTCCATATTATGTTCCGGTTGAAAACGAGCAATTAGTTGGCCGTTATTAACGAAAGCCTATATACGCATATAATAGTATACGAGACGGAATCTTATCCGTATACAAAACCGTGGGGTATCGTTATACCGAGCTTAATTATTACCCATTAAAAATTTTGCTTTTTTCTTATTTGGTGTTATTCCAGAAGTTATCTAGCCGGTCGAGCCGCGTGGCTAATGGTCGACTTAGGAGTCGTGATAAAGCTGTAAAAATAACGAACGATATACACTAACGGGGAAAAATTCTTCGTACATAATATATTACAAGGTGGTTATAATAATGCTGCGATTCTAAACCCTACAGCTGAAGAAGAAAACCATCGCATTATAGGTAGATGATATTATATGTGCGCACCCTGAGCCAACTATAACGTATAAGAAGAGCTTTTCGGTTGGAATAGCCAGACGCCTTAATATCTTTTGGGAAATGGTTTTCTTTTTTTTTTCATTTCATTTTTATTCATCTATTCGTTCATTTTCTTGTGCAGAAATAGGCTTACACGAAACAATGATAGGAGAATCTAGAGAAGCGGTGTGGAATTTTTTTCGTAGACGATATGGTCTGTCGATTTTTCCAAAAATTTTACCTATAGATCCTCGTAAATTTTTAACACTTGAAAAAAGAAAAAAATTCCGTTTCCGTTTCAAGCATATCTTATTTGATTTATTCATCATTCAGTATTTGGGTGAACGAACATAATAGCGTAACCATAATAATATAAAGCATGACGAATTGCTGAATTTGAATAATGAATTTAATAATTTTTTTCTTCTTTTTCCTTACATATTCTTGTATTTAGATTTCAAAGAAAAAAAAAATGTCTGCACGGATACAGAATATTATGGTACAACATAAATCTTTTTCTTAAACCCGCTCGTGTTGAAATTCTTGACTTAAAAACAAGTTAGCGGTATGTACTGTGTAATTCTATATACTAATACCAACAATGCTATTAATAATAAAAAAAAACTTATACAGTCAAAAATTGTACGATCTTCGACTCAAAATTTTTTTCTTTGACAAAAAAAAGAAGAAACTACAAATTTCCTCATACCAATCGTACGCAACAATTTTTTTTTTCTTCCTATCTATTATTAAAATAGAGAAAAATATTTCCCTATCTAATTTACATATAATTACGCATACGTATACTACATATATCGTAAGGTGTACTGTTATACTAAATGTACTCGAAATAAAATTTTAATTCAATATGTTTAAAGAAATTATAATAACAGTTTTGATCCTATATACGTGCATACTAATTTTTTTAGAGCCGGTCATACCCGTTCTCTGCTCAATTAATAAGGTAAAAAAGAAACGGGCATATTTCTGCTTAATACTTATATAACCATACAAATATTTTAACACTTCATTACTCACAGGAATATAAGACGTAATTTTAATTCCTTAATATTCGATGACCTTTAATAGCTAATCAGGAATGGCAGTTTATAAAATTCGGTACTTATACTATATAATATAATACCAACGAACCTATTATATCCTAATTTTTTCATCAACGTTCTTATTATTGTAATTATTATTATTATTCTCATTATTCGGGCGCAAAAACTTCAATAAATATATTGAAATATATTCCGTATGCTTCAGTTCACGTTCTTCGCTTCATTTTTTATGGTTTTTTTTTTTTTTTTTTTGTATTACACCATTACATCGGATTGTAATTACATAGTGTCACCGTTTGGTGTGGTAGATTTAGAATTTGAGGAAGCATGAAAGAGAGGGAAAAAAATTATGAGCGGTTTTATATCACCTATGCTTTCATATCTGCATGATTTGCGAACTGTAAAATATATCTATGGTATATTATCATGTTATTTTTAATTAATGGGGTATTCCCGAGTAAATATTTCAAGAAATCGATTTTTTTTTTCACAACCTTAGCAGCTGTGCGATCACAGCGCGTAATGCATCTTGAAATTCTTTTGAAAAAAAAAAAAAGAAAAAAGAAACTGAATCCAACCATCTATCATGAATTATTTTAGTCGAGATATACATTTTTCGATTCAGTTAACATGCTTTATGCATTGATTTATTCTTTTTTGTAATAATATATTAAAATATGCGTGATTATATTGGGTATATATATTACATATGCTTGGCCAATTTTCAATGAATTTTTATCGCAAATTTTATCATTATGTATAATCGATTTGAATTTGTAACGATTATTTATAGATAGCATGTGCAGAAATATATTTCACTGGTGTTTCTGACTTGATAAAATATCAAGCGTAGTATACCCCACTGGTTCTTTCACAATACCTTTTCTTGGGGGATGTAGAGAGAAGAAAAAGGAATGAAGAAAAGATGGAATACTCTCAGCAGCAGGCTGCAGCCCTTCTTGGAAAGATATTTTTTTTTTCTCTTTTTTTTTCAAGGATGCACAGACGTGAAAGAAGACTCGATCTTTATTTTTTTTATTTTTATTAATTAATGTAATAAATGAAGACCTCTCATGTCAAGAAAAAAAAAATTTATACAACAAAGAAAGGACATAGTATATATTTCTCATTCTTCATCCTCGCTCCAAGGATGCAAACTACAGCGTCATCGTGACATTTATATTAAAACATCCTGTCGCGTTGCGTACTACGATTTGCATTCTACATTTTAAACTTTTATCTGCTTCATTTTATTTTATTTTATTTATAAGGACTCAATTGTCAAATTTCTGCTTTCGGCTGTCCCTAAACTATAACATGACACGTAAGAATTATATACGTTAGCAAATATTATACGGAGAACCTGATTATATTATAGCGGGTTTAATTAGAATTCGCGATGCGGCAAATATAGATATACACACACGTGTGTGTCATGTGCGGATTCGCGATCGTTTAATTTATTCACCTGCTTAAATAATTTTGGCCCGCTAATATTATCGCCCCGTGAATGTCCGGCTGCCTGCCTGCCTGCCTGACCTTTTGTGGTTTTAAGTATAGATATACATGTATAATGATATAAAATAATACGTCGTGGTAACCATCGCAGGTGTCTGCAGTCCGGTCGACCGTGATACCGATCGCTGACTTTATGCGTACATCTATACATGTGATGTACGGCAGGGTGGTGGCCGACGAATATTTTCTAAGGTCAACCGGAAGATCTAGAAAAATTTTCAACGATTTACGTTAGCGAATTTATACGAACGTGCAGTAACGCCTTGAAAATCAAAGTTTATCGTCCTCCCGCAAATGCAGTGATACAACCTTAATTTTCTACCCATAAAATCCAAAAGATACTATGGGATTCTGCTGAATTTAGGGCAACATTCTCCCTACCCCCTAGCTGTCGCATGAATTCTAATTATCACCGTCCGACGACGGTGAGTAAAATATATCGCCTATATTCGTATTTCTCTTGCGTTGCTGAGGAGCAAATGAATTTCGGTCCACTACGCGTTTGATTGTCGTTAAAAATTATAACGCGTTAAAATCGTCCCATTTTAAATTCATTCGGTTATACAATTACGCTAGGAAAATATATATATATGTGGATTTAATTTATTTCATTTCATTTGGTACTTTTTTATTTTTTTTTATTTTGTAATTTTTTTTTATTCTACTTGCTACGCAACCGTGAACTTTGGTGATCTGCATAATGAATTTATTAGTTTCATATAGTTTTTGGAGTTTAAAGAGTCGTTAAACTGTCCGGTCGTTTGCTATATTCGTGACTAAAAAATGCGACTTGCATAGCGGGAGATAATTTAATAGAAATTTTTTTTTTTTCGGAACGTGATAAAAACTTCAAGAATTTAATATCGATACTCAAATACGTTGCTACCCTTGACACACCGAAGCCAGCTATCGAGATGATGGAAAAGCAGGAAAAAATTGATCTGTTTTAATTAGCCTAATAATTATTGTAATTAATTATTATTCATAACAGCTCAGTTTACGATAATGAGAATCATTTATAAACACGCCTTCTCGATGATATGTATACAATATACATATAGGATAATACGTATTATAATGATCGCGTGGGACGTCTGCAGCGATGAGCCATTTAATAATTGGGGATCCAATGTAATTACGTGTTATCTGTAACGATATAAAAATAATTAAAGAGAACTCGCAATGTTGAGTGCTTCTTCACGATGTGATCTATCATTAGATAAAAAAAAATACGTTTGCTTGTAAGCCAAAAATTTTAGTCTCATACGGATATATAAAGAAACACGCCAATTTACAGTGCAGATATTAAAAATATGTATTTTATTCAGCACCACCTATAGGTCTATTGTACTAATATTATCTGAAGTTGTGAGTTTACTATGTGAATAATAAGCCATCGCGTTTTTCAATTTTTCGTGTCGGTACGATATCGATGTAATTTTTAATCTCGTTTTACGGACGATCTAGAAACGATAAATTTGTCAGAGTTCAAATGAAATATAGAAAAAAAATTCCTCTCCCTTCTTCGTTCGTTTGGTTTTTTTTCCTCTCTTACTTATTTGGTTATTCAAAAATTGGATGAGAAAATTAATCCCTCTTGCGAATGTACGTACGTATATTTATTTTCTTATAACGGACTGTTTTGTACGCGACAGCTGTCTTAAGCATCGATTGATCGATAGAATTTATGTAAAATCTAATTGATTATCCCACAGATTATAAAATATTCGTATAATGTATTTCATTCGTCACGCGCTTATGTACTATTTTAGTTTAGTTATTTTTTTTTTTTTGCTTTCGTTCTCTCATTTTATTTATATATATCTCTTTCAGCGTGGGCGTATAGATCGTCTGAAGGGGTGGGCGAATATAATAGCACTGGCAGGACCGAGAATCCGTCGTGTATATGTCAGTTGCGTTGAATTCACTCGGTGCAAAGAATTGGATTTAAGTCGATTTTAAAACGACGATGGGAAAGGCAACACCAAAGACTCTGGCTTTGGCTGTGTCAGCTATTGGTAGGTTGAATGAAGTTCGGGGTTCGAAATCCAAGGATATTTTGCGTTACGTAAAAAAAGAAGCTTTCACAAGATCAGTTGACGAGGATAAAATCAAAAAGCAGGTGAGGCTAGGGAAAATATAACGCGGAAGGAACTTCGAATTCATACACGTGTTATTTCTGCATTCGCGCGAGCGGAATGAAATTTTTCCTTTTTTCTTCGGGACTTCGTTTTTCCGATATTATATCTTCTTGGGAATGAAATACATCATCTATGGTTCCATTCGACTATGAACGAGTAGTTCCTATCGCGTATGTCAACCGGGTGTAATGGTGTAAATATTATTTTGCTCGTGTCAACCCGTTTTTTAAGATGATTGGTCTCGTCTGGTTTTGCGACTGTTGAAAAAAAAAACCTCCAAGTGTACCTGCACCTGCTGCTCCACCAGCATCCCTTGCGGGTTCCATATAAGCTAGAAGCTAATATATAAATGTTTACTCGATAAACCAGGGCGCGGGTTTTCATAGAAAATAATGATGAAAATCTTGGAACAAAAATATTAATAAAAAAAGCAATTTGAAAACACACCGCGGTTGTATCGGATTTCGATTATCCCCGGATGTCGGTTAAAGTCCGAAAAAGTAATTGTGCATTAATAGAAAATTCAAAGTTTATACTTATATACCGTTACCGAGCAGACAGTGTTATTTATTTATCAAATTTTTTCATTCTCGATCTGTAAAATGTGAATCCGAAAATACCGATGGCCTTCGTGATTAAAAAAAAATAAATATATTCGCGTAGGTCAAGGGCGCCCTCAAACGAGGCTTGGATTACGGAATTTTAAAACTTGTACACGGTCGCTACAGTATTTCAACCGAAACGGAAGCTGCCGATGAAGAAATAGCTTCTCAAGAAATCGCTCTTATGGAAATGTGGAACCGGAAGCGAAGACGTCCAATAAGTAATGTCAAGAGTTGCGGAAAATCGAGGCCAAAACGATGCTGTAAATCTCATCACTGCCAGGGGAAAAAGTGTGGATATAAATAACAGGAAAAGGTCCGTTGACTTTATCTACAAACCGATTAGGGAGGATTTCCAGATCGAAAAATTATTTGGAAACTGCAGCCAGTTTTAGAAGAGTAAATTTTCCGAAAGCTCTGGTCCCGGATATTGAAAATATAAAAACAAGCGATTTATACGTTCACGGTTCATTAATAGTTTACATTGGATAGTTCAGACTACTTCAGTCAATTAATAAATTTATGGGTGTTTTAGAATCAGCGATTTCGGAGGCGTTTAATAAATAACTCCACGAATGTTTCATCGGCTTTGTTATACGATACTTCGTCAATTATCGCTGAATTCGCGCAACTCGCGACTTCCGCAAGAGAGAAACTAACTTTTCAAATCATGGATGCTATTAACGTATCCGAAGCAATTACTTATAGGAAATTCATATTTATTAGCTCGATGATCAAAGTGAAACGCACAAAGAGAATAAAACAAGATAAAATAGACTTCCCTCCGATGATTGGGGGCGTGATAAATCAAGCAAGTTTTATTCAGGAAAGAACGCTAGAAAATGATCACCTAATTCTCATCATTCCCGTTGTTATATTTCAATATTAAGGGTCAAGATATTCGTAAACACGTTGTAGGACACCGGTGTGTTTACAAGACGCTCAGCGCCAGGCGTTACAATAATCCGATGTCCTACGTCGCATATTATTCGGCCAGTTGCTTCGGCACGCTCCACATCTACTCCGCATTTTCAAACTACTTTTGGGCTACGTATAACGTACGATAGTTTTCTTTTGTCCTACGACTGCTAATTGGACATTCACAAATTAACTGACGTGATAATTATTATATTCAAACGATTAACGGACCGAATGTAAAGTACAGTAAGTTTATAAATTTCGACAATCAAGACTTTTCGACGACGTCACGACGGAATCAGACAACGTGAACCTACTACAAAGACTGCAATTCATCCTTAGGGTGGACGATCATCTCTAGGGCTCTGGGAAATGGTGAGGAAAAATTTATTCTAGTTTTTCCTTACGATTTTAACTTTTCCACAACGAATAATAAACTTATAGCTCCCGCTGCGACCGACTCATGCAATAATCAATTCGCTATTTTAGTAAAACATTTTTAGTATGCAGGCTGGTGTTGTAGGATTTTTTGTCCAATCCTCTATGTATCTTGTATCAGATGTTTTTTCTTCTTCTTTGCCTTTTTTTTATTTTTTTCTCGTTTTACGAATCCACAGGAAGATTATCGAAGGCCAAGAAGTTTCTGAACGCTGCCTTTTTTGGCGCGTGGGTTTGGTCATCGAGATATATAAGCGCCAAATATAATATCCATCGAACCGATAAACTGATTACCTCGTATCGTTGAAATTCGATAGCTATTTTTACCTCAGCAAACTCAATGATGATTTTTTTTTTTCTTCTCTTCTTCTCTCTTTATCCGAATAAGATTTTCTCGCTCTGGTTGAAGTGAGTTAAAATTACGTTATTATGTAATAATATAATTCGATACTAGCCATTATATAAATCCGACGCAAATTATCAGTTTTCCTTAAAACTCGTCAAAATTAATTACGTTTTAACCATGAATATAATTCTTACCCGTGTTACATAATTTTATAGGTACCTATATTATATTTTTCAGAATATTCTCGAAAGGCCAAAAATAAAATTTATTCAACTCAGAGCTTGATGATATTTTTGAGGTGTTTAAAAAAATATATACACACGGCGGATCTATTACTCCTTGTTCGATTTTGCGAGTTTATTACCAAAATTTGTCCCCTAAAATACACGAATATGGGTTTAACTATGGAAAAATTTTATGTTTCCGTATAAAATTATGCCTATATATAGTAGAGAAAAAAAGGAAAGACATAAAGTAAACTTGCCTTATGTATTTTCTGGCAGCATAATAAAATGTCTCGGCGTGATCACAATTTTATACCTACCTACCTACCTTTTATTTTTTCGAAAATTGTCGAAGGCATTTGAACATAATTTGCATGTCCCCTCGGCATTTATTCGCGAATATCGAGAGAAAGGTAGCCTACCAATCGACGTTTCTGCGAGGTATAATCGAGAAAATTTCAGGGTGGGTATAAGAAAAAAAAGAGAGAAAAGAAAGAAAATAAAGGAAACAAAATATATATGGGCCTTTTATAAAACACTTTTCAACTCGTTTAACTCACGTAGATAAAAAGAAAACGAGACCCTCGATCTTTTTAAATTTGTCACTTCTTTCCATAGAATACCGTGTCTTTTATGCATATTATGTATCGTAAAAATTTTTGCAGTCATTTGCTTTTTGCTTTTATTTTACGTAGGTGTCTAGATACGCATATTGCCCGCAGACTAAATTTATAACGAGTATATGTATAGTAAGGAATGAAAAAAAAAGTGGTAAAATGAAGTGAAAGAAGTTGAAAAAGAGAAAAAGAAAAAAATTCGACGCGTCTATAATCGTCGCGGGCGTGCGCGATAATAATATTTGTTGTCGTTGTCTGATAAATGATTTTTAGCCGGTGTTTTAGATCAAATAAACTGATTTAATTGTAAGTGCTACTGGCAACTATAATCGTAAAAATAGATTTCGGTAGGCTGTTTACCGTTCATAGTAGACAGAAGCCCGGATTTTGCAGTTAATCAGAAACTGAATGGCTGCTGGGGTTGGATATAAAATATGTTATGGCGAAAAAAAGATGAGATTTTTATCGCCCCAAAACCATGATTTAAGGATCACCGTCCTTTTTCTATATTAATCTGACTATACTCTTTGTGGAACAAAACAAAATTTTCTGCTTGAGTGGCCGTTGTTTTTTTTATGAAATATATGTTTGTGCAGCATGAAAAAAGGAGGGAAGCAAATTTTTATTTTCAGGGGATGTTTGGTTCAGATTTCGTTCGCGAAATCGACGCTTTAGAGAACAGGTTGGAGAATATATTTTCTACGCATTAAACTGCGTGAAGAATAAATACTAAATTTCAAAATTCCAACGAGTCTACGGTTTAAATCCTTCACTTCGTTACGCTTCCAGAATACGAAATCCAAACCCAAGGGTAATTTTGTACACCTATCATTTCCCCAAAAAAAGGATGACTCCATTCCACGCATGGTATAACTGCGGAATAAAGAAGAACCCGGAAATACGAATGTCAAGCTTAACCAAGATGTATACCTATATTGCGTCTAAGGGTGAAACTTTTTACCATATACTTTCATTTGTGGATAATCGATTACTGGAAAAAAAAGTAATCGGAAAGTTCTGCACTTTATTAGCAAAAATAGTTCCCCTTTTGGCTGACCTTTTCTATTCTATTATTATTATCCTTTTTATTTTTTCAAAGGAAAATCCGTTCTTCCCCGTTTATGTTTTCCACGTAAGAATGTTTTCGCGGTATTTTTCTTATTCTACTTTATCGCTTTAGTCTTTCAGAATTTTATCCTGTTTTGTATAATACATCTATTTATTCACGTGCCCGGGTATTGACATCCGAAGAGAATTTTCTCCGGGGCAAAAAGGCACGAGACTTTTGTACTTCTAAGGCCATGAACCATGAAAAAAGAGTGCTACTAGAATGGCGTAGAAAAATGTTCTTGGCTCCGTTTTATTGACTCAATTTTCAGGGCGCGTGATTGTGTGAATTGTAGTGCGCTAAAAATTTCTATTTTATTTTTCAGTTTATATTGGCCTGCGCTAGCGGATTTGCAAATCAAATTTTCGTCGTTTGATTTTACCCATTTTCTTCTCCCTGTTTTCTCATTCAAAATAACAGAGGGGAATAATACTCTCATCGTTCGCGATCTGAAAAGTTTTTACGACCTTTAAACGCTGTGCGAGCAGATAGTAGTGTTCGCACGTGATATAAAGCCCCCAACTTATTTAATCATCGTATGGATGGATAAAAAAAAAAAAGGAAAAAGGTGTAATACAGATAATAAAAGACAAGATAAAATTTGATTATTCTACCTTATCGTCGACACCTGTTTCCGAAGTTCAAATATTTAGCTTTTATCCACCCGGGCATGCACGCTCACGTGCGAAACATGGCGTGTATTATTGTGAACTTCATAAAGTTCTATAATCTTGGGGTTACCGTTCGGGAAAGAAAACTTTCGACAACTATTTTTTGCGATCATCGCGTCGTTAGTTTTTTTTTTCGTTCTTAAAAAATTTCCAAACCAACCAAAGTTGTGTGGCAAGCTTAATTTTTTTTCATTCTCAAGTTTCCAGGTTATTATCGAACAGGGAATTAAATTCATTCCGTGTATGAAAGCTTTTCGCAAAATTTTAAAACAAAATTTTTCTTCTCTCCACTTTTTTCGATATCGATGCAATGACGACGATATAACTGGACTGCAGAAACCGAAAAACTTTCTTTATGCATCTGTAAATGTTAAAAAAATTTAGGAAACCCGCGGGAATTTTGCGCTGCTAAAAATCTCAGTGTACCACATGTTCTACGTATAATACATAATGGGTCACATTGTTGGCCGAAACCGAGAAGTTCTTTCCCTCAGGGTTTGTAAGACCATATTTTATTGAATTTTCATATACAAAGGACCTGTCACAACCTCTCTCTTTCTCAAGAAAAAAAAAAAGCTCTCCTCAAACTCCGCACACACCTATTGCGAGAATTCCGGAATTTGCATATTTCTCGAAAAATTGTTGAGGCCACTTCATTTCTCGTGGAATTGATCAGGCTTATGTACGGAAATGTGTTAGACTCGTGCTCCGATGTGTGGGAAAATGAAAATTTAATTATCTCGAAAAACGCAAAAAAAAAAAAAAATGGCAGCTATCGCCCTGCAGATTAAAAATGAGGAGTTATGAAACAGATCGGTGTAAAGAATTTCGGATGATCAGGATCATGTTTTGTAAATGTTTTCAATTGGAATTGACGAGGCTGAAATTTAGTCGGAAATCGTCATACGTTCGTTGAATTATACACATAGGTTTTCATGACGCACGTTTGTTTGTAAAAATTGTGGATCGATAATTCGAGGGGGTGTAAATACAACTGGAATAAATGTATCGGCGTATATTTGAACACGATATTTATTATTCGTGCCAATGGATGGGAGGAGTAGATATATTAACGCGAGTTACATTATACTATTTTTGAACATTATACGTATAACGTATCCGTATTACGAACACTTATACAATCGAATTCCATGAAGTATCAAACATGAATGTATTATTCCATACACATGTAATATTTTTTGAATCGATTCACCGCGAACGATCAAAGAGGGAGAACCGAGCGGTTCGATTTCTGCTTCTGCTTTTGATGCTGCTAGGCCATGACTATAAATAAAACGCAATTCAAAATGGATTGATAATTCAACCGCTCGTTTCTGATCGATAAAAAGTTGTGTGCATTCTCCTTCAATTTTATTTTTCCCCTCGTTTCTCTTCTCTTCTCCGAAGCACGCGGTGTAAGGTCCAGATGCAAGAGCTGGATAATGATGATAATGTTGACGATGATGATGATGATGGTAATTACGGTACACAGAAAACTTGTTTCTTAATTTGATTCTAAAAACAACTAACTATTGTACTTTCCCACAAATATCACGATGAATAAAAATAAAAGAAAGAAAGATAGAAAAAATCTTGCAGCAAAAACAAAAAGTTTTTGAGTAATTATATGTGAACGTATATACGCATCTATATAGACGTAAAAAAAAATTCCTTTCAGTTAAACATTCGCGTTACGTGTTTTCTGTTTATTATCACTAATCGTACAGAATGTATAGCTGCCTACTTCACATACATACATACACACATAATTATTTATATCGCAAGAATTTTCTGATGATATTTAAACAATTTTTATCAATCTATAATCACGCCAAGGAAATACTATACATCGCGTACACGATTGAAATACTTGAGCTGAACGAAAAGTAAAACAAAGTTGTTCGTGCACAATTATACCTCTTCGAAAAAGAGTAAAAAAATTTAAAAAAACAAAGAAATTGTGCTGAAGAATTCTTTGTACGTCGCACGGTATACCTTATACACTATGGCGTGCAATTATATGATAAAATTTTATAAAGTCACGTGAAATGCAATAATTGTACCTGATGAAAAAGTAAACTTCTGATATATAATTGAGGCGTTCAGGGAATAGAAATATGCTGCAATAGGTTCTGTAAGTATAAAGAACCTTCAACTCGGATCTAATTGCTTTGAATCTAGTTTTTGTTGACTTATAATATATATATTTTTGTTGTCTTTTTTTCCGTTCGAGATTAAATCAGGAAATTTCTGTTAAATAAATCGAGTCAGTCGATGTCCGGACCTTGGTTTTCTAAACTGTATAAGTGAGCTAGTTGAAAATCAACGTTATTGAATAATTTAACCAGATTGGAATATTTTTCTAACTATATTATATATCTTTCGTAATTAGTTAAAACTGGCTTCAGAAAATATATTCTTATATCCTGCAGTAAAATGTTTGGCATTTATATACGGACGGTTGAATAATAATAAAATGTCTTCGAGTGTTATGAATAAAAATCATTCCCTGCAGTAAAATTCACGAAATTCTCGCTACACGCCCTAAAAGTTTTTATTTTTTAACCAACCTATAGAGCGGATTATAGATTCTCTAATAAAAAAATTGATGAAAATAAGATCGGGGATAACGACGTATAATTTATTTCGAAAATTCGATGATCTGTATTCTTCAAAGAAATGCCTACATTGAAAAAAAAAAAAATTAATCAACGTACGTAATAAAGCTTGAATAAACTTCATTACCGTTTTCGGTAACCTAAAGATATAAATTATATACGCTGTATTTATATACAGGAGCCTTTAGGATCATATTTATATATATATTTTAAAGTGATTTTGACAAGAAGATTTATAATACCCCTGGTAATATTAACATTTGATGGGATTTACAAATGCGTATATCACTTCTCAAGAACATTAATAAAATCTGTACCCACTACGCGATTTTTTTTTCTCTTCTCTTTTTTTTTTTAACACGACCCCACCGCAGACCGGATACTCGCGCGATCTGTTCTATGTTTATATACCTCCCATAAATTGTAAAACGTGTACACCCATATGAAACTATATGTGTAACAAACGGAAGTTGAAAATAGTTATGTATAATCGGATTATTATATTATCCAAAGAACTATATAAATGAAGCACATATATTACACATATGTACGTCGTGAATAATATGCGCGTGTACCAGGAAAAGTATATACCTATGTATATAACAAATAAATAATTATACATTATTATTTTATGACAGGCATATTATTATACATGGTTAAAAGAGAACTGCTGACTCGCGGTTCTTTCGTTTTTTATTCGCGGTTTGCCCTGTATACTTTTTTTCAATTCTTTTACATTTTTTTGTTTTTTCAAATATTTTTTGTTTGTACTCGTGTAATTTTCTTATCATTCCTCAGAATTCATGTAATAGTTTTTTAGAATTTCTCAGATATCCGAGGTGCTCAAATGTCACCGCGTGTCACAACTATAGTTGCGGGTGATTAAATTTTCAGATAAAGAGCGCCTCGACGTACAGGTGTAACAATAATAATAAATATGTTATCCCTAATGGTTGACTGTTGAAAATATGCACAATTCACATAGTTATATATTACACACCACGTATGAATCATTTTCCGATGTGCAAAAACGTTCGCTATTTATTTTTATCCATTTTACCTTTTCTATTTCAGTTACCTCAAGAAATCTCTCATTCAAGCATCTCATTAACCCGTATCTAGACATTTTTTTCTTTTTTTTTTATCACATATCAACTCTCACAATCTATTTTGTAATACTAAAAATATACGTAGTTGATGTATATTAAAATTGATTTTGTTTAACGGTCATCGTACACCAATCGAGTGGAATTGATAAAAAAAAATTTCTTCTTCCTTTTTTTTTAACATTTGATATTTTTTACACAGACACTAAACATTCATTCTAACAATTGTTAATCGTTCTGACATTTTTCGGCAGACATTTTTAAAATACATTTTATTTTAACATTATTACCACATAATACCTGTTTCTGATAAAGTTTTTAATTTATATTCCTATTTGTTTATACTCGTAATTTTTTTCTTTCGCGCAATTCTCGTTTATCTTTCGATCATATCGGGATGTAACCTCGTTCACTATAGCTGTCCACCTCGACCGGTCAATTCGTGGCGGGTGTTTTTTTTTTCGTCGTTCGATTTTGTTATAATTTGCTATTCTTTTTATTTAATAATTTTTTTGATGAAATTTAATGAATTTTTTGTTTTTTGGTTCTCTATTCGTTTTTTTTATCTTGCAAATATTCCTGAAACCCGACTCACCTTGCATTTTGAAATACAGCTATACCTATAATTCTACGCGATTTATACCGCAGTTATAAATTATTCAATCGCGTTGTAAACGCTCAATAATACCTACAGTGAATTCAATATTTTACACTTGATACATGTAAATGCAACTTAGATTCTTATGTGAGATAATACATTATTATAATTATATGGTTACAGGTTAATGAATATAACATCGGTGTTGTTTACTTAAACAAATTATGGATCATGATTATTCAATCGCCTCTTCACAGCGTGTATTATGCGAAAATGAATGACTATTAAATTAATAATTTTATTACAGTTTGCGTGTATGAAACTACTGTAGCACTATAAAAGAATCAAAAAAGAGTTAAATTGGCTATAGAGAAAATTCGGCGAGTGGGAAAAGGAATATCGCGAAGTTCTTTATACATTTTTCTATTTTTTTCTTCTATTTTATTTTATTGTTTCTTTTTTTTTTAATCATTTTTTGATGGTGATTTAAAAAATTTCAAATTGCAGTTAGAATCGCGATGTCGCGTTTTGTTGTAAAATTACAATTTTTTGTTTCTATACACTAATTGTCTGCGTGTGATCGAAGAATAAATAGAAAGAAAAAAAGCCGTATAATATTGAATATATTGGAGAAATAATTTTTGAATTATTAATCAAACCGATATCACATACATGCTGTATGAGAATTACCTGAATCGCGACCATGAACGGTCCTTGAAAAGTTTCTTGTCAATATTAGATTTGATGTGTTTTACATATAATATTAAATTAATGTTTTGCAATAATTTAGTTCGCGTTAGACTAACGCTATAAGATATGAATTCTTTTGCGGATCAGTTATAGACATACATTTTTCATCATAGGTATAAACTATAATTAAAGATTTACATAATTATCGTAACGAAATTATTCAATACACTTTCCTTTTTTCTTTTTTTTTATAGTCACAGACATATTCTAGTTTTTTCTTTTTTTTTCAAAATCCAGCTCTAGACATGAGAGAGAAAAAACAAATCAACAAATCAGAGTATCTGATTCCCTATTATCCTGATTCCATTTTTTTTTTCTCTCTTTTGGTTTTTTCGTACTCGTTTCATTTAATTCTCGCTGTACCCTGTGTTTCATGGGGTTCTTAGACCCTTCGATAAATCTGTTGGCTGTACGAAGGATCCGTTTCAAAGATCGACAGGATAAGTATCCTTGGATTTGAACGTCACTCACCTATCGGCAAATCTTTGCCATTTTATTTACTCGTATCAGCCCATCCGACCTTTATTCTTGACATAACCCTCCATCGACGCTCTACTATAGTATACCCTGGTTGTCTTTTACCAAATTGTTTTTGGCGGAAGAATTTCGCCAGTCGCGAATTATCCCTTTTCAAAATTTTCTACGTATATAGTTTAAGATACCCATAAACCCACGCAGACTATAAATATATCAAAGAGGGTGAATTTTCACTTTGAAATATCAAAAATGCATCAATTTTTGGGATGAAGAAGGTCGGGCATAAAGCAAAAAAAAAAAAAGGAATACTTCGAAATAAGTAAAAGGAATCGTTGGGTATAAATTTTCGGGAATAAGCTTGGATGGGTTTTTTACGTATACCGAAATGGAGATAAGAGCGAAGAAAGAGAAAGTAAAAAAGAAACAGAAGGAAAAAGAAATGAAGCATCGGTTATTCTTACCTGTGGTATGCTGAAGATGAATGACAGGATCCAAGTGAAAAGAACAAGTCGACTGCATCGTTGAGCAGTGTTTAGACTTTTCATTGGATATCTTACGGCAACGAAACGATCGACACCGATAAGAACTAGTATGAAAGTGCTGAGATACAAGCCCCACATTTGCAAAAATTTGAATATCTTGCAAGCTGCATTACCCCACATCCAGGCAACGGTGTAACTCCAAAGTGCTTCACCTCCTATGCAAAATATAGTAACCAGAAGATCGGCTACCGATAAATGTAAAATGAGTGTGTAGATTGCTGTGCAACTCTGACGTTTACGACGATTCTTTTTTATCGAATATATCGTAGCTAAATTTGCCAGAAGGCTCAGACAAGCTATCACCGCTAACACTATCGCCTTTACGTACGCACTATACGTTAACTGGGGTGCATGTTCGAGGCAAGTTACATTGTACGTATTTGTTATATTCAACGATAGATCCGTCGAATTAGTTAACTGATTTTGATTATATGACGTTCCGTTAACGTTCAAAAAATTATCACAGGCTGGTAACATGTCGGATGATCTATTTATGTTCAATATATGGGATGGTATCAACTTTAGAGTCTCCTTCGAGAAACCCTCGA
The DNA here is from genome assembly GCA_963932425.1 of Athalia cordata. Classification (NCBI taxonomy): domain Eukaryota; kingdom Metazoa; phylum Arthropoda; class Insecta; order Hymenoptera; family Athaliidae; genus Athalia; species Athalia cordata. Next base: position 4,855,776 of record OZ010627.1, read on the forward strand.
GCAAATCTCGTCCGCTCATTTTTCTTTTTTTAAGATATAAAAACCTCTCATTTATTCAAAATCCTTCTTTTATATTTATTTGAGTTTTTTCTCAAGTTCTCTGAGTTCTTTTACTTTAATTTTCGTCTTTTTTAGCTTTAGTCGATCACTTCCAGCTGCTTTGTTTTAAATGAGAAGAGGATTAATATATTTTTTGCCGACGATCATCAATGGTTATAATTAAATTCATCTGGTTTTTCCGACCACACTTAACATATTATATGTATATGCATAAAATGTATATACCTATATACTTTGATCGTATATGTTGAGAAATAAAATTTCAAAAACTGAGGAATGCAGATGTATTTTTAACTAGCAAAGTCAGACTAGTTTTCTTTTTTTTTTGTCGATTTTTGGTACCAGTTCTTCGGGTTTATTATTTATATGTAGGTATGTATATAAATATATCTATATAAAGTTTACGCGTTACACTTTCTCAATTGGTCTTCATACCATCGTACTTACTATATCGTGCAAGTTTTGTCACGTGATTGGTCAATTGGAATCAATGGGGTTATATTCGCGTACAGTAGTTAATCAATTAGTCGTTGATTGGGAGGTACCTAAAAATATGTTATTATTTGTCGTGACACACGGTATGTATGTATGATATTATTTACTCGTTCTTACATACCATACGCATCCGTGTAAGTATATATAACATAAAGTCTTTTCTTTATCTTATTGTTTTTTAATTTTTTTTTAATTACTTTTTTAATTCGACGCACTTATAATCACACGATATTTCTCGAAGATCATCATCGTCTGTATATAACCACATCATACGTATATTTAATTATACAAACACGGCGACAAAGTTCAGCTTTATAGATCGCTCTCGATTTCACCACCGCAGTGTCGATCTCCATATGAATAATTAATTCACCTAGGTGATTTAATTATTACTAAAAAAAAAAAACTTTACTCGAGACTTTATACGAAGTTAATCACTTGGCGGTTAGTTTTACCGCTATACATGTATGTATGTGTTAGAATATAGTTGAAAGAATGTATTTAAGGTTTTGTACCTGATAAACTGGTTTTTTCAGAACCCAGAATCTGGAAGGGTCTGCCAGGTGTTGACGACGCGACAGACCCGGTAGTTCGTTTCGTTACTCATTGATGCAAAGGAATTTTTTTTTTTTATTCTTATTTATTTTATTATGTTTCCTTCCTTTTTTTTTTTTTTTTAAACTAAAATATTATTTTTCGGACTCGAATGTATATCGTAAAATTTTCTCAAATTATTCAACGGAATAATTGGTGTTCTCGGTATATTGATATTTAACAGTTTCATAGCGCAGGTTGTTGAAACAAATTTCAAATTGAACTTTCAAATTTTCACTACGTTTTTAAGAGCAGCCACAAGTTTCGGATTCCTCTTTTTTCGACAGCACTTCTTCGATCTTCTTATTCTCCCGATGAAAGTCTGGTGAATCGGATGGGGCTGATCTCTACCCGAATATTCCCAATTTCATCTGATCAATTTCAAGTAGAGCGGGCGATTCAAATTAATCCTCGACTCGGATGGTTTCTTTTGCTCTTTAACAAGCAAGGGTCGTAAGTAAATTTGGCATTTAAATACAGGTGCAGAATTTTCTCCAGCTGAAATTGCGTGCAGATTTCTTTTATATTTTATTCAATAAAACGAACGCCGTAACGTCGTCGTCGAGTTTGTATTAACCCAATGGAGCAGGTAATAGGATAATAACGAATGATATAAAAAAGTTCTTTCGAAATAATTAATATACAATGATCTTGATAAGCCCCAAGCTTTGACGCAAGTGACATGAACAACCATGGGTATAATATAACTAGTTCGTTTCCACCTATAAATATATATACATATATATAGGTATAATACTTTAGTCAACTTCGGTATTCTTCGTTGCTTAATCAACAAGTTTGATGCACGATTGTCAAGGTGAAGTATAACGCGACAACTCGTAGCGTTAATTGGTTCACCTGCAGGTTTTCTTTACCAGTTTCATGTGGTTTACTGGAAGTTTATAATCTTTACCACTTGTTACGTTCAATAAAATAATTTATAAACGTCCAAATGACACGCTCAGCTTCCACCAACAAGCACCAATTAAGTGTGGTATTTATTTTCAAAAATTACATTGCACATGAAAAATGAAAGATGAATTTTCAGATTATCGTTGTCTGAAATCCTCGAAATTTGATGTTTGCGAAAAACTTTTTTTCGTCAACTTTTCGAGCGGGTCTTATCATTTCTTTTTTTCTTTTTTCAAACAAATTTAGAAGGCTATTCAGCTACCACCCCCTGAATTTTGAAATTTCAAAAAATTCAAAAGTGGGACCAAGTTCTCCGTGCCCTCACGGTTCAGTTTCACGCGCGGGACTGCTGAAAGGCGAATCGACGAGATACGGCAAACCCAAAGGCACGCCGAACCCGCGAATCTAGCTTAACCCTGATTCTGCTCGCTACCGCGGACGATCTGAACGGACACGCGACGCCTCCTCATTTTCTATTACGTGTAAACCTGTATCTATGTCCTCTTATTATTCGCGGGACACGCGCAGTGGTTGATGTCCCCAAATATTCGTTCAAAGTTAGGATTCGCGTCTCATTCATGATTCGCGGAACGAATATAAGATCCATGAAAATTATCCGCTGCGGATGAATCTCAACGCCCAAAGTTTGAAAAAAAAAAAAAAAAAAAAAACCTATTTATCCTGTAATCTCGTATCAAATGATCAGTGGATCTTGAAATTCTTGACGAGAACGTTACTGAGAATTTCGAAGTACCCCAAGGATCTCGTTATCAGGAGATTCGAAGAACGTGAAAAATGATAGCTGCCTTGCAAAATGAACCCCTTATTTAACGAATGACATTTTTTCAATTTTCCACTTTTGCTTTTTATGCGTGAAGTTTTGAGTTCAACGTTCTTACAAATTTTCATTCCAGTCCCGTTTCACATATATTTTATATTTATTTATTGATTAATTTTGTCAGCGTCCTTTTTCCCGATCGATTATGGATGCGGAGAAAGAAAGAAATGATTGACTTTCAATCTTTTCTTTTTTACGTGAAAAATTGCTGGGAAATGAATCTCGGGGTTAAAATACATATATTCTTGCTCTATGGCGATGAAACTAGTAGGTACCTACATATCTACTGGCTACTATCTTTATATATTCGATATAATCGATGCATAATTCAAAAGAATTCGCGCGCAATATGAACGCGCGTGATGCTTGTGTTTTCCTAAGAACGAGAGCGATGTTCTGGCACGTTGCATAGTAGCTTAGCCATAAACTATCCCGTTTTTCCGCATCCACATTTTCTGTCGTCTACATATGTGTGCTCCAATTTTATCTAAGAAAAATTGTGTTGCGATATCAACAATTTATCAAATATTTTGTCCCTTTTTTTTTTTTTTTCTTTCATCATTCCTGCCCTCAAAAAATTGGATAAAAAGAAAAATCAGTTTTTTATTTTTTCCACATGTACAGTGTTGGACTTTGAAGCTGGAATAAATTCACTGCAGCCATAAAATATATGGTATATTATTTTTTTCGCGAATGATATTTGGTTTGCAGAAAAAAGAAAAAAAAAATTACAAAAATTTGAATAAAAATAAATAAATGAGATAGATAGATGCGCAAAAAAATGGATCGGTGTGTACCCACTTGTGATGTAGCTTTCAGCTATTTGTCTATACGAAACGTGACCATGACCAAGGTTAAGAGGTCAGTGAAACGTAGTTTAATTACAATGCAAATTGAAATTCTGTATTCATAAGCTTCTAAGACTTCATATGAATATACAGGGAATTTCTTAGTCGTTGCAAACTATTCTTCTTACATTCAAAAAGAGTAGCTTGAAAATAGGAAAATAAATTATGGTGATAACAAAATATATGATTGTAATGATCGATGGATTCTTTATTTGGATTTACGGTATAATAAATCACGTGTATGCAGTAGAGCCACCGATCTGAAATTCTCGTATATTTATTCGGTGCATTATTATAGGCGCGTTTTGCATTATTTTATGCCCGAATCGTGGGCGATAATTTCAGAGGATAATCTGCAGGTATAACTGCAGCTTGCAATGGGAACGTAATTAATGATCCGATGAAGAAGTGATGCTTCTGATTTTGCAGATATAGCAAGGAAAGTTTTATATAACATTCGTATCATGTATACTAATAGTTGAAGAATGAGATGTGATGTGCGTGTTCCGAGGTCGAGCAAAAGAAGAAAGAATCTATCTTAAGAAATTCATTCCACCTCCGGGATCTAAACGCCACCGTAATAACGCTTATATAGATAGAGACGATTACTACTTCTCCATTTTTGGTTTAATTGTCGTAATTAAATTGTTCCCTTCTTCAAGAAAAGGAAAAAATCAAAATACAAAAAAGAAGAAAATTGTCCGAGTGATTCCCCATAATCTCAACCCCGGAAGTACTTAAACCGGAGAGTTGAATTAAATAATTAAATGAAAAAAACATAATTTTTTCGTCATCATATTGTTCAATAGTTTAATAATCTCATTTATATTCTCATTTCAATTGCTATTGCTTTTTTATTTTTCTCTTCTAATGACAAAGATAATTAGGATTTTGATTTTTGAGAAAGTGTGACCTTAAAAATTGCATTAGGTTCACGAGTGGTGATGATTATTAAACCTTAAGTTCGTGAAAAAAAAAAGAGAAAGAAAAAACGGAATTGCCGAATTGCCGAAGGCGATAACGAAAAATAATTAATATGCTTCTTTTATTTATTCTCGCGTGCTCTTTACACCTTTTATAATGTAACTAGGTACCAGCGTAGTGATATACAGTTAACATTACAATAAATTTTATAGTGAAATATACAATTTTTGCAATTAATTCCGAAAGCAATGTACAGTAATCATCGATGACAAATTAACTGTCGTCAAACACTATAAACAATTTCTCATTGAATTAAAAAAAAAAAAGCATCCCAAATTCGCAAACCGATTGACGAAACAATGATTAATATATCACCAGGGTGAAAGTGATTTTTTATTGTTCCATAAAGACTTTAACAAATTGAAAGAAAAAAAATTATAAAAACTACTGATAAATTCGCACCTAATTTTATTCTATTCGTTACAGTTGAATAGAAGCTTTCGAGAGCTTTTATGGAATGAACGGGTCGTATCGTTTCTTCTGTATACTTTTCTAATTTTTTCCCTCTGTCTCGTCACTCGGAAATTTTTTTCCGAAAACTCTCAAACCATCGCGTCTGATTGGTGTGAAAATTGGAGGCCAAAAAAAAAAAAAAAAATGGGTGGATGAATTAAAATGTAGACGAAAGAGCGCCGAACAAATTACACGTACTTCGCTATACAGAACAGCGTTACGTTTCAGTTATAATTTTTCGAAAAATTCTGATTTCAAGGCACGTTTTTTAATCCCAACATACCTATATATTATGTATAGTATGTATGGTCATATTATTCCATTTGCGAAGTTAAGTTATAAAAGTCTAAATTTTCGCAGGGTCAACTGACTTGACAGCTATGCCGCGGGTCTCCCGGATATATTTCGAGATATTGATTATCATGATCATAATTATTATTAGCATTATTATAAATTTATATAATCTCATCCACAATTCTTCCGTGGTCATAACTGTTATTCTGAAACTGACATTAAGACAGTCAATTCACAATGCACAGACAACTTACTTTTTATCTCTCTTTTTTTTCGTTTTATCGTAGCTACAGCATATAATAATAATAATAATAAAAACAACAATAATCGGTGAATTTAGTAACAGTTGAACATGTTTACATAATGATGGGTGTGTAATGTGTGTAGCGTGTACTGTAATAATATGACATGAGACGATGCCGCGGGTTAATATGACGATGATATTAATTTTATTTTTATTTTTATTTCGTATGACATAAATATTAATTAGCGATCTTAAAATAGTTGGTAGCTATATGTATAAATTTAATGAGTAATCAAATTTTATATGGGGAAAGAATAATAATTGAATTTATTTATACATTTATATACCGGTATTGTTGGTTTACCATAGACAATTAAATGGCATTTGGAAGACTAAAAAGTAAATGTCTGGTACCTACGATTTTACGTACATTATTTCTAGTGAATTAAATTTAGAATTCATTGAACGTTTGGCCTAATCAGTAGTCCGATATAGTACCTTTGTCCTTAGTAACTACTTACATGGACATCTACAGAGATCTATTGCAGGGAATTTTTTTTTTCTTGTCTTCAAGCCTTGTACTTTGTTTGTCGGTTTTATGCAATCGAAGCAATTTGATTGATCGTCTTCAATTATAAAAACCTTTGGTATTAGCGTGTTTCTTAATCTTACGATAAATTTTAAATGAAACGAAACGGAATGTTGGTTAATTTAATTTTTTTCTTTTCAAGTCACTTTTCGATTACCTACATGGAAGATTTGTGAAATAAATCAATCGATAAATACATTTACTGTATACAAATCATACGTTTGATTTTTGATCTTTTCTTTTCTTTCAATTCGTTTTGCTAACATGACGATATTGATAAAATATAATTTTTGTTTGTTTCGGAATTTAATTGATTGCACTATATATACGAAGGATACAAGGAGACGGCAAACAATCCAAAGCTTCTATGTAAATATAAATAAATAAATAAATAAATGTACAAATGATATTTACTTGGAACAAATCGAATGTATTCTTTCTTTAATATTTACTAAAATTGTTTTTAGACAGTCGATTGATTTTTATCATTAATTTTCATCGAGTTAATGACTCGCATCGTTACCCGTCTCATACATTCCTCGTCGTGTCCTAATAGCTCGATTGTACGAAGTTATTAGATTTATAATTGATTGAACAAGAATCCAGATCATTCTGAGCGTTATAATTCAAGATTACATCAGTCTCGTCGTTGATTTTTATTAAATCTTGACGGATCTCGATATTTAATTCCTCATTCTTAATTGTCATCGTTGAGACGTTTCGTCTCGACGTCGATTCGATATTCGTTGAAGATATAACCTCTTCAAAATCTCTTCTCGTCATGGCACATCTATTCACTTACACAGGCGTCTTAATATCTCAAAGGGTCTTCCATATCACCTGAACAAATCTTCTTCTTCTTCTTGTTCAGTCGTTGTCGCTTTATTCTTGTTGCTCAAGTGGTGAGAAACTATCGGAAATCTTCTCTATAATATTGTTATAACTATAGAACAGGTTATCCCGATAACATTCACCCATATAATGCATTTCTATAATCATCTCAGCGCTGCATTTCGGAAGATTACTTAATTGCCCTTATAATTTCTGAACCTGGCTAGCCACCAAATTTCATTTGGAAACTGGTGGTGATTTTATCTCGATGAATCAATTAAGGCAATTTATTACTTTGACGTCATGATTCCAAGAGGATCTCCAGACAAAAAAAAACTTTGTTACCTTTTTTTTTTCTGACCAACATTTGCAAATTTGGTATGATATACCTGTATGTGACACACATATGATACATATGCGTAAGCAAATGTAACAAAATAGATTCACGTCATTCCACAATAATCACGTGTGTGAATGTTTGGTTGTGTATTATAGATCTCTAGTCTGACAAAATAAACACGAACGATTAGTCGGGATCATAGCGGAATTGGGATGAAAAAATTTGTTAATTTATTAATCTGTTGAACAAGATCAATTTATGGATAATCTGATAACGAAAACTATTCCTTTTCTTAATTTTTTTTATCGCTGGTTCATTTATACATCAATGAGACGTGATCCAGTGATTCGGTTCATAGAGAGAAAAAAGAAAAGAAAAAAAATATACGTACGTTTTAGAAAGAATCAAAAAAAAAAAAAACTGTATCAAGTTGGTCTTTTGATCGATCAATAATTTTGTTCACCTTCGCACCTTGAGAAGGTAATCCGCTTTGATCGATCCGCGATAAAATTCCGGTTGTCGACAGGATAGGCAGCTCGTGTTTCTGCGGTTGAGTGAAAGTCAGTTCGAAAAAATCGATGTAACAATTTTCAACCAACGAACGATATCATCTCATATCTCGGTAAAATATTTTCCATCTAAAAGCAACTTTATTTATAACAATTTATGTTATCAGTTTATGGTAAGTCTTCTTCGTATCGATTTTGTGGAATTAAATGATACAAAATTTGAGCAGTTTGAGATATGAATTAATCTGATAAAATGAAATTTTATTGCTTCCATTCTTATTTTGGAGTACGAAAATAATATGTTATATTTAATAAATAATTCCACGTCAATTATTATAAAATATTCGCTGATGTGTTGTACGAATATTATAGTTGAAACTCGAATAAATCTTTATCAACGAAAAGTTTGGAATTAGTTAGAAAATAAGAAAAACAGGAAAAGTATGCGGAGAAGAAGAAGAAGCATTGCTTCAAGTTTTTGGGGGTTGCGTCCGGTAACTGTCAAAAAAAAAAAGAAGAAAATCTAGAGAAGGAAAATAAATTCTTAACCAGAAACCGCGACTCTTGGTGGTGTCTGAGGTGAAGTGAATATTTAAAATCGAGTGGATTTCCGTGTAACGTATTGCGAATATTCTAAAGAATCTCATCTTCCTTTCCCATGTTCATTTACCTCACTACCCAGTTATTTATCGTTACTTTTAAATCAACCGGAGGTCTATAATAATTAACTATATACAGTTTGGTAAACTCCTACGTTCGATATTATGAACCCTGAATTATTTCATTCGATCCCTTCGTTCGACCCTTATGTTTTATATATAAAAATTTACGAGTTAGCTCGAAGCTTTCTCGTTATATTTAACGTTACGTGTATTCGCCTTAAGATATATACGAATTTTAGACAAAGTTCACATAGAGCTCTGCATATATAAAGTTTTCTTATCTGAATAGATCCACAGAGTTACTCGTACATTAAGCTCTTGAGTCACCTTAAGTAGGACACGCATCCAGAGCTTTCGTCAAAAAATTTCTTCCTCTTTTCTAGAGACGCAAACGAGGAAGATATGAAGATTTTATTTTATTTTACTTTATTTTATTTTATTTTATTCTTTTCTTTTTATCATTTTAGGGAAAAGGAAGATTCTAAATGGTGGGGTTGGGTAAAAATTTCTCTTAGTATTCGAGTCACGAATCACGTATAGGACCGCGCGCGTGGGAGCCCAGAATCTAATTTTTACGAGTCAAGGTTAACGTATAAAGGATCGTCGTCGTGCCAACGGCAAGTCCGAAGGTTTCGCCCCCCATACCCTTAAAACCAACGAAAAACTCACCCACCCTTACCGAATAAGTTTTACAATTTTATACTTCGCGCCCGCTAAGATTACCATCGCTCTACAAGCGTATGAACGTTGCGTTGATACGGATAATAATTTCTATAACATTTATTTCTCCGTTAAGAATTAACCGATAAACGCCAGACGAGATGAAGTTGGGGGGAAAAAAAGAATTGAAAAACATTCTCGTTTCCTATTTTCTTCTTCTTTCTCTCCACGCAACGAGCGAGCGTCTTTTAATTTTCTACTAGACTTTATATTATAGTTATTATATCGTCGCTGCTGGACCAATCCTTGGAATTATATTTAGAACTCCGTAAAACCCCGAGATTGCTTGGGGGAAACGAAACGCACCGAGGAACAATAAACAAGTTGGAAAACGTTTCACGTTTTATTTTTCAATTTTTTTTTTTTTTTTATATCTTTTTTTCTTCGGTTTTTGCATTCCGTTTTTACACACCCTTCATACGATAAATTGTTGTACATGCTTTCGGTACGGCTACCCTAAAATCCTTTTACTTTTTTTTTTATCTCAAGTTTAGTCGTTGTTTCTTGGGGGCCCACTTTTGCTATTCTTCCCTAAGGGATTGACGTGGCTAGTTTCGCGCTTTTTTCTACTGGTTTATTTATCTATTTTTTCTTTCTTTCCTTTTCTTTTTGTGTTTTAATCCAATGCAGTTTCACGAGAGGATAAGCAGCGCGCGACTCGCGGATATTTATAATTGTTCGGCTCCTCTTGCACCCCCCGATCTGTAGGGGACGTAAATAATTTCTGCAATTGCAGCTTCACATATATTTTACATCCATATATATCGTCGTATAATATCCTCTCCACGGTCTAGCTGATTAATATTCGCGAGTGAAGTACTCGTCACTCGCGACGAGAGGACAAATTACTCTGATTGTAGTCGAGAGACAGGAAAGGCCACGGCGAGTGTTTGGACGTAATGAACGAGGCAGGCTGCAATTACGTCCCTGGTCTCTGGGGAGTCATACTCCGATTCGACCTACAACCAACACGTATAGATATATAATATATATATACGTATTCATACATATATGCACACCTATGTACCAACACTACGATTGTATCCGCGATATATATACCGGCACAATACCCCATGTATAGGACCCGATGGGTATATAAAATTATACGTATATGTGCACTGTGCGCATTCATGTGGTCAACGTTATATACACATACTGTACATGCACATTTATATATATATATATGTATATAATACGTATATATACGTAGAGGTTGCTGGCATCGTGTTCACCGAGAAACGTACCTGACGCAATGAACTAAATGGGTGAGAGTGCATCGGCAGAGCTTCGTTACTCCCGATGCCTGCAGTACACCCTACCTATATGGGGCTTTCCACGTCAAACGGGCCAATTTTTCTCAAATATTTTTTTTTTTAACTCGATCAAACTTTTCTCGACGTCTTGAGGGGTCTCGGAAACCATGCTCGGTCCCCACTTATTAACGCCAAAAGTTGAAATTTATAAAAGCTACGATTTATGGTAAAGAATTGCGAATTTTTACGTTTCCAATTTCGATACTACCAGGAGTTTTTTTTTTCTTTAATTAAAATTGTTTTTTCCACGAAGAAAAAAAATTAAAAAATTGACCCGCGTGTATAACAGCAGTGAAATTGAGATTCGAAACTGTCGGAGTATTATTGGTACTGTAATTGAGAGGGTCCTAGAAATTTTCCATTTATGGGTTAACCGCTCGAGAGAAACAAAATTTTTTTTAATTTCTTTGAATTTTTATTTTCTTGTCCTCTCTTTGAGGGTGATATAATTAACTTTTTTTTCCTTTTGCTTTCTCTCTCTCTCTCTCTAATGGCACGGTCATTACGGTGGTGAATTTTTTTCTGAAGAATAGTCCGAAAAAGAAAGAAAGAAAAAAAAAGGACAGAAAGAAATCATCGGTGAATAATGAGAGTTTAATTATACGTATAGAATCACATAATTTGCGTGAACGATAAGATTACGAGGATGCAGTTTAATGGTTTTATATACATATAAATTTATATAGGCAATGTACACGGAGGAATAGCAGCATCCATTTTCGTATGCATGGAAAATGTTTGAATGATCAAAGCGAAGCTTTTCCAACTATACATCTACTATATGGACTGAAGATATGTAATTATTTCGTCGGTGTACCACGTGGTACATACCTAAAGGATACATACATTTATATATATATCATAATATGTGTAACATACGTTCACGTATATATATATGTATTATTGAAGCCACCGCGGAGTTTGTTCTACAAAGGTTATAATACATACACACATAGATATGTGTTACGGAGTAGCTGGTATATGAGATACGTATGTAGTACATATAGAGAAGGTGGATGTAATTTCGTCGTGACGTGGGCATTTCAGAGATGTCATAATATTTCGAGTGAACAGATATAGCGAATATAAACGGGTCGTGAAGGCAAAGAAAAAAGGATGAAAAATAAAAAAAAGCGAGCTCACACAGAAAACTTAAAAGAACTCGGAAGAATTGGAACGAGGGTACAAGAAAATAAATAAAAGTAAGAGAAAAAAGAAGAGGAAAAGGAAAAAAGAGAAAAAATGCTTTGAACGAAAAATTCGTTATACCAGCTCGTCTTTGCCAAAGATTGACGAATATTAAGCCTTGTATATAGGCTTATGTATGTATATGCTTGTACCGTACGTTTTATACTTACATATCTTGTCCACCAGCTACTATAACGTTGAGTATTGCCTCGAGCTTTTTTCATTTGTCGATATACCATTTATACATATGTGGGGAATGCGACTATGTAGTATGCTGGATATTATGTACATATGTATACGATTGCCAAACGATGATGTGTTTCTTGAATTTATACCAAATATCGAACCGCTCTTTAAAATAACAGCCGCAAGCTCTGTATTTCATCTCAACCAAAAATCCAGGCATAAGAATAAGAAGGAAAAAAAATTGAGAAATATTCATCCCATAATTAGTCGTGTAGGAAGTGAAGTTGAGAAAATTTTTCATAATATGTTTCGTTAATTTGGCTTCAGCAGTATCGATACTCGTTAAATCCGATAGGCTCATGAAGTGTAAAATCTATTTGAGACAAGTAAAAATACGTTAGAAAAGTGTCCTGTGATCGATTTTGAAAATACTTGATTTTTTACCCCAAAAATTGGAAAAATCCAAACGGATTACCTTAAATTTTGGTCGATTTTGGGGTAAAAAATCGACATTTTTTTTTATAGGGTTTCCTATGGTGTTCTTACGTATTTTGAGCCCAGGAATCCGAATCCACAAGCTGAATTGATCTATCTATAAAATTAATTGAGTTATCGCCAATTTATCGTCTTGAAAAGTGAAAAAATCTAGATATCTCGATGGGATATTTTTCTAGCTCAATTTAGTCGACGAATTCGTGTTCCTGAGGTCAAAATACGTAAGAAAAGTGTCCTACAATCGATTTTAAAAATACTTCATTTTTGGCCCAAAAATTGAAAAAATCCAAAGGGGTATACCTTAGATTTTTGTCGATTTTGAGGTCAAAAATCAACATTTTTTTAAATCGATCGTATGACTCTTTTCTTACGTATTTTGACCTCAGGAACACGAATCTGCAAGTTAAATTGATCTATCTATAAAATTGATCAAGTTATCGCCAATTTATCGTCTTGAAAAGTGAAAAAATGAAGATATCTCGATGGGATATTTTTCTAGCTTAATTTAATCGACGGATTCGTGATCCTGAGGTCAAAATACGTAAGAAAAGTGTCCTACAATCGATTTTAGAAATACTTCATTTTTGGCCCAAAAATTGAAAAAATCCAAAGGGGTATACCTTAGATTTTTGACGATTTTGGGGTCAAAAATCGACATTTTTTTAAATCGATCGTAGGACACTTTTCTGACGTATTTTGACCTCAGGAACACGAATCTGCAAGCCAAATTGATCCATCTATTAAATTAATCGAGTTAACGCCGATTTATCGCTCCGAAAAGTGAAAAAATGAGAATATCTTGATGAGATTTATTTGTAGCTCAATTTAATCGATTAAAACACCGATTCGCAACAAATGAATACTATTTCATTGAGTATAATTTTTGTTCTTTTTCATTTTGTTTCAGATATTCCACACGATCCGGTGTAATTGTGGGATTTGGAATAAACGTAGAGGTCCTAACAAAATCGATCCGGTGAGTGATATTTCAAATTCATTGAATTATATCATTTTTGCAATCTCACCAAATCCCATGTCGGGATAACACAGATATAAAATGTGGAGTTTTTCGTTCTAAAATCTTCGTTACAAACGGACGAGTGGGTAGAAAGAAAGTAGGGACGTTTTTTATGAGGAATTAAAGAACAATTATTTAGTAATCGATCATTCGAAGCTTTTGGATATTTAATTGCCGCGGTTACAACGTTTGTTACAAAAATTATATACCCACCCCGTAGTGAAGGTGTGGATTCTGTTCCGAAAATATTATGAATGCCGCTCAATTACAGGACGATTGAATCTGATTGGGCAATTAAAAAATTTGAGCAATCAATTTTCTTAAAATGTACACTTGACGAAGTTTGGTACGAGGTTGAGATTGAGATGAAATGAAAGTAAATCCTTGTACGGATATCCTTCGGGAGATTTGGGTTATCTAATCTCGTCGTTTGTCTTTAATTAATGCAAAATTTTGGTAGGACATGATCCAAGTTTCTCCAAAGGGTTTCTGTTTACGGTCAGCGAGAACAGTAGGTAGACTAGCTTGAGCTGATAATGAAGGTAGCTGGTAATACAGTAATTGATACGGGTTCGTTGGAAAATACATTAACTAAATTTGGTCACAAAGCCAAACCATTTCGTCATTTCCTCCGTCCGCCTCGGTAATCGGGTCCGACAATGAAATGCATAATTGCGTTCGTTCTCCACAGAATCTCTTTGTTCTCTCGCTATGTGCACAACGTATGCTACGATCGTTAAATTACGATATAACATCTGATAATAACGCGACTATGTAGGTATACGTACGTATAACTACGTCTATTAAATTTCATCACCCGTATAATAATATCCAAGGTATCTTCGAATGAATATTTAATTCACCCCCAATTAGAAATATCTTACCGATCTCATCCGCTTATGAGAACACAGGCGTCTAAAGACCGTTTGAAATTCGAAAAATATTGAAAACCGAAAGCAAGAAAAGAACGGAATTTTGAATTTTTTCGTCAAATGACCGAAGGCTATTTTGACCGGCCTGCGGAATGCGGTGAGCTTTTGCTGCAAGAATAATTTCATTATCTCCGTTAATAATCGGAGCTTTTACGTAACTACACATGCTGCACCTATAGTATATAACCGACGAACGTTAACATTTTGTGAACGTTTAACGTAACGGAAATGATTGATCGGTATTTCTGGGTTTGGCAATGACGACGTAATCATTAATACAAAATTTCCCTGTTAACTCGATAAACTCCCGATTCATCGGTCGTTTTGTTATTACGCCGTTATGCATTGTTGGGTAGATCTACCGTTCCATTGATATTTCAAACACGCTTACAAAATTACGTTTCCCGGCCGTAGGCGGGCATAGATTTATTATAACTAGGCGCGTTAGGCATACACCGTATAACATAGTATAACGCACGTATTCCAAGATATAATCCGATTTATAATCCCAGGGTTTGAGGGATTCGCGTTTAGGCAAATAGGGACCGAAAAAATAAAAATAAAATAGAAGAAGAATGAAAAAAAAAGTGTCAACAAAATTTAGGGGTTGATATCGACGTCGCTAGCATTGTGAAACGATGTGATCGGGAACTCGCGGTTAAAGTTCGTTATCGAAAATGGAAAGAGAGTCTGTGGTAAACAAACGAATCCAACTGCAGCTGGAAGAGAGAGCTTTTCGGACGACGAAAGCGACGATTCAGTTTGAAAGCGGTAAACGAAGCTGCCGTAGGAAGGGGGTGAGTTGGGGGTTGAGTTGGGGTTGGGAAAAGTGGAGTGCAAAAGGGGCCACGAGAAAGGCACGAGTTACAGTTTGCTGAGGTTACCACCGACGGTCTAGCAGCTAATGAAGATAGTGCCAACTTTCGAGTTAACTTGAAACAAACTTATGACACCCTTTAGTATACACACTCCTTCTACCAACCGAGATCACCACCGCCACGCCTACCCACCTATTCGAGCTTCGCTCGGAGATTAAATTCTATAGAGATTATCAAGTCGCGCTTTGACTATCAACCCCACCTCACCTTCCCCCGCTGCCCACCGCCCTTAAATATATCATACTTTGGACAGGTATACATCGACGTGGATATGTATGAATACTTTTGTATGGTTTGGGAAAAGGGGGGTTGTGGTCTTCGAGCGGTGGCTAACTAGACATTGAATGGAAAGAGATGGAACGATGGCTTGTTAAATTGTATGGGTTGCTTCGAAGATAACCTTATAACCTTATTCACATACATATAGGTATATACTGTGCGAAAATGTAAAGGCATAACTTTGACGTTATACCGTATACTGTATAGTTAGTGAATTATTATACCGAAAGTAACAAATGATGATCGTGGGACTTTATATACACATATACGTTCCGTACACACATAGGTTATACCTTATACATAGGACAGAAACACGATTGAACGAACCTACGGTAAAGGGAGCTTAATAATTGATGTCTCTTTCCAAAGACGGTATTATTACGTCAAGTCCCTACGATATATATTTATAACATATAACAAGTTGTGAGGAGGGAAACAAAACGGAAGTCAATAATCGTCGGACGTAAATCATAAAATTACAATCTTATGTATCGGGTCGTTTCATTTATCTATATGTGGGATGTGGAAAAGGAAAAAAAAAATAATAATATATATTAGCAGATAAAAAAGTGTGGACGGAAAAGATTTTGATAAGACATATATATTTATATGCGTACGTAAAAAAGTAACTCGGATTTTGTTTCACGCGTCATTAACTGCATGTGGGAGGACGGGATAATTTTTTTTATTCATTCATTTATTTATTTACTCGTTTTTTTGTTCTCGTTTTTTGCTCTGTTGGTTTATTTCTTTTTCAGTATTTCAACCGGCACGCGGTGTAACTTTGTCAAATAACTGATGAGGCCCTTATTCACGTCTTGTTTATATATTATATTTTCTGTTCTCTATGAGCGATGGTGAAATTCCTTGTGGGTTGGAAAATATGCATGTTATTTGAGTGACAAATGTTGATTTTTATATTTTTTTTATTTTTTTACTTTTTGCTGCTTTGAACCGAATTCAAGGGATGATGAGATTGGGTGCGCGAAGAGAGGGGAAAGGGGAGAAAAAAAGGGTGCAAAGAAAATGGAAATTTTTTTCTTTCCATCTACATGTAGTAGTGATTTAGATTGAGAAAAGCAATTTGGTGAAATTAATTTTTTTCTTCGTTTTTTTTTTTTCCAAGCAAAATTTTTCAAACGAGTTGAAAATCGTTGGTTCGAGAGATAAAGTTTGAAAATTGTATCGTTCGTTCGGCGAATCCGTTCTCTATATTCCCTTCGAATGTATAGTTGGCGGGTTGCTACGGAAACGAGATATGTGGAGAACGGTAAAATTTACCATTCGACTAATTTCAAAACGACAAAATAGGCGTCGCATCACACCATCTACATTTCCATCTTTATGGGTATAGGTATATTATTCCTCCATCCTCGTACTATACGTAAAACCTGTGTAAACCGCTGACTGAAGGATGATGTGAAAATTCTAATTTACGAAGGGAAAAAAATTTACATGGAAAATGGCTATTCCATTTACTTTATCTATACGTATAGGTGTAGTACGTACGTACGTACGTTACCTACGTACATCAAACTCCTGTGTTACCTGTTTTTTTTTTTTTTATTTTCAGTTTTTTCCCGAACCCTTCCCGATGAACGTGTAGGCTATAACTAACCTTAGTTTGAGTTCGGATGCCTCGCAAAAGGCAAATAAAATATTTTAGAGATGAGAGGGAAAAAAAAAAAAAAAACTGAAAAACAGGCGACCCGTTGAAAGAGAAAAAAAGCTCGATGCTTTTGTTTTGAGTTTCATCAACGTATATTAAGCAAAAGCTGTGTTCACCATCAGTTGTCATACTTCACTATACGCGTTCGCGTTTATTCTTTCATGGATATACCTCGTATGAAATGTTCTTTGTCCGGTACATTATTCATGTTTTGTAACACTATAATACCTGCACTCGCATGTATAAAACAGCCACCTACTTCGTTTTATGTATAAGCAATGTATGGTATATATTTCCGAGAATTACTGAAAAAGCTGCTGCAACCTGCAGAGCTTTGGATTTTACCCCCGTACATATATATAGGTGAATGTAAATGTCTCCTGAGTATTTTTATGAAGAAAAGAAAAGGGGTAAAAAAAAAAATAGAAAATAATAGAAAAATAGAAGCGGAGAAAGATGTGTATGGAAACAGGGCTTAATAAAAGCTGAGACAAAAGGTGCCGCCGGCGATTGCAGACGCGAACGAAACTTCCACCCCCTCCTGCTTTTATTTTTTCTGGAGGTTTGGATAACTGCTGGAAATGCAGTATGCAAAAAATAGAAGAAAAAAATAACTGCAGGGAAAGGAAATAGCTAGAAGGGTGAAAAGGAAGAACTTTGCTTCGAGGGTGTTGTATTGCACGGCAGACGCGAGGAGTATAACAAGGAACAGCTGAATAGCGCGAACTGGCGTTTTGCAACAAGCTAGGCGGCGAAGAACGTGTGTGACCTTATTTCAACCTACCAGCATTTTTATATCGAGCTTATATGTACCTGCACCGTGCCTCCACTTTTCCTTCAACCCTCTTCTTCTTCTTCTTCTTTTCTCTATTCTTCTTCTAGTTCTTCTTATTTTACGTTATATGTATCGTACCTACCTACGATATCCCATACCCATCCCCCATACGTACATATTACCGCGTCCCAGTTACCGAGCCCTTCTCCTCCTTTTCCCTGCCGCACATAGGACTCCTGTACACTTTTCTGATTCTGCTTGGAGAAAATGCTTATAAATAAATATACGGGTAGAAACAACGAGAACTTTGTACATCGCATGCGCTACAGGTATTACAAACGTCATATTTGTAGGTACCGCTATGGTGCACCAGCAGTTTAACTATTTTTATACATTCGTATATATATCTATACACTTATTGCATTTTTACAAAATGGAACTATGAAAATATCCCAAAGGACACGCCCGTCATGGTAGATTTCGTTCTATGAACATTTTTCTTCATCTCTCCCTTTATATGCCAATGCAATATATAAATATACATCGTATATATTTCGTATAAATATTTTTATATAAAAGTTGAACGTACGACTCGAGGGATTGATATAAAACGAGAAAAATTTAGTGGTGAAATTTTTGCTCAAGTTATGACTGCGTGTAAGTTGGCTAAATTAATTTTTTTGTCTTCTATTTAATTTTTTTCTCCCGGCCGTCTTCTGAATTAAATTTTATATATTCCCGTTCCTGTATCCTCTCTACATGGATAATAAAACGTGATTAATTTTGCAATGAGCGTGGCACGAATCACCGCGGTATTAACCTCTGACCTCGCGGAGGAAAAACCCAGAGACAAATGAATTAGAAGTCGGCATGCGTTGATGTCCTTTTTTTAATTTTTTTTTAATTTTTTTGTAATCCCATTCCTTGATTTTGTTTTTTCATTTGTAGCTACGAAATGAATTTTTGACCAAACTTGGATTTGTAATTAGAATTGATTGAAATATCTACCTCTGATTCTCCATTATTCGTGATTCGCTTTAGGTTAAATTGATATTTATCATCCCCTTACGCGGTGTACCGCGAGAAGATTTAGCCGGGCTGTAGTTTGATCCTTTGAATTAACCTTCGTGAAGCAATAGATTGATAGATCAGGAGAAGCCCTCGACTGCAGGTGCTTCGAGTCCTGTCCTAGGTCAGCTGAACCTAATGGGACTATCTAAGCGTCAGGGTTGAACGTTTTGGGGGGGGGATGGTGAAAATGGAAGGGAAGGGCATAAGGGAAAGGGCTAACGATGGATCTCAACCCCAAGTACTAACCCATTGCGATTATATCTCTGCTAATTGCTAGTTTCACACACGTCTCCTAACCCCCATGTAGGTATGTGTTTAACCTACCGTACGTAGATATACCTCGAAACTATGCACATATGTTTCAGAAATTAACGCACACGATTCGAATCTTATTACGTAATTTCCAACCCCTTTGACGGTCGTGAAATTGGATCGAGTCGTTTAATATTTTTATAACTAATAAAATTCTTCCATTTTTTTTCTTACCCAACTTTCGGAATGTTTAACTTTGACTTTTTACAAGTACAAAGAGAATCGTTTTGAGTTTGGAAATTTTAGGGAGAAGAAAAAATTCACGGCTATTTTATCTCCCACTATACGTCTACCCTGGATAGATAGTCGTTGAAGTTTGGCTTCTGTTGTGGCGATTCATTCCTCATTCCTCGGTGGAAGGGTTTCACTCTATAGTTCGGGGTAGGAAGTCTGGAGGGTAAAATGTATGGGAGAAAACCGTGAACCGTAAAATCTAGACTCCAATTCTGGTGGTAGTGGTGGTGGTGCTGTGGCCGGTTAACTCCCAGTTGAGGCAAACATTCCATTTACCGCATATCTCATATAGTTCCAGATATAGGTATATATATCTATTTATATGTATATATGTATATGTGTACGAAACGGTACGAGCTTCCAGCATAAACAGTTCTCTCTGAACTTTAATTAAAACCAACTAGATAAAGGCAATTACTTCGGCAGAACTGGCACACTTTAACTATAACGTTTTCAACATCCTACGTAGCCAACACCACGTATCATGGATTATTAATATCTATTTACTACTAACCATCCATCGCGTTGCTTATAAATATAACCATACCTCACTCGATGAATTATACACATCTGCAAAATTACACGGACGATTTATCGAAATCAAAGTATGATTATAAAACTCTCCTTTTTTTTTCCTTTCTTTCTCTCACATCGTGCGCTTTCAATTTTTTATTTCCAATTCATCCGAATTAGCTGATGAGATAAAACAGCACCGTATAACCGTATCTTATATTAGATTAATGGTTGTGTATCTGGTTTTCGAGTATCGGAACGTGACAGGTGGTCAGCTACTGGTTTCGTTTCGGCCCGTGGAGAGCAATTAAAGTTAGGATCGTTATCGTGAAGGGTAGAAACAAACAAATAAAACAAAAATAAAATAAAAAGTCTGAACAAAATAAATTCGAGTATAATGAAACCATTACCAGACCGGTTGAGAACGAGTGCCTGATGGGTATATCACTTGAAATAGAAGATATACCAAATCGAAAAGGTGGATCGGAGCTGCAGGGGAGTCTTGAAGCGAAAGAAAAGTAAAAGAAAATGTGGACCAAATGGGAACCTAATTACTCTTCTCAGTTTTTTTTTTATCATCCAAACCTTTTCTTTTTTCCCAATCGATAAGATACTCTTAAACTTTTTGAAGCAAGACGGTCAAGTCGTTCGAAAATGGCTGGACATTTCCACTAATTTTGCTTACTAATATGATTACTTCAGTGTCCGTAATTTGGGGTTGATTCGGGTAGAAATTGAAGGCGATACCGGTGTTGTGGGAATACATACACATTAGCTCAGGTACGAGGAGGGAGGTGGTAGTGATCATCTTGAAAGCGCCATTTTCTATCTAAACTATACACAAACCAACCTTACCTACACACCACTTTGTCGACGGACACGTCCATCAGTCAACCGAAGTCATTATTCACCCTCAATGTTTACCACAACGTTGGCTAGTGGCTGCTGCTAGCTGCTGCTGTTGCTTTTGCCGGTGCCTCGTCAATGTACTCACTTTACTTTATGGTATGCTACACCGCACCCTAATACAAGCAGCACCGACGGCATCAGCAGCACCACCGGTATAAAATGATCCTGAAAAATTGCTACTCCTACTGCCGGTGATGGTCGTGGTATACTCCGAGGAAAGGAATATGTGCACCGCCTAACACCTTCCAACAAAATACTTTGCAATGGATAAGACGAGAAAACTAACTCACTACCTTACATATCCATCCGATCCTCGAACACCCCGAACATCGACCAAAGTAAGCTACGTCAGAAACACCAGTTTAGTCAAGAATATTCCGATCTTTGAGGATTCACGCCCTATTTGTTCCCTAAAATCATAGACCATTTTCTCATTACGTTGTCAATGAACTGTATGGATTTAACGACTTCCGTTGAATATCTTCAAAGAGATACTTATAGCAGGAATATTAAACATCCTTATACCCATGTGCCCATAAATTGAAAGGTCTCTATGGATTTCCATCCGAATTTACATGAAAGACAGTTACCGTAGCCAACCTAATGTCATCAATTTATGAAGGGACGTAGGTGTGCCTGTGGATATATTATTAACGCATCCGAACGTGAGATATATTGTATTAAAGTTTGAGTGTTATTCGATTGGCGAATCCGATTGGGGAACCAGAACCCCCTAGTCGTCTTCACCGTCTTATCTACACATCTATATACACTTACCCCCCATTGAATTTGACTGCCGCTGCAGAGCTTTGGGAATAGGTTAAAGACGTTAACTGTTACGAACTTGTCTGACTTCTCGACGCGGTTACTAATCCCGTACGTACACATGTACATACCTACGTACATACGTGTTATATGTACATAACGAAAATTCTATATTAATAATCAATTACCTAGTGGAGAAGTATCAGGGGTACGATTATATTCAAGTTTCGTTCACTTTCTCGCCGCAGCTGACTACTTCGACTCTCGTATTAATTAATCAATGTGGTGAAGTTTACTCGATCCAAAGTTTCGGAGGATCTTTTTCCCCGCTCTTTCTTCTAGGTGTTATTTATATTATTAGATGTTTCATCGATCGAACGACCGCCGAAATAATTGCGCAAAGTTCGTTTTCTCTCTTCCCTTTTTTCTCTCCTCTATTTTTCTTACGTCAGCACGGATCTAAGACGATGCTTTTCACGAATTCGTAAAGACCCTGATCTTCAGGATTCTAAAGAAAGACATGAGGAAAAGAGATCTACAAAAAGGCTGCTACGTTGTCATCCCTCGGGATACGGGAGGCCCTTTCTTACCGCTTACTTACCCTTACTCTCTCCCTTGCTTCACTTGATCTTTTCCTTCATTTCGAACAAGATTGAGAACAAGAGAAAAGAAAAGAATTATTTCCGAAAGATTCTCGCTCAAAAAGTGCGATCGTAACATTTTTTGAAACTATTACCATAGTCCCTGTTCATTGCAAGTGAAGAAAAAAAAATTATCAACGGGTTGAATTCAACAAGCTTTGGTATCACGCTGGTTGGTGTAAACATATTGTAAGTTTGGGGGAAGAGAGAGAGAGAGAGAGAGAGAAAGATCCCCACATGTCTGTATGGTTGGAAAAGACATATGGGGGATATTTCCGTCGAGGGTGAATAGCTGGGTGTTTACGGTTTACGGGGGATGTTATCTTCAGGTATATTAGTGGGGTAAGAGGCAAGGGATTGGGGGTAACGGAGAGGTTGACTTTCACGTTCTGGTGCGTGAGATTTGTGCAAAGTATACATATGCTAGAATCGAACTTAATTCGGGCGATAAGATCTAAACGGAGAGCCAAAGACCTAGGACGGATGCAATAAAGTCGACACCATGCCGCATCTTGACTCTCTCCCTATCGTTCCCCCTCTCTTCCGACACCGGGGTCATAGGGGTCGTGAGGGTCCTCAGTGGAGGAAAAGGCTTTTGCCTTCAGGGCGAGATTACACGGGACAAGAAAGGCTCGCGGCGTTAAGCCAGTTTTACGTTTTATCTCTTCTCCATTCATAACTACCCCAGAGATTACCGAGAAACCTCCACCTCCGTTCGCTCTTTTATTTTATTTTTATTTTTCATTTTTTTTATTTTTTTATTTTTTTGTTCACTCACTTTTCATCCCTCTCTTTTTTTCCTTCCCTCCTTCCCATGTACATTCTTGCGTTATGCAAGACAAGGCATTTAACTTGTCTGAGACCGTATAGAAAAAGAAACTGAAAAATCACCGCTACGGAGTACAGATAAATACTTATTAACGTTAAACGTTTCACCATTCTTTTTTTTTTTTTTGGCTCCCCTTTTCTTTTTAACCTTAACTTTTCGATTGATGGGAGATTATTTTAGTTGCCCGATAATATATATTTTCGTTAGTATGTCATGCGTGTATTTTTAATATTAACACAGAAATTTTTATATGTGTTTAGACATGAAGTTGGTTTCGCGCACGTATAAGCCCCTGATCTTTTGTTTACCGTTACAAGGGCTAAATTGGATTTTTATCAGTACCCGGTAGTCTGAGGAGGGGGAAAGTTTTCTTCTCTCTCTTTTTTTTTCTTGTTTTATGGGAGAATTTCATCTCCCTTCTCTCTTTCTTCCCATACCCAAAGTAATTTCATCTAATGATTACGGTTTATTCTCTCATATAACCTTATATCCGAGCGTATTTTATGACCGAGGAAGAAAAGTGGAAGACTTCGTTTTTCGCGGTTAAGATTTTTATTTTATTTTAGTTGTTCTTTTTTTTTCTTTGCACGCGCGCTCGCGTTAAGGGTTGAAAAACGAAACGTGGGGTTGTGCGTACCTTACCGGCAGGTAACGCGACGCGTTTCAAAGTTGAAGTACGAACGCCTAAATCTACGGAACGTTTTTCATCTTCAGATCGTTAAACTCCTTCAATCTTTGCCGCACGTTCCAAGTCACTCGCGTTTAATATTCCTCCCCCGGGTTTTCACCCTTCTAAAATCACAATAGAACGGAGGATTCACAAATATTTTAATAAGACACCGGACTCGAACGATTTGGAGGAAAAAAAACTCATTTAAAATCTGTCTTTTTTTTTTCTTCGCGTCAAACAAAAAACTTTGCATTTTCAGAGATTTCAAAAACTTTTTCGTACCTTGCACCCATTAAAAATGGTAAAGTTTTTTGTCTTCGGAATGTTTGGCATTGTTCCAAAAATCCGGTAGAAAGGTATCTGAAAAAGGAAAAAAAAAAAAAAACCGCGAAGCGGCGCGACGTTGGCGAATTTTGAACGAAATTATGGATACTCCTGTGCAGTTTCCTGGTTCTGATGCAATTCGGAAAAAGATTGAGGTATCGGTAGCGCAAGGTAATACTTCAAATACTGCTGGTTAAAATCTGAACGTTCGTAAAGTATCACTTATAATATATTTCAAGTAATTTGGAATTATTAAACTCAAAAACGAGCGAGTCTATATAAACTTTATGTGTGCAGAACTACTACATATCATACGATATTATACAGTCTACTTCGTTTGACTTTACATCGACCTTTCGCGAATAATGCCAAAATTTAATGAGTTTTACTCATTAATTAGTTAATTGCGTAGTTGCCGGAATAATTCACTCTTCTTGTTTGGTGTACAAATATATCGTTTTACGTCGGTCTTGTTAATTAAGTTTTCAAACGATGTTTCATTATAAATCACATATTAATACGTGGTCTGTACGAATATCGAGTGTGAGGATAAGGGTAGGTAATAATGGAAATCATCGGTAGTCGATGGTCGAGGAGAATTATCAGGAAAAAAAAAAACTAAATATTTAGATAAGGACGAAGATGAGTTATAGAAGATTTCCGCTTATACCGTCACGCAGTCGTGCGTCGAAATGCAAAACGTGCTGTTTAATATACATAGTTGGTATATCAGAAGCCTCCCCCTTTTCCTCCTCCATCTTTTTCTTCCGTATGTCTAACCACATAATATACCGTACGTATAAGTTACGTGCAGCAGATATTATATAGGGGTTTTTTTTTCCGGTGAACTTGTGCACAGCAAATACAGGAAATTTTATACGACGAGACAAAAATATAGTTTTCCAGTCAGGAAGTCAGCCGAATTTACGTGTCTTCCTTATTCTCATATATATTTATGCAAATGAGAAAAGAAGAATGATAAAAAGGGATGATCCTATAGGGTTGACAGGTGATGGAACCCCTTCAGCTAAAAATATACTCTGAAATATTCAGTTACTGTTCTTGACATAATGGGCGAGGACTTAAGTCTTGGATGGTTCGGAAGGCCTCTTCTCTCTTCTTTTCCTTCGTTCCCGTACCACCAATTTCCTCTATTTTTTTTTTTTCTTTCTCCCTCTTCTGTGGTCTCGCAACTTCCGTTACCTACTTCGCTCTCGTTGCCTGCCGTTCTCCCTCTCACTGACTATTACATAAATTGAGCTTAAACGACGACGGTGGTACTAGCAGCTAGGCCCTCCCCACTAAATGGGTCAGAGCTGTAAAAACCTGGACGAGAGGGTGGTTAGTGCCTGAATTCGCGTACAGTATTATACACTCTTTAGTCATTGTCAGCAAAGGATATTCAACGAGTAACCAAAAAGTTTGTGAGCTGAAAAAATGGAAGAAGAAAAAAAAAAAAGAAAAGTAATGGTATATAAACTTGAACAGTTATCGTCGTACGACTGTATAAGGAAGTGAAATTAATCCATAATTTGTTGTCATGTTTTTTCAACCCTTCGTGTTATTTTTATTTTATTTTTTTTTGTTTTTTTTTGTTCTCATTTCTCTTTGACATTAGGACGTGTTTGAGGGTCTGTGGAATGATAACGTGGGGAGTTATAAACAAAATAGGGTTTGTTACGGGCACCTAATCGTATACGTATATAAATATAGTATAGCGTTATACGAGGGCGAGTTAGTGCGTGTAATAAAGGAAGCAATGATAGCCGACCACAAGCACAGAGGGTAGTAAAGTTCTTCGTTGAGGCTCGTTCGTTTACACAAGAGCTGCGCGGCCGAGAGGAGAGGTTGCTGGATATTTCCTCTTGAGTAAATAGACGACGACTACGACGCCGATGAGGACGACGACGAAGGAAGAGAAGACGGTTGTCCTCTAACCGCGTGGACCACCTAACGATCCATCCGTTTCTTTAATAAAAAGAAAAAAGGAAGTAGAATAACGTTGCTGAAGGTAAAACGAGAAAATAGCTGAATAGTAGAGGACAAAAAAAGAAAAAAAAAAAAAGAAAAAGAGAAAAAATCTCTGCGGCGAATTCTCGTACAGAAAAATATGTGAGCGGCTAGTGACGGACGGAATTTTTTCCCACCACATACATACCGTGTGTGGATCTGTATATGTGAGTGTATATAATTCGTTCCTCTAGGCAAACGGCATTACCCGCAATTCCCTACCCTTGAAAACAGCGTAAACCTAAACCTCAAGCCCACTCGAGGTGCGCAACGACCTTCTCTGATAGTAGGCGATGAAACCCGGGTAATCATCCGAGCACATCTACGCGGTTGGGTAAACCAAAGACAGAAGTCGTGGTAACGCCGGACCCCTGGACCCGCACTCCTTTTCACCCCTCTTTTACCTCGACTACTGATTTCCGTTGTACCGAGCTTGCGACCGTGTGCCGCTTGACCATCTGCCCCGCAGCTACTCTTCTCAGACCTCTGGGAAAAGTAGATACGGTCAGGATGTGGTCAGACCGTGTAAGCGGTGCCCCTGCCCTACAAGGACGACCATCATCCTTCGCTCAAATTTATTATGCTAAAGAAATCAAACTTTCGATTAGAATTTCAAATACCACATACCAGCGCTACTGGTCAGGTATTTATAGCATGCCACGTACCCGGTACGTACACCTAACTAACTACAAATTGGAATAACGCCCACGGTAGACCGACAAATTTATTTAAATATTCAACGATCGGAATCGGGTCAAATCCACCTGTAGATTTAACCAGAGAAAATATTTATACCGATCCTCTGTAGCTATTTATAGAATTTCGAAACTATTCCGTTTATAAAAACAACATTCCTGACCATCGTAGATAAAAAAAAAATGTTGTCTTTTAGTTTTCTATTTTATTTCAACTGACGGTAATTTATTCAAACCGATAGAGACAATAGGGTTAGTGTTCGGTTTAGAATGTCCATAATTTCTTTTCATTTTTAATGAATTTTCTATGATGCGAAAATATAACGTACCATTATTGGGGTAGGTTATTTATTAAATATACGTGGGTGAATCGTCCGAACTTTTCTAATGGATGAAGATGCCTTTAATTTTTTTCTTTTTTTTTGGGTGCCCACTGGAATCGAACGAATTGAATTCCGAGAGGAATGATGGGAATCGTCAAAGCGCGAAACGACGATGCGATGGTATTTAGCGTTAATCGTCCAGTAAACCGGAGCGGACTTGGCTAGGTTCTGAAAAAGTTTTCGAAGCGTAACCCCGGCGCTGCGCGATCAGAGGGAGAAGAGAATACCGAAATTCTACTTCGGCTGATGGTTCTATACCACATATATATAATACCGATGCTGCAAGTACTTGAGGTCCGGAATTGAGAGGAATAAAGAAGATAGAGCTATAAAGGAGAAAGCGAGATGAAGAAAGAAAGAGAGAGAGAGACAAGAAAAAAAAAAGATGCTGGTGAAGACACGCCGGGTTCTCGGAGATAAAATTAATACACGGGAAAATACCCGAGGCTGATAATTAGCGCTAACGAAGGCGTAACCTTTAACGCAATTATTACCTGAGGAAAGGATGGAAAGACATAGGAATTTAACGCCGTTGTTCCAAGTATCGTGGGTTAAAATTTTTTTCTCTCCAAATAGTGAAATATTTCTTTTGTTTCAACTTCCGCTCTATACCCTGTACAGCGAAAAATCTTTACACTTCTGAATTTTTATATCGTGACAGTTTTAAATGGTGAAAAAATTAAATCTAACCGCAGACAGAATAAGGTCGTTAAATAGCACCCTTTAACGTGCAGCATAATTGCTCCATGCAATTTAGGGTGGTGTAAAGCTCTGCTGGATTGAAACAGGGGAAAAGGGAAAGAGGGGCAGGGGGAGGGGGAGGGGGAAGGGGAGACGGCCAAAGCATGCCTGGGCGTGATCATCCCTCGTCGTTAAACTTTTGAAACAGAAGCGACCGCCCGCGCGCGAGGACAGATTTCAGACGGGTGGGAATCCGAGGGTAGCCTGGATACCGTTAACGGTCTCGCTGTTTGCCCAGATAAGAGTAATTAATGTCCCTTTACCCATACTCCTATTTACCTCACCAGAATTCAACCCCTTCCGACACTTTTACCCTCACCTTGTATCCACCGTTTCGTAGTCCAACTCACTCCTAGTTTCTGGTTTCTGGTTTCTGGTTTTGGTTGCCAAACCTGCAGCACCATCGTCTCTGGTTAGATGCAGCGGCGGCACACTCTATAGACATTCTACTTCTCATCCTCCATTTTCGCATTGTTGTGTATCTAACTACCCTTGGCTAGCCACCCTTAACGGTTTTCCGCCTCAACAACGGTCTGCCTAGATTTAACAAACTCATCCTCTCCGGTAACACTTGCGGTAGACTATGTTGGATGTGAGAACCACCAAACGACGGACGTATGGATGTGGATAGAAACAAACCTGCACCCCCAACCCCCATGAGCTTAAACCGGTAACTCTACGACCATTCCAAATCTAGCCTCGTTTTATCGGCTGAGGACCTTCTAACGGGAAGGACAAACGAAGGACTCACTTCACAACCGGAAGATCAACTGGAGGACCCTCTCTGAATTTATCTAATACAACCTTTATGCCCACAATTATTATCACTCCTCGAAACGTGGCTTATATGGTAGATACTTTCAAAAATTCATTTCGATTAGTTTTCAGAAAATATATGTTGTCGGGATCGTTCTACCCTTAAAATTTGGATACCTCGACTGGACGGAGATCATCGTGTGCCGGAAATCTGTGGATGAGATCGAATTTTCAAATTAATTTCCGGTACAGAAATTTCTCGTATCGAGTAATTCAATTGGGACCTCGATATGAGAAATTTAAGGAATCTCGCTGCAGTAGATTGAAGAAAAAAAACAAAAAAAGTAATAGAAAATAGAATTTTGTTTTTTTTATATAAATATTTGCGGCATACATGAGAGGTGTTTTTCGAATCACGCCTTATAAGACAGACTAACAATTAAATTCTTCACGTGCTAGCTCACGACCTGCATCATACCGATGCTGCAGCACCCAGGTAATTAATTAAGCAATTCATTAGCCTCGCTATATAAGCGGCGAGGTAACGAGGTGGAAAGAATAACTGCTGAAAAATTCCAACTCCATATATACACATTATATACATATAGATATTTACCTGTTCCCATTTTAATTTTTGCACTTTTTTTTTCAAATTCGACCCACTTTTCTTATATATTTCTGCCTCGTATCGCGGCTTCGCTTTATGTGGTATACAGTATCAGGTATTATACTGTATGCGGATTTATCATATTTGATTTTTATTTTTTCATCGTCTGGAAATTTATTTTAATCTCTTTTTTTTGCTTTTTTCTTTTGGCTTTCAACTGCGAGGAACGAAAGAAAGAAAGAATGAAAGAAAGAGAGATACCGATTTTTCTAATCACATTTCAACATTCAAAAAACTTGTAGGTACGTAAGAAAATCAGACGAAACTTTTCAGAGACGGACTATACAATACATACACCGCACATACCTTTATACGTTCTTGTGGGGTTGGACCATTAAGTGAACATTGTACGACAAGGGTCGGACCTGATTACTAGCTACATTAAGGTTATATACATTTACCCGGGTAACAATCCCTTCCATATACTCGCATCTGTCGGAGACATTATCCTTAAAGATCTTTCTCAGCTTGCAACCGAGCTTGCAACTACATAAAACGACGAAAAAAGAAACAGAAAAACAACTAACAAAAAACCAACGTCGCCTCGTCGTTGTTATGCCCGGCAACGTACTTTAATCAACACTAAATTTTTTGAAAGAAATGAACGAAAAAAAAAAATGAAGAAAGAAATCATCTCACGGTGATTATAATTAGAAATGAAATTAATTTAATTTGACTCGATTTTTTCCTACCCCCTTTTTCTTTTTGTTTCTTTTTTTTTTTTTTATCCCTTTTCTCTTTTATACTTTTTCAATCTTCTTTTTATTCGTATGAAATTCTTGGTCGGATAATAAATTAGAAACACCCTGGCTGACTTCTAGATGTTTCTGCAGGGGTAGTTTTCTCTCTGCTCCGAAGATGTATCGTTTCCTTGGGATATCGTTCTGCAGGTTACCTATATAATATATGGATTATATGCATAGGTATAGTAGGTGAAGTCTCTATGTATTATATACTTTTAGTATTACCTCGAAAAGTTGACTCGAGCTTGAGCTGCTTAATTAAAAGTTAATCTACGTACGGCCTAACGATCGTGTTCCGGTGAGAAGATACTTTTATTACTATTCGGAGGATGGGGGAAAAAAAGAGAGAAAAGAAAAAAAATAGGAAAAAAAAAGACACGGTAAAAAGAAAAATTGGTAGCAATTTTAATTAAACATCCACCTAATTAGGTGTATATCATGTATTATGAAGCAAGATAGGTAATGCGAGGTACGAAGGTAAAAACCAAAGAATGTGACAACGAATAATTTTATAAAATGAATGAAATAATCAATTTATCGATATCTCTACACATGTTTTCGTCAAATTGATCTAAAAATTATAAGAGCGTATTTTACATGCGGTGAATTTAAGGAAAACTATGAAAAAGATTGAGTTTTCTCTCTTCGTTTTATTCGGTATAAATTACAGCTACCTCGAGGCTTAATAATAACGAAGAGTTTTCATCCCTCCACCCTCGTCTTTTAACTATAGCGTGTCTTCCGTAGATATTTTGTCATTTCCAACCCCCTTTTATTATTGGATTTGAATTATAAAGTAAACCAGCACCTTGTTAAAAGTACTATCCCATTATCATAAACTTATTTGGTAAAGTTACTTCTTCTACAATATTGCCGCTGATATCAAACTCATACACTACGCGACCTTGCAGTATTACCAACTGCTAACAAAACCAACCATCTTTTTTTTCTATTTATTTTCTTCTTCTTCGTGTCTTTTTTCTTTTTTTTTTTTCACTTCCTCTTCTTACACGTACAATATACATAAGTATATAATATCCACGCCGGACCGATATTCATAAGCATAGATATAACTATACATAAATGCAGCATGTATATGAGATGAAACTTTTACACGTGAGAAAAGCAACCAGGGTTGAGAACCAGAAGGGTGTAACCCACAGAAAAAAAAAGAAAAGGAAAACTAAAAATTAGATACACGTAGATGTGTTTTCATTGAAACAGTAACGGGGTTTAGGGTTTGCCATAATTTCGTGAACACGAATTAGAGTTTCCGTTAACTCCGCGCGCGTTATATGTAAAGCAGAGGTGGTTGTAACCTGAGTATCCAAATCGGTATATACGGGGTGTATCAAACTACAACATGAATAACATGAGCTCATCGTTGGTTTCGGTCCGCATGATGGATTTCTGCTTTGAGAGATAGACATACGCGTCGAAGGTGAGCTCCTCTCTGTTTCTCCGTCTCCTTCACATCTCTCCCTCTCTCTCTCTATCTTTACACATGTACGTACTTTATCCATACTTGTACGTACGAACGTATGTGTAAGCGCGTAACGTATCTAACCCCGCGATATATGTAGGAGAGGCGCGTTTACTCACCGTGGATAGATTGCATCTTCCACACGGAGTAATATCAACCCCGTTGCGGCTAATTGTTGGCGCCTGACAAGCTCTCTGATTAAGCGACAGGCTGAAACCGTCCACACCGTCGAGGGTTGCCGTCGCACAGTTTCTTGTCTCTTAACTACGTCCACGTAAAATATTAAACTTTACACGTAAAACGCATGCTACTCATCGTACCCGAATCCATTTTCTTTTTTTTTCTTTGCTTCAATTAAAAATTTACTATGAAAGAAAAAAAGGTTCATCCAGCTTCGTGACATTTACCTAGCTATGTGAAGAAATATATCGTTCTAAATTCAAAATTCGACAAAGTTCGTCGATGTTAATCGTTTCGTAATGAGAAGACAGAGCGGCCCTCTAGGTGGACATTAATCGTCTGACGTAGCCATATTATCCTCTTGTTGATTTCGTACGCCAGTCTGATATCATCCGTACTAGAGTGAAGGTGAAGTTCGTACGGAAGTGATTATTTCCGTGCGTCGAATTCTTGCTCCTCGTGTCCAACTTTTAAATTTTACTCAACTTCAACAAATGATATTCTTCCGAGACTTTGTGCCGATGCGGTTGTGATGTTTTATCGACTTTTTTTTAAGTTCATTTGTTTAAATGTATAATTAATTTTTTCCCCCCATCTCTTTTGAATCGCATTTAATTCCCGTGGTGCGCGCCGTGCGATACGAAGTGACATTTGAATACGAATGCAAGCGTTTTTGTTCTTGGGTTTTGATTTTCAATCCTTTAGTTTTTTTTTTTTTTTTCTTCTGCTTTTTTTTCGCAGTTTTTGAAAGTGAGATGTGCATTGTGTAGCAGGCGAAATACATGAGCGGCGCATAAGCACCGAGGTTCGTATCAGG
Source organism: Athalia cordata (assembly GCA_963932425.1). Taxonomy (NCBI): domain Eukaryota; kingdom Metazoa; phylum Arthropoda; class Insecta; order Hymenoptera; family Athaliidae; genus Athalia; species Athalia cordata. Next base: position 4,888,625 of record OZ010627.1, read on the forward strand.
TTTTACATGTGCAGCATAGGTGTGTGTACCTATAGGTATATTATGTGTACAGGCAACGCAGGTATCGGGCTGCTAGTGTTTTCTCGCCTACAAACGCCTCGGAGCGCGAGGCTCGTTGTGCCGGCAAGAATATCAAACTTTTAACAATGGAATGGGGGTAGCTAGAAACTTTGAAAGTTGGAGGGTCGTGTCGGCGGGGGGAGGGAGGCGCTGGGGGTTTGTAATTGTGAACTATATCTATATTCATTTTATACACATATACGTCCAACGTGATATACATAAAACAAAAACGCACACACCATGTACGTACGTGTACAAGAATAAGAAGCAGAAGGGCTCGTCGACGTCGTCGTCGAAGGAACGACGCGATACCTGCACGCCGCTGTTCCATGCTGACGTTAAAGCCGGCTAATATAAACCTTTGGAAACACGATACATATACCGTGTCTTATAGTACCTTATGTACAGTTTTCTCAGCCGCACCCTCTCTGTGGGTTATATTACATCGCGGGGGTGACGGAATTTCAAGTAAAAAAGTAAGGGGATGAAAAAAATGATGAATAGAAGTTAAAAAACAAAAAAACATAACTAACGTCCGCGGGACGAACGTGGAATATCTGTATGAATAGTTGGTAAATGACACAGATGTGAATATACTCGCGAAAAATAGAAAAAAAAAATTAATCCTCGAGGAAAACCGGAAGTTCTTTGATGGGTTTTAAAGGTCGCGGCTATGGATTTAACCTCGGTTGGTTTGAGCGAAGGGCGTAAAATTGGAAGCGTTTCCGCCGGCAATTGGAACCAACCACGTACCTTACTTCTACCCTCTTCCTTACTCTTCTTATTCGCCGTCTGCATTCACCTTATTCTTACTTCCTTTCCCTCTCTCGCTCTATTTTTTCTTTCTTTCTTTCCTTTTTCACTCCCTTGCTTTTATTTCCCCGCAGTAGAAAACTTTTGTACTTGGCGTTAAGTATTTGGCGTTAATTAGGCTCGTGAGAAAAAAAAAAGTAAGGAAAAAACCAAAGAAACAAAAAAACAAAAAAAAAAAATATATATACTCGACGAGAGAAAAAGAGGCAAAGGGAAAAGATATAGGGAAAGTGGTAGCGGAAAATAACATACCAGTTCCGTGTACGTGAACTCTGGAAACTCGGCTGTTTGGCAAAATTCGCAATGCGGAAATATAAGTCTGACAAGAATTTCATTGGTAAGAAAAATTTGATCTTATCTTCAATTTTGTATATAGTTAAGATAATTTTAATCATAATGATTAGACTTCGTAAGATTCGTTTATTATTTGCGTTTTTCTCGTCTCTCTCAATTATCAATAATTTTCGTTTACGCTTGAGTGCAGAATATTTTACTATACGATATCTATATAGGTCGAAAGAAAACTTTCTGCAGATGTTTATGACATACTGTCTACGATGTTGTGTACAAAATATTATATACCTACCCTATACCTATAATAATATACATACCGAAGGAAGTTTTCTCATGGTGTTTCTGGAGAGAGTAACTTGACGTCTGGTGAACGGGTTTACCCAGCAATTTCTATACACACCTCTACAGCTGTAGGTTAATTAGTTTTTGTTCTAATTAAATAATAGTTCGAGGAAACCATTTTATGGAGTTCGAGAAGGGCAGTGGGGGGAGGGGGGGGGGGGATAGATGATGCGGTGAAAAAGGGAACAAAAACCTCTCGTTTGCAGGTACCAAGGAGGAGAAGAAGTTACGAACTTCATTTTTCGATTTCAAAAGTTTTTACGTATAAGACTTGTGTATGTGTAATGTGGGAGAAATTTATTCCATAATATTTTCACGATACAAAAAAACTACATCGAAAATATTCATAATGCAAATATTAATGTACATACCGTTGGAAATAGAGGATATTATTTAAACTTCGGTGAATCGAAGTGATAGGAGAAAAAAAAATAAATAAAAATAAGGGTATAAAAATAAAACTAGAACTCTTCAACAAGAATAAATTTCATTTCAGTTATAATACCCGGTTCAGTAAATGCGCACCGGTTTCATTCGCAATAGTTATTTATATCAGGTATGTATACGTATAGAATCCACCGATGCATCAGTTTTACACAGTAATTTCAAGTAACTAGTTAAAAAAAAAAATATGATAATCTACCCTTTTATTCATAATAATTATGTAATACAGTTGCACAAGCTTTTCTCTTCTTCTTTTTCGAGCTTCCTGAAGATCTACTTTTTCACCCTTCTTTTCTTTTCTTTTTTCTTTTTATTTTATTTTTTTTTTTCGAGCTTATAACGCTTTCTTAACCTTACTTGATAATTTATTAGTCGGTATGAGATTAATTTTGTTCCAAAACTCAAGAACATTGCCCAACTCTCGATTTGCTCTGCAGGTTATAAGAGTAAGCAGCGTTAAGCTTGAGACCAAAGTCAAAAGCTGAAGCCAAAGCCAAAGTGTAGCTAAAAGTAGCGTTTCCTTGTCTATCTTATGCTTTTCCATCTTCCTTTAACGTTGCGAGGAAATTCTTTCTCAAAACTTACTAATTGTTATCGTGAGCTGAGGAACCCGAGGGAATCCTTGCACTCCCTCCAAAAAGAAAGAAAAAAAGGGTAAGGAATTAGAAGAAGAATAATGAAGAATAAAATACAAAAAAAAAAAGGATAAAGAGAGAAGCGTCCAGATATTTGACTGAAGAAAAGTATAAAGAGATGGGAATTATGAAATAGAAAATTTATCATTTAGAACTAAAAATTTTACAAATGCATAAAAAAAGCTACTTGTAATGTATATTCGACTAATTGTCGCTGACCGCAAGCAAACGTCTCATTTTCGTTCAGGTCTTGATGTCCTGAAACTTCGTTTCAAGTTTACACATGGTAGGGAAATAAACGGACTCTCTAGAAATTTTTATTCTCATATAAGATCCTTGGGGAAAGTTTGAACAAGTCGCGCCGGTATCTCCTGAGATTTTCCTATCGTTTGCAGCTCTTGTTAATTATTCTATACTGTACATACTTCCTCTTTCTTCTTCTCGTTTATTCCTCCAGTGTTCCATAAAAAAAAAAAAAAAAACTTCAACAAGTCGTCGGTGAGGACATTCGGTCGCTGCATGTAAATCTATGTGGATGAAAGTTTTCTTGCTTCTTTTTCCGTAGCCAGAAGGGGTGGTTTGCCATCACACAGAATTCCATTGGCTCTTGTTTTTTCATTTTCATTTTTTTTCAGTCTTTTTTTTTCTTCTTTCGTTTTTTTTTTCATTGCCCACCGGATCTCATTAGGCAAGGTCAGCCCTAATATTTTTACTCGATAAACCGCTACCTATTATATCGTGTGATATATTATTTTATTTATGTGCAGAGTGAAAAATTAAAAAAAAATTTTAAATAATTCTCTGGTAAAGAAGAAGTAGAAATTTGATTATGTAATAAATTTTTTTTTGTTGTTGCTGTGTATTTTTGTTTTTTCATCTATGACGAAAGAATATTTTTTATTTATTTTTTTTGTTTCGTCTCCTTCTTTTTCCTTCGTGTCCGCTGATGTCTCTATTATCAGACAATAATTCCCATGACTCATAAATTATGGATGGGACAGAACCGCGTCGAGGGAATGGGATGAAGGGAGGGAGAAAATGGGGATGAAAAGGGAGAAGGAGGACACTCCATGTTTCACAACTAGAACATCCAGGCGTTGGTTCCGAAAACAGAATCTGCAGACATGTCTCTGCAAGCACGGTTACCCGAACACCATCGTTATGTGATATGATATGATATGATTATGGGTTATGATAACATATGTGAAACATGATATCCTATGATTATTCGATTTACACGTGGAGACATATTTTTTTTTTTAAATTCCTTTTTTCTCAATTGCGGAGAGCTTTGAATTTTAAGGGATAAAATTTTACAGGAATTTAAGCACATTTTCAGATAAAGAGAGAAGAGACAGTTAGTTGAAACGCGGAAATGGAGGGTTGAGTATGGCGTAGGAGTCCTTAATAGTGTCGTCGTTCCCTTGGGACCTTTGGGATTAGTATTCCTTACGTATACCTATACCAACCCCACCTCTTGCTCCTGCGTACCGATGTGCCGGGTTGCGCTAAACGGATTCGCCATCAATTCTACACAGCACCCCCTCCCCCACCCCCATCTACCCCCGACTACCGTACAACCCCCAACGAAATCAACCCCTCGCTATTCGGTAACGGTGTAGAATTGAATTTCGAACCTGGTAAGATCGCCTCTTAAAACTGACCTTGCGATCTTAGGTCGCAACCCGAATGTCCTTTCGCCATAAACAGGGAAATAAAAACCCTTACAACCCGCCACGCATATTATCTCGGAAAGTAACGAGTTTTCTTTCGATTGTTGCACAAAGAATAAAAAAAAAATGCACAATAGACGTAGATTAACGTATATGCAAAAATTATTGTTCTTATTCTCACGTAATATATTCTTTTGGAAAATGTCTGATGATATTATGGTTGGGAATAAAAGGTGTTGCGGATTCTCGTTCGTATTTTTAAGGGAAGAGGGAACGGCCGAAACACGCCCACTCATAGATAAGCCTCGGGGGGGAAGGGCGGGGAAGGGGGTGCAGGAAAACCCGCTGAGCGAATGTTTCTCTGTGTTTACCAATGTGCTCTCGCACAGGACAACGGCGAGAGGATGTCCTTCGCAATCCTGACAAATGTTTCGGGAAAACTGAAAGCTCCACCCGAAGCTTTTCTGTCGCGTTGCCGCCGCTGCAGCGGTGGTAGTAAAACTTGCCTACTATCCAACCCCTCGTTCGTCTTGAAAATTATTCTCATCTGATCCTAATACCTCATAAAAAATAGCTAATTTCACCACGTCCGACAGGATATCCCAACATTTTTGAAAGATTATAACACCGTAGAGGGGAAAAAACGAGGAGGTACGTAACCGCTTGTGAAATACTTGGGACAGTCAAGTTTGAAATGAAATGGTATGAAATGGTGTGAAATAGTTGTGAAATGTGAAATGGTTGGGACACTAATATATCGAGTGGTTACCCCCTCGGGAAAAAGATGAGTGAAAATGAAAAATAAATGAATAAAATTGACGGTGTGCATATGAGAAGGAAAAAATTTGGGCAAACTACAGCAGCAAAACTAACTTTTAATGTTTGTTGAAAGCGTTGACCTCACGTCCTTGGAAACTCATTTTAAATTATTTGAATTCCTGCTGTTTCTTTTTCTCTCTTTTTTTTTCTTTTTTTTTTGCTTCTTTCACTCTACCACACGTATAAGCAACGTTCTCTCCACTTATACGGTGGGTATAGCACCGAATCGACGCGAGATAGTCGGAATGGGTGAGCGGGTTGCGAAACGCTCATTGCTTCCGTATTCCGCAGGGATTATCTTATCGCAAACATGATAGTAGCTATATATACATATATATGTGTGTATACTGTGCAGATACACAATATACACCCGAACGTATATGTATACATGTATAATACGTTTGTTAAATGATCGCGAGACAAAGTGAAAACGTTTTTTTCTCTGCGTTTTTTTTAGATTTCGTACGATACATCCAAACACTGTACCAAATGTACGTAAAATCTTTAGCGGAAACATCGTCATCGTCGTCGTCCCCACGATATTGTTAATAACTTCCTGTCAAGATTGAATTAAGTATGAGAAAAATTGAAGGGGTATGGATAGAAAAAAAAAAGAAAGAAAAAAAAATGAGAAAGGAATGCGAACAATGGAGTTATTTGACGTTCGGGTAAACTGAATTCTGGTTTCCTCTTTTCTATGATGATGATGACTAACAATAATAAGATAAGAAGATGGCGGGTAGTGATGTAAAGGGAAATAGCAGTAAGAGGGGGTGGTGATAATGTCCCGCGTTGTCCCGAAATGACGAACGACGCTGCTTTGTCTGAGATTAATAATCAACCTGGCAACAATTAATTACCCAAACAACCCGTAAGAAGAGGTTATATTGCATTCAACCATCGGGGGTTGCCGGATCATACTTCATGTACTCTGATTCATAAATTCATTGAGAAATATATCCGCCATTTTGTGCACAACTAATCACCCCAGTAACCTCCTACACCATTTCTTCCAAGTGTAATGTAAAATAGTCCAACAAAAACGAAAGCCTTTCTTCTTCTTCTCATTCTTCTTCTTCTTCTGCGTGTTTCTTGGTTGAAGAAAATTTCCTAAACAACTTGGTTTCTTTTTTTTTGTGTAAAAGAAAGAAAACTTTTACGAGCAAATCGAGATGGTTTTTTTTTAGGCAATATGTTGCTACAGCATACATATCATCTAGATATGCATAAGGCGTACATAGAGGGTATATGTAAAAAAAAAATACATACATATATGAAAGGATATACAGAGCGTATAGAGTCGCGGTTTTCTCTTGAGAAAAATCCAGAACGTAATAAAAGTGACGCCCTTGACATAAAATTGGCAATAATTTGACCGCGTTTTTCTATAGTATACATCTATATGTATAGATTCTGTGTCCACGATTCACGTGTCGGGGTGTGGAAATCGTTTCATTTGGTACATCGTAGCTTTTTTACCTTTCTGACGTTTCTTTCTTTTTCTTTTTCTTTTTTTTCTCTTTTTTCTTTGCCGTAGGCATATATATCTGTACGTACATTCGAAATGTTCTATACATTTATGTTACGTATACGGGGTAGGTTGACATAAAATATTTATGCCTGCAAGCTCTGCTATATATATTTACTGTACTACTCTGGTAATATATAGGTACTATATAGAAATTCAAGAAAATTTTATATTTTTCTTATTTTTACCTTACGAGATCGTTTTCTCTTAAAAGTTTATATATTTTTCCTCCTTTATATATAATATAGCTACGATGCACATATCATACCTACGTTTCGAAACGAAAATAAAATGCAGTTTTATATCCTGCACGTTTACTTTTTAAAATGAAATTCAAAACGAATGATTTTTATTTAAAGTACAGATACTAAAATCGTATGTACGTGGATAGAGGCAGTTCATGCAAGTTTTTCCATAAAAATCTTCCATTCTATAAAATTGAAATCTGAATTTTCGAATGTAAATTTCAAATGAATTTCAAACAAATCTGCAGATCGTCTTTTCTTATCTGATCTGACCGATATATGTATAAAATCATCACAATTCAATCGAGTTTTAATTTTTTTCTTTTGCTATTTTCGTTCGAATTCCTATCATTAATTGATGCTCATTTTCATAGAAAACCTACCCTTGCAGGAATAAATATACATACGGAATTTCTGTAACCGGTATACGTTATACGTACGATATCAACCCCGGAGTTGCTTTGGGGCGCAGAGAGAGAAAGATATAGGAAAATTGGAGGGAGAGGGAAACTTCAGAGGGTGAGAGAAGGAGAGAAAGAGAGAGAAATAGAGAGGGAGAAACTTCGCTTCTCTCTGTAGTTCAGTAACGCCGCGCCCCTTGCGAAGTGCGCTGCTTAGCGCAAGTTTACCCCTACGTCGTTTTTCCTACGCGTTTTATCAACGAAACGCTCGCGAAAAGCAATTGAAACAAAAAACAAACAAATAGAAAACCAAAAAAAAAAAATTCTTCCTCCTATTTCATCGTCAATAACGACACATAAATTGTTAGTATAACCGTTCATGTTATGTCTCATCAATAAATGAATCTTTACGTACTCTGCAGCCAAATAATTTGCAAAAAAAAAAAAGCAACAAAAAGCAAAAATTATATGAATAAATGAATAAACTGAAGGAAGCTCATTTTATTCTGTGCTTCATTATGTCATTTTTTTGAACCGATAGGGAATTGGAATATTTCATTTTTACTTCATTCTCTCCTCTATACCTACTCTTTCGTATAATGAGACTTTTTTGAATTTATAATCTTTATTTTCCATATTTGGCTTTTCATTTTTTTTTTTTGAAAAATCATAATTCATCATTACCATCACGATCATAATTCGTGTACGGAAGTGATCTGATTGCAAAAGTATTTTTATAGGTAAAAACGTAGTGAAACTCCCACGCGTTGTTTCGACTATGAATATTTTGAGGGAGAATGAACAAAAAAATTGATGTACATGAAAAATTAATCACAGATTGCAACTACGGTAAAATGATGTGCATGAATAATTATTACCGATAGCAAAATCAAGCTTCATTTTATCTTTTGAGTCCTTTTCTTTATCGAAAGAGTATTTTTTTTTTTTCTATTTCTTTTTCTCTTTCTCTGTCTCTCTGAAGCTTTTTTGACCAAAGCTAGAGCCAAAAATAGACGAAGAAAAGGTGAAAGGGCAAAGTTTTCGCTCTTTGATACGTATATACACACATATACGAAGAGACGAATAAAACGAATTATAAAACTAAAACAGAAAAAGAAAAAAAAAACCTTGAGGAACGAAAAGAAAAAAGAAAGGGGGAGGGAAAGAAGAAGAAGATGAAACTTTCTCAGCAGTTTTGTGACACTGTGACCAGTAGCTCCATCCACCTATCTGACCTATCTCATAACTACACCCTCGTCTGCTTTGAAAAATTCAAAACGTATAGGGAACTCCTCAGCAGAGGAATCTATCGAAAAGTTTTTTTCCTTCTCTTTTTCTTCTTTCTCTTAAAACTTTTTGGCTTTGAACGTAAAATCCGAACGGACAGAGTCGCGTATTTCTCATTAATTGATCCCTATTTCCTTGTACAGTAAAACTGTAATTAATGTGATAGATTTTCAGTGCGAGGTATTATAAAAAAAAAATTGAATAAAACCAACAAAATGAATAATTAAAGGAAGAAATATATTCAGTGCATAGTGAGGGATGATTAATGAAACAGTTGAACCCAAAGAAAGAGGAATGAATGAAGGTAGACGTCGTACGTCTTGTGGTACTGCAGTATAGTGTCGTAAAACGTAGGAATTATTATCGTCACACTGTACAACCGCATCGTGTGTTACCCCGTCGTCTTCGTTTGGTAACCTAGTCGTTTATTCGTGTATGTGCTGTTGATGTTATTCATTATTGTGTTAAAAGTTGTGATTTATAATCAACGAGCGTGCGATCATGCCGTAAACTATATAGACATGAATACATGAATATAACGGTATACATATAAATACATGTATTTTAATTTATTAGAAAATTTTCACGACACAATTCCCGTGGAAGGTGAGAAACGAAAAAAGAAAAAAGAGTTTAGTTTTTTTCAATTCTGAAACCTACATCTACATGACGGCCCTACGGGGCCCCGGATGCTACGGGAAAAACGACGTGCTGACGAAATGATTTATAAGGTATTTGCATTAAGAAATGAAAGGAAACTATGTATTATTCATACCCGGAATTAATTCCATTAGAAGGCTTTAAACCGACGCCGTAGCTACGTTGCAATATTAATTACAAACGCGTGCTGCGCCAGGGTTATTATAAAACGCTCTAACAACAAATTACAACTTTAAAAAAGAGAAGAAACAACAACAAAAAAATAGAAAGAAAACTGTGCGAAAAATAGTGATGGATAATTTTCTTTTTTAATTAAAAAACAAAGAAGATGAGAATTTAATTTTTTCATTTATCCATCTTCTTTTTTGTTAATCACTTCTGTGCTTCGTATGGTGTTCAAAAAAAAAGAAGTTATCAAAACAGACGCACTCAGAATTGGAATTAAAGAATAAAGAAAAAAAACAAGAAAACAAAATGGGCGATAAATAGTAACGAGTGAAAATTGTATAATATAAATTGGGAGAAAATTACGTTTTAGTATTATTCGTATATTATTGGTGTGAGGGGTAGTTGCAGTTTGCGGCTGGAACAGGAAACCCCGAGGAGGCGTGATGGAGTACTTTTGAAAGTGGAGAACTCTGTGTGCGACTTAAATCCCGTGACTGTGAAAAGACTGTGAGAGAAAAAAAAACTGAATAAAAAAAAAAAGAAAAAAAGAAAAGAAAAGAGAAAAAGGAAAGAAAGAAAAAAAATATAAAAGTGTAAGACGGAAAGAAAAAGGGGTTGACTTTCAGCTCTCCGATGTGGTTGTTTCTAGTCTTTGGTATGGTTTCTTTGATATAAACGACGGATTTAGGTACATGAATCAAAAACAACATCCATCGTCTAGTTTTCCTAATACTTTTCTCTTGCCCCAATATCTGCTCTTCTTAAAACTTCAACGTCTTATGAATATTTCACACCTATAACGCAAGAGAGAAAGAGAGAGAGAGAGAGACAACGTAGCGGCTACCCCGTGAGATTGAAGCCTGGTGAGCAATTTCTTTCATTTAAAACCCCTGAAAAAAAATGTAAAAAAACAAAAAAAAAGCAACCCCTACCGTATTACCCAAACTCTACAGCAAAAGCTTCGTCAAATTAAAGGCGCAAAAAATAACCAGCTTTCTTCAGAAATTCACACACCACCCCTCTCGCCACTTTCCGTCTGAATGAAGAAACCTAGACAATCGCAGCGTTTCAGACCTACTTTTATCCCTTTTTACTTCTCAATTCTTATTTTATTTTTATTTGTCGTGCGCGTGAAACAGGTGAAAAAAAAATGGAGGGTTTAGTTTCAGGTTCTTTTTTTTTCGTTTTACGAATTTATCAAATTTCTTATATATCTTACTAATTCCGGAGACGGACCATAAAAGAAGACGAGAGATGAGAAAGAAAAAAAAACCAAAATGTTGTAAAAAAGGAAAACCGCAATTACAGCAAGGGAGATGAATGCAACTTACATATACTTGAACTTTTCGTTTTATCACCCGCGAATGAAGGAGACTGCAATAGTAGGTTGCACTATGAAGCACGTGCCCAATCTCTAAAATCTCAGTTGCTCAGCTGCAGCTACGGTGCAGCTGCTTTTGCTAGCCGTTCGTGGGTAGGTACGCCGTCTTTTTACATCATGTCTCTCATCTACTGCTACAAATTTACATATACATACCACAGATATATATACATGCGGTAGAGATGTACATATAATATATATATATATGCTACTAGGCCATTCACCGCTAGCTACAGACATAAATTTTCAACCTCCCCTAATATCCGAGCTTTTTTCACCTCCGCGTCTTTCAAACTAACGTAACCAACTAAATTATATAGTATATAGAAAAAACTTACACGAATACAACCGCATTGAAATTTAATCTGTTTAAAAACTGTGCACAACCTTTGGAAACACCGAAAAAAGCTCTCCTTCAAATTATAACCCAATTATACCGGAACAAAAATCCCCACGAAATTCTTGCTAGGGTAATTTTACGTTCCAAAAAATCTAGAGTAGGTGGTACATGATATATTCAAAATATTTCTCATTTTCTCATTTTTCCTTCTCAATTCTATCAAATTATTTCTATCATTTATTCGTCTACTATGAGATACTCGTTTATACTTATAACTTCTTGTACCCGTTCTCATAAAATACATAAAATAGGTATATTAAGAAAAAAGTCCAGTTATGTTGAGCTCTTTCGTTGGTAATTGCGATGAAATAACGCGTTTTTTTTTCAGTGGATAGCGTGGTGAAGCAGGAGAATAAAATAATAGGAATGAATGAAATAAATAAATAAATGAATAAACAAACAAAAACAAAATGGGAAATGACTTCGTTAATTGCGTGCGGGATAAAAACGTTGGGTGGGATGAGGTAGGATGAGAAAAAAAAACTGTAACACCAAAAAAAGAATTGATAAAATAATGTGAAGAAAGGAAAAGATTCTTTGTTATACCGCAATGTATTATATACATTATACAACATAAATCCGTCGTCGTAGTCGTCATCAGTTTGAAGGAGCGAGGTCCTCCTGAAGGCAAATAGTAGAGAAAGAAAAAGAAAAAAAGAATAGAAAAAAATGAATAAATAAATTAAAAAAATGCTCCCGTATATTGTAAGAAAAATATACTCTTTCACCATTCACGTTCGTTTTACACTATTCACTCGTATACGACCGTATTCACTGATTGTAATTTTATTTAATGACCAGAAAAACAAATAAAAAACGAACGAACAAAAAAAATTAATTGAAAAGTTCGTAACGAAAGAGAGAGAGAAAAGAGAAGTAAAAAAAAAAACAACTTTTTTAATTAAGTAAATTAGTAGATCTTTCAGAAAATAAATCATCTGTCTAATTTATGGAGAAATGAAGGGAAAAAAAAATTGTTTATTATTGAATTTTTGCGGGGTGTTCGAAGCGACAATTTTTTTTTTTTTTGTTAATTTTGTTTAGCTATTCAGATTTTTTGTTCCCTTTTTTTTTTTTTTTTTGGGAAAGAATAAAAAAAAGAGCTGTGGGGAATGTTGACTGATATAATAAGGGGTAGTTATAGATTAAAATGTAACACGAACGAGTCAATTTATATGAAAATTAGAGGTGAGATATTGCGGGTACTTTACTTCAACCGCTCGCATCGATCTTGTGGTTTGATAAATATCTCCGGCTGTTTCATCTCTTTCTTCCTTCTATCTTTTACTCCTATACATTGATACTCCTTCTTTCGCCAACTTATATTCAAACACCAAGTTTCAAGTATTTCTCGCTGTCCCCAGTATAGCGACTATTTATTTCAAGGGGATGCTTTTCCACCTGCATTAGATGCATTATATAGATGAAAATGTTATTTCGCCTTTCATAATTCCCAGCTCATTCATTTGCTTTGTCAAAACTTATGATTATTAAAATACCGCGTTGAAACAGATTTTTCTTTTCTTCCCAAATAAGCAACGGTGCTTTTTTTTTTCTGTGGTTCCATCTTTGCACCCCCCCGTGAAGTGTTTCTTTTTTTTCTGTTATTTTAATGTCCTTCTGCTTTATTATGTTTTATCACGGTGATTAAATATTCACACTTGAGATTTAAATTCACCTGTCTTGAATATAAAATTAGACACGAGTTGTGGGAAAAAAAATAAATAAATTATAATAAAAAAAAAAAAATCTAACAGCTGTTCAGATCGCGTGCGATGAGTCGTACGTTGAATTTAAATTCACGATGGTGAGGAAAAATAAAACGACTACTTCGGAAAGAAATGAAAAGAAAAGAAGAAGAAGAATTTTACTACTGTTTTATTTCCAAAGTTTCCTCTTCTTTTTCTCTTTCTGTGTTTTTTTTCTCTCTCTCTCTCTTTTCTTTCTTCCCTTCCAAAAGCTTCAACAAGTACACACTCTCATTTTCTCACGATCAAACCGATGTATGATTCGAAAAGTGATCTATAAATGTACGTGAAAAGTTTGAGAAAAATTTTCAAAATCTATTTATTTTTGTTACACGAATATGATATTTTATCTGCGAAGTCGGGATTGTTCCGAAAACGAAAGAAAAAAGAAGGAAAAGATTTTTATCACATAAAATAATTTAAGGACTCGAAGTCTGCGGTGGTTACCATCACCTACTTTACCTGCAGTGCAGAGCGATGTTGAGTAGCGGAGTAAAGTTTGACTTATATACCTACTTCTAAATTTCAAATAGCGTGCAACGTGAAGAGAGATAGCTGCTATCTGTTGGTATTCGATAACTATTTGCTCAAGTTTTAAGTGGCCAACGTTGAAATCCGAGAGTCGAATAAATGTTTCATAGCCCCGCGTTACTCGCGGATGTTAGAAGTTGGAGGTACGGAGTTTTTCTCGAACGCCCATTTTACCACGTGCTAGCCATGCCGAGTCGCGAGGTAAAAGCTCTGTATAAACGTATATCTTTTTACATCATGTATACATAGCTATGTACCTGTAACTATTTCATTTACCGCGCTCCGCACCTCCTACATAAATACTTCGTTGTGTACGCGTTTATTACTATTATTTTGGAAAAGAGATCGCGAGAAAGCGCGCAAAAGGGCAAGAAGGGACCGCTTTCCACGTGCGTTTCGTCTGCCCTGAGGGAACGACTATAGTTAAAAATTCATCGAGCTATGTATAGTCGAACCTCGTATGAAACAGCTGTTACCTATACAATAGCTAAATTGAAGAAAGATTTTTACGCGGCACAAGTACCGATTATTTTATTTAATTTTGTTGTTTTTTCTTTTTCCTTTTTTCATTTTTATCCTTCACTCTCCGCGTTGATATCCTTTTGAAATTGCCTGTTTCGAGGGCCGTATACTTTTGTCTTCCTTACTTTTTCAGACATTGACTTTCAACGGTATTTTCCCGGGGTAATATGGTCGGTTTACTTTGGGGGTAACCAACTACGTTACATCAGATTCTTTTTAACGAAATTGAATCCTCGCTCTCTTCGCTCATAGAAAAGCTTCCGTACCGCTGCTGCTCGCTACTCCTGCATGTTTGTTAAATCGAATCCTGTTCGATACTATCGTTGAATGTGAGAGTCCATATCATCGGATACTTTGCTTGCTTATCCTACTTTTCAACTGATTGAAACGAACGACGATCTCTGCAGCGGCTGCTACCTGCCTGCCTCCCAGCCAGCCTATTCTACACCCCAAAAAATCAAGCCCGAAGTAGAAACGTATTGAGAAGAAAACAAAAGAAATTAGCAACGGGATGAAATTAAAAAAACAAAATGGAAGTAGAGTGGAATTACTGATATTTTTTATTAATTTTATTTTTCGTATCGTAAAATTCTTCAAGATTTTTCAAGATGGAACTTAGCTAGTTTTCTAAAATAAATAGAATTGGATGTAGAAGGAATTGGAGGCGGCGGTTGTAGTTGAGAGAAATGAAAAATGAGGAAATCGAGTTCCAGTCTCACAATCAAGAGTTGAGGAGGATATAACTTGTTGGACAAAGAGAAACCGGAAATTTAACAGCTTTTGCAGAACAAGCACCGTGCAGCGGTACTAGCGCAGCGTCTGCGAGGTATTTTTTTAAAAAATACGAAGCAATTAAAAAATCTAGAGCTCTACGAGCGTATACCTCGTGTACACTCTTGTTTCGTGACCAATGAACGTTTTGTCTTCTTCATTAATTCATTCATTTGTTTATTTTATTATTTATTTAATAAATATCACAAATGCACGCGTGCACGTTGAACGGACAAAAAAATCTCAACTGAATACCTGATATAATTAGACAGAAGAAAAACCGCGTTCGTTGCCTTAGTGGAGATCACGTCTCTTTTCACTCAAGATAATTATGTATACGTTTCATATACACGAGTTTTCTGCTATATTCTAGTTAGTCTCGTTATAATCAAACGAATCTCATGCATCGCATCTGCGAGTGTATAAAATTCTCGCTATCGCTATTAAAAACCCTTAATAATTAATTCAACTGTATAATTAATCTGCACTCTAAAAAATTTCAAAGACACACCGATGCTGAATTGAGCAAAAAATAACTTCATAACTCGACGATCGCATGTAGTTGTTTTATTATTATTATCACTATTTTTAATTTCTTTTCCTCATTCTACATATTTAAAGTGAAACACTAATGGAAATTATTTAATTAATTAGTACAATTGACGATAACGAGTTTGAAAAAAAAGAAAAATGGATTCATCACATTCTCTTACAAAATTGTATCAGCAGTCGCTCGTACCTAATTATTTTTTTCTATTAAAAGATGAAAATCCCGTTATCTTTGTTTAATGGGAATCTAGGTTACCTATTTATAAAAATAAACCATATCTTCTTGGATGGGGTTTATTTTGAAAACTACGCTTGAGAAAAAGAATTACCGTATAGTTGGTTCGCTTTTCTGATCAAAGAGATGCGGAAGTAATGGTCCGTAAATGTTTCTGAAAAATGTTAAATCGCAAGACGAAGATACCGAGAAGCGGAAGAGGATAAAGAAAGATGAAAATAAAAGCAAAAAAAGTGGAAAGAAAAGAAAGAAAAACAAGAAGAGAAAAAATAGAGTTACATAATATATAAGCACGTATATAGGGATGTATATATCTAGACATTAACGAGGGGGATGTTTTCGGGGTTGATATTATACACATAGTACCTATAATAGTAGAAGCTCTACGCCAGAGTTTGAATATTTAAAAACTTTCTAAAACGCGACAGAAATTACCTGCATAGGTTACCCTACGTACTACGTACATACATACGGACTAATAGCCGTATGACCCGTGAAAATTTCGGATGTGGAACATTTGAAATTCAAGTCGAAATTGCGTCCAGAGGACGGGGCAAGGGAGGTATAGAAAAGGGGGTGGGGAGTAGAGATATTATCCGCTGTGTTGGCGATCCTCCAGTAGTAATAAAAAAAAATAAAAAAAAAACTTAAAACAAAAAGAAGACAGAAAAAGAATTTAAATTAAATTTATTTTCTGTTTTGTCTTTAACGAGGCTTGTTTTATCGCTTTGGCTCGTGGCCCCTTTTTCTAATTGGCTACCTCGATGTTACGTACATTGAAAATGCATTCGACATTGATACGTGTTGTAAAGTGATAAAATAACAAGCGAAGAGTGAAGTTAGCTACGAATTTAATGGGTCACATATATATTTGTTGAAATTCTCTTACGGACCTCCGTCAATCAAACCAAGTTTGCACTCGCCTCCTTTACGAGGTACAGGAAATTCCTTCGATTCTTTTCTCTATAACACGATCAACGTGTGTTTATAGGGTCGAAAACAAAAAAAAAAAAATAGAATGGAACCTTTTCTTGATTAAAAGACAAAAAAAAAAAAGAATAAGGAAAAAGACGAAAGATAAAATAAAATAAAATTAAATAAAGTAGAGAGAAATAAATGAATCTAAAAATAAACAATGTAAGAAAAGGTGTAGTCCTGGGCGTAGCTGCATATGGGATTCTTTCTCTGTTTTTTTTTTTTTCAATGGTTCTTGAGATGGTTTTTGGCCAAAGGCAGGCCCGAGGGTCGTTCATGCCCCATTGCTTCCCCTTTGTTACCGGGAAAGTCGCTGAAATTGGAATGACCACTGTGATACCAACTCAGTGGACGCCTTAGACTTCCAATTCAATCGTTGGCACCGAAAAAGTACAAGACGTGGGTATTGGATATCGGTATAGACTGTATGAAGGAGAATAGAAATCGGAAGAAAGAGGAGAAAACCCGGAAATATATTTTATTTTTTTATTATTTCTACGTTCGTTCATTTATTCAGAACATTGTTTTTCTCAGCTGCATAGCTTTCGAACGTTTCTTATGCTCGTTATATTCGGACGATAGAATTTTCGAAATTGAGAGCAGATAAAAGAAAAATTGATAAAATGAAATCGTCCATCCCTATGATAACTTTATTTGCATTTCCATTTCTGAAATCGTTCTTTTAATGCCTCGATCGTTTTCTTCCCAATTTTCTTTTCCTTCTCAATGATCGGATTGACCATTCCGAACGAAAGAACCGCGTATTATAGACATCGTTGTCCCTTTCAACCATAATAACAAGGGCCGAGTATCCTCCTCGTAATATCGATGACTATACTATTTTAACCACGGTATATGAAGCTGCCCTTTCCACCCCGTTTCACCGTCCCTTTTTCTATCCTTTTTCTATCCTTTTTTTTCTCCTGTCTTTTTCACGGATCATGCAGTACTTGGCGAAACGGTGCGGCTGAATCTTCCATATTATATTATACCTACTTCTACCAATTTCATTCCGGGACGGATGAGAGATGTGCACGTGGTTTTTTGTTTTTTTTCTCCACGCGGTATACATTCCTGGAATTTTGATAACCCTTCCTTTTTTTTCTTTGACCCATTTTTTCTTCTTTCTTCCTCTTGCCACCCCTTTTTTTTCTTACCGATAAAGCGAAACGGATGAAATAATGGAGAATATACATAACGGAAGCCGAACCCCATGAGATGTAACTCCGTAGGAGAAGAAGAGATGTTCCTTGATGGGATGTGGTATATATATGTGTGTGTATCCCGTTGCAGACGGTCAGGGGTGAGTTAGTAAAGAAAAATGAGTGGGATTCAGTTCTACAAATGTTAGCGCTTACGGTAGAAGCTAGGTCACGTATTCGCAAAACCCGACAAGGCAAATCCGGGTAGAAATTTGGGGCGGTTTACTATTAGTGAAGGAAGGACCGCCGGCGCATATACAGTATTATGTGTATACCCCATCTGACATGGGCGTGCAGCACAAGCGTCGGTTCAAAATTACTTGGTCATGGAGAAGAGAAGAAGGGAAGGGAAAGAAACGGAACGTGGCTTTCATGGGAGGTTGTGTGAATTTGCCGTTTCAACGAATGAGAATAAATATTTGAATCGATCCTAGAGAGTTTGTAAAATGTCCAACCGAACGACCGTAGGCCTCTTTTTTTCTTCCCTTTTCTCACCACCCCGTCATGTACTTAACTCGAAATTCAAGGTAAAGAGATCCTTACATTTCGAACCCCAAAAGATTGATCGGGAAAATATTTAAGTAAGAAAGTAAATCGGCTTTTCTTTTTTCTTTTTGTTCGTTTGTTGGTTTGTTTTTTCAGTCAAATCTTACCCTCGATTTTTTGAATTATATATCCATAAAAAAAATTATCGTCGAACACACCGACAGGTACGACGAGTAACGTTTCTTGTTCGAACGATCTTCTCGTGCCCTTCCGTGTCCTTCGTGTCCTTAGGTAACCTTTCGTGTTATAGTGAATTTGTTCACGTGAGAATACCGTGAACGGTGAAACCATCTGTCAAATATTTGACAAGCATTCCTTACTCACATTAGAAGTTCTCTCTATGTATATAATATATATACCTATATGTGCACATATATATGTACGTACATGTACTACGCCACCGTATATCTTGTATGTTGAACAAATGACGAAACGGCTTGAATTTACTCGAACCTGATCGATTTTATCGAATCAATCGGAGGTATAGGGACGACGAAGCAGAGAGGACAACGGGACTCGATTTATCCCGTATAACGGAAGGTCCTAGTTGTCAGAGCAGGTCCTGCAGGCGATCCATCCACCCCCATCCATCCGGATACACTTCGCTACCAAACCAAGTGGGATAAAGTGAATTTTCCCAGGGAATAAATTCCCTGTATTTTCGCACTGCACATCCCCCTCATTTCTCCCCTTGTATTAATTTATTTACACTTATCCTCGCTTCATTCTTCTCAATTTTTATAATCCACTTCTAACGTGCGGTTAAGTATGATGAAATACAGCCGCATTTCATTGGATTAAATAACCACCAGCTACCGATGTTATATGTAAAGGACGTTATTATACGTATAGAAAAAGGTGAAAAATTACACTTTAAATTACATGCAGGTGTAACTGGTCTCTCTTTCTCTACGAAACGTTCGAAACGCGACGTAGAGATGGTATACGTATAACTAGCTACTATATGTTTTCCTTGCTTCCTTCCTTCCTTCCTTCTAAACCAACCCCTAGGAAAAGCGAGCCTCTCCGACCAACCACACCACATTTACATATTACTTCGGATATCAGCTACCGCGGGTCCAACGGCACATGGTATATATATGTATATGTACGCGGTATATACCATGACCTAAAAACACGTCGTAGATCCCGCGTGGATGGCGTTTAGACTCAGCGGAGAAAATTAAGTCTGCAATATTAATTCAACGAGTATACGACACATCGTGCGACCCTATACTATTCGTTCGCGGAAACCACTGAAGAGAAATCCTGAACTGGTGGAAAATAAGCATCCCTATTTCCACCGCAATGTCCTTGGAAATTCGATATCACGAAACAATATCCTGTACGCCCACTGAAAATTACGATAATGGTTTAACCGTTGTCGGACGATTCATTTTTCTTTTTTCTTCTGCTGAAAATTTGGCTTGTCATCAAAAGCTGAGAATTAGGAAGACTCGATAAGGGGTGAATTTCTCCTATTGTTCCGCCACGAGGAGCCTGGAAATTTGACAAACTAAACGTGGTTTAAAAATAATATAGAGAAAAATATTTAACCGGGTGTTTTCTGTATGAATTTTATTTTCCGCTTATTGGGATGCGTGTTACGTGGAACACAATTTTTTTCCGTGACCTCGAGTCCCTCGGTAGGTTCTTATGCGCCTAGGGATATTGATAAAACTTTTGTAAGATCATGAGACATTTTTCATGAAAATATTACAAGAGTGTTTTTTTTTTTTTCCAAGGTTTTTACGTTTTAACCGGGTACAGGTGGCCAGGACTTGGTTCTAATATACTTTATCTCGAACCTTAGGGGGTGAATAAACTTTTTTTCCGAAAGTGGTAGGTATATACTTGATATACATGTATAGTAGATTGTGTAAAAGCTCGAGGCAAAATGCGGAAAATATAAGTTGACGTCGTGTATCTACTTTTCCGAGTTTTGACAACGCTGCTGAAAACCAAACGCGGCAAAAATTATAAATAAATTATTCCGATTCGATCGTTGGAAAAATTTCCTATGAAAAAAAGAGAATAACAAAATAAATATGGATAGAAATGGAAGGGAAAAAAATATAGTATCTCGGTAACGTGTAGATATATAACCTAGTTGTACGTGAAATAAGGTTTCTCCTACCTAAGGATGATGGGAACTGTGCTCAGATAAAAGTGAGGAGAGTATTGCTCTTCTTATAGTAATGGGTTATACTCGTATATATATATATGTATGTAGAGCTAGTAGTCGCGACGACGTACACATTCGCTTGCGAAATCCTGCTTATATCGTGGAAAGAATATAAGTATAAAAATTTACGATATTGACGGAAAAATTGAAGTTTTCCAACGAATCTTGAGTTTCTTTCTTTTTTTTTTTACTCCCACCCTCTGGCATGTGTATAAATATTCGTATATGGTTTATGTATGTGGGCGTTTTTGATATATACAAAATTCACTTCCTGAAAATCTTTGAAACCTTGCGAATATAAGAGAATCTCCTTTATCCACCGATCGACAAAGTGCTAAAGGATTGTAGAACTTCTCGAATGGCGTAAAATTGAGAACCCTTAAAATTTATCATCAACTCGTGTCTATTCAAATGATGTCTGACTATGAGATTGTCGGGAATCGAAGAAAATTCTTTACTCTTATATACCAAAAGCACGTGACTGAAGTGCAGACGGTTAAAACTAACAGCGTCAGACGATAGTGGAAAACCCACGGAGGTAGTTCTCTTGTACTTCTTGCCAATCTGGAATAGTAGACGTTATAAAAATTTCTATGTATCTCACATAGGACTTACATATACATATATACCTGGGTACCTACCCAGATAGCTTCGCCCGTTACCATCGCATCGTATCGATACATATTTTGTATTGATAAAATATTTCAAGGCTATTTATCCTACGACCATTTTAGTTATAGGTATACCCTGCATACGATACCTACGTGGTAAACCGTATCAGCGAATATTGAGCTCTATTGGGAATGAAATTTTTTTTTTTGCTTTATTCATATATATTATGTGAACATATATTATTTGCTTGTTTTTCGAAAAATATTCTACAATTGTATCTCACGAAAATTGGATTCGAAAGCGGACGTTACATGTGCCATAAAATTTATCTCAATTTCAAAACTCCGAAATTTTTGCGAGGATCTGGCAATGAAACTTTTCAACAATACTTCAGCCATCTGGAGTTGAAAATTAGAGAAGGGTGGCCGCCAGACGATCGTCAGAAACCTTTTCTTTTTTTTTTTTGCTCTCTTTTTTTTTCAAACAATTCGAACGAAATACAACTTCGAATGATGTGGGTATTTTTCAATGAGTATAAAAATAATTCACGGTTTCAAAAATTAATTATCAGATCATTTCCACTCTCGAAAATTTGCCGAAAGAATTTTCTTTCTTTTTTCTTTTAATATGTTACTAACAAAAGTAACCAGCAGTTTTAGAAATGGGCTATCTCATGAGCGTTGTGAAAAAATCTTAAAGAATCGATAGCAGCATAGGCCTTCCAAAAATAGGAATAGTTTTATTCTTGGTTCAAAGTATAAATGTGTTCGGCTCATCCCTTTCATACTATAATACGAAGTTTTGGTCCACCAGCTATAACATTATCATAATCCTTACCACCTCGAAACACGTACCCGCCATAACAAAAGTTATCCTAGTGGAACCTCCACTGATCTTCACCCCTTACCCTTAAACCTACGGACAACCAGACTCCGCAGAATTTCCAACCACGCTTCGAGAACTCCAGGATCTAGTCAAACCCGACCTTTTTTTTTGTCCCCTCCCCCCTGTTTTTTGTACTTCTGTACCAGGTCTCTTCTAATTCATCCCCCAAAGATCGTTTTCTGCAGTGTTCGTGTAAAATTCGTGAGTTCGAATTTTTTACTATACACGAATCGTAATATATTTTCGTTCTCCCAAAGGATGACGGAAACTTATACTCTTGTATCTGGTGTCACTTTTTCATTTCGCCAAATTTTTTTTTTTCGTTCAGTTTTTTTTTTATCGTCGAATGAAATTTCGGGGGTTGATAAAATTCGAGGCCACGGTATAGATATACGTGTGTCGAGAAAAACGTGTTACCGCACCGATAACGTGTTAGCCTTGCGGGGGCGGGGAGAGT
Source organism: Athalia cordata (assembly GCA_963932425.1). NCBI lineage: Eukaryota > Metazoa > Arthropoda > Insecta > Hymenoptera > Athaliidae > Athalia > Athalia cordata. The sequence continues at coordinate 4,910,993 of OZ010627.1, forward strand.
TTGAGGGTAGAAATTGGCTGACGGGGGTGAGTCGAGGGGAATTGGAGGCACAAACAGGTAGTTACCTACCTAGGAGACTACGCCGGTATTAAAGCCTGCAGCATGGAATAGAGCGAGTAGTACAGTCAGCCTAGGTGCTGGTATATTTCATAGTCGGGATTAAGGCCGCAGCGTTAGCGCGGGCTGGAAACTCGAGGTGAAATTGGGAGGTAGGGAACGCTTATTCGCCAAATAATACCTAATACGACTTTTACTAGATATAGTCACCCGTGCGCTAATACGTGTTGAAATACCTGCAGACTCGATGCACACGTTCCTCCGACATTTCTCTCAATTAAATCTTAATGCCTTAATATGTACATTGTACAACAACGTAATATAATTCCGTCCAACACAATATATACGCTATGTATTCCATTTCCAACAAACTTTGAAGATATACGACCGGAAGATCGAATCTTAGGGTCCCAAATTAAAAGAAAAAATAATTTTCGTTCTTACATTCTTCTCTCTCGATTGAACCGTACCACGAGTAGTACGTTGGTCGATGGACTGACTGCTCTACTACGGGTTACGTAAAGAGGGCGGAATTTCAGAGGATGGTTCAGAATTTAGATAACGGAAGAGGTTAAAGGGTGGGTTACATATTGAGCTACTCGCGTTGCAGTATACCGATCGTTCCTGCATTTGCAATTTAAAATAGTTCCCGATTAAACTCGGTAAAGGTATAGCCGGTAGTTACCCTACACTCCACGAACTACCAACAGCTATACCCCGACGGCTCATATGACCTAAAACACTGAAACCCATAAATACATCGGACAAGAGAAAAGAAACCACTTTCGTATCACCTGATTCCATTTATTTTACGTATTATACATCGAGGGGATGAAGATCGAGATCTTGAAGAAAAATCTTGTCCCTGTGGTAAGCCGAGATTTAGTGCGTGTCGGGGGTAAGGAACCTTCGCCGAGGTATACGGCGCGGTAGGTTATAGGGTACAACAATAAACCCATTGCGTAACTTCGGAGCCTATGTACGTAATTGTTTTGGGTGGTCCTCCCCACCCTCCCCCATCCCATCACGCATTGTTGTAATTAGCCCTAGAGAACTTGAGACTGACTCAACTTGAGGTGCTACACACCCCTAAACACGCTTTGCTTCGTGAACCTTCCCTTTCCAACGGCTACGTGTACGTAGACCATACATATGCACAAAGGGGAAACGGTAGGATAACCCTATAGATACCCGTTATATCTATAACCACCCTATCTTAACAACCGAACACTATACACTATGGATATATACGTATACTTATCCTTGGAACTTTGATACATAAATTCATACGATGAATCCTCTGATCGTTTATGTTTTGCTGGAAAGGTGTTGTAGGTTTGTACATGGGTATATTGTACCTACGTATACGTGTGAGTAATTGATTTATTGGGCTTTACTATGATTTAGTTTTCTCATTCGATAAATTTTACGATACGTGGTGGTTGGTTATATATTTATCGTTGGTACAATTTTCGAACGAAACCGACTCTATATCTCCTTTGATAATTTTAGCGTGGTACGCGTCGACGGAATTTTCAATTTTCTCCGGTATGTAATTTAAATTGTTAATATTATGCAGAATCACGTTACGCGTCATTCGTTTGTCATTATGTATAATAATCGGAACTTCTATTACGAACGAGCCATTTCGACCGATAATTAAATAGAATAATTAATTAATTATAATACTACCACGGGCGAAATACGAGGACAATTTAACGACTATCAAAAATGAATTTCACATTTCAATTCTCGATATCGTTTTTCTTTTTTTTTTCGTCGTTTATGATTGAACTTGATTTATTATAGAAGATTAATTTACTCTGCAAATTTCTTGATGAGGTTAATTACTAAAAACTCCAATTATTTTTTTCCACATTCGCGAAGATATCGCACACTCGAGATGGTTCCTCCGGCAACGCGGTTAGTTTAATTACGATTCAGAGAAAAAAAAAAAAAAAAAATTATGTCGATTTAAAATTTTCAGTTTTCGGGTCAAACGTGGTTTTAGTATATGATATGAAAATTTTGATGCGTGTCGGTTCAAGTGACACTCGCATCGCGGAAGAATTTCCTGCAGTGAAGATGACGAGTTTTTATTTTTCCACGAATTTATTTCGTTTCGAAAAGAAATAAATAATAAATACGCATACATAGGTATAATTCAATATCGAATTTTAATTAGGTATTACTACTTCACTTTTGAAATATCTGATCAAAAGAACGGGAGAGAAGAAAATAAAAAGAACGCCTGTTGTTGTAGCCGCTGGTATTACATGCGGGGGGTAAGAAAATTTTTTAATCTGCAGGGGTATCTTTTATTTTATTATTTGATTTACTTATTCATTTTTCTTCTTTTTTTTTACTGTTGTTTTTTTTTTTTCTTTATTTGTTCGCCTCCATTCTTTTATCGACGTAAATGCGGAGGGAATATATTTTGCCACGTGAATCTGCACGGAGCGGGAGAAGAAGAAGAAGAAAAAAAAAGAAAATATCACGTGGAATAGGAAAAGGGCCGCGTAACCGCGCGGTAAGAGCGATAAAAACGAGCTGGGAGATTTGCAGATGTTCCATTGAGTTTTATTTGTCGACTTAATCAACTCTGCGCCAAATTTCCTCGCACAACTTCTTCTCTCTCTGTTATTTTCTGCGTTCACTTTCCACGCTCTCTTTTTCCTCGTATCCATCTTCAGGTCATTCAACAACGACGGACGCATTTATTCACTCACCTATAGCTACGTTCACGTTTGTACGTTCCCGCTGCTGTTGCTGCTACTGCGGTCTTGATGTGTGCTTTTATAAAGCTTTCGTAGAAAACGAAAATGAAAAAAGGAAAGGCCAACGTACCCCGGAAGTCGATGAATTAATTTTCTCTTTTTACTTGTCCAACGGACGTAAAAAGTAACGCAATGAAAAAGTATAGAAATAAAAGGAGAGAGAGAGAGAGAGAGAGAGAAAAAGGCTGGGGAAAAGATAGTAGAGGAAGAATTCTCCCCTAATATAGTGTAGTTACTATATATAGACGAAAAGCTTCGGGTAGCTTTTTAAGAAGGAAGAGAACCGCCATGCGCCAACTTGAAATTATTTCAAAGTTCCTTAGTTCCTTTACTACTTGGGCTTTGTTTTCCGGGGGTTGAAAATCCGGGTTAAAGGTCGGATGGTCGCTCGGTCGGTTAGTTGATTTCTTGAGAAACAACTACCACGCCTCCACTTTTTTACGTCCATGTATGTACGTACCTACGATATATCCACGATGTACGTCGTTACACGTTCCGCACATTTCGTCGTTTTACGTTTAACTAAACTTAGCGATCTTATTCGGCATCACCCATCCTCGGGAGGTGGTAAATTCGATTCTCATAAAACACGTCGTGGTTTTGCTATATTTCGACCGAAAACCATCACCGATAACATTTCATCCCTTGAAACAGTTTTGAACCACAAAGATTTCCTATCTAAAGATAATAAATACTCGAAAGGTATAATAAATCTGAATAGAATCCAAAGTCTTTGAAGTCAGGCTCATCACGATCATCCGAACAAAGTCTCATCATCTTCTTTAACTTTAAAGAGAAAAAACAAAAAAAAAAGAATAAATCGTCAAAGTAGCGGAGAACAAAAAAATTCATGAAATATTCGGTCCGATGGGGTAAAAAAGCTCAACAGTTTTTTGAAGTGATACAATTCCGAGAGCAGAGGGCAAGAAAAATATTTTTTTTAGCAAAGTTCTTTTTTTCGTTTTTTGGTTTACCCTTACCCTTTTCTCTTTCCTTATATTCTCCTCCTCCTCCTCTTTGCCAAATGCCTTCTCAAGAGTACGAGGGTAAAAGAGATTGTTGTTTGAATTTTAAAGTTTTTGAAGAAAACCGAGTGAGCTTTATTCTGAGAAAGTGTGCGGTATAACGTTACATCCTACATACATACGTATAATATTACCGTCAAGTTATTCCTACTGGGACATCTGCCCGCGCATTGAATAGTTCTGATAAAAATTCAAAAATATTACCTAAGCATATATCGTTCGGCATGCATATCTATACATATACGTACGTACATAGCGCATACATCGCACCGGTACGTTCGACGACAGCTGCTACCTACCTAATACCTACGTCAGTCCCGCGTTTGGCGCGAGTGGAAAAGAGGGAGGAAAATATACACATACGTGGTGCAGGTCGTGATGGGTGATAGCTTCACCTTACAAGAGCGAACTGCCATGCCACTGGAGTAAACTTCACCTAAGCTCTCAGATTTATAGCTTCACCAGGGTGAATAATGTCCGTCCTTTACTTCGCGGGCCAATTCCAAGCGATACAATATCGCCTTTTTCTTTTTCTTTTTATTCTTCTTATTCTTACTTGCAACCAGCTTCGATCGAAATATCCGCATACATATATACTATAACCCATCTCTACTCTACACAATATCTGTATTCCCCAACACAATTTCTCCTCCTATTTTTCACTCTACAAAAGTGAATTTTTTCGATCGATCAAATCTCTACTCCGTTATTAAATAATCTGTACCGGAAAATATACAAAAATTATATCCGATATACTGCAACGAAGCTTTATAAAGAAAAAAGTATGAACAATAACAATTCGCTAACGATAAAAAAGAACTGCACTCCAATTTCTAGGTTCTTTTTCTTTTTTTGGTTTAGAAATTTTTTTTTTACGACAAATTCTCGCGGTCAAAGGGATGATCGTGCGTTGAAACTATTTCGGATACCTATACACAGAGTGATCGGGGGAGCGTTGCGCGCAGGAGCTAAGCCGGATGAAATAGGGGTGGAAAAGGGGGGAGGGGGAGGGGAGTGGATCGGTGTGAGCGGAGTGAGCGGAGTGAAGAGGAAAGAGAAAAGAGGGATGAGGTGACGATGGGTTTTCTCGGGTGGATATATCCGTTGGTGAGGCACAAAGGGAACCTGTGCAACCCTATTAGATGGTGTACAAAGGCCTATGGAGACACAGGGTTGATCTGACGAGCCATAAAGAATCCGAAGACGATATTAACTTGACCCGACAAAGACTCCTCCGGTCTCGGTTTCGTGATTCGGTAGAAGCGGCAGCACCGGCACCGGCACCGGCACCGGCGACAGGAGAAGCAAAACCGAAAGCACCGGGTCTATCTTCCACTTGCTCGCTATTCGCAAAAGGTTCTCCGCAAGCTCAAAGACCTTGGGGATAACTTGACCAAGTTCCGATGGACCCCAAAGGAAAACGAAGATGAATTTCTCCATGAACTCTCTACAATACTAAAGGATCCCACGACCGATCCATGCTCCAGTGAAAATCGGTACCCCGATTAATTCGCTCTATAATACAGAACACTAAGCGAAAAGCTTTCTCAACTTTTTTCTTATTCATTAACAAAACTAGGAAGGATCGTTGATAGAATTTAATTAAATTAATTATTCAGGGACGTACTCTCGATTCCGCACCGCACACATCGATTGAAATAGGGTATTGGTTTCCTTTTTTTTTTTCTTCTTCTTGTCCGTCAACAATTCATCGTGAAAACGTATATCGGCACCAGTTTTAATATACTTTATTGAAAAATTGTAAACTAGATTCCGCAAGCTCCACTGCTATAGTTTTTTTCCATAAGTATTCCTTTCATACATATTCTTACAAGCTATACTCTGATAACAAAAAAAACATTTTTATACTTACTTCCTTCTTTCTCTCTTTTTTTCTTATACTTGAGTGGGAATTGTAAGGGAAATGGGTGGAGGGGGGAGGGGGAGGAAGGGGGGGACGTTTAAGTCACCGTACATCACAGTAGTCTCACTGCTGCAGTAGCACTAGCTACCCACCTATACGTTATATAGCGTGTAAGCTTGCAGCTAAAGCTCTTTTGCACGAGATTGACTATTGTCTTGGTGAAAACAGCCTTTCTTCAAGTATTTTATAAAGACATCCCGGGGAGACTGGCTCTATGTATACCGAAGCTTTTCAACAAAAATATGAAAAAGAAAAAACTATAGAGTACAAGAGACGGGAAAAAAAAAAAAAGAAAAGAAAAGAAACTAGGCGGCAATTTTTCTGCACCTTTCTACCGAAGAGAGTATAATATCTATGGAGACTATAAGTTTTGATAGAAACTTTTCGTAAACTGCAACGCTTTGATTTGAGAAGCAGCAAAAAAAACAAAAAAAATCAAACGAAAATTATGGCACAATTCTTTCTTTTTGTTTTCGATTTTTGAATACCCTTTCTGAGATTTTCAATCAGATCTTTGAATGACAATATTTTTCCGTTAGGAAGAAAGAGAAGCAAAAAAGTAGGATGGATTTATTTCACGGAACTGACAATGCGAGTCTGATTTTGTGATCTGGTGTAAATTACGGAACATCGGGATCCGCCGATCAGGGTGAGCGAAATTCGAGCTGTTTTTGAGTAGGGACGGTATGAGATAACGGCAGTTCGTGAGTATTAAGCGAAAAGTTTGATGAGAAATTAATCTTCGATTCCCAATTTCTACGTTATATATATATATGTATATACCTACGTATATACCCCCTCCGAATATAATAATCCTCGATTCGAAAACCCCGTCACTAACGATGTTCGAAATAAATTTTTTCATTCGAACACACGACGGACGATCTTTGGGGAGAATAAAAAATGTATGCTGTATACAAAATTAGGGGTGCGTCGATCAGAAACTTGAAGACTTGAAGAACAAACAGAAGAAAAAAGAATGAAAAAAAGGGAAAAAAAGAAAATTCTTCTTATACACCGACGGGAGATTTTACACCGCAATCCCCGTTCCTAATCGCCTCTGTTCGTCGTTCACCTCCTTAGGGGTTGAATGACGTCCTTAAATATTCATGAAGACGTCCTACCGCTGCACCAAGCGATGGTGTGACAACGGAAGTCTAGGTTTTACTTGTCACCTTTATCGACAGCTTAATAAGTTTATCCGTTGTGGCAGGTAATTCGTCCCTTATATATACCTTACCCACCACTCCTCCCCCTCCTCCCAATCTTCAGTCACTTCTCAAGTGGGTCGTTCTTCTCAAGAGTCCACAGGGGGGTTTTCTGAGGGCTATAGGAGTGCATCGTCTTCGGGTAAAGCGCTGCTGGGCTCACGCCAACGACCCCATCCAAAAGTCGAGCGGTATATATAGCTATGTACACAGCCAGCTATTGGTGGGGTCGATAAAAGTTTCGAATTTATTTTACCGATCAAGGTCACGTAAGGTATACGGAAATGAGAAACTTTGATGATGATGAATTTTGTCTTTCTGTACAGTTTTTTTTTTCCTGACGCCTGTATTAGATTCGTTCCTCTCACATTTTTGTTTGTGAAATTTTGTGAAATAAAAAATGTTCTCGCTCCCGTTTCTTGCGAAGTAAAGTATAACGTAGCGGGTGATCCGGGTCCGCCAATCTTCCGGACAGATCATAAAAACGGGTTTCAAACGATACACATATAATCGGGGAATTTGGTGACCGCATTTTTATCCCATTTCTGTCAAATATCTCCGCGGCAAACCTTTTTCTTTCATATTTCTCTAGTTTCCTCCATCGCTTTTTTTTTTCTTCTCTCACCCCGAATTCCCTCTCAGTCTGCTTGTTCTCATGCTTCTTTTTCCCCCGCCCTCACCACCGTTTCCTTCTTCTCTTTTTCTCGTTTTCACCCCCCAAAAATCGGAAAATACGCGACGAGTTTTCTTCGCACATTCACCCAGTCGTGCGGTGCGGTTCGGTGAAAGAAGCCAAGCAATAATCTCTAATGGCACAAGCCATCTAAAACACCTCTCGGTGTGTCGGGATTGGGGGGGATGGGGGGATGGGGTTTTTGGTACATAAAACAAATACATGCTGCTCCAACACATATGTGGCACACCCTATAACGTGAGTAATACATATAATAGTCTTAATACCTACGAGCCACGTGCCATACCTTACACCCCCATGGCTATACATGACTCGGCGGAAAGGAATGAGGGGTGGGGCGGGGAAGGGAGGGGGTGAGATCTGAAGAGGAATGAATGGGGCTGGAGCAGCGGTGGCTAACTTATTGCAAGAATTACCAAAATATAGGGTTATCGTAGCGGTGCTAAAGCTACCTAGTAGGAAAGTATATAGCAACCCTCTCAGAATATGGCTTACACCGGGTGGTAATGGACCTCAGACTTATAGCGCTCGACACCAAAGTGTAGGCAAGTACATAGGTATATATCTACAATGTCAGACATATAAAACAAAACGTGTACAGGCTCTTGTTACAACAGATTCACGTACACGGAGATAAATAAATATAGATATACTGTAATCAACGTCGCGTACCCACCTAGCTAATGAAAAATGAATGCCACTACTATACGGATGTACCTAAAGCCGAGATAATGGTAGGATATATGGACGAAAGTTTCGAGTGTAAAGCTCATTATATTTTATAATTTAATGATCAGAAGAAAGGGTTTTCAGGTATAAGGGGGTGATCTTTGATATGAATTTTTAATACATTTAATTTGGTCGTTCGGATAAGCAGATTAGAAAATTACTAACTTTTCTTTAGTCTTTTTCTTTTCTCTCTTCCATTATTGGAGGTGAATGATTTTTTTTTTTCTTATCAAAAAGTTGCGGTCCTGGTAATTCAACTTGTGTGAGGATGAAGTTTCATGATTATATTCCCGTTACGTATATATGCGTCAAATTTGATTGATAATGGAGAAATGCATCGCATGAGTTATTCGATGCATTTTTCATCCGGTTCGTAAAAAGACGGACCCACGGATTCAGGTCGAATAACTTTTGAAACTTGTGCAATTTTGATTCCGTCACATTTGCATACAATTTTTCCGAAATTTTTTTTTTCCTGCATTGCAGAATACTTAAAACGACGTCTGCGGTCAAAGACTGAGCAATATTTTTAGTGACCGCGATACACGTTTATAAATCTTGAGAATCTAGTTTTTTATGCATGAAATAAATTGAACCGAGATTGGCCCACTTTTGACTTGGCTCAAGTTTTGAGCTGTTCTTAGAAGCTGACGGAATCGATTTCTCGCCAACTTTTTTTTTTTCTTCAGATTCTTGCATAAAGTAAATATCCATGTAGCAGATATGTCGATACTTTAATACTGGAATACGATAACGTAAAGTTGCCTGTATGTATAACATGCGGTAATGACATTTCGTTCGACCGTTTAGTCATTCATTTTTATTTTAATCGACGTAGAGAGTGAGAAAATTGTGGGAAAAACGTGTAGGAAAAATCGAAGAATCGTCGTGCGAAGCCAGGAGTTTCAGGATCCACATGCCGCGGCCACTCCCTATTCTTGTTTTGGCGGTGAACGAATTTATTGGAAATAAATCAGGCACCTGTTTTGCGTTGTTTCGGGACTCCAGGGCTGCTCTGCGGCGAGAATGAACTAAAGAAAACGAATTAATGGTGATATATAATGTGGAATGAGGAAATTATTTTTTGTAGATTTTTTTTTATTCTCATCCCGTATGGTAAAGTAAACGAAAACATCATACAACACTGTGGTGCAGTTTGACCCATATATTGGACGATCAAATTACCGGCGATAGTCGTTGAATTTAATAATCGAATACGTTTTGATTTGATAATATTTGACTTCACCTCCGCAGTCATTAGCGAATAATCAATGAGGAGATGCGGTGGTATCGAGTGTCATTAAATTCAGCCGACGAAGTCAGAATTGAGTTTTCTATTAAAATCGACGTGACATTATAAACGGTGAACAACTGTTTGGGACAAAATTATTACAGTTTTTTTTTATCGATTAAATGATAGATAATCGATATAGAAATATACGTGTACCGTAATAGTTTGATACATAAAATGAAATTGAACAAGATTAAATGAACTGAACTGAATTCAACAGAAATTGAACGGAATTAAACCGTACACCAATCTGTTCATCTTGAAAACGTTGTCCGTCTCTCAGAGTCCCTAGTCCAATCTTCGGGTCGAAAGTCGAGATGATAATCGCGCAAGGAGTGATTTTAAAATTAGAATCTCCACTCGTACATAGAGTAAGTATATAGAAGGAATTAAGGAGTAAGGAAGAAATTAAATGGAAGGTAATAGGGAAGGATAAGAGAAGAGGAAAAGTCAATTCGGAATCAAGATAATTTGACTTTAGCTTTTCTCAGATCAAGAATGAGGCATCTCTCTATGTATATCAGGATATAGAGTTATACCAAAAAGTACATGACAAACAAAAAAAAAGGAAAGAGAAAAAGCAATTTAAAAATAACTTCCCCATCGCGAGAACGTAAGAGGATTTTATTTCTATATTTTTTTAAAATAATCAATTCAATATATCGTCGTATGAATAAAATTCATAAATGAGACTTGGAATTTTTTTACTTTTTTCCCCCCTCTTCTCAATTCGTCGGCTTTTTATGTTCACCGAGTTCAGATTACAAAGAAAAAGCGCTTTTTTTCATCTCTATAGACAACGTACCTAATTAATTAACTTATATCGGGCAAATACATTATTTGGTATATGTATAATTCAACCGAAGTTTGGAATTCGTTGTGACAAAATGAAAACGAAAAAACGAAACAAAAAAAAAACAGAAAAAAGTAAACCAGATAAAAGAGCTGATGCGGAGTCAAGCTGAGCTTTGTGAGCTTTTCGTGAGCCACTTTGGGAAGCGAATCTACCGCGAAACATATTTATATTCGCAACCTCGGTTCAGAATATATGGGAGCTTTCTTTATAACCATATAACCCAACTACTATACTGCAGCCACCGTTGAAAAGTCCAACTTTATATCAGACTTACGATCCTTTGTTTGAGGGAACTATATACTATGTACGGTGCACTCTACGCTGCACCTAGAGTCTATGTGGGGTAAGAATTACAGAGCAACTTAGATCGAACGATAAGAACTCTCGCGGTGCGGCTGGAAAACGAACTGACATTGGAATCGTGTGCCTATGAAAGTAAAAAGAAAAAAAACACAGAAAAAGGTAGAAAAACTGTTGGGTGATTAATTTAATAGCGAGGTAAATTGAAAGTTTTAACAAAAGTAATTCAAGCCTCGGGGACGCGAAGTTGGATTTTATTTTTCTCTTCCTTTTTCTGAAGGAATGAAATAATGAAGAAGATGGCTGCTTATATTGGAATGAAATTCGAGCCACTCGATGATAAGAATTAGGGTTGATTTTCACCTAATGCGTAGAAAAAAAAAAATCTCACGAAATTCGTTTTCACTTTTAAAAAAGATTCAGACTTTGATTTTTAACTGCGGGATGATTTGTGTTTGTAGATCTCTCGGATTATTTCAATCCTACAGATGATTTAACAAAAGGAAAAAAAAAACGAAAAAGCCATTAAGGTGAAATATGTACACTGTGATAATGGCCTAGAATATTCCCGACGTTTTGCAATATTTAGAATCTACATTATCTGATTTATTTGTTGCCAAAGGTGGGAGGAGGTATGAGGTAGTTACGTTTATAATGGAACTCTTAATCTAAGTAGAGCGAGTTTGAAGAATTCCCAGCCGAGCTAAGAATGAAAGTTTTTTTCAGGAATAAAAATTGTTGCTCATCCCTATCGTATATAATCCGTTCCACAGAAAGAGAGAGAGAAGGTGAAAGATGAAAAAAAAAAGAGTAGGTTTCAAAAACATCGGATAAGATTGTTATTTTTCGAGCGTATGCGGAGGAACTAAAGACGGAGACTCTAATCTGTGTAAAAATATTTAAGGGATGATGGAAGAATAAGCGAGCATCTTGATGAGGGTTATAACGTTGAAGCTTTTGACGACAACGCGTCCGTTACGTTCCCTAGTGTTCGAGATTTGTTATGCCCCGAGGTCCATGAGATGAAAGAAGAAGAAGACCTTGGATGGTGTGTAAGCGAGAAAAGGGATGAACGTCTGTTCATTTTTTTACTTTCTATTTTTTTTAAATATTTTTTATCTCCTCTCTTTCTCTCTTCTCTTCGTCTCAGTATTTTTTCAGTCAAGGTACTCCAAAGAAGCGCTCGCATAACGCTCTTTCTAAAATTCTCAAATCATAAATCAAAACCACACCGCACAGTGCGTTCGCCGAGGGAGAATAAGAAATGTGAGAAGAGTAAGAGAAAAGAAAAAAAATGGAAGGGAAAATAAATAAAACAAAATATGTATATATATGTATAATACATACACACATATATACATATATACAATATATAAATTTTCACCTTCAACAAACTGTGAAACAGGTCTTTCTCGGCGACAAGTTTAAGGAGATTAAAGTCACACCCTCTCATCCTAACTTCTTACCTCTTTCTGAAACTTTTTTTCTCACCGGTTTTTTCTTTTCCTTTTTTTCTTTTTGTGTTTCAATTTTATTTCATCGTCATGTACGTACCTTGTACTAGATTTTACACTGTGTAAACGATATACACCTAATGTGCAGGATATATTGCATATATGATCAGCTATTGCGTCTGGTTTCGCATAGCAATCCGCGAGTGTAATCTATAGTTGATGAATCGTAGGGGATGAGGAGGTCGCTTTGTTTCACGAACAAGAACAACAATACCCTTGTGGGGAACAGATAGACGCAAGATATCCATATATACACACACATGTGGGTATGTGCAGATGTGCACGTACGAACTATGCATACGTATAGTTACATGTACACAGCTACGTATGTACGGAAATGCAAGTAGACAGGTGGATGGCCGATTTGTCCTTCGTTGTCTGACTGGCATAATACCCTACCCTATATACACACCCCCTCTTCCCCCCGCTGCCCCCTCGGGCCCCACCCCGTAGTTTAATCGCGACGCACTCACGCCCCACTTGTATTGTCGTACCACCGTTCAATCTATTATAACAATGTTCGATCAAAGGATCAACCGTTCGATATCCTGAGCCATTTCAGATATCGAAACATTAATGACGCTCATTCCATCATTTATGCTGTAAAACTATACACCAGGCTTGTGCAGGGGTGGAAAAACAGATTCCTATTTTTTGCTCCCTTTTTAAACCGTCTTATGACGTTGATACGTTACACGATGAAATAAAGATTTCTAATTACTATTTTGGTTACGTAACAACATTTGACGACGCGTGTATAATAAGGACGTGATGTAAACGAATTTGATTTAATTTTTTTTTTTCATCCTGTAGGAAGGAAGGGGAGTTCGGGTATCGTTTGCGAAACTTTCAAGTGTCTCACTTTGGGGAGGTGGGTTGTGTAGTTCGGCATGGAGAGTTTTGGCGTTAGACAAAAGAGAGGAGGGTGGAAGCCGTTTGTAGGTGAAAAGTTTTCTGATAGCAACGGGAGGATAGGAAGAACAACCACCAACTGGAGAACGCTTCCATCGTTTATTCAACCTTCGTTAACGGGAAGGGAGGTTTCGACTTTATGGCCGATAAATTTTGGAATTTTGTCGTATAACGTTGCAGCAACCCTGCGACTTGGTTCTTTTTCATGCTGTAGGTAGTACAACCAACTTATAGACCCTTATGTTTTATTCACCGACTTACTTCGACTTCCTACTTTCAATGACTTGATAATTTTTCCTCCGAAACTAACGCGGGGAAATTTTACGCAATGTGAATCTGAAAAACCGTTGTTAAATAATCGAGGCTAGAATATCTATAGTTCATTTTGTCTACTTTTTTTTTTTGATCGCGGATCGAAGGATACAAATGTCAATTCTACGAAGTTTTGTACATCCTGACGGAACACGTAACCTACGCGCTCGATCGCGTTGCCCCAATTTCTGCAGAAGCTGTGCAAAGCTCGGTTTATTTTAACTTTGTGTATATTCGTGGCAATTCGTGGTCCAGTAAATTGGCCGAGCAATTCAAACCGCCTAGCCTGCCTGCCTGCCTGCAGCCTACTTGCCTGACTGTTGGCAAACCAACCAGCCGAACTCAGCTACACCCAGAAAACCAGCCGATAATCAACCTGAAAGAGAAACTCGTTGCGAACTTTACAGAAATTAAACAGTCCGAACACGCGTTAACTTTTTCCGCACGTGCGAACCAAATTCTAGCTGATCGAACCTCCACCGTTTTTGATGGGTGATCCATATGCATTTTGCTATTTTTTATGCATTCGGTAGTTTTTCATTAAATAAACCGATCGATCATTCTTTGTTCTTTTTTTTTGTTTGTAAATTTTCTCATACAGATCGGATGGATGAAGGATGTTTTAGGGTGAAGTAAATTTTTATTTATTCAAATAGTTTTTGGCAAGCTTTCTAATTTGCAGATACGAATACCACGCGTATATGTAAAAGATCCTCTCGAGTTCTCCTTTAGTGACCGAGATGAGAGCCGGCGGATATAACGCGTCCTATCGATCGGAGATTCCGAGGTACTTCCGGTGGTCCGTACGTAGCAGATATAGAAATACGTATATAGATGAAATGTACGTAGACTACATGTACGTATATACATGTGGAAATATATATACATATGTATATAGACATATATAGGTCGGAAACGTAGCGGGACGTTGGCGCGAATCCAAAGACGCAGGGGTTTTATGGGAAGGAATCAGACCTGAAATTTAGCACACGAAAGTCGACAACTCTTCCCGCTTTATATCCGCGGCGAATGAAATAAAACACGAAGTTAGCGGGTTTCGGAATACCCTGAGAATCAGGAAGAAAATATACAGAAAAGAGAGAGAGAGAGACAAAAAATGATAATGTATCACCGAAACCGGAAAGAGAATCGCAATAACCTTTCTCTCCAGCTATGAAACAACTGAAATCACGCTCTCCTTCTTGTCCTCCTTTCCTCCGATCCCACCACAAATCGTTCGACTTGCGAAAGATCTATTATACTTTTATTCAGTTAACATAGATAAAAAGTATAACGAAATGAGTACATTCATATGGATCGTGATAAGAAACGGGTTAATTCGAACTGCGACCTAATTTCCGGTTCCTAAATATTTCTTTTATGACTTGGTGTGTTTTTTGAGGATGCTAAAAAAAACTTTTCCCTTTTTTCTTCCTCCACCCCTTTATTTAATTTTTCTCGATGAATTTTCCGCTGCAAAACATTCGGTCGGGTCGGGACATAATTTTCTTCGGAATAATCAAGGGTTGAAGAGTCGCGTGAGTCCGGGTGGAGACAGTTGGAAATCAAGATAAAGGAACACGACGTTCAGTGGAAAATAATCTCAGAGTCAAGATCTCGTTGGACTCGTATTGTGCCACTGTTCACTTATTTATACCATGATATAAAAAGAACGAACACCCGCACACGGATTTTCTCTTTTTCAACTTTTTTTCTCTACGAGTGTACGTCAAGTAAAAATATATATCTATGGCTCGCGAGAGCTGCAAAAACCGAAGTAAAAGAAAAAAATAAATAAAGAAAAGAACAAAAATGAACAAATGAATAAATAAAAATAAAAGAAAAAGAGAAAGGGTTGGAAAGAAGAGTTATTCCGGAAAAGCAACAACGGAACGAGAACGCCTCTTATCGCAATTTTTTGCTCTTACCCCCCCGCATATCCACCCTTTAATTATTTCTTCCATTCGCTATACATATTTTCTGTACTACCTATACATATATATTCCTACATATAAATATAATCGTATATTTTTTAACACGCATACTTAAACTCTGCACAAATTCTGAGCTTTGAAACTTCCGGCATTCCGTAACTCCTGCAGCAACTCGTAGAGTATTTCGTATACCATGAGTACCGACAGTAAAAGCTCAGTTCATACTCCAACCTCTACTATATACGGACAATCGCAAGAGCATTCCGTTGGTAAAACCATGTAGGTATAGAACTCTTCTTCTTCCCTTCAGTTATTATTATATTCCCTGTTATAAGGGTCGCCCCAGTGGCAGGTAAGCTACCACAGCAGTAGGTATACGGTACATCTCTATTTGCATTATTTTTTCTACCGAAAATTTCTCGTTACTGTTCAAAAAACTGTAGTTTTTTTCCCCCATTCTTTTCTTATCTATTCGCACGGTTTGTTCCGAGCTGGGAAAAAAATTTCAGTCGTCCTTGGTCACCTTCTCAGCGTTCGATAGATTTTTCAACCGTTTTGCATTCAACGTTCGGAAAGAAAAAAACTTTGAGAAAAAAAAAAATAAGTAAGTGCGACCAAGGGAGGTATAAAACTTGAGGGAATCTGAACTGGTTCCAATGAGTTCAAACGACGGTTAATATCGGTTGGAAAACGCGAGGTTATTATGCGAATATGTTACGGAGGTTGAAGATAGTGCAAATTTGACAAAATCACGTCACATACACCCCCGCCTGCATCGTTCTATATATTTTTCCATTTTATTTTCCTGTTCCTTTTATTTCAGGTTTTTTTTTCAATTTTTTTTTTTTTTATCAACATCCCTCTTTTTCAAACAGTTCGCGACCCCCCCTTACTTCTCAAAAAGAAACTTTTATATCTACCCCCTTCAAGTTTTTTTCCTATCTACAATATTCCACGTGTAGGGAGAGAGAGATATGTGTGTTAGAATACTAGTTCAATTTCTGGGGAGGAAATTGGCTTAGATTTTTTTTCTTTTTTTTTTTTCGTCGCACACACACCCCCTGTATATAATAACCTTCGTACTTTCTTTCTTGAATCTTTCCTTTTTTTTTTTCTACCGTTTTTTTCCCTTTCGCTCCGGATATACTTGATCAGTGAAGTTTTCCTGGTTTCGTTTTTCTCATTTCTCTCGTACGTAATATGAAAGAGAAATATATGTGTTCGTATATTGCTTAAAATCTGATTTCCTTCAACAAAATTGATAACATTTGGTAGTCTGTTTTATTTTTTATTTTTGGAAATTTAAATATTCTTTGATCGGAGGAGTCGGGGGCGAGCGTTCGGATCGATTGCGTTTCGTGTTCGCTGCAGCGATCGGGTCATTGATGCGTGATTTTATAGTTGATACGATCGTAATCGAAGAGAAAAGTCGATGATCATTGTATTTTACGTTCGTTTGCGTGCGTGCGATCGTTGACGCGTTAAACCGTGAAACTGCAAAAACGGAAAACCAATTAAAATCGTATCGACATCAGATTACAGATCCCATTAACCGTTTACCAATCTTTTTCACGTATAGACGCACTCGTTTATACCTACAAGTATAACGGGGAAATAAACGAAAAAACGTATGTGCGGAGGGAGGCTATTTGTCGGTGAATGAATTTTCAAAAAAAGGAAAAAAGAAAAATGAAAGGAAAACTCAATTTATTTCATTTTGCTTTTTTTAATTGTTTATCGGTGTCCTACTATATTGTTTTTAACTATACCTCGCGCCGATGATGACGAGTTTGAATGAAATACTGTATTATATTGTTATCGGAATTTCTCATTTCATTGAAAATAATTAAATGAAACTTCGACGGTGAAGATTTATAAGTGTTAAATTGGTTCAATTATAATTATTTTTGGATTGTCAAGTCGTGATTTATATTTTACATTATCAGAAAGTGATTGGAAGGGCTGAAATACCCTCCGCACAAATTGATTTCTCTTGCTCCGCTTATGAACGTTAGGTTTATATTGAATCCTCACATATAACGAACAGTTCTTTGTTTTTTCAAAATTCAGTCCCTTAATTTGGCTGGTAATTTTCCTGTTTTCACCAATTACCAAACCTACCTTCAGGCTGATCAACCCACCTATAATACATTTAGCCGGAAACTGTTCGGAATGAAAAATAAAATTGGAAATAACGAATCAAAAAAGGGGAAAAAAAAAGAAATTGATGAAAGTATTACCGAAATCTGTAACGAGGAACCCTCCCCGTTGACGGGGGTTGAACCCCTAATTAAATTTCCCACGGTGATTAACCCCGGAAATTTTTTTTCATTCCTTTTTTACATGTATTATTTATTTTCTAATTTTTTTTGTATTCTATTTTTAACCTTGTAATTTGTTCGTTTCGATGTTCTTTTTTTTTTTTTGATCATTTTAATGATCGATTACATCATGGAGGGTGCAGATATGGAGTTTTTAATTTACCCACGTGTGATGAGGATTATAATAATTGGGTACAATGTATAATTGCAGGATTCGATGCGAGGATGAGAATATGATAGATTAGGTTTAGAAATACGCGTAACGCAGGTAGATTACGTTGTGTGCGAAGGATATATTAACTATATCCCATCCTATACACACGCGTCTATATGAGCTGAGGAGTTTTCAGGGTAAAAGTTAAGCGGTTAGCCTGTCCCATAGCAATTAATCAACCGTTGCACGGGATACGACTGCACAAAACAGGATCAGCGATTACGCTAGCAAAAACCGAGGCAAATTGTTGTACGGCAAACCCTTACCTTTTGCTTGTTGCGATAAGCTTCAATTTCTCCACAAACTTAATTCACGTCGCTTTCCAACTAATACTCAAAGTGTGCTTTTTACCGAGTTATTTTACGTGCGTGTCAAATTTCAACGTACATCATCCATACAGCGTTTTCGAAAGTCTAGGTCCTTGTAATAAAAAAAAAAGACAAAAAAATCTATCCAACCAGACCCGGAAGTTTTCGAATCGTATTCAAGTCTGTATTATCTGTTTTTCTATATTGTTTTTCGCTCTCTCGTAAAAGTAGGTACATCATCATATACTACGTTATGTGGTGCAGAATGCATCGTGAAATTGCTTTATATTACGCAACAGCATTGCTGGGTGCAGGCGGAAAATCGCGAACAGCGTAAAGTCACATGTTATGCATTATATGACCCATTCTAAAACATATTTTCAACTTTTAAAAAGAAATAGAATAAATGACATCGAAGCTGACGACGTCGATGTATTTATCACACACACATAGGTATCTTGCAGATTCCATTTCTTTTTTTGGTTTTAATTATTTAATTTTGCTGTTCTTTTTCTACTTCTCTTTCTTTTCACATTTTTACAAAACAACCGCATAATACATTCCCCCTAAAACACGGACGTAGGAACGAACTATTTATTTAAAAATTCTTTTCCTTTTGTTTTCTGTTTTCTGTTTTTTTTTTGTTTTTTTTTCACTCCACTTTTTGTTGCTGGCTCGAACAGAACGTGTGTGTCTCTGTGGGTGTGCAAGTTGCGGTGCGGAACTGCAGTAGGAATGGAAAGAACTCCGCGAACTCTGGTTTGTGTTATAACCCACCTACCTACCTACCTATCCACCTACTTTATACCGGTTTATAGCAACCTCGTTAATTTTCTGGAAGACTTTAATTATATCAGAAAATCCTGCAGTCGGTTTAAACTGTCCTGTGTAGAAAATTATACTCACATGCAACTATCCTCTATATGACCACCACATCCTGTACCGTATAACCTACGGATACATATGTGCATAGGTATAACCACGTACCCGCGGTATAAGTGAACGACTAAGAACTTAAAAAGACAAAAAAAAAAAGCTTAACTTTGTTTCTTTTTTTTCGATTCTTTTTTAATCTTCTTCCATGTCCACAGATAAAACTCACGACGGTAAAATAAAAGTGGAAGTAATAGTTTCCTGACTTTTCTCTTCTCTATTTATTTTACACTATGATATATGTGCAGTGCTTTTGGACTCATCCTTTACATCGTAAATTAATAATTTTTTCTCGATGAAAATTTGTGAGTTTCAAATACTTTTTTTTTTTCTCCTGGTAGTGCAGTCTTATCCGTATCGTGATCGGAATTTTTCGACACGTACGAAGTAATTAATTATAATAGTTAACGCGCCATAATCCGTTAGACGAAGCTAAATAGAAAAAGAAGAAAAAACTTGTGTAAAAAAAAAGAAAGGAAAAAGGAAAAACTTCAGGTCGAGGTTAATGCGAGGGAGTGCAGCTATAGGGTATCGAATAGAAGGGATTGGTTTTGCGTCAAAATTGGAATTCCGGTGAGCAGACCGTCTCTTTTTATTAATAAATATCCACACGGCGTGACTTGATAGAAAAAAAAAAAAAATTTGTTATACAAATATTACACATGATCGCTCAAAGTTTTTCACCGACATGTTGAATAAAATTTTCTGGTGAAGAGTAAAAATGGTGTAGAAAAGAAAAAAAAAGTTGTCGTTAATTTATACAAAATGCTATATACTTATATATAATGTGTGCGTGTATGTAATAATTATATGTACATATAGTACATATGTAACCGATGATTATCTTGTAGAGGGTAAAATTAACGGGGGTAACACAGTGCAGGGTGCAGTGAATATTCAACTAATGCAGATGTGTGCTTTCCTGGAATGCAATTAGGCTGGGTATGATGTGCAGGAGAAAATGAGGATGGCGGGCGGGGATGGCGAGGGGCGAGGGGCGAGGGGCGAGGGGGTGGATATATAACGGACCTATACGTACGCCCACCATCGCGCCGTGAGAGAGAGTGCAATTTTACTGGCGGCAATTTGACACTCGTCCAAATGCAAATCGGCCTCCATTTAAGTTCGGAGAGCCAGTTTCAGCCGCAAGCTATCTACTATACTCGCTCCCCTACTTTTAGTTAAAATTACATCCAACTACCACTCTACTATACTCAACTACCACAAACCAACCAACATTATATATCCATGGTTTACACTTCTGACTATGTACATATTATAAGGTAATATTTTTTTTTTTTCTTTCACTCGATTTTTGTTCTCCGAAGCTTTTTTTTTTTTTAACCATTCACCCTCAGTGATTGTAGAATAGAAATCGATTTTTAGTTTAACAAGATTATAAACATGCTCAATCAGAAGAAATTGGTTCGCGATATCGACGGTTTATAACGAGTCTGAAAATTTTCGAGTCAAATTAAATTCATCATTCTTTAAAGTTGATAGCCCTGCAGGTGTTTTTTTTATTTTCTTTTTTTTGAGGAGCTTTAGAGAAAAGCATAAATCTTTATTCAATCTGTTATCCGTTTCGCCAGGTGTTTTCTTTTCTCTTTTCTCTTGTAACTCAAGGGGATCTTAGCATTCCAATTGTCTAGGTATACGTATACTGCTCAATTTAACGTCGCTGCTTTCGGAAAATGACATCAAAAACCGCCGTACGAGGTGTATAAAATTCAAAGAGTGTGGAAAATAAAAGAATCGAAAAATGAGAAAGAATAAAATAGAAATAAAATGGTAAGTGAGAAATGGTGAAAAAATATCGGCTTGGAAACTCAGAACCCAGCATATAGCTGCAATAAAGCTGCGGTAAACAATAAGGTTGTTGTGCGTTAGGTGGTGGAAAAGTAGGTAAATTGTTCCACACTTATACATATGTATACCAGGGGTAAAACAAAATCTCAATAGATCCTCGCGATACCAGGCCAAACGTATGGCGGGGCGTTGAGAGTTTTGAGGGGATGGAGGGCGGAAATAGAAATGGTGGCACAGAGAGAAATATGCTTGTCTTTGGCATTCCATTTTCTTTTTTTTTCCAACTGTTGTAATTGTGGTGCACAATTGCTATGTGCTGTATGGGACTGGAGTTGAATGAAAAAGTGAGAATGAAAAAAACAAAAACGGTATCAACTATAACCACATGTTAAATTCCAATAAATTTTTTTCCCCTCTTCTCAAATAATAATATGCTGCATGATGTGGATAGTGTATATTATATTTTCTGTTCGAACGCCGTGAAATACCTCAATTTACGAATTTATTGGCTACTATAACGGATATCTAGACGCTCATGTATTCCATGTTGTGTAAACTTTTTTCCCCCTCACCCTATCGTCTAACTATAAATTTCACACACAAGAGAGCGAAAATCGCCACCAAGGAGAGAAATCGCGCAAACTTCGCCTATCTGTAAAGCGACAAATTCTAGAAATGATTTGTTATACAGTACGTATTATAGAGTGCTAGGAAATATACAGAATATTCTACTTATCGGAAATCTCCATGGGGGCTGTGACATTAAAAAAATTTCATTCATTTTTTTTTTTTTTTACAAACACTTAATCACAGGTACGATGAGAAAATTAACTTTTGAATTCGCATGAAAAAATCTTGTTCACTACGAGAATAGAGCGATGCTTTAAAATAATTATATAATACTCTTCGGGTTGTTTAATTTCTTCTTATTTTCTTGTTTGTTGGTTTTTCCTTTCTGTTCTTAGAATTATTTAAAATCCTAGCAAGTCGCGTGATGAATCGAGGAAAAAGTTTTTGTCAAGTTAAGAATCGTGGATGGAATATGAGCGAGGGGATGAGAGAAAAGTGGCCTTCAGTCTCGCCTTGGGGAGGGTTGTTCTCCTTCGTTGTCTTGGCGAATTCTCAGATTAAAGAGCTTTTTCTTTGATTGAAGCGGTTAGGAAAACTTGAAACGTCTACGTTATTTTCCCCCCCACCGTAGTTCCACTACCAGTATATACGATATCTTTTACACCCTTCGCGTTGTATAGGTACAAGAAAAATAGGATACAATCTGCCAAGGCGTCCGTCGTATCGTTACGTTCGCTGGCAAAGAAAAAGACAAAAATAAAATAAAATAAAATCCAAAAAAAGAAGGAAAGCGAGAAAAGGAAAAAAAAACAAACAGATAATGGAACCTGGAACGGCAAGGATTTCCACTTTATTAATGCTTGTACTAATTTTTACGCGCCTTCGGCGCTCTATTCCTTGAGATTTTTTTTTCTTTTTTCTTATACTCGCTCGCCGCCCTTAAGCCACGTAGTCAGACTAATACGCGTATTTTCCCTTGAATGAACTTGCCGATTTGTTAGCTCGTATACCTTACACCCCCGTTAAAAAAAGGTCACGCGTACAGGGACTTATTTTTTTTGTCGCCGATCTCGTTTCCTTTCATTTTCTGTTTTATTTATTCATTTTTCTTTTTTTTTCCGCAATTTTTTTTTCTCGTACATCGCACGGCTAAAGGTGACTGCAGATACATCTAATCTCAAACTGGGATCGCGGTTTTGAGTGTCAATTTTTTTTTTTTTGCTTTTTTTCTCTTCCTCGCTCTCGGAGAGAGGATATCATCAGCGTGATCGGTCGATTTACTCTTTTCACGAGAAATTGAATTGATGAGATCTTTTTTTTCTCTTCCTCGCAGCGGTGTTTTTTTTTTGTCTTTCATGTAACGGAAAGTTATACGGTTTATGTATTATATAAATGGTGGGTATATGTATATAAATATATTGTATATAGGAATAAAGAAATGCGGTAGATTAAACTGTAACTTTAGTAAAAACCGGAAGTACATTTACCGGATTTCTTTTTCCGACAAAGAATTTGGCAGGGCTGAACGGCGCCCGTATACCTAACACAGATATACTTTGACATTAATATATAAATCGAAGCGAATCTATGGTAAAAAAACTGTGACAAACCTTAAGTGTGCAGTGTAAAAATAAAATAGATTCTCTTCTTTCTTAAAACCTTCAATTTATTTGGGTAAAAATTTTTCATCTATTCTCCGCCATATCCGCTGCAGCGCACACATCTTATAACTTATAGAAATATACGTTCGATGTCGTACGATGTGGGTGTATAGATAAAAGAGTTATACTTGTTTGATATAAAACTGCTTGGCACGCGACCCGCTCAATCATAATCCTCTTCTTTTCGAGTGAAAGATCACGTGGTGCTGGGGTTCTTCAGGATCTTCGAATTCTTTGACGGGGGTTTGACGTCCTACGTTATAAATGACACGGGGAAGAGAAGTCGAAGAAAAAAAAAAGGGAAATAAAAAAGTAGAAAGAAGGAGAAAAAAAAACTTGAGTGGGCTTCGCGCCAATCAGTCAGTACCACGAGAAGGGCGTGACCTCTTTGAACCTCCTTCCATGTATCTTCCGCTCATCCTGCCAATGCAGATAGACAAATATGAAGCGGTCAATTTTCGGGATCAAATAAAACCGGCCATATTTTTTATGCCCATTCTCTAAAAAAAAAAGTAGATGGAAACATAGAAAGAAAAAAATATAGAAATAATAATCAAGTCAGGATTACATATGTCGGAATAGACGAAAAAGAAAAAACCAAAAAAAAAAAATACGTGCTGCGATTACGAGATGATATACTTTGAAAAATCTGTCTGGAGTAGCCGCCCGCGTTCCGTCTCGACGTCTGATTAATGAAGAACTGTTTCGGCGAGACCAGGTTTTTACCGATCCTTAAAGTTTTCGTTGCCTTAAATTTTTACCACTTCTTACGTTACTTACACTACTATGTGTATGTGATGTGTATGTATCTATTACATAAATATTTTTAAAAAAATCAACCGTTGACAAAAAAAAAAAAAAAAATTTAACAAAACTTGGGTTATTATGCCGTATTTATAATTATTTTTTCTTTTTCCCTGTTTTCAGGATACTCGCGATCGCGGGTCATTAGGATCAACTAACTGGCTGAAACTGAGCGATAAAAGGCCCCGAAAAACGAGTGAGTAATAAAAAAAAATCGTACACAATTAGTTGTAACTAGATATTTGTAGGGAGAGAAAGCAAAAAACTAAAAGCCCAGGGTTGTCGTCTTCAATTTCATTGGAACATCACCCCGTATAGATTTTTTACCACATCTGTAGCTGCGAATGAAATAATCTAGAGTTATTTTTTTTATACTAGAAAGTAAAATTTATAACCTCTCGGAATTCTGATTGAAAAATCTGCAGTTATGGATTTTAAATATATGAGTAACTATCGTGCGTTGGAATGAATATAATAATATACGGGAAGTAAGTTGTAACTGCAGATTCACAGAGAGCGCGTATTATATTAAACTAGGTCAGTTATGCTGAGATTTAATTTATGCAGATTATATTCAACGTCAACAAATTGTACGATGCATTTTACCGTATACTGCATATATACGTATATATACGTTGTACATGTAGATATAGAATTCGGTTACCCGATATTATATATTATCGTCAGA
The DNA here is from genome assembly GCA_963932425.1 of Athalia cordata. NCBI lineage: Eukaryota > Metazoa > Arthropoda > Insecta > Hymenoptera > Athaliidae > Athalia > Athalia cordata. The sequence continues at coordinate 4,935,834 of OZ010627.1, forward strand.
ATTTTGGATGCCCATGTGTATTACGCTGCAGCCGTACCTCGGCGCTTGCGTGGAGAATTTTAACGTAAAACAACGCGGAAAAAAAAGAGAAAAAAAAAAGAAGAAACCAGGAAAAACCACCCATAGATCGTCATTATCTCCCCAGCGTGCAAAAAACGAGAAAATAAAAGAAGTAAAAAGCAAAAAATCAAATTAAAATATATAAATAAAAAGTAAAACACAATATCTCTCTCTAGCGCGCCGCGCCGCTCCCATGTCGACCAGCAAGTTCGAAGTTCTGTACAAATAAAACCCACATATCTATGTATATATGTACAGAGTGTCCTGTTTATATGCAACAATACATGTTCATACGTGTACATGTATTTTATATATAGACACATGCGCTCGAACATTTATTCACATGGAGGATGTATACATGTAATCTATCGCTGTTGGTGGTGCTCCGCATCAGGGACGTGGTAGGAGAAATTTGACCCCCGTGCAGGAAATACAAAACCGAACGAAAAAAAAAAAGAAATAAATAAATAAATGAAGTTCTCAATTTTTGATGAGTGGTTATAGAAATCACAGAGGTAAATGAGGATATATGATTAATTATATTTTATTGATATCGAGTTACCCGACTACAAGTGACAAGCTGGAATAAAGTAAATGGCATGTGCAGAATTTGACGAGTCGATCTGTGGATTTTATCGGTAATGGGATATCCGTCGCAGGGAGGAAAAGTTAGAGGGGGCTAGGGGGTGGTTATATAATATATACGATCTGTTATACACCTTGAATGAGTGACGTTTTCGAATACACAACCCCTCCATGCATATACCGATCGGCATATGCTATAAACCGATGTTTATACGTATCTATATGTATGGAATTTATTAGGGCGCAAAGTTATACGTTACATGGTCGATGATTGGCAGGTTTGGATATTTTTAATCTATATATGGGGTATAACGACGTACGCTCTCGCAATTTATGTATATTTATTACATAACCTGAAACTGTTACATTTTAACGAGATATTATCACCATCAGAAATTCCGATACAATCGAAAGAGCAAAAAAAAAAATGATTAAAATCCTTTTCGAACAAAATTTTCATTCCAACCAGTAAATTTCGATTTAATCGTATTTTGAGAAAAATATTATGCATCATATTCGCGTAAATTACAGTACGTATAATTTTTTTTTTTTCTTCTTTTTCTTCCATAATTTTTGATTTTTCCGAACGTGGATTTGAAATTTGTGTCGTCGTTACTGCTGGCTGCACGGGCAGCAGGAGGAGTGATCTCCCCATTCCCAGTTGGGTATGAGAGAATTGAACCCTTGCCAAGAAGATAGCAGCGAGTCTCTGAATCATTCTGAAATACGTACCGTTGGGAAAATACCAAAGCCCTGCGCGTTATGCGCACCACGATCTGATCCGTCGCGTCTCACTTTTTCCCCCCGTTTCCACCCCTCTTCTTTCTCTCTCTCTCTGTTTCTCTCACTTTTTTTTTTCGAAATTCCCCGGAGGAACGAAGGCCTGTGGTGGAAAAAATAAGGGAAGGGGAGGTCAAGGGTCGCCCTCACATACGATTTGTACTGGGAAACAGGGCGAGCTTTATCTCGCAAATTCTGCGGAAGGGAAACCCTCCAGGAGACCAACAGGTCGAAAGACGAGTCCAAGGATATGAAGGGAACTAAATATAACGGAAAGTGTCGCACGGGAATCCGCAAATGTTAATTTAGTCCACCTGCACTATCTAGTTTAAGGCAAGGAGTGAATATTTCCGGGTCTACCGGGAACGATAAAAAGGAATTTCAGGACGTCTGTTTCTCACATATCGCGAGAGGAAGTAGAAATTTTACGTTTTCGGTTTTCTCTTTTTTATCCGATCCTCGCGAAAAACTGCTGACGAGGTACAAATGATGATTGATTTTTTTTTTTTGGCTTCGTTAAAAATAAAAAAATGTATAAAAACGATAAGTAAAAAACAACAAGGAAAAATAAATAAAATATAAATTATTCGACCCTTGTTAGTGAAAAAAAGCGAAATAATAAGTTAGTACGCTGGGGGAGTGTGAGAGTTGAAAATATTGAAGCAGAAGTAAATTTTTCAACGAGATGTAAAAACGTTTGTAATATACGCGAATCGTTGGTAGCTGATTCGAGATTCGTGATAATAAGGAAAGTAAACGAGGTTTACTCGAATCGTGGACGCGTTTAAAAATAATGAGAGAAATAATTGAGAAGGTGACGACGAGGGCTCTTTTTCATCTTTTCCTACCTGCTTTGATTTCTTTTTCCTTCTTTTCGGGGTTTTTTTTTTTGTTTTCTTCCCTCCAGTCTTTCAAATTTCACACCCGGCGGTGTGCGTTACCCGCATTCGATATATGTAGATGAGATTACCCATTCGGTAATGAATACCAATTGGCATCATAATTATTATCATTATCATCATTATTATAAATATTATTGTTATCGGGAGAGAGTAAAAAAAATATATTCTTTTGTGTTTTTTTTTTTATTCATCGAGGGGTGAGTAAAATCCCTGTGGGTTTTGCAGTGAGGGCGGATTATTTGGGGAATGAGAGGAACGAGAAATTTTTTTTTTTTTAAAAGAGGAACAAAAAAAGGAAAGGAATTTTTTTTTGTTTTCAAACGGCAGCTCGTACGTGCTCAATGCTGGGTATTATAAATCGTCGAGGTTTTATTTGTATTTCATTTGTACGCCAATATGTAGAAATGATTAATAACATGGAGAGTTGCCATTCGGTATTTTGATAAATGGCATACTCTAATTTTTTTTAACACATTATGCATTCGCGATAGTCATACGCCCGCTTGAATTCGATGTGACAGTTTTTAATATGAACAAATGACTCGCGATTCATGCTATTTGGATTGATTATTGTTCGGTACAGAATTGTGATCTATCTTTTTGTTCTCTTTTTTTTTCTTATTCCCCTTTTTTTCGTTCAAAATTTCCAGCGCTTTTATTGTTTGAACAAACGACGGCTATTTTTTTTTTTCTTTTTGCATCTTTTTTTTTCCGCTCCTTTCAGTCGCCCTACCCTCTCTCTCTCTCGTTCACTTTTTCTTACTCTCACTCTGCTCTGCAGTCTACCTTCGAGATCTGCAGGTTTAGCCCCCGAAGCGTTTCCCTTTTTATAAATTGGACTTGGAAAAAGTGTGTTTATAGAGCCATAATTCACGAAACACGACCGAGAAGAGGATCGTCGAGTCGAATATCTGCAGCGAACGAAAAGTTTGAGGAGAAGGGAGCTATTAACCTGGAACTAATCTAACTTCAATTCATTGCCAATCATTCGTTGTTTATTTAACGTCTCTTCTTTCACATTTTTTCTCTTCTTTTTTGCTCTCTTCTTTATCTCTGTCTTTTTTTTCTTTTTTTTTTTACACCAGTTCGTATACCGTTATACGCTAAATTATATCGCCATTAATTAAATAATATGTGATAAAAACGAGGGTTTTATATGGTGATAATAAAAGTTGAAGTTTGATGGTATGGGATTATCGGGAAATCGTAATGAAAACTAGTTTCTGTTTTTATTCTTTTTACATAAATCGCTCACTTGGTGAATTTTTTATTAAAATATTTTTACTGTTTTCACAAACTCCATTCGAAGAATAATTCCACGTGTTCAGCTGATATTCGGTCACGAGAATCCAGTGGGGGAAGAAAAATTGCAACGCTTACGTTTATTTAGTTATTTATTTTAGTTCTTCTTTTCCCTTTTTTTTTCGTTTCGTTCTTTCTTTCAACGAATCGTTGATACTCGTGTACTTTAATGTGTACAGAGATACTGTAACGGATAAATACCAATTCGAAAAGGGGTTTATGCAGGTTGTAAATTTGCGTATAACCTGGTGTAGTCATATACGTAACTATGTATAGATATCTCTGTACATACCCATGTATCGGGTATTACCTATATGATCGAACGTTGAACAAAACTTGTATTATACATAGGTTTAAAATCCTCATTCCTCAATCCCCTCTGACACGGCGTCACGTCGTCGCTGACGTATGATCAACATTCAACATTTTAAACGGATTAAACATTCCGAGATGAATAATCATTCGAGCGATAAAAGGGGGGACACGTACCGGATAGTATATAGTGTAAAATGGGGACGCGAGAATTTTAAACAAACATTTTAACAGCTGAACGGGTTGCAGATACGTGTTTTGTGTTCATTTGAATTAACCGGTAGTCTGGATAGGACCCCAAAGTTCTCATCCTATAATGGATATCCTCCTACATATGTGATAAATCCTACTGCCCATCTCACCAGCTTTTTGAACAATTCTTTTTCTATTTTCCTTTTTTTTTTTTCTCCCCAATATGACCCGGAAATAGCATCAACGTCGGGTGTTTCGCAAAAATTGAAAACAAAATTGAATATAATTTGCGACGATACAAACGATTTCTTAGTCGTGCTGACTTATATCCAATGTAAAAAATCAGCTAACGAACAACTTTTGTGATACGTTATAATAAGCAAGGCATATAAAGTAGATTAAGTGATGAATTTCATTCTCAGTTCAAAATTTCTATCAAAAATTGAGTTGATTTTTGACCCCAAAATCGAAGTATTTTTAAAATCGATTGTAGGACGCTTTTCTAACGTATTTTGATCTCAGGAACACGAATCTGTCGATTAAATTAAGCTAGGAATAAATCCCATTGAGATATCTTCAGTTTTTCACTTTTCAGAGCGATAAATTGGCGATAACTCGATCAATTTAATAGATAGATCAATTTAACTTGCAGATTCGTGTTCCTGAGGTCAAAATACGTCAGAAAAGTGTCCTACGATCGATTTAAAAAAATGTTGATTTTTGACCTCAAAATCGACAAAAATCTAAGGTATACCCCTTTGGATTTTTTCAATTTTTGGGCCGAAAATGAAGTATTTTTAAAATCGATCGTAGGACACTTTTCTGACGTATTTTGACCTCAGGAATACGAATCTGCAAGTTAAATTGATCTATCTATAAAATTGATCAAGTTATCGCGAATTTATCGCTCCGAAAAGTGAAAAAATGAAGATATCTCGATGGGATTTATTCCTAGCTCAATTTAACTTGCGGATTCGTATTCCTGAGGTCAAAATACGTCAGAAAAGTGTCCTACGATCGATTTTAAAAATACTTCATTTTCGGCCCAAAAATTGAAAAAATTCAAAGGGGTATACCTTAGATTTTTGTCGATTTTGAGGTCAAAAATCAACATTTTTTTAAATCGATCGCAGGACACTTTTCTTACATATTTTGACCTCAGGAACACGAATCTGTCGATTAAATTAAGCTAGGAATAAATCCCATTGAGATATCTTCAGTTTTTCACTTTTCAGAGCGATAAATTGGCGATAACTCGATCAATTTTATAGATAGATCAATTTAACTTGCAGATTCGTGTTCCTGAGGTCAAAATACGTCAGAAAAGTGTCCTACGATCGATTTAAAAAAATGTTGAATTTTGACCCCAAAATCGACAAAAATCTAAGGTAAAAGAGCGTTGGGGGCAAAAATCAACCTTCTCTTTTCATGGGGTTCAATAGAGATTTTTCTTCTCCGCACCCTGACCCGGAAATAGCATCAACGTCAGGTGATTTTGCAGAATTTAAAAATAAAAAATCCAATTTGCGACGATACGAACAATTTCTCATTCGAGCTTTTGACTTATCCAATGTAAAAAACCAGCTAACGAGCAATTCTTGCGATACGTTATAATACGCAAGTCATATCGGGTAGATTAGATTGATAAATTTTATTTTTAGTTCATAATTTCTAAATAATTAATAGGAAGGAAACAAAGAATCGTTGGAGCTCTTGAAAGGTGAATGAAATATGAAAAAATCAGATAATACAATGCATAATGATTGATAAGGAAAGAATAATAAAAGGGGTCTAAAAATCGCGTGCGTCATGACGTCCCGCGTAGGTTATCGTTAACCGAGCAGGAAAAGTGAACGGAGATTAATTTTTGGGAAAGGTATAGAAACGGAGAGAAAATTTCTCTCTTCCTCTTTATGGTCTGACGTAGGCATGAAACGAGTCATTTGAATGCTTTCAACTTGTAACTCAATTAACTACAGAGTCATTATGAGTCGGAACCTTTTGCCTTGCCTCGCCTCGCCTCGCTTTACTTTACTTTACTTGGCCTTGTTTCGATACGGTTTGCCTCGGTTTGTTTCGTAATAAGAGAACGAAGGAGATGAAGGAGGCAGGAGAGGAGGGAGAGGAGGGAGAGGAGGGATAAGGGAAGATAGGGAATTTGAATGGTGTGGTGAACCAAAAGCTGACGTTGACGTCATTTATGCTTTGTTGAAAACCTTCGGATCGAGAGAATGAACCGCCGAGGGAATTATAATTCCGAGCTGTATTAGGTATGACAATCAAATTTAATACAGACCAAACACGCAATTTCCGGATTCCTAACATCCCCACCCCCCGCTGAGTCTGCGTTTGTTTTTTTATCAAACATTAGAATACTGCCGAATCATATCCTTTACAATTATCCTGATGGACTGCTACGGCTATGCCATAAATCCAACGGACGTTAGGTAGATAAATTTTTTTTAGTTTAAGCTAGTCCGGTTCAACGGCCGAATGAAACTTTATAAATGGAGCGCGAAAGTGCGCGGTAGGTTGAAGGTGGAAGGTGCAGGTATATTTTTGGCGGTTGGCTAAAAGGTACAGAGAAAAGTGTATACCTGTATATCGTATATACCCATATATATATTCAGACGTTGTATCTGAATAGGAAAAGAGAGCCGAGGCAACGATGCGAAGTCCAGTGAACGAGTTCTTCCGAACCACTGACCTGCGGATCATTGGAAAGACCGTTCTAGCGGTACCAAACTCAAAGAGAGAGAGAGAAAAAATTTAACAGAAAAAAAAAAACACTATTTATATCAAAGTCAAAATCTGCAAGATAGGTATTCGAAATTTTCCCTGTTTCGCGGAGCTTTTCATAAGTGCTTTACCACCGATTTCTCAGTAACTTGTACATATCGACGGTTAATTCTGTTCAGGCATCCATAAAGCAAAAAAACATCGGTAGAAATCTGGTGGTGAAACGATAAAAAAAATGATTTGAAAAAGCAACGAAAAAAAGCTCGCCCCTGTCAACGACGCATATGTAATATCAGCTGGTGTTCCGAAGGGGTGGGAAAAAAAAGAACAAAAATCAAACAAAAATGTGAAAACTGTTTTGTCAAGCAATTTCGAATCGGGTAAAATTGCGATACAGAAGTAGATACGAGGGGATTTTAAAACCGGAAGTTTCTCATCTCTGTAATCTCCTGTCACCTGGGGCTACCCAAGTTGCTGAAGCGAACGTCCGTGGACATGTGGAAAAGTACTATAGATATGATGCGAGTATAACAACGAGTAAAGCACGAGGATGTTGTCGCCGGATACGAGGACAGCGATGCAATTAAATGTATACGTATATATATAGGTGGATCGGAGAAGTGGAGATTGCGATGCAGGAGGTGCCGTTGCTCGGTGATGTTGGAAACTCCCGGACATTTTACTCCCGTCCAACTGCAGAAACATTTGCTTGACCGCTGTAGTCTATTTCTCAACGAACTAGTTGATCCCGTATAACGAAATTGCGAAATTCATCCTCGTGAAATTCAAGAAATTACTGAAACCTTATAATTCATAGGTCACGGTACTTCGGGTTTTCATCGTCATCTCGCTGAAAAATTAAAGAAAAACACAGCTGCAACGATCAACGGAACGTGCTGCGAATCGTATCGTAAAATTTCTCTCTCGTACTGCAGTGTGGACATTAGTAAAATTTGAAAGTGTATTGGATTTTATCGCCGGAGTACCGTGTACAACCGTTGCTGCTGCAATGTTATCCGAATCGATTTTCATCTATTTTGTTTATTTTCTATTTCGATTTTTATTTTTATCCCTGTCTAGTTCTTTTTTTGTTCTCTTTTTAGTTTGTTTGCTTGATTCCATTCGGTAAACGTAAATTCTATTTGCATATCCTCCGCGTGTAAGCGCGTGTGTGTTTGTTTCATTTACAACACGGATATTCGCATCGTCTATATCAAACGTATATAATTACAATCTTTGAATAATTGTCCATTAGATTAAACGATAATTAAAATTCACGAATTGGGGAATATTCAATAATTTTTCAACAGGTATATTTATGCATCTTTTTGTTTTTTTGCACTGGCATACAAAAATTTACAATATTTTCAAAAATCAATATTATTAAAGCGTTTCATACAACACGAAATTTACGATTCATTAAATCTATAAATCTACCTTCGCTTCTGATCACAAATAACTTTTTCTCGCCTCGTATGGTTTATTATTTCGTATCCTGAAACCTGTCAACTTATTGCGCGCGGTGCATGAATGTAAATTTCTATAATATTTATGGCGCCTTTGCATACTCTTGTACAATAGGTATACGGTTTTTAGGATTTTTTAGTATGAAAGAAAAAAGAAATGTATGAATTTTTGGATATAACATACGACCAACCCGTGCCGTTTAAATTTAGGTTTAGTAGGTTCAGCGGCTATATATTAACCGCAAACGAGGGCGAATTCTCTTGAGAGTTAAACCAGCGACGCTCCCATTTCATGCGTCACGCAAAAAACGTTCATTTGTTTTCATTAATATCACACCCTTTCCGGCTAACTGCAACTCAACCAAACCCCCTTATTCTCTCGAAATTTGTAGTTTTCCTATTTCTTTTCTTCTTTCTTTTTTTCTCTGGACAAAGATTTTAGCCTCGATGATCATTTACTTAATTTCAAAATTAACCAATTTTTGATTATCTCGTGACTGAGTAAAAAAACATGTCCGTGTTCTTTTTTTTTTCACAATTACTCCGAATCGTTCGAGTAAAACGGAAGAAGCGATTTCCGAACAAGTGCGATTTAATCGATATCAGCTCATTAACTCGCTTCGTGAAGCGGCGGTGAAAAACAACCCTAAACCTCAAAGAAACGGGTGAACCATAAGATATCAGCATTCAATGAGACGATGATAATCCAAAAATTCGAAGAGCATGTTTTCAGAATTTCCCAGAAAAAAAAAAAATGGTATAATAAAAGTCGGCAGTTTATGACGATTTGAAAACAGTCCACGGTTCATCAAATTGATAAAATTATCTCTACAGGATCTGAGGATTTGTTTAACCCCATCCTAATGAATTCTTACGGCAAAACTTAATTGACCGACAGCCGGATGTAATTGCTGCAACAAAAGATCCTCGTACAATTATTCCAGCACGAGAACGATAACGAATGAAAAGGGCGCAACAATGATCATCGCTCAACAATCAAGCGCGTGGTTTTCGTCCTTCGGAAATTCACCCTTAAAAAAATTTCACCTCTTCATTAAACGATTTAATTCCCTCATTACTATCATAATCATCCGACATGATTCTTACATAAAAAATTTCATCGAACTACGCTTGATCAAGCTTTTATTCAGATCTGAAAACCATCCCTTCGTAATATCTATCACCCTACGCACATACATATATATATATGATATTCTCCCTCAGTTTACTCACGCAAAGATTTTCTCCACCCCATTTGTGGCTAGATCGAAAAATCCGCGTGAAGCGTGCAGAGCTTGCGGGGGGTCGGGGGAGGGGAGGAGGGGCGGAGGGGGTGACTGGGCTTACCGAGGCTTCGTCTGCAGATATCCGGCATACGAGTGGCTTACGTACTTTTTCTGACAACAAAAGCTGACGACTTTTTTGTTGTTTATTCTTTTTTTTTTCAGTTATTTTATTCTACTTTTTTTTTTTGGCGCTTTCTCTTTTTTCTTTTTTTATTTTTCTCCCCCACCGCGGAAAGTGTAAAACGATGTCGGGGGCTAATGATACAGATACAAAGGACGGCTTTGCGCACACGTATAGGTATATATAAAAATGTACGTATCGTTATAGGTGAAGAAGGACGAAGGATATTTTTTTTTTGTCGTACCGGCAGAGATCGAAGGACGGGGGAAAAAAAAGGAGGGGAGGTGGTAACTACACAATATTATATAGGTGGCGAAAAGTTCGCGAATTCCGAAGGCTCTTACACTAATAATGGGGACCGTGTCTGCCCCCTGCCCCCCCACTCCTGCCAAAATGCCAGGGGTTGTTAAACCGTCGGATTCGACAAGCGGAACCGAATTTCACACGTCCCCGTTGAGCTTTTACATGGATATATAGACGTACATACAGACATACATAAAACTCGGTTCTCTCTCGAATTTTATACGTTTATTACAACCAGTAGCAGAAGCTCGAGCGGCCATCCGTTCAATGAAAGGGAAATGTGTTAGCTACCCTCAACAATCTCCGTGATTTCGTACTTCCGGAACCACCACCAGCAGCTATTTCATGGTTGAATTACGATAAGAACCGTATAAATGGTTCTTTGGATAATTTTTACAACCCCTTTTTTCAGCTTCGGTAAATTGTATTTGACCGAGATGGGGAGGAGTAGAAAAATGTAAAGTATCTGAAGAGGTCAGTCATAATTCCGAAGACGTTGGTTAGTAATTATCTTCAATAATTGCGGGATCATCTAAATTTACCTGAATATAATTTGTCGTAAAAGTATTATGTAATAATTCCTGGCGGTGAGCGATGCGATAACATTCGTCATCCTGCTAGGAGGATCTTTATATAACCGCAAAGTTGGACGAATTACCGATGATCCCGTCTTTGGTGTCCTCATTTTTATTTCCTTTTACTTTTTTTTATCTCTCTCTTTCCACCTTATAAAACCCATTTTCCATGTCATTACATTGATCATGCCATTTTCGATAAGGTTTTACTCCGCGATATACTCAGAAGGGTAGGGGGGAAAAAAGGACCCATTTTATTCCCGACAGAGTATGATTGCTAATCGACGCTACTTCGAACAAAAAAAAGAAGAAATGAGAAAAAAGGAAAAGAGAAAAGTAATGAGAAAATAAAAGCGATGGGAATGAGATGGGATATCGCGGAAAAAATTCAAGGTACATAATAACGAGCATCTTGACCTTGCGAAATCGAACAGCAATATATCAGTATAATTATTGGGTAATTAAATTATAATTAATTACACAATCCTTTGATCAGGATGTGCAGGCCTATGTAATACTTATCAAGGTTAATATCGCGTCTGGAACAATTTATTTTCAATTATTTTCCAATTTATATAATCATTATCATCTGATGAAAGGAACATCGCGATCTACTTCGTTAAACAACGTATAATATCTTGATTATATTTTTCTAAATAATACAGATGAAAAAATACGGTAAGATAAGGAAAAAGGGGAGGAAAAAGAAAAGAGAAATTAGAAAAGGAAGAAATGATCTCCCGATGTTTGAAAGAAGGTGATAAATATCGGGAGTTACTTCGGCGATCGTATAGGTTAAGGTGTGACGTTGGATGGATGGGTCGGTCCCTGAACATCCCCTGGATTCCAGAGATTCCGCGGGCATTTCACGGTTCTGCTGGATAGCAGGAGTTAACGCCACGTGCGAATGAGGGTTCGTCGTGATCTTGTGGTCGTGGTCGAGTAGTTGTAGTCGTAGTCGCAGTCGTATATGGAAGAGAAGTGGCATGCGTCGTCGTCGTAGTCTCTAGTTTGTTATATACTAGTGTCGACCCGGTCGACCACGATTGTGTGCGAAGCTTTCGGTCAGGATGACTCGACCCCGTGGGCTTAGCTGGGATCAACTTGAGTCGACTGCACTGACGTTTGGGAACGTGCAGGATTTTCAGAGTCACGGGGTATTTCTGATTCCAACGAACGTAAAGCCACATGAACTATAATAATGTTCCCGTCAAAACTAATGCATCTGCAGCAGCCAATTTTCTTTTTTCGTCTTTTCTTTTCTTTTCTTACTCTTTTTTCTCAACAACAAATTGAGTAAAAATCCATTCATTTTCCTCTCTCTCAAAATCGATTCGATTAATTTTATTGAAATATTTTTCACCGCACGTTAATTCTGTGCATTAGTTTCTTACTTTAAGTTTTTTTGTCTTAGTGATTTGATGAATCGGAAAACAAAAACTGCGGATTAAATTACAACGAAAACTTCACCCTACTCTAGGGGTTCTGAATTCAAACAATGGAAAACATTATAATAGAAAAAAACGAAGGAAAGTTTGGAAAGCACCTGGTATCGTGCCTATAAACCGTTATTTTTAACGATTACAGCGATAATCGCGTCGTGTTTGTCTAGCTTGGTAAATACCTTATACTATACAGCAAACTTAGCGGGGACAATAAGGAAGAAGAAACAAAAGCGTTTCGCCATTCATATAATTTGTTATTTTATTTGATTTATTTCTTCGTCTTTTTTTTGTTTTTTTTCTACGGTTTGAATGAAGCAGAGAAAACGCTTATTCTGATATATAGAGCTACTAGCGCGTACGATGAGAGAAAAAAATATTCGGGAAATATCGCGAGGAAAACCTCAAAGATTTTCCTAACAAATTTCACAGCGAACTACTGACGCGTGGAATCGAGTAAAGAAGAAGTAGAGTGACCGTGACGCGCCACTTTATTTGAACAAGTATATTATATGCAGGGTGGATATTCCGCGATACCACCGACCCGAAAAAATTTTCCACCCCGTTCGCGGAAATATCTGAACCTTTCATTTTTTTTTTTATAACGAGAAAATTTTGGACGATTAAACCACGCGGGTTATACGCGTGATTAAGTTTTAATGTGGATCGATTGAGGTGGTTGAGAATTGCGGCTATTAGAGGGTTTCGAAATAGAAGAGGTTATAACGTGTATGTACGATGAGAGGAAGGAAAATGAAGTTATCTCTCGTGTTCGCACCCTTCAAGCCAACCGGAGCCGCACTCGGAATACCTCATCCCTTGACGAAACATATCAAGTGATCCTCGCTTCTTCGTTGCTCGGCTCCTACGCGTCACGCATTCTTGCTTTTCAAAAAAAAATCCACTTTTTCTCACACGTTTTGTTTTATTTATGATTTTTTTCCTTTTTTTTTTTAGCTACCTCTTCGAACGAAATAGTTTATCGAGTACGGAATCAGAAGTATTATTCGTCGAGTTGATTTTCATGCCACCGCAGATACCCACGTGGATTTATTCATCAATCGATAAAATCGGATGAAACGAAAAATAATAAACGACAGGACCGACCGGTAAAAAATTGAATAAAAGGTCCGCTCGTTCGGAGCGACGTCAAAAGCTTTGATGAAAATTAGTTGGTAGTTTTAGCCGGAAATGGCATTATCTATATGCACTTGAAATTCGTAAATCGAAAGCTTCCACCTGACGCATCGTACGGCGAGTGAATTTTGCGGTTTGTATGCAAACGCTGTACTTTTTTCGAAAAATATGCACCAATCATGGGTAATAGTATTTTTCCTATCAAAGTTTTAAAACGAAAAAAAAGAAGAGAATGAACAATTTTTTTAACCTCCTCTGTCGCAGCCGTTATCAATTTTTTTTTTTTTTTTCATTAGATTTATTTTTTTCCGCACGATTTGAAGTAGTTTAATATTTAGAATAGAATGAACAAGAAATATCAAAAGGGATATTAAACTTTTGTTCAGATAACCAACGCAGTGGTTTTGATCATGGTAATTTTAGTCATGCTCATAAACGCCGGACTGTCTGACACGTTGTAATGAAATTTTCGAAAACCCTCCGAGCGTCAACCGAATGACATGTGGATATTAATTAAAAGCTAGCGTTATTAAAAAACAGTTAGCACCCTTATTCACAATATAGCCGTCAGGGTCAGAAATTTTTGACCCCTACTTCATAACGGGAGGATCAGATCCTTCATATTTATATAATCCGACAGCGTAGTGCGAAAGAATGGTAAAAAAAAAAAAAGAAAAAGTTGAACAATCGCATTAAAAATTGTTTCAAAGCAACCCTTAATAAATAGAGGGGACTTTTTTTAGTTGTTGATGTTGTAATTATAATTATTATATTGTTCGAGAGTAGCCATTCCGCACAGATTCTGCAGATAAAAATCCGGCTACAAAAAAAGCTTTGCTTTTCATCCCCTAAGCCGCTTGGGGGCAGATAAAACGTGAAGCTGCTGCACAGTTTTTTGTACATACATTATATTCGTAATGCCTAGAACCGGATGCTGATAAATTGGCAAACGAGAAAAAAATTTATGCAGTGGACACCAGGGATAATTTTTTTACACGAATCAACGCCGGTGGACTAAAAGAAAAAGAAATTCATGCGTCTGACTGGAATTTAAAATCATTTCGATGCCCTTTGAACCTCCTTAATATTTTCACCGCGATCGATCCTCCTCGCCCTAAAGTGACACGAAAGGTTCTCCGATTCACGTATCCAGCGATCCCTACGCGACCGGATGTTCAAATCATTCCCCTTTGATTTCTAGAGGTTGCGACTGCTAATATACATATATTCGCAAGAGATTCGATTCGCATGTTCACTAGCGCGATATCGTTCGTACTCCTGGTAAATAGCCTATAATTCTATGCACACGATATATCCAGTGAGATAGTCAATGTGGTTCGATTCAGGGTTAGGTTCGGTAGACGTGATCCGTCATGGGGTAGAATATACAATCCACGTGTATCTAACCGTTCGCAAATGTGTCCGATTTCTCTCTTCTCTCCTCCTCTTCCCTTCCGCTCGCTCCATTTCCCTTCGCATATCCACCTGCAGATCCTCTCTATAGTCTCCCCAAAAGCTTCGAGCCTCGATGGCCTCTACGCTTCGGGAGGATTCCGGTTTGGTTTACCGCCTCTGGAGGATTTCGCTTACCATTATCTACTCGATCTGCCGTAGTTACGTTATATTCACTGTCACACATACGCTAATGTGAATCTGCCCTTCCGAGAGATTTTACCACGGATTTCCTTTTCACGTGGGGAGAAATGGCTTGTTCGAATATAAATTATCCGCTAAAGGTGACCCGTTTAAAACTTGATACATCCATCAACGCAGTTTTATAACATATTCGTCAGAGAGTAAACGTGAATTAGTTCGAACTTTAAATCATTCCATGAGCATTTCTACTGAAATAAAACTACAAATCCACACACCCCGATGACCTACTTCCGGGATCCGCATCCCGCCTGGTTCACCGTCCAGTCTTTTCTGGCTCGAGAGGCTGCAGGTGACAGAAACGGAATTAGCTATGAATTTATGAAATCATAACTCAAGTTCGTCGCGCCCTTGAAAGCATTTATGTCACGATTTCAGGAGAAAATTCCTAAAGAGTAAACTGGATATTATTTTTATATGAACAAACTGCGGACAGTGCACTCAACTCTGCAAAAATACGAAATACGTTATACGTCACATATGTATAGCGTATATATACCGTACGTCGTACGGGATTAAGGACTCGATTTTTCTTTCTCACCTCTCAACCAACGTGTCGACAGCTTTTCAACTCGCCAGACGTTATACCACCGCGATGTGTGTTGTAGCTGTGCAGAGAAAAAGAAAAAAATAGAAAAAGAAAAAGAAAAAGAAAAAGAAAAAATAAGGAAAAGGATAAGTAAGAAAATAAAAGTATAAAATTCTGTAGGTCCCCGAGGCTCAAACGTGTGCTTTTGCCATTTCTTGTCTCCCTGGAAAAGATTCTACTAGGGAGAGCGACAGCCGTCAAGGGGGAAAAAGAAAGGGGTCTCAGACACCCATAAATGTGTTGAGCAAACATCCGCCATGTAAAAATATATACATCTAGTAGGTGGATATGAGAATCCGGAAGATTCCGTGTCTCCTCTACTAGACACGGATCCTTTGGCACAGGTATGACTCTCCGTGTAGTGCAGCTGCAATGCGTCCTACGAAATTACACCGTCCCATGACTTTTGACATGTGACGTTTGTCACGGAGTTTCTTTACCATTCCTTATACCTTCTCATTTCCCAACTAGAACTAGAAATAAGAAATGAAATTTCGTAGAGGCTTGCAGAGATACCGTCGGTTTTCTTACTGGAGCTCATCCAGCGACGTGATATCCTAAAGTACTGTACATTGCAACGGCAAATCAACCACCCCTAAATTCTAATGTAAAATAACACCGACAACGTATCGCAACTTTCTCACGGCTTACGGCTTAGCAGAGACTACCTGTACCGAAACTGATAGCTATACACCAAGGACGAAAGCTGCGTATCTACCGTCATAAATTTCAAGGAACTTTTCATTTTAAACCGTAGGAAAAGCTGCACGCTTCGAGGAAAGGAGATACGTCGAAGAAAGATTTTTTGTGGTTATACAAAATGAAACAAGAAAAGAAAAAGATTGAATAAGCGCTGAAATTGTGGTTACTCAGAGGATTCTCGAACTGTTGAAAAGTTGATTTCATAAGGTGAGGGTAAAGTCGTTGATAGTTTCTTTCCCGTTCCGATTTAGCTGAGGAGATGCAATTGGATAAGTTAGCGGTGGCGATGCAACTGTGAAGTTTGAGAAAACCGTTCTTCCTTCCATCGTATTTGTGACTGCAGTTGAATTACTGGTGGGTTAGTTTACCTAAAAACACGTTTTAATTAGCTTGAGTGCACCGTACTCTTCTTCTTTTTTTTGAGGGTGGTGCAGGGGTATGAGGATCTACCGACTTCCATCCACGGTGCAAAGTGAGCTACAAGAAAAGTGAGAAACTGCTGAGAGGGCGAAGGAACGCCGTCGGATCTGACAAGAGAACTGGTGCAGTAGGAGGCGCGAAATAGAGTAAGAGAGAAAGAGCAGCTGGAAAAGAAAGAGACAAAGAAACACTAGATTCAGACACGCCAAGTCTACAACCTGAATTCAGCCCAACGTCCAACCCTTGGCTTGAAGAGGTTGAAAAGGCTTCTTTTCTTTCTAAATTGAACTTTTCTACCTCCGACTCTTTCTAAAACCCCCCGCGTGAAATTCGTTTGTGTAAAAGAACTTTACCCTGTTTTTAAGTCTCCTCATTAACACACAAGAGGTAAGGTAATGGGCAGTAGGCGTCCTCTACTAGAAAGTAAAAAGGGTGGGATTGAAACAAATTCGCAAAAAGAGTTAGCGGCATTCTATAAGTTTTTTTTTTTTTTTTTTCTTCTTCTCATAAATTTCTTTTCTTCCACTTTTTTTTTACATCTTCACACTCTACATCGCACGATGCAGATTTTTCTTACCAGAAATATCCAAAGCTGCCGCTGCTGGACTCGACTTAACAATTTCATATTTCGAAATCTACAATCTCCTTGACTCGACGGAATAAAACATCCCGTCCAACGGCGGTTTGGAAAATTTTTCGCTGAGACAGACGCGTCTTGTCGACATCTGTCCAACACGCACCACCTGAAAAATCTAACTTTGAAAAACTAGAGCGTCGAATTTTACGGACGATAGTCAAAACGAAAACTGGGTGTGTATTTGTATTGTCCTCCCAAACAGTGATGGCGGAGGTGGAGTGGAACGGGGAATATTGTTATGCATTGCGGACGACCGATGGAACGAACTTTCGTCCTGTGTTGCCCATCCGGCAGATCAAACTACAGTGGTACGAATAAGGTATACAGGTGTGGAATAGCTCTGTAGGTTTCGACAAGACAAACCATCACAGCCGCGACTAGCTCGGTTGTATAAAGTTACAGGAGAGTTCTGTGATTTAATATTCTAACCGTGGTTCGTTGATATTCAGTGGACAGATATTACCATTAAGAGCAAGACCGGTAGAGTTACCCACAGGAACACGTTGAATCAAGCGGTCCAGCTGTGCTCGACATCTACATACAGATAGGTATGAGCTACGGTATAACACATGTCTCCGTAGAGAGTAGGAAAATTTTCGGAACGTGATGAATTCAGCGATCAAATTCAAAGGACCCGCGTTGCCATAGCCGGCTGACCAAACTTTGCTAATTAATCGATAGAAACGAGAAGCAAAACATAAAGAAGAAATAGGAAAACAGCTAATTGAGTTTACCGTACCAAGAACAGCGTGCAACAGGGGAGGTAAAACTTCTCGTTGATAATTTCTATAGTAATTAAGAAATAACAGAATTGGTGCAGAGCAACAGTTTCGGAATCTCGTATTAAGCATAGGGAGCGAACGATTCCACTCGAGCAGAGTCGGTCGGATAAAGGGCGAAATGTAATTTCGAAAAATATCTTAATTAAAACTTTGCGGCGATCGTTATACATTGCTGTTAATTAAAACAAATCATACTCACAAATTAGATCTCTTGATCTCTCGCGACCAAATTATATGTGAGATCAAACGTTATTTGGATATATTTAGTAAACCGAAACTCGATTCTGATGTACTCAATTCCCCCTGTGTTATTATTTTCTTTTTACTTCTCCCCTTTTTATTTATTTATTCATTTTTTTTTGTTGGGTTTCGTTTTTTCTCAGTCTTTTGTGTCTCGTCGATTTAAAATCGTTAAACATTTACCCTACCGCCAAGTAAACTCCCAGTCAATTGTTTTCCTCTCATGATATATAAATAGTATAACCAACCACGTTAACATCCCTTGAGTGTTTTCCCTCAGCTCTCTCTTTCTCTCTCCCTATTTCCACCCTCGGTTCACCCCAAAGGAAAGCCCTTGTGCTCAGCTCGGTAGACCTCGGTACCGTACTATAGGGACCCTCTTCTAGTCGCACACCTCTTCAAACTCAAACCGAAAACACTTTATTCTAAGTTTCCCCACCCCCACCCCCCCCCCCCACCCCCTCTCTCTATACTCCTATCTATTTATCTATGCAACCAAAAAGCAAGGGATTGTATCTATCTGGGTGTAGTTTAGTGTACAGTTTGACAAACCATCGGCACGGAATTGAACAAACACCCGCCCCCTTCTCTCTCGATGATTATTGTCTCTCTGATAAATTCGTGGCGGAAACCTCCATTTTCCCTCCGATGAATCTAACCTATGTATTTACATTGGTATGTGTATATGCTGCAACTGATGACGATGGTCCATTGATTTCCCTTCCGCGTTTCAATATTTACGTACCTCTACCATATGTCGCTTCGAAATTACCTAGCGATATTATAAATTCAAGTAGAAATTTGGAAGTGGAAATATTGAAGAACGAAAAAAAAATATTTCCAATAATGGCGATACATATAATCTTGATCCCGATCGAGACGCGAACACGTTCAGCAATTTTACTGAGAACTCAAGGTGATTCTGTAAATCCTAGCTTCGTTAATTAACGAGACCACGTAATGGTAGGAGTTGGTACATACGAATAGATTAGGATCGAGAGTCTCTAGCTGAGGATTAGACTTAATTGATTGCAAAGTCGAACGATGTTTGCTCGCGACCCTTTGAATTATGTAGATCGTGCAAAATTAATTCACAGTCTCGCAATGAAAATACATGTACGCAATATCTTGGTAGTATTATTTTCTTTTTTCTTCTCTTTTTAGTCAATATATTTTGACTGAAATCTAAAAAGGTATAAGGTGAGCGAAAGATGAAGGGCTGAAACGAAGCAAAACCGGCCCTGTATATACAACCGGGTGAAACACAACACTGAATTTATGGGTTTCATTTCTTGGTCGAAAGAACGTGGTAAGCATGAGGGAAATATAAGTATTTTTGTATTCCCTCTAGCCGCTGCTAGCATTGAATTATTATGTAGGTACGATATGCAATATGCGAGAATCGGGTGTCTCTAAAACCTCAGGAGTGGAAAGAAAAACCGAAATGATTTTTTCTCCTTTTTTTCATCGAGCATATAATACACACGTGTATTATATTTCATAAATTTCTATACCTATATTTATTTTCATTTCGCACGGTGATAAATAATTTTTGGTTTAGGATCGAACGTGTGAAACGTAAAAATTTGCGAGACGAAAATTCTTGCAATCAAAAAGGGAGGAAAAAATGAAATACAGAAAAATGGTATACGTAGAGATCGGAGATTTGATAGAAATGTATTTTTTTTTCCCACAAACTTTCAACGTTAACATCATGCGGGTTATCTGTCAGCTGGTGGCTCGAATAGTTGCAGACAAGTCTAGACTCTTGGAAAACTTTGTGGAAAACCTGCAGCTAAGATAAGAAGAGTTTTCGCGGACGGTTGGTCCATATAAATGTATCCAACTTATCGTGTGTTTTTATAACGTGTTGCGTATTTCTCTCGATTCATTTTGTACCGTTTATTGTTATTATCATCGTCATCATTATCCGAATTTTTTTCTATTTTTCATTTTTCCGTTGCATAAAATTGGTCGGTGCAAAAGTTCGGTGTTGAGAGGAAAAAGTTTTTCCCTCTTTTGACGTAGTAAGGAACTTTTAGTTTTAACGAGTGCATCCTGCACGTTAACTTTTATACGTACGTATAAGGATGGAAAAAAAATGAAGAAAAAAAATGTGACTTTGCAGGGTCGACTCAAAGTTTATCGAATGCAGGTGTGCCATGATATATGTGCGTTTGAAAAAAACGTGGAAAAAAGATAGTCGGAGTTGAAAAAAAAAGAAAATGAGGAAAAAAATCTATACATAAGTAGTAAGCTGCGCTCCGCTACGTGTTGAAACGACTCGTTAAAAGAGCAGCTATCGAGAAATACTTTTTAGTACGTTCAATCGAGTATCCAATTATCGAAGAAAGTACCCAACCTAAACCGAACTCCAGAACTACCCCCCCATCGCATATCGGTAGCTGGAACGAACTCGTTTTCTGATGGTTTCTCTGTGCCGTTGCTACTCTGCTGGTAACACCTCGGATAATAAGATCGGGCAATTCCTACGAGGATTAGGTTATTACGTGTTGTATTATAGCCCCAATAATAAGAACTCAAATCCCGCGCAAAAGCCCCGCGAAAAGTCCTAAGGGGAAACTTATTATCTCCCAAGGAAACTGTCAGAATAGCAACTCACATTTCCAAGTTGTAAATGAAAATCATTTGAAAGAAGAAAAAAAAGAAAAAAAAAAAAACAATTTCTCTTCACCTTTTGGATGAATTTTTTGAGTCGATCTTAAGCCGGTTGAGATAACTTTAATCGGTTGGCTGGTTATTCTGCATAACGCTCTTTGGTATCGATTCCCATGTGGATTTACGAGGTCTGAAACAGCAACACCTAACGAAACGTGGGCTCAGGGTCGCTAACTGCGTGTATTATGTATACAAAAGCTCCGCTCGTAAGCCTTAATAATGGCACGGAAACCTTATACCTAAAACCTAAAACCTAAACCTTAAACCTTGAAGCTAAAACTCTGCTCCGATGCCTGCAGGAGATCAAATTATACTTCGCAGTCTAACGAATGGACCGAAACCAAGTTGAAGAAAAGCTTTTTCTTTTCATTTTCCTTTTTTTCCACACTGCTCATAAAAAAAAAGGACGCAGATGATTATAGCCCCCGGAGTTGTAAGGGCAAGAGAAATAAGAAGGCTTTGCTTCTTCTGAAGAGCAACCAAATGGACGGTACTTGATGAACCCTGAAATATTTTTTCGTTGTTAATTTTTTTTTCCGAATTTTCCATCGCCCTCGGATCAAATATGGTAGTGAAAAATTTTTCAGTCGAAAATCGCGTAGTCTTTGGCTCGGAATTTACGAAGCGAATAGAAGAACGACGACGACGACGAATGGTAAAAGAGAATGATGTGAATTCGGGGCGGTGGTGGTGGTGGTGGTGGTGGTGAGGAGGGGGACGTTGAGAGTAAGAAAAATTGTTGAAAAGCTTCTCTGTAGAACCATAAATCGGCTGAGAGTCGACCGTGCTCAGCTTGGTTGTCATTCTCGAGCTGAGTTGCCACGTTTTATTGACAACCGTGAAATGGAAAGCGAACTTGTTACATAACGTTCACAGCTAAAATCTCAAGGTGAAACTCACCGAGACCGATTGCTTAATTTCCAACCATTTAAAATTTAGATCACGTATTTACTCCCATCTTCATGTAAATCTCGGAATTTATATATCGTACGAAAACGATCATCTCGTCGCCGTTTAAAGAGATTCTTTCTACCCATTTTTACCCTCTCTTTCTTTTTTCTCTTTTAAATATCCCAAGATTAGCCAGAGTCTCTGAATCGATGAGGAAAAATTCAGTTAACACGAATCCCTGAATTCCATCTCTGCATTTAGATATCGAAGTGGCATACAAAACGCGACATATCCGAATTGTATGGAAATACCTGGCCCATGTATGTATGTGGGTGGCGTGAACGATCCACTTAACTGAAAATTGTCAGACGGGCGTGTGTACCTTATACCAGCAGTGGGTGGTTGCATATCCTGTGTGAGAAGGAATTTACGCTTGTGTGTACGTAGGGGGGGGGGGGGGGGTAAGGGGGGTATGTCTGGTGGAGGTGGTGGAGGTGGTGAGAAAGAGGTAGAAATGAAAGAGAGGATAGCGTGGGATATGCGGTGCGGTAAAGCAAGGCAGGCAGGCAGGCAGCATCAGGGAGAAAAGGAAGGAAGGAAGGATGTTGGTTGGTGAAAACGTGCTTCGAATTCTGGATTTCGGTATCGCTGCTGAGAGTCCTGAAGGTATACGGGAACTATCCTGCAGGAGTCTCGGAGTCCCAGAGTCCCGGGGAGTCCTTGGATAGAATCAAACTGTGTACAGAGCTAACGGAACTACTATAAACCAACCGAAGAGACCTGAATAGATTCGCGGTGGCTGTCTGTTCTGCTGCTGCTGCCGCTGCCGCTGCTGCTGCTGCAGGGCGATGAAAGCAACCAAATCGAATGTCTATCTATCTATCTACTGTATGCACGATGCGAAGTCTATGTGGTTTTCTTCAAAGAAGAAACACGAACCCCTGCCGAGCATGAGGAGGATAAATAACGCCTTCCATCATACGGATTTTCTCCACTGGATAAAGTACATAGAGTTTGGAAAATTTTCACCGATATATTTTCACACCAGCTTATATAAATCAATCCGAACGTGGGTCCTTTCGGATCGACATATCTTTTAAAAATGGACCAAAAAAAATAAATCTCACATTTCACGAGACCTCGCGTATGAGCGCAGGTACTGCGGGAGCAGGACAAAAAGTCGTAGTGTTAAAGTACAATGGCGGTCACGTTGGTGGATGTTTTTTTTTTTTTTGTGTTTGTTTGTTTACTTATGGTTCCTTTTTTTTTTGCTCATTTCTCACCAGACGAGACGGGACGAAAATAAGTGAATACTGCCGCTGTGACTGCAGTGGTAAACACACACGTTGATTTTCTATGGATTGAATGTCGTTCGGCCATGAGGTGGTTATGACCCTCAGACCTTGGAGCTGAGCTTTCTTCTCTCTTCTTGGAAATCTACTTGCGAAAGACGAACGGATGATAAGTAGACTGAAATAGTGAAAAGCTAGTCCGTATACTACGAAGCTTACGGTAATTCGAATTCTTCTACATACACAAAGAGACTAAAATGCGATGAAAAGCGGCTTTCTAGCTTATACGACGCAGTCTGGAAGATGCGCATACATAAGTTTTGCCATAATACCGAGGTACCTACGTATATTCTTCGATTGATTTTCTGCAGCACATTGACCGCGCCTATGGTCGTATACCAAAGTCCTTAGGATTCTGTTTGCCGACAGCTTTATTTTGACAGATCTTTTTTTTCTCTTTATTATCTTTCTTTATTTTTTTTTTTTTCGTTCCATTTGTCTTTTCGGCAATACTGCGTAGGGGGCTGGGGTAGAAGGAATATTTCCACGCATTAAGTTGATCACGAAAATAATCAGAATGCAGACGTTTCTCATGATCGAAATGACAATAAGAATATCCGAGAATCGCTATGACCGGTGGAAAGACGATCTTAAGTACGGGAGAACCGACCCTAGGGCAAACAATTTTGTGTGTTTAGCTTTTTCTGTCCCTCTTTCAGATTGATCAGGTTTTCTCTTATTCTTTTTTCGTTTCTATTCTATTTTTGCGAAACGTATAACCCACTGCGTATGACACGCGACTTTTCTCATCTGCTCTATGATTTCTGAAATCGAGAGAAAAGAAATCAGATACCCTATAGAATAGAATCGTCGCATTACATTCCTGAGGGAGGAATATCTCAGAGCCAGGAAATGCGTGCGAGTTGGATACGTATACGTGCTTTTATGTATACATATTTATACATGATAGGAAAGATAATCTTGAAACAAATTTTCTACGGTTCTGCAGAAATCCGAAACGAGAGATAGGAAATGAAAGGAAAAAGGAAAACGAAATACATACAAAAAATAAATAAAATAATTCGAGGATCGAAGGAAACAAAAGAAAATAAATGACATTTCTTTATTGGCTGCAATCCCACAGGCTTTTCTTCCCCCTCTCAATCCCCTTTATAAAAAGAATATATATATATATATATATATATATAAATATAGTTTACTCACTATCAACTTGTCTCCAAAGAGAGAACCAGTTCTTGCAGAATATAATAACGAAACTGCTGTTTTCTATCCTGCGGATAAAATTCAATTCGATCCAATTACGGATCTGTACAATCATTGGGATGATCACCAAGTTAGGTACTTACTTTTTTTTTCTCCTTTCGTTTTCAAATATAGAAAGAAAAAAAAAAGTGAATCGTTTTGTACCGATCGTACAGTTGTGAAAATTTAAACTAAAGTTTACCGCGTGGTTAAATTTTTTGGCCAACACCTATACAGCGAATACCTTCTTACCTTGGAGGGTTACGGATAAGCAAAATTGGCAATTCTTTTGGGATCGCTACTTCGTCTCGTCCTTCGACACTGTGGAGTATAACAAAGGTTACGAGGAGTAGCGAAAAGGAAAAGAAAAAAAATAATAATAATCATAATAATAATAATAAAAACGGTGGAAAGCTCAGACCCTCGATAAAGTGGCCGAGATGATGATGAAGAAGAAGATGAACAAGGAGAAAAAGTAAGAAGAGAAAATGAAGGAGGTGGAACACTACGATCTTTCAGGAGGAGGTCTCTGAAAATTGCGAAAGAAGAACTAACTGAACATGGATATATGTGTAGAAGAAGCTCCCAAACCAAGGAACAAAGTAAAGCACTGATCCTGTGCGATTTCTTCCTCGTAAGATTTTTTTTTTTTCTGTTCTATAGTTTTTTTTATCTTATTTTATTTTATTTTTGTTTTATTTTTTTTTTTCTACTAGTTTCATTTCGGCCATAGCACTTGGCCTGGCTGGCGCCCGGCCATGGAATGGCAAAGTCTAATAGGAGGTACAACACACATAGAAACATAGCTACGGACGAACACAATTACGATATCGAATTCACCTAAAATTCATTGTACCTTCTGCAAGCGTAGCGCAACCCCTGTTCGAGCTTACGTTTCACATCTCCGGGAATCATAAGGACGAAGGAATTTCAGGTACATTCATTCCAGCGCCACAATAGAGAAGGATATACTATACGTATATACGTTCCACCGATGCGGTTTCACACTCCAGGGAACGGCTATACCCACCATAGTCCTTCATCCGTTGACATCTTCCGTCGCAGGAGTGATGATCTGAGGCTGCCAACCGTGAAAGCTCTATTTACGTTGACGGTCGAAAGACATAATATATCCAGAGTACAAAGCGAGTAGGAAACGTGCCCCGATTCCATATTTTAATACAAAATTTCGTTTAGCTATTTGAAAACGAGCTGGTTATACGGGACGAAGAAGAAATTTCATGAAATTTCAAGAGTCCAACTTCCAGAAATTCGATTCCACCTAAAAAAAAAACGAAAAAGAAATGAATGAAAAAGAAAACTTTGATCCTTGCTGATTTATGTGAAATCGAGAAAACATTTCGTTTTTTTTTTTTTTCTTGAATTTCGTTTTCTATCTCGTACGTTAATCGGAACACTCATTTCACACCGCGGGTATCCGAAAGTCTTTCGAAATTTCAACATCGAACGGTTGGAAGAGAAAAAAGAAGGAAAGTAAAAGTATCCGAAGAAAATATTACGCATTTCTATTCACCTCGGATTTTAGTCCTGCGAATAAGAAAAAGCAAAGAAATAAAGAAGACAAATCGCTTAAATTTTATCCACGAGGTGAAAAACCGTCGCTGTTAACGAAAGCTAATAAGGGTTTGAACGATGTATGGGTTGTGAAAAGTGGGAGGATAGAAGGGGTAGGGGGTGAATGGCGAGGGAGGTGGGTGAAATTTAAGAATGACGTACTGCAGATACTTAACCTAACCCGACTCAAGGTCGTAAGCTTTCAGCTTCCGGTGAAAGTATCGGAGCGTAACTGATACGAACAAATGGCGTACCAATCCGTGCGAGGTAACAGAAGCAGCAGTAGCAGCTAGAGATTCTTGAAAAGCAGAGAAGAGACAACTCTGAAACGCAGTTCCCAAATGCTTCTCTGAATCTCGGAATAGAAAATAGTATTTTCATACCGACGCGCGACGCAGATAGATAAAGAGGAAGGAGACGCAGAAATGAGATTAAAAAGAAAAGAAAACTAAGAAGGAAGGAGAGAAAGAAATCATAATAAAAATGAAGAAGAAAATAGGGAAAGCATGAACATATAATGCATAATGTATGTTTTAATATTTACATAATACGAGCACATACATGTATTTTAAAGTGCTTCCTGCAGTAGACTGAAATTACCACCCTCGAAACGCGTCTCAGAATTTTTTTTTTTTTTCTTTTAAAATAGAAAAAAAAAGAAAAATGAAGGAATTCAGAGACATTATCCCATTTTTGAATACACGTATAGATACCCATCATATACCGTATACTGAGAAAATGGTTTTAGGAATTAAAACCGTTTTCACGGTGAATGTTTTTCATTTAAATTTTTCAGTAATTTGTTTGAAGGTAATTTTAATTTATAACGCCACGGAGACAAGGTAGACATCCTTACCTCATAATGTATACCCTTCAAAAACAACTTATCTCTCATAAAATATTCCAAACACCCTCATATTATTATTTAATTCTAAGTAAGAAGGATCTTCTATTCACACCTGTACGCGTCTATAGTATACTAGATTATGGGCCGTCTTAATGTATTTTGATGAATCCCATCGAGATATCTTCATTTTTTCACTCTTCAGAGCGATAAATCGATTATAACTCGATCAGTTTTATAGGTAGATCAATTTAACTTGCAGATTCATGTTCCTGAGGTCAAAATACGTCAGAAAAGTGTCCTACGATCGATTTAAAAAATTGTGGATTTTTGACCCTAAAATCGACAAAAATCTAAGGTATACCCCTTTGGATTTTTTCGATTTTTGGGCCAAAAATGAAGTATTTTTAAAATCGATCGTAGGACACTTTTCTGACGTATTTTGACCCCAGGAACACGAATCCGTCGATTAAATTGAGCTAGGAATAAATCCCTTCGAGATATCTCAATTTTTTCGCTTTTCAAGCCGATAAATTGGCGATAACTCGATCAATTTTATAGATAGATCAATTTAGCTTGCGGATTCGTGTTCCTGAGGTCAAAATACGTCAGAAAAGTGTCCTACAATCGATTTAAAAAATTGTTGATTTTTGACCCCAAAATCGACAAAAATCTAAGGTATACCCCTTTGGATTTTTTCGATTTTTGGGCCAAAAATGAAGTATTTTTAAAATCGATCGTAGGACACTTTTCTGACGTATTTTGACCCCAGGAACACGAATCCGTCGATTAAATTGAGCTAGAAAAATATCCCATCGAGATATCTTCATTTTTTAACTTTTCAAGACGATAAATTGGTGATAACTCGATCAATTTTATAGATAGATCAATTTAACTTTCAGATTCGTGTTCCTGAGGTAAAAATACGTCAGAAAAGCGTCCTACAATCGATTTCAAAAATACTTCATTTTTGGCCCGAAAATCGAAAAAATCCAAGGGGGTATACGTTAGATTATTGCCGATTTTGTAGTAAAAAATGAACTTTTCA
The DNA here is from genome assembly GCA_963932425.1 of Athalia cordata. Taxonomy (NCBI): domain Eukaryota; kingdom Metazoa; phylum Arthropoda; class Insecta; order Hymenoptera; family Athaliidae; genus Athalia; species Athalia cordata. The sequence goes on from OZ010627.1 coordinate 4,963,651, forward strand.
TTTTGATATGGTTCAACAGGCGTTTATACGATAATCGTTCGATGTATTTTATTCCACCAAAACTGTATAAGCTGGACAATTATATTTCACGAATTTCCATATTCGCTATAGATTTTATATTCTTCTACAGCGATATGTATAAGTGCAACTGGCGCCAGTAGGGTAGACATAAAACGCCATAAAATCGGTGGGATCGAGGGGGAAGGGAAGGGGGGGGAGGGAAACTGCGCTCTGTTCCAGATTGGAGATTTTTCTTCGATTTGTTCAAAATACGTCGTACAAAATTATGAAAAAAAGAGAATAAAGAAAATATTGGCTGGTTTTTTGATTTAAACTAAAGAAAAAATTAGAATGTATGGTGTCTGCATTTGGTATTATCGTGGGAGAGAATATTCCAACCCTCTACAAGAAAAAAAGCAAGGAAGAAAAGAGAATAAAAATAACTTGTACGAACGACGTGCGATTATAGTCTTTGTACATTTTTGCAGCGATTTTCGATGAAATCTGAGCGAAAAAACACCAAAGACTATAGTCTTTGTACAAATATTTTATTCATTGAGTCTTATAACGAACGACGTGCGAACTTGCGAGATAGCGGCATATCATTCCCGCGTCGTTTATTTTCTGTGTAACTCAAACTCGCTAAAAATTGCTAAGGAAAAGTCTCGTTGGATGCTATGTGCACTTTATTGCCGTGTCTGCATTTTACGGTATAAGTTGCAACCACAAAAATGAAAAAGAAATAAAAAAAAAAATAAGAGAGGAGCTTTCGGATGTAAGTAGAATGAGGTTATATTTTTATAATTGCCGTGTAAGAGTGAAGTTTCCAATTTCTTTGACGTTTCGAATAACTCGGTTTTCTTCAACGAACGTCGGTTATAATAATGGGGGGTGGGGGAGGAGGGATGGTTTTATTTAAAAAGACACCTACAAGATAAGACCTAACTGCGAATATAGTCGCCTCTCAATATAAGCCTGTAGCCGTCGGGCGTAATTAGACCATATTATTCGACTTTATTATTCCTCTTTGAAGATACTAACAAGCAGCCCCCAGCTATTGCGACCCCCCCATCCCCCTATATATTCCCATTTTTTTTTTTTCAGAGGGCTTTTTCTTTCAACTTTTCTTTGGTTTTAGATAAAATTCAAATAAAATTCACATAAATACTACCACCCCCTACTGTTTTTTTTTTTCTTTTTTTTCATTTTTACCCCGTGCAATTTATGCTTATCGGTGCTTATATCCGCAGGAAGAAATTTTCTCTAGGATGTAGAAGAAGAAACGTTGTTTTTTCTCTTTAGTTTTTCCTCCCCTAGACAAAACTTGAAAAAAGTCGTATTTAAAGGGAAGCTGGAAACTGCGAGACTGGGACTTCCCCTAATTCTTAGTCCCCCTCTTCCTTACCGATGTATATCTCATACTAATTGCTGCTGCCGCTGCCGCCCAACTTTCCTAAATTACAAAAAGATAAGAACATTTCTATATAGATATATATACCACAACCCCACTAAGCGATTTAACCCTTACCACGGTATATCATTTATTACAGGTACCTTATACGTAAGGGTGCGCGAATAATATTGAAAATTCATAAACTTTTGGCGGATAAAATACTCGATAAATCCAATTTTCATTTCCATAGAATAACTCCCTTAGAAAAAAAAAATGGTTTTCTATAAATCATTGTGATTTTCTGTCTCGCGATTTCCGATCGCATGTCGAACCCGTGGTTGTAAAAGGTCGTAGGTCGATTTTCAGTCTTGTATTTGCGGATTGAATATTTTTTTTGTTTTCTATTTTTTGTTTTTTCACCTTGGGCATGGTTAGTACGTGAGAATACTTTTTATGTTCACGCGACTGAAGATCGTGAAGAAAATACGTAACGAGATGTGTATTATATATAAGGATGAAATAAAAAGTGGAAGCTGAAAGGGATGATGGCGAGGGATTAAAAAGTACTTTTATATATTAACGGCTCCAAATCTCTCTCGGACGTCGTTTGTTTCGTCGTTTTTTTTTCTGTTTTTCGTTGTTTGTAAAGAAAAGTAAGAAACAGAAACAAACATCGAAGGTGTTCGTGCCTTCGTATTATTTAGTTGGCAAAATTTTGTCGCTTTTCTCTTGAAAATGAATTTCTGGCATGAGAGGGAAGAAGAACCCTGCAGGGGTACGTTGTACCTACGGTTTCAAGTCTAGATATGATGTAACGAGATGCCCCTGGGCAAAAACAATATTATTGTAAACACGAAGAAGGGAAACGCAGATGCGTCGGTTAGGTACTCGTACTTGCTCCCCTGTATGCGCAGCCTCGAGTCCTTTGAATATTTCCAACCCCCTAGCGTCATCATCCGCCGGGTGCTTCTTACGAACATATAGCTGGTAGAGTAGGTAAGGTACGCCGAAATACTAAGCTAACTTAAATTCGATAACCACATGTGTCAAACTATGTTGTGTTATTAGGGGTGTAATGGCGCAAAATCAATTTACAAATTTTCGTTTTCAACCATTTTACACTGTGCACCCCCATTTATATCGACTCGATTTTATATACGTAACCGTATAATACTTTGTAGCAGAAAATTGTTTCGGCCTACTCGCGTTGATTAATTATACATTAAATTTAATAACGGTTTTAATTATCGAAATAATCATGGTGTGTAATTATTCTCACTAGAATATTAAAAACTTTACTCAAGAATATATCTCGCCCGATTGAAAATTCAATCGGGCATTAACTCGCGATACTTGAAAACTTATATATACATATATATACATTATATAGTATATAATATCATCGTCCTCCCAAAAATTATTCTCATCTAAATTTTCCATTTTCGAAGGTGCCTTTTTCCTCGAACAATTCCCAAGGTAAAAGAGAGAGAGAGAGACTGCCGGAGTGAAGAGTAATTAGTGATAAATTCATCGTGAATTTTAGATCGGATGAGCGAGCTGTGAAATTATTTTATTTTTATATATTATTCGTTTTCTTTTTTCTCTCTTCCCTTCAATTAAAGTCAATACAATATCGGCGAGAATGGATTCGTGAAAAGGTTATGCTATGTACCCGACGGAAGGTTTGCGGTCCCTTCCTGTAGGTGAAGTGGGAGAAAAAACAAAAAAAATAAAAGTGAAGAGAAAAAAAAAAAATAGAATGAGGAGCAGCAGCGGCAGCAGCACCGGTGAAATCCTCTAATCAATTCGCATCAATTTGGGCGACAGAATCGCGCACCATTCGCATTGCCACCTACACCGTAAATTGGTTTTAGAAAATCTCAGCGCTACCGTGGAATAAAAGCTTCCCTATCCTCTTTTCGTTCCGATTATTATCATTATTTTTCCTCATCATCGCATACTTTTTGACTTTCGAGATAGGAAAAAAAAAATATATAAATTAGAGAAAAAAAAAATTATTCATCTAGAGTGCGCGCTAACCCTCTCCTTATGTTTAATTGAAAGAGTGAGAGGGCCGTGAACAAATGAAAAATATAACTAAAAAATAAATAAATAAAATAAAAAATAAAGTAAAGTAAAGAATTGGAACGAGGAAAGAGATGAGAAAACTGGTAAAGAAACGCAAGAGAATGAAAAAAAATAAAATAAACAAATATATGACAAAACTCCTCTCGCAGTTTTCATCCGAAGGAAGACCCTTTCCTTTTACCCGGCCTGCTTTACCCCGCCATATTCTCTCTCTTTTTCCGTTATACTTTGACTGAGCAGCTCGCAATCTTTTATGGCCTAATTAGGTATTTACTTTTATGCGAACTTTTTCCCTTTTCCCTTTTCCCTTTTCCCTTGGCCAGTCTGTAGCTCGCTCTGTACGGAATAACAGCTTTTATTGCTGCAGTCCACTCGTTATACGCGGTATTATACCGCTGCTCATATACCCGGCTCTTCTTATTCGGCTACACTGCTTCCCGCTGCCGTTGCCGTTGCTCTTACGACGACTAATTTTCTGATTCAATCAAGAGACAAGAATTTATTATAATGAAAAGAAAAGAACAAAACAAAAAGAAAGAAAAACCAGGGAAATAAATAAATAAACTAAAACGATACGGAAATTTAATTCGGACAGCGCATGTAATTATTTCGATAGCGGAAACGCGGACATGAAACCACTGCACTACAGATATTGCCGAAATAAAAGATAAAAACGACGAAAGTATACCGTGGTATAAAATTAATCTCATTAATCTAACCCAATTTGTATTATTCATACGAATTTCAACTTTAGAAATTGTACCGAACGATATATATATATACAAGTTTTTATTCATTTTATTTATTTCCTTTTCTTTTTTTTGTCTTTAGTTTTTTTTTCAAACTTTTTTCGTTCTACTTTTTTATTCTTAAAAGTCAGAGCGACGTAAAGTCTGTCTGACGATGAGAAGATTAAACAAGTATAAAAGACGAATTCAACTTAAAGACCAGAGCTACGGGGGCTATAACTTGTGTACTTTCCGAAATATTTAATCCGCATAAACATTAATTCAGTCTTGTCGTTTACGATTGAATTTTTAGAAAAAAAAGAAAATTTTTTTTTCCTTTCGCTCACCAAAATCTTTGACAATTCAAATCTAGCTATTCGTTTTCATTTTTATATAATAATTAATATCTTAAAAAAAAATTAATCCGACTACGCAAAGGCATAGGGGATGGGGATTTATGGATGGAATAAATTGGAATACCACCTTTTTTTTTTTGTAATAGGTTTATTTAATAATTTTTCTTTTTCAAATTCTACTATATCTGCTTTCGAAGATGAACCCGAGGTTTCTATTGGTATGTAGAAAAGATATCTGAACCTCGCACGGTATGGGGATAGTCGATAACTTTTGTTGGTACGGAACCGAAGACAACCCCCGCGATCACCGGCGTTAATCAAATAGTATAGATAGGGTATGTATAGATAGACAGAAACGCACGTTTGTTGATAAAAATCGACAAACCATTCCTCAAAGTGTACCAGATTTTCTCTCCCCCTCTCCCCCTCCCCTCGCCCCTCACTTCTTCTCCCCCTGTAATAGATACTTCCGAAGATAGATTATATCGGATTAGATCAGATCGAATCTCCATCTCTCTTTCTCTCTTTCAGTGCGAGAATCTTCTTTTTTCTTCTTTCTTCTCTCTCTCTCTCTCTATCTTTCTCGGGTATTTATTAAACTCGCGGGAAATATAATTTTTCTCTTACCCTCGTTCACTTTCCTCGCCGGATGAAAATGGAGATTTGAAAAATCGACCAATTAGTCTAATTGAAAATTTACTGTAAATCATAAACAGATTAAAACTAATTGCGATGCAGCGTTGTATATATATTTCTGTGCAGTGAGTATAATATCACTGTACATTTTGCAGTCTGAGACGAAGACGATGCGATTCTGATGTATAATCTTGTACATTATATACGTAACAATTGTCGCTTGGCAAACACATTTTACAGACAACCGAACATCGCATGTATAATTCGTTAATGAGATCGCAGAACTTCTTCGACGTAAACTGCGGCAGGTTTACGTAAAGTACAGTCGTAAAAACCATTCCAAGATACATATTCGTTAGCGAAATGAAATTTGAAAAGGCTTATTTTCTGTAGATGTATTCTTTTTTTTTCAAATGTAAAAATTCGACGTGAAATGAAGACGCTATCGCGTGACGTATCGTCGGTGATATTTGCAGGAATCCCATATCGTCGCCATGGGGTTGAATGTGAAAAATTTTCAGTGGCGAAACCCCGGAATTTTCATTCTCCTACCTCGTCGGCCGGGTAGGCGGCTCTCTTTTTTATTCTTTTCTGTTTTTTTTTTCCCCTGTTTTTTTATATAGCTGCATCCGTAGTTTCGTGCCAATCCACTCTCCCGAACGATGGTTCGCCAGAGTTATCAGTAGAAAAAAAGCGAAAAAAGGAAAGAATAAAAAATCGAGGGAAAGAAAAAAAAAGACCAAGACCTGCACCCATACGTGAAAGAGAAAAGATACACGTTGACGTGTACGGATACGCGGGTGTATATAGTTGTATTTACCTAAATTAGAAAAAGAAGAAAACAGAAAAATGAAAAATGAAAAAAAATATTCGGAGTGTGGTTCGCGCATGAATCGTTGAGAATTTTTCATCCGAATTTTCAAGTTCGGGGGGTTGTAGGGAAAAAAACGCTTGAGACGTTCTTGAAAGGAAATGAGGGCGTTACGAGTTAGAGGGGATGAGATGGAGAGACTGGGAAAGAGTAAGAGGTTCGCTCGACCACTGAAAGAACCGACTCTCTCTTCACTCCTATATGTGTACACTACTTTACCAGGCCCAACACGTTCTGGTAATTACAAGCACGGCGCGTTTTAACTCACGGGAGGAGTCACGCGAATGAACGAACGAAAGAACAAAGTAAAAGAGTTGTCGACGTTACCTCCCTGTCCCTATCCCTCGCCCTCTTTTTCTCTCTCTCTCTCCCTCCGTCTATTCCTAACTCCTAATTTTCCACCGACATAACATACGTACGGGTTCTGGGGTTTCGTGTTCTTCAATGAACGGCAAATCCAAAAAGAAACGCGAGGCGGGTACGTTGAAAGCTCAGCTTTTCTTTCGTACTCGATGATCCGATTGCGGAGGAAAGCAGAAGCTGCTACCCCATACGCCATTACTTCGTAGACCTTCAATTGTCGTGTATGGAATAAAAATGTCTTCGGTTACAGAGAGGGGTGAAGTGATAAGCATCAATTTTTGTAAATTGCTAATAAACGTGAAGTGAATCGGTGGTTTTTAATTTTTTCTTCTTTTTTTTATTCTCAAAGAAGGTTGGCGGTGGGGGTTTCTGGAAGAAGGGTCTGCAGGTGTCGAGATTGAAAAAGTGTTGTATAATAAAGGAGTGAAGAAAAAAAAGATTTTTTTGAAAAATAGTAAAGGTGTTATAACGGCGGTTGATGGCCCTCGGGCCAGAGATAGCATTGAGGTGTACCAACCCCATATTTACAGGGGCAAGAAAATTGCCGTGAGGGGCCAGTCCCGGTGACCCTTTCCTATTCGAGATGGTAAATACATACCTATACTATAGACGGTGCTGAAAAATTCAGGCAAACATACCGAGTAAGGTAAATCTTATCCTTAATGCAGGTTATACGTATATACTTACACGTGTTTTTCAAAGAAATATACTTCTATACATTATACCCGCGTGAACACATACGTGTACATATATTATATGCATACGTATATGTATAGCTTGGGAGCTTTGAAACCGTCCGCCTTACTTCCCTTATAACATACTCTCTCTACCCTATGCCGTCGCACACCCCTATAAACTTCGTACTCTAGCGCGACCTATTCAGTAACCATTTTCGTCGCCGCAACACCAACTGGAGTATTTTCATCGTCACTCAAATTCAAACCAAGTTGTTGGCTCGGCGCAAAACGTCGGTCTGAAACAGCTGCAATAACTACTTTTCACTTTTAATCAGATCGTTGAGACGTGAGTTGTGGAAATCGCATCAAACGCAACAAAAAAAAAAAAAACGTTCAAATGTACGGAGATAATTTATTTATTAGATTTATAGTCGGTTGTTTTCTATCCATCGGCGTAAATTTTCTTGAAAATTTCTACCCCACGTATAACTCGCTTGATGTATATAATGATGTGAACTCTGAGGCGAATGAGTCTCGGGATCAGAACATTGAATTACATAGACGTTCCAATTGACGTTGGAATTTCTCCGTGAGAAAGCACACTTTGATCTACACGATCTTCGACTGAGGTTACGAAACTCACGTGATTCAGATTGTTTGAACTCGACGATAGTCTGCGGATGTTCTTACTGTGTTTTCCGCTAGAAACGTAAATTCGAAATTCGGAGGGATTCGAAAAAGCGGACAGATGTGTGTTTTTATTTTAAACGCTGAGAAACAATCGATGGTTTTTCATACCCGCGAACGACTTCCTTTAAACAGGATTTTTTTCTGGTATAAATTTCTTTAGGTCGACAGCTGTTTTCGTGCTCCGGAAATGAGGGAGCAAACTCCCGCTTCGAGTGCAGTTCATTTTTATCATGATTATTGGCAAAAACGATTTTAACGTCTTTAGAGCAGAACGAATGGTTCCCGAAGTTGTACATTGCCGATTCCAGTACCGGTGGTGGTTCGTTATTGTCGTCATGGTTCCGAGCTCGGCTTTCATCTCTTTTTAAGCTCGAAGAAACCCAACGATTTCTGTTTACGATCGAACGGGGTTTCCGTTTTTTACGTTTTTTTATCCAATCAACGAACCGAACGACCAATGGTAATTTCAAACGTAATTCCGTACGAGCTTTGTTAACCTGCGGGCAAAACTCGAAAAATTAAGGACAAAATTAATGGTCGTGGAAAAACGTTGATACAAGATATAATTGCATAAATATATTCTTTGTCTTTCGAACTAGTTTTTATTTTTTTCTCCTTTTGTCGGGTCTCGATGAATTGTAACTTCCAAGTAATTGATTTATCTATACAATATAAAAGCAAGTTTTCATAGATATCCACGTTTTACCACAAAAACCATAACATAAAGAAAAACTGGGACAGAATAAAACCCTTTTACGGGATATTACAGGGTGAATACAACCGCAATTGGGGCAAAGTTTTCCTCGTTCACTCTTAGGGTTTCTCTTCAATCGTCCAGATGATGTAGATCGAAAGGTTATTATGGGATTAAATGGCTTCTGAAAACGGTCCACTTTTTTTTATTTACATGCAGATTATTTATTTATTTATTTATTCATTTCCTTATTCATTCATTCGTTCTTTCCCTCGTTTTTCGCGTACGAAAAGAGATATGAAAAATTGAAAAAAAAAGTAGCGTGATCAAAAAAAAAAGAGAATAAATAAAGAAAAGTATATACATATATATGAGTACGAAAAATATGAGGGCTGCTGCAGAGAAGAAGGAAAATTTATTTTATACGCCACCGCGCGCGCTTTTCGAGCCAACTTTTGAACAAGTTCAAATTGGAAACTAATAAATTTAGCTGAATATTGTCCCGAACTTTGACTCTGAAATTTTTCTCTTTTTTGCCATCTTTTTTTCTCATCTTTTTTCGGCTTTGTGAACCGGAGAAAGATGGTCTGACGGTAAAAGTTTGTCTCTTGATCGTATACAGAGATGACGACGAGAAGGTCGTGGTACTTAATAATTAGAAAACTTAATACCCAGATATTTTATAAACCGACTCATCATCGCTCATTACAGCCATTATTTAAACTCGACAAAACTTAACGGATATTAAAATAATTGAGTAAAAAAAATTTCAATTTACTCACGTATACTCCGGATATTAACAAAAATCCACTCGTTACTACGGTGAAACTTAATAAAAATATAATCGATTCAATCATTTCAAAGAGTTTTTTTCTTTCTTTTCTTTACATATTTTTAAACACTGTTAATATTAGGATAGCGTATGACTAGTGGATCGTGTAAAGCCAGATAATTTGTTACGGTATATGTAGATGAAGGTTAAACTCCTTGCGCGATTGTAGAAAATTAGCATCCGCGATAAACGTCGATGGGGGTAATACTGGCAATGGAATTACTTATCGATACTCGATACCTACTAAACGTTCAGGTAACTCGGAGGCAACTTCAATCCATTACACATTTCAAACCCTCTACACACCACAACTTGGAATAGCGCTTTAGCTTTAGCAACGACGTTTTTCGTCTATACCGAGTACCTTTACTATAGTGTAGAAAATCACCCTTTCGACCCACAAAGATTTCACAAATACCGTCAAAAACGAGGACCAGAAAAAATAGAAAAAATAAACGAAAAATAGGATCGATACATCAAATCGATGTCGAAGTGCGTGAAATTGAGACGAGAAATAAAAAAGAAAAATGGAAGATAAAAAATAGAAAAAAAAATCAAGGATATCAGGAAGGATGAAGAGGTCGTTCAGAAGTTGACAACAAGAAGTAGGGCGGTCGTCCTCGAAGAAAAGAGAAGGATAGGGGGTGGAGGTAGAGGACATGGAAAACATAATTAAACCGTTTTATTTCAGACCCAGCAGGTGCTTCGCTAATATGAAAGTATCGCGAACCTCGCGCTCGGATTAACTTCTCAAACTTTCCCATGAGTCTTTCTCTCTCTCTCGCTCTCTCTCTTTCGCCCTTTCTCTTTCTCTCTTCATGCACCCTGGTTGCCCAGGTTTTAATTAAACCGTAATTAACTCCCTGGATAGGAGATTAATAGTAATAGAAAATTAGACTTTACGTAACATTCGCAAGGTGCCTCGTGTACATAAATTCCTTTAAAAGATTACACGCATCGTCCACTCGAACGCCACACAATATGCACATAATATAACTGCGAAAACTTGAATAATCTCCGATTTATCCTTTGGAGATTTATTTTCTATTTTTTATTCATTTTATTTATTCACAAAATAATTATCTTGTTATAATTCAGGGTGCGGGAGAAAAAAAAAAAATAAAATACATCGAGCTCGTCGGCAAACGAAAAAATAAAACCTAAGACAACCGCCTAGGGTTGTTTTCTGTGATCTTTTTTTTTTTAAATTTCCTTCGTGGAACCTCTGAATTTCATTTATTCGGACATACGCATAGCCTCTCTCTTCCCTTTCCAGTCCCTCTTTTATCAAAAATTTTTTTTTTTCCTCTCAATATTTATTTTTGGAAACGGGCAGCAGCTACGGTGTGGTATATTTTCGGAAGTTAATATTTGAGCTCATGTCTATCCTGAAGGAACAAGTATAACGGGATGAATATACATATAGGTATATACAACACCCGTCGAACTTGCGTATGAAAAATCTATCCTGCATATACATATATATGTATACACACATAACATTTCGCTTGAGAAAGAAATTCAATAAAAGATCTTTTCTCAAGCGACTAAAGCCCGTCCCAGGGTAAGGTGGGAAGAGATAAGGTATCCCTATAATATTACGTGATATTCGCATATGTATATGTAGATGCCTGTACCGAAAACTGTTGCTTCTCGATATTTGGAAATCTGCTTTTTCTTCTCTCGTTATTATTCGTTTGATTTTGATTTGGATTTTTCTTTTAAATTTTCAGATTACTATGACGGTGACACCCCATGCCCAGGGTTGGGGATAGTCAGGGAAGGTGGCGTTTGCGCAGTCATGTGGCACAGGCAGTTACTAATATGCTGCTGCCTTGCCCTGTTCTCGGTCATGATTCGATCACAAACCGGTGAGTAAATACCCCTTTGGGGATTTTGAATAAATATTCATGCTACGCATCATTTTATCTAGATTTCCATTTTTCAAATCCGATCGTATAATATGTATCCGAAATTCAACCGCCACAGCCGTACGGGAGGCTCTAGATTTTATTAAAAAATAATTCCGCTTCGAACGACGCGTTCTACTTTATATCCTATAAATAATTTATCGACTCGTAGTATTCGAACGCTGTCGTTATGAAAATTTTCGAAAATTTTACTACGCCTAATTTTCAGAGGTGAATCACGAGATTTTTAGTTCTCAAGAATGGAGTGAAAAGGGTAACCAATAAAAAATAGTATAAGTAAATAAATAAATGAAATAAAGTAAAAGACGACGATGAAGACGATCGTAAATCACTGGAGAGTATCGGAAATGTCGTCGAGACGCGTAGAACGACCACGTCGCGTCGGTCGACGTTGTGAGATCTGACGTTAAAAATGTTTGAGTGAAAAGCTCGGGAAAGTTTCGTTCCCTTTTTTTCTTTTTTTTTCTTTCTTTTATATTGATACGTACTTTTTGCATCACGACTCCACTCGCATCGTGCGCTCTTATTATGTTACATTACATGCTGGTAAAACTATGACACACAGAAAATAGAGAAGAAGAAGAAGAAGAAGAGGGGGAGAAAAAAAAAACTGCAAAATCGTAGAATAGAATATAAGAGGCAAAGTTGTCTAGGAATATATATGGTGTATTCTCGAGAGATCGTTTCTCTGCAGTGTCGCAGAATTTTTACGACGGTGCTTCACTCATAGATTCGTGCAACGATAAAATTATTGAAGTTTGTATTCCTCTGGGAATTCTTTTTTCTTCTTTTACCCTGACTTGTAGCGGAAAATTTGATTTCTTTCGTCAGTTTCCTGTTTGATAAAATGATAAAGATAAATAAACCAGGTTTAACGTCGTTGGATATTCCATCGTTTCGCATACACTGGAAGTAATTTTTTTCTCTCTTTTATTCTTTTTTTTTTTTTTAATATTCTGGTCCGGTAATATCCGAAATGTAAAATATACCAAAGTCGCTTATCGGGTCACCTCGGTGATAAATTTATCTTCCTTTGTAAAACGCAGAGACACTCTGTTGGATAATCGCCAAGGTTATACGTAACGTTTTCTACCCTGAATTATAGAGCTCCGTTATATTTTCCGGAGAGCTTTTGTTCTACAACAAATCCTGCTGCAAGCTTTAAGTAAAAAATTTAAATCCTCGGAGAGTCCGAATATCAAAAACTATTCCCAATACACGTTTCCTCGAGTGTTTCTTTTCTCCTTTAAACCAAAAAAGAATTGAAAAAAAACCAAAGTAACGGAAAAATTATATCCACTTTAAATCCTCCGATATCGAATGAGAAAAACTAGAAACTTTTTATTGGAAAGAAAAAAGAAAAAAAAAAAAAACAAGCAACGAGAACTGCATGTAAGAAAACTCGCGAGTCACTTCAGTGGATGAAATGAACCACCTGTCGACGTGCAACAAACAGCAGAAAAATATCCACAAAAGCCCGTCGACTGTGACACACGTATACGATATGTACGTATAGATATACATACACGTGGGAAATAAATGGAGATTGACGTAAAGAAAAATTCACACGGGAAATAAAGAGGATAAATAAAACTAAAGGGTATTCGGTGGTGTTAAAAAAAGAAGAAGAAATTTAAACTGCATTTCCATGCCGTATTTCCGATCACTTTACGATCTAAACTTTTTACGTCTTTGGCGATACACACTGCACTGCACTGAACAGTGGGGTGTGTTTAATGTGTATGTATACCACCCTATCTATACATTCTACCTATATATTCAGACCGTATAATCCTCGGAAACATCAGGGATAGGATGGTTTACGCGGTGATCCTGATCCAGGATCCTTCTCGGTTGGCTATGAGCTTCGTGATGGGGAGTTTACATAGCTGCTTTAGGTACCCACTAAATAATGGATCTGATCCGCCTCTGAACCAACAAACATTGTAAACTTACTAACGATTTTAATAACTAGCGGGCTTATTAGATACTATAAATACATATATATCGATCCGCTCTTCTATCCATCAAACTAAATTACACGCGATAAATAGAGAAATCCCTCGAGAAATGACACAATTTTTCCTGGCAAAGATTCACGTGAATTATTCAAGTTTTAGCTGCAGGTTTTCGAAAAAGAAAAACCTTTTCTTTTCTCCTTTTATTCTTTTCTTTTTGTCTGTTTTATTTTTTACACCCATCGGATGATAAAGTCCACTTTACAACTGTGCGGTTCGCGCAACGTTTTATTTCCTCGATATAAAAAGCCGGGTATTATTAAAGTTAAAGCGAAGCACAGTGTGGTTAGGCATACGTAATCTCGTTTTCTATTGCAACAGCATCGCCGTTAAACGCGATCATGAGTTTGCGAAAAATAGACGTCGTTTAAATCGGTTTCTTATTTTCCTTTTTCTTATTTTTTTTTTTTCAATTCAAAGGACGTATTGTATGGGATCAAATGTAAAATAGCATTGTGTGTCCCTTTGATTGTATTCCCTTGGATTTGCGGGAGACCTTTTTTATAAAAGGTGTCGTTTAACGATATTTTCATACCGAGGAAAAAAAAGAAGAAAAAAAAATCCCACCGTTCCATCTGGTCCCTCCCCCTAAATCATTCAAATCTTAATACACCCCAACGCATCAATCGCTTAATAGTTTCCCACGAATTTTCGCTCTTCCCCATTTTTTTTTTTTTTTTCCTCACCCTCAAGAAAAGGAAATCTTTTTAAAGTATTTCAAACGCACGCTTCGAAGATTTTAAATAAACAATATTAATGGATCGCAAAAGTGAGGAAATTTTAAAAGCGCGTATCCGCGTTTGTTTTATATAATCCACCTTTTATCGAGGGATGACAATTTATTTTCGAAAAAACAAAAAAAAAGGGAATACAAAAATGAAAGAAAGTGGAATATATAACATCTACCTTACGTTACACTGCACTCATTTTAAATTGCATTCTCGCTGACCAGGCTACTGCAAGAGAAAATATGTTGAAACGTTATGAAAGATGTGAAACGATGTACATGGAACGTTAGAATTTCATATATGAAAAATACTAGCAGTAACGTAAAACAAAAAGAAGAAGAAGAAGAAGAAAAAGAGAAATAAGAAGAAGAAGAAGAAGAAATTCTGTTTCATAAAAGTTTTTTTGAATTAAAAGCGAACTAGCAAGTCACGTACATATATACATATAGTATTAAGCTCGGAAAACGACAGGTTCCATTCCGTTCCGCTAGCTAAAGCTGAAGATAGTAACGTTCGTGATACTTTCAGTAGTCGAACGCATACATATGTATGACTAAAATAATGCCATCACTAGAAGGCTGGAGTTGCAGCTGTGGAATTTATCTCGTTGGAGCGAATCCGAGAGTACATGAAAATTCAGGAATATATATATACATAGATAACGAAATTTCCCTCATTTCCTAATCTCTCTTTTCACCTTTTTCTCGTTTCGCGGATGTATAAATTTAAGGATTAATGATAATAGTTGAGGAAGTTTTTTTTTTTTCCTCTGTTACTCGGAAGATATAATTATGCATACTTAGTCAGATAGTTTCCGTTGTCGTCGTTGTATCTATTTGTAAACCTATAAGTAAGACTGACGCAAACTATTTGTATAGGTAAACCTACAGGTCTTTGAAATATTTCGACTATCTGTCTTGGTGATTACGGGAGCCTAAAACATTTCTAGGGTTTCTCTCTACGTTTCTACTATGCATAGGTATACAACCACTTACCTACCTTCCTACTGGAAGAGGATAAATTAGGGTAAGAAGAGAGAACGGGATTGGTGGCAAACGATCAGTCAAATAACCTTCGTCAAAACCTGCTTTACCGGATCTTATGCTGTCTACAATATACACTTCACGCGCTAAAATTCATCCCACACAGATTTCTGACCCTATTTTCTCATTATTAGCTTGTTCTACACGCAGCAACGAAAAAAAAAACTTCTCCAGGCTCCGGGGTATCGAACGATAACGATTGAATATCGTTATGTGATTTGAAAAGAGAAAAAAAAATCAACCCTTGTTACGAGATTTGATTTTTGATAGTCAGGGGTTGGAAAATACGTGTAACGAAAAAGGAAGCTAACACGCGTCACGTCATATCGCGTTCTCGTTGGTCGCGGGTTGTGTGGAGGTACAAAGTAGTGTTGGTATGAGGGAAAAGGTATACCTATATGCATAAAACATGAAGTGAGGGAGTCTATGCTTGAATTAGAATTATTTACCTGGGTCAGCCAGCGAGCTCTAAAATTACGCCAATTCCACTACCAACAGCTTGCAACACGCGCGGCTTTTCGTACCCGGGTCACGGTGAGGGATGAAGATATATGTGTGCGTACGTTACATGCGGAACCGCGGGTGCTGAACAAATACGATATCAACACCCGCATTTGATAATTTTCAAATTATTATTTAGTATGGGTCAAAAAATATATATTTTCCTCTTTTCTATACAGAATTTCGTTTACACAAAATGTATGTATAATTCGAAGTTTGGATTTGGTACGGGGCTAATTTTGCTCGACTAGATTCCGGTGTATCTACACGTATAAACCAGGAGTGATCAATTACCTCGAAATTGCTACGGGATTTCATTATGGAAATTAAACTGCAGCACTAAACTGCTTTTGCAGTATTATAATGCCTCTACGTAGAGGTAGGTAATTTGTTCGATAGAAAATCTCCGCAGTTAATTTCTGTGTAATTTTATTCGGGGCCAGTCGTGCGTTAAAATACTATACAGTTACATCTGAATTTTTATATACCTACGTCTAAAAAAAAAAAATAAAAAAAAAAATCAACAACCGGAGAAATATATAAATAAATAAATGATAGAGATGTGCGCGAGACGTGGCGATCCGACACCTCGCGGAAGCTTTCAACCGACGGTTTTAATAACGCCCATAACTCTGAAGCCTAACCGAATTCTAAGCAGAGAAGCTTAGGTGCGGATTAAATTCACGGCCCTTTTCCCTCACAATAAACCAACCCGTCCGTATGAAATGCCACGTTTTGCTACCGCCGTGGACCGAAAGGGTAACCTAAAAGTCACGCTAATTTACAAGAAACTAAATTATCCCTTTACTCAACGCTTGGCTTATAAAAATATATACAATAATATACACGTAGATTTTTCCCCCGTTTCCCTCATTTTACCTTCTCGTTTTCATTCTTCGAACGAAGAAGAAAAAAAAACTACCTCTACGCATATAACTTGCGAAATTTCCTATAGAATGAGAAAAAAGGCAAAGAATAAAAAGAAAAAAAATCAAGCATAGAAATCACTTTTACTTCGGGGTGGGAGAAGGGGGTCCATTTTCCCCATGGCAACGGTATGGCAGATTGTTCTCCCGGTTAATGGGGTAAGAGCAGGGGTTGTGGGTTAATTATTTTTATTAGTCCGATTAACGGGCTGTGGTTTTGATTAAATCTGTGCTCGTAACATTTAGCGATGTCTGATTATACTGGCGTGTAATGAAAGTTAAACTATTAACGATACTTCTCTACGTTATTGCGATAAAGCTGATTCAATATATTAAATCAACTCAAATAAATGCAACGAATTGAATAGATAATGGTGAATTAGGTCTATGAGAGAGGAAATAAATTAAAAATACAAAAAAAGTATCGGATCAATCGCAGAATTTTATATTCCATTCATAATTTCGTATAGCTTGCAAAAAAATATGTATGCGCTTATAAGGCATGCATGTGACGATATTATAAATAAAACATGAATCATCCGGCCCCGATAAATTTTACAGATCAGACACTTTGAATTTCCAATGTTTAAACATATTTTTAATATTTTTATGTATGTCCTCAGGAAAGGAAAAAAAAAAAAAAGCGCTACGTCAGTATACGTATAATCGAGTGTTTGCCTTCGAAGAAGGGTATTTAAAAAAGGGCCTCCGCGTTTCCCTCGGGTCGTAGGTGGAAAATGAAGGCGAGTGAAACGGGAACTCTAGAAATGTGGGCCGCGTTGATGGCGCGGGGTGTTGGTGCGCGAACGTGAAAAACCTGTGGAAATGCACCAATACCTTTATCCGGAGAATGGAAAAAGAGATAAAATAAAATGACTTGAAACAGAAAAAAAACGAAAAAACAAAAAATGGAATTACCGTGGAAGCAGGTCAATTAGAGCTCACGGTGAAAAGTTTCGAAAGAAAAGAAAATATAGGAATAGGACGAAAAAATAGACAAAAAAAATAAAAATAAAAATAAAAAACATTCCTCATCCCCCGCAGGTCAATGTAACGTCCTAATACTGGCTACTGTCCGACGGATTCCTGCAGGATCAACTCGTCCTCGCACCAATTCTAAATCCAGCGAAATTAAAACTCGGGAAGAAAGGCAAACTTTTTCATTTTATTTATTTTTATTTGTTACTACTCTATACTTTTTGACGAAGCAATCGAACTTCTTCAGGTGATTTTTGTTCTGTTATTTCGTTCGGTTTTTTTTGTTTATTTTTTCTCATAAGTGGAGGTTAGTTGGTACAAAGTAGGTATTTATATAGAAAAGGAAAAAAATGTTTATATAGATATGACGGGACACGTGGATTCGCGAGTATTTTCCGATAGCCGATAGCGATCGTTTGATGTTCTGATCTCGTACCGAAGTAATGCCGCATCAAGAACGTTGCCTTTTGTCTGCACGTTACTACTGAGCAGGAAGAAGTGGAAAGAAAGGGCATAGAATCTAGCCATATATACCTATACCTATATATGCAGGAGTTGTGAGATTTCCGAATAGAAGAAAGAGAAGAGAAAAAAAAAATAGACACTTAAGAAATAAGATGGAAAAACGAGAGAAAAAAAAACAGGGAAAAAAGTTTTTCTCTATTATACGTTTATTTCGTTTACCTCGTCGATACCCGTTAAACCAATAGGTAGTAGTCGTCAGAGTAGATTGAATCGTGCGGAGCAACGCCTACATGTATATATATATATATATATATATATATGTGTGTGGAAACGAACGGCTCGACGTGTTAAGCAAATTAACGTGTGACTAGAATATAGAAAAGATTCTTTATCAGCAACCCCCACATCTTTTACACACATATATACCTTATCGGTACTATGTACACATGCATATACCCCGACACTATCTTATGTACCAACACCGTCACTCTCTCGAGGAGGAGTTTCCGATAAGTTACTTAAGCAATCGAATTCGATTTTGCTGTATAGTCGCTCGAAAGGGGATGAGCAGCCATTGTGCGATTTCGTTTGATGAATCGCTACGTCGCCACGTCGTAAGTAATGATTTAAATTGAATTTAATCAACCGACTGTTCGCTCTGGATCAAGTTTTCCAGAAGTATTGCATGATAGTTATATCAACGAACGTGTTCGATAACGAGGTCTCATTTTTTTACCACATTCAATTAATTTATTTCGTTCATTTATTAACGAAATATTCAACTTAATTAGTTTTCCTCAACACACACTGTATACATATACCTGTATATGTGTGTTTCGGTAATGTGGCCTACCTACGTATACCTTTGCATAACTAACTATTTATATATAAGGTAAGTTTTAGGTTTGGTTAACCTACCTGTACGAAGGGGTGGTGGTTTCAACTGCCATTTTGTATTCATTAACTGTTCTTGATGTATACGTACGAGTCAAGAGACCGCAACTTCCGGAGTTTCCCTGAATTTACCAAACACATAGGTACATATGTATGGGTATTTACGAACTCACGTATAAACTATTCATTTACTTCTCAAAACTAAATTTCCTATTACCCCACGTCTTTGCCCACGTATGGCCATTAAGTTCGATATCTCAAGTTCATAAGGGTGCAAATAGATCTTTATTAACATATCTGAAAAAATTCTAGATCAACGTCGTCTTCGTCCTCGATTCGATTAGGTTTTGAGTTACGATTTTTTCCAATGAATCAAATTCTTCATACATTATGTTATGTATCTGATTATGAACATCCGAGTTCCCAGCCCCCCCTCAACCCCCTTCACCCTTTTTACTTCACCAAGGATTCCCAATAGTCTCGTTGATTAGCTCTACAGGAATACCCGCTAATCAAAACTTTGATAATAGTCTCGTTCATATAAACTCACCGAGAGCAGCGCGAAGCTTCACAATTCGCCAAGTGCACCTGAAGTTGATTTTCTGTTTCGCACGTATGTTTTATGTATACTATATCTATGCTACTGACCGTATTTTACGATATCTGAAAAGAAACTTTTGAAAATTTACAATCATTCGTTTTGCTGGGATTTTTAAAATCGTTTTGAAAACGTCCTTCAACCGTGGGGGATGGTTAATTATTAATTTGATATTTCTTTTTATATTTTATCTCATTTCTTTTGATTCGATTTCTAAATTTGGTACATCTTCGGAGGTGTTCTTTGAAAAGGTAGGAAAGTTTCTTCTATGGTGGGCATGACGGTACAAGAGCAAACTCGAATATGATGATTTTCATATATTCGAAAGGTGAAGATGGAGGCAGTGGAGCGACACGGCGGTGAGGCGGTAGCGGCCATATTGGTATCCCAGACACGCCCGACAATCTCTCTGGAATTCTGATCAGTTTTTCTCCAAGGAGAATAAGAAACTCGGGGGGGCCGAATGAGCGAAGAGTAGAGATGAGAAGAGAAAGAAAACTCGGAAAAGAGAAGCGAAAAAAGGGAAAAAAAATTAAATAAATAAAGGAAAAATCGAAGAGTCCCTATACCAAAGATTTTCGAAGGACCGCTGTCGACCTATAGGAAGTCGAACGATATTCGTGTACAAAAATTCTAGATATAATCCTGAAGGGAATTTTATTTATTTTTCCAATCGCTGAAATCACTCATAATCCAACGGTTTTTGAATTTAATTGAGAAAAAACAATATCGAACAAAAAAGTATCCTCATCATTCGCTTATCTCGGGATAAATTCTTTAACGACTTGAAAAATTGAAATCCTTTTATCTCATGTTTACGCTCAAGTTTCAGCTTCGATACTTTTTCTAACAACTGAAAGAGTGGGATAAAGATCGTGCAATTTCAAAGTTAAACTTTGAGCTTGCGGACCGGTCCTTGAATAGATTTCTACGTATGTATAGGTGATCCTTATAAAGTGTGAAAAAGCTTTCCTCAGTTTGGGTTTGTATAAAAATTTCGCTGGCCCCCGCGGAAGGTTTCTCACATATCAGGGGAAAAAAAGCTAAAGAAAAGATGAGAAAAAAACTGGGAAGAAAAACTCGGGGCATGGCTTAAATTTTCTCCGAATTTAAAAGAAAGTTCTTATCGATTTTCAACCGTAGCAGAATTGTGTGTAGAGAAAATTTGAGAACTCTTAAATTATTAGTACAGGTTTATACCGCGTTATTTTCGCGGGTGTTCGAAAATTGAAGGAATCGGAGATCCGTACGGTGGAACTGATCGGCTCGATTTACTTTTCACGTACCAAATAAGCTGTTGTTTAATTATGTCGAACGTGGTGGTGATTTTATCCCGCTAGATTCTTAGCATTAGTCGAATCGTCGTATCTTCTCTTTTGCTCCTATGTAAGGAAGTAGTTAGTCCTTCTCTCTCGTTCTCTCATTTCGTTCGCTTTTCTCTTTGTCGCTGCTAATTTCCTTGAACTCTGTTATCTAATTACATGCAACGATCTACGCGATCCAAGGGAATTTGAATAATTCCAAGCGTCATTCGGTTTAATTCGTTTGGGGAAATTCGTTTCATGGGTTTCTAGGACAACGAGCGGGGAGTGCTCTGCAACGTAACACGACAAACCTCATCTTCGCGCACTTCACGTCCGTGTATCTACTACACATGATCTCTAATTACACCTTCGAATAATTAGCCAATTATCGGATTCTCAAAATTTATCTTACTTCTTTCGTTACAACATCCACTTTGTTCCTTTTTCCCCGGATCTTCTTGACTCATATTCATCCCCTTTCAAATTTTAGTTTTCTTATAACCATCTGCCGCGACATCCTTCGCGGTTTGCAATATCGCAAAGTAAAGATGAGAATAATAATAAAAATAAATATAAAAAAACATATACATATAAAAATGAGCCTGACGATGGAACAATCAGATAAAAGTACGTGACACGAGCCAATATACGAAAGAGCGGACGCAGCGTCGGCGTTCGCAAGACACCTGGGGAACAAAATACGTGACAGTTAGTTTTTGTTGAAATTTTTTTTTTGCTCTTTTTTTTTTCTTCTTCCCTTACTTCTGATGAGATGGGTACAGCGGAAAAGTAAGATCGGATCAAAGAAAAAGAATCTATATTCATTTCTTCTCAGAAACCTTGGAAAAAAAAAAAGAAAAAACTTCTACTTTCAGTGATGGTTGGCGAGAGGACATAAATTTTCGATTCCTAAACGGCGTGTAATCACGTGATGATGAATCAGGTACATGGATGTAAAAGTGGAGCGAAAACGAGAGGATCGCGAAGACTTTAATTTTCTGAATTTCGCTGTGGGGCAAAAGTTTGCCGCGTCTCTGACCGTTGGCTTCTTACCTCGTGAATTGCATAAAGATGAAATTGAGTGCAGGGAAAAAGAATCTATGTTGGCTGGAAGTGGCAGACAATTATCTAACCACGAGGTTTCCGTCGTTACGTTATGTTATACCTTTGGAATATAACGTCCTATATAACCTGCACGTCGTAAAACGGTGTGTGTTCAGGTTTGCTTCGAATGAAATTTTATTCCATATAACTCCACGGCATCGGCTCTATTCCACCCACGCTTCTTATAATACCCTCTCATTGACGATATCAAGCGAAACGCGCAATATTCCCTTTGAATTTTCATAAGGCGAACGATTTCCAAGAATATTCAGAGCTTCTCAAATCACCTTCTGCCGCACTTGAAGACTTACACATCGCGAATCCATTTCAGAAAAAAAATATACAACGCGCGTCTGCATTTATGCGACTAATGATTGGTTCGAGAAAAAAAAAAATTATACACGTGTGATTTTCTTCTTTTTTTTCTTTCGTTAATTACACCCATTCGTGATAAAATATAAATGAAACGAAAAGTATGTTGTGAAACAAATTTTGGACAATTGGTATACGGTGACGTCGTCGGCCTTGAACCAGATGAAATTTTACCGCCAGATATGGAGTAGCTTTGTATGAATAAAACGCTATAACTTTCATTGAAATTGACGCCCACGTTGGTCGTCCATGTTACTTCGCAGTACGCCCACATAACAACCTGGTATTTCGCACCCTGGAGCTAGTTGAAATTTATTGAGTGGTACCTCGTACAGGTTATATCGAGTGCTCTTCATCGCGAACCTGCACCGCAAGGTCCTACCGTATAGAGTCGTCGTGTGAAATCCTCTCGAGGCAAAGTAGCCGCCATATTAGTTGGCGCGTATAAATTTACGTCGATAACAAGGACGTCTTCAGTCGACGTAGCTACGTACCTATACATCACGCGCCCTATAATTTCAGTTCTTCGTCCTTTATGAAAATTTTGAATAATTTATTACAACTTTACGTCGTCATATTCTACCTGTCGCACGAAATCCGACACCTAATCAACGTAGCTTTTAGACACAACTCGGAAACTGTCGCGACGCTAAGAGAAACTAAAACCCACTCGAAATTATGAAAGCTTGCGGGACAGGTGGCAGCTACTAATTCTTAGAGACACTATAGCTCGGTATATTCGCGACTGCGAAACCACCACCACCACCAGCTCGCTACCATATTTAATAGTGTCCTTTTTTTTTTCATTTCAGGTATGATAATTAATCTACCTGCAATCGGCGGAATTTTTTTTCAAGTTATACGCTGTACATGTATACGATTTTGTAGGATGAGTTGTAAACATGGGTGGGGTATGTGAGGGGTGAGAAAAAAAGAAGAAGAAAAAAGAAATGAAGCGATAATTAAAATCCGTTTAATTAAAAGCGGCAGAAGTAGATAACATATAATGGTGGACCGTTGAGGATGAGAATGTGACGGTTGATCTCTACGGAAATTATCAAGGCGTGTGTAAAGAGCTGCTTTATATAGGAAGGTTCCCAAGTTGTTGCTATACTTGTATGTATACCCTTCGTACTTGACCCTTGACCGAAGCGTCGCGACGCCCGTATTATCCAAATCGCGAAGGGTTTTGGCATGAGCATGATATAGAGAGCGAAAGAGAGAGAGATTGGAATCGTGCAGGGGAGACGCGCGTCGGAGGATTAATATCGGCGGAATTAATATCTGCAGAAGACGATGCGAAGGCGAAGGGGGAGAGAAAATAAGAGAGGAGAAAAAAAAAAAGGCGCAAAAGTCGGGAGAGTTTAAGTTGATTAAAAAAACGTACCGTAGTACAGTGCCGTTAATTACGAATAATATATGCCGTATTAAATTATTGCCTTTCGTGTATAAGTAGATACGCGTTCGTCATGGTATTAATATAAATAATATCGCTACGCTTAATTAAAGAGGCTAGCAATTTACGTAGATTGAGAAAAATTCTTAATTAAAGACGCGTCTCGACCAACAGCCATGTTTATGGGATGTGTCGCACATTATTTCCAAATCTAAGATCGCCGAAAAAAAACTACAGAGGAATTTACTTCGTGACGTATTTTGGGTAAAATGTATATCATATCTGCGATCCATTAATACTCCAAACGTCATATACGTGTCACCGTACGGATAACTTCTTTGCCCAGAAAAGCGGAATAAAAATAAAAACGTCAAAGTATAAACCCCACGTATCTATAGTTTCCGATGCGATATACCGTCTGAAGCAGATGCTACCGAGATGTTTACCCGGGTAAAGAATTTTCCCGAGGAAATTCGAAGACGGAGAAGACGTCGGGTATAGACAATAATGTAGACGTTTTTTCGTGCGCTAGTATCAACGTATCCGCGTGATGTCAAAAAAAAGTTCTCCATGAAACCGTAGAAAACGATTTTACTTTTTTTTTCTTACTCTTTCTCTCAGTTCCGCGATCCGTTTCAAAATTCAGCGAAGTAACGCTATTT
Organism: Athalia cordata; assembly: GCA_963932425.1. NCBI lineage: Eukaryota > Metazoa > Arthropoda > Insecta > Hymenoptera > Athaliidae > Athalia > Athalia cordata. The sequence goes on from OZ010627.1 coordinate 4,987,899, forward strand.
CTCGAACGATAGCTTATGTGTATTTATCGAAGGGGTAACCACTCGTTATTTGTGTCGCAACCATTTCACATTTCAAAACTTTTTCACGCTATTTCAGACCATTTCATTTAAAAAATTGACTGTCCCAAGTATTTCACAAGCGGTTACCCCCTCGTATAAGAGGTCAAAATACATTAGAAAAGTGTCCTGCGATCGATTTTAAAGATATTTCATTTTTTACCCCAAAATTGAAAAAATCCAAAGGGGTATACCTTAGATTTTTGACGATTTTGGGGTCAAAAATCGACATTTTTTTTTATAGGGTTTCCTATGGTATTCTTACGTATTTTGACCTCAGGAACACGAATCTGAAAGTTAAAATGATCTATCTATAAAATTGATCGAGTTATCGCCAATTTATCGCTCCGAAAAGTGAAAAAATGAAGATATCTCGATGGGATATTTTTCTAGCTCAATTTAATCGACGGATTCGTGTTCCTGGGGTCAAAATACGTCAGAAAAGTGTCCTTCGATCGATTTTAAAAATACTTCATTTTTGGCCCAAAAATCGAAAAAATCCAAAGGGGTATACCTTAGATTTTTGACGATTTTGGGGTCAAAAATCGACATTTTTTTTTATAGGGTTTCCTATGGTATTCTTACGTGTTTTGACCTCAGGAACACGAATCTGAAAGTTAAAATGATCTATCTATAAAATTGATCGAGTTATCGCCAATTTATCGCTCCGAAAAGTGAAAAAATGAAGATATCTCGATGGGATATTTTTCTAGCTCAATTTAATCGACGGATTCGTGTTCCTGGGGTCAAAATACGTCAGAAAAGTGTCCTACGATCGATTTTAAAAATACTTCATTTTTGGCCCAAAAATCGAAAAAATCCAAAGGGGTATACCTTAGATTTTTAACGATTCTGGGGTCGAAAATCGACATTTTTTTTTATAGGGTTTCCTATGGTATTCTTACGTATTTTGACCTCAGGAACACGAATCTGAACGTTAAATTGATCTATCTATAAAATTGATCGAGTTATCGCCAATTTATCGTTTCGAAAAGTGACAAAATGAGGATATCTCTATGGGATTCATTCCTGGCTTCATTCACTTGACGGATTCGTGTTCTTGAGGTCAAAACGTATTAAAATGGCCCATAAGCCCGAATTTATTCGTTGCGTTTCTTTTTTGCTTTTCAGATTCGCCTGAAACCACCGAAAGGCCATCGACTAAGGTGACGACAACAGCGAAACGTTCGATACCAACCGATGCGCCGATGTTGAATTATATTTTCGACGCACATAGCACACTCAATAAACACCATCATCACGACCACAGATGGGGTCCACATTTTGAGGGTGAAAGTCAAAATCTTACCGTTCAGGCCGGTGCTACTGTGACTCTGAACTGCAGGATTTCACTTCTACAAGACAAAACTGTGAGTAAATTACCCGGCGATGTAACTAAAATTTTCAATAATTTTTTTTTGCCCCGATCCTTTATATCTCTTTCCATTTTTTTTTCTGTTTCTCTAATTTTTATTTCAACGACAAAAAAATATATTCAATTTTTCAAATAACAAAACTGCAATAATCTCGCATCTGCTCCTCAAATCCTGCGGCTCATCTCTTCCGGTGATTTTTTGATCGCACTCCTCGCAGCTACTGGCGCGGATTAATTTAAAAAAATTTAAAAAACAAAAAAAAACAGGAAAGGAAAGGAAAAAATTGGCACACAATTTTTTCATTTATTTATTCATGTTTTTTTCTTTTTCATTCAACTTGCTTATATACGTATATGCAATATCACTGCAGGGAATAACGTATTCAGATCCGGAGTGCAACTCTGAATAATTAATTCCGTTCCAGTAGAAGGAAAAAAAAAAGAAGGAAAAGGAAAAGGATATTTTATTTTTATTATTTCTCTCTCTCTTGTATACTTAGTGAACGAATCGTCACTAAGTTTACCCCATATGCTTCTTGCCACTGCATCGATATATCCTCTCGATTACTCTGAATCTTTTATCGATAAAAAATTAGAAAATAAAAAATCGAATAATTAATTCACCCCTGTTAATACGGTATGAAATTCTTTCAACATTTTATGTGGGGGATGTGTAATTCTTCTAATATCTTATGGCCGGTTTAAGTGCCCGTTTATACGTTGTACATACGTATGGTATATATATTATATACGTCTATATGTACACATACTTTGTCGGTAAATATATTCAGGGGGTAGTAAAGATCCGTTTATTAACTTGTTAAACTTTCATAGTAGTACGTTAAAGGTCGCACGTGTGGATGCAGGGCTTAAATACATATATATATTTAATATATATGTGTACCTATAATATGACTATACGTATATGATGTCCATACCAACTATACGTTACGCTATAATACGCCCATGCTTTTCCTTGTGCGGGTTGAAACAGCACGTGAAGATAAAGACCGTCGTTCAACCGTATGATATACTGTTACGACGCCGCTTATTATTTCCAGGAAAATAAACTTTACACCTATAGCCTAGACGGCTAACTATAGAGGCAGAGAGAGCTAACTCTTCTTCCCACACTTCGTCTCCTTCTACTTATCCTTTTTTTTTTTATTTTTATTTCCTTCTTTTTCCCCCTGTTTTTCCCTCACTTAGCGTCGTTTCAAAAACAATTTTCGAACCAACTTTCTAACCCCGTGCATAGCGAGAGAAATGCGCGACGAGAACAATTATCTATAGCATGCATAAGTATGAAAGATAAAGAAATAAAAATGTCTTTCGTTTTTTTCTCCCCCAGGTTTCCTGGGTCCGGCGTCAGCCCGATGGGGAACAATTGAGCCTGTTAACCGTCGGTCAGCATACTTATACCGGTGATCTAAGGTACACCGTTGAATTTCAGTACCCCAACAATTGGAGACTGCAGATCAAGTTGGTTAACAGCAGCGACGAGGGACAGTACGAATGCCAAATAAGCACGCATCCACCAAAATTCATACAGATAAACTTGCACATAAATGGTGAGTCTTTAAAAGAAGAAAAAAAAAATCACTCACTCATAAGCATTACACTTTTACACTTCGATTGCGTGTGTCAGTTGTGGGTTTCTCTTATTTTTTTTTTTCTTCGTACTCAAATTGAGATTCGGAATTTTTTTGATTATGATATATGCAGATGCAGCTATGGTTGAGAAGGTTTTGTCATGTGGTAATTAATATTCGCATTACCGATACATTGTTATAATCATGACCGCAATTTAACTTCTCGAGTGAACGGAACATCGATTATTGTTGTTATTATGATGACGATGATTATTGTTATTATTATAATCATACCATGCGTGGCAGTCGATTAATTACCCTCGTACATTCTGTCGGTATAATTAGGCACGGATTGCTCGTTCGGCTATACGTACACATTAACTAACTTCGTATGGAATATGAGGTATGAAATTAGACAATTCTCATCCCTGTATATTCCTAGTTTCCCATCCCCCTTCTACTACCATCGGCCTCCTTCCGTGTATTGATTTTCGATTCGTTGGGAATTCGTTCTTGTCATCGTGTGCAAAGCGATTAAAATATTCATTATTATTCAATTGACAGCGAGAGAGTTTTTAATCGATATACCGAATCGATGATGATGTCATTACCATTTAATGTCTTTTTCTTTTGCTTTTGAAACGCTTTCCCTTTGATTTTTTATCATCATTGATTCTCGTCGTTTTCGAAGTAATTCGGGCCACTAAAAGCTTCCGCTTATCACATCATCCCTCAAACTAACCCGTCGATGTTTTTTCATTGGTCGAACGTGTGTACACGTACATTCGCTGGAATTTAATCTGAATGAAAACGTAATAAATTTTTCAATAAAAATTGGAATCAGAAAAGGTATTACGCATCGCGCATTTACGAGTAAAGCGATTAACGATTTTTCCATATGAGTTTTTTCAAGAGAAAGAAAAAAAAGTTTTCGCCTTCTGTCACGAAAGGATGCAGTTGTAGGAAAATTCTTCAATCAGATATACCTGTGTACGAGAATTTTTACATATATTAAATTCGAGATTAAGATCAGAGAAAAATGAGGATAAAAAATATGCTCCGCTTTGTCAGAAGCTCCACGGTGTTGGAGTATAGGAGAATCTGAACAAAAAAATGAAATTAAAGAACTAAGGAAAAAAAAAAAAATTTCATCAAAATACTCGCGTAACAAGTGTTAGAAAATATTTGATAAGAACGGTCCGACACGCGGGACTTGACGATGAGAATGAGATAAAAAAAAGATTAATAAACACTAAAAAAAAGTGAAATAAAAAAAAATTATCCTGAAAATCTTGAGAGGGGTTTATTAATTAATGCAGATCGCGAGGGTTTGGGACTATTGAAAAATTCTTTGAGACTCGAACTTTGCCCTTAAAAAAATTCAAAGATTTTACCTTATCATGTGCTTGCTTTGTCGTACAATGGTTATATTGTCAACCCCCGGCCCCCACACTTTTAGTCACATCAAGGACTCATCCTCTTGACTTTAATATACCGACGTTATTATTCACTGTCCACGAATTTCTGTCGAGCTACGTGAAACGATGCAAGAAAATAACTAGAAATACGCGGGTCTCCTATAATTTTTTATATAAAGTAGTATTTCTCTTAAAATATCCTGTTTTATCACTCTATTCTAGTCGTCTCGTGGCAAAGTCGGGTATATAACGATGAATTATGAATGTCCTTATAATTCATCTTTTAATTAAACGCGCGATTTATTGTAATTTTTTTTTTTTGTATTTTTTTTTTTGATCAGGGAGTTCTCGAACTCTCGTCAAAATTTCGTTTGTTCTAGAACGAATCGTAGAAAGCGAAAGGTACGATAATATCGCTCGTTTTTGGTTGTCGGAAGCAAATGTTAGATCAGGGATGAAAAGTTTTGGGAGCAACGGTCTTAAGCGTAGTTTAACCCTAAGGATAACATAGGTATATATACCGTGCGTTGTCTCAAAGCCGCAAATTCAACGGTACCTGCAGGTTACAACATTAGTTTATCTATAATGTAACGTAATATGTATATAGGATAATATTATAACCGGCCGGACAGGATGATGTCCGGCCCAAAGGTAAACCCCTGTCACGTCACACCCCATGATTATATTATTACTTTTAATAAAACAAGGATACAAGCATCCTCGAACAAAGGATTAATTTTCAACATCAAAGTAACTGAAATTTCATACCAAACCGCTTATCAGCTGACCAGAAAATTTGCATCTCAAAAATTGTCTGCAATTTTTTTTTTTTCTTCAAGCTCTATAAAAATTCTTTTCAAAAACTTGGTATATTCTCTCTCTGTATTTTAGTTATACTAAATTTTATGAACGGGCGTTGTAAAGTGCAGTTTTTTTTTTTTTTTTATTCTTTCGTCGAGTTTTCATTCCGTAATAATAGACGTAACGAAGTGGGGGATGATTTTCTAATCCTAGATGAAAATGTACATCCGTAACTTGGTAAGACGCTTCGAAGTATTAAGTATGCAGGGTATAGCTATACCATCTCCACTTATCCTCCCTCACCCATTCCTCCATCGTGTCGCCTCCTCTCTCAGCTTTCAACTAGGTACCTACCCACTATGGTACCAAGTGCAGCAGTTAAACACGAGCCCTTAACGTTTACGGTTTCGAGTTAACCCGACGTAGTTTGTCTGACACGCGTCAATTTAATATCCCCTTGTATAATTTAAGATATGGCAGCGATATAATCTATAATCACTTCTCAACTTTCACGCGTAACATACATCGTTTCTAATTTTTTATTTTCTCTCTCTTTTTCCTCTCCATTTTTTTTTTTACCCTTCTAAAATTTTTACTCCGTCTTTTCTTTTTTTCTTATTTTTTCATCATTCTCCCATCTCTTTTCGTTAGCCCTTTTCTCCGCTGCAGTTTTAATTAGACAAATTTACGAGGTCCTTCTTCAAAAAAAATTTCTTTTTTTTTCTCACATTTCTTTCCGCTTCTCTTTTTATTTTCTCATTTCTTTTTTTCTCTCTCCCTTTCTTTTTCTTCTTTCGCCTCTGTTGAATACGTTGTCCGACTCGAAAGGGTAGTAAAGAAGAGAAGAAAAAAAAAGAGGAAAAAAAAATTAGAATAGAGAGAGAAGGAGAAACTTGCGAACGAGTTTCCCTTCCCTAACCTCTGAACGCTACGAAAAGCTGCAAGCAAAGAACGTGAGTTAAATATTTTTTTGTCACCAACTCGAATTCAATGCCGTCCCGGTATTACTCGGATCGTAATGGTTTTAAGCCTTTAAAATGCTGACGATTTCAACGAGTTTTTATCTCTGCGAGGGAAAAGAAAGGGGGAAAAAAATCCAAAAGGAAAAAGGGGGGGAAAAAAAAGGAAAGGAAAGGAATAAAATAACGAATCGCGGTGGCGGTTCAGGTGCGGTATACACCGTACCCGGATTTAGAATACCGAACTGAAAATTCTGGATCAAGGATCACGGGTAGGGAGTTGGAGAAAAAAAATAAATAAATAAAAAAAAAACAAGAGCCGAACAGAAGGAGGCAGAAAAAAAAATAATAAAGAAAGAGGATCTGGTGGTGTTGCTACATATTTATGAGGACGCGGTAGATGTATTTGAGGAATTTTTATGGTGATGAAAAAACATCAAATGACAGGGTGAGCTCAGAAAGTATAAAATAAAATAAAATAAATAAATAAATAAAATAATGTAAAAAGGAAAAGAAAAGCTCCCCGAGCGAATATGTTTTTTTTTTTACCCCCCTTTTCCTTCGACATACACGACCTTCGATATTACGCGTATCTACATATGTTACGTTACCGCGAAGATCTATTTGACGCGTTTGCAGAAAAAAAATCTAGAAACGAAGTACCTACGTCGAATTTTTCGTCCCTCTGTTCCGAACGTCCGTTTTTTTTCGTATCATTTTTTTGTTCGTTGATTCTGTTTACGATCTTATTGGATATATTTTTTTAAGAAGAAAAATTTCTGGCTCCCGTTTATTCCGAAGTAAAATTTTGACGCCTCTTTTCGTTTCTACATGGGGTTTATATATACGACTATTCACGAGCGACTTGCAAGGCTATCAGGAATTCCATTCGTGTCATTGTCGAGCGAAATGTAATATCGCTGGGTTGTGAGATGCCGCGGCCCGTTTCGTCGTACGCGGCCTTTACAACGGAACAATTTCCTTCGGCGAAAAGTTTTGAGGAAAAGTTTTACTGAAAATGCGAACACGACTTCACAAGCGAGCCACTTTTTAGGGGGTAGGTAGGTAAGTAGGTAGGTAGGTGGGTAGCTATTCGCGGTACCTCCTTCCTTCCTTTCGTGCTTCGTAAGAAAAAAGTTAAAAAAAAAAAAATACTAAGAAAAAGAAAAAACACGTGGGAAGCTTCAAAAACCCAAAGTCCACTCAGTCCCGTGCCACTCCCAAGTTAGATATGGTATAAAAAAAAGTCTTAGAAAAACTGCTAACCTTGCAACAAAATTCCTCTATAAATCACCTTGCGCCCAGATGCAATCGTGTCTTCGGAGGAACAAAAAAAGAAGAAACATCGACTAGTCTTCCTCTTTCCTTTCTTTTTATTTCTTTTCTGCAATAGAATTGAAGTCCTCATGAATGCAACGTAGCGTGAAAAAAAAGTTGTGGAGTAGAAAGAAATAAATAATAATAAAAAAAAAAGAAACTTTCAACCGCTCGGTAGGTTGAAACGATATATCAACGATCAAATACTGCAAGTAGTACTTGGGGTGGTCCGGTGTTCGCAGGGGGGGGTTTTTAAGCTCTAGTGTAGTTATATAAAGTTAGGTGTATAAAGTTTTGCCGTAGTTAAGTGACACGCCTAGTCGATATCGGAAAACACTAACCGTTAAGAGACACACTTGAGGTCAGATTGTAGGCAAACTTTGTCGTCCTCTTCGTCGGTTGTCCTAGCTGAAAGGAAGTAAAAGTTTCTATGCCTCGCTCGAGTAGTTCCAGTGCAACTGCAGAAGCAGAAGCAGAAGCAGAAGCGAAAGCTTGAAATGTGCAGTTTGATGCGGCATATTAAAGCATATATTTGATACGTACATATCTACATTACCATAAGTTTGATACAGGTATATATGTGCAACTGTATATGAGCGAATGAGGCAGACCGACGGGGTGCGAGAAAGAGAAATGTGGAAAGTAGACGACGACGATGACATTACGCGATACGCCGCTGAAAGTTATACCTCGAAAAGCAACCTCGAGAAAGTCGAAACTCCCGAGTCCAACGCCTCCAAACTTTACTGAATGGGGTTCTGTCTGGATGCAGCCTTTCAAAACTGGTCTACACCTACCATCGGGTTCAGAATCTTGGTATTCCCATGACACACACAAAACATTCTCCATGAATTTCCTCCTTCACACCTTCCGAAAAAATTCGTCTCGCAATAATCTGTCGAATCTTTATCAGAATCACGAAACCTCGTGAGGATTTTTCGATTTCATTCTTTGTCTGCATTTTTGATTCTTCCTCAGTTTTTTTTTTTTTTTTCTTTTTTTTTTTTTGGAACATTGTTCCCCGTTCTTTGCGAAGGTGGTTTGGAAACTCCCTTACAGCAGCCAGAAAACAGAAAAAACGTCGATGAATTGCTCGTCGACCTTACCTCCCACGATTTCTAATGTATTTTTGTTTCTTCTCAACCGAATTTCGGGTAAAAATCTGTCGCGTGTGTCTCGAATCATGATTTGAATCGTCGTCATGACGACGTACCAAGTGGCGCGCTGTTTCTTCAAATATAATTTCACTATAGCCTCTTGTCACGATCGATCTTTAGCACGGTCTTCGTTACAACATCGCCGTTTCAACGGTAGCTGTATGAATTTCAAAATTTCAACAAAAAAAAAGAAAAAACATTCGTCAATGACGTTGGTTCTTCGTACGTATAAATTTTTTTCCTCTTCTCCCCAACGCCGTCACCTTGAATTTCTTTCGCATTTCTTTTTTCTCCCCCTCTTATTTTTTTTCTCTTTTCCTTTCAACTCTCTTGTTACGCGATATATGCCGGAATACAAATCCTGATTTACATATCAGAACAGTCCAGGTATATCGGAGCATGAAATTGGTTTGTTGATCGAAGCGCAAGTATTATTCCTACTACACGGTTTAGGCACGTAGGTAGGCAGAGGCCTGGCCAAAGAATCCGGAATAAACCGACCCAAAAGTGGGGTGGAGTTTTAGCATACCCCCCCAAAGATTATTTTATATATAACTTTCCATTCCACGCGTTGAACACATAACAGAAATGGAGAAAAGAGAAACAAGAGCCGGTCCGAATAAAAGGTGATAAATAATAAAAAAAAATAATAAAACACTTGGGGGGTAACAAAAAATAAAGATAAATAAATAATAAAACCAAAAAAAACAAGAATATACACTCGTGCTCGCGTTGAGTTTGTTTTACGGAAGTGAAAAAGATAAAACAATGCGGTAAAAGGTAAAACCCACTACTGGGCTCGTATTACCACTGCAGTTTGATACAGTTGACACTCACTTTTCCACCATAGCATATATACAGTATATCTAGTTTGTCGTTCGTTTTATTCTTGTCTTCTTTTCGTTTTTTTCTTTTTTTTTACAGCACCGTCGGTACAGATAGTCGACGGTATGGGGCAACCGTTGAGGGACAAATACTACGAAGCTGACAGTACGATCGAACTTTTATGCGTCGTACGTCACATCGCAATGCAGATGCAGTACAGTGTTGTTCAATGGTTGCACGGCAACAGGACCCTAAACTACGACACGACCAGAGGTGGGATCAGGTGAGTGAAATATATGCTTTCTTTTTCTTTTTTTAATTACTGGTCATGATATTTTCAGGAAACATTCGAAATATGTAGAATACGAATCATAAGTAGGTATGGGTGTTGTATTATACCCAGGGGATAATTTTCTGAGAATAGAGGGAATCGTTGGTAACAATGTCCACAGATATTATACATAGTGTGTCGGAGAAGAGACGAGAAAAGGAGGAGGAGGAGGAAGATACGAAACGAAACTAGACGATCAGGTTCTAGTATATAGTGCGACTGAATGCGGATCGATTTTCCAACCGAGTTGAACTAGGAATTACGAGGCTCGATTATACCGTCTCACTGGGCGCCACCTTGCATTTCAATACTTCAATAGTGGGTGGTACGAGGAAAAGGGGTGTGGGGTAGGGGGGGTGGAAGAGTGGAGGGTAAAGCACGACGTCGCATTGACTCTCGCTGTGAGGTCTCTTTCTCTGGGTTTCCAGAAGGAGGCAAGGATTTCTACTATTCGAAGCCTGACACTGGAAGGACTTAACGCCACAGCTTAATCTCTTACTAGCAATTCCATCCCCTTCATATCCCATTCGACATTTTTATTTCTCCCATTCGATTACAGGGTGAAATTTGCAGGGGCTCATGGGCTACGCTCTATTTACACAAATATTTATCGCTTCTATTACAAAAGTTGAATTTAATATCCCACGGAGTCAGCGGAAGCTGAACCGACTAATCTTTTATTACATCCACTCCACCACCGATGTCGGAAAAGCTTCGCTCCTTTGGAGCCGAAAGAAAAAAGAAAGGAAAGAAGGAAAAGAAAGCCCTTTCAATCTGTACGGTAAATTACAATCAGATGTATAACTCGGCTGTGTGAACTTTTGGGTAGTGTAATCAAATCGCTATGCCGTTTACCCTTAACCCTTTTCCCATCGAGAAAAGTGCTCTCCAGAGTCCAGTAGCACTCCTGAAAAAAAAGGGCAGACTGACTACAGCGGGATATTTCCCCCTTTTCCGTGTGAGATGCTCCATGGGGTTCAACGGGTCCTTTCCGTTTCAGGATCAACCCGAGTTTCGTATATATATCGTTAACGTTTTCTTCGACCGCCAGAAGAACCTGCAGAAGAAATAAAAAAACAAAAAAGAGAAAGAAAAAAATGAGAGTCGACTGAGTGCGAACTCTGGTGCGTGTCGAATTTTACTTTAACGCTACGACCTCTACTGCTAAGATGATTCCGACGAGATATCTTCCCAAGTCTTAAACGCTGTCCAACGCAGACCTTTATCCCCGAGAGAATTTTACCCCCAGCTATTTTTTCTTTTCTTTTTTTTTTTTTTCCAACCCGCATCCCAATTCCACTTCCGGAAAAACGCTTTTTCGGACACCAGAGTATTGCGGAACTAAACACCGGACGGAGTCTTATCATCCGACGCCATTTTATTTAATATTTATTTAGTTTTCTTTAACTTTTTTATAATTTTTTTTTTTTTTTGGCGCTCCGCAAGAGTTTAAAATCAGCGCGGTATACGACCCCTGGGGTAAAGAATTTCTGAGGGCAATTACGTAATTGGTCAAAATTAACGGTGTAAAACAGAAAGTGGTGTGATATGATTCCATGATGTCCGAATCCTTTGAAGTCGTTGCCGCGAATTGTTTGCCCGACTATTAAATTTTGTTTCCGAGGAAGGTTTGAAAAGTTTTAGTAAAATCCCTTTTCGGGGTGGCTCAGTCGTCGCGTTACTTATCTCGAGAATGTTTCGTTGCTCGGATAAATTTTCTGTGTACTTGGTCTTTTTTTTTTTTCAAAAATTTCAAAAGCATCTCAAAGTCTGAGGTTAGCTGCGTTTGGACTGATGAAATTTCCACTCCGGTCCAACCCCCGACGTACGCAGGAACATAAAGGTCGGTGGCGTCGCTGCTTACATACGTCGAAAGTTTTGCAGTTCAGTTTATCCGAGAGGGAATTGGCTGGAACCCGAAATAGAGAAAAGGAAGAATTTCCGAGCGGTGAGGACAGAAGTTAAAGGGACGGGGAAAACCAACCTGGTACAGTATATATATATATAAGTTTCCAAAGGTAAAGTGGGCGCGACGTGTGCGGGCAGAAGCGAGACCTATGTGCGTTTGCCTAGTGTACGATAGCGAAATGCGATCCGGTTTGAGAGGAGGTGAGCGCTTGGTGCTTCCAAGTTATAATCTACTGTCAACAATTTGAGCCCCAGCTAGAAAGTGACTTGCCAAGAGACGACGATGCTGCTTCTGCTTCTGCTGCTCAGTTATACCAGCCAACCCACCACTGTTAAGTGGAGTCAAGCTCATGTGGGATGAAGTTATATTCGCTCTGGGGTTTCCGCCACGTATTCCGCCAGAGTCTAATGTCTACATCTAAGAACCGTTTTATGGACCCTAAGTATAAACTCCCCTGTTTCCAAGACGATGAAGAAGATCATAATGATGATACAGCTGCGCCTGCCTGTGGATTAGAAATTCGCCTACTGTACCTTTGGAATCCGAGAGAAGAACCAAAAAAAGAGGAAATTATTCGGGACCCTGAATGGCGTCTGTTGGCATTTTCCATCCGATATCTCGTGACGTATAAGCGCATGAGTTTCTGCTTGCTTTTGACATCACGTCGCCGACGTATTCGCGTGCCGATACCTAATTGAGAGTTAAGCCCTTCCATTAGTAGGTTTCACCGGGCTTAGTTCCGCATAAAGTTCCATCAAGTTTACCTGCACCTTCTCATCTGCAATAACCCCATACACCCCTACCACCACTACCGTGCATTCTCCTCAAATGATCAACTCGTCGTTGCAGGTTTCACTTTATATATATTGCTGATCCATGCATATATTATACCAGCAACGTTATCAACTTTGTAAATTTACCTCAAGTGCTGCTGCTGCTGCTGCTTCGTCAGCCAATAACTTATACCGGTTAGACTTTCGACAACGATAATCAGACTGAGAACGCGCCATTTTGGCAGAATTATCATTTTTTGGCTATGGAAAATTCTGAGAACGATGTGGCCCGTTCCGCGTGTCATATTATAAGTTTATGAAAAAAAAGAAAAATGAATGAAAGAAAACTTTGAATTTTATATAGCAGACAAAACTAGACAGTCTGTTTATAACTGCAGTCCTGCATATGTCGAGTAATTTATTTAGCAGAATAACAGAAGTTCTGGGCGTGGCGGTACCGTGCCGGTTTTTCACCTAAATTTCGGGGCAACTTCTCGTTAATTTTGTACCCTACAAGTGCAGTAACAGCGGCAGCAGCAGCAGCAGCAGCAGCAACATTGAGGGAAAAAGCTCTGAAACACCTCCAGCAATAGCAGCGGCTGTATAGCAGCGACAGCAGCTATTGTCGCGACTGTAATTTAAGTAAATGCACTTCAACGACCAGTTATTATTGTTCGCTAGGTGAATCGAGCTGAAATTTACCAAGTTACGAGTGAATGTATACGTCATATTGTACATACAAATGACGGTACCTATCCACACATGTGTTGAGCGTTAAATTTCGTTTGTATTGTGGCGCCGAACGGGCACCCCCTAACCGTATATAGAGGGTGAAAACTGGAAACGAATGGGACAAACCCGGTATACGGGTCGTTGCTTGTGAGGCCACATTACGCAAATTTAACCTTGAAACAAAACCGACACCGACCTACCACATTTTTCACACCCCCAAAAACCACCCCCGTAATTCCAAACCGGGGTGCGGCGGCTCGTATTTATCAGTTTCTTTATTTCTTTTTTTTTCCCCCATTTATTATCCTCCCCTTTTCTTTTCGCCTTTCGTTTATGTTGTTGAAATATGGAAAAATATGTTTTTTTAATCCCTGAAATTAAATTTTCTGATTGAATATTTAGGAAGATACGAGAGATGAAAAAAAAAATTCTCCGCACTTGATACTCACCCAGAATAATGGGTATAGATTTTTTTTTTAATTTTACGATACGTCAAACAATTTGTAAAATCAAAATTTTTAAACCTCGATCTAATTCTCTCCGTTCCTTAAATCGATTTTATTTTATTCCATTTTGTATTAATTTTTTTTTTTTCTGTTTCCCTTCGATAACAATTTTATCCTCGTATATGCCTAGATTATACGACTACAGGGTGGCGGTTTATCCACAGCAATCTAATCGTAAGCCCCGTTCGATAAGCAGCTTTAGTCGTTACACGCTGTACGGAAAACATTCGACCTCAATCACCTGTCAAACTGACCGCTACGCTACGCAAGTATTAGGTATCAGCCGCATTAGGATCTCCCGATTTAGCTCCACTGCGGAGTAAAAAGAAAAGGAAAAGAGGAAACAAAATAGAAGAAAGAAATTTAAGGAAAAAGACTCTCGTCTGTAGCATGTTTATTCTTCTTTCGACGCACAGGAGGAAATCAGGTCTTTCTATAACAAGCGCCGATTTTCAATAATTTCATGTACCAATTAGTTTTTATCCAGAGTATAATATCTAATAATTTCCGTAACACCCCTCGGCTAATTAATACCTCCTGTATCAAGAACGGGGAGGGAAGAAGTTGAAGTAAAGTTTGATTTTGTTCATTCTACACGTAGAGTTTACAATTAGAATTCCGTTCCGTTTCCCACGCTCTCCGCAGTATCGCCGCGATCGGTGGCTGACCACAACCCGCATTACTACTACTGGCAGGTCCGACCGCTACGTTGATTTCTACTACTTGTCAGTAATAAAACTAAACGCCACGAATCGCTGCCCATAAATTCTACAAACTCGACCGCAAAGTTTCAAGATCTTTTTTATTTTTTACTCCATCTTTTTTTTATACAGCCGATTTATTTATCGTCCCTTCTTTGTTTCACCGTACATACACAGATGTTTGAACAAATTTTTATTTTTTTCTCTTATACCTTTTTTTCCACCCCATAAATTAATCACGGGAAAAATTAAGTGGAAAATGTCTCTTTTCGAGAATGAAAAGAGGAAAAGAAAATGTTTTTTTTCTTCCTTCATATCGTCGTTATATTATATGGTACATACCTCGATTCAATGGTGTGTAACGTCTGCAGTACATAACTTGGTAGGTTCATGTACAATACATATATGTATATGTATATTTGAAATGTATTTATACACACGCATATACATGGCTTATAAAATAGAGCTGAACTTTTCACAACTATGTATATACGGATACACTACACATACTATATACATTATGTACACGTTACGTAGGTGTTTGTGCTACGAGATGTGCAGACAGCGGCGATGTATCACGTTTAAAAATACTTGTGAAATATAATAATGGGGTCTCCCGTTATACGCTACATACCATGTACTACATATACCTATACCGTTGGTAATAAATATCATCGTGGGCGTCGAGTAGTTAATTTTACCTGGACCCGCCTGACGTGATGATGATATTCTGCGGATAGTTGAAAAATATCCGATGATTCAAATATCGTATTAACATGTGTACAACGTGTACAAAATTCATCATTTATATATTCATTGGACAGAAAAAAACTAACATTCATAATTTTCTCTCCCACATATTTAAT
Source organism: Athalia cordata (assembly GCA_963932425.1). NCBI lineage: Eukaryota > Metazoa > Arthropoda > Insecta > Hymenoptera > Athaliidae > Athalia > Athalia cordata. The sequence continues at coordinate 5,003,218 of OZ010627.1, forward strand.
TACATTCGATATACGTGTGTGTAAAAATTTATCTCTGACTTTTGTGAATAATCTTGAAATGATAACGATGTTTTTCTTGTTTCTTCCATTTTTTTTTTCACAGTGTAAAAACGAATCTTATGGAGGAGGGCGCCAACTCTACCCTTAGTATAGCGAGGGTTGGACCAGGAGATAGCGGGAATTACACATGCGCTTTAACGACCATGCCCGATCAACCCGCAATCGTTCACGTCCACGTGCTCAACGGTGAGCGTCTCTAAAAAATTTTTATTCTTCTTCATTCTTCCACTTTTATTCTATTTTTATTTGTTTTTTTTTCTTTCCTACCGATATTTTAGTGGGGGTGATTTGTTTCAGGAGAAAGTTTAGCCGAATTACATCACGGTTCCGCAGGTGGAAGGAGTTACGTATGTCTTCCAGTTATCCTGGGATTTCTTATCAGAGGTTTAGTGTTGAGATGAAGAACTGAAAATTGCGCTGTCGCGTGATTTTTCAAACAATTTTTATAAATGATAACGATAATATGATGCGAAGTTAACCAAAAAAATAAGGTGATGCAATAGCTACGTTCGAGAGACTGAATCAAAAAAAAAAAAAAAAAAAAATGTCTTTTTTTTTCGATTTTTTTTTCGGTTTTGTTCGTAAAAAATTTTTCTCCCCTTGACAAACGCAGGTATATTGCGGCGGCTTATGAAAAGAAGTGCGATAAAGAAAGAAAGCAAGAAAGAGAGAAAGAATGGAAGGAAGAAGAACAGGATGTGTTCAGAAAGGGCTTGAGAACTGATATCGTTTGTACTACAAACGACAAGAAAAGTCGGGAGCAGATATTCACGTCATGCAAAGACACAATACCGGCCTCGTCTCCTTTTTTATTTTCTTCCGTCACTGTTTCCAAAGCTTTTCCAGTTTCGCCGCCGGTGGTGAAATAGTCTCAACATCTTACGGAGTTGGAAGGAAAACCAACCGCGTTAAATGGGAAAGTATAATACTCTGGTGAGAATAAGGAAACGATTTTTGCATTGTTTGCTCCTATCCACACGCACACACCACCTATACCTATATGCAGGTAAGCGACAGAAAACGGATAGAAGAAAAAGAAAAAGAGAAATGGTTGAAGAAAAGGTGGAAGGAAAAGAAGTATAATACAAGAAATGGCGAAAAACGAAAAGGAAAATGGAGTCGGTTGTGGTATCCTCTTATTTGTGAGTCGAAGAATAACGCGCTCTTCGGTACAACGGGCTTCGGTTTTCGTCTCGTGGAAACCATCAACTCGGGTAAATTGAACTTTTCTATACGAATATACACATGAAATACTAACCATTACAGACGAGAGATAAATTAAATGGAAAGAAACCAAAATATATTCATATGCAAATTATCGTTAATAAGATATTGAAAAATGAACAGACATAGTGCGGGGGTGAAAGTAGCGTTTTTTCCTAACGACTAAAATCAAACTTCACGACGCAAAAAAAAAACAGAAAAACCAAACGATGTAGCTAAAATTCATACCTATATGAATACATATATAAAATTATCATTCTGATATAGAAATAAATATTCGTACACATATTATATGTAATATTACTAATAAATGATAAATGACAATGGGGTGCATTTATTATCGAATAACGGAAGGAATTAATTACGATGTATAATACGATAATTCTATTGAATATAAAATAACTATAGGTACCTATTAGAATAACTCTGGCATAATCACCCAAAAACTAATATCCGTATTATATAATAAAAAGAAAGGAAACAAAATCGAAGAGGTAAAACAAAAAAAATTTATTTAATTCATTCATTAAATTTTCATCTAAACTATAATATGCGTTACAACATACGAAATATCTATATCTATACAGGTATCATATTATTATCTATCTAGAAAAATTTCATATTTAGGCTATACATACCCCATTCCTAGCCATTAACATATTTTATTCTTCGAGCGTGTGGTTTTTTTTTCCTTTCTATTCTTCCGCAGCTGTTAATGTCGAAATTATTACACTCTACGTATTATTATTATTCTACTTTTTTTCTCTTGTTTCGTCTTTTACTGCACTATAGCAAAAAATAAAATGAAATGCGATGGTAACAAAAAATATACATAACAGCAGCAGCCCTTAAATGAAGAAAGTCTTTAGCTACCTACTCGTGTCTGTACGTAAAGCGCAGTTATTTTGTACATGTATAATATAACGGTGTGAAAAATTTATTTTAATTTTACATAAAAGTAACACCGTAGCGAATTACCCGCACAAATGCTTTTTGCGAACGATTATTTTCCGCGGAAAAAGTGTAGAGAGAAAGAAAAAAGAAGAAGATAAAGAAGAAGAATGAAAAGAAGATAGTAAAATTAAAATAAAGAAAAGTAAACGTGGCTAAAGGTACAGAATTTTTACCTACGGGAATAGGGAAAAAAAACGACGAGTTCCTGTTCGTTCGCGGTTGTCTCGTACATGAGACTAGAGATATACGTACATAGGGAAAATGTATGTGCGCTTTTACGTAGAGATACTATAAATCTCGATTTGTTGAAACGAGGCGATTCGCAAATTGGTGAGTCTGTAGAGGGGTAAGAACAAAAGTATTTGAAAAGAATCGGAGAAAAGTTACTTGCAAAGTGGCACGTTAGACCATTCAGCTTGGAGATTTCTCTCGTTCAACGAAGCTGACTAAATAAAATAAAATAAAATAAAATAAAACGTTCCAATTCCGCAACGCCCACGTTTCCGATTTCTTCTTCCTCGTCTTCTTCTTCTTCCTCTTCGTTTCCCATCTGCGACAGCAGCTATTTCGCTAAAACGTGACCGTGTCCTGCTGTATATGAATAAACATACCACACAATATAAAAAAATTTTTTCTTCTTCATTTTTTTTCTTACTCTTCCTTTTTTCTTATTCTTCTCTACAGATACCGTAAAGATTTAATTTTCAGTTTTTCCACATCTGCAGATGGGGTTGAATAAATATTTTTACATCACGTCGCCGAGGGCGCGACGGCCCGGGGGGAGGGGGGGAGAATACGTGCTATATACGTACTTTGGTTATATCGAGATGAAATGTATTTCAATTCGAAGCAGCTTTGATTTTCCGTGCTTTTCTTTAGGTTTTCTCAATTTCTTTTTTCTTTTCTTCCTTCTTTTCTTTTCTTTTTTTTCCCTTCTCTTCTCCTCACAGTCATATACCCAGAGCCAAAGATTTTTCGCAATTTTCAATGGGTGGTCTTGGTTATAGAAAAGCTACTTTGTAAGCTTCGGAGCGTTCCAACCGCGCGCACCCGCGTTTATTACATAAGTAAGAAATATTTTACCGCGAAGTCAGGGAATAAAAGAAGAGAAAACAAAAACGATGATAAAAGAATAAAAAATATATATATACCTGCATTAAAACAGAACGAGTAAAATAAGAATTTGAAGAATGAAAAGAATAGAAAAAAAACATTAACCCGCTGTAGGAGGTTCGCCGCCCATATACAGGAAAGAAATAAAAAATCGCAACCTAAAAAGAAAAATTTTAGCAACTAAAAGAAATGAGAGAATGAACGTGAAACAAAGAAAGAAAAAATTTTACCTCCCGCGTAGACAAGTGCAGTTTGGACGAAGCCCGAAATTCTCCCCAGGGCCTTAATTACAGCCGGTAGCTTTTATAGAGGTAACTAAATTTAATCGCTTTGATCAGACGGAATTTTCTACCGTAGGTAGGTAGGTATATTACGTTTCAACGGTAATTTGCGAACCACCGGGCCACATAGAGTAACGTAGTAGGGGGAATATCAGGACCGATTCTGGACTGTGCAGGGGTGAAATTCTGTGGCGTACGTACAAAATTTTACTGCATGAAAATATCAAGGGGGTTTTAGATTGCCTTAATTTCATTATCGCGCAATTTACTCAAATTTATAATCATCGTTGTATCGCGAGTAGTATTTTTTTTTTTTCCCTTTTTATCTTCAATTCATTTTTTCTCCATTTTTCGTTATCGTTTCTAATTCTTTGATTTCCATCTTTTTGCCCAGAGTATCTGATAATTTTTATTATTAGTAAAACGCTAGTGTGTCGTGTATCATAAAATGTACATACATAATATTTGAAGAGAAAAAAAAAAACATAAAAAAACATGAAAGATATGAAGAAAGAAATGAAATAAAATTAACGATATTGATAAAAGTGAGTAAAGTGAAGTGCGTACCTAATTAACGTATACATTACATAAACGACGCTATATACTAATAACATATAATACAATATACATATACATATTAATTGAGGCGACTCGAAATGAGATAAGAAGAACAAAAAAAAGAACAGAAAAAAGAAAAAAATTCCTTTGAAAATTAAGTGAGATGCTTCAAAAGCCGATTTAAATGCAAATATACATATTATATGAATAAATATTATTAATAAATATATTATAATTGAAATTAAAAAAAATTGAAAAAAAAAAGAAGAAAAAAATTTCGACGATGAAAAATTTAGACCAAGTAAAGTTTTAAAACAGAGTAATAACAATAATAATAATAATAATAATGATAATATTATAGTTAGCGAATGGCTGATTAATTGAAACGATGTACAATTATGTGACGGAAGATTGAAATTAAATGGGAAAAAAAAAAGATACGCACACGTGAAAAAAAAAGATAATTAAATTAACTATATGAAAGGGAGTTATTGAAAATTAATCTGTATTATGATTTAAACGATGAAACAAGAGGTAAAACCCGATAGATTACGTATTATTATTATTATTATAAATAATTTGACCAGTATTGTTGTAAAATATTGATATATCTAATAATAGATTATAATATTATTCATGTTGCTGTATTATATCGATATGATAAAATATCCTAATTATACTGAAACCGGTTGAAAAAAAAAAACATTCCTCATGCAGTCGAATCACGAAGTGTAGTATACGAATTCCCGTATTTGAATGAAATTTTTGAAAATAAAAAAAATAGAAAGAGAAATAAAACGAACTAACAAAAATGAGATTCAAATCAAAGACGATTTAAATTATGAATCATTGAATATTACGTTTCTTTTTACGTTGATAGAATGATTTTTTTATTGATTTTTTCTTTGCGATGAGAGATGTAACGTTTTAATATATCTTGTTTCGTATGTATTTAATATTTAAACAACGACGATGCTTTTCAGATTAATTCCGTTATAATACGAGATTAGATAAACTCGCAAATGGAAAAGCTAACTACCTTATCGATATTAATATTATTATATATATATACATCCCACTTACCGTATTCTGAATTTAACTTAGTTTGTTATTCAGACTCGATGGGCTTTCAGAGACTATTAATTATTATTCGTGTTATATATATACATATATACGTACATGTATACATGTATTTATGTATAAATGTATACATCTGCAGAAAGAGGCGAACATTATCAAATAATCATATATTATATATAATATACATACATATATTTAATTCTTATATTAAATTATTATAAAGTTTTAGGATATTTTATACGCGGTTTCCCCTTCATTCAAAGTATATATATACATATATATACACATATACATATATCGAAAACAAATGAGGAAAGAAAAAATTAAAATAATATATAAAAAGGAGTAAAGAATAATTAATCCAGGTGGGATTATTAGAGCCGAACTATGCGTTGATAAAACCCGATTTATCCAGATATCCCGAAAATTTCTTATACATAAGCCCAGTTCATATTATACATACATATATATATATATATATACACATAAAGAAAAAGAAAGATAAATTAAAGTAAAAACAAAAACCAAAATAAAAAAATTAACAATATGTATGATAAAAAATATTTATGTGAGGATCATGAAATAATGAAATAAAGACCACTGTTTTACAATAATTAAATACATAATGTTATGTGCACATATGATTTAGATCCTTATTAATGAAAAAAAAAAATTTTGTCGTTAGGACGATGCGATGCACCGCGACGACGAAATAGAATACCGGAAACGATCCATTTGGGAATTCCCCCAGTGAGACTGGAGAGAAAGAAAAAAAATAATGGAACTCAAAGGGCGGATGGTTTTAGAAAAATGGAGAAGATCCCCTTTTTCCGGGTAGCATGTATCTTTGAATTAATTCCCCGAAAAAAAAAACACCTTTTTCCTTGATAATTTTTGTAACAGACGAGATTTTGGGAAATCTAAGCCGATGACCGATGAATTTACGTGCGAACTCTACGTTGCGAGAATGCATTTTTATCCTTTTGTCTTCTCGTTAGTTTGCTGTGGTTTTTTTTTCTCTCATGATGGCCAACGTGGTCCGCGAGTATTTGAACAGGTTATGTTTTTGAAGGAGGAGAAGCCTGAAACAAGAAGAAGAAAAAAACATTTTGAGAAAAAAAAAAATTTTACGCAAGTTCAGGACCCGCCAAACTCTGGCGATCATTTATCACATGGGAGAAACCCTTGGAGCGAGAAAATTGAGAGGTAAGTTTCTGGCTGTGGAGGGTGAAGTGCAGGAGAATGAAAGGAAAGGGGAAAAAAAAAGAGAAAATAAAAATACGAATGGAACTAAAAAAAGAAAACAGAAAAGAAGAGGGTGCGCAAGTAGTAAATAGCTCACTACTGAGAGTCCATATAATCCTTTAGTTCTTCCTATATACTTACCTACCTTTACTACCCCTAAGTCCTGAGTCGGCGGCAGCTACTTTGTAATTTACATACACTTATGTACCTATATGCATCTGGTTACTAAACAATATAACAGAGAAAACTCCCCCCTTAAAATTCCAAAGTAAAAAATGACGAAAAGAAAACGAAAGAAAAAGTAGTTGCAGTAATATATATATGGAAAATAAAAATATTTCTTGGTCTATTTTACATGCGGAATGAAACGAAAAATGTAAGAACGTAGCGGAACGACAGATCAAAGTAAAGTGAATGAATAAATAAATAAAACACACTAAATAAAAAAATCTGGGTGAATTAAATAATGGGATATGAGAATTAATTTTTGAACGCATACCGCATCCCTCCAGTTTCTCGTTTCTCCTCCCCGTTTTGTAAGGGATGAATAACTTGTTCGCGCGGGGCTCTTGTCTTTTGTTTGATAAAATGAAATTCCCCACGTTTTATATTTCTCAGGTGTTATATTAAATCCCATCCCCTCTGAATTTCTACGCTACTACCGCATATACAGGGGTAGGTATTATACGTCTCACCGATTTATGAATCATAATTTCCCTCATATGGCTATACCGCCAGATCACACGGCGTTTTCTTGCCCTCTGCAATCTTTTTTGTTACTCTTTTCTTTTTTTTTACCTTTTCGTTTTTTATACAGACGCAGCAGAGAGTGGGGTAGGTTATAAGATATTTATAGCTAATACTTTTATTACAGCTCTCGGAACAGGGAATAATATACGCTCAGAGGGGGTTCTTGCTCACCAAAAACTAGACCGTTCAGAATTTTATTTTTATTTTTACAACCTCGCATAACCCTTGACTCCGAAATTTTCTTTTTTTTTCTTCTCCTCCTATCACCGCTGCAAAAACGAGCCCCTCAAATTCACACGTGGCTGTATACTCTACCCATAATATAAAAACCACCATCGCCACCGCATTCGCGCATGTAAGAGTAGCTCGGTGTACACAAATTTTTCCGATCCTACAAACAAAAGTAAAAATTTCAAATACAATAAAAACCTAATTTGACGAACGAAGAAAACCAGACTCCATGATATTCCTCGGTCACGGGCAGGAAAAAGTTGAATTCCAAAATTATACGTAAAAAAGAGAGAGAGTATAAAATGAAATAAAAATAAAATATCGCTTCTCTACAAAAGACTAATTTCTTTTTTTTACTTTTCTCTGACTCGTACGTACTTAATACACAGGTATGATATTCATGTACACATATAGGTATTCAGGCGGCGTTTGTTAATTGCGGGGAAAAATATGTGTCACGGAACAAAATAATTAACGACTCTCTAAAACAAACCTTGCGTATACCAGGTGAATAATTTTTTTTTTTTTCTTCTTGCCATCTCTTTTACCTTGTTTCTCTTCTGTTTTTTTTTTTTTTTTGTTTTTTCATTTTTAACATACGTGTACGACTACCGTACATACGTGCGTTGAAAAAGACAGCGTTCGCTGTAGTGCCTCTGTAGTATATACACATATATATATAAACATATATACCTATGTACCGGGGCGCATATTTTCCAATAATTTTAATCCACCGCGGAGTGCTGTCATCCTGGAATGGAAATTGGAAATTGTATTACGCCATCTCCCTATTCTCTTTTTTTTTCCCTATCTCTATCTCTTTCTCTCGTTTTACCCTCGATGGTTGCGTATAGCTTGATTGTCGAAACGAACAAGAGGAATATTTCCCCCCCCCCCCCCCCCCCACCCTTCCATAAACTCATCCGCCGTCAAAATATATCTGCAACCTGCAGTGTGTGATGCTGTTTTTCTATTTCAATTCACGCAAGCTCTTCCTTTTCCATGAGGTATGGTTTGTTCGTTTTCTTCTTTTTTTTTCCTGCTCACTTATTCCATTTTTGTGATTCACTTTTCATGTTTCGCCGGTTCTTTTTTTTTTCTTTTCTGTTTTTTTTTTTTTTTTTTTAATAGAGTGGACCGTAATGGGGTAACCGGCAAAGCAGCGGTAGTAGCTGCTTTAAGAATTATATATTCGCGATGCGCCGTTTCGCGTACATAGAAATATGTATTATTTATACATTACATATAATACAGGTATATAAGGTAGTGCACAGTATGCTACTTTGACACGACCATGTGCGATATTATCGTACACGATATTATCCAACCTCTGCTGCAAAGCCATAACGCAGAACTCAACGACGGAAATTGCGAGAGTGGAGATGAGAGGAGGAGAGAGAAAGAGAACGAAAGCTTTCGAGCTTTGAAAGCGGCCGATTTGTTATTGAGTTGTGAATTCTGTAACGTAGTTATCCTGACGAGTCGAAATCAAAAGCCACATGTGTGTAACGGTGTAATATACACACACAAAAAAACTTTCCGTATACCGGGTCACGTATGTGTGTGCAAGCTTTTTCCAAAAGCTTATTTTTTTTTTTCATTCTCCCTCTTGTTGAGTTTGAAAATAACCAATAATAACACTTAAATAGTATACGCTGCGCATGGTTTCGAAGTGTCATTTATTCGTTCGTTCATTCTAATTTTAATTTTCATTCGATTTTTGTGAGCGTGATTATTAAATCTGAAAATATCCAAGCCCATCTATAGTGTGACAGATTTGCACTCAAACAGATTAAAGTCCTTGCAGCAAAAAATTTTTTGATCCCTTCATCTCAATTTTCTTAGAAACACACAGCTAGCTCTATAGGTTCCTGTAAATCTTGAAAACACTTACTATAAAACTTTGTTCTTGGCGCGATACCAAAGAAAAAAAAAAGGATTTAAAAAAAAAGAAACCAAGGTAAAAAAAAAAATGGCATTCTCAAATTTACGTCTCGCGAAACGCCCGCGTATGCACGGGCGTGTCCTTCGTCGATCCATCTTCGCGTTGGTAAAAGTCCCGCGCGGGTCATTCGGAAAATAAAAAAAATAAGATGTTGAAACAAAAAGGATTTTGATCCTCCCTGAATCTTGAGATTATCAGTCGATTTCAAGCGAGAACAGGAGACTAGAAATTCTTCTTTTTTTTTTTTAATCTATTCTCTTTGACATATGAAGAAAAAAGGACGAATTCACTATACGATATTATAACCTAAGTTATTATATATTAACCTAATTATTTGCGTTCTAATTAATGTCTGTCCGCTGCAGGGATTTAAACATTATACAATAATGCGGATTACGTAGCTGCAACAATATCGATGATATAATAATAATTGTTAATACTATTGTTGCTGTGATTGTCATTATTAATATTGTTATCACTATAATTATTATCACGTACGTATACCTACATATTGTATGGAGGAAATAATCGTCGTCCAACGCGCAACAGCTGTTGCACCACGTATTTAACACACGTATAATTTATAAACCCCAACATAATATCGTTAATTTCATTTATATTAGCACTCGTTGTTTTCCACGACGTCTCAATTAAATTCTCATTTTTCCGTCGCACACTTACATATACATATGTATTATATATATTTATTGTACGTAGCGAATTACGATCGGAGGATGAAATGAAAAGAGAGAAAAAAAAACAAACACATTTCCGCGGTGGCGCTCGGTCGCCGAGAATTTCGTTAAAGCACGTACTCTGTTTACCTGACTATGCTTTTTCTCTTTTTTTGTTTCCTTTGGTTTTTTTTTTTTTTGATTTTATTTTTAATTTTATTTCATGGAAACACGACACCGGCAACAACGTATAGGGTGGGTCGTTACCATACCGTCGTGGGGTGTCAAATTTTCTCGACAATAAAACAAAAACGAGAGGAAATAAAAAACAATTATAGAATAACGAAGATTATGTTATTCATAAATACGTCTACGAATCGATACGAGTTTTTGATTCGCTTCGGATCTATGAAATTCAAATTAATCGACGACGCCCTGAGACGAGAAAAAAAAGAAAGAAAAAAATTTAGACTGACCCCTAGACTCAATTAACCCGAAACTTAATCGTCGAGTTAACAGACCATCCCGAAAAAATCCATCTCGCTATCACACCTAAAAATTCACTCGTGAGTTAAATGAGAATAAAAAAAATGGAAAATAAAAAAAAAAAAACTTTTACCGAGCTATCGTATTTCATCACTTAGTGTAATTTGTTGGTTGTATAAAACGCGTGTGTACCGGATTGCAGGGTCGAATTCGCGGTGGCTTTTGAATAATAGAAAAAACAAGCGGAGGTCTGAGAGCTGTACGAGGCGAGCAAACAAAAGGCTGTAAAAATTATTGGGGGTATGTTATACGTATCGGAGATGGAGTTCTAGCCGGACTGATTGATCGGGGATACCTTCATCAATCCCTGTTGAGCTCCTACAGGATTCTCTCATACCGCTTATATACTTCGTTTCTCTTTTCTTTTTGTTCATTTTTATTTTTCTCTACTCTTTTTTTCTTTCTCAGTTCTATTTGCCCCCCACCCCACCCCCCACCCCCCACCCCCCGCCCCCTGCAACCCCCTCAGTTTTGCTTCTACTTATGCTTCTACTTTTGCTGCTGCCTCACCTCGATTTACCAAGCTTCTTTACAGGCGATATACTACAATACCTATACCTATATGGGTATACGTATAAAATCCACCCTTGAAACACCCATTTTGTTTCTTTTTAGAGCAGAATATATTCCATGGCGCAAGCCACCAGACACCGTACCGCATAACCTTTTATATATACACGTATATGGTATACCTACCTCCGTAGATATTCCATGGAGTTTTTTTTTTACTTTCTTTTTTTTTTTTCTTTTTTTCTTTTTTTTAATATAAATCCCGTAGAGCGTGGTTCTTCCTACCCTCCTTTCGCTACCTCCCGGCAAACACTTTTAACTCCGTGGGCATTAAAACTCACCCGAGTAGAAGGGATGAATATTGATAGGACTGGCAGGGTGACCTCTTCGTCCCGTTACTTTTATATCACCCTATATATCTTATAAGTCTTTCACTACCCTCATCCCCTTACAATTAGTCGTGTCGCGCACCTCGTTTGCATCCGAAAAACATGGCGCATAAAAAAAAAAGAAGAAAACCATCGATAGAATTTTAGAACATCGTGTCGTCACACGATGAAGGGAAATGAAATTAAAAGCAAAAAAAAAAGTGTAATTTCGGATGCCATCCATGTCATATAAAAAGCTCTGTATTCGAACTGCAGTTAATTCGAGGAAGAGGAAAACGTGCAGTAATACTAATTTCAACTAACGACGTGATCGAGTAGGTATTTATTACATTCGCTATCTCGATGACGGTGGTTGAATTTCGAACGAGTAGACAAAAGCCGAGGTACACGTAATATTGAGGAAAACAAAATCAGACCATAGACGGAGTGCCGATCGAAATTGAGGTAGTACCTCGGAGTCAGTCGATATCGGGAATCTGAACTGCGAACAACGAGTAGTTGATTGTATTTGTGACAATTATCTTTTCAAGTGTAGCGCTCTACGTTCGTACCTACAGTAAAACAGTGTTCAGTTTTTTTTCAGTTTTTACCGTGGAATGTGACCCCATTTTATTTTTCATTTCGATCATCTATCGCTGGACATCACGATAAGTCGTGACGACCAGAAGACTGCGCATTTTACTTCTCATCCCGACTCGTAAGTTGACATTAATATTTTTTCTTTTCTCTTTTTTTATAGTTGGTCTTTTATATTTTCCGATATCATTTCTTGCAGATGTTATATTTCTGGCTTCTGAGAGCCTATTTGCGGTTTCGGTTTCCGATTGAAAGCCTTTTTTTTTTCTTTTCTCCTATCCGATATACGAGTTGGATTATAAGTGGACGATAGAAAATACATACATAGAAAGTTAATGGCGATTCTATATCGTTGGTTATAGTTGTCGCACTATACGTTAAATAAACTGGTCGAAGAAAATCGATCTCCCCCCAACTTTTTCCTCCTTTTTATCGATAACTTGAAAAAGGCGACCATTTGGCACGGGTCATCCACCACATCTTTCAATGCTTAGATACAAGAGGGAAACTTTTTATCAACTCCAACTCTTAACTACGTAGTATTCTTTACTTCTATTACTACAATTCTTTCATCAAATTATACGATATATATACTTACGTTCGATCTATTGCCCGACATTCGTTTATTTCCTTCGTTCCTTATGTCACAAAAACATATACCTAAGGAATAAGGTCGTCCTAGTTGCTCAACTGCCAAACAAACTTGTGTATTTGTGTAGATACGGAGTTTTTTTTTTTATTGCATAATCATCTGCGGGTTCATGAGAAAAATTTATATCGTCTCGATACGATGAACGGTAAATCAAGTCAACTATCTACCCAGACGAGGGAAAAAAAAATTGGATCGGAAAAATTATGTTGGAGGATTTTAGAAAATGTTCTCCGCATTATGAATGAGCTGAGGACAATGTTACACGGATTCTAACAAATCAAGTTTCCGATATTATCTCGTTTTGATCCTGTTGAGCGAAATCATATTACATTCGTCCTCCTTCATCTCCGTTGTAATCCTTCATTTGTTATCTTCAATAAATGCTTCTTGTATCGTAACGTGCACGATGTGACAGAAACAATCTGAAACGTGTGTTAAGTACAAGTAATATCAGAACGTATGTATTTCGGATTATTGTTCCGTCCATAATGAGTAAACCGTTCCTGATTGTGAATTTTCGGATCCGCAAAAGCGAGGAGAGGGGTAGTTCGAGTTCGAGGTCAGGTTATATCGCTACGCCATTACTCGGGAGGAATCTGTTGTAATCCTAAATGGGTTATCTCGATCCGCGAGTTAGATTCCTATGATGTATTGTTGAGATAATTTATCCGGACGACAATTTCCGGGCTCTTCCCCTCTGTAATATTCTTACGACATACGTAACAGACTCTCCTTTCTTTCGTTAATTCCTTACTAACTAAATTTTCATTTCTATTTTTCGATCAAAGTTTACTCGGCCATCGACTAACGACTAAGTTCGTACCGCAGGGGATGGGCGCGTACGTTCCGTCACGTTGCACTTGATCGGTCGGCAAAACTCTTGGAAGCTTCGATGTGCACGTACCTATAGATACATGGGTATATGTATAAAGTACCTTATGTACGACACGCATGCATCAAAGTTTGATTAGTTGGTACAACTAGTTGCGATATCGCGTGCCTGTCCGTTACACATACATGACTCGTGTACCGTGCGAATAGCAGCCCCTTAAAATCTGAGAGGATTTTCTTTTGGTTTCATTTTTTTTCGCTTTCTCCTTCTTATTACACGCTCGGTATCCCGCGTCGCGGATATGTGGATTTCAGACGTTCCTCCTATAGCTTTTGAACTTTCCTCATCTACTTCTCTTCAAACACTAGACGTTGTACATCATCTATGGGTACATAAGGAACGAAGGTGCGATTGGGTCGTGGAACGGCAATTTCTACGTCACTTTATGACCGGGTCTACGTACACGTTGCGATGAGATAGCGGATATGTCCCCATGTACTTATACGTATATGCGAATATGTACATAGGCAATAGCAGCCTGAAGCATGCAGCAGCACTTGCGGATAGCTCAAAGAGCGCTGCAGGTTTTCCTATCCACAGAGACGAGTGCTGCAATTCCGTGAAATCCTTCGTGCTCCGCTCATGAAAATATACAGCTATATATACGTATATGCTAACAGTCTACGCGACATGGGAGATATTTAAAGCTCGAAGAAGTCGAATACGAAAAATAAGGACGAGAAGAAGAATATAGAGAGAAAAAAAATCAAACTTTTGCTACCACGTCGCGGCAAATCGCCCCTAGGGGCACGAACTACGTACATCATTTTCACTGACTGACTATTCCATTCCGTAACGTACCGGCAACGAGTATATATTGTACTCTGAACAGCCACCACGTTTTTCGTGCGAGTAGAAGAGAACAGAAAATAGATAAACAAAAATGGAATGGAATAAAAAGTTGAATCTATTCAAAGTCGATCGGTCTTTATTCCTGATTGTGAACGTTCTTCGTCTTGAAACTAGAAATAGTAAAACGGTACTCTAGGTTTTTCCCTTTCTATTCGTCCATTACCTATTTTCATACGGTTCTTTTCCTTTTTCCTTTTCTCCAGATTTTTAGGGGCGGTAATAGCGAGCCACTCGTGGTTTGAAAAAAAAAGAAATGAAAATCGTGTCGGAAGTGAGCCGCGGAATGTGCGTGTCGTGAGTTTTGTAAGGTGGAGCGCGCGTACAAGATTGAGCTGTTTCTTTTCCGCAATCTTCAGTTTTCCCCTCCAGTCTCTTTACGGGACGTTTAAATCTGCCAGATGAATAGTGGCTCGGATTTTATTCGAGGAGCGAACGGATAGAAGAACTTTTCTTTTCTCTTCCTTTTTACTTTTGGTTTTTTTCTCCTCGTTTTCGCCAGTCAGCTTCTCTGCGTTGAGAGAAAGCAAGCTTTAGCTTCTGCTTCGGTCCACGTATAACCAGTTTCAAATGACGGAGCACGAGTTCGCGGACGACATCGCGCGTATCCCTAGGAAATAACCATATATATATATTTTATGTATATGTATATACATATACACGCGCGAAAAAACTGAGAAAATTCACAGTCCCGAGGGTATTAACAGACGGGGAATGAAAAACTTTGTATCACGCGGGGAAAAAACAACGGAACGAGGTATGGTGTGATAAAAAATATAAGGGACATGGACGTGAATATTGAACAAACCCGCGTATTAATAATACTCGAGAGCGACACCCGCCTCTACTTGGTCCTTTTTTTCTTTTTATTTAATTTTTCACGCTGCAACGTTACTGTGATAGAAAATTAATAAAATCTCACTTCACACGGTTCGATTCGTTACAACAAATGCAAATATACAAATCTGAGTGAACTGCGGGTAAATATTTTTCCCTTCTTTTTTGCTTAACAAAATGCAATGTTGGAAAAAAGAATTTGGCAAAATATAAAGTGGTAGGTCTTTGAAAGTTATTTGAAAAAATTATTTCATCATTTCAATTTGGAGTATAATTTGAATACACGTGGATATTGGAAAAACATTCAGAATTTCTTGGCACGATTCTACGTCCCACCCAGTTTTATTCCGTTGGCCACATTGTCTGAGAATGAAAAAAAAAAATGAAAAACTAGATATTTCTTTGTCTTTTTCGCGTTCCAGGACCCCTCTCGTCTCGCGTGGATTCGTATAGGAAATGCGCATTTCCGATAAAATTCAATTCACAAGAAGAAGAGTTAAACGGGTTGCTGCTGTGGTTTTTTTTCCGTGGTAGATACGAAATACGTACCACTCCATATCTCGTACTACGTTGCTGCACGACATACCTATGTACATGTATGCATGTACGTAGGAGATAGTAAGTGGCACGTGTTACGGAATGTTTTACTACCCCTACGTGACGTCGCGGCATCGTTTTGTCCATCCCTTTCTTTGCGCTATAGGTAGAACCGCACAACACGTCACCCTATCTTTCAACGTCCACTTATACTCAAATCCCCGCTACAAAGTAGGCAGATATGCTGTGTGTAGCGCGCAAGAGAAAAAGAAAAGGAATAAAAAAACAGAAAAACAAAAAACGGAAAGAGAGAAAGGAAAAAAATAAGAATGAAAATTTTTCCACCACCCAAAAATAAAAGTCAAGTAACGGCCGTTTGTCTGGTGCTTTTACTACACGACGGTATAACCTTGGCGTGTATAAAACGCGTGTATCTTTTTTATTTTAGCCAAAGCTAACAATAAGGCGGAAATCGACTCATATATTGTGAGAAAAATTAGCCAAGGCCCCTTCGTGATGCTTTTCTGCAACACTGTGCAGTCGCCGGGTCATTACGCCGGATCGTTGATGGGAGGTAAAAGTACTACTTCGAAGGCTTCAATTTTCCCAAATTCCAGGCTAAAAGTGTCCAAGGAATGGCGGTTCTTGCTGTAGGAAAACGTAATTTCGGAGATACAGGGGCCACGAGTTGTGTCGCGCGATGAAAATGGTCCAAAGGGCCAATTTCATCAGGATCTCTTTTTTTCCTTTTCCCGCAATCTACAATCGGCCCGTAAATTTTACCCGCTATTTTGCGGCTCTGCAGCTCGGCAAGAGACACCTTTTTTTTTGTTTCTTACTTTTCTTCTATTTTATTTTATTATTAATTATATCTATAGACTTCTCTCTTTTGGTGAAATAATTTTGGAGAGCTTTTTAGCTGCAGTATATGATCTGTCCTTTTAATTTCTATTAGCGGATGACCCGGCAGGTTGGAAAGTTTATTATTATTTCTTCTTGGAAGTTTAAATTTTTTGCTTAATTATATTCAAAACTGGAATGGGAAAATGTTGAATCTTCAGAAACGACAGCGGCAGCGGCAGTTCTTCCGCGCAGGGGTTTTCATTTATGCATAAATTACGTGCTCGAATCTTATACCTTACTGTAATATCCAGAAGGAAATTTTACATCTGCAGGAAAGTTACACCTGTACACATTATATATAGGTACGAACGGTATCATATCTTTTATATACATGTATATATGATATATAAGTATATAAAATCATAAACAGCATAAAATGAGCCTACAGCTTCCAATTACACGTAATTAATCTTAAGCCCGATGTAATTAGCGTCTTGAAAATGACCCGACGCGACGAGGAAGAGAGAGAGACGTGACATGGCATATAATAAACGTTTATTAATCCTCCAGGAACGAGGAGAATAACATGAAATATAAAATACATCTCACCGCGGTTGTTTGTCTGCATCTGGGTTTAGTTGAGCGATGAATTGAAGTCATAATCACGTTATATAAAAGTCCCGAATTAATCGCGCGTCATAAATTTCTTATTATTATTTTATTTTATGATTTTCTTGGGTTTTTTTCGTTTTTTTTTTTTTCTCAATTCGGTTTAACAGCGTCAACGATACGCCCGCCCATGTGCTTGGCACGTTCTCTAGACACCTCGAGAAACTCGTCAAATTCGTTTTAATCCAAAAGATCTCGAGCCAATTTCGCCCTCTTATCGCTTTTCTTATTCTTTAGCGTATTTGTAGCAGCTCAGCTCCAGCTCTCTGCTGATGTCTCGAAGAAATAACCCGTAGAAAGCACCTCGCAACACGACGAAAACCAAGTGAAAACGCCCGCGCCCCGCCTAGTGTGACAGGTTTTATTAATCTATGGAAAACTCGTAAGTGGCAAGTTCGGCTGATGTCTAAAGAAAAACGCGTCGACGGCCTAATGGAGACCGAAATGAAAAATTAATGCTTTCTTTCGTCTGGGAGGAAAAAAAAAAAAAACCAAAAGAAGAAGAAGAAGACGAAGACGAAGAAGAGCCTGAAGGTGCAGGATCGTCATCCACTGCAGAATTACACGTTAAAAGGTAGAACGAACAAAAAAATAGAAAAAGAAAAAGTCAATCAACGACTCCAAAAATCAAAAAGTCATCTGATCCCCGTCCTTTCTTTTTACTCATAAAAGCACGAGAAGCTTTTTCAAACTTTTCTGCATAACTAACTCGTTTCCTCCGCACAGATCAACGAATAATTCTTTTTTACTTCTTCCTCTTTCGTTTTACTTTTCTTTATTTCATGTCTTTCAACTCTCAATCCACACCCCCTCGATATCTCGTTGTCAGCCGATACATATTTTATTTTGCCCCAGCCGATGATCGTTTTAGCTATATTATATGTCAAAGAAATTCCCTAGGACGTATACCTGTAGAGTAAGATTCACACCTCGACGTGGTAATTGATATTTCGAAGGTGAAAAATGATCCGCTTTTTCCGGATATGTGAGTACAAAAATTTTGGATGGTATAACGGAAGAAGAAGAAAAAAAAAGAAGGAACAATTTATTTTTTACTTTTGGTTTACCGTCGGTTGTGCGTCAGGTCACGTGGGTGACCTATCCCTCCGTTATTCCGCGCGTGCCCCTTTACCTCCGGCAAACTTTGCGATACAATGCTAATGTATTCTCCGATACCGGGGAGAGAAAAGGGAGGAAAAAGGAGGAGAGGGTGTCGTGGGACATAACAAGACGTTGCAGCTGCGATAGAATACAACTAGCTAAAAACATCTTAGGTCAGGTTATACAGGCGAAAATTTTCAACTCCGACCGCGTTTTGCGTTCGTTTTTTTTCTTTTATTCTTCTCCTCACTCTCCTTAGTTTTCTTGTTTATTTATTTTCATTCCCTTTCTTTCATTCGTACATCTTTCTTCCTCCCCTCCAATTCTTCGGGGCGCCAATCTTCGAGCGTTTCTCAATTCTCAACTGTACCAAGAAATAACTCGAGATTCGACTCGTCTCATTTTATTCCATTTATGTTTATACAAGCCCCAAGTCCCTTTCGCCGATCCAGAAAAAAAATAATATATATATGTACTTAACCCCCCTTCAAATCTGAATAAAATGCATCGATTTCGTACACTTGCAATCAAAATCACATCCCTTATTCGCTACCGGTATACTCTTCCGGACTGTATATATTATGGTTACTTCTGACAAAGTGGAAGAAAACCAAAGAAATGAAAAGAAAACCAAAGAAACAAAAAAGAAAAAAATGCGTTCTCAGCGTTGTACACATAGTACAAGGAAATTTTATTCCCGATGTATAGGTATGTATACCAAGCGACGTTCTATGCGGTGCATATTTAATTTTTTTCTTATTTTTTCTTGCCAAAGAGCCTCGGACCCGAAATCGCCGGTCTTCGAGGGGTAAAAATGTGTAAAAGAAATTTACTTTTTTACGTTTTTTTATTTTTTTTTATTTTTTTATCATCCTCCCGCATCGCAAACTGCCGCAGATATCTGCCCGCGTATAAAAGGTACTTTATTCAGGGTGAGGGATTGGCGCGCGATATTCAAACGCAAATTTACGGCCCTGTAGATTGTTGTATATAACGGATTTATATGCGAGCGTATATATTATATATCTATAGAGATACGTATAGTAACGACGACATCTTTTGTGCTGAATTTGTATTATAGTATAACGATAATTATTATACGCTCTTCGTTGTTATTGTTATATTAGCTGCCGACGCCGACGCCGACGCCGACGCCTTCGCTACCGCGGGGAGAGTTTAATTAAACTCGCTAAATTCGAACGAGATACATAAAAAAAAAATTAACAGATTTCAAATTCTGATACAGAGAAGAAATAATACGTGGGTCTTTCTCATCTATCTCTTTCCGTACAAATCGAATAGTTGTTCATTTTCTAATCGAATTTGCTGTATAGAAAAAATTTGTGGAACAATTTTTTCAAGTATCTGTAATACGCAACAATTCCTCGGGGGGTTAAAACGACGCGTCGTCTACCCGTAAATTTATGATATGTATAAAACGCCTGTATACATTTTCTTTTTTTTTCTTTTTCATACCCTCATTATTATTACATCGTCGAGTTTTGAGGGTGATTTTTATTTTTATATTTATTTTTTGTATCGGTCTTCGCCGGATTGTCAAAACTCGAATATAGCTTTTGGATGGTAGGGTATATACTTGACTTTCATGTATTTTCAATCACTTTCCAATTCTACATCTGTAGTACCTGCTACGCGTCATAATATTTCGTGGAAAAAAAACTCTCACACCCATCAATTTTCGGTATAGCAACGTTGAATCGATTCGCAATATACATATGCGGATAAAAATGTTTTCAAGAATCCATCGTATCATTTTGTGTCTCCCCCCACCCGTATAATGACTCCCGCGAAGAATCTCTCGCCTCTTAGAAAAAATATCATATTCTATATATGCGATAAATGAATAAATAAATCGAAAGAACGAAATTAAAAAGTAACAAGAATGTAGAGTTCAACGATACGAGATAAATGAAAATTTTGAAAATTAACCGTAATAAAGAAAGCAGAGAAAAATCTAATCGTAATTTGATTTCGGTTTTAAGGACGTTTGAATATATAGAAGGACAGATAGGAATGTGGCTAACAATCAGAATAACAAGGGTCCGTGTTTGTCTTCCTCCCGACGTCTACTTCGACGTCCCTGACATCCTGCGGGAACCTTATTTGACTTGAAAGCCCTACAGAAGGTTGCGACCTTATGTTTAAGGGATTAGGATGTAAAAGTTGTGCCTTCGTCTCGGGGGCGATGTATTGTAGTTTTTTTTTTTTTTATTCGTGACCGAGGAGTAACAATAGCGAACGGAATAAGAAGCGGTCCTGAGGAAAAACGACGGAGTGGAAAACAAAGGGAAACTATTAACAACTCCTCTTAACAACTGCATAGTCTGCATGCAAGGCGTGTACGTCTTTCGTTTCTGATAACCTCTCCGACCTTCGTCCCATTAGAGCAAAACGGTGATGAAAAAAAACAAAAAGCATGGAATACTAAGAATATCAAAGAAAAGAAACTATTTAGTCTCGAAATAAAGGGCGGAAGGAACGAAGGAGGAAAAATATAGAAGATGTGGCTGCTGCTGCTGCTCTTCCTACCGATGGAACATTCCAAGGAACATTGATGGAATGAAATTTGCCACACCGTTGAACTAATACCACCTTCACCCTTTGTATATTTGACAAAGTGAAAATTTATGCGCATACAAATTTACCGCATTAGGATTAAACTGACGAGTATCGGACGCAATTAATTTCATCGTCGAGACCTCGAATACACATTGTTACGTTGATGATGATTATTCTTATTATTATTATTTTTATTACAGTAGTAAAATGATATGAATTCTGTTTTTACAGGAAGCGAGAAGGAATGATATTTAAAAATTGCTGGAATTTATTATAATTTTCCAAAGTGCAGTTGGATGAAATAATATTGTGTGTACGTACGTACATAGGTATGTATATAACTGTGTGTAGTAACATGCAGGAAATTCCTTTTCTCGTTTTGATTTGCCTCTAAGTTTCAACTGATTGCGACGAGAAGTGGTGGTAAAATGTAAATTTTCCATCATCCGAAGGTAGAGACCCACCCGCACACGGTGGAAGAAAATCAACCCTGAGTTATTCTGCACATCTTACACTTCATCTGCAATTCTACAATTCTTCAATTTCACAATTCTACGTACCCAACGTTACGGCCATACGCTATGACCAACATCAGGTGGTGGTAATAATTTATTATTCATTCTTCTTCTTTTTTTCCCTCTTCTTCCTTTTTACTTCTCAATGTTCTTTTTCATTTTATTCTGCTAATCTACGCTAGGAGCAATTGTAAAATTTTCCGAATAAGGTATGCTCTTCTGGTTTTCAAACTTTTTTTTCTTTTTTTTTTTCCTAACTTTTTATTTATTTATTCTTTCCTTACGTACACCTATGTAACAAAAAAAAAAATGTATAAAAGATCGAAGTTATTTATATGCGAGCAGCAATAGTAGTAGGAGTAGTAGATGAGCGCATCGGAATAAAACCCATGCAGTGATTGCAGTAGGTAAAACAAACCGTATTAAACGGTTGAAGTTTGAACAGCCGTTGGTATTTTCACCGTATATATGTACTTTTGAAAAAGTTCGTTTGTTGGATTGTAGGTATTCGCGATGTATAATACCTGTGTACTGTATATGTGCTTGGAGAAAAGATAGAGAAAAAAAAAAAACTTTAATTCTTACTTTTGTAGTAGATATAAAATTTCTGAAATACGGCTGATATGTGTAATACGCGTACTAAAAACAAGAAAAGGTACAATGATATCTACAATCGTGAAACGCGCGTTACTGTAGTTTGGATTTGAATATGGGGAAAATATATTGCGGTCTATTTGTTAGCCGATTATTAATTGGCGAATATTTCAAGGTAGAGTCTGGACGGTATTAATTTCTGCCACTGGTTAGCGGAGCATCGTTCATTGATATTGAACCCGGTAAATCAACGCTCCGAATATCCCATAATTCCAAAATTATTGTCTACCAATACCCGTTACGCTTACACACTACAGGTTACGCAGGTATTACATTTTTCAAAATTGCATACCGTGTGGCCCACCGCACTCGAAAAGCAAGGGGGAAAAAAGGAAACACGAAAAATATAGAGATTTAAAAAAAAAAATAACCGAGTATGAGAGGTCAAAATACGTTAGAAAATTGTCCTGCAATCGATTTCAAAAATACTTCATTTCTTACCCCAAAATTGAAAAAATCCAAAGGGGTATACCTTAGATTTTTGTCGATTTTGGGGTCGAAAATCAACATTTTTTAAAATCGATTGTAGGACACTTTTCTCACGTATTTTGACCTCAGGAACACGAATCTGGAAGTAAAATTGATCTATCTCTAAAATTGATCGAGTTATCGCCAATTTATCGTCTTGAAAAGTGAAAAAATCCAGATATCTCGATGGGATATTTTTCTAGCTCAATTTAATCGACGGATTCGTGTTCCTGAGGTCAAAATACGTCAGAAAAGTGTCCTACGATCGATTTTAAAAATACTTCATTTTTCGCCCAAAAATTGAAAAAATCCAAAGGGGTATACCTTAGATTTTTGTCGATTTTGGGGTCGAAAATCGACATTTTTTTTTATAGGGTTTCTTATGGTATTCTTACGTATTTTGACCTCAGGAATACGAATCTGGAAGTTAAATTGATCTATCTATAGAATTGATCGAGTTATCGCCAATTTATCGTCTTGAAAAGTGAAAAAATCCAGATATCTCGATGGGATATTTTTCTAGCTCAATTTAATCGACGGATTCGTGTTCCTGAGGTCAAAATACGTAAGAAAAGTGTCCTACGATCGATTTTAAAAATACTTCATTTTTGGCCCAAAAATCGAAAAAATCCAAAGGGGTATACCTTAGATTTTTGTCGATTTTAGGGTCAAAAATCAACATTTTTTAAAATCGATCGTAGGACACTTTTCTTACGTATTTTGACCCCAGGAACACGAATCCGCAAGCGAAATTGATCTATCTAATAAATTGATCGAGTTATCGCCAATTTATCGCTCCGAAAAGTGAAAAAATGAAGATATCTCGATGGGATTTATTCCTAGCTTAATTTAATCGACGGATTCGTGTTCCTGAAGTCAAAATACGTCAGGAAAGTGTCCCACGATCGATTTAAAAAAATGTCGATTTTTGGCCCCAAAATCGACCAAAATCTAAGTGTTCTTGAGGTCAAAACATTAAAAATGACCCACGATCCCGAGGGGGTAACCTGCACTCGATATATAGGTGTCCAACCATTTAACATTTCACAACTATTTCACACCATTTCATACCATTTCATGAGCATTTCACTAGTGTTTCATAGCATTTCAAAAATTGACTGTCCCAAGTATTTCACAAGCGCGGTTATCCCCTCGAAAATAACATAATGCAGTTTTTGCTTCAATTTCCCCAGCGATCGGGTGGTGAGCGTTGCAAAGAAAATGACGAGGAAGAAGAAGAAGAAGAAAGAATAAAAGAGCGTGCGGTCCCGGAGGAAGAAAAAGCCCCAAGGATACTGGGACATTATAGGTAGGTATAGGCAGGTACATATATATATGTGTAATGGAATACACAGCTTTTCAGTTGAAATTGCGTTAGATTCTTTCCACGCGCAGTAAATCCGCGAGCGAAGCTGATGGCGAGCTTCTTTTTCAGCGCCCAGGTAAATTCGATGAAAGCTTTCGGCTTTGTACTTTAATCATCTTTCGATTCAATGGTAGGTAGGTATATGTATACCTATCTACGTATATACCTGGCCCGATCTCCTCGACTCCAAATTCGACTTGTTTCATTGTTCTGATCATTTTCACGCATCGTCGTCGCAGTTGTGGTTATTGTTGTTACGATCATTGTAACAGATCATTTGATATTCGGGTAAAATGAACTTATACTTCCCTGCAATCCAGCGAATCAAATAACTGCGTATCAATTATTTACAGAACATTTGAAGACCTAACGGAGCGAACCATTGGATATGAATAAAAGGGTTTTGGCTTCATGGTATATTGCGAGGGAATATTTCCCGTGTATATGGCGCTTAAAGAATTCTACAAGATTTATATCACGTGAAATGTATGAAAAAAAAAAGAAATTGCATGAATTATCATGTTATTATACTGCCGAGGAATTTCACGGTATGTATAACTCATCATTCGGGCCAATAATCGAATGATCAAAAACGTTACACGATATGAGAAACAAAAATGCAGAAAAACCTCATCAATTACAAAACCGCACGAGGTTATTTTCGTTTGAAAATTTATTCGGTGCGTGGATTAAATTCAACGTATACGAATATTGTTTAAATAAATCGTTGTTATTTCGCTATGGAAAGTATATGAAAACGTATCCTATATTACGGTACGTGGAATGAAATTTCCCCGTAGTTATTTTCACCATAATTATATTACATACCTATTACGTGAAAATATTTTATCGATATTATACGTACACATCCGCAAGTTCGTTATCAATTTTCAATTTTGAGTTCGCCCAAATTGAGAATAACTATATTTTATACATTACCGAGTCATCTAGCGAAATAGTTTATCAATTAACGCAAATTATATTTCAATCGAAATACCTGTGCGTATATAACTGCAGTACACAAATAAATATTGCAAATTCAATTTATTTACGCATGTAGAATTATAAAGCATGTAGAATATCGAATCGAACAAACGGAAAAAAAACAACCAAAGAACAATTATTAAAGCTTCGGAATCCGAAGTACAAAATTATCTACATACATCATAGGTATAAATTCGAAGATTAAAAAATTCCGAAAATTTTTATATAATCGTTGGACGTCAGCGAGATTTATAATTTCCGAAACGTTCGCGTAATCAACACTTAGAAACGCGACGCCAGGCTTGTGTTCCGTTTGTATGACATAACTTTCACCCTCCGCAAGTCCGCAAGTTCGCAAGTCCGCAAGTCCGCAACCGTGTTCTCGGGTTTATTACCCGTCACATCCGGTTCCGGTTTTGCAAACCGGGTTGGTTGTGACATTCAAACATCGAGACGAAGATCTCCGCCGCTCTGCGCACAGCTGTGATACATGTACCGATGGGGGGAGAGTCACAAAAAAAAAACAGAAAATAAACATAAAAAATAAACAACCGACTAGGTCAGAATCGTCCCGCGATGACAACTTCCGGTTAACCTCGTGTCCCACTCGTTTTTCACCGTGATCCTTGAGTTGCGCAGACCAGAAGGGAGACGAAAAAAAGAAACGCACCAAAAAAAAGTAATGATAAATAAAATAAAACGAAGAACAGAAATTCTGTCCAGGATGTACACGTCGGCATCCGTATATTATATCCTTTTCAAAATACCCCCTTTGGGACGTATTTTATTGTACCGTGCATATATTTGAATTTGTATAATGAGCATTTTTCTTTTTTTATTGTTTTTAATTTTTTAAATACAACCGTTCCAATTACCATATTCACGTACCTCATACGTAAGTAATACCATTCTTAAAAATGAGTTGAAATATTTCAGTATAAAGCATGTTGAATAATTTTATTATCTCCGTAATAAGTGAGAAAATTTCTTCAAAACTGTGGCTTTTATTTTTCCCTATAAATTTCGTTTTTCTTTCTATTTTCTAGATCATGGTAATTTAACGAGATTAGGAATGATGACGAAGACAAAAACAAATAATATAAGAAATAGCATGAGAAATGACAGGATGACGTTTTCAAAATTTTTTATAGCCTAGAAAAAGCAAAAGAAAAAGAAATCCTGAGAGATCATCCGCGGAGTATAACGTGTGCGTCAAGTTCCAGGGATCGTCTCGTGTTAAATGATTAAAACCACGTGAAGTTTACCGCCTCCGAATGTACTAAGTAATTAATTGTCCCCTTCGCTAATTAATATTGGCTGACGTTATATTTCAGATACATATGGACGTACATATTTAATATTTATATGTATGTGTGCGTATATATATATAAACTAATTGATGAAGGGGGTTATTACGAAGTCGTAAACCCAATATATACCACCATTAGCAAATTACCAACAAATACGATCCATCCTGACTAAATTCAGTTGTACACGTGATGAGTGACCGACAGAATGCCCTCGTACGTACACGTCGTTTCTCTTGACACGATGCAGGGTGAAACAAAAGGAAAACCGAAAAAACAAGATCCCAAAATTCCAACCTCTCGTCTATCTATACTAGTCTATATGAATGTGACAAAGGAGAATGGAATACGAGAAAAAATTTGCATCGATCAACGCGATTGTTATAATAAAATGAGCTCGATGCAGCAACATTCTCGTAATGCATAAGGGAATTTGGAATATGAAAAGATAAAAGAAATGGTAAACGAATTCTATCAGGATTATAAATAATACCTTTTTTCTGTTGATAAAATCTCTGACTATCTTCATTGACGAATTGTAATTCGACAGGTTGGGTATATATCGCATACTCATACCTCTCCTAGGTCCTACTCGAAGGATTTTGACAAAAGTAACTTAAATTACCTTCGACCTCTCGAAGTCGCGGCATTACTTATTTCTTTTCTTTCCTTTCAATTCGATTTCTTTAGTTTTTTTTTTTTCTTTCTTTCTTTCTCCTTTTTATTCCTCTTTCTTTCTTTGCACGCTTGTGGACCACTTTTCACTTTTCACAAAGGTGTATATATAGGAGGTACAGTGTACATAAATAATGTGAAAAAAAATAATAATTAATTAAAAATCGATATACAATCTATATAGCAAAAGTCCTCGTTTTTATTGTGAAAAAAAGCAACATGAGAAATTAAATAAGTGAAATATCCTTTATTCATCTGTATAAAAAATGAAGTATCACACAGGATCTACGATGAAACGATAGTTCGAGGTACGGTAAATTAGCAGCACTCATGTCTGAAAGATGTCGTGTTATTTAATGACGATAATGATGACAGTCATGATAATAATAATGATGATAGTAATTATAATCGTAGTGGTACCCGCACAGCATATGCTTACCTACCTACCCCTCGGTGAAAAGTAGTGTGACGACATTAACGACTCACACTTGTCGGTAATAACAACGATTACGACTATAATTTTCATCCTGTCCCATAATTCCGACACCATACACTATGCACTTCTATGTACGCCATACGAATCTGACGAATAGGTGGATAGCAGCAAATATTATGTGTGCATATACCCTATGGGGGCCACGCGTCATGCGCTGCTACAGCTGCAAATTCAAGAGGAAACAAATTAATCCCTCCAGGATCAAAATCTGGACTGTCAGTTGATGCGGTATACCTATGTGTGAATTATATCATAGATGAGGTAACGAACGTCACAGGTAACTGATATTTAGAACCGTTACATTCATTCGTATATATGTGCTCATTAAATATGTGATGGACGTTATGTGGAAATCATTGCAGTATACGCGTATAATACATGGATCAAAAAAGATCCGGATGGATCAGCGGAGCCGAAGAATTAGTTTTGCAAAAGCTTTGCGGCTTGCAGTGATTTTCCATTCTTTTTTTCTTTTTTTTTGTTCTCTTTCGCAACTGGATTTTGATTAACTTTTTTTTGGTTTTGTTTCTTCTTTTGTATCTCGTGCACTGTAACCAATGAGAAAAAGAGGAAAATCGAGGGAGCAGATACGAATGTAGCATTTTAGGGATGATGCAAATATTCTCGATGGGTTTTACTCCGCATTCGACAACTAGCTGATGCGCGATGGTCACGTAGAGCTGAAGAGGATATGGTAATATTTGAACTTTGAATCCAGTGAAATTTGCCCTGTAATAAATTAGGATAATTAATAAGTAGTAAATGTTTAGAGTTCATGGACGCGTAAATTTAATTTGGCTGCGACTGTAATCAGCGATTGATGATCGCGGTGGAAAATGATCATCATTGTAATGATATACAGTCACAAGTT
The DNA here is from genome assembly GCA_963932425.1 of Athalia cordata. Classification (NCBI taxonomy): domain Eukaryota; kingdom Metazoa; phylum Arthropoda; class Insecta; order Hymenoptera; family Athaliidae; genus Athalia; species Athalia cordata. The sequence goes on from OZ010627.1 coordinate 5,031,650, forward strand.
GCATATGGTGAATTCTAAACGCATGTCTGGTGTATTCGGTTTCAGAGATAGAAATTAGAGGACTGACTGGACGGTGCGGCTTTTACTCTCTGGTCCCGTGTGAAACACCGACGAGTAACGGTCAACTGAATCCCAACAACCCCTGCCTACCCTTTCTCTCTCTCGCTCTCTGCTGCGCAGTTTTGGAAAACTATGTGTGCCGGACACCCAAGTATTTCTGATTACATCAACGCGTACTACGTGTTTCTCGATATTTGCAGTTTATAACGCGGAAATTTTGTCACCTCGATATATGTTCGAATTACATTCGAACGGCTACGAATTTATTGAGAATTTTCATTTGACCTTGTACGCTTGAATGACAATAGATTATCAGTCGGGTCAAACGTTTTGTCGTGTAGATGCCAAAACCATCCCTTTACCGGTTAGCGATGGAATGGAATTTATGTCCTTGGATCCTATACGATTTCATCAAGGATCCCTTGGAAAATGAGGTAGAAAAAAAATTTTCTACCCAACGTTTCGAAAAGATTAATTTCTTTATTATCGAAGGTGTAACTTTGCTGTGTCTAGAAAACGACGAACAATTTTGGAAACATTTTTTCAAACCTTTTTAAAGTTGGTGAATTATAACATCGCGTTCTTGTTCGGCTGGTACGGAATCCCTTACGTTGAGATGTGGAGTATTTTGCTCTCCTTTTGTTTTATAGAGTGGATTTTCCGATAACATATTCCTGACATTTCTGCACACAGAAAATCCTTGAAGAAGGTACGACGACTTTTGTCTTGAATTTTACCTCATTCGAACCGAGCTCATCGACTTCCACCTTATATGTAATGCCTACGTTTCTTTCTTATATACCATGCTATCTGCACGTCCTTCTACTTTTTCCTCTCTTCACTTTCTTGTTCGTTTTTCTTCGTTCCTTTTTTCCTTTTCTCCTTACGTCTGCAACGTAACAGAAAACCTTACCGAACCACCAACAACGACGAAGTAGGAGAAGAAGAAGAAGAAGAAGACGACGGCGACGACGATGGTGTACAGAACAAGTATAAAAGCCAGACACGACGCGGGCGTCGCGACGACCTGACACATCGACCCTACAAAAGTCTGAAAGCTTTGCGAAAGTCGTAATCTCACGTATCCAGAGAAAGAATTGTGGTAATGGGCCACCACTGAAGACAGGAAGGCCTAAACACACGAGCACAAGATATCCCTCCACGTTCACCTAACCGCAATCACACCCATTTCCAAACCTTCCTTTCCCTCCCCTTCCCTCTCGCCTTCTTCTTTCCTTTCCTTTTTCCCCTACGCTTGTATTCTTACTCTTCATTTACTTCAAGCTTTGTCCGTTTTCCCCTTATTTTCGTCTTCGTTTTCTTTTTCTCTCTATTTTATGTTCCTATTACTTTTCGATCAATTCAGTCTTCTGTCCAGTTTATATTTATTTTCTATCACTTTTTGTTAGACTTACTTACTTACTTACTTACTTACTTACTTACTTACTACTACACCTACCTACTTGATAATATTATATCTCAACGTTCCATTACCTCCTATCGAATTTCTACTTCCGAACTGCACCGGGCTTTCCAACTTTACAATATGCAAAAAGTTTCGGGCAGCGCTTTTCAACGGGGCGAGAAATTGAGCTTGATAAAATAAAATATGAAATATTTTCGAACCGCTCACGAGATTTCACCTAAAAAGAACCGTTTAGAACCATTTAGAATCCGATGTATAAAATCTACTGTTACACAAATATTGAAAAACATAATTTCAGTAACCTTTCTAAATTTGACTAAAAAACTGATTTTCTTTGAAAATAAAGCTGAGCTATCCAGATTTGGTTAACAATAAGGCGTGTAACGTAATGAGCAACAAATTCCGGGCTAGTAATAATACTTGTTTTGTGATTAACTGGGAGACTTTGGGTTTTCTTCTCCGGAACTTTTGGGTTGGTATTATAAATGAAAAGCACGAGAAGTACCTACAGGCGAAGGAGTGTGGAACAGGTAGAGCTTTCCTCATTCCTTGTTTATAACGTCTCCATATAGGTATAGCGGGTGGGCTTAGTTTCAAGTTATAAGAAGAGTAGAGACTTATACGTTGTACACAGTTGTTAAGTTAAGTTTACGGAAAATTCTGTCAACTTTCCACCCCCGAAAACCAACATTAACACATCCTTCGTAAGTTCTCCAGGCTAAACTCGAAATGAGTACAAATTCTTTCACAACCGCAGGGTGATCGATTACAACGAATCAACGAAAAATTCAGGTAATACGTTGGAGCGATTCAAATTTACGACATCGGTATAATAATTACGACTCAGATCCGTACAATCTTTGAGAAATATAACTGAACTTGAAATTCCAGAATCAATTTATCCCCATAATTTTTACTACCTAAAATTCTACCGAGATATAAGGTAAATATAAAAATTACAGGACGCCTTCTAGGTTTTACGCGCGTTAAATCCACGCGCCATAAACCCTTCCACGGTGTTATATATTTCAAGGGATGGAAAGGGGGAGAAGGATGAGGGGGTTGCTTCTTTGCCTTCAGGCGTCACCTTACACCACGCACGAAATGGAAAAGCACTCAACAAAAAACAAGATTTTTGAAATTCTACAGAAACAACTTTCATACATGTTTCTGTATATATTGTGCAGATATATACCTACGTAACAAACCCGGTCATAAAAGTGTTACGGAACGAATGAAAAAGTTTTAACAGTAGATCATGCCAACTACAGCCGACCTCACGGGTATATAACAATCTCGACGATAAAGCAGGGGGGAAAAAGAAAGATTAAAAAAATATTCAACACGTTAGTACGTTCGAAATGATTTTTTAATATCCGTTCGTTGTGTCAACGCGCATACATGATTCTTTTCTTTGTAATTTTTCTTGGGAATTTTTTTTTTTCTCTGTTCGTTCTCAATATCTCCTGCGCGTCGATCGTTCTTTTTAATCAGAGAGAAAGAGAATATGTGTATATATTCCGATTAAACGGGGGGATTCAGTTCCGGGTAAGCTTTCCGCACACAGTATCTTGAGTATAAAATCATTCGGAGGGGTTTCCGCGACCTGTCAGTCAATGGAAATAATCTCAATTCCATCTCTGAACGTCAAAACACGAAATGACAGGAAACTCTCGATCCATGAATTATAGATAGAGGGATTCCAATACGGAGAGAGCTATATAGGAGGTAAAAAGAATTCATTGGGGATTATCATGAAAAATATTACCTACTTCCGTATCGCATACGTTATCGATCGGATTTTATTTTATTTTATTTTATCTCGTTTTATTTGGATTTTGTTCGTTTCGTTTTTTTTTTTTAATGTCAACACTTTAAACGGAATAATATGTGTGTTTCAGATTTTAATATGAAAATCGCGACGATCTATAATTTCAAGCAATTACTTAAGTTTCGTGTACTGCAGAACTGTTCTGATGAATGAAAAATAAGACGAAGTAGAGAGGAAGAAAAAAAAGAAGAAGAAGAAGAAGATTCGAAAGAGGGAAGTCAAGATTTGAATCGTAAAATGACATGATAATTTTATTCAGAGATTAACATAAGAAAATCTTTGGTGTAGCTGCCGTGAGCCAATTGAAATGAAATTTGACGTTATAACTGTGTATACGTATATGTATAAAATACATATTTCTATGTATTTCTATATACCTATGTAGCCACCAGAAGGAAGGGAGCCCAACTTTAAACTTGAACTTTTATATAACTTTTAAGTTAATTAATTGCTCTCGAACCGTTCACGTGCGAGGAAATCCAGAAGAGGTTTCTTCTCCCTGCAGTACAGCACCTTGACCCCGAGGAACGACAAAACCAAGGACGACCTCACTCTCCAAGGACATTCTCTCGAGGACACCCTTGAACCGCGAGATGCAGATCCTCGACCTCTCAGGAAACAAGCTATAGAAACCCCATGAAGAACAGAAATCGTAGTAGTATATAAAAACAATTGAAACTCTGTGCCTCAAGGTCATGTCGATTGATTTTTCAATTTTAATTTTATCATTATTTGACCTCATTTGTTCGTTTTAAACCGATGAAAAGTTACGTATGTATGTACGTTTCTGTATTTTACCCTGAGGTATAACTTTTATTATTACATCCACCGTCTCGGAATAGCAGTTATACTTTCAGATATACCGTACATTATACCTACTTCGATACATTTCAACTTCAATTATGAAAGAGTCAATATGACCGTTCCAGCAGAGTTGAAGGTTCGGTAACGCGAACAGCGAGCCCATCGCAAAACCCTCCGGCAAAACTGAACGCGATCCTTGCGCCGAAAAATTGGCCCACGGTTCGATGGACACAGCGGCTTCAATCTGACAAATTTATTACCAACCGACCAATCGAGACTCGATTCTTAACGTTAACCTGAGGGCTACATGACCCTAAAGAACACAGACACGATCCCAAATAACGTAGAGAGATAGTCCGAACCTTAGCTACTCCTGCTGTAGACAAAAGGATTTATCTAACAGGAAAGATCAAGCAGCCACCGGCGGTACTCGAGGATCCTTCTTTTTTTTTTACTCTTTATTTTTTGACATTTTTACGAGAGGAAGGGGGTGAAAAATGGTGTAGGGTAAATTTAGAGCTGACATTTGTCCTTCGTCTCTCTCTGAAAATCAGTTTTTAATTAATCGCTTTGTATTTTGAATTGACAAACGAAAATTCATCATCAAAATTCACCTGCTCACGCCCAGTTACTATATACTTCCAATCCCATCATGAATACCGCATTTGTCCCACTTCAGTATAATTATTAACTCGCCCTTTTCTTCCCTTTTACCTGATGCAAAATATTCAAAGATTTATCTGGATTAGACGTCTCTATTGTATTTGGAAAACTGGTGATCTTCAGTTCCTATGTTTAATTTTCAGAGTAATTAAAACAACCCGATCCATATAACTGCGGAGGTATATTGTGCTCGGTATATTTATAGAGACGTAGAGGGAAATTTTATTCATTACAAAGTGATATAAAGATGAAGCCGTTACTGCAACAATATCCGTAATGAAATTTCTAACAAGACTAGGGGGCAGGCAATTTTCCTATCCTAGGCTCTACCCATTCTACCAAACTATTAGACTCGCTCTGTATTACTTAATTGTTAAACGCGCCGAGGTAATTATCGCCGACATAACGAGGCCGCCCTCTCCACACCCTTTGAGTGGTTCTAACAATTAACTAAATTAATTATCACTTTTTACAGCAGGACCAATTCAAACCATCTTGCACCACGGAGGTTCTGCAAAGGGATTGTTAACCCTGGAATGTATAATACGAGTACCACAAAAATAAAAACGTATACCTATCTCGAATAAAATTTTTACATCGTTGAACTGTTTCCTCTGGGATTTTTATTGCCGGATCGGTTACGTTTCCTTTTATATTATACCTGTATACATGTAATACTGTAATGTATGACAATATTTCACGCACTAAACCCGACCAAACGTTAATGTCTAATTGCAATCAAGTAATTACAGGTTGACCCAAAGTCCATTAATTTCCAATTACAGTAATTGGAAGCCAACAGTTGGTTTCAACAGCCCCATGAAACTCTCTTCCGAGTTTGGTCGCAGATTGCCCTACACCCAATGTCGGGGAGAAAAAGTCGAAACGAAGAAGAGGGACAGAAATTTACTATTATATTTCTGGACCCTTTTAAACGTCATTGTTCTATTTTTCTAACGGAGATCGAAACTAAGGGATGAGAAATTGAACGCTGATAATACTACGTATATACAGGGTGACCTCGAAACATGAAATGGCTGGTGATAGGCTCAGCCAATCGAAAATCAATTGGATACAGCAAACATCCAATCGTCCGAAATAAGTATGAAAAGGCTAAAAGAATAGCAAGCAAGAGTTTTACTTGCTCATTTTATCCAACTGAATTCTGATCGTACGACTCGGAAGACATATGTCAAGTTCGAATAGGTATATAACTAGGCCAATGCCTCGAGCGGACTCGTGCATGGAACCATTTCGTGCATCGGATATTACAGAGGGGGTTGTATATCTTATAGCTTTCGTATATACTTTTACGTATACTTTGTTGGAACACGCGTCCGATTCCCATTATCATGAATATTGCCCTCTTTATTTTTTATCTTTTATCATTATTTTTATTGTTATACTTATGCGATATTCGCAGGCTACAGAGATAGAGAGAGCGAGTAAAAATAATGCATGAAATATCGTATGAATTAACTCTCCTTACGAATGATTCGTTGGGTTTTTTTTTCTAAAAAAGCTTGTATTATATTAAATAATGGATAATCTTAGTACTCCTGCGACATTGAATTTATTTTTTCATACGCCTGCCACTATCCTTTATCGATTCATTCTCATCCCTGGGACAGGACCTGCGGGTAAATTGAGATCTCATTGAAAATTCAACTTTAGTTTCCCATAAATCGTAATTTGAATTGAAATTTATAGTTCTCAACAATTTTTTTGGGGGCGCGACTTCACAGCCCGATTTATAGCGCCACCAGTAAAACATTTATAAACCACCGTAGAAGGAGATAGCAGATCGCGTTCAGACCATGAATGGCCGTTTCGCGCCAATTCGTCCTGGCTAGTAACCGAGTGTGCCTTGTGATAAAATTCTGATTTCTGTGATAAATTATCTGTGAAAATATCCATGCAAAATCATCCCAATCAACAGCGTCATGAAGGACTTGACCCACTACTTCGTGAGCCCGCCAAAACCGAGTGAGGAAGTCTCACCGACGATTAATAACCAAAATTCAACAGCTAACCGTGGAGGAGATAATGGGGATAAACAGGAGAACAGTAATAATGAAAACACAACAATTAACACTGTCGCAAATATTGTATCTGAAAAAACTCCAGTCCAAAAGCGCTCTAGAGTGAAAATAAAGATATCTGTAAGTGATTCAAAGAACAGACGATGTGATATAATAGTTAACAAAGATGACGTTGTCGACAAAACCCCAAGCCCTTTCTCAGCGATAGGTAGTTCAAACAAACTTCGTACTTCGTCTGAGCACCGTTTGCATTCTGACAGCGACAACACGCCCCTGTCCACTTCAAGGATTGATAAAAGTCAGCGGGAAGAATCCAATGCTTTTGAAGTTCTAATGACCAAAGCTAAGCCTCTACGCTACAATGTCCTGCCAACTCCATTGCCGGATGAGGCAGAGGTGGAGTTAAAAAAGTCTAAAAAATACAAGGGTAAACTGAATGAGACCAAAGCAAAACTTGTAGTTTTAGCAGATCGCAAGGGATATTCAAAAAGAAAGCTTGCCGAGATAGAAGAGGCAGAGTTGATTGATAAGAGATTAGAAAAACGGGCTAAGTTGTTCAGATGCAGTGAAAAAGAACTTGATGAAGAGAAAAATTCAACTGTCACTGGAAAACAAAAACGAGGAAGGAAGAAGAAAATCATTCTCTCTCAAGAGCTTGGGAGCAGTCCAGATACCTTCAATAACTGTAGCACCTCCTCATCTATTGTCACAGTTGTAGCTGATGTACATGTTTCAGAAGTTCATCTAGAAAAGAATGAAGTCAAACAGAAACCTATGGATAATAACAACGATGATGGTCCCCGAAGAAATTCAAAGCACAGTTCTAAAAATGGATATCTTGAATCGAAGAACACATATTCATCTGCATTTTCCTCCTTTGAACAGCTTACACCTAGAACCAAAACAAAATGGAAAATGCGCGTCAAGCTCAATTCTCATTCAGAGGATGAAATAGTACCTCGTAAGTTAACAAATTTGATAAAATTGACAAAATATAAGTTTTCATTTGCTGCAATAATGTGTATGAATTAATGATGACACAGAAGGCGAGAGTCTCCTGTGAGCTTGTTGCTCGCAGTTTGATGGCAATGATTGTTGCACTTTGATCGCTGATAGCTTGTTCTAGAGATAATTTTAGTTTAGTTCTAGCAGGATCACTCTACTTGTTGATATTCTCTTTCAGATGAAGATGGAAACGCGACTGATGAAGACTATATTTTTACACCAAAGAGCAAGATGAAATCCGGGAAAATAAAGTCCAAAAAAAATGTTAGTGAAAAAGGATCTGAAGAAACTGTGAAAACTGACGAATCCCCAAACTCCCAAAATATTTCTGTATCTCTGTCTGAAAATAAAAAATCTATGGATCTACGACGCAAGAAACATAAAATTAAGAAAAGCAAGAGTGAACATATGCCACCAAATGGAAAGCCTCATGCTAATTTTCACCGCAAACAGAGTATGAGCACAAAGCAGACACCAAATTCTGTAGAACAAGACAAAACTAATTTAATAAAAAAATGCGATGACAGTGTTATAATTTTGGACGAAGATCTCATTGAGAAGTATGATGACGTTCGAATACTAGAATGCAAGAAGCTTGCTCCATTGTTTACGCGGCGGTCGAAACCAAGTCCTGCAGTGATTGAAGCAAAAAAAACTTTCTTGCAATCTGGTATCCCAGAACAAGTGAAGAAGCAAAGATTAGAGCAGAAATCAGGCTCTGATCCCGGGGTTTTCTCAGACATACCATTTCCATTAATCAGTCACATTACACAGATGGAGTCGGAATCAAATACAGAAAAATCTGGCAATAAAAATCATGAACCTTTGTACAAGCACAAAGCTTATCCTGCACCAGTCAGCCCATCACTGGACGCGAGCTGCTATAAATTCCTATCGAATATTACGGAAAAGATTTCATCAGATGCCATAAAATCCGAATCAGAAAAATTCGTGCAGGTTGAGAAATCTGAATTTGAGGAGGTCTTAACGGAAATCGAATCGCGTTGCTCAGAGACTCGAAGTATGTGGGAAAGTATTTCGTTCGTGCTCAACGCCACATCTAAAAAATCGCCAAAAAAAAGATCCAAAAAACTGCGAGGTCAGAGAAAAAGCGATCCTATGACTCTAACGCAAGATCCAGACATTCCAAATCCCACATGGACTTGCAAATACAAACCGATGAGTTCTGCTGAAGTAGTCGGCAATGAGGCAGCAATGGGAAAACTAAAAAATTGGCTTAGCAGCTGGAGACTGCCTTCGCCTAAAAACGATGACAGTAGCGGGGATGAATTTTATTCGTCAGATTGTAGCAGTTCTGGTATTTATGAGAACAATCAAGTCGCTGTGTTGCTCGGACCACACGGATGCGGAAAAACATCAAGCGTATACGCAATTGCAGAAGAACTTGGTTACAAGTATGTATGTTTGCACAAAAAATCTTGGATCGATTCAATGATTTATCAATTACTTCATTTCTTTGCACATAGGGTTCTCGAAGTAAATGCATCCTCGAAACGTACAGGAAAAAAATTCTTATCGGATTTCCAAGAAGCTACAAAATCACACAGAGTTAAAAGGGACCGGTCATCCGCTTCAATGCCGATAAAAAAAAAGCCATCCGAAAATAAAGTTCCGCTCAACTCTCTTATCTTGATAGAAGACGTGGACCTGATTTTCGAGGGTGATGAGGGTTTTGTTACAGCCACTTGCCAAATTGCTGCCAATACCCGAAGACCGATAGTCATGACCTGCAGAGAGTTATGCTCACATCTCAACAAGATGGCTCCTCAGCAACAGCTCATACACTTTCAATCGGTGACTGGAGACAGAGCTTCGGCATTACTTGAATTGATTTCGTTGGCCGAATCTGGATATAGACTACCTAAATCTTTTTCAAACGTATGTATTCTAACTCATAATGATCTAATGGGGCTAGTCTTACTATGATATTTGTTTCAGATTCTTTTAAGGAATGGGGACTTGAGACAATCCCTCCTCCAATTACAATACGTTCTTCTGTCCGGTCCTCCAAGTATTACGCAGCTCAGTCCAAACATCAGCTCAACATTGTGGACCGATATGCAGTCTTTTCTCTACAAGCCAGCTGTCAAGTCTAGCAAAAACAGATCCAAAAAGGAAAGAAAAGGAAAGGAGGATAAAACCCCCGCTGAACCAGATAAGCAACTAATCGATAGCCTAGCTATAAAACTGGATATTATTTCTTTGGTTTCCTCCTTGACTGATGTCGAAAATCCTACTTCGCCACCTTGGAGACGGGCGCTGAGTCCTAGTCTCTCCCCCCTCGAAGATTTTAAACCGTACTCTAACACTGCCGATCTAAGTACAGAAATCGCAGACTGGCTTCAACGAATCTCGCTCTCTTATGATCAGCGCACTATTCCGACCAATTTTGAGCAAATGGCTATAAAAAGGAACGTCAAACTGGGAATCGACCTTGCTTTATCCCAAGCCATTGCACCCACTTTAGAACACAGACCCACTGCGATGGATTATCTTCCTACTATCAGGGCTATGTGCAGATCAGAGCAAGAGCGTCTAAGACTTAATAACAAGAGAGGCAATCGATTTCATAATTATCTACATGGGTTAAAATTGGCGTCCGCATCCGAAAATGTCCTAGCAGCTGCTAGTGCGGTTTTCCACGAGTAATCTAACTGATACGACTGACTGTGGGACGAGTACTCCCACTTATAATGGAATCACTGCCTATGAAATAGGATGGTCAAGGATAAAACTTAGTTTGTGATAATATGCAGACCGACATATCGATTGTATATAACTTGTATAAATTGTGATTTTAAATGTTTACTATCCTGTTACATAACTTTCTAAACTTACAATTCTAACTTTTGTATCTTGGGTAAATGAATTTATTTATTTTTCACAAATGTTCACTTTATTCTCCATTGTAAAAGGTTTTACATGAAGTAATTTCAATTGGCATCACATCTCATTAAATTTTTATATGATGCAACTTGCGATTCAGCTCCTCAAACTTCAGAATTTTGCGGATGAAAAAGTCTCCGTAGCGATGCGCCACTTTAGTATCAGCTATGTGAATCATATCATGGTCGATGTAGAAGTCCAGCTGCGCAACAACAAAACAATGATCATTTATCAATGAAATCCCAGGCTAAATTAAATCATTAATAAATTTTCTCAATACTAATTATTCAAACTCACCTCAGATCCAGATTGGAACTTTCCGTCCAATCCAGAGGGGCCTTTAGTCCATACAATATTCTTCATTTTGTGTTTGAAGCAAAGTAGATGGATTCCAAGTGAGGCAACTTCCTTATCAAGGTCCCACGATCCATCTGGACGGGTGCTGCTGCACATGAAAGTGGCCAATTTGCTAAGAGGCAGCGTAGTATATAATTTCAAGTACGATCGAATAGTAGGAAGCATCTTTTGCTGGGTTACTTCGTCCATGAATACTTGGGTCTGATGCTTAATAGCTTCCTTGACGTAGTCCTCGTTGGGAGCGTCTGGAGGTGGAGGACAAGGAGACAAGAATTTGGGGCAAGCATAAAGAAAACAGGCTTCGAATTCTGCCAAATCTCCGTACTGCATCTTAAACATCTTCTCGTGATAGTTCTTTTCACGCAGAGCCTGCTGCAGTCCCTCATCTATGCACTGAGGATGCAGAACCAGGCAGATAGCAAGTAGGTGGTACATCTGTTCTGTCTGTTTATTTATCTGGTCATTCTGGTAGCTTCTTGATGCAAAGAGTTGTTTGGTGCGTTGAATATAGAGTAAAATACTTGAGAAAGTCCTGATTGCATCAGCATATCGTCTCATCATCATGTATGCAAATCCGACGTAGTAAGCAGTGGATATTTGACAAGCAGGTACGTGCGAATAAGCACTTTTTTTGTAGAGCTCAACGTTCTCGAGAACTTTGATGGCTTGATAATAGTCTCCAAGCAGAGAATGAAGACGTAAAAGTCCCACAAGGGAGAAATAGCCCAGCATTTTGTACAGCGAATGTCTTCCAAAGCTTCCAGCAACAGAATCTGGGTCACCACCACTGGCGTAGACCTCGAGCTGACTCTTGATCTTTGATTTATCAACAAGAGAATGTAGAACATTGAGGATGCATAGAACGCTCCAAATGTTGTTATGTGCATTCAGGTTTTCAATTTCATCCGGAGTCTTTTTCAAGAGCCTGGCACGGTACTGTGCAAAAGATTGAAATTGGTAAACGAACTCATCAATCAGTTCCCAAAGCCATTGATCAGGAAGTTCAAGGGGTACAGGTGTCTCTGCACTCAAAATGTAATTGAAGAGATCGCAGTAATTGAAAAATGATCCAAACCGCTGTTCTAGGGTTGGACCACCTGGAATCCTAGCATAGATATGCCGATAGTAAAGTTCTTTGTATAAAACTAGAAACACTGGATCACTGTCGACAATGTGAGCAACGTCGCCTTCATCAGGCCAAGCTTGTTTGTCAAAGAACTGCTCGGTGAGTTTTGGGAAGGAGTTTTCGTACAAGTTTTGAACTTCAAATATCATTCCCTCGTTTATGCAGTTCCTGAAGTAGATCAAGAATTTTCGCACGACTTCGGGTACCTGACGGTACGCGTCCCTGTCATACTCGTCGCCGTGTGCGTCTGCACCACCCACTGGACCGTAATCGATGTAGCTGTCGTACTAAGAAACAGAAATTCGCGTTATTAGAATAAGGAATTTCCTTTGAATGAAGATAGTTTTTACCTGATCATTGTAATCGTCATACATCTTGACGAATTTTGGTATAAATGTCGCGTGCTAGGTAACCCCACCTAACCCCTTACTAAAAGGCTGACCAAAAGGAATTGTCGAGGAACTGTTTTAGATCAGATGGCGTTACTGTGCACAATACTAAAATTGAACATTTTCCATTCAAGTAATCAGCGCCGCGATGCCAGCAACAAGGGGAGTCCGAACCAATTTTCCTGCACTGATCCTATGCACTCAACTGTGTGTCACTTGCCAAGCGCAGTTGCTACCGAAGACACGTGTTTCCCTTGCTTGTGACTTTCCTCAAGTTCACCGACCGCTTTAAATAACAATGTTTTATACAATTCCTTTCGAATTTTATACAGTAGTCGTGTCGTTGGCAATTATTCTAATCTTGTGGTTATCTACGAGACGCAAAGCCAAAAATGTATGTGTAGTCGTCTTGGGGGATGTGGGTAGAAGCCCACGAATGCAGAACCATGCATTGTCTTTTGCAAAAGAAGGTTACCAAGTAGACGTCGTTGGTTATGCTGGTTCTGCTCCTCTCAAAGAACTCACTGAACATCCCAATGTTCAAATGCGATATATGAAACCTCCCCCAAATCTACAAGAAAGTAGGGAATTTTTTTGCATGTCCTATGAGCCTTTATATTGACAGGATATATTCAAAACTTGGGTTCTATATTTTTTATATCATTATAGGACTGCCTCGCTTAATTTTTTACGGATTAAAAGTTATCTGGCAATCTGTGACTCTGCTGACTGCCTTGGTGGCCAAAAAGCGCTCCAGTTATTTAATATTGCAAAATCCTCCTGCTATACCAACAATACCAATATGCTGGCTTTACTGCATGCTTATGCGTGTTCAGCTCACCATAGACTGGCACAATTATGCCTATACCATACAGGCATTGAGTTCAGGATGCGAGGATGCGTTTGTCAAAATAACTAAATATATTGAATTCACATTTGGACGTCAAGCAGCCAGTAACTTTTGTGTCAGCAAAGCAATGAGTGCAGATCTCCAGGAAAAATGGAATATAAAGTAGAATCTCTCTTGCTAGTCAGTACTAGCTAGTCATGCATTTATGGTAACATGTGATGTTATTATTTCAGAGCAAAAGTATTGTACGATCGACCTTCTCAAGAATTTCATCCTATTTCACTGTTGGAAAAGCATAACTTGATGCTTAAGTTGGGAGAGACCTACTCAATAGTCAAAGGGCAGAAGATTAATTCTACGGTATTCACAGACTGTTCAGAAGATGGACAGATCACTCTGCGAAGAGACAGGCCTGCCTTACTTGTTTCTAGCACCAGCTGGACACAGGATGAAGATTTTGGCATATTGATAGCAGCTCTCCAAGGTATGATGTCATTAAATAGTCCATCATTTCTCTTCCCATTTGATTTTTCCAACAATATTTGACTCTTCAGAATATGAAGATGCTTATGGAGCTGAAGAATTGATGTTGCCCGACATTATTTGTTTTGTAACTGGCAAGGGACCTCTTAAAGAATTTTGGACATCAATAATAAAACGGAGAAATTGGCAGCATGTTGAGGTAATTACACCTTGGCTGGAAAACGAGGACTACCCTAAGCTTTTAGGCAAGCATTTTAATACACTATTCCAATTATTAGACATTACACGTTGTAAAATTGTTCAATATCTGACGAATATCTAATGTTTCGTCCATTCAGCCAGCGCAGACCTAGGTATTTGCCTTCACACTTCCTCAAGTGGCTTAGATCTTCCAATGAAGTTAGTTGATATGTTCGGCAGTGGGCTTCCTGCATTGGCGTTTAACTACAAGTGGTGAGCTGCAAATTCCTAAACAAATGTTAGTGATCGATTTTCCTACTCCTTAATTATTTTATAGCTTAGACGAGTTGCTCGTCCACAAAACCAACGGCATGGTTTTCGCAGATGAAAAGGATCTCGCGCAACTGTTGCTGAAATGGTTCGAGAATTTTCCTGATAACAAGGAACAACAGTTGGAGGATAAAAAATTCCGTGAGCAATTAATGATTTATCAAGAGCAGCGTTGGCATGATTATTGGTTAGCAAACGCGGCACCAATTTTTAATTAACGATTTTCTAATTATTTTACTTACCCAATTTTTTAGTATATCCGATTGCAGATTTGTACAGTGAATTTTTACCCACGAGAAGTAAGATGTAATTGTGTGTTTTGTAATAAATAATAGCATTGTTTTGTCTACACAGATAACAGCTAATATTCGCAAATGATCAGAAACGATCATAAAATCACAATACAATTCTGGAATATTTTTCAAAAAAGTTGCTTAACTGCAGTTGAATGTTTTTTACAAACGTTTATTTGATACTGGTCAACCGGCGTTAAAAAATGGTTTGTATGGTTACAAAGTTCTTTGTAGTTGTATAATGTGTCTGGTCTGTAATTAGTTTATTTTTTATTATTATTATTTGGTACTCAGCAACACCGTCAAAGAGTGAGCCGTACTAGAAAACTATGAAGATCCCATTACACTTAAACCGGTATAATCAGGTACTTAATAGATTCTTAAGTCTTAAACCAAGAGACGTTCAATCTCTTGCTGTATTGCTAGAATCTGAGGTTTCAACTGAGATCCTTCATTCACGGTAACCGAGCAAGCAACTACAGGTCTGGAAACACCACAGGCGCGACCCAGGGCTCCTTTACTTCGAACAAAAACGTAGGGAACATTTTTGTCCTCGCAAAGCAGCGGAAGATGCAGTAAAATCTCCAAAGGCTCCGCATCAGCAGCCATCACTATGAATTCGGAGAGACCTCGATTTAATGTCTTTGTAGCCTCATTGGCTCCCTTGCGGAGCTGCTTGTAATTCATAGCTTGCTGTACCAGGTTGAGGATCTTTGCTGTCAGGGTGGCATCAGCCAAAGGATAAGCCTTGGGATTTACTTGGTCAGCCTGTGGACAATTCAGTCAGTAAATATTTTAATTCATATTTATTTATCACTGTTAATTGTATGCATGCTGCTTTCCCACGTGCTGGGAACCATAACCTCGGTCCAGTACGCGTGGTAGCGAGGTAACGACTGTTACTTGCTAATAAATACAAAAATGTAACTCACCATTGTTAGAATTTATCAGTAATTGTGGAATGAGCGAAAAGGAGGTAGCGATCGATAACAACCTCTCGGCGATAAATTAATAAAAATCGCTTCACTGAGGACCGGAACACGCCGTTCAAACGTTGCCGAAATGTTTTCTTAGCGTTCTCGTGAGCACTAAAATTTTTAGGTTCACAGTTACCAGCGTCCTCTGTAAGTTTTTACAGTATGTTCGTACCATGGAACCCCTAAGCGACCGGCTCTCCGATCAATTGCAGGGAGATAGTGCCCTCTCAAATGGTGATTATTTAGTGAACTACTTTTGCCGCAAACCGCGGCGAGTTGAATTTTTATAAATTATAGTAGATAATTATAAATCCAAGGTGATGTAACGTAGATGTCAAATTCCGCCTCGGTTAATCCTACAGTTACAAGGAAGTCTAGGTTTATAAATAAAAATTATTTTATTTATTTCTTCAGATATCCAATAGGTAAAACTATAGGTATGTTTCCTGCACAGCGGGTTGTTGCGATCCAAATATTAGAATACTCCAGGAACTTACGAATTACGTCGTCATGCTCCGATAATTATAGGATTACCTCCATGGGCTGAAATAAAACTTGGATTTGCGTCTGTCGGTCACGTTGCGCTTACGTATTCCCGTTGGAATTGTAAAAATATAATTTTACTTAGTCTGCAGGACGATAAAATTAGTCCTGTTTGCGGAGCTGGTCGGTTTTATCGAGAGAAAACTCTGAGCTAATCGAAGTAAAGAATCTCACGCAACCTGTAACAATTTCTTCAACCAAAAAGACTTGCTAGCATCAGAACAATAAATTTCACCAAAAAAATGGCACCAGAAGAATTATAAAATGATTTTCTGCTATCAGGATACTACGAAAATTTAAAAGCGGGTCCCCAGGTCTGTTGAAATCCGGGTATTCTATCCGATTGCAAGAGTACGTCATTCTCGATTCGAGCATCGAGGGTGTCGTCGGATTCCAACGTTTCTTTTTCATCTAATTTCGAAACTGCCGCTTGCATATCCGACGAAATTTGTAAAAGCGACTTTTTGTGACGCGCAACTTGTTCTTCTTCGGGAACTGGAGGCTTCCTTCCTTCAGCGGTCATCGAAATAATTTTTTCCGCCGTGGGTCCTTTCGCTGCGGTTTGCGGGGGTTCCTATAAATTTATTTCATTTATAATTGCACAAAGTATAAATACAGCTAAATTTTATGACTCACGTTCGATTCACATGTCATTTTATTCCCAAACTCAGAGCGCTTTTTAGGTTCAGTAGATCGCCGAATACCTTGCAGCGTAAAAACGGCGGCCTCAGCATAAGGAGATAAACTTGCGATCGTTCCTATTGCACCCTCGTCTCTCGTGGCGCCAAAAGCTGGCCTAGGTCGAGTATTTCGATTTGAAGTTAATAGGACTCTTCCAGGCGCGTTTTTTCTACAATTTTTTTCACCTTCATTTCCTGAGGACTGCAGCCCTGGAGCCCACGAACCAGGAACCGCATTTGGATAAGTCGCACCGGCTCGAATCATCATCTTTTTATTAACCGAAAATTCCTCCCTGCATGACAGCGATGTAATTACGTATTGCAAACTCGTGGGTGATCGACGTTTATCAAGGAAATTATCTCCACCTTACATTTTTTAGGTATCACAGGCTATAAATATAGTTTTATTCGACGCCATGTTATCTGTTGTATCGGAATCATTGGTGAGAAAATATTTCTGATAAATACATTTGATTTTCGGACACCGCTGGGAGAGCGGAAAAGGAAAAAACAAAAATTCATCCGAACATCCGACGAACGGAAAAATAATGTAAAGAAAAAATTGGAATAATTTCATGCAAAATCTGAACGAGATATTTGATAAAATTTGCACGTAATCATATGCGAAATACATTTCTTTTAACAATCATACAATAAAATATTAATTATCATTTGAACTACAGTGAGAATAATTAATAAAAGGAAAGGTTCATTGAATCCAAATCTAATCTATACTTCGGAAACGTGTCGTGTTATACTCGCATTGTATGTGTATTATTGATAACCCAATGGCACTCTGGAAAATATTTATCATTTGTAAACCCGATTTGAACTTTAATACACAGTCTACATCAGTAGACCTTAAATACTCCTATTGTATGAATGCAGTTAACAGATAACGATGGAGCTTCGATATTTTCTGTTTATTACGAGCCTACTAGCTCTGTATTTCTCGTTACTTTCTAACGCTAATTCTATATCCACAGTTGAATTACAATCTGACAAACCTTTGGATAAACCTTTGACAACAGATCGTCCCATAATCGGTGAGTATATTTGATCGATTAGAATCGTATTCATTAGTTATTCAGTTGTCTTTGATGAAACGTATTTATTCCTTTTTCTGAATACACCATCGGAATTTTCAAGGCATTTTGGCCCAGGAAATCAGCTATTATCTGAACAGATCATATCCGGAATATGAGAGTTTTATCGCCGCATCTTACGTCAAATTTGTGGAAGGCGCTGGCGCCTTGGTTGTGCCAATATGGTTGGTAGAAAATTCGTAAAAACTATACCAAAAGTTTTCCTATTTTTATTAATGAGTTAAATTTATCGATTCCTCTAACAGGATCGGAAAGGAAGAATCATACTACGAAGATATCCTGAGCAAAGTAAACGGGTAAAAAAAAAAATAAAAATCAACTTAGAAATAATTGGAGTGTCGATATGAATTTATATTATTGGAAAAATAACTTTCAGCGTCCTTTGGCCCGGTGGTAGTTCATATTTTAATGTGAGTAAAGGTTACGCCGAAGCCGGGGCTATAATTTACAGGTAATTAAATATAACAACCCATCGAAATAAATAAATAGCTTTTTCAAATTAACGAATTTTTTTTAACACAGAATCGCCACTAGAATGAATAACGATGGGGTATATTTTCCCATATGGGGAACCTGCTTGGGGTTTGAACTTTTGACGTACGTCGCAGCCGGCGGCGTTGAACATCGTTCCGGTTGTTCTAGCAAAAATCAGGCATTGCCACTCGAGTTTGTATCAGGTAAACTGATAAGGGTTATCAGCGTATTTCAGTGTCTACTGCTAAATAAATTCCGCGATAATCGATGATTGTATAGAAACTAATCTAAACATAATTGTTTACAGGATATGAATCTAGCAGAATGTTCAAAAATGCTCCCCCATATATAATCAATATTTTGTCGCAATATCACGTGACGGGAAACTATCATCAATATTGTGTAACTCGAGATGTAAGTTCAAAACATTTTTTTTGTTTCAAGTTGTGAAACAAATCTCACAAACTTCCGGTAAATATTCTAGGACTTGAAAAGAGTAAATCTAGAATCAAAGTTCAGAATATTATCGATGAATCACGATTGGAACGGATTCGAATTTATATCAGCGATCGAGCACGTGGACCTGCCTTTTTACGGGGTTCAATTTCATCCTGAAAAAAATCTTTACGAATGGGCAAAAAAGAAAAACAATACGCATAGTTTCGAAGCCTCTCTAGCCAGCCAATACTTCGCCAATTTTTTCGTCGACGAGGGTAAGTCCTGAAAATCAAATTTTATAATTAAAAATCGTTTCTTTAATTTCTCGTCGATATTCATAATTCGTTATTAATTGTTTCAGCGAGAAAAAATTCAAACGCGTTTCCAAATAATTCCGATCTGAATTACGTGATTTATAACTACCCTATAACCTTTACCGCTCCTAAAAATTCGTACTTGCAGTGTTATTTCTTTTAAAATGAATCGAAGTGATAATTAATTAAAAAAATAATTGTCAGTTTACTATGTAGAAAAGTTCCTGTTAAAATTCCAATAAAAAAAAAACAAGAGAAAAAATAAATCGATCACTCAATCATTAATGCGTGAATATAATTTACTCAATCACGTTTATCAAATTTATTCAAATTTCGAGAAATGAACTGTGTTGAATCGATTAGGTGTGTAAAATTTGAAGGGTTTTCTCGGTTATAATTTATATAATTGTGACACGTCAAATCAATTGTCGTTTCTATTTCACCACGTGATAAGAGACGTAATTATTGGTTTAACCACGTGCTGGAAATTTTCACCCGGTTGCGATACGGCAAACTCTTAGCTATGGGGGCGATAATCTTAAAGGGCTGGGTGAACCTTCTCGATCAATTTGATAAACGTTTGACCGCCCACAAATTTGGATCTCATCTTGAGTCTTGGCATATTTATTTGTCGTATAATTTGCCCTGTGCTGAATGAAAACGCACGGTGTAAAAATTAAGGGTATACGAAACTGAACAAAAAGAGGCTTTCTTGTTCAAACAAAGAAACAAAGGAAGAAAAACTGATCAGACGTAAGTGCAGCTAAAATAAATAAATTATCGTAATGTCGTGTGCGATAGGGTTGTCCCGGCGTGGGAGTTGAGATCACGTGTTGCACGAGACCGGCGTCTTTTAGACGAATCCGTATTTCCACCTCTCACAGAATCGATTCCTACGGTTTGCTGTTAATTAGTTATTAATTGGAACCAGCTTCACAGGTAGCTAACATTTCACATTACGAATATGGGGTGATTCAACTTGAGCGTAAATCTCAAATGGTATTTATTAGAAAATGGAAGACAGATAAATGTGCATAACGTGCAAGGATCTATACCATATTTTTGAATAGTTATAAAAGATTATTTGAATATCTTCATCAAATTTCCGGTTTTCTTGGACACGTGCTTACGCCCCTTGCCTTGAAAATAACCTCTATCCAGAATCGTCGATTGAGAGAACCGTAAGGAAAGTTCGCTGAGAAATTAACAAAGGATAACATTGTAAAAGGAAGGGAGTGAAAAGAGTGAAAAGAAATTCGTGCGAGAATACGGCACGTGCAAACCCAGTGCAGGCCGGTCACAAATTTCGAGGGACCGGAAAATATGGAAGAAAAAATTGAAGGATTTCTTTATGGTATCGCTTACATTATTATATAGCTATACTTGTATAGGATACCTTATACTAAAAGGATAAAAGCTGTAAGGTTTTTCTCTCATCCCACGCGTCGCACGTGAAATATGTTTTTCTTATCATGTAAGGTCTTCTAAAAATATTTTTTTATTCACCCCATATACTTAAATATCTGAGATCTGACGACGGTGAGAAAAATAAAATAAAATAAAATCTTATTTTTTCTCACAGGAAAAAAACCAAATCCTCCTCGTTTCTCATATCTTATTTCCAATTAAAATTTTCAAATTTCATTGGTCGAAGTGAGCAGAAAAAATATTATGAAAATTCGCAGATACTCCTAACGCTGGGCAACTCAATGAGCATGTGAAAATCAATTCTTCAGGATCGAAAACGTAAGTTTCTTATCTTTTTCTTTCTGATAGGGAGATTTGAGAGTAGGATGAATATAAAAGTTTATCGGAATAAAATTTCCCAGAGAAATGTACGTGGACAATTTTTACGGGCGTGTAAGCAAGGAAAGAGTTGATTGAAACCTGGCTAATTACCAGGTATTGATAATAAATGAAAAAAAAAAATGAGTTTCAATTTATCTTAACTCTGCGCCGATTCGGATTCCAAACCGAAAGGTTTACGTCTCGCGCATAAGCTACGAAGTCACGTGTCAGCTCGGGTCACGTTTTCTACAATTTATTCACGATACTCCGAGTCCGCAACCGCCAAAGCAGACCAAAACCGCACCAGGTGTCACAGCATCCGTATTATATTATTGCGCAAGAAATTTTTCTCACCATTTTCCCTCATGTTTTTCACCCCTTACTTCGCTTCGCTCCACTTTACTTCAACAGATTTAACGATTCCTATACGAATCACTCGCATATCGACGTTCGTTTATTACATAATTATTATTCCACATCTCGATCATCACGTGCAAGACTAACCTGTACTTGAAAATCTTTTTTTATCCCACGGGCGTACAATAAGAGATCGCAACTAGTGTATATTTAGAATATCACGTGTTCGCGCACGAGAAAAATGATAGAGAAAAAATAGAAAAAAAATTTTCTCAAAATTCTCGTTACATTTTATCACGTGCTTCATCCCCTTCCGCGGCGATTTACTTGTAGTAAAAGTTTTCAACTCCCCGCGGGTTCCAAAGCGGATTTATTGGAATATAATCGAAGTAAAAATTTCGTAGAAATTTGCCACACGTTGACTCGAAATCTGTTGGAGGAAATCGACGCCCGTGACGTCAGGAAACCGTTAGGGGGTGTAACCTAGTTCGAACTAGCAGACTAGCCCCTGCACCCAGGTTTCCTCGTTGGGAGGCTGGGGCCAAGGCTGAATTCTGCAGGTTCCGATCCAACGGAATTCTCTCCGTCAAAAAGGACGAAACAAGAGTAAAAAGAATTCACCGTAGTTAATTGTTGTTCATTTATTTCATTCTCTCTTCATTTTTCGGTCACAACTGTGGAATGCGAGTTTCTTCCGCATTTGTCGGCTTACCCAAACCGGAAGTAAATTGTGGATTTCAATCTACGATATTTTCCAACTTTAATAAAAAATAATTGACAGTGAGAAATTAGGTGTAAAGAAATTTACAAGCTACGTAAAGAGAATGTATCTAAATTTTCCTCAGGTAGTAGGTACTGACGATCAATTTAGGTGGAAGAGGAGACCCTTCTGCTGAGAGAGGGAGTCGGAATTGTCCTAGTTTAGGGTCAGCGTCCCAGTTACCCCCGACAGGGATGGCCGAAACGCCCAGCGCCCAGCAGCACCTGGAGGCGCATCGACGCGACGTTCTGGCTGGTAACCATAGAAACGTGACGTCACGGCTACGTCATATCTGGAGTTCAACGACCCGACACATCCCGAGAAGGGGGTACGTTGAATGGGATGCCCGTCCAACCCCCGAGGATCATCCGTACATACGTGTATATCGATATAAATATAACTCAGATTTTTTTTTCTCTCCCTATTTTTAGTTTTCTATTTTATAATTCACATGCAGTATGCAGTTTTGATTTTCGACGCAAGAATTTCGTCGTCACTCCACGCCTTAATTTTCATACCGGACTTAAATTAATAATTGGTTATGTTTCCTGTATGGTTTGTGGAATAATAATTAATAATATGTATACGGTGATTATAAATAATCAGGAATCCCTGGAGCTAAGCGCAGCGTACGTAACGTTGCATAATGGCGTTTTGAATCTGGATCCTTTGGTGAAGCAAGGGGGGGAAAAACCTTCACCTGTGGGACTGAAAACGGGGGTAGTAAAGGGGGATTGGATACGACCTCGACCGGAAATCCCCTGGGCCACCACACAACACATAAATCTTACTACTGTACATATACATACTATATATAGAGGTAATTAAATGCATGCAGATTTTATTCCACACAATATCAACTGATATCAACGTGTAATGAACTTTTTTCAAAACTTCTATTCTACATTATCGACTTTCCATTAACTTTTTTCGTTCTAGACATTGAATTGCCATGTTCATTTGTTCTCGAAATATCAAGATTTCCCACATTACCGAAACGTGGGTGTCGTTTTCAACCCGTTTTAATTTAACGATAAACGGGTTGTTGTTGCAGTCTAGATAGAAGTTGGGGGCGCGTATGAATACCTTTTCGATATCGGTTGACACGGCGCATAGGATACTGTAGAAGGTATTTCAATGGACATTTACTGTATATCGCAAACATTGTTCTATCAGACCTACGTCTACAGTCACGTCATATCGCGTCGCCTTTTACCTCCCCTTTTGTCAATGAAGAAGCATTAACTGAATTCAATTTCTCCCAACACTATTTAATATACCTACATATGCGTATATTAATGTAAAGCTAAAGCGATTTTTACCCACCTCTGAGGAAATTAATATTATCTCAGTTTAACACATATACCTATGTGTATTATTCTCCGCACAAATTCTCTCTCGACAATGGTCACATTTACTTTATTCTACATAGCTACGTACGTAGATACGTATATTAATAGAAATCGAATGCAGAAACCAGCTCTGCACCTGCACATTCGCTTTGTATCGAATCTTCATCCAGATAGTTGAATTATTTATAAACGATGAATGAAATTTTCTAACGGACGTTATCATCGGTGACCCCAATCATTATTATTATCACATAGTTGAATAGATAAAAGAAATAGTAAATTAAAATATGAATGTAAATGAATAAATGAATTTCGAAAAAACAACCCTTAACGTACAATACTTCGGCAGAGCCCCTGGGATTCCCAGGGAAGTTGGCTGGGCAGATTCCTGTTACTATAACTACTCCCCCTCCCTTGAACCCCCTTCGCCGCGTAAAGTAGGGCACGTCGTCGGACGGCCTTCTCAATGACGATCGTGACGTCATACCGTGAGATACGAACTGGGTCAAACTGAACAAGATATATACGAATGTAAGGGATGAAAGGGACCTGCAACCAGCCACCATGCGATTGAGTTCGAGGAAGGAAGGGAAGGAAGTCCGAAGAGAGGGGGAGAAATTAACGATGGGAAACTTGGTCTCATTTTCATCTCATTATATCAGATCTGATGATGTGTAAAAATTATTTTTTTCCCCATTTTTTCCATTCATTCATTCGAATTTATATAATCGAGCGATTTATATTATGGGAAATGTTTCTGTTAAGTTTTTTGTTTATAATTGTTCAACGTCGAATTAAAAATTGTTGTAAAATTAATCGTGGGAATATCAGATGCAAAATTTAAAGTATTTCATATCTTATTCTGATATTTTGTTTTGCCTAGGAAGGGCGCATTTTTTGAGAGGAAAAAAAAAACAGCTAAACGGGGATGCGAGGAGATACCGCGCAGGGTCTCAATGAACTCTGATATTTCCATGGGATAGGCGGGAAGTTCTCCGGATCTGGGTCACAGAACGGTCGTGAATGGGGTTGCTTTCCTGCAGAGATGTGACGTTGCGAGGAGCAACACCCTGGAATTGGGTCAGATATCTTTCGAGGCGAGGGGGTGAAAGGTGAACAAAGAAGGGGCGCTGCATGCATCTTTACTCGACCCGACGTCGGCTAAAAATAGAAATGCGGATAAAAGAATACTGCAGGTCGATCCATGAAAAAATAACCCCGTCCAAATTTATACCAAAATTTCCGCTAATTAACGCGCTGTATTATATTCATTGAAATTTCCACTCTGTATTTTACATGTATTTTTTTTCAAAATTAATAAATCAAAAACACCATGGGACGATATAGTAATGGATAATTTTCTCACCCACCTATTTCGTGCTTTCTTTTTTACAGGGAAAAAAAATTATCACAAGCTCCTAGGACCTTTTATGGGGGTTGTAATAATTGCATTGAAGAATTTCATATTACAATTTTGAAAGAACTATAGTTTTAATCCTGGTTTTATAGTGAGGCAAAAAAAAAATTGTAGATAAATGCTGTGAGCCTCTGGAGAAAATTTCCTGCAGTAGAGAGGCTCATTGGGATTAGGGTTGCCAATACGGAATCGGCAGAGGGTGTTTGCATATTACCGGTTCAAGCGTCGCGACGCCATGAATGGAAAACGAGACCGCGCGCGGTGTGGCGGTTTGCGTCTTTCGACCCTTATGTACACACCTTTATACATACCTACATATATATACACGTTTGTATATAATATACCACATAGATATACACGAGATAAAGTGGGTCACGACCTAAATATAGAAACCCAGGGTTATATTTGGGACGTGTGACCTCGCGTCGGGATATCCTCATCCCCCATTAAAATCGGGAAGGTTTACCTGCGGGAATACAGCGGGAAAAAAAAAACAAATTTACTCCGACCCTTCAGAATTTATCCTGCTCGTAGAAACCTTGATTTTTTTTATTAACTCGCGGTAGTCGGGTTCATTTTTCTGAAATTCGATAACTCGCGTCGTATAGATATATAAATATGGACAAGTTATACGTGTATAGTCAAATAATATAAATTGTACGTATGGTAATTAAATCGTGTTAAATATTTTCACACGTCCCGCACACAAGATCTAGAGGGAATCGGATATTTTTATCTGTACTTTAGTTTTCATCTATATTCTTTTTCTCTTTGTAATACGGACGAAGCTAGTTGGGGGTACCCATACAGAGTTGGATATGCGGCATGGCCCCATTCTAGTTGCAGCATTCTAGAAGTCATCGAACTCGAAACTGCAACCCCTGACCTCGTTAATTGTACCGCATAGCTGCAGGTTGATGTATGAAAATAGAAAATGGGAAAGGTACATAAGGTATTTACGGTATAAAATGAATAACAAAATTCTTATTTTTGGTATTGAAAACGTTTATTCGAAATTCACAAACATATTTAATGATGTTTTACATAGATGTAGTAATTAATCATATATACCCATGTAGTATAAGTATATATATATATATATATTTCTTTTTTTTCTCTCATATATAAAACACAGAAACCTGAGAATTTCTTCTTTTTTTGTTTCCTTTTTTTTATAGCTTCTCGTTCATTTACACAGATTCAAATTTCTTAATATCAGATATAGGTATAATATATAATTTACAAATATCTGATGCGCTTTTAGGCCAGCCATACACGAGGGAATTTTCTACAAGGCACTAGGCGGGTCACACGCAAAGTCTGTGATTTTAAATTCGTAATTTTAATTGACCAACGTTCACCTCGTTTCGTTTCGTTTTTTTTCTTTTTGATCTCTTTCTTTTTAAGTCTGTTTCCATTTTCTTTAGTTTGAAAATATTCAAAATTCACTAGATATCGTGGAAAAGAGAAAAGTTTTAAGGAATTATAAATCGAATCGATTATTAAATTAATAAATATTAACTACGAGGTGTACGTTATTCCTATATAAGTAGTATAACATAATGTATCGGCGTATAATATCGTCATGTCTACAGCGAATTATTTATCAATATATCGATTAAATCTAATCATTATAATTATGTATAATGTTCATATGTAGGTATTATACTTAAATTTCTAATCCTAATTCGAGTCAATTTTATTTACTCAATCGATAGAATATTACTTATAGCATAGTACCAATTTACTTATTTCTCTCTCTTTAATACTTTGGTTTTGTAAAGTTTTTTTTTTTTTTTGCTTTAAAGTCGTTTCTCGTATACTTGTTAATTATTATGTATGTTTTACATAGATATATAATTATAATATTCCCTATGGTAATTATTTGGTATATTTTTGTACACGATTATTAATTTAATTACTATTTTTTTGGTTTTCTATTCTTTTCTTTTTCTTTTTCTATTTTTCTTTTTCTTTTTCTCGTGATCAAATTTTCTATTACTCTGTACATTTCAAGTAGAACTTGAACGTTGTTCCTATCATTCTTTCGTTCAATTAATTTTTTTTTTTATACACCTAATATATTGTATAGATATATATAGTATATATAATGTATAGTATATAACTTAATTGACTTCTACCGCAGACTTATTAATAGTATTATTAGATAATCATTCATTCTGCAGTTAATATAATAATTGTCTCTCAGTTTTACTTTCCTTTATTAAGTTACTATTATTTCTATCTATCTTTCTCTCTTTCTCTCTCACGTTTATTCGCAATAATTTCATCATTGGCACATTGATTCGTCATTTATCAATGACTGATATGAACATATAATATAAGTCGAAGAGTGACTTTTTTTTAAATCTTTTTTTTCCTTTTCTTTCTTTCTTTTCGATTTTTCCTGTATTATCTAGGTATACCTATTTACCTCGTATTATCTAAGAATTATTTCTATGTATAATTTATAAATCTAATTAGGTAAATGAGCTAGTCAAACGCTCTTCGGTATTATATTATAATATTTATAATAATTCGAATTGTCAAATTATCATTGACGATAATTGTAGAATTTTGAAATATCATATCGTCTTTTGTTCTTGTTTTTTTGTTTTTCATATATATCACGCGGTCATATAATAAGGTACGTTTTTCTTCTGTGCCTAGACGTTATATATTAGCGATAATTTATTAAATTTTTTGAGTTTTGTGCCAGCTACAATAATAATAATAATGATAATTTTTTGGCGATTACTCAAATTATTCGATCATTTAATTAATTTCTCAATTAATTAATATACATATCTCTGCTACCATATAATATAATGTATATTTGTGATCGCGATATTTAAAAGAATTTTTTTTTTTTTCGTTTTTTTTTCTATTTGTACGGGGTTGAAAATAATTGACCCCAACTTTTTGGTTTTTTAAATCGAAGACTTAATGAAATAGTCGTAACATTATTTTTTCTTTTCTTCTTGTTCTTTTATCAACGATCCTTTTAATTTTTTTTCCATCGCCGAAAAATGTGATTGACACAATAAAGTAGATGAAGAATTATGATGTTTGAAGTATATCTTGTAGATGAAAAATTCAATATAAATTGATCCCGCGATTTGTTTATCGATTAAGTCCAATCATATCTTGTGTTATGCAGGGTAGGTTTGATTGGGGTGAAGAATTCCTCGGTACGCGATGCGTTGGAAGTCCCGACAGTCCTCTGACGTAGGTGTACGAAACGGGACTCCTGAGTATACTTTTTTGTGATTTCTTGACGTGTTTTTTTTCCTTCACTTCTCGTCGATTCGATGACAATTTCAATGTCTGAAATGCCTTTCGTAAAGTTTCAGTTGTGAAACATCTTTTTGTCGAATCACCGTCGCTACTGTGAGTGTCGGAAAAACTTGGCGAATGCGAAGGAGACTCGTTATGAGTCGAATGTATTCCACCGTGATTGACCGGACTCCAAGATCTCATCGATTTTGGTCCACATCTATCGGAACTTCGAGATCCTCGTGATAATCTTTCTTGGGAACGCGTCTGCGACGAATGTCCACGTAGACGATCAAGGTAGCAATGACCTCTTGGCGATCTTCCACCGGAACAAAGACGCTCGCCGCTACCACGACGTGATAATCTTTCCGTACTTCCGGTACTTCCTCCACTACCACATCCGCTGTCCGTACTGCATTCGTCGTCTCCAAATTCTGAACGGGATTGACCGTTGTTGCGATGATTTGCTGACCGAGATGATCGGCTCCTAGCGTCCGTTAACCTCGTTGATTCCTCCATCGGAGATGATAACGATGACGCCGGATGTATAACGATTATT
This sequence comes from Athalia cordata, assembly GCA_963932425.1. Classification (NCBI taxonomy): domain Eukaryota; kingdom Metazoa; phylum Arthropoda; class Insecta; order Hymenoptera; family Athaliidae; genus Athalia; species Athalia cordata. Next base: position 5,060,437 of record OZ010627.1, read on the forward strand.
GGCAACGATTTGTGCCAGTTGGTGACACCTGAGTTCAGCCAACCGACCCGATTCCTTTTGATATCCAGGTGAAGGATTTATATCCTCCTCGTATTTTTTTAAATTCACGAAACTTATCTCCGCACTTGTGTGTATAGGAGGTTCTTCGTAATTTCTTTTATGTGTATTACAAGTATCGCTTTCGTTCGTTTGTCTTTTTTTGAAAAAATTATTTTCAAAATATTTATCTTGCGATCAGTAAAACTCACTGCACATTTCAGCACTATAGTTTTATATTATAGTAAATATCGGAAGACCCCGTATTTATCAATCGATCGATATGTGTATCGGCTGACGATCAACGATATATTCTTATTTTCTTTTTCTAGCTCAGGAATTTCACTAGGATTTTCCGGAGTTTCGACCAGCTTCCCGTCAGTGGTGAGTCTGGACTGAATTTTAAGGGATGCAGGGCTACTTATATCTTCCCCATGGGATAATCGCTACGCGCAGGCGTCAATTCCACGTGAGTATCAAAGCCAAAACCGACGCCGACGTCGACGAATACGTTCCGTGTTTAACCAACACAAGCTTATCGATACACATACATAATTAACCGCCGATATGGTGTGTAGAAATTTTCATATCGTTTCGTAGAAAAATATCGGATTCAAAAAACACCACCTAGAGTTCAAAGAACAGACACACATGGGATCGCGTATAGGGCGATTAAAAATTGTTTCAACGTACGTTGAGAAATTTTGGAGGCGTTTTGAAATTGTAGAATTGAAATACAAAAAGATTCCGCAACAGTTTATGAAATCAGGTAATTTGGACGGGACTTGGGTACGAACTATAAAATAAGGAAAGTGACTCGGTACCGAATTAAATTAGTATGCCGTGTGTGAGGAATCAATGCGACATTGCACATTGCGGATTTCGAGTCTATTCGATACACATGAGTTAAAATTATACTTGCGATGGTAAAGTACTGAGTTTTTATGGGTAAACGTAAGTCACGAGCGACGTTGTAGGATTTTATGACAATTTTTTCCGTTCGATGAAGACAAAGGGCGATCTGCAATATTTCGGAGAAAGAAAACGGGGGGAAAGAAACTTTTAGTGGATAGGCGTGCAGAAAGAAAACGTGAGTTTGACTACACATTATATTTATATTATCGAGCAACTGGTGGCTCGTGAAAACGATATAGTTATAGGATAAACGATTTAGTTTGCTATATGGGCCGTTGCGCAGAGAACATCACGAGGAAAGTCTTCAGACCTTTGTCCGTCGCGATGTCGCAACGAGAAACCCTGAGTGGGTAGAGACCGCTAGGATGAAAAATGAAGGGAGAGGTGATAACCACAGCGATAGGGCAACGAAACCGTCAGAAAAACGAAGAGGGAGAGACAGTGATAGGTTGCACGTTGCAAACTCCACGTAACACGTGTTTTGACACGAGTGTTATACATACAAACGCTGTGGAATAAGTGTAGCGAGGGGGTGGCCGAGAGCGCTCCGTTTTGCCTAATAACTTCGCTAAGATCGTGAAAAATTTGGAAAATTCAAATTTCGGTAATCGTAATGAACTCAGGAAACGTCAAATCAAGTTCTTTATTCCAAATAAAATTTCTTGTCAACTATCAAAGTGATGAACGATGAGAGCGCCTGATGTTAGGCAATCTATGGGGGAGCGACGCGTGCGGGTAGTTTGGCGTGCATAGCATAAGGCGCTGAGAAAAAAAAAAGTATTGTCATATACTAGCTTATGAAAATTCGATGAGCAGCTAAAACTTGCGATCCCATTATTACAGAAAGAGTTTTTCATTTTGGATTTGATGTTTGATGTATGCCTGACGGTATTGGATGTATTTTGGACAGAGAAATAAGTCGACTCAATCAAATTTATCACTGCGACTCATAGAAATATCTCAATATTGTTGCATTCAGAGCATTAAATTGACTCTATCAATTTTATAGATGGATTCATTTGGCTACAGGCTCAGGATTTTTTGAATTTTGGTTTTGGAGTAAATTAAGCTACGAATAGATCATATCGGAATATCTGAATTTTGGAAAGCGAAAAATCGGCGATAACTTGCTTATTCAATGGAGTTACTATTTATTGTTAGTTCACCAATGATCTTTAAATCTTTTTCTTTTTGTTGCAGGAGGAAAATTGACGGCCTGCGAAGCAACACCGCCTCTCATTCAGAAGACAAGACTGCTCCCGTATCTGCAAGACTCTGACGCGTCTGAAAAATGGTTCATCCTACTTATCAACTAAATGACGTTACTTCTTGAATTATGCATCATATAGCTATGGATCATGTACTTCCTGGAGTAATTGAAATGAACTTCCGTCAATTTTAGTGTAACTTATTTATTTAAGAAAGCATATCTCTGAATGAATATATCTATAGTATACATGTAACACAGTATTAATATTCATTTTGTATCGTTGATTTATGAATAAACAAAGAGCCTCTTCCAAATTATCATTGATTCAAGATTGATTACACCCCTGTACCCCATCTCTCTTTAACTTCCTTTATACATAAGCAACACATCACGACATCAGGCCCTGACAAAATTCCAGAACCTGAAAAGGTAAGTTCTGCAATGATAGATATTAAGCAAGCATGTAATGAAGGATGATGCGATACACATGCATAGGCATGATGAGGCCTGCATGGATACGCATATGATCTATTGATCATTCGACAGACGAGTATGATGAGATACACATGCATGCACATGCATGCACATGATGGCTGGATGAACTGGCTCCTCGCCTGTCCTGTTCTCCTGATACCAAAATTCAATTTTTGGCCAAAATGTGCCTTGAATTGTCAGGGCCGGTATTGTAGCGATCTACCTTATCACTTCCGGTTGAGATGAAGCATGATACAATACACATAGATGCACATGACGTGGCCTGCACGCAGTCGCATATGATCTATTAATAATTCGGTAGATGAGTATGATGCGATACACATGCATACACATGATGAGGCCTGTATAGATACGCATATGATCTATTGATCATTCGACAGACGAGTATGATGAGATACACATGCATGCACATGCATGCACATGATGGCTGGATGAACTGGCTCCTTGCCTGTCCTGTTCTCCTGATACCAAAATTCAATTTTTGGCCAAAATGTGCCTTGGATTTGCAGGGCCGATATTGTAGCGATCTACCTTATCACTTCCGGTTCTAATAAAGCATGATAGAATACACATAGATGCACATGACGTGGCCTGCACGCAGTCGCATATGATCTATTAATAATTCGGTAGATGAGTATGATACGATACACATGCATACACATGATGGGGCCTGCATAGATACGCATATGATCTATTGATCATTCGACAGACGAGTATGATGAGATACACATGCATACACATGATGGGGCCTGCATAGATACGCATATGATCTATTGATCATTCGACAGACGAGTATGATGAGATACACATGCATGCACATGCATGCACATGATGGCTGGATGAACTGGCTCCTTGCCTGTCCTGTTCTCCTGATACCAAAATTCAATTTTTGGCCAAAATGTGCCTTGGATTTGCAGGGCCGATATTGTAGCGATCTACCTTATCACTTCCGGTTCTAATAAAGCATGATAGAATACACATAGATGCACATGACGTGGCCTGCACGCAGTCGCATATGATCTATTAATAATTCGGTAGATGAATATGATACGATACACATGCATACACATGATGAGGCCTGTATAGATACGCATATGATCTATTGATCATTCGACAGACGAGTATGATGAGATACACATGCATGCACATGCATGCACATGATGGCTGGATGAACTGGCTCCTCGCCTGTCCTGTTCTCCTGATACCAAAATTCAATTTTTGGCCAAAATGTGCCTTGAATTGTCAGGGCCGGTATTGTAGCGATCTACCTTATCACTTCCGGTTCTAATAAAGCATGATACAATACACATAGATGCACATGACGTGGCCTGCACGCAGTCGCATATGATCTATTAATAATTCGGTAGATGAGTATGATACGATACACATGCATACACATGATGAAGCCTGCATAGATACGCATAAGATCTACTGATGATTCGACAGACGAGAATGATGCGATGCACATGCATACACATGATGGGGCCTGCATAGATACGCATATGATCTATTGATCATTCGACAGACGAGTATGATGAGATACACATGCATGCACATGCATGCACATGATGGCTGGATGAACTGGCTCCTTGCCTGTCCTGTTCTCCTGATACCAAAATTCAATTTTTGGCCAAAATGTGCCTTGGATTTGCAGGGCCGATATTGTAGCGATCTACCTTATCACTTCCGGTTCTAATAAAGCATGATAGAATACACATAGATGCACATGACGTGGCCTGCACGCAGTCGCATATGATCTATTAATAATTCGGTAGATGAGTATGATACGATACACATGCATACACATGATGGGGCCTGCATAGATACGCATATGATCTATTGATCATTCGACAGACGAGTATGATGCGATACACATGCATACACATGATGGGGCCTGTATAGATACGCATATGATCTATTGATCATTCGACAGACGAGTATGATGAGATACACATGCATGCACATGCATGCACATGATGGCTGGATGAACTGGCTCCTTGCCTGTCCTGTTCTCCTGATACCAAAATTCAATTTTTGGCCAAAATGTGCCTTGGATTTGCAGGGCCGATATTGTAGCGATCTACCTTATCACTTCCGGTTCTAATAAAGCATGATAGAATACACATAGATGCACATGACGTGGCCTGCACGCAGTCGCATATGATCTATTAATAATTCGGTAGATGAATATGATACGATACACATGCATACACATGATGAGGCCTGTATAGATACGCATATGATCTATTGATCATTCGACAGACGAGTATGATGAGATACACATGCATGCACATGCATGCACATGATGGCTGGATGAACTGGCTCCTCGCCTGTCCTGTTCTCCTGATACCAAAATTCAATTTTTGGCCAAAATGTGCCTTGAATTGTCAGGGCCGGTATTGTAGCGATCTACCTTATCACTTCCGGTTCTAATAAAGCATGATACAATACACATAGATGCACATGACGTGGCCTGCACGCAGTCGCATATGATCTATTAATAATTCGGTAGATGAGTATGATACGATACACATGCATACACATGATGAAGCCTGCATAGATACGCATAAGATCTACTGATGATTCGACAGACGAGAATGATGCGATACACATGCATACACATGATGGGGCCTGCATAGATACGCATATGATCTATTGATCATTCGACAGACGAGTATGATGAGATACACATGCATGCACATGCATGCACATGATGGCTGGATGAACTGGCTCCTTGCCTGTCCTGTTCTCCTGATACCAAAATTCAATTTTTGGCCAAAATGTGCCTTGGATTTGCAGGGCCGATATTGTAGCGATCTACCTTATCACTTCCGGTTCTAATAAAGCATGATAGAATACACATAGATGCACATGACGTGGCCTGCACGCAGTCGCATATGATCTATTAATAATTCGGTAGATGAATATGATACGATACACATGCATACACATGATGAGGCCTGTATAGATACGCATATGATCTATTGATCATTCGACAGACGAGTATGATGAGATACACATGCATGCACATGCATGCACATGATGGCTGGATGAACTGGCTCCTCGCCTGTCCTGTTCTCCTGATACCAAAATTCAATTTTTGGCCAAAATGTGCCTTGAATTGTCAGGGCCGGTATTGTAGCGATCTACCTTATCACTTCCGGTTCTAATAAAGCATGATACAATACACATAGATGCACATGACGTGGCCTGCACGCAGTCGCATATGATCTATTAATAATTCGGTAGATGAGTATGATACGATACACATGCATACACATGATGAAGCCTGCATAGATACGCATAAGATCTACTGATGATTCGACAGACGAGAATGATGCGATACACATGCATACACATGATGGGGCCTGCATAGATACGCATATGATCTATTGATCATTCGACAGACGAGTATGATGAGATACACATGCATGCACATGCATGCACATGATGGCTGGATGAACTGGCTCCTCGCCTGTCCTGTTCTCCTGATACCAAAATTCAATTTTTGGCCAAAATGTGCCTTGAATTGTCAGGGCCGGTATTGTAGCGATCTACCTTATCACTTCCGGTTGAAATGAAGCATGATACAATACACATAGATGCACATGACGTGGCCTGCACGCAGTCGCATCTGATCTATTAACGATTCGGTAGATGAGTATGATGCGATACACATGCATACACATGATGAAGCCTGCATGGATACGCATATGATCGATAGATGATTCGACAGACGAGTATGATGAGATACACATGCATGCACATGCATGCACTTGATGGCTGGATGAACTGGCTCCTCACCTGTCCTGTTCTCCTGATACCAAAATTCAATTTTTGGCCAAAATGTGCTTTGTATTTTCAGGGCCGATATTGTAGGGATCTACCTTATCACTTCCGGTTTGGCAAATTTGCCCAAAAATCGAGTTTGGTATCAGGAGAACAGGACAGGCGAGGAGCCATTCCGAGACAGAGCATGATGACAAGCATGCGTGTATGTGATGATGTATGCCATCATGTATGATGGCGTGTACCGAGCAAATGATGAGGCCTGCATATGCCTGCATGCATGCATTTGATGATGTATGATATCATGTACGATATGATGGACGTATTTTGCCAACAACGAGTCTTGGTGAATAAGGTGTGCAGGGGTGTGATTGATAGTAAATGAACAATCGTGTATTCATTGTAGTTAATGTTTATTAATAAATTAACGGTCAAAAATACATATTAGGACATCGCAATACCTATTATTATTTCATTTTTACAGATACATTTATTCCTATACCATTATCATAAGTTATAATAGTGTATACAATACTTCTATTTCTATTAACATCAGATTATTAATTTTATAGTTCTTGAAAAAAACAATAATGTTTACAGAACGATCATATGCATATCATGACTTATTTATACAAATTATCTACGCCGAACACATGATGATTGGCTTTGGAGATGCTCCGAGGATAGTCCTTCATCCCGATGAGAGGCCCAAGTACTCCGTAGGCTGCTCGTTTGTCTCCTGAAAAAATAAAAAAATCAGAGGTGAGTATACATGATAAAAGTAAATTTCAGCTGCAGAAAAATTAAATAGCCTATGGCCTTTGTTTTTTTCAAAATTTGGGCCGAAAATCGACTATTTTTTTTATTGAGTTTTCTATGGTATTTCTATATATTTTGATCTCAGGAATCCGAATCTGCAAGCCAAATTGATCTATCTATAAAATTGGAAAAGTTATCGCCGATTCATCGCGCGTAAAAGTGAAAAATCAAGGATATCTCGAAGGGATTTATCTCTAGTGTAATTTAATCGACATATTCGTGTTCCTGACCCAAAAATACATCAGAAAAGCGTCCTGCAATTGATTTTAAAAATACTTCATTTTTGGCCCCAAAATCGAGAAAATCCTAAGCCTATAGCCTTTGTTTTTTTCAAAATTTGGGCCGAAAATTGACATTTTTTTTAATCGATGTTTCTATGGTATTCTTATGTATTTTGATCTCAGGAATCCGAATCTGCAAGCCAAATTGATCTATCTATAACATTGGAAAAGTTATCGCTGATTTATCGCGCGTAAAAGTGAAAAATCAAGGATATCTCGATGGGATTCATTCCTAGCTTAATTTACTCGATGGATTCGTGTTTCTAGGATCAAATTTCATGGGAATATGGTGATACGATTGATTTTTATCTCCCAACAATTTCGAGACTTCCCAAAGACTATAGCCTTCGATTTTCAAGTCAAAAATTAAAATTGAAATTATTTACATATTTTGTCGCTCTTCGATTTCACATACTCTTACGTACAATCTAAATGGACCTCTTCACTAAAATGATTGAGTAATCGCTCTATCTTTGGTTTTTGATTATCGCGATAATCTTCTCTAACGAAGAAAGGTTAATTACTGACATTGTTCCACATCTTTCAAGCTCGCAGTTACCAAGCCACAAAGATAATTATTTTTTTTGCAACAAGGTACCCATAATTATCTCTTTTTCTCGTCCCTTTCATCGATTAAGCTTTCGTTACGATGACAAGAATCAAGTCTGTCTCAAATCCTATTTGATCTTCCCTTTTAAAATCTAAAATTTTTAGTCCCCATCAAAAACAATACGCATTTATAGGGAACAAAACGATAACACTGGGTGCGAAGGTTGCGGTTCGAAAGTACTCGTGACCTTCGCCTTGTTCTCACTTAGTTTTCAACTGGTTTATGTACCTTGCGTATCCATAGGTATGAATATTTGAATATTGTCTGTACATAGAGCTCAATATTTCAGAAATACTGTGCTCACGATTAGATTTCATACCCACGGAAGTAAAATTAAGCATAATGAATTTTAACTGTAAATGTAGTTAATAAAATCATCATACGTCCACATCTATGATGATTTTTCGAAATATTTCTCACTCGTTGTGACCCTGAGATTTCACACTGTTCCCCCTGCATTCGAAATCTCATCTTTATTTCATGTCCATCTTTGGTCCGAAGATTCTACGCCCATCGGACGTGGCCGTCACCCTCGCCATTTTCTATTTTTCACGCCTGATTTCGAAAGGAAATTAGAATACTGAATTAATCAATTTTCGTAAGTATATTATTGCAATGGAAATAAATCAAGATCGGTATCGAAATCGAAATGAATCTGAAACTGTGATTGAGATTCAGAGAGACTAAAACTGAAACTGAAATTAAAATTCAAGTCAGAATAAAAATCGAAAGTATAATTAAAGTGCAGTGAATTGAATGATATCAAAATTAATTCAATTAACTACCAAAAATGGCGCAGACTACCCCTGATGAAACCAAAAAAAAATAAGAACAAAAGAAAATCGGGAATATCACAACGAGATCGATTCGCCGTGTGGAATGCCCCATATAGAATTCATAGGTATGCCAACTATGGTATACCGCGAATGTTTTTTAAGCGTCTCAAGTGTCCGAACCACGACCACACCTCGGCCTTGGTTTTTTTCGTTTCGTGTTTTTTTTTTTTTTTGCCGATTAAAACCGCTACATTTTTGTCTCTGTACACACGGTGTACGTATATACATATATAATTTATGGTAATATGTACACATAACTTCTTTTTTTTCGCGTATCTACGTACAGCAAAATATTTATAAACACACCAGTCAGAGTTGCAGCAAATCAGCTGCACTTGTTATTAACTGTCACAAATTTGCTGATAAAATTCCAAAAATAAATGCGCCGTCATCCGTATCTAGAAATCTATATATACATTTTTTTTTCAATACCTTACGTAATTTGATGTGTATATAACATTATAAATAAAATCGAGTTCTGGACCACGCCCGTCTTTACTAGAACCAGCTCCTCCAAATTACAAGCAGATCCGGCCCAGTCGAAGAAATATTATCTCGCTAATTTGCATCAGCTGACAAACGCGTAGTGTCTATGATTAATTCAGATTCCCCCTCCCCCTCCCCCCAGCACCACTCGTCCTGCTCTTCCATCACCTTTCACGTGATGTGAGTAGCGAATAAATCAGAGCTATAAACGCTCTTCTTTTTGTAAATGGAAATATCGTTTCACCTGCTTCGTATAGGTGTATACGATTTGTATGTCTAAAAATATTACATTGAATTACATGAAAATATTTGATAAAACGTATTTCGGTTCACAGTAAATCCCGTGTACCGATACACGAGGTGTTATAGGTGCATATGAATCAACGTTGCACACGTTATCAACGTGCATTAAAATCTATTCATAATGAAAATAGAAGATAGGGGATGGATATGAGGACGGGGTGAACGAAATTAAATGTTTGGTAATAGAACACAACATAATCGTCACGTTATTATACGCATATAACCATATAGAGAGGGATAAAAAGAACTGTAAATAAAATGAATAATTTTCTGACAGGATGCAGAATTAATTCGTAACACATATACAGCAATTAATTAACCGGAAATGGATTTAACGGACGAGTGTCCTCATGCCCACTGTAATTATGTCACATAACTACCTCCCTCATATATCGCGTTACATATATTCCTAAATACGTCCATAACGACGAAAACTTCACCCCGTTTGATATTAGGTAACACGAGTTGCACCTCGTGATTATATCTGTATTCACGAATAGATACAATCTATTATTTTGATTAATCTATTTTATCGTTCAGAAATTAATGCGATAGAACAAACACATAATCGTGTGTCTAATATACATGTGATTGCGACGTTACGAATCACATATAAATACTACATGCAATTTACGCCGAAAGGAGAATTCCCCCCTTAGACAATTTTTTTTTCTTCATTCCTTTGGTTTTTTTTTATTCGTAGTTAAGGATTCCGATCGCGTATTATTTCAACGCGTCGATCCGCGTCGAACGACAAAAGCTTTCTTTTTTTTTTCATGTCTGAATTATTTTATACATCGAAGACGGTATATTATAGTTCCGCAGATCGTGTGTAGAGTGAAACAAATTTTCACTAGTATAAAGAAATGAACAATTTGAACGGACTTATAAAATTTATTTTATATGAATTTGTTCAATTTATTCGTTCCTTTTGAATGATCTAATCACAATGAATATGGAAAGCCGTGCGGTTGACAGGACAGGAATCATTGAATAATCGTTTTGAGGACGTCAGCAACTAAGGCCAATTGTATTACAGTAATTGTCCAAGCCCTGTCCATTTTTGGACGCATCTATCGCGCGTTCATCTTTTGAATACAATTAATCGAATGTATAATACGTACAAATTATTTATTATTCATTCGCTCAGAGGGTGATGTTGGGTACCGGGTATTACGGGGTGACTTTATCGATGTTTATACCGAACAAAAAGTCCTCCGTCAATCCCTGTAAGATCGGTGGTCATGTAACAATGAAGGTTAACAACGTTCCCTAACTTTGTTTCTTTACAAAAAGATTCCCGATGACGTTATCCGCGTCTGCATAATGACACACCCATATACCCCACTAATTATTTACGTAATCAAACACACGTATTATACATTATTTTAATATTATTATATTGCTTAATGGCTTTTCTCTCAAGATCGTAGCTTTCAATTATACACGTTAGCTGATCGGAGATCATCCCCGTTAGATGCCTTTAACGATATTTAGATCATTATTATTATCATTATTTTAGTAGCACTAATTGCTAATCGGTTTATTATCGCGTTTCCTTTTCTTTTTCTTTTTTACTATAACTGTTATTATTGATATTTCAGTAACATGAAAGCCGGTTATGATGCATCGTAGATCACACGTACAGATCTCAACTTGTAGTAAAAAATATACAAAAAAAACTGGTATCATAAAAATCGGACGATGCAGACATGCGTTTTCAGGTATAATTAAATATATGCTAAAGTTGGCGGTCAAGGGATGCAAATTTTTGAAAATTTCAAGTCCTCACATTGAGTCATTACATTCAACATTGATCTTTACAAATCGCCCCCGCTTCATTCGCTCGAATCCGTTATAGAGCAAAGGTATATCTCGATATATTTGTGAATTAGCATTTTATGACATTCATTCTTTCTTCTCATTATATCTTTCCCTAGGCGCATATACCTATGTAGTTGCAATATAGGATATGCATAAAATTCAACTGCAGATAACTAAATTCCAAAAATAAATTACTGACGTCAGAGAACGATAATATCATTATATATTCTACAGGGTGAATATTCCCCGTAGAATATGTTGATTTTGAAATCTATGTCGATCTTATTTGGTTCTTTTTTTTTCCTCCCCATAAAAAATACGTCACAAACCTTTATCAGGTTTGGTTGGTCATTCGTGCGTGCACAGACGAGATCGCGGTAAGCCGGAGGTGGAGGTGGACAGTAAGGTAGTTGTTGTTCGTTTGTGTTGTTTTTTTTTCATGTTTTTTTCAAGGACATGGACGAGGCGTGGTTCGCCATAATTGCCGTGTTTCAGAGCGGCGTTCCGGGCTGCTCCTCGGAACTATAAAAGCCCCGGACGATCGGTAGCAGAGCATACTCGTTCTTTAGCAACCGGTAGAACTCCACAAATCCTTTCAAAGATGTACAAGCTGGTGAGTCTTCCACATCTATATGTTTGAAAAAAATATCAATCGTTTGATTAATTATTTTGTCTTTAGTAAACCATTTTTATTCAATCGATTTCCGTTGATTAACGTGTACTTTTCCGTACTTTTTAGATCGTCCTTGCCGCCCTTGTGGCCGTCGCTGTTGCCGCCCCAGGAGCTCTCGTAGCTTCTCCGGCCGTCGTTTCAGCTTATTCTGCACCAGCTGCGGTAATTGGTTCTCCATTGGCCTACAGCGCCTACAGCGCCTACAACGCACCCTACACTTATGGAGCATACGGAGCTGGATACGCAGCTGGTTACGCACCATCTTTGGCATACTCTTCACCTTTGGCCTACAGATCTGCCTACGGTTACCCATACGCCAGCCCCTACGCCTACTACCACTAGAAAAATGACCCCGAAGACGTCAGGATTGAGGATAGTCGATTTATCGATTACCTAAAATCAAGGAACACCATTAACCGCATGCACATTTACGGAAATTTGGATTGTACTTTGTAATCTCTTACAAAACAAAAAAAAATTCTTATGTAACAAAAAAACCAAGTTGAATGAAAAATAAAACAAAATTGATTGTCAATTAATTTATTATCAAGAGAATTTATTTACCGAGATCAATCCTCGGATTAAACCTTATTCCCTATGATGGGGAAGCCCGATATCTGCTGACAGTTACAAACAAGAATTTATTCTTGGGTAATAAGCTTTTGGAATTTTTAATTATCGTATCATGAAATTGGAATCAATCAGACATTGAAAACATCGTAGAAAAGAAAAAAAAAAATACGAAAAATAGGTGTACAATATCCTCCTGAATATACTTGAATAATTGATTCCGATTCATTCCTTTTTACGGTGCATAGAAATATTTTCAAACAAGTTAGCTACCATTAGAATATGATTTTTACTAAGAAATTTTCAAAATGTAACCGCAGAATTCAAAGATTCCAAGTACCTGACTATTTCCTTTCTTTCCTCTTAATTTGAGGGATGCAAAGTGAAACTGAACTACTTTAAAAAAAAAAAAACTGGAAGCAATCACTTGGACTCCATCTTACTATATGCTTTATCTTTTTTTTTTCTACGCTCATTTATTCGATACGCAATAATTTTATACTTATCTGATTTTATTTTGCAAAATATGTGCTATCAAATTCTGATTTCGTATTCTCGAATACGATAAGATCAAAAATTCGTCAAGTTTCTCGTAGAAACTGAACCGGTTCCTATTGTCTTTAATTAAATATACCGATTCCATATGATTATGTGAAAACCGGAGCAATAAAAAAATTAATTTCGTAACGATTCGCATATACGAAGCGCGTCTCTCATCATCTCGTCCAAGAACGAATTTTATGGCAATCTGAATATTCATTTCTTTAGCTTTTTTGTTTCATTACCAAAGCAGTAGCTGGTAATCAATTCATATACTATTCCGCGCAAAGCGCAGCTCACGAGGAGGGTAAAATCAAAAAATGCGTAACGTATCATATATGTTCTATGGGTAAAAATTTTATTCATACTGGGGGGGTTGCAAATCAATGTTGATCAAGAATTGTGGTAAATTATTCTTCTACGATGTTCCGTTTTCAAATCTTCATCGAATTTCCTTCGCCTTAGTAGACAGCGTATGCCGCAGGAGCTGCAGCGTATGCCGCCGGTGCCGCAGCGTAAGCCGCAGGAGCCGCAGCGTATGCCGCATATGCTGCCGGAGCCACAGCGTGGGTGCTGTAAGCTAGAGGTGCGGTGTAAGCCAATGGTGCAGCAGCGATGGGTGCCGCTGCAATTGCAGGTGCAGCGTAAGCCAGAGTGTTATAATTCCTAGCGATAACCTGGCTGCTGGCAGCGGTGACGTAGGGAGCTGCAGGAATAACGCCGGCTGTAGCGACTGAGACGACGGCGAGAAGAACGCACTGTTTGAAAGAGATGAGAGAAAAAAATTAAAATCGATAATATGCAAAATATAAAAGTTTAGTTCAAATGTCACTTACCAACTTGAACATGATTGCTGAGGTGGTTTTTTTGGTTTTGGGGGGAGAAAGAAAGACGGAAAGCTTGTCTTTTGCAGAAAGCTAAACTGAACTGTGCGTTTTGCTACGAATTGTAAACCTTTTATATCGTTACCTCTCCACCCACTACCCCTCCAATGTGACCGAAAAAATGCGTAAAACGATACGGTAATGTAGTTGTTGGGAGTAGATCGCCTTGCACCACGCCTCTGATTCGATGACGAAGACGCGTACGACTTCGCTCATGACGAAAACAACGTGTTTTGCATCACAATTATCCTCTTATCATACACATCGCTTTCTAGGACTGTAGAGAAAGAAATTAAACAAAAAGAAAACAATTCTACCACGTACGCTATAATATACAGTCTAGACATTGAAATTAGACCTACAAATTAAAGACTCATACCTGCAGCATCCGACAAATTATTGTACCATCGCTTTATTTTTTTTTCAACCCCTTCGATTCTTACGTATTCCAAATATTTGACCTATTGTAAAACAAGGGTGAGTTTTGTAATTTGTAAGTAAGAAGAAATAAATAGTTGGCTTCTGAATGAAAGGATGACGCGGTTGTTACCTTCTGCACCCCGCATATATAGTCATATACTTTACTTTAGAATTATATATGTTGTAACTGCAGAGTTGAAAATTGTTGCCAACTATTACCAAAGATTAGTCACGTGGACTATTACGATGTTATATAGTATCCAGATTATAATGCGGACGTGCCAAGACGTCGTATCTAGACAAAGACGTGTTACATATCGTACAGTAGGGCGAAATGCCAGAAGCACAAGCTCAAAACTAATTGGATTACGTAATTGTTTGATCGTCATCGAAATTCCCGTCACGTCTTCAAAGAAAGTATCGATCACGTTCGTTGTTCGAGTGGTGGAAATCGAAATGGAAATGGTACTGGATGTCGCCTAACTTCCCGTATAAATAATACCGGCTATCGAAAAATTGTCACAACGAACTCATACGTCCGGTAATTTACAAGGATCCAATCAAAATGAATTCCTTCGCAATGGTGGGTCGAAATACATTAGCTTCTAATCTTCTTAATAACAAAAAATAACCACATTTGAATCGGTCCATTTATACCTGATTTTCTATTTTATTTCAAACAGACAAGTAGCCTGCTAGTCCTGGCTCTCCTTCAAACTGCGATGGCCGGAATTATTCCTGCCGCTGTACCTGCAGCGCCACTCGTAGCCGCAGCTCCGGCTGCAATTGGATATGCAAAGGCTGTCCCTTACAACATTCCTCCATACGCATCAAGGGTTGATATCAACACGAGGAACATCGCCGCTCCTTACGTTGCCGCTGCACCTTACATTGCAGCCGCTCCTGCAGCCGCCGCTCTTCCTTACGCAGCGTATCCTTCAGCTCCTCTGGTCGCAGCCCCCGGGTTAATTCCTTCCGCATACGCCGGAGGTTTCGCCGCACCATTTGCACCAGCAACCTACGCAATCTGATCGCATCGCAACACACTGCACATATGATGAAACACTTGCCAATCATTTTCTAAATCTGTATTAATTTTTGTTTCTTTCGTCTGATAAAAATAAAAATTGTTTCTAACTGAAAAGATACGTGTTACGTACCCTGATTTATTTTTCCTCATAAAACGATAGGTAAAAGACCAAAGAGAGAGAAAGAGAAATATTGTAGAGCCGTTTGACGACGGTAGAAGGAAATTATAATGTGTTCATTGTTCCAATGTTACGAGATAACCGAAGAACCGATTTTCGTAAGAGGGCAACTTTAGAAATTTGTAACCATCAGATGCGGCTCGCGTTGCGTCAAAAAGGAGCTGCCCTTTGTAATTAGTAATTATCTTATTGCAGCGAAATTAGCCATTGACATCACTGTACCGCAATCACCCCCTTAGAAATGTACATGCTATGGACGACAACGAAGCTGGTATTATGCACGGATCATTTCCACGTACCTATAGATACAACGGAAAACAAAAAAAAGAAACAATTATTGTTAATAATCAGTCGGAAATTTGAACAATATAAAAATGATTAAGAATTAAGACGCTGAAGATCATTAAAGAAAAATAGATGAGATAAAATTGAATGGGTATAGATAAGCTGAGGGGTCACGTTGACACTCTGCAATTTTTAGGTAATCAATTTGAAACGTGCTGCGGGGGCTTATCGTCGACTCATTTTCAGAACTGCGGGGGATTTTGTACACGTGCAGTTCGTCGACAGATTTGATGGGTTCTAATAATTGTGGGAGCTTTTGTTATAATTAACCGTACAGGTCAATCAGCCAAAAACGTTTCCTCTCATCGATTTCAATCACATTTTACTCCGGTGATTGAATTTTCATGGGTAAGGATCGATCGAAAAATAGCTCGGAGAAGGCGGTAGAATAGTTTTCGAATACGATCGATGCGCATAGATACACGGCGATGAATCGCGATCGAAATTAAGATCGCGGTTGTCTCTTGATCATTTGACGCAAATAAGGCGAAGCGAAGCGGCAAGGGCAAGGACGAAAAAAGGAGAGCTGATGCAGCAGGTGGGCGAGGTAAATGCCGGAAGCCAGACAGGCGTAAAGACGATCGTTTGCGGATTAAACAGGTTCGGCGTTGGTGCACCGCAGTAAATGCACAACCTTGAATCGCATCCTGTTCTGAGGGGCAACAGAAAACCATAAAAAACAACGACAAAAAAAAAGAGCACACAAAAAATAATTGTAAATGTGTATCACAGGGATTATTATAAGGAGAATCAACAACTCCGCATAGCTTTTACGTACTTACATTATTTTTACAGACAACCCCGTAAAGATATGTAATTCAGATCGTGACAAAGCTGATCAGAATAATTAATACATATTTGTTAAAAAATGTTCATCACCTTTCTCAAGGCCGAAAAGTGGTTTAAGTGAATATTTTTTCTTGGTAGAAGGAAAACGGATTTAAAAAAAAAACGAGGGGTTCTATTATTTAAACTAACTATTGTTCCATCGCGTTTAAAGCTTTCGGTATAAACTTTGCATCGAAAGGTTTCGATTCCTGCCAAGAAACTTTTCGTGCCCAGCACTTGTCTGTATTCTTTTATGCTATAGCGGTTTTCAGCGGGGGTTGACGGTGATGCTAGTTCACGGTTGTTTTTCTTTTCCTTTTTTTTTTTTAAGTTTTCCTATTTTTTTTATTTTTTTTTTATTGTTTTACCCATTGTTAGCGAGGGTAGTGACGTAATTGAGATAAAGTGCTTGGAGAATTGTCGATTAGCTGTACAACGTGATAAAATATGTTCGGTGCAGGCTGAAACGTGAGCTGGACGATATCGACGTCGTAACTTAGAATAAAATAAAATAAAATAAATCGTGGCTGCACGTTTCTTCCTTGCCCTTATCCCCGAGTTATTATTTCTTTTTTGTTTCCACTTTCTTCATTACAGCGTCCTATTGAAACTTAACTAAAAGTTGATGGCGTTCCGTTGTTTTTTGTTCGTCGAAACCCCGAGTGAATCAAATACCGTAAGTTACCCAATAAAATTTAAACTCTGCACACCAAAGGTGCGTCTGAGATTGCGACAATTTGCAATTGGATCCAGGGCACCCGGTTACCCAACGTTAAAACTTCTGTCGCATCACTTAAAAGTGAAACTACCGTTTTCCAAGTGCGTCTTCACCACGTACAGAAAACGTGCCTTGCCTAGTTTATTGCAACGAAATAATTATCATTATTTTTAAACTCGATTCGCACGCAGTTGGCATCATGACCAACCGTTTAAAAAAAAATTATGAACTTGTAACAGGCCGTTCCTTTTTTTCAAATTCTCATCGATTGATATTAAAACTGAAATACCCTTCAGGGACGAGATATTTTCAATAGGGATATATCGCGCACTGTAATTTAGAAAACACCATCAGCTCGCAGTCTACTTTAGAAAATTAATTCTAATCTACATCGAACTGTGCCCCAGATTTTGGCCACTTACGTCGTGCGATAGAACCATGTCGAGTTAATGGATGGCATTTGAGCTTAACCGATCAGATTTTAATCCGGAGTATAAAAAATTAGGTGACAAAAATAGCGATATAAGTGTCCATATCGCGTATCTGTATGCGGGACTATAATCGGTATGGGAACCAAAAACCGAATGTGTAAATGGAAGTTCGAATCGTCGTCGCACCAATACCACGAATAAAATTCATCTATTATGCATGGCGGAGGTTTTTTGTACGGATTGACTTTATGCATCGGTTTACAAAGTGGTGGGTGCGGCGTTATAGGTAAGTCTTGGTGGGGAATAAGTGTCGCGACAATGGATATAAAAGCGCGTTGTCTGTAAGTAAAATCATCGCAGTCTTCGAAGCGTTATCAATTCAACCAAACCCAACTCTCTTTCAACATGATGACCAAGTGCCTCGTAAGTTGAGAATCAGAAGAAAAAAAACTAAAACAAAATCGATTATAAAATCAGTGAAGAACAAAGTTTGCTCCTTGTTCGAAAAATATTTCTAAACTGATTTACCGCTAACCTTTCTTTCTTTTTTTCTTTCAATAGATCTTCTTCGCCGCCCTCGTAGCCGTCTGCTCAGGAGGAGCCTTGCCTTTGGCACTTCCAGCCGCAGTTCCAGCACCTTTAACTATTGGTACTTACGCTACAAGTTACAACGCACATGCTGTGAACCATGCCATAGCTGCTCCTTACGTAGCAGCAGCAGCAGCACCAGCTCTAGGTTACTCTGCTTATGCAGCACTTTCTCCAGCGGCCTACCAACCTTTCGGTGCCTACTCTGCGTATCCGGCATACACCCCTTATTCCGCACCCCTTTTAGCCGGACGTCGTTAAGATCCGGAATAATGACGATCGTCGGATGTATGAAATATCGAACCGGAGAGTGGGAGAGTGCAGATCAAAAGGAAAGTGAGTGCCATACAGATTTCCAGCCAACGATACATCCTCCGATTTCAAAACGATGAGAGAACAAAGCTTTTAGAAACTTCACTCGAGAGCAACTACAACTGCTGCGAAAAAATTGAAAAATATCAAAACTAGAAGAATAACGTACCACTTATCGGATCTTCAAGGCGCAACGGTAACCTGAAGAAATTACACCAGAAACTTCGGGTAAACTTGGACGGCAGGGATGAAAAATTCAAGCTTCCATCCGACACTTGGTCTCTGCGGTAATTGAAACTGTGATCGAAAAAATTTCATTTTAAATCGTCATCAATCTATTCCCGGAAAGATATTGTCATTATTACAGTACGATAATTGAAATAAACTAATTAAAGAAGAAACTTCTAAAAATATTTACACATTATATGCATCGCATCAAACTCAAACTGTCTCCCAGACTATTCCATCCCTGCACGTGGTTTATTTTATTATTATGGCGAAAGAAAAATAGTCTGAAAAAATGATTAAAATGTATCTACAACACGCAGCAAATTTGTAACGACCAAATTACCTTCGTACTGATAAAAATTCCTTCCACGCGCGTGGGTATTATAGTTGTAATTAGATAGGTAGACATAATAGAGCTGGTTGAATTGTTGGTGATATTCGTGCGAGGGGCTATGACATGTGCCCAGAGTTTCCGTAATACTGTAATATAATTATCTAGATTATCGCAAGCGACAATAACAGCTGCTAGAATGACCTTGCACCTAAATTGTCTTACTCTCTCTCACACAGGGTTATGTGAATATTATGTGCACATATATATCGTACACGTAACGATTGCGCGATCAAATTAAACCGCTGAAAAGTTTTTTTTATTAACTATACTTTTTAGAGTCAAGAGTTTCCCAATTCTTCGTATCGTGACGACAAAGCTGTGAACTTCTATTGAGCAAAATACGAGTTTTCTAAAACATTCATCTGTCACAGATTGAGAAAATGTATATACAAGATTCAATTCACGGCCACCCCTTTTCGTCCCCCGAAATAAATTTCACTGTGGTTACCGCGGAGGGAGAAACATTTGAAAAATTGTTGCTCGCTTCTGACTTATTTTTAAAATTCTCATGGTATTCCGGGGTCTCGAAGGATCCGCAAACCGTTATATTGTATATATAATCTAAGTTATTTATCGGCATCTCCAAGTTTCAAGTATAAAAAATCAAGCAATATGCGTGAAATTGCACATCTACAGGCCGGTCAATGTGGCAACCAAATTGGAGCGAAGGTAAGAACGTCCGGATTATTTTCAGCCTGAATATTTCGCAAGCCATTTTGATTTTCCTTTCAAAATACAACCCCCCATCTTTCATTATATCCTCTCCCTAAAATCCTGTAACGTTTTCCAGTTTTGGGAGGTGATATCGGACGAACATGGAATTGATCCAACGGGAACGTACCACGGTGATTCTGACCTGCAGTTGGAACGAATAAATGTCTATTACAACGAAGCAACGGGTGGTAAATACGTGCCAAGAGCAATCCTAGTCGACCTTGAACCAGGAACAATGGACGCGGTGCGTTCAGGTCCATTCGGTCAAATATTTCGTCCCGATAATTTCGTCTTCGGTCAAAGTGGGGCTGGAAATAATTGGGCGAAAGGTCATTACACGGAGGGTGCGGAACTCGTGGATTCGGTATTAGATGTCGTGAGAAAAGAGGCCGAGAGTTGCGACTGTCTGCAAGGTTTCCAGCTGACGCATTCACTGGGCGGAGGAACAGGCGCGGGAATGGGAACATTGCTGATATCAAAAATACGCGAAGAATATCCCGACCGCATAATGATGACGTTTAGCGTCGTCCCTTCACCAAAAGTATCGGACACAGTCGTAGAGCCCTACAATTGCACCCTTTCGGTTCACCAACTTGTTGAAAATACCGACGAATCTTATTGCATCGACAACGAAGCGTTGTACGACATTTGTTTCAGGACACTAAAATTAACTACACCGACATACGGTGACCTGAACCACCTCGTCAGCGCTACTCTAAGCGGGGTTACAACTTGCTTGAGATTTCCCGGTCAATTGAATGCTGATCTAAGAAAACTAGCCGTCAACATGGTACCCTTTCCTCGCCTCCACTTTTTCATTCCCGGATTTGCCCCCCTAACATCACGAGGATCGCAACAGTACCGAGCGTTAACAGTACCTGAATTAACACAGCAGATGTTTGACGCGAAAAATATGATGGCTGCCTGCGACCCCAGACATGGAAGATACTTGACGGTAGCTGCAGTTTTCCGAGGACGTATGTCGATGAAAGAAGTTGACGAGCAAATGTTGAATATTCAGAATAAAAACAGTTCATATTTCGTCGAATGGATACCCAGTAACGTGAAGACAGCAGTTTGCGATATTCCACCGAGAGGATTAAAGATGTCAGCGACATTCATAGGAAATTCTACAGCTATACAAGAACTTTTCAAACGAGTTTCAGAACAATTCACAGCGATGTTCAGGCGCAAGGCTTTCCTTCATTGGTATACGGGTGAAGGAATGGACGAAATGGAGTTCACGGAAGCCGAAAGTAATATGAATGACCTTGTATCAGAGTACCAACAATACCAGGAAGCTACAGCCGAGGAAGATGGAGAATTTGACGAAGAGGAAGAGGGCGAAGGGGAGGACAAGTAGATCCGCTGATTGAAGGAAAATGTTATAATTTTTTTCTTTTTTTTTTCCTCAAATCATCGTGATAAAACCAATGAAAAAACTGAAACTGAATTTCATACTTTCAGCGGTTGCGCGGTTATCCCGATAACATTCCCGATTTACATTTATTGCAATTCCCGCTTTGCTTTTTCATTTTATCGTTAATAATTCTGTATTAAAACATTAAAATTTCGTCCAAAAACCAATAGTTATGAGTAATTGTATTGTTGATATAGATTTATATATAGATATATACGTACATCATAAATTGAAACAAATAATAAAAAAATAATAATAATTTTAACGCCTACGGCTTTCCGTTCTAGATTCAATAACGCGATTATTATTACGTTGCGTGCGAACTTCATGCTGCTCCAGGTGATCGAGTATAGGTTAGTACATATATGTACATGTACATGAAAAAGCGGTAACTGACCTAACGTCATATTCCGTGATAATTTTTTCTTTTTTCCAAGCGTATGATCATAATGCGGTATGGATAACGATCGCTTCTGCAAGAACAGCTATAATATAGTATAATGACAATAATATCATTCGATATCTATATTCTCGTTTGGACAGAACTTTTGTCGAATTGATTTATATTATTGTTAAACCTCGCGTAAGAAATTAAATTTTTTGAAGAACATATGTGGATATGTCCTTAGAAAAATTTCTATCCCAATTAACGTTGGAATATCTTATAACGAAATGATATTAGATAACGCGTATATTGGTAACACTAATTAATACATATGTGGATAATCAATCTGGCAAGGTCAATGTTATATGCATAGACAATACCCGCATTATGTATAACGCTTATTATATTCGCTGCATAAACAATACGCGTATGTAGGTGTGTAGGTCTATCCGTTACGATATTAATGTCTAAATTTAAATGGCGATGTTCAAAATCGACGATAATCGCTATTCGCTAATTGACGAAATATGTATACCTGTCCACGTATAGATTTCAAAACAATGCAGATATGAATCTATGCGTATATATGGATTGTTATATAGGTGCAACGCAGAACACCGTTATAGCAAAGAAATTGACACCGATCACCTGCATAAATTAGTTCATATATTATACCTACGTAGAATTATGTAATTGATATTCTGATTGCGACACATGACAATCATTAGATCGGATTAATGCTCCACAGTTCGCATGGCTCGTAATCGATGCGAGATAGAGTATCCTTTAGGGGAAGCCCTTGTAACTATCGTCTCATTAGTTAGAACGAGATAATCTGGTAGATTCAGCAGCTGTGTGAGGATCACCAACGACGCAAAAGTAAATAAGTCCAGCACTTTCAATTTTGCACTATGTGGCACATAAGATTGCAGATATTGATACCGTACATTATATCACCGTCAAATTTTATATGCATATGCCGATCGATTAATTCACGCACCGCCGATTTGGCCACGTCTCAAAAAAAAAAAAATATATATATATGAGTTAAGATTAAGAACGACGGGAATATCCTTGTTATCGAAATCACGATTACGAATACTAGCGTATTTTTTTATAATATAGATATAAAATATCTGCACAATTATTTGAAACACCGATCACTGTAACTCGTGGGAGGACTTTCACCGATATAAAACAACACGAGGAACACGAGCTAATTAGGAGCACCAGAGAATATATAAATTTAAACGAAAATTTTGCGAAATATCTATCGTTACGATTTTTATATTATCACACATTTAGCTCATCGCGTATTATAACGCGACTATGCACGCTAGTTGGGAAACGCGTAGATTACTAATTAATAAATATACCTACGGGCGTAGAGCTGAGATTCGCGCTGTTTTGTACTGTAGCATTGAAAATAATGATATACTATCATCGGAAACTTATTACAATCTAAGCGATTTAACCGCCACGAAGGTTCGAGAATTACATGTACTCGAAGGACGTGAGAATAATAAATATTTGTAATAATACCATGTTTTTATAACCACACCTTTAGACACATTTTTTCCAACGTGAATTTATCGGAAATCACTCACCTCACGCATCTACGGTGAAACTCATTGATTATCATTATTAACACTTTTTCTAGTTCGACTTGCGAGCGCAGGTTGAAAATTTCAAATGCCTTATGAATTGTGGGACTCTATGTGGAACCAAAGAATATTACGCATGCTATTAGACATAATCCGAAAGTGTAAGTTAAATTAAATGTGAGATAATCCCGATTCTATCGTCGGCCTAGATAATATATAGGTATACAAATAATCCGTAACAAATAAACGGGGGAGACCTCCTAAGGCCACTCTTCACGGTTGAAAAGTCGCGATCAAGAAAACAGAGATCGTAAGTATAATGAGCATAATAATATGAAGATCGAGGAATTCTGAATACAATATTCCATAGGGCGTTTATAATTGCCGATATAATGCAGAGTCTGAAATGATATCGTCAAAGTAGTGTAGCTTGTATGTATATAAAGCAGCGGCTGTATAATGGTCATTATTTCAAGGTGTCCACTTTATACGTGGCTTTTTTTTTATCTCAACATTCGCGAAGGCAAACGGACCCGAGCAACGGCGGCTCCTGCCTCTGTAGGTACGTATAAATTATCTGGTGTTATAAAAATCTTGAACGTTTCCCATCGTTCTTGGGGATATACACTTTAATAATTTTATAATAGAACCGACCTTCGAGGACCTTCCTCGTCACGATCTCAACCTCCTCCAAGCGTATCCATCTATACCTATAGTAACTGCAGAAACGGTAACATTTTACATCACAGAATGATTCAGAATTATTCTAATCTCCACGCCCTCTCAGTTATTACAGGACGTTTTCGCGTCCTCCACCTTCCACGTTCCTATTATGATGCATTCGCAGAACCTTCCTTTTTTCTTTTATGTATCCTTTATTTGTGAAACATATATACATGTGGTATACGGCAGACCTACTACTAGGTCCGAATTAGCTATGCGGGGGTAATTTTTTTTGCAATCTACAGGCCAGCCGACTCTTACCATTCTCTTGTATTCAATGGCTGGCTAGAACGGCAAGAGTTCAGCTAGGTATATAAGAGGGCGGACGGGGCTAGTTCTGCACAGTCAGCTAAACTTCGTCTACCAGCAAATACCTCCGCAACAACCAAACTATCCCAACATGTTCAGTCTTGTGAGTATTTCTTTTTTTCGTTCTCTACAAAGATCGAGCTGAGTACCAGCTACTCTTATACTCTCGAGTTTCCTGTGATCGATTCCATTCGGATTTTTGCAAATTCTGGTTTCAAATTTTAGGCACTTCTCGTCGCCTCCCTGGCCTACGCTTCCGCCGGTCTTGTTCCCTCATACGGAGGTTACGGATACGGTTCCTTAGGCCACGGTGTAGCCGTCGCAGCCCCAGCAGTAGGCTACGCAGCCCCGTCCCTTGGTTACGCTGCACATGCCGCCCCCGTCGTGAGCTATGCCGCACATGCCGCACCAGTAGCTACCAGCTACGCCAACACCTACAAGGTAAAATAGATTGATAACGAGATGAAGGAAAAGTAAAAATTCCCGTGAATCGAATCAAGACAATTTAGACGTATCTGGGTATTCTTTTAGGTCTCCTACGCCACCCCCGCCGTAACTAAGGTCGCCGTCGCAGCTCCAGCTTTGAGCTACGCCGCTCACACTCCAGCTCTTGGATACGCCGCCGCCCCCGCTTTGGCCTATGGACATGGAGCTCTTGGATACGGATACAACGGATACAACGGATATTCCAGCTACGGTAACGGTCTGGGATACGGATACGGAGGACTTGGATACGGACATGGTTCATACGTTCACTAGAAACCTGCTCCCAACAAAATCGCTCCGAATTACCAATATGAGATTAGAAAAATGAATTTATTGTATATAAATGCGAATCTACGATCCTCTTTCTTCCATCTCATGTATAATTTATGTCAGTTGAATATATTTTATTATATTCACTACATTAATGAACTACATAGGATAATAACTTTCGACAATAAAATCCACTCGTCATGAAAATTTCCAATATTAAATCTCGAATTTTTATTCACAACCCTCTTATACCAGAAAATAAACACCCCAGTTTATCAGAACCAGATGACCACCCTCGAATCGGTTATAGCCTCAGTAAAAACCGGTTCGATTGGACAAAGAAAAGTCAAGTTGAATTGTCATCTGACAATTGCGAAATTAAATCACCGTTCGTTGGTACCACTTGACAAAAGTAGAGCAAACAAAGAATCACACTTAGCGTGAGTATCCGCGCCACACCTCGTTCCCCTTCCCCTCTCCTGTTTATCCGCGAGGCTAATCATCGAATATTGAATAAACAAAAAAAAAAGGAAGAAAGGAAAAAAAAAAGTAATTAAAACAGGTAATTTGCTAATCAGACTGCACAACGTGACGCAACCGTCTCAAATTTAACAAGACTATACGGGCATATTCCGATTCATTGGACACGCGGTTTATGTCGATTAAAAATAAATCACCGTATTATACGAAGTTGCAACGACGTACGATATGACACGTGTAATAATATGCACAAGTATGTTATTCCGTGTATTTTTTATTTATAACAAAAAAAATCAACAAAAATGATCAGCAACCAATTCGTCGTTCACGAATAATCCAGTCTCAATTCAAGGCCTTGATCTCTCGGAACATAATTAAAAAAAGTAAATGAACCAAATGTAAATAAATAAAGAAAAGAAAGGACGTGGGATACGATAACAAACCGAGGAACATAGCGCGATTTTTTTTTTTTTTTTTTTTATCATCAGTTTCATGCTACTAACGAGTACACGTACGGTATGGTTTGAAAACCACTGAAATACTCGCATAGAAATTGAATTTCAAGCGGATCAAGCGTTTGTTCGAGTGTACGTGGTCGGTGGAACAAAAATAAAAAAAAAAGGATAAAAATGAAAAATATATTCAGCTACCCACCACGTCCACGTCCGAACAAGTATATGAACAAAGAAAGGTTGACTTTTTTAGAAAAAGAATTACGCAAATATAATTGAAGAGTTTGATCGTATGAAAATCGTTCGATATCTCGTTTTCATCCCCGTTGAATGAAAATAATTCGTTTGATAATTCTAACCGAATTTTAAAGAAGAGGGCCAAATTGGGTAGACGCCCATTAAAGTAGTCTACGATTTGCATCGTGGATGACCTCCGTGTCCATCTCCGTCCATCCCCTCTTAAGATTTCCTGTCCGGACGACCTCTGCAACTTATTTTCCCCTTCTTCGAGTCTCCGTTCCCTGTAGTATAGCGCTTCCTATATTGCCGTAACCAGCCCGGTCTGCCCTGTAAATGTACGAGGCGGTGCTCCAGGATTCAAAAGTACCTTAGTACGTACATACCTGTATGTATATCTCGTTCAGATATTCAGGTGTAGTAGAAACGCGGTGAAGAAAGGTGGGGAGGGTAAATAATACGCACACTTCTCGGCGTTGAGGTTCCTATAAAAGCTGGATGAATTCAGGCAGAAATCATTCGATCAACAGAGTCGAAAGCATCAAAAGCTACATCGTCACACTGCAAAAGTGAGAAAAACTCATCAAACCCATCACCATGTTCAAGTTTGTGGTCCTCATCGCCGCCTTCGTGGCCGTCGTATCAGCCGCTCCAGGAGGTTTAATCGCCGCTCCAGCTGTCGTCGCACACGCTCCGATTGCTACCAGCTACGCAAATACCTACAAAGTATCCGTGAAGAGTCCGGTAATCGCTGCAGCTGCCCCAATCGATTACGTGCACACCTACGCTGCCGCACCTGCTGCTGCTTACCTTAAAACAGCCCCAATCGCTTACGCCGCTCATCCCGCACCTTTGGCCTACGCTGCCGCCCCCGCATACGTTCGGGCCCCAGTCCCCTTCGCTTATGGATACGGAGCCGCAGCTTACATTCACTGATTATGGAGATGTTGAATGGATAAGACCGTAACAACTGTAAAATTGTTCATGAAAAAAAGACTAATCATTTGATACTCAATAAAAAGCAAAAAAAAAAAAAAAAATACACATCATGCATTTATTATAAACCAAAAATTGTATGTTCTTCTTATTTGCACGATTGATGCATCCCTCGAATCAAAAATGACAGGGGTGCGGAGTTCTGACTTCGACTTCGAAAGAGGATGAATAATTCCTTCAGCATTCCTTTCGTTATGGCGAAAAGGGTTATGCAATGGGGATATCGTTGGTCAATATTCTTTGGAATAAATGCGCCAAGTTCATCGTTCGTAATCCTAATCCTCACGCTCGTCACGCTCGTCCTTATTGTTAGCGAAAAATAAATGAAACGTGAAATTATATGCCATACCCCACCACTACTGAAACACGTGTATACCGCATCTGTCTAATAATAAATCGTAAAACTTAGCGTGACGTACAGGTTGGTCATAGAAAATAAGCTTCCGCAACCAAAGGTTATTCTAATCTCATCCAGACTCCCAGAAAATTGTATAGAGCTGCCTCTACAGCCTTTCTCCTGGGACAAAAGTCCGAGTCTCTGAATATTTATCTCTTGTCATACGTCCGCGCTTCGGTCGTCCCACAGTTAGGTATATTGTCGTAGTGAAACTGAAATATATCCTGCGTGAGAATAAAAAGAAGAAAAAAAGAAACCAAATGCAAAAAACAGTATTATTATATTTTTAGTTATGAATTCTAATCGAGGTATATGTACAGTATATAACCGCAGATTATCTGATCTATTTTATTGGGTGTAGTCATGATTACTGATCTAATCATTCTGAATTCTGCTGATTCGCGAGTCCGATAAACATTTAAATACAGGGAAGCCGACGCGACGCCTCAAGCTATCCAAAACTGTATCGTTATGGAAATTCGATTGATAAGGGATAACAAAAAAAATTGACGTAGAAAAAAATAACGAAATGGCCTTCATCGGATCCCGGAGCCTTGATCCTGCAAGGTCGTAGAGCAGTTTCTCCGTAGAAATTCTGATACAATTTCCTTACAACTATACTTCGATGTTTTATTGCATTTTTTTGCTTTTTTGTTGTTTGCCCTATACAGAAAAGAAAATGATTTCGTTTTTTGAGTCACAAGGTCACCGAAATTTCAGAATTTATAATACACGCGGCTAGTTTACTATGAAATATTGCAATTCGGAATACGCGACCGTGACTATGTGAATTATTACACGGATGTGAAACCGTTTTATGTTAATTCAAATTCAATAGTGATCCAAAAAATTCTAATGTGTGAATATTGCAAAATTGTGTTCATACCATTGAACGAATACAAACAATTTGTGTATCTAATTTTCTTAAAAAGCCAACCAATTTTTACATAATCCTTATATACCGAGAGTAACATTGGAAACTGGCCACTCCATCCGCCCGACTAGCGGCAGCTCTTCTTGCACCTACTCAATACACAGAATATTTACATGCGTGAACCTCTGCTGACGTTAGCGGTCAGGGGCATGCCAAAAATCTTAAGATTTGGTGCTTGTCGAGGGCCCCTCAGGCGCTGCTGCTACCTCGCAGAGCATCTACTATGGCTTTCCGAGCAAGCAAATATTCAAAGCGTCGCGTTCGCCGGAAAAGTAACATCGAAATTATCACGAACAATTTCGAACCACTGGAATTATTTGAATGCGGAGATAATTCGACGTTGATCAATAAATTCGTAGTTTATTGATTAACGAATAATTTTTCACAGTTACCTGCTCCGATTTTCTTGATTGTATTCTTCGTGGCGCGCTTCGAGGATTCTTTCAACCGAATCACTGCGTATGGTGTTTCGAATTGTCAATTACGAATGTTCTGATTAACGTTGAATATTTTCCGCATTTAAATACCGAGTGGTTCGAAATTGTTTGTCATGAACCCGACTTAACCTTTCCGGCAAAATCTGACACTTACGACGCTCTGAATTACTTCGAATATTTGCTTGGCGGCTTGAAGAGCGAAACCAGATGCTCCGCGAGGCGGCAGCAGCTGCCTGAGGGGCCCTCGCCGAGATCCTGATTTTCGTAATTTCGCATGCCCCTGACTGCTGACGTCAGCGGAGGTTCACGCACGTAAATATTCTGTGTATTGAGTAGGTGCAAGAACAGTTGCCGCTAGTCTGGCGGATGGAGTGGCCAGTTTCCAATGTTACTCTCGGTATATCAACGGGGTGCGCATGATAATTTTATTTCTTTTCGAAGCAAGCGGAAGTCCTTCTTTTAATTTTTTAATTATACACCAAATGACCCTGACTTAGGGCCCAGCTCGTTTATGTGGCTAACAACTGTATAGATGAGGAAGTCTAACTGACTTTCGTCATCGCGTTGCCCAACAAAACTGGCATAATCTACCCATATATATATCACACACCAGTGAAATACTATTTGAGGATTTTAAATAAACAACTCGTGTAATAACGACCGTTTTTTACGTAATGCAATACTCGAAACTCGAAAGTACTTTCTTATTGTGTGTGCTAGAATAATACACGGTACGAGAATATCGTAGAGAGCATGACAATGTATTAGAAAACAAATAATAATTGATTGTCGTTAACGATAATCTGTACGAAAATCTGATTTTATTCCAGAACAATCACCAGACTCTCTATCGTCGCGGTTGAATAATTAAATATCGAGGTTTCCCATACGTAATTTCGATGGTAGATCTAATAAGATCGATCATTGTAAAAAAGAATGATACAGATGTATAATATTATATCTCACAACAATATTCGACGTCATAAACGAGGCTGCAGATGCTTCCTAGTCGTATACCCGGTACTGGTATAATACGAGAATAAGTAGTCGATGGTGGAAGGCGGTTAGCGTGTTGGCGAACTCGTTGTCGAAGGTCTCGGTCTTGGTCCCGGACAACGCGAGACGTTCCCGACTATATAAACACCGGGAGAACTCTACGGAGCAGATCAGTCTCAGGTTAAAATCCTAAGCCAAACGTCCAAACAAACCCAATCGTCATGTTCAAGCTAGTAAGTATATGAAAAATACTCCGCTACAACCAGCTTTCATTTGCACAAATATAATTACATCCCTAATTATAAAACTTCGAATTTTTCTTCGCTTTCCCCAGGTCGTCTTGTCCGCTCTCGTAGCCGTCGCCGTTGCCAGGCCCGGAGGATTGTACCAGGAATTGGTGGCGAGTCCTCTCCTGAGCACTTTGGTATCGGAAAAGACAATTGAATCCCACGGGAATACGGTAGTCCATGGAACAGCCCCGGTAGTCCACACCGCACCCATTGCCTACGCTTCACCTATCGCCTACACAGCTCCAATCGTACAAAAGGTTCACGCCATCCCCCATGCAGCTCATCTGGTAGCCGAAAAAACTATCGAATCCCACGGGAACACCGTCGTCCACGGAACTGCCCCCGTTATCTCATACGCCGCTCATGTTCCTGCTTCGATTAGCTACGCGGCAGTCGCCGGACCAGCTTTGGCTTACACCGCTTATGGTCATCCCGGAGCAGTCAGCGTTTGGTAATCGATTTCTGATCGAGTTACCGATCTGGAAAAGGAGATTTACTGTGGGCGTATTATTAACGACTGGCATGACTAGACGATAAGGTTTTCAAAAATTAAATATACGAGCTAGAGCTGTCAGGATCGGTATCAAATTCAAATTCACAAGGTCTGACGTGAGTCTAGCCGTATTTATTTGGAATGCTATAAATTTTGAGAATCGACATTACTGACGAGGTTGCAATAACAACTCTGATTGACCAATTTTAATGCGCCTCTGATGATAATATCGAGATCATAATTCTGGCCGTTGCAAGGTCGACATGGTATCGTAATTAAAATATGAAAATGTAATTGACCGACCGGACCAACGCCCAATCAATTATTCATCAGCACGTATTACACGCAGGTCGTGTCGCATGGTCTTATTTTTACATGAAATCCGACCGCAT
This sequence comes from Athalia cordata, assembly GCA_963932425.1. NCBI lineage: Eukaryota > Metazoa > Arthropoda > Insecta > Hymenoptera > Athaliidae > Athalia > Athalia cordata. The sequence goes on from OZ010627.1 coordinate 5,092,195, forward strand.
CGCACGTTAATCCATAAATTTTTTGAATTATTATCAACTTTATGATTTTATCGAATAAATTCTGATACATTCAATCACCTATTGAACAGTGAAAAATATATCCTACCCAATCTATATCCCTGGAATAGAGGAGAATATACACAGGAATTTTACTAAAAATTACGATACGAAACGTTGGAAATAAAGGCTGCCAAGATGTCTGCAAAAATGTAAGATAGTTCGAGGACACCTTGACGAGAAGAACACGGCCTCGTATCCGGATATTCCCGAAGTCCTTGAAACTGACCAGCCTGCACCATACAGCGAGCCGGATGTTAACGAAATGTATTATAATACCTGTGTCTTTCCGTACGTTTATAAACAGGGGAAGTTTATCTCTCTGACTACTCTTTTTCGCCGCACTCCATTAATTTTAATACCCCGCAGCGAGTATCCGTATTCACAACCACTCCAGGGCAACAGTTCACGTACCGTTCACGCTGAATTATCCTGCGACGATATCATGTGCTGCATGTATTGTATGTTTTATGTGCAGGTAAAGGATATACTATTATAACTGCAGGGGCTTACGATCGACAAGCAAGTCTTCGGGCGCTTACCTGTCCTATTCCAAATTTTTGTTACCTGAACAGGCACGCCTTTATCGAGAGCCTGAGGGTTGAAACCGTTGACCAATCACGATAGTTGAATATTTTCATTTTCAGCCAACGTGAAATGAACATATCCTTGAATTATCATTTTCCCTTAATTACGGACGTTTTTGTGAAAAATTAGAGAGAAAAATAAATAATCGCGCTATACTTATCTGGACACCGTTGAGGAGTGAACTGTGTACAGATACGGCAGGACGTTCAGAGAGGATATCAAACCCGAGTCAAAGAACTTGTGGAATCAAATGGAAGTCCAAGGTCTTTGTACCAGGGTGAACGAACTATCGGAAATCACGATACCCTGCAGCCTCCGCTCCGCTTACCGCTCGCCGCGATCTCCGCGCTCCGCGCTCCAGCTGCAGCACCACACCTAGAGTTATATCTATAAGTTCGTCCTTCTTTGTCTCCTTTGTCTTTCTTCACCGTGTATTTGCGATACTTTGTACAACGCGGTAGTTACGCCGTGCGTTTTCAAGTCATGTCCATATAAAGTAAAAGCCGATCCAAGTTCGACGATCAACCATATCATCATCGTTTTATGCATTTTCAAATTCCTGGAGACTAATGACTTGAAATTGCGTGAATCAGTGGCCTTCGTCCCAACACGAATAAAAAGGGAAAAGAAATTAATTGGGCTACAGTCACGGACCTCTAAAACTTCTTGCAGGCTTACGTGATTCCTATTATAAAATGAGATCACGATAAAGACCCTCAAAAATTATCACGATAAAAAAAAACTCGAAGTCATTTAGTTAGCTTCTGTATCCTAAACTAGAAGCGTACAACGTGGACTAGTTAATAACGGAGCTACCTTTCGTTTTCATATGAGCCCTTTTTTCCTACGTTACTCAACCGTTTTTTTTATACATGGCAATTACTACAATGTTGGATCGCTTTGCTCTCATGGCGCAACTATAACCCGTACGTGATCTTCTAGGTAACCCATACTGCAGCAAGGTTTGATGACCAGTTACACCGGAACTCTATAGAGTCCATGGAGAAATTTATTTTCCATCTCTTGAATTTTTCCTTACGGAACGCGGTTAACGATCATCTTCATTGAGTTATTAATTAAATGATTCATCATTAGAGAAAACCAAACCCTGAATAAAGCGAGGGAACGTCTTTTACGACGCACCTTGCTATAAAGGAACGTTTCTTGTCGCCCTATACCGTGCGTTGACTGCATTTCAGGACGAGTCTAGTTTTTTAGAAGCAAGGATGCGCTGCCTATAAATAGCAGGTAAGGCAATGGGAGAAGACGCAGATAATCGGCAGCTGCGTACCAAGAATTACCCAGCGATCAGAGGACGGATAATTTTTCTACATCTCTATCAATTTGTTTGACCTTTTTTGCGATACCAAGATGATGAGACTCGTGAGTATTCATCCGCTGATCACTCTACTATCCCGATTGTCTATCGGATCAAATATCCTCATTACTTAATAAATTTTAGGTAATTTTCTCCGTCGTACTGGCGGTTGCCTCGAGTGCTCCTACTGTACATCCGGTTGATTCTGTGCAGAAATCGGATCTAAAAACCCCGGCATCAACAATTAAGCTGGCTCCATTAGTATCACCCATCGCCCACATCCCATTCGCAGCGTACCCAATTCTTCCTCAAGTGAGTTAAAACTTTGGACTAAACTCCGTCATGATTTCTACCTGGATAAAAAGAAGTCTAAGATTAATCTAATCATTTTCCTGCTTAGGTGTCGCCAGCACGATCACCATACGCTTATTCATACTCCGCGCCGATAGCTCCAGTCGCCTACGTTCCTGGAAGCTACTCGATTGAACAGCACGGCTACAACATTGCCTACTGATTCCGAAGGAGCATGGAAACTGCAAGCGTTTACGATCGATATACCCATTACCCATTGTTGCATCAATACCATTTAAACATGTACTCATTGTTGATAACCGCAACGCCATCTCACGCACGAACGCGGAACGGTTAATAAAAACTTGTGCCATCACATAAAAAATCTGAGACTCAATGGATATCCATTCACCCTAAGTTACTAATTAAGATACTTTACAATTATCCTGCCTTTCCATACTCTGCGCACTGCAAGACCTTTTGCTGGATCCTGATATTCCTAAACTTTCCTCTATTCGGCGATCGAGCAATAGCAGACGACAGATCTACATGCAGACGACAGATCTACATGCAGACGACCCCAAAAATTCCTAGTACTTGAGAGGGGATTGTTTTGAAGCAGAGGGCGGTGGACGTTGGTAGTGTATTTGTGTGGTACGCAAAGTTTATTTTGTTGAGCTGTTTAAAAATTATTTGGCTGAAGTATATTATCGAAGATACAGCTCCATACCATATTGAATGATAGCGATTGCAGTTCGCCTTCAGAAAATCTCTGAGGACTTTATAATTTTGATCCAGGGTATCCGAAATCAGGATGACGGAGGAAACACAGCCCGAAGTTTCTGCTCCTACAGATTCTCAGTCAAGTACACCAGATACTATCAATAAGGCAAAGGATAATAAAAAAGACAAATGTCGCCCAATGACCAAAGTAAGATTTTCAAAGTGTACGCTAAATATTTATACGTAGATCGTCACATGCACTCAACTTAGGTTAGAATCACTGACGTCTAACGTTTCAGAATGGTAATGCACGATGAAATAAATACGGTGCTGATTTTATATCAATACTGCTTTTGCAGGTCGTGATTCGTCGCTTACCACCCTCGATGACCCAGGAGCAATTCATCGAGCAGATCTCCCCACTGCCGGACCACGACTACATGTACTTTGTCAAGGCAGACATGTCGCTGGGTCAATTTGCATTCTCCCGTGCCTATATAAATTTTGTTGACCAGCAGGACATATTTATATTCAGAGAAAAGTTTGATAATTACGTATTCGTCGATGCTAAGGGTACCGAGTATCCAGCAGTTGTGGAGTTTGCTCCTTTCCAAAGGCTCCCTAAAAAGAGAGTTGGTAAAAAAAAGGATCAGAAATGTGGCACCCTGAAAACCGACCCTTACTACCTCAGCTTCCTAGAGAGTCTCAAAAATCTAGAGGCAGAATCGGGATTAAGTCAGCCTAAAACCGAATATTCCTATCAACCCTCTGATGGTACATATTAGATTTCTACATGTTATATTCTATTTCATTTCATAAGAAGTTATTGAATGAGATCTAGCTTCTGCAAAGGGTCGAGTATTTAGGAAATACAAAAAATTTGGGTTCAACTTACAGGTTCATCCAAGAAAGTAACAACCACTCCGCTTTTGGAATTCTTAAAACAGCGCAAACAAGAAAAACAAAGGCTGCGGGATGAAAAACGGGAAGAAAGGCGTCGTCGGGATTTGGAAAGGCGGCGAGCCAAAGATGAACTAACCATATCCAAGGTATGAACAATAAAATCAATTCGTTGCAATGAACAATTGGCGGGGTAGGATATCGCCATTAAATACAGTATTAAATTGAGTGGACTTGACACAAACAAGTCTTTGATTTTTAAGAAACTCTGTCATTATCTTTTACTGTATTTTCTGACGCTGACCTTCCATATCCGCAGCCAACACACAGCCATGAGAACCTCAGTGCCCAATTCCCTTCCCCTGTTTCCTCTGCTCCGACACCCGGCGGAGACGCCACATCCAAATTGTCTTTGGAAAAGCCTGAGAAGCATTGTGAAATAATAATGAAGTCTGAGCCTGAGGCAAAAAACTTGAAGGAAAATCTCTCTGAAAATCAGTCGACAGGCCTCTGCAAGAAATACGAGGGCGTTGAGATGAGGGGTGCAGGGATCAGAAAATTGTTTGATTATAGAGAAAAGGATTGTAGAAAAGAGACTAGAAACTGGATAAAAAGCAGTTGTGGTGGGCACTGGTTTTATACTAAGAACCATTACCTTGACAAACAAAATTATGCGCGATCGATGCAACTTGTCAATAACTATCAAGTATTCCCTGAACTGCCGAAGAGCCAGTCAGTTAATTTACAAAAAATTTGGGCGTCCCAAATTACAAGCCATCTCTCAAAATCCAAGAGCTGCAGTGCCGTCACAGACTGTGATAAAATCAGCCCCTTCAAAGTGGCATTGAAAACTGGATTACCAGGATTCAGGAAGAACTCGTGAACAGATCATCTGCTAATGAATAACGCAGAAATTCATGTCGCCCGTTGTCGTACCCACAACTCACTAACGGGAAACAGTCGTCGTTATTTTATACATTATTATTTGGACTTAGGTTTTTACAGATTACCTCGGAGTGTTACAAATATTCTCAGATATCTATCAAATTTGTTATCACACGATTGTTATGTGAAAATATTTTTATCAGCAATTTACTTTTACCACAAACTGCAGAATGTGCTACTAATTTCCACAATAATAATCATTCTTATTAGAAAAGTGATTTCTGAAGTAGTTTATTTAAAATGATCTTGTTTCCCCTGTTGAAAATAAACCCTGTTGAAAATGTACCTCATTTGTTACAGGTGTTGAAGAACCCAGATCTTGGCAAGGATACCAACAAGGAATCAAAGGAGGCAAAAGATGATAAGGACAAAGTTTTACCTAAGGAGGGTAAAAGTCGTAATAGAAAAGAAGAGAAATTGCGAGAGAAGACAGCGCGAGATAGGGATTCTAAGGTTCCAGGAAAAAATTTCAAGGACAAAGAAGCAAAGCATCAACGAAGAAATGAAGAGAAGAAGGGATATGTCCGTAAAGAGGAAAGAGAAAATTCAAAGGAGGATAAAAAAACTGACAGCAAAGAGGAGCGGAAAAATGAGACCAGAGAAGATGATAGAGAGATGAAAGACAAGAAAGTGGAAGAAAAACGTGGTAAAAGCTATGAGAAAATGAGACAGGAAAAAAAAAGATTAGCTGAAGCAAAACGACAAAGTGTCGAGTCTGGATCGGAGCCTGTCAATACTGGTAAAGTAAAAAAAGAGGATCGAGAATCATTTTCAAAAAGAGACAGAAGATCAGAGGGCAATGCAGCTGGATCGAGGGCGGAAAGAATTCAAATTCTGAAAGATGAGGCAAAAAAAAAAGATGAGAAGTCAAAAATTAAACCTGAACCAGAACCGGAATCTACAGACTTCAACGAAGAGTTAAGCGAAACTTACGATAACAACGTCCAAAGTGAACTCCACGGTAGGAAATCTACTTACTTCTATTTGCAAAGCTTACTTTTTATACTAATCACAAATTGATCACTTGGACTTCGCAGATAATGATGTGGGGGGTACAGTTTCCCCAGACGATAATCTTGTGGAATCGGGTAAATCAAAATCAAGCGACCACATTGACTCTGAGAGTAATTACGCGACAGACTTAAGCATGAAGGGGGAAACAAAGCTCATGAAAAGACGTAGTTCGTTAGAAAGTGGCGGTGAGGGAGGTGGTGGCGATGGCGCAACCCTTAGACGACACAAATCATTGGACGGGGGTGAACGGTGTGGTTTTAAGAAAGATGGAAATCACGATAAGGAAAAGTCAAAGAAAGATCCAAGGCAGGAACGTAGGATTAGAAACAAGGTACGTAATTCAATGTGATTTGAAATAATGATGACAAAAATTAACATTTGTCGATAAATAAACATTACCATGTTCAATCTTCTCACAGGATCGCCCGGCGATGGAGATCTACAGACCCGGTATGGGAAGGTTTAGCAAACAGCGGTTGGAACGCGAAAAGTCTAATAACGACGAACGCGCATCCCTCTCGCAGAGCCCAACCCCCAGTCCGGTACCTTCAGTTGTTGGAAAGCCAAGCAAATCGGCGTCTGAAGTTCGTTCAATGACTTTTAAACGTAGCTTAAGCCGCGATCTTCCTTAGATCATCAAATTGTCTAATATATTTCTAATAGTCACTGCATTGTCTTATCTCTAGCCGTTTTTATATTCCATAAACAAAATCTAGTATTTAAGCCATCGTCTCGTGGTGTTAATGAAATAACTAAAATAGGTGAATGATGATACGAATACATGTGTATGCAGAAAACGAAAAGCTCAAAGATTCATGTACAGACACTTCACACACAATAAAAATATGAATCAGAATACGCACAAACCATGTCGCTTATCATTTCCCGATTCAAATCCTGACTGATTCCTGAGTCCTGACTGCGCAATCTCGTTATAAACTTGACGCCCGCGTTCTTTTTTTTCAGTTTGATCAGATACACGATAAGTGCTGCTTTCCATGGTAACTCGACGAACTACTTTTGCCGCAAAGAGCGCGTAGAATTATTTTTGAATTTATATAGCGCAGCGGATTTCGCTGTGAACTGTGCGAATACGTATCGTGGAATCATCGTGGAATAATAATATCTATCCAACATTGAAAAACTTCTGGAATTTTTGTTTTTCGTCTCCAGTCAACATGTATCAAAACGTGCATTTTTCGGGCAAAAAAAAAGGAAACAAAATCTCTCAAACTATATTATAGGAACACGAACCAATACGATCAAATAATACTAAAGCTGCGGGTCGCGTGTCCTAAAGAGGCAATTTGACCATTATGTCCAAATAACACACAGCGATTGAATGCCTCATTCGTCCATTATACGGGACACGAGACTACGAAGTGCAGGGATGAAAAGAGGGGGTAGGCAAACTCGCACCCTTCATCGCAAGGGATCAATCCGCCTATAATAAATTTCTTCTGTGGGCGCTACAATACCTATAAAATATGAAGTATCATACTAAAAGATGTCAAGATATTCCATGAGAAACGTATCGAGCCACAGGTCGCATATATTATAATTTTTTCAGCCCCCTCATACTCTGAAAATGAACATACCTACAACGTATGTAGTGTATCATATAGTAACGAAAAATTTGCTCAACTACCTGTTATTAAATTTGAATTAATTTCCGATGCAGATCAAATCACGAATAAAAAACGTTTGGTAATTTCTCGCAGCAAATGAAGAAGAAGAAATATCAGGAGATCTTGTGATATATAGAGTGTTTTTTTTTTCACCTTCGAAAAGCTTCTCAGGAGTCAATACATAGACTCCACTTATTTTTTCTGGACCCATATCTACATTTTTTTGACTCTGACGATCGACGCTTATGATATCATTTGTGAACTTTATATACACATCACAAATAAAATATAAACTTCTTTTTCTCTCCACCCGCAGCAAAATCTTATGCGGGATGAAACATTTTTCGAGTCCCACAGAGTCCAGTTTGATCGACCCACCCTCCGTCGTCTGTTGCTTCATGAGAAATTTGTATAGTAATAATTTTGTTCTCACGAAATATGTGGGTCGACTATATCTACCTATAAATACACATATACTATATATATATCTTACATAAAACGAGGAAAAACTTTTGGCAGGATATAAACGTAAAATAAAATACGTATATATATAATTTACCCCCGTCAGTCAGGAAAAAATATAATTCTCACACTAGATTGTAAGTCAAAAATTGAAATAAAAATAATCCAGTGTTCAAATTTTATTTCCCTCGACTTTAAATACGAAATTACACTTCATACGCCTTGCTACAGATATAATATACTAAATATATCTGTACAGACATCATAGCTTATAATAAGGATGTGCAAAAACGCACGTCACACCGCGTCTCGTTATAATTTGTCACTCGGCATCGCGTTCTAACTGCATGCTGTGACGTAGGTATAATACCTATACTATCAGGCGTAACTATACCGAAGGCAATTATCTGCAGATTGATTATTTTTTTTCCTGTTTTTCTTCAATATACTATAGAGGGATAAAGGGAAAAAAAGAGATGCGCGGGAAAGATCTTTCTAAATATGAACTAATCTACAGAAAATTCCTGTCATTGTCTGAAAGCGGAGTTTTTTTTTTTTCCCCACCACTGCACCGTCTGTTGCTGCAAGTACAGATTAGTGTACGTTAGATATAAAAAAAAAAAAAAAAACACGAAATACACACTCTGATGCAACCTGCAGAAGGAAAGGAAGCTGTGGTGCGTTGAATATATATCGGTTAAAAAATACAGAAGACTTTATGAATTGAGCCTGGGAAGAGCTGCAGGAGCATCGCTGGTATAGAGAAGAGTAAAGTGCGTGTATGTATATATATATATGTATATAAAATGCGTGTTTCTTCTGCAAACATATATGTATGCATAGTTCGAGAAAACGTATTTGTGTACGTGGTAACAACGGAGATACCCCGTCGCCTTGCCGCAATTACGTCCAATTGAAACAATTTAGTTCAATTGACGTTAACTGGCTGAATTGGACGTATAAGCAGCTATGTCAGTTGGAGTATACGCGGTATCTCTGCAGCATGCCGGCCGTATTCTATATTATAAAGTATACAATGCATCATGGCTGGAGCTGAGAACATCCAGAAAATGTATACGTATGTGAAATACAACGCGTGATCGCATGCGACGAGCATTTACGCACCGTTCGCTATTACGTAGATCTCGTGTTAATTTAGCTCTGCATCCACCGCGCCAATAACCAACGAACAAACTCCTGGAAATCCCATACACGCCATGCATCCGCATCATATCGATATTATTATAGATCTTAGACCGAGGAAGAACTGAAAAGGAATTAGAATTTTATATTATAATTTCTGCGGCTATAATCGTGCGTCGTATACATTGTCGCACGATTATAATCGAAATCGAAAACGGTAGCGATCCGAGAGAAAAAAAATAAATACATAGATAAAAAACAAGATCACGATGCCTGAAATAATGTACAAAAGAAAATTATTCATAATTTGTCATTCACAAACCGCCTTGTTCCGAAAGGCACTGCGTTGATAAACCGGAAGTATGTAGTTGGAATTTAGATTATTTAATTGACTATTGGGAGATGCGATTTGGAATTGAAAATATATGGGCGAGCAAAGATTTTCATATTATATATCGAAGTACGAATGTTATACGTAGATGATAATTTCACTCGCAACGTTTTGCGAAATTCCTAAGGGTTGCGATGAAGTGTGAATTTATACATTATAGTATACACATAAGTTGAATTTCCCCACTCCATCCTCCATCCTCCATTCTCAGTAATCTCCGTCGTCCATCCTCCATCCTCCATCCTCTGGACCCTCCCGGACGGAGAACCAATCAGCGAAAAGCTTGCCTCCATTCGACTGCAGACCGTCACAAAGCCTCGCGTTCTCTTCGTCTATCGCCCGTTTACATGTGAGCTACACCAACACAAGCTAACAGCTATAATATATCTCAAAGATAATATTCCATGTACCATTTTATGATGTATAGATAAAAAAAAAAATTTAAATAAAAACAGCAAGATCACTTTTTGCATTAATTCAGCTCACTCTCGATGACCCCATAAAGCGAGATGATGTATACATATGTGTATATAAGTTTGTCTAAAATTTTTCCGAGCTGCGTGATCATCTTTTCATTTTTTTTTTTTCTCTTCTTAAAAATTCACGACACTTTGTACGATAGGCGCAGGTACTTCTTCGTCATTTTTATTACAGCTTTCGCAGTTTTCGTTGCATTTACATCCCATGCAGATATGGATACCGCGTTAACTGCAATAGTGGTATATAAGAACGTTGTAGAGTTGTGATGTGAATTAATTATTACATGGATCATCGTAGTTCGCGTTTAAGTTTTATGATGGAAATATAAAAAATATGTGTAAATAAAAGAAAGTTCTTTTCGATATTAAGTGCAAGGGTCGGTGCAGGAGGCAACCCGGTACTGCAGCTAGGAAGCATCGGAGCTTTACTTATATCGTGGCCGGCTAATAACGTTGGTAATGTGATATGATTAGCTTAGTTGAGTTCAGTTTAGTTCATATTCGTTCAATTTAGTGGTTCGTCGGCAAAATCACGTCCAGTTAAACCCATTTAGGCGAGTTAACTTACCGCGGCTATGTCCTGCCGCCCGACCGCGGCTCGATTCGCACAAATTCTTCATTATACATGTACCCCCGCAGATCGTTTGATCAACATCACATCAAATGATCAACAACAGTATTTCCGTGGCACACTTCACGATCATTGAAATCCACCCTGAGTTGGCCTGCAGCCACTGAATGATCCTAATTGAATCCATATAATAAATCTGGGAGAGAAGTCGCGCCTCACACGGCGATAATATACGGCCGCTTATACTGTTCTGTACAGTAGAAGAAGTCAAAGAAGAAATCAGTAGGTTTTAAGTTAATTAACAACAATTAAATTATCAGTAGATACAAATGCAGCCCACCCATGTGTATGTATACGTAAATTATACGTAGTCGTTGTATATGAGGATGTGGATACAGCGTGTGCTGTATAAATGCACGGGGAACGTATGGGGGTAGTTTGATTGGGCCAATTCGAGGCAATTCCTGACGATTGCTGGATTTGTTGAGCCCATCTCTCCGATGCTTCGTGGATCTCGTAGCGAGCGAGTCAGTTGAGTTCTAACAGTCGAGGAACATGGATGATTTGGAGCCAAAGATCTATCGGGATATAATTCTCATAAAAATAATTATTTCATATTTTTCATCAAAAAAGTGCAGGACGTCAGAACAAATATAATAATTCTCGTTTCATTCATATATATGTAAAGTCCCAAGAACCAAAAACTTCATCGACCCATATATGATTGTTCGATTCACCATACATCCCAACTATACATATCGTATACAAAACTTATAAGTTTCTCACAGATGAGATGAATAGTGAAGGAGAAACAATTCTAGGAGGGGGTAAAAAGAAGTTGAAAAAGATCTGGGGAGGGAGAGCGGAAAGCTCGACACTATACTATATAACCGCGCATAATTCCCTCAGGAGAGTGGGGATGGCGCAAAATTGAGAAGATCCTCGGCGTGGGCGAATGCGATGATCTATCTCGAATATGAATACGTATACATGAAGATCAAATTCGCATGAATTTTTTCGTGTATGGGATTTTCCGTTTAGCATTTTCCAGATATGCAGCATGACTGTAATTCAGGTGTAAGGGAGGGGGACATTTGTTTAGAGGGAATATAAGATGAGGAACGTTATGTACCCGCATATTGTGTATAGGGCGCGTGTGGATCCGCGTGCCGCATGGCCGCGTAGATGACGATGATCCCGGTTGCGCCTGTGCTCGAATATATATATGTATTTATGTATACATATGTGGTGAACACAGTATCGTATGTACATACGTTAGAATAATGGGCGTCGGACCTCTGCCGTTGCGGCATTGGTTGTAACGGGGGTGTAAGAGGCGGGGCTGTTCGGATCTCGTTAAAATATAAATGTGTGTAAGTGTTATGTTGGAGGTTCAGTGTTACTCCCGTTGGTAGAGAAGTAAGTGTTGTCGAGGCAAGCGACAGAGGCAGACTGCAGAGTTTGAACAAGATCAGTCGGGCATCAAGCCCCGGTACAACTAGTTCAGTTCGTTAACTTTGGTTAAAACTAATCAAAATTAATCATAACCGCAACAATTGATCGCAATTGGTCCAGATTCCATTACGCGCCGTTGGCAATCATCCACATTTTTGCATATAATTGCTCGCCGCTAGTTTTATAATAATTTACGTTCATTTTTTTCCCGGACTCTTAAAACAAAAGTTTAAAAATTATTCAATTAAAACATTTAAATACCATCAACGGGAAACCTGAAGCCGCTGCAGCATCCGATATTGGGAGAGAGGATCGCATATAATAATTTGTTTTCTTTTGAAAATAATTATAATAATAGTAATAATAATAATAACGATACCATGGAAGGTGGACCGTTCGACGACCCGATATTTTCCGATTTTGGAAACAGAGGCGGTGGCGGAAACGTTCACAGCATCCAAGTTATGCTCGGTCTTCACGGTGGTCATCACGGAGCAGGTGATCTACTTCCGCCAGGAGGTCATCTTCATAAATTAGATTCATCGAATAGTCCACCGACTCATCATCATCCCCACGTATCCGTTAGTCATCAACTACAACAGAAAGAACTTAAGGAACTTGAATTAGCTGGAATGTACGCGCCGCTTTCTCAGACCCAGGAAGTAACAACGTCCACATCTTCTAATTCCGCTACTCCGACTTCGACGACCCTTCAGCAGGGTCTGCAGCTCAATAATGCTGTAAAAAGAAAACCGGATGACCAAATAAACTCCATGGCTCCAGGTAAAAAATAAATTATAATTATATCAACCTATTTCTCACAGAAAAAAAAAAATTCAAACTAAAGTCAATGGAAAATTTTTACCCCTCATGTATATGATGTCTAAATTAGAGTGTATAGCTGGAGTATTACATTACATGACGTTTAGGATATATACATCGTGCATGCGAAACAAAGAAATTCATATAAACCAACTCAACTATATAATACGCAGCTATAATTTGTCTATAGGAGTTATCCGCTAGATAAACACGCAAAAAAAATGCACTAATTATTATTTGACTAATCAATGCGCGGAAGATCATCACCGTCGTCGAGGTGAAATTGATATGTATAATTTCTTTATACTGCAGAGAAACGCGCGGGTCTGTTTTAATTCTGCATATAAGTTCAGACCCCCCTTTTTCCCTGTCGGTGTGATATGAGGAGAGTAAATCAAACGTAAATTGACTCTGCAGCTTAACCAGCTAAACAACCCTGATGCTGGTAGCTCATGTATTAATTTGCGAGTCGGTCTCGTTATTAGTTGTTATAGTCGAACGCAAGTATACAGCAAAGTGAGGACCAGTGCAACGTGCGATCTCGAGAGGAATAGATTGCCGCGAGTTTTTCGATTTAATTCATATTGTTGAATTTTCAAACAGTTTTTATAGAAATTTAATGACGTTACTATATTTAAATTGATTTTATAACTCAGTGTTGATTGTAAATTTTTTTGACTAATTTGTGGTTTATTGTTTTCACGTATAATTTCAGTGAGCAGTGATACTCAGCCGGCTAAAAAAGATTCGAAAAAGAAGACCGACAATAATGGTATCAAGAAAAAGAAAACCAGGTGAGTTTGTTAAATGATCAACTCATCCATCTTTATACCCTCCGACGTGATTCGATCTATTCGTAAAAGTTCTTCAAATGTTGTCCGAAAATTTTATTCCGACCGCGCGTTTTTCCCTGAATTTAACATCTCCGAAAGATTATATCTCGCGGCTTGATCTTGACCATTATGATATCTATACTATAAAACGGAACCCCCGCGGGATATTTTTTTGAATGGAACGTAGGGAACGTCGAGGACATTTAGGTGGAATTAGGAATTCCATGGGGGTCCCTCATCCTGACACCGGGTGTTCATATACCTATGTCTACATTATTATAACATACCGATAGCATAACGCATTTAAAGCTAAGGGAACGCGTGGGTGGGACGTGCTGATATGCGATATATATAAACGACATTTGGTCATCTCGTTATGTATGGGGGTTTGAAAGTCACAGTAAAAATTGACCAATTTTATCCAAACTGTCGTTCATGTGCGGATATTCTGAATCAGCCCCTGATCGCGATTAGTGCAGTCTCGGGAAATTAGATTTTCTGTTCAATTTATATTCCAAAATATAAATCGCGATCACTGTTTATGCTTATGATCAGAAATTCCTTGTGGATTTATAATGATTTTTTTTTCTTTTCTGATAATCCGCAGAACAACTTTCACCGCATACCAGCTTGAGGAATTGGAGCGTGCTTTTGAGCGAGCACCCTACCCGGATGTCTTCGCGCGCGAGGAACTCGCGCTCAAATTGGCGTTGAGTGAATCAAGGGTGCAAGTTTGGTTCCAAAACCGACGTGCAAAATGGCGTAAGCGTGAACCACCACGAAAAACAGCAAGTTACATGACAGCGGGTTCCGCGAGTCCAGGATTAAGCGGTTCTTTCACATCATTAAATAACACTTTGAATCCATTTACCTCATCGGCGAGTGCTGCGGCTCCACCAGATGCCTGGGCGTACACCCCTGCCTACGATCTATCACCTCATTTGAATCTCCTTAGTCCAACAAACTCGCCTTACACATCATCAGCCTTCGGTGGTCCGAGTAACAACGGTTCGGCTTATTCGTACGCTGCAATGATACCTCAGCACGATGCGTCCCTTTTCTCAGGACCTACAAACAACAGTATGCGCGTCCACCAGGATTATATGAACGCTAACAACAGTCCACCGCCGCAATTAACCCGTGCAGATTATCAGACAATGGTTAATACTCACTCACCACCGACTCACTTGACGGGTTCCATGTCGGAGGATGAACATCCTGGAAAGCAGCTTGAGTATGTGAGCGGTCTCAGCCCCGCTGACAAATATCAGCATGACCAAGGTGATTACTCCCAGCAGCAACAGCAGCAGCAGCAACCCCAGGATCAAAAACAGGAGTACAATATGCATTCACCTCCCGGTCGACAGGGTATAAAGGATCAAGTTCTTGTAAAAAACGAACCTGGTAGCCAACAGAGTTATGTACAGCTACCTCCTTTTTTGAACTGACTCGAACCCTCAGGTTCGAGTCTAGATTTGATCACTAATAATCTCATCATCCATCCAGATGTACATAATACGTACTCCTATTATTCTCAATGATCCACTGTGGAGAATTATTATTCATTATTGTTATCATTATATTATAATTATATTGATAATGTTATTGATATTATTATCATACTTTGTCTGAAGACAAAATGCAGATTTGCTCCTATACGCATATAATATTCCCTGTTTTCGTCTGTTACGGAGCAAAGTGAAACAAGTGTGCCATTCCTTGCCTTCGATTATAGTGCCTTATCTCTATCACAATAGCTTATGATGTGTATATTGGGAATCCGAATATCGCTTGGCCTGAAAATCAAACGATTGATATGTAGAGAAAATTGAAGAACGTCTGTTTGTTTTTTTTTTTTTGTTATTCTGAATCCTTACGTAGTAATTTGATCGCCTCGAATATAGGTATTCGCATCTACTTATTAGGTGTATTATTATGTAATATGTTACGGTAGTTTCTATAATTTAAAGATAAATATTTTGTACAGCCCTGTTAAGATGTTGAAAACTTGTGAAACGACTAAATGAATGAATCAAGTTTATTATGTATTTTGATGATTGTCGTTGCCGTTGATTTTGAAAAGTATTGATCTTTTTTTTTTTTTGCCAGTTTATAGTCATACGCGCCAAATATATAGTTAATAATTGAAAGTTAGCTTTTTGATCGTTGAGATTTTTGAAATAATGATTTTATGCTACTCATACCGGTAAGGGTCCTTTCGTAGTAGGTAATTGAATAACATTAATTATTTTTTAATAATCATTCATTTATGTACATGTAATCATTATCAATAAAATGCCTGAAACGAATATTTGAAATTATGTACACACGTAATCAAATAGAGAAAAAAATAATTAAGTTTTATACGATTTTTATGACTGTCTCACTACGATAAAAATATTCAGCTAAATCCAAGGAGAGTATTAAAATGAGGATCGAAAACTTTGGTATGAGAGGATCAGGGGAATCGGAGAATGTTTTTATCATCAATTAACTAAACTATGAAAACACCCCACAAAAAAAGAAACAAATACCAATTGCCTAAATTTTATTAGAAATAGTAATCGCTCTAGGTTTTCATCCGCGATAGTTACTATTCATTTGAATAACTATCGTTGATTCACTCGTTCAAAAATGTACAGACAATAAACTTTGCCGAGAACATAAGTCAATTTGAAATTCTATTTCGGTCGAAACCTCTCACTGCGGACTCATCGACCGGAGAATCCCAAACACCTTTGCCGCTAAAATGATAAGTTTTTTCTATGTTATACAAAGTCAGTGCGAGCTTTCGAGAGGGAGTCATATCCGGGGATGGATTTGGTAATTGCGAATCCATCTTCTCCAATTCTCTTTGGACTAATGTTCTGTAAGATAATTTAGGAAAATCATTCCAGGAAGTACGAGGTCGCCGATTAACTATATGCATTTCAAAATTCACAACTTACTTCCTGTAAAGAATGAGATGGAGATTTTTCAAAATGTCTTCATTTGAATAACCATTGTTTTTCAGATAAAAGAAAGTCTCTTGTGCATAAACGAAAGGAATTTGACACCAGGCGTCGTGTCTCTTGAGAATATCGCGAATAATTTTACGATCCGTGTCTAATTCCCAATGCAACAATGTAAGCAGGTCTGCACCTTTCGGTCGATCTATCCCCTCTTCGGTGTACCTGAAAATAGGGCAAAAGTAAGAATTCACTACTAGTTATAATCGAAGTTTAGAAAAAATTTTAAACCTAATCACGTCCAATCTCATTACCTTCGAAATGCAGCATTGCCAGAGATCAATAGTGCAAAGCTAGCACACGTAACATTAAGCTCTCTTAGCTGTTGGATGCGTCTTTTCGCTCTTGGCAAATAGCATACTAAGAACAATATTCGCGGATTGTGCCAATGACCGAACAATTCCGGTATGGTAGGGATCTCCTTTAATCTTTTGTGTACAGTTTCAGGCCGATTGTAAAATATGCTAGGGCATTTTTCAATGGCAACATTTGGTATCTGGAATTCATTAAGAACCTTTGTCATACCAGGTATCTTGCCGCTTTGCTTCAATAACCTGATGTTTTTGTACAGGAAGGTTTTTGTATCCATGCCGGCAATTTGTTTCAAATCTCTTAAGATACTTTGAATACCAAACACGTCGATAAAGAACATCTGTCGATGTTTTTTCAACTGCAAAATTAATGATCACATTGACTACCTTAATTTTTAAGATAAAAGTCCAAGAAGCTGTAAAGTCGCAATGATTGCAATTGTTCGAACCTTATCTTCAGAATAGCCGATTGTATCTGTTAACAAATTCAACACGCCCTTGATTGAGGCACAGCTGGGGTATAGGACGCGCTTATATCCACCAAATATTACTTTCAGCTCTTCTTCTGTTGCACCTAGCCTCAATTTCACATAATGTCGTATGCATCGGATATGTATTTCGAGTAAGGTATTGTTATCAGTCACAGGTTCCGTAGGTGGATCATAGATCTTTTCATCAAAGTTATTCCAAATATTTTTTGTCACATCAATTTCTTCAGGCAACAGGTTATTTTGTTTCATATCGCCCAGAGTCATGGTCAAATAATGTTTGAAGCTGTAAAGATGAACAACAAAAATCAATTAGTAAGAACCATAAATATTAGGTAACATTGGTAAATATTCTCACTCCACTATCATCTCTGGCAAAATGATGGAACATCCCGCCTCTTTGAAAAAAAGAAATCGTTCGTTCAATTCTGAAGGCTGAATGGTTATTAACGGTGGGTTTGACAAAATTTGTTCGGAGGAGAATCCCTGTTCCTGTAATTCATTTTTATGCAGTAAGAATCCAAATCAATCAACCACCATGGATAGGTTGTGGAGTTTGCAGGTGAGAGCTAAAAAGCTTCATTACATATTTACCAGGCAAACGTTACAAGCGCCGGTGATTTGACTCTGCGAATAATTCTTAAGCTTTCGTATTCTCTTGTAACATTCGAGTACAGTTGATTCCTTTGTATGAAGTAGCTCAGCAATAAGCCGCGCATTCACTGGCACGGTACTTTGAGCGTGACACCATCCACGCGACAGGTATAATGTGTAAGGACATTTCTGTTTCAGAGGATGTTGATTATTTTTGCAAAATCTCACCAAGATTCTGAACATGACTCGATTATCAACACAGCTGAGATCATTGTTTTGAAATGAAATTGATGGTGTCTCGTGCGATCACGCGTCTGACATCAGGTACGGTTATATTAGGGGATGTGGGGGGTGAAGCGAGTATGGTAGAACGATCTTGGCATATCTCCGAGTGATGTCGCTAACGGACGAGAACCCCATCGATAGTCACCGTGGCACTCGAGATTTTAATTTTCATTGACTCGTTGATCAATGTGATCGTGTTTACAAGCTGACTACAGCTAACCCCAAATGACACGGATGACATTTGGCTGACAAAACCCTCTTTTGAGTTTGTGTTCAGTCAAAGTATTGTTATCTGGTGTAGGCCCGAAAATGAAGTATGTCAACGATAATTTTTACATTGAGTCTTTTGATAGAATGAATTAATGACAGCATGTCCTCACAGCTGCAGCACAGAAGTCGTGAAAAAGGAGTTGCCTGAATCCGATCTTTGCCCAGAATCAAGTGCTGTGAAATTTGCGACATCAACATGCAACGCTGCCACCTCAGCCTCTATGGAAAAAGATATCAATTGCGAGGAGTCTCATGCCAATGACTTGAAGAAGGACTCACCTAATAGTTACATTGGCAAAGGACATGTTCAGAAGGAAGGAGATATTAAGTGCGAGGAGTCTCGCCCCAATGAATTAAAGGAGGACTCACCCAATAGTGACATTGGCAAGGGACACATTCAGAAGGATGCCAGTTCGTCTGAGCTATCGGTACGTAGCGATCCATTGACCAGCGTACATGACGACACTCTGGCGACAACAGATTCTGACTCCCGGGCTTCTCCGGTTGAGGAATCTCGGGAAAAGACTAGCCGTCCAAAATCACGCAAAAGGTATCTAGATGACCCTGCCATAGATTCAGCAGTTTCCTTGTCGCCCAGAAAGTGAAATTCTTTAAATAGATTTCCTTCACATTTCATTTAATTCACCTTGTTTTTTCAGAAAAGCAAGGCCTTTGATTCCGGGTAATGCAAAGGATTGGGAGAGTAATGATTCGTGGACTTCTGAAAAGGCGCAAGAAGACTGCATTGTGGTTGCAGAAGAAATTGAAACTAAACGCAGGAAAATCAAGAGCTTACAGCAAAAGAACAGAAGGCTAAAGGTTCGACATAGCCGATTGAAAGCTGCTATCAAGGAGATGAAAGCAAATATGGCAGAAAAAATTCAATAATGAACAGGGGTTCTCCGTTTGCTCAGATCATTTGAATTTAACATCAGCATTGAATCAATTTCTTGCTAAGACCGAATATGGTTGACGAATGAGCAAGGATTTACATATTTGAAATATATCTGATAAATTGTATACATATATTTTAGGGGCTCAGCATAAAACAAAAAATGAATATGGTATGAATATAATTTATTACAGGTAAGGTGCTATTTATTGGTCATCTTCCTCATCAAACTCTTCCAAGTGATTTAATTTCAGTGCATTGGTACGATCAATTTTCAACCCCAAAGTTCCTTTCTTTTCTTTATCTTTCCTCTTCTGCTTTTGACCAACCACATATTCAGGCATCACAACTTTAGTACTTAGAAATATGGGCTTTTCCTCGCGCTCAACAACTACCACTGAATTTTTTTGGATAAACCGATCAGTAGTTTCCGGCTTCTTGAATTGAATATCTACTGGCCGACCTGGCTGTTTAAATTGGATGCTAGATGAAGTAACCAGATTAGTTTTGTTTTCACACTCCATTGGGCAATCCAAATTTTCCAAACTTTCCTCTCTTGCTCTCCGGGCTTTCAATTCCTTGAGAAAAGCAAAAGCAGTTCTGGCGTTACTGCAATCGGTCATGTCATCACTGGAAACATCGTCCAGGCTGTATTTGACCCACTTATGAGGATTTCTATGGTGATCAGCAATGCTACGACAATTATTTCGTGGTGCAGGACCTTCGGGCCTTTTAAAGATGCTTTCTTTGCCACGAAACTGCCTTGTCTCACTTTTACGCTTTTTACCAGTTCTGAATGGTCGCACTCCTCCATTATCATCCGTAAAAGATTCAACCTCCATCGGAAGATCAGCACCATTATTCTTGTCTTTGTTGCATTGCTTCTCTGCGATCGAAAGTTGATCAAACAAACGTTTTTGCCTGTCTGCAAAGGCACCGTCACCACCAATCAACGCAAATTGATTCGAAGTATGCATTGTACTTGCAATGGAAAATAAGTTGATAAAGTGAAATGGTGTTGAGCTGTTGACAGGCAATCTCTTGCAATAATAAATACTCAAGAAAGAATAAGCCAACCCCAGGCTTCCTAAAACCAACCAGCTTAGCCCAGATTACAAGTACGGGCACAAAATAGCAGTTTCCATACACATGACATTGGTTAGTCCATCACTTGTCACTCGGAAAATCAGCAACGAAATTCGACAATAGGATCTGCTACGACCACGCAAAAAAATTATCGAATAGCCTAGGCGAGGAATAAGCGAGAACTACCTGCCTTCGCTCTAGATGCCGCTACCAATCAGGTCCATTTGGATGGTTGGTTTTCAAATTTGCTATTACAGGTTATTGTAGCCGCTAAAAGTGTTTGGCCACAGTTATAGTTGAGTTGAACGGTTTTGAATAACTTTTTGCCACTTCAAATGGAAGGCGCAGGTCGAGATATAGAATCTGTGATAAAATTGTTGCGTCGACACCGAGAACTGGAGTTTCAGAATTACAAAGATCACGATAGTCGTATAAAGGCAGAAGAAACTGTCAGGCTGACAGAGCTAAGTGGTTTGCAGGGTAATTATTTGGAACAATAATTCAAAAGTCAGGAGCTACAATGTTTGATGAATTACAGATAAACAAGCTCAAATCAAGGAAAATATCACTAAGAACTTGAAGAGTCTTATCATGCAGAAGCATGGTTTACAGAAAGTTGTTCGAACTTTGGAACAAGACATCCCCAAATTACCTGTGACGCACAAATATCAATGGTGAGTACTACTTGCCTTGGGATTATATATTCCTACCATTCATATTAAAACGATTATTCTAAAAAATCTCAGGGACGCCATAAACTTTGTATCGGATTCCATCAAATTTGTGAACAGCTTTCCAGAGATAAATAAGTCTGTTACACCTGAGAATAACATCGACACATTAAAGTTGTGCCAGGAAATAGTGAGTTGATTAATATTGGACCATTGTGCGGAATATTGGAACCAAATAATCCATGATTATTTTTTTTTCAGAATGCATGTGGGGAATGTGCCAACCAAGCATTAAGCAGATCAGTAACTTGTGTTGATCAAGTGGTAATTTTCAAAGAGGACACAGAGATAATCAGGAGTCATTTCTCACTTTCATGTGGTATGCTTTCCTTGGTTGAATCTATCAATAAATTTTGGTATCCAAATGTGTAATGTCTGTCACTTACTTGTTACAAATTTTATTTTTCCAGATGATGATCCTGCTATGACTGGACGATGACAGTGGAACTACAGTAAGCTGATTGACTACATTTAATCAACCTCCTGTATTCTCATAAATGATTGTTGATCTCAAGCCAACACTTTAATAAAATACTTTTTTAGAGATCCCACGGTGCTTAGTTCATAAAATTACTTAAAATTCATAACACCTTCATTTTTTTCATTCAGTGAAGCTCTTGCCCGTCTGATAAGTCGTAACTCGCATTGACTTCATTAGCCAAGTCTATCTTCAATAAGACCAAATGTGGGTCTACGATGTCCTAAAAATAATATATGTCATACTATTACTTCAGAGAAAAAATGTCAACAACCAGTGACAAAATAAAAAATTCCTAATGAGGTCACCTTAAAATGTGTTGACATTTGCGAATCAGACAAATACTGGGAGGCAAGGTATTCTTGATTCACGTTATGACTAACTGGCATAGTTCTTTCTACATCTTTCTCAGGTTTATCTACTTGAGTCATCCTCAGTGCCAATCTTTCCCTGATATCAAGGGCAATAACATTGTTAGATGTGTGAATGAATGAAATATAGTATTTGCTTTTTAAGAATAATTGGCTACCTTGACAAAGTCAATTTTTCAGCAGCAAGTTTATTTTCACGTTGTGCCAATGTTTGCGATTGCAGTTGTAGTTGTTCAAGGGAGGCTTTTTGTTGTTCCTCGAGGTGATGAGCTTGTTTCAGAGCTTTGAGGCCTTCGTCTCTTTTTTCCAACGCCGACTACAATAAGTTGATGGAGGAAATTTTTGTAGATAAATAAATATATACGGTGATGCAGATAGGTGGATCGGATTTTTACCTGGGTAAGATCTTCAAGTTCTTTGGCACGAAGTGTCAGTGAATTTTCTTTATCCACAAGTTGCTGTTTCTGTACTTCAAGTTCAGCTAATCTCTCCCTCCACTTTTGTCGTTCACGATTCGCAAGATTAGATGCATCTCGTGCGGTGCACAGAGCAGCCTCCAGCTAAAGTTGGGAATAAATACTATTCCAAGTTTGAGATAATAATTCAATACAGTGATTATACTAAATACAAACTTCAGCCTTTGCAGTTTCACTATCGTCAAGTTTTAATCTCCTCAGTGTCTCTAGTTTGGCTTTTTCTGCCGCGATGCCATGCCGTTCTTCAGCCAGCTGCTTGGTCTGCCTCTCCTGTTCTTTGATCCATGCATCTTTCATTGTCTTTATCGAAAGCGAATAAAAAAATCATTTTCTATCAACATAGCGGAAAAAAAGATTAAAATGTATTTCAGGTGATCATCATACTTGTATATGGCGACGTTCCCATTGAATTTGCGTATCAAGCAATTCCTTTTCTTTAACTAGTGCTTCCTCTCTACTTTTTAGCCTACTATCAGCTTCTCTATTCTCTTTGAGATAACTATCGAATTCGGAAATTAAACGTAAGGTTTCACCATCCAATCGCCGTGTTGCCTGTGCTACCTCCTTGCGATCTACTTCAAGGCACTCGTGCTGCTTTTTCAAATATTCCTTCAAGTCTAAAAATATGGTGATCGAATTAACGATCAGTAATTAAATAACAGGACAGGATTCGTACCTTTTATTTCTTCGATTTGTTGGTTCAGAATTAGTTCTTTAGCCTGGTCACTTTCCATGGTACGTTTTTCAAGTTTAATTTTCATTTCCCCAATCTCAGTCAGTGTAACTTTCATTGTTTGTAGAGTGTCATTGAGACTTACAGTCTGAATAGTGGCATTGCTTATATTTTCTCGTTCAATCTCCTTAGCCCTGCTGATATTTTCAATTGTCTCGATATATTCTTTCTGCACCAGCTCTAAATTGCGATGTTGTTGATCCTGTATCTCTTTTATGCGTTTTGTATACTTTTGCTGTGAAAATTTACTACATTAACTGAAATGTAAATGCTTATGAGTAAATAAAAATCACGTGAAAACATCGATTCAGTCTAAACCCAAACGAGGTATTCGTATAATACCTTCTGGTCTTCGATTTCCTCACCATGCGCTATCTTCAGGAGTTCTTGCTCTTCTTTCATCTTCTGTATTTTCGCCTCGTAATCGGCTTCCATTATTTCAGCATCCTGGCGTAGGCGCTTTTCTAATTTCACCATACGCTCATCAACAATTTCTATATGCCTCCTGAAAGAGAATATCGATAAAAATGCAGTTACACAGACTAGTGAGACTACCCTTCGAATGATAGGTTTTTCACTCACGTATAAGATTCTTCTATAATTGCTATTTCTTTTTGATGCTGGTCTTTCAGTCTGTCCAGGATGTTTTCAAAATAAAATTTCTCCGCTTGTAATTTTTCGAGGATATGCTCAAATTCATGTGAATGATTTTTACTTGCATCAGTATCTTTACTTATATCATCTAGGCCTATTACCGATGATCCCATTGGTACCGAAGTAGGCTGAGCCAATAGCACCTAGAAATTAGTTGGGAAGAGAAATTTAATTTTTGCTCTTAAAAATGGAAAAAAAAACCCCACAAAACCTACCTGTAAATGAGAGTTAATCCGCTCTTGCTGTGCCTTCATTTGAGCCTCAAGTAATTCTTGTCGATCAATTTGTCTCTTGATAAGAATATTGAATTGTTTTTCCTGATCGTTGAGTCTAGTTCTTTGGCTCTCAATCATTTTATTCCATTGCTCGCTTTGCTTGGACAACGTGGCTGCTGTTCTCAACTCATGCTCCTGTTGTTGCAACGACATCAAAGTCGCATGTTGATTAAATTGATTGCTGCTTAGTACTGATAGATGTTGGGAATAATCTGGTGGTTGTTCCGAACCAAAAACAGTTGAGAGGTGGGCAGTATTCTCTGCTGTTTCATTCAATAATGTGTGATGCTCTTTCAAAGCTATATCTGCAGGTTTTACAGCCAGCAGAACTGCTTCCTTTCTAGCTGATGCACTGCTCTCCATCGATTGCTTTGGGCCACCTAGCCACTCAGGTAAATCTTCCGTTGGAAACTCTATAGTTTTACCAGTGTCCTTCATTACGGTTGATTCATTATTTGACTTATTGTTAGAGGACGAGGTGTAGTCTGGTCTTGATGTATTTACCTGGTACATAGAATAATTCAAACTTCCATACTCTTCTTACACCTATGACTTACTGTATCATACCTCAGAAGTATGTGCTCTGGATATTTCAGCTATGCCAGTTGGAGATGATGAAAACATTCCAAGAGGATCAATAATGCCACCTGAGCTCCGTCTACCTCTACGAGATTCTCGTGGGGCAGAAGCAGTTGGAGCATATCTCACAGGATTAGAAGATTTCGATAGCAGTTCGGACTTGTTCTGTATTTCAGAGATTTTTAATCCAGCAGTAGTGGGCTCCTTTGGGATATATGTGTCTTTTGCGCTGGTTGACTTGGACTTGCTGCCAAACAGATCCTCCATCAGGGTTGACTTCTTGGACTTTTCTGCAATGCTACTACTCCGTTCGTTAGAGCTTGGTACTATTTCATCATTAATGATATTATCAGAGCGTGTGAGTGTGTGAGATCTGAGTTGCTCATTCGAAACCATCTTTGACGTTGTACTTGATAATCCTGACCACTCATCAGCCTTGACAACCACTTTTTCAGCTGCTTCTGTTGTCTTTTCAACTATTGGGTCTATCATTAGCTGTGTTTTACCTTGTTGCACATTTCCATCTGAGGAATCTGTGTTTTTTATGCCAAACAAATCTGATATACGACTACTTTTTACACCAGTACTCGATGGTGCAGGATTAATTTGTAAATCATCTTCATCCGACAGTAAATCAGCCAGAGGATCTTCCTCATTAAAATCTGAAAGGAATACCATTGCATGAGCTGAGTATGAAACGATCGAGAATGTTCATATAGAAAAATTAGTGAACCAACGAACCCTGAAACGCAACTTTCTTCTTGACTCCAGGGGAGTTTTTCCTTTTTGGAAGCGTCCCAAATAAATCATCATCTAATTCATCCATGTCTTGTATAAAATTCTGCTTTTCGTTCACGTTTATTTATTGCCGAATCGACACTGACACATGTAGGTACACGACGTTTGTCGACGGCGTCTTTCCCGTTGCCATGACGATAGCGCTGAAATGTAGCAGACAACCCAAGGGTGGCGATACTCGTCGGTTATTGTTGCGGTTGCAATGCCGTCAACGGTCTGTCAAGTTCGCAGTAAAAAGTCTATACTGATGAATCGTGACACTTCTCAAACTGTGAGTTATTAAATCACCGAACTACAATTAGTGTAATCAAAGAGTTGTCTGTAGTTCGATGGTATTATTATTTACGATCAGATGTAACAATTCGACACTCCTTCAATGTCATGGTTACAACGCAATGGCGAACAGCAGTTACGAAATAGGAGTACGAAAGTTATATTACCAATGTGACCTATGCCAAAAAGCAATAACCCATCCAACCGTTGTGACCAAAAATAATCTATGCGCTGTATTAACAAATTAAGAAGTTGGCATCTGCTCCTACAAAGAACACTGATAAATATATTAATTGAGTAAACATCAAGGATAATAAACAATTAAAATGGACGTGATCAGCATTGAAAGTGGTGATAATGGAATCAGGACGTTCAAAAACTCCCACAATACAATACGCTGCAACTGTGTGAATTCCAATTCATTATGCTACATCGTCATCACAGTTGCTACGCTCGCGTTTCTCGGGGCCATTGTATTTGTCTGTCGTGACTATATAAAGACTTTGCTCTACTGGATAGAGCACCAAAATCCTTGGCTAGTCACCATAATTTTTATTGGCCTATTTACCATTGTGTCGTTTCCTATTGTTATTGGATATTTATTCCTGATCGTTGCAAGCGGATATTTGTTCGGCGTTTTGAAAGGCATTACCATGGTCTTATTAGCAGCCAACTTGGGTATAGCTATAGCACATGGTACCCTGGGAGCCTTGTCTTCAAGACTGCCCATCGGGGCTCTGCTTCGAAGTGATACAGCACGAGCAATTCTCAGAGTAATTTCAGGACCCCAGGCCTTCAAAGTTGTTCTTTTTGCCAGACTCACACCAATACCGTTTGGGCTACAAAATACAATTTTTGCAGTAAGTTTTAAACTGGCAACATTAAATTATAGCTTGCCTAGCTCAATACAACCTAGATAAGATTAATGTATTAGCGCACATAACTATTAATATTCAACTGAACAAGAGCTTCCCACTCAAGGTTTAGCTGAAGTTATATCTTCCACAAAATAAGAGCTCAGGATTTCCAGCCTGATTTTAAAAATTTTCCTATTTTTCCAGGTGAGCAATCTTAGTGGCTTCCGGTATCATCTTGCAAGTGCAATAGGCTTGCTACCAGCTCAATTAATAAATGTTTATTTAGGAAGCAGTTTAAGATCTATGCAGGATGTACTTGAAGACAGATCAACAGCAGCCACTGGTTATGTGGTATTTTGTTTTCAGGTAAGCAGGATTATCTGAACATTTGTTAATTAGTACCAGTCTCTCCTTTAAATTAATCAAATTGATAACCTCTTCCAGATACTGATTGGTGTGTCGCTTATGGTTTATATAGTGCAAAAAGCAAGAAGGGAATTACAATTAGCATTGCTAGAAGCTGACCTAGCATCAATGGCTGATACCCCACATTTTCTCCTTGATACTCTTCCTGACTCAAAGATGGTTTTGTCCAACTTCATTGCTTGATAATCGATACTAAAAATAATCAGAGATAATTTTATCTCTGCATAAACCCTAAAGACGACAGGGTAATATCAAAACAAGGAATATTCTAAAAAAATATTTTTTGATTAGGGCTCGACTATGGTATACTAGTATTTTGATGTGATCCAGAGTTACGTGGAATTGAGAATGGATACCACTGAAGCATTTTCAATTTCTAAACAGTAGACAAACTGATAAAAACCTCATGCCAAAGACTCGATTGATTTGTGGTTGAAAATGAAGAGCAAAGTTATAGTTTGTCTACCATTGATTGAACCAAGTAATTGGATTACAAATATTGCGTAAAGATTGATGGTAAAATTCTGCAATATCTTTTTTAAATCAATATTGAACTGACGAACTTTTTGAACGTGCCAAACTATGTAGGCATAATTATGCGAGTATACTGTGATCGCTAATTTTCTACCCACAATTCAATGCGGTTTTCATACAATATTTCAGTTGACAATCCCCATATTTATACCATCCCCCTAATTATTGCTCGAACCGAATTGGATGTGCATTTACGTGGACTATTTCTTCGTTTGTGAATATAGTTCGATAAAGTATTTATTTTTTTATCAATGCTACAACTATTGTATGCAACGTATAGTTAATCATATATTGATGATTCTCTACAAGGACAGACTGTAGTTGCATCAGAGTGGCTCGATTCTTGGAGCTGACTGAGTTAATGCTCGAACCAAAATTGAAGCAAACTTTGGTGTCAACTATTCTGCCTCTCTCACAGGCAGATACAACTCTCTCGAGCGTAAACTATGACTGGCGTAAAATTACAATTTATAAAGTTTATGAAATTGTATCATACATGATTATGAAAAAAAAAAAAAATTTAATTAGTACTCGGAACCTACTCTTGAACTCAACATAGATATTATTTATATTATTAACATAATTATTAACATAATTATTAACATTGGATCTAATCACTGGGAGTAGCAATAACTCAACTAATTAATTTTTAAAAGAAGAAGTATTACGATGATTGAAAAATGTGATCTGTTGGCAATATCTTTCTCTTGATACTATACTAACGACTACATGAATATATTTTAATATTTTTTTTAATCAAGAATCAAGTGTATTTTTTTTCTCGCGTTGAAATAAATATCAATAAAGTTGTTGTCTAGTGCATTTCTCAAAGTTGTGATATACATAGTATATAAAAACATGCATACCTATGCATTGTAGGTCTATTCTGATTTTTCGGGCTTCCACGAAGATTTCATCTGATAAACTGTTCAGTCAGACAATGAGAAGCTAAAAAAAAAAGAGTTACTGTAATCTTTGCAGTGATCAGCTTGCTACAACACGATATCTATCCTACTCACTAACAAACAAGTCATTGTTAATTATATTGAACAAATAACATTGTGTTCTCTTAATTTATTGTTATAAAAATTTTTCGAAACTTGCATTATTATACGGTGTACATTTCTGAAGTAAAGTTATTGACCATGCATATTTATTTGAAATGCATAAGGCTTGAGCAATAACTTCAATGGTGGTACGGATGTTATCATATATCCTAATTTGACTTTGTAAAACCAATAATTATTATCACTTAATATTTAGAATTGCCAGAATCTCGTTACCAGTGTGAATGTTCAAAATTTCATGAGACTCCATAACAGTTTTTTCTGAGAAAGCACACAACTGTTCAGGTATGGCTAGAAAAGCATATTAAGGATAATTTTATTTTCTATAAAGAAACAGTTGAATAATCCATGATCGCTGCTTTTGCCGCATCTTAAAGTTTATGTAAATGCTTATACATGCTTATCAAACAATAAAGTATTTTGTTATTAATCTTTGATGTACTTTATTTAAATTTTATTATTCATAAACTTAGATAACAGTTTATGTACAAACCCTAAGGAGTCAAACACCATTGCAGTACACAGATTCCTCATTATGTGAATATCTGTACTTAAGATTCTGAATCGCTTTATTTATTACTTCTACAGTGAAATCCGCATCAGCTTTCGTCACGCACAGAGGAGGTTTTATTCTCAGCACCTGTGATACCATTTATTAATCACACCTGTGAAAAAAAGTTGGTCAGGGATATAAAGGAATTCAACTTACATTTGCACGGAGTCCACCTTTCCCAACAAGCACACCCATGTCTTTAATTTCTTCGAATAATTCAATCATTTGTGACTGTGGCAAAGGCTCTCTGGTCTCTGGATTAGAAACCAACTCGACACCAATCATTAAACCTTTACCCCTCACATCACCAATAACTGTTGGATGATCCAACTGCAATGCCCCCAATCTTTCTAATAAGTGAGTCCCAACATGGAATGCATTTTCCTGGAGCTGTTCTTCCTCAATAATCTGAAGTATTATTAATATTCAGATTTTTTTTTGACACAACATTAATTGCATTGTGGGGTAGCGTCTTGTGAATTGTTTTCATGTGGACTTGTTCAATGAGGCAACGGATTTTGGGACCTTGTGAACCCTCATTTGAATAGGAGAGGAGAAATAGTTAATGTAATGAACTAGATATTTGCAATTCAAATGGGAAAACTCGCGATTTGAATGAGTGCATAGCTGCACTGTAATACATAACTTAAGAAATACTTCTGCACGGTGTGTGCACTCACATCCAATACCGCAGAGCCTACAGAACATGCTATAGGATTCCCTCCGAAGGTATTAAAATGTAGCGCCTGCTTCAGGGTGTTTGCAATAGCCGGTCTCGTAACAACAGCGCCCATGGGAAAGCCATTGGCGATACCCTTTCCCATAGTGACAATATCGGGTTCAACTCCGTGACCTTGAAATCCCCAGTAATGTTCTCCAGTACGACCAAATCCAGTCTGTACTTCGTCGGCAATACACACACCCCCATGATGACGTATAAGTTCATAGACTCTCGATAAATATGACCTTGGAAATTGTACAGTTCCACCTACACCCTTCCACGCATAATACAATAATATATGTTCAGCTGAAATCCAAGATCAATACAAAATAAATCTCCAGTGCCAAACTCACTTGGATACTCTCGGCAATAAAAGCGGCAACCCGGCCATTATTCGGCAGGCTAAATTTGAAAACTTCTTTCATTTGCTCAAAGTATTTGTCCGATGCAAGGCAAGTTCCACCGGTACACTGACATTTTCTGTTACCTGGTGCTATGGGACTGTCACGACATCTTGACCCACCCCAAGGACCATGATAGACATCAGGATTAGTGACCTAGTGTCCAAGATGACAAAATATAAATTAGGTATTATAAGAGGTCAAAGTACGTTAGAACAGTGTCCTGCGATCGATTTCAGGAATACTTCATTTTTTACCCCAAAATCGACAAAAATCCAAAGGGGTATACCTTAGATTTTTGTCGATTTGGGGTCAAAAATCGACATTTTTTTAAATCGATCGTAGGACACTTTTCTGACGTATTTTGACCTCAGGAACACGAATCCGCAAGTTAAACTGATCTATCTATAAAATTGATCGAGTTATCGCCAATTTATCGCTCCGAAAAGTAAAAAATTTAAGATATCTCCATGGGATTTATTCCTAGCTCAATTTAATTGACGGATTCGTGTTCCTGAGGTCAAAATACGTCAGAAAAAGGCCCTACGATCGATTTTAAAAATACTTCATTTTTTGCCCCAAAATCGAAAAAAATCTAAGGTATACCCCTTTGGATTTTTTCGATTTTTGGGCCAAAAATGAAGTATTTTTTAAAATGATCGTAGGACACTTTTTTAACGTATTTTGACCTCAGGAACACGAATCTGCAAGTTAAATTGATCTATCTAAAAAATTGATCGAGTTATCGCCAATTAATCGCTCCGAAAAGTGAAAAAATGAAGATATCTCGATGGGATATTTTTCTAGCCTAATTTGGTCGACGGATTCGTGTTCCCGAGGTCAAAATACGTCAGAAAAGGGTCCTACGATCGATTTTAAAAATACTTAATTTTTGGCCCCAAAATTGAAAAAATCTAAGGTATACCCCTTTGGATTTTTTCGATTTTTGGGCCAAAAATGAAGTATTTTTTAAAACGATCGTAGGACCCTTTTCTGACGTATTTTGACCTCCGGAATCCGAATCTGGAAGCCAAATTAATCTATCTATAAAATTGATCGAGTTATCGCCAATTTATCGCTCCGAAAAGTGATAAAATTAAGATATCTCCATGGGATTTATTCCTAGCTCAATTTAATTGACGGATTCGTGTTCCTGAGGTCAAAATACGTCAGAAAAAGGCCCTACGATCGATTTTAAAAATACTTCATTTTTGGGGCAAAAACGAAGTATTTCACAAGCGGTTACCCCCTCAGTTTTCTGCAGTATTATAGACTCCACGTTGGAATAGTTACCAACATGAATATGTCCAGATGGTGCGTTGACAGGATATCTCCAAGTTGACAATGCTGTGGATGCTGCCGCCGTATGGCTACCTCCATGATAGCCATTCTTCAATGATACGATATCATGAGCGCCGGTATAAAGTCGTGCCATTAAAAAAGCAAGTTCTGTTGCTTCTGAGCCACTATTAACTAGGTAAACAACTGACAAGTCCCCAGGCATTTTTGCCACTAATTTTTTAACATATTCCTGTAGACGAGGCTGCAAATAGATCGGCGTTGTATGCCCTAGGCGATTCATTTGCTGCAGTACGGCAGAAATGACCTTCCTGTTTGGAATACCAATTCATTACTACAGTCTTTCATTTTCGAATCCTTAGGTATTTTTTTCAGTAACTCACGGATGGGAATGACCAACTGATACTGTAGCAACACCGGCAAACATATCGAGGTATCGTTTTCCGTGGTGGTCCCAGAGCCACTGACCAAAACCTTCGTGCATCAACAATGGTTTTTTGTAGAAAGGTACCTGGCAAGGTGCTATATGTAATGCAGCTGTCTCCCTTACTGTATCATAGCTTTCGCCCTAGGAAGTGATCATCTGAATCTTTAGTTCCAGTTTAGAAGTGTGAAAAGATTATTTTGTGTTCCTATGAAATAATACACCGTACTCTATAAGGAGAAGGTTCGTGACTGCACGCTGGCATTTCTGGTATCTGTGACGCGCTGAACTTGCGTAGATAATTCCATTGTGTATGTCTCAAATCTTCAAAACAAGATAAAAAAAAATCAGCTACCTCCTCCAGGTTTTAAAAGACAGCAAATGAATCTGAATTATTGAAGAAAAAAAAAGATGCAGGGACTTACATTGTCTCAGGAGTGCCATTATCACGAATTTCGATTGCAAAATGTAATTTGAACCGGAATTTTAAAAAATCCAACAGAAGCTCAGCTGCTCACCCTTGGAAAATCACTTCGTTATTGTCGATTCGGTGACGACCGAATCAACAATCACGAGATCTTTTATAATTCGTATGTAAATGCCTCATATCGTCATCGACCTTTAGTGTCAATTCGAAAAGGCTATTATAGTGGCGTGTTGCATAATTTATCTCAGGGCATTCACATGGGAGAGTTATGATGTTGTGCGACACGACTGGGCTATTTGATTAAATGTTAAATAACACGATTGTTGGGAGAGAATAAGATTTTGGTCTTTTTAATTATCGTAAGTTCTATAAGTATTCTCTTAAAATTAATAAACCCGATATAAATATATCCTGTGCCACATTTTGTACTCGTAAATATTATCCTTTTGAGTTTTTTTTTTTCAGAATTGGTATCTTAAAATTTTCACTTGTTATTCTAAATGGTATATGCACAATATACAGAATACAATTGATTAAATAAGATTTGCATAATTAATTTAGGTAAATTAAAAAATAAATAATATCACACTCAAGAGAATCATTCATGGAGTTATCCTCAATGTCATGAAGGCTAAGTATGTGTAGGTGTATACCAACAATATTAATATAAAATCACAAAATCATATCACAATAGTGCCTATATATTATAATTCTAAATATTTACAAAGGAAAACCAAGACTTTTGATAATTTACAAATGTCAAAGGAGATATTTTTAGAGAATTAACTGCACTTTGAAGATAAATTGTAGCTATTTCCATGATTAGAATTAATAGCAGAATAACTCCATTGGCAATCAAAGAATATATCTACTACAATACAACAGCTGCCTCCCAATATAATTTGGCACAAAGGTTACAATTATATTTTAGATCTTTGGTGTTGATGAATAGTGGCTAAATAAGACTATTTTGGGGATGAAACGAAGACACGATTAGCATCGGATTTAGCTTAAATAAATGATATTCTTGAAAGTAAGTACAAACTTGTCAGACGGGTACCGATTCTAGTGAAGATCACTGATCCGGATACTAATTGCAAATTATTCCGATGCATGACATACGTAATTTCACCGGCGTAACAGACTTGCGATTAGGCAAGTTTAGTTAAATAAACGTTGACACTATGCTATCTTTTTTCTACAAATTATCTTCACTGGCAGTAAGCAAGAACTACGTGTATACTAGTCGCAATCTCCTATTCACCCCAACCCTAAACATATATCAAGTTGAATCATCCTTCAAAGGGTTTGAGCTTCATCAGATAATCATGCAAATATTTTTTAACCTTAGATCTATTTTACCTAATAATTAATATTATATTATAAACGTTTCCACCTACGCACTGCCGTGAACATTCTAAATGTTCAAAACGGAATCCAGGATAATTTAAATGTAAAACTCAACGTTAATTCTTTAAAAATTGCAACAATCACTTTGACTAGAAATAACTAATTGTTAAAATTCAAAAAGATGGTGAAACTGTGAGATGAAAATAATAATTTACGAAAAGTCTGTTATAATTAATTTTTATGTGACTCCAGGCCAAGGCGTGTGTCAGGATCATATATTCTAGATAGAAGAATATATTAATGCTAAAAGCTAAATAACAACTTTTTCAAACTTGCTACCACGTGTGCATCCTGTCAAATGTCAAATTCACAAGAATCATCAATGTCCTAAATTTGACAATATTCTAACAAAAATAACGAATAATCACGACGACGATTGGTTTTTTCGTTTTTTTAAATGCAGCAACCATCGCGATCTTGCTAAATAGTAAACACTAAATGTCTAATTCCCAAAATACTAGACTCCCTTTACACTATAATTATTTGGATTTCAGTAGAGTATGAAAATTTGTTTTAGAAATCAGTAATAACCAGAATAATGGTGGTATCCAGGTCTAGGAGGGTGATAAGGAGCTGGACTTACCGGATAAGTTGGGTTGTATCCAGGAGGTGGGGGAGAAAGAATTCGGCCATCGACCGTATCAGGCACAACATGCGAATTCGAGACACCTGGTGGTTGCGGACTTGTCAGTAGCCGTGTTCCAGTCCCATGCAAATGATGAGACCTAGAAAGGCTCAAATCCACGCTATGTCGTCCTCCTGGAGTCAAGTCTAGGCTAACTACTCTGAGAACGTCGTTATGTGGATAAGGAGGCGGAGGAGGTGGGGGAGACATCGAGTAGCCCCCTGTTCTACTGAGATCCACGGTTTGCCTTTCCGTAATTTCATAGAGGTGATGATGATAGCGAGCATTTTGTACCTGGGCGCCAAAACTGTGGTGAAACCCTCTAGCCGACATATCCAAGCCTTGAAGTTCACTGCTGTTCAACACCAGAGGCTCGAAATTTGATCTTTCCCTTCCAAAATCCGATTCAATGGCATCGTACTTGTATGAAGTAGACAGGTCGAGTTGCAGAGCTTTTTCTTTTACAGAGAGACTTAAATTTTGGGCAACAGAATCGCCTTCGTCGCTAGAAAGGTTATCCGTTGGTACCTGATGGTGGTGCACATCCTGATATCTTGGATTCGGCGTCACGGCTGGGGACACTAAGTCTTGCACATGAATATAATTATTTGGAGATGAAACCCGGGGCAGATCTTCGTGGTGTAAGTACTGCTCGATATTATGAGTTCTTGCATTCATGTAGTCGACAGGTCTGTGCAGATGATAATCCATGTGTAAATGATTAGGCGGAGTATGACGATTGTCCGGGGTTGGTGCAGGAGACATCAACTCTTGATGTTGAATGTAAGAATCCAGGTGTGTATCTGGAGATCTCTGAGGCATAGGTGATTGTAAATGTGTGGAAATCGAATATAAATTTGTATCTCTGTCGTTATCTTCTAAAATCGGACTAGAAACGGCTCCAATGTCTCTCTCCGCAGCATCCAATGCTGCCTCTACCAAAAGACTGGCATTAGAACTTTCTGTTCGCCTGTAAACATTCAGACCCAGCTTAGACTCGTCGATGAGGGCTTGCGTTATTTTATCCTCTTCTTTTCTCTCCTCAAATTCATAGACATCTGATGAAGCAGATGAAGGCTGGGGCCCGGTAAGTATTTCTGGAGTTGCAGGCGTATTGAACTCGCCCATCCACTTTTTACTTCCCTTACTTTGCAGCCTAGAAGTTGCATATAAATCACCTTCAGTACGAATATTCTCCACACTAGATTCTATGTTGTCAGGTATCTGCAGAGTACTTGGCTGCGGCGATGGGAGCTGTCGACTTTCATGATCTAATTCATCCTTAGCCGGAAGTTCTTCGTTGTGTTGATATTCTATCACCTCTGGTTCGGTAGCTTTGATTGGTGTCTCGGTTTTTAAACTGCTTTCCGAACTGCATTCGTCCAATGATGGTAAACTGTTACTGTTGTCCTAAACATCAGAGTAATCATGGTTGTCATCTCTTACGATCTTTTCAAGTGAAGCAGAAAATAAATACACATACCTGGGAATTATGTCGACTCAATTTAGGCGTTTTTCCGCGACCCGTATCCTCGATTAGACCCCCGCTATATGCATCGAATGTGTAGGCTACAGAACGTTCGATTTTGGGCATCATTTCTTCGGTCAGGCCATGTACTTTTTTGTAGTGAAATTGCAAGCATTGTTTCGTCGTGAATGCAGCCTTGCAACTATTTTCTTTGCACCTGAAAAATGAATTGTAGTGTGACACTGTGATCGGAGATGCAATCGGAGGTATGGAGATTTTTAAAATAACATACTTGAAAGGTTTGACTCCGCTATGCGTCAACATATGAATCTTGAGGTTGCTTTTATTTTGGAACATCTTCCCACAACGGTCACAAGTAGCTGCTCCAATAACATCCTTGTGATGTACCTCTTTCATGTGCCGCTGCAATGCTGCTCGCGACCCCAAAAGTTTCAAACATAACTTGCACTGGAATTCTCTGAGGACTTCAGACATATCTAAAATATATTCACGAAAAAGAAATAAGGGAAAGTTCTCGAGTTTTGACAAGACAAGATCCGTTTATTTTAAATCTTACCGCTGTGCATTCGCTTGATGTGAACTTTCAACTTTTGGGGCTGACAAAATTTGCGACCGCAAAAATCGCAGAGAGGCCGTGCTCTCTGCGGATTCTGGGAGCATCCATAAGTTCTGTGCATTTCAAGATAGTTGAGCCGCAGGAAAAACTTTTTACAGTACTGGCATTGGTAAGCTCCACGACCAGCGTGTAACTCGGCAGCGTGCTTCATGATATTATCTTTTCCCAAAACGGCGGCTCCGCAAACCTGAACACAACAAAATTCGCGTGTCGACTAAATTCGAATTCTGACAATTTTTTTAGATTTTGAAATAGTTCTCTTCATTTTATTCACCTTGCAATGATATTTTCTGATAGTGAGGCTGTAGTTGGTATCATGAAAGATGCAGCAATGGAGGCGATAATAAATCGGGTGAGCAAAATTCAGATTACAGCCTCCACAGTCTATAAAAAAGATGAATTTATACAATTGTCTACCGGAGATCTTTCTTTACTTCGTTATTTTGCATACATAAGTACAACTTACTCGTCTTATCCATTTTATTTTTTCGCGTCCAAGCTGAGGATTGAGAATCTGCCCAGTAAGTCAACTCAGTCCCGAGAGAAATGTTCTGTGTTGTGACCAAGTGAAGCTCTCCTTGTCTGGTTACAACAACAACGTTTCTCTCTTCCCTTGTATCAGCAGGTCGCATATAGCGAACCCAATTACTTCTCAATGGATCTGTGGTACTGATGTATGTGGTCTTACCATTATGCTCCATCTGCAAGGACAAGTATTTTTAATCCATTGAAAAACAACTGGGGTAGAGCTCAATCGAACATCTTACCTCCCAGATATGTCTCATTGGGAAGTCATCTGGAATATCCATTTCCTTCACAGGAATACCGACGAGTGGGCCTAGGCTGGCATACATCGGGACTTGACCCTTGGCATACACTCCAAGTCCGTGGTCCCGATTAGATACCTTAAGTTCCAAGCACTTTGGCAATGAATCTCTGGCATAGACTGGTCTATCTTTGTCAATAATCAACTGTTTCTCTTCACTTTCTACTTTAATTCTCTGCTTTGATTGTTCTACGTTTATCTGGTCCTCGTCTGATTCAAAACCATCGTCTGCAGGTTTATCATAGCCTTCTGACATCGGGTCATCACAGCGGACTATCTTCTGGACTTCAGGATTATCGTTATGCTCATTCAACCAGTCGTCATAAGAGGTAGAATCAGGAATTGCAAACTGAGGTTCCAGCAGTGGGCAAGCATCCTGCAAATGACGAGTGTTGCATTCTTGACACAGCTTTATTTTTATTGCTAATCTCTGTGGTTCAGTCAAAGAATTTTCCAGGGTTGTTTCAATTGGTGTGCTATCAGGAATTGCAGGAGGAAGATTAGCGATGACAGAAATGAGCTCCGTATTTTCTTCAGGAACAACAATTCCATTTTGTGGTGCTTTACGCACATCATGATGTTTTTTATTCTTGTGATCACCAGTATGCTTGTGCTTTTTTTTACGATGTTTATGGGCATGCTCTTCTGTCAGGTTGGCGGACGCATTTTTGACATTGGTCCCATCTTTAGTGGCCTCATTTCTGATTCGTTTTCGTTTTTTACGGCCTTTTCGCTCATCAGAGGACTTATTAACTTTCAGTTCCCGGGTATTATCTTGATCAAGAATTTTGTGGTCACCATCCAAATCTGAATCGGATAAATTCGAATTTTCAGACTTCTTGTTGACATTTTCTTGCACACCCAGATCCTCTGTTATATCTGTCTCAATTGCTAACACAACCTTCTTCTTGCAGGTATTTACAATCGGTGACTTGTTGTTTTCATTCTTTGCTGGAGAAATCACTTCTGTCTTATCAGATAACACAGTTGAGGTATCGATGTCTGCCAATTCTTTAGACGAAACATCCGTCTCCGTGGTACCATTGCCAAAGCCATCTCTAGTCCTATTTACATCTTCAGCAAACTTTATCCTACCTATATCTTCAGTCTTTGGTTTTTCTAAACCTACCTGTGTACCAGATTCTTGGAATTTACTCTCCTTGACGTAGCACTCAGCTTTGCTGTTCACATGGCTTTCATCAATAGGTTTTCTCTTGATATCAAGTGAATCGTCGTTGGTCTTTTGAGCCAGAGGTACAACTACCTCATTTTGTTCATTTAATTCTAACGACGTACCTCCCAAATCCTTGCAGTGTTTTTTCTTCTTGCGCTTGACTTTATGATGCTTGGTTTTACTTTTGTGATGCTTATTCCTAGAGCTTCGACGGACATGTACTTTAACAATATCTGCAATGGTTTCTGTCTCCTTTTCTTGAATTTCACTGCCATTTGATGATAACGATTCTGGCTTTGTTGACGGCAATGGTAGTTGTTTGCGGGGACTCCGACGCAATGGCTCCTCCGTTTCATCCACTGCATCTTCAACAGTGGCGGTAGCAGGACTATCTCCCTCGTTGCTACTGTCAGCTTTCCAGTCACCTCCATTCTGACATCTCTGGTTCAGCCTATTAACAGTCACCAATAATACAAATGTGATGTAGTTAATATTAAGTTGAAAGTATTTTCGAATGAACGCGCGATTTAATGAAGAGTAGGGGGCGTAGTGGAGTTTTCGTTTGACGTTTCACAAGCCAGCCATTGCCAGCAGTTGCTTCGGTATAAGTGACAGCTACCCCCTCCCACACGATTTGCAGACTTGGATAATCCATCGCACAATGCGTATCGCCAAGCAGAATAATATGCCGATTGTTTAGTAATAATTTCAGTAAATACCTTGGCGAAGATTCACCCAAGTCCAGTAAATGCCCAGCGAGGTCTTCGTCCGTGGCGAGACCTAGACGTTTTTTTAATAGGACCCATCGTTTCCCGTTCACAACACCGATGTGTATGCTTCGGTAATGTTTATTCTCGGCGGCGTTAGCCCGAATAGTTGGTCGAACGTAAGAACGTTTTGTTCCTGACTCTATCGCATGCCTCGAACTGTTTTTTGGCATAACTACATCCTAGTCCTTCAGGATTAAAGCGGAAAAAAGTTAAGGACGCGAACCGATATCACCCTATCCTCTTTATGTCATGGGGATGGCCTGCACCATCACCACCACCACCACCACCGACGCCCACCACTCTGCATCCTGTTATATCGATCGGATATATTTCTCACACACAAACGCAATTCCACTTATGGCTTTTACGCGCCTCTACAGTTTAACATGCATATGATAAGGTGGCGCCTCCACCGCATCCCCATCCTGATACTCCCCATCCGCTGGCGACAATGCCTTCCAGCGGGTGTCCGCCGCATTACATATTATTGCTCCGCACTGCATCAAAAAAATTCAGTTTTTAGCCAAAGAAACTTACTGACGGTGTAGAAACCCGCGTATAATTCTTCAGTATACATCTGAATAATGAATTATTGGCATAATAGTCCCTGTCTCCACATAAACAGAGATTAATCAGAGTTTAAAACAGTGTTTTGGTTTTCAAATTGTAATAGAGGTCGCGATAAGCTCGCGGGTATCGGCGGGCCAATGAGGAGGCTCTTTTTCAAAATTTCAGCCGGTCCGATTGGTCAAGAGAGTTGATTCGTTATTACGTTCAGTAAGGAGAATTGTTCCAACACCGAACGCGTAGGAAAAAGTCTCCGCATGAAATTTGTTGAATTATTGCGTATTTTCTTCTGATTCGCGTTGATTGATAGTGTGTACGCGACTAAGAATAGTTTGTAGTCGAAGATCCGTCAAAGCCGATATCCAGTGGCGTTTAATTCATCAAAGTTGTCGGAATCTGAAATTCGGGCCATTCGAGACGCCGCGCCGGTAGTAACTTTTGGCGGTATTCGATAAACCTCGCGAAGTCCGGATCGGGATTAAAAGCGCTGTTTTCTTTTCAGGCATCGTTAATTGGAATATCAGTGTCATTTTCATCAAATCTACGGAATATCAGCAGGATCGACCTCCAGGAATATATCAGTGAATTTGTGGATCAGGTCATTGCGCAGAATGATCGGTGAAGTGTGAATCGCCAATTGTGAAGTTATCGTCATGCTAAATGCAGTTTTCAGAGTGCTAGAAAGTTCCTGTGATATGTGCTGTGAAAATTTTGCCTATAACGGATAAATCATTACTGGATAAAACGAATGGATATATCGGATCATCTCATGCAGGGTGAGTCCCGATTTCCATTTGTTCTAGTTATAGACGAAGCGAAAAATTTCTAAATCTCGAATGTACCTGTACCGACTTTGAATTTAGAATGTTAACATATATTCATATGTGGGAGGGAAGGGGATATATTTACACGTTCGTAGCACGTGGTAGATGCGCGGATCTTGCGCAACCCTCTTCCGAGGGGAAGTTTCTCCGTTGTAAAATCGTCCTTCGTCGTGCGTCGCGACGCCTGCGCGTATTCGTAAAACGAT
Organism: Athalia cordata; assembly: GCA_963932425.1. Lineage (NCBI taxonomy): Eukaryota > Metazoa > Arthropoda > Insecta > Hymenoptera > Athaliidae > Athalia > Athalia cordata. The sequence goes on from OZ010627.1 coordinate 5,133,333, forward strand.
CAGCTGGTTGGGGTAGAGAAATAAGTATAGGCATCAGTAAAGCGACGCACTCCCCTGCGAATAATATCGAACGCCCGTATATTGAAAAAAAAAAACATGGAAACATGTATGGTCACGATAAAGTAACGTCCAGTAATATAAAATGAACGAAACTGAGGAAGATAATAAATCGCATTGTTAATGGACGGAGAAAAGTGTCCGTTCGTATTTATCGACATGCGTAATTATAAATAATCGTCATAATTCAAAAAAATCGAGACATAATTAATAGACGAAAAGATCAAGTGGTGATCGAATACTATGACGTTACCATCGACAAAAAAAAAATCATAAATATAAACCAAACCAAACCTGCAAGCTCGCAATTATGGCAAACTTTAATTCACCTTTAAATTTATTTTCGCTAACGTGTTTCGTAGCACAATTTTACATCCTATTTCACGTAAAATTGATTAACGCCTACAACCTCAAACATGCTACGCCAAAGGAAGTTTCTACCGCTAAATATCTCTTACCGAATTTCGATCACAATAAAGATGTGCCTGATGATTTGAGAAGTCCTTTTCCGGGAATGGAATTCGGCCCTATGGGTCCCGTAAGAAAAGACGGATCAAACGATGCCGAAATGAGAGTAGGTAGTGCGGCGAATGGAATACCTGAAAAATCAAAACGTCAGTACGATATCGTAACCGTCGAATTTCACCGGGTAGAAACACCCTTTGTCATAGGAATATGGATATTCTTTGCGAGCCTCGCTAAGATAGGTAAGCGTGTACAACATTTCTCGGTCGCATGATACGCTTGATAAAAACAAAAAAAATGTTAATCGTATTAAAACCGTTTCTCAATTCTTCGTTAGGTTTTCACATGGCGCCGAAATTGAGCAGAATATTTCCAGAGTCGTGTCTTCTTATAGTCGTCGGTGTGGTTGTAGGAGTTCTTCTCTTCCATGCCGGTAGCGTCCACGTATCACCGTTGACACCGGATACATTTTTTCTCTACATGCTACCGCCAATAATATTGGACGCTGGATATTTTATGCCAAATAGATTATTCTTTGATCATTTGGGAACTATTTTGTTATTTGCCGTTCTTGGAACGATTTTCAACACCCTTTCAATCGGTGAGTAAAAATCCCCATGTGATATGCAATTTCAGCAAGTCAAAATTACAGATAGACACCCGGTACGTAATCCAGCTGCCTAATATTATGATATAACATCGTCTAATTAATTGGATGTGTGGATAGTTTTACCTGGAAGTTATTGTTCCGTGTTAAATATTTCCAGGTGGATCACTTTGGATATTAGGAAAAAGTGGTTTGTTTGGTTGTGAAACACCGCTGCTCGATATGTTCCTGTTCTCAGCCTTGATAAGTGCCGTAGATCCAGTAGCCGTATTAGCTGTATTTGAGGAAATTCATGTTAATGAAATACTGTATATAGTTGTATTTGGGGAAAGTTTGTTGAACGATGCCGTCACCGTGGTAAATACGTCAAACTATAATTCATTACACAAACCAAAAAATAATTTAGCTAATCGCACGAAGAACAAATCTACGAAGTAACAAAAAATTTTAATCAAAATTAAAAATTTCCCAGGTACTTTATAACATGTTTGAAGCGTACAGCGAAATGGGTCCGTCTCGAATAATCTATACGGACGTGTTATCGGGATTCGCTTCTTTTCTAGTAGTCGCAATAGGTGGTACAATAATAGGAGTAGCATGGGGATTTGCAACTGGATTCGTAACTAGATTTACGCATCAAGTACGGGTTATCGAACCGATATTCATATTTGTTATGGCTTATTTGGCCTACCTCAACGCAGAGATCTTCCACATGTCTGGAATATTGGCGTGAGTCTTCTTAAAGAAAAAAAAACCGCAGCTATTTTCACGTTACATAATTTTCATCTTCGCTAAATATTTTATACCGTTGCATTATTCGCTCTGGATATTGTACACGGTCGTTATATATGTATATATTTATGCAAATGCGGTTTCGAATGGCATGAAAATAATCGAAGGGATAATAATAATGATAACAATAAACTTCTCCCGAATACGTAACACCTACGTTATAATATTTCAGAATAACATTTTGCGGTATAACTATGAAAAATTACGTGGAAGCCAACATATCGCACAAGTCGCACACCACAGTTAAATATACTATGAAAATGCTATCGAGTAGTTCGGAAACAATAATATTCATGTTTCTCGGCGTGGCGACGGTCAATAATAAACACGATTGGAACACATGGTTCGTTGTTACAACAATCGTATTTTGTTCCGTCTACCGTATTATCGGTGAGAATACTTATTTGAAAAGAAAAAATTGTTTTTTACTTTTTTTTTTAATGCATATATTTTAATAGAAATTTTTTTTATTTTGAAATCGTCTTCGATTATCACGACACGATTTAACACGTTTAAGGATTTACGTAACTGAATTGTCGTTTTTTCATAGGCGTTGTGCTCTTGGCCGCTGTTGCAAATCAATTCAGATTACACAAATTGGATAAGGTTGAAAAGTTCGTAATGTCCTACGGCGGATTGCGCGGTGCTGTGGCTTTTGCATTGGTGTTATTAATTGATCCTAAACACGTACCACTTCAACCGATGTTCATAACAACTACAATCGCCGTAATTTATTTTACAGTCTTTATTCAGGTGCGATAACAATGAATTTTACTGAAAATTAATACTAATTCTAACTTCCCTCATTCGCAATTACTTAAAAACCACGTGATTATATTGTATAGGGAATCACGATTAAACCCCTCGTTAGAATACTGAACGTAAAAAGGGCGGAAAAACGAAAACCTACTATGAACGAAAGAATTCATGAACGAGTAAGCACCATTTTTTTAATCTAGCAGATTCCACAAATTCCCCGAAATGACGATCATATCTTACTTCTAGATAATGGATCACATGATGACCGGGATCGAAGATATTTTGGGAAAACATGGAAATTATCACGTTAGGGACAAGTACGTATGAGATTAGTATGGGGGGGAAAAAAACTATCCACATCTCGTTAATACGATCGTTAAATTTACTTCAGATTCAAACGGTTCGACAATAAATTTATCCGCCCGTATTTGTTGAGAAATCATCAAGGGGCTGAGCCAAAAATTTTAGAAACATATTCCAAGTTAACTATGAAAGACGCCATGGAATACATAAGGAGAAATGCTTCGACTATAGGAAATATCAGTGGTACAGAAAGTATGTCTGCCATATTTCGGAATTACAGTAATACGGGTCAATTTAATGGCAGGTTAGTTAGCTGATTCCTGTTTTAAATCAAGCTCGAATTTAGTCGTAGAAAAAAACATTGTTTATTTAATCGCTGAAAATGAATTTTAGTCCAAGTTTCAGTCAGTTAGAATCTAGTTGGAACATCGATCTCCAGGAACTCGAGTACAATCCGTCTAAAAAAGACTTGACCGATGCCAGAATACACCATTTGTTAGCCGAAGAATTATGCAAGCCGTACAAACGGGTCGGTTTTTGCTCTTTTCGTTGAAAAAAATTAATTTTAAAATAGACATTTTGTCGATTGCTAATTTTTCGCGTTTTTCATCACAATTGCAGCATCGTCGACTTAGTTATAGTCGTCACGCCGTGAATGATCGCGATTTATCTACCCAAGTTAACTATAAAATGCACATGAATATAAGACGCATGATGGGAGAGCATAAACATAGGAATAAACGTAGCAAGAAATTACCGAAGGTACGTTATTAAATTTTTTTTTTGTGTGTTTGAGTCGTCGCTGGTTATTTCGCACAGTGTAAAGCGCGTACTGTAACACCGGTAACTCATGCGGGCATTAATTTTCCAGGAGGGAAAGCAAAATCATGTCAGTTTTCCAGAATTCCAACAAAATGGGTCGACTAAATTATTTTCACAAGGTACTCAAATCGTAATCCAATTATCTTAAATAATTATGAAAAATTCAATCGTCGATAATCTTTGCAGACTATATAAACGAAGTACTTTATGAATCAGAATGTAAGGAGGGCACTAAACCGAACAAAGAAGATTGGGAATCGGGGATAACATTTACAGCCCGGTCTTCAGGTTAGCATAAAAAAATATTTCTTGGTAGCGTTAGAAATTATTTGAAATTATTTTGTGATGTACGTTTCAGAACCTCCGAGTGCTATCGATATGCAGTTGGATTTAGTAGGATTGCAGTCCCTGCGCGATTTGGATGGTACTCGGAATATAGTAGTTAGATGCTTGTGTCTAAGAATTGAAATTTCAAATATTTAGCCGTCCGAAATTATTTTACAGGAGAATGCCAACGGGCTACAACCCCGACAGCTACTGAAACAATGCTACCGTGGAAAAGAGAAGATGATTATGATTCTACTCGACCAGTAAAACAAAACGAATTTCCGGCTTGGTGTTCTAACAAGGAATATTTAGCGTACAATTCTCCTTCCGCCACTTTCTTGGGTAGGTTTCATTCGATTTTAGCTAGTGTAGGCTTGGAATCATCTTTAATCGGTGTATTTATTCTTGTTCATCGATTATAGGGGGTATCGAACAGCCCAAAGTTCAATCTGTTATTGGACTATTTGGGCAAGAAAGTATCTCTTCGATAAATTCTAGCGGATCACAAGAAGCTGTAGACAGCATACCCTCGGTACCGCAGCTAGAGTATTGCTATTCCCCGTTGAGAATATCAGGTATTTCGAATTCGAGGATCTCTGTTTGAATCCATTAGTTTTGCGTTATTATTTCGTAGTTGAGATCGCTGGTTATATGGATGAGATAATTTCAGATAATCCAAGACGTTCCTCCAGACGAGGATCAATGATGGAATTGAGGTCTGTAGAGCCTATATCGGAGGAGAAAACTACTAACGGAGCACATTCCTTACCTGAATGCTGGAATCCACAAAAATTGCGGTTATCGCAATACCCGTACTCGGCAAAAACTCCGAGCCTGTCGACGGCATTAATTACGTCGTCTTCTGATTCGTCCGATTACGAAGAAGAAAATATATAATAAAATAACCTTTCCAGAATGCTGAGATTAGGTGTAATATGAAATGAACAAATTTTATCTAGCCTTAGGTTGGTCGACTTGTTGTCTATCACAGCACATTCACCCACCAGTTAAATTTATCTGTTGGCATTCGAAAATTATCGTTTTCTTTTGGCAATGGGAATAAAAAATTAAGAAAGGCCTCATATTTTTTCATCAGGTGTCGGTGTCAAGTTGTCAGTCATTGGAAAATATTAAATTAACTTGATCGCAATAAGAATTGTCTCAAATAGTGTCGTCGCAGATGCATTAGCAGTTATAGTGTTGTAAAAAGTTGATAATAAATAAGTAACAAAAAAAAAGAAACTGCAGCACATTAATACCGCCTTTGAATTTTATCCTTTTTTAGTTTGACGTTTTTTTTCTGCTTCAGTTGATGAACAGAAAATAGGGGTTTTATAATTTGATAACAATTCTATTGTACAAGATTTCGAACAACAGCCTTTAGAGTAAATTGTCATTTATTAAACTATCGGCTCATCTGCTGCGAAATTTACTGCCAAGTGCATTAAGCGATAGGGGATTACATCTAATTACCAAGTCTAGAAAAGCAGCAGATACGAGTACCGCCTCGCTCAGAGCTTCTCTTCTTAACATATCACATTGATTATATACATTTATTTCTGAAGCTGCTATACTCATCGGAGTAATGTGTCTTAAAGATTTGAAGAGACCCTCATATCCGATTTTGCCAATCAAATTTTGTGCCGATGTTCTTTCATTACCAACGTTTAATTGGAATAATTCTGCAGTTAACAGTTGCTGCAGGAAGTAAAAATTATCAAGCCCCTTCAAGCTTGTTCCGTTATTTTCTAAAAGTTGATATGAAACGGTATAATATCGTCATAGCAAAATTCTGCAATATCTCTTACCATTTGAACTATTTGATTCTGTAGCTATCAGTGCCATAAGCATTATGGTAAACTGCGATTGTTGCATCTTTTGGAATATTACAGCTTTTTGTTGATTGCTTGAATACTGTCGAGTGGGTGCTTCTTCCATTATATAAACATCAGACTCGGGTAGCTTATTGCATATGGTTACAGCCTGTACTTGAAAAATACAATTGACGTTTGAACGATAGAATCGAAACAATGAAAATTTATCAAGCGTCATCTGATTTTACCAAATCACGAAGTATCACAGGGTTATTTTTTTTCGGCCATTCAAAATTACTGTGACTGTCCCAGGACAACAAACAACCTTCTGTTCCCACTTTTGCCCAACTAATATGCTTTGCGCCCACATAAATGCTTGTTACAGTTTTTATTTTCTGTAAAGTAAGCAAAAATCTTCAAGGTTACAACTTACACTGGACAAAGCAGCGCTCATTACTTTTGAAAATATCACCAGTCACTCACCAATTTTTTATCATGATCTATAACAGGTATTGTAATATTGCTGTATCCTCTAGGAAGTTTGTTCTTAACATTTTTAGTCTCTACGACTTCAGTGATTGACTCTGTTGCAATAGATTGAACTAATTTTTCCAAGACTTTAGTACCAAAATCATTAACCTCGAGTACATCTGCGATAGTCTTGAACCCTCCATTTGCTCTCCTATATTTATCGACACTTTGCAAGCGTCCCTTAGAAATGCTGTACCTGTATTCATTTTATTTCATGAAATTCAATGACATGAATCTGATAAAAAATTTATATAATTACTTGCTGAGTTCATCGATGCTATTTTTATTTAGCACATTGAGTATTTTTTCCGTCACCGGCTTGTCGTACTTTGCCAGAAATTCTAGCCCGGCTACAGACCTCGTAGATTCCTGTTCCGAATTTTGTCGGTCGCTCATTACCTTTGTGTGAAAGAAAGAGTTTAAGGTCTGAAAGAAAAAAGGTGCATCTTAGAACCATTAAATTATCCATGTGATAAATTCAAAGGTTATCAAACTCACAAGTTCCACTTTCCGGGCTTGTGACCAAGTCACATAAAAATTCTTGTTCCTAATTATGTTTAGCATGATTATAATCTTATATATCACTAGAAATTTATATCGGTATAAAATTTCTGAGATTATTCTCGAACCGAAAGAATAGATTCGAAAAAACACTACTTATCCTGTTCCACATCGAGACCACAAACCAACAAATCCACTGCAAGATAACTCAGCTGATTTCGTCTCCGGCCATATTTAAAGTTCAACCAATAGTAGACGAGGTCCAAGCTTGAATGAAGTATACCCGGGACTTCGAAAGTTCCTTGAACGTATCATACGATATTTGCTACTTTTTATTACTTCAATTTTAATACAAATGTGCTTTCTGGGGGAGAAAAAGAAAAAACCAATATTAACCAAATAATTCTACACGAAGATATTAATTATTCGTTGGAATTCCTTCCGGTTTTCCTTTTCTATCTTCTTTTTCTTTTAACTAAATAACAAAAAACAAAAAATAACTGTATATTTAGTCATCGAATATTTTATATATTTATATATATACAATGGTACGTGTTTTATATCTAAACATACCCATACGTATTTATAGGTGATAAGTACATATCGAATATAATGACCTCAAAGACTTAGAATTTAAATGGGAATTGGGAATATTCAATATTAAATGGATGTACTTAATACTACATACGTAGGTAATTATAATATAATTAAATTTAAAACATACCGCGCTCAATTCATACTCCAAATTCCTTTCAAAAATTTTCTATACATACACCATAATTATATTATGACAAGGATTAAAATCGCTCAATTATTTTTTCCTCCTACATATGTATTTCATTTTTTTTAATTAATTTATTGATTATTTTCAATTATCTACAGGCTCATTAACTACGTATCATCTACCACGTTTTATTATACTATACAAATACATATCTAATTGTTCTTTAATCAAATCACAGTAGGCTTGTTACATTACGCACCTCTTATACACTTACAAAACTATTATGAAGCAATTGCAGTTTTCCAAAAAACTAATGAAAAAAAAAGAGAAAAAAAACGTGTCTATTGATGATAACAATAAAATTAATGATAATAATAATAATGATGATTAAGAGACGATGATAATTTTTTTTTTTCTGTTCCGATAATTTGAACAAATTTTTGCACGTCACCAACGATGATTTCGTAAAGGTTATCGAAATTGCATGAATTAGTTATAACGATGAAAATTAGATAATTAATAATTTATGCGTAGTTTTTTTTTTCTTTTTGTTTTTTTCTTCATAAATTAATCGGCGCCTTTTTGAATATGACGCGTGTACGACGTGTATCCTTCATTTTTTTTCTATACGCGACAACCACCATTTGTTCACTGTTATTTAGATATACATGTTTAATTAAAACCTTTTTTTCCTTTTTTTTTTTGTAATTTTAATTTCTATGTCACCTTCTTCTCTTCGTTTTATTAATCCGTTTTCATTTCACTTTAATCCTATCGTTATTGTTATCTATACTTATGTATATATGCAATTAATAGAATATCATATTTACACATCTTAATACATTCATATATGTATATAGTTGATATACAACATCCCCTCGATTATTATTCATTGAAATATTAATTTGGAAATGATATAATATTAATATTATATAATATGATTATGGAATATGGATATACCGAAATTGAAAGATACATCAGAATCAAGAATTAATAATCCATAAATTAATACAGTTGCCATACCTGTAATTATTTGATGGAATTATACATTAAATAGGTACACGAAAAACATATTCGATATCGACGATGACGATGATAATATTATGTTGTTGATCTGTTATGATTCCGGGTGAAAATTAAAAATATAATTCAATACGTCTACGATAATTATTATTATTATTACTGTTGTTGTTGCTATTGTTGTCGTTGTTGAAAAAGTGAAAATATCAGATACTTATTATAAATTTATTAACTGTATATTGATATAGTGTTGAGGTTGAATATTTGGAAGGACGTGTTTATTGTTCATTGTACATGGTTTTCTTTTTTTTTGTTTAATTGTGTTTTTTTATTTTTTGTCTTTTTTTTTCTCTCTGATGCTGCAGTTGATGCAGCACGTATAGGATTATGAATAATTGCATTGAACGCGGTGTGAAAATATCAAAGATTTTCATTTAGTTATTGGTACAACAAAGGATCCCAACCTTATGCGCATAGGTATACATAGCATAGGTAAAACCGCAGCTCGCTGTACAAATAAAGAAAAAAAAACGAAAACTGATTTGGAAATAAAATAAAAATCACTGAAATATAAAATTTATCACGCAATGAACGCGGGGGAGCGAAAATTGAAACTAATTATTCACCGTTGGATGATCAGCTCATATTTTAGTACATGTTAATATATTTTATATTTCGTTGGGCATGTATTACATGCAAAAATACAACGCGATATGTTTCGCTCGTTCCTCGCTTGTGTGCGCGCGTTGAGTTTCGTTAGTATTTCATGGCCAAATTCTGTATGAGTCATAATCGCGGGTGCTGAATCTGTCGTCGTTTTAAAATATTATTATAATAGTTCTCCGCATTGTACGGATAAATAAATTTTAAAGATTTTCAAAATCAATATTAAGGTGACTATATGTTATATATACCGAAAGAGACGGATTTGTGTGAGATGAATTTGCTTTTTTTTTTGCTTCTAAATATATAATATATGCAATACGTGGGAATAAAATACACAAATATGTACGTGTATAATATTCATGCATTTTTTTGATCTTGACTCCTTGCTGTGAAGTGCCGGTTGTTAATACAGGATCTAAAAAAGAAGATGAGGATGATCAAGATTTTGCTGGCAAACAGCTTGTCAAAAATTGATTCTGTTATTTTGCTAAGCGCGAGCGACTCATTGCGGGGCGCATTCCGACAACAACCGCAGTCTGCAACGTCAAACGAACCAAAAACCGGGAGAAGGAGAAGGAGAAGAAGTAGAAGTAAAAGGAGGAGGAGGAGGGGAGGAGGAGGAGGAGGACCGGTCCTTAAAACGAAAATATTCGCTCCATCGGGCGAATACCATGAGATATACCATTACTGCTATATACCTAGCTCACCAATTACCGGCCATTGGCCATTCCAAGATCAGTCCGACCCGGAGATGATCGAGAAAATTTTAAATATTACCCATATTCTCCTCATTAAAAAACCAACCAATATCAAGGGTCGATCCATGGTAAAAATCGATCGATTTTCACGAACAGAAGAACCAGAACAATAAAAATCGCGGTAATTTCGAACAGGAGTGTTGTCGTTTGCGATGCGTTTGATCACCGATCAAATCGAGGTTCAAATAAATCGGTAGTTAAACAACAACGATGTATGAAAAGAGTCTAAATATATATACTTTTTTTGTTCATGTCTTCTCAATAAATATTATTATAGAAATAAAATATTCCTACAGAGTTGTGCGACCAACTGGCTACGAGGACTGCATTAGCTTCCCTCTTCCCTCCATCTTCTCCGTATTTTCCCCGCTTTGCCCTGCAGCGTCAGAGCACAAAAACGGCCTGGCCGATTCGAAGGTCGGTGAGCTCGGTATCATTGGCGTAGTCTTCCGCTTAGCATACGCCGCGTTTTATAATCTTTCCAACTTTCAACGTCAACCAACAGCAGCAGCAGCAGCGCGCAAGAAAATTAACTCAAAGGAGTCATTGCTGAGATACGTATAGATATAACCGACAATAAACTCGGCGAAAGTTTCTGCTTGCAAAAAAAAAAAAACCTTGTTAACCAGATCTGTACACGTTTATGGTGTGTAAATATGACAAAATTAAAATCAATGGTATGCGACGTTTTGATTACCATGTATAAAATGTCCTTTTTTTATTTTCCAATTCCGTTTATCGATTCGATTTATTTTTCCGGATGAGAAATCTCGTAAAACCGATGCTAACGTGGATAAGAAGATGGTATAAACTGGGGTATGAATGAAATTCAGTATATACAGAGGAAGAAATTCCCTCTCCCCAGGATATTACTGACCGAGTGTACGCGAGACGGGGATAAAATATATATAAGTGAAAACAGAGTAAATAATATTTTACCAAGGGGTAGGTAAGGTGGGTGGGTATAGGTATATATAGGAGAATCGGGAAGTGTTGCACGTGTAACACGTGAAAAAAAGAAAACTAGGAATAAACTCGCCCCACTCGGGTCGTATTGCGAGTAAGTAAGTTGGTCGGTCGTCGGAAACGTTGCACAAAACCAAGCCCAAGAAGGTGGCCGAGGTAGAGAGACAGAGGTAGTTAGGTAGGTAGGTAGGCAGGCAGTTCAGGACCTGCAAAGAGTGCAGCGATGAGTAGAGTAGTAGGCCACGTGCTGGCTCTGTTGCTGTTGTTGGATGCAGCGCAAGTTCCGCGACCCATCTTTGCTCTTTTTCCTTGTATAACTTCAACTTTAACTTCTACTACCACCGCTCTTACTACAATTATTATTATCATTATTCTTGTTCTTATTTCTACCGCAACTACCACCTTCGCCTCGGATATATAATGTCTTTTTTTACTTCACTTTGGATAGGATGAATTTCAGTCTTCACCCGTGATCTCGACATTGCTCTACGCGTAGGGCGTAATTTTTTTTTTTCTTCTTCTTTTTTATATAAGAAATTACGTGGAAGTTCTTTTCATGGGGAAATAAAATATGAAAAAAGGGATTCGAGTATGCTGCGTCAGTGCCGCTGGCTGCTGGCTGCTGCTGGTTTGCTGCTGTGGGGACCAAAGACCACCACCCTTCTCTTCTCTTTTTCTCAATTCCTCGTCCCGTTCCCCTTGCAGACGCTGCCCATCGCCCGTCACCTCGCTCCTTCTCTTCTCTTCCCTTCCCTTTTTTTTCTTCTCCTTCTCCCTAAGAGTCTCCCTTTTCTTCCCCCCCCCCTTCCCCCTTACTTCCCCCAAAATCCTTCTTCTTCTCACAGTCCGGACCCCCTTCTCTTTCAGTCGCGACGCGTCGCGTTCTCAACTTCTTAATTTTACAGACTTGCAGCAGCCGCAGCCGCAGCGGCATAAGCAGAAGCAGAAGAAACGGGCCGATTTGCTTGGCTGCTCGCTGCTAACCGCCGTAAGATTCATGTTTAGTCTAGTACAACGAGAGTATTTTATATGTATTTCGTAGAATTACAATAACCCGCGTACGTAGCTACATACTTTGTTCCTCTCACCGTCGATATATACCAATATACATACATATATATACGTACAATAATTCCACCCTTTCTCTTCTCGATCGATCCTAGCGGTTGTCGTTATTCATTTTAATTCCATTGTTCAAAAGTTTTTGGTTTTTTTTTTTTACTTTAAACTTTCAGATTTATTTTCTTTTATTCTTATTCTTATCGATTCATTTTCTTTTTTACATAAAAAGTTTTTCTTTCTAAAAGGGATCTGACGCGATATACGCGAAAAAAGTCCCATTGACAAATATAGTGACGAAAAAAAAAAGGAAAAATTAGAAATAGTAAAAAATCTAAATGAAAAACTCAAATAATTTCAAACGTATAATTAATTCATGAATTCATTTATGTATCTGTATGGTAGTAGCTATGATTTGCAATTTTAAACTGAAGATGATCGCGGTTTTACCTATACGGAATCGTAAACACCTGTACAGAAAGAATTTTTCGTCGTACTACCTCAACGTCATGTACCAAATGTGTGTGCGGTCTCATGTGGAAAAAAAAGGATGCAAAACGAGATGATGGATACGAAATTTAGAAGGAGAGGAAAAATTTTTCAAAACTTAAAAATAAGATAAAAACTAACCACGATCCCGGATCGTCTGTAATTACGCGATACAATTCTGTACGAATTGTTTTTCGATCGATGAACGATGATCAATTTATCGTTTGCAATTTTTCTCCTTTTTCTTTCCTTTATCCTTTTTTATTTCACTTTTTTATTACTTTTGTTGGTGGTGTAGAGCAGGATATGCAGTAGTAGCAGCAGCAGCAGATCAGCCAGCAATCGGTTTGCGTGACTACACATAGTCGTATATACATATATAAATATATAAGTATATAACCAGAGTAATAAAAAAAAAAAAGATATAATTATTATTACAGTATATATACGTATATACGAATGCATGTAAAATATAACAGCGACGAAGACAGGATTCGTCCTTATAATGAATACGGCTATACGAATCTACATATTTTTAAAACCGGCGTGAATAAGATTCGAAATAAATAACGATATGAAATTTTTGGAAACACCGTATACCTTTTTATTTCTATTTAAAAATTTTTTTTTTTTTTCTAATCTTTCAGTAATATGCAATAAATAATTAAAAAGAAAAAAAAAGAATATAAATCATTCATCGTGCCCGTAGATGAAAATATATTCGAAAGGATTTAACAAAACTCCGAAATGAAACGTGTAAAAAAAATTATTTTTTTTCGTTTTTTTTTTTTCTCTTTCGCATCACGACCCGCGCAACTGAAAAAATTCGCGCGTTAATGTCTGAATTATACATGCGCGTTTGTTCGAATGTTATTTTTTTTTTTGTTCAAAAAAAAGAACGAAAAAAACCTCCTCTGTCTATTTCTCTTTCTCTTTGTTCTTCGTTCGCCCTGCATAATTTCTATATTTTATCCCATTCAGGTATGTACACAGAGAGGTGGTGGTGGTGGTGGTGTACGATTCGAACGTATAATGTACAGGTGGTAGTTTTATTCGGTTATGGGTATATATATGGTATGTATTGTACATGGGGTGTAAATGTATATAATATATATATATACCTGTACCTACCTATGGTGTACATGCCTAGGTATTTATTATCGCGGAGACGATCGTTCAAAGGAGGAAGATCAAGTGGCAAGGTGCCCGATTGAGAAACGCTGTAACAACGAGACAGGGCGGCTCAAGGCCATGCATTCCCACTCCCCCGCCAACCGCAAGTTCAAGTCAAGGGCGCCCCCTCCCCCTCTCCCCACCCCGGCCCCCCTTAAAGTCCTCTTCGTAGTCGGTTCTCCTCTTTTGCCTGGATATACCTATATGTTTGATGTATATATAATATATAATATTGTAATATACGTATACTAAATACCGACTGCCGTTTGCTCATTTTTTTTAAAGTTTTCCTCGAGCTTTCTCTCCCTTTTTTTCTTCCCTTCTTCAGCAATTTTTAACACTTCTCTCTCTTTTCATTTTCTCTTCATCTTCGTCTTCGTTCTCTTCTTCTTCCTATTATCGTAACATACCGCATTTGCTGTACCACTAAAGATATTACACCTACATCAATTTCATTCCTTCGTCGAATCGCTCGACTAACGGCTGAAAAGTCTCGATTCCGATCCCCGAGGCCGATGCTGCGGACTCCCCTTGACAAGAGTTGCCTCCTCCTCCTTCTCCTTCTCCTTCTTCTTCTCCTTCTGTAGCCGCAACTTCACAAGGTCTTCCTCCTCCCATTCCCTCTCTCCTTCTTCATCTTCTTCGTCTACTTCTTCTTCTTCTTCTTCTCCCCCTCTGCTTTATAACATTCTTCATCTTTACGAACCAAACCCTCTCCCCCTGCCCCCCGCTCGTCCCCCCCTTCTAGTCTAGGAGATCGCCGTGATCCATCATTTCTCGCGCCGTTCCAATGCTTCTGGCGCTGCTCTAGACGCCAACCGCCGAAAAAGTTATGACTGTCAGTTTGTGACCATAATAGCTGCGCCATGGTTATATACCTTATACATACATACGTATAGATACATGTATCCTTTCACATATGTATATATAATAGAGATATACATATATGTACCACTAACTCCTTTTCCTTATACTATAAGTCGCGCGGAGATGCGTTCGCTCTATGTGAACTTTTACGATATCTTTTTTGGTTTTTTTTTTTTTCCTCCCTTTTCTTGTCCGTCTCATTCGAATCTTATTACTCTGCCTGTAAGATTTTGATTGTATCATATCTTTGATATTGAGAGAAGTTGAATGAAATATTGATAAAAATAATTGATAATTATTCGCGGATTTATAATTGAGTGTAATGCAGAAAAGTATCTGTTCTGTAGTTTCGTTTAATTTGATTTTTATTTTTTGCTTCGGTTTTGTTCTCTCTCAATTTTTAAGAAGATTAATCAATTAATTAATTGATTCATTCATTAATTCACGCTCTCATCGGATGTATTCATAGTAATCAGGAAAAATGAAAATAATAAAGAGAAAAAATTAAATTCATTAATAATTATATCGCGTATTATCGTAGCTGCGGTATTGTATATCCTTTAATACTTATACATATATGTATATATATAGAATATATACGGGGCATTCCATGACAACTCGATCTTGTCGAAAAATGCATTACCATTTTTTTTTTTTTTTTTGTTTTTTTTTAACACGCCGTTTCAGGGATGTAAATTTTTTTGATGTAAAAAAAAAGAAAATAGATCTCGATCGAGTTGTCATGGAATGCTCCATATATATGGGTAGCTATGCGAGAACGCGCGCTATTGCGTGAAATAAATTCGAAATGCAAACCTTTCGCTCGCGTATTATTACTTTCTCTTTAATTACGTAGATTACGCAATTTATTGGACCATCGACGATGCATACGATTATTTTTTTATATGCATCGTACATGCGTATGTATACATAAATATTTCGTACATATACGTGCGCGTATTTTGGATCAACGGTAGCAGAATTAAGAATACATTATACGTATATATGTATAAATATGTAATATAATTATATACATTATATCGTAATAAAATGAAAATTAAATCGCGTCAAAGAGTATCGAATTTTTTTATGTACATACACACATATATGTATACATATCCACCTGCGAATTGTGACCTATGCTCATTATGCATATATGTATAATTTTTGTTCATTTTTTTTCTCCTTTTTTTTCTCTCTTTCTCTTCTCTTTTCAAGTATATATCGCGGCGTTTATTCGCTGTCAACGAACTTTTGAGCTGTTTTATATATAGTAGGTATATAGCATAATGTAAGTAGTAGTAGTATGAGTAGTAGTAGTAGCGCGGGTATAAGAGATAACGTTACAAAACCGCAAAAAGCAAAACCTTTATTTCTATCCATAGGTATATAGGTACCTATAATTTATCGCATATACAGGGTGTCCCAGAATTCGCGCCAACTAAGTACGTAGCGTTGTTCCTCGTGAAAAACTAAAATAGGGAAGTCGAGGTGAAAATGTTCTAAGTCTGACAGGTAAAAAGTTACAGGGTGCCAAAGTTCCGCCAATCGGCGTGCACCGTCACGTCGGTGTGCCACCAACACGCCGGGCGTAGCAGTGTGTTGGTGGCACACCGACGTTATTCCAGACGCCAATTGGCGGAACTTTGGCACCCTGTAACTTTTTACCTGTCAGATCTAGAACATTTTCACCTCGACTTCCCTATTTCAGTTTTTCACGAGGAACAACGCTACGTACTTAGTTGGCGCGAATTCTGGGACACCCTGTATATAAAGAAACGACAGGTCGATCGGTCGCGTCTCACCTGCTACATATATTAAAATGTATATACCTTTACGGACATCGTCGCATTTACTGCAGGATCGAACTAATTTCTTTTCAATCAAATGATATTCGATATTCTCGTAACACGATTAAATCAAAATATAATGATAACGATCCGATATATTAATAATTTGAATAAATAATCGCCGATTATTATACATATATGTACATACATGTGTGCATGTATACGATGTGATAATAATAATTATAGTCGCGGCTATTACGAACGTCGTCGTCGTCGTCGTCGTCGGACACATTTTTATACGTATACATAGGAGGTATGTGCAATAAAAAAAAAATTTTAAAAAAATATTGAGGATCGAGAGGGATATCACGATAATATACCGTGATCCGTAATTCCAACCGGCGCATATAAGTAAGATATAGGAAAAGTTTAACTGGTTCGAAAACCTTGGTTGGGGCTATTGGCTTCCCGGTATCCTGTATATAACCCCCCTCGTGTCTACGCGTGCATAGCTCTACGTTGCCCGAAGCATCCGATATAAATTTATATATACATACACATATATATATATATATATTTATATACGTAATGGCAAATCAAAAACCTGACTCGATCGTGTGTATAAATACATCGCGATAATAACGATAATTAATTAATTGATCGATTAATTAATAAGAATTAAAGAATTCGATTTAATTACAACACTGCATGGGTATAATATACGCGATTTTGGTAGTCGGATAAAGGATCAAATTCATCCGTCGTTAAATCTATAGTGTGTGAACTTGGCCCCGGATGACGTCCCCTTTTTCTCAACGTATATAGCGCACCGCGGTACATATGTAAGATGTAAATATATGCATATATATATACATATATATGTATATATATATTTTATATATACGACGACGTGCGGTCGCCCGTTCGCGTTCCAAGGATACAATTATTGAGAAGCCGAAAGTGCGATCGCTCGAAAATCTAACGCCCCGGACCAACCGGTCTGACTGGATTTACGTTGTCTGCCGCTGCTGCTGCTGCTGTTGCTGCTGCAGGATAAACCAAACCTGCGGCAGCTGTGCAGAGAAACAACCCATATAAACCCAAGCTAAACCGAAGCTTCTTCGACATTATCAGTTCATATATGTCTCACAGTTTTTCTACTTTGTTTTCCATTCATCTTTTACTTTTTTCTTCCTTCTCTCAAATTTCTTTTTCACTCCCTTTTTCAGTACCCCTCCTACTACCAGGTGATTAATTTTTATCTGTTTTTTGTTTTTGCAACAAGCACGCGTGATGCAAATATCGAATATAGCAGCGTATGTAAAGCGAAATAATATATGCCAAGACGAATTGAAAAAAAAAAAAAATTGTCAACAAAATGAAGTCAAACAAATAGATAAATAAATAATAATAAATGTACCTATATTATATTATATGCATATAATATATATATGTATATATGTTGAATATATAAAAAAGTAGAAAACGTGTGTGAACAAATCGTTATTATAATTATTATACATGTATGTAAATGTATTATACATACATACATATATATATTTTTAGTTCGTTTTGTATTGTTATGTTATATATATATATATATTTTATTTTATTCGATTTATTTTATTTCTTTTTTTGTTTCATATATTTTTTATTTATATATAAAAAAGTGAAAATCAAAACAGAACACCCTCGGGACAGACATAATTAATTGCGAAAAGTATTAGATTAACATCCCACGTCGTGGATATTATTACATATATAATAGATTAATTCGTATATATATATATATGTATATATGTGCGGGCGCGCGTCTTTGTTGTGTGTGTGGGGCGACACATAGAAATTATGTAATTACATAAATACGTACATACACATATACATACATTGTATATATATAATATTATATATATATATGATTAAAATTAGGATAAGGCATATATAACAAACATGTCCTGGCGATCTTTGGGAGACGGTCGATTGATTATCAAATTCCACGACGTTGAACATTTCTATATACTATATAATAATAATAATAATCATAATAATAATAATAGGAGTAGCAGTAGAAATAATATAAACTCGCGTATAGGTATGTATGTGTGTATATAATATATATATATATATATATGTATATACTTTAATTAATTTATATTGCCCGAGATACTCGTCAGTCACAAAACATATTATATTTATATATATGAGACAAATTAAAATTGAAAGAAAGATAGTAATAGTTGAAGAATTAGAAGAAAAAAAGTTTCAAGAAACAAAAAAAGTGATTAAAAAAATCTTTCACTCTCCCCACTCCGTAAAAAACTATATAGGAACCTGGTTCCGCCATAACTTGCATCTAATATGATATTACATATAATAATGTAAAATAAAAGCTAGTGTGCATATAGAAAAGACTGAGTATGTGTATATAATTTTTTCATCGATATATATATGTATAATATAATATAATTTACACACACATATGTATGTAAATATATAACTAGGTTACATACGTGTATAGTACATAATGTCTGTAATTGTGTGTGTTTTATTTTATTTTATTTTATTTTATTTATACATCTATTTATTTATTTATTCATGTTATTACCACCGAGACTGCGATTTTATATATGACAGGACACATTTTCACTCGATATTATAATATACCTATGAACTTTTTCGATCGGTCATAGAAAAGAAAAAAAAAAAAAAAAGAAAAGAAAACCAAAAGGAAATAAGACCATTTTTCGTATACCTGCATAAATTATATAGTATAATTAATATTATAGGTATATTCATTACACATTTATTACTATCTCAGTCACTCTGATCGCTGCTGCAGCTCTTTCTTAATTTTTTTTTTTTTTATAATAGTACGTGGTGCTTGGCACCCTTTATCAATCGAATTTTCTCTCGTTACTCTGTTTTTTTTTACTTACTTCGCGGTTAACTAGCTATTAACTTTAAACAAACGCAACAATTTTACATATGGTCATCGATATTATTATTATTATTATTATTATCATCAATAATATTATTATCATTGTCATTAATATGCGAATATTATTACATTATACACGGTTGATTTTCGTACCCGTAACTTTCATCATTTTTTTTTTTATATCTTTTTTCTTGTATTTTTTCTCAAATTTTTTAAAGCTAAATTTTGAACCGAGATCTTATTAGGATATTATATTATTATTATTATTATTATTATTCACATCTATAAGTACGGATTGGACGATGTAAAATTATACATATGTACGTACATATATACCACAAATTATATTATACGTAATATATCGAAGACAAAATTTTGTAGGCGAAATAAAATTTTATTATCTTTATTTGAAAAAAAAAAAAAAAATAAACCAACGAACGCGGCGTTCTTCCTCGGTACTGCCACTATATAGTCGCAGGTGTATTTATTTATTTATTTATTTATTCATTTATTTATTTATTTATTTATTTACCATTTTTATTATCATTGTCATTTTTTTTAAACGGAAACGTTGTAATCGAGTCTTGGTGAGGGATAGAATAATTTACATGTTACGTGTATGTATAAGTATATGTATGTGTAATAGATAATAATAATGATAATGTTTATTAATAATATAAACTTAATCTAACGTGTATATAATATAATAGATGTTGAGCATATTCAGTTTTGATAGCGAGAGAGGAAGTGTACGCCGAGCGCGCGTTCGCTGCTGCATGTATAGTATAGGATACCTATCATATGTGGGTATTATAAGATGCGAAAACTGGTGGGCGAATAAATTTTTTTTCATTATATAATCATCGCGTAAGTAGTTTTGATATTCAAAACTATATAGAATATTCGAGGATAGGAGGAGAAGAAAAAAGAAACAATTCAAACAAGTTTTACGCGAATAAAGAATAATATATGAGAACCTCATAAACTGCAACTACTAGCCGAAATACGATATTTTAAACGGGATAGGAGAAAAAAAAAGAAAAAAAAATTTAATCTTTCAAATAATAATAATAATATATGAGTAAACGCGAAAATATGTATACGTATGTACATACGTGTGTATACAGGTAAATACATATATATATATATTTAGTTAGTATATAATAAAGGGAAATCCCCGTGAGTTTTTCGTAAGGAAATACCCGACATTTTTCACATATCCGGGTATTGTGTGAATTAATTAAGTTGCACCGATAATAATTATCATCTATCATCGCGAATTAAAGCTGCAGCGGTGCGTTACACACATCGCATGAATATTATATACCTATACATATAATATGTATGTACAATTTAAATTTTTCTCTTTTTTTTTTGCGTCTCTTTATTCGCGCGAGGAAGAGAGCGAATTAATAATAATGATAATGAAAATAATGAATTGAACAAAATCATTGCTCTTATTACGAAAATATAATCCGACGCCTTCGCTTATATTTTTTTTTATTATTTTCTCTTTTTCAATCATTTTAATATTCAATCAAAAAGAAAGAAAAAAAAAACTGTTTCATTAATTATAAAAATTTGTTATCACGACATAGTGTATCTATCTTTTTTTTTTCTTTACTTTTCACGCAATTCTTTTTTCTGTTTCTTCGTTTACCTCTTCGAAGTTTAATCTTTTTTACATTCGTATATTATAATTATATACATATTTATGTATACGTGTATGTGTGTATCGTGTTTGGTATTTAATAATAATAATAATAATAATAATAATAATAATAATAATAATAATAATAATAATGGTCATACTAGGTTAATGAAAGAAATTGTTCTTTCAAAACCTACTATTATATACACTAAAAAATAGAAAACGGGGGGAGGGAAGATGAGAAAAAAATTAAAAAAAAAAAAAAAAAAAAAAATAGGAAAAAAAATTAACACCAGGCGAATGTCAAAGAATTATATAGCTATAAGTATATTAACATAATAATTATATAGATAATTAAATGTATATGTGCTACGACGAATATCACACAAATTGATTTTGTGACTGCGAGCTTATTTCAACCGATAACGTATATACCTATACATATATATACTAATAAAATTAGTCATTATTATATTGTAATAATCGATATGAATTAATTAATAATCGCATTGAAAAAATTCTAATAATAATAATAATTGTGTAAAATCATCTAAAACGTCCGGATATAAAATAATGGTCACAAACGATAATGATAATAGTAATCATATTAATAATAATAATTATAATAATCATAATTATAATTATAATAATTAAATGAGAAGAAAATTAAAAAAAAAAAGAGTACATATACACAATAACGTAAAATCTATAACTGCTGCACTGTACGAAGAAAAAAATCTATTTGAAAAACTTGAGACAATTTTCATATAGTAATAATAATAATATAGTAATTTTATTTATCATAATAATAATCATAATAGTAGTAGTAGTAGTAGTAGTAGTAATAGTAGTAGTAATAATAGTAGTAGTAGTAAGATAGATAAAAAAAAATTCTCATATTTCCGGCTGCATTATAATAAAAACAATGAATCATTATAATTATTATGTTGAAATATCTACAAATTGCCTATAATAATCGTGGAGATATTCATATTATGTATATCAGCATATATACATGGTTTTATAATATTTTTTTTTGTTGCCATTTTAATCCAATTTCTTTTCGTAATAATTTTCAAAGAGCTCGTTAAACTCCCCCCCGATTTAATGCGACGACGATCGAATTACTGCACGTCCGGATTCGTGTGTTACTAATTTTTATTTTAAAACGATCATCATTAATAATCGTTTTAATTAATAATTGTTGTTGTTGTTATCATTTTTCTTTTGAGGTTTTTTTTTTCTTTATACCTTTCGTTTTCTCTCGTTACTCCACATATGTATAATATAATCATATATCTCGACAGTACGCCAATCTAATTAATATAATATAAGTACGGTTTTTTAAAGGTCTTTTGGTTTCGAAAAAAATTAAAATAAGAAAATGAAAAAAAATGAAAGAAGAAGAAAAGAAGAAAGAAGTTTAAATTATTTAAAAATAGAATGTCTATACCATATTTCGTTATTATTTTTTTTTCCTATATACAATCACGTCGTTTGTTAGATGAACGTATATTATTTTAATCTTTGAAATTTCATACCGATTTATTATGTAATATATATAAATTTATATATATATATATACTCAATGATATACACGACGAAGTACAGATTCGTAACACCCGTCGCGGTCGGTCGTCGACGTCTATCTGACACGAGACTATTTAAAATAATTTTACATTGCAGTCACCCGCGAATTGATCGAACGGTTTTTCGTTATGGACAAAAAAAAAGAAAAAAAAAAATGACTCAACGAACGGCTGTGGGACAGAAATTTTCTTTTATTTCTTTGAATTTTGAATTTTTCTTTTGTATTAAAATGTACGTTACACAGTATAAGAAATTTGATGAGCTGCTGCGAGAAGCAAGAAAGAAAAGAGAAATAACCAAAAAAAAAAAAAAGGGAAGAAAAAGAATAAAGATTACCGGTAAATACAAAAACTTTTGATCCCGATCCAGTACCTACATAATTTGTGGCGATGATTCTAATTTTTTTTTTTAGTTTTTTTTTTTTTGTTGTATAAAATGTAGCGGTATTCAGGTATCCTCATGGTATGTACTGTGTACCGAGTGTACGGCAGAAATGAAGAAAAAAACTTTGAATTAAAAATAAAATTAGAAATTAAAAAGAGTACGGAAACGAATAATCCACGGACACGTATAAGATAACTAGATACCTATTATATATTACATAAAAGAGTTGGATAAACCGTTACGATTTTTTTATTTTTATTGTTCGATCCATGTATCTGTTTCTTCTTTATTTTTCTCGTTTTTTTTTCTGCCTTTCTTTTTCACGTATTCCAATTTTAAAGACGCAAAACACCATATCGCCCATCCCTCCCCTCACGAAACGTATAATAGCGCTTATGCACCATCATCACCACGATGACGAAGACGAAGTCTCGAAGTCGAAGAAGAAGACGAAGACGAAGACAACGATGACTACGAAAACGAACTATAACGACGAACTATGACGACGACGGGTAGTAAAAAATTTTTTTATGTATAGCCCTGCAATAAGAATCTTAACAACCATGACGTTGTTTTTATCCGTAGCTAATTCACGAGTATATATGTACCATGTATACATAGGTTCACATTCACCTACATACACATCTACATACACGACGTGTATATATAGTTATATATATATATATATAAATATATAATTGCATCGGCCATCATGCTGCAGCAAATCGAAAAGTTAAGAGCTCGCGGTCACCATTTTTTGATATACATACTGTACATATGTATTATATACGTATATACATACATATATTTTAAATTAATTTTTATTTATATTTCACTTTACGTCACGTATATTATTATCATTAATATTGTTATTATCATTATCATTATCATCATAGTTATCATTATTATTAATCAAGTGCGCGTATCATAATGTGTAATTATCACGTATAAAGCTACTCGACATTCTATAGAAATTTTCAAAATCACTACACTGTTACTTTTTCTTTTTTTTCCGTTTCGTTTTTCTATTATTTTCTCTTTTTCCTATAATTTATTTAATTCAATAAATAATAAATATTACACGCACATTTGCTACCTGACATAATAATAATAATAACAACAATAGCGATAATAATAGCAACAATAATATCAATAATAATAATAACAGATGCTGGTTACTATCATATTCTAATAATTTAATAAGTTGTTTAGCGTGACAAATTTCTTTTTCATGACACGTAATTATTATTATTATTATTTATTTACTTCATTTTCTCTCTTTTTTTTTAAATTTATTACGTTTTAAATTTTTCATATACGTTTATTTATTTATTTATTTATTCATTTATTCATTTTTTTTTTCCATAGTACTGCGTTATCGGAATATCGATAAAATTGCGTTAAAATTTTTTACTTTTTTCTGTTTTGTTCTCTTTTTTTTCTCATTTTTTCTTTCTCCTTTTTTTTTCCTTTTTCATATGCAATATAACAATATGTATTACCTTTCTAAAATACGTTCAAATCACTGCCACAAGCCGAGCAGCAATTCCGAGGCACTACGAACAGACCACAACATGTATGGCCGCACAAATTAATTATTGTTTGTTCTCGACTATAACGTTTTTTTTTGTTCATTTTTTCTTTCTTGCTATCTTTCCTCCTATTTTTCGTCCCCCACCATTTCGTTAGCCCCAAAATTTCTTCTCGAATTTTCTCTCCCACGAAAAAGACTAAATACGGACGAAACGATAATCATAATGACAATAATAATAATCATAATCATAATAATAATAATAATCATTCATAATAATAATATGCATATATATATATTTTTTTTTTTTTTATGTTTATAATATATACATATTATTTATATATATACTTATGTACTCGCATCTTAAATTCTAAGATAGTAGATTTTAATGTACAATAATTAGAGAGATCACACGTCTTATTTATAGAAATTTAAAAGACTATCTCTAGTTATTATATTTTTATATTTATAATATATATGTATATATACATATACATATGTTCATACACATATATATATATATATACGTATTATGTATGTATGTAAAACTTTTTAAGTATTGCCACAAAATGTACGATTGATGATATACATATTATACTAATACTAATATTAATATTAATAATAATAATAATAATAATTCTTTTTTACACATATATAGGTATAATACCGAATCAATGTATTATTATGTATCTGATCATGAGCTGGGAAGCGGGGATCTTCGTGAATGAAAATTTCTGTTATAATTAATTTTTTTTCTCAATCTTCCGTTGTTGCTGTTTTCTTCAATTTTTGTTGCCTGGTTTTTTCGAGTTAGTTACTATACACTTACGCGCTACAATGTCCCCTACTTACGTTTTTAAGATGTCTCAGCCTTCTTCCACGTTCCCTCCTCATTCTTATATACTTTTTTTTTATTTTTATTTTATCTCTTTTTTTTTCTGTTTTTTTTCTTTTTCGTTTTTTCGTATTTTATCGTTCCTAATAATTTTTTTTTTTTTTTTTTTTCGTTTTTCTGTTTTTCTCTTTTCTCTAATTTTCGTTTTGTTCCTATATCTTTACTTTTACTTACTTATCAGCACCAATATGGTTTTAAACCAATCAAAATATCAATGTGTAGGTTTATCATAGAATTATCTATTATGTATCGTATAAATGTTAAAATAGTATGGTACTAGAATCATACCTAGATTTGTATCTTTCAACATCATCGTCGTAATCATTCATAATCATTCATATTCATATTCTCCCTCTTTTTCTCTCTCTCTCTCTCTCTCTCTCTCGTCACACACAACCTTCGCATTCTGAGCCATGCAGCAGTGTTCCTATCACATATAGGTATATGTATATTTATGTATTCACTGTGTGGTATGTGAGAATATACATATGTATATATTAATTACATGATCTCATTGTCAGCCCGCGCGCATCTCGATGCTCTCATATCATTACGTTCGTTCGCCCTTATCATTTTTCTTTCTGTCTTTCATTCGAACATTCGTTCTTTCTTCATTCGCTCGCACTATCATTTCGATCTTTCTTCCTTTTTCTCGTTTTTTTTTTTTATTCTCTCTCTCTCTCTTTTCCCGCACATAATCGTTTACGTTCAATTGTGGTGTAGATATTATTACATATTTACAAGCATTTTTTTTTTTTTCTACCGAAACTCTTACTTTCTCACTCTCGCTCTTTTCGATTTTTTTTTTTTTTCTCTTTGTCATAAATCATTCGTACACATATACAATTCATATATGTATATATACATATAATATATATACACACATATACATATATATAGGTATATACTCAATTCGACTTTTCGATACGTTAAAAACATAGGCAAGTTTTAAATATTGTATCACAATCATTTCAGTCTGGTCAAATCGAACATCTTCAACTCGTTTTTGGCAAAGAATGCGTGGTGTTATTTTTTACTTTTTTCATCCCTCCTTCTATTTTCACTTTTCTCTAACGCGCTCAATTATTTTTTCTCACCTCAATAATTACATAATAATATAGTATTTGACGGTTTTCCAATAATCCGATCACTGAAAAATCTGTCTCCGTAGATAAATGTGTGAGAAAAATAAAAATAAAAATGAAAATGGGAATGAAATTGAAGAAACAATAAACGAATAAATAAACTACATTCATATCGGTATGTAATTGAAAACAACTGAAAAGTATGCGAACTAGTTTTCTTGAAAGAATTAGTATTGAAAATAAAACGAAAATTCTAAATAATGAACTAAATGAAAAGAAGCAAACAAAATTTTTTTTGGTGTAACAAAAATTTGATAAGCCAATAAATCAGAAATGAAAAAAAAAAAACTAAAACAGCTTTCCGCAAGAGATTTCACCGGATCGTCCGTCCGTCCGATCGTTCGTCTTTGTAATGCACTTAATTTGAAAAAAAAAAAAAAAATTAAATTAAATTGTTCTTTTTTTTCCAAATTTTTCAATCGTTCTTCCGATCTTCTTTGATGGATTTTTTCCCCCTTTCCTTTCGCATACAAATTTATGAATATTTCTTAATTATTCGAAGACTTTTTTTTCTTTTTTTCTCTCAATTTCACTTGTATTTAATTGATTTTATAATTTCATGACTTCGATATATATGTATGCGTTGTATATATATGAATATATGTATACATATATATATTAATAAATTGAAAATAACAACAACAACGAGAACTAAAAAAAAAAGTTATGATAAAATTTGAGAAAGAAAAAAAAGAATCTATGGCAAACTGAGGAGGGGCAGAGACAATATTAGTTTCGACATTCTATATACATATAGTTATACTATAATATATATCATATCATATCCATATTCATATCATATAATAATAATAATCGTATCGGTTATTTATTTTATTTTTCTTCTACTCCGTTTTTCATTTTCTTTCTTTCTTTTTTTCTCTCTCTTTTTTTTATCATATAAAATGCACCGTCGACGATGATGATGATGATGATCCGCAGCCAGGGGTAGTTATATAATTATATAACATGTGTATATAATTAATAGGGTGGTCAATATCGCGCTTAAGAAACGTTGTCTTTTTTTTTTTTGTTTTTTAAACCGCTGGGCGATCGACGATCGGACAGCTCAGCCTCCGCTCCCGAAAGATTTTATCATTATTATTATTATCATTATTATTATCATTACTACTATATAATAAGAATTATTATTATTGTTATTTTTTATCGTTATTATTAATATTATTATTATTATCATTATTATTATTAGTATAATATGTTATAATTATATTTATCATTCCTTACTATTAATATGATTATTATTATTATTATTAATATTATTAATTGTATCGTAATTATTATTATATGATTATTATTTAAGTATGTACAGAGTTACATATTAAATAAAAAATGAAAAAGGAAATATGTAGAAGAAGAAAAAGATGAAAAAAAAAAATTAAAAAATAAAAATAAAAACCGAGAGAAAAATTAATAACAACAACCAACCGATGTCACACTGTATTCGTAACACACAATAATAAACCCGCGTTTGCAATATACATATATATTCTATATATATATATATGTATGTATGTATGTATTAATCGTCCGCACACCGCATATAATATATATAACTTTTTTTTTTCTTCCGCCGTATACACGTATAATATATATATATAATAACGTACGTATACACATATATATATATACATATACATATGTATGTGTGTGTGTAATTTTTTTTTTTTTTTTAATTTAAATTTAAATTTTATTAAATGTGTTTTGATGTTTGTTTGTATATATTTTTTTTTTTTTTTATTATTTTTAAAAATTTTTGTTTAATAAGTCGTTGCCGATGGATGGACGGTTAGTCACTGTGGTGGTATACCGGATGGTGGTTTAAATTCACCTCCCGTAACACCAGAAACACCAGAAACACCCGAAACACCAGAAACACCATTTGCTTGAACGGGAAATTGTGCCGAAGAAACTGGTGGTTGATGATTAAAAGCAGGAGCGTAACACTGGGGGAAATAAAGTTCTGGTTTAACAACCGTTGGGGTAAGACCCCTGGCTATGGGTACAGAGCCTAATCCTGACGATGAACTAGACGGTGGTTTAGTATCGCCACTCGAATTACGACGCACTTTAACTGCGTGCGGATTCATATGATTATCGATGTGCTTCTTAACTTCAGGTTCCGTAGCAAATCGTCTCCTACAATTTGGCATGGGACAACAAAATGGCCTGTCACCCTGATGCGTTCTCGTATGTTGATCTAGTATAGCTTTCTGCCTAAAATCTTTACCGCACTGTTGACACTTGTATGGTTTTTCACCGGTATGTATGCGTACGTGTTGATTTAAAATCGTTCTCTGACGAAAATTTCTACCACAATATACGCAACCGTATGGTTTTTCATTAGTGTGTATGCGTAAATGTTGGGTTAAATGTGATTGTTGTCTAAATCTTTTACCACATTCTGGACATGGATATGGTCTTGATTCTATATGAATACAACCGTGTTGGAGTAACGTTGATTTCTGTTTAAATTCCTTTTGACATATCGGACAACGTACGTAAAGCGGCATTCCCGCCGAACGTCCATGTTGTATAACATCTGGTAAACAACCCTTTATTCCTCCTGTACCTCCCACTCCTCCGGTTCCACCACCACTTCCTCCTCCTCCGCCGCCCGTTCCACCTCCCCCTCCCGTTCCGCCGCCTCCTCCTTGTTGTTGTTTTATGTATTGCAATGCACCGAAACTGCTTGGACCACCGGCTCCGAAAACCGCGTGATTTCCTCCTTTCGCGTCCTTGAAATACGCCGGATACTGTATGTTGGTACTACTACCATCAGGTGAGGGACTAAAGGCACCAGAATCCCCGAAATTCGAGGCCACGTCACCTTTGCTACCCTCTTCTGGTGGGAATGGAACATCCTGAGGCCATAACGTAGGAGTCATCCCGTTTTTAAATATTAGATGAGGACTTACATCTGAAATTACAGAGAGGGTATATCGTTAGTTTTTGTTTCTTGGAAAACAAACAAGCAACAAAAATCAAAAAACCAAAAAAAAAATATTGTTAAAAACTTTTCTTTTCATTTGAACTTGTGCTTTTTTTTTTGATTTTTTTTTTTTGTTTCAACTTAAATCAAAATATTCACAATATCTAATAAATATTTCGTTATAAATTTGCATTTTAGAAGCGCATAATCGTTGAGATAATCGTTTATTATAATTATTATTATCATCGTTATAACCATATATATTATTTATAAATCATACATTATCTCAACTATCGCACCTTCCTTCTGCAATTTATAAAATATATTTAACAAACATTATATATATTTTTGTCCACACACGCGCCATATAATAAAATATGACACGCGTTTCTGACAAGATTATATATAAATAAAAATTTTCTATATTAATAAATATATGTATCTATATATATATATTATGTATATAGATTTCCTGTCGATATTCATATACTATTACACAGTTATATAATTATTATACATATGTATATATACGATAACGTGTGGTGCTTGTTTGTGTGGTTGTGTATGTGCGTTTTTTCGTTCATTTATGTATATATATTTTATATATACACACAAATATGGTGTACCTGCATCGAACCCTATAAAATGTATGTATGTATGTGTGCGTGTGTGTCGTGTGTCGCAATTTTGAATTTTTTCTTGTCTTTCTTTTTTTTTTTATTTCATGAATCATTTCTTCTTTCCAAACCGCTGCATTAATTTTTCGTGTACATATAATACAGCTGCTATTGCATTTGAGAGAAGAGAGAATTAGGTTTTTTTTTTTTCCTGTTTTACTTTATAAAATGTTGCTTTTACAGAGATCGTTACACACCGAGAACAAGTATTTGAATGCGATTAAACACGTTATACACAGAATTTCTGTGTAGATATTTTCAGATTTGATTATAATTATAATAATTATTACTGTTATCATTATTAGGTATATACGATCATTCCTCGTTGTCAGTGTGCGTGTGTTGACCATATGATTATAATGCGGTTAAAAGATTACATCCATATTGTGGATATAAAAGAAGTATTTGAATATTATACGGTCATACAATAACGTAAGTTCTGGCTGCTATATTATACGCACACGAGTTATTGAAAAATTCAGAAAACTGCATATACATAAATATATACACGTACGCATATCGTATATGGGTAATATGAAATACAGCGGATCGAGCAGCAGAGAATAAACACGTATGTATGTATGTACAATAATTTTGTATATATAGAATCCAGAGTGACTTTTTTCTCTTTATATATATATGTATATATATAAGTTTTTTTCTTTTTATCTTTTCATATGTATATATATCACGTTGTATAACCCATAATGTAACGAAGGCTATACGCGATCCTTTTTTTTTCTCTTTTTTAATGTTTATTATCATTTTTTTGTTCTTTCATTATGGGATCGAAAAGGAGACCACCCATCCCTGCTTGCGCGGTTTTGTTATTTCATCTTTTTTTTTTTTTTTTCTTTTTGGTTTGTTTAACGTGCGTTACCGAGAAATAATATTTATTTCCCAAATATTTGCGCACACCGAGTACGATTATGTATTAAAAACGAAAAATAATATTCAAAACAAAACGCAAGAGATAGAAAACGAGAAAAAAAATGACAAAAAAGAAATTTAATGAAATAAAATAAAATAACTTTCGAGGGAGGTAACATAGGAGACGACAAAAAAAAAAAAGAAAAAGAAACATAAAACACAAAAGTGACGTACAATACAAACGGTATATCATGTATATATGTATATATACATATACTATATATATGTATGTATTATGAAGAGGATTTTTCGCAGTGTATATAAATAATCCAAGTGTATTTTTAGCGACACGAGTGAGTTTTTTTTTTTTTTTCTGTTTTTTTCTCTCCCGAACACCGATCAAACAAAGAGTAACAAGAAAAAAACATAAATAAATGAATGAAAATTTTTGGGTAGAGCACATAAAGAAAATAACTGAATAATAAAAAAAAAAGAAGTAAATTAATAAAATAATGAAGGCACGAACAAACGAATGGACAAATCGAGCGAAGTGAAAAATAAAACAAAAAGAAGACAAACAAATTGAAAGAAAATAAAAAAATAAATAAAAAAAATAAATATGGAAAGAAAAACGTTGATACGAATGAATAATAATAATAATAAAAAATATATAAGTGTGGGTATTGTGGGTATTACATCAGTAACGTCCGAGTAAAGTGAGTCTGGCTAGAAGTTTGTTGTTAGGTGAAAAGATAGGTAGATCAAACAAGAGACCTAGTAATCACTGTCTGATGATAGGCTGAGGTCCACGTCCTCCACCTTGACGGAAGGATCTATCTGAGGAGAGTGCGATATCGGAGGTCTGTTCGATATTAGTTGTGGTTGTGGAACGACTGGAGTGACGGTGAGACTTGGAAGGGCTGCTGATATTGCCTCGCATACAGCATTGGAGTAGGAGAGTGGCGGAGGATCGAGTTCTTGGTCTTGGTTTTGGTTTTGGTTTTGGTATTGGTTTTGTTTTTGATATTTGTCTTGGTCATTGTCTTGGTTCTGATATTGATTTTGATTTTGTTGGAGGTTTACATCATAGGATAATGATACAGGTGACACAGAGGTATCGGGAGGTTCCTCAATCTCACAGCTCACCAGCTCCCTCGCGTCCAACTCAACCGTTCTTACCCTCCGGCTGCCATTATTAGTCTTTCTTACACCACCGAGCCCCTTGTAACTATATTTTTTATTATTCTTTTTTCTATTATTCATATTATTTTTACCCTTTCCATTAGTCAATCTAACTTTTCTACCAAATGTAGAATTGACCTTATTCATCTTACGCTTCAGGTTATGGGTATCGAGGTCAAGGTCTAGGTCTAGGTCAAGTTCAAGGTCAAGGCTTGTACCAAGGTAGTTGCAATTATCTGGATCAGGATCGAGGGAGAAGGTCATGAATTCGGGTATGTTAATGTGTTGCTGATTGTGAGACGTGTCATTGTTTAGATCACTTTCATCGTTATCATGATCATGTCTTATGTCTTTGTCGATGAGGTGATTATGTTGGTGGTGATGATGATGATGATCGTGATTATGGTCATTTGTGATAGTGGTAGTGGTAGTGGTGGTAGTGGTGGTTGCGGGTGGTGATGGTAGGTGGTGGTCAGTAGTGTGGTTGTGGTTGTGGTTGTGGTTGTGGCGGTGGTGGACGCCCTCTGGGAGTCTGGGAGGCAGAGAGAAATGCTCGCCTTGGTGTGTGCGGACGTGCTGATTCAGGATCGCCTTCTGACGAAAGTGTTTTCCGCACTCCGGACATTGGTATGGCTTCTCACCCGAGTGGATGCGTAGATGCTGGTTGAGTATGGCCCGCTGTCTAAAGGTGCGTTCACAGTAAACGCAAGCGAATGGCTTCTCGTTGGCGTGTATGCGTAGGTGTTGAGTGAGATGTGATTGCTGCCTAAACCTCTTCCCACATTCCGGGCATCCGTACGGTCGACTGTCAGTATGAATCCTCTCGTGTTGTAATAAAGTTGACTTCTGCTTGAAATCTTTACCACATGTCAAACACTTGAACAATCTAAGATCACTGTTTGCTTTCGATGATTTTCCATTTTGTTGAACAATATCTGGTAAACCCGTCGACATATTAGGTCCACCGGGACTTGCATATTGATGCCCTTCGAGACTCGTGCCTCCGTCAACAGCCTGACCCAAAGATGTTAGCATAACACCTGGTTGTTTAAGATAATGCAAAGCCGAGAAACCACCAGGTCCTAACATATGAGGTGGCATAGAAGGTGACGAATGGGCGGGTCTACTTTCTTTGAAATAATGTTGTGGATATTGTTGCAAATCTCCTCCGCTACCGGAAAAACAATCTCCCCTCTCAACCTCGTGAGGTGTTAATTGTTGCTGAGGCGAATGTCCCTGTCCCTGTTGTTGTTGTTGCTGTTGCTGCTGTTGTTGCTGCTGTTGTTGCTGTACTTGTTGTTGAACCTGCTGCTGTTGTTGCTGCTGTTGCGTCTGCTGCTGTTGAGGTGTAGTTTGGCTAGACTGGATGTCGTCATCGGATGGGGTCAGGGCCTGAGGCTCGGGAGGTGCCGAAGGGTACGGTGAGGGAACAGGGGATGCTAGAGAGGGCGGAGGTCCACTCTCCCCCTCAACTGGAGGGCCACAAGGTTGCTGCGGGCTACCGGACGAGGAGGAGCCTTGCTGCTGTTGTTGCTGCTGTTGTTGCTGTTGTTGCTGCTGCTGTTGCTGTTGTTGTTGCTGCTGCTGTTGTTGTTGTTGGGCGTATAGTCCACCGTCCTGGAGAGATCCCGGCCCCGGACCCCATTGACCCTGGGCTCTCTCCATATTATCTTTATACAAGACGTATGGGGCGCCTGTGTCTGCAATCATACAAGGTGGGGCGACATTGTACATCTAGTTCGATAGGAATTTTCAATTATTCAGTTTTTTTTCCTTCTTCTGTATCTTTATCAAAGACACATGAAATTGAATCTTTCACGAATATCATTCACACACGACCGATCGGTCAATCAATTTTATTTTTAATATTATCATTATTTTCTTTCCTTTACCTGGACTTACTCAAATTTTTTTCATCCCTTGAAATAAAAGTTGACACGTTGAACTAAATTATTTTCATGTGCGTGTATGATAAGAGAAGAAAATTAATAAAACTAATGCAATGAAAAAACTAAAAAAAAAAAAATTTCTAGGAGTGAAAATAGAAGAATGATATAATAATGATAGTAACGAATATATTCAACGTAGGATACGTCAGGATTGGGAGGGGGGGGGGGTCATCGGAATCTGGAAGGAATCTCAGTAATAATAATTTTTCTTATAAAATTTTTTGTCTCTCATATTTCTCGTGATAATTTCTCGAACACCTACCCATAAAAATCGTCGTATCGAAATTTTTCAATGATTAAAAAAGGGAAATAAATAAATAAATAAATAAGGAAACCAGTTCAGAGAGGAAAATTCGTATCTACGAGCGTGTTACCGGTGCATCGAAATTATTTTGTTTTGATACAAGGGAACGGTTTCATCCTACCCTCTCATAATTTCAATCATAGTCTTGTGTATACCCAGCAGTAGAAAATCGCATATTGTATATATTTATATACATAATTTAATGATATATTATACGCGATACCCTTACATGGTTTGTAGTACGTAAGAAAAAAAAAGAAAATTAACAAATATGTAAATCAAACAAATAAAAAATGTTGACTTCGAAATAATAAAAACTAAAATAAAATGAAAGATTAAAATAAATGCATAAGAATTCGGATTATTTTCGTACCATTTAGTTATAATAATTTTTGGAAACCCAACCACACCACTCTACCCTAAAACTGTTCTTATCGCAACTAATCGTGGCTCGATGATAGATACGAGCTGCTCAGATCACGTGTATCATATATACGTTATTTAATATATATATATATAAATTGCGTGCGTGTATGTAATGTGATGTGTAATATGTAGTGTGCATATAAAACGTGATTCGATTTCGATGGAAAAAAAAATTATTACGATTGATGATTATGGGAGTTAATAATATAATACGTTGTACTGTAATTATTTAATTATATTTCTCTAGTTTTTTTTTTCTTTCTTCTTCTTTTTGCGAACAATTTTTTTTTTTTTATACGATGACGATGGCGATGACGATGACGATGACGTTGGTATACGTATATATATATATATTATTTATTTTCTCTGTTTCTTTTTTGTATTTTTTTTTTTTTTTTTTTTTACGATTTCATGTGAGATGAGCTTACCCTGTGAGATGCAGTACATGATCTGGCGGGGCACCTTGAGTCCGGCCGCGAGGCAAGCCGCGAACGAGGCGGAGAAGTTTAGAGCCATTCTCGCTTCCCGTCTTCCTCATCCGTAGCTCCCTCCCT
Source organism: Athalia cordata (assembly GCA_963932425.1). Lineage (NCBI taxonomy): Eukaryota > Metazoa > Arthropoda > Insecta > Hymenoptera > Athaliidae > Athalia > Athalia cordata. Next base: position 5,168,866 of record OZ010627.1, read on the forward strand.
CGTCCTCTTCTACTATCCCTAGCTACCCCGCCCGCCCCAATGATCTAGCCTGCGGACAAACATTACACACGGTCAATCTCCACTTCCTAACTAGAATTTGTCAATACCTCACCGCAATTTCTTTCGCAAATATGTATATAGATTTATTCATACATGTATATCCTTTATTTCTGTTTTTTGTTCATATTAATTTTAATTCACCTCGTATAATAATTAACCAAACTCCCTCTCCGTTTTTCTCTTCTTCAATATCTTTATCTTTTCTTATCTCTTTTTTTTTCTTTCGTTTTTTTTTTTTATTGGTTAGGTTGTCAACGCGAATACGAATCCGATATTCATGCCGTCAAAATTTATCACGATTTGCGCAAAAAGAGAATGAGAAAAATGATCGATAACAATTTTCTCTTCTCTTTCATTCAGAACCAAAAGAGAAAAGACTAAAAAAAATTTTTTTAAATTATTTATAGTCACACGACACAAGAAGGATCCGGTAAATCTCGCTCGCCACGTGTTAATCGATCATATAATGAACAGAATTTGCGAATTTCATCCCTCGTTATTATCCGTTATTGTTATTTATAGTTTATCTTTTTTTCTCTTTTAATGAAACTTTTTCTTTTTTGGCTTATCGTCTATTTATACAGCGGGGAATCGTCCCTTTTGAATAACCGCACGACGGACGTTTTCTTCAAGACAATGCGGAGAGAGTGAACAGGATGGGCAAAAAAAAAAAAAAAAAAAATTGAAGGGAATAATAATAGAAAAAAAAAACTAGCACAAAAAAAAAAATCGCGAACAGCTGTGAATATTGCCGAAATATTATATGTACATATTATATATGATACGTGTGGGGTGTGGGTATATGTATATGCACACATGTTAAATATACGGTTTGAGAAAAGAAGAATTTTTTTTGTCAAGTTTAGTTAGGTCGAATTTGATAAGAGAGTCCATAACCTCTGAGACAAGGAAGCCTTGGGAGGGATAAGTTGAGGTGGAGGGGGAGATAGGGGAAGGGGGGAAATTATGATAATGCGATAATGTACCGATAATGAAGGTATGTCTGACAAGTTTCTTGATTCTTTGCGAGTGTATCTATTTTTTTTTCTCTTTCTTTTTTATTACGTCAAATTTTTAATGATAGTTAAATGCATTCCATTCCGGCTGAGGGCATATATAAGATGAAAAATCATAAGAGTAAGAATAAGAAATATGAAGAAGAAACAAACAAACTGGTTTGCCGCGAAAAGTTGGCGCGAAACAAAGTAAAGTATGTATACACACTTTAAGGCCGTCGTAGGGACGGTAGAAAGAAGGGGGAGGAAGTTGATATATATTCACAAAGAGAAACTATTTCAATGAGAGTGTAAATAGAAATAAAAATAAATGTGTGTATATATAAATAAAATAGAAGAAGAAAAAATTTGTTCCTCTCCGCGCTTCGAGCGTGCGTTTGTTTCTCAGGTATCAGATGAGTGTCTGTGTATGTGTGGGAATGTAGAAAGGGATGATTATGGCCCCCGCAGTATTATTTACTTTTCTAACTCTTGTGGCTGGTGGTGGATTCGCGCACACCCTCGTTAATGTATAACTTACTGAACCTCCTCATTCCCCCCTTTTTCCTTCTCTCCTCTCCTCTCCTCTCCTCGCACACTGCTTTACTCTCCTTTACTTTCTGCTAACTCTTTGCTGCGACGACTACGACGACGACGACGACCTTAACAACGCACACTTTATAAAAGAGGAGTTGCGCTGCGCCGGAGTTATCGCGTGGCGCGTTCGCCGTTAGTCATTCGAGTGTGTTTCGTTCAGCTCTCCGTCCTTGGGGTATAACTTGAGTGAGTGTCACGCTTGTTATAATTCTGAACGTTATAATAATATTATCCACGTTTCGTATTGTTCATTATCGTTTCAAATTATCTGTATTTACTATATAATATTGTATAGAAATTTTATAGAAACTCCCCTCCCTCCCCCATGGACGGATTAAACGTTAACGCAGATCTATTCAATTATTCATTTTCACAAATCATCATCGGATCGATACTCGGACTATCGCAATTCTGATATATTTTTATTCTTTTTTTTTCTCTCTCCGATTCGAATAATTGCCCGCTCAATCTCGTCGAATATATTAGTTTTACATCCCACATGATCGCTACCAATTCAAAAATCCATTTAATAATTTTTCGGATTATAGGAAGTCAAAATTTTTGTTCTTTTACAATAAATTTCATTGCAATTGTGCAATACGCTTCGCCGCTATTATTACTGCACATTATACATGACTATATATGTGCAGGAAAAAATACGCATTCGCGCGTTTACGTCTCTATACCGACAAGTGAATGAAAACCATGATTACGATTATGATTATCATTATGATTATGATTATGACGATGATGATGTACGGTTTAATTATGCATACATGCGTATAATTCTTACATGTGTACACATGTAAAAAGAAATAGAAAAAAAGATACAAATAAAAAAATTCACGACTCGTAGATTTTTCTCTTTCTTTTTTTATCTTTCTTTATAAAATTGGTATAATTGATTCTATGTAAATAGAAATATCATTGAACCGATGATTATGCTGTACACTGCGCGTAGATATTATATATATTTATATATCGAACTCGGTGAATGTAGAGTCGGTATGGTTTTAAAAATGAAAATTGTTTTAGCCGCGGTTCGTTGAACCCTAAGAGAGAAGAGAGAAGACAGGAAGTTTGCATTTCTCTAATCTTAACCTGGCCGCTGTAATCCTGGATATTTTTAACACACGTTCTGAACCCGAATTCAGAGTTCGAGTTCGAGTTCGAATTCTGATGATGCAGTTCAAGCAGTGAAATAATAAAAGTTGAGAGAAAAACTTGAATGAAAAAAATAAAATAAACTACACATCGAATAATCGCGTGTCTCTCTCATTTATCGAACAAATTTTTATCATCTATCGGCAACAAATTACAATGAAAAATTACTCCTAATGACACACGAGTCTTTGAAAGAAAGAAAAAAAATTGGAAAAATAATAATAATAAAACAAATACATAAACAATACTTCGATTAAATGTTCGAACCGGGTAATGACGACCGTGACGATTACATTTGTATAATATCTGTAATACCGCGTCAAAAAATGAACTAAAATAATTAATCATTGACGTGTATAAGATGGTTAAATATATACATAATAACGGTAATATTATTCACCGAATGTTGGCTGCAGATTATTCCAAATTGTAAATGTTTGACCGGTAACATGTAGTATATGTACATAAGAATTTATAACACAACTTTAGACGAGGAAGAGAAGAAAAAGAAAAGAAACCATGTTAATAATTATGTCTATATTTTTTTTTTGTGTTTCTAAATTTTATACGGGTGAAATTAAAGAGAATTAAGTATATCGGGGATGTGGAGAGATGTTGTACGTAAATACGTACATATACCCTGAGGGGTAATATAATATCGTAACTGCAAATTTCCCGCGCTCGCTTCCTGCCATGTTTTATATACGTGGGTATAGGTTAGGTAGGTATGTATAAATGGTATGTATGTACAGGTAATATACGAAGTACTATCGAACTAGTTCGACGTCGACGACGACGACTACGACGACGACGACGACGATGTTGAAGCATTAAACGAGACTACTTGGTGTATCTTATCCTCATTGCAAATAGAAACGGTGCCTAATTACAAGTCTATGCAACGTGTTATCTGCTCGGACTTAACTGAACTTATATAGGATATACGTGTATACCCGCAGTTACCATCATCATCATCATCATCATCCTCGACGACGACGACGACCATCTTACTGAGCAACTCTATCTATCAAAAGTATTAGCTACTATTGCACAGGAAAACCAGAACCCTGCGGAATCACCATCTTATTACACCTCTAAATAAATATTTCTATATTATACATAAAAAGAAACCACAAACTATGTATACACACATAGCTATATATGTACTACACATATTCTAGATCATTAATATACACGAGTCTACTTAAGCCTGCGATTAAGGTTAAGATAATCTTTCCCCGATCGACAATCTCTTGATAAATTATTACACCTACATCTGCATCGTCATCTCTCACATTTAAACAAAAATGTTTTTTTTTTTCCTCTTCTTTCTTTCTTTTTCTTCAAAAACTTTTGAACTGCAACGGTAATTCTATAGGCCGATACTCGAATACAAAGAAGAATGAAATAAAATGTAATAAGATTTACGAAAAAACAAAAAAAAAAAAAATTAACGAGAACGAAAAGTAGAAAAAAGTTAATGTTACCACGAATTAGTGTGCATAGAGAGAAAGATCGATTATAACGGTTATTTTTTTTTGGAAGGTGAATGTCACAGGATTCATCGTCCTCGCTCATTCACCGGTCTTTTTTTTCTTTCTCTCTTTCTTTTTTTAATGAGAAATTAATGTTCCGTATATGACGATGGGTAATTGGTGAGGATTCGAATTTATTTTACTCCCCTTCAAAAATTGGCAACAAAAATGAAACAAATAAATTCAATATACAAGTGTGAAAGAAAGGTGATGTGGTTGGGGGCTATTATCATTGATCATCTTTTCAAAACTATAACTACTATAAATTTATTTTTCTCTGACTCACAACGACGCCTCATACATACTCACGTTTTAAATTATAAGAAGACTAGGTATATCGTTCGTAATTTACAATATATGGTTGGTTTTTTCAACGATATTTTACTTTTTCTGAAATAAAAAGTGTTTTTTTTTTTTTTAATTTTCTTTCTTTTAAAACTCTATTCGAAATATTAAGATACAACGCGGATCGTATTTATTGTTACTATTATTATTGTTATTATTCTTTCTTGTTTTAATTTTTTTTATTTTCTTTACCGGCGAAATTGAAGTTCGTGCTGTTGCCGAGTTGGTTGCGAGAGTGAAATATACGTATACGTATACAGATATATACGTGATATAAAGGGAGGATTTTTTTGGTATGGAAGAAGAAGAAGAGAGAATATTATACTTTTTACGATTTGTTTTCATGGCGGGAATGAAATCACGTGCGCGTGCGCGTCCGATTTTCGTAGCTGGGTATTTTTAAAGATTTTCCGCGGGGGTTTAGGGTTAAGCGGGCGGGTCGCGGGTCGGTCGCGTGTCGCGTGCACCGACGCAAGTTGCATATATTTTTTTTTCCCCATTTTTTCCTTTTTCTTTTTACTTTTTTTATTTTCTCTCTCATTTTATTTACACCCCCTATACCGTCATCGTGTATAGAATAATAAAACACACGTTACACCGGATCTCCTGATCTTATAACTTCGATATTCGCCTTTTAACTTTGGAAAAAAAAGGAAAAGGGAAAATTCAGTTTCTCTCCTATTTATCCCCCACGATTTTCATCATTTTCTTTCACTCCCATACGATCCGACGATATTTACGCAAGGTTATAGATGAATTTTCTAGAGACTTGAGGGAAGAATAAAAAAAATTTAATTGACGAATAATAATAATGGTCTAGACCAGACACGAAATGAGACGCCGTTGAACCCGCAATTAAAAAATAAAAAAAGAATAAAAAACCGCGGTCCCTACAGATTTTGTACGTAGTGTCCCTTCTGCCGCCAAATTGTTGTCATTATTAATGTAGAATTTCAAATTCAGACACCGAAACGCGCGCAATATTGGGTAATTAATTAATGAATATCACGTGGATGTACGCGTACATATATATTATTTTTTGTTTAGAATTGATTTTTAATTTCAATTTTTTTCGTTTCTTCTTTCCATATAATTTCCATGTGATTTCGTACGACGCCTACCTACAATATACGTATATGTAAACCTATCCAAATTCCATATAACCTGCAAACACGACATTATTCATCCAGGTACAAAACCCCGAGTCTGAACAAAGTAAACATCGAGGATGACGAAAACGCGACGACACACGACGAGCTATGAGAACATGAATATTATAATTTTGATTTTTTTTCAGTTTCATTTTCATTTTCTCTATGTAATTCATCATTAATTTTGCGGTAATTTTCGACGGTAAAAAATCGTTGGATTAAATATTAAAACTTCGTTTAGTTTAATTTAGTTTAGTTTTTTTAACAGAATATCAAAATTTTCGTTTTTTTTTTCATATCACAAGGGGAGGCTGAAGGAAAAGAAAAACGGGGAAGAGGAATAGAAGAAAAAAAATATATATTTTATGTGCAGTTTACGGACACATTGGGTGGTATTTTCTGATAAGACGATAAAATATATATCGGATGATGATGATGGAAGACAAAAAAAAAAAAAAGTCACAAAAAAAAAGAAATAAATAATTTTGATGATCGTCTAATAAAATGAAGAAAAAAAAAAAATGTTTTATCTAATATTCAAATTATTTTTCCATGATATAAATAATAATGGTTACAAAGTTTTGTATTGAAAATAGACTTACCGGAATTGTAATATTCCTTAAAGTAACGAGTTGCCGCACGCTGGACAATAGAATAATACAAGTTCACATATGACGTAGACTCATTTCGGCTGGAGAGCGCCATTTACACCAAACTTAAACTCTCATTAACTTCTATATACATACGTATGTATATACGTGTGTGTGTTTGCGTGCGTACGTATATACATGTACAATATATACATATGGACGTGTCTTTTTTTCTCTTTCTATATCTTTTTTTTATCCCTATAACTCTCTCTCCCTCTCTTTCTTTCTCTTTCTCTCTATCTATCTTTCTCACTCTCTCTCTCTCTATCTCTCTCTCTCTGCGTCGTGCGTATTATATTCCCTATGCGTATGCGTATGTGTCTGATTCTGGTTCTCTATAATATCTGTTCATGCGTCTCTCTTGTGTATTTTCATGTACATATAATTTTTTTTTCTTTCTTTCTTTTTTTTTTTCTCTCAAACTATTTTACGTGTGTTCCGTGTTTACGCGTGTATATTTATATATATGTGATGATATATATAATATATATATATATATATATGTAGTAATTTAATGGTTAATACGTTTTATTAAATATACGTTGCGCGTTCCCGTAGATGATGATGATCGTTTACGCGTCGTTGATGTTTGCATGTCGCGGTTTTTGTTATATTTTTTTTTTGTTCTTTCGTCTGTTCTTTTTTCTTTACTTATTTTTTTTTTTTTTATTTAATTCAACGAGAGAGAATCTCCGGCACGGGAACAAACGACGAAAAGAGAATTTTCACGGCGAAGATGACGGCGACTACGATGCCGACGACGACGACGACTACGATGCCGACGACGACGACGACGTAGACGACGTAGGGGAGTAGGTAACACAACGGCGGCGACGACGACGACGACGACGACGACAACGACGACAACGACGTTGACGACGAAGACGACGAGGACGCCAGATTTAGTTGGTTAAACGAACTATACGGAGAGTGCAAAGTATTTCTCTTTTACTCTTTTAAAACTCTCTATAATATCACACAATTTATAAACCACACTATTCTATTTAGAATCACAAAAATTTTTTTTTCTTCCACCACAAACTATAAATTTTTCTCGTTGTTTATATTATTACATTTGTCGGTATATATATTTTTTTTTTCTGTTATTTTTTTCTTCTCTTTTTTAGTTTTATTTTCTACCGTATTTTTTCCTTTTCTTTTTCGGTTTTTTTTTTTCTTTTTTTCTTTTTCAATAACCGCGACTACACGAAGTCCCGAACCACCCGGCAGACAAACTTCGTTGACTCGGCTAGCCCCGAGTTGAGTAGAGGTAGAGTCGCCGAGACTGAGACGTTGCAACGTTGCCGCGCTTCCGTCGCCGGCATGCAATGGAGTGGGGATTTCAGGATTGGTTTGGTACGCCGGCGATGGCGATGGCGATGTCGAGGGCGCGGGGACGCCGACGGTGGCCTCAGAGAGGGACGCGTTGATCGCCTAGTAGAAGGGAGGAGAGCGGAGCGAGGAGAGGGGGAGGTGTGTATGGCAGAGAGGAAAGTGGTGGAGGAGAACGAACGATGGCGCGAGTGGCGGGGAGGTTTAGAGGGAGAGTAAAAACCGACGGCACAGGACCAAGAGAGCTGCCTTCCTTCCAATGGTGGGGAGTCTCGTTGTGTCAGCGTCGTCGCGGCTTTGGTATAACTAAACGCGTTGGCGTAGCGCTCGGCGAGGAGCGCGGCGGGGCGGAGCGGCGAGGGCAGGGGAGAACGCTGCTGCCGCTCTGTAGCTCTCGCTGTTGCTGCTGTAGGGGAAGTAGATGGCGCTCGCGTTCGTCGGAGGGGAAATAAAGAGTTGTTCATTCTCACCGGGGTGGGGCACGATGCTTTTTAGAAGAACGGAAGGGAGGGGAATACAAGTAGGAGGGAAGAGACGGTTCTGTGGTTGGGGTTTACACTATAGTATACGAGGCGGCAGGCAAGGGGGAGAAGATGCCTCCGCCGTTCCTCCCTCCTAAACCGAACGAACGCCAGCCATCGCGCGTCCTCTCTTTTGCCTTGCCCTCGCCTCTCGGGCTCTCGGGTTCTCGGGTTCTCTAGCTCTCTGGCTCTCTGCTCTACACGTTCGGCGTGGTGTGTTTGCCCCTCTATGCGCGAACCGCGATGCATCGGTCCAACTTAGAGCGGGAGAGTACCTACCTACCTACCTACCTAGGCTAGCTAGCAGCTATCTACCTACCTACCTGCCTACCTACCTACCTCTATTTCTACATATAGGTGTACGTATATATATGCACACGTACATACATATCTCTGTATATCTATATACATGTAATACGCACACACATCACCACGTGTAGGTATACCAACCACTCTTTACTCTTCTACGTACGAGATTACATTGCCCGAACCAAATCAATATCACTGTACCGAAAAAAACCCACCTTCCCTCTTCCCTCTTCTCTCTACTCTACTCTCTACCCGTCCCCCCTTACCTCCCCCTACCACCCCCCTCGTATTCCGCCATCCTCCTACCCTCTCCACCGCTCTACACCCCGGTGGGTAGTTAACGATTCAACATTTTTACGAATTTTTTTCCATCGTATACATATATATGTGTATGTACACAGAGATGTATATATGTACACACATAGAACATCCCACCAACACCGCGGATAGATGTACACACATATATATGAGTACCATGATCATTTTTGCGCGGGGAATTTAGTTAATAATTTTTTTCTCTTTTTCAAATATATGTATACATTTTTTTTTTTTCTCTCTTTTTCACCAATGACCAAATATAATTTGTGGCATCCATCGTATGTACCAGATATCATATATATACCTGTACATACACACGTCCGTATGTATATGTTAATGCAAGAAAAAAAAATTTGAATTGAAAAAAGAAAAAGAAAAATAACTAGTAATATCCATATACCGTGTATATACCTGCACGATGGATTAGCACCTGCAGAATATGTTTCGTATATATGTATAGTCGAATAATTACAGATATGTATATAATAGAGGGACAGAGGGAGAGAAAACCGAGTCGTGTGCAGTCGTATGTTGGTATATAGGTATTTACGTATATATATAACACTGCATATATCTATATTGTTATAAACTTCATTCATGAAATTGTTCCTTTTGAAAGTATCAACCAACTAACGTAGGTTTGTTTTTATGTATAATGGTGTTGTATTATATACACAAATGTTTATATATATATATATTCATGTACGTGTATATACATGCATATGTATTTTACACGTACGTATGAGATGCAGTGTTATATGGGTTCTGAAATAAACGCACATATAGTGAACGTTGAAACGACGTCGAAGCGACAAGATTTTATTTTATTTTTTTATTTTATTTTATTTTCTTACTTTTTTTTATTCCTGTTGCCATGCGGCTCCGCGAGCTCAGGAGATCCTACCGCACACGTGAATATATATATGTATATATAGAATATACGTACTCGATCCCGAGTTCGGACCATTTTATTACACATACATATAGTTGTATGTATGTATACGTATGTACATATAACTTCGTTTTATGGGATTCACATATTTCTAGTGCAACAGTAATTTATTATCAAGTATATAATAATTAACGTCGTATTAATATGTACGTTTTATTAATTTAATTTATTAAATTTTTTTTTTCTTCCACTCATTTTTTTTCAATCGTGAGTTTTTGTAATTTAGGCGGGAAAAATATACAGCGCGTTACATACATGTAATTATAACTTAAAATCTGTATAACGTATATCGCAGAAGATTGTTATACTTTGGAGTTTAACGCGCAAGTTCGGTCGAGCTGTGCGAAGAATTATTATTTTTCGATTTGTTCGTATATTTTTTTTGGTGATTTTAGTTTCTGTTTTTTTTTTTTTTCTTTTATCTCATGACCAGGCCGCATGGCGTCTAGATCGTCTGTGTAGATCCGATTTTCGTTATCCCGCGCCGATGCGGGGTCTAGCCGCACGATCATTTTGGTCGTCCGGAGAATCATTATAGGTGATTATATTTATAACGCATAGAACGAACCAGTTGATCACACAGACTAGGTACATATATGTATATAACGTAATATATCATGTATTATATACGTAAAAAAGTTTTCTACGATCTATACGACGGATATATGTGATCAACCTATACAACAAAATATAATCCAACGCTCTAAATTGATAACCGAATGGAGTAGCTGGCGATCGATGTACGTATCTATATACATTACGCGGTTGACGATCGTTTTCTATACATGTGTGAAGTTTAAAGTTTCATTTTTCGTCTACATAATACATATCCTTATGTATCAACTATATGTACGTATACATGAGTTTTATATCTTACGATTAGTCGCCATAAGTATATTCGATAAGATGCGATCATTCCGCGTGTGATTTTTATACCAGAGAATTTCTAGGTTTATATTATACTGGATTATTTTATATTACATGGATAAATCGATCGTTAAATAATATAATGAAATTTTACAAAATCGTCGAATTTTTCGTTTTTCTTTTATCATGTTTTTTTTTTTTTCTTTTTTAACGTTTTTGTAACATGTGTGGAAAAAAAAAAATACAAGAATCGAATAAATTCCTCCACATTGCTCATGGAGTTGCTGGTCGTTCTAACGTTCTGGTTTTAATATATATGTATGTACGTATGTATATAATGCAGGACACGCGGGACGCGTACCACATACATGTGTGCATGTACATATGTACATTCGTATGTATATATATAGGTATACGTTTTACCGCGCGGCGACAAAAGCGCGCTGCACGCGGGAACACAACTAAAATGATCATGATGCATTTTAGTTTTACGCGGGGTCGAAATAGCCTCGCGTGCCTTGGGTTGCCGACCTCTGATCTAGAGTATATACCTGTATATTTAACCATATATATATATACACACATATACATATATCATATAGACACATAGGTATGTATACATACGTATATACGACTCTGCAATGTGCAACGCTCACATACCTATGTACGTACATCACTATATATATATATTTATGAAGACAAACGGAGGGTGCGACACACATATACATACGTATCTATATGATATGTATATACATAGCGGATATCCCAAACGCCTCTGTAACTATATGTGCAAATAATATACGTGTACATATGAAATCATTTTTAATTTATAATCGCGTTACATATATTATGCATATGTATCTGGACCGCGAATCAATTAAATTACGTATTATAGTTATGGGGAATAACAAAAAACTATTGCATCTCTGCTGCATGCATCGTGACATCGATTATGTTGAGTCGGACGCACATGCACCGTATGTTGGAAATTAAAATTGTCAATTTTCATTTTAATTATCTTTTCATTATTATTTTTGGAAACACGGTAAGAACGGCATCGTCCTCAACGCGCAAAATTTTTGAATTGCATTTTTTATCGTGGCGAGCGAAAGAAAAAAGGAAAAGTAAGGGGAAAAAAAAATCTGCGGAGGGTTGATTGGGCGGCTACATCCACGGAATTTATATACGGTATATGGAGACTAAAACGTTTATACCTATATACTTATTATCTTTCACGGTTTGTTCTAGATATTTTGCAACCAGCGGCAACCAGCACCAGCAGCAACAGCAGCAGCAGCAGCAGCAGCACCGCGTTAGGAGGAGGTACGTATATACAAGCTATAACCGGGACCTTAATAAATTTCCGTTACTTGCGCGGTATAAGTGCCACACCCCTGCATCAGCAACAGCAACAGCAGCAGCAGAAAGTACCACCAACCGCGATATATGGTGTGTATATATAATATAGGATATATATATATATATATAATAATAATGTTATGGTGCAAACCGCGCTGAATGTGCCATGCGAATCCGAGAGCTAAAAAGACGCGACCGCATCTGCAGTAGCTGCGAGAATATCGGCTATAATAAGAAAAATCTTTTTCTTAGGGGGTTTGTAACACCACGCACGTGGAAAACTGTAAGTATCCATAGACAGTACAGTTTTCTCCCTTGATTCTTATTTTATTTACAATTTTAATTTTGGTTCTATTATTTTTCTTAGATCGTCATTGGAAAATGATTAGATATCGACGATCCGCATCGTGTGATCAAAATCTAACGTAGCGTTATAATATTTGAAACTGCAGTACGGAGCGCAGGATGTGAGTATAATGCATCATGTATGTAGGTACATTAGGCATATGCGGCGACAAAACTGACGAGTGAGATGGGGATTCTATGCAACCGAAGCGGGTATTATTTTTCACACCGTCAGAAGATATAAAAACCTATAGAAGAAATGAAGAAGGGAAGTTAGAAAACGACGTTCTTCAAATGGACGATGTAAACTTGCCCGCCCGATGCTACCGCGATGTCGGTTGATGCGGTGCCAGCGCAACCTCCAGCGTCCGCACCGGCTGCATTTGTATATATATATATGTACACATATGTGTAGGTATATGTATATTTTATGTATATGTAAGTATGTAATGCGTGTCCGAAGAATTATATATATAGATATATAGTTCGTCTCGCGCGAGGGTCTTCCAACCCTCCTCCTTACTCTTCATCTCTTTTTCGTCCGTTCATCTCGCGTTCGTAGGTATAGACATATAAATACATAGGTATGTATATAATACACATATACGTATATAGCATATAACGAGAAGAGAGTTTGAAGTATAGTGGAAGTTGTATGTATATCGAACTTCTACTCGTATATATATATACAGGGACTATTTTTATCTGTTGCAGGCAATGAAATATCTGGTTGCGCGCCTCCTCCCGAGTATCCCGGAGTCCCGCGTGTCCCGCCGCTTGTCGTCGTCGTCGTCGTCGTCGTCGTCTTCCCGCGTGTTTGCTGCTGTGGAGTTTTGCTATATTATAGTACATATATACATCTATAGTATAGGTATAGAGTTGGTCCGCGATATATACTCGCAGTCTTCTTCTTCTTCTCCTTCTTCTTCTTCTTATTCTCTTTCTTAATATTTTTTTTTTTTCCTCTTCTTTCACTTCTTCGTCTCACTCTTCTTCTTCTTCGTCTCTTCACGCACGACGCGCGGTGTTGTCCCTCCGGTTGAGTATGGTATAGTAACCGAAGCAAAGGCTAGAGCCTGCCCAGCAGATATATATATATATATATTTGTATGTATATACATATGTATACATAGAATATGTGTTAGTCAGAGTTGGTGGTGCAGGCGTGGTTGGTTCCTTGCCCTCTCTTGAAGCGTATTTATATCTAATGAGTAACGAGTGAATGCACTGCACTCTGCGGCTTATGTCCGTATCTCCTCGGGTATAGAGTCACTTTTGATCCTATTCTCTATAGTATAAGAGATGAGATTCAAACTGATTTCAGTATATATGTATATAGGCGCCTCGTAATATCCACCCATCCCCCTTCCCTCCCAACATTTTCTTTCTTATAACTCATTATAATCACGCAGAAATTAATTTCTCTTTATCCCCCTCTCTCCCTTCGTTGTCCTTATATCGCCATCATCATCGTCATCATCTGTAATTCGATGGTATTTTTCTGATACGATTTTATCAAAAATATATATAGAAATCTTATTTTGTATATGCGAGAACGCGCGGTACATCGGCATCGGAATTACACTAGTGAACCTTCGGTGAGTTTAAGGGTGAATATAGACAGCTATATATATACATAAAGTTTTGAACAACTTTGAAGAGTTGTTCGCATAGTTGATCGTCTTTATATACCTATATCCGTATACCTATAGGTATATATGTACCTAACTTGTCGCAGTCGTTGTTTCCGCGCGCGCGCGAGATTCTATGTATATGTATATGCATATAATTAAATGCTATATATTTTCTCAGACTTTAACCCTATTGCAGTTTGAAAAAAAAAAACGAAAAATTTAATCGGGAATAATTCTCATACTGTATTTAAAATCTGAAGGAATTTTTTTTTCGTACTTCCTTCTTCAACGACAAAATCAGTGGGAACAGCGTATGCATATAATGTACGATAGGTGTACATTATACGACACATACAACGATAGCTTATTAGATAACGAATGATTATAAAAATGAAGAAAAAAAATTAGGATTACGATTATTATAATTTCACTCTTTTCGCGAATATGTATGCATGTACATATATAGATACTTATTGTTAGATATTCTGCAGTAATATATCTGTATATATTATAGCAGTAAAGCAGCGCGATAACCTCTTCTGAATCCCTAAACATTTCTTATTCGTTTGTAAGATCGCGCGTGCGTTTATATAAGTTAATATTATAATATATATACATATATACGCATGTGTAATACATGCAACAGTATATACACATACGACTTATTCTCCTCGAATGACTCGAAGAATAGTTCAGAGGTTATCTTTGATAAAAAGTAACCACTGTACTATTTATTGTTCAATAAAAGATTCATCTTGTTCGACGTCCGCGCTATATATGAAGAGAAAATCACATTGATATACGTTTACATCTACTTCTATGATTGACTTACTGAGGATAAAAAATTAGGAAAAAAAGACAGTTTTTTTTCCTACAGCAGAAATATATATATAAGTATACAGGTTTGTTGTACATTTATAAATATATAGTTTTACGCGATTATGATTAATTTAATGATCAGGTGAATCGCAAGACCTTAACCTGTCGCGTTGCGAAATTGTATAGTATACGTGGAGAGAAATAGTTTACCTCGTTTCAATCTATATGACTCGCCGCCTTTCATTGCATATCTGTAAGTGTAATTTTTTTAATGCTAAAACCTGTAGCTGTGCAGAGTATGAGCTATAATTAAAAGCACTTTACATACATACCTATATACATATATAGCAAGGTCAACAAACTTATCCTCGGTGAAATAAAGAGAAATAAAAAAAAAGAAAAGAAAAGAAAAGACAAAGAATAATCAAAAATAGAATGAGAGAAAATAAGCGAAAAATAAGATCAGCTGAAATTGTTTTAACCCTCTAGTGTACTCGACCCTAAACGCCCCCCTTACCCCCGCCCCTAGACTATAATAATACCGACTGCACAAATATATGTATATATAAATCTATATACAGATATTCATATAGTATATGTTTTCTCTACAGAATATTGTCGTTTGTGAGTTTATTTCTATTCTAGGTACATAATGTGTATTCGCTACAGTTGCAGCTGTGGATCACATTATATGTTATAGGTATGTATTGTACTACCATAGAGAGAAAATCCAGATTTGCGAGTACGTACCTAATATATTATTGTGCAGCGGTTATAAAATCCTCATGTATGATCTCTTGATCATTTTTATTCATTCCGATATCAAATTTTTATTTTTTTTCCAATTTCATTTCATCTTTTTTCTCTCTTCAAAGTTTCTTTCTTATCTTCACTGCAGAGGACACTGCTATGTAGGTATAAACTGTACATACATACATAATATGCATAATTTGGGGAGGCTATCTGTTTTTTTCTTTTGCTCTCGTGTTACACAATCATATTTTAAATACTGATATGTATTATATGTATAATTACCGAGAGTAATATTTCGTTCTTAATTTTTTTTTTTTTGCGTTTCTTCCGTGATTTATCGAATATAATTCATTACCTATGATATGAACATGTATGCATACACGTGTGCATAGCCATGTACTACATACAGTGAGAGGATTGTAGAAAAAAAAATTATTTTACAAGTAGAATTATAAAGAAAAGAAAAGAAAAGAGAAAAAAATCGACGCAAAATTATAGTAACGTTTTGTAATCGCTTATGAGCAAAATATTAATTAGTTAGAATACCGTAATGTTCATACGCGTACGTATATATATTATGTATATATATATACATATGTACATAAAGCGCATATTATTATAATGCATGGTTATAATACAATATACGTACATAATTATTCTCATATCATAATCTCTATAAACCTTATCTCATTCGGGTGCAACAAAACTCTACACAACGATTCATTTCAAACATATATATACACACGAATACTCATGTGTATTTATATAAATATGACGTGTGTAATAAATAATATTATACATGTAATTTATTTATTCATATTATATTATATATGTACAGCTGTTGTTGCGGGGAATAATTTTATTACGGAATTGCAGCGCGCCTCTTTTTTTCCTTTCTTTTTTTATCGTTTCATTGTTTCATTATCATTATCATTTAATAATGATTTTTTTTTTTTTTTTTCTCTGAATTAACAAACTTACGTTCGATTTTATAATCGTATGTGAATAATTATTGTTGGAAATATACATGAATACGATGGGTATTTAATAGAGAAACTTTTAACTATTATACTAATATGTATCTAGAGATGTTCGCGGCGGACTCGGCACTTCCTTTATGTATAATAATAGGTGTCTCTCTACATTTATATGTATAGAAATACTATAATGTTTGATACATATGTAAACACATACGTATTATATCAATGTGTGTCGATGTCAAGTTCATATACATATATGTTTATGGGTATGTATTTAATACACTCATACGGTAGCAAGCTGCCTGCCTGCCTGCCTGACTGCGCCTCCGCCCTATGCCTATACACCTGTTGCTGGCTGCTGCTGGCTGCTGCGTCTCTCCCTAATTCAGATACCTACTGACATTTCCGATGGTTTATACTCCATATAATACCTACCTACCCCCGAGTGTGCAGAGAGGTAAAGTCAAGGAAGCTGACTAATTAATCGAAAACCACCACCACAAACTTCAACAACCGCGGGGGGTCAAACTCAAACTTCAAACGAAAATTCTTACAAATAACCTTATCCCAGTTATATACCTATTCTATATTATATTATTATGTATAATACCCTTTACATGATATTCTCATCAGATTTTCTCTGAGTTAAATTATTATTTTTTTTTGTGTTTTTTTTTTTCGACAGATATAATTTTTCATCTATTTCTCATGGCTCCTGATGCAGAATGTATGTAGTATACATATGTATAATATGGTACGTATGTATATAGCAACCCACCACGTATATGTATAATTGACTCAGTTTTTTTTCGTTAATTATACAGATTGGATCCGAGAGAGAACTATTTTCAGTTTTTTTGGAGATTGAAAAAACAAAAAAAAATTATCATTTTTTTTATTTTTTATTATTATCATTTTTAAGCTTTTGCTCTTCCGAATGTCCATCATATCGTGTGTAATTATAGGAGGTAGCTGAAAATACCGCTGGTTTTAATATCGTTTTATTGGAGTATAGAGAGAGAGAAAGAAAGATAAAAAGCGAATGCGTGAGCGTGTATACAATATGTATCTAGATATACCTATATGTGCAGCACCTATCTATCCACACACATACACGTACGTATATAACTATATGTGTGTGAGAATTAAGTGCCGCTATGTCCCCGGGATAACTGTACTTGTTCGTAAATCTGGTTAGTTTATTTTCTCACTATACTCCTGCAGCGAGCAATCGACCTTGCCCATCTTTAATGTATTATAACCGCAATAGTGCAACACCAACAGCAGCAACAGAGTAACAAACCTTCCGTATGGGAGGTGGTACTTATTGCTACTTATGCGAGCTATCAAATTATCACCTAATTTTGATACAGGGTACAGAATATATTTATTCTATATGTACATAATTATAGCCCATTTAATAAAAGACAACATAATTTTTTTTTATTTTCGTTCACACCGATATAAATACTGATTACGTTACCAATTTGATAATAATTGTACGGAAATTCATTATGTTTATTTATTTTGTTTAAATAAATTAATTACGAAAATTAAAATTAAATATAAAGAAAAAAAAAGTGAAAAAAAAAAAAAAACGTAAATTGTGAGACTCTCTTCTCTGCATGAGGCGGCAACATGCGAACGAGAGGGTCGGTCGTGCAATTTACCGGATATTTTCAGGGTGCGAGAGCCTTGGCGGGTTCGGTTTTTTAGAATCTCGTGTTTTTTTTTCCTCGTTTTTTTTTTTTCTCTTTCTTTTTTTAAATTACTTTTTTTTTGTGCGGAAAGTGCAGAACGGGCGGTTGCAGGGGAGGAGGAGGAGGAGGAGGAGGAGGTCGTTGGGTGTTGGGCGCGCTGGGTGCATTACGACGTGGGCAGGGCATGGGCTAGCTTGCTCGGGGAAGTCGAGCTCTAGGGGGTCGAGGGTAGAGGGTAGCGGGGAATGTGATGCAAGGTGCATGCGGGGGGTGAGTAGATGCCCCAGTAAAAATCGATCGTCCCCACTCTTTTCCAACTTTTTCCCCTGTACAGAGAGAGGATGGCGGGTGGTTCGTAGCCTTCGTTCGTTCGTTCGTTTTCACGATGACGATGGGACGGAGGGTGAGGAGAGAGCGAGGACGAGGGTGAAGAAAGGGGCGCCTCCCCCGCGGATTTTTCGCCTGTATGGGTGCGTGTCCTCCTCATAGTCAGCAACGTGTGTGGACGACGGGAATACGGTCGTCGTTGGAGTATGGTGAGTGGCAACGCCGCCTTCGGCGTCGCGGCGCTCCTGTCGCGTTAGTTCGCTGCAACGATGAAAAATTACCCAGTAGCTGCGGCGAGTGGTTTTTCCAAGCTCCCAAGCTCCCAAACTCCCAAACTGCTGCTGCTGCCTAGCTCTCGACGCTCTCTGCTTCGCTCCGCTCTGCTCTGGCTCTGCTCTACGTCGTCGTCGTCGTCGTCGTCGTCGTCGTCGTCTAGTGCGGAGTTTGCCAGGCTGACAGACAGCTGCAGCGGAGCCCTGATATATCGACCAGGGGGTCGGGGGGACCACCCAACCCAACCACCCGACTCGACTCACTATTTTCTACACACATATCCAAGATGGTTAACTTTTCAACCAGTATATACGCGAATTTTATGCGATATACTATATACTCGAAAACTAAAGCGAAACATTGAACTTTACTGCACAAACTGAATTCATGAATTATCGTTTAGATAATACAGCCGACTTTCACCCATTTTACAACTATGAACGAGATATATTTCCTCGATTTCAGATTCTTCTTTTATTTTTTTTTATTTTTAATCGATTTTTTTCTTAATTTTGTTTGAGGATCCTCTAAGTCTCTTTGGTAATTCGATATACCCGCGCGCCAGGGATTACTTTTGTCTCGGTGCATCGCTAGTCGAATAATTATTTTTGAATGTAGAAGTTTGTACTGCAACGTATTTACACATAATATATTTGTATGGGTATTCCTAATTCCCTAATTCTATCAACGTTGGGGAAGACCGATGCACCCTGCGCATTTTAATGCGATCATATTCTACTTGACTCGTTGGGTTAACATATAATATTATACATATCATTGAAACTTATTTCCTAGCTCACTAATTTTCATCGTTAACGCATCGAGTCATTTCATTCATTATGGACGTTGAATTTCAACGATCAATTAAACAATGAATTACATATTTGTGATACGCAACAAAACTTACTATTAACATACCATACATTCGTCTACCATTATTCAAATAAAGTATAACGCAATCGTTATAGGATCAAAACACAACGAAGTGTTTGATTTTATCTACTTCAAGGCGCCCCTTCTGGGTTCTAACTCATTATATTATGAATGTTACACCGAGTGTTACGCCCTGTGGTGATGATTCGATTTGCGGGGCCTTTTACACCCCTTATTGCATCAACTGTCAAGTTTATCATAATTGCTAGACATTTAACTCCACGTACTGAAATCCATGGACGATAACGGCCTTAAAACTACTCCGACAATAGGCGTATAAATTAGTTAATTAATCAGCGATTGTTGAATAGGATATTTCTATAATTGTAAGCGGCGTAAAATATAGTCCTGTTTGGAACAGAGGACGTATATTTACATTCTCAATCTCATTGTCAGCGCGATACAAGTTCTAAAGGATTCCAAACTACACTCAGCCAGCTAGAAACGTGGAGCAAATAAATATTTCTCTCTCTTCCTCCTTCTATGTTCAATGTCAAATCTACAAGGTGGTCGGTGAATTTACTTTGTATGTGTACATACATACAAACAGACTTTGGCAACTTATCGTCCACAAATCATTTAGCTATTATTATCTGTCGGCATAGCAATCGCGCTACAGTTTTGATCGAAGGTTTATCAAATTTTTTTCGATCCGACTGTAAAGCATGCGATCGATCTTTCGATCTCGCACCCCCGCGTTCTTCTTCAATCTTATTGTCCTTTCACAATATTTACACGTTATACATTTTTGCGTTACATACGAATACATGAAACTGTTGTAACTGACTCTAACGTTATTTCTGCACTCGTAAGCGCATGTTGATTAAAATTCAATGCACTTTTTCTTTCACAACGCTTCATGTCAGTAGGTAATTTGTGTGTTTAAATTCTGGTGGGATACGCGCCGTTCTTTGAAGGGTATAAATTTGACCCATGAGCCGTCATCTGCCGATTAAAACAGCAACTAAGGTCTGGAGCGATTGTTTAAGGGTGTGACGTTCACTCTGTGCTCGGTGAAATTCATCGACTCATCGAGGAGAGGAATTAGTCATTCTTCATCGATGAAACCAGGAAGGCGGACGTGTATTTATCATTATCTCGAAAAAAAGGGGTGAAGATGAGTTTCTAGTCGTTAAACGACTTGCACACGCAAGTGTGCCGACAAGTTATATAATCATGGGGTGAGTACCGTTATTTTACAAATTTTAAGAATATTATTCGGATAAACATAGCAGCTGTCCATGCTGCTCCCAGCTTTCATACCCCTCCCATGCTCCCATGTTATGGACTCGTGGTGTGATGTGGCCACCATTTGGTGAAGCAATGTTACGAAATCGTGCAGCGCACATTGAATTTCTTGTAGAAAACTGCACTGAATTCTGTTCAACTCACATTTAGTAATTTAGAAGACTATTCGGAATAAATTCTTTTTAATCTATTTTCTCTCTATGAGTCAAGAGTTTCAAAAGTTGTAGTCTTAAATATTATTTTTTTTATTTTTATCAAGATCGGTATCTGAACACTAGGATTTAATATTTACCACGAGTTTGTCTCGCCAACATTACCCAATTGATTTTTAATTATCGGTAGAACACCTCCTATGATTACTCATCCATTCTCACTCAGTTTTGGAGGGAAACTGAGGATCCTGATAAATGAAATACTTACTCATTAGTTGATATTTTAATTTCCAGTGCCAAAATGGCGTTCAATACGAGCGACGTCGTTACGACGAAACAAATTTATTTCAACAATTTGAGTATAATATCTGATCGGGCCAACACAAAGCATGTCGTCCGATCAAGAGCAGGAAAGCTGGATATGGAAGGAGGAGCCCGCCTCACCTTCTGAAACATCATCCCTCGACATTGACGATGATTGGCTTAGCTTTGAAAGCAAGCAAACTATCGACAGCAATGGGGACCAGGTCATGTACGAGGAGCAAACATCACGGGCGCAGGTGGCTACTAAACTTTTAGAAGAACTCGATGAGTGGATTAAGGAAGGTAATTCATCCTATTCTCAGATTACTTCTCTAATATACTTTGGCATATCTATTAGGTATGCATATCTGCATTTTTTCTGCGTAAATTTCAAACACGTTGCAAATGGCTCAGCTCAATCACTGAATGTCAAATCAATACGATACACATAATAACTTTGAGTGAAGCGCAAATATTTGCCAAGTCTATCCTCTTGTGTTGTTTGGCTCTCAACACATGCAGCAACCAGGGAGTCTAGTAGGAATCCAATTTACAATTTTTCTTATACTCACCTCTGATACTTGAAATCATGTCGCTTGTAGTTGCTATTTTCTTCCTCCATGTGACCTACAATCTTCAGCAAGTCACACAGATTTGGTGTTCCCACTTTGCGTGTATCTGTTGATTGGTATATCGCGTATGCCTTTTTTCCTGTAGAAAAAAGAGAGTGGAACAAACTGGTTAGCCTCTATATAGAAATATGGCGGGGAGAGAGACAAGGAGCGGGAGGAACAGGCAGTAAAGAAACAAGGGGGGAAAGTCCAAAGATAAGTATGTGAAGTCTCCTGTGTAGAGGCCACACGGTACACTTCCCGCTCCTCGCCTCAGTGACTTTTAGTAAGCCTGGCATGCTGTATCTGCCTATTGGTTTCTCCCGCTATGCGATCCATGCTGCTATTCCAAGCATACTTCTCTTTAACATAAGGCTATTCTCCAACGGTTGGGCCCACTGCCTATGGAATTACTTTCAATCTAATTTCACTCGCGAACGTGTTGCTAATCTGTATAAAGAAATATAGTGCTAAATTCTATTTAATAGGTGTAGAAAAAGTGGTGTATTAATGATTAACAAGATATGATTCTTGTATTCTGTATTTAAATAAAAACGCGAGTGGTTTTGTAATTAGTTTTACCCCCAGTTGAATAAAATTTGGTGATACTGGCAGTTCCAAAGGAGAAAACTGCCGCAGGCATTAACCCTCCATGTTGGCGCATGTTAATGTTATACAATAGCATGCAGTTTACGTACCATTACACGTGGAACCGAGAAATTATTGTCAATTCTCAGAAATTGGTAAAAAGACGCTGAATTTTCATTGACACCAACCAAAGGGGTCTGCTCAATAACATCGAGTAGCTTTGTTGGCTCCTTCATCCCTCCCGACAATAAAGACATTCTCCGTAGCGTTGCAACTAAATAACCTTCTTGTCACTTCCCCATCTTGCCATTTCTCTACATACCCAGGAATAATATATTTGCATCTGTAACATGGCTGCATTCTATTACAGCGGTAGGTTCTCAACTATTATGAATCAGACTATTTTGACTAACAATACACACAGAATCTTTCAATGTCCAACTTTGCCTGCTATTCTAGTAAGTCCCTGTAGCCCTCTCATCGAACTTGATATACAGCAAATGGTCTGACAGCATTGGATTTTTGTTAGGATTTGATCAACCGTTTTGTCAGCTGTATACCAGTGTAAAAACGATTTCAATGAACAGTGCTACATATTTGCTTACTTGACTTCCTTGACCCATTCAATATTCTCACACATTGCAACATATGACTTAAATAATAACCATTGTATAATTGTATTTCGGCATAGATGAAGTTTGGTTATCGATTGATACTCGAGGCCAAATCTGCACTGTTGAAAAAAATGTCTACTGGATATGTTATTACAAATGCCATTCCAACTGCAAAAACTTCGTTATCTGACCTCCCGTGCCCCTGTATTTGAGTTCAGATAAATTTCTTCATTACCAAAACTAATACCAAGCAAAGCTTCATTCGAAAGTAGGTCAGGGACTCTTTTCATGGTGGTCAACAGACTTTTTGTACTTCATCCGAAGAATTTCATATCCACTGTCTACCAGTTCTCAAGACGAAAATATCCACAAGATATTGGCTACTTAGAAATATAATTCACAGCACAATATTTACAGACGCATAAAAACAAATTGCCATCAATTTATCTTTATTGATAGAACTCAACTGCATCGGACAGCAACTGATTGCAGAAAGTTCATCCAACTTCAAATATGCATATATTATCTTCCGTTAGCTTCCGAAAGACATTTCTTACTCATCAGCCGTTATCCCAACCAACAGTAGTCCACGTCGGCCACCTTCCAACTTTTATCGAATCTGATTGCTACCAATCGGTTACTTACTCGATTTGCTGTCTAAACTAGTTGCTATGTTTCATATTTAATTAACATTGTCAGTTGAAAAACAACGCGCATGAGAATCTACAATTCACGTATTATTTTTTCTGCACATTACTTTTTCTGCGTTGAACCAATAAAAGACCTGTTGCAATACGTATAATTCCTGGATCCGATCATTATTTTTATTGTTGTTTTTATCATTATCATTTTCATACTCTGGCAATATATTCATGTCTTTGGTGGGCTTGAATGGAATATTTCCGTGTAGTAAAATAGTATATCCGCGTATAGGTTGATCTATCGATAAATAGATACATCTAACTCCGACTGGTCGCATAGCATTCAAGTTTAATGTTTGTATAAAAGTGTAAACAAGTTTCTATCTACTTGTTATTCAGTGTCCCTGGACGCCGTATGCATGTATATTTCATCAATACGCACAACATTCGATCGATGAGAATTCATTTTAAATTTAGAGCCTCTGCTTGAAACTGGACTCGGGATGGTTTTACAAGCTGATAACGAGTATTTTTAATTTCTATCGAACTATTGAATCATCAAAAAGTTCGAGGGGCAAAGATAGACCACAAAAAAAAAACTCAATAAACCGTTGAAAAAAAAAAAAAAATTATTGATAATATTATATGCACAATATATTTTCCTTCACGCGATGCAAAAGAACACGCGTCCTAATTTTGACTCAAGCAAACACCCAATATCAAGATGGACTAATTTCTGTCAATGGTCATTGATAATCGCGTTGACCGTATTTTTTCGAGTACAATGCCATTACGAATTGAACGTTAAACTTTTCAGTCCATTTACTTAGGATCTAGGGACATTTCTTATCTTCAGAAATTGCGTTTCAACGATGTCCACATTCGATGAAACATGACTAAAATGCCTTAGATTTATGGGATATGTTGTTTTTTTTTTCTAATCGCAGAACCGTATTCAGACTGGCTTGAGCAGAAAATAGATCTACCGATATTTGAGGAATTGTCACCTTCGGAATATGGGATCAACCAGCCGAGCTTACCACTAGGCCAAACAAAGGTGCAGCAGCCACACCAGGAATCAACACGAACTCTGCAACAGGAGTTTGAGAGTTTGCAGGAGTTAGTCTTGGGAGATGTCGAGGTGTGTCAACAGGCAACGACTGTCGCTGCGTTAACACCACCACAGTCTCCTCCGGCCAAATTTTATGAAACATCCAACGCCCAGATACTCATTACTCTGCAGCCGGCCCTTCATGCATTGACAATACCTTTGGCCAAACCCCGTGTGCGACCTACTCCATGCGAACCAATCTCCCCATCGGCCGACACTGAGCCAGTTCTGCAATGGAGTGCTGAGAATATTTCCCTAGAACCACTAGGAGATGTTGACAGCGAATTGGCACTAGTGGACGAGTTCGTCCGCTCTTGTGCCAACGATATATCACCATCGAGTCCTCCTTGCACCAGCTCAGAAGCCAGCTGCGGGTCATCTGAAGATTCCACCGATGATCCAGAATGGACTCCAGTTGCATCGTCAACCGCATCCGTTTCAACCCCTTCGACCTCCCAGAAAAGTCGACATCGCAAACCATATTCCCGTCCCTCTAACGACGACAGGAAAGTTCGCAAGAAGGAACAAAATAAGAACGCGGCCACAAGATATAGGCAGAAAAAGAAGCAAGAAATCAAAGAAATTGTCGGGGAGGAACAGGAGCTGATGAACTACAACGATAAACTTCAGGGGCAAGTCAGTGATCTGCAACGGGAGATTCGATACCTGAAGGGGCTGATGAGGGACCTTTTCAAGGCCAAGGGTCTTCTCAAATAACTTCCTTATTCCATCTCTTCTATTTCCACTTATTATTGTATTAATTATACATAACGTAGTACACTGTAGTTGTTGTTGGTACTTACTTAACCATATACCTATATTGATTATTATACTTAACCATGAACTATCCATATTTTTGATGCGCGATACAGCTGCATTGCGCGTTACTTCTAAACTAACATTTACTGAAATATTATAGACGGATATAATATCTACGTTGTTATGGTAGTATTCACGTATATATTTAGAGATTTGAAATATGTATAGCCACTTGCTGCACTTCATCCTTAACCCGGCCGAAAACTATCAACATGTCCACGTGCTGGCTAGGCCGATCAGATTTTTATTCAATGTTCGAAGAACGCTCTGCGTAGATTAGGCGTGCCAAAGAAGCAGTCCTCATGAAGCCCGGCTGGGTGGAAATCTACTGTCTTCTTGAACGGCTCACCTATCTATCGTGAGTAGACTTGTCGATCCGAATCTCTATTTGTCACACGTTGCTCTCAGACCAGCTTTTAATGATAGATCAATTATCTTATTTTCATAAACTTAGACACAACAGGCATATCTGTATCCTGGAGGAATAAAAAAAAAAAGATTATTAGTAATGATTTACTAGATACCTGAAACTATTCCATAATCACTTTCACTTTACGTAACGCGTAAAAAACTCTCATCCGATACCAATCTTCGAGGGATCCTACAGAGTCCGGACACATGCCATAATTTTGTTCGTGTCTTCGCTTGGTCAAAGATTAGATACGGTGTACAATTTTCATCATTTATGTGTCCGGACATGGCCGAGAATTTATTTTATGGCAAAAGTGATCAAGAAGACGAATGTAAAGGTAGGCGTTTAAAATTGGAAAAAGTAGTTGGCCCCGCGGTCATCGGATTGATGAACGATCTCCATACCAATGGGATATTTTCAGATGGGTTCAGTACCACCACCACTTCATGCATGTTGATGATTATCCAAAAATACTTCCATATCAAGGTGAGAATATATGAATTCATGATGTCCGATGTCTCTCAATGGCCAAAAAGAAAGTGTGCCCAAAATGCGTGCGAACCCATGAACATCGTTAGCCCTTCTCCCTACTACCGCAATTGAGATAGAAATACCTTTTACCCATTTTCACTTCGTACTGATGTTAAAATACCTATAAAAAGAGAAACTCGTTTACTTTGGGAAGTATGGCTGTCCATACTTCTGTGAATCGGTAATGTTTGTAAAAATTATTTACGAAGTTATCGGTCGAATGCAATTCATGAGTCGCTGCATTATATTATGAGATTTAATCCTTGGGACGCTGTCGTCATCTCTATATATTTCGAGTTGGTAGTTATTACGTGAAAATATATTCAGACTCATGGGAGTGGAGAAGGTATTTATCCGTCTGAATGCACGTATTCAGAGTCCCAACTCGGCAAAAATCTGTACCCCCCCTTTAGGATCCGGTGTTTTCTTAGGAGGGGGCCTTATTCCTCGTCAGAGAGCGAGCGGCACTGTAAACAGGACTTGACCAAGTCCTCCTTGGTCTACACCTTTCGCTAGCAGCAGCACAGCACTACAGGTACCGCGATTTGTAACATACAGTCGTCGTCGTCGAGTCGTGACAGAACTGCGAAGTTAAAAACGTAATTGTTGTGCCGCTGTCATCATATGCAGTGGTGCAGGTAGTACTAGAAGCAAGACTTTTGAGGATAAAATTCTTCATCTCTTCGTTTATTTTTTTTTATCGTTTATTTTCAATATTTTGCACAAGAGAAATCGAGCTCATGGTACTATATACAGTGTGTTTGATACGTTCGAAGTGTGCCTCGTTACTTTGTGCTACAGGCAGGTAGAAATTTACGGGTTTTACTGCTGGATTATTTTTCTTCTTAGGTAATAGCACTCATGAATTACTGCACACAAGCATTGTATTATTTTTTACAATAAATGATTTGTAAATACAGACTTTTTTTTATAACCTTCGGTATCAAAAACTGAGTTTCGCAGACTTGTTCTTAAAAAATGGAAACACAATCATTATCCATCTCGGTACACGCGTTTACAACTCAA
The DNA here is from genome assembly GCA_963932425.1 of Athalia cordata. Taxonomy (NCBI): domain Eukaryota; kingdom Metazoa; phylum Arthropoda; class Insecta; order Hymenoptera; family Athaliidae; genus Athalia; species Athalia cordata. Next base: position 5,196,841 of record OZ010627.1, read on the forward strand.
CATTTCGTTGATCTCATACCTCAACTTCGTGCAGCGTACACTCCCACTTCACTTTTAAAACGTTTCAACCCACGTATAAGCGCCTACTTATTTCTAGGCCAACAAGACGGTCGTAAAAGGCTCGCAAATCGAATCATCGGAGAACGAGTGGGCGTAGTTTGGCTTGCAACATTTTGTTAGTGCAAGGGATGACTATGTACGGGATTTGGTCGGTCGATTAATGGTTTTTTTTATTTAAAAATTTTTAATTTGTTTCAGAATTAGCAAAGAGATAATCAGCCACATCGGATCATGATTTCTTCTGATAGAAACACAAGTGAAAAACATGAACGTAGGTCAAGAAGTGCTCAAAATGATCGTAGCTCGGTGATTTCCGGACAAACACCTTATTCGATAAATCGAACAAACAAAACTACAACAAGAAGTGCCTCTCACGGAAGTCTGTACGATAACAATTCAGACATTTATGTTACTAGTGCGGCCTACAAAGCACCCTCAGAAATAAGGTGATAATTTAACTTTATAAATCGTTGAAACAAATCAGCACGTATATCCAGGTACAAACATTCACTGGGTCAGCAGTAGAAATTATTTTAACAAAAAAGCGTAACTCCCGCAGCCAAGGATCACGATACAGTTTAACACCAAGCACAAGGGTCGGTCATGGAGCACCTAATAGTACGTACGGTTACCCTTCGGGAAGATCAGGTACGTCAACAACAAAAACACGTACTTCAAGAAAAGGAGGACTTGTTATGGAAACCATGTCGGCGCCAAATCCATTCTGTCCTAACACAAAGGGCATATGTTGTTTGATGCTATTATTAAACCTTGGACTGATCCTCGTTACCCTTGGATTTGTTATAGTCCTGCAATTTTTTGAGCCCCTGTTTGTATGGTGAGTGAATGGCGGTTCAGTGTCCAGGAATGTATTTGTCGATAGCTTATTATATTTGTATAATTCATCCAGGATCCTCGGAATAGTTTTCCTAATATTTGGATGTCTGACGCTTATGGGTAGCTTATTATATTGCGTACACGTGTTCAGAGAATCTAAGCATCCAAGGGATATTAATCAAGAGGATTTATACTGGTCTTGGCACTGGCAAAGGCGCATCAATTCACCGCCAGAGATACACTATAAAGCAGAGGATAAATACCACGACGACGAGTACAGTGATCGACTCAGCAAGTACTCGGGAAAAATGTCTGACAAACACAGCCAACGATATTAGGATAACGAGTATGGAGACTTATCAAGTTACAAAAATAAAAAAATTGAAAAATAAATCACATGAAATACGATCAGGAATTCACAGATCGCAAATACCTATACCATATATATCAATGTAAATAACCACGTTTACTGACCAAAAGTAAAAATTGCTGATCTCAAAATGACGCGATCAATCTAACCAAAGGCGAATGCATATTATGTCTATAATAATCAAAAGAATATCATTAAAGAAAAATAAAAGGTAATTTGTTTTATAACTTCCTCAGAATTTTTCTTCTTCAAATATCATTCGAAAGTGATTCTTTGTTTTTATATTTTCAGACCGTAATCGTACTATGAAAATTTAATGAGGTGAAGTAATTTGTTAACATTATTGCGACGGAACTGATGGGACTATGTATATAAAATACGAATTCATCGATTGTGCAATGATCTCTTCCGCGCAACGCGTGATATAATGAACGCATATAATATAAAATCGTATGTAACGAATAATCTCGAGTCAACTAGTTTAACATGTATGAAATAAATAATTTATATTTTCGTTATCAAACTCTTGGTTGTTACTCATTTCCCAGCTCGTTTCTCATTAGTCTGTAATATCTTGTGTAATTTATGGATATGTGTCAGTTGCTAATTATTAATAAGATTAAATCAAATATACCATACGTAAATTATAAAATAATGTGAATTGAGATAAAACTCATGGGAAACCGTATAAGATGGTGGAGGGAAAATTATAATTTCCAGAATGAAATCGCGGCTTTTCGATGATCAATGCATCGTAACTCTAGAAATATGATGACGAATGTAATAGCTGCGAAAAATATCTAAACTTTCAACTTTGCACCCGAATCGCGGATGCAGCTGCATAGACCTAGGCGTCGAGATTTTGCGCCGCACGGGTTTTCCCCTACTTCGTAATCACTCCCACTTTATTGTTAGGCCGGGTATATAACGAGGGGACTGTAAGGAAGTCGGACCATTGAGCAATAGACTTTTCCGATTGTGAGTGATGTGAGATAACTCAAATCGTGAGTCACGTGGGCGGTGTCGTGACTTGCGAGTCCCTGTCCCTGTCCCTAGCCCTTTTCCTATCCCTGTCCCTATCCCTATCCCTATCCCTATCCCTATCCCTATCCCTATCCCTATCCCTATTCCATGTCCCATATCCCAAAACCGGTATCCTTATTCTATTTATGTTTCAGGCAATTTTCAACCATTTTCTTTTTACAGCTACAGGGGCCACAAATATCGAAAAATAACTGCGAGGATCGGACTACCGGCACCAAAATCAATAGAGGATATGTTTTTTATCCATTTTCTCTCACAAGCGTTTCGGTAAAAGCTATCCCCTGTGGTTGTTACTTCATCCACGTCGCATTTCTATCGCTCAGTAACGTCGCTATGGAACCCAGCTATGGGTTTTTCGAAAAGTCATGTAGGAATTTTCTTTTAAACATGTTTTGAAATTGCATAAAATGCATACTGTGTGAAAATCGAGTTCGGATAATAAGAAAAGATGATGATACACGTGTAGTGTGTAGTGATCTCGTTACTGGATCAAATGCTGCGCATGCGCGCGTGCCCCATTTTTTGTGCAAGCCCGAGTTCGGGGCTGGGGCATCAAAGCTACCCGTACATAACATGCCTTTTTGGGTGCCGTATTTGTTTTCAAATAGAAGTCAAGATGATGATTCTGTACCGGTGGATCAGATGACGATTGATTTATTCGGGTAAAAGTAGCGAGAATTTCAGTTCCAAATAGCCAACAAGTAGATGCTAAGAGGAAATCTGGCAACGTTGATTTCACTTGTTTAAATCGCGGTGTTGCAACATAGTCGTGAGAAGAGCATCGTTCGAAATCCTGGTCTTCTTTGGTCACCTGATGGCTGTAAGCATTTTATTGTCATTTTAATTATAATATTACCTATTCAGGTTAGCTCTGTTTAATTGACGATGTATAGGATGGTGATAGACATTCTCAACAATAGGTTTAACAGTGGAATTTCTGGTCGTAGTTTTAAGGTTAGGTTTTGCCCCTGTACCACGCAGAATATCATACTTGTACCGCCATGTTGAAATTTAATGAAGAATTGTAACGGATAATGTATTTGTATAATTGCGCACTACTCAAGAGTTACGTCGATAAGTTGACCTTTGCAAAAACTTGGCGGAGCGGTCAGAGATTAGTGGATGGAAATGAGAAGCTGATGTTTTCTCTGGAGTTATTATCGTATTTGGCACAAATTCATTCTACTGCGTAATAGCGATGAAGTAGTTCCCAGTATTTCGCTGATTTTCTTACCGAATTCATAGTCTTCAAATCCTACCGACCGTCGTCTTGTTCCAGCAAATCGTGATGTATCATTCACGAAATATTGATTCATATCTCTGGTAGTCTCTTCGTGTAGATCGTTTCTCACTTCCGGTTAAGGAATCGAATAATATCGCGCTTGCGCACACCGACTTTTTTGATTCACCACTTATTGTGCACATATCACAATTTCCGGTTGGTGCACAATGAATATATCGTTAACGAACAAAATCGCGGAGATGGATCATCATCAGTTGATTTACTCAATTTAAAAGATCTGCAGCATGGGTTGAACCGTGCATATCTGCATGTGCAGTCGCACAAATGTATAGAAATACTAATACAATATGTGGATGACCAGAATAGAGTTGACAAATTTCAATTGATTCACAGAATTACCTTAAAAAACTTTTGTGCTAAATGGAAGTAATGTGACATGATATCACCAAACTTTCCCGTTATTATGGATTCGACTGCAACTACCACATCGTCTTATATTGATAAAGAAGGAAATCCGCAATCAGACCGGATTTCTAGCAATGTGGGAAATAGTACATATGGGCTAACTGAAAACGAACTATATTTGGAAGATCAAAATCCAGACCTAGAAGATGATGATACTTTTTCCGACGACAGTTTGCGACTCAGACTCTCCGATGATGAAGGTGAATCAGAGCAAGCTGGTACAATGGACGAACCAGTAACCTCATGCGTTAGCTCTGAACAAACTACTTCTCGGAATATAGATATGGGTGGGTCTCCATTTTATCTGCTGCTGTACCCCTATCCTCATCTTCGAACATCCGTGTCCGTTTCTCTGTTCCACATTGTCAACCATTTATTTAGAACAGTAGCATGACCATTCGCAGTGTGGTGGTGCACTCAATTTTACTCATATTTTATCACCAACAGAATCCTTTCTTTGTTGGTACAGATATTGGTTTACATTACTCTTAATGAGATTTGAATGTTATGATTACAGGCATGCACGATTCTAGAAAGGAGATACCACCTGGTGTTGGATTAGAATCCACAAGTGATTTGAACAAAACTGAACTTGAAAAAGATAGAGAAGGGTCTGCAGAACCTGATAATAGACAAACTTTGGGGGAAAATTGTGTTGATAGTGAAATGAATTCAAACACTGCGTGGAAGGGAAGGCTGCATAGAAGCCATTTATCTAATTTTTCTCGATCTCCTAAAAGGTCTCTACGTGGCCACTCCTCTCGTTCTAGGCACAGCTATAATTCCGTCAATCCACCATATTTTAATGTTCAGAATAACTTTGGATATCGACCAGGTTACCGCAATCAATTTAGTCGCACTGGCTTTGCTAGAGGAAAGTTTTTTCGCAATGGCACTAGGGAGCCACATAGAAACCTAGTCAATGCACAATCTTTGAATGCTGAGCGTGAACGGCACTTAAATTCAGATGCAAAAACTGGTCTTACAGATTCAGACCAGCCCTTTGCTGAAGCCTCTCTTTCTGCCACACAGACATTTTACAATGGTTTCAACAAAAACGATAAAACGGTGCTACTTCAATCTGCTGACACAAATTCTGAAAAATCTTCCAATAATGAGTTTGATAACAATATATTTGGTGTTAATAACGAATTATCTAAGGAATGCAGTCACCTTAATTTGTATGATAAACCATCTCCAGTTGAAGTAGACACGAAAAGATCGAACTCCGATCTGAGCGGATGGAGGCGCTCTAGAAACCTATCGTCCCTGAGTTATGATGCTCGATTTTGCTCTGATGACTGGTTTGATGTACCACGTGTAAATGATTCCAAAGCAATACAGTCAACTAAGGACTCTTCAATGGTTGTAGACTCGGATGGGAACTCCTCTGAAAGAGATTTGTGCATTTCACCTGTTAAAGATGGCGAATTTTCGCAAATCATAGAGAACTTGAAAGACGAAAAAGAAAATGTTATCGATCAAGCCCCAATCTTGTCAAAGACTGATCTGAGCTCTGTCAAACTACCAAATGAGACAGAAAAATCAGAAATTGATAGTGAATCAAATAACAGCAAGCTAGATAGTGATGCCAAAGAAAATATGCCATGTGATGTTCAAGAGGCAGTCAAAGCCAACAGTGATTCAAGAAAATCGGATGAAGTTGCCAATGCATTGGAAAAATTGCGAAATCTTCACTCTGAAGTGACTACAACGGTAGATGACTTGGAGGAATCTCAAAAGTTGAACTTCCAATCCGAAAACTTGGTTGAACATAAGGAAGAAGAACTGGAAAAGCCTAGCTCACCTGATAAACATGAATTAGGCGAGCACACTGATAAAAAAAATTTCAAAGAGGAAACAATGAAAGAGAACACTGATGATAATGATACTTTGGCCAATGAAGAAAAAAAAAATCTTAGTTTAGATAGTGAACAAATTGATAGTGTGGAAAATCCAAATCCTCTACAAATTGAAGGGGACAAGAGAAAGAGAAAAACTGTTTCTAGCAAAGCTAGCTGTGAAACAAGTGATAGTTCTGAACAAAGCCCATCAAAAAAAAACCTAGCTGAACCTGAGCAAAATGAACAATTGCAAAGTGTGACTGGTAGAAAGCGCATCTTGACTGACGAGGAGTCTATTAATGACAAATTAACCTATAAAAAAATAAAAATTTCTCCTGAGCCAAGTCAAAGCATTTCCATTGAGAAACTCGAAACTAATACTACTCCTACTTCTCCTAATGAGGAGATGAAACAAATATCTTCCGAGAAGTGTCAAGAAAACTCAACCAATCGTCAATCCCTCAATTATGTGCGTAAATTTTTCCAAAGGGATATCAAGGGCAAACTAACAAAATTGACACGTGAGGTATGTACATTGTTCTTATAATTAGAGTACACTGTTGAGTATAGTATGCATGTAATAGTTGCTATGTGTAATCAGGAATTGGAGGAGCTTCTAATACAGAAGGTTGTCGAAACAATAACAATGCGTACTGAAAGTGGGAAGTTACGTGAACAAGCAAGAATATCTGAACGTAATTTGGAAGCTACTCGAGTTCGTTGTCAGCAACTCGCGAAGCAAATAAAGGATTTTGACATGGTTTTATCCCGCAATGCTGTCGATCGAAAAGCGAATAATGATAAACCTGTGCCTCCCATAAAAATTAATAGATCTGTTGGATTGCAGGTCAATTTTCAGACGGTAATCTATCGATTCTCCTTAAAATAGTAATTTCCCTCAAAATATCTACATCATTCATTGAGTTTACTTAAAAAATTCTTAACACATTTTAACAAATGAATGCAGGAACATGGTATTCAGAGCTTACGGGGGCTAGCAGCTAGTAACGCTGTGAAGCTAAATGTTTCAAGCCCGACAACTGTCAATGGTACCAATGTAACCACAGGGTCTCAAAAGCATGCTACAACGACTGCAGCCCCACGACGAGGGATAAAAGTTAGGTCACCTCGGAGAGCAAGCCTACCCAAAAGGTCCTCAACACCAGCTAGGGCCCAGACTTCTCCAGCTAAGCCCACAGTTCCGGCTATGTCCAAACAAAATGATTCTCCACAGAGTGGGGCTAGTCCCAACAAAGTTAACGAACAAGTCTCACCAAATCTGAATGTCGCTCAATCTACTGTTACCAAAGTACGTTTACCTTGAGAAAGTATTTCGCATGACATAGCAATCTGACATTCTTTCATCATATTATATTCCTACAGAACAAAAATGTTTTCGTCAACGGAAAAGTCTCAACCCAAGGAAACCGGCCAACGGGCATATCGAATAATAAAAAGCCTGAATCTAGTGATTTAATTGATCTTACGGAAGAAGAGGATAGAAATAGATGTAAGCAGGAACTGCTCACATACTCAAATAACATCTCTGTAATCGTCCCTTACTGTAGCTTCAAAGTATTTTACTTTTTCAGCGAGCGCAAGTGGTACGTTCAGTACGTTGCCGATGGTTGGATCCGTCTCATCTACAGTTGGACCCAAGTCCTTGCCAAATCGGTTTCAACGGGTGGCACAAACAACAATATCTGGAAATGTTGCGATTACTACGCAACCCAATATAAGGGTGGTGCAGTCTGTCAGTCAGCCAACTCCTACTGCTCTGGTTGTAAGTGTACAATAATTTTTACATTTGCATGAGGATCATAAAAAAGTTGAACATGATTTGCCGTTAGAGCAATACTGACTAATGTGGTTTTGCAGAATAATATAAATGCCACAAGATTGGCATATGTCATGCAAGGTAGCCCGGGATCTGGAAGACAAGTACTCATAGCACCAAATTCAAATCAGATACGACCCGCGACATCCACTACTAGAGGTCAATTTTCCGGCGTTGCTTACAAGGCTGGTAAGTACAATTATTGAAAATTGATTATTGAATTATTTCAAAATTGGTTCTTCAACTCTTACGATCTACAGGAATCCCAACTTTGGCCAATGGTGCAGTTCGAGTACTAACTACAGCTGCTGCGGGAGTTACAAATACACATATTGTGAGCACACTTTTTCATTGAACTTTCCTAAAACCTTCCGATCAACATCTTTTGTAGCATGAATTAACATTTTTTACTCCAAGTGAAATACGCTCATTTTACAGCCACCCCCAGCGCCGTTACCAGAAGCGCCACATTATAAGGCAACAAACGGGTTGAAGCTGCCACCCCCACCACCGTCGCTGAAAATATCAAAAGTCCCACAAGGTAGGAATTTGGTACAACTGTTATTTGTTCTGTCAGATTTAGATAAAGTGATGTAAATTTGTAAATCCTGCAATACAGGTATAGTTTTGTCTTGGAATATGGCCCAATCGGACACTTATGCAGAGATTGCAAGTTATCAACTCTACGCTTACCAAGAAACACCAGGAACACCGCCGAGTTCTGGATTGTGGAAGAAAGTTGGAGACGTACGAGCCCTGCCACTGCCAATGGCATGTACTCTGAAAGAGTTCACACCAGGAAATAACTATCACTTTGCTGTTAGAGCCGTGGATAAACATTCCAGATATGGTCAATACAGCGTCCCGCGAAACATTTCTTTATAGTAAAAGCAGAGCAATACGTTATCCTATCATCGTAATTACGAATTGATTAATTATACTAATCTAATCTACCTATGAGAGCGATCGATTAAATCTCATTTAATGGAATCAGAAAAACAAAAATATAGTTTCAAATGACTTCTCCATGCGTGTAGTTATTGTCAAATATAGAAAACGGCCGAAATTTTTCGGTTTTATCAATTGGGTGTCTATTTGCTCTGTGTGTGTCAGTGATGGAATGTAAATATTAGTGATGAACTATAGTATTGAAAACTTTGTTTATAGGTATTTAAAGTGACGTAATGTCTAGTACATTATTTCAGAAAAGGATGCTTCAAAAGTGCTGTTTTATAAATAACTCAATAAAGACTGGGTTGTTCTTTTACTTTTTTTCTGTTCTTGTGTTTTTTTTCTTTCTTTGTATTGTTTTAATTATTGCATCGCAATGCGGGAGATACACTTGTGATTAGATTTATTAGATTTACTGTATGAAAACGAAATTGTAATTTTTGATTCATCATTCCTTAAATACTTTATTCCGTACGCTGTATAAATAGAATTTAAAATCGTATACTTTATTCGGAATTGAAATGTTGAAATATTTGAAGGCGTAGAATATATTCATTGTTCATTTTTTCTTTAATATTTTCTCCTTCCTCTTTTTAACGTGCTTTTTAACCTTGGTTTTACGATTTTCAGCCTGTTGTTCCTTGATCGCCTTTTTCCGCGCCTGGAAAATCATGGTAAAGTATTTGGAGACTCGTACAGACGCTGGTATCAAACACTTACCTTTCTACTCTCAGGACTTTCTCCCCGTGGCCGCGCTGAATTCACGAATTTCGATTTGTCATCCTCATCCTCATCCTCATCCTCATCATCATCATCATCATCATCAGACTCTTCCTCACTATTGGATACATCTTCCTTGCCGTCGTTCACGTCGGTATCCTCGTGAGCTTCGGTCAACGGAGATGTCGAGGCTGCAGATATCGCTGAGTTGAATGAATTATCTTTTAACCCAGACAAAGTTGTCTGCAGCAAATGTTGCTCCCCGGGATCAACCTCACATATATCTTTGTCGATATCTTTCACCTGTAAAATCAGAGGATAATTGGTGAAACGAGAATCATGAGCTGTTATAAAATTCAATAGAAGTTTCAGCTGTTCGAAACAACGCACTTCATTGAGCCTGCGGGGTATGTAAGTTTGCTTGAAAACTTGATCCTCCACATCGCGGTCAACATCTGTGCCTTGTATATCTCGTAGTTCAACTCGATCTGCTAGCGCATCTAGGTATTTGTCGACATCTTTTTCTAGCAGACTAGGATCAGTAATGAAGTCAAATAATTCTTTCAGCGTCATAACGGCAACTCCATGCTTCTTGAAAAATTCTGAAAAATAGCTCCGGCAAGTGAGGTTTGATAGCTTTTCTAATTTTATTACATATATTTTTACCTCTGGTGTATTAGAATTACCTGTGATATTAGTACAATCTTTTCTGAGGAATTCAAAAGCATGAGGATGATCATGTTCAACAGACTGAGATACATCGATAACTACGATCTCTCCTTTGTGATATAATAAATTGAATTCACTCAGATCAGCATGTACTAATTTGCATTTGTTATACATGGTCCACATCATAACAATACAATCTCTGTACAACAATCGAGCTTTTGACGAATTTAGTTCAATATCTTTCAATTTTGGTGCTGGCCATCCATCATTACCGATAAAATCCATGAGTAGAACATGACTGCGCAATAGAATTGGCTTTGGTGCATGGACTCCTGCTTGACTAAGTCTCAATAAATTCCGCATTTCTTTCTCTGCCCAAGTACGAACCATTTTGCGTGGATTGTGGCGACAATATCCGTGTCTGAAGCGAAATCCACCTGTCACATACTTGTCTCTATCTTTGAAAACCAATATGGATGTTTTGTAGATCTTTATTGCAAATTCAATCCCAGTTTTAGAAGTAGCGTGATATACATTCGCCTCTTTGCCCGTTGATATACATCCATTAATTTCGGCAATTATACCTTTGTTCAGCAGCTTAAATAAAATCATACGAGTTCTGGGATCCATTACTTGCTCTGCTGTGGCTCTATCGCGCTTATCCTTAGTTCGAATGCGATCATTTTCCGTTCGCTTATTACTCTCCATGAGTAAATTTGCAGCTTGATCAGAAAGATTTGTTCCTTCATACTTTTCAACATTTATTTTATCGGAATATCGGCGAAATAATTTATCAGAAGGCTGGTAGTTGGAGATCTTATTGCTCGCTGTTTGGCTGTTGGGTGTTGCATTCGAATACCTATTGTTGCTAGATCGATAGTTGCCTCTATCATCCACATCCCAATCATCAGCATCGTCGTCAGAATCATATTCTTCGTCATCTTCCATTTCTACCTGCAACTCTTCCAATGCGGAAGTTAGTTGAAAAACTGCCAGTGGCTGACCTTGGTTGGTCGCTCTGAAATTATAATAAAAATGATGAACAAAATATTTCCTTTTAGTCAGACTGTGAAAAGCTGGATTGTACCGACGTGTAATCTATATTGGAATCAGTGGTACGTACGTACATTAATTCCTCCTCAGCATCACTGAACTGGCCTTCAACTATTGCAGCCATTGCAATGAATTAGTAAACACACAATGAAGTGATGTTATTACTTGCAACAACTATTTGTACAAATCAAGCGGCCACGTGGGTGCAAACCCAATTTTCCTACGTATTTAGGTGTTCTGTCATTTTACGCAATCTTGCGCAAATAGTGTTCTATTAACCACCATTGAGGGCAGCACGTCGTGGACCAGCATGCACGCGGGTTAAAGGGTCAGTCAGTATTCACCGCGCGCTCAGATCACAAGGACTAACGGAGCGCGTCATTTGAAGCAATACTAATTGTAAGTTCAGTTTATGCGATTGGGATAAAATAAATACTCTCAAATCGTGTCAGATTAATTAATTAGTATCAAGGAGAGCGAAAATTAATTGTACGGGTGGCACGGACGTAGGTAATTCTACGCGAGGAACACGAATCCGACGAGTAAATCAAGCTAGGCATAAATTCCAGCGAGATATTTTTATTTTTTCACTTTTCAGAGAGCTATATTGGCGATAACTCGATCAATTTTATAGATAGATCAATTTGGCTTTCAGATTCGGATTTCTGAGATCAAAATACGTAAGAATACCATAGAAAAATCAATTAAAAAAAATGTCGATTTTTAGCCCAAATTTTGAAAAAAACAAAGGCTATAGGCTTAGGATTTTCTCGATTTTGGGACCAAAAATGAAGTATTTTTAAAAATGATTGTAGGACGCTTTTCCAATGTATTTTTGCGTCAGGAACACGAATACGTCGATTAAATTAGGCTAGAGATAAATCCCTTCGAGATATCCTTGATTTTTCACTTTTACGCGCAATAAATTGGCGATAACTTTTCCAATTTTATAGATAGATTAATTTGGCTTTCAGATTCGGATTCCTGAGATCAAAATACGTAAGAATACCATAGAAAAATCAATTAAAAAAAATGTCGATTTTTAGCCCAAATTTTGAAAAGAACAAAGCCTATAGGCTTAGGATTTTCTCGATTTTGGGACCAAAAATGAAGTATTTTTAAAAATGATTGTAGGACGCTTTTCCGATGTATTTTTGCAGCAGGAACACGAATACGTCGACTAAATTAGGCTGGAGATAAATCCCTTCGAGATATCCTTGATTTTTCACTTTTACGCGCAATAAATTGGCGATAACTTTTCCAATTTTATAGATAGATTAATTTGGCTTTCAGATTCGGATTTCTGAGATCAAAATACGTAAGAATACCATAGAAAAATCAATTAAAAAAAATGTCGATTTTTAGCCCAAATTTTGAAAAAAACAAAGGCTATAGGCTTGGGATTTTTGCGATTTTAGGGCCAAAAATGGGGTCTATTTAAAATCGATTGCAGGACACTTGTTCAACGTATTTTGACTTAAAAGACACGAATCCGTCGAGTAAATAAAGCCAGAGCCAATATTTATCGAGATATCTTATTTTTTCCAGTGCCGCAGGACATACGACGTTCCAAGAAGTCAGCAGTGGCATGGACTCGTTGAAGAGGACCAGTGTCGTAATAATGACGTCGCAGTCACGGACGAGCCCTACCTTTAACAGGAAGTGTATTCACATCTGCTAGTCTTCAATTCGAAAATTAATTATTATACATACATAGCGAATAATTGTTAACGTGGAATAAGTGACCATGTCCTCATGTCTCGTAATCATTAGAATGATTTTGAAACTTGTGAATGATATTGAAACTTTTTTAATACAGTAATAAATATTATAATAGCACAATTGTTGATTGTATCCTACCTACATAACTCATGAATAAACGAACAGCTATTCCCAAATTGGTTGCTTGATTTTTATTGATTACACCCCTGCATCCAACTCTCATTAACATCCTTTATACAAGCAACACATCACGACATCAGGCCCTGACTCGTAATGCCTCATGGCATGCATATGATAAGGCACGCACGCATGCACATGATGGCTGGATGTCTCGGAATGGCTCCTCGCCTGTCCTGTTCTCCTGATACCAAAATTCAAATTTTTGGCCAAAATGTGCCTTGAATTGTCAGGGCCGGTATTGTAGCGATCTACCTTATCACTTCCGGTTGAGATGAAGCATGATACAATACACACAGATGCACATGACGTGGCCTGCACGCAGTCGCATCTGATCTATAAACGATTCGGTAGATGAGTATGATGCGATACACATGCATACACATGATGAGGCCTGCATGGATACGCATATGATCTATTGATCATTCGACAGACGAGTATGATGAGATACACATGCATGCACATGCATGCACTTGATGGCTGGATGAACTGGCTCCTCGCCTGTCCTGTTCTCCTGATACCAAAATTCAATTTTTGGCCAAAATGTGCCTTGGATTTTCAGGGCCGGTAATGTAGGGATCTACCTTATCACTTCCGGTTGAGAAGAAGCATGATACAATACACACAGATGCACATGACGTGGCCTGCACGCAGTTGCATCTGATCTATTAACGATTCGGTAGATGAGTATGATGCGATACACATGCATACACATGATGAGGCCTGCATGGATACGCATATGATCTATTGATCATTCGAAAGAGGAGCATGATGCGATACACATGCATACACATGCATGCACATGATGTCTGGATGTTTCGAACTGGCTCCTCGCCTGTCCTGTTCTCCTGATACCAAAATTCAATTTTTGGCCAAAATGTGCCTTGGATTTTCAGGGCCGGTAATGTAGGGATCTACCTTATCACTTCCGGTTTGGTAAATTTGCCCAAAAATCGAGTTTGGTATCAGGAGAACAGGACAATCAAGGAGCCATTCCGAGACACAGCATGATGACAAGCATGCGTGTGTGTCTGATGATGTATGCCATCATGTATGATAGGGTGTGCCGAACAAATGATGAGGCCTGCATATGCCTGCATGCATGCATGTGATGATGTATGATATTATATACGATATGATATATGAATTTTGCCAACGACAAATGTTAGTGAATGAGGTGTACAGGGGTGTGATCAATAATAGTTGAACAATCGTGTATTGATAGTAGTTAATGTTTATTGATAAATCAACGATCAAAAATACATATGGAGACATCGTAATGACTATTATGGATTCAGTCTTACAGATACACACATTCTTATATGATTTCAACGAATTACAATCGTGTACAGGACAATACTTCTATCTTGCTTAACATTACATTAATTATTTGATAGTTCTTAAAAAATAAACAAACAATATGCATACAGGACGATCTTATTTATACAAATTATCTACGCCGAACACATGATGATTGGCTTTGGAGATGCTCCGAGGATAGTCCTTCATCCCGATGAGAGGCACAAGTACTCCGTAGGCTGCTCGATTGTCTCCTGAAAAAATAAAAAAATCAGAGGTGAGTATACATGATAAAAGTAAATTGCTGCTGCGGAAGAATTGCATCATCTCAGAAAATATTACCCCTAGCCTAATTTAATCGACGGATTCGTGTTCCTTGTCCAAAAATACGTCAGAACAGCGTCCTACAATCAATTTTAAAAATACTTCATTTTTAGCCCTAAAATCGAGAAAATCCTAAGCCTATAGCCTTTGTTTTTTTCAAAATTTGGGCCGAAAAGCGACTATTCCTTTTATTGAGTTTTCTATGGTATTCCTATGTATTTTTATCTCAGGAATCCGAATCTGCAAGCCAAATTAATTTATCTATTGAATTGATCAAGTTATCGCCAACTTATCGATCTGAGAAGTGAAAAATTAAGGATATCTCGATGGGATTTGATTCGAAAATAATTTCAACGGCGTATTCGTATTAGTTACGCGAAAATACGGAGAGAAAGCGTCCTGCAATTGATTTTGCTAATAATTCGATTCTTAGCCCGAAGAAATACCAAGCCGATAGCCTTAGTTTTTTCTCAAAATCTAGAATAGATCTCTACGTTTTTTTCGAAGAGTTTTTCATAGTATTTCTATGTATTATGATCCAGGAATTCGGATCTCCAAGCCAAATTAATTTATCCATTAAATTGATTGAGTTTACGCGAATTTATCGATCTAAAAAGTGAACTATCGAGCATATCTTGATGGCATTCGATTCTAAAATTATTTATTCGACGTATTCGTGTTCCCTGTGCAAAGATACGTAGGATAAGCGTCCTGCAATTGATTTTGCAAATACTTCGATTGTTACCCTGGAAAAATACCTATGTATGAAAGAGTATAGACCTACCATACAAAAATCTATGCCGAAATTTATTTCTGTCGCCACTAATCGCTTAACTTCAGTTTTCGCCCCTTTCACATGCATCTCGTGATGTCTGCGCAACGACCCGTTTCGATACTAGCAGGAAGTCGGTTCGAAAAGGGAGAATGTAGATAATTTAAATACCTGTGAAATATTGTCCGATGCCCTGTAACTCCTCCACAACGTAATTTGAAGTTGAATAAATACTGCAAAGAACCAGGCCAATTCCATATCCATCGATTATAAACCTGGAATAAAAAAATACTATCTAAGAAATGGAGTAAAATTGTTGAATTGCACCTCAAATATGTGAATAAATTTGTTCAGTATAATGTGACAACGAAGATTATTCTTAAATCATAAACGTCTAATCAATTAGGTATAGGCGTTCGGAATTCCGACGACAAATCACATCCTACTCGCCCGAACCCATGACACTAATTCCTTCAATTCAAAATACAAGGAAGCAACTAGGTTTTGATTTTGGCGAAAGGATCTTGATTTTCTTTACCAACGGTTCGAATTATTATTCAAAGTCGATCAAAATTCTGCGTTTATGTCGTATTACCTCCGCCCAAAATTCTACTGGTCGAAAAAAGGACCGATCCGGACTAGTAAAAAAGGATGGTGAGAGCACGGCTTGTCACAGCTTATAAAAAAAATGTCTAAGCTACGAAATTCACGAAATTTCCAATGATAGAGGAGGCCCTCCAATAGCTGCTGTTTATCTAACACTTATTCCAAATATGTAGATTAAACCGAACACTTTCCGAGTTGTTATTTTTATAAAACCGGAAAGCGAACTCAACAAGTAAAAGATTCGGAAGATTTTCCTTTCGTTTTCGTTCACAACGCGATCGGAGAAATTTGAATAAAATAGAGAACTGGGGCGCAATAGCATATAATACAAGATGCTCCGAGGACCAAATACCAGATGACACGTCCGTAATTGACCGTTTCAAGATTGCGTTTGATCAGATTTTAACCTCATGCTCCGAACTCGGATAAACTTTTTCTCTTGACCAATATTCATCAATCAGTTGAGGCCTGAATTTTTAGTATGAAATTTGATTAATAACGATTAATAATGAATTATTCATATCCTAATGACGAAAAAGAGAGAAAAAAGAGAAAAGAAAAATTTCCGATCAGTTTTCAGATCTCTGTGCCATATTGTGAGCAAAGAGACCATTCTATGAAAACTGATCGGCCGCAGTTTTATACTTGTTGTATGCATGCGACGAGGCGGTCCGAGTCAGGGCCTGATGTCGTGATGTGTTGCTTACAAAGGATGTTGATGATGCATTCGATGTTAATTAATCTTTCAATTTGAGGGGGCTGTTCTGTGACGGATGAATAGAAGGGGGAAACTGAATTTCAACACATCATAGGATGTTTTATGGACTTATTCTATCAGAAAAATCTTCTCTTTCAATAAATGTGTTACAATCAAATTTTCAGAAATTCTTTAATGAATTGATATTGCAATTATGCCGAAAAGTACAGAATCAATCGCTGCATAATAGTAAATTATATTATCAATTGTCAATTAATAATTCGCGGTTCACGAATCTAAATATCCTATAGTCTTTGGTGTTCTTTCCCTCGGATTTTGTTCGAAAATCGCTGAATAATATACGAAGGCTCTGGTCTTCGGTGTTCTTCTATACATAGACTTGGTGTTCTTTCAGGGAGAAAATCGAAGTATTTGCAAAATCAACTGTAGGATGCTTTCTCTACGTATTCTTGCGTAACCAATATGAATACGCCGTTCAGATTAATCGTGAATCGAATCCCATCCAGATATCCTCGATTCTTCTCTTTTGAGATCGATAAATCGGCGATAACGCGATCAATTTTATAGATAAGGTGATTGACTCATGTTTTCAATTACCTACTTGATATCAATCAGACCCTGTGAGGGCTTAATAATATGCCAAAAAAGTTTTGCTTTCTAAGATTTATTCCGGAATTTTCGCCATCATTTTCGATTAAACCCCGCCCGCTAAAAGCTTGTGAGCGCCTAACTGTATACAAGCCCGCAATACACCCCTGTCATCGCCGTCAGGTTGCCTGGATTAGGCGGTAAATAAAGTAGAATGTTTATTAGTTCGTAAACAATCCGAAGGATAACGGAAGGAACGCGATTGCCTACTTTATTGGCCGCCTAATCCAGGCAACCTGACGGCGATGACAGGGGTGTATTGCGGGGTTGCGTACAGTTAGGCACTTGAAGGGGCTTGATGGGCGGGCCTTAATCAAAAATGATTGGAAAAAATGAGAAAAAATTCTAACACGTATCCAAGCTAGCGTATCTTCAATTGCTTATCATTGAGCGCTTGAAATCGAAATACACAGAAATAATATGAAGAGGTCGATGAAGAGAATTATAGATACAGTTTGATGTTTTCTTGCTCAGAATTTGTGCGAAATCGATGTAAAAATGTACAAAGACTATAGTCTTTGGTGTTTCTTCGCTCAGAATTTGTGCGAAATCGATGTGAAAATGTACAAAGACTATAGTCTTTGGTGTTTTTTCGCTCAGATTTCATCGAAAATCGCTCCAAAAATGTACAAAGACTATAGTCTTTGGTGTTTTTTCGCTCAGATTTCATCGAAAATCGCTCCAAAAATGTACAAAGACTATAGTCTTTGGTGTTTTTTCGCTCAGATTTCATCGAACATCGCTCGAAAAATGTACAAAGAAAATTAATGAAAAAATGAATCGGAAAAAAACAGGAAAAATCGGAAAAAATCAGGAATGATTCTGAAATAAATCCTCGTTATCGTAACTATACTCGGACACATTTTTTCATTGATCTTCGATGGAATCTGAGCGAAAAAACACCAAACACGATAGTGTTAGTTTTTTCTCAATATCTGGAAGAGTGATACATATTTTTTTTGAAGAGTTTCCCATGCTATACTCATGTATTTTGACCTCAGGAATCCGAATCTGCAAGCCAAATTAAATTACCTATTTAATTGATCAAGTTATCGCCAATTTATCGATCTGAAAAGTGATAAATCAAGGATATCTCGATGGGATTTGATTCTAGAATTATTTAATCGACGTATTCGTGTTCCCTGCGCAAAAATACGTAGGATAAGCGTCCTGCAATTGATTTTGCAAATACTCCGATTTTTACCCCAAAAAAACAGTAAGCCTATAGCCTTAGTGTTTTCTCAAAATCTGGAAGAGAAGTCTACAATTTTTTTTAAAGAGTTTTCTATGGTATTCTTATGTATTTCGACCTCAGAATTCCGAATCTGCAAGCCAAATTGAATTACCTATTTAATTGATCAAGTTATCGCCAATTTATCGATCTGAAAAGTGATAAATCAAGGATATCTCGATGGGATTTGATTCTAGAATTATTTAATCGACGTATTCGTGTTCCCTGCGCAAAAATACGTAGGATTAGCGTCCTGCAATTGATTTCCTAAATACTTCGATTTTTACCCCAAAAAAACAGTAAGCCTATAGCCTTAGTGTTTTCTCAAAATCTGGAAGAGAAGTCTACAATTTTTTTTGAAGAGTTTTCTATGGTATTCTTATGTATTTCGACCTCAGGAATCCGAATCTGCAAGCCAAATTGAATTACCTATTTAATTGATCAAGTTATCGCCAATTTATCGATCTGAATAGTGATAAATCAAGGATATCTCGATGGGATTTGATTCTAGAATTATTTAATCGACGTATTCGTGTTCCCTGCGCAAAAATACGTAGGATAAGCGTCCTGCAATTGATTTTGCGAATACTCCGATTTTTACCCCAAAAAAACAGTAAGCCTATAGCCTTAGTGTTTTCTCAAAATCTGGAAGAGAAGTCTACAATTTTTTTTAAAGAGTTTTCTATGGTATTCTTATGTATTTCGACCTCAGGATTCCGAATCTGCAAGCCAAATTGAATTACCTATTTAATTGATCAAGTTATCGCCAATTTATCGATCTGAAAAGTGATAAATCAAGGATATCTCGATGGGATTTGATTCTAGAATTATTTAATCGACGTATTCGTGTTCCCTGCGCAAAAATACGTAGGATTAGCGTCCTGCAATTGATTTCCTAAATACTTCGATTTTTACCCCAAAAAAACAGTAAGCCTATAGCCTTAGTGTTTTCTCAAAATCTGGAAGAGAAGTCTACAATTTTTTTTGAAGAGTTTTCTATGGTATTCTTATGTATTTCGACCTCAGGAATCCGAATCTGCAAGCCAAATTGAATTACCTATTTAATTGATCAAGTTATCGCCAATTTATCGATCTGAAAAGTTATAAATCAAGGATATCTCGATGGGATTTGATTCTAGAATTATTTAATCGACGTATTCGTGTTCCCTGCGCAAAAATACGTAGGATAAGCGTCCTGCAATTGATTTCCTAAATACTTCGATTTTTACGCCAAAAAAACAGTAAGCCTATAGCCTTAGTGTTTTCTCAAAATCTGGAAGAGAAGTCTACAATTTTTTTTAAAGAGTTTCCCATGCTATTCTCATGTATTTAGACCTCAGGAATCCGGAATCAGGAATAATTGACATCAGGAAATATACAAAGACTATAGTCTTCGCTCAGATTTTGTGCAAAATCGCTGCAAAAATGTACAAAGACTATAGTCTTTGTTGTTTTTTCGCTCAGATTTCATCGAAAATCGCTGCAAAAATGTACAAAGACTATAGTCTTTGGTGTTTTTTCGCTCAGAATTTGTGCGAAATCGATGTAAAAATGTACAAAGACTATAGTCTTTGGTGTTTTTTCGCTCAGATTTCATCGAAAATCGCTCCAAAAATGTACAAAGACTATAGTCTTTGGTGTTTTTTCGCTCAGATTTCATCGAAAATCGCTCCAAAAATGTACAAAGACTATAGTCTTTGGTGTTTTTTCGCTCAGATTTCAACGAAAATCGCTCCAAAAATGTACAAAGACTATAGTCTTTGGTGTTTTTTCGCTCAGATTTCATCGAAAATCGCTCCAAAAATGTACAAAGACTATAGTCTTTGGTGTTTTTTCGCTCAGATTTCATCGAAAATCGCTCCAAAAATGTACAAAGACTATAGTCTTTGGTGTTTTTTCGCTCAGATTTCATCGAAAATCGCTCCAAAAATCTACAAAGACTATAGTCTTTGGTGTTTTTTCGCTCAGATTTCAACGAAAATCGCTCCAAAAATGTACAAAGACTATAGTCTTTGGTGTTTTTTCGCTCAGATTTCATCGAAAATCGCTCCAAAAATGTACAAAGACTATAGTCTTTGGTGTTTTTTTCGCTCAGATTTCATCGAAAATCGCTCCAAAAATGTACAAAGACTATAGTCTTTGGTGTTTTTTCGCTCGGATTCCATCGAAAATTGATGAAAAAATGTGTCCGAGTGAAGTTACGATAACGAGGATTTATTTTAGAATTTTTCCTGATTTTTTCCGATTTTTCCTAATTTTTTCTGATTTTTTCTAATTAATTAAATGATTTTTCACTAAGCCCCGCCCAGAAAGCGCAAAAAAATGGCCCTGGTGGCGGCATCCCTCGGATTTTCCCCCGAACTAACCCCTATTTTTTTGCTCAAAATCGCGCTGGTGGCGCCATCCCTCGGATTTTTCTCCTGAACCATTGTTAGAAACAAATCGACTTTACGGCAAAAAAATAGGGGTTAGTTCGGGGAAAAATCCGAGGGATGGCGCCACCAGGGCCATTTTTTTGCGCTTTCTGGGCGGGGGCTTAGTGAAAAATCATTAAATAATTAGAAAAAATCAGAAAATAATCAAAAAAATCGGAAAAAATCAGGAAAAATCGGAAAAAATCAGAAATAATTCTAAAATGAATCCTCGTTATCGTCACTTCACTCAGACACATTTTTTCATCGATCTTCGATGGAATTTGAGCGAAAAAACACCAAACACGATAGTATTAGTTTTTTCTCAATATCTGGAAGAGTAATATAAATTTTTTTTGAAGAGTTTCCCATGCTATTCTCATGTATTTTGACCTCAGGAATCCGAATCTGCAAGCCAAATTGAATTACCTATTTAATTGATCAAGTTATCGCCAATTTATCGATCTGAAAAGTGATAAATCAAGGATATCTCGATGGGATTTGATTCTAGAATTATTTAATCGACGTATTCGTGTTCCCTGCGCAAAAATACGTATGATAAGCGTCCTGCAATTGATTTTGCAAATACTTCGATTTTTACCCCAAAAAAACAGTAAGCCTATAGCCTTAGTGTTTTCTCAAAATCTGGAAGAGAAGTCTACAATTTTTTTTGAAGAGTTTTCCATTGTATTCTTATGTATTTCGACCTCAGGAATCCGAATCTGCAAGCCAAATTGAATTACCTATTTAATTGATCAAGTTATCGCCAATTTATCGATCTGAAAAGTGATAAATCAAGGATATCTCGATGGGATTTGATTCTAGAATTATTTAATCGACGTATTCGTGTTCCCTGCGCAAAAATACGTAGGATAAGCGTCCTGCAATTGATTTTGCAAATACTTCGATTTTTACCCCAAAAAAACAGTAAGCCTATAGCCTTAGTGTTTTCTCAAAATCTGGAAGAGAAGTCTACAATTTTTTTTGAAGAGTTTTCTATGGTATTCTTATGTATTTTGACCTCAGGAATCCGAATCTGCAAGCCAAATTGAATTACCTATTTAATTGATCAAGTTATCGCCAATTTATCGATCTGAAAAGTGATAAATCAAGGATATCTCGATGGGATTTGATTCTAGAATTATTTAATCGACGTATTCGTGTTCCCTGCGCAAAAATACGTAGGATTAGCGTCCTGCAATTGATTTCCTAAATACTTCGATTTTTACCCCAAAAAAACAGTAAGCCTATAGCCTTAGTGTTTTCTCAAAATCTGGAAGAGAAGTCTACAATTTTTTTTGAAGAGTTTTCTATGGTATTCTTATGTATTTCGACCTCAGGAATCCGAATCTGCAAGCCAAATTGAATTACCTATTTAATTGATCAAGTTATCGCCAATTTATCGATCTGAAAAGTTATAAATCAAGGATATCTCGATGGGATTTGATTCTAGAATTATTTAATCGACGTATTCGTGTTCCCTGCGCAAAAATACGTAGGATAAGCGTCCTGCAATTGATTTCCTAAATACTTCGATTTTTACGCCAAAAAAACAGTAAGCCTATAGCCTTAGTGTTTTCTCAAAATCTGGAAGAGAAGTCTACAATTTTTTTTAAAGAGTTTCCCATGCTATTCTCATGTATTTAGACCTCAGGAATCCGGAATCAGGAATAATTGACATCAGGAAATATACAAAGACTATAGTCTTCGCTCAGATTTTGTGCAAAATCGCTGCAAAAATGTACAAAGACTATAGTCTTTGTTGTTTTTTCGCTCAGATTTCATCGAAAATCGCTGCAAAAATGTACAAAGACTATAGTCTTTGGTGTTTTTTCGCTCAGAATTTGTGCGAAATCGATGTAAAAATGTACAAAGACTATAGTCTTTGGTGTTTTTTCGCTCAGATTTCATCGAAAATCGCTCCAAAAATGTACAAAGACTATAGTCTTTGGTGTTTTTTCGCTCAGATTTCATCGAAAATCGCTCCAAAAATGTACAAAGACTATAGTCTTTGGTGTTTTTTCGCTCAGATTTCATCGAAAATCGCTCCAAAAATGTACAAAGACTATAGTCTTTGGTGTTTTTTCGCTCAGATTTCATCGAAAATCGCTCCAAAAATGTACAAAGACTATAGTCTTTGGTGTTTTTTCGCTCAGATTTCATCGAAAATCGCTCCAAAAATCTACAAAGACTATAGTCTTTGGTGTTTTTTCGCTCAGATTTCAACGAAAATCGCTCCAAAAATGTACAAAGACTATAGTCTTTGGTGTTTTTTCGCTCAGATTTCATCGAAAATCGCTCCAAAAATGTACAAAGACTATAGTCTTTGGTGTTTTTTTCGCTCAGATTTCATCGAAAATCGCTCCAAAAATGTACAAAGACTATAGTCTTTGGTGTTTTTTCGCTCGGATTCCATCGAAAATTGATGAAAAAATGTGTCCGAGTGAAGTTACGATAACGAGGATTTATTTTAGAATTTTTCCTGATTTTTTCCGATTTTTCCTAATTTTTTCTGATTTTTTCTAATTAATTAAATGATTTTTCACTAAGCCCCGCCCAGAAAGCGCAAAAAAATGGCCCTGGTGGCGGCATCCCTCGGATTTTCCCCCGAACTAACCCCTATTTTTTTGCTCAAAATCGCGCTGGTGGCGCCATCCCTCGGATTTTTCTCCTGAACCATTGTTAGAAACAAATCGACTTTACGGCAAAAAAATAGGGGTTAGTTCGGGGAAAAATCCGAGGGATGGCGCCACCAGGGCCATTTTTTTGCGCTTTCTGGGCGGGGCTTAGTGAAAAATCATTAAATAATTAGAAAAAATCAGAAAATAATCAAAAAAATCGGAAAAAATCAGGAAAAATCGGAAAAAATCAGAAATAATTCTAAAATGAATCCTCGTTATCGTCACTTCACTCAGACACATTTTTTCATCGATCTTCGATGGAATTTGAGCGAAAAAACACCAAACACGATAGTATTAGTTTTTTCTCAATATCTGGAAGAGTAATATAAATTTTTTTTGAAGAGTTTCCCATGCTATTCTCATGTATTTTGACCTCAGGAATCCGAATCTGCAAGCCAAATTGAATTACCTATTTAATTGATCAAGTTATCGCCAATTTATCGATCTGAAAAGTGATAAATCAAGGATATCTCGATGGGATTTGATTCTAGAATTATTTAATCGACGTATTCGTGTTCCCTGCGCAAAAATACGTATGATAAGCGTCCTGCAATTGATTTTGCAAATACTTCGATTTTTACCCCAAAAAAACAGTAAGCCTATAGCCTTAGTGTTTTCTCAAAATCTGGAAGAGAAGTCTACAATTTTTTTTGAAGAGTTTTCCATTGTACTCTTATGTATTTCGACCTCAGGAATCCGAATCTGCAAGCCAAATTGAATTACCTATTTAATTGATCAAGTTATCGCCAATTTATCGATCTGAAAAGTGATAAATCAAGGATATCTCGATGGGATTTGATTCTAGAATTATTTAATCGACGTATTCGTGTTCCCTGCGCAAAAATACGTAGGATAAGCGTCCTGCAATTGATTTTGCAAATACTTCGATTTTTACCCCAAAAAAACAGTAAGCCTATAGCCTTAGTGTTTTCTCAAAATCTGGAAGAGAAGTCTACAATTTTTTTTAAAGAGTTTTCTATGGTATTCTTATGTATTTTGACCTCAGGAATCCGAATCTGCAAGCCAAATTGAATTACCTATTTAATTGATCAAGTTATCGCCAATTTATCGATCTGAAAAGTGATAAATCAAGGATATCTCGGTGGGATTTGATTCTAGAATTATTTAATCGACGTATTCGTGTTCCCTGCGCAAAAATACGTATGATAAGCGTCCTGCAATTGATTTTGCAAATACTTCGATTTTTACCCCAAAAAAACAGTAAGCCTATAGCCTTAGTGTTTTCTCAAAATCTGGAAGAGAAGTCTACAATTTTTTTTGAAGAGTTTTCCATTGTATTCTTATGTATTTCGACCTCAGGAATCCGAATCTGCAAGCCAAATTGAATTACCTATTTAATTGATCAAGTTATCGCCAATTTATCGATCTGAAAAGTGATAAATCAAGGATATCTCGATGGGATTTGATTCTAGAATTATTTAATCGACGTATTCGTGTTCCCTGCGCAAAAATACGTAGGATAAGCGTCCTGCAATTGATTTTGCAAATACTTCGATTTTTACCCCAAAAAAACAGTAAGCCTATAGCCTTAGTGTTTTCTCAAAATCTGGAAGAGAAGTCTACAATTTTTTTTAAAGAGTTTTCTATGGTATTCTTATGTATTTTGACCTCAGGAATCCGAATCTGCAAGCCAAATTGAATTACCTATTTAATTGATCAAGTTATCGCCAATTTATCGATCTGAAAAGTGATAAATCAAGGATATCTCGGTGGGATTTGATTCTAGAATTATTTAATCGACGTATTCGTGTTCCCTGCGCAAAAATACGCAGGATAAGCGTCCTGCAATTGATTTCCTAAATACTTCGATTTTTACCCCAAAAAAACAGTAAGCCTATAGCCTTAGTGTTTTCTCAAAATCTGGAAGAGAAGTCTACAATTTTTTTTGAAGAGTTTTCTATGGTATTCTTATGTATTTCGACCTCAGGAATCCGAATCTGCAAGCCAAATTGAATTACCTATTTAATTGATCAAGTTATCGCCAATTTATCGATCTGAATAGTGATAAATCAAGGATATCTCGATGGGATTTGATTCTAGAATTATTTAATCGACGTATTCGTGTTCCCTGCGCAAAAATACGTAGGATAAGCGTCCTGCAATTGATTTTGCAAATACTCCGATTTTTACCCCAAAAAAACAGTAAGCCTATAGCCTTAGTGTTTTCTCAAAATCTGGAAGAGAAGTCTACAATTTTTTTTAAAGAGTTTTCTATGGTATTCTTATGTATTTCGACCTCAGGATTCCGAATCTGCAAGCCAAATTGAATTACCTATTTAATTGATCAAGTTATCGCCAATTTATCGATCTGAAAAGTGATAAATCAAGGATATCTCGATGGGATTTGATTCTAGAATTATTTAATCGACGTATTCGTGTTCCCTGCGCAAAAATACGTAGGATTAGCGTCCTGCAATTGATTTCCTAAATACTTCGATTTTTACCCCAAAAAAACAGTAAGCCTATAGCCTTAGTGTTTTCTCAAAATCTGGAAGAGAAGTCTACAATTTTTTTTAAAGAGTTTTCTATGGTATTCTTATGTATTTTGACCTCAGGAATCCGAATCTGCAAGCCAAATTGAATTACCTATTTAATTGATCAAGTTATCGCCAATTTATCGATCTGAAAAGTGATAAATCAAGGATATCTCGGTGGGATTTGATTCTAGAATTATTTAATCGACGTATTCGTGTTCCCTGCGCAAAAATACGCAGGATAAGCGTCCTGCAATTGATTTCCTAAATACTTCGATTTTTACCCCAAAAAAACAGTAAGCCTATAGCCTTAGTGTTTTCTCAAAATCTGGAAGAGAAGTCTACAATTTTTTTTGAAGAGTTTTCTATGGTATTCTTATGTATTTCGACCTCAGGAATCCGAATCTGCAAGCCAAATTGAATTACCTATTTAATTGATCAAGTTATCGCCAATTTATCGATCTGAAAAGTGATAAATCAAGGATATCTCGGTGGGATTTGATTCTAGAATTATTTAATCGACGTATTCGTGTTCCCTGCGCAAAAATACGTAGGATAAGCGTCCTGCAATTGATTTCCTAAATACTTCGATTTTTACCCCAAAAAAACAGTAAGCCTATAGCCTTAGTGTTTTCTCAAAATCTGGAAGAGAAGTCTACAATTTTTTTTGAAGAGTTTTCTATGGTATTCTTATGTATTTCGACCTCAGGAATCCGAATCTGCAAGCCAAATTGAATTACCTATTTAATTGATCAAGTTATCGCCAATTTATCGATCTGAATAGTGATAAATCAAGGATATCTCGATGGGATTTGATTCTAGAATTATTTAATCGACGTATTCGTGTTCCCTGCGCAAAAATACGCAGGATAAGCGTCCTGCAATTGATTTCCTAAATACTTCGATTTTTACCCCAAAAAAACAGTAAGCCTATAGCCTTAGTGTTTTCTCAAAATCTGGAAGAGAAGTCTACAATTTTTTTTGAAGAGTTTTCCATTGTATTCTTATGTATTTCGACCTCAGGAATCCGAATCTGCAAGCCAAATTGAATTACCTATTTAATTGATCAAGTTATCGCCAATTTATCGATCTGAATAGTGATAAATCAAGGATATCTCGATGGGATTTGATTCTAGAATTATTTAATCGACGTATTCGTGTTCCCTGCGCAAAAATACGTAGGATAAGCGTCCTGCAATTGATTTCCTAAATACTTCGATTTTTACCCCAAAAAAACAGTAAGCCTATAGCCTTAGTGTTTTCTCAAAATCTGGAAGAGAAGTCTACAATTTTTTTGGAAGAGTTTTCTATGGTATTCTTATGTATTTCGACCTCAGGAATCCGAATCTGCAAGCCAAATTGAATTACCTATTTAATTGATCAAGTTATCGCCAATTTATCGATCTGAAAAGTGATAAATCAAGGATATCTCGATGGGATTTGATTCTAGAATTATTTAATCGACGTATTCGTGTTCCCTGCGCAAAAATACGTAGGATTAGCGTCCTGCAATTGATTTCCTAAATACTTCGATTTTTACCCCAAAAAAACAGTAAGCCTATAGCCTTAGTGTTTTCTCAAAATCTGGAAGAGAAGTCTACAATTTTTTTTAAAGAGTTTTCTATGGTATTCTTATGTATTTTGACCTCAGGAATCCGAATCTGCAAGCCAAATTGAATTACCTATTTAATTGATCAAGTTATCGCCAATTTATCGATCTGAAAAGTTATAAATCAAGGATATCTCGATGGGATTGGATTCTAGAATTATTTAATCGACGTATTCGTGTTCCCTGCGCAAAAATACGTAGGATAAGCGTCCTGCAATTGATTTCCTAAATACTTCGATTTTTACCCCAAAAAAACAGTAAGCCTATAGCCTTAGTGTTTTCTCAAAATCTGGAAGAGAAGTCTACAATTTTTTTTAAAGAGTTTTCTATGGTATTCTTATGTATTTCGACCTCAGGAATCCGAATCTGCAAGCCAAATTGAATTACCTATTTAATTGATCAAGTTATCGCCAATTTATCGATCTGAAAAGTGATAAATCAAGGATATCTCGATGGGATTTGATTCTAGAATTATTTAATCGACGTATTCGTGTTCCCTGCGCAAAAATACGTAGGATTAGCGTCCTGCAATTGATTTCCTAAATACTTCGATTTTTACCCCAAAAAAACAGTAAGCCTATAGCCTTAGTGTTTTCTCAAAATCTGGAAGAGAAGTCTACAATTTTTTTTGAAGAGTTTTCTATGGTATTCTTATGTATTTCGACCTCAGGAATCCGAATCTGCAAGCCAAATTGAATTACCTATTTAATTGATCAAGTTATCGCCAATTTATCGATCTGAATAGTGATAAATCAAGGATATCTCGATGGGATTTGATTCTAGAATTATTTAATCGACGTATTCGTGTTCCCTGCGCAAAAATACGCAGGATAAGCGTCCTGCAATTGATTTCCTAAATACTTCGATTTTTACCCCAAAAAAACAGTAAGCCTATAGCCTTAGTGTTTTCTCAAAATCTGGAAGAGAAGTCTACAATTTTTTTTGAAGAGTTTTCTATGGTATTCTTATGTATTTCGACCTCAGGAATCCGAATCTGCAAGCCAAATTGAATTACCTATTTAATTGATCAAGTTATCGCCAATTTATCGATCTGAATAGTGATAAATCAAGGATATCTCGATGGGATTTGATTCTAGAATTATTTAATCGACGTATTCGTGTTCCCTGCGCAAAAATACGTAGGATAAGCGTCCTGCAATTGATTTTGCAAATACTTCGATTTTTACCCCAAAAAAACAGTAAGCCTATAGCCTTAGTGTTTTCTCAAAATCTGGAAGAGAAGTCTACAATTTTTTTTAAAGAGTTTCCCATGCTATTCTCATGTATTTTGACCTCAGGAATCCGGAATAAGGAATAATTGACATCAGGAAATATATAAAGACTATAGTCTTCGCTCAGATTTTGTGCAAAATCGCTGCAAAAATGTACAAAGACTATAGTCTTTGGTGTTTTTTCGCTCAGATTTCATCGAAAATCGCTGCAAAAAATAGGGGGGGCGAATTCCTACGGACCAAGCCGGTGGCTGCAGGCATTACACCTCAGAATGCACCAATGAGTTGCAGTGTTGAATTTTACGCAACGATATAATTAACAAATAATTTCAATGCATAATACGATAGCATATGCAGTACAGGTCAGTAAAAATGCTATTCCAAATCCGAAGGCGAGAATTAAATTATCATCTGTTTCCGTAGGCCTGTGTTGATAGTGCGTACCGACCTGTCACTTGCAAGTCCACACGTCAGGTAAAGCTAGTCGAGCTTTGGCAACGCAAGAGGTTCACGTATTTTCATCGCATTTCTCGACTCTTAACAGTTTCACAGCTTTGCAGTGCAAATAATTTAACGGTGTCGCAAATAGATCATACAAATATCATCTTAAACTGAGAGAGGTAGCTGATAAAATCAAATTGCCAAATTAAACAAAATAACCAATAAACCATTCTATGCCACCGATTGAGCACGAGATCTAATTACGAGTAACAAGAATGGGAATTCAAGAAACTTTAAATTACGCATTGTTCACTAATCCACTTAGCTCTGCCGCGTTAGGTATCGCAAAATCCGCAGTGACTGGCGTAAGTGGTAATCATACATGATGTAGCATTTTTTTTCTTTATTTTCATGCATCAAAATACAATACTCCCGCTTAGTTTCGTTATCGTTAAATACGTTAATTGATTGGTAATTATGGCCTATGTTTTAACCAGAATCTATGCTTCACAATTAGTTGTCTAATCCGAAAGTGAGATTCCCTTGCTCATCGGTGTTCAATTTGTAGCAATTCAGTTTCCAATCAATTGATAACCATTTACCAGGTTATACGTACATATTCCCTTGTCTGAAAAAGTCGTTTGAGCTCTTATGAATCGTTGAAAATCAACGACAGGCTCAGAATTGTCACCATTTATTTTAAACTTAATCGCGTTCGTAGTCACTCTTATTATTTTACAATTTTCCTATTCTTCTAGGTAGCAAGTTACGTAGGACTCGCTGCAAAATCTGATATCAAAATGGTAGTTCCTCCCCCGGTACCTTTATGGAAGCTCGCAGCTGCTACGGGTCCTTATGTAAAGTTTGCAGCTTTCAGCGGTGCCGTTGCTGTAATCCTTGGTGCTTATGGCTCTCACCGTGAGTTGAAGTAAAACATTGTCATTCTCATTGAAAACAAAATTGTAATCAGTACGCTACTGCACATTCGATATCTGTAGCTCCTATAGCTTCAGGCAATCAGAAACTAATGCAAATATGTTATAATTCTTTCTCAAACCAGGGCAATATCCGAAAGAAACTATAAGGGATAATATGAAAGTCTTCGAGACTGCTAGCCGATACCATTTTGTTCACACACTTGCGCTCTTGGGTTTGCCGCTCTGCAGAGCACCGAATGTGGTAAGAATCATTAAGACGCATACTATTCGATTGTTTTATTTGATCTTGCATCTGAAGCAAGAATCGTGAAAACTAAGGAATTTTTTTCTCCAGGCTGGAATATTCATGGTCTCTGGAATCCTGATGTTCTGCGGTCCATGTTACTACTTTGCCTTCACATCTGACAAACGTTTTAGTAAAATTACTCCTTTTGGAGGTACATGTTTCATCCTTGGTTGGTTATCGATGTTGTATTGAATCTTTAAGATTCCTTCAGTCGAGCCATTTAACGCCAAACGAATTGACATGTACGAGGAATCCAACATCTCAGTATTCCATATTGATGGTGTAACACATTTTATTTTTACGACATTGATTCCTAGATGCAATTTTTTATTAGTTCAAATTGCAATAAACATGCATTCGTACTGTGGTAAAATTTTCAGTGTTTTAATTTATTGAGCTACCACATCCTCTTTCTCTTTTCAAATGTGATATATATTTTTATACTTTACCTTCTAGACTATGCAGAAAAAAAAGCATTCATGGATAGGGCATGGTGCTCTTTACCTGTAAACATACATGTAGTTTACATTGTTGTTTATTAAATAGATCCGAGGGACAGAATTATGTTGTTCTTTTACCAATCAAATAAAACGAGTCTTTCAATCTTTAATGTTTATGTGCTAGTTTTTCGATATAAATATAACTTTAGTCTGTGTTAAACGTATAATAATATGCTGTGGGTTTTTGTGTCACATTCAACTAACAAGGGTACTTACGCACGTATCTCAATACACGGAGAGTTCATTTCTTACACTTTGCACAATTTTCATCTATAATAGTGCGCAGATATTAAGAAAACAAAAAAATAAAAATCGAAATAAAAATAAAAATAATATTAATAATAAGAAATTGCATATTCCGTTGTACGAGTTTAACACTATAATAACATATTTATGATATAACGCTGTTGGATGTTAGCATTTTTACTTTATCACCACCAGACCGAGTATGTTGAAAAATTCTCGACATTAAAAATACCTATCAGCTAATCCACTATTTTACCTTTCATAGAACGGTAAAATTAATCAGAAGTTTAACAACTACCTAGTTTGGCAAGCAATTATTTGTGATAATATTTCAGCACATAATATTAGGATCAGGATACGAATAAATATCAACGTATCTCACTGCTCATTTGAGCTAATTAAAATGATACGTTTATGGTGAGAAAGAGTATGAAATAATTTAAAAAAAATTATATATTTAAAAATAGCACTGCATATATGAATTCTATTCAAACAAATGAACTAATTTCTTCATCGATTATTTATTGCAGATGCTATTAGGTGGAGCAATAATGAAGGAAACAAAAAATAAAACGAAAACAAAAAAAAACAAGACGCCGCAACATGGGTTGGGTTTACCGTTTTTAACAATGTTTGATTGATTGAAAAATATTTTCTTTTTTTTTTTTTCTTACCAGATTTAGGTTCTAACACTGGTACTTGTAAATGTGCTCTGTCTAGTTTTTAAACTCACAATGAAATGCACGATATCCTTTTTATTAACGTGAATCACAGTAATACATCGACGCAGCGAAAAACGGTCTGATGATGTTGGCTATATACTCTTACATAACTAAGTAATATAATCAGACTATCTTACTTATGATAGAAAACAAAAATCAAATAATAATAATAATAATAATAATATTAATTAACAATATATGAATTAAAATTAAATATGTTTATATAATGGGGGTGTGTCGCATGACAATTCAGGCGTAACTCGATCAAAGGCGCCTCTACAAAACAATTGTCCATGCAGCGGACACAAGAGATCGATTGATAATAACACAAACAAGAGACACGCCGTATGTTCCAAGTTTGATTTTAATGACTCGTTATTGGATTTATCATTTTTGTGTCAGATATTATTTAATTTAAATATGTATTATGTGAAGTCGGCGTTAATGTTCTTAAAGATTTCAGCCAGTTAAATATGGATATACAGGTACCCATTATTTGTCTCTGGTGATATTTGAAAAGATAACACAAATTAGTCCGAACAATTGAGTAGGAAAGAAAAAAGGTTTGGAGGATAGAATATTAAGCCATGAAGGCGTTAAATGTACCGTGAATATAAAACTTTACCTAATTCTACTAACTCCATCTTTATCACCTACACATATTTCTCCCGTCTTTTGTTTATTCGTGTAACCGAGATCAGTCTGACACGCCAATCTGATCGGGCAACGTTATTTTTCATCGGATTATACGAATCGGTTTATCGATTGCATTGCTCCGTCAATCGTAGAGAGAACATGAGATCAAGAATTGATAAAATTGGAATTCGGTTGAGGCTTAAACTGATTGGCGCGTAGAATAATCTTAGTTTAAACGTTCGTAGCGATATCATAATAATTCTGTCAAGTATTCACTTAATGTAGAATTGCATATAACAAACTATATCGAGATAATGGTTATATTTACATTTTCGTTATCCGTTATTATTGTAACACACCGAATAAAAAAGTTCTGACTTTTACTGATCGGTGGCATGGGTGGAACGTAACCTTTTCATCAAAAGTAGCCTCAAGTTAGCCTCGCTCTGATGCTGATCACCTTTTATATCCCGTAAAGTATATAACAAAACCAAATGGATATAGACGTAAAAAATGACGATAATAATAATAATAATCAACAACCAAACTGGAATTTATTTTGAATGAAATCGTTGAGAGAATGAAAACTAAATAATATCTATTCAAAAACCATATTTATAAGTATAAAGTGTAAAACGTATCATTGCTTCGTTAGTATAAGCGTTACGGGTCCAAGTTTTTTTAATAGTGACGTTTTTCGAATCGGTCGATCGACAATCAAGTCCGTCAGATAAATCCATAAAGGTATCAGAAGTTTCTAGGAAAGATGGAACGAGTGCTGACCCTCTTGTGCGGCCATTCGCAATTTTTCACGCATTATTTCTAGCGTTGTGTAATCTGGTAATTTTAGATAATTTACACACGTCATTACCGAAGGAAGGAAATCGTCAGTCTTCATCAATGGGTCGAATGTCTTGCGCACTATCGTTAGTGGCGGTGTGAGACTCTTAAATCCTGAAACGAAAGACAGTTTGACGGTGAAAAAATATTACGTATAATCGACAGCTGTTCGATTTCAATAACGGAAAAGTAAAAGGAATTTAAAAGACGTACCTCCGACGGGTAACCTAGGAGAGCCGGTAACGAACTGAACGAACTGACGCTGCTCTTCGCTTTTATATTCAGACATGACTTCGAAGAGAAATCGAATCGCACGAGAGTCGGGGGTATAGCCATGATCTGTCCTGCAGCATTCCAGCAAAGTTTTTACATCCCAACGACTACCTGTCTGAGCATGACCACAGAATATCGGCTCCAACTCCTCTGGGAAAAACAGACGCAGTTGGGCAGGAGGAAATACTGACTCAAACCCTTCTTTGAACGCCTCCATTTGCCTAAATACGCCTTCGTAGAGGAACCAGTGAACCACCAACTGAAAAATTTAAGAACAATATTTTTATCCGGTCAACAATTTTAAGTTTTGACAAAAAATATAACATTGACGAATTTCAGTCAATTATACCTTGATATATTGATCTAGATTATGTATGTCGACGGCGACTTCACCCCCGCCTTTCCTGAGCTCAATATTTTCGTAACCCGGTAGTTCAAAGACGAGACCCAGATCGCTTATGGGACAACCATCTAGGCAAAGGGACTCTATCAACTGATTTTTTTCGGCAGGCCTCAGAGTTTGGTCCCTTTCGATAGCCTCTTTTCGTCTCACAATGTCTTGAAGTTTACTTAATGTACGATAGACATCGGGACACACGTAGAAACAATCGTTTAGTGTCAGCGTGTGCTCCTCTCCCAGTAACCAGCGATAGAACGTTAAGCTGAACGGTAAATCCAACTGATAGAAGAAAAAAATAATTTACATTAAGCATTACTGCGCTCTGGCAATTGTTGATGCGAATTTAAAATCAATTTCAAAAAATATGAATACTCACCATTCTCGAATCATAGATAGCCTTGGCCATGAATTTCCCGAGGAATTTGAACTTCGTTTTTAATTTAGCCAAATGTGAAACCTTTGTGTTCCACGGTATAGGAGTTGGAAACAGACCATGTGGGCTATTGACATATCCACCCGGAGAGGGTGACGAGCTGCCGTGCCACAATTCCAGATCCGCACGCTGTAGTTCTCGCGAAACCAATGCATAGAACTCTAACGTAGGGCCTAATCCGGTACCGACCTAAAAGTATCAAAATTGTTTAATTCTCCGACCAAATACCCAACTATGTTGAAGTCCGAACGAAAAGAAAAAAAAATAGGTATTTACTGTCAAATTTAAAAATCCTTATTACCTCATTGACGTACTGCACTTCAAGAAGCGCTTTACTTGATGCCAAATCCTGAATAACTTGTTCAGCTTGTTTAAGAATGTCTGTCCTCGATATGGTTCTTTTCCTTCTCTCTAAACGTGGCGTTACTCTTTCCTGACTGTCCGAACCCGACAGTTCAGGAGCGGAATCAAGAAGTCGCTGCAAGGCTCGATCCCGATCGAAAGACGTTGCATAGAGCAATAACTGCCTCGTTTCAAATGGGAATAGGAATGGGCTAGAAAAATGAACATTATTATCGTCAGCAATGCGCGATCTTCGTTTTAACGCGCTTCAAATTTCGCTATAATAATTCTCTTACCAAACTGCAGCTATCTGTTGAAGCCACGACGGAAGATTCCCAGTCATGATAACGAGCGGATCTTGAAGTTGTCTGCTAGCTTTAGCGGCGATTTTATTATTGACAAAATCTTGGGCAGATAGCGGACTGACGCTTTTCAGATGAGGAAATAATACACCCCAATGTCGATTCAAAGCATGCAACAGACGCAACAAACAAAGCCCGTCCAATGAGGCATCTGTGATTGTCACGGAGAGAGGTAAAGTCGGAGATAGATATGGCGACAGAGGGCATCGTGGAGGAGGGACAGTTCCTTCGAGCCATAAATTGTCTTCCTTTCTCTTAGAGCTTATTTTCGTGCTCTTTCCTTTTCCCTTACGGCTACCACTACTTTGGGAACTCGACCCAGGTTTTGAAGATATCGTTGTCTCATCCTCCGGGACAGGTCTGACATAGAGAGCGAATAATTCTTGAAAGTAAGTTTGGAACTTTGTCAGATGACACATAAATCGCCTTTCTCTCCGCATCCTCCCTCCTGGATGGTTGAATTTTTTAAATAAAATAAAAATATCATTACGCACCTGTAGTAAATCGTGTGTGTCTGTACCCAAACAGCATCGTGACCCAGTGGAGCCTCCCCATCAGCCTCAGCCTCGGAGTGATCTAAGCCCGAACAACCAAATTGTCGAACGGCTTGATAGACGGTCATATTAAATGGCAGCACTTGATCCCCGATGAGAAATTGTAGTTTGTGCTTCGCTGACCCCTGGCTTATAACCACAGCGGCCTAAACATATTGATTTATTGATTAGTTAGAATAAATGAGTCACGTTTTCTTGGGAACAAGTAAAAGTACTTACAAGAGTGTCATCTATATCGTCTTCACTATTGTCATCGTCGCTGACCATAGATTCTGCGTCTCTTATCCTTCCATATCCTCTTACCATTAAGTAGCGCTCGATAGCCTGAACCAAAGCTAAGGGATCTATTTTCACGGTGCCTCCTTTCCACTGTTTGAGATTATTGCAGTCTGGGTGCCGTTGAAGATTGCACTGAAATAACACGAACAGACATTATAATATAACTCAGAATTAAAGATTAAGTTACTAAATTAATGCACTTGGATTTAACCGGCGTTTTTTTCAATACCTTGAGCTGGTGAGTGTTGAAGAACTTTAACGCACTAGTTCCTCCTCGGCCAGCCCCGGAACCAGCTGGTAAATCGTGTACTTTTACAGGGAATTGTTCCAGTTGAGCAACACAGCTATTTAGCTTAGCAACCAGCGCACCAAATGCTCCAGCATTCAAGTCTACCAAGACTCCATTGTCTTGTTCGATCTGATGAAAAAATATGTCGATGCAAATTTCAGGTTATAAAATTTCTCGCAAACTGTTTCGGAATTTTTATACATAAACGTTAAACGGATGATTTACTTACAGTAGAATCAGCGAAGAGTTTCCAGAACATCCGCAGACGATCGTACCTATGCCCAGGAGCGTCAGTGGTTGTGAGGTAGTTGAGCAGGGCTTTAATTAATCCGCTGTAGTTCATCTCGAATGGGGAAATATCACTTTCTAATACTATATCACGCAGCTCCGTCAAAGCCGATAGCATTTCATCCATTTCCTATAAGATGAAGAATCGAAAATTAAAGCGAGAATTCGAGATATCCATCTGCCACTGTTTTTTCATCTCGGGCCATAGTAGTTCTGGTAAAAATGATATATAACTTACATTTGACTGGAGTCGTTGTATCGCCGCAGTCAGCCTGGCAAGGACAGTAAGTGCTGGATGTGTACAAGGAGCGTCGTCTTGATATCTAGCTAAAAATTGTGAGGCTTGTTCTCTGACCCAGGCCTTAGCCTTGTCTCGATTTCCTCCGGTCAGGCTGGGATTGCTGGGTGGCTTGGCCAGACTCGTGGAAGAACTAGAATCACGTTTGTCACTGGTTGTACTTGACGAGGAAGATTTTCGACCCCATCTAGCCGGGTTTAAATTTCCTAAGAATCTACTGTTCTTTGGTGTGAATCCAGTGAACAATGACTCCGGTTGCTGAGCCTGCTGGGGAATCGCACTTCCGAGCCTCGAGAATCGACCCTTCTTATTTTGCCGCTTACGCTTTAGTACATCCCCTATCCTTCTGAGAGAGAGTTTTGGATTAGAATTAGAATTTCCGTACGATTAGATACGAATGTAAGGGGGCGGGGGGAAAAAAACTTACAAATGAGCACTTTGAGGTGTACTTGAATCATCGGCACTAGCATTTAAATCAGTTCTACTCCGTGTTTCCATAGTGGCAGTAAGACTTGGTTTTAATTGGCTAGTAGCGATTGCGCCAATTAATATATTTCCATTTGTCGTTGGTGATGCAATGGGTGACGTTGCACTGCTCGATGAAAGTGTCGTAGCGGAAGAAAGTGGAGTGTTTGAGGGTCCAGGTTGTGGACTTGGCAGAGATAGTCCTGGAAAAAACAAGTTAAGAGAAAGAAAAATTAAATACCCGTTCCATCTTTCTTTCCTTTTTTTTATTTTAATAATAGTTCAGTTATTATCAGAAAATTATGCTCACCCGAAGGGCACTTAGGAGGCGATACGCCGAGCGGTATTTCCGGATCAGCGAGCTGTCGCACTTGATGCAACACTCCTTCACGATGAAAATGCACCCCAAATACTTGCGGTAGTCTTTTCATAAGGATACTCGCCATCTGCAGAGCTCCAATTACGATCCTCAAATCCTGCGAGGCTAACATTCCCGCTATGTGAGATGAAACTACTTGATTTTTTAGCACCTCCTAAAAAAATGACACAGTGAATAGGACTTAGATACATACGTGTTAAGAGTGAACTGTATTTATCAAAAATCCGAAAGTTCTTTACCTTGAGTAAGTCGGTAGAGGCGTAATAAACCATACGAAGAAGAGCTCGCAGGCATTTACACTTTACAGCAGGCCCCGCAGAGCTACTGTATACTTCATATAAAACTGAGAACAACGTTCGGATGAAGGAAACGAGCCATTCATTGGTCTCTATTACGGGAGGTACAACGTCCATGCTGAAAAGTTCCGTAGATTATAGCTAATTTTTTTTTTTCTCGAGTAGCAAAGTGATTTCGCATATTAAGAATGGGTGGATTCCTTTACCTTGACAAACAGTTCGGAGTTTTTCCCTCCGCAGGATTTGTATTCACCCTGCGGAATATACTTCTGGCCATTCCTATATCTTCATTGATCTGTTTCATCACAGTCAAGTCTATTGTGTACGTGCGACCCAACGTAGACAAGCATATTTCATCCTCGCCGTTCTGGAAAGCCATCTGAAAAGCCGATAGAAATTAAAAGTCTAGGATTTGTTAATATTTTGATACGTTGAAAGGTTTTCTTTTTTTTTTCCATAAAAAGTTCAGGCACCTCAATAATCCTTGAATCTATGGTGCTAAAAGGGTGGCAACAGTGTCTTTCGTCTCGCCATTCCCAGTGTACAGTTTCCTGTTGATTGTTGGTCCTTTCGAGTAAGCTATTTACACTAAATATGCCATCGGTAGGCAGCGGTGGCATGAGTTCCTCTATGAGACAAGTTATTTCGTACCACTCTTGCGGGGATCGTGGTACGAGCTCTACATCTTCAGTCTTAACCTCCAGAGACCCAGTAAGGAGATAACTGAGAGTGAAGGCTATATTTTGTTGGAGCAGTAGCTGCGCCAAGTCGGGACAGCGATTTGATATCACAGAAAGCATTCGTAGTACGGTTATAAAATTGCCAATACTGTTGACCGGCGGAGTTATCATCAGCTGAGACAAAATGAATTTGAAAAAAATTATTGATTAATTAAAAAAAAAAGAAATAATTAAATGAAAAGAAATTCAGATATTCGATCACTCACCAATTGTTGTAAATTCTGTAAAAGTTCTGCATTAATAATTTTATGAAGCATCGTTGGATCGTGTTGAAAACTATCAACGAGGCGACTGAAGGCCTGGCAAACGCACTCGACGCTTTTTTTGTCTTGGTTGGCCAGCCTGCTGGTAAGAAGAGGTAAACTGTCGGTGACTAGATGGAAATCATCAGGATGTAAGTTTTGACAACAGTTGGCAGTTATCGTTAAAGCAGCCCGCTGAGCAGTAATATTAAAGAAGTCGACGAACTTTAAACATGCTGAAACGCCTCCCTGAAATAATGTAATTTATCAATGAATGATAAAGTTTCTAAACCGGATTATTTAAAAAGCTGCATAATTCCTCTGGTGTTCACATACCGCGTGTAAAATTGTTTTGCTGTGTCTACGTGATAACATAGCTAGAGCTGTAAGGCATTGTTCAGCAACATCCATACACTCGATGGATTCCAATTTTTGTAGGAAGACAGGGACGGCATCGACAACTACAGTCGATGAACGAGGCAAAGCTTCCATCATGTACGTAAGAGCTCGACACGCATGTGTCATAATAACAAAGTTGTGCTCCATTCCAAGTAGATTAATCAACGCTGCGACCACTTGTTTGACTGGAAAACCTGTCAGCGTATCCTCATTTCCCATTACCAATATTTCTCCCATTCCTATCACCGCTTGCAGCTGCTCCCCTTCGTCGTCGACTGCCTGCAAGCCTGCCAACAGCTGCTGGGCTTTTGCCGCTGCAATTTGAATAGCGAAAATTATCATCCCGTTGGGTAAATACATTTCGGAGTAGTCTCACCACTACTATATTTTTTTTCTACACATAAATAGGTACATAAAAAAATACATAACATGACACTCGTAATATGATAAATAATAAATTGTAAAACAAGTTCAAAATTAATATAAAAATTTCAGCTGGATTTGGCCCCAGTTTCTATATCCATCCTGGATGAAAAAAAGCGGTTCTGCAAATAAATAGTAAGCATATCCGTCGCCATATCAAAATCTCAGGCGCTCGTAGAAGTTCACAATTATCTGAGGATATGATGGACGGGGTGGCACTAGCCAAAGCGCAATGTCAAAAGCAAAGAACTTGCAAGATGATATTAAAAATGTAATTTTATTAGATGTATACCTGAACTGGCGCCCATGCTTCTATTGAGAAGATGTTGCATCCGTGGTCCAAGAGCACCGAAGACGTGAGGAGGTAGTCCTCTAGCTTCAAGGAGTGCCTGAAGTCGTCCGACCTCTCCATCGTCACTTTCGCTATCTCCCGTTGTTCCAGACATTCCAGACGGACCTCCGCTGGCTTTGATTTACATGAAACATTACGAAAAAAATCAAGTCAGAAAAGAATGCACGCATGAATAATTTCCGCATAAACTAAGGAATGGAATATTTTCAGCGAACGCAGATTTCCATCTTACCCGTGATTTCTGTAATCGCGAGTACGGCTGGAGGTAACGGAGGAAGGGGAGGAGGTAGGGGAGGAATCACTAAGGTGTGTCGACGAGCTAATTTCATTCCACTGACTAATGAAAGATTGTCATTTAGCAAAACGAAGTGATTGATCCAGTAAACGAATGTGTACGAACTAGTAATACTAGTAAACTTACTGTGTAATACTTATAGTTTTATTACCTATTGCTGAGGTGGCTGTTGAAGCAGATTCTTCCTCGCCAGTTACAGAGCTTAACTGACTGCCAGGAACAGTGGATGTAACTGAAGTTGGGGTTGAACTATTGGCTGCCGCTTCACTGCCTGACATGACAACTCCTGCTCCTCCAGAACCACCCTCCACCATCGGCTTCCTAGCCCGTGACGAAGAGCGATGTCTGAAATGAGTTGAAAAAAAGATAGATAAATAAAATAATCAATGAAAAAATAAAAAATCGAAATAGAAAACAATTAATCATGTTGATTCTATTAGTTTGTAGTATTAGAAATAAAAATAAATCTCTGGTCATTCGTTGATTGTCCTATATTTCAAATTACCTGGAGCTGGAGCAGGAGCCCGTCGTAGAATCCTTTTTGTGATGTTTTCCTTGAAGTTTGTTTGTCGGTACAGGTTCCTTGGTCTGATCGCTGTAGAGCTTGACTCGGGATCGTAACAAATGTTTGTGCGTAGGGTGAGATTGAGAGGAGTGGGCGGTGGTGGACGTAGGCGGGTTAGCAGTTGTTGCAGCCGGTGTGCCGCTGGTTCCTGCCCCCTCATGTGCCAACGCCCCTCCACCGCTCTCCACAGAGTTACTTGCTGCGTTACCCACTCTGATGCTGGACTTAACACCCAATACCCGACTACTCGTGCTACCAACGATGCTACCGCTCAAGCTTTGTGATTTTTGTCCTGTAATAATTTGGTAATGTTCACTTCAAGTCTAATTCACCATTAATTAAAAGTAAGAGGGGCAAATAAATGACCTGGTTATTCATTGACAAGTTGAAATATCAATGTATGTGTGCACATCCGAAGATTCCTACATGTTATCCTAACCTAACCCACAAATTTATATTTCACATTTCTCTCAATGTAAAACATATTCCAATTTACATTTTGGTGACTGCATGAATCATTTTTACCAACTTATGGAATTGACAGTAATCAGCAGGAACAAAGATATCATACTGTGCTTGGAGATTCAATTGTCGAGCTAACCACGCAGTTTCTTTAGGCAATGATACGTGTGTATGAAACGTCAGAGCAAAAACGTATTATTGCTGAATTGTTTGCCCCTAATCTATCAACACACTTCTTGATTAATGGCCTGTCAGATAGAGTCCATAACATTGGAATAACATTTCTGACTGGCTGCCGTTTTATCTGCGCTTGAGATTTAAGATGCAAGATTGGCAATTATAAATTAGTACTAGACTATTCATATTATGCGGAATAACTAGGCTTTGACGTTCTGTTATTCTTCCGGTTGTTATTCATCTATATTTGGCCCACTGCTACCAGTACAATTGACACACATAAGTTTGTAAACGATATGGTATAATCACTTCAAGCAGTATTAACCAACATTTCCTGATAATGATACAGATAACTTCCAAAGGTTACGCATGTGTAATCTAACACTTACAGAAAGTCAACCACGAAATGAAGACAACAATCAATATTGTATGCCACGATTCAGTTAACTGACTAAAGCTGCATGGTTAGCACTCATGAGCAGCAGTTGCTTTGGAATAAGTATCGCCGTAACCTCATCGAATTATCAATAGTCATGTCGCATGTTCGGTCGATAATAATTCCGTATCGCAGAATATTTTTAAAAATTCAATGGCAGTTTCAAGGTCTAAAAAATTATCCAAGCTCAATGAGAAAAAATTGAGTCAATTACAGCTGAGAAATCACACTCAGCCATAAATTAACCACAAAGCTGTAAACTGTGGTGACTAATCAAGTTCTGCAGGAAAGAAAGACTAATTCATAAACAAAGCTGATGGCTAGTCACCACAAAAGATCATTTGTGGAACGACACAAAACATTAGATTTACAAATTCTCAGTGGCTCATGAAACATCAATGCAATTACCTGATTAACGAGAGTGGAGAATTTGAATGTTAAATCTTGCGATCATGAAGTAGAAAACAGTGAAAAAACAGAATTTGTTGAAACTCACCTCTACCTCTCGAAGTTGACGGATGGCTAGTAACAGGTGTCCCGTATTGTGGCGGTAAAGAAGTTGAGTGAGCGTTGGATCCTTTTCTGGTAGAATATCCGCCAAAAAGTGGCAAATCGCAACTATTGCTGCCGTGAAAAGAACTCTGAGAACTCTGAGGAGTTCTGGAACGTGTTCGTGATGCAACACAGTCTAGTGGGGCTGAGTTCAACTCCGGCAGAGAAGATCGGGTTGAGTTACGACCCCTTGTACTACCCTGAGACCCACTAGTCAACTGTTGTGCCTTAGGCTGCTGCCTCCAATCCGTATCTTGAATGATATTTCATTGGTTAAAAGAAAAATAAATTTCGCCTTTATCTCCCGATCATCCGTATGCTTTCTACACTATCATCATGGCCAACTTTGTACGGAAATTATATTGTAAATAAAAAATTTTTTGAATCAGAGGTAAGGCAATAACGAATAACCAAAGACATGTGTGATAAAATTTAAATTACCTATTGGTGGCCCTAAGCCAGTAGCATGGTGGCTTCTGCGTTCTGCTTTGGTCCTGCCTTCGCTTCTAGAGGAATCGATGGATCTTCGAACTGTGTCTTGCGATAGCTGTGGGGCCTGAGGATTGCCGATCGTTTGCCTACGTCGTTTTTCTTCTGATGTAGCTGGGGCCTCTCCGCTGCTCTGTCTTTTTCTATATCCACTGCTGGCACCGCTAAAGCTTTTTACACCTTGCTTAGAGGTGTCTGCTGAAGCACTGGCCTTCTCTACAGACCCCCCTGACGACGACTGATCTTGTTGATCTGCCATAGATTAATCGACTCATGCCACTATTCTGTCTGCAATCAAAAAACCTACGTCATGTAAAACCATGTATTGCTGAATAACCTATTCAGATATTATGTTAGATTATCAAGAAGATTAGCAACGAAATAACAAGGAAATGAACTTCAGATCGCAAACATATCTGAAGCTACAAGTTCCAATAAAATGAAAATTCCTGAGAGTTCTTAGATTAAAGTGCAGTGTCATTTACTGATACAAATGCCATTTTCAAACACTCTTAATGATAAAGTTGTGCAAAAATTAAGCAAGTATGCACATGCGGTACACACTTTACTTGTAAAACAACATTAGGTGCACGCCGTCTAATATTGGCTTTTCCTTGCTTTGAAAAATTGCTTTGTTCATTTAAGATCCAGAAGCAATAGCATCAAATATCCATTCGGACAGTCTTTTTCAATTCCAGACTAAAACAACTGACGAGCTATAAAAATATTTTGGAGTCCCATTCCATCGTGACTGTGAGGGTTCTAATATTAGATGCAGAGATTTGTCTTTGATCGATCTATCGTCTATTCTGAG
The DNA here is from genome assembly GCA_963932425.1 of Athalia cordata. Lineage (NCBI taxonomy): Eukaryota > Metazoa > Arthropoda > Insecta > Hymenoptera > Athaliidae > Athalia > Athalia cordata. Next base: position 5,241,072 of record OZ010627.1, read on the forward strand.
TCTGTATTACATTGAATTCCAGCATGCTCATGGCAGCACCAGAAAGACAAAGAGAAAAATACTGGTTGAATGACGGAGAAAAACAACAAAACAAAGATAAAACGATTGCAGACAATGCCAAAAAGGTAACGAACGAGTAACGGACAATGAAATTGCATTGATACCTGTTAAATTCCACTGTGTAGACAAAATTCCTTGAATTATAATCACTGAAATCATGGTATTTGTGAGGTACGTTAAATAATTGGCAGCGGATTGATTTGCTAATGAATCACAATGGCCATCAAGGATTCCCGAGAAATATCACAGAGTCACTTCCAAAATGGGGAAATGAAATGAGAAGAAACATGAAACAATAGAGGTAACAGTAGGAGAGAAAGAAAGATCCCTGGAAGGCATAATCTTGGAGCCCTTTGTGGGGTGCAGGATTATTGGCCCTGAAATTGGAGTGCACCATACAGACAGGTATTACAATAAATGTGTAAACAAGTGCATTCGTCGTGAAATAGCTAGATAAACACATGAATAGATAAACACGGAGGTAGAGTGAGAGATTACAATTGTGCAGTAAAATATAATTAATTGTCAAGGTTTTTAGTCCTAGTCGTGGACGTGTGGGGCGTATTGACGCTCTGGAATGAATAACACTTATATCTTGAATCGATGTATAATATAGTTGTACTCACTGACGAACGTATACATGTGTATAACGATATTTGCACGCAATTAGCGTTGATAGGAGATTGGTTGGTATCTGCCCGAAGAAACTGTCGCCAATAGCTTATCAAGAATCATAACAAACGGGATAGCTGGTGCTCTTCTCGGGCTTGGAAGGGTCCGCGGGTTCAGTTTTATTCTAGGATTAATTTTTCAAGTTTCTTTAAAGTTTAATTTAGAGTTTATTTTCAGTCATGGCACTTGAATATCTTAGTCTTGTGTCACACCACAGCGTTAAACTCGCGGCACTAAATCCAACTCACGAAGACTCACGAGCAGTCAACTCACTACTAATAGAAAATCGGACAGCTGACTGGTAATGCTTCATGTTCCCTCGATAATAGGGACACAGATATACGAATGCAAGATATTGAAACACGAGGAACATCACCAAAAGAGTTTTCTATCCAACAGATTTCTACCCCTCAATATAATTTCTCACGTAAGCAGGGACCTACAACAAAGGCTTCTTCGAGCAGTCCTCCATTTGCTGCAATGGAGATCGAGCACAGAGAATGGAGGTTCTCCTTTTCAGCCAGAGAGCCACAGCACAGCCCACAGCACCAGTTGTCTGTGCTAGCTTCAACCTCTCTCTTTTCTGCCTCGCTCTCTCTTTCTCTCTCTCCCCCTCTCGCCCTCTAGCTCACGATGTTACAAAAAAGCTCAGAGATGAAGGGAGAGAGAGAAGGAGAGAGGAGCACATGGCTGACAGAGAAGCTAGAATTGGTATTGGAATGAACGATTGGGATAGACGATAAACTTTCAATGAGCAAGAATAATCTATGGGGGTTGATAGTTACCTTAATGTGGCAAGGTCATTGCTGTAACATCACCCTCCGTCTATTTGGTGGAAAAATTGAAGGAATTTTGGTTTCACAATTTCTTGATAATGTATTGACACGATACAGACGACGTGCACTGGACGATGAGGAAGGCGAATGATTGGATCGGGTTGGTTAGGATTGGAAGCTTGAACGCTCCGCCCCGTGAGAATTTACGTCACTTTTTAACCGTCGAAAAATTACGTCTTTAGCACGTCTAGGTGTATAATGGCCGCAGGTTCTGGCTCGAGATAATTTAAGCCTGATGACATTATGCGGAATTTATTTTTTCAAAGGATTTCAAAGGGGTTACGTTATTGTGGCGAAATTTTGATCATACCCAACGCTGTTTGAGTACGGTTTATTTTCTAACAGCTGTCGTGCCCACTGCTAAGTTTCTTATGGAACTTAAACTAACAAAGACTCGCGCCGATTGGACGGTGGGGTTGTTTTCTCATCACCAATTGGATACTGATAAAACTCGGCAAGGTCTCGGATTGCTATAGTGTCAAAACAGCTTGTCGCTAATCAACCGATCCGCCGAGTTTTCGACAATCTTAACTAGCTGATCAACCCCTATATTTTTGCGTTCGGGTATCAGGATTATTAGTCTGAATATCTTCTAATTATTACTCACCAAAAAGGGGAGCTCCTCCCAGGAACTCGGACCTCAGTTTCTCAGTTATGCAATGAGATGCGCAAGTAGACACGTGAAAACGGAGTGTGCTGTCAAGTCGATCGGAGCGTCGTCTGCTATCGAGATATTTCCGACAACGAAATTAGTTTCTATTCTCGATGGTTCGTGCAGCAAAATTCAACGAAGAATGGTTCAAGGTTAGGTTTTAGCTCTTCCGGAGAACATTCTGGACTCGGTTATGCACTTTTTTCGTCGTAGTCCGATTGATTTTGGGTCGAACAAACTTTTACCACCACCGACATCGCCCCTATAAATCAAATACACATTCTTGTACACAACTTCAAGTTGCCACTACGAGCTACGAACTGTCAAATTCTGTGTCAAGCCAAAGGTGAAGCCACAGAATAGTGATTTGCTTCCCCGAATCCTCGATACTATCCTTCACGCATGCGCGCCATAGAAAATGGCGGTTATTCAAATCCAACATTAGCCTTCGTTCTCGTCTTCTTCGATCCTCTTGTCGTTCTGTCTCTTCTTCGTCGGACGACGGCGCCTGCAATGGCATTGACCCTTAGCAAGCGGTTGTCCTTGTACAAGCAGTCCCCAGCTCTTGTTCTGACTTGCCTGGAAATCGGGAAGGGCAAGAAGAATAAAAAAACATACATCAACCAAAATAATAAAATTAAAAATCAAAATTTTGGTCTTATCTGTGTTATCTCGGTCTTATTCTATTGCCGTCTAACAGTGAAGAAAATGATTCATATGTACATGTATTGAATTATGTTCAACAGCATTCGATTAAATAAAAGAAGCAGATCTGCAAAAGCATATAAAAGTATATAGTATATTTGTTTATTTATTATTTTTTCCTGTCTGGCTTATAATTACCTATCTCAGAAAGTTGCAAATAAATTTTGCAGAATTCCTACTCATAGTTGTACTATTACTGTCTAACTTCGGAGCCATAGAGTAATTGCTTTAAGGATTCTTCGTTAATCGTAGGCAGCAGGGTAGCAACTCTACTGTTATCACGATTAAAGTTTTGGTGTATTATTGGCTGACTATTTCTACACTCAAAGTTGTCTGTTGATTGTGCAACCTCCGGCTTTGTTGCCTCTGATATATTTTCATTGCCTATTGGCGACGAAAGTCTCAGGTGTTCCATTTCACTGGACGGAGATTGGATATCATTTTCCGATGGCGATAGCACCATAGAAAAAAAGTCATTATTACCATCTGACTGAGAATGCTGTTCTTCGTTCAGGCTATTTTTAACCGAAATCTCCATGGAATCTTTCAGAGTTGTACCATTTAAAATATTATGACCCCATAAGTCCTGGATAAATGTTTCGTCATTCCCTTCATCCTCATATTTCTGCAAACCCAAGCTGGACGATTTTATTTCGCTTTCAGTAGTTTTCTTCTGAACTTCAGATTGTCTCGTAAGAATATGTTGCCCCTGGTTGTCTACTACTAAAATGTATCGGTTTTCCTCGTTTGGAATGCACCCTTCAGATTCCGTGTCCTGAGATAACACAGCTTCGCTGCTCTCTTTTGTATTCGCATTTTTTGATTGAGATACTTCCAGCAAACGCTGCACCAGATCACTCGACTGACGTATGACCGTACCAGGTGGTTGGGCAGTACATTTGTGTGTTCTTTGGCTCACCTAGCCATGAAAAAAAAAATACAAAAATTATACCAGCATTAAAAACAATTTTTGTTCTTAATCGTCAGGTGATACCATCACATTATGGAATGAGGTCAATGACTGATCATCAAAAACTCATTACTTTGTATCTGAAGTTTTTCCCACAGGCTGTGCACTTGTAGGGCATTGCTCCAGTGTGGATGCGTCGATGAACTAAGTATGAAACTCGTTGTCGGAAGCATTTTCCTGAAATAGTATAAATCATTGATGAGTGGAATACAAATTAAACATACTTGACATGAGAACGTCAATAGTAAACAAGAAATTAACTCACCGATTTAATTAGAACATGCATCACGCCACTTTGCATTAGGATCAAACACATGTGAGCAACATAATCGGTATTATGCACTGTTAGTATAATAACTGAAATCAATCACGAAGCAAATTACTTCATTAAAAACTAGCGTACACAGTATGTATAGGTCTTCCGTGATTAATTCCTTACCACACGTCTCACAAGTAAAGGGCTTCTCCCCTGTGTGTATTCGCTCATGATTATGGAGTGTTGAAAGTTCCTTGAAAGATCTACCGCAAGTAGAACACGCATGGGGCTTGTCATCTTTGTGATAGAGCCTGTGCTTGTGATAAGATTGCTGGAACGTGAATGTCTTGTCGCAGATATTACATTTGTACGGCATTTCCCCAGAGTGTAATCTTTTGTGTTTTTTTAGAAAATATTTTGTTGTGAACATTTTACTGCATACATCGCACTCCCACTGTTTTCCTTCATGGGTCTTTAAGTGCTGCGTGACATGCTGCTCCTGCGAAGTATGAATAATATTCATGAACTTACTGCACTATGTTGGATCCTCTGGATTTATATAGAAAAATTTACCTTCTTGAAGTTCTTACCACACGTTGGGCAATTGTACCCGTGTTCCCCAGGAATCGGTAGAGGGTCTCCCTCTTTTGGCAACAACCCTAGATCAAATAATAAATTATTACTTTCATAGACTGTGGTAGAAATGAGTCTTACCTAAATTATAACCGATGTGAGCTACCCTCATGTGAACCATAAGGCTTCCTTTCATTTTAAAAACTTTTGGGCACAAGTGGCAGGGGTAGTTTTTTAGCAAATCTTCAGGTTTTTTGTTCATGTCTTTTTCATTTATCATGTGAACCAATTGCTTGTGAAGGGTCAATATATTCGGATCTGAGAAATAAAATCCACAGACATCGCACCGTTGTGTCTTCTCTTTAGTTGCAAGCGCTTTGAACGCCTTGAGCTGGGGCAAGACATGGTTTTGGTTCAGGTTTTGGTGGTGATTTTCCAAGCCCTCTGTTTCACTTGTTGTCGAATTTTTAGTTTCAATACTTTTCTGACCCATGCTCACGGAGAATTCAACGGATGAATTATCAGAGGAAAGGAGACAAGCTGATGTAGTCGTGGGCTTGATTGAACCTTCTTCGTTGCTGGTAATGGTTTTTGGTGGCATCGTAAGTATTTGGTGACTGGGTTGTCCCTGTGCTGCACTACTTGCAGTGTGAATCAAAATATTCTGCATGGGATTTTCCTGTTGAGAGTTTTCTACCCAGATTGGTTGGAATTGCAGAATACTTTTTGTGTAACTTTCCATGGGCTTTCCAGAGTGTTTGGATAAATTTTGAGCGCACTCCAACTGAACTTGTTTGGCTTTATCAGCCTCCTCATACTGTAACGACATCCCCTTATCCACGTTTGGTTGACATTCGCATTTGACATTTGCTAATCCTGAAATTTCCTGCCGCATTTCTCCTTCCTGGGGCGTGTTCTGCAAGTAAATTTTATCACCAGCAAATTTGTTTCTTTCTCGATCTGGAACTTGATGTAGCTGTTGTGCACTATGTACAAATATAACCTGGCCTGTTAAAATATCTTTGCACTGACTTTGATCTTCTGTACAAGTTTGGAAACTTGTGCTCGAAGTTCCATCTTTTGTAAAACAAGCACTTCGAGTATTGGCTATTTTACGTAGAGGAGTTTTTGCAATTTGGGGAGTAACCTGCGGTCCAAATGTGACAATATCATTCTGCCTGAATGATTTTACTTTAGCGGATTGCTTGTGCGTTAAGTTCCAAGATTGAGTAGATATCATATGATCGTTATCAACTTTGTCTTCAGCAACAGTGAAGGAATTTCCTTCTATGATTTTTGTATGGTCAGCATTAACCCGACCTTCGTCAGACAAATTAATGGCATGACTGAATAAATGGATTGTGAGTTTGTCAACACCCAGTAATATTTCGTTGCAGACCGGACAGGCAAGGGGACGTGTGGCTACGCTAATAAGTCCTGAGCGTAGAGCATCCAATGTCAAAAACGCAGGCTGAGAACATAGCGGACATGCCAGTAGTTTGGCACACATTGTTTAAAACTTTATTTAGTTGTCACTTTTGTAACAATTTGCAGTGAACAGATTATTGATAGTTTGATCATTTTATACCACTCATTACTAAATTATCTTGATTATTGATGACGCTTTATTTAATTATAATCAATAAGAAATAAATTCAACTAACTACTCGAATGTACATTAACTGAGATGACCGTAGCAAGTCCGTTGTGGCCAACTTAAAATTAGAATTAAAATATGCCCTCGTTCCCTAGGCCCTACTATTTGCTCTTGACCTGTTTGATTGCCAATTAAGTCTTATGCCGTCAAGAGTTGATTTGACTTTGTGATGTTAAAATTATGTGAATATCTGCGATTCTATAGTGGTGTGTGGTAAAATTTTATGGTATTAAATGACTACATGACATCGTCAATTCTATTAATAGAAATGTAATGCTGAATCTTGTTTAGAAATAAGACTCAAGCCACACCAACTCTATAGCTATATTTAGATCACGGCGGGAAGTTTAAGAGAGTCATAGTAATAACAGCTTGAATTTTGGAGCAAAAAGGTTTTAAACTCTAGAGAACACCGAAACAGTAATTGCACAAGTAATATCTTATTATGAGTTCTGATAATTTCTTAACTGAGAATTGGACACTTGTACGGCACTCCATCTTTACAGCAATATTCTCGTCCAGCTGAGAGATTTGTATTCATCCATTCATCCTTGCAATTTTTGATGAACAGGTAAGCCTGGAAACAAATCCAAACATGGATCAATGTAGTTTAATTACTGCATATAACGAATAAAATATGAAGATATATTACGAAATTAATTAGGAGTAAAACTATAATTGGCTTTTATCTAAAGCTAAGAACTCACCCTCTCTTTGTGACAATCACGATCGATAGATCCGCAGAGAATCGCTGGACTGTTCGGCAAATGCTTGACAATCTGTAAAACGATAGTATAAGAAGTTGTATCACCCATCAACATAGTTCATAGAATAATTTTTCAATAATACGTAATGATTAGGATGTCAGTTAAAATGCAAAAAGCAATGGGATGTAGGACTCACAGTATCAAGGCATTTATTGGTGCATAGTTTGTTGCCAACAATGTTGCAAGGGAATGTGTCAGGATGTTCATGAAGCATAGCTGGGTTGCCCTTGGGTTGTTCTTTGCTGTTCTTTTTGAACTGTCCACTCAAAAACACCCCACACACGCAGCCAATCGGACTTTCAGTTGTGGGAGCATCAGAAGCTGGGCACGTTGCTGGTTCGTTTGTAGTTTCAGAAGCATAGATGTGTCCAATACACAACAATGCTATTAGGATTTCTACATGCATGTTGAACTGTGAATCGAAAATTGTGAAAAAATACTTAACAGGGTAAAGAAAATGAGTTCTCAAGAGTGTAACGTTTTATGAGAATGTCTCAGAGAATAATTTCGTTTATTGGCAACACTCACCTTGCAGGAAGCCTCTTGTTAGTTGAACAGCAGCAGGTTGAACAATGACAAAAAGAATTACTTCAAGGGAGGTCTAGATATATGCTAGAATTGTTATATTGCAAGAATTCTCGACGATTTCGCAATATTGCTGACATTCTCAAATATATTGAGGACAAAAAAGAAAAATGCTTGCTATGCAAAATACCTCAGGTTGCAGCATTACCAATACTTCAGCATGATTCACCAACTCACTACTATAATAAAATGAGTAGCAAAATGAAAAGTCTTTTTTAGTCAAAATATTCATTACTTTAATCTTTAAAAAGTGACAATTACTTGATTGCTTCACCTACATATTGATGTAGAAGAACATCTACTTATTGGAACTGATACTTTGTACAGTTGATTTCCCCACTATGAGTTTCGCCTCTCCTTCTAGAACTAATCTTTCCATATTAGCTACACAGGTATACTTGCACTTTATAATCTTTCTGATGCTGACTACTTCCACTGTAATCTCAACAGTGTCACCGGCGTAACAGGGATTAGGATATCTGAGGAGCTGTTCGACAACTATCGTTCCTGCACCTGGCAATTTTGTGCCAATTACTCCAGAAACTAAACCATTAAGATACGCACCATGAACGATGTTTTTAGAGGAGGTGATATGGATCGGATTATAGTCATTGGTAAGGTCTGCAAACTTTAGAATTTCATTTTCGGTTATCGATTTAGTCACTTTAACGCGATTGCCTACCTTCAGATTTTTTGAATTATCTACCGTTGTGGTATCTGTTGGAATTTTTGTACAGTAATATTTATTCAGCCTTCCACAGTAGCTCAGCAGCTTGCTACTCAATCGGAGCCTCATTATGAGAACTACACAATCTCTTTAGCGTGGCAGTGGAATTCTAGACACTGATATAGCCGGTGGATTAAGTTTAACTTTTTCAATTTCCACCTCAGAACAGTAGTCCTTGAGAAATATTAAGGCTAAATTTCGGATTCTATGGTTTGAATCCTCAGAGAAATTTAACATAGAATGTATAGTCTCAGGGCTATTTATGAGCAGCTTAGAATTTGGGGTCATTAAGAACATCAGCGTGGTAATAGCTGATAAAATAGTTTCTTCGTCAGCGGATGTTAAAAGGGAAGATATTATCTGTGGACCCTGGCAATGGTTGATGTATTCTTTGTTTTCTGGATCTGGAATTAAAAAGACCAATACCCAATACTGGATTGTTTCAGGAATATTTTAATTTCATAATAACATTACCTAAACACAAATTGCAGATGCCTCCAATAGCAAAGCGAACAAATTCCTTGTCATCTCCAGAAAGTAAGTGGAGAAAAAGATCGATGACTTGTAGTTGACGTAGATACTCGTAGTTTATAGGGTCATAGGCAAAGTTTGCCAAATTAGCTAAGACTTGTGTCTTTGCTTCTGAGAAAAAATGAAAACAACAATCCGGTACAACAATCTACACGTAAAATCTCACTGTATGCGATGATGTTTGGTTACCTTTTGATTTTGAAGTTTTGAATTCCTCGACGAGGAGTTTGAGGAACTCAAATCGGTCGACTTTATTTTTTCCTGTCCGTTCTATGAGTTTCTGCTTAGTCGTAAACATTGATAAATTATTTTCCTCAACTTTCTTTTAATCTTCCGAATCTTCGACAGTTCTTGTTTTTAACTTTGACATTTCGTCGTCACCTGCGTCACCTGCTGTAGCAGACATTAAGCTCTGTTTAGCGGGTTCATTTTTCACCCCGTCCAGTGCTGTCCTCGTCGTCGAATTTAGAAACCAAGTTAGCCGCAAAACGAGCTTTGAATTATTCAATTTCAAATTAGCCCGATGTTGTTTATCAGTATATAATTGCTCGAATAAATAGTTCACGATATCGTAATTCGTCGCAGTCTTTTATGCGCGCTAAAATGTCTTTGAAAAACGTATAATCATTCAGAAATATTTTTCCTTTTTTCAAATCGCAATTAAGTTTTCGTTTGAAAAACAATCTTACACAGGGCAGGTTCAATCGTTTGCTCATTTCTATTTCTGCTAAAAGCTTTTTAGCTTAAATTTAATCAAATACCTCTTCTTTTCCGTCTTCTTATGCTTTTTCCTCTCGTAATTCTCTCCTCATTCTTTTCTCGAGCTTTTAGGTCCCACAATGGAACTTGCAGCTGCAGGGAGGAATCGAGATGAAGGAAAGCATAAGCAAAAGATGAAAATGCAAAAGCGTTGGGCCCAAGAAATAAACATGGGCAAATGTGGCAGGAAGGTAAAGGGGAAGGAGATTTTCCCCCACCAAACTAAAAGCACCTGTTGCCTTTGCGTCGTCGTCACATAGTGGAGAAACACCAACCTGCCACGGCACCTCAGTATAGCGCAGAAACTGCGCAGGTTCGCAGCTCGATAAAAATTAAAACAAAAACATGTAACTATAATTATTCGGTGATATAATAATATTAATTACAACAATAATTATAATAATAATGATTATTATATTCATGCTACAAATATACCCCTAATCAGCTGATGTGCGGTGCGCGGTGTGCGAATGCAATGTGCGTAAAAATGGAGAAAAACAACAATAACATTACATAATAGTTTAAAAAACTTAAACAATTAAAAAAAAATTAATTTAATTTCAACGTTCGTTTTCGCTATATAATATCTTTTTCTTCAGCGTTATTATTTCAATATTTCAGATGCATAATATATATTGAAAACATATACGTATGTATATGTGAAGTGAAAATGTTATTGGTGATATAACACAGTGAATTTAAGTGAATAATATTATTCATACGCAATTTCGTGTCCCACAATATCCAAAACGTGAGCAAGAGAAAAAGAATCTTTCGAAAACAAGTCGTTTATGAACCCTGACAGATTTATAATATAACGTAATTCGTCCTCCTTATGCAAAAGCCGCGCCCTAGAAGAAAAAACAAAACGCAATTAAAAAACCACAAAAGAAATCAAATAAAAATAAATAAACATATAAATAACAGGTCGGCATGAGGGCTTTGAATGATCGCAGCGTTATAAAAAAAGAAGAAGAAGAAGAAGAAGAATCTGGTGCTGCTGGTGCAGTGTGAATTGGAAGTTTAATTTTTGCAAAAAAAAATTCATGCAAAAAAGTTAATCCAATTTAACCGAGAATATAATATGGATCAGGATTTGGGAAATCAGGATGCATGTTTTGGGAGTGGTAGCATCGCGGGGGCTGTTATTGGAACTTTTCTTACGACGATTTTACTTCTGGCTGTCGCTGCCCTATTTTACAGACAGTGGAGAAGACACAAGGGTGAGTTTAGAAAAAAAAAAAAAAACAATTCACAGTTGATATTGCGTTTGAATAGAAAATTATAGAATAATATGCGTATAAGAGGAACTATATGTATTTACCTATACCGGCAACATAATCGACCCTAACGAAAAAAAGCAAGTATGCAGAGAAAAGAAAAGAAAGGGAAGAAAATTATTTTGTCTCAATGAAAATTCCTTTGGCGATAAATAATAATAATAATAATAATAATTTATAAACGACTTTATAAAGAAACTGAGGAATGGACGACCCGACAAAACGCGAAGGCCTTTAGAAAGTGCGGCTCAACTCCGTGGGCCAGGTCGTTGAGTCCGATACACCCGGTCCTCTAGGTCTAGCATACGTATTACATACCTAGATAGGTATATAGGTATACCATGTATCTAGTATCTTAGGTATGCGCGATCCCGGTTTATTCCGCGATTTCCAGGCAATAGGTATGTACACATATGCCTGTGTGTGTCTTGTATATTGTGGCATGATACCAATAAAGGACCCCCCCAGGGTGACAAACCACGTGACCCGTCTGAATATATACTACATACTATATACGTAATCGAGAATCGCGTTATATATAGGTAAAACACATACACATGTAATTTAATTCATCCGTAGATTAAATTCCCATTATAGATTTAGGGTAAAAACACAATGATTGATCAGCACATGTATGTGGGTGGTATCGGGTATGTTCAATTGTTGGAGAGCACAAAAAAAAAAATTCTAATCAAATCCAAAGAGCTTAAACTTTAAACACCTACATATCGAAAACTGTGCAGTCTTTCCGTTTGCGATACGTATTTTATTAATTTAAAGTTTACACTCAGGTCCAATGATGCGTCGATAATTTGTCTTCTAGAATTACAAGCGTGCAACTACGTCATTGATATCCTATACCTGTGAAACGAAAAAAAAAGTAAAAAGCTCCAATTTTTGCTGATCTTATAAATATATGTATATAAAGGGTGGAAAATATGTGAGCATATAAGTACGAAGTGATGCGGTATGAGGAATTTAAAAAGGAATATAATAATGATAGAGAGAAAAAAATCTGTCGATGTACGTATACCTATGAAGCGGGGCGCGTCAGGTGCGTGAATGCATTCCTGGGTCAGTTCCCGGTTTCCACGGGTCTTGCAGCCATCCTACTCCTCCTCCTCCTTCACCTCCTTCTTCTCCGTTATTATTATACCTGTAGGCTCTATACCTGATCGCCTGCTTGCCTGCCTGCCTACCTTATACCTGCTTTTAAGCTTTCCAACCGATTCCAACAACATATGTACATGTAAAAGGTGTATATATACATATATGGGGCATTCCACGTCAACTCGAGCAGGTTCTTACCCTCACTATTTTTATTTATTTAATTTTTTTTCTTTCTTCTTTTCTTCCTTCTTGTATTTTCAGGTCGTATATAGGTGCAAGTAATGTAGGTATAGCTGCAACGCCGGACCCTGTGCAGAAAAAAAACATTAATACTCTCTGTTTAGGCTACCACAAAAATAATGACCATTTTTCGATAATTTTGAAAAGTTTCTAATTCAATTCCGATTATTATTGAGAAAAATCATGAAATACACCCTATGTGATGATTAGAATAGATTAGAATAAAAAAAAGACGAAATGAGGTTCTTGATTGAAAATCGATTTAAATATAGATTATACAGTATATATGTAAATATTCTGTGCATGATAATTATCCCGTAATTTCAAAAGAGAAGAAAACTTTACATTCGAGTATTATACCCTAATTAAATTTGTATTTTTGTTCTTCTCAGAAATCATTAGTCTGTTATGTTTCCAATAGGTAAATTATACGGTCCTAATGTATAGATGTAGAAATGTAATATAAAGTATGAATTGATTCAACGAATAAATATTGTAATAAATTAGATTGAATTTCGTGCGGTGTGAAATGATTAGAAAATAACGTCCTATAATTCATTATAAGTATACTCATGCGGTGACGATGATCGAGACGATCGTGATGGTGGTGCTCCTTGTATAGATTTTTTCTTCTTATTTTCCGACGTTAACATGTCGTCCTCGTGTCCTCGTGTCGTCGTCGTCGTAGTTTCTTAGTTTCTCTTAACTCTGCGTTAGAATTTGTACGGCGTGTGGTAGCAAACAATACGCTGATGTCACCCGACACCCACTCGCGGTTCGAGCAAGAGGAGCCCGCTGTATGACATGCGGCACATGCATGCGCCATAACTATGCACATATAGCCTTAAAGATTATATACATACGTGTACATATGCACATATTACATACGTACCATACGATACACAACTTATACAATTTTACTTACGAAGAGAGTCTCTCTCGCTTGTACATACATACCATATACAAATGTACGTATATAGACGCGGAAAAACACCTTCTAAAAGCCGCATTCCTTCCGCAGTAAATATACGCACGCGTTATTTTACACATACGGGAAACCGATACTTACGTATTATATGTATATTCACTATGTACAAAAGACTTAGCCTAATAAGCAATTTTTTTTTCTCCAAATTTTGAATGAAAATTATTGCAAAGAGTGGAGGAAAAAAAAGAAGAAGATAAATAAATTAATGATACATGAAATAAAAATCTCATGTGGGAGGATCAGGTCTCTACCCACTTTATATTTGCGTAACTTATATTAGGTATATATAATTCTGTAAATGGTATTATGTTATGTACATAATACTACGCATATATGTAAAATAATTTTCTTATTCAGATAATAATTAATTCAATAATATATATATATGTATATTTGTAAATATATGTATAGGCACACGTCTTTTTGAATTATACCTTACGCAATTATATTTCAACGCAAAATCGGCGCGACTATATTTCGGCGACGCGACGTTCGCCATTATGATTTTATAATTGTGTCTACTATAGGTATACGCGGGAACTTATCATCATCATCATCTTCACCGTGGTCATTATCATCGCTTATACATTACACATATGTGGTATATAATATCCAAATTGTAAGCATATATTATAATACATCTGACGATCGAGTCTCTTCTCTTGATTATTGTTGTTATTGTGTTTCTACTTCTTTTCATCATCATCCGTTTTAAATTTTCTCAACAGTTAACGAACGAAAAGCCACGCCTTGCATTTCTGCATAATCACGATTGTTATTTGTTGTGTCGTGCCCTCCTCGTCGACGAGAGGTGCTCTTTTAGCTCTTATAGTTTCTTTTTTATTTTCGAATCTCTTTTTTCTTTTTTTATTTTAATTATTTCTTCTTATTCTTCTTCTACCCCCACCGTCAGCTTCTTCATGCCGCTAGGTCGTAGCGTACGAAACCTGCGGAGTCGCGCCGCGTCGCGTCGTCGCTTCGTGATCGAAGAAGGTGACCTTGAAATATACTGGATCCGCCGCTCACGGCGCCCATCCGATATTACATGCCTATTATATATCCACGTATTTCTATATATGTATATATAAGTATGTACATTATACGTTTCTTACGCATCTGACCGCAATTTATATGCTAGATAATATATACCTATAAGGTGTATACAGTTTCAGGTGGCTTTTCCTTCTAATTCTTTACGCGGTGTATTACACCTTGAATTAATATGCAGAGTCTGAAATTACCGTCTACAAAAGCTCGTGATCAAAATTCTCCGATTAGATCGGCAGTTTCCTTCTCGTTTTTTTTCTCCCTTTCTCTCTGTTCTTTTCTTTTCTTTTTATAAGTCTCAGGGGAAAAATATTCAGTCGCGTTGTTTTCGAGCTAAGAAAATAAGGAGCGCTTTCAACGATATACATACATATGCAGAAGACGAGCGAAATCTTTGCTTCAATAAAAAGAACTTTTCAACTTTGCGATGATCCGCAGTTGCATCGATATGCGGATCAATATACGAATGTGTGTATCGAAATTTGGTTCCAATTATCGGAATCCGGTGCGATCAGTTGGGTCTAAGGAGCATCGGGAAGAATTACCTGTGAGAAAAGAGAAGTAGGAGAGAAAAAAAAGAGAGAAAGAGAGAGAAAAAAGAGGGGGGCAGCTCACCTTGGCGCCCCAGGTATGCGCAATGGCGTCTTCTTTCAAAGGCGTAGCTTATGTGAGCTTCCATTGCCTAAACTATAATTTTTGTATGCACAATATGTGGGTATACAATACATAACGTAATAGGTAATATGTCTATTCCTACCTATAACTAGATGAATATAATTATGTATATACTTTTTCACATGATTCCGGTGAATTAATTCGTTACTGTATTTTATTACAATTTATGGACATAAAACCGACAACATTATATTGCTGTTTTTTCTCTTTTTTTTTCGTTTTATTAATCGGTGTATATTCAGGTAATTTCTCATGGATCTGGTACGTTTCAGTGACCATATAGTATGTGTAGTATGTGCGAACTACATCGCAATTTTGTATTAGATTATTATTATTGTTATTATTTCTAAGCAATGAGTAATAGTGATCTATTAGTACGTAGAATATAGATTGGGTTGAATAGTGTACGTAAAATATGTGCGCTATGACGTTGCATAATATATACAAGATGGTTTGCTAATAGTTTTTGAAAGAGCGAGAGATAAAAGGTGACGTATTATATGTACGTAAAATTAAAGCTACTCACGAGCTATAGGTATATACCTATGTAGATACGGATAGTGTGTTCTGAAAAAAATTGTATCACCTGTAGCAGTTACTTTGATAATGAATAACGGAATTTTCAGCGATGTATACGCGGATGGCAGGCGTGATTATCGTCGAGGGAAATCGCGAAAAACCATAAATAAAAATGATTAAATGAATAAAAAGAGGAAACAGAATTAACAATTGATGAGAGCATAAAAAAAGGGGAAAGAGATAGAAGAACGGAACGGAACACCATCCGCACGTATTGTATAGTGTTGACATATAAAGAATGCGCTTCCTTTCGGTTCTTCCATCATCAGGTACACACAAACGAAGACCAAACATGGTCACGGTTTGGTGAACAGGTGCCCAACGATTGAATGCGTCACGGGATAACCGTGTCAATCATTTGGGAAGGACGTTTTAGCTCTGCTTTTGATTTAGCCGTAGATATACGTAGAGCTATGACTTGTGTGACATTTTTCTTTTTTTTTGGTTTTTTTCCCCGCACTTTTTACCTATTTTGATTATTCTATTCATCCTGATGATTGATGTTCGGTTTTAGGAAAGCACTTGGTGCTTGTGACGGATCCGGAGATCGTTGAGGATGCTTACGCCTTCGATAATCCGTGTTTCAAGGACGTTACTAATCCAGCAATCGCTAGGACGATAGAACGTCCGATCTCCGTAGCTTCGGTAGCGTCCGCTGAAACTCCTGTGAAAGATGCTACGAGGTGGTCAACATCCTGGTCATCCCTTGGACTTGGGTCAGCGGTCAGAAATGACAAGAGACGTACGCTCGACGATTCCTGTCTCGGGGTAATTTTCGTTTTTCGTAATCCGAGAATAGATCCTCTTAGTTTTCTTTCAATCTTTGCACTAACATCGTCGTTTTTTTTTTAATTCATTTTCCGTTTTTCTTACCCAGCCAAAGGCGACTAGAGTCGGTGTGGTCAGTCTTAGGAGCCGAGATTTTACTGGTCTCGGTTTTAACGTATGCGGAAATATGAGAGAAGGCATATTCGTGAAGGATTTACTTCACCGTGGTCCAGCTTCGGAATCCGGTCGAATCCATCCTGGTAAGCGAAATTTCTCATCATTTTTTTATCTGCAAGTACAATATGAGGAATATATATGTTTTTTTTTACTCACCATTGTTTGTTTTTCACTCGTTTAAACAGGGGACCGGATAGCCAGCGTAAAGATAAGCTTCAGGAATATGGTGTACGAAGACGCACTGACGATATTAAGTTACGCATCGCCATACGATGTTGAACTAGAAGTTGAATCCGGCGGTTCAGGTTCACGTCCAACGACCCTTTTGAAAAAAAGCGTTGGTCCGAGTCCGGCAAAAATCTGTCATCCTTTTTACAGAAGTCAATCTATTCCGGAACTTTCTCAAAGCCAGAAATCCGTAGCGAAGAGACTTTTCACAGCTGACCTTGGCGATGCCCTTGGATCCAGCCCGATCAAATCCCCAAAGTCAACAGCGGGTGGCAATCATACACCTGAAAGACATCACTCGCACGACGAATCGACGCCGAAAAGTTCTGCAAATCATCAAAAATTCGGGATCAAAGTTCTTCCAGCATTAGACGGAACAGTTCACAAAATTGAGAATCAAAATGAGCATAATACTAATCTTGAACGTCGTAATTCAAAAAAAATTGAGAACGACGAGAACTTACCGAACTGCAAAAATGTCGTCCAGATAGCCGCGCTCACGACACATGTAGATGTTAAAAAATCATCGGAGAAAATTCAGCAAAGAGAAAATGGCCTTGATCTTGGAAACTCAAGGGCCAGGGGAGCACTGGAACAAAACGGGATCGATGTCCCCGATACAGGAGATAATAATGAGGAACGAATGATACCAGAGGAAATACCAGAGGAAGTTCACAATGCAGCTGTGGCTGCTAGAAGAAATAGAAGAAACAGCGCAGAATTATTAGGACCGAATAAAGTTTCTAAGGAATCATCAAAGGAATCTAATTTAAATATGCAACATGAGTCGGAAAGCGAACGGTTGGAAACTAAAAGTCCCCTGCAGAAAAATAAACGCAAAGCACCCGCTCCACCAAAGGAAATGATATCAGGTGGTAGCCCGGAAGAGGAAAAAGCACAAATTGCTGGAAATTTACTGCAGAGTAACAGCGAAACAGCTGGCAACGATGATAAATTTGATAGCATAACCGATTACGCCGAATCTCTGAGCGATTATCTTAATAAAGTTAGGGAAACTACGGATGGAGCTGAAGCTAGGAGACAAAGACTTGAAAATCAGACTTGCAGGAGAAATTCAGAATCTGATACGGACAGTGAATTGCAAAATAGTTTTACAACTATAGAACTTAATCCTGCTGATATTACGATACATCATACACCGGTACCCGAAGCCGATGATGACGTTTATAGAAAAGCAGCGAGTCTTGGAGATCTATCAAAATACGAAAGTAAAGCTACGTCAACTTTGGAAAGAGCGCAGAGTCTGGATATGACCGATACTTCGGGTTCTAAAAAACGGAAGGCTCCGCTGCCCCCTGAGGATATAAACGAGTCTACCGAAGATCTGAGTAAATTGGACGATATGGATACGTTCCAGAGGAGAAAATTGAAAAAATCCAACGAATGGGGAACGCTTGAGGACGCGATTTGGTCAAGAGGTGATACGGAAATCGAAGAACAACTACAAGATGGGGATAATAATACGAAAATAAGAAAGCGTAGCAAGGGGACATTGGAACGATCGAAGTCAGCCGTTGAAATAAAACCAAAGTTCGAAGAAACCCTCAGACATTTTGACGTTTCGAATCTTCAGGAAGGAGAAGCGAGCGTTGAACTTTACAATCTCCCTCTCAGCAAAAGACTCAGCCTCGAATTTATAAGAGGCGAAAGAATGTTCGACCCAGACGAGGACAATTCCCTTGCTCGTTTGGTGAACGATGGTAACGTTGTGAAAAGTCCGACCCTTGAGGAAGTCGAATTAGATTTTCGGCAAGCCAAACCGCTCCTAGATGATGAAAGAGAAGCTCGTGCCGACCTCGATGACGCCCTCGCGTACTTTGATATGAGAAGAAGCGCGGGAGACGAAGAAAAAACAGAGGAAAAAGAGGGCAAGATTGAAAAGCGGGAAATCAAATCTAGTGAGGCTAAACCAATTTATTTAACTTATGAAAACGTTGAGGAGGTTCGGGAAGAGCCTATGAAAAAAGTTATAGTAGACCACAGCTGTCCCGGATGTAGACGCGCTTTGAACGGAGAACGCGATGGAACTTGCAACAAACATAGTTTTACCGCTAGCAACGTTTCAGAAGATTCGAAAACGATCCCCGACATAATTCAGACGACTAAGGAACCGATGATGACGGTTATCAGCGGCGGAACGACAACCCCGTCGACATATCTGATCGAAGGTATAGGTAAACGTGAATCTGTTTCAACGTTTCTTACGAACAGGACAAAATTTGAGACCCCGAAAAAGGGAAGCACACAAAACGACAACGCGGTTGTATTCGAAACGAACTTTGGTAAACGAATCGTCGATCACCAAAGTGATGTAGAAAATCCCACAGACGATGGTCCGAATGTAACGGTAATTAACAGCAAATTAGAGGACCGTAGGAACGTAAGTAACGTTAGCGTAACCGATAGGGTAGAAGCAATCCCGAAGGAATCGGAAAATACGCCGCCCTTACCGAGTACCCCCATGCCGTTACCTGCTCCCCACAAAATGACGTACATAACAGAAATTAAGGTATCAACTAGTCGGGAAAACCTAAACGACCGTGACGCCGAAAGTGAAAACGAAGAAATCGTAGGAATAATGGGGATAGGAAGTCCAGAACGCCGTTTGCAGGGAGTAACTGTTACTTCAAACGGAAAAACTGTGGCTGGTAAAAAACCACCAATTCCCCCAAGAAGGTCAGAAGCCTCGAAGGCGTCGGGACTGGACGCTGAAAAGCAGGTAGTATACGTTTCAGAAATCAAATCGACCACAACGGGTCAAGTAAAGGACGACGAAGAAGTCCCAGAAGTCAGCAGAGCCGTGGGGGGTATTGGAAAAAAATTTGAGCAATGGGTATTCCTGGGAGAAAACAAGGAAAATCCATGGGGAAATAATTCTGGACAACCCCAACCGGTAACAAATATAATACTCCAGAATAATTCGAATGAGGATAAAATAAACAAGATAATCCAAAAGTAGGGGACGAAGGAATGAATATAAATGTAAAAATAACAATATTCAAAAGAATAAGATAAGAATTTTCTTTTTTCTCTAGAAAAAATAAATCAAGGAATTTCAGTGCCTTCGTATTACTGATAAAAAATGAGATCAATAAATTATTGCTGATGAGCCGAGGATAAAGTATAAAAGTTTTCAAAGCTACGTGCCATATAATATCGAATTAGCGGATTTTTATAACGAGCCCAATTAGAATTATCTACAACAATTATACATAGAATGATAAAAAGATAAAAACGAAGGAAAAAAAGAATACAGATTGTGAATGCCCGGGGCCTTGTATTGTACCTATATCGTAACGAGTACAACGTATAAGCGGAAATGCAATATGGATATTATATGAAATATATTATACGTATAATAATAAATACGTGTTTACTTTTATAAGAAAAGAGTGTAATAATTTAAATTTAAATTTTAGAATGTTTAGGGTCTTAAGTTTTGTAAATACAGGCCAGTGCGTTCAACGCGTACACTATGTATATCGTAATATTCATAAATCGAGTTTGGTTAACCAGGAATACAATTTTTACTGTCTTTGCTTCCAAATCGCCGTACCGAAGGCGAAAAAAAATATGTTAATTAACAGTATAAATCAAGTCGGATGATTTTTATCAATCTAATTCAACGATGCATTGAACATGTTAACGTATAAATCTATTAGTACGAATTGCGTTATGTGATTGCTGAGTAAGTATTTTTTTTCGTTTTTGAAATACGTAAATTGCAATTTCGTATCCTTGAAATAATTGTTAAAGCATGATTTAATCGAAATTTTACATGTGTATATGTATAATGTATGTCGGCTGGGTGAATAGACTTGCAAATATTATAAATGATTACGATGAGTATCTAGTTACGTGGATGATGATGATGATGATGACGACGATGACGACGATAACGATATTTAAGAATTTTATATTATTGTTTGGCTCATTTACAGATTTAATTTTTATTAAGAAGCAATAACACATGTTGTACATTTTACTTCTTATATTTAATTAGCAGATATCTTTTTTTTTAATGATTAACGCTAGCATATTTTATTGATCAAATGCAATGGTGCCACGGAATTTGTTTTTCTACGAAACGCGTTCTGATCCAAGAAAATAATTTAAGGAGTTATTACCATTCTTATTATTATTATTATTATTATTAATATTTGTTATCAAATTTTTCCATGAAAATCAAATTTGTCAGACAATTGTTATAACGATTATGACACAACGCTGAATGCTTAAGATATCATATTACGTAAATCTGTATATTAAACTTGATTTAATTAAGGTTTTATTTTCTATACATATGTGTATGTATATACATATATATACATATGTATGTATGTATATCATGATTATCATTGCTTGGTATGTAACAAAAGTTTGTATCACAAAATAAACAAATCTCATTGTCTACCTAATGCAGCCACTTCATTATTTTTATCGTCATCATTATAACTTTTGCAGAAAATATTCTTTGTCAAGAAGATTTTTACAGTATCTTCCTTTTCCAGTACTCCTTTATTTCATGTTTAAAAAATAATCTAATTTCAAAATACTCACAAAATTATCTCCTAAGTGGCCGACTGTTTGTAATTCTTTGTACTCATGAGTTTTTTGCCGCACATTGCACAGATGGCTTTTTTGTAAGCGCAGGATTGGCAGTAGTGAGATCCAACCTGATGAACCTTCTGTCGGCAGATCTTGCATGTCTCAAATTTAGCTGTGTAGGGATTGAAGCGTGCCTTGTTGTTGGACAACGCCTTGTTTTCACCGACCTTACGACCTCCGCTTTCAACTGTGTTTCTAGCCCCTGATTTCCATGGATCTGGGGTTATCACTCGACCAAGCTTTTTCTCACACTTGTCACAAACCATTGTATGGAGAATGAAAACTGGAAATCGGTAGAAAAATCAATTATAGATTGAACATTAACCGTGTAATAATTTTGTTCACAAATCAATCAATCAGTCAGTCAGGTTAGCTGAGATTACCTTACGATAAACTTTGAGTGAAGGAATAATTACCTTTAGAATTTTGTAGAGATTGAGTATGTACTCACTCGCAGAGGTCTATGAGTTGTTGTTGCCCATTCAGAGCAAGGGTGATTTGTTTTTTCTCCCTTCAGGTATCGTCAATTTACGTGTGACATATCCCTTGCAAAATTGTTGCACAGTTGATTGTTGTAAAATGACAGTTCTCGTAATTCTGTCAAGCAATAATGAGGGCAGCACCTCTTGGGTTTAGAATAAGCAGCATGCGGACGCTAGCGCTGCCTCTCGGAAGTGATTATGCATAACTTTCAGCTTATCCGTCTTCACCGAACCAATGAGAAAAAGCGGAGCGATAACACCTGTTGCATTTGATCCCCACTTTCGTTTTCATTGATAAATTCAAACGTCAAGTAATGTAACGTACTATCACATTCAACCGCTTTTTATACCGCATCAATAGTGACTAGATAATTTTGTGGCTTTATTTCCGCAATGAACGGGATGGAACCGATGATAATCGGTCATCAGAATGGTAAATTGATCATTTCGTTGAATAACAGGATGATAGTTATAAGTATAGAAAGACAGACCTATCTTCAACGTCTTTCCCTCCTTAGTATAAAATAATGAATACCTCTATCTGCCAATTAATAACTTTACCTAACGGACCTTTCTAATTGCATAAACTAAACACTGGATCTTGCATGCACAGATGAGGCGAGAAAATCTGCTGAAGAGATGGATGAACAACGACAAAAGACTCTTGCATACGAGTACCTCTGTCACTTGGAGGAAGCAAAAAAGTATGATAAATTGGTTGTCTGTTGTGTTAGGAGATGCTTATTTTTTTTATCAGTTGTCTGATTAATTTCTTGATTGGGAATTAATACAGGTGGCTCGAGGCTTGCCTTCGCGAGGAACTACCTGCTACAATAGACTTGGAAGAAAACTTAAGAAATGGAGTCTACCTAGCTAAGCTATGCCACTTCATAGCACCTAAAGTTCTACCCTACAACAAAATCTACGATCCTGATCAAAAGCGATACGCAGTTGCAGGACTTCAGTTTCGACACACAGATAATATTAATCATTTCTTGAAATGTCTGAAGAGTATGCAACTACCTTTGGTGAGAATAATACGAACAGTGTAATTTTTTTTTCAATTTTAATCAAAACCGCATCAATAGTGACTAGATAAATAAATCTGTTTTGAAATAAATTGTGTTTTTGTATGTTCCACAGACTTTTCAACCTGAGACAACTGATATTTACGATAGAAAAAACATGCCTAGAGTTATTTACTGCATTCACGCCCTTAGCACGCATTTGTTCAAAATGGGAATGGCTCCTCAGATTCAAGACTTGTACGGAAAAGTAAATTTCACAGGTAAGACAGGGGACACCAAATATCTTGCTTTCTTAAAGCTATTGCAGTTTTAATTTACATCCGAAATTACATTCATCATGTTTTCAGATGAAGAAATCGACTCTGTTAGCAAGGAGTTAAAGAAGTATGGTCTGCCCATGCCTGCCTTCCAGAAAATTGGAGGACTATTAACAAATGAAATGGCAGGCGATACAGCAGCTCTCCACGCAGCTGTAATAGCCATAAACCAAGCCTTGGATGCTGACGAGGGAAACATGCTCATGGAAACGCTCCGAAGTTCTGCTGCGAGATTAAAAAATATTGATGCTCGTTACATTGAACGATATCGCCAGAGTCTGATAGAAGCCAAGAATGTAAAAACACAAGCAGCTTTGAACAGATCCCTCAATGATAGTTATGTTCCAGACGCTTATGACGAACTCTTGACACAGGCGGAAATTCAAGGGCATATCAGCACTGTGAATGTTCAGTTTGCCCTTGAAGATGTCGTTGATTCCGTTACTAGAGAATCTGCTACTCTCATCGATATCCTAAGTGGACGTACGCTTCAGTTGAAGAATGTTATAAGAGCCAATGCTGAATTGTATGCAAAAGAAATAACACAGCTTGTGGAGACTTTGGATTGGAAAAACGGAAGCTACGGTCATAGTCAAATACGGAAAGATTTGCTCCAGAAATCCATTGACATAGCTAATGGGATGGCAGAGGTTTCCCATCGACGCACAGCTGCCGTACAGTTGGTGAATTCTACGTTGCAAAATGGGAGCCAAGAGGATCTGTTCAAAGCTTTAATAAACCCATCTTTAGGCCTGGACTATTATGTCGATGAATTTGCAGCTCCTTTATATTATGAAGAGATGAAAATCGATCGCATAGAATCCGAAAAGGATCTCACTTACAGTGACATCATTGTTAGCATTAAAGTTTTGTCAGTAATAGCAGCGATAAGTAAAGCAGTAGATACGGGAAGCCCGGAATTAACTTACCAAGCCCTGACACATCCTGAAACTCACATTTCGAATGTAGACGTTGGAAACAAAGTGAAATATCACAGAGCCTTGGCTGCAGCCCGACGCGAGAAACAGGCAGTTTTTATGAACGAGTGTCCTCTACTAACTTACGTGGATATCCAAGAGTGCGTGGATATCGTTAACGGGCAATGCCAGGAAGACAACGAACTTATTCGGGTGTTAAATGAGCTGAATGGTGCAGTGATAGAGGACAGCCGAGCCCTAGTAATAAACGCACTACGAGATCCCCTCCTCAAATTAAAGGAACCGATATCTCCGGCTGATGCTTCTCTGTATCTAAAATTGTTCAAGAAATGCTTGGTAGAAAATCATTCCGATGGTTCAGAGTTGTGGCTTGAGGATATTAACGTTATAGCTCAAACGGTCGTAGAAGAAGTTGAGCAAGTACAAGCTGCATGCACTTTTCTGGCTCAATTAAATATGGCGATTGAACAAAACGATTCGGAATTGACCTATGATTCTCTGCGATCAATGGGAGTCAAAGTTAATCGGAGGTACAAAGAGAAATATCACACCTTATTACGGGGCTTGAGACAGCACAAAATTATAAAATATTCTTGTCCATATGTCCGCTACGTAACACCTCTGGGAAATGAGACGTTTCTCGATCTAGACAAGTACAGCTACACCTGGGACAAGCCGAATAACGCGTCCGAGTCACATTACATTAGTAAATCTGATGTTGAAGACGTTATAAATAAAGTTGAGATGGAGGAGCTGACGAGGCATCTGAGTAAAATCAACGAGCGTGCAATTATTAAATTACAAGCAACGATCAGAGGGTATTTGTCGCGTAAAAAGATGTCAGATCGTTTTAATCAGTTCCATAATAATATCGACAAGATAATCAAGATCCAAATGTGGTGGCGGAAAATTCTGCAAAGAAGAGAAGAAAAAAGAATTCAATTGACAGAGAGAAATGCAATTCACGGAGCTAAGAATTGCCAGAAGGAAAGCAAGACTGGGTATGATCGTTACAAAGAGCAAGAAGAAAAGGTCATAAAAATTCAAGCTCTGTGGCGCGGAAGATCTGCCAGAAGGGCTTTACACTCACTTCTGCATCTGGATAAGCCACCATTCTCTGCAGTTCGGAATTTCGTACCGATTTTGGATTTCAATGCAGAAGACTACGATGAAGATTTGCAACTACAGCAACTCAAAACAGAGGTCGTACAAACTATAAGACACAATAAAAACTTGTTGCAGCAGTTAGATGGAATGGATATAAAAATCGGACTTCTAATCCAAAACAGAATAACTCTTCAGGATGTTGTGGCACATGGAAAAAACTTGGAGAGTTTGGCAAAGGACAAACATTCAAGTAGAACTCGAAAAAATTCATTTAATGAAGGCTCTACGCACAAGGGGTTGAAATCGTTAACTAAAGACGGTCGTAAGTTACTCGAGGGCTATCAACATCTATTTTACGCTCTTCAAACAAACCCGGCATATTTATCAAAGCTGCTGTTTCTGCTCCCGCAAAGTAAGACGAACAAGTTTCTGCAAAATGTAATACTGACGCTGTTCAACTTTGGCTCTAATAGGAGAGAAGAGTATTTGCTGCTGAAACTCTTCCGTAGTGCACTTCAAGAAGAGATTAGATGCAAATTTCAAAAACCTTCCGAAGTTGTAACTGGGAATCCTCTGGTATTAAAAATGGTTGTTAATTACGCAAGGCAATTGAATGGTCAGAATTCCTTGCGTCAAATAGTCGGACCAATAATTGAAAAAGTACTGGCAGATAAGTCCATAAACATTGAAACGAACCCTGTAGATATTTATAAGTGTTGGAGAAATCAATTGGAAATGGAAACGGGGCAATCGTTAAATTTGCCCTATACCGTAACGCAGCAGCAAGCATTGAGTTACGAACAAGTGAGGCACAGATTGAACAATGGTATCAAACTTTTGAAAAAAACCGTGGTAGAATTTTTGACGCGTATTACAGAGTCCAGAAATTTGATACCCTATGGAATGCTCTACATGGCTAAAGTCCTCAACGACACTTTAACTGAAAAATTTCCCAGCGCACCTGAAAAAGACATTCTGAAAGTTGTTGGAAACTTGGTCTATTACCACTTTATTAATGCAGCCATAGTGGCCCCGGATGCCTTTGATATAATTACCCTACCGATCGATAGATCGCTCTCAAATGATCAGCGAAGAAATCTCGCGAGTGTAGCTAAGATTCTACAATTTGCAGCGTCAAAAAAAGGGGTAAGATTTATCGATTTTCAAATCCTATGAAGCAAAATTAATGCTCATGAACTTCCAGTTCGGCGAAGAAGCGATGCACCTGGTGTGTCTAAATCCATTCATAATCGAGTGCCACGAGAGATTCAAGACATTCTTTCGCTATTGCTGCAACATAGATGAACTAGATGAGCATTTCCGCGTTCACGAATTTACGGAAGCAACTCTGATACATAAACCCGATATCTACATATCCCTGCAGGTGAATAGACTCCTCGGACATCACTGTCCTATTCAAATTGCAACATGCGAGGTCTTACGTGATCTAATCTATTCTAGGAAATATGTGACACCCATAGTTTGGTCGTTGAATATCAGGATCAAATTGCTCCCGATCCTTTAGACCCTCTTCACGAACTTTTAGACGATCTCGGAACGACGCCTACGGTTGCTTCGTTATTGGGAATAAGTAAGCTTCAGCTCGGATAATTTATTCTTGATACATTTTTTTTACAAGATTTTCTGCCGTCAATCTACGTGTATATTTTTTTGTTATTTTTCAGGTGATCCTGTTTGCGAATCGAATATGGCTCGCCTGGGAAAGACGGAAGTCTGTTTGGTTCTGACAAATAAATTTGAAGTCCCTGAGGGTGATGATTCGAGTCTGAACAAGCTTTTTATAATAACGAAAGAGCTACTAGTCTCCGTACTGCCATTTCTAAAGGGCGATTCATTAGTTGATGCTCTGGAAAATTCCTCCACACCCATCCAAGAGCAGCGATACGACGAGAAGTCTTCTTCCTCTTCATGTTTTTCCGCAATCGGAAACGGCGTTCACAGAAGGTGATAATTCGAGGAAATTTAATGTTTTCGCGAATAACATAATTTTCCTTTCCAGTTCTTCGTTAAACGATTGCAAGGCACAACTACGAGCTTATCTCAGCAAACTGGAACTCGGAGGCTGGGTGTCACGAACGGACGATTACCAAAATATTATTACAGCTGTAGCGAAAGATCTGTGCAATAAAAGCAAGTACAGAGTGATGAGAAAAACGGAACTCCAAACGTTAAAAGCTACGAAACAAAGTCTCGACGATAAAACTAAGTATTACAAAGAACAAGTGCAGTTTTATAACGAATACATCCACCGATGTTTGGAAAATCTCAACACTGGCAAAGGGTACAGTAGATAAAGGCTTATTATTTGCGAGAAAAAAATCTAAAGTAATTCATTTTAATTTTCAAACAGATCTCTCCACGCTTACAAAGCGATTCAGAAAAACAATCACCAAAAGTTGAAATCAAAGATGACTTTAAAATACTCAGCAGCAAAACTGCAGGAGAAGGGTGTTTTACTAGAGGTGGATGGGCTTCCGCATTCGCAGTTCAAGAACGTGATATTTGAGATAAGTCCAACGGAGCACAATGGGGTTTTTACTGTACGAGGTAAGTTCATGGGCGTAGAAATGGAGAAGGTCGACGTAGACATCCAGCAGCTCTTGCAACTACAGTTCGAGGGTGCCCCAATAATGGATATGTTCGGTAAGGCGAAGATCAATGTTAACTTATTGTTATTTCTTTTGAACCGAAAATTTTACGGAAAGACTTGAATAGATGTTAGACTTTTAAAAGACGTTAAAGACTTAGGTGAGGGAAAAAATTTTGTAATACTCACTCATCCTGTTCTCAATTTCGCTGTACATAAGACTGAGCAACGCTGCCAATAGCACTTCTTTCAAAAACGAAATTATTTGCAGGACTTAATGATAACTTAAACACGTACAGTTTTCTCCTCCCTCTCCGCTGCACTTTGTTTTTAAATGATCGGTTCATATCAGTATTCCGCTAGAATAATGTACATAACGAATAAAAATTTCTATGATAATAAACGGAAACTCCGCATTTAGTAATACTTATACAAAATAAATAAATAAATAATACGTGCGTTGGATTGTGTCTTTTTTTTATTTTCATCATATGAAGTCGGATGCGCTTGGTAAATCACGAAATCAAACGCGCACTTTGTGACGAGCGTAATTTGTTTCTCTGTTACAGTTTGCCACTGCTTTTTTTCTAAAACTGTGTTTGAATGATTGAATAAACCATTGTTTTCAGTTTGTAAATATTTATATTTATAAGAATTAGTAATTCAATACTACAATTACGTTCATCTCATCATTGGACAATAGTAATGTGACAAGTTTGTGTCCTTACTAATAAAACGGTGAAACTTTTGCACGAGTTTTCGAATGAGAGAGTGAAATAAAATAAAACTATGTGCGGTGAAAGTTTGGATTGATAAAGATGCTAGAATTAACTCTCTCTAATGCGAGGATAAAAAAAGTTTACGTTGTAATAAATATGGATTTGGATTGTTCGCATTAGTGTTTACACCGTCGATGTAAGGTAAGGCATATTTTTTTAACATTTGAAAAACCTAGCGGCAGTTTGTTGGCTGCCTTAATATAATCAGTTACAATAGCTGAACTAATTATACTATGATTTTAATAATTATTTAGTTATTGGCTATCGTGACTATTACTATTCAAAGGTCTCTTGCAGCCTATTTATATTATACATATACCTAGTTTATTATAAAATCTAATCAAGTATAACGACCAAACAAAAGCCTCCAATACTTCTATCGATAATGCTTTCAACCCTATAAGAACTTAGTGCATAGGTAGGTAATCAGAACTAAAGAAAAGAGCTTTTGCTTGTGAATTTAATCCTGTTTCATCTTAGAGTTCAACTGTCAAAGTCAGCAAAAAAGAATCAGAGAAACCTACGTGTAAAATAAAAAAAAAATAAATAAAAAAAAATGTACTTTATTTTTATCATATGAATAGTATAGCTATGATGATAATTATAATGGAATAATAAATATCACAATATTAGGTAATTTTCAATTTTATCGCGGTGAATTGTTTACTAAGGGTTGAGAGGTAGGGAGAAGGAAGGAGGATTTATGGGGCGTGATAATTAATGGATTCGGTTTCATAAGCGTTATCGTTTGTTCAGTATATTGGAAAATAGTCTGATGGAACTTTGCAGCTCTGACATCTGCGCTAAACTTTCCTCTAACATTTTACGGAGACTAGCTAGATCCGGCATCTGATCACATGATTCAATGTTTAATAATTCTGTAAAATACCTCTCCCATGCTGCCTTTTTAGCGTATCTGTAAATGTAAAAACATCCATCCCTCAAAATCAGCACAAAAATGATGGAATGAAATTGAAAAGATATAAGCAACCGATCTAGAAGCTTACCTTGGTATTTTCGTGTTTATGAACCATCGGCCATTGTTACATGATACACGCATATAATTTCCAAATAATAAGCAGTGGCTCGAAGCGGCTAGGCAGTAGAGATCGGTTTGGTAAGTCCACGGTTTTCCAGTTTGCATTTCTATGCAGGTAAAATCTTCGGTTTTTATCACTTGGTTGAATTTGGTATCTTCGGGAAAAAGACTCATATCTATACTGCAGCCAAAATCTATCAGCTGTATCGTCGGTCTCACGTCATCTGTAGGTCTACCGGAACAACAAACATAAAATAAAATGAGTTAATATTATTGTCAGTGGATCGGAAAGATGAAAATTGGGTGTTCACTCACAGGTGCATCAGCAAAAAGTTATCCGGTTTAATGTCACCGTGGATAATTTGGCATTTGTGAAGGTATTCGACGATCTGTAGCATCTCAATTGTGAAGAATATAGCCAGTGGTTGTTGGAGAGGTTTGCCAGTTGATATTTTCACTTGGTTTGTAACTGCGAGAAGAGTCCCGTACTTGGAAAACTCCGAGACAAGAGCACTTGCGTTATTTCCGACGTAAGCCGTAGTTATATCCATGAAACCACGCAGCTAAACAGGTTTTTCGTTAACGGTACCAATTTACTTTGAAAAACCTTACGTTACGAATGATTCGTGATCACTTGTGTTTAATAATTACCATGTGAGGGTTCGTTAATCGAGCTCGGATCTCTCTAGCAATATAGTATTCCCAAACCCAAGCAGGTTTTTGCGTTTTTAACGCGACTGACTGCCCCGTTTGTAGATTTATTCCTTTATACACGGTTCCGTAGGTTCCTTTACCAAGGCACTTTTCTATATCGTATGCATCCGTACCTGTAATCGAAGTAATTTCCTCTTTCATAAAACCAAGGCCAAGGTGGTTGGGATTTGTCGAAGCATAAATATCGAATCAACTCACCAAGAGTTGCCATACTAGAAGGCACGAATTTGTTAATATTTGCATTTAATCTGCTGTATCCAACAGCATGATGTGGCTGTGGGAATTTAATTTTTCTCAGCAAGCCCGTTATCAGGGTTTTGTCAAAGGGGTTGATATCTCCTGTCGGTAGTTCGAAAGATTCTTCCTCAACTTCTTCCATCGCTTCGTGTTCTTCAAACTCCATAGAATCATCTTTTGTAGCTTTAAAACTTATCGATTTACGAAGATCACAACTATTCTTTATCTCGGAAGTTATTTCGTCCACGTTGCGCTGTACTGTTCGGGGACTCTGGGCATGCACCGCCTGAATTTGAGCTCGCATTTTTTGCTCGTATGTCTGATTTGCCGCTAATAAATACTCCGTTGATTCCATATCTGGAAACACGGAAGTATTATTCGAAAAATTAAATTAAATTTTCATATCTCGACGATCCGATATTATTTGTATTCGGTTTTCGATACCCACCCTGATTTGTCGACTGTTCTTTTATAGGAAGCAGATCTTCTCTGGTCATCGTGAATCCCAAACCAGGGGTTCTTGTCTGCGCACCGCTACTACCGGAGCAACTAGAACTGTATTCACGAGTCGATTCCATTATGATACTAAGCTTATTATCTTCTCCCTCGCAATTACGCACCTCGGCCGGTCTGCGATTCAAACAAAAGGTAATAGAAAAAAAATAAATAAAAAAATATATGAAGAGATCTGATATGTTGAATCAACAAAATCCCCACTAATGAAACAACAGAAAACACTCACCCTTGAACCGGAATGTCATGTTCCTGGAACTGCTGTGGTTCCTTAACTCTATACGAGTGTCTGAAGTGGTTGTTGATCGGAGTGGAGCTAGTTAAGTGGCTGTTGAAGGCCTGCGTAAAGCAGGTGTCATCAACACCGGCGAGTGGAGCAATTCCCAGGCTTTCGTCGACGTACAAATTTTCTGGTCCAGCTTGTTTAGGGCCATCTTCTTCCAAGGGTCCATTATAGTCGACGGTGATGGCGTTTTCCTTATTCTCCGCACCTTCAAGATACTTCAAGTCTCTTCTATTCATCCCTGGCGATTTGATGTACGGTAACTCGGATGGCATTTTATACGGTTTATTGGATTCAACATCTGGATCTATGTACGGAGTGAACTGCAGCTGCTTCGGAGGCTCCACTACCGGTTCGTGTGGCAAAGCCGCCTGCATTGTACCGTGATAAGATTGGTACCCAATACTATTTCCCGGTATGCTTCTGTACATCTGGTGCTGCATGTGGGGAGCAGGATGATGTTGCTGCGCAGAAATCCCGTGCTGCTGCTGTGGAGAAATTCCATGCTGTTGCTGCGGAGAAATTCCATGCTGCTGCTGCGGAGAAATTCCATGCTGCTGGTGCGGAGAAATTCCATGCTGCTGCTGAGAAGAAATTCCATGCTGCTGCTGTGGAGAGATCCCTTGCTGCTGATGCTGTTGATGGTGTTGATGGTGTTGCTGTTGGTGATGTTGGGATTGAATATGTTGCTGGTGCTGAACGTGGGATTGATGCGGCTGATGCGGCTGATGATGCTAAAAATTTCAGCAGAGGAGTTTTATAGTTTACAACACTCAGTATACGCTATCGGAAATTTCAAGATTCACAGATTCCTACCTGCATTTGATAATGATAAGCATTGTGATAGCTGTGATTTCCGTAAGGTGATTGATGGTCAGTGTTCGTATAAGTAGGTGGATAATGTTGATGGTTTTCCTGTTCGCTGTACGATTGTTGCATGTTATATTGTGGGTGGTTTTTACTGCCACTAATTGCATGCTGTGTCATGGAACTGTCCATGTGGATATCAAAGGCAAGTTTTCCCCTCTGCTGCGGTATTCCGTGGTTCATTACTGGTACAGGTATGGGAAGAGGGCCGGTATTCTGATCCGGTGAATGCCAAAGATCCTGTATCAGCGACATTGCCTCTTTAGTATTGACGGTTATACTCTGTCCGAGCAGATGATTTTCTGATTCGTTTTTAACGTGGCTTCTGTGGTGCTGATGGATATAGTTTGAATTCTGAATTTTCTGCTGCCTGTTTAGCTCAGCCTCCATTCTCTCTGCCTCTATTCTTTCTGCTTCGATACGCTCAGCTTCGATTCTTTCCGCTTCTATTCTCTCAGCTTCTATTCGATCCGCTTCTATTCGTCTTCTTCGTTCTAACTCAAGTTGCTCAGCTTCGAACCTCTGCCTTTCTAGCTCTCGCTGCTCAGCTTCTCGCCTTTGCTGCTGAAGTTGCCGTTGACGCTCCAACTCACGTTGTTCCGCTTGTTCGGCAGCACGAAGCTGGTGTTCAAGCCTCGCAGATTCCTCTGCTAGCCTCTTTCTTCTTTCCTCACTTTCCCTCTGCTTTTTTTGGTCTGCTTCATATCTCTGACGCTCCAATTCAGCCTCATCTAATTTTTCACACCTCTTCTCCAACGCCTGCGTCATCCTTTTGATATATTTCTGCGCCCTGATTTCTTCCATGCTGATATCCATGTTATTCGCATAGACCAGCTCTTTGGGATAATGAACCCTGCGTATAACATCCATATTTAGAGCTTCAGGTATGAAAGCAGGTGTGTCTTGGTGATCAGGGTATTTACTTCCGTCAAAAAACGCCGTGTGATTAGGAAACAGTCTCAGTTTATCCATGTCGTGGTCTCCAGGCTGATCTTCATGGACTTTGAACGACGTTTTCAGTGGCGTCGGAATCAGAGGACCTCTTCTAGAAGCGCTACTCCATGGCCCAGCTTTCAGGGAATTTTCTTTATGCACAGTTTCCTCTATGGGCACATGATCCAAAATACTTGATCCCTTGTGGTCAGGCTCGGGCTCGGCATCCTGGTAAATTTGGATCCTGGCATTTTCTTTAGGTAATGCACTATGATTATAGACCTGCGGCAGAGCTCCAGGTAAATGATCACGAACTCTGTGTCCCGTTCTATTGCTGGTAACTTTTTTTCCACCTCTTATAGCTCGCAGTGAGCTGAAGGCCTGTCTTTGTTCGGCCAATGACGCAGCCCCTCTTTCCTCACGATGACCAAGCATCCAGCGACCCACAGCAAATTGAAAATTTGTTTGGGCAGCAGCAAGTTCCTCGTAGGGTTGAGCACGGGCCGCTACTCCCATGGAATAAATCTCATCTGCTCTTTTAAAGTCCTCATTTTGTTCAAACTCAAAAGCCCAGGCTCTGTACATGTCAGCAACCATTGTACCAATGCCGTTGTTATGGAGTAGCTGATAAAGCTCCAAGGGATTCTTTTGCATACTTATCTGAAGAAGGAATAAAGTAATGAGGATTGTAAAGGAAAAGTATGAAAAGCCACTTCAGACAGTGAAACTCACATAATTAATCCACAGTCTTATGAATCTGCGATCCTGATGGTACTTGGGTTCCTTTTCAAAAGTAGCTAGGCACTGTTGCAGTAGCCTTGCCATATGAGAGTCATGTCCGCTTTTTGGAAAACTCTGTTCCACCCAAAGAATGTATTCGTACCAATTTTCTAAAGGGTCATCTCCTTGATAGTTTTTTATAGCATCCTCAAACATTCTGCGAGAAATGAGGGAATAAATAGCTTAATTGTAAAGGCCGATAAAATAACAAATACTGACTGCTTTTCTTGTTGCAACAACTGTTGGACATCGGAATCCTCCTGAGCCCGTAGAGCTGTCCCTAACTGTACAGCATTTCGACCGTGGCGTAATGGCTGAATGTTCTCCTTGCAGAGAGCAATCACCGTTGCGGGATCCATGGCTCCGTTCACCTCTCACCCTCCGTTGTCTCTAGCTTTGAAATGAGGTATAGGGAAAGAAAAAAAGAATAACAATTTTCAAAGGAAATAAATTGGGACATTGGTTTATTTTCATTTGAGTTATGGGAATTGTTTTAATGCTCATTGAACTGATTGGTGTGGCTGTAACAGCGATTATAACCACAGAAAAAGTCATTTCCGATCGCACCATTTGGACTATTTAAAAATCAACGGTTTCTTAACACGGAATTACTAGCTCTGAATAGCAACGGCAGCACCCTCAGGGCACCCGATAATTTTAGTCGAACTTTAACACAGGGAAAATAAATACGGGTACCTACAGTTCTGAGTACTGCGGCTGGTGAGAAGGTGCCTGGTAATGGATTGTAATATTTTTTTAACGCTGACCAGACCTTGATTCAAACGTCACCCAAACCAAAGAGGGTTGGTAAGGTTAGTTCACACAAACCAACTGCTACTGTTTGCTACTGCCATCTGCGTCCATTTTGAGAGCCAAACTAATTAAAAAATATCGATGCTCTCGATGGATCAAATCTCGATTTGTTAAAAGGCAGCGCGCAGTCGTCTTTTCGAAATCTCGTCCCACGCGGTTGTCAGCAAAAATTACGCTTCAACTTGTTGATCTGTTAATTATTTTCGGCCTATCTCTCATCCGACGCCTTCTCTAGGCTGATTTATATTTCTTATTCTATTCATATCGGTTTTGAACTGGATCGGTGAGTGTAAGAGAAGTCCTGCGATCTTCTTCAGTTGGTGCTCGGACCTTGCCTCGAGTAGTTCGACCAGAGAATGTGTGGTGTGTAAAAGTGATTTCGCAGGGCGAATAGCGAATTGTGAAGTGATTCGAAAATAATACCTAATGCCGTTTCGTGTTTTAATCAATGCTTTATCATCCTGAATAATCGTAACGAAATGGTTAGCTTTAATTATGGAATTTCTAATCTTTCAAGACCTCAGAAGTTGACAGTGAACAAATCACTGACGCACAAGTTAGGATTTTGGGTACAGGAAGTCGCTGGTGATAACAAGCGTATCCTTATACCGAGGGGGTAACCGCTTGTGAAATACTTGGGACAGTCAATTTTGAAATGCTATGAAATACCAATGAAAGGCTCATGAAATGGTATGAAATGGTTTCGAAATGGTGTGGTTACCCCCTGGGGCTTATGCAGGGCCATTTTAATGTGTTTTAACCTCAAGAACACGATTCCGTCGAGTAAATCAAGCTAGGAATAAATCCCATCGAGATATCCTAATTTTTTCACTTTTTGGAGCGATAAATTGGCGATAACTCGATTAATTTTATAGATAGATCAATTTGACTTTCAGATTCGGATTCCTGAGATCAAAATACGTAAGAAAAGTGTCCTGCGATCGATTTTAAAGATACTTCATTTTTGGCCCAAAAATTGAAAAAATCCAAAGGGGTATACCTTAGATTTTTGTCGATTTTTGGGCCAAAAATCGACATTTTTTCAAATCGATCGTAGGACACTTTTCTGACGTATTTTGACCCCAGGAACACGAATCCGTCGACTAAATTAAGCTAGAAAAATATCCCATTGAGATATCTTCGATTTTTCACTTTTCAGAGCGATAAATTGGCGATAACTCGATCAATTTTATAGATAGATCAATTTCACTTGCAGATTCGTGTTCCTGAGGTCAAAATACGTAAGAAAAGTGTCCTATGATCGATTTAAAAAAATGTCGATTTTTGACCCCAAAATTGACAAAAATCTAAGGTATACCCCTTTGGATTTTTTCGATTTTTGGGCCGAAAATGAAGTATTTTTTAAATCGATCGCAGTACATTTTTCTAACGTATTTTGACCTCAGGAACACGAATCCGTCGACTAAATTAAGCTAGAAAAATATCCCATCGAGATATCTAGATTTTTTCACTTTTCAAGACGATGAATTGACGATAACTCGATCAATTTCATAGATAGATCAATTTAGCTTACGGATTCGGATTGCTGGGCTCAAAATACGTAAGATTATCATAGAAAACCCTATAAAAAAAATTGTCGATTTTTTACCCCAAAATCGAAAAAAAATCCAAGGGGTATAGCTCAGATTTTTATCGATTTTGATACTTTACATTTTGATAGGGTTAATAGGGACTTATACGAGGGGGTAACCGCTTGTGAAATACTTAGGACAGTCAATTTTGAAATGAAATGGTATGAAATAGTTGTGAAATGTGAAATGATTGGGACACCTATACAGGGTGGTCCATTTAACTCTGCCACCCCGAATAACTTGCCGATTATTGATTGTATCGGAAAGAGTCACGAATAAAAGTTGTTGCATTCGAAGGGGGAAAATGAGTTCTGGAAATGAATGTCATCTGAAGGTCATATCTCATGAGATTTCGGCGGTCACAATGTTTTTTCAAATGGGACCACCTATTTTCTTGTTCACCACAAGAAAGCTGATATCAAAACGCATTAAACAATGTGCAACAACATGACCTTCCGATGACCTTCGGCTTAAAAATTCGTGATTAAACAATGGAGGTGGGAATTCAAGGCGAATGAATTGCATCGGCACATTCAGTACTTTTTTCACGTCATTTATTTCAGCAAGTGCTCGAAATGTCGTCCATCAACCTGGATGCGATTGTTTATTACGCTATTAGGATATCAGGTAGTCTATTTACTACCCCAAATACCAGGAATCGTAGACATCAAACATTCTTCTACTCAGCTAGAGAATCTTTTATTATGCGTATTGACAATTGCATCCAGGTTGATGGACGACATTTCGAGCACTTGCTGAAATAAATGACGTGAAAAAAGTACTGAATGTGCCGATGCAATTCATTCGCCTTGAATTCCCACCTCCATTGTTTAATCACGAATTTTTAAGCCGAAGGTCATCGGAAGGTCATGTTGTTGCACATTGTTTAATGCGTTTTGATATCAGCTTTCTTGTGGTGAACAAGAAAATAGGTGGTCCCATTTGAAAAAACATTGTGACCGCCGAAATCTCATGAGATATGACCTTCAGATGACATTCATTTCCAGAACTCATTTTCCCCCTTCGAATGCAACAACTTTTATTCGTGACTCTTTCCGATACAATCAATAATAGGCAAGTTATTCGGGGTGGCAGAGTTAAATGGACCACCCTGTATATCGAGTGGTTATCCCCTCGCCTTATACTGTGATATAAGTTCTAATCGGCATGCAGAGAAAACTTTGTCTGATTGTGAGTCTGTGATTTTTTTTTTTTAATTTTCAAATGTACTCTTTCAGGATTGAGCGCTTTATTATGAATTCGATTAATTCTACGGTTCAATGACGGAATAATCTTACACAAGCATTTTATTCATCTGTACAACAGATCATTTACACGACGAAGTATGTACCATGGTAAAACGCTTCCTATATCAGTTTACAAAATAGCGACTTTATAGAAACAATGGTAAAGTATTTATTCAATGGTAGTTATTTTCAGTACTTAGTTTGGCCAATCATAATTTGGCGTGTGTTAAAATTATATTCCGTGTAAAACTGCATCAGAAAAGCACCTCCAATTAACCATTGTGTTTGATTATTCGGCACAAAAGGAGACAAACAGATTTCCATGCTTTCATACGTAAGCTGCGGAAAAGATTTTACATTATGATAAGGGACCAATTAATGTACGAATGAAGATAAACTCAGCTTTTAATACTCACGTGTTGAATATAGTATTTGGAATGAATGGTGAAATCCACTCCAGCGATAACAAAATTTATGGGAGCTAGTTTGGCAAAGTCTCTGCAATTTACCTGAGAGAAAAAAACAAAAGATAATATCTCTGATGGATAATTTGATCATACTATTTTAGTCAGTTATTGAAAATCACTTTTACCATGTATCTGTTCATTTTGAATATTGGCGGGAGAAATGCTCTTGCTCCGAGGAGTGCATTCAATCTTTCAACCTCTGCAGTAGGTCCTGTTATCGTATTTGTAGTCGTATCAAGAATAGCTTCGCAACTATCTTTGCAAAATGCATAAGTTTTTGAATATTCCTCTAGTTGTATTCTAAAAAATTAGCAAAAATTAATCTCAGTTTTCGATGAACAATCATTAATTTACCTTCGAGATTATGATTATACATTACTTTACCTGTCGACTTTTATGTTCCAATACAAGTTGCTCAAAACTGGAACAGTAGTGAGCGAGCCGTTGACGTATTTTCGTTCGGTTGCTCCGAGTATCAAACGTCCAGCTCTTTCCGTCGTAGGATCCCTGCGAAATGACATATGCGTAAGATTGATCCTCATTAATTTAGAAAAAGAGTATGTCTATGCATTCTTCACCTGTTGAAATAGAAGGTAAAAACAGGTTCCTTAACGAGGCCTTGTTTCAATAAGCTGCTGAAAAATGTTGGTACTTGAACTTGTCTCAGATTGGGAAAAGCAAGTCCGACTAGACCGTCAGCTTTGCTATATCCATAGGGTATAAATGGAATGTGAGTTACTTCGACGAAACTCTGATTTTGCAGAGTAAAATGAGCTAGCTAAAAAAATTTACAATTCTTCAATTCATCGATATTTAAAGTTGGAAAAACTGAGGAATTCAAATTGTATTGTACATACGTTAAAATGATCTCGCGATACGAAACCTTTGAGATTATCGGTTCCCGATCCTCCGAATTCAGCAGGCGTTCCATCTTCTTGGTAGGTGGAAGACTTACTACTGTCATACCTCGTGTGTATCACTGCAAAAAAAAAAAAAGGAAAAAAAAAAAATCGTTAATACAGACGAAATGATTTTACTATACTTTTTTTTTCTCTTATACTCACTGCACGCAATTTCCAGTAGACCACAATGTGCAGACGGTAGCCAAGTGTCCGCCCATGTTGTAGCAAAAACCATTTTGAATTCTTTTGCCGGTTTTCCAATACGAATTATTCCGAAGTACTCCGCCTATATTATCCAGTAATTAATAATTATTGAATGTATCCGTACGCATGTACCTTTAATTAATTTGTAAAAATTACTCACGTCCATAAATTTTTGTAATGAGATAGTATCGTTTTTCCAAGGATTTGGTGGTGGCGGTGGTTTTTCAACACCATTTTCTGAAGCATCCAACGACTTTTCATTATCGAATTCCAAAGGTTTTCTGTATATTGGTATCCTGTAATAATATCACGATATTTACGTCAATATTTAAGAAAGATTTTCTCATACGCTTCAACAATAAAGTACTAACTGAAAGAAGTTGCCCTTAGCTGGGGTTGCTGCCGCGACTACGACGCAATTACCGAATAATCCGGCGATGACAATTAATCGCAACATAATTTAGGCGATTAAAGAAAAAACAAAGTTGAGTCGATGAATTAAAGTTTAGTCGATATTTTGTTTTCTTATTAAGTTTTTCTACGTATCGCGTTAAATAAATCTGTGGTGATGTTATCCTCGTGAAAAGAAAATTCGGACTGTGCTCTGTGAGACTGCGACTCATATGCGGCTTCCTGTGGGAGATATAATTTTCATCATCTGAACAAAGAATGTTGCTTATCCACGCGTCCGGAGATCGGGGAATCCCAAGGCATATTTATGTAGCATTCGTAAACGCACCGGTAAAAGTTCTGGATTAAAATTTGTCCAGAGATTAATCATTCGAATATTATGTTCGCTCCGTTGATACGGCCGATATCTATAATGGGGAAATTGTCAACAAGTTTGATTATATATCTGTATGAAATGGTTTATCGGATTCGAGATTAAAAAAATGAATACTTCAAATTTAAAACGAACATTTTATTGCCATACTATAAGAGAAACAGTTCAGTGTTTTCTTGCTTTATGCTTTATCTTTTTCTTACTCTTTTTTTTTCTTTTCTTATTTTTTATTAATCATGTTTTACTTTGTTGATTGTTTTTTGTCTGAAATAGTAGTGAACACAGTGAATTACACAAATATAATATATAATATTATCCTGTACACGTACACCATCGTCCTTTGTTAATTAGGTCAATTAATAATATATTTATATAGGTAT
The DNA here is from genome assembly GCA_963932425.1 of Athalia cordata. Lineage (NCBI taxonomy): Eukaryota > Metazoa > Arthropoda > Insecta > Hymenoptera > Athaliidae > Athalia > Athalia cordata. The sequence goes on from OZ010627.1 coordinate 5,281,557, forward strand.
AATATTTATATTTCCTAAACATTAGTTAGTTTCACAATTTTTTTTTTCGTTTTTTTTTTTTTTTTTTCAGATATCTATGCTATTCGACGTTTGAAATTTCTAAATTTTATCTATTCTTTTTTCTTTTTTTGTTTCATGTATGCAAAGATAGTTAGATTTCCCTTTTTGTTTTTCGTTCAAGATTTAATCCTTTTGAAGTGTTCATCGTTCGTCACTAATAATATTATCATCATCATTATTAATCTTATTACTATTATTATCATTCGGTTTTATGATTCAAAATTATTTCCTGATAGGTATACAAACCATTTTGTTATATGTTATATCGTATCCTGCCTGGATATTCTGTTTAAAAGTGTTCTTCTCCTGTCGCGGTTAATTTCTTCTTGTTTTTTTTCTTGTTCCTTTTTTCAAACAAATACTTCTCATCTATATATATGTATATTTCGACAGACACACGTACACGTTTTTCTACTATATAATATATATAATATACCTTAAAATATTTTTATTCATTTATTTATTTAATTGTAATAATTTTTTTAAATCTTTTTTTTTTGTTTCTTTTCAATATTCTTTTGCTCAGCGTATCATATGTTCATTTATTTATTTATATACGTATATGTATAGTGATATTCATTTACCGTAGCACTTCTCAGGGTATGACAATGGTAGTGATAATATCTGTATACATATATATATGAAAGTGATTGAAAAAAAAATTAAAAAAAAAAGAAATCGAATCAATAATTTATTTATCAATTGAATAAATAACGATAGTTGCCGAAAAGTATAGTATAAGTATATTATAATATAGGTATGGATACGTAGTTATGGATTCGATAAAATTATGTAATTAATTTTTGTTCGAGTAGAACGGAAGAAAAAAACAATAATCAATGCGAGTATATAATTAAATATTATATACATATATGTAAATGCATATCCGCCACTGTGCGTTTGTTTATAGTTGCTGTGCAGGAATGTTGCAGTGTTAGAAAATTTTATTGTAGATATTGTTATCGATTTTGAAGTGGAAAAAAAAAAAAATTGCGAGGTACGATACTGTGCCCGGCGTCTGTTAGTATTTGTTATAATTAATATTGTTATTATTTGTTTTTTTTTTCGTATCTAGAAGAAATTAATTCGGCTAAAAGAAAGTTTGAAAAAATATTTTGAAATCATTTTAAATTGAGTGTTTCACGTACGAAAGTCGTTCAAAAAAATTGCACCTTTTATACGACGTGCGTACGGCGTGGGAAGAGAAAAAAAAAAATGGCCAATGGACGAACTTGAAAATTATAAATTAATAATTGTCCACATCAACAAGAAAGAAAAAATTACTTTTTATTTCATCTCCAATACGAGCTATTCTTTTTTTTGTTATTATTCAAACATTTCAAAAAAAAACTAATAGAAAGACGAGGCCACTTTGCAGTTTAGAATTGCTCAATGTTGTTTTTTCGTTCCAATTGTTTAATTTTATTAATCCGATTCAGGTTGTACGAATTTTTAGGCGGTCAAGAGAATAAAAAAAAAAAATGAAATAAAATGAAAATAAACTACGATTATTAGTGATAAAATTATCGGGGTTTCATCATTCAAACTTAATACGTACTACAATCGAGCGCGGACCATACATCTTGTGAGATTTTTTCTTTCTTTTCCTTTCGATTGCCTCTCGTTGCGCCTTCTTCGTATATAGAAATCGTTACAATATACGTAAATAATTTACATAAACATGCTCATATATAATATATATATTATAATGAAATTAAGAATCAAATGAAATAATGTTATATTAATAACAATAGTCTGTTTTTTTTTCTTGTTCCGTTTTTGTTTTTTCGTTTGTAAGAAATAAGAAAATAATGAAAAAATTTAATGAAATTATAATTACGATAATAAAGGTAATAATAATAATAATAATAATATGTATTTAGATATTATATCAGATAGAGTCTTCGTTGCAGGATCTTTTTTTTTTTTTTCTTTTTATTATTCCTCGTTTTTGCAGATAAATTCTTTGTTCATCTGTATGATAAAAAACAATCGATGATAGTATAATATAATAGTATTAAATTTTTTTTTGTATTTTAATTAGTTTTTTTTTGTTTTGGGTTTTCCGTTTTTCTTGCATATTGTTAAAATGCCTGTCCATCGATAATTATATATATATATATATATTTTTTGTTAATTGCCTTTTTTGTTTAAATATATATATAATAGTATTATTTTTTTTTCTTCTCTTTTTCCGTAGTAAGTTGACTTGTTTTTTATCTTGTATTGAGTTAGTAGTGGGGGGCGGGTGGGGCAGGGGGAGCTTTGTTTTTTTTTGTTTCTTTTTTTTTTATATTTAATTGTTTGTTTATTTATTTTATTTTTTTTTTGTATGAATTTTCTTTATTTCTATTCATTTTGTTTTGTTTCTTTTTTTCATATCCTTTTACTTCGATTATTAATTAGGTGAAATTGTTAAAATTAAGCGGCTGCTTCCGCTTCCCCGCCGTTATTCTCAGCGTCTGCGGTACTCTTCTCTTCAAGTTTTGCTTTTTTCTCTGGACTCGCACCTTCCGCCGGTGATCCGTCAACTGCGTCCGTTGACGGAGCTGTTGATTTCCTCTTTATACAGCACGCGTCGGCGGGGGCGTCTGGAATTCAATTAAATGAGCATAAAAATTGGTTCCTTTTTAAGGAAATTAATATAATAATTATAATAAACAATTTCTGTTCTTTTTCATTGGACAACTTTGTCGACCAAAGACTTGCTTGCTCGCTCGTGGCTATATTTGCGCAGCTGCAATTTTTTCCTTTTTTTTTTCTGTTTCAGCTAGCAATTTCAGTTATTTTTAACGTGTCCTCGTTTTTGTGATCGATGTATCGAAGTATGTAAAAAGGTGGGATTTTTTTTTTTATCCTAGCTTTTTTTTATACCTGTGGAATCGCCGTTTTCCGTTGACTCGGGGCCGTCCTTATCGTCAGACGCGGCAACTGCTTCCTTTTCTTCGGCACTAGCTCCGTTCTCCTTTGCCACCTCTTTGGCGTCCCCGTTTTCCGATGCTTTTGAATCTTCGTCGACGTCTTCCACCACCTTACTTTCCTCATCCACTACCTTCTTCTCGGGTGTGGCGACAGTCTTCGTTTCCCTAGAAAGGAAAATTAATCAATCGGTTAATTTTGAAACAAAAAGAAGTCTCCGCGTTTTCGTTGAATTCAAGTGATATAATATTGCAGAGAATTTGGAATAACGGAAAGTAAACGGTTGTTTCTTCTTCTTCTTTTCTTCTTCACCGTTAGCTAATCAACGTCTATATGGGACGTTGGTTTATTATAAACTATCAAACATAGAAGTGCATAGTTTCATAAACTTTTTGAAATAGATCTGAAATTATGGAAAAAAATCCTCTCGAATTTCATATTGGCAAAAAGCGGGGCGGGAGAGGAATAGCGCGGCGAATAAATTTGACCTCATGTTTAAAAAAGAGAAGGAGGGAAGAATTTGCCGGTTTGATACCGGCGATTGGGTTTGTTCCGCCAACGTGTTACGACGAAAGCCGGGTGTCAAGGTTCCCGAAGTGTTGTACCAGGTGTACGACGATGAGGGAAGATTGGGGAGAAGGAAGAGGGGAAATGAATAACCAAGGAGGGTGCAGAGAATCGTTTTTCCGAAGGTTGGAAAGAGCGAGAAATACGACGCCGTTAACCCGGGGGCCGACCGACCGGCCGGCCGGCAAACATAAGCGCTACGGCGTCGGTCGCGGCGAACTTACCAAGCTCAACTTGAAAGCACCGCCCATTTTACACCCTTATCCCCTCTCCGTTTCACCTTCTACCCTCCCTGACAAAACTTTGAAGACGAAGTGAAACGATATTAAACGAATAGAAGAGCCGAACTTCAAGCGCGGCAAACCATAGAGGGCACCGTACGATCCTCTCGCGGACCCACGTATACATGTAAGAGAATATACAAAGCCACGAATCCCGACCGACGGACGCTGCCGACAAACAAAACGCCGGTGAAATCGTAACCGACGCTATACGACGGCAAAAGCTTGCTTCTTACAGGCGTCGATTTTAACCTTTTCTTATTTTTCTTGTTTCATTACCCTACTTTGTTCTCAATTTTTGTTTTCACTTTTTTACTTTAACCGTTCGTTGGAATGAAATGAGGAAGAAACGGTTCTTTTCCCCTTACCATACATACAATTCTCATGAGATTTAAACTTTGCGGTTACCGATGGGAATTCATTTCAAGATTGTCCTTGGTAATTCTTTCGGGGGGGTTTTCCTCTAATAGACAAACGATGAGAATGAGAATAGAAACTACAATGTCTTTCAGGGAATTACTATAATAACGAAAGACGGTTTGGCGTTCGTAGAGCCGGCGCTTCGCTTTCACCGACACATAGGGACTTCTAAAACGATCGATACCGAAGAGAACGACGGCGTCGGGTTTACGCTCACGAAGCATGTTCTGTGTTAGAGAGAGAGAGAGGGAGAGAGAGTGAGATAGAAAAGGAGAGTGTGTATTTGTGTGAGCAAGTTCTATGTATGAGATACCTCTCTAACGTGTATAGTGTACAGTCGGAAATGAAAAGCCGCGAAGCGTCGAATACGAACAAACGTGTAACCCGCGCGCTTCACTTTTTATATTTTCTCACGCAGGATATTATAATTCACGGTTTTTCTATAAAACAAACAAACAAATGAATATAACAAAACCATCTTCGAGATGATAGAAAGTAGGGTGAAGAAGAATATTAAAAATTTTGCACAAACACTATCGCGCGTCTCATCCTCATCAACTCTCCGCAAGCTCGAACATTCTATCATTATTATTATCATCAGCATTATTATTATCTCTACTACACTACTACTACTACTACTACTACTACCACTATTATCACCATCATCATCATCGGCATCACGGATAAGGATAATAATCAATCGTGAGCGCATGGTGGTCGCTCAAGTGCTTGAACTAAATAAGTACGAAAAGTCACAAGAGCAAAAAAAAAACAAAAAGGGAAAAGCAAATACCGGTAAACACAGGATTACGATGACCGGCACGTGGATGAGGACATGTTATGTATAATCGATGATTATTGGGTAAAAAGCCGAAATTTTTTGATCTCAGACCTTCTTTTTGGAACACCGTATCAAATAAAATTAAAAAGTGGTGAGAATACATTACGAAAGCGTGACCGATGATGCTGTATATTTATAAATGTATATATGTATATATGTAATATGTATATACTTACTTTGCATCAACAGTAGCGGTATCGGCCATGGTTATTGGTTTCTTATTTTTTTTCTTTTATTGTTATAAAATATCTGTTGATACGAGTATATATATATATATCTATAGCGTGATATATATAAATATATACTTTGAGTTTAAATATACACTGTTCTTATTTATTTAGTGGTGGGGGAGGAAAAAAAAGGCAAAAAAAAGAAGAAGAAACGGAACGAATAAATTTTTTGTCCAACGATGGAATGCACTTGAAAATTGATTGTATTGAGAAGAAACTTGTGTATCTGAACGTGTGATACGGTGTCAGGTTTTGAACTGTTTTAAAAGATTTGTTAAATTTATGAAAATAATAGTAATAATAATAAAACTGGAAAAATTGTTTTATTTATTCCGCCGATTTGCGAACGCTCTTCAAAGACGATACACACTAGAATCCCGGTCACTCCGCTGCCGCGTACTGACGCGCAAATGGCAGAGAGTCGGTCGCGTCCCCCGGCGCCCGGTCGGCCTTCAAACGGCTTCCTTTCCCGCTCGATTCTAGATGTCGCTTCTTTAGGAACCTCCTATGGTTCGTACGCATTCGTGCCTTACCCCCACCCCGACTATTTCGTCCCGTTCGACCAATAGCCGCACGATTTGCGGTAGGCTTTTCAACTGAAATATAGACGAGCCTCCTTCCGGTATTTGCCGCGAATATTGAAAAAAATCTTTTATTTTACAAACTATCCGTTCGACAACGATTGCCTAATTCGGGTGTGATCGTCGAGAGGGCTTTTTTAACGATTGGTTTCATCAATTTTACAGCGAATCTGTGGCAAAACGCGCTATTTTAACGGGTATTGAGTCGTGTAACGTTAAACGTTATAAACGGAAACGAGAATTTGGAAAGTTCTAGAAGTTTCGCGCAACGCGCGCGACTCGCTTCCGGTTTATAATACACGACCGAACGAACTGTGCCGACGAATAGAGAACCAACCAGCTCAAGGTATACCGAGACTGGATGGCGATACGAGGTCGACGGCTTCTAGCCAACCGTTTGCTTTTGCTGCGCTTAAGGTTCCATGCCGCTCTTTTACTTTATACTACCTTGATCATTCTTATACTTGACTCTGCCTTTGCCTCCTTGCATTGGCTTTGTCACGGAATGTTGATCGTCTCTTTTTATCTTTTTTCCTTTTTCTTTTTTTTCTATTATCATTACCATTACATTACAATATCATTTTCTACTTACACATCCCGTACTTGTTTGAACAAAAGAACGAAAAAAAAAGTAAAATCTAAATCTAAATCGAAAACGCCAGGTTTGCAAACCTTCGCATGTATATATACCTGTAACTGTTCGTAAAATCGAAAGATGGAAAGAAAAGAACAAAAAATGAAACAAAACTTGAGATCGCTGCAGGTAGCGGACGGTTTAAAAAAATTTAAATATCGAAGGTTCAACTCGTTTTCTCTTGATGAATGAAATGTAATTCGTCGTTGAATAGTATGGAATATTCATACGTCTCTCCTCTATAACCTAAGTACGTCACGAACGAATGAAGTTTATACGTATGGGTGTAAATTTATATACCCTTACATGCTTACGGGCGAGTATGGGTTTATGTGTATGTACACTGAAATTTTGGCGCAGGCGCGAATACTGCCGGATATAGATCGATACCATTAGGTTATTTTAACGGAAAGAGTATAACGAGCGCAAAAGCGCAAGCTACGTGTTGCTGCTTTCAAGCAATAATTCGAGTCTAAATGTTTAGAAAACAAAAAAAAAAAGGAAAAAAATTTATCCAAATCAAGCGTCGATTACATTCATCTATATATAAATTTTTTCACATAATCAAAGAATTTTATTGAATATATATTCCGATAAGTGAACCAAAAAAAAAAATTTTAATTTCACCATCTGTGCCGAAGTTTGTACATACATATATATAATATCATAAGCGAGAATCCTTTATTAAATTTTTTCATCGCGTGTAATGGTTTTAGTTTTTACTTGAATCGTTTTTTTTTTTTTTTATACTTAATTTTAATTTTAATTTCCATTTTTTTTTCTGACCAGTTGAGCTAACTAACCACCGAAGCTAGTTGGAGCTTATCTAATCTTTATTTGCTTATCCGGCATATATTATACACATATACATACATCGTTATATTAAACGTATATGTAACACACAAAGTATTTCGTATCATATTCGTATCTTTTTGTGGGAATAAAAGAGATGGATGAGAAAAAAAGAATGAAAGAGAGAATGACAACCGTGCAGTTCTCCTGTACCTTCGCATATACTTACATATTAGGTATATTATACGTACACAATCTCGTTTCCTTAATTTTATTACTGCAGTATAATAATCGTTATTGTCTTTTTTGTTATTAACTTCAATTAAACGATTCTTTTCGTTTTTTTTTGTCGTTTCGAATAATTTATTTATAGAAAGAGAAACAAATTACGAGAAAAACTTTATACTTGATGACGGGCCACGGACGGTCAATGATCGAGAATTAAATTTTTTTTTTTTTCAATTTATTTATAAAACTTGGAATATCGTTTCCAAATAAACGTCCGAACCAAAAGAAAATAATTTTATAACAATAACGATAATAGCAATGATAATAATAACGTTAACAATAATGCTAATCTGTGAGAGACTTGAATGCGTGTGCATGTGTTTGTAAATGTGTGAAGGAATATATATGAAGATACTTTTCATTTATGTATATTACTTACATATATAAATGCAACCTTCTTATTGGTAGTATTAGGTACCTATACACGTAACCTACAGTTGCGCGTGCGTACATTGCGCAGTTAAAAATGTTATGTATACTATAGCTATAATATATGTATATAAAGTTCGTAAATGTTCGTATAAAATCGTTAGTTTTCGGTAGAGGCTAGAAAAAAGAGAAAAACAAAATTTCGAAAAACAAAAAATAAAAATGACAAAATAGTGAGAAAAAAATACCATTTTATAAAGGCCATATTCGAAGTATAGTTGAAAGATTCGAATAGCAACGACCAAAAAACCACGCTATGTTTTACCTTTGAACGAATAAAATGAGGAGGAGGAGGGAAGAGGAGAGGAAGAGTAAGAGGTGAAAAGCCGGTGACGTGGGGCCCAAACCGCATCATGTGCACCGGTCGTCTGTATTATAATTTTATAAACATTTTTTTCGGAATCGGAGAGGAAAAAACCGAAACAAAACCCGAAATATTGAGACATTTCCTTTTAGTTTTTTTTAGTTTTTTTTTCTTTTTTGTCTTGCGAAGATTTTATCACCGCGATTACGCTGTATAAAGAATATTCGGTATATTAGGTATGTATCTTGAAACTTGATTCTCTCATTCCGCATATAAATACGGTTTATATAATTTTGTTCTCGACGTAAATTTTTTGACAATTTTTTTTTTTGGTTCTTGCTTTTGTTTTTGGTTCTGTGTGTGTGCTGTTTTCTTTTTTTTTCATATTCTAATTCGCTTCGTACCTTAATTCCGGACTCTTGCGAGTAGAAGAAAAAATAGAAAAAAGGAAAGAAAAAAAATTGTAAAATAAATAAATAAAAATAAGAAAAAAAATAGTAAAAGGAGAAAAGAAAACTAAAATAAAAAGAGAGAGGGAATTATGTGTCTCATATTCCGAAATACATTTCTGAGTCATAGGAGTCTCTGCCGAGTTCTAAGTACGTACGACTCTGTTTTACGTATAATACATGGAAAATTTAGGTAACGAAATTCTCTCCTCGTTGTAAAACCTAATAATACACAAAATTATTACACATATAGCCTAACCACCTACACTCTGTACGTATACCTATTTGTATTGTAGAAATAATGCGTTTTAAGAAAAATTTGTATACCCGAGACTTGAAAATGTGCCCGCGAATTAATTGGGACATAGATAAAAAGGAAAAAAATTAACAAACGAACAAAAAAGAAGGAATATACATCCATACCGAAAAAATTACATATGGGGAAATAATCGGATGTGAACAAAAATACATTAAACCCTCAGTTGAAAGCAAAAAAAAAAGGAGAGAGAATAAATAGCAGCACGTGCTGAACGCATATTATGTTTCCATGTACATGTTACAACTTCCGTTACAGGTTATACCTGTTACATGTGTATATGGAACATGTAACATCTATACGTTTAATGCCGCAGCTGCTGTCCTTATTGATATGAGTTCGCAGGTGAAGAAGAACCAACGAATTATGTGAAGAGCGCGCGCGCGTTTGGGGCAGATGCAGGCACTTTTTAATTTTTTTTCACCTTTTTTTTTTCTTCTTCTTTTTCTACAACATTTTTTTCCCCATCAACTCAGTCTTTATATACCTATACTATATATGCGTGTAACCGAGAATCAGTGGCGCGTGTCTCCACATCATAAATGATTTTTTTCTCAAATTTATTTTTGTTTCTTTCCATTCTTACATATAGATTCTTATTCATCTTGCTCTCGATCTATCTTTTTTCTTATCACCTTTTTTTTTTTCTTCACTTGCAAGAGTATAGGCAATTTTCCCATATCAACCGTATTACATGCGTGGGATGATATATTTGTACATCATTATTGAATGCTCTTTTTTTTTGTTCTTTTTTTTTCTATTCTCTGAGGTAATCTACCTACTAATTGTAAGATATTACCGTTATTGTTATTATTCGGTATAGTTCTTCGGATGCGTCGTTGACCGGAAGTTAGAAGAAAAAAAAAAGCATGAAAAAAAGAAGAAAGAAAAAAAACTTTCCGCGCTCCGGTGCAGAACTTATAACAACTAGACGTAAAAGTCGAGTGAGTTCTTTGCCCTGCAGTAAATACGTGGAAACACTTTACAGCGTCTATACATACTGCACATACTCGTAGATTAGACTTTTTCATATTTAAGTTTTATAGCTAATAATAAAAATTTAGGGGGTTTCGAAAATTCACCCAAAACTATACAGGTACGTACTATTTGATTTTTTCTAAATTCTTTTTTTTTTTCTAATCTAGTTTAATTATTTGACCGTAAGATGGAAGCACGAATCGTGGGGTTATTCCATACTCATTCTGTAAATTCGCGATATCCGCCATGATCCCGAATTACCTAATTCTCACTTACGTCAAACCGATAGTTTTCCTCGAACGCGAAACGAGGAAATAATGTACTACCGATTTACGCTCGAAATCTTTTTTCTTATCATTTTTTACTTCATTTTTGATCAATTCAAAGCTCAATTTGCGAATACGTACAGTTAACGCTTCGATTACATTCTTTTTCGTGTTACATTTCCTTTTCCCTTTCCTTTTTTTTTTCCTCCATCTATACGTTCGAACTCTTTTTCATGTCGCTGTCCTCCTCTCTCTTTCTCTCTCTCTGCTCATTTCTGGGGGTAGATGCCGAACTGAATGACGTAAGCCAAATTGAATCGCCTTTTAGCCCTCTCCTCTATCCCCTTCCCCATCCATTTCCCCCTTCACCCTTTATATACACACCCTTTCCGCATACCCCCTAAAATTCGCTTCCCACCTATATCGCCACATTCGCATATTGTAGGACATATACAAAATACATTCGTGTAAATTCCATACACATTTTTATACAACGCGATTCCACCAATTGGTTAACATCCCCTCTGTATAACCCATTCAATGCGGACGTATCTCCCTCCGGCAGCTGTGTGTATTTTTTATTCGGGTATTTATTTTTTTTGTATTTCTTTTTTTCTAGTTATTTTTTCCCTTATGCAACGAAATGCGAATTATTTACAGATCATATGTGTAATATATACGTATACATATAGTTCTGATTTTGTTTTTTTTTTCTGGTTTTCTCTTTTCAAGTAGGTACGACTTGAAATACTTGAGATGCGCGTTATCAATTATTTTTATACCGATGATGAAATTAATATTAATCGCTGTATCGATCACATTGACAAGAGGATTTTGAAAGATGATCGATAAAATATCTGCAGTCGGATCTTGTCAATCGATACACAAGTGGTTGTTATGTATATATGAAACTTGAAATCTGAAGAATTCACACTTGAGATTATGTGTTTATAATTAGCTAAATTGATTTACTAGGTATATATAATTATGTATATATATCAATTGTCACGCGATATTGTATAGATAAGTACAGATATATATATACGTGTGTATGATATAGTTTTTTGAAAAAAATATCAAAAAACCACCCCCTGATGAAGAGAGAAAAGAAAGAAAAAAAAAATTTTCCTTTTGACAAATTGGCCGCACAGCTGTCACAGCTTTTGGAATCGATAGACCCGACCGCCCGTAGACGCGCGCATCCCTTTCCTCACCCCCCTCACGTTTTCCCGGCACCTTCTCTCTTTCCTGGAGGAATGAGAGGAGCGGAGAAGAGAAGAGAAGAGAAGAGGAGTACGGGCAGTGGAAATGGAGGGCAGGTAGAAGAGGGAGGAAAAAGAGAACGTGCCAGAACGTTGAAGATGGAAAGGGGGAAAAAAAGGAGAAAAAAATTTCAAAAGGTTACTTTCCAGAAACTAACCTCACCCAACTATGGATGTAATAAAAAATTTGAACACCCCTTAAATCTAGAGTCCAAACGAAAATTTGTTAACCAGAAAACAACCCTTTTTGTGTCAATGAAACAAAAACTAAAAAAAGGGGTAAATTGACCTTGGAAATTCTTCTATAATATGCGATAAAATTTAGGTATGTCCATAATTTTTTTTCGTCTCGGATCAAGGGCGCATAAAAGTTTCCTCAACCCGCGCATATAACGTACATTTCAAACCATAGGTGTTCATGAATTATAAAGCTAAAGTTAGGTGAGGTGTTCTCTTCATGTGGTTGTGGGGGTGATGACGATGACGATGATGATGATGATGATGATGAATCCCTCTCGTGTGCCGTGTGGTGTTAAACAATATTGGGTTCGTTCGTCCGAGTCACGTAGTATCAGAAGCATGGGTTAATATATAATATAATCGGTAAACGATTATTACGAACGAGTGAATATGCAGCACCCGCGCTGTCCATCCTTCCGTTGTATGCCCTGGATCTGTTGAAACTTTATTTATACACCAGCCGTATAGAATCTACTTTGCACCGTACCTACGGCATGACCGCTTTTCATAACCAACCTCGATTTCACATACGTACAACCTGCATTTTTGGACACTCGTTTATATTTCGTTATATTCATTTTTTCTGACCCGTTTTCATTATACGCTTAAAAAAAAACCAACAAAAAGAAAAACAAGATTGAAAGAATTTCATAATCTAAAAACTCTCTTATGGATCTGTAGCGTTTATTAATTATTTTAAGAATTTATATACAACAGCGCGAATGATGAAGATAAAAAAAAAAGTCAACAGGTGGGATAACGAGGGAGTGTGCGTAAATTATTTATTTATTTTTCTGTTTCTGTTTTTTTCTTTTATTCTTCCAACTTCATTTCAGGTAGTTTCATTTTTGGAAAGTGAAAGTAAACGTTATTCTTTTTTTTTTTCGTCTTTTTCACTTCTCTCGTTATCAAGTAGGTATATCACCTACTTACCTTATGCGAAGTGAGCGGGAATTCGAGAACATAATATAATATAATATACACGGTGTGAATGCTGAATAAAAAAAGAGTTTTGCCGTTTCGGAATCGTAGTGTTTTTCTTCTTTTTTTTTTTGTTTTCTTGTTTGTAAAGTAAATTTTTTTTCCCATCTCTCCAAAACACCCTCTTTTGCATCGGCACTGTACCGTACACTGTAGGTACTGTATATTTTACCGTGTAATAAGATCTATACGTAACGATTAAGAAAAGAAAAAAAGTCAGTTAAAAGAAATGATCAGAGAATAGAAAACTAAGAGTAAAAAGGGCGACGAATGAAAAGAAAGTTAAACAAAGGAAAGACAATGAAGAAGTGGTAAAAGGAAAAAGAAAAAGAAAAGGTAGAGGTAAAAAGAAAAAAATATAATAAATGAAATAACAGAGAGAAAAAGGGAAAAGAAAATGAACAACTTGTTCTCTCGAGGGGCAGGAAGAAGAACGTGACCGTCGTATACACCTTAATTTTTGAACGTGTATCCGTACACTCTAGTATACATGGGCAAAAAGGTTCGAAGGGTGTTCGGGGTCAGAGCGCGAGAGGGATGTTACGTTGTTTCAGCGACGCCGCCGCCAGATTGCGAGACTGTACGATTGCGCGTGTTATGATATTGTTTAAAATATTGTGTTGGCGCCACCATCTAGTGGTTTTGGATTGAAATAATTTTCATCGTCCGTGTTGATTGGTGGTGGTAGTGGTTGGTCGGTGGTGTGGTATTCAATACCCCGACCAATGGTGACCTCATATCCACACTACCACCGACACTCCCATCCAACCAAGTTTCTCTGGATATCTCGTGCGTTTTCGTGCGACCTCCAACGAGTAAAAGAATGATCGCGATGTTTCGGCTCGTATTCCGAACATAACCGAACTACGTTTCCGCCCCACTTCGTGCCTTTCCTCCCCCTCACTTCGCGTCGTACCTACCCCTCCCGCCCCTCTTGCCCCCCTCATTGGAGTTTGGTAAACCCTCCCGCCTTCACGTCGCTTCGTCGTCGTCGTCGGCGTTTCTCTAGTTTGTTAACGGTCCGGGTTACACGGCGCAGCCGACTGCCGCGCGACACCTCTCTATTCGGCGGCTCTCAGGTCGACTTTCTGTCCCTGTGTTGTCCACCATTTTCACGTTGAATATACCTAACAGTACGGGGACTACGTTCGTTCGATCGTTTCGGTTAAGTTCGCGTTACGCGTTTGTTCTATTCTAATTGAAAGTAAGGAGATACGAGCATACAAGAGAATAAATGATACGAACATATGCATAAAATAAATGAATAAATTTAATGAATGAATAACAACAAAAAAAAGAAGAAGAAGAAGAAAAAAGAGATAAATAAATAAATAAAGTATTTTCAAAATCGCGGATTTATCGTGATCGCATTAATATAAACATCGCAGTCGTCGGTCAGTCAGTCAGTTGTGTTGAGTCGAGTTGGAAGGATTATACTGTATTATGACATAAAATGAAATAGAATGGGAAACAATTGAATAACATAAAACATAAGTGGTTGTCAGATTGAGAACAAAAAAATTGAAGCAAAAAACAACAAAAAAAAATAAATTTATAATCACGATAGAGGAAAATTTGAGTTCCTTCACGAAGAAGATATAAAAGGAAAAAAGAAATAAGAAGATAGAGACGGAAAATCGTATATGGTCGAAATCATCCAGTGCAGGACACGAACATTCGTTGATATAAAACCACCAGGGATTTACGACGCCGCCATCTTAAAGATACTCAACGGGGGGTCGTCGTTTTGCACCGAATATTTGAAGTATAACTATTTGTAAGAATAAAAGAAATGAAATAAAATTTGAAAAACGATAAATAAGATGTAATGAATTGAATGAATAAATTTGGATAACGTGAAAATATCAATGATTTTTAAATCAATACTCTGACGGAAACAACGCTCCGAGCTTTACGTATTTTCGAAAGAGACTATCATCGTTCAACGGTCATATTCAGATATTGCCTGTAGTGAAACGAACAGCTGTATTTGTAGTTTATTTATTTGAACGAAGAAAAAGGAATTGGAAAGAACAAAAAACAAGAACTGAACACAAGAGAAAAGAAGAGCAAGAACGAAGGAAGAGTCCATTGGATAATAAAGTGGTACGAGAATTATCGGGACACGGGTGTGTTACCTCATAATCGTAAAGTGTTAACATTGTTACTAAAAGTACCATAACTAATAACGCTCGAAGGTGACGACCGCGACGGGGTGAAAGATGGCGCGAGTCAGGGACGAGGAGTGTTGACCCATTTCCACGGTCTACGTTACGTTACTTCATCGATAGTAGTAGCGGTGGTGGACTTGTGGTGAAAGTGGTGGTGGTGGTGAGGTGTTTATGTTAATGTTATTGTTGTTGTTGTTGTATTTGTCGGTCGCATAAATAAAGCAAGAGAAAAAGTGGAGTACGCAAATATATATATCGTCTCGATAACCGTCCAAAGGATAACAAAAAAAAAGAAAAGAAAAAGAAGAAGAAGAAGAAGTGCCACCCCTCCATCTTGATAAATCAACTCAATCGGAAGACTACCTTATCTTGAGAACAAAAAAAAGAGAAGAAATTTTTGTTTCTTCAAAAAAAGTCAAAAGTTCATTACAACAAACGGGAGTGGATAAAGATTCGTTGATCGATTATTACCTGTATAATTGTCGCCATTAAATTATACGGTGATTATAATTAAATCGGCCAAAATTCTGAAAAAATTTGACATTCGTGGAGCCCTGGCAGGGTCCGCGGGTGCTTCATCAAAAATGGGCAACAATGCCGCAACGGCAAACAAAAAAGTTGACGCAGCAGAAAGCGTCAAAGAATTTCTTGATCAGGCTAAAGAAGACTTTGAAGAGAAATGGAAAAAGAATCCAACGAATACGGCCGGTTTAGATGATTTTGAAAGGATAAAAACACTTGGTACGGGTTCGTTCGGAAGGGTTATGATAGTACAACATAAACCTACCAAGGAATATTACGCCATGAAGATACTCGATAAACAAAAAGTTGTTAAACTCAAGCAAGTTGAGCACACGTTGAACGAGAAACGTATACTTCAGGCCATAAGCTTTCCATTTTTAGTATCATTACGTTTTCATTTTAAAGATAATTCGAATCTTTACATGGTACTCGAATACGTACCCGGTGGCGAGATGTTCAGTCACCTAAGAAAGGTTGGAAGATTTTCCGAACCACATTCAAGATTTTACGCAGCGCAAATTGTTCTCGCATTTGAATATCTCCATTACTTAGATCTGATATACAGGGATCTGAAACCTGAAAATTTACTCATCGATTCGCAAGGTTATCTCAAGGTCACAGATTTTGGTTTCGCCAAGAGGGTTAAAGGGAGGACGTGGACGTTGTGCGGAACACCCGAATACCTCGCACCTGAAATTATACTTAGCAAGGGTTACAACAAGGCTGTCGACTGGTGGGCACTCGGTGTTCTCGTTTATGAAATGGCCGCTGGTTATCCACCGTTTTTTGCCGATCAACCGATTCAAATATACGAAAAAATTGTTAGCGGCAAAGTAAGATTTCCATCACATTTTGGTAGCGATCTTAAGGACCTTTTGAGAAATTTACTTCAGGTTGATCTTACGAAAAGATATGGCAACTTGAAGGCCGGCGTTAACGATATTAAAGGTCATAAATGGTTTTCGAGCACCGATTGGATCGCCGTTTTTCAAAAAAGGATCGAAGCCCCTTTTATACCGAGGTGTAAGGGCCCGGGTGATACGAGTAATTTCGACGATTACGAGGAGGAAGCGTTAAGAATCTCGTCAACGGAAAAATGTGCAAAGGAATTCGCAGAGTTTTGAACTAACAAATATCGAGGATTATTTATCATCTTAATATTAAACCGATGCTCCAAGAGAAAGAAGAAAAGAAGAAGCAGAGAAAGATGCAGATTGATAATGATAAAAACAAGAACAAGAATAATATGGGGTGAAATCTGTTGCAGCTGCACCTCGTCGTTTTTCGCACTCGTCGTCGTCGTCCTTGTTGTTGTTCTTGTAGTCGATCATCGCGCGATTATAATGACGACGATTTTTAGAAAAGGGCAACCAAAAAAAAAAGAAAAAATAAACAATTTCAATGCCCGTTAGTAAAGGGGCTCGAAGAGTATGGAAAAAAAACAAAAATAAAGTAAAAATAAAAAAAAAAAAAACAATCTCTGCACGGGGTAGTTCCTAAAGTGTGAAACGAAAAAGAGAAGAAGAAGCAAGTTAAAAAAATGCAAACAAAAAAAAAAAAAAAAAAGACACGCGATTCTGATACGTGCAGTTACCGGCTGATGCAAAAAAATACATTCGCGATCTTACGAAAGGGTCGTTTCCCATAAAAAAAAACAACAACAAAAAAAAATGGGTTTACATGTTTCCCTCGATGCTGAGAATATCCGGAATAGACGGAGCTGCGGAAGAAAAAGAAAATGTAGAGGAGAGAAAAAAAAAAGAAGAAACGACGTAAAACCGAAGAAGAAGAAGGAGAGGAGGAGAAAGGAAATCGTATGTGATGAGAAGAAAAAAAAAAAAGCGAAGTTGATAAGGAAATCGAAGAAAAAAAGTGAATAAATAGTTTGATATAATTGATTAAATAATTGAATAAATAAAAGATTTAAATTATAAAAAATAAAAGTGAGAAGCTTGATGATGATGATGATGATGATGATTATGATGATAATGAGAAGAAGAAGAAGGAAGAAAGAAAGAAAAAAATAAATAAATAATAAGAAAGGAAGAAAACAGAATGATATATTATTACAATATTACAATAGTGAAGTACTAAGCGATCTTGATATGGAAAACCTTGTTGTATAACCTTCCGTTAGTTTCTATGTATACATAATTATTTGTGTGTGATATATGAGGGTGTGTGTCGTGCTTTTTGAGCTGCTATAAGTTTGTCGCGTTTCGTCGCGAGGGGGTAAAGAGGGTTTTGGAAGGACGGGGGGGAACGGCGGAAAAGGAGGTGGAGATAACTGAGATAATATATTATATACCTACCTACCTATATATATGTATATATATATAATATATATATATATGTATTCTATTTATATATTATATATATAAATTATATTTTCAAGTCTGTAATGGTACGAAAGAAAGAAAGAAAGAAAGAAAGAAAGAAAGAAAAGAAATTTAATTAATAAAAACAGATTGAGATTTTGATTCATTATGTATAGCCAGAATACCTGCTACCGTAACTTACCTCTCAATATGTATGTGTATATATTATATATATATCATATAATATATATGTATATATATGTATTTACCTATACTTGTAGTCGTCGCTGCATGCTGTTGCAGCTGCTGCAGCTGCTTGATAATTCACTCACCCAATCACTCTATATAAGTCAGTCATTATCACCAAGTTGTACACTATAGTATATATGTATATAGTATCTGTATTTATATATATATACACAGATATAGAGATATATAGATATATACACATACGTATGTACATGTATATGATTATATTAGAATATAGTTAATGCTGCTCTGCACTAGAACGCTATTGTATAATTATTACTGTACGTCGCTAACGCTGTTGCTGCTGCTGCTGCCGCTGCTGCATTTGCTGTTGCATTTGCCGTTGCTTGCGGAGCTGCATCTGCAGCAGTTTTATATAGAAGTAAAGACGATTAGTAAACATCCTTATATGATGCGTATATTTACGATGTGCTTGTCTTTCCATTCGTACATACCTATAACATTACATTATGTCGCTTAAGGCGAAACTCATTCAAACATAAAACATTCATAATCATCATAATCACCATAATCATAATAATCATCATCATCATCATCATCATCCTTAAAAGATATGGTATAGTTTCGTAATAAATGTGTGATGAAAGAGACGCTCGAGTTTCAAGATAATATTGTAAACTATTCTTATTTATATTACACTTATGTATGTGTATATATATACATCTTTAAAGATTTCTATTGTGTAATCTCAAAAATTATTATTATTATTAATTTTTTTTTCTTCTCGTTATTGCTATTATTATATCACGCGTCTTTTTTATATTTTATTTGAGTTTTTTTTTTCCTCATTTTATCTGACCGTAATGGTTTAAAAAAAAAACCAAAAAACACAACAAATTGAATTAACGATCTGAAACTTAATTTTGTTAAGAAAAAAAATTTTGATTCTCCTTTTTTTCTTCTTTTCTCTGATCTTATATTTATTATTGAAATTCCTCGTTGTCGTGGTCCCGATGGTTGTTGTAGTTGTTGTTGTTGTTGTTGTTGCTGTTATATTGTATCTTTTTTTCTTTTCTTTTCTCTTTCGTAATTTTTGTTTCTTGAACTTTTGCTTCGTACTACGAGAACCAAAAAATAGAAGAAGAGAGAAATATTGCTAAAAAAAAAAGAAAAAAAAAGTCAACTATCTATAATGGCATAGCGCATAGCTTTTTATTAATCTCATAAGCGACACGAAAACCGCAAAGCCGAGCAATTCAATGTGGGTAGTGAAATGAGAATTGTTCCGTCGTCTGTGAATTTTTTTTATTTTTTTTCTCCTTCTTTGAGTCTTTTATTCTTCTTGTTTCGTCATCTATTTGTTTATATTTGTAAATATCTATATAATGTAATGATATACCTATAAAAAAAAGTGTGTATTGTGTTTTTAGTAATGTATAATATAATTCTATATATGTTTAATTAAAGTAAACGTGAAGAGAAATAAAGCAAAAAAAAAAAGAAAGAAAGAAAAATGAAAAAAATAATCATTAGATAAATCTATAGAAAACTGAAAGAAAAAAATTTCTTTTTTCAAAAAAGAACTAGAATAACAACATAATGCAACAACATGTAATAATATATATATTATATATATATATATACACAGTGACGTGTCTAACATCAATTTTCGAATTTTCGAATACGTGTGTATGTTGGAAGAGAAAGAAAAAGACAAAATGAAAAAGAAAAGGAAAAGGAAAAGGAAAAGAAAATGAAAGAAAGAAAGAGGCTTGAAAATTTTAATCTCACAAAAATCTATACTAACTAAGTGAATGGAGTGAAATATTTCCATCGTATGATATGTGTGTGTGTATATACATATATAAATATATATAAAAATATAATATATACACGTATGTGCACTGCACTTATCGTATTATAGCGTGAGCATCAATACGGAACAGTTTGAAAATAGGTATTCTTGTTGTAAAAATAGTTGATGAAATACGATTGAAAAACAATTGAAATACGGAAACACGAATAGTATATTATATTATAAAATGGAATTTCTCCTACGAACATGCATATACCTATACGTGTATATCGGTTTTCTGAATTTCCAATACATTTCTCCATTAAATTGTTTTCTATACGTACATGGGAAATTGAACGATCTTTCTATCCTGTTTCTTTTTTTTTTTCGTTTCTGTTTTTATTTTCTTTTGCGCCAACAAAATGGCGGCGAAGGTATATATATATGAATACACACGTTTTTTTTTTCCATCCAGTCACGTGAATAAATTTGTTTTTGAATTTTTTTTCAACTTTAAAACACAAAATAAAAAAAAAATTGAATCTCACATTACTATATATATCCCCATCGTTGACAACTGACAAAACACACATATATATATGTATATATATATATATAGCACAGCGACATCGAGGCGTTTTCGCGTTTTTTCTCTCTTTCTTTTTTTCTCTCTTTCTTTTTTTTTTTCTTATTGCGAATCTCCCCTCCTGCCCTGGCATGAAAAAAAAAACAAACAAAACAAAAGCAAAAAAATAAACAAAACAAAACAAAAAAGAAAAGCAAAAAAAAAAAAACAGAAGTGAAATACTAAATAAAATAAAATAAATCTGTACGAGCTGCAGAATAATGATAATAATTAGTAAAATCATATCATCAACAATTATGGATATATAGATAATAATAATTAAATTGTATAGATGAAAATTGAATACATTGTTGTTTTATATAGAGTCGCATCAAATAAATTATATATATAATATATAGTATACATATATTATTATCAACTTCTTCTTCTGCTGCTGCATCCGTAATTTATTTATGAAAAAACCAAACAAAACAAAATTTAGACGAAAAAAATTGAATAAATAAATAAATATAATATTGAAACAAAAAATAAGAAAACAAAACAAAAAAAAAACCAGCTATATACTTACAACCATATTGTAAATAAATATTATATATTATATCTTATTATATTATATTATATTATATTATATTATATTTCATTATATTATATATATGTGATTAATTTTAGTATCGTATAAATTATATAAATATATGCGTTTAAATAAATTATTATTATTATTATCATTGTTGTTACATTGTTATTTTTTTCACTATTTAATGTACGTACTACACATATACATTATACATCGCAAATTTATACCACGATAATTTTTTTTTCCTTTTTTTTTTCATACATAAATATATATTTTTCCTTGTTGTTTGAATCGTTTTTTCCTCCGTCATTTTATATAATTCATTCACCGAAGAAACATATAATGAATTAACCAACATGTGTAATATCAGTGTTCGTCGTACAATACGGATCACGATCGATCGATCCTGATTCTTGAAGAATGAAAGAAAAGAAAACGAATAAAATAAATTGACCGAACAAAAAAGCAAATGCAAATTTTGCCAACAGGTGAGACAAGTGAAATTTATCAAAAAATTTAACGTTATTTATAATGTTGGGTGCAGATGTCGTGCAACAAAATACGTCCACGATTCTTTTTCTATTTTATTTTATCTTCATTTGAAAAACTAAAACAAAAAAAAAATTTCGTCCTTTTGTTTTTAATTATTATTATGATTATTATTACATAAAGTGTGTGTTATATATGTGTCATACTTGCATACTTATATACATATAGATATATATAAATCGGTTGTTCTGATGCGATTATTTTCGTAATCTGAAACATTTATTGTTTATTAATCATTACAATAATAATTATGTAAAACAAAGTGATTGCTCCGCGTTACATAACACAACATTTACGCAATAGTAATATGTATCTATTAATATATTCGTATACAAGTACATACATATATTTATTCACACACATCGCGATTATCATTGTCATTATTTTAATAGATATTGTTGCTCGAAGAAAAAAACAAAAAAATAAAACAAAATAACCAAAACCAGAAACTAAAAATTTCACGTTTCTAATATCTCTGGTTGTTTGTTGAAAAAAAATTTAGTTGTTGTTATCATTATAGTTATTATTATTATTATTTTGTCCTATCAATGACATACACGTACAGTTTACATAGATTACTATACATATATACACGTGGTATCGTATAGGTAGGTATATATTTGTGTCCAGTATATATGCATAGCAAATAAAACGCAATATGAAAAAAAAAACAACAACAAATAAATAAACAAATTTATCGATTAATTAATTTGAACAAAAAAAAAGAAAATAAAAATTAATTAATTAAGACAGACCGGAAACATATAAGAGAGTGTTTTGCAGAAGATAATTATAGTATTGGGAATCTCATCGTGGATCGTTGGATATATCGATATATTAATTATATTAATTTATTATAATTTGATAATGAATATCAAAGATATTAACGATGTATAAGCGATAAAATAAAATATAGTAATAATAATAATAATAATATTAATAATAATAACAATAAAAATAGCAACACCAAACACCAATAGAATTTAACAATGTATATTGATAATGTATAAGATTATTATTATTAATAATAATCCTAATATAATAAAAACACACATATATATATATCTATAATAAATAATATTGATATTTTGTAGATCTATATTATTAAATAATGCGACGTGTACGACAGTGCAGTAAGATATTATAAAAGTAACGATAATAATCGTCGCGATCTCTTCGGTTTTCATCGCGTAACTAGTTTGAAAGGATTTGCGGTTTGAACTGCTTTTAATAATGGTTAAAAGACTCGCTGGACCTGCCTGCGTTTACCGATGCTGCAGTGCATCATCGTGAATGTCGTTTTGATGTTTTTCTTATTATCTCGTTAAAGAATTAGAGAGAACATTACATAAACATGCACACATTTATAGGTACATATATATATATGTATATAATTTACACCACCGCACGTGTGTGTATGTAACATACGTATGTAGGTATATATACCATTAAATATAACTTTGGATCGGATCATTCGATGCGCGCAGGTTACGGAATGTTCAAGTGTGTCTCTCTTCTCATGTTGCAGCAGCGATTTGAAAGATTTTCTTATTTTTTTCCCCTTAGGTTTTTTCTTTTTCTTTTTTCTCTCTCTTCAAGTTATATTGTATACATATGGGGCATATTCCGCATGTGAAATCGACCACATCGACGAAAAAAACAAAATCGTCCCAATTAGTCAATTTTTGAAGAAGTCTTTAGTGCAGGGGTAGAAAGACGAAAGAAAAAAGTTTCAGCAAAATCAAAAGCGATCGGGTTTAAAAGTGGTCGGATATCTCACATGGAATTACCCATATTAAATTATATCTGTACAAGTATAATTTAGATCTTTGCCGCCAAAAGTTCATCGTTATTTCACCATTTAGATTATACCTCGAGTCAAACGGGATCTTGCGAATAAGATAAAAAATATTTAATTTTTGGGTCATCGTTTTTATTTTATTTTTTAATTTTTTTAGTTTCTAACGGAAAAAAAAGAATAGACGAGGAAAAAAGATAAAAGTAAAAGAAATTTTCTACGCAACGGTAATAATAACAATATCAATGATAATGATGATCGTATTAATAATAATAATAATACTAATAATAGTAATATAAAATTGGTGCGGTTATGTGCAGAATGCAGTTTGATATTTGAATGATAGAAACCAGCGCGAGTGTTAATGTAAATCGGGTTACGAAATCAATCGAAACTCTTCATAAGTTATAAACTTACATATTATATGTAGCTATAATACACGATGATTGGAAACGCCTTCGATTTAGACTGGAAAGTTTTCTCCTTCTCGTTTTATAACACACAACGTTCCGATTATATGCGTGTATATAATATTCCATATGATAATTCAGCCTTTCGTTTTTCGAAGAATTAAATGGATACGTATATAATTATAATGTCAGTATATACCATATGATATTGTTACAATATACGTGTCCATACACATATCGTGTTATGTGTTGTTTTATATCCTGATTAACTATTTTATTTTTTCTGCTTTATTATTTATTCGTTTCTTTTTTTCTTTTTTTCTTCTTACCTTTTTTTTTGTTCCCCCGATCAACCTCCTATCGCTGTGTATTAATTAACGAAATTTTCAATTTCCGTAAGGAATTTCTATAATATCGCGAACGTCTGTTATAATTCGAAAAAAAAGAATAAAGAAAAAAAGGAACTGATATTAATTAATGCAGCGTAATGTTGAATTTTTCTTTTTTTTTTCACTCCGATCGCTTCTTTCACACATATGCGTATAGATACGTACTTATACTTCATTTGGATTTCGAAAGGTCTGTTAATTAAATGACAGTTTATTATACGGTGCACTAATTATAGAAACGTTCCATATACACATACACATACAGTATGTATACATCGTTATTTACATATGGATATGTGCTGCAGATGGGAGACGTGGTGTATTAAATCTCGAAACTCTGAATTAGCAACGAAACAAAAAAATCAAACCGTGTCTTGAGGATTTGAAAAAAAAAAATTCTCTCAAAAGACTGAAGAAATAAACTGAAATAATAACGTGCATTTAAGAAAAAAAATCCAAAAAATCCTTCGCTGCAATGAGAGATCGATCTCGAAATGAAAATTCAACAATTGGAAGAACAAAAAAGAAGATTAAAGAAGATTGAGGAACTTTTTTTTATTATTTTTTTTTAACAGTTAACATCGTCATTATTGATGCTTACTGGATCACAACTATATATTGTATATTAGGTATATAGGATTACATACGATCATACCAAGATATCAATTTCCAATTGTTTTTGTTTACGCCTATTTTCTTTCCTTTTTTTTTCACTCTTCTTTTTCTCTTTCATTATTATTACCATTGATAATTATATGATATATTTTTTCCTTTTGTTTTTGTAAATATATTGTTTCAATGATAATATATGTGTACACATGAATCCTGATATAAATTATTGTATCGCGTTTTTTTAATTGAATGGAAGAAAAATAAAGATAAAATGAACAAAAGGAAGAATAAAAAGAATAGATTGGATAAAAAAAAACGTTAATAATTAAAATTATGCATCTGATCGCGTAAATTATGCGATTCTTCATAATTTTGTTAGACGTTAATTTGTTTTAGTTGAGAACTATCGAAGACGTGGTAAAAAATCCAAATGAAATTCATCATTATCGTCATCAATGCGATTGAATAAAATGGAAAAACAAGAAACGGAAATATTTAGAAAAAAGAAAACAGAAATTCATATCTAGGGGCGTCACCAACAGTTTTATGTTCAATGACGTACGCAGATACGCGTAGGTATTCGTATATGCACGTACCTGTGGCGTACGTACCGTATGACGTGGTATTACATAATAGATTAATTATTATCTCGAGCAGAAAAATCAGCGGGGGAAAAATAACGATCGATCGGTTTTGAATTTCCCGCCTTTTTCCACGTCGTTTCATTACTCTCCCCACTTATTGTTGTATGTGAACCGCATCCCTTATGCGGACAAGAAAAGCTCCTAAAATAAATTAAAAAAGAAACAAAAAAAGAAACTACATTTGTTTCAACCCGAGCATCTCGAGCTGCGGCGCAATCATTGATATTACTCTTAT
Organism: Athalia cordata; assembly: GCA_963932425.1. Taxonomy (NCBI): domain Eukaryota; kingdom Metazoa; phylum Arthropoda; class Insecta; order Hymenoptera; family Athaliidae; genus Athalia; species Athalia cordata. The sequence continues at coordinate 5,307,208 of OZ010627.1, forward strand.
TATTATTATTATTGTTATTATTATAGTTATCATTATCATCGTTAATGGTTATTAATTATAAAATCGAATCATCCCATTGTTATGTATTATCATCGTTTCTTGAATGAATGAAATATATATTTATTATAACATGGTATGTAGGTATATACTATGTAGAAAAAATATCTCCATCAATTTATTTATTATATATTATATTATTAATAATTCGTTAGATCTATATACTTGTGGATTATTTATTTATTATGTATATAGGTACTGTGTTATGAAACAAAAAAGATCAATTCTCATCTGATATCGTATTGTACCAATATTATTACAGTAATCAAAAGATCATTATTGTTAGCGATGAGGATAAATAAAAATAAATTTTAAATTATGTGGTGATGCAGTCGAATTATTATATGAAAAAATAATTAATATAATAGTTAAATGTATAATCGAATGGAAAAATGAAAAAAATAAATAAATAAAACAAAAAAAAAAATTCAATATTAAAAGAATAGAATTTTCTTAATTTTCGACGATCGAATAAGGTGATCGTCCAATCAACTTGTGGGGTGAAAATTTTGAAAAGAAAAGGAGAAAATGAGGAAAATGAGAAAATAAAGTACGGATAAAACGGAATTATAATAACAAAAAAAATATATATATATTATATATATATTAGGTAATAAAAAAAAATGAAAAAATTATCATCAAGCACATACATATATATAGGTATATTATATGTATATAGATATTCGGTTTGTTGCCAATGAATAATTAAATTCAATACATATTATATAATATTTCTAATTATAATAAAACTAATCGACAATTAACAATCAATATTTTTATTGAGTTATTATATATAGGTATTTTTTGAGATATGGAATGTGGATTTGATGATCGTTGTGATAAGAATACATGAAATATTTATAAAATAAAAAAAAAATAGCAAAAAAAAAACCCAAAAAACAACGCGGAACGGTTATACCATACACTGATTTGCTTAATGATTGGATATTAAATAAATAAACGAATAGTTACATTAATTAATCGATGATTAATAATTCAAAATATTATTAATTATTATTATAATATTAAAATATTATAAGGTAATTGCGAAAACACGGGTCATATATATGTTTATAATTATACACACTATATATATATTATAAATATTATAATTATATTATATTATATATATATATAGAAATAATATAATAGACATGAATATTATAAATGATATATAATACATATAATACTAAATTAAATTGAATTAATTATATATATATCTATATTATTTAATATACATTTAGAGAGTATGTATTTATATAGTCATACGATTAATAACAAACTGTGGCTAAAACGAACATTCTTCTCTCTCTCTCTCTTTTTCTCTCCGTTCGTAGTTTTTTTTTTTCATTTTTTATACATACATATATTTATATATATGTAACGCAGGCGACTTTATGCAGCAAAACTCCTACGCCACCGTTGATTATTCCTTAGTTAAAACCACTTCCGCTCGCGGTTGAGTTTCAATTAAAAACCTACTTTTTCTATACATACACACAACACATGTAGATCTTACGTAGGTTGAGTAGGCGAACACGCTGTAAATGAACCAATGATACGAATTATTAAATTCTCTATCTTGCTGCGTTTTTTTTTCCCGATTTTTTCTGATTTTTTTTTGAGTCCTTATTCGAGGTACGCGGTATATAAATTCACTATCCGGCTTATCTGTACTGGATAAAAATAGTAAAACGTATCTATACGTATACATAAGTATTTAATTTAGAGCTTAATATGTACAGATATCTGAACCTATACATAGAATTCAACTTTGCATCCAGACAAATGCAAGGTCATTTCCGGTTGTTACATCTATACATATATGTACAATAACGTCATACGTGTAAAAATAATCGCGTTTCATTCGACGGGTTTCTTTGCACACACACACACACACGTATAGACCGTTAACGGATAAATATTATATACTTACACATACATGGATATATTCATAACTTTTTTTTTTTTCATCTAATTTTGATACACGTATGTCGTACAGCAAAATTTAAATATACACGAGTTTGAGGATTGGAAAAAATAAAAAAATTAAAAAAGAAGAAAGGTAGCAGAAAAAAAATTATGAGGAGTTAACAAAACGAAACGGAGACCCGACGCGCGACGTCCAGTTTTGACGTAACGGCGCGTCGTGTACGGAGGGATGAAAATATAGGGGTAATAACAATTGATCGACGTGCGCGACGACGGCGAAATATAATACAATATATAATGTATGTATTTATCGTACGCTAGATATATATATATATGTATAACGTACATTATGTACAAAACACCACTGTCTTTTATCGGAAGGGGGGCGTGACGTCGGTAGAATCGTCTATGACGTAGTTGGGCTCACTCAACCGTCGAGCTTTACAGCCTGCGAAGCGCCTAATGTTGTTAATTTCGCTACGTTGCCTTCGACCTCTTTTTCCTACCTCGTACCCCCTCCCCCGCCCCCCTGCCCCCCGAAATCCATATGCTTTATCCATATCACCCTGCCTTTCCGCAGCGAAATTCCACCGTATACAATTTTACTCTCGGCTATCGTGTTCTGTTTTATTTTATTTTATTTCTTAGTTTTTTTAAATTTTTTTTTATACACCGGTATGCATATATGTACGTACGTACGTACATCGAACATATGTATACATACACTACGCGCTATCTCGCTCGTGAACTTGGTGTACGAAATTAGAAACAAAAAGAAAAAGAATAAATAAATAAATAATTAAATCAAATATAACAGAAGAAAATATTTGTGGAATACCGCAAGAGACTGCTGGACAAAATAGAATCAAAAAACTTGGATGGCAGAAAAGTGGGTGGAGGGGGGAGAAGAAGGGTGAAATGGCATGAATTACTATACATGAATAATAACGAAGAACTTGCGCTCTTTTGCGTATTGTGTTATCGTTTTTTTATTTTTATTCGAAAGAAATTTTTTTTCGTTAATTTTTGTATTCATAACACTGACGTAATCTTTGAACTTAAAATTGGCTGACGAAGCGGTGGTTAATGGTAGCTCGCTTTTTTTTTCTTCAATTTTTTTTTCTTTCAATTTTTTGCTATTCATCACTTTTTACCAAGCTGTTTTATAATTTATGCATGATAGGCATATATTTTAATCTGCGGTTTATACGGGTTCAATATACATCAAGGGCTGAGAACTGGAAGGGTGTAACCAACAGAAAGAGGAATTTTGTTGCCATCGAACGTACACTGTCCCATTTTTTGGCTCTACCTAATACAGTAAGTGAATATCATGTTATTATTACATTCTATAATATTCTTGTTCTGATCGTATCGATCTTTAATGATTTGATGGTTTGGTTTAGAACAAAAATGTTGTATTCTTGATTTTGATAATAATGGGGCGCTAACTTCACAGACGTACGTCCGGTCAGGTTGATTGTGAATCGGCTTCGCGGCCAAGCGCGCGTTTGGACAACCTTTTCGTGTAGCTGGGCCGGCTGCCAAAGGTTGTCCAAACGCGAGCTTGGCCGCGAAGCGAACACAATCAACCCAACCGGGTGTACATATCCGACGATTCTACGTCCCAGACTACTTGATGTTTCTTCCTCTATAGGCGGCTGTGTACGTAGAAAATGGTTAAGAATAATCATCTATTTTTGAACTATGCGTCTTGTCAGATTTTAAACTCTGTTTTCATCGCGATAGTATCTTTAGCTGTCCGCGCGACGATTGCAAGGAATCGGCGGCCAGTCGAACGGAATATTTTTTTTTCAAACTATGTATTTAAAAAAAAACTTTTTTTTTTTATTTCTTCTTTCGAAGCCGAGTTTAAGATTTTGAAAATATTTCAGACGTTTCAGACTCGATGGAGTAATTTAATTTCTATCGCCTCACAAATTCTGCTCACGAAGGCTGCACAGCTGCACTTGACTAACGATATTAGACGTTCCTTACGACTACGAACTGTTCCGACGTAGACTTCCGTTTATGCGATTTATTAGTGCACTTGGAATACATAAGGTATATATATACGTGTGCATACACATGTCTTTAATGTGGTGTACGTACACGATCACGTTTATATAGGAATAATAATTGCCTAGAGTTTAGCAGCGGTACTCATAGATAGCACGTTCTCTCTCTCGACTATATTCTTACCCTGCGACTGCCTGCGTGCAATTAGTCTAATTAGCAATCGTAATAATTGCGGCATTGTCGGTATAAAGATATCGTTACGAATCGTATCTATGTAATATCATATCGGTATCAAAGTTAAAATAGCCGATTCTACTGATATACGCGGAGCGAAAAAGTTTTGATATCTCAGTTCTCTATTAGTTCTTATACCTTTTTTTTTTTTGAATTAATTATTGCACGTATCGAAAATATACGAGACGGAGTGAGAACGGAATTCGGCATACCTGTATATCGACTAGATACGATAGAGGATGTTAGGATTTGGTTAGAATTCATTTATTTTTTACCGTATAATCCATTTATCGATTTATCTTGGTCGCGCGCGGAAGAAGTATTATAGAGTTCGATTTTTTTCTCTTTTTCTTTTGTTTTTCCTTTTTTTTTTGCAGCTTTGAAGCAGCGCTTTGAAGAGCTTGAAATAACCGCGAGTAACAAAGTATAATAGAGGGTGGTAAAAACGAACAAAGAGTCACATGCGCGAAGAGGGGTGGCGGATGATCCGAGTATACGAATATTATATATAGGTATATAGGGGAGGTCGGATTTATCAATGACCTCAAGTGCCCGATTCTCATTCTTCATCTTTTGCGATTCATCTTTTATTAAGAATTATGAATTCTTTCTTCTTCTTTTTTTGTATTCGGAAAAGAATCGGGATGGATTTCTCTTCCCTTTATTCTTATCATGTGCTCCGCTCTCTGTGATCACGTGGATCAAAGATCGCCGATTTTTGTCACATTTATCTTTTGATCAAATTCCTTGTTTTGTTTTATTTTTTTTTAGGAAAAAACCGTCGATTGAATTTTCGTTTTTTCGATCCTATTCGATCAGCCTACTATGGATACCTATGGATATACTATGCAATAATCCTCGAATTATATCCTCGTCAGAAATACGTATACATATATATCTATATATTTTCGTTCGATGCGTGCCATGCAGTGGCGCAAAGTCCCAGGGCTCTAAAATCAATACCCACCGAAAGCATCTCCGCGGCGCTCTACTCTGCAGACTCCTCTGGTGTTTGTTCTATACCTGCTCCCATCCCTTTCGGATACACCCTTTCATTTCCGTTACTTTCTTTGATTCTCAATTCTCTCTTTTTTTTCTTTTTTTTTGTTCCCTTTTTTTTCCTCCAGCTCTTCCCGATTATATCGTTGTACACCGATCGCGCATCGAGGGGTAGCAACTCGTAATTTTGTGATTTTTTAATAAATTTCATGCTATAAAGGCGTATCCCACAAATGTGAAGAGAACACAGACAAAAAACATCGAAATTTCAAAAGCCCAACAGTGGAACTTGGTTGAAAAATGAAAAGTACAAAAATTTTTAAACACTTTCATTATGATAATTATTTTCTTTCCACGATCTATCGATCCGTGTATCGATCATTCGGATTCGAATTATAAATTTGAAGCTTTTTTTCGCGTGCATTTTAGCACCAGAAGTGGGCGGGGCGTGGGGATTTATAACCTGTACAGCTGTATACCTTTATACGGCGAGATTTTGCCGGTGAATTGATTGTTATAATTTTTTTCTCTCTCTTTTTTTACCTGCCAGTAAGATTCGTGGATGACGTAATATATAATATTGATATTATGTATCCGATTCCTATGTATACATAAAAGGTTATAGCTACCATATATAATATACAAGTATAGAAATGGAAACGCGTGAGCTAGCCAGTTTGCAGTTTCGGGTTGGGGTTCGGCGACGTTTTCTCAAGGATTTCGTTTCTTTTTCCTTCTCCTAAATTTTTATGTCTCTCTTTTTCTTATAGTTTTTTATTATCGCGTGACGACATGTCAAAAATTTTCACGAGTTCAAAGAGGTTCTTTGCCCTGAAAATTATACTCGAAGCAAACCCGAACTACCTACCTTACCTATACCCTTATAATACCTCTTCATATTATACAAGGAAGTGATAAAAATTGATAAATCTTTTTTTTTTCTAGTCTTCCGTATGAAAAACTAGGAGCTGCAGAAATATAAAGTTGGTGGAATGTTTTTTTTCTGTCTCTTTTTTTTTTATTTTATCCTTTCTAAAATCAAATATATAAACAGAGATGATCAGCGAGCGATTCAATTTTGGAATATGTCGCAGACGTGCAGCTGTTTTTCCTGTATCATATATATTATACATGCTCATATCTCCTCATATAATTTTGGTCTCTCTGTATTAAAATATCTATAATTATCGATGCTGACGTGAATTTGATGTAGAAATTTCCTAGAGTTCGTAATTGTCGTCGTCGGCATTCGTCGTTGGTCAGCTGCTAAAGTCAAGGATTTTTCGCCGATTCCCGCGTTCCGTCAATTCATCCATCTGTATCATTTATATGATATCCTATGCTGCAGTTGAACTATTTATTACCTTTCTACAACAGATTTAGAAATAGTGCAGCCAAAAGTTCAAATAAACTCGATCGACCGTATAGGTATCTATATCTATGTAACGATAAAAATACAACCATTGTACCTATAGGAGAAGCTAAAATAACGATTGAAAAAACTGTAGAGATAATTGTATAAATGTAACCCAGAAACGTATGTATAAAATTCGTCAAAAATTCTAAGAAAATATAGAGAAAATTCTATCCGCAGTGAATAATTTCACAATTGCATTCACGTATTAATATTATGCATATCACCCATGTATATTACCTGTAACGTCTGAAGTTCTATAATTCTACAAAATATTATACTCAAAATATGTAGATAGACGCGGTAGACTAGAACTTAAGCTATAGGATAGCTGCCGATCTAAATTTAGTGTACAATATGTATACGTATATCGAAACCGTGTACCAAATTTTACGGAACACTGGGATGGAAATATTTGTTTGGAAATAAAAAACTACTCGTTTCTCAAGGAAAAGAGCAAAAAAAAAAAAACGAAAAATCAGAAAATCGGAAGCACTTTTTTTGCTGCTCAATTTTATATAAGAACGGTGCAAAATAATATATCTACTCGCATTCGTACAATTATTCGTGATCATTACGATCGAATAATACCTAGATATATACCTATATGGATGAATTTAGCATCGTAACGAAGTTAATTGGTGTATAATCAATATTTGAAAAATAATAAATAACATAAAAAAAAAAATCATACCTGCAGCACGTTCGTACCTATATTTGATTTGGCATCGTCAGCGGCTCGCATATATATATAATACATTTCACTCGTCATCTTCCTTGCCAATTAGTATATCGTGTATGTATGTATATGGTCGCCCAGGATCTGTTTTAAAAACATCATAGCAGGTATTATATCTTTTCGCGTAATAAAAAAAAAAAAGAACTAATTAGAAAAAAAAACTCGAGTCAAATTAGATGTATTATCCAAAAAGAGGTACAATATTAATTACCTTCCGGTTTACCAAACTAGAAAGAAAAAAAACAATCAAGTATAATAGAGGAATCGTATACATATAAGAATAGGAAAAAAAAATGAAATCAAAAACTAAATATATGAATTAACGAATAGAAGAATGAAAATTGAAACATAGTCCGCAGAGTTATATGTTATACGGTTGTCTTTGATGATCGTTAATACGAACTCCCACGCGAATTTATGGAACGTACCGTACGCTGCTGCTGCTGCAGCAATGACGACGGCGGTCGCAGCCCGCGGATTCATTCGGAACGGATTTGATCGTGACTTGCCCACGCGAGGTCGTTTTCAAGGTCTTACGCAGAGTTCGCTATCCTATAGACACTGATTTTATTCACTTGATTATCTACTTCTTTTTTCTTTTTATTTTTTTTGTTAATTCGTTTTTTTTCTCTCATTTTTTTTTCTTTTCTAAGGTGTAACGATATATAAACTACATGTTGGGAAATAATCGACTCATTCGTTATATATGTATAATTTATCTATATCTTGTGGAAATTTTAGATGACAATGATGATGATGAGGATATTGTGTGTATAATGTGTGGGAAATTATGAGACTAATTGATAAGCACGTGTCCAATTCGCGTGTCTATCAGAGTTTGCGGTATTTGTTTGTACGTTCAATTAGCAGCGGCCGTGCAGTACATATAGATATACGTGTCTGTATGAAATTTATTTTTTAAATAAATTAACAGAAAACCAAGATCGATATTTACGCACGTAGACGAGATATGTATAATATCATACCTTCATAGACTCATATATATTATATACATATTTATTTATTGATTTGTTTATTTAATATATATATATATTTTGTTTTTTTTTTCGTTTGCCCCTCCGTCCCGCGGATCGAGGATATGATTTGATAATTTTATTCACCGGTGACGGTGCAGCTTAACTTGATTCGATTTTTTTTTGAATTTATTTATTTATTCATTTTATTTTTTTTTATTTTAAACTTCATCGATATGTCACACAAATATATATTATACGAGGTCAATAAACCGTCGCGAATAATAATGACGGTATTAAAAATATTTATATGCATATGTGTTCGTGTATATAAATATATTTATATCATGTATATGGTGTCTTCCTTGTTCTTCACTTATACCACGATATATAAGCACCATCGGTTTTCGATTTTTGACATCCGCACATATGTATAGGTGCCTAGCTTTTATTTTTTCTTTTTCATAAAATGAATATTAGTCGCTTCTCATAAAATATACTCATACGTGGTGATTTTAACTTATATCTCCCGCGGTACAGTATAGGAATTTTATTTTCTCGTGAGAAATATATGATTGTGTCATTTTTTAACTCATCATCACTGTCTCGTAAAGATTATGACCTCATCTGTTTATGGGAATATTTTTCTTTCTTATTTTTTGATTTTTTTTTTTACCCCCATAAATGATATTAGCAGTTGTTGCGATCGGAAACTTTATACAAAAGCACCCTGTATATCGATTATGATATTTACGAGGGGGTAACCACTCAACATATAGGTGTCCCAACCATTTCACATTTCACAACTATTTTACATCATTTCATACCATTTCATGAGTATTCCACTAATAAGGATATCTCGATGGGATTTGTTCCTAGCTTGATTTACTCGACGGATGCGTGTTCCTGAGGTCAAAATACGTTAAAAAAGTATCCTGCAATCGGTTTTGAAAATACTTCAGTTTTTAGCTCAAAAATCGAAAAAATCCAAAGGAGTATACCTTAGATTTTTGTCGATTTTGGGGTCAAAAATCAACATTTTTTTAAATCGATGGTATGACCCTTTTCTAACGTATTTTGACGTCAGGAATTTGAATCTGCAAGTTAAATTGATCTATCTAGAAAATTGATCGAGTTATCGCCAATTTATCGCTCTGAAAAGTGAAAAAATGAGGATATTCTGATGGGATTTATTCCTAGCTCAATTTGATCGATGGATTCGTGTTCCTGGGGTCAAAATACGTCAGAAAAGTGTCCTACGATCGATTTTAAAAATACTTCATTTTTGGCCCAAAAATCGAAAAAATCCAAATCCAAATCCTTAGATTTTTGTCGATTTTGGGGTCAAAAATCGACATTTTTTTAAATCGATGGTAGGACACTTTTCTTACGTATTTTGACCGCAGGAACACCGATCTGCAAGCTAAATTGAGCTAGAAATAAATCCCATCGAGATATCTTCATTTTTTCACTTTGCAAGGCGATAAATTGGCGATAACTCGATCAGTTTTATAGATAGATCAATTTCACTTGCAGATTCGTGTTCCTGAGGTCAAAATACGTCAGAAAAGTGTCCTACCATCGATTTAAAAAAATGTCGATTTTTGACCCCAAAATCGACAAAAATCTAAGGTATACCCCTTTGGATTTTTTCGATTTTTGGGCCTAAAATGAAGTATTTTTAAAATCGATCGTGGGACACTTTTCTGACGTATTTCGACCTGAGGAACACGAATCTGCAAGTTAAATTGATCTATCTTTAAAATTGATCGAGTTATCGCGAATTTATCGCTTCGAAACGTGAAAAAATAAGGATATCTCGATGGGATTTATTCCTAACTTGATTCACTTGACGGAATCGTGTTCTTGAAGGTCAAAACATATTGTAACAAAACATTTCATACCATTTCACACCATTTCAGACCATTTCATGAGCATTCCAATTGTATTTCATATCATTTCAAAATTGACTGTCCCAAGTATTTCACAAGCGGTTACCCCCTCGGATATTTATGTGTGGGAAAATGACATTTCGATTGAATAAAAGATATTTTTGCAATTTTTGCCATTTCGGTTAATTACTTTTTATTCGTAATTTTCTTTTATGTAATATTTATCTGATAGATGTACAGAATATCGCGCTTCCCTTTTTTTTATATGTTTTCTCTTCTTTTTTGGAAAGTATTTTCACTTTATGCGAGTTTGCGGTGGTTTATTCTCTCGGCTTTCATCGCTTTTCAGTCTTTTGACTTCGACTTCGACTCGACATGAAGCGACGACGTAGCAGCTGTAGTTAGGTATATATATAGTATAAGGTACATACACCTATCGATCCCACCCGCCCTGCAGAAGTACGACGACGAGGAGCCCAACACCCAACATTTATACGTACCTACTTTATTATACCTATATCTCTATAATCGCAAGGCGACACGTCTCGCGACCGCGAAATGTCGAATATCATTTTTTCAAAATTTATTACAACTAATTACGAAATGAAAATAAAATTTTCTAGATTTTTTTTCAACAAAACAGACAATTGAAGAATTTTTTATTCACCATTCGTATACGGTAATTGCAAATTATTTCAAAATCGTTTAGGTATATGATAACAGTTAAAATCCGAGGTGCAATAAAATCGAAAATTCCAATAGATTTTTCAACTGTTCTAATTTACATAAATACCTCGTATATATATATGTGCTGACTTATGTGTAACGTCCTTGGTATGTACAAAGGTATTATAGTTATACGTACATCTATACACGTATACGGTGGTCTTTAGTCTGTAACCGAATTCGTCGGTAATTGTCGCTAATTAATTGACGGGCGGTTCAACCTATCTCCGGTTCACCCTATATAGTATAATACATATGGGTATGTAGATGGATACGTGTATGTATATAGGAACACATTATATACATGTCGTGCAGGTCGCAGACAGCACTTACCAAACGTCACTCTCCTCATCCCCATATCACATCGCATCACCCGTGTATTTTACCACGTTCAATCATCCTATATACTTAGTATGTATATAATGTACACATATACATATGTATATATATTTCACATACATCGGCGCCAATAAATTCTCATTTATTGCATCTCTACATATACACGATGCGGGCGGGAGAGGTATACCCGATTAAATTTTGCAGAAGAAAAAAAAACCAAAGATGTGCATGCGTTTTTTTAAAAAAAATTTCTTACTCGTCTTTCCGCAATTGTTCGAGTTTGCGTAATTCTTTTCACTTTATCTCGTTCGTGGGTAGGTGTAAGGTATACATAAGGTGTACATTTTTTTTTTGTTAATTTTTCGCTTCATTTTTTTTTTTTTCTAAATTTTTAGTTTCTCTACTTCTAAAAGCGGGTCAAATTTAGCTACGTCGCGGAATATTTTCGTACGACCGCGATCGGTGTCGTCCTATTTTTACAGCAGCACCAGCACACCGCAGCAATGGCAAGCAACCAACCAACCAACGAACGGAGCAACCAAGCAAAAGCCACATAGTATACGTAACGTGCCAGGAAATTTTAACGACACGTATACAAATATATATATATACATATATTACATATACATATTATAGATACATACTTGTGTATAACTATGTGTATTATACAGATGTGTGAACAAAATTTGTTTTATAATACACGCGTTGAACGATGTAGGTATATACATTTTGGTATAAGTACAGTATTTATATGTATATGTGTGTATATATGTGTGTACATGTGTGCATATAGTTATATACCGCGAGCAAAAAAATGATGAGCCAATTTGTTGCGCGCGAGACTATCTGTACCGTCTTTTTAACTCGTATAATATATTTTATATTCATATTATGTGTCTTTATTTTTATAGGTATGCATGCGTGTATGTATTTTTAATATTCTACATTTTTTCCTTCTATGTTTGGCTAGTGGTTTTTTCAATATTTTAGTTTTGTTTTTTTTTTGTTATTCATTTTTTCCTATTTTTGATTATTTCATTTCAGTTTTTTTTTTGGGGCTCGGGGGGAAAACTGATGAGAATTATTTCCCAATTATTGAATGAATTAAATTTTTCAAGAAGAACAAAAAAAAAAGAAGAAATTCTTGGACTTTTTTGAAAATTAATCAAACAATATTTTATTCGAATAAATAATTTTTTTTTTTCGTTTTCTTCAAAATAATAGAAACGAAAGCGATAAAATTTAAAATCCTTAAAAGCGACCTTCGTTATTACGTCAGGCGACACTATACCAAGCCAATAAGAATATGAGAAAACGTTCTTCTAATTTTAGCAACGCATGACAGTGCTCCTCATCCTTATAATTCGATTCGCAAATATTTTTACTCGAAATAATAATAATTGTTATTGTTATTATTGTCATTCGCGTGTTATACTGTTATCAGCTATACACGTACTGAGTTTCGGCGTAGCAGTAGGTATACATAATGTATATACCGAATTCTTGTTAAATAAACAATAAATGGCGCCTGCTGCGATCGTTAGGCTTCTACAAATTTAGCTGCAACGCTTGAAATCGCCACCTTTCAGTAAAAAACGGAGCAAGGTTATCACAAACTCATTGAACGCAGTTTCCTGACTTACCAGAATCGGTAAAACAGATTTTGTATTAGGTTTCTTCGTCTACTCAATCGGTAAAGCAGGCAACTTTACAGAATTCTTATCGCGTCGGTAACACAGATCACTGCACTCGAATTTCAACTCTTGTCAAAAAAAATCTCTGTAATCAAATTTTGAGTAAAAAAAATAGTTTGAGATTTTGGGGTTTGCGATGGTAAAACAGGTTCCTGCGCTCGATTTTACCGACCACTCGTATTCTGTTGGTAAGGCAGAGCATGTTCGTCATAAAGATGCAGTGGGGAGGTGAGATCTTTTTTTCTTCCTAGTCATAGTCTTCTCTTAAAATACTACAGGAATTTATTTACGCCAGTTAGTTCGCTGAAGAATACTCATACGGAAAGACCAGTGTGTCATTCAAGATTAGCTCCGATAATAAAGAATTGTATTAAATGTATTAATCTTGTTTTTTTATTGTTAACTATGAATCGGTATTAAAAGTTTCCATTGTTTAAAATATCATCGTTAATACAAAACAGAATTTTTTTATCATGGTGGACAAAGGAGTGAGAAAAGGTAAAATAATTTTCATTTTTTTTGCGGTAAAAAAATCGGGTCGCGTTCGATTTCTAAATTTAAAACCGACCGACATACGGAACAGAATTGTTCCATGGGGCTGGCCTTAATCGGTAACAAAATTGGAGCTTTCCACGTGCCGAAGAAGTGTTTTCCGTCGTTATGTACCTATATATTTTTTTTCTTTATTTATATACCTGAGATTCATCTGGTTACAGATGCGCCGAATTCGGACCTGATTCAGGATGCAATGGGAAATTTCGGACCATGGCATCTGTTGATAGCAATATCGGTATCCCTGGTCAAATTTCCTGTTGCTTGGAATCAACTTTCAATTGTTTTCTTGGCGCCACCAACTGATTTCCACTGCATCGAACCGATCAGTTCGAAAAATACTTCGATGAGCTGCGAAGTCGATGTAACCGGTAATGGAAATTGGCAGAAATGTACCAAATTTGAATACGATCGATCGATTTTTCGCGAATCCATAATCACGCAGGTAATAATGAGAAGACGAAAATAATCGGGGAAACAAAAAAATGCTTGACATAATTGTAATTTGTAATATATGATTTTTTTCAATAAATTTCAGTGGGATTTGGTTTGCGATAAAAATCAATTGGCTAACGTTGCTCAGACCGTTACGATGTTTGGTATTTTAATGGGAAACATGATATTCGGTATTATAGCTGATAGGTGAGGAGAAAAATTTTATTTTAAGAAAAATTCATCAGCAAATATAAAGTTAAAGTAAACCCGTGCGACAAACAATCTGTACAACCTATTGTTATAGGATGGGGAGAAAAATTCCCCTTATTATCGCGGTGTTGATTCAATCGGTAACTGGATTGGCTAGTGCTTTTGCACCATGGTATGAATTATTTTTGGCATTGAAATTTCTTGCTGCCCTTGCAACCGGAGGAACAATGCTTATCAGCTTCGTATTACGTGAGTATATATTTATAATAAAGTAGCGATTAAATGTGCGTGTAATGATGTTTTACTGTATAACTGCTAATTAGCGATAATTAATTCAAAATATCTTTTAATGTGTACATATGTAATTTCGCAGTTATGGAAATCGTTGGAGTAGGTTGGCGATCAAATTGTTCCGTATTATTTCACGTACCGTTTATGCTTGGCCATCTGCTGAACCCGGCGATTGCTTATTTTACTAGAACTTGGAGTGGATTTCAAATGGCGGTATCGATACCACCAATATTGTTACTATCCTATTACTGGTCAGTATTACATGTTAAATTGTGTAATAATGTGATAGTTTCGGAATCCAAGCAGTTCCCATCTTTTTTTTTTCTTCGCTTTTTTTCTTCGAATTTCTTGGTTTTATTCCGGATAAATTTAGTCGTAATAACTCGTATCACTTTATTTTAGCCTTTTTTTTTTCTTCTTCCGTCTCACAACGTGTCAGGTCAAATGTCGCGATAAAAATTTGCTACTAAGTTCATTGGCGGTTCATTCGCTGACCTGGGTTATTACAATTTAAGATGTGATCGACGGGTTGACCACTTTATGGATTGAGCCTGCACGTAAAGGAGAATAAACGACTTTAAAGGACTTCAAATGACTTCGTACGAAATCGCAAATTACCTTAAATGACTTTGAATTACGCCTAATGACTCGGCTCCGACTTAATTCCGAGTGACTTGGATGTCAATTAAAATCATGCGACCAAAAAATTGTAAAAGATTTTACGTTGTTTCACGAGTAGATTGATGATCTGAAGGATTTTATGAGGCTCCGAATGACGTTAAATGACTGGAAAAAATTACTAAAAAAAATAACCGAATAAAATCACCCCTCAGGATTATCCCCGAGTCACCAAGATGGTTGTTGGCAGTTGGTCGAGTGGAAGAGGCTGAGGCTGTCCTGACAAAAGCTGCAAGACGGAATAAAATTCCCATTGATAAAGTAAAAACTGCAATTGAGTGGCACGAAAGTCAGAACGCAGAGAAAGACGCGAAACATGGTGAAAAGTATAACATCACTCATCTCTTCAGGACACCAAATCTAAGAGTGAAAACAATTTGCGTTTGTTTCAACTGGCTGGCATGTGGTATATGTTTCTTCGGATTGGCTCAGTACGTCGGATACCTGAGCGGTGATATTTTCATAAACGTTGCGGCTTCCGGTAAATAGATTCAACTATCTCATTTGGATTTCAAGAAAGATGTTCGACATTTTGTTTTGTAATAATTTCATTCAATTTATCTATCGTTTCAGCGGTGATGGAATTACCTGGTACGATATTGGTACTATTTTTGATCTCAAGAGTATCGCGACTGAAAGTTTTGATATCTGGAAATCTAATCTCAGCGGTGAGCGTTCTCCTGCTCATATTCGTAAACGAACCTACTTTCCGCGTGTGTCTAGCGACTCTTGGACTGGTTGGAATGTCGATAAGTTTCCCTACAGTTTACCTTTACAGTTCAGAAGCATTTCCTACTGTCGTTAGAAATGTTGGAATTGGATTAGCGAGTCTTTGCGCGAGAACAGGAAGTATGGTCGCGCCTTACATCGCTACTATGGTAACTTTCTATTTCATGGAAATCAAGTCGTCTATAAAAAAGAAAATTGAAAAATTCATTCAAATTGCCATAATTATTTCCGCAGAACACCGTTCAACCGTGGCTACCTCCCGTCTTATTCAGCATTGGCCCGTTAATCGGCGCTTGTCTTTGTTTCCTTTTACCAGAAACGATGAATTGTGAACTTCCGGAAACTATTGAGGATGGTGAAAATTTTGGAAAGTAAGTTGAATTCTCATTTTTTCTCCTGTCATTATTCTTTTTCTCTTCTTTCTTCCACTAACCGGTTTTCTGTGTGCTTACAAAAATTCTAATCTCAAAAATCCATAGTTTGGTACTTGTTCCAGAAAAAAGTCTATTATTGAGTCAACCTATACGTCGGAAAGCTTTGAGAGATAATTACGGAAGTAATAAGAACGGACAAGGTTTGTGACGAAATTTTTTTGATAAACAAAAAAAATGGATAAATAGAATAAGTCTTATATGTACGTTTCACGATCTGTGTAAAAATATCTTCAGAATTATTTCTAAACTAGTGTTGAAGATGAAAAAAAAAAATTAGGAAAAAACAACAACATGAAAAAATTCCTTTAAATTTCTCATTAGATTACGATTACACTGTACATATATATGTTTTAATTATTACACTATTAAGATACATTATATAAGACTTTAAAAAAAAAAATTAATTTACACAACCGAGAGTATAAATATATATATAATATATATGTACATACACATATAATTAAAATCACGATTGAATTAGTATTTACAAATTAATTGATCGATTCAATTAATATATGGAATATTTTTTGTGACTTTCTTTCTCTCTCCCTCTCCCTCTCTCTCTCTCTCTCTCTGTCTCTCTTTCTCTTGGTCTTCGATTTGCCAAGATATCCTGTTTTTTTTCGGATGATATTCTTGGAAATCCATCTTGAGATGCGCTTACGATGAATCGTGATTTTTTTTTTTGATCGTCACGAATTATTTTGATGCACACGATTTTAATCAAGATGGCGCCTGTCCCATATGAAGCATTTTCGCGGGAAGACCGTTGACCATTCCATTTGTTTTTTTATGCACAGCGTCTATCACTTGATTACCATATTTTACCGTGCTACTTATCGATCCCAACCACGAAGAAACGATACTTTTTGTCGGCGATTTATCGACACTCGATTGTGGAGTTCCTGAAAAAAACGAATGAAGAATAAGAAACGAAATTATGGTGCGATGAATTCAAATAGTGAAAAGAATAATTGGAAAACAATGACTCTCTTACCTATTAGGAATTTTAAAATCGTTTTGTTGACTATATCAGGTTTTTCTTGGTGCGGAAAATGACCAGCACTGCTTATGACCTTGACGCTAAATTTTTCGCAGTGTTCGCTGCTCTTTATCATATTTTCCAACGATACTTTCGGGTCCTCGTTACCGACAATCAAAAGTGTACGGGTCAAAATTTGATCTGGTGATTTGGGATTTATTCTGGCGAACGGTAGACTGCGGTAATAATTTATGGCGCCCGTCCAATCTTCTGCAATAAAATGAGAAAAAGAATGATAAAATTGGAAGAAAGTTGTCAGGACCTTTTGATAAGCCGTTTTTTCGATCATTCGAACTCACCTTTTCTACTGAACGAATACTTGTAAGCTTCTACGTAATTTTTTTCGTTATCCGTCTGATTGATTTGCAAATGTTTATAAGTGTCGTTTATTATCGAAATATCTTCCTTCAGTGCATCGATTTCCGGCAAAAATGGTAACTGGCTGAAATGGATCCATCTGAATTCCAGAAAAAGGTTTTGTTCGTTTGGTTTTCTTTCTCTTAATTTAAAACTTTCTTTAAATCCTTTCCATTTTTTTCAATTATTTTCTCACTCACTTGTCGTTGAAGACGTTATCGCCGGCGAAACCTTCCCAGTAAAAATTTGGATGCGGACTTGAAATGGCGACAAATTTGTAAACCAATTCTTCGTAAAGCGCTACCATGTACCATCCCAAAAGTCCTCCCAAATCATGACCTATTATACTGCAATTTTTAACACCAAATGCGAGGATCAGCTGTTTTAATTCATCCAGAAGAGTTTCGATTTTGTACGATCTTCTGTTCGGCGGCTTGTCGCTGTCGCCGAATCCTTTGAGATCCAGTGCGACGACTCTGAGAAAAGAAAAGAAGCCAGAAAGTTATTTATCAACTTCGATCGATCAAAAAACACAACAGACAATAAAGAAAACGAATATTTTTACCTGTAGTGATCGGAAAGCGGTGAAATTTGCTCCCTCCACGTTAACCAACAGTCAGGAAAACCGTGTAATAATAGAAGAAGCGGTTTATCTTTACTTCCAGATTCTACGTAGTGAAGTTTTACACCCTGTAAATATTATTCAATATAACGATTCAATAAATATAAATAAAAACGAAAACTTAGATTTAACAATAATTATTCTTTTCCCTTTCTCTTCTCTTCCTATGCGTTATACATTGATTTCAGTTACAGAATTTTCGTAATTTATTATTACATTCTGTCGTCTACATAAATATAATCTTATCAAAGGTCACGCGAAACCAAAGACGGTTTAATCATTGGAACAGTTCCTATATCATATTATATTCTCGATTTCTTAACTTACAATTAAATAATTTTCCAATAAACTAATTATACGTATACAATTTACGTATATTTAACACGTGGAAAAATTAGGTTGGCATAGTTAAAGTATAACTTCGGAAACTTCGACGTGTTATTTCGTCATCTTACGATTAGTATGGCAAATACAACGTTATATGTATTTGTTTTATTCTTTTTTTTCTTTCTTCTTCTTTTCTTTCGAAGGCAAATGAAGATTATAAAACTGACCTTTAGTTTAACGTAGGAATGTTTTCCTAGACTGTTATCTACGAGACATAAAGGTGGATTGTCCCTTTCGTTTACGACGAAAAACTGTTTCGGATTCCATGCCCACTTTATAAATCTTTTCGCTATCAGATACACACCGAACACGAACGATAGGAAATGTAATTTTATTATCTCCCAGCCGGATATTTGCACTATTTTAAGATCCTCCATATTAATCTATAGTTCGTTAACCCGGGTCAATGGACAAAATCTTGCGGTCTCTTGGTTTCAGTTTTATTTTAATTTCTAGTTTATTATCTTTATGTTATCATGAAATTTCTGCTTTTTTTCACTTCCCGCCAGAAAAACGCTGCTCCAACTGTACCTATCGCACAATTCACCAGTTTTTTTGAAATTTCTTTTGTTTTTGGATTTAAAACAAACTGTAACTTTAACTAATTAATCTAAAGGAACGTCGTCTGTTGAATCAACGAGATTATCGACAAAGACAAGTAAGTGAATGAAAAACTAATTAAAAAAATTTCGAGATTCTTTTTCAAAATATTATTTACACAATTCCGCACTAGCAACTACATTCGTTAACGTCTCTGTCACGACTGATGTGCAAATTTTTTCCCTTCGCGATTCATCATATTTGTACTCACTACATCCGAGCAAAGGTTAAAGTTATATACGTATAGATAGGTATAATATTTATTATTTTATCGTTTTTCTTCTCTTTCTTTTTTGCATCATTTTCGCGTGTATACTATAAGTAATTAAATAAATTGATGTGGAAAAAAATATATATTTGTATTTATTTCAATGGGGTCAACGAAATTTTATTTTTTTAATTACGTATCTTGGTTTTAATTGATATATTTTATTTTATCTTATTTAATTCGCTCATTTTATTGTCAATAATTATTCATTTATTTAGTGTTTGTAGTTTTTTATATTTATTTATTTGTTTTTTGTCACTTCGTAGTATGGAAAGCTGTGTTTCGAATTAATGAAGAAAATGAGTCACCGCTGCGTAAACTTTGGAGTAATATCGAGTCGACTGCAGCACCGCTTTTTCCATACTAGATATAACTCGGTCTAAGCGCCTAGTTTTTATCTTATCAGATTATATTTTCTAGACTTTATCTACAAAGATTATACTTGAAACGAAGATAAACCTATTCTCGTATGATTTAGTATGAGGAATATGGACTGCACGTTATCGTAAGTGACGTATGATTAATATTCTAGGAACTATTGTTCGAAAATCTTGGAAATAAAAAAGGATTCAACAAAAATCGGGGGCCGATCGACAAAATATTCTCGGCACGCGTTACCGAGCCTTTTCTACTTAACGAAAAGGTGACGGTGTAAATTTTATTCTAGGAACCTCGTAGATCGATGAGAATTCTTATCGCGGATTCGTGGTAACTGAAAATCGTCATGATACTCTCTCTTTTTCACTTCATGAAATTTTATCTTCGGTTGGCTCCAGATAAACGCCATCGACAGATCTCCTCATGATCAACAAACAGACTCTCTTTGGACCGCCAAGGAACTGGCGCCATCTGGAAAATCTTTGTCCTAAATTTCACAGGACTAATTATTCGTGGGCACCAAAATGGGTCGAAGAATTGCACGCTAAGAATCCGTCTGAGAATTGAGAAATATTATTACCTACTTTGATTTCACTCCGTTCTGTCTTACTTTCGAATTTCGAACCGGAAGTGCTTTTTTATTTTTTACGAATAGAAGTAAAATAACATCAAAAAGTAAATTGGCAGCGGTGGGATTCGAACCCACGCCTCCGAGGAGACTGGTGCCTTAAACCAGCGCCTTAGACCGCTCGGCCACGCTACCCGGTGTAAAATATTTCATAATAAAAAATACAAATTTTTTTTGAATGATAGCTCGTTCTATTTTTGGCGCGAAAATATACAGCCGTGAAAATTTCATGCGAAGAAAGTTTCCGGCACTCTAACACCGTTCGATTGCGAGAGCTAAGATATAGAAAAAAAGGAGAGCGACGTTTTCTGAAAATGTGCGATTCAAAATTCACGTCGTTTTTTGATATGCATAAGAAGTTCGCCGAATCTCTATTTCCGTCACGTATGTTTAAACAGATTTGGATTTTCTAGCGGTTGAATTGTTCATTTTGTTTTTCATCCAAGTCCGAAAAAAAATATATATGTTTTTTGGCAGATGAGTAAATGGGTCATGTGAGTACGTAAGTATTTTATGTGTACAAAATGATTTTGCACTTATATGTATATTCTTAATTAACTAGGCATCTAATTTTACATGGGATGTTGTGTCTATAGGTATATAAATCCCAATATGATGCACATACGGATTCGTATAGCGATTTTTTAAGGGGAAGGCAACGGCCATTTTGAATTGTGACTTAATATTCCCCTCTCATTTTGTAACCCTAGACGATGGCTGCTAACATATCCTAGGTATATATGTGAATATAATGAATATAACACTACATCCCATGTGGTAAATCATATGCAGACGTGATGGCTCAGGCTCAACGAAACGGCTCCATTTTTTTCATCTTTTAAATATCTTCTTATTTCGTCTGCTCTATAAATTTTTGCTAAATTTTAGCTCGAAGCTTTTTGCGTTATCGTAAGTAAAAAAAAGGCAAATCAAAATATAACAATAATGATAATATTATTGATGAAAATATTAATAATACTACTGCACATCTTTGTCCATTCGTCTTCTTCTTGGTTTTTTTTTTTTTTTCTTACATAGAATTATCTCGAGCCTTCCATAAAGATGTGTAAGTGGGAAGTATAAGGTTTGTTTAGTGGTTTTTAGATAGGGATCTTCTCATCTACTCGCTTGTCGAAGGGAAAAATCACGACGCCAGATCTTTTTCTCTCTTTTTCTTTTTTTCCTTTCCATAAAGAATATATAAAAGTCTTATTATATACATATATATACATGTATATAAGTCTGGAGTACATCCGGCGCTAGGAATTATTTTTATTTTTATGTATATACGTATATACCCTTTAACGCCATTATTAATATTATTATTATTATTGATATTTTTATTTATTGTAGAAATAATTGTAGATATGTATTGCATTATTATATGAGAACATGAGAGCGTATATAAATACATATATAGACTATGAAATCAACGAATTTAAAAAAAATATCGTTATATAATTATTTATTTTATAATTAATATCTAAGGGTTGAACCGAATTTTTATACGACTTCTTTGTCCTTTTTTTTTAATTTTTTTTTTTCGATGTACATAAATATGAATATAATACGTAGATATTGCGTAGGTATATTACGTATCGTTGTATAATACGAAGCACGCAGCTCATGTACTGTGCAGCAATATAGAATAATGCTCTCCATTTTGTCATCCCTAGAGTCGAGGGTACTGGGGGTGGTTTTCACCGTTGTAACCATGGAAACGAACCACCGCGTTTCCCTTCCGCAGTTCCTGCAGACTCGACGAGGGTTGGTTTTATAATATATACATCTATATATATACCTAAAACGTACGTATACATATATATATGTACATATTTTTTATCTACTTTTTATATATTTAATATATCCAGTATACCTATACATCATATCCATGATTTACTATATAGCAAAAAATATTTTTCATATTATATAATCGAAAGATAGATTATAGTTGTTTTAATTTTTATTTTATGTTGCTTTTTGTTTTTGTTTTTTGGGTCGTTCAATTTTTTATTTTATTATTATTATTATTTTCTTTTTTTTACCGGAATGCGCTTGATGTTTTTGAAATTGAAAAAATTCATGCGATGAAATATCATGCGAATGTTTGACTTCCATACTTTGCGATATTTGATGACATGAAATTTTGAGAAGAAGAAGAAAGAAAGGAGGGAAAAAATTGAAGTCAAATATCATATGGAAAATCATGGGAGAACTGTCAGTTCGCTATGATTGAAATTCTAATAAGGATTGAGTGGATTCGTTTAAGAGTCTTAGTTTTATCGAGTGATTCACTTAAATATAACTAGGAATAGAGGAGCAGTGTCGCGAGGTCTTGATCGTTATTATTAATTTCTGAGTAAAACGCGCGGTATAACGAGATCCTTGAGAATTTCGAGTGTTCGTCCTTTATATACCGTGCAGATAATAAAATCTTGAGAATTTGTCAAATGACCAATTTAACCGGTTAGAAACTCTCTCGAGATTTCTCATTTTCATTCCGTCATCGCGGGTAAGTAACAAAATCACAGAAAGTCCTCGTTTTCCTGTAATCCTTTTCTTCTTATTTTTATTTAACATCGTATCCACGATTTGCACAATTAGTGCAAGCGGAAAACTCCAACCGTTCAGAATTGGATATGACCCGTACGAAAACTAAAACTAAAACTAAAACTAAAACGACCACGACGAGGACGACGACGACGACGACGACGTCAAGGCGTCTGATTTTCTCGACTTCGAACCCGAAAACTCTTGACAGAGTAATACCGAAGGGTCCTTCTTCTATACGAAGTGGGTACTAGAAGGTACTCTTCCGGAAACGCCGAGCATCGGGGTAGCTACATGCCTCATCCCCGTTAACATCTCCTTCACATTTTCATTCTCCTCCTGCAGGACTTCATGTTCCTACACCAACATGTCCTGGTCTATAGGTATATACTATATACATATACACGGTGATTCAAGTGCAATAATATACTCTTATTCGACGCCCACGCCATTTTCTGATCAACGATCACTTTCTTTGTTCTTTTCGTTTTTTTTTTCTTCAATCTTTTTCTTTTTCACAGTAAATACAAAATAGAAAAGTAATCGCGAATAATTGGAGTATTTTTGGATAGTATTAAAATTCTGGAAAATCTCAGATAAAATCGAATGGTCCGTACGGCATGTATATTTTTCACCTACCTCTATGTACACATTCGTCTACATATACCTTTCCACCAATATTATAATATAATTCTATAATGGGTACATTATACGCTTTACGTAGGTATATAATATGGTAGGTACGAGCAGCGATGGTCATGTCAGATTTTAGTCCCTGATAGAAAATCAAGAAAAGATTGCACATAATAGGGTGAAACCAGACTCCCATTAAAGCAAGACTCTTTGTCACGCCATAACAGCTAAAACCACCCCATTTTCCATTCTACGTCCATTACTCGACGCTGCCCTCGCATACATCTATGTGAATACATTGTTACTGTTATATATATAAATTTATTTTACATACACACACCTCACGTGCATGTACATATGTATCATATACTTAACGGCACATTATATACACACGCCGAGTAAAAAGGTGCCAAGTGAAAAAGTACGTTCTTATGTATACCTACGGCCGTTTCACGACTTCATTGTGTCTGCATACCTACATGTATGTACATATTTTAATGTATATAAAAATGTAACGTCGTAGGTATTATATAATTTTATTATACTGAGGTTCTGCGTGTAGCACCTGGAAAGTGTAATGTTGCTATTATATTATATTTACACATGCACCTATATACTTATACATACCTCGTCCCGCAGCTATTGTGAAAATAATTTGATACATATTGCGTATTCTAAATGTCAGGCATGTAAGGCTGTAGGAATTACATGTACAATTCGGTTTTGAAAACTATCCGTTTTTCTTCCTTTTTTTGCAATATATTTTTTGGTGGAGTTTTTTATAGATTTATTTCTTTTTTCAAAACGAGGGATTTTATACATACCTACATAATATAGAAGAAGAAAAAAACTTGGATAGCTACGCGACGGATACACTCGCTATTATATAGATTTTCGAGAGCCCTTAACCGATCGCCAATGTACACATAGGAGTAACTGTAATACCATTGAGAACCCCATAGAATCTAATTCAATATGGCGGAGTCAATTGACGGCGTGCACACTTCACCATAAATTCCCTCCTCTTTCCTTCACAGCTCTGCGTACACGTTCTTTCTATACATATGTACACGTGCAGTATATAAATGTATGTATACATATAGGTATATATAATGCACTTCTATAGTCCCTTTTTCTTTATCGAAGGGCGCGGAAGGGTCCACCACATCCCTCTATATTCTAACTTCCCAGAGAGTAATGGAGATACGATCGACTTCGAATTATTATAGAATCGATGTAGCTGGTAACCTGGTATATATACATATAAATCTTATGTACGTAAATTTCAGAATCCATGATGTAGATTTTTTATACATTTTTTTTCTATCATAAATATATGCTCATTATAAATAAGCTATAGTTATTGCAAAAGAATTCGGGTTATGAGTTAAAGAAAATTCAATTCACTAATTATTATAAATCGACTGATTAATTTTCTAGCATTCTGCAATTATAGAATTGGAGATGAGGAGTAACTTGCCTATTAATTTCTATGCAATGTTCTCTCCTATAATATACCGCAGTTGAACTCGCTTGCCTCTATATATGCGGAAACGAATGAACAAAAAATAGGCAAGTGAATCAAAAATCGAAAAAACAATTAAAAACTACTCGAAAATATTTATACAGAACCTATAAAATTGCGATGGCAAAAATCGGGTGCGCGTTTCCATTGTCAGGATGGAAGTTCCGCGTCGCCGTCGCGACGGCCGCTGAATGGCGGCGCGATATAGTTTTCGATAACTATGTGGAATACAAAATTCAAAAACACAAGTTTTTTTCGACGACATTTGTTTCTTTCCCATATATACGTATAGATAATATATTTCGTCAGAATCAAACGCCTGCAGAGCTGCAGATATATCGCATAAGTGTTGGAACCGAAGTGTAGAAAACAAAAAAAGAAGGAGAAGAAGAATAGGAGAGAAAAAAGAAGCAACAAATGAGAACGATTGAAAAAAAAAGAAAATACATTTTCATCCCCCATCGCCGTACAGGCGCCTATTCGCCCATCGTAAAATACAATTTCCAACCAATTTTTGAATTCCATTCTCTTCCCGATCGCACTGCACTGCAGGGTTGCTGGGTTATTAGCCCATGGACAACAGCAAAAGTTCGTTATATACTCGTTATGTGGATTAAACGAGTTGAAAAATCTATTTTCATAGGTATATACGTGCAGTGTATATGTATAGTATATACATATATGTAGACGGTGATCATCGGCGCAAAAACGTCTTAATCAGAAAAAAATATTATATTATTCAGTCGATGATGATGATGATGATGATGATGATGATGATAGCGAATCTACATTCCTCATATTATTATAAATTATACAAAAAATTGTACATGTACACCATATGCATTCTATGTATTTATATATATATATACGAACTGATTGTGCAGAGTTTTTAAATTATACTATAGTTTGAAAAGTCTCGTTAGCAGGAATGACTTGTAAAATATATGCGGTTTCTTCTTTTTTTTTTTTTCTTGTCCGTCTATTTCTTTTTTATTTATTTCTCTTCACGTATAATATACACGGATATATAATAATGATAATATATAATAATAAACGAGCGAGCTCTTTAAGTATATATAGGTATAGTTATATACACATGTACATAAATCATAATTATATATTATGTATATACATTCTGTTCAAGTTTCCGATGTGGCAAACGGTAGCCAAGTTTCAGTTTCATATATACGGTTTATATATAATGTATAAATCATCTTATGTACTCGTCAACTCGAGAAACATATACACGAGTAAACAAACAAAGTAAATATATATTTATATACATAAATTTATATATAATTATATACAGTGATGCTAATTAGCGTGAAAATAATGATAATGGTATACGTGCAGCTCGTCAATGTTTTTTTCTTTTGGTTTTGTTTTATAAATAATTTTTCAAAAAATAAATAAAATTGAAAATTGACGATAAGAAAAATTGAAATAATAAACAAATGATTAAATATATAGGCAAATAGACAACCTGCAGCTAACGCCCGTCTTTTGAAGTTTGTATGCTTCTGCATCCCCTCAGTTTTAGTTTATATTAAATACACATGTATTTTGGGGCGCTGAAAATACATGTACAGTATATATGTATCTCATGTACATAAAGGGACCCCGTATAAAACTATGTACAGATGAACGGTGCGGCAGGAGGAGGAGTGTTAACCACTCTGCAACTCATTGACTTTGTTCATTGATTTTACGTCAATCCAGACGCGTATGGAGTCAGTCGTTCGACACCCTCGGGATATATATTCTGTTATGTGTATACATGTATAGGTACACCCATGCATATTATGTATATGTATAACGTACATTATACATGGGGACTTTATATCCACGATGCGTTTTATATATCATCATCAGCATATAAACTACGTGAGCGCAACTAAAACCCGTACCACCCCCAGCTATATATCGCGGCGAGATCGTGAAATATTACGTACGACGCATCGTGTAGGGGTGGGGAATATATTACGTCGTCGAAGAGAGAAGTCGAGTACGGAACGGGAACGGGAACGGAATGAAATGGAATAGAATGGAATGGAATGGAATAGAATAGAAACTACCCCATGGTTATGTAAGGGCGGGTGAGAAAAAGAGAGAAGAGAGTGGAGAGAAAAGTGAAGAGTGGAGGAAGAAGAAGAGGAGAGACTCGACCCGCATTAGCGACACATGGCCGATCGACAAAGGACCTCCCCCGAGAGTCCTGGAGAACCCGCGCTGCTGCTGCTGCTGCCAAAGCCAAAGCCAAAGCCACCCTTATGTATATAGGGATATTTTAGCTACGTATTACACACCCTATATGTATATACGACACCCCATGGTGTTATAACAGAGGGGCGATATGCTGCAGGGGTTGGAAAGGGGCGGACGATATGGAAGACCATCAAGGGAAACGAGACCTAGACGCCATTTTAGAATACTAATAGATACGCGTATTCTAAACGTGTTATTTTATTATTTACAAGCAATTTTTCATACGTCCGATTATGTGTGATTTCTTTTTGTTTATTATTTTTCATTTACAACGCCGTATGATGTAACTGTCAAAAATAAAAGAAGAATGCAACTTAAAGAACACTAACAAATTTCACCAATTTTGAAAAACAAGGGTGGATCATCGTCATTTACTCTGTTCATTTTTTTTCAACGTTAATTAATTGATATTTTCAATTATTTTCGCATGACCCACGATCGAGAAATTTCTGAATATCTTTTGCGTCAAATTCGAATATAGAAAAAAAAAAATTACCACATACTATACGAAATTGTATCAGCCATCTTGAAAAATCAAAAAATACGTTTCCGCATCGTGTGTCGCTGGGTAGTATAGTAAATTGTCAGATTTTGGATTTTAAAGTCGTGTCTCTTTTTGTGTTATGCGAGTTAAAACACTGGTTTCGCATTAGATTTTGAGTGACACTCGACTCTAGACAAAGTGATCTTCTCATCTCTGTCCCTCTTTTTTTCATCTTTTTTTTTTCAGTTTTTGGGCTCCAACTGTATCTTGAGACTAAGATCTCCATGTATAGTACCGGTGCTGCAGCGCTGCAGGTTTCGAGCCGGGGTAAAAATACATGAGAAAACTAACGCGATGGAGACAAAAGATATCCTTTATATAGTAATTCTTTTGCTCCTTCAGCTAAAACTGCGACGCGAAGACTGAAAAATTTTACCACACTGATCTGGGGATGGCTAATATCGCCGGTCCATTCCACCCAATTCCTCATATATCCATTTTACTTGTAATCCTCGGAGCTCAGACCTTCCATAAATTTATCCGACGGATCCCCATATCGTTGAAGACGCGCTGTGCAGTCTTATAACATAGAAGACCTCCAGATCACCAATATACTCACCTCTTTCTTCTGTCATTTTTTCCTCGGATTGGTTTTTTAAGTCTTTCATTTATTTATTCTTTTTCTCTGGTTTTTTGTTCCCATTATAATAACGAGATCTTGTATCCCGCACCCCCATATACATAGCGTATATCCTTCTATGCATGATAATTCTGGATACAGGAAGCGAGCGGGAGGAATTATTGTAAATCTGGGAATAACTTCTTTCTTTTTTCTTTTCTTTTTTTAACAAGGATTATCTTTACTCCCCACAGCCAGCCTGTTCGTGTCACTATGTTATTAGGATTATATCGACCGCGAAAAGTTAATCAGCTGATATCTTTTTTTCTCTTTTATGTTACTTTTTTCATTTTTCCTTTTTTTGTTTTTTCTTATCCTCGGATTATTTTTGGCATCCGATATACCTATATATATTATTTCTTATGTATACATATGTACCTTTAGGTATATAAAATTTTATGTGGATTTGAAGATGTATAACATATACCTACTATACATTGCATGTAATATTATACATTTATAAAAATATATTTCTTATAAAATCTAGCCACGGTTTTTTTTAGGCAAAAAAAAGTTCAGTTTTTGATTTGAGTTCAGTTGCAATTTATGACGTCCGCATCAGAATAATAATTATGTATATAAAGTATGTAAAGTAAATGTATAAAAAATATATGCACTTTGATTATGATTAAAAAAAATTTAATCAACGATTATTTTAATTCCCTTCTGTGTATAGTATAATATATAATGTGTATATTAATATAAGACAGAAATTGCGCACATATAATACCTATATAATATGTGCCAGCTACTTTGGATATTCTGTGTTTTGATCTCACGACCTCTATAGCTAGTAATAAGTCAAATTTCCCTTGTTTCGCATACATATAAGAACTACGTAAACACGTTTATACTTATTCTGAGGATTCGGCTAGAATTCTTCAGTTCTCCGTGAGATTTCGATCGAGTTGGTTGATACGTTATATACGTACCGGATAATTATAACTATAGTTTAATTTTCGATAGTACAAGAATGATACGTATAATTTAATCGTTTCGTGATGTACGCGTCGACATTTTTGTTATACCATGAGCTGTGTTAAGCGCGATGCAATATTGCTATTGTGCAGGAAAGTGTCGAAGTGAAAATAATAATAATAATAATAATAATATAGATAAATGAATGACAATCAGACGAGCTACGCAATGTCCCTGAATTACCTGCGGATATCGTTCTTCACTATCATTCGACTCATTCGAGCTTCTGCGGCACATTGCAGGTATGCAGGTATATCAATTTTATGTAAAGACGAATGTAATTTATTAGAATATATAGATATAGAAATCATATACTTTTTAGGGAATATTATATGTGAATAGATTGGTATGTGATGTGAAGATATCTATTTTATACATATATTACGAGGCGAACGTATAGGTACGCCTGATAAGTTTGATTCTGAATCGTTTCGCGGCCGAGCGCGCGTTTGGACAACCTTTTTGCAGCCGGCCCAGCTATACTGCACGAAAAAGTTGTCCAAAACTCGCGCTTGGCCGCGAAACGATTCAGAATCAAACTAACCGGGCGTACATAAGCCCCCATATATGTGCATTGGTATAAATTCTCTGGACGCAATGACATCATCTGCACTGGCCGTATACCTATGTGCATGGTAGGTGGTATATGTATATGTATATGTGTATATGCGCGTCTCTTCTGCCGCTGCAATGTCACGTACGGCTAATTTGACACGCTCGTTTCGTAGCACAAGAGCTGCGTGGCAACGACAACGACGACACAACGGTTTAACTATACATCCCTGATTCGAATTTTCCTACCATACAAAACCCTAGAAATTGATTTTCAACCCTCGAATCTGCCGCCCCATCATCCACCATCGTCCCATATAGTACATGCCTATATGTACACACGTGTATGTATGTATATTATACGCCATCCCTTATCAATTACTTGCTATATTACGTACATAATAATTGTAATTCAATATTTTAATCCTTTTTATAGTTTTCTTTTTGTCAGCTTTTTTTTCCATGGAAATTAAGAACAAATTAATAAATCCTAGTGATTATATTATAGATATAGGAAAGTTTGTATATTTGGATGTGTTTGTTACTCGGATCACGCAAAAACGGCCAAACGGATTTGGATGAAATTTGACACCTGCAGATATAGTTTATAATCTGAATTAACACTGCAAAGGACACTTTTTATTTCGCGGTAAATGACATATGGCTTAACGACTGTTATCAATTATTATTATCAATGTTTTGCCGCAGACAAAGTCGCGGGCTGAAGCCAGTAAAACATATAAATTGTGATTCTCAGAACTTCCAGGTAGTTTTTTCCATTTGATTTTGGGCAAAAAATACGAGACAATATTTGGACGATGTCTCGATCACTTTGACGGATAGATCGATTTGGCTTGCCGATTCGTATTCCCGAGGTCAAAATATACGTCAGAAGAGTGTCCTACGATCGATTTCGAAAATACATCATTATTTAACCCAAAATCTAAAAAAAAATCTGTCAATCTTGGACTAAAAATGAAGTATTTTTGAAATTGATCGTATAAGGACACTTTCCCAACGTATTTTGACCTCTGGAACAAGAAACCGTCGACAAAATTGAGCTACGAATAAATCGCATCGAGATGTCTTCATTTTCTCACTTTTCAGACTGCACGATGATTGAAAATAAGATACGGAATCTCGTCTCCGTTAGGGATGTTATTATTTTATTTTTTCATCGTCATCTTTTTTCACCCCTCTCTCACTCTCTTTCTTTTTTCTTTATTTTTCTTCCTTTTTCAAATGACGTGGCAGATAATATACTTTCTTCTAACATTTATTTTTATAAAATGGGAGTCGCGTCGTCCGCGCTGCGTATATAGTTGGGCGATTTGAAAATATATAAGGACGCGTCTTCACATATTTATATAGCAGATATCTAATACATATCGATGCAGTCTGTCTGGTTCTTTACGCGGACAATATGTATAGTCGCAATATAGTATATAGCACAAATACATATATGTTTTATGAAGCACATATACGTATAGTACTGGCTGTAATATTTTTTACCCACTTCGTTTTTATTTTTTCGATTTTGTCTTGTTTTTATTTATTTTTTTTATCTCTTCTTTCTTTCTTCTTCATCTCGTCTCTTTTCTTATGTACAGACTCCAGACTATGTACGTATATATATAGGTACGCGCTCCGTAATAAGGACTCCAAGGAGTCCCTAATTGACTACTCTACTCTCGTTTGTTTTGGTAGCCAATATATAGTATAGTATATAGGTATATAATGATCGTCCGGGCAACAGGCTAAGGTACAAATTACCGTAGGGATTCGGAGTATCCTGTGGGAGGTATTAAGGGAGCGGGGCAAGGGGAGGGAGAAGACGATTAGAAAAAACAAATTCACATTTTTTTATTTATCTATATATTTTTTATTTTTTTTTATACAAGCTACCTATATTTTATCTTTCAGGCGCCATCTTGAAAACTATATACCCGCTAAAGCTGCGATATCTGCGGACATATATATTATTAGGTTCGATAATTCGATCGATAATTGGCGATTTTTTTGCTTTTCTCATTTGTGTGTGTTTTTTTTTTCTCCCCCGTTCAGAAATCGAACGAACAAATATCTTCTTGGATAATTATCGATAGAGTGAAACGAAAAAATTCAATAATGTAGAATAAAAGAAATAATATAAATCGTTAAGTAGGATAAAGGTACCTATATATATACAGTTTATAAAATAGTTATATACCGGAATAGAATGTATATCTATAGTATATCGTTAATGGGCGGAGCGTCGTGACTATATAACGTATCAATTGGTCATAATGTTTTATTATACGAAAACTCCATTATTGTTATATAGCTGATAACATAATAATGATAATTTATCCAACTTAAGTGTTCGGCTGCTGTCGATGCTGATGTTATAGCTTCTGCTGCTGCGCGCTGACATATTACAAGATAGCTGCGATGGTTGTTGGCCTTATGTTGAAAATGAAAAAAAAAACGAGAAGAAAAAAAAAGTTAAGAGGAAAATTAACGCTCGCAGCATATTACACAGATGTTTGAAAAGATATAGATATATATATATATGTATACATATATTTACTGCTTTCTGACTTGAGTGATGACAGGCGAATAATGGGTGAAGTCATAACAATCTCTCTAAGAAAAAAAAGGAAAAAATATATACACCTATATATGTAAGATAATTGGGGTACGATTGGTATCTTATATATATACACATGGTGTTTGAAACCGAGCATATAAAAAAGAAATTCAAAATTCGGAACAAAATAAATGAATGAATAAATAAAAATCAGTAAATTCGGGGGATATTGATAAAAAAAACCAAAAAAAAAAAATGTTCTCATCATCATCATCATCATTATTTAATATATCTTTATAGTTTGATTTTGTTTTTAACATATAAGATTTTCCTGTTTTTCATTTTTTGTTTCGTTAATCATGGGGTATGTACACTATAGTATACGGTGTTGCGATGGTATATGAGAGTTATATACATATATATACAAGCCGGTACATATACATAGGAGATATAATAATGGTAACGGTTCGCTTCGTAGAATTTCGCGCGCGTGTACCACCGACGACCTAATAGGGATATAAACTATATTATATATTCGCTTCGTTCCCGCGGTTGTCTCCCTACTTAGAATTCGGTGTCACGTACCGGCAGAATTTAATACATCAAAAATTGTATCCCCAAGGGAGTGTTTCTCGCCCACGGTTTTAGGAGAAGTATGGCGCGAAGGGCGAGTAAGAGGACGAGGAGGACGTTGATGAAGGGTGAAGAGGGGAAGAAGGGAGGGGAGAAGGAGGATGCCCAATCTCGACGTTCATTTGTTCATCGCGCCCCCCTGCCCCTCCCCGGCCCCAGCATCCCGCGTAGTTTCGCATCTCTGGAACATCTCTCGTCCATGTATCTTTTACCCCCTCTCCACGTCCCACTTCCCCCTTCTCTTACCAACCCCCATTTGATTCACCAAACTCCCTCTCCCAATGGGTTAGCTTCTTTTGTTTTCCGGGAGATACGATTTTCATTGGATAGTTCCAGTACCCCCGTCGGCCATGACAGTTTAACAACGATCAACGAATATCCTGCCAATAGCCTACGAGGTGGGGCGTTTCTGGGCGGATATTTAGAATCGGGTATTTTCGTCTTTGTTCGGGTTAAACTCACTCCCCTTCCACTTCACTCCCCTCACCTACCCTTCTACAATAAGCTTTGAATATATTGTTGTTATTATTTCACGTCGGTTTCCTCGTTATTGTTATTATTATCTACAAGGATCCGATACCCTTGCGTATGCACGCAAGGATACCACGGGGGGGTTGGTTGGTAACAAATTTTCTAACCAATGTCTTCGACAACCGACTACAGATGGCGACCCTTGTACATATTTTCCAATTGACAACTAAACATTTTTTTGCAACGTATAGACGGGGGATGTCCACATATTTGTTTCAATAGAATCGATTTTTCAATTTTGCTATTTAATACACTATCCGTGAATCGATTTTTGTCTTTTGCTTGTTTTTCTTTTTTCCTTTGTTTCATTTCGTTTTTTTCATTGTTCGTTCGTTTCTTTTCCTATTTAATTTCTTGTCTTTCCCATGCCCTCATATAGTTGGAAAATTTCAAACATATTTCTATCGATACCTTGGTATATGGATAATTCAATTGGAAGAAGAAAATGGAAAATTGTAGGGTAAAAACAATTGCAGATAATTTTTAAAAAATCGTTCATCCTCGACCAGATATATAAAGATTTTCTGTGCGGTCCATGTGTACGTATTATTATAACGTTCGGCGATAAAGGTCAGGGGTTTTCATATCCTGGACACCCACGTATCCTGATGAGCGATAATTCGAATTAATCAGGACTAATTGGCAGCGGGCCTTGAATATAATATTTCAATGTGGACATACGATGCAGGGCATGCGCTCAACTTCGTACATACCTATACATACATTATACATATTTATCATGTACAACTGAAATACAACTAAAAAAGAATGTGTATCCAATTTTTCTTTGGTTTTTCATTTTTATATTCTGCAGCAGAAAATGAAATTTTTCTTGACGTATAATCTTAGAGCTTCGGTCCGAAACGGTGTGGCGGCGATATAATCAAAAACGTCGTAACCAACAAAAAAATGTTGCTGATTTGTTGTTTTTCTTTGTTTGTTTCATTGGAACTATCGCTGGAATTCGGTTCAATTATAGAATCGATTTGTTTGATCGTTATTAAAAAAGGATTTTTTTTTTAAATTCAGTTCCTCGTATTTGTACATATATACTTATACCTATACCTAACTTACCCCGTCAATTCACGTCCGCGACGTATTTCCAAGAATTTATATTGAGATGAAAAAAAAAAGGATAAAGAAGTGCGGAGTATACGCGTTATATTGAGACGTCCGAAGGAAGTGTATTGCACGTATATATACGTATATGGATTTATATTTACCTATACGTATGTAGGTATATATCCTGAATAGATATTTTACATGTATACGTGTTACATGGATGGGTGGGAGTGCAGCAGTTTCGTTGTACGTAATTGCAAAGTGTCGGAGCTGCGATATGCGGTAGACGTCTCATATTGTACCACAGATGGTGATTCTCTGGTATATATAGATATGTATATATACCTATATACATACAATATATATATTCATTCATTCGTGTTTTCGCAATAAAGACGTCGCGACGTCTATAATATACTATACATATACTTCGCGCCTGCAGGAGATAATATTCTCTATGGTGTGTATATATATATACAGATATACACCCGGAGGTATATAGGCATGTATATGCAGGTAGTTTGTTATATAAATGCGCGCGAAGAGAACTAAACTAAAATGTCCGATGAAAATGAGATACGGTGATGACAGTAGACCGCAAAACGAAACGACGCGACGCCACGACCACTTCTTTATAATATTATATCACTGATGCGGCGATGCGAATTATGACTTGGCATGTGCACGTGGTATAGGTATATATGTACACCTATATATACGTATACATATGTATATCATCCGTCTGCGCGCATTTTCTATTTTCTACATTTTTTTTTTTTTTTCTTATCCTTCATCTAATTCCTCAATATATCTGAGCCCAAAATCACAGCGTTATATGTCTATGGACGGTAATAAGCAAAAACGTCTTAACTAACAGAAAAGATATTTTTTTTTCATCCTCTAAAATTCCAACACGAAGAAGAAATATTTTGTCAATCCCTAATTATGACAATCGTACGAT
Source organism: Athalia cordata (assembly GCA_963932425.1). Classification (NCBI taxonomy): domain Eukaryota; kingdom Metazoa; phylum Arthropoda; class Insecta; order Hymenoptera; family Athaliidae; genus Athalia; species Athalia cordata. Next base: position 5,343,260 of record OZ010627.1, read on the forward strand.
GAGTTTTCTTTTTTTTCATCTTCATTTTCATTTTCATTTTCATTTTTCTTTCTTTTTTTTTTTTCACTGCAACCAAGTTTTTGCAATCTTGTTTGTAACAACGTATATAATATGTACAGTCTTCTATGTAGATACCATAATATGTATGTGTATAGTGTACAGGGGTGGATTCCAGAGTTCTTTTAGAACTTGGACAGAAAACGGGACGAAGGGGAAAGCTGGGTTGAATAAAAGTAAGAATATACACGAAGAAGAAGGAGAGGCGAAAGAATGAAAAAAAAAAAGGAGAAAGGGAAGGGATGGAAAGGGAGAGACGGAAGGGTGTCGAATTTAAATAATCTTGGAGACTTTCTTGCAATATATATATACATAGAAACGGGGGTTTGGGAATAGCGGGGGAGGGAGCGAAGTATAGGTGGGGATGTGGTATATATCGAGGGAAGAAAAAGAGGGTAGAGGTAAAGGGAGGTTAAGAAACGAGGTGGTTTCTCTGGATATATCTGGGGATCTGGATTCGGAGGCTATGTGGAAAAAGAGAAAGAGAAAGAGAAAGAGAGAAAGACCTTAGGGATCTGGGATCTGCAGGGATCTGGGATGTGTGCAGGGTGAGTTTTATATATAAGGGCGTCTCGCACCCTGTAATCTTTGAACGCCAGAGAGCCACGTGCGGGGAACACGATGGTGATGGTGATGGTGATGGTGGTGCTACTGCTGCTGCTGCTGCTGCTTCTGCTGCTTCTGCTTCTGCTAAACCATCGACCAAGAGGGGGTGGAAAATCCTACGGTTCTTACCAGCGCCAGTATAAATGCGCCGCGCGCGAAACAGAACTGGGGAAAACTGGGAAATGGGAGAGGAAAGGGTGCTGCTGCTGCTGCTAACACTGTTGTTGTCGACTGCATCGTATACTCGAGGATATTTTCAATCGCTGTATATATTAGCTGTATGCAGATTCTCGCTTTTTTTTGAAAAAATCAATTCGGATTTATTTAAACTGCACATATATATTGCAAAATCAATCAATTATCACCAATTTTTTGTTTTATGTGGAACAAAAAAAAAATTTGACATCTCACTTTTTTTTTATATAGTCGAAAAAAGGATACCTATAATTGTTTCGTTTTGTTCTTCATTTTGTTTTTTTGTTGGTTTTTTGTGATCACGTAAAAAGTTTTGTTCGAAAAGTCGTTTTTTTCGCTGTCATGTTATACCTACACCATAGCGGTAACGAAACTTACGGTGTTCGCCGTAGGTTTTACGGCTGATAGAGTCGTCATCGTCATCGCGTCATCGTCATCTTCATCGTCATCACGCGATGCCCGCGCGAACATCCTTATAACTTGTATAGTTTGTACTATACATATGGATCGGTACAACAGATAATGTTTTAATATTATAATATCAAACGCGCGTTATATACGTCTACAACTATATTTTTTATGTATAATATAAGACACACGCGTATACGTGTATATTATATACATAGTGTCCTGTGTCGAACAGCAGGGATCCAAAACCGAACTACCTTCGATCTTAGAAGATGAAAGCGCGCGGGGCGCGGGGCAGGAGATGGGGGGAAATAAAGAAAGACTATGATCGATTTGCCGCGGCAAAACTTCCCGCGTCATGAGACACATCGAAAACCAAAGCATCCCATGAATATTATATATTATACTTATAACCACCGAAGAGTGACGCAGGTTAATCACGAACGCTGCAGTGATGCTCTCTTTTCTTTCTGTTTGGGGCGGGAGGGGGTAGTTTTTATTATTTTTTTTTTTATTTCAAGTGTTTTCGAAATCATTCGATATACGTTGTAATTTTTATCGAAATTGATCGATCGATTAATTAATTAATTATAATTGTTTAATCGATCGTTTAATTAATCGATAACGAGATAAAGAATTTTTCTGAGAAAAAAGGTTTAATGTAACGAATGTAATAAATAATATACTAACATATATCGTATGGTACATATGGTTGTCTATGTACAGGTATATATGTGTATATATATATATGTATAAAACAAATAAACGTAATCAGCTGTTTCATCTCGCACGATTATTTTCATTTTATTTTCTAGAAGAATAGAACGGTTGTGTCTGAAATCACTTCATCATAATCGGTCATCTCTTGGTCATTTTCTACCCCATCCCATTATATACCATCATCCGCGCGATTGTATCCTCCACGTATATAACGAGCGTATATATATACATATACATATATGTAATATACCATGCGAAGCACTCCGGGGGAATCCCTGCTGTGAACTCGACGCCTGGATACCTTTCTACCACCCTCTATATTATAACGTACGTATAGAAATGTAAGCTACTTTGCTGACAACCGAAAGAATTTGATATCGCGATTACCTGCCACGTACCTATATCACCTGTGCAGCGCGTACACATTTAGGAGAAACAAAAAAAGGAGCGTATAATAATCTTGATTTTCTGAAATCCGTATTCATTCGTTTTCAATTTCTATGACACAAAACAGAGACGATTCGAAAAACGAATGTATAAAGAAGAAGTTACATATTCTCGTGCGGGATTGATAATACATGTTATTTGTTCCGATCAATTTGTTTGCGTTTTCTATGGACGATTTGATTGATTTATACGGCAAAGAATAAAAGGCGACCTATAGACGTAGTGGTATGTGTATAGTATACATGTATGTATATAACAACCTTATACAAAGTTACTCGGCTTTGTTCGATGAATTTGGTATAATGTCGCATGTATTTGGATCACGTACGACGATATGTCAGTATAAAGGAGACGCTATACATCGAGTCCTGCATACGAATCAAATTCGGAACAGCTTGTTATCCTAAATACACGAAAATCCTTTGGGTTCTAGACCGAAGAAGAGGAAGAGGGAGATGAAGAGAAATAGGAGTATAGAGTGAGCGAGGAGCATTCGGAGACCAATTCCTTCCTTCGCGATAACTCAAACCCTTCCTACCCCCACCCCCCTCCTCTCCATGGGTCCTTCTCCTCGTTTCCACTCAAACCTCTAAAACCCGCACCTAAACCTTATTGAAAATCTTCAGACTATACGTATGCCATCCACTGTCACTTGGTTAGTCACGTGTTCGAACCAACCCCCTCACCACCCCCCAATGTACGTACCTATAGCAAAAGCTCTTGCTGTGTAAAGGATAATGATATAGGCGAATTTACGATTCAATCGAATCTATATGCTTACGCGCGTCCCTAAAGAAAAAAAAAAATAGCAGACCAAACAAAAAATGGAAACAGGAGGACGACGATCACGATTGATCTATCATATCCTGTAGTTCATACATAGGTACACTATATATGCATATATGTGGGGAGTAGGTATATATGTATATCAATTTGTCAGAAAATATAAGTTTTCCAACATTTATTTTTCATTGCATATCTAAGGTTCTTTCAGCAGAACTTCTGTAGACGTTTTTGTGGTTTACGTCCTTGTTGAGAATCGAGAAGAATTTCGAAACTTTACTACAACTCGATATGGATTTCCTTCTTCTTCTTTTTACTATATTATTATTATTTGTTCATTTTCTTTTGCGCATTTTGCACTTTTACACGGACAAGATATTTGCTTTGATAATGAGGGCATATCTCGGAGGAGCATGCGAGATGTTCGCGTATAAGGGAAGGTTTTTTTTCTCCTTCTTCTTTTCTCTTCATTTTTTTTTTTTTTTTTTTGTTATAAAACGGTAACCACCTTATATCTATACCTGTATACACTTGTGCATATATATACGTATACGCACACACCGTATAATCTCGGTATAAGTATATATATATAGGAAAAATCGTAAGGTGGATGAAAAGGCGAAATAAAAAAAAAAATAAAAAGAAAAAATAAAATAAAGGAACGCTAAGGAAAGTCTGCGAAAAGGGAGTTAGAATTTAAAGATTCGGAACGCAAATATTATACCCCTGCATGCACTACCGAGGGTTCCAAGTTGAACACCTCGAATTATGTATATATATATATGTATACACATGCATATATTTATATACTTATACATATCTAACCAAACACCCTCTTTTTCAAACATTTATACTCATGTATGTATGTAGATATTTATATTGCTCTGCACAAACGATATAATGTGATGAAAAATTAGAAAAATATATTTTCCGCAAAAAATCAATCAATGCTTGCGTATCTAATATCGACGCAGGTCGAGAGGAATGAAAAGAAGGATAAGAAAAAATTATACCTGTGGTATGTTGGGATATATGAGTAGGTAGCTAGTAGCGATATGTTAAATCGTTCTGATTTTTCGAAATCTGATGAAAAATTAGGCGTTTTCATTTCTTTCTTTTTTCCCTTAAATTCGTGACGCTTTGCGAATTTTCGAAGTTTCTTCAGGCGCCCGGGCGCGGGTGTTGCAGCGGCAGAAAAAGGCGCGAACGAAAGGGATATATCGTAGCTATGCGGGAAGATATATAGTTGGATGTGGATATCCGTTTCAAATATTCACGCCCTACCGAGGCCTACGATGTACATATATAATATATATGGCGCACCATATACGTGTATACATATCGGTGTATAATATCCCGTGTAGCTGCTGCACTGCCCAGCACTGAAATGAATGCTCTGAAAAAAACCCTTTACTAGAGGGCGGACAGTTACTGAGGTATAAATAATACCGACCCCGCTGCTGGGTGCTGCTGTGGGTGCCGATGGTGTTCACCACATGGCCAACACCTCGGACTTCCATATTATATCTACTTTTTTTTTTGTTTCATTCTTTTTACTTCACTCCACTTTTTTTCTAAATTTATTTATTCAAATATATTTGACGCGGCGTGCGCGTTCGATTCGAATTTATATCTACAATATATGTATTCGAATCTGATATGGAAAAGTAATTTTTCCTTTGTTATTTATTAATTTGATTCTTCTACTTATTTCGAATTTTTTATACATATTAAAGAAATAGATAAATTCGAATATCTATGGATAAATAATTAATCGTTTTACAAGTTTTTTTTTTTTTTTATTCACTCACGTCTGCACAAACCGGTTATACAATTATACGAGTGTGACAGTTTTGTTAATTTTTGTTTTTTTTGAGACGGTTTTTTTTTTTTTGTTTCCGATGATGACGTGTATTTATATATGTGTGGACGATAATATGACGGGGACTTCCGTTTCCGTTCGTTTAACTACAATCAGGTCACATAAGTATAATTCTCTCTCGCTCTTTCTCTCTATACCTTATATACAGTGCATCTTTCTCGCCCTTTTAAAAATTCCTTCCTTTACTTCGCATCCCTTTTTTCTTTCTCTTCTTTGCTTTTATTTTCTCTTCTTTTGTTTTCTCTACAAGACCGTTTATTCCATCCCGAAGGCGTGACATGTTTATATCTAGACGTCAACCAAACTCAAATTCCATTTAGATACGCTTCACTCTATATTACAGCAGCTTGATCCTTTTCTACATTTATGTTTCTCTCTTTGGTATATACTAACGATCGTTTTGCAGCTTTTCTATCTATATTATTGCTATAAATATACGATGTCGATTTTATTTTATTTTTTTTTTATTTTTTTCACTCGCTTCAATTACTTCCTTATCCGTGTATATAATTGATAGTTTTTAAATTGAAAATCGAACTCACTCGTAATATTAATTTCTTACTAAACAATGTTATATACATATACAACGTCGTTTAATTTTCTCAAGTTACAATTTCCTTTCCTTTTTTTTTCTGTTTCTGTTCAATTAATCGTCCCTAATGATTGTCGTATTCTGTACACCGTTTCCTACAAGTACGTATATTAATGGCCGGGGGACATTTTATTTTACTTTACTTTTTTTCTTTTTCTTTTTTTTTTTGTTCTTCTTCATACCACGTGAACACAGAAATTGGGCGTCAAAATAATTCATTTGACATGAATTATGAACAAAAGTTTCCTCGTTTCTTTTCGCTTTTTAATTTCTTTTTTCTTTTTTGGTCTAATATTTTCTAATTTCTTTGGCGTATAACGACACTTATGGCAGCAGGTCTCATGAGACGGACGCGGACGAAACTGACTTTTACACTCGCCCGCTAATCGTTGAAAAGCACGAATATGTTTAAATATTATATATAGTCGAAATTCCATTAAGAAATAGAAAACTATATATATATATATGTGGGCACGTAATTATATTATACGTAGGTATATAAACTTGTACTAATCGTTTCATTTCAATTCTCGTTAACCATCTGCCTGCACACCGTGGCTTTTTTCTTTTTTTTTCTTCTCTTTTTAAATTTTCCAATTTTTCTTCTGTTTCTCTATTATCATCATCATCCAATTTACTGAGGCTTCCGAGCTTTCCGTAATTTTTGTCTTTTTTTTCGGTTTGTAGGATTTTTTGAAAGCTCACGATAACTTTTTCCTTATAGTTACCTAACCGGGTGTACATGTATCGTAAAAAATGTGAGAAAATTAGGGTAGCGGAAGTCGACGTGTGTAAAAAATGAATTTCGAGTAATCCGTTGGTATACAAGGTATATGTTATAGGTACGTATAATTTGAAAGTGCAGGTCTCATGGTCTTGCAAATAATTATTCTTATCGTAATTAGAACAACGTTGTTCCCATTTGGTTATTATAATATAACAGCTATACGCGACATACGTATTATACAATGTTAGGGTATTGGTAGTCCGTAATGGGGGTTGAAGTTGCAGGCGTTAACGTTTATAACGGGGTACCTTTACCTACCCCCGAGTATATGATGAGAGCTTTGTGATTAGTTGGGCGCGATGAGGAGCAGTCGCAAAGAGAAGGAGAGAGAGAGACGGAGAGTGGGAGGATAGGGTCGCACAGGGTGCACGGGGTCTCTCATCACGGTGCGACGGTGGCGGCGTTAAGGTCAGGGGCCAGGGGGGCTCGGAAAAGGTGACGTTCTACTCTATACCTCGAGTATTCCACGAAAATAGGGGTTGTGTATATCAGCCGATAGCGGGTAGGAGGGGGTGGAAAATTGTGAGTGTCGCGAGATCAAAGACGCGAACGGTGCTAGTTCGGTAACGCGATATCTCCGGGAATTAACTATACATATATATATTTTACACTGGGTATAGGTACATACTTCTGTGCATGTAATACAGATATATAAATACTAAAACTAGTGTATAATCGAAATCCGGCCCTTCGCGTCGTATCTATAAAGGGATATATTATTCATGGACACGTGACCCTGAAGAACAAGTACCTATATAATCATATTATATTATATACTATATATATATGTGTGTACGGTACACACGTCGGGGTTGAAATAAAAAATAAGGTTAGAAAAGATGTCCTTTTTTTTTTCTATCGATTCTTTTTGAAATTCTTTTTTTTTTGAATTTTCTCAGGGATTTTTTTTTCAATACGATAAAATCGCGCGTTCATTTTGTTGGTAGGTATCGTAGGTGTGTGCGTATGTAGTGTACAGATATGGATGCGCGTTCGGAGCTGCTGTCTGCGATAAAAGTTGAATTATTTACGATCGATAATTAGTGGTATCTATCGCTGCCGGCGCCAACTTCACGCCGGTGAAACGCCCACCTTGGCAATGATATACCTACCCACCTATCTGCCTACCTACCTACCACCTAACTTACATTTTAGTGTATTATATATGGTCAGATATATTTATACCACCTTTATTTTATTTCATCTCACTTCTCACCTCCGTCCCAGGCTTGTTTTATATCTGTAGATATATCACGATCTACTGGTACCGATATGAAGATATTCGGTCGATATAGCTTAGATCGAATAGAATGGCGATGAAAAATGGAATTTAATCGACGATCGGTGTGCAGCGTATGTGTGAGAATTTTTCGAGAGGGTAACCACTCAACATATAGGTGTCCCAACCATTTCACATTTCACAACTATTTTACATCATTTCATACCATTTCATGAGTATTCCACTAATAAGGATATCTCGATGGGATTTATTCCCAGCTTGATTTACTCGACGGATTCGTGTTCCTGCGGTCAAAATACGTTTAAAAAGTATCCTGCAATCGGTTTTGAAAATACTTCATTTTTCACCCCAAAATTTAAAAAATCCAAACCTTAGATTTTTGTCGATTTTGGGGTCAAAAATCAACATTTTTGTAAATCGATCGTATGACCCTTTTCTAACGTATTTTGACCTCAGGAATTTGAATCTGAAAGCTAAATTAATCTATCTAGAAAATTGATCGAGTTGTCGCCAATTTATCGTCCTGAAAAGTGAAAAAATGAGGATATTTTGATAGGATTTATTCCTAGCTCAATTTGATCGATGGATTCGTGTTCCTGGGGTCAAAATACGTCAGAAAAGTGTCCTGCCATCGATTTTAAAAATACTTCATTTTTGGCGCAAAAATCGAAAAAATCCAAAGGGGTATACCTTAGATTTTTGTCGATTTTGGGGTCAAAAATCGACATTTTTTTAAATCGATGGTAGGACACTTTTCTGACGTATTTTGACCTCAGGAACACCGATCTGCAAGCTAAATTGAGCTAGAAATAAATCCCATCGAGATATCTTCATTTTTTCACTTTTCGAAGCGATAAATTGGCGATAACTCGATCAGTTTTATAGATAGATCAATTTAACTTGCAGATTCGTGTTCCTCAGGTCAAAATACGTTAGAAAAGTGTCCTACGACCGATTTAAAAAAATGTTGATTTTTGACCCCAAAATCGACAAAAATCTAAGGTATACCCCTTTGGATTTTTTCGATTTTTGGGCCAAAAATGAAGTATTTTTAAAATCGATCGTAGGACACTTTTCTGACGTATTTTGACCCCAGAAACACGAATCCACCGATCAAATTGAGCTAGGAATAAATCCTATCAAGATATCCTTATTTTTTCACTTTTCAGAGCGATAAATTGGCGATAACTCGATCAATTTTATAGATAGATCAATTTAACTTGCAGATTCGTGTTTCTGAGGTCAAAATACGTCAGAAAAGTGTCCTACCATCGATTTAAAAAAATGTCGATTTTTGACCCCAAAATCGACAAAAATCTAAGGTATACCCCTTTGGATTTTTTCGATTTTTGAGCCAAAAATGAAGTATTTTTAAAATCGATCGTAGGACACTCTTCTGACGTATTTTGACCTGAGGAACACGAATCTGCAAGTTAAATTGATCTATCTATAAAATTGATCGAGTTATCGCGAATTTATCGCTTCGAAACGTGAAAAAATAATCATATCTCGATGGGATTTATTCCTAACTTGATTAACTTGACGGAATCGTGTTCTTGAAGGTCAAAACATATTGTAACAAAACATTTCATACCATTTCACACCATTTCAGACCATTTCATGAGCATTCCAATAGTATTTCATATCATTTCAAAATTGACTGTCCCAAGTATTTCACAAGCGGTTACCCCCTCGGAATTTTTGGAAATGAGTCACATGATATTTTGATCTGTTTTTGGGGGTCGGGGTGTTTTTGGGATTTGTATGGATTCCTCGGTTCATCCCTTATACCTCTAAGCCGTCGAACAAACACAATATATAACCCTTTATTTGTTTCATTCTATACTCGTTCGTATTTCTATGGGTCGTGATTCAAACAATCCAGACATCCTGGTAAACACTTACTTCGTGTTCACCACTTCGGTTTCTCGAGAGAGCCTCGAGCGATTCGCGGCCCGTTAGCTTTTGCTACTATAGAATTTCCACGTATACGTATAACTTAGACATGTGTATAGAAAAGTTGGTACAAATATCCTCGAGGAAACTTTGAAGGAAAATTTAGCGCATGTTGTGTATGGTGGCGTGATTCGGTATTTCAAATATCGTTACTAGAACTTCATTTTTTTCAGATCCAGAAATTAGAAGAACCTCCAAAATCTAAATCTCATATATCGCATTTCTCGAAAAAAATTGCAATTGCCTCTTTCTGGAACACGAACCAAATTTATAAATAGTTTCTTTCATTCCAGTTTTGGAAAAACGAAAAGCGAAGTAAAAAAGAGAAAAAAAAAGAAATAAATAATATATATAGGGAAAGAGAGGTGGGGAAAAAGTGTCGGTGGAGGATTGAGGTGTGAGGAACTCTAACTCGTCGAAGCAATTAAGTTTCAAGTGTTTCCTGCAAGGTGTGACTTAAAAAAACAAAAAAAAAAAGCAAACGCAACGAATAAGAAGAAGAATGAGAAGAAGAAGGTTGCGTAGATAGCTTGCGATGGGTGGAAAAAAGAAACTCGTCGCTACCCACCTCCTCACATGCTACTTCCGGAATGTTTTACACAATTTATATATCTATATAGACGTACAGTATAAATTATAAGAAGTTCGAAACGGCGAAGGAGCAACGAAAAAAAGGTAGTAGATAAACCAAAAAAAAAAAAAAGGAAAATAAGAAGAAGAAAATTAAATAAAATGAAACGACTGAAATGGCGCCGAGTTATAAAAGGCGCTAACCATCTGCGACTCCCTGAAACTCACAATGATTTCGTATACCTGCAACGAAATACATATCGCGTTAAATGTTAAATGTGTTATACATAATTATTGTTATAAAATTCTTAAATTTTATTAACTGCAGGTATATAAATAAATTTTAATAGTAGAAGAGGATGCGCGTCAGGGAAAACTATTATTATTATTACGATTTCCTGGCTGCGGAAAGTCCTTTTGTTTTTCTCGCTCCCTTTTTTATTGATACAGGTTATATATTGTATAGGTAGTATAGGACCAATGCATGTGCAAAATAAAAAATAAAAATTAATAAAAATAATATGAATATAATAAATAAAGATGAAAAATCTTCTACCAAGTGATACAGGGTGACAAGACGTTATTTGTTTCGTTGACCACGTCACGTGCTGCATCGCTTCGTCACGATGAAGTGAAACAGAAAAGATAAAAAGAAAAGAAAGAAGAAGAAAGTTTTGAACATGAAATTGTGATCACATAAAGTCGTATGTTATATATACATAGAGATATATCTATTAGGTATATGTACAGTACCTACCTGTCAGCTCTTTGAAAAAAATGTAACCCTTTTTGGTTTTTTTTTTCTCATTCGTCCCTCCCTTTTTTTTTAGTTTTTTAATATTTCTCTTCCCCGTCTCGTTATCACGTTATACCTACCTACGTACTACGAAGCGTTAGTTTTTCGAAACGGTTTTTCGTATGGAGTAAATGAATAAATAATTAAATAAATATTTCTAAAAGTATTTATGTACGAGCACATATGTACCGCGTAAGGGTGAATAATTGGTATATGTATATATATATATAGTATACATGTATATATATTCTTAGAAATGACTTTGACAGAGTAAAAAAAGAAGTAATTAAATAAAAATAAAAGACATTAGAGAAAAAAACGAGAGAGAGAGGAGAGAGAGAAAGGCTGAAAAGTAAAGTAAAGTAAAGTAAAGGGTAGAATTGAATTAAAATCCGTCCCGTCATTCCCTGGGATAAATCCGAATTAATTAAGCGGTTTCGAAGCCTAGCTGCTTCTGCTTCTGCTTCTGCTTCTGCTTCTGCTTCTTCTGGCTTCTGCTGTCTTTTGTTTGCATTATTTTTTTTCCTTTTACATTATTCCATCTGACAAGAATCTCGTTTTCTTTTCTTTTCTTTTTTCTTTTTTTTCCTTCTCTCTTATTTTGTTTAATATTTTTCTATCATAAATATACGCATACGTATTTATGTATTTATGTATACATCCTTATGTATCGTCCGATTCAGAGGCGCGCTCGTCGTCTAGCCCTCGTCTCGTTTTACTATACTTATAAACTTTCTTTTTTTTTGTATCTTCTCAAGCTCAAGCTCTCGCTACCCGCGCGCAGTAGCAGCTGATTAGTTAATTGAGACTCGAGAGGAAGAGAAGTTTAAAGAATAAAAAAAAACAAAAAAAGCATATACATATACCTACCTATGTATAACCCATATATCAATGAGATAGAAGAAGAAGGATGTGAAAAAGAAAAGAATGTAACGATAAATAAATAAATTCGATGGAGAAGGGAATTGAAATATTGAAATATATGCATACTATTGTAATGCGTTGACAAAGAAACGAAAGAAAAAAAAAATCGGGAGAAGAAGAGTCAATAGAATTATTTTTTTATTTTTTATTCAGAGGTACTACGTAACTAGTTTGATATATTATATATAGGTATACGTATAGTGGAGATGAAAAGAGTAAAATTTGTTAATTGGTGTCAAAGATCGTGTAAATATTTTAAGAGAGTCGAGAGTATCTCAGATCTGGTTTCATCTGTTTCTGCAGCTTGCGGTAGCTTCTGCGACAGCATCAGCGTTATATGGTGATTTAAATAGGTGTTACATAGGTACGTGTGGACCTACCCGTCGATTCACATATGGACCAGTTTCGAGAGATGAAAATTTTGTTTTCTTCTTTTTTCGAGTACGTATAGTACTTGAAATCGTACGTAGAATATGCATACAGTATAGTATATATATATGGGTACTTATGAATGTTAAATGTTTTCTTTTTTAACGAAATGAAAAGAGAAATGAGAGAAAAAAAAAGAAGCCAGAGGGGTCGGTGGAAAGAATTAGGGGAGAGCGGGAGAGGAAGAAAAGAGAGTGCGTAAAAGAAAAAAGAAAACAATTGGGGGAACTATCGGGATGTGACTGGTATATATATACGTATAAATTATGAAAAACTGGTTAGCTTCGACATCTTTATTTATTTAGACATTATAATAGCTCATCTCACACCGATGACTATAAATCTTAAAAATTCGGGTAATGTTCTATGTATTATTGTAAATTAAAAAAATAATTTTCATCCCGAATCCGTTTTTTATGCGAATAAACATCAAAAATCCGTTTTTCCACAAAAAGGCCGCTCTCGATTAATTTGAGAAAAATCACAAAAATACCTTGAGAACAGACGAAAATTTTGAGACCAAAACGAAGATGGTTTGACGATTAGTTCAGAAGTCACAGTCATTTGAAATTCAGGATCCGCCGAAACTTGGCCAAAAGAAATGTGGAGTGAACAAGGGAAAGGGTAATGGAAAAACAATGACCATGTTTCAAAAACTTTGAATTTTTTTTCACATTTCGACGTGGAGAATAAATATCATATATAAATACCGGCTAATTCATTTGGAAAGACGGTGAGATATTTTTTTCAACACGTGCATGAAATCGGCCCTTTTTCTCGCATGTAAAGTGGATGGAAAATTGCTCATTTCTCGCGTGGACTTCAGTACCTCCCTAGGGAGATAATATTACCTTCCTAGGGCAAAAAGGGATTTTCCCTTCCTTCCCTATCTATCTTTTTGGTAATGAAGTGCGGAAAAAGATTTTACCTCCCTAGGAAGGGAAAATTCTTTTCCGCATTAGTGAGGAAAGTAAAAAAGTGCATTTTTTCACTTTCCACACTAGTGACGAAAAAAAAACTTTACTTTCCACACTAGTGACGAAAGTGAAAAAGTGCATTTTTTTACTTTCCACACTAGTGACGAAAGTAAAAATTTACTTTCCACACTAGTGACGAAAGTAAAAATTTACTTTCCACACTAGTGACGAAAGTGCAAAAGTGCATTTTTTCACTTTCCACACTAGTGACGAAAGTAAAAATTTACTTTCCACACTAGTGACGAAAGTGCAAAAATGCTTTTTTTCACTTTCCACACTAGTGACGAAAGTGACATTTTACTTTCCACACTGGTGACGAAAGTAAAGTAAAGCGAACTTGGCGACGTTTTTTCCACCGATGGTGCTTTGTTGGGATATTATATACGCGATGGTCATAAGAAAAATATGCTAACGACACGCGCTTGTTTTTTTTTTTGGTTTTTCGTTTTTCACATGATATCGTTCGAGTTTGTTACTCCGTAGAAAAAATAAATACCTATAAAAAATCTCGATGAATATGGTTGAGAACTCTGGAAAGGATTTTTGAGACACCATATACATATAATATGTATACCTATACTATACTGCAAGTATATAAAGTGTGAAGTCACCGCGCGAGACAGCAGCAAACTGGCGAACAAAGAGAAAAAAGTAAAAAAAAAAAAGAATTGAGTAAATAAAAAATTTAGAAAAAATAAGAGAGGAACAAACTAACGAAATAGAAAAAGGCAAAAGAATTAAGAGGAGGTATCGCTTCCACGCATGCTTCTTATTTATATAAATGACCAGCGAATTATTTATTATATTCAATAACAGTATACGTATATGTACAGTATATCGTATAAAGTTCATCCGTGACAAAAATTGTTCGTATATAACTTAAATATCGTAGAGATTAAAACTTTAGAGTTTCACAAGATGCGAGGAATTTTTTTTTTCGTTTCTTTTCTATTCGGTATAGTACCTTGATTACGTATAACGAGAATATGGGATGAGTTTTGAAAGAATAATATCGAAAGAATTTTTTTTTTTTCATAAACGAGAAACAAAATTTGGGGGGTAGGGGGTAGGTTGGAAGGAGAGAAAGATGAAAAAAGAACAATTGGAAACAAAAATAAAATAATACTTTCTCGAAGGATTGTACGGGCCATTATATTATTTTCAATAAGCCTTCTTCTATGCTTCTTTTACCTCTACTCCTTCTTCTTCTTCATCTTCTTCTTCTCGTTTAGACTGGTCCATTGTATTTCGTCGGATCGGTGAACTTATACTTTGGCTCCCTGAATTCAACGCAACACAAACCAATTAAAATACCTATCGTCAAAAATTTTTCGACGTTTTTTTTTTCGCTTCTCTTTTTCTTTTTCATTTTCTTTTCTTTTCTTCCTTTTTTTTTTTATCAACCTCGCTCTCGTCATTCATCGCGCTTATAACCTACACATACACGTGAAACGACATAACTAGATATACCTGCGGAAGGATAAAGAAAAAACAAAAATAAATAATATCCAAAATACATATAATACTCAAATTATATGATTTTCGTTGTGTTTTTTTTCGTCCAATTTTGATCGCACTCTTTATGCGTACCACTTTTAGAAAACAGACAGGTGATGCGCATCGACAATGGTGAACATCTTTTTCTCGGTTATTACCTCTTCTGAAGTGTACAGAAACTTTTTGAGTTAAAAAAAAAGGTGAAAAAAAAAAAATGTGTTTCAATTTATATTACATTTATATTACATATATATATATATATATACGTATGTACAGACCATTCACGTTATGATCTATTGTATATAAAAGATAGATTCTTTTTCTTTTTTATCTATACATTTTTTTTTCTTTTTTTAACTTACCTCTTTCGAATAGGTTGTGCGCAGCCGTTTTCTTCGCAAGCTTCGTTAACCCTTCTAAACGTCTGTTTAATTCAACTCACGTCGATCTAAAAACTCAACTACGATGTGGACCATAAAAATGGTGGTAGTAGAAAAGTAGGAAAAAAAAAGAAGAAAATGTTTCAAGGGTCGAATGACGGAGAAGAAAGAGAAAAGTAAGAAAATTACATATGAATGGCGGAACGTTCCACTACACTATTTCTTATATTCATTGTATCTTTGTTATATGCACATTATATATTATAAATATGTAATAATAAAAGTAACGTGCGCGGGTGAGTAGTTTTTTTTTGTAAAGCAAACACATTATGGGTATACCTATTATAGAGAATTCCGATTTTATATAACACAAATTTTTCATCGAATTCACATTTGATTTGATTTGATTGTTTTTTGGTTTTTTTCACGATCGAAATGTATGGTAGTTGTACGGATTCAACGGGGTTGATTTTTTGGTCAACATTCAATTTGTTCTTCTCTTTCTTTTCATTCCGTCGTTCACGCTCGAAGTAATATGTTTCGGTTAGTATAAAATGAAAAAGAAAAGAGAAAAAAATAGAAAATACAAAAAAAAGACGAACATGAAGTAGTTGCCATATGCATAATTGGTATAGATATAAATAATTTCGGAAGGGAAATGGGGTGTATAGGTATAAACTAAACGCGCTCGGATTCCATTCCATTCTATTCCATTTCCATTTCCATTCGGATTCTCATTCTCCATTCCCATTTGAAATGTCTCTCTTCTCGGGTAGGTAGACGAGTACTGTACAGTGTATTATATACATACCTATATCTGGAACGTTGAACGGGTCTCTCTTTGGTTAGTTAGGGTTTGTGTTTGCGAAGCGCGTTACCCAGCCTAAACCCAACTCAGGCGCGGTTGGCGGAATTAAACGTTCGCCAGGGCTCGTTAACGCCATGAATATGTACCCTCCTACAATCCACGCGAGTTAACCGACAGAGAGAGAGAGAGTGAAAAAAGGGCGAAATTTTGGGGGGTTGAAAAGAGAGAAAGAGAGAGAGCGAGAGGAGATGAGGTGGAAAACCAACTATATACCAGACTGGACTCCTCTCCTCCCTCTCTTCTACCGTTCGCGAAAACCGAAGCCAACATTTACCGCGGCTACTGTTTGCACGTTAATATTCATGATTTCTGCAATGTTACGTGTATATATGTATGTGTGTAATACGTGATTCTCTATACGCTACTAGTTCCCGTGACTCTACTCCGCAGAATTAGGATCCTCTCGAAATCATGACGAATAAACCTTCGCGAAATTATTTTCGATGTTCAACATTTTTTCTTCGTTTTATTTGCCGGTTGAAAATTCAACGAAGTACCGTGATCAGAGGAGTTTTCGCTTTTCGATCCATTCGCTCATGATTTTCATTCTTCTTTTTTCCTCCTAATCGCAGAGATATAATGAATATCTGCAGAGTCTTTTCTTTCGAGTCACGGGGATTGTATGACATTGAATTTTTTTGTTTCAATTAATTAATTTATTTATATATTTACTTATTTTTCTTTCGTATATAATCTACATGTGTATGATATTAACAACTGTGGGCGTCGTATACGTACCCATAGTGTATATATTTATTTTACATGGTGTTAGTGGCGCCATAGATATAATCCGAAGGATAGTTTAGTTTGGTTTAGCTTTAGTTTGATTTGGTTTCTTTACCCCCATGACTATATCCCATACGTCAATCAGGATTGGATTCGGTTTTAGGCATCTCTATTCCGTGGCTGATCCCGCTGTGTTGTAGTGCAAGTAGATGATGTTTTATGTATAGTATCTATATATACATATGTATACACGAATGATGCTGCAGAGGCGCTCAATCGATTCGAAACATTCTCGAAATCAACAATCTCAACGCTCGAAATTCGTTGTACGTTTTTGTTTCAAATTTGCTATATATGCAAAGGGATGAGAATAAAAAGCTCGTAGTAGCAACGGCACTTGAGTTAAGACTTGAGATTACTTTTTTTGAAACAGTGCCAGTAATCTGAGGAGTTAAAATTTTCTTTCTTTCTTTTTTTTTCATTTTTTTTAATACTCACTCGGTGTTTTTTACCCTCATTTTCCACACTCTTATAATATGTTTGGACTTTAGAGACGAGAGTAGAAAGATGAGGATATATCAGAGAGAGAGAAAAGAGACGGAGGATGAGATACGGGATGAGGAGAGCCGGTCTGATCCTCGGCATCTGGGATTCATGAATCTCTCGCAGCTTTTGCTACTACTACTTCATGGGTTGTTCAGTATTTTCCAGATTTACCTCGAGTTATTTCACATCCCCCGCGTTATATTCGCGTGTACAAAATGTGTATAACGTAGGTTAGAGATTCTAACCGTTGTATATGTGTATGTCTCGTACTTGATCTTAGCAAAGTGAAAAAGGAAGTCAAATAACGACGAAGAAGAAGAAGAAGAAGAAGAAGAAGCCCACTTTCATATTTACATCGAAAGCACGCCGTGGCATAAGCTTGCAAGTTGAAGTAGCTTAAGCTGATTTAAGCATTCGTTATTATAATTCTACTTGGTAAAGCCACCCTTCAAGACCTTATATACAACCCACCTTCCAACCTCGTCGTCCTTCCGCCCCCCGAAAGTAAAAAACAAAAAAACATCAGCAAAAAAAAAAATGTTCCCAAGGTTTTCCTCAAACTTTTCGAAAAACTTTTACTACAAGAAATATACCAAACGTGATGGGGGGCAGGGTAAACTCTGTTGTTATATGTAGATTCGAAAAACTTTTACAACAAATTCCTTAATTTTATATCACACTAAATATCATCATCAACGTTTCGATCACCCCTAATATTCTTTGAATATGAACAATCAGGGATCATTTTTCTTTTTCTCTCTCTCTCTCTACTTTATCGACATCCCCTCCGCTCGCAGTTGATTGGTCGGATAATTATAACGCGGGGGTTTATATTTATATACTATGTCCAGATTGAAACACGCGGCGAAATTTACTATTCCCCCTTCTTCATTTTTTTTGTTCATGGATATTATATAGTACTCCTCTTTCCGCACCCTGCACGGCGCGTTGGTGATGTTGCCGCTGCTGTTACTCGAGAGAATTATGCAGTGCTTTACGTGTCGCGGAAAAGGAGGAGGATGGGAGAAGGGGTGGGGGTGTGAGGGGTGTGAGGGGGGTGAGCTTAACGCGAAGCTTTTAGAAGGTGGTTGCGGATGTATAAGCAAGAGTCGAGAATCGCTCACCCTTCCTCTCGTTTCAAAACCTAAACCACCCCCCGGGGAAATGGGTACACATGTACACACACATATGTAATACGTATATATACCTATATAGTTAAATGTTTAACATTATGCAAGCGGCTTAACTAAAACTTTCTGCAGCACGTTGCACCAACAAAAGTCAAAACTATAATGGCATCAGCTGACTTGGATGTGATTTACAAACATGTACGTATATATATATAGGTTATATACCATGTATATATATAGGAGATCGGTAATCGTTACAAAGCGACTTATTATTATCTAATACTTTTTTTAATTTTTTTACTTTTACTTTTTTATTTTTTTTAATTGATCGTCGTCCATCTTTCTTCCCGTATAATGTCTTCTTTTGCCCTTTCTTAATAATTTCTCATATACCTGATGAATTTGGTCGTTAAGAGTAGAAAATTTTTTCGTACATTATACATACATATACACATATGTGTATAAGTGTGTAGGTACGTCATTAGCAGCAACGCAGTGGACCTCTGGTATCTAATACACCGGAAAAAAAAGAAAGAAATTAGAGAAGAAAAAACAAAAAAAAAAATTGAAGCAAAAATGATGAAGAAAAAATTTTTTTTTTAAAATTGAGAGTAGCACCGGGCAGGTAATTAAGTTTCGTCCTATGTTTCGGCAGCACGTGCTGGCCGCGAGGTATCCGTGTCTCTGATCAAGAAAAAAAAAAAAGTAGTTCCTTTTTTTTACACTCTCTCTAGTTCATCACTTCTATTCTTCATTCATTTATTTAGTTTCTTTTTCCTTTTTTTTTCTTCAACGTCAACCCAGAAATCTATCGTCTCGATTAATTTCCATCAAAGGTCCCGAAAAAAACGAGAAAAAACGAAAAAACTTTGTGTTTTTTTTTTTTTTTTAATTTTTTTCTGGTGCAGGAAGATCCTCCGGGCAAATTTTCGGGTAGCTTTATACAGTCCGAGTCCTAACTATCCGGTTTTAATTAATAACCCTGGGCAGCTGTGACCTGAAGGGCAGTTCGGACGACTATCTCTTTCTCATTTTCTGCGCTCTTTTTTGGTTTTTTGTTTTTCTTCTTCTCTTGCAGACGTCATTACGGTGTGTATAATATAGGTTTTTTTTTTGTCTCCTGCACGTGAAATCGGCCGTGGTGGTGGTGGTGGTGGTGGCGGTGTGGTGGCGATGCCGATGGCCTGCCTGCCTTTTTTTTTTAATTTTTTTCTCTTTTTTTTTCACTGCTATACAAGCATTACACTATCCAGTTTGAGATATCGCTGATATACATCAACCGCCACCACCAACGGCGAAAGAAGGGGCTCTCCCTAATGAAGCCGTACATTTCCGCGCCACCATTTTTTTCCTCCCGTAGGTATACAAGGTGGTTGTGGGTACCGGTGAGTTTCGAAAAGCTCGTTTCCCATACTTTGTTCTATTTGATTTTATGTATTTGTTTTTAAGCTACGGAAAGCGCGAAACATCTACGACAAATTATCGCAGAGTATAATATAATGAGCTTTAATTCCTACCTGATTTTCAAGTTTTTCCCCCATCAAAACATTATATGACAGTCGGTAAGTAGGTATATATCGAGGTATTTTAAAAACCGACGAAAAATGTTAATTATACAAATGTACTTTTATTTATCAAAGAAACAAAATGTTTCTTTTTTTCTATTAAGTTTTTTTTTCTTCTTTCTACTTTTCAGTCAATTACCGTATATGATGATGTGGAATTCGATTTAATGTATACTGTCGGGTATATGGGGTGGTACGTCTAACGTGTTTCCAAGGTATGTGGCGAGGACAGATTTGAGGAACGAATGAGGGTCGTTACGAAAGCAAATGTCTCACTCATGACTATTTTATGTTATGGGTAGGTTGGTACGCACGTATATACATAATACATATACTTACTTAGTTACTTACTTAGTTACCTCTGGTTTTCGCACACCTTGAATAAAACTATGAAGATTATATTTGTGTATGCGTGGTGGCAACGATGAATTTTTTTTCATCGCCTATGTGGTACTTTGAAACTCCTTCCTTACTTACTTACTTACTTACTTACTCACTGTTAGTATTCCGCCGTGGCAAGCTTATTATATTCGTATCCTACGTACTGTAATGATATTATTAAAGTTGGTAATAGTCGTCGGACGATTCACATTGCGAAAGGCTATCATCATACGTCACTTTCGTACCTACCTTAACTCACGGTTTTTGAATTGAGAGAGAAGAAAAGAGACCGTTTTAGTGCCAACCTATACGTGGACGTGAAACTCGTGTGTAACACAAACGTGTCCATCCAGGTTACAAAGTATGATGATACACGCGAAACGAGGAGAGAAACGAGACGGTTAATGAAACCGTCAACTCCTCTTGATTATCTTACAGGTGCTCGACAGGCGGCAACTTGTATGTATATGCGCGGTATATGTATATATGGAACGACGTCATAAAAACGCTTTCCTTCTTTAGTTTTTTTCAATTTTATTTATCCCTTCTTTTTTTATATACCCAGAAGTGTGTCCGCGGTATTTGTATTTTACATTGTAATACATGGGAGGTCCAAATACTATATATACATCGAGCAAATTGACCCGTGGATGGTATACATTTAATTTGATTCGTATATGACATCATCGACTCATTAGTACCAGAGAAAGAGGAACCAAAAATAATAGGGGATCTATTTTGTTTTGTTTTAATTTGATGAACTTTTCGTTTCTTTTTTCTTTCGTTTTGTATTAAACTACAGCGAGACAAAAGATCCGACTGACGAATTAACGAATATACGAGGCGGATTGACCCCCAGTGCCGACATGAAGAAATGTAAGGAAGGAGGAAGGAGTCGGCCGAGAATAAGATGAAGAAATAAAGAAAGAGAATGAAAGAGATTGTTGGATGAAGAAGTAAGGCGCGCGCGCAAAGATCCTCGGTTTATATATTAAGAGAGAAAAGAAATGACTAACAACAGGGCGGACGCGTTAGGCTGCTGGAAAAGATCGGGTTACCCTGCACCGTCCCATCCACTTCTCTGACGAATTACTCCATCAGTCGATGCGGATGAATTTTGTATACGGTGGTGGTAAGGGACCTAAGGGACTCTCAGTCGTTACCGAGGCACATGGTTTCGTCATTTTTTCATTCGCTAGGCTCGATCTCGTACGAATGATAAATATTTAAAAAAGGAGAAAAACGAAAAAATAAATAACAAACGAAGCAAGTTGAGAACCGTTCCAAAGCCCTGATCAGGATCACCGGAGACGTCAGTCATTCTTTTGTTCTCTGATACTGGCTTTCCGTAATGGGCCACCACCACTACCATCGCCCATCACCACACGCGGTATTATAGCATCGTCGTTGAACGGAGATGAGGAGGAGAAGGAGGAGGAGGAGGAGAAGAAGAAGAGTAAAATAACGGAGGAGGGCGAGATCATGCCAACGATGATGGTGATGGGCGATGGCTATATTGGCGGTTACATGGCGATGGTGATGCCGACGCTGATGGGTACAATAGATCGTGTATTACGATAGAAAAGAACAATTTTTTTTATATTAAAGATAGACAAAGATGAAAATAATATTAATGCCTAGTCGGTAATATTATAAGAGATGGAAAATATCGTATAATTTTTCAACTCTGTATTATATATGTATAATGTATATCTACCGAACAGTTTAGTGCAGGGAGGAACTCGCCGATTAACTCATCTACCGCAGGCATTGTTGTTCTCAAATAGATATGACGGTAGTTTATAGTATGCATGCATTGGAGAACAGGACGACATCCCTCTGTGCGAATGCACCTCTCTTCTATCTGTTTAACGCAAACTAGCTCGCTTGCCCGGCTGTAATTATATCGTCATTTCATTCTTACGAAGCATAACGCGAGAGGAAAACAAAACCGAAAAACGATCGTTCTCTTCTATTTTTCGGTAACACCGCACCACCATGGTACCTACCTTTAACGTGCTGTATGGGTATTGGTAGATTCGTGGCGGTTTAGTATCGACCGGTTAGGGGTACCTACCACCTATACCTACCACCTAACCAACCCCCGCCAATCCTCGAACCTCGCGTACAAAACCACGCCCTTTTATATCCAACGACGATGCGTATGTCGCGCTCAAAATTGCGACAGATTTTATCGAATCTACTCAACGAGCTTTCTTCCTTTCAAAATCTAAGCTTCCGTACGATCAGAGTTGGTCATCGATGTCGTGGTGTAGATCTCGGCAATTTTCTTTCGAAGGTGCAGGTCACGTGACACATGGTGAGAAAATGATACCACGAATCCACGTGATCTATGTGGGATAATTAAATGTATTTCAGAATCTCCATTTACGGATTAAACGTAAGCGGTACTCACCTAGTTTGACCTTATGTACATTTTAAACCAGTGTTATACTTTGGTACTCTTCTTTTTTATTTTGTTGGTATTGTAGTAAGTAGAATTCTAACTAAGGGTTGACGTTGTTGCAGCAGCAGCAGCAGCAGCAGTTGCTACCTACCTACCCCTCCTCTTTGTAATAATAACATTTTCACCCCGTAAATCCAAAGCTGCCGTTACTGCTTAGCAAAGTACCTAATTCTCCACATCCGTTTCAACCCTCCTTACGTAACGATGATAATAATAACATTAACAATAACAATCGTCATCGTCATTTCTTTTTCTGTGGTTGACACGAAAATACCGTATCAATTTTTCTTACGGTTTTCGATCCTCAGGGTCCATCTCTCTCCTCATCCAGAGGTTTATATGGCGATCTGGATGTGTGTTACATATATATATATATATATGTACATGGGTATGTGTTGAGAGTATATAATATACTTACGTACATATATGTATATGTCAGGCGTCACTGGCCTTCGTAGACCCCATAAGCCGCTTAGCACCACAGGGTTTATGTTTTGCCAATGGGGGTATCCTCAGCAGCCTTAACGCCATGAACCCGATTTACTAACTACATAGGTATATATCCACTACTACAGGATTCAATCTACCTAAATACACATGTACCATTCGCTCGGTTATACGCTATTTCTGAAGGGTGAGTTTTTCTACCATCCCTTATAAAGTAAATGAATATACGAATCCCTTTCCATATGTTTCCAATACGTTACTAAATACCAAAACCATATTATACGTGTATAGTACATCGCGTTTGGTACCACAGCTTTCCATACATATATTCAACGGGAATATGGTATACCATTAGATATCGGAAAGTTTTCATATACCTTTTTTCCCATATAATATCTCTTTTTTTATTCTTTCGCGCGCTTCGATTTTTTTTTCTTCTTCTTCTTTCTCTTGTTGTTTTTTACTTTTACTTTACTTTTCTCTTCCTTTTTTTTCTTCGATACGTCTATATATTATATACAGTGACAAATTTTTTGAAAACTTCCATAAATACCATGTTGTAAAAAAAAATGAAAACGAAGAAAATAACAATATGAAGTTTCCCATGAAACGATGACCATAACGACGACGAGGACGACGACGATGATGATGATGTGTACGGGACCCCTTATTTTATAATATGGGGGTTTTGAGCATGCTCACTATAGGAGTTTCAGCAACCCGCCCCCTTTCGATAGAAATGATCGTATGATTATAGAAAACAGGGACTATATATTGTAACCATATATTCCATGTACTCATTGTTATCGTTATTTAACACAGAAATCTACGTACACCGTATATGTATAGTACACGTATTATGCATGTACTGCAGGAGCCATTGTCGCGATGGTGTCGCATTATGAAATTCAATCCCATGGGTTATATCTAACCCATAATTAACTCCGTGCGAATATTTTTCATCCGGTATAATTTAATTCAGTTCCCCTCCGCCCCCCAGCCCCTCTGCCCCCTTCATCCCCCGCTTGTCTTTAAACATTCTCCATACATTTGAACTGTTTTCTTTTCCCATAGGTTTTCCTGCATACGGAGAAAATTTCGATGCAGGTAATATTAGGATGTATGGATAATAATTCTATGAAAGAATATTGATGAAGAATAATTGATCGAAATTTTTTTTATCTTGTCGAATAACAAATGTATAACGTATATTATATATGTATATGTATATATGTATGTATAGTCGCGGCGAAACTTGAGAAGAATTATTTTTTTGAACGGATCGCTCGCATTGCGTGCATGGTAAGATAAATTTCTATTCATTTCAATATGATGGGTGATTGAGAAAAATTAATTAATTAATTATTTGACATCGTGCGCGACGAACGAGTCGACGGTACATACCCTATATACTATGTACATTAGTACATATATACATATAAGCATGCGGGATGTGATTAAAATAATTTTGGACACGCGATAGTTTATTCGTATATATGTATGTATAGCGTTATATGTGGTATATATATAATTGTCGGAGTATTATTGTATAGGGACTGTTTGTTGTTTCAATATTTCTTTTTTGTCTTTTGTTCGGTTTTATCATCCTCTTTTCTCCACGTTCTGCTCGATGATCCGAAATATAACATGTATATAGGGTATACGTGGACGTCGTGTACGTAGAGGGTAGTACTCGAATTTTCTACGGTTCCTCAATTGCCTAAGAGAGCGAGAACGGATTTCGGGGTTAGTCGGATGAACGGAAAATGAGAATAAGAACGTACCGAAAGAGAAGGACGAAGAAAAAAAACCTTGAAGAAAAGCCAAGCCCTATGAAGAGCGGTTTTGCGGGGTGGATTGGATACGAAGTGAAGTTGTGGTCAAACCATTGAATGAAAATATTATATAGAAACCAAAAAGTGTCTAACCATGTGATACGCAACAACGGAAAGGAGCGGGGGAAAGAAAAAGATGGAAAATAGGAAAATAGAAAAAGAAAAAAGAGACCCGATTTTCAAATATTGTATATTATGGGGGATTGTACATTATAGATTCTTGAAGGAGATTTGTACGCTATTTACTATTTCATGGTTCACACCTAGCCATCGTTCGCGATCAGATCAACGAGGCAAATCCCCGAAATCCTAAACTGCAAATAGAAAACGAGGGGGGTAGGGGGTTATTATACTTTCAACCCCCTGCTAAGGTGTGAAGAGGAAGAGGAAGAAGAAGAAAAAAAATGGAGAGAGAAAAGAAGATGAAAGAAAAAAAAAAAAAAAATAGGGACCATCGCCCCATTATAGGTGTACCACGGGGTATACCTATGATTTTTCACGGTGGTTATTGTTGAAGTGTCGGAATCTGTGAATCTGTCTACAAATAACCACTAGACTACCGCAGGAGTTTAGTAAAGAGAAATACATAGTTGCTAGTTCGTAAACTATTCTCTTCCGTGTCGTATACGTATACGTATATATTATGGTTTCCTATACACTGCATATACTTTCCTTTTCTTCGGTTTTTACTACCCCATATTCTCCTCCCTTTCTCCCTTCCATCGCATAAGCACATATATCTACTACTACCGCTGTTGACGCAGTTCCTGCCATTCGTCGTCCTGGTCCTCCTCTCTTCACCATAACGCCATAAGTATTATCCTAAACATCTAAATCCGAACAGCTGAAAGCCACCACCTATGCGGACCACGTTATGTTATGGACGTGAATATTCTACCGAGTAAATCGAGGCTCTCAATTTTACGTTTCGTACGTAATGGGACAATACAATTGAACATGTTTCAACAACGTAATTTTCTTTTCCACGAGGATATGATAATTATTTCATTTTTTTCTTTGAAATTTGTTTTTTTTTTTGCTTTATATCATCCGCTAATTTCTGTAACATAACTCGAGTCGTTCGAATTAAAAACGAAAGACGAAAAAAAACAGGAAAAAAAAAGAAAGAAGGAAGAAAACAGAAAACAATTAATTTTCTTTCGGTTCGTCGGGTTGATGGTTATTCGAGTAGTCGAGGTGAGAACCGCTTCTTACCCATAATGAAGGTGGTTCTGACTATTAGGTAGAGCGACTAACAGCTTGAGGTGTCGGACCAGCAACTGTCAAAACATGAGTAGAAGAGCGAGACGGATTATAACTAGTATAGTGCATCGTGTAGGGCAAATATAAGTATAAGTAAGTATAAGTATAAGTAAAGTAAAGTATAAAGTATATAAAGTAGAAAAGTAAAAGCGGGAGCGGAACGTGCTCCACACGTAGGTATAATATAGTCGGTAGAATCCTGCCGGCACGAAAAGAATAGAATAGAGAATAGAATAGAATAGAAAAAGAAATAGAATGGAATAGAATGGAATAAAAGGAAGGAGATTAGAAAGAATGAAAAGCGTATAATAGCCTCCCTTAAATAAGGCGATAAACCCAAATATTCGCACCTCTTAATAACGATGGTGTTTAGCTATTTATACATGGGAAACATGGAGTACGAAAATTAGATGAGAAAAAAAAACAGAAAAGGAGAAGATGAAGAAGAACAAGAAGAAATCGCGTTAGATCGTTATTGAATTGTTTCTTTCTTTCTTTCTTTTTTATTAAGGAGTGCGCAAACATTTTTTGGCATATCTGGTAAATTTCTCGTTACTCTGGAGCCTGCAGGGTGGAGTCGATGTTAAAGGATCTTCGGGTAGCGTCGGACCTGCGCGTTTGAGAGTTTTGATCTGATGTGTATAGAGAAAGAGAAGAAGAAGCGAGAGAGAAAGAGAGAGAGAGAGAGAGAGAGATGGGGTGAAAAGAGCGTCGCGACGCCAGGCGTCGGGTCGATGGATGGATGTTTCTTCCTCCCGATTCCCGAATCCCGACTCCCGAGTCTCCGAAAACCTCCCTGTTGCAGCGTCTCCTTTTTGTCGGAGGGTTGTGTAAACCCCTAACCTATGGGATCGGTTACACCAACCCCCTTATTTTCCGATTGGTCATTTTTGTCAACGAATTTCGAGGAACGCCCACGCGGTGTTTTCTCTCCACCGCGAGTGAGTATATATTTGCTTTTAGGCTGTATGTTCCACCCTCAATCCTGTTAAAACCGTCGACGGCTTTTCAATGACAAAATTACGAAATTAAATTTCATTCGATAAAACAAAATCCAAAATCATTCAATTATTAATATGTACACTTACCTCTTTCAATCTTCCCGGATGAACGAAATAATTAACATATACATAATCCCTGATAGGAATAAAAAAAAGAAAAAAAACTTATAAAAAAAATCATCACAATAAATATAAATAATTAATTGAAGTAATGGAAAAAAAAAAAAAAAAATTAATATGCTATACGTACATTGCCTATACGTATATGTATACATGTGTATAGTAGGTAGTTGTCGAAACCTCGTGTGACGTGAATTGAGATTTAAATATGAGATTATCGATTGATTTCTTTTTTTTTTGCTTCTTCGTCCATTTCGTGGGACGCATGCTACTCTTGTAACTATACACGATATGGATTATCATTAAAATTATTATCATTATTATAATTATTATTATTATTATGCGTGGGAGAAATATAGTGATTGATTTAGCATATACATATGTATACAATATCTATGAGTGATTGTATAAATATATATTTTTTTTTTTCGTTTTGGAATTTTCAACATTATTGATTATTGTTGTACGGTATTGTGTTTACATAATAACAATAATAATAATAATTAGAAATCGGTTGTATGAAAATAATAAGCGTAATTTTTTGTTCAATTTTCATTGTTCTTTAATTTTTTAATTTTTTTTTTTTCTCCAATTTTCTGCTTTTTCTTTCTTTTGCTAATATATATATAATATATATATATACATGTATTTTTATATATGTATAGTATATGAGTATATCGATGTACACTATCTACAAAGAACTGGCAATTTTCTTCATCTTCTTCCTTTTCTTCATTGTGTGTTTCTCTTTTTTTTCTAGTTGTTACTTTTATTACTATTTTGAAAGTTTTTTCTTTTGTCGCGCGATGATACTGAATAATATAGGATATTAATTAAGACAAAGATCGGGAACAATATACAAGCATTTTTTTTAGTTATCAAAAAATTCTTTTGACGATATATGTATATGTATATATATATATATATTTTATATATAATATATATATATAATATATAGAGATGATATCGTTATTAAATTTAATTTTTGTTGTCTCGTGTGTTTTTTTTTTTTTCTATTTTCTATTTTTTTATTATTATTTTTTGTTTTTTTTCAAATCAATGATTCATATATTTGTATATCATGACGTATGTATATATGTATTATATAATAATTTAAAGTATACATAATATCGACTTTGCACATAATATTCTATATATATAATATATGATATATTTACAAGCGGCGCTTACATCATAATTATGATCATGATCATGACCATCGTCATCATTATCATTATCATTATAGTAAATAATTTGACGTGTTTGTGTAGATTCTTTTTTCTTTCCTCTATCATATCGTTACGACACCGTCGCGCGTCTGATTTCTCGCCCTGTATTATTATTATTATTTCTTCTTTCATATTCCGTTTTAGCACTCCTCGTATTTAATTATTTATTCATTCGTTTATTTATTTGTTAATGTTTGTTTTTTGTTCCATCGGAAAATCTTGTTTTACACAGAGAGATTTGCTATAGTAAAAATTTGTAACTCTTTTTGATTTTGTGATTTTTTTTCTTTTTTTTTTTCTGTCA
Source organism: Athalia cordata (assembly GCA_963932425.1). Lineage (NCBI taxonomy): Eukaryota > Metazoa > Arthropoda > Insecta > Hymenoptera > Athaliidae > Athalia > Athalia cordata. The sequence continues at coordinate 5,372,388 of OZ010627.1, forward strand.
ATTTTTCTTCCATCCTTTATTGCAACGTGTAGCGTGGGTCTTTCGAGTTTTATATAATATACATACACCTATATATGCTCGTTATAATTGTGATGTCTTTTCTCGTTTTTTTGTGCGCCATTTTATTCGTCTTGTCGCTTATTAGTTTGTTGAGTTTTCATTCTTTTTTTTAATAACTCTTTTTTTTTCTCTTCGATCAAATCCTCCTCACATCATTTTGAAAAAACAGAAAAAAAAAGATATCAAAAAAAAGCTCTCATATATACTCGACGTAATCTAATTATTTATGTATAATTATAATTATCATTATCACTATCGTTATTGTTATTATTATTATTATGATTATGATTATTATTAATATTATTATTGATATATCGTTATCATATATATATATGTATAGTCATAATCATATTCATCATCGTCGTCATCATCGTTATCATTATTATTATTATTAATTATTATTATTGTTGATATTATTATTATTATTTATTACTAATGTTTTTTTTTATCAATACATTGTTTGGGGGTATCTATTATAATATTTTAATGAAATTTGCGTATCACGCGGGCGAGAATGGTCTGTGAATTTGCGGTGGTTTTGGATTAGGCGGTGGCGTTGCCATCCTTATTAATCCTTGACCTTGGTGATGACCTTGGGGTGTTTGTTGCGACGAGGGTGGACTACCCCTTGATGAAGGGGTGTGGGGACTTGGGACCGCTACTCTCAACGGACCCGTTACCGATAAATTCGTTGCTACCAATGGGGGACTGTGAGCTTCCGATAGACTGTCCGATAAACGAGACACGCCACCGTCGGACAAACGAGAACCTTCCGATAACCTTGATATTCCATCCGGTAGTTGGTGTTGAGGGTGTGGATGGTGAAGGAGACCCTCGTGAGGGTGTAAACGTTGCTGTTGCGGCGGTGGTGCTAAACCCAGAGGATCTGGAAGCCTGTAATTATATATAGAAAAAGAAATGAGGATTTTTTTTTCTCCATCATTGGAACTTTTTTGTCACTCGTAATCCTTGGAAGGGTTCGAGTTTCTACGAAGAGTGCGGAGGAGTGACGTGAAAATTTGGCAGGAACAAAAAAATACCAAAAATGTTTTTGAATCGACGTAATAATTTTTTACGTGTGAGTAAAAATTCTTATAAATTGACGCGATATCAAACTGAAAGCTTTTTCGAAAAACTAGGAGATGGAATGTTTTTTTTTTTACCAAGAATTACACCCTGTTCGTGAAGAAAAGAAAAAAAGAAGAAAATTCTGATGTAAATCCTCTGATAATCGACTTACCTAGATCCGAGATCTCCTCTGGGTCCGACAGCTTGAAAGGGACTCGTTTCGGCCAGTCTGAAAATTCCACCACCACCGATACTCGGGTGATTATTATGTTGCGGACTGTGCGGTCCGAATCTAAAACCTGTCGGTGGATATTTGAATGCTGGGGCATGCGCAAAACGAAATTGCGATTGGGTCGGATCGAAACGAAAATTTAACGGGGGTGGGGGCAGAGGCCCCAACGGGCCCAAAGGTACGGGAGAAGGTTGGTGAGTCGGCGGGGGTGAACTAGAAGGTGATGGGGGCGAAGTTCCTCCCAATGATATGTCGGAATCTTCTGAATCGCTACCACCGGGTCCCGGACTTAAAGTTCTTCTCTGACTTCCACCTCCAGGTCCCGAACGCTGCTGCATTCTGAAACGAAAAAAATGAAACGAATAATTATTAAAAATTTTTCTTTCTTTCTTTTGAAAATATTTTCAGTCCTTAAAGTTTTTCTTCATGGTTGTCCAAGGGGGTAACCACTCAACATATAGGTGTCCCAACCATTTCACATTTCACAACTATTTTACATCATTTCATACCATTTCATGAGTATTCCACTAATAAGGATATCTCGATGGGATTTATTCCTAGCTTGATTTACTCGACGGATTCGTGTTCCTGAGGTCAAAATACGTTAAAAAAGTATCCTGCGATCGGTTTTGGAAATACTTCGTTTTTGACCCCAAAATTGAAAAAATCCAAAGGGGTATACCTTAGATTTTTGTCGATTTTGGGGTCAAAAATCAACATTTTTTTAAATCGGTCGTAGGACACTTTTCTTACGTATTTTGACCTCAGGAACACGAATCTGCAAGTTAAATTGATCTATCTATAAAACTGATCGAGTTATCGCCAATTTATCGCTCTGAAAAGTGAAAAAATAAGGATATCTTGATAGGATTTATTCCTAGCTCAATTTGATCGGTGGATTCGTGTTCCTGGGGTCAAAATACGTCAGAAAAGTGTCCTGCCATCGATTTTAAAAATACTTCATTTTTGGCCCAAAAATCGAAAAAATCCAAAGGGGTATACCTTAGATTTTTGTCGATTTTGGGGTCAAAAATCGACATTTTTTTAAATCGATGGTAGGACACTTTTCTTACGTATTTTGACCTCAGGAACACCGATCTGCAAGCTAAATTGAGCTAGAAATAAATCCCATCGAGATATCTTCATTTTTTCACTTTTCGAAGCGATAAATTGGCGATAACGCGATCAGTTTTATAGATAGATCAATTTAACTTGCAGATTCGTGTTCCTGAGCTCAAAATACGTCAGAAAAGTGTCCTACCGTCGATTTAAAAAAATGTCGATTTTTGACCCCAAAATCGACAAAAATCTAAGGTATACCCCTTTGGATTTTTTCAATTTTTGGGCCAAAAATGAAGTATTTTTAAAATCGATCGTAGGACACTTTTCTGACGTATTTTGACCTGAGGAACACGAATCTGCAAGTTAAATTGATCTATCTATAAAATTGATCGAGTTATCGCGAATTTATCGCTTCGAAACGTGAAAAAATAATGATATCTCGATGGGATTTATTCCTAACTTGATTAACTTGACGGAATCGTGTTCTTGAAGGTCAAAACATATTGTAACAAAACATTTCATACCATTTCACACCATTTCAGACCATTTCATGAGCATTCCAATAGTATTTCATATCATTTCAAAATTGACTGTCCCAAGTATTTCACAAGCGGTTACCCCCTCGTGGTTGTCGTACTGTTACGATCTGCTCGTTGGGATTTTTGGAAAGAATTTTAACCTAATCGATATCACGATCGCGTTTATATTATATAGGTACCTACAGGGTGTATCGCGACGTAACAGCTTTTACGCGGGTGTTGAAAATGTGAGGTGGTATAAGGTATGTATTGTTACGGTGGTGGCTGATGGCGGTGGTGGTGGTAACCGTGTTTTCGCTGCTAATTGAGTCGCGAGTCGACTGTACGTAGAGAGGAGGAGGAGGAGGAGGGAGGAGGTTCGAGAAGGTTGTCATGGCGACAGGAGGTTACATCGGAACCCGTGCCGCGACTGAATCCGACGTTAAAACCTCAACCGCAGGATTCACCGCAAAAATTTTGCGGCTCTTTTTTTTCTTCCTGCATGTTTTTTTCTCTCTCCTTCCGTCTGATTACCGAAGGACGGAGGGGGAAAAAAAAGACCCTTGCACGTCCCAGGTACATTTTCAACTGTGGATATTTTCACCCCATCATGTACGCGTATATAATGTACCTAATCACACACCCATATATATAGTACAATGCGAGAAATGACTAAGGACGAGAAAACGAAAAAGAAGTTTTTTTTTCTAAATTCGTTGCAAAAAAAAAAAAAAACAAAGTTACAAGGTGACTTAAAAGCATCGAATGTATTCGGAACGTATAGTTGAGTTGAGTCGGTCATTAGAGGGGTGTGTCTTTACCAAGAAATACATTTATAAACGATGACTTATCAACTTTGAGTTTTTCTTTTTTTTTTTTCACAAGGGTAGGAACGAAGAAAGAAAAAAAATAGAAGAAAACTATACATTTTCAACCTTATCAATAACGATATTACTAATTATGGTCGTGCAACGATTTATCATTTAGTTTGATAACAATTATTTATATTTATCTAATTGAAACTTGTGTTTCTTTTTCAAAACTACCTCGTCCTCCTCCGTTGGAAAAAGGGGGTGGGGAACGGGGAGGGGGGAGATGTATTTATACAATACTTAAAAAGTAATGGTGGTGATGTATGGAGAACATAATGGGGAGTCTAGAGGATATCATTTTAACAAAATCGTACCCCCCTCGTCGTGTTATGGGACACCATAATATGGAGCTAGAAATTTTAGTATATCAAGTACATACATATATACATATGTATACGTATTACATACACATCGTATACTATATCATGTACCTATCTATACACATCTATGGGGTCTAGTGCAATTCACCCCATGATAAATACCCCGGTATTATATATATATACTTTCTATTTTTTACTTTTAGCTTTTTTGTTCTTTCTTTTTCTATCCATTCCTTTCTTTTTTTTTTTCACGACAATAGAAATCCGCGGGTTTTTGAACGGTGTACAACGTGTGTACATATGTGTGTACATATACATAATTCACGTATGTGTTAACGTGTGTATAGATTATTATGATTATTATTATGATTATTATTATTATTATATATATCGTTTGTAGAATCTGAGCTGCTGCTGCTGCTGCTGCTGCTGCTCTAAAGCATCGTTACAATAGGTAACGTGATACCCCGTAGCCGGGCGAAGAGGGCGCGTGATTTGGAGGAGAGGTTTTTTTTTTTTTTCTCTTCTCTTTTCTTTGAATTTGTCTTTTTTTTTTTTTTATACGCTGTTCGTTTTTAGTAGCCGCTAATAGAGACGTTAAAACGATACCGCTCCTTGCCCTTCGACGAGCTGCTGCTGCATTTCAACCCCCTCGTTCTCGTTCGAAATTCATTCGTTCTACTTTTGGTTTGGTTTTGGTTTTTGTTCGCCTATCATCTCGTCATTTAATTTTCGCTTTATAGAAACGGACTCCGGCTCTAGATGCTCACTTATACGGTGTTTTGTTATTTTTTTTTTTTTTTTATTTCATTGACAAACCAATTAGAATGAAATTCTCTGCCTTTTTATTGAGAAGGAATAGAAGAATAGCAAATTATTTGTGACATTTTTCTTTTTTTTTGTGTCGTATGTTTGAGGAATTAAGAAGTTGTATTATACGGTGGGAGTAACTTTGAATAAGAATATATGATATTGTAATATGCATTATATTATATGTGGAGAAACACGTCCGGTTGAAACGAAAGTGGAAGAAGAAGAAAAATTTCGTTTTTTTTCTTTCAGACGAGTAATGAAAATAAGAACGTTCGTATTCTACGGGGTGGAAAGAAGAGAGAAAAAAGGCGAAAGGGACTCGACTGCAGGTAAGCGATGATTTGCAATATTTTATAACTGAGAATATGAATTGTATGTGTGTATGGTATATAATATCCTTCCTCAACACATTTTTTGAGCTCTTCTTCGAGGGCAACTTTTTAAAACGAACGACAGACTGTTCGCGGGGCGAGACATCGCTGGAGTTATAAATTCACATTTTTGATTCAACGAATCGGAAACAGAGAAGAATGAAAAAATACGCAAAAATGCTTCTGTCTGTTTTTACTGGAGATTTTGAAAATATCGGTAAATACGATCGTCGAGAATACGAGTTACACAAAAAAAGAAAGAGATAAAAAAATCATTTCTAATGCGTCCATCATTTTATTAACCGGAAACGGTTGATATGGGAATCTGAAAGACTCTGACAAACTAGAAAATTATTATTTCAATTCTCACTGTACTGCAGGTTTTTGTTCTTATACAACATCAACCGCGCGTTAAACACCCCATTACATATTTATACGTCGCATATACATATATGTGTGTGGATAATGTTTTTTAGAAATTTTCTGACATGGGGGACAAACAATCTTTCGAGTTGAAAAATGGTCATCTAAAGTGTTTGCCGAAGTCCCCAACTAACTGCACAGCAGCATCGCTTCTTCTATCTTTTACTTTTTTTCCTCTTTCTTTTTTCGTTTTTTTTTTTATTATTTTCTCTATTTTTTCGGGTGTCGTGGGAAAAATCTACGAAAATTAAGTACTCCCTGTCCTTGATCCTTCGGGAGACACGTATTTACTCCTACACCTAAAATACGTATATACCTATATATATGTATCCTTAATCCCTGTTGTCTCAACCGAGAAACGGAAACCGAAATATTTCCTTTTCTTTCTTTCTTTTTTTCTTCATTTTCTTTTAAAAATTTTAAAACTAAAAATGTCTGCACGATTTCGTTAAATTATCCCGTCCATCATTTCGCGTTTTAACTGCTGCTGCCGTTGCTACCGATGCGCTTCGATTGGTCATCCTAATCCCATTTTCCTTCCTGCCAAAGATAATTATATATTTATCATAGCGAACCGAAATTATGGTTTACACTTGTAAATTTTACCAAGTCCCCATCCGTACTTATATTCACTCTGTGTAGAGATATATAGGTACATTAGGGGAGGATGGAGAATTTTTTTTTCCAACGAACCGGGATAAACGGGTAATTAAATAACCGATCGGGGGGAAAAACTGCAGTTACACGGTTCATTGATTTTTACAAATTTTCCCGATGCTGCTCTTCACCTTTTTTTTTCTTTTCCCTTCCTTCTCTAGCCTTCCTCCTGTACTTTACTCTTTCCTTTTTTTTTTTCGCAAAATTACATTTTCCAGGTATGTTTATATATATGTATTCTTATTATGTACTTTACTCCACGATAATTAGGTACGACGGGGGCAGACATACCTACGTACATTTAATGAACCGTTTATATTTCTATATAATTAGACAGATGCTGATTTTTCTGAACTGACAGAATTTCAATATAGATACCTCCTTTTTCGACTCGTTTCCGAAATGGAATGTACGTTGAAACTGTTCGATAAATAATTAAAATCTTATCGGAATATTGAAATAAGGAGCATGTATCCTATAATATATTTATGGTGTTTTAGTGTTGCAAGAGGATTCGAAGATATAGGGTGTCCCTATACAAACGCATGTGTGTATCCGTACAGAAATGTGATGAGATGAGAATAGTAGCGGGGATCTTGGAAATCAGGGGGGATGAAGGGACGTCACGGGGAAAGAGGATGTTTGCCAGCAAACACCATAAGAGGGCTCTTAACAGATTCTCTCTCTCACACCCCATCTTCTCTTCCTTCTTTTTGTTTTTCTTTTCTTTTCTTTCTTCTTTTCCTTCTCTCAATCCCATATAATATACATACATAGTTATACTATAATATATTTTCTATTATTCCTCCTCTATTTTTCTATGACACTTTTCCCACCGAATGAAAAAGTTGTCCAAACGCGCGCTTGGCCGCGAAGCGATTCAGAATCAACCTAACCGGGTGTACATATGTGTATTATTTAATACGATCTCTTCGAACGGTGAGTTTGATCCGGTCACGTGCCCTGCACTTGTGCTGCTATGGATCTCTTCATATGTAAAGTTTGATAGATTTTCAGCAGCTTTTGACTTTGCTCTTATAACGGTACCTACGCTCCTCACTTGTTAGCAGCGTCGCGACGTCGCCCAGCGTCGCGTCGAGTAGTTCGTTTGTAGGTACAACACTTTGACTGCTACATTCAAGGGTTATATATACATATGTATAAAGGTATATACATATATACTCATAGTACATAAGGGAGAGAACGATCGAGTGAATCTATACCGTCGTTTTCGAGTACTCTTGAAATTGATTATTCACTTTTCCTCATTATACATCTAGTACTGCATCTAATGGAAATAAGTAGTTGAAAATTCGCTAGTTTCGTCTCACAAATTACACAATACGACAGACGTTTAGCGTCTGGAAAGATGTAATTAACAAAAACTAGAAACGAAAAAAAAATTCCATCGTTCTTTTTAAAATTCATGTATCTTTGGTCAAGTTGTTTTTTCTACAAGTTCGAAGAGAAAAAAAACTACCGCAAGAAGTATAGGTACGTCTGATATGTGAAAAAAAAAAAAAAATTCAACCTACTCAAATTTTATGGGCAACGGCCCGTAAAAAAAAATCTAAAAAAGACTAAAATTTGTTTTCAATCCAAGCGTGTAATTTGACTTTGCAGCGGTATAGCGATATCGCGTGACAAAAAAGGTATGGAAAAAAAAAACTAGAGCGAGACGGGGGGGATGAGAAAAAACAAAATGTATAAGGGTAAGATGAATATCGTTTTTCCGAAAAACGACGAGACAAAAAATATGGACGAAGAGAGTATAGTGAAATAAAAAAAAAAAAATTTCTACATGTCTCTATATGTACAATTATATGGTGATGCGCGGTGTACGTGTTTAAGAAAAAGAAAAAAGAAAAGAAGATGAAAGATTTGAGATAAATATGGATAAAAAGTGGGCGTGACGATACGAGATGAGACGATGAGCGTCGGGTGGATGGATATAAGATTTCATGTAGAGGTTATATACGAATATCAAATTGGCGCGACTCGATCCTTCTTAAGCCCTTGCTAAATTACCCCGTAAGCCTTTTGACCGCCGTCTCTATTTCCCCTCCGCCATGGCGTACATGGTTGTACATATGTATACCTAGATAGCTATATAACTATGTATGGTGGTGCATATTTTCATGGTGGTGAAGCAGCAGCGAGCTTTGTTATACCAGATACCTTTGCAAGCCATGAGATAGAGAGAGATAGAGATACTTTGTCCACTAAATTCTCTTTAGTTTGCTTTAGTGTAGTTGAGTTTAGTTGAGTTTAGTTCAGTTTACCTCGATTTGGGTTGAGTTTGGATAGGCTAATTCGTAGACTGGAACAGAGAGAGGAAGAGAAGAGAAGAGAAGAGAAGTGAAGAGAAGAAGCGAAGTGAAATGAAAGGGACGGGGGAGAACGAGAGAGAGAATCGGAGGGATGATGCCGCTCTGTCGGCGTATGATCATTTTCTACCTCAGTAATAACCTGGAAACCCCCACAGGGCTTAAGATTTCAATCCACCAAAGAGAATGTTCCCGTTTCTACAAAATTACACTCGCTTTACCTCTGCGAACAATCCTACTCGCTCGCTCTCCTCCTCCTCCTCCTCCTCCTCCTCCTCCTCTTATACTATATTAGGATATTATATACGTGCACGAAGTATATCTTCCTGTATTTTTATTACGGTATCTTAAAAAAGGAGAAAAACACGTCGTGACGTTTCCTTTTGATATACGAGAAAAAAATGAAAGCTCGAAGGCTTCTCACCCGGAAGTATATATCCCATTTTTTCAAGATTCAAGTTCTACTCGTTCTCAACCCTCGATTCGTTTTGTGCAGATATGAGTTTATAATGTTCTATACCAACTACACGTGACTTGGATAAATTTAAATAGAATTGTCCTGGGTCTAAATCATCAAAAGACCTTTAGGATATAGAATCGGTTGTCTGAGAACTATAAATTTCTATATTATAGGGGTGATTCGATTCTCTTTACTTTTTACATGTATAATATACCCATACGTATACGTATACGTAACGTGCGCTCTCGCGTACCCCGAGGGAATGGACGTAACTAAAAATTTAAATTTAATGCAATTTCAAACGATTACCCTTCCCAGTCAGTCAGTCAGTCAGTCAGTCAGTGGAGTTTCTCTATGATCCCTTTCCCGTCTTTTTCTTCCCCTATTCCCTTCTTCCTTCTTCATTTCTCTCCTCTCTCTTTCTCGCTCTTCCAAACGACGCGACACGCTGATTCAAGGAGTAGACGACGGGTCCTTGATTGGCTTACATTGTCGATGCTCAACAGTTTCATGCTCGACTGACCAAAAATGAGGGGATATATCATTGCCAGATATCATATACTAAAGCTCTACGGTATATAGGGGGAGTAATACAGGCTGTATTACCTCGGTAACGTTTTCATGCCCTTGGGCGTTTAAATAAAAAAAAAAAAAAAACGAAAATAGAAAAAAAAAGACTGAGATCATCGTCTACGATAGGGGTAAAAGAGAGACCGGGGGGTGGGATACGCGGAGGATTATATTTAAAGTTGCGATTTCAACCCTCTCTGTTCAGTCACATCAAATGTAGCTGGATCTATAGTTTTTTACCCTTTCTCTCTCTCTCTATTTCCAGGTTATTATCATCATTATTACAACTATATATATCTGTACGTAACGTGCACGTGAAAAGTTTTGGTCATACGATCCTTTCTCGTTCTTCTTAATAGGTGCATTATACATAGGTATAGTTATACCTATGTACGATATTTTTGTTACGATGTGTAACCCATGGGTGTCTATGTATTTATATTTATGTACATATGTACATATGGGGTAGGTATATAGCGTGCGCTGTTATTCTGCAGGATCACTGCAGAGATCCTATCTCATTCAACCAGGACCAGGACCAGGATCAGGATCAGGATCAGGACTGTTGCACGACGCGTAGTGTTACCTTACACCGGGACCTTATAATATATATGTATATAAACTGTATGTACTTTTTTTTATATACATATAATTTGGGTATCGCATATACATACCTATGTACCGCGGTGACCGAGAGAAATCATTTTTCGTTTTTATACCGCAGATGTTTTCTGTATTATACATTTTAAAACTGGCAGAAACGGTAGCGAAAATGGTAAAATTAGAGATGTATAACGAAAGCAAAAACAGATTTTTTTTTTCATTCGTGACGGCGTTCTAATTGTTCTTTTTTTTTCTTCTTTCTTCCCTTTTCATGTCTCTTGAAAAGAAAAGATGAAATTAAATCTGAGGCGAAACGAGTTGAGTGAAAAGAAGGAGGCAAGAAAAAAAGAAGAAAAGAAAAATGCAGGGGACGATAATTTTATTGTCTCGTAATAATAATATACATATAGATAATAAGATTGTAAGTCCTTAAGATTCGTTATCAATATCCACTTTTTTTTTCTTCTTTTTTTTTCACTCGCTTTTTATATCTTTTATCCTTCAATAGGCTGCAGAGAATTACGCGAATGGTATGTATACACACGAAAAACGAACGCGATTGACGGGGTGTTTGAAAAATGAAAGGAAAGAGAAGAGAAAAAAAGAAAGAAGCAACAAAAAATTTAAAAAAAAAGAAGCAAAAAAGAAAGGAGGAAAAGAAAAAGAAAAACTTGTCTCGCGGGGCAATGCCAGTGCACAGGCATGAATTAGCTAAACGAATAAAAATTTACTTCCACTCGCTAGCCCCTTGAAGAAGTGTAGCTTTTTTCCTTTCCTCTCCGCAACCCTCGGAGAAGGAAATTTTTAAGATGACGACGACGACGACGACTGATACGAGAATTGAAAAGCGGAATAACTTCAACTTCCCTTTTTCGTTATACGAATAGGTATATATATCTATAGAAAGAAAGAGAGAGAGAAAGAGAAAAAATCAACCCCTCCAAGTTACTCAGATTTTACATCCCGCTGCACTCTTCTTTCACTGCATTTTTACACATACCTATGTAAATACATAAAATTTATATTACATAGGTACATATATAAAGACGTTATCGTATTCATCTTCACGTCCATTTTATTATTATCTTTCGGTATACATACATAAAAAAATATCCCTTTTCACACGCACATCAATACAAAAGTTGCTGTGGAAAATTCAAACTCGATGTTTTTTTTTTGGTTTCGCAGAATTTTTGATTACCAACGAGTAATCGATTGATCAATCAGTTCAGCCATGATCAGGAGTACATGATCCTTTTTTTTCTCCATTTTCGTGGTAAAAAAAAAAAAATGAAAAAAAAGAAGAATGAATAAGGGAAAGAAAAAAAGTTAAACGAAGCAAAATACGATCGTCCCGCAGGACATCAAGTTACAGAGGGACTGTACAGTATATACATATTACGTAGGTGGTACTCCTGAGGGATTTTGCAAAGAATCAATTCCGAAGCGATTTTCGGCGAGTTTTTTTTTTTTCGCGAAGGTTGGTTGATTTCTCCTGAAGGGTCATAGACGTATCCTCCATCCATCCATCTATAGAGAGTGGAAAGCGAACGAAAAAAGAAGAAGGAAAAAGCGAAGCAAAGATGAGTAAGAAGAAGTAAAAAATAAAGAAGAAGTAAAAGTACGAAGAAAAGAAGGAAAACGTCCGTGTGGTGGTATACGTGTGTCGTCCTTCCTGACAACGTGCGCAGGACTCCCTAAATCAATTTCGGGCAATTTCCCGACAAGAATGGACCTCTTGAACGACAACCGGAATTGACCTTCGCGAAGGACCTTTCCAATTTTAACTCTGCCTTCTCCAACTATACGACCATACATACTCGCATACTATACACATATGTATATACACTCGTCGCATAAAACGCGAGCGATTTTCCGCGAGAAAAACCTGCTCTGACGGACGCGTTTATACCGCCGTATAACATGGTGTGCTCAGACCCCATAACACCGTCGAATTAAACGCCGCCTCTTCGTCCTCCACTTCCTGACCATATATCGGCATTATTGTCATGATTTTTGCCGCGATTTATTATCATCGTTATTATTATTATTATTATTACTTTTGTTGCATAGGGTGTGATCGGGTCGTAGAATTTCTTTTGACCGGAAGTACCAGATCGTTTTGACTGGTGCCCCTCCCTTGTGCGATATCCTGATCCTTCCTCTACCGTATGCGCCGTATATACTATATAATATGTGCAAGGGCAGCAGCTGAAAAGAAAAGTGACGAGGGATTTTCGACATTTTTCACATCAAACACTGTAAAACGTGTTTCCTCTTTCTCTTTTGCTCGAATTTCTTGTTTTGAGACTTCCAGAATTTTGCAAATTTTGCAAATTTTGTCCTTTTTCTTCTTCTTTCTTTCAAAGATCAATTAAAGCTCTTACCGGAGTTTTTTCTTTGGTTTTGTTGCGTTAATAGTTCCTATAGATATATATAATAAATGAATAACCGATGTTATTTTTGGTACGGTGCAAAAGGTGATGGGGCGGGGGCAGGGGGCAGGGGGATGGTGAAGAGGGAGGTTGGGGATGTTACGAAGTAGGTTATATGTATATATAGAGGGAGAGAATTTGTAGCTAGTTAAATTATTACGCGGAGGATGTATACAGACGTTAATATCCCGAGGGATTTATCACCCCTACTCTACACTTTCCACTTCTACATCCCCTTTAGAGATCCAAGTCCACTTGTTTCTTGCTATTGCTATCCTATGAACTCTCCCTATATACATGAGACACGATCATGGTGCAGCGCACCATAAACTCGATCTTTATTGTATATTATGGTTACATGCATAGGCATATCTATATTCTATGTATATTTTTCGCGGTACCAAAAACAAGGAGGGTGTAAAATATATAAAACAATATACATATATACGAAGGCGGCGTATGACGCGGAAAATGAAAATGAAAATGAAAATAAAATAAATGAAGAAAGAAAAAAAAACTTAATACCCGCGAATTGATATGTATATTACACAGAAAATTCTTCGAGTGTTGTAAATTTGATAATAAATTTTCTATGTTTTGTATAACGATGAAAATTTATATTAATTACAAAATCATTATAACATCCGAGTCATCCCCTGTTTAATATATTCAATATTATCAACCGTGAGGATAATGAAATTTTTAATTTTTGTGTTTCTTGAAACTTTGATAATTTTAACGCGCCACGACAATATTCATAAAGGATATTAAAATTTTCCTCGATTGTATAACTATATAGTATATTTTAAGGACGTGAAGATTTTTTTGATAAAAAATTGGAATGAAACAAAAGCGAAAACTATTGAGAGTCGGAAGAGATTGAAGTAATTTTTTGAAAAATTTCTGTACAGACATAGTTGATACAGATGTAGAAAATTTACTGTAGGATATGTATAGTATTTCGTTCGTTCTCCGTGCAGCTCGACAACCTCGCCATCAAATAATGGCTAAGTTTGATCTTATCATTTGCGTTTACACAAAAAGCCGTAGAATTAAAGCAGTATATAGTAGCGATCTTTCCCTCCCGTCATTCCCTCTTATCCTCACGCGGATGTATAAATTTCTATATACCTACCTACGTTCGTACACGTGTATCGTGTATGTGGACGTTAGGCAAGGCGCGAGGGTAATTATCCACATCAACGCAAACAAAAAGCACCAACGGGCATTGCATAATAATCATCGCGTAGCTGTATACCAGCTCGCTAAGTATATACATGGGAAAAACGAGGGAAGGAGGAGGGCGAAGGAGGGATCCCGCTTGATGTCTACTCAGTTTTGTAATTGCCTCCTTATCCGAAATCGCACGATTAATTTCACGTTTTAATAATAATATGTACTATACATATAAAAAAGATATACATATATACGTACCCACGTACACACTTAACCCAACCTCATCTAACCTGACCCGACCGTTTTAAATTATTCAAATTCGAATGAACTCGCTCTCGACTTCGAGACAAAATTTTTTGTACCCACGAACTCTATTTCTGCAATGATTATTCTTTTCATCATCCAATTAATTTTGATTTTGATTTGATTTTTTTTTTTCTTTTCCTTTTTTTTTCTTCTCTTTACGGAAGGATCGAGGGTTTTTTTTCTGCTCTCTCGTTAGGATTTCTGTCGTATATACCTTAATCGCGCGCGGTTTCGTAATTCATATGCGTTTTTAATATACCCATAATTCGTGAAAACTGCAAAAGTTTTGGCGGCGTACCATATGTATAGGTATGTGCGGCTGTGTGTAGGTGACCAGCTGCAGCGTCGCTTGATGATAAATTTTGTTAGTTTTTTTGTTTCTTCTGCTTCTTTCTCAGCTCTTCTTTTTCTACTTTACTATCCGCGTATGCGGTAAAATGGATGGTATCCGCAATTGATGAAAATATAATCTATTTTATATGTATGTAACGATTTTTTAATAAATCATTACACCGCACATGTATATGGGTATATGTATAGGTGTACATATAGTTTCGTGTAATGATAACCACATGATATATAGATATATATGTAAACATATTATATTAATGTACACCAAAACGCGAAGCACTTTGCCAGTTTATCGTACTATGAGATCTTGTTGCCAGAAAGTGTCGCTTTTCCCCTCAAATTATAACCCGCGGCGGCCATTTTTACTCCCGGATATGACGTCGCTTTTACCTCCTCCTCCTCCTCCTACTACTACCTTCTCCCTTCCTTTTACCCCCCTGCTGCTCTGCCTCCACCTATATCACCTGGATATATACCTATAATAAGAGACGCCCATACAGTTATTACCGAGATATCAACTACGATCTTCGTGTATTCATTTATAAAAACTACACTACCTATACACGTATACAAATACGTACATTTATTTATACCTATATACACATAAGGTGGTTTTTTAATTTTTCAATTTTTTCATTTCGATTTTTATTTTCTTAATAATAATCACGTGGGTAATTTATTTTCGTTGATCAGGTATTTTATTTCTATAATATGCAGTATATTTGAATTTTTTTTTTCTCGTCAAATGCGAAATTGGAAAAAAAAATTCAAGAAGACTGCAGAGATCAAAAGTTTGATCTATATGTATATATAGGTATATATTAATTTATATGCATTATGCACATGTGGATATATGTATATAAATAGAATAAGGAGGTCAATTTTAATAATTGTGTTATGCTTTTATAACCGACTAAAATAGGCGGTCGTTTCTATTCCGATGCACGTACCTAACTCTGAAGTGGTAATTGCTTATGGGGTTCTGAATTATCAAACGGATCTGGACACACAATGCTTGCTTTAGCTTCTCTCTCTCTCTCCCTCTCTTTCTTCCTCTCTCTCTCTCTCTCTCTCTCTCTCTCTCTCTCTCTCTCTCTCTCTAACGATACTCGCGTACACATAGGCGTATAATTTTCACGTACAAAGTGGGAGTCGCGAGCTGGTTCTCTTCACCTTGTTAAACCTGAAAACTATGAACGTATTATACGTTCGCGTAACTTGCATAGGTTTGTCCGAAATCGTAGTGCGATTTTTTTTTTTTTTTTTTATAACGATTTAAATATGGCCGACACTATATTCGTAACAACCAAAACTGCGATAGAAATTGCACAAGTTCATTCGGTAAGTCAGTCAGTTTAATAAACTCCAGTGTATGTGGATGAGTCCGAAAAGAGAAAAGGGAAAAATATAATTAATCAGATAATAATTTTTAGATAATCGATTTACGGATGTTTTTTTTCTATGCTTAGCGAAAAACGGCTCAAGTAAAGCAAATAAAAATTTCATTTCGCGCAATAAAGATTTTTTTTTCTCGTTTCTTTTGAAACACGCACACCTATAATATACTGTGTGCTGCTGCACAGTAACGGAAATATTATATTTCAATTTGTTAGGCCTTATACGTTATTTTAAAATGAAACGCCTTGTAGAATAAGAGAAAATAAGTTGAAGATGAGAGTGTGATTGGTACGATGATAATTTATCATATTCAAGTTGAATAAAAAGAAAAAAAGAAAGGAACAAAAAAAGAAGAAAAAGCAACGCTGGCTACTCGCGCTGCTTCCGTCCGCGGTGGAAGAGTCCCTATATACCTATAATACAACCTGGTTACCAACGTCTTCTACGGTTTAATACGCCATGTAATTCGTAATTTTATAACATCGCAACGTAACGCCATGTTAATGTGAAAATTCGAGTCTCGATGCACGAAAATTATGGTTGGGGTTTTGTTTTTTGTTCTTTGTTTCTTGTTTTTTATTCTATGTATGAATTCATGTATCATTACAGGGTGGCAAATATTTTCGGCTCGGTTTGAGAAAAAGAGAAAAAAAATTTCTCATACGTCGCGTAAGGTGGACTGCAGTTTTTGACAAATTATCTTTCTCCGACGATGAATTTTTTTTTTTTTTTTTTAAAATATGGTTTTTCGACTCAAGTGTCTTCGCCGAAAATATCTTATACGTTCGTTATACGTCCTGTTATACCATGTATCGAAAATCGGTTTTAGCTTCACTTAAAAAATGGTGAAAAATAAAAAAATATAAATGAAAACTATAAGAATATTCTTATACATAGGCATACGATACATAGGTATAATAATAAATAAAATACATAGTGATGCACCAATACATAAAATCTCGAATGTCGTCATCAATTTGAGCAGATGTTCTTGAGTTTTTTTATAGTTTTATTTCGCGGATGACAACGAGCGGCATGTTTCGAAAAAATGAGTAGATAAAAAGTAAAAAAGTGGGGGGAAAAAAAAAGAAAGAAAGAAACGAAAGAAAAGGCCAAGAAGATGGAATGGGAAAGAAAAGAAAGGGTGGTGGATTGTTGGTAGTGGTTGGTTGTCACGTGGTGTTGAAACACAAGAGCCAAAAGTTGACAAGATAAGCCGCGAAGCGAGCTGTTCGTTCGTGTTTTTTGTTATGTTCGGTGCAGTGGTCAGGCCATATATACCTATATGTATCTACATACATACATATGTTGTATGATGTACATGTGCATATAAATATGTATAGAGAACGACGATACGACGATGTGAATCGCAAATTGGATTATAATTTGCCGGAGATAAGTCACGGTGTTCTCCGGAGTTGCGGAGGAGAAACAAAAAAAAAAAAGAAAAAGAAAAGCAGAAACTAGAAACAAAAAACTAAAAAACAAAAAAGAAGAACATAACTTAGAAAAAAAAAGGTTGTAACCAAAGAAGAAAATATATATAATATATAATTCATAAGTGAGAAGAGATATCTCCTTATACTGTATATATGTAATATGCACAGTTGGAAGAAGAATCTCGCGAATTCCATATGTGATACATATGTACGTATATATGTATATTATAAAATACGTGTACGTGTTTTCCTTCGTCTTCGCGCGTTGCTGCCAATTATTTAGTAATTGAATGTAGCTCCCGCGGAATAAGAATAAGTATATATGTATATATACCTACGTGTATAATATAAATACATATATATATACGTATATACGAAGAGAATTGTAAAAAGAAAATATATGAAGAAAATAAAGAAGAAGAAGAAGAAGAAGAAGAGAAGAGTCATCGTTTAAATTATCATTCCTCGCGTTATAAATATATACATTAAAGGTACGTACGTACATACCTGCGACTTACATTTACACCATGAGGTGTATATTTACGATACATAGAACCTAATTTACCTCATACACATATGCGTACGTATAGATGCCAGATTTCAAATAGACAAGCTACTCGACAACCTCGTACAGAAAATGACAAGCTTACCGCTGTACATGTATTATACATATGCAGGGTACGTAACGTTACATGATATATAGAAATAAATGGATATTCACATATGTATATAAAATTTCTATATACATATATTTATACATTTATTATATTATTATTCTTTCTCATTTATTATTTTATTCATTTATTTCTGATTTTTTTTCATACACTTTCGTATGATATGCGGTCTAAAAATTCATATGATAGTACGGACGCCCGGTATATATATTTATAATGTGAGCAGGCGTTTTTTCCTCTTTTATTAAATATCTTTCTTCTTTTTTTTTCTTTCCTTTTTTGATTTTTGTTTTATTCTTTTCCGTTTTTTTTTTCGGGGTTTAATATGAATATGGCTCTCCACTCAGAGAGCGGCCATATTTGTTTAATGACGTTGCATAAAACGTGAGCACAGTATATATATTCGTGTGTGTGTGTGTGTGTAGGTATGTATTTTTATATATATCATGTATGTATATATTATATATACGTATTTATAGACTCACACAAAAAAAATTTTCGACGTGAGTTGCAACGATCAACGTGTGATGGCATATCATTAACATTAATTATAAACTCCCATGGCTTATTACATACCCAAGGCTCGTGTTAATACACATATGTATAGGTATATATTAAATATGTATAGATCATTGAAAAATTTATCAAAAATCGATGGAAAAAAAAATTCTTCTTAATTTCGTAAATTTTCTTTTCCATCTTGAAAATTTGTATGATATTTTTGAATTGTATAAAATTCGTGTCGAGTTAAAAAATAGTTGGTAATACAGACGACGCTTTTATGTATTATATTTACACAACCGCCCCTATGTAACGTACGATATATACGTATATATATCGTATGTGCAGAAATAAATGCAGCGTTAGATTTTCAATCTCCTTTAACACGCGTTTCGTTCGTGTAACGTGAGGATTAAACTCCTGCAAATGGTAATCCTATATAGGCGCAGGCAAAGCAATGTGTACGTATGTAATATATATTTTATATATATTTTATATTTATATATATACGTGTGTGTGTGCAGGGGTGTGTATATAGTCATGTTTTTACTAAGGGGTGCAGACGCCTCGTAACCCCTACGCGCTTATGGTACTAATACTTATGTATACATACACCGTATGTGTATATAGCAGTCAATTTGTTCCATGGTGTTTGCCATCTTGTTTGATCTTTGAACTCGCTTCAATTGTTTATCAATTTTTTTTTCCCGCGTTCTTTCCCATTTGTTTAATCGTCAAGAGACGAAGAAGCCCCGATAAGAGGTGTTCATGTTTCGTATGTGTTCGGCTCGGGTGTATATCGAGATTTTTAAATAGTGAGTTAGTAAATAAATGAACGAATAGCGATAACAATTGGAACCGGCGAAACAATTAGATAACGAGGTGCGAGGCTGATTGACTGCAGTGGTCAATGAACATTTTTCTGTAAACACATAGAAAATAGTAATACAATAGATATAATATTGGAATCGGCCGGGTTCAGTCATTTGTTCTCAAGATTCTCTTGGCAATTTGTACAAGACGATTTACTGTGGCGTCGTTTGTCGGAAAGCGTTCGTTCGTACGTCGGTCTTTTGTTACTATTATATGTATTGTCGAGTTTCTTAACGTTAACGACGTCTCGTCACAATCCGTCGTCTTCTTCTTCTTCTTCTTCTTCTACTTCGACGTCGTCCTCGTCGTCCTCGTCGTCGTTAACACCACAAAACGATCATCACCTTAGCACCTTCGTAGCAGGAATTCTGCCTTGACGATTTTTCACACAAAAAACATCGTTACTTCACCCCCCTCACGTACAGACACACACATAGCTATACAGGTATTTGTAACTGTGGAAAATATTTTCCATTTACTTTTTTTTTTTTCGCTTATATAATTTTTCCGAAATTTTTCTCATATCCCGTATAATCCCTATGGGTATCTTTATTTTTTGAAAATTTTCAATTGAAATCCTTTTTTTCGTTTATCTTCTTCTTTCTTTGGTTTTTTTTACTTACTTTTTTTTTGTTTGAAAATGAAAAAATCAGAAAATGTACATCACCTTCGTGACATCCTATATACGTCCTTTTTTGTTTTTGTTTTTTAATCGCGTTTCGTCTATCGCGGGTCGTGTGAAAAAAATATGTATAATGTATATATGTATGTGTAGAAAATGGACATATTTTTGTATATACTAATATATGTATACATATATACCTACTTATATCATATTATTGCGGTACCGTGGCTAATTGACACGCGATATATACCTAATAGTGAGAAGGTATCAAAAATTTTGTATATAGGTATATGTATATAGATCGTTATATAAGGTGTACCGAATTATATTATAATTCATAACACTTTATATACTCTCTCAAATTTTATTATTACATATTATTGTTGTTATTAATTTTTTTTCTACCGAAACGGAAACAAAAATTTTACCGTGATAAATCTGAAATTTAATTTGTCCCGCGGTATAGTTATATACCTATTATACATTACATATATATATATCACGTACACACCCCTCAAAAAGTGTCCGCGTATATGAAAGGCAAAAAAAGAAATTGAAAAAAGTACAAGAATAAGAAGAAAAAAAAAAAAAACGAAACGAGTCCGAAAATGAAATTGAATGAGAAGTATTTAAAAAACGATATGTATAACACGTGTATATCCGGGCGGGCTCTTTTTTTTCCTTTTTCTTTCTTTTTTACGTGTTAATAATTTGACTCCGAGTCTGATATTGTTATATTCCATTAAAAACACGAGTTATGTAAAGGAAAAGGGAAAGAAATACGTGTAATGTGGTAATGTGTTATGTACGTATATACAGATATATACGTGCAGGTATGTATATAAAATATACGAGTCTAAATTCTGATTGAAAAATAAACGAAGTATATAGCCTGAGATACACGCATGAGTAGATGTATAATGTATAGGCGGAAAACGGGATTTTGTATGTATTAAATTTTTTAAATCCTGTAATTTCATTACACGTGTTCCCCTCATTCGCGTATGAGAAAAAAATATTTTTGTTTTGTCTTTTCTTTTTTCGTTCAATTTTTTAAAACATTTTTTCGCTAAACCACATCGTAATACGTATATTATGTAACGTGGCTTAAGAGATGAAAATGAATTTTTGATCTTATATCATTTTTGTTTTATTTTTATTTTTTTTGGTTCTGCCTTATCAAATAGGTTATACTCTGTTGCGGGGTGGGAAATGAAAAAACGAAGCTGCATATGACCCCGGATATAAAAATAATGAAAATTTAATTTCCTTTATATAATAAAAATCTGAAAGTCCTAAATCTTTCTTTATAAACTACTCGTCCATCATCGATCGTCGCTTTCACACCCCAACCCCCAATCCCCAACCCACATTTCTCCTTCTTTAGTTCTTCGTGTACACGAGAACGTCGAGTTAAGTTGTCGGCGGGGCTCTAAGTCGATAGTGTTTTGTTTGACCCTATGAGCGACCTATACGAACGCCAATATAAAAGTCTCTCATGTGTCTCGTCTCGTTTCGTATACATATAGTACATATACGTATAACATGGAAGTACACTAGAGCTTTTTTTTTTTCTCTCTCTCTTTCTTTCTCCCTTCTTTTTTTCTCTCTTTGGAAAAGAGAGAGGGACGGGGGAATTGTGAAGAGAATAAACGGGGGTGCAAACAAAACACACTCGAGTATATCCTGCAGGATAGGGCGATGCTTCTGCTTCTGCTTCTATTTCTACTTCTACTTCTACTTCAGCTTTTTGCTATGTTGCTGTTACCACCGAGAATCGAGTGTCACTTGTTTTCATCCATCGGCGCCAAGAATCCCGGGGGAGGTCTACAAAGTACCTATCGCTCTTTACACCATATAGGTGTATAAATACACACAATATACTATATATCAAGTCGACATAAGGGTAGGAGAAAATACGCGCACAAAAAAAAATACTGAAACCAACAAAAATTAAGTTATAAACAAAAAAAAATCCATAACAGGTGAACAACAAAGAGACGAACGATCGTCCCTTCAATCAAATCAAATTTTTTTTTGATTTTTTTTTTATGCATATTATGCAGCGGAAAAAAATTTGGCGGTATATTGGAGGGGAGGGTAGTTTTTCCGGTGGGCCAATGGGGTAAGAAGGTATGAAGAAATTTCGGTATAGGTATATGTATGGTATACGTAATATGTAGCAATCGATCGTTACAAAATTTTCCCTTCATCTCGCGCTTTTTCAACTCGCGCCCTTCTACTTTTCTCCTACCCCCCTCATCGTATCCGTCTGTTCCGGCACTCAAATCTGCAGTCAATTGTTTCCAGCTAAACTGTTTACCTTTCAGAGGGTGGAGAGAAAGAGAATGACAGAGAAATGAAAAAAAAAAAAAAAAGAAAAGAGAAACACAGAAAAAGAAACTAAAAAAAAAAAAAAAAATAGAAAAAGAAAGTAAAAGGGAGTGAAAGAGAGAGAACAAAAAGAAAAGAGAAACGCTACACCACCCCTATGTATACGTTTTAAGCCGTTTTGTTTACACAACTAAATAGACGAGAAGACTGTTTGTAAATCTAGAATTTAAAAAAGAAGAAGACAAAAAAAAGTAAGAGGATAAAAAATAGGGGATCGTTTAGAGGGAGAAGAAAATTGATAAAAATCGCGCTCTCCGTGAAGCAAATGAAGAAGAAAAGATGAAATGAAAAGAAAAAGAGAAAAAAAACTGTAGGGATGACGTTCGGTATATAGAAATGTGAATATTATAGTCCTTGGAAAATTACTCGATGAAAATTATTACGTGGATTATGTTTTTTTGTTGATTTTTTTGAATTTTCGTTTCTTCTTTTCCTTGTTATGTAATACGTGAGAAAGTTATACCTAACTCATAATATATACGGTATACCGTACGAGACAACATATATCTAGAGAATGGAATTCTCGCGAGGTGTTCGGATTAAGATTCTATGGAGGATTAAGAGTCATCTAGTTATAAATTCTGCTATGTAATCATTTTCTTCCGAAGGATGCACCAATACCTGCACCACCGCGTTTGCGGTCGAAACCATCCAGGCTTTAAATAGATAATAGGTATAAGCGTACAAAATTTTCAATCTACGGTGATCAACGAAAATAGATGATTATACGATGGTTAAGACATCGTCATCATCCTCATCATACACACGTTACATACGACCGCGTGGTCTAAACTAGGAGAGAAAAAAACAAAATCCAAAAATAAATAACTAAATAAATAAATCAAGATTAAAAAAGAGATCGACACCAAAAGCGTATATGAATCTATCGAACCTCCTCTCGTGAAATTAAGACACTATCTTCTTTTTTTTTGTTTTTACTATTACACTATCATGTGTACATCTATCTTACATGTATTATATATGTATGTGATGATGACGACGACGATGATGATGATGGGGGTTTTCAATTTGAAAACAATTAATCATCGCCATCTTTTCACCTTCCCCTTCTGCCCCGCACCCCCCATACCTATGCCCCTGAATACTTTGAAATATATTGCGCGAGCCCAGGGTGTCAGGGAGGGGGGAGGGATATAGTTGGGATAACGGCTTAATTATAAAACAATCACGTGCGTCTGATCCTTGTGTATATATATATATACCTATATGTATTGTATTTGTGAGCTATGAGATCTAATAACGAACGATCGCGCGAGCTGAAAGAGATCAATTCTTTATTTTAAACCTACGTCAAAAAATTTTCTACTCTACTATATACCGCATACGTATAAACAATATCTGCCAAATCACCGTCTGGTCGTTTATTAAACCTGCTGCAGGAGCTTTCGATCCTGAGCGCCCATAAATAGTAAAGGTATGTAAGTAGGGATGGAATAGATTTTTACGGTATGCATAAGAATTAGGTTGGGTTAAAAAATAGAAATTTTTCATCTTCCATTTTTTTCTCATCCTTAAACTTTGAAATTCTGAAAATTTTGCAATCTGAACAAGCTTATACGGGGTGAAAAAAAGCGAACGACTATTCCTTCTCTTTTCGGTGGGATAATTGCGTCTGTAAATTTATAATGGCATGAAAATGTTCGTGTATATAAAGTGATGAAAAATCCTGAATAAATTGCGAGGTGTATATCGCACGTGGAAAAAATAATTGCAGGTACCTAATACCTCGTGGAATTCATGAACGCTCGATGAAAGAACTTTTTTTCTTTCTTCCTTCATTTTCTTTACATTTCTTTTTTCTTTCGAATTACGAGTCGCGCTAAAATCGACGAATATATTTCAATCGTGGAAGCAAAATCTGCTTCCTTTTTTTCACCCCACCGAAGCAAAGCTTTTTAAATCGCGGGAGTCGATGACTATTCGTTATACCCCACGTATAATGTGAAAATCGGTGCAGAAAAAAAAAGAACAGAAGAAATTCGCGAAACAAATCGCGTTTAACTAAAGGTTCGAAAACAACCGCCCTTGGTTTGTATACAAAACAATAAATTATACGTGTATCTAAAGGTTTCGTGATTTATTTCACCCCTCCGATAAGATTTCGTGAAAAAAAAAAACGAGTAACCAGACCTCCTTATCTTGAAAGAATATATTCATTTTTTTTTCTTTCCTTCTGCAAGAATATGAGGTACTGGTCTGATCCAAAAAATTCTAGTAGACACATGTTCTAACCTACTCGAAGAGAGAAAAAATATTTTTCTCCATCGATGTGAAAGATGATAAAGAGCGAAATAAATAGAATAGAATTACAAGGGTTGAAAAATTTGGTTTGCTTTTTGGCTCAGGGGGCAGGGGAGGGGGGATTCGGTAAATTGCTCTGCTCGACATATCGGAGGCATACGTATAGTTGAACGTTCGAGGTTTCGTTTACGTCTAATTTTTTCATGTTTTTTTTTCCAATTCTCCTTATGGGGTATTATATGTATAACGAATGTTCCGGGGGTTAGCTTGGTGTAAATGTGTGCGTTTATAATGCCATCAGCACCTGTGTGATATAGGGTTCCATGTTCGTTTCTCCTCATCATCATCATCTTCTGCTCCATCTTCCCTCTTCTTCTTCGTCTTCGTCTTCTTCTTCGTCTGGAAGAAATTCTCCTCCTTTAGCTGGTTTACCGTTTTTCAGATCACGGGGTATCCGGTTACCGGGATATTCAGGTACCGAATATGGTGTTTTCCAAGGACTACCTCGTACACTCGTACAGTATAAAAGGACCTACCCGCCTGCCCGTTCGCTTGCTCGTTTGCTCGTTCTACTCGCTTACTTGCTTTGCTTCCAAGCCCCCGGGCATGAGGGTGTATCAAATGTCCCATGCGGTTTCGTCTATGGTGTCCTGTATAATAACGTCGCTTTCCTTCTCCTCCTACCGGCTCCTTCCAACTCCCTTCCCTCAACCCTCCTTGTTTCATGGTTAATTAAACAACTGACAATCTGACCGCGCGGTAGTACCAGCGGCCAGGAGGTCCCTGTTCTTCGATATGGTACGTCGTATTATTATACCTATAACATTATAAACCACCATGGGGATCGAATGGGGAGACGGAGAGCGGGGAGGATTTTTTGGACCATGAATGAACGAGGAGACAACCGGCTCCTATATATACGCGGTATTAAAAAATAAAAGAAAATTAAATAAATATACCTACACATCCCCGATCTACACACCACCGTTTTTAGGGATTTTTTTAGAAAAGATCCGATCGGATCGGATCGGATCCTCATAAATATATCGCTTTCCAAGATTTTCCAACGATAATATAACCTACTGACGTGTTCAACGATATATATACCTATAGATGAAAAAGAAAAAAAAAAACAAACAAAAAGAAGCAGGGCGTACAATTCTTTCTTCCAGATCTAATGCCTTATATACGCTGAGGACCTTTTTCATTTTTGCTTTTCTTTTTTCGTTTCTTTCTTCTCGCTTTTGACATTCACTCCAATGATCCTATACCCTAACGATCAATTTCAGTGTTTAACCTATACGCTCTATTAATAATATCTCTTTGTTCTCGCGATAGAAAAAAAAAGAAAAAAAATCGTTGTAAATTTATTCGATGTCCTTTTTTTATTTCTTTCTTTTCTTTTTATTTTTTCTTACTTGTGGGATTAGGGGAGGGAGGGGAGTTTTGTTACGTCGTGACGTAAAAGGGGTAAGATAATAGATAATAGATGAATGTAATGAAGGGTATTTACGATCACCATCATAATCATCATCATCATCATCATCATCATCATCATTTACTGGCTGTTGTTACACCCGTTAGCGTCTAAACTACAGACGTCTAAATCTGAGTAATTAGCAATTGTACATCTCAGATAATCGATTACACTATAATGGGGTAGTGTCGAGTTATATTCCAATGGACAAGGATCTCTCTACCATTAACGATTACAATTACAATTACAATCACGATCATCGCAATCAAACTGATCACCAGTTATCACAATTAGGATTATTATAAGTATATAGGTATACTGTGTTCATCGAGCATATATATGGACTCATTCATTTCACCGGTTAATTCCTTTTATCTTTTAGTTTTTTTCGAAACTCCTAGATTCTTTTGTTTCGACTAATATATGGTAGACAAATTACTATTAAACTTTTTTCGGTTTTTTTTTTTATTAAAAACTTTCGACCCCATACATATATGTGGTTGAAGAATAAAAGATATGAAGAGAAGAGAAACTTAGAACAAAAAAAAAAAGGAAAAGAAAAAACAAAATTGGAGAGAGAAAAAGAAACAGAAGATTCGTCTCCTAGGCGGTCTCGTGCGACGGAGCGTGATTAATATGGAAGGTTCTTAATATACGAAAGCAAAACGCCTTGCGCGTTGAGGGGCCTTTTCTTTTCGGCCTTATAACCTAACCACCGTATTATACCCTTATACTACTTCTTCTTCTTCTTCTTCTTCTTTCGCTTCTTATTTCTCTCGGTGTACGACGATATTTCATTCTTATTATGTTCTAAGAACAATAACGCTCGATCGAATTATGAAGCGCAAAAGAAGTGAGAGCGTAGCAGAAGAAGAAGAGGAAGAAGAAGAAGAAGAAGAAAGTAGTGGGCAGTTAGGTAGGTGGGTATCGGTTACCTTATGACCCCTTTCATAAGCTGAATATACCGAATCGCTCCTTTCAACGCCTCGAAAAAAAATCTTTTCTCATCCGCGTCCCGTAGGTTATGGAGCTGAACTGCAGCACTTCATATAGTTCCCCCCTTATTTTATTCCCGACGTCTATATATCTGCGGCTTTATTTTATCTTTATCCGATCCCTTCTTTTGTTTTATAAATATCCAATATACTTCGCCACACGATACTCTCTCTCTCTCTCTCTCTTTCTCTTTCTCTTTAACCTCTATAAATGAAAAAACAATAACAAGAATAATAATAACAATAGTAAAAAAAACTTCCTTCTTCATCTTCATCATTTATCTATTTATTCACGTATTTATTTGTTTCGTTAATCAACGCCACGTTCTCACCACCCTCGTGCTCCCCATCCCCCTGCCGCCCCACGTACACTAATGAGCGACGATTATCGTTATAATCATCATCGTCATTATAATCGAAAAGCAAGGAAGAGAAGATATGGAGGTATATGAAGAAATATCTTCGAATATCGGGGTGAGTGTGAAATTGTTTTTATGATAAAGGAAAAAACGAATGAAGTAAAATGTATTTTGCCGATTGATGTATAATATATATCGGATGCGATATTGCGTTCGTTATAGAAAATATTGCATGTATAGTCGAGTGAACAAAAGCAGGTTCAACGATCTCATGACAAGGTGTTGGTAAAGTGATAGTTTATTCGAATTACGATTGAAATTGAATAGAAATTGTTAGTGGTAGTATAATAGGTGTAGGAAAATAGAATTGCCAAATGCACGCCAAGCACGCCCCTGACTACTTCTACTACCAATACTTCTACCACTACTTTACTATCGCCGAGAGCCCCAGAAACCCAAATCGATATTATTATATACGAGACAAATTAGTTACTTGTGGTCCAATATCTGGGGTTCTCTACCCTCATCATCGCACGTACGTACACCCGGTTAACTTGATTCTGAATCGCTTCGCACCCAAGCGCACGTTTGGACAAATTTTTCGTGCAGCTGGGTCGGCTGCGAAAAGTTGTCCAAACGAGCTTGGCCACGAAACGATTCAGAATCAACTTAACCGGGCGTACGTATAAGGTGGGTATGCACATTCAGGCTGCTGCCACGTCGAGATGTGGATCGTATAAACCGAGCCGTCGTCTATGTGGCGTTGGAATTGGCGTGCCATAAGGGGGGTAGGTGAGGGGAAAAACCACCCCAACTCTCTTTCTCTGTATAGGGTAAGCGTGAAAACAAGCCACCGCACGCATTCAATAATCGAGGCGAAAAGCGCGATGGTTATAAGACATCGAACGGCATGAAAAAAGAAAAAAAAAAAAGAAGGAAATAGAAAATCGACTAATGCTCCGAAAACGTCATTACACGTGTGAAACTTCCGACACGAAATTATGTGAGATCATTTATATGATGGAACGAGTGGGGCGTATTCGTACCTATACACTGTTGCGACCTTCGAAGTCAGTCCGTGTTATAGTGTAAGGCAGGAATTTGGAAATCGAAATCATTTACAATAATAATTCGAATAAGTAACAACACGTAACTCGTATACTACTGTGTACGTTAGATAAACAAAAGAAATGAGCGATAGCGACTGTTTTATGTGTATAACGTCTGACTATTGACGGTCTATATAATGTAATCCATCATAAATGTAACCGCGTTGAGTAGACAGGTTGATATTAATTCAGGACTTTATGGTATGTATTCGTATATAGGTATTTTATTATTATTTTTTTTTTTTTGTTCTCTTTGTCTTTTACTCCGTTCCTCCTCATCCTACTTATTTTACCGCTGCTCCTGCTGCTGCTGTTCCGTTTCAATCGATAAACCATCAGAGTTTCCCACCGGATAAGCGCGGCGACGAGAATTCCCTTATAGTTTTTTTTTATTATACCCGGTCTACACGGTGTTCCGATATCACCTGATATACGGGTGGAAAAGAAGGAGAAAACAAATGCGAAGGTACAGAGTGTATAACGCTTATATTAGGTACTCGGGTTGAAAACCCGCCTGTAATAGATTGATAAATAATTAGCAACGTTTCACATCTACTAACGAGCGATTAGCAAGACTCGAGGATCGGGAAGTGGGGTGATAGACAAACAAGTAATTACTATGGTCGGTTGGAAGAGGGGTTGTGCTCGATATATGTATAGAAAAGAAACACGCGTTTGCGAACTACGCGACGATACAGCACATTATGTCCAGGCGTCGTCGTTATATAACTTTGATCGCGTAGTTCGATGTCGCTGATTTCGTTTCTTTCTTTTCATTTTTTCCTCATTTCTTCCTATATAGGTACTTTGTACTTATTTCTTATTCTTTCGACTCTCTATGTTTCACGTAAGAAAAGAATTACGTTATATATATCGTATCGTGTTATACACATGGAAGGAGCTATCGCGGTGAAAGTGGGGAGGATTATAATTAATATAAAAAATAATGGAAAACCTTATTTCTCGGTGTAGCCGCTAGATGCGACGCGAGGGTAATTTATCACGCGCGCGGAGCGCAGGTGTCATGGGGTCTTGTGTGCAGGAGATGATCGTTAATGACTTTGTATATAACGGTGGACACGTAGGTACAATACATACGTATTTATGTACGCGTATATATTACATGTGTACGCCCGGTTAGCTTGATTCCGAATCGGCTTCGCGGCCAAGCGAACGTTTGGACAACCTTTTCGTAGCCGGCGCAGCCACACGAAAAAGGTTGTCCAAACTCGCGCTCGGCCGCGAAGCGATTCAGAATCAACTTAACCGGGTGTACATGTGTACCGCGTCTACAACGTGTTGGACGGTGAATTTCTTTTCGTCGAAATTAATCCCGAAGCTCGCGAACTCCTTTCTCTCTTTCTCTTTTTTTTTTTCTTTTTCACGCCCTTTTATTTCCACATTGGTTTTCTCGCGTATAATATACCTACCAGTACATTTCGATCGATCGATCGTCCGCTCATGAAACATCGCACCTATAATACACCAATTTTATTTGTTAAAACAAAAAAGGCAAACGGGGTATAATGAAGGTCTTTTAATACACCTGGGAGTTTATCAAAATCTGATAAGACCGCGCTGGCGATGCCCTCAGGGTTAACGCTGTTTCTCTATGTTATATACAGTGTGTGGTATAAGGTCCTCCCTTCAACCCTAAGCTACTCCCAGGCTTCTTACGTCTTACGGTCAAAACTCATCCCCAGGAAATCCAGAACCTGGGTACTACCCCTCCCCCCTTCCCCCCACTCCCTCCCTAAAGCCCGGACAAAACTAGGGGCTGAAAGGAGATGAAGAGAGAGTAGAGAGAAAGAGAAAGGGGAGTTAACCAACCCGATGCACAACACTCGACGAACAACCTGACCGAGGTCGGATAACTTCGTGTTCTCTCATCTCCTCCATGCATATATATATATGTTGTATGTATATTACATGTATATATAGCGTATATGGTATATAGACCATGTTTCCAAAGCTCTTCTTCTTCCATCGAAGTGTGTTGTGTGAGTGGGGAACCCTATGATGGTTGGTGGCTGTCGGCTGTGTTGCCTTGCTTTGCTTCATGCTCGGAGATTGCTTCGGGGGCTTTTTGGGTTCGGGGTTTATATTGAATAACTCGCTCGCTGGACCGCGAAATATATATACGATGAATCCCAAAGAGATATCGTATACGAAACAACAAAACCCCATGGTGGAAATGGCGATGGCAATGATATAACGTGTAACGCGCCGTGTTGTACCGGCTATACGGGAAATTTTGATGAAGTTTTCTTTTTTTTTTTCTTTCTCTCAAAACCATTATTACTTCATACATCGTTATATCTTGTTTGTCGCGGTTTTCTTTATGTAAAATCTCTATTGTTTTTTAATCTAAATTTGTTTTATTCATTCCTTGTTCGGTTCCAGTTGCAGGCACGCGAATATATCATAGTTGGTGAAATTTATTCGATCATTCGATTTTGTCGTAGAAAAACTATACGTGCACCTTAATGGGGTTTATTCCGTGTTCCATTTTTAGCGATTTTCTATTTTACATATAGGTACTATACGTATTTATAAAAATATATTTATAGTATTCGTTTTGAGTTTCGCAAGAATAATAGCTGCGTGTTACACCGATTATATTAACACATAATACATTAGTGATTCGTGGAGCGACTCATCACGGGGTTTCCTAACATTTAAAAACTTCTCGTAAGCAATACCGAGAAACGATTATAATATAAGTATATATATGTATTATTTCACACCATATCGTAACAACGATTTTAAATATAGTTTAAAAGATATATTATATTAATTTGTTAATTCCGGTATGATTATCGTATATACATACCATGTATGCCAAACAGGATTCATCGATGCATGTTTTGAAAATATTCATTATATGGTAAAATTCTACAATTCTATAATTTCTCGGACTTTTCGATTCTCCTAAATGTATACTATATCGATGAAATTTTTCATGGAACGATATTATAAACTGAACATTACACACGTGTTAGAAAATGAAAATATTTTTCTGCCCCTATATAGGTACGTAGGTATATATATATTGGCAATTCTGAATTTTGACCAGGTTTTTCCAAAATTATAAATCTCTTCTTATTATATTATAGATACACAAGGACATTTGGAAATTCCCAAAGTCATATATATTATATATTATTTATTAAGTGTATTATATGGTATGTAGTGTTGAAAACTATATGGTATATAACGGGTAGGAAAAGAAGAAGAAGAAAAAAAGAAAGAAAGAAAAAAGAAGAAAAGTAAACCCCATCATTTAAACCAAACGCGCGTGGTGCGGGTATTGTACTACCGGTATTATAATAGGTATATAGATATAGTACATACAATAAATATTACCACAATGAATAAACCACCAGTGAAAAATCTATGTAAAGACTGTTGCAACAGCCATTAGCTACGTTTATTACAAGGTTCGTAGGGTTGAATTTTCGGTAAGAAAACCAAGTGGATGGGTCGACAGGTGGTAATCTTCCGGAGCCACCATATATATAGTGCCACCCGCTCTTTAATTCCATTCTATTGCGCTGAGGAATTGGGGATATTTTCAACCCTTGGGGAATACCGAATACCTTATAGTTCAGGTGTGAAAAAGGAAGCCGCTTATACGGTCGATTTTCTTTCTTTCATTTTTTTTGTTTTTCTTAATTTTTTTCTTTTTGTTTCAGAGACCGGTATACGTGCATGAAAATTTTCGAAATCGTCGGCATATGCAGGGGGAATAAAAAATAGGTACGAGATTTTTGAAACCGTCAGCTTATATATAATATGATGTAGTTATAAATGGGATGGATATAGCTAATTTGAAAACGACGAGGATAAACCAACCGCCCGACGGGACGTCGTTGTCGTCGTCGTCGTCGTCGTCGTAGCGGATGAAACGTACGGGGCGCGTGGTTTATAATTTCGCTCCCGGCGGCGAATGTTGAAAATGAAATTACGCAACCCCTCGGCTTTTGTGCAGATTGTCGTCGGGAGACTAAAACGCGATAGCTACGCGTAGTTTAGAAACGATTCCGGCGCGCTGCTGCCGGTGGGCTGCTCTTGCCTTTAATGCTTTTGCCTTCTATGCTTTTCACGTCGCAGAATTCGCAGACCTCCGTCTACGTTCTCTATAATGTCTCGACTCTGTAATATCGATAACCAACGTAGTCCTATTCTACGACAATCTGAAATTATACGGGACACCCCAAAGCTTGCACAAAGGCAAATTCAAACGCCCCCCTCGTCTTGTTTCCCTAACCGATTTATAACATCGTATAGAAAATAGACGATTGGTGAAACGTTATAATTGACGAAGGAATTTTGGTCGCGACCTCGTTATCGCAGGACGAAAAAAAAGAAAAATCGAATCGTATCTACTTACCGATTTTTCGCCGCCGCCGCCCTGTCTCTTTGCCTACGATTTTTGAACCAGTTTCCAACTTGCGTAGGTGTAAGTCCCGTGGCGGCCGCAAGTTCCCTTTTTTTTCCGGGATTCGGATAAGGATCCTGTAGATACCATTCCCTCAGTAACGATCTGGTTCTCTCTTTGAAGCAATGCGTTTTTTGTTCACCGTCCCAAATTGTTCTTGGCAATGGAAATTTTTTCCTCACTCTATATTTGTCGACCGGTCCCAGAGGTCTTCCTCTCAATTTCTCGGCCTCTTGATAGTGAGCCTCTAACCACATAGCTTGCAATTTACCGTGCGAATCTTTCGTGAATTTGTGACGTTCCAATATCGCGTACAATTCACGAAAATGACCCGAATGATACGCTACTATCGCTCTGGCCCTCAATACAGCTTCGCTCTGATTCAATTCTTGTATATTTGGATGCGCTACAGGTAAACTCCATAAAAATCTCGCCAATCTTTCTATATCACCACTTTCTTCGAGCGTTTCACAAACCGTCGCTACTTGGCCAACTGTGAACGATAATGTTGGCAATGCAAAAACCGGCGCTGGTACAGCTATTGGACCGTTATTATTCGAACCTGCTGCGCTTCCAGTTCCAGCTGGTGCGACGGCCGACATCTCGAATTATTTTTCTATTTTGTTTTTATCGTTTTCTTCTATTATTTTCTTATTTATTTATACTTTTTTTCCTCCCGAATCGATGCACAATTTTTTTTTATTGTTCCTTCTTTTCGTTTATTTTAATTCGGTACAATATTATATAATATATAATATAATATACATAACGATCCGTATACATATTACACTTTTCGCATCATTAGGTAATTCAATTTTATACACCAAATTAGTTATCATATATAGTTCGCTAATGAGTATATAATTAATATATTTAATATATATTTATATATATATAATAATTAGTACGTTTCTTTTTGTTTTTATTATATCGAATATAATATTATATATATTGTTAATTAATTTTATTTCTTTTTTGTTGAAATTTTTCTTTCGTTTTTTTTTTTTGTTTCTTTTAATTCAACGATTCGTTCTTTTTTTTTCACATCACTTGAAAGATGAAAAATATTATTATAGAGAATAGGAAAAAAAAACAAAAAAAAATTAACAAAAATCTTGTCGAATAAATTTTCATTGGACCGTCCGACGCTTTATGTTATTCACTCGCGTTAAAGTCACTATGATATGCGGTTATAATAGATATCTACCTATGTTATTCCACATATGCCACGATTCGCATGGTTTCACTTTTTGTTTTTTATATGTTCTCTTTTGTTCATTCGTTTTTTCTTTATCGTTTTTTGACAAATCCTTCAATTGTGTATCGGTGTGCAGAGTTTGGTGGTCCGGGTCCAAGGCGGCGCGACCCGCGACCGGCGTTTTTTCCGCGATCCGTCAAGTCCTTGTGATCGCCCGGTTTCCAACCATCGCAACACACTTTTTTTTTAATTCAGGATATCCACACCATTAATTTTTTCAATGTGTATGGTAGAAATAAAAAGAACAACGATCACATTCACGAAAAATATATATAGATGAACCGCACTCACTCGATCTCGATCCAGTTTCTCTCACCTCTTTCTTTTTATGTTTCTTTTGCTTTTTTTAAATTTATTTCTTAGGTATTCACTCGACACGCGGATAATTAAGCCGGTCGATTAATTAACATTCTTTAGATACGAAAGAAATTTGATATACTATACAGATATAGAAACATTTGAAACAAAAATCAACGAATATAAATTCGTTCGTAGTAGCACGTGGTTTTTCTTTTTTTCTTTCTTCTGGTTGTATTTTTGATTTAATATGTATAAAAAAAAAAGTAAAAAATAAAAAACTATAAAAAAAATACAAAACTATAACTTGCTACATCGAAAATCGGTATGACGTATCATGACGACGTGAGGATGGTATTTAAAAACAATCTTGATGTCACGTGTGATAATTGTTTAAAACTTCACTTTTATAAAACAATGAACATTCGTAGATCCGGATGATACACGCCATAAATTCCGATTAAATTATGTGTGTGCGTACAATACGATATGTACACATATATGTATGTAGAATATTAACGAAGAGGGGGTAAACTTTTTCTTATTATTTTTTTTATTTATGTTTAATTATTTTCATTACTTATTTGTTTAGTTTTTTTTTTTATACTTTTATTTTCTTTATATATATATAAATGTTATATATTTTTACGTATGTTATATACAGCGATATTTTGTGCCGCGTATTTTCGAATTTTTATATTGAAAAAAAAAGAAAAAAGTTAGTGCGAAAATTTATTTAGAACAAAAAAAGGCGAAAAAAAAATATTATCAATAAAACAAACAATTGTTTTTAATACCGATCTTTGAATATAATATAGATCGTAGAGTCCACTTTTTGGGCTGTTGCTTCGGTCGGATCAGATAGCAAACTGGTTTCGTTTACAAGCCGTCGTCCCTACCCCGGGTCTACCCTGCATGATACGTTTGTCCGTCGACCAGAAGCAGAGGCAGAGGCTAAGGTGAGGTGTAGGTATCGGAGAGGCGGCGGCGGTGGCGGCGGCGGCGGCGGCGGCATCAGCAGCAGCACCAGCACCAGCAGCCAGCAGCAGCAGCAGCAGCAGCGGCGGCGCCCGGAGAAATCGGTAATACCTTCGAAAGCCTCCTCCTTCACCCCCACTATTCGTCCAAAAACGTTGTTCGATTTTAAGCCACGCCTGTTGGAAGTTACGCGATTGGCCGGATCCGATCCCCGTTACCATAGCGACCTTCCCATGCCCTTCCCGTTATCCCTTCCACCGTGGTTACTATTCTTCAATCCATCCTATACGGGACATCAGATACACGAAGAGTCCTTTATGTTAGTTTAATTATCCCCTCCAAAAACTCCACCCCCTTTCGCTGGAACTCCCACCCCACCTACGCCCCACTCTTCTTAAAGCACCCCTAACGAAATTTTCTCCTCCCACCCTTCGACCAACAATCCCCCCTCTCCCCCCCGAAAAGGACTCCAGATCTCGTATATACTTCGGTCCTTTCCTACGTTTCCTTCCAAAAGCTCATGCGGACTACAACTGCACCTTGTACCCAGCTTACCCGTTATACCTTATACAGTGTTTGTTATATTTTATCGAGAAATGCACTACTTGGCGGATAAAACAAAACAGAACAAAAACTGTACATTCCATTCCGCGCTTTTATTGACAAAAATTTTTATCGTCGTTCATTTGTTGCTTTTATTTTTGGTCTCGTCCTGTCGTTATCATATAGAATATGAAAATGTTCATTTTGTATAACACGTATACCCGGTCAGGTTGATTCTGAATCGCTTCGCGACCGAGCGCGCGTTTGGACAAATTTTCGTAGCCGGCCCAGCTATACACGAAAAAGTTGTCCAAACGCGCGCTTGGCCGCGAAGCGCGTCAGAATCAACCTGACCGGGTGTACCGCACACGACGATTTAACGAAATCTGCAGATTAGCGTGTAATTCATGATCTGATTATGTGAGAATTTTTTTTTTTCTCGTTTTTCTTTCTCTGTTCCCTTCCTTTTTATACGAAGTTACATAGGATGCGACGCCGCGAACTATTCACACTGTACATTATTCTATATCTGCACGGTATCTCGTGTGTATTCGCGTCAGTGTATAGATTAGCCGTAGCTATGCTGTTACGGCGAGACCGCGAAAAATCGCGTATCCAGATTTCGGATTCGGCGTCGTGACGCTTTAAAATAATGCCTTCTTTCCCTCTCCCTCTTTCTCTCTCTCATCTCGCGGCTACTGTATGTATATGTATAGTACGGAGTGAGTTTATTGAACGCCGCCGGGAACAGCAGCAGCATCACCACCACCACCACCACCGACGTCGCGCGTATCCAACGCATTTTATATACAACATCTCGCGCTTCGGATTATATATAACCGCTATGTTATGTAATAAATAACATCTGACTACTAAGCGATATAACATACCATAAAAAATGAATAGGAATCCCTGCAGTTGTAGCTTTATAAAAACGCAGGAAATGACGAATATACAAAAAAGAAGACGAGAAAAAAGAACTATACAAATTAAAAAAATGGCGTCTTTTGTATAACGTATAAACGCGATTATATACGAATCCAAATTATATGTTTTCTGAATTCTCCGGAGCTGCAGCGTCAATTTTTCGCGCGCAGTCAAATTTGTAATCCCCAAATTCCGTAAAATTGTATAGGTATACAGCTATAAACTTATTGTATGTACAGTTTATCCTTTAAAGCTTCTATATGCATATATACCAGTGCATATAACGACGTGCAAAATGTTGAATACTTTAGATATATATTATGGGAATTCCCTAGGATATTAGTTGTTACGGGAATTTTAACAGGGTGCTAACTGGTATATGTCGCGATCGAGACAATGGGGGTACCAGCAAGACACTACGGGGTTGTTGTAAAGCTGTGAAATATATAGTAAACTTACAAAATCAGTATACATAGGTATATACTTATGTATCTACATAGCTATGTATAAACTCATGCCAAAAACGCGTTTTGCACTATACATATATACATATATACTTACGCAGGGTTGTATCAATAGTCATTATTCCAGCTATATACATACCTATGTATATACATGGGTCCAATTAGACCTTTAACTGGTGGTTGCATTCATGACATCTATTCGTATTATGTATGTACTGTCTGCGCTATTATTATATATCCGCTTTACCTGGTATAACAAGAATATATTATACATATATAACCTACGGATTTTATATATACTTACTCCGGAAGATTATAGTCCGCATGGGAAAATCCTGCGGAGGACAAATATAATTTACACCCGAATATATGCGGTATTTATTATACATACATATTGTATGTGAAACGTTTTCGAGTGAAAATGTGCAGTATAAAAAATTCACGAATCAACTGTGATCATTTTTTCCTTTACATATAGTTTTCACTCGGCACGTAAAATAACAGTACATATAATTTAATATAATTGCAGCATGTAGGATGTAGGTATATAATTTTACATTATATACAAGATTTCTATGTATTAATTTTCAATAATACCTGTGTTAAAATCAGGTATGTGTATATAAGGTACATAATATCAGATGACGTAGGTATATATTTACTATATATATATAAATATAATGAACTCTCGAGCAATTCGATACGTCAACACTTTTATGTGCTATATACCTATATATACAATACATACCTATATATACTCGCGGTGACAGGTAAATCCCGACGTGCATATGGTATAAAGAGATCATCCTTAATAGGTACATAAACTGATCATCGCTCACATAATATATGATTCCATATATGTATGTATAGTAACTTTACGACGATGAGCTTCGAATCTATAATAACGATTTATTTAATCATCTATAATGCACATCGCGGAGTTTCGTATATTTCAAATTTTTTTCGTCCAAAGAAAAGAAAGGAGAGAACATTTTTTGTATGTATTCTAGTGTTCTTGGAATCCTCGCGTGGATTGACTGCAGATGACTGAAAAAAATCAGATCGAAATTTAAAGACATGACATGATAATTAAGTCGCATATTTTTTTATGTATCGGTGTATACCTATATGTATAACAGGCGATGGGGTGGGTCGCTCTGCACCTTTTTCCCTTCGCTTTATAGTTTTCTTTTCTCTTGATTCGTTTTTCTTGTATTTTTTTGTTTCTTCATATTTTTTGTATTATTTTCACAGTCTCCTAGCGCAGAGACGCGTGAACGTATATATACAATATGTATATAGTCGTGTACATAGAATAAAGCAGTCGGTATATATATGAGTAGTATATTAAGGCTGGAAAACTATATGTAATAAAATACAAGGGGTGATATTGTGGCAGTTGTGGTGGTGGTGGTGGTGGTGGTGGTGGTGGTGGTGGTTCACCGCTGCTGTTAGTAGAAAACTAAAACAAACAAATCGAGATGGCGCCATCCCAGATGCGCCTCGTCATCCCCGTAGCAGGAGGAAGAAGAAGATCTACCGCTGCTGCCGATGCTGATGTTGCCTCTGCGCCAACTAGAGGGGCGGAAAGATTTCTTCCTCCTCCTCCTTTTTTTAATTCTTTCTTTTTTTTTTCTTCTTCTTCTCTCTCTTTTTTCGTTTCGTCTTTTTTTTCCACGTCTTTTACTTCTTCGTTAGACGTATACCTATATATAACTATACATATATACCCTACGGTTAGCTCTTCGCGTCGTATAGCAATTTAGTATAGTATATGTATACCATCCTCACCTCAAACCCCGTACACCATTCGACCATGCTATAGCTGCTGTTTCTTTGGAGGCTCGGGTAACGGGACCAACCTCAAATTTCACCCCGTGATGCCCTTCTCTCCTCTCCTCTCCTCTCGTCTCCGGCTCATCCCTTCTTTTTCTCTTTTTTTTGTTCTTCTTTTTCTGACTTTATCTTCGTCTTCTTCTACCTCGTCGTCGTCGTCGTCGTCGTCTTCTTCTTCTTATATTCGTCTCGGAGTAGTCGAAAACTTCGGCTACTCAACCCCCTAGGTAAACACCTATATAGGTCGCAAAAGAAGGACTACTTCCTTGGCGCCACATAGCTACTCTATGCGCGCTTATACTTCTTCTTCTTCACCAACACAAATTTCATAGCGTCCGTATAAATCTACACCGGTATTTTCTATCTACACCCCAAAAGTTATATACATATGTATAGGTACCTATGTAACCGCAAACTTTGACGAAAATGAAAACACAACCCTGCATATTATACATCCCTTATATTTTTCTTCATTTATTTCCTCTTTTTCATTTAAACCCAAAGTTTTGGAAGGAAAAAAAAATAGAAATAACGTTGAGGCTTCAGTTGTAAGAGAATTTTTCGCGACGTACACCCGGTCAGGTCGATTGTGAATCGCTTCGCGGCCAAGCGCAATTTTGGACAACTTTTTCGTGTAGCAGAAGCGATTCAGAATCAACTTAACTGGGTGTACATGCATTAATTCTTTGATAGTAAAAATATATCGTATCGATAAAAATATGAAATAAATAAACCGCAGCGAGCGTAAATGTATGTATCTATTTATGCTATATGTGGTATCTACACATACCCTATGTACAGTACATATGTATATATGCAACTGTATAAACGGGATCACACCCCATTAGTACGCCGTTAAATAATAATGGCAGCAGGATTACCGGCACTAGCTATATATACCGTATGTATAGTATATAGGACTGTATAATGTATATAGCTTCCCGCTTATACATATATACAATACATATAATGCTGATGCTGTTGCTACTGTATATATACATATAATATAATGGTTCGTAATAGGGTGCGTAATGTCCGCATATTCGATATAGAGGTGCGATGGTGAAGGGCGAAGCGGGGAAACCAGAAAGCAAAAAATACAAAAAATCAGAGAACGAAAAAAAAAAACGAGAAAAAAAAATCAAAATGAAAAACGGAGAGAAGAGGAGAGAGGAATATAACACCACGGTATAATATATGCAACGTAGCGATGCGGTATAGAGAAATTCACCCCATAAGTACGTAATACTGTGTGGTGATGGGGTAGGTATGTATCTCAATAAGAATGTCTTTGGCGTTGTAAATTTTCGAAATTTTTTCGTTCAAAATGAATAAGGAACTTATAGTGTTCTAAATCGTTAAACAGTTACCTATTTTGTGTATATGAAAACAAAAAAGTCACGTTTTTGATTATCCCGCAGTGATTGAAAATCCCCGTAAATATGTAACGTTTTTTTATTCGTTAAATTTGATTTTTGATTTCAGAATTTCTGCACTGCGGTATTATAGATATTGTACATACAACATACCTATGTGTGCACATACGCAGCTAGCTGGGTGAAGGGTGAAATTTTGTATTCAACGATATAACGTAATTTAAACGGATCGTTAGCCAATTATCGAGTCATCATTTATGAACTGTGGTGTTACATCGTATAGTTGAATTTTCCGAAAATTATTCGATGCTACTGGAACTGCATGAAGTGCAACTATATACGTGTACCGTACGTTAAACGTATTTTACGCTCTCGCGAATTTCCTCTACAATACGACTATTAGTATATATATACATATATACGTAAATACCTGTGCAGTATGTGCATTCAGATGCACGCATATATAGGTATAAACTATAGGTGTAGATCAAATCCGCATAAACCAAACAGGCTACCAGATTCTCTACACACAAAAACACCTCCATATCCACATCAGCTATAGCTCGCCTCTCTTTTCTATCTCTCTAAAAATATTTAATATTCCCCGCATTTCGCTACAATTTCAAAATATATTCTATATGCATTCGATCGTATATTTTATACCACCACGTATAAAACTTCATATTTTACTGCAATGCATCGTATAACGACTATAGTCGTATATCCTACATCAAAATTTATTATTGATCTCCACTACATTTAGCCATCTTTAAAATCTATCGACTTCAATTGCTTTGTATGTATGCAGTTTATTTTTACAATTTGTTTCTATTCTGATTTTTGTTTCTTTTCTTTGCATTTTTTCTAAAACTAAAGCAAACAAAATTTCGAAAATACAAAAAGAAAGAAAGAAAGAAAGAAAGAAAGAAAAAAAAAAATAACCGACTGCACTCTGCGGAGTACTGTAACGCTCATCATCAGTTTAGCGGGAAGAGAAGAAGGAGGAGATGGTGTTATTATTGCTGTCTGACATATCAGCTAAAGGGACGTCAAGGCGTCAGTTCTAGAATAAGAGAATACGGCGCACGTCGCGACGCCAGGAAAATTGTGCAGCTTTTGCTTCTGCTTCTGCTGTTGCAGTGCAACGTTGCAACCAGCCAGCAGGAAGTTGCAGTACTAGAGCGGTATGGATATAGAAACGAATGTGCAGGGGGGGAAGGGGGTGGAAGGGAGACGGGGGGAGGGAGGAATTGGAAACTCGATATCTTCGGAAACGGAGGACCTCGAAACGCCACCACCGTCACCCCCTAGTTTCAAGATGTTTGTTGTTACGACTTCTTCTGACGGCAATTTCAGAGTCTGCGGTATATGTATGGGTAAAACACAAGAGTTATAGGTATAGTACTTTACATGTCTTTTTTCCCACACTGCGCGATTCTCGATATACGAAACGCGAGGTGAAAAATCGATGAGCGAAAATAAAATAATGACAAAAATTTGTGTCATGAAATTTTTGCGTATGCGTACCGATTTTGGATCGAAAAACTTATACGAAAAAAAATCTGAGGCATAGGTACTCGAATTTCCGTATAAATTCGATGTAATAAAATTTTACGACACATTATAATTTCGCCTATATACCTATAATAATCGCGTATAGATGACTGACAGGTATAACTATAATATAACAGTGCTTTCCGCAGCAGGTATTATTATACTGCAGCGTACAGGTGACTGCAGGGATATAATATAAATATAATAATAATAAATAATAAAATATGTAAATTTACTGCAGTTGAAAATATACATTTTGAGGATGCGGATCGTCAACTATCGCTTATATTATATTCTCTTCCTCAAACATCTGGAAGTAATTACGGGCTCGTTTGTGCACTTGAAGAGGGAATGGGGTGTATATATATATATATATAGGTATAGATAACTTGTACTTTGGGACATAGGTAGGGTATACCTCTTATACTCAGGTGTAAAATTTGCAAAAACCCTATTAAGGATATAGCGTATATACCAAACGGAAAACCAAATGTACGTGACTAGATTTGAGGGTCAAGGATTAAGAGAGTCCTCTTTGCCAGCAGCAGCAGCAGCAGCTCTCTCTATATACGCACACCGTTTTGCACTCTTGTACTATATAACGTACCTATATTTGCACGCCGTTAACGTACGATCTTTGTAAAAATGACCACGCTTTACCGCTTCACTTTTAAAATATTCTTTTCTTTTTGTGTTTTTAAAGACATAACTCGAGAGTTTTTCTCAATTAAAATTTAATCACGTATATACACGTATTATAGGCTCTGTTATTTTGATTAAAAAATCATTATAAACGTCTCCTCCTCGGTACACATTTTTGATAATTAATTATATACGTATAACATGCATTGATATGATAAGATTGGTTATTCATTTTTTTTCAATTTTTCTGTCTCAATTTTTAATTTTTAATTTTATCGATTTAATAATTGTTTTATGACCTGTGTGTGTCCTGGAGAGATTTTGATATTGTTATAATATGCGGTGTATTTAAGGTATAGTAGCCTGCGGCGAACCGCAACCATTAAAGGTATATTTTCCAGAGCATTGGCTCTCGCCAAATTGGCTCCAATGAAATATCAAATTACAGACATCCAATATCCAGCTATCCTATAAGGTTTTGGCCTCTCGGGAGCCTCCAGATAATATAAGCTCCAAATGCAGTTCACAAGAGCTGAGCGTATATGTACAACACATATACATACATCATCCATGAATTTTCTATTCACCGCACACCGATCGCTATAATAAAGATACTATACATATGTATGGGGGTTTTTGACCAACTCTGCTGTGGTACGTATATAATATCCCATTTGTTCAATGGGGGCACATGTTAACCGACGCTTTTCGGCTCCTAAACTTCAATATCCCGCAAGTATAGTAGAAAATTATTTCTTCACATACAACGATCGACCTGTATATAACGGGGTAATCCGATACACCAGATAGAAAGATCATGGTCACCATATACATGTATACACATAGTTATATAATATATTATATACACAAAAAGTGATCGGTACATCAGATTCGATCAGTCAGGATGTCAGAAATATGAAATAATTCTTTCTACGGAAGAGAGAAAAATTGAAAAAGAAAAAAAAAAATAATAGTAATCATGTCTATTAATACTTATAATACGAGTAAATATATTTTTCCTTTTTTTCTGCAGAGAAATATAAGATTGATATACATTGTTTAAATGACGAAAGTATTTAAAGAAAGTAAAAAAAGACAGAAATTCCACATCTCGCTTCAAAATAATCTGGCCGTATGTTGAAAATAACATGTAAATTAATTACCACATTATCAAT
The DNA here is from genome assembly GCA_963932425.1 of Athalia cordata. Taxonomy (NCBI): domain Eukaryota; kingdom Metazoa; phylum Arthropoda; class Insecta; order Hymenoptera; family Athaliidae; genus Athalia; species Athalia cordata. The sequence continues at coordinate 5,416,609 of OZ010627.1, forward strand.
TATCTCTCGACACCGAGCGATAAATAGTAAGAAAAATAATAATAATTTAACCTTGACCTGCGCAAGAAATAACTGATCACACGAATTTTGAATTAACTTTTATTATCATTAATAATAATAATAATAATAAGTTTACGATTAGTGATTTTTAATTTAAGGGTAGTCGGTTATGTCGCAGTGTTCGAGCATTTTTTCCCCCTCGCCTGATGTGGCGATAATATTCGTGTAAGTTACGGTGTCTCGTCTCCTTAATCGTATCCTCCATTGTTTTAAAGGTCCTCTGAAAAGGAAAATTAAACTTCCGATAACCAAACCGAGTGTTAATAATCCAAGACATAACCATAAGATTATATAAAGTGTGCTTGAATATGAACTGCAGTTGAATTCTTCGGTGGGAATGTCGTAGAAACGTTTTCCATGATATTCTGGAGGTGATTCACACCTGAGAAAAAGAAAGAAAAAATATGAATAAGATGAAGATTAATTATTGGGAGAGTAGAATTAATAATTGAAAAAGGTGCTAATACTCGCCTTAGATTTTCGCGATGATTTCGCGTAGAGTCTAATTTGAGAATCCAAGTTATTTCGCAATCACATATCAAGGGGTTGTTTTCTATATTGACTTCTGCAGTTCTGTTCATGACCGACAGTAGCTGGTTACCATCTATCTTACCGATAGAGCAATTTTTAAGGGAGAGTAATTTCAAACTAGGTAACAATTGACGGTCGCGATCAGAGTCGGTTGTGTTAACGAAAATGTTCTTCAACTTCGGACAATTATCCGCGCGTATTATTGCAAGTTTAGTCAGCCCTTTGAGATCATTTCCAAGATCAAGTGCTTCCAAATGCGGCATTTCGTTCATAGTGAGAACCTGTAGTTTCGGGATGTCGGTCAGTTGCCGTAAAATCAGGATATCTGTGCCCGATATATCCAGAGTTTGGAGTCCCGTTGGCAGCGGAGGAATCTCTTGTAGAGGATTTAGAGCAAGATTCAATCGCTGCAGGTTTTTTAAGGGGGTAAGTAACCCCGAGGGAAGTTTTTTTGATGATATATTTCCCAAGTCTAATTCAATCAAGGAATTCAAATGAGCGAATGAATCTTCGTGTAGATTGTCACCGATCGGGTTTGCGCGCATTGAAAGGATCTGAAGATTCTGTGAACAAAAATTCGACAAATGTTCACGAATTTCTTGAGAATAAATAAATAAATATCATATAAAAATTCCATGCGATCGCTACAAACCTTCATGTGCTGTAGGGTATGTTTCGGAAAAATTTCTATAAGGTTAAAGGAAAGGTCGAGAATTTCCAGTTTTGATATCCTTTCCGTCAACGCTGTGTCGTTCAGAAATGGCAAACGGTTGTGACTGACATTTAACGATATCAAATTGTCCTCGTTTTTGCAGAGGAAAAAAAATCGCTGTAATATATTTTGGGACAAATCCAGCCGCTGTAATTTGTCAAGATTTGCCGAACAGTCCAAAAAACTATCAAATAAATTTCCGCGCAAATTCAAATCAGTTGCATTTTCCACTTTATCTGAAACCGCACTGTCGTGTTGAAAAAATTTCTCCTTCGTTAAATTCTGCCACGAAAGATCGAGCTGCAGAAAAAAGAAAATCCAAGTTAGAACGAAAAACGGAAACACAAATAAAATCTTGCAAACCTTAGTCGCAGTGCAGACCGTGGAGAAAATCGAAAGAACGAAAATCACTTTTTTTTTCATATCCCACATGATATTTTTTTTTCTCAAACTTCTTTGACCAAAAATAATAATTTAAGTGAAGCTCTATTAAGCTCCAGACGCGCACAGTTTGTGCGTCTCAAATCAAAAGCGAAAATTTTCTGCTGTGCAATTCTTGTTGCCGTGTCAGCGAGTGCATAAGGTCGCAGGGTTGATTATGACGAAAGGTTGACGTGCCGTTTTTCTAGATAATATAATATTCAATGGTAAATATAGTATATTTATCAGATAGTTTATTATCTAATTATTTTTCTCACTTAAATTGGAATGTTTTTTTCGCACGCTAATCTAGCTACGAATACATGGTGTTATAATGTATGTAACATAAATAATTTATTTATCGTCTTTCACCTTTTCGTCTTCATTTATTGTTTACAGTATTAATTGAATTTTGTTTCATTTAAAAAATTAATGAAGATTCGGAACAGAAACAGTAATAATTGATATATTAATTGGGACGATGCACCGATATCCAGTGTTGGCATCCGTAGTGTGGAGAGAACTGTAGTTTAATAGATAGTATGTTCGTAAAGAGTGAAACGGAAGAAAAAGAGAAATAATATCATCCCGCCAGTGGTGATAAGCTCCATAACGGTCTTTTATCACCTTTAGAAACTGACAAAGAGTAACAAACTGACCGAAGCTGATTCTAATAGCTATCATCTCCGTATACTTATACTACTGGAAAGTATAGGGCATTCCGTAGATCGTTTGCTTTGTATTTTAATTTTTTTTATTTGTTTATTTACATAGTAATTGAAAAATAGTAGAAAAATATTTATTTCTTAGGAGTCTGGGGAGTCCCCGTTGCTTTAAATACGAGAGGGTTTGATACTCTGAAAATACTTGGTAGCATTGTGGCAAGTGTTCCAAAAACCTCTTCGGACATCCCCTAGAAATTAAAACCATCGTTAGTTTCTGAAATCATTTGATTAGAAGAAAGTTGGATTTTAAATATTTCTCACTTTAGGCACTAGAAATTGGAGATTCTTTAACTCTGCTCCTCCCCAAGATGCCATTTCGATCATGAATCCTTTTACACATTTGAATACCAACTCGGCTCTCTTCGTACACCAAGCGACAGTCATGTCCTATAAAAATGAAAACAAACAAACCATGAAAATTAGAGAAAACGTCTTTTGAGTAGCTTTTGTTATGACTTACTTCGGACATTTCGTGTACCAGAAGCACAGGTATAGTTAGAGTAGTAACGTCATTGCTGCAAGCTGTTTTCAAAATATTTCTTAGACCCAAAATTGCTGGGTGACGAGAATTTATTTCACCTGAAAAAAATCAATGTTCAAAGATCGTTCACTTATTCCCATTTGCTTTTTTTTTTTTTCATTTTTCACACCTGATCTCAAAGAATCTTGAACCACCATGTGAAATACGATGTGAACTTGGGCGAGATTCGAGTGACGAGTGATAAAGACGTCTCCGATTTGCAGACTCTTACTTCCAGTCGATTTTCTCGCCTGCAATTTAAGTAAGAAAACATTTAGAAAGAAACAACTGCGATTTTGTGGCCAGTTTTTGTTTACCTGTGGGTCACTTCCTTCCCGGTGGTGAGCCTGTCGCCATGCTACTACGTCTTTAACATCATCCCTCAGCTTTTCAAGCTGCTCGTCTATCGGTGGAAAATGGAATTCGGTTGTTAGCTGACAGATCGAACAAAGTTCTTTAGTTACCCCAGAAAAACTTCCTACGTGGTTGTCGCTCAGTAAAACTAAACCGCATAGATCATTCGAGTAGAGGCCCAGAGCCGTTTGTAGTCTCTGTGGTGTTGGGTCCATCCTGAAAATCATGGGATCCCCAGAGGAGCAAATGGAAATGCTTTCTCATTGAATTTTATTTTTCCATACCCAGAGTCTCCGTGTCTCGTTTTACAAAAGTCGAATACGTCCCCCGTCATTATTCTTATGTTATGCATTTGTTTCATCTGGGATCCTAGATGTATTGTAAAGCTCTCTTCAAGTTGTGGGACATCTGTGGTTGAACCTTTGTCTTTTCGCCCGGAATTATTGGAATTCGATGAGTAATTATCACGATGCAGTCCAGGGGGTGGCATTTGCATCATAGGAGAGCTCCTGTGAAAATTAAAATGAATTTTCGTTCAATTTGGACTTGATATTCTTGTTTCTAGCTTTTATAACCCGGTAAACTTACACCGGAGAGGGTAGCATATTAGTTTGTTGTTCTTCTAAAAGTCTCATTATCCAATTTCGATACTGACGACGTTGTTCAAGTTTCAATGCATCCACTCTGGAACCCCACTGACCTTGAAGGAGACTTTGCTCCTCAAAATGACGACCCAACATAGCATTAATAGACCTTTCCGTAGATCCTGCTTCCAAAGTTTCAACTGCCATGCGTACTTCTTCAGTTTGTCTGAAAATGGGTTTTGTAACCAATTAATTCCCTAATAAGCTACAAAAAAATTTTTTGAGGAGAATATCAGAAAAAAATTAACTTTTGAGTCAATTTCTCAAACTCAGCATCCCTCTGCTGGACAATATCGGTTACAGCTCTACCAAATTCATGTTCGGCTTGTAGAATAGTTTCCAATGATGGTGAATGTACAAGTCTATGATATGCTGCTGCAAATAATTCCTCATCAGTTGTTCCGACAGGTTCGGCATAGGCAACTGTTTTTTCTTTATAAACCTTTTCCCAGTTCTTTATTATCTCTTCGACGTCAAGATTGCCATTTTTTGCTGCCTTTATGAGACTTTCTGCTTTATTATCGTGGAATTCTAGTGTCCACTGTTTCACAGCAGCTTCGAGTTCTTGGTGTAACTGGTCTTCAACATAACAGGGGAGTTTGAAAGCTCCGATTACTCGGTGAGTTAATTCCTTTACTGATCCACTATGAGGGATTTTGAGCGGGATTTCCAACTCGTATTCCTGGCCAGTTGTGCATGTAGGGAATTTGAACGTGAACAAATGTTCAACATGTTCTTGCTCGGACATCTCTCTCATTTCAATATCTAGGCTAAAGAAAAACATTACCATTTAGTGTGAGAAGAATGTAATTCAAATAACAATAACAATGATAATACTACTGTTAATAATAATTGAACAATATATCTCACTGATTGTACTTACTGTCAATATGTATTATATTTCATTGTTGAGCTGTCAGATGCCGAAAGACTGCTAAAAAAACGACTTTGTTTAGATGGTTGACAGGTGAAAAGTAAAATCTACGTGTTGTTCTCGTAGGGTAGAAAAACATATTTTACCCTCTTGATTTTGACGAATGTCTTCCAGATTGTATTGTAAGATTGTTTAAAACGATTTTGAAGTTTGTTTGACACCTATTTGCTGAGCTGTCAAAAACTTAACGCACTTCTGGATTCTCAAGCTACGTTGAGATTATTTGACGCCCTCTGTCGAAGCTCAGAATCGATGCTATTCTCTGCTGTCGTGGTCGACCACCGCACGTTTCGAGGGCGATTTTATTCATTATCGAACAAGTTATAAAACTGAGACGCCGGCCGGCAACGTCTGACAATAATAAATAATTCAACCTTTTTAATTAACGTATTAATTGTGAAAGTGAATATTATCACAATGAGCGCAGAGCTTGATAACGTAATTGAGCTCACCGATGCCGAGGCAGAACTTTATGACCGACAAATTCGACTTTGGGGGTTAGATTCCCAAAAGCGGTAAGTAGAAATTGAAGCATAACCTAATATTTGAATTGTACCTCACCTAACAGACAAGGCATCTAGATTGTAATCATAAACAATGGCTAACTAGCTCTTCTTACTATTTTTTTTTCTTTTTCAGCTTAAGAGCGGCTAGAATTTTGATCATTGGGGTTAATGGATTTGGTGCAGAAGTTGCCAAGAACGTGATACTTGCTGGTGTTAAATCTATGACCCTTTTAGATAACAGAGAAGTAACTAGACTTGATATTTGCTCGCAATTTCTAGCACCAAAAGATGCTATTGGTAAAAACGTAAGCACGTTTCATGATGTTATCTCAAAAGTCTAGTTTCGTTTCTTTTTCCTTGAAATAATTGTTGTATTTCAGCGTGCCGAGGCATCACTCGAAAGAGCGCAGAGTTTGAATCCCATGGTAGATGTCGTGGCCGACACTGAGAGTGTTGATAAAAAAGAAGATTCATATTTTTCAAATTTCGATGTTGTCTGTGCCTCACAATGTTCAATTACACAATTAAAACGTATTAATTCGTTATGTCGTAAATATAGTGTGAAATTCTTTGCTGGCGATGTTTGGGGAATGTTTGGTTTCACATTTGCCGATCTTGGGACTCATGAATTTGTCGAGTACGTGAATTATGAAATTCGTATTTTGCTCAGTTTTTAGATGAAAAAATGCAAAGTAACTTACTTTTCCTCTACAGAGATATTGTCCAGTCACAGAAAATCAACTCATCCGAAGGTGGTGACGCATCTTCGCCCAAAGAAAAATACGAAAATATAACAACCACAGTTAAAAAAACTTTCAATTTTGTACCTTTTGAAAATATCTTAGATGTTAATCAATTGCCTAAAGAAGGGGAGCCTTATTACTTGATGAGGAGTACGTACCATATTGATAAGTCTGGATAGAAAAAACTGAGGGGGTAACCGCTTGTGAAATACTTGGGACAGTCAATTTTGAAATGATATGAAATACTATTGGAATGCTCATGAAATGGTCTGAAATGGTGTGAAATGGTATGAAATGTTTTGTTACAATGTGTTTTGACCTTCAAGAACACGATTCCGTCAAGTGAATCAAGTTAGGAATAAATCCCATCGAGATATCCTTATTTTTTTACTTTTCGAAGCGATAAATTCGCGATAACTCGATCAATTTTATAGATAGATCAATTTAGCTTGCAGATTCGTGTTCCTCAGGTCAAAATACGTCAGAAAAGTGTCCTACGATCGATTTTTAAAATACTTCATTTTTGGCCCAAAAATCGAAAAAATCCAAAGGGGTATACCTTAGATTTTTGGCGATTTTGGGGTGAAAAATCGACATTTTTTTAAATCGATGGTAGGACACTTTTCTTACGTATTTTGACCTCGGGAACACGAATCTGCAAGCTAAATTGAGCTAGAAATAAATCCCATCGAGATATCTTCATTTTTTCACTTTTCGAAGCGATAAATTGGCGATAACTCGATCAGTTTTATAGATAGATCAATTTAACTTGCAGATTCGTATTCCTGAGGTCAAAATACGTCAGAAAAGTGTCCTACCATCGATTTAAAAAAATGTCGATTTTTGACCCCAAAATCGACAAAAATCTAAGGTATACCCCTTTGGATTTTTTCGATTTTTGGGCCAAAAATGAAGTATTTTTAAAATCGATCGTAGGACACTTTTCTGACGTATTTTGACCCCAGGAACACGAATCCATCGATCAAATTGAGCTAGGAATAAATCCTATCAAAATATCCTCATTTTTTCACTTTTCAGAGCGATAAATTGGCGATAACTCGATCAATTTTCTAGATAGATCAATTTAGCTTTCGGATTCGAATTCCTGAGATCAAAATACGTTAGAAAAGGGTCATACGATCGATTTAAAAAAATGTTGATTTTTGACCCCAAAATCGACAAAAATCTAAGGTATACCCCTTTGGATTTTTTCAATTTTGGGGTGAAAAATGAAGTATTTTCAAAACCGATTGCAGGATACTTTTTTAACGTATTTTGACCGCAGGAACACGAATCCGTCGAGTAAATCCAGCTGGGAATAAATCCCATCGAGATATCCTTATTAGTGGAATACTCATGAAATGGTATGAAATGATGTAAAATAGTTGTGAAATGTGAAATGGTTGGGACACCTATATATCGAGTGGTTACCCCCTCGGAAAAAACTCATTCTCTGAACTCTTCTTTATTTAATAATGGTCAAATTATTTTATCTAGTACTTTTAAATTATCGTGAAAAACATGGACACGACCCTCTGCCCAGCGATCGTGATGGGGATCCTTTGAAGGAAGAGTCCGCTGCTATAATCGAAAAATATAATCTAGGGAACAAGCTCGGTAATCTAATAAGGTGAGAAAAAGAAAATCAAAACGAACTTTAACTAACGAATAAATTCATCGAATCGACTGAATCCTCTTTTATTCTTTCATGTTCAGTGAGAATCTTTACGCTCAAATAAGTCCGGTGTGCGCAATTGTTGGTGGCGTAATGGGACAAGAAATAATAAAAACGGTATCCCAAAAGCAGGCGCCTCACAACAATCTTTTTATATTTAATCCGGATACCATGTGTGGAAAAATATTGTGCCTGGGACAAAAGCAGGAATAAATTTTCCAAAAACTGAAACGGTCGATCGGAACACGAAAGAGAAGAGGAGCATCTGTTTTCCATTGTAATTTCTGTATTTGTAATTTTTAATTTCACTCCATTTTAATAATAACGATAATAATAATTGTACTGCTAATTTTTTACACGTGTGAAATCTATCGCCTTTTCTTCTGATTAGATATTTATTTTTTTCGATAGTTCATTTTATCTGTCAAAGAAAACTCCAGTGAATCACTGATATTTTCATTATCCGGTTATAGATCTCACATTCCTGAAGGTACGCGTGTCGCATCGATTTGCGTTGGAATTATGCATGTTATATACCTCAGTCTATATACCCACGGGTTTTACCTTAGCACGCGAAACTCGCTCTAGATATAATACTTCTATCTGTGCACCTGAATTCTTTATTACCTCTATTATGACTCACCGCCAGGGAAATACCTAAGCGTTCGTCGATCTCTTCAAATTACCAGAATATGAGTTTATACTCAGGTTTATATTTTCTTCAACTTGTAATTGCGTACCTGGTATTCATTTTTATTACTTTTATCATTATGGTTGCAGTTGATGGATTTAAAAAAAAAAAGAAATAAAAAAAAATACTTTATTTCGGATTTCCGGAGTCTGAGAAACCAAAATTTGTTTCGGATCACTAAATCGTAAGCGTGTAGCGGGAGGGAAATATTGTATGGAATTGAAACCGGAAATTTGATAAAAGGGTAACCCCCTTGGTAAACGACGTGTGGAGGGGTTTAGATTTGCCATTTTTCAATTTTTCAATTCCTCGAGTTTGCCAACATACATTACCTATCTACGCGAATACACATAAAGAGGAGACAGGAGTATAATGGAAAGGGAGAAATTTCACGCTCTACGAAACACGAAATGACTTCTTCTTTTTTTTTTCCTTTCTATTTCTGCTCTTCACAAAGAGAGTTTCAAATTACTCTCGATTCCTTATATCCATACATAGGTATAATATGTACGACACGTACCGCGAGCGGCGGTGACTCACGATGTCAACCCCAACATTTTTATATATGCGGTAAAGAGAGAAGTGGAAAGAAGAATAAAAAAAAAAATGGTGCAGCAAACAAAATGTAATATGAACAATACACACATACATATATTTCGTAAATTGTTTACCTAATATTACTGACCTAATTCGTATCTACGTTTCGTGACATATTTAATGATCTCTACAATCATTGCGGTCACTCGCACCCTCGTATAAAACAAAAAAAAACAACATACGTTCAAAATACCTTTATATAAGTATATTTATATACACATAAACCTATGTACGATATAAACGTGTATATATAGAGGATATTTATTATTTATATTATGATCGCGAGCACGTTTCTTCCGTTCGGAAATAATTTCACCCTTATTTTCTCTGTTTCTTAAGTTTCTTGTTTTACTATTTGGTTTTGGTTTTTTTTTTCGATTTTTTTTCCGATTCTTTCATATCAAACCCGAGTAACTCCGGTCAGCACGCATTGCACATTTTCTATACCATCGTTCTGTTCGTTTTTTTCCCTTATTTCACCCCAATAACTAGTCAGTTTTTTTTTTTTATTCTCACTCCAGTATTATGCATGAAAAAAGGTGAAGGAGCAGAGAATAATAATAATAATGATAATAATTCGATTTCAAATAGGTATAGTTGAAAAATCATGATGTAAATTTGTAAAATAAATCGTATCGAGTAGGGTATTAAATTACTTCTAGTTGGCTAGAGGAGGAAATAGTTTTGCGTTTATGAGCTCAATATTTTACACGCGAATACCGCGCTGCTGCAGAGCTGAGCAGCTAGTTTTATTTACATAGGTATATAGATATGTATACATATGTATGTATATACATGTATATTACAGAGTTACTGGGGAGAATATAGGTGCAATTCTTGAATTGTGCATTCTTTACGGGTTCGCTCGGGTTCACCATCTACTTCACATACGAATTTACCTATTTCTCTCTCCCTTTCTCTTTTCACATACCTATGTAACTACGCGTAGATATACGTTGCAATGTTTTATACGTATGTAGGTGTGTGTATCGTAAGGGTGGTTATATATCTCTTTTTTTCGTATACGTATGAACTCCGTAAGTACGCGAAGCTCGCAGTGAAAATCCTAGGTAAATAGACTACTAGATATCCATACGTATATAGGTATATAAATATATAGGTATACTTAAGTACCTACCCGTCGTCGGTTATTCACTCACGTGCAAACATTGTAGTTACACACATACCCACATATACGTACTGTACTAGGTAGGTACTTTACGAGTTTTCGGTCTCAGCTAGGAGCTATCTTAGCTTATATTTCTCATACCTAAAGTCACTCGCCTATTATATATCTTAGCTACAAATACATAAAGTATTTTATTACCTTATTTTGTTAATGCAACTGCAGCGTACAGTTTGCACTGTTATTATATAAAACACAATTCCCCGCGCTAGCTCGCTCGCGCGAACTTGACAAAATATAATTTATCATTATATAGTTTTAGTTTATTTTCACAGTTTTTTTTACTATAGAGAAAATTCTGAATATCTTCGTCAATGTTCTCGCTGCAGCGCGGCATATGATTCAGGTTAGCTGTGTAATATAGTGTAACTCTTTAAAGAGTAGAAAGGGTCAACAGCCAGACGCATGTGACGACGGGTTAAAAATCGATCGACGTTACGACGCCGACGACGACGAGGACGGTGGCGTCGACGTAAAAAAAGTGTCTTTAAGTCCTCCGAATGATGCAAATATTATTATCATTGTAATTATTATCATCATTATAGGTCGTGTTATTAGCGCTAACTGCTACTTTGAATCGCGTTAGTCATAAGTTTGCGGTAGAAGCTCATCAATAAATTCTAAGATTTTACTTGGAAGCGCGGCTATTTCTCTATAGGTATGACAAATGGGTGGATGTTATTGCGTAACCTTGAGGAGTGAATTTGCGGGTTACGCCTGTTTGGTTCCCAATAATTTGACGTGGGATGGTTATCAGGTTTTAGGTAGGTACGTGCATATTAGGGTGAGTTTCTCGCCGAAAGCTTCTTCAGCCGAATTCATGCACCTCTTCAGTATTTCTCCTCCGGGCTAGAATATGTATAATCCATACATATATCGGGAGAAGTTCATGTGAATATGAATTCTGAATTTTGAATAAATCGCCTCGGGGATCAAAATACTCGAAAGTTCTCATGATCGCGTGAGTTATTATTTCTACATACCTTGCAGATGTGTATTACACATATACGTATTATGCGGTTACACATAGAATTCGTTTTTTACTCGATTCTGTAATACGCGACGTTTTCTTTTTTTCTATGTTCTGTCCTATTTTTTATTATCGCGTCGAAAAAGAGGTTGGAGGAGGAGAAAAGGAGGTCGGGGGTAGGTAATATGTCATATGAGTAACCGAATGAGAGAGAATTATATACGTGCGGTTCGGTGTGCAGCATATATTCGACATTTTTCCTTCTTTTTTTTTCCCCTTTTATTTTCTCTTTGCCCCACGGGTTGTAATAATTCAAGCTTTTGTTCGATTCCGAATAACCGGAGGAGAAATAAGTGGGAAGGAAGGAAGGGAAGGAAGAAAAACGGGGCGGGGGTAGAGAGAGGCATTATTTTAGGTCATGTCTTCGAAATGCTTTTTGAATTGTGTGCGACTTGGATCTCTCCAGATCGCTTGCTCGATTCCGCCGCGCCGTCGCGGTTTCGGAATCTGTTTTTTTTTTCACTTTTCTTTTTCTTCTTCTTCTTTTTTTCATTTCATTTCATTTCATCTTTCTCTCAGTCTTTCTTCGCCCCTTTCATCTTTTTTATGAGAAAACTGTATACATATGTAGTTATGTACGAAAAGAAAATATGTTTTTTACTTCCTTCTGCACAGAAGTGAAAAAAAAAAATTATACCTATAAAGGGGGGAAAAATAGGAAATGATAAAAAAAAAGTTAACGTTGACAATTTATACTGTCAATGTATAAAGTGAAAATTTTCATTTTTCTTCAAATAATAATTTAGACACAATAATGAATGGTGATAATTGCTAAATGGGGTGGGTGAAAAAAAATCGATTTTCAAAATTTGATTTATTATCGCCCGATCGATTGATCGATCGGTTTTATCCGCGGTGATGAGAAAAAAAGCTAGGAAAATACGAAACTCATAAGATTCTATCTGAAGAAAAGTGAAAGGAGGAGTCGAACGGGTTGGGGTGGTAATAAAATATGAAGGAGGCGGCAAAATCGTACGTCGTTCTCAGGCTGTACGGGTATAAATATAACGTACAGTATAAAGTATATCGGTGAAAAACTTAAGAGCTAGCTGCTAAAACGTTCGCCTTTATAGGTGACTTACCTCCCTACCACTGAGTGCCACTTTAAAGTATTTTTTGGTAATATACGCGCGATTTCTATACAGACGTATAAAATATATGTATACATTTATCGGTACGCTACGTATGTGAAATATACATATATATACATATAACCAGAGTTTCAGCAGCAGAAGCAAAAGTAGAAATAAGTAGAGTAGCGGAAAGCTGTAGAAATATAGTATAGAGAAGCGAGAAGCAAAATTCGTAGTGACTTATGGGTTTCGCGATTCCCTTATACGCACACATGTACACACTTATACCTTATACGTGAAACATACCTTATTCCAGAAAAGTGGGAGAGTAGAAATCGGGGGAGGAAAATCGAGGAGACTGCAGTGAGAGCGTCAGAGTCCCGTTTTCCCGTTTTTCTTTTTTTTCTTCTTCCCTTTTTCGTGTCTGTCCTCCTCCTTCCTTCTGTAGCTTCGTTTCGTTCCAGGATATCGTATTGTGTTTTCATTCGTTCCTTTGGTTCAAGTGATTTACGTCTCAACGGGTTCCCGACTTTCCCATACACACGTACCCCTGTCGTCTATGTGGATATTCTTTTGCTACCCCATTTTGAATATAGCCGCGAGCTTTCGCGACGTACGTATAACGTTAACGTGACGTAACCCAACGCAAAGCAACGCGCGTTACATATTTATGGGATTTTTCTGTTAGGCCTTTTATTTTTCAGGTTTTTTTTTTATTTCCATTTTTTCCCTTCTCTTTTTCCTATTATACGATACAAATTTTGAGGAGAAAATCTGAATGTGAAATAGAACGTGAGTAACGTCATATTGAAATATGAAAAATAACAAAATCTCATAACATACCTATACACATACGTTTGTTTCGCTGCAAGCTGTTGGCATCCATTTTTATTTCCTTATTTAAAATACTCTTGAATGAATCTGAGCAAGAAAAAAAGAATAAATTATAATTTCAACTCGTGCTTGCGAAAATAAGTTTTTGGGTTCTAATAGGTTTTGAATATTTTTACGATTGTTTTGCGCTAAATATTTATTCTGCAACCCTCCACTGACCCCATGCCTTACGTGTAGCATTAACATGATTCGTGTAATTTGAATCGATCGATGTGTAATCGCTGTATCGAAACTACTCTACATGGTCATGTGCGTATAATGCGCTACATGCTCGCAAGGTGATTGTATAATACTATATGTACATGCGCTATATCTATATACCATATATACGCCGTTATACATATGTACATGTACGCATGTACACCTATGAGAATTACCGCGATATACATAAGCTTCTGATGTGCTTCAACCTGCAGCATCTCCTACTCTGTCAATATCTCCTGTTATATATACATATATATATGTATAGCGAATATATATACACTAAATATATATGTATATATTATACATATATATATATACACACAATATAGGGAGATCGGGAGCTGCTTCCTCCGGTTGCCTACAATTACCAGAGTTACTCGTCGTGGTATCACGTGTCCAATTAGGTTTGACCCTTGACACACCCTCGACCCCCCTTGCCCCCCCTTCCTTAACCTCCTCCTCACGCCCACCCCTAAACCCTACAACTATTATTTTCCCCCATACGGTGTATTATACGTATGTCCATACGTGTGTAATAATAATTAAATATCTACAGTCGCGTATTCGTTTTGAACGTGATTATTATATTTCTGGACTTTGATAGATTATTTTTTGCTTGTACGGTATATACATGGTGGATACATAGACTGTGAATAATTTGAGGTGATTTTCGTTTTTTCTCTCTCCTTTTATTCATCAATTCTTAAACACCACTTATATTGAAATAATCGCTTACAGGCATACGATTGTAACGTAAGTGTATAAACAACGTAATCATTTATATTTTACATGTAATCGATTTATAAGTATGTCAATAATTTTTCATCATCGTTGAATAATTATATTTACAGATAATTGATTACCTACACTTTTCTTACGTATAATTGAAATTATAATATTTTTTTTTCCTTTTTCAGGTGAAAGAATTCAAAAACTAGAAGCCAATTAAACGACGGTTGTAACTGCGGCTTCGAATTCGTGTACATTTGGTACGTATAATTTAAGTTTATATATTATATGTATGTGCATTTATATATATATACTATATGTTACACATGGGGGCGACGATGATGATTTGTGCGAAACAGGAAAAGCTTAACCTCGATTTAGGCCTCGAATAACTTACGACAGTTGCTTCCGATTTGATACGGTAATATTTTATTCAGTTTCTTTCCTTAATATTTTTTTGGCGGTAAGTATAGGTATATGTTCACATATATGTATGTATATTGTATATCCACTGTCCACTATAACCACCCCATATTATGTAGAGAAATAGGGGAATTATTACGAAACGCATCCCTATATGTACGATATATTTGTGGTCAGTTGTTTCCCGGACGCGCTCCATCACGTACATATATATACATATATACCTCGTATATGTAATATATTATGTACACCCAATCTTATATGCATGTAATAGAATATTTAACAGCGTCTTTCGTTGCTTTTTGTTCTTTCTTTTTACTTTTTTCTCAAAAGAATGATATTTCTTACGGGGTTGTACACCCGATTAGGTTGATTCTGAATCGCTTCGCGGCAAAGCGCGCGTTTGGAAAACTTTTCTTCGTAGCCAGTCCAGCTACACGAAAAAGTTGTCCAAACTTTTGCAAAAAGAATGACGAAAATCGGGCTAATTTCGAACGGACCGATAAAACATACAGATGCGTGTACTGATTTTTGATTTTTCAAAAATCTGGAGAGAATATGACGCACGTATACGTGTGCTATATGATATGTAAATTGTGACATGTGAATGGGAAAGCTAGCTTACATAAAGGGTAAACGGGGCAGGGGTTTGGGGGTGATAAAGGGTCGAATAGAAATTTCTGTATTTGACATATTGCGGGTATCACACTTCCAACTTCTGCACGAAAAGCGTAAAGCGATATGCCCTCGTGACATCATCGTCAACGGCGCGGCGACCCGATCTTCCTTCCTTCTTCTTACGATGCGTGTAATACATGGGATAATACACCCACACACATGCATATTATTTTCAATATTCGAAAACACCCGTTATACGTATATGTATAAATTTTCTCGTTCACTTGAAAGACCGGGAACCATTTTGCGCTCAGGATAATACATAGAAATAGGGAAGAGCTGGAACGGTGAAAACGGAGAAATGGGCAAAGAGAATCCCGATGACAGCCTCTTCAAGGAAAATCGTCTCCATTCGGATTCAAATGAGGCGCCCATATTCAGCTCTCTCTCTTTCTCTTTTTCTCTCCCACCCTCTCCATATTTCTCTTTCTCTCTCTATCTTTTTACTCTCTTCTCATCAACCCTCGCCTCACTGACTGACTGACTGACTTACTTATTATACTTTACTCCCATATACTGCTCGCTGCACGCGTCATAGAATTCAGAATCTATTTTCTTCTGGCTGATACGCAGAATATTTTTCGTCTTATTGTTATTATTATTATTATTATTATCGGTTTATCAAATTGTTTATAGCTCCAAATGCGTTGTGATATACGAATTTGTTATTACATTCTAGATTCCGATAGAATATCTGATTTTTGAACGGTATAAAATTTTTTTTATCGTCACCAAAATGTATGAGGTGATGAGATTTTTCATATACCAACAGCTTCCATTATCATATATCTTCTCTAGCTAATTGGAGATTAATAGAAATTTGACTCGAAGTAATGTTGTCTATGTATGTATATGTAATGTACATAGATTTTGCAGCTGTTGTGTAAACCCTGAGGCGTCTTAATTACCTAATTGGTTGAGAAATTCCGAAAGGTATATATATGTATACGTGCCGCACTTACTCTCCCTAATACACAAAGAGGGATCCAGATCTAACAAGTGCAGAAGCCGGGTAGCTCATGCCGTCCCTAAATTCAAAGCCCCACCCCCCCTTCTTATCCCTCAACCCCCACAGCGTCAATATCTCCTTATTTATTCATTTCCGCGTTTCATCTCGTGTAGCTTATACACCAATCGAAAATTACTCGGATATTTAGCGACGTTTGAAACGAGGGCGAATAAGAAGCGGATAAAAGGCTTTTTAGAATCGAATTTAAATCGGATCGTCGACGACGAGTTGTGACCGCAAAAAAATTAGTAAAGCGATGATGAAAATATGTCCACGAAAATTTTATTTGACACAGGCTCTTTTTCGACGATATAATTTCGTCGAATTTACCATGAAAATCTACATTTTTCAAGCGGTATAAATACGCACATGGATAAGCAGACGACGAGACATGACTTTGTTGTTTCTGTTTTCCATATCATAATACCGATGCCCCGTGGGTGAGCTTCCGGTCTTCTCCTTTCCTTTCCTCCAGAGGGATCTATTCTACTCGCAAAACGGGTATTATCCTCAGATACGGTAAACGCGAGGTACCTACGTTGGTTTTGTCATATTTAGTGTAGGGGTGGTAATGGCGGTGGCCGCTTCTCTGACGTTGCTAAGTTCATACCACTCGCTCGACTTTAGATCACACTCCATTAAAGTAATGAAGATGCTGATGCCGAGGCTGAGGCTGAGGCTGAAGCTGAGCTCCTACGGCTCTTCCTTCTTATCAATGTGTACGTATTCATGTATCTCATGTATACAGGGTGAGTTGCTACAAAAGTCCGATTTGGGAGGAGCTTCGATTGGCCGAGGCTCCGCCATAATCCATTCCTACTTTTTATTCTCAAAATTCTTGTTGCCAATCGGCGATCAGGTAGCACTACTTTCGGTTATGACGTTGAGTGAGACGAGAAAATCTACACAAATGCGTTAGTATAAGGTAAGAATGGATAAAGGCGGAGCCTCAGCTCAATGAAGCTCCTTCCAAATCGGACCTTTGCGGTGAATCACCCTGTATATACTTGCCTGTGTATATATATAAGAGATTTTGCCACGCCGCGAGCTCTGTATTATGCATGTATCGTATCCATGTACCTACGTAGGGATAGCGCGTTGAAATTCAGGAGATTTTCTTACAAGAAATCTTCTTCATCCCTACCGTAGCTTTGTCTCCCTCCAATTTTGAATCTTTTGCCATCGAGCCCCAGCTCACTACCCCACCCTTTAGCACCGTAAGTACTCGAAGAGAGAGTGAGAGAGGAAGAGATATGGTTGTTAAACTTTAAACAAACCGTCCTTGAAACTCACCCTTATAGTACCAACCGGTTCTCCGCGCTAATATCCATCTCACGGTTTCTCTCTCTTTCTTTCTTATTAAATCCCAAAGGATTTTATTATTCAGCTCCTTTTGCCGTATTATAGAAATATCTATATACCTATGTATTACGGACGTACTCCGCTAATGTGCATAAAGTCACGCCTGTTGATCTTGAGAAAGCTTTCATTAGGGCGACGATATTTAGAGTTCAATTATTGTTCTTCTTTCTTTTTTTTTTTCTCCAAATGTTAGGTCTTATTTTGGAAAATTAATATTTGCAGCGCCAGAGGTAACCATGATGAAAGAAGAAAAGAAAAGAATTTCGAACAAAAAAACCAAAAAACTTTCAGAATATTTAGAATTTTTTTCCCACGCATCTTCGTCCTATTTGCTATTCATGAGATTCGAAGTGACATTATATCGTCGTTGTTTTCAAGTACATTGGGCGTGTGACAGAAATTTTTTTTCTTTGTTTCTTTTTATTCTTTTCTTCACATTCGATACTTTTATATTTTATTCTATTAGTTCTGCATTTTTTGCAAGAAGCGCGCGATCATAAAAAATTCAAGTGTCCAGTTAGGGCCTCCTTTTTTCTTTATATGTTTTTTTTTGTCATAATAGGACATTCGTCATTATATATAACAGATGTCACGTCAGTCGCCGCGTGCCTTCATGAGAGGGCTTTTATGCAGAGTCGAAAATCAGGGAGTAGGTATAGGGGGAGTAAGTTGATAGGTATATATATTTTATTATTTATTTATTTTTATTTTTTGTTTCCTATAATTATGTCATCGACGCGACCCGTTTCGGTTCGTCGTAAAATACACTTCTAACCGTTTGTTAGTTGTCCTCCTTCACTTCACTACACTTCACTTCTCTTCACTTCTCTTCGCTCTTGTCCATCACGTGCATAGTTCTAATTTACTGTATACACCATAATGGAACCACTAATATACATTGTCCCATCAACAATCCTGCTGCACTTATTGACTTTTTCATTTTATTTGTTCTGTACGATACGTACTATATATGTATACCTATACATATGTACGTAACCAACTACCTACATACATTATCATATTACCCTGCAGCTAATTGTGCACACATTTGCGTTGCATCTAGATGCATTTTTTTTCTCTCCCTCTTACCATCCGCTCTGACCGCCGCGCCGCTGCGATTCGTATGCATTCTCTGGTCATTCTAATCCATCGTCTTTTTGTTTTTTCTTTTAACTTTTCTTTGTATTCGATAACCAATTAACGTTCAATTCACATGCTCGATATAATGCTTTGACTTTGAAACAATTAGGTACCGTTATAATCAACGCGAACACGAACAGTTAGAGAAAAAAAGAAGAAAAAAATGGTCTCCGTTTTATCGTTGTACGTTCTGTTTTTTCATAGATTATTGATTCATCGATAAAAAAAATGTATCCGATTACTATTAATTCAAGTGAAATGTCTTCTCTTAGAGCATATAGGTAAAGTTGCAATGAGATGGGAAATTTGCTAACCCATTTCACCGAGTGTATTTAACTCTTTGAATTTCATCTTCATATATTTATTTATCATGTTGGAAAGTCTCTCTAAATGGCATTAATGGGTGGGTAGTACGAAACCAGTGGAGAAGAATTAACGGTCGACTGTGCCTGACATGTTTACTCGAGCTCTTTCGAATTTCTGCACCCTGTACCACCGACCATTGCAGAAAACAACCCCTCTCCATCTAGTTAGACGATTGAATTCTTTTAGAGTATACACGAGTTTTTACATCGGAGGGAGAGGAGATGATGGGTACGAAATCTTTATTTGAAACACACCGTGTAACTGAGAAAAAAGAAGTCCTCGAAACAGTGTAAATATCCACCATAGGTACACGGGGATACGTATGTAACGCACAAAGCCAATTATCTTTGACTACAAAATTTACCCCATCCCAAAGGTCTCCCCCTACGCTTTTCGATGTTGATTCTTTTTTCTGTTATCTTTTTTTTTCTGTTTTTTGTACACACTTCTCATCATTTTCAAATTCATTTTTTCTCAAGTTTTGATTAAACACGAGATCGCAAAAGGTAAAAAAAAAAAAGAAGAAAGATGTATAATTAATACAAAGCTACTAATTGACGTACGGCGTAACGTACGACCCTTTTTTTTTTTTCTAATATTAATCTTATTTGAAAAGGGTCGAAGGGTGAATTTCGTAAGTGTAGCTTAAATTCTTATCGTCATATTACATTCCTAGGGTATAATTGAAATCCTTAAACAAATTCGATTTTCGAATAAATACCTACTACTCCGCACAGTATTAGTACATATGCGTATAATTTACAGATATACATTGCATATAATGTACACTGAAGATTTTCTATTATGCAGACAGAGTAAATATAAGTGTAGATACGTCAACTTTGGTATACTATAAGGGCTCTGGGTAAATAGCCTCCGGTTAATACTACGCTGGCTCGAGGGTTGGATTTATTTCTCTTTCTCTATTTTGTCTCTTTCTCTCTCTTTAACCGTAGGTATTCCATGAGTTGTTTTATTAGAATATATATATATACCTATGTATACGTATATATGTATATATACACCCGTATCTACATGTGCGTGTATTCGTATAATTGATTACAACATCAAACTGACTTGTAGTTATGGATCCTTGCGCAAAGTGCTGCCTGAGGCGCGTGTATACAGAATATTGATTATGGACACCATGCTAGGTATATACCAGATATGTACTAACCTTATATAGAAGCAAATTGTGCAGAGTAAGTAATGCGTGCGAGTGTATTTTATACATTAGGGATAGGTGATACTTGCTTTTCTTATTTAACGTTGTATTAGAATTTTAATACCCGTGTAAAAACTATCCTATGGAAATTTTTCGTTCATCGGGAAGTATCAAAGTTCAAATAAAATTTGAGCGCAATTTTAATGGGCTTACCAGCTTCTGCACCGCGACCCATGATCTTAGATTTTTGTCGATTTTAGGGCCAAAAATGAAGTAGTTGATAGCACTTTTCTAACGTATTCTGTTTAAAAATTCAAACATAAAAATTTTCACATTTATAATATTGGTGGGATCCTATTAAATACGTTACGAAGAAGGGAGGAAGAAATTTAACATTAGAATAGAAATTTCCTTTTTTTTTCTTTCTATTCTACAAATTTTTTGGTCGTGAAGTTTACTGCGGTCAAGCGGCGATAGAATCGAATTGAATACCTTGTAGAATGGAATTCACCGCCAACTTTTAGATACTCAATTCCATTGTCCGGGTCAATCTGACCGTGCGATATTGCTCTATGCTAGTTTATGGGGCGGGATGAGAAGGCAAAATAGAGAAGGAGGTGGAGGTCGTAGTTTTTCTATAAAAAATGTAGCGTACTGATATAAGGATATACACCGTATACATATTTTCCCCGTGAAAAATGTAATAAATAGGAATAGAAGAGATAAAATAAAATAAAATAAGATGGGATAAAAAATAGAGAAAAGAAAAATAGGTACAATAAAACGAAAAGAGACTAGCGTACGAGGTAGTCAAGGGTGATCCAAAATCGTTGCGATAAATTTTGTGTCGTAGTGGTATAGTAGAAAATGTACGTACCTACGTATATTCTCAATGGTCGAAATGGTCTTCTTCGGATGGTTTTAATGCTGCAATTTGGTCGAACAGAATTGATAGGGTGCGCAATAACGGCTGAAGCAAAGACCTCACGTATTATGTACGCTGCACTAATATGTACGAATGTACATACGTGTTTTCACATGTGCGAATGTAGGACCTCCGGTTAATTTAGTTTTCCGATCGAAGATATAACCCCCTCGCAAAGTCCTGCCCCGTCCGACGAGGCGCGACAATTCTTGACCAGTCCAATGTCTAGACTTATGGAGATTGCCATTCTCCAATTATTTTAAAATCCAATCTCACGTGGGCCTTTCTCTGCGTCTTTCTCAGATTTGAACAATTTTTTGTTTTCATCTCTCACGTCGCTGTTCTCACCCTGAAACAATTATTTCGTGGGTTAAAAAAACAAAAAAAAAAGAAGAGAAATCGGCAAATGTTCTCATACGGTTTGGTGGGTCCTAAGTGATGTGTACCTGCAGTTACTCCAACTATCAATTGATGACGGTTAGAGGAACTGCAGCAGTTGCATTGCATCAGCAGAAACCAATCAGGCGATTTATATCGATCTGATCGTAAGCTCATGTCCGAACCTACCACGTACCATCGCTGCTGCGAGCTACCATCCGGTAATACCTCGATTATAACGCATCGGTTGTTGAAACCCCACCAAAATCTCACTCGCCCTTCGCCCTTTCACCACACCATAATGTATAGACATACATACCTTGTCCCTTATCACGATACGATGTTAGTCGGACTCCAGTTAACGTCATAGATCATTTCTTTCTCATAGATCTTCTCTCTCTTTTTCTTTCTCTAGTCAATTGGGTATTCGATACACCGATGAAGAATCGATGAAATTCACCTATGGATCATTTCTCTCTAGAATATTTTACCGATCTAAAAGAAAAAGAAGAATCGGTCCAAACTGTTTCCACTCGAATCCGAATCAACCTACATTCGTATTCGAAACTTCCATCGCGTCGCTTGGTCTTAATGTTAATCAAGGTAGAGGACTCCACATGTGATGCACGGAGCAATTCCTCGCATGTGTTTAGTATTTCGGTGGTTTCCTAAGGGGGCGATGTTCCCAAGTTGAAGGGAATGGAAGGGGGAAAGGGAATGGAAGGAAGAGAATGGGGAACGTAACTTGGCACAGTAATTGCCGTAGCCGGTGCAGCTCCAGATGCTTCCCAATCAGCGGGTATCCGTCCGAATGAGGTAGTGATCGCAATATAGGTACATGCCATATATATATATGTACAACTATATGCACATAGCATGGCGCGTACGTATGTACGTATTGTATATACCCGTCTCCGTTCCTCTTCTCTTACCTATACCAAAACACCTTGCGCTCGGTGCTTCGCGATTCGCTGTTGCTCACTGTGTGTTCGTTTCATTGTGTCGGTGACGTTGTACCGACGTATACGCATGAAAGGATCGTTTAATTGGCACTGAAACACAATGGATTATTATGATGTCCACGGTGGAGATTCGTCGTGCAAAATTTCTACCGTGGATCACCAGTCTTCGTGTTGCGTACATGTGGGTATGACCGATGGTCACGTGGTTTGTATTTGTCGAATGGGAACGCGCGCGGGGGATGACCAACCGACGTCCACTCTAATAAGGATATCATTGACAATAAGACGACGCCTTCAGGAACAATAATTCTTACGCATCGTTTCATCAAAATCCTCCTCCACCGGTCCTCCCGGTCCTCCGGGATTCCATTCACTTTCTTAAGCTAATCTCATCAAATTAGGGATGCGTGCGACAAACATTATTATCTCATTTCTTTTTTCACATGGTAACCTGAGCAATGCTCGGGATTGTCCGGTCGGAAGGTACCGCCGGTTATTTGAGGCTGACCTCTGGAGAAATCAAATTTCCGGACGACCGACCACCGGGCCACTTCATTCCTGAACATAAAATGAGGTATGTCCAGTACTTTGCGAAATTGAAGATGAAAAAGTTTGATAGAAACGGAAGATCGTTCAGCCACTGGATCCTCTTCGTTCTTTTCCGCTTTTTCGTTTTCTATAATCTTGTTTCTTTTCTTCCGAGGTCAAGTGTCACTTGTTCTCGTGGCTTTGGAAAAAAATTTTTTTATTTTCTATCGAAAAAAAAAGAACAAAAAAAAAATGGAACGAATGAATCAATTTTGTAGCTTTACTACTTCTGTGTCTTAGGTCAGTAACTGATATATGACGTAGGACATATGGTTATAATAGTGCTGAAAAAAACTTTTACCTGCACTACAGTTATAGAGAGTGAAGCAGCGCGTGATGATTACTGAACATGATAAAATCTAACGGCTGTTGTAGTCGACGAGTTTTTTCTCTTTTTTTTTCTTCTCTACCTACTGTCACGGTAGACAGTCTCATGCAAGTTGGGGTCGTATGTGAGTAAAAAATCAGCATGAAAAAATACGCGAGAAACACGTGCTGCGCAACGTCTCGCATCGCGTAACACTAAATTTATCCGTTTTACGTTCGTTATCACGTGTTTCAAAGAATGAAAATTAATAATCTTATCGTTTTCATGAATATTTCCATAATTCGATCGCTTCGAATTTTTTTTATACAATCGGACGACGAGTCCGAACACCTGAAAATAATCTTCGTCGTTAGATTTAACCTGACCCGATAGTTTTTACGAACTATACGACCACCTCCGATACGTACATAAATCTAAACTTTACAAATCACCCGTTTGACCATAGCCCGACCGCACCATGGAAATAAAAAAGTTGGAAGCGAATAAAAAAAAAACGAATGTAAAAAAATAAATGAAGAATGGTTCTCACCACGTGAATCCGATCATTCCCATGGCATTATAATATAGTTTCATGGGGTTCACCGTAATACACGCCTCCGGAAGGCTAATAGCCACTCTTTGATAAACTCTCCCCTATTCCATACCTCATAATCTAATAATCACGTCACTCAGTTCAGGTATAATACGCTGCACGTATTGCATTTCTATTTCAACTTCCTCTCCACACGACGCCGCTCGCGCTCTCGATCCGAAAAATCGATCCCCGTGTATTTCGGTATATTACAATGTACGAGTACCGGGGTGGAAATGTTTTGAACTTTAATTTTTAATGTTCATTATTTCTCATCTTCTGCATTTTACAAATCGATGATTCGGTTATTCGGATGTAAAAAGTGCAGTTTTATGCACGCGAAAGTTGATTGCAAAAATTTCTATCATTTCGTACTCGGTGAAAAAAATTCCCCAAAAAAAAAAGAAAGAAATACCGTTCTCACGTATATATGTGTGATAACTCGATGCAAAAAAAACCCCTGAAAAACGGAAGAAAAAAAAACGTCACGAGTACGAGAAAAGGCGGACGTGGGCGTCGACCTTATAGGTATACATATTATATTTTCGTTTGCTGCAACGAGTTAAAATGCAGGGATTCTGATAACTGGTATATATATATATATATATATATATATTATATATATATATATATATATATATTGAACATGGTATATATGTATAGAGTAGAATATAATGACGGTGGTATTATTAACCCGCTGACTACGAGGGGGTGGTTGTGGGTAATATAGCGGAGTCGAGAGTAGTGCCTTCGATAATGGTTGGTTTTTAACACTGGTGGCACGTGACCCAGACAAAAGTTAATCATCGGTTCGCGGCTTTTTTTTTCTTTTCGATTTTTCTCTCTCTCTCTCTATAAATATATGTAATATACATATATAATACGCAGATATACATGGTATACTCACCTATATGTAATTTTTAATACCTGGTAGATTTTTTTTTTGTGTTTTTTTCACTCTCTCTTTCTCTCGATCATTTCTTCTTTTTTTTTTCTATTCGTAATAATTTTTTTTATTCCGGTCTTTGTTACACGTGCATCACGTGTGCATTATTATTGCATTATAACAACCCTTGTGCGGAGTATAGTGACATATATACTTAAAATATATCCTGTATCTATGTGTACAGGGAGGTATGTAATGAATACGTTTGTCCTTCACCTTATTTACCCCTTTTTGATATTTGTAATAATTTTTCTTTGCATTTTTTGTCATAAATTTCCGTTGTTATATTCAATTCCTACGCGACCATGTCATTTATTTTTGGAATGAAACGAAGCTAAAAACAAATCAAAATTTGAAATTTCCGAAAAACTAGAAAGGAAAAGAAAATTCAGATGATAAAATACGTGAGGAAAAAAAGGAAATCGCACGGTATGCGTAATGTGATTATGTAATGGGATGATATCAACGGATAAACGCGAACGGCCGCAACTAGGCGAGATTCAATTAGGCGTTGGATAATTCAAGGTTAAATAATTAGAGTTTTAATTGACTGATAAGAGGCTGGGGTTGTTCTATTGATATAAACGGAAGATATGCGAATATATGCGTGGCATGCTTGCACGCACGTGCTTATTTTGTACACCTATGTAACGTACAACGCATTGCGTGCATTTCTTGGTTGAACGAGAGAAAAAGAAAAAAAATAATGTGCAACGTGCGTTCGTTAATCAGGCTAAGTGCAATTTTCAATGTTGCAGCTTTCGAAAAAGAAAAAAATTTCAAGAGAAAGAAGGAAGAAAATTGATTTTTTATTATCTCGTGCAGAAAGAACAGAATTGTGGATTGGGAAAGAAGCTATTTTTTACTTTACTTCCCTTTTTTTTATCTTTTTTTTTTTATGCATGGTATGAGATGAATTATTACAGAGAGAGAGAAGGGGGTGCGGTAGAGAGATTAATATTATTCGAGTTATATCGTAATTCAGGGTCGTAAATTGCTACGTCGGAGTCTCTACGTATACGTAATGTCCATATACAGAGGATTTTGGGAAATTGATCCGACTCCCACCTATTTCTGCACCCTCTTAAACCCTTCCAAAAGTTGAGCACATTCGTACTAATCTGTTGGCTGCTCGTAAACCGTTTAATTTCGTTTGAACGATATATGCGACATACCTATGTATGCAAATACATCGGCAGTATATAACCCTATGTATAGTATATAACGTAATAAACTTCGTAACGCTCTGTATTAACCCTAGAAATAACAAATCCTTTTTTTTTTTCTTTCATTTCGAACCTGGGCAAAAATTCGAGGGGGTAACCACTCGATATATAAGTGTCCCAACCATTTCACACTTCACAACTATTTCATACCATTTCATTTAAAAATTGACTATCCCAAGTATTTCACAAGCAGATTTTGGGGTCGAAAATCGACATTTTTTTTAATCGGTCGTAGGACACTTTTCTGACGTATTTTGACCTCAGGAACACAAATCTACAAGCTAAATTGATCTATCTATAAAATTGATTGAGTTATCGCTAATTTATCGCTCCGAAACGTGAAAAAATAAGGATATCTCGATGGGATTTATTCGGAGATCAATTTTATCGATGGATTCGAATTCCTGAGCTCAAAATACGTCAGAAAAGTGTCCTACCGTCGATTTAAAAAAATGTCGATTTTTGACCCCAAAATCGACAAAAATCTAAGGTATACCCCTTTGGATTTTTTCGATTTTTGGGCCAAAAATGAAGTATTTTTAAAATCGATCGTAGGACACTTTTCTTACGTATTTTGACCTCAGGAACACGAATCTGCAAGTTAAATTGATCTATCTATAAAATTGATCGAGTTATCGCCAATTTATCGCTCCGAAAAGTGAAAAAATGAAGATATCTCGATAGGATTTATTCGGAGATCAATTTTATCGATGGATTCGAATTCCTGAGCTCAAAATACGTCAGAAAAGTGTCCTACCGTCGATTTAAAAAAATGTCGATTTTTGACCCCAAAATCGACAAAAATCTAAGGTATACCCCTTTGGATTTTTTCGATTTTTGGGCCAAAAATGATGTATTTTTAAAATTGATCGCAGGACACTTTTCTGACGTATTTTGACCTCAGGAACACGAATCCGCGAGCTAAATTGGTCTGTCTATCAAATTGATCGAGTTATCGCTAATTTATTGCTCCAAAAAGTGAAAAAATAAGGATATCTCAATGGGATTTATTCCTAGCTTGATTTACTTGACGGAATCGTATTTTTGAGGTCGAAACACAATGAAATGGTGCATAATTCCGAGGGGGCAACCACTCAATACATAGGTGTCCTAACCATGTCACACTTCACAACTATTTCACAACTATTTCACACCATTTCATGAGTATTTCACTAGTATTTCATAGCATTTAAAAATTGACGGTCCCAAGTATTTCACAAGCGATTAACCCCTCGCAAAAATTTCATCCAATCACCTGATTTTTTTCGAAAAATTCTTATTTTTTCCGTGCAGATAAAATCATCGTAATAGCCGAAGGGCGTGTCGACTCGATTTCATTAATGGACTTACGTACCTATATGTGTATTTATTTTTCCTGCTTTCAATTTTCGAGAGAGCTGAAATTGGCGCGTAAAAAATAAAAAGAAACAAATAATAGAAACTTTTATGTCTTTACAATCTATCGGATACTTTTAATTGTCGAGATTTCAGTCGCGTTTTTGATTATCGCACGAGCACATGCATTGGAATAGGTAGGTAGGTAGGTAGGTCGTTAGGTGTGTAGGAAGGAAGGTAGATACGATTTATATGGCTTGGCAATTAAACTTCGACCACTGGAAATATATCTAGGTACAGACGTATAAGTGTATTACGTATGTTTGTATGAGGCATTCCACCAAAAATTGATCGATAATACAATTTTCAATTGAATTTATTTAATTATTATTTTTGCGTTCTTTTTTTCTTCCACTCCTTTTTCTAACGTTATCGTAAGTCTGTAATCGAATCTTTTTTTTCCCTGTAACCAAGAAGTTTTTAGATTTTTGTTTTTCCTAGTTCGATGAAAAATACGAATTTTCATGTCTCCAGCAATTCAAAATTTCAAACAATTCTCATCGTTGATACTCACAAAAAAAAAAAAAAAAAAATCGAAAGGAAGAATTGTGAATCTGGGATCGGAAAAATCGTGTTTAAAAGGGAAATCATTGGTCGATTTGGCTCGGAATGCCTTATATATATTTGAAATGATGCACGGTGTTTTTGGAGGAGCTGTGGATATAATAGGTGTACAGAATTATAGATATACGGGGAGAAACGTGGTGAAGCCAGCAAATGTGAAATGGGTTAGATGCATGTAACATAAATGTGTATACATACATATAGCCATATATATCTACAAATATTACATAGTATATGGTGTAATCTGGGCGAGGTTTCACATTTGACTGATATACTATACGGTATATATGTACGTATATATATATATACATGTATTCGGAGTTTTAATGATGATCCCTGGCAATAACTCCGAGATTAACTTGCGACGCATTCATTCGCCGAGCGATAGTTTATAGTGGCTACATGGGGTTTGATGCCACCGGCGGCTATATAATATATGTGTACACATACGTATACGTACACGTACGTGCAACGGTGGCGGTACGCCTGATCACCAATCACCTATTCTAATTAAACTCGTGTCATTTCTTCAACGGATTCAGGCTAAATGTCCAACGGGTATCCCCCCATATATTATACAGCTTTAGACCATTTCGTTCATCTCAATTACCTTTTATACGACCAAAAAAGAGAGGAAAGAAACAAAAAAAAAAAAAAGAAACAAATTCAACGATCGTAAAACTAACAAAGTATAACTGCAGAGATAGCTGAAATAGTTGAATTATAATACAAAAGTTGATAACACAAAGAAATATTTTTATATTTTTTTTCGAAAAGTCACACGTGATCGTTTTTCCAGAGCTATAATATAGGTTAAGTTAGAAAAATTCTGGATGAAACTGAGAGGCAAACCGGAAAAGGAAAAAAAAAAACGAAAAAATTCGTCGATTAATTCGTAGATTGGGAGAGTTCAACGATCGTTGAGTTTGCACAGGCGATCTCTAATTATTGTGTATCTACTGCGGTATTGAATTAAAAAAAAATATATATAGGTAACAATCATGGTCGTGCAATAGAGTAACGTGCGATAGAGAATCGTTGGAATTGCAGGCGAAGCTATAAGGACTGGAATATAGGTACAATATTATCTACGTACATACACAGGTATACACATAAATTTTATGCAAAATGGATTGTTGCATAAGAGAAGAAAAAGGAAAAAAAAACCACTAGAGAAAACCACTCCGGCAAATTACTATAGTATCTAATGTGTTGGTATGTTTCAATTATAAGGTGCAGAGAAATCAAGAGACTCGGAGACTTTTTTGTAAAGCGTTAAATTTTCCATTAAAATATGTATTTTGCATTATTGTTGATGTATTCGTAAACGACTTATAGAATTTCAAAGAATTGAAAAAGTTTTTCCCAGGTTACTTCCATAAGAAACTTTGGTGAAAAAGCGGACTACTTTAGCGTTGATATCATGAGCTCAATTTCCAGAGAATTTTTGTTCATTGATTTGGAAGTGTCTGCCTCTGGGATCATAAAAATTCGAAAACACCCCTGTTAGAGACCATCCTAATGGTATATACATGAGGTATTCCGATAGGCCCGTGAACTTTGACCTCTTCGATTTGACTCATTATTTTTTCCTACGTAATACGACCAGAAAAAACTTACACGTATCTTGTACTTTTTCGATTATACTTTTGGTTTCAAGAATACAACGAAAAGTTTAACGACTTTTAATCAGACGTAATCATAGGCATTTGCAGTATTGCATGGCGGAAGGTATAAGAGGAGAGGAAAGGGCGGGTTGGGGGCCAGGGGTGGGAGCGGGGGCAGGGGGCAGGGGGAGGTGAAGTTCATTTGCGCTAATGAAATCAGTGTTATCTTCTCTACAAGGCTATATATTTTATGCCATGATATACCAAAGTCCGTGCGGTTATAGTAGGTGAAATGCAGAACTTCTACCTATGGTATATATCTGTACCCTTTATACAGGTATCTATGAAAGAGAAATAGAGAAGAAGAAATATAGAGAATAGGAGAAATAAAAGAAACATTCAAAAAAAGGAAGAAAAAATACTCGCATGGCTTTTATTTGTCATCCTACAGTAGCGTTTTCGTGTCGGATCCCATTATCTTCACCTTTTCCTACTATCGTTATTATTATCATTATTATCATAGGTATTTTCAGTATACAACTGTAATCATCAGTTTTCTTCCGTACCAAGAATTACGTCTAGAAATTTAATTTCTTTAATTAATTAATAATAATTGTTGTAACAGAGAAATTATATAAATCATACAGTACGCGATGGTCCGTGCATGATAATTAGCTTATGGACGCAACGCTTCTTTTTTTTTCTTTTTGTTCTCCAAGTCAAGGGTTGTTCAGTTTCATTGTCATTTCCCTGAACATTTGATTGCACATCGCAGCGTAAGGGTTGAGCTCGGTTATTTGACTTTTGGCGAATTTTGAACCGAGTTTAGCTGCTTTTGAAAAATCATCCCTAGCCGCATCCAAGTCACCATTAATTTTGAATAATATTCCACGCTGACACAATGCCCGGATGAGAATTCGATCGTTTTTTGATTTTTCGATAGCCAAATTCAAGTCCCGCATCGCAGCTGGAAGAATGATCGATAGATTGGAATAGCTATGAAATTAAAAAAAAAATTTCAGTAATTTGCAAATTTTAACCAACCTTCGTTTTGACCAGCTAATCTCAAACATTGGGCACGATCGTTTAAAATTGTAGCGGAATGTCCAGATTTTTCCAAAGCTTTTTCGAAAAGCTTCAATGCTTCGTCGAAATTTTTTGATTCACTTTCGAGAATTGCCAGTTTTTGTATCTCTTTTATTTCCGGTTCGAGAATCTCGCCGTTCTCGAGATCTTCTTCTGTGAAAGAAAAGTAAAAAATAAAAAAAAATTCTATGATGTACGTAATTTTTTTGTTCGTTATTTCTTCGGTTCGAGCTTCTTACTCACGTGACATCCGATCGTTTTCAGATTCCTCGTAAAATTCGGATTCACCGATGGGTGAAGGGGAAAGAGGGTTGAAAATGCTGTTTAGAACAGCTTTGTCGTGTTCACTTAGCCGATTCATTTTATCGAAATCGACGTGCCATGCAGAAGTAAAACCGTTCGCTAGACTTTGTTTTCTACAACTGCACCTCAATTCCAGTTCCACAGCTCCGATGTTGGCGATATCGAGACATCGGAGGAACTTAGGTAAGCGAAAAATAAATTAAATAAATAATTCTGAAACTGGTTTTCTCGCGGCCGATAGTTTTTCATACAAACGCTATGCGAACAAACACGCATCGCATCATCATCATCATCATCGTCGTCGTCGTCGTCGTCGTCGTCTCCTCGTATGCAAATGTCAATGTTTCGTATTACACATATCTCTGTATACCTGACTGACGACTATACCACGTACTTTTTTTTTTTCTCACCAAGCCCTACAGGGTGATTTTTTTTTTTTTTTTAATAGAGTGCATAACTGTACAGTCGATGAAAAAGCGAGGATCTGGACGATTTTAAATAAATTTCGATAGAAATTTTCATTGCAGAAAATCTTGGATAATTTCGATATACGAATCCGATGGAAACTCGAATGCGATTTTTATTTGTATTCTTCTCTTTGGGGAAATTTGGAAGTTTCTATGGATATAGACACGACCTTCTAACACGTTGAGAACATTGACACGTATTCAAAACCGCGTTTGGGGATTTAATCGATCCTATAGTTTTGGCGCCCGAAGGCTTTGAATCGGTAGCGTTTGCGGGAATAGTTGAATCCCCCGATGGGAAATGGTGATATAGGAGAACTCCTGCACCCTCCTCTATCAGAACCTTCGAAGCAATGCCTTTGGCTTTGATGTAACACGCATGATGGACCGATCGTTCCTATTTCTCTCTCTCTCTCTCCTTTCTCTTCTCTCATCTCTACGGTATCTCTGTAAGGGTTAAGCCTTATGCCAGCTCAGTTCGCGCACATATCGGTTTCCCATATACGTCGGAACTGCCGCGCGAACCTCCGCAGAATTTCACCATAGATAGTGTCCTCGTTTGTATGGGTTACCTTCGTCTACTCGTATGTATACCGAGATGGCCCATAATATCTCGAAATGCAATTACCATTTTGGATTATATAGTCCTCATGATCGTCTCCTGTTCACCTGACAGGTGTCCACCTCCTCCTCCTTCCACTACATCGTTTCGTGTTATATCCCATAGCTAAAGGGTTTATGTTCTATATCGACATCTATTTACATACGTGCATGGTCATTACATACGAAATTACCTGTACTATGTATATATGGTAATTAGACATCGGGTTATGGGTTTCGTCTTTTAATGCACGATTAATATGGGTCACATTTACATTCCACTCCCGTCCAATGTTATCGTGACATTTTGTAAAATCTAATTTCATTCGGATCTTTGGACGTTTTTTTTTTTCTTTTTTTCGATTCATTTAGATCGCCCCCTACACGTAGATTATATGTAGATAGCTGTACATAGTTGACGGCTAACGGCGAGGCATTTACCAAAGCATGACGTATCTCACCGATCATAATTACGCGTCATGATGCACTATGTACACAATATATGCTAGCGTGTATGTCTACCTACTATAGTAACACATTTCGAGATATTTCTGATCTGCAATGCTAGGGTTATGTGTACGGAGTATGTACATGTGTATATATCTATATTATATATATCTACATATAGAACGTCATGACGTGATCCTGCAGAATCCTTCCCCCCTTTCCCGGATCGGATCTCCTCTAACCCGATATACATGTACGCGATGCCTCCAGAAATACGTCAATCAAATGATTTATCGATGTGAAACACTCCGGCTATATCATAGCAGTGTCTCCTGTCCCAACCTAATCTGAGCTAACCTGATCTGATCTCGTTCAGAGAACATCATCGCGAAGTCGTCACGGATTAATGGACACAGGTGCATCACCTGTAGTTACAAGAGCGATGAAAAAACGAGAGAAAAAAAAACTTTCACAAACGGTAAAAACGAAACCGAAAAAAGGAAGGGAGGAAACCAAACCAAAACCGCGATCCTAATTTAGAAAAACTTTGGTTGAAATAAACAAAAGTGAGATCGACTCTTCTGGATCTGATCGAGATCGGGAATGGAATAAATAAAATTCTTATTCTCACCCTCGTATCTTTGTCCGGGGGGAGAAAAAAAACAAACGGGACGAAAGAGAAAGAAAGAAAAAAAAGAGGAGAACACAAATGAGCAAAAAAAAAAGATACTCAGCTCAACCGGCGTATCTAGTCGGTTGGAAAAATCAAAATGCGGAGTCACAGATATAGAAAAAAAAAGTAGAAGGGGACTGGGTCTATTAGTTTAAATACGGTTATAATAATACAGGCGGCAAGGGTTAAAGGGATATAAACACTAAACTAAACAGCTACTAAATCAAGGGCCAGATATTATATATGGGGAAGTTTTTCGGACCCATCGACCTATGGAGCAGGGGTCATGGGGTATGAAAAACTCCGTTGTCATCGCTCAAAGAGAATAGAAAGGAAAATAAACAAAAGAATTTGTATGAAACCGAATAAAAGCGCGATAAAATTCAAATTTGCGATCACAGTTACATTTTATCGGTTGTCGGAAAGTCGTTTTTTTTTTCTTCAGGTTATTTAATTATTCGAGGCGTTTTTTAACGTGCGAAAACAGATTGATTTATCAAACGATTAACGGTTCGGATTGATATTGTCGAATTTGAATAACCGTCCGCGCTTTTCATTTTCTTCACACGACGATAATAGCGATGAAAAATATTTAACAAACGAATTTTTCAACGACGCCATATTGTAACCGACATCATATGTGAATAACTATTTCAAGTTCATCATCCGCACAGATAGCGACCGGAAACACGAATGAAAATTTTTGTTGATTAATTTTCTCCGGTTGACCGGATTTGAGGAGGTCAAATATAATATAAAGAAAAATGGAGAGGAAAAAAAAGGTGGAAGGAAAAATATAAGGGGCTGGTGCTACATAATACGATATGCATTAATCTCGCATTAATTCAATCGCGCGTTTCTCGTTGAAGCGAAAAGTGACCGAGTGTTGACTTTTAAACAAGATTTGACAATTTTATAAATGACCATTGTCCGTTTTTGGACGAGTAAACGTGTCGTTATATGGGAGATACGTTGCAGTATAATACCTCGCCATGTATGCATACCCCTTCGCAGCCGGGGAAAAAAAAAAAAAAAGAAGAAAAAGGACACGGCCCTATAACGCCTAGTGATTAATTTTACTCCTATATATACGCCATACCTTATACTACCGTTCCACTGCAATGCAAGGGTCAAAATCACCTCGATTTATCAAATTAGGGGATGGACAAAATAAAAAATATTATACAATACATGCACAAATGAATATGTGAAATGTAAAAATGAAAAAAATAAAACACAAAACGGTAGATAAGGTTTTCTACAAAGTTCAAACTCGTGGAAATAAAATATCTCGCGGTATAACAGGTATTTTCCCTGCCGATAACCTGGTACGGCTTGGTGATTTGGCATAGAATGTCCCATACGTCTTAAATTTATCTGAACGTACGACTGATATTGAAAAATAAAGTGGAAATAAAAAAGGAAAGAAAGACGCGTTTTTTGTTCGCATACGACGAATCTGGTTTTGCTTTTGAAAGATCGTTTCGATTTTTTTTTTTTCGTTTTTAACTTCCAAATCTCCGTTGAGACGAATTAATCATAATGTATCTAAACTTTGTGATCTATAGATACACATAGGTGTATAAAATTTTGTCCATTATACGTACGTTTCTATAGCATCATGAATTCTTCCATTCATTATATACTTGTATGATCACAAATAATATGGGGCGTGTATGTATAAATAATGTAGGTATATATGTATATACGTGTTTTACATAGAATATATATGACTAGATTGGTGGATAGGTATTTGCGAGCACGTGTGCAAAATTCAATGGGAATCACCATCGGCTATTCATCTCCCTTTCTCGTTCTTATACGTTCTTCTTCTTCTATTTTTTTTTCTTTTCTTTATCTAATTCTTCTCGTACCTCACGTTAATTCATCTCGTTCTATCCTATCTGATATTATTTTATCTCATGCGCGCGATATAATGTATAATTGAGCACCTTGTCGCGTCGCGGCATCCGTTCTGCACCCCCTTGAAAACGCTTGAAAAGCACATATTATAAACAGCCCTTTTCACATGGCCGCGTGTGTATACAGGTACCCCCGGAACATACCATTGCATACCTTTTGGTATTTAGGTTCAGCACCACCGTCGCTCTTATGCAAATAGAGATTTTCGAAAATGATAAATTACTCGTCGTCTCTGTCGCCGTCGTCAAGTAGTCAAAGATCACGCACACCCGGCATTTCGCACGAGTCAGTAGTTATTACGTTACCTATACATACAATATCCCTGCAAAACCTGTTTTCAGAAGAAAAAAAAAAAAACCAAAGTATGAAAAAAATCAGGATCAAAATATTCAAACGCTGCATAATCGCGAATTGACTGAAAAAAATCTTCCTCTCGTTGAAAATTGGAGGAGAAGAAAATAAAATAATAATAATAATAATAATAAATAAATGGAGAGTGAGATCGTTCTGTTGGTATATGCCATTGAGATAATTTATCCTCGACCAGTTTCTAAAATTTCCCTCGATGCAAATGAACTTGACGACGACGACGACGACGACGACGACGACGGTTGGGCGAGGCGCGACCCCCCACGAATTTGGTAATGAGACAATTTAGTTACGAAATCGGTAGTAAAACTATCTCTTCGACGAAAGTAGAATCATATTTTTGATGTGTGTGTGTGCGCTTTCGGGGATAAGAATCTCAGGGGTTTATATACATATATCACGTGGTGTGCACGGGTGACCTAGTGGTGAAAAGCGGCGCAACGTCCGCGTCCCTTCAAAAAGTAGGGGAAAACGACGCGGCGAATGTTCCCTTAAGAAAACGTTATAGGTATACGGTGTACGTATTATTTGCATACGGATAGCGTTTACGTTTGTGAAAAGTTATCTTATATACGTATATACGCTACACGGGAGAAGGATCATGACGTACTTTGGTATAAATGTTAAATGACGCCAGCTAGCTCAGGAGTCATTTGTAAGACGAAGCTGAGAGAAAATCCAGAGGCGTGATGTTGTGAATAGTTTGACAAAAGATGAAACGAGATATAAAAATAAAGAACAAACTTAGTGGGACAATAAAATTGTAGTAAAATTCACAAAACTACCCTCTAGTCAAATATATACGGGGATGAACTACCCATTATTTATTACGTACAATAGAGAGACGGGATAAAATCCTGCAGGTTTTTTCTTTTACCTTTTATTTTTGTTTTCTTCATTCCGTTTCGTTCGCCTCTCAATTTTTTTCAACCCTTATTTAACGCCGGTTTCAAAATGGCGGACACTAGTGAAATGGTACACATATTATATTTGCGACATCCGATGCATTACTGATAAAAAAATAAAAGAGTCATGGGAAAAAACGCGATTCGAATTCCAAAAATATATGGGGTGAGTTTTGCCAGAGCCGTAGTTACAACTATACGTATTTGATGATTGTGCGCGTTTGTGGATGCACAGTAAAACCTGCAGCATCTTTCTTCTTTTTTTTCTCTTCTCGCTCTTCTCTACCTCCCCCGTCAATTTCTCTCTTTTTTCCCCTTTCCTGGAACGCGAATCCTCCTGCAGCAATTTTCTATGGGACGTCTGTACGTATACATATATATGTACAGTGAAGCAGGACGTTGACCTGACCTGGTGAAACACATACGGTATTATATATCAGAGGCAGCCTGCATCGCTGTACCATATATCGGGAGTTTTTCTCTCCCCTGCATATTCTCTCTGTTTCTGCATCAGCAGCGGCAGCACCACCGGCAAAATCCTTAGCTTTTTACCTCTTCACTCTCCGCAGAGCTAAGCTCCCTTCTTCACATTCCGCACACACCCCTTTTTCACCTCCATCCCTTGCACGCATACTTGTACATTTTCCATATACATATCTTCATATGTAGGGCTCGTATAAATCCCCCATGTGTTCTCTTCATTCGTGAACGTGTCACACGTATGTACAATTTTAGTACCTACATACCTGCAGTATATACCTATGTATGTACATATAGAGTAATACCGACATGTAGAGTACCTTATACCTTTGTGCGTCTTTCACGTATTATACTTTGCTTTACTTTTACCTTTACCTTTACCTTTACCTTTATTTTAACGCGGGGAATCCTGCACGACGTACCTTTTAAAGTAAAGCAGAACACAAATTTTTTTTTTCGTCTCTTTTTTTCTTCTACTTTTTTTTTTTCTCTCTCTCCAATTGAAAGAAGTGACGCGTGATATGGAAGGGTAGAAAAATTGAAGAAAAAATAAAATAAAAATAGGAACAGAAATAATATAAAAAGGGGTAGTAAAATATACGCGGAAAACATATCGTATGTGTGTATATTTTTACATAGATTTGATTTTTTTGGTCGTTTTTTTTTTTTGGGTAAAATAAAAAATTGAAAACTTTAATATACCATCACCTAACGGGAGGTTTTTATAAATTTAATATTACATGTATTATTATATATTTCTTAACGGGTTCGTGAACACCGTGACAAAATCAGTCGCACCTGCATTTGTTGTGTAGTTTTTTTGATAAATAAAATATAAAATTTTCTTTTTTCCTTTTTCTTTTTTTTTCTGTCTACTTTGATATTTTACATTCGTTTTAGTTAAAGTTTTCCGTACGTGGATATACCTGTAATATAGTCATATCGTCTCTGTAGTTGACAATCGAATATTGAAAAATTTATTATAAAAATTATATATATTTTGCCATTTCTCTCTCACTATTCTTCGCTTTTTTTTTACTGCAGATCTATCCGTGTAAATTATTATTTCAAGCGTTCATCGTACCGTAATTATTTTTGTGACGATCCAATTGGCTTTTTTTTCTTCTTTCTATTCTGGAATTTTTTTTGTTTTTTGATTTTTTTCTTTACACGGTGGAACGGTATGCAAAAGCACGTTACACGCATTTTATTCATACGTACGAACAGTAAAATGTGGCGGTAAGTTTTGTTTATTATTAATGATTTACTTGTCAATACATTTATAGTAATGAAGTAAAATAATCCGTGCGAATATGTAAAGAGAAATTGAAACGAAACGAAAAAAATTCTTCCGGTTCGAGTCAGGGGGTTCGGAATAAGAGAGAGAATGTAAAAGTAGTGAAAACTGGTTGGAAAAACAAGATGAGATGTGCAGAAATTTTGATCGAAATCTGATGTACATTTTTTTTTTTTTGTTTTCACATAATATATGCTGTGGTGCATAAAGTGTAAACGTCGATTACACGTGATAAAAATGTAAAGAGATCAACGGATTTTGTTTCAACGTATTTTTAATAACTTTGTTTTTTTCCCGAAAATGAAATTCATGACGAGTCTGTAGGTGCAGCTGTGAGCTTTTTATCCGATTTTAAAGATGGTGAGATAGAAACGAGGGGAAAGGGAGAGAAGCGGAGAAATTTGTAAGAAGATGCTTTTCATCCACACATATATATCTATATGTGTTTTAAGTCGTATCGTATAAGGAGGGGGTCTTCGTCCCGTCTTATTTTCTCTGTGTAACCTGGAGCACCTTAATTATCTAATTAATTAACCTCAATCGAAACGATGAGTAATTTCTCGCTCCGGTAAACGTCACGACAAGGGAGATTTCCGCTCGACTTCCTGCCGAATCGATTACACAAGCTATACCTCATATACTATAGGTATATAACCTCTTTGTATATACATATATATTTAATTCCCACACAATTATTTTCCATCTCCGTGATGCGTACGACCAGCAGCAGCTCATCCTGAAAATTTTCATCCTCAGTCACGAATCGAAATGCAACGTTCGCTACCTATAATACAAAAACCAAAGTAGAATTGGAAGGGGAAAATGGAAAAAAAATCTTTCAAAATTCTGGTCGACAAGTGCAGCACGGGGTATGACAAAGGATTGTGAAAGAAAATGAATGAAATTAATATACGAAAGCTCACGTGGTTTTTCTTTCTTTTTCTTTTTGTGTATATACACATTGCTGTGTATATACGGTGTTCTATTAGGGGTGGAATAAATCGAGAAAGGGATGGTGAAAATATGTCGAGAGTAGAAATTGGTGTTTTGGAAGTTGAAGTGTGTTTGGTGTGTACGTAAAGGTGGGTGCGGCCATTCGGCATTCGGCATTCGGGATGATCGGGTATTGGTGGTCGTTCTTGAAGGGGGTGCAGTAAGAATCGTTGCAGTGGATATATTATATGATGGGATTTGAGGGGTGCGTGGAAGGTGTCAGTCAAAGGTTAACCAACCATAAGAGGACCATTGTACTGGGGAAAAACGAAATTGAAGATAGAAATACAGAAACTGTTACTATAACCGAAATCTGCAGTGTCGAGGGGGTCGTCGGAATACACACCCCATAAGGTTCCTTCGGCAAAATTTCTACACACGGATTCACACAAACGTAAAATAAATGTATACGCACGCACAGATACGAGGGTAGAAAACGGGCAACATGGAAACTTCGCCGCAGTGCAGGCATGACGAACGGCAATGGGGTGTTCTGATTGCATGTCAACTTTGGACGGATATAAGTAGAATGAGAGATAAAAGGAGATGGAGATCATGCTCCCTCGGATGAACTGAAATTAATTTGAGTGGTTTTCGTATAATTGATTCTAACGTTCAACGTGCGGAAATCGGAATGAAGGAATTCAGAGTAGCAAAAAAAAAAAAATGACAAAATTTCATCTAGTCTTCTTTTTTTTTTCTTCAAAAATAATCTCGATATTTTCTATCATGAGATAAAATTCGAATTAACTTAAATATAAATATATTTCGATACGAACGGATCTCCATTTCGTTTTGATTCTTTTATTTATCAGAAGAAAAATAAGTGATAGAATTTTTTTTTTTGTTTGCTACGTAATTCTTTGCCACATTAGACGAATAAGGTCCGATAAATGAATAATTGATTTTTGTGCATACATATAAATGACCTCACGAGCTCACGATTGTCGAATTAAAGGGAATTATATGGGGTATTATTGTTAGGGAAAATATAAACGCGGGTAAACAGCTATCAAACTACCGTAAACAGTTGAATTACACCGCTAGTAGTAAAAACGAAAAGAAAATAGAAAACCGCGCGTTTTTACGTCCTGATAAATTATTAATAATAGGAGAGAATGATCGGTGAAGTAATGACCAAGGTAAATATAAATAAGAATAATTCGGGGTAGAAAGAAAAAAGAAATCGAATTTACATGTTGTACAATCTACATTTAATATATGGGTTATATGTGTCATAAGAAAACCAAGGAATAATCAGTTTATTCAGGTTGTAATATTTTCAATTTTAGTTTTTCAATTTTGAATCAAAGAAAAAAAGTACAATTTTCTAGCCGTACGAATGAAAGAAAATATTTAGAGATCATTAAATATCCGTCCCCCAGAGATCACCGTACAGTTAAATAAAACTCCATAAACTTGAATATCCAGATACCCATTTTAGGGGTAGTTTAAATCCGTGAAATAGTTTAGATTGTAAATCGAAACATTGTCTGGAGAAAATCGTTCCAGACCGTACAGTGGAGACGATGGATCGGAAATGACGTTTTCCTATCATCTCGTTTCCGGTAACATATTTTGCTTACATACGAGAATGGTCGATTGTAAATATCTGCACATATTCTCGGTACGAATAAACAAAGAGAAAAAAAATCATAATAAAAAATGAACTCGATCGTTTTTCCACCCTGAAGATTTTCCTCAGACTATACAGCGCGCGGTATGAGAGATGAGGCATAAAAATGTCGCGTTCTTACTTCGCTTGTTTAAATGGAGATCGCCTATTCGTCGATGTAAAGTGGAAAATGGGAAGTGGGAAGCCCTAATAACATTTTTACGGTCAAACTTCCGAAGGGCGCGCGTTTCTCTTCGTACTCGAGCACCATAGATATAATAAAAGACATTATAATTGCCGTGACGGACGTAAATCTTAAATATCAGACAGCTGCTTTTACGACCAACCACCATAACTTCCCTCCTCTCCAACTCTTCAAAGCGAAATTGGCTCCAGATTAAGCTCGACTCAAATTTCATCGAACGCTTTTTTCATTCACGTTATTATTCGTCCCCTCATTACACCCCTTCGTTCGATAGACAGAGAAAAGGGAAAGCAAATAAAGAAACAATTTTTTTACTTCCAGTTTCAAACATTTTTTGTTCAATTGTTTTCGCAATTTTTATTCGTTTTAAAATTTTCTTTCTTTTTTTTTTCAAGCGTTTAAAAGAAATTTTATACACAAGGATAGGTGATTTTGTCTCCCCTGCAATAAACAATAAAGATGCAGAGTCATAACTTGAACGTATCACATTTTATTTAATTGCCCCTGAGGGTAGGGAGATTTTGTTTTTTTGTCTTTTTCTTTACCATTCTTTTTTTTTTGTTTTTTAGACTATAGGCTGGGTTACCGTCCGTGTGCATAATATTATTTATAGTCGAAGAAGCTGTTAAAGTTTAACGCGCTCTTCTCTCTTTTACATACACATATCTACATATATACGAGTTTGTATACCTATATTCATATACATATAGCTTTGGTTATAAGCTGTTCGTTTATACAGTTAACTTTGTGAAAATTAAACTCAATAAAATGTTTGTTATCCAATCAAGTTTCGTGGGGTTTAATGTCTTTGAATTTGTAGAAAGCGATCTTAGGAAGTTCCCTTTCGCTTTTCATCGTTCATTCAACAAAACGGGCCCTTTAACCCCACCCGGCAGTCGTATCATCTAAGGGATGAGGCTATAATATGGGTTTCCATTGCAACATTTATACCTGTCGAGTCGCCCTTCTCTCCCTTCTATCCTTCTTATGTGCAGCCTAGGCTATATACCTTTTATAACTTCAAGGGCTCTAAATTAGTTATGCCCTATCGTAATTTTCATCCCTGTACCCCTTACGTACGTATAAACTGAAAACGAATTGCACACACGCATACACCCCCCACCCCCCCTTGATTTTATTCTTTTTTTTGTTCTTCCAAATTCAAAACCATCGCGATAAAACGTATAACCAAACGATCTATATTTATTTACACACCAATATCACTTGATGATTAATCAAAATTTTATCGCCGAAATAATTTAGATTTTTTTTCGTTTCTCTTCATTATCAAGTCAAATTGTCTACTACAGAAAAGGTAACAAAAATAAAAATAATAATAATAATAATGATAATAAAACTGGATCAAATCTAAACGATTTCGTGTGTTATACGGTAAACTCTTCTTTTTTTTGGTTTTGTTTTTTCTTTCCAATTTATACTTTTTTTTTTTTTTTCAAATTTTCTTAACGATCCAAGTCTGCGAATAAACCACCGAGAAGATCGTGTGCAGGGTGAAGATATAAGATACGACGTTTAAATTTAAATTGAGAAAGTATTTTACGATCAACCCATAGGATTTCAAGATTTTTTATGGGGTTGTTGTCACATCTTGATTAAACTAACTAACTTTTTGACGAAGGCTATTAGATGGGGTTAGGTAATGATGCCAATATTACCAAAACTAAAAAAGAAAAAAAAACTAAAAACTAAATTTTCTTTGCTTTTCTATCAGTGGAAGAAAAAAAAAATCATTTCTTCTTACCCTCTCCTGTTGCACTGGGGTTTCGATCCCACGATTTTTTTCCACGTATAATTGAAGAGTGGAAATTGTGGATAAGGTGGGGAAATATCGTATCCAGAAGTGAAAGGAAAAAAAAAAATTTGAATTTGAAGGTCCCACCGAGATTTGAACTCGGATCGCTGGATTCAAAGTCCAGAGTGCTAACCATTACACCATGGGACCCGATATTCATTTGTCAGAATGTGTTGTATATCAATCGAGCCAATCAATATTCTTATCAACTAATGGTTCATTTTTTTTTCTATTAATAGGATAACGATATTAACAGTAATTTGTTTACGCTGAAGAAAAATCGATTCTGCTGAATCTATGTTTGTGATTTATTACATTCCAATTTATGCCTGATGACCTTTGTTAGATAATCATTTTTTTATACAAACCTATATGTATACACGTGTATCAGTTCCTTTACAATCTATATTTATTCATCAGTTAACGGATGTTTATTTTCTTATCTTTACTTTTTTTCAATTAATTTCCATTTTTTTCAAATTATATAGAGATCAAACTAATCGTCGCCTTTTTTTATTTCACAATTTTATTTATTGGAGATACAAATTTATACAATTATGATTGATAATATTAAATAATTATACAATTGAACGAGTGCAGTGATTCGATTAGTTCGTAAACTTTCTTTTTGTTCTTTTTTTGTTTCTAATTCGTTGTTAATTTATAAAATTTCACGTAAACGGTATTTTAACACCCTTGTATATTACGTATATCGAATATCACACGATATCTGTTACACCCTCTTCGTACATATGTATATGTATACTGTAAAGATTTATTTGCTTTCTACGCGCGTGAATCGCGCTGGATCAAATAGCCCCC
This sequence comes from Athalia cordata, assembly GCA_963932425.1. NCBI lineage: Eukaryota > Metazoa > Arthropoda > Insecta > Hymenoptera > Athaliidae > Athalia > Athalia cordata. The sequence goes on from OZ010627.1 coordinate 5,460,468, forward strand.
TAATTGAACGTATGTCGTTGCGATAAATCAACTAGTGTGCATCAAACATATATACATATAGATATATAGTATATAGGTGATGCTTCATAACCATTTCCCGTCAAATTGAAACCGCGTAAAATCATCGAGCCGTTGAAATAAAAGTGAAAAAAAAAAAAAAAAAAAAGGATCAAACGGGGGGAAAGGGAGGATGTCATTTTACAATGATTCCAGTCCACACGTTGTACGTATATATAGATATATATATATGTACATATTGCGCATCTACACCGGTATTAAACATAATAAAAAATATAGAGAGATATATAATATGTACGCGAACAAATGAACGGATGTTACTATACATGGGTATATGCTATTCATAAATACAATCGAAACGTGCCTCCCTGCACCCCCTCCGTCACCTCAAAGAAGGGTAAAACACATAAATTATCATTTATATTATCATTATCCTTGTACAATTATTATCACTATTATTATACCATAGTTGGCGCCTATATACCGGAAATGGAAGGATACCCGTAACTCAGCCGAAGGTGGGGATTGAACGTGGAAAATAAGGATCTCGTGATTTGCATGAACAAAAAGAAAAAAATTCTTAAATTTTGTTTGCGATTAATTATTTAATTTTTTTCTTTCTCTTTCATATTGTACGTAAACGATGATACATTTTTTTTCGTTCAAATCACGTGGGTATATAAGTATGTGAGAATTATTTAATTGAGATCATGGTAAAGTGGAGTGAATCTCATTAGTTCCGCTTTTGCGACAATTTATTTTACCTTCACTCCGATGTGAAACCGCATCATGTGCAGTTTACTTGTAGGTTTATATGTAGTATATTATACATTTTATTCATATCTGAAAATTATATACCTATAATGGATATGGTGTAACATTCGAAAAATCAATGGGCGATCAATCTTGTTTCATTTTATTTAATTAGATTTTTTCAATTCATTTATATCGTGTGTAAAATTTTTGCGAAAATATTCTACAAACGTTCTATCATGTCTCTTTAAAATCGAACACTCTGTATAAGCACGTATGCAGGCAGCGTAATGTAAAAGTAAACGGCGACGACGTGAAGGGAACCGCGAGTCGCCTCGGGCAGCCATATACCTATTAAAGCGAAGTCAAGTTGCACGATTTATAAATAGTCATGCTAGATAATTTATAGCGAACTTCATGCCAAATCTATCGGCGTGTGAATCTGCAGGTGTATCAAACTTTTTCTTTTCGCTTTTTTTTTTCTTTTGCACCTACAAAAAGTTGAAGTTGAAGTCGAAATAAGAATCAAGTTTTTTGACTTTTACACTCATTGTCAACTATTTTTTTCCCTCCGTACGAGAAATTTTGGAATCGACATTGTTTTTTTTTTTTCTACCTGATGCGCGAATGCGGTACGCACGCGGGATTCGAGAGTATATATAGGAAGAATATAATAGATATAATATACGTTGAGGGGTTTTATATTCTCATATGTCAAAGTGTTCAAGTTGAACAATGCGACAATGAATGCATTAGGTCTCAGGGTGAAACTGCGATGGAAGGAGAAGAAGAGTGAGGGACGCGGGGAAAAATAAAAAATAAAGGGGACGGGGGCCCCTATGTGGCCACGTGACCATCAACCATCAACCATCAAACGTACGTCCACGTCCTATATATAACGTTGCATGTGTCACCGGCCATTTTGTATTTATTTTAAAACGCGCGGGAAAATAGGGGCCGGTAACACGTATGCACGTATACATACACGTGGCCATGTGCTTGTGCGTATGTAAAAGTCAGGGAGTCACATACGAATGCATCACATGCATGTATAGTATATATAGCGGGCTTTTACATAAGCGCGAAGATTCTCCGTGAACAGAAATCAGGAGGGGAAGGAAACGAAGGGTCGGGGGGTAAAGAGGGGCTGATGATGGGATCGTTGAATTAACGATCGCAAAAAGTAAAAGAGAGAAGATGGTACGGCGTGTAACGTACGGGGAAGGGAGAGGGAAAGAGAAAGGGAAAGGGAAAGGAATATAATAATCGAGATACCCGCGCTTATAGCGATGAACGTATTATATACGTATATACGTCACGCCTGGTGGCAAAATTGTGTGTGACTAATACGACGGCGTTCTTATTTTCAACCCCTGCAGCGGGGCGATGGACGGAGAAGAATAAAAAAAAGAGAGCGAAACAAAAAAACGAAAATCAAAAAATTTCGTAAATTAGAGAGGGAGGGCCAAAATGATCTTTTTCTTCCGATTCCATCTAACAAGCCCACAATTTTCATTCATTCGTATACACATAATTGATTTATTTGTTTTCAAACATGTTGCAAAATAGGGTGCGGTTTCGCTACGTATATTTATGTATGCTTCCATGTAGTTGTACGCATACACGGGGAACCGCAAGACCACGTGGTCGAAAAAGACCCAGGCGCGACAATTGTATTGAGGCAGGTCAAGTACACGTAAGCGCGTTCGATAATTTGGGTAAGTTTCGAGGGGAATTAAGTGCGTACGCGAGGGGTGAACGAGTCCAAAAAATACCGTAAAAAACCGACTTCAAAGACTTCATGGGAATTCACGGGACTTCATAAAACTTCGAGGGGCTAAGTGATCGCGTATAGGACTTCGCTAGTTTTCGTGGAATTTTTTTTGGGTTTTCTTTTTCTTTCCAAATTCTCTCCTCACGGGACTTCACGGAATTTTTCTTTTGCAGACTCAATCGCGCACGACATCGTCAGACTCTGCACGGGACTTCGTAGGAATTTCGAAGGAATCCGAGGAAACCTCGACAAAATTAGGGGGACGATTCTCATTCTACGTATACGAAAATGGAAAAGAAATCTGAAGCTATATCGTACGAAATATAATCGTATAATACACACCGGAACCGGAACTGCGACCACAGATTACGCACCGCGATGCCCACCTCGATTCACCTGACGAACATAAATTTTGAGAAGAAAAAAGAACAAAAAACCAAAAAAGATTTCAAAACAAATGAAACGAGTGTCGTATGCACACGGCGGTATGTCATGTGTTACGTAGGTGGAAAACATCCCCCTGTAATAATACATGAGTTTTACATACATATTTCACGTATGTATAGTACAAAGTCGCTTATCTTGAAATCTTTAACTACATAACGTATTATATGACCTCAGGCAGTGCAGGGCGCGCGCTACTCCCTGTGGGACTTAAATACTGCTGAACGACTATCAGTTTTCTCCACATATACGCAAGCGGAATTCTTCCTCCGTTTTTTTTTCTTTTAGTTCTTCTCCTTTTTTCTCCAATTCCATGCACACGTGTCCACGTGCCGTCGTATACGTACCTGCGTATTTTGCGTGTGTATATAAAAAAAAGTTGTTACAGTTTTATATATATGTATAGATAAATTTGAATACATATGTGGGTTAGGTTGTGTTAGGTAACGTAATAACGATGCGCGCGCGTCCTCTAGCTCTATATAAGGTGTTTTGATGCGTGTTTTATATACGTACGCGTACCGTGTGTACAGTCCTGTTTATGGGGTACACCAGATGCTAGAAATGCGGGTTTTATCCTGGAATGAAATCTTCGCGCCTCGGCGGCACTACTCGTTTTCTAGATTATTATTAACCCGTTGCAAGAGCAACAGCCACAGCAAAAGCGACGGCGACAGCAGCAGCAGCAGCAGCAACGGTACAATGAGCGAACCGTTCGTGTATTTTATTATCATTTCAGTTTAACCATCGCTGCTAGTTAGAATCCGGTGCAGGAGATTGATCGCGATAACGTATAATAGTCAAGGGTTATACTCCTCATAATATAATATAAAGGGTTGGGCATCGCTCCGATCATCACGCCCTGTATAATATTCTAATTCTACGAGGACTCCCGCGGCGACTCTTCGGCGCCCCGGGCGCGAAAAAAATCAAACAAAAAAAAAAACGTACGCGATATAAAAAAAATTCTTCGAACAAAAAAAACTATTAGATCACCATCTAAAAAATGGATACACATATTATATTATATCTACTCGTTTCGAACCGGTTAACATAAAAAAAATGGTTGGTAAAAAAATTTTCTTCCTTTCGTCTCATCGTTTCGTCAAACCAATTCTAATGTAAGTACGATGAATGTGAAAATTATGGAATGGAATTTCGTTCAACAGGGTAATTCGTCGATCGGTGAACTGCAGTGTGCAGCGAAAAAAAATTAGAGGGTCGATTAGACACGACTGTACATTGGACGGTGCAGGTACCCCGAAGCTACGTGTCCTCTCTCCTCTCCTCTCTCTCTCTTTCTATGTGTCCAATGCGAGTCCAACTCTGGCGATCTGCTCTCCGAGTGTATTTATTGACCAGGATACCTCAGTGTGGCGTTTCTCGGTGAATTACGGGACTGTGGACAGTGTGATGCATTGCCGGAGAACTGGAGGACCCGACCAACACCCTGGGGAACTAAACGCAACCCCTTGCAGCCCCGGTACCGATGACTGACTGCGTACGTGTGTATATACATGTGCTATATATTTGAAATTATATACTACAAGCGAATCCACATATATTATATATATATATACGAATTGTTCGAATACATGCCCACGCATGTACGTACTGCCCACAGTGCTTACTCAAAGTGGCCCAATTATATCGGCAATTATAGTTATACTAATCACTCTTGCCGTTATCGAAATTACAAGACATTCCGCAGGGTGGCCTGTTATCGAAATATATATTAAATAGTTGAGAACAAAAAAATTATGGCTTACCGTATTCAAAATGTTGACGAGTGGGCAAAAACAGTTTTTTTTCACTAGTGGAAAAATGGTTCATCATTTCCCAACGCGCACGCGGTCGGTCATTGAGAAAATAGTGTCTTTTGTTCATCGACTATTTTCACATATGAGTGGAGAAAAAGAATTTTCTCCATCGTGTAATTTAATATACCGTATTGTTCCGAATATAAGTCGAGGTTTTTTTACCTAATCAGGACCTCCAAAAATCTAACTCGACTTATACGCGGGGTCGACTTATTTTCGGGATATATTTTCCATATGCCACGAGTTGCTCTTCGCAATCGTTTGGCAAACCTTGAGCCAGGTGAAATAAGGAACCATTTTTCCTTATGAAGAAGACTTCGACGACAACTGATTGGTCTTAAGTACTGACTCATATTTATATCACCTATTTCTCATTATTTCTCGCGTTTCTGTTGTACTTGTATGAAACATGTTGATATTCTAGCTTTCAATATCAATCATCCCGTTGTCAATTTCATGATAAACTGGAATAATTTGATGAAAAATTCATCCGATATGAATTCGTCTTGTATTCGGTGTTCCTGAAAAATTCCTCGAATCTAGCCTCAAAAATGGGACTCGACTTATACTCGGGGTCGTCTTATATTCGGAACAATACGGTACGTTTTTTGGAAAATCAAGAAAATTTCTAGCTGCACCAGCGTTCGCTTTTTGCTTTTGTGTATATTTTTCAGGGCCACCCTGTGCGTATAACGTGTAGATATTAAATAATTCCTCGACATTCTAACGAATGAGATAAACGGTTTTTTAATATCGTTATTTTATAAAACTACGGGAATCTGTTATTAATTCGGTTTTCAGTTTTAAACGCAATTTCAGAACGTACGTAGCGAGCAAACGTATACGAGCGCGCGAGCGACCCCCGAGTGTTAGTGGAAAAAAAAAGAAAAGAAAAAAAAAGGATTTAGTTTGAATAAAAATAAAGCGATAGATACCTACGCGGATAGCGTCGCCATTCGCTCGATCGAATCCGGATCGTTTTTTTTTTTTCATTTTATTTTTTTTTTGTCCGTCCATCCGTCGTTTCGTTGCAGGTTTAATTCATCGCGTCGATGTGCATTATGGGCTTTCTAACCACCGCGGACGACTAAAAACCTATAGGTACCCACCGACGAAACTGTACGTAACAACGATCGATTACTACGATTAAAATAAAATTCAAATAGGATTTCCTCTCTTCCTCAGCTTTTATATACCTATTCACGAAACGAACTCGTCGAAACTCCTCTAAAGTACTGTAGTAGTCGTGGTATATGCTAATTTATCCTGCAACCGGTAATCATTGAGTGGAAGCCGATGTCTTCCTTCCAGTTATAGTATACGCACGCTCCTGTAGGATGTGTAGATCTCATCTCATTTAATTCCATTTCCTTTTCTTTTTTAGCTAATATATTTTTTTTGTCTTTTTGTTTTTGGTTTTCCATCTTCATTCACTTCTATTTTCTTTTATACCAAATCTCTTCGGAACGTCATTTCGATTACCTCGTCTAATTATTGTTGCTTCAATTTTATTCAACAACTTGTGTTTTTTCTACAATTTTTGGTTTTATATATTCATTTATTTATCGCGGGCGGCCCGGTTCACGTACATTTCTATTCGGTGGATTTCCGGATCGGATTTTCGAACAGCTCCGGCGATTTGACGGAGATAAAACGTGATTAATATTCGAATAAATGAATGAGAGAAGACGAGGAAGAAAGAAAGAAATAAAACAAATGAAGAAAATAAGCTACTAGACCTAGGACGATATATAGGTAAACACCTACAGTTTTGGAGAACGGTGAAGAAAAGCATATACATATATATATAAAGTAATGGCTGCCATTCCAACGAAATAGTAAATTCCCACGGGGACAATCGGTATCAATAGTTTATTGGAAATAGGAATTTTCTTCCTCCCTCCTCCTTGCCCTTCGCTAAATAAAACACTGTATCAACGCCAAAGTTGCGTTCGAAAAGCGAAATAAAAGAAAAACCAAAGAGATGTTGTACAAAAAAAAAAAAGAAAAAAAAATCAAATTCAAGTTAAACGTATATATATTCATCTCGTTTTCCGATTGGCGAAAAAATAGCGTCGAAGAGAAAAAAGAAAAGAAAAGAAAAGAAAAGAAGAAAGAAACAAAAAGATTCTTCAGATCCGCGCGTCGTATGCCAGTATACGATATTTGTTATCAGTCGTGCTAAATGCGTTCGAGGGTAGGGTATTGTCGGAGGAACAGGGGGGGTGGCGGGGGGTGGTTGGGTCATCTATACCGTACTATAGATATATACCTGTGTGAATCCCTATCTATGCAAACAATGCATCCATATACTATAGATATATATGTTTATATATATATATATATGTAAACCTATATATTCTGCCTTTGCCACTACCCCTGCAGGGTATAGCACGTATTTAGTTTGAGCGTAGTGATTAATTGGTTGTCGTCGGTCGAAGCGCGTTGCATGTCACCGTGTCACACTTGTCAGGGCTTTGTCACTTCGTACAAACACTATACGTTCTACTAGCCACCCCCTCCCTCCCCCATCCATCCACCCCCTCGCCACCCTTTTACTATCCCGTATACACATCCGCGCGTCTCTCGTCGTCTCTCCACGAATTTTCGGTTCATGTGCATGTGCATGCGCATGTGCATCGTACGTAAAGCAAATTGCATTGTTACCAAACTGCAACAGGCGTGTCATTAATCAATGCCTAAAATGTGTATACCCCCGCGCGATGACCAATGCCAATCTCTAACCAATATCACTACCATTCAACGTGGACAATGCATAATACATAGCTGTATATAGTTTTTGTCTATTTGTGTATTGCGTCCGTTTCCATCTATCTATTATAGATATTCTATGTCCAATACGTCTGTAAACGTGGTACACCTGACCGGTGTACGTTTTGAAAAAATTTATTTCGATTCATCCAAAAAGAAGAAAGTCAAACTCAATTTTTAATCATCGATTCGACGAAATAGCGATGATGTGTTTTGGAAAAAAAAAAAAAAAACAAAAATTACAAAAATCACCTGATGTACGCTTCGTCATTTGATTTGCGGTAACTTAACGACTTTGCAAAGTTCTAGAAGTCAAGTCTGAATCACGTTTTACCTTAATACTCGAATATCGTGTGAGAAATTTTTTTCTATGTAATAATTTCTTTTTTTTTCTTTTTGCAAGGTGTATAATTTCGTACATATTTCTCGGTATTAAATCATTAGATTTCTTTACTTTTCTTCCTAAGAAAAATTATATTCTCTTACACGTACGTATAACACTTAACTCTCGCGTCATACGACAAGGAATTGCCAGGTGGAAAACGAAGAAATTAAAAAAGAAAAGAAAAATTAAACGAGTAAATAACGTACAGTTACAATAATCAATCTAAAAGTTATAGATCGAACTGTGTTTCCTATTTAAACAAAGCAGGTGTTGAAATTCGTCTGTTTTTACATCCATTTATATTATTTCTCATATACAATATATATATTTTCTATATGAAATGTTAATGGTAAAATTATATGGGGTGAAATTTGAGATTAGTTATGGTTTTTGTACAGCATTGTATGGGGGTGATGTTACAAACGCCATATGTCGGTGTAACGATTGTTCGTTGAATGAAATTGAAATTTTCGATACCAATCGAGTGTGAACTAGAGAAATTGAAAATCCGCCCCGATTCGACTCGAAGGTCCTGATCGGTTGATTTTTTTCTTATTTTTTCTATCGGAATTTCTATCGACTCGAAAAAAATGAGAAAATTTTTCAAAAAAACACCTCGTTCACTCCGGTTCACGACGGTATCTAGGTCTCTGAAATTTCTGAATGCATCTCTCGTCTTTAAGGGAGGACATTGCACCCTGAAATTCTGTATCACCAACCAGCACCGCGCGGTGGTGCAACTGCAAGCAAAGCACAGCAGCAGCCTGCTGCAACGGTAGTTGGAGAGCTCGGAGAGAAGAAGAGAGAGAAGAAGAGAGAAAGAGAGAAAGCGTCGAGGGGTTTGATACCACTGGCATAGATGCTGGAATTGCACCACCATTACAACCACCATTGAAAACGCACACTTACCGCCGCTACCCCTGCGAGTTACGAGGTATAAGGTAGGAGGCACACTAGGTATAAGGTACCCATGCGATTTACCCTTTCCATTTACACCACCTGGCACCCCTTGGAAGACGCACATTGCACCGCGGAAACACTGGGCCTCGCCTTTCGTTCTCCATATTACTATACTCGCAACGGATCCCCCGTAAGCCTTGTCCACAATATCCACATCACACTCCGACGAATGGTATATATACCTACCTGCGTGTATACCACATGTATATATATTTGCGTGATAATCCATGTGTGTTTTGGCTCATATACACGTATATGTACCTACGGACATGTATTGCACATAAGTATGTATACATGACGTATAGGTATCCATATATGCACCCTACAGGGTGCAACAATGGGCTCTTAGAGATCACCATGGCAACCCCATCATAATCATCATCATCATCGTCATCATCATCATCATCAATGCCTTGGAAACGGGAAACAGGTATCGTACGTACTATAGATACGCCATAAGGATCTTGAAATAGATCTTCTGCATTTATTGGAACAATTATTGTACATTCAAATTTACACTTCACGTATACACATGTGCTCACATATGTACGTCCGGTTAGGTTCGATTCTGAAACGCTTCGCGGCCAAGCTCGCTCGGACAACTTTTCGTAGCCGGCCTAGCTATACTCGAAAAAGTTGTCCAAACGCGCGCTTGGCCGCGAAACGATTCAGGATCAATCCAACCGGGTGTACGTAGGTAGAAAAAGTCACCGCGACACATTTTCACCCATGGAATATACAATTTTATTTAATAAATAGTTTTCGAGAACTTGATTAATTTTTTCTTCTTCTGGTTTTGGTTTCGGGAATGTTTCTCCGACACCGATTATCTCTCTAATTATTTTTGTCTTTTTTTTGTTTCTGTTTTTTCTTTCCTTTATTTCCGGTCTAACAATTTTCTACGTTCGTGTCACGAGCACAAAGTGATCATTTATACCCCCCTGTACTGCATAGAGGGACGTAAAGTAGAGCGAGGGAATTATAAAGAAGAATTTAGGGATGAAAGGGATCGTCGGTAAAAGCTGTGCGTGGGTGAATAAGAGGAAGAGGAGGAAGAAGATGAGGAAGAGGAAAAAAGGTAAACGGAATTCGAAGTCGAGCAAAAATATAAAATACAAATAACCTCTTGAAAAAAAAAAAAAGAAATGGTAAGAAATGTGTGGAGGTAAAAAGTGAATACGTGCGTTGATATCTCGATATGTGGAAAGATATAATCATGCGTACCTATAGTTATATAACTTCGTACTTGTAAGGATCAGAAATAACACGCACGTTATCATCCCGCCTGCACGGTTTGTAATTAAAAAACTACGTCCTCGTTCTCTTCGTCGTCGTCGTCGTCGTCGTCATCCTCCTTTCTGCAGCGGTAATATTTATAGGGGATGATGTTCGGTAACCAACCTTCCTTTTTCCTCTTGCCCCTCAGTATGTACATGTATACTCTACGCATAATTATGTGTCCCTCTTAAACAAAACAAAAACGTACGAGAAGAAGAAGAAAGAAAAAAAAAAAAAACTGCATAAGGGATGTCGCGACATGTGGTGGTATATGCGATATCGCATGCGGATTCTACTTGCATCCATTGGTTGTAATTGTAACGGGACATAACGTTTGGCTGCACTGCATTATCTCGTCTTTTTCTCTCTTTCCTTCATTCGTTTTTTATTTTCATTTTTTGTCTTTGCTTTTCTTTTCTTTTCTTTTCTGTTTTTTTTTTTTAGCGAGTAATAACGCGGATAGAGATATACATATAGGTACGAGAGAAGAAGATACGAGGCAATAATTTCTTCTTTGTTAACCTGTACGAACGTCATAATTAGGCGGGGTATAGAGAAAGAACAAAAAAATAGCAACCAACCCGACCGACTCCATGATTTTTATTATCTTTTCCGCCGTTGATTTGCACATCGGAAATTGGAATTTCATCCCTTATATACGATTTTTTTTTCTTCTTTTTTTTTTCTTCCGATTTACCAGACAAGAGAACGCATCGACTTATAGTATACGTATAATTCGAAACTAACCATAACCTGCACATCAAAATATTCTTTTATCCAATTTAGAATCTCTCGAGAGTTGAAGAATTTTAGTCTTATATCGAAACGAATAAAATTTATTATAAAACGGAGGGAAAAAGAGAAAAAAAAGAATCGTAAAGTTAAAAAGAGCTTTTAATTACGGAATTAAAATTAGAAAGAAACGTGGAAAGCGAGAGTACATGTACGTTATGGGGAGTTGTGTACAGCAGCGATGAAACGATTAATATTTTAATGCTCCGGGAAAGTAGACCGGTTTAATTCTCGACACGATGGTTGATCGTTTGGAGCAGAGAACGGGGTGGAAAGGGGATGGAAAGGGGGGGGGGGGGGTGGTGAATTAACAACCGAATAATGAAGTCAGTGTTTCATGCCCTGTGAAATTGGTGTCTCCAGTTTCTATACCATTCATGCAGTTTGGTAGATATAGGTATTTTGTGTGGTATACGTATACGCCGATTTTGATTCTGATTCTGATTCTGATTCTGGTGATTTCGATTCTCTGATACTCATCTACTTGATTGCACCACCACGACCATAAACTGCCACCATTCAATTGACAATCAGCCATAGATACACGCTCATCTAGATACGCGTAGAAAATTCTCCTCCCCCTTCACTCCTCGACGTCACGTACGCCTCCCTATCATCGAAATAAACCGAATAATATAACCACATTCGTTCGACCACTCGAATACCATGTGCCGGTAGATTTAATCGTTCAACTATACGCGTGTACCGATATATTTTACCATCGGAATTTTTGAAAATTCATTTATACATTAATTTTTCTATCTTTAAAAATTTTCAAATTATACCTACCCTCTCCACGTAAATTTAGATTTCTATGGGGTTTGCTAACGATGATCGTTCTCCCGACGGATCAACCTAGCCGGGGGTGCAACACGCGACGTTCGATCGATCGGGGATCGTGAACGCTCCGGACGGGCGTTGGGTCGTTCGAAATGAAGGATTTAGATTTTGTATAACTCTGTAGATTATTGCGGTGTCCGAACATGGCAGCAGCTATTGCACCGCGACTACCTGTATCCGTACATACCTACCCTTTACCTATACAGCCAATATGCGTTACATACGACAGAGCGAATGATGAACTAGAAGGATTGAAAGCAATCGCGGGTGTTAACAGCGTTATAACGCACGAAACACCGGTGATGCTGTTGCCCTTCCGTACACATTATAGGTATCCGCGATACACACGCGTACCTATATAATGCATACATGCGTACGTATATATCCAAGGATAAAATCCTGTTCCCTACCACGTGATTACGTGAGTTGTCAGGATTTTACACATTGCACCGCATATAAAACATCAACCGCTGTGCATCTCTATATACTTGTATACCGAACTACGCATACATGGTATGGTATGCACGTTGACGATGCGGACGTATAGGTGGAATACGTTACATACACGTCCATGTTTGAAAAAAAAACAAAAAAAACAAAAAAAAAAAAAAAACGCACGATGATACGCGTGAGGATATGGCCCTCGTATTGCATCCTGGGAAAATTCAGTTAAAACCTTCGCACTCGTTCGTTCGTCCATTCGTTCACTTTTTTCTTCTTTTTCCTTTTTCTATTTTTTGAACCCTTTACGTAAACCAAAAACCCTCCGGATTGATGGGTTCACGATCAATTTAACACAACTGCACGGTGCACGGGTTGTTTCCATTTTCCTTTTCCGATTCATTTACTTTTTTTCATTTTTGCTTTTTTTTTTGTCTTTTTCTCATCACTTTGAGCTTTCGCGAGAACCCCTTCTTTTTTTATTTTCAATCTATGATACAAATTCCGTTGATTTTACGATGCGCACGGTGAGGAGAGACTTGAAAATTGAAAAATTACAATCAAAAAGTATTCTCGCATACCGTCCTTAAATTCCACGTTCCATACATCCACTTTCCTATACTTTCTCTTCTTCCTTCCTTTCTTTTTAGTTTATGTTTTCTCTCTAATTTTCTCTTTTCGACTTAATGCCGGTGTTGTTATCATTATTATTATCGCGCACTATGGCGGACGGAGGGATGGTTCGTTGATGATGTTTGTCCAGTAGATATGGCGAGTAGGATGTCGATTGCCGTTCGCGATATAGAGAAACGAGTAAAATTTTCGCATATCACCCTCTAGTTCGTATATATGTATACTATAACGAGCAATATATCTATTGCCAACTGTATACATATACATATATACACCTATGGCGGTCGTCGAATGAATGCATATAATATAAATGTGTTTACTACGCATGTAGGTATACACTTCGAGCAATGATATTACATATGTATAGTGAACGTGGGGGTGGTTCGGGGAAGAAGGGATGAAGGGAAGGGGGGAAGGGCGCGATACCTGTGTTTAGTACTTGTTATACTATCGTTTCTCCATGGATCCTCCTACGCACCCGCGCGATTCCCCATGAAACCTCGTTAACGTCTATATGTACTTTAAATGTAATTTCCAACGTTTATATTGCACCAGAAATTATTATGGGGAGAGAAAGAGCTATCCTCCGACTACTGTAACGTAGTATGGAATTAGTAGAATATTGTCGGGATCAGAAAAAAAAAAAATAGACGATCATTTCCACATGCACATTACAATCTTCTATATAATTGTTGTAAAGTAGTGGAGATAAAAAAGTGTAGAATAAAATAAATTTCGCATTTGGAATTAATATAATTATTTTTCGAAAATGTGAAGCTGTTGAAAAATTGAATAAAAGATTTGGGATAATTTACAGCGGATATACGATATTGAAAATTCATAGGGACTTGATTGCAAAATCGAAGTAAATTAAACGAAAAGAAAAAAAGAGGATGCGGAAAAAGTAGAGAACGAAACAAAACGAGTGAAAAAAAGCACGTCGAACGCGGGTGCATTTAAATTCGTGGCTGCTGCCGCTGCTGCTGCTGCTGCTGCTCTTGTTGTGTACATATGAGAGATAGGGGCGGTCCCTTTACGAGCAATATCTAATGGATTGCATCGAGCAAACATGAAATTTCACGTTCACGATTATTGCAGTTATGCCTCATACCTTCTCTACGTGTGGGCAGACAATATCTACTCCGCAGGGGGTGGTTTCTAATTTTTTTTTGTTTTTGGTCTTTCATGGTTTTTTTTTTTTTCACTGTATCCTTATTTGATTTTTAGGCCTCTTGCTGCGCACGGTTAATTTCATAATCCGAACTACATCGAATTTAATAACGTATATAATATCGCGAAGACAAAAGATCTGTGAATCATAAGAATTTAAAACACTTAATGAGGTAATTTTAAAAATTGATGAAGTTTGGCGGCGTTTTTTTTTTATAATTTGTTATTTAACAATATCTGCAGCGGTGGCAGTCGGCCAGATGTTTCTTTAACTGTAGTAATATTCGTTATTATAATAATAACAACGTTATACTGGAGACCGTAAAACCGAAAGGGTTGACGAGTGTATAAGGGTAAGTGACAATATAATTTTAACACACATAATATACCTTCTGTGTTAGAAAATATATATTCATATAAACAAGAGAAAAGCGCGAATATTTCTTGGTGGAATTTATATGTCAAGACTCTAAAATTGAGTTAACGAACTTAACCGCAGGTTTTACGATCGCGTCGCGTCGTCAACTTGCTGAGATAATAAACTAAACTGAGAACAACGATCGTTTAGTTAATTATCGTCACGGGCGATGCGATGTGGTTATTATATTACCTGTATATATATATGTATATATTTATTTAAGAACTAAATAACAATTTCCAAGTATTTTTTTTACCATTATAATAATATGTGAAATACATTCGAACAAATTAGCTTTATAATTTATTTAGTTTATTTACCGCAAGATAACGGGTAATTGCTATAGTTTTTACAACTCGATCTTGCGGTCTTACTTTTAGGGTGAAGAAATTATTCACCAAATAAAATTCGACCCACGCATGTGATATGTGTTCTTGTACGCACGCAGGGTGAACAAATTATTAAAACGTTCTAACCTCAGACTGAGTTATTTATATTATTCTTTCTTCGTCCTTTAGGTAAGGTTCTTCCGTCGCTTATTCATCGTTTGACGTTTTTATCGTGCGATTCTAGAGATGATAATAATATAATAAATTCAATGAAAACAATTATTGTCGCATTGGCGTTTGATTGAATCAATATAGATTAGCACATGAAAGGGAAAATTTCTCTTGAAATTCTAGATCTCACCCCCCCAAAGTTTATCTCTTGGATCTCTGATCTCCGCGACACACGTTATTATATAGCAGCACGGGCACTTGCCAGCTCCCATGATGCCCCTAGGGCAGGGTTGACTAACTAAATACCGAGTTATTCCCGAAGCAAAACCCAAACCCAAACCTAAACCTCAACCAAAACCACCCCTGGAACCAAATCCAAGCTTAAATCTAGATTCGAATCCTCCTACGGTTCTAACGCTCCCGTTGAGCTCTCCAGTAACGCATCCGGAGTCGAGTCAACTGTCTAAACACTAGAAATTCGGTATAAACGTGACACTCGGAATAATTATCGCTTTGTAAAGGGCCTAACTTCAGAGGGGGATGAAAGACAAAAGAAACAAAAAAACAAATGTCTCGCCGCGCACTCGAATCTCGAATATTTTTCGCATCGCTCATAACTTCGGACCTAACGAATTTTTCTAGAAACGTGTTGGATTTTTAACACGAACGTCAATTTTGGCAATTGATTTTTTCGACGCGTAAAGAGTAAAAAATAAAATCTAAGGGGTAAATAAAAAAGAACGCACCAAACAAAATGGCCGATGAAATGATACGGAAAAAAATTATCACCTGGATATTTTGAAAAGTCGTTCGTCCGGTCGTTTCCGTCTATTTTTTTTTTTACTTTTTCTTTTCCTCCCAGATAAAATGTTTTACAGAAGACAAGACTATTTCTACAGACTCACGAAATCATTTCCCTTGCTCAGATACTTTGATCTCTACGATCCCCAGGTAATTATTGAAACAAAACCAAAAAAGGTCCTTTTTTATCCCTGTCATGCAATTACTCGATTAAAAATTTCGTTTTTTTTAACCTTCAACAGTCATTCATCCGCGAATATGTTTTGGACAATCTGGTCGTCTGCATGCTTGTTTATTGCCTGTTTTATTTCGGGATCTGGTACGCGGACAGGGTAATATTATTATTTCACGTAACTTGTTTTTTCATTTGCTTTCTTTTTTTCTATTTTCCCTCGATACGATTTTTTGTTTCTTTGACTTTTTATACGTGAACAAATTTCCGTTCATCAGGTTATCAAACGGATCGTGAAAATCAACGAAGAAATGTCTTCTGCCATGGTGGACAATAAAGCTGTAAGTGCGTCTTCAGATCGAATGGAATTTGTATTTTATTTACTTAAATTAACAATCATTAAATCGATTTAGAAACTGGAGGACTTGATTACGCTTAAGAAAAAACGTGTCGAGTATGAGGAAGTCGTTATAAAAACTGTGAGTAAATGATCAGCATAAAAAACGAAAGAAAAAGATTGCATCAAATTAAGTTTCGGGAAAAACTAATTAAAAAAAAAATTATTCACAGAAAGGTGTTCAACGTCAAACGGAAAAATATTTGGTGAACGAAGTGAGTTGACGGTATTCAAAAATTGAAGATAACAAAAAAAATGTTGGCCTTAATTCTTTTCTCAACTTTTTTTTTACCAGTTGGATAAATTAGGGATAGCGTTGACGACAACCGAGAAAAAAATTAGCGAGCTTGAGAAGGTATTCAAAAAAGTGAGTATCTCGAAATTCGAGTTTACGTGACTTTTTCCATTTTTAACAGTTTTTCGAAATTTCGTGTTCCCCATTTATACGCCTCAGTTTATTTTCAGTGTAAATCCGGTTCACCCTGCAACGCTGCAGGAATCGTTCCCGCAGCGAATTCCGCTCCAGATGGTGGAGAATTATTTATCGAAGGTGGGGAAATGCGGACGGAAGAAAAACCGGAGGACGTTAAGGTTACTTTATTTTTTCAAGTTTTGTTGGAAAAGAAACTTACTTTTTCCTACGAACTAGAAATTTGATTTGAAAAATGAAAAAATCGTTTCAGATCCTCGAGCCTTCGTTCCCTCCGCCATTACCGCCGGAACCTCCGCCACGGAAGTACGGAATCTTCGTCGCCAGGCCACCCGGACATCGAGTCGCACCAGGATCCCCACTTCCGCCTCCCCCCGCCCCTCCAAAAATCGGATTCAAGTTATCAAGCGTCGGCTGACTGCAGCAGTGAAATTTCCGATCACCTCGTCTTTAACGATATCAAAATTACAAACGGCATCCGGAATCGGATGGACTCTCGCGATAAATTTAACGATTTTCAAAATCTTTCAACATTTACCAAAGCTCTCTTAAACATCGCGCCGATTTTTCTCACGGAAGATTAATATACGAATCGAAGGATTTTTATATGTTTCAATCCTTAATCACGATTTCAAAAATAAAAAACTTATATGTAAAGAAAATTTCATATAATCTTCGCCATTTTTCCTAGTTCACGCCTGCCGTGTGTATGCGTAAGGTATATACGTGGTTGTGTACATAACTTTGTACATAAGCAGCGCACCTACTCTAATATAGGTTTCCGTTACCGTTTGGTTTTAAAACTTTCACTGTCTACTCTTATATTTATTCGCCTCTGATCGGCATGGGGCATACCGATCGCGGTGCCTTCGTATTACACGTCTTATACCAACACACGTAAGTGAGTGTATAACTATGTATACATGTCTAAAGTAATACATAAACATTATGTATTTGTGTGTTTGGTTCGCAAAGCGAGAGAAGGCGAACTGGTGTTTTCAGCTCATTCATTTCATATACCAGTCATTCTCTGCCTCCGAGACTCGCCGGTTGTTCCCGCGTTTCGCTATAAATTCCACTAAAATTCTAATTCCCTCATTATCAAAAAAACTTTTATCTTCCCCCCCGCGCCCCCCTTCAACCCCCACTGGGTCATCGAAACCGAAAGTGTACGTAACAACGACGTGCGTGTTCCGTGCGTTCTAATGTTTTTTTCGCGGTGTGCTTTCTAAACAAAATTTTTAGCGAACTTAATTTTTTGTTACCTCAAATAAATTCATCCTATATATTGAATTATTACGTTTACCGAATAAAGTACAAAAATTAATCAAATAAATTAATAAATAAAATAGTTGAATAATTTTTGATCGTAAAAAAAAAAAAATAGAAAAAATGGATACGGGGACAGTGAGACTTGTAATATTCGTTGGTATGTTCCTGGTATTTGCCGGTGATTACACATCACTGATGTCAACAATTTTTGGAACTAATGCGGATAAAAATGGTACCACGGCATTGAAACGACGCCAAGTATCAGGACCTGGAGTTGTTCCACGGAAGGACCACGATTCGTCGGAAAACGACGTTCCTCCAACCGATGAGATAATCGCCGATCAATTTTTCAAGGAAAATGGTAAAGAAAATATACACACATATAATGTACACATCGCTAATCATTGCAGCAAATAACGAGATAAAAAAGAACAAAAAAACATGTCTAGGAAGAAATATACCTAAGTGCAGGCGCGTAATTATATTGTAAGTTCAATTGTTTGTCGTGTACTTTTTTTTTTTCTTTTTCATTTTTCTTACGATGAAAAAACTTATTATTGACGTTTTTGAATGATGAAAAATCATGTTCGACGTAACACAGAAACTCTCTATACGTAACACACGCGATGATCGCGAGGTGATTAAAATTTATGGCAATGAATAATAAAACGAAATAAAAAAAAAAAAAGGAAGTGAACAAAATAAAAAAGGTTATAACCAATCCGTCGTATTGGCTAAGTTCAAGGTAACGACACGGGTATAATTTTGTCTTAATTACATTTACAATATATACGGAAGGATATTATATATTATACGATGCGAATCTTGATCTTGAGCACAAGGTAAGAAGGACAGAAAAAAAAGGAAAAAAACCAAGAAACGGCCAATAAAACGACATCACGATAAGAGTCTTCGAACTTCGTGGTTATACATCAACATAATTATACGTGCGTTTTGAAAATAATGTGGGAATAATTTTGATTTATATTTTTTGATATGTTCCAAGAAAAATCAAAAATTGGGAAAAAAATTCTGTTACATAAGTATATGATGTATGTAATTCCAAAATCGTATAGAAAACACCATTTTTAAGGATGCTTTTTGAATTTGAATTATTTAGAAAGAAGGAAGAATAAAAAAAAAATTAAATTCCGTGATGATTATCTTGGTTTTTCGGATTTCCTTGATTAAAATTTTTTTTTTAACGGCCCACACACACAATAAACTAAACTAAAATTTTTTTACACATACCGTCGCATAGTTTTTAGACGTTTTGGCATTGAAATACATCAGTTTAAAAAAGGAAAAATCAAAAAAAAAAATAAAAAGCCCGTGACCCATATAAATACGTAATAATAAATACAATAACTTATAGTTACATGGATATTATATATATGTGTATGTATGTATTTATTTATTTATATACACTGTGCATGTAACATATATATATAGCAGATATATGTTTACAACGTGTTTATTTGTACGTGATTCGAACATTACTGACGTAATTTTCTGCCTAACTACGCTGCTCACTTTTGAATAATGTAATATGTACATAAATTTATGTACTTGCATATATATCAAATACATATGTATATATACGCATACGTACGTACTTACATAAAACGGTCTCACGTCAGCGCGCATGCGAATTATTTCGAATTATATACATCTTTGGTATTAACGACAGATTTTTGTTATTTTGAATTTGTTCAAAACTTCAGAAGCGATGTACTAATATATAATCCAGCGTATCCAAGTCGTTAGGATTTAACGACTTATCTAATTTTTCTTCTCTTTTTTTTTGTCTTGTTTTTCAGGAATTTCGGCTAAGGCTAAGCTAATGTCTACGATAAAAACGGCTTGTCTTCCAAAATTAATTTGCGAATTAACGGCGTCAACGAATCAAGATCAGCTAAGTGAAACGGAAAGGTCGTTACTTAATCTTATCAGGTAAGGATCAGTAAGATTATCATAAATTTACAACCTCACTTCTCATCATTTCAAGACAATCAAAAATTCGTTTTTTCTAACATTTAAAGATTCAGCCCTTGATTTTCATCCTATGTATAAATACTGTATCTTATAGAATTTTGCGGTCGAAAAAATTTGAAAAAAATATCTGAAAAAATAAATCATTATATTATACGAAGATTGAAATAGCAAGGATGAAACACATGACTTAACACACATCGATCTCGCGAGGACAAAATGAACAAATACGGTCATCGTTATATTTCCTTCTTTTTTCATTCTTTTTTCTTTCTTCTTTTTGCTCTCTCGAAATGATCTTCTATAATACGTGTATGCGTACAATAGATCCACGATCTCGCGATCGTATTGGTTATTGACCTTCGCCGGCGAACTTAAAAATTTCATGGCTGCTTCGTAATATTAACAATATTAATAATAATAATAACAACCAATAACGACATCGATATATTAATATGTATACGTTTTGCGAAATGTTATAGTTTCAAGGTATTTCCGGTGATATAGATATATATATATAATAATATTTATAGATCGGGTGACTGATCTAGAAAAGTGCAAATTAATTATTGGAACTAAAATTGCAATAATAATATTTTATACACGATTGTGTAATGAATGCGAAAAACCCGGACGTTGTGCTTGAGGTAAATTAATGTGTGTGTAATTTATATTTGAATATTGTAATGTCCCCGTCATATATGTATATGTACTTTATACGTATATACAACGCTAATTGAAGAAATGCTTTCGCCAAGTTTTCGACACTAAGTAATTTCCATTTCACCTTCCTTACTCCATTCCCTTTCCCTTTCCCTTTCTTCTCTTTCACTTTCCTCTTTCAAAGTCTCTGTAATAAAAATCGTCGGTTAAATGTTCTGTACATAATATATATACTTGTATACGTTTAATACATAAGAAGGAAACTTTCACTGAACAACTTTCATTCGCGCCTTTTGAACGCTGTGTATATGTATATAGTAGTATTGCACTATATACATACATAGCTATGTGAATAAATAATTGCAGTGTCGCGCGACGCGGTTTTTCAACAGAAACTATACTGCTGATTACTTCACTATATACATAAATTAATGTATTTTGGATAAAGAATTTTCTAATTAGGGTAATCAATTTTATAGTACATAATGTGTAGGCTATATGTCTGGTTTGTATAGGTATTTTAAATGAGCAAGGCAGTGCAGGGGTAATTAATTAAAACTCTATAGATAAAAAGGAAATGCTTTTTTCATTTCGATCTTTTTTTTCTTTCTCTTTTTCTCGCAGTTTTCAAATATTTTTGCACTCGTTGAATTCTCCGAGTATATTTATTTATCGAATTAATTTTTTCTCCAATTAATTATCGTTGGATCTTATGTTCTAAAAATATGTATGCAGAATTGCAGGTGTTACGTTGATAAACTATACATACGTAAAAATAGCTTTCATTTTCGTCCGAAAATTATGTTACGTAATATCGTTTATTATACGTATACTTTCTCCACCACATATACATATAGTATATCTGTATATAGTACATCACGTTATTCATCGATACGTATTTTGCTCGTCGGAGAGAAAAAGAAGGAAATAGCGGTTTGCTATAAACGTATGTGGGTTACGTCGCCTTTCACAATTCACGAACATTTAACCGCATGACAATAATAACTTTTGATAACAATTATAACAAACTTCATCATTGACCTATTTTTTTTTCTCTGCAATTTTCTTCCATTTTATTACGTTTCTTTTCTTTTCCGATGTAATTTTAATCAAATTTTTTTTCCCCCGGCTCATTTTCTGTGGGATACATCCTTCTTACCCTTATCTTCATCCCTCGATGTACATATATAAGCAGATAGAATATATACCTTCTATTTATTTGAGAGGTAAGTACATATGTACCCGCCACATAAGGACGTCCGCATATCACGTACGCGTGTTACGCGAAATGTTGTAATAAAACAGCAGGTATATATGTAGGTACTATGTAAAGATACATGGGTTATACCTGGATAGCTATCTGATTTTGCAGCAGTTTCTGCTATACAACGCAGTTTTCTGTTCTATATGATAATAATAATGATAATAACAATAATAATATACCGTTGCAGTATAAACCTATAGAGTTAGAATTGAGCTGCACTAGCTATCAGATAACGGTTAGCACGAGATATAAATGTAGGTGCGGACTTTACTCTCTTACCATTCGCCTGCCTCGAGTATAAAATATATGTATAGTACGTGCGGTATATATATACATACACATATGTACAGCTTTACGTATACCTACTTGTATCCTCGCTACTTGCGCTACTTCAAATCCTATCCGGTTTTAAAGTAAACTTGGGATAAGATAAGCCGTTAACTGTCATCCTTAAAATTCGGAAGCTTATGTCCTTATACCGTTTGTAGTATTTGGAGAAAAACTCTCCATATATTTTTTCATTGAAAAAATGGAAAATAAAAAATTCATCAAGGACGAGCTTGTTACAGATAGCTGCGTGAATATTTAATTGCGATTCACACAAGACGTCGGTTAAATCGAATTCGGATGGAAATTAATTTTGAATTTTTTTTTGGAAATTCACTCTCTTTTGCAGTGGCTGATATTATTTTTATTACATATATATAGAACGTCGAGAGAAAATAAGAAAAGAAATAAAAAAAAAGAAACAAAAGTGCGAGTATAACTGAAAATAAGCTTTCTTATATACCTATACGTACATTGCTTTTTTTGGACTTATCGATTGACCCGTATTTTAGATTTATCCTGGAAACACGGGACTTGTGGTAGTCGAACAAGAGATAAAAATGAGTGGAAAAAAAAAATGTTGAAAAATAAAAAGAACGTATGATATACTGTGAGGAGAAGAATAGTTTCGGAGCGTTATCTTCTTCTTCTTCCCGTATATAAGTTCGGTGTTTGTTTTCCACTTTTTGAATTTTCCGCCATTCTTTTTATTGTACACACTCGAGCAATTGCTGAATCGTATTCACCTATATCTCCTGTACTACACACTTATTTGTACACTGCACGTTTGCAAACTCGGTCGCGATGCATCGCCTATGCGAATATAAGCGGATTATGGTTGAAAATCCAGAGAACCTTAATACCTACTTTTATTATGTGAAACTGTACAAAACTCGCTACAAAAGAACCCTATACACAGATTCCTTAGTTTCGTTAACATTTTCTTTTTTTTTTGGTTCTTTGGTTTCTTTTCCCAGTTTAGTCTGCAGTCTCGTCGTCATTATAAACTTCGTTTTTGATATACTAATATTTTCCATTTTTCATTTGCAAAATTTTTTTATTTTCCTTTTCTCTTTTCGTTTCACAGGGACACCAGTCTCAGTACAACGGCGGAAGTAGCGTCGAGATATCATTTCGCTGCACATATGGGACAGCTAATTTCCGGTCTCGAAGGACAAGGATGTCACAATTTTTATCCTACTTGCCCATTTCCAGGTTCCAGCGTATTAAGTATGATGAAAAAAGTTCGACTACGTTAAATATCCCAAGGCCAATTTTATACCCCATATCATTTTAGTTTTTTGGCTTTTTTTTTCCCTTCGTATCGATATTTTAATACATCCATAGTGATATTTCAATGTGAAGCTAGTCTAATAAATAAAAATGTATCGAACGCGACAAAATCAAATCGATGATCGAAAAATAGCGAAGGAACGATGAACGGAAAAATATATAAACCAACAAAACAAAAAACGAACAACGGCAATTTTGAAAAAAGAAAAATTTCTAATAATTTTCCTAATTTTCATGTATATTTTGTATAGTAAATTTATAATTAATTTATTAGAATGTAGTTTAGTCGTATTCTTCATTCAAAAAACACACAAAAAAGAAGACAAAAAAAAATAAGTAAAGAAAATCACACCCTCTACATATATACGATAATATGTATAGTATAAAAAATTTTAAATTTAAGTACATCAATTTTTATCGATCTAATTATATGGTTAAATATTAATTTACAAATGTATAAATAATTGTATCTATAATAATCGCTACATAACGATCGAGAAAAAATGACCATGAAATCTTCATGTCGCGAAAGTGGCAAAAAAAAAAGTATGTTGAACAAATACAACATACATGTACATATATATATATAAATTTGAATTCGTATTTTGTTATTTCGATGCATAGATGACGTTTACTTGAATACCGTCTACAAGCGGATTATGCGTCGTCTTATAGTTTACCTAATAAAATGTTAATGGTAAAAATTTCGATTTCATTTGAATACGTGTGAAGTATGTTAACCGTATGTTATGAAGAGTGAAGTTGGGTTCGCAGGTATGTGTGTTATATTGCGACACAACGTCAAACGTGTAGAACGACACAATTATTTTGCCTCGCGGGTTTTTCTTCGAGGTGGTGATTAGGTTGGGTCGGATCGCTGCTGCTGCTGCAGCATAGCAAACGATGGCTATATGGTCTGCCATCGGCTATAATGGGGTAGGGGGGAATTTACTTTCTCTTATTAAAACCACGTAGCAGTTGTGGACGAAGAGTTTCGACTCTCAGCTTTGCACCGGCTTATATTCCACTCAGTATTCCGTATCTCTTCGTGGAAGTGTATTATATTTGTGTTTTGAGTGAATGAAGCAAAAAAAAATAAAATAAAACTTAATTAAAACCTCACGTTACGAAAACTAAAAAGAGCCGTTTCGATAAATTTTTAAAACCCACACGACCCGAGTTACCTGGTAAAACGCCCACGATTTTTATCGTTCTGCAAATTAAAGAGAAAAATATTTGGAACAAAACTGTCAAGGCAATCGGGAGAGAATCGAAGAAAAATTTCAACAGCCAAGTGAGTAGATCATTTTGTTGCATATTTATTTGATTCTTCTTTTTTTTTATTTTCTGCGATTCGTTAATTTCTTTCCGTACACGCATAGATCGTTAATACATTTGGATCATCGTTTCAAGAATGGAGTTACTCA
Organism: Athalia cordata; assembly: GCA_963932425.1. NCBI lineage: Eukaryota > Metazoa > Arthropoda > Insecta > Hymenoptera > Athaliidae > Athalia > Athalia cordata. The sequence continues at coordinate 5,485,504 of OZ010627.1, forward strand.
GGATTATTTTCGTGCTGGAAATTTGTCTGGTTGTAATAATCGGTACGGTTTCGGGTGCTCCGAGTCCTCAGGAGCCTGCTTTTGAAGTTCCAGTCCAACTCATTGGATTTCCATTCATAATAGCTGCGGTCAGAGTGACAAATTTTGTGAAAAAATTAGCCTACTCAATAAATCCAGGTGAGTGAACATTTCGTTCGAATATTTTTGTGATTTTTATATCTCTTCTTATAAAATACAAAATATACACGTCGTTATGTAATGCAGAGACTTACGTCAGTCGTTCCCGACGATCGACGTCTTTCGTCGGCGATTTATCTGACGGAGAACTCCCCCTAGATGTCGTCGAAGTAGAAAAACGTCTGGTTAAAGAATTCGGCAAAAATGTTTGCGTCTACGAAAAAGTTTGCTCGAAACACGCGACTAAAGCTCTCCAAAGACAGAGCGGGGAGAGAGTTTTGGATTGGGATGACGTATTCAGGTGAGAACAAAAATAAACAGATTAATTATCACCATATTTTTGCAGCGTTTCTTGTCTCGTTACTTCAATGAAATTTTCTCTTTTCTTTCGCGTATAATTTTTGTAACTTTGTTTTCTAGTTTTTTTCTACATTTTTTTTTCTGTTTGTTCTCAATTTATTTTACAGCCAGTACAAATCGTCGCCGGATCGTATGAAGGAAAATTATTTGCTCAGCGTTTTTATCGGCGATATTATAGCAAGTCCTAATTTATGTCACCAATTGTCTAAACGAGGAAAAACTTGCTATGAAACTTCAATAACGGAATAAATTATATACGTGATGACCAAATATAAAAAGAAAGAAAGAAAGAAAGAAAAAAATCAAATCAAAGAAGAAGATGTAAAAAAAGAGAAACGTACGCCAAATAAATATTAATTACCTGTATGTATATAATATTAAAAAAAAAAATTTGTACAGAATTGTCTACATATATACATTATGTATAAAAATTTATTATATATCGTTGATTTTATTTTATAATCTTTTGTTTTTCATTTGATTTATTTTATTATATTTTCAAATTTCTTTTTCAATTTTATTTGCCGTGCGAAAAATTCATTTCACATCGGTCATCGAACTCTCCTCATATCAGACCTTAGACGAATGATGTCTCCTGCGTAGAACTATAAAAAAAAAAAACCATTAAGAAATAAAAAAATAAATAAATAATAGAAAAATAGAAAAGAGGAAAAACTGGAATCGCAGAAATATTTAACGAGGGGTGTAGCTTGTAGAGAAGGTATATAATTTGTATGCACCTACGTACCCACTTCGTTTTAACAGGCGCGACGCGTCGATGATGGTAAAATCGATTCTTCTGCAAATTATAGGTAACTTACACATATAGAATATGTGCCTCTGAATAATAAGTTTGCACAGGTAATTTTGTAACATCCAACATAGGCGGGAGAAAAAAAAACTTATACATTAGCTTTAAGAATTTACAGCGACTCGTGACGCGCGATGACCAAATCTAGGTTCATATACAGCTCAGCTGAGAGAGAGAGAGTTTTCAAACCTCCTGACGTGTATGTTACATATATATACATACCTATATGTATATGATCTGTCAACCTACGCTTATACGTACGCGGATAATTCGCAAAACAAGTCTCCAAACGAGTACAAGAGTTTATATTGGAACAGTCTGAAAGAATCCGGTGGACCGTTTGGATCGTTTGTCATTACGATCTAGCGACGAAAATAATTTTTGCTTTCCTTGTTTTCTCTCATTCTTTTCTCTTCGTGTTTTCACTGTGCATTCCGCATGGTCGGTAAAATGTGAAACATACAGTCGATATGTATTAACGAATGACAATAGAATTTTGAACCAAAAAAAAGTTTTCTTTGATCATCGAGAAGTATTTGAAAAATTTATTTCATTCTGTATTGAAAAAAGCCAGAAACGCCGAAAATATTATGGAAGTATTTTCGAGCTTGCGATTATTTCCGAAGATAGTTTTTTTCGTTTTAATTGTTTTTAAAATCGTTGAAACCGCCCCTGCAGCGGAAAATAAAAATCTTCACAGTGTCTCGGATCTCTTGAAGTAAGTTGATGTTTTTTTTCTTCTTTTTCTTCATACTCAGAAACGATAAGTTTTGTAAGAAAAAATTCTTGATGTGACTAATTTTCTTTTTTTTTTAGAGGGTTGGATGATCTCGCAACTAATAATTCGAAAATTTCTGCAAGCGGTTCCGAGGATCTTGAAAATCTTTTTAAAATAGTTGCCGAAAAATCCTTCACAAATTCTAAACCGAGACAACGACCTGGTGGATTTTACAATCCTGATAACTTGGGGACGTTTGGACAGGTGAAGATAATTGAAAAAAAAAAGAGTTAATCAATCTCTAAAAATTGAATGTAAATACAAATCGAGTAATTGAATACTTACGTTTTTTCTTTTGCTTTTACCTGGTTACTTAGAACCCGAATTTTGGTTATCCTGGAGGATTTTATCCCCCTCCAGCATTACCGCCGGGATATCAGCAGGGATTGGACTCTGGAAATTTGGCTGGTTTTGGTCTAATCGACGCCCTAAATTCTATAAGTCAACACGACGATTTAAAATGCGTGTCGAGATTATTGTGCGAAATTGCAACGGGATCTAGGCCAGGGAATGGTGATTACAAAGCTTCGGGTTTTGGAGAGTTTGGAAAGAACACTTTACTAGGGTGAGTGTTTTACGTATACATATATATATTTTTGAATAAATAATTATATATTTCTATACATATTTGTACGTCGTACGTGGGCTAAATTATTTTTTCTTGATTGCTATGACTAATAACTGAATAACCCATACCTATAGTTATGAGGTGAAAGTGAGAATTTAACCTATACCTAAATATATCTATACGTGGGATTTCACGTGTATTTTGTATTGCATATGTATATACATAAATTATAATATATTTTCATTTGTTTAATTTCTTTCTTTTTTTTACTTCTCTCTCTCCTTTTGTCAAACAGACTTTTGACCGCTTATAACTTAGAGGCAGCTTCTCCGGTCTTGGGATTTGGAAAGGCGGCTCTATTGGGATATACGAACAGAGGTGATCCTTCGATTTGTTACAACGAATACGTTAGGTGTCCAAATGACCCGAGGGATCTTGTACATTATTTGAACAACCACAACGGAGGATTCTTCAGGTTTTTTAGAAATGGCCATGGAGCAGGGAGGAGACGGAAGTCGTCGGGTATGTAAAGATCATAAAAAAATCCTATATCTTATAGACACTAGCTTAGAAAAATCCAGCGTCCAAAATTTACTCATATTTTCGTTTGATTTAGTCCACGCTAAGGGGATGAAGAGAATCAGTTATGTTGGAAAGCAGCCAGCACCGCCTCCAGGACTTTCTGGTCCAGAATCCGATCGGACTGGTACCGGAAAACTAAGATTTGACATCCCGGATGAAGAACAGGACATTCCTGCATATCGAGATTCATTTTCCAAGGTCGTTTTTCCAAGGGACAATGACGACGTGGTCAGAGCTACGAGGGTATCGAAATCTCTGCAACCTGATCCGCATGATGTTAGGGTTCCAGGATTTTTTCCCCGCGACTCCACTGCAACTTCGTCTTCGAAAAATCACAGGTTCTACTTTCCATCGGTAAGTTGCTAAAAAAAAAAATTAAGTCGTCATATTGGTCTCTGCAGTATCGATTTCACCTTACATTTATATTTTTATCACCTCTACAGAATCGCCAGCATGAATATCACTACGATCAGGATACGGAAAAAGCGAACATTGTAATTTTCGAAAATTCATCGGAATCAAAAAAAGGACGTCTGCTGGACTTCGATAGTCAGGAAGAACCCTTCCCATCGTCATCGTCGTTATCTTCAACATCTGTCTTCAAATTTCCAGAATCAGGATATCCCGATAACTTCGACGATGGTTTGTCAAAACTTCTTCCCAGATCTATGAAACACCATGAGAAATCCCTCCCCGTTGAAAATACATGAAATGAAAAATAAATTATATAATTTAACTAAATTCGCATTAATGATAATTATTTGACGATCGTAAGAGAAAAAAAAAAAGAAGAAGATATCAAGTTATATAGTTTAATAACCCTTCCGATATAAATAATTACACCTTTCGCATAGAACATTAGAACAAAAAAGAAAAAAAAAGAACAATGGTAAAAATAAGGTAAGAAAAAAAAGTAAAGATCGTATAGATAACTGACAGCCAGGTATAAAAGGTGTGATTTAGCTGTCGTTTCTACCCTTCGGGCACGTGTTTAGTTCACAGGATCATCCGTTCCCTAATTGTCAGGTCACTTTTAGTTAGTTCTATTCGACTCGTATAGTGTTGAAAAAAGGGAAGTGAAGTAAAAAGCAAAAAAAAAAAAATCATCATGATAGTAAGTAAAGAGACGTTGACCGACCGAAGTTAACGATTAGATCGAATACCGTAGATATAATAGTAATCGAGTCTAGTGCAGCTATAAGTATGAGAGGTAAAAAAAGCAGTTACTATATGTGTAATTATTTCATCCATTCTTCCGTGTAATTCACCCCCTCCCCCATTCTTTGCGATAGGTATATAATATTTTTTTTTCTTTCTCTCTCTCTGTGTCGCGCGTGGGCTCTTTCTCTCGGGGGTTGCCGAAGGGCGTGTGGGTTGGACAGCGACAAGGGGTGTGTTACTGACAGCAGGAGACAATTGGCCTTCCAATACACACCCCATACCATAATACAGCTAGCGAAACCAAAGCAAAGCAAACCAAACTAAACCACTGGGAATCACTTTCTATAAATAATTCGACTTCCTTCCACCCCACGAGATGAGAAAACAGAAATATTTTAAGTCGTTTTGTAGCTATTTGTTTGACTAGTTTTTGAGGGTTTCTTGTTTCTACTCGCTTTTATGAGGAATGCTAGAAGTGTTTCATATTTTTTATGTTCACTATAGATACAGTGATGAACTTTTGCACGTTACGACCTTCTTGACGATCTTAGTCAGTGACTTAGAAGGTAACTCTAGATTTTTTATGCGGAGATCTGAACTCGGAATTATTTTCTGAAAAATCTATAGAAATCTTAGCTGGTTGAAAATGGGTGGTAAGAAGTTCGAAATATGATCGAGTGTCGGGTTACGAGTTATATTGGAGGTAATCCCTTCCGGGTGGGGGAAAGGATAATTAACTGAAAAAGTGCATCACGTGATATGATGAGGATGTCGCGCTTTCCGTCGGAGCGCGGGGGAGCGGTGATAGGAAAACCTTGAATATGAATATAATCTTATTCCATTTAGGGTGGTTTTGAATACCGTACGTTTTGTTGTGCAGACGACGTACATGCGGCCATCAAAGAGTAGGCTGGATATCGTATTACCGTAATAATTCCCTGTTATTAGGATCCTCTGACGGTTTCATGTCGGCTTACCACACCCCAAAGTGCTCCTGGGTAAAATCCTTTTCAATTGAATTCGCACCACCCGCGGGTAGTTATAGTTATGTGTATATAATATAGGTATACCTAGTATTATACGTACACACATACAATATCTATAGCGTATAACTTGCGGTGAACGAGAATAACTAGAAGAAAACCACCCGAATTATTAATACGTCCTCATCATCACCGCAGTCTCAAATTTAGCGACAATATACGTCAGTTCTCATAGGTGTAAGCCAAAAAAAAAAAAATATCTTTTATAATTTCCTCGATTTTGATTTTGACTGTGCATATTTTTTTATTTTACTTTTATTTTTTTTTCTCCCCCTCCCTCTAATCCGGAAAGCACTTTACCTCCTTTATTTTCTTATTTCCGTCGATCATCGCGAACGTGTGGACCGTATAAAGCTTAGCGAGGTGGTTATGCACACAGATAGTATATACACATAATTTTTTTTTTTCTCTTCTTCTATGGTTGAAAAAACTAATCTACTCTATATACCCGTTGATTTGAAAAATCGGCTATAAATATCGCGTTTGGTATCGTCGAATGCCCAATGGGACGTCACTCATCCGCGTTGATTGCAGCATTCAAGTCACGTGTCGGGGATCAGCGATAGTTCCGTAGTTACCGTCGCCGTACGCTTATGTACGACGACGACGGGTGCAGTCACGTGTCCATATTTTCCTTCTACTTTTCATATGTACCTACCCTTATACTTATATCCACATGTAAAACGTATACAGCCCGCGGGGATTTTTTTACATTCACCATGTACAATATATCTGCACATGTATGTATATACCTACCCCATCAATTTATAGGTAAATCAAAAACTACTATACATACGGGCTATACATTTTTATTCCTATGTCCAATACGTTATTATTATTATTGATACCAAGGTGAAGATTATTTCAAAATATGCAAAGTCTTTTTCCTTTCATTCTTCCATTCGTTTTTTGTATTTTATTATTTCTTATCGGATATCGCGGGCGAGCGACGTGCGGACAGAATATGTGTTAAATTCTCATCTTTCAAAATCGGATGAGCGAAAAATAGGGATGAGAAAAAAAACAGGTATGTGAAATGAATCGAATAAAATATCCATAGGGGAGAAAAATTTGATTTTGATTATTTGTACGCTGATGTCCTGTTCGTTTGTTTTTTGCGGGGAAAGGGGGGTTGGTTTGATGGGGGTGTGTCGTTCTTTGCGGGGAGTAATGGGGTATGTAATTAATATCACTTGAATCGTACGACGACAAAACGGTGTTTGACATCTTGCATGGTATTAATTAATTATTATACCATAGCTCGTAATTTAACCCTTTTGACTAGTCGGTAACTCATTTCTGCACGAATAGAAAGAGAGAATAATGTGCTGTGTGGTATATATGGTAATGGAATATTATTTAAGGCGTGACTTGCGGTTTTATGTTAATGTAAGAATATGCAAATTTTAGACCTAGCTGTTTTGATGATGGTGATGTGGAAAACAGCAAAAAAAAAACCAAAAATATATTAACGATGACTATAGCTTTTCATTCCTCCCCGCAGAGGTTTTGCGCTTGAAAATATGTAATATACATATATCGAATGATGATATTTGGAGGCAAAGGCAATATTTCACGATTGAATGGTCTTCTCGAAGTAGATTGGTGGTTGCGATCCACGGTGATAAAATTGAGTTGAAGTTTGAGTATAATACATTGCAGAATGCAAGCACGCGCACCCCTTATACTGTTATATGTACCTATAAGAATAAGTATCGCTCGAGCAGCGTGGCATTAGGTTCTTTGTGCCACTACCAGTTCATTGTTCTTTTACGCCGACATCTAATCAGGAATTTTATCAGTTTTACCCCAACAATCCCCGCTTTCTACTTTCTGTTATTGAGGCATGCATTGTACGGAGGAATGCTTCGGAGACACCTATACTCGTTGAGAATACAATAAACCCAATTAGGGAACGAAGGGATAATGAAATTTCGCGGGTTCAATTTCGTTAAAACTATTAGCGAAATGCGTTTTGGGAGTTTATCCTTCAGGTTGAAACTTGTAATATGTGGCGAATAAAATCTTCAAATGTTTGACCGAAATCAGGAATGATTAAAGCTTAGCATTTTTTGGGGGCGAATTGTAGAGTATTTTTAAAATCAATTGCAGGATGCTTTTGATACGTATTTTGACCTCAGAAACACGAATCCGTTGAGCAACTCAAGCTACGAATAGTTCGTATCGAAACATCTGATGAATGTGTCTGTTCTGGAAAGCGCAAAATCGGCGATAACTTGCTTATTCAATGGAGTTGAATCTGCAACATTTATCTGTTATGCTGCATTCATCATGCAGCCATTGATTCTGTATTTTTCGGCATAATTGCAATATTAATTTATTGAAGAACTTTTAATAATTTGATTGTAACACATTCATTGTAAGAGAAGATTTTTCTGATAAAATAAATCCATAATACACCGTATGATGTGTTGAAATTCAGTTTTTCCCTTCTATTCATCCGTCACAAAACAGCCCCCTCAAATTGGAAGTTTAATTAACATCGAATGCATCATCAACTCCTTTGTAAGCAGCACATCATGACATCAGGCCCTGACTTGGAACGCCTCGTCGCATGCATACAATAAGTATAAAACTGCGGCCGATCAGTTTTCATAAAATGGTCTGTTTGCTCACTTGAAAACTGATCGGAGATTTTTCTTCTTTCTTTTTTTTTCTCGTGTAAGTCATTAAGTTCTGAATAATTCATTATTAATCAAATTTCATACTGAAAATTCAGGGAATAACTGCTTGATTAATATTGGTCAATTGAAAAAGTTTATCCGGGTTCGGAGCATGAGGTTAACATCTGATCGATTGCAATCTTGAAACGGTCAATTACGGACGTGTAATTCGGTATTCGTTCCTCGGAGCATCTTGTATTATATGTAGATCCTTCATGGTAACGGCAGTACCGCCGCAGCAACCGGAGCGGCGATACCAGCAGCGACATCGGTAGCAGCGCGTAGATCCTTGGAGAACAGAGAGAGAGAGAGGCGAGACTGATACAGACGAAGGTATTATCTACTAGTCCTTATTCTGTGGTATTATGGCTACACGCAAAGATTAGTATGCAGTTGCTATTGCGCCACAGTTCTCTATTTTATTCAAGTTTCACCGATCGCGTTGTGAACGAAAACGAAAGGAAAATCATCCGAATCTTTTACTTGTTGAGTTCGCTTTCCGGTTTCATAAAAATAACAACTCGGGAAGTGTTCGGTTCAATCTACATATTTGGAATAAGTGTTAGATAAACAGCAGCTATTGGAGGGCCTCCTCTATCATTGGAAATTTCGTGAATTTCGTAGCTTAGACATTTTTTTTATAAGCAGTGACAAGCCGTGTTCTTACCATCCTTTTTTAGTGGTCCCGATCGGTCCTCTTTTCGACCGGTAGAATTTTGGGCGAAGGTAATACGACATGAACGCAGAATTTTGATAGACTTTGAATGATGATTCGAACCGTTGGTGAGGAAAATCAAATCCTCTTGCCAAAACTAAAACCTAGTTGCTTCCTTGTATTTTAAATTGAAAAAATTAGTGTCATGGGTTTGGGCGAATAGGATATAATTTGTCGTCGGCATTCCGAACGACTATACCTAATTGATTAGACGTTTATAAATTTCTATATTCGTATACTTATTTGATCATATTCCAATTGATTTCGGAATAGTTCTGTGCGTGTTCGAACACTATACGAATTCTTTTGTCCATCGAATTGAGGAAGACCGTCGGGGTTATGGTTTAAGCATAATCTTCGTTGTCACATTATACTGAACAAATTTATTCATATATTTGAGGTGCAATATAACAATTTTACTCCACTTCTTAGATAATATTTTCTCGTTTCAGGTTTATAATCGTTGGATATGGAATTGGCCTGATTCTTCGCAGTAATTATTCAACTTCAAATTACGTTGTGGAGGAGTTACAGGGCATCGGACAATATTTCACAGGTATTTGAATTATTTACATTCTCCTTTTTCGAACGGACTTCCTGCTAGTATCGAAACGGGTCGTTGCGCAGACATCACGAGATGCATGGAAAAGGGGCGAAAACTGAAGTTAAGCGATTAGTGGCGATAAAAATAGATTTCGGCATAGATTTTTATATGGTAGGTTTATTAGGTCTGGACATGTTAGAAAGGTTTGCTCAGCCCGCACTTCAGTTTTGTGATCTCATTGCTCGTGCCAGTGCTTGAAGCCATTGTAGATAACGGGAGGTGATGCTCGCAGGGCTCTATTCACAAAGGTCAAAATAAATCAGAATAGCGTGAAAACCTCTCAAGCAAAAATGTAGATTTCTTGTTTTTTTGAGGTAAAAATCGAAGAATTTGCTCAATCAATTGCACTATGCTTATCCTACGTATTTTTGCGCAAGGAACACGAATACGTCAATTAAATTAATCTAGAATCAATTCCCATCGAGATATCCTTGATTTTCCACTTTCCAGATCGATAAATTGGCGATAACTTTTTCAATTTTATAGATAGCTCGATTTAGCTTTTAGATTCGGATTTCTGAGATCAAAATACATAAGAATACCATAGAGAACTCGATAAAATAAATAGTCGATTTTCGGCCCAAATTTTGAAAAAAACAAAGGCTATAGGCTTAGGATTTTCTCGATTTTGGGGCGAAAAATGAAGTATTGTTAAAATTGATTGTAGGACGCTTATCTTACGTATTTTTGCGCAAGGAACACGAATACGTCAATTGAATTAATCTAGAATCAAATCCCATCGAGATATCCTTGATTCTTCACTTTTGAGATCGATAAATTGGCGATAACTCGGTCAATTTAATAGATAAATCAATTTACCTTGCAGATTCGGATTCCTGAGGTCAAATTACATAGGAATACCATAGAAAACTCAATAAAATAAATAGTCGATTTTCGGCCCAAATTTTGAAAAAAACAAAGGCTATAGGCTTAGGATTTTCTCGATTTTGGGGCTAAAAATGAAGTATTTTTAAAAGTGAATGTAGGACGCTTTTCTGATGTATTTTTGCGCAAGGAACACGAATACGTCAATTAAATTAATCTAAAATCAAATCCCATCGAGATATCCTTGATTCTTCACTTTTGAGATCGATAAATTGGCGATAACTCGGTCAATTTAATAGATAAATCAATTTACCTTGCAGATTCGGATTCCTGAGGTCAAATTACATAGGAATACCATAGAAAACTCAATAAAATGAATTGTCGATTTTTGGCCCAGATTTTGAAAAAAACAAAGGCTATAGGCTTAGGATTTTCTCGATTTTGGGGCTAAAAATGAAGTATTTTCAAAATTGATTGTAGGACGCTTATCTTACGTATTTTTGCGCAAGGAACACGAATACGTCAATTAAATTAGGCTAGGGGTAATATTTTCTGAGATGATGCAATTCTTCCACAGCTGCAATTTACTTTTATCATGTATACTCACCTCTGATTTTTTTTATTTTTTCAGGAGACAATCGAGCAGCCTACGGAGTACTTGTGCCTCTCATCGGGATGAAGGACTATCCTCGGAGCGTCTCCAAAGCCAATCATCATGTGTTCGGCGTAGATAATTTGTATAAATAAGATCGTCCTGTATACATATTGTTTGTTTATTTTTTAAGAACTATCAAATAATTAATCTAATGTTAAGCGAGATAAAAGTATTGTCCTGTACACGATTGTAAGTCGTTAAAATCATACAAGAATGTGTGTATCTGTGAAATTGAATCTATAATAGTCATTACGATGTCTCCATATGTATTTTTGATCGTTGATTTATCAATAAACATTAACTACTATCAATACACGATTGTTCAACTATTATTGATCACACCCCTGTACACCTCATTCACTAACATTTGTCGTTGGCAAAATTCATATATCATATCGTATATAATATCATACATCATCACATGCATGCATGCAGGCATATGCAGGCCTCATCATTTGTTCGGCACACCCTATCATACATGATGGCATACATCATCAGACACACACGCATGCTTGTCATCATGCTGTGTCTCGGAATGGCTCCTTGCCTGTCCTGTTCTCCTGATACCAAACTCGATTTTTGGGCAAATTTACCAAACCGGAAGTGATAAGGTAGATCCCTACATTACCGGCCCTGAAAATCCAAGGCACATTTTGGCCAAAAATTGAATTTTGGTATCAGGAGAACAGGACAGGCGAGGAGCCAGTTCGAAACATCCAGACATCATGTGCATGCATGTGTATGCATGTGTATCGCATCATGCTCCTCTTTCGAATGATCAATAGATCATATGCGTATCCATGCAGGCCTCATCATGTGTATGCATGTGTATCGCATTATACTCATCTACCGAATCGTTAATAGATCATATGCGACTGCGTGCAGGCCACGTCATGTGCATCTATGTGTATTGTATCATGCTTCATCTCAACCGGAAGTGATAAGGTAGATCCCTACAATACCGGCCTTGCAAATCCAAGGCACATTTTGGCCAAAATTTGAATTTTGGTATCAGGAGAACAGGATAGGCGAGGAGCCAGTTCGAAACATCCAGCCATCATGTGCATGCATGTGCATGCATGTGTATCGCATCATACTCGTCTGTCGAACGATCAATAGATCATATGCGTATCTATGCAGGCTTCATCATGTGTATGCATGTGTATCACATCATACTCATCGACCGAATCGTTAATAGATCGTATGCGACTGCGTGCAGGCCACGTCATGTGCATCTATGTGTATTCTATCATGCTTTATTAGAACCGGAAGTGATAAGGTAGATCGCTACAATATCGGCCCTGCAAATCCAAGGCACATTTTGGCCAAAAATTGAATTTTGGTATCAGGAGAACAGGACAGGCAAGGAGCCAGTTCATCCAGCCATCATGTGCATGCATGTGCATGCATGTGTATCTCATCATACTCGTCTGTCGAATGATCAATAGATCATATGCGTATCTATGCAGGCTTCATCATGTGTATGCATGTGTATCGTATCATACTCATCTACCGAATTATTGATAGATCATATGCGACTGCGTGCAGGCCACGTCATGTGCATCTATGTGTATTGTATCATGCTTTATTAGAACCGGAAGTGATAAGGTAGATCGCTACAATATCGGCCCTGCAAATCCAAGGCACATTTTGGCCAAAAATTGAATTTTGGTATCAGGAGAACAGGACAGGCAAGGAGCCAGTTCATCCAGCCATCATGTGCATGCATGTGCATGCATGTGTATCTCATCATACTCGTCTGTCGAATGATCAATAGATCATATGCGTATCTATGCAGGCTTCATCATGTGTATGCATGTGTATCGTATCATACTCATCTACCGAATTATTGATAGATCATATGCGACTGCGTGCAGGCCACGTCATGTGCATCTATGTGTATTGTATCATGCTTCATCTCAACCGGAAGTGATAAGGTAGATCCCTACAATACCGGCCTTGCAAATCCAAGGCACATTTTGGCCAAAATTTGAATTTTGGTATCAGGAGAACAGGATAGGCGAGGAGCCAGTTCGAAACATCCAGCCATCATGTGCATGCATGTGCATGCATGTGTATCGCATCATACTCGTCTGTCGAACGATCAATAGATCATATGCGTATCTATGCAGGCTTCATCATGTGTATGCATGTGTATCACATCATACTCATCGACCGAATCGTTAATAGATCGTATGCGACTGCGTGCAGGCCACGTCATGTGCATCTATGTGTATTCTATCATGCTTTATTAGAACCGGAAGTGATAAGGTAGATCGCTACGATATCGGCCCTGCAAATCCAAGGCACATTTTGGCCAAAAATTGAATTTTGGTATCAGGAGAACAGGACAGGCAAGGAGCCAGTTCATCCAGCCATCATGTGCATGCATGTGCATGCATGTGTATCTCATCATACTCGTCTGTCGAATGATCAATAGATCATATGCGTATCTATGCAGGCTTCATCATGTGTATGCATGTGTATCGTATCATACTCATCTACCGAATTATTGATAGATCATATGCGACTGCGTGCAGGCCACGTCATGTGCATCTATGTGTATTGTATCATGCTTTATTAGAACCGGAAGTGATAAGGTAGATCGCTACAATATCGGCCCTGCAAATCCAAGGCACATTTTGGCCAAAAATTGAATTTTGGTATCAGGAGAACAGGACAGGCAAGGAGCCAGTTCATCCAGCCATCATGTGCATGCATGTGCATGCATGTGTATCTCATCATACTCGTCTGTCGAATGATCAATAGATCATATGCGTATCTATGCAGGCTTCATCATGTGTATGCATGTGTATCGTATCATACTCATCTACCGAATTATTGATAGATCATATGCGACTGCGTGCAGGCCACGTCATGTGCATCTATGTGTATTCTATCATGCTTTATTAGAACCGGAAGTGATAAGGTAGATCGCTACAATATCGGCCCTGCAAATCCAAGGCACATTTTGGCCAAAAATTGAATTTTGGTATCAGGAGAACAGGACAGGCAAGGAGCCAGTTCATCCAGCCATCATGTGCATGCATGTGCATGCATGTGTATCTCATCATACTCGTCTATCGAATGATCAATAGATCATATGCGTATCTATGCAGGCTTCATCATGTGCATGCATGTGTATCGCATCATACTCATTTACCGAATCGTTAATAGATCGTATGCGACTGCGTGCAGGCTACGTCATGTGCATCTATGTGTATTGTATCATGCTTCATCTCGACCGGAAGTGATAAGGTAGATCGCTACAATACCGGCCCTGACGATTCAAGGCACATTTCGGCCAAAAATTTTAATTTCGGTATCAGGAGAACAGGATAGGCGAGGAGCCAGTTCGAAACATCCAGCCATCATATGCATGCGATGAGGCATGACGAGTCAGGACCTGATGTCGTGATGTGTTGCTTGTATGAAGAATGTTAATGAGAGCTGGATGCAGGGGTGTAATCAATAAAAATCAAGCAACCAATTTGGGAATAGCTGTTCGTTTATTCATGAGTTGTGTAGGTAGGATACATTCAACAATTGTGCTATTATAATATTTATTACTGTATTAAAAAAGTTCCACCATCATTCACAAGTTTCAAAGTCATTCTAATGATTACAAGACATGAGGACATGGTAACTTATTCTACGTTAACAATTATTCGCTATATAATGATGTATGATAATTAATTTCCGAATTGAAGACTAGCAGATCTGAATACACTTCCTGTTGAAGGTCAGGGCTCGTCCGTGATTGCGACGTCATTATTACGACACTGATCCTCTTCGGCGAGTCTGTGCCACTGCTGACTTCTTGGAACGTCGTATGTCCTGCGGCACTGGAAAAAATAAGATATCTCGATGAATATTGGCTCTGGCTTTATTGACTCGACGGATTCGTGTTTTTGAAGTCAAAATACGTTGAACAAGTGTCCTGCAATTGATTTCCTAAATACTTCGATTTTTACCCCAAAAAAACAGTAAGCCTATAGCCTTAGTTTTTCTCAAAATCTGGAAGAGTGATCTACATTTTTTTTCGAAGAGTTCGCTATGCCATTCTCATGTATTTTGACCTCAGGAATCCGAATCTGCAAGCCAAATTGAATTACCGATTTAATTGATCAAGTTATCGCCAATTTATCGATCTGAAAAGTGATAAATCAAGGATATCTCGATGGGATTTGATTCTAGAATTATTTAATCGACGTATTCGTGTTCCCTGCGCAAAAATACGTAGGATAAGCGTCCTGCAATTGATTTTGCAAATACTTCGATTTTTACCCCAAAAAAACAGTAAGCCTATAGCCTTAGTGTTTTCTCAAAATCTGGAAGAGAAGTCTACAATTTTTTTTGAAGAGTTTTCCATTGTATTCTTATGTATTTCGACCTCAGGAATCCGAATCTGCAAGCCAAATTGAATTACCTATTTAATTGATCAAGTTATCGCCAATTTATCGATCTGAAAAGTGATAAATCAAGGATATCTCGATGGGATTTGATTCTAGAATTATTTAATCGACGTATTCGTGTTCCCTGCGCAAAAATACGTAGGATAAGCGTCCTGCAATAGATTTTGCAAATACTTCGATTTTTACCCCAAAAAAACAGTAAGCCTATAGCCTTAGTGTTCTCTCAAAATCTGGAAGAGAAGTCTACAATTTTTTTTAAAGAGTTTTCTATGGTATTCTTATGTATTTCGACCTCAGGAATCCGAATCTGCAAGCCAAATTGAATTACCTATTTAATTGATCAAGTTATCGCCAATTTATCGATCTGAAAAGTGATAAATCAAGGATATCTCGATGGGATTTGATTCTAGAATTATTTAATCGACGTATTCGTGTTCCCTGCGCAAAAATACGTAGGATAAGCGTCCTGCAATTGATTTTGCAAATACTTCGATTTTTACCCCAAAAAAACAGTAAGCCTATAGCCTTAGTGTTTTCTCAAAATCTGGAAGAGAAGTCTACAATTTTTTTTAAAGAGTTTTCTATGGTATTCTTATGTATTTCGACCTCAGGAATCCGAATCTGCAAGCCAAATTAAATTACCTATTTAATTGATCAAGTTATCGCCAATTTATCGATCTGAAAAGTGATAAATCAAGGATATCTCGATGGGATTTGATTCTAGAATTATTTAATCGACGTATTCGTGTTCCCTGCGCAAAAATACGTAGGATAAGCGTCCTGCAATTGATTTTGCAAATACTTCGATTTTTACCCCAAAAAAACAGTAAGCCTATAGCCTTAGTGTTTTCTCAAAATCTGGAAGAGAAGTCTACAATTTTTTTTAAAGAGTTTTCTATGGTATTCTTATGTATTTCGACCTCAGGAATCCGAATCTGCAAGCCAAATTGAATTACCTATTTAATTGATCAAGTTATCGCCAATTTATCGATCTGAAAAGTGATAAATCGAGGATATCTCGATGGGATTTGATTCTAGAATTATTTAATCGACGTATTCGTGTTCCCTGCGCAAAAATACGTAGGATAAGCGTCCTGCAATTGATTTTGCAAATACTTCGATTTTTACCCCAAAAAAACAGTAAGCCTATAGCCTTAGTGTTTTCTCAAAATCTGGAAGAGAAGTCTACAATTTTTTTTAAAGAGTTTTCTATGGTATTCTTATGTATTTCGACCTCAGGAATCCGAATCTGCAAACCAAATTGAATTACCTATTTAATTGATCAAGTTATCGCCAATTTATCGATCTGAAAAGTGATAAATCAAGGATATCTCGATGGGATTTGATTCTAGAATTATTCAATCGACGTATTCGTGTTCCCTGCGCAAAAATACGTAGGATAAGCGCCCTGCAATTGATTTTGCAAATACTTCGATTTTTACCCCAAAAAAACAGTAAGCCTATAGCCTTAGTGTTTTCTCAAAATCTGGAAGAGAAGTCTACAATTTTTTTTGAAGAGTTTTCCATTGTATTATTATGTATTTCGACCTCAGGAATCCGAATCTGCAAGCCAAATTGAATTACCTATTTAATTGATCAAGTTATCGCCAATTTATCGATCTGAAAAGTGATAAATCAAGGATATCTCGATGGGATTTGATTCTAGAATTATTTAATCGACGTATTCGTGTTCCCTGCGCAAAAATACGTAGGATAAGCGTCCTGCAATAGATTTTGCAAATACTTCGATTTTTACCCCAAAAAAACAGTAAGCCTATAGCCTTAGTGTTCTCTCAAAATCTGGAAGAGAAGTCTACAATTTTTTTTAAAGAGTTTTCTATGGTATTCTTATGTATTTCGACCTCAGGAATCCGAATCTGCAAGCCAAATTGAATTACCTATTTAATTGATCAAGTTATCGCCAATTTATCGATCTGAAAAGTGATAAATCAAGGATATCTCGATGGGATTTGATTCTAGATTAATTTAATTGACGTATTCGTGTTCCTTGCGCAAAAATACGTAAGATAAGCGTCCTACAATCAATTTTAACAATACTTCATTTTTCGCCCCAAAATCGAGAAAATCCTAAGCCTATAGCCTTTGTTTTTTTCAAAATTTGGGCCGAAAATCGACTATTTATTTTATCGAATTCTTTATGGTATTCCTATGTATTTTGATCTCAGGAATCCGAATCTGCAAGCCAAATTAATTTATCTATTGAATTGACCGAGTTATCGCCAATTTATCGATCTGAAAAGTGAAAAATCAAGGATATCTCGATGGGATTTGATTCTAGAATAATTCAATTGACGTATTCGTGTTCCTTGCGCAAAAATACATCAGAAAAGCGTCCTACATTCACTTTTAAAAATACTTCATTTTTAGCCCCAAAATCGAGAAAATCCTAAGCCTTTGGTTTTTCTTAAAATTTAGGCCAAAAATCAAAAAGTTTTCCCATTGGCTTGTACCGGGTATTCTTATGTTCTTTGAGCGCAGAAATATAATTTAGTTGAACACGATACCTGCAAGTTTCAGGGCCTCTCCATCCTCTCGCGGCTGCTCAGCGACTGAGGGATGTGGCGCTCTGAAAAGCGAAGAACTGGCGATCATACGATTATCGAGATAGACAGATCAATGCAGATTGCAGATTTCGATTTTCCAGCTCAAAAAAGATCAGAAATCATCTCGGTCTATTTATTTGGCAATTTCCTTTTTGCCGTTTTCAACTTTTTCAATAGCCTATATGATGATATAAACTAAAATCACATCTAACTGTGCTTCATTCGCTTAATAACCCGCGTCCTCGTATTCCTTGAATATTCCAGAAAATTTTTTCACGAACAATGAAATATTCCGTCATACTGACCGATCTGTCGGTCCACATCGAAATCCACCAGTCGTTCCAGTGTTACAAGGTAGGTACGTATGCAAATAGAAACGTAATCTGGTGTCAGCGGTGGGACCAATAACGTCAATCAACCATGTGGCTGTTGGCGCTGGTGCATCGATGAAGGGATTGCAGCAGCAGTTTGCGGCAATTTTCAAACCCCTCAGAGGGTCAGCCAACGTCGATAGAAATGCACTGTACCGTAATACCCCAGTGTCACTGCACACCGTGCACACACACACAACCGCGCTGTGCAGATCACCGTAGATTTTGTCAACGAAGAGTGCGGAGAGCCGGTATGGATTATACATCATATCCACGTATACATTTCAACATCTACATATGTATTATTGAAACCGAGAAACGTCTGCATTATAACTATGGAAATGTTGTCATATCCCAGCGAAATATGCATATGGATGTTCCAAGAGACACATGCACACGCCAAATATGTTGATTCACGAATGAGCAGAAGTAAACGATTGTACCCCCGGTCAGGTTGATTCTGAATCACTTCGCGGCCAAGCGCACGTTTGGAAAGCCCAGCTACACGAAAAAGTTATCGAAACGCGCGCTCGGCTGCGAAGCGATTCAGGATCAACCTAACTGGGTGTACGTATAAGATAAATCTACATACAATACGTGCAACATATCATTCCACCAGATTTTCGATTCATTAGACTATTTTCCGTTTCCCCAATGTACGGTATAGATTTTCATTTCTCCGCTGCTCACGATTCTCGTTACAACGATAAATAAAATCTCATTCGTTCGTACCACACCTTGCATTAATCATACGTATAGCATATGGAGAAAAATGATGGGAAATCTGATAAATAAATTTTCTCATTAATTCCATATATTTATGTATATAGTATATAAAAGACACGTATATTTTTTTCATATTTGTATGCAGGCAGTTTTTTTTTTCCTCGTGTTCACATTCATTGTATATAATATAGTTCAATATTAATTATGATCCGTAATTATAATTATAATTATAATTACAATAATAACAACAACAATATAAAAATAATAAAAATGAAGTACATTCGTCGTCGTACATATAGTATAATAGCAGTATTAATAGTAATATTAGTAATATTAATTATGATTAATAAAACTAATTATCAAAATAATTCACGAGATATACATGGAAAAATGATCGACCGTTTTATTATATATATGTCTATAAATATATATGTACGTAACTAATATTTCTATGTACCCATTACATACACGTGCAGTGTATATGTATGTCATGTATGTGGTATATACCATTAAAATCACAATCAATTCACAGAAAAATAATCTTATTAATGTATCAATTATTTATCGTAAAAATTATAACAAATGATATTACATTATGAAATTATTTATCGTGTATGGTATGGAAATAAAAACATCGATAATAATAATAATAATAATAATATCAATACTAATAATAATAATCATGACACAATTGGAGAGAGTATATACTGAGATATTTGTCAGACCGCAGATTTTTTTATGACAAAGATCAAAGAAAAACTCTCGTATCGTTCATCAATTATTCTCGAACACCGTTATTTTTACAATAATCATGATAATAACAATAATAATAATTGTGGCAGTAACATAAAATAACAAGACTATAGAAATTATTAATAATTATTTGAATTTTAATTAAAATTGTGTTGATTGTATAAATTTATTTTCTTCTCTTGTTTTTTAATATATTATATTTATGATTAATATTACATTATGTGTAAATATTTATATATATACACATACTTCATGTAGATATATATGTATACGTTATATAATATATATATAAATTATTTATCACGTGACCGTATATGCGAGAATATTTTCTGATTTTTTTTTTAATAAAGTATTAATTAAAAAAAAAGAAGAGAAAATTAATCGTCAAAACTGATATTTGGTTGATTGAATGAAAAAAACAAAACAAAACAGCAACGAAATTATTAAGTGCAACGCAGTATCTCTTGGATATATAAAATATATTATTTCAATTGTATATTAATTATAAAAAATAAAGTGGTAAAATTGAAATAATCAATCGTTGTTTCTACTGTTCGTACGTAAAAATTTTTTTCTTTTTTTTTCTCTTTCCTTCCGTTTTATATTTGGTCGTTTCTTTGGATTGGTCATCTGGACGAAATGTGATATTTATTTATTCAAGCAATACGTAATGTATTGCATTCATCTTTTTTCTGTTTTCTCCTTCAATTTTCTGTATACTTTTGCTCGAATATGTTTTAACTGTTGGGTCGCAAAAATTTTCTTTGTTCCTCAATTTCCATTCCTTATAGAATTACCGCGATAAAGAAATACCAACATATAACATTTCATAGATACATTCGTAAATTAATTTTTAATCATCCCCAAAAAGGAAATCTAATTTATTTATCGAAAACAAATCATGCGGTTGTTATTATATTATTAGGATTATTATTATCATAATTATTACTGTTATTATTATTATTATTATTATCATCATCGTCGTTACTAGATATATTAATTTGGACTAACTTTTATGTAATGTAGAGAATTATTTATGTGTATATCGAGTACATATACTTATGTGTGTATAATATTTATATTGAGCACGAAACAGCATGTGAAATGAAAGAATATAAGAAAAAAATATAATCTCATGGTACGTATAATTATTCATAAATAGTTGTTAAAAACAAAGAAAATGAAAAATAGAAATGAACAAAATCGCGCGCACTATACATTTATATAGGGTATTATGGTATATCGTATAATTATAATAATATGCTTGGTCCATTATAAAAGACTAGTCGATTATCCTCATGTTTTATTATAATTAATAATTTCATTATATCATTATCATTAATACTTTTTGATAATTTCAATTTATTACATATATATAATTCATTTTTTTTTTGTTCACAATTTATTTTATTCATTTATTCATACTATCATTTTTATTATTATTATTTTTGTTTCAATCTTCGTTTTTTTTTTTAAATTCTTTCGCGTTACTTTTCATTAGTCGTCGTCATCTGCGCTGCTATAACCATATAACGCTATTTACTATGGTTACTACCTAGTACTACTACTACTGCTACTACCTATTATACTAGTATTAACTATTGCCGCAACTATGACTAACGAAATGTTTTTTTATATTTTTTATATTATCTAGACATATATATATTCATACGTGTGTATATAATTTTTTATATAATTAAAAAAAACCACAGGGCAAACAACTAATTCGATTGATCAATCACAGTGTGAGTGAGATGAGGATTAACGAAAAAATTTATACCTAGTTTGCCACCGCGGAAGTTTTTCTCTTCTCTCTCTCTTTTTTTTTCTTTTCTTTCTTTCTTTCATTTTGAGATCATCAGAAAATTCTTCTTTTTTTTCTTTCTTTCCGAAGAAAATGTTAGTCACAAATATAGATACTAATTAGAATCGATATCGACACTAATAAAAATAATAACAACGACAACAACGACAATAGTAATAATAATAATAATAATAATGATAATAACATTGACAACAATTACGATAACAATAGGTAATAGTGATAATATTAATGATGAAAAAAAACATACATCAACTGTAAATGCGAACGATGATTTTTCTTGGGGGTGGGTGCGAAGAAAATCATGCGGAGATGAAAGAAAAATTTCAAATAATTAATTTAGAAAAAAAATTATAGGAAGAAAAAAAAAATCATGGTTCAATTTTCTGTCCGTATATAATATATGTATATATGTATGTATATATGAGGGGAGGGAAAAACACAGCTGCAACTTTTTTGATGAATGTTTGTGAAGAATTATATAATGACAATAAATTTGCATGTTATTACAATTTATATAATATATATATATAATTAATATATACGATCACTAAGTCATAATTACAATTATTATTAATGCTATTAATATTATTATTATTATTATTGTTATTATTATTATTATTACTACCAATGTAATCATAATTCTTATTGATATTAGGTATTGTTTGTTCGTATTTATTAATTTCAATTTTTTTTTTTCCCCCATTTTCCTTTTTCCTTTTTCGTTTTTTTTTCGTTTTTTTTCGTTTTTTTTCTTTCTTTCTTTCAGTTGTTATCTAATTTATTTATACATATATATTTATATAATAATAATATATATAAAATTGTATGAGATCACAGTGACGCTTTGACGCGCGGGGATCTCGGGCGGGCGGGCTGTTTTATAAATTTTTGTCTTTCATTTTTTTTGTTTTTTCAATTCATGGATACCCATTAAGGTTTTTTTTTTTCTCGAGTCTACTTTGAATTCATTTAATATAATTTTGCTACTTTCATTTTCTAAATTTTCATTTCATTTCGTTTGATTGGATTAGTTTTTTTTTTTCATCCGCACGGTGGAGTGTGGTGTTTTTTTTTTTTTTTTAATTTTCTAATTCGCTCTTCAAAGTTCACAATAAAAGAAGAATGGATTTAACGAAACAATAATTATTCACAGCCTGCCCCCCACGATCCACAATGTCACAGTTACAGCTTATACACCCTTGCACTTTTTTTTTCATTTTCAAAATTTTTTCCGCTCTTTTAATTTACTCAATAATCCACGTTTCCGATCATTAATCCCCCTGCACTTCAACCTTCTCTGTTTCTCTCTTTTTTTCTCTCCCTTTTTTCTTCTCTCCCTCTTCAACTTGTTTTCCAATGATTTATTGATTATTATTTTGCGCCCCGATCGAATGGTGATTTCTAAATATGAAACAAATTTACGTTTCTCTTTTCTTTTTTATCGTAATTTCATTCATTACCATCGTCATCGTATATAGTGACTATTAATAATATCATATTATACATATTTCAATCGTTTTTCATAATATTTTTAATTAATAATGGGCTCGCGCAGTATGTGCTACGAAAAAAAAAAATATATATATATATTTCTCTTATTTATTTGTTTAGGTTTTTTTTTTTGGATCGAAAAAATTTTTTAAAATAATTTTAGAAACAACCGCCCTTCGACTCTTCCCCAAACTTTTCTTAGTCAGCTCGAATCGATTTCAATTAATATCTATGTAGTACTATACTGCACAGATACATAAATCATCGTTTCAACGATTAATCGATCGATCCATGAATCAATCGAACGATTAATCGGTATGTAATTATTATATACATACCAAATACCACCTAATTACATCAACATTATACAATCGTCAAAATAATATTCACGCCATTCCATTTCAATTCTTTTTTCTTTTCCTTTTCCTTTTTTCTTTTCGCCTTTCATTTTTGCCTCGACCTTTTTTAACTTCGTTAATTTTTTTTGTTTTCTTGAACGCCACACCCTCTCTTTTTTTTAAATTTTTTTTCTCACGTGTATACACTTAAAAATATATATAGTATATATAATATTGATATTTTATTATTATATATATTTTTATTAATAATATTATTACTTGCGTCATATTATTATTATTATTATTATTATTATTATTGTTATTACAACTACTGCTGTTTCTACCACTTCTACTTCTACCATTACTATAAATGTCATTATTATTATTATTATTGGATTACAATGAGAGATACATTTTCAATATGGCTGACTAACGTCTATAATGCTTCAACTACGTATTAAAATTATTATTGTTGTTATTATTATTATTATTATCATTAATATTGTAAGTATATTAATTTTACATAATTATTCAAATCTATATTATATATACGGTTGTACGTGATAAAAAAATTAAATGGAAAAAAATTATCGTGTACATGAGAATTCATTGAAAGCAAAAAAACATAAACGAAATTAGAAAAAAAACAATAAAAAAAACAAAACGAACACGTCAGATAATATAATTATTTTATACTTAGTGTACAGCGACTATTGCCGTTAATATTATTATTATGAATATTATTACTATCATCATTATCATTAGCTTCTTTGTTAGTATATTATTATCGAGTAAATCTACGAGCACATATTTTATATCTATCGAATTTTTTTTCAAATTAGGCCTACTAGTACTCGTATGTAATTAGCTGGTTTACGATTATTTATTTAAAATTCAAATATTATTCATTTATTTATTATTAATATCATATTGTTATTTTATTTTATTTTTTTCTCCGTCTCGTATCACTAAAAATTATACATTGGAATCATTATTATTTTGTTCGTGTTGTACTTTGATTTTTTTATTTTTTTTGCCTTCTATTTTGTTATTTATTTTATATGTTATTTTATTTTATTTTATTTTATTTTTATTTTATTTCTTATTTCTTTCTTTCTTGTTGCAAATGTATAATTATCAAAATATATATAAGATGAATAACAAAAATTATTCGTTCATTCGTATATATATGTATAGTAGTAATATTTAGTTATGGCGTTTTTGTTTTTTGTTTCGTAAAATAATTTTTTTTTGTAGTTCTATTTTTTGTGTTTCATTTAGTTTTTCTCCCCCCGTTAGCTTTCCCATCTGATAATTGAAAAATGAAAATTTGTAAGAAATAAGAAAAAAGAAAATCGAGATCATCGTATCGTCACGATTCACCGTAAAATCATCATCGTTGTTATTAATAGTTACAACAATTATAATTGTAATTATTATTATTATTATTATTATTATTATTATGTCATGTATAGTTTAATTATTAATGCTGTTATTATCATCAATATTTTTATTATATGCAAATATATTTATGGTTTTTTTATTTTTTGTTTATAATTATATTATATTCAATGGTTACTAATACCAAAGAAATGAGCGATTTCCCTAAAATTTCCAGCAAGAAAAAAGAACAAAACAAAAAAGGGTACGGCGAGAAAATACTTGATAACCATAACTGCCTTGGTGTTACAGGGGTGTCATTGAATTTATGATGAAAACAAAAACCTCGCAAATGTTTGCACGAGCATATCGTGTGAGAAAATGACAAGTCAAAACCGTGTGAAATGCAAAACTAGCCAGAGATCGTAAGAGAAAAAGCAAAAAAAAAAAAAGATTGACGCGAAACGAAATAAAAAATCTGAGGATAAATTTTTATGTACTCGTCATAACTATCACTATTATTATTACTATTACCATTACTACTATCGATCAATTTTCGATAAGACTTTTTTTAAACTTGATTTCCTTAATTTAATATTCAACGAGGATTTTGAATGCTAGGCAATTTTTATAGAGAATCTTGTCACAATATTTTCGTCGAAATCTTTTTTTTTTCACTTCGTTTTTTCGATTTTTCTCACAATACCGTGCCTCAATATATTTAGTTTGATTCTCTCGACTCCGTCATTGGTTAATTTTAATTAATTATTACAATAATTTCTTGATTCTTTTTTTTTTATTTGCTTCGCTTTGCTTTCTGCTTTTTTTTGTTTTCATTTACTTTTTTTTACCGCGACTTTTGAACGCTGATTGTCGCGTGGTGAACACAGTCATTTTGAATTGCTTCCAATTATTTTATTTATTTATTTATTTTGTATTCATTTCTTTTATTTTTTTTTGTATAATAATAATCAGTATCGGTATATTTTTATATACATACATGTAAGAAAAATTTTTGTTTTTTTTCTTCCCAGAAAACCGCCGATGATACATGTGAAGAAATTAGAAGAAGAAAAAAGAAAAATTGAATTTATTCGCTTTCGCTTTTGGTTCCTTTTTTTTCGATTTCTCCCTATTCTCTGATCACACGTTGAAAACGTTCAAGTATGTAAAAAGTAAAAATTTTCAATATATTTGTACGTATGATATATATCATATAAAAGTAAGAAAAAAAAAAAAAAAACGCACACGCACGCATATCGATAAAAATCATTATGAATAAATTAATTTCGCCAAACGTTTGTTACGTTTCTCCTCCTCCTTTTTGTCTTTTTTTTGTCCTTTTATATCATCGTCAACTAGTTTTGTTCGCAAAATTTACTCGTTAGGTATTATATTTACTATGTATAGTCATTATGTATATTTACACATATATTTTATAGGTACAGAATCACAGCTGCAGCAAAATGAGAGAAATGATTTTTTAATTTCATAATCTTAAAATATTACTATTCAATAATTTTTTTTTTTCTATCCTTCTTTCTTTCTTTCGTTTCCTTTTAAACATACCATCACAGTCAATCGACGTTCTGGAATCATAAAATAATAGTCTTTTTTTATTCTTAGGGTTAGCTCGAGGTTTGGAGGAAAAAAAAAACCAATAAAATTGTTATACAAAATCAAAGAATAACAAATGAACAAAAAAAAAATCAAACAAAAAATAAAAACTCACGTCGTACGACAAAAGAAATCATTTCCCTCATTGGAAATATATAGTCAGACTTGTTACTTAACAAATTATACAAACATAATTTATAAAAAAGGCACATAAAAAAAAGATCATGAAAACATCACACTTCTATGAGAACGAAATTAAAAAAAGAAGTAATAAAATAATAATAATAATAATAATAATAATAACAATGATAATAATATAATGATAATAGCCTGCAACGAACGACGTAATGATATCGTAAAAAAATACAAAAATTGATGCGTTATGTATATTTGCCATATGTGATTATACGTATGTATATATATTTTTATTTGAATGGTATGTTGGTTGTTTTTTGTTTTTCTCAAAATCTTAAAAATTACTTGTATTTTACAAATTATAGATATATAGGTATCATAAAACGGAGAGACAAACTCCTAATAATCGAGAGTAGAAATTCTGCTTTTTTTTTCCAATTTCTTTTCTCTTTCTTTCTCATCTCAAAACATTTTATTAATAAAAATGAAGTATAATAAAGAAATAAGAAAAAAAACGAAAACGAAAAAGAAGAATTCAAACGTTAATTTTTGAGATCAACGTTTTTACCCAAAAATTACATGATATTATGTAATTAAAATTTTTTTTTTTTAATATATATGTATGTATAATATAGCTAATCTACCGGAGATCATTTGAAAACTGTCCACGGGACTCGCAGCTAGCCAATCAGAGATGCTGCGATCCTCGGTTCTATATATCTTTACATAAATCAATTATCTATCCATTTTATTTTATATTTTTCAATTAATTTTAAATTCTTTCTCTTTCTCTCGCTCTCACTCTCTCTCCCTCTCCTCTCCATTCATTCTGACAACTCTCGCGCTCGTACTCACCCCCATTCTTTTAATTAACTTTATCCTTTTACTATTCATTATCTACTGCTACTAGGTATATGTATATATATACATATATATATTTAGGTGTGTATGTATCACGAGTATGTATTCGAAATCACGTGTAGTGTGTAATAATATTAACTTTTAAAAATTATCGGTTAAATTAGTTTAGTGAAAAAATTCATTTTCATTCGAAGAAAATTCATCGTGTAATCACAAACAAAATTATCATATACTTAATCGTAACATTTATAATTATTCATTGATTTCAATTGAAAAAAAAAATAATTAAAATAAATTAAAAAAAAAAAAAAAAAGATTTAAAGAAAAAATCATCAACACGAATGCGTATCGACTCAATATCAAATTGGCTCTTTAATAATGTTATCTTCATTGGAATAATAATAATAATAATAATAATAATAATAATAATAATAATAATAATAATAATAATAATAATAGAAAAATTTCAATACTTTAATTATACTATATGTTTATATCTATTTAATTTATGAATAATATATTGAGATATTCATAATGAGATCATCGTTTGATTATTAGCTTAGTCCTCTTTGGATCTTGCCATTATTGTTATTAATGTATTAAATGTTATTATAATTATGATATTAATAAACGAATTTAAGAATTTTTTTTTCAAATTTCAAATAATTTTCTTTTCTATTTTTGTTTTTTATTTTTGTTTTATCTTTCCAAATTCAGAGAGAGAGATACCGGGTAAGAGATATACGAAGATGGCGGTGATGAATATTAATTGTATTATTAATTGTGAAAAAACACGTTGAAGAAAAGAGAAATTCAAAGTATAAAAAAAAGAAACAGCTATCAAGAGAAGGAGAGAGCGATGAGAACGAAGAAATAAAAGAAGAAAGATGAGCTTTATCTCTCGAGTTAAATTAAAATAATTATCTCGACTAATTTTTATCGATGTTTCCTAATTCGTTTATTAAATATGGTATTATACAATACGCCTATACATACATATATGTATATATGTTCAATATATACCTATGTATTAATTTATTTATTTATTCGTTCGTTTAATCGTTTATATATATTTATGTAGATGGATAAGAATAATAACGTATAGAAAAAAAAACCAAAAAAATATTCAAAAAGAGAATGAGTTTATGAAAAATCACAAAAAAAAAAGTAGGTATAAAATGGCAAACAATACGCGATTTGTGCCCTTATCTTCTATTAAATGTAAATCAATCATATGAATGAACATTTTTAATGATATCATAATCATTAGATATATTCATCATTTCAAATTCAATATACATACATAATTTATAGCAGCACAAAACTTTCCGAAGCACACCGTGAAAAATTTAGCGTGCAACTGACCCGCAAGGCTGGCTACTATTTTTACGATTAAATTATTTATTATTATTTATTGTGTATATTATATATAAATTTTTTTTTCTTTCTCGTCGTTGTTTTGTTTTATTCAACTCCTCTTTCCTGTTCTTCTTCTTCTTCTCATTCGTGGTTTTCGTCAATTCCCGAAGAACCTCAAGGACGAGAAATCAGCTGCTGATAACGATTCCACACAAACATGCCACGTATTTATTCTTCTAACTACGCGCGGATAGAAAATCGGTGGAAAAATCTGACGTCTCAGCGTTTCGGTTTCTCTTTCGTTTCTAGCTTTGCTTTCGCCGTTCCCTACATTCCTTTCCATCATCCTCGTCTGGTTTTATTTTCCTCATTTCGACAAATCGCAGTCCGCCGCCGCAGCAGCAGTCCAGATACCGAACGACGTTTCGTAACACAAAAAATAATATTTCCGCGTTTCGTCGCAGGGTTTCGTTTATGGGGTCTTATTTATTTATTTATTTATTCATTTTCTTTCTCTCTTTCTCGGTTTCTGTATTCTCTTTAGTTTTACCTGATTCTTTCATTTTCGTTCTTTCTATCGAAGGTGAGAAACCAACCGCCAGCCAAGGTACAACGCTACCGTAGTCCAAAGAGTTTCGCGTACCGGAGCGTCGATCAACAACGACAGAAAACTATCCGCCGGTGAATCTCCCGTACCGATTACTGGAAGACTCGATTTCTCTGCGTCCGAATCGTCCTGAAACAAAGAAACGAAAGAAACGAAAAAAATTAAATAATCAATAATCAAAAATCAAATAAAAAAAATCATTTTATGTTACTACAAGTGTATGGGATTTAATTTATCTTCGAGTAATTAAACGGGCCCTATGATTCTATTGCGGTGATAATAATAATTATTATTAGAATAATAATGATAATAATATTCTCTTCTTTTGCGGTATATTTCTTTGTCATTTCCCTTAGCGCGACTATATATATATGTATTTTATTCCACCCCCTTGACCCCATTCTTAGTTTCCGATGTCCATTCTAGCGGGCATCTCTTAATCTATATGAGTATAAGGGATAATAAATATAGAAACAAGGAAGAATCGTGTGGGAAAAAAGGAAAGGAATAAAAGAAGTGCGTGTATAGGGAGGAATTAAGGGAGAAAACTGCAAGCGAGAAATACATGAGTTGTTATATTTATACATATATATATGGGAGGATACGTGGGAAGTGGAAGAAAAAATAAATAAATAAATAAATAAATAAGAAAGACCAATCTCCGGTGGTGAGATTTTATGGGGTAACCATAATATAATGTCTGGTATGGTGTTTCCCATCGCGGGATAAGAAAACTTTCCGATCACCGCCGATGAGCGTGACTATTTCTTTTTTTTTCCTCTTTTCTTTTTTCTGCCCAGCCAAAAGATTGCCTAGAAAACGAACAATCTCGCGAACGAGGACGCCTCGAGAAAAGATTATCTCATACGTTCCGTAATTCGACAACGCGCGCAATCATCCGCGATTCCCATTAACAGAGAATTATGGGATATAACATCCCCTATATCGGTACCTTTTTTGAAAAGCTCACGTCATACGTTCCAGATAATATTGTAATCGCGAATATTGTTAACGCTTTTTGACGCGATGCTGAATGGCGTGGAAAGGCTTTCCAAAAGCGGGAACTTTGAATGTCAATAATTTGAGTGCATTTTTTCAAAAATTACGAGCCTTTTAAAATCACTCGACAACCTGCACACAACGCGATTAAAATTTAATTCGATCAGGATGAGATGTCGGATACTCCGCTTTACGGTACAGTTCAATCAATCAAAATTAATTAAGATTCTAACTAACTAAGTAGACTGTTAAATGGATCGATTTTTTAATTAGAAAAAAAAATTTAATTCACGATTGTAAGTAAATTATCATGTATACAGCGATCGGGGAATTCCGCACCCCTCCTGAGAAGAGTGTAAAATTAAGTTCAAATGGAATGAAGTTGAATGAAAAAGAAAAAAGAAAATAAAAAAGACGGCGTATAACACAGCTGAGCGAGTAGGAATTAGAAGATGAGATTGGCAATCGGAAAAACTCTTCGTTTTATATAATTACAGGATACAAATTGTTCACTGGGCGATTGAAAACGATTGAAATTTTTTAACGTGCGCGCGGGCAGGCAGGAAATCTAAATGCGGCGAAGGATGCGAAACAAAAGAGATAAGAAGAAAAAAGGAAATAGGTAAAGGCGCAGCGATTCATTAGTAATTCTTGTTTGCCGGGGATGAAGAGGATATAAACCGCGCGGAATATACTGTTTTATAATGTACGCCGTGCGATCGGTGTTCGCCAAACCTGCGGAGCATCCCATTTATATCCCAAAGGAAAGTCGAAGTTTTTGATCAAGAGACGCGGCCCCGCGCTCCTCATCGTCGCGACGCGAAACAAACAAGGGAGAAATGAATGAGAAAAAAAGGGAACGAATAACCCGACGAACGACGTCTTGTATACGTATGTATATATGTACAGACGTGTATATATGGTTAGGTCGGGGGCGTAAGCAGCGATACATATTTGATCAGGATATATATGTATACTATATATTGGTGGAAAATGAAGAGAACTTGTTTGACGAAACTGTGGGATTCGCAAGTCTGCAGACTATACATATAATATAAGGTATAGTGGGATAAAATCCTCGTCGTCGCCTCGGTCTTCTTCTTCTTCTTCTCATTCTTCTCTGTCCAGTTACTATGGTGTATGAGGTTATAATGCACGTATATAACCACCGTCGATATTTATTGCGCCCTTGGGATCAGGGGGGTGATAACTAAATTCCCATTTATGGTATCCACTTCACGCCCTCCCTCCCTTATACTCGCTCGCTAACTCACTCATTTCTCTCTCCCTTCCTTTCGATTCTATTTCACCGACAGAGTAAAAGAAAAAAAGAAAAAAAAAAGATAGAAGAGAGAGATTAAGGGAACAAGGAGATTATGGCGACAACGCGTTTTTTGATAGATGTAGATTTTATTACCCCACAAGATCCATCGATTTTATTCGTTCAATTTTGACCGGATAAAAATTGATGAATAAAAAAATAAGAAGGAACTTTGCTCACCTTATTTTTGGATGCGTGAAAATCGTCGGCGATGTTTCTGAGATTAGCGCCAACGCTAGCCCATTCGTTTTCCTCGTTCGATGTGGAGCTGCAGCAATTATTCGAACTATGATGTATGGCGGAGTAGCTGGTACCTGGTTGTTCTTTTTTTAACGCTGAATTTTCAGAGACGAGTCGTCGTCTCCGCGGACGTGGTCTTGGACTCGGGGTCGGTACCTGGGGGTTAAATTCCGGGAATTGAAAAGCGACGTCTCGCGTCGGACTGCTGGGTGCCGACGCCGTAACTTGAGGCATTGGTGGAGGAAGTTGTTCGATAGCGGAAGAGACCAAATCCGGAAGTGGCAAACGGGACAAATCTGAATCAACTAAGACCAATGGATGATCTCGTGATATCGGAGCGTCTCCGGAGCGACGGTGAACTCGATCTGAAACACAAGAAATGGACAAAATTTTTCTTAAATCGAACGAATAAAAAACCTCATGACCGAACCATCCAATCGTCGTTTCGTGAACCAAAAGAAAATTATTCATTTCCAAATAGCAATTTTATATAACATTAAATTGACATCGAAATTTACACCTATGTGAAATGATATGTACACAGTGTTGCATAATCTTTATATTACGAAGCTATTGTCTGCACACAATGTGCAGCAACAGTAAGAGCATATGGTAAATGCATCCTTGACATTTAGAGAGTACGAGCCGAGTATAGAAAAAAAGAAAAAAGGAAAATAAGAAAAACAGATAGAGAGAGAGTGAAAAAACAGTTGAGAACTGCATCGACGTTAACAACGTGTTTTACTACACTCTGTATACCAACAGGTATCAGTATTAAACTAGTGGTAGATATTGTAAAATTGTAAAACTTGGAGGCTGTGGCCTCTGAACGTACGGACGACGACGTCTTTCACCATTGCGACTGCAGCATGCACCACATGTATAATAGAATAGGTATAATATATATATATACATAAATGTACTATAGAATATGAAGTATTGAAACATTGTGCAATATATAAACAAATCACTGCCGTTGTATTTTCTGTCTCTATACATTTTATTCACTTTTATATATTTATTCACAATATGCTATTCGCTACGCGCAAAAATTTTACTTGCATATTTTCAAATACTAATAAATTTTTTTTTTATTATTATTACTATTATTTCGTAATTTGTTACAGTTCTCTATCTCTCTCTCTCTCACTCTTCTTTGTTATTTTCATTATCGCATTTTTAGCCTCTCTGCAAAACCTACGAGTTAACCGCAACAAAAAGAGAAGAAAAAAAAGAAAAAAAAAGGGGCAAGCAACCGCGGTATATATGTATATAACACGTAGTAGATACACATACGTATATATGTATAGTACGTGAACGTAGTAAAGGCAAATCGAGCAAAAAAGTGCAGCAACGGCAGCAACGCAACGCAACGCAACGCACGTGGCAGGCACCCGCATGCACTTTGCTTTTATATGTACAATATATATATACATATATACTTATACACACACATGTGAGGTTATAAGTAAATGGATTAGGGGAACGGGGTAGTGAGTCACGTGTGCGCGGCCCTTTGTATGTATTTAATATATACCAACGTATAAACATACGATGAACATATATTAACACTTCGTAAAAAAAAAAATCACCCCAAAAAAAAGAGCAAAGTTTTCCCAAAATTTACGAATTACACAACCTGTCCTCTTCTGTACTGAACCGTTTATCAATATGCTTTTTACCTACATTGACTTTTATTTTTTTTTCTCATAAAATCATAAAATTGCAGTGTGCGATTTGATCGATCGCAAGTAAAAGTGTTGCCTGTACAGCGACAAAATGGACGTTGCGATGAGATGGAAAAAAAAAATTAAGAGAAAGAAAAAGGACGGAAGATTAGGGGTGGGATTAGGTCGAAATTATTTTATACATCATTCGTTTGTACTTTTAAACTATATAAAACGGGCGCATTATAATGTAACAATGTGCAGTGATTATGATGAGAAAGCGAAAGAGGCGAGTAAGATGAAAAATAAATGTATAAATAATGTACGTATTTGATACATCAATGCTTATACATATACGAATGTATGTACAAATTGAATGAAAAAAAGTTAGAAGAAAAAAAAGGAAAAATTGAAACGAAGGAGAAAAAAAAAAAAAATTAAAAAACGGGAAAAGAGGAAGGAGGAGAGAGTGTATATACGGTGGATATAAAAGAGCGCAGTAAAACTGACTGCACAAAGAACAAACTTCAAGGCCATTTAGAAGCCGTGCAACTCAACTCACAACTCGAGTCGACTCGACTCGACTAAATACGTCATCAGATTATAAACGTATTATCATTATTATCATCATCGCGATGTATGTGTACACGTGTATAGTACGAATGTACGTTATGTACACCGCAGTCAATACATACTGTGGCCAAATTTCTATATTTTCCATGTACGTATATGAATCTGCCGGTGTAGAAATTTTGGAAAATCAACGAGTCCACGTCAAATGACGTAAGAAAATAAAGAAAATCGAAAAGTAAAAAGTAAAAAATCAACAAAAAAAAAGTTTGATACGGTACACGAAACATGTGTGCGCACGTTTGTATGATATATTTACATGTGTGTATGCACCTTAATTTGAGTCATTAAATAATTAAACTATTAGGTGCTGCACGGGAGACTTTTGGTACTCGCGTATGCGTGAAGAAATATTTTATGTATAATATAGAGGATCGTGTATATATATGTGATTCAGATCTTATGTACATAAATATATACAGTACACATAAATTGCGTGACATATAAATATCATATATACATACGTATAATACGATATATATGTGATTAAACGGAACGCGATGATTAAATGTAAAAGCGTGCGAGACTCGCGCGTTTCGTGTTTCCTGTTTCTCTATTATAATAAATATTATTATCACAGTTGTGTATGTACAAATATTCACATATACATATATGTAACTATATCTATATATAAAATATTTATCCGTACACACAACTATATGTTTATTTATTTTCATTCGGTTTAATTTATTTGTTTGATAAAATTATACATTACCTAATTTTACAACCGTGTATAATAATATCGCATCATACGATATATTACTCATTTGAATTTCCTATGCGTCTAACCGCATATTCGTATAAGAATAATGAAAAGACAGACGCGAATCAAAATCGGAGATATAATAAAGGAAAAAAAAAAGAAAAGAAAAACAGAAAGAATCTGTAAGAGAAGAGGAGGTGCACCCCAGGTTCCTGTAATATACACGCATATAAGCAAATATTATTACTGCACTTGTGTAAATTTACTATATGATGTATATAAATATATGCGTAGAGTGGTGATTTTCTATACGTTACATGATGCACAATGTAATATAAAAGAAGACGGATAAAAAAAGAAAACAATAAAAGGAAAAAAGAGAAAAAAAAAAAAAAACTCGGTTTGATTCCGCTGCAGTATAATATAATGTCGCGTTCTGGCACAGCTGTTTCTATAAATATAAATCATCGGGTATGGATGCACGTGTATAACTTATGTATATAATACATACGTACATGCAAGATATCAGTAGAGAGTTTTGCGGTGACGATGAACTAATTTTACTATACTGCGTGTAACGTCCTACAATATAAACGACGAATACGACGACGACGACGACGATGGATGATGATAACGATGATGCACCGCAAACGGAAGCGCGCGAAACCTTAAAAACCTGCGCATTTGAAACATCGCTAACGTTTTGTAAAAAATACCGACGTATGTGTCACACTTGTATACATGAGAAAAACAATAAAAATAATTAAAAAAAAAAGGAAATCATCGTCCGTGTAACACACATAACATAACAATTACGCTGCAGCCGCGTCGTGTGGCGGGTGAAACAAAACGCGCGGGAAAATATTATATATAGCGTGGTTGCGGTGATTGGAAAGAAATTTTTCTTTTTTTTTTTTCCTCTTCTCAACATACACAGATGCGGTGTCGATGCTACTTATGTATCATTATTTATTTATTTATGTTGTTGCATCATTTTTTTTTTCTTTCTTTTAGGTCAATTATTTAAACACTACTCGCACAGGCGATATGTTCGTCCGTTTTTGCAACATTTGTTACACGTCTTTTTCTTCGATCTTCTTTTTTTTCTCAAATGTGTTTCACACACGTAAAAATATAAGCGCGTCCCCGTATGCGTGTACGTATTATTACGCGTCATTGCATTTTGCGGAGTAAGAGGTCAGTGACCTTTGAAGGTCGCGGTATGAGGTATATTATAGCTCGTTCTTCATCAGATATAGTACAAGCAGAGTTTAACAGTCTCTCTTTCTCTCTCTCTCTCTCTTGTCCTACCAACCGACGACCGACCAACTTTCATTTCTTTCATTTTTTCTCTCTCCCCCTCTCTCTTTCTCGTTTTTTATAGTTTTTATTTTTTATTTCTGTTACTTTAGAGAAACGAAAAAAGAAGAAGAAAAAGAGAGAAAGAGAAAGGGAGGGAAGTTATAAGAGAGACGGAGAGAAAGAGAGAGACCAGAGCGAGGGTCATGGTCGGACAACGTCTGCTGCCGCTGCAAAGCGGTTCATACGACCGACGACGGTTCTCCAGTTTCGGCTGTAATACGCCCACATTTAATATACAAATCCCATGAATACCCCCCGCCCTTTACTCGAGTATCTTAATTTTTCTTTCGATTCTTTAAATTTTTGTATAAATTTCTTTTTTTTGGTTTTCTTCTCCCTTCATTTATCGACACGTCGGTATCTGTGCACATGCGGTGCAGGGCGAAAAATTGAAACTTTGGTAATAGCAGCTAATTAATTATCGTTCGATTTTAATTTATTCCTATATATACCTAATCTTATCGCTAACAAGTATATCTGTTTTCTCGTACATATTTGACCGGTGAAATGTCTCTCGGCATTTCGATATCGATGACCATCGAATGGAATCAAAGTGTCATATAATTGATAGTACATATTATATGAATTGAAAAAAATTTTTCGCAAGTGATTCAGAATCGAGAAATCGCGCAATCTTATCCAATTGAATTTTTTTAGCCCACGTTGTGTACGATGGACACGTGGTGGTACACTTAACGGTTTTTTCAAAGAATGATGCAACAGTGACTCGAAAATTCAGTAATCTTCAAATAATTCTTTGAAGATGAGTATAGATATTATTTTTAATCAATGATTCAAGGATAAATGCGTCATCGTCCGATGATACCGTTAACCCGTCGTCCACTCTCGCTTAACCTATTTGTTTTCTGATTTTTATTTTATACCTATTTGATTTTGCTTTCATTCGTTTAATTTTTTCAACCGAAATTTCATACGTCTCCATTTTTTCATAATCGTTATTTTCTTTTTTTCACGTGAATATTCAAGGTTTTTTTTATTTTTACTAATTTTACTGGCCATGATCGTTATAATTAACGAACAAAAATATAATCCGCTGAATTGTTTGTTGTTTTATCGAAAGACAAAAGTTTAAAAAGAAACGACGAGCGATTGAACGACATGTACTTGGGGATGATTAGATAAATGAATGAAAAGTTTTATAATTTTTATAAAGAACTCACGATTTTGAGATGGATTTTGGTAGCTTCTCATCCTGATGACCTGTTGCAGGATACCGTAAACGTCCAAGAGGAGACCCTGAAGGCGTCTTTCTTGCGCCTCCGCTTCGTCTTCGGTAGGAAGAGCGAAAGGTATCGCCATCTTCGACGATGTTGAAGACGTTATCGTCTTTTTTCTTGTTTTTGAGTCAAAAAACTTTCTTCTGTCTTTTTTTTTGGCTTTTCTTTTGTTTTTCACGCTATGCTGATTAATGAGTCTATTTTCTTCAGTTCGGAATACAAAAAAACCAACAACAATCTCACGTGCAGAAAACCCGCCAAAATTTGATCGAATAAGAAAAAAATTGTCTTTTCTTTTACCGCCCGCACTTGGTTTCAGAGATCTTCAATGTTCTTTTGTTTTTCTCGTTGTACAGATGTTCGGAATGACAAAATCACTTTTTTGTTATTTATTTGTTTAATTTTTTGTTTATTTTAATGGTAATAGTTTTTTTTTTTTTATTCGGCGCACTATTATTATTAATTACTTATCATTCGATGGACAAAAAAATCGTAAAAATTTTTTTTCTCTCATAATCGCCTTTCGGTGATTATTTCGAATAGATTAATCTTATCAAAATTGTTATGTATATATTATTTTATATAATTATTATTTATTTTTGTTATGTTT
The DNA here is from genome assembly GCA_963932425.1 of Athalia cordata. NCBI lineage: Eukaryota > Metazoa > Arthropoda > Insecta > Hymenoptera > Athaliidae > Athalia > Athalia cordata. The sequence goes on from OZ010627.1 coordinate 5,523,679, forward strand.
TTTGGACTAAATCACAGCTTCTTCAATGATCTTCTCTTCGGTCTAGCGTAAGGTGGATCTTCGAACGGTGATCTGTCCATAGATGCAAATAAGCTTTCTTTGCAGGATTTTCGCGCGCAAAATCTGTCGAGTCAAAAAATATATTTCAATCTTCTTCTTCTTCCTTCTTTTTTTATCTTACTTCTTTTTGTTCAAAAGTATTAATTATCTTCTGTCAATTGTTTTTATCGGACAGATCGTGAATTTTATTCGGAAATTTTTTGTCTCTCTTCTCACACGATGACGTATTTTACAAATTATTTGAACAAAACAATCGAAAACAAAAAAAGCCTTTGGATTTTTATTCACAAATTTTGTCTCTTTGTTGTCTCCGTCGTTGTTGACGATTTTCTTTGATTTTTCTTCGAACAATATTATCGTGAAAGTTCATACGATAATTTAATTCGTCGCACAATAAAGTTTGCTTTTTTTAATTAGCACAGTTCAATTGTTTATAACAAGATAGATCAAAAAACGGTATACATATATTGGTTCAAATTAATATCGTCGTGTCTTCGATCAACTGGAACAAACAATTATTTACGTATTGAAGTTTTTTAGGTTTGGTTTTTATCTTCTTTCAAAAAACACAGTATTCAAAAATCCGAACTCAGATTTTTGACTTCCTACGTTATTACGACGAATCTTTTGCTTTTGGCGCGAAACTTTTTTTTGAAACACAAATTCGATCGGTGATCGAAGTTAATTTTTTTGTTTTATTCAAATTTGTTTATCAGCACGCGGAGCACGATTTTATTGTTGTTATCGAAATTTTATTCTCAGTTTATTCATTCACGAAGCACATGCGAAATTTTTCGATCAATTTAATCGTACAAAATAAAAAATGAAAATAAAAACGATAATCGTTAATCACGAAATTGCGAAGAATTTTTTTTTCGTTTTATATTTTCAAAAACAACAAACGAAATATGATTTCAAATATTTTCATACGCAGTTATTCGAACGATCAATATATTGTTATAAAATAGAATTAATATTACGCTGCATAAAGATTGGGGGAAAATTTATTTTTACGCGCATATATATTATTATTAATTTTGTTTGTCAATTATTATTTTTACAATATTTTGTTTTATAATATATATATGTTTAATACAATTCTGTTTATATATATACTTTTATATAATGTAATCTCGACTGAGTTTAGTAAGTTGTGTGTCAAACGAAAAACAGGACTATCCTCCTCGAGGTCTGGTGTGGCAATGATTTTACTAGCTGTGCTTGGATCTCGGTCTCCTCACGCTGGGTTGCCTCGCACATGACCATGTCGTCCTATAACGCGGCGGCGGTGCGATACGGAGGGGGTTGAAAACGAACCTCTACTGGCACGTGATGGGGTGGGAGAGACGAGAAAATGCGCGCGCATCACGCGAACTGAGTGAAACTAGTGGAGGAACTGCACGGGACTGCATGACCAGCCCGCTGCAACTGCAACTGCTGCTGCTGCTGTCGCCGCTGCTACGGCCGCTGGCTCCTATCCGCTCTCCTGCCAACTTTGACTTTTTATACGATCCGAACGCCACGCTATATGCGATGTACATATTTTTTCTTCAGGATGCCGTTTTCTACGGACAACACGTGCGAGCGGCGCTTCCTTCCGTTATCGACGTTATCAATATTATTTGCACATCGAATTTGCAACTTTTATCAACGATTCATTTCTCTCTTTTCAAATTTCCAACGATATTTTACCGATGAGGGATATTTTTTCGCTATACGATAAAAAAAATGATTGCCAATCAAATTCGGGGAGAACAAGGACATATTTGACTTGAATGAAAATTTTGGAAAGTAGCAAACGACGAAGTTTGTTTTTTGATCTGAAGAATTGGTGCAGGGAAAGAAAAAAAAACGTGCGAGAATTTGATCCGAACAATATAGTAATATCGTATCAACGAATGAATTTATTTTTTTGTTATTTGAAGTGTTAATTTTAATTTTTTTTTTGTTATTTTATACGACTGACAACAGATACGAGGTATCAGTTCTTTCGCTTATTAACATATAACGTCCATCCGTTTGTCCTGCATCCGTCGTGGAGAGAAAAAATAAAAAAAATATCAAGGATAAAAAAAGAAAACTATATACACTACGTCCGTACGTATATGAATATTACGTGTAAACATATATATACCTATGTACACAAATATATAGTTAGTCGTACATTGTATGTATTGGTAGTACATATACTTATACGTATGCACATATTTAAACGTCGAGCGAGAGAGTTTATAAGCGATAAGAAAATTCAGACACGGTTTATAAATGAAGTTTTTGATAAATATTCTATACGTTGCAGATAATTAAAACACAACTGAGAAAATTAAGATAAGATATATAAACTCTATGGGGTATATAGTCTATACGGTATACATATACCATATTGTAGTATTATAATATAGGGTGTTAAATTACATTCACGTATTAAATTGCACGATTGTACTATACGTACAAATAATAGGTCATTTATTGGTCATTTTTTATTTATTAACTTTTTTTTTTTAAATCATCGTATTATTCCCCGTAGATTTGCGTCGCCATTTTTCTCGGTATTTATTTCCCTTTTACAGCGGCTATACTGATTTCAGTTGCAGTTTTTTAATTTTTTTTTGTCATTTCTTTTTAAATCTCAATTTTATAAAATGAAAAAAAAATCAAAAAAAATTGTTAAGGGACCGAGAAAATGAATAAATTAATTAATTAAAAAAAATGAAAAGAAAATCGTTCGATGAAAATATTTTTCATTCACTCAGATCACGAATAACGTGACGATAAGGAAACCAATATAATTTGTACATGCAGTATACCCCATTAATAAATAATATTTATATTTTGAAAAAAGAAAAAAACCTTCAACAATAATACATGCATATCCGATTATGAATATCGATCGTTATTTTATCTTTCTTCTATTTAAATATTTTATTATTTTTCTTATTTTTTTTCTTCATTTTGCGCAGTAAATTCTCGTAATATCGAACTGACTAATAGTGAACGACCAACGACAGCTGTAAGTGGGGTGGAGAGGGGGGGGGGGGGGGCGTGAGGGTATGTACACGTGATATATGTATATATAAGTACCTTGGTGACCAAAGGTCAATCGATAACTTGATTAGGTCTCCCTTTTGTTTTTTTTTCTCTTTTTCTTTTGCATCAATTTTTTTTCTTTTTTTCAAATGGTATATTACGTTGTTTAAACTATTGTTTTGGTAAATGACCTCGGACAAGAGACCACGAAGAGAAAAAAACCTTTGCGGGATAACAGGTGACAACCGCAACGCTGACGAATGCTAGTCATCACTATCGGAAACTGATAATTTTGATAAGATGGAAACCATTATTTATATTGTTTTTTAATTTCCTTAATTTTTCTTTTTCCTTCGGAAATCTTGCTTCGGGAAGCCCAGTGACCATCGGCGAATGTTGAGATTAGGAAGTCTAAATTTTTTTTTCAACGGATTCCGAAACGGTTTTTTCAAATTTCTATTCCGCTCGATAAGATATTCGCAATTAATTCGAACTTGAAAATGAGAAATTTTCGATTTTAAAAATTCTTGGAATAATTTCACGCATTTTGGCATTTTTTATAAATTTTTTCCTTCCTATTCTCTTGCGCAATCGTTGAAGAGATTTAAAACAGGCAACGAGATCTTCGTCATCGCGTCGTAATACGCGTGCGATTGTTGTCTTTTTTTTTTCTTTTTGTGGTTCGTTTTTTTATCTTTAATTTTTATTTTGTGTTCTCATTTTTTCTTTCTCCTTACACGGTGTAATGCATCAGAATCAGATCAGAGACCTCTGCAGGAACTTCTAAATGTTGAATCACACCTGATCAGGTAAAGCTATGTAAGTATGCCGTTGCTGCTGCAAGGAATGATGAATCAGAGAAACGTTAAAAATTACATATATACATAACATAGTTAATACATATACATAGGTATGTACCTATATCAATAGACTATAGAGTAGAAGAAATGAAAAAAAAAAAAATAGACAAAATAACTTGGACACGTGTCTCTTTCTTCCGCGCATTGCAATACCACACGTATACATCCGACGTAACGGAATTCCAAATTTTAATACATTCCGATTCGTTCATTTAATTGTTTCGTTTTTTGTTCATCAAAACCATATCCAGGTAACGATTAAGAAAGAATGTAAAAATTTGTTGGCAAATATTGAGACGAAAAAAAAAAAAGAAAAAAATAATAATGAAAAAGTTACTTCGGGCACTTCGTTAGTCAGAGCTTCGCGGGGATTCTATAAAACGACATACCTACTTGTAGTGAGCGGTGCGAAGTGAGTCACTGTCTGTAAATTTTTTAGAACAAGATTTTTATTCATTTATTTATATATATATTTTTTTTTATTCCACGCTGTATTATATGACGATACGAATCGATCGATCCAGGTTACGTTTATTTTGAATAATTTTGAAAAATTTCATCAGCATTTGTTTGATTCTTCATATACGTCACTTCTTTCTTTTCCTCATTATTTTTTATACTTTTATCTAACTAACTGTACGAATGGCGATAAAAAAGAAAATTCTATATATAATATATACGATATCATAAATATATTTTTGCTCCTTAAACCGAGCGGGAGGTCTACGGCCATGGAGGAATTCGACCTGCGTGTAAACCAATCGTGAGTCATCGGTGATTCGGATCAAAGACAAACACTTTGTATTAGGTATATAATATGTGTAGATATTTGTACATATGTGTTTTGTACCTTGCATTATAGTTTGAAGAGTTTATTGAAAAAAAAAGGGAAAATCGTCGTCAAGAAGGAAAAGTTTCAAAATCACATCCACGCGGTTTTCTAGGTGAGAAGTGTCTGCAGAGGGAGAAAGGTCAGCTCGATCCTTTGATTTTTATCGCAATAATATTACATTCTTTGGTTGGTTTCTTTTTCTTTTTTCTCACTTTACAGATATACCAACCCTATAACGCATAGGTGTGGAAAAGGAAAAGCAATATTATTATATCAACAAACGCTTTTGAGTGATGCAGTCTGGAAATGAAAATGGCGGGATGTGGATGACCGCGGAATTGCGACAAGCGAACCTCGAAGTGCGCGTCGCGACGCTCCGTGTAATATTACTATACATATACATATACATAACACAATATAATAAAAGCTTTCGTAGGTATTCCGTCCGTTGCCTTGGTTTTCAATAATCGTCATATGGTATATAATATACATAAATATATTCACGCTACATGTAAAAGTCGCATATGTATACGTTCGCGTATCTGACGCGATAAGAAGTCGTAGATACGTCGAATGAAACATACATATAAATACGTATCAAAAATTATCGACATTATCGATTATATCCTGATTTGAGGAAAATCGTTTTTACTTTTACAAATTTATCTGTGTAATTTACATATGTATATGTTCGATAAGTACATAAGGTACGAATACACCTGAACGGACTTTCTCTCAGCTGTGCGGGATGCGTCACCGCGAAAACATGATTTATTTTTAAAATATTATTTTCTAACACATAAAATCCTTGCTAGCTCTCTAATTACTCACCATTATACGTATTATATGTTTATGTGAAATATATCGGTATAAATAACTTGTCAATATTTCGTACACGATGCACCAGTTTCAACAAAAACACTCAGCTATAATACACGTATTATACCAACAATTTCCAAATTAAATCTATACTCGATCACGATAAACGTCAAAAACAAACATATTTATCGCATCCCGGAAAACGTAAATAATATCCCACGGGACGCACCACCGTAAGTGTTAATTAAGGGTTTTAACTTTTTCCATCATTTGCCATTTTCTTTTTTTTTTCTTCATTTTTTTCGAGCGTGATTTATACCCGAAATATTTGCGTACCCGTATAGATACACGTACCTATGCACGTAAAAGTCCGCAGGTAATTTTACGGTGAGGAGAGTGAGGGAGAAAAAAAAAATGTAAAAACGAAAAAATAAAAAAAATGATACGATACGTTGTTATTATTTTATTTTTCATTTTTCCCCTGCCAAAATATGTTACCGGAGTGCTGCACAGCGAGTGACGATGAACTTATATACTTAGCTATACATACGTATATATATATTGTACATATATGTATACGTACTCCTCATAAAATACCTAATCTTTCCTGAAAATCTTTTATTGTTAACCAGCCCGCAATGCATCGTGCTGATGCAGTATTCTCGTAAACGAGTACAAGCATTAAATTATATCTTATCTTACGAGAGAGGTAGAAAGAAAAAAAACTAAAAGAAAAACGAAAAAAATTCAAAAAACAAATCATTATAATTATTAGTATAATTAACGTTACAATATTCGTTAGCTGTTACGGTGGATATTTTTTTTTTGTTGTTTTTTTATATATTTCTTTACATTTTTTACACTTATTTGAAAATTTTTTTTTCATCTTTCACCATGCGCAGAGGGGAGGGGGGAAGAACTTTACCGTCTAGCCAACCTGACGAGTGAGATGTGCACCTGTGTGCTTTTCGAAAAAAAAAAGAGAAAGCAAAAAAAAAGGGGACTATATCAAACAGGTTAGAACAGATCCCCGCAGGTCAGAGACTCCGATCCCCATTTATAATATGCCTACATATACTGCTGGGGTCCCTTTTAGATTTTTTATTTCTCTCTTTTTTTCTGTTTTCTATTCTTTCCATTTTTTTTTTTTTTTCCACCCCTTACGGGAACCCTCCGCACAATACCCCCAGACGTATAGTTATTTCCCTCTCCTCACCGTTCTCTGGTTTATGTATTTTATCATTTTTGATATAACGTTTTTTTTTTTTTTCTTTTTCTATACAACATTTTAGTACACTTTTTTTTTGAAATTTTGAAATGTTGTATCACGGTTATCACGAGAAATGGATTCGTAATTGTTTTGCTCGTTTTTTTTCCATTCGTTTTTTGAAAATACATATCACGAAACATTTGGTTCGACGGATCTTGTTGCGCTGCGGTGCAGAGTTTCGAAAGGTCGACTTTTCATTTTTGGCATTGTGTAAAAAAATAGAGAAAATGACCAAAAAATGAAAACCAGCTGTCCGTCTGCACGCTCTGCAGTGACCGCTGCGCCATAATAAACACACGGAGGGTCGCGACAGGTCAAAAACTGGAAGAGCATAGTAAAAAAAAAAAAGTAAAAGAAAAAACAGCCCCCTTTTCCTCTCCTCATCTGCTTCTTCGCTTCTACTGCGCTGCACGGTCGCCACGTTTATCTTCTTTATGGGATCACACTGCAACCCTCTTGGAGTTGGACCTTTTTGGGTTTTCTGAGTTTTGGGACACAAAAGAGGGCTGCGCTACGTTTGGGTCCCGTAGCTTGGGTCCGGCCGCATCCCCTCGCCCTTGGCCTTTTTATTTTTCTTTTCCATTTCTTTTTTTCTTCTTTCTTTTTCTTCCTCCTGGTTTTTCCCCTCTCCGCCCTCTTCGGGACGGAACGTTTCTTGGAACTTCCAAGACTTTTCTCAGATATTGGAAGACCCCGTTTTTAGGACAGGGTCTTTCCCGTGCCCGTTGTATCTATTATACAGCAAACACGAAGTAAAAAAAAAAAAATTACATCCCCGTACGTATACATATACGTAACCGAAATCAAAATTTCTTTTCTTTTTTCTATAAACTATATCTCGATCAAAAAAATTAATCACGTATTGATTTTTTATCGTGCGAAGATGATTTTCCAAAAATTAAGGTCTTGGTCGCAACTGTATTAGAAATTCACTGCGCGAAAACTAATTAACGTTGGGCAAAAAATTGCCGAAAGAGTGAAAACGAAATTAGATTATATTCTAAACAAAAATGGCGTAGCGTGTGAAGAAGTTCGCGTCTCGTATCGGGTGAGGGGGGAGAAAAAGCGAAAAGTGGAGGTAAGGGTCGTAAAATTAGGGTATCGAGGTGAAACTGTGGTGGTCGACGTGGGAGGATATGGAACATGGTGTATAGTAACGTCCACCTACTTCGCCGCGGCGTGAGTTAATCACAGTAATTCAGTTGCTGTGGGAGCCGAGGTTATGGGGGCTTAGGCTTTAAGGGAGTCAGTTATAAAGGGGGCGTCGGTGGGCTGCCTACTGCACAGCTTCCATTAGTATATGTCGAATTTTTCACTCGTTTATTTGCTCATTTTTGCTCATGGGGTTTTTTCTTTCTATCATTTCTTATTGCTTTCTTTCGTTTTTCTTTTATCTTCGTTTTTTTTTTTTCTCTTTTTGGGACTCTTCCCTTGTTATTATATTGCAGGTAAATTGTATATATACGAAGGGCAGAAAATCCGCACCCTGATGGTAGAGAGAGAATATGGTAGAAGTATATATATGGGAAATAGCCTCGAGCGGTGACTAAAAATTTAATACGTCCCATACATAGGTATATAGTACCTGACTACTTTTATTCTATTATAATAGGTGGGCGTTAGCTCCAGAGATTATTTTATGGGGAAGCATCGATATATGAGATTAATTATATTCTTCCATTAAAAATCATATATTGGGAATACACGTGTGCAGTACGAATGAAAATAATTTTTTCCCATCCAAATATTTTCGAAAAAACAAATGTTCGGATAACGAAATTAATTATTTTTCGAAAAATTATTTGAGACGATCCAAATTTTACAAAAAAAAGAAAAAAATCAATTTTTTTACGTCACACTTTTGTTATTTTGAAAAAAAATTGTACCGTCAATATCGTGCGAGGGGGGAAAAAAAATTCTATCCGTTGTGAAACGTTTTTGAAAATTTTTAGACATGGAGAACAAAAAAAAGAACCAAAGAAAAAAACGAAAGATTGAAAGAATTGATCGGTCTAGAGTTCATCGCGTTTCGGAGAGTGTTCAAAAATACGTACGTCTGTTACTCTCATCATGTGTGTTATCTGTAATACCTACTCGGAGGGCGCCGGGTAATTTTGTCGTCGCGGCGTCTCGACGCCCGCGGCGGTGGTTATTGAGCTTCTCAAAAGAAGAGGAAATTTATCAGTAAACAGCACTTCGGCTGTTTGTAATATAAAACTTACTATACGTATATAACGGCGTGGGAATCGTGATTATAATTCCCACGAAGTATTATAGTCTGCAAAATTTATCTGAAGTGTCCCTATAGATACGTATGCAGTAATTATACGTATGTAACATACGTTTACCACGAGTCGACCGACTCAATCATCGCGAGATGACGACAAATAAAATAAAACATTATATAGACAACAGACGCCGTTCCCAATTTAAGAAAAAAAAAGATCGGTTTCTCATTTTTTTCCTCATCGCATATAAGAATCACACGATCCTCCTGCAAGTCCTTCTGAGTTATGCAGAAAAAGTGAAATTGTTGCGAGTGAAGAAATAATTATAAAAGATTCGTAAGAATATCGTGGTCAACTGAGTCACCGCACTACTCTACTCTATAGTATACTCTCGAAATGCGTATATGCGTATAAAACCGGCGCCTCTTTACTTTAGCCTCAGGCCCAATTCTAGGGCCAGACTAGCTAACCTTGTTAGACCTCGCGTACGCCTTGCACCCCGGTGCTAATCGGTACGGGTAAATTGAGTTGAAACGACGCCGTACATAACGCGACGCCACCACCCCCTTCCTCCCCCCTACTACCTCCCCGCGTGCCATAGGTAACCCAAAAAAAAAAAGGAAAAATAAAACGAAAACATCAAATCCTACAGCGTGTGGAATTATTCTCGCACTGAGGTAAAGTTTTTCTTTCGATGATAATTTACTTATCGAAATAAATTTTGTTTCCGATCGATTGCGTATTATACAGAGACAAATGAAAAAAAAAAGAAAAAAATCATTTTGAACTCGGCTTTGAATTTTTGTCGGATGTGCATAGTTTGGTTTTTAGATGAAAATCTGGAATGGTATAGGTATATGTAATATGAGAAAATAAATGAAATGGATATAAATATTTCCATAGGGAAGGGTCGATATAGTTTGGTAGTACCTACTATTAATATCAATATGACAGGTTGACTAATGACGAGCAATAGGAGCGCCTGGAGCGGCGACATTACGAGATTAAAGCGCTCCCGAATACCCTGAAAACCTGCGCCACCAACATCGGGGGCTGTAAGGAACGAATAGAGAAGAGAAACGAAAAGAAAAAAGCTCTTCAACTGTCTACTAATATGATTATCCTTACGGCGTGTCATTTGTTTTATTTAAATTCACGTGCAGAAAAAAAAAGTAAGTTGAAGAAGAAGTAGAAGAGGAAAGAGGCGAAACGAAATAATATTAAAGGGCAGGTTTTATACGGGTAAAGATGCGATATTGTCCCTGGGGTGATGCGCGTCGAAAGCATCGAACTCCCCGACAGTGAAAAAAAATGAACCCGCTTCCATTTTTCACGTTGAATTTTTTTCTTCTTCTTTTTATACTACTTTCTACTCTCATGATTATCGGATGAATTTGACGAAACACAGTGCAGACATCGAGGGGCTATAGGGTTAGGGTCGGTGTGGGAAAGAAAAAAATAGTGCAAACATATAAATCCAAATTATGTGATTGATATTAATTTTTTTTTCTTTCATGCATTAATATCATGACTGTCATTTATTTTTTAGAAGCTATACGAAAAATCGGTAGCATCGTCGCGATGCTAATTTCATGTGCATCTACACAGGGGATACGTACAGTTGTGGGGGCAGGGGGGAGGGTATAGGGTAATTAGTAAGGAAATCGCTAAATTAGCATGTGTAGAGGTAATTAGGCGAGGAAGAGAGGGGAATTACGTTTAGAATGGTGTACTACCTGGGTTTAATTTCGGTACACTTTTACCGGCTCACTAACAAGCTCGCAATTCGCAATTCGTAATTCGCAATCTCTTTCTCGTTTTATACAGTGCGGTACATAGGTATACGTACATCGGTTGTTTCTGCTTCTATACTGCTTCTACCGCGCGCTGCTCTTTACGACTACGTAATTAAGAGGGCTAATTTTAATAGCAATCTTACTCCACTATATAACACGCTGTATATACTTTATATCGAAACAAAGAGCGGATGAGCTTCAGATTCCCACAGTTAGATTATAACCGCGATTCTTTTTATTTTCAAATTTGACTAAAGAACGAAATACAAAAAAAAAAGAAATGAAGCTTCTACATTTCTTTTTTCTACAGGGTACCGGAAGTCGGTGGGTATCAAAAAACCTGATCCGGCTAATGTCCAGTTTTCGGGGGTGAAATTAATATAGTTTTCTTCGATGGGGACATAAAACCCTGAAGAGAATCGAAACACTTGGCGATTTTTGATGAGCCGATAGCCGCGGCTAATGGGTCCACGTATTTCCAACATATTATCCGATCGTCATGATATACACTTTGAAAACGCTCGCATTAATACGAGTTTAAACTGTCCGGGACAGCCTATTATTTTTATCGCTAAAACTAATCCAAACGCGTCTATTAGGAAAAGCGAGAAAAAGGGAAAATAAAAGTTAAAACAAAATAAATAAAATACATACCCATGTAAACGATGAACAAATGCACGAAGGGGTGAAAAAACGAGTTGTACAAAATTTTTCAATTTTTTTTTTTTATACTGTATACCCAAATTTTGCGTCTGCAGCATCCGAACGCGGTGCGCTACCCGCGCGATTATACCACCTAGTTGGGGGTAACTGATGCCGAATTATTTCCGGTCGGTGACCACAATCAACAACTATTCATGGCGCGGAGTGCTCTGAATTAGGGACTAACAATATAAACGGGAGATTTTCTCGTCGCGTCTCGTCTCGTCGCCCCTGCTATTCGATCTGCACTCATCCGGAGCGAAATTCGCGGTCCAAGTTCTGTTTGAAATCAAGTTTTCCTACACCCGCTTGCGACGTCGTGCAGTTTAAATCATGCCGCTTTTTCTTTTTTTTTTTCACCGAGTTTACATACGTATGAAATGTATACGATATGTAAACGCGGCACGTGATCGCAATTACACTTTTGTTTGTCCTTAAACGCGAGAGATGCGGTTGTACTTTTTTTTTGGTTTTCTCTTTGGTGCGCTTTAGCTGCTGCAACGGACTGAAAATGCATTTTTGTTCTCCATTTTTTTTGCAATAGTTTTTTTTTTGCATTTCTAGTGTAAACTCGAGTTTGCTTGTAAATCGTTGGGGTTTTCGGTGAATGCATACGTATGGCGATGCGTGTATACGATGGGGAGAAGAGAGGGTAATTGGTGAACTGAATATTCATTTTACCTCCCTTTTTGCAGGAATTGAATTACGAATGATTGGCCAACAAGCTTTGAAAGTTAGAGGAGCAATTTCACTACCCTGCAAATAATTTATACAGTAAAATTGTTTGCACAAAGTTTATTAAGGGAGGTGAAATAATCCGTGAAATTCGTACAGAGGAAGAATCTTATTGTTACAAGTATGAATGAATTTTGTGTTACTTTGGAATTTTGATTTTTCAATTCAGAAGAGGTGGAAGAAATAAATAAATATTCGAAAACAAATCAGAAAATATTATCACATTATACCGCTGCAGATATTTCTTTGATCGTTCTCGAGTTAGGCGCCTTTGGATTTTAACCGGTCATCCTGACCACATCCGGTCTACAGACAAAAGCATCTCAATTCTTAAAACACAGAATCGTCGGGCGGCGAGTCGGTGGAGCAAAAGGTTGAAAAAGAAAAGGGAAAGAAAAAAAAAGATCGAATAAAATAAAATAAAATAAAGGGTCACTATGGCGGTTGCTGTTCGGTCGGCCGATTTTCGGGAGTCGTTCCAAGGTCAAGGACGAATTATACCTAGCCAAAACCTCGGAAAGATCCTGCCCATCTTTTCTACCAGCGACCCTAATATGCGCGACTAACGAGTCGCACAAAAATCGTTACAGAGATCGTAAAATCGGTTTGACTTTAAACCAATAAAAATCGACACACTCGATTTACCGTATCCATTGAATTTCAGCTTCCGTATATTCGGGGGGTCGATCGACGAGTAACCGATTTATCGATCGGCATGGGTGTAGATCATTTTTAGTATCGTTTCTCTTACAGCGTGACTCCGTGACATCTGACCTTTTTCATAAACGAATGAGAACTAATCTCGATTCAAAAAATCGTTAAAAAATTGGCTCCATAGTCAGCCGCTCTACTTTACCTACCAGGATTAAGCGGCTGCAGCGCATTATCCGATAGTGAAATTATAAAATATCCTATGTATTTATACGAGTACACCTATGTAGGTAGAGCCAGTTTCGATACATCTACCGGTCACACCTGTGTTCAACGATGCGTGACACCCTATATAAAACCGAAGATTGGCGAATTACGCCCTGCGCAATCGGATAAAGTAGAAGCTAAAACTCCGCCATTGTTATATCTTATGCCATTATACCATAGTTTTCATGGGCGGGGTGCCCGGATCGTTCGACCCAACTGTTGGACAAAAAAAAAAAAAGAAAAAATTTGGCAAACGGAGAAAAATCGGCAATGATAAATTTTCTTAACATAAATATATATTATGCGTGTATTACACAAAAGTGTATAAGTGTGCACGCGGCTCCGTGCATAACGAGATAATTATTTGTATTACACGCCTCGGCTAACAAACTTCCGGGCTGACCACGACCGTTGATTGATGTAACGCATTAAGAAAGTAACTCGCGGTGGTGTACACGTCCCGCTTATAATTATGCTACTATGATATAGTAAGTATAGTAAAAGCGGCTTAATTACCACTCGGACGATTCAATAATTACACATATTCCGTTAGATACATTTTTTTCACTTTTTTTTCACATTTTGTTTTTTTTTCTGTATCGAATCGTTTCACACGAGTTAGCGTGTGTGTATGGTAGTTTTTTTTTTTTTGGTTTTAGTACGTGGACATCATGACGATGATGACGATACGGATAGGAAGAAAAGGGGGGTGAGTGGGTCGGTGGTGGGGGGGAGGGGATATAAACCTGGACATTCCCTAGGGAGTTACGGGACATAAAATCGAGCGTTTCTCCCTTTTTCTATAGTATCCATATAGTGGGTATATAGAATAGAAGAGACTGTGCAGACGAGTGGCGTCGAAATGTCGCCGATTCCAACTTCCTCTTTCGACCTCTCTTCCCATTTTTTTTTTTCCTTTTTTTTTTTTTGTCTTCATCCCTTTTTCGCCCTTATTCTACACGCTAGACTACCACCAACCATTCGACGCATCAATCTTGACAGCTGACCCATCGTCTTTCTTCCTTCCTATCATCCCTTATTCGATCCAAACAACCCTTAAATGTTTTTCTATTTTTATTTTTGATTCTTGTGTTGTTTTTTTTTTTGGCTATTCCTCTCCCTCATTTTTATTCTCCATTACTCCTTACCCCTCTTACGTTGAAATCCGTAGTATAGGTATACTCATCTACTTTGATTACTACGCACAGTAAAAAGATGAGGGGTTGAAATTAGGGGAAATTTAAGGCAGGTAGGCGATCAACCGTTACATAAATATACCATACATATGTATAGGTATATAAGTAACATATTACTATACATAACGTTGGATAGCCTTACCATGCTGTTTTATATATGCGTGCAAAGAATATAATAGCCGACCATTTATGACTGTAACCCTCAACATATTATCCTCTCTATGCTATAATAATCCTTCGGCTTTGATTTCTCTTTCTTTTTTTTTTTGTTTCATGTATACCTTACGGTTCTTTACCGACTCAATGAACTCGCCTTATGTTATCCTAAAAGTTTTTCACCCTCACCATACGAAACCGTACAGACAATTTCCGACTTTATATTATTAATGATTTTGTTGATCTCCCGTTCGCGGGTTTATTTTCAAAATTAAACCCTCGTAACGACGAGCCACGCTGGAGAAAGGTTACAGGTTAGATGTGTCGAGGTGTATTTCAGATGCAGAAATACCTGAACTTTTCTACGAATTTTTTTTTTGAATTTAATTTTTACTTACTTCGAAATCCAATTTCATCGCCGAGAAATTCGACTACGTGTAAATTTCATTCCCGCCTCCCCATTCAATTTCTACAGGTCAAAAATTGTCGGACAAACAATCGAAGGTTATTAGTATACCTAATTCTGGTACAATTGCTCAGCAGTTTCTTCAAAGTATAACGCGAATCAAACAAACTTATTAGACATATGCTCGATTTTCGTTTTTCTTTTTTTCCTCGAGACACCCCAAATATAGACAGAGTAGAAGCTAGAGCGAAAAATAGAAAAAAATAAAAAATAGGCATCACCCTGCAGCAGAGTCATAACAGCTCATAATCTGTCTAGTCAGGGTAAGGTATATATGTGTGTATATGTACAGTGTGTTGTATAATTGGGGTTGGGGTTCAGAACGCTTTTCTGAGCCTGCAGAGTTCACCTTTCTCTAGTGGGTTGTCGTTTCGTTGCGGGGGAGAAAGAGAGACGTAGACAGGCCAAAAAAAAACTAAAACTAAAAAAAAAGAAAAAGAAAAACAGAAACGAGGGGGAAAAGGGCTCGAGGGGTGCCTCTCTCCTTCCTCCCTTTACGACTACCTACGCTTATTATATTCATTCCATGGTGCATGGTGACCGCCGACGGAATAGAAAAACGCCATATGGTCATGCAGGTGTACCACACAACGATTAGGAACTACTTGAATTCATTTACATTAATGCCCCCTGAACTCCGGGGATCCCCTGATTTTTTTTTCTTTCTTATTTTACTTTTTTTTTCGGGATTTTTTTAATTTTTTTTTTTGCTCTTGTGCAGCGCAGGGATAATTTTCTCTCGCGATTCTATCTTCACACAGGTGTCAATGCGGGTACCGGGTGGGGTTTTTTTTTTTTTTTTCTTGTCAATTTTCTCAACGTATCGACGAAATGATTATCGATGAAATTTTTCTATTTCCGAAGAAAAAAAAAGAAGAGACGAACGGAAAGAAGAAATGTGAAAAAAAAAAATCGGACCGGCGATTTGAAAATATATATGGTAAAAGGTGAGTGTGCTACCTGTATTAATTTGAAGCATGAATGCATATCGTGCAGTGTTGGTTTTTTTGGTTGCAGCGAACCAGCACCTGTGCTATAATATATATTGAATGTTAATTTCGATTCGGTTAGATTACAGAGCGATTAGGATTATTTTCTGGGGATACGCATTAATGATTCGAAAATTAGCATAGATCAATCTATTAGATTTAAATTTACGATTATTCAAACACGTTAGAGTGAGTAGAGCTTTTTTCACCATCGTATAGATACACATGCGCGTATTGAATCGAATAATTATCCACATATATATATAAATGCCGGGGTAGGTAACATGTGGTTTCATTCTCATTGCCATTAATCGTCACGATTTCCGTCCATTTTTTTTCATTCTCAAATTTCTTCGATTTACGTTTGTTGCTATCATCTCCTTTTTTTCGATTGTTCTTTTTTCCTTTTTACGCGTGGCACGAAGCATCAGAGAAAGAAAACTAGAAAAGAGAAAGAGAACGAGTTTGAAAAGAAGGAGGAAAAAGGAGGAGGAGGATCGAGGGGATTTCCTGGTGCCTACGCCGTTTAAGTGGTACGCGTAGCACAGTAGCAGCCAGTCCTCGAACCCACACCTGCATAGGTCAGTCTTACCTGTCGTTATCCGAGAATCTCATCTATAATATTAAAAGAAAAAACAGAAAAAAAATCTTATACCTGAGGGATTTTTCTGATTATTTATTACGACTTTTAAAACTCCACCGAATTCACCTCACGTGATACACACCATCTAGGTTTCCAGAAATTTATCTTTATTCGAAAAAAAGAAGGAAAAATTATTTTCGAGTTCTTTTTTTTTTTTTTTTCTTTTTAAATCCTGACCAAAAGTCATATACGTTTCAACAAATATCCTCCCTACAGCTTTGCGGATCCTGAAAGCGTGGATTTCTTCTTGATTCGAGAAGAAAATTTTTTTTTCAAATAAATAAATAAAATATGAATAAAAAGAGATACGGAGATGAGAGGCAGATATACAGATGGATGGATGGATAGATGGATGGATAGATGGATGTTTTAGCTGTTTTTGAAACCTGAACTTCTAGCTGTGCATACGAGATTGTAAAACTGGAAGGTCTTCGCTCCGGGGCTTCGATATAGAAGTTATAGTATAAGATGTAAGAAACTACAAGACTACCTTATATACCTGAGCCACTTTAACAAGTTGCTTCCTAACAACCCCCACCTTTTTCCTTCGAACGTCCTTTTTTTCTTTAACCCACCTATACCGATGTGACGCCAAGAGAAGATACCTGTTGGGCGCCCTGAATGTATCCTTGATCATCCAACGTTGAGAAAACTGTAACTTTGATACTCTTCGATTCTTTTCTTTTCTCCTCCTCCTACTTTCTTTTTTCCTCCTTTCTTTCTTTCTTTTTCCTTATGTCGCGCAGTAGTATCCCTACGACAAATCCGTGTTCCAATATTTCCGAACTAGCTCACGTGATTGTCAAGGACGGGAAACCGAAACGTCCTGATAAAGGATATGAATGTAATTCCTGTGATAATGAAATTCTGGACATTCTCCACGTCTCTTAATATTATCTTCTCCAATTGTCCTGTACCTTCTTTCTTTCATTCTTCCTTTTTTTTTTTGTATTTGTCTTTTACATCTCTCGTTACATACCCGGTTCGATTTGACTAAGAAAATTTCATTAATTAAATAATTTCAAAATTAATCTCATCAGAGATAATTTCACCGCTATCTCCGTTTACCGCGAGGTAAAAGAAAAAAAAAAGCGGAAAATCGACTCGACGGAAATAAATCCTTGCAGAAAATGGGGGGTGGGGTGGTAACAGATGCTGTTCTGACCAAGGCATCTAATATCCTCTCTATCTTTATTTCTCAACCCTTTGGTTTTTTTTTTCTTTTTTCAATTTTCGTTTCCCAAGAACGGCGGGGGTGGATGGGGGAAGGAAATAAATTTCGGTCTTTTCGTCCTGTGACCGACATACGATGTAAAGAATCGCGTGAGAGAGAAGAAAATGGACGAAAAAAAAGGTAAAAGTTTTATGTCCTACCTATACGATAGCGTACGAGTTAATTGGAAGATTTTTTTCCCCCCCTTACTTTCTTTCTTTTTCTACGCAGGAAAATCCTCGTTAAGAAATTCTTCTTCTTTATTTCTATTTTTTTTTTCTCTTTCGTTACGCTTTTCCTTTCCGCAATTCCGAGGGAATCCTTGTCGCGTTCCTCGTACCCTCCTCCACTTTCTTTTTCCAAACCACTTTATTCACAATGTTTCGTTTCGCGTGGACATTATTATACGTAGAAAAGTAAAAGAAGGATGGATAATAGAATAAAATAGAATAGAATAGAATGAAATGCAATAGAACAAGGGGATTCTGCAGGAGTTTCACCGTTACGGCTGATTCTGCTGCTCCTGTTGCCGCTGTTCGTTTCGTTCCCGCTGGTGTTGCAGCTACTACAAGAGCTGCTAGATACCATTCGCATCACATGACCGTACGGGATGAGGATAAATTCTCGGCAATTCCTGCAGCTTCCACACAACTGTACGCGTGCGGGAGGTAGTAGGACGTGGAAGTGTTGCCCCGCGCGGAGTGAGGTAGTAGCAAACACCAGATCGAGCTTAACGGAATGCAATTTGGAACCACCACCACCGCCCCACCCCCTTTCCACTTCCCTCCACTTCGCCCTGCTCGCGCCCTACAGTCAACTATCAACGTTATACAACAGTTTCTCCTCTCCAGTCGAGGTATCTCGCGTCATTTCGCTTTATTGGTTTCTCACCCCGCGCCGCTCTGCTCTCTGCTCTCTGCTCCGCTTCGCGCGTACGTGTGCGGCCGTAACACGCGGCCGCCAAAAAGAGGACTTCTTTTTCCTCTTCTTCCTCTTCCGTTTTTCAAAAATTATTATATTACACGGATTTTATTCGTTCAATCTCTCTGAAGCGCGAGGTAAAGAAGTTCAAAAAACTGACGTAGAAAATCATACGACACACTACTTTTACAATTAGTATAAGAAAACAGGTGTGGCTGTGCGGTGAAAAATCGCGTGCGGAATTTAATCGTTCCTTTTTTTTATTTTTGCTTCGGTGACGGGCAAATTTTTTAGCAATACACGTAGATACACGTAGGTACAGTTTCTGTAAGTTCGGCAACTACCCGGATAGGGACGCGATGCGATAGCGCAAAAGGCAAAATCGTGATCTGCGTGATCCCCGCGATGATGACTTTGGTTCGCAAACATGCGTCCTAATTTGCGGAGTAGTTAGGACGATGGATAGGTAGGTATGTACACGTGCGCGTATGAAAATACATGTACATGTGCATATTCACGTGGACGCAATAGCATCATGGCGAAGAACGGCTGACTGTGCATTAGCTGCATAAACAATGCATTATTAAGGGTACACAGAATGTCCGTTACTGTTGATCTATTTGCTTGAGTGATATATATCTGTAGTGCGGTACGTAGTATATGTATATCTGTATCGAAACGCGGATAAATTGACGACGGTGAGGTTGAAATTATTGCGAAAAAAAAAAAAACGAACGAACGAAGCCGGAAAGATCTGTGAAAATTTGTTATATAGTATATCCGATCAAAAATTGAACTCGAGGCGTAAAAAATTTCATGATATCATTTCAAAAAATGGAGAAAAAAAAAAACACAAATTTCTCCGCGATCGTCAATGGGATAAAAATTTTCGAAAAGATCGCTCAATGGATGACAAACGAGCCTTTTGGACGCGAAGCAAAGAAAAAACAAAAAAATGTAAAATAAAATAAGAGAAGAGAAGAGAAGCTTGAAAGAAAACCTGAATCGTGTCTGCTTGCAGCAGGTCATCGAGCGTTTTATGCATTTCTTCTTCATCTTTTTCTTTCTCCTTTATACACTTCATTTTTCCCTCTCTTTCTATTTCTGTTGGTTTTTTTTTTGCTTTTTTTTTCTTCTCTTTCGCTAATAGAGAGTATTTTGCACGTATAGGGTACGCGTATCCGTGACTAGCAGTCTAAGCGAAACCTCCTATTGTAAGTTATATTGTACGTCATTTCGCACGGTGTATTTCTCCTGTCCAGCTTAAGCCGCAAACGCCACAAGTCGACGCATTTCCGCGTACATGCTTCGATTGATATCTAACAGCTATGGCGTATGCAAATTCGCACAGTATTTCAAATCATATATATCTATGTAAGCATTTTATGAGGATTTTTATTTCAACTCGACATCTACGATTTCATCGGCATTTGACTCCGTTTTCTATTCTTTTTTTTTTTCATCTCATCATTTTTCTAGGTTCAAATCAGATTTCAATATACATATACTTTTCACTCTTTCAGTTATTCATTTTCTATTTGCTTTTTTGTTACAATTTTTTTTTTTTTTTTTTAAATAAAATTTTGAAAATTTTGTCCGCTCGGAGTTTTACGGACATCGTTATGCTCGGTATAAAAATGTCGTTGATGATTTATCAAAAATTATTGCCATATATTACGCGCGGTGCACAGTGCACAGTGTATGCAGTTCGTTCGTACTGCAGTGCGGTTTTAATTAATAAAGGTCTAGGTAATTACTGTAATTAGTTGGGTAGCGCATACATGTATATATCCACGTACACACATACACACGTGTGTTTGCTCACCATACGCGGAAGAGTCACGTCATCAAAACTGTGCAACACTGGTGAAACGTTATAAAGCAAGCAAGCAACAACAACAACAACAATAACGCGCGAAACACGGGATGCATTATATGTAAATGGGGGTACGATAACGTCAAATCGACGTCATCACTCGAGGATGCATGTTGGGGGCTGGAAACTGCAGTCGTCCTCTCTCTCTCTCTCTCTCTCTGTGGTATTGTTGTTCTTGTTTTTGTTGTTGTTATGTATTTGAAAGAGGGGTTATTCGAAATTGCCGGGCGATAATGAAACCGATGCAATACGTTCGAAAAACGTATAGAGAGAACGTTAGAAATATATGTACTGCATACCCCATTGATACACGGGGGCGGAGAGGGGGGAGGGACCGGGGGATGGATTGCCGGCAATAATTAATCGCGAACTTCAATTCTCTATCACGTTGCCGCTGTTTCGATACAAATTATACGCACATCTACGTATAGGCTGTTCACTGACAATGAGGTACGCTGCCGGTTTGGCCATGTACCTGACGCTCGTTTTTACTCTATACCTACTACCTAATAATTACCACCTTTTTGTAAGTGCATTTAACAAAAAGAATTAGTCATCGATAATTCACTCGGGTCAAGGATCATCGTCATCTCCGTTATTGCCATTATCATCATCACCTGCGGCCGGTTTATGGGGTTGTAAAAATAAATCACGAAACGCGTTTACACTTTCTAATTCTATATTATATACGTAATATAATTTCGTAAGGGCAAATGTACAGGGTGAGTCGCCTCAAAGGTCCGATTTGGGAGGAGCCTCGATTGGCTGAGGCTTCCCCTCCCTCCATTCGTACCGGTTATCTTCAAAATTCCGACTAATATTGGAAATATTCGAATGTCCTGCTACCTGATCGCTGATTGGCAACAGGAATTTTAAAAATGACTAGTAAGAATGGACGGGCACGGAACCTCAGCTGATCGAAGCTCCTCCCAAATCAGACCTTTGTGGCGACTCACGCTGTACAATCATTGAAACAGAATGGTTTGAGAAAAATACTAATTTATTCGGATTCGGAGGTAATCGGTAGTTTTGGTATCGAGTTAAAGAAACGCTCAGAATTCGAAATAATCCTTATTATTCTCCTTCTCCTCGACCCCCTTAGTTACTTGAAAGTATAATGAGAATGAATTGAGGCATCAATTTCACGGGGGTTCTTAGTTCAGACAATCAGCAATTTGCAGTTTATAAAGACCTCGATCTAGTTTAAATAATACTTCTTTATCGCTCAGTAGTCCTAGTTTGACGGGCGATGCGACTGACGGGGGTGGAAGAGAACGGAGGAGAATGTTGAGTAAAAGAGTGATAGTGACGACTACGACGACGACTACCGCTACGTATTATTGCAGAGCGAACGTCGTAAAGTTAAGTAGTGCCCTCCGGGTGCGCAACTACTGTTCTCTTCTTTGCTTCAATGCTTAATATGCGGATAGGCTTGCAGCCAAGCTGTTGGCTGTATAGAACTCGAGTCCAAAGTATATACGAGAAAGAAAAGAGAAAGAGATAAGATAAAAAAAAAAAGGAAATCATCGCTAACGAAAGAAACCAAGAGAGAGAGAGAGAAAGTAAAATAGAGATAAAAATTCGGAGGGGTCCACCGTTTCGTTTAGTGGCTTAGGCTGTGGATTTAAGGAGTTTTATACAACGCCGTTCAAAAGAATATAATCGTTGTACTAAAACGATGAGCCGCAGCCAACGTATATGTGTATATTAAACATATGCACATATATACGCGTATATTTTCATAAATATATTACTAAGGGGGTAGTAAAGGGGTGGTCACAAAAAATACGTGACAAGCCGAACGTTTTCTTTTAGTTTTCAACCCCTCCCGAACCTGCACGATGAAAAGATGGCGCAAAAAATATACGAAAGAAATTCAAAATACACTCATCGATTTTTTAATATCATCTTCAAAAATCATGTTTTTTCTCTTTCCTTTCATGTGTACGGTATTCGGAATTTAAATTTTTATCTTCATTATTATTATTATTGTTATATCGTAATTTTAATTTCATGCCGGTTTATATATTTTATAATCCGCGTTAGGAAAAAGAATATATACGTGTATAGAGAAAGAAATAAAATGGAAGAGAAGAAGAAGAAAAAAAAGATAAAGAAGATGAAGAAATAGGATTAGCCACGTGCGCACTCCGAGATACGATTTATAGATTTATTACATGTTTTTTCTCTATTAGGAGAAGAATATCGTGTCGACCAAAAATGCATCGGAGTAAGAAAAAATAAAGACAAAAAAGAAATTTGACAATAAAACAGTAGTGACTCGAGAAAGCTGGGAGGGAAAAAAAAATGGCGGACAGCTTATGGAAGGAGTCCGCGGTTGTAGGATATACATATATTTTTTCCTTAAATCAGTCTTCGACATCTAGCGCCTTTTGGTTTAAATGCCGTCATCTTGTTATCTCGAAAACCGTTGGTGGCGCACGACGGTCTGTAAGTTTATTGGCCTAATTTAAATAACAGGCTCGGTAGTTTCTTCTCTTTACAGGGATGTTATTTCCCTCTTTCATACCCCTGCAATTTCGCATTCATTTCTCCCAATCTTCCCCCCTTTCTTCTTCTTCTTCTTCTTATTCTCCTTTTTCTTTTTTCTTCTTCTCTTTTACCGCATCTTGGTTGTATATCTCTAATCTTGACACCCCGAACTTGCGCACCTATACGTATGTATGTACACATAGGTTTGCAGAAATACGCGGGCGGTGTATATATCGTCCTCGGCATTCTTGATGAGTTGAAGGATTTCCTGAAGAGTGTAGATTTTTTTTTTCTTTTCTTTTTCTTTTATTTTTTATTACATTACCACCCCTCATAGAATTTATCTGACTGCTACCTCCTCCTCCACCCCCACCCTTTCTATTTCCCTTCGAGCGAATGTGAACGAAAGTTTTTTACCTCCGGGTATATGCATGGCATCGTTCATCCAACGTCTGACGCCGGTTTTTACTCCTCTCAATGCAGATTGAGCTTAGAAAAGAAGAATGAATATATATATCTTCCCCAGTTGCAAATTGGACTTGCAAATTTTCCACGTTATACGGATAGGTAGGTAGGTAGGTGGGTGGGTATATAGGTGGATAGATACCTCATTCCCGACAAGGAGAAATGCGAAGAAATACACGCGTATACGTATAACTAGATCAATCGGTCGAAGGGGTTGGTTGAGAAATGAGGGGGGAAAAAAAAGGTGAAACGAGATAAAATTTGATGCGTGTCACGGGAAATACAATTGGTAAATTTGACTGACTTTCGATCAGCGCATAAATTATTTTCAGAAATCTAATTCCTCACAGTTTTATCCGAGGGGGTAACCACTCGATACATAGGTGTCCCAACCATTTCACATTTCACAACTATTTTACATCATTTCATACCATTTCATGAGTATTCCACTAATAAGGATATCTCGATGGGATTTATTCCTAGCTTGATTCACTCGACGGATTCCTTAGATTTTTGTCGATTTTGGGGTCAAAAATCGACATTTTTTTAAATCGATCGCATGACCCTTTTCTAACGTATTTTGATCTCAGGAATTCGAATCCGAAAGCTAAATTGATCTATCTAGAAAATTGATCGAGTTATCGCCAATTTATCGCTCTGAAAAGTGAAAAAATGAGGATATTTTGATAGGATTTATTCCTAGCTCAATTTGATCGATGGATTCGTGTTCCTGGGCTCAAAATACGTCAGAAAAGTGTCCTACGATCGATTTTGAAAATACTTCATTTTTGGCCCAAAAATCGAAAAAATCCAAAGGGTATAGATTTTTTAGGGCCTTAGATTTTTGTCGATTTTGGGGTCAAAAATCGACATTTTTTTAAATCGATGGTAAGACACTTTTCTTACGTATTTTGACCTCAGGAACACCAATCTGCAAGCAAAATTGAGCTAGAAATAAATCCCATCGAGATATCTTCATTTTTTCACTTTTCGAAGCGATAAATTGGCGATAACTCGATCAGTTTTATAGATAGATCAATTTAACTTGCAGATTGGTGTTCCTGAGCTCAAAATACGTCAGAAAAGTGTCATACGATCGATTTAAAAAAATGTTGATTTTTGACCCCAAAATCGACAAAAATCTAAGGTATACCCCTTTGGATTTTTTCAATTTTTGGGCCAAAAATGAAGTATTTTTAAAATCGATCGCAGGACACTTTTCTGACGTATTTTGACCTGAGGAACGCGAATCTGCAAGTTAAATTGATCTATCTATAAAACTGATCGAGTTATCGCTAATTTATCGCTCCGAAACGTGAAAAAATAAGGATATCTCGATGGGATTTATTCCTAACTTGATCAACTTGACGGAATCGTGTTCTTGAAGGTCAAAACATATTGTAACAAAACATTTCATACCATTTCACACCATTTCAGACCATTTCATGAGCATTCCAATAGTATTTCATATCATTTCAAAATTGACTGTCCCAAGTATTTCACAAGCGGTTACCCCCTCGGTTTTATCCGATGGCGAATTTTGTAAGACGAACGAAATATCTTGGAAATTATTGATAAGAAATTCTCTCTTTTTTTTTTATAGAAAGTTCGGGACAACATTTAAGTTTACCTAACCTTAACCTTACATCAAAGTGGGAGGTAAAAATTATTCTTTCATTGGCAAATTGAGTGGAGAAAAAATTCCCCGTTTCAACATGGAAAGGGGGGTTGATTCGTTCGAGTGACGCATGTGGGTGTTTTCTATCCGGAGTTGATAACCGGTTAAGTGGCATCGGATCGGCATTCGTTTGACGAGTTAATGGCAGTAGTATATTTATAGTAAAAATTATTGCAGTCTCATTATCGCGGAAACCATCCTATAACAGGGTAACAACGCCATATGACGATAATAACTATATTTAAATATTATACCGAAACGTGTAGAGCCAGTTATCCAATAAAATATATATTTTTTTCTTCTCTCTTTTCTCGTCATGATCCACGTGTTTCATTGTCATTTCACTCTTACCCCTCACCACCCTTCACCTTTTCCACGACTCTAATTCTCTTTCCACGAATTGCGTTCTCCCGATCGTTATAATTTAAATTTAAATACCACGTTTAATAATTCCGTAGAAATGTCTTTTTTTTTTTTACAACATTTCTGTGCACACACACCATGGCAAAAGAAAAATTTCCTTAACGCGCCATCGCGTATTTTCCCCCTTTTACCCCGAAGAACGACAAAATAGAATTGTGGTGAGTGAGGTCATGGTAAAATTAAATGCAACTGTTGGTATATAGAAAATAAGTAGACTCTGCAGCACGCTTCTCATTTGAAGAATTGCGGTGGTTTTAACCCCCCTCACAAATTATAGTGATGATGGTGGATGGATTTAGGGTTAAGAAATTAATTCGTTTATGGTGTTTTCCGTACCGCGTACCGCATACAGCCGCGTCCATATGGACACCATCGGAATGAATCAGGTAATTAATTTATGAATTTTTGTTGCCGTCCAAAATAAGGGGTGCGGTATAAGTTCTGAAGAAAAGAAAAGTGAGGAGGAGGAGGTTTTCCATAAAAGGATATATTCAGACTGTATTATATTTATCATGATCTGTCAACGCGAAGACGGATTACGGATCTTTTCTGAAGTTTAGTATTATGTAGCAGAAATGGGGGGTTATAATAATTAATATTTATCCGAAAGGAAAATTGAACTTGGTTCATAAACTCCTCGGTTATATAAGTATCCCTTACTCCTTCACCCCACCACCCCCCACCACCTCCCCGTTGCATTACTTTTAGGGTGGTCGAAATCATGAAAGATTTATTTTACCCTATACGTACGTTTCCTATCATATGCGTTCGATTATTTAAAATTTTAAAATGTATACCGCAATGTTGTATTACACTGTTGTATAATAATAGGATGTAATATCGCATCTATATGGTGTGTGTATACATATTTATATGATGACATGGTTTCTTATTATAGGGGATGAGAAAAGTGGAGGAAACAAACTTTGCTGCTGTTGCTGTTGCTGCTGCTGCTGCTGTACTTTAGATTGCAGGTAAGAGGTACGTTAGTGGGATCGTAATACGAATATAACTCACTTATTTATGGTCTTTAATACGTTATCACTTTCAAAACTAACCAACTTCATTACATTCATGACGATGAAGCAAAAAGGATAAGAAGAAATATCGTCAAATATTCACCGCACGATCATCCCTTTTATCCATATAAGAAGTGGAGAACTTAAGTTCATTTTTTCTTTCGTTTCCTTTCTTTTTTTTTCCTTTTTTAAAATCGCCGTAGAATAAGAAGCTAAAAATTAAACGTTAAAAAAAAAAAAAAAGAAGAACAAAGTATCCCGGGGTCAAGACTCTGGGCTGTACTGCATTTGATTATAGCACGGTATATGAAATAAAAAAAGAGAGAAAAGAAAAGAAAAAGTCCTGACAAACCTCGTAGGCATGTCGGCATAGATTATATACGTAGATACATATGTATATCCATCCTTCATATATATGTACACAGATGTTGCACATATGTGGGCAGATATAATGTCGTACGTATTTATAATGTGAAGTAAAGGTAGGCGGGGTGTATCATTCCTTTGAAATTACAGCTAATATCATTTCACTCCCCCAAAGAAAAAAATAGACGCTCGTCTGAGAAGTTTTGCTCATTGTAACAGAGCTACCTGAATACAAGAAGAAAGACATTCTTTCCGCGTGAGTTTTCTGTATAGTCAGTCGTCTTTCCTTCTCTCTTTTTTTTTTCATTTTAATTCGGTAAAAGAATTTTGTACACATGAACAAAAATGATGTGCGTGAATAAAATTGGTCGACGAAATTTTGCGGAATGTGTAAAAAAAAAAAAGTGAAAAATAATTGCTAGTCGAAGAAGATATGGGTACATCAAAAAATGACTTTTCGTTTTAGTGGTAGAAAAAAGAAAAGAATAAAATAAAATAAAATAATTAAACCCTTCAGAAAACGAACATTGAAAATGTATAGAGAGCCCTGTACGGATAAGTTAATGTAGTTAGTGTGACAATCGAAGCATGTCGAAAACTAGGTATGTTATATATATATGTATGTATGCCTGTATATACCTATATATCCTCATCCCCGTGTTCTGCAGCGCGTACGCTTTGACCGTGACCAGAAGAGCACCGGTTGACGTGCGTGTGTCACCGAGAATCGCCCTCCGCCCTCGCCTCATGGATGCATGCCGCGCGAACCGCCCTCACGACACGCGATCCTCCTCTCTACACCCCTCTACTTTTTTCCCCCCCCGTCCGACCCTGGTTCTTTTTTTTAATTTCAACATTTTTTTTGTACCCTTTTTAATTTCGTTCGCTCCTTCTCTTTCTCAGCACGCTTTACGTGCGTAAGGGTTGAACGGGGAACCAAAGAGTTTATGCGCTTCTGGGGATTGAGCGTTCTTTTTTTTTTTTTTTTCTTCGGTGTGGAATCGAAGATCAATCTTTGATGATATTTTGACCAATTTGAAAAAGACAAGAACCAAAATCGATGGTTTTTTTCTAATTGTTTCCTGAGAAACTTTGTTTGCTCCGTAAAAAGAAGACGCATCGGAAAGTGAGATGGATAATAAATTGTGGTGTCGGCGGTCATGGGGATAGTTTTTTTTCTACCGAAAATAGTTATATGCGTATACGAGCTGCGGGTTGTATAGATCCAGGTATATTAATTTACAAAGAGAATATAGAAAATCCGAGTCTTGTGAAACTCTGGATAGTAGGGTACCCGATGATCGTAGGCGACTATGGTTTACGGTATCTACTAACCGTGTGATCGTGTGTCCATCCCAACCTTCCTCATATATGTACATATATATGAATATATATATCATGTATATAGGTGTATATATTCCATGTAGTGTATTCGTTGATATTGTGGCCAAAAAGGGAGTAGGTACAACGCGTCGTGTCACCCAACGCCTATGGAAACCCTAGACCTTGTCGTTAACCAGGAGAAACAGCAGCCAACAGCTTCAACGGCGGCAGAATGAGATGGAAAAGTAAAAGCAACCATATAGAATCATGAAGAGTGGTGTGTGAGCAGTGGTGGTTCTGGAACCTAAACCCATATGAACCATCATCCATGTACAACCATAATATTCTCTTCATATGGTACCATGAAGAGTAAGTAACTTGATACAAATTCAAGCCTAGACACTACACTTGTGGCATGTGCCTCCTCATTCGTCATCATCAACCGATCTCAGGTATAATACCTTCTGTGTGAATACGAAAGAAATACCTAAATACTTTTTTCATCGTTATTTCGTATCGGTTGACAATTATTTTTTAAATAAATGGATAATGAAATGGTCAATTACAATGTAATATAGGTGAATGGATACGTTAGTGTCATTGCATCGATGTCAAGTGGCGATGTTGATGATGATGATGATGATGAAGATGAAGAAGAAGATAATGATGATGATGATGACGGTGGTGGTGGTGGTGGTGGTAAACCGAATGTGGTGGAGGTTGTTAAGCCTAGTTGAGGAGAGAATTGGACGTTGAATGTGGCGCGTGCTTCTGCTACTCGGTCACGTACAACTAAATAAGCCTTTGCTCTTTTATTATATTATCTGTTATTACGTACTTATTGGCTTATTGTAACTAATAGGGGTGGCTAAGGTGACGACGATGCACCGAGTCCACCGTCATGTGCGTTGGAAAGAACCAGAAAAGTACCGAAAAATTATTATCATCAAATTAATTTAGTCTAGTTTTTTTTTCTCTTCATTTCCGAAGTAAGGAAGGTGGAGAAGTGCAGGATGCAATTATTCCAGAGGTATGATCCTGTTGGCGTACCGGTGCATCGAGTAACGGAAAACAAACCAATCTGACCTCGTGGAGAAGGAAGAAGAATAAGAATAAGAAGATGAAGAAACGGGTAGCTCGCGCGCGCGTCTTGAGAAGAGAGATAAATATATTACCATATAATAGTGCCTCGCGGGTACTGCGGAGCGTGAGCTACGTCGCGGTTTTCTAACTGGCTACTATACCTCATCGTTTCTTTGTCTATTACGATCGACTTATCATTACTAAGGATGAAAACTCTAGACGCTGGTCTCCGGAGCCCTAATAAATGTTTTATTTAAACATATCATCCGAGAGATCTCAGTGGATGACAAGAGATTTCGATGGGTTTTCAATTCGATAATCAGAACGAGTAGTTCTCTCTTCATCTTTCTCTTACCGATTATAGTAACTACTTTCTCATTCGATCGTTTCTGATCCGAGTAGCACGTGACCGTAGTAGAGTGTTTACAGAGGCGAATAACCAGCACCAGCACCAGCAGCAGAGGCAGAGACAACAGCTAAGCTGAATCCCTCGTCCAGCTGGGGTCCCGGGGTCCCCGGGGTTCCGAACACTACTCCTAAGAACAGTCGACACCACCACCACCTTCTCTCTTTTTCCCAACACATGGGGAGATGAATATAAGCCAACCCGTGGACTTGGACATGGACACGCACATGTCAAGCTGTTAGCTGCTGGTGGCTGGCTCGCTGGAAGTCAGGCAGGCAGCAGCTCGACTGGGCGCGCGGTTAATACGCGTATAAACATTAAGATCGCATACGTATGGGCGGTGCGTGCCCGACGACCCCGTCGTGCGTACGGTTGCGGGTCGCCCGCCGTTGCTTGCTCTACGGTAGAGTCCCGCGAGGAGCCAATGAACTTCACCTCGCGAAGCAAACTCCAAGTAAACCCGAGTATAGTCGAGTTAAGTCGAGTCTTGAGTCAAGACTCTTTCCCACATGGATACGCTCACTGACTTTCGATCTTCGCTCACTGTTTTACAATTCTTTGGTATATAAGTTACACCACTGTACGTACCTTCTCCTCGTCCTTTTCTCACTCTCAGCTATTACTCTCTCCATCCAACGTGTACGACTCTGTGTACATGATGCGTATAATCGTACGCTAAGTTTACGGTTTACGATATCTTCTCCTTCTCTTCGCCCTTCTACTCCTCAACTGCACCCGACGTAGCACCCGCCACTCTTTCACCATCGTAATAGTAGGAGGTACGATGTGATTGCAAAAGTGGTCAGTGACACGAACGCGTATATAGCGATATTACACTCTTCCAGGATAATAGACGAAAAAGAAATTCATCATCATGGGCTACCAACGATTTCAAGGATCGAACATCGAACATCGAACCGCGATTGGAACTTAGACCAAGAAATGCGAAACAACATCATCATCATCATCATCATCATCATCATCATCACCATCATCGCTTGACCACTACCTCAGCTGATAGCGACCAGTCTCGAGTGCGGTCACCGGTCTGGTTTCGCGATTTTCTGCGTTTGCCGTATCACCAGCTCAGGAGCTCACTTTCATCGGATCGTGTTCACGTTTACGTTCTACGTTTTACGTTTTACGTTTTACGTTTTACGCTACGCTGCTCTTACGATTGTGTTTACATAATCTCGGGACACATAGGATACGCATACATGTGAAGAGAGATAGGTTGCACCTCCGATGTACCTTATAGTTAACTTCTGGTCTGCTACAAAACACCGTACAGTACAGTGGAGCATACATACAGGTGCGCCCTCATTTTTAAGACTGGACTGAGGTCTACGAGCGTTGTATATGAAGTTGGAAGTAACCGACCACCGCCTTTTCAACACTACCAGGAGTCGCGGTGTAGTAGCTACTGTTGAGTACCCAGCATATTCTTTTTTGTTTTGTGTAAGCCTTCCAGAGTATGGTTAGTTTTTGCGTTTAGCAGTTTATTTTTTCATTCGTTTATCTTTTTACTTTTTGCTCCAACAATGATTCTTCTTTCTTTCCATATTTTTCTATCAGAGAAAATTACTTTACGAGCTGATGTGAGTCAAAAGAGTTAAAGTCACATGGTCAGGACTCTGTCATTATCTGTGCTCTGACCCTTGCAGACGACAACCTGCGCCCCAAGTTCTTCACTAATACCGATGCGGTTTAAGAAATGTAATCATCCGATATCATTTGTAGTCTAAAAACTTGAAGACCACTTTTCTTTCCATCATAGGCTTAGGAAAACGAACTTAAACGCATCTGGGCTTATCTGTGCACTAACAGCAAATACGAAGAGAAAAACATGTGTTATTTGAATTTATCGTACATGTGTGAATACACATACGTACGTTGAGCGTCGCTACGTATGTCAGACTCGTCACTTCAACTTCAGTTCTACGACGGACTGACAGTACCGATAACGCCCTCAACACAAGACGGGCGGGTTCCAGTTGATCCGAATCTACTTTTACTATTTCATCTATTTTCTTCTTCTGCTTCATTTTTTCTTTTTTTTTTCGTTTCTCTAGAGCTTCGATACCATGTTCTTCAGGAGTAGCTCAGTGAGTTGAGTACATATTTTTAGTTTCCCTTAATCTGAAGCAGAAGTAAAAGAAAAAAAAAAAAGTTCGCAGATAAGATGACGAATATGATATTGGGAGGCATAGGTTAGTTTCCTGGGGCAGATTTGATACTACAACTCTTGATGGTTGTGACCTCGATGATCGGCTGGGTGGATGGAAGTAAGAGTAAAAGAAAAAGAAAAGCAAAAAAAGACTAAGAAGAACAAGAAAAAGAAAAGAATCAATTTATTACGGACTACGCTGGTTCCCCACATCCACATGACCAACAGTATTCGGACCTGTAAGGCCTGCAAACAACAGAACAGATCGGAGAGCGCGAGAGGGGAGAGGGTTGAGTAAAAACAAAAAAAAAAAGAAAACAGAAAAAGAGAGATGAAGAGAGAAGCGTGACGAACTGTGGTGTCCCTTTCTTAAAAGAAGGGAGGGTAGGGGGGGCCACGTGGACCCCTCAGAAGAGCAGCCCAGCCAGGCTGGCAGCCGCCCGCGATCGCTGTGCGTTGTAACGCATGCGGCTTCGAAAAACCCCCGAAGAAGAAGTGAGAGATGAGGATAAGAAGAAGGGAGGAGAAAGGGAAAGAGGAAAGAGGGAGGAGGGACCAGCTTTACTGGTCTAAATATAGCGTCACGTTTGCAGACTGAAAAGCGTTGGATAGAAAGAGAGAAAAGAGTAGAAAGGAGATGAAGAAGAAAAAGAAGGAGGAGGAGGAGATGGAGGAGGACAAAAAGACCAGCGTTACTGGTCTCTCCTACATGAACACAATACTCGGTACCTCGTGTATATTATAACCCATCGTAGTATGGTCGGCAACATTTGCGCTTGCGATGGAAACAGTAAATGAGAGAAAGAGAACGAAAGAGAAGACGGACCAGCGTGACTGGTCCGTGAATGTAGCGTCACATTTGCAGCACGAATAGGAGTGCAAAGGATAATGATCACGATGATGATGGTGATTGGGGGAAAAGACGAGCACTGTTACAAGTAGTATTCCTAGTTCAGTCCTTGGATTTGCAAATTATTTGTTCAGCTTCTACAATATTCTGCGTGGACTCGTTGGTTCGGGTTCACAAATTTTCACATCTCCCCATCAACCCCCTTTTTTTTTTTCTTCTGTCTCATGGTGCCGAGAGTTTGGTAGTTAAAAATCCAAAACGATGATCACGAGGAGGCTATAGTCGTCCAATTAAAAGCAGCGCGTAGCTACAGCAGCAACAGAAGCAGTAAAGAAGAAGATGGAGGACGAAAAGAAGAAGAAGAAGAATGAGAGTAGGGGCGGGGGGGATCAGAAGCTGAAGAAAAGAGAAGAGAAGCTGCTGCTGCCGCTGCTGGTCGAGTAACGAGAAAATAAGAGGAACATGAAATAATAAAGATGGGCGTCCGAGATGGCTTAAGAATACGGTAGCAAACCTAAGTTATATTTGATGGGATGATAATTAGTTTTCGAGAGGGAAAAAAAGAGAAGGAGAATGAGAAGTTAAAAAGGAAGAAAGAAAATAGGGACCACAACTGACTGAGAGGCCCCACCAGCCTCCGTCGTATAGCTGTCAGCTGTTCGGTCCACCAAGTTACGCAATCCATAAAGTTTCTTCTGTTTAAAGGTCGCTAACATCTCCGCAAGCCCAATCCTAATTATTTCACTCCGTACAAAGCTTTCTTTCTTTTCATTATCGCATAATAATAATAATCATCATACTTGTCGCTATCATTCTCAATTCGATATATCAAAAATCTTATCTAGATACATGATCTTTTTTTTTTTTTCACTTTTACGGAGCACCCCAGAGTCGAGCCTTTAAATTTTTTTTATTCTTGTTTTACGATTTCTTTTTTGTTTTTTTTATCCTTTCAAATTTTTTTCACAAACTCAGTACGCACTGCAGTTACCCAAAATAGTCATGCGGGTGACGATATAAAAAAAAATGAAAGAAAACAACATTAGTACTGTATACCTTGTTGAAAAAAAAAAAACCCTAGAAGTTTCTTAACCCTTCTTATGAAAAAAGGGGATCATTGGGCCACCAAAACGTTTTTCTACCCCTCCCTGCCCGCCCGCAGTTTTTTTTTCTTCTTTCTCTCACTCCATTTTTCTTGAGCACGAAGCGTAAGACAAACCATCGGTAAAACACACGTTTATAAAAAACAACAAAAAAATGATTTTTTTTCATCCACCGCACATACTATACGGTGTGTATACAATATACGTACCTAGATGACTATAAATACCGTTACAAGAAAAGAAAAAAAACCATGTGCGAGAAAATAATTATTTGTTTAATAAAAATTTGGGATAAATAAGAAATGGGGGTGAAAAAAAAATCTGAAAAGGGGTTTGATTGTTCGTTCATTGTTTTTTTTTGTATGTTAAATTTTTCCATTCTTTCTTTTCTGTTTGAAAGTAGAGTTTCGGGTAATAATCCCCTTGATTCTGGTTTTATTTACGAATCCTCTATATCTGGAGCTATATAAAGTGCAGATCGAGACACGGGGCACCCTTTTCTACTCTTGGCTTCGCTTATGCCTGCAGCCAGTAGTAGCGCGGTAGCTGGTTTTTAACCGGGACTGAATTTTCCGGTACCCAGGGGCGATTTCCGCGAACCGCCCAGTAGTAAAAAACTTCTCTCGCATAATTTAACGCTCTATAGGGTAATACTTGGTTTATAAGGGCAGCTCTCACCCGCTTCCATCCTCATCTCTTTCTCAGTTTTTTTTTTTTCTCTTCTCTTCTCTTCATCCGCGTTATTCTCATTTCTATTTCTTTTCTTTTTTTTTTCTTGGTTCTTTCCAGATCATTTTCTACCGCTTCCTCCTAATTCTTTCTCGACTTTCTTAGTTTTGATTTTTTTTAGTTTTTTTTTTTCTAAAGTCGGTACCCAACGGAGAGACTGTCACTTATATTCCATATCGTGTTGCGGTGCACCACCACTGTCAGTAGGAGAAGATTTTCTATGAAAAGTGCGAGCGACTCCCGCGCTGCACTAAAAATGCTGCAGATAAATGCCAACTCAGCTCTCTGGATCTCTGCCAGAGGCAAGATCATAATTCTAGGCGCGTGTCTCAAACTCTATCCAGATAGGGGTATACCTACACATCTCAATGTAAATAGATTTATACTAAACGACGTATATAAAGTTGAGTAAACCGCGGATATAAGAAATTCGTCAGTTTTCTTTTCTCCGTTTTTCGCTCTTATATTTTCTTACGTCTTCTTCCTTTTTTTTTTGTTCATTTTTTTTCTCTTTTCTCAAACTTTGAAAACGATCGGAATCTGCATACGTAAGAGCAGATGTCAAAAAAAAAAAAGAAAAGAAAAGAAAAGATAAAAAAATGCGATTCGTTGCGAATTGATGCGTGTGACGCAACCAAAGATCGCAATATAATATTATATTATACGTAAGACGGATTTGCAGTTTTTTATGTAAACGCGTTTATTTCGCGAATCTCAAGGTAAGATCCGATATAGCATATATATCGATAATCGCGGCCTTGAAATATCGTTCCAAAATATTTTTCCCCCCTTCACTTAAACACACTACATACATATATATATATATTCATATACGTGTATAAGTTTTTAGCGATGTTTTTCGCAATTCGCGAATTAATTTTTCACACACATAAAATGTACTTAACACACGAACAAATTATTGTATATACCTATTCTGAAAATCAAAACACACTACACGATGGAGAAAAAAAAAGGAAAAAAAACCAACAACATCAAAAAAATTCAAATAAATCGGCATATCGATAAACTGCGCGTCGCGAATCATCATCGGCAGAAGAAGCAGCAGGAGCAGGTGGAGAGTAAATAAAAAAAAGAAGAACTGTGAGAAAAAAGAAAAAAAAAGAAGAACGAGATTAATATATTATATTGTTTAATTAAACTTTGGGTGTACACATAGCGATATCGTAATTTGTTACAATTTGTCCGCTATACAAACCTTTTTCACTAATTGGCATTAAATCGGTTAGCGATTGGATCGGATCTGATCTGATCTTTGTTGAATTACGTTAGTTTCCCATTGGACACAAAAGCAGCTATGGTATGCGGTATATAATAGGTCGTTCCAAATTACCTGCACGATACTTGATACTTGATACCGTCAACCCCTACGTTAGGCGCAATTATATCCCCGATATACACATGCCTATATAACTATCTGTGGCAACGAATCTCACCGTGAAAAAAAAAGTAAAAAAATAAAATAAAATAAAATGAAAGAAGAAAAGAAAAAAACAAAATTGAACATTAAATCGCCAAAACTCTATATCTGATTCACCCGTCAGTTTAGATCTGAAGCGATATTAGGCACATGGAATACCTGTAATAATACCATCATTGTGTGTTCTCCTGAAAAAATTATTTTTGACAATCATTTTTTATTATATTTCGGTCCTTTTTTTTTTATTTCATATCGCTGTATTA
The DNA here is from genome assembly GCA_963932425.1 of Athalia cordata. Classification (NCBI taxonomy): domain Eukaryota; kingdom Metazoa; phylum Arthropoda; class Insecta; order Hymenoptera; family Athaliidae; genus Athalia; species Athalia cordata. Next base: position 5,560,192 of record OZ010627.1, read on the forward strand.
TTTTTTAATACTTCCTTTCCTTTCACCGAGTTTTCACAACCCCTTTTCATCCATTCTATTCTATTCTATTCCGTGATATTTTCGTTCGTTAGGTAATTCTTTTTTTTTTCTTCTTCCTCCCTTTTTTCTACTTTTCATTGACGATTCAATCGATACACGCCCATCGCATCCAGCGCGCGATCGTATAAGTTGCATATACGATATCATATTCAATTCGTTAGCCGGAAATTGCGTGTTTGAGTTCTCCACGTTGCTATTCTTGGTTCCTTTTTTATTTTTATTGTAATGTTATCTTTTTTTCGTTTTTATTTTCTTATTTCAGCCGCTAGCGCGGAGTACAAATCGAATTTGACCACCACCCTAAGTTCTTTTCGTTTTTCGTTCTATTAGGCACAAAAAACACAAGTAGCGGGTTGTCACGTCACGCAATGCGCGCATCCCAGGTGTCCACAGGTTCTAAATTTATATTTATTTTACTTCGTTTTGTAAGTAATTTTTTTTTTTTTCCACAATATGTTGTAAAACAGCATATTTTAAGTTCCTCTCCGATCAGATACACGTACTTTACGTTTATATACGTGTGTCCTAAACCTAATGTAATAATTAAACGAAACAAAAGTTAGGGGGACGAAAAATTCAGCCGAGAAAAAGAAAGAAGAAAAAAAATTAATCTAAATAATAAAATAGGAGGTACGTAACAAAAGTATTATTTTTTATTTTTTTTATTTCGCGAGTCATTTTTTCGTTGCGTTAAAGATTCGAAAGAGAGAAAAAGAAAAAAAGTTGCGGTAAAATCGCACGGAATCTTTATACATACACCTTATACTTGTTTTCTATGAAATTTCGTAATGTCCCATAATTCCAATAAATATATAAGTTATACGTTTGTTTCACTTTAGATACAAGTACTTATATATGCATATATGTGTACATATATATACGTGTACATATATTTTCTATATATCTACAGTAATTGCCGTTGGTTGTATAATTGGGTAATAATTACTTTTGCGCGTAATTTCGTTCACGCTCGAATGAACGAATGATCGTAAAAAGAAGTACTGGTATAGCGCGTATAGCTGGATATATTCCGAACTATAAACTTAAAACAAAGTGAAATCAGTTCAAGATTGATTATCCTTACGTATATACGAACGTGGATATGTACACGAATTTTCCTTTTCTTTTTCTTCTCTTTTTTTTCTCTTTATACGATGAGACACTTTACATATATACTATGCAAAAAACGTCGCCAAGTTCGCTTTACTTTACTTTCGTCACTAGTGTGGAAAGTAAATTTTTACTTTCGTCACTAGTGTCGAAAGCTGAAAAATGCACTTTTTCACTTTCGTCACTAGTGTGGAAAGTAAAGATTTACTTTCGTCACTAGTGTGGAAAGCTGAAAAATGTTTTACTTTACTTTCGTCACTAGTGTGGAAAGCTGAAAAATGCTTTACTTTACTTTCGTCACTAGTGTGAAAAAGTATCTTCCCTCACTAATGCGGAAAAGAATTTTCCCTTCCTAGGGAGGTAATATCCTTTTCCGGGTAAAATCTTTTTCCGCACTTCATTACCAAAAAGATAGATAGGGAAGGAAGGGAAAATCCATTTTTGCCCTAGGGAGGTAATATTATCTCCCTAGTGAAGTTATGAAGTCCACGCGAGAATTGACCAATTTCCCATCCACTTTACATGCGATAAGCGAGGGGGTAACCACTCGATATATAGGTGTCCCAACCATTTCACATTTCACAACTATTTTACATCATTTCATACCATTTCATGAGTATTCCACTAATAAGGATATCTCGATGGGATTTATTCCCAGCTTGATTTACTCGACGGATTCGTGTTCCTGAGGTCGAAATACGTTTAAAAAGTATCCTGCAATCGGTTTTGAAAATACTTCATTTTTGACCCCAAAATTGGAAAAATCCAAAGGGGTATACCTTAGATTTTTGTCGATTTTGGGGTCAAAAATCAACATTTTTTTAAATCGATCGTATGACCCTTTTCTAACGTATTTTGATCTCAGGAATTCGAATCCGAAAGCTAAATTGATCTATCTAGAAAATTGATCGAGTTATCGCCAATTTATCGCTCTGAAAAGTGAAAAAATGAGGATATTTTGATAGGAGTAATTCCTACCTCAATTTGATCGATGGATTCGTGTTCCTGGGGTCAAAATACGTCAGAAAAGTGTCCTACGATCGATTTTAAAAATACTTCATTTTTGGCCCAAAAATCGAAAAAATCCAAAGGGGTATACCTTAGATTTTTGTCGATTTTGGGGTCAAAAATCGACATTTTTTTAAATCATTGGTAGGACACTTTTCTTACGTATTTTGACCTCAGGAACACCAATCTGCAAGCTAAATTGAGCTAGAAATAAATCCCATCGAGATATCTTCATTTTTTCACTTTTCGAAGCGATAAATGGGCAATAACTCGATCAGTTTTATAGAAAGATCAATTTAACTTGCAGATTCGTGTTCCTGAGCTCAAAATACGTCAGAAAAGTGTCCTACCGTCGATTTAAAAAAATGTCGATTTTTGACCCCAAAATCGACAAAAATCTAAGGTATACCCCTTTGGATTTTTTCGATTTTTGGGCCAAAAATGAAGTATTTTTAAAATCGATCGCAGGACACTTTTCTGACGTATTTTGACCTGAGGAACACGAATCTGCAAGTTAAAGTGATCTATCTATAAAATTGATCGAGTTATCGCTAATTTGTCGCTCCGAAACGTGAAAAAATAAGGATATCTCGATGGGATTTATTCCTAACTTGATTCACTTGACGGAATCGTGTTCTTGAAGGTCAAAACATATTGTAACAAAACATTTCATACCATTTCACACTATTTCAGACCATTTCATGAGCATTCCAATAGTATTTCATATCATTTCAAAATTGACTGTCCCAAGTATTTCACAAGCGGTTACCCCCTCGGCGAGAAGACTCTACCGAGTCTCTCGATCCGCACTGAATGAGATATATTTGAAGTCGAAAAAGCATAAACAAAAAAAACAAAAACCAAAGTGAAAGAAGAAATATATATGAAGTGCAGCGAGAGTCCAAAGAATTATGAAGTGTTCGTTTCTTTTATTTTATTATTTTATTTTATTTTTTTTTATTTCAAAAATCTCTCAGCTAATGCACATATAGTATGTATGTATCTATATAATACCTATACACGTGTCTAAAAGCATTTAGTCAAAAAAATGCGGCTTAAATAATAATAATTTAGTTTCTTATCGTTCGACGAAGGAAGAAAAGAGCAAAAAAAAAGAAAAGAAAAAGAGAAAAGAAAAAATTCTTAAACGGCTCATCGTCGCCACTATATCTATTTGAACTCTCTTACACGTAATAGTCGAAGCTTTAAACTAAGTCTCGACACGTCGATTTGGTTTCACGTCGGTCGTCGCGTTGTCTAAACGCTAATTATACCCGCGTAATATTATATATGTATTATACATATACCTCTCGCGCTCGGAAAGATGCGGTGTAATATTTTACTATTCATTTTTGAAAATAAAAATTTTCCGTTTGTTTTTTTTGTTTTTTTATCCTCACTCTTCCGTCGAAAAACGAAACTGCGAATAATAAAAATTGAAATTGTGCAAGGGCGGGATTATAATTGCTCGTGACAAAAAAAAAAGGTAATCCTTTTTTTTTGTTTTTCTTTTTTAGCCTCGGGCGTATTACGCCGTAATAAATATATATATTATATGCATTTACCTGTGCGTATATAATATATATATATGTATATACATATACATATTTTGTGGTATACTTACCGTGGTATACAGGTATAATATATTTGTCGAGTTTAATATTTGGCGGTTCACCCTGGTTAATGATCCGCCGCTGCGAAGGACCTGGCTGAGTGTGGCTGAGGAGGTCCTTGTTCAGTTCCTTGCCAACAAAGTTCTCCACCTCGACTTTAAAGCTCAAGTACTTTACCACCACCACAGCCACCTGGTATACAACAATATATATGTACACATATATAATATACCTATATATACTCAGCGGTCGTTCATTCAACAGGGTCAACGACACAAAACTACCGACTATATACTTCGCAATTTGATTTTTTACCACCTGAAAACCGACTATTTCTCTATCTCTTTTTCTTCTTTCTTTTCTTTTTTCTCATTTCCAACTTCGATCTTCGCTAATTCTTTTCTTTTTTTTCCACCATTTCTTTTTGCTTTTTTTTTTTTCAACAATCTCTAATTCTGATGATACATCGATGAAATTTTTTTGCATTGGAAAAAAAAAAAAAATTGAATAGAAAAAATAATTCGTGAAAAGTGAACATTTTCTTCGAACACATTTCGATTTTTTTATGTTTCCTTCGTTTTTACCGGAGTACATAATTTGTGGTTTAGGAAGAGATAAAAAATAATAAAATAAAAGTAACAATTATCTCGTTTTTCTGTCTAAACCCACACGAATATACGTGAAAGAGTTGCCCAAGAGATTTGTAAAAATAATCAGAAGAAGTGAAAAGGTAAGAAATTAAAAAAAGACCAAAAAAAATTGAAGAACAAATGCAAGGGAAGGTGTTTTTTTTTCTTTTTTTTTTTCTTCAGGCGTAATAATTGCGGGATGAGGCGCTTCAGATTGAGTATAATACGCGTAAGCAGCTGAGCTGCAGAAGCTGTAAGGCAAGTGGTGGTAGTAGTAGTAGAGGCGTCGTTTTAAGCGTCTTCATCTTTTCTCCTTCTCTTTCTTTCCCTCTGTCTTGTTTTGGATTTTTTTTCTTCTTTTTCTTTTATCTCGATACTTTTTTATATTATACGCTCTGCAGTACGGGTCCGGTGGAGTGTTGGGTAGGCACGTTGAACGACGACTACTACTAGCTTACGACTACTACTCGCGATTCGCGGCTCGCGACTCACGACGCCGACGACGAGGCTTCCACTCAACGTGAGACGAAGCTTTGTTGTCATCTCGTATCACCTTGATCTGATCCTCCGCAACGAGTTCTACGCCCGCTGATCAAACTGCGCCGAATCGTATACATGTACTCGTAAGGAGGAACCCCACATACGTTTCTTCACCGGCTCTTCCTTCGTCCCGATAAACAAAAAACAAGAAAAAAAAAAGAAACGTGAGAAAAAAAAGAAAATTCAAAATTAAGTTGAAACAAAACGTCGAGATAAAATCAAAATGATCCGATATCTATATAAATTTGTCGATCCGATTCGAGCGTATACTTTTTTTTTCTTCTCGTCTTCTTTTTTTCCCTGCAGCAGTTTCGATTTTAACCTCGTTTCGAGTTTGGTTTTGGTTTTTTTTTTTCTGTTGGTTTATTTCAACTTTTTTTTATATCCGCTCGTGCAGTCTGCTCCGGTTGAGATTATTCTTTGGCTATTGCGAATTCACCCGTTATAATTACTTTATCGGTATGTATACGCGCGTATGTATCGGTGTTCGAACATTATATATATACATTATATATACCATGGGACGTATAGTACATAAATTAATTTAATATATACGGATACCGTACGTATATCTACGCGTCATAATCCGCGATGACGAAATCAAACGAGCGTATCGAGCGACTGCAGTTGGTCATGTGTTGCGGCTACGCAAACTCTAAGATACCTTGATTTAAGTATTCGTATTGGTGTAATAAACGGTGAACAACTTGACATTTATAAAAATATGTATATCGAACAGTCGAATTAAATCATCATTATTTTTTTTTTTTCAAAATTTTCCAAGGATCGCCACCCGACCATCAGATGTGGTGTTAATTCGTATCGCGAAAAGATTTTCTCAATTTTTCACAATCTAACAATTTTTACTTCAAATCACAACTTCTCTTTCAATTTTTTCGTTCTTCGTTTCTTTTTTTTGTTTTTTTTTTATTTCAATAAAGGATGAGATATAAAATCTGTGGATCTTAGACAGATCGAGCAACGGAAGCGATTAGGATGATAATACGAAAGAATTAAGAAAAATCATATAATGTATAAAAACTGAAAAAGACCGTGCAGAGGAGAGTTGTAGTATTGAAAAATGAAATGAATAAAATAAAATTGAAAAAAAAAAAAAAAAATACGTGTACATATAAATATAGAGAAGGAAAAGAGATAAAAAAAAAAATAGGGGGAAGCAAGAGGGAGGCGGGGGATAAAACTGGAGGAGAGAGAGACAAAGAGACGAGATATCCCGTCGACTGGCGTCATGCTGTCGGACACACCGGTTTCACCTTGTCCTCCGGGTCGATCCACGCTGGCTCCGCGTATGTATATATAATATACATATACGTATATATATATAAAATGAATTTACACATGTATATGCATAAATCCTATGTGAATACGTATGCACCATGTGTGCATGTAAGTCCAGAACACGTATATAGAGAGAAAGAGACGGAACTACGCGATGCAGGCTTAGATTTAGTATACATATAGATCGTACATAACGTGTGTATGTACACATATGCATCTATGTACCCCATACCTTATGTACATCTATGTACTTAACTACTGTGCACCTGATAATTGTATGTAATCGGTGGCTAGGGTAATTAGTGATCAACAGTATGAGCTCATCTGTTTCTGTCTTGCTCTCTCTCTCTTTTTCTTTCTCTTTCTTCCCCTCCCACCCCCTCTCTCTCTCTCTTTCATCTCTCTTCCTCTTCCCGTTTGGATCCGAAACCTGCGGAAGCGCACTTGCGATTCGATTCGTAACAATATACTGTGTCTATTTACTTACTAATTATATATACGACTTATATTTTATGTTCATCGCGATATGATATAGTTGATGTAATATAATGCATATAATGCGAAGACAAACAAAATCGATAGATGTAGAAACAAAAAAAAAAAGAAAAAGAAGAAGAGAATAAATATCTTCGATGAATGAGTGAATGAATGAATGGAAAGAATAAATAAATAATGAGATAAAATTATTATATAGTACATATAAAGCCACCGGTGTGAACGGTCGTTAATTTATACATCGCATTACCTATATATGTAAACATCGTAAAAAATATCTGTACGTATAAAAAAAAGAATTTCATCGATGATCGAAAGATCGTTAAATTTATTCTATTGGTGTGTGAATTTTCTTGATAGTAAAATCATAGGAGATGTTAATTCGTACGAACACGCGAGTAATTTTAACTAGATTTTGAACGAGGGAAGATTAACGAAGATAGAGAAGAAAAAGAATTGTAGGTGTAAAATTGAGAATGAATAAAATATTCACGATAAATTCAATATTGGAATTTCGAAATAGAATGGATTAATATTATTATATCGTTGTACGCAGTTACAATGTGAAAAGTATATGTATATAATGGTTATAACAATTACGTGTAATATACAACATACACGTCATTATTTGACGCAGGTGCAGAATACGAGTGAAGTAAGAGGTGGAAAATGGCAATCGCCTAATTATCTGAACAGTCAGTCGGCCAGCTATACAGTGAGACAGTCGGTCGCTAGATAAATAAATAGATGAATAGATTGAAAGATAAATTCGAATAAATGTGATACATGGATGATGAACTATATGTATGAGTTCGTAATGTACCTGAATATCCATTGAGATCATTGGCTGAAGCCGGACAGGCTTTGTGGCCTGAAGTTTTTCACGTTACAATATAATCGTGACGCATACGTTCATACCGTGAATAAATAGATAATTTAACTCGGGTCATTGTCAAATACTGAGGAGTATAAAATGGAAAGCAATCGAAAATCCTATCACTTTTCCCCCGATCGGTGAACCAACTTACGTGGCCAATAAACTGCAACGTTTTTTTCCAAAATCAAAAATCAATATTACCGCATGAAATAAACGTATACCGTACACGAGATGATATCAGCATCCCGTTCTATGTAAAAAAAAAAAAAAAAAAGAAGCAGAAAAAAAGGAACGCTGTAAAAAAAGCTCTTGAAAAAAATCGGTACAGGGTGAAAGGGTGTACAGGGCATACGCTTATATGTGGCGGGGGTCAAAATCCTTGCGTAGAAAAGGTCCGGAGGTAACCCGGCGCGAGTATCAAGAAGAAGAAGAAGAGGATGAAGAAGACGAAGAAGAAGTATAAAAGGAGTAAAAGTTGGAGCATCATGAAGCAGAGTGGATGAAGAAGAAGAAGAAGAAGAAGAAGAAGATGAAAAAGTAGGGGGAGAGGGTGGAGGACAACGGGGCAAGGGGGAAAAAGGGGGGAGCAAAACCAGCTACTGCGCGTTAGCTGTGCCTGTAGTACTCTCGTGCCCGGTGCCAGGTCGCTTAAGCTTCCCTACGTCGCTTGTTCGTTGGTCGTTGGGTCGGTTGGGTTGGCGTTGCTTTTGCTTTTGCTTTTGCTTTTGCTTTGCTTCACCTTGCCTTTACCTTGCGTTGCATTGCATTGCATCGCCTTGCCTTTAGGTTGGTTAGCTTCGAACGGAGCCACAACACCGGACTGACTGCCTTTTTCCCTCCCCCCTTGCCTACGCTCCCCCGATTCTTCCCCCTCCATCCAACCGCCCTCTTTTCCCTCCCCCTCCCCCTCACCCTCTTCACCACGACCGGACCAGCTCACCTGAAGACAAGTTACCCTGCAATAAAAACACCGAGAAAATTATATGCCTTCGGCTCTGTGCAGCGGCAAAAGAACGAACGTTTTCCAACTAACTCAACCGACCGAACGAACCAACCGACTATATACATATACGATAGGATATGTACGTATATATGTATATATGTATTTCCATACGACGAGAGAAAGGCTTATATTGGCAGATAGCCACGGATAGATGAATTTCTTGTCATTTTTTTTTCTTTTTTTTCTTCATATTTACAGTAATCCAATCAAAAGATTGATTTTACTATATTCTTACCTGTACGAAATGGTCGAATAGTTGAAAATTTCACAATCGGTACACGTAATTCGGTCTATCGATAAAATTGTTGGAAAAAAAAAAAAAAATTCGCACGATATATGACGTTAATATTTTACGTGGTTGGGAAGAAAAAAGAAAAAAAAAAAACAGACGATGATCTCGGGTAAAATGTATGAAAAGAGAACAAAAAATAAAAAAAAATAAAAAAAAAGGTGGAATCAAGTAAGGTGGGACAAATTGTAAAGGGTCGGAGACGGCGGACGAATATTATAATAAATAAAAAATCGAGGAAGAAGATACGCTGGAGAGAGCAACGAATAAATGAGAAAAAAAAAATTCGAATGTATTCAGGGTAGTAAAAATAATAAAAAAAATAAAAAACTATGTATATTATAATTGTAGAATATTATATCGATCGCACGTGTGTCTTCTCGGGAGAGTCGTAACTTTTTTTTCCCCCCCCCCTTCTCATTGCCTCACCCCCTTCGATATTAAATTCGAGTTCTGTGTAGGAGAAGAAAAAAAAAAAGAAGAAGAGGATGAAGAAGAACTAGAAGATGAAGAAGAGGAAGATATGGGTGTAGGTAGGTGTTCTTATATCGGCTGTATATAAGCCATACGACAAGTGAGAGTCGGGTATAAATATAACCAGAGTTTCGAACCTGCAACCCGAAGAAGAGAGAAGGAAAAACGACGTCGTCGAATACGTATACGAATACGAAGACCAAGACGAGGACGAAGGCTTCGTATACCCCGAGGGTAACTCGAAGGGAAAAGAGTAAGAGAAAGAAGATCGAAGAATAAGAAGAATAAGAAGAAGAACAACTGAAGCTGGAGCTACGCGAACCAATAAGAGAAAAAAATTGATAAAAAAAAAACAAATATTTTAAAGAAAAAGAAGAAAAAATTACGAAGAGAAAAAAACGAAAGAGAGAAAGAAAGAGAGTTGAAAGAACAAAAAAAAAAGAAAGAAAATAAATAAATAAAATAAAACGACCAAGTTAGCAAATAAGATAAAACGAAACCGGTTCTGCCAGAACTTGTTTTACTGAGGCCCTTTTCCTATATATATGTATAAGTACATATATATATATATACTGTAATGTAGATGTATACATATATGTATGTATACATTATACATATATGTAGACTTTGGAAGGGAAAAAAAAATTCTCCTCTTCTTCTATCAAGTTTAAACTTTCCCTCGTCTCTTCTTTGTTTATTATTATCATCACGGTAGAAGATCTGCTGCCTTACTCTGTAGATTTGTATATATAGGGTGGTAGTAATACTAACACTACACTAATATTAATACCTACCACCATTATAATTCCCATATTTATGGGCGTAAAAGTAGTACTGTGGCACCGGGAGCGGTACGGTTCACCCTGGATATTACACGAAATATTGTTTCTGCCCTGAATTTGTTCAGTAGAAAATATATACATATGTATACATAATACATAGAGACGTAAATATTCATCTCGATACGTGTGCTGCAGCCATAATATACACGCTTACGAATCATCATCATCATCATCTTCGTCGTCATCATCTCGCTACGCACGAATGCATATGGTATACGGTATGAGGAGTCCATAGAAAGATATCACGATCTTCTTCTTTTCTCTTTATTTTCTTCCAGTCATCCTCGTTCCTTTCTTTTTTTTCTATACCGTATTCATTATAATTATGTATGAATTTTTTTTTGTTTCTCTCATCTTCTACAGGACGGACGGACACCTGATCCGCGAACGATCGGGAATCGGATGAAAAATGACGACCGATCGCGGAAAAATGAGGAAACTAGATCCGACGAATATGAATAAATTAGAAAGAAGGAGAGAAGGAAATTCTAATGGATGATCTTTTTTTTCTACCCCGCAATCATAGACGTCCTGCGTATTATCTAACGATAATTTTGCCTCGCGGAGTTTCAATTGCATTTTACATCGGATACCTTCGCGTTACAGGGCCTTGATTCGAGCTTTGTTCTCGCCTAATGTAAAAGAGAAGCTTTGTTGCGCGCGTATAACGTAATAAGTTTATGTATCATGATTGTTATAAAATTGATATCTATAATAGATACGTGGAGATTTTGTTTGTGTGCGAAATTGTGTGGATTGGAATGGGTAATATTTGTAGGCATGCACGTATGTGCGGTTATAAAGCAAAGACTGGACATCGGAGATGTAGATTCTAGATTCTAGATCCTAGATCTTGAGATCTGAGGGGCATTAGCAGTGAGATCATTGCTTTGAATAATACTAGACTAGTCGCACGCGCGCGCGCGCCTCGCTAGAATACGTTGAAACTTTGTGATTTTATTTTACCCCACACAAGAGACTAGTTTATGTACGATATGAATACGTATATAATATACTGCAACTGAAACTGCAACTTCAACTGCAAATCCAACTGCAACTGCAACTGGAACTATACAGCCTCGCGGCGAACGTCATTACGCAATTATGCGCGGTGTGCAGAGATCTATGCATTTTACGTTGCAAACTATATATATGTAGTATCTATATTCTATATAATACATAACATATACATGTATACATATTTTATTTACCTGTACACGGGGGGGACTGGAGTATTTACCGATACTTTTTCAATGATTTGCACAGAGATAATGCATCGTTTCAAACTGCTGTATAAGAGTTTTTAAACTGATCATGCAGAATTAATGTACAGGACTATTACGCGAGGTGGAGGTAAATAAAGAAAGGGGGAATATGTATACATGCTTAAATATACATAGATAAGTATATACATCTGTATAGGTATATATAAGTAAATAACTAAGGAACTCCAGAACCAACAGCGTAGTACAACTGGCCTTGACTGCGACTGCAGTATCTGGAAACCATAATGTACATGCAATGACGATGATAATCATCATCGTGGATCCTGGAGGACAGCTGTTATTTCGAAAAGTTTAGATCCATCGAAAAGAAGCTTCTTTTTTTTTAGATTCTCCATTTTCCTGCTCGGAAAAGCACAAAATTGGCGAGAATTCGCGTTCATTTCCATATAGACAGCCGATTTAGATTTCTGAGCCGAAAATGCGACGTCGATTTTTTGCCCCAAAATTGCAAAAAATCAAAGTCTGGAGTCTGACATAAAAATCGAGATTTTTGGGCAAAAATCAAAATCTTTTGTTTCGCAGTATAACTACAGGATTCCCAATTTTTTCCTTCCGTTTTTTTCGTCGTTTAAAAAATGTTATTCTTCAGTTTTATACCGATTGTTTTTTCTTTTTTTCTTTTTTTTTTGCTATTACTCGTGAGAACCACTGCATCTAGTGAACGGTTCCGTTTCTGTTAGTGATGCACCTTTGTGGTCATGACTCATCAGAGCCCTCCGAGTCTCCACTAAACTCCCTCTGATCTTCGGTCGATGTGGAGGGTTAAAAAGAAAAAGAAGAAAAGAAAAAAAAAGAAGACAAAACCAGCAAAAAAATCTTCAACCATAGGTGCCTATTATCCATGAATCCATGAGAATTAACATCGCAACAAGTATAGGCACCAGCTCTGATGTAGATGCAGATACGCTGGAACGAATGTTTTTTGCTCTCGTTGTTTTTCGCCATTATTTTGTTTGATTATTTATTTTATTTTATTTCTCTTCTTCTTCATATTGTCACACTGACTTTACTCAACGTGTGAGTAACTTTGCTTTTCATGGCACAGCTGCATCTGACGAAGACTCACTCAGTTAACTATAAGACGACGGATTCTCCGATCCATACGAATCCTTATGGAAGATACTATGTTGTACGTTGCAACGTAATCATCGTCGTAATATTTTTCACTTCACTTCCGTGAGAACTTAGCTCCTTGATCTCGTGACGGGTATCGCTCACAATACACACCATCGTTGTTATTATCACGATTATTATTGTTATTATCATAAATAAATATGCCTTCATTTCCGAGGCTCTTGTTAATTGTTCAGAAATACCGTAGTGGAAGATCCTGGATCGCGTACATGGAGCGATCGAAAGAAACAGCTGACAATTTATCGCTATTCATTTTTTTTTCTTCTCTCTCTCTATCTCTATCTTTTCATCTCGTTCTTCAATATGACAGTTTATAACATAACTCTCTGTAACACCATAAACAGCAAAGTGTATAGAATTCCTCCACCTAACCCTTTGGAAAAAAAAGGAAAAAGAAAACCAAATTCACTTCATATCTTTCATCTGTTTTATAACGCGTACGCATAAATTCCTGAAGATCTTTTTACTGAGAAGAAATTAAAACATAGAAAAAATGGAGAGAAAAAAAAAAAATAATCTTCCTTTGGCACGTGACACGATTTAAAGTGAATTTTATTTTTCTTCCGTTCTTCTCGTTTCTGGGATTGAGATCCTTGAGAAAAAAAAAAGAAAATAAGAAAAAGGATTCTGAAAATATTTATGGCTTTTTTTTTTTTTTGTTAATATGTTGTCATTATTTGGTTTGCCCTAGTGAAACTGGTGACGATGGCGTATGAAGAGTTGAAGAGTAGGAGTGGCTGGTGATGTTATAAGGTATACCCGACCAGCTTACTACGTATGCCGAGTGCAGTAATTTATTTTCTTTAGCACCCAAGACACGTGTTGCGACCAGCCCAACAACACGTGGTCATGCTTACGTTTGGGGTCGCGTGTAGCGCGCATGGCCAACGTAATACACGTGCTCCTCTTCTCTTTCTCTTCTTTTCTTATCCCTTCCTTTCTCTACTCTCATCTCTCATTTCTTTCCTCTACTTCTCGAACCATAACCAAAACTCTCACTCACTTACTTACTTACTTACTTACTTACTTACTTACTTGTGGGCCTCAACACGTAGCTTCTATTTAACAGTCGCACTGCACATGGACACGAGTTTAGAAAAAGAAAATATATACAATGGGGGTCGGTGGTCCGAAAAAGAGAGGAAAAAGTAAGAGAAAAGTTTAAAAGAAGAAGAAAAAAAAAGAAGGAAAACGGTTGATAGTCGTCATTCTAATATTGGACGTCGAATGCAACGGTTCTATTAAATATCCACTGAATACGAGATGATGATTAATTGTGATTGATTGATAATATCGCAGGGGTATCGATTCCCCCGTGATCGATAACTCGAGGAAAAAAACACCATGTGCACTGTTAAGCATAATCTAAATGCGTTCTTGATCCACTTAAACTCCTTGTAACTATAATCAGACGTTTAATAAAGCGGGTGATTAAAAGATTATTAACATAAACAAGCGGTAGTGAACCTTATTCTTTTTCTTTTTCTCTTCCAATTTCTTATCATCAACTTTCAACTCGACACACGTTCTGCAGTTTTCAATGAGTTTCATAATAATATCTCGTTACTTTTACGCGCTGTTATTTATACAGTTAACCGCAATACCCGCGGTTGTTGCAATAATGTTGCACTTGTTATATGTAGGTTTTTGCATGTATAATTTATAACCGAGTTATACGTGTTACTGAAACTTTATCCTCATAGTATCTGGAATAGTTTTAAATATCTTTGAATCTATTTACAATAATCCACTTGACACTTCCTAGTCGTGTCAAGGTCCTTTTAAGTGTTTGAAACCACTGACATCAACCTCTTGAAAAAAAAAAAAACAATTCAGACGCCATTTCTAACCTCCCATCAAAAAAAGAAGAAAGAAAAGAAAAAAGAAAGTTTTTTTCCTTGATCGCACATTTAATCAGATCCAATGATTTTAGATGCTGGTATAGAGATTTGGAACGTTCTTCGAGTGGTCCGAGGTCTCTAACCCCGTGCGTTGAGGTACGGTGGAAAAGAGAAAGAGATGAGGTAAAATAAAGATTAAAATCGAATAGAAGAAGCAAGCCGATGGGTAAGGGAGTGAGAGAGAAGGGCGCGAGAGGGGAAAGGGGTTAGTTTAAAAAACCAGAGTTCAGTCAGAACCGAAGAGGGTTTGTGTGGGCAGAGACTGTGCAGTCTGCATCAGCAGCAGCAGCGGCAGCAGCAGCAGCAGCATCATCATTGTCGAAGCCTGCAGTACCACCAGAAGCAGCGGCAGCAGGTCAGGTTAGTCAACAGGTGGCTAACCTGCGGATCGTAGGTGAGGGTAGGGGAGAGAGAGACAACCCAGGAGAAGTAGAAGTAGAAGAGGAAGAAGGAAAAAAAAAAAAAAGAAAGAAACGGAGTGGATCGAGAAGGAGAAAAGACGAAGAAGTAGGGTAAAAGGAGGAGGTGAAACATCGAAGGGAGCCAAACCCACACGAACAATAAAAATATAGAAGGGATAGAAGATCCGTGATGCACAAATACAAATCCCTGAACATCACATCACATCCCATCCCATCCCCCTTTTTCTCTTTTTCCTTGGTCTTCTATTTTTCTTCATCATTCCCCCTCTCCCTCTCCCTCTCCCTCGCCCCTTACTCTTTACCTCTTCTTATTTTATTTCCAGGTTATAACTTAGGGAGTCCGTCGTCTGGTACCAGGGACTCCCTCCAGAAGTAGAAGCAAAGGAGTCCTCTCCCTTTCCCCCCACCAAAGCCTTTAAGGCAGACTCTTCTCCTGTATCCGGAATCTTACGACAGACAAAAACACAAACTATGTATAGTTACAGGGAGGAAGGGAGAAACGGAGGGAGGGGGGGAGAGGCCCAAAACCCCCAAGACCAACACAAAACCGTTCGAACCAAAGAGAACTGTGGGGACTCACTTCCAACGCTCTCTAGGGACTCTCTTTGCACGTGTTCCTGACGTAGCCTCCACCTCAAACCCCAAACCCCAAGGCCCCGGTTCTCAATTCGAATGTGATAAAACATTATCCGGACTTATCGATGCTAAAAATTGTACCACAGATTGAAATTGATTTCTTCTTCGCCTCGATACCCCGAAGAACCGATCGCGTTGTATGGATTTTGTTATACATTTATTCAAATGAATTTGACGAAGGATAGTTTTATTCAGAGAATTCGACATTTCGAATGAGAACCTCCTTCTTCGCCATGAGGCATAGTCCGTGACTCATCGGGCCCCCGATTCCCTCTCGGTTTGTAGGTATACTTGCACGGGAGCTGTGCCCAAAAACGAAGTAGAAAACCACATTATCCCGAACTCTATCGAGAAGAGACGTTTGCTGGTCCGTTAAAAGTTCTATTCCCCGTATTCTTTAGATTTTGGTCTATTTCCAACGACTCGTCCTTATTTGTCAATCTTTTTTCTTCTTCTATTGTTTAAAGATCTTTTAGTTCATGGCAAAATTTATGGGCAAGACTTGTATGATAGAAAAGCAAAAAAAAAAATAATAATTTGAATACACCCTCTTCCCCACCAACCCCTCAGATTGTCTATCAGAACTCGCATGTCGGAAAGGTTATACAGTCGTTTTCACCCCATGAGTATGAACACCTGCGAGATTCCCATAGAACAAACATGGTTGCACGGTAAAAGCAGTATATAAGCAAAAAACATAAAAAGAGGGAGTTAAGAGGGGAAAATGGGACCCCTTGATCTGAGTTCCCCGTTGAAATAAGAGGGGACTCTTACAGATACCCCGTCAGGATCAGAGGTCTGTATAGTAATGCTTCCGACGAAAAAAAGAGAGAGAAAAAAGAAGAAAACGAAAATAAAATAACATGGTCATTGGTTACGATGGTGGATAACCGTCTATCTAAACCGAGAGTAATGCAACAACCGAAAGCACACTTGTCTCCGAGCGATGTATTCTACGTTATGGGGTTACTCGGTGTTACAAGAGCATTTGTATAAACGGTGTGAATGGGCGATGGGGGATGGGGGATGGGGGATGAAAAAAGGTGTACGGTGTACACCTGCGAACTCGTATGGGGTCACACCGTACACCCCGTATTGAAATGTAGATATATAGAGTCGGTGGTGATGGAGGTTTAAGTTTCACAGACACCACCAGTTGCTGCATGACTACCGTAAACGCTACTCAAGTCGTAGGAATTTGACAGGGGGATGACGATGATGACGAACGGTGTTTCTCATTCGCATGATTTTTTTCGGCTGGGTTTGGGTTTCGGAATGATGTGCAACAAATTCCAAAAGTGACGACGATCGTAATCGATTATAAGGTACTGTACGACGAGCAAAAAAGCAGAGAGAACGGGGGGGCAATAGTCGAGCAAAAAGAAAGTGATGAATGAGTCAGGTGCGGTAACCTCTGTCTGGCTGGTGGGTAATTATGTCACACTACGGTCGATGAGTCGACGTCGTCGTCGTCGTCGTCACTTCGTATACTCTACAACTGAATGTATGAGAGAAACAGAGAGAAAGCATAACATGGTCTGGGTTACTCAGTTCATGGATGGAAAAGGGAAAGGGGAAAGAGGACAAACTAGACTCCCTCTTCCTCTTCCTCTTCCTCTTCCTACTCTTTGCCTCCTTTCTGTCTTTATTTCTCGCACACTTTTTTTTCTCTCTCTCCTCTCTGCAAATACAGAGGATGAATCACACATCGGAAACCTGTGTATTTTTTCTTCCTTTTCATGATCATCATCATCGTCGTCGACGTTCCAAATCGCTTCACACGGAACGCACTTTGCTCCTCCTACTTCTACCTACAACTTTTGTTTTTTTCATTTCTTTTTTTCTTTCTTTTCTACATGTGAGAGAACGTTGCGTGGTTCGTAAGCCCATAGAATACTGTTAAACGACGTAATAAGCCACGTGCACCCCAACAACCCCCTACTCTCCACCTTGGCTTGGAGCAAAAATGGGTCATTTTTAATTTAAACAAACCCCTCGATAATCCCTCCACTCTATGTCCAGTCACGGAGAGTTACACGAGTCCAGAGTTCAGAAGAGGAAAGACCTGCGACGGTTCCACATGCGGAGCTAAAATCAATCCACAATTTTATTCTTTTCCTCGTGTTGTTCCACGTAAAACCGACGAGAATCCACGGATCTGGTATGGCCTGAATTTCTTAGATGGCTTTTATAAATTCACGATACGGATGATTTTTGTCATCCGATGTACCAAAGAAAGACTTGCTAAATTAACAATGGGTTCTGAATCTCCAGCTCACAATCAGGGGATATCAACGGCCACGTTGTTGATGTACAGATGAGACTATGATGAAAACTCTCCAACTCCAGCTACCAATGAAGTGATCATGATGAATATGATGATCATCTTTCTTTCAGTTGGTAAGAGTCAGCGTTTGGATTTGTTGCGGTTGTAGCTAGTGCTTTGAAGAGTATAGTAGCGTAGTTCGCCGTCAGCCAAGTAATTATCAGTCACTTTATAACTGGGTCACGTACGTTTTACTCCGCTAATGATTACCCGCGGTTCAAAATACGTAACAACGCGTACCATCATCATCAACAAGTGCGCACTTCAAGTACCCGGTAGACGTCAATCTTTAATATACACATAAAGAGAGAAAGAGAGACAGATAGAAAGAAAGAATTGAGAATCGAGAGTTTGTGGTTAGTCGTAAAACATCAACGATTCAAAGTCCGAAAAGATTGGCAAAAGTCACCGAAAATAACATTAATATAGATTGAAAATGAAAACGTGCTTCTTTAATAAAATGTTAAGCCATGAAACGGGGAATCTGGCGTCACTCCATTAGCAGTGTCGTGATGTTTTATACGTTTTAACAGTATATCTGGTCGAGTGAGTCATTGGACTCGGGGAGACAATGGTGCAGAAGCCCTTCGCGTAGCATGGTCGTTGGTAAGAGAACGCTGCCAGCAAAGCTAACTAACGAACGAACGACGCACGCAGTTTCCCGTACGCCTGCTATGGTACCTTCATACCTATACCATGAACACTATCAGCAACACCCAGAGGTTTCGTGTACCACGTAGATACTTTACTCGTGTACTCGTGTACCTGTTGAACACATTTACACCAGTGCAAGTGTTGATATTGAACGCATACGAGTGGCGGGGGGAAGAGAGGCGAGGTAGAATGGAAGGGTTTAGGTGTGTTTGACATACGAGTTACAGGAGATGATGGTGGGATGATGATGATAATGATGATAATGATGATTCACGTCAAACAAAAGACCGAACATTGTGTAACCCCGGTTAGTACACGTGTTGAAGAATTTTAGTTATGTAGTTTCTATGGTTCTGTGAAGATTGTATATATGCGTAAGGTACGGACGACAACTGACTGCAGGATGACGTATTTGAATTTAAATTATCTACCTGTATGACTACGGATTAAATAGCCCTTTTTGCGGTTTTCCAACCACGTCTCTGCGCATCGTGTAAAAGGGGGTTGAAAGGACAAAAAATAAAAGCAACAAAATGACAAGGTCCTTTTTTCCTTCTTCATCTTCTTCTTCCCTAATTCATTTCTTGATTTCTATCGAGCTCCGGGCGTTTCATTACAAGTAATTGCCATGGTCTGTGGTCAGCTGTCGTCCCCGAAGAAGAGGGACTGGGCAGGTAGATAGATATAATACCCACATACGGTATCATTTTCATAATTACGCTTCTCTCCTCCGGTTCTCTCGGTAGACCAGGAGAGTTTTAAAAAATAAAGGGGATTTAAAAAACGAAGAAGCTAAGTTAAGCTCTTCAGGGGCAGCCCGTCAAAAACAAAAAGAGTGAAGAGAAGAAAAAGGAACCGGACAACGGGGGAGGGGAGAAGGTGGTTAGGTACAGGCGCAGGACGTCTCGACACCGAAGGAACTGTCTGACAAAAAACACAATTCAAACCAGCTCACAGTGACCCAGTTTCCCCCCTTGCCTCCGCTCGTCCTTTCTAAATCTTTCTTCTCCTCTTCACCTTCTTTGGTGATCCCATATGATCGGAACTGTCTCCATTACCGTATGAAAGTATGAAATTTCAATTCCCTCTAGATTTGAGACTCAATATTTTTGGCTTCATTCTACTACGTTGAAAGATTCTTAAATAGAAATATAATTCGCTCCTACGTCCCTGTGGTTAACTTTGCGAACATCAGCAAGTCTCGAGGTCCTCTCGACAACTTATTTTTTTTTTTATTCCTTCAATTTTATACTATATTTTATTTTTATTATTTTATTTCCTCTCCTCTTCCCCCTCATTTTATTCCCTATCTCCTTCTAGTTCAATTTTTTCTTTGAAACTTTTATTTTAAATCTCGCTTATAGGTTCGGGGAGGTTCGTTAAACTCCGTCTACGAAGATACCCTGGGGCCTTTTGGACCCTGGGCCCAACAAGTCCCAAGATCCCGGTGCAGTTGCCGAGTGCGTACTCCGTGTCTTCCCCTTTCAGGCCCTCAGGGTACGTCGTATCGCGCGTCACTCGTGTTTACACGAACTTGCCCGAAGAGCCTGGGGTAGGCGTACGACGGGGGCACGGGAGAAGTTCTGAGGGAAGTAAAGAGGGCAAGGAGAAGAAGAAGGAGAAGAAAAAAAAGAGATTACACAAAACGATGGAAACAAGCAAAACGAATAAAATGACTAAACCGAGAACATTGCAGCCAACTGGTGGGCACAGAGAGACCCAGACGAAAGACGCCTCAGACCCTCGCACACAGAGACTTGAAAGATTTGTCAAAACAAAACCCCTTTCTTCTCTTCAGGTTCTCGACGTCACGCTCGGAATCGCCGAACCATTTTTATCATTACTCTCCTCAAGCTTTGCTGCTGCCCCTTGACCAGAATATTGTTGCTCTTGAGATTCGTCATATTCTCATCAGGTTTTTTGTGTTGCTAGATATGTACTTCGAAGAAAGAAGATCATTTCAAAAATTGAATTTAAATTTAGATTCGGGATTCGAAATCAAATCTCTGTGATTGAAAAATAACTGTACGATGAAAATTATCATTTGCCAACCTGTAATCGAATTTGAGAGAGAAAAAAAGAATTATCGGAAAGTGTTGATGATGGTGTTGGTATAGCGCGCGGAACGTACGGTTGTCACGCATATCTTTTTACCACTTTACGTTGCGTCGTGGTTGAATAGGGATACCCACTGGATAACGCACTAGGCTCTGAACTCACGCACGAGAGTATCTTTTCAAGGTAGTGAACCAAAACAAACCCACTAACACTTACCCATGAGTAAACTCGCCACTCTCCCAGGTCTCCCCACTTCAACTCCTCCTCAGCCTTCTCTCGATCGACGGACGAAGAAAAGAAGAAGATGAAGACGGAGACGAAGAAAGAGAGTATGAAAAAAAAAGGAATAAGTAGAAACTCGAAAAACGAATAGGAACACTTCTTCGAGAATCAAATGCATGCATATGCTGGTTGGTGTACACAATCATGACAAGGTATCCTCTCTTTTCTCTTCTCTTCTCTTCTCTTCTCTTCTTCTCTACTGCAACAACCTTCGCGCTGCAGCTCACAATCAGCTAGACACGTCCGGACGTGCCGAGTTGTGTAAGTGTGTGCATCTTTGCATCGCCTCCTTCAATTTTTATCTTATTTTCCATACATGTATAATTTTGTGTATATCTATACACGACGGTGAAGAGGGAAAAGGGAGATGGAGAGGGTGGACATTTGTGTAAGTATGTTGGAAGGCACGGACACACCGTGATACGAACCAGTCTGACCACCTCATCACGAACAATCTCTCCTACTTCTTCTCATCTCTCTTTTTCTATCTTTCTCTCATTCTCTCTTTATTCCTCGTCGTCGAGGGCCACGGTGGACTTCTTTGTCGAACGTTCAGTCAGCCAGCCAGGGAACGAGCGATAACGGAGCTTGGCTAGTCTCCTCTGTCGTAACCAAAGACTTATATACACACAGACACATCATCATGATCATAACCATAACCGCATCTAGGGACACATATACCGGTATAAATGTAGGTATACATAGTATAGTACATAAGAATACGAGATGAACAGCCAAATGAAAAATGATGATAAAAAAAAACGAAGGATTTGGTAGAAAAGAGACAGTGAAAATTACCAACGAAACGGACGAACATCTAGAATCTCTAGGACTCCGATGAACATTCTGCGCGATACTATTTCTGCATAAGTATACTGCATTTAGTTCGCAAAACGTGAATTTCAATTTCTGCGAATCCTGAAGAGAGATTAAAAGAATCTAATTTTATACTCAGAGAATGAAATAAGATTCTGGAAGTCCTCATCCTTACAATCGTTTTTAGCAAATAACAACTTCTCATTTATGTACGTCGAATGAATAATCGAAATCTGGTATAATATACTTTCTGATAAAATGTCGATGCGAACAAACCTTGAAGATGATATACGAGATTATCCCGTAATAATGTGTCGAAACTGTCGAAGAATCACATCACCACGTTTCGGGTGTCGCCCCGTAATTTTCTTACGGGGTTCGGTTAAATTACTACGGGTTCGTAGTAACCTAGAAACGGGTTTTGCCTCGGTCTCCTCTCAGTAGCAGTTAGCTCTCGGTACCTCCGTCTGTGTAGTACGTGAGTCCATGACCAGTACTGGTAGTTGTTGTTTGTTGCTCGGTGGTTAGGTGGATACGTAGTAGCTAACCATCGACTATAGAGACAACGCATGGCGAGCACGACTATCCCGTAGTAGTACGTAGAAGAGATTAGCGTTTACTATACTACGTACCTACTCTGATACATAGGCGCACATGGACACATCGACATTGCCATCGGTTGGGTTGCGTTACTTTCGCTGGTATAAAGCCGGGGCGTGCGTCGTCGAGTCCAATGCCACCACCGCCACCACCACCACTACCACCACTTAGCATCATAACAGAGTTGAAGTAGTAAATGCAAGAGCAAAAGCAGCAGTAGCGGTGGTGGTATGATCAGCAGCTCGATCCGAATGCAGCTGAGCGCCGCGCAGACTAACGATCAGTTGAAGATAAGGAACTGGTCAACCAGAACGAACGTCCCGCAAGACCTATACAACAGCTCACAATCAGCTACGCCCGAGAGTATCCTCGACCCGTAGGTAGGTTTGTTGGCTCGTTGGTTGTACCGAACTGAGCAAAAGCGTTATTCGGAAGCGGTGCACTGCACTTCAGAGGCGTGGGTTTTAAACGAACAGCTGGAGGCGCTCAAGAGTTGACGAGGCCCACGCACGCATCGATGGAATGGTAGTTAGTAGAAGTGAACGACATCTCGTACCAAAGTTGAGAACGTGGGCGAAAGAAAATGTGAGGAGATCAGAGAGCAGAAATTGAAGGAAAAAATTAAAAAAAAACATGTTTTTTCTTCACCTATGCACGCAGGTTACGGAATGCAGATTATAACACCGCGTAGGTTGCACAAATTATCTTCTTTAAAAAAGAAAACTATCAACTTTAGCGAGTACTCACATTATTATTGTTTTTTTGTCATCTTCTTCTTTTTCTTCTTATTCATTTCTGGAGTCTCCCCTGAAGAGTCCTCCGTTTTATTTTTCTATATCACGTAGTACTTATAATCGATCTTTTCATGTTGGGATGTAAAGGGGTCTCTCTGGAAATAAAGTCTCGCTCATGTTTCTGTTTGTATTGGTGGTGGAAGGATTGGATGCAGGTGTTAGCCTTGGACTCCTAAGAACCAATACACCTCAACGGTACGCCAAGCCACACCACGTTACAATCTCTCCCTGGGTCCCTCGCCACTTCTTAGTCCAATACCCCCCTACTATTCGTTATAATATAGTCACCGAAGAGTAGCGTAGCGTCCATGAAGTATACACAGGACATGGTAGGCGATTCTTTGTCCAGAATAAAAATCTTATGGGGTTTTTCCTTTTTTTTTTCTCTCTCTCTCTCTCTCTCTCTCTTTCATTTTTCCAAGCAAGGCAAATTTTCAAATTAGAGTTCAAATAAAGATGAGAGAGTCAAACGAATCCAACATCGGACCAACTTTGGTTCTTCATCCATCTTTCTTTTTCTTCCTCACTTTTTTCCAACATTTATTTTTTTTCCTCCTCGAGACTTACTTGTCCGCAGAGTTAGTAAGCGTGAAACCATTAGAATTATATATTCTGTGAGAAACGATATGTTGAAGTCGTGTATAATCCATGACGAGTTAGTGGAGTTTCGGTCACCGATTTGCATCGAGTAAGTTTCGTTTGCTTTTCCAACCAAGCTGAGTTACGTTTTTTAACCGGCATCAAAACTAATCAGAATAAATAATAACGTTAATCTGTGACCTCGACGTCGAGCGTTTAACGCATTACGCTTATAGCGTTATGCCTTAGTAAGGTCTAAAGATAAATCCACGCCTCTCTCTCTCTCTCTCTTTTTCTTTTTATACTGATCCCTACAAACGCTACCGGTTTTACGTTTCACATTTATACTGTATCTACGAGAAACTTATGCTCTCCAATAAATTTCAAGTCGATATTCGATTCGACGAGCAGATTTTCAAATTTGCAAAGTACATCTCTTGGCGAGTCACGGAATTATATCTGATGATATTTTTGTCTCACCATAGATTTTATACGCAAGGGTGTATCTGAAATGAAAAAAGTTTCTAATCTTCTTATACGAGTTCCGTTAGTTTGACTGACTTTATAACATATTTTAACGACAGGGTGTCCGCCATCCAAAGCTTATATTTCTCAAGCTTCCAAAACTTCCGATCAAACCGTTTTCAAAGTACGACGCATTAACGACGTTGAAATAACGCGTTATGGAACGTTTATCTCATGATCTCATAGATTGCAGGTAACAACTTTCAGATTATAATACCTGTAGTGGTGGTGGTGGTAGTGGTGGTGGTGGTGGTGGTGGTGGTGCTGCTGTGGCTGCCGCTGCTGCTATTGCTGTTGCAGCAGGAGATTTCCAACTGCACAGGGTCTTCTCCCTGGGTATATCATGACGTCATCGAGCAACACGTGTCGCGGTAGGTGGAGAAAAGAGAGATACAAACTATGTAAGAGAAATAAGATAGAAAAAGATAGATATGAGAGGCTGCTAACGTACGAAGCGTGGCCCGGGATCAAGGACGGTTTTACTCGAAGCACTGCACTCCACTCCCTCTTCTTTTTCTTTCTTTTTTTTTTGCCCTCCCCCCCTCCCTTCCGTCAATCCTGATGCAGGGATAGTTTCCCCGTTGCCCGTGGTGCCTCGTGCCTCTCCTATATCTGCACCTGAAGAGCGAGAGAAGAAGAAGGAGAAGGAGAAGGAGAAGAAGAAAAGAAGAAGAAGAAAAAAAAGAGAGGACCAAAAGAAAAAGGAAAAAATGAAAGGAGGAGGAGATAAGGAAGCAGATAGCCGAAGGCGCGTACGCTGGAAGAGCGAGAAAGGAGTATGTAAGGAATAATGCCGAAGAAATGAGATGAAGGAATATCGAGAGAGATGAGGAATACGTGTCTCAGCCTGCACGGGCTGGTACAAACACCTCAAGAAGTTCGAACCATAACATTACGAAAGACAACAACCGACTGGTCGGGTTTTGTTGGTTGGTCGATAGGTAGGATGGTTGGTTCCAGGTGTACAGTACCCTCCACCCACCGTACAATCCTTCTTCACGCGTGATTATCTGCTCGGGCAACCGGTAGCCTGGGTCAAAGATGGTGAAAATTGACTCTTTGAAAACACTTCTTCAATTTTTCATCGGATACAAATTTTCTAAGACAGTATACAGAACGGCTGATGTAAGCTATTGTCACTTCCTTTCCATTTTTATTTTTTCCTAGTCAACTTTTCCTTTTTTTTCTTTGCAATTGGATTTCTCTCATAGATCCCTGACGATTAACGGTTTATAAACCTGCACACGCCGTACACACGTCTTGCAGTACAAAATCCTTATTGTGAAGTTAAAAAGAGAGGGGAAAAAAGAGAAAAAGAAAAAGGAAGAGAACGAAAAAAAAAGAAGGTATAGGTAGCAGGTATACCTGGACGACACGGTCGGCTGATTTCTTCGGGAGATGATGATGATGATTGAGGTGACCTTGGAGTCGGAGTGCAACAGCAGCAGCGGCTGGAGCAAGCACGATCATTTGCAATACAAGTATATAATGTATACACATATATATGGTAAAAATGATAATTCGCACCACTGCGCAATTGCCGTTAAAACGACACCTACTATCAATCATCGATTCGTCGCGATAATCGATTTTTCAATTAAAAATCGTGTGACCATGCACATCGGTAGACGTTGAAAGAACTGTATATGATCACAAATGGATTCATATATATATTTTTTTCTCGCTAAGAAATACGAAAGAAAAAACAAGAGAAGAAGAAAAATAACGAACACCAAGGATTTCGATCATTGCGGGCATCGAAGTCTCCGCAAGAACGATATTATTATTATTACCATCATCATTCCGTGACAAAAAAATATGTCTGGAATCGATTATAAATGATTATATAGTCAGGTGTATACAGTTAATTATAAATCGATTATTTTTGCACCCTTGTTAACTTGTTTGAGATTTAATTTTTTTATTTTCGGATCAAAGAAAAAATAAATAAAAAAATCCCGTTCGTAATCTGGTTGTTTCTTATACAAATGATAAAATGTCACTGAGCGATGTAAATGTGTTGTGTGGATATCTACAAGGTATACCAAACACCGATATTACCAAGTCAAATAGAATATAGCGGCGTTGGAAGTAGTATAAAAATAAGAAGTAGAAAGAAAGGCAGAGAGAGAGAGAAAAAGAGAGAGAGAGAGAGAAGGAGGGAAAGAGACAGATGGAGAGAGAGAGAGAGGAGTTGAGACCGATGAGAAAGAGCGAAGAGGTCGAGGACCCGGTTTGCACAATTTTCAAGAATATTCACACCGCACTCTCGCGACTCCAAACGACGACCACTGAAGCTATGAGAGAGAAAAGAGGAGAAAATTTCCCTTCAAAACTTCTTCTGAATAGTTTTCTCAAAAGAGGAAAAATTCGTGAACTGTATCGCAGGATATATTGCAGCCTGGACTACGAAACAGCGGCAATAATAAATGCATGATAACGTTATTCGCTACCTCTCTCCATATAATATCACCCGCGACCCGACCCAACAAACTCTTGAGAGAATAGAAGAACACTGCAAGATATTTATTCGTTTCTCCCTCCTTTTTACTCTATTTTCACCCTATCTTCTTCTTCTTCTTCTTCTTCCTCTTCCTCTGATACGTACAAATACGACTCGCGACGAGTTCCTCGACCTCCTTCTTGTTTTGCATAAAATTTTCTGCCGCACAATATCAATTATTTAAATCAAACGATAAACAGAATTTAATGAACACCGCAAAAGAATAAAACTCAAAATTCTTCGATTTCCCTAAGGACTTAAAAGAGAGGAAAAAAAATATTAAACAATCTCAAGAAAATTTCTTTGCGTGTTTCTCTCAAATCAATCGACAGCTATTATAATATCTCAAGTATATGTATATAAATCATTACAGTTCTTGTTGCGAATTGCAACACCTGATTCAATGTGCACTTTACAAAGCTAGCGAGAAGCAGTTTTCCGCTCCTTGGCCTTAATTAACATCAAACTTCACGTATACAAACCATATAGAAGTTTATAGTGGCAAAATTGTATAACTTGTGACGTTTCAATTTACATTCGGTAAGGATTTGAATGAAGCAAAAAAAAAAAAGAACGAAACGAAAAGCAAATTTACCGCACATATTCGCGATTCTGAAAATTGTGAAAAATGGTTTCAAAAAAGCTACAGATAATATATAAAACTAGATAAAAATCGTACGATGGAAATTCCGATGAATTTTTATCCCAGCCGAAGTAGCAATCGATCTAATCTACGAACGTCGTCTATACGTGCATGTAAGGAAGGTACGTACGTGTCCCTGGATGAAAAATTGCCGAGCGATAAATTTTAACCAAGATAGTAAATTACGAATTGGATATGAAATTTTCTAATATCTATAGAAACTAGCGAGCCGTTATTCCAGAAACTAAAATTTCACAGTTAGCAATTTTTAACGAGAAATATTTTTACTTTTCAATCGATCGATCGATAAAATTATTTCGAGTTACAACAACCGCTGCACTAGCTGATACAAATAATGCACAATTAACGCACCCGACCCAATTATCATTTAAGATATAATTTCTAATGACACAAACCCGCTCTCGGGTTACCAGTTTACGTTATAACAATAACGATAACAATAATAATAATAATATTTCGACAACGTACGACACCCTCGACAACGATACCCGCGTTAGATCATTAACAATAATTATCATTGTACTGTACAGTACGTTACCAAAATACGGGCGATACTAGACAGAATGTTCATTGTTAATTACGACGCACCCGATACACATGTTCGTCGTCGAAAAAACAGTGTGAAACTAATTGATAAAAAAAGAAAAAAGAATGGATAGATGGAGAGAGCGATATAAAAAAAATGTGCGTTCAATTTATGCGGTTTATAAATAGTCGGAAGGAGACATGAAGAAAGAAATAGAAGAACAAAAAAAAAAAAAGAAGAAGAAAACGGTGTTGGATGTGAGGTGCCGTTGCAGGATGGGATTTACGTGATATGATTGTATAAATGTAATACATCTAACTAAGTAAGAATCCCAACATATAAAGTGCAGCGTGCACCAACAAACCGGAACAATAACCTCGAATAAAATTAACATTTTTTCTTTCTTTTTTCTTGTTCTTGTTTTTTTTTTCATAGTAACTTAGTATAGGCAAACTATACGCAACGATTATTAGTATTTACATAAATGTATGTGGGTGTAACACATGTATCGATATTGTATGCGCATTGTATATGCAGATGATGCTTATTTGCAAGTTTCTTGCCTTAACTATATAATAAACTATTTATGTACATATTATAATGACTCGGTGTTCGTTACCTGGGTAACTGCATTGTTTCTGATTTAATCTAGTCGAGTAATTTTAACCTTGGCCCAGATATAGAATTACAATTTATAATTTCATTATATCCTCAAGATAACGGTGTAATAATAATAGTAATAATATCAAATAACACGCGGGCGGCGAATTTTTGAAAATAAATTTTTCTAAAAACGAAATTGATCGATAATCAAAAGATTCAAGAGAAGCCAAAAAAAAAAAGAAAGAAACAATCAAAAAGAGAAGAAAATATAAAGAGAAAAAGGAAAATTGAAAAAATTATGACGCCTCGAATCGTGTGTGTCGAGTATATCTCATTGTCAACGTATATAACTTCCTTACTACCGAACCCAACAACCACCAACTCTCTTAACTGCGGATCTCGCAATATTTTTTCCATTCTCTTTCCTTTTTTCATAATTCATTTCTATCCTCTCAACCGACTACCGGGCGCACCCCGATGGTACAAACGGCATACAAACGACTTAATTTTACTTCTTATAAAGTTGCGACATAGAATTTAATTCCTTTTTAACTTTTTGTTCCTTTTTTTTTGTTTTTACCAATCGTACATCGTATAGCGACAGTGCTCCGAGGACAGTTACAATAATTAGTAGCATCCCCTGATGTAGTTATTTTACCTCAACGAGAGCGTGAGAAAAAAAGCGATCGTCATTAACGATGATCCTGTTTTTTTTATTTTCCTTTCGAAAAATTCTGATCTGCCGAGGTCTTTTTTTGCGTATCTCAGAGATCACGTTTTATCATATTTCTTCCCATGGAATATAGGAACGTTATGATGCTGACATTTTGATAGTTCCGGTACCACTTTTGATTTCTTTTTATCACGATTTTTATTCGCTCACGAAATAATCGTCCAATCAAGATAAAAAACTTTGAAAAAAAATGCAGGATTGTAAATTAGGTTTTTACGATAATTCATTTTGTTCGACAATAGGAGCCTGATGAACCCTCCCCTTCAGCGACACCTGAGACCCAAAAAAAAAAAAAGAAAAAAACAAATCAGTACCCGCGAAAAAAAAATTTACTAGGGGAAAAGGGGTTACTGTATAGCCTTATTCTTATTCTCAACGCTAAGTAGGTCGTCCGTATGATAATGCCCGGGCATTATTGGTAGAACGTTGAAGGGTTAAACGACGCCTTCGACCCTCCTAAGGGTCGTCAGATTCAACGGAACACCTGAGTCTTTGTTAGGGTTTAATTAATTGAGGGAAATACTACTACGAGGACAATATAGTATAACTCGACTAACACCATTCCCAGGATAGATCACAGGGTAGCAGCACCTGATGCTAAAAAGTGAAATTTTTCTTATTCATTTAATTCGATTCGAACAAAAAAAACAACATATATTTGGTACATTTTACTACTATCTTCTTTGTATTTAAAATCGTGAGCAAAGCGATTAACAAGCTCGTTCCTTGGTGCTGCTAATTACACGTAAAGATCTCTCGAGCGTTAAAACATAATGACGAATGCACACGTTACGTTATAATAAAGGTGTTGTATTCGTAATTTAATTTTTCATTTATCCTCTCCGGTTGTATAATTTTTTTCATTCTTCTTCAGCAATCCGGTTTATTTCGTCTCTAAATTCTGCTCGACGTAACAACGATCGAAGAACCGTATAGGCGCCTGTATGGATCTGATTAACCAAAAAGTAGGGGGGGGGGAGGGAGTATTTTACGATCGTACGGGTACCAAAATCACTGACTGAGTGATAATAAAATAATCTAGGCCTTTCGAGTCATTAGGCCACTGCAGTATAACCCCTCCCTCTCCCAACCTTACTTAGCAAAGTCCACTTAAGGTCGCCTCACCATTTCTGGGCACAAAAAAGCGAAGGACTAGAACCTACGATATCAACGAACAAAGATCCGAGACTCACGAATGTCACGTAACTGAAACAACGAGATAGAATTTGAAATAATGAAAAAAGAAAGAAGATTTGTTGAAAGACGGTTTCAGTGAACTCGGAATTTTCATTTCACGGAAATATCGAACCAGAAACGCCTGAGTTTTACTGGGGTCGGATTTGATCCGGCTTTTGGTTAGCTTCCGTTCATCACTCGGTACAAATGTGCGATGCAACACTTGTAGTATGGCATACACCATAGAGCAGCCAACGGTGGTAACGTTCCATGGCGTATATACGCCGTTAAGTGGATCCAATCAACTCGGTGGCTGTTGTTGCTACTGCTAGTGTTGTTCATGTAGGTGGAGAATATGTACTAGAAAAGCATCAAGAGTACAGAGTACCAGTCGTAGAAGTAACATAGCCATCGTATAGATGACACAGTTATTTCTGTTACATGGTTTCATACAACCGACAGAATCGAGTTGTCCAATACCAACGAGCTTCGGCTGTTTTTATTCATCTCTCTTGATACAGTGCTCTTCAAAAGTACCCATCAACAAATCACCAATTCTTACAAACGCGATCTTTCGGACCGGGTGATAAAAATCAGATAGATTTCCATCGATCGATGGCGGCGATGAGAATCGTTGCGGTTATTTTCGAAGTGAAAAATTCAAATCGGAAACCAGAAAAAAAAAAACCATTCGCATAGATTTTCTACACCGTCTCATGGTTTATTCAGTTATTAAAATGTTGGTACAGCAGAAACTTTTGAGTGCTACTGTATAATGGTACTTTGGCGAAGAAGAGATGGTATGGTAGTAGCGGGTGCGATGTACGCTCGGACTGTTTGCCATGGATGACCAAGTCATTCGAGAAAAGAGATGAGTCTCATGTATACGTACGACTAACCAGTAGGTAGGTAGGTATCTACCGACCATATAAACCAGTTTCTAACGCGTTGTTGATTCCACACAATTGGTTTACACGGAAATTGAAGCCAATTCCCGGAAATTAACCGACAGCTACGGAATACCCGAGAACTATCTGGAGGGTGTAACAGGAAGATCGATACTCTCAACGTCCATTGACAACGCGTATGAGTTTTCGTAATAAATGTGAGAACTGTTCAAAAAAGGTACTCAGATTTTGAATCCTCTTGTTCGTTAACGTCTCGTTGGGGTGTAATTGAAAAAAAATAGAAACCAAGAGATTTGGGTTCTAACTGAGTTCAGAATTGATAGAAACATTTATAATTTCATAGACACTCAATACCGACACCGTTAGCTGTTGTTTTGTTTATTTTATTTCTAATCTATAGTGTTCAAGGTGCAAAGAGAGCACGGTGCCAAAGACCCTTCGACACCGAATTCTCCATAAGAACAATGTCTTTGTCTCTCAGGAATAGTTGAACAAACGCGAAGAGAAGCCATAAACGATCCGAGCATTTAGTCCTAATGCGTTGTTAGTACGTATAACTGACAGATAACGATAATTACATTCCACAAAAATATAATGTATAATAATAATATTCTTTGACCCAAATAACTTGCACTTTCTATTAAAAAGTTTTCTGAATAAAGAAAAAAGAAAATGTACGTAACTATGAGAAATAGTGAAAAATCAATGGATTTTATTCATTCCCAAGTCTAATTGAAAGAAACGTTGATTTGTTTATGTCGTTCGCTTATCAGTTTATACATATAGGGTCGTCTCTCAGGTCAGGTTTAGATTGCAGGGTTAGGGGGGTCTCCATAAGTAATTCGGTTCCGGAATCGTCTGGCAATTTGTCTGAGCCTCGGGGACTGGCGTTTCGGTCTCGTTCGTTCTTTTCCTTTTTTTTGTCCTTTCATTCTTTTTCCTCTTTTACTTTTTTGCTTTTACTTCCAGCTGCTGTTTTATCGAGATCAAATTGTTTGGGATAGCGTCTCCTAATCGCGGAAGGCCTCGGGCGGTGGGCTTCTTCTTCATGCCTCCGGAGTTTCGACGCTGAGCGAATTTACCCCGATTGAATTAACCTTCTCACCCCCGATTTTCTCCTCCTACCCTTACGGGGTCTCGTAAACTTTTCTTTCTACCCCGCCTGCCTCGTGTCACGACGAAACGAAATGATCCGAACGAAAATGCGGAGAGATGAAGTGAGGAGGAGAGAAAGAAAGAGAATGTGCGACAGGGCGAAAATGTATGCGCTTCGGATACTCTATTAGAAATTCAACTTCCCCTTTGCATATCTAATTAATTAAAGGAAAATTGAAGATTCCTTTTCATCTTGTAATCCGGCAATTTTATATAGGTACGTACGTACGGGACAGAATCGATTGACCGAGTTATCGGGATTCGGAGAAGAAGAAGAAGAAGAAGAAGATGTTGTAGAAGAACAAGAAGAACGTTGCAGTTTCACTGTTTAAGGTAGGGTAACCAGAAAACCGGTACGTAATGTATATATAGTCATGTATGTACGTACGAGTTACTACTCTATAAACGCGTATATATTTCATTCCGGTTGACTCGTTGCTTGCTGTTGCTTGGCCGTTTCTGTACTACCAAAGAAACGATACGTTACTTTCATTCATTCATTCATTGATTCCGCTCGCGCGTGCTTCGATCGATAGGTGCAGGTAAAACCGTACGTAGGAGTATAATCGTTAAAAAAAAAACAAGACAAACGGAAAATGGCAAAACCAAGAGAAGAAAAATAGAGAAAAACAAATGGAAATGAAACGTGTCGTCTGTCATGTGAGAAAAAAGACTGTCTCCCCGTCTTGTTTTTCATCGTCGTCGTCGTCGTCGTCGTTACGATGATCCTTCGAATGGCGAATCCGAGGAATAATTCATCGTTACATCTCGAGTCTTTCAAAGTCAAAGAAAACAGCTATCGTTTGAAATGTGCAGTTGTGAGAATTGTGACATAGGAGGATTGCCTTGGACTTATGCTGCATGGCTACCCGTCGTCCGATCTCACTCAACATGTGTATTACCGTTCATTAGGATTATGCATTGTTCGTAATCGTTGATAGTCCTACATGCATATCGTTCGCGATGATCGAAAAGTACATCGGGATTAAAATAAAAATGATAGTTTGAACAAAACGATTTTTTTCTACGTTTTTTTTAACCATAGTTTTAAAACGGATGATTTATAGGGTACTATATGACATCGTTCATAATGTCTTTGGACAGTCGTTTAAATATGGTGTAGCAGCTCTAAGGCATTGAGTAAGAGAGGATTTTATGTGGTTTTAGTCTGTAGGAGATCTAAAGAAGTTGGAAAAAAAAAGAAGGAGATAAACACGGGACCAACTCCTACGTAATACCATGCAATCATAACCTAGGTGGTTGTGTGTTAAGAGATATTAGACACAACTTCGAATCTTTACTTTTCAAACAAACGAACATATCAAACAACTGGAAATAATATTGCTTCCAATATTTTTTTTTAATCAATTACTTTGGAACCACAGATTTTTTCACGACACTTTCCATACACACTTCGTTATGGATTGTCCGTTGAACATTTTCCAGGATAAAACCCATAATATATTTATGGGTTTTTGCAGCTCGTACGTATTAAGGGGAAAGCTGTTTTTCCACGTGCGTGAATGTAATAGCTTTGAGTAGACTTACTGCGCTGGGTTGAGTTAGCGTATAATTTTTGTTCAGAGATCACATGAATTACACAAGTGTAATGTACATTACATTTACGCGTTAGTCACGTGGTAAGAACATCGCAATCAAGTTGGAATATTCACTCCTTATAATATCTGTTACTATATACCTACGTGTGACGAAATTTCGTGCGATAAAACTTTAATAACTAAATAATAACAATAATAAAAATAATTGTACCACGTATCGTACCACAAATTATATTTTTACCCACCAGAATCCTCGATGTACCTGAGGTATTCGCATCAGGGGTTAATTTCGTATACCAAGTCTCAATTATTTTTCACCGAATACTGTTCAATTTTTTTTTTTTTTCTTCATTTTCGACCACCCAAGCAGAGATTTTTTCATTCAAGGACATCGTCGGGGACACCGGGCTAGAATTGGCGGCAAAATTGGAAGTGAAAAAAAAAAATTTGCCCAAACTACTGTTCCATGTCGAATTCATTTTTCAGGCTATTTATCCCGCATTTCCCGTTTGAAAAATTTTCCCAAAAAAAAAGGATAACGAATAATTGAATCGTCGACGGTAAAATTTTCGCTTCAATTTCGAAAGTTCAAAGTAAATTTACCGAATTGTATCGAAATATTACGACAAATAGAGAGAAAAAGAAAATGGGTAGCGTGTAAAAGTGACTTTCGAGCATGTAAATGGCGTACAATTTTAGTACCTTTTCATCTATTCGTAGTTACACAAAGTATTACTATAAGGTAAATATCTGGCATTCAGGTGGTGTTGGTATAATGGTTGAAAAGGTTCTTTAACTTTTCAACTTGGTAACTTCTTCGTAACATCTTGTATGTATTTATCGTTTGTACATGTATATTACTAATATACATACACATATATATCCGTACGGTAGGCGATCGTTTAAACCGTTAAGACGGTTGTAAAAGACTTAGTACGACCATAAGGACAAGGATTTGGCTTTGTAGGCAAAATATTTATGCCTTTAAGCGGACTGAAACCACCTCCTCCACCATTACAGAAAAGGAGAAAAAAAAAAAAAAGGGCATAAGAAGAATGTAAAATATCTTCCGACCCCTGAGGTCTTCTTCAAAATATGCCGCCGATTCCAAAACGGATAGAAAAAAAAAAAAAAAACGTAAATGTACAAAACAAAAAGTCGAACGAGAACATACAAAATTCGGAACGAAGCGTTACTTACGTTGCGCCTCTGAGTTCCGATTCAAAATTCAAACATTGACGTATCTTCCGTGTAAAAAACGCGTTAGAATATTTTTTATTTTTTTTCCCCTACATTTTTCATTTTACATTTTTTATTTTATTTTGGCCGGGAGGTCACAATCAATTTGAATTATCGTCTTCAAGGTAAATTAGAGAAGAGCGATATGGATTGAAAAATAGAAACCAAAGAAAAAAAAACTAAGACCGTGAAGTGTTGAACCCTCGGTTGCATTAGGTCCGTTACGAACAACAAAGTGGTTACTTTCATATACGTATACATAGACGGGAGTAAAAATCTTTCCATTGTTATTTAGTAACGACTAAAGTGTATAGATTGTTGCACGTCGTATAATATGGGTATGGTATGGCCACGCGCGGTTATATGCATAGTTAGTAATATTATAACCAAGACGAAAGAAACGACGCCTGAAGTTAACCGACACAATGACTTCTAACTAACTATTATACTGTCAAAGGATTTCATGCGCGTTCAATTTTCTTGCTTATCTCTTACCATATGCACTTGCTTTACCGTAACATCAGACACGTTTGTTAACCAGTACGAGCACATTAGAACGGTTTGAAAAAAGAAAAAGATTTTGGATTTCGGAAATCATCGAAAAAGTTCCACGGTGAAGCACGAGTACAGTGCACGATAGAATATCGATGTTTGCTCTACGATTTTTACCATAAAAATTTGATACATCCCGTTTGTGTGTGATAATTTTTTTTTCTCATTTCTTTCGTTCTTTTTTTTTGTTACGTTTTGGTTGATTTTCGTAGGTCAGATTATAGTTTTAATAGGAAACGTAATAGTGGGGTGCTTTGAGAACTCCCCCCCCCCCCCCTCTACCCCCCTCGTGTAATTTGATACGGATACGATCCAGTCCAGCCATCAACCACCATAGTCAGTCGTCGGATCGACGACATAAATCCCGTGAGGTCGTATCTCAGATCTATATACATATAATGTATATTATAATAATTCGACAACCGAAGACCTGTCCGTGTTTCCTCGCCTGGAAAATCAAATAAAATCTAGCCGCGCAGTATATTCGTATATGTATACGTGTAACGTAACGTAAGGTATAAGTTTCTGATATTATTCGTTCGCGTGCCGCCACAAACATACAGAGATAGAAAAAGAGTGGAGATTGCAGCAGCCGCAACCGTATTATATGTATATATGCGATGCAGGAAGCGGCAATAGAATCAGTTTCCAAATAATGAATCGAAACGAATTCATCTTACGAGATTTAGTCGTCGCACTTTAATCTATAACACGAACTCTTTCGGACCATCATCATCATCATCATCATCATTCGTAGTTTAGAATTTCATCCAATTTCTATTTCTACATAGAGCCCGATGGGCTTTCGTATATGGTTACCGAAGGATAGATTCCTACTACAACTATGCTGACGCAGAATTTTCTTTTTTTCTTCCCCCTTTTTTTCCTTCTTTTTCCCTTCTTCTCATTTCTATTTCTTACTTTACTTTTTCTATACTATCTAGTTTTACTACCAGAAGCAGAAGAAGGAAAAGCAAAAGCAGTAGCAGTAGCGGCAGCAGCTTGTTTCCTTCTTCAATTTTTCTTCGTCCTCGATGTTTCAATGTCACGTGAAAAGCACGGGACATTTGTTGACTGACATCCAAATAGTCCAAATAGAAGAAGGAAGAAAAAGTGAAGGAGTGAAGAAAGAAAGAGCAAAAAAAAAAAATTCCTCCATACGAGTTTATTCCTGTATCTCCGATCTCGATATATATCTTTTTCCACCCTCTGTACGAGCTCATCATTGTTAGGGATGCTTTGCGTTTGATTTTTGAATAAAATGAAATGAAAAAAAAATTTGTCTCATTTTTTAACTTAATCGTATGCGTGATTTTCGATGGTTGAATATCATCGATCCCAATTTTTGAGTTTATTTATTTATTTATTTTTTTATAAAGCGCATTAATTCTTAGAAAGTTTTGACTCATCGTTGCCATAAGCAGTCACTTCTTCTTCTCCCCTAGCCCATATCTTCTTTGAAAACTATGGGGACCCCATATTATACCGCGTCCGCATTGGTCTTTCAGAAGGATAAGGTAGGTTTATGTGTATAACCTGCGCATAGGTAGAAGTACTCCATGTCTTATAACCAATGGACATTATGTCCGCTTTTAGGTATCTGTCCGTTCGTCGTTTAGGCGCGTGACAAAAGATCTTCTTATATTTCCAAAGCGAAATACGCGGTGTGACTGATTCCTCACGATCTATTTTAATTCGTCACGGTAGGTACTAAAGTTTTGGAAATATTTTGGCCTCTCCCCACTCAAAAAAAAAAAAAAAAAGAAGAAGAAATAACAAGTAAAGAAGAAACCAAAAAGGTACAGAACTGACATGTCTCAATATTTTTTTCTTTTTCTTCACCCTCACTATTAGTAACAAACCTTTTCATAGTTTAAGTAAGACACATGGCGATCGGCACTTTCAAAGATCGTAGTACGGATAATGTGGTGTTCCTTTTTTTTTAAATCTTTGTTTCATTAATAAGGTCAGTATAAATTTTCCCACGATCGTCAAACGCGAAATTTAATTGAGTAGTATAATAGTATATGGAAATTTGATTCATTTCATTTTTTTTGTCTCGAGACCCTATTAAACGAACGTCTCTATGATTAACAAGACAATAATTAATTTTGTTAAACACAAAGAACCGGTAGTAGCTGTTCTATGTGTAGTAACAAGTTTTTACTTGTCTTATTATAGCTGGATTGACAATAATTAACAGTTCCTTAAGTATCTGTCATTTACGGGTGAGGCAATTGTGAATAATTGCATGGTAGTTCTGGTCGTTATATACCGCACATTGAAGTTCGCGGTCAAAAGGGACGTCATGCAAACGACTCCCGTAGAAAACGCCATGTGTCAAGCTAGTGGGAACGCGAAGAAGACGAAGCATAAGAAGTTCGTTGAAAAATAATGGAAAATATATAATCGTTGTAAAGCTTCCGGTTTTAAAAAATAAACGGTTTTTTTTTGCAGAGAAATCATTAGAAAATTTCGAACGCTTCGAAATCTTTTCCAAAGTTTCAAATGTGAGAGTAAAGATACGATCATTTCGACAAGTTTTTTTTCCTTTCGAAAATCGACGATTCCATTAGCGGCATCGGATTTACCGATCTGTCGAATTGGATTTTTTGATATAAAGTTATAAGCTGTCAGAATTTTATTCCCTACTAGGAAACCGACCACTCGACAGTAGTGATCCGTGATCTAGATTTTTTTATTAACCGACATTTTCCGCGCCAATAAAACGCCCAGCATCCAGCAATCTTCTTAGAATCTTTGTGAAACATGCGGCTATGGAAGAAAAGAATAAGAAGAAGAAGAAGAGGAAGAAGAAGAAGGGGGAAAAGAGGATCGTATTCAGTAGTAGTATCGCTTCCCTCGGAACGTTCCCTTCTTCAAATCACCCGTAGTCCTCATACTATGACGTTCCATGTAGCATGTGGTGCAGTGTGAGGAAAGGGGAGACTGTATAGAAGAGACAGACGACGCCGCGAAGACATGTCACTTTCTCTTTTCCTCTCCCTTTATTTTCATCATATCTTCCTCCTCTTCTTATTCTTATTCCTCTTCGTCACTCGTTCACTTCGAGGCAGTTCGTAGGGATATAAAACCTGATGGCCGATAAGAACCCACTAGGTAAGAAGAACGAACGCTGTTCGAGTTTGCCCCGTTGTCGTTCGAAGTCGTTCGCGACTGTATACGACACAAAGGCTGTGAGTGGTTTTCTGTTTTATTGGAACCACCGACACTCGCACGAGAAAAGACGAGGACGAAATATAAAGGAGAAGGAACACACACACCCCTCCCTCGATTCTTTCATCGAAGTAACTCGAAAGACCCATACTCCAACTACCGGACGACGATGATGGCCTGACAATATGCGATATCCACATCGATTCCACTCTCACTCACTGAATTTTACTTCATAGACCCCACGACGATAACGGCGGAGAAAAGGTTACCGGAATTATAACCGTATCATATTTTTCCAACGGGGGAAAGAAAAAAAATTCAGTATCATAGGGCGACCTTCTTTTACTTTTTCCTTTTTCTTTTCTTTTCTTCCTTCCATCATGTTTCGTATCATTGAAATCCTTAGCGTTCTCGAACGGCTCAATTTTGCCAAGTATTTTCAAACACGATAAAGAAAAATTGTTTCATCTTTTTTTTCTGGTTTTAAATTTAGGCGCCTCTGGTACAGTCGCCGATTTGGTTTAAAAGCGCGGTAGGGGGCGTTGGTTGGTGATTTTTTTAACTATTACGGACATCGTTTCCGTAACTATGAGTTTTGTCAACTCACCCTACCCGGACAATTTGCACTCGAATTGTCGTTTAATTTTCAAGGGGGCCAGGGGGGGAGTAGGATCCCTTGATGATTTTCAAGGGTGAAACGGAGTAATCATCCCCTTTGTTCTAATGCAGATCTTTGATAAGCATATCCGAAGCACAGAAATGAGAAATAGTACAGCTGTATAATAATGATGATAATCCAGGAAAGATATCACCGATAATACACCCGCCGCAAAAGTGGTGAAGGGTGG
Organism: Athalia cordata; assembly: GCA_963932425.1. NCBI lineage: Eukaryota > Metazoa > Arthropoda > Insecta > Hymenoptera > Athaliidae > Athalia > Athalia cordata. Next base: position 5,600,087 of record OZ010627.1, read on the forward strand.
TTTTTGACCGGAATCTGAAGTACAGAAATATAGAAATAGAGAGCGGGGGGTAGAGGGGATGGAAAGGCCCTTGATATTTATGCGTCGTAAAAGCGGCTCTGCCTGTACACATGGAGAGAAATGTATAGTGTGGGGGTGGGGAAGTCAAGCTCAAGGGTGAAACTGACCAGTGACCGGACATCGGTTTTCCATGGGGGAGATCAAAACGGTCAGCGGGCGCGGGTATCGTCGTTATTTTCGTACATTTAGTGGCGCACGACTACGAGAAACGACAAGCGAAAGATATCAAAAACTCTCTATTCCTTTTTCTTCTCTCTTTTTTTTATGGGAAAACAAGTGACCGATTTCCTATCGAAGATAGAAAAGGGGAAATCCGATAAGAGAAGAGAAAATAGAGTGGGATGGAATAAATCGACGATTCGGTTCAAGAAAACCTTGGAAAACTTTCTCATTTTCGAATCCGATAAAGTAACATCATCCCCATTTTTGTTAGAGCTCTTTAAACACTGTTCTTGTTCTTTAGATTTTACTGGAGCTCAAAATATGAAAATTTTAGTAGCGGTGGAATTTTCGATCGAGATCAGAAGACTTTCGATGACTGACTGTTCCGGCGAGTGGCTTTTCTTTTTTTTTTTAAGCTCTTGCTTGTACAACAATCGTTTATAAATGTGTGTAAACATTACGAACCTTTTTTCGGTTTTCAGAGAGTAGGATATTTCCTGAGGGACAGGTCCTCGATCTTTTCAGATCCGTCTAAACTAAACTCAGCTTTATTCGAAGTGGTATAGATTCTTTTTTACGAAGAAGAAACGAACGAACCGAAACAACTTTGCCAACATACCAGATCACCATGATGATGCATATGGCAAAGAAGCGAAAGGAAAACAGCCTCCAAATAAGAAATAAAATGTTTGATCAACTCTCGCGTTGCACATATGCCAAAGTAGATCCATCGCCATGTATACATTTTTACCCATCAGATATTGACAAAGCTTCGAAAGAAAAAAGTAAAAAGAAAGAAAGAAAGAGAAAAAAGAACGAACCTCGCGTAAGAAAAAAGTGAATTGATAACAAACAAATCAGAAAACACATAGACACAGTGCTTTTTTTTTTCTACGTCATACGGTTCAGTAAACTCTTGAAAAACCTCCCTCGATATTATTTTTTTCTTATTAGGTCTTCTTCTTTTTTTTTTCTCTCGTTTCAATTTTTCTCGCTCTTTTTAAAAAGCTAGGGCTACGCGAGACGCCGTATAGTAACGTGTTTCTGCCGACTTAAATCTCTTTCGCAAAAAGCATTTAGCTATTTCTCTCCAAGTAAACGACCGTTCTCCCCAAAAAAATACTTATACCGTACGTAGACTCGCTAAGCGAACATATTTTAAACAGATTTCTTTCCACTCGAGGTATATTTATGGGGTTGGGGGGGTTTGGTATGGGGTGTACCGATGGGATACTGCAGCGATGCAACTCGCCACTTTAAATATACTCTCGCCTTGGTGCCAACCCAACATCGACGTATGCCTTTTTCTTGCTCGCAGATTTCTTCTCCACCCTATAAAACTAGGTACTTGAGAACTGCCGGTTTCGTTTCACTTTCTCTTTCTCTTTCTATTTCTCTCTCTGAATTTAAAAGGTTTAAAAAGATTTCCCATGGGGTAAAAACGTACGCCGCGAGTCCAAAACTCACCCCTCCCAATAAATACGTCGAATGTCGAAGATCAAAACCCTAGCGGCCAACTTCAGATTTATTAGACGGGATATTCACGCTTGTTATATAAAGGGAGATGAAAATAAAAGCGAAGAGAGAATAAAATTCAGTCATTTCTTTTTTTTTCCATCCCTCTTTACCTTCGATTTTATTTTTTCTGTATTCTTATTTTTTTCTCGGATAGAATTTTGACAGGTCCAAAAAAAAAACAAACGAGAACCCGATGTCGTGTCTCTTGATACGTATTTATTATTCCGTATTAATATCGAAGAAAAGAAAAGAGAAGAAGAAAAAAAAAATGGAATTCATCGCACACGTGCATAAATAAGAAATAACGGGGGGTGGTGGTGAATTAAGACTTGAAAATTTGGAATCGAGAATTTTTTTTCTTTTTCTAATAGAATTAATGCTTCTTTTCTCATATATGAGATGAGAGTAAAGATGGAGAACGCGCGTAAGATTTACTTTTCATCCTAAGAATATGTGATCAGGGTATTAGAGGTTCTGTATTATTAAGAGATGGAAACTCAAAGGGGAGTTGAAAGTCCTCGGGGGCCTAAGCATGGAGACGTTTTACGTTTTCTGATTTCAATGCCTCGGCATGATTTAAAATTCATCAGACCTCTTTAAGGGCTTATTTTTATGCTCGCGCTACCGGCTATTTAGACTCCCTCAACCCCTCCCACCCCTCCACCTTCATTTTTATTTTTTATTTCATTTTCTTTACTCTCCTTTTTCCTTTCGTTGCCGGTTATTTTATTTATTTATTTTTCATTTTTTACCATTATACAAAACGTCGAGACGTCGTCATCTTCCGTATAAGGTGATCGGAAATTAATTTTATTCTTTTAATTTTTTTCTTTCGATTCAAAAGTTTACTATTCAACAAAAATCCGTTTGTACATAAATTATGTACTTTTATTTCCCATCCAACCCCCTAGAGAATTTCATCTCCTGTATTTGTTTTATCTGAGTTGCTGGATTTCTGCCTCTTTATTTTTTTCTTTAACCGTCAGTCTTTTTTTTGTTTCATTACTTATTTTTTTTCGTTGCGGGTATAGTGCTAAAGAAGCGAAGAAGTAAAAAGATATTTAGGGAGATTCCATTAAGCGATATCACGGTGAAATTAGAACGCGGTACATTTGAGTCTGAATTTATAATACCGGTAGTGAGTTTTGCGATTCTATAGCGATTCTATAGTGCCACCATGGGACCCATATTCTTCTTATTCACTGAGCGAGAGTCGCACAATTCACCATACTTTTTCGCCTATATGTACGACAGTTTCTCCCTTTTCTTTTTTTTCATTTCTCTCTCTTCTTGTTTTTTTCTTTAATCCAGACAACAGCAAAATCTACCAAGAGGGGCGACGACGCGTTCTGATTCTATAATTTCGAATCCACTTCGTTCTAAGCTACCCTTATAACCCCCTGAGAAAATAAAGACGGAAACATACAAAACTCAATTACGGATCAACCGAATCGAGTCAGACTTAGCACTATTTCATGTTCTTAAAAATTATCGGAAATCCGGAGCATTTTGTTCGATCGATTCCGATGAAAACCGTCGAAATTACAACCCCAGACAAGTGAAACGAGTTAGTAATTTTTTGTTTTCCCATCTCCGTGTCTCTATTGGGTCAGAACTTGCGTCCGATTTCGTTGATCGTTCATAATTCCCTATAATCCAATGTGTAGTGGGATCGGTTGTATGGGTGGTGGTTTTCGGGTAACGGTGCAAGGGGTATGAGGCACGACGGTTTAGTAGTTCGAGTCAATATTGAATGCCTTCCACCGGGCGTTTGTCCGAACGGCGTGCCCGTGGTTTAGCCGCGGATAGAGAATCGTGAGTACTAGAGAGAGGGGTCAAAAGGGCGAAGGGGTGAAGGGGGAAGGGGGTAGTGGTATGAATGGGGTTGAGGGGCGGGTGTGTATATGGTTGTGCATTAGTGGGACTATTGTGCTCTACGTTAGTTCCCCTCGCATCCATATTACTCGGTTTGGTACCCGTCGCAGCAGCATCGGTAGAGGCAGTAGCAGTAGCAGTAGCAATGGCAATAGCAATAGAGAGGCGGTGGTCTCTGTCTCTCAGTTTCCCTCCACCCTCAATCTATCTATCCGTCCGTCGATCCTTCCTCGGTCCGTCTATACGCATACCGCCATAACGAGTACATCCACCCTGGCAAAATCATCCCCCAACCACCCACTCCCTATCTACCTCTGTATACCACCCTGAAATAATTTCCCCTGTACACACGTTTGTCCCTCAACGTGACCGACGTCACCTTTCACGAACGCCTCGAGTCTCTTCCTCCTATCCTCATCCTCGTCCTCTTCATTCTCCACATTCAATTTCAACGTCAAACTCAGTATACCCCACTAGATAAACCGTCTTGGAACATCGATCGTTTTGGAAACAACAATATCAAACCAAGAGGAGTCTATGATTGGACCATCAATTAACTAGAACGGTAGGACAATCTCGGCGTTCACTTCTCGAGTCCTGATTTGACTTTTTAATTTGTCGCACAATGTTGCCATCAATTTACTGGCTTGCGGTTTTGGTTTAGGTGGTTCTAGTCCATGGGTTACGAACGTCGATGTATACAGATATATAGTAGAGTTAAATTTCAGTTATCGGTGTCGGTTTTGAATATAGTTATATACGTATAAACCTGCATCGGACAATGGCTCGTCACAGGACGAAACCCAATGACGTACCATACCATACCTCCAGTTACTGTTTGGGTGGTAATTATTCCAACATACTGTAGAGCATACTCAAAGATATATGTATATATACGTTATACATAGTCGAACTAGTTAGCCCCGGCATCAGTCGACGTCACCGGCATAATGTTTAGCATAGCTTGTCGCAATATGTTACCTTATGGGTGGGAGAATCACATCGGAACTGCACCACCAACACCAACCATATACCAAACACCACCGGTAGTAGCTATCTCAACGAATTTCTCTCGCGAATACGTCCACTAAAACCATACCAAAATTGTATGGTATGCATGGGAAATTTCACAGACACGAATGCGTGAGAAACCGATATATAGATACCATATGTACGTACACTCACTCATATGTACGCAACACTTTACCATCAATGCGCGGAGTGCGTGAGCCTGTCAACGTATGGTAATCACTCTAATAGGACGTACACATTGTGCCAAGTATCAAGTTTAGGCCAATATTCATGCCGCCTCCCTGTCCCATCAGAGAACCTAGTCCGCGGTACCCAGTGATTAAATTTCCTAGAGAAACTAACAAGACTCGATCGATTTTAAACAACCCTCTACCGTACGTACTCCCGGTTAGATTGATCGTGAATCGCTTCGCGGCCAACCGCGCGTTTGGACAACTTCTCGTCCGCCGGCCCAGCTACACGAAAAAGTTGTCCAAACGCGCGGTTGGCCGCGAAGCGATTCACGATCAACCTAACCGGGTGTACATCATAATTTTTATCATTTTCATCTCGTTTCCATTTATTTTTTTTTTTGTTTCCTTTCGTTCAAGCCACCAACGGAAAGGTTTTCGCAACAATTTTTATATTCATAGTACGTACCGGTTCGCATGTATACGTATGGGATCATGGCATGTGGTTATGCAGGATTTTCGAACACTAAAAGTTTCATACAGATACGTTACACGGATGTCTACGGATACGTCGATGTGACGTACACTTGTGCTAGTGTAAATATATCTGCATTGCGAATGTGACACGAGGATGCATTCGAACAGAGGCAATGGTCGGTGATCGTGGAGGGTATGCGAGAGCAACAGCGGTAGCATCACGTCCATATCGGAGGCGATGTGGTTCTGTATCAGTATGGCCCATTGGGTTCGAGTACGGCCAATATCGCGTTGTCCTGATTCGGATCCCCGATACACAACCAATCCTGATCCCGCTCCTCATAGTCGCTTTACGACGCTATCCCTACGTCCCTACATACGTCTGTTACGAACATAGTGTGCGGTATATGCCGCCGGTAGGTGCTATCTGTATGGACCAAGAGTAGAATGGGAACGCGTCAGGAAACCCAAAACCACCGGCACACCGATGTACAAATTCTATGCGATACTCGATGATACAGTATACGGTAGTGTTACATCCAGATGAATTAAATCAATCATCATTTCATTAAGACCGACGATGATTAGTTTGGACAATTTCATAAGTCAAGTGCTTTCAATGAATAAATCAATCAATCAATCAGCGCATCGATTTATTTCATCTCCTTCCTTTTTTATTTCCACTCTGACGAATGGCACATGCAACAGTTTATGAAATGTTTCGGTAGTTAAAGTCAACGGATTGTTCTAAACATCGAATGCAAGTGCAGACAGAGAGAGAGAGAGGGAGAGGGAGAGAGATGGAGTGAGAGTGATGTTAGGTGTAGGAAGAACATCGCGAGTCGTTTGGATAGGTGGTTTTAGTATATGGGAAACGGATGGATAGAGATGGAGAAACTAACGCAATTCATGCATTGGCATGCTTCCCGCGTCGTCTACTACCATTGTCACATTGTGCCAACTGCTAATACGCTAAAAGCCTATCTATGTTGAGATCTGCGGGTCGAATATTGTCGCTGGTTTAGTCAGCAGCAATAGCAGCAACCAGCCAACCAACCACCCTTTCCCGCTCTCTACACTCTATAACGAGGTTACGCCGACAGACAATTGTTATACAATTGTCAATTACCATTTATCGTATATTCTAGTTAGACACACACACAGACAATTTCAATCGCACGTACAATAGAAACGTATAGAAAAAAATTAAGAAAACTATCACGATTAGACAAAAAAAAAAAAATAACTTTTTCTATAATTCATTATGATACAAAAAAAAATTAGAATCGAATGAAAAAGAATGAAGATTACATTTCGTCGGGGTGGGGGTAAAAAAGTCCGTTCTGATTGACCTCGTCAAATACATACGTGAAGATCGTTCGTAAAAACTGTCATTCCGTGATCCAGATTATGATCGTATGATTACGTCGAGTTAACCAACTTTATACTACTAGTGAACCGCTGACTGTACGAGAAGGAAAAAAAAAGCTTGGCTGATTGCAAATGATAATGAAAAGAAGAAGAAAAAAAAAAGGAGAAGAAAAAATATATACAAAGAGTAGGAAAGAAAGAAAATAAAAACATAACAAACAAACAACAACTTCGCGTTTCTTGATGAGATAATCATTCCTGTCGTATTACGTAACTGCAGGTTTATTATACTCTTTTATATATCCATTGATAGATTGCGGAATGAACGGTAAAGTCTGTAGGAGTTAGAAGGATAAAAAACAACAAACGAGGAACAAAAAAAAAGTAAGAAAAAAAGAGAAACTCGTACGCGAGTCGTAATGTGATTAAATAAAGATTGCGGTTTATGCATATATTTATATAGTACGTATGGTACACATATAAAACATAGCTAGAGTTAATAACCGCCTGAGAAGGAACAGTAATCAGTTGTGCGGTAGTTATTAGAAATATAAATACAAACATTACCGTAGAGCATTGAATGACGATATTATACGATCGATGTGTAAAAAAAATACTCGCGACATCATCGGGATAAAATCTGATTGGTGAACTCTCCATTCATTCTATCAAGTGCTAATAAATTTCAAGTACATACATATACCGCGTATACTTATACCTATATACGTACATCTACGTATCTAAATACATAAAACTTTTCAAGCAAATCCATCATAGAAGGGAAGGAAATGGGATGCGGTTTTGGTCTACCGATTTTACGAATATGCTTCTCGCCCTTCTTAAATCCATTATATTATACCACGTGACTATCTCCGGTTCCGGGAAAAATCAAAAGTTCGCTAATAAATACCAAAGATAATGATACAAAAACTGTAAAACAATTTTTCTATCGTATCGAGTATTAATTTCGATCAATTGAAATCGAAGTTAATTTCCTTTTTTGTTGCCTTTTTCATTTCGTTTCTTTTCTTTCCTCTGTTTTTTTTTCTGTTTTTTATCATCCTTTTGAATTTCCTCCCTTAGGTTTTCTCTTCCCCTTCCTATTTTATTCTTCTTTATTTTCTCCCTGCTCGTGATAGCCTGACAAACTCGTGTTTTATCGTATTATTTATTAGCGTGTATATGCCATAGAGGGGTTGGTTGGTTGGTTTGGTCATAAGATGGAAGATCCGTAGAATAAGTCCCCGCGTTTGGTTTTTCCTCCTGTTAGAAAGATTTTCTCCCGTAAGTCTCGTCAGTACCTACCTAACACACTGGTATAGAAAATCGTTGCTATAGGGTTGTTCGGTTATTGATGGATTCCGCCCTTATGAAATATCTTCCGAGTCTCTAAGAATTTATTGTGTGCCATTCGCTTCTGTTTTATCTCGTATTGTACCATTTTCTCGACCTTATAAAACCCGGACACTGTCAACGGTTATCGCGATAAACTCGAAAGAACTTATTTCCAAAAGCCAAAACCACCACCCCGACTCACAAACATTCATTCAACGTTCGGAAAATCCCCCAAAAAAAACTAGAATTAAATAAAGCTCTCCAAAATCTTATCGCCTTTACAATTCCATTCTAATCAAAGTGACAGTGGCGGATGTTTTTTCCGGTACGGAAGCCTTGAAAAATAAAATAAGAAGGAAAAACTTTTCGAGTTTATACAGGAGCTTTTAGCTCACTCAAGTTAACAATAAGTCGAGGCATTAAAAAAATCGTCTCACACTCCGTCAGGTGCTCATTCAGTTGAAATAATTCAACCCCTGCATCGAGCACCTTATCCCCCGATTATTACGCGTCTCCGTATCTCCCTCTGAATATTCTATTTTTTTTGCCACTTTCATTTTCTCTTTTCAAACAGGAAGGAAAAGAATTTTTTTTTCACCTCGAAAAATTCGCACAGATATTTTGATAACGTAAGTTTTTTTTTTTGGTTCTTGTAAAAGGAGAAGTATACGTATATGGTGTAGTCGTTGCATTTTCAGGATAATATTCTCGTCGATTTAACGGTTGGTGTTTTAACGAGTTCAGCAGGTTTTAGTAACATAAAATTTGAGTATATGACTCGTGGAGTATGGATAGCTGGGGGTTTGAGTTTTGTATCATCGAGTTACATCTAATCATCATAACCCCTTGTTCGACAAACGTATTTCTCCTTGGTGCCGCATGGCTACCAACGGACCAACCAACCAACCGACCAACCTACGATTGTAAAAGTTTAATATCTACGCTTTACGATTTCGCATGACACATCCGCCCACAACCTCCCTTTTATCTCCCTTTCTCTTATCCAGTCCCACATACAAAAAGTTGTAATATTATTTTACATCATATATACGTATAGAAAATCGGCGACTTTGACTGTGCAGCCATAAATAGAGATTTTCTAATCTGGACAGATAGACGAAAAGAGAGGCGTCGAAAGTACGAATAAAATAAAAATTCATAACCGAAACGTGGTGAAAAAATATTTTACTATCATTTCCGCACGTATTCTGATGGAAACGAAAAAAAAAAACTAATAATAAAAAAAAACAGAATGTTACACGGTGAGTTTTATTAGAGTGTCTTGGTCAAGCGGCTATACTATAGGTGTAAGATTACGTCCTTATCGCAGTCAACTTTGGCCCGGATGACCGGAACGACCCTTCAACCCTCGGTAGTAGAAAAGAAAGAAGGAAAAAATGAGACAAAGAAAAAAGAAAAAGAAAAAGAAAAAGGGATGAATCGAGGGGTGGCGAGTATTCTCCTTCGGTTATTTGTGTCGTGTCGTCGTCTCTTCGATTGCTCGGACTCTCCCTATATCAACCATTTCCCGAACGTGAAATCTTTCCGCACCCCCTTCGACCCGACGAAACCTCCCTATAGCGTTGACCCAATTTCCCCTCAATTTACCCTCGTAAATAAATGAACAGGCAAACATTAAATGTATCAAGACATTTATTTGATCAAGGGGGAACCGACAAGCACCCCGAACGAGCTGTGAGAACGAAAATAACGCTAAGAATTTAGATTTTTTTGTTTCTACGGTTTTTTGTTTTTTTCTGTTCTCTCTTCTTCCGTTCAACAAAATCAAACCGAATACCATAACTCTACTTTTTGCATTTGGAATTTTTCTTTCGTATTCAAAAATTCGAATGCGGTACGACTGATCACATGCGTTTAATTCGCAACCCCTATAAGACACCGCAATTAAAATACCTCCAAAGAAACTCTTACGCGTCACCGTATACCTCTTCTCTATTTTTTCACTTCACCCTTTTCTTTTCTTTTTTTTTGTATTTGAATAATTCAACAAATCATTAGAGCGCGTCGTAGCGAGGTTGAATCCTCAAAGTAACCCCTCAACAACCCTCAAAAACTCCTATGTAACCCCTTTGGTTACAATTTACACCATACAATGTGCACTACCTAGTCACGTTTGTATGCCCACGTGTATATATGAGGCATGTTCACATCTAGCCCACTGCCCCAGTGCCCCACCACTTCAGAAAAACAGAAAACAACAAAAAAAAAAAAAAAAAAATGAGTAACAAGAAAAAAAGCACCTTTTCTTTCTTCACCTGTTTTTGAGAAACTTTCCCTCTTCTTCCATGACGTGAAAGTAGGTGTATTTCATGCGGAGGAAGATGGACGAATGAAAAATAAATAAATGAAAATACGGAAATGAAAGTAAAAGAAAAAGAAAAATTGAATTAACCACCCCGTCATTTCCCCCATCTTCTTTTTACTCTTTTTTTTTTCAACCCTTCAGCTGTTTTTATTTCAAGGGTTGGTTTCGGTGTCGGTTTGTAATGTCCTGGGTTGCCCCGCTAGTGAAGAAAAAAAAAAAAAGAAGAAGTTTCTTGCTTGAAAGCGACCACGTTTGACACCCATATCATCTCATCGTCATGCATGCGCGAATTTTGTAGTACCATCTCTGATACATATGCACACTCATGAGAGGAAGAACGAGGAGTTTGGAAAGGGAAAGTAGGGTGTAAATAATGAACGTGCTGAGTTCTCTAAGCAAAATGAGGGAACGAGGGGATGAAGAGGATGGAGAAGAATAAGAAAAAGTAGAATAAAAATATAAAAAGAGTAAAAATGAATGACGAAAACAAAAAAAAGGAGATGAAGGGGTCGCGAGAGGCAGAGCATATCACGTCTCACTAGGTCAATATCTTTCTTAACCAGAGAGATGTAGCGGTGAAAAGGAGAAGTGAAGGAGAGAAGTAAGGGTGAGCGGGATGGGGGTGGGGGTGAAACGTTGACAAACACGTGTATATACGTACGGCGCATAGGAGGTACCCCCGAGAGTTTTATATGAGGTTCAAGATTCACCCTCACTCTCGGTTGCTCTTCCCTCTTTTCTCCTTATACCGTGCTCGCCCCTTATACCTAAAAATTAATTGGTTCTCTACCAACCAGTTGAGCAGGGAATGACACGGAAATCTCCATCCCTCCCCCTCGAGCCCCTCATTTAGTTGCGCTGCGCCCATGCTTGACACGGTGAAATAAAGGGAAAAACATAAAGTGAAAAGGAAAAAAGAAACGCGGGGACAAAAAAAAAAAAAAATTAAACACTACTCTTCGATCTCCGGAACAACGAGAATTTTCTCATCCCTATCCTTCATTTGGTTTTTTCTCTGCTCGAATCTAATCATCGCACACTTTGGAGAGCAGGTAATTACACAGAGAATTTTTTACCGTGATTAAAGAAGGATCCAAATTTGAATGTTTTTTTTTGTGCTTCAGACTTGAAAGTTCCACATCTGGACAGAGTCGAGAGAACGACGTGCGTAACTTGGATGAAGAAAAAAAAGAAATGAAGTACGAGAAAGAAACCATATATTTTCGCTCGACTTCAACCCCACTCAAAAATATCGAGTAAAACTCTTGAGAAAAGTTGCCTCTTCTTCCGTTATCGCTAATTTAAATATCCTCTCCTATCCCCCGTTATATACGCGCGTATACACGGGGTATAAACGTAGATAAATCTATCCGATCTTTTTTGGTAAAATTTATCGTTACATTTTGCCGCTTTAGCATTGAACGGATGTTTTATTTAGCAGTTCTTTCGCACCCCCACATTTACTAGAAAGTTTCTACCTTCTTTTTCTTTACGTATTTTCGATACTCATTTGAATAGAAAATAGTCGCTTCTCTAGCTTCGAGTATCCGTGCATGTATGGTAAATACGATTGTCGTATATAAATACTATACTTTTCATTTACATATGTGATCATATGGGTTGTACGTACAACACGTTTCTGTATATTCACAGTATCTTTTTTTCATCTTCTTCATCTTCTTCTCCTTCTTCTTATTCTTCTTCTTATTTTTGCACCCCGGTATATTAGGAACTCATGAATAAAATATAATCCGCTAATGCCTTCGGCGGATTCGAACCACCAGGAAAATTCTGTCGTTCTCGTTTTTCTTCGTAATACTCGGGAGTTTTTCCTATACCACGTCGTACCGTACGTAGTATAGATATATATACAAACTATACTTCATCTGCACCAGGAAAAGATGTTACGGAAAGCAAAAAAGCAAGAGAAAATAAAAAAAAATAAAAAAGTAAAAAAAAAAAATGAACGATTGTGTTGACTCGAAAAATGGGGTAGGAAAAACGGGAAAACATCCGTAAATAACAGCCCGAGCTATACCAAAATATATAACTACATTTGGTGTATAGGTATGTACAGTACAGATTTTCTATCACTCATTTTTTTTTTTTTTGTTTCCTTACTTGGCGAAAATTCTTTCTTATTCTGTCTCCCTAAATTTCTGCCCTACGAATGTAGAGAAAATTATCAATAGTTCAGGTTTAATTTCTACCCCAAAAATCAATTACATACGAAACGATGAAAAGAAAATTTTCCGCATCGTTCGGATCAGATGTGGAAAATTTTACTTCCGCCGAAAATTCATCGAAAGTAATGAAAAATAAAGCAGAGAGACAGAAGGAAGAGGAGAAAGAGAGAAAAAAAAGAAATAAGAAATCAGGGAATTTACATTTTGGCATTGTTATCATTATTCGCAAAGTAGGTAGTTAAAGAAGGGACCCGTTTCGGTACCATTTTCCATTCCGTTTCCCTCACTAAGCGAAATATTCGTATACACGTACAGGTATACACGTACATACACGTGCAATATATAATGGGTAGTTGTCTCGTCTAAATTTTCTATCCGGGTATATTCCTTATTCCAGGGGCTTCCGGAAGTCACGAGCCAACCGGAAACGAGATGCTATTTGCATTCGCGGTTATAAAGAACGCGTCTCTACGTTACTTTAGCTATGTATACATATATATATACCATACCCTGGAACGATCAGCACCCTTCGATGCAAGAGAATGAAAAAATAAGAAAATCAAACAAAAAAAAAAGATAAAGAAAAAGAATTGTATCTACATTATTCTACATATTTTTTTATTCTGAATGGACCAAGATTTTATCGACGAATTTTTTCGCTGTATTCAGAACGAAGAATCTAACCCGATGTAATGTAATTATTAATAATCGTTCGAGATTGTGAATGAGGGGAAGTAGAAAAAAAAAGAAAATTGAATGAGGAATCGGTCGAATAAAAACCATAACTATAAATGGATGATATCATATTCTATTATTTTTTTTTTCACTTAAAAACGGGATATAATCTGATTTTTTATTTTCTTCTCCCTATACTTTGGGGAGCTTATGGTGTTTAAGTATAAAGTTTAAGTGAAGGTGCAGGCTGTCGTTTTCTCTATTGTTATAGGTATAAACCACATAACTACGGGGGAAAGGAAAGTCGTATTCCGATTTTTTTTTTTTTTTTTTTTCTCCATTTTATATTTACAGAAACCTATATAAACCTCCCTTACGCAGAGTGCAATTTCTCTGTAGCTTTATCTTTATATGTAACTATATATATAGTTATGTGCGTATATGTGTATACCTATGTATTATTTTTTTTTTCTTCTTCTTCTTCTCTTTCTTTTCTCTTTTCACCCACAAAACCATATCACCCAACTGTACTTCTGCGGTTTTAGAAGCTAATTTCCTTTTCACATTCGATTTCACGTCCGCCCGTTTTCTATATAACGTTTTCCTCAAGTTCTCAACACCCAATAGCGTCAACGCGGCAATAAGTTATTCTCTTTTATACGGCCTTCTTTTTTTATTCCACCCTGCAACCCCTCTTTTTCTTTTTATACCTCGCAGCGCGATTTTCTTCTATTCTATTCTTTATCTCAATTGCCGTTTTTTCTTTTCAATCGTTCGTACCTAAATTTGGATTTCGTTTGGTAATATCATACATGATGGTGCAGTGTATAATGATCGTGTTTCCAATTTCTCAAACTTTCTTTTTTGTTTTTGGTACTAAAAAAAAAAAAAATACCTCGAAAATTAAGGGTAAAATAAATGGCACGCACACGAGCTGGTGATATTGCAACGGCGGTAGAGAAATATTAAATATTAATTTATCGTCACGCAGTTTTGCGGTTTATTTATTTTATTATTCTCTTCCTTCATTTTTTTTCTTCTTCAAGACGTAAACCAGAATCGCTATTTTTTTTTTCTTGATATAACAGTAAAATATCATAAGAAACAGAAGAAGAAGAAGGAGAGGAAGAAAAAGAAGACGAAGAGTGAGGAGGAGGGAAAATCTCATGGGGGTAAAAAATGGAAAGAGAATAAAAAAAAAGAAAGAAATGAAATCTGAGAATCGCAGATGCTGTGAGTGACGGAAACCCATAAGAGATATATATATATAATATATAAAAATGGGGAGAGAAATAAATATAAATATCGTAAAATATGGGAAATAAATGCAAACAATTCGGCCATTCGGTACAGAACTAATAAAATGCGAATAAGGAGAAGGAACAAAATCAACCCCCCTGCATTTTCATGCTAAAGGTTTTGGTTAAGAACGCGCCGTTTCGTGATCCCCTTTTACCGCAAGGGAGTCGGAGAAAAAGAGCCCACGCAAGAAAAAAAAGAGATGCATCGAATGTTGGTCTATATAATAATATTATATTATTATATATTATATGTATGTGCAGAAAAACTGTTAAACGGACTATACCAAGTTAACGTTGGAACACTAAACGGGGGTTGGTTTTCTTTTCGATTTCTCTTTTTTCTTTTGGCTGCAGTCGCACACCCACAAAAACTATAAAAAAAAAAACTGGCTAGCAATTGAAGGAACCCTCTCTCCTTTCCCGTGCACGTTATTATTTTTCGGTTTATTGGTCGGTATGGAATATTACAGCAGAAGGTGGTACGTAACCAAGCGTTACTTCCCATAAAAAAAAAAAAAAAAAACCAAGTAAATGTAGGAAGAAAAAAAGAAATGATAAAAACGGAAAGCTACGATTCAACATTCATTTTTATTATACACATTATATTATATTATATCCCAACAAAGCACCATCGGTGCAAAAAACGTTGCCAAGTTTGCTTTACTTTACTTTCGTCATTAGTGTGAAAAGTAAAGTTTTACTTTCGTCACTAGTGTGGAAAGTGAAAAAAAAGCACTTTTTGGAAAGATGCATGAAGTGTAAAAATTTCTTTTCGGTCTAAAACTGCACACCACCCGACGCGACGGTAACATTGTACAACGCGAGGTGAGTCAGACTGCGGATGATCGAGTCTTACAGTTCGGGAATAAGAATGAGAATAACAACAAGAAAAATAACAACGACAATAATAATAATAATAACAACAACACATTGAAACGTATATAAATATATTGGCATCGGTCTTGTTACCATATAATATTTAAAACCCCATGTGGCTGCCGCAGAAGCAACTTTTTGGACATTAAATAAAGAAATATAGCCTCCTGTTAAGTCTCACAAACTCACAAGGTTTCGCCTACTACCGTGTAGTAAATTTTTAGATGGTGCAACAACTGGATGGCACCTTTTCTTTTTTCAATTCTTTTATTTTTCTTCATTCCTTTTTTTGTTTTTTGTGGTTAAGTACCTATAGTATACACGATACAAAATCGAGTCGAAACTGACGTATTTCTTTACGAGACAGTGATTTATTTTATTAGACATATATGTGTACCTACCTACCTATATCCTCACACGTATATAACAGTAATATAGTTTAGTTTTCTCCGAAGCCCGCACACCAAATATATATTCGATAATCTTCGACCGCGGAGTATGAAAAAAGAAGAAAGTAAAAGAAAAAAATCGTAATACAACCAAAAAACAATGGCATTCAACGAGATGGAGGGAAAAGAAGTAAAAAAAAAATTGAAAAATTACAAAAACAAAAAACAGATAGAGGGTTGGTGGTGATTCTTTTGATACGAGAATTTAGTTTTTCTTCTTCTTCTCCTTGTTTTTTAGTTTTTTTCTCTTTCTTTTCTTCTTTTCGCTTTAATTTGTCTCGTTCCTCTCCAGTTATTCTTCTTCCCGCGCCCGTACTCTTCTATATCATCGTACGCCACGGACTCGAGTTTTTCCTGAGTGCGAAAAGCTCGTCACCCTTACATCGTACTGCTACATACATACCCTCTTATACACTCTATACACACAGGTACTTCGCGTCAACTCTTTCGCAGATTTTTTATTTCATTTCATTTTGTGTGGTTTTTTTTTCATCCCTTTGTTTTTCGATGCCTACGTAGAGCGAGTCTGGAAAAACTTCCACCCCAAAATAGGTTCGTGAATTTTCTCTCTTTCGGTATAGATTTTGACAAAAAAAAAAAAAAGAAAAGAAATCAGAATATCCTTCTTCTTTCTTTTTTTATCTGCTCGTTCTTTGGAAAAAAAAAAACAGAAAAAGTAATTAACACGTTGCGAGCGGGGGAAAAAAAAGGGGAAAAAAAAGAACGAACCGCGAAAGAAAGTAGTTTCGCGATGAGACAGTACGTCGAAGCGCGAAATACGAATACTTATATATACGTATAGAAAACTCGAATAAAAAAAGAGAAAGAATAATAAAAAAAAAAGTACCAAGGGTGACGCGAGGGGGAAAGGAAGGGATGAAAGAAAATAGGAGCGAGAAGACGTCGGAAAATATTAGAATCGTGTACCTACATACCTTATATAGTAGGTATACCGAATATGAAAACTCGCTGCAGACGGGCCTTGAAAATTCCAAAGGGGATGAGGAATAACAACACCACGCGATTATATTCAACCTCCCCCCGAAACACGTTGCGCGACGCCTCGTGGAATAAAAATGTTTTTAAAAAAAACACCCCGTTTTTCCCCACTCCCCTATATAAAATGCATACATACATATAATACGTACCCCATACATACATATATACGTCGTATTTCGTCGCATATCGCAACCGACGACACCCACAGCAACAGCTGCAGCACCCAAGAAAAATTTCACTCCTCAACTGAACCGAGCTGAGCACTTATATTTACTACCTTCCCCCCCACAAGAAGATGCCTTTTGATATCCACCCTGGCACCCCCCTCGCCCCTTTATTCTCGTACACGAATTTTTATAAAGATATTGAAAAAGAGTGGTACATACCTATATGTATAGTTTTGTTTCGTCTCATTTTTCGTCTCGCGAGGATTATTATTATTATTGTTATTATGATCATTATTATTTTACGTTATTCTTCTATTTTACATTCGTTTGATTTTTTGTCGTCAACCCGAAAATCTGTGATTTCTTGTTGATTTTTAGAAAAATCGGTGACTTCGGAATTTGATAAGGTGGCGGAGAAAAAAATATGCGTATCGACCGAGGACCAGTGAGAAGAAAGACGTAACCCACAAAGAAAGCAAAAAAAAATCAATGCGCACGAATGTTTGAAGAAATAAAAATAAAAACGCTACAAGATTTTCTACCCTGGATATATGCATACGTAGATAAATTTGTTCCGAGGACTCTTATGTATATATATATATATATTTAAATAGTATCTGTAGAAAAATCTGAAATTCTCTACACGGCGAATACGTATAATACACATAAAACTCCGATGTCAACGAACGAAGGAAGTTACTTGCGTACGTAGGATACACACGTAGTATACCCTGTACAGGTTATATGTATATATATTTTTCGTGAAAATTGCTAAAACTGTACGTACATATAAGTTTACATACATGTATATATATGTATATAGGTGGATATAGTAGGTGTACGCGTGGGCGCGTTGAAATTTCTCTGATAACTAACCTTACCCAACGAACAAAGTAAAGTCCTTCCGTAGATTGCATCCGCGGACTCGTATAAGTCGTCGGTTGTCGGGAGGTTTTCTAGGGTAAGATAGAAAATGGTGGGGAAGGGAGGTGAAGCATAAAACTACGACGTATATAAAACTCGAACGAAGCGAAAGACAAGGCGAGCCAAACCGAGGCTAGACGCCGACGACGACGACGACGAGTTCGAGATTTTCTCCACAGAGTTTTTGGTAAAACAAAACTTTCGGATTATACGACCCTGGTGAACTCTGAGAACACTGACCTTTCCACTTATTTCCTATCTTATTTCCTTTTCTTTAGTCTTTTTCTTGTTTTTTTTTTTTTTTTATGTTCGTCTCTTATCCGAAAAGTTTATGCTAACGCCAAAAAGTACACCGTATACATCTATAGTCCGGAAGAATCTGAGGGGGGAAAAAGAAAAAAACCCTTCGAGGGGTGGGATAAAAGTTTGGGGGCAGACCAGGAGGTCGAAATCACGTCGGCGAATATATAGAAATTGAGAGGGAGGAAGAGGGGGGAAAAATAAGAAGATAGAATTAAAATAGAACGTATATACCCCGACAACGCCGACCAACTATTACACCAGCTTTATACGACGATGGAAAACGACGCGACGACCTGCGAACTTAAAGTTGCGAAACTTATTATACCACTTAGACAGATATACGTGTATACCCTATATACGTGTACACTTTAAACTCGACGGGTTAACTGGTTGAGCTGGATTTATTTTCAACCTCAAACTACGCGGGAGGCGATTTTCTGATGACCCATATACCATAAAACTGACTTTTAGAAAACTCGGATTGCGATCGATCTAAAATCGAATTAACTGTCTGAATATTATCCTTGTGGTTAATGGCATCGCATGTGATTTTTCTTTTTTATCGATTAACTTTACACATTTTTTTTCAATTATAATACTGAATCTTCTTCCTCCGTTTTAGATGTATTATATACGTGTGCTGGTTAAACTTTCCTCGTTCTTTTGATGCCCGGAAAGTCTTTTTTTTTTCTTTCTTCGGTGACGACCGCGATCGCGTGGTGGTAAAAAATCGTATAATGAGAATGATGAAAAATATAGGGGATGAAAGATCCCTTCGAGTTTGATATAAGGACGTTCCCCGTGCGACTACCCTAACCTGCTAACCTCGTAATACGCCACCCCTCGCTACCCCCCGTAAAAAAAAAAGGGAAGAAGAACCTCTTCCGAATTCACGAACATCGTTTCGCATCAGGGGGATGTATATAATTTGGTAAATATATGTATATATATACGTAAATAAAATATATTTGATAATTACGAGGATGATTTTGAAAAGCCTAAATCTAAATGTCACCCGGCGTGTCATCATGCCCACTACTTTTCTGAGGGTATTCCCCTTGAATTAATTTTTTTTTTTGTGCCTCTCTTTCGTCTCCTTTTCGCAATGCTCATTTCTGTGAACCGTTTGAATCGTTTTTTCGACAGAACGAGATGAAGAAATATAAAATAAAATAAAATGAGATGATGAGAAAAAAAGATGAAGATATTACAGAAAGAAATCTTTTGAACTCTGATATATACTCTACATTAATCCGCGTGTAAAAAAATATATAATACTTATTATACATCATCCTCGTTAAAAAGCACTGCGGCACGCTGACTTCGTTTTTTTTTTTTTTTACCATTATCCTTAAAGTTAATCAAAAGGCAGGATTTTTTTTACCGTGGAGTTTTTTTTTTGTTCGTTTTTTTAATACCAATAATGGAGCTTTTCACCTTCATTTAACTTCATTTTTGACCCAAAAATTGAAAAAATCCAAAGGGGTATACCTTAGATTTTTGTCGATTTTTGGGTAAAAAATCAACATTTTTTTAAATCGACCGTAGGACACTTTTCTCACGTATTTTGACCTCAGGAACATGAATCTGCAAGTTAAATTGACCTATCTATATAATTGATCGAGTTATCGCCAATTTATCGCTCTAAAAAGTGAAAAAATGAAGATATCTCGATAGGATTTATTCGGAGATCAATTTTATCGATGGATTCGAATTCCTGAGGTCAAAATACGTAAGAAAAGTGTCCTACGATCGATTTTAAAAATACTTCATTTTTGGCCCAAAAATCGAAAAAATCCAAAGGGGTATACCTTAGATTTTTGTCGATTTTGGGGTCAAAAATCAAGATTTTTTTATATTGATCGTAGGACACTTTTCTTACGTATTTTGACCTCAGGAATTCGAATCCGTCGATAAAATTGATCTCCGAATAAATCCTATCGAGATATCTTCATTTTTTCACTTTTCGGAGCGATAAATTGGCGATAACTCGATCAATTATATAGATAGATCAATTTAGCTTGCAGATTTGTGTTCCTGAGGTTAAAATACGTAAGAAAAGTGTCCTACGATCAATTTTAAAAATACTTCATTTTTGGTCCCAAAATCGACAAAAATCTAAGGTATACCCCTTTGGATTTTTTCGATTTTTGGGCTAAAAACGAAGTATTTTTAAAATTGATCGTAGGACGCTATTCTCACGTATGTTGACCTCAGGAACACGAATCCGTTGATTAAATTGAGCTACAAATAAAACCCATCGAGATATCCTAATTTTTTCACTTTTTAGAGCGACGAATTGGCGATGACTCGGTGTACTACACATAGGGGGGGTGGTGGATTACGTTATAATATTTAGGGTGCATATAACAGCATCATAAAAAAAAAAAAAAAGGAAAAGAAATGCTTGGAGTAAAACACTTTTGATAGGTTATTAAATTAAACGATTTTTTCTTCCCTTCTTTTATTTTCCTTCAACTATTACGTCTACAAAAAAGTAAACATGAAAAAAAATTAGGGTAGAAAACTAACCGGAAGATATAATGAGGATGGGGGCTAAGAACCAGAAGAACTAAACTTCCAAGAAGAAAAAAAAAGAAAAAAACGGTAAGAATTTTTTTAAAATTCTTACCCATCGATGTACTTATATTACACATGGCGTATCGGCGTATATCACACGGTCGTGTCCCATGGGGCACTTCTTACGTACGGTAACACGAGATATGAAGATAAAAAGTAAAAATGAAAAAGAAAAACGAGCGCAAGGACGGAGAGAGAAGAAACAAAGGTACGACGAAGATGCGAGATGTAGAGTCGAGGGCTTGCGATGACGACTAAAAAGTTGGGTGGTTGCTACCGACTTGTGCAGCAGCACGTCACAACCCCTATTTTTATATATATAGTAATTATGCTTTTCTTTTTACGTCCGCGCCATTTCATTGGACTGATATATATAACGCGCTGCATTGTTATCGAGGGGGTTGTTTTCAAGATTTACCCCCTAATTAGATGCCCGCCCTGGCGCGCACACCCCATAAGTATTCATCGATCCTATTCTCTCCTTTTTTTTCTCTGTTTTTTTAACAAAATTTTTTTTCCACTAAAAATCAAACTGACGAAAATTCTCTCTCTTTTCTTTTATTATCGCGATGAAAATTTATCACGATGGACGGCAAAAAAAAAACGAAAAGAAAAAAGAAGGAAATGGAAAAAAATAAAACAGAAGACTCGGAAAGGGAGGATGACGTAAAAGAAAAAAAAAATTGTCAGTACATGTATATACCTGGCGAACGTTAATTGCGATTTTTTACGATCACTTCCGGTGCGATAAATTAGAATGCTAATTTTTGTATTTCGGTTTCGTCTATATATACGTACAACAGAACGACCGTTTTTTATTAGTTTTCTTTTTGTTTTTCATTTTTTATAGAGAGAGATGCTTTTGTAATACGACGCGCATTTTTTTACGAGATACCCACAAACCGGGTTCAAGGGTAGGGGGTGGGGGTGGTGGGCGAGAAAAAGAGGCAGAAAAAAAAAGTATGCGGTGGGTAAGAGTGAACGTGAAGGGCAAAGGGGGAAGGTTTCGTTTATAAGAACCCTCAGGTAAATTAGGGCGACGTTTCTTTGTTTAGTTTTTAAAATATATATACATATAATACGCATATATAGTGGTAGGTACGTCGTGTACCTTATGGCACAACGGGCGTAGAGTACTCCAGAAAAATCTGCCGCTACGGAGCGAGAGAGGTGGTTTGTTCCTGTATAAATATAATAATGGTAATAATTTAAATTATTGTATCGGATTCAACGCTCCTTTTTAATAATTTAACTACCTACCCCGATCTAATTAAATTTTGCACTTTCTTTCTTTTTTTTTGCTCTTATTTATATCAAACAAACCGAAGAAAAATAATTGAGAAAATAAAAAAATAAAAATTAATAGTAATTAACGAGCTAATT
Source organism: Athalia cordata (assembly GCA_963932425.1). Classification (NCBI taxonomy): domain Eukaryota; kingdom Metazoa; phylum Arthropoda; class Insecta; order Hymenoptera; family Athaliidae; genus Athalia; species Athalia cordata. Next base: position 5,622,256 of record OZ010627.1, read on the forward strand.
AAGGTGAGAACAGAAAAATCAGAGAGAGTTATAGAAACGAAAACACGAGAGAACCAAGTCACATGATCGTGAAAAACGGCGAATACGTACGCGTGTCTGTGATAATGTCATGAGGGGGGTGGGAATATGTATGGAATCCATTTCCGGTCGAATATTACGTATGCAATATCCGAATGTTGTGCGGACCCCATTTAATTTCCAAACTATTGTTTTGTTATTTTGAGTCAGGAATATAGATATGTATATATATATATATATATGTACAGTGTAAAAAGAAAATCCACCCGCATATATACACATCGTCGAAATAATCGTACACACATATATCTTTTCAACCCTTATTGCTGGGGGCAGTTTGTCATGTTAATTTCTGCCTCTCGCCTCTCCTCCCTTTCTCTTCCATTTTCTCTTTCCATTCACAGTCCTCCCCCCCGTCCCCTGTTCTCCTCATATCCAGCAGTGTTTCGGCTTTTAACGGACTACCGACGGCGGAGACAGAGGAGGAGGAGAGTCGCGAGTCCTGGTCCGTGTCCCGATGACGTCCTGGTCGAAAATGCAAATCCTGTATACGGTACGAAATATCGCCCCATCTCTTTTCATTTTCTATTTTCTCTCTCTCCCTTTCTACGGTATATATACATATCGGTGAAAGGGTTAACTGAACTGCCACCCATTAATATGCTAATAGTTTTCGAGTTCTCGCGATATTTCTACGGCTAAGCCTTATACAATACCAGAGTTATTATTCCTGCGTAATGACCCAGAAAAGGTTTTTCCGGAAGGGCTGTTTGCGGTCTACGAAACGCGATAGTTTATACACCACCAACACCCTATAAACATAAACTACCACCCCCACCCATTCGTATCGTACACCCCCGAATAACCAATTGCCACCTACAAATCAAAAAAAAAATCCTTCCGAAAAATTTTCGATGAAAAAAATCTCGTTATTTCTACTTCGATAAATTCTGAAAATCCAAGTAAACCGTATCAACGAGTGTATAATTATTTTCATTATCTATTTTCACCGTTACATGTGTTTCGACTATTACCTACCTGCAGTGTTTCACGCAACTGTCGACGTTGGTTTTCCGACAAATAAAAAAAACATACAAAAACCTGTGTAAAAGGGATGAAAAAAGAAACGAGGAGGAAAAAAAAAAAAAAAACTGGAATTTGTTGGGGGAGGGGGCGTGTCGAACACCTGCGATTTACACACGATGATGTAATCTACGACCATATACACCACCGCGGGCCATTACGCAACAAATTGTTAAGCTGATTTAGTTTTATCGCACTAATATAACGGGCGCGTATAGAATATATAGAGAATATAGAATATACAGAACGATTAAAATCTTTCTGCTTATTTTAGTTTTAGTTTGTTTTTTTTTTTTTCAATTTTCTCTTCTTTTTTTTCAACTTAATGGCAGTTTGACACAACACCGGCAGTCACAGGTAGGATACGAAAGGTACGATGGTTTTTTTTACCTAACCACCCCTCCGATACGTGGCGACCCTCGAACTTCGCTCTCGAACGAAATAACCTGTACGTCATTACGCCATTTGTACGACATAAAACACATACGCACACACATAGAAATCCAAAGGTGACTCTCCAGGTGATTTCTCATAACGTCAAATAGCTATTCATTTGTCAACCTGCACCTACAACGTTTTCTGTTATCCCATATACAGGTATATACACCATTTACTTCCACGATAATCCACCCCGCCAGTTTCTACAAGTTCCTAACCTTTTTTTTTTTTTATTTTCTTCAAACCCTCAACACGTGTTAAAAAAAAAAAAAAAAAGAACCATTAAATGGGGTGAAACAAAGTCCCGAAGGTAATTCATTAATTTCTTATACGTGCTACGCGATGAAAATGAGACGAAAAAAATAAATCCGTTTTTTCAAATTAATGAATCCGAAATTGAAATATGTGGAATGATATAGAAATTCGGTTGAGAATCTTCCTTTTTTTTTTCTTCCAATCTGTATTTCTGTAGGTAATTTTTTAAATTTAATTTTATCACGTGAGGGGGATTTCAGTTGTAACGCGTGTGGTGTAAAAAAAAAGGGAAAAAATTACTACTGGGATTGCGGCGGTGAAATAAATGAATTAATGGCGAGGAAAGATTGTTGAATATCTTAGCTCGTGTACTGTATCCTCATATACCTACTGTACCAGTCGTAAATTAAGAGTTTAAAATTAACAGATATAATAAATATAGAAGTTAGTTAAGTCTCTAATTTTCAAAAGTCTAGAACATCATCCTCGTAATCATCATCGGTATTATTAGTTACCCTAAGCAGTGAATATGTTTCAACGTATACTCGTTAATAGTCATCCCTAATCCTCTCCCTTCCTTCTCTCCTCCCTCAAATATAATAGTCCCCCTAGAGATTAAGGAAGATCTATGCTGATGGAAACTACGCGGCTTTGTTTATGGGAATTAAAGCTATAATTTATATACACATACCATACAACTGTGGTTATCATCACGGGGTTTGCATTTTTGAATATATCAACTTTTTCTGACATTTAAAAAAAAAAAAATCAAATCAAATAAAGAATATTCAAATTTTACGTGTCAAATACAAAATTTTGAAAGTAAAACTTTCATTCAAAGAAAAAAGGCCAAAAATCAGATCACGTGACAAGTTACAGTATTTAATCTTCGAGAAAACGAAAAAAACTCGCCCACATTTTCACGTTTGAATTTAGACAGTTAGTGGGACAAAAAACTTGGCGCTCGTATGACAAAAAAAAAAAAAAAAAAATGTCGTCAGGTTAACCGGCCGGGGATGTTTTTTATTTCTGCTGACGTTTTAAATTGGCTAATAAGTTTAACTTGAAAATCTGATTTCTCGTCGCAATTTTTCGAGTGGCTATAATCCAGTCACCAAATTAATTAAACCACCTCTTCCCTCCCTTGATTACAAGAACACGATACGCAATTAATTGCTACCCACAAGCTCTGCCTTTTCGAGTCGTTCACGGAGTCTTTTTTTTTTTTTTTCTTTCCTTTTTTCCCGACGAGGACAATTCACGCTTTTTCTCTACCCTTTTGAGTTTCAAATATCGTCTCTCGGAAATCGTTGTTGTAAAAATTGTTAGGAAATGTTACCGAGGAGTATATTTATTTAAAAAATTAGAAAGCGAAGGAGAAAAGTGTAAAAATGGGGGGAAAAAAATTACGGAACCCCCTTTACTCTCACCTCTGACAAACAGCATAAAAATTAAGAATTCAGTGCGACAACGATGTTGGGGAGGTTCAGTTTTAGTTTCAGTTTTACTTTCAGTATCACGTGTATTTTATAGTTTACGTCACGTCACTGTATCTCCAACAAACTAACTAACTAACGAACGAACGGACACATAATAAAACAAGGGAAAAACATGTTTGCAGAAAAATATTTCTACGTAACAAAATATACGCCTACGTACGTACGTACCTATGCGTATGTACATAAGGGTACGATAATTGTTAAGCAACATTGAGTACCTAATTCCCTCCGCCCTTTTGCCGGAGGTGTTTCATTTTCTTATCCCGACGAATTTATCTTTGGAGCATTGTGTGGAGTTTAAAAGTACCTGTAGTAATGACGCCCATTTTCGTCTGCTTTCATATTTTACATCCGTCTATATAGTTAAAAACTTGCACCCCGCAACGTTTGCGTCGTCAACGTAAAATTATTTACAACTTTTACTTACGTCGTTGGGGTAACGATGCAAATACGTAATCAGCCGGCAATTTTTAAAATAGTTAAACAACATTGCTTCCTCCAAATTCTTCGTAACGAAGGTAAATGAAAAATGCTCAACCTTGTTTCTTCTCTCTATTCGGAATTCATCGATTTTCGCCTCCGAAAATCGCAAATTTTTTGATTCTTGTTCCATTCCGACGCGTGGATCGTGATTTTCTTCATTCTCCATCAATTTACAAAAAACAAAACGTCGTTGCGTGCGTTAAATGACAGGTATTAAAGAAAGAAAAAGAGAGAGAGAGAGAGTGAAGGAGGGTTGGTAGGAGTAGGTGATATAAACTGGGTGATGCAATGAAAGTCAAATGGTGGTTTTTTCCTTCACCCCAAATTTTTTAGTTGAGTTAAGGGCTCGGATATTATATTAAGAGTTTCCAGGCATATGGTGTGTACGATGTACGGTTAAGCGGAGAGTATAGTCCCCGTTAGCTTTGAAAGAAAAATAGAAAAATAAAAAGAATGAAAAGAGATAGAAAAAGAAAAACCCCATGGATCGCCAAAAGAGAGAAAAGGATCGAACGGCACCCTGCCTATTATCGCCGAACCATAGTGGCGACATAAATGTTGACACAAAAAAAAAAGAGGAAAGGGAAAAGGGAAAAAGAAAAAGATGGAAAGAAAGTTTAGGGGAAGTGCGATACCGAGCTATAATACAAGGACGAGTTTTAATTTTACAATATCCTCATAAAATATATACGCGCCACCGCCTATTATACGCGTATACGTGAGCATGTAACCCCTAAGTTAGTAGTAGTTGTAGTGGTGCAACCCAGTAGCCTGTCCGCCACTATGATACATAAAAAAAGCTAAGCCATGATTTGCGAGGTTCGATATTACAATCCGCTTTAACACAACTCACGTCGTCAACAGGGAAAAACCACCACCGTACACAACCCCATGCAGATATTATACCTATATTATTATTATTGTTATTCTTATTTATATTATCACCAATTTTTCAACATCTGCCCCCCCCCCCCCCCCCCCCCCCCCCCTTCACTTTTCTTATTATATACCTCTACCCATAAACCAGAATTTCGAATACAGTGTACAAAATAAACGTGGGGATCGAACGATTTGTGTAATTTATATCACATATATCATTTTTCTTACGTTTACTCTGGAGCTGCGCTACGTTTCAATTCCGTAAGGGTGGTTTTTCCTATTTTCTATTTTTTTGTTCCGTTCCTCTTCTCATTTTACTTTTTCTTCTCATTCCTCGAAACTGCGTTAATTTTTTGCGCGCCGAGCAGCACAATTTTCTTTTTTCTTCTTTTTGTTCTTCTTTCGAAATTTGCGATTCCGTACACGCCGCTATACATATAACTCTGGACAGGTCATATCGGTAGCAGCAGCAGCAGACTGACAAGGGAGCAATTTGCCAGTTGTTTAAGTACCAAGTGTTAAGTGTTCCATCGTTTATGATGCGCCATTATTGTTTTACGTCAAACGAAGGGATGAGAAGTAGCTGGAGAGGAGAGAGCGTTCTCCCTAATACCCCATCTCACCCTACCCCAGTCCCACCTAGCCCTAAAACTTCCCAACTCCCCCTGAAGCGTGTAAAGGCAAACACGAATACATTTATATACACACATGTATTACATACATATTTGGGCCATGTATGCGGATATGTATGAATTCACGTGTTTCGGTAGAAGCTAAGTATAACCTGCCGGATGATGAAAACCTGTGGGAATTTAATGTAACGTAACGACCTCTACATTCGTACGTGTTTAACTACGCACGCCTAGATCGACGTCGAAACGCGTAACGTACGTTAAAAACATATACAATACCTATGTGCCATAATATAATAAATAAACGGTATGAAGTTGCACACATATATACGTCTGAGTATTATATAGTATATGATAAATAAAATACACAGATGAGAGAAGAGAGTTGCATATACGTATAATATATATGTATGTATACGTAACCTCGGTGATTGAAATTAATTCAAGTTTATTACCCTAGCGCGTAAAACGCTCAACGACGACGACTATCATGATGACATGGACAGAGAGAGATGTGAGATGAGAGAGGAGAGAGGAGAGTACGACTACGACCGAGTGGTGCACCAAGATACGCAATTTATAATATCATCAAACTAAACTATTATACATGCATATATTTTACTATAGTGCAGTCAAACACGGTAGAGGTCACGATTTCGATCTATGTATACGATGTATATTTCATACACACGGTGGTTCATATGTTTCTCTCGAAAACTGAAAATCCAAATTCAATTCATTGAAAGAAAAAAAAAGAAAAGTAGGAAAAAATCAACCGGGCAACATTTCTTCAACGGACGAGAAAAAAAAGGGGGGGGCGAGAGGGTTGATTTTGTACAGTAAAGATAGTAATTTGCATCGCTCGTATACCTTATATCTTGACAGTCCATATAGTATGGGATTAGTCCTGAGTAACAAACACCCCGTACATATAGCCATCTGATGTTTGGTTACGTGCGCTTGTAATGTCGTAATGTCCATTTAGCAGTAAACTTGGCTTTAATCATCTGTAGGATTAGTGCGTGAATTTCATTTGCGTTTACGACACCCTCCTACTATTCCATATACCTACCTACAGACACACACCTTATATGTACAATTTCTTCTCAAAAGATATATAATTCTCTATGACAATACGGGAAGATTGCGAGCTCTTTTGCGATTGTATTTTTTTTGTTTTTCTTTTTTTTATTACCACCACTCTGTGACATTTTTTGATACCGCGATCGAGAGATGACCAACTAATTCATCCCCCACGAACCAATTTTTCAATTAAACGATTCTTTTTTTTTCCATTGCTTATTTGGCTTCTTTTATTTTCGATCTCAATTTCGATGGAGGTAAAAGTTCGGTAACTGCACGCGTGTACACGTAGTGAGGATGCTGCCCGGATCGTTTTACGAAAAAAAAAAGAGAAGAAAAGCAACACGAAAAAAATAAAAAAATGAAACAAAATAAAAAAATACTTTGCGGGCAGGGATGTTTTTACGATTTACCAGATAGCGAACGTAGGGAATAGGTGGAGGGGGATGAAAGTTGAGTCGAGAGAGTGGTTCGTTTTATTATTATAAACAAAAAAAAAAAAAAAAAAAACGGGAGTAGAGAGATAAGCCAAAAAATATAAAAAATCAACGAACAAACAAAAAATTGAAAAAGAAGAGAAAGCGAGAAGCATGGTGGAAAAAAAAAGTGAAATATACGATATACCGGTAAAAGTGATTATGAATAATTCGTCGAGTATTCACCCCTCGTTGTGTTAGATATTTATATAAATGTATACGTATATGTATACGGGGTAGATATATACGTTCGGGAAATTCAGTTCGCGATGAAATTAAAAAGAGTCATCTAGAGTCGTACCGCTAATGGTAGGCATCGTTCACGTCAATATGGCCCATTGCCCGTATTACCATATTACACTTAGAAACCTTGGAGTAAACCTGAAACGGCAGCACAAACCGACCATCCCCCGCCCGCCATTTTGTTCCCCTCGTACCATTTTCCCTTTCTGTCGCGTCTATCTCTCCCGCGAACTGTATTGCTTATAAATACCAGCAATTACAAAACGCAAAGGGGGGTGAATAGAGAGTTGATTATACTATATACTATATACCATATTCAGACGCGTTCTCTGTTAAGGGCTGATGGGCCAAATCGAATTTACTTTAATTACCAACCACCCCCCTGTACGCATGTGGAAAACCCCGTCAAAATTCTCGCTTTCGAAAATTAGAAGTAAAAAAAGAAAACCGAAACAATTTTTCTAATCCCCCCCAGACGTAGACGCATTTATTCAATAGTCGTTGCTCGTAACGTATCTTATTCTGCAAAATTTGAAAAACTTATTTTCTCACCGTAAGAAAAAAAAAATGAAAAATCTACATCCCTTTCGATTGTATGTGGACGACGAAATTTTAATAACGAACATGCATTTCGATTTTTATTGGAAATGGGGGTGGTTTTTCAACGATACAATATAATGTCGCGATACTCACATACCAAAAAACTCTTCATGGGGTTTCTAATAGCCCTGCGTATAACCTCTCCTATACAACACGTAATTCTATGTACATTTTCTATACAGGGGTTGGTGGCGCGACGCTTAAACACTTTGAAGAGTTGTACAGGAGAGTACAACCCTCTTTTATTTCATTCCTTCCTTTTTTCATTTTCTATTTTCTATTTCCTTTTTTTTTTGCCGTTGAGTTACACTGCAAAAGTAGTGTAGAAACTAGAGTTAATTGATCGGAAGTCTTGAGGCTGCACGTGGCATCTTTTCATTGTTACAAAACTCAGTATATACACTCACCCCCTCCGCCCCCCCCTGCCCCATTTTTCTCTCACCCTACAATAAGGGTATCCCATTCTCTTCTATGATCGAAACAATTTGTTTTTATTCATTTCGGTTCATTCTGTTTTTTATTTTCTCTTTTTCGTTTTCAACTTTGAAACTACACCGGTGCATTTTATCGAACAGTTCAGTCTTTTTGGTTTTTGTGTACCAGGAAGTTTTTTTCTCAAATCAAAAATTGGCAATTAGGCTTTTCTTTTTCTTGCTTTTTTGTCAAATTGTTGGTCAGCTTACTTGAATCTTCTGATAATTTCACATCACTTCGTTGAATTTTCTTTTGACAAATCTAGCCAAAAAAAATTTACCGGTATAATTTTTCAAATTACTTTTCAAATTGTCCCTGACCGAAATATTAGACAAAAAAAGTACGTCGATGGAACAAGTAAAAAAAAATAGAACTTGGACGAAATAAAAAAAAGGTTGAAAAGCTCGACACTCGGATATTCGCTTTAGGGCGTTGGTTATTCAACTGTATTTTTTGAGGGTGTGAGAGTTAATAGCAGCATACGTTTCACACTGAGTAAAACGACGAGAGGCAATAGCAGCAGCGGCAGCAGTCGTATAAACTATACCGAACACGTCGTGTAAACTTTACAAAATATCGCTGCAGGAGGTCCGCCGTCGAACGACGTCGAAGTCGAGAGTAGCTTCATAGGGAGAGTAAATAAGTATAAGTAAGAGTAGGAAGAGAGCGGGAAAAAGAGAAGAAGGGAAGAGAGGGAAAAAAAAGAAGAAGAACGGAGAGACTATGACTGGGACTAGCCGGACTCTTAAAAAGAGAGGAGAGCGGCGATAGTTTCCCACTTCGAAAAACGGAATATACTATACATGCGCCATAGAAAAACCATGAAGAAAATGTATCTAACACGTGACCAAACGCGTGCGAGATAATTAGATATTCTTTAACCATCCATTAGCAGGCGGTACGAGGAGTAAAAGCACCATACAAACCGAACATCAAGAGGCAGAAGCAGCAGCGGCTGCGTTATGAGAAGAGAAATATTTCGGATCCCACAAACGTAAAATTCCATCCTCGACACCGTGAGCAATAATAATGATAAATCAAATGATAAATCGAAGCAGGCGACTACCCGGAAGCACGCGATCGGTTGGATCGTAGAGAACTTGAGTCACCGTTTAGATTCGTAGGTGTAAAATTCAACGGGGAAAAAAGAGAAAGGTATTTCTTTTTTTTCCACGCGATTGAATATTTTTTTCTCAATTTCTTTCACACATTTCATTCATTCCTTTGGTCTGTTCGTTCGTTCGTTCTGTGCTTTCTGTATATTTGATTAAAAACAATTACCATTTTAGTCCTGCCCCGTTATCTCCTCCCCTTTCTTGTAATGACTAACCAAAAGAATCGTCCAAACATTTCAAACCCTGCGGGTTATCGTCAAAATTGCTCCTGTCTGCCACCAACTACCAGTGTAGAGAAGGGGCAGGAAAGAGGGGGATGGAGGGGGGGGGGGGGTCAAAAACCACCCTGCGAGTCATTGCTGCTCTTGTACTCCTCGACAGCCTAACATTTGTATGAAAATATCTCCAAACGTTCTACGAAAAGTACGATCCCCATATTTCCTAAACCCTATCCCACAATATCTCCCCTTTCGCAGCATTTCACCACCACATTTTTTTTTTCCTCTCTTTCCTTCTTTTTTTTTCTCTTTAAAATTCGCGCTTCAGAATTGCACGGTGGTGGAAGAAAAAAGGAAGAGAAAAACGGGGTGTATACGTAGGATAAATATAATTTCCGTACATGTGAAAATTTTGTCGAAAATTCTTTGATAAAAAATTTTATTTATCAAATATAATATTCTTGGTATCCGAGCTTTATATTTCCTAACGATTTTAATGACGAGAACACCGATAATAACAATAATAATAATATTATATAAGTTTGCGGAGACGTTAATTAACAATTAGGGGTTATAAATTACAAAATCCGCAGATGGAACCCTTAGCAAAGGAGATTTTAGTTGAAAAGGGAGTCATGGCGTTGGGTGGTATACCGGATGGGGGTATAATATTCATAACAGTAATCGTAACTTGGTAGAGGGGATTAAAATAGTGATGGGGTAGAAATTTTGGTTATGTATAACTATATTATACCGCAGGTCCTTTCCCATTGTCAGATTCAAAATTACAACGTTCGCGCGCTCCCGCGGTCTACTTATTCTCTTCAACAACACACTAAACGAGATATTTTCATGGAAAATAATTAAAAGCCACGAAAATTTCCCTACAGATGAACACGTTTTTGGCTCGAAAACACGAACCACCGCGAATACAACGAGAAGAAAGAAGAGGCTAAAGGGGTACGTGGGGAAGGAAGAAATAGAAAATTATCTCCTTCATTTATTTCATCATTTCTTCAACCTACCCCAAAAATTCACAATTCATGAATTATACCTACATCGACACCTGCTGCACGCGTATTAATTATAATAATGATAATATTAATAATAATAATAATAGAAATATGTTCACGAGGACTCTTTCCTCATCATTATGCGTAAACATATCCCAGGGCTGAAATATTTCTCTCAGGGTTGTCGAAAATAATTAAAAATAGGTAACGCTGGAATAGTTGTGTAATTAGAAGAAAAAAAAAAAGAAAGGAAAAGAAAAAGATCCTACGGAAATCGAATGAAAAAAAGGAAATGTTTTTTTCGAAAATTCTCTGTGAGAAAAGAAAAATAATAAATGTATGGATAGAGAATAACATTATTTCGAGACGGATATTAAAGTTGGTTGAAAGGTTTCTGTCCTTTTTTTTTCTGGTTCTTTAATTTGAAGCGTTTAAAAGTAGGAATTGCGCCGTCGGAATACCGAACGAGTGTAATAGGAGGTTAAAATGTGAATAAAGTGTTTCTTTATCTAGATCTTTATGGGGTTGTTTGACCCCAGCGGTCACCCCCTTCGATATACGAACGTAAATTTTCTGCGCACGCTTTATACAGAAACAAGTTGAATTTTCTAATTGCATCGGGTTGTCGTAAATTCTGCAGGTTTCGGTAGAAAAAACGCAACGAAAAAAGAACAGAAAAAAAGAAACGAAAATATAAAAAGAAGAATCAAGCAAATTCGGGCACAAAAGGGGTGAGAAAATGAAAACTGGCCGAATGAAAAACACAACGTCGCAAAAATCTATAAATATACGTGAAGAAAAAAAAGGGAAAAACGAAAAACGAAAATTAAATTAACAAAAAACCTAAAGATTTCGATGAATTCATCGTGATTTAGGTGGGATAAATTTCAGTACACTCGGGGGTAGGTATTCCATGTATAAGAAGCTTTTAGGGACGTTTCTCTTTTTGTCACAAAGTAAGCTCTACTTTTACAACCCTATGACACGAAACAGAAACATTGCAGGGTAGACAGTTGAATTATGGAATAGACTTTAGTAGTCTAATAGGCGTGTCTCGAGACATTCTTGCTAAGGTTTTCTGCTGAATCGTAGAATTAATCTCACTTACTTGCAAAACGAATAAGAAAAAAAAAGAAAACCGTAACAATAATAATAGAAATAAGTAAAAAAAAAGAAAAAAGGAACAAAAGACGTAAAAGGAGGAGGTAAAGCTTCGGGCGTTTTATTTATGGGGGTTTTACGCTCTCTAGGTATACATACGTACGAAAGCATAATTCAATCTCTGCTGCAAAAAAAGAATGAATAAAAAAAAAAAGAAAAAGATTTAGAAAGCTGATTAAAGAATACACAATATTGTACATTGCACAGTAGCAAGAGAGATTATTTTTCTGCTTCAGCTTCGCTTCGATTTTATCCTTAATTTCAAAGTACAAAAAACCAAGAAGAAAGAAATGAAAAAAAAAAATTCAATATAAAAAGCAGGATTTTCATTCTTACGAAATGACAAATTCGTTTCAACATTCAAATTACAATCCTTGCAAAGTAGGTAGTTTGATGTGAAATATAAATCTTTTAAATAAAAATCTAACGTTCACGTTATATTAAAAAAAGAAAAAATTTACGGAGACGAAGAGATTTTTAATTATTTTTTTCTATCTTTGAAGTAATGTTTTTCTTTGAATAAACAAAAAAATGTTTGATGAAAAAAATCAAAGAAAAAAAAACATTTCTATTACTCCGACGACCGCTACAATTCTGACCAATGGACGTAAATGCAGATGAGGTATTTAACTGACCACTAAATGCCCTTTATAACAGGACATGTATATAGGTATATTCCCTATGTAAATAGCTATAGATATACATATTATACATAAATTATCTCATATTCACATCAGATGTTAAGGATCAAACGCGTGGAGCAAGATCATAGAGAATATCGTATAGGTAATTCTCCCATGTGTTTGTATCCGTACATATGTATTAAGGGAAGCTACCTAGATATACCTATATATAGTACCGTATGATATACGCGGAAGGCGATTTGATCCAGCATCACATCACATCACATCGCAAAGTACACACCGCTGGAGGCTAAACACGCGAAAGAGAAAATATATATCTTTTGTCAAAGGATTTATTCCTCATCCTCTGTACTATTTTTTTTTATTTCGTTTTTTTTTCTGCTCTCGTTCTCGGTCTCTGAAAAGCAAATATCGAGAGCTAATTCACCGTGCAAATATATATACCTATACGCGGTGATAACTAAAAGAGAAAAGTTTATCAAACAAAAATGAAGAATGATAAAGAAAAGAAAAAAATATGAGAAGAAGAAGAAGTAGAAGACGATGGATATAAAATGAAATCATGATTATATAATAAATCGGTATATGGAAATTTGTGTTGGTGTTTTTTTTTCTTTTCCGTTAGTCACATATGTGAGCGTTTGCAAATAGCGTGCGTATGTATGAACACGTTGTGTATAGGGTGAGAAAGATTGATACTCGGCATTACTTTATTTTTTCTTTTCAAGGGTAGTAAAGTATTTTAGAAAAGTTGGATGCCGTCGAAATCTGACTTGCAAAAATTGTTGAAATAGAGAAGCGGGAAACAATATTTCTGAGCAACCGAGAAAGAGAAAAGCAAAAAGAGTCAAAAATAAAAAACAAAAAATAAAAAAAAGGAGGAAGAATGCAAATCATCTTTTTGCCTAACGGATGAGAGTTGTCTGTGAAATAAATTGAGACGAATACATATGATGCGGGATGGAAATGACATTCAAATTCAAATTGTGCGGCTGCACAACGCCATCAGAGTAGTGTGTACGGGAAAGAGGAAAATACGATGAAGAAAATGACAAAAATATACATACAAGAGAATTGTGGGTACGATCATATCACTATACATAAAACCAAGCAACGAGCCCACCCTTCTTCTTTTTTCCTCCCCCCTCCTTCGCTTTTGCACATTCATACATCACGGGAGTAATTGACTGATATTCAAATACGCCACAGCTTCTTCCTTTTTCACTTCTTTTTGCTTCCCTCAGCGTTTCCTATTTTTCATTTTTCATTTGTTTAGTCTTTTTTTTTTTCTTTTTTCTCTTCACCCTGCAGTGCGTCTAGCATGGCGAATTTCGGAAAGGGAAAATCTTCCTCACCTCTCGTTATCCCGAATTTATTCATTCGTTCGTTCGTTGCAGATTTTCGGTAAATAATATTTCCGGTCAACCGCATCCCAACAATTTCAATCGTCGCTTGACCGACGGTCAGTTTTTCCCCACGCATGTGGAAAAAGGGTTGTCAAACGCGAATGCTCGCTAATCAGCGTGTGACAACGTTTTAATGTCGTTCTTGACCGTCGTCATACACACGTTAAAGTAGGAAACGTGTTACGGTCGAAGAATAATTCGCATTGGTCAGCTGCCAATATTGACCACTGTCCACTTCGGATGCTGCTTGTCTAGTACACTTACATTTGTGAACGAGCAGGGAAACCGTAGGGTACCTAAACGTCGTTAAGCAGCTGTACTGTGTTCGAACTGACCACCGGTACCCTGCATCAATTCGTCGTATAAAAGCGTCAAAGTAGGTGTAAACGTGGAGATATATAATAAGCACATAGAAATAAGGGAGGAAAACTATGAGATTCCGTGATCGAAACTGTGTGAAACGAATGAAGTGCGACTGACACGTGCGGACACCGCAGACGGCCTCCTCCTCTTTTTCCCGTCAATCTTAGTTAAGAAATTCGTCAGGTTTGGTTAGAGTCCGACCATTGGAACAAAAAAATCTACATCTCGTACGCGTTACAAACAATTAAACTGGAAATGATTTTATTTTACTTTTTTTGAGTTGGAAAGAAAAATAGAAAAAAAAAATTCGGTTGACGTATTGGATTAAATTGACCGTCGGATTCTAGTGTATCAGGGAAAAGGAGTATAAGGGATGATATGGGATGAGGTACGGAGAGCCGAGGTCAGAGTATCATCTTACCCCAATTTCGTCCCAATCATTTTCTACAGAGAAATGAAACCCAAGACCTAAAACCCTAAGAAAATCCTGCCGCAAGCTAAATAAAAAGAAGGTAGAAATAAGAGAGCAAAAAAAAAAAAAAAAAAACGAAAAAGACCATCTCGTCGTTTCTCTTCCTCGTGGTTAAATCTCCTTTGCTTTTCACGAAACAAGAACAAACTGAAGGATGATGATATTGATACTAGAAACTCCTTGCAGGAAAAAAGGATCGACCCCCTTCGGGGGTGCCAGGGACGTCTGTCCGATATTTTGACGTATGAATATAATACCCTGGTCCGTAGTCACGTACCGATCAAGGAAATATATATATACATGTAAGGAAAACCACCCCCCCAGTGACAAATCGATCGACGACGCGTCTACTGTTCCTTATAACCAATTTTTCAAAATGATCGACAACCTAGTCGCGAAGGAGAAAGGGGAGCGATAGAAACTAACCCTGAAAACCATCGGAAAGTCAACGTTGCAGTTTAACGGAAACACCAGACATTTCTCACCGGCATAAAAAAAACAAAAAAAAAACTTCCCAAAATCAGATCGAAACTGAAAGATCTACGGATTTTAAAACGATTGGATTCAATTACTACGAACATATACGAAAAGATAATGGAGATGTGAAAAACGTTCGTGATTTTCCGGATAAATTATAGGTAAACAAATAAAATTCTCACTAGATTTCGAATGATTATTTTCAATCAGCATTAAAAACTATGGGAGTGTTTTGCCCTGGATGTGTTCACATTCTAGTAACGAACATCCCGCCGCACGCCACATCGGTATGAAAACTGAGGGGGGATGATAGGTAGGTATACGAGGAACGTGATGCACCACCAGTGATCGGATCGTGAGAGCAGAAAAGGGCCGAACTACATCATAACCACGACACTAGAACTACCAAACCAGCACACCCCTGGGTGTCGAAAGTGAAAGGGAAGTATGAGAGGGAGAAAAAGTAGGGAGGGCCCCGCTCCTCATACCTACGTAGTATCCGAGTGCGTTGCACGTGACTACTTTATAGCAAATAGAGAATTAAGGATAAAATAGGGTGAGAAGAGGTGATGGTCGGTTAAAGCCAAGGATGAGTAAACCCGAACACATCCGTAAACATTGAATTTCATTCGAACAAAGATTATTTATTTTTCCATCAATTTTACACGTATACTTCTGATTACGATATGAAACCAAAAATAAATAAATTAACGAACAGAATCGAACGATGATAAAAATAATTTTCGAATAAAAACTGATACGTCAATTCTACAAAATTACGTTTCTTTCGAACACGTGCTAGCAATTTGATTCGGTAAAATATAATTTATCCAATCATTAACAAAAGCGCGGGTGGAAACAATTCGAAGGTATCTTAGTAAATCGATTTAATAATTATTAAACACATTGTCAAAAACGCAGTCAGTTAGACTGTCCGTACCTGGGGTGGGAGGTGGAAGGGGGAACTCTGAACTGCTTTTTTCCCCCTTTCACATATACCGTATATGTGATAGTTGGTAATTAAGAAAGGGATTAATTACGATACGGGTCACGCGACCTGCACGAACTGCTGCTGCTGCTGCTTTAGTTTCATCAAAGTGTGTTTCAAAGACATGAAAACCCACGTGGAAATCACCCCATGACAAAATAAAAGACACGCGCACACACAAACGCATGAGAGAAAAAAAAAGAAAAGAGAATCGAATAAAATAAAAATAGAATAAACTAAAATGAACGCGCAGGTGGTCAGGTGAGCATCGTTCTTACTTAGCCTACTATTCGTGAATGTGAATCGTGTAAAGTAAAAAAAGTCCACTGGACAAAAAGGCTGTTGAATCTATTTTTTTTCTTCATTTTTTTCTTCCGCCCCTAAAGTGTTGAGGAAATACTCAAATTAGATTCGAATCTAAACACCCCGTATTTCTAAACGGAGTATTTCCTTCTCACCATAGTCAGGTAAATTCACCCCAAGTGTAACAGACCAACCCCGTAGGAAACCCCCCGGGTTGCTAGAAAAACGATCAACGACTATATTCTTTATTAACGTCTTTTCGGATCATTATCAAAGGAAATAGTCATTAGGGATCGCGCTATAGTCGTTTAATTTTATGTGATGTTCTTTAAATTATCACGCGATTTTATTGACAATTATTTTCTCTCCAAATGCGTCCACCTTATATTGTTCGGATTCGTCGACGGTATACAAGAATCTTTTTTCCCCCCGTCCTCTTTTCTCATTGAGTATCGTAAAATGTGAACCGTTTTTATTGTGTACGATGTCACAATACCCCCCTGATGTGATCGATTTATCGAATTTCACACGTACCTTTTTTTTTTTTTCATCGATCGAATTTAAGGGTACGATTAAATAAAATATATGAGAGTACTAAGTATATTTTGAGTTTGTCAAAAGTGAGGTTATACAAAAACACCGTTCACGTATTCATCGAACCGTAAACCCCATACGGCACAATAAGATTTCTGCTCAATTTCACCCGATCACATATAACATGCCCATTGTATAGAAATTGAAGATAGAAAAAAGAAAAGAAAATGAAGTGAATTTAAAAATCAGACAAAATTCACCGTCGATAAATTTTCGTATAATGAAAAATCAAAATCCTAAAGTACCTGGGTGTAGCTAAATGTCATTAATTTCAACATAAGTGTCAAACATATGACTCCGCCCATTTCGAACGTGATAAAAATTTATTGCAATCACGATCGGTGAAGAAAATTATAACCGTAAGTCTTGAAATAAAAAAATGTCAAGAGAGCGTGTGAACTTTTTTTGGTTTCGTTTTTTTGTTTTTTTGTTTCTCTCTTCTTTTTCTTCCGTACGGTACGGTACAGTCAGTGATCGTCTGACTAACAAATAAAAGACGTACGTTTATAGGTTGTTACCCGACGCTGGTATATTCCGAAGGGGGTAGAAAATCTCGAGTAGAACACAGAAGAGAAGAGAAGAGAAGAGAAGAGAAGAGAAGGGAAGTGAAGGGAAGTGAAGGGAAGTGAAGGGTTACTGTTTGTTCAAGCATCCCGTTTGTGCACTGGGTAGTCGTTATATACCTAGGAGCTACTTTTATCTGAATAACGGTGACTCATAAAGATCAGAGAGAAAAACCGCGGCGTACGATCATCTGAAGCTGCATTCACGTCACACACTACCACCGATAGAAAACACAATGTAAAAAACCATATGTATAATACGCCAACCTTTTCATTCACTGCGTTAGTGACACAAAAATAATAATCACGACTACGACGACGACGATGATGATGATGATGATGATGATAAAGGGAAAGGGCTCTCCGCCAATTTAAAAGTGTCGGTCTTTAATTTGGAATATCTTTTACACTTTACATTATATAGTGTACGGTATTAAAAGCGAGGAACGAAAAAGAAACAGAAAAAGAAAAAGAATTGAATGAATAAAATCAAAAAAAAAATAAAATGATAAAAGATTGGAATCTGTTTCTCTCTTCTTACGTTGTTAGGATCGTTTGAAAAGCTTTGTGTACTTAGCAGTGCTGGGCGGTAGGTTTTACAGTACAGTCGCGTCTCGTGTTAGGACTAGAGATTATGTCGTCCGGCCTCCAAGAATTAAGCTGAGCAGAAGAAGAAGAAGAAGAAGAAGAAGTCTATAGTTAGTTAGGGTCGGTATTCTTCGACGACCAATGATCCACCGTTCGTTCACATTTAACGGTGCTGGTATTACACGAGTTCTTTAGCTTTATCGAGAAGAAAGAAGATAAAATAAGAACGAGTGGAGAAAAAAAAAAAAACACTTTCAAAAACGCAGTTGACAATTTGAAATTAATACACCATTGAGGTTTGGATACATGCGCTCTGGCCCCTTAAAAAAATCCTCTTCAAATATCGTAATGACAGTACAACGTGATCGGAATCGATCAACGTCCGCGAACAATTTTTGTCTTTTTCATTTTTCATTTTTTTTTGGTTCTTTCTTTCATGTGTATATCGACGAGGCGTTAAAGAATGCATGCGTTTAACCGCGTGCGGTTGCGTGAAATTTCGTGGAATTTTTATACCTACTCTCCAAATTTGGACGTGGTTAAGGAATGTCCGGATTTTTTTATTTTTTTTTGTCGGATCTAAGATGAATCTACTAATCACCACGGATAACCTTTTCTCTCTCTCTCTTCGCAACTTTGAGATGTAACGAAATAGAAAAAAGAAAAAAAATAATGATTTATCATCGCCACGTAATAGATGGGGAGAAAAAAAATTGAATCACTAGTCCTGCAAAGTTGACCATAACCATCACCCCCATAAAAAGAAAACTAAAAAAAAAAGCAAAACCAAAACCACATGGCCACATTGGACGTCAATGTGTCCCCAGATATTCCCCGAGTATACGCGATATTCTCTCATCCCTCCCTTCTCTTCAACTTGTTTTATGGTTTTATAATGGGAAAAATTGACCCATAGGGTGGGCGGTTCGTGACTCTTGCGACAAAAATATATATATATATATGTATATAAACGACCAGATACCAAAAGGAAAGAAATACAGACTCCAGAAAGACACGCGTCGCGACACATGGCCATAAAAAAACGAAAAAAAAAAGAACCGGGAAAAAGAAATTCAGTTCAATGGTCAGTCGGTCATTTCTACATAAGTGAGGTAATGATCCGTCACACCCCCCCTTAATAAATGAATAAAAAGAAGAAGAAAAAAAGTAACTTTTAGCGGATTCTCAAATGAAATTCATATCAAGATTAATGGTTATAGGTTGAAAATTTTTTTCACCCCCTTAACGTTCGATAGAATTGAGCTTTATTGGGCGTCGCTTCGCTTTGAATTTTCGCGTTTTGGGGTATTGCGTTTCGTTTCGTATCGTATCGTTTCGTCGTCGCGGTTCTTAGACCCTTTAAGAGGTGTACAGCAGGCGGCTGGTGTGGTTCACCGGCTTTTTAAGAGGATCTCTTTTATATAAAGAGAAGAGCGAAAAGTAGATGAGAGGAGAGGAAAGACTCGGGCGGCAGGCAACACCGTCTGAAGTGTCGGGTGCTTTAGAAAAACCGCTCAAACTTTATAAGGCAAGGAACCACCAGAGTGTACAGCAGAAGACCGAGCACGCCCCGCCTTATTTCGATGGTTACTTCTTCACCGTTGTAAAAGAAAAAAAAAAAAAAAACATGACAAAAATATACTATAATAATACCAACAAATAAACCACCATATTACAAGATCGTTTTTAATGACCAGCATATTTTGACAACAGTGTCTACCCATCAAGTGTGTAATGAAACGAAACGAAATTACTCTTTGCGGTGTACCTACGACTAGAGAAGAGAAGTAAAGAAAAAAAAAGGAGTAAGAAAGAGAGAAAAAGATTTAGAAATAAAAAAATCTAGGCAAGAGAGAACAAGAGGGATATAAAGAGAAAAACCGAGAAGCACGTTCTAGTGCAACTGCACTATACCCCATAAAAGATTTGCGAGGAATGAATTGCAATGCAGTAGGTACAGTCCGTACAGTACAGTACACAGTACGCGGTACGGAGCACTCGACACTCCTTCTCTTTCTCTTTCTTTTTTTTCTCTTACTCTTTTTTCTTCTCCTCCTCGACTGACTGCGGAGTAGAGAACGTTAGGAAAGAAACTTTGAACCGTTCAACGTTTGAACACTCCACATCGTATACTCTAAACACTTGCAGGGGGTTAGCAACGAAGACGAGGTATATCTACCTACATACCTATGTGCACACATATGTGCAACAGCGGTGGGTAACATACGGGTGGTGAATTTCAGACGTACCATAAGCTTTGGTCGTTTTATAGGTAGGAGTAGCTGGTTACCCCTTGGCATGCTACGGTAGGGTGAGTTAAAAACAGAGGAAAGGGAGTTGAAAGAGGTCTTCATAAAGGGAGTAGTGTGCTTACTTGTGCATGCCTGCATATCACTCGAGACTCTTGCAGCAAAAGCACCTGTTGAACTGTTTTGAGATTTTTGCTCGGAATGACGATGATCATCATCATCGTCGTTTTCCAGCTGAAATTAGCCGAGAGTTTTCTACTGTTTAAACCCTTTTTTCTTCTTCTTCTTTCATTTTTTCTTCTTCTTTCCATTTCCTACCGTTTCCTCAATTTCTAAAGTTTTCCATTCACCTCGAGTGGAACGAATAATGCAAAAGAAAAAAGAACAGTGGAAAACGCAACGGAGGTTGTATTAAGACGCAATTGGATATTACGACTGAATTTTCTTCGAGGTGGTGTTTCCAGCTGATCGCGTCAACTTGTATATCCAGACGCGACGACCCCTCGTTAAAGAGAAGCGGTAGGTGCCGTGATTATTTATAATGTGACTTTAAGGCACCTGCAGACACAGCGAACAGTAAAAACCTCGTGGTACACGTTGTGAAAGTAAAAATTCTCTCGGTGGTTCCCATGCCACCAAAAATAACCCGTTGAAGGGTTACACTGATAACCAAAAAAATTCTCAGAGTATGGTTTGGGTGGGTGGTTCCCCAGGGTTACGCAAAGATCAGTGACTGCTGGTACTTGTGCTTCTGTTTCTTCTGCTGCTGCTGATGCTGCTGCATTCCCTTTTCTAAATATAGGTGGGCACCCATAGCTGGTAAAAAAGTAAAAACCACCGAACGGAAATAGATGCAAAAGATGCGACACATCTCTCCCACGATGCTTCGTAAAAGCAAAGCAAAGCAAACTTTAAGCCTTCCCTCATCCCAGCTTCAGTTATATTATTCGAGCATCGAACCGATCAAAAAACAAAATCCTAGTTGACGTGTCGAGTGATACTCCCGCAGGAATCGTATGATATTCTATGAATTCAGCGGTGGCACACATTCTTTTTTTTTTTTTTTATATTCTCCGTCCTCCGCACGTTGCAGTACCAAAAACTGGTTGAGATCTTTGAGTCGAGTGGGCAAAAAAAACAGAAAAACAAAAGTAGGATAAAAAAAATATGGCAGAAAAAAGAAAATAATAATACAGAAGCTGCTGGTTCCTCTGAAGTGTAATTGGCGGTGAAGTGACTCTCATCTTGGTTCATTAGAGAAAATATCTTCCCTATTGTTTGGGGGTTATATGCCTGAGTTGGAGGCAGCGAAATAAGGGAGTGAAAGAGGGGGAGGGTGCGATAGCTAGGCTTACGCACGACAGGATAGAAGCAGAAGCAGAAGCGAGTCGATCCGATCCATACGGAACAGGGTAAAAGGGACCGAGGATTATTTTTACCTCGAGTGGATACGGTCACTCAATTCCCCGCCCTGTGGCAAAAGCATCTCCATCCATCCCTTGTGATTCTGATTCGAGTACTCGACCCCTAACCCAAAACTTGGAAAAGATTGTGACAGTCTAATCTCACGTCGAGTAGCAATGTCAAAGAATGGAAACCTTGATTCGAGTGTCCTTCAAACGAATCGTGAAGATGACATCAATTTACTAACATCATAGGGAATGTGCGTTACAGAAATACCAGCTCGAACACGATTTTTAGAGGGTGGTGGAAGGCGGGAATTTTTCAGAAGAGTTTTCATCCAACTGAAAACTCCATTTTTTTTTCATTCAAAAAATCACTGAGCGAATTCGTATTTGAATACGTTGCGAATCGTTGCCCCATAAAGTATCAGATAATTCCTGAATACAGGCACAGTGTATCGCTCTCGTCTTAATTTTGCATAGATTGAGTATCGGGTGGGTATAATAAACCTAGTGTAGAACGCGTATATGTGTATAGGGTCAGTCTAAGCCGTAAGCCTTGATTAACGGATTTAATTATGGGATTGTACGGGGGGTCAGGATTGCACTGGTCATTACGAGGGCCGCATCAGGCGACCCTGTAACCAACCCGTATCCTTCCTATTTCTCCTCCTACTCCTCATACTCTTCCTTCTCTCGCACATCCCTCACCCTTTCGTTGGCGGCCATTGTGACCCGCAGTAAATACTTCGTGATAATACCTACTTCGTGGCTTTCGAAGAGAGAGAAACGGAGAGGAGAAAGAAAGAGCGAAGTAACAACATACCCATGTTCCTACACTTGCTTTCACTTGCATACATATTTCTCGTTCCGTTTCATTTCAACTTTATCCCAAGGGAATTGTAGTACTTTAAATTTTCAAACCAACCCCCATATACATTAGATATGATTTTGACGATCCCGTGTGTGGTCAGTAAGTAATCTAAAATTAATCCTCCTTGTTTTTTTTTTCTCCTCTGCTTTTGTTTGTTTTCCCACAAGTAACAATTAGGGAAAACGTACAGGGAGTTGTTTAATTAAAATTGGAGTAGATGGATAGGTAGATATAATTGAAAGCATCTGCCAGAGTCGATCCGTCAAGCGATTCTTTTTAGTTCTTGTTTTTTGTGTCGATTTTTTTGTATTTCCGAAAATATTTGGGACGAATGCTCGGTCTATCCGCTACGTCACAAAACTCACTTCGATCATTTGTTACGATAAACGTTAATGATGGAGGATGAAGTCGATTCAGAATTTGAGCTTAATACCACGTTTCACGGTTTCGCATTTCCGTTACGGTATCAGCCATCAACCATGAAGAGAATTACTGTTAACGTGATAAACGATTAATCAATCTCCTTCTCTCCTTTCACTTCGTGCTTCTTTTTTTTCTTCTTTTCTATATGGTTACTTTATCCCAACTCACAAATCCTTACCAAGACAAATTAATTCCAACTTATATACGTACGAATGATATCATTATTAACTACATTTAAAAGCCACGTTTGAAAAACCTACGGATTTAAAAATCACCTCACACGTTGTTCGTGGTGTTTAATGATCGGCTGCCACTGCGGTACGTCATTGAACGAAATAGGCTATTTAGCACGAACTGAAGTTGGCTGTATAGGCAGTTAGGTAGGTTACATTGATATTCGCGTAACGGAGATCTAATGGAATCTTAATGGATTTCTCCACCTAGATAGTCAGCGGCCATATCAAGTCCCACGTAAATTTATGCAAGGGATTTCACCGACACTGTTCCAATGGCGTGTCCAGTTCAGACAAACGGCTAAAACTGCACCCTGCAGTTAAGACGAGGAAGCCAACTTAACATGGGAATTGAAAGGGTCTTCCAACCCGACACCCGCCAGTAACCACTTTGGTCAGATACCCAAACTGAAGATTGCCTCAATCAAGTCAAAGCAAAGGGTTAAGGAAAATCGGTTCGCTACCATCAAATTAGAATACTCCATAAAATGACCTTCGCACGTTCCACTTGACGGTTCCACAGGTTCTTCGATTATCGGAAAAACAAAAACAAAAATCAAAATAATAATTAGCGCCTGACGCCTAACGACGCGAACTGGTTAGATCGATGACGATGCTCTTCTTTTTTCTTTTCCTCTCCGGAAATAATCCTACGGGACATCACCTCGTTCACAATATCTTATACATATACATGTATACAAAATATATGCAAAGCGTACCCCAACCTAACACGAAGTCATTGGGATTGCGGTAAAATAATTGTCAAACCTTTTTGACGTTACCTATAGTCATTGTCATCGACACCGCGTGTATCTGTAGAGCGGAGTGGGGCACATTGCCCCCTAATAAATTCTTCCACCTTCATCCACGTCACATATAAACGTATACGATATAGTATATACGAAACACATAAGCGTTTACTCGGTATATACGACAATAGTTACCCGTTTATTGGGCCGCGCAGGGGTGGCATTACTCGGAGGGTCGCGCACCCTCTGATTAAAAATTCTCGCGTGGTTAAGCCTCTGATAATGATCTTCCCTAACTCTTTCGTCAAACCTCCCCAACCCCCAAACTAACCCTCCCCCTCTCCTCTTCAGCTTTCTCCGTCTTTATCCTATTTTCAATTTTATTCGAATTCATTTTATTTGATTTTATTCGATTTTTCATTGATACAATTTGCAACGATGGAAAGACAAAAAAAATGTCAATTTATTCGTTCCTCTTCAGTCTTTTGTTTCGAAAAATCGTATTACTAATATGATCTAATGGGTTATTAGAGTTAATTATATAATATATGTATACGTAACAACGATAAGCACTAATTTAGTTGATTGAATAACGGAAGAATAAATGAGAGCGAAAAAAAAAAAGAAAGGAATTAGAAAGGTGAAAGTTAATTAATTATATATATCGTTGTATCGGAGTTTAAACTCACGTGGACATCGGGAGTTTAAAATAGAAATACAAAAGAAGAAAAAGAGAAAGAGAAAAAAATTGAAAAAATTAAAATATAGAGGGTGTCCAAAGAAGGGAGGATAGCGAGAAGATTAGATTAGATAAAATCTGTCGCGTTTATACCCCTGGTATAATTATTATTAATTAATAAGTACGGCAGTGGGGTTAGTTATTAAATTAATCCGCGCGATTGTCAATCCGAATCTTTGATCCCCTTGAACTTTAACCATATAATACACGATATATATTCACGTGAACATCGCGCTTATAATATACATACAAGTACGAGTATAACGTATAAATGTGTATGGAAAGAAATTTTATAGCAGTGTGAAAATTTGTCGCCTTTTCAAAAGAGAGATTTAATTATTATCACTAACATTTCGAAACGCGGCTTACTATAACCTATATATATTCTACAAGGCTTATGGTCACCATGAAAACCACCACTCGAAGGGCAGCGGCGGCGACGGCAGCGGCAGCAATGTATTAATTAATTTCGTTGTATCAAATCCAGCCTTTCCATGTTATATATATGACCCACGATTCTATTTAATACGGATGAAAGATCATAGGAGGTATTTTCACGCCTTGCAGCCAAAAGACTCAAAAGAGAAAATATCATCCACAGAATTCATCGACCCTCCTATACACACCGCCAATTCTTTTGTATTTTATATACCTCCCCCCAAAATATATCAAAATTTTTTAATCAAATTTTATATTTATGCATAACCCATAGGTGGTTAGGTAGGTAGGTAGGTATGCGATTTTACGGTTAAAAATTTTAATCTCTATTTCATCGAATAATGTCAAACGCTAATTCAGGTAACGTTGATATATCCATACGTAGCCCCCCCTATCAATTATAATATTATTTATATCCCTCGCCATTATTCAAAAATTGATAACCGTTACCGAATCGTTTTACAATAACCTTGGATAATTTCAACGTCAATTTACAAAATCATACACGCTATTTAATTTACATTTAAAATACAATTCATTATCAAATTCCGTTACCAATTTCTTCAGTTTTCTTTTTTATTTTTTTCCAGATCATGATCGATCTTAGAATAAAGACTCAAAATGTCGATGGAAGAAGAAGAATAAAAGAAGAAAGAAAAAAATAAAAAAAAGTCAAAGGACATCGTTCAATGCATACCATCTTAACACGACTCCATAGCGAACACGGTGCAGTGGTTAAGTAACAAATGACAGTGTAGCAAAAAGTCGTGATCCCCTGGTTAATTATTCAAGCTAACCTGCAGAACCCGTCGGAAAGGGAGTAGGAGAGTTGGGGGTTTTGGGTTTTGCGCGGGGTGCCTCTAAGCAGATTGGTCGTACCCTAATCTCTGCAGTACCTTCTCTAAGCGTCTCTGCAATACGCAGCAGCAGCAGTAGCAGACTATACATGGGGAGAATCAGAGGGAGGTGGGAAAGGGGGAAATTGTTCACGGAGAGTTAAGGGTACAGATTTTAAAACCACCCCTAAACGTACTACCGACATCGGTATCTTCTTAGGGTTACAATTTCTAGCCACCGTATATACGGTACATGGTCGAGTGGTAGGAGAGAAAATCTGCTAACCAGATAATCTCTAATTATCGTACCTACTCTCGGGTTTCAAATTCCATTTAACAAAAATTTTTTTCACAAAATACATAGGGGACGTACAGAGTCTAAGTTAAACTGAAATAACCATTTAAAAAAACAAAAAAAAATATTAACGATAAAAATTATTAAAAAAAAAAAATTATTTTCAAGGGATTTTTGAATTTTTGTTTCAGGAATGAAATTTTTGAAAACCAAAAAAAAAAAAAAAAAAACTCGAAACGTTGCCACCCTTACGGGGTATGTATATGGGTATAAAAATAGATGGAGAAAATGTTGAGATTGAGAAAATCGTACAGAAAATGGTATAGCTGAAAATTCTATGGGGGGGGTTATAGAGTAGCTGTTGGGGAGAGGGTACCTAGATTTACTTTAACTGCAACGTTCACTGCATTCTACTGCTATTCGGTATAGAAGGTGAACATTGTCGTTAACTTTTACGATCGGACATTAAGTCGCGTACGGTTTCCGCTATCCTTCGAATTTAACTGGACAGTATGACGTCATCCTTTGGAATAGAAACAAGCAATGAGAAAAATAAATGCCAATTTAAAACAAAAAGATAGAAGAGAGTGAAGAAAAACGAAAACCTAAACTGTAACGTAACGTAAGATAAGAAGAAATGATAAAAATAAATTACTACTTCGTTTGCTAGTCAAAAGCAAAACCGAAAAGAAAGAGAAAAAAAAAGGAAACAGAACGAACGTATCGAACGAATGCACGAGAGTGAAATCTTTTTTCTTTTTCATTAAAACACCGATTTTCGTATGTAAAATAATGGAGTTTGACAAGCGTATCTAAAATCGCTTGGAATTATAAAAGTAAAATGAGGAGAGAAAATGAAAAAAAAAAGAAACGAAAATCTGTGGGGGTCACGTGGCGCGCATGGAATGATCATCATCGTAGCAAAAGTGAAGGCTTCGGTGTTGTGTAGTATTCGGCTAAAACGTCAGTGGCTGTCAAGTCACGTGACTTGAACTGACAAGTATAAAGGGTTGAAAATAAGTCGAGACCATCCTATGGGTTGACGGATCGACCGGTTAAGTCTGACTGATACCCGTAGTTCAATTCGCTATGGGGTTAGGCTGTGCGCGTACCACGTATATATACGTATTCTGCAGGGTTAACGTCGTACATCAACAGAGCTTTCGAAACTGCGGGCTTCCACTTTAATTATATTCAACCACCGCCAGAAGATGATATATAAAAAAAAACGAAAAAAGTTGACGAAAAAAAAAAATCAGATTCACGCCCCTCTAATCATTAACTATAGTTTAATCATCCCTTTCAAAAAGGGATCAACCGCCGTACCCACAACCCCATCATCTCTCTCTCTCCCTCTCTCTCTTTATCTCTCGCTCTTTTTAGAATGCATTTTTGAAAGGGTTACACGAATATCGTGCTGAATACATTTTCAAAACGGTTTGTATCAGCTTTTAGAATCTAAGTCAGAAAATCTGCAGCTTTTTTTTTAACGCTTCTCTTTTCTTTTCTTTTTTTTCCACCTCGGTTGACTTGAAATTCAAGTTTACGATAAAGTGAACAACGGATTGATTCACCACACATTTTCACCGTTCATTATTTGTCATCGATTTTTTATCCTCGTTTTGTCAAATATTCATGGTTACCTAAATAGGGGAGAAATCTGAATATTTGTATAGATATATATTTTTGTTTTTGGAAAATTGATTTCGGGGAGGGTTGTTTCGAGTGGCATTGTATCGTATCCTCGTTTATCCGTTCATTTTTTTTATTCTATTTGGTGTTTTTTATTTATTCATGATTTTTCTTCATTTTTTTTTGTTCAAATTCTGTTTTCCAGAAGTGATCACCGATACCGCACACGCTGGGGTATGTGTCCCTAATGATATCGCGACGTTTTAGGGGTAAGAATGAGAAGAAAAAGAAGGAAGAGGAGGAGAAGAAGGAGGTCAAAAGATTTCCGTTCAATGATGTATGCGCGTACAGAAGGTGAAAATAGGGAGGAAATAGGAGGGGACAGAAAAGAGGAGAGTAAGCGAGAGTGATGGATGCCTGTGGTAATCTATGCTAACTTCCTCTGGGATTTCGCGTGATTTCTCATCCCGTTGGTAGGTGTATACCAGTACCCAAAAGTGAGAACAGGAGCGAACGGGAATAGCGAGACGAAATGAGAAGAGAAGACGAGGAGCTCCCTAATTTCGTACTAACCTGACCCAGAGCGACTCAAGTTTGGAAATCAAGTCGGATAGAAAGTGTTTCCTCCGAGAGAGTGAGGAGGAAGGAATTGAGATTCAAATTCTCCTCGCCTTAAGACGTCGTTCTAATTAACATCGTGTCAGAAGGATTACTCTCAAAGTCACTCTCCCTCTCTCTTCTTGGATTTATATATATGTATATAAAACCTCAGAGGATGATCATTAGCAGAGGATTCAAAATTCAGGATTGAAGGATCCCGTAATCCCGATAAATTCCCACCGATTTTTTCCGCGGAAAAAAAATTATTTTCTCTCCTCTCCTCGCTTTGCATGAAAAAAAAAGGACAATATTTTTGCACAAAATTGAGGTTTGCGGTAATCGAAAAAAATTCGAAACATCGGAAGGATTTTCCAAATAAAAACCACCCCGTCGGGAACCCCATCTGCGCAACTCGACTCCTTTATGGATCCGCGTTATATACGTGACCATGGCATATAACAATTATTTACTCCCGCACCGATATTTGCGAACTGTGCAGATTATTTTAAACGACACCCAACCTGTACGGAGGGTTTAAATTTTCACACAAATTGCGAAGGGGTGGTTTTGTTTATTTTATTATTTTTTTTTTTTAATAACTAGAAACAAAAGTGCACGAAGCAAAATTGCCAAAAAAAAAAAAAACCACAAAAACGTAGCTCATGGAAAAACTATTTCGGATAACAAAAAATGATCGATACATAACTTTCTAACTAAAATCATTAAATTATCAAACTTGGAACTTCTACATGATTTCATAGAATTTCCAAGTAATTTCACTTTGACTTTCCTTTGGATATATCATAGAAACTAGCGCGCGATATAGTGTGCGGCTGTATACCATAGAACGTTAAGTCGCATCGCAGCGTTTCCCCTTAGATTTAACTTATGTCCGGTTTAAGCCGGTGAAATCCCCGCTGAGATCTGTTACGGACTAAGATATTTGTCACCCATTGTTCTCTCGGCCAAAGTCTTACTCAAAGTACGCGACCGGGTAACTGCAGTCCGGACGAGCCATTTCCCCGTCGCCCCTATTTTCATTTCAAAGTTTAGACAATCGGGCGGCACGGCGGGTTGAAAATTTAATGTTATACACGATCCTCACTTTCGTTGTAATAATTATCATCATTATCGCGTTACGATCTCACAATTAGTAAAAGAGAAAAAAAAAAAACAATTACTTTCCATTTTTACTTTCCAAAATTCAGGTAACGTAACGACGTTGAGGAATGATGAGAAAACTAATGATATTGTCAACGCCCATTACCGCGCGCGGATTGACGTTGAGAAAACTTTTCAAACGTTCGTCTTCGGAAAAATTTCCCTTCGAAAATGTTTAACCGGTTAATTTTTCCTTTCATTTTCTCCCCATTTAAAAAGTCATGTGTTAATTTTCTAAATTTAACTCTTCCCGGTCACACAGAAAACCGAAAATCCGACGGTGTTGGTGAAATCTTCATTCACATTAGTTCGAAACACTTTCTTGTGCTGTCAAAGATATATCGAAATACGCCAACCATTCGTCTTGCTCTGCGACCGGTAAAAAAAAAAAAACAATTTTCAGAAAAATAAATCTGCTCCTTCCAAGCTGTTTTTTCACCCTATCCCAATTATCCGATATTAACGTCTACCTAATCAAGAGTAGCAAAAAGAAAAAACCAACTAATAGATAGTTTTTTCGTCACCTTTGATTTTTGTCAATTTTTTATTTCAGGGGTGGAAGGGAAAAGCTTTCGAGATATGGAATTCTATGGGGCACGGTATGAATTTTCCGTGTGATCAAACTTTGAATTTAATCTTGTTACGGGGTTTTAAAAGGGCGCGGAAAGGGGCGAGGGGGAAGGGGGCAAGGGGGGGGGGAAGGAAATCGTGAATTGGTCTCTGTGGTGATCAGTCATTTCATATTTCGTGTGGATCGTATAACGTCCGTGGTATGAACAGTTTACACACATAGAAACAGAGGGTGTTAGGTGGTAGTCGATAGATAAATATCTACCCTTATACGACGTTGGGGTTTCGTTTGATAGGAAGCTTGAAAGTTCATACCTTAGGGAGAAAGTCCTCCTCCTCAAATCTACTCTCTCTGTAATAAACCAAACTCCGTACCGTGTTGTACATACGCTATGTATACGTACACGTTTATATTATATCTATGTATAAAGTTAAAGTTATAACTCATCGTTCTGATAATGTTCACTTGATATATTTTCACCCATTGTCGTAACAATTATTCATTCACAATGAGCAAATTCTATACACCCGCGTACAACCGCGACCGAGACAAACTCAAAACCTTCAACTCGAATGCCGTAGATACGGTTATTATATACATATTTTTTTTTTTTTTCCAAGCGTTTCGAATACATTGCACGTGTATTTCCTTCGGGAATTTTTTACACCCACCCGAATGTCTTTGTATGTAAAAAAAAAAAAAGTAGAAAGACAAAAAAAAATCCTTTTTCTCAAACTTCGAGATAAAATGCGCGAATACTTTTGTCATTTCATTCATAAGCTGTACAGGGTGAGCGAAAAAAAAAAGAGTTGATGAGTTGATAAGTTGTAAATTATTTCTAAGATTGATCATATCCAGTTTTTTTTTTTTCAAAATGATACTTTTTTTCAGGCCACCCTGCACATTATAAACTTGTATTATGTATACGTATAGATGTCGGAGTTTGTGCGAGCTTTTATTTTTTTTATTCTCGTTTTGTTTCAAAAGCGTTTAGATTATATATATCCCGGAGCTATAGCAGGCATAATCCGGCAATATCGTAAAGAACTTCTTTGCGGATCAAAGTATATGTGCAAGGGTGAGGTGTGGATCTAAGGGGTTGTTTCGAATTTCTTTTTGTCTTTTTTTTTTTATTTTTATTTTCTGTAAATTTTTTTTTTATATTTTTTTATTTTCAGAGGTATCCGAGTCATAACCAGGTATTAGGGTATTATAGCTGTTTACAAAACTCACCCTTCGATACATGCGCACTTATATTATATATACGCGGGGTACTTTGCGCGCAACATTTCGTTATGAAGGGAATTTGTGTTGGACGGAAAGGGCGTGCTGAATGAGAGGGAGGAAGGGAGGTGGACGAGAATACAGAAGCTGAACGGTACGACGACGACGAGGAGGACGACGTCAACGACGATTTTGAATCGTCAGTTGAGCCTCTAGGTACGACCTGGATGCGAACCAACCACCTGCTCCCAAACTCCTACCGAATCCCAACGCAACGAAATATCCCCTATACCCCCCTTAAAGCGCAACCCTTATTATCAACAATCGTAAAACGCCAAATTGAAAGCAGCCTAGTAACGGCACAGCATCGCCATCACCCGCTGTATAAAGTTATACCGCATCGGAAAACAAACGCGCATCTCAAGCTTCTTCCTCCAAGGGTTTACCGTCTCATCCCCCTGTATTACCACCACCCCCCCCCCTTGTTTCCTTACCAAAGAAAATTTATTCAACATTTTACAGTATGTACAGGGTGAGTCGCCACAAAGGTCCGATTCAGGAGGAGCTTCAATTGGCTGAAGCTTCGCCTGTATGCATTCTCTTGATTTTTCTCGTACGGTCTTTCGAAAATTTGATTCTGGATCTGATTTGTTTTTTTCTCTTTTTCATTGATTTACTCCGATGATATGTCACTGTTATATAATTGATATCGGTGAGTTCTTCGAACCGTATAAAAGTGACTCGACTGCACAAGAGGATCAATTAGTCAGTTATACGTGTATTGATTCGTCCGAACGTATGAGACGAGAGAAGAGAAAAGAGAAAAAAGAAAAGAAGAAATTAATTCGATTGAAAGGGAGGAGACACAAAAAAGAAAGAAAAAAGAGAGGATAGGTATAAATAGGTATAAGAGCTGGTTTTGCCATTGGAAAGAAGGGTGATAGTGCGAGGGGGCGTCGTAATACATATATATATATGTATATAGAGGAGAAGAGAGGAGAGAAGTGAAGGTTTCAGAGATAAGTGAGAGAAGATGCCAGTCATCCCTCAGTAATTAGTTAAGGGTCGAAAACGCGAGTGGTGTTGGTGGTGGTTCCTTTCCATCTATTTCTCTTTCCTTATTCGTTGTTCCTTATATTCAACACAGCAAACTAAATCAGAGTAGGTTATACGAGTAAGGGTGAAATTCTTCCCTCCGTATAAGAAGAAGGAGAAGAGGAAGAAGAGGAAGAAACAAGGGGAGGAGCGATATCGGCCGGTATCTGCGGTATAACGCCTACGTGCTTCGAAAAATTTACGGATAGGACAGCTCCAAATACTCGGAGAAAAGAAAATGAAGAAGGAACAAAAAAAGGAAAAAGAAAAAGGAGCAGCGGCGAGGTGGGGGGGGAGTGAGCAGTCACTCAGTCACCGAGAAAACCTGCACCACCCACCCTGAGGGGGGAAGTTTAGTCGACTAATAAAATGAGAAAAAGAAAGAGAGAAGAAAAAAAAGAGATCGCCTTCTCCCTAGATTTGATTGATTAGGTTAGAAAAATTCCACCCTCTGATTGTCACACGGAATGTGAGGCGGTTCGATGTTGGCAGTTGCTCAATCCCCGTTCCTCCGAAAGTTAGGTACAACTAAATTCAGGAACTAATTTCCTCTTCACTCGCTTATCTTTTTTTTCCATTTTTTTTCCGTCAAATTCGAAATTAATTGAATAATGAGATGAGAATTAGGTGGAAAAATTGACTATGAATCGATACGAAAAAAAGACCACTGAAAATCTGATAAAAGTTAAGGTTCCCTTTTTTTCTTTTTATACACTTTACGTGGTTATCAATGAAAACCCCTTTTGATCGGTGCATAAATGTCATAAGAAGTTTGAATAGACCGACCTATGGAAAACTGAATGGCAGAAAGAGAAAAGGAAGTAAAAAAGTAAAAAAGAAAAAGGAAAAAAAAAATGAATAGAATAGAGAAAAGAATGACTATGATATGACATTTACATCGTAGATTGTCATAGAAATTGCAGTGTGATAGTATTATAGGTAGAATAGATAAAATGGCATCATATCATCGCAAGGTTCAAACCTTTCGTACCAGAAATAATTCAATTTTTTTTTCTGTTACAATTTTATTCGCTACACATAGAGATCCGTATGTGATCATAGAAAAAGTAAGGTAGGGCAACGGGAAATAGAAGTAGAAAAAGACAAAAGACAACTTATAACGCAACGCGGGCGACACTATCAACACTCGAGCTTGTATTAGGCCGGACAGTGGTCATCTGTCAATGTCAACCCCCTTTCCCTCCGGCCCCAATCCCTTCTCCACGTTACCACCCTATACGTACCAGAATAGAAGTAACAAACGCGGTGGCATATAGGGAGAAAACAGCCCACGGATAGCAATGCCGATCGAAACCCTCTGCTACGACATAACCCCCGATACATTTATATATACTTATATACAAATATACATGATGTATGTATTATATACATAGAAAGACAATACATACGTAGAAAAAGCACGTGCCAATCTCCCCGTCTCTTCTGTCCAAAAATCCAAAAAACCAATAAACAAAACCAAAAAAAATAGGTATATGAAAATATATGTACAAAAAATGAACATACATATGTACGTTGTAAGAAAATGATAGTTTTCTTTGTTCTCTTTGGACCGAAAAAATGTGAGAGAAAAAAAAAAATTCAGGCTATATTAAAATGTAACAAAGTACATGGTTATATGTTCGTATAACGTATATTTAAATGTATAGTTTAACGATTTTTAAAAGTGTTTTATTACACAAATATATAATTATTTACGAGTGTATATAGTAATATAACCGTTCGAAAAGCACAATGTAGAACAGAGTGTGTGAGGAAAAAGAAGAAAAAAAGAATACTGAAGAAAAAAGAAAAAACGTTCGACATTTTATTTTACAATCTGAACGATTTTACGATTTCTTCTTTGAAATTCCCATCGGTATGATCCCATAGCTATTCAATCTTACTCAGAAACGCCTATGAATATAAATACAAAAAACGGCAGCGCCAACGCCGTGATTTATGCCTCCCCCGTTTACCCCCTCTTTATATATTCACATCACATTACGTTACCAACATATTATTACACCCATCCGCGTATACCTATACCTATACCCTCTATACCTATATACGTATAAAAGAGAAAAGATTATTCTCTCTTCATCTTTCCAAAACATTCGAAGATCAACGGGGTAACCCTGAGAAAGCAGAAATGAAAAACAGAAAAAAAGAAAATCAAGCTTAACCGATCAACTGACGACTTAGTTTTACGTTCCTCCTCACTATTTTATTTTTAGTTTTTAGTTTTTAGTTTTTTTTTTTCTCGGTCATTTTTCTCCATCCAATTCTTTTTTTCGGGTCAGTATTCTACCCCTCCCGCTTTTTTTAGCACCACTAAAAAAATTGTTACGTACTCTATACATACCTATATACAAATACTAAGGATTACTATACATATTCACCACACTACAGTATTGTAGTAATATGTATAGTACTTTCGGAGATCAGAAAATTTTTACGATCTCTTTCCTCTCTTCTGTATAACCACGTGCACATATATTTAGGTAAGTTCAATACTCTCATAATTTTATCGCTGAAAAAACTTTAAATCCTCGCACTAAATCTGCACCCGTTTTACATTCGGTTGGAAAGTAAAAATGAAGAATATAAAAAATGGGTTCCTAAAAACTGCAACAAAATAGACGGAATAGAACTCACAACTCTGACGCCTCCGATGCCGGAAAAAAAATTATCGAAACGATCGAATTTTTCGAGAAAAATTTTTATGAAAAAAATACAATGCGACGAGTGCAACGGTGTAGATGAAAAAGAAACGAAGAAAGCAAAAAAAGATTTGATTGAAACTGAACCGAAACAGTTTTATAAAACGATTCAAAAAAAGAAAAAAGACAAGAAGGAATTAAAAAATTTCCCTTACACATTTCGTCCGTCGGAGGTTGCAGATATGCATTGGAATGGAGTGAGTCGTTTTCTGTTATACACTGCATATCTGCAGGAGCGGTTGAGCCCATAAACTGCATGCGAAAAGGATTATACTGGAAAAGTGTACAACAAACCGAACGTTTCAATGTTCCGGTAAATATATTGTCCGTTTTGTAATTCTGAAAGGACGTTTAAAAATTGGTCAAAACATATAAATGAAAGCTTGAAACGGTGCGGGGTTTTAAACTGTCATTACCTGTCGATCAAAGAATGAGACATGCAACGACGATGATTATTATTATTATCGTGATGATGATGATGATGATGATGATCCTACTGCAGCGTATAGAGAAACGATCGATCGATGCCCGTTTTGTGTAAGTTGAAAAAAAAAAGGAGGGTAGAGAAGATGATGAGAATAAATTTCACGATCGAACATATAAAGAACGGTGAAAGAATTCAATTTTTTTTCCTTTTCGAATAATTGCACACCTTGGCGCTAATTAGAAAATTATTATCATCGAGTGTAACGAGGAGAACGAGCTGGATGAAAGTTATTTTATTTTCATTCATTTATTTTTGTTCGCAGCGAATCTGCCGTGATTATTAAAACGTTAAAACAGCGTATATACTATAACGTAGAAGATAGTTGATGATATTCTGTCTGCCAACGTGAGATTTGATTAATGGACAAAACCTCCCCCCGTTTTACTCCACTCCACCAACCAACCAACCAACCACTATTATACTCTCGAGTCAATTTTGCGTGGGCGTGATACGCCGCAGTTCACAGTTATGTACATCCTACGTTATACATATTTACCGTACAATAGTATATTACACACGTATGCGTATACGGGGTTGACGTGGGTAACGCAACAAAAAAAAAAAAGAACAAAAAAGATTGGTAAAGAAAAATATACACAAACGTACACCAAGGGTTAGAGGGTTGCTCACCACCGAACGATCTCACCTAGTCATCGAAGGGTTGTAAAAATTCGAAGAGATAAAAAGAAAAATCTTTTTTTTTCGACAAAATAACTTTTGAGTCGCTAAGTTGGAAAGTTTTGAATAAATTCTACAGCGATATATCGATTTGGAAGTTTTGGATTTCTGGATTTTTTTTGATAATCGTAATTTGAAAGCGAGAGATGAGGAAAATTCTGTTTTTCACTGTGAATTAGATAAATTGCAAGAGCAATTCGTGCGCGATAATTATTCGAGTACGACTTGACGTACGTAAAGCGGCAAACACATCCTTATAAATACGAATGAAGAAATTTAAGGTATTTTCCATTAATCAATTACACTGACCCTTACTTGTTTAAAATCTAATAAAACATTTATGCTAAATCACGAAACAATCCGAACATCGCAATCATCGAATAAAAGGTTTCGAATAATTGTCGCCCCTCTTCAATTTAAGGACCCTTCCCTTCCCTTCCCTGAACTCTCCGCTGCTGGTCATTTGACTCGCCTATTTATTCCGTTGGTGACGGTCCACTAGAGTGTTAAACACTTGGACATTTGTAAGGTCCTGCGCCGCGGAGAGTATTATAGAGAGTATTAACGATGGTCGCCGAATGAAAGGAAAAAAATAAATTAAATTCAAAAAAAAAAGAAAGGAAGGGAAAGAAAACAAAATCGAGGGTGAAAAAATTTTTTGATGGACAATTCCAGTTGCGAAGTAACAAAAGACTATATGGGCCGTGTATCTCCACGCACCGCGCGATCGTAATTTTGTGAATTTAGAGAGTCGAATGAGAAGATAGCTGAGTATGCAAATTTTTCATTTTATATATAAGGGTGACACAGGTATATGTACTGATGCGCGTATGTGGGGTAGGTATG
Organism: Athalia cordata; assembly: GCA_963932425.1. Taxonomy (NCBI): domain Eukaryota; kingdom Metazoa; phylum Arthropoda; class Insecta; order Hymenoptera; family Athaliidae; genus Athalia; species Athalia cordata. The sequence continues at coordinate 5,659,577 of OZ010627.1, forward strand.
TTCGAAAGTCACTAGCATTTTAGAGGGTGCAAACATAGGGATTTGGGGAACAGGTCCAGAAACTTATTTGCATACGGTACACATTTGCGGTCCAAGTCATAGCTGACGGGAAACCTTACCAATGCCGCACACACGGTTTAATGTTATTGGTATTATAATACCCGCACTTTATACGCATGTGAGAAAAGCGAATTAACGAAAGAGTCCTTCGTTATCCCTTATAAAACCCGAACTTTTATAAAAAATAAAAAAAACGATCTTATTTATCGAGTGAGGAACAAAAGCGCCGTGCGAAAGTCTCAAGTTTGTTCTGTTAAATAATTTAGAAAGATAAAATTATCTCAACTCTGATTTGAGAGTTTCCATTTTCTCATCAAACTATTTCGAGTTCCAATGACCTCTGTAGTACCGATACGTGTTTGAAAAAAAAAAAAGAAACGAAAGAAAATTCAAACCCTCCTAATCCCCTAGGATCAGGATTACGCACAGTACGTACATATCAAGAGGGATTAAAAGAGTGACCATTACTTATCTGGTCTGTATCGGCGATTCGATGCAACTGTCGATTCATTTTAGCAAAATTGAAAGAAAAAAAAAACACAGAGAGTATGATGAATCGATAATTAATAATTTACTATTTCAATTTCGGCCCACAGTGCAGGCCGTTCTCTTGCCCATTCATTATAATAGTAATTCAAACAGTCACTCGGATTCCGGAGTTCCACTCTACATACATAATCTATATAATGTATATAGGTGTGTATCAACCCCGTTGAGATGAGGCGAAAAGGTGGGGGAAGAGGAGGGGGTAGGGGAGGGAGGCAGAAAGGGGTACAATTGTTAGATTGGACCATCAGTTCGGACAATGGAATGAGCTTGTGCGTTTAAGGTAATCCCTAGCGAATGCAATTGCGTGGGGATACCTATATGGGTGTGGATATATGTGCGTATGTATGTGCGTGTAATACGAAGTATATGGTGGTGGTGGTCGTTTTAGGTACTTAATACATTGTCCTCCGTGATGACCACCCTTTACAACCTCGTCGTCAGATTCTAAGAGCTGAACTGAGCTGCCACCGTGGGTTATATAGGTGCACCATTGCTATATTACAGCTTTTACTCTACAACCATTTCCAACCCTTAACTCTCGTCAGCGACAACAACGACACACACAGAAAGTGAACACGGAAACTGAACCGACCAAGATGACGAACGTTAACACCTTACCATAATAAATTAACACCCGCATTTCACGGTTCATGAATTCACGGAATCGGATAAAACGGTACCACCTTCTTACCTACGGCTAAGTATTTTTACCGTGTAGAAAATTGACAATTACCCACGAGTGAAAAAAAAAAAGAAAAATGGAGAAAACTTGTTCTTATATCCATGTGCAAGAAGTCGTTGCTTGTTATTTTTTCTTTTCAATAAATTTCGATCGGTTAAAAAAAAAAAACGACAGGTGAAAAATGGCGGTCATCGATATTGTTGCGAAGTAAAACGAGCGAAACATGAGAGACGGAGAGATAAGGAGAGAGAGAAAGAGAGAGAGTTGAGCGTCTTAAATTTTCCATTCTTCTTTCTTTTCCCTTCGCTTATTTTCTCTTCCTTATTTTATTTTTCTTTCCCAGAAATTCCCTCGGGTCCGATAAGACTGGACAAATGACCGTGTCGGTGGTGGTGGTGGTGGTGGTGGTCCATCGGTCGTACAGTCGTGTATAAGAAAACTGCCCTAAATCGTTCCCTCTAAGTAAATTTGTATCAACCCCCAGAGACCCGACCGATCCGTCATACGAGATTACCGAACTAAATATGGCGTCATTCCAAAACCGAACGTTACACGTAGTATACGTACACAACATTAAATAAGAATTGCGATACGGAGAGAGCAAAAAGGGAAGAGGACAAAAAAAAGAAAAAGCAAAATCGCGTGTCATTCGTTCGTTCATCCATTCGCTCTGATGAACCACCCCGACCATAATAATATAACATGGTAACACCCTTATCTCGTGTAACATAATCAATCGGTGCGTAACCAAATCAACTTGCGTTTTTTTATTTCTTTTTTTCCTCTCTCTATTTCTCTTCAATCCGACGAATAAATTCGATCACCAAAACTGTGGCAGTTAACTTAGATATTATATATTGTAACGATAATAATCGCACAGCTATTCGATCATCCACGCATCATCGCTCCTCTTTTCTCTTTTTTTTCTTCTCTTTGTCCCCCGCTTCCTCTTTTCTCGTTTTTAGATTCCATTTTTTTGACAAATCGATGCAACCCGTGCAACAGAAAAAAAAAAAAAAAAAACGTTGGAAGACAAAAAAATGAACGATGTGAAAAAAAAGAGAAGAATTTCTGTCGATTCTAAAAGTTCTATACATACATACCTACATCATTCTCTTTGATTCTCTCATGTCTTCGAATTACGGATGGGGAGTTAAAAAAGAAGTACGCAAAGATGAGGGTAAAAAATAAATAAATTGGTCAAAGAAATCCCATATAAATTCTAAATCCTCGGGTGTACGCATATGATCAAACGGAAAAGAAGGAGATAAAAAAAAAGTAAAACATATGCCAGGTAGGAATCCCCATGTATAAAACAATGGGTACCAAAATTATTATTATTATTATTATTATTATTAATACTGACATCATCATCCCCTTGTAAAAATCCTAATAACTGGCATACCTACCTCATAATATACATATGTATAAGAAGGACATGTATACGTGTACGCATATAGGTATGTAAATGGAATATATGAAGTAAATTAAAAAATACCTGAGAGATATGAAGCGAAAGTTTGATGAATATGATAATAAATATAAAAAAAAAAAGAGAAAGAGACTGTACATATATGTAAGGGAGGAAATATGGGGAGTATAGAGGGATGAGAGAAGACGATTGGTGGTGAAAATGACGAATACAAAATCCCGTCATATTATATATAGAGAAATTCGCATATGACCCGAACACATAAGGGTATGTACTATACGTATTCCATGAAAGCTAGAAGTGCAATATGCACTGAAATGGTTGTGCACCAAAATGGAGGATGGCTTCTAGCTCATCGGGGATACGTATGTACAATATGTGTATATGCATATATATATGTATATTTTATGTATTTGCAGAGTTGCACCGCATTAATTCCTACACGGTTATTCAATTCCATCGCACACGGTTATGCGCGGTACACATATACGTATACACGTGCAGTTGAAATAAAATAAAAAAGAAAGAAAAAAGAAAGAAAAGTAAGGTAAAAAAAAAGAATTGAACGAGAATAAAAAGCGAAGCTATATCCACCGTATAACATGAAACCAACTTTGAAACCTCCCCCCATTGGTAAAGCGTGCGAATCGCAACGCCCATCAACTGCAGCAGTTTTGACACCGTTGAATAATTGCGTCCGAATTCCAATATATTTACATACCTATAGGTATGGGTACATGGTCAACCCCGCATATACGTACACCTATAGTATATGGTATTATACGTGGGTAATGTATGTAATGAAATTCGAACGTGTGCGATTACACAAATTTCTAGTTTAACTAGGTATATGTCCGTGTCACATCACTTTATCTATCAGGTAGATATAGGTGCAGGACTGTACGTAATTGAAAACTCGTACATATTAATATCATGTAGAAATTTCATACGGTGTAACGTATACCTATTTACCCGTTCAATCTGTCCACTCTCCTCCACCCCTGAAAACTGAATTTCTAGACACCCCGTGCATTTTAATAATGCGTCGAAAAAAGTCAGGAGTCATTTCATGCGAGATCAATTGCAAAAAAAAATATATGGTGATCCAGTTGAAGATCATTGGTGTGGTGAGGAGCGGATAAAAAAATTAGAATGGCCATGATCCCGAGACACCTCATCCGTCAAATTTTCATAGTCCAATCGATAGAAAATTTGGAAAAGCTAATACGCGACGCGGTGTAATTTATTCATATCGATTCCAACTGACAATCGAAAGACGTATCGAAGGTAATCCGTTCCATTTGTGCGTATATCGAGTTAATATCCACTGCAGTTCTCTCTTACTTCTTTTCTCTTCTCTTTTTTTTTTCTTTTGCTTTTCTTTACCCCTCCGCTGAAGGATTTAGGGGTTGTTAGTAGCTCGTCGGTTGGTGGACTGTCTCACTCATAAGCATTTGAATGGGCCAATCAATCACGTTTCGGGTTCAGCTTCCTTCTGGTGACGTCACGATCCGGTAGGTACCAGAAAATCGGGAGAGACGACGTCGTCGGTTGCACAGAACGAAACGAAGGAGAGGAGAGCGAGTATCTCTTCCTTTTCCTACCCCCCAATCTCCTATTAGTGGGGTGTGATACGAACTATAGAGGATGGTAAAAAGGGAGTGAGGTTTCGGCCGCCCGCCCTAACAGTCCAAAAACCAGGGGGTGGAGTGGAGAGTCGCTAGAGTTCGTAATTATATATTCCAAGGGTGTCGCGGTGATCAGTCAATGTTTCCGTTCCAGCTTCCAACGACAATGCAACGCCAACGCAACGTAACGCTTTCCACTACCACCAACCAACGGCGTTCGTTTTAACGTCGGGACGCGAATACGTGTGCGTGTATCAAAAAGAAGATACAGAAAAAGCTTATCTGTCACAGAAAGCGACGCTTCCTGAGGGAGCAAAAGACTCTTTTAATTCACAAACCCCCCTCTTCATCCGCATGTACCAACCGATCGGAGGAGATGAAGTTTAAACTTTTAATCTCTTTTCTCTCCGTCTCTATCCAGTTCTTTGCTCCGGTTGTAATTCGTATTTGACTTTTAGGAAGCTACGAGGATGAATTTCGAATGATAATGTCAATTGAAAAATGGGGTTAATTGAAGTACACCCGGTTAGGTTGATTCTGAATCGCTTTGCGGCCGAGTGCGTGTTTGGACAATCTTTTCGTGCAGCTGGGAAACTTTCGATACCAACGACGTTTTGTCGACGTAAATATCATCAGGCACGTGAAATGAATTTGTAGATTCGTATCGCGCATCGGTATAAAATACACATAGGTGTCAGTCCACCAACACCCATGGGTATTTAACTAAAAACCATGGATTTCATCGAACAGAGCGGATCTCACGGTTGAACGAGTTGATTAAATTCAAACAACCTGCGGGGCAACGGGCACCGCTCTCTATGCGTACCTATACGACCACTGCCAACCGTGACCATTCAACGGGACATTCCCTTCATTTGGTCGGTTATACATGGCGTATATATACATATGTACGGAGAGTATTAGGTATGACGAAATGCCTCCAGATAGAATAGATTTCAATAGGGGGGTGGCGATGGTGTTTATGGGGTGGTAGGTGTGGCGGCGGCGATGCGTGAGGTCAAATATGCTCATATCGGACAACCGTATACCACAACCCAACACCATTACCCACGTGTCCGAGTAGGAAAGGACAGGAGGGCCAGTATTTTGCCCTGTCAAAGGATCAACCTATCCTACCACTCTACTTCACTAAAGCTACGCTATTTTCTGCCCATGACAATAGTCGCGGAGATACCATTTATAATGACCATATATACGAACCATCGGTGTCCCTTGCGCTTTATAAAATCCTTCCTTTATAGGCGCACGCATACCTGCAGCTGTTAATATTCGAACCCTTTGTGATCATGTTCCCATGACCTTCGACCGAAAACTTTGTTTTATCATCGCTCGTTCTCGTTATTGAGATGAAACCGATTCGTATCAGAAATTTTGGGGATTTCAGGAGGAGCTTTTGGATCCTATTTTGAAGCTACATTTGTTTGTTTTCAACCGGTTTACCGTACGTGTAAAAAAACAAAATTGAAAATTCATAAAAGGCAATTCACGACATAATATAAAACACATACGACTGGTTAACCGCACCAAAACACCCGCCCCTGTTTGTTATACACTACAATACCACGTAGCCAGTAATTGCACCCTCGCGTTAATGGACAATCTGTTCGCGATTTCGAATACATTATCGCGTACAGTTTGCCGTGCAGAGATATCAATGAAAATGCGTACTGCGGAACAAAAAAATGTACAATAAACAAATACCAATAAAGAGAAGAAAGTTTTCACATCTAAAAGGAACGAAGACCTTGATCGAGTCCTAAAAGAATATTTATCTTCAATTTAGCAGCGAAGAACGAAATTTCGAAAAGAAAAAAAAAAATAAAATCCCTGCATCGTCCGGAGAAGAGAAAATAATCAGGGGAAAAAAAAATGAACAGAATAAAAGTAAAATCCTTTTATCGAATCTATACACGTGGACACCGTGCGATACATATAGAAAAAATATTATGTTAACCCAATTGGTCAAGGGGCAGTTCGGGGGTTGAAATACACGTATGTGTGTACGATGGATGGGAAGAAAAAATGAGAGAAAAAAAAAAACAAAAGCAAAACACATAGAGTTTGTAACGAGTAAAGTCGATTGAATCCTGGGATATTTTGGGGGATAGATATACGTGGTATGATATAATCCAGGGAAACAGCTTTTGGCTCTATCAAATCATCGTTAACGTAAAACTTGGTCAGTGGAGGAAATCTAATATTAGATATTCAGCTGTGGATAATCCTAACTAGATTTATCAAAATGTAGACGAACGCGTTCGTCCTACGGTCGTTCGAATACGAATCACATTAGATATTACGTATATATGTATACGGATTACGTATCCCCTCGGGTGCGTAAGATGTACTCGTAGGTATATAGAATCGAGTAAATAAGAAAAACGAAATCAACGAAGTTATACTTAGGAACGATGAAAATCACGGGATACACCATACATACGGAGAAAAATCGAGGTGACTAACGTGCATTTTCTAATTCACTTATATGCGGGGGCCGGGCGAGTTGCCAGAAATAAAATAGAAACGAAATCAAATAAAATAAAATAAAATAAAATAAAATTATATATATAGATACGCAAATTTGATGGACCGAATCTTTCTCGCTATTTTCACACAGCTTCTGCTGTCGTGTTCCCATACCGTATATCCATGTAATCGTAAAAATCCTTTTCTACTCCCACCGAACTACATACATGAGATAATATATAAAGTGCATAAAATTAGAAGAACTCTGAAAGGATTTGAAAGGATTGCTTCGCTCTTCTTTTCGCATCTCATCTCGTCTTTCCTATTCCAAAACTTCTATACGAATATCCACACTCCGTTTTTTTTCTTTTTTCATCACTTTCCCAACGGGGCGGGATAAAAATTTTCTAACCCAAAATCAAAGAAAAAATCCAAGGCTGGAGTCTGGATATTCTTTCGATTTTCTTAATATAATGCATGTATAAAAAAAGAGAACAAAAAAACGAAGACCACGTCCTTCTGAACGGTGACGTATAGTTGATGATGAAAAAAAAATAAGAAAAAAGAAAATGGAGTACGAAAAAGAGAAAAAAAAGAAAAATAATAAATTAATGGTACACTTCACACTCTCGGCGTCGTCTTATTCGTCGTTATGACGCCATTTGTTATGTAGACAACGAAACTAAAGTGCATTGTGTGTGTATATGTGTTACTATAACAGTCTATATAAATAGTTATATACAAGCAGTTGATTCTCCCTATTCGACCCTATTTTTATTTCTTCATTTCCTGAAACGCCAGTTTGCAAGGGGTCTCTCTTTTTTTTTTTTCTAGGCACCGGTAGAACACAGTAGAAGTATACTTAACCTACCGTCTATTCGCGTGTTTAGATTAATTATAGCAACGCTTCGCACATCGTTAACCTCCCCCTAAGACTCCTGATACGAAACGACAAAAAAATGAAAAGCAAATAAACGAAAATCGTCTGGAAACAATATCAGATTTTTCTTCGATATGCGACAGTTTCCGTGATTTCGAAATCAAAAATCAAAAAGGTTATTACGTACCTATTTGAAAAAGTTTCGCAGTGGTCGGTGGTATAATTGAATCCTTGACATTCCCAACCCTCTCCCATCTTTTTTTTGTTCCTTTTGTTTAAGTTGTTTTTTTTTTTTTTTTTTCTCTATTTTCGTTGCGAATCCATTTTTCATTTGCTGATAATTTATTCGAGCATGGAAATGGCAATTAACTTGAACATCGATGACACGGACAGATTTCAGCTTGGGGCAAAAGGACATACGTATGTACCACGTTGAAACGTAGCCTATCGAGGATTTTCTCTCTCTATCTCGCTCCGTTGGAGTATACGGTTTCTGTATACCTATTCAACACCCTATGTAATACATATGTAGAAAACGCGGTCGTGACTAAGTGGAGAAAGCCCCGCGGGGCTCTGGACACCCTTCTCCCCACTCCTCTTCTGGATGTGGTGGTACCGTAGCAATCAATATTTATGACCACCCCATCTTCCACTTTATTATATAGGTATACGCGACACACGTTAACCTATGTTGTGTATTTTATATATTAGCGTAAAAAACAATTCGACGATCAAAATATAAAGTGACCCAAAAAAAAATGAACGAATCAAATATGGGCGATATAAATAAATTATCTAATTTAGTCGAGCAAACGCCGCGCTTCGTGACGTTATAACTAGGAGATAAAAGCTTTCGACTATGTGCAGAAAAACAAGAAGTTAGTACATAGGTATGTATGTATATTTCCATCCGTAATTCCGTATGAATGTTAAGTATGTGTATACGTTTGAAAATGGGATAATTGAGAATTCTAATCAGGGAAAATGAGGCTACCACCTAGGGAGTCTAATCAGAATTCTCTACTTTACTCTCCACCCTTCTCTTTTCCTTGTACTCCAACTTCGCCATTTCGCTTTTCTCAAGTTTCTCTGCACACTCCACGTTATTGTGAAACACATTTGTAACAATTCCGGTACGGTACATATAGGTAAACTGCAGTGTAACATTAACAAAATCTACAATAGTACTTAACTAATTCCAGAGAATCGCGCACGGTACAACTAAAGTACGAGGTACACCCGTTTAGGTTGATTCTGAATCGCACGAAAAAGTTGTCCAAACGCGCGCCTGGCCAAGAAGCGATTCAGAATCAACCCAACCGGGTGTACAAGACACGAGGTAGTATTACTTGAAAATCATCGATAAAATTATGAAAATTTCAAATTACAACCCATAAAAAGGCAACGAAAATGATTGGCTAACGAAAAAGGCTCAGGGAAAGCTGAACAAAAAATATTCAAAGCTCCCTTTCAAAGATTGAATTAAATTAAAAAAAAGAAAAAAAAAAACAAAAAACACACGCACAATTTGTTAAACTAATTGACCGTGAAGAAGAGAAAAAAAAAAAGAAGAAAATTATTGCCGCAAAGAGAGAAGAGGAAAAAAATAATTCCGTGTTAGAATGTAATCAGAAAATCCTACACTTCATCGCTTATCCCACCACTATCCCCTTCGAACGAACGTACCCGCCAAAACCTTGGTAAATAGGTAGGTATAACAGTAACCAGATAAGTGTGACGACCTGTCCAACGACTAGTTGTAACCATTGGTAAAAGAGGGGTTGGGGTGGAAAAGGGGGATGAAATTCTCTGACGTAATCAACGTTAAAGGGTTAACGTCAACTGTTACGAAGGGATTAGTTTATCTCTTCCCTCGGTTTTGGAAAATTACCACAAGCGTCACCGCGACGTCGTCGACATCCGCACACGCGTAGTAATTACGACAAGCTAAATTGCAAACGATCAAAAACACGGCCTACCACCTCGCCTATTCTCATCCGCCTTTGAAAGCCTTGGACTAAAATTGGGCGGAATGGTTACGGCCGAAGAATCTTGATAAAAATCTAACAGTTTCGTAGCAGCGTGTTCTCCTTATCTAAACCTTTCCTCATTTTACGACGATATAACAATCGCGTCCAGCCTGGCAGTCATCGTCATTTGATCCTGGACTCTTTTTTGTTTCATGTTTTCTAGCTTCTTATCGAACATGTAAGAACAAAAGCAAAACCATATAAGATGGATTGTTATGTGTGGGTATTAAAACAGTGTTCGATCGATCGGAAATCGATTTTTCACGACACCGATTGCGCACCACCCATACTTTAACTCTTCAGTTTAATACCGTTTCACGGAACGATATCACCCGATACTTTAACAATTATTGCGCATCATCGTCCGGTCCCTGTGGTCAGGATATACAAGAATTTTCTATCGATAAGGCTTCCGAGAGTCCAACGTCATAACGCATGAACGAATAACACCCTTCTCGCGTTCGAACACACCCCATACTTTCGATAATTGTCCTTCAAAGGGCGAACAAATAAATTGATACACAATGAATTACACAGGTATGTCTTATCCGTTAGTATGTAGAGACCTTCAAGAACACGATTCCGTCAAGTGAATCAAGTCAGGAATAAATCCCATCGAGATATCCTTATTTTTTCACGTTTCGGAGCGATAAATTAGCGATAACTCGATCAATTTTATAGATAGATCAATTTAGCTTGCAGATTCGTGTCCCTGAGATCAAAATACGTCAGAAAAGTGTCCTGCGATCGATTTAAAAAAATGTCGATTTTTGACCCCAAAATCGACAAAAATCTAAGGTATACCCCTTTGGATTTTTTCGATTTTTGGGCCAAAAATGAAGTATTTTTAAAATCGATCGTAGGACACTTTTCTGACGTATTTTGACCCCAGGAACACGAATCCATCGATCAAATTGAGCTAGGAATAAATCCTATCAAAATATCCTCATTTTTTCACTTTTCAGAGCGATAAATTGGCGATAACTCGATCAATTTTCTAGATAGATCAATTTAGCTTTCCGATTCGAATTCCTGAGATCAAAATACGTTAAAAAAGGGTCATACGATCGATTTAAAAAAATGTTGATTTTTGACCCCAAAATCGACAAAAATCTAAGGTATACCCCTTTGGATTTTTTCAATTTTGGGGTCAAAGATGAAGTATTTTCAAAACTGATTGCAGGATACTTTTTAAACGTATTTTGACCTCAGGAACACGAATCCGTCGAGTAAATCAAGCTAGGAATAAATCCCATCGAGATATCCTTATTAGTGGAATACTCATGAAATGGTATGAAATGATGTAAAATAGTTGTGAAATGTGAAATGGTTGGGACACCTATATATCGAGTGGTTACCCCCTCGGTAAATATACTATAATTCAAATACCCTCTTTCAAAAGTTTGACGGAACAAAACGTGTGCAAAACCGAAGAAAAAAGTAAGAAAAAAAGGAAATACGATAATTTAAATCCCTGGAGAAATTTTAGATTCGCGATATCGTATCCGGTGGCAGCTAGGAGATAGGTAGGTTATATAAGGTACATCGTTTTATACTTTTAAAGTTTTCCTCGGACAAAACGATAAATCACTAGAAAAGCGTGCATTGGTCAGTAGATCGGTTGGAAAGAGGAGGGCAAAGTGGCGGTAGAAAGAGTAGAGGAGAGGAGAGGGAAAAGAGGTTGAAGGGTGAGTTGGTTATAATATAGAGATACGTTATACAAATGCAGCATAATAATAATCCATCCCTATAAAATACGTCCAAACCATTAATCCCGAATAGAGAAACACTGGAGTAGCAGTAGCAGTGGCTGTACGTTATAAATAGAGAAAATAATATTCAAACTCGGACACACAAAACGACCACACGAAATATAGGATTATACACATAGGATAGGTATGGGTATTAGGTGCATGTATGGTACATTCGGTAAACGTATATATACCTATAGTAGCTAGGCAAAATAATTCTGTCATTTTCTTCCTTCTTTTTTTTTCTTTTTTTTTTCTTTTACTCGCGAGCGGTGCATGACCATATAGCTCGCCTTAATATGAATATAAAAGCAATTTCTACTCTGTACATAACTGCGGACCAACCCCCTTTTTTTCTACCTACCCCCCCGATCGCCCCCACTACCAAATTTTTTCTCTTTTTCTTATTACTCTATTTTTCTCTTTTCGCCATATTATTTATCGCACGCAGTATCTGTCCCATCCTATTCCATTCCATTCCATTCCATTCCATCCTACGGGATTTCACATCCCTTCGAAAACTGGACTGTAATTCAACGGGATAACTGTACCTTATATATGTATATGTTACCGATGTACCCACGTTGTCCGAATACATTAAACTGACCACTACCCAATACCGTGTGTAACGTTAGTATATTAGAAATGTGATGACCGAAGGGATGAAAATTAGGGGTAACAGAAAATTGTCATAATAATTATGGCAATGATGAACGAAACCCTAACGATCGTTTTCATCCGGAAACTGTACATCGATGTAAGGTGCTTTGGTTTTTTTTATTTATTCATTTTTTTTCGAATTCGCATACGATATTCTATCAGCCACTAGGTAATGTGTGTCCTTTGAAGAAATAAACTTGCGTGAAAGAGAAGAAAAAATAGCGAAATAAAAAAGAACCACGTATATAACGAGATAAAATAAAATTTGAAACGCGAATCGAGGAAATTTTTATATCCGGAACGTAATTTGGTATAGGTTTCGGTTTTCCCTTATCCTTGGTATCTTTTTCCTTTATATTCGGTGTTATTATTTTCTATTTTCCGTTTTTTTTTCAGATTCTTATTTTATTCAATTTTTCTATTTTTATAGTTATCCTTTTTTTTTCTCTCTTCTACCGCTGCCCCACACATGAATCGAATAGGAGATCTGAAGCCCCCGTGTCAGAAGGCTATAGGATTCTTTTCAACCCCGTGACCATTACGTCGTGCCCTGGGGGTGTCGCTCATAGGGATGGGTTTAAAAAAAGAGTATAGGAATGAGGTGGGGCGAAAAAAAGGATAGGAAATAAAGAAAAGAAGAAAAAAAAATATATGAAAAAGAAATATTATACATAAATTCAGAGATTGTCGAGAAGCGGTTTGCTCATGCAACGTCGAGCGGGCAGTAATACACGTATAAATGTATATAGGTAGCCTCATAGTTATACAGGAAGGGTCGATTGTTGACCGAAAAGTCGCCAATTTAAATATACCCCAGGCTATAAGGGTGGTGACGACTAAGGTATGGTGGTCGGTGGTGTACGAATGGCGCTCAGTCAGCGGTTATTCGTTTTTTTTTCTTTCTCTTTGAAAAAAAAAAGGAAACGAAAACTTTTCCATCCCCCTCGATTGTTCTGGAGAGGGATATCATCGCGAGTGACTCCGAACAAGTAATTATATTGTTAGTATCGATGTTTACAAGGAGATTATTGTCGGTAACAGAAGAATAGGTGTATCAAAATCAGAAACAGCAACCCTTGGGGCAAACTGAGAGGGAGAAAATAAGAATGACGGAAAAATAAAAGAAAAGAAACGAGAAGGAAAGGACGGAAAAGAGACGGAACATTATCAATTTTATTACACACGATCGCCGCCTCGAGCCAAACTTTTTTTTCTTTTTCCTTTTTTCTCTACGAAAAAATATGTATCCAAAAAGATTCTAAAAAACGGTCGATAAAATTGAACAGAAAAAAAAAAAAACACCATCGATAAAACTCATCCATCAGGTTTGAAATTAATTTTAATTTTGAGCTTAGATTTTTTTTCTTTTCTCTCTCTTTTTTCTCTCACTGGGTTCGACAAGTTTATTCGCATTTGAATCGTATAATTTATGTATAAAAGTATTATACATATATATATTATTGTTGCTTATATATTCGTATGCAATGTATGTACGTATATATTCGCAACGGGTGTTAAAAGATTTGTAGAATTCTCTCGAGCGGTAATTCTGCGGTTTTAAAACCGCGTGCGCCGCGGTTAATTGAAATATGTTTCGTAAATATATATACACATATAATGCACATATTATACATATATATATATATATACATACGTACTTACATAAGCTGCAGTTTGTATATATAAATATAGGTATAAGTAAATAACAATAAAGAAAGGGTGAGATGCTGAAGTAGAAGAAGAAAGACGAGATGCAGGCGCAGGGAAGTAAGAGAAAAATAAAAAAGGAAAAAAAAAGGTTTGAGGTCGGCACCTCGATTATAACCAACTGTACCTACGGCATACGGACGGCGTCTTTGAAGCTTTTCAAAACTTTTAGTCCCGGCTAAAATTTTTTTTTTTTGGTTTTTTTCTTACCCGTGCATTTTTTTTTCCTTTCTATTTCTCGTTTTCAAAGTAACGTGTAAAATTAATTTGCGGGTGTTACCATGACGACGACAATTACACGGACTTTTATCACACTACAATAATACTGCAAACTTCAACTCTTCGCTTATATAGCTACCGGTATTCATCATATTTTCTCATGAAGAAATTAAGAGGAAAAAATTATTTTTTTTTTAAGAAAATTGAATCTTCTTTTTTTTCCTCTTGTATCTGCATATAATGAGTCATCTGTACAGATATACTTACATAAAAGAAAAATTCTATAAAATGTTAATTATAATCATCAAAATAATAATAATAATAATAATAATTTCGTTGAACCGTGTAGTACGTACATGGTATATATATGTATATGTTATATGCCTCGTGCAACGTGAACACCTGTAGCTCTCTCGCAAAGCGTGAAAAAAAAAAAAAAAAGAAAAAGGGAACAAGAAAAAGAAAAAACGTACGTTCGCAGTATGTGAAATTTAAAAAAGTGTGAGGGATAAAAAAATCCACGGTTTCCACGTACACATAGTATAGTCGGGAGTGCAGAAGCTATGAAGGCGGTGTCGGTTAATTTACACGCATGTTATAACCCGACACGCGATTATTATAATCTCGCGCAAAGTTTCGTCGCGCTACCGCGGGCGACTTTATATACAGATGCGTACTACGTGTACAATACACTCGTATAATTTCATATATAATATAAATCCCTTCGTAGCTATTAAATATAAATTTTCCGTTTTTTTTTGTCTTTCTGTTCTACGCATATAACGGTCGATAGTAAAGTTTCCTTTTTTTCATCAATACATCTTTCTCTAGTGTCGTAAGAAAATAATTTTAGGTACACTAAAGAAATGATGAAATTTGCCGAAGCTATAGTTCGAAAATCCGCACGGTATATTTGCGATGTACGCTTAAGTGAGAGAGAAAAATTTTAAATTTAAAGATTAGTGATTTTTGAAAAAAATTAATTGAATAAGAAGAGAAAGAAAAAAAGAGCGAGGAAAGAAAGAATGGAACGCAAACGCGAAACGAATTTCGGGCAACTGTCGGTTTATACGAGCTACGGTGGCAGCAAGAGTGAAGAAATAAAAAAGAAATACACCCTCCCAAAGAAAATAGAATAAAAAGCACGTAAAAATTATACAACCATGAAAAATGTTTTTGCGGATAACTTTGTATTTATGGTGTACACATGTGTATATGTATATGTCCACGTTCATATACCTATATACGTGTATGTGCCTGCTTCGTGGCATATATATACTGCATACCATACCACATAACAATGCATCATGACGTTTTGTGCCCCCGTAAAAATGATGCACGTGCAAAAAAATTTGCAGAACTTACGTATAGGGTATCCCTACAGCGCGTTCCTTGAGCGTGTATTATACGGTCAAAGTTCACACCCTTTTCTCAAATTTTAACACTCGTTTTTTATTTATTTATTTATTTATTCTTATATGCACGATACATCCGTACAATATGCTATATAGATAGGTAGGTATATTATTACAGCTATATTCAAGACATTTTGCAACCGCACACCTTTTATAATTCGCTCTTTTTCACGCTTCTTACATTTCTTTTTTTTCGCTTTTTTATTCGGTTTTATACGTACAGTACGACGCCCTTTCTTCGTAGTAGAAAGGAAAAATGCCCGCGACGCGATAAAACTTAAAAATTTACGACCGCCTGACTTCTTCGCGACTTTCTTCGTCCGTACCATGCACGGTGTTATGTGGAGTACGTACGTATAACATCATCTGATCTTGACCGTCCCTTTGTCGCATTCATCCCTTTGCTTCGCGCTTCCTTTTTTTTCTTCCCCTTTTTTTATATAGTAAAACGATAAAAATCAAAGAAAAAAAATCACCAGCGTTCGTAGCGATTGTTAACCGAATCGTTAATTGATTGCCTCCAAGCTTCTGTTTCAAGATATTTTTTTTTTCTCTCATTACTCCGGAATACTCTGATTTCGTCACACGTATTTTCTAGTTACTCTGAAATGGTGAAGATTTTTGAAAAAAGGAAAAAATAACTGAAATGAAATAAAAAATTTGCAAAGAATTTTTGCCGCAAAAACCGAACAACGTAACCGTGCGGAAAAATATGATACATAAAATTCAGTACATAAGACATATAATATGTACATATATAAATATATATGTATATATAGATGTCCTGTACATGTATAAGTAATTCCCTAAATCCGCGTCACGTGAGTCGTTGACAAAAAATGGAAACGTGCATGGCCCTAGCAAGATTGATGTCCTTCCGCAGGAGCATTCGCGGTCAGATTTCCACTAGAGCACTAGAGAGAAACTTTTGCATCGTCACCCACGTGATATGGAGAGGTAGAAATAAAAATAAGAAAGAGTGGAAAAAAAGTGAAAAAAAGAAACTATAGCCCGTGACGCCCGGTATAAAACTGGATGATATAAGTAATATATAACCATTATATAACATTTTCTCACAAGAATAAATTTTGTCATCCCTTAACCCCATGCCACTTAAAGCTCCTCCCGAATCGGACCTTTTTGGTGACTCGCCCTATATACCTGTAGTTGCGGTATAGAGGAGATATGATATATTTTTTTTTTTTGTTCAAAAATTATATCGCTAAGAATAATTAATGAAATTTTCTAATTACCCTATTCAAGTGTATATTGAATACGTAGTACGTGAAGGATACGAAATAAAACCGGGCAAAGGTAACGCACGTGACAAAGAGAGAAAAAAAAAAAAAACGAATGAAAATAAGAAATAAAATTGACAGCTTATGTGCATAGTACATATGTACATTATATGTATTTATATGGATGGATGTATGCAGTACATGTCCCTTCGCGTCACGCGATACATAAATATCCTTTTACAGTAGATATACGTATGAAGAATACGAAAAAGATATTGATGGTTTCTTGATTGTTAACCACGCGACCTCAAATATAACGACTCCTTTAGGTCAGTAATTTTTAAACCATTCAATTTATTATATCAAAATCATTCCGTTACACTGCAGCGGCAATAGGCAGCAGGAACGGCAGCGATGCGCGTCACGGTGGACAAGATCCCCATAGGTACCCCCATACGTACAATGTACGGTGTGTAATATAATAGTTTCAAAATAGAAGAGTCGAATGAAAAAGAAAAAATGAATATACAGCGAAAGAAAGAAACGAACGGATGGAATATGAAAAAAAAAAAAAAAAAGAAGAAATTCTCATATAAGCCGCAAGAAATACCCGGGTGGCATCTGAAATGGTATGGGAGAGAAAAATGAAGAAAAATGAAGAAACAAAAAAAAAAGAATCTATATCCATATAATCTATTCATCTTCGAATTTTTCATCTATTCAAATATATCAATCCTACCATCTCGATAATAATATCACAATCTATAATGATTCAATTGTGAACACGACTCCCGCATGTCGCATTCGATAATAATAATAATGATAATATTAATAACAAATGGATAAAAATTACGTCACATTTTGATAGTTGATAAAAAAAAATGAAGGAAATCAAAAACGAAAACAAAAAAAAGAAACATAAAAAAAAGGTAGAGGAGATTAAAAAAGTTAATAAACGACATCTGTGCGCGCTCCAAATGCTGCAAAAATGCACCAGCAGCGTTACTATATCTGTAGCTATATGCGTGTTACGTTTTATAAGCTTTTATAGAGATACCCGTTGCCGGTTCATCTGGTTTTTATGGTTTATGTCTCTCACTGTATAGCCGGCTGTGCAATGTTACATGGACAATACGTAGAAGAATCAACGAAAACGAAACTAATAAAACAAACGCAGCAAACTAAATGAACGAATGAACCAAACTCTGTGCACTAACTAACTAAAAAGAACGATACACCTTCACCCTGCTCTCTTTCTCTCGTGTCACCAGATCCAATAACTGGTCGGCAAGAAGGGAAAATATACTTGATTTTTGGCCCAAAAATCGAAAAAATCCAAATGGGTATACCTTAGATTTTTTTCGATTTTGGGGTAACAAATATCCAAACATATACAAACTTTCGCATTTATAATATCAGCAGGATATACCTGAAATGATATCTTCGGATTTCTATACAAAATATATTCACACTTCGTGACTCCGAATGCGTTGTAAGATAATTAACGAACAGAAAAAAAAAAAATGAATAAAATAAAAAATAAAAGACGGAAGAACAAGAGAAAAGAAAGGAAGAAGAATAATTCAAGAGGATGTTATATACAACTGTGCATACCTATACTGCCAACTCGAGATTGAAATGAAAACTCGAAAGATTTTTTACCTTTTTAATTCCTTAGTTTTCTTTTTCCTTTTTTTTTTTCAAGTATGTATAGGTATTAGAGTATAGGTAAGGTGAAAAGATTTTTGTTAGAAAAAGCAAAAAAAAAAAGACAACCGAACGCCAAACGCCTGTGCACCCTCCCAATTTATATTAATCGTAATTCTCACCTCGCCCCGATGCGCACTTCGCGCGCCCTGCAGTGGTGGTCTTTCAGAAGCTACATGTACGGGAATAAATATGTGTACGAATACATATTATGTATATGTATAACATCAACGAGACTTTTCGAATGTACCAAATATACATGCAACGACACCCTCCTCCGATTCTTTCCTTTTCTTTTCTTCCCATTCCTTTCCTCCCTGCTTACGGATTTTCAGAGTAAAGTTGCACTCGAGCCTGTCATCCGCCTACCGGATTCTCATCCCCGTTCCAATTCCACCCTAAAATACTTTAATCTAATAACAAAACTCAACCCCCAGCCCCTCTTACGTGCATCCATATTATACGCTCGACACTACACCTTTTTGATCCGTGTCAATTTTTGTTGGTCTTTTTCCGTTTTCTTGGCCATCGGAGATGCGAAGAGGGCAAAAAAAAAAGATCGAAAATCAAGAGAGGATTTTCATCCGACGTTCCCCAGAACTTGACCGAGATTTTTGATACCTGAAACTATACCAGCTACAGTGAATCGAAGGCTTAATTTGTTTCAACAGATAAAATTAACGAACGCATAATATCGTATGAGAAAAAGAAGGAAGAGGGAACGAAAAAAAAACGAACAAAAAAAGACAGAGGAGTTCAATCGGTTCTGCCGTACCTATGTAGCTACGGTTGTTTAATATCTATAACAAAAGTAAATATGTATAAAATTGGTTTGCATCGTATAGAGAGGAACGGTATGTCATAGCTTCACGGCATTGCATCGCATCGCATCGCATCGCGTCACGCTAACTTTACATACGTTTGAACCCAACATAATGGTTGGGTTAAACGATACGAACCCACGACGACGACGAGGACGACGCGAGTTGCAACGACGATTACCACCATATACACATTTAAATCACATACGTACGTAGGCACATATGTATTACGATACCTATAACACCATAAGAGTATATAGTACGGTATATATGGTACGTTATATGGTGGTGCTGCAGTCTAACCCTCAAGTTCACGGTGCGGCTATAAATCAGCGTAATGTTATTACACCTCATAGAAATCATTTATATATACTACATACGTTATTCTTCTCTTTATATCTGTTGTTGCCTTTTTTCTTTTTTCTTCTTTCACTCGCTTTTTGTTTTTTGGTTTTTCATTTTTTTTCTCTATCTCGCCTCTGTACCAATCTTATAGAATAGAACGTGGTGTTTAATCATTTATTTGTATACAAGGTAGTGGTAATATTGTAGATGCATAAAAATTCCTAACTTGCATTTGAAAAATTCAAGCTGCACTAACTAATGTTGTCCGATCGATCAGAGCGTGAAATTTTTGTTAGAAGCTTCACCTTCAGAAACATATTATTATATACACACGTATAATATGTGTCATATGTCTAGTAAATCTCATCTTCCATGGGTGATACGTAGAAAAAAAAAAACAAAAAAAGAAAGAAAGAAAGACTAAAAAATGCAAACGAGAAACAAAAGAATGAGAATAAACTCGCGTACCTACACCACCTATTGTACGTCCATGGAGAGAAGGAGAGACGAGAAGAGAAATAAGAAAAATTAAAGAACAAGAGGGGCGAAAGGGGGAACGGTGGTTAAAAGGTCGGATATAATCTACCCGCGCGTTCACGCTCCTGCTGCTGTGGTGGCCGACGCGACGCGACGCGTCGTCGTCGTCGACGGCGGCGTCGGCGGCGGTCTGAACCGATGAGTCAACCTGTATGACACCACGACGCCGACGCCGACGCCGACGCCGACGCCGCTGAAGCCGGAGCTGGAGCCGAAACGGACGCGGACAACGTCAGGGTAATCGGGTCACCCCCGCGACGCCCAAAGTCCCAACACGCCGCGTTCTACCGATGATACACATGTATAATTGTTCAAATTATGCATACGTTATTCAAAAAATGTTAAACCTAAAAAGAACGAACGAAATTGAAAGATGGAAAAATTTCTCGGAGCTTTTTTGTTACGCAGAGCTTAAAAAAAAATTAAAAAAAAAAACAAAAAATATTGTCAAAATTGTAATTGTAAATTCTTTTTGTTTCTCGCATCTTCTCGATCAAATTAATTTTTTTTTTCTTTCTAATTCTCTAGTATCTGTACTTTATGAAAAGTTTTTTTTTTTCATTACAGATATTATACGGGATTTTCAGTATGATTTTCTTTTATACATTTATTCATGCAATGGTATATATGTATATGGTGGTTTTCATAGTCTCTCTGCTTCGGATCACATTGGACAGTAGAGATATTCAACGATAGGAAACTTGGTGTTACTCGATTATCGTATCATCTTATGAACGGTCACGTACAAAACTCGAATCTCTCGTTCTCTCCACTCTCTCTCTCTCTCTCTCTTGTATTTTGTAACCATATTATATACCAGCACAAAACTGAATCGAAATACATAACCTCCATATATACATATAGAATATTTTACGAGTCACGTCCCAAAATTACCAATCAATTTTTATCATCAAAATTATACCTCATACCTTCATCTAGGTATACGTACGTATAATTTACAGTTTACTTAAAACTATCCGAAAAAAAAATGCAAATTCAAAAAAAACAATTGTATAAATAAATAAATAGAATAGAACAAATAGCAAACAGAAGATGAAACGCGACGATTCCGTACACCGGAGCCGCGCGGAGTTACACGAATAAAATCCCATGTAAAAATGTAATATCCCGAATTGCTACGGTATCAAGTGTATGTACGTGTATAATGAAGGGTTGGCGATAAAACGAGAAGAGCAACGCTTACAAAAAAAAAAGAAGGAAAGTCGAAACCGAAAAAAGAAACACACACAAACAAATAGAACGAATTCAACATAGCGAATGAATTTGCACGAAACGCATTTCTAGAATAGCTGAAGCTAGAAAACTCAGTAAATGTATAGAGCTGTGTTCACGTAAAATAAAGAACGTAGAAGAAAGCACGGTATAAAAAAGAAAGAAAAATAGAATTCCGGTTACATGACGTCCGTAGTAATTCTTTTTTTTTTTCTCTCTATTTTACATTGGCCCGCGAACTTTAATTCCGTGTAATGCGTATGTATGCAGGTGCAGTGCAGTGCAGTGTAGAGCAATGTGCAATGAAACAATATGTATACGAAAAAAAATACAAAATAAGAATTTCAGTAACACGTGTAAACCAAAAAAAAAAGAAAAGAAGATAAAATAAAATTAAAAAATAATCAAAAAAAAAAAACGTCGCGATGTACGCGAATCACTGTACGACGGAAAAACAAATTGCGGTAATCAACAGCTGAAAAGGAAAAAAGAAAAAAAAAATTCAGGTGCAGCATACGTATTACTCTATATACCCAACTGTAGAATGTGTTTGGGCGCAAGTCGAGATTACAAATTTTATTACACCTTCAGCGGAATAATGTCTTTCTTTTTTTTTTTTGTTTTTTGTTTCTCAGTTTTTCATTAAATCGTTTTTATTTCCTCTACTTTTTTTCTGTATCTCTATTTATTTTGTCTCTGTTGAGAACAAAAAAAAATAAAATGATACACCTATAACAATATAATACATCAGGATTCACACGATTGAAATATGCATAATAAATTAGAAAAAACGAAGAAACAAAAAGAAAAAAAAAAAAAGCGCAGTTACGGTGTACGCAACGATTAACATATTATCGTACGTACATACATATGTGCGCAGCATGGTGTGTGCGTGCTACGTGTATACGAAGAGGAATAATTATCGTGAACCGTAACGTGTGGCACACGACTCGATCCGATAAGAAAAAACCCCATAGCAGTTGGCAAACAGTATTTAAATAATGTACCACGCGCCTCCGCGCGCTTCTCTACGGAACTCATCTGCATCATCATCAACGTGGGAAATCCTGAATTACGATATATTCACGGTGATATGAAAGAATTTAATTTATTCAAAACTTCGAACAATTTATATTTGAATACAAATATCGTATTATACACAAGTAGATTATTATTTTTTTATCTCTCAATTTTTTCCCCCCCCCCATAAACCATTATGGGAACAATACAATTTGAAGGGGGGATAAAAAAAATCTATATCAAATTTTTATGAACAAAAAAGAAAAAAGAATCGAAGGAAAATTAAGAACTTGTGTGATGCATGATAAATAAAATTTGTCGATATTTGTTGTTGGTTTTTTTTTATTTTTTTTACAAATATTCTTATCCCGAATCGTAAATATGCATGTAACGCTTATGTGGAACGAGTCGTATAACTTGAAAAGAAAAAAATAAAAGAAAAATAGGAATAAAACACGATACAATAAAAGTATAGGGATACGAGTGACACGTATCCGAAACTGGCGCTTGGAAATACTCTTTGGAGTTGAATGAACGCAACCTAGTGTATTATAGTTATACACCTATACTCGAAATGTTTTATTTTACTATAGAGCTTTCTATATCCTATCCTTCAATTTCTTCCCCTAAGGACAACGACACGCGATATTATCCTCCTATATCGTTCCTCCTCATCCCAAGTTTACCGTTTCCCGTTCCTCGTTTCTCGTTTTTTACGGATAAGCGATCGCTCAGTCAGTCAACTCAAGTAAAGTAAAGTCGAGTCAAGTCAAATCAGTCAGTCAGTCACACTATGTGACTTTTATTTCATTCAATCAATCCTCTCAGCTGCTACTCTTCCACTGCTGTTGCACAATTTCCCTCCCCCATCCCGCCGTTACACGACGTACGTATATATCTATATGTACACGTGTGTACGTACAAAAAGTACCCGAGGTTTAAACTATTCGAGATAAAAAAAGGAAATGAGAATGAAAATACAGAAACAAATAGCACGCGGAGCTTTATACACACGAGTATACAGTTTCGCCAAAAACTTTGAAAAGATATTTTATTCTCGTTAGGGATTTTTCAATATTGCAAAAAACGATAATATTTTACGATCTCATCAGCTGTGCAGCATCGACAATAGTATGTCTCGATCTCGCGTCTAATTTAGAAAATATATAGGGAGGATAAAAAAAAAGAAAAAAATGTACCTCTTTTTTTTGCAGCTACTTTGAAAAAATAATAAAAAATTGCTCAATATCCGTACGTAGGAGTGCATATCGATGTCAAAAAAAAATGCAAGAAGTAGGAAAGAGAAGAAAAAAAAAACAAGTCAAAAATAAATAAAAAGTGGGAAACGTATATTTGGCGGGGTATATAAAGGAAATGAATTCCACTTTGATATTCGCCGTAGATATAAGAGAGAGAAAGATAAAGATTGAAGAAAAAAAAATAGAAATATATGTGGAGATTCGACGGTGGGGTAATGAGAGGTTATTTTTTAGCCATTGTGCGTCTCTATCGAAGCGATAAAATGAGCCTCGGTGGGTCACGTCATCCGCGGGCGTAATGCTTCGTCGTTGAATTGATAGATTTGACTCGATATATACCATACATATATATGTGCGTGGGTCGTGGGGGGTATGAAAAAAAAATATACATATATACACGCACAGAGTTGTGCCGTGGATAGCAGTTTGGTAAAATCGTTGGATTATTCGATGCATAAATATGCAGTTTGTACGGATTTAGATCATGCGGTTAATCTGGCGTACATCTAAACCCATCCCCTTCCCCCCCCAAACGTTTTACGAATATACGTAGAATCAGGTCGAAATTGATGCATTATACCCTACTTCATCATATGATGCGCAATGTATATTTTTCTAATATTTTTCAACCGCTTATTCGTATACGTTTGCTTGAAGAAAAGCAAAAAAACAATTAGACGTTTTTATCGGTGTACAAAACAAATACGCAAGCAGAATTGTCGAAGAAATAAAGAAATTATGATCTTTCGACTCACCACTAGATGATTTCGTCTCAAATTTCATCCTCTCGATGCAGCGTCCGCCATTGTTCCAGATGCAGCACGAGAAAATACCGTAGAATAATGATCTGATGTATCAGTTGCGGAAGGAAAATCCCAGCGATAAAGTCCGTAGAGGTCAAAAGGACTGGAATTGTTAAATAAATCTATTGACTTACCTCGTTTCACCTTTGTTGAGGGTTAAGGTAGTCAAAATCAAAACAGCGTTGTTCTCAGCAGGTCCGCCTCTCGCTACGTCTCGGCCTACAATAATGCGTAGCGATACTGAGGAGCTCGGCTCACGGATTAGCACTATCGGCAGAATCAGAAATCTGTGTTGATCAAAGTGTCACGTGATTATTTCCGGATCTAGTAAACGCCAGTCAGAATAGTGATAAGAAATTCTCGACTCGCCAACAGTTGAACGTTAAGTAGACCCGGAAACGGTTGAATTGTTTAGGAAAGGAACAAAAACTGATCAACAAGAATTAGATCGTAGTTTATAAAACTCAAATTTTTCGACCAATCGGGTGATAACCAAGTGCTAATTATGTATTTTCTCGGCTTACCAGTGAGCGCTCGTGCAACTTCCAGTGTTCAGTGTTTCCAACTTTTTTCTACGACTACATGCAGGGACAGTTTTTCACTCAACCCAAGTGCGAAGAGTGGAAGGTGTCGAGTAATGGAGGGTGAGTTAAATAAATTCGAAACTTAATTCCTCAACTATTTTCTCTTACTTTATAATCAATGTTCTTCAATTCTCTACCACATTTCATTCCATGAATAATCGAAATTAACAATTATCGCGTATCAGATTCAGTTTCAAACCAGCGTATCTCTAACCTACGTATCTATAAATTGTGTTCAAATAAAATTACAAATATATTTCTAATAAATTTTTTTTTGTGTCTCTCTAAAAATCTCAATGGATATTTTTACGCTAACGATAGTTTTTTTCTTATATATACGCATACGTATATAAAAATCTATTGTAGTATAGGTACATGTAATATAATATAAATCCGTTGCACCTGCGCTTTCTAATTTATTTCAAATTTTTTTCCACGTATTATATTATTATATTTTGCCATTAAATCAATTACCAAAAAATTCTGAAGAGATATTGTACCTACCGACAAACAGGGATCCACTTTTTTTTTTTACTATTTTCTCTTACAATTCGTGTAGCTTATGGGGAGCGCTGCAGAGATTACCGATCAATTTTCTCTCCCTCTCTGTCTCTCTTTCTTTTTTACCTCAATATGTAATAATGTATACACATACTCCTAATATCCACTTTTTATATTCCCCTCCGTATGAGTGAATTTTTTTATTTTTGCTTTTCTATTCGGATATATAAACTAATTCTAAATAATAATACCATAATTTTGTCACGCTATATAGAGTTGTAGGTATCAAATCCGGAGGTACATAATACACACATAATACTCTACGTAACGATCATATATCCTTCACGATTAAAATTGATCAGCTCTCCGTTCTATTGTCGATGTTTTCCCCTATTTCGGAATAAAGGAATCCGCACAATATAATTAAACGGGAAAAAAAATGTCGAAAAAAAAGAAAATGGTTTTTTTCCTCGATATTCAGTTCCGGCAATTATATGTATACCATATAATACGAGGGGGTAACCACTCAACATATAGGTGTCCCAACCATTTCACATTTCACAACTATTTCACATCATTTCATACCATTTCATGAGTATTCCACTAATAAAGATATCTCGATGGGATTTATTCCCAGCTTGATTTACTCGACGGATTCGTTTTCCTGCGGTCAAAATACGTTAAAAAAGTATCCTGCAATCGGTTTTGAAAATACTTCATTTTTGACCCCAAAATTGAAAAAATCCAAAGGGGTATACCTTAGATTTTTGTCGATTTTGGGGTCAAAAATCAACATTTTTTTAAATCGGTCGTAGGACACTTTTCTGACGTATTTTGACCTCAGGAACACGAATCTGCAAGTTAAATTGATCTATCTATAAAATTGATCGAGTTATCGCCAATTTATCGCTCTGAAAAGTGAAAAAATAAGGATATCTTGATAGGATTTATTCCTAGCTCAATTTGATCGGTGGATTCGTGTTCCTGGGGTCAAAATACGTCAGAAAAGTGTCCTACGATCGATTTTAAAAATACTTCATTTTTGGCCCAAAAATCGAAAAAATCCAAAGGGGTATACCTTAGATTTTTGTCAATTTTGGGGTCAAAAATCAACATTTTTTTAAATCGGTCGTAGGACACTTTTCTGACGTGTTTTGACCTCAGGAACACGAATCTGCAAGTTAAATTGATCTATCTATAAAACTGATCGAGTTATCGCCAATTTATCGCTTCGAAAAGTGAAAAAATGAAGATATCTCGATGGGATTTATTTCTAGCTCAATTTAGCTTGCAGATTCGTGTTCCTGAGGTCAAAATACGTAAGAAAAGTGTTCTACCATCGATTTAAAAAAATGTCGATTTTTCACCCCAAAATCGCCAAAAATCTAAGGTATACCCCTTTGGATTTTTTCGATTTTTGGGCCAAAAATGAAGTATTTTAAAAATCGATCGTAGGACACTTTTCTGACGTGTTTTGACCTCAGGAACACGAATCTGCAAGTTAAATTGGTCTATCTATAAAATTGATCGAGTTATCGCGAATTTATCGCTTCGAAAAGTAAAAAAATAAGGATATCTCGATGGGATTTATTCCTAACTTGATTCACTTGACGGAATCGTGTTCTTGAAGGTCAAAACACATTGTAACAAAACATTTCATACCATTTCACACCATTTCAGACCATTTCATGAGCATTCCAATAGTATTTCATACCATTTCAAAATTGACTGTCCCAAGTATTTCACAAGCGGTTACCCCCTCGATATAATATACCTGCACTACCTCGTCAAGCGAAAATTCAACTCCGTAAAATATGCCCTATTTTTTTTTTACCTTTTCCATTCGAATTTTTCGAATTTTTTTATTTTTTTATTCTCCATTATTGTTTGAAAAAAAAAGAAAAAACGATTCTGACAAAATATCAGCCTTGTAGTATTAATTCGTTCGTTTATTTCTATCTTGTTCGTTTGCATATTATTTCAAAAAATAGATTTAGTAAAAAAAAAGAAGAAAATTAGATTTGACAGAAAATAGAACTTCCCCTACGGTATCTCATACCTAGATTTACGATTCTGATCCTGATTCTGATTCTGATTCTGATTATTATTATTATTATTTATACTTTATACTCCCGTGGCAATGCACAGTGTTCGATACCATATAATATTTTATTGCCTCAAAACTGGATATAGTATACGAGAGAAATTTTACTCTTCATAGATATTATAGAATACATATACGTATATACGTATACATACGTCTAAAACATAAATTATTCCATGCATATGTATTTGTATATAGGTATATATTCCTAAAAGGTCTGCAAATTTTAGGAGCGATACGCGCGGCGCGACGTATATAATATAAGCAATAAAAAACCGTGAAGATAATTAAATTAAAGGAAATAAAAAAGAGTGAAAGAATTTTATTCGCACGTATGTAGGTAGAGGTATATAGCTACATATGAATGGGGAAAGAGCTGAAGTGAGAGAAGAAGCAAAAAAAAAACTAAATAAATAGAATAAAATAAAATAGAACATAGGGGAGAATTCGCTAGAGTCGAACGGCGCCCCGAAAGATCTGCAGGTTCAACGGTGGTAGTGTAGCTATGAGTATGAAGAAAGTAAAGAAATAAAAAAATAAATATTTTGGAAAACAGGAGACGAGCGATATAATAAAATACTGAGATAATCTCGGTGCTAGAATACACGGGATATGTGTACATAATAATATGTATTATATATGTATGCCTATGTAGGTACATACATGCGTGCTGTATAGATCATAAAACCAACTCGTCCGACAAATCTGTATAATGTTTCGTGATTTTTATCGCCTCGAATATAAACCAACGAACCAAATCCATGCGAAAATCAACTTTCGCCACCCCCGTTGTGGAAGGAAAGAAAAAAAAAATTACTAATATAAATAAATAAATAAATAAATAAATAAATAGATAATCGTAAAAACGGAAAATCAAATAAATTATACGTATAACCCATAAATACGACGCCTATAATTTTTTTTATAGCTCACGATTCGCTGCCTCCTGTTTTACCGGCGAAATTATTTCGCTTAATTTGATTCTAAAAAAATCAAGAATATAGAAGTGAAATAAATGATAAAACGAAATATTAACAATGATATTAATAGTTCATCTCGACACTTGTATATTTATTTTCATCCCCAACAGATCGATCAAAAACCGCAACCCTTTCCTTAAATTCTTTTCTTTTTTTTTTTTCATCATTCTTTTGATTCGATTCACATATTATGTACACCGTCGTATATACGTCATACATACATACACATAACGTATCTTTTTACGCACGATCGGATCGTAATAATTGGCGTCGATATTACACGGTCTGACATAAGGGTTAATTTTTTTTTTCTTTCATCTTCTTTCTCTTTTTTTTTTTTATCTACGGTCGAGAGGGTTGCGCGCGGTTTACGATTGGGAAAAAGGGAAAGCGACGAAAAATTTCAAACGCTTTTAAGTCATGACTTTAAATTCATTTCACACCAACGACTTATATATATATATATGCTATATTACTGCACATATAACATAGCTATATCCCTATTGTTAACGACCCATCTGTTCTCTTCCGCACCTTATATAACGTGTACAACGTGTAGTGTGCAGCTTCTCTATGCAACAGAGGTAGAATCATCTCATCTCCATCTTTTTTTTTCTTTCTCGTTTTTCTTTTTCTTTTTTCCACCCGGTTCTTCCGTCTTTTTCCATCTCGCAATATTGGGGTGGTATATACTATACATGGTTAGCGGTGAAGTTAGCTTTGAAATATAAGGGTATAACACGGTTTAGTTTAGCCCATGGGTTAACGCGGGATTTAAGCTATAGTTATACTAACTTTTACAAAATGGGGAGGGTTTAAGGTTTAAGGTTTAAGGTTTAAGGTTTAAGAGCAGGGGCGCGGGGGACAACCAAAGTATAGAGTTCAATTTCATTATCGATGTAATTCTAAAGTGCCCGTCAAAAAGAGGGGCGCACTTTACGCTTATCTGCCCATACAAGTAATTCTTTGCATTATTACATTATTATACATGCGCAAGTATGAATATGATCGTATATAATAATAATAATTGTTACGATAATTAAAACGGCTTATAAGAATAAAAAAAAAATAAAAATAAAGCTTGTTATATTTTTACACTTGAAAGAATTAGATTTCTATAGACTCGCGGTCGTATCGTCATCGTATCATGAAATTTTTTCATAAAAAAAAAAAAAAAAAAAATGGAAAAAAAAGTAAAGAGCATTTTCTCCATACAAACGTATGATATAATATATGATATCTCAATGGTTACAAGAAGCAGCCGCTGGTCCCTGCAGAGAGAGAAGAAAAAAAAAAAAAAACATATCCGAAGGAGCTTTGGCTTCTCGATTTTTGATATAACAAGCATCTCGTATCGCAAAAGCACCAAGGATTTGACGCAAAGTCCCTTTGAGTTAGGAAAAGTAAAGGTGCAGGTTTGTTATATATAGGGTATATGTTATGTATAGGGTATAGAAAGTTGGAGGATCAAGGAAAAGATGAAGAAGGAGAATATAAGGCGGAGGATCAGGTATTATGACACAAAAGTGACCATCGCTTGGTAACCGATTCCCCTTCATCATATTTTGACACGTCATTCAATTTTTAGGGTTCACGCGATTTTTCGCCTATGAACTCGAGTGTAGATTTCTCACTGAAATAACGTCACACTCTTTATTATGGAAAAAAAACAAGACATTTTCAAGTTTTTGATTCTGTTTTTCTTCTTCCTGGTTTTTTTTTTTGTTTTAAAATTTCATTGCACTTTATGAAAAAATTTGGCGAACGATATACTAGTTTTATATATACATATATATTGGACGCGTAATAATAAAGGCGCTGTTATATATTACATAGAAAATATATATATTATATAATAATATAACGCAGTCGAAGCTACTTTAGTCTAGACAATATTTGTCTTTGCATGGTTTATAAAGCGCATAAGAAAATAATAAATTAAATAGTTAGTGCGGATGAAGGAGAGAGAGAAAAAGAGAAAGACGGAATGGATAAGAAGTACGAATAAACTTGTATTATATATATATACAGATATAATATATGCTATAAGGTATTACCTACTAACGTTATAACGGGGTTATGAGCTGTGAGGTAGTTAAAGTTTTCAACTGTTCCAATACGCGTATAATACTTTACTCCAGATATTCTTAACTCTGCAGTGCAGCCAGCAGTTCCTGTTATTATAGTTGTATATGGCTTAAATTATACAGAATCCTTAAGAAACTATACAAAAAAAAAAAAACGCCAAGCAAATTAGAAACAATGCAAAAAACTGAGAAAAAAAAATTAACAGACTCCAGATATTAATTTTGATTTATCTTCCGATTCGCGGCGTCGTAAATTTTCAATTTTTCTTTTTTTTTTTGTTCCGGTTTTCGTTCTTCCTTTGATTTTGATTGCGATTCGCGTTTGATTATTCGGAAACGGGTGTATAAGGTTTGATATATATTTATGTATATAGATATAGATAAATAACGACGGCGACACCTAAGTACTCTGTATAGACATAAGCCATGCGATGAGACTTGAAGTTGTTCACCATCATCAGAGCCCCTATCATAATTCGCAGCTTCTGGTATTCTCGAGGGCCGAACGAACTTGTCGCGTAGCTGCAATAAGAAGGATCCGAAGAGAGAAAGAAAAGGATAGAGAATGGGGAGGATACAATGCGGGCGTTCGTTCTTGATTTTCTTTTCTCTTTTTTCTCTTTTCTCTTTTGCCTGCCCTCCTCGCACCCTTCAATTCTTTGGGGTTGCAGCGTAGTGACAAACTCTGGAATACCTCTTCCCTGTACTTGAGCGCTTGTTATTCTAGCGCGATGCTTAAGTTTGTCTAATATCAATACAGGTTAGGTGCGTGTAAGGTTAAAAAAAAAAAAGAAGAAACAAAATAAATAAAATTTGAACCGGGCAAAAAAAAAAACCTGAAAAATCACCGATAGTTTTCGAAAACTTATCATGAAGTGTTGTATAATTTTTTTTATCTGCAAGTTGCCATGAAAATCAGTTTCAATTTCTATTCTATAAATTTTGTTTCTGTCAATCAGACAAACGGATTTTTTTCATTAACAAAAGGGCGAAGGATGAAAAGAAGGATTTCTAATTTCTGACGTTATATCGCCGCGTCGACGTAGGACACGTGTATTCCAGATATACGTATAGGTGAGGGAATTATAGCGAGGGGGGGGGAATGTTCATCATTTTCATCCCTGGACATCGTAAAACTAGGAAGAAAATGGGGGGGATCGGTAGATATGAAATAAGGAATGAGGATAGAGACGAGGAATAAAAACAGGAAGGAAAAGCGACGGCTGGTTTCATCGTCACAGCAAGAGAATCGTGACAAGATCAAAGAACGCGGCTCTCGCTAATGACTGCTGTGCGCTACGATATCTGCCGAGATTTCTTATTTTATTTTTCTCTCTTTTTTTTATTCTTTTCGAGAATCTTTCTTACCGAACATTTGAGATGATACTCTTTATATTATCGCTAAATAATTCCCTCAGGATCCGAAGCTTCGAGTCTTCTGATTTTATATATAATACGAAACACAATCCCGTATAATCAGTGTCAATAATTAATACCCGTAAGCTACTGTACGAGGCAACGTTTTCCGGAAGAAGAAGAAACTCAAAGAGAGAAAAAAAAAAAAACCCTTTTTTTTGTTTTCTACGAAGACGAAAAAAAAATCCATCAAAGGGGTTGAAAATCTGTACCGTTCTATCTGTACAGATATATATATATATATATATATATATATATATATATATATATATGTATATTGTACATATATAATAATGCTGATTGTTGAGAAGAACAATTAATCTCCCTTGTCAGCATCCTTGCCAGCGCGAGAGGTTAATTTATTGTATAAGCGTTTATCTTTAACTCCTCTCGTCACATAGGAGTAAATACATATAAACCATATACCTACTCTAGTCTCGCTATGTTCACATAGAAATATGTACAAATATATGTGTATATATATTTATATATACCTATGTAGCGTTGATATCTCCTGCAGTTTTCCCGAGGGATTATTCCCGTTGTCAACGTACCTATACACATTCCGTCCGATTATAATGATAATATATAGTAAATGGATGTATGTACAGAACGCGTACAATTTATTCACCATTTCCCATTAACTATACTGCTGATTAATCGGTATCACCTCATCTCTCTCTCTTTCTCTTTCTCTCCAAAAGATAGAGAAGCTCTTAATCAACTCTTCAACGCGTTTCCTATCGCCCCCCATTTCTAATTTCATCCCTTTCAACCAGATACATAATTTTAACGAAATAAAAAACGAAAACCTCTAATTAAACTACCACCCACCACCTAGAAGGCATTTTTCAACCCCACAATTTTAAATGAATAGAAAACAAAAGAAGAAATTAAAAATGAAATATGTGTGCGAAAAATGGATAATAATTGCGATGAGGATTGCAGAAAATTTTTCTGTTTTTTTTTTTTTTTTCCGAAAGTCTATAAAAAGAATTGTCGAATTACAAATCCCTTTGTCAGTTTCCAGTGTAAACGTGAATTTCAGATTTTATGGGCGCCGTACATGTATAGGGTAGGAGAAACAATCACTATTTAGAGTAGGAACGAACAAACAACAGATCGGAGATCAGATGAGATCGGAATAGAGCCGTGATCCTTTCCCTCGTTTTCCAGTAAAACGACGTTTCGGGAATGAATTAGCAATAAAATTCGCATCTAATTGTAAACAAAGAAGCCTTTTTAACCCCCCCAGTTGATGCCTTACTTTTACGACACCGTAAAATTCCATTCTCTCTCTTTCGCCCGATTTACAAATGCAGGTTCTTCCGAGGCTTTGGTCTTCAAACTTTTCTGCTATTTTCGGGGCGAAAAATTCAATATTTTTAGAATCGATTGAGCGACCACTGAATTCCCGAAACACGAATCAGTCGGGTGAATTAAGCTGCGACTGTCGGTGGTCGAGATAAAAAATGAAATGAAACAAAAAACCAATCGCAATAACGTAAAGAACAAAAAGAAAATGAGAAGGGAATAATAGAAAGAAATTTATAGGGGGTAAAGCAGCGTACTGCGGTTAATCTCCTCGGAGCTCGTTTGATGGATGTCTATAAAATGTCCTCATGATGCTTTCCTCTATTATTACATAAGTGTGTAGGTTACACGTATATAGGTAGGTATAAAAGAACGGGACGTGCACACGTGTCCGCTGTATAAGGTGAACAAAATGAAGATATTAACTCGTACGACGAGCTAATATTTCTAATTGCTATAAACGAAACTGCTGCAGCAAAATAAAACAATCCCATATATATATATATATCATACCTAGTACCATACTCGTGCATTTGTTCTTCTCATTCTACTTTTCTTCTTTCATATGATTATTATCGTTATTATTAATATTATCATTTATTTTATTGTATATTATTTTTCCTAATTTTATCATTTTCCTTTTTCTCTCTCTTTCCATACACATAACTTAGCTGCTCGATATAATTTCGCACGATTTCATAGTACGAGTGTTCTACACATATAGCTACGGGTGCACTGTGCAGTAAATTTTATCGTTCATATAAAAAATTTTCTCCCTTTCTTTATCTTTATCTTTCTACTTCTCTATTTCACTCGCTCAGATTATATTATATGCCAACGACGCTGCATGAAGTAAATACTTTCATATACGTATATATATGTATGTGTATAATATCTTCTGTTCTGAAAGGAAAATTTTATCAATCTAATACAACACCCCTACCCCCTTTCCCCTACCCCCGCCAGTCAACGTTTCAGATTTTACTACCCCCATGCATCGCGTATCAACTTTTTATTTTCATACTTTTTTTTTTTTGTTCTTGTTTTTTTATTCTTCTCTTTTTCCTTTTTGTTGCATTATTTATTTATTTTCTCTTTCCTGTTAATCGCGATCTAAATGTGAAACGAACGTAGAAAATGAAGAAAAAAAAAAAGGAAGAAATAAAAAAATTAAACGAACAAATTACATTATAAAAAAACTTTGCGATGTAAGTGCGGAAAATTGTGCAAAATATAGGTGTTATAAAATAATATATAGTTCATCGAACTTCGCGCATATCGGTGTATATTATATACAGTATTGTATCTTATATTATACGGGGATGCGATGGTAAAGAAAAATTGTAAGAAAGAAAAAAAGAAAAAGAAAATAGTTGCGTGCTCTAGGTTAACAAAAAAAAAGAAACTTGTTCACTAATGATATCTATAAGACAACTTCAGTTTCCTTTAGATACGTAGGTATATAGGTATGTTGTATTATATGTATACGAAGAACTTCGAGTTGATTTCCTGATAATATGCGGTGTCGGTGGTTTTCGAACTGGCACGAGCTCAGCTGCCGCAGCAGGTACATATACATTTATATATCAAATACATATGTATATATTATATACGTATATATGATATTAAGTGGAGGTAAAAAGATGAAGAAAACCAATACTTTACACCGCAGAGGCAAACGGGTAATGTGCAGTGCAGTAAATCGAATATATATATATATATATGTTTTATACCTATGTACGTACATACCTGTATAGTATGTATATATATATGTATAATATGTTCGCGGGTACATAGCGATTTGCGAAACACGAGCCACGCCTCCCGCTCTACACTACATAACCCTATAAAGGAACTACTTGCAGCAGTGCAGCACCTCTGATGCTGCATCCACTGCTCAATAATATTCTCGGTAAACTCTACACTTCGAGTATCGCAAATTCTAAGGCGCGTAAAATAGAGAGGGAGAAAAAAAAATGAGGGAGACGGACAGAGGAAGAACTGCACTGTAACGATATAACAGTAGAAAAGTTTCTGCGAAAGATTATAAACCACCTGATAATATACGTGTACTGAAATTATTTACCAACGAAGAAAAAGAAAAAATATTTCCAATCATCTGTGCCTCGTAACGGTTAATTCATCTGAATGTATATACGTATAACATATTTTTGATTTTTTCAAAATTTCATACTCGATTTTAAAAGATAGAAAAAAAAAGTTCGGGCGATTATTGTTTTATCCCACCACTTTCCAAATCGAAAGATTTCCGATCGCCTCGTTAAACATTTATAAACGTCTGTGGATATAGAAAAAAAAATTAAGATAATAAAATAGAATTTGAAGAGAAAAAAAATAACAGAACTTTTTTTTACACGGGACAGCGCTCGCGTCATTTAAATAAAAGTCAAGAGTCAAGAAACAACCCCCAACTTGTATATAAAAGCGGAGAAATTCCCGTCAGACACGAAGGGGATGGTTGGGTCGGTCGGTTGGTTGGTTTGAAATACTTGAACGCCTCGTTTGAGCGACGACGAATCTTCCTCGTAATTTTTTTTATCTCTTTTCTCTTATGTTTATATTCTCATTTTCAAAATTACAACGACTCACTGACTTCCGCGCGCGTTTCTTCCTCTCTCTCCGTTTTCTCCCTCTTTTAAGATTCTTCCTTTCAATTACATTCGTTTCATCTGTATTTTTCCGCCCATGAGATTGTTCATTTTATTTTTGTATAAGAGCTTTTTCTGTTTTTTTTTTTTCTTTTTTTCATATTCATCTTTTCATCTTTCCTTCCCCCCTCCTCCTCCTCCCACCTGTCTGTAACCACATACGTATACAGAGCGAGAGAGAAAAAGAGGAAAAGGGGGAAACAAGGATGGAAGTAAAAGTATAAAAAAAAATGAAAATGCGCTGCAGCATCTCGTATAAGGAATAATTAACGATTACAAAGTATTTCATCCATCCATTCCCGTTCGTTCATTCGTTCGTTCATTCGTTCGCCGATGATTATCAGTCTAGGCCGGATGGGCAGAGCTCCGGATCCCCTTAACTTCCGGTACTTTGATGTCGCCAGCCTTCTCTTGTTTTCAACCCCATTGTGACCCACCACCGTACCATCCCCCTTAACACCCATTCCACTGATTGTATGTACAATATATGTATAGTATAACTAAAATACGCAACGCCCCATATACATGTTTAATATAGTATATATCTGGTATGCTTCCCATTTAAGCTTTGTGCGATACCGCGACTCGATGGGAAGAAAAAAAACGAAGAGAAATTTGAAGAATAAAAAAAAAAAACAGCAAAAATAATCTCGATCGTCTATGATGCCCTTCTTGAAAGATAGTTCTCTGCGAACGTAAATGTATACACTGAAAAAATTGGGATGAAAAATATTAAAACAAAAAGGTCAACTTTAATTTTAATCAAACGTAATTTTATAATTTTTCTAATTGCAGAGTAAAACAATAGTACAGTGTTTTGTAACGCGTGTAACGTATGTAGGGTTGTACATATGTGTGCGCGCGTTACACTACAGTATTAGTAAATGGCTGGTATAAGGTAATATCGTAAAATTTAATTACATCGCAAAGTTTACGATCGAAATCGTGAAGCGTTAGACACTGACAATACGTACGTACGTACGTACCTATTACATACCTACGCGACGATATGCTCGCTGATTTTGTCTTCCTGATTATTATTCATGATTAACGAACAGGAAAAAATGAGGGGAGGTTAGGAAAGGGCTGGAGGATTAAATTCACTCCGATTTACAATTCTTCCCAAACTATATAATCGCTTTCAACGCGCGCGCACATTTTATCGGGGTGTAAAAAATATTTTGAAAAAAGTTTTTGATTTCCTTTTCGATTTTCTGTTTTTCTAAAACCAAAAGATTACGTGGAGATCGAGAGCGAGAAAAAAAACAAACTTGTAACTCGTCATTGATTTATTTTTTTTTTGTTAAACGAGGATCGAAAGGGATGAAAAAAGGAAAGACGCAGCAGAAAAAAAAAATATCACCCGTATAATACATAAACGACCCTAAACGCGTGGGGGAAAATAAATTTGATGATCCGAAAACGGTGGAATTAACTGCGATGAATCTGGAAAGAATTAAATGTACTCGGTGTTGGTAACAAAAAATTATTGTATTTAACATAAAGTTTTAATGACAATCGTACAATTGTAGGTATAGGTGTATAGGAGTTTTTATACAGCTCCTGCAGGGTATGGTAGTTAAAAATTATATGGTATAGTGTAAATAAAACCCAAACTAGTTCGCAAATTCCCTCGCAACCTCGCGTTCTTATACTTTGACCGATAAAATATATATATCTCCCCTTCTGTCCAAGGATGAATAAGGATTTTTCTTTTTTCTTTTTTCTTACACAGCGTCCGAAATGATGATTCTCTAAACGTCAAAACGATTCTCGTTTTTGTCCGATGAAACTTTAGTTCATTGCTCAATCGAAAGAATAAAATTACTACCGACCTTATACCTACCCTAACGCACAGTATCGAATAAATTTCTTATTACATATCATTCGCTCTTCCTTTATTTTTTCTTCTCTCGTTTTTTTTCTTCCTCTTCTTTCTCGCAGTAGCGACGGCTGTACGGGGTATATCTGTACGGGTATATCTTTAGGGCGGTGTACAGTAGCTGCTAAACTTCCTTTCTCTGTAAGAGACATAAATTTCGAAACTATAGGGATAATACGTTTTCTCTCGAATTTCCGGTTTTATATATAAGCCTTACGACGCGAACGTTGCAACGAAACTGGACATTCGTCCTGGTGATCGTTGCAGTTGTAATAATGTCTCAGCCATTAAGCATTAACGATTCATTTAATACGAACGCTTTATATATATATATGTATTGTGTTACTAGACTTTTCTCCATTCTGATAAAAATCAAATAGACACATAGACAAAAAAGAAAAAAAAAAAACACTATAGGAGGCCTGAAAATCTCCATATAATTTTTGTACAAAATTTAAAAAATTTAAACGAAGAGAACGATATTAATGTTTCCCATCGCGATGATAAGTCGCAAAGTACGGGAGTGCGATTGGGAAACAAAAAATTCCTTTCCTTTTTTTTATCTCTTTGACTTGTCTCGTTTTGCTAAAACGTTTCGCTTAAGGTTAAAGTGCATTTTGCGCTATTATAGGTGGCACGATGATAGTTTCCATACATGTTCTCGCGATTTTATCTTTATATACTAAATTACCGCTGTTCACATATAGATACATATATGTATTTGTACATAACTTTTGCATAGGTCGATGGTTCCCCACTAGGTATATCGCAATTACTGTCCCCCCCCTTCCCCTTCACTATAATCCTCCCTTGTAAAAGAAAATGAAAAAAAAAAAAAAACTTTCCGTACGCTGAACTGGATATGAGGATTTCATACGAAGGCAGAGGAATGAATGGATTATCTTTCGTGTCTACTTTAGCTTTTAGTAACTGCGAGCGAGCAGAGAAATCAGAATGCATCAGAAATCGCGTATACGTTTTACGCTCCTTAAATCTTCTTATTTTAATACTTTAGTATAGTGCATTACTTAGTACGTAATAATCTATACTTTACAGTACAACATAAGTGCACGTCATATCGGCGATATGTTTATGGCGTAGGTAAAAATATTACCAATGCGGAATGTCATTTGAGAGAGAGAGAGTGAAGAACTGGAAGGACGTAACCCGCAAAAAAACCACTCCGAGTGTATTTTTTGTTTTTTTCTTCTTTAATTTTTGGCGTGGCAATAAATTTCGAGTCAACGTTAAACTGTAACGAGCTGAATTTAGAGAGTTCAAATTATATAGGGAAGTGCGGATGAGTATCCAGATGTATTAACCTTTGTAAGTTGGAAATAATTAGTGTTTAGAGAGAAGTGAGAGAAAAAGAAAAAGAAATAGCCGAACACAAAAAAAAGAAAGAAAAACTTGTAGCTCGTTACACCGTACAGTCAAATTGACAAACGTCTTACCCATATAACAATAACTTACTTCAAAACTTTAAGAGTAATTATTTGAGACAAGATTCTCGACATTTAAGTCCCTCCGAAATTTACCCTCACTCTACACATAAGTGGAAAGAAGGAGTTGAGGAAAAAAAAATTTTGAAACAAGAGAGAAGGATGAAGAAATCTTCTAGTATTTTCCTAAGTAGGAACATGCGAGGAAGAGTAAAACCGATTTAGGTACATAAGGGAAATATATAAGAATGAGAATATGTAGAGACGAACCTTCACTCGTGTGAATGATGCTCCCCTAGTTCATTTCCTGCACCCCCATTTTCTTCTTTTTCGTTCACTCGTTCTTCTTCTTCTTCTTCTTCTTCTTTTTACTTCTTCTTATTTTTCTTCGCATTGCCACAAATTGGGCAAACCGTAA
The DNA here is from genome assembly GCA_963932425.1 of Athalia cordata. Lineage (NCBI taxonomy): Eukaryota > Metazoa > Arthropoda > Insecta > Hymenoptera > Athaliidae > Athalia > Athalia cordata. Next base: position 5,699,437 of record OZ010627.1, read on the forward strand.
ATAACTTTCACCAAGCTGAACGCAGGAATTTCAACGATTCAAAGAAAATATCCTAACTATATAATGAAGGAAAAGTGTCGTCTAGGCTTTGAAGAAGCCAAAAAAAATTAATAGAAAATAAAAGTATCCTAATCCGACCACCCCGAAGAACATTTCATTTTTTCTCGTACAGTAATCGATTCAATTAAAATTATAATCAATTTTAAATAAAAAAAAAAAAGGTTATATTTTATTAACCGCAAGTCGGTTTTGCATTCAACAATTGGTATACCTACGTAACAGTGAATAAAAAAAAAACAAAAAAAAAACGGAGAGTGAGGGGAAAAGGGCACAGAAAAAAAAACTGAAAAAAAATTAGCTTCTTGATCCCTGCAACAAGCTACCGCATCCCTTACAAAGGTCGTTTCATATTTCGCGCATGTCTTCTCTTTTGGTTGTTGAAAATTTTTTTTTTCTTTTTCGATTCCTCTCTGACTTCAGACGTGTACAGAAACGTAACTTTCATGTTTTGCCTACTGTTCTGTAGACTGTGCATGGCTAATAGTAAATGTAAAATTTTTTTACAGACCATACCGCCTACTTGTACGTACGTAAATATATATGGTACATTTCACATGGGATTATACTAACACTAATATTAGCTATACGTATAAAGATAAAACATAGAACATAATAAAGGAGAAGAAAAAAACCAAAAATTAAAATCAAAATAAAAGAACGTCAGATGGGAACTTTATGTATGCAGCTGTTTGAATAATGTGTGCACTGCGGTCGGGTTCTTCTTTTAATAAAAGCACATCAAAGCCATAAAGCTTTGCCAGGTATCAAACAACATACGTAAAAATTTCTCTTTTTCTCTCTCTCTCGCTTTTTTTTTTTCTCTACTTTCTTTCTCTTATATAACACGACAACTAACTAATTAACGAGCTAGTAGCTGCGCGGTGAAGATTTTTCCTTTTCGGATTTCTTCTTTTTTATTTATTTATGAATTTTTTTTTTCTCCCTAGCCATTCATTCTTACGGAGCCTATTAAAAAAAAGAGGGTGCAAGAAGGAAGGAATGCTAATAATAATAATAATAATAAAAATAATGGTGATAAAAAATCAAAAGTTTCTAGGGCTGATCTGAGGTCGCTATGGAACGGTGGAAAGTAGGTATGAAAAGGCGGAGCAAAAAATGTAGAAAAAAAAATGGAAATTGAAAAAAAAACTTTATCCTCAACTATTGTGCCCCTTTTACCTTTGACGATACAAACCGCTGCAATGCACCCTCAGAAATGCAGGTAATATAGGTGTGTGTGTTTATATTTACATACGATGTGCATATGACTAATCAAGAACGTATATGTATATAAAACTGCAGAGTTCAAACTGCCGGGAACGAATGAAACGGAATCTATCCCTCTTTTTCCTCTGAGGAAAAAAATCGCAAAAGATACCAACGACTTACAATTAGTCAACGAAAATTCAACCGTCAATTTTTAAGATATTTGAGAGTGAATAGAAACAGTTTTTCATCAACTGCATGGAATACGTGAGACGATTATTGGCATGGCTTTGGATAGAAAATTTAACAAAAAATGAAAATGAAAAATGCAATTACAGTGCAGTGGTAGTATGCATGAGAAAGAACTCCTCATGTGCTCGCACTTTCTTGTAATATTTTTTTGTATCGTTTTCTCTGAATTTTTTTTCATCTTTTTCCGTTCAACCAATTTTCTACCGCCACTCAACGTGATTTAAGATCCGAATCGCGTGTCGCGAAATCAATTTCAATTTTCTACCCGCGCATTGTAGTTTAATATATACCTATATGTGTACACTCCATACCATAAGCATCGTTCAAAGCAAACAAAGTAATTTCTCATATTTCCCAACACGTCTACCCAGAATGGATTCGACTTAGACGTCGAATTAAGGCTTGAGTGTCGTGCGGATGGAAACCCGTGCAGGGGTAAGTCTAGATTTGGTAATAAGCTCGAAACTTGATTAACTTAATATATCTACTCTGCACACATTTACGACCAAGTATTTACTTGAATGTACAAATATACTCTGTGTTTAACCTCGTCATCGAGCAGTCAGGAGTTTCGTGTTTCTGACTCTGATTTCTGTTGGATTTAACTTTGCACTTGCTTCGCACCTCGATATACGTCCCTACCGGGTGGCCCGAGAAAATGCGACGAATTTTACCCCGTTGATAAAATCTTGACGAATTAAATAAATCCTGTCAAACTGTTATTTCGTTCATCCAAATTTTTATGTTTCTTACAGTTCTCGAGAACTACCCGAGTAGAAGATTCTGTCAACATTTTTTTTAAGTTCAAAAAAATCTTTATTTGCTGCCAATAAACGCGCGATTGACAATAAAAAAAGGTTTTCAAAACGCAAAACGCCGTGCTAGAAAAAAAATGTATCGCCTCGAAAATTCATTTTCATTTACATTCTAGAATCATTCGATATTATCGTTCTTTTCCTCTGTGGACCACCCTGTATATTAAATAAAATACACGTAGATATATAGGTAGAAAACTTGAGAAAGTCCTTGATTGTCTTTATACAATATCATCGTACTCGACTGGTATGAAATGACGGATACATGGTAAGCAAGTATAAATTGTCACACAGATCCATACGCGCATGTATAGGTAATAACAAAAGTTATTACTGCACCGCATCGTTTCACTCTATAGTCTAGAAATATAACTCTATATGCTAGAGTCGGTACCTATCTGGTATAACAATAAGTATAAGTGACGTAGAATAATCACGCTAATGATATCAGTAGTATGAGCTGGTAAAGGTAAAGGGGGTGAAAAGAGCCATACCTACCACTCTATACTTCTCTTCGTGGCAAGGGTTGCTTTAACAGGATAGGTGCAGACTGGTACGACATTCGTAACACGCGAACCTGACATCAACCGCGAACAATAAATACCAACCCTATGCCACCATCCCTGGTCTTTACTTCCTCCTCCTCGCCTTCTCATCTTCTTCTTTTTACTTCTTATTCTTCTCATTCCTTTTTACACCGTACTTTTATTCGCTCGTTTCTGCCATATTACGAACCTATTTTTCTTAGAATTTTTCTTCTATTTTCCGACGTTGGTATTATTTCTTGCCGGGACTAATTTTTAAAGGAGGCGGTTTCTTACTCCGATCACATGACAGGTCGTCGTGTATCCGCTATCGAGTTTTTCTTATTCCAATTTCAAGATTCCCTCCAGAAATTATTGAGTAGCGAACAAAAAAAAAGGAGAAAAAAATCGACTGCTAGGTGTGGGGTTCGAACCCACGCTCCCAGACGGGAACCAGAGCTTAAATCTGGCGCCTTAGACCGCTCGGCCAACCTAGCTGATATCCAGTAAGCAAAAAATAGTGTATACAAATGATCATCAATCTTTTAGAAAAAAAAGGATAAAAATTAAAGCGCTTCAAAAATCAAAAATTCAAGAGACAGATTGAATCTTACGATAAAAATTGATGGTTATAAGACGTTTTAATTCATTAATTCTGTTTTCATCCGTCCGATTCGTCGATTCTAACTTTTCAACATCTATACTTTCTAACGTGATTATACCGAAAAAATTTGATAAAATAAAAAAAAAAAAACGACCGAGCGGTATAACATTTAGCAGAGTTATACGAAGCGCGCGACCAGAGGAGTAGCAGATGATCGATTAGCATCGCGTTTCTAATGACACTTGACAGTATTTAACTTGTGTTACACTCAAAATCCATATATACACATGTGTACCGTACACGTATGTCAAAATTTAACTCGACACCCCATGAGACTATGGTATAATATATCCCTTCTCGTTATATCCTAACACAAACCCGCATGTGCATCTCTCCCCAACTATTCGACACTTTCTTTTCTTTTTTTTTCTTCTCTCTCACTTTTGCCTTCCCCTTTTTTCTAATCCCTAAGGAAGGGTGCAGTGAAATGGCAAAGCGGTAAATCGGGTGTCAAAACAATTTCTATATAAATGTGCAAGTGCTGCAGGTTCCACTATTAGATTTCTTTCATAATTCTTCTTTTCTTTTTTTTTCACTTTAACTTCACCATACGGGCATTATGCAGGATAGGAAGAAAGAAAAAATTTCATATAAAATTTCATTCAATTATAAAACCTTTCTATTATTATATGATCTACGTATTATACATCTGTCGTTGTGTATCTCATCTTTCACGGTTTATGTACAACACAAATTTATATACCCATAGTCGAAAGAGAAAAAGATTAAAAGAAAAAGAGAAAATAATTAATAAACGTCAGAATTTTTGAAAAATTTACTTTCCTAAAAATATATGAGTGTATTTTATGTCAACACTTTATATATACAGCACCCTCATGTTTCGTTTTCGAGAATAACGTATATATACGTAAATATATAAAAATTTCTCACCCTCCACCTTCGACCTAATGCTAAATCGTATTTGTAATACTTAGGCTATAACGCTCGTCAGCGCGGTGCACGACGCAAACTACGTAAAGTATAATGTTTGCACACCGTGAAATTGAGTTACTCGCGGATTTATTCTGTTCCTTACCAGCGGCTACACATACATAAATATATACAGACACGACGATAGCTTTCTTTCTTTTGAAGAAACAAAAAACGTTTTTTATATTCTTGAAATTCAATTTTATTCGGCCTACCGCGCGGATCATCCCCCTCGCAGACCGCGGGGATGAGTAAAATATAATCTTCTTTTTTTTTCTTCTCCTTCTTCTTCTCTTTCTCTTTTCGCTTGATATTGTTCTTTTCATTGCAAGAAGTAAGCGATTCGCGATACACCGTGTAATATAGGTACGTAAATACCTATGACAGATCGTTGAAGAGAAAAAAAAAAGAAGAACAAAAAAGGAATTTAATCAACTAACCAGAGAAGCCATAAATAACAATTCGGACGTATAGGTATATGTCTATAGATAACTTACGTGTATAAGCCTGTGCGGTTCTTACGGTTTTTATTTTTTTTTTTCTTACTTTCTCTTTTTGGTTTTTTTTCATCTCCCTATGTTTCTTCGGTGCAGTTCATGCGGAGATCGGTCAGACAATGGATGACAAATTGAGTATACCTAGAGTAAAGCGAAAAAATCTTGCACCTAACCTGCAGTGCACTGCACCCTATTTCTAGGTATATACCATATGTAGTATATAACATGCAGTACATAGGTAGACGTAATAGCAATAGGAGAGTCTAGATTTAACTTCGTGATTCGGAAAACTACGAGCTTGCAATATATTGTTGTATTATAAATATATATATTTGTAATCCTGAAACGTGCTACCGTATAGATAGAAAAAAATTTGCAAAAGAACAACGAAGAAGAAGACGAAGAAGAAGAAGACGAAGAAGAAGAAGACGAAGAAGAAGAAGACAACACAACGTGTCTCTGACAAAAGAAAAATGATCCTTCCCGATAAGGGAGATGAAGAAAATCGCGACAAGAATTTTCTATCCGTATAAATATGGAATAACGTTATAAAGTATATTATACATAAAAATGTGCGAGAACTATTCGTAAAAAAAAAAAAGAAAGAAAAATGAAAAACGTTTTTTTTTTTCAAAATAAATAAAAAGGATAATGATAAAATATTCGTTGTGTATAATATTCTTCGAAAAGAGAAAGTAAAGTAAAGATAGCAGCTGCAGGAGGAAGAGATAGGGAGATAAAGATGAAGATAAAGATAAAAACGAAAAAAAAAAATTAAAAAAAAGGTTGGAGTAAGATAGGGATACATAGTAGTAGGATTCTTAAATATTTAATATCATGATTAAAGGCGCGTCGGAGGTGGTAGACCCCGTTATTTCAGTCTGGAGGATATTTCGCTTGTTTGGTCCATATAATGGAACCCATAGAACCAGAGAAATAAAAAACATGAAAAAAGAAGAAGAAGAAGGAAAAGAAAGGAACGAGAAGAGGAAAATTTGAAATAAAAAAAAAACACAAAAAAACAAACAAACCCCCGAATGAAAGAAAAAAAAGATTCATATCATAAAAGAGAAAAGAAATGAAGTAGACCCGAAAAACGTCACATGACAATGACAATTATTTTGAAGTGCGTTGCATAAATAAATCCAAAGGCTTTTTTAAATCCCTCTTCAGAAGATAATTATGAAAAAGGTGAAAAGAGAAGAAAAAATAATTTTATATAAATCGAAATGAAATAAGAAAAAAGGTTTATCTCTACACACTTATATTATATTATATTATATTACACGTAGGTATACCTATATTGCATTAGAGGGTAGCTGAGAAGACTATAAAAATTTATTCGAATCAGCGCGTCAGCTCGCGAAAAAGAAAAAGTAAAATAAAAATGGGATTCAAGATCTGAGGAAACCGAGTAGGAAGAAGAAAAAGAAATAAAAAAAAAAAATTATAAGTATATTCCTAAATAAAATTTTATTTAGGGTTGGGAATGGGGTGGGTGGCAGAATGGTGACACGCTCCACTGCTGACCCTCGGATATGAAGTGATCGTTGGTCCAGTATAACGCGGAGGTCAAAACTAGAAGATTTTCGTACATGATATATAAGACATTTGGAGCCGAATCATTCTGACAATTCATTTTTTCGTTTTTATGGATGAAAAAAAAATGGGAAAATCAGAATTTACATAATTAATGCGTGGAAAGTATTACGAAACTTTGAATATTCAAAATGTTCTACGAGGAGAAATAGAAAATAACCAAAAGCTGTGTAGGTGATTTGCCACGAAATGCCCCATAGAGATGTGTATACATATATACTCCATATACTATACCCTCTCGCGCTCTTCTTCATTTTATTTCACATGATCCTTTTATTTTTTTTATCTTGTTTTCCCTTTTTTTTTTATGTTATTTTCACGTGGTTATATCGAATATATAGTGAGGGGTATATAGATATGGAATATAAAATAACCTTCCTTCTCCTATTCCCCGTATGTATATTATAATATAAAATCAATGCATCTGCCATTACGGTCGAATGGATCAAAATCAAGGGGATAATATGATGATGTAGTGGAAGACATAAAGGGAAAAGAACATTTGGAGACGGGGGCGTTCGACCGTTTCGCGCATCATTCCTTCCTCATATATGATAAATAAATTTTCTCACTTTTGAATATCGTATCTATATACATACTTCGACAATTGTACCGTAAACTCGAAATTAACCAGATTTCGAATGAATCTTTGGGGTGCGATAAGGATGAATAGGAATTGGATCCGCGGTATCCTAGGTCCCCATTTTAGTTTAAAACAATAAAATATCAAAAATCAATTCAGTCGCTGGATCGTTCAAAGTTATTTGAAAATCCTGAATGAAATGTCAAAAATTTTGGAGATGCCGGGGATCGAACCCGGGGCCTTTCACATGCAAAGCGAACGCTCTACCACTGAGCTACATCCCCTCATAACCACAGTGGTAATTTTGTAAATTATAAACCGTAGAATTTTATTTTCAATTGACATCGCCCAATTTCATGGTAATAGTGAGTAATAAGAATTTCAAAATTTACTCGAGGGATGAATGAGAACGTCTGGCGGTCATTTTACCTCGTGATCATAGATCTCCGAACATAGCCAGACTCAGAAAATTTGATGGAAAATCACAATCGGTTCCATGGTGTAATGGTTAGCACTCTGGACTCTGAATCCAGCGATCCGAGTTCAAATCTCGGTGGGACCTGAAAATTTTTGTTTTTCAATCAATAATAGCATGGTTTGCTCTTTTTTCGATCGAATCGTAACTCCCCATCTATCTAAAAGTATTCTCGAAATTGATCTCCTCTGGATATACGTGTGTAAAATGCGCAGAAAAAAATATATCAAATTCTCAAAAAAATTCTTTGACAGCGGTGGGATTCGAACCCACGCCCTTTCGGACTGGTGCCTAAAACCAGCGCCTTAGACCGCTCGGCCACGCTGCCTTCGATATCAGCTGACAACTAAAAAATTACAAATCTAACAACACCGGGAATCCAAGTTCTAAACACCTGCGTCGTGATTTGACAACGCAAAATTTTTCCACATTTTTTCGAAGATAATCAAAATCATATTCTTCTTAAAAATATCCGAAAAACGATGCACGAATATCGTTGTAAGGAAGAAAAAAAAAGTTCCAGAAAATTAACCTTTTTCATTTCCAAACATTTTCCAAGAAACACCTTTCAAAAAAATCCAATGTTTCAGTCTTAAAGCTTCGAAAAATTTTTGTCATTAGTAATTTAGAAGTTTGTTAGGTGGGCCCCGGCAAAAACTAAAAATGGCGGTATAATCACATCGATGGAATTGAAGCAAAGAAAAAAAAAAACAGAAGGAATTCGACGAATCGAAATGCTCGGGTTTATCCACATATATTTTTTTTTCGACTCATCGTCAGCTTCCAACCCCAATATCTGCAGTTTCACGTTGCCGGATTGCATCATAGTGCAATCGCTGCAGTATTATATAGGTATATATACTATACACTTCGTATACGCGGGAGCAATTAGAGAATAGAATTAAGATCTCAATTTGCACGTTCCCCATATACCATAGTTCCCCTTAGTGAATATAATTCTATATGGTCGTCGCGTATATAGTCTGGTAACTCGATGCGTAATAAGTCACACCACGGGGGGGTGAGGGGGGAATGGGATAAATTCGCAGATCGTTTCTACACTGCAACTGCAGACACCGACGACGACTCGACTAGGACTATACGACCACCGACTACGACTACGACTGCAACGACTTACTGCATTAGCCACCCCAGTGATTCTACACCACGTATACATAATGTATTTACATATATACCGTTTCACTATATGTACTGCAGATATAGACGTGTAGGAAACTAAGAGCAGGGTAATTGTTCTCGATGACTCGACATCATTTTTATTTTCTAATCCCCTACCAACAGTCGCGTCCTTTATCGATGAATAGGTAGAAATGTATATAATATGAGGGTATGTTACAACACGTGCAGATCTCGACGTATCATACTTTATAAATTTTATATCTTATTTATTTTTTTATTCTGCCATTTTTTATAGAATTTTTTTTTTTTCCGCTTTTCTCTAGGTCAACACACGAACGCGGAAATTTACCTGGCTTGTTTTTTTTTTTACCTATATTATATACACTCACCCCCGTAATTTCAGGAATTCTATGACACGGAAAGCGCGGTGAAATAAAAATATAAAAAAGAGAGCAGAACAAGCACAAAAAGTAAAGGGGGGAGAAAAAAACGGAAAAGAAGAAATTAGGGGACAACCTGCGCGCCCTACAAGGTTCAGATATTTTATCGAAGCCATAAAAATGACCGTAACTGACCATACGAGAATATCTAGGTGTCTACCTATATATTTTTATGTATACCAAACCAAAACTCATCGGTGTTTTACGTTTCGCGAAGCCGCATAATTCCGAACCTCGAATTTAGCCAGTTACTAGATTTTATAAGGTTTTCTGCGCTTCGACAAACCATTTAATTTTCCGCACACACGTTATATGTATACAATATATACGTATGGGCACACGTATTCGCGGTCAACGTACATATATACACGTATTGCCAATTTTTTTAGGGGATGAATTTCTTGTTTTTTTTTTTTCATTTCTATGTATTTTTTTCGAGGGGGTAACCGCTTGTGAAATACTTGGGACAGTTAATTTTGAAATGCTATGAAATACCAATGAAATGCTCATGAAATGGTATGAAATGGTGTGGTTACCCCCTGGGGCTTATGCAGGGCCATTTTAATGTTTTTTAACCTCAAGAACACGATTCCGTCGAGTAAATCAAGCTAGGAATAAATCCCATCGAGATATCCTTATTTTTTCACTTTTTGGAGCGATAAATTGGCGATAACTCGATTAATTTTATAGATAGATCAATTTGACTTTCAGACTCGGATTCCTGAGATCAAAATACGTAAGAAATGTGTCCTGCAATCGATTTTAAACATACTTTATTTTTGGCCCAAAAATTGAAAAAATCCAAAGGAGTATACCTTAGATTTTTGTCAATTTTTGGGCCAAAAATCGACATTTTTTTAAATCGATCGTAGGACACTTTTATAACGTATTTTGACCTCAGGAACACGAATCCGTCGACTAAATTAAGCTAGAAAAATATCCCATCGAGATATCTTCGATTTTTCACTTTTCGGAGCGATAAATTGGCCATAACTCGATCAATTTTATAGATAGATCAATTTAACTTGCAGATTCGTGTTCCTGAGGTCAAAATACGTCAGAAAAGTGTCCTACGACCGATTTAAAAAAATGTTGATTTTTGACCCCAAAATTGACAAAAATCTAAGGTATACCCCTTTGGATTTTTTCAATTTTTGGGCCGAAAATGAAGTATTTTTTAAATCGATCGCAGTACACTTTTCTAACGTATTTTGACCTCAGGAACACGAATCCGTCGACTAAATTAAGCTAGAAAAATATCCCATTGAGATATCTAGATTTTTTCACTTTTCAAGACGATGAATTGACGATAACTCGATCAGTTTCATAGACAGATCAATTTAGCTTACGGATTCGGATTCCTGGGCTCAAAATACGTAAGGATATCATAGAAAACCCCATAAAAAAAAATTCCATTTTTGACCCCAAAATCGAAAAAAATCCGAGGGGTATAGCTCAGATTTTTATCGATTTTGATACTTTACATTTTGATAGGGTTAACAGGGACTTATACGAGGGGGTAACCACTTGTGAAATACTTGGGACAGTCAATTTCGAAATGAAATGGCATGAAATAGTTGTGAAATGTGAAATGATTGGGACACCTATATATCGAGTGGTTACCCCCTCGATTTTTTTATCCCTCCGATCTCTGATAGTAATCATCGGGCAATTGCGAGAAAATATAATTAATCACATACCTATATAGGTATATAGGGTATGAAAAAAATGAATTCAAATGTGCATTAAAAAAATGGTGAAAGTGAAATTGAAAAGATTGAGAACGAAAAATTGAGGAAGATAGAATGACGGAGGGAGGGGAGAGAGATACGGATGCGCGAAGGGGTAGAGAAATGCATCGCTTGCAAAGAGCATGCGATTATGCGATCATGCGGCAGGATATTCTGCAACGAACCTGCATCATAGGGAGACGACTGCCTGCGCTGCCTTCGTAGGTATATAAGGGGATCCTGCAGAGTCTATCTAATACTATCTACTGCAACAAGTACACAGATATGGAACCCACCACCATGCAGACACTGTACCTGCGCATGGGATGCAGTTTCATCTCTTGATCTGATCTACTGCTGCTGTTGCTGCAGCTACTGGTATATAACGTACGTATGTACATGCAACGTACAGATTTAAGTGGATTATAAACGCGAAGTGATTCGCGAACCAGGTTATAGTCTCTCCCTCCTATCATCCTCATCCCTCTCTCTCTCTCTCTTTATCTCCCTCTTTATCGCTCCCTTTCCACGTATGTATTGCGGTTGCATTGCGCCGAGTGCTTTAGCTTCAGCTTTCAAAGTTCACGCCTCACTTGCCTCGCCTGCAGAGCAGATCATGACGATCGCTTGATCAAAGGACCTGTCTCTCTCTCTCTCTCCTTCTCTCCGCTCTTCTGTCCTCGAGTATAGGTAGGTATATATATATAATATAATACGTGCAGTTTGATCAGAATCCTTGCAAACTCTCCAACTATACCTACCTACTCGCGACTAGCGTGAGTTTCCCTCCATATTCTGTAGCACCTCCAACGACGTTACTTTACACATGCATATATGTTACTATGTGTGCAGGGTATGTGGTATTTATAATATTAGTGCGTACGTTTAACCGCGTTTCCATATGTAACTGCGCATATGTATATCGTACGTTACGTTATACGGCTGGGCTGCAAATTCATCCCGAAAGTGCATTAGAAGCATTTATTTGCAATGTACATATCATTGCGGACAGACAGACTGCAGTTGCAGTAGCCCCTAAATTCTCTCGATTCCCTCTTCAGATATATACGCATGATGACCATTTCGATAACCAGTTATCAATTGAATTTAATTGCTTCGAATTCACGGTGCTTCTCATTTATATACCTGCACTTGTAACGAAACTGGTTTGTATACGAAATACAAGGTGCATGCGGGCAGAGAATTGATTAATTTATTAGTGAGATGAAAAAAAATATCGAGGGACGGAAAATGGTTTTCGAGAGAGAATCGTCTTCGCTTTTTCGTGAACTTGTTCAGAGGGAGATATCGCTTTGAAAATTGTATGATATTCATTGAGATCAATTTTTTTTTTTTCAAAATATGCGTTCAGAGCACGCAGCAAATACAGCGAACTAATTTTTAAGTAGAAACAAACATTCGCGTTTCCAATACGAATCATTCGCTCCTGAGATATAATAAAAAACGTAACTGCAGATTGAATTTGGAGGAAAATCTTATATTTTAGCGGGCTTTCAGTTGGAGCAGAGCGCATGATTCGCTAGCTTTCTCGCAACCAAAAGTATCTCGACCGAAATATGACTGAGAATTTCATAGTTGTGAGATGCAAAATGAATCTCAGTGCATTTGAAGGATCACGACATTCAATAATTCATCATTTCCGACCTCAGGACAATTCGTGCCATTTTTTTGTCTCACCTGTGAAAAAAAAAAAAAAAAAAAATGGACTTCTCTCTGATTCAATTTTCCGAGTGTCTTCGACTGTCGACGATTCAGAATCCTTATTAAAATCCTTTACGTAATTTACGTACAATATAACATATTAAGCTGGATAAAAATCAGGACAAAATACCAGTCTACCTTACATACCCATTTGCACTATGCACAACATATTGATGCATACATCGTATACGTATACGGGGATGAAACGGGGAGAGAAAATTCTCGACATGAGTTTTTTAAAGGGAGGAAGAGGAGGAGGGTAGAGGGACGCCTGGGGCTCATGTAAATGAAATTATAGTGAAAACAAAGTTAACCGCGTGCAACGCTGATGTATATGCGCGGTTCCGCAACTCTGCGTCAGCCTTCCCGCCGGTCGTTTTCCTCTGGCGGTTGTAGAGTTTTTTAATTTTTCAATTTTTGTTTTTCTGTTCTATTTATTGATCTAACATTATTATTATCATTTCTTTTTTTTTTTTTCTTTCTGTCAACATGTCGGGGTTGATTTTGATGCGTTGGTGGCGTTCGGGTATCGACGATGCGTGGATGTGCTATACGGCAAATTTTTTATTTTTGCAATTTTTTTTTTTATCCTCATAATACGGAAAGCTTTCGACGATGCAACGGCGATCGCGGACGTTTCGTGATGTAGGTATACTATACTGGCCAATTTTTTCCCCCGGTTTTAAATTACAACGAAAATTGCGGAACCCCCAAAATTACCTCCAATTACTCAATCCCTCCAGCTGATGCGGATGCTGATGCTGTAGACAGCAGATCCGAAATAAAACGTATATCTACGTCGATCCCCTCTGACAACAACGATCTCTCCTGGAATTAGAGATGATAATGATATCAGGATTGTACGTATAGAAAAAAGAGAAAAAAACGAAGTTAACGATGTTTTTTCTCAACCTGTAGTATTAAGCATGAAAGATTTATTGTCTTCGGATACCTATACATATACTGTTTATTTTTTAGTTCAAGAATATTTGCCATACATAGCTGTGCCACGATCTACTATATTTTGAAAAAACGAACGTTTGCATAATTATATAATTGATTCATTAATTAACTACCGAGAGGCCAGTTATGGCAGCTTTTTCTTTTTCTTTTTTTCTTTTTTTTAAGGGAAAAAAATGAAAAATGATACCAAGGATGAGTATAAAGATGTACGTTTACTCACGTATAAATGCATTACATATTATATGCGTAATAAATATATACACCTATGTATCTATCAAAAATATATGTATATTCGGGGGAAGACGAGAAGATGGCGGATAATCCGTTTGCTGCAAGTCATCCGGATGATCTTCATCTCTTATACCGAAAATATCGCGCGCGAGATTCTGCACATCAGATACATGTATACATATACAGGTATATATATGGTACATATGTACAAGAAGATGACTGTAGATCAATCATTCGACGACAAGCCAAAAAAATGCTATCCACAGCGAGTGTAGAAGTGAAGTGGTCCAGTGATGGTGCTAAACGCGATATCCTTAAACCCGCACAAAGGTCCCCTATGCAGGATTTTCACACACCGTGCTGAGGATTCTAGGGCCAAAGAAAAAATAAATAAATAAATAAATAAGAAACAAATACAGCAAATAGATGAAAGATTTATTTAAATTATTCAAAATATTGATTCATTCATTTTTCGAAATTTATTTTCTCAATTATTTTCAATCCAGATCACACATAGTGACGAATATATTATCACCTAAAACGTATGTATATACACACAACATGGATATTACGTGGTGTAATATATACAGATCACGTGGTGCGTGGAGAATGTATTTAGGCAAATTTTTTCCGTTTCGGAAATATAGATATAAAAAAATATATAGAGAGATTGATCTCTGGCCATGGGATTCACGGGGGGTCCCATATAAAAGTGGGGTGGCAAAAAAACCTTTTTGTTTTTTTCGCTTCTCATTTTTTTTTTATTATTATACTACTTCGGCGTAGCGAATAAAACGAGCTTTCAAATTATATAACCTTTTCTTATGATGACTATAATAAAAAAAATCATAATAATAATAATAATCATGCGATCCTTTCTTCCTTTGGTTCTTGCAATCTCAATTTTAGGTATACATACTATACATGTATATATACCATCACCGCAATCGAGATCAGATATAAATTATATCTGGTATATCACCCGCGTGGAATAAATAAAAAAAAAAAGAAAAAATGTTCCACGCAAAATCCAATTTAAAGATAACGCAACCGCTGTTACAGGCTTTATATACACTTCACGGTATACCTAACCTACTGTTCTACCGATCTGCATAAAAAAAAACTTTCACGCTATTTACATTATTCTTTATTTATTCATTTTTTTTGTTCCTGCTTTGTAAGATTCTCATACTAATACATAGATTTTGACCGCGGAACAACCGCATATATACGCTGTACAGGACATTTCGCGTGAAATCGAATGAAATAAAACTAACTAACAATAAATGTAATATACGTGGTTTTACTTTTTTGTTGAACCTTGATTGTGTTTTTTTACATTTTTTTCTGAAAACCTTTGAGCCGCGGATATATACCTATAAAAATCTGTAGAGGGTTGAAGGGGTCGTTTCAGCATCTCTCATACTTCGTAATACTTTCATGGCGTTAATCCTTAATTTTACAGGACACTGATTCCCCCGAAGGAATATTATACTGTAGGTACGCATATATACCATCTAAAATCCTCCCCTTTCTCGCTGCTCTTCTGCCTTTGAGAATAACAATTAGCGATCTTAATCCACGCGGCCTAAGGCATGGCGCCGTTTATTATTGTTACCCGTCTTCTTTTCCTTATTATTTTTATCATCATTATAATTTTTTCGTTATTATTGTAAATATTTTAAGCACCGTCTCCGCATGTATTTCTGTATATACTGTATATATACATTTTATATTGTATACCTTCTTAAGATTTTACTAAAAGATTCTTTTTAACGCGGTTATGCTACTGCAGCCCACCCTATGGGTAAAAACTTGTTGTCTTCGTTTTCAGCTTCTATATTCGCTTTATTTCCAAGAGAAAACAAGATAAAAAAAGAAAAGAATGAAAGAAGAAGAATTAATAAATATCAGAGCGAGAGAGAGATGAAAGTATAAAAACGATGCTCATAATTAGCAAAGTAATTATACTTCAACCCCATACAAAAATAAAACACAAAGGAATTTATAACCGGGCATGAGCTGATTCTATGGCGTTCAATTTTTGTTCTTTTTCAACTTTGAGTTACGTAAAAAAAAGAGAAAAATCCAACGCGCAACAAAAGGGATTATCTTCGATTTTAACATTTGACCTCCACTAATTAGTCTCTGAAAAAAATAAATGAATAAATAAAATCAAAAACGAGGGGAGAAGGAAAAAAAAGTCTTCAGATCTTCGGACGAGTGGAAAAAAATTGAATCACGGGTGTGAGAAAAAAAGAAAAAGAAAAATTGGGAAAAGCGTAAGAGGCGTCTAGCACATCCGGATTGAATTGACGTTTTTTTTTTTTCAAATTTATAGCGAGTCGGGTGATCTCGAGATAGATCTAGAGTTAGGTCTCCCCCTTTTTCACGGTTGTAACATGCGATTAGCCTTCCTCGGTGACACGCGATCTGCAAAATTTTCAACCCTAAAAGTGTTTACGCTCGAGATGATCCATTGATAGAATTTTAAACCAACCACCCCCTACCCTTTTGCCCCTCGTTTTTCTCTGACAGAACATTCTACATATGTAGAATGTACGATGTATAAAATATATAGTGTAAAGTGAAAAGCTTGAAAAGTTATGTACGTGCAGGAATATATAATATTGTATATATGTATTAGGAGGTTGAATTAGTAGGAGAGGAGATTATAGCTCTGACGACGCTTTGACAACCGGATGTACTGATTTTACAACCAGCACGCGACGGAAACGGATTCTGGGAATGAAATTTAGGGTTGAACATTATACATGTATAATACTTGAAGGGATAGAGGGAGGAAAAGGGAATAAGAGAATCGGGGAACTGCTGTATACATACTTAGCTGAGAGTGGTGAATATATGTGAAAACTATTGCGCATCGAGACGACACGAGGCGACGCGACGAGAAACGCGCGCGCGAACTTATACACGCCGAATTAGGTTTCGGTTACAAATTTAGCGTCGTAGAATATATAGATATATATGTATACGTATAGTTGTAGCGTATCTACAGGGTGAGTTAAATATATTTTTTTTTTAAGCCCCAATCTAGACTAACCCGTTTTAGCGGTGTCTTCATTTTCTTATCAGTTCGGAAAGCCTTTTTCACCACCGATCCTTTTACGGTTTTCTCGATATTTGTTCCAAACAAAAATCGCCGATCGAATGAAAAGGACAAATCAGTATCTTCCCAGTTTGGAAATCGTTATTATAAGTCACCCTGTATGCTGATATTGAAATAGGGTAAGGTAAGATCGTTAGGATCGTGTGACATCCTGCTAAATCAGTTCTCGAGAAATCCAATGGAGTTGAATAATAATGTCTCGTGGTTAAATAATCGATATGGCATAGGTCGTGTTATTTATTCTAAGAATCGGTGCGACGTTAAGTGTAAAAAAAAAAATGTTTAAATAGAAAAGATATATCGTTACGTCCCGACGCAACATTTTTTTTTTTTTTTTATGTTTTTTTTATATTAAACAATTCTCAGTTATATTTCAATATATTCCAATATCCTCACTGTGCAGCTGTTTTCGTCCCGATTCTTACCGGGTCCAAATCTGATCAATTGGTCAAGAGTGACCAATCCCGTACCGGTATCGTGAACTTTGCTTACTCCTCTGTCCTCCCGTCGCGTGTGTTTTTGTTTCCGTTCAGATCGTTTATGAGGAGATGTGGACTGTACAAACCGAGCGACAAAATTTTAGCTTCCAATTATATACGTGCGATCTGATTCCGATTTTTATCATTTCGTGTCGTACGAACTACCCTTGGAAATTGTTTGTTTCGTTAAACTGATGTCGCCGTACGAGGTTTATTAAAACGTAGAAGTTAAACTGTGCCGAAAAAAAAAAAGAAAAAAAAAAAAAAAAACTAGACGGATGAAGAACTGTGAGTATACACGAGTGCGTGCATCTGCAGTTGCGTGCGGAGTGCAACACGCTTTATGTGTAAGTAAATATATATATAAATGTAGATACATATGTACCGAATACCTACGTGCACGTACTTACATACCAATTGCAACCTACACCGTAACAGCCCTTAATTTGGCAAAGTGGTTCTCACTGCAGGGGTGCCCTAGGGCGAACATTGCAACAGATGAGAGGAGGGAGAGCTGGCTTTAAGGGTTGTAGAAATTACAAGCAATTAGCTAAACAAAGAAAGCGAAAAAGTAAATAAATTGAATAAATAAATAAACGGATAAATAAAATTATGGACGTACGTACCGGAAGCTTGGAAAACTATGTAAAAAAGACAAACGAAAAAAGTTGCTCGCTTTACCCGCGCAATATTATATGCTATTCGTGAATAAATGAACAAATAAAATAGCGACGGCGTCGTTGCGTTGTTATTATTTTACATGTATTATTTTTACTAAATAATTGACCGGTGAGTGTAAACCGCGAAACAATTATACCGTAGGTATGTAATATGTATAATAGAACGTCAGTTAGGTTTCACGTTTAGATTAACCAGCTCAATCACACGTATCCAACCAATTCCTATGCTCAGCTGCTCATCAATACAGGTAATAGCCTCGCTCCGTATAGTTCTCCTCTCTCTTTCTCTCCCTCTTGCTCCGTTCTTCCGACACATGTGTGCATGCACGTGTCTATGTATTCGTACCATCCCGTACACATGTATGCCTGAGTGTGCATGCTGCATCTGTACTTCTCTAATAGGCATATAATCGCCCGCCATAGACCGCGGCGAGCTGCTCTCAGCAGCCCCGATGCACGACCTGAACATAGCTACGAACGCTTTGAACTGGTGTTTGGGTGTAATACGGGAATATGTATATGTAGAGTATGTGCTCGCAGGTATGTACAGGGTGGTCTCAAATGATGAAAAGTCAAAACGTGGGGATGTTATGTATCGAAGCTGGTTATCGAATTTTGGAAAGATTCTAGATTTTTCCTTATTCTGTCTCGAAGAAAATTTCTTCGATAATCATGCGAGTGAATTTTTCCGCGATTAGTTTTTAAAAGATTCTTGAAAACTTCCAGCCGGTTCCGAGGGTTGTGATAGATTTTTTCAATTCGTAATTCTTTTTTTTCCCTAAAAAAAAAAGAAAAAGGAAAATCGTCTCCCTCGAGCCACCCTGTATATACTATGATCGCACATATGTGTGTATTTTATGTACTACACGTAATGTATATCCTCGTCATCAACGTCGTGTGGTCGTCGTCGTTGTCCTCCTAGCGTTGTGGGAAGATGCGCACATTGCGTGAGATGTAATCTCCGGGAGCTTACGCATGCAGATCATCGACTCCTATGTGTATAGATTTACCATCCGTCTATCTATAACCACCGATGCGTTATCCCAGTTTCATGTATAATACACCTCATATACAATTTACGCATTAAATACACCAATTAAATAAATCATCGTATACCTACATGAATACGCTCTATTTCCTTTGATTTTGATCCAACCGAAATTTCATCGACATATATCGCATGTCTGTAATATACGTAAATTTTTGAAACCCCGGAAGGGTGTAACCCACAAAAACTGACGAAAGAAGTATATATACAGGGTGAGTCGGCACAAAGATAAACTAAGGATAAAAAAAAATCGTTTACAGATGATGATAAATTGCGGATGAATCTGACGATATATTTTGAAAATTAGATTTTCTCTTTCCCGCATGTAACTGCAGCGTGTTACTAAATACCCCGTACGGAGATATGTACGTATACCATAACGTACACTGTACGCATCGAATTTTCTCCCTAATATCTTCTCTGTCTTCTCTCTCTCTCTCTATCTTTCTCTCTCTCTACGCGTTGCACGCAGCAATTACACCTGAGTAATAGCTTTTGGTTACACTGTTACAGATAGATAGATAGGGTCCGCGGGCGTTGACAAGTGGAAACCCTCTCCCAACTCCCCATGGCAGCAGCATCAGTTTCCATGGGATGGAAACAGCGGCTCCCGTATAGCAGTAACCTCAAACACTCCCACCCCCGTTTAATACATCTGTAGAACTGTCCGTTTTCATGGTGTGACAATTGCAGGCGAGAGGAGGAATAGGTGCGTACAAATATATTTACTATTACATGTACATTTCTTTCAATCAGATTCGATTTACACAATTTATATATACGAACACCGATTAATCCGATTAACCAATAAATCGTGGATATGGTATGGATCATTATTTGTTTATTTTCTTCTTTGATTTTTTTTTTTTTTGATTCTTCTCTCGTTAAAACTGATGAAAAAATTTCAGAAAAATACGTTCTCACACCGAGGTGGGTACATCTCGACTTTCTTGTGGGTTACGCCCTTCTGGTTCTCATCCCTCAATGTACACGGGGCACAGCTCCCCCGATGATATATACGTATGAGTATACACCTGAATGAAATTAACCGTCATTAGAAAACGAAATTTAGTGGTCTACTATTTTAATTCAATTTCCTTTTATTTTTTCTCCATCGGCCACAAAGTGAAGATTCATACCGTACACTGACCATGCATTGTTATACATTACATAAATATACATAACACAATTCATGTAAAACATATATAGATACATAGAATGCAGCTGTTGGATTGTCCAGATATAATAACTATAGCTAATATTTATTAGTTCTTTAACCGTCGTTTTTGGTCACTTCTTACTGTGGATATTTGAACGAAAATTATGGTAGCTCGTAAATCGTTCGATACGTTGTGAACAATGTGTAATACCGATGATAATAATAACAACCGGGATAATAATCGTCCAATAAATTGATGTGGATATAGTTTTAAGTTTCGCGGACCTTTTTCTGACCCATCCCCGTATAATAACTGAATTTTTGAATGGGGCAGGCAGGCTGCAGGGATCGAGCGATGTCATCGGGTTTCCTGCTCTCTTCAATGTTCGGTGCAATGCGCAGGAGATTGACGGTGTCCCATGGGATTCTCGTATGCTAATCATATTACTGGATTCAAAAAGGGGGAGATGTAGGAATTTTTGTTTATGTATTTACATGTATATAGTTATACATTATATGCCACATTCGTACAATGCTCCCCATATTTTTCTTGACACATACCGCACAGCTATACGCGTACTATATGAGAAAGGATTTTTATCTAGCTTATACGTATATCCTAGAAACGCATTTCAAACTCTTACAAAATGGGACAACGTCATACCGCACAGATGCGAACAAAAGAATTTAAGAAAATACACACCATAGGTACGATACATCCATGTGCACGATTTTCCCCTTATACATTAGATTCTTTTTTCTTTTCTTATTTTTTATTTTATCTATGGTTTGACCTCTTCGATATGACTCATTATTTTTTCCTACGTAATACGACCAAAAAAACTTATACGTATCTCGTACTTTTTCGATTCTACTTTTGGTTTCAAGAATACAGAATTTTGAAATTTTCACTTTTCCTTTTTCAGCAATATTTCATCAACCGTTAGCTCGAAAATTATCGTTCTTAACGCCAGAAAGTATAGAACAAAATTTATTGATAATTGAATGGCCTTTTTGAGCGTTATTGTTTCAAAAATTTTCAGTCATCCCGAATCCGTTTTTTATGCAAATAAACATCAAAAATCCGTTTTTCCACAAAAAAGCCGCTCTCGATTAATTTGAAAAAAATCACAGAAACACCTTGAGAACAGACAAAAATTTTGAGACCAAAACGAAGATGTTTTGATGATTAGTTCAGAAGTCACAGTCATTTGAAGATCAGGATCCGCCGAAACTTGGCCAAAAGAAATGTCGAGTGAACAAGGGAAAGGGTAATAGAAAAACAATGACCATGTTTTAAAAACTTTGAATTTTTTTTCACATTTCGACGCGGAGAATAAATATCATATATGAATACCGACTAATTCATTTGGAAAGACGGTGAGGTATTTTTTTCAACACGTGCATGAAATCGGCCCTTTTTCTCGCATGTAAAGTGGATGGAAAATTGCTCATTTCTCGCGTGGACTTCATTACCTCCCTAGGAAGGGAAAATTCTTTTCCGCATTAGTGAGGGAAGATACTCTTTCACACTAGTGACGAAAGTGAAGTAAAGCATTTTTTCACTTTCCACACTAGTGACGAAAGTAAAACTTTACTTTCCATACTAGTGACGAAAGTGAAAAAGTGCATTTTTTCACTTTCCACACTAGTGACGAAAGTAAAAATTTACTTTCCACACTAGTGACGAAAGTGCAAAAATGCTTTTTTTCACTTTCCACACTAGTGACGAAAGTAAAAATTTACTTTCCACACTAGTGACGAAAGTGCAAAAATGCTTTTTTTCACTTTCCACACTAGTGACGAAAGTAAAAATTTACTTTCCACACTAGTGACGAAAGTGCAAAAATGCTTTTTTTCACTTTCCACACTAGTGACGAAAGTAAAACTTTACTTTCCATACTAGTGATGAAAGTAAAGTAAAGCGAACTTGGCGACGTTTTTTGCACCAATGGTGCTTTGTTGGGTCTAAATATACAGGCAACAAAATCAACGGCGCACCTGGCACTCAGCGAAAAATTACCAATTTTCAAAATGCTGTAACTCAATGAAAAAATGTCAAAAAAAATCATTTCTGGTGTCAATTTGAAGGTTGAAATTTCACCTTGGAAATGGTTTTTGAAAATTCTTCTGAAAGTCATTTTTGACTTCGTGGCGTAGGTTTGAGTGCTGAGTCGCGAAACGTCGGGAAAAACAAGTTTTTCGAAGTTCTGCACAAGGCTTGGAAAAAATCACAGACAACTTTTGAGATGGCCATTTTGTAGCCTGGACTTTCCACTTCAAAATAGTCTCCGAGAAGTTTTGTACACGATTTTTTGACACTGAGTTATTCAATTTTTAGACAAGGCATTTCATTCTGAAAATCTCGGATGACTCATCTTCGAATACATCTGTGTCTCGAATTCGCAAATCACGAATTTACTGAATTTTGCTGCGTCGATATTTGGTAATTTTACTAAAACGTGTAGTGAATTCAAAAGTTGTGTATTTGTAAGTTACTTGAACATGGTGAAGTATAATTTGCTAAACGGTGAGCGAAAAAAACTTCCATTACATTTTAGTAAATTTACCATAAACATTTTTCACAGTATATCCAAAAGCGTTCGTTTAACGATCATCATAACGCCAGCGCGTCTTTACGATCGAAAACTTAGTTTGCATATCAATGCCCGCATAATATTGCAAGATGATAGTATTATATAGGAAAAAAAAGTCGAGGGTGTAAGGGGTGTGGAAAAAAAAGAAAAGAAGAACCAAAAATAGGATACGATTTTTTTTGTATGGGTCTTTTTCGATTTTTGATGAAGAAAAAAAAGAAGAAAAAAACGATAATTATCATTAGATAATGGAGATATGAATAATCTAATTGGGATAGTTTTCTCGAAAGAATGTGGAGTAAGAAGAGGGAGAGGAGGGGCAGAGGGAGGGATGGGAAATTAGGGAGATTCTTAAGAGAGTATTTTTATTGAATAAAAGTCCCTCGATATATAAATATCGAAAGATTAATCGAAGCATAATGTACTCGTTAGGGATGATAAAGTACCTTTTGCTTCGAAACTTGACTGAAGGATGCTGCTGCATTAGAACCAAACGTGATTCTATACCAGCTACCGAATTACCAGATATACGCCTAGTCATCATCCATCAATATTATTCCTAACCCAACCCTCGGAAGCCTACTCATTCCTATAATATTCTATATACGCTCGATTATTTTTTCTAACCAAGCGCGTCACGATCAAATTTTATACACACATATGTGTATACTGACAGGACGTTTTCTGCCAAATAATATTAGCGCGAAGATGGCCGCTGAATGATTGAGAAAAAAAAAAAGAAAATACATCCTCAATCGATCTGCTATGTAATCAGGACGAGATTTTCTTCGGATAAAAATTTACGGCCAATGAATTTTCAATTTGTGGTAATATTTTTTTCTCTTTTATTTTGGCGAACACATATTTGCACACATGTGTTTCCCGCGGTAATATAATGTGACCGTATGTATATAGGAGAAAAAAAAAAAAAAAAAAATTGAAAAATTGGACCCACTCCGCCGCGGTCAGTCAGTCATTGAATATATCCTGGATTGCGTGACGTGCATCGATGCGGTGGCATATTGACCATTTGACCATTAATTCCAATCACACACGTCGCTTGTTTTTAATTACCAATAAAAATTCACGAGTCATGCCTGATGAGGGAAAAATTAGGGATCACTGCTGCCGATGGGGGATGCAGGAAAGAAGAGGAAGAAGAGAAGAGGTGGAGAACAAGGAGCAAAAAACAAAAAAAAATTGATTGCTCTCAACGCTCCATACGTATAGATATAGTAATAGTATGTTATACGTATAGCCAACCTCTGATACATTTACGTTTTACACACACGGGTATATCCACACATGATCAAAATAATATCTCGCCATTTCCGATCCTTTTTCCTTCATGCCTATAACACCGTGCCCGATAGCCTGCAGAGTGCGAATCTCGTCCAAGAGAAATATTTGCGAAATTACGCGAAGGACGTAGCACTTCCAACAAATTTCTTCTTTGTCTTTTTTTTTTCTTTTTCCCTTTGCCCGCTTTTTTCCCCCTCCCTCATTCTCTTTGCTTATTTTGCTGAACGCGCGGAATAGGATACACGAAACATACATATATATACATATAGAAAGAGAGAGAGATTGAAGTAGATCACGGAAATGGGGAGATTGAAAAAACGTGTCCGTGACAATTTCTCGTTCACACTTCATTCCTAGATTCTTTTTTCCTGGTTTTTTATTCATTTATTTTTTTTTTTTGTTTATTCACTTTTTTTTTTCAAACCCTCATCGATGCAGAAAGAGTGCAGTGGTATTCTACACGAAGCAACATGTCCGGAAAAGTTCGAGCCATAATTGTGCTATTTGCGAAATTATTTAAAATTAAAATAAGACTTCCTTATTTTATTATTCCTTCCTTATTTTATTAACGCCCGGTCTTCTGGCCTCCCATATCCCGATACATCAAAATGATAAGAGACATTTTTTGTAGATCGTTCAATTTCCTAGAAAAATATGTAAGCGACCTTTGGATTCGATAATCGGTGTAAAAGCTACAAAATTCAAAAAAAAAGAAAAAAAAAGAAGCATTTCCTAATATGGTATTTAAATGGGAAATAGAAATCCGCGATGAGCGACCTCTAAATATTAATATTAAGAGCTTCGCTTTTAACAGGCATCTTTTCTCATCACCCCCCAAAGTATTTCAGAGGTGGAATTGGAAGAAAAAAAAAAATAGTTGATTTTTTTGAACCGGTCTAGAACACACATATTTTTTCTACTTCTTCTGTCTTTCTCTAAATTATTTTTAAAAGGTTTTGAATGTAATAAGCGAATGACCATCGCGCGGGCGATGGTCCTGACGGTAATTCCGTTTCCCGCCGTCATCTAATCCGTCGAGCTTCGTTCGTCCCTATATGTTATATTTATAACGTTAGCGCGTATATGTATGGCGAAACCGAACTAGCCCGGTTCCACGAATCCTCTCTTGTACATGATATACACTTATGTATGTATACGTATAGTATATCGCGATCCACGGATCATCAACGTTGACGACCCTGACGTCCGTTGCTGCTGCTTTTACATTTCGCCTTTTCCACACCCGCACAGAAAATCACCCCTCGACACCCTTATGCGTATATTTACTACGTGATGCTTTCGGTCGCCGGTATATATACCTTTATATAATACAAGAGCTCCTGGCACCCTTCGCTCATTCCGAGTGATGTTTACGACTCCTTTTTTCTTTCCTCTTATTTTTCCTCTTCCTTTTTTCCCTTTCTTGTTTCTTCTTCTTCTCTTCCTCGGATCGTATAGTCTAGAATGCAGAAATGTCCTGGCGACCTGCAACCACCCTTGTATAGGGTGGTTCCGATTCTATAAAGCTTACACCGAAACTGACGTCATCGCCTAATTTCACTTCACGCCTAGTTGACGTCGGTACCAACGAACCGTTTTATTATCTACGTAATGTCTATGTGCCGATCCAGCCATATCACCTATATATTATACATATATATTTTACGCACATAGTTTTATACGTGGGTATATATATTCAGTTAAATTTCAACAACGAGAACGTTTCAACTTTTTTCCTTTTTTCTTTCTCTTTTTTCTTTTACATCCCCTCTCGCTCAATTTTCTATACGTATACCTACATTACTTCGCCCCATGCGACAGCTAATTAAAATCTTTATGGTTAATTGGCATTTGCGATATTATATATTATATAACGGACGTATACAGCTGAGACGTTCCGTACGTATATATTATATACATATGTAATAATTTCTCTATGTTATAAACGTAAAACACGATGCGGGTAATGATTTCGTTTTTTTTTTCTCTTCTTTTCTTCGCTTCTCCATTTTTATTTTTCAATTAAACGCGTTGCGTTTATTATTATATACATGAAATGTACGTGTATATATACCTCTACGTATTTATACTGCAGGTGGTCGTGCGGCGTGGCGTTAGAAACCACGTGGAAAGATATACGCGTGCGGTGTAGGTACGTAAGCGCAGGTATACTTGCATGTGTGGTATATTAATAGGGGCGGCGGGGGGCGCCATATGTTTGTTGGGTGAATCATGAAAAAAAATAATAAAAGAAGAAAAACGAAAGAAAAATTAACATTTAAGTAACAAGCTCGCTCTCCGCTATCTCCACCCCCTTCGATCCTTTTTACTCTCTAACTACCCTTTATTAACATATTTAGACCGATTATACGATACACAACAACTGCTCCGTAGTGAATAGTCGTTCTTCTTTTTTCTTTGTTTTTTTTTTCTTTTCTTTTAATGTAAAAACGATAATAATTGGAGTATGTATGAATTAATTAAATTGCTTCTACGTACGGTGAATATAACTGCACGTACGCTGTGCAATTCAACGTTTATTTTTATATGTATATAAATATATATACTATGCACGTATATACCGCAATTTTCACACCCGATTTAAATACCTACACTTTGCTTTGAGTCCTGCATCATACGGTGCATATGGTCCTCGTCGTCGTCCTGCATTCGTTGCAGTAATTGAAGGGGGTTGATCAGGATCGTTGCAGGGTAAAAAGAGTACGCATGAAGATAAAATGGGGGGAGAAAAAAAAAGAAGAAATTAAATAAAAATTAAATACAGTCGAGTTTAATTAGCCACCCACTCGTATCGGCACGTATGTCGGGCCTCTATGTGTGCATATAGATACTGACCGTGCATACGGAATATTTGCCCTCCGGACGATCGGTGCAACGACGAAAACCACAAGAGTTAATATTAGTGCAGGATTCGTGGATATATGCACGTCGATGCATTTCGAGGAGTGAATTTAACGATATAATGTAAACGTGTAACGCAGATTTCCAAAAATTCATCAGCTCAAGGGTGGAATTTTGGGAATCGTTATTCCTTCGTTCATTTGTTCAGTTATTAATATACATTAACTTTGGCAGAAAAGTAGGCTACTTGTTCATCCACCTACTGCCATTGTTGAATGTAATTTTATTCTTTTCTGGAAACGTTAAAATTTCGTAGGAAGTATAAATTAATGGTGATGGTAATTTCTCGTTTTTTTTTTTTTGGGGGAATCGTTTAATTGAAAATATATACATTTCTGTTGAGCCAATCTTTGGATAGGCTTACAATTTTCGGTTGAGATTGGATAAATTGGGAATTTGACGTCGAATAGTTGTCACCCTAATATAAATTCAGGGCGTAAATTTGGATGCATCTATCTAATAGATGATATTCCTACTATGTTAAATGGGAATGGCGTATACCTCTGATAGAGTTGTAATATAATTATCGCTTATACAGCCTATATAACTGTATAGTTTGGCTTGCACCAGTGCTGATGTATAGAAGGGCGCATGTTGTCGGTTGGCGTCGGCGTCGGCGTTGGCGTCGCGTGCTGTGGAATAGGTGCAGGATACGCGAATAATTAGAGACCCTGCAGGCAGCAGCAGAAGCAGAAGCAGCAGCAGCGGTAGTACCGCAATGCACTGCGTTTCAGTTGCGTATATGTTAGCCTCGTTTTCACCCCTGGAAGGGGTATAAAGGTAATGTCATGCAAATATACCTCGTGACTCGGTCCACCAGGAATAGAGTGCATTAATCCACTAATGCACACCGGCGCCTCGAAATTAGATTCGAACAGATTTTACCCGAAATCCAATAGGCGCGAAACGACGCCCGCATTTCCATCAGCGCTTCAAAATTCTCAACCAGCAATTCATTCTCGTTGGTACAGATTTATCTAGAAAAAAATCTGTGCATACATGTATTTGAATCTATAATAATAACGATAATAATCATGATAATTTAGTAAGTAATATGATCCGCGGCGCGGGATTATGCATTCGCAAACATTATAGAGCTATATAGGTGTATAGTATGATGGTCTTTTGTTTTCGGGCATCGGATTTCGGATTATTACTTCATAAATTCGCAATAATGCTCGTGGAAAAATTTAGCAAAAAAAAAAGAGATAAAAAGTTTTCTAATTTTTTCAGGATCAAGGCGTATCGGATGCTTTGTTGGATGTTAATGAATATTGCACGGAGAATCAATGTGTTTGGGAATACGGAATTAATGAAGCACACGGTAGAAAATGATACATTGCAAATTTACGGACGTTGACTCTTCCAGCATTTGAAATACTTTCACTGTGCGATGGTGGTGTAATGGTCAGCATAGTTGCCTTCCAAGCAGTTGATCCGGGTTCGATTCCCGGCCATCGCACACTGATTTTTGTTCATCTCATTGTCAATATAAACTTGCTAACAAAATTCATCCTAATTAGTCCAATTTTTCGCTAATTGTAAGAGTCGCTTGAAAATTGTCGGAGTCACTGTCCTGTGATTTTGGCGCAGCAAGAATCGCGCTTTATATTTTTGGTTTTGTAGAAACGTTGATAGATGCAAAAAAACAAAAAAATAAACAACTAGATAATAATAAATTCGATAATATTAACGATCACACCATGATAGATTGAAGAAAAAGTCAAGGAAAAGGATTTTTTTTTTAAACATTCACCAAAAGTATGAACATTTAGAGAAATATGGATTGTGTCCCCATCGGTAGGCGATGCGTAGAAGCTTCGAAAGTGCATCAGGGTTGCCTTTGTTTGCTTGTTAAGAGGGAAATAAGGAAGGGATCAGTGACTGGCCGGCCATTGACGACGTCGGACTGTTTGATGGGGTATTTAATTTGTTGCGTTTTATTTTAAATCGCGTCGTGGTAAAAAAAAATTTGAAACGATGAGTTTCTTTTCACCTGTGCGATTTTTACTGCCACGTAGACTTAACGCATAGCGAATTTATATAGTCGAGAAGATTTAGTTTTAAGTTGGAGGAGTTGGAGAATTTGGAATAAGTGCGGGTTAATAAGACCGAGGAGACCTAAAATACAGCATTAATACAAGGTTAGTTGGTTAATTCAGTTTTTATACGACATTTAATCAAAAGTATCATGAAATTTTCTCTGTTCGATCTTCTCATTCTTTTCTGTAATTTTCGTCCAACTTATGACAGAAGGAAGTGGAGTGAGCATGTGTTGTGTTTTCAAACCAACTTCAGTGCGTTTTCTCTGGTTTTCCTTGCTTCTTTCTCGCACCCATTCATTTACACATCTATCTACTTCCCTTTAAGATAAACTCGCGATTTTTGCAACACACTTGTCAACGCCTCGGTAGCACGTTGCGCTTGACGTTACATGCGTTCTTATCAGTCAGTATATTAGCGTCATAATTGTAACCCTGACAAAGGTTGTACGTTTGAAGCGAACACCTGAATCACCAATGTAATCACTTCGATCGTGATTCGTCGAATAACGGTTACTTTCTGTTGAAATCGCAACAGGTTTCATTTAAGAAGTTTTTGAGATACAAAATAATCAGCAGCAGTTAAAAATAATTTACCATTACAAAGCTTGATGCTGAGCACGTAGTGAACAATAACAACTAGGCTTCAATAATGCAATGAATAAATCTTCAACGAAAAATTAGGTCCTAACTCGTCAGGACTGTACACAAATCTTATTCGATGTTTATATTTTTCTTATTGGTTCATTAATTTTCAGAAATAAAGAATTCGACGATAAGCTATTAGAAATGGAGCGGATGCACAAAAATATCCTATCTAAGATGCAGTCGAGAATAGTACACGACATAGATGTCAGTAATGTAATAGACACTCTAATCTCTCATAGGATTATCAATGATGCTGCTTATGAAAGAATTAGTAAATGTGCCAGCCGAGAGGACAGTAATCGAATGCTCCTCACCCTCCTGAAAGTGTAATTAACTTCATTTTTTCCATACTGAGCTTGAAGATTATAAAAAAATAATTCATTCAATCATAATTTCATGTTTATCATTCTTCAGAGGTGGTCCCAATGCTTATTCGATATTTAAAGAAGCTCTCAAACCAAACTACCCTTGGATAGTGGAAGAAATGGAAGCATTAGAAGAGGCTGAGGACAGCATAGACTTGCCTGACGCAGCTGTGGGTCAAAATATTCCGCATCCTCATTTACCAGCTACTCCACCGTTAAATGTTCCAAGAATACAAAAGGTTTGTTCAGGCTAATGACAGCCACCACGGATAAATCATACCCATTAATTCAGCTTGTAAAGACTAAGTATTTCATTACGTAATGCAAAAATGGATGTAATAAGAATTAATAAAGTGGTGTTGTTTCATTGGCAAACCTGGGTGTGAGATTTCTTGGAGTGTCTTTTGCGAATCAATAAATCGAATTCAAAACTTCTTATGTATGTTTTCTTAGTACTTGCATAATTTGAATATCTGTCTAATATTGGCTCTATTTATCATTCCTTGCTCTCGATTCCTGCATCGGCTTGTGAATTATCGGTAAGTCTTACCCATCGGATTTATCTCCAGGAGTACGAATCATTCCCCGAATCTTTAGCTATTAATTATCAAAAAGTGAGATAAATTTTTTGCCGGAAGACATCTATCGCATGATTTCCAGATGGAGCAGCTCCGCAAGGGTTTAGAGGAGCTAAAGCCAGGTGATTATTTTGCTCTCCATGGACTTCAGGGTTTTGGGAAATCATCTTTAGCTAGTGCAGCCTTGAAGGATGAAAATTTCGTGGAAAAATTCTTTCAGGTAGATCTGATTACTCTAGAAGGAACTTCAATGAAACTTCAAAACTTGAAGCCTATCTTGTTTACAGAATGAAATCTACTGGATTAAATTTGGACAGCAACAGTCGCTTGCTGCAAATATTCTCGTGCAGTTAAACATGCTTTTCCATCGTGTTCGAGATCTTGATCATCTGGCAGAACCCACCACAGAAGATGCTTTGAAGTATTCCTTGAAACGTCACTTTTCTCGCCACAAAAATGCTCTCCTCATTCTTGACGATGTCAACAGACGTGAGATTATCGATGCCTTTGACTTTGGCTGCAAAACTCTGGTGCTTACCACAGATATTGACATTCTAAAGGAAAGACGAGTCAACGTAATTGAAGTAGGTTTAATACAAATAATTTTTTCACGACTTCTAACGCAAAAATTCATTCGGAAATTTATTAATTTCCACAGATGAATGACGGGTTCACAGCTGAAGAATCGCTGACATTGTTTGCAAAGGCATTGGGTGTCAAGGTTGCGGATTTGCCTCCGCAAGCACGTCAGATACACTCGGAGTGCAGAGGAATGCCTTTGATGGTCGGTATGTTTTCGTCCCAATTCGAGGAGGTCAAGGAGAGTCTTACTCAAGGGAAAAGCAGAACTGATAATTGGGCCTACTACCTTAATGCTTTGCGGAAGAAAAAGTCTCCGTACGTTTGATCATTATATATGCTCAAGATTTTCATATCCAGAAATATTTATCTCTTGGTTTTTGTTTTTGCCGCAGTGTGTTACAGGAAAGCCTCGAAAAACTTGCGGCAATCTTTGATATGTGCATCGACAAACTCAAACCAGAAGATAGGCAACGTTACAACTACCTCGCAATTTTTCCTGAAGACGTGAATATCACGACCAAAACACTGTCGATATTCTGGGATTGTGAATCTGCCGAGGTTAATTCTGAGATGGTGAAGTTTTTGAAGAAATCTTTAGTAGTTAGACAGTGGCATTCGCGATATGAAACGTTCATATACGGGGTCCACGACTTGGTTCTGTCTCACCTCAGGAGCAAACTGAGCCCTGAAGATCTTGCAGACCTGCATAGATTGTACGTAGAGAAAAATTTCATGGCATGTCAAGGGGACTATTCTAAATTACCGGTAGATAATTATATCCACTCGTACATTGGATACCACATGGAAAAGGCAGGAATGAAGGATGAGTTTGCTCAACTTTATTTAGACTTTGCTTTTATTGGAGCAAAGGTCTTCTACATTGGGCCCGGCGATCTGTTAATAGATTTAAAGAAATATAGGAATAACATCACCGGAGATTCTCTTGAACTTTTGGCCAAAGTTGAAGACCTTGAGAAATTCCTTATCCAGCAAGCTCCAACGCTGGCTGAGTATCGGCGCAGAAAGTGCCTGGATCTTGTTCAAGTTGCTCTTAAGCATCCGTACCCCGGTTTTATGAGAGATACCGCCGAGCAGCTGGCGCACGCAAGACCGGAGAAGCTATACTTTCACCACAAGCACAATACGCAGAGCTCGAATTCTTTCAGTGAAGAATTGCACATGCAAGTAAGATGTGTGGCATTTACACGCCATTCGTACGAAATTTTAGTTGGAAATGACGAGGGAAAGATCATTCTATGGAATTGTAATAATCGTCACCATACTGCATTTTACGGAAATAATACCGGAAAGGCTATCAGAAAGATAATTGTACCTGATGACGGAAAATATTTCGTGTCTATCAGTGAAGACGGGAAGGCGAAGCTGTTTGACCTCGAAGAAAATCTTGACAAATTGCAGGGGAGCTATATGAAAACCTTGAACCCTAGGGCAAAACAGCCTGATTGGAGAACAATGTACAATTCGAGAAACAATCAGGACGATAGCAGACTTACATTTTCGATTCAGAACGAAAAAATTATAGACGCCACCATTTCTGTCGACAATGAAATGATCGCTGTGTGTACTGATCACGGAACCATCGCGGTAATTAAATCTATTCCTATCTTAGTGAAATAGGTCATGATAGCTGAAATCAATGACTGATAAACGGAAGGCCCTTTTCAAATTTTTTGTCTATTTTCACTTTGCTTAAACTATAATATTTTGTATTGCAGGTATGGGACAGCAGCGGAACAACTTTGGTCAACCCATCCTGTATCGCACCGTAAGTACTAAGACAAATAGTCAGATGAGATGGATTTGTAAATGATGAATGGAATTTTTTTATTCAACTTTTTAGTGGAAATGCGCTGAGCAGTGTTGCATTTACGACGTTCAATAGCTTACTCCATACGATAAATGCGGACACAGGAGCATTGGTGATAGCGAATGCGGCTGATTGCAGATACCTGACGCAGTTTAGATTACATAAAGATACAGCGAAAACATTATCTTTGATGTATGTACCATTGTATGGCAACCTGTTGATCGTGTTATTGGAGACCAAATTAATACGAGTTAGCTGGGACCTGAGTGTAGCAATCTTTAGTTGGCCCAAAACAGAACCGTTTGCTGTACTAGAAGACAGAACTATTGTTTATACCTGTGCTGCTGTCACCAGAGATGGAAAATATGTTGTAACAGCAGACACTGGGGGATCTGTAAACGTTCACAAGTTACATGAGAACGACCAGATTATTAAAACCTACAAAAATTTAGTGACGAGTTTGGATACCTACTGGCTCAAAGATGAAGACTGTCACATAGTGAGTTTATTTTATTTTTTTAATTAAGAATCAATCAATGACAACCTGCGTTATAATTAATCTGTCTTTTGAACTGTCGGTCAATTAAATGATAATTTCGAGATAATACCGTGACATGAGTTTTTTTAAAAAACGGATCATAGTGATAAAAATTTCCGAAATTCAATTTCTGTTTAGATTTGCGGTGGAAATCGTGATACATTGGTTCCGATGGTTCACAGATGGAAGTTCGACCCAAGTGAAAAGCCCGTAGTCCAAAGGTAAGATAAAATTTTTTATAAATTTCATTACTTCTGTCCCCATGAGTTATTTCCTCAACACTGATTCTTTAGGCTGGCACTTTTTGACGCCACCGTTAATCGAGGAGGTCGAAATGTGATAGCGGTTGCAACGTCAAACGACACTGTGCAGATAATTCAGAACGAAGAAATAATTGCGGAGACTCCTCCGGTCGATGGAAAAATAACTAGTCTTTCGATTTTCGAAAATGCTAACTATATCGCCTATGCCGTTAACAATGGAGCCGTCTGGCTTTTCGACATCAAACACAATACTCCTGAAGAAATTATGACACTGCCAACTCCAGTCAAATTCATGACTGTATTAACAATTAACCACAAAAATGTGATAGTGTGTGGAGAAAGAGCTGAAGATTTGAGGGTGAGAATCTTGCTTTCCCAGGTTTTATCTGTTACAGTGTCGCAACTTGATTTCTCGTTTCTCTTTCTTTCAAGATAAAAAGGATAAACGAGGAAGGTTCTCACTTAGTCGAGAATACCGGTGCTGTGATATTTTGCGATGTGCTCAAAAATATTCAACGCGTTCTGACCGTGTCAGATAAAGTGATAAAACTATGGGACCCCAACACATGGAAACTGCAATCAAAGGAAGAGTCAAGGATGGGATCAAAGATAAGCTGCTGCTGTCTAAGCTCAAATCAGAATTATCTCGCGGTGGCAAACGCCGATGGAAATTTGAACATTTTTAAAATACTTGAACAAAACGCTCGTCGCGTCTCAAGCTGCCAGCTAGTTTTCGACCAGAGATTCAATCAAGGCATAACAGCCTGCAGCTTCTCGCACGACGAACAGCTGCTTGCTTTTGGATTGATCAGCGGGGATATAAATGTAAATTTTCTCCTTATCTTTTTTTTGTTTCTTTATTTTTCAAAACTGATCCTTCTTCTCATCTCTGATTTCAGATAATGAACATCCAAACGACACCGGATATTATAACGCTGAAGTTGCATCGCCGACCAGTAAGGCGACTGTATTGGGGACCTGTGGACATCGACGAGTACATTCTGCTTTCTTTGACAAACGAGCTAGCCTGGTGGAACGTTTCATCGTTGGCTAATCGGATACCAAGAATTAACTATGCTCCAGAGATCAGACACAGCATGGGCGAGTTACCAATAAGTTCCAACAGAGGTGCCGCTGTTCCAACTAATTCTTTAGATATGGGTAGGAAAATGAGAATTAGCAAAAGTCTGGACCTCGGCAGCGTGCAGCAAGTTGGTGAGATAGTTTCTTTAACTGACGATGTGTTTGACATTGAAGAAAGGCAAGATCCTTTGAGCGAGGCCTTGAATGAAAAAAAGAGAGGGGTTTCCAACGGCAACGAAGAAAAAGCGGCATTTTTGTGGACGAATAAAAAACCAAAGTATCCGGAAATTCCGGGGTTACTCGGGGTGATAAAACTTGACGGTAACGTCGCTAATAAAGTCCAAATTTCAGAGGATTTTACTAATTTTATTACAATTGACGGAGAAGGGTCCATTTATGATATGACCGTTCTTGGGTCGAGCAATAATATTAGAAATAGTGGTGCGGAAAACGGTAACGGGAATCATAGCACCTAGCATTCAATCAGAACCGCAAAGCATATGCATTTAAATGAGATTAGAAATTTGACGTGGTCGAGTTTTGCTAGCGGTCTGATTCTGCACTTGTTAAAGTTCACGCTATTCGGTCTCAGATCCGGAAGATTATATTGAGTTGAATTATCGACAGTTGGTTAAAATACTGAATCAACGTACAGACATTTTGCATTTACCAGAATAATTAATTTATTGTCAGAGTTACAAGTACTGCCAATGTATCGTTCTTTGGCCTCACAGTTTTTATTATTCCTACGATAATCATCTCAATGAATTATCATTAATAACTGTAAGGTACTTCAACGTTTTACCTCTTAATATTGCATTTATTTTCAGATAGAATTCAAATATTTTAAACATTGAAATGAGTAATACAGCATACATAATAACAATAATCAATTAGAAACAGCGACTGAACTAAATATTTGTGCCCTGTTTTAGCAATAGAAATTCTGATTTTTTGATACATATTTACATTTTTCTATTATTTTAATTTTTATATAACTGTCTTTAATGACACACATACCTTATTGTGATACATAAATAAATGTACTGAACGGTGCAGTATAGATTTAGCAGTAATCGAAAAGAAAAGAAAAAAAATTTTCTTCCATCAGTCGTGTATTTTGCTTGCGCATATCATGATATCACGAAGGATCTATACTCGTGAAAAGATGAACACGAGAGCCCTGATTTTATTATTATTT
Organism: Athalia cordata; assembly: GCA_963932425.1. NCBI lineage: Eukaryota > Metazoa > Arthropoda > Insecta > Hymenoptera > Athaliidae > Athalia > Athalia cordata. The sequence goes on from OZ010627.1 coordinate 5,735,713, forward strand.
TATTTTTATTTTTCTTTTATTCTTTTGAAGTTGGAAAAAACCTACAACGAATTTTGATACTCGCTGATTACTTGCTTGCTGTTATTTGCTCAATTTTAACTAATGAGTGTTGAGGTATTTCTAATAGCTATGGGTTGCAGAAAAAATTAACAAATCAAATTATACGATTAAAGCCTGAATCCCGTTCTGCAACATTTTAAATCTTCTTTTTTTTTTAATCAAAATAGAATATTATTAACAAACTTTAAAAAAAAATCCGTGTTAAATGAATAGTAAGACATATTGATTGTCATTGTATATTTTTACAAGTAGAACGAGAAAACTTTTGAAAAAAAAGAATATCGTCTAAGGAGAATAATATTATGGATAAAGTGAAATTTTTTTTTTGGAATACATAGTTTTTAGGAAAAAAGAGAGAACTACTTGTTACAGAATTGCATCATATTGGTTTCTGTTGGAAAATTTTGAATATGGATCATCGTTGCTCGACATATTTTTGCGTTCAAATATGAATAAAATGAGCAATCGTGTTTTAACATCTATTCCAGTAAATAATTTTTTCATATTTATAAATAATTATATACACCTATAATGCCTATATCTATATAGGCATGCGTAATATAATCTACATTTCAATAACCATCATCATTGTTATAGTAGTGGTAATATAGTATTATTAGTAGAATCGTTAATTGGTCGTCGTCGTTGTTTATTTTATTTCTTTTTTACTTTTTTTTTTTTTAAATATTGGTGCAATAATGAGGAATGGAAAAAAAACTAACCAATTGATCGAACTATACAATCAGTTCGATCAATGGTGATTCAGCCATGTTATGATAATCAAAGAATGTTAAAAGGTGATGGTGGAAATTGTAATTATAATGCAAGAATAGCAAAACAATAAATTATAATATTCAATTATAGTTCTCAGCAACTGTGAGAAGGAATGAATGAAATTGAATAAATAAAATGTTATATTTACGTTAATTATATAATAAAGGTGATGAACAAATTTGTGCAAATAAAAATAATCTGTAATTAATTAAATTTGTTATATTTATTATAACGATAACTACAGTAACAAGTTTTATCTGTATATTATACAAAAAATTATTCTGAATTGGATAAAATGAACAAAGATTGTTGTAGGAGTGAGTAAATGAGTTGTGAATCTTTTTTTAAGACAGCTTCGAAGATTGATATAACGTAAGATTATTGTGTTATCAAAAAATTGTATTGATATTAAAATTCGCGTCGAAGATCGCTAACATGTATTTTTATATCTTTTTGATACACATAAATATATGTATACATAAATATTATTTGTATTATGTTGCATTTGCAGAAATGTATAATCCAGATAATGAATATATGCAAATGACCTGTACATTAATTATCTGAAAATAATTAATTTTCCTAATAATCTGCGGATGTTCTTCGTGACTGCGCTATGTGGAGCTTGGATAATTTGGGCTTCAAGTTGTCGATTAATAGCAATTTATTGAAAATAAGCATCGGCTCGGAGGCGTTGCGGTAGAGTTCTAACGGATCGCAGCCAATCTGGAAATAATTTCTCGCCTCTGAGGAAACGGCAGTATAACTATAGCAGCGGGAGCACCGACGATATCCTCGGAGGAAAGAGAAAGAGAGAGATTGAGGTATGACGGCCATGGGCGAAGATTGTTATTTGCTAATTGATTTACGAATGAATCCCATCGAGATATCTCAATTTTTTCGCTTCTGTTGCCATTATTTGACGATAACTCAATCGATTCGATGGATAGGTCAATTTGGCTTGCAGATTCGAATTCCTGGTATGAAAATTTAGGGAAGAATACCAAAATACCATGTAAAACTCGATAAAAAACATAGTTGATTTTTGGCCCAAAATTTTGGCTTAGGATTTTTTCGATTTTAGGGCGAAAAATGAAGTATTTTTAAAATTGATTGTAGGACGCTTTTCTGATGTATTTTTGCGCCAGGAATAAGAATCCGCCGAGTAAATTCAGCTTAGAGTAATATTTTCCGAGATAACTAAATTCTTCCGCAGCTGCAATATACGTTTATCATGTATACTCACCTCTGTTTGATTTTTTTTCCAGGAGACAAACGAGCAGCCCACGATGCAGTTTGGCCCCTCATTGAGAATCAAGGACTATCCTCGGAGTATCTTCAAAGCCAACAATTTGCCGATAATTTGTTTAAATAAGTCATGATATATATATGATCGTTCTCAATACATTTTTCTGCTTAAGGACTGTCAAATTGATATTTTAATGTTAATCGAAATAAAAGTATTGTATATACTATTGTAACTCATCATAATCGTATAAGTAGGAATGAATATAACTGAAAAATGAATCCACAATAGGTATTGCGATGTCTTCACATGTATTTTCCACCGTTAATTTATCAATAAACATTAACTAGTATCAATACACGATTGTTCAACTATTATTGATCGCATCCCTGCACACCTCCTTCACTCATATTTGTTGTTGGCAAAATTCCTAGATCATATCGTACATGATATCATACATCATCACATGCATGCATGCAGGCATATGCAGGCCTCATCATTTGTTCGGCACACCCTATCATACATGATGGCATACATCATCAGACACACACGCATGCTTGTCATCATGCTCTATCTCGGAATGGCTCCTCGCCTGTCCTGTTCTCCTGATACCAAACTCGATTTTTGGGCAAATTTACCAAACCGGAAGTGATAAGGTAGATCCCTACAATACCGGCCCTGAAAATGCAAGGCACATTTTGGCCAAAAATTTATTTTGGTATCAGGAGAACAGGACAGGCGAGGAGCCAGTTCATCCAGCCATCAAGTGCATGCATGTGTATGCATGTGTATCGCATCATGCTCGTCTGTCGATCGATCAATAGATCATATGCGTATCCATGCAGGCCTCATCATGTGTATGCATGTGTATCGTATCATAGTCATCTACCGAATCGTTAATAGATCATATGCGACTGCGTGCAGGCCACGTCATGTGCATCTATGTGTATTGTATCATGCTTCATCTCAACCGGAAGTGATAAGGTAGATCGCTACAATACCGGCCCTGACAATTCAAGGCACATTTTGGCCAAAATCTGAATTTTGGTATCAGGAGAACAGGACAGGCGAGGAGCCAGTTCGAAACATCCAGCCATCATGTGCATGCATGTGCATGCAAGTGTATCGCATCATACTCGTCTGTCGAATGATCAATAGATCATATGCGTATCTATGCAGGCTTCATCATGTGTATGCATGTGTATCACATCATACTCATCGACCGAATCGTTAATAGATCGTATGCGATCGCGTGCAGGCCACGTCATGTGCATCTATGTGTATTGTATCATGCTTCATCTCAACTGGAAGTGATAAGGTAGATCGCTACAATACCGAGCCTGAAAATGCAAGGCATATTTTGGCCAAAAATTTATTTTGGTATCAGGAGAACAGGACAGGCGAGGAGCCAGTTCGAAACATCCAGCCATCATGTGCATGCATGTGTATCGCATCATATGCATGCGACCAGGCATTTCGAGTCAGGGTCCGATGTCGTGATGTGTTGCTTATGCATGATGTTAATGAGAAATGCATGCAGGGGTGTAATCAATAAGAATCAATTAATCAATTTGGAAATAGCGGTTCGTTTATTGATAAACTATGCAGGTAGGATACATTTAAAAATTGCTTCATTACAATATTCATTACTGTGTATATCAAAAATGTTTTGATGTGATTCACGAGATGTATGTTCAAATATCGCTCCAGCAATTCTAATGAATACAGGACATGAAGAGACATAGTCACTTAATCATACGTTCACAATTATTCGCTATACATTTATGATAATCAACTTCTGAATTGGAAAACTAGTGGACGTAAATACACTTCCTGTTGAAGGCAAGGAGATGCTCGTCAGCAAATGCACCATCCTGGCACTGGCCCCGTGCAGCGAGTCCGTACGACTGCTGACTTCTTGGAACGTCAGATGTCCTGGAAGTACTGAAAAAAAAAAGAAGATATCTCGATGAGCATTGGTTCTGGCTTAACTTACTCGACGGATTCGTGTTCCTTGCATAAAATTACGTTAGGAAACACTTGCGCAATTACTACTCAGTACATTTAATTTCTCGCGATTTTTACACTTCAAACGCAAAAAATCTAAAGCCTATAGCCTATACAAATTCATTGTATAGAATTTAATGGATGTCAAATCATTTGTAATTTAATGACAATTAATACAAAGTATAGATATGAATAAAGGAAATGATGAAACAAGCAAGTTACTCTCATATACATTCTATTATATCATTTATTTTATATAAACATTTGATACAGTTTTTTCATTTTGTTGTTTCCATTTCGGATTACCACGTTTTCTTATCATCTCATACTCTTTTCTTATTTCTTCCAATTGTTTCTCTTGCCAGCAATCGGGAGTTAATTTTGATTATGTGAATAGATTTTTCATGAGATTCCACGCTATATACTTTTCGATTAACTTTCAATAATTCTTCATCATGTGGAATAAAATAGTCCGGGGACAATAATAATCGGTATTATTTTTATTATTATCATGATCAATTCATTACAATACTATCATTATGCATGTAGAGTTCGGAGTAGTAAACTGAAAATAACCGATGGTGAATTATCATTCGTTTGTATTTCATAATTATTTTTTTCCTCATCTTTTCCTTTGTTTGGCAGGATTTACATGTACAGTAAATTTATCAACAGTAGTAAGTATATAATATTTTCATTGATATCGTTGATCGTAGAATAAGGTAATTATATGTTATAATAATCGAAACAGATTCTGATTGATAAATATTATAATTATACTGTTATTCATCATTTATTCGGCTTCAAACCGTCTTTCCATTTTCATATGCCTGTACAATGTATATACGTACATATTTCGTGCGATTTAAATAAAATTGGTTAATCTTATATTTGTTATATAGTAGATATCTTCCATTCTGCTCTGTTTACTTCAATCCAACATAATAATAATAATAATGGTAATAATAATGATAATAATAGTAATAAAGATAAAGACAATAATCATCATAATAATAATAATAATATTGGTAATAATTCTAATAAGAATACCGATAATTACGCTTCGATCGCTTACAATTATTGTACTTTAAACATTATGTATAATGTATGGTATAGATACAATGTAAGGGTATTGATATACAAAACGTTATAGTTATAGTTCGTTTAACGAGGATTCTCAGTATCTCTTTTCTTCATTGCTAAAGTTTCGGTTTTATTGATTAATTTTACTCTTTCTTCTCTTAAAATAATAGCTATATATTCAATGGTTATATTAATTTTTATCAGATTTTTTCTTGGTTTTCTTTTTCTTTTTTTAAGTTTATCATTTTAGGCTCGTTCTATCTCGTCCACATTTCTACCTCTCTTCTCTTTGTTTCATTTGTAAATTTAATTTACAGTGAATATACAATCGCGACATAATGCGATAACCGTGTGATGACTTGAAGAGCGAAAAAAATGAAAAAAAAAGTAAAAAGAAATCTAAAAATAAATTCGAACAATAAATGAAATAAAATAATTCGTGTTCAAACGTAATATATTTTTGGGGCGTCATTTTTTCTTTTTTTTTCTTCGATCGTAAATGTGCAATTATACATGTAACTTACATACCGTATAGGTAGAACTCTTTATATGATGGCGATGTTCTCAATTGCTTCCTTCTTGTTTTTGACTGATTCATAAAAATAATAACAATGGTAATAACGACATTAATAATAATGATAGTATTCGTAATAATTATAATAACAGTGATAATGACAAAAATAATAATAATAATAATAATAATAGTAATATTACACGTTACAGTTAGTGTATGTATAAGGATGTTATCACGAACGTGAAAATTGTTAAATTATTAAAATTTTCTTTAGCACGTAAAGTATATATCTAAGTTTATGTATTATGTGTATAATATGTATATTATTATGATTTATATAATTGTAAATATATAGTACTAATAATTCGCATCATTATACAATGGACTAGACTTGATTACTTATAATTAATAGTAGTAGGTTTGTCTTATAATTCGATTATACAAATATTGCAATAATTGAAAGAGATTGATGAAGAAAAATAGAAGAAGAAAAAGAAAGAAGAATCAAATCTAATAATTAATTAAACAAAGTATTTAACAATCGGGGAGAAGACACAAATTTACCAGAGGTCTTTTTTTTCTTGTAGTTTTCATGCAACCAGAGTATGGACATTATTGAGATACAAGTGTCTACCGCCCTCACCTTCAACGTTAAAAAATTATTTCAGTTCGAGCGAGAAAATTTTTTTTGCATTATCTTTTCCGAAGAACCGAGAGAAGAACTTTACGTTCCGATAGAACGGGAAGAAAACTCGTGTGCCATCAGAGTCTGATGAGACAGCATGTGAGAGAATATGTCAATTAAATGTTCGAACGAATCGAATTCCAAATATTACATCGTAATACAAAAATTGAAGAATTATAATGAAATTAAGCGTTTGAAATTTGACATTCACTTAATAGTTTCATTTCATTTAAATCGAAAAATTTTCATCATTGTCACGATTATTATTATCATTACTATTACCGTTATTGTTAACGTTGCTAATATAACTTTGAAGGATAAGGGCGTTACAATCAACTGCCTAAACTTATGGAAGGCTCATCTAGCGCTGCTAAACATCGATAATTGATTAATAATTAACTTAATTGATAATATACTATATTAATATACGTGTGTGTACATAAATAGTATAGGTAAACGTGTTTATGTATGATTAGTACATGTATAACGTGTATCATATGTGTATATTACATATGTATGAATTAATTAAGTACAAAAATTACAAACTTATTAACAAAATGTTGGCAAGACTTTTTATGCGGGTTACGGCCGAATTTTCAACAACAGGCTAATAATATATATTTCAATTAGTTACGCAATAATTTATGATCAAATGATTTTAATTGTTTTTTTTTAATTTTAATCATGGTTTCTGTTTTCAATAGTAAGTATAGATTTTTTGTTCAATCGAAAATTTTCTTTCAATAGATCTTTACAATTTTTTCAATTTCATCGTTAGCGGCTGCTGTTTTTGGAATTTAAATATTATTATTTTGTTGTTGCTAATCATCATTATTAATATAATTGTTATTATCATTATTATTATTGTTGTTATCATTATTAGCATTCATATTCGTATTATTATCATTAGCGTATTAATTATTAAAATTATTAAAATTATTATAATAATTATTATTATTATGTTTATTAATATTATTAATTAATATGAATACGAATGTTCTTATAGTTGATACTACAATTAATTTCATTATTATTATTATTATTATTATTATTTTATTTTCCCTAAACGAATGTGGAGAATATGATTATACGCGGGACATGAGAGAAGAAATTAAAAAGGAAAAAATCCAGGAGCTTCGTCTGTTTTCTTTTTTTTCCCTACTGAATTTGATTTTTCATCAGTAAGAGACAATTTTTGTATAATCTGTGATTATCATACATAATGTAGTTATTGCTCTTGCTTTATTTGTGTGTTAAATTCTTTTTTGTCTTTTATATTTCGTAATTGTGATAAATTTTTTTTTCATTCACTGTTATTTTTATGTATAATATCTTATACGGGTAAAATTTCATTATATTAAATTACGTTAATTTATTATATAAACAATTTTTTTAGTACGTCTCTGACGATTTTTGTGTCGATAAATTATACAATTACTTTCATAATCGCAACCAACACTTATCACAGAATACGTATATCATTATCATTATTATTATTGTTATTATTATTACTATTATTATTATTGTTGTTATTATTATCATTACCATTAATATCATTTTTTGCAATGTTATGGTTGTTATGATTACCATCATCATTACTAATAACAATATTCTTATCATGACGGTTATTGTAATTTTTATAATTATTTGAAATTATGTAAGCGCGATATTATTAATTATTATTAATAATTTATGAATTGTTTCTTTAATTTCTCTTTAATTTCTATTTTATGTAAATGTATACACATATTTCATATATACCATACGTTATACCTATGTGTGTATAGAAATTAATGTCATAATTATACACGTTTCGATAACGTATATTATATATATATTTATATATTTGTTTTTTATTTATAAATTATGTACCTATAAGTATATATATTTATTTGTTTATTTATTTGTTTATTTATATTACGAGTGTTGCGTTTAATTTTTATTCAGATATTTAGGTACAGTAAGTTTGTGCTTCTACCGAAATTTGTTAATATAACCCTATGTGTGTATAAATAAATCGATTAAGTTTTTGTCATCCTTCAATTGGTTGATCGTAAAATTTATCGATTATTTAATCCCATCATTTTGATTATAAGGTTATAAGGATAACCGATGTTATGGAGCTTTCCACCAGGACCTTAATGTTAAGAAAAAAAACGTCATGCAGCGACGGTTGAATGTCCCTTCGTGAAATCATCCGTTGAAATCACAGGCATTAATTACCCATTAGACGTACAATTACGAATTTCGAATCGATTTTCAAAGTACCCCAATTTTTCGAATCGTGTAGCTATGTGTTTGAATATTCATAATGTACGTATGTCGATCGGATAAGGCATTATTTTATATCATATACGATTGGTATAATTGGTAATTTTGTGTACTTATATCGTATCGTGATTGAGTCTCGGTTGCTTTCAATAATTGAATTAAATATCATTTATATATTACAATTTTGCATACAGCTGTCGTGGGTTATAATGGGAAGTAATGTAGCTGCGGATGATTACGTGACTACATTTTACTCGTTATCTTGATACCAGAAGAAGCCTCCACGGCGTTGCATCTGTAACAAAATAAGAACAAGAAAAACAATAATCATTTATTCGAAGTCATAACGAGTGCGGTCCATAAAAATCGTATTCGTTTAATCTGCGGTCGTTAAATAACACATTGGTAAATCTGAAATTTTTTATATTCTCAAAACCCATCTCAGATCCTTACCTTCAGCGTCTCTTCGGCACGACGATACCCATCAAAAACCATCCATTTGCACATCAGCGGATTTCTTCCCCCGTAATCGATAGCTATCGCCCACTACTGGTTGAGCAGGGTGTTGGTCACCTCAGAGATGGACAGCAAAGGACTCCCGGTGTCCGGCTTTGAATCTGCGGGCCCATTATTTGACCCACAACGTGATGATGGTGGTGCCCCGGATGGTAGGATACGGTGTTGTTGTTGTTGTTGTTGTTGTTGTTGTTGTTGTTGTTGTTGTTGTTGCTGTTGTTGTTGCTGCTGTTGTTGTTGTTGTTGTTGCTGCTGTTGCTGCTGCTGGTTGTGATGCTGGTGGACGTGATGCTGTTGCTGCTGGTGTTGTTGCTGCTGCTGGTGGTGCTGCTGGTGGTGGTGGTGTTGCTGCTGGTGGTGATGGTGGTGCTGCTGCTGTTGTTGGTGTTGCCGGTGACCGTTTCCTGATGCATCTGTTGAAGACTGTTGTTGCACGTCCCCAGCATTACCCCGGGGGCAATTCCTCCCCCCGGTGACGTGCTGCAACCAAAAGAGAGGCCCTTCATCATCAGCTCAAGAGCGCCCTTGATCGTAACATGGCTCTTTTTCTTTCTATTTTTCTTTTCTTTCTAAACGAGACGCTCTTCATCCCTTTAAAGTTTCCCTTTCTCATCTTTCTCTTTCTCTCTTTTTCTCACTTTTCGTTTCTCTTGGAACGTCAAGATCCGCCCAATCGTGTCGGCGCGATTATTTCAGATTTGCCAGCTGATAGTTTTAACCAAAAAGAAAACAAAAGAAAAAAGTAACAGAAAAATTGCAGGGACTACAGTTTCAATAATGATTGACCGTTTTAAGGAAGCTCTGTTTTTATATACGGACCCGTTTACCCCGATAACTCCCAGACAATGAGTTTAATGTATCCCACAGATCTTTTTTTTTTTTTTTTTATAAAAAAATTCGTCTCTTCAATATTGACCCTATGACTATCTTGCATTACCCCATGACTGAACAATTCGCTGTGTCAAAGAAGCTATTAAAAAGAAAGAACTAAAAAACGAAAAAGGAGATCATCAGGGATGGTGACACTCACTGGGGGGCACATTGTGCTGCGTGCCTAGTCGCGGGCGGTGCGGGGTGGTTCTGGTGGTGCTGGTGGTGCTGGTGATGGTGATGGTGATAAGGAGGATAGTACTGGTAGTGATGATGGTGGTGTTGAACTCCTTGCCATACCTCCGCTCCTCCCTCGGGATGTCCATGACCCGGATGAGGAGGATGAGGAGGATATCCAGACGTCGCATAGTGCGCCGCACTGACGGCATATTGTTGATGATGTTGGTGTTGACCGTGTTGACTCTGTTGCTGTCCCTTATTTCTCGTAGGACTAGAAGATCCCGCTGAATTATTTGGCTGCCCACTTGGCGAAGTTTGCTTCCACTTACAATCACCATTAACAGAGTTCATCTCCGCTAGCGATTTTAACGGATCAGCAGCGCTCTGACCTCCGGTACTTTGAACATGAGTTTGACTGGGGGGGCTGTAAGTACCGTTATTTCTTGGGGGTGACCTCGAAGGTGGTGCTCCCCACATGAGAACCGTCTGTCTGGGAGCTTCTCCACCATAAATAACGTCCGGTTTGACGTCCTCCATTTTTGGTGTCAATACTCCGGTACCACCGGTTACTGGCGAACTTCCAGCCGAATTACTCGAAGATGCGCCACCCTCTAGGGAATGACGACTTCCGGGTCCATGTACCACGGAAACACTAGCGACTGGACTAGCCGCGTAAGGAGACCCTGCGCTGCCGGGATGATGTCTAGCTTCAACGTATCCGTATTTAGGTGAGTCTCCGAGTTGTTGACAATATATTTTATCATCAGCTCCCTTTCCTGCCGATGTCAACTGATGGGGATCGTAAGTTGGAAGAGAAACGTCTATAAAACCATTATAAGCACCAGTGGTTGCGTGGTACTCTGGATAATATGAACCCAGAGGTCTGTACTGGAAGAGATTTTCAGTCGCCGTAAGATACCGGTTATCCAACGCTCCAGCGGGATACAAGGTCTGATGATAGTTCCCCGTGTGTCCAATGTACGTTGTTAATGAAGGATCCGTAGTGGCAGCGACCGCCGTAGGGGCGTAGGGCGTCGGATAAATGTTGTTCAGGTTACTGTAAGCGGCTGCAACAGCGGCCGCTGCACTTGTATCTGCCGCGAGATAGTCGACAGATGCAACTGTAGGAGTAGCTGGTGGTGAGGCGGACGATTGACTGCTCAGTTTCGTTCGTTTTCCACGACACGTGGATAGGAAGTCACGGAGTTGAGTTTTGTAGCGACGATTCACTCGTTGAGGAGTCGGTTGGGCTGGTAACGCCGGAGTAATTCCTGACGACGGTAAACTATCGCTGTCCGAAAAGTAACTGTTGGTCAACCCTGCGTCCAGATAGCTGACCTTGAAGTCCATGGTTCGTTTGCCCAGAAGATCGCGACCCTCTTCTTCCCTGAGAACGAGAAAAAATTTGATAAAAAAATTAATTCAAGAAAAAATCAAAGATTGCAGCGATTACTGTTGAGTAGGAGATGCACTCACATGAGCGGGCGATGAGTGCTGATGACAAAATCTGGCTTCGAATTTTTATACACCAGACGAGAGCTCGTTTGAAGCCACTGCCAACCTCCGTCCTTTGTTTGGTACCTATAGGCGATCATGCCAGAAGCTCCGGTTTTGAGTACTGAAAACCAAAAAAATGAAAAAATGATCACGATGTGGTGATTTTTTGAATACATTTTTTGCGCTTCTCTTCATTTCTATCTGATGCGAGGTAAATAAGACTCACGTTCTTGATGAGCGCTCGCAACGTATGCTAGATCATCGTAATGTACGAGATCATATCCTCCAAGGTTTGCCAATTCAGCATCGGAATAACCAAGCAGCATCTTTCCTCTTTGGTCCATCGAAACAAGAGCAAGGTCCAATTTGTGTTTACTCTTAAACATCACTTCCTTCTGCGGCACCTCCAGCAACGAGGGTGGACCGAATGGCGTACAAAGTGCGAACAACGCCAACGGTGGATCTTCCGTCTTACGATTTTGACCATGAAGTACCTTAACCCTACCCCTGATGTCCAGGCGCTAAAAAATCAACGAAACAAAATAAATGAATAACGTCGATCTTATAATATCGGAGAAAAATGAAAAACGATCGTAATTTACGTCGTAGTTATAATAAAATATTATGAGCCTGCAGTGTTTGAAAAGTCCGAGACTCGATAGAATTTCGTATATTAGACTACGTAAGGTATAAGGTACTTTACGCACAAGCCTGCGTACTTGTACTCCGCATTTTATTAATTTTGATTTTCGTTTCTTTTCTCTTTTATGTTTTCATACACAACATTCCTCATACGCGTTTAAACGCACGTTGAACGCGCCCCGAGTCGAAACGACTTATCGGGGTCTCTAACAGTATGACTAATAGCCTCGAAAATAACATTAACGGGACGATCGTAATACACGCGACACGACCTGTATGATGTATGCACATACTGCACACATGTCCGCATAGAAAATGTGCTTCATTCATGTATTAACACATTATTTCGCGATATCCATATGCGATAGACATAGCGTAAAATAGCGTATTTATTCATCGAGTTTTTTACTCGAACAAGCGAGGGAGAAAAAAATGATTTTCAGCCGAAGGGTTAGAGACACGATATTAGTTACCGGTCGATTGATTATAGCAGGTTGTACTTATAAATCTTTGTGAGTCATTCAAAAATCATAAAATCTAATTTAGAGCCAATAAAAGATGCGATCATGAGTCGTCGCAGGAAGCCTCTACAAGAGTCGTACGACGAGTCTACATTGGTAAAACATTTCATTTTGACTCAAAGCTAATTATCATCATAAATGTCGTAGTTTATTTCATTTTTCATTTTCTTCTTCACTTTTGCTTTTTTTTATCTCAAGGAGGTATATATAATAAAGTTCATAGTAGCCGCTTAATTTATTACAATTAATTTACGATAAATATATCTTGGTATTTTGTCAGAAATTTATTATCAACGATGTTAATAATTCGCCGACACGGCGATATCACGGTAATCGTCCATCGAACGGTCAATCGATTGAGTCGTTGTTTAAAAAAAAAGAACAAAAAATATACAAATGAAAAAAAAAGGGGAAGTAATGCGTACGAAACTTGTACATACATCATCATACGGTGTATGTTATACGTATACTTTACAACGGATCGAGTGATTAAGATCCTCATTGCACGAACGATAAATGCATTTCTCTGCAAAAATTTTTTTCTTTTTTTTTGGTTTTCCAACGTCCAATAATAGCTATGAAACAAGGCGTCAAACTGTGACCGATGTACCTACACTGTATGCGCTGTACATGAGATTCTGGATAGCTAAAAAAAAATAATTTGAAATTTTTTGGATTCTTCGTATATAATCGGATTGTTGGTATCGCAGCGATCGACTTCTGTTTTTTAGTTCTTGCTCATATTACTATACATACATATACGTTTATAAAGTTGTACTATTTCGTATTGTTATACTCTAAATGGTTGTGCATATATGGTTTTGTAAACGTGAAACGATCTGCTTTTGCAGACGTTGCTCCTGGACGCAGGAGCCGTAAAGCTTTTACGATTACAGTTTCATTTTCATAAACGTCAAAGCAACCGCTTTTTTGCCGTGACCAAAGAGCACTACATGCGCACATTCTGTACCAACGATGATGATCTCCATATCGTTGTGTAGTAGCTCTTCGCTCTGACGGCATACCGACTCAACTTGGCTGGCGCCTTAAGACACCGGAGTCCGAAACCTTCACGCCTTTCCTCTTCTACTTTATTTTATTCAACTTTATTTTAGTTTCTCTTCAGTTCTTTTTTACCTTTTTTTTTTTTTTTCCTTTGGCTCTAACATTTCTTTTATTATCTTTTCTCGGTGGTAAAACACAGCGGTGTTTGCTGTGAGATAATTAGTGTTTTGCTTCTGTCTCCGCGACGCCCTCACACAACAGCTGTACCATATATAACCGACCCTGTCTGCTGTCTAGATTTTTTTGTTCATTTTTTTTTCGAATTTTTTTCTCCTTTTTATTCACTCGGATCGGAATTAATGTTGAGAAAAGTCTGTGATTTTTTATCCCTCACGACTTCGAAGGCCGAAAATTTTTCCAAACTGACCCGCTCTCCGTCCTAGGCCATTGGGTGATATTAGGCATGCTACGTACTCGTTATGTTAGTTATTTGAAATCTGAGTTCTCGAAGCCGCGGTGGTTTAGTACTGGAGCGGTGAAAGAAACAAGGGAAAAAGCAATTACCTTAAGAGTCCAAGACTCTTTTAAACCAACGCTAAAGGTTTACCCGTTCATATACGAGAGACAGAAATGGATGGAACTACGAAGACGACTCTTCTTTTATGACAGTGAAATTATTAATTACTGTTTTGTATACCACCGCCGTCCACCACCACAAACGCTTTCATTTTGTTGATGCAATTCAGAATGCAGACTACTTCTGCAGCTCTAAAACAAGCCCGGGATAAACGAGTGACCGTGGAGAGCAACGTAGAATAATATACGTACTATATAATACATGCCTGGATTATATATCGGGTGTCTAATTTTAATCGAAAAATTTCCTATCGGAATTATAATCAATTTTTATATCCTACCGCCATTCGCCGTATGGATCTTCTAAATTTTTACTTCTATCGTCAGCCAAGTCAAGGACATTTGAATGCAACGGTTTCGAAAGATCAATGTGGCATTGACCTTCAGCATGGAATTTGGATTTTTTTCAAATTTACAACTCTCGATAGATTACTCAACATCGAACAAAATAAAAAAAAAACGAAACAAGAAATTGCGGTGTCCAAAAAGTTATCCCTTTAGGAATCGTCGTCACGCTTACCAGAAATCCAGAAGTGTTATCTAATAGGCACCGGAAGCGTACGGTAAAGCTTCGTTCCAAGAGGTTTCCGTGCTGAGGTGCTAATGCGTCGTTTAAAGGAAGACCCGCACTTTCGGTAGGTAGGAAGGAATTCCACATCAATTGCCTTTGCAATTCTTCTCTGTCCTCGCTGTGAACCAATTCGTAAACACTCTGATGGACGATGTCAGACTGAAACAAAATTAGAAAACGATTCATGTAAAATAAATGTATATTTGATCGAGTTTCGTGATTGAGAGAATCGCAAATAGTTGAATGAAAAAATCGATGAGTTATGAAAATATTCCCATCCCGTAGAAAAATATTTATTCATCCTTCAAGAAGAGCAGAGTGGCGCAGTGGAAGCGTGCTGGGCCCATAACCCAGAGGTCCGTGGATCGAAACCACGCTCTGCTAGGACGATTGTTTTAGTTTTTTATTTTAATTTTTTTCATTCCAAACTTAACTTCGTATCTTTTGTTAGGTCTTCCGATCATGTGTGGGGAAGGTGTGAATTATTGAACGGTAATTGGACGATGATAAGCTGAGGACTGGCTCGAGCCCGGCTGTTGAAAAATAAAAAGCAAAAAACAAACGCGCTTTATGATATGTGTGTATAATAAGGATATAAGGATATCCAGCCTCGTATAATCATCCGGATTATTAAGGATTTATATATTATATGTGTATACCAACCTAGTTGGGAGTCATTATAAGGCTGTTTAATAACCAATAATTAAGTACTTAGCGAGGAGTGATATAACCAATTAGCGATGATCGAGTAGAACTACCTGTATACGTGCGATGCACGTCTAAATGTTGCCTCGAAGGATTCGAGAGGACATGAAGCTGAGTAGAAATAGAAGGAATTATACGCACTCTTTAGAGTCTGGTTACCCACACACTGGGCGTCGCTTATTATTGGTTATGAATGATAGCGTCCTTATAAATGCATAAAGGGCCCATAAAGCATCCGGACCAATGGCAGAACGGGAACGAACCTCGCGGCGATTCGAGAGAAGACGAAGAAGAAGAAGAATGAGAATAAGAAGACGAAGAAGAAGAAGAAGAAGAAGAAGAAGAAGAAGAAGAAGGGGGTTATGGAAGGTGAATTGAGGGGTGGAGGGGGAAGAAGTTGGGCCCCCTCGTGGGAGCCTCGGGGCCTTAGTGTGTGGATAGGTGTGTACGTGGATTCTAGATGCCCGGTCGTTCCTTGAACGCCCCCCCGCAGAGACTCGCGAGGATCCCCGGCGAGGATGATTTTGTTTGTTCTTGTTTTAATTATAAACCGATATTCCCGCGTGGTTTTAAGTCCCCATGCGGAGTTGCGGGGACTACCGAAGATTGTATGAATATATATGTATACCGACGAATATAATGTACAAACTCGATGGATCAGATCCTTCGATACCTGCTGCATAAGGCCCAATTTCAAACAACACCGCGCAAGGCACGATCACCCCTTCATCCCTCGATTATTAGTTACCTGTTGGGATCTACGAGGAACATATACGACTACCTGATTATCATTTATCGGGTCCCACGATCAGCCCGTTTCTACTCTTTCTTCTCTTTCGATTGTTTTTTCATTTTGCTTCATTTTTTAAGAGCTCGTAAAAGTCTCTTATTAGTATTTGACGAACGTAAGTTTGATGATATGAAATTTGATCGATCGTCGCAGTAAAATTGATTAATTCCTTTGACGATCTTCTGATTTTTAAACTATTTTACATCCGGTATAATGATTTATTGCTCGCAGGATTCGACGATCCGCGTATCGTTACCGCGTCTCTATAAATGGATGAATGTAATCAGGTGATTTTGTAACGTTTGCAAAAAAAATCTTGTTCAAAACCTTAAGGACACCCTTTAGACATTTATATGGCAGTAAATCCCGGTTGCTCTCTCTTCGCGGATCCAGGTTTTAAATATTATGGTGGAACGGTATATCAAACGACCCTAACGAATAGGTTATTTGTTATTCGACCGTTGTATATGAATAACTCGTCGATAATTCATCGACCCTATACATATATCTATAATATATATGCGAGTATATAAGTATATGATATATCCCCATATCCACCTACCTATATTCCTATACCCCACAGAGCCACGCGCACGACTAAATCCCACATCATCGACCTGCATATCCCTATATTATAAGATTCATTCTCGTTCACGCATATATTGCATATAATACCTACGTCAATTATTATTCTCATTATTTTTATGAATCGAAAAATTCTCAAAATTTCACTTCAATTATTAATTCACTTTAATTATTATCGGAGTGCCTATCAAATCTTCGTACACGTTTTCGATATCATCACAATTTTGCAGTACGAGAATACGTGGAAAAAATTAAAAATTTTACTCTCGGCATTCCAAAAAGCTCAAAAAAAAATGTCGACAAATTTTTACGACTATAATCAGAAACGGTTGATATACTATATGGGGCACATTTACACCATATAATACGCTACACGGTATATCCCATGCGCACGTGACCGCGGTAATAAATAATAAATGAATAAATAAAGGAATAAATAAATAAATAAACAAACAAATGAATATATATGATATACATGTAATAATACAATATCATGAAATATTATATTGAACGAGCTATTGCCTTAAGGAATGGCGAAGGATGTGCAGAGAGCCGAGGAGCGGTGAACTGTACGCACAGCGCGGGATGGTTTTACGATCATCTTTCGCCGTTAATTAAGAGCTTGTAATTATTTAGGTGATAGAACGTGGCTCGCGCACCCCCGCGGGCTGCGGTCTATATTTCCTCAAGGTAACTCCTCCGCCTCCGCCTCCACCGCCGCCGCTTCTTCTTCCTCTTAGTTTTTTTTTCGCTTCTATCCCTGCACCATACACAATAACGTCTCCCAGGCTTGATCCTTTCTTAAAATTTATATTTCTTTTCTATTCAAAAACTATCGTTCTTTTTTCTTCTAATTCTTCTAATTATCGTGTCCTCTTTTTTATCTTACCTACCAATTTTCGTTTCCTTCGTTTTTGTGAAGTTGAGGAGAGAAGAGAGGAAAGAAAAAAGAAAAAAAAGAAAGATTCGCACGACGTCTTTGCAAATCAATTTTAAGCGTGCTCCATTTGTTATGATGGAGTGAAAAAAAGAACAGAAAATAAAACAAAATACGAAAACGAAGAAATTAGACAAAAAAAAACTAAAAACCGACTCTTCGTTATTGTTGAGAGTGTAAAAGAAATTTGAAATCGACCAAGTAATCGAGATAATATCGTGATGAAGAGTGAATAATGTACACCGTGCAACCTCCCCCTCCCTCCCTCTCTTTATCTTTTATCTTCATCTTTTTTGTTTTTCTTTATCTTTCTCAAAGCTCTCGTGTTTGAGCACTCAATTACCAAGAAGAATTATGAAGCCGCGATGCCCGAGGCGTACTATGTATACTATAAAAGAAAAGGTTCAGTACCTACGGTTTCTGCTATATTTATATAGGCAATATACCCATACATTTATATATCTATATGTTTATATATATTAGGTGGGAAACATACCCTATACGAATAAGCAATCCAACCTTATTATGAACAACCTAAACTGGTATAATACGGACTGCGTGCGATTCACCCCCCTCTTCCAAAACTCGATGCAGTATATAATAACGTCTTCATTAGACCTCATTTATTCATCAATATTATACGGCCAACAATAAGCCAATAATAATAATTCAACACAACCATGAGATCAATGGGATCAATGGGATGTTCGATCCTGATGGTAAATGAGCACTTATAGAACATCGATCGTTATTTTTACACGGCCAAATGTTATCATAAGATTCTTCGTTATTTCGCCTCGATTGAATTTTTCATTTTTTTGATCCAATTAATTGAAAACCAAATTTGTATAATTTTAATATTTCTGTTCTGAATTCTCACCTGATGGAAGCCGAGGTAACTTTCGATGCTGTGCGTAGCGAAGAATACTTCCCCGTCACACGTCAGGATAAGGAGAAACCCGTTGAGGGCCTGTAACAAAAAAGAAGGAAAAAAAATTAATCAAACGATATAAAACATGGTTAGAATTAGGATTTTTTGAAATTTTAGTTTTTTTATTTTCTTTCGTTCGGATTCTTTTTCGTTGTATCGTATCGAGGACCGTACGAATTACGAACGGTTAGGTATAGTCGAAGTCGGAAAGGAGGTGAAACGAGCGGCTACAGAAGCGGCCTACGATGTTAAGGCCAAATATATTATTTTGTTTTATTTCGGCATAGCGCCGTACCAGGCACTGGTATAACCCCAGATATCCTCGACCACATAGAGAAAGGTACCCCCTAAACCCTCTCTACATTCAGCTACCGAAATATCACGAAATGGAGAGTACAGAGTTAATCAAAAAAAGTTTGATCATTTTCCGTACACCGTTATTTCCAAGTTACTTGATTACCCGCTCATCAAGAGACTCGGTAGAGTCTCGCGCCAAGTACATTCAAACGAACGTGCGGACTACCGAGTATCTTTACTGCTAGGGGATCGAGAAAGCGCTGTACGGCCAACCGTTCTATAAAGTATCTCCGAAATCATAAGCATTTCGGGAAATTTGGATGCACTTTTGCGATATAAATCGCGGACGAGCTCTCATTTAAGCGTAATTTCAATAACGTCAGTGGTCGGAGAGCTGAGGTATGATAATTCTCTGATTCTCTGATCACCGTTAGGCTTGTTTCACGATTAAGCACCGCCGTCATCGTCGGACGGTAGCTATATGTTATCTGAAAACCAAACCTTTTCACATAAATGGTATAGAAGGGAAGCCGCGGCTCGCGTAATATTCCTATCAAAGCTAGCTCCTGTCAATTAGGAAAAAGGTTGTTATTCCCGTCCGCCTAGCAGGTGGCGTCACCGTAGCCGGTACACTACGGTACACGTCTGATTTCTTACAGAGTCGGCTACCGCACAGCGACTCCTTTTCATTGGGCCCCAGGAAAATGGCGCTCTCATGGCTACCGTTCAAAAATTTTTCTTACCCCGTCAAACCATAATTAACACTGCAATATTCTCCAACAAGATACAAAAAGTTATGAGATCCCCCCAAAAGGCACCTACGGTGCAAAAAACTTCGCCAAGTACATTCAATGTTTGAAAAATTCATTAATAATAAGAAAAAAAGAATCCAAATCAATTATTGTGCCAACTGCCAAGTACATGTAACTATGCATCGTGTAAAAATATAGAATTGGAAAGTAAATCAATGAGAATCAATTCAAAGAATCAGAAAAAAAATAAAATAAAATAAAATAAAATAAATGAAATTTAAAAAAAAAATCCAAAAAACAAATTGGAGGTAGTGGGACTTGGCGGGCTTTTTCGGAAACAAAATCTAGAATTTTTTCATGGCAATATAACATTAGCCCGCCAAGAACCACGTACTCCAATTTGTTTTTTGGATTTTTTTTTTAAATTTCATTTATTTTATTTTATTTTATTTTATTTTTTTTCTGATTCTTTGAATTGATTCTCATTGATTTACTTTCCAATTCTATATTTTTACACGATGCATAGTTACATGTACTTGGCAGTTGGCACAATAATTGATTTGGATTCTTTTTTTCTTATTATTAATGAATTTTTCAAACATTGAATGTACTTGGCGAAGTTTTTTGCACCGTAGGTGCCTTTTGGGGGGATTTTATATACGAGGTTAGAAATGTTTTCCAATCAGATATTTCTCCGCCACGATTTCATTCCGAACGGTTTAAAATCAGCTGCCTTGTGTATTTAGGGGCTGTTTAAATCTGGCTCGAAAATTCATTCTTCATCCAACGATATCGTGGGAAAAAATTTTAAACTTTACCACAAATTCAAATTCATTGTCCTACCTACTTTCGTTCGTCGGTTTTGAAAATTGTCTCATACAAATTTTGAGTCGCCCTGTAGCTTCGCGGAGTCTTTCTGTTCGTCGGGGGTTGTAAACGGTGGCGTATGCACAGGGGGTTTTTGTTTTCATGTATAAGAGAATCACATAGGTGATGTTTAGTTGTCTTAGTTTTATAACTTGACTGCGGGGGTTATATTTCTCTTTTCGTTATATGCGTCGCATTGACGGTGGCTGGCGGTGTCCGTCACAATACATATATTTATATACATATATCTTCATACGTATATCTTGCAGGAAGAAAAAAAGAAAAGCGAAACAAAAAAATATAAATAAAGAAACAAGAAAATGTTATCCAACAGTTTATATTACACTATTACACTTATACGCCCCTATATACAGTAGTCGAGCGAACGTATTATACTTTCCACCGTGAAAATAAAATCGGAATAAGTTGCTCATTTGTTTTACGTGTGTACTATAAGGTGAGTAATTCCCTCATACACAGAAACACAACTCTTACATTGCACATCGGAATATGTCGCGTACACTATACCGATATTAGCATAAATCAGGTATTCAGGGAATTTTAACGAGTTCCAACTCTCAGGGGGTATTAAAATAATAACAAAATAAGAGTAACGATAGCACTTTTCACGGTAATGGCCCCCCCTGCAGTGGCCACCATTTTATTTATTTTTGTTCCTTTTTTTTTTCTTTCTTATTTTTCCATACGACTCTCGTTCCTACGACTTGGAAGGGGCAAAATAACCGAGTAATTATACAGCCCCTTTTATCAAGATTCAAGTAATCACCAAACAGAGACTTACTTATTCATTTCTTTTTCGTTTTATTTTTTATATATTCTTATTTAGTTCTACCCCTAACTCTCGAGTATTTAAGTATATAAAGACGTACGAGTACATTAAAGGAGATTGAATTTGGCTATCGAATCAAATATTTTGTGTACAGGGTTGATCCGGAAGACATATTTTGGGAAGGAAAGTTTTCACCAGATCCTCAACTTCCCTGCACTTTTCGGGGGCAGAGAAAATTCCGTCATAAAAGTAGTTGTACGAAATTGAAATTACTCGAAATGCATTTTACGATCCGAAGAAAATTTCAATCTCGTTACGGCGAGCAGGTTTGGTAAATACAAAATGGAATCCTGATGGTGTCCACGCAGACGAACACCATGGATATGTATGGACATGTATTACTATAACGCATGTATTTCTAAGTGAAGTTTATTCGCATGCGCGGATGCTGGTTACCCTCGATTGGTGAAACTGGTGGGAAAAAAAAGAGGGGTGGATGAGATCAGCGAGCAGGGGGATGGTGGTGCAGGTTTATAGGAAGAGATGCCGCGGAGAGCTTTATAAAGCTTTGAGTTAGGAAGGAGAGAGTAGATGGCGAGAATGAAGGGAGGATGAAATACGTTGGGGTGAAATAAGGTTAGGGGATGGAAAAAGAGGGACGGGCAGAGGGGAAGATTTGGGTTTCGTCGATAGAGATCGCTGCGCGAAGGACGCGAACTAGGGGAGAACCAACCTTAGCTCTTCGTTCACTCTCGCCCTCTTTATACCTACTACCCCATTCGCTCTACGCCCAGTTTCACCCCAACTTAAAATCGGGGGCTGAACTACCGGGGATCCAATCCAAAACCAACGATTCTCCAGGGTACGTCGTAATAGGATTTTCCAAACCCTCGATTAGATGAACAAAAAAAATACAAAAAACAATAGGAAAAACACCCTTGTACAATATCGGTACACGTATTTTACTCACGGCGAATTTTATACCGAGATCTGCAGGTGATTGAAATTCTTTTTTTTTGGTCTTTTGTCCCTCAAAATACATCGATCTGTATGGACACATATTTTTTTGTTCATTTTCAATTTCCAGGACCTGTTCACCTTTTCCCGATCGATTATAGGTTATACGATTCAATAACGATACGAAGATATACGTATAAGAAAAAAAAAAGGATACGATAAAACTGCGAATCTTAAATCGTAATAAATATGGTCAACGATCAAGAGAGTGAAGTCTGTTGTAATCTCGCGTGATACAACAATATGTGCTCTACATAGAAATAGTAAATATATATATATAGTTTATTTTCGCGTGTCGATCGAAGCGCGAACTCGCATGACGGCACTTAACTTCACACCGTTTAATAATATTTGCAAAAGAGGAAGGCAAAAAAAAAAACGAAACAAAAAAAAAACCAACAACAACAACCCTTCCCGAGATATTTCAATATAAGATTCAAAAATCAAATCTACATCCGAAATATGAGAAAAAAAAAGAAGACAATTAACATCAGCAGCGGTGGTTTAAAAAAAATTTGAATATAACCGGAGGAAGAAGAAAATTAAATATTGAGATTTGAGCAAAAAAAAAAAGGGTGTTAGGATGAAATAAAATGTATCGATCGTTCATATTGATGATCTCATAAATTTTTTTTTTTTTTTCTCGTGCGACGTTCATGACGTAGTTTTGATACACTATAAGGTTATACAGATGGGGTGAAGTGAGGTGGTGGTGAACGCGTGTGGCTATAGCGTTCTTCAGAGAAGACAGAGCAAGGCGGAAACGGCAGGAGGAGAAGGAGGAATCGTTCTGGGGCGGGTGGGCGAATGGCGGGGCCGTACAAGAAGCTGTCGCCGATCAATACGGGAAGGAATAGCCGTGCCAGACGAAGCGAAGGTGCGCGAACCAAACCTTACCCTACCTATTGCGACCTAGGTAGACCGAAACGAGTCCTTATACCATAACCCATTTATTCGCAACTTCAGTTCCATTTATTTTCATTATTCCTTTTTTTCTTCTGTTTCTTATCTACACCTGAACAATTTGTACCATTGAAAAAAAGGATTTCTTTTCACCCCTCGCGATCTGATCGAACTAATTTTATCGATCTAATTGCAAATTGATATAACAATCGGTTGAGCATGAAATTATAAGATAAAGATTTGCGATGCGAGTTTTTCGATCTTAAAACTTACTACATACATAGCCGAGTTACTTGTTGCTTAAGGACTCGAGGAACAAGATTGCATGTCTTTTGACTCTCAAAGCGAATCTCTACTGCAATGCAATATGGCGGAGGTTCACGCGGCTGTGTCAGCTGCTAAAGGCTGACCCATAACCCACCCCTCTGTGATCTATATATATCCATGCAAACTTTATCTAGATAGCAGAATTGGAACACGCGATCAACAATGATTTTTAACCGATGTTTTCTCCTTTTTTTTTTTTACCCGCACCATGGCCATTGGTCTTTTTTTTTTCTTTTGTCTTTTTCTTTTTTTTATGCTTTCTTGTTACAACCTTATCACGACTAAGTAAGGGATGTGAAAGCGAAAGAGAAATCTGTTGCTTCGATCAACATGAGAAAAGAGAAAAGAGAAATAATAAAGTTTCTGATACAACGTAATCTATAATCTATAAATCGATTCCTACGTTTTCTATAATGTACAGTTTCGGTGGTCTTGACCTTGTAGATTAAAACCCATTAGTTGTTTTTAGATCGCGGAAAGTGAGCTTTGCGGTCTTGAGATCCTCTCACATGCAATAGCAGGTGTTTTCACTTACAGCATAAACTTTCGCTCACGAGGTTTAGGATGAAGAAACAAAAGAATTCTTTCGATCGTAATCGACGTAAAATTATCTGGAAAAATGTATTCACCGTAATATTAACGAATAAACACTGTAGTAACCTTAGTTCGTAAGTAACTCTTGAAGGGAATAGTTTTCTTCAGACGTTTCAAAAATACCGACCTTCTGGCTGCCATTCGGCATAGGTATACCCTCTCGGCTAATGGCCGAGGGACCGGATAAAAAGAAGCGTCAAAAAATAGGTAAATAGATGAGCTTATTATAAAATCATTAGGGTCAGCTAAGCCCTTAAGGACGACTTGTATGTAACAGAGGCGTAAGACATGAGGGATTTTAAAAAGCGAACATTTTTGTCCAGGGAAAAATCGATTTTCATCGATCATTTCAAAGATCATAGAAAAAATGAAAGATAAGAAAATGTTTTCAAGTAGCTGGTTATCCAATTATCGTTCGATCCAAAGCTGCCAATCAATTCATGAAAAATTGTTCAGATCGTTGATATAACAGCCGTCATCCAGTTTACTAACTTCAAATCATTCACGGAGATCGCATTAGATGACCAAACGTGTTAACGAAGTGATAGTGTTAAACTATAAGTATGCCCTGCAGTCCGATAGCCCCTGGAACACTTCATCGGACTGGTAGTCTGTCAGTCAAGACAGTAAAACCATCCATTTAACTATCGACACAATCAATCAATCAATCCCTTCTAATCTCTGGTAATAGAGACGATAATCTTCCTAATTGCGAATCAATCTTCTGTTATGATTCAACCTGCACCGTGTGAGGTATAAGGGGAAAAGTAGGGACGATTCGAACACCACGTAAATTGGATCACTTCATACTAGAAGTGCATTACTTACCCTATGGTGTTTCAATTTCGCATGACAGTCTGATCAGCTTCATTATTTTTTCTTTTTTTTGTTGCAGGTAACTCGTTAATTTAATTTCAATTTCGGCGAACTTTTGCTCGTATGTTTCGGTAAGGTTCTCTCTACTCACCTGTAGGAACATTTCCCCGTCTAAGTGATGGTGATCGTATGCAGCCAACGCTGCAAGTTCGCGTGCTCTGTAATGAGAATCGTGATGACCACTTTCGTCCTTGTCCTTGTGCATAACAACTGTAACATAAAAATTGAAAAATCGAATTATCGGTTGAATTTATCGATCGGAAAGTAAGAACGGAACGAGAAAAAAGATTACAAAGGACGAGATGCAGACACGTGATATGAATTTTTTTTTATTCCACTGATAAAACAGTCGAATTATTTGTATACGTTTAAACTAGACGTTTGTTGATTCCATTAGTCGATCATATAATAAGAAAAAAAAACTAAAAGAAAAAATCATGTTAGTCTTTCAATTAGGCGTTAGATGCGTCGAACGAATGAATTTATTTATGGTAGCCATGTTATGGTTATTCTTCGGCCTGTGCGAGTGGAACACATAACGTTATATGGCGATGGGATCGCGATGACTTGCGATATTTCATAAAGAGAGGTGGTGCACGCGCCTGACCGAGTGACTCCCTGCTAAGTGAACGTTTAACAAAATGATTATCTAAGGGTTACACAATCGATCGGTGATTAATGGCCCACACGTCGCTCAACCGTCAAATTAAACGGATCGCCCGATCATCGTCCCCGTACGTATAGTAGCTCGCGGTCGGCTGCTGCCGATCCTTCTCTTGCTTCGCTTTCGACTCGAACCCCATCAGACGCGGGGCGGCTTCGTCGCCCTTCTTTGGTACAACACATGCCTCTCGTCAAACACCTATTATAATCTCATCAACCGCATGGACAGTGAGAAATCAATTCATTCATTTCCGATATCGGATCTAAAAACCCGCCAGTAAGAGAGGGAGACGTCTTTTGATCAACGATTGATAATTTAATTTCCTATCCCATTGATATTTTTTTTTGAGATTATGTTCTCTCGAATTTCTCCGCTTTTTTACCACGCAGAGATGATTCTCGACGCGTTGCACCGCATCATCTGACAAATAGCATTTCACGTATCGCCGACAGCAAATTGTTGATACGTGTAACATTAGGGGAAACTTGAGCACCGGGCTCGCTTTATGGGGTCACATTTATATAAACGATCTAAGATTATAGTGGTGATTCCGCCATATTAGGATACGGATGATGCAGTTTCCCCGTGATATATGCAACTTGGTATACCTCGCTCAAGTATACCAACAATTTTTTTTCACTGCTCCCATAATCGCTCGGATCGCGTAAATCCCATGAAATTATAACATCGGGCAAGCGAGAGGGTAATCAAAGGAATAAAAATGAACAGAAAAAAAATAAAAACCCTGCTAATCTCTCAATTTTTCTGCTCAGAAGAAATTCAGTTTCAGCTGCGAGCTCTGAATACATGAAAATCGAAAATCGAAGGACATGTCCTTCGAAAAATCTCAAAGTAACGTCATATAATGCAATGTTATAACAATACGCGAAGAGACACCAATACTGCGCGGACGGAAAACCGAGCAAATGAAAAAGGAAATTAAAAAATTAAAAAATAACTAGAGGAACGTTGGTAACATAAGGCGTGGGGAACATCAGGCATGGAGTCAAGGAGAGGAAAAGGGCACGCCCTATCGGTGTAACTCCCGGATAAGATCTCTCATTACGAAACGTATAGGGTACCCACTACTGCTTCAGCTAGTACGTATAATATAATATCGGTTCTGAAGGACGTACGTTCGAAGTAAAGTCGTACGGTGCAGCGGCAATAGTAGCGGTAACTATAAACTAAACTCTTATGCTTTTTCACAAGTGGTTCTGGTATCGAACGCAACCAGCTAATTTACAATAAAGAAACCCAGCTTTTTTCATTAAAAAAATATATACATACAAATTATGAATAGAACATTTTTCCCCACAAAAGTTGTTCGTTTTGATTAGAAGAATTTCTTAGTGGGGGGAAAAAAAATTAGGTTTCCATTCGAAAAAAATATGTTGGCCGTCCGAACGCCGCCATTTTTTGTTTTGGACCGCAACAAATTTTTTTTTTCAACGTACCCTTTCGAACCCTCAAAGTTTTATCATACTCGGTACTCGATCGAACTCGTATTTTCCGCGAGATAAATCAGGTGTAAGAATGTAAATTGGGACACCCTGTATAATCATAATCTTGTCAAAATTTAGGTGTGCACCGTTCGATAATGTGTTGTATTTACTCATATTTGTGCTTTTCAAATTTCCATACGCACCCCTACGTTATACAGAGGGTGTAAAAAGAGACTTGAGAGCTGTGAACATAGCTGCAGATGGAACGAAACACAAAACACGACGACGACGACGCTATGCGATGTATTAATGGGAAGAAGAAAGGGGTGTGTATGTGGGGGGGAGGAAAGGGGCAAACTGCTGATTGTCACGAAACTATACATACGGTAGCGCCGCGGTACACCGGCTATGGGTCGGAGAAAGTAATGTCTTTTTGTGTTTTTTTGTTACCTTGTCTGTCCAACGGAACCGTGTATGACTTTACCTAATGAACTTCATAACTAAATTACATTTTTCTAAATATATATATATATATAGTATAAATGCCCTCCTGCACCCCTAAGTAGTTCGTTGTCACTCCCATACTTTATTTTATTTATTTATCTTTTTTTCTTTCTTCCCTATTTTAAAATATTTCTTTACGTGTATGGAAAAATGTGAACGTAAATTTTGGTTGTCGGAACAAAAAAAAAAAGAATAGAATAAAAAGAATTGAATTACTGCAGAAAATATTTGTACCGGAGAACCATACATGTAATCAGATTCTCAAAGAGATTTCAATGATCTATGAAATTCTCTGTTTGTAAGAAAAAAAAAAATTTTTATCCAGCGAATGTGAATTTTGGAAAGCAAAAGCGATGCGTGAAAGAATTGACAGGGAACGAAGAGAGAGGAAAGAAAAGGAGGAGAGAAAAAAAACAAGAATAATTTTTGGTTTTGTTCAGATCGGTAGCCAGCATGTAAACTGCTATTGGTGTATACCTATAGTTGCCAATCTTCGCTTTGATTTCGCTTTCGCCTCCATTGGAGGATCGGAGGAGGATGCTTCTTCGTGCCTCGTAAATTGTAATTACGCCCTCGATTGTAGATAGCGATAACAAACCGACCGACCGACCGACCGACCGACCGAACGACCGAGTGGCAGATTTGTCGAGCGAGGCTTTGAATACCATCGATTTTTAAATGGCTATAATACCTATCAGGATGGCTTACGTACACATGTGCACTATATCCATATAACGTATGCATATGAAAGTTATTTAATCTATCCATTTAATAGGATGAATTGCAAAAAAAGATTTGCGACATAATTTGTCACTCTGTACGGGTGCGAGTGAACTCTTCAGTTTTTTACACACCGCATTTTTTATATTCTGAATCGCTTCGCGGCCAAGCGCGCGTTTGGACAACTTTTCGTAGCTTGCGGCCCAGCTACACGGAAAAATTGTCCAAACGCGCGCTTGGTCACGAAGCGATTCAGAATCAACCGAATCGGGTGTACATACACACGTGCATATATAGGACACAGGCGCAACTGCAGGATAACTAGAATGAATCGACGTTATATTTCATCTAACCAAAAGTCAAAACCGTCCCTGTGTCCAGCGAATTATCTCCGAACTAGAGATCCGAAAAAAATGAAAAAAAAAAAAAAATATCCCTAAACATAATTACGTGATCATTGATTTGGACTTTTGGTCACTTGCACCCTTTCTGCACGAGTCTGCATCTACTTCGTCGTGATTAATCGAGACTAACATTGTGAAAATATTCACGTGAAACTTACGCAAGCGATAACGTCCTGGGGGCGAAAGAGGAGAAAAGTTGCATCTGCCGGTTCCGAAGAGGGCTAGAAGCGTGGAACTAGCTTGCGGCCGGGGGTTGAGGGGCGGGGGGGGGGGGGGGGGGGGAGGGAAGGAGGGAAGGAGCCGTGAGTTGGCTGCACGAGCGTAATCACTAATCATTACTTTACGCGCGTTTACGTTTAACTGCAGCAGCAGAGCGTCCGTCCCGGGCCATTAATCTCGCAGTTAGTAGTTTGTTAGTTATACCCTTATACCTATACCTGTAGGTATAAGGTATAGGTTTCACATGTAAACCATGTTACCTTTAAAACTTGGTATTTGTACCGTAGATGCAGCAGCAGCGGCCGCATAAAGATGAGAGCGAAAGAGAGAAAAGAAGAAGTATGAGAGAGAAGAGTCGATAAATGCTGCTGTTGCCGTTGCTGCTTTATCTCCAACACTTTCACGAATGTAGGCATAGAAATATATTCCTATATAAGTATATACCACATATCTATACAGGTATGTACGTTAATTGTTATTTACGAGGGAGTATAAACTATATCACAGCTTTATTAAACTCTTTTGAGTCATCGCGACGTTTGCTGCTTTTGGCTCTACTGGTTGCACCGTAGGTACTGCTGCGCGGACGAGGTAGTATTAAAAAAGAAAAAGGAAAAAATTCAAATTGAAAAAAAAGAAAAGAAAAAAAAAAAAACCAACGACGTATACGACTATATAAAACTAATCACATGTGATGGTTTCATCGTTTTCACCATCAAGACCCCCCGTCCATCGCTCCTTGCCGCTTTGTTTTTTGGGATTTTCTTTTTGTTCTCGGGCAAGACTACAGTAAACTAGCTAACGAAATCGCGAAAGTTAGATTAAAAAATAAAAAGTCGAAATTCAGGATCCAAAAAGATCGATCACGGCACTCCATATCTTGGACATTTCCAGGAATCGGTATCAGAATTCCAAAATTCTTGATCCCATTTTGACGACGCCGAAAAAAATTAGCATCTTTTTTTTTTTTATAAGCGACATTAAAATGTATTTAGAAATTATTAATTAAGAGTGGCGTGGCTGTCCTGCCAACGTAAAGGAAGGGATCGAGCATAAGGTGGGCTAGGTACGACTAGGAAGGGCTGACTGTGGAGGTTGGGTCGCAATAGCCGGAGAGCAATGGCAATAGTAATAGTAGCGCATGTATATAGCACGGTAACAGTAGCAGGAAGGGATGAAAAGGGGCTTCCACTATCTCTGGCATAAATCAGACCGTAATTAGCTCCCCGTCGAGGGTGGAACCGCCGCAGACAACGCGCGTCTGACGTCACTGGGTACAATTAAAAATACCCCGTTAATTAATGCGGCATAATATAACCAGCGAGGAAACTAAGTTTCGTCCG
The DNA here is from genome assembly GCA_963932425.1 of Athalia cordata. Taxonomy (NCBI): domain Eukaryota; kingdom Metazoa; phylum Arthropoda; class Insecta; order Hymenoptera; family Athaliidae; genus Athalia; species Athalia cordata. Next base: position 5,766,461 of record OZ010627.1, read on the forward strand.
AAACGCGAATTGAGTTACGCGTTAAAAAGGAAGAAAAAAAAAAAAAGATTCATCGCCGCAGTGGTTCTTTTTTCGGATTTTCGTTATACGCAAAAAAAAAAAACAAAAAAAAAGAAAAAACTCCCGCGGGCTTCGCTGGATTTCTTATCGGATAAACGAGTAGTACGGGTCGGAACATTTCTCTAACCCATGAGATGTACGCGAAATGGTCCACTGTAAATCACGTTACGGTAAAGCATATGTATATGTATCTATAATGTAATAGGAAGAGGCGCGTAAATAATCCACTTATGGTATCCGGTGTCACGGGTTATACTAGTCTGTTGTGGTGGTGTTCGGTTTCGCTAAGTATCGCTTAAGACGTTTAATTTGCAAATCTTTTCTTACGCTGCAAACTTCACTTCACCGATCCACTAGCGCGCAGCTATAAACTCGATGCGAAAGGGCCAAAGGGGACGCCTTGACGCAAAACGGAACAGTACCTTCGGATAAGAATTTCCTTCCTTTTTTTTTTTTTTTTTTGGTTTCTGCTCTTTCACATCAAAATTCCATCCTTTTTGGATTCGATTAGTTTTGTTTCAGATTTTTTCAACGTTTTGGTAATTTGCGATACGCATAAAACATATGTAATAATCGGTGCAGCAGGAGCATATCCAGTATGTATATCCTTTAGTGTCCTGCGAGGGGTCCTTGAAGTTGGTATTTTACGATCTACCGTACGGGGTTATACCTCGTTCATGGTTGATGTGCTTTTTTAACGCGGTATATATATCGTCGGCGTCGCGTCCCTGCAAGGTGTAAGGTAACATCGCTCGTCCGGACCAGGGACCACCTAGGAGACGTCGCGATATCGCCGACTATATTACGGATAATATTATAGATACGAGAAATCATCGATGAGAAACACCTTCGCGACGAAGAACAAAAAAAATAAGAATAAAAATTATATATATATTCTCCACACCGTAAAGGATTAACGGTGTTCGATTCGCCGTATACGATATATTATACACAACGCGATGAGACGTCCCCTTCCCTCCGCCCCCGGTCCCGAAAAAACCGGGAAACCCCCAATAAAAATTGAAAAAATACAAAAAACTAAAACTAAAGCGCAAAAAATTTTGTTGAAATCTTATAATTTTGACAACACTCTGTTAAATTCAAAATCGATAGAAAAATCACAATATTCCGCATCCTTGTCACAATATCCTTATGGAAACGGACACGTGATCTGGCTTAAAAATAATTTATCATCGACCGTGCAGTTATGGGGAGTCTCGGGAGTCTCGACTGTATTTCGTTTTGGAAGGGAAAGGGTTTCTGTGACTTTTGTCACGCGTTGAAAAAGAAGAAGAAGAAGAAGAAGAAGAAGAAGAAGGAAAAAGAGTCAGGGAGGTATAGGTAGGATGTAAGGAAGTGAAGATAGTCCTGCAGGGGGTGGAAAGAAAAAGAAATGTGTATAGCCCTTATGCCGTGGAGATCGATAACTGTGAAGAGAGAAAGCTGCGGAGCTGGAGAAATAGGAAATAGAATGAGAGTAAGAGAAAGAAAGGTGGAGGGCCAAGGCTGCGGAGTACGTCGGGCATAGGGGCGAAGGGGAGTCAGGAACGATTACGCGAGTGACTCAGGCGGTTTCCGGTCGGCGCCATGATGGATTTAAATACTTCCGGTCAGTGTGGGCGCGTGCGCGTACAACTTGGGAGAAAAACTCCGAGGAAAGAAAGAGAGGAAGAAAGAAAAGAGTAAAAAATGAAAGGAAAAAAATGGGGGTGGTTTATTGGGGTTATTCGACCCCCGAATCTACCTGATCTCAATGTAATATGTACTACACGATATTTTCGGACGTATCTGCATAATGACAGGGTGGCCACCGCCCACTCGCGCTAATGCCCCCATTTGTTTACGATAATTACTGCATCGAGCCTTATAATATTCCGTTATTAAATCCTGAAGTAACAATAACAGTAAGGCACTACGTATCAGTTACAGTCGTAATCTCGTAATAAAAAAAACCGACGATGATGGACCACCGCAAATAACTTTTTTAATACATGTATTTTACTTTCTATCTTCGTATTAATTTACATATCTACAAATTATCGTCGTCTCCATAATCCGATCATCCCGGAGGGAATGGGATTTTGAAAAGAAAAATGAATAAATAAGTTGAATAAAAAAAAAATATGAATAACTGTCGTACAAATAACTTATAAAACGGTAATATTGGTACGCGTGGTGCGAGCCACGTGCACAATATGATCGCGTTAAATGAACTACTTGTGCTTTGTGATAGTGAAAGTTAATCTGAGTTGGGTATATGTATATGAAACATAGCACATGGTACATAGTATATAATATATTAGTATATAAACTTGCGGGTGTCAGAGGCACGCGGAGTAGAAATATGGGGCCAATGACAGCGGGTCGAACGTGCTTTTCGTGTTTTTATGGGCTGACGAAATCCATAAATCCCTGACTCGAATTACAGGTAAGTAAGGAAGAAGCAGAAGAAGAAGAAGAAGAGGGCGAGCTGTATGAGTATATAGAAAGAATGAGAGGTGGAGGAGGACGAGGTTTCAGGATTCCCTCCCACCTTCTCATAATGCACACCCTATATACCTATACATATACTCGAAGAGGAAAAACCTACAGGCGCAGTCTGATTCCGATTGAAATTAATGACGCATCACGCGCCACCCCAGGGATCCCGAAGGCTGAAATCGCCCCTGCTAGCCCCACCGCCACCATCCCCATTTTCCCTTGATGCCGCCGCTTTTTCTGACACGATTACGACGTACGATATTATACCTTTGCTTTGATTAGTCACTATGGTCGATCACCTTTCCAAATATGAAATTCATATATTTTTTTATCTTTCATACCAATAAAAAAAAAAGTCCAGTGATTTTGATTTCCAGTCTTAATTCCGTCTAACGAATTATTACCACAGGAATTGTACGATTGTAATCGATTGATTTTTTTTTCCTCCAGCAGATTTATTTTACGATGCGCCGCATTTTTTTGACCAATTTTACAAAGTCAATCACGGCCTACGTGCGTACGCCCAGTTAGGTTGATTCTTAAGAGACAAGCCAACTTTTTCGTGCAGCTGGGCCGGCTACGAAAAGTTGTCCAAGCGAGCTTGGCCGCGAAGCGATTCAGAATCAACCTTACCGGGTGTACATCGATAGGTTACGAATTTTTTCTTCTTCTTTTTTTGTTTCTTTTTGTCAGTTTCTTTTATTGCTCACGTTTTTTTTTTACGAAGGAGTGAATCACCGATCATTGAATTATTGAATCACCAGCCGGCCTGATGGGTTCATGGTGCTGGTTGACTGTATGAGGTCGGTATAAGTATCGAGCAGCGCGATGAATTCTTTTTTTATTTGCTCGTGCTTTTTGCTTTTTTTCTTGTTATCTAGGTGTTTTTTTTTTTTGGTCCGATGTCTTGGACGGGGTGAAATTGTAATATACTTATATATACAAAACGAACTCTACTCACCGCAGCTGCAAGGGATGTGTTTTGACCATAGATTACATTTGCGCCGATTGACACGAGCGATGATCGTTCGGTACGATGAACTTAAAAGTGTTCGTTAAAAACGCGGCACCCTGCAGCCAACGAACCACCAGGTGAACTCTTACACCGATTATGACGATCATGCTGATGGAAAAATTACACGGGAGAACGGCCGTCTGGTTAATGTAAATTCATTATGAAGAAACGCGTGGCGTTGCGGTCGTCGCTATATTAGACATAAAAATTGAACGAATTGCCGTCGTTTGAAAAAAAAAAAAAAAATTGCAGTTAGAAACGAACCTCGGTACGAAATCTATTTTTCACTTCCAAAAATGTTATAGAGTGTCGCTCGATAGTCGGGGGGAACGAAATAAAAAAAAAACAGGAAGAATCGTAAGAAAAAAACAAAAAAATGATAACGTGATGCATAATTTAACCTGCAGTGAATATATTTCGCTGCATAGTATCGTTCATTCGTCGCACGAGTGAATTATGTACGCTATGAAAATTTGATTCCGATCTGGTATATAAAAGCATAATGACGTTATATGTGGAAAATTACAGAATCAAACTATCAAAGTATACATAAGAGTTAGATTTGCTGTTGTAGATATTTCTCATTCACCAACGAACTATGCGGGTTCTCTTTTTCTCACCACCTTTCTTTTTTTCTTCTTTTTTTTTTTGATTTTTTATTCCTCTTATTCCTATTCCCTCGACGTTTTTTTTTTTTTTCTCCACTTTAACATGCATATATGCATGAGACGCGCGTGTGTATATTCATATATCCACCTCAAGATATCGTACGACGACTGTTCAAGAAACTGTGCACAGTGCTGCAGTAGTAGCTCGTGGAAAGTGAGATAAAGAGCTTATACATTCAGAAGTGAGGGCGGTTACTTTTAAAGGCAGGGAATTCCGATGTAAAAGATGGCGAACCGGCGGGGCAGGAACTGGGGAATTAAAACCTTCATGAGAAGTTTTAAATTCTGCTGAAATTGCTCAATACAAACTATATACCTATAGTGTTCCAGACCCCAATGCGCAGCTAGATTACACCATGAAAAAAAAAGAAAAAAAAAAGACGAACGGTTCTTGCTCCGTCTGACATATCGACTAGGAAATTTTCCGATTCATAAAAATGGATGCAGTGCGAGGATTTTCGAAAAATCGTTATTTCGAAAAAATGAAACTTTTGATGATCGAATTAGAAAAAAAAATGTTCTCGTTGTTCAAAGTCATGGAAAAATTATTTCAAATTTTGAACGTCGTATGAAAATATTGGTCAGTTTAAAAAGGGACACGTAGCGAAAGAAATTTTGTGAACAAGCCAACCTCTGGTAGATGAAAATATAAGTTAGGGTTGTATCGTGTCTTGTGTACGACGAAGTTGTCGGCGGCGTTGGCGACCTTAGTTATGCAAATGCGAGTGGTGCCTCGTGATTGGATACGATAAACAAAGCAATTACTCGAAAAGGGTGAGCGTTAAGGTGCAGGTATTAGGTATATGCACGTAGACTACGTTACAGGGATCTATGAATTGGTGGGGGTCTTAAGACACGTGCAGAACTACGTAGACGGATACCAGAAAATTGGTAAGAATGAGAGGGGATGTAAAACAAAAAACGAAAAACAAAAAAAGGCTCGAAAATATCGAGACGAGGACGACGTCGAGGTTCGATCGGAGGAAAAAGGAACAACCCGAATGATATATTACGTGTAAAACTGCAGTTTTGCAATCTTCAATTTATCGCGACTTGTGAAACTCGCTATATTGTGAACATCTTCGTTATAAAATATGAGAAAAAAAGAAGGCTAACAGTTCTCTAGTTGCCGATGTAAGTGGTGCGTATCAAAGTTCTGCGTACTCCGTCTAATTATAATAAAGATTTACTATAATTAGTCGATCACACAATTATAACCGCCGCGGAATCAGAGCCTGAGAGTCCTGGATATTTATGGTTATTATCAGCCGGAGGCGGATGCAAATATTCAAGTAGTGTAAACATGATTAGAAATTCGCAACATGTATTTCCTTCCGTTAATAATATAGAAATTAATCTATTGTTAGCCCATTCCATCCTGCACTTTTTAGTTCGTTGAGTTCGATATTATGGTGTGAATACCTCATGCAATATGAATGAACGAGCTTGTACTATCCATAGTGTAATTAACACCGTATTTCATTATAAAACACACCGACTAAAAATCGAGATTTTCAGTACAGCTATATGTAATTCCATTGCAACAATTACTTATAATCTTGTGTACTTCGTAACAACGGAATAAAATAAAAGTAAAACAAAAAAAAAGAAAGAAAGAAAAAGAAATCATAAAATATCTAGTACATTGCACCCTCCATATTGCAGTATGCAGGGAGATATAAGTTTCACCCCTCTAATAATTATAAACGATTCCTGCAGGTTTATATAGAATTGGTGGGATACTCCAGGTGCAATGAGATCAGCTATAGCGTAATATCGGTGATCCTATGACCTCCTAGATTTACTGCTAATCATTTTTGTTTTATACGATTATATAGATGTAGTGCAGTAGAAAATATGATCAAAAATAATTATAAAATTCTGCTACATTTTGTACGTGTGATAATTTTTTTTTTACTTGTCCTCCGCAATCGAACTCTTGTTATGTTTTCTTGACTTACTCATCGTTCGCCATTTTTCTATACATATATGAAATTTAGCAATTCATTTATCGTGAAAAAATATTTTGTCTCGTTCGATATACAATTCGCATGGGGGGTTTTCGAACCCGGAAATGAAATTTCTACCATGTCTCGTTCCTTGATCACCGACCACTTTACCGGCCTCGTATTACACCGTGTAAAAAATACGCGGTTTTTCTCCTCCTCTTCCCCCCCTTCCTCACCCTACGTTTTCGTTCTTTTCGCCGATGATCCTTCGTACACGTCGTATATATATACGTATACACCTTCGGTCATCGGCATATTCCATGTACATCATATTTTTAACAACCGCGTATAACTAACTTCGTTTCGGGACGATCGAAACTTTTATTACCTTTATATTATTACCATTATCGTGATACTTATTATTATTAATTATTATTTTTTACGCGTAGATCATCGATTGCGGATCACCTCATCGATAAGCGGCGGAATAAATAAAATATTTTTCTCATCGTCGACGTCAAAACTGATGCATTTCCTTCTTTTTTTTTTTCGTATTTTTTTCCATCAGGTTTTGGGAGATATCTGGAGTTCGGGTTGGGATTTTTCTTCGTTTTTTTTTTTATTACTTTTTTCTTCCAGCTCGTAGAATGGATCGAAGCATGAATTATGTGGAGGGTGTTCGCGGTCAGCTCGTGAAAGGTGAGATCCTTTGATATCCATCTTCTGTATGTTATACCCACCTACCTACCTACCCGACCTACCTGCCTGACGACTACCGAGTTACACGCGAGATGCGTCAACGCGAAAGATTTTTACTTTTTATAAATTCTTTTCAATTACATATACGTTATATATACAGTCTTCATATCCATCGCGATGCGCACGAGCACCTCGTATAAACCCCGATCAGTTTTTTTCTCAAATTTTTCAATATTCAACAAAAAAAACGACACGAATTCAGAAAAATTAGAACAAATATATCAAACTCTTATGGAAAAAATGATCTGTTGGTTAAAAGAATTTTGTTGATTAATTTTTTTTTTGGTTTTTTTTGGTTTTTTTCCTCAAAGATTTATATCGTAGAACTACATTATCGTTATCTTTATAATAAATTCTGCGGCAGTAATTTACTCTTATAACGATCATAATCAGGTCCTGTAATGCGCTACACATATATAACACCTCATAAGGTGTGACTTAAAATACATTTCGACGCGGTAGTGTCGGTATACATATACTACATATATGTGGAGTATATACGTACGATGTATATTTTATAACCATGATGAAATATACACCACCACCATATGAGATAGACGTTGAAAACGTGTGCAAGACACGTGCAGGTATCGTACGTGTATGAGGAGAGAAACGAGGGTAGTCTAGATGGGGCGAGGGAGGGACGTGCAGAGGAAGGGAGGAAACTGCAGCTGAACGTGTTAAAAATAATATGGATACCGATTTATTTTCCGAGTTGACGTTATTGTACGCGCGTACCTTTACATACATCAAGTTATGTGTGTGTGTGTGTGTTAAAAATTTCAAGTATACGTCAGTAGCAACGAGCAACGAGCAACAACAGCAGCAGCAGCAGCAGCAGCAGCAGCAACGGTGGTGCGGGTTAAGTGAAAACGGCGAAACGCCGTATCGATTTACGAGGCGTATCACGAGGAAGCAAATGGTGGATATCAAGTTAAAGTATGATGATAGTTGATACGCACCCAGTGCAACAAGCCACCGTTGCTAATGTTCCTCACACTTGTATAATAACTGCAATGTGTTGCTGCTACCGCGTTCGTTCGTTCCTACCTGCACCGACACCTCGACACCGCGCCGCGCGACTCGACGTCCACGTACGATATCATCCTGCACAACATTTTACCAGCTCACACACGCATACGCGCACGGCAATTCATTTCAACCGCGTCCAAACAGATTTTCATACGACGCGATGAAATTTTATTAATATAAATAACCCCGAAGATCAATCTACCGACACAACCGACGCATACCTTCTTACTATTTCTCACCACCCCGAAAAGCTTCTTCTTTCTTTTTTTTTTTGTCGTATGTTTTTGGTTTTCCATTTTCATTCCATTTTTTTCTTTCCGATCGCGATTCCCAAGTGTAATTATATTATGTACAACGAAATCGAATAAAATATTTGAATTGAACATAAAAAAAAAAAGCTCAAGTCGTTTTGTATAAAATCATCTGCGGGGGGTTGGTTACGATCTTGAATTTAACCTTCGCCCTCCCCTTCCAATTTTCTCGGTATTTTGGGCAGCAGCAGCGGCGGCAGCGATGATGACGATGGTCAACGAAATATCATGAGAATATGTATTATTATCTATATACCTAGGTAGGTACGTATGGTGTATATGTGTGTAAGTCGTCCGGCTGCACAGGGTGCGCGGGGCAGTGCGAATGCCTCTTAACTAAAACTTATCAAAGGCCAGGTGGTACGGGGGCCTGTTACTGTACCTATATTATATGTATACCTACGAACATGATGATGTGATCGTACCATATGCTCTCTGACCGTACCGGCGCCCTCTTTGGGGGTGGTTATAACGCGTGGAGCACCACCAGAATGAGCAGACGTCGCCCCCTCTCGCTTCAATTTCTCGTTTCTTCCTTCCTTACTTTCTCTCTTTCTCTATTCAGAATTTTCTAGATTCTACCACGGTACTATCTTACTTCCGTCTCTGTTTTTTGTTTCTCTCTCTTCCCACTAGCTCGCGCGTGGATGAAATACTGTAACCTAACCTATACACCATCTCACCGCTTTTACCCCCCAGGAATAATATAACCAACGCCTAAATCGAGGCGGGTGAAACATCGTCCGGTATAACTACGTGGAGCCTAATTAATTCTCGGTCCTTTGTTCCAACGGAAATTTCACCCCAAACTTATACCTGATTCCCCCAATACGAATGCGCACGTACGCCTCCGCTAACAATTTTTATCTCTTCCTTGATACGATACGAATACGGTCGTGCAGACTTTTCGAATAATACAGATCAAGTCCCGGAAAAATAAAAAAAAAAAAGAGACACACGGAAAATTCAAGGTCAGTTCGATGTGAACTATGCAAAAAAAAAGGCGCCAATATCGCATAACCCAATTCACATATGACAACATCAAATAATACGTGTGTTCCTGTACATAACGCAGGTCTTATTGTATCTCATCGAATGTGGGAGGGAGGGGAAGAGAGGGGGGCGACCACAAGCACGTATCCGTTGGAGGGTGCTGGCAGGGAACCCTTGGGAACCCTCGGGAACCCCTGCGGGGGTGCCTGTGGAGCGTAACCAAGGGCTGAAAGCGATACGTTTTTGTTTGCTATTGTAAGGATATGGGTGTATAGATAATACTGCAGTCACCCAATACTTTCGATTGGCGGTTAATCGTTTGCTTATTATATTTGTATATAATACGTACTAACGAGTAGGTTAGGGTATATAAGTAACGGTGACGAATTGCGATCGACGCGACGTCGTTAATTGTAAAAAAAATTACCTATACGAGCGACAGAGTAAAATCTATCGAAAAATTTTCACCGAAATAAAACTGTAGCGATTGTAAATCATCGTACAGTTGTTGTTGTTGTTGTTGCTGTTTGTTGTATGGATCGTTTGCGTATAATTAGGGCGTGTGTATATTTTGCGGTGCAGAAATTGTATTTTAAGCGAAGAGGTTTCTATGGGTAGGATTGGCCGACGAGACAATAGTCATTATCTATCGATCAAACATCAATTAAACTTGGAACCTGATTCCGGACCCCAAGGTATACCTACGTACATACCCTATTTACGTATATATCGCTATACAGGATTATTTCCGCGGATATTATGAACGGCAGAAGCTTACGGGTTGTAAGTATGACTATGTAAACGTTCAATTTTCATGTAACTAGATAGACATAATTTTTAACTATACATATACGTACGTTAGCGAACAGGAATAGATGAAAATTAATCGGAAATTCTACCTTTGGTATTGTTTTACTAATTTATGTCTACCTGCCTTGTTATAACTAATGCGAAACCACGTAGAAATTTCGGAAACATCGGCTTCGAGGGTAATCGATTGTACAGATTTATCCATCTAATCTTCACAATTATTCGTCGGATAAAAATAGTTCTATAACAACCCCGTCTTTTTTACCTCCAAATAATTACCCCACTAATGTAAAATGGAAAGACGACAAAAAGACAGTTGAAAAAAAAAAAGCTCCCGGTTAAAGATCTTCGACGTTTCAAAAGGGTCCAGATCGAATTTTTCTATAATAATCTGAATATCGGTGTGTCATAAGATTATACAGGATGAGTTTTTCCAAACTCCAAGATTGGGTGGAGCTTGATTTGGCAGACATGCGCTTGACCTCGACTCGACTTCCTCGTTCATTGAGCATTCTTTTTCTTCCAGTTGACCTTTCCCATTCTTCGCATTTTTTTAGTGTGCAGCGCGTTGACTGGGCAAGAAGACCGAACGAGGCTTCTCCCACTCTCGGAGTTTGGAACGACTCACCCTATATATCCCCATAAAATCTACAGCGCGTAAGTTTTTAGCCCCGTGTGCTCGTGCCTTATTCGAGGCATGAACCAAGGTAACAAATTACGTCATCATTCACCTGGTGACTCTCTCCCCGGGGCAACTTGAGGCACACATTGGAGTTTTAAACAACCCCGACTATCCCGGACTAGCCGAACAACTCGCCTCTGTTACGGTGAGAACGGCCACGATTCGTTCCACAGCAAGAGCTAGTAGACGCTTATAGCTGCGGACTTGCCTCGCAGGGATTATTCACGCGACGATCAATCGGATGTTCGTTCGGAGTGACTTTAGTTCCACCCTTTATTGCGCCCATATAACATGTAGGGAGGTATTGTAAATTTTTCTAATTTCTTTCTTCTTTCTCAACTAACAATAAGTTCAAGTTCCAACTCGACCCTGCGGATACATCCGATACGGAAAAAACAGAATAAAAAAAATTATCAACAATTGAAGAAGAAAATTTATATCAAGAGGCTTTAGGGCGGGCAATCCAGAATCAATCGGTACCCCGCCGGTTAATTATTTCAAATTGTTTCATTTCTTTTTTTTTTTTTCTTTTTCGTTTTTTCTAAACTTATACAGCGATCGCATAGCGTTAATGTAGGAAGTATTTCTCATTCGTATTCGTATGGCTGTTATACATATTATCGTAGTATCGAGGGGCCAATTATACCCCTCGCAATAAGGCCAGGGGAATGAGAGAGCGGGGGGGCTCTCTCAGTTCTGCGACTTATACTACGGTGACAAGTAGTACTTTGCATAAATTTGTGTGTTGTTTTCACAGCCAACCAACAGCTGCACTCACATTAGTAACCCAACGTGTACTGCCCACCCCTCGTACCCCCCCCCTTTACCGCCTTCTCTGCGCGATACATACATTATACGATTATTTACTACGGACCAGCGGAGAAAATGAAGGAAACAGGAAAAAAAAAATTATTGATAAAATGCAACTATTAACTCGCTATTTATCCGGATAAGAATCAGAAACTTTATTAAACGCTGTGTTTCTTTTTTTTTTTTTAATTTTTTTTCCATTTTCCATTATATCTTTTTCTTTTTTTTCTTTCTTTCGCTTCTCAGTAATTTGAATAAATGATGACAGAAAAAAAAGGTAAAGGTAAAAATAAAAATCAAAATAATAAATCAAAAATATCACAGCACTTAAGTTTGTGTAAATTACAGTGACATTGTTACGTGTACCTGTGGTACAGGAAAATTGTGGTTTTTCTTCTTTTTTTTCAAAAAAATTTAAATTCTGGTATAGTAATTATATCTTCGTTTGTAGCGTGGAGGAACGATGCGTATTTTGCCGTGTTACAGTTTGGAATGAATCGCGAGGACGTCAAATGGGTGTGAGGGTTGCGTGAGCGTCACCCGACTCACGCAGGACAGCTTCAAAGCACACTGCACACTACCGTATACACACCACATATTTACTCTTTACGTATCACACGGTTCGGATATGTGGCTGCTGAGCTGCTGCTGCTGCTGCTGCTGCTGCTGCTGCTTCTGCTACTTGCTTCGTTTGCTTTCATTCCTTGCACGCAGCACGCTATACGTCTTGTACGTACTATATGAGACTACTCTATGTGTACGTATAAAACCCTCTTACAGACGCGATCAGCTGAGTGAGACGTGTGCCAAGCAAGCCACAGCACAGCCATTCCCTTATACCCTTATTTTCTTCTCGCCGCTTTTGACCCACTGAAGAAAGGTGCCGTGGCACTCTAAACTGTATTCACGACGTACGCGATGTCATTTGAATTAACGATTAATTGGACGGTAAATTAAGCAACAACGTCTCAACCAACATTTTTGGAAAAATCTTCCATAATTCATACGTTTTTATGATTCACGTTTTCTCAATACTTTGAAGAAGAAAAAAAAAATGTTCTGTCGGTTAAGACTTTTTTGCGTATTACTTTCCCATTGATTTGCGATCCGCAAAACGATGGTGCAGGATTTACTGTTTTTCTATTTTACATTTTTGCAATTTTTATTGTCGCTTTTCGTGGAAAGTACTTTTCTTTTTTACTTGTCGAGATAATTTTCTGCTACCGCCGACGAATTTTTAGTTTTGAATTCGAGAGGTGATTTGAAGAAAGAGAAAAAAAAAAAAGGGAAAAATATTCTCGGTTTATAAAATTAGTTGCGCTTATATCGCGGATGATTTTATTGAGCAGTCGCTCTTAATTGCCTTGATCGGTTGAGGGTATCGCTTCTCGTTCAACTATCACTCAGCGTGTTAAGTGTCGCGTAGGCGTCGCGAGACGTCGTGCAGATTGGTTTTTTTTTTCATTTCGTTTTTTTTTTCTTTCTTCTTTTTTCCACTATTACAGATATCTGCAACTGGAACTGTAGGAGGTGTTAGGCTCGTCTCTGCACGATCGTTATTTGGGTCAGCCTTTTTTCCACGTTCTGCACATTTGCCTGACGAACGATAGACGGAATCGCGACGCTATAAATGCAATTATTGCATAAAATCCGATCGATCTATCGATTCCTACGTTGCAAAATCGCCTCACAGTTATACTCTCCGCGCTAACGAGCAACAGAAAGCTAATAGATTACTCCGTACACAAAGACCAATTTATCCACAGATCGTTATAAGAACCGGAAGTCAACGGAAATCGGGGTCGGAGACTGGATCATTAGATCATTTTTTTTTTTGATATCTTTTTTACACAAACGATCACCGTCTATTTTCAGAATTTTTTTTCTTTCTCACTTCAATTTCAGTTTCAAATGAAATCAACGAAAGGAAACGCAATTATTCGAATCGGCGAACCGATTTTTCGACGACGATCGTTCAAAAATCGTTTGGCAACTAGCTTTCGATGTGAGGGGGGAAAAAGGAATGTAAAAAAAAAAGAAAAAAATCGGCCACGTCATATCGTTTATTAAATTCATTTATACGTATTGAATAAATGAGGACGAAATAATCTGACGATTGCATAATTCTAACCGGCAGAAAGAGGTAATAAAATATGAAACGTGCCAATTATCGGTGTACATCGAAACAGGTAGCCTAAGAAGGGCGACTTTTTAATTAAGATAATTGCTCAAGGGGATACACCGCTAAACTTCGACAATAATTATAACCTATTCCCAATGGTTGCGATCACTAGAGTCGGCGATTTTAATCGAAACTATTTTTAAATCCTCTGCGTCACGTATATACGATTTCACCACAATTTTATTAGCGTGTAAAACAACCTGATATGAAAAGAAAAAAAAAATTCTTTTATATTATTATTTCGTTCCGAACGCTTTGCGAAGTATACGCGGAGATTACGATTCTGCAATCACATATGAGAATCGAAGAAGAAAAAAAAGATCGTCAGCTAAGAGTAACGGACGTCTTTTTCTTTCGGTATAAACTGCATCAATGGAAAAATCGTCCGATCGCATTTAGCTTGTTTTGATACCTGTCCTCGATATCTTGAAAATTAGTCCAAACACCTATACGTATATAGACTCGATTTGCATTTAATCGGTTGGCTCGCCGCAGCCGATATTATAATACAGGCGCTGTGATAAATATCGCTCATTAACGATACTATTAAAAATAAGGTGCAATTAGTACACCCGACGGTGCAGTTAGTTCGTCGTTCGGTATTCTTAATACCGCTCTGACGCTTATACTATACTTACTCAAGGTGCAAGAAAACGTTTTTCTTTTTTTTTTCTCTATCATTTGCTTTTATTTTTTTTAATTTTTTTTTCGGTTTTGTGTTTCAATAAATAGTTTACACGAGGATATAGGTAATTAATTTTCTGAATAACGAATATGTAGAAATAAAGGAAGAGCGAAAATTCAACGCGATTTTTCCTTTCCCTCTTTCGATCCCATTTTTTTTTTTTTCTCTTTAATTAGTCTACTTTGAAAGTGAACATTTGGAAGAGTATTAGGCAGGTATGGGGATATTGGTAATATAGTGGGCAGTGAGATGTTAAAATTTATCGTATTATAAAGCAAGTGTCAGGTGGGGATATCCGGTCGGTGAGCGAACTCGTGAGTGACTGACGGATTCAATTTATTAATTTAATCAGGTGAAGTGCGGCGTCGCTGTTGGTGCTGCTGGTGCAGCAGCTGCATTCAGAAAATGAATAATGGCGATTGGTCGAAGATTACGATCGCTTCGGGGAGCTCCCTGGCCCCATAATACATGGGTACTTAAAGATACGGAGATAGGTACATGTAATATTACGTCGAGATACGTTAGTTAACTTATATATACACGGGCGTATATATACATTTAGATTACATATAAAATGCGATCGAGCGATCCGATCGAAAAGTCGGTATGCGGGGTATGGCGCCTGATACCTACTTATGCATATCAAGAGGAAGTGCAAGAATACGTCTTAATTAAAAACTGCCATAAACCGAGCGGTCGTGAGAGAGAAAAAATTTCCTCATATTATCATCGAACGATAATAATGATTGACGCGAATTAAATACGCAACGTACTTCAATTATTGATCTCATTTTTTAAAAGCATTTTTCCAACAGCAGTAAATTGAAATTTCAACCGGACTTTGTCTTTGAAATTTGGTAGAGGAAAAGAACGTATGTTAATTTAAAGATGTATAAGTTACGATAGAATTATACCGTAGGAAATTTTTTCTACCACATAAATTGGTGGCCAAAAAATTGTTGAGAATTTTTCCAGGAGATATGTAGGTATGTATATGTGTGTATGAGGAAGATGAGAAGGGCGGTGCGCTTTATATTTCTGTACCTTCTGAAGTTTCGTTCTATACGAGGTCTCGGTGCACCAGAGTGAATTCATTAGAGTTGGCTGGGCCGTTTCGATTAAAACATCGGAAAGAGTGACGAATTGTCTAATGAGGATTTGATGCGCATGCGCGGTTAGTAATTAGTCCGGCAGAGGTTATTAATGGTCCTGAAAGAGCTATGGACTGTGACTCGATCTCCTCCACGCTCCCTACCTCGAGAATTCCTCGAGGAGTCAAGGAGTCCGCCAGTCCAGAGAACCAGCGCGGAGGACCTGAGCCATTAGAGATTCGATCCTCTTCTATTTTACTCCCTTCTCTTTTACTCCCTTTTAAAACCTACCTTAGGTCCCTTTACTACCATCGCATATATAGCGATCCCCGAAACCCCTCGACTTTCGGATTACCACCGCGTCATTGACTGCCTAATGATACGGTGCACCGGATGACCTCAACACATCCGCAAATATATCTCTCAGGATATCGTTATTCCGGATTTTAGAAAATATCCAGGGGACCTAAATCCGAATCGTGGTTATACACATCCTTGGGTCGTTTGATCCGATTTTAAATTGTGGAAAGCCTTGTTCTTTTTTTTTTTTCGTTTTTTAAATCAACCGTCACTGATGATGTTCTTTCGGAAAATCTTGTAAGAAACCTCTCGATGGGTTTTTTGTTTTTTTGTTTTTTTTTTTCTCATCTCCCGGAGACAAAGAAGCAGAAAAAGGATAAGGAGAAAGAGAAACGGTGCCAATAATAAGACTAAGTGGCGTCGCTCGGTTAATTGCGAGAAGTTGCAGTTGCACCTTGGTTTCGAAGATCGAGTGTGTGGGACGCGCTTAGCGAAGCACTGTGCTTCTTCTCTCCGAGGATGAGAGACGAGATCTCTTATCGTCGATCCGCGGCTCGCGCTGTTTGCTGTGTGGATCCTGTACTGTCCGGATTTCCCACCTACTCTACCTCAACACTGGCTATAAGCCTCCGACGGCTTTTACAACGATGGGACGGTCGGACCGACTTGACCGTTTGGTTCTCAAGATCGCGCGACTCGTTCAGCAATAGCATCGGCAGCAGTACCAGCAGCTCGATTATACTTCCAAGCGTTCTCGAAGGCTCTGCAGCAACTGCAGATTCTGCCGCAGCAACACATCGACGAAAAATCACCCCCGCTTTAGTGAAGAACAGGGTTAAGGAAGGAGGCTAATTAAATCAACCGTACGAACCTCACCTTCCGTGGAATTTAAGAGTGAGAAACTGAATTAACTGCAAATGAAACACCTTCGTTGAGGTCAGATCTTGAGGAAAATAAGAGCGAGAAGTGAGGTATGGGTTTAATTCTACCACTCGCAAACGCATTCCTAGATATCCCATGTTGAAAAAAACAAAAAAGGATTCAGATACGGATGCGGGTAGTTCAGTTATTCCAGAGGTGGAAGACTCGAAGACTAAATGGACACAACATCACCTTGTTTGCTTCTCCAGACTGTCTTCATCGAAGAGACGACGTATCGTATCATTTTTTAATATCACATTCTCAAATGGAAGTGCGGCTCGACGCTCTAGTATGGGTACGGATGGGGTGTTTTTCTTCATCTACTTGGAGAGAAGAAGAAGAAGAAGAATTCTGATCTTGAGTACTGGATCAGTGCGAGGGTGTACTGTGGGTACATAGAGCGTTCGGTGTTCCCCGGAGTCGCAATCGCTCCAGGAGCAGAACGTCCTCCACCTCTTTCTTCTTCTTTCTTCTTCTTCTTCTTCTAGACTCGAGGAGCGTGCAGCATCGAGGACCACGTATAATCGAGGATCTGGTAATATATCACCGACACCGTACCAAGAGAAGGTTCGCAAGAGTCCAGGTACCCCGGACAGCTCTCGGTTGTAGTGGGAAAAAAAAAGTAGGGAGGAAAGAAGATGAAGAAGAGGAAGAAAAAGAAGAAGGAGGATGAGAGAAGAGAAATACGGTAGCGCGACTGCTCGCTGCCGCTGCTGATTGTGCAGCTGGGCATCGTGCTCCCCGCATTGTTTCACACCGTTTTAATAGCTATTCATTGTCAGGATACCCAGATCTTTTCTCTTTGGTGGCGAACAGAGTGTCGCGCGATATTGACCAAGATACCCTCCACAGGAGGTACACGGATACCCTATACCAAAGGTATCTTATACCTGGACCCGGAATCGCACACACGACTACTTAACCCCCCCTTTATTGCCCCCAGCGGTTCGTTAATACTCAGAATACGAGCATTTCTACTCGGTAACAATTTAAACGGGGCTTCTTCCGATCCAAATTCTCATTCTCTTTCCATTTTTCGAACATTCCTCTCACGCTTTCCACATTCCTTCCTCTTCTTCTGCTAATTTGTTTCCCCATCGCAATAACTTTGTTTGTTTTGGACTACGATTTGAGTTAGAAAATTTTCAAGTCTCTGCAAATCCTTTGCGGATTGGGTCTAACTACCAGACGAAAAGGTCGTCCTTAGTACTGTTTCGCGATCATTTTATGAACAAACGAACTTATTGTTCTATAAATATGAATGAGATGAAATGATGAAATGATCAACGTAGAATGAGTATCAAAGTGCATGATACAAAACAAAATGATATAATGAGAAGATGAGGAGGCGTACCTTACAGAAACATCTCACAATGAGTTTCAAACTGAACACTCCTCTCTCTCCTCAGTTTGCAGCTATTGTTTTGTTCCGAGTATTGTTTCCAAAGAGGACTAGTACGGTAGTATAGCTGGTATAACCAGACTAAACGACTTGTTCGCGTGGCTCGCTCGTGCCGTACGCGCGGTTTCGTACCACGTATATACGTAGTGTAGTGTAAGGTAGGTGAGTAGGTACCGAAATTCACCTTTTGAAGAAAGAGAGAAAAAGAGACAGATGTATAGATTAAAAAGAAGAAAACTCGCTCGCCCCGATTCAGATTAGACGCGGCATGAGCACAATGCGAGAACAGAAAACCACACCCATTCCCCATAACTACAGGAGCCTCGGGACCCTCCCAGAAGCATTTACAGAATCGCTCGGAACGGACAACTCACTGTTTTATGCGTGTCGAGAAATTAGCCCGAAGAACATTCCATATCCAGGATCAAGAATCATCGAACTTAGACTAAACTCTAGCTAAGCAATTTTTTCGAAGTAACGTTGAATCCTTACCTTGGAAGTAGCTCTTCGTTCTCAGGTAGCTTACGCTCAGCCTCAGTATACTTAATCGGTCAAGTTTGCTGAGGATATTTTGTTCGAATGGTAATAACGACGCCAAGGTGTCCAGTTCTGCGTTCAGACGCTCCCGGTGGCGCTTACTAGGGTTGGATTTGGTCACCCCATCCTTCTGCGGAGGCTTCAAACTGCAACAGAGAAAATTCAACGGTCACAGTATCTGAGGTATGTTGAAATAAAGAAAGGAAGAAAGAAGAGGGTTCACTTTCACACATTTCGGTAGACGAATTTACACTGTTTCGTATGAAATTCTCGACGAGATGAATTCTCATGTCGTTGTTATAAACGCAAGTTTTGAGTAACATCCTAGTGCACCTGCCCTAATGATGACACTATTATAACTGCATATCGTGTAGCTATTGGTAGCGTCCCATGACCAAGGGATTACCGTTTCCCGTTTCCAATCCTTCGATTTCAGGGTGTTTGGCGTTAATGACGAGTGTCGGATCGACGGTAACGAACTTTCCTGGGATCGCAGCCGTCCGACGTTCCATTTTTTCAACTTTCTCGCGGCTTCGAGACCGACTCTTCAAGCTCTCTGATATTAGTTTTTAATTATGGAAATCCTCGGTGCCGGTAAACTTGAACACACGTAGAAGAGAAAAAGAAGATAAAAATGAAAGAGAAGTAGGAGGAGTACACAACATATTATTCTCTATTTTCTCTAACCGCACCGACAGCACTTCTACCAAAAAATATATATACATATCTCGTTCGCTCCGATATTATTTACTTCCATTTTTTTTTCCATTCAATTTTGTTCTTTTTTCTTAAATTTGGAAGAAAAAAAAAAAAAAAACAATTTTTCTTCTACTCAATGGGGTTTACCGCTGAGTTTTTAATACGCCGCCACGCAGGGATCTCCCCCTCTACGTTCACTATTATCATTCGAGGACAATTAAAATATCGTAATTAACCAAATGAGCTTCATATTCGAGTCCCCCCGTACCTGTGGTATACATGTATATAGGTATACCTGATTGACACGACTCCGGACTAGACGATGGAACACGGCGCTATACATATTCTATATGAAAATATGAAAATCAAGCGCGGTATAGGGTGACGGGCGAACCCTCGTAACATCCGGATTTTATGACGGGATACCATCACGGTGATCGAAGGAAATAGGAATAAGGCGAGCTGGAAAGAGCCGCGAGAGGTAAGAAAGGGGCGGGCGGATTCATCCGACCTATAAAATCTACGCGGGTTCGGAAAAAGAAAAAGAAAAAAAATTAAAATTAAAATGAAAATTAAAATAAAACAAAAAGAGAAGAAGAAGAAGAAGAAGAAAAAAAAACAACGAAACGTAGGAAAGATTTGAAAAACGCATCGCTGATTGACGGCTGCATATGGGATATGCACCGTAGTGCGCAGCCCACATGAATATACTGCACTGGGGTGGCCTAAACCCTTTTCGGAAAAAATTATATATATCTATAGTTTCTTTTTTTCTTTCTTCTTTCTCTCGTCGACAATTTTACGAACACCCGGAGTGACTCTCTCCGCAGGAAGAACTTGAGGACGTTAGAAAAAGAATTAGAAACAACAAAAAATGATGGGTATCAGGGTCAGGAAATCGAAGGAATTGTTTCTTTCTCATTTTGCTTTTTGTTCTACTGGCATTAGGATTTTTTATTCGAATTGAAAAAATGTTTTTTCAAAACATTCTTATCTTTTCTCTTTTCTTTTTCACAAGGTCTTCCGATAAAACGGCGATCAAACTTGATTCGTTTATTTCTTCTTTCATCTATCTCGATACTTTTTCTGTAATAAATGTCATGATTTTTTTTTCCAATTCTCTATCACATTAATAGCGGGACTGAGAAAAATTCGACGTGGGAATGCAATTATTTGTGCGTTATTCTTCCTTCGGATATAAATTTTTTTTTCTCTGATTTCATTTTCACGTACGGTATTACCGTGGTTATATACGAAATATAAAAATTTTGTTGTTCTTCCCGGGTCATTAGCTCCCGCGGAGGTAGATTTTCTTTTCTTTATTTTTTTCTCCTCGCTTTTTTTCTAACCGTGGCGAATTTCTAGTATGAAGAGAAATTTGGAAGGAAAGAAATAAGGGGGGGGGGGGGGGGAGGAATAGGGAGAGGGAAATGTTAGGAGGAGGATGAGAAGGAGGAGAAGAGCTGCAGGGAGTTGAGAGGAACTCGTCTTTGATTCTTCGCGGTAATTACAGCAGCAACATCATCAGGGAGATCTTCTCTGACGTAACTCGCGGCCAACGCGGGACGCCGCGCAGTGCTATGGTAATATAATATTATTATATATATATATGTATATATATAGTATATGTATATACCATAGACGGCAATATAATTACAACGTTGGTAGATAGGTGTACATAGATATAGATATAACGTTTTATTTTAATTCATTTCATTTTTTTTCTGAAATTTTTGTTTTTTTTTGTGGGTTTTTTTCTCGTCAGACTTCTACATCGAGGTTAGCGATACGGGTAAAAAATGTACAGGTATATAAACTCCATGGGCGAGAATTTGAAACAAATCACATAGAACCACCTCAAAATGTGGAATTGAATCAAACATTGGGGATCGAAAGGTTTTTGTCAAAATTTTGCTACAACGATTGAGAGAAAGATGGGAAATCGTTTTCTTCGATTGTTTTTTTTCTTTTATCTATTAGTTTTTGGATGAAGAATCATAATTTTTTTTTTCCTGATATTGAATTAAAACTGGCGGCAGACGATGTTAATAATAATTATTACTCTTTTACGTAGTTACGCCGAATTAATATGCGAAATAAAATTTAACGGATTTATTTCGTTATAAGAATCTGAGGAAAAGAAAGAAAGACTGTTTGTTTAATTGGAGGAGGAGAAGAAGAAGGAGGAGGTTGAGGATGGGAGAAAAGAGCCAAGAGCGGAGAGCCTCGTGGGAAGCGAACGGAAGTCGAGTGGGGGTTAAACTTTCAGGCTTCAAACTCGTCGAGGACGAAGACGAGGATTACGAGGACGAGATCGCCACGAGGCGAGGGAAAAGAAACTCAAAGACACCGGCCCCGGCTATCAAATGAAGGCGTATACTTAAACTGCACCATAGGAATAATTATTATTTTCTTATACGTCGTGCACCGACCTATTATATACAAGTGTATATAGATACACATACCCAAATGATATAAACGCCGAGTAAATGTAGGTGAATTTGAAAAAAAAGAAGAAAAAAAAAAAGAAAAGTTATTGTTCCCATATTGGATTTTTGAATACTGTGCACTTTGAGGATTTTTAATTTTCCGTATCACGAAACAAATTATATACCATGTATCCTCGTTCTGAAATTTTTTTAAAAAAGAACGGGTGAAAAAATTGAGAGAATTTCAAGGTGCAGAAGTATAGAGTCTAAGGGTTACAAAATGCTGCAACGGATTTTAACCGACACACCGGTTTTTGTTGCGCTGCGCTGAAGTGAATTAATAACGCACTAGCTAGCGTATGCGTCTTAACTGAAGTGTACAGAGAGATCCAACCTCAATTTTCTACGCTTTCTAAGATCTAAACGTTATTTTAATTTGAATTTTTATTTATAAACGCGCGTTATTGTCCCCGCTCTATTACCTACATTGACTCTATCTAGATTCTTTGGAGATATTGTTTATAGCTTCGTATATGTACGCGCAGAAGGAGTCTGACATTCAAGCATATAAATAATTCTTTCTCAAAAAGGGCAAATGCGTTAGAAACCGATCGAGAAATCGCTTTTTTTGCAGTGAAAAGCGACGAATGGACGATAACTTTTCAATTTCATTGATAGATCAATTTAGCTTGCAGATTCGGATTCCTGGGCTTAAAATACGTAGGAAAAGTGTCCTGCAATCGATTTCAAAAATACTCCATTTTTTACCCCGAAATCGAAAAAAATCTAAGGTATACCCCTTTGGATTTTTTCGATTTTGGGGTCAAAAATCGACATTTTTTTTAATTTATTTTTATAGTGTATTCTTACGTATTTTGACCTCAGGAATCCGAGTCTGCAAGCCAAATTGATCTATCCATGAAAATGATCGAGTTATTGCCAATTTATCGCTCCAAAAAGTGAAAAATCAAGGATATCTCGATGGGATTTATTCCTAGCTCAATTTAGTCGAGGGATTCGTGATCCTGAGATCAAAATACGTCAGAAAAGTGTCCTACAATCGATTTTAAAAATACTTCATTTTTGGCCCAAAAATCGAAAAAATCCAAAGGGGTATACCTTAGATTTTTGTCGATTTTGGGGTCAAAAATCAACATTTTTTTAAATCGATCGTAGGACACTTTTCTGACGTATTTTGACCTGAGGAACACGAATCTGCAAGTTAAATTGATCTATCTATAAAATTGATCGAGTTATCGCCAATTTATCGCTACGAAAAGTGAAAAAATCTAGATATCTCGATGGGATATTTTTCCAGCTCAATTTAGTCAACGGATTCGTGTTCCTGAGGTCAAAATACGTCAGAAAAGTGTCCTACGATCGATTTAAAAAAATGTTGATTTTTGACCCCAAAATCGACAAAAATCTAAGGTATACCCCTTTGGATTTTTTCAATTTTTGGGCCAAAAATGAAGTATTTTTAAAATCGATCGTAGGACACTTTTCTTACGTATTTTGACTTCAGGAATTCGAATCCATCGATAAAATTGATCTCCGAATAAATCCTATCGAGATATCTTCATTTTCTCACTTTTTAGAGCGATAAATTGGCGATAACTCGATCAATTATATAGATAGATCAATTTCACTTGCAGATTCGTGTTCCTGAGGTCAAAATACGTCAGAAAAGTGTCTTACGATCGATTTAAAAAAATGTTGATTTTTGACCCCAAAATCGACAAAAATCTAAGGTATACCCCTTTGGATTTTTTCGATTTTTGGGCCAAAAATGAAGTATTTTTAAAATCGATTGTAGGACGCTTTTCAAACGTATTTTGATCTCAGGAACACGAATCCCTCGAGTAAATCAAGCTAGGAATAAATCCCATCGAGATATCCTTGATTTTTCACTTTTTGGAGCGATAAATTGGCGATAACTTTTTCAATGTGATAGACCGATCAATTTGGCTTGCAGCTTCGGATTCCTGGGATCAAAACCCATGAGAATACGCTAAAAACTGGTTCAATTCGCGAATAAATTGCATCGCGCAGCGGATCCGGTCTGTACCTAGAGCATTTCATAAGAACAGCAATTCACGTTCTAATTTTATTTCATCGTAGCTGCTCTTGCTGGTATAATTTATGAATCGCATTTTCCTATCTTTGAGGTGAATATTAGGTGGGCAGCGGTAGTAGGTTGAGAAATTTGCAACGTAATTGTAACGCCGCACCGAGTGATTCGATCGACGGAAGTTCAACTACGACGAGGGTTAACACTGCGGCGCGCGTTCCGAACAACGTTGAGAAAAAAGAACAAAATAAAACAAAAAAAAAATACGATTTTAAAAGCCCATTAACGATACTATTATCGATGTCAAAAAGGAAATAACGAGGAGAAAACGGCAGGGTCCTTTCGACTTTTTCATATCATACTTTTTTTTTTACTTTATTTTTGCCGTGATATGTGGGAAGGTGATAGCCCAAAGACCTCGAGATAAGGAAAAAGGAAAAGAAAAGAAAAAGAAGACGGGATAACTTTGATTCAAAGGTAAAAAGGACAAAGGGCAATAAATATTAATGAGAGAAGAGGTATGCAATGAAGTTTGTCCGATCGATTTCCCAGCACGTGGTCAAAGGCCAGACTGAATCGATCGGCTTTTACTGTCTCCCCAGCTGTGAAGATTATCATGAACTAGACGTCGTCCCAACTTCAAATGTTCAAGTATAGCAATCCGTAATCTTCGGATATTTAATTAAAGAAAAATAAGAACAAAAAAAAAATTGAAGAAAAATTGTTCAAGTACGAATATATTGCGGGGTTTAATAAGAAGGGGCAAGTGACTCTCTCATTGTCAAATTCAAAAACTAATATGTTATCGCAACCGTCGAAATTTTTTTCGTTTTTATTTCCGACAAATAATCGAATCTCACCGGACGTTTCAGATTCGCTTTTTTCATATTTCGCGTGCTATTTAACTTGAAAGGAAAGTTATAATATATTTGCCTACCTTTTAATACCGATACACGCTCGTGATCGCAATAATTATAAAGTATTTGTTATTTGTCCTCATATAGTTCAGTTCTCAAACTATCCACACAATTTCAACTCAACGATTATGCGGTTGGAATCCGAGCGGCCGATTGTACATTATACTTTTTGCTTTTTCTTTGTCTTTGTCTTTTTTTTTTCTTCTTCAACCGCAGATTGCTGCACATAAACAGACGTGAGAGAATCGATAGATTCTTCGCTAATATCAAAATCGATGGCCATGCTATTCCCCCCCCCCCCCCCCTGATCCCCCCAGTAGCAGTTATATTTTGAATGCACAGAGCTTCTCGCATCGCAAAATTGGAGAAGAAAAAAAAAATTTCAATCATTTGTAAAAGTAATTAATCAGAGAACGATGAAAAAAAGTAGAAAATCTAAAAACAAGAAAAAAGAAAAAGAAAGAAAAATTCCAAAAGTCGGTGATAATGAAATGGTCGTTATACAGTGCGTTGTTTAAAGCGATATAATAAGTATTATATTACGTTGATTGTACAACTGGCCGAGTGGTGGGTATTATAATATTTATTTCACGTTATGATAAGACCACGACAATTTCGGTCTGATAAATAGCTGGATTATATATATGCCGATTAAACGACGACAAATAAAACATTATTATAGGTATACATGACCACCTCAAACGTTATTTCGTGTCCCACGCGAGTCGCTAACAATAAGTGCGAGCGCTTTCACTATTTTCACGATCCATGATCATTTCAGTAGTCACACTGAAAATCACGTACAAAATAGATGGAGTCAAAAAGCTTCCGATGTCGAAATTCCGCTGATTCCTGTTCGTTTTTTATTTTATTTTTCTTCTATTTTCAAGTTTTTTTATCGATGCTCGTCTTCGTCGCTTTCGAGAGTCCAAGAAATTTTGGAATTATCGAAGTGAACCCTTCCGACGGAAACCACGAAAAAAAAAATTAATAATATTTCCAATAACGAACGTGGAACAGTTTTTGGGAAAAAAAAAAAATTCCGAATCTGTTACAGGTAAATTATTTCTTACGGTGACCAAGAGCGGCTAAAAATTCGTAACATACCTACTTTTCTCGTTGGTTTTTATTTTCATCCCTTCGAATTTATAATATTATTTCGTATAATACATTATTTAACCATGTAACTATACGTACATGAGTATGTATATAACCATACACAGTTGGTTTTGGTTGCGGTCGAACCGTTTTTCCTGCGTTAATCTGGGTATTTAAATTCCTAGGGGGTTACCATTAGCCCGGCGTTGTTATACCTTGTTCGCTCGGTTCGCCCTCGTATTCACCTCCCCCCCCCCCTCCCTCCCTGCACCCACCTTCCCTGCACCCTTCTACCTCCACGAAATAATATCAGATCAGGTCACAAGCTGCGCTATAAATTAAAAGGCAACAAAAAGTAAAAAATTAGGAATGAAAAAAGAAACAAGAAATGAAGGGGAAAAAAAATAAAATAGAAAAGAAATAAGGGGTGGAGGGGAGGGGGAAAGATAAAATAAAAATGCCACCCCTATCTGATACGAACGTAGGTGATAAGCCGGTTTGATTTTTTATTACGTAAATATATAATACGCATGTACACGAGCTGCCGGCATAAAAATTACCACGATATTGTAGATGCGAATGAACAGCGAGAAAAAAATATGATTTGTTCATTTTGATCGATCGATGAAATTAATGCGCATTCGTTTTAATCAAATTAATTAGATCTCCGTTCGATTTCAGCGAGATACCAAAAATGTATTTTATATGTAGGTATATATTCGAGTACGTGATCCAACGTTGGAAGTACTTAGAGCAGCAAACGATGCTGATATTATCTGACCGGAAATCACATGAGGGGCACTCCTACACCCGGGTGCCTGTTGCTAGACAGCCGCTACTCTGGACATTGCACAGGGGTGTGAAACGCGGATATCACTCGGTTCATTTTATTTTTTCGGTGACTAAAAGAGATTCGGGAAGGGAAGAAGTGTGCGGATCGAAAATTTTCGTCAAAAACGATTCCTGTCACCTCAAACGATCTCCAAAACAAAAAAAGAATTTTTTTGTTCGAAATGGAATAATTTCAAGCGACGGATATTTTTGTCAGGGTTGCTTTTTCATTCGTCTCCCATATCTACGTTCCCCTTCGTTCTTTTACTTGAATTTTGTTACTTTTTTTTTTTGTTTTATCTTTTTTTTTTCAGTCCCTCCGGAATGTAATTCGCGGGAGTCTCTTTTACCTTCCACTATGTTTTCGTTATACCTATGTATATACCTGTACAATATCCTCCCTTACTTTATGTCTACTATAATATACTATTCCGTACTATATATTACGCTACACTATACGACGTATCCCCCCACCCTAATTTTCTACCCCGAAAGCTGGAAGCCACCCCGGAACTTGCGCGGGTCGCTTACCTTCGAAAATCCATAGCGGACCCACCCTTCTCAGGGCGCATGCGTTCTCAAGAGTTGGAGGCTGGGGGCTGAAGAGAAGGGAAATAAAGCTTCGGCCGGGGGTGAAACGGGGGGAGTGAACGAACACGGGGAACGATTTCTATATACCCTATTACGTATGTATATCTATACGTGTGTATCGTACACAGACTTATACACATATAGAAAATGGGAGAAACAACCCTCGACTGGTCTAAGTTTCGTCCCTACATATCTATGTGAATAGTACATACCCCAATAGACGACCCTCTCCGCAGTTGGCTGTTGGTATATCATCACTTACAAGATGGCCGACAAACTCACGTTTTATTGTACCAATTCAATCGAGTATATGATTATAGTGCGCGCGTCTTGTCCGGATGAAAAATTGTTTTTCACTATTTTAAAGGAGATCAGCAGCCCAAGATGACAAATTATGTTCTCTTGGTTGTCGTTGTTAATTAATCTTTTCCTCTACGATATTTGTTTCACATGGTCGTTACAACTGTGGAAGACCACTGCGGCATGGGTGAAAAAAATTAAACATCAATAAATTCCCAGGATTTTAATTTTTCTATAACTTTGCCGAAGGCGAAAGCGAAAAAAAAAGAACAAATTTATTTTAATTTTATTTCATTTTTTCCACTTTCTAATTGCACCGCAGAGACGATACGAGTCGCCGAGGTTATTAGTTTAGATATAATTACTTTCGTTTTTTAAAAAAAGAAAGAAAAAAAAATTTGGAGCAAACGAGAGAAACAGAAAATGAGAATAATTTTTTTTAATAATGATGATAATTTAAATACGGAACGGTATGTATTATATAAAGATAACATAGGTATGCGGATGGTATAATACATATGTAGAAATATATATGTATAGTGAATGCTTATATGCGAATAGGATATTATAATATATGTTACATATATAGAATTAAGTTACGACCGAGTTGATATTAAAGTTGAGCGTTATTATACCATTGTTTAATTAGTTAATTATTTAATTACATAAGTAGATGCGTCTACCACATCGTACGTATACATACCTATATGTATATATTGTGCTTGTGGGACGATATGCTGCAGGATTCACTAATTGTTACGCGGCGTGACCCTTAATTAACTAGAGCAACGAAGAAACAATAAAAAAAAAAAAAAACGAACAAAAAAAACGAAGATTGAACAGGGGAAAATGGAGTCACATTTTTTTTTTTTTTGGTCATTTTCTTGCATGCCTACGTGCAGACGTCATCAAAAATGCAGTTCAATGAATAATCTCGAGAACATCATTCAAGATTGATAAAAAAAATGAATGAAACACAAGAAAATGTACCTTTTTTTTGTTGCAGATTCTTTCTTTCATATACATGCGTACGTATCTCCTAGTTTGGTATACACATATATATGTATTATATGGATATATATAGTTACCTATATGTACAGAGGATTATATTATCAAGGTAACGATCTCATCATTATATTTTATCGGGGGTATATCGCTGGCAGACGTGGTTACCCTGAAACGTAGTTCGGTACCAGCAAGCAGAAGGCAGCTACTGAGGTTCCACTCCTGTGGGATCTCGATTCACATATACCTATGTGTATGTACGCGAATATCCGAAGAAACGAAAGAAAGAAATAAATAAAGAAAAGCTATATGCAGAAGTTAGCTACACGTATATTCCATTCTTCGTTAAGGTTTTTTGTTCGAATGATTTTTGATTTAGCAAGAAAAAAAAAATTTTTGGAGATACTTTCAAAGACCAATTATTATCGAAGTGATCAGGCAGAATTCGTTGGGGGAATTTCGAAGTGTGAATCGTTAAAATTTAGGTCAATTTCGATCGTATGTATAATTCCGTCGTATGACCAATGAGCTGAAAATAAGTGAGGGGCGGTACGTCGAGAATTCACCTCACCCAACTTCAACACACACGTAATATTATATTCATTACACGCTAATATATGAGACAATACATAGGCATATTAACGCACATACCCATGTACGCAGGCTGCTCTCTAACCCATTGCCGCAGTTATAGTTGCGTAGCTATTATACGAGTGTTGATATAATTCAACTTTGATTACCAATGCACCTCTCATTCAAATTATTATACCCTCCGCACGCCCCCGCAATTTCAATAACCACCCCATCATCCCCCTATTCCATATCCTTCATCAGCTACTGTATAATTTTATCCGATTAATATTCTTTCCAAATTATTCACCTCAATTTTTTTCTACTTTCATCGCTA
The DNA here is from genome assembly GCA_963932425.1 of Athalia cordata. Lineage (NCBI taxonomy): Eukaryota > Metazoa > Arthropoda > Insecta > Hymenoptera > Athaliidae > Athalia > Athalia cordata. The sequence continues at coordinate 5,795,997 of OZ010627.1, forward strand.
CCATCGGGAGATACGTATGAGTGAGGTTTTTTGAAACAGTTGAAAAATTTATCGAAATTTTGTACTTTCCGTTGTCTTATCTCGTGAATTTCTCGCTCTATACGTTGAAGTTTACGACTGCAGTGTCAATATTTGAAATCTGCAGACGGCAGGCAGGTGTTTATGTGTAACTTGGGTACACTCAGCGAGTTAAATTCTGTAAGTTTTCGTAATTCGCCGTTAAAGTGCGAATTTGTATCGGAATAAAGCTCACGGGCTGCATATATATTTTCCACATATGTATATATTTATTATCCATAGATGGGTAATCGTGTTGCGCGTCACCCACGTTCTTCTTCTAAGCGTATGCGTTTTAACTGGGTATGTAAACGCGGCATTTGTAATGCGTGCCTACATAATATTGGAGCCTGTCAGGCCCTGATGGGCGCGTTAATTGGAGCATAAACTCTACGGCATTTACTTTAGAGGATACGTACGTACGCGTATACCTAGTTACGTTGTTCTCCCTATTAACGTTAAACACAGAGAAGGAGAAGCAGCGAAATTAGCTGCTGCTGCTGCTGTTGTTTCTGCTGCATCGCTGCTATGGGTAGTTTAATATTCTATAAGCAGAGCGTCACGTATACGTACGACGTTACACCTTATAGTCTTCGATCGATCAAACTTATCGTTAGTTAGCTCCGCACCGGTTTTCCGTCAAAGTTTAACAACTCAGCTAGGGAAATCACTAGAGTCATCGTCTTCCCTGCCATAAATATATTGCAAATCGAAAATTGAGGCCCAAAATTTTAACCGCCTCGAAGTTTTCACTTGATTAAAAAAGAAAAGAAAAATCCTGTCACACAACTTTATTGTTATGTTGGCAAGAAAAAATTGAACATGAATGGAAACATGTACATCCGATGAGATTGATTCTGACTCATTTTTCTATACAAAACAGAAGGAATTCAAGTCAGAATCAACCTCGTCAGGCGTACATAGAGTTCTTTCTAAATTGTACCTTCATACTTTCGATTCTTTTCTTTTCATTTGTTTTTAAAAAATGCCTGCAATTACTTTAATCTTTCGTTTTAAAGATAGTAATTATCAGCGTGAGAATATCGGAAGCAAGTTCGTAAAGCAGATAATTTCACGCCAAATAGGCGGATATTTTCACCCTCGTGATTTTCTTCGATCTGGAAAAGGACTCGACAATTTTTTTTTACCGAATAGAAAAAACGATGGCGGGGTTGGTGGGATTGTAGAGAACTAGAATTTGGATGATAGAGAATTTTTCCTCGGATATCCGGATCTCATTCGCGCGATCATTTTGGCGTTTGGTTCAACGACAAGTATGAGATCACGGAAAACGGAACGAACCAAAAAATGTTTACGAAAATTTATCGGCGTCTCCGGTCGTATCGTAGCTCAGATATTTGACGAGGCATGGGTTTAGCTAGATGTGGATAACGGTAAGCCGTATTAAAGTCAGATTAGGATATGGGTAGGTGTGTATAAATCTAGGAATTAGTAAGACCCGGAGTATTGAGGTTTGAGAGCCGAAGCTCTGGGTAGATCGAGAGTCCAGCTCTCGCGCACTTTATAAAACTTGGAAGTACATACACTTAAAAACGCATTAGCTCTTGAGATATCGAGGCTCGCGGCATCCTAGAATGCGAACGCGACGACGCCACCCAAAAACCAAAAACTACTCACACATACAGATATTTCCAAGTATCAAGGTGAAAGTGCAATAAAAAGAAACAAAGAGAAACAAAAAGAAACATCGTACAGGGTTGTTAGTCAATCTGCCGAAATAGGGGCCATAATTATAATCCTGTCCAAAAAATTTGCAATTATACGAAAAAATTACCGTTTCCGGTTTCGTCTTAATTTGGTACGAAATTTCAATTGTCTTTCCATGGGTATATGTAGATACACATACATACGTATAAATAAAGTTATAGGTCAGTCTAGATTATAAGTTAACAATTTAATCCGCCCCTAATCACATAACATATGCATAGTGTCTCTATCTATATCAAACCTAACTTGACCTATGAATGTAAGTATACCCTGAAGTATACATCAATTGTAGTACATCAGGAAAGCGGAGACTATAGTAAGTAACTAGACGAACCATCATCAGTTTCGATAATCGATATTATACCCCCCTGCACATCGGAATAAAAATAGTCTATACAGCCACGGATAAAACCCACGGGGATCATTGCACTTAAGTTTAGCTGTATGGAAACCATTCTTTTATTTTCTATCTCCCTTATTTTTCCTATGTTCCGAACAGGATTCAAATAATTAATTTATCTTCCCACTTTTTTTCTTTTTTTTTTTTCATCACTTCGAATTTTTACGTATATCAGAATCAAACCCTATCCACTTTTGTTTCTCTCGTGTTTTACTTTTCCTATTTTCTTTCGTTTCATTTTAAAAGCGGCAGTAAAAACGCTCGTCAATCTCAACCGATCGTCGATAGTCACAATAATCGCTCCTATGTATGCCGTACCGTATGGTATCTACTCGAAATCAGCTGGAGATCTTTCGCAATTAAGGGAGGGGCCCGTCACACGCGAGATTTCTCCCCTTCTCCCCTTTACCCCCCTTCAACCCACCTCCTCCGCCCCCGTAAAAGATGACCGCAGATTCGAAACGCTGTAAATTAATAAAAAAAAAAAAAAAAACATTTCTACAACAGCCGATGTATGTAGTAAGATTTTATGACGGTATAGCTTGTTTCTTTTTTTCTCCAAATTTTCATTTCCTTAACAAATGTGTAAGAAAATCTCGAGAATGAAAAGAGAAAAAAAATATGCATGTAGAAGCTCGAGAGAATCTAAAATACTGTACAATTTATTTCCGAGTCAATTGAAATAATTCTCCGGAAACATGGAAGCCAACAGTTTTCGATATTTTTTTTTTCTCTCTTTTTTTTCGTGAAACGACTGCAGGTTCAAGTGGCTTTCCGTTTTCTCGGTGCAAAATCGAGCAGCGTCGCGACGCGTCGTGTGTTAATGAATTACACATTATAGATGTGTTCGAGTTGGCGAAGAAAAAGAGGAGGAAAAAGATGTATATTTAAAAAAAAAAAAGAAAAGAAAAAAAGGGAAAAGTGCAGCGTACGTGGTGCGGACGGTTGAATAATTAAACGAACTACATCTAAATCGAGGAAGACCAATCCACAAATCTTCAGAGGATTCGAAAATACACGAAAGTTAGGGTGCCTGTCCGATGCTAAACAGCGAACAGAAACAGCAGCGGCTTCTGGTTTCTTATTCAAATTCTTCTCCTTCTTCTTCTTTTCGTATTTTCTTTTCCTTTTTGTTTTTGCTCTTTCTTTCAAGATCATTAATTATCAAAGACACAAATTTATGTGCAGCTCTCAATTTCAAGCACAATTATACGTATAACGAATCAGTTATTTTCGGACACTGGAAAATCTGGGGTAAATTTTCATTGTGTTGGAAAAATATCAACTGGAATCAGAAGAATGAAAAGATGAAAGAAGAAATGGTTTTGACTTGATTTATTTTTTATTTGTAACCTCTTGTATTCGTCTTTCTTCAGTCACACGTAAAGAAAGACAACTTAACCAGTCGTAGTAGTAGCACACTAGTAGTAGTGGTAGTAGTAGTAGTAGTATTAGTAGTAGTTGTAGTTGTCGGAGTTGGAATCGGCGTGACTTCAGCAAGGTAGTCGTTAATCAAGTGGGCAGCGAACGAACGAACGAACGAACGAACGAAGGTATAAGAGAAACGAAGGAAGGTAGAAATGTAGGAATAGGAACGAGCAGCTAGGCCAAAGTCAACAGGTGCCGTAGCGGCGCCTGCACAACGAGTCGCAGGTCAACTCACGAGAGGCACGCATGTGCCTGACCCTCGACACCAAAACGATCAGGAAAACCTTATATTCCACTTCCATGTATGTATAACTTCCGTACATAATACGTGGTACACATTCGCAGATAACTTCACACATGTACGTACGCTACGTCCAAACTCTTTGTCACATTATCTGGTGGTTTGGTTTTTATTTGTATTAAAAATTACTGTAATTGAAAGAGCATAAAGAAAAAAAGAGAACAAGAAACGGCGGAAGTTGAAAAGAAGACCAAGATGATGAGGATGAGAGAATGATCGTGAAACAAAAAATAGTTGGAACAGAAAAAGAAGAGAATCTTTCGAACGGCTTGTTGTGTAAGATGATCCCTCGATTCCGAAACGATTTATCAGGTCTTGTCCAGTTATAAAAGAAAAAGAAGAAAATAAATTCGGTATGTGAGAATGTGGACTCGGGGGTCTTTGGCCGTGGAAGGTGCTAAAAAACGGATTTGAGAAGAGCGCGGGCAAGGGGAAAGAATCTTTTTCTTTTTCGTTTATTGCATTGCATCGCGACGCTTCCAATTCCACACTTTATTTTTTTCTTCTGTTTCTTCTTTCTTAATCGTTCCGATTTTTCTCTCTTTTTTTTTTCTTCTTTCTTTTTGCTAACCGCCTCTTTCTTCCAAGGGGCGCGGGTGACGCTACGGATTATACGGGCTACTGAAATGTAAAATACGGCATCTTATAAACCCCGAATTAACATATGTCCCGCGACTCATTAGGAGGCTAATTAATTATCTATAATAGAGTCGTATTCTGAAATTGATGGAGAAATTGTTTCGATACCACAATCTGTACACCTATATTGAATAACATTTTTTTAATTCAAACTGTACGGTCGAATCGGCTCCAAAAATTTGAGAACCAAGACCGGGTCGGAATAGAGATCTGGTTATTCATCCACTGGATTATATGGAAAGTGAACAAAGCGAAACAAAAAAAAACGAATCGGGTTAGAAAAAAAAAAACTATTGAAGAATACGGTCGATACCAAAAGGATCTGATAGCTAGACAAAGTGGAGAACGAAGAAGAAGAAGAAAAAGAAATAAGGAGGCGAGTGTAAAGGAGAGTGAAAAGAAGGAAGGGGGTATCCGCGACACCAGGAGAAGCAATTAACCTAATGGATGCAAAGTCGCGCCCTGCACCCGGGATGGTAATGAGTCGATATCGCTGCATACCGAGGTCTTGTTGTGTATCCTCCGCTGCACCAGACTCTCAGATTTAGTTCTCGCGACGTCGTCTACCAGTGAAATTCTCCAAGAATTACAAGACGTTCGTCCCCCCCAACCCTTCCTCCCTCCCGCCAACACCCACATTCGTCGTTAGATGGAAAGGAAATGTCAGGTTTCGCGTTATTGCTTCTTCTTCGATGATTTTTGAGAGACATTTTTGACAATTGGTATGCGAGATGTTTGAAGAATCTTTACCGAGCATGTTACGGGCACTTGAATTCGTACAGTCATGTAACTTTGACTTTTTCAGACTCGGACAACGAGTAGTGGTGCAACGTAGCAAGTTTCGTGCTTCAGAATCTGGAAAGTATCATCGTGGCGCCTGATGGGGTTCTGGGAAGGTATCGCGGATATACCAGTACCAGAGTTCCTGGCCAAGCTGTTCACTGTTGCACCTGTACGACTAAAACCTGCCTAGCCATGTACCGATTTCCATGCACGACTATCCTATTCACATTACACTCTACTGTGTACGTACAGTTGAGAGTACCTCACGATTCAAGGAAACCTCCGACCACTCAACCTCGGTTTGTCTTATATGCTTTATTGTATTGGTAGGGTTCGGTCAGGTTAGGGTTAGCCGCGAGTGCATAAATACCAGAGATTGTTCGATACACACCTCTGAACAGGCTATTGGCTACTGGAAAATACTTGACACTCTATACTGGCGCCGTGTGTCGGATGCCTCCTCTGATATTTTAATTTATCTAAACTCTTCGCCGAACGATCTACGGTTCAGGTTCTCCGTTGGGGTGGAAACTGTTTTTTCCCCCGCTTACCACGAGTCTTTGGATATTATTTCCAATTTTTTGATAGATGAAAAAACAAAAATACTTGTCGAAAACTCACGGATATTCCCACTTGAAAAATGTGGATTCAATTTCAATTGATTCGAACAAAAAATAGATGAGTAAATAAAAGCGTTCCGAAAGCCCCCTGAAACATAGCTACTCGAATTTCTATCGGAGCGTTACGAAGGGTGGGAAGGGACAATCGCTGCGGACGATCGGTTGTTGTTGGCCCTTGCGGTCAAGAATGACTTAGAATGGGGATTAAGGGCCCCCTGTGACCGTGGGGGGTTGATGGATATCGGCTATGTTGGCCTCCACGATTCGAATAATTCGTTCGGACGATATTACAACCACCGAATAAAGTCACTCGACTATTCTGTTACTTCCGTGGTTCACCGAGCCGAGATATTAGCGGCGAATTCGATACTGATCGAATCGAAGAACGTGAAATTCTCACGGTTTTTTATTTCGTCGGCGTATTTGTTTTCTGTTTTTTTTTTGTTGTTTTTATAGGGAATTGTGAGAGGGTGATGTTGAGAGAATTAGGTAATCGTTATGGGATCGTGAGTTACAGACAGTTCGAGAATTTGGAATTAGAATTTGCTATCTTCGACGAAAATTGTTTGAAATTCGGGATCCACCTGTCGGGATAAAAATTGTAAATTGGAAACGAATAATTCAAAATTTACAATTACAGAACGGAAGAAAACTGAGCTGAAAATTTAGAACTTTATCGTCTTTCGATTCATTCTCAGGATATCAAATCTCTCGTTTTTCGCTACCAAATTCACCCCGTCAAATTGACATTCCGTGAGAACTTTCACCAACAATTAGCGATCACTTTACCTCTGCAGTTTGTAGCCTGGTTTGAAATTCTCGTTTTTTGCGTAACAGGGCAGCTCGACTCTCCTCACTACCTAAGGTCACCGAGTGCGAATTTGTAGATTTGGTACGCCTAACACTGTGACTGCAAACCACAAGTTCGAATCGAACGAGGCACGCGATATACCAGTGATTCAGTCACCCGCTTGCATATCGGTGATGCACTGTTAGGAGCGACACAAAAGCAGCATTAGTTGATCAACTACTGATTCGGTATCGCGAACCACTCTGTCAGAGGACATAAGATAGACTGCGGGATCGTCACTGAATCCAAACCCTTTTGTACCAAACCCTCGTACACCTAGTCCCAGGTGAAATTAAGCGTTACTCGTACTTGTGCCCCAATGCATGCAGCATTGATTGAAATATGAACCAGAAAAAGGGTTCGTTGCAACCTTATCTCTCCCTAACTCTGGTAAGTCATACTGCAACACTGTCTCACTTGTTCGCTCACTCGTTTACTCGATAAACGCCAAACAACGCGCTGACTTCGTACCGGGCCGAGGAGAAGCCAACCCTTCAAAACCGTATACCAAATCGTCAGAGATACACTGGTGTATACGGAATGAAATTCAGACACTTCTGATTGACGAACGTTAAACGGCCTTGGAAATTTGGAAGATGGACAATCGAAAAATCTGAAGTGGACACTCGGCCGTTATGACCGGTGAATGATTTGCGTTTTGGTCAGACATCATCGATGATATCCATGGAAATATGATGGTTTGAGTTATCGTTTGGAAGACCTTGATGAGTCCAGGGCATTGATCTCATCTTATTTTATTCGCTCACTGATTCTTTTTTCCCTCGCACTATCGGCGTGTTATAAGAGGATCAGAGAGAAGGTAGTGGCCTAGTGTGTAGTCGCATTTGTGGTATATCTCTATCTGGATAACCACGTCGCTACATTTTGCGGTCTTCTATTAAGCAGTGGTATAGGGTATACAATGTCGTTGTTATTCTTCATTTGTTAGATAACCTCGCTAAGCCGTTGCCGTTCCACCGGTCAGTTTGTCCGTTTGTCCGTCCATGACTGTTGCTGACGCGGGTGGATGATGACTGTAAGCTCGTAATCTTCACCCCATGGCTGCTTTGCCCGGCTTTCTTTCTTTGGTATTTGCTCTATTTAACTATGTTAGTAGTGGCGGGAGGGCAACTATTGGATTATTAACGGTTACTCGAGAGTGTTGGGTACTGCAAGTAAGCAAGCTAGCCTGCGGTTAGCAGGTATCGCGGGCTGAGTTTGTCGGATTCGGGATCAAAGCGGGTAATCTCATTTGCCACCCCCGATCAGCCTATCCTCGACAACCAGGGGTGGTAAAACCACGCCCAATAAACTCATAGTCATGGCTCGACGACTGTGGTCTATTAAAAAATTATTAAAATCCTTAAAAAAATGAGGAGATACGAGGTAAAAAGTACACGCTAAAAACAACCCGTCAAACTTTCTCTCGGCCCCAAAAGCTTAGATCAAACTACCTGGGGACCAGTCCTGTACCAAATTTTTGCGAAAATCCTCACGATTTTTGTGTAAAAAAATTTTTTTCACACATTTTTTCTATCGCCTTAACTTTGGAGTCCTCGAGAATTTGATAAAAGAAAGCTAACTGTGAAAAAAGTAATTTTTTATATCAATTTTTGACGGTTTGACGTACGACAAGCTTTTAAATTTGCTCACTAAGAATTAAGTGCGAATGTTGGGCAAAGTTGGACAGCCCTGGGTAACAACTGATGCGTGTGATCTAATTTGCAAGCTCTAGGGTGGATTTTGTCACGGTTCGGCTACCGCGATCCCGTATGTAGTTTCTTTGCAGACGGATTAACCTGCGGACTCTGGACGTTACCGGTGGTAGAACGACGGTACGAAAATTACCTCGGTGGTCAGCTGTTCGTTTTTAAAGAGTCGCGCTTTTTTTGAGCCAAAAATTTAATTTCTACTACATTTTTAAACCCACAATTTACGCGATAAACAAGTCGCGAATAGGGTCCGATGACACGGTGCCACTCCCCGTAGTTTAAAAACCGGATAAAATTGCCTAAGATTTTCAAAATCGTGGTTCGAAAATTCAACGAAAATAAAGTGTTCATTCCGCTAAAAATATCCGTGAAAATTAGTCGAATTTTTTTCCTCGTTTCGCTACAGGAAATAGGGGAATTCTCTCATGCGTTGCGCGGGAGGCCAGACGACCGGATGAAACGCAGTATTTTGCCATCCACGTTCGAATTAAAGGCCCACCTTTCTCTTCGCAGCTTTTTCCAGACCGATTTTTTTTTTATTCTCGATTAACACCAGATCCTGGGGATTCCTTCAAAATTTTTAAATACATTTCGATCCTGTGGCACCGTGTTGATTTAATTTTTTACTTCCACATCTGCGGTAAGGGAACTAAAGGGCACTCGCGGTAAAGTAAATCCGATCTATTTGAAAAATTAAATTTATATTCCACGATATAAATTCTTGCAAAATCTATCGATTTCATCGTTTTCTTTATTTATTGATTTTTTTTTTTCTACAGCTTGTCGCCCTGTATTCCTCGGATAATTGATTCCTGTTCTCCGAACGGGATGATTAAAAGTTTCTCTCATCGTTCGCGAACAACCCCTGGAATGGGGATGATATTTTGAAAAGTGAGAATGATGTCCCCGAGAAAAGTATCGGGTGAGTGCGAAGCGCGGTGAGGTTAGTGGGTGGGTGTGTGATGAGGCTGCAGTATAGCGGAATCAGGCACGTGGCCAACGAACGTGGCGATCGCGTGGTCCATCGTCTGAAGGAAAGCAAGCAAGCAGGCAGTCAGGCACTGGCAGTCAGGCAGGCAAGCAAGCAAGCAGGCATGAGGCACGCGCGATTACGTGTTCACGTGACCCTTAGAAACCTGACCTAGCCCACACCCACGCGTTTCATTCGTCCCTACGTCCCTACAACAGCAACAACGTCGGAAATGCTCTTCAGACAACCTGCACGCCATCAAAACACTTGACTGTACACGCAAACGAACGAACGAACGAATGAATGAATGTACGAATGAATGAAGAATTTGTAAAAAATAAAAAAAAAAAAACCAAAAAAGAAAGATTATCGAAGACTTCGTAAAAAGTCGACCAATGAGAATGAACGAACGACCCGATCACCTCGATGGCTAATTTTTCGATGCTCATTTTCTTTCGCACATTTCTGTATTTAAAAAGAAACAAAAATGGGATCGTGTAAAGCTACCCGAATTTTCCCTTCGAATCCTCGATCTAGTTACTCGCTAGTTTATCATTTATTGTTGTTGCTAATTGCGACTAATTTTATCTTCAAACTATCTCGATTCGCTCGAAAGTTGAGAAGAAAACGTTAAATACTGCGTGCCGCTCTGAGGAAAAAATGAAATAAAATAAACCGAAGAAAAAATAGTTGAAGAAAAGAAAAAAAGAACAAATCGGAAGAAGAAAAAGATGAAGAGCTGGAAGCCCGTCCGGATCCGAAGCTTGGGATCAGTTTCGATCGCGTGGTGGCCTCAGAGAGTCTTAATAAAGCGGTAACAGAGGAAGATCGTGAAAAACTAGGTGTACGTGGTATACCTACAAGGGAACCAACCACCGCCTACCTGAAACAGTTTTTTATTTATTTTTATTCATCTCGTTTGTACCGGCATTTATACAACCCACGGGATTTGCTCAACCCGACGTCTGTGCCCCCAGGAAGCTTCTCAGTTTCTTGTAAACGCTCGTCTTCACAAAATCCTTGCGTCAAACGAGTCCAAATTTAATGGGATTCCAAAGAATCCTGAATTCAGATAAAAGACACAAAAAAATTTAAAAATCCTGCATACATTTCGCGAATTTTTCAATGGCAGAATTTTCGAAAATTTCTATTAAGTTCCTGCAAGGGGATTCTATTTGATCCTTACGATTTCTATGTACCGAATATTCAGGACTAATTTCTAACGTTCACCGTTTCATGAGACTAAAATTAACGTAATGCGGTATCGGATTACAATTTTTATTTGCAAGAGAAGAAAAAACCAATTGTAACAATAATAACAATCTGTTAAACTAATTGCAAAATAACGTGGTCTATCCTGGTCTAGCGTGGCTTTTGTTTTTCGAGTGAGCGTTGCGGAGTTATAATACAATTGGCAAAAACAATTCCGTGCAAGAATTCTCGAGTTTATCCCTCAGGGCATTCTGAAGAGCTTGAGGGCTCTCACCGCCTTCAGGCTTTACTACCGAATGCTGCACGAAGAACGGATATAATTATCGGGCGAGTTTATATGTATACCATAGGGATAAAGCGTAAAAGGAACGCTTTCCCACCACTTCTTCTGGATATTCGCTGGATCCTCTCTGGATCCTCCCGCAGACTTTCTTTTTACAACCAAGTAACGCTACGCTAGCTGCTGGCTAATTTTGCTCGAGGGTATAGGTAAAATTGTATAAATACGACCACTCACTGCATCTCGGAAAAAACATACCGAGGTTTCAACGGAAAACGACAAAAAAAACAAAAAAAGAATTACCGAATCGAACGCACGCCGAAATACCTCATTTTTTTATTCAAAACTATGGAAGAAAATATAGAAAACATTTCTTTTCAAATACTTATACCTACTTTTACACAGTTTTTTTTTTTTTTTTTCTTTTAATTTTATAATAACAAATCGAGGTTATATCACATCGAAAGCGCGGCAGATTATTCGAATGCGCTTATAAAATGCGTAACATATTGGACTCTCCGCTCGTAAAATTGGTGCGCCGCGGATCGTTGTACAAGTATAAAAGGGAAAAATAAAAACGAGAAACTAAAAAAAAAAAAAGGAAGAAAGAAAAGAACAAAAACAGGTAGAAAAAAAAACAAAAAAAACAATCATCACCACAACAAACAATTATCAAAATGAGATTGAAACGAAGGTATAAAGGTATATGGTTTGTGAGGCAATATAATAAAATAAAATAAGATATAAAAAAAAAGGAAAGAAAAGAAAAAAAAGAAATGAATCCGCAGCTAAAGCGGGCGGGTAGTTATTTTGTGGTCCAGTTTTGATCTTTCACTGACGATGCGATATAGTGTGTTTTATAGTATATAAGCGCGCGGGCTCCCTAACGCGCACCGTGTTCCAAAGCCAAAGGCAAAAGGCGAAGGCATTAACCTGAAGGTCCAGGCTATTTAATTACAGTATAGAAGCCAGCAGTTCTCTTCGCAGTACGAGTTTCAGCATCTCAGCAGCTAAAAGTTTATACGCTGCGCTGCAGGTTTTGACGCCGAATTAAGAAATAGTAATGATTTTCAACTGGCTCACGTAATTAACTCTCAGGCATTCAATCGCCCGCGCTGCGAAGAGATATCGTCGGAGGGTTGAAAAGAAAAAATTCGATAAAACGAAATTAGATAAGTTATTAAATAAACAAACAAATTGATTGAGAAAAAAAAAATATTTAAAAAACCTTAATGAATAATCAAAATTACATACATCATATATAATGACCTTTCGCAAATTTTAGTATTATGTATAAAATGAGAACAATTAATTTCAATCAATATATAATTGATGTTCAATTTTTGAAAAACTATACATCGATCCAAAAATCTATACGGACGAAAAAACAAATCGTAGCTGTTGAAGATGATGAACCTTTTTTTATTTTTAATCTCTATTCGTTAATTCAGTTAATACCCGAAGACGTATAAAAATTCATGATTTTCACGTAAATAATTCAAGAAGCGTCATATATTTTTCTGAACATCATGGTAATAAAATATACTCCGATCGATTCTTAGTTCCCAGTAATAATAATCGTCCATAAAAATCCGTTCTGCAGACCTAACCCGTACTTGTACCTGTAATACTTCACTTCAATTTACCTATATAGCTGTAATGGAAGTTTAGAAATAACGTTAGTTAGACAAAGAAGAAGAAAATAAGTAAAAAATTTTACATACAAAACCCAGAGAAAAAAAAAAATTGAAAAAAATGGGGAAAGAATAAAGAAGAAAAAAGAAAAAAAGGAGAAGAAAAAGAAATCGATACCGTCGCAGCAGCAGCCGCGGTTCTATATATATGATCGTGGGAATTAATTAGGCACACTATAAGTTTTTAAACATTAATTTATAGCCTTATACAGTATATGTATATGAAATATCAAAAAACAAAAACATCTACTTTGATTATACATTATTTCATTATACCGAGTGGAAACAGAGGGAGAAAAAAAAAAGAAAAAAAAAACCTATAATTGTTATGTTCCTCGAATAATAAGTTATTGTTAAAAATTTTAATTTTCATTGTGCGTATTGAATCGTGATTGGTTATTTTTTGATCGACGACTCGGTATATTTGTATCGAATCATGGGAACGTTTGGTTCTTTTTTTTTCTCTCTTTCGTTTCTTTTTTTTTCAATTATTTTACGATTGTTGTAATTACGTAATTTATATATTGGTTAATATTCGGTAGCCTGCAGACGTACGGTGTGCATCTGCAATGTGGCTATATAAGCAAAAAATAATGTTGAAAAATTACAGAAAGTTAAACACGTACTATACGCGCTAGCGATATATTACAGTTATTAATAGTAATAAAAAAAATTAATATTGAGAATTAATAATTAAACGACTAATTTTACGATGATTAAGAAAGTCGTTATATCAAATCGCTGCATTTGCTCAAAATAAATATATTATACATTATACATACGTACTTCATTATACAGCGTATATAGGAACAAATAAAAATTTGGAAACGACTTTTTTTTTGGTTTTGTGTCTCTCTCTTGTTTCGGAGACGCGGATGTGTCTATTGTATTATACGTTGTTTCACTTATTTACTTACATATTTTTTATTCTTATAACAAGTTGCGAAGTAGTACAATATATTCCGATTTTTTATCGAAATTTGTTTTTGCCTTTTGTTTTTACGTATATAGTGCATCTTACGCGTGCTTCTGTATATGAGTAAGCAAAAGTGAACTATATATACTACATATATTATAAGCAATTGTTCAAAGTAATTAACCTCTCGGTAGAATTAAATTAGTTCTTCTAAGTATTCGGGTGCGTAGAAAACTTAATTGAGATCAGGTCCCGTCGCCCAATTCCTTCGGGACTTTGATCTTCGCCGCTTCACGATTCCTGATGCTGATGCCGCTGACGTTGATCAAACCATAAATAGTCCAGTCGAATTAGACATCCATTCTATTGTGGCCGAACATAGGCTGGCCGATTTTTCTACAAGTTCATTAGATCACCGCGAATAACACTTCAAAAGTCTGACATTTTTTTCGAACGGGTTTGGCCGCAAAAAATTATTAAAAAATGGAAAAGCGATATTTCGCGGAACAACTTTTTTTTTGAAAGTTTTTCGGGAAAAACGTTCGCATGAAAGTTGTTCGTCATAAGAAGATCTAAATAATGAGATTTTATACAAAATTTTATCATAATTTTTTTACCTGTAAATTGCAAAAAACCACGTAAATAAATTTTTTCGTTTTTTTCGAATAAATTGATGAATAATTAACTTACGGCGTTGCAACTAATGGGACAGTAACTTCAAACTTTCCCTCAGAGTATAGTTCAAGATTCGTTCACCTATGTTACATAGTTAAGCAACAATACGCGACGGCGCAGAATCCGTAAATTAACGATTCTATCTCAATGGCGGTGGGCAGATGGTACCAAAAAATCATGGATATAGTCTTTCATGGGTACATTCTAGAAACATGAAAAAATATTTTTTTTTTTCATAAAAAATGAGTTCTTTGGCGATTTGAAAATTTTGGCTCTTAAACAAATAGAGATATCTCTGATAATTAGACGCATTATTGAATGAATCTTGATAGATTCTTATTGTTCTCTCTTTACCGAGTATTTTCACAAAAAAAAAATTTTGATAACTCAATTAAAACCGGAGATAACAGTGTCTTGGCTCTTGGGTGATATATGTTGCTGTAATTGATATTAGGAATCGGAAAAAATACCAATATTCTGGAAATACCCCAAGGAATAACTATGATTTTTTTCAAAATCGTCAGGGTAGTTTAAAATAATGAAAAAAAATATTAAACAGCGTCGACCGCCTCGAGCCGCGTCCGATCGGCCCAAGTCGCTCGAGTCGCGTGGTGGGAGAGCCGAGTCGTGTGGTGGGGACGCATAACGCGTCGCTCGGACCTTTACTTAATAAATGAATATCTCCGTTAATAATCGTCGTGGAAAAAAATTCTTTGTATCAAACTAGGCTCTTTTATGCTCATCTTTTCAAAAATTCACTTGTCTTTTCAATCCGACCTGTATTTTATAGTAAATTGCTTATTACAGGCCAGATCAAAAACAAAAGTGAATTTTCGGAAAGATGAGCATAAAAGAGCCTAGTTTGATACAAAGAATTTTTTTCCTCGCCGATTATTAACGGAGATATTCATTTATTAAGTGAAGGTCCGAGCGACGCGTTATGCGTCCCCACCACACGACTCGGCTCTCCCACCACGCGACTCGAGCGACTTGGGCCGATCGGACGCGGCTCGAGGCGGTCGACGCTGTTTAATATTTTTTTTCATTATTTTAAACTACCCTGACGATTTTGAAAAAAATCATAGTTATTCCTTGGGGTATTTCCAGAATATTGGTATTTTTTCCGATTCCTAATATCAATTACAGCAACATATATCACCCAAGAGCCAAGACACTGTTATCTCCGGTTTTAATTGAGTTATCAAAATTTTTTTTTTGTGAAAATACTCGGTAAAGAGAGAACAATAAGAATCTATCAAGATTCATTCAATAATGCGTCTAATTATCAGAGATATCTCTATTTGTTTAAGAGCCAAAATTTTCAAATCGCCAAAGAACTCATTTTTTATGAAAAAAAAAAATATTTTTTCATGTTTCTAGAATGTACCCATGAAAGACTATATCCATGATTTTTTGGTACCATCTGCCCACCGCCATTGAGATAGAATCGTTAATTTACGGATTCTGCGCCGTCGCGTATTGTTGCTTAACTATGTAACATAGGTGAACGAATCTTGAACTATACTCTGAGGGAAAGTTTGAAGTTACTGTCCCATTAGTTGCAACGCCGTAAGTTAATTATTCATCAATTTATTCGAAAAAAACGAAAAAATTTATTTACGTGGTTTTTTGAAATTTACAGGTAAAAAAATTATGATAAAATTTTGTATAAAATCTCATTATTTAGATCTTCTTATGACGAACAACTTTCATACGAACGTTTTTCCCGAAAAACTTTCAAAAAAAAAGTTGTTCCGCGAAATATCGCTTTTCCATTTTTTAATAATTTTTTGCGGCCAAACCCGTTCGAAAAAAATGTCAGACTTTTGAAGTGTTATTCGCGGTGATCTAATGAACTTGTAGAAAAATCGGCCAGCCTATGTTCGGCCACAATAGAATAGACCCTATTTTTGACTCAATTCGACTGGACTAAAAGCCGCGTCTGATCGCGGAAACAACATTCGTATATGCTTATAATATCATCATCGCATTCTCGCAACTTCTCCTATATTCCTCGAGATCTTTCCCCTCTATCGCGTCACGTGCAATTTTCCGATCGTCATTTTTTCGAAATCTTTAGTCAGCTGTTTCGTTTTTTCAAAAAGTCCGTTCCAACAACATGTGCTCCGGTGTAATATCGGCCCTATTCATTAATTCGCGATTCGCAATTGTTAATTTTTTAGTTTTAATTTTCACAAGCATTTTCCCTGTCCCGTTTTCCCGTGAAATAAAATTTCTGTTGATTCAACGGAGACAGTTAATCCTTCGGTATCTATCGGGGCTGTCAAGCGGCCGAAACCTGCGGCATACTGTCCGTTAGACTGTTGTGTCTAATACATTTTTAATTGGCCTAGCCAACCACTCTATACGAGCAGGTATCACCCTGCGCCGCGTGAATTATAGCGTAGAATTTTTATACCTATGGGGTGAAAAACGTAAAAAGAAAAACCAACGCGATCGAGAAAGAAAAGAAAATAAAAGGAAAAATAAGAAACAAATCGTCTATAAGATGTGCTTCATTGGATTCGGCGGTTCGTAGAGCGAGGAGGAAAAAGAATCAACCGAAGCTTCCGAAAAGCGTTTGAGAAAAAAAGGAGAAAACGAAAATTGACGAAAACTTTCACTTTCTCGCAGTGCGATTATATATCGGTATATAGAAGAATCGTACGATATTTTTCGCATCGATTCGTTTGGTCGAAAACAGAAGAAAAAAAAGAAAATGCTCGTTGCCGGTTGAGATTGAGCGATTAAAATAGCTTCGGGAGTAATTTCATGCAGGTAGGTATAAATACGAAGAGGTCGTGATTCCGCGGGTTGCGGAGTTTGCCTCAGCTCATCCGTGTCGAAAACATCGCGGGTCCTGACCATGCGGTCTGCAGATTGCCTAATGACTGAGTACAGGAGAGTTAAAGTAGAATACAAGTTTAACTTGATGACTCAAAATTACATCTTGTTAAATGTTGCCGCAGTTGCTGTTCTCTCAGCTGATATACGCTGTCCTTTTTGAAGGAGGGTCCCGTTCCACTATATAAAGAAAACCCTTAAACACACCTGCAAAACACGTTCATCAACTTAATTTCAAACTCCATAACGATTCCGCGGTACCTAACATCGATCGCCATTTTACATGAGAATAGATTTTTTTTATTACGTTTGTTGAACTTTTATGTATATCGAGTCAATTTTTCTTCCAATTTTGTATCTTATTTCTCGAATCGTTTGTTTTTTTGTTTTTTCTCAAAACGTTTAATTTACTTAATCTAACCTAACTTGAAACAGTTCCGATGTTCATCTCTTTCTTTTTTTTTCTGACACTGATCTAAACACTGGTCCGCCAATTTATCCATCATAATTATTAATCTCACGGTTCCCCGCCGCCATATTTTTCGACGCGGGGGTCATGAAAGGCATCTCACCTAAACGCGACGTAGGGAATATAACATACCATGAGATATCTGATCTCACGTCGTCAGATCCGCGTGGTGCAGCTTTCTACTCTTAATACGAGAATAATAGTCGCTATGCATCAAAACATCTCGCGCACGTGTTATTAGTAGATATATATAGTCAATTATTATATCCTAGTTCTGACGATCTCGTTGCTCATATAAACTGACTAATATATACCTCATGTATTATAGTTGCAGCACCTCTGGTTTAGATGTAACAAATTATTATTATCATTATTGTTGCTTTTTTTTTTCGCGCGCACAACTAAATTTATATTTATACCTACTCGTTCATGTGATCGTTACAGGAAAGACGAATCGCTTTAATTTTTCTTTTCTCTTTTTTCTTATATACTAAACGGAATATCGCGACCAATTATGTAATAATAATTTTACTCGTACAAGAAATTATATGAAAATAAAAAAACAAAAAAAAAAGTGAACGTTACTACAAACAATTTTCACAATCGTATCTGATCTGATATAAAAAAATTCGTTTTTTTTTCATTTTTTCTTTTCTTTCTTTCTTCTAACTATACATTTTAGCTCTCATCTTTTTCCCGTATATAATAATTATTACTCAGGATGTCTTTCCTAGTAATATAAACGTGACTAATGAAAATAGTGTGGGGCAGCTGCTGGTCAGCCGGCGCACCCTGAGATAGGCAGCGTCGTGGCGCTTTTCGGAGGCGTCGTTTTATTCAGATCCTGTGTAGGTATATCTATAACGCGTCGCGACGCCTGCTCTAGTTTCATGTATAAAGCACAATAGACGTATACCTATAGTTTATATAGTTACATGTAAAAAAAAAGTAAGAAGGAGGTGAGAAAAAAATAGGAACGACTTCTCAAACCCAAAAACCAAAATGAATTAGGTGTGCACCGCGCTATTGGGCCGGTGTTTTCTTTCTCCCAACGTTTTATCGCCCATTTTTCTTTTCTCACTTAAATATACGGGGGTGCGGAAGAAAAAACGAAGAGACATAGACAAGAATAGAAAAGAACAAAAAAAAAGAAATGATTAGGAAATAAAAAAAAAATACCTAATATCGGAAGTGCAGGTATGTAGATAAACCATATTATAATATATACCCCGGTGATATTAGCGTAAAGATAACGAGACGCGTATGAATGAAAAAAAATGACAAAAAAGAAAAGCAGAAAATGAAAAAACAGAAAAAATAAAAAAAAGGAATAAAACAAACAAACCGTCAATGTCAGCTACTGCAGAAATGCAGCGTAGCAATGTTTAATTAGTTCCGCGGTGGTGTTCCTACGTGAGTTTACGGATTATAATATTCCATAGATAATGTTATACATATTTGTATGGTAATTCCCCTGCATTGCTACTGTTGGTATATGCTATATACTATATACATACATATATGTACATCAGCTACTTTTATATGGCAAATGCTACACCTCATGCACCACGATGATGGCGGTATTCTTTGTACTATACGGCGCATATTACTTTGCGATTTCACATGAAATAAATGATTGTTATTATCATTATTACTATTATTATTATTGTTATGACTATTATTTTTGTTCGTCGTTGTTTCATTTTTTCTTCCAAATGAGTCTTTGTCTTTTTGTCTCCCGTTTTTTTTTTTTTTTTTTTTTTCAATTATTCAATTGCATAACACGTGCAGTGCAGTTGTACGTGTATACGGTGTGGCTTTGATATATAATGGTATCAAAAAATCGCATATAATACATATGTATGTATCTAAGCTATGTAAACAACGTAATCTATATATCATGAGAGTATTCGTAATGATAAATTCGCTATTTACCTATATGGTATTGTCGCAGATACATATAGCTGGAACATCCAAGCGTGTAATTATGATGGGAATTAAATACCTGAGAGTATTATTTATGTACAATATATAGTATATGAAATAGGGATGTGTACATATATCTATACCGATTTTATATTTATTATACTATATGAATTGCAATTCTTGCAGTTAACCGCGTATAACAACCGACCAAGCTACACAACGTTCATTAAAATCAGATTAATTATATCCGTGTATATCCTACGTTGTTGCTGCGATGCTACCGTTGCACTGCAGCCTGCAGTTTGGAATGAAAAATTTTTGCACAACCGTTCTACGCATATACCTATACCTATATCTATATCTGTCTATTACAAATACAAATACACACACGTGGGTACCTATAAATATATAATATAAATAACCGGATACATGGAAAAGTTCGTAAATTATTCCGGGAGTCGAGGATTTTTACAAGCCGCGCTGCAGGTGCCTTGATTATCGTCCGAGTCGTCCGACTTTACTTTTGTTTTCTACCTTAGTTTGTTCATTCATTTTCATTCTGTTTTTTTCTTTTTTTTTTTTGTCTTCGCACAGATCTTCTCAAGCATGCAAGATTAATAACCGTGTAAAAAGAGATACGAAAAATCTGCAGAGACGGGTCGAAGATAAAAATTCGGGAAAAATAAAATGAAATGGGAATATGAAGAAATTGGAAGAAGAAAATGAAATATAGAAAATTTGACAAAGTTTTCCTTCTGCAGTTGGGATGCTGCGGTGGTTTAGCTGACATGTGTGTTCACGTAAGCGCGATGGATTGGTTATAGTCGGTGGAACGCGATATGCTGTGTATTGAAATGTGCTGTGCGCGGTTGGTGAAGGAGAACAGTTTAAGAATTAACCCATTAGCGCTAATGAGGGAATCTGAAGTCAATTAAGCTCCGTGTGATAATATAAACCCGATAAGCGCGCGAGCGCCAGCTCGGTGCTAGGTCGATGAATATGCAAACTACGATACATATAAGTTGCTGCTGCTGCTGCTGCTGTTTCTTCTGCCGTTAATGTTGCGCATGCACAATGTGCACGTTTATACATATTTCTATGTATATTATACGAACATATGTATCTACATAGGGACATCACGCGCACATTATGTACCGCGTCCACCAATGGGATTCGTTCGAAGCGGCGCGTAGGCGGTAAAAGTCAAAATTCTCATCACATCTAGAATACTAAAATCATACGACGAATTTATCTAGCGTAAAAGCTGCTCGAAGTGAAAAAAAAAAATGCATACATTGGGGAAACGTGAAATTCATATTTTCGAGATATCCTCGACGCTATAGATATATGTTGTGATTTTTTGAAAGTCCGAAACAGCAATTTTTTTCTTTTTTTTTTTTTTCATTTTCTTCAACTGTATTCGTTATATTTTATGCGATTGATTCGGATTTTGCCGGATGAAAAATTAACGTATGCGACGTATGAAAAAAAAATGTAGAACGAGAATTAAAGAAAGGGCAAATTAATTATTAAATTGTTGTACAGATTTGGATAAACAAGAGTTTCTACATATGTAACCGCATACGTATATATATCCCTATATGCTAATTGTTAATCACCGTTAAATCGTAGAAATGTGTTAATTTTCATCGCGTGTGTTGTGTGTAAATTTAACGCCCATCTACCTCCTCACCACCTATTATAATACCTACATATATACGTCTCTATGTACATTTATCATATTATTCATGCATGCGTGTTACACATGTGTGTATACATATGTATTCATTCTACGATTGAGTTAACACGCTTTTACCATTCTTTCTTTCATTTATAGATTCAATGTACTATATATTTTCCAAGAATTGAAAAGATTTTCCTTTCTATAACATGGATGAAGTTTTTTTTTTTTCCCCTTAGAATACTTGGTGAGTTTAGTTCTATATAATATTGATTAATATTTTACGATGAAATTGGTTCAATGATTTATGTTGGGTGAAATTTTTTTCTGTTCTTTTTCCTCGAACGTTTTAATGTTTTAAAATTCTACATAAATATATCAATATCGGATCGTTATTCGATGAGAGGATAAAGGAAAAAAATTGAAGAAAAAAGGAAACAGATTTGAAAATGAATAAATTTTTAGTAATAAAAGGAAAAATTTACAATCATCACCTGCGTTATGGCGTCATGCACGTATAGGGAATTAGATGACCCCCTACGGTGGCCGATATCTAAGACTCGAATTAAACGATCACGACTTCACCTGTCTGACTGACTTTCGAACGAACTTTAGATATTAAACATACGAGATAAGAAAAAGGAGAAATAAATAAAACGTCAATTAGCGACTCGTGCAGATGTCCGTTTTAAAATTTATTCTCTAACGTATAAGGTATTGTTATTTTAATACGTATAAAAAAATCGAGGTATCGGAATCATATATAACCTGTAATCAATAGATTCTATATAATTTATAACGGGCAGTTAGGAGATGTAACATTTGAAATTTCAATAGATAAATTTTGTCCGGTGACGTTTACGCCTGTCCTTAAAACATTTGTGCCTATTATGGCCGGACCGGAAATGCATAAAACAAATTTTTCTAAAAAAAACTTGAAAATAAAAGACGGCGCTGCTGCCCGACTGACAGCGGTTTTACTGAGGAGTTCTCTCGGCGATAATTTTCAATTTTACTGATACGACTAATTACAGTAATTACCTAAATATTTTGAGGTTCGATAGAACTGAAACGTCATGCGATTGAATCATCGATGATTTCGGATATATCCTTTACTAGTCAATAAAAGAATTCATTCAAAAATAATTCCAATAGTTTCAGCCGAACATTTTACTACTTTATAATTTCAGTCAGACATGGTCAACCTGATATCTAATTCCGACACATAATCGCAACGAACCGTATTATTAATACGATAATTTCGAGCGCTGGCAATTGAAATAATTTAAATTAGGCCGGTTAACTTCGTACCGAAACGTTACATACAATTATTAGACCCTATCGGGTACGTTTGTTTCTTATTTATTTATTTTATTTTTGTTTGTTTAAATTTTTTGTTTTATACTAGGTGGAGGTTACGACTGACAATGAGATCGCGCGTGTGTGTCATAACGCTCTGGATTAAATTGGGGCTTCGTTAGAGATACGATGATCGTTTTATCTCTCTCCTTCCAGCTAGCAATAAAAAGTATAACGTTACCCTTATAAACATATGTATGAAAAAAAGAAATATATGTATATGTGTATACCTGCTTCCACGCCTAACGCGCAATAGGGTGGATAAGGTCTTAGAGATCTCCGTGTCATAAAGGCGTCCACCTATAGCCGAGCATAATAAACCCATAAACTCATAAACGCGGCCACGTATGGCTAAACACACGCGTATATCTCTGCGCATCATCATCATCGTCATGATCATCATCATCATCATCGAGGCGTATTGGTATACATGTATAAGATATATTAAGTGTCCATATAAAGGATCCCAGAAATACGCGTGCAGTCTCCCCCGGTAAGACAAGGTAGAGAATGGTATTATTTTTTTTCCCTCCCCCCGATCACGGAAAGTACAAAAAAAAGTAGCGGTATAGTGGTGGTCGTTGATCTGGGGAGCATTTGGTCAGTGATAGTCGCCGATGCAGCAGAGTTTTCAAGGCTCGTTTTGCCCGATGTAGCCACTTCCGGTTTCAGCCCCTGCAGAACTTAGTATATTGTCAGTTATCCTCGTCAGTTCCTGCGGCTCCTCCTCACCTCACTGTCATTATAGTGCTGCACCGCCATCAACAGACTGCACAAACCATATTGCTCTACGCACACATATGCATGCACAGCTCACGTTGTACTTTACCGTTCTCTGTTACCACTGGGTACGGTTGTCTTTTTGTTTCTTTTTTTTCGAGCATCTGTTGTCCTCCTTTATTAGACTTTTCAATTTCTGATGGAAACCGTACTTACACGTTAATCGAAATTTGACCTCGTGCAGATTTGGAACATGGCGATACGTTTTTTTTTTTGTTTTATCATCGGGGTGAATGTTCGGAACTTTTTTGAGATTCCATTTCTAGTGAGAAATGAACGTCCACTTATCCCGGGGTCCTGGATGATCTGAATTCGAAGGTCTGGATATAGTAAGAATTTTTGAGGGGTATCCCTGCACTGTGCGTATCCCTTAATTTTGCGGGATTTGCATTTCCACAATATACGGGATTAGACGGTGCAACATCGGGACGTAGCAGCATCGGTACACCCGCAGGGCGGAGTCAGGGATATAGTAAATACAGGGTTTCCTTCTCCTTCATCTACAGCTCTTACATTCGGGAATCTTCGACATTTACCTTCCCCCCTTTACCTTCAAGTTCACTGACCCGATTTTATATCCTATACGTGAGCATCGGGTCTGCAGAGTTTCGGATACCCCGTTTCTCCTTATTTTTGTGATTCTCTTCCTCTGGAACTACCCCGACGAATTCTATCCCTCGGGATCCGAGCGAGTGGTGGGACGCTTCTTTTCTTCCTCTCTTGTTTTTGGGCTTACAATTATTCACTGCAGTTTGGATTACAATGGAAGATAGGTATACGTACGCGTACATTAATTCCGGACAATGGTAGGTATGTTCCTGTACTCCACGCTTCCCTCGATTCCCTCTTTTCCCTTTTCCCTCTCTTTCCTCTTTTCTCTTTGCTCCCCATGCGCCACGGATCGTCAGTCTCACGTATGTGATTACCACGCCCAGTGGCTAGCTCGGAAGATTACACGTCTGTGCGAAACAGCAGAAAAGACGAAGCGGTACAGCGCAAGCTCAATCCCTCAGGTATGGTACACAATTTTATATTGTACAAAGATGAACAATAAAGAAGAAAAAAAAAAAAAAAGAGGGAATTGAGGTATCGATCGAAAAATCTTCAGGAAATTCAACGTTTGCGATATATAGTCTCGGAATATAAATATAAAATGTAACGATTTTCTGACCGGCCGGAGCTTTTTCTCCACCTTCATCTCCGGACTAAACAAACCGTGTTAATGAAGGAATGATGCACGATCGTGTCGTTCGCGTTGTCGAAGTTATTTAAAATTCGAACGAACGAACGGTGGTAGAGAAAAGCTGGCTGAGGCATCGCCAACCAATACATAAAAATAAGATAAATTTCAGACTCCGGCGACGCGGTGATGAATGGCGGGATGAATCATTGAATGGTTAAACACACATAGCTGCAGCTCTCGCCAGTTCTTCCACGCCCGAGGAGACCTCGAGGATATATATGAGAGCTGGAAGAAAGTAGGAGAGAAAAAGAAAAAGAGGGAGAGGAAAAGAAGAAGGATGAAAAAGTTTACGTTATATACATAAAAAGCATATGAAAATCTCGATCTCTTCATTCACATTTCGTTATACATGCGCCATTATTATCATTGATATACCGCGAACCATTAATCATTTTTCAACAACGTAATCTACTATCGTGTATCATTTTGTTGCCGCGAGATAAGAAAGATTGAAAACAAGCGCAATATAAAATTTAAGATACACACGTCGAGAGTTGATGAATCAATTTTAGCCCGGCACGCTCACCAGATCCGTTGCAGATCGTGAGAGCTTTAAAAAATTATGGCAAGAAATCGCGAGGGACTTGAACATTTCGCGTGCCTTATCGCCGGATACGGCGTGTTGAGAGTAAGGGGATTTTCGAACCGCGAAGATGAAGAAGAATAAGAAAGCGCGTACGAGCTTTCAGTTTCAGATATCCACGTACCATGGCTACTTTGAATGGCTTGAGGATAGAAGTAGGAAATTTTTTTGAGTCGAAAGTATCTGAAGTTGAAAAGAAGTTCGGAGAGAGGCTAAAGTCAGCTGAAGTATAATCAGGTTCGACTGACTACGGAGCAGCGGTAATAACAGTGATTCATTCCTCCCCTCACCGCCATGGCAATTTGGCTGTTCGCTCAAAAACTCCCAAATTATAGAAGCTGCTGTCATTAGCCGTGCGCAGCGCCTTAGTACGGAATTCTACGAAACTTAGTAAAAAAAGAGATTTTTTTCTGTTATTTTTTTTGTTTTTTCAGATAACTGTTTAGAGTTTAGAGCTTATAAAACTCGCGGTAAAACTTTACGCACGGGGTGGAACCTCGACGAAATTCCTCGCGGAATTATTTAACCTTTAAAATGAACGTCTACTTTGTCATCCAGTTCTCTGTATTATAGAGTCGTAAAAACTGAATATCTGGTTTCATTTCCGAAAAAAATCTTTTATCTTCCCTTTGTCTATAGTATACATAATTGACGGGCATTTCAACGATTCAATTTAACTGCGCTTTGGAAACTAAGAATTACCTACGATATTAGAAAAATTAGAACCGTCGGATACCAGGTAATAAGTCACCGGTCAAAAGTTTCACGTCAAACTCGAGTCAGAATCTAGTTTTAAAAAGTTTTAGTGACAGGGGCAGCGCAGTTAACGCAGGTGAGGTGTTCATCGACACCTTGTTATCAGGGGTCGAGGGCACATGAATATATCGACTAAGTTTTCCAACTTACGACGACCAGGAATAAACGACAAGGAATAAGTGATGAGATGTCGTATCAAGTGGTCACTTCGCCTTATACACCTCTGAGGAAAATTGCCAAGTTATCCCTCTTTGGAAGAAAAGATCTCTAAATTTTTTTTCCATATCGAAAAATTTGCTTCATCTACCAGCTAAACAAGCAATAACGTTTACGACTTTTTAGTATACTAGAGTGGTAAGTGGTTCAAAAATGACCTTCAGGATCTGAACATTGGCGCAAGGATTTCATTTGCTATATATGGGTAGTTTACCAGCACAGTTCGCGGCGCGCGGCGCCCGAGGCTTTTCATAAAGCGTTTAGTTTAGCTCCGGTGCGTTCGCTCGTCAGAAATATATCCCTACGATATATTATTTAAACGAAAACTAGACACTGCGGAACTAGGTGTACGGTCGACGGCAATGATAGACGCTCTTTTATTACCTGAGGTATCATCAAACCACAAAGATAATCATGGATAGCCACTCAATATTTGAATCAATTGCTTCTAACAAGAAGCTTCTATCTATACCGACTGCTGTGTATAGGCATGTACTTTGACGTACTTGAAAGTCACTTACAATTATGACGGTTCATTTTATAAATCAATGAATCATCAGCCAATAGTTTCATGCCATTGAATGAAACTTTGCGTGAATCTTCGTCATCAAATGTCATCCGTTCTCGAGGAACTTGGAATCAATTAGCCGATTATATCCGAATAACCAAAACGTATTTGGACCGAAAATTTCCTAGCCGTGAATTGGCATGATTTTTGGAGGACCTTCTTATCTAATAGTAAAATTGGCCAGTCTGAAGACAAAGACAAATGCTAAGCGACGCATTAAAACGTCCGTCGCGTCACGAATAGACTAGATCGGTGGCTTCGATGGAGTTGAATCAGGCATTCTTGGCGGATAGGAAAAGATGTCGAACTAGATGACCTTCGAGATGAGGAGTGAATTTCATGGTATCTCGACTTGTCAAGCGTCCGACGGTGACGATGTCTGGAAAATTTTCGTTCGTCTTCTAGCTTAATTCAAATGCATTTGATCTTCTTACCTTTTGCCGTTCCTCCTCCGTCTTTTGGTCGCATAAACCGTTCCAAGTTGGCTCATAGCGACGGCGTTATTTGGCCCCGCAACGGCGGCGGGTGCCGGTGCTGATGTTGGTGTCATTGAGGTTTGGTCAACGTTGCAGATGCTTGAGGGCTGGGGGTGCACGACGCTCAGATTGTTCGAAAGCGTCGAACCCGGTGGTGGGTAGCATCCCGCGGTGACGTAGTCCGTCGGCGTACAGATAGTTCCGGTACCCGGTCCGCAGATACCGACCACCCCGACTCCGACCGATCCACCGACTCCACCGACCACCCCCAACCCCGACGCGCTTCTGTCCAGCGCGTACAGGGCGCGAAACGCGGTCTCACTTTTTTTTTAACTCTAACAAAACCCCACGTTACTACCTCATGATCCTCGAGCACCCGGATCACCAGCTGTTTTATGTAACGATTAAAAGATCGTTGAAATCTACCAGAGTTTCTTAATGCGATTTAAAATAAGGTGCTTCTTCACCGGATGAGAAGAAACACTCGTACATTAGGAGGTTAGTTTAAAAAATTGCCGAAAGAAAATGCCGGCCTCATTGTCCCTCTATGTTCTAAAAACTTTTTTTCATTTCGTGCATTACTTCGAACAAAATTATAGAATGAATGATTGGAAATAAGAAGAAACCGTCAAACTGTCGGTTAGGAATGGTACTACTGACCATTTATTTTGGCACGGTTTTTAATTAGTCCGTTAAGCACTGCCATGAATTTTCTCCCCTGGTCACGAGGGTCATTGTGTTCGTTCATCAAAATCCCCAGCTGCTCTTCAGGCGGGTTCATTATAATGAAAATTCACTGAACTTTAATTATGACACTGACAAATCACTGGCATCGATGGTACATATAATTCCAGATGTTCAACCGTTCACCGGGTTCATTTGAAACCGACACTGTTGAATCCTCGGTGATCGGTGATTCGAATATAACGTCCAACTGTCCGAATATTTAGACTAGATAGTTTTCACTTGCACTGTACATTCTTGATAATGATTTTATCCACTCGTTTCCCAGTGTGAAATAACCCGGACATGAATCGTGATCAGTTTTTATTTTGCACCGTAGCAAAAACCGAATCATCTGCACGGACACCATATGTCTTCGGCTGCACTGTTCACTCTATTAATTATTTAAAACACTGTTGATCACTCAATCGAACGTTGACAGTCGGTCTTCCATGTTCACTCTTCTAAATTGGCACATGATGCATTAGGTTTCGAAATTAAAAACACTTCCAAAAAATCCCGATCATGATTGGGTTTCAATGATTGCAATTGATCGTTTATACTCCTAATGAACTAGAATTCAACACCCGATTGAGTCCGAACACGAATGAGAAAAGAAATGAAAAAGAAACAAGAAATAATCATAGAAAGGTTGCAGGTATCGAAGAGCGCGAAGAAAGTTTAAACGTAGCGACAAATAAATAGTGGACACGGATCATATAGAACGTTGCGCGTTCGGACAACAACTGTCCAATACCTCGACTCGAGAAGTCGGTCTGGGTGGGTGCCCAGGCACGAGGACTGGAGAGCTGCTGGAAAGGATGCGGTGAAAAGTAGAAGGTGGAAGTTGTAAGGTGGAAGGACTGTTGGTGGTGGTGGAAATAGGATCGGAGAGTGGTGGTAGTGGGTCTTAATAATCGAGCTGAAGGTACTGCCACCGCTGTCCGGCTGGCTTCCACGGGTGGCACCCTCACAATGTAAAGCCCCACGATCGACACGCCCCGGTCTACGTTCAGTCGTCCAATCACGAAACCAGCATGGCGCTTTTGAAACCTGGTTAGGTGTACACCAGACTACCGAACAGTATATGCCTGTTTTACCTTGGGCATTTACCTTTATAACAGAGTCTGAAACGCGGGAAAAAGGCACAACACACAAAACACCGTCTCTCATACACCCTTGGATACAGATATCATCAAACGCGTTTGCGCCACCGCTAAAAAAAAAAAAAAAAAACATAAAAAAAATGAATAAAAACGAATGGAATAAAAAGGAACCACTAACTAACCGGCGGCAATCTCCATCCTGATCAGAGTTAGGATTTGTCATTGATTGAATGGGTTTTTCTCAAAGTTCGCCACATTGACATTTGCCGCTGAGAATCTTTGCTATATACGACTTTTATATCGGACTCTGAAGGTGAGTTTACACGATTTTTCAGCAATTCTTCCTTTTTTTTTCTTTCCTTTTACCTTCTTTTCTCGGTATGGTTGACTTTTTTTGCAACCAGAGTTCACGATTCGTTTCACCAGATTCATTCGTTTATTCGTTGATCGATTAATCTTTCCAGGTGCAGATTAGACGAAACATCGAACGACCATTTACATTATCGTTAATTAATCCTTTGCACAAAAATTTTTCAAATTTCATTGGGCATACCCCGTCCATATATATAGGTGTATAAAAGGAGCTGCGCCCACTCACAAATATCAATCCATCTACGTTCTGCACTATATTACGTCACCCATCATGGTTAAGCCCACAATGATCAGAGGCGCGGATTAGATTGGAATTAAAAAAAAGTAACTTTGCCTATCAACCCCATTAGTTTATGTTGCCAGTAAATAAGGGCTATATATTGGGTCATTTGTACACATGCAGATAAATAATATCACACATAAGGTATTACATATATAAACCGGGCTGCTATATATAATTCAGTTTCATGACGTTGCCGTCAAAAGATTCAGGGTTAACGTCAAAAGGTGCGGCGTTAATAAGGGGTGAGAAAAAAATTGGTTTTTCGTTTTCAAAATTACTGAAACTGATCGAACCAAAAATCAATCGCATACTTACAGTTTCTTTTACATCACAGTAGAATTACAATGAAAAAAAAACTTATTCCAAAAATTCTAAACTTTGTCGATGAAATTCTACGCTCGTCGGTTCGAGAGCAAATTTTTTGTTTCTTATTTCTTTTGAACAGTAAAAAAAAAATTTGGTTCTCGCGTTTATAATTCGCGGGACTGATCGAGCCTGACTTTATTACAACGCACTCGGCTGGTCACAAGGACACCTGCGCGTAGGTACTCTCATAATCGATACGAAAATAGGTGTAACTCATACGGACGCATATTTCGCTCCTGCGATCTGCAGGTACGTAAGGATATTTATACATGGTGTAAAGTTGTACATAAGGATACATATATCCATATCCCCGGCGTTGTTTATTTTATCTCCAGAGATCACAATTCTGTTATCACCTGCATTTGCGCCTCGCGTGGTTGATATCTGATTGTTATATCCACTCGTACGTATACAAGTACACTATATTACATGTATAAATGGTGATAGTGTAAAACTGGAAATAGGATTGAACTTGTATTCGTATTTGTACATAGCTATGCGTCTCTATTTCTATATCGTATTATAGTCGTGTTACACTTTTATTTTATAGCAATATACCAATAGATTATGTAGGTATACATATAGATCTGTATATATTTTTTCAGGGCGATCATATACGTAGTGAACCAGCTGGTGTGGGTGGCGGGAATTATCTTGCTTCGCAGTGTCTATATACGTGTCTCTACAATTCGATATTGGATGTCTATTGGCTATTTATAATGTATAGGTTATTGGATGTGTAGATAGATAGGTACGTGTGTATGTTTACGTGTTTTTGTTGCTAACGTTTCGGAGACATGCAACCTATTTGGATCCACTGGCTGCTGCAACAGATGCAGCGATACCTTCAGATCTTATTTTATCTCGAGATCAAATGCGATTGTACTATTTTTTGTTCTTGTTCAATTTTCTGCTTTGGAAATAAAGTGGCATTCGACGTGTGTTTGACAATGATTTTTGTTCTCAATCAGAAATTTATCCTGCAGATTCAACTTTTTCCATTCTCGAATTACCTGTTTATACTGACGGAAGCCCCGTTGGAGAAAAAAGTTTTATAAATGAGGTGTTTCGGTGCTTCAATTATGCTCACCGATAATCGCACGAACGCTTTATATAATAAATGCGAGAATAATTAGCGACGAAAAAGGAGAAGAAGAAGAAGAAGAGGGAAAAAAGAAATCCGACGATTGAAAATCCCACCCTCCTATGGGAACGGGTTCGGATTAAATACATATATGTATGTAATAGGTAAGTTCACGCGTTGGCAAGCGTTGAGGTGGTCAGTATACTTACTCGTTTGATGTCCACCTCCACCTCCACCTTTTTTCTCTCCACACGCACTTGATCGCTGCACGCATATCCAATAACGCACGCACATATCACTCACGCATTCGCATACACGTCTATAATATTTACCCATCATCGAACGATTATCGTAAATTATAGCGTAAGATTCACAAATTCTATCTATCTATATCCCCATAACGATATGCTGATTATCAAACGTCAATTAATTCGTCTCATTAACAAGACCGTGTCAAACACATTCGTATCACTGGCTCAAAAAATAAAAATTAAAGAAGAAAAAATTATTGATCGAATTGATTGAAGAAAGAAATTTTGATTTTTTTTCCGGCATTCCAAAGATCTGTATTAAATTTTTTTTCTTTCTTGTCGTAGTACACGTGTCTATATACGGTGCCAGGATCGCTGGGCACGCATACTAGATTCCGTATAAATTCAGGAGGGTGAAATTGTCGTAGACTCACCTGGTTTTGCCATCTAACGGGGTTTTTGATAACTGTTCGTTTATTTTACCTGACAAACAGGTGAGGCGCAAAATTACCGATAGTAAGAGGATCTATAAAATGGAATATTAATGGACAGTGTAGGTAGAATCGCACCGTTATTTGCCCTTAAAATCGATGCTTATAATATTTAGACGTCAGGATTTTGAAATTTCGTAAAAAGCACTTTTACAGCCCAGTTAATTGTTTTTTGTTACTTAATAATGTGATCTAAATTATTGTTGAATAAAAGCTGATTTTTTGTTTCAGTAAATGGGGATTTCCAATCACTTACGAATGCTGCTCTCTGCATCCGAGCGAAAACGAGGAGTTCTTCAAATCTCGAATCGTTCATTAGGATTCATCGTGTGCGTTAAAAATTCCATCGCAAATCTGAAACAAATCATATATCAAGAACGATCCGCATTATAATTTTCACTGCATTGCATGTACTCGAAATAGATAATATACGTATATATGTACAGAGTGGGATGTGCACAGAGAATTAGTTTCGGTGCGTTGCGCGCAATTAACATGTGATCTAAAAATAGATCCAACTATATAGTAATAAACAATTGTGAAAGAAAAAAAAAAAAAGAAAAACAATTTTAGATCATTATAAATGAATAAAAATGAAAGTACACGCATATACAGCATATTTATATATGGTCAACAATGACGAAGACCATCCCGACCCGACTCAACGTAAATTTTCTAATTAAATAAATTCATCATCATCGTTATCGCATCGTAATCGTGATATTCTTTTGAAATATAAACCAACAATCAAAACTGCAACTAGT
This sequence comes from Athalia cordata, assembly GCA_963932425.1. Taxonomy (NCBI): domain Eukaryota; kingdom Metazoa; phylum Arthropoda; class Insecta; order Hymenoptera; family Athaliidae; genus Athalia; species Athalia cordata. The sequence continues at coordinate 5,828,603 of OZ010627.1, forward strand.
GCTACAACTTCAGATTAAACTTTGATATAGTTTTACCCCCATGTGCGGCTTACGCTCCGCAGCTCCCACCATGTATATATATACCAATACATAAAATACATAGGTATGTAACGCATAGAAATATACATATATTTATGTGTTTAATTTGCAGTACGCCCCGCTACACTTTCCGTAGTCCACTGCTGCAGGTTGTGCGGCAAAAGCGACATCAACTGTGCATATCTTATAATTATTGCATGCTATGAATAATTACCATCATGTACATATACATATATGTATAGTATATATTCTCCACTGTATATATAGGGGTTCTCAAACTTTGAATAAAATCTATTATTCAATAATAATTGAACGATTAATAAAATACTTTTTATACCTTTAATTAGGTATACATATTTGTTCTTTACCTCCTACACGACGTCGATGGAATCGTTTCAATTTTTGTCCCACTTGATATCGTTGGATCGAAAATACGTTGTCGTCTTTTTTTTTTTTTTCCTTCTTTTTTCCACCCACGTCACAATTATCCGTACGAGTGAGTGTCACTGGGGCACAATTTGAGTAGATAAAAAAAAAACAAAAAAAACAGGAGAATTTAAAAGAAAAATAATGAAAAAAAAATATCATATGTACCTCAACATGTATGTCGGTGCGGAGCCGCATCAGCCCGGAACTACGTTCTATGCATTCTCATATCATTATTTATTATTCATATTCACGTATAGGTTGATATCGAAAAAAATACACACACACCCGCATCTATATGTGCATCAAATGCGTCATTTGATTGTATTGAGAATTATATACTTTTATCAGAATTATAATTTTCGAACCGAAGGATTGAAGAAAAAATGAGGTACGCCACTTTAGATTTTTCCTTTTTTTGCGCCAAAATAGTCTACTTTTTTTTGTTACAATATTTAAATATGTATATAACTCGATAATTTCCTGGAGTGAAAATCCAAAAAAAATAATCAGAGGCCAAGGCCTTGGAATTACCGAGGGGGTAACCGCTTGTGAAATACTTGGGACAGTCAATTTTGAAATGCTATGAAATGGTGTGGTTACCCCCTTGGGCTTATGCAGGGCCATTTTAATGTGTTTTAACCTCAAGAACACGATTCCGTCGAGTAAATCAAGCTAGGAATAAATCCCATCGAGATATCCTCATTTTTTCACTGTTGGAGCGATAAATTGGCGATAACTCGATTAATTTTATAGATAGATCAATTTGACTTTCAGATTCGGATTCCTGAGATCAAAATACGTAAGAAAAGTGTCCTGCGATCGATTTTAAAGATACTTCATTTTTGGCCCAAAAATTGAAAAAATCCAAAGGGGTATACCTTAGATTTTTGTCGATTTTGGGGTCAAAAATCGACATTTTTTAAAATCGATCGTAGGACACTTTTCCGACGTAGTTTGACCCCAGGAACACGAATCCATCGATCAAATTGAGCTAGGAATAAGTCCCATCGAGATATCCTTATTTTTTCACTTTTCGAAGCGATAAATTCGCGATAATTCGATCAATTTTATAGATAGATTAATTTAACTTGCAGATTCGTGTTCCTGAGGTCAAAATACGTAAGAAAAGTGTCCTACGACCGATTTAAAAAAATGTTGATTTTTGGCCCCAAAATCGACAAAAATCTAAGGTATACCCCTTTGGATTTTTTCGATTTTTGGGCCGAAAATAAAGTATTTTTTAAATCGATCGCAGTACACTTTTCTAACGTATTTTGACGTCAGGGACACGAATCCGCCGACTAAATTAAGCTAGAAAAATATCCCATCGAGATATTTTCATTTTTTCACTTTTCAGAGCGATAAATTGGCGATAACTAGATCAATTTCATAGATAGACCAATTTAGCTTACGGATTCGGATTCCTGAGGTCAAAATACGTAAGAATACACTATAAAAATGAATCAAAAAAAATGTCGATTTTTGACCCCAAAATGGAAAAAAATCCAAGGGGTATAGCTCAGATTTTCATCGATTTTGATACTTTACATTTTGATAGGGTTAATAGGGACTTATACGAGGGGGTAACCACTTGTGAAATGATTGGGACACCTATATATCGAGTGGTTACCCCGTCGGGAATTACAGTTATGATATATCCATCTTCATAATCTGCAGTCTCAAGATGTATAACGCAACAGTTAAATATCGTAGGAGGTAGAGTTATTATTTATTTACATATTTATGTATATTTCGTCCGTATAAGTGTTTGTTCCACCGCACCATAACTTGCTATACTCATAATGTTCCCGATGCTATAATACTCTCTATTGCTACCGGCTTATGTATATTATTCTATCGCTGCATGCCAACCACTTACTTGAAGTTAGGCACAAAAGTTGTGTAATGATGATTGAGCGAGTTGCGTGCATGTGATCGCTCTATAGTTTATAACATCGGTATACGTGTATAGCATGAGCTGTACGAGAGTAAAATCACTTGGTCAGATTTGGTAAAGTTATCCGTATTCCATATAATTAAACATACATAGCTCGAAGGTGGGGTTATACATCCCTGAACATACATATGAAAAAACAAAAAAAATCCGTGCAAACTTTCCTTCGTACATTTTTCAGCTGGGCCTACGAAAAGGGGTTGAAAAAAAAAAGAATTTCCCACGTTGATGATAATTAAAATTGCTAAAATTCAATTACGATTTCTGACTCATATAATAGAAATCTCGACAGGTTCTGCAGCGCAAGTTTTGTAAAGGGATGTAATCATTCCCGAGTCCCGTACGCAATAACAGTTAGTAAATTCCTGTTGTTCGGAAACATATTGACTCGGTTTATTAGATAAATTGAGTTCTAATCCCCATGGGATTCGAGGGTAAGGGGTGGTCTCCGTGCAATTTTGTGGGTTACCCGTTACACGTCGAGGGATAAATATATAAACGCGAAAAGGAAGAGGAAAAGGAAAAGGAAGAGGATATACCGGCCGTCATTCACGTACATGCGGGATACATTTATACCCATTGCAGAAATGAAGGGCGAAAACCAGCGTACATAACCATAAGGGTAAAACCGATATCGGACTACACGTGGTTAACTTTCCGTAAAGATCAGTCCCAATTTTATAAAGCTGCCGCGGCACAACAATACGACCTGTCTGAATAGAGCCGCTGCTGATTCTCCCCCCGTCTTTTCCGGATCTATCACCCCTTATAACAAAGCAGTATAAGTTCATTGGATTGCAGAAAGCGGAAATTTTGGGGCTTCACGCTTCACTAAATTTAGCCCATAAGTTGATGAGGATTTCTGATACACAGTCGCTATACATATAGGTAATTCGGCACGCGCCATAAGACAAAACGAGAACAATTTTCTGAGTGTTCCTCTTATATATACGGTACGTACCTGCCATTTCAACAAATTAAGATCCGACAGCTTCCGAAAAGGATTCTATCCCTAATACTTCCGGTTTAGAAAGATTCGCTGTCGAGGGGGTTGGATTTTTACGATGAACAATTTCTAAAAATATATCAGTAATATAATCGTTATTATTATTATTGTTATTATTATTTTATATCATCGCAATGTCATCTGCAACTATAAATTACATACGTTGCGTGCAGAAATTCCAGCAAATGTTGCTGCAGTTGGTTGAATAGAAAAAAAAAAAAATGAAAAAAAATGAATGAAAATCGATATCATATACCAGCGGGGTATAACTGGTGGACATTTTTTTTTCTCAAGTCTATATATCTAGAAATATTCACCTGGAATATTTGAAGGTACTTTATGTCCAATTCTGTTTCATAAATACGGAGGGAACGACGAAGTTGGATTATATAACTATTTTCGTCTTTGCCACTTACTGCAATTAGTCGAATTCGTATTCCAATTGTAGGTAGATACGTAAACTCTGCGGACACAAAGTCTAACGCTTGGAATTAGTTTTAATAGTGCAAAGAAAAAAAAAAAAGAATGAGTCGAGGGGGATAAAAACTGTGGATTTCTCAGAGCCACGTAGAAGAGATACGTATACCTAATCTTCGCCCTCGGGGAAATCTGCAGACATATGAAGGCGTTTTCGTTCATGTTATGGCCATTAGAGGTAGGATATATTTTGTAACATGTAAAATCGTGTAATATCCAAATTATCAAACGGTAAATAATTGGGGCATGAAGGTTTAGTTTTTTTGTTTTTTTTTGGTTGCTTTTTTCCAGTTTACTTTGGATTTTCGTGAATACCTGTACAGTGAAAACTATTTGTGTTGACGATAAATTTCAACAGTGCAGTACGTGGTTTTGTGTTTCGATAGAATGGACGAAGATATTATTTTCTTCTTTTTTTTTTTCTTCATATCGGTTATAATAATTTCTGCCGATATATTTTACATAGGAGATCCTCTGCGGCTGCTGCTGATGCTGGTGGTGGTGGTGGTGGTGGTTTGACGGTCTCGAAATTATTATACAGAGTTTAAGAAGGAAAAAAAAAGGAGGAAAGAAAAAAGAAAAATCTTGGTCCGCCGACGTTCCTTATATTTCCCCTCCCAAGAAATTATTACGAATTATTATTATGAGGGAAGAGAAATTGGTAGTCTAGCCTTCTAGTGATTGACAGGTGCCCGCCATGGCGGCAGCGCGATGCTGGTGATGCTGCAACAGCCGCATTCATAATTCCGACGTTCACCGCAATAACAGATCATCGGCTTCGTTAAATTCTCTCTTATAATAATTTCCCTCATTTTTTTCAAAACTTAACAACGGAGAGTCAAAAAACTGCACCCTACAACTATACCGATCTCTATAATAATCGCAAGGATCGTAATCCCATAATTGCGTAACGTCCGGCTAATAATTTTTTTTTTTTTCATACTTCTTCTTCTTCAACTTTCTATCAGTTCTTTTGTTTTTCTTCACAAAAATTTATATATATGCGTCCGCCCGAACGTTGGATCTGCAATTTATTACGAAGGTATTATATGTATGCTCCTTTGCTAAATTTCAGACGAGATCTCACCTAATTGGTCATATTACATATCCTATACTCTGAATATCTTTACACCGCGCATTAAGGTATAAATGTACAAGATTTTCCCGCTCAACAATTGAAATAATTTCTTAACAACCCAATTTAGTGATATAAAAGTATAACCGATTTTTATTTTATTCCATTCTATTTTTCTCAACGTCTCGACCGTCCTTTTTAGAAGCTGGTGATCGTGATAAGTTGAGTGCGGTCCCCGAAACAGACGGGGGGCGGGGGACCGGGGTGGTATTTTTCTGTATATATCGGGCCCAATAAACATCGACGCCGACGCCTGACGCCGTCGCGCCTTTAAACCGATGAAAAAAGCCGAATTATAAGCGCCGCCGGCGCCCAAAAGTAAAAATCTTAAATACGTCCAATTCTTCTATTTTCTAAACTCGGATATTTTTTTTCACCATTATATATATCGCTCTCAAAAAAGGCTCGCTCAAATTTCTGCTGCTGTATAATATGCGACGCACAGACGTCGGATTGACGGGAAAATTACCCTCCGATCCAATTATAATTACGATATTATACCATATCTATACCCCTATTAGTGCCAGATAACAAAAAAACGCACTTCGGTCTCTTGGGACGCTGCGGACCACATAATTTAGAAAATAAAAATAAGAAATTTATCGCAACTGAACAATTTGCGCATATTGTTACCTAAAAATGAGAAACTTCTTTCAAAAAAAAATGTTATCACACGGGAATAACAATTCTTTTTTTTTCATTTTTTTTCAGATAGGGGATAAGAATAAGGGATGAAGGCGGAGCCTCAACCAATTTAAGCTCCTCTCGAATCGGACCTTTGTGATGACTCGCCCTGTATATTATACACTTTACGAATGAAACTTTTGCAACCGAATTAAATGCAGCAACATTTTTAGTAGCTACGTATAATTCATAGGTATACATATAACCATATTCTCAATGGGAATTATACTTATATGACGCAACAAAAGTTTGCTTGACCGTTGACCTACACCCTGAGAATTTATAGAGTTTTCTTATAACATGTGTGAGAAAAAAAAACTGCAATGCAGTTCGTCCTTTGGTGTATTTAATACGTACCCGTACACTGCATGGCCTGGGGATATAAATGATAATATTGCGGCTTAAGAACTTAATCGACGACGTATACAATGCGTAATACGTACGCGTTTAATAATTAGGTAACCGGTTAACGTTAACGCCTGCCAATTAATTGTGCAATGTCTCGCGATATATTGTAAGTATTTTTAATAACCGACTTGTACAAAATTGCAGTCTATACTTACAATGGCTCGATTCCGCGTCGTCTATAACGTCATTGGAGTTGAGGCGATATGAAAAAAAAAAAAAATTGAAAGAAATTAGAAATAAAAAAATATTATATGTGTAAGAATTACGCATGAAATGGTAAATTGTTTTGTCGTGGCGATGAATGAAAGCAAAGGAAAAAAAAAAGATGGCCGAAGGCGGAGCGCGCGGATGCAGGAGTTTTGAGCTCCACGATCAGTCGAAAGAACTGTTCGCGCATCGGTAGAAAAAATTTATATATAAAAAAAAAAGAGAACATAGAAAAAAAATTATATTCCGGGAGCCAAAAGCCTCGAAGCCTTGAGCCTCCTGGAAGTCAGGGATAAACAATTACCTGGAAATAGGCCCAACTCTATATCCTATACGCCATGTCGATTATATTATTACCCATGCCTATACAACGTATATATAGCTCGGAAACTGAATTGCGGCCAAAAGATCGACACGCGATCTCCGTGTACGTATATAATAATACACAGTAATATTATGTAGAAAACACATGTGCTCCGATATACATATATTCAGACAAATTATAACGCGTTTTGAAAATTGTGAAAACAAAAAATAACAAAAGAGAACTTCGAGTTCCAAATCCTTTGAAAATTCAGGAAATCGTATACCTAGTCGATGCGGGTATAATATTTCTATTTTCTGTTCGTTCAAAAAAACCCCAAATTTTTCTTCTTTTTTCTTCTATATTCAGGAGTATATATTGATAAAAGATTATTTATACCGTCGCATTTTTCCGGATGAATCGCGCGCGGATGGTGGTGATATCGTGATACGCATAAATGCGTAGGTATCGTATTCTTCACATTTCACATACATCAACCCCCTGAATATATATACATATAGATAGGCGTGTATAATTCGCAGTAATTCGTAGAAAACAAAAAATATATAATATATATAAACGCTTCATAATATAGGTATAGGCAGAAAATATAAACCGAAGGGATATATATAGATACACATAATACATACCTATATAATAACACGCGACCAAGATGGCGGAGGTGGTGGCGCAACGTATATATATATAAAAACTTACGTTTACCTATACGTTTACTACACCTACAGGTATACATACATATATCTGAATAACTATAATATACATATATATATGCCTGTAGAGTATATGAAAAAAAGGATGTAAAAAAAAAAAAAATTAGAAAAAAAAATCAACTCACCTGCACACAGAAGCGAAACGTTACAATCGCGCGTATATATCGATGAAGGGAAGAAACGGAGGAGGGCTGTAGTAACCTGCGGAGAACGAATAACTGCTGCCTTCTAAAAGCCCAGAGGAATGAACTGGGGGTAATTGCGCAGAATTACTGCTGGACGCCCCTCCCCTAGGGGGAGATACGACGACCGACTCAATTCAATGCAGAATGCTATAATATCTGCCATGTAATATGTGTAGTACGTCACGCGTTTACTACCGACGTACGAGAATCGACCGAATTGACCCGTAAGATCCATTGAGAAAAAGAAAACAAAGAACAAAACAAACACTTCCTTCTCCGCGCAGACTTCGAACCGAGGAATGAATGAGAGAACAACTTATATGATCTCTGTGCGACAAGGTGACTTGCCGTATATTGGCGTGCAGTTTATAGTAAAATTCGAACTAGATAAAGGAAAATAACTTAATTAAGTGGTATAATGAAAAAAGACGCGCTGCACGATCGTATGACGATTTTCCGATGTCGGTGACACGATACGCTCGCGAGGTGTTCGCATCCCTTCTTTTTTTTTTTGCTTTCTGTATATAACCTTATACGGGTGTCGGCGTCACGATTTTCCCGACATTTTTTCACATAATTAGTTTTACATTCAATTTTACTACTTTTTTCTGCACGAATATATATTTTTTCATTCGAGCGTATATTAATATCAGCTTTTAATCTATTGCGCAGCCGTTCGGGGTGTATTATAGCTATCGGTATTATAACTGCGAACGATGGAGAAAAGGAAGAAAAAAACAAAACGAAAAAGAAACAAAAAACGATTATAAATATGATAAAATTATATTTGTTACGCGACCGCGCGATGATGATCGCGCCAGCTATATATGTACAATGAATATATGTAAACGACGCTACAATTATAATCTTTTATTAGAAGGTTCGCGCGTTTTATATCATATATATATTTCTGATACACAACACCGTATACCCGGGTTGATTAGATCGTACCGGTTCGTTTTTTTTAATAAATGCGTGACAATATATCCTCATGCGGCGGCCGCATGATTGTCAGCTCGGTTGTAATAATAACGTGCTATTATTATTTTACACAAAAACGCGATCGAACACGGACGTATAGCAAAATTTTATACAATATGCACAAAGTTTTGTAAGCCAAAAAAAAACAAGCAAAAACCCAAAATTTGAAGGTCATTTTGTTTTTACCAAATTTGTTCCGATGGATATATGTATACTACATGTAATTATCGGAAAAAAATTTTTTTAGGGGTTTCTGCGGAATCTTCATTTTTTTTCAAATTAAAAAACCAAAAAAAAATTCCATCATACTCATATATACAGCGATTTTCCGATTATTCTTTTATCTTTTTTATTTTTGTGACTTTATATAGAGTTCCGTAGATATAAAGGGTTTTAAAAAATGTGACGTTATTATAATAAATGTATATTAAATCCTGCAAAGAAAGTTTTTACCTAAGTATAATACACATAATTTATTTCTACGTGTAGATAGGACGTTTATACCCCATGTAAGGAGATCTCTACGATCACTATGGAGTAGCGTTTGCTGCTGCTTTTTACCTACTTATCGCTTCGAAAGAAAAAAAGCAAGAAAAAGAAAAGAAGGATTAAAAGTCAACTAACTTATATTATATGAAGCAACGGCCGACTATGAAGCTGCAAATGTATTAAAAAATAAAAAATAGAAAATGAAAAAAGAAACTAGAAGAAAAAACGGGTGGGATCAAAAACTAGGCAGTTAGTAGCTGATACAGTAAAATGCAAATTGATTTACTACATGAATGCTACAGCTTTTGCTGCCTTGTTTGAATGATTGATCTACCGCAATCACGCGATACACATTTTTATATTTTATATATTATCAGAATTTTTATTTATCGTTCTTATATATATTTTTTTTACTATTGTTATTGTAATTATTATTATTTGCACAGACGTGGTATCGAACATTCGTCGTCGACGATTTTAGGAAGAATCTGTACACCGAGGCCAATTTTATCTAATCAATGAACCAAAAAAAAGGCCAAATTTTCAACTAATTTTTCGGATCCTTATTATAAGTGAAAGTAATACGTAACTTGGATTAATTGATTATTTGATATTGATAAACGAAGTTTTTCCACATGGGTGACTCGAGATATGTATAAAATATCGTATAGGTCGTATATGGCAGCGAATGATCATGTTTGAATTAGGTGGATACGAGGCGGCTTTTGTCAGTTACCTCAAAGTACAACGAAGCGGAATTAGTCAAACAAAAGCGCGAAGAGTGTCGCTCGTATATCAAGTATAGACATCGTCATTTTATGTATACATATATGTAAGAAATATTATATAGCTGCGATGATCATCGTAGGTTATTTGTGTAACTTTACTTGCGGTATATGTATATATTTTTGAACTCTAGTCTCTATTTCTGTTACACTAGGCGGAGACTGATAAGCGACAATTATAACTAACCTTACCGACAAAGTAAGTAGTCCTGACGAGGGGATCTCGTAATTTGTCATCTTACGTACGATGACGTGGATATAGTGATCATCTACTTGTCACAAAATTTTCTCTATTTCAACGTATAGCGTAGAGAGAAATTTCGTCGAAGAAACTCGTGCGAAAATACTCAGGAGTTTTCAAAAGAAAAATCGAACGACCAACCTTGTAAAAATCAAAATTGAAAACTTTTTTTTTTACACAGGAATGAATCAAGCGTCATGAAGATTAAAAAAATTTAAAGATTCCAATCCAACCAAAACGTTAATCCCGGAAGGATCTTTGATGGAAAATAAAGTAGTTTTATATTGTATGTTAAACCCACTCATAACTGTCTGTTTATAAATAAATGTTACTTGTTACTTATTCAATTCTTTTTCCTTATCCTTAACTCGAGGTTCCCATAAATCTCAAGATAGCCAGATATAATAATTTTCTTCTCTAATTACTTCTCTTCACTTACATAAATTCATCTCACGTCTATTAAAAGTTCATGAATTATAACGCGCTTCGGTTGTTCATGCGCCATGTACTATAATACCTGTGCGATATTTACACACCTGTAATATATGATGATAATAATAAAATTACATTTATGTACATATATACGCGTACATTCGTAACTATAGTTCAATTTCGCTATCAGCGCGTGAAATCTTTCGAGTGTATTGTATTTTACTTTCTACAAACTTTATTTCTTGCATCGTCTATATCATATCGTTGCATATCATGATTCCACATTAAAATAACATTTTGCAATTTATTTTATATTTCTATTAAATTGACATTCATATTCAAAAATCATTTTAAAATCGCAATTTTCGGTTTCTAGTATATTTGAATACATCCAAATCAAAAGTACCTGAGGCCTTCCTCTGAAAAAATAAATATACCATTTTTTTTCAACGCTATTTTCAGAGTCTGAATGCCTTTGATATTTTTTTCGTCAGCAATTTTGGAAACCGAATTTCAAGATCTCCTGTATTTTATTTCCAACAAAAAATACTATTGATAAAAATACCGAGGTTGTGATGGGAAATGAAAAATTCATAAAGGAAGTTTAAAACATATCACATATTATCTACAAACAGGTTGATAAATTTCTAACACAAGATTTCTGACAACTTGGAAAAATTTCTAAACCACCACTTTGTAACCCATTATCATTTGTCTTCTGTGGCTCGTTAATGAGATATTAAGGAGTCGTGTGCTCGCATAAATTATATCCCTACACACAGCACAAGAGAAGAAAAAAAAAACGAAGCAGAAACAACAAAAATTGAATAATTTTTTACACAAACCTGTTATTATTTCTATATACCTTATAATACATTATTCGAATCGTAAGTCGACCAGGGGTTGAAAATTTATTACGCGACCGGCTAATCTGACCCGTGGCAAAATTTTTCTAATATCTCTGATAAAGGGGTGTAAAAAAAAAAGAAGCCAACCAACGAACATAAAAGAGGCGCCGAATAGTTACGGTTGGGTTAGATTAGCTTTTTCTTTTTTTTTTCTTTTCTCTAACGTATTATTCAGTCACGGAGTAAAAAACGCGTAAAAACCTGACATAGCATATAAACTTGAAACGTGCAGCTTATAATATGTATCATAAATGTAAATACATAGGTATGTATAAATAAGTGTCTAGGTTTCAAATATGTATATAACCGTGTATATGGTTAACAATATAAGAAAAATAGTGGCTTATGTAAGATAAAAATCACACTCCATATATTACAAAGCTCTTAATTACGCGTTCAAAACGTCGGTTAAATATATTCAGTGGATATATAATTACACATGGTGTACATATATATACCACCTATATACAACACATATATATATATGTATATAATTATTATAGGTAATTAGTATCGCTATTAGATATATATACTATGATACGTGTTCTTATACACGTTTCTATAACCTAATGTATTTATGAAAATATAAATAGATGAATAAAAAAACAAATAAAACAAACAAATAAATGAAAAACTAAACTTCATGAATATCCAAAGCGTCTGTCTCTGCAACAGCTCAGCAGCAGCAGCAGCACCGGCTTTGAATTATATGGGGTGAGATTAAGGGGGGGTTGTCTTAATTCGTGCTTCACGGTGTATAGAATAAATTTACATTTTTTTTCTCTCTCTCTCTCTTTTCCCAATTTTTTTTTGCTCCTTTTTCTTCATTCTCTTCTTTCTTTTATTTCTTCATATATTTTTTTTTCCCACAAATCTAACCGAACGGATTTTCGAAATTCCTACGATCTATACGGTGGTGTTCGGAAGAAGCAAAAAAAAAATCATCGAATGACAAAAAATAAACAATTGTTTCGACAAATTTGTTAGCATATCTGTACATATATACATCACACATATATACCTGTATTTAAAAATCTTATTTGTTGTACACGTACCGAACAATAAAATCAGACCCTCGAAACTTGTTCTACTGCCGTCGGATTCATACATGTATATGGGTAGCTGGTAAACTACCCGTCCGCGTCGCGACGCTCTCATCGTGTTCGATACGCTCGGTATATGAGAATAATAATAATAATAGTAATAATATAATGGTGATATTAATAACGACACTAATAAAAATGATAATCGTATAAGAATTAATAAAAATTAATTTGCCGTTAGTTGATTCGCCGTGTGTAATTTATATAGGTATATGTGTATGTATGCGCTTGTGGGTTTTGTTAGCGATATTTATCTCGTATTATATATCTGACATAGGTATACATATACCTATATACCCACGACTAATTTCCGTTACAATAAGATCAGCCGAAAAAATATTTATATATATGTGTATGCAGTACAACGCACCGCACATGCGAATTATTTTCAAGCTTCGTCTTTCCGTATCATCTGTAACACCGCCACTCTTAAAAGCTGATCTCCGTTTCATGATACAAGGTAAATTAATGTCTCAACATTTATAATATATACGCGTTTAACATCCGTAGGTTACATAATGAAGAAGTGCAGGTTATTAAAGAAAGCTATGGTACGGTGCAACGCGCTGGTAATGGTGATCCAATTATCGGAAAACGGAAAAAGAAAGAAGGAAGAAAGAAAAAAACGAAGTGAGAAACAGCTGCGTTAAATTATTATCTGTGCAGCGACTTCGTATTCAGAGAATATGTAAACCGAAAAACTAGTAGTAGGTACAGGACAAGAATGAGAAGAAAAAAAAATGAAGCCACACGAAGTTATTTATCAATTTTGAAATTGAATATTAAGAATAGAAAATCCGATGTCAATTTTTCCGATTAACAAATTCTCTTTCGAATTTTTCTTTCGCATTTCTTTTTTTTTTCATTTTCAGGATACAAGCCATACATATGTATACAGTACATACGTATACGTACCTATTAATCAAGATTATCTCGGAGTGACTAACTTCAGAGTTGATTTCGAGGTCCGCCTTTACGATGTTCGAGAAACTCGATCAGAACCTTATATGCGGTAGGGTGTACTTGAAAACTAACGAAAAAAAAAAGAAAAGAAAGTAGAAGAAAAATAAGAGTATGGAATAATAATAATAATAATAATAATAGTAACGAGATTTTGGAGCTGACCGCGCAGAGGCGAGACAGCGACTCTGAGATCCTTAATCACGATTTGGTCAGTCCTCGTTAAGGTGGTAAAACTTAAAACAAACAGCTGCTGCTCTGCTATACTAAACATTTGGTTGCGAAGATTTGCCGGATATATTTCGCTACGGATCTTGTCGTATATGAAGTATATAAAAATGTTGTGAAATCGAAGCTAATTTTACATCGGATGGAAATTTTGGCGTCCGATTTGAAAAGCTTGATAAAAAGGACGAGCGCGTATAACGATTCAAATATGTTGTAACAATTCCAGGCAGCGATTATTGAGGAAGAAATGATGATTGTGTTGACTCTGAAGGGCTCTAGATAACGATCCGCATGTGATGTTGAGGATGAGAATATGAGGTACGAAAAGTATATGAGTAGGCAGATACCTACGTATTACATACTTTTGTTTAACTACATGGGTGAGTGAGCTAAGCGACTATCAAAACCTTCGGGGCATGGAAAAAAAAAGGCAGCCTAAAGACGTCGCGAATATAAACGAGGTTGGTAATCGCGCGGATTATGTGCGGTGCATCTGCAGTCCGAATCGCCGAACTTCGAGTGAACGTGATATGGAAATTCGTACATCCGCCTTGCCGCTAATCGATGCGTTTTTGAAATGAAAATCTTTAATAGATGAAGAAAAAAAGGACGAGATCTTGGAGCGGGGAAATTTTGGTGATCTAGAATCGGATATTTTTCCTCTTCAAAAAATTCATTCGAAGACGAGATCGAAAACTTTTCGAAATTCTGGGGTACGCAAAATTCGACTAAACACTTCGCGAGTCCTTATAACTTCCTTCCCACCAATCTTAAAATCTACCTAAGTAGCCGCCGCAATAATTACATAGGCGTTTCTTCATCCTACTTAATAACCCCAACTTCACCTCTGCTTTTGCACCTTGCCAGGCAAATGGCCTATAAGCGGAATACCACATGAGCCTCCACGTACTTTGACGATCAAGTGAATAATTACCGTCCCGTATGTCCCTTCTTTCCATATTCACTGCCCTTTTCCTTTTTTTTTTCTCTCTTTCCTCTAATTTTTGCGACATCTTTTTTTTTCTTCTTAATTTTCTTTTAATGCCGAAGACCCTATCTCCTTATCCTTTCGAAATAATTCGCGGCTTCTCGCCGCACATATACCGTACATTGGTTTATATATATGTATGTATATATGTATACATAATAAACTACGCTATAAAACTTAGTCCATATTACATACCCTATTCCCAGTGCTGATTACTGCATTGTGGGCGTTCCAAGAGCTCACTTCAGTTGCTGCACGCATGCAGGCGAACAACAGCAACATCATGAGCACAATAACTTCGGAAGTCGCATAAACCATATTCACATAAAACGAGAGAAAACAAAAAGAAAAATGAAAAAAGCAAAGATTGAAGAAAATATAACCAAATAAAATACCATGTGCCATGCTTCGGGGTAGGCTTTAAAAATATAACGTCGAAACGTCTCACTTAATGAGCAGCCCTTGATTATCCCCACCCATGAGACAAAACCTGCAATGTGCCGGTGAATTTTATGCACACCTACGTGTCCACATACATATATATGTACATTATAAAAGGTAGACGCGTAAAACGCGCGTTATTTACCCGATGGATTTACGAGCTAAGATTGCAGCGCCTGCACAACGATTTCGCGATCAGCTGCCCAGACGTAAGCACCTTTTATATATATATTAAATACCCTTTCACTGATTATTCCCATGGGATATAGGTAGCTCGTAGCTACTGGAATTCAAAAAGCTACCCGTTCCGAAGAGAAATTGAACAAAAAAAAAAACGAAGAATTTTACGGGTGGAAAAAGAAAGGATCAATTTTGGAGAAAAGTGAAAATAAAATTAGGGATCACGATACCCCCTCGACAGTATTTTGTCTTTTTTCTTTTGCTTTTTTTTTTCGTTTCTTCTTCTCGCCACGGATGACGGTAACTGAAACAGCTGAAGAGTAAGTGAGAAGATGCAGAGACGGTTGAGTATAAGTTTGCGGATATGGTGGTGTGTAGAGATGGTGGCAGGAGTTTCAGAATCCAGATTCCGATCTTGTTTATTACGTGCGTCTTCTATAAGCTGCTATAATCCTCCGAGATTTTACCCCGTTTTATCCCGCGGAGGAGGTAGAGATGTGGGCACGTACGTATGCATATGCATATGGCAGGAGGGTGGAAGGTATACGTGTACGTGAGAGTAGTACACATATTTACCACCGTAGGTATAACGTCACGGGTAAGGATATATCACATGGGTTCAAAGAAACAGTTAAATCAAAAAGCAATTAAAAGTAACTCAGAGAATCTTATGTGAAATGGGGAACTCGTAATTCCTGGACGAGTAGGACATAAACTTTTCGATTCTGGGGAACTGATATTTAACTATACACACATACATACGTGTACAATCATATACTACACACCGATTTAACTCTTGCAAGTAAAATATTATTACATGAGTTTCGTTTAAATGTACATTATTTTATTTCAATATGGTGTTAATATATATAATTATATACACACAGTTTCGAAGAGAAATCTAATATTATAGGTTATAATACAACTTTGATTGAGTAACTGATATCCGTTTTAAGTATTTTTTTTATCTTTTTTTTTTTGCACCGTGAATTTATTTCGCAATTTTTTTTTTTTTATTTATTCTCCTACTCTCAAGATCGAGAAATTAGTCAAACACGGTTTACACGTGGTATTATTTTATGTTATATCGATCACGAATGAAAATTTCAAAAAATGAAAAAAAAAACGTGAAAAGGGAAGGGAAGGAAAGGAAAAAAAAATTGAATTATGGGGAGACCGGGGGAGTAATTTTTGTTGAATATAAATCCACACCGATAAGCTAAAAGTGACAAGCTTCCCGGAATATTATACATACAACGCACGTATGTATAATATTTTGTTAATGACTTTACATGGGCATAATTAATACTAGTATATGCACGAAGAATGCAAAACAAAAAAGAGAGAGAGAAAGAAAAGATGTAATAAAAAAGAAGTAAAGAGAAACAAAAAAAATCTCGTTCGGACGACCTGTTATTGGGCACAGGCGCCCAAACCTGTCAGCTGGGAACCCCCTGCAGAAGAACGGGAAGATTATTACCGGGAGTAAAAGGTGTCTCGAGTTGACACACGTGCCACACACGCCTATCTTCTTCAATTAAAAAAAAAACAGAATTATGTTTGTATATATTTTTTAAAATTTTTAATACCGTTTGGGTGCAGATGCATCATAAGATTCTTCAGCTGGTTTTGATCTTGATCTAGTTTCTGCTTTTGCACAATAAGCCAAATACTTATACGCCCAAGTAGTTCGTATAGCTGATTTTGAAGAGGCTGATTTCTGTCTGAAAAAAAAGAAGAAGAAGAAAAAAAGAAGAAAGAAGAAGAAGAAGAAGAAGAAGTCCTAGGTTCGCACCCCGGGGATGACGTACGGGTCTGACACCGCAGGGGGTTTTTTAACCCTGCCCCCGAATCCCCCATATCCCGTCTAACTATCCTTATTTCTCCTTAGGAGTATGCGTGTGTAGGTATACATATGTATAGGACGTAAACCAGAACCCCAAACGAGCCGCGGCTGATAAATATTTGAATTACAATCCTCGTCGATCGTAAAAACGTCGTCACTTGTAACGGATTATAGGGAGCGTTATTCTCGACTCTTCCTACAGCAGCAGAGCCCACAAACTCTCACGTATATTTTACATCACTAATACAAACGACGGAGTTGCATGTGCGCGTTATATTACCTGCATCATTTTACCCTCGCGCCTCATCTCGTTCGTATGGACGATACGATACGTATAGATAAGATGAGCGTATCCCAAACTCTTTGAAACACACTGTACACCATGTATGATCACCCACTGCGAGAAGCACGCTTCTAAAATCCCACCAGACTTTATACATTTCGGGACTCCCCGTGATGATATTCAGCCGAATAGGGATAACACCATTCAGATCAGGTATATAGTCCATCCCATAGAAATTGCGATACCTGCAGCAAGATGTTGCTGATTCTTTCTTTTTTTTTCTTCCTTTTTTTTTTAAACGCATCTTGCAGCTACTCTTTCCACCGGGTTTTATTCGCAAATGATGACAAAAAAAAAAAACATATTACGAGACCTACGCTGCACTTATTATGGCGCATTGCGCTGTAATTGAGAACCTGCGATGAGGTATGCGGGTTGATAACGTATTAATATAACGTAAAACAGGTGCATGTGCAGATAAAACTTTGAGGCGATTCGAGAGCAAAAATAATCCAGATGTATGCACAAGTGGTATTTGAAGAAAAAGAAAAAGTACATTACATTGTATTTTTGTACACGCGGAAAACATCTTTCCCAAATTTTGAACACTCTGCATCTGCATGAAATTTGTCGTTATTCAAATTGAAATAGATTAGAGAGGAATCATAATCGTAATCATCATTATATAACGATCGTTTGCAAGCGACGTGCAGCAGTAAAATTAGACGAAGCGTCAGATGTGATATATACTGAGAGAGTGAAAATTTGGCGCGACTTTTTAGCCATGTTATTATCCCGGTGTTGCAGGTGCTCGGTATATGCTCGGCACGTGTCCGTTTGGCTCGCGATCAAGAATATATCAAATATAAAGACGTGGGCAGACAAGTTGCAGGTTTGGTCGACATCTTATCCGAAAGCCATTGCTCGATTAAGGAGAGTAGAAAAAAGCAGACAAAAAGAGTGGTGGAAACGAGAGAAAAACGATGAGAGTAAGATGAAGATGAAGATGAAGATGAAGATGAGATTTGACGTCGAACCGGTCAATCGCTTCATCCGCATGCTCTTCAGAGTTTTGCAGACGTCATTATACCTTGTCACGATCACCATATGTGATCCTGGCAAGACTTTTATGCGTCATGATCGGATCGGATCGGATCGTTCTTCGAGATACTTTAAAACAACCGTGCTTCGGATCACCTGGACGCGATCTTATGATCGTCGCAAACTGGCCCGCACGAGCCGTCCTCGAGTCGAGTTTATAAACGCACATTTTTTGGTTTTTACTTTTCAGCACGTTTGAACGGACGTATGTACGTACCTGCAGATACCTACTTGCCGCAGCCGCACGCGACGAGCACTTATTAAGTAGATAGCATAATTTTAATGAAACGCCATCGACACAAACTCGTTAATAAGAGAAACGAATGAAAGTGAAGTTATAGAAAAGTGATAAAACCGAATCGATCTCTTCGCTGGATGTAGGTAATTATCCAAAAAATGAACACTCTCTTTTTTTATCTCCCTCTCTTACTTGCGGGCACTCTCGCGATCGTTTGAAAGTTCTTCCTGTTTCTTCGTATATGAACATTTTGTAAGGTATTCCCATAAAGTACTTACCTACCTGTTCGCGTAGCGGTATTATTTGGTTTCATCGGGTACGTCATGGCAGTTAGAGAGTCGTAACAATTAGGATCGTATGCTCGGCTCGCGGGTCGCTCTTCACAAAAATTTCTGCATCGATAAAACCTCGTACGTTTATATCGTACAGGTATAACACATACTACGACAAAATGGAGCGGCGAGGGGGGATGAGAAAAAACTGGAGATAAGTAGGTATAATGCTACTGCTACGGAAGGGATCACCTGTCGTTGCAATGACAATTGTCCAACCCCCTCCTCCTTTCCTCACTCCACCGCCATCTTATATCACCCCTTGTTGAACACACTTCACGCCGAACAAACGATCGGAGAAGAAAAATAAGAAGAAGAAGAAGAAGAAGAAGATGACCAGGGTAGACGACAGGCAACGATCAACGCCGCCAATTATCGAAGAGCTTATATACAACCGTACCTACCTTACGCGTTCTTACTTTTTTCTTCATTTTGTTTTCAGTTTTATTTCACTTTTTGTACGATTATATACGAATTAAACTCGATATATCTTGCGGCTCACATTTTCAACAACTTTAGATACACCGGACTTTCATGTACGTGTAAACTAATTTTTTTTTTTCCCTTCATATATGTATCAGTTACTGCGAGAGAAAGGAGAGAAAATAATTACCTCTTATTATAAGTACAACGTGTCATTGAAGGAAGATTATGTTTGCAGTGACGACGTAGTTTGAGAAGAAGGAAAAGTACAAGAATTTCGGTGTCATGTGATCGAAGGAGCTAGACGTTGAAAAATGAAAGAATTTGACAGTTCCGACGATCACTCTGATAAGCAAATCGATTAATCGAATTGTAAAAAAGCATGGGAAAGAGTAGAGAGAAAATTGAATATTGGTGTAGTGCCCATTACCTTCACGATGATGATGATGATGATGATGAGGAAAGCAGAGGCTCTGGAACTCCGTTAAACGTTAGTTAGCGGCCTGCGGCGTCTGTTGTACCCGTCATTATGCATCGATCCATTTAATCAGGCTATTTAGCTAGCGCCGATGTCGTCGCGAATTAGCCGGCAGAAGCTCTGAAAAGAAAAATGCCCTTTGATCGCGATCGATAAACAACGATAAACGTAAAACGAGTGGTGCAGTCTGCCGCTGACCGCGCAGGTTGCGTCAGGACGAGCACAAGTATATGTACGAGCCGATCGTTCGCCTCTCGCTTCTATACATAATTTCCTGTCTCATTTTACCGCTAAAGGTAGAAAGGAGACGGAGGGAAAGGACAGCGGATTATCGAAAGAAGAGAGAAAAAAGAAAGAGGGAACGATATCGCGGTCTGCAGCAGCAGTGCCATCGGTTCGTTATTACCATCAGATCCAATTTGTGCGCCGATCCTGTAACGATATTACGTGTCCAACTGATACGACGATCCATATAACATATCATTATGGGTAGATATAATATGCACTCTGAAGTACGCGCCGAATACTCGAAGAAGCAAACATTACTCACCCTCGTGGTGTGCCGAAGCATCGTACAAAATTCTAAATCGATTTGCCCTTTTCTTTCTTTTTTTTTCTTTGAAATCAGGACAATAGAAATATCGCTGTTTAGATTTGTCTCCGATACGACAGAAGGAGATTCTCAGGCGGTCCAGATATTCGACGAGAAAAAGAGGAGAAGGAAGACGTACGACGCTAAACTGCATGGAGAATTAGAAAGGAATGAGAAAAAGGAAGGATACGCGCTTGTCCGAAGAAGTAGATAGCAGTAGCAGAAAAAGCGGAGGCAGAAGAAGAAGAAGAAGCAAAAGAAGAAGAATAAGAAGTACGAACGAACGAACGAACGACTGGACACGGTATGTATAAGCTGGCACCCTTCTGAAACCGGGGCAAACACACCTGCCTCCGTCAAACAGGCCCGTATTACTCATTCCATTTATTTATTCATTTTTCTTTATCGATTTCTTTTTGTTTTATCGGCAAGCGTCAGTTATGCCCGATATATATAGACCACCAGACGACGACTGCGGCGACGATGATGATAATAATGACGAGTAATTTAATAATTGCGACGTCTTAATAGCCTGCCAAACAGCGAGTGGCTTTGAACTTTCAAAATGAATGTACGAGTAGTACTTGAAGATTAAACAAATTCAGATCGCAATCTAAAATTTCGGATTGTCTCGTTCGGCCTTCTTAAATTGATCAATTTTTTCTGTTTTATTTTTTTCATCGAACATGAAAGCGGATGGAAAAATCTCCTAAATTTTGAACGACGCTGCTGTCCCGCGGGAGGTCAATCGAATTATCTTTTACATAAAAAATGTAGAGATTATAAGAAGAAAAAAATGTGTAAAAACAAAACACCGTCTAAGCGTCGTTGATCATTTGCTTTTATAGCGTCTTATGAGTTTGTAAAACATAAATCAGACGTACGTATAGTCTGCCAAGCTCCTTTATGGAGATTCTCTCTAGCTTATAGACGCTCGTTTCTCTATTTAGTTATTTACGGGTCTTTAATGATTATTCATCACCGCAGTGCGGCAGATGTCCGTTGCAGCCTTAGCTCAAGAGAGGGATGTCCAGTTCACATACACACACATGTATTTAGTCCTGCAGGACGTTCCCCCGCGAGTTGAAAATATTATAAAATCTATCGCCCGAGTCAGTCGCGATCAAGATGCGCTTTACAACTTCGGTAAACTTGTCTTATTAAAATAGAAAAAAAATAACAATAATTGTACTAACACGTGTTACATCGTTGTGATTAATTTTCCTGCAATGATAATTAATTAATCAAGAACTAGAATTTTTCTGAACGAAAAAAAATTACCGATTCTTATGGAAATCGAAACCTTTTTTTCCTCGATCGATATTTTGCGATCGGATCGTCAGAATAACGCGGTCACACTAAACCGTAAATATTATTCCAATTATAACATAGCGTTTCTATAATCGCGTCAAATAAATCCGCATCATCAAACTAGAGAATCACGAAACTCACGCGGTAGCTCACGCCACACGAAAAAGGACATAAATTCTGAACCCGTATCTGAACCGCCACGATTAAAACGCGTGCGAAATCCTTCCTTTCATTTTATTCCTCTTTCTCTTTCCTTTTCTCTCTCTCCCTTTTTCTCTCTGGCTATTCCAGGTGCCACACCTCGCACTTATGGCCACATAATACCCGATCCTCATTAATCAGCCACTTAATACGGCTTATCCCAAGGGAATATCATTTAAGACAAAATAAAAAATTAATAAACAGGATCACCATAGGATACCTCTAAACGGGATCAAAACTTACCAAAACAAATCGATCTGGTCTTATCCCGAAATTTTTTAATCTCTCCAAATGAACATTTCATAATTGCAGAACGCTCCAAGAAGCAAAGAAAAAAAAAATTCCCAGCATCGTTATATTAACACCTTTTTTTTTTTACTACCCTGGCGTCGACACATTTCGAGTGAATTTTTCTACGTACAGCACATGTATATTTGGTATGTGGTGAGAACATACGTCTGATATACCCGCATCTTAAGGTTTCAAGATCAGTAACTAACGCGGTTATATGTGCCGCGTAGTTATCACGATACGTACATCACAAGTCGTAAGTTTCTTGTACATAGATAGCATATATATGGGACACCCATTTACTATCTTTCCAACTTATGTGTGTATTTTTTTTTTTTTCTTATTTTATGTACAAATCGCGCCGGGTGTTACTTCATTTTATACGTAGGTATGGAAGTGCGATAGTTACGTTATAATGTTGCGCCTACTATATTGTAAAACACCTTGCTAAACGCACAATTTATCGCTAACTAAACTTTACATATGTTAAACATCAGCAGTTTTGCATTTTCAGCAAAGAAACTCCATTTGTATTTTGTATTCAGATAAGTCTTTTTTTTTATTATTCTTTCCTTTCACAAAAACTCATCAAATGATTTTTTTTTTGCTGGATAATTTTCAAAATTGATGATTTTCTTTGTCACCAATGAGTGAAAGATATAAAAGAAAATTGACTGCAGTAAAAAGACTTTTTTTTTTCTATTTTATTCATATAAGAATATTTGGAGCAGGAATTTTTGAATGTTCTTTTTCTAATGATTTCGACAGGTTTCATTTGCATGAGTTTTATTAGTAAAAGAAAAAAAAAAAGAAAAGAAGTTAGTAAAATAGGATCGAGGTAAAAACGTCGGGACGTTCGTCGGTCGTTTGTGTATAATTACATTTAATTTTGAAGCCTAGCGACAGGCGCAGCCCCGGAAATCCACCCCACCATTTACGACCTGAAAGTAGGCGCGAATTTAACCCCCGGAAGTGGAGGTAAGGGAGGGAATTATTGAGGTACCTCCTCCTGCAAGCCCTGGAGTGCGTTTGCATTACACAGTGTTGCATATACGCGTTCTAAGGATTTTTTTTATTTCGTCCTTTTGAGGTCACGGCTGCGTATATGTTCAAAATACATATTATGCATCTGTACGAATATGGATAACCAAATGGTTAAAAAAAAAGAAACTGCAAAAAAATCGACCCATAATACGTTGCTTCGGATGAGTAGATGCAAAAATTAATAAGTTGGGTCCGTGATTTAATTGAAAAATTAACCTCTAGTTAGCTATGAAAAAAAAATGAAACAGGTCCAATGACAAGTTTAAAAATTCGTAATTTTGAGAAAGTGCATACGTACAACCGAAAATATACCAGACGCAAAGAATTATATTATTCTACACTTAGCTGTGTGCAAAATGAGCGTAACAATTAATTATTAAAAATGGTGGCTGTCGGCTACTGTATATTCCTTGTCCTGAAACACCACAGAAATACAAGCTGCGCGACAATTCCACGTATAGATACATGCGTCGCTATGATCTTATCGTAAATTTAATAACTGGGTGTCCGCCCACGACGTGAACATGAGAATGAATATGGCTGCAACAATCTTCTGGAATAAACGATATTCACATGTATTCTATGTCTATACATGTGTAAAATTTATGTATGCACGTATTTATTTCATATGCGATTATTTTTGCTTTTTTCTTCAATTTATTTAATTTACCCAGAAATTTGCTGCCGAGCAATATCGTTGTAGAATATCGCAAATTATGTTATACATATTTTGAACGATTATTTGTGCAACAAATAGAATTCGAAAAAATTGCGTGGTGCGGTTGAAATAAAAAAAAAAAAAATCAAAATGAGCTTTTCTCTTTCAAATTTGTAGTATCACGAGAACAAGAATACTTCAGTTATAATTACATCAAGGACGTTTTTGAAGCCCGTATTATAGATATCGATCTACTCATCAGAGCTGTCGATCAAACTCCCTATATATCCTCGATCCTTATAATCTAGAGTTTCCGAACCAAACTCTAGTCTGAACTATTCTAAACTGTTAAAGGAAGTTGTTGCTTTTCATATGGTTATGTATAACTCAGGCCTATAATAGGTATAGGTACGTAAGTAGCCATGAGTCTCTCCGGTAATTTATACGCATCGGATCATGGGTAATTACTTCTACGGGCTGTAATCAAACTGTCAAAAGATAAACCTTTTGACCTGTACCGAATTGATGGTTGCTGCGGTAAGTAATTTTTTTTTTTTCATCAAAAAGTAAAAAGATTTTCAATGGCATGTTACTCTGCATCGATGGCTCTTATCGCTGTCTGTTTAATTATTTTTTGCTGGCTAATAAGATTTGATAAGCAGGAGCGGAATTACGCCGTATAATCACAACAAAAAGACATATGTGATACCCTTGACTCGATACTAAACGAAAAAAAGGCTTTAGATTTTTGGTTTTTTTACAAAAAAAAAAGTAAAAAGAAATTCTCCCCGGCGGGGAATCGAACCCCGGTCTCCCGCGTGACAGGCGGGGATACTTACCACTATACTACCGAGGACATGGAAACATGTTCCAAACAGAAATTCTTAGAAACAAAACTCTCTATTTTATTCTATTTTTACTTGTAAAAAATGGAACTAGAGAAGTATGCAGCCGATTATGATTTAATTTTTTTTCTCGTCTCTGACTTTTGATTGTGGAAAATATAAAATCTATAGCGATGAAAAAGAAGAATGATCGAACAAATTCAATCTTCTGCGATGAAATTGCATGCAAAATGTATAAAAATCTTTGTTCATCATCTTAAAAATAGATATATGGTTTTTTTGTGATAGAAAAAAAATTCTAAGCCTCAACTTTTTTTTTTATTCGTTTTGAAAAAGCAAAAATATATCCTCCCCGGCGGGGAATCGAACCCCGGTCTCCCGCGTGACAGGCGGGGATACTTACCACTATACTACCGAGGACATGGAAACATGTTTTGAAAAAGAAAAAAAATTTTTTTTAAATTATTTTGCTCAATTTTTAATCATAGAAAATGCAATTGAAGAAGTATACAACCATTTATGATTAAATTTTTTCCTCAACTATGATTTTTCATTGCAAATAATGTAAAACCTATAGTGATGATTAAAAAAAAAAAGAACAAATTCAAACTTTCGGAATTTCTCCAGAATCGGTGCCAAAATATATAAAGACTACAGTCTTTGTTGTTGTTTCACCCAGATTTTGTAGGAATAAAAGAAAATTCGAAAATATTCAAAAACATTCAGAAATATTTGCAAATATTCGGGTCAATTCGGAGAAATTCGGAGAAATTCGAAGAGATTCGGGAGGATTTGGATATTTGCAGCGATTTGAGAACAAAATCTGAGCGACAAAACACCGAAGACTGAAACTCTGAATTTTGTTTTTGCATAGTTTTTTTTTTAAGTTTTGCAGCTCTGAAGCCATGAATGCAGAAATTTTTTTGTTTCTTTGAAATTCTATGAGCCGTTTACGAATACATCAACAATAATGGAAAATACATATTTTAATAGAAAATTTAACGTTCTACAAAAAAGGTCTTGTATGATTTTTCGCTCAATCTACCGGTTCATTTGACAATGAGTAAATAAAAATCTCCACTCCGCGTTCGAGCTCCCGTAGCAGTAAAGAGTCTCTGTGTCATCCCGTTCGCTTTTAATGTACTTGGCGCGAGACTCTACTGAGTCTCTTGATTTGGGTAAAAAAAAAATTCCTAACTTGTACATTTTTTTTCATCCGTTTTGAAAAAACTAAAAAATATCCTCCCCGGCGGGGAATCGAACCCCGGTCTCCCGCGTGACAGGCGGGGATACTTACCACTATACTACCGAGGACATGGAAACATGTCCCAAACAGAAGTTTTCAGAATCAAAACTCTCCATTTTGTTCTATTTTTACTTGTGAAAAATGGAACTAAAGAAGTATGCAGCCGATTATGATTTAATTTTTTTTTCTCGTCTCTGATTTTTGATTGTGGAAAATATAAAATCTATAGCGATGAAAAAAGAGAATGATCGAACAAATTCAATCTTCTGCGATGAAATTGCATGCAAAATGTATAAAAATCTTTGTTCATTATCTTAAAAATAAATATATCGTTTTTTTGTGATAGAAAAAAAAATTCCAGGCTTCGACTTTTTCTTTTATTCGTTTTGAAAAAGCAAAAATATATCCTCCCCGGCGGGGAATCGAACCCCGGTCTCCCGCGTGACAGGCGGGGATACTTACCACTATACTACCGAGGATATGATATAATGTTTCAAAAAGAAAAAAATTCCGAAAACTTTTATTTCGTTCTAATCTCATTCATAGAAAATGCGATTGGAAAACTATTCAGCAGTTCATCATGTACTTTTACTCTCTCCTTTTTAAAACACGTATAGAAAAAAAATGTCGCTGCATTAGCCATTCATTTAGTTTGCAGTCTTCTTGATCATAGTTTTCCAGAAATCGAAAATCCAAAATCAAAGGAAAAAAGAAAGCGTACAAAAAAGAATTTCATCTCGGCAGGGATTTGAACCCAGATTTCTCGCAATTGAACGTTAGTCGAGCGTACTAACCAGTTGTACTACCGAGATTTCAATAAAATTTGCAACAATCAGAGGTATGGACTTCGAAAAAATTTACAACTACTGCATAACAGAACAAAAACTATGATCAAAAAGTTCTCCTCGGCAGGGATTTGAACCCCGATTTCCCGTAACGCATTTGAGTCGAGCGTACTGACCAGTTGTACTACCGAGGATGTGCCAAATCGGTTGCACTTACTTAGATGACATCAAATCTGCGAAGTCCGAGCGCAAAGTCATCGATTGAAACTTACGAAAACTTTGATTCACAAAATTTCCGATTTTGGGGGCAAAAATCGCTCACGTTTAATACCACACTAATTGCATCGATCATATATAACTTACTTTTATTCACGCGTTACAACCACTTACTTTAATCAGCACGGCGATCATCCTTTTCTAGCAAAATTTGCTCCAATCTCATATCCCTTCGATAGCTCAGTTGGTAGAGCGGTGGACTGTAGTTGGTATAGACGATAAGAGAAATCCATAGGTCGCTGGTTCAAATCCGGCTCGAAGGATCCATTACTTTTTTCCCCTTCACTTTTTGGGTGGCCTACGTTATACATAAAAAATCTGGTGATATGTAGAGTGAAAAAAAAAGAGGGAAGAAAGTAATTGAGCGTTATCGATGACGTTTCTTACATGTGGGAAAAAGCATGAAAAAACGAACGCTCAATTTGGGGTTCATATGCGACCAGTTTTTTCACGTTTTCAATTTTTTCTATTCTTTAATATATCCGGTCTGTGAATTATAGTTGACCGCATGTGTAACTCGGGTGTTTTTTAGAGGGATATTTATTTTAATATTCTCTTACATTTCTCTTTCGAATTTGCTGTCCATTGCCCACTGCCCCATTCATTCGCCTGGCAATGGAAAAGGCAGCAGGAGCAGCAGGAGCAGCAGCAGCTATTTCACGTTCACCGCGAATAGCAGACGCAACTACAGAGACTACACGGACAGCACAATAAGTCCAATTACTTTAATTGTAGTCTCACAGTCTGCTGGATATAATGCGAATACCGCCCACTATGCACCGGAAGAGAACAAGCGGGGCGAACCAAACACCGCTAAACAATTTACCAACAATTTTCCTCGTCCCACTTTTTTCTTCTTCTCCTTGTTTTTCTCACTATTTTCTTCTAGGACTTTCGTTTGTCTGCTTATTCATCCGTTTGTAAAATTTGTAATCGAAATTCAGCGATTAGTTATCATATAATTTATCGTGCCATTCATCCGTGCGGTCCGATATTTTGTAAGTTCAGATTAGATATGGAATTTTATTTCACGTTTACATAATAATAATAATTTCAAATATGTGCCGAAATAGCTCAGTTGGGAGAGCGTTAGACTGAAGATCTAAATGTCCCCGGTTCAATCCCGGGTTTCGGCAGTCCACCTTTTTTTTCGCCCCTTTACTTCCCTTAGATGATAAAAATTGCAGTGATGTGTTGCCCCATTTCACAATGAAACATGCGCCGAAATAGCTCAGTTGGGAGAGCGTTAGACTGAAGATCTAAATGTCCCCGGTTCAATCCCGGGTTTCGGCAGTGCGACTTTTTTGCTTCACTACTTTGATTTTTTTTGATTCTACGATCAATCCATCCACGAATTGGTTTTTTTTCGGTGCTCTAAATTATATTTTGACAAAATAACAAAACCTCCTGTACCGTATCAGTTTTTTTACGATGATCATTTCTTCACGCAGGATAGTGTCGATGGAAAGGAAATGATTATAGGGACGATATGTAGAATTGAAAGATTTATTCATTCACATTGTAGATACTCGTATTACAATTTTGGGAATAAGAATAACCGAAATATCGCATCAATTTCCAACTACGTGAGAGTTGAAGTTTTAATGAATCTTTAATATCGATTAGTTCTGCAAGTAGGACTGCACGAAATATCCGACATGGTTTTCTGACCAAATCTTTTATACGGTCTCATATCAGAACCGCAACAAGATCCAGCATTGGATCTACCGGAGCTAGGAGCACAGGAGTTTATTTCTTTAATTATTTCCCCTTCGCAATCTCGTCCTCCCGTACAGTTCAGAGAGTTCGGAGAACAGGTTGACGAAGGAAGTTGACCTCCACGAATTACGTAAACTATTCCGCAACAGAAAAGGACTACGAGAACGCCAAGTAATCCTGCTATCTGAAAACGAAAAAAACGAAGACAGGAAAAAGAAATAAGTTAAGAAAAATTAATCACGTTCAGAATCACTGCAGATGCAACGCAAGGAGGTTGAGAAAAGTATGGACGATGTAAGATTTGGTCGTGGGGAAAAAAAATCGCAATAATTTTCTGAATCTTTAATCCTGCGTGTGACGCGAAAGAAAATAAAGGTCAATTCTTGCAGAAAGGATACGATCGTGAGGATCGTTTTAAGTCTGTTGGGTTTCAAGCGAGGCCAAGGAAGCATCTGGACGTTGCATAGATGAATCATTTCTGTACTCGGTTCGAGATTATCGACTGGTTTGGAAGTCCATCCTTCGTGGCAGACGCAAAATCCGGTAGTGTTGTCCTTCCAACCATGATGACAATATACATTCTGCGAGAAGTTAAAAGAAATTATTAATGAATATCTATAAAGTTTTATCGAATCGATTCGTACCGACAAATATGGTAGCGGTTCGGACCGCCAAGCAGCCTCCGCAACACCCTGACTCAAGGTACGCACTTCTACTTCATCTACAGCGTTTTCCAAATCCCGACACGTGTTGCTGGCAGGGACGTAAGCCTGCGGTGTAATTCAAGTTTTCAAAATCTCGAAAGACACAGGAAAAAAAAATTTATAGCAGAATTGTCATTTCCCTGAAGAAAAATTTATCCGAAAAATGTAGTTCTTACAACGTTCGATAATTTATTTATTCATTTTTTTGATTTTCTTCAGTTTGTTCAATAAGGGATATAATCGCACCGCTGTAAGTAGGATTAGCTATATCGCTATTCGAAAAACGTACGTATGACGAATTTATCAAGTAATAGTAAAAATGAAACCGTTAAAAGAAGGAGTTATAAATTCTTGTCAAATTAACTCGTAACCATGAAGCACACGCTACATCGCATGCTGATACGGAATACCACCTCTTGATTCTCTCCATCACGGTGCAAATCGAGCGAACGCTGCATATGAAGAAATTTACCATGCAAAATTTAAAATACCCCAGTAAAATGGACGGCAAATTTTTTTTAAAGTTGTACCGAAATGTGAAAAGTTTTCTTCTTTTTTTTCCCGCTCTTGTGTATCTTGGAAAGAAAGTTCTTCGACACCGGGTTATAGATCAGAAAGTCGGAGACTTGGAATAGAATAAAAAATTTTTTTTTAACTGCAACGTAATTAATGACGACTATAATATTTAAATTTTCTTTCGTTACGTACGACGTCGGGTAAATCCTTGGTGGCGTCAGCGATACAGATGGGAACGGGCTGACAGCGTTGCTGCCGACGGTTGAAGAAGTTTCTTTTCCCGTTGTATTTTATGTGACAGTTAACCGGACGACAGTCATCGAGAGTGTCCAGATCGACGGTTGAACATTTCCTGGGATTAGCAGTACCGTAATAACCTGACATACAGCACAAAGTTACGTCTGGGAATGTATGCAGGGAAAGAATTGACTCGTCATCATCGATCGAAGAATTTCGTTTCCTTCGTCGTCGTATGATATCTAAAAGAAGAAATTCTCACCTCGAAGAACCGACTTCACCGTACTTCGCGACGACGATACGGTGGTGTCGAATTTTATTCTCTGATGAATTTCACCCGTCTGATTATTTTTCGTATTATAGCCAATCGCTATCATGCATTCCCCGACTCGGTCGTGAAGGTACTGAACAAAAAAGACGAAATCGTGAAGAAGAAAAAAAAAAATTAAAGAAAAGAAGTTCTCATTGCAGGACGAGGGTGTGCCAGACAGTGGTTGTTATAATGTGCAGATTACGGCCAATTCTCGAATGATCGAACACTTACGAAGAATGCTACTATTTCTTCATTGTATATTTCATGTGCTTTCAGAAATTACCATAAAAGTGACCACCTGATGTGCGACCAATAATCGCATGCAATGGACATACCCATAGGTAAAACCCCATGTCATGCGATGAAGAAACTTTCACGACGCATCATTACGATAAGTTTAAAACTTCGCGTTCCGCGTGCATGAATTATTTAATGATAAATAACGCTATTCAATTCTACACCTACTTTTGCACTTACACACGACTTTTACTGCACTATATACTGCATATAGTAATCGATTATTCACCGTAAGTTGTATCGCTTATATGATGATATCCACACAAACTATAATTCCAAGAGATTTTTATTTATCACGATGTCATTTTTTATTCCTCTCCGAGGGAAAAAAAAAAAAAAAAAACCAATTCCCTTCATTTCTATACATCGCTGATCGACAAAAGCCATTTCATCAAATTTTTTTGTTCGTTATTAGGAAAATAGCTCCCCAATGAAATAACGTGTGTTAGTATTCCATGCAGTATAACCTATATAAAAATGATTTGCACCCGCTATAAAAATTGCATAAAATTATTTTACCGCATGCACAGACAACTATATAATATTTTCAAAAGAATTTCATCCTTTCTAACACGTACCCCTGTTTGAAAAAAAATAAAAATAAAATAAAAAACAATATAATAAGTCATAACTCATGATGGCGTCGGTGGCGTCCATCAGGGCCACGTGCCCCCGTGTCCGTTGTACATGTGTGCGATATTAACATGTGTGTTGGTAAATTGTGATCCTCCCCCTCCCCCTTCCCCCTACCCCCCCCATCATAATATTCCCTCGGCAAAGCACCATCAGGTTTTCTCTTCCACTCAGTTTTCTGTAGTGTAGGTGGTGTTTAGTGATAATATGTTTGGCCATGGTGGTGGCAGAAGCACACAATCCTGGTCTGCTGGTTGGTGCGAGAGAGCTCCGCCCAGTCCGCTCAGCAGGATCACGATAACTACCAGTATTACATCAGTGTACATTCGTTCCTTCTATACACAGCACCATGTTCCATCGAGGGGCGACACCCCCGTCCAGGTATACAGAAGTAGAGGATTATTTTTTTATTTTTTTTCAAACTCTTTTTTTTTTTCGTTTCACAACTTTTTGACTCCATTTTTAATGGGGTTTTTTATTTGATTTTTTTTTCAGTTTTCTAATTTGTTTTTTTTCCACCTGTATAGGTACTCGCCTTTTTACAGAAATTATAGCCTTTCTTCATCTATATGTATACATATCTATGTACACAGCACGATCAACGACAATTTAGTATAATTTGTTCAACGGTTATATATATATGGTGGTGTATATCGCAATTATCGCGATAGTATGTAGGTGCAGGTACTGGATGCCAGTTGAAACAGAAAAATAAAATTATCATTCAAAGATGACGGTGATGACGATGCAATGAGATGTGTCAAATAATAGGTGTCTTTTTCTTTTCTCTCGTTCAGCAAACCCATACAGTTTTGGTTATGGTTATACTTATACCTATTATACTCACCAGTGTTGGCCATACTAGAGTAACATTTCGAGATACCGTTGGAGCAATATCGCCCATATCACCACCGATAAGCTGCATGTGCTGCAAATGAGATGACATTTAAATTTAGATTAAAAACACAAACAAGAAACAAAGAAGAAGAATTCATAGATGAAGAACGAGAATTGTATAAATGAGTCTAGTTCCTGTCAAAGGACGTTATCCTGTCTTTGAAAAACTTGGCACATGGGGTAAGTTTCGTTTGAGCGTATGATGTGCATAAATTAAAACTATAACGCTGTGTATATACGGTACGTTTACTTTATGGTTAAGAGGCATAATGTATTAGCTGTTTTATACTTTGATACGCATCAAGTGCAATGGCATATGATATTCATCCACTTGATATTAAATATATTCACATACCTCGCATTCTACTTCATTTGGACAGATGGTCTCGCAGCATTTTATCATGCGAACGTTAATCGAACACCACTGTTTACCCTCGTTCGTTATCTCGACGTCTGAAATATTAACGACACAATAAATTTATTCAACAATTTGCAACGCGGATGACACAAACTTTGCGATTTTTCATATTTCACTTCAACGGTTTGCGTCGCCACATTTTCCCGCCGGATTTTTCTTTCGAATTAACAAAAAAAAAGAAAAAAATCACGAGCGCATGCAGTTTTCGTGCAAAATTTTTGGAATCTCGAGCTAATTTCGAAACAACAAGCCGATTCGAGTGGCGGAAGGAAACTAACTAATCCCGGAATTTCTATCGGGTGGTTTTGTGCTCCAGGGCTTATTTTAATTTATTTTGTTTCGTTTGGCTATTTCATATGCGAGGTAGTCTGCAGTTGCAGGTTAAAACCGAACGGCTATACGTCCGTCGCTTCTTCTTCGTCCCGTTGCGTCGGTCTGGTCTTTTTACCCACCCGCTGTCAGATGTCAGTCACTCGAACACGGACAGACTTCGTTACACTCCACTTGTGTAATAATTATCATTCCCTTCGATCCTGAAACCACTCGAAACAACCCTCTTAACTTGTTATAACCGTTAAACGATCGCGATCATGACTTCGATCGAGATCGGAAAGACATTTTTCATGTCCCATGCAGATCGTATATCAATTAGCAGAATGTATCTGGCTTGGACAGGCCTTCGGTCTGGACGTTGTAATTATTTGGACAGTGTGAAATGACCCCATGCTAGTTATTCATATCAAAAGTACAAACTTCATGGTATTTGTTTCCTCTAATGGTTCAACTTGGTTGGTAATTTTCATGGGATCCGACGCGCCTAAAAGAATCGTGTACTAATTTTTTGTCCAGAATCTGGTTATCACCACGATGGATAATTTTCGAAGCCATGAAACGGTGAAGTTGATGCCTAATCACCACGGTTTTACCGATGTTCGTATTTTTAGTTATATAATTCTGAGTGTTTTTTTGGTTTTTATGGTTATTGCACCGCGTGGACACTTGCTCGGCAAGAGGATCAGGACAAAACTGAGCTTGAGTGTATCAGACTTTGAGTTACCGCAGGAGTATGGGGAGTTGGTAGTTCATGTTGAAACTCTTTAAGCCACATATAAGCAGAGTGCACGGAAGAGTTTCAAAATTAAATAGTGTTGGTGCTGTACGTGCATGAATATCTCCATGTACGTGTGTGTAATGTGTATGTAATGCACGTACATATATGTTCGAAACATCCACACGCGGATCAGACGGAGAAACGAGACGTCAGCTGGGATTGCGTGATATAGAAATTGCGGAAGGCTAAAGCCAGTCAGCCATCAGTGAACTGATGTGGTGCGTCTCCGAGAGACAGTATGGGAAACCATGACACGGAGTTTCCTCCATTTCCGATGTTCATTTCACTATTCAAACTCTTCTGATTTCTATTTTCCACTTTTATCTATCATTTTTACATTTTTCAAAATGCCATCGTATATTCCGAGTTGTTGTTCCGTTACGAATGAAAGAGTAGAATTTAAACATCATTACCTTCGAAATAGCTGATGCTATACTTACAGAATACCATTCCAACATCGAGTCTTTCAATGTGTCGAATCCCATAGTTCTGAAATAAAAGAACATCAAGTTGATCCAAGGGTTAGATCAGGGTCATTCGTACGAAGGTACTACACTCTTTGAAATCAACCAACTCAAGATCCGATCCAAGGTAAATGGAGGTAAATTTCTCTCCCTCCCCCATACAACTTTCCCACCAAACCTTACAGATATTCCTACTCCCCATAGAATCTTGGGTTAAGTTCAGTTCGGTATCCAATGATCCATCCATTCCCTATAGTCGAAGTTTCTCGACTCATCCCATAAACACCGGCGATCGGATCGTGTCCGATCCTTGGCCAATTTACATGTCACAGTCTCTCTGTCAGGGTGTAATTTTGACCGTAGTGAATTTCTCACCCCACTATTTTCTCCCTACCGCTATATCCTGGAGGATATAAGGTTACAAAAACTGCTGTAGACGTATAAGGTAGAATGGGATCGGATAATTGCGACCAAAGAAGAAGAAGAAGAAGAAGAGAAATGTGGGGAGAATCGACCCATCGATTTCAAAAATATCAGATACCCCCAGGCGTAATATTCCTTCCTCAGAAAGTAAAAAAATTTTCTTAAAGAAGGAACCCGTATTTTCTAAGTTCTCAAAATATGTTCCACCGAATATCACAGACGTTATGAAAAAAAAAAAAACTTGCTCGTATTTTAAAATCAAAAATATTTTGAGCCAACGACCACTATATCCTGCACGTTTCGATTGAGATTCAAAAACTTTTATTCCACGAATGGCTTGCAAAAAATGGTCTTTTTTCTTTCGTTTCCTTCTTGCATCGTTTACGCGATTTCCGGACAAAGTTCCCCTAAATATATATAAACGAGTGCAACAGTTTTAGACCTGGTGCACAGTGTTTCAGAGAAAATAAAATATAAAAAAAGGAAAAAAAGAATAAATAACTTCGCGCGTTTACAAGTCCACCAAAGCAGCGGGTATATAAAAATCGCGTGCAATGCCGCAGACGTGTTGTGGCAGTTGCAAAGAACATCATCAGCCATTCCCCAAACCCGAACCCTAAAAGGTGCGGAGGGTTGGGCCCAAGTTTTGAACGACGAAAAGGCGACGCACATCGGTATATACACGTGCAAAAGCATATAGCAGCGGCGGACGACGTCGCGACGCTTATACTTTTTCATTTTATTCCAATTGATTGTTTTTTTTTCTTTTTTGGATTTAATTACCCTGAGGTATACGGAGCGACGTGCCAACGAAAGTCGTTCGTTCTGTACATAATATGAAAATAACTTGGCGAAGCAACGACCGACAAACGGCGATCTTAATCTCAAGATCTGAACG
Organism: Athalia cordata; assembly: GCA_963932425.1. Taxonomy (NCBI): domain Eukaryota; kingdom Metazoa; phylum Arthropoda; class Insecta; order Hymenoptera; family Athaliidae; genus Athalia; species Athalia cordata. The sequence continues at coordinate 5,864,478 of OZ010627.1, forward strand.
AAATAGCTGCTCCCCCTTCTTCTTGTAGTCTTACTTCAGGTTATAAGCGGTTACGTGCTACTTGAAAATTCAAATTTGTTTAACTAACCCTTGCGACTATTTCCCCGGCTGTTAAGGTGTAGGGGATGAGGAGAAGGGAAAACGTCGCCAAACATGTCGATAAAAATTGACACATGTCAACGAGGTAGGTTATTGTATTATTTCTCTACGATAGAAGGAGCGACGACACGAATGCGACTGCAAAATTTGAAAATCTGGAAGCCAATTCCCCTGATGAATTATCGATCTATCGATCGATTTTGAGACAAAGATTTTTTTATCGCGCGAAGAAAAGTCGTACGATAAATTTACTCAAATCAGGATTACCCACTTGAAGTACAAGAATTATTTACGATATTCATTTTGAATTCAACGTTTTTACTATTCCCTTTTTTTTTTGGTTACCATCTTTTTTTTCTTTCACATATCGTTAAAAAATTCCGTCAAGCTAATTGGTCAGACAATTAGCTTAGATTTTACCGACGTTTTTGCAGTTAAAAAAAAATAAAAAATTTATTGATATAAAAAAAAAAATTGAAAAAAAATAAAATTGGTTCAAGCTGAGTTCAGAAGCTTTTTTACAGCGAGCGCCACAGGGAAGCTCCGGAACTAGCGACCTCTAGCTTTCATACTCGAAAAGTTCTCCTTGAGTGAGAAGCTTTCGCCATTTGAAAGTCATAGGGATCTTTCAGACCAGCAGTAAACAACGTGACCTCCAGCTTTATCCATAGATTCCGACTTTCGAAAAGCTCATAGGAACGTTAAAAAAACCGTCGATAACGCCACCAAGGACCGACTAAAAGAACCGCCATCCGAGTGGCGGTTGGTTTTTGACCATCCGGTAATTTGAAGAATCCAAAAAATTAACTTTTTTCAACAACAGGTTGCATTTGTCCAGGATCCCCTTGAAATTCGCTAATTTAATTAAGATGACATAACGAGTGTTTTCGAAACAATCTTCAACCGAACAAGAGAAAATAATTCCAATAAAACAAAAGTATCTCCTTCAATTCTTCGATCAACGGTACACAGTTGTACCGAAGAAGCTTTTGGGCGTGCCTTGCGATGCTTTGACTTCACTTTGCTTCCATCTCTCCTTCAGTTTAGCATCTCTGACTTTGCTTCTAATGGATCATTGACACGAGGAGGCAACAGGATGAGGGGGGGAGGGAGGGCAAGATCCTTTTTTACTTCTGATGTACGCTGGACAGTTTCTCTCCTTTTGTTGTATCCCTTTTTCCGAGTCCATTCACCATCGACAAGCCGAATATATGTGTCGATCTCGTATCGAACATTTTTCTAACTTTAATCAAACATGAAAAAGTAGATGAAAAAAACAAGCGGAGTAAAAAATAATTTGCGAAAAATTAAGTCGTCGCTGATCCGCCGTATTCATCTTGTTAGCCCCGGCCAGATGGTCGGAAAGTTGCACGGATGCGAAAACGCACTGAAATCTTGTATACTTATGTGCGCACATAAAAACACACACACCTATAATGTACGTATATAAAAATATACACGTATGCAATTCCGGTGTACGAGAGAAGTCGTTGAACAATCTGCAGCACCGCAGCATGTTACGAATCCCTCGATCTTCTACTACTATACGAACTCCGCAATAAATTCCCGCCTGCAGTCTGTTCCCTTATAACTTTTTGGGGGTCTTCTTTTTATCTATCATTATGATTATTCGGCTTTTTATTCTCCCTTATTTATATTCTCCATAATTTTCTTCTTCTTGTTTTCTGGTTTTTTTCTTTTTTTGTTGCCGGGAGGCTTATAAGCTTCATGAGGAGAGAATAACGTATCCAGTTGCAGACCGTATAATGTCTTCCTCTGCTTCAGGATGTTGTTGATTTTTTATTCCTTCTTTTTTTTTTGTTTCTTTTCGTTTGTTTTTTGGTTTAACGCATGGTCACTAAATCCACCGAATTAGTACCATATTAAATATAACGGGGGTGTAACGTGAGCATTTGGTTAAAATGAAATGAATTTTCATAATTTTTTTTTTTTTTCGGATTAAGTTGTTTGCTAATTTGAATACAGCTGACCTTATACGAAAACCAAGATTTTGGTTCGAGTGCAGGATAAAATTTTCTTCCGATTTTCGTCTGATTCGGAAGTCGTTTTTTTCTAGCCCAAACTATACCTGCTTTACGTCAATTCATTCTGTATATAGTTGATAATGAAAATTGAAAAAACAAAAAATTGCCAATAATTTCTACACCCCATATTTTCCGCTGTTATTCGACCGCGTTTGCTGCTGCAGTCGTATAGCGTAGGTACAATATACGCTCATGGTTGGATGAATGAATGAAGTATAAGGTAAGGTGTTCTATAAAGCATTATTCTAGCTAAGTTGGAAGTGCAGGTATATAACTGCAATCTCCGTCTTTCGTGGAGTTAAAATTCAACGCGACATCACCCCGTAGATATATTATGTACCTGTGTATGTATAATTCCACCGTATGGGTTATATCTTATAGTCAAACTATCGCGCTGCACGTTCTCGATATTTGTCAAGACTGTATCTTCTAGGCAGCAGCGGCAGGAGCAGGAGCGGCAGGAGCAGCAGCTCTCGAGAGTTTGCTATAGCTGGGTATAACTACAAGAGCTGTATGGACAGGAAGGCAGGCTGGCGCGCCTAACCTGTTCTCATTTTTATTAGGCGCATCAGGTTTCAGTGCAGGTGAGCCGAAGCCAAGCCTCCTCTCAGTATATCTCCATCTCCTACGTTTCTTCGTTTCTTCGTTTTTCCGACCAACTGCTTCTCCCGAGTTTCTAAGCTATGTACATTTTATTTTTAGTTTTGTTCTTTTTTATAACTCGCACACTTATTCTATTTCATTCCACTTCCACTACTTCCGCTTCTTTTTCTCTTTCGTCTTTTACATGTTTGCACGGTACAAATTTTATAGTTTCAACTTTTGAAAATAAATCGATACCCTCTGGGTAAACGGATCAAAGAGGCCAATTATATCGGCAGACCAATTGCGTCAATTTTTGCCAATCAAACGTGAAACGAGTCGGAGTTCACGTTTTAACCGAAATAGAAAAAAAAAGAAATGAACATCGAAAAACCCACGGAAGTTGAGGATACACATATGTCTAGTAATTTTACTATACGCTGCAAGATCGAAGCTGGGACGTGCCTTCGAGACGACGATATCTAATTTAACACGCTATACGTATGAAAAAAAATAAAAGAAAAAATACAAAGGAATAAAAAAATAAAAAAATTAGAAGACAAAAAAAAGACGTACGCCGTATATATTCAGTGTCCTAGAGCTAAAGGAACACGATACCACCTCAGTCCGTTGCGTTGCCCACGCGGTATACCTGGTCTAAGGTATACATAAAATAAAATGGCGACCGTTCACCGAACCGGTACAGTCTCTCTTACAATTTATGTCTCCAAGAATCATTTCATTTGCTTTACGCTCGTACGAGGGGATGGATATGCGAAACGATGAATGATATCAGGAAAACCGCAGAAATTTGTTGCTTTTTTTCAATCACTCATTTTTTTGTAAATGATTTTTTTCAAATTTCTTTTTCTCTTGTTCTTCCTTTGGAGAAAAAAAATTTAGTGTTGGTAATATCGGAACCTAACTCGTTGAACGTATATACGGTCGTGCAAATACGTGTATAATAACCATAAACACAAATTTGAAAAATATTGCTAGGGAATTCACGTTTTTATTTATTTATTTATTTATTTTCTTTTTAATACATTTTCACGTTCGCGTTCTCGTCGAAAAAGCGTTCTCGTTTATGTTATAACGTGCAGTTGTTCATCAACTTTTCGTCTTCTTTTTCATTTGGGATTTGTTCTGTTTTTTACTATTTCTTTTTTTTTCTGTGGATTATTTTATTCGTTAAAAATTTTTTTTTTTTCTTTTTCAAGTCAGTGTGTGCGGATCGTATTGCTTTTTCCCTCGCTCTTTCACGTGGGTTTAATATACACGCTGCAAAAAATTGAACAAAAATATGACTTAATATTTTTTTTTTCATATGGACATTCAGTGTTGATATAACGTCGAAAAAATTGACCATTCTCTACGGCCTGTGATATATACGAACGTTAACCGATATGTGTATAAAAATATGTCAAACAAATATTATATTATAATATACAGTTAAAGCATTTTATAGTTTCGGATGTTGCGTTGCGCGCGCGTATGTTCATTTAAATCACCAACCGGTAATATCATTAGTAGCTAACAATTTCATCATTATATATAGTGATGGAAAAAAAATAATAATTTTCATATCGTCTAATATATAATGTCAAACCGCGCTTCCTTCTACGCATATATGTATATACATATATCCATATATGTACTTTCCATGGTGTACATTATAGGATAACAAATTTTATCTTGTTACGACACATTTTTTATTTCCTCTTATATTATTATTATAACTTTTTTTTTTTTTATCATTACCATTTCTGTTTATTTTTTTAACAAACAAATTATCATATATTTTTAAGCGAGGGCGTTCTGAGGAAACAACTAAATTGCGAAAGAAGAAAGATATAGGTGTAGATAATGAAGTATGATAAACAAAAAAAAAAAACGTTAATGAGTATGCCTAGGAATATAGTGACATATTCTAAAAAAACTTGAAAAAAAAACTAGTTTCACACGCTCAAAAAGCTGACTAAATATCTCTCGTAGTATCTCATTAGTTTTCCGTCTCTCTCTCTCTCTTTCCATCTCTTCTATCAATTTATTTAATTTACTTATTTTTTTTCACACCGTTATTATCTACATATAAATGTAATAAAGTTCCAAATAGATGTAACGACTGCAGAAACTTCATCGTTTGCCACCTTATACGGTTAATTGAAAATAATATATTAAAAAATTATAAATAAATGAATAAGTAAATGAATTTTGAATCGTACATGATTTTCTCAAACACTATGAATACGTTAGGGTGGGTCGAAAGAATTTTCTTTTTTTTTTCTCAGCTTAGTAGTAAGATTTGTAGCTTATCAAAATTTTTGGTAAAAAAATAATTTTAAATCAATTATTAATCTTCAAAATTAGTGGGACACCTCTGGATATTGAAAAAAATAATTTTTTGTTTTATAAGCTACAAATCCTACCCCCGATCCAAAAAAAAAACTTTTTTTTCAACCCACGCTAATATCTACCTATGTACGATTAAAGAATAAAATCTTACCAAAAGCGTTCACATGTGTCTGAAAGTGTACAATTCGTTCGTTGATTCGAAAAAAAGATACAAGTATCATGGTATTTAATATAGTTAAATCATTGTTTTCTTCCCTTTAATAACTGATCCTAACGTACATTCACATAGGTGGAATATTGTTAATAGCTCCTATAGGTTCTCTGGACGCGCGGCGTGGCGTTGGCATGATGCCGTGTCGTACGTACGTCGAGAGAGCGAGAGAGAGAGAGGGAGAGAGAGAGGGATGGAGTGATAAGAGAGACTGAGAGAAAGAGAGAGATAAGGGAGATAGAGAGAGGGGTGCAGACGGGGGGGAATATTTTGGTGGGGGGAGAGCCGACGCTCCGACGTCCTGACGCTAGTCAGTCGCGAGCCGACAACCGCGCGCGTGGTATTCGCACAACTTTCAAATATATTAAAGAGCAAAGTGCTGGGATTGTTGTAAAAAAAAAAATAAGAGTAACAATTGTGCATAATATAATAACGTTTGCGCGAAATAAAATTATTTCTATCTTCTTTCTCCTCTCGTTATTGAATAAAGAGAAAAAAAAAAGGAAAAGATCAACTTTACGCCTACGCATAATTCTCTTTTTTATCATTGTTTTTGCTATCACTTCCTCGAATAATAATAATAATTATAATAGTTATAACAATAATTCAACCTATTCTATTTGTTATCGTTGTATACTCAAATTCACAACTCTGGTAGCAACGATAAAAAAATCAACAAATAAGTCGAACAAAAAAAAAGGGCCAACAAACAAATGAATTAAATATGTTTAAAAGAACAATAGATAAAGTTTATGATGGATCGATAAGAAAAGGGGGTGGTAATCGTATTTCGTATTGGTAAAAATCGAAAAAAGAAAGAAAAGAAAAAGAAACTAATTGTTGTTACTTCAAAAATTGTTTATATAGATAATGTTATGTACTGTTTATTCCAAATTTTGATTACCACAAATATCGTATTTATCAATATCAATGTTTAATAGAATGGATCAGTGATTATATCTACTAATATCAAAAAAAAAGAAAAAAAAGAAAAGAAAGAGGCTCGTTATCAGAAATTGAAAAAGTGTGGGTGTATTCGTTGAGAAGAATAAGTGAAAATAATTGTTGTTTTATTATTATCATTGTTGTAAAGTTTTTTTTTATCACAATTTCGTTCGGTCTGATATCATGTGCAGTGGTTCTTAGTTTCATGCGACAAGTATATGGTATTTCGCTTTGAATACTCGCTTGTGTTTTGAAGTGTGTTGTGCGTTTCGTTTACAAAAAGGATTGTAAACTTTCCCTGGAGTAAACAAAAAAAAGAAAAAAAAAAAAGAAAAAAACGAAAAGAAAAGGTATCTCAACTAGCATTATTTGAACATCGGAATTCCACCGTTGAAGTATCTCGTTGGGATAACGTACAGTAGGGAACGTCGTAGGCAACAACTCTTGCGAGTCAACTTTTAATAACAAGCGACAAACAAACTGGTGAGTAAAACTTAATACGAGCCTATCAACTGTCTGTGATTATGTCGACGCTGCGTTTTAGAATTGTGAGAGCCATTGAATCACATGTTATAAGTATCATATCATATGGAATTGTATACGAAGAAGACTCCACGCGCGCCATGCGTATACATGTACCGTAGTCATCGATTACACAAGCTAAGTCATTAGTTGATCGTTACATTCATTACTAAGGAATTCACGGCCGTTCTTCGACCGTACAACCAATAGCAAGCAAAACCATCGCTACGGATTGACTAACTAACTAACTTTTACGAAACCCATGTGAAAAAAAACCCTATACGTTCCTTTTGTTTCCAACAAACTTTTTACACTATGCGATCCGGACCGAATCACCTTACCACCGCCGGGACTGTACCGATCCAACAGGCGTTTTTTTAAGTTTTTTTTTATTTTGTTCTTAATTTTTTTACACAATCGATTCAGGGACTTGGAAAGGATCGTATGAAATGTTTTTCACACTATTATTCTGTGAGTATTACTTTTTCGATTGTAATTTTTTCTTTCGATCGTGCCCGAAGAAAATGCTTCGAAAATCGTTACTGACGATATACATGAGAGGAAATCGATCGATAATTGGAGTCACAAATCGTGAAAGTAAATTGTTTGTATCAGAGCCATCACTATACGAAGTTTGTATCCGAGGTGAGAAATGTAGATGATATTGATTGTTGCATTGTAAATTGATAATATTTATCGGAATCGAAAAGCCGATAAGGTGTATTTCGAGGTCTAATTGCGCCGCGTTCGGAGCATCGCTATATCTGCTGAGACGCGAGCGTTCAGCTCTTCTTCTTCTGATCCCCGTGATTCCGAGTGTTGGGCTCTGCCACGGAGATGATCAGAACTGAGAACACTCTATGTGTGTGGCTATTTTTGGACGCAAGGAAAGTCTTACGTTCTCATATCGTGTGTGGAGTAAGAACGAGTTTTTTTGGGGTACGCTGTGCAGGTCCCTCTCTTCACTCGTCGTGGTCGTTTTTTGACGCTTTATTTTTACTTTTTTTTTTTTTTTTTCGTTCTTACTCCAAGCTGTTCTCCCTCTCTTTCTCTCGCCCCTCCTTTTCTCATGTATAAAAGACACGGCCAACGCACCGACAAACTCTCGTACGGTTGATTGTCCGTTTGTCCACGCCACCTATTAGCTTTTACTGGTTGGCCATGGTGCCTACTGACTGCGGAGTGCAGACTAGATGGCTGCCTGCTTGCTTGCTTGCTCGCTCGCCTCCTCTTTCGACCGAACGACCGACCGACCGACCGAACGTGCACCGGGCTTAGGGTCAGGTTGAGACACCAAGTATAAGACCCCGTTGCCGCTGCCATCGTACCGCTAAGCTTCGACGACGTTTTATAGTGGAGTATACGGCGGTATCGTAATACCGTCAGGGACGTAACCGATGATTAGGAAACCTACGCTTTGTTCGATTCGTTTTTTTGTTCAGTTTTTTTGTTTTTGCACTAGATTGACAAGTGATCGATTGAGAAATCTTTGAGGAAATCAGATTTCGTGTAGCGAAGTAGTTTCTTTTTATTATCGTTATCTTTTGTTCTCCGGAATGAAATCTTATATTTTATACAGAGCTATTTTGACGGTTGAATATTGCGAGGGAAATAATTCGGTAAAAATTTATTTGTGATATAATTAATATTATTTTGGAAGTTGTATGCAGATTCAGGTTATATGAGATATATATTACAATCAGATTGGACAGGGCACGACGAGGTCACCAGTAACCTTCTAATTGATTGACGAAAATCCATTTAGTGCCTTTTATTTCTTGACATAGCTATAACGGTATTACACATTAGATAATTTATAACGTTATATCCCGAAACTCGTTTAGCTATAGCAACTCTCTATGATTATTTAGTGATGGGTAGGCGTATATATTCTTAAATCAGAGATATCTTTTCTAGAATTTATTTAAAATCCTAAAAATGTTCACTCGTAAATTCTTCAAATTTGAATTCTAGGTTAACATTTCACTTCCTAAGCTTCTTGTCTTTTGCTGACATAGCGTGTCGATGGTTAAAAAAATTAATTAGAAAAAAAGAATACGGTATGTACGTGATGAAATTGCATTTGTATAACTTTTCAACTTTTCCTTGTTGAATAAACTAATTCGTTCTCATAATTCGAATTTTGAAAAAAACCGCATAAGGAAAACCAGTGATATTATATCATCGTAATTTCTCGTGGAAACTTGAATTTTTTCATGAGAAAAAAAAAATAGTAATAATATGAATAATGATAATAATAATGAATATTCATTTTGAATGAGCTTGGAAAGCGTTCTTTTACTTTACTATGTCTCTGATATAACTATTCACATATATCTACGCTACTGGAGCGTATGAGAATGTAGACATACCTACCTACCTATTCTCTATGTACGAACGTTACCTTCTTTTATAAGCATTTGCATTGGTATAAATGCCTGATGTGTGCACGAGCGTGACTGTAGGTAGATAGATAGCTGTAAGGTAGGATAGGTATAGTTTGTTCTCGAGTAACCAACCATACGTAGAGTCAAAGCTAGCCAGCTAGCTAAAGTTGTCTTTTAATATTTTCATCGCGTATAGGTTATAGGTATGCGCGCGCGCGCTCATGTGCAGGTTATAACCAAACGGATAAATAAATGAACTAAAAGAATTATGATCGTAGGTTATCTCATACTCACGCGATACTACATATATACGCACTTGTTTCAACGTTCATGTTATTCGTTGTAAAAATATTATTCAAAACATACCACCATAATATAGTCACCGCTGCACGTATAATATCGATTATGCGAAAACTTAACTACGAAGAACGTTAGGCGACTTAATACTGGAGATTTCAATGCGCATTACAAGTACGGACGATGACGTTGCGCGCGAAGTGTTTTAATACAGGAGTGCCGCGTTTTTTTTTTTTTTTTTTTTCGGAGTGGAAAAATTATTTCTTCCTTTTTTTCTTTTTTATGAAATGCATTTAAAAAAAAAAAATTATCTGAATCGACATTTTTTTTTGCTTCAAAATTAATGAGAAAATTATTTTTGTTTTCATATAACATAATTCCTGCACTTGTAGAGCGAACGTCAATTTGTTTATATATTTGTAGTTATATACTATTTATTTACATGTACAGTGATACGTGTTACGTAAGAATATATTATACTATATAGTCATCGTCTTGGAAGTACGAACCTCGTTGAATGTATTCAACATGTACACGTGGTACACCTACTGGTAACACAAGTAAAGAGCTGTAATGCTACTTGCATAAACGGATAAATTTTGTTTATTTACTTTCTCCACGCACCACGTGATATCTCAGGCATACCTACATTATATACCTTATATTATACACGAACAACCGCGGAGCGAAACGAAATAAAATGAAATGAAACGAAATGAAATAAAATAACACGAAATAAAAGGAAATGAAACTTCGACGTTTCGCGTCATCCCTTCCTTATTCCCTTCTCCTCTCATTATATATTATAATAGGTATATAATACATCGCGTATGGGAAACGGTCTATTTCTCTTCGTGCAACTTTAATTTTTATACTGGTAATTCATGCTGCATGTATAATAAAACTGCATATATCCGATTGTTTGTTAATTATACACTCGATAAATATTTTTATGTGTATAATGAATAATTGCGTATGTGGATAACATTCTATAATTATTTATAACAATTAAAATTATAACAGAGATGATATAAAATTGTTGGGAAAATTTTCTCATATATCTCGATTTACTTCGCATCTTTTCTTTTTCTTTTTTGTTTGAACAAATTTTGTCTTTTATTTTCCAAAAAACTTTATCAATCTGGTGAATTAAAATCGAAGTGTCGATACGAGGGTGACAAAGGGGGTGGCAGCGCTGTTTCCGGTATACGAAGCTATTTAGGGTGACGCGACGCGGGTGAATTGTTCACGCGCTCCATATACATATATATCTGTATGTGTGTATGTATATCGATGGGGTTATATAGATAGGTATATAGATTTGAAACGCGCGACTGTCAATAGCAGACGCGTGACGTTAATTGAATGTTATTGGCGAAATCGATGAGAGCCCAATTATTGGCTCGCGCCTATGTGTTAAATCCGCTGATGTTCGCCGAATAATGCGCGCGCGGTGCAAAACTACATATGTATCGCTTATAACCTGGCTTTACCAATTGAATTCGAAAATATACATAGGTAACGTATATTATTATTGTCCTCTATATCTAATCATTTATAAAATACAACTGCCGACGCGCGTTTTAATTATTTTTTTATACTCTTATTATACTGTGCGGTTTTTTCTTTTTTTTTTATAAAAATAAAACTGTCAATCTTCATATATCCGTATCGAGGACCTAGATACATATACGTAACCCACAATTATTTTTTCAAAATTTAAATAAATTTCATGCCATAATTAATTAGAGCGTGAAAATGGACTCTCCTCAAAATTACTTTAGTGATTAATTAAGTAGGTGGTTTTTAGCCCAACTCAATGCGTATTATAGAATCGTATAGAAATTAGCACTGATAATTAAGAGTTTATATTTTTTTTGATCTTTCTTCAATTTTTTTTTCTTTATTTTGCTGTATATATCTGCATGTAATTTAACTATAAGACCACAAATTAGAAAATATAGACATAGATAGTACCCAGAGTTCTATATCTATGGGTAGGTATGTAGATAGCAGTAGCAGAAGAAGATACTTGTTAAACTCGCACTGCGTGAAATAAATTGCTCGTTAGTATACCCGGGGCGTTATATATAGGTATATATACATATGTACGAATACGCTATGTACAGTCGCAGTGTATGTATATAACCCTGTAAATTACGGATGGTTGATTGTAAAAGTAAAAGATAGAGAGAAAAAGTGAGAGAGCTATAGATATAGATGGAAAGAAAAAAAAAAAAAAAATTGAGACACAAGTTTGGTACTGCAAAAAATTCGTTCGACTATAATTTGCATCGTCTGAGATAAGAGGGAGTATATACCATGGTGAGAGAGTGGATTTTCTCTATTTTGTTTTTATCTTAGATATAGGAAAAAAATTGGAAACATTGTAAAATTATTCACGGAGAATATTATAGGTATAATAATATTAACGGCATGAATTTCATAATTATAGCTTCTCGCGATATAAAATTGCTCAGTTATTATTATTTTATTTTTTTCCATTATTTCAAACGTTCAGAATCCAACTCGCGTAGATATGCAGGTGGTATAAATTTTTTATTTTACTATATCGCAGAGCATTAGGTTTTCCCTTATATATCCTAAGGTACACGTAACTCGTCCGATCTTCCGTTTCCTCTTCGCGCGCTCTCCAGCTCTGCACTCTCGTAAAGAAAATAAAATAGAATAAAAAATAAAAAAAAATGAGAAATAAAAGAATAAAGTAGGTAGGTATGTAAGGTATATATATATATATATATAGCTAACTATATACCCATACCAAATGTAACCTACCTACCTTTCCGCAAAATTGCGAAGTTATCGTTGCACTTAAAACTATATACGCCGTTAACTTGCAGACTAAACTTTTTCACGCTTCCGAAGCATTTACTATATATATCTAGTTGTGTTTTTACTGTTCGTCCGAAAGAAAAAAGGAAATAAAAGAGAAAGGGAGAGGGGGAGATTCTATGTGCATTTTTAGTGGCACATGATACTGTAATTTAATGCACGTGATTGAACTCGTTATATCTGAAACTGCAGATAACGACGAGGAGATTGTACATCGTAATGTGTAGGATGTGGGCCATTTTTATACATCGTATAACGTCGATTACAAAAAGTTTGAGTTGTTCACCCAAAGTAGATGATATATGTATATAGGGTATATGGATATGATAACGCTGCAGTAGAGACAATAATTATTATTTATTACACCCCTCCAATTTTCTCAAATGGGTTTTATGCCTTTAAAACCGTTCGCAAGGAAATGGCCAAAAAATTTTAAACTTATTTATTATACGCCGATGTTACACAGTGCAGAGAGGATCGATAAGTCAATCTCCATCGCACTCCCTTTCTTCATCTTACTCTCCCCCTCGGCCCCAAAATTTATTTTATTTTTGTCCAACTCTTATTATCCGTATAATAGCTCATTCGGTAAAATTTCAATCAGCTGCGAGCATAACGTAGGTATAACCTACCCCCTTTGTCGGGGTTCTGCACCAGTGTAGACAAAAATTACTTCCGGATTACGCTGTATGCTGCAGTTTGAAAGGCTATTAATATAATATCGTCAATCGAGCAGATCGTTATAGATTGTATTATCCCAATCAATGGGGCGATCGAATTTCAAATAGTTCGGAAAAAATGAAGAAAATTGTAACGTTATAGACTAAAAAATGTTTCCATAACGAAATCGCAATCGGTCTTGAAATGTTCGGAGTAAATTTGATAATGCTGAAAAAAGTTTGGGTTCGTGAATTTTTTTTTTTTTCCAGAACTTTGAATAATTATAACTCAAAAGTAGAATTAAAAAATTTGAAAATCTAGACGTGTTTTAAGGTTTCTACGAGCGAATTTAATCCATCATGTAGACGTATATGATTTTGTCAGATTTCATTCATATAATCATTTGTTAATTAATTATTTATTAATTTATTTGTATTTTTTTATTATACTACGAACAAAGTATGGTATTATAGTAAGTACGCCGTGTGCAATAGGGCTGCGTAGGCACTTCGCTCGAGCGAGCAAGACCGAATACACACATCTGTACATACGTGTGTATATAATACGGTACACATACATATTTACTCTATACGTATATGTACACGTATCACGGCATGAACGGGCACGGAACCCGCGTGCTCGCCAAACCAGGTTGGTTTAAGTTAGGTGTAGTACTACTCTCTTCGCTCGCTAGCTTGTCTTTTATATGGTGAAATTAAATATGGCCGCCGTTCATGCACATACATGTATATAGGTGGATATATTTTATTGAGTTGCAGCAGCGAACACACGTGGAGATACATATATACATATATTTATATATAGGTACACGTACACATCTAACTATATATATCCCGTAATTTATACACACAATGGTTCTAACAATGGCCGACGGTTTAAACCGAAGTTCGTACTGTAACCCTAACCTAACACCCTCTTTTCTGCGATATATTCAAACGCACGCTATATATACCTAATTTTATCCCTCGTATAGCGCTTATTATTTTTTTCTGAATGAATTTTATTCCAGTTTTTTTTCTGTCACGGGGTCAATGTACGCATTCACATTATGAGTAGTAATTTTATGAATCATATTTATTTTAGCACATTATAGATTTACAAAAATTAGATCGTACAATTTTATTGGTCGATCGAAGATCGAAATGTATCGTATAATACATGAATTGAGGACTTTTTTCATTTTTATTTGGATCTTGAACAAGTTATTTCAAAAAAATGAAATGTCATCGAGTTGATTATTGTTTAATTCCAATTGTTATTTTAATAGATGATTATTTTAATTGTGTTAATTTCGATCTAATTGTCGTTCATTATATGAACCTACCTAACGTTATTGTATTTCACGTTAGGTAGATATTATTTCCGTATTATAACATTTGTACAAAAGGGTGGAGAGTCGATTGTGGGTAGTGGTGGTTGAATGAAAGGGAAAGTTACCCCCGTGTTTCAAGAATTTCTATAAACTTCCCTCATTCCTTTTCCATCGAGTTTTATAACGAAAATAACGACGCTACTGCTGCTGCTGCTGCTGGTGCTGCTGCTGATGATGATGATGATAACAATATAATGAATAAGAAAAATAATATAGTGTGTGCACGATGTGTATATATGTATAGTCAAAAAAGCGTTCTTTTGTTCTTTTGATATTGTAACCTTAATGGCACCCTAATCCCACCAGAATTCTTGAAGTGGCCTCTTCATGAAGGTCTCCAATCTGAGTGATCCTTATACGTATAGTAATAGCATACCCACATCGGTAACATTCATTTGTTTTTTCATTTTTTTCATTTTTTTTTCTTCATTTTTCAAACTGCCCCTATATACATATTGTATAAAATAGGGCACACAAACGATATTTTTTCAATTCGACATTTTTATTAAAATTCTCCAGCCCATCGAAAAATTGAAAAAAAAAACAAAACGAATAGGTTACGAAAAAATAATCTTCGCCGAGGCTTTACAGAAGGATTATATACGAAGTATTAAAAAGTCGTTCTATACAGAGTAGGAGCTTAAAAAATCTTCATATCAGTTTTTCCACCCCTATTTTCGTCACCTGGTTATTTTTTTTTTGTTCTACTTTGTTTCTGCGGACCATGAGGGCAGCGAAATTTGCAGAAGGTTTGAGAAATCGCTTCGATCTGATCCCTCATGTATGGCTGTTTTAATTAATGGTCCCTATAAATTATTAATCATCACTGCAGCAGGTGCGACTAGCCAATTAAACTTTTCTCTATTCGTATCACGTATAGTATAAGGTCATTTATTAATTAAGCCTAAAAATTGCACATTTATTACGGAACATGCAGGATATGTAGGTATAGAAGGTACGTAATAAAAATTGTGTGTGAACTGTAAAGATTGAACAATAAGTTAACTATAGTACATGTGCAGAAAACAATCGCTATAAAAGCGAATATAAGGATGAGAATGTAGGAAGATTTAGAACTCGAGTTCTGCGGCAAAAGTCTATAACCTTCCCTCGAGTTCATTGCCGCCGCGTTGACTTGTTATATTCTATGTGTATATATATATATATATATATGTACAGTAAAATGGCGGTAGTGCAACGGTGCAATAATCTCTATATATATGTGTATAGCTGTACCTGACTGAAACGAATTGTGGATAAAAGCTGTGTATATTATACACTATATATAGCACTATGAAGTAAGGTACAGTTTTTTTTCGCGTTTAAAGCATTTATCGCCGATTATTATTTCGTGTTCACTTATACCTATATGTTATATGGCTCCCTCTTGCATTTCCGTGAATATGGTTATAACTATAACAGTAAGATTCGCAATTTGCAAGGTTATAAAATAACGTGTTTTTTTGGGTTTTTTTTAACAAGACAAACCATGGCGTGATAAAACGTATACAGTTGCAGCTGTCGTATAAGGTTCCAAATGGTAAAGAACTATAGCGGTGCATATAGTTGAGTTCGAAATACACCAAGAAACAATCGCTCAAAAGATTTTAAAGAGAACATGTTATTTTTTGCTGTGGAAATTGCCGAAATATAGCCTTAGATTTTTTCGATTTTGGGGCCAAAAATCGACATTTTTTTAAATTAATTTTTATAGTGTATTCTTATGTATTTTGACCTCAGGAATTCGGATCTGGAAGCTAAATTGATCTATCTATCAAATTGAAAAAGTTATAGCCAATTTATCGCTCCAAAAAGTGAAAAATCAAGAATATCTCGATGGGATTTATTCCTAGCTTAATTTACTCAACAGATTCGTTTTCCTGAGATCGAAATACGTTGGAAAAGTGTACTACGATCGATTTTAATGATACTTCATTTTTGGCCCAAAAATTGAAAAAATCCAAAGGGGTATACCTTAGATTTTTTCGATTTTGGGGTAAAAAATCGACATTTTTTTAAATTTATTTTTATAGTGTATTCTTATGTATTTTGACCTCAGGAATTCGGATCTGGAAGCTAAATTGATCTATCTATCAAATTGAAAAAGTTATAGCCAATTTATCGCTCCAAAAAGTGAAAAATCAAGAATATCTCGATGGGATTTATTCCTAGCTTAATTTACTCAACAGATTCGTTTTCCTGAGATCAAAATACGTTGGAAAAGTGTACTACGATCGATTTTAATGATACTTCATTTTTGGCCCAAAAATCGAGAAAAACCAAAGGGGTATAACCTTAGATTTTTTCGATTTTGGGGACAAAAATCGACATTTTTTTAAATTAATTTTTATAGTGTATTCTTATGTATTTTGACCTCAGGAATTCGGATCTGGAAGCTAAATTGATCTATCTATCAAATTGAAAAAGTTATAGCCAATTTATCGCTCCAAAAAGTGAAAGATCAAGAATATCTCGATGGGATTTATTCCTAGCTTAATTTACTCAACAGATTCGTTTTCCTGAGATCAAAATACGTTGGAAAAGTGTACTGCAATGAATTTTACTGATACTTCATTTTTGGCCCAAAAATCGAAAAAAACCAAAGGGGTATACCTTAGATTTTTTCGATTTTGGGGCCAAAAATCGACAATTTTTTTTTGGAGGTTCATAGGGTATTCTGATGTATTTCGAGCTCAGGAATCCAAATCTGATATCTAAATTGATCGGTCGATTGGAATTCTCCTAGTTATCGCAAATTTTTCGCTTCTCGGAGCAGGATAAATTGAGATATTTCAATTGCTTAGTATCTATGCAAAACCTAGTTTTTTATCGCCGTCCACATATGCGATATGCACCCGCAAAACTTCTTATCAGTACAAATACCTTCAACAGGTTTGTGATATTAACTCTCGAAATAGTTGCGTTAAATGATTACGATTAGGGGCGGCAATTTAACAAGGTATGTCGTTATGACAGGTTTTTTTTTTGGTTTCGTTTTTTTTTTTTTGTTCTGTAATTTTCTTTTTCTTGCGTCGTTTGCTGCAGCGTTGCGGAAGTCGCGTGGGGTGTTTCGACGCAAATGTTAAGCTATATAGTTGTACGTACATATATGTATACCTTATATACACGCATACCAATGTAATTAGAATCGCGTTCAACTCGCGTAGAACGCGTTGTTGTTGTTTTTGTTGTTATTTATCCGCACAAAAAACAAGCTAACCCTTATCATAAACTACTGTAGGTTAAACTGTGCACATTATATAGGTATATTATATATAAGGCATACCTAGTTTAGAACTATAACTGTATATCTATAATGTATACCTAACTGTGACTAATTGGCCAAAGGATTAACTACCTGCATGTGTATATACACAACAATAAAGTTATAATTTAGAACAACTAGATTCCAAATACCACCTAATTAATCACATGCGTGCGAATTCCACTGCCCATGTACATAATATATGTATAATATTGTTAATTTACACCGCGGTTTCATTTATAGAGCTTAAAGTCCGATTTTTATAATGTATAATACACCAATCCTTTAATTTTCCGAAACAGAGTCAACTGGTTCCAAAATTAAGAACGAAGCCAATCATAGATAACAAAAAAAAAAAAAATGGTTTTCTTCTCGTAACGAAGTGTCCATAATTCGCGAACGAAAAAAACGAAAAACAAAAAAAAAAAGTAGCAGAAAGTTAAGTGAGACGAACGTACTCCATAAATTGTAAGACGATCCCGGTCAATTTGGAGCGCCGATATTACGCTGTCGTCTTTTTTTTCTTTTTTTTTCACTTCTTCGTCTTCTACTTTTACTCTTCCTTTTTCTTTCGTTTTCTTTTTATTCTATCCAGCACTTCGGATCTTTTTAATTTTGTTTCTTATTCGCTGTGCTTTTATTTCTTGTTTTTTTGAATTTAGTTCTCTCAAAGTTCAACAACCTCCAAACACTTCCTGTACGAATTGTACGAAAGATTTTTCTTTTTTTCTTCGTCCCTCTTTATAGTATATGGCAAAAAACTGAAATTAGTTTCGACATGTAAAGCAGTTGAATTTTTTATCGTTGAACCGATATTAGATAGAAAAGAACTTGTAACTCGATAGAAAATTGTGTATGAAAATTTGTAACAAACAAAAAAAAAAAAACTTTCGGAGGTTAAATTGTGGAGAGTTTTGAAATATTCGGTCGAAGTACATCAGACGTAACCATCGAAGTGAATTGAGACGGAAATAAGGAAGAAGGCGCGACAGGAAGGAGCTGAGCATAACAGCAACTAAGGATCGCAAGCAGGGAGTAGACGTTGAAATAGTGGTGGTAGTAGTGGTGGTGAGTTAGGTAGTCGTTGGTCGGCGTCGTCGTCGTGTTCGAGGTGACTTTACAACGTTTAATTGTCTGAACAGACTGTACTCGAAGAACGGTTAGCCTTGAAGTTGCCCATAGTCGGAGCACCCGGTGTTCTTCGGTTAACGTTAAATATAAAGTCTTCGTTGTTGGACATGCGCTCTGAAAACTAAAAGCAGCCACCACGCCACTTCAATTCACTTCACTTCACTTCTCCCAATACCAACCTTACGTTGGGTTAAACCTCATGTCTGTCTCCGGTAGTTTTCTACCTCCCTTCCCTACAGTCGTCGATACTTCTGCCTCGACGCGGATCCCTCCTATGGTTTGAAAACACTCCAAACTATACCCAGAATTTAGAGTTTCTAACCCAAAGTCGACTCAAAGTCGCGATCCAGCTCGAGTGTCGAGATTCTCTCTCCGGACCTTTATTAAGCTGCCAGTCATAGTTTAGAGAGGAACCAGTTTTGAGGAGGTAAAAAGAGATGGAGATACAGATACAGAGATGGAGATGTGAGAGGGGAAGAAGTTTTACGAAAAACCACTCATTGTTAGTCCAGTCGGACGAGATGTCTGTGGACAGTGTGAACACGAAGAATATGACGTTGAGTTTTACCCATTTTTTGAAATAAAACTTCCTTCCAATTCGATATGATATTGGGAATCGAAAACCATCTCATATTTCATGGACAACTAGGCACTGAAGGAAGTGTTCGAGAGACAATGTCTTTCGACGGATATAAAGGTCCACGGTCGGAAAAGAAAAACTAAAAAAGACTCTTTCGATTTAAGACCCAGTAGGTAATCGGAAGCGGAATCAAAAGGGGCTGCGGAAGAGTTATACTGGTCGATCTATATTCACTCAATTTAAACTTTAAATCCATAAATTCGCTTGGACCAATTGAAAAAAAAAAATGAAGCGAAATGGAAGAGTCAGACCAGTTCGTACGAACGAATTTCTATATCGTGAATCGTCGAATATTACATTTCCCGGAACACTTCCTGGTTCTATAATGACCGACATAGCTGTCATCTGATTCACAAAACACACGATCATCATCGATGATTCAACCGACTCGTGTCAGTATCTTAAGAGATGAGTTTTTCTAGGATTGAAAAAAGAAACAATAGAAATCTTTGCCAAAACGGAAATTACAAGCATATCTAAAAAATTCTTTTTGTCACGTCTCGTGTTACTTTTTATAAAAAAGGCAAAATGCGAAAGAGTTCGACATCAGAAGGCATGAACTAGTTCAACGTCATATACTTCCACAGTCTCTATATCTGGTTCAGCATTGTGTTCGAGATGGAAAATGTTCCTTTGATTCAAAGACGGAGTTGTCGTCCTTGTAAAATTAATGACGTCAACGACGTAGCGGCGTATGATGAAAATATCTCGAACACCCCGTAGACGCATACGCGAGCGTGTAGGTAATGACTTTTGTACTGTATTTCATATAGTATTATTATACACAACGCAATAAGAAAGGCAGGCAGGCAGGCAGGCAGACAGACGGACGGACAGATAGTGTTATAGTGTGCTTTAAGGAATGATGAAAATTATAGTTGACTGTCGGTACGGACTGGAGATAATTTGAGACTATGGTTATGTTAGTATTAGTGGAGTGGCAGTAGAAGGCATGACGTTAACGTTCACGTTGGCATTCACGTTGTTCACGTGTACCAGTAAATGCTGCTGCCGCTGCCGCTGAGGCTGCTGCTGCGAGTTTATGCGACAGATCACTTCGTATAGTTAGGTAAATGTCTGATCAAAATTATTCAACGTGTAATACAACGTACGTGAATAGTTATGAATATATACGATACGATCGCTGCACGGTGTGAATTTAACACGTGTACCTTATTCGACAAAGTACGATTTTATTTTATCTTTTTTTCTTCTTTCAATTAATTCCTGATCAATTAATTCCGATTGTGATCAATGGAATGGATTCATTAAAAAACATTACGACTTCATAGCATGAAATGGTAGCAGCGTAACGATGCGATAAAACTTCTTTAATATGATTGCCACTTCCGTCGGATTGAGTGAAACCAATTGATCATCAATATTCATTGGGGGTAGCAATATCTGCAGTTCAATTCAGAGTAATTATTCATGAAATCTATGTGTACTTTCAGACAACGTACTCGATAACTATTTTCACTGAATTTGATCGGTTCGCAGTAACTACATAGTTTTATAGATGAAAGAAAACGAAAAAAAAAAAGAGAAGAAATACGAAGTTTGATACCGTCATACAGAATGAGTCAGGGGTCGGTACTTGTCGCAGTGTGGCTTCTCGCTGCATATTTTATCAGGTTTACCAAACCAAGTGTAGGAAAAGAAGTAGTTCCCGTGGGACGTTGGGAGGAGGAGGAGAAGAAAAGAAAAAAATTGAGGGGCGGGGGGGGGGTGGAGAAGAAGCCCCGAAAGCGGAGAAATCGCCGAGTATAAAAGTAAAAACGGTCGTTGAGCCCCCGTGGCTCTTTTCTTTCTCTTTCCTCCTATATGCTTGCGTCTTCTACACCGTTTATAGAGTCAAGAGTCTCGTGGACTAGATAATTTCCGTCTTATGCTTTTGCTTTTACGACGAACATACCCGACATCATACTACGCTAGGTAAAAGATGAGCTACTACTGCAGCAATCTTACTCCCATAACGTGTTCCTTAGAAAAAATTTTCTTCTCGCAAATCCCTAAAAACGAACCACGTTTTTTCACATCGCACTGATTTCGTTCCGTTGTACAATTTTTTTTACAAGCTAATTTTTTTTTTTTTCAAAATTTTCCACAGAGTTCCACACGTGGTATCGATAAAATGAAATGCTTCCGAATGGTTTCTCGATCGCGGTTATGTCATCGGTAAAAAAAAAAAAGAGAAAAATAAATTGTAAGAAGAATAATACAAGTCGCTTCCAACGGGATCTCGTGGTTTGAAGTTACCTACTTTTCTTACCGCTTCCCATCTACCCTCAATTCGTATTTAAGCCGGATACCGCTTCCCCTATGGATATATACACAGTACACTGCAGGAGTTTCTTCTATACTCTCACACGAAGTTCACACAGCGTTAATTCCGCCTGAGCGATTGCAAGAGCGTTTAATTTTCTACCTCTTTATACATTCTTCACTTGTTCCGCATCCCCGCCAACCCCCGTTTATACTATACCCGCACTGCGAACACCGCCGCCACCACCCCTTGTCTTAACTTTAACTTCAGCCTTCACCACCTCTATACCGTGCACCTATATTTTCTGTCTTGTCGTTTGTTTTGCCATTTTCTCATTAATTTTCACAACGTTTTTTCTCGCTTCCTGTCGTAGTTTTTTTTTTTTGCTTTTTGTTTTCTCCTTCTTATTTTGCATTTCCGTTTGAGGTCCCTCTTTTAGGCTGGTTTTCCTACCCTCATACAACGTTTTTCTTTCCCTTTTTTCATTTTCTCTTTACTTTTTCCTTTTTCCTTTTTTTTTTTCCAACTTTCTATATCGTATGATCTACGTATAAATGTGTGCTGCGGATATAACGGGGTGGATGGGGTTGTATGCGTTCGTAAAATTGAAAGACTCCTTGGGGGTCCGGTTGGCGGCTGCGGCTGCTCGCTTCTGCTGTGGTCGTAGAGCAAAACCTTAAGGAGGAGGAAAAAGAAGAAGAAGAGTAGCTGGGTAATTGCCACGCGAAATTGCTAGCGAAATAGCTAAGACGGTCCCCCATAAAAGAAGAGGAGCCATCGATATATCTAAAAAACGAAAGAGCTGAGACTCGGAATATAAGAGAGTCTTGAAAAGAAATATATTAAAAATCATAACAGGGATATAGAGAGAGAAAACAAAAAAAAATTAAAAAAAAAAAACACAAAAAATAATTAAGCTCGGGAGTAAATGAAAAAGTATACATATAGATACCGTACCATCGTAGGTCATGGAAAAGTTTCAACTATATAATTTTTTTTTTCCTTCCTACTATTTCTATTTTCAACATCTATATGGTATAAGGTGTTTCCGAGAGATATTTAGATTCAAATTAGAAAATTTCGAGCAATACTAAAAAAAAAGTTCTAAAATAATTCAGTTGCTTGTATTAAATTTTTTTTTTTTCTAAACAGGCGTTATGCTACATACCAAAATTCTATCGATCATCGAATATTTTTTTCCTCTCGCTCTCAACGTTTCTCTAAATCTTTCACCGGTCACATTGCACGTTGAAAATATATGGTGTATGACTATACATATAGTAAGTTAAAAGCATAACGTAGGACGAGGGCAAACGGTAAACGGTTACAGGTATAAATTGTGGGGATTGTAACCTGCTATATAGGGTAGTACGCGCTCCATTTTCTGACCCGACACCCCGAAGTGGATTGTGCTTTGGATCTCTATGCCTATATCTATGTATTCTCCTATATATTCCGAACGTGTACGTAGCACGATGCGCACCGGGTGTCTAATTTTCGCACTAAATCCCACGAAATTATTGATATAATTATTAAAAAATGGGAATGTATTTTTTTTTCTTGTTTTCTCTTCATTCCATCTTTCTTTTTGAATTTTCCTTTTTTTTTTTTTTCTTTTACTCCCTTTGTTGGCGTAGGGAGTAGACCGTATGAATATAATAATCATAATGTATATTTATATAATGACTGGAGATGTGTAGGTTTTATGTATCCGCGATGTTTCGTAACATAACTTGCTATACGTATAAGTTAATTTAGTTGAAAAAATTTCTATAAGCGATCTCTACTTGGCGCAGCTGCATGAGAGATTTCTCTTATTATACATACATATATATATATGTATATGCCTTGTTATTATTGTTATTATTATTATGATTATTACTTTTATTTATATTTATCTAGCTATGTCTATCCGAGCGCCTTACGAGCGAGTTGAACAGGTGCGTGTGGGCAGGTTGAAGAAAAAAGTGAATGAAAAAAATAACTATTCCGATCAACATTACGATAGATGATGACCAATCAGCGTACATGTCTCATTTATATTAGGTATACTACCTACTCGGTTATTATGTACAATTAATTATGATTTCTCATAGTTCTCATATGTTAAGTATTCGATCGCTGCCAGGGTGTTGACGTATACATAACATTATAATTTGTTCGTTCGAAGATTTATATTCGAATAACTCCTTTTTTATTTAGGTATCTTACTTTTTTCTTTAATTTTTTATCCCTCAGTTTGGTGGATGATCTTAGAAAGATTCTTGGAAAAAAGAAAGATGAAAAAAGAAGAGTAAAGTGGAAGATCGTTGAGTAATACTTTTTATCAGTTTCTTATTTCCTTATTTCTTACTAAATCCAAGGCCCGCTTGATATCGACCCCCTTTTGCCCTGAGGTTGACAAGGGTGGTTTCCGTTCTGTTTATATCGAATAAAGCCGACGCCTCTATAGTTTAATAACGTTGTATAGGATATTACCACCTAAACTTCTAACCTCTACCAACCCCCGTCTAACCCTCAAAGTTCCTTCCTAGTCCAAAGTAAGCGAGGGTAGCTGCGTATTGATATGTCTAATACCGATATACCCACTTTTACTGAAAACCGCCTATACCGACATACCTTCACATACCACCGAAAACTTATCAGTGATTCGTCTCTAGTCCTGTCGGGGACAAGAAATAGGTGTTATACGTATACGTATATAGTGCAGGCAATAAAAGGGACGTCAATGTATAGCGTGCCCAGAGAAGCTATTGGAAATTCATCAGCCATGGTGACGACGCGAAGCGAAGCGATGAGGTCGACCAACTCGCCCGTTATAGTTTTTTCGCACCCCTACTTGTACACCCAGCTCCCCGTAAAGCTTCTTTCTCTGTATCCGTTTTTTCTTCTTCTTCTCCTTTTTCTTTTTTGTTTCGGAAGAGTATAGGTAATTATATAGATACCTACTATATATTACATTATGCGAAACTCTCGCCGTTTTGCGAAGTCGCGTTGGTAAGAAAGAAAAAAAAATAAACACATAAATAAATTCAAAATTTCCAATCGTCAGTCGCTCGATTTATAACTTTAAATGTATATATACCTATTTATGCAAAGTTTAAATATTTGAGATTTTATAGGTACGTTACGGAATAAAGTTCTGTGATCTTTTACACAGAGAAACTACCCTCTTCCGCGGGAATTGCAGTACTGCAGTTATAAGTGCGAAAGTTTGCCTCTCGCCATAGGTTTTTCTATATCGAGGTGAATATCGGAGGTAGTTGCAGCAGAAGAGGGTGAACGAAACGGGGGTGAGAGAGGGAAGGGGGGTGGGGAGGGAGGGCCTTTAATTCAATCTCGAGGAATGATGTATGATCGGGTCGTGACGTTTCTACGATATCGAAAATTTTCTTCGAGTCTTTCGCCCCGGCAACCTCCATCCTGCCCCTCTATAGTTCTATACGTGCAGGTATATATATGAGGTATATATACCTATGTATACTTCTATATATGAAGGTATATTTATAGTATAAAAGGTAGAGTTTTCGCTAGAACTTCCACAGCTAGAGAACGACGCTTTATACTTGACTAGGTTCTGTATCGCCATTTTCGCTCCTGCAGCCGCGGCGCGTTGCGTTGCGTTCCACTGCATTTGTACCTCGCCGCCCCCTACTCTCTTTCATCCCCTTTTTCTCTTCAACCGCCTCCCCCCGCCCCTGGCCATTTATTCATCGCTCTCTTCACTCTCCACTAACTTCAAGTCCTAAACTCTCTGTATACATATACGAAGTAAACCTACACTTCTCTATACCTTTTACCTCAATCTTTTTCTCTCCTTCTTTTCTGCACATTTTTCTTTACTCAGTTTTTTTGGGACTTTTCTTTCGCTCGAAAAATTCTCCTTCGCACCGAATCGCATCGGATACTTGTGGGTGGAAAATATCTTCGGGTGGTTCGGTAGATACACGTATAGGTAAATAGATGTGTATGGGTTTCGAGAATAGCGTCTATAGCGCGCGCGAGGAAAATTATTACGCCAGACTTGTGCCCTTGAAAGTCAAAATTAATGTTATTTGGATAAGATTCTCATTCTCGGCTCTGTTAAACTTCTGTCCTTACCCCGATCCTAAACCCTGTATAGGTATATTCACCGTGTATCAGTATTCTCAGTTTAACTGCTCGGGTATTTCCGCCCTTCGAAATCCCAAATCCCATACCCTGTGCCTCCGAACCTCGCCTCACATTACCTCACCTTACCTTACCTTACCTTTTCGTATTCTGTGTGTATTAGGTATACGAGATATATAGGATATATTTAGTGTTAGGGTGCGTATTATATGGGCAGAAAACGTGGGCAACGCAGAGTTTCACGATACGTGCTTTAGCTACGAGATCAGTTAGCGAAAGACGAACGAAAACCAAAACGCGAAGCGTGAAGCGCGAATAGATCTCGGCCCAGGTATACATATAAGTCCCTGCTGCAGGAGTCAGTAATCTAAAAATTCACCTCTCCTCTTTTCGATACATATCCATATTTATCTATCTATATTCATTTGTACCGTTACACACATTACAGGGTGTAAAAAATGAAAAAAAAAAAATCCAAATTGTTCAATTCCACAATGTGAGAAGCTATTTTATGTTATTCTTTTCTTTTTCTTTTTACCAATCATTACCGCTACTCGCATGAAGCAATTATAGGTACTTTTACCTCCGATATCGTATAAAATATTACGTGTATGCATTTTTCAAATAATTTTCACCGTCGAATCTACACAGCATAGAAGTTAGAGAGAGAGAGAGAGAGGGAGTGAGAGAGAAGTATCCGGGTTGGGGGGGGGGGGGAAGGGGGTTGCAATTCTACTTGACATTTCAATATGAATGGAATAATAATGCATTTGCATGGAAGTGAATGAGGTGAGGGTAGAGGAGGGAAACAGGGGCAAGGGGGGGAGGTCATACTCAAATATAGATGTAGAGATTTCGAACGTTCGTCGGGCGTCGCGTCGTCCATCGCGGATCGACGTAGTGGTGGTAGTTGGTCGTGCGTCGCGACGCCTGCGATAGGCGAGGTATAGGTATGTAAGGTCGGTATATCTGCTACTGCCACCACCGCTCTGGTTGGGTAATTTAAATTCAACGCTTGAACTGAATTTTAAATTAACCCGAATTATCTTAATAAGGATCCGCCGCCACCGCCCGCTATGCTACTATTGCTTGCTTCTGTGCGCTACTCTCTGCTTCTCCTTCTATACTACTTCTCTTCTTCTTCCCGATGCTCTCTTATACATATGTAATATAACGTCGCGGTAGCCATACCGAACCGAACTGCGATTGCAATTGCAATTTCCCTTCTATTCCTTCCTACCTACCCTTACCCCCTTCCCCTTCCCCTGTTCTCCTACTGCTCCTCAACGTCCACAATTTGTATGCATTGAATTTAAACCAATGCGCATTTTCAGCCAATCAATTACCCCGTCGCGTCGGGTCGCGTCCACGTCCGCGTCGCGTAGCGTCGTTCTATTCTATACGCGATTTATATAAATACAGCTGGCGCTGAACTGCACACCGCAACAACATATTTTGCAACAGCTGTTCAACCCATATAACCCATAGAACGAAATTACATATAACATATAACGTATAATAATGCGAGCTACGAAATAATAAATAATCTAAACGGTTGCCCCCTTTTTTTTTTCTTTTTTTTTTTCATTTTTACCCTAACTTATTGGTCTTCGAAAAAACAAAATTCGAGATGTTGTATTATACGAATAGGAAGCGATAAACGTGCGCCACTTCTCCACCCGCGCCGCCACCTATTGTCTGTTAGAATTTCAGAAAACGTACCAATTTCAAACGTCAAACGTCAATCGTTTTCGGAAACGTTACAACCTCTCAAACCACACGGGTATTGCCGTTCAACGGATAACAACTGATCTCGAGAGACCGACCAAACGATCGACCGATCGACCGACTGGATTGACTGACTGACTGAATGAATGACTGACGGCAGATCGAATGAGTGATTCTTTTATCGCGTTCCGATATCCGCACGAAATAAGGGATCGGTTGCTTCTGTTTCATTCTTGGATTTTTTTTTTTTGTTCCTTCTTGTTTTTTTTTTTGTTCGCCAGAGTATCGGGAGCATCGTAAAGGATCAGCTGGATGTATACGTTATACCTCCGATACAAGTGAAATACTACGTATAACAAATCACCGAGCGTTCGATCTTTTTTCTTCTTTTGTATGTATGCGTCTGTCGACTACACCTGTAATGTGCAGGTCTAAATCAGCCGCGTCTTTCAGTTTGTTCTCGTTTGCCGCATTTCCTTTTCTCTTTTCTCTTTTTGGTTTTTCTTTTGTTTTTCGATTTTTCTGGATGCTTATATGCATAACAGCAGCGAAAACATATGAGTATGCGAGATCGATCGTGACATCAATGTTGTACGTACCTAATATCGAAATCTATATATACATATATTTGTGTAACATTTATATATATCTATATATGTATATTGAAATGATTTTTCTACTTCATGCACGCGACTATACATACTATGCAGATATATTTTTTTACTTTGTATAGCGTATATATACTTATATATATACATAAATTTATGCATGTATACAATCGTGAATATCAGACATCACGAAACTAACCTTCAATTAGATATATATACCTATATATATGTGTATATACTTACCGATGTATATTCAACGACGGAAAATTATGCCTCAGGGGGTATATAAGGAACGTGTACGCCATTAGGTATTTTGTTGTTGGTTATTGTTATCGATATTATTATTATTGTTATTATTATTTTATTTATGTATTAGAATAGAAAGTTATTTTCGGGAATCAAAATAATAATAATATCAATAATAATAATAATGCAGATCGTAGCGTACATATAGTCACACTCTCACTCACGTTAGTCGCGACCATTCGCTATTTATATACATAAAATATCGCGTATATAATTATATGCTGATATTTTATATACTATCATGTATAAATACGTGAAAGTTTACGCATACGGGACTATATATTTCTTCATATGATAATAATACCACCTCATCGATTATTTATCCGAACAGAAATACATGAAGATTGGCATTTTTTGTTCATATTTTTTA
The DNA here is from genome assembly GCA_963932425.1 of Athalia cordata. Taxonomy (NCBI): domain Eukaryota; kingdom Metazoa; phylum Arthropoda; class Insecta; order Hymenoptera; family Athaliidae; genus Athalia; species Athalia cordata. The sequence continues at coordinate 5,893,251 of OZ010627.1, forward strand.
AATGGAGTGTCGAATTATTGTGATAAATAAAGAATGAAGAAAAGAAAAAATTAATCGCAACAGTTCTTGTTGATAACTAATGTTTTTTTCTTTTGCCGTCGATATGGTTTTCTTGGTTTGTGGTTTTTTTTTCTCATCTCTCTTTCCAATCATAGTTGTGAATCGATGCGATTTCTCCTATTTCAGAATCTTATTTTTATACACTGCAGCGTATATAATGCAACATCATCGATAATTGAATCGCATCGCCGAGTTTGAATATTTTTTTATTTTGTCATAATTCTTTTTTTTTTCGATCGCCAACTATTTTATTTATATCACACAATCACGAAGACTGACACTGCGGTGAATATCATCACGAAGAATTGTAATAAGAAATAAATCACAGATATTTTACTTCCTTTTCGATGTCTTTTTGTTTGTTTGTTTTCTTCTTACAGATCGAGAAAGTGCCAGTGGGTAAAAAACGAACGGCCGGCTCCGAATCGCGGTAAAAGATGGCGTCAACGAAGATATATTCTTGCGACAGTTAATAATCCCTTCATATAAAAATCATCCCCCTTCCACCTCTCCTTACCCTCCTGTCCCTTTTCTCCCCACAGCTCGTTCATGATGAACGTCATCCTCGCAGCCGTTCTCGACATTTTTTTAATCGCTTTGGCCTCCGTCGTCGTTGGATATACCGACGCGTGGCCGCAGGAACCGTCACCACGAATCCACATCAAACACCGTGAGTTTTTATATAATTTATATAATATTTATAACCTAGATGAATGTTTGACACTCTATACAGGGTGAGTCGCCGCAAAGGTCCAATTCGGAAGGAGCTTCAATCGGCTGAGGCTCCGCGTCCATCCATTCTTACTTGTTATTCTCAAAATTGCTGTTGCCAATCGGCGATCAGATAGCACTTTTTTCGGATATTTTTATTATTGTGCTCAAGCTGATACTCAGTTATGACGCTGAGTGAGAAAAAAAATTTCATCCCCGTAGAAGAATATCCCAAAAAAGCACCATCGGTGCAAAAAACGTCGTCAAGTTCGCTTTACTTTACTTTCGTCAGAAGTGTGGAAAGTAAAGTTTTACTTTCGTCACTACCGTGGAAAGTGAAAAAATGCACTTTTTCACTTTCGTCACTAGTGTGGAAAGTAAAATTCTACTTTCGTCACTAGTGTGGAAAGTGAAATTCAACTTTCGTCACTAGTGTGGAAAGTGAAAAAATGCACTTTTTCACTTTCGTCACTAGCGTGGAAAGTAAAATTTTACTTTCGTCACGGGTGTGGAAAGCTGAAAAATGCTTTACTTTACTTTCGTCACTATAGTGTGAAAAAGTATCTTCCCTCCCTTTCTTGGGAGGTAATATCCTTTTCCAGGTAAAATCTTTTTCCGCACTTCATTGCCAAATAGATAGATAAGAAAGGAAGGGAAAATCCATTTTTGCCCTAGGAAGGTAATATTATTTCCCTAGGGAGGTAATGAAGTCCACGCGAGAAATGAGCAATTTCCCATCCACTTTACATGCGAGAAGAAGGAATGATTTCATGCACGTGTTTGAAAAAATATCTCACAGTCTTTCCAAATGAATTAGCCGGTATTCATATATGATATTTATTCTCCGCGTCGAAATGTAAAAAAAAATTCAAAGTTTTTAAAACAAGTTTCGGCGGATCCTGATCTTCAAATGACTGTAACTTCTGAACTAATCGTCAAACCAACTTCGTTTTGGTCTCAAAATTTTTGTCTGTTCTCAAGGTATTTTTGTGATTTTTTCAAATTAATCGAGAACGGCCTTTTTCTGGAAAAACGGATTTTTGATGTTTATTCGCATAAAAAACGGATTCGGGATGACTGAAAAATTTTGAAAAAATAACGCTCAAAAAGTAGAGTCTCTGTGTCGTCCCGCTCGCTTTTAATGTATCCGGCGCGAGACTCTACCGAGTCTCTTAATACGAATCAATTTTTTTTTACTCCCCGTCATCTATATACTCAGCTAAATTATAATCTTCTTCTTCTTTTGCTTTCATCCTTGTTTTTTTGTTGTTGTTTTTTTTTCTAATATTTCATAAATTCACACCTATGTACGAAGATTTGAGTTATACACGTTATACGGCGTATATACTATACGCGCGTCGTATAATAAATTAATACGTCATAACTGTTTAGATGCTGCAAAGGATTATATTGATACATAGGATATACGTATGTCCTTCTAGAAATATGTATTCATATCTGCAGGATGCAAATGTACATGTATATGGATGGGTACATATTATATGGCTCCAGATTTATCGTTCGCATTTCCTATCTTCTGTTATTTCATTCAATCTTCCACCTGTACGTTTCATATATGTAAATTTTTTTTTGTTTTTTTTTTATGTTCGATTTTCCTTATATGAATATAGTCCACGTTTCGATATATGTATGTATACACTCTGCTGTTACCACCGTAGCGTTCGGAGAGGCATAAAATATATTAAAGGAAGAAAAAAAAAAAAAAACCAACCGAGCCCCTCGAACAAAAAAATAATCAAAAGAGTAAAAATAAAATCTGTAGGAAAAAAGAAATGAGAATGAAACGAAAAAGAAGAGAAAAAAAAAGATGAAAATATCCCCGCTCCTACGGGCAAATCAACAACGAACACGAAGGGGATTTAAATTATCTCTCGTAAAACTGTAGTATATGTGTACATTTATCTATGTACGTACATATATAGATATTTATGTACGTATGTACACATAGTGTGCCATGCAATATGTGTACATACCTATGTACAAACAACCTTTTATAAGTGATTCACTCACCCCCTCAGGCATTTGGCTTGTTATCATTTTTGTTTTTCATTTTTTTTTTACAAATTTATTTATTTATTTATTTATTTAGTTTTCAACGAGATGTATATACCTACATATAATTTTTATTACAGTTTTATAAAACTCGATTAATCAGATTATATATTCGTATGTTTACATTGATTATATTCCTTTGCTTTCCGCCTGTTCATTTAATTGCTAAACACTGTGTAATCAGGTGAATTCATAAATTAACCAATCAAACATTGAATGTTATTGTCATATTTAACCAACATTCTGTGTATATAATACGTATGCACATACATATGGTCGAATCGGGTGTACAGTGTACTTTATCATATTACACGGTGAATTAAATAATATACAGGGTGCGTAATAAATATAATCGTACAAAAAGTTGACTCGATTTCTATACACATTCTGTTCGTTTCTGTACGTAGATTTTGACTTTATTATCATCATTATTATTATTATTAATACTATTATATCGCGCGTATTCTAGTTGAACTTGTATATATGTAGGCACAGATTATGTGCACAGATATGTATTACGTATATACATTATGTATACACTTATGTATCCTACATATATGCATAAGCTCTGCTGCTGGCTGCTGCAAGCTCATATATTGCAAGTGATAAACCGCAAATGTGCCGCGTCATTAGCGAACGTTCGATCGAGTGGATGGCTATACATATATACCTGGATACGTATATCGTACTATATACATACATGACATTCACGATATAGAGGTGCATATCATTCAAACACTTTTATATATATTCACACCAATTTATAGGGTGGCTTTTTTAGTTATTTTTTTTTTTTTGTTCACTTTGCCCTTCAAATATAATATACCGATCTGGATAATTAATAAGAACGTGAAGAACAAAGAAAAAGAAAGAAGACTGTTGTCAGATCACGTCTTGAAGGATCAGTCGCTCAGTAGAAGAACAACGTCGGATCGAAAGCTTATTTATATAATAAAAAAAAAAAAAAGGAAAAAACCGGACTCAGGAGAGATTTGGCTAACAAATCTCTAAAGCTGATCTCTCGCCGGCTCGACCCTTGAGGAAAATAAAATGAAGGAAAATAAAATGAAACGTAACGAAACGAAACGAAGAAGAAAAGAGAAAAAATCGAGAATGAAGATGAAAAATAATATAAAAAGATGTTAAACTTATTTTACCTCAAAAGAACTGAAAGAGAGAAAAACAAAAAACGTGCTTGACGTACGCGTGGGAAGCTTCTTTATTTTTTTAAATTTTTTTTACGTTGCCCACCCTTCAAATAAGACACCCTATAGATTTGCATCTGTATAGATTATATATTTGTGTCATATATGTGTTATTATATGTTGTATATAGGAATAGGTTGAACGATAATGAATCTCTCAATTAAAGTTATACGGATTTTGCGCACATATTTCCGCACCCTCGATGCGTTTTCTGGATTATCGAATTTGGGTCGCAGATTCCGTATATGATAATTTTTATCTCATTGTGTGACGCGATAGTTTTTTTGTTTCATTTTCACCATTCGAGAGATTCTTAATTCTTCTTTTCTTTTTCTTCCGCGATAATTCGAGGAGCGGAACTACATAGTTCTTTATTTATTTTATATCTATCGCGAGCTTTTCCGCGGAGAATATTTTCACGTAACTGGAGTTATAGTTGCACGATTTATAATGCGGCACCGTTAGAATAAATAAAATATGCTATCCCTTCGCAGAGGATTACGAATAAGAATATATTGTATTTCACTCGGAGTGTGTTCGATAATAATTTCTATTTCTATACGTGCAACGCACGGGCTGTTTTACTTCGAATCTATCGACCCCTCTGAAACCTGACGCTTTCCGTTCGACTCGCGCGATTTTTTGATGCTTCAAAATTGTGAACTTATTCGACGCGTATTGGTTAGTCGGCTCATAAAAGACCTTTGAATCTATTTCAAAATTTGCGTACCCATACCGTCGAAAATCTCATTTTGATAGAGAAGAAGAAGAGAGAGAGAAGATAAAAAAATGAAAATTGAAAAGATGAGTGCTCTATTGACCTCGCATATCTACTTTATCTTCGAAACTAAGAAGAACCACTTTTATCAGCAACAATATTTTCTCCACGTTCTTGTTTCGTGCACTTACAAGTGCATCGTGTAGGTAGGTAGATGTGCACGTGAAAGCGCGACGCATCTTTCAGCGCAAGCATAATATGACGGAGGTTAGAGACGAGGAGGGCGAACTACAAGGCAGACAAGCACACTACTGAGTATTCAATTTGCGATTAGCTACCTACCTATATGCATCTTCAAAGGCTCTGGCACGCCATGGTTAAAGTACAAGGTGCATCTCTGCAGGTACCTACCAAGTTATGAAGAAGAAGCCATATATGCGGCGTAACTGCACCAGGTGCTGAAGCTGATTCCGTGACTTAAAATCTAGGACAGAGTAAAGCAGTTTCATAATTCTACCCGTATACCTTATACGAGCACGGAGATAATGATGCGCCGGGAACCTCACAAATAACCTCAGTGTTTTTGATTTTCATTTTTCACTTTTTCATTCTTCTACGTCTCAATTATTATCAATTTTCGTCATTTTTATCGATGCAGATTATTCATCGTCTATACTTTTCTTGGAAAGGAAAAAAAAAGAAAGAAGAAAGTAAGATGAGTAAAAAAAAAAATTTGCCTAGTAGTCAAATGACTCACTCACTTTCAACCGGCAAACCCCGTGAGCAACCAAATGAACCGACCCTCTTCTCCCTTCACAGTCACGAAATGCTATTCATAGGAAGCGATGAGTCCGCGAAACTCGAAACTCACCCCAAAATGCTGACCAATCCATCCCCTTTTAAGGTCCAACCGAAAACCATCCTCACCCTCACTTCCCCCTTTCCCTTTTCTGGACCCAACTTTCCCAGTTCTAAGTTACGATTAGCCAACGACCCTGCTGATCCCGATTCTCCTTTTTGTTTTTTGTTTCTCGATTTTTATCGTCTCGCAGCGAAATTTAGATTCTAATTTTTCTTTTCTCTTGTTTCTAGTCGTATAATAAAACCGATAGGGATAAAATTCGGTGTCGTATCAAAGTGAGCTTTTTCGGTTAACTTTTATCTAATTTTTTTTCTTCTTTTTTTCTTTTATCTTATGTACGAGTTTTTAATTTTAAGCCCCGAAGCTACTATGAGGCTATTGCTGATTCATCGCCTTATAATAAACGAACAATCTAATCGTCAATCTTCGTCACGCCTGCAACGACACGTCATACTTGTTAAAGGGGGGTGGGGAAAAAGAAATAATAAAAAATTGTAACAAAAAGAGAATGGAGACGAGGAGTAAAAAAAAAAAACAAATTATTTATAGAGATAAGTAATAAGCCCCGCTCCTGCACGAGTCGTATGAAATTAGATAAATTATTATGGATATACGTCTGGGATATTTGATGACAAAAAAAAAAAAGCAAAAAAATTACAAAAAAAAGAAAACGGACGACGTCCAGACGAAAATGGGGACGGGTTTCCGTTTTTTTTTCTTCTTCGTATATATATCTTTCAGTAAGACTTCAATATTTGATCAGGATAATTTTTTTAATGTAAGTTGTCAGATTTTTTTTCTTTTTTTTGTAATTTTTTTTCTTTCACTTCTTCGGTATTTCTCTCGTCTGCAGCTGATTCATTCCTGGGATTTTTATTTTAAATAAATAATAAATAAGGCTGCAGATATTTCAAAGTGAAGTAGTGATTTCTCGGAAAGACTTGTGAGAGGAAAAAGAATCGACGAGAAAATCTCTTCAGTTTCGTTTGTAAATTTATAACATCTAGTATATTTGAAATCCTCTGAAGATGAAAAATAGCGAAGGAATTATTTTTTCTAGTAAAAAATTTTTTCACCGGAAATTATCGGAGGTGAAAAATTCACGGTATAATTTTTAATTCGAAAGGTTTTGTTTGATATTCGAAAGAAATGGTTATCATATATCGCGAAGGGTGAAATTGTCTGCCATCAAAAGTGCTGCAGCTACTTTATATGAAGAGCCGCTTCTATTACGTCACATCAGTTTTACTTGACAGCAGCGTGAAATATTTTTCCCCTATATATGCAGAATAAGGTGTACATACATGGACAAAGAGTGCATATATATGGTTATACATATATGTATTGTACGGGTACCTACCTATATACCTTGTGCAAAACTTTATTCATATGTTTCGCGATACTTGCAGCATCAGCAACTAACTTCGTGTTGCATATATAAATAACGATGATAAGAGTATAATAATTTTCAAACCTCTTCGTTATAGTTTATAAATTGAATTTTCGAAAACTTGGTGTTGCATTGAAACGCATTTTTGGTTTTCTTTTCTTTCGACCGTTATTAATTTAATTCATTTTATTTTTTACTATTCATCCAAATCGTTGTAGAAATTAACGTTAATATTTTATTCTCTATCAAATATTATAATTGAACCCGAAAAAACTCGCTCGTCATTTTTTTTTTTTCAATCTTTTTATTCTTACACGGGTAAACTCGTGCTCATCGTCAATTAGAAGCAAAAAAACCAACAACCATAAAAAAAAAGGGAAATAAAAAGAAACGAGGGAACCAGTAAAAAAAAAAGTAAGAAAAAAGAATATTCGTGTTTAAATACCCTTTTCGTTGGGGTATATTATATACATACTACTTTCCCGAGACGAGTCTAATGTACACGAACACTTTTTATGTGCATTTATACACATACACACTATGTGATGTATACGTTGTACATAAAATGGCAGCAAGAGGGAAAGAGATAGAATTATAGTGAATATTAAATTATCCTAGAATAGCCCCAATTAAGATCAATTGCTGGTATTATATGTAGCTTACATACATTTACGATTCGGTGTGTATATACGTGTTCTATGTACGCATGTTTTATACATATATATATATATATATATAGTATAATCGTGTAAGTATTTTTAACTCGCCCCCGCATAGTGAACGTTATAAATTAAACGTCGTATAAATCGTTCCTTTCAAATTTAGTGCTCTGGAATAGATATACATAATGTACATGGAGCATATGTTTTAAAAAATATGAACATTTTTTTGGTTTTAGTTTACTTGATTCTTTACTTTTTTTTTCTTCTTCGTTTCATTTCACTTAATTTCTCTTTTGATTTGATTCGGTTTTTATCTCATTTTATTTCGTTATATTTCATTATCACATTACATTTCGTTTTATTTGATTTGATTTGATTTGATTTTTACTTTTTACTTTTTCTCCGATTTCCTCTTCCGAACGCGGTGAGTGTAACATATTTTTCTCCAGATATTGCACGAATTGTATATCCGATGAAAAGTATTTTTTCGCTGAAAATTCATCGTTACTTTGATCACGATTAGATGTAATATAGTCACATAGGTAACTATGTATATCGCTATACTAACGCGCGTGACATAATTCTTGACAATTGAACGTCGAGTTACTATGTACATTGTACACCTACGATATTACCTACTATATATATATATCTCTAATACCTCACATACCACCACCTCCTACTATAATTTTTGGTTAATCTCTCTACCCCGTAATTTCGCACGATGATCTAACCGCGATTACGGTTCACGAAAGATTATCATCAATTATTACCCTTCGAGCCACCGTCAAGCTAGCGGATATTATGCAGGAGCCAATTTCGTATTTTTTAATCTTTTTTTGTTTTTTTATTTTTTTCATTTTCATTCGATCTTCCAATTAATCATTGTACAAATGAATAGCAAAATAACACAGCTACAAACGTGCAGAAAAAAAAAAGTAAACCAATCGATCGATTAATTAGAAAAAATTGATGGGGGTATAAAATAGATACAGAGCATAAAAAAAAATTGGAAAATGTTGCTCGGTAAGCATATTGTTTATTTAATTTTTTTTTACAAATTCCTTTCAGCTGAGGAAAACTCTTATATCCACGTACAAAATAAATGAATTTACCAACGTGACCTCGGGCGGGCACCCCATGCAGCGGGTAGGTCGGGATAAACGTGGAATATGGTTTATTAATTTGATATAATGGAGTGCAGATGGAGTTTTTTTTTTCGTTTTCTTTTACTTTTTTTTTTTACCGTTGATTCGATCATCCACGTAGATACCCGTACCATGTGTGTATATCTACATATTGTCGGAGCATGGAATATTATAGATCTAGAAAACGAGATAAATGATTGACGGTAAATCAATACGTGGTATTCAGTGGATGTAATGATGTACTACCTCACATACATATTTATCTGTGTATGTGATACGTTAGTACATATTTTTCGATCAACATATGTAAATGTATGTATCCACGCATGTACGAGAGACCTGCAGGGCAGAGCGAAGACCCCTAGGAAATAAATTAATTACATCGTAATTTGAATATCACGGATTGTTTTCTTTTTTAATACTTTTTGCAGAAAAATTAAAACCCACCAAAAATCCCGCAGGCTATCCGATGAAACCGATGAATAAATAAATGAAAATAAAATCATGATAGGGAGCCTAAAAAAAGTGTCAAAAACTCTACGTATCTATAGAACTTTGAGAGCATTATAATTATTTTTTAGTTAATAAAACGATTCGTTGTCGATGTTTAATTATCAACTTTTACTTATTTATTTAGTACATAGTTTATACATAGTATATAATATCATATACCGTATATAACGTTTGCAGTATAAAGCTTTGTCTGGATCGCGCGCGTAGCGTACCGTGGGTATATGTATAGAAACGGTTGGTGGTCGTTACCGAGATTCCTCGTTCTAATTGAATCGCTGATTGGTTCGAGGATCAGACTCAAACATCCTCCGCAATTAAGCCGCAGGACAAATTTATCCCCCGCATGAAAACTTTGAGTCACCACTTCGAGTCCCTTATATCCTTTCTTTCAACTTTCTCTCTCCCGTCTCTGATACTGTATTCGTTTTTTTTCTTTCGTTTTTTTCTCTCTCTCAAACATTCCACCTTCGAATCCTTCAAATACGGGGTTGATTGTTTCTTTCTAATTTAAAACCGTCTCGAAATACGTTCCGATAAAAAGAAAAAGAAAAGACATTCTGGTGACGCCGAAATTTCTGCTTTATTTGGACCGAGCTAGAAGTCATTGAGATAAGCGTGGAATTTAACTGAAACAACTGCAACAAAACCCTCGAGTAGAAAAATAAAGATAAGAAATAGAATTGAAAAAAATTGGTGAGAAAAAAGTCCAAGGGGTTGTCGTTGACTGCGGTAGGTATATATAATACCTATTTCCCACGGTGTGGGAAAGAAAATTAGAACGAAAAAAAAGCGATGAAAATAAAAGTACATAGCGAAAAACAGAACAAACGAAAAGAAAAAAAAAGGAAAATCTAGAAAAGTGCATGAAATAAAAGAAAGGACGAAGGTGAAAGGATGGAATGGGGGTTGAATTCGAGGTTGTGTGCAGCGTTAGAAGCACCTTACGGTATAGTGTGGAGTGTATAGCTAATGGTATAGGGTGTACGAAGTCTTTTGTAGTTACACTACGCGGGTATAAAGCCGTTAATGGTTTTCGCTTGGGTTGCGGCTATGGAGTAACAACACCGACACAAGCAGCAAACGTCACACACTCGTATCCGTATATACCTTCAATGGTAGCGGCGCAGCATTGCATTTTACCTAACTTATATGTATATATGCGTATCTACCTTTCACCTTCATTCCGTAACCAGCCCTCGCACCCTTACACTTTGCACTCGACCCTCATCCCCGCAACAGTTGGCAATAGCTGTGTGCACATACATAATATATAGCGTGTATATATTTATGTACCTATGTACAACAAGCATGTAATTACATACATACATATAGCTACATATTTTTTATGTTCACCCGGTTAGGCTGATTCCGAATCACTTCGCGGCCAAGCTCGCGTTTGGACAATCTTTTCGTGTAGCTGGGCGGCTACGCAAAGGTTGTCCAAACGTACGCTTGGCCGCGAAGCATACCTATTCACGTAGTAGACGAAAATTTTGTCGACGATTTTCTCTTCCGAAAATTCTGGACGAGAGTAAAATGTCGAGTATCGAACCGATACGTAAACGTTACGACACGGGTATCTTATGCGGTGATGCAATTCAGAAAAGTTTCTTCTAACTAAATTTCACTCAATTCCATACGTATATATTTACCGTGTTATTGCTCGATTCCTGCAAAGTACATATACGTATAAGTTGGTATAATTTTCGGTAAAACCTTCGCACCGCAGCCGGTGCTGCTGCTGCCGGCGTAACTGCAGCTTCGTCAAACTTTTCGATAAGTTTAGTTCCGCAGTTACATGAGCAGCTGCAACACCTGCACCTAGAGCTCCATCCACGCTGTGGTATGATATTGGAAACATTTGAAATTCTCTTCGTCTCCATCGTCCGAAAATCATTACTTTATAATACCTCAGTTATTTGATATTTCTTTCGCTGATCGATACAAGATGTCGCGAAAATTGCATCTCGTTGTTGGAATAAACGATCGTTTTCATTTCTTTGATTTTTTCTCATGATGTAACCGCGAGCTTCAAAGATAAAAAAGTTTCGGATGTGTGAAGGAAGAAAAATTTGTTCAAAGAAAATTAATCGAAACAAATTAAATGAGGAAAAAAATTGTTCCTCGTTACTCAATTTATTATTTCTTGAAAAAATAAAAAAATTACAATTCCTAGCAGAGTAAAATCGAACGAGTCAGAATTTTAATCAGACTGACCTAAATTCAGCAGCTAATTCGGCTTATACTGCAGATCTGGCGTCCATGTACAATATAGATATATGTACAAGTTACATAAGCGGACAATATAGTTACGTACACCGACCTAAATATGATTCATGAATGAAGTTGTAAAAAAACACTTCGGGTCATTGGTCAACTGGCGCCAGTTGACTCTGATAATTTCGCAGAATTACCGAGGGCGCAGGGCAGCAGGGGCGTATACCTATACCTGGCATAAAAGCGGTGTAAAAAAAAGAGGGAATCAGGGAAGAGCAGAGAGAACAGCGCGAGTAGCGGAGGGGAAAAACTGCGGGAGATGAGCCTCCTCTCCTCCCATTAGCCTGTTAGCCTCTAGCGTCGCGACGCTGCTGCCCCTCTCGACGGTTGACACCCGTCGCGCGCTTCAAATTAGCCGAACAATTTCGCGTCTCGCCATCCCACATCCCCCCGAACAACCTCCGACTTCCGAACACCCCGTAACGTCGTAGAAAATTCTTTTTTCCCTCTGAGGGATGAGACAAAAATTAAATCAAGACAAATTGCGTAACGTATTTTTTCATCACCATACTAACTTGACTCTTATCTGTTGTAACTTACGTTCCTTTTCTTCCCGTTGCATTTTCCTTTTTTCTTAATATTTTAAATTCTCACTCGTTTCTTTTCTTTTTATTCTTGTTTTGTTACACGTATAACTATGTATCGGTTCGACGTAACCTTACAAGCGTACAATGTACACCAGGACTGAATCTCCACATCGATAACTGGCCACTGGCCACTGGTCAGCTGCAGCGCTTCGGAGGCCTGTCAAGTGCACGATGGTTCCGGCACACCTCATATCGCTATTAAAATCCACTATTTGAAAAAAAGAATTTTTTTTTTCAGAATTAACTTTTTTCCCTATCATATTTCATCGGAGCAACCCTAATTTTGAGAAATTTTTTTTTCTGTGCAATCGAGTAGATAGTAGAATGAAAAAAAAAAAGTTCAAAAAAGTAACAGGGAAATTGAAGAAAAGAAAAAAAAAGGAAATGAGGAGAAAAAAAAAGGGCCATGTTGCCGAAGGACCTGGGCGTAGTAAAGGGGTTGAAATTTCAGAATCTACGGCTTTGTACATAAGTACATACATACGTAACTAGAGTGTGTATATATACCTGTACATAAGATGCTACACAGCGTTATCTCGCTCAGTTTCGCGTTGGTTAGTTCGTTCGTTTGGTCGGGCTGCCGGTTATAACTTTACCGCTAATTGAGCGTCTCGGCGTCGTTTATTTTGGGTTATCGCGTCGCTCTCACAACCCCTCTCGCGATGTTCCCGTTTCTCCTTGCGCGTCTCTCCCGCCTTTCGCGAGCTCCCCGCGAAACACGATCAACCGTAACAGACCCTGCGCTGCTTTTACCTCGCACCCTCGTAAAGGAGTTAAACGTTTTCCCCACCTTTTAAAACTACCTTTACTTTCCCTTTCCTTATTTTCCACCTCTTCACCTACACAGCACCCTGCACCCTGCGTACCTCCAGAGCGGAAAAAAGTCTCGCTTTCGAGATTTGTATTTTTTGCATCTACACCCCCCACTTCCCACCTCTCCCTCCCCCTTCACCTACAACCTTCGCCTCGATGAAACGTATACATAAAAAAAATTCAACGCCCAGGGGTCCGTTATGTATACGAGGGGGATGTCAACCCCTCGGCTAACATTTCTCGCGCTAAGGTTGTTAAACAAATTTCTCTTTCACCGCACGCGGTAATTCGGAAGAAAGGAAAATTAAAAAAAACTCGGAGTGCGTAAATATGCAAATATTAAATACATGTAGTATGAATGAAAAAAAAAAAGTTTTGATTCTACCAATTAGCTAATTTATTTAATTACTTTACACGAATAATAATTGATCGTGAGCGAAATTCATAATCTGTGCTTTCAACAAAACGAGTTGAGAAAATTTGTCTGATTAATCTCGTCGTTGTTGTTATTTTTTATTTTTCTGTTTTTTACGTACAACGTAGGGATGATTAAACCGTACAGAGTTGATGCGTTCTAGATATTTGCTATTTGTAAAAGTGCACTAGAATTTCTGTGTGGTTTGAACGCAGTGGATGGATATAAAGTTGGGGGGAATTTTTATCCCCGATCGTCTGACATGTGGGCATATAGGTATAGGTATATATGGATATGGTACGTGAGTATGAGTATAACCGTAGGTACTCGGAACGTGCAGGCATGAGGGTACCACTTGCAACAGCTGCTGCTGGTGCCGGTGCTGCTTTGGCCTATGGCCTGTTTGGCCTGTGTCGTGTACCTCGTGTCGTGCGGTGTTGTGTGGTGTGGTGTGGCGTGGGTGGAGTTGCAAGCCGCCTGGGACGCCCCACAATCAGCGGAATTAGTTTTAAAGCTGTATGAGAAAGTAAATTAGATAAGGGATGACGTCAACCACGCGACGCTATACCACTTCCCAGATATGCAACTCCTACTTATTATTACTTCCAACCAGCGACGGGATTACTTTCACCTCAGGTTAAGTTAGGGCGAGGTTGGGTTAACTCGGGTCAAGTTAGGTAAGGTTACGTTTATCACACCTCGTCGTCGTTCTTGGAAAGTTCGCATTTTTTGTTCATTTTTTCAAACGAATCTTGTGTACGAATTTTTTTTTTTTTTTTCTACTTCGTCGTCGCTTTTGTAATACGTGTGTACCACGGTACCGGATAACTAGACAACCATCTACTACGTCAATGAAAGCGATGGAGGTATGACTAAAAGAGAGACAATCTGCTAATCTCCTGTCAAATAGGTTAATGCCTACTTGACGGTATATAAAAGCAATTGGATGGATCTTGCTGTAAACGAGGACCCTGATAAACGAGGATGTTTTATACCAACGATTCTCGATTGTTTTATTGTTATACCGTTAACTCGTCTCGAGATTTATCAATCACTAGTTCCGCTCTACGATTATATACATACGTATACATCTCTCTCTGTTTTTTTGTTTTGTTCTTTTTCGTCATTGTCCTCATCACCGTCATCATCATCATCATCGTCGTCGTAGTCGTCGTCATTCTCACCAGTGTTCAACGATTACTACTTCAGATCGCCGTTATAGTACTTAAATGAAAGAAAACAAAAATTAAAGATCCAATATGGACTTAAAAAAATTGCGATTTCTCTTTCCGTTCGTATTTCGTACGTACAGTTCGTTCGACAAATTTGAATTTTCATTATTTTCCTATTGTTATAAATTTTTGTTTAGTTTTTTTTGTTTCGTGTAAATAATTTAGTTTGGCCTACTAAACTCGGTGGTACAGTTCGAGGCAGCAAATCGTGAAACTGAACGGGGGGGATGGAAAACAGAAAACATTTTCCGTAATTAAAACTGGTGGGTCGCTGTCGTCGTCGTTATCGTTACTTTCGTCGTCCAAGAGCGGCATACCAGCTCCCATTCTCAGCGAAACTGTACGTCAGACTAACAGTTCATTTACGTACATACACGCTTGAACATCACATGCATACTTGTGCATGATAAATTTTTGCGCCCAGTCGTTATTGAGGCGTAAAAAACGTGTTGGGGGTTCTGGCTAGACACGTGCCCGAGGTAACGCTGTATCTACTACACTCGCCCACTTGCTCGTTTGGGCTTCACTAGTTTGCAAGCTGCTCGCAAATTCACGCCGGACTGTATGGGGGCCGACAAAAGCGATATGCCATCTATACGCTCAATGCATAGTATATTCGTATTTTTGTTATGGGTTGTATACATCGGCTAGATGGATTTATTGGGGTGCAGTATTCAGATATGGAAATTGGAGGGTATCTACTGGTTACCAGATATGGACGGACTTCGGAATTGCTCTGTATGGTTTTGGGATTTCTGAATCACTTTTGTTATCCGGTACAGTCATAAAAATGGCAAGCCGTCGATGACTCACTGTGTGATAAAAAAGTTTAACACGCGGAAATAAATCGAAAATATGTAAAAGTAGATTTTAATTTGGCTGTGCCTTGGTCTGGTTTTGACCTTGTCTGACAGAGAGATAAAAACCGCGAAACGGAGTGAGATCAATCCTTTGGAGTAGAATTTCGGACCTGGATATCATGGACCTTTGTCGTCAAAAGCGAGATCCAAGTATTACGTGGAATTTATCGGGGATCGAGATGACTCAGGTGATGGCCAAACAGGAAGTGGAGGAAATCGAGTAGATGGTGGAAATCTCGAGTGGATTGTGGATCATCCCTCAAGGGGTCCCGGCTCACAGCTGTCAACTAGCACGGTATGGATGATGACACCCTGCTGATCCACCTCTTCAAATACCAGCAGAGAAATCGAGGTAGGTGTTGAGCTGAAAAAGAGGGAAATGGAAAGGGGATGTTATGGTCTGGAGGAACATTGATTGCTCAGTAATCCACTGATGTTGAGGAGAAAGACTGTAAATACTCTCTGGAGAGCGATATCTCGTGGACCGCGTATCCACGGAATCCCGGAGTCCCGGACTTTATACTGCAGTTGACGAGGGCCGGTTAACTCGTTAAAATAACACGGTGAGTCGAGCTAAATCAAAACGGCACGCTTGGCGGTGCGGTATAGTAAGAAGGGGAAGGAAGGGGACCCTGACGGAGAGGTCTTTGTCAGGTCCGAGGATAAGGGTAACGGGGGAAAGAGGTAGAGGGCAAGAGAGAGGAGAGAAGGGAGGGACAGAGGACGAGGGTCCGCACGCAATCTCGCGTGCTACAAATACTCCCACACCTTTGCTACAGCTCGGTGTTGTCCAGAGTATGAGGAAACAGGAGAACAAGGGAAGGATGAGGAGGAGAGCGGTGCGTCGTCCTTGTGTGTTTGTGTTTGTAATACAGTAATAACGCACAGTTGGACGTTATCGCTGTCGGCTACACGGCTATATTTATTAGCCAAGCCATCTGTACGTACGTAGGTACATACCTACCTACCTATGTACGTATTCCACCAGGTACCACAAACACCATTTCACATGGAACACGTATTTGCTCGTCATACTGGCGCTAAAATAAACCAACGGATCAATCTACCACCCCTGTGGACTCGAGATCTGAGATTAAAGACCACGGATTGAAGATAGGATTGGACGGATTTAGGCGAAACCGAAATTACCTGAAGTTCAACGACTACCAGCCATCGTATGAAAATGCTCCAAGAATCTATGTACGATACCTGTACTCGATATACTCCGTTAAATCGATCCTATTGTACGATCATTGCAATTGTTGATTAATTATTCCCTTTTTTTCAGTCAACCTCTTGAGGAAGACCCGATACACCTCGCTCCATTTCGTCAGACTGAAAGTACACGCAATCAACATTCTTGCCTTTTTCCATTTACTATTCGAAATGCAATTTTCCTGCACTTTTACATATATAGACGATTTTCTGGAGCTGGTTGCTCTGGCTAATGAAATCACACTGCGTATACGGTCGTAAGATGGGTGTTTGTGATTGTACATGTCGAGTTTTCTCAATCCGAGGAAGTAGGAAGAGCCATTTGGCGATCCCCACCCGGTGCTTTGCGATGCTCGTTACATTCCGGCACCCACGTACACTCCTCAAGATGATGTTTCGGCATGGGTATCTGAAAGAGGAGAAAAATTCTGAATGGCACAAAAGAAAACCAACCAAACGCTGGAGATACATACATATATAGCTGATGCGCTTCCTCTGTTCGTATAGTTCGTCCCCACGTAGTAGCCGCGCCATAAAACTCGTAGGAGATTTGAGTGGACGAGAAAATCCTAGTAGCTGCTCATGTCAGGTTAAAGCAAAAAAGGAATCACGCCACGATAACAAGGACATCATTTTTTACGATCTAGTAGGGTCGTAACACACGGCAATTGGTAATTGAAGAACGTTGTTTGCGCTCCGAAAAAGGTAACAGTTGATAATGGTACAACGGCATTAATTGAATTCAAGAATATTTCGAAAATTTTCGTTCTTGTTGAGACCTTTTTATAATTAGAAATAGTTCAAGCACTTTCACACAAAAAGCTCACAAGTTTGCAACCCCGATCAGGCCACTGCGTTAAATAGTTGACAAGTTTATATTTGCAGTGGCGTCAAGGACCCGTAGGAATGACCGGGTCACCCTGTGACTCTTTTCTTTTTCTGGTCTCTTCATCTCCGTGCCACCCTCTTGAGTTTCCGACATGACGAGAGGTTGGCGGGTATCGCTGTTGATATTCCCGGAGGGGCAGAAAAACTCTGAGCTCTGAGAAAGCTGCTTTACACTGACGCACACTTCCATACGAGATTTCAAGCTTTTACGTCCCCAACGCCTACGATTTTCGGACTTGGGTATTTACAAGCGACAAAGCGAAAGGCGTTTGAGCCAGCCTCGACTAATTCCTGTCCGCCAGCGAGCGTGAGATGCGCAAACAAACACTCGCGTGGTCACAGAGCTTTCAAGCTTTCAGGATTTCTCGCTTTCTGGTTCACTCTCCGTCGTTTTCTGGATAACCAACGGTCCGGAGTAGGCCACCCTCTTCTCTTTACTCTCTTTGCGTAATAACGGCGGACCTCAATTACACCAGACCACCCCATCCGACTCTGACTCGGCCATTCCAACAAACGCTTTACCAAACAAAGTTGTCCGTCAGGAATACCCAGAGGCGAGGGCTTCTGCTCATCTCTCTTCATACCTACCTTTCACTATATATCCGTCCTCGTCATCTTGCAGTAGGGAATTCCCCTGTTATCCTCATCCTTACTCATTCTATACAGAATTCTCGGTATGTGGAAGCTCGCTGGTATGTGCATTTCCAGGATATGGGTATTATGCTACAGGAAAGCCGATATCTCCGAGGATGAATTCATGGCTCATACCTATACAATACCGAGGTCATCCAGTGTGGGGGTTCTAATCAAAGTAGATATTGTCCTTTTCTTTTCTTTTCTTTCTTTTTTTTTTTTGTCACTCGAATAGGGTAAGTTGTATTTTCAAGACATCGTGATGAGAGGACTGAACAAAACGTTGAATGTTTGCTTTTTTCTTATCTTTAGCTAGAAGCGCGGGGAAATGTTAACATGTGGTTATTGGTGGCAAATATTGTTGAGTCCTTCTCTGGGTAGGCGTGAGTGTATATTCTATTCCACACCACATTATTATCATCAACGATGAAAACACGCTCAGTATACACCGACGCTTTTCATGGGGGTTGGATGATGAAAGTGTACGCATAATAGCGTACCTATTATACTTGTGTTGAATCGAAAACGCGATAAACAAAGACCAGCTACAATGAACGTATGCAAACAAAAACGATGTAGCGCTATTTACTTTTTTCATATTCCAATAAGTGTTCAAAGACATTCAGACCAGATACCACCGAACAACTTCCGGGTTACTCTAAAAACCGACCGTAAAATTATTGAACAGACGTTGGAAACTTTTGGATAAAATAACGAATGTCAGAATTCAAAATCAGTTTGTAGAACGAAGACCCCCCTAGTGGCTAAGAAATAATTCACATCCTCAACTTTGACTTCTAACCACGTAGCAAGAACATTGTTCATCGTTTTAACGGAACGCTATGAAAACCTGAAGAAGAAACTATCTTCTCTTTCTTTCTCTTATTATTTTTTCTTTTTATATTTTGTCTTTTTCTTATTACTTTTTTTCCCGCTGTCCAGGTAAAATCGTGAAAAATGTGAGGATGGACTTTCTTCCACTCTTTCCCTTATCTCCTCGCTTTCTTAATCTTCACGTCGGAATTCTTTTATTCTTGATTCTCGGAAATGTCTTTTCTCGAAAACGTCGACGTCTTCTAATCAGTTAGGGCATTCATTTTCTCACTGCCAAGCGCGTATCAAGTTAAAGCGATGTTTCTTCCCCTCCTTTTTTTTTTCTCATGTCTCATGACTCTCCTGTCTCTGCCTTGACGTTTGACGAGCTAGCTTAGCCGGCTAGCTACGTACCTACCTAGTTGAGGGTGAAAACGGCACCGGTACCGGTCGGTACCTCCCTGGATGACGGGGCGTCGTCCTCGTCCTCGTCCTCCTCGTCGCCCTCGCGTGACCCGATGATTCACGCCGGCAACTCGCGCCAGCTGTCCTCTACTACCTGAGCATAGGGACTAGTCGATAGACGCCGACATCATCGCATGGATATTCTGGATAAGGTATTATACAGACATGCATGCACCCTTTCGGCGCCTCAACTTCCCTCCTCCAACCCCCACTCACTTCGTCTATTTTCCTCTCCCCAACCATCACCGCTTGGTAATTCATGCGCCCTATCCGCTCTGGCCTGACAGTAGCATTGCTCAGGGGTTGCTTCCGGAGGAGGACAGTGAGCGATGGGATCGTAGGAAACGTGATCATCCAACGGCAACCAGCTAGTCTCTCTTACTCTCCTCTGCTTTTGGCTTCGGATGCGCTCAATCGAACTTTAGACCTGCACGTTCAACCGATACGAACACAATGTGCAGCACAAAGGGAATGTGGAGGGAAAACCGAGATAACTCACTTCTAGTTTTACTTTATTTTCTTTTATTTTTCCTTATTCTTCTTTTTCTTTTTCTTCGGTTTACTTCGGAAAGGCAAATGATAAATCAGACGTATACATACGTACGCGACACAAAGATATTTTCACCGTACCAAAAAACTTTTACCGTACTTTTTGACTCCCACGCAGACTTTATTTCTCCCCAACGATCCTACCGACCGGCTAAAATCTATACTACAAACCACTTCTTCCTCTTATACATCCAGTCGTTTCCAATCTGATTGCAAGAGTGGCCTGTGGAAAACGGCGACGTCGGCAGACCAGATATTTTCTATATCCAATCTCCTAGGTTCTTCTCTTCTACTAGCTTCCTTTACCGTACCACCTCGTAGTGTCAGACACACGTACCCTTTTACAAACTACACACACACATACATACATGATTTGTCGCTGAAGTCCCCTACATACACCCATGATACGTCACCCTTCATGTATACAGGGTGGTACCTTTGTAAACCAAAGTCAAAAGAAAGGAAGAATCACGAACAAAAAATTTCTTTGATCATTTCTCCAGGCTTAATTCTTATCGGTCGGAGTTGATCAGATATCGACTCTCCAAGGTTTTGACATCACTCTGAATTTCTTGAAAGTTTTAACTTCTTTTTATTAACAATTAAAATTGAACACCCCTTGAGTGGTTTGTCAGGATAAATGGGGGTGCTGTTCTGTTGCCGCTGCTACTGCTGCTGCTGCTGCTGCTGCTGCTGCCGGTGCGCACAATGGCTGGCGGACAAAAGGGGCCAACAAAGAGGGTCTCTGCACCCGAGATAAGAAAATGCAAAGACGCGCGGAAGTTTAAAGGCATCTTATATAGCCGTTTGGTCGGTTGTTCGGTGATGCTGAGGATAGAGAGAGATAGAAAATGGCAGAGCGAGCTGAGGCCGTTTTCTGGATCCGGGTTCCGGTCCTGTGGGCTGAAGGTAGGATGGGTCGGGGTTGGCACTACCACCTAACCGTAACCCATTTATAGTTACGCGATAAGGAAGGCAAAGCCTTAGGCCAACCAACGATAGGACAGCTAGATGGTCAAAATAGATATTACACCTCATACTGATGCGCTCAACAATGTAGCGTGAACAACAAAATTGCAAACCGGATTCAAAGATGTAGATGAATACCTCTGACTCCGACATTCATCCCTCTCAATTCAAAATGACAATGGAAAAGGGGTCGTCGTGAACTGAGGCAGACGTTCAATTATCGTCATGAGCTGAGTGGATGTTTTTGGTGGTGATTCAAGTAGCTATTTATTTTTTTTTTTTTTTAACCTCCTACTTTTCTCCCCACTTTTTGGGAGGAAAAGTGAAACGAAACGTTCATCGCTGTTAGGTAACAGGTTTTTTTTTTATGTTTCCATTTTATATTTTTTCCTCTTAAAGATGACCCTTTTTGTTTTATTATTTTTTTTTTCTTAGCTTCCTATCACCCTTCTTCGTCTCTTCAAATTTCACGCCTGTTGTACTTTCGTACACCTTCTACTTGTTCTTGTTTCTAATATTCGTCGTTTCCCTTGCCCTCGGAACTCGAAAAATGCGGCCCGCGACTTTCAACAACCCTGGAAGAAATTTTTATTTTTTGCTTCTTAAATTCATGACAATAATGGCCCTTGCAGAATTTTTACATGAATATTAAATGAATGAGAAAATTAACGAGCTCCAGCTTTTTTTTCTAACCTTCCAGACTTTTCTCAGAGGATATACGGCAAAATTCTGTAAAACTTTATGACCCGTTGAACAGAAATTTCTTTTTACCATTGAATTATTGATGTGTTTAATTATTTTTGAATTAATTTTTTTTCTCTGTCTTTTTCTTTTCTATTCGTGTCGTCAGAAGTGTAATTTAGACTCGGCAAATTCCGGCTATATTTTTACATATAACGTTTTCGTTTCGATTTGATTTGACTTTTTTTTTATTCTTATTCTTTCTTTTCTTTTTTTTCAGCGTCAGTCCCCCTCTAACTGTGCAAAGTTATCACAGAATCGTATCAAACCACTCGTTAATTTTTTGTTTCGAAATTGTTTCTTTTTTTTTTGCGATTCTTCTTTCTTTTTTCTTTTTAACAGCAACATCGAAATAAAATTGAGGGATCAGGCGACGCTTGGCGACCTCGCCTGAGTTTTGAATTTCAATTCGTTGCTCTTGACGCGTCAAAGGGAGTGAAAAATAATACAATAGAAAAAAAATCAAAAAACAAACAAGAGAAAATGAAAAAAAAAATTCTCTGTATCGTTCGAAAAAATGTTTTGTGCACGTGTGCAGGTATGTGGATACATGTCAATAGATATGTATATATGTATGTATATAAAAAAAATATCCTGCGAAATGACAAAGGTAGATTTATACGCAGATATGTGTAGTGTGCGGTACAATATCTCAAAAATACATATCGCTGGTATCGGTGGTGAGCTTTCAAAAAATACCAAATACATATAGATTTGCGTATGAAAGTATACAAATATTGTGAGCAACATGTAATTCTTTCGAAGTATTCACGGCTACAAAAAAAAAAAGTATGGAATAGGGAGGATCGGGACGCCGAACATAAATTTTTTTTCTTATTCTTTATTTTCTCATGTTATTTTATTTATTTTTTCGGGGTTAGGGCTCGGGGTTAGAGAGCAACTCGATATCGCGTTCTCGACATCAAAGTTCGCGCGGGGGATGAATTCGAGAGTCGGATGAAAAAATAAAAATCAAATCAGAGAAAAATGAAAAATATGTTTGAACGGGTTTTTTTTTACTCCTAGTTTCTTTTATTGTGCAAGGTTCGAGCATAGGTACACGTCGAGTCCTGCAAACTTCACACATGTGATGAATGAATCGTAAATCTCCGTCAAAAAAACTCAATCAAAAATATCCCCGTATCATCTCAAATTCTGGGGTATGAAGGGAGTTTTTTTTTTATATTTTTAACCGAAACTTAAAACACTTCCTTGATGCATCGGCAACGCAACATTTTTGAGATGTTCAGTGCAATATCAGAATCTTCTGCGAGATGGAGTTATAACTACGAGGTATATGTATCTTAACACAGCAAATTTAATAGGTAAATTAAGCTGAGTGCTTTTAGTGATCGAATTTCTCAATCATCGTTAATTGAGCACAGCTGCAACGTTGGGGAGGAAGAGATCTATGCGAGAGGGTGAGAGATAGAGAGGTGTTTCAATGAATAGACGTTTTATATTATCTCCGACGACAAATTCGTGAGGAATTTGATAATCAAATAAGAATGTGACGTAAAAAAAAAAAGAAAAGAAAAAAAACAAGCGAAAAGGAAAATATTCCCCGGTGATGCAATGTATGCTAAATACACCCACCCACTTTAGAATGTTACGGAATTCATTTCAATTTATTTATTCATTTTATTTCTTCTTACGTCTTCACCTGTACTTGCTTCGGTGATCTAAAGTGTTTCACCCTCTGCGAACGTCGTTTTGTCAAGGGGTCTCTTGAATGATTTCAGGGTCAGTTTAGTTCAAGTCTTTCGGTATAAAGTTCCAATTTGTATATCCTACCCTTGACTTCTTTTTCCGTATACTTACCGATTTCTACGTATACCGATTTTCGCCATTCATCTTCCCCACTCTCTTTCCTTCATCGTTTTCAAAATTTCGTTCTTAATTTTTTTTTGTCTTTCCTTTATGCGTCTACTATAATATGGCGATACATATTTGTAATCCATTGATGATCGTTTTTTTATTTGTTTTTATTCTTATCTATTCTTGTTTTTGTTTTTGTTCACCGCAAAACGTGGGCAGCCATTCACCCCTCGGGATCAACGCGTGCAACCCTCCCGAGAATCAGCCGTCCATAAAATCCGCTCCTTCCCTCGTCGTCTCGCTTTTTCTCTTCCTCTTCCTCTTCCTCTTCTCCTCTTCGACCACCCCAATGCGCCAAATCTGCTGCTACTGCTCCTCCCTCTGTTTCTCCCGTGCGATCATCATCCAGCCAGTTGCAATTAACGAACTAAACGACCAGATTTCTCGACGGAGCTCTTTTAATTCTCATTCTGATTATCGTGAACGCTTTTCCCATCCTTTTTGTTCAACATGATTTTGTTGTTGCTTCTTTCCTTCCATTTTATTTAGGAACTTATCGGTTCGTATCTTTTATTTGGTACGACATGAACGAGCATATATTTTCACACGATGACAAAACGAAAAAAAAATTAAATAAATCCACCCTTTTTTTTTGGATATCCAATTTTATTTTTGGTTTCTTGTCGTTATATAACGTGTTTTTCGATAATCTATCCATTGATTTTTTTTTCTTATTTTTTTTTTTTTTACCTTTTTAGCAACTTTAGTAAATCAAACTTTTCGAAACTACAAGTTTTACGTACGTGTTTGAAATTCCAAACTGTGTTTTGTATTCACACACATGTAGTAGGTATACGGACATAGGTGTTTCTGTACAAGTATTAAAACGTGAAAGTAATTTGTTTCAACTTTTTCGTTTAGATATTTTTGTTTCTTTATTTCTGGATCATGAGTTAGTTCTCCTCGTTTACTCGTATGTTGGGGGGGGTTCTGTGCATGTGTGTACGTACGTACAAGTTATAACGTTCGTTCGTTCGTTTAAAACAGCAAATAACAAATCGCGAGCACGATAGTTTGATAGCGAAATACCAACACAAATTATATACTTATGATACACGTACGTATGTACATATGTATTCTTTTTATATATACAGAAATACGTTGCTACTTGTGATATTATAGCTATTTACTGCTGGATCATGGTTTAGTTTAAGTTTACCTTACTATAAAACGCGAACAAGTTTCGTTCGCGTGACTCGAGATGTATCAAAGTAGGTTGTATGTATATGAATGTGTATATATATTGGTACCAAAGAAACTGTTTAAATCCTATTTTTTCCATTATTTTGTATTTAATTATTTTATTTCATACCACTTATTTTTCTGACGTTTCTTTTTTTTTTCATATTTTCGTTTTATAGTTTCTTTCCTTTTTTTTTTTTACTTCAAGAATTGTGATTTTATTTACTTTCGCGCGTGTTTTGCAAGTGTGGTTATTTATCCGCTGCGTATATAAATTACATCAAGGGGGTTGCGAACGTTCTGGTTCTTCTCATTTCTTCCTCTTTTTGTCCCTCCTTATTTAATTACTCCTTCTTTTTTCCTCTATACACTACTTTAATTCTTCGGTTACTCTCCTGCTTTTTCAGCAGCATGTAGCATCGTACCCGTATAAGGTATGTACGTACCGTACGGACTAACTTGTACACTGTTTAGCTCGAGGAAAGATTAATTTCTTTTTCTAACTTCTGTACTTAAATTTTTCCCTTTCTTTAGGCGGTCGAGCATGGTATACCAACTTGTACGAGATCTATAGTACGCATTACTTGAAGCGATTAACACCAAAAACTTGTTTACGAGCTTTTACTGCAGCCTTTGCTTTTGCAGCTATACCCGCGCTGCTGTCGCTGGTTTCTTCGAAAGTAGAAAGAAATATAGTCATATATATATACTATACTATGTACACTCGACTTGGAAGATATATAAACCACTTTTTTATTTCTTTTTTTTTTTTGTTTTTTTTTCTTTTCAAAAATATACACCTTACTTCAAAGTAAAACTTTTCAACTTTTCTGTACTCGCGCCGTTCACAGTTCGAACAGGTCGACAACCAACAAAAAAAAAAAAGAGAAAAAAAAAGGGTGGAGATTTGTCACACGATCACAAATTGACTTGAATTTTTCTTCTTTTTATTTTTATTTCTATTCTTACGATTATTGGTTTTTTTTTTTCACCCTTAATTTATACACGGATTTTCTTACCGTAGTGTTTCAGTTTTATGCAAAGTAGTTTCGCAAGGTTTTCATAAAACAGTCGAACGTCAGGCGGGGCTTATGATTGGTTGGGCCGCATGCGATGCGGCGTAGGGTAGAAAAACGTTCGCTTGAAATGTTGAAAATGCGAAGATACGTTGGGTTAGCTCAAAACGTATGGGATGAGGATGACTCAAGTGAGGTTGGTACGCAAGGGACAAGGACGATGTAGCAGATTTTTTTACTTGTTTAGTTGCTACACGCGTTTTCGGAAGGCGATGAAGATCTGGACGGTCGACCCTTGGGGATGATTCGGGGTGGTTTAATAAGCAGCTAGCTGATTCCCTCGGTAGACCTTACACTGTTTAATTTCCTAGTCACGCCAGAGATTCTCCCTCTCTTTCTATCCCTCTCTCTTCCTCTTTGCTGAAACTACGTTTTCCTCTAGTTGTAACTCCATCCGCAGATTATTTCCATAATTTTCTATATTTAGCATGTGTTGCGAATGTTATTTGAATTACGACGATATAACACGTGCAGTATATCTGAGCAACTTTTGACACCCTGTATATCGAAACGTAATATACAGTTTTTTTTTTATCCCGCCGTTCAAACTCGCCGGTTTAGGCCTCGAGCGGTTCAAACGATATAATGAGTAGGCTGGTTGCCGGTTGAATCGATTCACTGCACGTTTCGCGAAACTGATCAACCAAACCCGCGAATTGAACATTGCCGATTGCCTATGCGGTGGCTGTGGCTACGGCTACCGCTATTGCTATGGCTATGGCTATGGCTACGGCTATGGTATCCGGGGTTTCTGATGACCTACGCAAAAAGCATCGTAATCGGGAGCTAATCAACCGAACTCTTTCTTTCCAACCGCATAAAAGAAAAAAAAAAAAAGAAAAATTGGTAGCCGGTTATAAACTGAACTAAACCGTAGCGAAACGAGGATGGGAAAATGAAAATTTCTATAATTCTGGCGATAATTTTTTTTCCACGTTCACGAAAATCGTGTCGTATATAATTTTCCTTTGTTTTTCATAAATATCTTGAATTACACTCGAGCGTGGGCGAAGTAATGGAAAATACGTTTCTGAGATTCTCATCGCTAGTCTGCGGATAGAGACACGCTAGACCGTAGTACAAAAATATCCCTAGGTAAAATTTATGGCTAACCAACAATGAGCGTCGTATTATACCGGTGACGCAGAACGTTCGTAGATCCGGTCTATACGATCTCACGGTCAAATTTAGTCCACGCATTATTTTCCGATCTAAAAAAATCTAATTAATAAATTCGTCTCTACGGCTTCACCCGCGCCTCTCGACATTTCATCGACATTAAATTCTCATCAATAAATATTCATACGTTACACGGTATATTCGCGTGTGTAGGAAAATTTCTTTTACATACATTTCTGCGGATACGTATTCACAGCGCGAATAGCCAACTCCTCAAGTCACTCGCGAGGGTGAGGATCAATCGCGAAGATTTCGCGCAAAGCAATGTTTACCGAACTGTAGAGAATTCGTGCGTCACGAAACTGAAACCGAATCCTAGCGTATTAAACGTACTCCGTTCTTGGTACTAGCTTATACAAGCTCACGCGACAAAGTAGCACCAAAGAATATATCTAGTGCACAGATATATCATTCTCCATTTTTTTATTTTCTTCTTTCTTTCTTTCTTTCCCCAGTAAAACTAGACTCTTTAATAATCTCGCGGTGAATTGGTTTCGCTTGTAAATTCGATAACAGTTTTCATTCGGTAAAATGGGGGAGAAGAGAGAAAGATTTTTTTTTTTCATAGGTATAAAGAAAATGTTGGGAATTCTTGAAATATACTTTTGAGCAAATACTTCATTTATTTGATCGAGTTGAATATCGCGTACGTATTCAATTTTTATCTCCATCTATTGATCCTGATTTTCTTGAAAAATTCAAGTATGCTGCTCAGGTGTATACCTGCGTATCCATGGATCGAGGGTGAATAAAAATACCTTCTCTACCTCATACACGTATTCGTTGATCTGTAAAAAAATTTTGTTACAATCCGAAGGAATTTTTATTTCTGGTACATTCTTAACTAAAAAGGTTTATACTTCACGTATATCCATATTATATGTATACCCCCATAAAGAGAAAGAAAGAAAAAAAATCTTCTCGGATATATTCTGTTCCGATATCGTATATATATAGAGTCACATAAAATATGACGACGTGCTTCCTGCGATAAGATTTTTGGAGTGACTCGAGGGCTCTGCTGCTGCTCTTTTCTTGTCTTCGTTTTTTTTATTTTTTATTTCTCCCTTTTTCTTCGCCTTCCATATTTGAAACGTGCAAATAATACACGGTGTATCTCACACGCATTTTTTTGGTATATATTCTTGAAATAGTATATTATTTATTTTCTCGGCGAAAAGAGACGTATTATTACACGAAACGAAATGTATTCGTGCGGGGGAGAAAAAATGAGTTTCCAGTAATAAGAGGAGAAAAAGAAAGTGAATAAAAAAAAAAAAACGAAACGATTTTGTCTCACCGCAAAAGTTGAGGGTCGTGTATAATTTTTATGCACTAATGTTCGGAAGACGATGGCCAATCAAAGAAAGCTGCTGATATTTTCTAGCTTCTAGTTTTTATTTTTTTTTTCTTATACGATTTTCGAGACACGATTTGCACATATTTTGAATGAAGTGGACGTTCCGTGTGCGAAACTAGAATACCAGGGAACACCCTTTATGCACGTATAATATATAGATATATAGAAATACAAATCGAATTTTTCCGGAACGTGTTCGTGCCGTATACCTATAGGTAATGAATGTAAAATTCTAGTACGTGCCCATTCGACGTTTACTTGGTATAGATAGAGCCTTCGCATAACCTGGAGGGTCGAGGAAAAGGTCGAGAGATCGGGCGGGGACGTCCGCGTCTACCGCGAGAGACATTCTGGTTACCTTACCATCAGAATCGAAGTTACGTACGTACGTATTTTATACGTACGCTTCGGTATGTATACGACTTATATGTATGTGTGCGCATGTACGTAAAAGAAATATATATACATTCGTCGTTTTTGCTCTCGCCTCACTTCGCTTCGGGTCCTCTACCGAACCCTCTGAAGAAGCGGATCGGATTATCGAGGGCCCTGCAGCAGCCGGGAGAACCGGATCACAGTGTATCATTTTCGCGAAACGTGAGAAATGAGCGAAGGCTAAGCCTCACAGAAACGAGTGGCTCGAAACGAGAATGCAAAGATTCGAAAAAAAGATCGTTCTCCAACTTTTCAAATCACATGGAAGAAAAAAGAATTTTTATTTAAAAAAATGTATACCTTATACCTCTCGCAAAAGGGCCAGGGTTTTAATAGGAACAAGAGCTGAAACGTATAATTTGCTACGTATGTACTATACGTATATAATGTGTATAGTTGGACAGTTAACTTCCCAGCACACTAATTCCCATCACTTTGTGTAAACTGTTGTTGGGATATGTTGCGGTACAGTTTGAAACGAGGGTTAGACGTCCACCAAGGGTTCCATAAACTCCTCCTCTCGCAGCCAACCGACAAGACAATCAGGGGGGTGTTTTGACCTCCGGCAAAGTAGCCGTACACGAAATTTTGGCAGCATCGCGACTTAACCCAGACAGCGCTAATTGTTCGACCGAGAATATCCCGCTCTCATGCAAAATGGAAAGTTTGGATTTCTGCAAGCCGTATAAAATAAAAGGAAAAAGTAAAGATGGAAAGCTTTCAAAATTTTCTTTTCCTTTTTTATTTTTCTTCCACTTCAACTCCATCGAATGGAGGCTCGTAAATAAATGCTACATTAATTTTGATAATGGGAAGTAAGAAAGGAAGGAAGGAGGAAGGAAGGAAGGAAGGAAGGAAGGAAGGAAGTAAAGGATATGGATCGCGGGAGAATCGAGGAGCATGGGGGGAAAGACGGGGGTTGCGACAGATTAATTCCGCGAAAAGCCGGGAACGCTAATTGGTTGTCTTCAGGATCCCAAAAAGGAGGGAAGTGTGACAACCCACAATCCCGTTGGATTAGCCAAGATTCGGTGTCGCCCGCCGTCTGCAGACAAGCCGCATATATATTTCTCTCGCTCCCAGCCCTTATCCCACTCAATTTCTGTCCCTTTCTAATCTTCCTTTTTTTTTTCTTCTTCCTACTCTAATTCTAGCTTCTCGTTTATTCGATCCTCGTTTGCCCTTTCAAGGGTACGAGGGACGAATCCCTTCCATATATAGTGCTATGTGATTCTGGAACTCGTCTCGAAATTTTTGTTGCACAAAATAACGTAGGAAATGAGAAATTTCAAGCTAAAAAAAATCCTTGGATCAATCGACCACCAGACACGTCGTGATCGAAGAACTTATTTAAATTTCTTATGTAAAAATATTAAAGTTTTGCGATTTTCTTTTTTGTTTAAGGTGACGTCGTGGGGCAGAGATTCCTGGGCAATGAGAGTCACGTCGAACATTTCAAATTACTCGAACGGACAAGGACTTCCGTCCTGATAGGAGCGAGGTAATTAAAATTTCTTATTATATTATGTGGTATAATTTAGTTGCATCGACGTATTTACCGATTTTTACGATTTTGTTAATTTTTTTTTGCTTTTTTTTTATCTTTCTTACATCATTATTTATTTTACCATTAGGTATATTTTTATGATTATTTTTTCCAAACGGGTTTGAGATTCAGAAAAAATTGTCTAACTCTTGTGAATTTGCATTACAAATTTTAGAATTTTTTTTATATGTTCTAACATCTTATCTTGTTTTATAATTTTTTTCATTTTTTCGTTTATTTTTTTGTTTCAGAAATGCAATTTACAATATCAGCCTACACGATCTGACGGAAATGCTAGATCAGGTAAATATAAAAAAACAAAAACTGTAACAACCTAATTAAATGATAACCAATCTTCAGACTCACCACCGCAAAAACTAAAAAAAAAAAAAAGAAAACTACAAACCATAACGATGTTGGTTGACTCGAACATTTTTACCGTAAAAACTCTAACGGATCGCAAGTTCGTCGAGGAAGAAAAAAAAAACCCTGAGAAATTGAAATATACGACGTATTATTTCATACAGGCTTTCAAATCACTTTTTTTTGTTTGTTTCTTTTTTAATTAGGTTAATCAAAAAAAAAAAAAACGAAAAAAGAAACTTGATGTGTACCCGAAAAAGATAACCCGAGGCTAACCACGTGATAGTCAGAATTGTAATTATAGTGAAAAAAATGATTCTTGGTACCTACCTTTGACGATGATCTGGTTCAGCTGGCAAAAAGCCTCCGGGAATATTGCGAGCTGAGAATCTATACTGCATATAGGTATATATGTAGAGAGAGAGAGAGAAAATAAAACGACATTCAGTGTAGGAAAGACTCCGATGGAGTTGAGTTTGGGCTTCTCTCTACACGGTGCAATCAGCCAAGAACGATTTCAGCTGAGATCCTCTGGATATCTCGGGATATCCGCTTTACTGGAGTTACGACGGAATCCGCGAATTTTCTCAATCTGACTTCCCCCTAAGCGCGTAGCGTCTTAACGAGGGACTGATCCAGATCAATTTCTAGTCTCTCTTTCCTCGTTTAATTTTTTCGTACATTTTTTTTTTTGATTTTTTTTCCACGTATATTTTTTTTTTTTACTTTATCTCGTTACCGTGCGCGGGTGATCAGAGATTTAATTTTATTATATTTATACTCGTACACGATTTTCGGCAAATCGTCATGTTTTAGAAAAGAAAAAAAAGAAATGAAATCGGTAAGATTCAGAAAAAAATCTGAACTTTTGATTTCTTTTGATTTTCAATTACGTACATCGATTTCGTGTGTGTATAATTGTTTCGATTCTCCTGACGAAGAACGAAGGGTAAAAAAATGAAAGAAAATAAAATGACCAAAAATGTCTCATATTACTATAGGTGAACTGTGATTTTCTCTTTAAATTTTCATTATCATCAGCCCCGATTGCTTTTGACAGGTTGAGGATTACGAAATCAATGCCATTTTATAAGCTCGTTGAAAATAATTTAGGAGCCGCGAACACGTGGGAGCGACACGCGTATAATAAATCTTATAATAATGTCGGGTCGTCTTCTTCTTCTTCTTTTTCTCTCTCTTATTCTTCATCGTAGCCGTCTTTTTCTAATTCAGATTCATCTCGCTGATTTGGTTAAAAATAAAACGAGGGCTTCTATTGTCACAGATATCATTATTATTTAAGGTGAATTAAGCTACGTCAGGGACGAATTTTTATTCGACCTTCCCTTCGGACACACAGGAGTATAACGAATTATGAATAAGTAGTAAAGATTAAATTGAAAAAAATCGCAATGGGAAAAATCAATTTAAGAATTAGGATATATATAATCGTAAGTCTGCAGAATTGTAAATGTGGGTGTAAATTGGATGTGATGTGAAATTGGGTGACGAATTACCTTACAAAAAAATTCTGCATTAGCATTGTCGTAGGAGAGAAAAAAAAAGGAAGAAAAAAAAAAAAACACGTTTCAGCTGTCGGGGATCGGATCTGGAATTTTCTGACGTATAGGAGTCGCGAGTGGCTGTAAGTTAGTTGAAAGCTTACTCTCTTGTTGAAATAAGTCGTGGGAAAATCGGGACCTGGTATAACAAAAAACTTTATCCGCAACGTTATTCTCGCTGCATTAGAGGCGATAAACCGCAACTTCTTTTCAGCCTTATTTACTTTCTTCTTTTAGTTTTCCTTATTTTCGTTTCTTCTTTCGACTTTCTTTCTTTATTTTTCTATATACCTTTTCGCAATCGCGCACCTATACTTCCGCGCACGGAACTTCGGTGGCGGCAGTTAACAACTTTACAATATCGCATTTGCCGCGTATATCGAATTGTCGAAGGTATATGTATAGCTGGCTAACCAGGTATAGGTATATACGTACATATGTGCCATTAGGTATATATATACCTCATATACCCACATCCCGCGGTAATTACATTTTCTCAGTACTGTTTGATTAGATTAACCAGTAATTAGAGCCCCTTCTACTTCCTTAACGTACCGGCAGCCGAACCGTGATTTTAGTACTTTGCAGAGCGCTAATTGTGAGTTTCGTCCCTCACAGACCTGCAGTCCGCATACCAGCTCGGGATGATATTTGAACTTTTTTCGATCACGTGTAACGCTGTGAAAAACAATTCAAACAAAAAGAGTCTATCGAGCTTAAAAACTAGTCGAGCTATGCAATGAAATTGATTGTACATATTGGAATTGAAAGAAAGCTAATTCGGATGGATGGAAAAAAAAATGTAGGTATCACTTAAATCGGGAGTGGCGAGTCCCAGAGGATCGAATAAAAAAAAAGGATTGAAATGAATTAATTACCGAAAATAAATTGTCGGTCAAAAATGACCAACATTTGTTGGACTGTCCAACGACATCGTACATGAAACGAACACTTAGCTCGGACTAAACTTGGAATTGCATACTTATGAGGGTATTGTCGAGTTGTGTTTATACATTACCGTGTTTCACTGTACTCTAGACAACTTGAGTCGAACGACGATACACTAACGGGCAGAAAATTAACTTGAAACTACATTCAACTAAACTGAACTCAACCAAACCAAAATCAAACTTCCGCACTGTAGGCTACTACCGAGGCCACTACCCTAATAACCAAACCAATCGCAGCAAATTAACAAACTTCGAGAATGAATAAAAAATCACTCGATTACCCCAACCGCTATGTCGGCAGTTCAAGTACACTTTTCTTTTCGTACATATGCCCGTTTTATTTTTTCATCCTTCATTCGAGGATCGCTTAATTTCCGATCTCTTGAAAAAGCAAATAGGCGAAAACCTATATCATTCTCGATTCAAATTACACGCGTCTTTCTAATTCTCTAGAAACAGTTGCTGACCGTATGGATAATCGGTGAGTTTTGTCTCCGCGAAATTTTTTGACCACGCTCGTATATCCAGAGGGTTGATGTGAAAAATTGTAAAGTAAGAACAGAGTAAAGTAAATTTATACATGAAGAATCACAGAAATCTATAGGTTATAACGTGAACGTACTAATATGTATGTAGGTATAATATTAACGTAAAATTTTTTTTCGTCCGGCTCGCGGTGACGTGCTCGTTAACTATTCACCAGAGGGTATAATGAACGTGTGGGTAGATACGGAATTTATTTATATACATATACATAAAAGCGTATTTTGATACCGTACGTCAGCAGAACTACGTATATATCTAAAGTTCCGTATCGCATACGTATTTCGAGAATATATGTGTACCTACATAGATTTTGATTTTAAAAAAATATTCAGTCGAGTACAATGCTGCTGATGGTACAGAATTTAACTTTATGACTATGCACACTTATATACTACGCATCCCATACCATACCAACCCCCGCAAAACGCGAATGAACGAATAAACGAACGAACGATCGCTGTTAGAATTTACGAATTTCGTATATGTAGGTTGTATATAAACGCAGGTATATACGTATATCGTATATATTATATACCTATGTATACACATACATATATCCATCTATATATAATATCGACCGACGACTCCGGCCGTCGTCGTGACGCGGGGCATGGGATTAGAGAGACACAAAAACTCGTTATCTCCAACGTTTTGCGGCCGGTATCAAAAAAAGGGCGAACCAACACAAACGAAAATCGTCCCTTCAATCCGAAGACTCGAGAGGATTCGCGAAAAAACTAGAAGACTTAGATATATAAATGTACGTATAGGTTGGTTATACCGAAAAATTATACGGCAAGAAAAACGTCGTCGCGGCATCGCGGCGCTCGGCGGTCCAATGAACGCTAAGCGATAACCAACGAGTTTCCTTCTTTGTTTCTATTTTATTTTACATCCGTTCCATTTTTCACCTTTCAAAAAGTCTAGAAAGTATTTCATCTCCAACGCGGAAAATCTTCAACGTTTCTACTGCAGTCATTCTCTGCGCGTTCTTATAGGACAATCAAAATTAAATTAAAAAAAAATTAAGAAACGCAAACATCCGAACGAAATCAGCTTTTTCTTTTTTTTCAATTTTCAGGTTCCTTTTCCTGTAAACTCTCGACGAAATTAATTAACGCACCGAGTTTTGGATGCTTTAAATTTTGTCAAAAAAAAAAAAGTTATCACATATCCGCACGTGAGTAATCGTGCGGATATTTTATCGAAACTAGAAATATGCCGATTGGTTGGTATGTCGAGGAAAAAAAATAAAATAAAAATGCACACGGAAATGGCTCCGCGGAAAAAAAAGACAGAAAAAAAAATTAAACGTAATGAAAAACGGTCGATAAAAAAAAAACGAGGACAAGAGCAGAAATAAAACAAAAAAAAATACAACTGAATCAGTGTCGCCATTACAGTACTCTGAAATGTCCTGAATTTAGTATCCTGAAAATTGGCCGATCGAGATTCGCTCAATCGCAAGTTTATGGGTAGGAGAATTTCAGGGTGGAAAGGGAATAGCCTAGATCGTTTTACTCTACATATATAGTTGCTCAGCAGTTGCGCAATTATCGGATAAAATCTGAACTCGAGAGTATCTGAATTAAGTTCCTGAATATAACTATAATACATGTATTATTATACATGTGCATGTGCGTATAAAATACACACCATATATATAATGCCTATGCGACGTTCGAATCTTTACCACTTTAATGTATCGGGGATAGTAATTATTCTCGTGGTATTTGAACCGTATATAGTTTAGAGATTTGTGAAACGGGGCGTGGTTAATAATGCGGAATGTTATATACCAATGGGGGATGATCGTCGCGGGGTACTGCAGTTAACGTAGAAATTTTGTGTACGCGCCTATTTGTGTGTAAGAAAAATTCGTCTAATCGGGTGGAAAACGTTAACCACCCCATAGCTTACCTCGCCATCTTAATTACCAAGTCGTTACAAAAGGGGTTGATTAATACCTGAATCGATTTTATTATAAATAAAATTTTCAACCCTTCAATATCGCTCGAGCGGATAGAATTAAAAGAAAAAAAAGATGGTTTTAATTTTCGTGTAGCAAAAAATAAAAAATAAAAAAATTCTCCATTCTAGCGAGGAGTATAGTTTTGCTGTCTCAATTATTTCTGGCTATTAAGGCGATACCTGAACATTAAACGAGCGCTGTAGTTATTATCGATAATATCAGCATAAAGTGAGGTCAGCGGCAGCAGCAGCGGCAGCGAAAGCATAGCAGGGGTGAATTATTTCGGCGGCTATACAGGTACACCACATTCGCGTTCTTCTTTATCATTTTTATTTCGTGCAGTCCCATATCAGAATCTAATACCTATACAGTAATACCAGTAATTCAAGGAGTGCCCTTACGGAGGCCTCAGATATTACCTTTAAGCATTTTGTTCGCTCGTTAAAAGCGTTATTACTAAATTCTGAAACAAGCAATGCCGCTGAGCTTATACCTATACTACCAGACGACACGGTCGTCGCGAAAATCACGCGATGCGATTAGATATTTAATACGCGATGCAAAAAAAAAAAAGAATAGAAAAAAAAGAAAAAAGGAAAGAAAAAAGCAACCTGTGCACGCTCGCGTTTATAATTTACTCACACAATTTTGAGAAGGTTCTCTAATTACGACTGAGTAACTCTGACCGCTTTTATTGATTTATCGTTGTACAGGTGGTCGTCGCGCAAATGTATGGGTATGTAAGTATGCCCTATACATATAACCAGTTCGATCACGGCATCAGGGAAAGACTTAATTCAATAAACTACGACAAAACGAAACCGATGTAACACACCACGGCTCTTTTCTCTTTCAACGTCACCCGCACGCTCCGTGAGCAATCATTTTAGCGTCGAACCAGATGATGCAAAAAATAAAAGAAATTTATCAAATAAATAATAGCAAATTCTTACCTTTATCAAAAGTAAAATAATCATCTAATATTCGCGTATATAGAAACCGAAGAATTTTCCTTAACCTCCCTCTCGCTCCGGAAAAAAAGGAAGAATTTTTTTTTTCTCTTATCTTTTCAGATATTTTATACGTCTTCGAATAATTCTTCTGAAGAATTATCGAGTGTGAGGATATCTGAAGTCTGAGGATACATACCTATATAGGTGTCACCGATTGTTACTTTTCTCTCTTATATGTCCTTTTCCGATATCGAGGATATTATTCAATCGCGTTATGCCAGATAAACGTCAGTGATGAATCGATTTATACGAGGATTACCCGGGGGTGGAGTTTTCGGGGTTGGGGGGTTGGGGGTAGAGGATGGAAAACGAGCGGCGGAAGCTCGAAACCGCGCAACCGAATTACGCGATGAATATTCAGGACGACGATTTTGCTCTCGGTAAAATTATTCTTTTTTTTTTATTTTTGGTTCATTCATTCTGTTTTTTTCTTTCATTCTTCCTTTTTTTTTTTTGTTCCCCGTTCGCTTTCTCTCTCTTTATCCCTTTCTCTACCGGAGGCATGTGAAGTTCGCCTGTCAGCTTTGCGTAGAAACACACCGGCAAATCTGAAACTCGAGTTGATACCTATAGGTATTGGTACGCCAACCCGTACGGTTATTCAAATCGCGACAAAAAGTCGATTTCCTAACTGTTAGTATACGAGCATTTCGACTAGCTGACTTCGCGCGCAGCCAACTATACCGCGTATACCACGCGCGTTTTAGGAAATCGATTTCTCCTTTTCCTTTTTCAGGGTTTTTTTTTTTTTTGCTTCTCTTTTTTCTCTCTCTATTACGTATATATCCGATCCGTCAGTTTTTTCACGAAACCAAAGTCGACCGAACATCCGCAAGGACTGAAGATTATCGTATTTTTTTTTTTTTTTTCTTATCTGGATTGAAAAATTGAAACAAAATTTCGGATTTGTATAGAATCTCGAATTTATGTATACTTTCAAATTTTTTTGATAAATGTTTTGAGGTTTGAAAATTCCAAGGGATTCAAAACTGTTTGAAATTTGACTTGAAATCAGTTTCAAACGTTAGGGTGCAAAAAAAAAAATTTCCGTAACATCGTACAACATATTTCAGAGTTTGAGGAATTCGTAGAATGTTACTCGAAAGGATATTGTTATAACCTTGTGAACTTTGAACTTCTTTGAAAAATTATCCAAATAACTCGAGTAAATTGAAAAAAACACTTTATTGCGATGTTTTGAATTTTCGAAAAATTTTCAGAATCTGAAATCGACCCCAAATACCATTGCACGAATTGTTTCATAGAAATGACTAACTTCATGATATTTCTGATCCGATTAAATTAATTTTTCGTGAAAAACGGTACTGTCGTTTCAACGGCTTTTATCTCTCTACTACCTTTAATTTGTTTCATTTTTTTTGGCTTTTTTGTGTCGTTCGTTTTTTTCTCTAATAATTTTTTTTGGTTTGTTTCATGTTTCAGAGGGTCCACTGGCCGAGTAGCGTATCTCATCGTGAACTGTGTAACCTGAAGGGTCGAAACGAGGACGAGTGTCAAAATTACGTTCGAGTATTCGGTCGGCACAGTCCGGACAAATTTGTAGCATGCGGTACAAACGCCTACAAACCTTTGTGCAAGCAGTTCCAGTATGAGGTGAGAGAGAGTTTCAGCTATTACTAATTAATGACATTCGCCGAAACGAGACTTTATGGTTTCGAAGGATTAACGATGAGCAATACATGTACGATAAAAAAAAAAGGACAAAAATTGAAGGACAAAACTAAAATACTCCTCGTTCGCGTTTGTTGTCGTCAAATCCAGAAAGTGTATAGTCTAGCGGGGGTGGGACGGGGGGTAAGTTGGTCGACGTCTACGTTCAGCCCAAGGGGTTACACGTTACGTTGGGTTACGTTTATACTTTACGTTAAAGGTCAGGTTAGTTTAGGTAAGGTTACAGAGACGTGGGAGAGGGAAGAGGGAAAAAGATTGTGCGACCTCATGCACCGCGGATACAGAGGGGGATGGAAGGGAAGGAGAAGAGAAAAGAAGAAGGTAGGATTGGACGATTGGAAAGTAGGTAGGTAGGTAGGTACATAGGGTTCGCCTGGCGCCAGTCCAAACTGAGGAGTGTGCGGGGAAAACGAAAAAGAAGGAAGAGAGGGAATGGGAGGTTTTCAGGGTAGAGTCTAGGCTCTGGAGTATAACGAAGAAGTCAAGATATTATCTCGAGAGATCTGAACCAGCTGCTTGCTTGCGTCTGCAACGTCTGCCACGTCTGTTCGCTGTCTACCTTATATACAGGTATAGGTACGCCTATATATACCTTTACATATGTGTTCAGCGATAGGTATAATGGTACATACCGTAAGATGTGTATTTGTACGAAGGTTATATATACGTATCCTCCACATGGGTGTAGGTATCCTGAGGGATATGTAGCCCTGCAGGGTTATACATATATACATAAGGATACATATGTATGTATAATATACCTACGTGTATATAGATGGGAGACCGGAGATTGGTTCATAGATTGCTCAACCAACTCTTGTGCTCTTCGATGACGAAGACGTTGACTTGAAAAACGTTATGGTTGACCTAAGCCCCAAGATGGCAAGGGGGTTGAATGGGGATAAATATAAATGCGCGGAGGGAGAAAGAAAATCGTCGTTCTATTTTCAAAAAAACATTCTGCACCTCTATATTTTCTCGCGAATAAAATAGGAATCGAATAATATTCGAAAACTATATTTACCACAGAAATTGCAGAATCATATGTAAAACCTATCCGATGGAACAAGATTCTTTCTCGTGCGTTCAGATTTTATTTACGTTCTAAAATCGTTCCTTTTCTTTCGTTCCCACCCCCCAGAAAATATTACATAACGTGTAACAAAATATAACAATATAGGATCCCTGGCAAACAGATAAAGGCTCCGAAAAAATAAATAAAAATTGGTAGGTACACGGAGGTATACGCGTAAAAATATATTGCCTTTTCGAATTCGATTTATGATTGTCCGCGGAAATCAATAAGGTATACGTTTATAGGGTTGTAGGTCAAAATAAGGAAATACGTATACCACCTTATACAGGTATAGACCAAGAAAAGAAAAAATCGAGAAGAAGAAGAAGAAGAAGAAGAAGCTCGAATGAAGTGAATGTGGAATAAAAAAAAGGAGAGATGGAGAGAAAAAAATCAGAAAAGAGAAGAACGAACGCGAAAAGGGTGTCTTCGATCATCCCCTTGCGTCAGACCCCCGTGTTTGTGGAATCCCGGTCCCGGTTTCCTCTAAGAATTTTCGGGATCTTGGGTTTTCCCTTACCGTGTATAGAAGGAGAATATATCCTCCATAGGATCCCAACTGGGATGATGATCGTGTCGCCGTGTGTGCTTCCCGACTGCAGGCTATATATATTTCTATCCTACCTTTCTATCCTACGTACCTACCTACCTACCTATCTACCTTATATCCCGATAAAGAACGACGAGCAGAAAATAATCTGCGGTCTGAAAACGCGGTATGAGTTTTTTTTTTTTTCTTCCTCTTTTTTCTTTTTTTTTGTCTTTCGTTTCTTCTCCTTTCGTCGTGGCTTTTTTTTTCGCGACACGAGCGTATATAAGGTACGTACCAAAGGGGAAGGAGGCTGCACGGGATAGGGTGAACCACCCCTCAGGGTCCATTAGTCTACCGTAGCTCTTGCGTCTCGGATGATTTAGGGAGCCGCTGGGACCGATAAGATTCGTGCCTCCCGTAACTCAACGTCCGCTACGTTTCTCCCTACGTTTCTCTCCACTTCTACCTATAACCAAACCCACACCCTCTACCCCTCTTTCTTTTACTTCCATGACTGCGTTTCTATCTTGTACCGTTTTTCTCTTCTCCGTTTTTTTTTTCTTTTTCTTTCCTTATGGTTTCTATACTCTGTTTTCTTCACAGTTATGGTTACATGGGTTTTTGGCGATCACCGGTTTGTGTTGAAAGATAAAAATTATCGAAACTAGTGAGAAAAATTATTTTTTCATTCCGTCTTTAGCTGAAATTCTTCAAAAGTATACAAAAAAAAAATCTGAAAAGAAAATAATTAAACAAATTGTGTGTCCATTTTTTATGGATAAGAAATATTAATAAAAAAATAAGAATCAAAATTAATATCCGTTTTATTTTGTTTAGTTGTTTTTTTTTTTTTTTTTAGTTTTTACTTGATTTGAATTCATGATGGAATCTACTTTGGGTTGAAGGATCGTCATTCTCTTGGGGGTTGTGCAAAGTTCGTATATACGATATGCGGTGGTGTGCACATCATGGCTCTTGAGAAATGAAATGAAGTGAATGATAGAATGAAATAGAATATGAGTTTATTTGAGAGAGAGAGAGAGAGAGAGAGAGAGAGAGAAAGAGAGTGTGAAAAAGTATTTTGAAAGAAAAGAGTTTATGTCTTTTCTTTTATTTTATCAACGTCTTGGAAAGAGAAAAAAAAACGTATTCGTCATACGAATAAAATAGCTTGAGCTTATGTATGGTAAAAAAAAAAAAAAAAGCCACAGGAATGAGAGCTAGAAGGGTGCAGGGTATGGGTAGAGGTAGGTATATGTGAAAAATGAAAATTGAAAATGTCATAAGTGGAATAAGAAAAATGTAATGCGATTTAGAAAATTCTTCGGATGGGGAAACTGGTAACTATATATATGCAAGTTTAGCTTCCGCGAGTTTGCGTCGGTGTATATGAAATTTTCTACCCGATATAGGTATATATACCACTATTTAGTTTGTATATGAATGTTCTTATCTCGGATGTGATTATTTGCAAGTTGAATTTATGGCGTCTCAACTAGTGCTCATCTCTGTTTTGCATCACGATTTGTAGCAGTAGCAGCGAATGCTGCAATTTTTCTTTTTTTTTTTCAAGATTCAACGTGTGCTCCGTTTTATTTATGTGTACGAGTAAGCGTGCACGAGTGTGTGTGTGTGCATGGGTATGTACGACGTACCTAGAAAAGTGGAAGAGAGCGCGGAAAGTGGAGAGTGGAGACTCGAGCTGGCAACTTTTATAATTAAACGTAATTAGTTTTAAAGTTCTAAGCCAAGATAACGGACAACCAACCCCCGTAGTGTGCACAACCACCTCAAACCCTCGGGCGCCACTCACCACCCGACGCCGGAACGCTGCAGCAGCTATCGTAATTTAACATAAATAAACGCTAATCTTTTTCCATAAGGAAAACGCGAGCGCACGTTAACCGCGAAAGAGGCGAAACGCAAATATATCGTGTCGGCTATCAAGAGTCTTGATATGCAGCGAATATTGTTGTAGGCGTTCGAATTTCTCGTGATTAAAAAAAAATTTCGTGCGTTTCTCACGTAGTCAACTTATACGGGTATCACAGTCAGGTATAATGCCAGTCGGGTAACGTGAACAACAATTAACGAATGAATTTCTTACACAAATTTAATCAATTTTTCTCTGTTCTAATTCGAGTTATGCACTTTTCTTTTTAACTTTCAACGCACGCGTGGTATATCAATTTTCTTTTCATGTAGATAGCAATATTTGTTTTTTCAATACGAATCGAATGAGCCCAAGCTCATTAAATTCCGATCATTCAGTCCTGAGATATAATAAAAAACGTAACTGCAGATGTAATTCAAAGGGAAATCTTATGCTCCGGCGGGCGGGCAGCGCTCGCGCGCCAGCGAGTTGGTTTCTGTTTCTGCCATGGCGGAGCGCATAATTCGCTTAATTTTCTCGCAACAAAAAGAATCTCAATAGAAATATTGAGCAGCGCAGCTTTAATATTTTTGCAGTAATGCGTTCTCGCTCACCTCCCCCATATGTATATATATTGCAATGGCGGTGTCTTTTAAACTGATACGTGCTCAGACGTTGACTCGTCGGCACGTGAAGGAATGCAAAAATAATTTATGGGTTTTTAATAGGTGGTCAGGTGTGGAATTTTTTTTTTTTTTCGGTCCATTGTTGGAAGGTGTCAAACGACCTGTCAACACCTAATAAATCAAGTTCACACCTCCTTATTATAATTGGATTAGTTCTACCAGGTGCGAACAATATCGAAAAAAATAATCGTTTAGCGACCTACCCCAACGCAGCGAATTTCTTGGAATTCCATGTAACCGCAATAAATACATATGTACTATTTAAGGCGGCTATGTAAGACGGTGTACAGTCTATGGGTTGAATACTGGCTCGATTTAACGCACGAACAGTAGGGTTCGGCCCAGAATCAACTCCGCCGAGTGTACATTTAAAAAATTAAAAAAATTTTTTTTTTTTTTTTTTTAGCACATTGTTCTTGGTATCTAATAGTGAAAAATTGAGATAAACCGATTGGCTTTATTGGTAGGCTGATTTTAGTAATAGGATTCATGTTTTTCAGGTCGAAATGATACGGAAACTAATAGCTCGAACGTCACAAAAAAAAAGACCCGATTTGCAGCCCTAGAAATCGAAAGAATTTTAAAGTCGAATAATTTGTCCGCGTAAATATTATTCCGAGCCAAAGATCTTGTGCTCATTTTTTCGTCTCAATTATAATATCACGAAAACTCTTTTGTATGATAAAAACCTTTCATCGTAATTTAAAAAAGTATAATATATGCATTGAATTTTCGTTTATGCGAAATAATGTATATAATTGAGTTTAATTTGAGTAGTTAAAAAGAAGGAAAGACGAAAACAGAAAATGGGGAAAGTTAGAAAAAAAAAAAGAGAACGCGCGGGTGAATATCAGATGGCGTATTATGAGCGTGAACCGTGAAAAATGAGGAAAGTATTTCGTCATTTCCGCGCTGTAATTTCTTAGAGAAATATTCGCCCTTGTCCGAGTCGGAGGCATTCAAAATTAGCGATTCACAACCGCTCGCTCGCACACGGAAGAGAAAGAAAAAAGATGAAGAGAGAATTAGAGACGTACTTCTCTCGAGCTTTACATTTAAATTAATATTAACTCTGCGTGGCTTCCCTCAAAATCCGCAATCCGTAGGTATGTATATATACGTATATGTATACTACCTAACAAAACTTTACTCCACCATCTTTGGTCTCTATACTCCGAGATTCGAGTTTCCCGCCACACTAAATTCTTCGTATAACATATGTAAACTGCAGAGTAGACGAAAAAGATATAATAAAAGTTTAAAAAAGAGGGAATTCTAAAATTGAAAATTAGGTTGACTAGTTAACAAAAAAATTTTCTCGACAGAAAACAGCGATAACAAGAAATTACAATAAATTATTTCTTAACCTCCGCAGCTACCATGTTCTTTTCCTTCATTTTTTATTTCTAATTCAAACAGTTGAATGAAAAGAAATAATAAAATTTCAGTTTATCA
This sequence comes from Athalia cordata, assembly GCA_963932425.1. Lineage (NCBI taxonomy): Eukaryota > Metazoa > Arthropoda > Insecta > Hymenoptera > Athaliidae > Athalia > Athalia cordata. Next base: position 5,937,425 of record OZ010627.1, read on the forward strand.
AACCTGATTTAAATTTCATCAACTCCCCCGAGAGATCAACATTTTCCAAAAACTTCTCTCACCTTTTGTTTACTATATTTTTTTTTTTTTTTTCTTTTTTGTTTCAGAACGGAGTCCACACTAGCGAAAACGAGACCGAAGGCCGGGGCCTTTGCCCCTACGATCCCGAACACAACAGCACCGCCGTCTATGCGGGTAAGCCATTTTTTATTTGCGCTTTTCTTTTTCTTTTCTTTTCAGTTTCTGTTTTCCGTTTTGCTCGGCGTTTCGGAGCATTATATCTACGTGGGTAGGAGGGTGATGCATAAAAATTTTGCTCCATCATGAAAAACACGATGATGTATGGTTAATAGATATATAAATTTTATCGATTGGAATAGGAAGCGTCGGGTCGTCGCGCGTTTTAAGTCCGATGCGTTTGAATAATAGTTAATCTGTATGTACCGCGGCGCCTGTAAGGCTCGGTAGGGTAGGTAGATGTTTCAACGTAGAGGGAGGCTGAACTCTGCTGAGACGCGGCGACCGAAAAGCAGCAACGGTAAATTTACGAGGAACCACAGGAGGAAACTCGCTCGAGCCACGAAGAGACGCCCGCCGTACCCGCAGTTGTTTATCCCTCCCTGGCTCCGCAAGGATATTCTGCACTTCGCTCTTTACTATTTACGGCTTTGCGCGCGCGTTGCCGCGGCTTTACGTGCGTCCCGAATATAGATATATAAGGTGGGGTATATACCCGCGCGTATATGTACATATAAACTTGAACGTTGCAGCGTGAGCTTCTGGCTCTTCTGCTGAAAATGCTATATATTCAGGGTTGAGATATTCGCCTACAACGGACGCGATGACAAAAAGATCCCGTAGGATAACCGTATAACGGTTATAAACAGCTGCTCATGCTTATGCTATCCGCTGCTTTTGCGCTCGCTGTTCAACGGGGTTTAGTAAAAACCGCAACAGCGGTATAACCAGGAACGCGCGTCTACCTCCCAAGAATATTCCTCCACATTTGTGAATCATATGTGTACGAAGTTCGCCGTAACATCTCTTTGAGAATTTCGCGTTTCGGTAAACCGCGTTATCACATATCATAACAAACCGTATAAGACCAAAACTTGAAAAAACAAGCAACGAAACGAATTTTCCACAATAATTAAATTTACTTTCCATTTGTTTCAGGTGGTCAACTGTACGCTGCAACTGTGGCTGATTTTTCTGGTGGCGAACCGCTCATATACAGAGCTCCGATTCGCACCGAACGTTCGGACCTGAACCAGCTGAATGGTAAAGAAAACTCGACACGCTTATTATTTAGCAACAATTTATCGCTCTCCGTATTCAAGAATAATGCAATATTAATCGACGCGTTCTGCAAAATTTTACTCCCTTTTATTTTTCCCTCCGATTCTATTGGTCCGATCTTCGACCTCGCAATTCACATTCAGCGCTCGCCCCGCTCTCCCCTCCGCTCCGTATAATTGATTTGAAACTTAATTTCCCCCTGAGCATTTACTGCAAGTTTCGTTGCCCCACGCGATTACAGATATGAACAACGACTCGGCTAATTATCCGGCAATTATTGTTGCCCGTAGGAGGAAAAGGGGGGGAGGGAAAATTGAAGAATGGTATAAGGCTGACTGTGTCTATGTATGTATGTATGTACATAGAATCTATCCTGCACGATTTAATCACCGGAAACCACGAGCCCCGTCGAAACGTCAATCATAGAACCCTAATCGAAAATTATCCCTATCAGCGACCTCTTTCGATAGTCAAATCATAGTTCGTATAGTTGTTGAATTTAATTTCCTATCCTAACAGAAAAATTCCGTGTAAAAAAGTTGGAAAAAAAAAAAGGACGCCACGGTGTGGTCCTTATTTACGACGACGAAATAAATTTCTTCCTAAAAATTTTACTCATTTTTATATCCCGTTTGTTTTCAGGACCGAATTTCGTAAGCTCATTAGCGTACGACGACTACGTTTTCTTTTTCTACAGAGAAACAGCCGTCGAGTACATGAACTGCGGAAAGGTGAGTAAAATTCAATCGATCATAAAAACCAAAAAAAAAATCCCTCGATAAAATCAGTGATCTATACCGATTAAATTTCAATCATGTCTGATCGACCTTGTTTCCTTTTCTTTCGCTACATTCTTTCTCTTCAGAAATTTTCGGTCGCTTTTTCTTTTCTCTCTGTTTCTGTGTGCGGTTTTACGAAAATATCTGTTCCACTTCATATAGTTGCACGATAAAAAAAAAGAACAGAAATAAAAAAAAAAGAGAGAAAGATTCACAATTCTATATGTAACGGAAACTTATACACGTGTAAAATACATGGGTATAAACCTCTGTGAACATCAGCATCGGCATCGTTGGTTTGATATATTGAGGGTGGCTTTCTGCTTTCATCATCCCGTCCATCAGTCAGTATAGTGGCGGGTTGCATTTCAGCGCAAACTGTCTGTCGTCGTTGTAAATTTTTTTTATTATTCTCTATTTTTCTTTTCTCTCATTTTTCACCGCGTTCACGTTTTCAATTGTTTTGAAATCTTTTTTTTTTGTGTGTTTTTTTTTTTTTCTGACTCATCTTTTGATTTCAGGCGGTGTATCCCCGAGTAGGGAGAGTCTGCCAACACGATAAAGGCGGTCCCCACGCTTTCAGCGACAGATGGACGAGCTTCCTCAAAGCCAGACTGAACTGCTCCGTACCAGGCGACTACCCTTTCTACTTCAATGAGATACGTGAGTATCCCTATCCATCCGTATGTCCTTTTAACAGTATTTATGCATCGGCTTAGAGTCCAATTCGCATATTCAAAGTGTTAGCTTTATAGTATAGTGAGCTCTGAAGCTACTCGATTTTAAAGTTTAGCTGTAGGTACCTATACGTATAGGTATACGTGAAGTTGAAATCGCTGCAATACACATACACTATGGAATTGTATAAACTAAACTGTGAAACTCAATTTACTAAATTAACAAACTTTGTTCAACTCAAGACACTTATCCCTACAGAAATTTATTCGAAATGATATCCTATTATAAATTTATAACCCATATTAGAACGACGAACGGATTGTGCGGTGGTCTTCAAGTTTGCGAAATCCTTCGGGAAATGGATCGGGAACTCCGTATTGGAGATGATTCGAAAACGCGGTACTTCATTTTTTCGAAACTACACTTTTTGAGGAGAAAATTTGATCACATCCTACCTTGCTCGGAGACTGCGCAAAAATCGCGGTTTTGAAACGTTCGTAAAAAAAATTTCCGTAGCCCGTCAAGTAGTGAAAATGAACGTCCTTTACTTTCTCACACCTATAACTTCACTTTCTCATAATTTCAATGTGCCGAGATTGTTTGCCGGGCTGACATTCCGCCTCGACTAATCTTCGTTTCGAATGAGGTGGCACGCTCTTCCGTCGGGTTTGTACATCCTATCCCCGGTAGTCAACTGTTTCTCCTGAATTTCTGAATCAGTTTTCCGTCTTTGTTAACACCCTAAAGATTCCTCAGTTTTTCACGATCCTATTTTACTTTCCTCACACTTTTATTGCGCATTGTGCGATCGTCTAATGGCCTGATGTTCGTCGTGCCGATTCCTGAACCGAAAGGATCGAGGGAATTTTCATTGTTGGAACCTGACTATTTACGAATCTTTGAGGAGAACTGAAAAGAAAGAAAGAATGAAAAAGCGGAAGAGAGGTAAGAAGGCTAGGCGAGTCGAACTCGAGATGTGGAAGGAATAAATAAATTCTAAAAATCTGGCTCACGGAATTCAACTATCCTTATACTACGACCACTTTACGATACCTCCAGTTCAAATGGTCGATTCAAAAATGGAAAAGAAAAAATAAAAAGAAGATCGTACCCAAGAGATCGTTCTAACTGAACAAATTATAAAACACTCCCTGAAGATTCGCTGGTATTGTTGATAAAAAAAATTTCAAAATCAATAGAACTAAAAACTCTTTTCAATTCTCTGAACAAATTCCAATTCCATTACGGTTTTCAATTTTACTAATAACTCTGGAATCCGTCTCACCGAACCCTCGTACTATTTGGAAATTCGGATGAAATTCAGTCGAAAAAAAGATGATGAGTTTTTGTTTTCTCATGACCCTGCCACTCTATCTCTGGTAGATGGAAGAGGATTCCGGAATCCGTGCGACCAGAGCTAACGGAGTATGTGGATAATCACGGAGCAAAGGATAATCAGAAACATGGAGATGAACGGACTATGTTACCTATATGTATATAACGTATAGGTAGGACTACTACAGGGGACAGTTGCAACCTGGAGCCGTGATTTGGCACAGTCCCATCTGTATACCTCGTGCCTATCAGAGTTGCGTCTGCCCGCAGTCTGGCTATGAGCCAACTCTGGAGAATTATATGTATGTATGGTACATGTATATGTACGGTCATGTACATACAGATACATACCTAGAGATATACGTCCGATATGTGCACCAGCAAATATCCCGAGGCTAAATTCACAGTACACCATATCCATGTACATATATGTATATGTCTTGTGTGCAACTAGGGTAAATACCCTATAGGGTTGTTCATTCGTTGTGTAGTGCAGATGACCCGCAGTGGTGATTTTTGGTACAGATACCATAGGAGTGACCAGCGCCAGATGTCCGGGAGTAGAAAGTGGACATGCACCTCGTTGAAACTCCGGGCCAAAAGCATGCTTTTACTTTAAACTCCCATTTCCTCTATCTACCGCCGAAGTCTCTCTGATCCCTATTTCATGCCACTCGTAGCGGTTTTTCGATCTAGAATAAAAGTCGAACCAAAAATCACGAGGATATTCTCTGATGTAGAGTAAAAAAGGATATGCAATTTTTCCAACGAATTTTATGTACGAAAATTTTTTGATAGTCTGTATTTTGATGTTGTAATAACATTTTTTTACCTCTTTCTTTTGTTTTTGTTTTTTCTCGAATTTAGAATCAACGAGCGATGTTACGGAAGGTTTTTACGGTGGTGAACAGACCCAGTTGATTTACGGTGTGTTCACAACCCCCGTGAATTCGATAGGGGGATCCGCTGTTTGTGCGTTTACGATGCGAAGCATACTCGAGATATTTCAGGGGGCTTTTAAGGAACAAGAAACGATAAACAGCAACTGGCTCCGTGTATTACCAGAGAAAGTACCGGAACCAAGACCTGGAGCTTGCGTCAACGACTCCAGAACTCTTCCTGATGTTACCGTTAATTTTGTCAAAGCTCATCCGCTCATGGATGAAGCTGTACAACCTTTCTACTCACTTCCAATTATCAACAAAGTCAGCTTTAAGTGAGTAGATTGAATATTTCACGCATTCATTGTTCTCAGATCGTTCAAATTTTATGCAAAAATTAACTTGGCTTGCCATATTTCGATCAGAATTTCATTCTTTTTTTTGTGTTTTTCTTTTTTCTTTAGCTACAGATTTACAAAAATCGCTGTGGATCCCCAAGTGAAGGCTTTGGATGGGAAGGTTCACGACATCCTTTACATAGGGACAGGTAATTCACGATCCTCAAAAAATTTGAGTATTTGATTTGAATTTTTAGTTCTTTTTTTTTTACGTAATCGTTTCATTTTTCAAACAGACGATGGACGAGTCCTGAAAGCGTTGAACAGCCTGGCTTCGGAATCTCGAGAAAAAGTATCCCAAGTTATCGTGAGTGACGTTCAAGTCCTCAAATACGGTGAGAATATTTAATAAAAAATTTATTAGAATATTGACCCTGAAGAAACAGAATTATATTTGAGAAATTTGAAAAGTTTTGACCTTCTCAGAACCAAATCGAAGAGTCGTATTATTATTTTTTTTTTTTAAATACAAAAGTTGAAAGAAAATACTGAAGGTGAATTTTCACACAAGTTTTGATTAAACTGTTTCATAATTTTCATTCCGTATTCCAGGTCAAGCGGTAAAGGATATGCAAGTTGTTCATTTGGCGGGTGAGGCTAGCAAATTGTTGGTAATTGCCGATTCGGAAATACGAGCAATACCATTGCATCATTGTGACGCGTCCGCAGCAAATTCTTGCACATCCTGTGTCGGTCTTCAGGATCCCCATTGCGCCTGGGACGCGACAACAAATCTTTGCGTAGCCGTACCGACAAAATTGCACGATAACAACGCTGGGAAAACATTATTCCAGGATATAATTACCGGGAAACACAAAGGCTGCGGATACGAACAAGGTAAGAAAATAGAAAAAGACCAACAAATTAAACAACAAAATATTGTATCTGCTTTTACACAGGGAGGGGGTAAAAAAAAAAAATCTATCCTTCGTTATTTTCTGTTCCTTTGATTGACACGTAGAATTTCAGATCCACAAGTATTAGAAGAAGAGAAGATAAAAAATGAACTAAAAGAAAAACGTAAATACATCTTCTACTACAATTTATTTGTTTCTTTTGCTTAAAGTTTATTTTAATCACGTCTCGTTTTTGAAAAAAAAAAAAATTTCCTCTTATTTTTCGTTTGATATTGCTTCTTACATGTTGTGTTTTTTTTTTTTGGTGTACTAATTTGTTTTTTTTGTTCCCCGTATTTAATTACTTTAACACCGAAGAAACACAAAAAGGAAGTGGAAAGAACAAAAAAATTCCTACCCACTGTTGAACACGACATTCATTTGTTCTCTTCACCTAACACAGGCTCAAATTAACTTTGAAGCTTTTATTCTGCTTTATCCTTACAAATATTAGTGACTATTGTTAAACAGTTTTTGTCGAGCATATTTTTTGGTTCTCCTGTTGCACAATTATTTTGTTCTGTTATCATTTTTTTTTCTCTCTGTCTCTTTCTTCAGTCTTGATATAGAAGCTTCTTTCATTTTTCGCAGCTTATTTTTTGTTACCGCTTCGTGATTATTATTATTATTGCATTTTCTGTATTTTTACGACGATAGTAATAATTGATGAAAAAAAAAAAAATATCGAGTTTCGTCAATTCCGAAAGAATTTTGTCTTTTTCCTTCTCCTCCTTCCTTCCACTCCAACTTCCTTTGGCTTCTCTTAACTTTATATGCCGTCCGTGCTCATAATCGTCATGATCCATTCGTAATCGTTAGCTGTCATTATCATCATCATCATGAATCAGTAAATGTTGCTTCAGAGTTGGCGAAACCGGCGCAACCGGTGGTTCCGCCAAGAGCCGGTTGTTGCGAGCAGACCGACGAACGGGACAACGAAATAGTCATCGAGTTGGATCGGGAAAATCAGTACAGTCGAACTCAACCGAGAGCCAATGAACCACAAGGTAAAAATTGAAAAATAAAAAATGGAAAGTCAGATGAGAAGAAAAAAAAGAAAAGATTAAGGATTTCAGACAATACTACGTGTAAATTTTATTTAAATGTATTTTACGTGCATAATTTTTTTTTTTCTTTTTTTTAACTTTTCTTTTTATCATTCTAATGAATTGCTTCAGTTTTTTTTTTTTTTTATCACATCCGGAATATTGATTCCGCCTTTGGATTCTAATGACGTTATACCGTAGCAATTTTTTTGTTTTTTTCTTTTCTCTCTTCTTGAGTTGTAGAAGTTTTGAGATTGAAAATTTTTTGAAATGCTTAGGATGTTCCGCTCAAAAAATTTGCATTTTATTTGCATTCTATAATTAAAACATACATATAAACGTTTACACTATATTCTAATCATCATCATTGATTACCGTTGCTAATTTATTTGTATCTTTAATCGACGTTTTTCATTTATTCATTCATTTATTTACATGAATCGCCGCAATATGTATCTATTGTACTAACGCTTTTCGACGGTATTAATTGTCTTTCATTCGTGTTTGTTTCATTTGTTTGTTTATTATCACGTCGAAAATATGACGTTCATTTTTGGAACTTCGAAAATTTTTGTGTTTCAAACCCGTTCCCAGCTAATCCGATATTTTCCGTAATTTTCGAAAGATTGGATATCTGCAAAGTAGATAAGATTAGATTGTATAAATCGTAGATCGTGATAAAATGAACCAGTAAATTTTTTCTCAATCAATCTTCAGTTTTTTACAAGATAATTTTCGGTAGAAACTTTTGGAAAAAAGAAAATTTCAAAGAATGTTTGAAATTTGCAAAAGATAAAAATGAGAAGATTCCAAAACGTCAGTTATCGGTTAATCGACAATTTTTTCGTTTCAGGTGTCACAGTAACACCAGTTGTGTATTCGGCACAGACATTGACGGGCGCTCTTTTGGGCACTTGTTTGTTCTCCTTGATAGCTGGTTTTGCATCTGGCTTTTGGTTCTCGCAAAGGTTACGCGGTGGGCCTTATTCTGACCCACCAGAGCAGCGTCAACAGTTGAACCGTTTAACTGAGGGCCCAGAGTCTCCTGGATACAATAATAAATCCATAAATTTGGTGTTAAATGTACCACCTAAGAATCCAAATGGTAAAAATGCGAATTCATCAGCCGAGAACAAGCCAATGCAAAAGGTGAAGAAGACGTACATATGATACAGAAAAAGACAGGCTGTCTGAGCCTTGAGAAATGGCCAACTCGTTGATTCCGCAAGCTCTTCCGGAAGTTCGTTCGATCAGCCGGATTGTGAAAGTGAATCCAAAAACGATGTGGCCAAAGACTTAAGTGACTGTCGGGTTCTCAGACCGCGGCGCCGAGATTTAATTATCGACGACGACGACGTCGGCGACGACGATGATGACGATGTTGTTCAAGCTTCCGATGTTATCAGCAATCGAAGCATATCTTCTTCTTCTTCTTTAAACTTGCGCAGAAATAACAGCTGTGATTCAACCGCCAGGTTATCGTCTACAAATCTTGATACGAACAGTATAGCGAGGTTGTTTGGTAGCGTGTCTCAATACAATAAGAAAAGAGAAGATCCAGAATATCGCGTGGAAACGACAATGATGCCGATGACGATGATGTCCAGAAGTCTCCGAGAAGAGCCTCGTTACAATCGTAATACTAAATACCTGGAGGATCATCGAAGCAGATCATTTGGAAAGAATCGTAAGTCCAAAAGTCCCGGGTTCTCAAACTCACGTGCGGATCAATACATGATATCGACTACCTGCAAAGACAACGGAGATTTGGATGACGCAGGTGAGTCGAGTAACGGAGGTTCAGGTTCGATGTTTAATCCCCAATTTCTTCCGAATTTCAACGATATGATGAAATGTATAGCAAAATACAAATCTAGGGGTGGGCATATCGAGGTTTTTGATAAAGTGAACCGTAGAAGGAGTAACAAAGATTTTGGGGACGGGCTCCAGTTTGGATCGGCAACGAATGATCTTCTCAGTAATTATCCCCAGTTAAGAATGTGCATAGAAAAATGCAGCGATCAGTCTTCCTCGAGTAGTGTCGAAAGGAATGGTCAGTTAGAAGCTGAGAGAGATAATGCAGTTGATTTTGATTTAAAATTCTTCCAAAAATTCACTCGAAAAAACGACAATCGAGGCCCTGAAGAAGACCGAATATCTGGTATAAGAGAAACGAGGAATTGAAAAATAAAACAAATAAACTTTACTCTTATCATCGATCCAAACGCGATATTTCAATTATTATTAATTTTGTGCCGAGGCAAACAACAAATATTAAAACAAAACGAAAACGCTGAAGCATCTTTCCCTGGTCATCGCAAGCAAGAATCACGAGAACAAAAATTATTTCGATTTCTCATCATTTCTCAAATAAAAAATTATACATATAGCGAGAGGCGTATATATTATAGTTTGAAAAATGTGATAAAAGAGGCTAAGTTATATAAAAACGACGTACTGTGTTCGCGGGTTTTCGGACGTATTTATTAATAAAAAGATTAAATTTAAATTAAAAAAAAAAAGTTATGAAATTCAATATGTGGGGGGAAAAAAACAGGATGACAACAAATGTTGCAGGACGATAGTGAATCCGTGAAGGATTGTAAGGTAAAAGATAACAAATGAAGAAAATAAATAAAATATGTTGAGTAGTACTTAAGCATTCGCAACAAACGAGGCGTGCCTTCCATATAATATATATAGGTATATAATATACTATATGTATGTATCTCTCGGTGTTAATGGAGAAAGAAAAAAGAGACGAAAAACAGAAAAGCAGAAAGTACAGAAAGAAGGAAATCAACCTCAACTTTTTATTTCGCGAGTGTGTGAAATCACCGAAACACGAGAAGAAGAAAAAGAACGAGAAAACGAAACAAAAAAAATGAAAGAAAGAAGAAGAAGAAAATTCGAACTGCAGTTGATCGTGCCGGAAGAACTCGATTGTTATATGTATATACGTATAGCGCCTATAATGTATAGAGTACTAGAAGTGTTGAAATTATATATATAAAAATTATTAAATACAGAAAGATAATAAAATTAATTATGAACATGTAAACTACGTATTTTAAACAAAAAGGACAAAAGGAAAAGAAAAAAAGAGAAAAGAGACAATTAAAATGAAACCTGCCGACGCGCGTAATTTTGCGGTGAATAATAATAATATCTGCAGAGTTCATAATGAATATGTATTAATTAATTATACCGATATACAATAGGAAGAATAATGAATGACAATTATTATATTGTACATATATAAATACATTAATATTATTATTACTATTATTAAATATAACTGATCGAATTATTTTGAAAAAAAACGAAAACGAAGAGAAGAAAAAGATAAATAAATTAGAAAAAAAAAAATCGGAGATTAATAAACGAATAACTGTACCGCTGACAGTTGCTGTAGTTTTTGCTGCTGTTGCTGTTATGCACTATTATACTGCCTGAACAATGATTATACAATATACAAATACAATAATTGTTTAATGAACTACAACAATAATAATAATTAATCATAAATAATTGAGTAACGAATAACTATCATTATAAATTCGATATTGAAATGATCATTATCCATCGTTGCATGCGCTAATACTTACAGGAGATAAATGAGGAGAACAAAAAAAAATTTTTTTTAAATTCTCATTATTATCCCTCATTAAATAACAGTACATATTCAAATGTTATTCGAGAGTCGTCATAAATAAAAGAAAAATTTATCGCATTAACATCATTTTATTTTAATTATTTATTCAATTTTTTATTATTATTATTATCATTATTCTTATTTTCTCTTCTTTCAAATAATTTTCTGTATTATCTACACATACTATAATAAGTCGGTCGAACAAAAATCGTAAAACGAAAAATAAAAAAAAAATAAAAAAAAACGAAACAGAAAAATTGGATGAAAAAATAAATACATATATACCATACTTTGTACTTTATATATGCTTATATATTGTTATATACTGCGATGATAAAGTACAAAGTTATACGCGGCAGCTATGACACATAACGTGAATGATAATTACAATTATTATCATTATCATTATTATTATTATTAATATTATTATTATTATTATTATTATTATTACGATCATGTTATATAGTACATCTGTGAATATTTTACATAACTGTATATGTATATTCTATATCGTGCGCATCGAAGATAAATAGAATATGTTGAAAAAGTTTTTATTTTTTAATTTTTTATTTCCAGTATCGAAACGCGTCAAAGGACACGGAAAAAAAAACATTTTTTTTAATCATCAAATGAACATCATAAATTATTGTATTGTACTATATAAGAGTGAGGAATTTTTTTTTATTCGACAAATTTTTATGAAAATTTTTTATGATTTTTTACAATATTGTACGTGTCGTACGTACATCGTATAGAATTCATATGAATGAAATCAATTTATGCCAGTTTTTATTGTGTAATGATGTAAAAAGTGATGAGATTTTTACATTCCATTAATCAATTTTTCGATCATATATTATCTACGAGTTTGTATAATTACGTATATAGGGAAGCCAGGACTGCCAACTACGAATGTGTATTACAATTTAGAAAATGATCGGAAGAGATGTACGAAGGTAAATGCGTTCAATCTCGCATTTAACTCTTCGGTTTTTATCGAACTACACATGTTTTTTTTTTCTCTTCATTTCATTTTCCGGAATTCGTTCGAATTGAAAATTTGGAATTGAGTTACGGAACGAAATTAAACCAGCTTTTCAAGTGTCTTGCGATTAACAGGCTCGAGTGTGAATGGAAAATAAAAAAGAAACGGTGGAAATAAAAAGAACGAATTAGTAGAATAATGGTAACAAAAAAAAAAGAAAAAATTCAAATTACATATACTCAAATACTATAATTTGCTTACTAAAATTTGTTCAATATTTGTATAAATTAAAAAAAGAACAATGAAAAAAAATGATATTACTTTTTTATTGGTGTTTTTTTTTTTTGCAAAGCTATATGTATTAAAAATGTTTTTAATGTTGAAACTCTTGTAGATTGGTGAATATAAATATATGTATATGAAAATTCATGAAAATAACAATTATTAGCTAAAGAATGAGAAAAAAAAAGATAAAAAAATTCAAACGCTTGGCATACATAACTTTACATCGCTTAAATGATATAGTGTATAACATATTATAGAATGAAAAAAAAAGAAATATTTTTTCGTGGATTTTTCAAAACTTGTTATCATGATATGAAATTCTTACAAATATAATACTGATAAAAATAATTAAAAAAAAAAATATATATATATATATTATATACACGATTATGCATGAGAATATCTCTTGGCGAGTAAAAAAAAAAAATGAGAGAAATATAAAAGTAAAGAGGAATATGAATTAAAGCATGAAATTATACGATATCAATGATTATAGTATAATAGTAATAATAATATTAAGAATAATAATAATGATAATAATATTGCATAGAGCTTTAAAAAATGATAATTATAACGAGGTATGATTATAAAAATATTAGAATTATTATTGCCCCGCAGATATTTCAATATACAGTAGTTGGATTTAATGGTAAAAATTATTATTATTATTATTACGTAGTACAAATGATGCATACATAAATAAATTCATATAGTAGATATAGCGAATGACGATTTTCGATTATACGATGATGGCGAAAGAATTATTTATGAGAATGAATATATATATGTATATTTAACGATCAATGATACGTTTGTAGTGGCCTTTGAATCAATTTAAATACTTATACACAAACAAACACATGTATGATTCTGTACTTTCAACTAGGTAATTCAAAAGTCGATGAATATAAAATTATAAAGAATCTGATACGGATAGTAACGATGCAATCAACGATGACGATGCTGTTGCAATTAAATTGATAAAATTGATTAATTGATTATAAATGCACGTTTCATTTTATGATATTGAAATCTTATATAAAGTGGCTTAAGAATGACAAATTATTATCGCATAGAAACAAATATTTTAAACATTGAATATGTCTAATATAGATAATTATATTGAATATTATATCGTAGGAGAAAAAATAAAATAAAAACAATTATCATACCTGTATGAACAAAACGCTTTAGTGAGTATGCAGGAAATTTTTATTCGCGTAAAATTCGATGCAACTATTATTGCGGTTCAGATAATATTTCACATCACGTGATTCCGAGACAAAAAAAAAAATGAATTTTTCGAACAAAAGGATAACCGATTATACCGATATGACTCTGTACAATGACGTAGGATAATAATGGTTGGCAGTCCAGGCGCGCAAAATACGATGTGCCAATATGCAATGCGTTTGACATTTTCAATTATCTCTGTTTTATTTTTAATTTTCTTTTCTTTTCTTTTTTGTTTCATTGTCTAAATACATTTTCTGTAAATAGAGGCGAGAGATTAATTCAATCATAGCATCAACATGATATTAGGTCGAATAATTGCGAATGAATTTGAACAAAAACTAAAAATATATCGATGTAGAACAACATGTTCAGATAGATAGGTAGGTAGGTAGGCTAGAAGCTAGCGAAATAGGTTGAAAAAATATTGAAAAAAAAAAAATAACAAATAAATAAAAAAAAAACAAGAAAAAATATTTAATAAAAAAGACCCACCAACGTCACACTCCGATGTTAATTAATTTCGTACGTACAGTCAATTATTACCGGGGTACAGCTTTACTCGATCACGAAATACATTTGAGCCATGAAATTTTCAATTTTTCAGTAGCATAAAATTAAAAGAAGATAAAAAAATAACAACCATCAAGGCACGTATAACATACAATGCATTTCCAAAGTTAATAATTCATTCGTCTTTGATAATTATCTTTACGATTAATTTTTTTTTTTTTCCTCTCTTCTCCCCCGCTCATTCCATGTTCATTTATTAATACGACGTCTCTTTGACGCAAAGCCGATGAGATGAAAAAATAATAACAGATAAAGAGAAGAAAAAAATTAAAGAGATTTCACAAGAAAAAAAAAAAACTTATGAAAAGAGAAAAAGAAAATTCTATCGCGATCTGACACAAATTAATTTGCAAATCGGAGAAACCATACGTGAACTCCATACAAGACTGAGGAGCCTGTAAATAGAAATCAGAAAGAGGAAGGAACAGACAAAAAAAAAAGAAAAAATACTGAATAAACCAACAAATGAATAAATAATAAAATAGAAGTTTATGATATATACTATTATCGATGAATAAAATACTATGGTATGACTATAGTGGAATTTGATATTATTAGTTGTTATAAGAGAATGAAATATGATATGAAATGAAATAATGAATGAATATGTATATTATGAGTAACTTTTTTTTTAGGGCAGTAATAAAAATAATGATAATAATAACACTAGTTATTAGAAGAAGAAGAAAAATGAATAAATAAATAACAAAACATGAATGATACAACAGGATTTATTACGTAAATAATAATAATAATAATAATTATAACGTACATGTACCTTCGTAACATATTATATATATGTATATATAAATATATACATATTATACATAATTAATTATCAATATTCGTAAACAGTAATTATAACATACCACTGAATTGTATATAAGAATTATGATTATTATTAATATGCCTATATAAATGATATTAAAGTAAAATTCAAATAACAATAATAATAATGCCGAGAACAAATATGGAAAAATTGTGAAAAAATTATAAAATTGAAAGAATGTATTAATAGTAGAATGTGATTAATTATTTTAAATAAAAACATAATACGTTTACATGTTGAAAGTTCGATCGCAGGTAGATTGTACGGTTGATCGATCGATTATTCGATCGATTAATTGTAAGATGATTGCTGACAAAAAGGGGGGAAAAAACCAATACCCAAGAAAAAATAATTATTGAGTAACCCCCTCAGAAAATATTGCGGTGTAATAAATAAAAATTAAAAGAAAAAAAAAAAACGAATAAACGATTGAACATGTATTGTAACTATACTGTTTTAGTAATAAATGAATAAAAAAGTATAACAAAAATTATTTGAAGATTTTAAAAATAACATAGTGTTATTTCTGACAGGAAACTGTCAGTTTTTTGGTGTCTTTCCTTCTACTCTCTTACAGTTACTGACCATCATTTGAAAATTTGTTTTCGATTACTGTCAGTTAGTACTCTTCTTTGACATTACTGACTTAGGTCAATCACTTTCGGGTTTCCCACTTTTTAACAACCGCGTTAGTTTGACTTTTTGACCATCTACAACCTGCATTACCGATGCTCCTGAACTACCCTTACCAAACGCACCCTCTCACAGACCTTCTCTGGTTGCAGATAAAGTAAATTTCTTTTTTACTCATGAAGAAATGCGACGTCACATCGACAGGGGTTGCAAAAAATGAGGACGGTACGGAATTTCGGTTTTTCAATTCATTCGCTATTCATGAAATCCGAAGAGTCGATGATTTTCCAGTGGACATTAGTTAATATAAAAAAAAAGCATTATAACCCACATGTGAACAATAATTTATAGTATTTTTGAACATCAATCAAAATCGGTTTTCTGACTGTAAATGAATCAGTGGTTCGGTTCGGAACATGGTGTAAAAAAATTTCGACACATGACCTACGCGTCACGATTAACCGAAAATTAGTTGTCAAAAAATGTTTTTTCCCACGAAACTCGTGCTCGGGGTTATAGGTTGTAAAATAAACGTAGAAAAGATAACGAGCTTTTAGAAGTCTTGTTGTCTTTCTCACTTTTCGTTTTTGGTGGATCTGTAAAATCGGTCGCATTTTGACGAGTCTGAAAAGTCGTTGAACAACCCATACCATAATATTCCGCTGTCAACCACTGAAAGCAAGTCCATTAGCCCTCGGGACTCGTGGTAAAGATCGCATGCCTTACCACCGCGCAGATCACGATTATGATTATGATGAGGGTTTCAAATTTAACAAAATGTACCACTGCTCTTTTTTCTTTCTTCTCCTCTTTATCTTTCTATTTGAAATAGCGAATTGTGTTCGCCGTGAAATGGTATACGAGGCACTCCCTCCACTTCTGTTCCAGAACAAAAAAAAAGAAGAAATAGAAATAAAAAGAAAACCAAAAGTGAACATAACTTTATTCATAACTCGATGGGTTTTTTAAGTTTGATTTCTAGAATATCTTGGACCCTCCAGAAGAGTGAAAAAAAAAAAGAACTACTCGATAATCCGACCTAACGGGTTCGTCTTCTCTTATTGAGAACGTTCAGCCCTTGAGAGAGTAGAAAAAAAAAGCAGAAAATCAAATATCAAAAAATCAAAAATAAAATGAAAAGAAGATGGGGGGGTTTAAAAACTACAAGAGGTGTCGCGATGCGTCGCGTGATTCGAATTTTTGATCTGATTCAGGCGTCGCGACGTATCCGCAGCGTCAAGTCAGTCAGTTTTGTAAGTTATTTGAGTGAGAAAAGGACTAACGCAAAGATGGAGTGAGACGAAGGATAAAAGTGAAAAAATAGAAAAAAGGCAAGGATAAAAAAAAAAAGAGAGATCAAAGAGAAGAGAACAGAAAAAAAAAAGAAGAAATGCGAGCGACGCGAGTCTCGCCGGGTTGTCACTCGACACCAAATCAGACAGAATCTGTCAAAAAACTGTCACCCAGGGACAATGATGGTGACGTAGGATACTTTCGAGCTAGCTGCCCAGCAGCTCTGCACTTATATATACATGTATATACTTTGGGATTTTAACAACGCCTACATGGGTCTTCAAATATGCTGTATACATATGTGTTTGTATATATGTATAAGTTATATTTCTGAGTAGCTACAACAGATATGCCGCGAGCGGGCAGTTCTATATATCCTATAAAGCACCCCGCATGTCTCCCCCATAAGTATATATATGTATATATACACATCTATATAGGTCCCCATCGAGGGGACCGCGTTATAGGTGGGCCCAACTTTCTATATATATTTGACACCTTCCTGCACAGCCTAATAAAATAAAATACCTCGAGGAATGTGGTCTCAAAGTAGTGGTATGGCAGTTCCATATACTATAATAGTAATAGTATACAGTAATAGTAGTGGAAATGAGTGAAACTTAACTTACCAATATTTGTAATAGATACAAGCCTCATACTTCCTAATTTTTTTAGTTTTTGGTTTTTCGCTCTCATTTTATTCCGATTTCTTTCTTTAGCGATCGAGATCGCGATCTGTAAGGATCTAAAATAGTGCAATCTCTTCTGCGACGATTCAGTATAATACGGTGTAAGTAAACCAATTAGTTTCCATTACACGAAACTGATCGCTTTTTTTTTGTCATTCTTTTTTTTCAATCGCCTTAAGATTTTCGTCCAACCTAATTATACATCGAATCTGGTTCTCATTGACTTTTTTTTTCTAAAGTTTTGTCTTCTCATTTATGGGAAACTATGATAATGTGCAGGTAAATTATAGTTGTCGATACAATATACTATACGTTGAAAAACGAAAGAATAGAAAATAAAAAAATAATAATTGGGTTAATCGCAATTTGCGCCGGATCAAACTTATATGACGTGTGATAATTAAAAATATTGATTAAATCATAGACTGTAAAATATTTATGTGGGGGTGATACGAACCTTTATTCGCTTTTGTATACCTATATATTGTACGTTTGTATAATATGAGAAGTGAAAATATTGTATAGCCGTCGATATAGAGCCATAAGGAAAAGAATAGCCGGGTGTTGGACGTTGACGACGATCAGGGCTTATAATATCGTCGACAATACAACGTGTAGATATATATGGATATATTTCTGAATAGCGCATATAACTGCGGAGAGTGCAGGGGAGTTTCTGCAACAGAAGCTATTATATACTATGTACGTACGTACATGATTTTATTTTTATATATACATATAAAGGCCATATAGATATAGTTTTTGATCTGAAACGAAAAGGCGTGTAATAATCGCGGTTGTGCGGACTTTTGTATTATGTATATATGTATACCTATGCAAAGATACATATAATGTACACATTGATCTACGAGGTATGAAAATTATTCCGTCAAACATTCGAGACTCGGATTAATATTGCGTGAAGGTGTGAAACTGGCCGCGCGTATGCCAGCTGAGTGGGCTTTGGAAGTTGTTCGTTTGAAACTATACGCTCGTGTAATTTTTGAGCTTAGGTCGAAGTCTAAACGTCAAATAGACTTTAAAAAGTAGATATATAAAAAGTTACCCAAAACCTGATCTGCAGGTTTTCATATGTCTATATATATGTATGCATCGTGTACATATATCATCCCGGAAATTCTCTGAATATTTATACCTATACCGCAAATTGCTGAATCGATCCCGAAGGATCTGATCCCGATGAGCCGATGGGAATTAATTTTTCTTACCAGACACGTTTAATTTTATCAACTAACGCGTTTTTTTTTTTTTCTTTTCTTTTTGCTATTTCATCTTATTTTATCGCAGGGATACGATATGCGTTACCTATATATACACTCCCGTGGGACCATCCGAAGATTCAGTTTCAACGGTAACCGCAGCAATAACGATAACAACAATGATACAACAACAACAACCAACAATGAAAACAACAATGATTGTAACAAAGCGCGAAAGGCGGGTTCCCCTCGTTCCCGGTTCCCGCAGTTTCCCCTTCGGGAGACCCTCGCGAAAAATCCCCCGCCGGCTTAAATATCCCCTCCCGAATTTTGTACTATGTGCTTTCCGCAGAAACAGGAGCGGCAGCGGCGGCGGTAGCTCCCTCCCCGATATTTCTATCCCCGTTTGGAAAACGGGAAACTGGAATATTCCCTCATAGAGCGAGAAGGAGGTACAGAATCTCTCGTTTAAACCCAACGTGTGAGACGAAGACAAAAAATTATCACGAGGGGACCTCCCAGCTGCGTCTAGTTTCCGTAGCGCCCGCCCAATAAGATTCTCTCTGGCCAATAGGAGTTACAGATGGCGGCCATTTTGGTCCATACGGAGGCTGCGCTGTTGAAGAGGAGTGGGACTCAATAAACGTCGAGTAAAGCCATCGACCTCTGTAGGTTCGTTCCTCTTCCACTCGCCGCCGCTAACTACTGGAGTTTCAAACTGATCAGCGCGCGCCGTTCGGTTGTTACGATATCAAACAGATCTCTTTCTCCCTCTCGCCACGTCCATTACTTCCTTTTTTTTTCTCCCTCTTTTCTTTTGGTTTTTTTTGGTTGAAATTATTTTCTTTTTTTTTTTCATCTCATTTTACTTTTCTCCCTCTCACTTTTCTTTCTCTGTATCTTTTATTTTTCATCAAATTAGAAAAATAATATTAAATAATTATTATCATTATTACTTCTCAGTGGTGGGGGAATGTTGATCGATCCCAAGGTGGGGGAAGCGAATTTCCCCTTTTTTTCTTCCCCTTTTCTCATCCCCACCATCCGCGGCGTCTAGCTTTTCTACTAGTAGAGTTCCGGTTCTGCTCCTCGCGTACGTACAAGTTTTTAGTTGTTAAGAACCAGAGCGCTGTTTAACGGTGAAATTTCAAACTAAACCAAAACCAGGAGGATCCCTCACACGAACGGGAGAGAGGATCACCAGGCGGCCCTCCTAACGCGAACGTACCTCGAGATTCGAGAGCCCAGGCTACCCACGAGTCTTTCAGTTTATAACGAGACGAACACCTACTAACTTTACGTTCACATACGTTCGTTAAAATTTCTTCCTTTTTTTTTTTCTACTACTTAAAAAGTACGGTAATCACATACATATATATGTATATATATATATACATACACACACAGGGGAGCACATACATATTTCGCTATTTATAAACACACACACATATATATATATATATACATATATTTCTATGTATTACATAACATGTATACCTACGCCACGCGCGTTAAATAATAATAATAACAATAAGAATAATAATAGTAATAACAACAGCAATAAAAAATATAACAAACGAGTTTAAACTGATTAAATAAATTTTCGAAAAGTTGACGCGGTTTTCTTCGTTCTTTTTCTAATTCAATTGTTTTTCAAACATAATTGGTTTTTTTCTGGTTCATATAAGTGCATAGATAATACCGTACGAAAAGGAGAGAATTCGAGAAAAAGGAAAATCTTTGATTAAAAAAAAAAAAAAGAAAAAGAAGTAATGAATGAACATAAATCCAGTGAATGAAAATAAGAATTGTTTCGGGAAGAGTTGATAATAAATTAAATAAATATAAAATGATAATTATTTCGTTTTTAGAACGTCTTTCTTTTTTTAAACATTTAAACCAGATTCTTACGTTCCAAATCTTGTACGTTATAAAGTTGATTCGACGATCGATTTCAAGAGTAGTCGGACGTACTACACGTTTCGGTGTCGTTTAGTTGTTGCGAATTTGAAAATTTCGGATAAAGGTGAAAGAAATAGCAACGTTCGATTCTCGTGGACGACTCATAATAGCTTCTTTTTTCATTCTCTTACGTTATTCGCCATTGCCACATTGTCACATTGATGATGTTTAATAACACCACGCGACGAAGTGTTACAATTCAAAGGTGAGGATCTGGTTGTCATAATGATTATTTATCATCGTCATTATTATCATCATCATCATCATCATTATCGTTACACCTAACCTGTACATTGTATACTAGAGAGTTTTCGTTTTCTTTGACACACACATACCGAGTAGGTATACACGAACTACAGAGCGTCGGACACGCGTTTGTTTGACGTTCATTCTATATCAGTTTTGGTCCGACCATCGTATCGTAAACACGCGTTTATTATATTATATTACATTCTTTCGCATTGAAATAATACGAGACGTAATTATTCGAACGATGTTTCTTATAATTAGTTGTATTTAAAAATGGGAATAACAATAATTAATTAATTAATTAATGAAAATATGATAAATACTTAATTAAACTTATATTCTCACGTATTAAACAACCGAATTAATTATTTGTTTTTGTTTTTTCTTCAATTAAAACAATCAATTATAACAATACAGTGGGTGCGGTATATGCATGTACATAAATAACGAGGGCATTAAACGAATGATTATCATAATTGTTGTTGTTATTATAATTATTATTCTTATTATCCAGTCATTTAATCAATCGTAACGTGATTCTCCAGTGATATTATTACATGTATATTTCAAACTCCTGCAGATGAGATATAGAGCACCCGTCGTTGGAAATTAATCGATGTAATAATATAATTATAAAAAACAAAAAGCGTTAATTTATCGATTGATTAATCAATTAATTAATTGATTTTTTAAAGTAAGCTGTGACTGCCGATGGATAAAATTGCGCATAAATGAACAGTTGTTACACGTTAAATATACTATATATAAAAAAAATAAATGAATCGATCGATCGAATTAAAAATTGATTAACAATCGATCGAAAACTCCGAGAGATTTTGTTTCTTATAATAACATCGCGTGAACATCTGAACAGTCTTATTAATATTATCATAAAAAATCATCATCGTGACGTGTGCTGTTGTACCTGTATTAAAAAGAACAATTATATAAATTGAAAAGAAGGAAGAAAGTAGGCGGGAAGGAAAAGAAAAAGGACGACGCGCGACGCTGCGAGACGCGCTGAAACGGTGAGTAATTATTTATTTCCCTATAATTTCAAATTCCTTTTTTTGTTTTCGAATCTCAAATTGTTTCTGAAAAACCGAATAGATTCGCCACATATATATTTATGTACAAGTTTGTCGTAATGAACATTTTTTTTCTCCCACATCAATGTTTGCCAAATTTTGTATAATGTATAAGACCCTGTGACGATATTTGGAGAATCTGTTGGACGTAATTAGTTGATACTTTTGAATTTATAATAGAAACGCTCAAAATTCTCCACACATACGACCGTCGACCATATAATATTTCGTACGATAAACCGATCCGGGCGTCCTTGACGTATGGGTACGTATATTACCTGAATATAATACATATAAATATAACACACGCGGTTGTATACAAATATAACAAGAGAAATGGATTGGAAAAAAAAATGAAGAAGAACTACGACGATATATAAATAAATGTATAATATGTTACACATAATTTTGCAGGCCAGAAGGATATTACATTTCATACTAGATTTTCGTCTTGTTAATAAGTTTCTATACCCCGGTTATCATCATCATCATCATCATCATGATCGCTATAATCCGATGCGTAATTTGAGTCCGTTGAACTTATTTATTTACCTATTTAGTTTTCTTTTTTTTTGTTTTTTAATGAAACGTAACCAGCTGAAATTTATTAAATTGCAGTACATATAGGATTTATCATTTTACCGAGGTTATTAAATCGCATATAGGTAATTTTCCTCGTCTATACCATTTCGATAATTTAATAGTTATGATATGAGTAATTCATGTACGACACGTATGTATTGGTACACATAACGTTGTTCACGGTGCAAATGAATGGTAAAAGAGATGAAAAAAGTGGAAAAAGGAAGAAAAAAAAATCGTGCTACGTCATTTACGGTAATCATCATCAGCTTGATTTAAACACTCGCCGCGCGCGTAATTGTACGTAGGTACAATAAGAATAAGAAGAAAACGAAAAAACCAAAAAAAGGTTTTTATTGAAATTATTCTAATGTACATCATCGAGAATGTAATTTGAGGACAAAAATTAACAAATTATTAGACGTAAGCTGAAAAAGAAAATTGAAATTGAATTTTTCTTTATCACGTATGGTGCAGAATGACGACTGTACTGTATGTATTTTTGATAAATTTTTTTCTTTTTTTTGCAAAGGATATATCATGAGAATTATATATAGGTACACGTGGGTAAGCTAAGAAAAAAATAATGAATCGAGTGAAGAACAAAAGCAAAAAAAAAATGGAAAGAAAAAAAAAAGGCGATGGTAGCGCGCAGGAGGAATTAGAAGCGACTGACCTATGGCGATCACTCCGCTATGGTATATTTATAGTGTTAAGGATTGAGAGGAGTGCACAGAGAGAGGCAACCGACGGGGGGCTCCCGTGTCACGACGCCCGGGCCGTCGGTCGTCGCACGGAGTGCAAAGGGGAATCCCCCGCGGTGAGGGACATGAAGACGTCACTCAGGAACGGGATCGACGGGGATATCTCTTCTCTGTATAGGCCATGCGGTCGAAATTTAAACGAACGAACGTACGAACAGACGGATGGACGTAGGACGAAACCAACAAACGACAAACCGGCCGACCGCGACTGGACTGACCAAATGCGTTCGAACGCGCTCGACCACGTTTGCTTCTTTCCTTTTTTCTTTTTCTTTCTTTAAATTTTTGTCTTTTTTTTTCGATTCTTCCTCTTCTTCTTGGTTTTTTTCTTCTTCGCGCGCCCCCAAGTCTGCGGATGCGTAGGTACGTACCTATATATACAGCGACGTAAAATATACCGGAGAATTTTTTTATATATTATATTATACATATGTATACGTATATTATTATCTATCTGGTCGGATTGCACTTTGCATAGGTATACGTATAACCTAACAATAATTTTGGATCTTAGGTATATCGTGAGTCAGCTGCACGTGACGAACGGACAAACTTAAATTCTATGTTATCGATGGTGCTAAAGATGCAGCACCATACAAATTTGTCCTTTAAAATAGATTTCGAATTTTCCGGACGATCTGCACCGACGGCCGGGATTTTTTGTTGTGGGCTACTTATAGCTGTGCAGTCCGCAGTCCATGGGAGGTCGAGTGTTTCGGGGGTGGAGAGGTGAGGGGTTTGGGGGCCTGTGGGTTGGGGGTTGGTGTCGCCCCTTGAGGCAAATTCGTGCACCATGTTATATGCATACAATAGCTGTCGTCCGTATAAGCGCAGCAGCAGCAGCAGAAGCAGCAAAAGCTATGTACCCATACCTACCTAATGCCATAACAGTGAAGACCCCCGTGGCGGGTAATAACGAGCGGTTATTGTCGCCGTGGAAAACAGCTTTCATTTTTAATAACGTCCCAAGGAAGGCCTGCCAAGAAGAGGATCCCACCCTTGAGATACAATCGGAAGACCGTACGAAAAAATGTAATTTCCGAAAAACGCTCATTTTCTTTCTAGGGTATGACATAAACTATTTTTTTTATCTGTAACAAAAACGGCGCGCGGCAGCAGCAGTTTGCGAAATTTTGAAAATCGAAGACTTGAAAGAAGCTTCGCTGTCATAAGATTTCTGTTCAAATTAAATAATTATTCCTCAGGCGGATAAATCAACTTTGACAAATTATAGTCAATTCCTCGAGTAGGTAATCGATGATAACAGGATTTGGCCTGTACATAGAAATTGAAACCGATCAAATTTATAATCTCCTATCACTTCGAAGCTTTTCGAGTTTACAAATTGATACTTATTACATCCACATACATCTAAGTAAGATAATTTTGTTCAAATGTTTCTAACACACATCTTTTCTCTCATTAAATTAGGGTCAGCCGTCGTTCCTGCATCGCGTACATGTATGCTATAGTATATAATATACATACAAATAAGTACATATAGGTATATACTATAAGTATATACAAACGTACATACAATACAAGCTGCACACGGTATCTCCATCACTACCGCAGCTGCTGGCCGCTTCTGTTGCTCCATGCTTATAATATGCCATGTCCCGGGCTATACCGAACTGCAGGGTTCACGTAGGGGCTAAAGTACGTACACGGCGCAAGCTTTTTTAATTTCTCCATAGCTATCTAAAATGTTTCATAATAATAAAGGTATAGATAATAATATTAATAATATCATCGTCATCGTATAATCGCGTTACTTAAAATACATGCGTACGTGTGCGAGGTATGTGAAACAAAATTTTCCTTTTCTTCCTTTTTTTTTTTCTTCTCTTTCGGGATCCAAAGTTCTTATTGTAATAATTTTTTAACACGGGAATTTCACACTATTTTATGATATGTAACGGGGTGTATATTATCTATACTCGGGAGAAAGTAATGGGAAAAAAAAATAAAATAAAAACCGTAGCGTTTATTCCAACATTCCACATAACGTACGTATAATATAATATAAATTTTTGTTTTATATTGCCCATAGAAAAAATAATAATATCTAATAATAATAATTTCTTTGGTTTTTTTTTTTTCTTTAAATTTTTGTCGCAAGTCGTATAAGAAACCATTTTCCGATTTTTTCATAAAATAATGAACAACTAGAGAAAAGACTGAAGTTTTTGTTTTAAACTTTTGATCGCTTTTTTGATGATCTATAATGATCTATACAGTCTATGATCGTGAAATGTGAATTATTTTTCACGTATAAGATTTATTTTCGTGAAAATTTTCTGTATCCTTATGATATTTGTTTCGCGGCATATTAGATATATGTAGAGAAGCTGAGCGAAAAGAAAAAAGCTGACAAACAAAAATAAAAAGAAAGAAAGGAGGAGGTGGAGAAGAGTTGAATTTTTTGAATGCTCTTAAGATAGATGCGATATATGCGAAGGTTTATATATATATATATTGTAAAATATATATGTATATAGATAGGATATAACCAAGGTGTCGTTTTCAGTCAGCGTATCGGGGTGGGTACATATCTCTTGTAGTATAGCTTGATGCTGCCGCCGCCGCTAACTTCACATCGCACTCTGGAGCGCGCAGGTGTGTAAAGTAGGTGCGGTGCACGGGCAAAAGCAGAAGCAGAAGCAGTTCTCCAATATATGATATCGGGTTAGGTTTGGTTAGAATTCGGGAGACGAAGAGATGAGGCTATACGGAGGTATCGTAGCAACTCGACTCGAAAAAGAAGAAGAAGAAGAAGATGAAGAAGAATAAGGAGAAGGGTGAAAAGGACGGCGCGGAGCGAAGTGCCTATCCTTATTCCAAACCTTATAGTAGAGCGCTTTTAGAACGGCACTGCTGTGCATGGATGCTGTGTTATATGTATGGTGGTTACTGTTGCACCGATGACCATACGCTGCTAGCGGGCTGCGTCAGAGGATAGCGCGAGCGAGAGAGCGAAGCGAAGGCGAAGCTAGCCAGCGCGGCGAGCGCGGGGCGGCATATTTCATCCATTGTCGCTCCTCAACTCCGGCGGCGGCACTTTTCAACTTTTTATAGAGATTTTTATACCGCTATATCTATATACGAATGTTAGACGGTGTAACTTGCGGCGAGTTGTTGTTGTGCAGGCGACTCTCATATACCTATACGCGTTATGGCTGTATGGTGGTAGTGGTGGTTGTGGTTGTTTAGCTCCTGCGGGAATATCACCGAGAATGCCGGAGAGAAGAGGAGCTGAGGGAACGACGCGAACGTTCAACGTTCAACGGGGAGAGATGAGGAGATCCTCTCTCGCGCGATCTTTGAATGTTGGATATGAATAATAAGAACGGGTTTTCCTTGAGTTCTCTATGCGCGCTTCGCTTATAACCTTTCGTTATTCTCATTCCCTACCTTCCATCGTTTCTCACTTCGCGTTGCAACGCAGTGCACTTTGACGTTGAATTTTTTCCATTCCAAAGAAATTATCTTCCTCATTTCATATGAAATTTTTGTAAAAATTAAATACAATTTTCAGTTCTTCCCTAATCGGTAAAATTCGTAAAGTACATTATATTATATAATATTTCACACGATTCGATTGGTAACCTTTTTTTCTTTCAGTGATGAAAAATTTGAAATCCAGTTCAATTTTGTACGAGCAGTCAATTGTTGTACCCGCATATTTTTTGGATATATAGATCGATCGATAGATTAGAAAGCGCGAGAATTATTTTATACAACTCCTTGTAATAGCCCATATAAAAATGCAGATTCCGACGCAACGAGAATTCGCCCCTGGACGGAGCGAAGAGCGTCGACTGTCCGACTGTCCGTTTCGGGTTTCTTTTTCATTCCCTCTTTCCTCCCTGATCTCGCGCCTTTCGGCGGTGTCCTCTGTGTGGGTGCAGCGGCATCGTCGTGTTCAGGTGGGAGGGAGTTAAGGGGTGAAAGGATCGACGGGCATATTTTACCTTTATGGGCGTTCGTCGCTACTGTGCCTTCCGATCCCCAATGTCATGCGCGCATATGGAAGAAGCAGGAGACGAAGAAGAAGCAGAGGAAGGAGACGAAGAAGATAAGGTGGAGGACCGTGCGGCTTCGCTTTTTCTCTTCTTTTCTCCTTTCCTTTCGGCTTCTGAGATATATCCTAACCATATCCAACAACACCACGATCGCGCTTATAAAACTGGCCATTAAGCGCGAGGTACCTCCTATACATCCACCGCGTTTGCAGCTAACCATAATATAATTTCCCGTATAGGTATGCGGATGATTTCTAATACTGGTAACATTTATAGTTTGACACGGCCATCGGGGGCCGCATACCTATACTTCTTATTGCAGCTGTTCCTTATTACTATATAATTGGCGCGTAATTCTATGTAAGGTTATGCACTTCATTTTTACATCGATCCCGTATAATAAGGTGTCTTTTCC
The DNA here is from genome assembly GCA_963932425.1 of Athalia cordata. Lineage (NCBI taxonomy): Eukaryota > Metazoa > Arthropoda > Insecta > Hymenoptera > Athaliidae > Athalia > Athalia cordata. The sequence goes on from OZ010627.1 coordinate 5,965,217, forward strand.
TATAACATCTCATTAATTAATTCTAGCGCGCGGTATCCAATTTTCATAAGCTGAACAGCTCTTCTTCTTTTTTTTTCTTTTTTCCTTTTTTTTTTAAATCAACGATCCTACGCCCGGTACAATCTCAATTGGATTATAGGTGTACAGGTATTGAAGTTTCTCGCTACCTGCATTATCATTCCTTTTTTTTTTGTTTTACTTTTCTCAAAATTATCTTGATCAATTTACCACCGATGACGATATATTAAAACGTGCATATCCAGATGATGGCGCGATTTTTTTCGACGATAGTTTTCGAGTCTTCATCGAAAAAATTTCACTCCACCGACGATCACGTTCTCGCTATATCGCGTTAAAGATATTCCGAAGTTGATGTTAAAGCGCTGCAGCGCATATATAATCTGAAGAGAAGATCTTTTTTGTATTTCCATTTTTACCCATATCTCTCTTATATACCCTTCGCGTCGTCATTTTTGATGGTTTTTTTTTCTATTTTTCTCCCGTAATATGTCTTTTTTTTTCTTCTCCTCTTTTTTTTCTTACCTTCTTATTTTAACCGAAGATATTTATGGGTGTAGTTTGTGACCCGCGCGCGCAGGCTTCGCGCTTCACCTCCCTTAATTAACGATTGTGCCACCGAACCTCTGCGCGTTCTCCTCCTCTCCCTCCTACTCTTCACTACCGTCGCTCCCTCGTGATGTTATTTTTTTTTCTCTCTCTTCACTCTTCCTTTCCCTCCTTTCCTCTCTCTCTCTCTCACTCACTACTTCTATAACGTATATACCTTATGTACTATACCCGTAACATATATATATCTACATACCTATATGACACGTTCCGTTCCTGCGCTGCCGCGGTATACATAATCTAAAATACTCCTATATGTATACATAAATATATATATGGTGGCACATATTATAGCGCTGCTGCAGGTGTAGCGGTATTCAGGCGGATATATTATATCTATAATACTTGGACATCGTGATACGTCGAAGAAAAAAAATTCTCTTCTCTTTTTTTTTTGCGCATTTCGATAGCGCGCAAAATAATTTACCAATACGTGTCTGACATGATATATGTATATAGCATGTATGTATATGTGTATGAGAAGACCTTCGCAATTCGGAAACGTCGTACGTAGTATACATATAATGTACGATGCGTTTAGTAGGTCGTGTGTAACGATCTAATTTTGATCACGTGACACGTGATGGTACATATATACTATTATAGATGTATATAGATATCCGTTTCACTTATATACAGGTCGTAGCGATAAAAAAACAAAAAGCTTGACGTGACATTTTCGTCCCTGCAACCTACATTTTTAGGATAACCTATAGGTATATTATATGTAAACGTAGGTATATATTGAGTTAATTCTGGATGATTCGCATTTTTGGAGCTTCGTTAATCACGTGGCTGAAACTTCTGTGTGTATAAATTAAATAAAACTAGAAGAAGAAGGAAAAAAAACGAGCAGATGAAAACGAAATGGAAAAAAAAAGGTGGATATTGAACTGTGGATCGATCGGTAAAAAGCACGAATTTTCGGGAGACCATATTCAAAGGTCAATGCATCTCTAATTCCGCTTTTTTCCGTTTTTTTTTTTTTTATTTCTCGTCCTATACGGGGTGTCTCCTGGATGAACTGCAGGGAGAATATATCTTGTAACGCGAAACGACGCGATCAACACCCCGTGAAATTCGGCGGCTAATGCTCTCTAAAAGCTTCAGAGTTAAAAGCAGAGAAGGGAAAATGTCCCTGAAAAAAGATAAGGTAAAAGAAAAAGAAAAAAAAAGAAAAATTTTTCGGACAAAAAAGGGAAAGCGTGAGGGAAAGCGGAGATGGGAAAAAAAGAAAACAATGGTAATAATAATAACCTCCTTATATACACCCTTTGTAAGTTTTTTAGTGAATCAACCCTTGGGATTTTTTTTTCGTTTCATTTCATTTCATTTTTTTACTTGTAACACGAAAAGGTAATTTTGCAGCAGAAATTGTACGAGGGATATCACTTAACGTAATATGATGTTTCTTTTTTTTTTTTTTATTGAATTTTTATGGCGTGTAAAAATATCAACTCTGTTCTTTAAGAATTAAGAGGTTCTTTTTCTTACTCGTTATCGGGCGTGATTTTTCACCGCATGATATTATAGAGTGAGGAGAAATTGTTGTAAAGAGAAACTTACACGAATCGAGGGCTGAAAATTTTGGAGGTTTTGATTCGGGGTTGTACGATACAGTGGGGTGGGTACGGTTGGGTTTTTGAGTCGCGAATCACGAGTGAAGAATCATGAATTGGGGAGGGTGCGAAACGGTCTTTTATACACCGTATACGGTTCACCAATAAGGGGGTTTTGTCCCTTTCGCATCACGTGGTAACTCCTAGTGCTCGAATATATACTTCAGTACCTTCCTACGTACCTATGACGTTATTATAACCCCATAGCTCGAAGGTTCGTACGGTTCAGTTGACAATATCAGTACAGATTATCAGTGGAATACTTCAGAGGTTTCTATATTACATATACCAAGGTATGTCAAGAGGAACCTTTTTGGCACTCCACATCCTCTGACGATAGAAAACTTCAAGTCATTTGGAATCAATATGACATGTATCTAAAGGTTCTTACGATTTTTTAAACTCGCCTGAACTTTGCTACAACAAAAAAAAAAAATTAATGGACAAATAATGACGGCGACGTGACAGTTTCTTCTTCTTTTTTGTTTTTTTGATTTTTCAATTTTGAGACACTTTACATAGAAAAAAAAAGCTCGCTCGGACAGAAATATTTTTTTTTGGCTTCAGAAATATTAAGATCTTTGAAAAAAAAACTCACTAAACGATTTTCTGTTTTGTCAGATTTTGTTACCACGCGACAGGCGAATGTCCTCACTCCCAGGATATATTATAGCGAAAAACGAATACCCAGGGGTATTTCGAACCCGCAGGAACACCATAACATCGGCAACAGTAATTTCATGGTACACCATGAAATGTTTGTTGTGTTTGTTCACAGATTCGTACCAACGAGGCGCTATATAACATGTATAGAAACCGAGATAGAAACAGTATTGTACTGTCCCCATGGGTTATGGGGTATGTCGGAGACAACATATAGCCAAAATGTCCATTCCAGGTATAAAACCGTAAGGCGTTTCGTAGTCGTACGACGAATGTTGTACTTCAAGGTCTATGTACCTTCTCACCTATTTACTTCGAATAATATATAAAGTTCGAGAGTAGGTAACTATATATGTATACACTATTTTGTGACGGTGTAATTTTGCTGGTTAGTTACTATAGAGAAAAATTTTTGCTTTACCTCAAAACTACGTGCGGTAGGATAAACCGTAACCACCGAGCGCACTGCAGTCTATGGGGTATGATGATTATTTTAGGGGTATAGCTGCAGTGGGTACACCTCAAACTATACAAAGCGACGAGATACGTATCTGGATATTACCAGACCTTCATTTTTGGAAAATGACGCGGGGACATTCACAGCTATGAAAAAGTTCACCAGCCCGTAAAGTGATGCAAAGTAGGAAAAAGGTATAGGTACGGGGGACTTCTCTTTTACCATGGAACACCGCGATCAACGGGCAACTTCAGATAGGTAGGTACGTATAAGTATAGGCGTACCGGGTCTTCTGGATGGGCTTCTTTTCGGGAATATATACCTACCGGGACGACCGGCTAAGTGGGAAGGAATTAAAGGAACAGGAGAGGAATAAAGAGAAAAAAAAAGAAGAAAGTAAAAACGACCCGTAAGTAGCCAGTTTCTCGCACCCGGAGCGACGAACGTCAACCACTGGTACAAGCCGCAACTATATTATCTGATCGCTTTTTAGTTTCTTTTCTGTCTTTTTTTTTTTTCTCAAAAAAAGAATTGAACTCTCAATGATGCCGAGTTGGGAAGATGAAAAAGAAAAATAAAAAAACGAATGAACTTGAAACAATTGAAGTCAAATTTTTGGAAGCACGTCTATTTTCGGGACAGACGTTTCCCGGAGTATTTTGGTTGAAAATTTTTCTTCTTTTTCTCTTTTTTTTTTTTTGTTTTGGGTCCACGTCAATTCTTGAGGAAAGATTGCAACGGGGAGATTCCTTGGTGTTGTATATGAGATTTTTAGTTTGGTTTTGGTGTTTGTTCTTTGGATTATGGTTGCGGCTGGACTTTGGTGATCTAATTTCAAAGATTTCATCTACCTCCTCATCTTCGGCTTCACATCTTCGGATCAGGGTGTTAGTCCGTGTGGGATTTTAAGCGGGATTATATACTTTTTCTTTCTTTCTAGACACATAATACCCGACATGCTGCGGGTTTGTAACGCGTAACCATCGTCATAATCGTAACGCCATATTGATGATGAATTCGCAAAAATCTCACCCCTTCCAACAATCTACGTTATACATACCATTGTGTAACCGTCAGCATCCGTGTGCAGGCACTGCAGGTATGCGTGTGCTGCAGTCGCGGCAGGAAATATAAATTTTATAAAAATACCTCCACATGTATACGGGGGTTGCTCGCGTTATGGGGGTGACGATACTTCGGCGTGATATATATAAAGTATATGAAGGGTCCGTTTCGTTCATTTCGACCGACCGTCCGTCCGTCCGTTCGTCCGTCCGGTTCGGTCTCCATTCATAACTTTCCTCTATAAATTGTTATACTGCTGCACTACCACCGCATCGTTTCTTTAGAATCATACCCATGTCTTCCTTCGTCCTCGACTTGGACTTCGACTTCGTCTTCGGTCTCCGCTCTTCGGCTTCTTAACACACACGTGCCGTATATAACTTCGAACGTAAATCCGTGTGTGTATAATAAGGTGTATTTTATATACGTATATGTGTAGTTTTCCTTCAACGTTCTTCTTCTTCTTCTTCTTTTTTTTCCTTCGTTTCAATTCGTTTCCTTTTTTTTTTTTCACCATTTTTTCCTAACCTCTTCAACGTGAGAACGACGTTCAAAATTTCCTTTTCTTCCCCTTTAACTCCCTTCAACTTTATATGTATTGTATATATATATTTTTTTTTACCGCCGACCCATTTCTTCTTCCTTTCTTTCTTTTTTTTATCTAGTTTTTGGATTCTGCCCTTTTGATACGAATCTGATTTTTTTTCTTTTTATTTTCAAGGGGAAATCGGTGAATTTATCGTGTCAATTATAAAGATTCATCAACTTTTTATTCTATCAATTCTGATCCTTATATAATTGCTATTCACATGTATTGCACATAATATTATGTATGTGTGACCGCAGGACTTGTATATTAAGCAATAAACGCCCTGCAGTTAGCCGGTTATTACCCCATTAATGATTATTATTATCATGCCGAAAGGATATTGCTGATTGTATTAACTAAGATCCTATACATATTATACACGGAAGAAGGGATGCACCCGCAACGTTTCTCAAACTACCCTATGTATTATCAACCGGAAAGCATATCGCACGTCATCCAGAGGGACAGAAATAGGGTTAGGGGAAATTATGGGGAATACATGACCGTGTGTCTGTGTATATAGGGAATTCAATCCCGTCCATATATATATATGACGCGTGCGACTCGACCGACTATACATATATATACTTATTTGTATGTATGTAATGTGTAACGCGCTATCAAATCCCAGCAGCAGCAATAGCAACTGGTCGCCCTGTAGGTATAATCTAATCGCGTATACGTAAGGGAAAAGGGAACGTCACCTATATATATAGATATGTATACGTGTCATCGTTGCCGTCGGATAACGCGCGTGCTAATCTAATAGTATATATATGTATATAATATGAGAATATAAATGCTACACACAAATTATATAATACCGATAAATCTGATGATATAATAATAACATTATTAATAATAATAGCTATACACGTGATGATCGATTATAAATCTCACTAATTAATTATGATGATTAATTAACGGCAGGACCCTGCAACATTGTAAAATATATCAGATATAAATAATATATGTATCGGATGATTATTTTTTTTCTTTCTTCTTTTTTTGTTGAAAATATATTGAGTTCAAGTTTGCACTGAAGTTTATGTACAAAATATACATATATACACATTATACGTATAAAAAAATTTAGATACACATAAAGTGAGTTGAGTTTTGAACGCTTGTTGTAGGCAGATCGGTAGAGAGCAGTGTGTCGGATATATACCTTTTATATAAATATATAAAACCCGCGGGTTACCTTTCAAATGTACGCATACCTGATGTATATAGGTATATGTAAGTATTGTGTATATGTACACGAATTATATACATATATGTGGTATATAATCTTAGGAATATCGCGTTTCAAATCTTTTACTTGTCAATCTAAACGTCAGCGCCGACTTTTTCGACTTTTAGTATTCCTTTTAGAACCGATCGTTCCAACCGATCCCATATTTGATATAGAATACACATGTGTACCGTACATGCATAGGCATAAAAAGTGTCCTACGGTATTAGAAATTGAAAAAAAAAAAAAGAAGAAAAAAATCGGTAATAATAATAACATACCGACTTCATTCTTTTTTGTCTCTTTCGCGTCTTACAGTCTGTCACATCGTAAGATTGTTGGGAATGAAAACTCGGCGATGGCTGGAGAATAAAATATTCAATCTCTATTATTGCTTCTGCAAATCGTTTTTCTTTTCTTTTTTTTTTATCACCTGATCTCTTTGTTTCACGATTTTTTAAAGTAATCCTGCGGCATCTGATTTTTACGATCCTCAATTCTTCGTACTAGTATACGCACTTCAATCGAATGGTCTTAGAATTTTGGGGTACTGGTTTCAGAAACCAAAAAAAAAATGCAAAAAAATCTGTATCACAATTTTCTTTTGCGGCATTGAATTGAACTTTTTTTGTGGTTTATACGCCCGATTTTTATTGGCCGTGTACTAGAAGATTGGAAGATTTTGGAACAAAATACTAGGCTTGAGGCGAGGGGGTAACCACTCGATATATAGGTGTCCCAACCATTTCACATTTCACAACTATTTTACATCATTTCATACCATTTCATGAGTATTCCACTAATAAGGATATCTCGATGGGATTTATTCCTAGCTTGATTTACTAGACGGATTCGTGTTCCTGAGGTCAAAATACGTTTAAAAAGTATCCTGCAATCGGTTTTGAAAATACTTCATTTTTTTTACAAAAATCTAAGGTATACCCCTTTGGATTTTTTCGATTTTGGGGTCAAAAATCAACATTTTTTTAAATCGATCGTATGACCCTTTTCTAACGTATTTTAACCTCAGGAATTCGAATCCGAAAGCTAAATTGATCTATCTAGAAAATTGATCGAGTTATCGCCAATTTATCGCTCTGAAAAGTGAAAAAATGAGGATATTTTGATAGGATTTATTCCTAGCTCAATTTGATCGATAGATTCGTGTTCCTGGGGTCAAAATACGTCAGAAAAGTGTCCTACGATCGATTTTAAAAATACTTCATTTTTGGCCCAAAAATCGAAAAAATCCAAAGGGGTATACCTTAGATTTTTGTCGATTTTGGGGTCAAAAATCGACATTTTTTTAAATCGATGGTAGGACACTTTCCTTACGTATTTTGACCTCAGGAACACGAATACACCGATTAAATTAAGCTAGAAATAAACCCCATCGAGATATTTTCATTTTTACACTTTTCAGATCGATAAATTGGCGATAACTCGATCAGTTTTATAGGTAGATCAATTTAACTAGCAGATTCGTGTTCCTCAGGTCAAAATACGTCAGAAAAGTGTCCTACGATCGATTTAAAAAAATGTCGATTTTTGTCCCCAAAATCGACAAAAATCTAAGGTATACCCCTTTGGATTTTTTCGATTTTTGGGCCAAAAATAAAGTATTTTTAAAATCGATCGTAGGACACTTTTCTGACGTATTTTTACCTCAGGAACACGAATCTGCAAGTTAAATCAAGCTAGAAATAAATTCCATCGAGATATCTTCATTTTTTCACTTTTCAGAGCGATAAATTGGCGATAACTCGATCAGTTTTATAGGTAGATCAATTTAACTAGCAGATTCGTGTTCCTCAGGTCAAAATACGTCAGAAAAGTGTCCTGCGATCGAATTTAAAAATACTTCATTTTTTTAAATCGACGGTAGGACACATTTCTGATGTATTTTGACCTGAGGAACACGAATCTGCAAGTTAAATTGATCTATCTATAAAATTGATCGAGTTATCGCTAATTTGTCGCTCCGAAACGTGAAAAAATAAGGATATCTCGATGGGATTTATTCCTAACTTGTTTCACTTGACGGAATCGTGTTCTTGAAGGTCAAAACATATTGTAACAAAACATTTCATACCATTTCACACTATTTCAGACCATTTCATGAGCATTCCAATAGTATTTCATATCATTTCAAAATTGACTGTCCCAAGTATTTCACAAGCGGTTACCCCCTCGGCTTGAGGGCTGTCAAGAATGCGCTATGCACCTTCTTCGCTTCCATCAGAGTCCTTACCGATATAACCGATATCTTGAAAAATAGTTATACACATCTATAAGCTGCAGGAGGACATCCCATTTTGTCCCCTTATACTGATGTGTCGTGTCTCGTGTCTGATCCTGCCAGTCTGTTCTGTAAAAGTCCTGAATTCCTTATATATAGTACGTTCTACTCGTTTAGCACCTGTGGATCCTACGAGGCATCTTAAGGATCTTATATCTAATGTACATATATATATATATATATTTTAAACTTGGAAACTTTTGAATACTTACAGTCAAAGAAACAGAGGAAAACCATCGCAGGTGTCGGATAGGATGACAGTTGGTGATTGACGCGGTTCCAAAAGATCGTTTGACGACCCTTAGCTATTTCTGTATAATGTATAATATATAGGGTGTTAAACTAGGACTTAACCAGTGCGATTCCGTTTATACGCCAATTAGTGAAATTAACTGACGGCCGGCTAAGTCAATACCCATTCATGTATATCCGGCTGATCGTTGACATTCCTTCGCATCCTACTCGGACTTCAGTTTAATGAATTTACTGCAAAAACGGGAAGTGGAATAGTAGAAATTTTTTATTCACTTTTACGGCAAGACGCTTCATGATCTATCGAGATTTTTTTCTCTTTCTTCAAATTGCAAACGAAACCCTGCAGCACATGTACAAATATGAAAAGAGAAAGGGAAATAAAAATTTATACACAAGGAAGACTAGATTTCGGGCTCCCGAATCCCGATGAGCGTCTTGACTAGCTGGTATAGATCCGGAAGCCAAATTTGTCGAGCTTTCGAAGAACATAATGTAAGAATGGTTCGGTAAGAATGGGGTCTGGGGGTATGGAGTTCGGCAGTGCAGAGTTGGTCACAATGGGGTATATAGGGGTTGGGGAGCCCCCGCGGGATCGACAATGGCGGTGCTGACGTGTTTATATAGCTGCACATCTTCTCTCGTTCGCATCAGGACTAGCTCTTTTTAGGTATACGAAGCGAGCGAGTAATTTAGTTATATATCGTGAATAAAAGTTTTGCTACACTTTTCACATGTACATTGTATTCATACATACATTTTATTTGCCAAGAAATATAGTTACGCAACCTTCGACGTTGCAACATTTCCTTTTTTTTCTCTTCTATCGTTTTGTACGTATGTTTACATAGGTGTGTATATACATATATATGTATCTATACCGATCACCGTTTAGGTTTGTTTAGGGCATCAAACGGGGCCAGTTCCGTAACTAAAAACGTTAACCTCTGTTCACCGTGCAGTTCCGAAAGAAAGAAAAAAGAGAAATCAAAAATGTCCTTTAGAATTTTTTGAAATTACAATTTTTTCCGTCGTCCCACCGACATGATTTTTTTATTCCAAGATCGAAGCTCGCTTTCAGACTTCTCGTTTGATCAGATACGCGGATAACAAAGTGTTCGAAAATCTTATTTAAAAACACCAGCGATTGATACAGAGGCTCTTATTCTTATAGCGCTTCTTGTCCGGTTTAGTTTGACCCGATAAGTACAGTATAATACTCACGTTAAGTAGGTGTACAAGTAAGCAGCCTAGCCAGCCGTCAACGGTACCACCTATGCAGCGTGCTAATCCAAATCTGCGACATCAGCAGCCCAATAGCCAACCCTGCGGTCTAACTGCTTTACCGGTCGTGCAGTAAAAGAACGGACGTATAATAGTTAGCCATCGAAAATTTCTATGGTTAAATTTGTCCTGAATATGTATTATAATATGCATCGTGTTATATGGATAGAGATAAAGACAGGGAGCTAGATTTTTGGTCGGGTCAAGCTAGGCTAGCTACTAGTACACGGGCTATACCGGAGCTCCGTTCAACGCCGGATTAACCAATTTAACTATTAAGCTTCGGGTTAAGCCAGGATTTGTGGCTTAACGCTGATGGTGTTTGCAGCGAGTGCCATTAGATTTAACCGTTTCCGTGCGGTCTTCAGATGGTTATGTGTATACATGTATATATCTTTGCTCTGTGCACCCTGAAGAAGAATTACACGCATTGCATTGACGATGGTCGAACTTTCGTACAATGGCGTATAGCTGCAGCTTCCATCTATTCTTTGACTTCAAATTCGCGTAAGCAATCCATGTAAACTAATTGAGAGTTTATACTGATGGAAAAGATCATATTGTACTCGAATAACTCGTTCCCTATGTCACAACCCTGAAGATGGTCTACTCGGAAAACTTTGAATACCCTTTAAAGATCTCTATTTCAATTGTTGAAAATCTAGTTATTTGAACCGATAGAAAAACTCCCATGACTGTGCACGAAGGTGCTTTTTTTTTTTCTTTCTAGGTAACCGTTACGACCCTGAAGAATAGACGGACTCGTGTCGGTTTGGATCGCGTTTGTTTTCTCTTCTCGTAACCGGTAGAATATCATTTCCATAATTTTATAATCATGCCACATAATTAAGAGGTTATCTGATAATTTCCATGTAAAATGAAACGGAAGTCTGGTCGATCTTCCGTTTACTTTAACTCATTCCGACTCGGAACGTCCTCTGACTTGAAGAGGGAAAACAGGTTACGTGAAGAGAAGACAAGTGAATGTTTGGGGGAGAGATATGTACATCTTTTCAAGGCTATAGTCACGACCACCCCGGAAGTAGTAGAATTACTCTGTGTGATCTTTTAGCGCGCGGGCGTTACCAGATCACAATAATGCCTCTGCACCCCAAGAGCTCGTTCTCTATAACCAAAGAGGGTATATATATGATGTATAGAACCAATTTGCCAACTATACTCCACGCCCATGACCGCCTCCCGTCGCCCCGGATCAAACTGACTAACTTGACTTTCGGTTCCCCTACACGTCGTAAATTTTCAAAATCACTTCAATGTCCATGAAGTTAAACACTAGTCGCGTGCAGTCTGTTTGTGCTGCAGTAGCTGGTGATGCACGATGAGTTATTTTGATTTCGACATTGTTTCACATGTTATACGATCCGACGATCTCGATCTACACAAAAAGACAAAAAAAGGACGCTCGTTAGCATCGAAATAAATCAGACACATTTTCGTTTACCGTATAACGAATCCGTTTAATGCCGATAATTTTAGTTCCCATAGCACGTTATCCTGATCCAGGATTCTCACTATTCCTCGTTTAATTCTGGCTACCAGCTACCGCTGAGATATACTGTTATGGTCGTTGGGCGGTAAAGACCAGTTCCAAACGAAAGTAGTTGACAAGGAATAATTCAGAAACGTGGTGTCCGTGGTAGGAGCGGTCTCCGTTCTTGGTTTCTGTTCTCGAACCCGTTCGGGTTAGTAGTGAACTCTTATTTTTATCCTTTGCTTTTTACCTATACGGCAGCAGTTTGCTACCACGCAAATATTATCCACCAGAAGAGCTCGATTCCCACTGTGTATATGTATATATAACAACAATAATACCGTCTCAAGGAAAATATATTGTACTGCACCTATCTTCAGGGCCGCAATATAATAATATATTCCGTATGGTTTTTGATATCAACGTTAAACATTCAGCGGCGTTTTACCCACCGTAAGGTGGTGTGAAAGGTTTTGGTTTCGTCCTTTTCCAACATTTTGTTTTTTTACGGATGGATATATATACGTGGCCACACCGTATCGGTGGGAGTGAATTCACCACGGGTTCTATATAGGAGGTGTACAAAATTATAGTGTGTGCAACGTACATGCCATATCTATACAGAAATGTGCGTATATCATACGAACGTCTGCGAGCAAAGCCATCCAACCAACCAACCAACCAACCCAAAGCGTCTATATCGTACCAGCCCTGCATGGTTTGGCCCTCTAATGATGATCTACGGGCCGCTACCGCGCACCGCTTTCTATAAGCCTCCTAATTTCTACGCTATAAATTCGTCCGTCACCCGACCATACCCTGTACCATGTTCACGTCCTCGGTCCCCAACACTCCCCCTCTTTCACACCCTTATATATATATAACCACGACCGACGCCATCCTTGACTACACGGTTTTATATTTATATGTATATTAATTCGAATCATTCGTTAGCAGGAGATTTTCTATATCTCTGCATATAATGTTGCGGGGGAATTTTAAGTTTTAAAATTCTATGAGAATATACCAAATACAATTTACGACTGTATTCGAGATGCACGTATGTATATGGTTAATGGGATATCACGTGTGATATACCGTCATAGTTACGGAACTGATTCTAACGATCGAAATTTCAAACGGTCGCGATCCACAGCGGAAAGAAAAAAAAAAAATTGTCGATGTGGAAAGTGAACTTTGGAAGGACCCGTAAAGTGACGAAGGTGATATTCTTCAGGTCAGAAGATTCGATCGTTCGAAATGATATTTTTCGTCGGTGCAGATCGACTCTCTCTTCAGGGTGCTCCGCGGCAATAACCACCTCTCGAGCGAATATGGAACATTTGATGAGTGAGAAGGATGCACGTACAGAGAGAGAGAGAGGTGGAAAGAGGAGGAAGAGGAGGAGGAGAGAGAGTGGATCGATAAGACCCTCGCGTTCCTTCGAGGTCGAAGAGGGCGGGGCAGGATTGGACCCAGTTTCAGGGGGAAACTAACCACGCCGATTGGACGATCGTGCAACACTGGGCGGCCCGTGGCTTGGCAACGCTCATGAATAGAAAGAGGAAAACAGAGACGAGTAGAGAGAACGAGGGAGAGAGAGATATCAAATTCTCCTCTTTGGTCCTCAACGAGTAGAAAGATGCGCGAGATATTTCGCTCCATTTCTGTATGGATTTTTTTTTTTCTTCCTTCTTTTTCTTACAACACGTGAATCTCCTCATCATATATTACGCAGTCTGCAAGAATATTGCAAGGACTTCGAGCCGAGTGGAAATACATAGCCAATCGTACCGATATCGAGTTTTATCGTACAGCAAAAAATGGTAGGAAAAAAAAATTATTGCAATTGACAACGCGTAATTAAACCTGCGTTGCACAAGAGTTGATATTCCGATCAGGATATTCGAGATGATGAAACTTTTATGATCGATGTTGTGGACAGAAGTTTGGATTGCATATAGTGATCTGCAGACCAAAATAGACTCGTCGCAGGTAATTTTTGGTTAATATAAAGGTTGAGTCTGGTGTTTACTTGAGGTTACTTAATACCCCGAAAACCTGAGCCCTTTTATCTTTTCTGTCTGTCTTTCTTTCTTTCTTTCACTGATCGGTGTTATTCACTTTATACTTAAGGAGATTGAGCCGCAAACGGTGGTGTGGAGGCGACAATGAGAAGTGGCAATACGATGCGATCATGCGATGGATCAGAGTAGGTATCCAACTGCTATGAAGGAAGGTGCAGGGGATTGCTTATGGGGTTTTCCCCAGCAACTAGCACCCATTCCCCAGGGATAACTATAAGAACCCTCCTACCTCCTACTGCATTGGGTACTACTGGACCCCCTACAGAGCCATTGTTATCCAAAGGAAACCCACCAACGGCAAACAATACCTTTGAATAAAAGGCACTACCATAAAGCGTGATTAATTTTTTAATCATTGTCCGAAAGGGAAAAATGAAAAGGGCGACGGCTACACTCAAATCATCCCGCACATATATACCTAGTCTTCGGGGTTGTGGTAGGTAGTTTTTCAGCTTTTATGGCTTCCGGTATATCGATAACTATATATGGGACACTACCGCGTTGTTGTTCAGGTGCAATATACCTAGTTATAGAAAGAAATGCGACCTCAAGAACCCCATTCAGATATTCGGAAACGTTTAACGATTCGAACGCTCTTCTTTTTTCTTTGTTATTCTCTTTTTGGCTCGTTCGAAATTTTAAAACCATTATATATACTCATTGATGTGTGGACAACCTAATGATGAAAACCATACCATAACTTTTATAAAACTATTTGTCAAGCTGTCGACGATGGAAAACTTGGCGCCAGTCCGATCGTTTAAAAACCCCCGTCTACAGGGTGTATACTAATAAAAAATAATCATCATTAAATATCCAGGTGTAGACTGTAATATAACAATCCTTTTAGCAGGTATTACAAAGTAGGGTCTTTTAAGGAGTGTGTGAATCGTAAAGTGTATGATAATTAACATTTAATACGAAACACAGAGGGTAATCACCATCATCATCATCGTTATATCGTATATATTACGTGCGAGTCGATTAAATGATTCCATCTTTCGTGACGTTTTTATTAAACGAAAATGCAAACGAAGGTGCAATTTGTACATCAGCATAAGTGATGTGATTGTTATCATATACCTATAAATCTGCGGATAATGATGTGGGTTTAAGTAAATGTAGTTACACGTTAAGTAAGTTACTTGGAGTGAATTTAGTGAGTTTGCCGCTGGCGAAGTCAATCGGTCAATTTGAGCCTCATCCGGCATAAGCGGATCTATAGCATCACCAGCAGTAACAGCAGCAGCACCAGCAGCGGCGGCGGTAGCTGCTAGGTCGACTGACCTTTTAACGGATCCTGCACAAGCGGTGATGTGTGTACAATGTACATACAGTGTATACCATAGTATACGCATGCCAAACAAGATCTGCCAACGGCGTAATGCCCCGCGGAACCCCCGCGTGGCGTGTAAACAAGTCGTTGAAATCGCTCGCTCATAGAGATCCCTCTCATTAATTCTTCTTTATCTAATTCATCTGTTTTCTGTCCACTTAACGCTTTTCTTCTGTTAATGTACATATATACATGCGACTTTTAGCTTGGTTTGGATACATGCTTAACTATACTTCGAGTTTATTTAACCGTTTAACACCTTGTGCTTCTCTTCTCCTGCCTCCGGCATGACGCACGCACCGGGCCCCGAAACGTTTGGTTTCACGGATAAGCCGATTTTAAATACTTCTCGTCCGGCTTACCCCGCAGCTCCTTTAGTTTCCGAGTACCCCCAATACAACGAGAGACTTATAACGATGTTCTTTTCACCCTGAAACCTGACAAACTTTTATCATAAAAACGAATTTTGTTTTTTCTACTTTCAAGTTTAATATTCTTTCTTGATGATCGTTGAGGTGAGATCGATTCATATTTTCTTACTATCGATTCGAACTGATTTTCGACGATGTCGGCTGACTTTACATTCCGGTCTTTCGTACCGGAGTTTACCTGGCGTTCGAAAATCATTGTATAATTTCGATTGTACCAATGATTATGTGGGCTTAAGGTAGTAAAATTTCTTGAAACGCCGGCGCCCGATATTTTGCTAGGTCCTCGGAGCAGGGTCGGCCATTCATGTATAGGCTCCCCACTTCGCTTTCTAAAATCCCCACCCGGTCTCAACCGGAGGAGGGCGAAGGGCCCGAAAAGCTTATTAGGGCCCACGCGGTGGGGGAAGCGAACAGTTTGCCCCTGAGCCATCGTCGCGAGCGCAAGGTGTGTAGGTTGTTCAGAAGACAGATCAAGTTTCAGAACGTGAACGTTCGGTACGACCTGGTGCGAGCGATCGGTTAGCGATTTATGTTTGTTTGTTTGTTTTTTTATTGTTGACAGAAACTCAAACTTTCCAAGTGACCAAAGTCCATTGTTCGGATTGTGCAAAGTTTTAAAAATACGTTTGCTATTGTCGACGATTTCGATCGTTTTGTGCTCCGCGATCGACAATTTTTACCCACATCGAATGATTTGTTTAAAACATTCATTTGAGCCTAACTACGAGTTGGATAACTAATGGAACCAATTGTGTTTTGTGATTAATCATTTAAAAAAAATCTAAATCAATAGTTTCCGATACCTCGAATCGATTGGAACGATACACGGTACAGTGCGCCGATTTTATTACGGAATTATCACATGGCAGAGTCGTGTAATTGGCCTGATTATTAAATTGGTAAGTTTATTATCCTCTGCGGATTGACAAAATCGGCGTAAAATTTAGTCAAAACAAAAAATCTAGTCGTGGGAAATTCGCATAGGTGTCAAATTATTTTGCGATCAACGAACCGAACGATACTCGTACATCACCTGGAAATAAATTGGCTAATTTTTCGGGTCGTTTTTCTATGTGCACCGACAAAAGTTGACAGAAGGGAAAAAGAAAAAACATATTTATATATTTCGAAGTCACGACCAAATACGTGACGTTTACAGAAGCGGTAAATTTTCCTTGATATACCTACGTAAAGGCTACGGGAATTTCGAGGTTCATTCTTACCGGTCGTATACTCCTATTGTAAGGAAAAAAGAATGCTAATTTTTTTCATTGTTGCCAACAGTGCAGTCCGCTGGAACGCGTTAAGTCCAAAATCTCACGTTCCGTCCGTCGGAAGCGGAACAATCACACCGTTCGTTATGTTGCAGAATCGTTTTTCAAAACTCGAAAAATCGACCTATACGCTTTCTAAAAACAAGAATAAAAAAAAAAAAAAAAAATAGAAAAGAAACTGTAGGAATGAAAAATAGGAAAATTTTCTGAATTTGGAAAATTCTACATGAAGTTTCGGTTACCTGCTTTAAATCGTTTCGCGCGGATTATATGTTTTTCGTTCCTATATGTTATATTAATTCACAGTTTTTGGGTTAATCAAAACTTTGCGGTGAAACATTCGAAACTAATCGTTTATATTCAAATAATATAACGCAGTTGAACCAAAACCGATTATTTATATACATCACCACGAAAATCGCTATATACCCATAACCACTCCCGACGTTATAATACATAACGTGACATTTTGGCGGTTATTATTTCACGCACTGTAGACACCCTCTTTCGATACATCGTACGCAGCTATACTAAAACCGCAAATCCGATTAGGCCTAGATATCGGTATCGGATCGCCACTGCAGTATTTTAACCATCGAATGTCCCTCGCGATTTTTTATTTTTACTTTTCACATATTGCGAGAGCAGCAATAAAATATGTACCCATCATACAAATCAATTTACTTAATTCCTATGTAAAAAACCAAAAACGAACGGGTAGTTCGTTTTCAAAATTTCGGACATCTATATCGAACCCCGCACATTTATAGTTATCTATCGGAGTACGTACGTCATACTCATAAATAATAATTGCTCCCCTCATGCGACCGGGCGATAACATGTACACCGATTGAGTGAGGGTAATAAATTGGCTGCCAAACGAGTAAAAATTTGTAGCAGAGAGTAATTGGAGAATGTTTTATAGACTGACGAAATTTTTTTTTTTTAGCGCGATTTGTATGTTTTTGATTATTTTTTCTTTTCGTTGACTGGAATAAATCGGTACGCGGTATATGTAATCGTTGTAAAATTAACGATTCCGATAATCACACATATTGATTAAGTTTGATGCGATTTTAATTTAAGAATAATTGGTAGAAGAAAAAAAATAGTGAAATTAATTTGCTGCGTATCGAAGATATATTTTGAATTTTGAATTACAGGTGGAGGAATACGTAGAGAGGTACGTCGCGACGAAAGGAGGAGGAGGAGGAGGCGACGTCGTCGACGAAGTTGAGAAGATCAACGACGATCTGCAGGTATCGAACTGCGAGTCAAGATTATCCGCGCGTATTACCCACCAGGAGCATAATCGTCGGGATAATTTCTTGGACAATTCCTGCGGCGATTTGCAGGACCCGAACAGCGATAATAATCGCAGCACGGATTGGTGGTCGCATCATCAGGAGGATAACAGCGCGGGGGAAGATTGTAGAAAAAATCGCGTCAGTAGCGGTGCAGTTGGTATCGCTGCATCGAGTATCGCCGATCGCGACGGTGACCATCAAAATCTTCATATCAGAAACTGTGACGAGGATCAACGGCTCGACAGGGGCGCCGCAGCGGTGGCGGGGGACCTGGCGTGCCTCGCGGGATACATGGCGGGCTACCTGAAGGCGGCGGGGGCAACTTGTGCCCCTACCGGAAGCCCCCAGTACCATCCTGCACACGGACATCCAGGGATGGGAGGACATCCGCATCCCGGTGCTCCTCATCCTTTCGCTCTAGCTTCGCATCCACATCCGCATCCTCATCCATTGGATCATGGATTGGCCGCTGCGTTTCCACAGGGTGAGTACGATTTCCTTTTTTTTTCCCTTTTTTTTCCTTCTTCTTTTTCATTCGTGTTTCTTTCATTTATTCATGTACCTAATAACCATTCATATATATTCCCAGGTATGGGTTACATATATAGATATAGGTATACGTGCATGTCGAGTTAATTACGAGTTTGAGCTTCCATGAAAAATTTTCAATGCCCCTTCTAATTACGATTTCCAGTAATTTGTTCGATACTTACGAACGGCATTGCTTTGACATGCGTATACTTTGACTTTATGAATTTTCATTCCATGAAACTTTTCAAATACGAACGCCTGATTTTATTCCTGGAATATATATAATGTCTATGGGCAGGAACGCATCCTCGTTATTAACTTGGGTGTTTTTCTTTTTTGATCAAAAAGCTTCAATTATGATTTTTTTCGAATCGTTTTCTATCCTTTTTTGTCCTTCTTTCAAAAACACACGTGAAAATTATCATCATAGCATCGTCAGCGTTCCTCTAGGGGGTTGACGATCTCCGTTAACTAATTTCCGATACGTTATTATATTATTACATCACCTGCGGACGCACATATGTGTAGTAAATTATATACATATACATATGTACCTGTATAGATACAACACGTTATATACGTCAGGTATATCGTGCAAGCCAAGTTACTATAAGCTGAGTAACTATTTACGTGTACGATGTATTGATCACCGCGTGCAAATCGATGCATCGACTGAAGCCGTATAAATAGATGACAAGAAATAAGAGGAAAAGAGAAAAAAAAAAAAAAAATTACGAGAGAAAAAACTAAAAAAGAAAAATGGGGAAAAAAAAGAGAGAAAAATAACGTAGCGCCGGGGCTTCCTTCGGGTAAAGTATATACCAGATAACACGCGTCTGTATACACTCGATGTGCAGTAGCGCACTCCTAATATCACGAGTCTAAAATCATGAAGTGCAGAATACGTTTTGATTTTTTTTTTTCTTCCGTTTCATTCAGTTAACATTTGCGACATTGGAAATTATCCTATACAAGTCAATGTTATTACCGCGAAATATAGGTACATGTAGATGATGATTCGATTTACAAAAAAAAGAAGACAAGAGAAATCGAAATTTTTTCGGGTTAGATTCCGGAAAAATTGTTGCATATATTTATGTGCATATACGTACATACGAAATGCCCCATATAAATTCTCGGGAGCTATAGTATACCTGTGTGTATTGTACATAGGTCGTACCCACTTATGTATGTACATAGGTATCTATATATACACGGTTTCGCGAAACACCCTCTCGCGCCCGCGGACCTTCTCCTTTCTCCATAAAGACGCTATAGCGGAACGAAGAACGTGCAGCAGGGTAGAACCCTTAAGCCGCTTACGGGGGTGGTATGGTGGCTATGTACGTGTAACACGTATATAGAAATATTCCTATACCTATATATAAACAGTAGTGTTCACACGATTCGCGAGACACAGCGTTCATTATATGAAAATATATAAGGTAATATATAGTCGCAGGCTTCGTATGTGGTACATATAATAAATATGCGTATATATGTGATCAGAAGGGAAAAATTAAAACTACATAGGTATATGGATCGACGCAGGGATGAAATAATTTTTCCTTTTCTTTTCTTCATCGTTTCATCGATTCGTTGGGTATTTAATTTTCTGACATTTTATAACTGTAAACTATTATATAGGTATACGCGAAAGGCAAAATATAGGTGAGAGAGGTAAATCGGTGGTGGTTTGCACGTATTTCTGGTTACCTACTGTGACGCTGCAGCGTCTCCGTAAAGCTATCTTGAGGTTTCTATGGAAACGTGGTCGTACTTCCCTTTTCCAACCCCCCTTTGCTACATCCTACGCCCACTTTTCTCCAACCCTATGATAAAGAGAGAGGAGATAGGAGACTGCAGATATTCGCGAAACGTAGGTATTCCATGGGCCCCTCGTAATGAGAAATTCGCGAATTCATGATCTGAGATATATTTTGTCATTTTCTTTAGAAGTTGTTTATAAATAAATTTCACGTTGCAGTATACAATGTGTAAAATAAGAACAGGTATAAATATACCTGGAATCTTCGTCGAATAGGTTATATAATATATTAAACGCATTCCTTTCAAATCTTATGGCGCGTACATCGCAAAAATTATATAACTTCTGAAAATATTAATTAACTACTTCGGATTTACATAGATATACATATATTTTACAATACCACGGTTATTATAGTACACACCACGCGTTTTGATAAAATGTAAATTTAATGCCGCGGGGTGAACGACGACGGGGACGAAAATTTCGCCGCGTGCATTTTGAGAGGCTATCCATGTCCCGAAGGGTGTCATCCTATACGCACGTCGTAGTATAGTTTTCCTTCTCATCTTCATCATCATCGTCATCTAGACGATACTACAGATTCGTTTCAACTTCGTCGTGTGGGCAAAGCGGGGGTGTTAAAACTCGCAATGTTTATTTTGCGACTGTACCCAACCCGAGACCCAACCCCGCGTTATATTCATAGGTAGTACAAGGTGTGTTGTTAACTTGGACATACAACATGTCATGCGATAACTTTTGTATAAATATATATCGTTCAGAAAATACCTCACCCCGAGCTGCCAAGTCTCGCCAAACCCCGCGCCTTTACGTTACACTTTAGGTATATAATGCCGTGTAGTTGCATCCGTCGTGGGATTCTCTGCACTTGCCAAAACTACACACATAATGTACACACATCTATATATGTACACTTTATGTATGTGTAGCTCGGTTTTGATTCCGTACACACCTTCGGCAGCAGTTTCGACGGAACTCACTCTATACGCCACCCCCAATATCCCTCTGTAAAAGCTATACGACTGACACGCTCTTCGAGACCGGACGTGTTTCATTTTTTTTTTCTTTTTTTTTCTTCTCTCTTTTTCCATCTCTGTTCGAATCGAAGTCAGCTATAGCGTATTTTAGACACGCCAGCCTTGTAAAATAGATCAGGGTACATCGAAATACTATGTGAGAAAACAGAACGTCGTCGATTTTTGGACCAAAAATCGAGACGGGGCAGAGAAAATTTTTGTAATTAAAGAGGGTCGCGCCAAACTATAAGGGTATACGATCACGCGAAGATTATTCGTGCGCTGCATCGTCGAGATAAATTATTATCATTGGACCAATGCAATCTATGAAACCCTGTCGGATCGAATGTGCTTTCCAATCACTCAATTAGGCGTCAAGTTTTATACATCTATACGTACGCATATGATCGTATAATTCAACGAGCCTGCACGTGCCGGACATTCGCGCGGCACGCGACGACTCTCCTTATCTCCACGTATGTACAAAATACGTATATCATATATACGACGTTCGAACCCCAAATAAAAATCGCCTTCACCGCGTATAACGTAATAAATAGGCGAAAATAAAAATTAATTAAGAAAATACGAATGACATTTACAGTGCAAGTATATAGGCATATAAAAAAGTGAAAAAAAAACAAACTTTAACTATATACGGGAGATCGCAAAGTGAAAAAAGCGTCATGTACCCCCAGTTAGATTGATTGTGAATCACTTCGCGGCCAAGCTCACGATTGGACAACTTTTTTTCCTTTTTTTTTCTTCTAAAAGATAGGATTCTATACAGAGTCATGTCCCAAGATTGGACAACTTTCAGTATACCCGGCCCAGCTACACGAAAAATTTGTCCAAACGCGCGCTTGGCCGCGAAGCGATTCACAATCAACCTAACCGGGTGTACATAGACCTGTGTCACCCTTCCATCTCTGCACTCCATTTCGTACATGCGGTCGATGGGGTGTCGATATGGGGGAGTAGGTTGAATTTGAGGCGGTCAAATGTTTTGCTAACTGATGGATTTTCTCGAAAGGTCGATTATATGTCTTTCTCTTTCTCGAACTTTTCTTATTAACGTGCACAGTTTATATATACGTATGAGTGTATAAATGTATACGTATCTATCTGCATTTATAAGGTATACCGCGATACGACGAAGAATGGAAATAGTATAGTGGTTTTACGGCGGCACGTGCTGCCGTCCCACGCGCGTATTATGAGTGTTATAATCTCATTCCCTCCCCCTCGTCACTCTTTGGGAAACGCTTTTCGTCTCTTGCCACCGCACATTTCATCTCCAGTCTATATAATACACATATATATAGTACGCAATTAATTTTCAATTCACCCCCGAGCGAACGGACGAATACTGAAGACGTTATTTAGGTGTTACGTATGTATATTTATATTATATAGGGTGTATGTATTTTGGCACCCACGAAAAAAGAACGCTGTAGGCTATAGTTTTATGCAGTCGCTTTTTCGTGTCACGCCTTTTATCCGCATACACACAATTATCCTTTCCTTTTCTCTTATATATTATTCCTGTCTTCCGCGTTTTGGGCATTATACGCAGCTATACTGATCCCTACCTGATTTCTTCCTCCTCTTACTTTTCTCACAACACTTTTGAAAAACTAACCCGCGACCACTTCGTCAACGCCAACAACTAGAATTCTATGAATATTAAAGCAGGCGGTATGAGATTCATCTGTCTCCATACATAATATAAAATTATACTTATGTGAACTTCTTTTGAGAAGAGTTCAAAAAAAATAATTTTCAATTTTTTATACTTCATGGTTTCACTCACCCCATTAACGATCTGCAGAATTTTTCAAACGACCCTTGTATCGATTCGATGAAATTGTTTTGAAAATCGTGAGTTTCTTTTTTTTTTGTCCACGTCGGAGTTGAACGTGATGATATATCCTTATGGGAAAATGGGAATTATTTAACGTACGGTAAGGGGAAACGAATAGGTATATATTTTATCTTCCACGAAATTCTCTTCCTCTCTCTCTTAAACGTATAACGCCGTAATATTATAAGCTCTATATCAAGGTTGCAGAGTGTCATTTTGCTAAAGAATTGCGTTAGTCGCCCATTAACTTCTACCGTTTCTCCACCATGGGGTGTATACCATGGGGGTGGAGGAGTGAAGGAGATTGAGGGTAAACGGGGTTGGAGAGCTGTCCCAACGTGTTGTCACACCGTGAAATCCAATAAACCAAAAAACGAATTTGCCATTAGCCTTGCAGCCAGCCATCTTCGGGCTGTATGTCTTTCCCCATATATATCTCTTTTCAACTTGTTTGCACCCTGCATACCTATAAACCATAAATATCCTACAGGCATCTCAATTTTCAAATCACTTTGTGAATTAGCATTTTTATGCGCGCATTTCTGTCCAATCTGTTCAAATCATGGGAATGATTAGAATTGGTTTTTGAATTGTTCGGTTTTTTGGTGTTTGAAAATCTATATGGTATTCCATGAGTTTTGCTTGGTTTGATTGAAATGACATTTATATTTATACTCCCCAAATATTATACTTGAGCATGGGAAATTAGTTAGCCCTGTAACAAAAGTCATGGGGGTTGCTGCAGGGTGATATGTGGTAAAACTATACAATATGGGTATAGTGCGGGTGGCGTTAAACCCCTCTGAAGAGTTCAGTGATAGGTATAATAAATCGAATGATACTTAGCAACCCCATGGAAAAACTGGTGTCGTGTTTGCTCAACCATTAACTATACATGGGCTTCTTATGGTTCTTATGAAGGTCTCACAGAAGTCCACTCTATGTACACCATGTACGGTACTTTTATACAAATAATGAATTCCCATAGGATGAATAACCTAATTGCTTCTTCTTCTCGCCTCGTTATATCGATGTAGACAAAAGCAGACGCTCTATTTGATTCGTTAAGTTTTTTCTATAACCTTCATTTCCAATGACCTCCGCTGCTCCACCTTTTCTTCAGATCATAAAATAGATAATCTGCATCACGCGTAGGAGATCGGAATGGTCGTTGATCGTGGTTTTTTTCAAGTCAATAATTTCCGGTTCGGTCGTACATCTCTTTACGCACGTACACCGGTGATGTATACATCGGTTTAAAATCGTGTCCATACAGATATACGAGTGCGAGTTATCTGGTGAGATCGTTCCTTCGGAAAGCTTGTTGGTATAAGGAGCTTCTTACTCGACCAGTTCGTTAGGCACAATCCCGAAACGGAGGTTCTGACTTTCAAGATTACATCTAACGTACAACTCTCATGGGGTTATCCATATGAGACACTAAAGAAACCACTCCTTATATTTACTTGCTTCTTTTACCATACCGTACCGTATAGTTCGTGCTACCTGAAGTCGTGTACACCCAGTAGCTTATGCTAGACTGAACTATACGGACTACCCACTTTTATACACCCATTCTCAATCATCGGTATCATCTCGGATCACTGCGGAGTCATGGGGTAATAAGAAAAAGTCAACGAGTCATATTGGATGAAGTAAACGAGAAACCGGCGTGCCCGTAACGCATGCAATATGGCAACTATACAACATGGCCGCTGATATTTTCGATTCTCATCTGTTTTATCTTCTTAGTATTTTTTTTTTTGGTTTTCATTATTCCTACATTAAACGTTACTAATTTTTGGTAATTACTTTTCACACGCGATTTTCCTTACTTTTTTGCTCGATCGTTTGAAAAATGGTTTTTTGTTAATTTCTTCATCTTTGTCGTATGGAATAATTGCGACGTATGTGGATGCCGAGGTACCGAAGGTTTCTTCGGTGGTCGCGTACGTCTATACGTACGTATAATGCACGATGGGTTCCTCTTCCCCTTTCCTCTCTTCCTCACCCCATTTTTCCTCCCTACTCCCTCCGACTCTCCTCACATTTTCCCCCTTTGCCGCCCCTGGTAAGCGGATTACGTTGGTCCTGAAACGAGCCAGGCGAGGCTTGATGGCACGAGAGAGAGAGGAGGACGCTGCTGCTCAAAATTACGCTATCGCGGACTCGCAACGCTCTCCTGAACCAGCTCTCCCCTTCGCCCCTATCGCCCTTTTTGCCCCAAACCAGCTTCTTCCTCCTGTCCTTCCTCCCGCCCTTCTACTACCACTCTTCGTACTTCCCAACTGCCACCCATCCCATATCCATCCCATCGCGCACCCATTCAACCGAAGTCCCTCCTCCTCCGGTTCTCCTGGTTTTCCAAAACCACTCGTAGTAGAGTCTCTCCTAAAGACGATATCCCTGTAGTCCGGAACAAGGAATGGGGACTGCGGTTTTTGGATGAAAATATTCCCCGGCAATAATCTCACTCCATTTTCTCTCGATGTATATACGAAAAAAAATTCATTCCTACAGGGGAATCGAGAGTTCCCTCTGGTTCTTTGGATTTCTCCTTTTTTTCTTCTTTCTCCATTCTTTCTTTCTTTTCCCTTCGGATCTTGCGGTTTGGGGAATGGGTTTGTCAGATGAGATCGTGCTTGAAACGGAATTTAAAGATAGTGGTTTCATAAATTTAAGGCGCTTCTTCGAAATATGTCTAAATATACATATATAATACCTATATACACTCGTATATTTTAATGATATGGTTTATAAAGCCGCATTGAGATTTCGATTTATTTCTTTATTTTTAACATGGCATTATAAAAATGAGAGTCTTCTTATTAATATTCCATTACATTTATTTTCATGTTACAGGAATGAATCAGAGGAAACAGAGAAGAGAACGAACGACATTTACCAGAGCTCAACTCGACGTCTTGGAAGGCCTATTTTCGAAAACAAGATACCCGGACATATTTATGAGAGAAGAAGTCGCCCTCAAGATCAACCTCCCCGAGTCCAGAGTTCAGGTAATTTTGGAAATTTTTTCGATCGGCAATGTCCTTTTTTTTCTCTCCTTTAAACGCCAGGTTAAAAAAAGTTCGGCAATATAGTCCGCCGCGAAAGTGGTCAAATTACAAACCGATAAGTAATTCGTTTTTATTTCTTTTTTTTCTCCACTTCTTTTCCTCTCTGTTTTTTCTCCCCGCGATTTTACCCGCGTAAATCTTGCTCCCTTACACTCTACGACCGACGGCGCCAGTCAGGGTCCTGACAGTACTTCGTGCTTCCGCAGCCTTCAACGAGATTTGAGGTATTTACACGACGACGACGACGACGACGACGACGAACGACTATAGATCCCGTCGTCGCGCTACCCTCCCTCCCCCCTTTGTCATCGTCATTGTCAACGCCGATTCCATTGTAACCGCGCTGTGGTGGTTACCACAGTTCGGTGGTGACACAACCCCGATGATAAATCCATATATAGTATGTATGCGGCCTCACAAATATGTGATAGATATATATTCAGGGTGTGTAAATACACACGTGACCGAGTCGTACGTTGTACGTTATACACTAAACTTTTGTCAAACCCGTCATCGCCGCTTTTATTGCTCTCCGGAGGTTTCCGTCGCATCTTTATTCCGTGTTTTTAACCCTCGCCAGCTTCGATATGGATTGCTAACGTTATAGGAATCTTAACACAGATTCTGCTGAAATCTGCATTCTTCGGAAATTTAATCTTCGATATAGAATTTTTTTCTGGTATCTGGTATAATTTTTATGGATTTTTACTCGGAAGAGTTTGCAGGGTTCATATTACAGAGATCGCGGGTTTTCGTAATCCCGAAAGAAAATTGTGCAAAAATTGAATATCCTTGCAGGGTACGTTTAGATCGTTACGCGCGCAGATCTTCGTGACTTTACATCTTCCACGTTATACGCACCGGCGAGTATAGCTGAAAATGAAAAATCTGAGGGAGAAAAAAGTAACAGAAAAAAAAAAAAACAGTATTGACCCCCTCGCTCCTCCTTGTTCAACGGTTGTACCGATTCTGTTGAGGGATTACGATTTCCACATCGTGCGTCAACGCGAGAATCGCACAGCTGCGTTATATACCGAATACATCCCGCTCGAACGAATCCGTCGCGCGCGTTCCGAGCGCAAAACTTCAAGGTGGTTCGAAAACCATGGTCCAGAAACTTTCCGTGGCGAACGTAAAATCGACAAATTCAAACCACTGGCTGGAAAAATAAGTGTTTCGGTACCGATTCCGTTCCGAGAAAAAAAAAAGATACGCTGAGGAACCAGTCCGGTATGAAAAATGAAAAGTTTTTTTTACTTTTTCACGGGGACCAAAATGAAGGGGTTAGACTATAGCAAGCTACGATCTACGAACCGTCGAGTTATGGGGTGTGATATGGATACGTCAAATATCGCAGCTGCTGGCGGCAAATCGAGTGCGGCGTTGTCGTATCGCAGCCAGGAACACAGAGTTCGAAGACTTTGGTTCGGCCTCGGCAGGGTTCGTAAGCTGCAGGGTTGTTGTATCGGCGACTGTGCACACATCGAAGGTGATGCGGTTTGGCCATCGCGGTACGCGTTCCCGGTGTTAAAACGTACGTGTTTGTATACGTATAGGTATACATGTAAGGGAGGCGCGTATCGTTTGCTGGATGTAAACCAGATGGTGGTGCAATTTGCACCTCTGCGTGCAAACACAGCTTCCTGACACGTACCGCTGTTGCAGTGGCTACAAACCAGGGTACGGTAGAAAAATCGGGGAGAAAATACCATGGGACGCCTAGGGCTTGGGGCGAGAAGGACCAATCCCCCCCCCTCCTCGAAAAGGGGACGCAGCATGCGCCTTTCAATTTGAACTAGGGGTGTCACTAGGTAAACATCATGGCAAACGGGGTGCTAATGGCCCCACTTTCGTATCACCCTCGCTCTTTTTCGATCTCTCCATCTTTTTCTCTCCACATCACTCTTACGATAGATATCTTGCGGTTCGGAACCTGGATGATTGCGATCGTCTTACAATTACTAATTTTTTTTGTTGTTTTTTTTCGTTTCTCAACTTGATTTTTTCGTAACGATATCACCGTGAAAATCACGATGGTCCTTTCGTTTTTTGTTCATCATCGTGTACTTTTTCTTGTTTTCGTTCTTCGATTTCACGGTAATAAATTTTTTCAAGTGGCCAGTGCGATTTCAGCCCCTTTGTTCAGCCAATCCCTACGAGGATCGTTCGTTTCGAATATAAGGAGTATCGTATCTCGATCCCTCGTTTTATTTTCAACATAAAGAAACGTCAGCCAGTCAGTCAGTCAGTCAGTCAGTCGGCGAGTCGTTCTCAGATTTGAAATTTGAATCGGCCTCATGCTGACGTCGTACGTAGCCGTACGTCGGAATCTATACGAGATTATAATGGGAGGAAATACTAACTGCTACAATGCGACACAACAAACTCGGCAACAACAACAGCGCGAGGATTTGCACCGTTAAAAGAGGTTTTGAAATGGGGATGGGAGGAGAGGGTGCGATGGACGTCGACAGGTACGGGGGCTACTCATATAGATGTTTCTATTTACGTACCAAACATATAGGCTCATAATACATACCATATATTTATACATTGTGTGTACATATATACACATATCTATGTACTATACGTGTAACGTATATAGAGAGAGATTCATAGAGCCAAAGGAAGATCCCTCGGCCACATTGTACGGGGATTAGCGAGGCGTGCTCGGTCGTACCAAGGGTTGCGGCCTTCCAGGGGGAATCCGGGGAACCCAGGGAAACCTTCAGAACCTTCAGCTTTCAGCCTTCTCTTCCGTCGTGTTTGTTGTTACAGTCGGCCACATCTATGGTATTCTGGTCCCCTAACGCGGGGCGCGCGCATCCCTTGTAGTTTAGAAACCCGAGGGAGGAACGGATGGGGATTGGGAAATGGGTATAGAAAGAGAGGAAGGGGGGGTGGTGGAAGGGGAAAAAGGGGGCATCAACCCACCGAAATCACCCTCGGCAGAACGTCCTATTCCCAGAACTTGTTATTGTTGAGATTTAATGAAATGTTACGCCCGCCCGGACCCGATTACTTTTTCATTGCCTCGATTAACACAACCACCCCATGACACAAGACCTACATATATTCGTGAGGTAGCAGTACGTACCCGTCATGCCGCAAAACTCGTCCCCGGGGACCAGAAACTGGTATAGAATTTCGTTTAGACCTCAATGTGGATCGGATCGTAAACGCAAATTAAAATTGTTGAATCAATCGCGATTTTACCAACGGACGATGAAACCCTTCGGAAAACGTCCCTTCGCGTATATACCTACATAGATAAAAATCTGGACCATCGGTTCGCCATCAAAAGACCCGTTACATCCGATAATTTATTAATCATGGTTTCTTTTTTTTTAATGTGTGGTTCCAGGTATGGTTCAAAAATCGCCGAGCCAAGTGTCGTCAGCAATTACAACAGCAACAACAACAAACCACACCTCCCAAAGGTTCTCCAAGGACATCTCAATCCTCATCTCAGAACACCGGAAGCAAATTATCCTCAGGTGTAACGGCGTCCACTCGGCGTTCCTCCCCGGCGTCTCCACCACGTGGTAAAGAGGCGCCAGCGCCGAATTCGCCGTTGCTAACGAACACCTCGTCGTATCCAAGATTGGGTGCGACGCCTACGGGAGCAGGAAGCGGAGCTAGTAGCGCATTGACCACCCCATCGCCTCCTCTTACGCCAGGATCGAGTCAACTTCCGCCGTCTTCTTACCCGCCACCAATGAACCAGATACACCACGGTGATTATGGTTTTCCATGGAGCTCAGCGTCACCGGGATCGGTAAACGCCGGCCAATGTTACGCCGGTCAAACACCGTACAACGCGTACCAAAACCCTTACGCCCCATCAGATTATTATCACCAGACACAGATATCGCAGATATCACAGATGCACCATAGTCCACAATCGAATTATCACCATCACCACCACCCTCAGTATCACCATAACATGTCTCTGACATCGTCCATGTCACATATCGGTGGTGGAGCACATCTCAATCCAGGTGGTCCAACGGGAAACGATCATCATGGTGTCGGTAACTCTCCAGACTATATTTTACCTGATCAAAAATATCAAGCGATGGTCTAGCCAAAAAATTTTTTTTAAACACATCGCCGTATATAATAACGAAACTAGTGAGACGAGGATCACAGATATGGACTGCGCAGGCCTCGAATGACCTCGAGGACATCATCCGAAACGGTAACCGACGAGGTGGATCATTTTGTGTAAGAAATTTCACTTTCTTTATTCGATCTTTTGATTCTTATTTTTTTTTTGTTCCCGATACTTTTGTTTCGTTCGATTACTTTTTGATTTATTTTATTTCTTTCAATTTCTTTACACAAAATCGTCGTATAATTCGTATGTATGTTACGCGAATCGCTAATGAATTTTCTGCAGAATCGAAAATCATCCGACCTTACGTCTTCGATTAAAAAAATAACTTTTTTTGTTTTATCTCGTCCTGTATTACCAGGTGAACCGAATCGCGTATTTAATTATAATTTTACAAATCTGATGTTTTTTAATATCGTTATTAAATGACTGACCGGATTTTTACCTTGACTCAAATACGCCGGTGCCCTGGAACGGCGAAAAAAAACGAAACAAGTTATGTTGTAGTTTTTTTTATTTATTTTTTTTTTTCCTCTCGCAAGGTGAACGCGACATTAGCGTTTTCTTAACACATCGAATTAGGTTACATGTTTTATTTTTCTTTATAAAACTTTACGCTGGGGCTTTAACGTCTCACCGATTTTTGCGATGTCTTCCTGATCCCGTCAGATATATATGTGTGAAAATAAAATAACAAAAAAAAAAATAAAAAATAATTAACGTAAGACATTGAAGAAAGAAAAAAATCATCAAAAAAATAAATACCAAGCATACTATACGTAATATGCTGTAAGTTTTGCGAAAAGAAAAAATCTTATCATTATTATTAGAAATATTACATTATGTATATTTATTTGTTAACTTTAATTGAAACACAGCCATAATTATTATAACATTACGTTACACCATATAATGCGAATATATATATTGTATAATCACGATTAATAATAATGATTATTATTAGGATCAATATCGAAAATATTATTGCCATTATAATTATTAGTATTATTATTCATTATTATTCTTCTTATTATTAACCATCGAATTTTCATATCAGAGAACAAAGAAAGAGAAAAAAAAGGAATGAAAAAAATGAACAACTACGTTATTAAATAAAAAATGAAGAAGAAAGAATTCGGCCAGTAAAAACGAAAAAAAAGTGGGTGTATATATTTGTCGACATTATTATACATGTATAGTAAATACCTATCTACCTACCTAACCTTATCGAACCTAACTCTACCTTAAATACGATATAATATACATATTATACACATTATATAAATAGAAAGAACCTTGTAAATATATGAGTAGAGTGTTAAAAGAAAAGCAAACAAAAAGGAAACCAGAAAAAGAAAAATTAATTAAATAATAAAAGATGAAAACGAATTAGCTCGAGGCAATTTATGTATAAGTAAAATTAAAATCTAATTTTTATTAAGGAAAACTGAAATAAATGAATTAAAAAAAGAAAAGAAAATAAAACTTGTCTGCGGCCTGTGTGTAACATCTGCCATTTATCATTTTCAAATATAATTATTATTTACGAAAAATACGTCGTCGAAGTGGTCATCTTCATAACAAGTGAGTTTATTGTAGTTTAAAAAACTCACATTTACTTTTATTTTCATCCATTTTTTTATTTTCAATTTTTTATAATTTCTGAAAAAAAGTATAGTACGACTGAAAATTAATTTGTCAATGAATAATTATTAAAACGATAAGATTACCCCGCATTTTACTCGCACAAATATTTCATTTCACGATGTCAGGTTTTTTTCTTTTTTTTTTTTTTACTTCTTCAAACGTTGAAATTCGAGAAATGATATTTTCATTTAATTATAATTAAAAGGAAATTTTAATTGTTTTTTTTTTCTCCCCTCACTGTAAATTGTAGTTCTCTTGATCTCTGAAATTCATCCTGGATTGGATTCGCATTGCGGACTATGAGATAGCCAGCGAACTTATTTTTCGCAATGCCGCTATAGTGGATAGAGTTTTTTATTTCTGTATGAAACTTTGTATCTAAAAGAATAATATTATTTGAAAATGAAAAGTAAAAGCAATTTTTGAAAGATAATCGAAAGGTGGGGGATATAACTCAATTTTCCTCTGTTGAATTTTGTGCATTTGTTTTTTTCACTTGAACCAAACCAATATTTTGACGCAACCCCGACGAGATAATTTTCGTCTTGGACGTAGAGTACGAATGAAAAATAACAACGATAATTATTCTGTTATTAACAATAGTGATAATAACAATAATGATGATGATTGCTGACCATCGAGTTCACTGCGAAAAATCAAGGTAACTGCAACCAAATTTATACATTCAGTTCCCCGTTTTATTCAGTTCGTTTTTCATTAAAAAAAAAAAACCAAAAACAATTGGCAACAATCATCGGCGTTTAGAAGAAATTATCAGGTACAGCGATAAAAATCAAATAGAAATAATCGGAAAGGATCAGGAGTCAATCAAACTCCAAGGTTATTGGAAAATAGATATTATAAATCCATAATTATCATTATTATTAATATTACTATCATCATCGTGTCTCTGACGAGGAGCGCAGGCAGGTTGAATGCATAAATATATAGCTGAAATTTGAAATCGAGCAGTTTAATTATCTGCAGGTTAGACGTAAGCAAACCTTTGTAATAATGTAACAATTTTATGTATAATGTAACGAGAAATATCATATGAATATATATACATATATATATATTAATGAAAAATGAAAAGGATAAATAAATAAAGTATATATATATATACATACATACATGAACATTATTACAATACCGATATAATTATTGCTAATCGTATTGAATATATAATATTACGACCATTGCACATATTATGTCATATAGTACTATAATTATATACCGCCATTAAACTATAGTATAATTATCATATGATTTCAATAAATTAATATTATATATCAATCATAATAATACTGCAGCAGAGACGTTGTAAATATAGTCTTCATTATATGTGTACATGAGGCGTGTAAGATTTAAAAAAAAAGAAGAGAAAAAAACTAAAAAAAAAAACTAAATAAATAAAGAACAAACAAAATAGAAAATAACGCGTTATACAAACATCATTCAAGCACCAGGGAATTCAAAATACGTGAGAATACGAAAAAAAAAATATTTCGATTTTCGGCCCCAAAATCGAAATAATCAAAAGCTTTGGCGTATCTCAATTTTGGGGCAAATAAATCGAGAAACAAACAGTCTCGTACTATTTTCATTCTTATTTTATTGTATTCTCATGTATTTCGATCTCGATCTCGGTCGAGTCACCTTGATTTTCTTGATCCAAAAAGCGACAATTCGAACGTATCGTTAGATAGATTCATTTAATCGGCAGATTCGGATTCCTGAGCTCAAGTTACTTGGGTATACGAAGGAAAACTATTTTTATTTTTGACCTTAGAATCGAAAGAAAATCAAGGGCTAGACGCAGTGTATAAAGCGCGCTTTACATCCATTAGCTTTACGTTTCAAATTTCATCAACTTTACTCCAATTATTGTTACAGCCCAATTTCGGTTTTATTCATTCCATGATGCTTGGCGTAGTCCATCTCTTATAATGATGAGAGTTTTTTTTTTTTAATCTATTTTCTCATCTTTCTAAAAGCAATCTTTTTTTCTCTTTCTTTGATTTTTTTTTCTTCATATCACGTTTATATAGCTGTAGGTACAGGATTTGATCCTTGGTTCGACACAGGTGTATCTTACTGGAGGGACGGCGCAGCGACGCCATTTCGTTATTAACTTATGCGCCCGAGGTATATGAAATTAATTAATGGTCCGGCCCCCGGCTATTTTCTTTGATACCTTCCTACCTACCTTCCTTCGTAGTAACTACCAACCTTTCCATCACCCTCGCCCTGCACTTACCCTCCCAACCCTCCAGGATCTATTTCGAGAGCTGTCGAGTCGCGATTCTGATTCTCTCTCGAGTAGCGGCTGTGGTTTTCGCCCCTGAGGCAAAATCTCCGACTTTCAACTTGCCCATTTTCCTCCGACGACCTCGACGCCCTCGTACTCCCATCCCCCATTCCTCCCCGCGACCCCGTCGCGTACTTCTGGTCGCATTTGCAAAGTAATATATTCTTGGCGAGCGTAAAAGCCGCGTCTTGAAATGAGGGAAATTTTTTTCGAAAACAAGATAAATGTAATTCTCAGTACCCGTTTGATAATTTTTATAATTTTATTTCCACGGAAATCGCTACGCGGTTAACGTCCCGCTTAATACCGTCGTATCAGCTGGGCGGAGGCGTTACACGAGCTATTGGTTTCCCATTATTATCTATTAATAAACCCTATCTCGGGCTCCCCAGGGCTTCCAACAGCTACAAGGATTAGACGCAACGAAATATAGGAAGGCGGAGGACGCGATGCACGTATACCAGCAGCTACTCCCGTTTTCTTCCCTTGGGATAACCTGCACGTAAATACTCTTACGTATGTGTATCCGACACCGCGAAGATATAGGTATACAGGGTGAGTTGCCACAAAGGTCCGATTGGCGAGGAGCTTCGATTGGCTGAGGCTCCACCCTCGTCCATTTTTACTTGATATTCTCAAAATTCCTGTTGTTAATCGGCGATCAGATAGCACTTCTTTCGGATATTCTTATTACTGTGATGAAGGCAGAGCCTCGGCCAATTGAAGCTCCTCCCGAATCGGACCTTTGTGGTGACTCACCCTGTATATATGTGGATAAAAATTAGCAAACAAAACTTCAAGGATCACCTGACAAATCGTGAACCTTTACAATTATAATAATCTTAAGGACGAGATCTCACGGATCAATGCGTACGCATATATACCTTATATACAGTCACGTCATTAACCGTTCGACTACGATAGTACAATAGAGTAAAGTATAGAGGGGGATACGAGATCATTAGCCCGCTTATCTATCCGCATATAATACCTCATGAAAGCTAGGCGTATGGCTCAGATCTATAGTGCTCTATGTTTAGTTTGCAGTCGGGTCATTAGCTGAGTTGTACAGGTGGATGCGTAGTGCGTGGGCTGGTGGCCGTATCCATAGAAGTCAGGGCAGGGGGGGTTGATCATCCGCAGAACTGAAAGGGATTTCTCCGGTTAAGATCAAAACGTGATGATCTGTACTTTGATCGGACATAATAAAGGACAAAAGGGATGGGGCGGGGCACCCCCTTTTTTACCTGCTTATAGATGTTTACCGCGAATTTAGTATATAATGACCCGGATAAACCCATTCGCTCGTTCATTCATCGGTGTATATGTGGATCGTGCGCTTAGCATTATGTGCGCTAATTGCCTCTGCAGAGGGGATATGGTGCCCAAATATCGGTAGATGGCATGCACGTTGCCGTGTTGGACATCCTTTGACGTTCCAGGAGATGGTACAAGATTTGCTACCAACTAGCTTCTACGTAGCCCAATTAGTCCGAAATTGTTACGTGACCGGTCGGACCGTTTTCCAGTGTTTGAAGTGGACGGGGATAACATCGTGTGCGTTTCTTCTTTTTTTTTTTTGTTGTTAATTTTTTTTCTAGCATCACCGTTGTGTAATCGGGTTTCAAAATGGCGATTGTTCATCGCTGGATAACAATGAAGTAAATCGAGTAAACGGCAACCGTTTGTAACAAAGTTTAACCTGGTGACACAGTAGTGAATTAACAAATAAACGTCAAAGTGCCATTATTAGAATCTCACCTACTACAACCTAAAATCCCCACCACGTTGCGGTGGTTCTCGCGTTTGCTGCTAGTGCATCACCACCACCAGCCCAGACCAGTCAGCCAACAGCTTACGGAAGCAGCTCAGTGTTGTTATAATGGGATCCGGCTAAACGCAAGCCGATTTCAACTCTTCGTCTACTGCACTATTTCCGTACACACCAACCTACTGGGACCAGGTCAGGTTCAAGGTCAATGTCTGCACGCCGATTTCATCCTCCCTATATCCACCGAACTCCTGCGTCAGGTACCTATATGGGTTATCGTACTCGCATTTCGTTGTCGCAAATCGTTCCTGTTGTTTTTTCATGTCTTTCTTTCGTTTCATCGATTTTTGATGCTGCGAGTTTTACAGTTTTTTGTTGTACTTGCTTTTTTTTACTCGAGGCTTTGGCCATCTTGTTTCTGAAACTTGACCGCATCGTCAGAATTATCGGTGCGTATAATACACAGTACGGAAAATTTGAGGGACTTTTCTAAAGTCCTACGAATTATTGGTAATCCCGAGGTAACTTTGACGTGTACGTGGGGATGCTGCTCGACAATTGTTGTAACGAGGTGATTCGAATCATGTTAACTAGTCGACTTTATAGAAGGCTGATCAAAGGGTCGCGCAACTTTGAATGAAAAAATCGTCGATAGGGATATGAATGTAATTGAATTTCGTTTGGAAAATTTCGTAATGTGTGATTGGTTGATGATGAGTTAAAAAATTTCAACCGATTATCACTTATGCGTGTGCATGGAGAGGTATGCCATAGTTTTACGTAACGTAAAAATAAATCAAATAACTAGAATCGAATCTTGCGTACGTCAAATACCAGGGGTGACGGGATACGAAACGAAACAAGGTGATCGAATAGGCGTTAAGAATTCGATTTAAAAATCAAATTGCCATATCAATTGTACCGCGCCATACACGCTCTATGGGGGTTTCGACAGGGTTGCTGACACTCGACGATATCATTACATTATATACGCCCTCTTTCCTTTGATCCTTTGATCAGCTCTCTCTCTCTTTTTTCCTTCTCTCGTTCTCTCTCTGGATCTCGAAAAGTGATTATCCTTTTATACCGCCAACGATCAATTACACGAAAAACAAAAAAAAACTAAAAAAACTAAAAAAGTCGAACAAATGCAAAAAAAAAATCTTCATCCAGATGATTAAAATATTACGACTCGAACCGAATTGCGAGGATTAAAATAATT
Organism: Athalia cordata; assembly: GCA_963932425.1. Taxonomy (NCBI): domain Eukaryota; kingdom Metazoa; phylum Arthropoda; class Insecta; order Hymenoptera; family Athaliidae; genus Athalia; species Athalia cordata. The sequence continues at coordinate 6,002,584 of OZ010627.1, forward strand.
CTCGGTAAGAATCAACCGCAATAATATTTTAAATTCCTGGATACTGCACAGTGAACATTTATCGAATTTATCGAACGATCGCTGATCCATTTTATGATTTTTATTTTTTTCCTTATCGCATCGATATCATCGTCGAAAAATTACGAAATAATTCCCGCGCTCGCAGTGTTCGTATAATTTCTCTCATATACGAAATGCAACATAAATACATACATACATGTATAAAATAAATCTGTTGTATATAATATAAAGAATATAGCGGAAGTCCTTGGTCCATTTTTTAGGATTAAGGGTAGATGATGATCAGCCGCGTCGAATAGCCGTGGCTGCCTAGCCACCACCGTATATATATACCTACCTACGTATCACATTTTATTATCCATAGCTTTCCATCCACCGCGCGTTGCACTATAAAACCATTCGGTGGAGAGGAAGGTGGTGGAGGGGGGCAGAATCTTACCCAGGGGTGTCGGGAGCCGGGTTCCAACTTCTAGTCGTGGGGGTTCGAGGGAGCGAAGGAAGAAGGGAATGGGGATGTAGGTAGAGGTGGATGGATGGATGTTTGGATAGAGGGATGCGAACAATGCGCTCGCGCGCCCCTTGACTTCCTGGCGGGGTCTCTGATCTCGGTATATTCCTAGCATGCCCAAATCTAGGTATAGGTATGCCTATACGTACGTTTTAGATATCCATATATTTTACATAGGTAGGTATACATAATACAGTTTATACGCATGATATCTACGAGATATTCATTCCGCATGAAAGTAACATTTCGGAAAATTTAGCGCACTTGCAATGCGAGACAAAATATTCGAAAAGCATGCGCCTATATATTCCTTGACTATATAGAAACAACCACGGCCTAGCTTCACCTTATATACTCGTATAGGTATATAGGCGCGTCTTGACACTCGACGTATATACATGTACCCATGTATACTCGACCATCGCGATGATATAAGAAAAAAATGAACAAAGAGAAGAAGAGCTAAAAAGAAGAGTCTTATGAAAAAAAAAGAGAAAAGCAAAAAAAAATGGGGAGTGAAAGAAGAGATGCGCGGAGGAAGAGGAGCCGTTGAAGAGGATGTGATGGGGGAAAGTGAGGAGTAGGGTGGTTGGTTTCTCCTCGAGGAGAGAAGCTGCGGAGAGTGGATCACTCGGTGAGGGCGAACTATACGCGACGAGAGAACGTTGAAGCCGAACGGGGAGCGAACGTGGGGTGGTTGGGGGGCTAGGGGGTGAAAGGGGGATTGGGACGCGGTCCTATAAATAATTAGCGAGCCTCCGCCGCTCTCTCCGGTCGACGACGGTCTGCGTCGGGCGGGCGTAAGCGGCTTAACTCCCCGTCATCCCCATATAGCGCGCGGGCGAAGCAGAGCGGAGCAGAGCGGAGCAGAACGGAGCGGAGCGGAGCGCTATACGCGTTGTTGTAATGCGTTCTGCGCTGTATAACCTATACCCGTGTATTATATATATACTTATATAGAATACAGCTCGTTGCGCAGCTGCGTTTTTTTCGTTCTCAATGATGATACGCGCATACATGCAGCTTCGTTACGCGTCACATATAGGTAGATGCGTTGGTGTTGCTGCTATATTCATACTGTACATAATGTACGTTATATTGGAACCGGGCATCGAAAACGCACGTTTCCGCTATGCGTATATATGTAGGTAGATAGATAGTAATAGAGAGATAGAGAGAGAGAGACGAACTTTGCGCAAATTGATTTCGGTTATGTGGATATATAAACGGCAGTACCGCGGTAGTCGAAGTAGAAAGGGGAGGCAAACGTTGGAGTTTACAGGGTTTCTCGTTGGAATTTTCTATCGAGTAGATAGGTATATTATAGGTTGTATTTGAATATAACTATACATACATAATATACATTATATACGTACGTATCTTTTTTTTTCTCAAATCGATTGCTCAATTTTTTTTCTTTCTTAATTTATTTACATATGCTGCATAGTATGCAGATCTACAGATAGACGTATTTGAAAACTTTCGACACAATTTAATCATCTCAGAATTCGGAAACCTACAAAATTCACTCATTGGGGTTGATATTTGTAAAGAAAAAAAAAATATATATATTCAAGCAAGTGTTGGACAAAAATGATATAACCTCCATTCTGGCCTCTCGAAGATTGCAGATGAGCACTTAACGCATTGCACGCGTAGATAATTAGCACCGAAAACAATTGAGTATCGAATACGTCTAGCTTTCGCTATGGATATATAGGTATGTAAATACACAAGGGTAGCAAACAGCAGGGCGCACGCTCTAACGCTGAAGAGATCGGCTTAGCTGCCCTCTTTAGCGCGCGTGGTTTGCGGAAGGATCGAAGCTGGTTAGCTGCTGCTGCTGCTGCTACCGTGGCCGCCGTTGCTGTCATAGATTAGGTTTGGTTATATACGATTTTATATGGTACAAACTATGTTATAGTTCCTGCGTTTATACCGTACGTACCACCATAGACGCTGCTAACTAGGACGTAGCGTCTGCGGCACGTGCAACCTCCGCAGGGGCGCATTCCCCCCCGTCGCCCCCGTTTGATTATTAAGGATTAACTTCAAATTGCCGATCATCTACCAGCGTACGCCACTCGCTCCTCCCGCTGCTGCCTTTTTAACAGTCAATGACATACCACATCGCCGCATACAAAGCAGGCGCTATAAAACTATTACTATAATCTCAGGTAATTCACAATTTACAAGTTGGTCGAAAATCGCAGACAATCTAAACGGTTTAGTGAACAAAAAACAAGCATCAAAATCGGGGAAGACAGTTTTGGTTTTTTAATCATATAAGCCACTGTTCGATGTTATATGGTATCCAAAATTGGTATAAGAGATCCTTGAAATCTATTATGCGAGGAAGTAAAATAAAATCTTTCCCAATGTGTACCTAATATATGTTCTTTTTTTTTGTTTCGTCGGACACCCCTGTGTTCCATATCAGATGTACAATGCACGGAATATACTCGGACGCGTGCTCGGTGTCAGGTGGTATGTGTGTACCTATGTAACCCATATAAAACGCATGTATATATCTCTGGTAGTTATAGTTGATGTATAAAAAAACAAATCTATGGGAGTGTTGAAGAGTCGCAGTTGCATGAGGATCGCGTTGGCTGGCAGACAGGCATGAAGTAGAAGGACGTGGCATAAAGTGAATCTCAGGTTTCAAACTGAAGCTAGTCTCTGGGGTCGGTGTAGAGGAAATTCTACACCAAATGCCTGCTTACCCTGCCTGCCCTGCCTGACTGCCTGACTGCCTGACAGCAGCGGGTGGCCCACGTGGCAGCGGCGGTGGCGGTGGCGGCCGAGGCTGAGGCGGCGCGCCTGTTTTCGTCTAACCTGCACCATCAGACCCATATATCGAGGAGGAGTTCGAGTGTAGGACCGTATTACTGATCCTAACCCAACCAACTCGTGCATTAATGGCCTCGTAATAGCCTATTTGTGATCGCTAATAGCGTACTCCCTACCCCTTGGGGAAATCTACGGCTCGCTCTCCAGTCTCCGCCAACTGGATACCAGCCTGTATGTATACCTATACGTATATACTTACAACTCTGTAATACAAACGGTATATCTATACGGATCTTTTGGGACGTGGATCCTTTTGCGGGCTGATAAAAGAAACCACCCCCCTTCAACTGGATCCTCGATCCAACCGTCCTACTGCCGCTTTTTTTACAGGGGGGGGGCGGGCGGGGGAGGGGGTATAATTCATTACCTTTCTCTTTCTTTTTTGTTGGTCGGACAGCGAAATTCCCCTTGACATTACTGTGTTTTTGCGCATATACACTGCCTATACTGATAAGTGGAAAATAATTTACAAATCTGGGATCCGCGAATAACTTCTTTTTTTTTGTTTTGTCGTTTCCTTTTTTCTATTATTACAAAATGTCGGTGAGCATGAAAATGCGATGGGAAATTGATCGAAGATTTTTCTTCTTCTACATTTAATGATAATTAGATCGCGAGGAATTGATCCCCAAGTTTTTCATTCCAATGGATCGCACTTGTTAGGTCTGCTATAGAAAATCCTAGTGAAAATCACCGAAGACAAATTTCTCCTCTCTAGTCGTATATACCTACACCGAAGTCCAGTTCATCCTGGTATTATATTTTAGACAATAATCCAAATCCTCACTGTATATCGTATATTATATACACAGTGAAAGAAATGATAAACCGTGGGAGTGTAGCTTCTAGGTATAGTATTTTTTTTGGTTCCCATTTTTTTTTTTCTTTCTTTCTATTTTTATTTTCCTATTAGAATCAGTTGATCCTGTGAGCTGGGTTGACCTCGCGCGATATTGTTGCAGGTATAAAAAGGTCGTCGAAGCGCATTGCGAGAAATTTAACGTCCATTAAATTGACGAGGTATATATTCTATGGCTGCAGGTTCTCCCTTGTACCGAAATTCACGCGGGTCAGGTTAGTCACGGGGGCATCCAGCCTCCTGTATAGTGGACCAGGGCGACAGGTATTCTTCTTTCTTCTTTTTTTTTTTGATTTTAGCTATTGAGTCTCCCACGTATCCGGCGGAACACTCCTATCCTACCCCGGAAAGTAAACGGGAAATAGCTTCTCGCGTCGTACACACGTTAAAACGAAGAAGATCCTTCGTACTAAAAAATCACCTTATACCGGACACAATGAGATCGGGACGCAGGTAGCCGGTTGGGCAGCGATTAAACGCTCGTTAGCAGGTCACCCTAAGGTCTTCGGGATGTGTATACCTTATAACTTCCAGCCTCCAGTTTTTCACTCCCGCGTGCCGTTCAGAGGAAACTATAATAAATGTCTATGAGCGCACCGGACACGTCAGACCAAAAAGAAACTCCCTTCCCGTCTTACGCGATTTATTATACCCGATCTCGTAGGAGAGAGCCCCCCTTTCTTTGCAGTGTGCTACGCTTATACACGACACTACCGTCTTTGTCGTTGATGATACACTTTTTTTTTCATTTTTCTTCTTTTTTTTTTCTCAAAGTCCGAGTGTCTAGGAAGAGCAGGACAAGATTGAGGGGAATCTCGGCCCTGGCAAATTAAATGAATTATTGGTTCGGATTTTTTTTTTCTGATGGATTTGGATTATTGGTTGAACAGAGAAACTCCGTTTTTTTTCTGCTGATCGAATACCAATATCTGGTTTCCTTCCCACGCCATTCTGCATTTTTTTTTCCTCTCTTATAACGAAGATATGGAAATAGCTTGAGAAGAGAAGAAAAAAGTTTGCGTGAACTCGAATTCATGGCACCTTACGGTGTTTCAATTCTCGCACGACAATCACGTGTGTCTCCATATGTATACGATGGTCTCTTACATACCAGCGCGATCGATATCTTCCGGTCCCCGCGAGTATTACGATGCAGAATATCCTGAATGGGACTGAGATTGGGCCCGCCACAGGGGCTCGTCCCAAAGGATCGAAAATTCCCCTGCAATCCATTGTCTGGGATTTAACTAAAATTACGTCGTGTGCACGCAGCGTGCATCGTATATAACTGGCCTGACGATTCTTCCATCGGCTACATAACGATACATCTCGATCTGATCGTACCTTTTAGAGTCAGAGGGCCCTGAGTCCCAAAAAAAAAATCGTACCGATCTCCGGACAATTTTGAAATCGCATTTTTTACGTCTTATACGCTGCTTTATACTTTTCTGCAGTGAAGATCGTCGCTTATCTACGTGGATCCGATCGGTGGGTTGGATCAAATTAGAACTCTAATAAATATCGATCGATCGGTCGATCCGAATAGATCTATCGTGCACGTCAATCGGCCCTTATGGTTCTGGAAATATGAATGGGTATATTCCCAAAAGGGAATCAATCGTGCAGGTCCCATAACTTTAGACACCTGTATATACATATATATAAGATGGGAATGGGACGATCGTTACTGTTGTGACTCGTCGAGGTCAGCGTGCGGTGGACCAAACTAAGATGACCAGCAGAATAAGGACGACGGGTGTGGATGAAAAAAAATAAAACATATATTCTAGGAGCGCCATCGTGACACGCCCGTCCCGCGGTTTGAATAGCATATTTTTTCTTCTTATTCTCGTAATAGTTTTTTCCATTTATTTTTCAGCTTCTCGATTTTTATCGCGCTGAGGAATAACCGATCAATCATAATCAACGTATAGAAATGCTGATTTTCAATCGATCGTTTCAAAGTTAAGTTCAATTTTCTCAAGTTGGATCTCTTTTCTTTTTTTTTTTATCTCATCTAATCAGCTCTCCCACTTTTCCTAGCCCCGAAAAATATAATCGGTGTATCCAAAAATTATTGAAATATTGTACGCAGGAGAAGAAGATAAAATCCCATCGACATGTCCGGTACGCAGATGAATATCAAGTCCGAAACGAGAGGAGGGCGTATATGTATTGATCCTAATTGACGAGAGTGAGACTATATAAGGGATGCAGGTAACCAGATGTATATTTATATATGGTGTATATATACTTCATACATTTGTGCAGATCGCTTAGTTGTTTTAGTGCTGTAAAACAACCGCGAGGATATATTTTCCAGCCTCCCCGTACCGAACGACGACGCTGACGCTCCCGACGCCGACGCCCACGTTTAGGCGCCCGGAGGAAACGAGGGCGTGGTCGTTCTCAAACTGAGCCTCCGCCTATCCCGTTCCACTGCAGAAGAGGTACACTCACTGTTTTCGATTCTGTCCAGAATCAGGTCCATATCAACGTGATGTTTCAGGGAGGGGAGGGTGGTCCAGGGTAGGTGTAGTAGAGATCGATATGGGAGGGTCGTTTGGGTAAGCGAGAAATTTCGGTGGATAAAAAAAAAAAAGAAAAAGAAAACCAAAAATATGAAGTTAAAAAAGTTGGTCGATGTTGGATGAAGCTTTCCCTTTTGTTTTATTTTTTATTCGTGTAAAATTCGTTAGCTGGTTTTCATAATAGTCGCTTATCGTCTTTTTTCATATCGCGTATACATACGACGACGTATAATAATCGTTTGAAAATCGTGTGCCTCGCGGTTTACAAACCCCAGATTTCTGAACACCATGCGTACACGTCATAAGTACATGTATACCCACATAAAGAGAGACTATTATACCGACAGAGAGAAAGAAAGAGAAAAAAGAGGGGGAGGAAATGATGTGGTTTGAGGGTAGCAGAGGTTATTTGCTGTGGCTGACTGCCTTTTTTACGGTACTTTTTGTTCGATCAGTTTGTCGAAGAGCTGAGCCTCGCTGATCTTCAGGCTGAACTACATTTGGTAGGTATATAGAAAAAATGTTGAACGAGCTGTATAAGGCGCGCGTGCTGCAAGTTCCCATTAAATGATATTTTATATTTGCTTTTGGAAACACATCACCACATTCACGCACTTACAATACCGATGCAAATCTCATGAGGACGATGTTCCCCGTTTGTATTCATATAGTGACTTCTGCATGGCACCTATAAGAATGTCATGTCAAGCACATGCAGATCGTCATGGTCAATTGACCATGAATATTTCGACGAAGTGCGAAGACCTTCACACTACTGCAAGCCGATCGAGAGATTCAATTTTTGGAATGAAAAAACCATAGAAAAGCCATCATCCCAAATGAAGAACCATTTTAATAATCAACCCTATATACAATTTCCATGAATATTATACATTTCAGCTTATCTACCAAATTGGTACATCTTTGATTATGGTATTAAAAAGATGTGAGGTAACCTTTACGTGGACAGTATATATGGTGGAAATGAGAGTGAAAATTATACAGGTCATTGGGCCGACTTCCGATCTTGAAGTTCCTGTTCCAGTCAATGGCCCTGTTAAATTGGCCGTGCGATTGCAGATCGTCGTGTAGGTATAGCTGTGAATGGGTGAAAAAGTATATATACCTATCTACTATAACGTTAGTTGGGTGTATGTAGGTTTATGGAAGCAAGCCGGTCTTAGCTACGCTAATAGCATAGTAATGCTGGCTGATCTTTTCGGAATCCTGTAAGAGCATTAGCCTCGCTCTGCAGGCACGTGAGCAAATTAAAGTGCTTCGAGTGTGTATAGGACCTTACCCCTGCCCTACCTATACGTATATAGTAATGGCTCCCGCGTATAATGTGACATGTACCTCAGAATTCAGATAAAAAACTCCATCACCTCTAATTTTTTCCTATTATATAATATAAACTTTTACTCGTTACAACAAATAGGGTAAGTCGTGTTGCATGTATACGGATCCAACAAAAACGTCAACCCGAAGCTCAAAATCATTGGTCAAAGACCCACCGCAGTTTCTAGGAATTTGTCGACCCGGATCTAAATCATCGAATAGAAAAATGGAGATGCGGACTAGATACGGTGGTACATTGTTAATAAATGAGGTCGTTGGTCAATCAGTTTGGAAAATGAAAAAAAGAAAAAGAGAAAGAAAAAAGAAAAAAAAATCAACGCATCAGATTCCTCCATGATGATAAATTCGACGAACGATGAAAATTGTCAAAGTATATGTTGATTTTCCGTTCCATTTTCCGATGACATCGAATCGTACGAATGTTTATGGTCCAGTGCGCAGTTGCAGTTGTAACCATCTGTACATAAGGTGGTGGGACGAAATATCGATGCTTCTATTGGAGCCCCACCGTTTTTGGCGCAGGCGTAGAGACGCCGCCTTTAGAAACCGCCCCGATCGGCGCTGAAACCGACGCGCTAGATAGAAATCCCCCACGCCCAAAACAACCCTCCGAGGAAGAGAGCCCGTACCCGTAACAAACTAAAGTTCTCGTGAAAAGTTGAGCTGCTTCTACGCCCTACTGCTATTATAGCAGCTCTGTCTCTCGTCCGTTTGTCCGTCTATACGTGTGTTGTTCGACCGTTTTGCCCATACCGCGTTACAGCCAGAAAATCGTTCATCTACGTTATACCCCGTGCAAAGTAGCTTGAGCGGGGTTCGAACAATCAGGATTAAGTAAAGCGACTGTTGCACACCAACACAGTTCTCGATAATTATCAACGGTTATTGAGTGTGCAGAAATTTTAAACAAAGTTCTTCGGGTCTACTTCATCTATTTTATTTTAATTATTTATTGTTCCATCAAGAATAACAAATTACACGGGTACATTACATACTGTGGAATTTTATACATCGTACGATACTGTGACTCGTCAAGGTTCATCATCGACACTTTACAATCTTCGACATCGTTCTCTGAATTTTATTTTACACAAGGGTGCGGACGCCAGGATTAACGGGGCAAGGCTATTCCGCACCTCGAATTTATAACGGAAAACCTCACTTCAAGGTGTCAATCTTCATCTCTGACGGAAGCTGTTCGACCACGGAGCACAAGCATAGGTGGGTAAGTGGATTATTTAATTTTTTTCAAATTTTTATCGTTCAATCCATCGACAAGATCCTTACACCCTCTCATCTCCAAATTGGTGCGTACCACATCGCGACTTACACTTCGAGTAACTTTTGACCTCCACTTTACTAGCAGTCCTTAGTTTTACAGTATCACTTGTAATGATTGTGTTTTTGATTTTGATAAAAAACAAAAAAACGTGATAAGTGCAGCAGACGGTGCCGATCGAACCTTGGAGATGTCATTGTAGAAGGTCACATATTTTAGAAACGTATAATGTACTATGGGCATCGCAGCAGGTTTTACACCGGAAGAAGCGACTGCGTCGTCGTTAGCTGCTCGCGCGCGAATTACGTACGTGCGACGTCGTGTGGTGCAAGTAAACTCGGAGTATAAACCAGGAGGAAAAGTGGAGCGGAGGCAGGACTCCGGGCGCTATCCGGCAGAATAATCTGCTTACGGTAATCTTCTCGGATTGCCCCTGCCTCTACGCGACCTGCCCGACTGATTCCAATGCTTGCATCTGACTGATGCTGGTGATATGGACATCAAGGACTATTTCCTGATCTGAATTACCCGTACATCGCATCGGCTGGAAAAACGAAAGGACATATCATCTCGAGACTCAGAAGAGTTTTCTTTTGAACTACATTCACAGAATCATCGCATTGAAACATGAGGGAAAAAGAAGTGCGGAAGACTATAGATATAGGAATTAGACGAAGAAAGATATCGAGAATGGATGAACAAGGGTGGTCTTTTAGACGGTTTACATGGTATGCGTCTATGACGATGTACGATGGAAGGCGCGATCCAAAATCTCGCGTCGATGGTTTTAAATGGAAAATCAAATGGGTGAACATAACCGAAGTTAAATGGGCTAGAGCTTTCCTCATGTACGCATGTTAAGAGTGACTCGACCACCCTGCCAGACGGTTTAACGAAACGCAGCGGTACGTTCATGACCGCTGGTATCCATTTCTTTTCTCTTTCTCTTTTTTTCTTCTACATCGGACGACGAACAAAAACATTTTTAAAATTGCCTCTATGAAGGAATTATACAAAGTCCTGTTCAAAGTATCTTACCGTACGCATATATACTGGTGCAGGGGAAGGTTCACAACAACAATTCATATAAGGATCTTATATACCCAGCTGAAGTTATTATACGAAAAATGAATACCAACCAGGTATACATATACGTATATACCCACGTTTTGATTTTCTATTTATACACAACGTAAGAACGAAAAAGAGCCGATGTATAAGTTCGCTAACGTTTTCTCATTGGAATTAAGTTTTACGCTCAATGGATCCGCAACAACGGATATAATGGCGTAGGTTTAAATTGCGTTTCTATATTCCCGCAGGGTGTGCAGGTGAAGAATTTTTTAGCTTCGAGGGATTTTATTGTGCAATAGAAGGAATGAAAATCCATCCCATCCGCCAGAGTTGATTCACCGTGTTCGAAAGAGAATGAAAAAAAAGAGAAATAAATTCTTACGGAATTTGATAATTTTCGACATTATCAGTGAGGATGTGCTCTGATATCTTTTCGGAGTTTCAGCGGTAAATTTTGGTCCATTATATGATATATGGTTTTCAAGATAAAAAATACGGCGTAGGATGATTTCCGACAGTGTACCGAACTGCATGGTTGCACCTCAATATACGGTACACTAGTGTGACGACGCCCACGTTACATGATGACGATTTAATACCCTCGTTGCTGCATCTCGACTTCCCGAAGAGCCTCCTCGAGCAACAATGCACTCTTGAGCAAACACTTGCGAAAACAATGGGGATGCAGGGTACATACAGAACAGAGTCCTCAGGCTTGGTTCTGTTTCGTGCTCTGCGAAAGATCGTCTTAGCGAAAAATTATCATCATATTCAACATAGGAATAGTGAATGTCTTCTGTTAATCAACGAAAGTAGAAGAGCTGAAAACAAAAAATATTGCAATTCCGTGAAACCAATGCTGCAGTTTTTTGCTTCATTCTTTTCTACGTCTGTACGGAATGTGTGCTACGAAGAAATAATCTGTCTTTCTTTATCGGTACACGTGGAATTGAAAATTAAAGGCAATAACAGAGACTTAGTAGTCCTCAGCTTTGTTAGCCGGGTGGTCCAGAGACACTTGAATCTCTAGAACTCATAGTAGCTGAGCGGCAACAGAAAGTGTGTTTGCTGTGGTTTCCACCCGCACAGCAGGGGGATTCGATATGCGCGTTTTAAAGTGGAATCGATTGATCGGCGTCCCCATATACCAGCTCTAAGGAGTTCAGGCTCAGCTGGGTCTGGAGGCTGAGGACCAACCTGTCGATAGTCCCGAGTTATCGAATGGGGGAAGGATATTCGAGAGAAGTTTCAAGGGCCAATCCTCCAGGACCGCCTCCGTGGCCGCACTACGTAGCAAGTGCAAAAGAAAAAGAGAAAAAAAATGGTAGGGCGTAGAAAAATGAAGGGTCTCGCGCCTCGACGATTTCACGGTTACCGCACGCACTCGAGTCATACCCGACGGAGTCCTGAAGGACCACTTCATGCCCCGTGTACGGGACGTTCATGTTCACTAATTCCTTCTGTTATATATAGTCAAGTTTTTTAATATATAAATCGCTGCAAAGCCACAAGGTATGGAGGTTTAGCAGTGGGCAGGTTCAACGGTACGTTACACAAGTGGCGAAAGAACAATAGTTTATTAAAAAAAAGAAAAGGAACTCCCGCGCCAATTCCTCCCCAGAGAATCTATAACCCTTAGGACCCCCCCTCACGTGTGTTGTGTAAAACAAACCATGCGTGGTTTATTGCTCAATTCATGCCCCAGTCCGAAAAAATTCACGATCATCAGCCAGCTCGCGTCATATGCGAAGAAAAGATTTGAAAACGACTCGACAATCTGTTGGGCACTGTTCGAATCCTTGCAGAGTAAATATCGATGTGGTTTTATATGATGTTTAAAATTTGTATGAGGTTGATTTCGAGCTCTGAATTGAACGGTGCGGGTGGTCGGATGTTATTGGAAAAATTATTGATAGACTGTTGGTTGTATTGCTTTTCATATAGGAGACCGCTCGCGGCGAATTTTATTAGTTGACGTATATATATGGTGGTTGCAATTAATGATTCGATGACAGATACACGCAGACATATCAGAAATATCTGTGAAATGCATAAAACGTAATTATAGCGCAGCTGCGCGGATCGTTTTAGTACATCTATTTCATACGTGGAATGATAATTAATATCTTCGAACAAATAAGTTAATCCGAAACACATGTCTGACGTCAGGTGAACTCCGTATTGTGACTAAAACTATATACCAATTGCGAAGAACAATCCAGACGTCTGCTTTCCAGATGTTAAAAATTTGAAATATTTTCAAACAGTCATCGTCAACATTTATGTCAACTATGAACTGTTGCACCTGAAAAACAAAAAAGAACATTATCGATCCTAATGTCCTCGTTTAAAAGCACTTTTGGAGTGAAGGCAGATGGCGCGTTTAATTTTTTGTGAATATCAGAAGAACAACGCTGCTGCATAAGTTAGTAAATATATCAACGTTACGTATTATTAAGAAGGAATATAACGTCATAGCGTTTCGACTGCGTAACCGGAGAGGATCAAGTCGGGATCAACTCACAGCGTCCGGGGGACGTCCTGTAGCCGCATATATATATGTATATGTTTATAATCTTATAGTTTCAAAGAGGAATCGTGTTGCATTCGAGGATTATCCTACATGGCGGGCGTTACAGCAGCTGCCATTAGCTCCGACTCGAAGACCAACTGCAGCACAAAAATACGTGATGTATACCTATAACGCCAATCGGACCGATACCTAAAGAGAATCCAGAACCACAAGGAATAATCGAAAATCAGTCTCATCGAACTCTAATTTATTCAAAAAGCAAAGAAAAAAACGAAAATGATCAAAATCCCGAAACTGCACTTACAAAAATTAAAAGTCCCTTCGTATTCTAGACGGTTTTCCAAAAAAAAATTCGAGAAGAAACCTTATTTTCCAAATCAATGAGCAAAAATTGAAGACCCTTTTTGATCCTGTACGAATTTGCTTGCCGGCCAATTTAGGACCATGAGGAAAATTTCCGATCATTGAACACTCGCATCAATTCGGTATGAATTTTTTCTCAGTTCCAGGGTGGGACGTCGAGGTGACCGACGTCTCTGTGGGGGGGCGAATTACAGGGAGCGGAAGTGGCGGTTGTGATGTGGCCGAACAGCTTGGGCGGGGGTACAGGTTGCTCGGGTGGTGGTGGCGGCGGGGACTTAGGTGGCCTTGCGTCGTCGACGGCATCAGCGTCGGACTTATTTGGGCCCGCTGGATTCGGCGCTTCGGCGGCTGGCCCATATGGAGCGCTAAAGAGCAATCCGTACGTAAGCGCTCTGGGTATGCCACCGATAGAAGCTCTCCATACCAGCATCGGATACCCCGGTTGCACAACCGCCGGTGAGTCCTACTACTGTGAGTGCCAAAAATTGCGTAATAATATCGATATAGGTTTTAATTCTAGTCATAGATTTTACGGGGTTATAGAAGGGTAGAATAATTCGATCAGTTAAATCCACGACCCTCCTCTACGAAATATTTACCGTCGGGGACGATTAGCCGAGTGATTTTATCTGATCGTTAACGCTCGTCTTTTAGGGGCTTGTGTAGCTTTCAACACAGGGCAGAAGGGTGGGACGTAATTTATCGAAAATAGAAAATTTAGTGCTTGAGTAAAAAAAGAACAGCTAAAGTTATCTCATTCAAGATAGAGAACTGCAGACGATGAAATTCCTCTTTTAAGGTAACCCTCGAAAACAACGGAGGGAACGAACGACCTTCACAAGAGCGCAACTGGACGTGTTGGAAGGTCTTTTCTCAAAGACGAGGTATCCAGATATTTTTATGAGGGAAGAAGTCGCCTTGAAAATCAATCTTCCGGAGTCCAGAGTTCAGGTTGGTAAAAATAACTCCACGTCCATTATCTCTCTGTAATTTGTTTGCTCGGATCGTTCGGCTCGAAAAAGTGGCCACCCCGTAGATACTGAAGTGTGTATAGGCATCGCGGCAGCCATGTGTGTACAACGGCACGTGGCAGTCATCGATTCGCCATTCCCAGTCTGTGACAAGCTAACTCGATTATCCTGTTAGGTCGCGTTAGCGGAATACCAACCAACCAACCATCTATGCACACGCACACACACAGTAACGTATGTAAACGTCGATACAAGGGGAACGAAAATCTGAAGTTGTCTCGACTTAGATAAATTCTTACGTTTTTTTTTCTCTCTTTTTTCTCTCTACCATTTGCCTCGTTAGATTTCACACTTTCAGCTCACAGTTTACGAGAAAATGTTCGATCTTTATTGAGAAAAAAAAGTAAAAAATTATTCCAACCATACCGCAAAGAGGGATGGACTCTGCAGGGGTGTTTGAGAAATTAGAAACTGGCTGCTGCCGGTCACACTATACTGCAGTTATACAGGGATGAAAACGAGACTACTAAATAGGTTACTACGTGCAGAAATCTATAGCAATGCGTTTGACGGTATTGCTATGGAGTTGGTTTGTCCGACTACCATACCATATTAGCACAAAGGCCAGGTGTCACGTAGATAGAAGAGGTGAGCCTAAGGAACAGTAAAAACTGATGAGCTGACGGTATGCAACGACACGAAACCGAAACACCCTCCTTCCAACATTTCGAAACTTCTTTTTTTTCTCTCCCTTATACCTAACTACCCTTGCTGTTGTTGAATTTTCAACTAGAATTCATACGATGAACGGACAAATTCCTGTCCTAACTGAAAGGCAAAAGTCAAGTATATAAGGAGTGGACAAAAATTACTTTTAGTATTTGAAAATAAAAATGTACGGAATTTTTTATCAGAGAGTTTATCACGAAATTGACAATTGAAAAGAAAAAAAATAAATCAACATCGTTCAGGAAAATCTAGATTCATTTCGTGTACACGTGGAAAGTTCGATACACTGATTTTTTTTTTTTATTCTCTCCCCAGCTCTCGCTCTATTGGGTTAGTTACAACGTTCGGAATTATATGTATAATGTACTGCATGAGGATTTGGTTTCCGTTGACCACAGAAAAAGCTTCCATCGCTATATCGATAATGGTTGAAACCTGCGTACAGTAGCTAGTTTACGTTTCCACGTGATAATCGTATTTGTTCGGTTGTTTGAAATTTTGCACTTTCGCACCGTTCGGATGAGTAATTTGTGGCGTTTATAGTTCAATTTGGTTTCGTTTACTTTCTCAGTTTTTGTTCGTTCCAATTTTTTCTTCATTTTTAATCATCTCTTCGCCGATCCGATTTGACCCACCTCGTGTGTAGGTATAAGGGAGGTTGTAAACTGTGCGGGTTGTTTGTGTGGGCAGTAGGTGTTTTGTGCGATAGTGGAAGAACGCCGATGTCGTCGTTTTCCAGTAGCGCAAGCGGTACGAGTACCTATAGCAGCTAACAGCGATAGAAAATCCGGAGGAAACCTAAGCTCGCCTCTGCGTAACATTGATCGAACGGGGCTTCGCAGCGACTCTCTTGTCCGCGGTCCTCAACCGTTTCCTATATCAACGCGTATAGACGCGAAGCAAACTAGCCGCCAACGCGTTCTCAACTTTATAGTTTCGATGTTATAAACAAAAAACATAAATAAATTAGGTATACTAAATGAAAAATTCGGAAGCACGTCGATGACAGCGGTAGAATTATCCGTCCATTTCTATAAAATTTTTACAAATTTCTGCAGGTGTGGTTCAAGAATCGCAGGGCAAAGTGCAGACAGCAACAAAAACAGCAGCAGCAACAACAAGAAAAAACACCTAGATCGAAGAAACCATCATCTTCAGCTAATTCCGGGAACAATCCTCCGTCTGGAAAGAGTCCTTCGATAGCTGCCGCCACTCCCGCCCCTCCAGCTGTCGTTCCCGCAACGACGCCACTGTGAGTAAAACTGTCCTCAATTTTTTCCTGGACTCTGTAAATTCATTTCGTCACTTGATTTTTTTTCTCCTTTCGTGTTTTTTCGTTTTTAAAGAAGTGGAGGTACGAGCGGTTCGGCCGCAAGTTCACCGGCTCTTTTGAGGGACTCTCCTCAATACAAACCCGCGGGTAGTGCGACGAGTCTACTTTTGGCAGCGAGCACGACTCCGCCGAGTGTGAGTATTCCTCAGGTATAACGAACGTCGTTATTAAAAGAAAAACACTTTTCTTTCATCATCGTTAACATCCCCTAATATCTTCGAAATCTCATCGGAAAATATCGAACATTTTCTGCAAGTCGATAGAAAAGATTCGATTTGAGTCCAATACATAATGAAATCCGCTCGGTTTCCAATCACTGCCAATTGCTTCACTTTTTTTTTTTTTTTTCCAATCTTTCCAGTTGGGTGGCACTGTGTACAGCAGTGGCGGAAGTAGCAGCAGTATTTGGAGTCCAGCCGTGACGGAAGGCGGAGGTGGTTTTCCAGGAGATCATCAAAGATTAGCTTGGACAACGACAGCGAGTCAACAGCAATGTTATCAAAATTATTCCTCCTATTATACCAACATGGATTACCTTTCCCCCGCACCTCATCAACTGAACGTAGTGGTACGTAAAAAATAATTACATCATCAAACTCATGTCATTTCGTAATTGATTTCTTCCATCCAAAATTCTTGTGATCAAATTATCGTCCTTGCAACATTAATTTTTTTCTTCTAATCCGAGCTGTTTAATGTTCATCAATTTTCTTTTTTTTTGTCAATTTTTTCACAGGACGGCGGCGGCAGTGGTCTCGATACGACATGGAGTAAAACGAGGGACGAGAGTGCATCTTCTTGGTTTTACAACAGCGCTGGTTGGGGTGACCGGAAGTGAATTTCAAGGGGCGTCTCTCCCACAGATGTAATATACATATCACCGAGAGGTAATGCTACGAGAATAACTAAAATTCCTGTACATATATACATGTGACCATCAATAAAATTCATACCTATAATTAAGATCGGAAGAATGATGAAAAAATGCCGCGGATATAACAAAAAAACGAAATCTATGATATAAATATTATATATAACTACAAAAAAAAAGAAACGAAATCCTAAAAACGACGACATTACGACGAATAGAAAATAACTCATTATTATTATTATTGTTATTGTTAATATCATCATCCTATCGTTGTAGATACAATAAAAAAGAAGAAAATGAAATTAAGAAGGAAAAAAATTTACCCACAAAAATATAGAAAAAAACGGCCGGGACGAACTGAAACATATCGCCATTAAAAAAAATCGATAAATGAACATTCGAAATTTGCATTTTCATTTATTTTTAATAATACTTTCGGTTCCTATATTCAGATCACGATGAATACCGTAGCAATAATGATAATAATGATAATAATTATACATATACCGAATGATCACGAAGTGTCATTAGGGGAAGAGATAAAAATGAATAAATAATATATTTATAAATAAATGAAGATCTCAATTGTCATGATGATAGCAGAGTTTGGAAATGAACAGAAAAACAAATTTTCAAACTATGTTACATCAACGATTAAATGGATAAACGACACACCAAAGGAATGAAAAAAACTTTAAGAGTAAATAAAATTACTAAAAAAGAATATTATTCAATATATAATACAATATATAGGTTAATGTAAATATATTGTGTAGATATTATTATTATTAATATTATTATTATTATGTAATTATTATTATCGTTATTATTACTAATGATATAATATCACCGTGAATTCGGATGTAAGGAAATATAAATATTATTGATATCATAATAGTTGATTAAAGTTAAAACAAATGAAAACCTGTAGAAACTGAATATAAATTTAGTGAAACAAGAAGAGTGAGATAACCGAAGGGAAAAAAAAAACGAAAAGATGTCAAAAAATCCTCTCTGTGAATTAATTATAGCTTTTATTATTATCGTACCTATAATATCTAAGAAAATGAGATAACCTAGGAAGGTTATCATAGATTCTATATAATTATTACTAATATGGCCTGCCTATCGCGATCTCCGATCGCACATATTCAAATAATATATGAACTTTTACATCGTGAGAAAATTCATCGATTATTTCAAAAAAATCGGCACGAACTTTTTTGGTTTTCATTCTCTTTTTCGTTTCGATATTGCAAATTTTCTTGCATGCAGAGGATTAGAAGTGAGAACGGGATAAGTGAACTGTGAGAAAAAAGGGACTCTTTTGCGTTATTAAGAATAGATGGAATTGCAGTTCGTGTATCAATTCCATAGTCATCGAAATATGTTGATAGCGATGATGATGTGAGGGTTCACTACCTATATACGTATAATATGTAAAACGAAAGAATAAATATGTACATAAAGATCATCCGATAAACACATATGAATTTCAAAAAGTCAACAAAATTTATTCATAAAATATAAATTAACAAACAGAAGAAACTGTACAGGAATCATAGAAGTGACTGTCTAGATCGCTAATGAATGAATGAATAAATGAATGAATGAATGAATAGTTATAAAATTAATAAATTTAACAATAATTGTAACTATATTAACATTAATCGTATCAGTAACATAAATAATTATATATATAATAAAAAGAAAATAATAATAATAATATTAATGATAATAATGAAAATGATGATAATAATAATTGTGGTGGCAATGACGGTATTATGATGAATTACGTAAGCAAGTGGACACAACGACGTCAATAAAAAAAAAAACAAGAACAAAAACGAAAAAAAAAGAAAAGAAAATTGTCATGAAAATGTATGAACGAAAAAGAAAAAGAGAAAAAAAAAGAAAATAATATATATCAAAATTTAAAATTGCTACTACTGCTATTTATCAGACAGGGTTTTGTTGTTAAGTTTACAATTTGTTATTTATTTGTCGAATGACTGAAAAAAAAACGAAAGACATCATCTTCCTGAAAAAGTAATCGATAGATCGTTATTATTATTTCAGACACAACGGTAAAAAATTTAAGTTTTGATCGATTTAAACTGCCCAATATTTGCTGCTGAAAAAAATCGACTGAAAAAAGCTCACTTACGTACCGATACTGCCGCGCTCTACCCGTGATTACTTACCGATCGGTACAACAAAAAGCTCTGTCTGAGCAGGTTATCTTTTGTAGATAAAAAAAAGCTCTTTGTTATCTAGGATGGTTCTTGCACCAACTGAAGCCCGCGTAATGATTTTGATACGAAATTTGATAACATCGCGGTGCGTACAACGCATAGGGATGAAAGTCCATCGAACCTTTGAACATTGTGTCGGAGAATCGCCAGACGGCGTTTTCTCGTTTCCTTCACTCAGCTTGGGGTTCAGGGCGTCTGGTAGCTGCAGTGCTGCGCGTCGCTTGCTTGGGACCGGCCGGCTTTTAAATTTAGGGTCGGATTGTAATACGGTCGTTAGTTTATTACTCATTTGTTAAATAAAGAAATAAATAAAGGAACTAATAATAGGAAGAAAAATTAAACGATTAGCAATAGAAATGAAAATGAAGATTAATTGTAAGCGTTAATTTAAAAAAAGAAATAAATAAAAGTCACAAATTTAAATGATTTTAATAAATAAATGAGATAGTCTGATGCGTTTTAATCTCGGTGTTAACAGTTCCGTGGTTATAATTATCAGTATTAGTTACGTTGTACAGTGAATAATTAGAAAACTAATATGTGGTTTTCACCGGTTCTACAACTCTTCAGTTTTGGACTGTGTGAGTAATTTTTTCCATCAAATTTTATTGTTAATTTATATTATTTAATCTTTTTCTTTTCTTCTTTTTCTCTTTCATTTTCTCTGTCTCCTTTCATTCCCAACACCCGCGCGCTGGTAGTTCTACTACCACCACCACCTTGTTCAATTTTCTCACTCGCTCGCCGCCACGCACGGTCGAACAAGGGATGAATCATGGCATTTCAGGCTTCGCACTATAGCTCGCAGGGACTGACTAGCGATCCCTCGGATTATTTGAGTCCTGTAGGATGCGGTAGGCAAACCGTAACCTACGGAGAATCTCAGTCAGAAGGCTCGGTTCTCAATTTCTCCCTCGCCAATTAACGCACACAGTTATGAACAATATTTTATTTTATTTATTTTTTTATTTTTTTTTGGATACCGTACCTGTACCAACCACTACTCCGATGTGCTCAACTCCTACTTTACTCTTGAAGTTCAGTGTGTGTGCGTACATGTGCAGTATAACTGCAATTGCAACTCAACTATAACGCGTATAGACTGTCTCACTTTTTAGATTTTTTACTTGTTAGGGTTTCTCGCTTAATTGCAGGGTAATGCGGTCGTAATATGTCTGGCAATTAGTTAATTGCTCTCCTGTACCACTGGTAATACTTATGCTCCTACCGCTCCTGGGTATCCCTCGTCGGTCTCCCTACTCTTCTCATCGCAGACTACGCGAACGCTTTTCCCCAATTTCAATTTTCACAAAATATGACTCACCGGTAATACGTCTGTAATTATTCACTGCCCCAAAATCTCGAACAAAATTTGTTCTCCAAAATTAGCGTCCGCATACGGCACATGTCGCCGTAATTTTATCATCATCCCTTGCGAATTTATGTCTCGAAAATTTCTTCACAAATTTCCCATGTATTTTGTCTCGAAAAAATCGATCATCCGATCAACGCGATCCGTTCCGAACTGTGAAGAAATTTTTGACCATGTTCACCTTATGATGAATTCAAAAGGGGATCAGTATTTGTTCTTCTGCTTCGTTCGTGAATTTGTCTTCTACGAAGGTCTGCAGTATTTTACCGGTCTTTCGATCACGGCTCGTACCGCATGATGTGGTATGCTGTTGGGAACAAAATAAAATAAAAGTAAAGGGTAGAAATTAAAAGAATCAAGGCAATTTCGCATTCGACCATATAAATGTGTGGAGAGGGTATAACTTCACGTCGTACAGTTCGTCTAAATCGTGAACAACATCAGCATCGGCAGCGGCGGCGGCGGCGGCGGCGGCGGCTCCAGCAGCTTCTTAAGGTATAAGAAAACCGGTTGAAGGATGATCTGAATGGTGTGTGTCAGAAAGAGAGAAAACGAGAACGAGAGAAAAGAGAGAGGGAAAAACTCCCATCACATTGCAATGGAAAAAGGAACGAAGAAGGGAAATGTAGGGAACCCCAAGGAATCCGCATATTATATCAACCCAGTATCTTCCACCTAATATCGGAGCGAGTCTCGGGAAGGTCCCTGAGAGAGCGTGAGAGAGAAAAGCAATGCGAGAGAGAGAGAGAAATAGAGAGCAAGAGGATATGAATATAAGGTGAAGGGAAGAACGAAAGGGCCGTACAAACCGAGGGGTGAAACAAAAGAATGAAACTCGCGTACGTAATTACAATTTTTTAACGTGTTCTTTTTCAAAGATCAAATATTTTTCCCATCTGAATAATACCGATGGGCTATGATAAACCGTTTTTCGAAATCGTATAAAAATCTACATCTCGGATTTGAAGAAGAGCAAATGAAAAAAAAAAGAAAAGAACTCCCATCTTCCCTTCTTCTATCTTCAGAAGCATAGAAAAAAAAAATTCCAAGTACGATATCGCTTCCATTTGAAAAAATATTTCACGTTGTTAAAAGTCGTAAGAATTTGGTCGAAGAGAACAAGAGAGAAAAAAATTCCACTCGAAGAGGGAAACCCTTTTTATGTTACATATTTCTGATAACGCATGGCCTGAGGTTGAGTTAAGACGTCATTGGGAAGGAACAAGGGGGGGAAAGGGTGCTGTTGGGCCAAGCGAAGGTGAAGGTATAGTAGTGCCCGTGGTTCGTGGGGAGGATCGTCGTTGTACGTAGGTATTCCCGCACTCGGGCAAGCCACTCGCTCGCTCACTCACTCACTCTGCTATTCATCTTGGTTCGGTGGTCCTAATTACACGTCTCCGCTTACCGACGAGGGTTCGAGCCGTCTTCCTTTCAATGGCCCCATATTTTTTTACATGTTTGGTACTAAACCCCTCCACCCCTACCCCTCCCCTCTTTGTTCGTTGTGCCTGCCTGCATGATTCTTATAATATATAGACTATAACGGGCCACACACATAAATGCACGTCGAGTTCATATTATTATATAACAATCTCTCTCTCTTTCTCTCTCATGTACATTCGTATGTACGCGAATGCATTTTATATACGAGTATACTACAGTACATTATAGGTTCAAGAACCAAAATTGGCTCTCAGAGACGTTTTTCTTTTTCTTTTTCCTTTTCTTTCTTTCTGTGCTTTTTTTTTTTTTTATCATTTCTTATTACCATTACCAACGACGGTTGTCGTCGTTATTTTTATTTCTCACATTTCGTTTTTTTTTTTTTTTTCTCTTCTTCCACTTTTATACGGACCATTATTAAATCGCGTCGTCGCGTAAACGAGTACCTCTACCGCACACCTATAATGCGATATTATTGAATAAAACGTAGTGTGACGAAAAGTGGGGAAATAAATCAATCGAATTTATGTATGTATGGAGAGATATCCAATATTATCCCCTACTTTGCTTTGATAAGTTTTTTTTTTTCTTTTTTTGTCTTTCATTTTTTTCTTTCCACTTTTACGGGGATTGATGCATGTAAAAATCGATTACTTAGCATTCATTAATTCGTTCATTCACTGAATCAAAATGCTGATTTCTATACGAGGCCTCGTCGCATCAATTTTTCATTAATGATCACGCGGTTAAATTTTGCTTGTATGATTGTAAGTATCGATTCTCTCGCGTATAGACGATGATATTTAAATTACGAATCGTTGACGAAGAGACCGATGACGAATTGTGTATCGATTCTGAGGCGATTAAAAAGGTGAAGGAGAAAGAAAGGTGGAAAATATTCAGATGATCCTTTTAAAAATCATCAATTTATCAAACATTTCGAACGTACGTATTCTGTAGCCGCGCAAAAGCTCTCCCCTGCAAATCACTCCGGAATTTTATTGACCAATTAGACGCGACGACGTTTTAATTGGAAAATTAATGTTCAACATTTTGGTAAAAGTTTCCTATATAATTAAATTGTTTCTGACTCTACACCTCCTAGGGACATTAAAAAAAAAAAAAAAACTATGAACAAAGAAGACGAAAGAAAATCCGACAAAGAAAACCAAAGCTGTGATAGTTGTAATGTACACTCACAGTTGAAAAAGGGGGAAAAACGTGCTCGTCTAACTAATAATAATAATTATACACGTTACCTATTTTCACCTGTCGGATTTCGCTTGTACGCGACAGTAACGTCATCATTAAATCATTTGAAAAAAAAGGAGAGAATTCGTAATATGAATATATTACAAGTGAAGGATTTAGTTTTTTTTTTTTCTATTTTCTATTCAAATAAAGTCTCCTTTTTCTTTACACCCACAACGTTATATACATGTATTCAGGTACAGACATGCCCCCGCGGTGCCCGGGGGTTGTTTGAAAAAAAAAAAACTCTCAGTGGTGTTTTTCTCTTTTTATAATTTTTTTTTAATTTTTTTATTTTCTCATTTGATCCCGTTAAAAAGCGAGGTGACGAGAAGAAAATAATTGGACGGTGCAGCGGGTATAGTAGACGTCGCGTCGCATCGTTGTCAATTCTGATATCGATAAATGCGATCGTTTAAGGAGTTCGCACAGGTGGGTTGAATAGAAGGTTATCGCAGAAAAATATATTATTTGTTTTTTGTTGGTTTCTTTTTTTTTTTTTTTACTGCATAAGAAGAATATGATCTACATAGTGAGAAAAGGAGAAAACGGAACGAGAAGATCAAAGTACATATAAAAGATTGCAGGATTATGGATCTTAATTTCCCGCACTGCAGGAATGGAAATATATACTTCGGAGGCGTCCGATTTGGTTCCCTCGTTTTTTGTTTCTTGTTTCTTGTTTTTTTTTTAATTGTTTTCTGTGTTTCATTTTTTTCCAGTTTTTAATTTTCATCCTTTTCGCTTGGACAAGAATTTTTTATAGTCGCGAATGCAATCGTGACAACATTCCCTTATAAAGCTCTCAGATCGTGGTGACAATTGTTCGACGTGTATATCTCGAGTCGTACAGAAGGTGAAATGAAAAAGAAAAAACCAAAAAAAAAAAAGGGGGAGAAGAAGTGAGAAAAGAGATGAGGAGGCTGATAGGGAACGGGGCAACCCCCGGAGTAGTAACTTTTACAAAGAAAGGAAAGCTATAAAACCAAGAATCTCCGAACACCCCTTAGCACTCTGGAGTCTTTTATAACTTTCAACTTTCAGAATCTATGTAGTTCCGACTATACAGAAATCGCTTCGTGATATATCCAGTTTAACGATAACATTCTCTTGTTAGAAACCTTGTTCGAACTAAAGCGAAGAGAAAAACATGTACAGGATAAAACAAAAGATCTGGTATCCTACAGGATTTTTTCCCGAACCTCGCGGAAAAAGGACTAATGAAGGCGATTAAAAAAGTCCTGCAAGCTTTTTCTATCCACCTGCACGAAAAATACCGTTGATTATAACTTTTCAATTGAACAATTTTGAAACCGCGCCACTGTTTCATTTCGGGGAGTTTTCCCTTCGGCTCTTGACTTCGTCGTATGTATATGTGGTCGGTTCCTTGTCAGTCATCGGTTCGTATAAGATCAAGTGACGCCGCGTGCACGCGTTGCTGCAGCCAGCTAATGTGGTTGGACGTGTCTCGAAAATTCCCCGGGATAGCTGATAACAGCTGCCTCAACTTGAAACGCGCGCGGCCCACGTGTTCGAGAATATCCCCTTCCCATCCAGACTCTCCTGAAATTTTAACCACACACCTATTACAAGATGAAGTAAACACGAAGCCCGAGCCTGGAATAAGCAAGTTTTTTTTTTTTCGAATTTCTTTTTTTTACGGCAAATTTAGCCGTCCCCAAACGTATAAGGTACACCCGGTTAAGTTGATTCTGAATCGCGTTTGGACAACTTTTTCGTGTAGCTGAGCCGGCTACGAAAAGTTGTCCAAACGAGCTTGGCCGCGAAGCGATTCAGAATTAACCCAACTGGGCGTACGTATGTATAAGTTAAACAGCTAAACTTCCATCCTGCTGACGTCCTTCGGGATAAGATGCAGGTTTTGCTGCATATAGTTGGAATATCGTATGATTTGGGATCGAATACTATACATATCGTTGACACAAAGCAATATTGAAATGCGTGTAGATATACAAACGTACCCTATAACCTATGCGTATGTAATATCGTACCGCGGGTAGCTGCTTTCCTGAGGGAAAGGTGAATGCGAACTACATGCAGGGGGATAATTCAGGGAACGAAGGGAAGAGAGGAGAAGGGGGGTGGGGTGAGAGGAACCCTGTTGCAACGTATAATATACCTGGTTGACGACTAGATAGGGCGGTTATACGCGAGGGCCCCGTAGTCCCCTGCAGACGAGCAACGTGCGCCAGAGATAAAAGGGCGAGGGGGCCGTCCCGAAGGATTTATGGCACCCCACAACTGCTTCGAATCAGAGAATCGATATACATATATGCCCATCGCATATACGTACAGATATTACGTGTTATACGCCGACGAACAGAACGACATATATATAAAGTCAAATGAACAAGAAACGTTGAGAACAAAATATCAGACATACATACGAACGAATATAATCGGAAAGAGAAAACGAGAGCGTCCTTTGACTCGCCTAATTGGGATTTCGATGGAAACAAAAAAACTCAACCCCTGCAGATATGATTCGTTTGATTTGAATTTTTTATTTCATTAACAATACATAATATTCTTATATTTCCTTTTTGTTTCAGTAAATCACATCGCCGCGCAAGTGCAGTCATCCGACGATCCTGGTTTGTCGTTTTCGATAAACCCTAAGGATCGTTCGGCGTTCGAGGGAACTTCGGTGCGACTGGAGTGTAAAGTAGAAAATTTTGGTCCTACGTCAGACGACATCGAATATTCGTGGACCTTCGAGGGCAACCCTATCGCCCCTAGTCCGAGGAGATACCAAGTCGGTGGTGATCTCGTAATAACCAGAGTAGATCGCACGTCGGACACTGGAAATTACCTCTGCAAAGCCACGAATAAACGGACTGGACGATCCATAGAAAGTTCACCTGCGAACGTCGACGTTCAATGTGAGTTTTTAAAAAACGAATTTTTTTCGTTGTTATCCTTCGCTATAGTTGTACGAAATTTTACAGCTATAAAGTTTTATTCTACTCGCAACCAGACGACCAAAAAAAAAATGAAAAAATCAAAACGAATTCTCAAACACATATTATTATAACGAGGTAGATTCGAATAAATATAATTTCAATGATATATTACGCGAACGTCGCTTTCTCGTTCAATGGGTATACAAAAACTACATGGGAATAAAAATAGGAGATATCCTTATACAGGTGTATACAATATATATATATTTTTTTTTTAATTTGCATGCACCGATGATCATCATAATTATATGCGATATTTATTTTCTTCATCTTTTCAGTTCAATTAAATAAACGGTCGCGAAAAATAAAAAAATCAACACTTATTAATTTTTTATGTTGAAAAGTCGCGACGAAGTTAAACATCCCCTTAAACCCACCATTAAGGGCGTACCTACCTATACATATATATACGAAGGATCGTTTTCCTTCCGTTTCTCCATTCCATTTAATTTATTTCGTTCTTTTTTCTTCCCCTCCCCTCCCTTTTTCGGAAGACCGTAATATTATAAGCGAGTATAAATTATGGACGCGTATACCTATTACTTTATAGAGTACCTATATATAAAAAAAAAAGAATGAAAAAAATCGTAACAGTAGAATGAGGAATATATATACGAGATATATGCGAATATATGCGATGATAGAAATTTAACTCTGCGAGTATAAAAAAATATAAAAAAAATAGTTATAATTGTATGAGAAATATATATGTATGTGAAGTAGAGTGCGCGTGATATTATTACATATTATACCTATGTACAGTATATACGGGGGGAATATTATAAGTAATGAAAATATTACGAGAAAAAAAGAAAAACGAAAGATATGCAGTATATATATGATTATTACGAGTTATAAGAGTAATGTAGATAAATTTATATGTATATATATGTATATATACATGGCTACACGGGGTATGTATTATACTATATACATAAAAAAAAAGAAAAAAAAAATTCATACCATACACGTATATGAAGCATATAGCAGAATATAACAGCGACGGGATAAGCGCGAGCTGCTTCGTCGTTAGCGCCCGCGGACGTCGCGACGCCTCGTTATCATGTACATCGTTTCGTAATTATTATTATTATTGTTGTTATTACTGTTGTAGTTATTAATATTATCATCGTTATTATTACTATATGATTTTCATTAACATTCTCCATACATATAACCATATGACGTCGTAATTATTTGTCACTCATTGACTCCCAGCTTCTTTTTCAATCTACACCAATCTACACCCCCCTCACCGATTACACACGCACGTACTGCGGTTGTCTTCTTTACAGATGAAACGTTAAACTCGTTCATTTTTTTTTTTCTACATATTTCACAAACATCGCACACGTTCCATACTACATGGACGTGAGAATTCTATATGAGAAAAAGAGAAAAAAAAAGATTGACAAAAATTTGATTGTGAAATTCAAGTTCATAATTAAAAATAATGATCGAGTATTTAATATTTGACGCACCAGTGTCGTGTACAGACAAATATGATGATGTATAATTATAATTATAATCGTAATTACAATTATATGTATATTTTTAGATAATAATGAGGATATCCCGCAAAGGCGCGTTAATACTATCGTTATTTTTTGAGAAGAGAAGAAAGAGAAAACAAATTAAATGAACAAATTAATTCTATCTTGCCTAGACCTCTGGAGAAGTAGGAAAAACTTCGTCGATCATATGTGATTATTACTAGGAGGGGGAGAAAAAAATATACATATATGTGTCTACAATATAAATGAATTATGCGGAGAAGTGAAAATAAAAAAGAAAAGATTCCATAGGTATGTAAACGAAATGAATAAAATGAAATAAAATTAATCGCGGAAAAGTATGTAAAATGTCGAGTGGAGTTCTCGTTCTACTCCTACTTAAGTAACCGTTCGTTCGTGATGTAAAAAGATATATGCATAATGTGTATATATATATATATTTTTTTTTATGTGATAAATATGTGCGTACCTCGTGGTGGAATTGAGAAAATTTGTTATTCGTTATAGTCGCGGGTGGTCGTAGTCGTTGAAATTTCAAAAGTGAAAATTCAAGCGGTTTTAACGAAAGGCGTGTTATAATAACGACCGTACACACGCATGTGGATATATGTATACCTACCTGTGTACATAGGGTATACGTACATTTTATATATATACAAATCTGTGCAGGAGTACGTGAAGAGTAGATACATGTTCCGCAGTTTGTATTTTTAATTGATCACTTGTAGCGGAAGGGTGGTGGGAAATGAAAGTAACAAAATCGACGAAAAAAAAAAGGAAAAAGAAGGAAAAACAGGGGAAAAATGAGAGGAAATAACATGTCTGTTACATACACTATACCGTACGAGAGTAGATTGATCGTGAGAGAAATAAATGCGAAATAAATATTCAACGAAATGAGACGCTTACCTGTATCTATTATAATATATTTATTCACAACGCGCGGATATACGTATAAAAAAGTACGCGAAATTCGATTGTTACTGATCGAATCACCTCCGTTCTTTCAAAATCCGATTCTAAAAAATGACGAGATGCGAAATTTAATGAAATGAAATTTTTAGCTTTTCTTAAACTAAATTATTATTCTACTCCATACGGTCGTCACTTGCTACATAAGCGTACACGGTTACGAAAAATGAGATGAAAAAATGGAGAAATTAGAGAAAAAAATGCATGGCAAAAAAAACAGAAAAAGATAAATAAAAATATCTCGTTTCACGGTCTGCTCGTAACTGATGTGGTACCGTGCAACGCGTGTGCGTATTCTTATGTATATGTAACAGAGTATTTTATATGTTGTCTAAGAGAAGAACATCTCCGCGTCCCCTGGGTACGTATTCAAACGTATACGTCTTGCTGCCTTCCTTTTCTTTAAATTTTCTCAACCAGTTTTCTGAAAACTCAATTGAATCGCTAACCAAAAACAAAAAAAGAAAAAAACGAAATTTCCACGAGAAAACTCGTGATTTCTCGCGCCTCGATTTTCCCCTACACCTCAAAATTACCGTGTACATAATTTATTTCTAATGATTATTTTTCATTATTCATTTTTTAACACAGATGAGTTTTTTTTCTTCTAATTCATCTGCGATACATCAAATTCCTCACGAATATCGCGAAATCACATCCAATCGAATTTATATGTGTAATTGATAATGAGAATAAAATTTAACTAATTCGTATCGCACTTCGAATCCGTGAACGAATCAAATTAACGATGGAAAAAAAAAAAGAAAAAAATTATCTCTTAGAGGGCAACACTTGTTTCTTTTTTTTTTTCTCCCTTTTTTAATTGTGTGAAATAATTGTCGATTTGCATATCACAAATTGGAACGATTAACGCGCACGTATATTTCATATTATACAGGTACTTTTTATGTGAGATTTGAATTAATAAGAATGTAGATATTTAGAAGTGGAAAAACTATTGAAAAGAAAATTTGAAAAAAAAATGAAATAACATTAGAATAAGGTAAAATAAATAAACGACCAACTACTAGAAAACCTTAAAAAGTTGAAGGAGGAAACGAGCGAAGCTGCGGAGGAAAAAAATAAATGAATAGCCGTATAGCAACTGCTATGTATATACATATACCGGAGGGAGATGAGAAAATGAGAATGAAAATGAGAAGAAAATAAGAAAAAAAAAATTAAAAATAAAATAATGCACAAATACTCGTAGAAACATATACACACGTATGTGCATATCGTACACGGTGTTTTGTATGGTACAAACAAATAACATCTCGTAGTCGCACGTCGAGCTGCTGCTGCTACTACTAGGGGTTGCGATTTTACGAGGTACACATGATGCTAATGGCTGCACATGACGAGATCGCTCTGAAAACGCTTGCAGTTGGTATACGGTAGAGCATGCATGAAAAATGAGGAATAAGAGTAAGAGGCTGAAGTGAAAAGACGTAATTTAAAGACTCAAAATTCTAGCTTGCATAGGCTCTCATTGAATACCTACTCGTACGAAAATCGAAAGTTTCGACAATTTTTTTTTTGTCCGTCCGATAAACCCATTGAAATTTATAAAAGTTCAGAGTCGTTTCCGCGAAATAGATTTTACGAGGATTTAAAAAAAGCTCGCAAGCTCTCCAATTTTTATTCTAATCTCTAAGAACTTTCTTTGCTAAATAGCCTCGTCGGCCGAACCCGTTGGTATCTCGCAATTATAAATGGCGAACTGTACGGTACGAAAAAAAAAAGAAGAAAGTGAATAAAAAAAAAAAAATTAAAATAAAAAAAATCGGAAGACGTGGGGTTCGTAGTTCTGGGGTTGCTCCGACATTAGAATTGTCGAGGTTTGGTTTCACTGGATGCCTGCAGCTAGCGTGTACGCTGCGGAACTCAATTCGTAAGGGTTTGCAGTTTTCATTGTCTCGCCTCCACACAGCTGGTTTTTTCGTTGCGTATATACATATATATATGTGCATACACCTATATACACCAGGTACAGATACCTATATGTGGTGTAGGTTTCGCACCGGTTCGAAGCAAGTGAGCTAATCGTTGAGTCTGCCGGTTGCCTCAAGCTTTTCCATTTTTAAAACACTACCCACTAGCACCATACAAACACTCGCAAGCTCGCATAGCTATACTCACACTCGGAATATGGGGGCGCGTCGACTCGTATTGTACGCCGTGCATGCATTGTTCGTGATATTTATGAATATACAGCGCCTTCCGACGACCCCCTCCCCCCTCCCCCCATCACCCCCTTCCTTCCTCCCTCCTCACACCGCGATTCTGTGCTTTAAGAAACTTGCAGCTAATCCTGAGGGATGAACTGCATCAGATTGAATCGTTTCAAATTTGAAGGAATAAAAAGGCGATAGACAGCAGCGAGCTTTTTTGTTGTAGAACCATCGAGAACCACGTTGAAAAAAAAGCTCACACAGATTTGGAATTATTTGATATACTCGAGAGTTTCGTGCTTGAAAATTTGTAACGTAATTTTCGTTGACGTTGTTAAATTCTTTGAGTATATAATCAATCAGATAACAATTAAAGCTTTTCTAGAGATTTTTTTATAGTTGCGTAGATGAAGATGCTAGAATTTGACGTCAAAAGTTGAACATCTTTGTAGACGAGATCGGGAACAGAGTAGAACGTTTTTTCAAGAATCTTTCGAACTCCGGAAATTCTTTAAGTATTTCTTCATCGCGACGAACTTACGTGATTTAAAATTAGTAAAGGAATTTGATGCCAACTGATTAGAATGATAATTTCATCTCGCAACTATCTGTGTCGAGAGAAAAGAGAGAGTGAAACTCACATGACTTAATTTACGGTTCAGCTCGTATTTAAATTACTTCCAAAGCCTGAAGACGACGTTTAACGACTTCAGATGCTCTACCATTATCTTGCTTTAGTTATAAGGTTCATTCTGTAAGCGACTTATGACCCCTGAAACACACTAACTCTCTTAACGACTCTCTCGTGACTTTAAGTACGAAATTTTCTTCTTCATCGCGTCCCATTCTTTCTTCCTACTATTCTTAAAGTTTTTAACTCGTTGACTGGCGCTACCGATAACACCCCTAGGGACTTCGAGTGGCTTCCAGACTTTCAGATCAGGAATATTCTTCGCTATAGGCAGATCGCGGTCGCCCGATGCAAGTATTAACGCACGATTTGAAAATTTTAACAACGGTGTTAGTCACTGCCCAAAATTCATCCCCCGTAAGGCTACACCTGAAGCCTTTGCGTAACCGACGCGACGAATCGAACAGGAAATTAAAAAATTTCCATAAACTTTATCGCGAAAGATAGAAAACCGATGAATCGAAAAACATCAAACGAACTGAATTTCACTTTCCAACATCAAAAACGATCCCGGCTTGCTTTTCAAAGCGTTTCACATGTACATAAAGTCGGAGTGGTTATTATTGATCAAATGATCGTGATAACTGGTATCAATTTTACGAACACCGGGGTATCGGTGTACACGGGGATTCGGGTAGACCCTGAAACCGAAAGGGGCGTTTGAAAGGGCTGTTTTTTTTGTTTTCCAAAACAATTTTAAAAAGTCGATTGTTCGGACCGCGCGCGAATCCTGCACAGGGTGATGCACGGCACGATTGTGGTGAAAATGGATATATGTATACCGTATGAATTGGTACTTTGAAACCATCCGAACAGCGAAAACGACCGCGAAGTAGGTACGTACCATAGCAAAAGGGCAATATCAACTGCTACTGATTGCGAAAACGTGATGTGAAACCAGCTCTGTTGGAAATTATTTATTCGGAAAACCACGCGTGCGTGGTTTTTATTCAGAGTTTGTTCTTCCGTATATCCTCATTCTCGCGTATGTTACACGTGCCGTCCGGCATAATTTTTTTTTTTTCAATTTTCTTTTTTTTTAACATCACCACTGCGGATCTCTGGACTCTTTACATTTTACCTCGCTGCTTTCATCTTCGTGATATTGCAGCTGCCA
Organism: Athalia cordata; assembly: GCA_963932425.1. NCBI lineage: Eukaryota > Metazoa > Arthropoda > Insecta > Hymenoptera > Athaliidae > Athalia > Athalia cordata. The sequence goes on from OZ010627.1 coordinate 6,035,641, forward strand.
AACCGGTGGAATCCGCGTTGCAAAAAAAAACAAAATTCATCCTCGTAGAAAAACCTGAAGTATAATTTGAAGAAATCTTGTGTAACCCGTTTGTTTGGGGAGTATCGATTAATTTTCATTAACGGTGGACTAGAATTTCATCTGCACAGCAGAATGAAATCCTGTACGCCCTAACGATATTCTATCTGATAATAAATAATTGAATATTGTTCGCCTGCATTCCAGTAAGGCAAATTCGTTCCATAGGTTTTTACTCCGATTCTTTAAAAACAAGAAATATTATTTCTCCGGGCTTCGTCACGCGGCTTATGAAAAAAAAAAACCGCCACGTATAAAAAGAATCATCCCGCAGACTCCAAAGACAGCGCATCAAATCGTCCGCAAAGTCATTACTCGAGAGTAGTACGTAAATGATGATGATGATGATGATGCATGATATGTGGTTCGGCTTACGGACGTTTCCGTCTATGTGGCCGCTTCTCTTTATTGTTCCTTTTTTTTTTCTCTCCTTTCGACTTCGTTCACTTTTTCTTCGGCATTTACGTCTTATCTACTAATACTTTGGAGAAAAAACTTTAACGTGCATACCGATGCTCGCCGAGCAGCTGTCCACTCGGTATCTCGCTTGCCTCGAGACCTATGAGAGTCGGGCGTATCGATTAGAAAATTAAATGAGAAAACCTCTCGGAGGTTCTTTTTGTTTATTTTTATTTATTCTTTTTTTTACATCGTCGGCGGTGAAAGTTCGTCAGCGAGAACTGTGGTATTCGATAATTGTTGACCAATTAATCAGGAACGATGAATTTTCCAATTTCCAAGTGGATGGCCTGCAGAGTTCCAAATATGTACAGTAATCAGGTAGAGTATCTTACAGTGCAAAAGACGGAACTTTAAGTTGCGAATTGACAAAAACCCTTCGAACGGATAGCAACTTTGATAATGACATTTTGTCTGGGCGAAAACGGACGATAGGAAGAGGGCGGGATTGTTTCGATTTTGACACTGTTTCGAGGTGCGAGAAAGCCTCTCATTCTAGTTCGAGGATAAACGAGAATTCCATCCCCTGTGATCTAGATATCAGAAACGTGCTCAGCGTACGAATTTTCATGGGGTGCGTGACGAGCGCGGGTCTTCTCTTGAATACAAAACTCAACGGGGTGGTAATTATTACAGCAGCCAAACCCCACCTGCCACGAGAAAAAGTCAAGGATGGAAAAAAAGGGAGCCGGAAGGAATTCAAGAACAGAAGAAAAGACAAGGAATGGAATGGAATGGAATGGAATTAAATGGAAAGAGAATTGACGGGGCTATCGGAAGCTCGAGTCGACAACAAGGAAACCCTATCGGGTGTTCCGTTGTATAAGGTTTTCAAGATCCTTGTAATAACGCAGTTGAAAACATCTCCCTATTATTCCATTCCGTTCCTGTTTTCGGAGTTGAAATGAATGAATCACGGAGTAGGTATAGTATCTCCGGATTATTATCATCGGCGGTTCATCATGATTCCGGGCAAAAGCTTTCGCTGTTTTCGTGCGGTGCCAAGCATGTATGCGTCAAGTAGCGCGAGGTCCTTCGTCCCCGGGATCACGGGGACCAAAAAAATTTTAGGAGGCTGATTTTGACGATGCTCTTAACTCCTGTAAACCACCCCATCGTCTTATACCCACTCTTATATATACATATATGAGTTCCCGTAGGCTGAAATCCCGGTAGGTTAACCCAACTGGGGTTATAGTACCCTTCGAAAGAACTGTCGTCGTCCCCCTTCGGTCGCGACGTCGACGAGCCTCGCCGAGTTTCATACCATATACTATACATGTGTATGCGATACACGCGCACATGGGGAAAGAGTGAGAGAGAGAGCGAGAGAGAGGGAGAGGAAAAAAGTGGGAGAGGGAGAGCACCGAGTGTAGACAGACGACGTGCTGGGGCAGGCGGACAGGATAGCGTCGGTGGCATGCAGGCAAGCTAGGTGTATGGTTTGGAAGGGTCGACTGCCGAGAGCTTGCAGTAGCAGTGCAGGGCCCATAAAACTTTATGGCGGGTTTGCATCGACCGTTCTTCCCTCTTCTTCGCTCCTCTTCATTCCCTACTGTTCCATTCCGCCCTCTCTTTCCTTTCGAAACGTTCGCTCGTCGTTCACCCTCCCCGGGACGGTAGTGTCGCCCCAGCCTTTCGTTGCCCTGGCAACACCGCGCCGTCGCTACAACGATGCTACCGGTGCAGCCCCCTAGCTTTTGACGTAACGTATAGACGACGGTAGCATCTCCACTTTCCCATAGAGCCAAACGTCGGTTGGCCAGGAGTCCCAACCGAGGTCAAATATATTCCAAGTACATCTATAGGCTCTACTGCAGGCTACGCTCCTGCACTCACCTCATCCCCGACAAATTGCAACCCCCTCTTTATCCCGAGTTTCCTGGTTCCGGAAACCAGAAGTGTGCTTATACACTGGCCATCGATAATTATGGAACATGTTCATGATCCCGAGGGAGGTCACATAGCGACTTGATTCTTCTGTCGGTGACTCTTCGGGAATTTTAAACCCTGGTAGACAGAGTCCACTTGCATGCGGAAAGGATAAGACTTTTGGATCAGTTTCAAATGCCTAATATCAAGACTCAGGAATTGGCCTCGGCTTTACCCATGTCAGTCGTTTGTTTGCTCTTCTAGGATAAATAGTAGCGCCTGCCACACCGACTCCTTAGACCACCCATCCGCACCCTAGCAAAGCGATCTTCAACGTCTGTTACCAGATACCACAGCGGTATTCCTCTTTCAAGTCCTTCCCTCTTCCCTGAACACGTTTACGTTTCAACTTCCCTTACCAGTTGGCATTCGATTCTCGTAGTCTTTTCATCCCCGTTTTAACTTGATGAAAAGTCTGATGGATTGAATTAGTGGGACATATAATTTGTTCGGTCTTTAACGTCATCTAGGTACTCTCGTACGTTGTTTTATCATCCCTTTCTTTCAACCATTCGTTCACCACTTCCTGTAGGTAATTTTCAGGTGATGGTTTCGAGCAAAAATCTTTATCGATCTAATACCGCGCTAGTGTTGAATTTCTACATTTGAAGAACGACGTCACGTTCGGTAGTCCGAAGCTAGACTGTCTGGAGTCTAGTAGTAAAATATTACCGACTTCACATCCCCAGTAGTACCTATATTTTTTCTCTGTATAAGATGACGAGGTTAATACTCGACGGTTGGTCCCCGAGATCTGCACAAATCTTCACGTCGGATGTCACGGGAATTCCCAACCGGATAATTTTCCTCTCTTTTTCTCTTCCTCCCCCGTTTTCCCTTGTTCACTTTTTCTTTCTCCCTTTCGACTGGCACTGCACACATTGGTGTTTACACGAAAGTTAATCTTGCGCGGGAGATGATAATAATAAATGACGATGCTTCTTCTTCTCCTCCTTTTTTTGTTTTTTTTTTTGTTTTTTTCATCCGTCCCTTTCTTTCCTCTCTCGGTTGTCGGCGGCTCTTTTGATCTTTGACGTCGTTTGTGCGTTTAAACACGGTGTTTCCGAGTATAGTTGCCCGACGTCCTCTTCGCCATGAGTTTACTACGAGAGAGAAAGAGAGATGTGAGAGACAGAGAAAGAGCTGTAGCTAACTGTACTCGAGTGGCCGGTATCAAAGGGGGTTGTAAACCATCATGTAAAGCGGCATACTACTGCGCTGCCTGCAAGTTGCCACCTCCAAAGTATTGCGGTACCTATGGTTAGTACCTACGCGCGGTTAAAGCAAAGCAAAGTAAGTGCAGTCTAAAGTAAGTTATAACGTATAGTATAGTGGGCTGTTGATGCTCCAACCGTTACCAAAAGTCCCCCAAGTATGGACTGCAATTGCGACTAGAGAGAGTGAGAGAGAGAGAAAAGGAGAGAGGGAAAGGGAGAAGGAGAGAGGGAAGAAAAAACCACCCCTTACCACTACATGATATCGCAACCTTGCTTTTCTGCTTTCAGGGTATATTTACTATTTATTGTACACCCTACCTCGTGAGCATTGTCTTTTTTACAACATTCTCCTCCTTTTTACCAGCTCACATAAATTCGCTTCGCAAGATTTTTTCCACCGTTGTTGACTGTGTGTGAATTGTCGTTTGATGGGCTCTTTGAGCTGCCTAATGCAGCACACCTCGGAATCCACTTATATGAAAGGAAAAAAGAGGAAAAAAATTAAAATGAAAATAAGTATAAAGAAAAAAAAGGCGTCAAAGTCAAATGGCCACGTGCTTAATTCTCTTCCACAATTCAAGGGCTCGGAAACAAACGAGAAGAAAGAGAAGACCGTGAAAGGGGAAAAACATAATAATAGAAATATCAAGAACTTGGATGTATATTTACGTTCAACCCCTCTAGCATCCGTTTTCATTATCAAATTTCTTTTGCCAATTTTTTTATAATGAAAATTCATAATACAATTTATTCATTCCTTCGTTTTTTTTGTTTTTTTTTTTACAGGGATCACCAAAGCGGACGTTCAACTGCAGTTACCAAAATTGCCGACCCTCCTCAGGGCTGGTGTCGACGTCGAGCTGAGATGTCATGTCGAAGGGTCGGGTGAGATGCGATACGAATGGTTCAAGTAAGATAAAATTTCTCTTTTGTTTTATAAATATTTTCTCTAAATTAAAAGAAAATAAGACAGTAATAATGTTCTCACTCAGGAACGCTGAAAGAATATCGAAAAGCGATAGGGTGGAAATGAAGAAAAAAAAATTGCACATTCGTAAATCTTCTCCGGAAGATAACGGTGTCTATACATGTCAGGCGCGTAACGAGGTTGGTTCTTCACCTCAGGGTGATAATTTTCCACTGATTGTACCGAGCAACGAAACAGCCACGATAAAAACGGTCCCTCAAAACGTCATAGCGAGACGTGGAGAGCCTGCATTTTTTCACTGCTCTTACGACGACGCTGACGCCGTGCAGTGGTTTTTTGGTAACAATGGACCGCTGGAATCGGACGATGAAAGAATCATATACGATAATGGGACTCTAGTAATTCGAGCTGCTGAACACAGGGATCAAGGAATGTACTCGTGTCATGGAATCAGAGGCGAAAGTTTGCAAGTTTATTCGGCGGAGATGCAAATCGCATGTGAGTGAATCGATTATTTTTAATTGTTCGTTCATTTGTCAACTCGCTAGCCTTTTTTGATGAACTCGTTCAGTTCTTGATGAATCCTTCTGATATTCATGGAATAACTCGTTCGTTCGTTCATTTATTCTCTTCTTCTTCGTCCGTTTCTTTTTTTTTTCCTAATTCGGTTGGATATCCCCAGATTTGCGTAATTTGACGCTGGCCTCTTTCGAGCCGGCATTACCTAACGAACTAGCTGTCGTTGGAGAGCATCAAGAATTACAGATAAGTTGTTTGGCACCTTCTGGTCTTCCTGCGCCAAAAGTATATTGGAAAAATCCGAATGGCCGTATCATCAGCGATTTAGGGGACGTCAGGGTTCAAGATAACACCTTGATTATCGGAAAAGCGAGACTTAACGAAGACGAAGGAAATTACACCTGTGTCGCTGAGAATTTAGCTGGGGAAACCGAGATGACCGTACAACTCGTAGTTTCTAGTAAGAATTGTTTTATCTATTTTTATTGATATGTCCGAGATAAAATCATAGTGAATTCGATGAGATTATTAATTTGTTCTTTTTTATTTTTTAGCGGCACCGAGTCTGATGAGTTCTCCCGAATCATTAACGGTGGCTGAAGGAAGTCCCGGTAGTTTGTCGTGTTCTTACGTGGGCGTTGAAGCCCCTATAACCCACGTGCGTTGGCTGAAGGACGGTGAAGCTCTTCGGGAAAGTGGTGGTCCATCTCGTCACCGTGTAACTGATATCCGTGGCAACGTTACTCTGTCATTAAAAAGCGTCGAATTATCCGACAAGGGCAGCTATAAGTGCGAAATATCCACTAAAGGTTTCCCCTCGATTTTTTCCGAGCACGCCGAGCTCGTCGTTAAAGAAAAATTGAAGTTCTCACCACCCCCGGTTAACAAACGACTCGAACTTGGCTCGACCGCAAAAGTTTACTGCAAGGCTCAAGGCGCTACACACCCCATTGTTAAATGGGTAAAAGAGAAGGAAGGTTCAAGCGACTTCCCCACACATATTCAAGACATCAACGGCACATTGCACTTCAACGGTGTCATTGAAGACGACAAAGGGAGGTACACTTGCTTGGCCACGAACACGCAAGGCTCCATCAACCACACCATTACCATCGACGTTGTTAGTGAGTATTCAAAAACTTCGATCGTACACCTCACTTTTTGGGTATGGTTATTTATTGATTATCTTTTTCCCAACAGTCGCTCCAAAATTTACCGTTCAGCCGCAAAATCCGACTGATGCGATCGAAGGCGATTCGGTGATGATTCATTGCTCAGCCGATGGAGATCCGAAGCCGACGATTCAATGGGACAAAAATTCTCGTATGAACAATTTGGAAAGCCCTCGTTTCGAGGTGTTATCAAACGGAAGTCTCTATATCCGTGAGGTCTATCTTACTGACGAGGGTAAGTACGGATGTACAGCCGGAAACAGCGGGGGACTTAAGAGGGAGGAAGTTCAGCTTATTGTCCGAGGTTAGCTATCGATTTTCCCGTATTTTTGTACTCACTGTTTTTCACTCCCTAAATTTTGTATTTTTTTAATTCTAATTATACGAAACAGGTGGGGATCGTTACCGCTTGGATATAGATCTTGAGACCGGGGAGGATGGATCAATGATGACGAAGACAGTGACGATAACGCTGAGCGCTGCTGCCGCTTACATGGTTTTAGTCGTCGGACTCATGTTGTACTGTCGTTATCGCAGAAGGCGTAGGAAGCAGCAGTACTTGCAAGAACAAGCCGAAGGTAAATTTTGATAATTTCGTCAAGTTTTCAAGTATTCGAAAAATTCATCAATTCCGTTGATGCTTTAATATCGGGCTGTTCTAAAAGCTTTTTTTTCCCTAAAAACTAAAAAATCTAGAAAAGTTGGAGAACGGTGACGTCCAGGAAGAGCAAACCGAGTTGAAGGAAACAAATCACAAGTCTTCGTCAGCTGTGAGTGGAAAAAAGGGTGAAAATCGCGACTCTCATCGCAGCGATGGTGCTGAGACTGCTCAAAGCCAGAGTAGTAATCATTCGAAAAAGTCTAAATCAAGTTACGACAAAATCGCTGTATCTCGTAGCAACCTGAAGGATCTAAAGCCGCTTGGTAGGGGTGAATTCGGGGACGTTTTCGGTTCAAAATACCAACTAGACGGTGAAAAAGAGACACTTGTAATGATAAAGAGTCTGATGAGTACAAAGGACGAGAATTCACTTCAAGAATTCAAACGGGAACTGGATCTTCTACACAAATTGAACCACGAAAATGTCGCTAAGTTAATCGGTCTCTGCAGAGAAGAAGAGCCGCATTACATGCTCCTTGAATACACGGACTGGGGTGATCTCAAACAATTTTTAATAGCATCGAGAAAGGATAGCGCTTCAAGCCCTTCTCACGATTCAAAAAAGCGTGCTCCTCAGCTTTCAGTCGCCCAGATACTTTCGCTCTCGATACAGGCAGCTAAGGGTCTGAAACACGTCGCTGATAATCGACTGGTCCACAAGGACGTTGCCGCCAGAAATTGTCTCATATCAAGCAATTTTTCAATAAAGATATCATTCCCTTGCATGACCAAAGAGCCGTACCATCAGGAGTATATGAAATACCGTAACCAGGTGATCCCTCTACGGTGAGTAAATCGAACGACGATTACTTTTTAGTTTTTAATTCGATGATTGCTAAAGATCTTGTTTTTTTTTTGCTTACAGATGGCTTCCTTACGAGGCAGTATACGAGGACGAGTATTCATCGAAAAGCGACGTTTATTCGTTCTCTTGTTTAGTTTGGGAGATGTTCCATCAAGGAGAATTGCCATTTAATAAATTAAATGACGACTCAGTTTTATCTCAATTACAATCTCAAAGTTTAGGTTGGAAGGCCCACAAAGCGGCACCACCTGCGTTACAGGGTTTACAATCAACCTGTTGGGCAAACGATCCAAGAGAGCGTCCCACTTTTGATGAAGTTGTTAATAAATTAGGCGAAATTGTTTTAGATAGCTGCCTATCGACGTAGGTGATTTGCGTTGCAATAAAAAAAAAAAAAGAAAGGAGAACAAGTAAGAGCCAAAAAAAAAGAAAGTTAATTCTTAATAACGAAAAACAAATTAATTGAAAAATGAAAAATAATAATAACAATAATACTGTAACACGTCAATCACGAAGAGAAGAAAATCCGAGAGCTCTTCACTTTTTTTATCCCTTTATCTCTGTCTTTTTAGCTTCCTCTCTAATTTATTTCAGATATCTAACGGTAAAGACTGATAATCGCAAAACTCTTGTCATCGATCAATTATTCAAAGAAGCAAAAAAAAAAAGTCAAATTTTTAATTCAATCTTATCTGATCTGATTGGCGTCTCAAACTTACAGTATTTCAACTCGTCCATTAGCTCTCTAAGGATATAATATTTATTTCCGACTGAATAACTTTATCCATCCATCTGTACCTCCCTCCTTTCCTCCCTGTCGCATTGAAATTCGTGAGTATCGCAATTTAATGCGAATGAGTAGAAAAACGAAAAAAAAAATCAATTACACATAACATTTAACCATCATAATCATCGCACTTGAATCGTATAATAACGATATCATTAACTTAATAATAATAATAATAATATTTATAATAATATTAACATTAATTATATAATTGATAATAATAACAACTGCAACAATAATAATAATATTATATGAATTAAAATACGATGCTCACTATAGCTGCATAAGACGTACAAGTCTGATTCATCTCACATCGAATAACAATATACATACATATGCATAATTAATTATTCCATAATAATCGTAATCAATTACCTATACATATGAATATACAACTGCGAAGAACATTTTTTACAAACATATTTGCTCATTTTTTCTAAGTTTTTTTTTTATTAAAAAATAGTAATAGTAATAATAATAATAATAATAATGATAATGAAAACAAAAATGAGAAGAAAGTAACAAAATCATATCAATTATAGTAACGAAATTATACATATATAAAATGATATACAATTAAAAAAAAAAAAAGCTTACAACCATGAAAAATTCACATTCACAGAAACGTATTAATTATTACATTTATAAAGCGATACTTTTACACCATACACTCGATGACTACGAAATTAGTGCGAAGCAGTGGGAAAAAAAAGAAATTTGAGAAGTAAGGGAAAAAAATGGAATTTAACTCAAGAGTCAAACGGCTTCAACAATTAATGTATTATTCAATTGTAATCACTGATACACAATTTTTTACAATTATAGCCGCAAAAACAAATATATCGGTAACGTATAGTGTATCATAAAAATAGTATAATAAAAATAATAATGATAATGATAATTGTAACAATAATAATAAAAATAATAACTGACGCGTTTGAGAAGAAGACAGTAACGCAAGCTCATAATTCTTGTTAACTTGATATAACAAAATTGTAAGTTAGAAAATAGAAACAAAAAAAAAAGTGAAAAACGGCCTTGTAAATACCGTGTGACGAATAACGGAAGATAAAAAAACCAAACAAAAAAATAACAACGAGGTGAATGTAATTTTTGTTAACAAAATTTTCTGATGTGCTTTGCTACGTTACAATATAATATGCATAGAAATTATACGCGATCGTACTTGTAAAACGAAATGAAATATTTGTGAAACGTTATGAAAAAAACAAAACAAAATGAAAACGTTACTTTTATCTTCAATTACGTTAATTTCAGAACAAAGAAAGAAAAACCAACGATTTTTATCGTCACTACACGCAGTCGATTACCCCCTTAAAATTTATTTATATTATTATCATAGAATTTTTATATTATTATACACATTTATACATATATTATACATTATTATTGAGTACTCATTAACAATAAATATATTATATACAATACGATAACGACGATAATAATAATAATAGTAATGATAATAATAATAATGATATTAATCGTAGAAATAATATCCATACAAACACTGCCGATATAATATTCATAAACCCGTCATATTAATAGTAATGATAATAATAGTAAGAACAATAACGAATATTACCAATTTGATATAAAACGATAGTCGTCATTATGATAAAATCTATTACATTCATCATTTAAATCAGACTTTTCATTATTCACCATACGAATCTGCGAAATACCGTGACAAATTTTTTTTACTAATGATATTGCAGAATTTTGAGAACATTCGAAAAAATCATGACTAATTTGTTCGAAATTCAATCGCAAAAATACCGTACGCGTTTTTGATTGATGTACTCAATTTTGATTGGAAAAAAATCCGTATATTTTTTTTTAGAACATAAATCGACTCGTCTTCCTTGTGATCGTGAGTATAATAAAATTTAATTATCGAATGTATATTGAAACGATAATAATTCTGATGATGTGTCTGCGAGATTGTGATACATCTAATTTTATAATATAAATCTAGTCACCGTATTGTGCAGTGATAGTAAGATGCGAACTATTTGAGTTGGGAAAAAAATAACTGGAAACTATCAATCGTGAATTATAGATCATTCATTGTTATCTCATCCGCGGCGTTCATCATCATCTTCATATAATTCCGTAGATTTTTCACATGATCAAAACGTATTATCACTCGTTATTATAGTCGGCAATTCGAAATGATAAAAAAACAAAAGGGAAGAAAACTAAGAAACAGGAAAAACGAAATGTTAATAAACGGATACTGAGAAAAAAGATAAATTTTACAAAATGGAGCGAAGACGGTACTCGAAATAATGAAATTGGTGAAAAGGAAGAAATAATTATTATTATACAACCTTTATTATGTTGATTATAGTAATTTTGTAAATATATTTGTACTTTTTTATTCGATATAATTATTTGTATATCTATTTATGATATGTATTGTATATGTAGATTTAGGGTATGTATACATATAATATGATGTTTGTAACGATAAGATGAAACGCAATTATGCAGCATTTCTAGAATTAAATGTATGATTATTATGATGATATATACTGAGAAGGTATATAATTGTTCATGTAATTATATAATATTTATAAGTTATTATGCTATACATATAATGATATTAATAAACGAGCAAAACATATTAACAGTGCTTTTTTATTGGTTATTAATCAATCGCCATTGTGTCCCAACGAGGGAGACCGAAGAGTATTCCGATGAACTTTTAGCTCAGGAATCCAAATCTGCAAGCCAGATTGATCTACCTATAGAAATGATTGAGTTATTGCCGAATTATGGCTTTGAAAAATAAAAGAACCCAGAGATCTCGATTGGTCTTATAATTAGTCGTATCAGTCTAATTTGGTCGACGTATTCACCGTCTCGTCCAGCTGAGGCATCGGCAGTATGATAACAGCAGCGGGAGCGGCGACATCGGCATCGACATCCTCGGAGGAAAGAGAAAGAGAGAAAGATTCAGGTATAATGGCTATGGGCTGAGATTATCATTTGCTAATTGATCTACGAATGAATCCCATCGAAATATCCTTGATTTTTTACTTTTTCGTGCGACAAATTGGGGATAACTTTTTCAATTTTATAGATGGCTCGATTTGGCTTTCAGATTCGGAGTCCTAAGATCAAAATACGTAAGAATACCATAGAAAACTCGAAAAAGAAAATAGTTGATTTTCGGCCCAAATTTTGAAAAAAACAAAGGCTATAGCCTTAGGATTTTCTCGATTTTTGGGCTAAAAATGAAGTATTTGTAAAATTGATTGTAAGACGCTTTTCTGATGTGTTTTGCGGCAGGAACACGAATGCGTCGATTAAATTTAGCTGGGGGTGAATCCCATCGAGATATCCTCGATTTTATACTTTCCAGAGAGCTAAATTAGCGATAACTTTTTCAATTTTATACATAGATCAATTTGGCTTGCGGATTCAGATTCCTGAGATCAAAATACATAAGAATACCATAGAAAACTCGATAAAAAAAATATTCGATTTTCGGCCCAAATTTTGAAAAAAACAAAGGCTATAGGCTTGGGATTTTCTCGATTTTGGGGCCAAAAATGAAGTATTTTCAAAATTGATTGTATGACGCTTTTCTGACGTATTTTTGCGCAAGGAACATGAATACGTCGATTAAATTAATCTAGAATCAAATCCCATCGAGATATCCTTGATTTTTCACTTTTCAGATCGATAAATTGGCGATAACTTGATCAATTTAATAGATGAATTAATTTGGCTTTCAGATTCGGATTCCTGAGATCAAAATACATAAAAATACCATAGAAACATCGAATAAAAAAAATGTCGATTTTCGGCCCAAATTTTGAAAAAAACAAAGGCTATAGGCTTAGGATTTTCTCGATTTTGGGGCCAAAAATGAAGTACTTTTAAAATCAATTGCAGGACGCTTTTCTGATGTATTTTTGCGTCAGGAACACGAATATGTCGATTAAATTAGACTAGAGATAAATCCCTTCGAGATATCCTTGATTTTTCACTTTTACGCGCGACAAATTGGCGATAACTAGATCAATTTTATAGATAGATCAATTTGGCTTGCAGATTCGGATTCCTGAGATCAAAATATATAGAAATACCATAGAAAACTCGATAAAAAAAATAGTCGATTTTCGGCCCAAATTTTGAAAAAAACAAAGGCCATAGGCTATTTAAGTTTTCTGCAGCTGAAATTCACTTTTATCATGTATACTCACCTCTGATTTTTTTATTTTTTCAGGAGACAAACGAGCAGACTACGGAGTACTTGGGCCTCTCATCGGGATGAAGGACTATCCTCGGAGCATCTCCAAAGCCAATCATCATGTGTTCGGCGTAGATAATTTGTATAAATAAGTCGTGATATGCATATGATCGTTCTGTAAACATTACTGTTTTTTTCAAGAACTATAAAATTAATAATTTGATGTTAATCGAAATAGAAGTATTGTATACACTATTATAACTTATCATAATGGTATAGGAATAAATGTATCTGTAAAAATGAAATAATAATAGGTATTGCGATGTCCTAATATGTATTTTTGACCGTTAATTTATTAATAAACATTAACTACAATGAATACACGATTGTTCATTTACTATCAATCACACCCCTGCACACCTTATTCACCAAGACTCGTTGTTGGCAAAATACGTCCATCATATCGTACATGATATCATACATCATCAAATGCATGCATGCAGGCATATGCAGGCCTCATCATTTGTTCGGCACACCCTATCATACATGATGGCATACATCATCAGACACACACGCATGCTTGTCATCATGCTGTGTCTCGGAATGGCTCCTTGCCTGTCCTGGTCTCCTGATACCAAACTCGATTTTTGGGCAAATTTACCAAACCGGAAGTGATAAGGTAGATCCCTACATTACCGGCCCTGAAAATCCAAGGCACATTTTGGCCAAAAATTGAATTTTGGTATCAGGAGAACAGGACAGGCGAGGAGCCAGTTCGAAACATCCAGACATCATGTGCATGCATGTGTATGCATGTGTATCGCATCATGCTCCTCTTTCGAATGATCAATAGATCATATGCGTATCCATGCAGGCCTCATCATGTGTATGCATGTGTATCGCATTATACTCATCTACCGAATCGTTAATAGATCAGATGCGACTGCGTGCAGGCCACGTCATGTGCATCTATGTGTATTGTATCATGCTTCATCTCAACCGGAAGTGATAAGGTAGATCCCTACAATACCGGCCTTGCAAATCCAAGGCACATTTTGGCCAAAATTTGAATTTTGGTATCAGGAGAACAGGATAGGCGAGGAGCCAGTTCGAAACATCCAGCCATCATGTGCATGCATGTGCATGCATGTGTATCGCATCATACTCGGCTGTCGAACGATCAATAGATCATATGCGTATCTATGCAGGCTTCATCATGTGTATGCATGTGTATCACATCATACTCATCGACCGAATCGTTAATAGATCGTATGCGACTGCGTGCAGGCCACGTCATGTGCATCTATGTGTATTCTATCATGCTTTATTAGAACCGGAAGTGATAAGGTAGATCGCTACAATATCGGCCCTGCAAATCCAAGGCACATTTTGGCCAAAAATTGAATTTTGGTATCAGGAGAACAGGACAGGCAAGGAGCCAGTTCATCCAGCCATCATGTGCATGCATGTGCATGCATGTGTATCTCATCATACTCGTCTGTCGAATGATCAATAGATCATATGCGTATCCATGCAGGCCTCATCATGTGTATGCATGTGTATCGTATCATAGTCATCTACCGAATCGTTAATAGATCAGATGCGACTGCGTGCAGGCCACGTCATGTGCATCTATGTGTATTGTATCATGCTTCATCTCAACCGGAAGTGATAAGGTAGATCGCTACAATACCGGCCCTGACAATTCAAGGCACATTTTGGCCAAAAATTGAATTTTGGTATCAGGAGAACAGGACAGGCGAGGAGCCAGTTCATCCAGCCATCAAGTGCATGCATGTGTATGCATGTGTATCGCATCATGCTCGTCTGTCGATCGATCAATAGATCATATGCGTATCCATGCAGGCCTCATCATGTGTATGCATGTGTCTCGCATCATACTCATCTACCGAATCGTTAATAGATCAGATGCGACTGCGTGCAGGCCACGTCATGTGCATCTATGTGTATTGTATCATGCTTCATCTCAACCGGAAGTGATAAGGTAGATCGCTACAATACCGGCCCTGACAATTCAAGGCACATTTTGGCCAAAAATCGAATTTTGGTATCAGGAGAACAGGACAGGCGAGGAGCCAGTTCATCCAGCCATCAAGTGCATGCATGTGTATGCATGTGTATCGTATCATGCTCGTCTGTCGAATCATCTATAGATCATATGCGTATCCATGCAGGCCTCATCATGTGTATGCATGTGTATCGTATCATAGTCATCTACCGAATCGTTAATAGATCAGATGCGACTGCGTGCAGGCCACGTCATGTGCATCTATGTGTATTGTATCATGCTTCATCTCAACCGGAAGTGATAAGGTAGATCGCTACAATACCGGCCCTGACAATTCAAGGCACATTTTGGCCAAAAATCGAATTTTGGTATCAGGAGAACAGGACAGGCGAGGAGCCAGTTCGAAACATCCAGACATCATGTGCATGCGTGCGTGCCTTATCATATGCATGCCATGAGGCATTACGAGTCAGGGCCTGATGTCGTGATGTGTTGCTTGTATAAAGGATGTTAATGAGAGTTGGATGCAGGGGTGTAATCAATAAAAATCAAGCAACCAATTTGGGAATAGCTGTTCGTTTATTCATAAGTTATGTAGGTGGGATACATTTAACAATTGTGTAATTATAATATTTAATACTGTACTAAGAAAGTTTCAATATCATTCACAAGTTTCAAAGTCATTCTAATGATTACAGGACATGAGGACATGGTCACTTATTCTATGTTAACAATTATTCGCTATGTATGTATGATAATTAATTTCCGAATTGAAGACTAGCAGTTGTGAATACACTTCCTGTTGAAGGTAAGGGCTCGTCCGTGACTGCGACGTCATTATTACGACACTGGTCCTCTTCGGCGAGTCCGTGCCATTGCTGACTTCTTGGAACGTCGTATGTCCTGCGGGCACTGGAAAAAATAAGATGGATTCAAAATTTGAGCCAAAAATCGACTATTTTTATTTTCGGGTTTTCTATGGTATCCTTATGGATTTTGATCTCAGGAATGCGAATTTAAAGGCCAAATTGATCTATCTATAAAATTGATCTAGTTATCGCCAATTTGTCGCGCGTAAAAGTGAAAAATCAAGGATATCTCGAAGGGATTTATCTCTAGTCTAATTTAATCGACATATTCGTGTTCCTGACGCAAAAATACATCAGAAAAGCGTCCTGCAATTGATTTTAAAAGTACTTCATTTTTGGCCCCAAAATCGAGAAAATCCTAAGCCTATAGCCTTTGTTTTTTTCAAAATTTGGGCCGAAAATCGACATTTTTTTTATTCGATGTTTCTATGGTATTTTTATGTATTTTGATCTCAGGAATCCGAATCTGAAAGCCAAATTAATTCATCTATTAAATTGATCAAGTTATCGCCAATTTATCGATCTGAAAAGTGAAAAATCAAGGATATCTCGATGGGATTTGATTCTAGATTAATTTAATCGACGTATTCATGTTCCTTGCGCAAAAATACGTCAGAAAAGCGTCATACAATCAATTTTGAAAATACTTCATTTTTGGCCCCAAAATCGAGAAAATCCCAAGCCTATAGCCTTTGTTTTTTTCAAAATTTGGGCCGAAAATCGAATATTTTTTTTATCGAGTTTTCTATGGTATTCTTATGTATTTTGATCTCAGGAATCTGAATCCGCAAGCCAAATTGATCTATGTATAAAATTGAAAAAGTTATCGCTAATTTAGCTCTCTGGAAAGTATAAAATCGAGGATATCTCGATGGGATTCACCCCCAGCTAAATTTAATCGACGCATTCGTGTTCCTGCCGCAAAAATACATCAGAAAAGCGTCTTACAATCAATTTTACAAATACTTCATTTTTAGCCCAAAAATCGAGAAAATCCTAAAGCTATAGCCTTTGTTTTTTCTCAAAAATGGGCCGAAAATCTACTATTTTTTTTATCGAGTTTTTTATAGTATTCTTATGTATTTTGATCTCAGGAATCCGAATCTAAAAGCCAAATTGATCCATCCATAAAATTGATCGAGTTATCGCCAATTGATCGCTCAGAAAAGTAAAAACCCAAGGATATCTCGATGGTATTCATTCGTCGATCAATCAGCAAATCTATGCCTATGGCCATCCTACCTGAATCTCTCTCTCTCTCTTTTCTCGGAGGATGTCGCTGCTGATGTCGCTGCCTCGGCTGCTGTGGTGATACTGCCGTTCCCTCAGAGACGAGAAATCTACAAAATGCTTTTTCAACTGTATACCGAATTAAACGCCCGTGATTGACCGTTTTGAAACTGGCTGCTCAATTATTATCAAGCAAAGGATTGAACTCCAAATTTATCGTAGAAAATTCAATTGATGTTGAATCGTTTGTGAATCGGAAGATGATAAAAAAAATTAAAAAATGTGCTGATCAGTTTTCAGTATATATTGAAAGCAAAGAGACCATGTACTTAATTTCCAGCTCAAAAAAAGAACACCCCATACACATGGGTATTCAGATATATAGCCATGTATACATTACCCATTACACATATCCATACTTATCATACACTAATTAATATACCCATAGATATACCCGCAAGATTTTATTAAATTTTTTTCTGCTCAGAAAAGAAACACCCTGTATGACGATTTGCGAGCTAGTTTAACATACCTAACCCACTGACCTACATCTTACTCCCCTTTTTCGTAACCCTTCTACTACGGTATTCGTAGTAGAAGGGGTATTCGTAGTCCTTCCGCGTAGTAGAAGGGGTATTCGTAGTAAACGCTGATAGGCTGCTGCCGTTTATTCATCATTGCATTCAAAGTAGGTGTTTTATATTCAAAAGAATTAGTGTAAGAAGACGACGTCTGCGCAAAAATAGTCTATTTTCAAACGCCTTTCAAAACCTTTTTGAAAAATGCACTTCGACAAATGAAATTTGAACCAAATTGAAGCTTGAATCTTCTACGTTCGGACGAGTCTGATCGAAAAAATTTATCTTCTTTTTCTCCGGTGTAACGCTCTAAAACGATTGATGCACGGATTCACTTTTCGAGAAGAAGTTCAAAGCAACGCACAGGCTGTCGGATTTTTTTATTTTCAAAATTGGTTTCGACTCTAAGTTACGAAATTTAATCGGCTTCAAAATGCCTTCAATCCTTCCGTTCGAAAATTTCTTTTCGCAGAGCTAGGTCCGTTTTATTTAATCTCGCAATGTAATGTTATGCGGTGCGAACTGATTAATAAAAATTTGATAAACGATGACGTCACACACATACAAATAACTTGAACACCATATGATTCTGTGTATTATTTTTATATTGTCGACAAAAAGTAACAATGGTTTAACCGTATAATTTATCTACAACAATCTACAATAGATTACAATGTGTGGTTGTTTATCTTTATTTATACTTATAGAATATTTTATCTTATTTTTTTTACTTGGTATTTCCTTTTTTCTTTTTCTTTTTTTTTTTCACTTATCTTCATCATCACGGTCGTCGTTCTCTCCATCTTTTTTTCCTTTCATTCGCAGTGTATCCATATTTTCTAATATCTTTTTATTGTTCTTTTAATTTCACCCTATAGGTATAATTACTGTTCGCTATTATTATTTATTCATATGTCCTGCATTTTCGCTATTTCGTCGCGTATCTCTCATATCTGCTCTTTATTTTATATTTAAATCATTTTTGTTTTATGTTTTTAATTAATTATTATATTAATCTCATTATCATCATTATCATCATCGTCATCAATAATTCTCCTCTCTTCACATAATCATTCAATAGTAATTATAATCAATGCATGTCATTACATCTCCTATCTGATTCTCATTATTTTCCTTATCATTAAGAATATTAGTATATTATTATTTTTTCTACAATTATCATTATCATTATTATTATTTACGCATTTATTCACCTAATTAACGCTGCTAGATTTAGATTTCAAGCTACAATTAATGTATAATACGTGATTAATAATTTATACTTATATTTATTTGATGTAATATTTGTTACGACGATCGGATTGTTGGTATCATTGTTATTGTTATTATCATTATTATTATTGATAATAATATTATTGTTATCGGTATTTTTGTTATTATCAATCATATATATATATATTTTTTTTGTTATCATTTTTATTTCGAAAACGATCGACGAATTTATATTACGATGGAACAACAATTGCAGGCCTGTAGAACATAATTATTATTATCATTTGTTTTATTTATTTTTTTAATTGTGTTTTCAAAGGTAATTGTATATATATGGAATTATATACACCACGAATTCATGTAATTTCATAACAATTATAGTAGTTAACAAATTGATATAGTCGATATATAGGGTGTGATAGAATCATTGTAATATATGTATAATATATGTATACATATATATGAAATATAATAGATCATAATCGTTTAAACAATTGAAGTATAATTTTTACATGTTTTTCATCGTTTCAAGTGTAACAAGATTATTAGTTTTGTTATTAAATTATTTTTAATATATATACGCAATCTGTTTTTTCTTCTTTTTCTACATTGCAATTCAATAATAAATTATTCATATATGTATGTTTAATCAATAGATTTGGTGCAATAACTATAACAATGTATATATAATCGATGTATAATCAATGATATATATATACGTATATATATATAAAGATATCTGCAATTTTTCTTATCATTATTATTGTTATTATCATTATTACTATTATTAAAATTGAAATTATCATCAATTATTATTATTATTATCATCATCATCATCATCATCATTATTAACAACGCGTTATACCGAACAAATTTTTGATAATAATAATGATAATAATGTGTTATTCAGTTCATATCCGATGAATAATTATTTAATGATAAGAGAAGTTTTATTCTTTTTCTTTTTTAATCCATATTTATTAATACGTATATTGCGCAGTTTCAACGATGTGAATTAATTTAATTATATTTTCATCGAATTTTTTATGGAATTATTATTATATTAAGTAAGACGAATAGATAAATAACTAGATATATTATAGTTTGATAGATGATTAGATAGGACAGATAGTTAGATTTTTTCATTTCTCTTATTTATTTATTTTGTTTTATTTTTCGATAAATAGATAAGAATAATAGATGAATTGATAGATAGTTGGTTAATAGAGATATATACGAAGTATAGTTGAATAACAATATATAAATTATGAATGAATGTATGGTGTATTTAATTTTGGTTTAGTTTTTTATTTTTTATATTTTCTTCTTGTTTTTTTTTTTTTTTAAACGTGTATCTTCAAGTTTTTTACCTTCTTGCAAATAAACGATGGGTATTGATATTATTTGTAATCCCTCCCCCCCCCCCCCCCGCGCGCGTTCCTGTATGAATGTTCATGGAAAAGCATATGAGGAATTTAAAATATAGCGATAAGTAATTAAGAGGAAATTATTTTTCTAAATGCCCGAACGCAGCGAATTATTGTCCATAACTTGTGATTCATATAATGCATGTAATAATGTAATAATAACAGTAATAATTATAATGATGATAGTAATGATGATAATAATTATTAACGGTAAGAGGAACGTAGTAACAACTGTTAAAAATTATAATCATTATAACAATGGTAATAATAATCTAATTAGATTCATAGGGATTCTTAAAATATAGGTTACTGATTTACTATATGAGGCCGTTACCATAGGTGCGGATTTAATGTAGTAATAATAACAATGATAATGATGATGATGATGATGATAGTAAATAACAACAATAACAATGACAGATAATGACGATGATGATGATAACAACATCAACAACAATAACAATCATAGTAATAATTATGACGGTAATGATGATAACGATGATGGTGATAAAAACTATGTGGAGTCGCGTACAGATGTGACGAGAATATGTTAAAATCAAAAGATATACGGCCATTGATATGCCCAAAGATGATTATAAGCGATCATCGGTAAATGCATGCCTATATACGTTAAAATTATCATCATCATCATCGTCAACGTTATCATCATGACCATCCTAATTATCATTCCCTCATAAATTTTCCATTGTTTGTTCGTGTCGTACACTTTCGTAACTACAAATGTAGCTCGAATACGATTAGGTGTACGTATGTTATTAATTATTCCAATAATAATAATTCCGAACGTTCTATGCGTGTAGAATTAATTTTATGTATGCATATATCTATATAGATTTATTTATTCATTTATATATGTATATATGCATGTCTTATTCATAGGTGTAAGCAATTAAACAATCTTAATTAATGATAATGATTATAATGATAATGATAATGATAATCATAATCATATACTTATCTTTATACATTTACGTATGTATATAAACTATATATATTTATGTATATATGTATACGAATCTACGTAATCTACGAATAGTACAACGCTATAGGGCAGGTAGACAACAACATTAATAATCGTACTATAATAATTAAGTCATGTCATCAATGATGATAATTACAAAAACATTATTAATCATGCGATGATGTCGATGACAACATTGATATTGCTACTATCATCATTAATTAATTATCTAAAAGCTATACATTATTCATCTATTCGTGTATAATAATTTGTAAAAATGTTCTCCTTATTACTGGTTCTTCCTTTTTTATATTTTTCCACTTTTCTTCATTTTTAAGCTTTGATTCGTTTTCATACGTATGTATAATAATGTATTCGAGATATTCATCTATGCTTGTAATAATCGTTCATTCTTCGTACGACTATACATAATATGGTTGCATGAATTAAAGTACCAAATAATTTCACATTATGTAATGATAATGATAACGATGATGATGATGTTGATGATGACGATGATGATGATGACGATTGGATGCCGATATAATAATATGTACCCATAATAATCTGATTTACAATTCATTCTTGTTCCTGAATAATTATCATCAACATCGTCATCATCATCGAGATATATTTCAACAGAGAAACTCTATGTTACATAACAGATGAGAATTTACCTATACAATATATTATAAACGATATAACAAATCTTTCCTATAACAATAATAATATTTTCATTTATAATAATAATGACAATTTATTTGTAATGATATGAGTCATAATACCGTACATTTTTCTTTCACACGATCTTCACTTCCTTTTACTAACTAAATCTATTAATTCATTATATAATAATAAATATACAATAACAATAATCACGATAACAACAATAATAATAATCATAATAATAATAATGATATTACCAATCAATTATAATAATAACAATGATAATAATATTAACAACATTCTTCAGCGTCATTTTTTCAATATCTTTTGGTTGTTGTTTTTTGGTTTATTCATTTTTTAAAATTTTTTCAATGATATGTGCGTTTGCGTGCTTCGTTATATTATATAGAACTATAATACATATATTTTTTTTTTGTTTTGTTTAATATCAGGTATATTGTTAATTACCTAATTCACGTTTATATATACATATCTGTGTATATATTTATTATAATATATAGTACGTTGCAACCATCATTTAATATATTATCAATATATTATTGAGAAAACACAATGATTATGTGTCATCATTATTGTTATTATAAATAGTATTGTTATTACTGTTATTATTATTATTGTTGAAATTCACGTGGGTTTTTCTTTATTTTTCGTTATTTGATGTGATAATTATTTTTTTTTTTAATTATGTTCTGTTTTCGCAATTATTGTGAAGTACAATGATTATCATCGTGAATTGTATTTTATATTATTGTAAATTATAATGTTATATGTTTCTGAAAATTTAAATAAACCCTCGTCAGTATTATATCGAGAGATATGAGGAATTAGCTTTTTACGACATGGTAATCGATTTTATTTAATCATTAATGTTGTTTTCGTTTTTGTAAGCATTACCTATACGTTACCACAACGCCGAGATAAAAATTACGGCAAAATTTTCAAAATTATTATAATAATAATGATTTTATTCTCACTAATTAATTCTTCATTGTTTCTAAGTTCTTTTCTTCCTACGATTCCACCAGTTACTTTATCCGAAATGAGCAATTATGAGCAATGAGCATCTGCAGAACAACCGAAAATCAAAGTTCAGAAAAAAGAGAGAAATAATGGACAATGACAATAACGATAACAATGATAATTAATCTAGGCTTGAATATGATCAATCCTTATATAATGGCGTGAGAAAATCTCTTTTTTGTTCAATTTTTTGCAACAATTTGTATCGATTAATTTTTTCTAATTTTTTTTTTTGTCAATTTTTCATTTTCTCTTTCTTGTCAAAACGCGATTCTATCATATGTATATAATTGAATACAAACCCTTGTATAGGTATAGATAATAATCTATGTATATATGGTGTATGTATATTTATATTTTATTAATTCACTTATTTAATGATTTTTAATAATAATCATAAATCGCGATAATAATGGTGTGTACGGATGTATTTAAAAATTTTGTTCGTTACTCAATGATTTTTCAGTTTCTTTTTTTTTTCTTTCTTCATTCTTTTTTTCAAATTGAAGTAATACGCGTACTCCTATGAACGTATCTATAAATTTACTATAATATATATATTAATATATTCGTGATCGCGACACATCGGGAAGATCGTATTGTGCATCTCTCTAATTTTATGTAATATTTATATAGGTACTATATGAATATATTTTAATTAATATTAATCATTCATTATCAATCATTAATATCTTACTTAGATATATCGCATATAATTTTTGGTATTTCTGTTATTATTATCATTATTATTGATAATTTGTTATTATTTTCATTACTACGCGCACGACGCGTCGACGCTATGCTACTTCTCCTCGTCGATAATATTTTTATTATTATTTTTATGTCGATGTAAATTATAATTATTATCATAATTATTTAATATTATTACTATTACTGCAGCTCTCGTAATTATTATTATCATCATTATCATTATTGTTATTGTTGTTGCCGTTATTTGTTATTATATATATATTATATATTGATTCAGACACATTCTCTCAACTTTTTTCAAATCTGTTCATATTTATACAAAATTAACTAACTAAATAACAATAATAGATATACATATATCATATACGTATATATCTATCCACTAACTGTATGTAACAATAATAATCATAATAATAATAATATTGTATATCTACATAGAATTTGGTAATGGGAAAATTTAATAACAAAATAACAAGATAAATTAGACAGTTAAACTATTAAACCAATAACAACAATAATTAACGCTAACCATAATTGGTGTCGATATCAGCTCTATATGTATGTGTATGATAGTTACATTACGTGTATATTCTTCAGATGAACAAATAATAATAATGATAATAATCTTCAACTCAAATCCGTTTATACCGTTCGGTTCCGTCGAGCGTTATTAATTTTTTTGTATTTTATTTTCCCACGGTTTTTGATCGTTGGTATGAATTCTTTTCTTTTTCATTTTTTCTCGTTCACTATTTTCATCATCATTGAATGTTTCACGTACCGTTTAAAATATTAATTATTACGCCTTAATGTTACTTTCATTCACTACGTAGCTAATCATTTTCATCTGCGGTACCTATAGGTTTTTCTTCTTTTTTTTTTAATAGTATATGCGTAATTAATGATATAGTAAATTTAATTATGGTCATATCGCTTACTCTCAATGATTTTCTTTTTAGTTAATTGTTTTTTGTTTTTTTTTTTTAGTTTTTTTGTTGTTTTTTTGTTGTTTTTCTATACATGTAAATATATGTACATGTATATATATATAATTTATTAAGAAAGAAAGCTAGGCCGCGTCTAGGCATATACGTTTTTATTTTATTTCACTACCGAATAATTATATCAACTATTCATTTGTCAATCATTGTTCTTATATTATTATCATCATCATTATCATTAATGTGTATACGTTATTATTTGATCGATGTTCACATAATCGATAGTAACAATCTTATACATATACCTAATACGATAGAATATTATTCATCTAGTTTTATTGTGATTCATTCATGCGTTTTGTTGTTGTTGTTGTTGTTACTAATATTATTAATTTTATTATTATCATCATTATCATCATTATTAATAAACAATATTCAAAATTAACAATATACACGACACTTGGATTGATACAGTATAGGTATATATTGTATAATTATAAATTTTTGTGGTTTCTTCTTTTGTATCGTACATAATCTTACATGTAATATTAACGCGTATTGTTATTTCTTGTAATAAAAATTTCTATACTAATAATTGTTATTCAATTTGTTTTTTTTTGTGTTTTTTTTTATTTTTGTTTTTTGTTCTCCCCTCTTCAATTTCGTTATACTTACAACAACGATCAATATAATTATTCAATAGATTCTTTTCTTTTAATTTTTTTTTTTTTTCTTTAACGCGTATATTAATTATACACTACCTAACAATGTAATAATAATATATATATGTGTGTTAAACTTATAATTTATTTATGTAGGTGTATGCCTTTATTTTTTGTTTTTTGGGCTTTCTATTAATTTTATCATTATTATTGTTATTGTTATTGTTATCAATACTCTCGTTATAACCACGTAACATGTGCGACGATGATTATCAATGTAACATATTTTTATTGTTATTCGTTAATTAGATTTTTTTTATTTTTCTCTCGTGTTTGTCTGGTTTTTTTTGTATTATTATTGTTTTTTTTCGTCATTTATTGATTTTTATTAATTTTTTTTCTTCTCCTTCTTCGTTTGTTGTATAATTATTATCCGCTCGTTAAACTTTTCAGGTCATCGTTAACTATTGATTATAAACATATCTGCGTCGAATATCGTATAGATATAATATTATGATTATTATTATGATTATTTTTAATTATAATATTATGTATTATATGGGTATAGATATAATTTGCAATTGGCATATAACTGTATGCAACGATTGATTAATTTTTTTTTTTCTCTTCTTGGGTCTTTATTTTTTTCCCCCCTTTCAAATTTTAAAAGTGTATAATTTTTAATTATGGGCCGCAAAAGTTTTCGCAGCTATTCATTTAATTATTCATTTAATAACTCATTGATTTATTTATTTATTTATTTATTCATTTATTTATTTCATTATTACCTTGCAATTTCACAGTCGGGCTTTTCAACATTGCTGCCCTTCAGTTAATGTTTTTGGAATATCATTTTGATCGTTATAGCGTGTATTGTAAGTGAATATGTGAGACCTGCACGAGTCGGAATAAATTTTCTTTCGAAAAATTGATTTTATCGTCATGGTTAATTTTCTTGCGATTTTCTCAATGATTTTATTTATTCATTTTTTTTTACCTTTCGTTTTCATCAATCATTCGATTCTCTGCGGAGCGCCAACCTCCTCAGTTTGGACGTAATTTTGATAATAAATATACAATATGTTTTTTTGCTTTTCAATTTTTGAGCCAATTTTTTAAACAATGCAAAAGAAAAATAATAATAATTATAATAACAAGAAACAAGAACAACAACAACGTAGAAAGGAGTAAACGAATTATCACATGATATTGATTTTTTTTTCCTTTTTCGTTTTTCAAGTATCGATAATTACAAGAAAATCAATAACATCAAATGGTACTTTGTACATATTCTACATATAGTACTAATTTGTACTATATTTATGTTTTAGTTTATTAATTTGTTCTTATTTGTTTTTGTTTTCTAAATTTTGTTCAACCCTTAATAGGGACAAAGATTGGAGAGAGAATCGAAAAGAAAAAAAAAGAAACAATTCGACTTTGGGAGAAAGTATAATAAAATTTGGATGAACTGAAAGTTGTGTAAATAATTTATCAATCATGATACTAATTGCATTTTGATAAAAGATATCTAGGATAACAATTAGTCTTTTCAAATAGGAGTAGGGGGAAGGGTGCCTACCGTCGCAGCGTGCACAGGGTCTGTTACGATTCAAGGTTAAACTTGCGGTTGCGCCCCGCAGTTCGCCATTACACCCTATCCTTCTTTCTCACCCTCTTTCTCTATCTCTCCTCTCATTTCCTTTCTCTCTCTCTCTCCTCTCTCTCTCCCTCTATCTCGGTTAAGGGAACTCCTTGCGATCGAACCACCCGACGGCCAGAGAGAACCGCGCCGCGCCAAATCGATACCTGCACAAGGGTGGTTCGGAGCGCCACTTTTCTCTCCATTTCTCTCTCTCTCTCCCTTTTCTCTCTCTTCATTTTCCATTTTCCGTTCTCTTTCTTGCTTTCTCCTATGGTTTACATCCATACATCCGTCCACGGATTTTAAATTGAAGTCGAAATAGGTGTACGGACGTAAGGACATTCAACCTAATCTCAAAATTGTTAATAATTATACGTGTTTTTTGTTTTTTTTTTGTTCTGGTTTTTACAATATTTACATACGCTTTCCTTCGAACATATGCAGCGTATAATAATATAATATAACATAAGGTCGATCCGGTAGGTTGGTATCCTGCAGATATTCCATATCCTAATTGCGCTAGATCGACGTTCTCTTCTCGTCAACTTTTAGCCAAGTTGATTTATCATCTTCCGTTCGAAGATTATGTTTTTTTTTTCTTATAAATGGTGCGCTAGATTTTTCTCCAATCTTATGCAGGACACACGAGGATCTCGTATTCAAACATCAGTGATACGGCGACGAACACGAAGTACAAGAGGAACATCGTGAAACCAAGACCCTTGTTCATTTTCCAACGGAAACAGGCGATGCTCATTATAACGAATAAGAGCATGCAGAAAAGGATCGCTATGCTGCACACCATACCGACTGAATTCACTTCGACTGGTTTACCGTATATCAAACCGTACAGCAACCACGGCACCGGAAGTCTTCGTTGTAGCAATTATTGTTGAAACAAATGAAAGAAAAAGAGAAAACAAAAAAAAAAGAAGATAAACATATTTTTAATAATCACATCGGTCGTTACGAGTACATGCGTGTAACACGTTTCACCGTACAGGGTGTTCGAAAGATCACCCACGACGTCATCGAGAATCAAGGGCAAAAAAAAAAAAACCCAAAAATATGTACAAATAATTTTGTAGGAATTGTACGAAATTTTCTTTTCACACCGCCATCGGTTTTCGAACACGCGGTACGGTTTTCGTTCTAAATGGCATAATTTGAGTGGGTCATCCGCCGTTATAGATTATGTCTGTGAATTATCTTACCCGACAGTGACGTCAAAAATGTTGCTGCCAACGGAACTGGAGACGGCCATATCCCCGAATCCCTTTCTGGCAACAATGACGCTGGTTATGAGATCGGGAATACTGGTACCAGCGGCCAGGAAGGTTAAACCCATAACTTCCGGTGGTATTCGTACCGTGTCACCCGCTACGTTCGCCCACCATACCATTAGGTACGAGTACGCAGCGATCCAGAATATTGAACCGATGAAGGTTACCGCGAAGAACTTCTTACCTGGAATAGTAATTTGCGATTATAGCAAATCACTTCTTAGGAGATACCGCTACAATTTATTCTATCTTTTTTTCATCAACAACTAGCGAGGTTTTCTGTTGTTTTAAAAAAGTTTATCAGCCGTTCAAGCCTCCTCAATTTTCTTTTCATTCCTCTAATCGCGAGAGTCGAAAGATGAAGCAATTTTTTGTGACTTGATTTATAGATTTCTTTTTATTTTCAAAATCTTTTCTTTCGAACCTCTAGGTGTGCGGGTATCTGGCAGTGTCAACCACAACGGAAATAGTATAGGTGCAACCAGGATGTAAGTTAGCCTTTTACGGTTATTGCTCGGCCATCCCATGTCCAGAGCTTCCGGTGGCTCGTCCTCGTCACCCTGAAAAACAAAAAAAATTGAACAATTAAATAGATAAAAACAAGATTGAATGAAAATTATTCTATAGTAAATGTATCGAACGCTGCAGAGATACATAAAATGCGAACAAAAGTTGCTAACGCATTATACATTATCGGCTCACCCATCAACTTGGAAATCAGTCAATAATATCAGAAAGTCGCTTATGATCGGTTAGTCGGCATCGACCTACATTCGCGTATATATTTATACGTTAATGTATTATCTATAGTAGCTTTTTAGGTTTTTTAGGTTGGGTTTAAGTTCGCACGTCTTTTAAAAATGGAATACTTTATCCTATATAACAGCTTATAGTCTCCGCTCAGTGTATGACTATACGTACATTTTGTTTGTATATACATATACCTGTATATGTACATAAAGGTATATATGCAGCATATCAGCATCTCATCCCCTCGCAGGCTATGTAAGGTATATATCCATCTGTATACATATAGCTGGTACTCTTTTCATTTTAGACAAAGCTTTTTTCGTTGAATGCAGCTAGGCTGCATCCAGATACCTATATAAGGCAACGTTTGTAACGCTCTCAGATTTGCTGCACCACAACATGATATGATGCACTTTGGCGTTTCCGCTGCCGCAGCCGTCTTTGTATAAGGTGGGTCGGTAGTTGGTAGTCAGAAAAATATCTACGATCTATGAGTATCCGGTATAGGTTGTCTTCCCGGAGCTAATATCCTGGAAAAAGCTACAAACGATCCCCAATTTTCGGCAATCGATGATCACCTCAGCTTTTCCTCTCTCCCGTTGCTTCCATTTTCCAATTTCTTTGTTTCTAGAATTTTCTTTTTCTTTCGTTTCTTTTCTTTTTCTATTATTTCCCGGTACTGTCCCTCGAGTAAAAACCCCCTTCTCTACCACCACCCCTCGACCCCATTGCTGGCTGCTGCCGTTGCCTACTTTTGTATTTTATACATAAGAAAACCATCGTAGGCTAAGATGAAAAAGAAAAATATATACTCTGTATAGTATATAATATAGAACTAGATGAGAGAAATCATCTTCTCTTTGTAGAATTTTATATTATCGTATATTACGTAGCTTTCCCGTTATATGGATCTACATGTAGTATATATTTATAGCGATCCTCAATAAAATGTCATACTTTGCCAAAATGAATTTTTATTTTCTTCTCTATACTTCATTTTTTCAAAGAAATATCTCTCCGAAACTTATCGAACAATATCTATAATATATCGAGTTATACAATAGGTACCACCGTTCTGCCATTGTTTGGAATTCGAAAACGATCCGATTTATTCGTTTCATTTTTTTTTTCAAAATTCTCGTTACGAAAGAAAACAAAAAACAAACTAGATTGACGTACTGATCGATCAAATTTTCATCGCTAGATTTGTATGATTCATGACACAGTTTAATTTAGCTCACCGACTCGAGTCCGGCGTCGAATCCTGATGCGGAAATGCCCCCATTCGGAAGTTCTTGGATACCAGTTGTGGTCCCGGCGGTAGTTGTCGTTGTCATCGTGGTCGTCGTAGTTCCCTGTGATCCCTGTTGAAGCTGTAATGTAGTTTCCTTGGATGCACTTGAACCGGAATAATGAGCGGCTGTTGACGTAGCGGCGCCATTTTGAGGTCTAGTTGCGTCCAAAAGAACTTTCAGCGACGCTATCGCGTGCAATTGTGTTGCCTTTTCGTCGACCTTACCTACACGGGTGTCAAAATTCAACGATAATAATCATCATCGCGGTCATCATTAAAAAAAAAAAAAAACAGAGATAACAACAATTAAAATATCAACGATATATAATTAGCAATAAATGTTAGAAAAAGAAAACGTCGATTATCATTATAACAATTTTCTTTTTATACTTTTCATTTATTTCTACTTATATTCGATTTATAGTAAATGTGTGTAATATGTATACCTACTATGTAAATATATTATATATATATATGTCCGCATGCGTCGTAATATATATTAATGTAAAGCTGCAATATAGTTGATATTACTATGTGATATTGAATTAAGGTATAGATATATATATATATTATGAAAATCGATTCATTGAGCACATATGTATAAAATATATACAGTGAAAATAAATATAAAGCTCTGCACACAAGCATTCCCTAACGTGAAGTATATTTTCAAATGTTTGCATGCGCGTTACGAAAAAGGAAAAAAAAACAACTAAAAAATAAAAAATAAAATAAAATACAGGCACACTGCATATATACATGCGAGTCAGCTCACATATGTGTAAATGTATATTGCACACACATACAATAATAACTATAAAATATCGACCCCATCGTTCGTTCGTTCGTTCTATTCG
Source organism: Athalia cordata (assembly GCA_963932425.1). Classification (NCBI taxonomy): domain Eukaryota; kingdom Metazoa; phylum Arthropoda; class Insecta; order Hymenoptera; family Athaliidae; genus Athalia; species Athalia cordata. The sequence continues at coordinate 6,066,619 of OZ010627.1, forward strand.
TTGGCTGTCGTGCCTTGGGCTTTTAAACTTGTGTACACTATACATATATGAAGTGAGGGTGGTGGGGTTGCTAAAGTGAAGGGAGAGAAGGGAGGGCAGGACTTTGGGGTTGAAAGTCAATTTGAGAGTTGCGGAGGCACCTTATATGTCGCAATACCTACGTACCTATATATAATTATACATCAAATACATGTAGTCGTTGCAAGAACTCGAAAGTTTGCCGGGAGAATGGGGGGGCCAAGGAGGGGGGGGGGGGGGGCACAAGGTGCAGCAGAACTACGCCAATTAACCCGAAAAGTTCGATCGTGAACATCCACCCCCCAATCACCCTATCCTTCGACGTCATAAACAAAAAACAAGAACGTGGTAGAAGAAGAAAATCAAACTAAAACTTCATATACTTAGTATATATCTGTATATATTTGTATATTTAATATATACAGATATATACTATATAAGGTATGAAAGTCTATTGTGAAAAGGATTTGTTGAGAAGAGACATGAAAGAAAAACTTGATTAAGTGATCGATTGATTGATGAGGGAAACTTAAAACAGCAAAGTATGTCGGCTGGTCCTGAGAAGCGAATAAAAGAGGGTGGGAAGAAAATGAATGAAAAAAGAAAATTGCAAGCATAAGGCGTATACCTATGCTATGCAGGGAAGTTTTTATTATTCGAAAATTTCGCGCGGGGTGGCTGTGAGATTTGCCGCGTCGGCGATCAATGCGTCGTTGGTTTTCTAGGTCATGGCTGTAGAGCAGTGTTCGACACAGTTTGCTGACTGGTGGTGCATGTGCAGCCAGCTAGGGTCCGAGGCTGTGCTGCAGAAGCAGACGATCGTCGTGTACTCCCTGTAGAGAGGGTACTCGAATACGCGACTGTATATTGGTATCTATAGGTATACATGTATACAGAAAATATGTACTTATACACATCTATGCATATACCTCATTCCATGCATTCATGCATGCAGCATGCATTTAAAAAGCAGATGCAGCCTCGCAGAATCATGATCTGTCAGATTTTTTCGTCTCCCCGTACGGCGCGTGCAATATCTGATATCTCGCGGTTTCTTATTTTCATTATTTTTTTTCCGAACGATATCGTTGTCGATATCATATACCATTAGCGGAAGCGAAATCATAAAACAGCTTTGAGGAAGTTGAATTAGAAATGCCGAAGGGCTTCTCGGCACTCGACTTTCCAAGTTATAAAATTATACTATCGACATATCTTCGCGTATACTGCTCAGTTCAGTTGATTGGAAACGACAACGATTCGAGCATTATTAATACTGCAAAGAAAAAACAAAAAACGACGAGCTAATTAACAGTATTTCTTCTCCTTCTTTTCAATCTTTCACTTTATTTGCTTTGATTTTAGTTTCTCGTCGCGGAATGATATAGGTAATATAACGATGATGATAATAATGACGAGGGTACTTTTAGCATTGAGGTGATAATTATTATGTTACGATAAGATTGAACATGGCTGCCGCAGTGAAGGTTGAGGCCCGTATAATCTTCATAAAAGAAAAATCTTGTTGCCGGATTAGAAACGATGGCAAACGGATAGCCTTGAGCAAAATAAAAAACTCGCACTGAAGGAATCTGGAGAGTAGCCTAGGGGATGATTATGATGAGATCGTTGTTGATGGAGATGAGATGATCATGCTCCGGGCCTATACTAATCATAAGCTCTTATATGCTCGGGAATTTATATATACATACTTCACTTTTCTTGCAATATTTAAAGAGCCAGCCGCCGGTGCGGTGCGAAGATGAAAACGTTTCAAAACTGCAGCGGAATTAGGTGACAAACGATTCTTTTCCTTTTTTTGTTTTTCTAGGTGAACCAGATAGTAGAATAATAAATTTAGCCTGTGACGTATAAGTATGAATTTTTCACTGACATTAATTCCGCTTGATTGTTTTTGAAAGAAGAAAAAAATATACACGTATACATAAAAATGGTAACCGCGAAATAAAAGTGTCAAATTAAATATATAATCTTGCTGGTAAACATTATTCTTTAGAAATATATAATTTGCAAACCCTGCAGTAATATCACGTTATAGTGTCAGCTATAAAGTGCTCTTCAACTCTCAAGTAGAAATTGGAAAAAGCTCCGAGGTTATGTATATAGATAGATTGTAACCTACATATACATATATACGTTCGCGGTTTTATAGCAGGAGGGTAAAATTGCCGGTGTCGTATCCTTGCTGATGCGCTTTTTTTTCATTTATTTTTACTTTTTTTTTATTACGATTCGTATCTTTGCATCGTGAAAATAAGTCTAGAAATAAATATCCGAAATAAAATAGACGCTAACGCTGAGTTTGATCAGAGTAAAAGAGATGTACAACTTTTTGATATTAGCATCGGAGTGAAAGTATAGGAAACAAAATATTTTTCAAGACGGCCGTTCCAGTTTTACCTATTCCGTATTATTTGGGACAATAAATAATAAGGAAACAGCTCGCGTGCCTCCTTCTCGGGCTCCCGTTACACCCGAAGATATTCTAAAGCGGCTATTTGAGGCATGCCAAAGGCAAAGCTTAACCCAAAAGCCCAGGTTGACGTGGAACTGATTGGACATTGGAAATGTACCGGATAAGTTCGATCGACACGATTCGAAAACCCCCACATCCATAATACTTCCATTATTCGCTGATTTGTATTACAACATTACATAACCGGTAATAAATTTTACTATCCAGTAAATCGTGAACAACCAGTCCAAGGTTTGACTCACGATTAAATCCCTCCAGTTCTTTTTTTTCTCATGATCTGAAATTGTCTGAAAATGGTACCACATGACCTATAACCCGGATAATTCCAGATGAATTTCCAATGATGATTCGCGTCGCGTATATGATGCATTCGATAATTTATAGTCGAAAGCTCAAGCGCAACCATTTAACGAAATGTTGTTGAAAATAAAGGACCTTTGAAAATTCAAGCAATAATAATAATGACAACTCCTTCAAGTATACCAAGCGGCAAGCGAGAGTGATAGAGTGTTTCAGATATACCGGTGCGGGACTGACCGTCGTGGAGTGGATCGATCGTGTGGATCATCAGCTGTAGCAAACCGTGACGAAATTTAGCGTGGCTTTCGCGTGTCGTGTATCCTCCGGTATTAGCGGTTTGTGATCCACCACCCGTACCGTGATGCACCCCCGTCGTACCTCCGTCGGCGCCTTGACCACTGCTACTTCCACCCCGGCTGTTTATACCCCCGGCAGTTTCACCTCCGCCGACAGGAACTCCGCTGCTTCCACACGCACCCGAAACACCACCGACGCTCGTCTCGCTGCTGTTCGTTGCGTTCGGATGCTGCTGAAACAGAATTATGAAAAAAAGAGTTGAAAAACGGTGATTGACGACGAAATTTTCATTCAAAATTTTGTCAACGTCACGTTCGGATTCGACGGCCTCAAAAGCACCCGTGGGAACCGGGTACTCGGTTCGTTTTGACTTTTTTGCCCGCGAGATTAAAAATTTTGCTACTCAAATTCGAAGGTTGAAAAATCCCTCATTTGACGAAGATGGGCGTTAAAGATCGTTCCGGATTTATAAAACTTTTGATCCATTTGCGTCGGGATCGTTTTGTGTCGATGATCGAGGTGGATAATCTCGGGGTAACCCGAAATCGGAGCAGCTGTGGTTCGAGCCAAGTTCTAGAAATGCTGTGTCAGATCGCGATAAGCGATTTCATGGTTGTGGGTGGTATTATCGGAAGAGTAAGGTAAAGCGACGGGTGAAGACACGTGACCTCGATTAAAATATTACTACTGCAGTTTGATTTTTTATTAAAACTAGAACGTCGCCGACGCGCAGTGCAGCAGGAGCAGCATCGCATCGGCAGTTATAATCGCGTATAGAAGGTGGTGGAATTGAAGAATCTGTATAGGAGCCCTCCGCCATAGGCCTGAACAGAAATTATTATCGGTGGCAACCCAATGGCGACGACTACTGTGAGTATGTAGGTCGATGAATCTGCTCGCGCGTCAATTTATAGTTTCAGGTGTATAAGAAGACCCTCGTGATCGTGAATATATGGGTCAATCTCAAGCGTTGTATTACACGAATAACGAATTATTAATCGATTGGGTTCCTCCCTCTTTCCCCTCCTCCTATCGCATCAATGCCTAGTTATGTCAGACTTTTACGTGTATAATAACGAAGCGCGTAAGTGAGGAGCCAATATGGCGTCTGTGAAGCGCGCTTGACGTCCACTTCGCGATTTTAATCCGTTGTTTGAAAGTGGCGTTAAAATTTTGAAAAAATTCAAGTTTCTCTTCACACTTTGAGTACATGCCGTGCGACACAAAAATATTAATAAAACATTCACAGAGTTTCGATTTTCACGAAACTAGTTCACGGAATAGTGATCGAGAGCTTTTTTTATTAAACTTCTAAGAGGAAGTGCCGTAGGTATTCAAAGTTACGGACTAGTCGAATTACTAATTCAAATAGTTTTCTGGAATTTTGAACTACACTGAATCCGCGACTTCAACTTTTGCTCTATAAAAAGATTACAAGATAGAGAAAAAAAATCGCTATAGGGATTTGCTTTTATTGCCTTCATCCAAAATCGTGCCTGATATCTGCAAGGTTTTCGATGCAGCTGGAAAATTTGGAATTATGAAAAAATTTCTGGTTGACGGGGTTCAAATTCTGGAAGAAACAAACGCCCAAACTACAATTCGAAGACTGTAGCCTTTGATTTTTCTTAATTTCGGGGCAAAAAATTTTAATCCTGACGTTCAGATCGAGATCCTTCGTACGAATTATTTGTGGACTTTTATTCGTTCATCTGCATTTGTGTAACTCGCATAATCACAATTAGTAATAAATTGTGTCGAGAAACGAAGAAAAAAGGATTCCAAACTAAAATTCTTTTTGACCTGTACACCGGAGAGAATATTCCACATGGAAACATTTTCTGGTCCAGTGCTGTAATTCTATTAATGTTCTTATCATTGTTTTTAATTAATATTTACATCATTATTCGAGGTAATGAACCACTCTCCTAATTAGTGAGTATAACGTTGACACCTCCGTCATCCATTGCGACACTTTTTTATAATTGCTACTACTTGACGTAAGTTTAATTTTGCGTTAAAACTCCAGACGCGATATGATTATAAATTCTGAAAATGCGAAAGAGGAAACAATATATATGGAAAGGGAATGAATAAAAATTCAAGAATCGAGTAAATCTCAGCGATAAAATATTTTTTACATCATATCCGGTGTGCAGGTGATAAAAGCGAAAAGTTTCAAGTGTGCAGGAGGGTGGTATGAATCGACTGTCGGGTGAATTTGAATTTTTTGTTTTGTTTGTTTCAACCTTCTAGTGTCGCGTAAGGTTGGCATCGTCTTTGATATCGTCAGAAACCCAGCGAACCGGGCAAGTTGGAAGGAATTTTCAGTGTTGTTGTCTGGATAGGCGCAGGGGCTGTGAAGGTGGAAGTACAACATTTCTGGGTCGGGTCGAGTGCAACACATCTGCAGTCTCCGTTGAAGAAAAAAAAATTGTATACGGTATGTAAAATCGGAGTACACGGCACATCTGCAGCTAAACAACTATATAGCGGTAAGAAAAGAAAGAGGACAAAATCATTAAAAAAGAAGAAGAAGAAGAAGAAGCTGGGGAGTGTACGGCATCTACTTTTCTGGATTGATTTTTTTTCTCACACGGGGTATACGCGGTAACGACACAATTTGGCTTGCGCCAAATCATTGAGAACTGTAAAAGACGAAACAATTCCATGGAAACGAATTAGAAGCAGAAAAGGAAAAAAGAGATGTCACGTGTGCGGTTGATGACCTTGGAGATGCGTCTGTTTGTATCGTTAATTTATGTGACATCTGATTATATCCTTCTATTGAATAAATATTAAGTGCACCTATCTATCTGTCTCCGGTAATAATTCCGCGTTTCTGAATCCTCGCAACGTATCAATTGTTCGAGTCGAGAGGTACTCGAAACCATTTTCAAGGGTTTCCGTTTGGTTCCAACAGCGATGTTCATGGGCTCGTGGTATTCTAAGGTATTGTATTACACGTATAGTCCATTCAGCAATTTGTAACCACCTATTGCAACCGATTTCTCAACGAACCAAATCGAATCAAAATGAAAGCCAACTCAACCCAACATCGAATCCCTCGACCCGCGTACGCTCCTCTCACACAGGGTGTTTATTACCCCGTAAATAATCTTCGAAGGGAGCGTTTGAAGTGGTCATTCATTACAACCGAATATTATTGCATAATTACTACAGAGAATTGGCAAACGTATAATACCAATTATTTACACCACATGCACCACGTTTGAAGCTTTCTATTCAAAGAAATTAAGATTTTCTTTTTTTTTTATCTAAAATCAAAGACGCGCACATAAAAGAAAAAAAAAATTTCCTTTGACAATTTGAAACCAAAGTCAGATTTCAAAGACAAAAAGTGTTCCGAAATTTTCGAATTTCTTCAATGAAAATCCATTCTCTAGATAAAGAGGATTTTTTTTGTGCTGAAATTTTTTCCATTTGCCTAGAACAAAATCGGTTCGTGTATGATATCAGTGAACTAGATGAGAATACAACGATGATAGGAGATGCATTATGGGTGGTAAGGTCATTGAAATATTTACAATAGAGAAAACGCGAGAAAAGGAGATAGATGGGAAGCGGATCAGCGGGACGGGGGTGGCAGTTAGGTGGGAAATTGAGCGTGCAGTCTAACGCTATAAGCCGCTTAAAGCACCCCGTGGATGGGTACAAAACCCTGCAGCGCGACAAATCCCGTTCAGGACTTACAATATAAGGGCTGCAGCTCAGAGGGTTTTATATCTAGAAGATCTGTCTGAAGTTGTCTATCATACGGATACCTACAGGTATATCTTACGCATTGAAATTTATTCATAATAATTTAATCAAACGATTCACTTTCTCATATGGTTCTTCAATTTTCATATAATAATTATTTTCAAAATTCAGTAAAGAAATCTACGGTCGTAAACTATACACGAATCGCGTTTTAAAAATATGACTATACAAAAGCGTTTCCAACCACCCCTTCATATGAAATGCAATTCGATGCAGCTGTGTTTCTCCCATCATCGCTGCATCGCCCTTATTCTAGAATCTACAAAATAATTTATTCAGAGTTTAGCCTTGACCAAAATTTCCAGTTTTTAAGTAATACCAAGGAACGGCCTTCACCAGCTCTACATACATACGGATGAACGGAACAATAATTCTCTCGTCCAAGCGTTCGAGCTCGTAAACTTTGAAACGACGATGACATTTTTTTTTTCCCTTTAACTCCTTCGCTTTGGAAAAATAAAAAAAACCTTTTAAAAATGCTTCTTTTGTTTTTCACGCCTCGCAGCTCGTTTATGCATATGTACATAACTATACCCATGTACATAAATACATTATCATGCATGCATATACATACGTACAAGTATATACATTATACATAAGAAAAAGCGGAGCGCAATTCGTGTAATTAAAAATCCCTCACGTATCTCAATGTTCTACGTAATTCGTATACACCTGCACATATTATATGCACTTTACACTCGCGCGACATCTTTAGAATTTACGTACCATGTAAATACGTAGATTCAGGTAAAAAAATATACCCATGCACACGTACAAATTATTGTATACGTATATTATATAATATACCTTAGCATCCGACGAGTACCGAGCTAGTAGTAAAAACCGACATAATCGGCCGACTGAGCAAAGTGCTGTGTGCAACAATAAGCGTGGGAAGGTAATACGTGAAAAGAGAAAAAATGTTAGAAAGAAAAAAAGAACAAATGAGACAACGTACGAGATCCTCCGTATCTAAATTAAAATATGTTACGTTATATACGTTTGTGGTAAGAAAGAAACAAAAAAAAAAAAAAATGAATAAAGTGAAAGAGAGAGAAAAACTCACGCAAGCACATAAATGTTGATATTATTATACATGGAACACATAGCTATATGAAACCTATATATACGTATACGTACAGGTATATACATGGAATATACATGTAATATGTAAATCGGATATATAATGCGGCGCATAAATAAATTTTTGAGCACGACGCGCTTAGGGTTTTATTGAAGTTTTTTTCTTTTTCTTTCTCTTTTAGTGATTTTTTTTTTCTTCTCTTTCGTTCTTGGCGCGGGTCGGTATACATATAAGGGACGAAGGGAGCGGAGGGTTCGATATTGATTACAATTTGGTGTTGGTTGTTTGGTGGGTGGGTGTAATTGATGATACAAAATAATAAGACGAGGGCATGCGGACTCACCAATGCCTGGGCGGCGCTCTGGTGCTGCAAGCAAGAAATTACACCCAGTTACAAAAAATACATTCGACATGTATAGGTTCAGGTATATATATTTATATAGGTATGTATGTTAATATGATATATATATATACAGTGTAATTTATTCATTCGTTTATATATTTGATTTTTACTTTGCGTTTCCAAGTTTCCAACAATTTTTTTCTTTTTCTTCTTCTCACATTTTTGAGGGCCTCGCAGACTCTCAAAAAGTACCACATCTAAGCTTGACTTTCTAAAGCAAAGTGTGCAGGGTCGGTTTGTGCGGGGAAAAAGTTTGAAAAAAAAAACTAAAAAGAAAAAAACATTCTCGTCGAGCGAATCGGATGCACAACCGACTCCCGTATATCATGTGTATAGTGAAAAAAAAAAAAAAAATTGCTAAATTGTGTCGATAAATGGATTTAATGATGCACAATGTTATATACATGTACATTATTTATACACGATATAATTATCGATGACGATGATGAATAGATGATGATGTAAATTTACATTATGTCATGTGGTATATTGTGCATGGTGTGGCCGAAAATGTCGACAAGCTTTGCAATTTCTATGTATAGGTATATGTGATCACATAATTATGCCATAATCACAAACACACGTGTAACATCAAACGCAATATTTGCAACAAAAAGCAAAAAAAAAATTATATATATACATAATATATGTATTGAATCCACTTATCCTGAAGGAATAATTCTCCCGCAAACATCACTCCGTATTTTTGTATATTTGCGTGTCTCTTTTCTTTTTTTTTTTTTTTTTTCGTTCTCTAAGGGTGTTTCGGCTATTCACACGTGTTTATACAGTAGATCCAGTTATCCAATTGTTGTACACGACTGTGCAGGGGGTCTCATTGTTAGTTAAGCAGAGTTGAGTAACGGGAATTACGTTGGCGATGGGGGTGGAAAAGAGGGGGAGGGGTAGGGGGTCAGCTTACGTACCTATAATTCATGATAACTAATTTACAAGGGAGTCAGGTACAAACGCTCGGGGTTTTTGGTTATCAAAGGACGCCATCTTGAGAAATGAAAGGCTCTGCTTTGATCCAACGTTCGATAACCTTTTGCCTTCCTTCCCTAAATTACCCCGCGCCTATTATAACCCCAGCCGCTCGCTCTCTCATGCTGCAGCATTGCTCACCCTTGCTTTTATTTTAATAAATATATACACACGCACACGCACGAACACACACACGTCGGTATGTAAATATACATACATTCGTAGTATATATAATGTATAATATAATTCTACTTTCGTCATTTATTACAGGTATGTATTTATACTCACGTATATATATGACGTGTGTACGTATATAGGTATGTATTATACATAAAATACTTAATTTGCATACGTATATATTATGTATGTGCCACTGGATTATTAACTCAACCACCTTCTTTACGACGCGACCCTTTACCCCACCCCCCTTACCCACCATCTCGCAAACTTCGTCCAACCTCATTAACATTCAGACTATACACACAAATCTTCCCGCGGGCACTTTGCTTTCTTTTCTTTTTACTTTTTTTTTTCAGATTAATTCAGAAGATTTTTATTCGTTTGTCCGCGTGTCATTTGCCGTGTAGGTAATTATAGTTTCCATTAGACAGATAAGAACAAAAAATTAGCGAAAAAAAAAAAATTTCCACACCGCAGCAGGTTTGTTAGAGAGGATATAAAATTGAAGGAACCTTCTATGGGGGTTGAGGGGCGAAGTTGTTCGTGTGACTTGAAGCGCGACTTTGAGACTTTCACAGAGGACTTTGACTTTGACTATAACACATACTAAATGTGGGTAAAACGGGGTCGGGTTTGGAGTTTGGAAGGAAAGAGGGGGAGACGGGGGTTGCGGTGTCGTGGTGTAAGGGAAATCGAGTCAAAGCGATACTTTATGTATAATATAATACCTGTATAATAATACCTGCGAAAGCAGCTGTGTATAAGGTATAAGGTATACGAAAACGACTACCCAACCAACTCTACGTTGCACACCCCCTCGAGCGATTTGACGCAATTGTAATAAAGACAATGGCTCACGATGTCGAGTATTAGAGCGGCGGAGAGAAGAAGAGAAAGTCGAGTGCCCCTACCCCTACCCCTGCCCCCTTGGGGTCCGGGGTAACCAGGGAAAAGGAAAGAAAGAGGAGTGAAGGAAGGACGCGAACGCGCCGACAATCATGTCAGCATTATTGTCATATTGTGTCTATCGGAATAATTAGTCCAGGAATTATATTAGCTGGCGCCAGGTATTTCTATGCGCGTTTTCGATCAAAGGCTGCTACGAGAAACAAATGATTGGGCCTGGTTGTAAGGTAATTACATCGATACAGGTGCATGGAAGACATAAAAGCGATAATTTCAATATATCAATTCATGCCATCGATTAAAAGAAATTTGAAAATTCCAATCATAGATTTATAGATCGCAAAACGTTCCACGTACAATCGGCTTAACGGTGGTTCGAAGTACGTGAAAAATCTGAAGGAAATAATTCAAGGAAAGAAAACTAAAAAAAGGAAATGGGGGGAAAAGGAAACTAGATGAGAAATTCTTTACTTTTCGCTCATAGATACTCTTTCTTTTCTTTCCCACTATTTCTCCCTTCAATTCTTATTCTTATTCCTCTTAGTTGGATTGAAGAAGTCGAATTATAACACCGTGGAGTGGATGTTGCCTCGGGTTGGTCGTCCGCCTCCGGCTCGACCTCATCCGCGGATCGATATATAAGGGTGGTTAGTGGTAGTGGCTGACTACCCACCCACCCACCTACCTACCTACCTACCTACCAACCTACAAACCTACCCGCGAATCCACTACGGAGTAGAAATGCAGGTGGCGAGGAGGCAGCGCGTAGAGTAGTATGTGAAGAGCGTCGAGGGTCACTGCATTCCGGACTACGAACAGCACCGCCAATAGGACCAAAAAATAAGAAAAGAAAAACAAAAAAACAAAAAACATTCTCCGCTGTACATACATACCACATTCTATATACACCGTCTGCCGAGACGAGTATGTACATTTCATGTCTCGGTATAAGACGTATGTGTGTGTACATGAAAAACGTGACTTCCGATAAAATTGGTTTGAGGAACTAAGAGGTAAGAGGGGAGGGGGGAAGGTTTCCCCAACTCCAATTTTACCACCTAAGCATGCGAAGTTTGCGAAAGCGCGGAGGCCGGGGCGGGGGGTAGGAAATCTAAAACGTGGAGAAGGTCATTTTTGCTCGAGGAGAAAATGATGGAAACCTATATATTCGGCAATGATGATGATGAATTTCTGAAATGACGCAGGATTTGCAGCGTCAGATGTTACGTAAAATTTTATCTATACTCTAAAGAGAAGGGGAAATAAGGAATTCGTTCTATGATACATCAATGGAACTCTATATTATACTTTGAGATAATCAATCGATAGGAGAGCTATTTTTTTTTCGCTAGTACAAGGAATAGAGCGGTCATCGATTTTTGTAAAAATGAATTCGATGATGAAAATAAATATGTATGAAAAAGGTGGAGGAGCGAACGATAATCGAAATAATATACGATTCGGGGGGAGTTTTTTTAATGATATAAATTTCTAGTTCATTTAAAATCGCCGCATCATGAGGATATCACCGAGCGAACCACCTCACCCGATGTTATCCTCTTTACACGCACACAGACGCTCAGTTTCTTTATACATTCAACAATTTCTCCATGCATTAATACGTAAGTTTAATATCTATAACTAGTTGTATAACCGAAGAATAAATTGGACTTGTGACCCTTTAACTGTAGATACTTATTATACCTATACATATAGTTTTACGAACGCTCCACTTCGTAATTGTCACGTGTCACTGCGCACGTACATGATCCATCTATCTGTCTCTGCCTGTGTGTATACCTATACGCCTTTTATGATATCGAAGAAAGAACGATTCTCCATTTTTCATTTTTTAACGGTTTTTTTTTTTTTTTTTTTTCATTTAATAATTAGAATAACGGAGGATACGATCGTCGATGTCGTTATTCTCTCTCTCTCTGTTTTTTTTTTTTTCATCAACCTCACATCTCGCTTTTTGTTCAAGCTTGTCGATATTTTCATCGCCTGATATATAAACCCTTAGGGGTGTACCACAATCGGGGACACATGGAATACCGAATGACCGTTTTGATTTTTTTTATTCATCAATTTTTCTTTTTTTTTTTCGTGAAAACGCTTCAGAATGCTACAACCACCCCATTTTGATATCCTCTGATGTATTTTTCATTTTTTGGAGTCAATGAAAAATAGATATACTTTGTCCCGTGGACTTTTGGTTCCACGGGTCTTTGAGACTTGAATAATTTTCAATTTATGAATCAAGGGGTTTTCCTCTAGATTTTTTTTTTGATCGGTAAGACTGGAAATATTGTTAAGTTTGTTTTATGGTTTGAGACTTACCAAGGGCATAAGCTGATCCGTAGACCTGACCCTGGTGACCTTGTTCCTGTAAAGTATCCTCTTTACTAATTTCTCCATGGGTTGATTCCACTTCATGAAGCTGACGTAGGCTAAGTAGAAACCGAATAGTACGAGTGCTTCCCACCAGTGAATGTAGTTGTCACGAAAGAAGTAAATCAGTGTGATAAGACTGGCACTGTAAAATGTGCAGTCCCGGAAAAGTGGCCACCACGTGAGGGTGAGTACAGTTCTTGAGAAAAGAGCGCACATACCGATAACAAATAATATGTTAAAAACGGCCGAACCTACGATAGTGCCGATACCAACATCGTCGAATGACACGAACACCCCTATAATCGATGTGAACAATTCGGGTGCCGATCCACCAGCAGCCATGAATGTTGCCCCAGCAACGTCATCTGCTATTTCAAGTTTTTCTATAATAACGTCTAACGATGGTACGAAAAACTCGTCGCATACTATCGCCAATGCTACGAACATATAAACCACCCCTAATATATGAAGAATAACTGCTCCTCGTCTTCTCTCTTCAAGGCTGAATATATCTGTTGGGAATAACGGTGCCTTTTCTTCCATAATGGTCTCGTTACCGCCAGCAACTTTCGTATGATGATGATGATGCAGTATGGTGTCGTTCAACCCTGAAGTTACACCCGATCCACCAACAGTTCCACTTCCCCCACCCTGTTGTATTCCAGTTGACAACGTCGTTGACGGCGTGTTCTGGAGATGGACGGGATTGCTGGGTGCCGGACGGTGCCCATCCGACCCTCCCATTATCATAAACAGTAGTACAACTATTATATTTAAAACCCACAACCATTTTACCCCCTTTTTTAAATAATATCTTTTCACCGTCGCCATAGTCGAAACGGGGGCCAACCCTCAGGGCCTCGTCATGTCCTGGTAATTATCTTCACTCTCAGAATCATCTTTAACATTTTAAACCTAATGTTTTATTATTTCCTATACTTGTTGGGTTTTTTTCTCCGGTGCTCGTCACCCTTACATAGTTTTCAACCTGCACCTCCACACATACAAACACACACACAACAACCCACCCCCTCCCCGTACTCTCCACCCTAAAACAGGCACCTCTTTCTTTTTCTTTTTTGATGCGTTTTTTAATTTTCCTTTTATCACGCACTGGTTTCTTTTTTTTATTCTTTTTTTTTACCACCCTTCCCTCTATCAGCACTAAATTTTCAAACGATCACCCTTAAGAAGTATATAACAAGTTTTTCCGAAATGTATTTTTCTCTACCGATCGTATTAGGTATTTGGTTTGTCGATTAACAGTTTTATCTGGAATGACTTTATTTCATTTTCTATTTAACGACGGTGCAGGTAATGAAGATGACGACGATTACGACGAATGAGTTACAAATCGTTGTAGGTATATTCATACGATCGGTTTTTGGTATATAATTTTTTTTTTTCTCTATGTTCACCGACGAAAACTACCGCATGTAATATCCGATTCGATGTCTTCTGCCGGTAATTTTTTTTGAAGGAAGAATAATCTGCTTTTTGAATTTTTCTTTTTTACGATGGTTCGTTGGTGTTACCGAACGTTTCATGTGGGTTATCCTCTATATTATACTAATAATAATAACGATGATATAGTATAATAAGGTATGTATAATATATTAATATATTTATGATGTGTACATATATATATATATGTATATATATATATATATATTTTATTTTTTAAATAGCAGGAGGCAGCAGAACGGCGCGACCGCCGCGATGCCCGCCCGCTGCACACTGGAGGAACAACCCTGTAGCCCCTCACAGCGCCCTCAGTGGCACCCGTAAAACACCCCCGTCGTACTCGGAACTCTCCGTAGCTACTCGACGTTTATAACCCAACCCCCGAATGTAGGAAAACCAAAACGCGCGGGCGCACCGCCCTCCTCAACGGCGCCTCTCTCGTTCGATATCCATCCAACACTGGACTAGCTTCGGTTAGCTAACGTGTAACGCGCGGTCATGTACCGGGTGTTCGTTACCAATAAGATTAGCAGGGTTGGCCACTTAAATCCCCCCCCTAGAACCCATGAGATCCGGAGTTAAAAAAAACGGGACTGTGTAAGTAGAAAGATTCCGATGAGTTAATCCGAGGTGAGAATTGTTAGGGGTTTGAAACAAAAATTCCTCATCTCCAGAGGGTTGGAAAAAAAGATAGCTGTAGAAAGTGAAAGAAAAAGAAAACGAAATAAAGAAAAGTTTTTGCATTTTTTTTCTCCTACCCTTCTTAGAGGGGGATTTCAATTAGTGAGATGAATAAATCAGGTAACAAGGATATGAAGAAAACGGGAGGTTAATAAACCTGAGATTTATTACATACCTGAACAAACAAATCTCACCCCTAATTCTAGACTCTCAGAATTATGAACGATAAAATGTAGTCGATCATAAAAAAGCTAGAAATAAAAAAAGGGAAGAATAAAAAAACGAACAGAAATCCTTCTCTATCATCTTCCGAGTAAGAGAAATTTATATTTAATTTCCCCCACCGATAAAAGATGCGCCTTTTTGTCAGGGGTACGTATAGGGTTACGTATAGAAAGAAAGAAAAAAAAAGGTGCAGGTGGGGGAGGAGGGGGAGGCGGCGTGTGAGGAATGAGGCGAAGGTAGGGTTGTCCCGATGGACCTCTGCAGGAAACCGGGTCACCCCGTATGCGCCGGGGTACGGTGGATGGCGTTAGCTGTGGTGGTGCGTTCTTCGCGAATTCTGTAGGCCAGAGAAGGGGAAGGGGTGTCGGGAGTTTGGGGTGTATTTGGGGGAGGTTTCGAGTCCGCGGGTAAGCTAGGAATGAGGCGCGCGCCGATGAGGTCGGACCGGGTATTCCGACGCTGCGACACGCTGTGCCGACGCAAGGGTGGTCCCGGAGTACGAATGCGAGCGGTGTATTGCGGGGGAGGAGGGAATCGGAGAGGGAAAAAAAGGGCGCTTCGCGGGGGCCGCAAACCTGGGCCACGGGGGTTGTAGAGGTGAGAGGGGTAACGGGGATACGTCGCAGAGGTCTGCCCCCGAGAAAAAAAAAAAAATTATTTCTTTTTTGATCTCGTTTTATTGTTAGCGATGATTGAGAGGGATGGGGTGGGGGTGGTAGGAAATAAAAAACAAAAAAAAAAAACTTAACAAAAGGAAGTGGAAAGGAAAGAGGAATAAGTACTTTATGTATGTATATATATATATATCGGATATATATAGGTATAGATGTACAAACGTACGAACGAATAACCGGCGACTCAGGAATTACCTCGGGGAGATCTGTTAGAGACGCGCCGCGATTAATTAGAGGCGGACGAAACTTGGCGGAATAAGAAAGAGAAGGATGATGAAATAGGGGTAGAGATGAGGAGGGAGGGGGTAGCATTAAGGGAGAACGTCGTATGGTATTATTCTGACCCGTAATTCGATTGTTTAGGGCGATCAAGACGAAAAAGGGAGAGAAAAGTGCCGAAAATAATTTTCCCGAAAATCGGGAGTTCGCTCTAAAAATGAAAATGCAATTTATGGCATTCCCGAAAGAGAAGAGAAAAAAAAAATCACGGAGAACTTATCATGAGTTACTCTCTTTTGTTTCAATTAATTTTTCATTCATACATGTGGTCCCAGTTGTGTGCAGCTAATTCTAACGAAGTGATCAGATTACCCTGAAGAAGACTGTTTTTTGACTGGCTAATTCATCGACCAGTGAGTTTTAGGCGGTCTTCAGCTTTTGTACCAACCGTTGGCTCGGCAACCTCCTGACAATTTTCTTTTTTTTTTTAAATTTTCTTCCTTTTTTCTCTTCTGCACTTGAGAAGTGGATTATATAAGGTTGCTACCAAACCCCCAGACCTGGCGGCGGTGTGTTAATTCTTTAGCGAAAAGAAGGGGGCACCTCTATACGGTTTAGCTGGTATCCATTAAATATGCAGCAGCTGCGTTTTGTACACAAAAAAGAAATTTACTTTTCTTTTCTTTTTCTTTTTTTTTGTCATGTCTCAAGTACCACGTGCGCGCGCGCGCACTCACGCTATTGCTAGCGGGTAATGAATTTTTTAAAAAGCAATTCCGCAACGCGCTTAGACTTGAGATCAACCTTGGAGACTCTGCAAAGCTGATTCCGCTGCTGCTGCTGCTGCTTCTACTGAAGTCGATGTCCTCGATGCAACGCCTCTACTTCAGCATAAACTCCCCTTCGTTTGCTATATATATACAGTTATTCCCATAATATACTCGAGTTATAAGCTATAAATAATTTTATCTAAATTGAACAGCGGATTACGGTATTTGTTGGTAAATTTTTCATTCTCAATTTGCATGCGCGATGATGATATCGCATCATGGTTAGTGTTTCCTTTTTTTGGTTCTAGTTTCTATTTATCCCTTGACAAGATACAGTGAATATCAAAAATGTTACTTCCAACTAGATACCGACCAGCTGAGGAGGTTGTTCTTCAAGTTCGTAGTAACAGCTGTTCTTTGTATTATCGGCCCACACGCGCGCTGTAACTTTCATCCACTTCAACCTCCCATGCGTTGATAATGATCGTCGCTGATGATCTATGGAAAATACGTAATGGAATAGGAGTAACGGCTCATACTCACCAGTACTGTCATTTTCGAAAGCTTCCAGAGTTCGGAGCCACGGTTTAATCACCGGCTCCTTAATGTCCTGGGGATGTCGTCAGGGAAAAATCATTCCATCATGAGGTGTGAGTGGAAAAATTCTGCATCAGATTCTCATCGTTAGTTTTTGCTTCGGCGTGATCTGTGTAACATGCATGTCTGATCCGGCGCGCAGCCTCCGAACAGTCTTGCCTCAATATTGGTACGGAGCGTCGGCGTCGGCGCCAAGAGATGAAAAAGGGAAGAGAAGAGAGGAGAGAAGAGACGAGGGTGGAGGTAGAGAGCGCCGGGTCGAACGGGAGTAATCCTAGCTTCGTTTGTAATATACAGTAGCCTCTGTGAGTTCGGGAGGTGACGACCAACGAAGAACTGTAACTTTGCCAATGCTTCGTTTTCAAGAGTGATACGTAGATGGAGACGGTACATCGGATCAGCTGAGAAGATAGAAGAAAAAATCGTCGAGTTTCATCCGAATTGAAAATCACCACCAACAGTGTACCCGATTGTACGAGCAGCGGTGTAAAATCGATCGATGAACGTCTGCCGGCTCATTGTTCTCTTCGATATCCTCACAAGGCATGGAACCAGCCTCTGATGTTCAACCGAAGAGAATATCGCACATGTGATATATTGTCCAAAAGTGTGCGCGCGGCACATTTAGAGAATTAATATCACGGCACATATAAATTTCAGACACCAGACATAATCTTGGTACAGAAATTGAAAAGATTTTAGGGATGTAACACCGTCTGGGCGGGTCTTCACTGCTGGAAATCATCATCATTTTCATCTTCAGCATGGTCAAAATTTATCGTAATGTGCTATTGAAGATACTGTAGGATAACCGGGAGCTGGGACTCTAGTGGTCCGGGAAAACCTGGAGGGTCAGTCGAGCGAATGCAGAAGAGAAACTGGAGAGTGGGGGTTTTGATCGAAATTCTACTTGAATTCAGCGACCTGCTCGGTTTTGGATTCAGAATGAACACTAAGGATGATATGGGAATGACGATCGGTCTGGAGTAACAGGATTTCCATCTTCAAATGCAGGACCTCACAGGTTGTTGTTATTGTTGTTGTCGCTGCTTCAGGGGAAAATCAATCCAACTCAATCATCATCATTATCATCATTATCGTTGTCATCAACATCAACAGAAGGAAACAGTAGTTCTTCATATCGAATCCTGACGGTCACTGAAATGGTGTGAAGGGAGTATGAAGTCGCAAACGTTTTAATTGCCCCTCCACCCCCCATTATTTTTCCAATTTTCGAATATCTCCTCATACTAGCGCCTAATTGTCGTTTGTTTTTGTATATCGTGATGTGCGGGAGTGTTGAACTCATTTCTGTTGCTGCACGTGAGATCGATAAACGTTTAACGCATGCTGGCCAATTCCGGGTCGAGTGCAGCCGCCGTTCTTAAGTTTTTATGAGCCAGTGTCCAGTCGAGTATAGTGTGTTCAACGAACTGCTCAAACACCCCATCAGCTAATCTTATCATCTGAGACAATGATTTATCCGACCAATAACATCAGACTCTTCATCTTCATCGTAGGCATCGCCGGCATGTTGGGATACTGCAAAACGGATGAAAAAGGTAATAAGATATCTTGAATGGTCGTAGGAGTTGAGTCATGAGTCTTTTTTATTTCGTATGTTTGAAACGAATTTATGATGCCCAAGAACGTTCACCTCTTCAGGGTTAATTGGGACCAATTACACGGGGGGGGAAAAACCGACTAATTGAATTATTTTCCGCAATTGTTTTATCAAGTGTATCTTCACATATTGTTTTTAGTGTCTTTTTATGGCGGTAGTTACATACACCTGCCTGTCCAAGAAGCACGAGGAGCAACAGACATCAGTTTTAAATTTCGAACGCACTTTTCCGACGCCATGCTCCTTCTTGCAGCAGGAAAGACGGACTATTGTCTAGTTAAATTAGTCGCAGGTCGCCTGAAGGTAAAATGTTTCAATTCCACTTAGAGAATCCGGCTTTTCGAAATACCATAATTTCATTTTTCTTCAGGTTCACATCGATCTGGGAGCAGGTGAAAGTGAAATATCTAGTGCCAGAGGACTGACCTTGAATGACCTGAGCTGGCACGAGGTTAACATAACAAGACGAGAAGCGAACATCTCATTACAGATAGATGTAATCCACACGACTCGTTCGGTCCTTCCGGGACGATTTTTCGAACTCAATATCCACTACGGTGTCTACATCGGGGGGCAGGGAGACTTCAACGAACTTTTTCTAGGTAAAGTGAAATAAATCACCATTTTGTAGAACTTGAAGAAAAACAATCGAACACATTCGGGAGAACCATTGAATTACACTCACAATCAGATTCGACTTTTTTCATACGAGTTCCAAAAACTTTTCCTCCCATAGGTCACACCGAGTACCTTCGTGGCTGCATGGCGGATATATTTTACAACGGTTTGAAAGTAATCGAGTCTGCAAGGTCCCGTAAAGGTCAATCAGTCGCTTCATCCGTGGCATGGGGTTGTTCACCTGAATTCGATGCTAGTCGCGATACGGAAATAAGTTTCGTTGAGGATGGTGGTTTTACATCGATCCCTCGTCCGATCCCTCGAACTGGTTCTCGGTGGGAGTTGGACCTGAAAACAGTGGCGGAAAGTGGCCTTCTTTTATACAACGCTGGCCAATCGCTTCACGCTGACTACCTCGGTGTCGAGCTCTTCGAGCGTAAAATCCGTCTCCTAATGAACACCGGAAATGGACCAACTGAGCTGATCCACGGTAGTCCAGTGGCCGACGGTAAATGGCATCGCGTAGTGGTTGAATTTGATCCAAATGTGATCGGGATCAGTGTTGATTCTTCAACGAAGACCTTGGCACTTCCAAAGGGCAGTCGTTACCTCGACCTTGCGGGTACTTTGTACATCGGTGGTACCGAGTTGAATCAACGAGCGAAGGCTTTGGGAAAGGGTCTGAAATCGGGGGACGTCAGTTACAAGGGATGTCTGAGAAAAATGACCTTGGATAACCGGCCCATAGGCCTTCCCGATGTTAAAGTCAGCCAGGGAATTGT
The DNA here is from genome assembly GCA_963932425.1 of Athalia cordata. Taxonomy (NCBI): domain Eukaryota; kingdom Metazoa; phylum Arthropoda; class Insecta; order Hymenoptera; family Athaliidae; genus Athalia; species Athalia cordata. The sequence goes on from OZ010627.1 coordinate 6,087,119, forward strand.
CGTTGGGTGCGTATGGGGATTTCCATGCGAAGAAGCTCACCCTTGTGTCGAAGGTGCTTCCTGCGCTCAACTTGGAGTCGATTCTTTCAAGTGTTCGTGTGACCAGCCACTCTGTATCAAGCCAAGCTACGCTGAGGATTACAAGGTCGGTGATAGATGGAAGATCCGTTGGCTCAAGAAAACATTTTCCAATTCATCGTTCTTCTTCATCTCTAGGTCTATTCGAGTGCAAACCTTCCAGTTGACTTAGAGATCCTTTCACTCAGCCCACTGATTGTTTCGGAGGGTGAACACGCCCTTGTAACGAGTCAGAACATCGCTATGGTTTTAGATATAGCAAAATATGGAGTTGAGGAAAGCGGAGTTCTCTTTACGCTCGTTACACCCCCAACACACGGAACTCTAGCGCTTGATTTGTTGAACACAAAAACCGAGCACACGTTCACATTGCTGGAGGTCAACCAAGATAAGGTAAGAGACATTTCTTTATTTCTTTATTTGATCTTTTTGATGTCAAGTTTCAATTTAGTAGGGAATGAGAAACGATTTATTGGCCCCGATTTCGTGTAACATTTTTAATGATAGATTTAAACTGTAATTGGAGTTTCGATTTCGGTGTATTTTTGATCTACAAGAGCAGTGTTTAAGTCCCTGAAGCTTTGATTCGTCGTTTCTGAAATATATGTATACGCAATTCAATTAAAACTTGACGCCCCCGTTAAAATCCTGGGACACGACTTCGTCGTCCGTTTATTACAACCGAGTGGGGGTCGTTAAAACACCGGCGTCTAAAGAGGGTGAGAAGGAAAGAAGAGGGAGGAGGGACAAATATTTCGAAGAATCGGGTGTACGATCACCCGCAGAGAGAATTTAATTAATTGTTTTCCCTTCTAATTGTACTTACTTGAGTTTCGAATTAAGTGAAATATCCTTTTCTCCTGAATCCGAGCGCGGTCTCTGATGATTATTTGAAACTTCATAAGTTAAAGAAAAAAAAAAAATCGTCCGTCAAGCGCATCGAAAATTGTGATACGTAAAAACGGCAATGAAGAATACCGTCATGTGTTCTCCCAGTTTGTCATCTAGGGGTCTTGCCGAAGCAGCAACAGCGGCAACGGTTGTCTATAGATAGCAAGGCGGCGTAAGGCCTAAGTTTAGACGTTAAAAGAAGCAAAAGTTAAGAGAAAAAGAGAGAAGAGAAACGCGGGGCTAACTCTGGTATACACAGAAATCTGCCTAAAGGCGCGGGCGACTATCCTGGAGCCCGAAATCTATTTATAAAACACACATACGTGTGCCTTATGCTTTTCTATGTGTATCCTAAAATTGCCCTAACCCATTAAAATTTTTCAAACAAGGATTCCTACTCTTTTAATTTATTCACCTTTTTTTATTACGGCGACGATTTGGTTTATCGATAATAATTAAAAAAGCCCTCGCTCCTTATGACTTACTAAATTAGTTTTTGATTTGTTTACTCTGCTTCATCTACTTATTATTCAATTTTAGTATTCTCATCAATTTTTTTCTTATTTTTTTTTCTCATCTCATTTTCTTCGTTGCTTTCTAATTTTCCTCCTATCAATCCATTATGAGATGCTAATCCTTTATTGAAATCTCATTCTCAAAAATTGATTCAATTCAATTCTACATTCGGTTTTTGGCATCCCCGGATTCCCCGGGGATTCAGCCTTACAGTCACTAATTATAATTTCGTCGTGACTCGATTACTAGATCCAATATATGCACGATGGAAGCGAAAACACTGAGGACAGTATGGTACTGGAAGTGACTTTATTGGCTGGCGCGGGATATACTCTTCCAGGATATTTGCAGGGACGTTTAAGGTTTCCACTCCACGTAAATGTCACCTCTGTAAATGACCCTCCGCTCCTGGAAATCCCGACTGCGAAGGTCCTGCGGTTGGCACAAGTCAGTATGATGGTTATATAAAAAGTTCTTGTAAATTTTCGCCCGTTTATTCATTGAAACTCTTGACTTTCTGAAAAGGGGACGAGGAAAGTCCTGAGCAAGGAATTAATCTGGGCTATAGATGCTGATACGCCGGTTCAGGGACTGGTCTACACAGTCCTCAGGGGTGACATGGACGCAGGTCACGTGGAAAGAGTAACTTACCCGAATAAACCAATCGAAAGCTTTACTCAGGCCGAATTACAGCAGGGGCTTATCGCCTACGTTCATAAAGGAAATGGTGAGTAAGATTATCGAGAAAAATCCTTAGTTAAAAAATAGAACATTTAAATTACTAGTTTATTTTCGTTTTCGTTTATTTTCAGCCAAATCGAACGCAATGCTGGGTCTTCAGGTCAGTGATGGTATCGAGAGTAGTCAGCCTGCTCATTTGAGGGTATCTGCCTACCCTTTGCAAATAAAACTTCAACACAATACCGGCTTAGTGGTCGTTCACAGGTCATTTTCATACCTCACATCGGCAAACTTGTCGTTTGTAACGAATTCTGACGATTCTAGCATAGAAATACGCTATGATGTTGTAACACCCGCACAGTATGGAACGATTCAAAAACTCAAGGACGTTTCGGGATCGTGGAACAACGTCGACCACTTCACCAGTAAAGATATTGAATTAGACTGGGTCAGGTACCTACACAATGTTGGAAGCCCAACACAGGATGAATTCAAATTTCAAGCAAGCGTGAGAGAAGTTAGGACACAGCATACATTTGACTTTAGAATAAACTTCATTGACCTTGAATTGAAAGAGTCGAGAAAAAATTCTGTGAATTTTACTAACTCGCTAGAGGTACTGGTGGGATCTCAGAATTTGAAGTATGTCACAAATCCTCTGACCACGCCACCGAATAGAATAAGTTTCACGATACAGGATGGTCCGAAGTATGGTAACCTGATCCTCGCTAAAAAGAACATTGGAAAAAGTGATTCATTTACTCAGGATGATCTGGATAATGGAAGACTGAGATACAGACTATTGCGAAGGTCGTTTTCTAACGTCGACGACGATGTTATTCTCAAAGTCAAGGCACCCCAGTGCGTGGAACTTAGTACTGATATCAGAATTAGATTTCAATTACAGAAAAACGCCGGAGGTCCGGAAACAATCGATAAACTCAGAGTCAATGAAGGCAGCAGAGTGCCATTGAGAATCACAAGGTTCGATGGTAAAACCTACGGTGTTACATCGCTTATTTATAATCTGACAGTTCCTCCGCTCCACGGATGGCTGAATGTCCTCAACGAATCGAATGCTAGTGTAAGACCAAACGCGACATGGTTTACCTCAGAAGAACTGACAGCTGAATACGTTTACTATGTGCACGATGACTCTGAGACGTCCGAAGACTCTTTTACATATCTCGCCGCTTCATCGCCGGCCGAAAATTTCATGTACGTCGGTGTTTTCAAGGTCGAAGTTAACATGAGGAACGATAATCCACCGATAAGACTGAACGCGAGGGTCTTCAACGTCGTTTTAAATGGCGAAAGAATTCTCACGGACAAAGTACTCGCCTATATCGATGCTGACCTTAACACGAAACCTTCGGACATCGTTTACTCAAGGAGGGACCAGGGAAACGGAGGGCTGTTTAAGGTCAGCAATCCAAGTGTTCAAATCTTCGAATTCACTCAAGAGGACGTTAATCAACATCAGATACTCTTCAGACACCGGGGAGAAGAGTCAGGCAGAATTGCACTAGGTGTTACCGATGGTCATTTTTACACCGCAGGAATATTAGAAGTACAGGCGAGCCTACCGTACGTTCATCCAGTGGCCAGCAATGGGTCAATCGTGAGGTTCAATGAGTCTACTACCCTTTCGATTACCGAGTTACAAATAGAAACTAACGTGAATGCTAACGATAGTGAAATAGTGTATACTGTGATCGATAAACCAAGACACGGTGTCCTTTTAAAAGGTGACCGAGAGGCGGTCACATTTACTCAAGAGGATTTAACACACAGTGAAGTTAGCTACAAACATTTGGGAGGCTCACTTACGAGGGATAGTTTTAAATTCAAAGTATCGGCTAAAAAAACCGAAGCTGAAGGTCAATTGGCGGTGAAAGTTTATCCGGAGAGTTATTGGGAGCCCTTGATAGTCGCTAGTAACAATACAGTCCTTGTTGAGGAGGCAACTAGTGTGCTTCTTGGTAAGAAACATCTCGAAATAATGCACCCGAAGATACCACCGTCCCAAATCACTTACCTGATAAAAGAAAAGCCCAGATTTGGGTACCTTGAACTCCAAGCGCAGGATCAAGAACACAGTGATGAGGCAAGGGATGATTTTCTAGTCACCCATTTTGAACAGAGTGTTATAAACGAGGGTAGACTCCACTACGTACAGTCGGAGCCTAATCAAACACGAGATAGTTTTAGTTTCGACGTCACCAATGGAATAACATGGCTCAAAGATCTTACCTTGAATTTCCTAGTAGTTCCAGATAAGCTATACATTGAATGTAGAAATCTTACGGTCGTGGAAGGTAAAAGCGTCACCGTTGAGGAGTCTGACTTCGTAGTTAACACAGCGTATTACGCTGGAAAAGTAACAGACTTCAAAATGGTTGAGAAACCGCGACACGGCAGCGTTATTGACTCGACCAAGAATTCTGCGATCAAAAAATTCTCAGCCAAACATCTCACCGCTGGAGTTATAATTTACAGACATTCCGGTGACGAATCCCTCAACGACAGTTTGAAACTTATAGCTATCGCAGGAGACAAAGCCAGTGAACCTTTTGACGTCAGGATCGAAGTCCTTCCGGTCAACGATGAAGTTCCTCTACTAATTAACAGGACAACATTGAACGTGTGGCAAGGCGGTTCTGTACCTATTACTACCGGAGATCTTGCTGCTCTGGATAACGACACCGAGCCCAGAGACATCGAGTTCAGAGTAACTAGTATCAGAAACGGTTTTGTGTCATTACGGCAACTGAGGCAATTGGAGATCTGGAACTTCACGCAAAAGCAGATAAATGATATGGAGATAATCTTCACCCACACTAGTTAGTATAATTACACCTAACTTCCTGTACTCCCGCTTCATGATTGAAAAAATTTTCATTTCCATTTCAGATGGATCTGACGCCGAGTTCTCTTTTACTGTTAACGACGGTGTCCATACATCGATAAATTACACCATGCCCGTTGTGACCAGGGAAGTCCGACTTTCGCTCAAAAATAATAACCCTCTGAACGTCTTTCCGCTTACTAGAAAGCCGATAATCGGTGAGCAGCTATTTGTGGAAAGCACGGACGAAAATAGGGAAGTTAAATATATGGTTAAAAACGGTCCACATATGGGAAGGATCATAATGGAAACGAATGAAGGGATATGGCTGGAAGTCGACAGATTTACTCAGCGTGAATTGAATGCAAGTAAAGTGGTTTATGAGCATACTAAGCAGTTCATGGATCTATCGGCCAACGATTCTTTCGTCTTCGACGTCGAGGCGCACTTCGCGAAGCCCCTAACTAGCCAGGTATTTTTTATTTTTTTTCTAATCGATCGATCTCCGATAAACCTTGAGCTGAAACGAGAGCTAATTTGATGTTCTCTCGATTCCAGGTCTTCCAAGTCGAGATTTCCGTTTCTAGCGGTGGTCTGGATAGATATATTTCTTCCGAAGCTGTCCGTGTCGAAGAGGGCGGTTCGGGTAAGGTGATAGTGAACGTTACCGGAATCGTAAGATTTCTTCATACCAAGGCTGGTATAGAAAGTCCAGCAGTTATGACGCGGCTCTCTTCGCAACCGAGTCACGGTCACGTAATGCTCCTCCCCGATTTGAACGTGACGACGTTTACTCTTCCGGAAATTGAGGGTGGGAAAGTCGCTTACTACCACGACCATTCGGACACTATCGAAGACAAGATATCCTTTTCCCTCTATTTAACACCAGGACACATTTTGTTATGCAACACAACCGTCCCAGTGATCGTTACGCCGGTAAATGACGAACCATTCAAGCTCGTCACAAACGCTCCCTTCGTATCTGTAGTTAGGAATCAGAATCAGACGATTACAAGGGATAATTTGCTGACCACTGATCCAGACACAGAGCCTCAAGAATTGGTCTACGACGTAATATCTGGGCCGACTTATGGCAGACTTCTTCTTCTACCGCAAGATCAAAATTCATCAGAAGTTCATCAGGTCAATAAATTTACCCAACACGATGTGGATTCCAGTAGACTTGTTTACGAACACTCTGGTCCTCTTCAAGCAGCTTCTTTTTACTTCAGAGTATCCGATGGCCGATTTAATCCGGTTTACACGGTGTTCAACGTACACGTTCTCCCGATAAATTTAAATGTGAGTGTTTTGAGTCCAGTTGGTCTACAACAAGGATCTAACGTCGCGTTGATATCAGAGGATAACATAAAGCTTGAGACCAATGCCAGACAGGATTTGGTAACTTACAATGTCACTACTACTCCTAAATTTGGCGTCGTCTACGTCAGGGATGTTGCAGCAACTAGTTTTAGACATACTGACTTACTTTCCAAGAGCGTTATGTTCATGCAAACTGACATGACGGTGTCAAACGACAGTCTGGAACTTGCTGCTCAGCTGAGTGACTTCGAAGCCAAACGTATCCTGATTGAAGTTAGGGTAGAACCTTTGATGATAGTAAATCCGATGATCGCGATCGCTGGTGAAAGAAATCGTTTGGATTTGAGATACATGGACGCGACGCCACTCGCTAAATTAACTAGCAGTAATCCGACATTTTCGGTAACTAGAAAGCCTAAATACGCGAGAATAAAGAGGATAATAAGGAGTTCAGGTGATCGTCGAGGAACCCGTGAAAGAGAAGTCGGTAGATTTTCCCACCAGGAATTAATTTCCGGAGTTATATACGTCGTATGTAAAAAAATGCCCACTTTAGAAATCGAAGGCATAATGGACAGCTTCGGTTTCGTACTTGCAGCATCGATTTTCCAACCGGCAGCAGGAGATTTTGATTTCAGAATAAAATTCAACATCGACGAATTTAACATGACCCTCGGTGGTCCGATGGATCCAGTTGGCCACGAAGGCGAAATGGCGATCGCTCCTAACATGAGTAACGACTATTTACTCATCTTAGGAATGTTACTCGGTGTATTCCTGCTCGGTGTAGTCGTAATCATTACGATAAGATGCAGACACAACAAATACAAACATGCCGACGATCACGACAAGGGCGAACCATCACCTGGAGTTGGTGTAATGCCACTTCCAAGACCACCTGATCACCTCATGCCAGCAACCCCACATTTGAAGAGGTTCGGTAACGATCACGATCACGTTATGACCGGTAGCAGTACTCCTCTACCAGTCCTTCCCTCTATGCCAGCAACTCTCCCACAGTGCAAAGTAATCCCTTTGAGTCCTCTCGATAGCATAGCGGGATCTGAAGTCGATGTTTCGGCAAGGTATCCCTACGGTGTTCCAGACGGGGATGAATGGAGCAGTTTTGATACTTCTGACTTACCATGTCCTTCCGCTACAACCCCGAGAGCAAATCCACTCCTCAGAAGAAACCAATACTGGGTATAGCACAAGGCCTGTCATGGGAGCGAAAAATTTTTACCTCTCACTCAATTAAGATTATCATGAAGTGACGCTATGATGACTGTAATCACCACAAATTTTCACTTTTAAATAATAAATAATTACGACGACTATGACGACGAAGATGATAATGATGATGATGATGATAAGACTTTTTAATCGTATGTTATTATATAAGTGATTCATTGAGTAAGACTGTAAAACAAACAAAAAAACAATTCGTAATCGACTTAAATTGAAGGGATATTGTAATTTTTTTATGGTCCCTTATTATAAAATTGGGATCGACAGAACTGTGCCGTGAATCCCTTGAACTATTATTTATACTTATACAGCCGACGCTATAAATAATTATCTTGATAAGACCGAACGAAATATGTAAACTTTACTCAGATTACCTTGAAAGGGGCTATTACCAAAATAAAAAAAAATTAAAACGAAAAGTAAAAGAATAAGAATAAAAATGAAATAACAATTACGACTTAAGATTTATAGATATAAATGTGCCTACCGAGAGGATATAAGCGCGGCTGAGAAACTATTCGTATAGGTATATTTGATTTAGGAATAATTAATGTTGCGATTTCAACTGAATGATAAAAAAAATGAAACAACAAAATCCGGATGTTGAAATAAAAATTACATTTGAGGGGGGAGGGAGAGAAATGAAAAATCAGAATCCGGATGTCGAAATTAAAATTTAAAGAGAAAAACTGACGTGAAACTGATGAATAAAATTGCGTGCAGTAAAAATATTTGCCAACTACCGCATATATAGTTATGTGAAAATTTTTTATCGACTCAAACGAAAAAAACGACTAGACGCAAGAAGAAAAATGGTAAACAACTAAATGGGAAAAAAAAAATGTTGTAAATGTGTATTTCAGTATTAAAGTATATAATATATGATGAAAAAAAATTTATGAATGTTGATAATTAGCTGGCAAGTGTACGTAAATTATTGACTGACAAAAATTAAGTCGTCCGCGTTGGCTATATTTAAACCGAAAACTTTAAATTTGTTGTTAGACCTATATAATTATTATCACATACTGTAACTATGTTGATGATCGTACTAAATGAAAAAAATTATTATTAATATCACAACGTACATAATTTTACCGCTATAGAATCTTAAAATATACAACGCTGTACATGTAAATATGGGTCATTCGAGATCAGTTAGAAAAGGGTCAGACTTTCATTATTTTATTTGATTGAAACAACACCTCTACTTTTTTTTTTTGTGCGAACTATTTTGAGGTATGATAGTGTCTCGAAAATGTCTGGAAAAAGCAAAAACTAAGGGTGTTTCCAAGGCGCTACTTTCGTCTGTAGAGATTTTCAACCGAATAAAAAATTGTAGGGGGCAGACCCTGGTAGAATTAACCTGGAATGTCCCATGTATACATAATCTTTAAACGGTAGATAATATTATAGGTATGTAAACTGTTGAATACAACCAGAAGAACAACTACTACTACAACTATAGCATATGCGTCGGTTCAAGTCGCAAGACAAGAGAAGAGAAACAACAAAAGTAAAATGAAGACGAGTCAACATAAACTAAGCTAATTTAACACATTTTTTACACGGATATAGTTATTTGTCGGTTACGTTTATATATACATATTGTAAACAGCTGATGTATTGTATTACATAATTACATAAATTAATCGTTTGCATATGCTATAGACACAACGATCAATATACTACACATATTATAATAGGCTTTTTTACAATCAATATTATTATTATCAAATAAGCTCCGATGCGAGTGCCAAATTATTAAGAAAAAAAAAATCGAAAAAAAACGAAATAAATGAAACGTATGCTAATCGTACGAATGTATCTGTGAACCCTGTCCATCGTTATTAACAAAATAAAAGAAAATACCTAAAAATTAGATTTTCTGAATACGATTTGCATAATCGTGTCATGGTCAAATTACCCAGGGTATAATAGTTGTTTAATCTAATTAAATGCCCGATGGAGGAAAACGCTGAGGGGGAACCACGAAAGTGAAAATAATTTAAATTGTGTCCAGATATTCCAATTCTTAATTGTTGTTAATTGTTGAGAGGAAAGAGAATTCAAACTGTGACTCGAAGACGTTCGATTATGGCAATCGATAATCGCAATTTGAATTATTTATTCTTTTCCATCTTCTAGAGCACGCCACGCGAATGGTGGTGAGCATTATACTAAACACGCTGTGACCTACCCTTACCTGGTACACCTTAACCTTAACCTAGAAAAATCTCCCTTAAGCCTTAATTACTGATACTGTAATGAGACAATAAATAAGGAATTAAAGGGAACGAGAGGTGAATAACAATTTTGGTATTATGAAATCATCAGAAACCGAAAACTCTCAAGCTGACGAAGAAGTTGATCCCGTGGATCGTATGTTAAAAAAAACCGGTTGCATTGAGCTACACTACAAAGTACAGGTGAGAATTCATTGAAGTTGATTTGTGGCTCACTTATATTTTTATTATATTCTCGATTTTTTCCCAGGATTGTATAGCTGAAACCCAAGATTGGCGAAAATGTCAAGAACCAGTACAGGAGTTTAAAAACTGCATGGAAAAATACCAAAAGAGCCGATCAAAATCTGATCCAACTAAGTAACGATGATTAAAAACTTGCTGTCAATTCTGAGTTCTAAAGAACCTTCTGCAGCATGTTGTAAAATGGCTCTAGTTGTTCGTGCAGATATATCCATGGGGAAAGGAAAAACAGCTGCTCAATGTGCTCATGCTGCAATAGAGTGTTATCGTTACGCTTTGAAGAATCGACGGTACGATAAGGTACTCAGTTCCTGGGAAATGTCTGGGCAGCCTAAGATTGTCCTCAAAATATCTACGAAAGAGAAACTCGATGAACTGGAAAAAAAAGCAAAGTTAGCCGGAGTCATAACTGCGGCTATACGAGACGCTGGCAGAACGCAGTTGGCTCCTGGCACCGTTTCGGTCCTAGGAATCGGACCCGCGTCTCAAAACGATATAGCAAGCTTGACTTCAGATTTAAAACTACTTTGAATTAGTTAGAGAAATATTAATTCACATTGTTTGTTGTGGATTTATGTTAATTTATTTTATTATTAAAACAGTTTGTGACGCATTTTTTTGGCAGTCGCCTAGTCTGAACGATGATAAAAACGTTCGATATAGCATACACTCATATTTAGAACGTAATTAAAATACGTAATTAAAATGTAAAAGATATTCATGTACTACAGATATAATTAAACAAATATTGTGCAGTAAATATTTTGTGTTTGAATGAATGAGTTAGATTTTTTTCTTCTATTTTCATATCATTCGAGTTCTTGTTGGAACATAATTTTATTCGCACTTTCACTCATGATTACGTTATACTGAAATCTTTAAAGATCTACAAGGACTAATAATTACGGTTACTCACATAAAGTAATATCACTAGGTTGCTATAAGATGAAACCTATTGTACATGATTTCTCCTCCCCATTTATTGGGATTCCGATTTTATGATGAACAAAAACATTGTGATCGTCTTGCAATGATTTTAGGTCGTTATAAATCAGACTATGAATGATTTGTTCTGTCTCGATAGGGTGAGAATACTAATAGAGGGAATTAAGTCATTTGACTGAAACAATGAACTAAAATACATAGTTCGATTATAACTATTCTATACAGCGTACGTATTACGATAATCGATTATGATAGTGTTTTTTTTCTTTCTTTCTTTTTTTTATCTAAAATATTATGAGATTACAACAATGCATAGACGTACCATGTGTTTTAATATTATCCAATATACGACTTTACGCTAATTATATCCACACTTGTCACGTAGTTTATTGACAAGATTGAGCAACAACAAATGACGACGATCATCGGCAACGCGGGAAGATGTGTTTGTGATGTGTGATGTGCAAGTGTGTTTTTAATTCTTTTCAATAAAATGACGAATATTATTTTTAGATATCTATCAATACGTATAGGAAAGCGAGAGCTCGATCTTTTTTTTTTCTTTTTTCATATTGTAAATTCAGTTGGTACGAATATTTCCGATTCAGCCTAGGTTACAAATAATTAAAAAAAAAAAGAAAACCAAACAGGCTGATCACATAATCGCCGTGAAAAAGTGGAAAAGTTTAAAAGTGAAAAAGCTGTGAGCAAAAGCTCGGAAAGGTATTTATTAGGGATAGGGAGAAAGAAATTTAAAGGCGGGAAATGGTGTTTTTAAAAATTATCGGAATTTTGTACACGGTCTCAGGAATTGTTACTCGACACGTAACGACTATCATCATTAGTAACAGGTAAGTAGGTAATACGTTCTTGAGTTATCGAATAATTGAGTTTTAGGACACATTTTAGTAAGAAAAATAAAACGAAAGGGTGTTGCGCGCAAGGTACTTCAGTCTCAAAAAGTGCATTTTAGAGTATCATACATCACGTTATCTCGTATATAAGTATTTGTTTTTACCATTTTTTTATCCGTTTGGCAAATTTTTCATCACATCGTTCAATTTTCCTTACAGTAAATATCTCGTTGATTAATTATCGGTTATTTACCATTTTCGCTTCCAATTAGTTCGTTAAACTTAATTTTTAATCCTAAGGCTAATTCTATGCCTAAGTTTTACCTGATATCCGATTTCATTAGGCTAGTACTTTACTGAGCTCTGGAGGCTCCACATAGTTATTTAGCACGTGTGGTGCTTCGTTGAACTCGTCAAGCTCATCTCCATTGTCCGCACCCTGCGCCAGTAGGAAATACTGCTCACTTCTTGTCGGCCATAGTAAATGAGCCATCACAAAATATGCGAAACAATCAGCTGAATACGTGATCCCTAGACGAAAGTTTTCAAAAGTACAGTGAAATATTGTTAGATAAAATTAATCGCCGGATGAATTTTGCCAAATTCTTTTTATTCATACCTAGCAGAAGCTTAAACCTCCATAGCGCGCTAACTTGCAGAGCAATTAGGGCTATTATTGGGAGATAGATGAACCAGACTAGCGAAGATGCTCCAAAATGTAGGAGAAAGTTTAGTTTCTGGGTGTTGTGCTCATAAGTCATAGTATTTCTCAGCTCGTATAAAAACCAGACCATTATCGCGCTGCGGAATAATAGGATGAACCATCCGGGCCACGTCTGGTACTCATCGACATCTTCAATGATATCAACTTCCGTCTTGGAAATAAAAGGGAAAAAGTTTTCGAATCTCTCTGTAAACGAATTACCTTCTCAAATCTCTTACCATATTCCAAACGTACAACAGGATATGAACAATCCCGTAGCAGAGCCAGATAGCAAAAACCAAAGGCTTCCAGGTCAGCTCCATCCTTGTCACTGCCCATCCCTTGGCTAAGAGGAGTAGTAGAAGCATGAACGAAGTCTGTTGGAATAATCAAAATTGCAGCTTAACTTCGAAACTCTGAAAGTTTAATCTAAGCCCACAATTGATGCTCACCCTGGATAAAATATCAAAGATATCCCCTGCGACTTCCAGCTGCTCGTAGCCAACACCATCGAGAGCAAATTTAAGGACATGAATGAGGATCAAACAAATAGCTACAAACTCCAAAAGCAAACTAGCTGTGAAGAGCCGAGTTACAGGATGTCTCTGCATGCTAGCGGCGTACAATTGGAAAGGAACGAGGATAACATAACAGACGAAGAACAGAAGATAAAGTTCGATGGTATTTTGTCTGTCATAAGAAAACTGATACGACAATGCATTGACACCACTGGTATTAGGGTTTCCATTAACAAGCCATATATCGTACTCTAGCTCATCCTCCTTGTCATAATGCTGCCACTTGCATGTGGTAGTATTATGATAACAAGCTACAAGGCTCATGTACCAGAACCTAGGTCTCCGGAGGTCCTGAATAACATAAGTGAATTGATATCCTGGTACAACATTTGACGCCTTATCCTCATTATCACAGAGTTTTCCCTTAGGACATGGAACTCGACGTAGGTAGTCCTGCCCCTTGTCGTTACAAGTTGGATCATAGGAGCTCTGGTTGAGGGTATCGAACATCAACGAACAGGCAACATCTTTGTTTCTAATTGTTCTGTTTCCATAGTACTCCAAAAAGTGACCACGGTCTAAAACTGCCATGGTTATGGGATACGAGAAATTCCTACGGGATGTGACATTCCCAAATATGTAACCGAAGGAGTCCTTAGGACGATGACGATCGGTCTTTTGAAAACCAAACTTCATGAGAAATCGAAAGAATTCACGAGTGTTGAACGTTCCTGTTATGTGTGTCGATGAAGTTGGGTGAGACTGGAAAATAACCAGCGATGAAATCGCTAGTATTATCAAGATGAAACCGTTGACTGACATTTCTGGGAATGTAGAAGCTTGCTGAATGAACTTTACTAGATCGTCCGTCAAAACAATTGCTCTTTTTTTATCCAAGTCTCGCACATTTTAGATGATATATATATGTATATTTTGTTTGTCACAATTATTACACAGAACTATTATTCCAGCCGACAGCTGTTAGCTACACCTTTCACCGCTCCATCACGCTTTCATTACTCACGGTATTTTTTTACATACTTTTATAAACTGACACGTAACATTCTTATTGATTTTCGACTTCACCCCCCGCGTAAACTAGAGGTTTTAGGTCTACGTTTAGATAGGCATAGTCGGCTATTTCGTCGCGATCACAAAGATCGAGACTGCGAAATGGGATTCTGACTGAGGGCTGTGCGCTCCTCTATCGTCAAGTTAAGTAGCCATCCCTTTTTTCATATAAAAAACTGCTCAGAGATGGAGTTACAACTCTTATTATGCGACTAATCGAAGAGAAAACGCTCCAGACTCAACTCCTCGAGTACTGACCTTCCGCAACGCTCACTGAATTTAAAGGCTTTGGTCTGAATCCTGAGTAAAAATAAAAAAAAGTTTTTGGAATTTTCGAATCAGCATTAATATCTGATTTTACATTATTCTCCGTGTAAGAATCGTTAGCTGTGATGTATTACATATTCCAAATGCTTCAGTTGATTTTACTCCAAATGTTACCCTTAATTTCGAACTTTGATTTTCATGTTAATGTTTGATTTTCACTTCAGAAGAATAATTGTAAAAAAAAAAAACGAAAAGAAAATTATACAAAAATTTCATAAGAAAAAATTATTAAATTAAATTAGTGTACGTATTTGTAAAAGACGCATATCAAGCAGGCACACTGCCGGTCCCTTGGGTTTTGAGTTTCTTACGAGGGGGTAACCGCTTGTGAAATACTTGGGACAGTCAATTTTGAAATGATATGAAATACTATTGGAATGCTCATGAAATGGTCTGAAATGGTGTGAAATGGTATGAAATGTTTTGTTACAATATGTTTTGACCTTCAAGAACACGATTCCGTCAAGTGAATCAAGTTAGGAATAAATCCCATCGAGATATCCTTATTTTTTCACGTTTCGAAGCGATAAATTCGCGATAACTCGATCAATTTTATAGATAGATTAATTTAACTCGCAGATTCGTGTTCCTCAGGTCAAAATACGTCAGAAAAGTGTCCTACGATCGATTTTAAAAATACTTCATTTTTGACCCAAAAATCGAAAAAATCCAAAGGGGTATACCTTAGATTTTTGTCGATTTTGGGGTCAAAAATCGACATTTTTTTAAATTGATCGTAGGACACGTTTCTTACGTATTTTGACCTCAGGAACACGAATCTGCAAGTTAAATTAATCTATCTATAAAATTGATCGAATTATCGCGAATTTATCGCTTCGAAAAGTGAAAAAATAAGGATATCTCGATGGGATTTATTCCTGGCTCAATTTAATCGATGGATTCGTGTTCCTGGGGTCAAACTACGTCAGAAAAGTGTCCTACGATCGATTTTAAAAAATGTCGATTTTTGACCCCAAAATTGACAAAAATCTAAGGCATACCCCTTTGGATTTTTTCGATTTTTGGGCCAAAAATGAAGTATTTTTAAGATCGATCGTAGGACACTTTTCTGACGTATTTTGACCCCAGGAACACGAATCCATCGATCAAATTGAGCTAGGAATAAATCCTATCAGAATATCCTCATTTTTTCACTTTTCAGAGCGATAAATTGGCGATAACTAGATCAATTTTATAGATAGATCAATTTAACTTGCAGATTCGTGTTCCTGAGGTCAAAATATGTCAGAATTGTGTCCTACGACCGATTTAAAAAAATGTTGATTTTTGACCCCAAAATCGACAAAAAGCTAAGGTATACCCCTTTGGATTTTTTCAATTTTGGGGTTCAAAAATGAAGTATTTTCAAAACCGATTGCAAGATACTTTTCTAACGTATTTCGACCTCAGGAACACGAATCCGTCGAGTAAATCAAGCTAGGAATAAATCACATCGAGATATCCTTATTAGTGACTCATGAAGTGGTATGAAATGATGTAAAATAGTTGTGAAATGTGAAATGGTTGGGACACCTATATATCGAGTGGTTATCCCCTCGGTTTCTTATGAAGTTAAATATAAAATTTACCGAATTAACTTCTACGCTTTTTATTCTTTCCTCCTGAACAGTTTTAGTTCAGTTTTTTTTTTATTTTTTATTCCGGTTCTCAATTTTATGAAAGGTCGAAAAATAAAAAAAATATTTTCGATCCTTTTCATATATGCGTCAGTTTCCGACTGAAATTTAAAAAATCCGTGACCGCTGATACCGGCGGAGGTTCACGCACATGAAAATTGGTGGTGCACGTTAAGTTGCCGCTAGCCAGGCGTATATGGAGTGGCCAGTTTCCACCAATTCTCCCTGTATGTATCTCTTATTACAGAGAGAGTCCAATCGGTGATTAAAAATTTGTTTGAAGAAAAAATTTTAAAATATTATGAAACTCTGATTTTTATAATTGCCTGTAGGTGTTCGAAATAAGTCAAAGAGATACTTGAGGTTGCAAATTTGCAAGGCTAACGACTGGAGAATTCACTTTTATATACTTACACATTTATTCACCGTCGTTCTGCTGCTTCTGTTAATAGACACTTATACGTATAGGATATAGGTATAGGTAAGCTGTGTATATTAATACGTACAACGATCAAGGAAGATCCATCACTCTGGAATTGCAGCGATCAGGTTGTGCCCCGGCACCCAACGCGCAACGGGGGTTAATTAATCGAGTCCGACGGTGTCACGAAGAGCAAGAGAGTGAGAAATCTAGACTCACCAGAGTAGCAGACTGACGTCTGACGTCGTGTATAGGGGCACGTCGAGTACGGTTGAATTACAGTTACATTACGCTATCGGCTCTGGAAGATAAAAAAAAAAATAAAATAAAATACAATTCAAACTAGATGTAAAAAGAAAACATATACCCGTATTTGAATTCTGTTTCGTATTCTCGTTCTTCATCATGTCGGCATTTAAGGGGTCATGCCACCTCGACCGGGGCGAAAACCAAAAAATTTCAGATTATTTTTTATTAACTCAACCACTGTATAGGAAATGTTAATTATATCAGTGTGCTGAAATGTACTGGGGAAGCCAACTCCATTATAGTATGGTATGGGCTTTGTGAAACCAAATAAATGAATATAACAAATATAAATTCCACAGCAGGAATGTAGAGCGCGATGATTAATTAATTAATTTATTTGTTTTTCATTGTTGTACCAAAATGGCATGAGTTGGAAAAAAATATTATTGTACTTTTGGTTTGATTAATAGAATATAAAAAACATATGTTTTTATCACTGAACAAATTGAAATATCGAATATCTCTTGCGTTATATTTAATTATTCCGCAGCTATAAGGGTATTCATTTTCAATAGAAATATGTTCGATTCACATGAAAATTCCGGGTAAACTATTCAAGCGCAATTTTACCTTGATGTCTAAAATTTTGCCTACCAAAATTCAAAATTTGGTTATCAATCTGGGTATAATCTCTCAAAAAAATTAGCGAAAAACCTCGAACGTGTTCAGCTACTTTCAAATAGTTCGACGAAA
The DNA here is from genome assembly GCA_963932425.1 of Athalia cordata. Taxonomy (NCBI): domain Eukaryota; kingdom Metazoa; phylum Arthropoda; class Insecta; order Hymenoptera; family Athaliidae; genus Athalia; species Athalia cordata. The sequence goes on from OZ010627.1 coordinate 6,104,671, forward strand.
ACTTTTGAGTCAAAATTTTGTCCGATGCAGAGATAGTCTCTAGTGTTCCCTGTGGGTGTTTTCCAAAATTTCTTGAGTTTTGCCTAGAAAACTTTCATAGTTGAAAACAATCTTCTGTTTTTTCTCCTATTTTTGCCATCACCAATTCATTGTCTTGGTGGATTGCTTTTATTCCCATACCGTCATAATAGAAGCTTACCGAGATAGTTTACCTCGGATGCCAGCTTCCGTCTGCTTTTCTTGGTTGCTCCGGAGTTCTCGTCGGTCCCAGTCCTCAGTCTCCTCTTATCAGTTGTCGCGCCGGGGTATGAGGAGGGAATGAGGAGGGAGGCGCGCGCGCTCCAATCCTCTCGTATAATTTCGTGACTGTTCGATAAAGTCCGTGGATCTCTGCGGGGGCAAAGCCAGAAGCCTCCTCTTGGTTCCCCGGCTTCCTCTCGCGCTGAGGGCACCGGGTTACTCCTCTCCGAGAGGTCCAAGCGAACGCGTCGATCCCGGTGAAAAAAAATATATATTGATAATATTAAATGAAAATTCATATAAATTTCGTAATAAGATAACGAAATAATATTAAATCTGAAATTTAAACCACCGAATGAAATAGGAAAAAGCAAAAGAATATTATACAAATTAGATAAAGAAAATATCGTCTTATCAAATCGAAATAACGTAATTGTTCGGTTTTATTTTTTACTTTATATTTTTGTTCAAAAGTTCATTATACGTGCGTGTTGCGTACTGATATTTGGCAGTTGAACCACAATCGCTGATATTGCAGAAAGATGAAGAATGACGATAGCGCAGATAGATAAAAAAAAATTTAATCTAAGGGTAACATGTGTACGAAATTGGGATAATATTTTACTCGATGTCATACAACCCTTGGAATTCCGCAACTCGTCCGGTTTTTAAAAAACGGAAACTGTTGTTCCTGTACTGTTATCTTCAAGCATCGAAGATCTCGATAAAGGATTACACCAAGGACTAGAACAAAATAAAGTGAAAATCTTCGTTTTTGTTACCGTGTCAAGTAAATATTTTGATCCTGCAGAAGGAAGACGAAGAGAACATAAAGATCAAGGAAGACTTTTTGTGTGCTCTATAAATTCGTACGACCGGTAAATTCAAAAATTGAATGACCGGTGATCGATAAATCCTCCGATCGTCGCCCTCGTGTGTGTGTTTTTTTTGTTTATTTTCCCTTTTTATTACACATTATCATTTTGCGTAATTATTTTTTACGTTATCTGTGTAAAACAACGTACAGTTTTTTTTCTAATTTTTCATTACTTCGTTTTTTCTGTTTCGAACTGGAATACAGTGCCCCGCACGTTTTACGTAAATGTGATTACGTAATTTTTGAATGAAAGTGTTTATAATTGTGTCACCCAAAGGGGTGTTGTAGAATGATAATAATGATGATTACGATGGTAAATTCGATGTACACGTGGTCCTATAAAAGTTGATGAAGTTCAACGAGGTGCAGAAGGCTAGAAATAAACCAAAAAAGAAGAAAAAACGAAACAAAAATAATCGAAATTGATCGTTGTCATTGTTCGATAGTAACTAATTATTAACATAATTACACATGATTGGTGGTTGGATTTTGAAAAAATGTTCAAAACTATTAGAATTGATCGTCAGCAAGGATTATAATTAACAAGAATATTAATGATGATAATCTGTCGATAAATGAGTGCAAACCAGAGGCAGAATAAAAAGTTATAAAAATTAACAAAATAGACTTTTTTATTTGAATAACGCATTCGTATTATATGCGGTGCATGAATATAGAGAAAACTGAATTGAAATTTTTCAACGAAATCCAGCTTTAATTAATTATTTAATTAATTAATCAACTAATCAAAATAATTATGATACAACTGATTGATCAATTACTGAGATTAAACATCAAATAATTGATACAGTCGCACAAAACTATATTATTACTGATAGTACTAATTGACGACGAATTCCAAAGCGTTAGCAATTTATAATGACTAACTAATCAATATATATCACAACCCAACGACTTGTGCCAATAATTAATCGAACAATTAGTGATTTTTTAAAACTTCATATATATTTTTTGAATAAAATCGTGCGTGTATTTTTCTCTTATAACCTAATCGTTGTTGACCTTGTTCTCGCAATATAGGCGCCAAATTTTAAAATTTTCAATTATCAAATTGAGATTAACAAAGAGAAGAGGAAGAAGGAGAAATTAAAAATAATATACAAACAAAAAAACGAATCCAAAGAAATTGTGCTCTCGTTTTGGATAAATTAAAAATACAAAAAAAAGAGAATTAATTAATTAATTAATTTATAGCTCGCTGTGCTCAATAATAATAATAAGAAAACTAAAAAATTAAAATTAATTCGTGCCAAATGTTTATCGTAATTTTTAACCCGTTCATTGAAAAGGTGTTGAAAATTAGCTACGGCATTATTATTAAAAAATTATTATTACTGGAATATCAAAAAAGTTGATAAAGTTTGGAAATTGATTTGCACAATCAAATCGTTAGTTAGATACATACTTATTATATATTGATGTATATATAATAATAATAATAATACCTAATATTGAAAAATGGAATATTAATTACTTGACAATAATAATTAATCGTTATTGGAAAGAATTAATCAATTCAACAAATATAAAATCAATATTTATTATACAATTCGTTCTCTTTTTCAAGTTATTCGTCATAATTTTTTTGGTTTTTCAATTTCGATAAACAAAAATAGAATAAAAAATAAAATCAAAAACCATCTATCGCGTGCTTACATCATAAAAAGACACACACGTAATTGAAACGAAGTAAGATTCAAAAAACCAATTAACAATTACGGTGTAAATATATCAAAGAAAAGGAATTCAAGTCCATTTCTCTTATCGTAATATGTGTGGTGCGACGGTGTGAAAAAAAGTAAATCGGAATAGAAGAATAATTATAATTTGTGTAGAAAAATGAAAAGAATGGGTGTCTTGATGATCTGCAAAATGAAGTTCTTCGTCGCTTCGCTGTTCTACGTTTTTGCTTCTACGCTCGTAACAGGTAAATACATAAATATTTATATAAAAAAAGTATTCATCAATTGGAAATATTCGCTCTTGTTTTTCTGTTTTTTTTTTTTTGGTCAGTTAACGGTTGTTGTAATGAAAAAAAATCGCTGCGGTTGTTAGCGGTGAGCGACGCGCTGAATCAAATTTGAAATTAAATTGGAGGAAAAAAACGAAAAGTAAATCGAAAAAAATCATATGCTGATTGAAAACTCAAACTATAAGAAACTTTTAATTCCTTTGGCTCAAAATTAAAAAATTTCAGACCATATGCGGCGTTCAATTCTTTTCTATTTCGGGGTCAAAAATTGATTTCGTAATTTTTTCTGTATTTTGAGTTGAGGAAATCTGAATCTGCTAATTGGGTCGATCCGTCCATCGAAATGATCCAGTTATATCGGCCATTTTTTCGCTTTTTCGGAGCAGAAAATTGAGATATCTCGATTGGTTTTATCCGTGGCTCAATTAAGTCGATGGATTAGTAAGTCTCTATAGATTGCCACAGTTGCTTTGTAGGAGTTTATTTTATTTATCCACTAATTGCGGTAAAGTATTTCACTGCACGAACTTTAGCAACATCATTTATCTGCGGACTTTGGATATTTACTATATCCCCATACGCGTGTTGATGAGATCTGCAACTAATGTATAATAACAATAACAATAACTATAACAATTTAGGAAAAAATGTGCCTGTATAGGTAACTAAAGAAGTCATGTATATATGTCATGTGGTATACTCGGTGTATCCCATGTATACCTATATGGATACATAAAGGGGTTGATTTTCCGGAGAGTTTTTACAACTCCCTTAGGACCAATGTCTATATGTATATGTATATTATAGATACATATATACATATATACATACGTCTTATGTACAAAACATGTATATTGATCTATACATATATATCCACTATACACATAGTTTACGTAAACACGTCGTTACGACGATCGATCCAAAGTGTCTACTATATTTGGTGTCTAGTTTCGCATATATATACCTATATTTACCTATATGTAATTCGTTGTACACACACATAGGTGTTGTATACATATATGTACACATATATATCGCCACATATATTTATACCCAGAGAAGAACGACGACGAATAGTAAAACTACTAGGGATATATTTGCTACAGAGGTATATATAACCCATATACGCATGTATATCCAGTCTATATATATCCCCTGAAAATATACTTTTATCAATAATAGATTCTTCTCCATCTTCATCCTCATCCAAAGAAGAAAATTTTTCGTATGTATTATCCATATCTGCCCTATATATATAACTATCTTGTTTTCCTATTCAATATATACCATATGTATATAGAATAATCGATGATCTATATTCTTTTTCTCGATATTTTATCACATACTCAAATGAATATAGCTTGACTTTTATTCATTTTTTATTTTGCTTCTTCTCATTATTACTATAAAAAAGTCTATATAATATGTGAACTTGAAAAACTTCGTGTACGCATGGACGATAACGACGTTACGAAGACTTTTTCGTTTCTTTGTGATAATTTGATCCTTTCGGGGAGAAAAAAAGAAAAGAACAAAAAAAATTTGTTGAATCGAAAACGAAACTCGGAAACCGTATCGAAGTTGTTCGCAACAACTCCCTACTCCCGCCGCCGCTCTTAAAAAAAAAAACCCTTATTTTCATCAAGCTTTTACCAATTTCCAAAAAAAAGAAAGAACTTCCGCGTTCGTCACACGCACACGTACCTATTGAAAAATCAAAGAACGCGAATCGCGTACACCGCGTAGTACGTACTGCCGATGGAATTGATTCGTACACATGCGCGACTTTCTGAACAATAAAACAAAAAAAAGAACCAAAGGTAAAAATAAATCAAAAAACACACACACAAAATGAAAAAACAATGTGAATGGAGAAACAAAAAAACAAAAAAAAAAAACGTGAGCCAATCTGTTTTGTTTCTCTTGTCAGTCAGTCAGTCATTGTCAGTTCTGATTTTGATATTCGTTTTGTTCACGGTTCCTTTTTCTTTTTTGGTTCTTTTTTGGGAAAAAAAAACAAATTTCTTGTTTGCGTTCCGCGCGCATGTCGATAGCATCGCATTTCGCTGCAGCTATTTGTATGTTACATGTATGTACCTATACATATACGTGCGTAGAGTGGAGTGTATAGTCTGAAATTAGGATCAATTGTGTCCGGTATGCTCGACTATATCGTTAAAGAACGGAAAACGACGGAAGAGGTTAAAGTACCTATAGCAGACTTTCTTTTTTTTTCTTTTTTATTTGTCTTTCAATTCAACCGGCGAGGGGGATGAAAATTCGAATCGGTCATGGAGGTGTGCAGGGGTGGCTCGGACTATTGCCTGCGACGTCTGCCTAGGGGCATTTTTCTGCCTATATAAGATATACAGGCTGTATACATGTACATATTTTATGCGTACATGTATAGATATTTATTTATTTATGTACAGAAAACCAGCGAGCTACTCCAACGGTGCAGAGCTTGTTCACGGCGGCGGTTGGTTAGAGAAATATCATTATTTTATTTCTCATCGTTGTATAAAACAGCCGTCGGCTGCAATTATGTGAACTCCTCAAAAGTCGCGGACATGTTGCGTTATACTTTTTACTCTGCAGATTCGTAATATTATATTTATATACATTTTTTTTTCTTTCTCTGAATATTTATGCGTTATTATATTCGCTTTACTTACGTAATGATATTATACATATCTGCATTTATATATATGCACGTATCAAAATTTGAAAATGAAAATTCGAAAAAATGAAAAACTTCATTTTCTCATCTACAATAACGCTATACGTATACGTAAACGCGAACTCATAGGGTTTCGATCACTGCAGCTTAATATCAAAAGTTTCGGAATAAATTTTTCCCTCCGTAATGGATTACAAATTTTTTCGAAAAAATTTACATGACAAAATCTCAGCGATGGCCTATACTATATCTATAGCAGAGTTCATGTTAATTTTTTTTTTTACATTTTTTTTTCTATCATACAAATGTCATGAACTTTATGAAGAGTTCGGACTGCACAATTTATTTTTGAATTTCAAATTTAATTTCCGAAAGTCAATTACGCTTGCATGGCTCTGGGGGTGTAGAAAAAAAAAAAAATATTATTATTACTATTACAATTCTCGTCCGAATTCCAACGTAATTCGAAAAATATGCTCAGTGCTGTAACTCGAGATATTTTTTTTTACAAAGTGATGAAACGTAAAAGAATTTTTTTGTTTCAAAACACCCGCGTGAGCAGGAATTTTGGGAAAAAATTTCTATCGTGCCCGAATCTATATGGTCGTGGGGATCGCGTTGTTTTTTTGTAACTTGAAAGAAGAAAATATAGCAAAATATATTTTTACCCTACATACGTATAATTTACAGTACGTTTAAAAATGGTAAAATTTTTTACTTTTTTCTCCAGCGGCGAAGTAGGTACAATACCTTATACTGCGGAAAAAGTAACGATACAAAGCACCCCTGGTGTGGTTCTTTCTCTTTCGCGTTTACCACACTACGCAGAGGTAAAAAAAAAAAATAAATAAAAAGAACCTAATAAAACGAAACGCCAAAAAAATAAAAATAAATAAATAAATAAATATATGAAAAAGTATAGGATGAAAACAAAAAACAAGAAGGAAAGAAGAAACAACAACGTAAATGTTAAAACAACGAACACACTTTCCTCCTTTTCCACCCCCTTGTCTCTTATCTCTTATCTTTTTCTTTCTCTCTTCTCATCATTACTTTTCTTCGCCCTATTCCTCTGCTCAGATTATGTTTCTTCGTATATATATATAATTTTTTCCTCACATTTTTTTTCTTTCTCATGCTTTATTGTACCGCGTTGTACAACACATAAAATACGTATGTATAATCATACGTACACCTATAAGGCTGCACCCACTTTTATTGTATACAAGTATATAAGTATAATATATCTATACTGCACACTTTCATATTTTTACCTTATTCTCATATTTTTCTATACCCCATAGCTGGTAAAGCTTACAACCCTTGCGACTGTCGCGTTTTCCTCGTTTTACTCCGTTTTTCTTTCCGATTTCTTTTCGTTTCAATTTTTTCATCGATCTTTGGTTCGTTGTTTTTCTATAGTATACATTTTCTCAACGTTTATCGGATGTGAAAAAAGAGGAGGGAAAAAAAAATCAATACATATAAATAACTAAAGACAAAATTAGCAGAGATTCGAGAAATATCTCAAGGGTGGATTTCTTCTTTTACTGTATTATTTTGCTCTTTTTATTATCCGACACATATATTCGATCTTCTTTATATATTTTATTTTCTACATAGGTATCTCTCGGTTTGACTTATTCAATTGTTCTCATTTTTTCCTCATTCTTCTTCAATATCCTAGTCCTCTTCATTATCTTTCATCATTTCATCTTTTTCCTCCTTATTATCTCGCGTTATTACGTTTCCAACGTCAGTCCGCAGTCGATCTATTTTATTATTATTCTTCTTCTTTTCTTTTTCTTCCAATTTAAAAAGAAGAAGAAGAATATAAAAAAGAAAGATCTTCTACGATTAAATTACAGATTATTATATACTATGTATAGCGTGAAATATAGCGTATATATATGTATAGCTTATGATCTAAAGTGGAAGTCCTCATCCGTTCATCCGTCCGGTTTTCTTCATCATATATACGCGATATTTTATGAAAGCCCTGCAGGCCGTATTATAAAAGGATATTGGTGAAACCTTATAGGTGCATAATATTATGTACATGTAATAAACGGTGTTCTCAGCTCCAAAAATTATTCAGCAGCCTTTTCCTGCTGCTCTCCATTTTTTTCGGGGAGGTTTTATTTTTTTTTTTTTGCAACAGCAGTTGAGCACGATTGAATCAGGACAAAATTGGTACAACATTTTGTAGTATAGATTTTCACAAAATCGATTCTGATTTTTTTTTTTTTTTCATTTTTTTTCGACGAATCACACGGTGTTGGTGATTTCATCATAGGTTTAGGATATCGATTATATAAACGATCGAGTAGTTTATCGATTATCGATTATTATCGAGATCTTATATACGTGTCGTTTATCTCACCTGCTCTGTAATTCCGTAATAAATTACAACAGTACGAGTTAATCGTTGATGGCTACCTGCAGTGCCGCTCCTGCTCCTGCTGCTGCTCCTGCTGCTGCACGTGGTGTCCGTTACCTGCCCTGGACAAAAGTATAGCTGTTAGTGTAGACCGTTATACTTCAGAGTTGATCATCAGTTGTTGAGCTTCTATATATATATCTATATATATAAAAAAATGCACCTCTCAGAATAGCTGTATAAACCTGTACGCCAGGATATATGTATATATTTTTTTTTGTGAATCATCAATTTTTCTCTTTGGAATTTTTTATTCAACATTTTTTGCGATTTTTCGAAAAAAAAATTCTATATCGTCAACTATTCGTTTGTAAAATTTATCGAATGTTGAAAGATGAAATTTCAATGTGAGCTGGACCACTCTGTTCTGTTTTTTCCATCAATTTTTTATTTTCATAATATTTCTTCTCTTTTTTTTTCCGTTATTTCTCGGAGACGTTCGCAAAGATCGAGAGAGCTTCGGCTCTGGGGATGATGAGAAGGTTTCTTCTCAAGGGAAAACGAAATGGAAGTTGCGCTCGGCTATTTCGAGGAGACCTTTTGACGTCGCATGTTTCGACACACGACGTCGCTTGAGGGGGCGTCGAGCCATGGAAATAACGATATTTAAGGGTCAGAATGCCCTCCATATATAGGGTGTGCCAAAAACATCCCTTGTTCTATTGTACGCGGATATACGTGCGAAACGCTCCGCGACGAAGTAGGGAATGAAAAATAAATGTTCGCAGGGCGATTTTTACGCGGAAAGAAAATTGCCGGATCGATCAGCAGTTTTGCATTAAAGCTTCTCGCGATCCCACAGCACCGCACGTCGTTCTTTCGGGCGTAACGTGATCGCGCCGACCGTTACAAAATCGCTTGAATTCGCGGTCGGTAAAATATCTCGTTGCGGCCTTAATTTGAAAATTATGAGTCTCACGATTTGATTGACTAAACGAAAATCGTTTGCGATTTTCAATCGCAAACTAGACGCTCGGTTCCAACCACTTCACATGTCGATAGTTATACGGTGGAAAATCCTCGCAGCTCATTTATGGTCCAAAGTTAGTACATAGGGATACATAGATCTACCTTGCGGCTAAATCCATCTGGCTGATGACGTCTGTGTGGTTGCTGGGTTTTATACATAATAATCATAATACTGATAACTCTAATTTGAAATTAAGCCGTTTTGGTCGCCGCAAAGGATACGCAGTTTCACCCGTTACCGGAGGTCGGAGGTCAGGTGGACTGAGCGACGCCTTTGGGGCGGACTGGAAAACCCTTTCTGCTTCTGTCTCTACCCTTTAGACCTTACCCCCCATACCCACGACCATTCCCATTATTTTTACCACCACCCACCCCCCCTTTCAAACCACCTTCTACTTTAGAGGCCAAAATGTTTCCCCAGGCATGATATTGTCTACCCGACCTGGACAGGGTGCAGGTCTGTAATCGCTAGGTAGCTATATCAATATCCTTACGTATGTACATGGTAGCTATGTACATATATGTATATGTATAATACATAACCCACGCGCCATTCGTATGTGTATACACCATACGCGTTTAAATGAAAATTACGTGTATGAAATAGCACCCTTTATACACACGTGTGTAGATATATACGTAATATATATGATAGTAGGGCATAGTTTGCGGTTGATTAATTATTCCTCTAATTAATATTGATACACAAACCGTATATATATAGAACTACTGTACCGTTGCCTCTCATACTCTTGGGTACAACTGAGCCTGTTAAGGGTCCTGTACCTTTATAATTCAGCTCTATGTTATTCCCATATTACGGACACGTGAAAACCAGACCCGCAACTGTACGGTTCCACGTCTATACGCATAACTACATATGTAAACCCTAATTTCATGTATATATTCCCTACCATTTTACCGACCAATTAATTTTCTAACTAATTTATATTCAACATCGAATCGGAAGAAATTAATTACACTTTTATCCGCGTGTTATTTCATTCGTCTGAAAAGTGTCAAATTGAGTGTACTTTTTTCTTCCCTGGGAATTCCTGAATCTGAAATCTCCAGTTCGAGCAAATTCTGTCGAATGAACGTAGTCATTATTCTGGAAACAGGGAAGAGGATATGTGATCGTCAACTTTTTCAAAGGGAATTATTCCCTCGCGTTATTATCATCTGCAACCCTTGGGAGACGGTTTATTCCTTAGCCTATTATATGAATATGCATATACATACATGTATATGGAGATATATAGCGTATACTGAAGAAAATTACCGAACGTCTATTTACCTCGGTTCTATATAGCGATGAAAATATAGATTCTCCTCATCTCTCTATCTTCCGTTAATTAGACGATTCAATCACGGTTCTCTTTCAACATTGCTATAGGGCCGAACGAATCATCGCAACGATTCGCGATTTTACCTCCACGACTCAGACAGCATTCCATCTGAATTAAATTAGCGTAGTATTTTGGATTATGTATGAATAATTAATCGGTAGATCGTTATTAGATGTGCTAGAACTGAAGTTCAGATATCCATACGATCAGCGATGTGTGCGATTGATTTTTTCTTATAGTGAAACAAAAATCGTTTCGTTGATCGTTTTTTTTGGTGTGTTTCTGAATTTGTTTGGTGTAACGTAAAGTTGGATCTAGGAGCTAGTGAGTGATCGGTAAGGTAGGTTGCAGTCGTCCTCTTATTTCACCCGCCTTATAGTTTCTTCAATTCGTCTTAGTCTTCTTACTTCGTATTCTTGAAGGAGAGAGACGTCTTTGTTCTTCTCGAGTTTAATAGGGAGACCCGGGCCAAGAGGACAGATTGCGATTGAGATTCCCTACCGTTTCCTCGCTCTCTATACCCTTCACCACTTTGTTCACTCTTCTCAGACGTCGCGTCGTTCCGCGTTCCAACCTCACACAGGATCCTCCCAACCTTCCAACGTTCCAACGATACAACCGAGCCACACCACACTCCGGATTTGCACCATCCACTTTGTCTTGTCGCTGCATCTATACGACCCATTATTACCCACCTATGTAACTACGTATGTACAAGGAACACGTACATACGTATTTAATACATACGAACTTTCGAGTGCACATATGTACGTGTGCACGGTGTAACTACAAAGTACGATACTGAAGTGGACCACATTTTCATTTGAACAATATACGATATTCGGTTTATTTCTTCTTCTTTTGGTTCTTTTTTCTTCGTATGCTTCTCTTCTTTTCTCGTCGTCTTCCGCTTTGTCTTCGTGCATATTTTACGATGTACATACATACGCGAGCGGTTAGATGCATGGTAAAAGTATAAACCCACCAATGTGTACCGGGTTCTCCTTATACCCTGGAGTCCTGGAGGCTTGGAACGGGAGGGAGGTAACGTTGGAAACGATTCTGTAGAGAACCAGTCTGCAAGAGTTTGGCTAACTATGTACATACATACATACGTATTATACATAGCTGCATAGGTGGATACGTAGATGGGGTTATACGCTTGGTAGATAGATAGGTGCGCGTTTATATCCACCTTCTTCTCTCTCCTACCAACCTGACCTCCATGGGCATAGGTTCGGAACCTCCACGTATGTATGTATGCGCACCTCCCACACACCCCAGACATTGTATGGGGGTTTTCAGGGTTGGTGAAAAGAGCCCAAGTCCTGGTAACGTTTCAGGCTATATGGGTACACCTTAAAGGCACGTCGGGACATCTTCAAGTATTCATAGAGTCGAAGTTTGCTTCCCGCAGGCGAATGGCAACGTACGCCGAATGTGCTATACAAGGAAGGAACGGTTTCCATGGGTGTACCACCTATACGAGGTACACCGATGGAGCTTGATGTTGGATATACCTTACCTCATACCACCTCGCGCTACTGCGCTTCGCTTTTACTTCTCTTACCCATACCAGCTTTACTAGAATTCTATAACGTGTTTGCACCTGGTGGTTTAAACTCACGCTTCTTCTGCTTCTTTTTTATTTTCTTTCTTCTTCTCTTCTTAGATCACTGGTACAGTGTTCTACGTCCACAACATATTGTCTTCGTATACTATACGCTGTACACCATTACATCGGGAAACCTTCGAGAGATGTTGTTTCTTATCTCGATTTTTCGTTCTACTGATTTTCTCTTTTTTTTTTTATTCCTCTTCTCCTCTTACCTGGACTGGGTTCTAACGGCAATGATAAAGCACTCTTCAGGGTCTTGTAGCGATAAATTCATCTTTATCTTGTTTTTTTCTTGTATCTCTTTCCTTCAGTTTTCTTCATCTCACTTTTGATTTTATTACCATTGGTTCATTTCGTCAGATTTACTTTTCGTGTTAAATCTTTTACGTTCGTACCTAAAATCCGTTCCAGTTTTCCCGATATTCCCGATCCATTACAAGTACAGTCGACAAATGCCATCCTGATTCGAGCTCCATCATTTCTCATGCTATTGAATTATACACCTGCTCACATCGGACGTACGTATTTACGTACTATCTATTCTTTCTCGATCATCCCAGTTGTCGCTCTTTTGTTTACAAGTATCATCTCTCAATTCTAACATTCTATTCTCTTTTAGCTTAACATCACCGGGTCAACTTACGAAGGTATTACTGATCCCCAGGGATTTAGTCCCGACGGGTAATCCGCTTCTTTATTTTCTTTCACCGCCCCCGTCTTCTTTTTTTTTCTTCTCTCTCTCTGACTATATATATAATACCCCTACTCAGACTCCCTTTTCTCCTCTTCACTATCTTCATTCTTTTCTTCTTCCTAATTCATAATCTTGTTGTTACAGCGAATTCACCTACGCGTTCAAAAAGCGTAAGAATTGGAAGAGAAAAAAAAATTTGATTCGGATGAAAAAATCAGATGATTTTGCAGTTTTACCGCAACGATCTTCTTCAGACAGCTATTAGATACTCGCGCATTCGTCTACATGTCTTTTATCTTTTACTTATTACACTTAACTTCCCTTATCTGTGGTTAACCTCAGCTATTTCTCTACAGATACATATTTATGTATACAGCTCTTAAGGTGTTTGCGATCATTTCACCGCGAAATACTCGGAAGATACTTTCGCCTTTTTTTTTAGGTGTATACGTATAACGACACATTTATTGTATCTAGTAGAAAAAAAAAAAAAAGAAAAAGGTTTTTGTCTCCTTTTTTTTTTCTTCATACTTAAGCAGCGACGGTGCGGTTGTGCTCATTCGGTATACATATAACTCTACTGGTATAACTAGAGAACAGTTTTCCGAGGTTGATGCTGTAGAACGACTCTCGGAAAGAGGGGGGGGGGGGGGGGAGGGGGAAGGGGAGGTGGTGGATGCTTTGCCCGTGTATTTCCGGTCCACCGAACAACGACGGGCGGAAGAAATAAGAAGAGCACTTTTTCCTTCCACTCCGCTTACCGAAGATTCCTTCGAACGCAATTTCACGAGGAGATTTTTCTTCTTCTCTCTTATTCCGCGGCGCATCCCTCTTTTTCTCCTTATATTATTCTTTTTCTTATTCTGTTTTTTATTTTTTTTTTTTATTCCGTGTATTTTTTTTCTCGCTCTCTCTCACTCAGCCCCCGGTTTCACCCTCTATCAGTCACGCGGCAAAACCGAAACCGAAAATACGCGAGCGTTGGAAAAGCCAAAATCATAAACGAGCTCGTAGCTCCTACTACTATACGTCTTCACGGACACAAACGTGCAGATCGTCGCGTGTAGGTATACGGAAGGACGAAGAAGATGAAGAAGACCAAGCTGGGAGCTGGAGGTAGAACACCGGGAATGAGCAAAAAGGATGAGGGTGGGATTTTGGGAATGAGAAATGCTACGCACGCTAGGAACTCCTCATCTTATATACCATCCCTCCTCGCTTTGAGCTAACAGTCGCGCGCGCAATGCGTGCGTGCCAGATTATATATGACGAACGCTTTTTGAAAAATCAATTTTCCCCCCTCAAAAAAAAATTTATCGCAAAGTTCGCGATGAGCTATACATTATTATTATTATCATTATTATCAACAGTCTATACCGATTCTCTTTTCTCGCGTTATACTTTCACTTCGTTCTTTTTTTATTCGTCCTTTTTTCTTCTAATTCTTTCGCTGCATAGGTATACATAGATATACATATCATTAATGTGATTGGTTAGGAGTTAGTGATTCGATTAAAAACATGGCGTCCGAACGAATGCCAGCAATTAGTATAAAAGTACCGTTCGCTCAATGCCGTGAAGGAGTGTGGGGAGGGGTGGGGGAGAGGCGGTGGTTGCCGAAGAGGGATGAGGAGGAGAAAGATAGAGAGTGAGGAATGAATAAAGTATAGAGATAGAAGAGAGATTTGGGTGATTGCCGAGGATTTCCTCTGTTCCCCCCGCACATATCTCGCTCTAGGTGAATTTTTTTTTGCTTCCTTCTTTTATTTTATTATACTTTCGTTTTTTCACTTTTTTCTTTTTGATTTTTATCCGAAACTCCTGCAGTGTTCCCATTCCTCTTTATCATATCCCTTCTGGATATTCTCATTCGCGGTATACTCGGAGGTCTCTAGATGTGTGTCGGTTATAATACCTGAAAACTGCAGATTTTCCTCCCTTCCACTTCTCCTACCCCTTCCCTTCACCTATAGCTTATTCAACTAAATTTTGAACCTCGGTGTTTTCAACATTCTCATCCCGTATAGTTGCGCCACCGCGCCACCCCCGCTGTCGCCGCCTTAGCTACACATCCACCAAAAACGGGTGGTTGGTGATGGTGATGGCGATGGTGATGGCGGCGGCGGTGGCGGTGGTGCAGGGGCAGTTTGGAATTTGGAAGGGAGCCAAGGCGAATCTATTAGACTTCGTGGCGTGCATTCGAAACGCCTTATTAAGGCAGACGAACCACCGGAGAAGCACCAACACCAACCACGCTAACGCATTTACTAATTGCTACTCGAATAAATTTTATGCTCCACATTCTACTGCTATACCAAACTCGGCGCTTCTGCTATTGCTACTCCTCTCTATATCCTCTAGGATGAAGCCACCAACTTCTCCCCCTTATACATACCTTCCTATTCCTCCTTTCCTTCTCAACAAACTCTATATACGCCCCTTGACAATCCCATGCGCCGCGACCGCGTCTCCTTAATTCTTCTGCAAATCAGAAGTTACAGAGAAAAAACAGGAGAAATTTTTTTCTCCTCTCTCTCGGTTTGCAATTTCTTTTTTTTTTTTTTCAGATAAATACCTGGTTGAAAAAAAAAATTTCCTACTTTATATATCAACCCGCTCATGATGTCGTTATATTAATAAAATGACAAGGATGGGAAAAAAAGGAAAAAAAAACTTGAAAAGAAAATCAGCTTTTCCATCTCTGCAGGCGCACCAACCTCCTGATTATTATAACGTTATAGATCGATGTATATCGCGGAGGTCGTCGCTGGCTGCAGATCTTCGAGAGAAACTCCAAGTTTCTCGATCTTATTATTTTCTGCATTCTTGATCTTCTTATCAATTCTCTGAGCTTTCGTTTTTTACCCCATTATCTTACCCCTACCGTTTCTTTTTTTAAATCTTCTTACACACCGATATATTTTTCCTCGGTTATTTTTTAATATTATTCTATCGATCGATCGATCGTGAATTTTTCTCTCCTTTTCTTCTCATTCTTGTTTTTAACCATATTATTCTCAAAGATTTCACTCTTCGTCTACAGTTTTACTTAATATTGTTTATTTTATTTATTTATTTTTCTTTGCTTTTGTTATTTCTCCTCGAAACTTCATCTTCGTCTTCCTCGAGTTTCTTACATCCAAGTATTTGACGACCAGCTACTTACCCCTGCATATATATACATGTATATATACATGTCTATGTATTATACCTATATACACCCAAAAGAACAGCTCGCTCCCGAAAATGGCGACGTCAACCGAAGTGATTAATCGGCCCCCAGGCAAAACCTCCGCGCGCGCGTTCTTCACAAGAGTGAAATACTCTCCTCACGTCCCATCTTTTATACCTATATGTATATGTACATGTATATTACATAATATATACATATATATTCTATTTTTCATATATATTTTGTGTATATAGATATGATCCAAGCATCATACGCGCTCAGAGGCGAAGATCGTTGATTACATGCGTGTGTTGAAATAAGAACAAAAAAATTAAAAAAAAAAAAAAAAACCCAAAAAGAAACAAAACAAAAATGTATATAGAAAACTGAGGCTGGTACAGATATGACAGAAGCCTTAAGAGCGCGGTTATACTACGCCGCACATCGGGAGAGACGATCCCGGAGTACATTATATGATTTCACAAGCGACATAAAACAGCAATCATGTATTTTTCGTTCTTTTTCTCTTACTCACTTTTAGTGCAAGTCTCATCTTACTTTTTTTATACCTTCTCTTTTTTTCACTCCATTCGATGTCCGTATGTCCATATGATCCGTGTGGTTATCCCTTGTGATTTGGAGGTGGAGCTGCAAATGGACGCTTTAGAGACAGATAAAGAGCTACTTCGTCACCTTTTAATTCATAACCCGTTGAAATCGTTCTTAGCCCATAAATATATACAAATATATACATACACATTATATGTAAGATCCATTTCTTATTTACATAACAACATCAATGGTAATAATTTATAGTATAATACCTTACTTTTTGGACTCGCCATTTTCTTCTATCAGCTACTAATGATGATGATGATGATGATGATGTTCGTTTCAAGGATATGCTAGTTTTTCAAAATTGTCAAGCGCGACTGCAGTATTCTCAAAATTGCGAAGTACTCAAACGCATATACGTACATCTCATTCATTATTTTTTCCTCTAATTACTGCTGCTGCTGCTGCTTTTGCGCCTCTCGCTGTATGTTTTGTTTGATGCAACTAACCTGCACGTATAAGCCTATATGTTTTTTTATTTCTAACGACACATACCAGAAACAAATATATATCGTCATCATAAAAAATATCATTATAGAATTAGAATTATCTTTGACGAAAGCTAAAAAATAACAATAATTGCAAAAAAAAAACAATCAAACTACAGATTTCCATGTAAGGACATTTTCCAATAAAATTTTCTCACAGTCCATACCTGAACCTCTCAGCACCGGATGACCATAAGAATTTTCTTCCGTCGTCGTTTTCTCTTTTTCTCGCGAAGAATTTTAATGCAGCGCCCATACGTATGTATATCAGGTGTATAATTTTTTTGAAAAATTCCTCTCGATTTCGTTGGAAAAGTTTGGCAGAAATAATGAATAAAGTTTTTTTTTTTTTTGTTCAAATCGTTTCGTGGAATAAATAGCGAATTAAAAGTTGTATATATAGACGAGTTGTGTGTAATATTTTATTTTCAGATTGATCGTTGGCTCGCGGGTACCTTAGGGTATATATCGGGTAAAAATAAGAATACAGTAATAAAGATTCCCGTAGGTAGGTAGCTACCCCCATTTTCTTCCCTACGCTCCATCATTTCCCCATTCCCTCCCCCGTTTCTGCTATCTGTTTATTATTCAACGTTGAACCTGCAACGAATCGTCTTGCCAAACGGCGTTACCGCGAGAGTAGAAAAATACTTCGCTACAGGGTCACCCGGCCGTGAGTTGAGCGTTTACATGTGATTTCTTTATCCACCCGAACGGTTTGCCCGGCACCTACATAAGACCCCCGATTCTCTTCATCAATAACCACTTCGGGTTCGGCAGGTTAGACAGAAGGGCGTACTCCGAAGGTTGTTGGAAAGGGATTAACTGAGGGGCGGCGGGTATGGAATAAAAAGAAAAAGAAAAAAACAAATCAAAAAAAGAGATAAAGAAAGAAGAAAATAAAACATAAAGAAACAAAAGAGACATGGGATAACGGGAATAAGAAGAAGAAGAAAAAAAGAAAGAAAAGAAAGAAAGAAAGAAAAAAGTTTGGCAAACTGAAAGAAAAGAAAGAAAAGATATGGAGTGAGAACGCATACCAACGGGATCCGCAGCTCTCTAACGTGAAAAAAGCACGTCGCGGTGTTAAACAGCCCTTGCAAAGTATATATGTTGTGTATGGTATAACCGGAGTTTGTTTATTTTTATTCTTATTTATTTATTTTCCGATTGTTCTTGGTTGTACACAAGTTGTAGGGTATACGTATATATGTTTATTTTATTTCATTTTATTTTATTTTTTTTTTGATTTTTTTATCGCGAGTGTGTTCACTCGATAAAGTGCGTTTGCGTTCTTCATCCAGCTAGGATATCTCATCGGTCCGGAACGGTGAGCGGAAAATCACCGGAAGGAAATTTACGGAATGGCTAAGCGGCGCGGGCGGCAGCGGCGGCATGGCAACGATCCCGTCCTCCTATTTTCTCCACAAGTTCTATTCAAAAAATAACCAAACCTCATCCCGTAACTCGTCCCCATTTACAGCAGTTACACTACTCAAATAGGATTATCATATACCGTACATATACCTACTCGGAACTACACACGCTATACATTAAGATCAACAGATATTCTATAGCCGGATTATTTTCTTTTTATTACACAACATTTTCTTTGTTTCTTTTTTTTTTGCTGCTGCGTGTACAGCGACAAACGAATTTTCACACACATATACGTTCGCGAATTATCAAGTTTTAGTTACTCTTTGTTTATATTTAATTTTTTTTGTTTTTTATCAATTCTTTTCAAACGTCAACAATTTTCAACATCATCGTAGTACACGCGAGCTAGGGGATTAATATCTGCACGAACGGTTGCGTTTCGGGGATTATATATTGTAACATTGATGGATTTTAGTTTCAAACATTTTCGACAAAAGTTCAGATTATCAACCGTTCAACGTTATACATATACGTACGTACGTACGTACATGGGTGGTCGGTTCGTGCTCAAAACGTTCGTCGATTCGCCTAATCCATCTCCACACACGTTCAATACGCTATTATTTCCTACTATTCAGTCGAACGATTGAAATGCGAAATTGAATCGCCATTACATGTATCTCATGTATATGGATACGTAACGGTTGCAAATACACGTTACGACGAACGTCCACGCCGATCTACGATGTTCCTAACAATTGATATCCCTCTATCATACGTCATCACATTCCACGCATTATATATCATATATACGTACCTATACGACAGTCGCCGATTCGACGTGTTGACCGAGAAAGGGATATCACTTAACGATTATCAACCTCACATACGTAGGTATACATTTATTTTTCCTTCCACTCGTTTCTCTTCCAAATACCATAAGGCACGCGGGACCCATTAGGAATAAGATACGCGAGATCGACGCGCCGCGACGCCCATCAGACGAGTCGCCGTTTATATCATATACGTGGTCAAAATCTACAGACTTCGAGTTCACCGGTGATTCTCTACAGAGTGCGACGTTCCCGTCGTGAAATGTCCACTGGCAAATCAGAAGAGATACAAACAAAAAAAAGTAGAAATCACGAGTTGATCATCGTTTTTATTTTTCTACAAAGAAATTTCACATCACAGGACTGCTGCAGGGTAAGATTAGCATGAAAATCTGATTGATTCAAAATTCCTGTCGAATTATTAAATTAAATTTTTTTCCTAATGCAGTGTATAATATACCCACGTGAAAAGTGAATTCGGTATAGCAAATAGTGAAAATCACATTGCTTCGTATAATAGCTGTTGAGAAAGTTTCGCCTACACCTTCCTACCGCCGCGCTACTCGCTTTTAACCCAGCGATTGTGGTTTTTCGACAAAACTTTGAATACCCTTCTGCACAAATCATGCACAGGGGGTTTGAAACGTAAATGGGAAAGTTTAATGAGGTTCTAAAAAACAGAAGGAGAGCGAGAAAGAGAAAGAGAGAGAAAGAGGAAAAAAAAAACAGTAAGAGAAAAGAGAGCGTATAACGGAAAACGGAAAAGGAAAAACTTTTTCAAATCTAGAAGTCATTCTATCATAATTACGAAATCTCGCTTTTCGAGCTTCAATTGTCCCCGCCATATCCTGTGCAGCTATATACATATATATGTATTACGTTAAAAGAGTGTACGGAGTCGATAAAACTATAAAAGACAATAAATAAAACAAAAAAACAAATATAATCAAAGGGAATTCGATTTTGTTCTATTCACGTACATGTAAAATTGTAGAATTGTAGAGAATACATGATGGTGGGGGGATTGGGGGGGGGGGGGGGGGGGGCTGGAAAACGTTACAACCACGTTTTCGACTGTGCAGTTACTATAACCCCGTTATAGGACTTTGCTCTTCCTCCGGGTTCCTCCCTCTCCATTCCTTTTTCGTTATCCCTCCCTTTTTTTTTTTAGGTATATCCCCGCCATCCCCTTTATTTAGTTGGCAACCACCACCACAACCACTACTACTACTACCTACTACTACCTACTACCTACTATACCTACTACCACTAGAAATGCATCGTGCAACTCAAACAGCTATAGGAAAATCCCGTATCGCGGGGGTCGAGCAGTTGAACCGTGACGGCCGCACGGAGTGTGAGGAAGAGGGATGGAAAGTGGGGTGGGTGTGTGACGTCATGGGCGCGGGGGATCGATCCGTGTGGACCACCACCACGAAGAAGAGGGAGAAATGTGGTGGTCTAGATTCTGACTACCAGCTTTCTACCCCTCACGCTTCGCGACGATATAGTTCTACAGGGTGTTTCAAATGTGCGGGTCAAGGGAGGATGATGCTTTTTTTATGTTCTCTTTTTCTTCTGTTCTCTTTTTCTTTTCTAATCCTTCGAAAATCGTTCTCTCTATTCATTTATTCATTTTATTCATCTTCCCGTGAATCTGCACATGTTTTCCGTGATCGGGTGGGAGTCGACTCGACATTCGTCATAAAAGTCATCGACATCAATTATCATAGTTATGACAATTCGACTCTCCCCCCCCCCCTGCCCCTCCCTCAAGCATCAACATCTTCGAACAGGAGCCAGCCGCAAATATTCGTTAGCTGAAATAGCTGGAGAGTAACACCAGCTGTCGCAAACCACTATACCCGCTAGCTATATCCATTCCCCCCATATACCGGAACGTAATGAGATTTAATAATCCATTTTCACTCAACCCGAGATATTATATATATATATATATAATATATTTTAGCCCCGGTTATAGAACAATTCTCATTTTTCTTTCTTTCCGTTTTCTCATCTCCTTTTATTTTATTTTATTTTTTCTTTCTATTTCTCTCGTTTTCTTTCTTTTTTTTTTTTTTTTACTCCGTTTCTTTTGCTGCTTCCAATTTTCTTCCGAAACTTATGTACGCGAATTTCCTCGACTCGCATCCGGTGCGCTCAGACTTTTCGGTGAAATAGATCATTCGTATCACTTCACCGCTGCTGTTGCTCTCGGTTATAGGTCTTCTTTTTCTTCGACTCCCCTTCATTTTTTTTTTATTTTTTTATTTTACTCTTTTTTCTTGTTCATTTATGTATTCCCATTACATACCTTCTATACCTGTTTTTTTTTATGAGAAACTCAAGGCCAGATGATACAGAAACTTGGGGGTTGATTAACGAGACTTTAAATCCTATGCAAGGTGAACATTTTTTTTGTTTTTTATACGATATGTGTACAATCCTGATGAATTTTTTGTTCGATTTCTGATTTCAGGTGAGTTTTTCGAAACAACTATACCTAATGTAGAAGAAATATTCGACCCTGAAAAGGATGAAGGCTACAAGATTGTTGTGTCTGAACGACGACTCGTGAGTATGATTATTATATGAAAGAAAACAGTAAAAATCAAAAAAAACGGACGGCATATTTAGTTGTTGGGAAATAAAAAAAAAAACTGAAATGAATTATATGAACGCGTTTGAAGATGAACGAGAAAAATGGAAAAACTCGTTGCCGAGTTTCTTCCTGCGTATAACTATATATTTAATTATATACAGTATACGAAGAAAGAAAAAAGGCCAGAAAAAAAAGTAATGATAATTTCGCACAGTACCATGAATTAATTAACGCGGAGTGAACACGACAACCGGGCCCAAAGTCGACAAGAAACTTGAGTATCAGTAGACCGTCCGTTAGTCCGTCCCGTCCATCCGTCCGTCTGTCCGCACCGCGATATGCGCCACTGTGCATGTTTTAATAGTCCGTCAGGGCGTCGAGTATCAACATCAGATTATGTACGGTACAGTATAAGTATAGCGGCAAACAGCAGCCAGCAGTCGCTACTAGGCAGCGGTAGGAGCAGCAGAATCAGACTTCCAATTAGTAGAGAGACGTTCGCATCCTAGGGGTGCGTCGACGTAGCGGGTAAGCTTGAATTTATATACGCGGTTACAAAGCGACGCGATGGTTAACGGCCGTCGGTGTTGCGCAGGTGGTCGTGGTTTTCAACTCAAAACTTGATACTTCACTTTTCTCTTGCCGATGTTATATACAGTACCCAGTCGTGTATGTAGATTATACGTACTTATGCGAACATATACATAGGTAAATGTATTTTCAAAAGAATTGTTTATTTTTATTTCTCTAATTTTTTTCTTTCCTTCTTTTGGTTTTACGCGGTTTTTAAAATTTCACGTAGCAAAAAAAATATCAACGCTTATATACATATATCTGTATGTATAATCATTTCGGCGTTAATTATCAAGACTAATTAATTGAGATTAATTAATTTTAGAATTTAATCGTTGTTGAGTTGAAATTTAATACGATTAGGTGGATAATTTTATTTTTCATATATTTATTAATAAATTCGATTTTCGAGTATTACGGTTAATTGTTAATGAGGTTTCCGTATAGTTTCTCCGTCGCAACGTTTATACGGTGAGGAAGTTCACGTCGTTGAGTTTATTTCGCGAGCGATTAATCACCTGATTAGATTTTCACCCTTACCACCTATTTTCGAACCCCTCAAAATATCGGATATTCTCTCGCTCTCTCTCCTCTCTCGTCATCTTTGTCGCGCCATTACATTACTTTCTCCTGTATACCTTTCTAATGATGTTATTGTAATACCGTTTGTAGTACAAGGGTGATTGAAAATTGTGCGGTTTTCCAAACACCGCGACCACCGCCGCGCCGCTCCGATCTCACCCCAAAACCCGCGTCGCGGCTTCCGTCACACGTCATTTCGATACCGTAATTCGAAGCTGCACTACACTAGTGGTAGGTTGTCGAAAAAAAAAGCCAATTTGGAAAACCCTCTTGTTGAACATGTTTAACAGATAGCTGGTTATCTGGATGGATGGGATATAGATAGGCAAATATACATATTGATGGGGTATGCGGATGAGGTATGAAGAGCGCGGGATATAGAGGCGAGTGGGGACCGTAAGAGGGAGGTTATTATTTGGGGGTGCTTAGTATGCGGCCTAAGTTCATTATTGAGCGACTAATATATACCTATCTGCGCGCGTCGGGATTTACCCTTTTGCCCTCCTGGAATACCCACCCCCGCGCCGATTCTGATGCTGACCATCAGAAGCTCGACGACCTTTCATCCCTCCTTCTCCCGCCGCCCCGGCCTCTTTTATCTCTCCCTCTCTCCTACACGTATTTCCTCGTGCTCTGTACCTTTCTCTTTCATCATCCCTCCCGCCCTTCATTTTCGCTGTCTTTGTCCTTCCGTCCGTGCGGTGGTGCGTCTCCCCCGTACCCCTAGCGAATAGTGAGGGCTGCTTCAAGCCCGTGTTACACGTGACCTGGTACACCCGTACCTCCCTCCTATCCATAAAAGGTCAAGTGCCAAGTGCGCTCTTCTGTCTACGCAATAAAATGAGAGAGAGAGAGAGGGAGAGGGAGTGAAAAAGAGGAAATATTCATCTTTACCGAGTCTACCGCGCTTCCGGTTTTTTCCTCCATTTAATATATATTATAAAGCAACCACATTTATATATTAACCGGTAATTGATTATTTCCAAACAAAAAACAAACAAACAAACAAACAAACTTATTGGAACATTTTTTCTTTTTTTTTTTTTCTGAAACACACTTTTATTAATTTTCTCTCTTTTTTTTTTCTCGAAGGCAAATAAATTATTGTTAATAAATCTAAATTAAACACAGAAAAAAAAAGAAGGGAAGAAGAACGAAATAAGAGAAGAAAAGAATAAGAGGGATAAGAATAAGAAGACAACGGTTTCGAACGGGCGCGCGCAGCAGACAAATGTATAGCCGCGGGTAGATCAATATAAATACGTTCGTGTTTATACTTGCCGTATTTATATACGATGGTTGCAGGAGAATTCAACCTCTTCCTACAAATTGCTCTCGTATCTGAACCGAGAATTTCTTTTTTTTGCTTTCCTTTTTTTTTCTCCCTTATTCATTTATTCTTCTATACCCCCGTTTATCCGTATTTTTTGTTTGGTTTTTTTTTTTTCAGTTTTATTTCACTCATTCTTATACTCGACATCGATACACGTTAACCTTCCATTATTCGAAAGGTAGTTTTTTTTTTTGTGTTCGTCTTTTTTGTTTTTCATTATGTTTTTCAACCCCCGTGTATGGTGCACACGCGGGGCGATACACGTTATTGCGGAATATATATAACGTCGACCCCATCATTTTTTTCCTCGGACAATTTTGAGGGTAATAATTTAAGTCGTATTAAATGATCCCGCGGCATATTTCGCACCGCCGCACGGACCATAGCAATTTGTAAATCAGGAACCGTAAGACGTTGAGCCCCCCCGGGCTCTACCGCTGCGTTACGTCGTCGTCGTCGTGGTCGTCGTCGTCGTCGTTCTATGCGGCTACCTTGTGGACGGAAAATCCTCGACTCTCATCCCCGTGCAGGCTCTTATATAGGCTTGGAAAAGAAACGAGATATAACTGCGAGGGAAAACGTAAACGTGAGAAAGAACGAGGAAGAGGTAAGGTGCCTCGGCCCACCCCCGCCATACCACCGCCACTACTCCACGTTATTCTGCAGCGATATTCTGAACCTTGGAATCTAGACTCTGGAAGATTGCCGCGATTATTTATAGTCTAGAAAACCACCCCTTAACGTTCAAGGGCAGAGAGAAATACCCTCGAAAGTATTTTATTCAAACCCTACGCGTATTCTACGAGACACTCGAAACTACCCCACGAGAATACGTCGGCGAGAATTATATCTACAATTTTTTTTTTTCTTCCATTTTTTTCTTCCTTTCTTTCTACGTGTTCTCAAGACTGCCGTCAGAATAGAAAAACTAGTTTTATCAGTTCCATAACGCGACTGTGAAAAAAAAATTTCTAATACCTTTTAAAAACAAGTTCGCCGCATGTATAAAACATTTCAGTTTTACAATTCCGAGTGAACTGGACAGCTGTTGAAAACTATTGTTGAATTTTAGGGCCGCGACGGGGGTTGAAAAAATGGGGTTGATAATTCGGTAGAAAAGTTGATTTATTCGAGTAAAATAGGTCGGAGTTTTAACGAAGTCTTTCTCTGAGATAGAATATTTTTTCGAAATAAAAGTTGAAAAGCGATCTTTACTCCAAGTCCGGTACCTATCTCTAATTTAGTTGCAGGAGATGTGGAGGTGCGTTTGAAGATCTAATATAAAGGAGGGGAAAAAAGTGAATCACTCTTTAGATGGAGTCCAACTATAGTCGTCTAACACTTCCGGTTGAAGAGTTATTAGCGTTTGAAGAAGTTTTGTGGGTTCATTCGAAACCGGGTAGTTCTCAACATTTTCCTGATTTTCTATCTCGCTCGAGGCGCCTTAACCTCCCACTTTATTCCACACGGGGTAGATTTTCTTTCGGATGTAACCCGCGGGGTCATCTAGATAAAACGCGTAGAACACGTAGTCCCGTCCACCCCGGGGGGTCAGCTAATAGTTTTCCAAATTGTTTCGAGAATTTGTTGACTATATCGAAAAAAAAAAGAAGAGAATAAAAAGAGAGACATTCGGGTCGTACATCGTTGCCGAGCTGCGTATATGGGACAGTCGGTCGTGTGTCCCGCGGCGAGTGACGGACAACCTGTCCCCCTTTGGAAAACTACCCTGAAAAAAAAGAAACGAAATCAAGAAAAAAAGAAGCGAGAAATATAAATAAGTTTTTTTTTTTTTTTCTTTTTCTTCTTTTACAGCAGCGAGGTTAAAGTCCCAAAATCCCTAGGGTACTTCCCTTTTATTTATTCCGGGAATTAGGTGTGGTCATTGAAAGAACCCCCGGGAGATTTCGTAGGGGAATCGGTGAGAGAGATCGATGTCGAAAATATTTTCGACATTTTTCTTCGCATCCAAATAAATAACATCAAATACAACATGGATATTGCGACGGACGTGGCTCGCGGAAATTCGATACGTTATAAATTGCAGTTTTCATTTCCCATAAAGCGACACACGTCCTCCTCTGTCCTCTTCGGTGTAGATATGGTTTCGAGGAATTTTTCAAAAAAGGAAAAAAAAAAAATTCTAACTTCATGCGGCACCAGAAATATAAAACATTTAACCATGTATAATAAAAACGTAGGAAGAAGGTCTGAATCGCACTCTACCTTTTCTTTTTTTTTTTTCTCCTTTTTTCTTCGCCTTTTTTCTCGCTTTTCTCTTCCACTTTTCTGTACGTATGTAGCGCAAAGTACAAAAGGCTCGGCGAGAAACGGCAATGTTACTGGCGGGTGTTGGAGGTTATCATGTAACCGTACTGTACGTGTATAATGGAATACTTTGCAAGAGACACAATTTATCAAATCGCAAGTCTGTCTTTTATACATCCCTATACATACCTATAAATGTATAATGTCTGTAGCGAACCTCCGTATTATACGAGTTTGCTTGATTTGTTTCGCGGTATGCATTTGTATGTAACATATCTTGTTAGATTGCGCACAAAATATGTATGTATAGAAAAAAGGTCAAAACGTATCCCAAAGAGTATAATATAGGGACGCGAAAGTGGGAAGAGGGTTGAAAATGTCAGAAGTAAAAGAATCAAATGGGAAAACCTCAAGGTATGGGGGGAGGGGGGTTGAAACGAACGGGTTGAAGAACACTGCGAACATACCGGAGACTTTCGTTTTTTTGCCGCCCCTAAAAAATCTAAAGCATGGTTAAAAAAAATGAGAATCAGACAGATAGTACGTTAAAGTTCAAGCGTAACGTGGGTGGTTCGAAAGTTCACTTTTCTGAATTCCTTCGCTTTTCAAGAATACGCCCTTTTTTCGTGGCTTATAACCTTCCAGTTCTTTATCCTCGATACATACCTACATGTATATTTGCATTTTTTCCTTTCCTTTTTTTGATTTTTTTTGGGGCGTGGTATGGTGATGCGATTCGGTCAAATTGATGGCTTCGGGGGTTAAAGGGGTTAATATTTCCACGAGTATAAAATATTGTCCATCGGTGACTGGGGGGTAGAAGGGGGGAGGGGCGGAGGGGGAAGATGGTTAACGATTAAATGGCGGTGGGTTTCAGGTCGACTGCGTATACGTCCAACGTCCAACGTCCAGCATCCTGCAGCAGCGGCATGATA
Organism: Athalia cordata; assembly: GCA_963932425.1. Lineage (NCBI taxonomy): Eukaryota > Metazoa > Arthropoda > Insecta > Hymenoptera > Athaliidae > Athalia > Athalia cordata. The sequence continues at coordinate 6,132,315 of OZ010627.1, forward strand.
TGGTGCCGGGTGTTATATTAGCGTCGTCCCTTAAACGTTACGAAAATTATTGACCAACCACCCGATTCACTGAGCAAAGGGGTTTGTTAGTCATTAAACTTAACGAATTATAGGGGATGAGAAATTAACAAGCAAATACTGCCAACGGATCATCTGACCAACCATTTTATAGACACATGCAGATCATGCTTAATATTTTTTTGTCTCGATTCTTTTTTTTCTGAAGTTATTATCAAACATTATATCTTGTTTTTTAAGCAGAAAAGAAAAGAAAATTTGTAATTTATGGTATAAAAAATCGAATTATTGAATAAGTAAAAAATTGTGGCGAAAAAAAAAGGGGGGTGTGAGCCAGCGAACGTAATAGAAGAGAATGGGGCCGCGGGGGGGTAGAGTTGAGTTTTAGTGGGAGGGGTTTATGGGAGTTGGTTGGTTGGTTTGGGCGAATGGTATAAATCAGGGCCATCCCTGGGATTAAAATATCCAGGAGACTCGCATTTATTCAACAGCCGAAAACTCCGGCGTCCCCGAGACAAAGTGCTGTGTTTAAACAAGAGATTTCTAGTCCTCGCTCGCAAAAATCGCACGTATTTTGTCTCACTTTATTCCTACCCCCTTCCCCTTCTCTCTCCTTTTCACCAATTTCTTATTCTTCCTCAGCTGTTTTCTTCTTATTTTTATTCCTCACGTCCTCCTCTTCTCTCTCTCTCGATCTTTTCGGATCTTTTTAACACACTTTTTTCACATTTTTTTTCCTCATGTATAAGTATGTGTTCTTCACCATTCTCCATTGTCTTTTTTTCGTTCATTTATTTCCTTATACGATTTTATTTATACATATACATATATATATAAATAATTTAAGTTTTTTGTGTTTTTTTTTTCTATTTCTACGTTCCCGAATATTTTCTTTACATACCTCCCAAAACTTTTTGCTTCTCTTTCTCTCGATCCTTTTTTTTATTTTTTTTTTTATTTATATTTCGCTTATTTTTGAGGCACGCGTTATTTGCCGTTTCAATATATGACCGTTTCTTTTCCTCTTTTTCATTCGTATATATTTTTAGTACATACAACAAACACGTTGTATATATGTGTACATGGGCATATATCTGCAGGGTATTTATTATACCATACATAGATGGTATTCATGGGGGTTGGTATGAAAAATATAAGAGTGTTTGAAATTCATGCTCGTAGACATTTGACAGACGACGAAACGAAAAAGATATATTCATAAGACACGAAATAAATAGATACAAAAAAACAAAAAGAAAAAAAGAAAGAACGAAAAAATAGTAAAAAACGAGTCGAAGAAAGAAAGAGCAAGCGATTCCGCGACACCGTTGCAGTGTTCGAAAAGCTGACGGTGCGAAGCCGTAAAAGTTTCTCTTATTATTCTTTTACTTCTTCTTAATAATTTTTTTTTCTTTTTTTTTTTTTTTATATTCACTCGTTGCTTCAACTTGGGACATTACCTGAGTTGACTGTAGGTATGTATTATACTGCAAATGATGTAATAGATTTGTTCTGTAAATTGCGGCGTTTGTGCAACGTTATAATTATCTATATAGATGATCGGTTATTGTTTTTTGGTTAAAGGAGATTCCGACTTGCATTCCTCCTCTTCCTATGTACACCGCCCTCCATTTATTCAAACGTATTTTCCGCAATTATATACCGTAAATCAAAAGAGAAGCGAAACCACAAACGATTAATCGTAAGTAAAGAGAAGAGGGGGAGCAGAAATGGGGCAGGGTTTTAGGGATGGGATGAGAAGCTGAGAGCGGGATGGCATGCAAAATTGCCAATTTTAGGGTATGGCTGCCGAAAGGATATAGAGAGTTTGATTTCGAACCATTTGAATATCGCAGTTTCTATGTGTGTATATGTATAATATAACCTCCGTCGCTACCCCTAAACTTTGAATCGAATCGAATCGCATCGAATCCGATCGACTCAACAACCCCTTCTTCTTCGTCTACTTCTTTCTCCTTTGACTCTCTTACCGTATCCCCCTCTAGTTTCTTTCCTTCCGTTATTTCTTAACTGATACGGTTCTTTCTCCCTATAGCTCAACGTTCTATAGAACCATATATACAAATTCACCCATTTTATAACGCAGAGGTATTCACACATATTATACATGCAGGATATGTATGTTCAGCACAGGGTGGCTTTTTATTTATTTCTTTATTTTCTTTTCTAGATTTTTTTTTTATCCGCATTCACTGGGCTACTTTCAGAGCGTTGGATCGAAAATCTATACTGTCTAAAATTTGAAAAAGCCACCCTCAAATCTCTCACGATTATTTTCCTTCGAGTTTTTGAATTGGACCAATTCATTGTTTCGCGCCACCCCGTATACTCGCACATGGGGTGCGTTATTCGATCATGAACGGAGTGGTGGCAGAAGGCGTTTTTATATTACTGTAGAAAACGATTCTCAATTTCTCTGTACTAGGTATACGTACCCACCTACCTACCTACTCTGCACATATACATTTGTATGTACACGAGTAGAGATATGTACATACAAATAGGGGTAACATATATATACACACCTATACAAGGTTATGTGTATAAAAATCTATAGGCAGGGGATAAGGAGGCAGGTAATCTGCATATTGATCTAGCAAGGGTGACTGGCATCTCGGTATACCGGAGTGCCAAGAGCAAGAGAGTAAAAATCATGAAGCAGAAAGAGAAAACGTTGGAAATATAAAAGGAATGCGGGGGCGATGGGGGGAGGCGAAAAGAAAAGGGAAAAGTGGATGGAGCAGGAGAAAGAGAATCGGAACCGAGGGATGGTTTGTCACGAAACCCGGAGGTGGGGTGCGTGCAGCTCGCTCTTGTGCTTTTCTTTTTCTTCCCTTTCTCTTTTACATGTCTATCCTACGGGATAAAACCGAAATTCGTCTACTATACCGCAGCCGAGAAAAAAAGATGGACACGAAACAGGGCGCGGGTGAAAAAGGATCGAGAGGAGGAGGGTGAGAACGCCCCCGAGGTCACGACAGGTTCACGGAGTTACAGCTTTTTTCCCCTGTCTCCCCCCCCCCCCCCCCCACCCCCCACCACATTTTAATACATCGGCAAGCAAAAATACGTCCATTCATTTGCTTTGAATTGATTTTTGAAATTTTTATCGTTTCGTTCGTTCGTTTTTCGCTAAGTTTTTTTTTTTTCTTTTTCCACCTCCTTTATGTTACTTCGTCAACAACGCGAAACAAAAAACGGACAAAGAAAAATCGATTTTTCGTACCGCCGCTGCCGCTGCGTTGTTTTTCTATATTTTTACTAATTTTTAACAAAGGAATTATATGGGGAAGAGTCTTTTTTTCCGTTTGTTAATCTCTTTTTTCACCGAATAACGAGGAATAAATACAAAAAAAAAAAGAACGATATCGGTACGATTATGTGTACCGGCAAGCCGCGGGTTGAAAAATTGTAAAGAAAAGAAATGAAAAAAACGAAAAGCAAAGTCAAAATAGTAACGAACAAACCCAAAAAACAAAAAAAAAACGACCGAGGAGAGTAAAAAGTAAAAAAAAGAAAAAGTTTATTATTGAATGAATAAATATACCGAATAAATGAAAAGAATTTCCAATTGGTATACCCGGCTCGTATAACATTCCCAGTTCCATATTGTAGGGATTATTGGATGGCGATGATGATGGGAACGTATTTCCTGGGCTTATACCTATATGTATACGTACGCACAATATCGATGTACATATATACGCGTACATACATACATATATACTATACATATTGTATGAATATACTTATACACGTATATATACGCACTTTGAGGGATGATAACCCCGAGCATAAATGTGAGGGAGGACAGGTCCTTAGGGATGGGTGTGTTTGCAGGGAGAGAATCCTCTGCGCGGATATATAACTAGAATGAACGTACCTACCTATATACCTATACATATCCGCTTCGTCTATCCATGGACATATATACATAGACGCATATATATGTGTATGGTTAGGCCTATATACATCTACGTTCTGACGAGCCACTTGCTGGATATCTGAGTATATATGTACATACGTACATACTATATTTTGTACGTGTCCTTTTCCCCCCCCCCCCCGGTTTACAAATCAATTCGTACCCGTGGTATATCAACTGGTATGTATCGTATCCTACGTCAATTTTCGACAAGGTTCTGAAACGAACTATTTCATTTTCGAATGCGTTTTTGGAATTTTTTTTTAAACTTCGTTAGAGATCAAAGTAAAAAGAAATCTTAATGTGGATCGTTGGCTGTAATTAATGAACAACTTCAGAGTCATACCAGCTCGAGCATCTGTCCTTCCGACGCATCATCTGCATCATCGTTACCATCATCTGCATCGCCTTGGATAGGACAGTCCACATTTTCAATGCTGCCGCTGCAGACGTTTTTCTCTCCGTTGGCGTTGCACCGGTTGAATTTTGACGATGATCATCTGCAGACCGCAGGCTGCAGGCGGAGGTTTCTTAATTTATTATAGCTGCCGTTCTTCTGATGCGGCTGCAGCCTATAGACGATGGATTTAAAGGTGCAGCAATAAGAGACGCTCAGAGCCTGGGCACGAGCCAAACTTTCGGTACTCCCGACGAAGTGAAAAAAAAATCAAAAACAACCAAAAAAAATCGTGAACGTTGTGAGAGAAAAAAACACGAGTGAAACGAAAGAAGGGAATGAAAAAAAAAAAAAAAGCAAGCTGTAGGCGCGTGCGCGCGGATCTTGGAATATACTGTGCATCGCGTATAGTAATACCTATTCGTATATATCCTTATGGAGACAGCAGCTTGCTGGCAGGGCAGGTTCTCGGAGCAGGCGGCAGAAACAGCCGCGGCATAAGCAGCGGAAAATGAACAGGTGAATCTTTAAGGTGAGGGCCTTAAAGGTTCACCTGCCACGCACCTGGCACTGCAAAGCCTCTGATACCCTAGTACGATTATGACTAGAAAGAGGACGTCTCTTTTTAGTATTTTTAATGCCTGATGACCTTATATTGTACTTCACTAAGGGTATGCTTACAATATAAGAGATGGACATGTGCACAACTCGGAGTAGTAAAAGTTATCGTAATTAACTCGGGTATCTAATATTCTATGAGTTTTTTAAACTGACATTTTTTGTCGCTCACGTCTCCAGTTTCAACGTCCTAATTTTTTCTATCTCTCTTTTTTTTCAAATTAACCAATTTCGATTTCATCTCGTACACCGATTGGTTTTTCAAGTTTTTCTAGTTTTCCTCTGACACTCCGTACAAATATCTGCGCATAAATGTCGAATAAAAATCGGTTGAATAAAATTTCAAGCAATCGTCAGGATTGCGACGATCGACGATACACGTAACATTTAATTGATCAATGTATCTCAATGAATTGAGTGTAAATCTTGTAACTAATCGTGATTGTACTTTAGGTATAAGGTGCTCTTGATACGGATCGTTGCATGTATAACTTTATCAAGTGGTACTGGCGTGCACTCGTGTCTCTGAAGAGACTATAAAGAGAGAGAGAGAGAGAGAGAGGGAGAGAGTTAGAGAGAGAGAGAGAAATTTACACCTATATACAGGCTATAAAAAGGAAAACGAATAAAAAAAATCAAATAAACGTGACAAAAACAAACAAAACGAGGCAAATGACGTCAACGATTTTCCGCCTCTGTAAGCTTCGTCATGACGTATACATATACGTTATATGTACGTAAATGGTTAATATTTATACCAGCTATATATTATGTGCATATACTATTATACATAGATATGTATATATATATTTATGTGTATGAAATTTTTTTTTTGTTTTATTTTTTCAGTTAAAAAAGTTCGATTTTCAATAACGGATGTAATTATTTCTATTTTTTTTTCGCTTTGATCAACCCCTCAAATTATACCGCACGTTAATGCAGATCTATATACCTGCGTATATATGTATATATGTAATGTTTTTATTTTTTATGTTTATTACATGCCAAACTCAATTACCCATTTTCCTCTCTTTTTCTCTCTCGATTTTCCATCAGATGCATACTCCGTCTAATTATGATGTACCTACAGCGTTACTCTTTAAACTTTGAGGTAGGATTTTTTACTTTTTTCCTGGTTTTTTTTTTTCTTCTCATTTATTTATTCATCTTTGATTTTTTTTTCTTCTGTTCGTATATATACGTATATAACAGATAATTTGAAAAAGTACTTTTCGTTCGCGATTATTTTTAATTTTTTTTTTGTTTTTTATCTCGTTCCTCCCATCTTTACGTAATTCCAACAACGACGATGATGATAATCTCGAGTTAGTGCGTTCATTTCATCTGTTCGTGAATTTGAATAAAATTAGATAAATAAAAGTACATAAAATTATGTTGAGAATATGTATAATAATGACGATTCATAAATCGTCATTATTAGACGTTTGTTTTACGCACGAATGTATAAATTATGTATCCGCTTGAAAAAAAAAGAAAAGAAAAGCTCAAAAACCATAAAAAAAAATGTTAAGCCTGCGAAGAGGCGGTAGGTATATCGGTGGAATGGTGGGAGTTGGGGGGCGAAAGTACCACGTGATTTCTATGTCGGCGATAGTAATTTAGGAGTCGGAGATTACTGTTTGCGTGTCCCTAATTTATATTGGCAAAGTCCCGGATTTTAACGAGCTGCTGCTGCTGTGGCTGATCTGGAGGGAGGGAGTGTAAGGGGTAGTTGATGTGGAGGGAAAAGGGGTTGAAAGTGGACTGTGTGGGTATTCGGGACTGCTAGGTGGAAAAGGAAGGAGAGTGGAGAGAGGAGAGAGGAGAGAGGAGAGGGCGTGCCTCGTACGCGTGTTCAACTGTTCTTTGCCGCCGCTGCCGCTGGTGCTGGTCAGCGATTTTCCGATAAAAGCCTTGACCTATGAACCCAATTACATTTAGCCGATTACGAACATATAGGCTCCACATATAGGTGTATACCTAACTGTACATATTTCGGATGGTGTGTAAATCAATCATTTCTTTTGAATTATTTCATACGTACATAAATGGACGTCGTCAAACTTATCGTTAGTTTCGTACGACAGATGAACTATTCCCCTCCCGAAACCCGAATTATTTTACCACCACCGTTTTCGTAAAATTCCTTTTCCTTTTTTTTTCATAAAAAGTATCTATAGTGCTTTGGTTATTTCATTAAAAAAATCGATGTTAGGGTTTCCCTTGATTGGGTCTTATTTGAATTTTCATGCTCCCTTGGGCTGGAATGTCACCGAATGGAATATAGGGTAAAAAATGTTAGGTATTCGAAGTCTCAGATTCTTAGCTCGGTTCTACAAAGGTTACTACCTTGAATTTCTTCATCTATTTGTATTTCTTCACTGATTTTTTGAAACTTTTTTGCCGATCCATTTTATTTTTTTGCGATACGTTCATTTATGCATTTATGTAAAGCCGTGTCGCGACACGGATAAAAATCTGAAAACGAAAATGAAGTGAACCGAAAAAAAAAATTGCGATCGTAAAAAAAAAATAACGGCCCTAAATCTCGCGGTCCAAATTTGGTTTCGATGCCATGGGGTTTCCCATCAGCACATGATTTTTGGAATATAATGAAAATTGATCACTGGACGCGCTCATATTTGTTCGTACTGGACAAAAATGAATGAGAGAAATAAAAAAAAAAAAGAAGCAAACAAATAAATAAATGAAACAGCTATAATATGTACAAATGGGGGAGTTCAAATTTGTGGCTATTCGTATACGAAGGTTTCTTTTTTTTTTTGTGCCGTTGGAAAAAGGGGGACAGGGGTCATAAATAAAACAAAACTAAAAAGCACGACAAAAATTGGCACGATTTTTTTTTTTTCTTCTATCATCGTACACGCGTCGTTACTGTACACGTTACGGAAATTGACAACGGATATGTAAGCGTGAGAAAAAAAAAATAACTTTTGATTTGTAAAAAACTATAGGCTCGCGATCGATGACTAGGTAGGAGGCGAATGACACACATATCGTTATCACCGTATGTAACTTTAGAAATACGAACGAATTGGTTTTTTTTTTCTCTTCTTTTTTTATTTATTACCTTTTTTCTCTCCATATCCCTAAGGCGATAACAGGAACGCCCGCGTTACGCCCCCTTTTGCAGAACTCCGTGTATTATAATTCATTATGTGATACGTATGTACATATAGGTACGAGTATATAGTATATATTATACATATATTTATATTTATTACACACATTTTTCCATTGGTTTCTTTTTTATTTGTCTCTTTTTTTTTTCTCTCTTTATTGGTGTCTAATTCATTTTTCGGAGGAAGGCGAAAGGGATTTTTTTCTCACGGTTACCGCAAATGAGTTTTTGTTTCATTAATCTCTTTCCTTTCCTTTGTTTTCATTATCATTATTTTTATTCCCTACTTTTTTTTGCTCTCTTGCTTCTTCTTTTTATTACTCTTCATCGCGTACGACAGAACGTATATTATATGTGTGAAAAAAATTTACACACTATTTCTTCACCTTCTCAATTCGTACGATTACTTCAATATGTGATATAATTTTATTTCACGTACAGTTTTGGAATCAGTTTGGGATTCGTTCCCATCGAAATATTATATAGATTTGGTTTTACGATAGAATCACTTAAAATCACACCGTTATTACTATTGTAGTGTTATTTTTATATCGCAGATGCGAAACAGCATAATTTAATTTATAAATTATAATTAACTACAGATGTTAATTGCTCGTGTAATCTGTTCATCCATCATACCGATCTATACGAGACTGTTGGAAAAATTAGCCTAATTGTTAAAGAAGAGGAGAGAAAATGAATGAAAAATGATGATAGATAAAAAATAAAAAATGAATACCCTGTCCATTCTTTGATAAACGAAACTACGTGACTTCATAGATAGGTGATATAAGGTTAGGTACCTACTTGCTATATTATGGCGTAGGATACGTGATGGTTGGTAAATAATTTTTTATTTAAACGTCTACAACTGCCCCGGGTTAGTAGGTATATGTATGTATACATATTTACATGTGTATGTATAGACTGTCTTAAATAAGCGATAAGAACGCAGGATAGGCGCAATCGTCAGGGCCATCAAAAGGAAACGGAATCGTGTGAACTTCCGCCGGTGTTACCGGCTCCTTATTTCTTGAGGTCGGGACTCTGCCAGACGTTATTTTAACCTCCGATGCAGTAAAGGTGTATACATATATATTTGTGAAGTAGCTGCTGAAGTGGTTGTAAAGGTAATTTAAAAACAGTGTGTAGAAGGAATACACGCCTGTTGATGATGATGTTGATGATGTGCATTTATAATTGTGTGTATGGGTATGTAGGGTGCAGTATAATATACTACGTACATGAAAGTCAAAGTGATGCGATTCGTGTGCGCATTGTTTATTACGTTCAACGTACGTACGTACGTAGTATAGTTGAGGTTTATTATTCTGCTACTTCTTCATCATTCGACTTTGTGAGAATGAGGAATAAACTCATCACCCTGAACTTCCAGGGCAACTAATGATTACTATAGATGGAAGATTTTACCGGATCTACGCTGTTCTCATCATCGTCCTCAACATTCATCACGTTTGGGGTCTTTAGATAGACACTTTACCGGTGAGAGATCTTTTGAAATCTCCGCCAGACACGCGATTCAATGGAACCTGTCGATTTTTTGGGAAGACAAATTCGCCATTCAAGTTTTTGTGTAGGAGAAGAAAAAAAACAAAAAAAAAAATTACACTCGGGCTTAGATCCCTAGAATGTGTCCTCGTGCTCCCTCATTTGGTATCCAGCAAAGATTGATACCTCGGTGTCCATATGACGCAGCCATGTATGTCAGTTTGTCTTCCTGTTAGTAAGACAGGAAGTGTCCAGTTTCCGATTGTCCAAAAACCCCTCGAAGGTTTGGGGTGAGCAGCGACCACGATTTCCTCTAATTTCATGAAATACTCTCCCTGATGCAGTAAGCCAGTGTGCTCTTTACTCCTCCGGAAGTTGATGCAGGAGTACCAGGATGGCTTCTTCTTGTAGTTTTTTTTCCTTCCTACCAGTACTCCTATGATCTTTTTTTCTTCTCTTTCCTTTTCTTCTCCCGATCAGCGATCCGAACTCTCTTTTCATCCAGTGGACTGCCGCCTCACTCTTCAGTTCCTTTATTTTTTATTCCGTCACACGGCCAGCGGAGTTCTTCTCGCTGGTGTTAGTGCTGGTGCTGGTGCTCTAAAAAGACAGGTGGTACTGGACGGACGAACGTACCGTGGCTCTCCTCTGTCCCCGCGCTACCTTCAAGGGAATATCGTCCACTCACCTGAATAACCTGTTCCCTACTCTGCCACTGACGTAGTAGCGTTGCACCGGCAACAGCACCAGCATCGGCAGCAACAGCAGCAACAGCGGCAGCTCGTTACAAAACCTGCTCTGGAGCTCTTACACTCCATACTACCGATGAACGCGCGGCTCTGGATTACTTCTTTCTTTGCCTTAGGAACTGGAATGACTCCTGAGATTGACCATAGTGAGAAACCACCGCCAAATATAGTCCAGTAAACAACCAGATACCCTGTTTTCTGTGTGAACAGAAAACCGACCGAACGAGACTGGGATATCATCCTCATCGACATCATCCTCCTGGACTACATAACTTCTTCGAAAACGTTTATCGGCCGATTCAGGAGAATCGAATCGGTTTGAATTCCAGATCTATTACACCGTAAGCTTAACTTACTTAGTTAGTCGGCGTCATTCTCGTGTGGAACTTTAAAACTGGTCTTACATTCTCACAGATTTATCCCACGGCTTCCACAGTAAGACGTTTTCGTTACGAAATTTTATCCTCAATGATCAAACTAGATGTCAATCTAATTCCAGTAACGACAAAAACAAACATAAAAATAGAAACTGACGATTTCTTTCCCCCGAACTCTTCATCGTATTCACGTTTAACCAGTTTTACTAATTTAAATAAAAGCCTGAGAAACGTTCTTAGCTGTTCATTGATAGTGTTTTGTGCTCCTCAAGGTCCTCACTTGAGAAATACTTGAGAAGTTCTTTCATCCTACCAAAAGATAGGAGCTGCTAGACGATATCCATGACACACTGGTATATTTGGTTCTGTCTCTCATTAGCAGCCCATTGTCGTATGTGGCGCCGAGCATCGGCGTGAGTTATACTCGCTTGTCATTGTCACGCGCTACCAGATAATGTCCTCGGGAATTCGAGACCTATAGACAAGCATAGTACATTCGGTAAGGGTGAAAATTACACCGTTTACTATCCGACTGGATCGTGTTTGTGGTTTGGAACATGTGCGAAGTGGATGTCCGCGCACAGTATCTACGTTAATATCGTCGAGTTTAGCGAAGAAATCAAGAGTTTTTTCTCGTTTTCATTACGCTCGACAATCCCATTGAACTGAATATCTTCTAGTTTATGATGAGAATGATCGTTAAAACAAGCTTTTCTCTCAACGCTTAACGCACAGACGATGTCGTCTGAAAGATGTAGACAGAGAGGAAAATCTCAAGTGGAAGTTTGCATAGCAGGGTTAGAACTCAATGATATATATTCTGAGGTTTGACATTGCGCGGTCGTATGCCGTGGCTGGGACTTGTATTATACAGTTAGAATTAGTGAGCTAGAGCCTCATGACAGTTCTATGCTTGGTTCGTGATCTCGTTAAGCTCTTACACACACCCCTAATTTCCATGTGCGAGAAGCGAAGGGTTGAGGAGGTTACACACTCGCTCACTTATCATATAGGAATGTACCACCTCAGAGTTTACTGCGAATATCTTGAGAACCGTTAAACCTACGACAAGATCTCTTCCGAACAAATTCATGGAGAAGATCAAGACGGTTCAAACGGGGTATTCTAAACCCCGATTTAGTTATCAAGATCGAAAGTTATGCTAACTCAAAGTTTGAGAATACGAAAGCGGGCATTTTACGATAAACTACGAAAATCGCTGACCAGTTGGAATAAAATGAACCAGAAATCTTCTCTCTACCTATCGTCCGTCCAGAGTGTTTTTGACGGTCCGGTCTAAAAGTATCGATAAAAAATTGACCAACAAATTCATGTGTATGTAAAATGGGTGTTTGTACTGTATACTCGTATTATTTCTGGTTGTTTCACGCGGATAGCTCAGCAAGTAGGAAATTCCTCTTCGTTTGCTGATAGTTTCGTAATTCGTGGTGAATAATTACTGGACCGTGAACCAATTTATTTCCTAGGGGCAAGAGCAGAGAGCCTGTGGGCTGCGGTGAGCCGGTTGAGCCGTTCAACCGTTGAATAAAGTATCCTCGGGCATGTGTAACGCATGTGAATACCGAATACGTATGTGTGCGGGCGTGTGCGTGTTTTTCATGAACAAGACAGTTTACGTTCGTGTCTCATAGCTCAGCTGCTGCTGCCGCAGCTATTGCCGGCGGTGGTGATGTTGCAGAGGTCAAGTGAAATGGAACGAAGTGAAATCAAACCAAACGAAGTGAAAGAATTCTGAAGCGAGCGTATTCCAATACAAATGGATATGGACGTTTCAGGACAGGTTTTAGCTATCAACGGAATTCACATAGTCGTTACCAATACCGGAAGTGTTTCGACCCTGACCCCCGCATGCGACTACATCCTGTGAGAAAGACTTTGCGAGGTACCGACCCCCGGGTCGAGGCGACGGAGAGAACATATAATTAAGTATTGATCAGGGCGGTGGCTCTACCCGCGTTCTACTCCGAGCTTCCACCTGTTGCCCTGAAATGCCCATCCAAGTATTACAAATACACGTTATGACTTACCGGCGTAAGCATATTTTTGAAAACTCAGTTTAAACTGCTTTATAAAGTTTTGAGAATCGACAAAATTTACAACGTTTTGAAAGTATGGATGAAAGAAAAAATGTTGAAAATCGTATAAAAAGTCGAATTTTAAATGTTCCATTCGTTGATTTGATGTACAACATGCGACTGATGGGAAAACTAGCTGGTTTAATCAATTGATTGCTCTCGACACTAGTCTCTTTTGTTTTTTTCAAATGCCTAGGGCGTTGCCGTACGTTGCTCTCGCGGGACGAATTCATTGTATAGTTTGAACTCCCAAATCCCAGAGTAGAGATACGTGCATTTATTAATCCATTTCTAAAGGATTGAACATAATCAAGCCTGCGTATAACGAGGTCTCTTTATACCCCCGTCACCCTCATCTTCCTGTGATTCTATTCCTATCAACTCTATCTCCCTTTCCCTCTCACTCTCTCTCCAGTTAATCAGGTAACGTTATATAGACGTAATCTGTTTATCCATCTGACGCAGATCGTCTCTCCGGGTTTATCAGCACGTACCACCCGAAGTCATGCGTCATACCTAAATCTGTATAAGTATATTTATTGCAATGTTAGGTACGGTACGCACATTAATTTCAACGAACAAATTATGGAGCGCATCTTGAAGGGGTTTGTCCATCCAATGAACTAAGAGAAATATTAGTTGGGGAGGGTTACGTTAAGCTCGGTGGTAAGGTCACTATCATAAGTGAAGTAAGGTGGTATCCGATGGAAAGAGAAGAAGAAGAATAAGAAGAAGAAGAAGAATACTGTTGGAAGCTTGGAGGATTTCAGAACCGTGTAGTGACTCGCTCGACTGGTTTGTCCGGTTCTTTATACACAGCGGAAGAGAGAAACGGAGCATCTTGAGTCGGAGGTAAGCGAAGAGAAGTTGTACGAGGAAGAGAGGGAAGTGAACGGGATGAAAGAGGAAGAGAGAGAAAGATAGAGGTGGTCGTGTGGTTTCAGAAGTAGTATACTATGCGGTACATCCTATGAGTATAAAGCGTGGATCGTAAGGCCAGACGGCGAACGCCGGACACGAGCCTCGAGCCAATCAGAAGAACCAGTCCATGAGCCACGCGCCTTGTCCGAGCCGCGATAGAGAGAGTTGAATGTATAGTGGCGGACATGAGAGTGAGACAGAGAGGATAAAGTGAGAGGGAAAGGATCGTAGAGGAAGAGGAAAGGCCAGTCAGTATACCTTCTTTGTACTACGTAAGGAGAAGACTTTAGTCTCTGAAAAGAAGCGAGATAAAAGTGATACGCTACCTAAAATTTTACCTGATTCTAAAGAATCTGATATGATAAGATTTCGAAGAAGAAAATTCTTTTTTTTTTAAATCAAGACAAAAAAAGATAGTAGTCGAGTGTAAAATCTGAAAGCAGAGGACGAAAAAGCTGACGAAGAAAAAGATGGCTACCACCTTGCAAAGGGCGCAGACTGCTGTTACTTGACTTCCGATCATTTAATTATTTTAGGCCTGCAGCCCATTTTTCTTCTTTTTTTTTTTTACATAGGTTGCTTAAGTTTCTGAGCAAACCACAAAGTGTAAGGAACTACTATGTGTACTACTTTAGAGAAAAGCCTTGAACAAGATGAAAAGATGGAGAGAGAGAGACGATGAAAAAAGAGAGAAGGAGGTAGGGATTGCTGCTAGATCGTGCTACAGACCACGATTAGGAACGACAAGATTAATGACCGCGAGAAATTACGATGAACGGGCAACAGCGCGGGGGTCAGAGATGGAACAAATTGGAACTATGAAGAACGATTAGGAATAATTTTCAAATGAAAACTGGATCGACGAGCGCGGCACTGAGATTTTATATTAAAAGATCAGCGAAATATCCTCGACACGGGTGAACATGAATTGCACAAGGCAATCTATGGCGGTTAGAATCTCTCATAATTTATCTGAATTTAAGAAGTCCAGAAATCGTGGCGATTCCAACCAAGTATTCGATGGAGAGTACTAGAATTATCGTGACTCGTTATGCGACTCACTAGTCGATCGATGACAGCCGATTAAAAGTTTGATGAAAACCATCAGAAAATTCTGAAATAAAAGTATGAGCGGGTGAACGCAGGTATAGGTAATAGAGTTCCAAACTTATCAAAAAACAAAAAAAATATATACCATACAATATTTGTTCAACGTTTGAAAACTAGTGTAAACTGCATCGGCAACGAATGTTTATTCAAAAGGAAAAAAGAAAACGAAAATTAATAAAAAAAAATATAGAAAATAAAAAGAAATTCGAGTTTTCCAAGCGATTAAAGGGTTCAAAGTAAACCCCGGAGGCTAACTTTGAAAAGCAGGAACTGCATGAAATGCTGTCGTGTTCCTCTGTAGAAGCAGAAGGCGGTTATGTTGTCGCAAAACGAGAGCACCACACATGCCTTTCATCCGCCGCATGGTCAGAACTTAATTAATTACAGTCTGGTTCCAAGGATTCAGTATACCTACAAAAAGTCTCTCTCTCTCTCTCTCTCTTTCTCGCCACCCGTATTCACCGCAGTAGCCAGTAACAGATGCCCTTATGTGTACACATATATACAAACATACTTAAATTTTGTTTTAATTACCTCCCCTGCGAACGTATATCTGCGCATATTGCGCCCATTTGGCCGACGTCATGTGACCTGGATTTCAATTTTTTATTTTCTAAAATTCAATTTTCTCTTTTTCGTTCCGTTCATTTTTTTTTTATTTACTTCTCTCGTCTTGAATAAAATGACAAGAAAAAGAAGAAAAAAAAACCCCAGCGACTTGCCAGCATGCATCCACTTTAATTTAGATTACAAAAATAAAACCAAAAAAGAAGAAAATCTTTTCACGTTGCGTCAAATCTGCAGAACCGACTTATCTGCTGGTGGGTTTATAAAATTTTTATCTCGGCAAAGGATAATTAAATTAATTTTCCAAAAATATTTTTCGAGATTTTTAATTACGGAAGATACCGTATATAGTATTTGCTTTTTCTGCAACGCTTTAGCTGCCGTACTAGGTTAATATAAAAGTATAAATAGAAATATTAAAAAAAAAAAAAGAAAGATTCTCTTCGGGCATATAAAGCGAAATATATCGTTGAAACTTTTCGCTTATACTTTTCCCTCCTCATCATTTCTGTCGCCGTATCCCCATTCGTATACATGCATCCGAGAATCCAAAATCTAGAGTAAACTCCAACAATTCTTTACCCTTTATAGGTACATACATACATGTATGTAAGTCGTCCTATATTTTATGTGTACATGAACCTTTCTTTTTCACTTTTTTCGTTCCACACCCCCGCGGGATCGTCTTCCGGATGGATAAATAACTTGAATAAACTGACGAGAAATTTTCTATGTTCGTTTTTTCTTTTTTCTTTCTCCAGCTTTTCTTTTTTATCAAGAACTTTTTTGTTATTGTCTTTTGGATTTTTGGTTATCCGTTATTTTTTTCTTTTTTTTTTGTTCTCTCTCTTCCGATATTACATGTAGTTCGGTGCATATAGCCAGCAACTATACATTTTTGTGTAGTAACTGTAAAATTCCGACCAAAAATCCCGTTGTTATATACGATAGAAATCGAAAATTCACGTATACAATAGTTTATTACGCGCCTGTGAGCCGGGTGTTTAGTTTTTCTTTTTTTGTTGTTTCTTTTTTTATTCCAAACGTTGGTTGGTTATCAAACATAATTGACATACTCACTGCACCCGCGCGCGGTCCGCCGCTGCAATTATAAAGTTTTCAATTTCTTTGTTCGAATTGCAATTTTTCACCGTGGTTGGGAAGGTTTTTTTCTTTTTCTTTTTAATATTGAACGTATACATGATGGGTGTTGCCGATATTCGAATTCTCCGTCGATAAAAATTGAAGGAAAAAACTTAGAGGTCCAAAAATGAAATCAGTATTACGGAAAAATTGAAATCTCCGATTCAGGCTAACGTGTCACCAGTAGGCGAAAGCAACCGTTAAATTTTCGATATTTCCGTCGTCTATATTATGCGCTCTTGCCATGCGTGCAACCCACGCATTTAATGCCCACACGTGCTTTCAACTTCTTTCTTTTTTGGATTATTCGACATCTTCCACTTCTACTTCTTCTCCTCCTCCTCATCCTTCTTCTTCTTCTTATACTTATTTTTATTCTTGGCTCAAATTTTGCCTAGTGTGCAGCGCGCACCCCGCGTCGTTTGTATTATAATTATTATTATTATATTCCAAGACCAAAAACGACTCCCGCAGAGACGAAGAGACACATCTGCAGTCTCATGACCAAGGCTAGGATTAATTCTTGTTATTATACGTTTAACATTTTGTTTTTTATTGTTAGTGTTATAATTTTTTTCCCCCCCCATCTTTTTTTTTTCCACAAGCTTGCACGATGTACATTTACATGTATAATAAACGGTGGGCGATAATAAATTACGTGATGACGTAAAGTGATGACTTGTTTTACAGGATTTTAAATAAGCAATAATCTTTTGACGGGGATTTTTTTTTTAATTTTTTTTTATCCTTCAAAATATCAATGAAAATGTTAATTTAATAGCCAATCTATGTTGTAACAATTTTGCATTACGTAAGTTGCGATTGAAATTTTTATTGTTTTTTTCTTTGTAGTGAAATTTATTCTTTCTTTTTCTTCGATTTTAAATAACAATAAGATTAACAATGATAGGAAAACAAAAATAAAATAAAAAAAAAAAAGAAAACAACAACAACAACATTAGGTAGAAACAAAAGCGCACGTAGCCCGGCCGTAGTATTAATGGCGGATTTAAGTACCGCGCGCCGTTAAACGACGCTTAAATCCTGACGATCAACCCGCTAGGACGACGTACCTTTTATATACAGTTGACAATGAGAGAACCTGTTAAGACGACAAACGGAAACAATGATTAAAGAAGCTGAAGACACTAGAAAATCGTAATCACAGAGATTACACCCCCAGCTTCCTTGATTACGATGGAGAATCACCAGATCCGTACCCATAGAATAATTATTCTCCCTTCTTCATGGCAGGTACTTTGGGAGAAGAAAACATTTTCTGACTTATGGTACAACCGATTTTACAGTACAGATCGCATCGCTGTTATCATCATTTTGGTTTATAGCTGAGGCTGAGATTCTTGCAAGAGGAACAAAGTAAAAGTTTTTTTCTTTTTTTTTCAGATAATTACCGCGCTCTATATATTATCAACTTTATTTTAACACTTATCTGATAAGTCGTAAATTTTCGATTTCTTCGGATCGTAAAAGTCAATTGTAGATTTTATTCGTCGAACAACTTTCAGACGGAAATGGAAAGTCATCAAGTTCTTCAATTTCTTTTTTCATTATTAATCTTTCGAAAATTCTTAAGATAAAAGAACAAAAAAGAGTTCGTTTCAATTTCTAAGAGAATCTCGATAAGCAACAACAAAGTTTACAACAATTGAGCAATATAATATTTCAAAGCGATACGAACCGTGCATTTTCGTTGATTACTTTTTTCGCAAACTTATATATAATTCAAATAACACACAGGATCATAAATTGTTCAATTCCAATACTGTAAAAAATGATACTCCACCTTCGTTTCAACATATATAATACATACCTACGCATAAATGTCAATTATCATAATTCGGTTAATAAAAATTCCCCTCGTATAGTCCGTCGATGGAGCGCGCGGTTGTGAAAAAAAAAAAAAGAAGAGAGAAATGTCTGTCGTTATATCTTTTTCATATCTGTATGTAACATTAAAGTATGCTCGTCAACGGGATTTAACACGATTAGATGATGAATTCGATTAGCGCAGTTGGAAATGGGCGGCCCGGTCGGGCTGCGATATCAGGGCAGGGGGTGCAGGGGGGGAGGGGGGAGGGGTCATAGCAGAGAGCCCGGGGATGGTGGTTGGCGCTCGTTGCGTTAATAATGTCCTGACAAATTGAGAGAAGCGACCGACCCTTGAAGTGAATCAATTCTAAGCGTGGACATTTACCACTCGGTCGGGCGTTCGTCGATGGTGGTGCTATTGCCGCCGCCGCCGCCGCCGCTGCACCAGCATCGCCCAGCATCAGCTCCAATTCCAATTGACACAGCGAGTTAACCCTGCCGCTTGTGTTAGTTATCGTTTGACCTGGCTCGCCACTTGGTCGCCGACGTCCCTCTGATCTCCAAACTCTTTTTCCCTCTCCAACCCCCCCCCCCCCCCCCCCCACCCCCCCACCCCCTGGCCAGCCGCTATCAAACTACTTGATAATTCGAGCTATATCCAAAGTGACATCATCCCCCGTGTCGTTTGTTTTTTTATACCCGCAACTTTCTCTTTCACATTTTCCTTTAGTTCAAAGCATAGTTCTATTTCTTCCAGCTTGGGTTTTTTTTTTATATACCTACTTGTGGTTTTTTTTGTTTTCTTGAATTTTTTATTTTGTGAAACGAACGATATAAGAATGAAAAAGAATTGATATCGTTATTAGATATAGTTGAGTTAGGTTAGCTAACTATCTCTCGGAAAAGTTTTTCGATAGTTTTCCAACTCCGGAATACTGCGCAAACAACTTTTCTTCTTAGCTCCGCAGTATACATGCCTAACCAATGTATATATACGTATAGAACGAATGTGTACATATGTATGTATGTATGTATGTATGTATGTACGGTGTGATGTGTATATGTAAGAAATATATATATGTATACTTGAATATCTTTGCGAAGTTTGGTGAATAGGGACAATCTTGGCAAATTGACTACTACGCCCAAGCTACCGCCACCAACGACCGCCGCGCCGCGTTCTCTAGTATTCGCTTCTAGGTGAGATTCGTGAGTTTCGTTATTCGCGGGGTACCAACACCCTGCCAAGTCACGTTCCAGTTTCGTATCGCAGACCACTTCAGAGAGAGAAAGAGACTTCTTGCCATGGCTAAAATATAATACATAAACCAACGTATAGACGTACATAACGTATATATATATATAGCATTGAAAAACCCCCCAACTGCGTTTCTTTTCTATTCTTTTTGCTTTTTCTTCGTCTTTTTTTTTTGGTCCTTTATAGCTTTTTAGCCCCTAACCACGACGATATATTCTTTTGTTCTTTCCTCGTGCTTCAATTGAGTTTATTCGTTTTTGATATTTTCAAAAGTTTATCGTCAAATTTGATCCGAACATTTGTTCGATCGGAGATCGTAAACGGTATGAAAATTGAGAGAGAGGGAACTATAGATGGTGGTTTTACAGTACCAACGGATTGCTCGTGTTCGTATTTACAAACGAACTGCAGAAAGCTGTGCAAGCTCCGGATAACAAGCCGCTTATAATGTCTCTGAACGATATCGGAATGGCACTCTGGTATTGGTGTACGTTGCATGCGTGTGATGTACATATACATGTATACATCCAGGTATATGGATGCTTAGCAAAGTGTAATACCCATTCATTAGTGTTTGTTGAAGTACCTAATGTCATCATATTACGAATTTTACACCAATACGTAACGTATACCCGACGCGACGCATCGAGAGTATTGAGAGGCACTTGTGAAACTATATTAGTATCAAACCAATTTGAAATTTACGCTTTCAAGATTATGCCACTAAACTATATTGACAGTTGAGTTGATCAGCTTTCAATTAAATGGTCTATTATATGTATTTATGTACTATTAATGCCGTGTAATTATGACACAGCTATACAGTTTGAGGAACACGTGATATCATCTTATGTACGGAAAATTTTTAAAACTTGCGAAGAAACATGAATACGTCAATTAAATTGAGGTAGGAATAAATCCCATCGAGATACCCTTGATTTTTCACTTTTTGCAGCGATAAATTGGCGATAACTCGATCAATTTTATAGTTGGATCAATTTGGCTTGCGGATTCGGATTCCTGGGCTCAAAATACATAAGAATACACCCTGAAAATAAATTTAAAAAAATTTTGATTTTTGACCCCAAAATCGGAAAAATCTAAGGTATACCCCTTTGGATTTTTTCGATTTTTGGGCCAAAAATGAAGTATTTTTAAAATCGATTGTAGGACACTTTTCTTACGTATTTTGATCTCAGGAACACGAATCCGTCAATCAAATTAAGCTAAGAATAAATCGCATCGAGATATCTTCATTTTTTCACTTTTCGGAGCGATAAATTGGCGATAACTCGATCAATTTTATAGATAGATCAATTTAGCTTTCAGATTCGTGTTCCTGAGGTCAAAATACGTCAGAAAAGTGTCCTACGATCAATTTTAGAAATACTTCATTTTTGGCCCAAAAATCGAAAAACTCCAAAGGGGTATACCTTAGATTTTTGTCGATTTTGGGGTCAAAAATCAACATTTTTTTAAATCGATCGCAGGACACTTTTCTTACGTATTTTGACCTCGGGAACACGAATCTTTCGATTAAATTAAGCTGAAAGAAAATCCCATTGAGATATCTTCATTTTTTCACTTTTCAGAGCAATAAATTGGCGATAACTCAATCAATTTTATAGATAGATCAATTTAGCTTTCAGATTCGTGTTCCTGAGGTCAAAATACGTAAGAAAAGTGTCCTACTATCGATTTAAAAAAATGTCGATTTTTGACCCCAAAATCGACAAAAATCTAAGGTATACCCCTTTGGATTTTTTCGATTTTTGGGCCAAAAATGAAGTATTTTTAAAATCGATGGCAGGACACTTTTCTGACGTATTTTGACCCCAGGAACACGAATCCATCGATCAAATTGAGCTAGGAATAAATCCTATCAAAATATCCTCATTTTTTCACTTTTCAGAGCGATAAATTGGCGATAACTCGATCAATTTTCTAGATAGATCAATTTAGCTTTCGGATTCGAATTCCTGAGATCAAAATACGTTAGAAAAGGGTCATACGATCGATTTAAAAAAATGTTGATTTTTTACCCCAAAATCGACAAAAATCTAAGGTATACCCCTTTGGTTTTTTGCGCCAAAAATTAAGTATTTTTTAAATCGATTGTAAGACGCTCTGCTGATGTATTTTTTCGTGTACAATCGAGAGATACACGCACACATATATATGTATATAATATATATACTATGTTCCCAGTCTCACGGTGAATGGGATGTGAACGGTAAACGGGTGAATGGTGAGCGGTGTAGGAATGATGATGATGACGACGATCGTCATTGCCGTACTTTTTTTTTCATTTCATTTCGTCTCGCATTACTATGGGAAAGAAGTTGCTCCGAAACTTGTTATATTCCGTATAGCTATACGTATACGCGTAACGATAACCAGATACCGATACTGGATATCGATACACGTGATGCAGAAGTTGCGACGAAGCGCCTTCGTCGTGAGATGCACTGCAAAGAACACACGTCGTAGTCAACTTACATCTTCTCACATATTCGCGAACCTACAGACTGTACTGCGGAAAAGGATCCGCATCGTCATCGGGATTTATAGGTATATCTCGGTCTTTCTCGGTGTGGCTTTGTAAACTCGATATTTTAACTCATCGTCGATGTACAAACGTAATATACCCTGAACAGCTAATTGATCGCTGTGAGAATCGGTCACACTTTTATTCTCACTCTTCTGGTCTTGTCCACATGACATTGAGAGTCGGTCGTAATGTCAAGACGTTTATTTTACGGTCCGATATAGTCCGCGGTCGTCAAATAGAAACCGGAATAACGATGTTCCTCATCGATGTGGTCATCAGCGATGACAGCCTTAATCTTTTTCCCTTTTGAGTTTTGATCCGATAATCCTGAATGATTAAATACAGCCGAATAATCCTAATAAAATGGTCATGTCTTGGGTTATTGAATTTAAAATAATTCGTCATTCGAATTGCAGATGATTTTCGGCATTTAAATTATTGACAAAATTCTCAATTGATTCAACAATAAATTATTTCAATTCATTTTAATAAAAAATGAAGTAAATTTTGTCTCAAGATTATCATCAATCTTGATTTAGGGATATTTTATCAACGTGAGTTCCAAGTTGAAGGTTCAAATGTGATGATCACGTTATGCAAATACCGATTCCCCCACCCCGCCGACACCCCCGGCGTATGATTGGTCGATATGATTCCGAATCTGGACGTAATTCAGTTTACTATCAGAATCGCTCATAAGTTGTACGCTCGTGTTGACGATGAGTCGAGAAACTTGAAGGAAGGATGTCGTTGGTTGATCAAACCGCTTTGATAAACGTCTATAGTATAACGCACTGTGTAGTGCTTGGTTTCACTTTGTTCAACAACAAGAACAAGAACAACAACGCAACGACCGACCACCTCTCTTCATGGTTATAGGTAAGAGATGTGTTTCTAGTGGGTTCTCCTTACATAGCATGTATATTGTAATTATTGCAGCGGTTTTCTTATGCCCGTTCCCATAGCATTAAATCAGCCTTATTCTTATCAATTCCAACAATCCACGCCATTATTCTCATTCTGGGATAATAATATAATGCGGTGACTCCCATTATACCCTAGTGTATAAGATTTCTACACACAATGACGAGTCTTTCCTTTTTTTTTATTCAGCTCTTTTTTTTCCTTACCTTAGAGTCCACCTATATGGGCACCATAACCCCAAGTATTCCTAGTCCAGAAATCCCCGTGCAATGCACGTCGGTCGAAATTCATTCATGAAAAATTAAATTTCCGTATTCCTTTCGCTCTTGCTCTTCACCCTCCAAACGGTCAATATCTGTAGTTCTCATTTACCTACTCATGATAGTTTCGAAAACGGAAATACCTATTCCCGTTTAACAGATCAGATTTGATCGCTCCTCGGTGCGCGCATGGAAAATGTTACTGGAAACGCTTTCAAACTATTTTCAACGGGCATTTACTCACCAGAATCTAAAAGGCTGGCAAACTAATCTAACAATCGGACACACTATTGTCAGGGCAAATTAATCTAACAAACATGAATAGTAATTTGAAACGTCAGAGTTCTGCTTGATGTTTCATGACCTTAAACTCTTGATTCTCAATTCTACGTTACTATAGTTGTTGTTATTATTATTATCACTTCCGGTATAAATCGCCCTCTGTATCATGCGAATATTAAAGAATATAGTGGATTTTTCTATTTCTACAACAAAAGTCTGAGGATCCAAATAGAGGCTCTTTCTTCTCTCTCATGATCATCATCGTTACGATATAGAGTCGACTAGTCGACACAGTCGGTGAACCGCATAGCGATCACAATTTCTCGAGGCACTAGTCGGGTTATACCTACCAAATGACTGGCTACTTGCCCTGCCAAACCGGTTTTCCTTCTACGCTGTCACGGAGCAAAGTTTCAAGTGTATTCGACCAGCTATCCCTCTTTCTTTCTCTCTCTCTCTTCTTATTTCGGACCATTTCCAACAACTTTTTTCTCTCTCTTCGTGGCCCACGCGTATGTATCTCCGTCATCGTCACGCCGCGCCACGCGACGTCGAGCGCCGATCGTCTGCAGGGGGAAGAGGACGTCATCGGTGCACCTGCAGTCCCATTCCGAGTCCCAGCGTCTTTACTCCCCCTTCACTTCTGCCCCTTCCACTTTTCTGCCCCCTTACCCTTCGGGGACCCACCGTCTTCGCTCGACGTTTCTTCTCGGAGCGGGCCCAATCCCAGGCCGCCGCCGTTCGGAGTAGCGTAGAGTCCATTAAGAAGTTTGGTGCGAAGGAGCGAGAGAGAGCCAGAGAGTGAGAGGGTAATATAAGTGGGAGGTTGTAGTTGTAGTTGTAACTTGGGAACAGCTTTGCCCATCATTCACAGAAGCCAATCTCTTACACTATAATATATAACTCTTTACTATAGATATACGTACCCACCTTAGACTAGTTACGATTCAACTTGCCTCTTCAGGGTCAACTTCATATCACGTTCACGTATAATACGTTATAACGCGACAATTATTCTCGTATGAATATTTATTTTTATTTACTTCGTTTTTTTTTTCTTCTTTTCATTCCTTTTCTTTCGTTTCAATTCTTGCCACGAATAAATTATTGCGCTTGTTGCAATTACTGTATTTACAATAATTGCTGTGGGGGGATGAATAATTACTGTTTTACTTTAACCAAACTAATTATTATAAATACGAATTAAAAATCATTCTACTGTATGTACTTACATGTATGGTACCTCGTTAATTTATACGTGTGTGTAACTCGAATTGCTTAACAATTGCCTGCATAATCTGTAACGTTCTTACAATTTTCATCAAACGCCTTCCAACTTTTAGTTATTTGTTCGTTATTGTTGACGTCATCATTATTACTGGGATTATTATCGTTATAGAGAGAAAGAACACTTGGCACATATAAAAATGGCTATGGGATTATATCGGTCCATTTAAAACACTGGGAAATATTCAAATCATGTGGATATTCACAAGTAAAAAAAAAATACAATTTTTTTAAAAGGGAAAAGAAAACGAAGAAAACGAATCGAAAAAAATAAAATCATGGTATAGGCGAGAACTGAGCACATCTGGTGCGTGTTATATATATACATGTATTTATAATATATACATACCAACCCCTACATAAGTTATAACTCGTCGGTTCGCCCTCGGAAACTGTTCTTTGTTTTTTCATTCCTTCTTTTTGTTCTTTCAATTTTTTTCTTTAGCTTCCGATATAATTCTTTCTGTAATGTAATTTACAAATTCGCTTTCTTACGCTAATTCTCACCACGTTCGAAATATGTCGTTCATTTTTCTGTACGATGTATACGCACATTTTATTTTTGTATTTTAATTTTTGTAAATTGGTGTACCTGGGTATTTTTTTCTTTTTTTCATCTGTCGCGCTTTGATTCTCTATCTCTGATGACGCGTATCGCAATATGTATGCGAACGTAGTATAGAGGCAGAAGGGAATGAAAAAATAAAAAAATAAATCAACAAAAAGTCACTACGGATCTAGGAAAACGTGACCAAAAGTTGTAAATCGGTTCTACAGCAGGCTGTTTTAATCCGGACTATACTACCAGCAGCAGCAGCTCTTTCGTACTCCTCTCTTCGTCCCTCCGCCCCTTTCTTTTTTTTTCTCATATAACCATCGAGTTCACGTATTTATATCCGCTTATCGGATTACGATTTAGCTGCTGGTACAGGTATCGCTGCTGATGTTACGCTGTTAGAGTGGTTACGAAGGTAACTATAACTGACCAAGCACTAGGTGATTAAATAATATTATTTTTTGAATTTTTATTACATCCAAAGCTATTAGGTCTATTACCATTTTTAACCCTATCAACAAAATGTGTACATTCTCAACTCCAGAGTGATAGAAATCTCCATATCCTCGCGCGCTTGATTACTGGAAATAAATGCGTAATTAATGGAATCCAAATCTGATAACTAAATTGATCTATCTGCTGAAATGATCCAGTAATCGACAATTTTTTCAATATCGGAGTAGAACAATTTAGATATCTCGGTTGGCTTTCGTCGTATTTGATTTTTCCGATTTTCATTTTCGCCTCTGGAATCGAAAAAAAATCAAAGGCTATGAAATTTTTCAAACCGTTCAGCTCGGACTAAAACCAATGAAAATATCTTACCCATGAAATGCATACGTACAGAGGGTTATCTTGCAAGGCTTGCTTGACTCCTGAGAGTAAAGTTGCATGAATAGAATATACATCCCTTGGGAATAGTATGTTTGGCACAGATGTATCCGTACATACATATAATATATAAAATACATACCGCGCGGTACATAAGAGGGACGGTTGAGTCCGAAACACTCGAAATATTACAAAAAAGATGGAATAGAAAATGAAAAATAAAAAATGTAGAACGCGAACGACAAAACGTCAAGAGAGCAAAACGCATTAATAACTGAACAAAAGAGATCCTTCAGTATCCAAATTTCTCCACTTACACGTATGTATAGTACCTCTCGGTCCTTTGAAGTTTCTTGATTTTGTTTTTTTTATTTATTCATTTTTTTCACAATCTCTTCCATGCGTGTCGTATTTCGTATTACCTATTCCGTACATGAAACACTCGATACCGTCGGCATATATTGCGAAAAAATTTTCTGCAGGGATCGGTAGAGTAGAGAGGGTGTGATAAATATAACCTTCGTCCGGTCACCGGGACAAAAAAAAAAGCAATGGCGACATTGAGAAAAAATAGAAAAGAAATTCAGGAGACAAGACAAACAGAAGAGCATGCAAAGTTCCTGCGAAAAAGAAAGACTGGGTAAAAAAATGTTTGCTTTATTTTATTGTTATTATTAAATTTTTTCAATTTTTATTGTCTTTTTGTTATTCTTTTTTGAGCCCGCGAGGGATGGCGAGGGAACGAGGTGATGTAAAAAATAGAAGAGAAAAAAAGAGCGTCAAGGGGGGGGTTGAAGGGTGGAAAAGTGAACAATAATATTGCTCCGGGAACGATAATTGCTGGATGTCCTTCGGAGAGTGATGGTAGTAGTTGGTGTGGTGGTATTATAAGGAGAGGTTAACGTACAACCACCACCCTTTTCACATCGTGTCCGTGTTAAGCGGGGACGACACCCTTAAACGTAGATAAAGACGGGCCGATTGTAAGAGAGAAACGGAAAGAGAGAAAAAAAATATTAAAGAATAAGGGAGGAGAGAAGAAAGGTTGTGATAAAAAAAAAGAAGAGAAAGGGTAGGGAGGGAATGAAAATGTATAGAGCGGAAAAGAAGATGGAAAAAGAAAAAAGATAGACGCTCTACCTTTCACACGTACATAAGTAATACATGTGTAGTAGGTATAAAAGTTCTGCAAAAAGGGGTAGTTTAGGGTAGTTACAGTCGCAAAGGATCGTGTAGGGGTGGTGGGGTTCCGTGGCACAAGCTAAGTGGGATTTGATTAGACAATGAAAAAAAAAAGAAGCGAATAAGATAGTAAAAATTAAGGGTTGAAAAAGAAAACTCGTTTCTTGTACGCGTTTTGTTCGTAAATGGAAAAATAATAAATCGATCGTCCTCCTCATTGAACTGCAGGTCCTTACCTTGCACGGTATAGCACAGCGCGTGGTACGGTAACGTTTTTTTTTTTGTTTTTTGCAAACACCAGCTCTGCGGATTTTTTTGGCGAATCAATCTTGGATGAGAAATGACAGATTTTTGGGGGATGGGACGTAAATGTCAAAAGAGAAATATAGATCCGTATGTACATATCGTACACGTATGTACACATCTATATGTATAATATCACGTGATCGATCTTCTCTTTTAACAACCAGAACTTTATGTGCACACCCATACAGTTGGATATTATATTTACGATAAAATACGACCCTCGCGTCATCTAATGCGTGTAACGCAAAGGAAAAAACTGAAAAAAAATGTAAAGAAAAAGTCCTTCCCAAACTATCGAATAATAATTACCTATTCCCGTAGATACCTTATAATGTATTTGGAATCTGGTCCGAGGATAAGAAAGAAATGAAATAAAAACGAAAGAAAAAATAAATGGTCGAAGGATTTTGGTCGATGAGGATAAAGGGTTGCGGGGGGTTGGAAAGTACGGTGGTGCAGGTCGTAGGTCGAATGTTGCGAGGGGTTGGGCGTCAGAAATTGGGAAATCGGGGATGGGAAGAGGTGAATAAATGGGAGAAACAGAGGAGCAAGGGGAGGAGGTCGGGGCGTTCAGGGAGACGAGGAGGGATGTTTGCAGTGCTGCAAGAAAGGCGCGGTATACAGTGGCGTCGAGGGGGTTAGTGGGGTCGTGGTAGGGTGGTAGGCAGTGGTGGCTCCCGAGAACCACGCAATCTACATCTTAAACAGGTTGAGCTCGGGGTCGACCGACTATGGTAAGAGGGAACAGAAGGATGGGGGAGGGTTGTTTTGTTCCTCGGTTTCTTCTTCTTCTTCATCTTCTCTTTTCCCTCCATTTTTATCTATTTTTTTTTTCTCTTCACTTCTGTTTTCCTCTTATTTCTTTCCCTGTTTTCTCTTCTACTTCTTCGGTCATCACCGCTGCTGCAACTCCTGTGAAATTAAACGTTGAATTGTTTAACGATGAGAAAATATTTTAAGATGCGTATACAACAGGGTGTGCGTCGTGGTAATTTAACTCACGAAGGAACGTCGAGACGCTCGTCGTCGTTACGAACTTACGAAAAACAAAAAAAAAATATCATCCCGTCATCTCACCTACCCGTATTACCACCCCTATTTTAAATTCATACGTAACACCTGCGAGATATACATTTTAACAGAAATGTATACTACCTGAACCTATGTACGCTCTTCGATAAATATCGCATCTGAGATACCGTCGTAGAGAAAAAAAAAACGAAATTTCATCCCCCTTTTTTTTCTCGATCTCTGCATATACGTTTTTTTATCGGCAATCCTGCTTTTTTGGATCCTTATGTCTTTTTCCTCTTTTTTCATTCGATTCTCAGACGTGCTGGCCTACGGTTACCTGCAAAAAACACGTTGACAATGTAATTGAAAAATAAAAAAAAATTCGAAGCAACAAAAAATCGACAAGTTCAACAACGTCTGCCAATTTTAACATATGATAGAAAAAAAAAAAAAATTTTTTGTATCTTCTACATGTGTTTCTTTCTCTCTTTTTTTTTTGTTGGTTCTCTTTCGATTCCATCTTCTCTCGGTCGTCTGAAAGTGCGTCTTATAAGTAGGTATCATGTATACATACCAACCTACGCGGATAGGTAGACATCTAGTTGCTAGTTTTGCTCCTGTAATTTTTTTTTTCGTCTTTTGTTTTCCGATGTCCATGTACATACATAGGTATGTGCATACGTCCATCTTCGTTGCTCCCTTTTTTCCACGTTTGCGCTCAAAAGGTTTTCTTCTCTCGTTTTTTTTTCCTTCCTTCCTTTTTTCTGTGTTATTTTTTCTTTTGCTTCCTTTTTTCGTTTATATATAAGGAGAAAGTCTGGTGCGGCGTGAAACGAGACGTACGGGCAGGCGTCGTCTGCGACAGGGTCGAGGCCCCCCCTGACTGGGTTTTGGCGGTGGTGGTGAAGCGAATGAGAATTGAGAAGAGAAGAGGGCAAACTGGGTGGTGGTTATAAGAGAGGGAATGGGAATGGGAATGGGAATGGGAACGGGGGTGGAAAAAGCGATTTGATGAGACGAGGGTTTATTGAGTGTTACCCAACTAACCCTCGCACAAAATACATGCGGTATACGTATAGAAACAACCCCTCCCCCCCTGCCCCTCCCGCCCCCGCCACCCTTTTCTAGATAGTCCGCGACCGCCTTCACGTCAAACTCAACCGCGGCGGACAACCACTTAAATACCTATAACAAACAAAAGTAAAGGAACATAAGAAGAAGAAAAAGAAAAAGTAAAAGAAAAGAAAAAAAAGCGAACAACTTTTAGGTGTTAGGGCAGAATTGAGATGGGAGAAATCTATACATGGAATACCCCACGTATTTACCAAAAAACATATACTTATATCGCGAAATAAATTCCGTAAACAGTTTTTCTTTTCTACTGATTTTTTTTATTTTTTATTAACACGCGTATATATACAGAGAAATTGCTTCGGAAATTGATCCTTACAATTCTGAAGAAAAAGGATATAGGGGGGCATTTTATTTGTACTTTACATGAAATGAAAAGAAAATAAAAGTTACAAAAAAGGAATGATTCAATGTTCCATTATCCTGTACATAAGGTGGTAATTCGCTTTTTGCAATTTTTTTTTTTCTCTTTTACACAACCCCGCATGTTCGGTTAGTCGGGGTCAAGGGTAGGAGGTGTGAAGGGATTTTTGAAGCGTTCTCCTTTTTTCATTTATCGCTTTTTTTTCCGAGTGCACAGTGTGGATTGAATGAAAAAGGAATGAGTAGAATAGCAATGGGAGGATGTGAGGGTAGGGAAAAAGTTGGGGGTGAAATGGAGGGAGTATTAGTTACAGAAGAGTAGTCTTGATTGGGTAGCAATCAGCGTCGTCTGCGGGGTAAATTATTGTTTGCCATGGAGTCGATGTGTATACATGTATAGACGGATAGATCGTCCGTTCGCGAAGTAAGCGCGAGTTTGTCGAAGAAGACGAAGGAAAAGGAGGAGGGAAAGAAGTAGAAGAAGTGGAAGGAAAGTAAAGGGAGGGAAGAGACGAGAGATGAAAGTCTGCGAAGGCGTCGGAGCGTTAGAAGAAGCGACGTAGATGTCGACGTCGACGTTGCTAGGCGTCGGGACGCTCGCTCCCTTGACCTCACCTCGCCTGCCCACCCCTACCAGCTCCTCAAGATATCGCTTATACCATTTCATGCTCTCCTACTCTGATATCTGCTCGCCGGAGTTTTGGAATCTTATGATTCGATTACCCACATCGCAGCTGTATATCAGTTAGAACGTGAAACAAGTCGCGTATACACACCGTCTCTCTCTCTCTCTCTCTCTCTCTCTCTCTCTCTCTCTCTTTCCCCATTTCTCTTCTCATCCCCCGAAGAATATCCCCATCACAACTCTCTTTAACTCGCACGCTATTTGATTCATCAATTATATATGTGTTGCTGGGTTTACTTTTTTCTTTCCTTTGCTTCTTTTTTTCTTTTTTTTTTTTTTGTATTTATCTACTTTAGTCTCGACATCTTCATCCCTAATCTGATTTAACGCGTTTTACGACACCGAGAGAGAAGAGAAAAAAAACGGAAAAAGTAAAAAAGTTGAAAATGAAAAGAAAAAGAAGAAGAAAAAAAAAATATATGTCTCGGGAGGGTGAACTACCCTTGAAGTTATGCTCTTTCTTTTATGACGTCGGGGGAAAAGAAAATTTAAACTACGTTAACCGTTACGAAGAGGTTGATATTTCCATCTTAAAACAGCTGCCACTACTTTATGCAGTTTTTATGCACGGTCTGCGAGTATTTATTGAGTTTATTTTTTATTTTTATTGATTTAATTTCATTTATTTTAATTTCTTTTTCCTTGTGGAAAAAAAAAGTTTTGACGTTCGTTCGAAAGTTTAAACGCGATTCTCGTTTTATTCGTGGCGGAAACATGACAGACCAATGGTGGCAGTTTGCACGGAATATGATAAGAAACGTCGGTGTCATGAAGATATCGCGTGTACACACACCTTTAAATACCTACGTGTTTGTACGTATGTGAGCCAAATAACTGTGAGCGCGGTAAAAAACGCGAGGTGTGAAGTACGCCGCCGACGGAGGGACGAGAGAGAGAGAGAGAGAAATAGAGAAGGGGGATGAAAATTGCAGAACCAACACAGGGAAAAAGCTTGCAAGCTAAACTCGAAACGCTGCTGCTGCTGCTGCTGCCGTAGTCATGCAGGTGTCACAAATTTCGTAGCATGAACACGACCCGTTTTAACGTGTACGAAACGTATATAGGTATGGATAATATATACACGTGTAAGTTGTGTGTGCCTTGCAAGCATACTTCTGCACGTATAGTTTGTATATAGTTATAGCAGCGGCAGCGTTGCAGACGCGCGGCGCAAAGATCGGCGTGAAGAGGACCCGGAGGATGAGAAACGGATGGGAAATGGGAGAGAGAGGATGAGGAGGAAGACAAACTTTAGAAAGGACAACGATAGGGCTGTTTTGTCCCAATGATTTGCAGCATCTGCGCTTAGCACCTACACACCGGTAGAAATAACCACCCGTCTCTACCTCTCCACGTCTTTCTTCTTCTGTTTTTCGCATTCTTACGAAAACGTTAAGGGTTTACGATCTTTCGAACCAAAAAAAAAAAAAATTATTCACCTCGTAATTTTTGGTTGAATCAAAAATACTTCGATTCAATTTTTTTTGCAAACGTTGAAAAAAGTTTCACGGAGAACCCTCATCCGTTTTTCTATGCTCTTCTGCTGTTTTCATTTTTTTTTCTTTTTTTTTTTTACCTTCGGACTCTTTGAACGGGATTGAAAAAGCTCGAATAGATTGAAATCATTTCTGAAGATCTCGGTATTTCAATGGAGTTTCAGATTTCAGATTTTATATTTATATCCGAAGATATGTGTATTCGATGGTATACCTATACATCTTAATGTTGGAGTGATACGATTTTACGAAAAATGAAATTTTCCCTCCGCAATCAAGATTCTATGAGAAATAGAATTTTACCGAGGTACTCCGCAAAGCACGTGTGGCAAATAATTTTTTGGAGACTCGATTCTTCGCGACGTAAATTTTTGCAGAGAGAAAAAAAAAAATAATCGTGTCCTTGAAACGAAAATATTATTCTACAGAGAACGCATATAATACCGTAACTTTTATAGGTTAAGAATTACTTTTATGAGCGGTCCCCATAGGATATTTCAACGTGAATCGAATTCAACTGGTCGTTTCCGACCCCCGTAAAAAAATTTATTGGGCCTCTAGATACCTACCTGCAGCGGTAACTTATCGTACCGACGAAATAAAATCAAATTTTCAAAATCGTTTTAGTGTATCGAAAAAAAAAAAAAATTCTTGGGTGTTACAGATTTCCTGCAATTTAATATTAATTCTTCGTAAAGGTCCGGTCGGAGGTGATCAACCTTGAAAATGAAGGGGTTAGAGTGAAAAAGGATGAGATACATAAAAGGACATTGGTAAACCATCCTTTTCACCCTTTTACTCTTTTAATTCTCAACTAATATAATGACACAGAGTGACACCCTTCGCATGGTTCTGCACCAGGGTGACGGTTGACGGTCGACGTCGAACAGTGACCAAAATTACGATTGAAGGGCAAAGAAGGGTGAATAGCGTACGCAGCGGGTCGTGGTGGACGTGGTAGTGGTGACGGTGTTGGTGGTTGGCATGCCACCCCCTGTGCGAGTGAGAGAGCGAGATGACAGGACGCCATGGCGAAAGTTCAGGAAGAGCAAGGGAACGACTGCCTCCGAGCCCCACCCGCTTCCAACGCGATCAATACACCCCCGCAAACCGACCAACGTGCCACCTTCGTACAGCTACCTTCGTACAGCTAGCTAGCTAGCTAGGCTACCTTCAGATCCGACCGACCGACCGACCCGACCACCATTCTATCCCACTCCTTTCCATACCACCACCACCACCACCATTACCGCCACCGTCACTAGGGCGCCGGTAGCCTACGGACCAAAAAGCACCCTTACCACTTCTTCGCTATATTTCAACCAACATCCTCCAAACACCATCCAAAATCTGACGTCACAGAACCAGATGCACCACTGAAAATTCGACAAGTTCGACGTAACATACTTTCCAGAGAGAGATCTGGTGCGGTGACGGATAGTTCAAGTAAAACTAGAGAGAAATAGACAAGTTTGGTAGTACGTAAGAAAAAGTTAGCTTTCCATCTGGATGCTAGCTGAGCAGCATCAGCACCCGTGATCAGGATCGGTCAGTGACGAGGGTTTTGCAGTTGGATGTAGTAGGAGTCCGAGGTACCAGTTGAGTCTGTGGTAGAATCGGGGCAAAATTGACAATGCTATCGTTGGCTATTTGCAGTCCTGGTTGGCGAAAAGGGAGAGAGATGGATCAGGAGAAGGGTGGTGGGGTGGTGGGGAGTCACCCCTGAAATTCTCCTTCCATTTCCAGCTCTTCTCTCTCTATCCGTGAAGCTGGTTTCTACTATATCTACTTCACGTACATAGCTATGCAGCCAGTAGCACCGTTGAATAGGCCATCGAACACAAAGCTTCCACGAAGGAATGACCAATTGGGTAGAATCTACAATCTACCCTGATACTTCGCCAACTACGAACTTCGAATTTCAATATATTTTCTGCAGAAAATTGGTGCCACCGAACTGGACAATTTTCACTATATATTTTTCTACTTCTTCGACTCTCTTTCTTTTTCATTCTACAATACTTTTATTTTTGGATTATATTTCCGACGGATATTGAAAAAAAAAGTATTTCGTATCGACAAAGATAAAAACAGTGTTCCGAAATCGGTGTTATCAAACTGAAAATTTTTTACAACACATCATGTAGTTTTTATCCTACTTCTCGAGTGATTTTGGAAATACTTTTGCAGAAGAAAAAATTCGATCTCGTAATCAATGATCTTAGAAGGAGCAGAAAAAAAAGAAGGAGAAGAAGAAATATAATTTTCTATTTTCAATCTAGAAAAATCCACGTGTCCAAGTTAATCAGTTGAATTGAAATAGTAAGATGGTAGTGAAGGGGAAAAGGTGGGTTTAGTGAAAATGATTGATGAATAATTAATAGGATGTAATAGATTGGATCTTATATCTATATATGTATATATATCTATATAAGCCGATAGGGAGAGGCGAGGCGAGGCGTTTTCTTTGTTTGTTCTCGAAGAGACGTGATTCGGGTGAGTTTATTAGGTGATGAAGGAAGAAAGAGGGATGAAAAAGGGGGAAGGAGAGCCTGCAAAGATTGCCAACGAAAGATGCTGCCGGTGCTCCTTCTCCTTAGGAATTTTATTGGGGTAAATTCTTTTAAACGTATATAGTCCGCAGACTCTACGTGATCGGAAAAAAAAAAAAAAAAACGATTATGCGTTACACATATATCTGTAATGAACAAACTGAATACAATTCAAATATCTTTTATTCCATTTTTATTTTTATTTTATCAAAGTCGTGCAATTTCTTTTTTATTTATTTAATTTTCAATATTTTTACTTCTCATTATTGCCTATCAAATTTTGTCGCGAGAAAAATAAATTCCTCAGCTCATACCTTGACGGAAAAATGGAAAAATAAAAAAGTACAAAAAATTGCAAGAAAAAGAAAAAAATGAATGTACCGTTGGTACGGCATAGAATACGCGTCATCGAGGCATTAGCATTCCACCCCTGTGACCGCGCAGCTATCGCCCCGAGACAAATTGGGGGCACCACGTGCAAAAACGTATATCCTTTAAAGCAGCAACATTGGGGGAAAAAAAAAAAACTGGAATGCAAAAAAGAAAAGCTTTGGCGAACGGGTTTTTTCTTAAATTCTTTTTTTTCTTTCTCTTATTCTTGTCCTGGCATCCCTCATTTTTTTTTCCTCGATTTTGCTTTTGCCCCTGCCTCCGTCTTCTTTTTTTCGCCTTCTTCTTGGTTCGGTTCTTTTTTTTTTTTTATTTTCCTTGTTCATCGGCCTATTTTTCGTTCCTACCTCAGCAGAAGCAAGCGACGCTGATTGGACGTTGATAAACGACGACGTTGGGCGTCGCGTCGCGTCGCGTCGCGTCTCGGTGATGTAACGCACGCGAGTGGATAAAACAAAACGGTGTGAAACATCCTATACGCGTTCGTGGGCATATCGAATCTTATAATTATTTTTAAAACAACAAAAAAGATGGCTAATTAGTGGGGGAAAACCGATTTTATATTCCAATTTTCTTCACATAGGTACTCCGAAATTCCCAAACCACTGATAATTTTTTGGACAACCTTTTTTCTTTTTTTTTTCCAATCATCATCCCTTGTGTATAAAACTTTATATTATTCAATAACAGCTGACAAAGTATGTAAATTAAGTTTCGATGGCGATTAATTATATGCCGAGCTTATTGAATCGATTTTCCTTTCTCTTTTTTTTTCATCGATAACAGGGAGAGAAAAAAAAAGTATAATGTCGTATAACGACCCTAATTGACTCGGTGTAATTATTTATCAATTTATTATGTCTACATACTTTGTTTCGAGAGTAACAAAAAAAAAAAAAAGTTTTCGAAAAGTGCGCATTAAATATTCACCGTGTTTTTCTTCTCGAACAGCTCTTTCAACGGTGATTTTTTTTAGATTTCATTTTTCTTCGTAATTTTTCGTTTCTTTTTTCTTTTCTTCTTTTTTGTAACATGGCGTCGTACAAGTGATCTGCAGAAAATTGCGCATAACTTTTGAAATAGATTTTTGGAGAACTAGCGAACAGAAGAATATTGAGAGAGCGAAAGGGGAAAAAAAATAAAATGAAATAATAATAATAAGAGGGAAAGAGTATAAAAAGATGGTTCAACGAACGAACTTTGGAGTCACGTCGGCGCCATTTTCTTCACTGGCCAGTTTGATATTGGATATCAGAGAAGAAGAGTTTTTTTTTTCTAGTTTTTTTTAGTTTTTGGCTTTTTTTCTTATTCTTCTTCTCTTACCCTACTCCCAATATCTGCTTCAGGGGTTGAAAATGGAGCTAAGGGTTGTTGGGAATGGCGATGAAGGGAGTTAGGAGAGGGCGAAGGGGGAGGGGGATGAGCTTATCTTCACACGTGTATTACCTATTGGAAACACTTTCGAGTTTTCTGGTAACGGGCGTTTCTTAATCCTTTTCGGTATAATCCAAAGATCACCGTGCCGGCAGCGTCATTCAGAGTTTGCGAGTGAAGGTAGCCGCTGATACTCACCCGTTTATACGACCCACCACTACCGATCTTGTAGCCTTGATATAGCTTACGTAGAAAATTCTAAGACTTCTTGTAGAAAAATTTTTTTTTTACGCATCGGATGTAGGGAAAAGTTTATACTTACGCCATTTTATTTTTATGTTCCAGGTAAGTGTCTTATGATGGTGATATTATATACACATCTATAAGGAAAAAGTGAAGCGAACTCCCCACCCGATGTCCTTGGACCTTTGAACCCCTCCGAGAGGAAAAGGGAGGAAATCGAGGAGATGGAGGAGATGGAGGAGATGGAGGATGTTTTCGATCGATCAGGGGAAACGATGCGTTCCTCGGGACCCTTCCATGCTAGATGGTTCAGACCGGAGGACCGACGACGACGACACTTTCCTTCCCCTTCCCTCAACCCGGCCTCATACCTCCTGCCATCCATGGCTTTCAAATTCACCAATCTCAGAAAGGTAGAGTGGCTTGGTTATTGTCGAACGATCCAAATAGCCCCCGAAACTCGACGTTATCTCATCCTCTATACCCTCACTAGCTCAAACACATCTACCACGCGATACCCATGAAACTAGAAATATTTTACTACCTTGCCCTCCATCCCTTCCCTGGTCAATTCGATGAAAATGAAAATTTGTCGCCCGCTCAAACAGAAAAGGAGC
Source organism: Athalia cordata (assembly GCA_963932425.1). NCBI lineage: Eukaryota > Metazoa > Arthropoda > Insecta > Hymenoptera > Athaliidae > Athalia > Athalia cordata. The sequence continues at coordinate 6,170,040 of OZ010627.1, forward strand.
AAAAAGAAGATACAAAAGAATCACATAGAAACTTTGTGAACAAAAAATCGTCGGACGAAATTACGGATAAATTATCACACGTCTGTAGGTGAGCTTTTTGTAGTTTTTTCCCCAGCTCCCTTTTACTACGGTTGGGAATCTAAATTTTCAAAAAATCGTTGCGAGCCTGCGATGAAATGTCGAGTGAGCAACCAGAGTTTAAATTTTCACCGTGTGCTTTACCCACGTCCAAGTATAATCTTTAAGCCAGCGAAATTATTTATTATAATCCTGCGATGAGCTTTTCGCGATATTACCATGAGATTTCATGCAAACTTCTATCTTCCGAATCCATTTGAAACGAAAAAAAAGGAAAAATGAAAATAGAAATAAAACGAACGAGATCAAATTTCAAATTCTATAGCACGCAGAATTTTTTATCTGCCAAACAGAGCCTCGAAACAAAAGCTCTCTTCAAAGCTTTGATCTGTGAAACGAAATCTCTGTGTATAGTAGAGTGACTCGAGGTATATGTATAAACGGAGTACCGTGAATTAGCGCGATTTATTGGTGAAAATTTCTTCATCAATTCGACATCCAGTAATACGGATGAGGAAACTCCTGTAAAAAAAGTCGAGCTTTCATGTTACTATAGAATCACCAACAATACCAGCAAGTTGTTAGTTTCCCTGCAATCTCACTAGTTCTCTGTTAACCTGCACTGACGCCATGAATAAAACGGTCGCAGCAGCAGCAGCAGCAGCAGCGGTAGAAGTGGAAGGTAGAGTCTAGTACCTCTTCTCGTGCATTTTCTTTCTTTCTTTCTTTTTTTTTGTGGTTTTCTTCATCTTTTTTTTTTTTTTTTTCTTGTTACCCCCCGGTTATTCATATTACGTACGGGCCACCGTGGTCACAATTACCCTTTTTTTGCAATTGTTTTCTCCCATTGTCACGCAACCGCGCGAAAGTATCGCGAAAAGCACCAACGACGATCTCTTCTCTACCTCGCGGAAAAGCGTACCAACAACCAGAACAAGGCTTCCCCGGTGAAGATACAAATAAGAAAAAGAAAAAAAAAAAAACGAACACAAGAAATAAGAAACAATGTAAGAAGTAAAAAAGAAGAAAATCAGGGAGGAAAAAAAAACCCCGGGAGCAATTTCACATGGTAATACATCCGGGCGATATATTTTATATGCGAACAAGTTTTCGATTAATCATTATCAATTCCTTGGGGGGTAAAGGAAGAGAAAAAAAAAAAAAGTAACAAACAAAAAAGTAAAAGAAAAAAGAAAAACGGTATAATAAGCGAATGAAATAAGAAAAAACGAAGATAAAAAAAGCAGAGGAAAATAATGATAATTATTCATATTATGTACCGCTTCTTATTTCTCCTGTTGAAAAACAATCTACATAATATCTCGCGAGGAGGAAAAAGTTTTTTACTTGAATAACAAAGGTTTTTCCGTTAGTTTATAAATTTACGATATACAAGGCGTAAAATAATCATCGACTTCGACAGAAGAGAGAAAAAAATAAGAATTCTTAACGGCCTTCGCTATATCCACCATCCGTTACCATCGCGTGATGAAAGCTTTCGTAGCTTTTGAGGAGCTATAACTCAAAAACTACCGCAGCTCAATCGTTCTCATTTTTTTTTTTCTTTTCCTTTTTTTTCTGTTTTTCCTTTTTTTCTTTTTTGTTACATTTTTGTTGGTAATTTTTTTCCCCTCTACTTTACACGCACAAGCCTCGGATCGCGTATCAGATATAAAACTCGCGGAGGTTGTACCGGAGGTTAAAGGTGCTCGTAGCGGTGCGGCAGAACGGGGCTGATATTTTAATATAATATAACGGACACCGCCTGCCAGGGATCTTAAATAAGAAATGGGGCCCCCGTTGGGGGTTTTCGGGCTCGTCAGTATTTGTTCCCTTATACGATATTGCACGCGCCTTTGCCCGTTGCCTCACTATATTCTCGTCCACAACCAAAGCACACCGAACTTATCCTTACGTCTACGTCTTCGTCTTCGTCTTCGTCTCCGTCTCGCTATATGGGCTTGTTCTCTGCTGTCCGTTACTCTTGACAACTACTAAATCGCCTCCAAGACGACGCTATTCTCTACAGCAATTTTTCAAATACTCGCGTCTTACTCCTCATCCCCTATTTTCATCTCTTCTTACGTGTATATATATTTCGCAACAGCTACCCCCCCCCCCCCCCACCCTTCCTTCTTCATCTACTTCTTATTTTCATCTCATCTTTTCGTTTTTTTTTTTCTCTTCTCCCTTTCTCTCTCGGGACTGAGAAAAATACGCGAAACAAGTTGATCCTGTACGGTACCACAACCGAGACAACCGCCACTTCGGTTCAACCAAACGAATGAACGAATAAACGAACGAACCGGAGCTGGAAATTAAGTAAAAATAAAATTCGACGAAATTAAATGAAAACGCCAACGAACACGCCAGCTCGCGCGGTTTCCCCGGGATATTATTTAATGGCGGCCGACGCGTTTTTGAGTCCGGGGGAGAAACAGGATCATCTCTGTAAAAATTGTGTGTCCAACACCTCGTAAAAGCGAGAAAAAAATTCGTCTCGATGCATTTTTTAACTTTAGATTGTAAACGCGGACTAAAACGTGACGATATTTTTGCGCGGAATGACCTCGTTCCGTCCACTAATGGAATTGAAAAGATCCAGCCCCTATATATCTGGATAGAATAACCTGACAAATAACAAACCTCTTTACACTTCATACCAGATGTGAGTGCGCAACACGTACCACGTATATATCATAGGTGCACGTAGATCCTGCAACTTTTCAAAAATGAATGAAATAAAATAAGATAAGATAAAATAAAATGAGATGTTTCGGTTCGGTGAGGAGTAAACGAAGAAAGATTAGAAAAAAAAAGGGAAGATAGAAAGAAGAAAACAGCATGCAGAGAAGTATACCGGAGGATTAAAAGCAAAATTGTAAGACTCCTGGGGGGGTGTATGGGCATACCTGTATCTTGGAATGGATTCCTTTGATACGAACTCGATACCTTGTAGCGATCGTTCTTTGACCGTATGTATCTTTGAGGTATATCTATAGCAGATGTATTCTCGAAAACAATAGGGTAGAAGCCGAACCTCATCGCAGGAGAGTTAAACGAAACGGGTACCTATACCAAAGTATTGGAGTACCCCGATGGAGTATACAGTATAGGATTCTTTTCCACGTTAACATCTGAAGAAAAAGCAAGGTAGATGTCGTCAAAGATCGGCTACCATCACTAGATCCACAGTCGTTGTCTTTCCTCCTTCTATTCTTCTTCTTTGTCTCCGTATTTTTCACCGTCTGCATGTATCGGTGGTATAAAGTTGGAATGTCGGAAGAGGTCGCAGATGAGTCTTCAGCTTTGGCTCGGGCTCGAAGCTTTTCATTCCCGATCCCGCGGCGCCCTTGCGCCTTCCACTTTTCATCCCCTTCTTCCCCTTTTCTTTCAACGTCGTCTCTTTTTTTTTCTTCTTTTATTATTTCCATATTTTATTTTATTTTATTCTATTTCCCCCCCCCCCCCCCCCCCCCCTCTTATTCTTTTTGCTTTTACTCTCTGTGAATTTGATGTAGAGCCGCGCGTATGTGTCGACGTGCTCACGTGTGTAACGTACGTGTAATACGTATGTGTTGTACACGTGAGGTGGTGTTGTCTGATGCTTCGCATTGGAGAGCCCTCTAGAGTCTCGGGCGCACTCTGCAGATCTCCTGGTATAACAGCGCCGGCAGCACCCACCACCGCCGCGCCGCGCCGGAATAAAAAAAAAAAAGGAAAAAGGGGGATGAAATAGTCGCTGAAACAGACAAACGGACGGAAAGACAGACAGACAGACAGACAGACGTAAAGACGGAAAGTCGGAAAGACAGACAGTGAGAGAAGAGAGGGATGAGCTTTACGCGACATAAGCCGGCATACTTGATACATCTTGGCGGATGCGACTCCTCTTCCTCATCCTTCTGGTTTTACACCTACATACCTATGTGTATGTATATATATATAGAGTATTATGTGCATATATGTATACGCGGGATGACTTCTATGCGCCGGTATACATACAGAGACATAGAGATGCTGCAGAGGTTTTGAATCGCGTATAATAAACAAGATCTCAAGATCTTGGAGCAAGTAAAATTCCCGAAGAAGAAAGAAGAGCGAGTAGAGAGCTAGAGAACGAGGGTGGTGTATAATATAAGGTGGTGGAAATGATTCTTGTTCCGTAATTCTTTTTTTTTTTACTTCTTCCTCTTCCTTTTTCTCTCTTTTTTCTCGCTTTCGAAAAATGTGGATGAAAAAACTTAGAAAAAAAGGTAAAAGAAGATGAAAAGGAAAATATATATATTTTCATCTCGTTTTGCCCGAGTCGTACCTCGGGCGAAGGTGGGTTTTTGATCTTGGAAAACAAGTAGGTACGCAAGAGGGACAAATGGAGAGATTTGTGCACGGGTACGTACATACCTGTGACACAAGGTGGATGAAATTTATAATTCTGTTTCTTCACCCCTCGCACCAATTTCGAAAAAATTTCATTCATAAAACCTTCCGCGATTGTTTTTTCTTTCTTTCTTTCTTTCTCTTATGTACGTCATTTGGAATATATTATCAACGTTCGTCATGTTTGAGCGTAGAATTTTTGAGATTTGTTTTTCTCAATCTTCTCAGCATCCCATTCGTTGCAGATTTATTGTAGCGTTTAAACAGCGCATTATATATCGAGCCAAAAATTAGATCCGCGATCAATTTGACTTGCTGCAACTTATAATCACTACACAAAGTTTTCCGGTCTTCCGAAGGATCTCCGCTTCTGGTTTCTCAATTTTACTATGTAAACCAACACAACGGGAACAACGAAGGGAAACGTATTTAGGGAAAACAATGCTATACCGGTAAAGTTATGGGTGTTGAAAATGGTCGGGGTGACTTCAGGGGGGTTGGAAATGTAGGGAAGGGGGTTCAGAAACAGAATTTTGGCGCCCTTTCCGCCAACAAACTTTCCAATACAGAATCTATACATTGTACGTATACACTTATGTTCCGCATGTTCGTGTGTACAACCCAATATATACCTCTCTGTGTATATAAATAGGTATAATATATGCGACGGTTTATTGTACATATACAATAACGGGGTGTTGTTCCTTGACCCGATAATTCCTTCAACAAAATTAGACACACGCAGCCTATACGTACGCGTACACAACGTTCCTGTAACTTATGGTTTGATACAAAAGCTCCCCTTCAGCCCTCCCCGTTAATATAAAGCATGGGGTTGTAGTGAAATACATATACATGCATACCTGCATGTACACATACGTAGAACGAGGCGATTCTGCAGACGATCAGTTGCCCGTTTCTCAACACAGCTATTGCATTGTTCACGAGCTGACCTTTCCCATTTGCTACCCCAGTCCCAATCCCAAAACCCGAAGCAACATTCAATGTATAGTTTATACCGAGACTGTACAATTTGCAGTGCCTAAATAACTTTTGATTATATGATTTAAGGGATTATGGTATATGGGAATACCATAGGTATATTACCATGGCGATAATAAGCGATGGGAGTTGAAATATCGTGGGGTTATTTTTTGACCCCCGTAAACTAATATCGGTTCGAATTGAAAAATGAAGACTGAGAATTCTCGAATTTCTGTCATACGTCGTATAAATTTTCGAAAAAAAAAAGAATATCATTACTCGGAATTTATGCGATATCAAATTTCGTGATTTCGATCATCGTTTGATAGCTGTTAACAATATCGTAATTATTAATTTCAAAATTAGTAGTAAATCGTAATTGAATATTGACTTTTTGACGTTCCGTTGAACGTGCCTTGATTCATGGAACATGATTCCCATAGGTATGTTTGTATAAAAATGTGTATTCGTACCACATATAATTAGCGATTTGCCTATTGGTTATAATTGGCAAATAGACAGATTTTCAGACTTGCGTACATGAACGAGCGCATGTAGTGCAGATTGATGTGGCACTGGAGAATAAAGGTAAATTGTACACATAGGATAAAATCAAATTGGAGGAATAAATATGTTATTCGATACATATAAATATAAAATCGAATGCCTCGTGCTCTGAAAATATATACATATATGTATGTTATACATACGAGCACTGCACTGCTTTTGAAAGCAGCGTATCGAGTTTCTATGTATTATATTTGAGGGGTAAAAAAAAAAAAACAACCAAATCAATATATGCCAGTATACAAAAGCTGTCATTAATCCAACTAAACTCACATTATATATTTACAATATACTGCATAAATATATGATGAATTTTTATCATTTATTATGAATATTATGCTGAAAACCGAAATCAAATTTTTCATTTTAACTTGTAAAATTTAGGTCTTATGCCGCCCCAGAATTGATTTGTTTTTTTTTCTTTTTGGTTTTTTTTTTTTCTACTGTAAAGATATTGATTTATTTTTTCGAACGTACTGGCTCTTGTTCTCGATATATCAAGAGACTCGGTAGGGCAAAAATGGATTTTCCCTTCCTTCCCTATCTATCTTTTTGGTAATGAAGTGCGGAACAAGATTTTACTTAGAAAAGGATATTACCTCCCTAGGAAAGAAAAATTCTTTTCTGCATTAGTGGGGGAAGATACTTTTTCACACTAGTGACGAAAGTAAAGTAAAGCATTTTTCAGCTTTCCACACCAGTGACGAAAGTAAAACTTTACTTTCTACACTAGTGACAAAAGTGCAAAAGTGCATTTTTTCACTTTCCACATTAGTGACGAAAGTGCAAAAGTGCATTTTTTCACTTTCCACACTAGTGACGAAAGTAAAAATTTACTTTCCACACTAGTGACGAAAGTGCAAAAGTGCATTTTTTCACTTTCCACACTAGTGACGAAAGTAAAAATTTACTTTCCACACTAGTGACGAAAGTGCAAAAATGCTTTTTTTCACTTTCCACACTAGTGACGAAAGTGACATTTTACTTTCCACACTAGTGACGAAAGTAAAGTAAAGCGAACTTGGCGACGTTTTTTGCACCGATGGTGCTTTGTTGGGATATACGATTTCATTTTAAATTTCAATATCGTCTTCGTAGAAGCTCGAGGTAATATAGATATATACATTTTTCTTATTTTGCTAAATTTTATAAATTTTTTGAACTCGTTCTCCCCCTTCCCCCATTCCCAAATACAACTACATATGTACATCATATGTACCTGAAAAATTTCACCTCAGAATTCGAGGCGGTTACGTAAATATTGACTATACAGGTACGTGAAAACATATAAGGGGGGGGGGGGGGAGAGGGGGCGAAGCGAGTCGTGATCAAGAAAAACAAACAGTCATAATAATAATGAGAATAACGAATCAATTTTCAATTAATTTTATCATAATTAATTGTGAAAATTTTTCAGCGAATTACTTTTGAAATTAAAAATCGTTCGAGCATAATCAAATTTCGGGTATAATATAATGGTACGGGGTGAGGACTATATATGTATATATATCTCGAATACATACCTATTTAAAAAATCGAGAAATATTGTTATTTTTCGACTTTCCCATTTTCCGCCGTCTAGTTTTTTTTAGTTTTTTTTTATTATTTTTGGTTTTCTCTTTAATAAACGCCCCTTGTAAAAAATAGGTACATTATATACTTATATGTATTTCTGCACGACACACCATATGTGTGTACCTATAATATATCATCCCACCATACACGTTGTGAGAATGTATATTACATAGGGTGTAGGAATCGCAAAAGTAGAAGGGTGTAGAGGGGCGGGGGAGGGGGCAGGGGATGGTAGATATAGCCGTGCGAAAAGGTCTTATCCCGCGAGATGCTTGATGGCAGTTTTGCACGACTGCGTTGCAAAGACAGAATTCGCAATCAGTACCGAAGAGAGGAAGAAAAGCGGGGGGTGGAGGGAGGGGGTAGGGGGTAGGGTATCTAAAGAACGAGAAGGAAAAAGGCGGTATGAGGGAGGAATAAAGGGAAAAAGAGAAAAAGCGAAAAAGCGAAGGGTGAAAACGAGGCTGGAAATACCAACGGGGCGAGGGGGTAGCCTCCTTTTCTTCATCTCCTTCTTCTTCTTCTTCTCCCTTTTCTTGCTTCTTCTCATTCTTCGAAAGCCTTTCCACGCATATGGAGAGATTCAAGGTTTGAAGGTTTGGCTGAAAACGAGTCGCTACCCTCCCTATAACCCCCTTTTTCCCCTTTCGCCATTCTCCTCTCTCTCCTCTTTCTCTTCTCTCCTCTCGCTCCTCTTTTTACTCCCCGTTCTTTATTCCCGCCGATCGGGTGCTCGTCGAGATGCGAACGAGAATCCGCTTGCAAATGAATTTTCAGTGCTTCGAAGTGGAACATTTCATTTGCATCGCGCCTATACGTATAGATATACCCGGCAAAAGCTACCCAACGCCATCACCGTGACGAGGAATATGTTAGGTTGCTAGAGTACCAGATTATTTGACAGTTTCCAACGAACGGATGTAATATGAGCACATATTCGGTGTATTATACTATAGCATTGCTCACAAGTATTTATTATACATCATATACACACAATGCAGTTATTTCCATCGGATTAGGCTACCTTCAATTGAAAGGTGTTGAAATTTCGATTCTCGAGTTACACTCTCGATTATTATTTCTCTTTTTCATCACTTCCTTATTTTCGGAATAAGATCATGAAAAGAATTGAGAAAAAAAAAAAAGAAAACCATAATTACAATCGATCGACGAACGATCGATTCGAATGTCTTATAAATTTCTCTTTTTTTTCTTCAATTTCATTTCTTTTTTCCTTGATCTCGTGTAAAAACTCTGGCAAGTAAAGTAATTAAAGAGATTACGATGTATATATAGTGAATGTGGTAGTCGTGGCGGTGGTGTGTTCGTTAGTTGTTATATATGTATAGTTTTCCTGAACTCTGCCACAGCAAGTTCCAGTTTTAGTTCTAGTATTCTAGTTCCTCTTCTTACTCCTTAGATGGTGGCGCGTGTTGCTCTCACTCCTTTCCCAAAAGTTCTGGCAATTAGTAAGGAGAGCGAATAGCTGGTGTACGGTATAACTATACACATAGGGTATATACGAGAAGAAGAAGAAGTGAAGGCCACTTTGTGGATTAGGCCAGAAAGCTGAGGGAGTGTTCTTGGAGTCGCTTACTAAGAAGTACTAGGTCGAATGAGAAACGACAAGAAGACAGGAACGGCGAAACTATATATATATATGTATATATATACCAATTTTCGGGAGCGAATGATATCTCGAAGTAGGAATATATATTATACATACCTATGTATAACCTATAATCGTGATATCCCAAGTAGTTATGCGAGAAGAGAACCTCACTGTGGAGGTTGACGAGGAAAACGGGAACGCAGAGGTTGTCAACGTGACGAACCAGCGAGGCGAAATTCCCTTAGGATTCGAAGCGCGAAAAACCGCGGAAAACCATGTAGAGAGTTGAGTCGCTTTCGATTCTACCTATGTGCATACGCGATGGAATACAGATTGGTAAAACTATGAGCGTATACCACGTGACGTACTATATACCAGAAAATGAAAATGCATCGTCAGCGTTATATACATTAAATCACGAAAGAGCGACAAATTCCGACGTATACCGGTTCTCCGTAGTTTATATACTTTGAAAATACATAAAAAGTCTATCAGGGTATTGAAGATTATACTGATAACAAACTTTATTTCTGCCCCCGTCTACGAGAAGCGGAAGAAAAAATATCTATAGGTATAAATATATAGGAACCGAAACGAAATAAGATAAAAAAGAAAACGATTGGAATGAACATAGGGAAGATTCTTTCTTTTTATTTTTTTCTGTCTTTCCTTCTCCTCCACTTTTGCTCTGCCTATCTACTTATCGAGTTAACGACTTTTTTCGAGGGTGAAATTGAGCATTCCACATATTATCACTTCTTTACCTATACCCCCTCTTGACTCTTGTCGAAAAATTATTTGTAAGTTCAAAAATTTAGGGTTACACGAAATTCTGGATCTTGCCTCTGGATATCGCGACGATGGTCGAAGTGCTAGTTTTTCCGAGTTGTTTATCGATTTTTGATCATCTCCCGTTGCAGTAGTTTGACGCGAATTCGTCTGTAGATGAAGGATCAGGTTATAGGGGAAGGATGTCGTGTACGGCCACGTCAGCCACCGACCTTCGTTTTCGCTCCTTTTTAGTGCACAGAAGGAAAGGAGGGAAATTGGTTTCGCTTGATCGACTACTACCACTACTTCTACTGCTAACCTGCCTCGCTCTACGCTCGTTTTCCTCTTCCGTTTCCTTTTTTCCTTTTTTCTTTTTTTCGCTTCTTTTCTTTTTAGATTTTAGATTTTTTTTTTTGCTTTTTCTTTCACTTTTTTACTTTATATATGTATATCTTTCATACTTTTGCTTCTGCAGCTTTTGCTTTTACTTTTATTATTTTTATTTTCTACCATTTTCGTCTCTCAAAAATAAGGAGTACATAAACCAACCTGCTTCGCCAGTTTTCTCTCTCTCTCTCTCTCGTTATTATACATACCTATATATTTTTTTATTATAAAAGCAGCAACTCTACGCCAAAGACTCAGACGTCGACGACCTGACGACGCGACGCTTTGCGTTTTTCCATTTTTATTCGTCGTTTTTTGTGTGTTCTTTTTTCTTTTTCATTTTTTTTTTTCTTTACCTTGCCAGGCTATCGAATTTAAATATCGCAGCAGCAGTTGGTATTCAAATTTTCACCGAGATTAGCGAAGCACGAAATTTCTCGCTTTTGTGAAAAAAAAATCTAGAGTTACAAATCGATGAAAATAATCTTCGTAGCACGAAACTATTACGTATCTGAAGTAAATTTTGAATATCATTCGAATCTTTTCATGCTTTTCTATAATGATTTTGGTTCTTTTCTTTTTTTTTCTTTCTACGCAATATTGTAAAAAATCAGGACCTCTTTTTCGTTCCAACGCAGTTTTACGACCCTTCGTATCCTCCCACCTATCGCCCTTTCCCACACGGTTTCAAAATGCAGCATAACGTGTTGTTTCGAGAGGTCTTTTCTTCGCTGCACAGCGTTCAAATTCTTTTATTACCTATAGGTATACCAGTTATTATCGAGTAGCAAATTTTAAAGGGCAAGATTAATGCTCGGCATATGCGGAATGAATGAATGTAACGTGCGCGATAGAAAAATTTATTATAGAACTACATGGAAATAGTTGTTAGAAAATATAACGAAGTCGACGATGTGGGTTGGTTGGAAAGGGACGAGGAAGGGACGGGGGGCGAGAGTAAGCGAGCTTAGCGAAATCGTTGTTTGAACGATCCTTTCATTTAAGTTTCAAGAGGTGATGCCATTAAAATTACTATGTATAATACACGTATGTATTTACGTGTATATAAATGCGTATAAATGTGTCCTAGGTATATGGAAAGCGAGTACTTACTTGCCTATACTTGGCTCGTTGCTAGCTAGCCATCTGCTACTATATACGTGTACTTGTATGCCTAAAATGTATATATGTACAGATATATACATGCACATCTACTATATATGCGACCAACAAGAAAGCTGCTTAAGAGGTTTCCCTATATATACCTATGTACGTATATGATTATGCCTCTTCGTCCCTTTTCTCGAACCTTAATAATTCATTATTTCACCCCTCCTCTTCCCTTGGCCCCCCCTTTACTCTCTCGCCCCTAATCTCAAGTGCTGCTAATTACGCTCAGTAAATTACATACCTTATACGCCTATGCGTAGCCAAGCACACACTTATCGCTATTTACTTATATGTATGTACGCATGTAATCGCATATACGCACGTCTATTTGCAAGTTTAATAGAGAAAATTCAAAGAAATTAGAATTTATTGCACAGATATTTGAAAACTGGGAAATTTTCACCGTAAGAATGAAATACAAGGGGTTTTTTCGTAACCCTTTAATTTATCGATTAGTCAAACAAAAAAAAAAAAAAAAATTACCATAGAAGAGGTGAAGTATGGGTGAGTGAAGGGCTTGAAAAGACGGAACAGAAAAAAAATAGAGTTTAAAATTGATGAAAAAAAAACATAATTAGAGAAAGAAAAAAAACTGTCAAAAAGAAGCAAAACGGAGACAAAGAGAAGAAGGAATAACAGAAAAAAAGAAAAGGAAGAGCGTTGAATCACAGGATACAGTGAGCGAGCGTTTTACACTTTTACGTGTATATATTCTGTGTAACTTGATATGCGTGTAAATGTGCACCGCCATCACAGGCACCAGTATATATACACAATATACAAAGGTGTATGTATACGTACGTACATATGTTCATAAGTATTTAAGAACGTCGTGGGAGATTTGCTCCGATTGTTCTGTCGCGGAAATGACGAGGCTCTAGACTCTTAATATGTATACCGCGAAGTACTGCACCTTATACGTACATAAAATTTACCATGTACAACGTATCATCCGTACATACGTAAAAATATATCGAGAGTCGAAAAGCAAATGGACGTAACCAAGAAAAAAAATTTTGAATGAAAAAAAAACTGCCGACATCCGTCAAATTGTGCCTCCGATTCGATAACTCGATGTAAAATTCGGAAGTTTAAATATTTCTGTTATTTAAAAAAAAAAAAAAAAGTTCTCATCTTTCTTTCCACCGTATATAATATGCAGTTATAACTCATCGTTTTTATATTACACGCAAAACGCGGATAGAGTGCATGTAACGTTATCCATCAAACACGAGAAAAACTCACGAGGTAGAGAAATAAGCAGAATTGTAAAAAGAAAAACGAAAAACGAGAAAAAAAAAAGATTACCTCAAATCCGTACGGCCAACATAGAAAAAGAAGAAAAAAAAAGAGAAAAATCCTTTTTCCCTTCTCGCCGCGGTCTTTTCATCGTATAACATTTTCGAGTATACATATTACCGAGTTTACCGAAATTCTGGAGGACTTTTTTATTTCGTAGTAATTTTTTTTTTAATATTTATTTTGTTTTTGATTTTCCTTTTTGGAAAAGAAAAATGAAATAGAGAGAGAAAGAGAGAGAGAGAGAGAGATAGGGCAGCGGTGTAATTAATCTGATCCAACGAGCTGTTGGTTCCTTAACGCGAGGCGAGGAAGAGAAATCTCCTGTATACGTATTATATCTTTGCAAATTTAATTCAAGGATCGTTTTGCTTCAGTCCTGCAGAGTGAGGAAAATCCCTCCGGAAGATCGAAAGACGCGGGAATTAGGAAGAGATCGTTATATCTGTCGTTGTATAATTTAGAAATATTAATGGTTTTTCCTTACGGTATAATATATTTGTATAATTTTTTTTAAAGCTATACATAAATACGTGCGGAACAAAAATGGAAGAACAAGGGAAAAGGAAATGAAAAAAAAAAGAATGAAAGACAAATAAGAACAATATCTTTAATGAGCTGAACTTGGCGCGAATTTTATTAACGAAAATATATGGAACGGTCCTCATCCCAATCTCTTGCATATCAGAGTTTTCCAATAGTCTATGTGCAGGAAGCAGCGGCGAAAGACGACTCTGACTCACTCGTTGAATTTCCCTATCCGCCTTCCCATTTTCCTCTTCTCGACGCCGCCCATCCGCCGAAATATCCGTGATTGGAATATTTAATTCGCTCCGTACGTACCTACGATACATTTTCGCAGTAACCTGCGCAACGGTAAATTTCGTATCCTACAGAACCCAGCGCGAGTCACGAGAGTTCGCTCTGGAAATTTTAAAGTTTTTGAAAATTACGGTTGTTGTTGTCATTTTGAGAAATATTGTTTCGCGGATTTTTTAGTTCGCAGCCGAAAAAACAATTTTGTAAATAAAAATAACATTCACATACACCGCACGTTGATTCGATCAGTTTTTCAGTATATCAGAAACTGTATCCACTAAATCAGCAACACCAACTTCCGAACGAAAAGTAGGTTGGTGGCTGGCTGGCAGGGCGGGGGGTGCGGAAACAAATTTAAAATAAAGAAAAAGAGGAGGACTAAAAAAACAAAAAAAAAAACTGGCGAAAATGCGCGACGGTTTAATCTTCTAAACCAGAACGCAGTACGGCACGACGCGACATGGGGTAGTTATACCGGCAAAACTTTGGCAAATTCCCAAACCCGCCCTCCGTTCGGGCGCCTTTGCTGCAGATAAGTGAAAATTAAGAATCACTTTTCTTTCAATATACCATGTAGATTGTTTCTCTCCTCTTGATATACAGGCGGAGGTTTTTATGTACCTACCGTTAATTTTTCGATCGATTGATGAAAAATTTAACTCCACATATAATACGCAAGTTCCGAATTTACACGGGGGTTTATAAATTCCGATTAGAAACTATATTATATTGGAGGACCAATGAGGTCGCTCTATGAAACGCGGGGTTCGGCAGCGTTGGGAGGAGACGAGTATATCTGCACCTATACGAGGGTTTGAAAATTGTTAAATGAGCCGCAGGAGGACTTGAATAAGGTTAAATATCGGCCGTGCACAATATGGTGGGACTAATTAGCCGTGCCAGCAGCTTTTATACCTCAGCCTAATATTCCGTTGGAGATATTACATGCCCATAGAGTAAAAGGAAGAGGAGAACCGGGATTTTGTCTTTTCATATAACCAAGGGCGCGCACATATCTATGTACAGAAAATCACATGTGTGCGTGTGAAGGTACGTTCTCTTCGACGCGGTCGTCGGAAACTTCGTCATTGCATTTATCGTACGTCGAAGATAACGAATCTGCAATTTCAAAAATTGAATATTTCCCTTCCCTGCATATTTATCGCCGAAAACTAGAAATAAGAGAAAAAAAAGATAGCGCTAAGGGTGCGCGGAATATCAGGTCGAATTGGCGAGAAATGCCCTGTATATATGTACATCGGATACATAGGTATGCGAAGGTATCGATTTCAATTCATAATAATCTCGATCCCTTTGATGCGATATCTCCCCATTCACCAGCGACAAAGATCATACTTATAATACGTATATTTGACTGACGCCATCAGCATTACGTGAGAAAATTTGCAGTCACGATCATTCTTATTCATATTATTATCATGATCGTCATTATTACTGCTATTATTATCGCTATTCTTTGTCTCCTAAAATTTACTTGAACCTCCAAACCACCTTATGTACAAATTATACACGCGCGAGTCCCCTAATTAGCGAATATCACAATATATAACCTTCCTCTCTGAAAATTTAACCGGGAAATGAATCCTCCCTTGATGCCTCTTTACAAAACAAAGAAGAAGAAAAAAAAATAAAAGATGGAAATTCAAATGATAGAAAAAAATTAAAAACATCAAAGAATAAAATTCATGCCTATACGCTTTCCCTAGTTGATTTTTCTTCCCACTGCAGGTTATGATGTGGAACTAATCAAAAGCGTAAAATTAATCGTTATACAGTAATAATTAAAAATTTTCAAAAAATTATTATTATGAAAAACTTTGAAAATTATCGCGTAATTCGCTGTATATGGATTATTGTTGACGTGCGAATAATGACGATGATTATTATTATTATCATTATTATTATTATTATTTTGAATATCGAACAAATAATTAAATTTCAATCAAGCTCTACTGTAATTATATTATAATTACCGATTTTTAATCGTGCAGGTATAATAATACAACGTTATGAACGTTTGTTGTTTTTACTTTCATTTAATTTATTGATTCAGTTTTTTGTTCTACTTTGAAATATCAGCTCTCCAATAAAATTGATTGAAAAATTTATAAATTAAACAGGGGATATATCGTTTACATGTACGTATATTGTTGAACTTTTAATAAATCTGCACGGGGTTTGCAGGTTTTGAAAATATTATCACCGATATAATTAGTACGTAGGTAGATAGATAACGTATAGTACGTGTATGTAATCGTCGTGATAAATGAGACCCGACCCTCGACCTTTTCTTTCGCTTCTTTTTTTTGGTTTGTTTTTATTTTATTCTCTTTATCCCTCGTCTCATCCCGGCACGACCGCCGCATCCCTGAAAACTAACAGATAAAACAAAACATCATGATTCTAATATTTCACATTATTTTATTATTATCATTATTATTATTATAACGAGCGGATATTTAAACTTTTCTATCTCTTATATTTCGCCGATTTAATTATCACACGGTTTTAATACGTATATACACCTATACAGCGGTGGTGAAACGAAATAAATTTAATTTTCTCCAAAAAATGAAAAGCTGTTGGCTTTTGATTCGATAATTTGGAGAGTGAATTAAAACATTATTTTGCAGTTTTGTTGTTCTCGGCGTTTTCAACTTTTAATGAAACTCCTCGTTTTTCAGTCTCCCACCCCCGTAAGAATATACATGATAAATATTTATTTATTTATACAACCTGTACATGCTTATAGATATGAATTAAAAATATGTACATATATGTATGTGTATTTAAAATGTACATCACGTGACCTACGCGTATAGCACCGGGGGTGTAGAGCGTAAAGTTTGTACGTGTGTTGGGGTGCGGAGGAGGGGAATCATCCCGTGGGAATATCCCACACTGGGCAGACACCGGAACACCCTAGTATAGTTTTCCCCTCTTAAGAAAAGTTAAGCGTTTCGAGCTAGCTCCCCCTACACATATACACGTCCCTCCGTCTTTTACTACCTGTTTCTATACGTAGAACCGGAAGTATTTTACAGGTGTAGGGAACGACTTTTCGTTATATGATGTGGAATAAGACAGACACCATTTCGGTGCAGAGGTCGGATTATAACGCTTCTTCCGGCCGTGCACAGGTGAATTATAAAAAAAAAAAATTTCATAATTCATTTCAAGAATTACGTACAAAAAATTGTTTATACAAAGCAATCGAATGAGTCCGAATGAGTTTTTTAATTTTTTATTACTATTATCATTATTTAGTCACTTTTTTTTAATTTTATTCATTTTTTATAGCAGAGCGGAACTGAGTAGAAAAAAAGAACAAAAAAAAACTGAATAAATAAAATTGATGGATTATTTCATCATAATAAATTATTGGTGCACAGCTTGGGGAGCCGCGCTTGTTTCAAACTTCAACTCGTTAGATTTACGTACGGTACATACGTGATATATATATGTACACGTATATAGGTATATAGTATGCGATATTATGCATGTATTAGATACGATTCGGAGGCTCTTAATTAGTTCCAAGCTGTATTCCTCTAATCTGAACATTTCCTTGCCTACCTACACCCGAATCAATCTAACACTTTCATGCGACCGTGGTAACAATAATTATACATATATATATTGTATATAGTATATAAATCTAATACCTATATACTATGTACGTACATTGTACCTGTATATATATGCACATGTATACATGTATATCGGATATTGCCATGGTTTGTAATTAACCCAATTGACGCTCGAAACGCGCAACGTGTTTCTTGCATCACGGTTTCAGGCGCTATACGTACGTACCACATATACAGGCGATATTCAGGGCGGTGGACCGGAAGGGTGTAGCCCACGAAAAGCCTACAAAATTTTTCGTACGTTAGATTGAAAAAAAAAAAAAAAAAAAAAAAACTAAATCATTCCAACGCGTCATTCTCATTAGTACAATCTAAAGACACATCGATGTTTCGACACTTTTTTTCCCCGTCTTTAATTTTTCTTTTCATTTCAATTTAATTTTGGTTGATTTTTTGATTTTGCTAATTTACATAACCACGCGTGGGAACCGCTATCGTAAAATCGCGGATTAACATAATTTACATCAATATAACATAAATACGTGTATACCCGAATGAATGAAGTTGTATTTTTTTGTTTCTTCTTCTTCTTTTTATTCACAATCATCGTGATGATCATTTGGTTCACGATTCAACTGTATTATAAAATACATATTATATACCAATTAACGTGCAGAGAGAGCTTCCAGCGGTACAAGTCTGACCAGTTCGACACGGTTTCTTTTTTCTTTTCCTTTTTTTTTCTCTCTTATTCGTTGATTTTTTTATTTTTCACCTTACCTCGTGTATTTCTTGCTCCGTTCCACATCGACGGGATGTCTGGATCAGTTTTTTGTCTTCCTGAGTAATGTGGCTCTTGTTTTTCTTGTTTCTTCTTCTCCTTCGGTTTGCTTTTTTACGCAGACTTCACTTCTATTTGGTTTTTTTCTTTCTTTTTTTAATTTTTTATTCAATTACAAGCTCCACTACGTGTGTGTATAGATATTTGGTACACTTAACCAATAATATTTGAAACTACGACGCGAATTGTATTTCACATATACAAACTGTACGTGTCTCATTTCGATTTCTTTCTATTTTATCTACGTTCTTTAATTCATTGCTGGTTATAATATGGATGCGTGAAAGAGAGAGGCTCAACAAAAAAAGGTACCAGCCGGTTTTAGCTAACAAGTTTCACTTTTTTGCGTTATATTAGGTAGCTATCGCACAGTGTTCGCGTCACTCATATTTTAATTCATAAAAATCCAAGGACATTTAAATATACGCGTAGACGTCGGATTGAAAAGCTTTGAAAAATTGACATCGCTCTATCTTGCTACCAAAAAAACTTATTGGCAGATCTACTCAATGAGAAGAGTATAAAAGCTCTTGAAATTTCATCCAAATCGGCTCGGCAACTCGCGATTTGAATATCGTTCGGAAAATATTCACGATCACGTCGTTTTATAAATGAGAAGATAATAATTGTTGGATGTGGAATAAAATGGCTACTCAGTCTTTTGTAATAGGTTAGCTGGAGTATTTATTATTATATAAAAGATATAATTCTGGGTCAAGTCGAGGCAAAAGTTAGTTGCGCTGATGCTGTGGGAGAAGGTTGAAATAGCGGAAGCTCGAAGCTTGCAAGGCTCGCTTTCCTTCTTCTCCAACCTATTTTGGCCTCTTCCTTTTCCTCTACACTTTCTTCTTACTCTTCTTCTGCTCATTCTCGTTCATCTCCCGCTTTCCTCCGCTGGTATACGCGGGAATTGAGAAGTTAATCTTCCCGTTGACCCCGCAAGAGTTGATCCCGCGCCACCACCACCACCACCACCACCACCACCACCGACGACGACGACGACGACGACGACGACGACGACGACGACTTGGTTTCATTTACAGTTTTGCCAACTTTTCCCGGTTAGTCGGTGCAAAAGTCAACTTCCCCGGCCCCCCTTTCCCTATTCCCATTGCCCCCCAAACCCCGAAACCCTCTGAGCTTGCAGAATGAAGATAACTCCGAAGCATCAGCAGTAGATATAGGCGATGGTATATATGTATAAATGTATATATGTATATGTATTAATATACTATCACTATAGATATAATAGGCGTTGACTGTGCCGCGAGCGGTAAAACCGTAAAGCGGAAAAGCATCGCTCGGATTCTCAATTAAATGATAACTTCAGACAATGAGACGTGACTGCTGCTACTGCTGCCGCTGTTGTGTGTGGAATATAATGGCTAGGAAGTTAGATATTTCTAACTTTAAATTCTCTATACTTATATACACGCTTATGCAAGCATCCCACGCCAGATCGAACAATCGTCATAATTTCCCTCTAAATTTCTCATCGGATCTTCTTTTTCGTAACTTACTGTTTATCTGACTTTGAAAAAGCACTTTTGATTGGTTTTTTTTTTACCTCCCGCCACTGATCAACAAATCGTAAATCTATAGATTATGAATTTTTGAAATCAACAAATTATCTCAGATCAAAACCAAAATCGGAAACTTTGATATCCAAAATTTATCACCCCGCATAAACCACCCCTAGTAATATTTCAAAGTAATACTGAATCAAGTTACTTAAAGTTTTCCTTCTTCTTTTTTTTTGTCTCTCCCTTTTACTCGATTTCGAAACAGTTCTTGCAAAGATTTCATGAGCAAAAACGGGTTATGGTACTGCGGTTAAACGCCTTCCAACTGGGAATTACTTGATAAATTCTGGGAGGGTGAGAGAAATATTTTAGCAACGTTTTTGCATCTGGTCTCTTTTTTTCCTCCCTCAAAAGTGTAAATCTCGCAGTGCGTATAGGTGTATCCTATTTATTCCTCGTCCTTTTTTTGATTATTTATTTTTTTTTCTTATCGTTGTCTATAAATTTTTTTTTTTAATTGTTTGACTTTTCTAATTTCGCGATTTACTCGTCCGCATATAATGCAAATCTGTTTTCTCTCTTCTCCTGTTTACTTAAGAAAGGAGCTACGGCGTAAAGCCATATTGTGTTTAAACTTTCCATCCTGTGTGAAGTTGACTGATAAGTTTATAAAGTTAACCATATACAAGTTGTCTTTTATAAGCGCTACGTTCACGGCAAACAATCAGACGAGTAGTTAAGGTTGGGTTGGAATTGTGGGGTGCTTCGTTATACGGTGCAAATCGAAATGAAAAAAAAAAAAAAACCAAAAAAAACAAAAAAGAGTTCAAAGACCATTTGTGAAATTGAAAAGTATTCACTGTATCGAAAAAAGAAAAATTTCTACTTCCAACTCTTTTCTCTTCTTTTCCTTTAATACGATTCGCAGCACAGTATACGGTGTTTAACTGATTGAAATTTGAGAAAAAAAAATAATCAAGAAACTTTTGTACTGCAATGAATAGAATGAAGTTTTCGAAAGCTTGGAAAATCGCTGTCATTTCATGCGATACTTATGCGATAAGCTTGTGTGAAAATTTTAACTAGGTAATTGCGCGTGTAGCGTGTCTTAACGATAGGTATCGTAGTGTAACCATATGTATTTCATGGCAGTTGGCTGCCCACTGACCACAACACTCCCCCATCGTTTATTACATGTATATGATATGATCGCGTGCATACGCATCTCCATAACAATCTTTACACCATCTTCGCAGTTTAACTCTGCATGACAGTAGTCACGTTGTAACTATGATCATGACGAGTCATTATAGAAACAGAAATAAAAAAGTAGCCTTTGTTTTCCAGTAGCAAGCTCGCTCCAAATTTAGCCCGAGTAATTTTCGAGTGACTTTTTTCAACATTTTTTTTTCATCTTCGATCGCAACTCCGTATTCAAAGGCGCGTTGATTTTCTAGTAGATAATTTTGAAATGAAACAAGAAAAAAAACAGACTCGCCAAATATTACCACCCTTATTATCCACTCCGTTCTACATAAGTACTCGTGCGGTAATACGATGTAATGTTCTAGTTGCGGAATGAACGAATTAATTTCTCTTCTTCTTTTTATTTTTTTTCTTTCTCGATTTCTATATTTCGCTTCCGAACGAACAAAATGGAAAAGGTAACCACCATAAGATATATATATTTGAGTGCGCTCGTCAAGGGTACTTTTTCCCTAAACTTGACTTGTAACCATATCATTGAAGTACCGACGACGATTAGTCATTTCGGACCCGTATAATAAATCTTTTCAGATTTAACAATTAGGACGATGAAAATTATGTGTGCGTACCTACGTACATACCACATACATAAAAGTACGAATTACCTACCCTTGCAGGTTAACGACAATATCGACGAAAAAAGATTTAATTATTCCCTTGTACCCGCATTGTCCGTGGAAAAACTTACATTTCCAACCCTCGATGGTCGGCTTTTCTTTTTTCCATTTCATTTTTTTTTACCTCTCATCTTTTTCTATACATTTTTTCGAACGAATAGCCCGAGAGATTTTATTATTCGCTATCTCGTAGCGCGTCGACCATCGCGATTTGCATCGGAGCAACGAAGCGTGTGTTGAAAAATTCAGTTTTATAATTGTTAGTTTTCATGCTCTTAGATTAAATTTATCTAAAACTTTCGTTCGAACAATATTTTTTTTAAATACCTGCGCACGTATTCAGTATACACAGGAGAAAATAGTTTTATAATATTCTCTCGCGTTTCACGTAGGAGATGCTGTACGCTTTTTTATCTCGCGTTCGGTGATTCTTTTTTTTCTCTTGGTTTTTCTTCTTTTTTTCTACTCCTCCGCTTGACTCCGTACGAAAAACAAGAAAAAATGGTGGGTAAAAGAAAAAAAAAAAAAAAAATAACTTTCTCGGACAAAACTTTTAATATTCAGAAGTGCAGACATTTTGCGCTTATATGAAACGAACAATATTTCGAGCGAACGTACATGTAGGTTTTTACTCTAGATTTTAGGACTGGTAAAACTTTTATTTGAAAACGATCGTTTTAAAATATTTTCACACACATTTGTACGTATATGGCGCGTTTTCAATTCACCGTTTCAGTTCAGATTTTTCTTTCCGCTCGAATAACTATACATACGATCCAAAGCAGAGAAAAACAGAAAAAAAGCACAAGGACGACAACTGACAAAAACTTATCGTGCCAAGCGTGAGTAAATATTTTCCGAATTTTCGAACCGTTTTGAAATTATTTCAATAGAAAAAACAAAAAGATTATGTCATCAGCGAATGATTAGCTCTATATAAGTAGTTTTATAAATTTTCTAAATTTTGAAGAAAAGTTTTCGGAACAAAGTTTACAGTACATTTTTTTTGTTTGTTGGTTGCCAAATCCTAATTGTTCACTAAGCAGATCTGCATGTATTTTATATTAATCCATGCTCTGGAGGGTTTAGACTTAGGTTGGTATCACGCATGGATGATTACATGGGGTTAATCAGAAGCTTGATGGTTGATCGTGAGTTTGAGTAAGTTTTGAAAGTTGTTATATACCTCAACCACCACCACCACCACCACCACCACCTGCCCATCACCAACACCATCTTGCCAAACCTGCCTGTAATTCACGGGTTAGTTAAAGTGCGGTTGTTAAACGCGTGCGAGGACAACTCTCGAAATCGTTATAGAGAGAGTAAGAGAAAAGTTTTTGAATCTGCACCGAGAGAAGCGAAGATGGTTATGGATATGGGCTGGGGATGGGGATGGTTACCACTATAGTCCCCCGTACTCCATCAGGATGTTACAGGAGCGGCGTTTATACGCATACAGATATACG
Source organism: Athalia cordata (assembly GCA_963932425.1). Classification (NCBI taxonomy): domain Eukaryota; kingdom Metazoa; phylum Arthropoda; class Insecta; order Hymenoptera; family Athaliidae; genus Athalia; species Athalia cordata. The sequence continues at coordinate 6,193,009 of OZ010627.1, forward strand.
TACGAAGTTACAGCAAGTTACGTTCGTGTATCTAACGTATTTAACATCGGCGTAACCGTAGCACCAAGAAGTTGCTATACCTACCGCTTGCTATTCGTCAAACTTTACTTCTCTTCTCCGCGAGCGCATTATAGAAACAACCGGGCTAACTTCAACCCTTCCTCAGGTACTTCCTTTATCTTTCTTTCCTATTTCCTGCGCCAAACTTTATGTATATCTATACCTGTATAACTACACCCAGAAAAAAGATTTGGTTTTATCAAGTAAATACTTTATTGAAGCATTATTTATTAGGTACAAAAAATATTTTACTTGAACCAAAAAATCACCAATATTTAGCCTTAATAAATTTATTTATTTCGCATTTCTTTATTCAGGGCTAATATCACTATTATTTCCTAGTTATTTCAAATAAGTTGTTTATTCGAGTCGAAGTGATTTTATTCGATTTTGTGCTGGCGCACGTGTGCACAAATTATGCGCGCATGCGCAGTATGCCGTGGTTGGAAGGCGCTTGATCTTGCAGCGCAGCCGCCATGTTTTTAAAAGGTATTTCCCGGCGCGAATTTCAAACTTTCTCCTTCGAGAATCCTAGCATTGAGTAACTTTGTGCGTCCTAGTGTGTGATATTATGTGATATTATCACAGTGTTATAAATATCCAGGCAGGATCCTTTGAAAGTTTGAAAAAAAACCTTTTTCGTAGTCTTGAAGTCGCGGTGAGCGGCCAGATTGCACAAATCTACCGTAACAAAATATGGCGACCATAGCGGCTTCCGATATAACGAAATAGCGCCACTGACCCTGCTGGCTACATCCGTAAGCGTCCTTTCCTGTCCGGACCGTCGAACGATCAACATCGTGGAGCTGCTATGGACGATTTTACGGTGCAATTCTTGCGTGAGAATGGTCTCACGGCTTACGTGGAAACTTTCGCAGGTAAGTGTAATAATATCTCTCAGAGCTTAATAGATATGTCATAATTTGTATATTTGGAGCGAATTAAGTCATTTTTGAGCTTGACGAAAATCCTGAGCCACGTGCCATGTCTCGCTAGGTCATCAACTTAAAGTTGCGAATGGTTTTGTAGGGATAGAAATGTGTCGTATCATCAAATTACTGTCGAGTTTTTTCTCTAATATCTGAAATTTGCATTAATTTGGAATCTTTGAGGTAAACAAGCTAGCTGTAATTCGCCGTCAAGGGTACGATATCCTGCGTTTCGCATGAATCAAGATGGCTGCGTCACTCACAAATAAAACTTTCTTCAATCCAATTAAATAATTTATTAGCTTTGAATAAATAGTGAGGTTAAAACTAACCTTGCAACTGTACACGTGGGTCGTTCGCGTTCTCGGCTTTTTCAACATTACAGTGAATTTTTTCAAACTCCATCCCTTCATTAATCGAAAGGGCATTCCAAAATCAAGTTTTTCACATTATTATTCTTTCGATTTATACTTGAGACCTCAACAAACAACTGAAATTTTTCGCTAAGTTTTGTTAACCCGGCGTGTGTACACTATATATTTTCCTTGTAACATGACATTATTTGTACCTTACATATGTAATATTTTTCGTTTCATTACACATGATATTTATTCATTAAGGTCTAGTACCAATCTTCTATTTACATTTCTTCCCATTTGTAAAAATATACATGTTATGTTTGATCTAATTGTAAGTAATAAATTGTGAAACAAACCTTTTAAATGTGTTATTTTTCCCGCCCCAAGAAGGTACTTATTCAAAATACAAATGTATAATTGTATTATCCTAAATACGAACCTCATTTGTGGTAAATAGTACTTTATTCAAGGTCAATAAATAATTTGTTCGAAGTTACTAAACAAATTATTCGTGCTTCAAATATTGCAATGCATCATTACTAATATTGCATTTATTTGTAACGAAGTAGTTTATATATATTGTTTTATTTGAAATCAATAAATGATTTTCTAAACACTAATAAATTAGTCACTTTGGGCTGAATATATCTCGACTTCAGCGCAAATAAAGAGATTCAAAGAAACTTATTTTTTAGGCCTAAATAAAGTGCTACTAGGTGCATATACAAAAAAAAAATATATTTGTCACAAAGCGAATTTAGTTGTTGGTAATAAATCTTTTTTCTGGGTGTATAGACGACATAAACGCCGTGATTCCTTACCGTATACATTCGCCCCGTCAAATTTCACCCTCTTACCCTCGAACCGATCCCTATACCACAATATCATCTCATCCGCGCAACAATACGCTAATGACGAAATTTAATGGATAGAACCTAACACGCATTATATACCTACTATGGGCATTAAATATATCGCCGGCCATTGTGATCTCCTATGTATTTAACAGCGACGGTGATATCCTAAGTTCTAACAAGACGCTGTATATCTTAAACTAACCTATAAGGGTTGGCACCCTATGCGACGTATACCGACAACCACCGCCAAAAGATGATGGATTACCTGTACAGGACGTCTTTTAGAGTTTGCGAATCAATTACAATACAAAGAGGCTTATTAAAACAAAAAAAAAAAAGAAAACTGGAATAGAAAAAATATATATAATATAGACTTCGAGGACGACGTGGTATCGACCCAACACGGTCGAAGGAACGACCTCCCCAAAAAAAAGGACGAAATAATTTTATGTCATGTATACGTGACGTAGGTATATTTTTGTCGTAAAACAAATAAAAAAAACCGACGGAATGATTCCATGCGTTATAATGTTTTTCTTCGATTTGTTTTAATATAACACAGATGTACGATTATACGAAGAAGAAACGAGATTTCATCTTTATCAAAATAGATACAAAACAAAGGTAGAAAAAAAAAAGTTAAAAAAAAAACGTAATTCGTGTAACGATACTTATGGTAGAGAGAATATATATAGCGTGACTCGTATTACAGCGTACAAACCCGTCATTAAGCAGGAATAACAAAAAAAAGAGAAAAGAAAAAAGTGGAAGGAGGTATAGGTCGATCGTGTGGATATAGGTACTATATATTCGTTTTTATTTCATCAATGAATCAAGATGAAAATCTAGAGATACTTCGTTGGAACAAAACTCGTGTGTTAAAGTTGCGTTCGTATGGTTTATGTGCAGGATTTGTGGATACGTAGGATAATGTGGTGAAACAAGGCGTGTCTGTATGTGGATAAAAACCGCGTCTATTTTTCGACGTGTGTTTGCGCCCGCGTAAAAATTGTACAAGTATACTTTTTAAAAAACTATGTAACGACGAATGGAGGGAAAAATCAACGACACGTGAATTTTTTGCTGAAGTTAATAGATGAAAGAAAACACGTATAAGAGATGTAAAAAATATTTTTTTTTCGGGGGCACGTCATCGGACCCGCGGGATGGCCAATTCTCTGGAGAACAACCAAGTCCCGGATAGGTGAAAGCAGAAACGATTAGACACCCAAATATATATTCCCTAACGCCAGCTACTACTGGCGTACTAAATTCACGTTTATAACCATCCCTTTATATACGGTCTCCCTTTACCTTCTAGTATTTCGTCTCCATTACACGATATAACGTGAATATAGCTACGAGTTTCATTTCAACCTACACAATCATACGTCTTATTGTAAATACATGGTCATGACACCCCCTAACCTTAAATCGCCAGAGAGAGAAAGCTGAGAGAGCTTCTATCAGTTTTATTGTATCTTTACGATTTAAGACGTTAAATTAACTTCCCGTAAGTTCATGTTAAGATACTATATAAAGATTAAAAGAATAACCGTCGTATTAAATATCTTAGATTGGATGAGAAACGAAGCAAAAAAAAAATAAAATAAAAAAAGGAATAGAAAGTTACATTAACGATACGAAACGTGTCGCGCGATAATTTGTTCTCTTTTTTTTTTTTTTAATAGCCCTCAACAAATTTAAAAAATCTTTTTTACAATGCAAAATTTCGTGCAGTTCCCGTTGGAAACGAAAAACAAAGATCAGGTGATTTTCTCTGTCGTAAAAAAAAAAATCTTGCCAATTTTTTCAATAATAGCTGTATTTTAATACGACCTCACATAAAACTGATATTTTCATATGCACAATCTGCAAGGGTAAAGGGCAAAAAAAAAGAGCAAATGAGAAGTAAAAATATGTTTCATAAAATCCATAACGATTTTCAGTACCTCATTTACTTTTTAAATTCCGTTGCGAATATACGGCTCTCGTCGTTCATCCTCGGAAAATTAATAATATTGCGGCACGAGAAAAAGAAAAAAAGAGGAGAAAAAAAAAACAGAAAAAAGAGGAAAGGAAAAATTGTTTTTAACGAAGTCTTCATCAGTCAAAAATAAATAAACAAATAAATAAATAAAATCGTATAAAAAAACATGAAGGAGGACTTACTACTGAATTCGTTGAATTAAATTTCGTCCTTCCTTTTTTGTTCTTTTTTTATCCTACCATCGCATACATGATATTCCAACCTCTCACTTAGTCATGCAACTAACTGAACTCTCGTGTAAATAGAGTATAGATATACTCGTGTATAATATTTTATATTTTATATTCAACCGTATAACCGCGCACGATGGCGGCGGCGCAAATGTTTAAAGAATAAACGAAGAGAGTCCCCGGGTAAGCAAAAAAACAAAAAATAAAACATGGGAAAATCTTAAGGATAAAAAGTTTGGAAAAAAAAAAATGATGAAAATTTTCTAACGATACAGTGAAGTGTATGAGCAAGAGGAAAAAGTGACGTTGTAAAAAAAAAAAGAAACTTGACGAACAACGTAAAATTTGCGCAGAAACGAAATTTCTTCTTCGCCTTATATACGTATATTCATTCCACGCGTACTACTACACTGTGTATATAATATAAAAATGATAATAGTAATGATTATTTTTATGATGATATAATAATGATATACATATTATTCATGGCGTTGTTCCGCTGATTATTATACTTTTCCACGATACTCATCCACCTCTCCACCTGTGCTTCTTCTTCCTCCCCACCCCCCACCGCCCCTTCAATCCTCCTGGAATTAATTCCTAATTTATTCTGGGGTAATTATCGTAATTATAAATTATCAAAGAGCAACTATGACTGCTACTACGAGTTGAGTTTGTATGGGACGATACCGGGAAGGTAACCCATGAGAAAGTAAAAAAAGTTGTGTGACCGGTTCGGTCCGAGAAGTTCCAACTCTCAACTCCTCAACACGTCCATATATTTTTCAACTCCGCGCGTTCGTCTATTTTCTCACTCCTTCTACACTATTTTTCATACCGCCATTGATACACCGGATGTGGCTTCGCTGCCATGCTGCACATATTTATACCATATACGTATTTAGTCCTATGTAACCCATGTTATATCTATACAAGTAAAATCGTACAGAGTGTCTAATTAGCCCCCTTTTATGTTCCAACATTATTTAAAGTTGAACCGATAATATCATCTGGATGATTTTTTTTTCACAAAGTTACGTCCTTTCCTCGGTATTCTTTCAATTTTTGTTTTTCATTTTTTTCCGATGAAAAATTTTCAGCTTGATCAAAGTATAACGGAGGGTGGTGATTTGGAAGGGGGATCAAAACGAGACACCCGTTGTGTAATTGTTTCTTTTTTCATTTTTTTTTTTGGGTGAATAAAGACGGTGAACTCACCGTTTTCATGACTTCTACACTACGACCGAGTTTCATTTATATTAGATTTTTTTTTTGGCTCAATTTGTTTTTTATTCTTTCCGCGCTGGTGATGACACAAGATCGTGTCCGTAACGTTCCAGAGCAAGTTGTTAATTACCCGATATGAGGTTTACTATGGTTAATATAGTGTACGTAGAATACCAAATGCTACATCTACCTATAACGTTAGGGGCAAAATTATAGGAAACTATAATTGTCGGTATTTCGAGCAGAAACTCGTTTACGATAAACCAGTTCTAGTCGCATCTTATCTTTATATACCTAAGCCTACAAAGTAGATAAATGGAAAAGATGAATAAATGATTTAATTTACTACCTTTCGGTTCTGACGTCGAGTCTATAACTTTTTTTTCCCCCTTTTTTTTTCTTCCATACACTCATTATTTGATTAATTTTTTACATTTTCATTTTTCATCGCTGGTTTCTTTCTTTTTGTCATATTTCCGATTCTACATATATATAGTATAGTACATAACCCGCGTGACTAAAATTCTTTCACGCGCGATGCGAGCGAATAATTTTTTTTTCGGGTCGGAGGGGTGGTGGGTTCTTCTTTCTTTCGAAGGTGAAGATGAAGGTGTGTAGCACAGGGGATGAAAAATTTCTCGGGTATATGAAAAAAAAAAAATTTCTCCCTCGAAACATAGGTATATGTTATACATAAAATGAGAGAACGAGAAACGGCGATTGGGAAGTGAAGGGAGGAAAAAGTGAGGGAGGGATCATATTATATATTGTAGCAATTTTCGTCGATAAATAATTCAATCGGCGTGTATAGATATTATATAAATGTATGGAACATTTCATGCCAAATTACACCCAACAAATCTGCGGTGATCCTGAAAATTCGATATTTTTCTCATGGTATCCCTCTTTAATATGTGAATAGAAGAAAACCGTATGGAAAAAATTGTTTCTCATAATTTTTTCATCAAATTATTTGAATTCCTACGATTAAAATGTAGAAAAAAATTTGGAATCCCAGCTCCTTGTTTTGTTGTAAATTTCTTTTTCTTTTCTTTCTTCTTCCTGACTAATTAAGAAATTGTTATTTTCATTTTATTTTTATTTATATATTTATTACTACCATTAAAAATTGTCTTTTTTTTGTTTTCGGCTCAAGAGTTACTGTCCCGTCGTAATGAAATTATTCCCTCGTTTCTGCTTAAATACCTTTACCGTATCACATTGTATAATAACTGCACAACGAAGGGGGTTGAAAATCGTGCGTAAAATTATTTGTCAACGATAAATAATTTGGCGACGGTTATACGCGTTGAACGTTCCCCCTAAAATTTTGAAATAGTATGCGTTGTTATAATATTATAACACGTAGGCAGATACTTACACATATATTTATACCATATTTATAATTATTCCACTTTGTTACAAGGGATAACCGCGTGCTGTTATGCTGATATTACATAATATAACGTGTATTTTATACCACCTAATAATATGATACCATCGGTTGGTAATAATCAATCGTTAATAAAAATGAGAGAAAAATAGGAAAACCAAAATTACAGCTATCGAATTTCACGACTCCTTAACTCTCGCAAATTTTCTAATTTTTAACGTCGATAAAAATTTTTTATGCTGTTCAAAACCATCGCGGTTTTTTAAACGATTCCCATAACACACCCCTATATTATCTTCACTCACCCTCGTTCACCTTCCGCACCTACCTTCATGTATAACGTATTAAAATCAACGGCGAGAGTATATGATATGTTCAACTGTAGACGATTTTTCAACCCCATTCAGTTTTTTTTTTTTTTTTTTTTTTTAAACGGCGGAAAAAGCTCCCGGAAAAAAAGCTGACATCGAAAAATCCTGTGATTTTTCAGAAATCAGTATTCATATATGTATGATGTGCGTAATTTTAAATTTCCTTTTATTTCTTTTAATAATTAATGATTTTATTATACCGTAATTTTTAATTATATGTATAATATGTACACGGTGAAAGAAAATTTTCTGTCCGATATTGAAAGAGCGGGGAAAGAGAATTAGAGGGATGTTAATTTTGGTTGTTTGATTTTGTTTCAGGAGAAGCTCAGCAGTATTTTCGTGTAGCGCCGAGAAACAGTTCGGTTCTTGAGGGTGGCGAAGTTGTTATACCGTGCGAAGTCGGCAACAGAGTTGGGACTGTACAATGGGTCAAGGATGGATTCGCCTATGTTATTCTGGCCAGTGAGTATAAACGAGATTATCCGTGTCGCTGAAATTGTTCATTTGATAATTAATTTCCTCGTTCATTCATCGAGCAGAAGTTTGATTTTTGATTCTTTTGAAAATATGAACTTTGAACCGTGAAGTTGCTGATTCTTTTCTCCTTTCGATGTATTCAGACGGTGAGATCGTCGGTCATCCAAGGTTTCGGATGGTCGGTGACCAGAACTCGGGTGTTTATAACCTGAGAATCACCGACGCTTCTTTAACCGACGATGGCGAATATCAGTGCCAAGTTGGTCCGTACATGAGGACCGTTAAACCCATCCGAGCCAACGCCCATCTCAACGTTATATGTGAGTAGAAATTTTCTTTCGCTTTGCAATTTGTCACACATAAGAATAGAACCTGAAGAAATAGAAAATAGAAAATATGAAAAATGATCGAGAACGACGTGAAAAATAGAAGAACGTCTCCTACGCCGTTATTTGCCGATAATTTCAACCCTTTCATAAATTATTCACTTACACATTTTGACATTGATTATTTTTCCCCGTAAATTATATCATCCGCATAGTTATACACTAATACACGCGTTATATACGTTATACCTATCGTATCGAACGTTTTATGGATAGCCTTGTTTTTCGCAAAAGGGTTGAAAGAGTTCCCGCTCGGCTTTCAATTTTACAAATGTAAACCGTTAGCGATTGGAGGGGTTAAGGGGGTAGGTGTGGGATGTCGAAGGGCTGTCGTGGGAGTGGCGGAAATTCGTATCGGAAACGGGGGTGGTTTGAGAGCAGGATCAGATAAGCCGAAACAATTTTCACCCCTGCACGCGTATTGGATATAGGTACATACCCATATAATCACCCTACACATACCCCAAAAACCATATATATTTATATAACATTTAGTACATACGTCTTGTGCCCGCACATATACATATATACACACGTAATTCACATCCTGCACACATTCGTTAAACGCATACATATATACAATACATTTGTGTCCGTCGTTTGGCACTCGTAATCAATTAATGAAAGGATTGGCAGACGGGTGGTGGGGATAGAATTCTGAAAGTCTGCCTGCCCGGACTTTATGTACATATACCTGTATGTGCACATAGGTACTCACATATCGACACCACCTTTGGCACGCGCTTTCAGGTCGGTGAGACTAAATCCAATTTTCGATACCGCGGTATTCCATCATTCGCCAATTACCAGAATCGAAGTACACACATAGCTGTATAAAATACGTAAAACTTGTCGTGTATGAAAAGAAAAGAAGAAAAAAAATTTTTATAGATTCTTTTTCTTTTATGTTTCGGTTTTTTTTTTTTTCTTTTACAACGATCCGATTTCCCTACACACGCATGCACATACCTACCTGTGTCACCGCGATACGAAAAAGAGCTCAACTATTGAAAGCGTCATTACTTTTTGTTCAAACGGGTTATCGAGGTAGGTACTTTTATTTTTTTTAGTTTTTCATTTTCTCTTTCCTTTCGCACCCCCTTTTACGTGTGTAAAACGAATTCTTTTATCAGGTGTTACCTGATTTTAATCGAAATTCATTTTTTTCTCCTCCTCCCCCCGTTTTTATTCTCTCTACAGTTTATTCACCGAAATTTCGTACACCTTTTCATTAAATAACTATAATTTAATTGATAATCGGACATTAAATCAGTTTCGAAAACTCGTCGTTTCGGTTTGTTAATTTTTCGATCTTTTTTTTATTCCGAGCTTTTTGATCGTTGTAAAAAAAATCTCGTTTTAATTTTCGTTTCATCATCTTTTCGACGTTCCTTTTTCCCCTTTCTCAAATATCGCCCCATCAGAGAGGAAAAAATGGAAGGAAAAAAAAAAGAAACCAACTTTATCAATGATGATAATTTATTTTAGTAACGAATAGGCATACATACCACGTGTTTATTGTTGACACGTTATGAATATATCTGTATACCCCTACTACAAGGGTGATAAATTGAGGTATACAATTGAGACGGCAAACAATGGCTAATATCGACAATCACTGTCGTCGTGTATACACATACCTAAATAAGTTAAAACAATTGTCATACTCAGTTTAATATACAAGGGGGGTGGCAACGTTTGTACGTAGCCAGTTACACATAGTCGTCGTCTATATATATAATATAAGTGTCACATGTGTGTGTATATATAAATATGTACACATCGTAGCGATGACTGCTGTTAACCAACATAAAGCAAACAGACTTTGAGTTTCGAGTTAAACAAAGCGATGTTAGGTAGAAGCCGGGTAGTATAGGTAGGTAACCGGTAGTTAGGGGTAGGTAGGTAGCTAGCTACCCGATATATATATGCATATATACATGCGATGGGGAATGAGAAATGGAACTACTGGTTGCAAGTGAGGCAAAGGCAGGCGATGTAGAGTATGAGGAAACAGAAGAGTGTATAGCGGTGGTAGGGAGGCTAATTGATCGCGTGTGCCTAACAATTACGATTGTTACACCACCTCCTTTTCCACCCAGCTTTTCCACCCCTCCCATACATATATACCTTCTCTTATTTTACTTCACCCCACAATTCTCGTGCACTCCAAACCGAATGGGGTACGGAGCACGGTAAAGCTATTATACTACACATGTAACGCACATGGATATAACCTATGGCTTGGAAAAGAAATGAGCCCTGGATTTGCACGGATTTTAAAGGAAACTTTCCTCAGCCATAATCCGTATCAAGAAAAATCTTTGACCCGTTAAAACGACATCGATTTTCGATCGATAAACGATCGCTCGCATCGATCAAAGATCAAGCTAGATCATCTGTCCCGACGATCTTGTCCCGTCGAGTGAATATTCTTTCTGATAAAAAATTTATGAAAACAAAAAAAATTATATAATACATCCTTAAATTCCACACCGATTTATCCTTTCGCGAATAAATCCTCCCATAAATCCTTCGAATAGGTTTTCATTTAGTCATACAAAACACATATATACATGCAGGTAGGATACGTACATAAAAAGGAGATTACGCGTTTGTAAAGCTCCGAACTAATACTTTATATATAAAAAAAAAAAAAAAGAAATAACAATAATAAATAGATGAATAAACAAAAAAATACCTCCAAAGCTTTATTCGGACGAATCGTTATATTGTTTCGTTTATATTTATCTTTTAATATTTTTTTTTTTCTTTTTTTTTTGTTTTCACCGATAAATTTTTTCGAGCGTCACATATTTCTATATGTATCTGGACTAAATATTTGCGACAGATATATTTCATCCGACTGAAATCCTTCCAATTTCAAGAAACACTCGACGTATTCCGGACCATGTTTCCCATCACATGGAACTGTATATGATTTTTCTAAATCCTTGTTTTATTATTCTCTATCAGAAAATGGAGACCGAACATGACATGGTACCCTGGCACCGACGGACAGGATATAGTCGGACAGAACGGGGCTGGACTGGACTGGACAGGACAGACAGATGGATAGACAGACGTGAAATAGACACGACGAACCATTCGAATGCTGTGGGATTTATCCGTCTATATAGATACCGTTACACAGACGCACTGTGCATTCACACCCACGTTCCAACACACGACACTAGACGAGACGTAGGTATAGAGAGAACACGCACACATTCGACTAGAACAGAACAGACAAAACCATTTTACGAGGTGAAATTGACGTCGGGTCAGAGATCGTGGCTTTCGAGGGTTCAAAGGTCACGTATACGCCCGATGATCAACGTGAGGATTTAGCCGCCTATGATATCTGCGGAAATCGAAAGAATTATTTCATTTTTCTTTTTTTTGCTTTTTGGTTATCAACTAAACGCAAAATTAATGAACGAAAACTTGAGAAAAAAGAAGAAAGAAAAAGAAAACTTGCAGGAAAATGTTTTGTAACGTTGTTTTGAAAATGTAGCCACAAACTAACGGGTCACGTCCCATATATTTGCAAAACAGATTCTCGCTTGCGATTAAGTTATAAGTTTTTTGTACGCAGGTAGCCGATCGTTTTTTTCTGTCCTTTTTCTTTTTTTTACCGCGTCGTCAAACTTTCGTTGCATACGTCGTGATGAATTTTGTATTTGTGTAACAGCTGTAAATTTAAATTTTAGCAAGCAAAGAAAAAAAAAAAAAACCAAATCTGGAATAATCAAAAATAACGTTGTCTCGTAACTGTATTATTTTTCTTCGTACGCATATTAATTTCACCGTTGAAATTATTTTTCATCGTTATCGCGCGTGATTTCAGTTGATATATATCTTTCAATTTCCCACGACACGGTGTGCAGTATAAAAGTGAACATCTTTTAACAGGTTTTTTTTTCTTTTTTTTTCTTCTTCTTCTCTTCTTCGTTACAGGTCGCTCGGTATTATCTACCTTATATTAAACGCATTACATCCTTATACGTTGTTACGGACTAAACATCTGCACCGCGAATTACGCGTTCGCATCGCTAAACCATAACCACGGGCACCACCAGTAGATTATCTAATATACACGGTATGCGGAATTATGAATATTTGATAGGGTGTATAAAACTGTATATATATTCCTTTAATTATTATTTATTTCTCTTCGTTGTTTCTAGAAAAAAATTAGAAAAAAATTTAAACTCCTATTTTTGATTTCCGACTCATATATTTGTAAAATATAACATGGATATATTACAAATGTAAATAATTTATATAATTTGCTCTGACGTTGATGATTTTTTTTTTTTTTGCGTTTTTCATTGATTTGCCAAATAATTTTGTATATAATACGAATATGGTTGAACAAAATTATGAAATAACATGAATTTATTTTCACCGAGTTTACGCATAAATAGTATGTAATATACCTATATATATGTGTATAGAGCGTTTGAGGATTTACCTCAGCTATACATATATGTACGTATATACACACAATGCTTTGCCAGTTTGCGCCATTTGGTTTATTCTGTTTATACACCGTTGGAATATTGGTGGAGGTTTCTCTCTATTCGGTGTAACTAATTCACGATGATGTGCCGTTACCATAGAATCGCGGTATATGTGGTATATGGGGGACGTGTGTTTGTGTTTGTAAATAGCGAACTGCACGGTGGTCGACGTCAAAGAGCATCCGGAGAGTTCTACAAACGTTCGAATTTACACAACCCTTTCCTCCCCCACCCCCATCCGTTCCGCGATGATTATTAATAATGATAATCATAATGAGGAGGATCACGATCGAACCAAAATCCCAACCGTTCCATTGGCTCGTTACAACAGAATTTTCAGATCACTCGGTTTTCCCTTTTTTTTCTCCTTTCATTCGATAACGATTGATAAATTTTTTTTTTGTTCCCACGCAAACGCAGACGGCACGGCTCTTTTTATTTTAGTCCCGAGAGTTTTTGCGATCGGTAAATTTTCGATTCGAAAAATCGATCTTATTCAAATTGGTTTGAATTCCGTCGTTAAGAGAAACAAAAAAAAAAGGATGAGGATGAGGATGGGGAACTTTTAATTTGCAGAACAGCGAACCTTGATGTCTTCACGCGCCCGCCGTTATTTTAGACACCTATATCCTTGCCGGATGATCATCAACGGAAGAATTATAGAAGATACGTGATGCGGCGAGGGGGCGAGGTCGAGGGGGGCGGGGTTGGGAATTTGATGTGGGGGGTTTGAGGGGAGGATTTATTTCGGTCCAAACTTCGTTCACGAACCTATTTCGCGCACCTGCTGCTCCTCAGCCATACCTATACTACGCTATTCCGTTCGGCGAAAACCTCCGCTTTACGCTCCGTGGAAAGAGCCAAAGACGATGAGAGTAGCGAGAGAGAAAAAAAAAAGATGAAACAAAAAAGAAAAAAAAAAGAAAAGGAAACAGAGAAAATTATTTTATATTCGTAATGCGTAGACGGGGGGATGAAATTAAGCAAGGGATATATATTATATATAACCTAGTTTCAGAAAACGCTTTCATTTAACCTTCTCCCCCTTTTTCCCACCACTCTTCCTATGGATATCGTGCCCACAGTATTTTTCGGACGATCGACGAGAAAGAAAAAACAAAATCCAAAACGATCGGCTCAACTTGAATTTTTTTCTTCTTTTTTGCCTGATAAAACGTACAGTTTGGATGATTCAATTATCGCAAAAATTGGAGTTGTTTTTTTTTCCACACAATTCGCGACTTCGATCTTCTACACCCTGAAACCCCCACTGTTGAAGAATTGTTTGGGGAGAAAAAAATTCAAAAACGAAAAAAGGACAGACAAAAAAAAAACTGTCCAAGTATTGTGCAGCTTGAAAAACATCGACCTATATACATATAGCTTACTCGAACTTGTTCTGCCTCCCGCAGGCATCTTGTGTTGAATAATTTTTGAAGAGTTTTCCTCGGTATGCCATGTTCTTGGCCTCAACAGCCGAAGGGGGAAAGAAAGAGTCGGTAGAGAAAAAAAAAGTGGAGTGAGAGAGAGAGAGAATCTTTTCTCTGAGGTATTATCCATCAAGTTGGAGAGCGCGCGAAACGATGAGGCTGTGATGTTGATGCCTTGGCTTCGACGGCTACCTTCCTCCCTACCATCCCCCCACGTTAACTCAACTTCATGATGTATGAAAATTCGATAAAGCCATTATGCTCTCGCGGAGACCCGAAATTCTATACAGACTTCCACCCTTGAGTGTTAACTCGGGTATGCCGTGCTGCGGCGGAAGCAGCATCGTCGCTATCGTCATCATCATCAGCAGGAGGAGCGGAGCTACTTACAACGTTTTTCTTGTTTTCCGTTCCGTCGTATAACGTCATCGATATTCCAACTCATCGTCAAAGTTGCCGAGTGCAACGTGATTTATAAATATATATCGTTGATAAAATTATATACAGCTGGTCGGAACAGGTTATATACTTTCATATATATCTCTGTATTTTCTCTCGGTCGCGATTCACGGTATCAAGAAAAGTAAAAATAAAAAGCAAATGAATAAACAAATGAAATTACATGTCGCATACATCGCTGCGGGGCTATCGGTTCTCGAGACGTGGTTTCTGTTTTTCAATCTCTTCCGTTTCTTGCGCTTCATATCTTCCCTTATTCTATTTTCAAGTGAATAAAACGATTGAAAAAAAGAAACAACAGAAGAAAAATAGAGAAGAAATAAAAGAGAGAAGAGGGGGAGAGGGAAAAAAAAAATCTGTGATCAGCTTCGCTCGATAAAACGACCCTCTTCAATCCAAAACTACCTTCTGCAGTAGTAGCATTCGACAGTGGCAGTAGCAATGGCAGCTCGGTAGCGATAGCGGAAGCAACAGCCCATGTTAGTTTGGTTTGAAGTTCTAGAGCGTAGATTTTGCCGGTCTATATAAAATAGCTATATATATATATATACCTATGTGTCCGTATACGTAAAATAAATGTATATATATAGCTATCCTTATACACCTTGATACACGCATATACTGCAGGTCTTTCAATTACTTAAATTCCCGTTTTCCTTAAGAAGGGAGTAAGGGTATGAGGGGGATGTGGCCCTCGGGATGCCCCGGAATTTTCTCTTCGCGATGAGAGAATTCCCTCTTAGATATATATACCATATAGATATATACACATAGCACGGAAACGATCCTGAGGGATCTTGGGATACCCAGTTATATCTCCTCTCACACACTGCACCCCTCTCCGCCCCTTTTCCCTCACTACCTCGATCAATCCTAACTTCCCACCCCCACCCCCACACCCACCCTCCATCCGGATCCAAATCTTAAGGGCGAAATTATCGTTGTTTTTTATCAAATCGCTTAGAACCAAAGATTAGAACAAAAATAATTTTACTCAAAAGCTTTCAACCCCCAGTTGAGTTCGAATGAATTTTTTTTCTAACATCGCATCAAGTGGTTGAAAGTTATCAGAAAATTATGTCGATTCTTTGATCCCGAATTAATGAAACAGAAGAAAAAATTCAGTATCCTATATACATAAAGCAACCCCTCCGTGCAGGGTGCAAAAAATGAGAAAATTTTTATACGACCGTTTCCGTAAGCTTTTGTATACACCCCGAGTGTGTATAATAAATGGGTATCTCGGTAATGGTTATAATAATAATCTTGTTTAGAGATCTCCTTGCTAGTTTCTGAATCACCCTTTAATATTATACCCACCTACCTACACCCAACCCTAAGCATTTTCCCGCTTAGAGATTTTAATCTTTAAAATCGTTTAGCCGGGAGTTGTTGAGGCGTACAAAAGCTTGTATGTATAACGTTTGTACAGATAATCGGCCGCGAGGGGGGCGGAAGGGAAAAAGGGCAGGGGGGAGGTACTTCCCGTGTAGTTCACCGTTGCGTCAGTTCGTTGCGCCTCGTCGCTTCGCATTTTCGCGTTTTCGCATCTTCGCATCTTCGCATCTTCGCATCTTCGTGCCCGCCTTAAGCGACAAACAAAATGGATTGGTAGTACGAGAGAAAATTTCCTTATCCCACTTTCTTCTGCCCCCCCTTCCGCCCCCCGGACTCTCCTTTGCTTCCGTCCTTATATCCCGCGCGCGCTTTTCTCGTGATCCCCAAGGAAACCCACACCCCCGCAGACTATTAGCGACGTTAGTCGTTAACTGCTCCCCGGTATTAACTTCCGGAATTTTCGATAACCACGCCCTTGATTGATCTACCTTGGATGATATATTATAATGCTGGTGCTGGTGCTTCTGCTTCTGCTTCTGCTATAAACCTCCTCGTTGTCGACCGCTAAAAACCAAACTCCTCATACCATCAACGCGCCACCATCATCGTCACGTATATATTTTCGATGTAGTCAACCACGCGACTGAAAATTCATTCCCCCCCCCCGCCCGAAACTCACCCCGATCTTTCTATTCCACCTGACGCTAAACAGACGGTATATATAGGGTGGAAAAATATATATAAATATACATCTCAGGGCTCGGAGAAAATGTTGATCGTCAAAGATTTATGGATTCACGATCGATCTATATACTTATACGGTATACATACACACCGGGTGGTTTCACTATATAAATTTAATCCACTCCATATCATCCGATGATAAATATATATCTGATATTTATGACGCTTTGCACAATGTTGTGTATATTACGACTAGGCGAAGAAAATGAAAAGAAGAAGAAAAAAAAAAAAACGATATGGAAGATAGAAGAAAGCTCTACCAAAAATATAATGAATTTGAAGTAAAGAAAGGAAATTTTAGTTTCACTTCGAACGTTCTTATTTGTATCATCTCATCCTGACACCCCTATGGGGATGATAAAATGTTGGAAGTACTTTGAACGACGTTTTTAGGGTCACTCGAAAAGTGACGTCAGGTGGAAAGATGAGGAGAGAGAGAGGAGAGGACCGTTGCGGGAGAGATGATCGATTGATCGTAAAGTATACTGAAAAATGACGTCGTCCACGGGGTACGGTTTTATCAAAAGAATAAGGGAGATTTTGATAAGTTGAATAGCTGCTGCTTCTTTTTTTGTTATTTTACCGAATATTAGAGAAAAAAAAAAAAACTGTACGAAAAGGTGGGGAGAAAATCGTGCAGTATCGACATCTTATGTATACCGTAGAAAATTTCTATATACCTATACTCATCGTAAAGTAAAATGATTCTTTACGCGAAACGCACGAAAATGAGAAAAAGATGGCGGGTTTGAGATTGGTCGTACAATATATATTATTTTTGTTTTTTTCTTTTTGACGGAAATTTGTTCATGATTGTGCAGTTACATGGTGTAATAAACATAAAGAAAGCGCCCGGTTAATTTTTTTTTTTCTGCGTTTTGTCTCCATTTTTTTTGCTGCCCCGCTACACGGGTCGGTAAATTCGTTCTAGACGACGCGTAGGCTGCAAAGAAGAGTTGGGCGTGCCGGGCATTGAGTATAAAAAATGTGGCAACACCTAGAGGAACAAGGAATTGTACCTAAGTAAGTTGTCAAGCTAACCGACGGGGCCGAAAACCCCTCCGTTTCCATGCGAATCGCGTACCATGCCCGACGTGACCCTACAGTCTCTATAAAGGACAAGCTAAAGTCGCTTTTCTTCCGGCCAACCTCCTTAGCCCTCCTCCTCCCCTTCAGTTGCGCGATTTTCGCAAGCTCGTCTCAACCCTTTTCCGAAGTCAAAGCAGAAAGCGGTAAACAAAAATTTGAAGGGATAAAATAAACTGAGAATTAGTTCGTTAGTTGATGCGATTTGGAAATTCGCAAGAAGTTTTCCGTCGGTGGATTTGGAACCCCGTGAAAACGAAGTTCTTTTTTTCAGTAATTATGTTGTGTATTGGATGAGTATAATAATCTGTACATACGAGCCGGGGGTTATACGCGGGGGTTTCGAACGATCCATTCATGTATCACTTTATCCGCGAAAGTGGTCGAAAAAGAAGCGAAGATATATCCCAACTCTCCCGACCGACCAAGCGACCGAGGTAACAACACAACTGCACACACCGAGAGAAAACCCTGCACAGTTTTACTCCGAACCTCCCCCAAACCAGCAACCACTCCCACCCACCCTTCGAAAGAATGGATGGCCCAAAGTGTACCATAGATAGTGTCGATAAACTCGGCGAGAACTACCAAACGTGTGCGAGAGTTCCTCTATTTGTTTGTTTTGTCCGTTCGCTTGCTTGTTTGTTTTCTCCTTTCCAACCCTCCACCCTCCACATCCGTGCCTTTTATACCGTGCCCTCTACCTCCTTCCAAATCACCCGCCGTAAACTGTCTTTTTTTTTTTTTTGTTTCTTCCGTGCTTTCTTTCTTTCTTTCTTTCTTTGTTCCTCGACCGATACGGTCGGGTATCATGGAAAATGTAGCGATCATGTAGCTGATGTATTTAGTCTTTTACTTTCCTTATTTCGTTCTTTTTTTTTTTTTATAACTAAACGAGCAAATAACGTGTCTATCATGGTGTTCGGAAGTAATTTTTGATTGGTTACATAAATAATTTCGTTCTAAGATTCCTTTCCTTTGCGGTAAGCGTATAACAAGGGTTGTCTGGTGTGTTACAATATTGCGAAGGGTATAAAAAAAAAAGAAGGTTTTGGTTGACGTGAAGGAGACGTAGAATGCATTGTTAGTCCTTATAAAACGAGATGAAACAACCCCCAAGCAATAAACCTTGAAGGAGGTCCTGAGGGCGGTTATGGGGTGGGTTATCCCAGGGAACCCTGGAGAATCCAGGAACGCCATCTAGCGAGAAACCATGCGCTTCTCCAACTCCTCATATTCTCGATCCTTCCCATCGCCCCACTTGAAATACCAACGAACTAAGGGCCTTGGGTAGGTCAGAAGGTACGGAATTGAGTAGAAAGAAGAGAAGGGATAGGGTGAAAAGGAGGGTGGATAAGGGAGGCGGCCAGAAACTGGCATTTCGCGGACGCGAACCCTGCGGAATTGCGGCGCTCTGGCCCCGGTGTTTCATATGTACACAAGACACCAACAACCTACCCCCCCCCACACCCCCTTTTTCCTCACCCCCGTTCTGGATAGTGCCGCATAGGGTTGGGTTTCAAACGCGGTCTGTAGCTTCGGAGACTATTTACCCTTGCCTCACCTTTATCATCTTGCCTTCTCTTCCCTTCTCTTCCCTTTTCTTGGCTCGCCTTACGAGGGGGGATACTTTGACGGTAAAGGATACACCCGCCCCAGTCTCCTCGTGGCAGCTTTTATTCTGCTAACAATAAGCACCGTACATACGTCGCTACTAACGGTGCAGAGGGTAAAAATGGACGGGATGAAAAGTACAAACAAAAACACTACGCCGATATGATTCCCGATACACACAATATGCCGTTTACAGATGATATATAAAATCGTATCTCCTGATTCCGCACGTATCGTAAAAGCTCGACATATTTTCCACCCCCTTGTAGCATTATTGCCACTGCAGCGGTTGATCAATGTGGAAAGAATATTTCTTAGAAGGCAGAAATCGCGATTTTTCCACCATGGCATCTGTAACGTTGGTTTGGTAGATTGTTACTTGGAATACCTCATCCCTCGCAAGCGAATACGTCTTTGGAATTAAATAAAACATCGGGGGGGTGAGTAGACGATGTTGAGTGGAAAAATTTGCATATTTTATCCGCAAAAGCTCCGAATTCGGCCAGCTGCTGTTGTCGTTCCGATGAATTGTTATACGTATGGTACTTGTATTCCGGGTAGGAAAATCATCAAAATATTGCGAACGTTACGGTAAAATACGTGTTGCATATACCGCGACACCGGGTTATGTAGGAGCTCAATTTGGGAACTCGCACCTCATCAACAAAAAGCTCTCTCAATTGGGCCAGGTGCTATTGTCGCCTCGCTGAATTGTTGGTCGGAATTTTCTTTTAATTGTTATGAGGACATTCCTGAAAATTCATAAATTGCCCGGTACACCCGTAGCGCTTTATCATACCTCGTGTTCAGGATACGTGAAAAATCTCACCGCCCGCGCCGCGCTGGACAAGTCAGAGCGTTTCGTTTCGTTACGTTACGTACTGTTTCTACTTGGTTTCCGTTCAGTTTCCGTGCAACGGCGTGGGTCGCAACCCAACTGCATCGCGCACCGCAATATACAACCCTTTTCCACAAGTAGTTATACAATAGTGTCACTCGGGGCTTTTGGCCCACAATTTCGAGTTGCAGCAGTTATACCCTGTGCATCCTACGCTATGCAGCTTTTCCCCTCTCTCTTTTCTTCGTCCCGTTTTCCCGTTTTCCCGCTCTCTCCCCTTTTTCTCCGACCCTCACCCCGCTACCCACTTTACCAAACTATAATGCCTCCAGAAACTTTTCCCCTCGTAACAATTGTTGGTGAAAAATTTTCCAATCCTCTGTGTACCTACTAAGCAAAGCTTCGAGGCAATGTGGATACACCGTATTACGCTATACTTACCTACCTATGTGTACCTTTGGTACCGACCCACCCCCTTCCTTCCTTCGCTCTTTATTACCCGCTTTTTACCCCATTCTCACTTTATACGTTAACACACCAGCTAGGCAACGCTTTATATCCACGAAACGTGCATAGCTGTACATGCATATAATATATCTATGGATATGCACTCCATGTATATGAACGATAGAGCTTTTTCACAGCGCATTTTTAAAACCTATATAGTTTTATTTTATATGTACCCGTCCGTACAGTGGTATACGAGGCGTAAGCTCGTCGATCAATCACTTTGTCCGAATGTTTACCATGTTTGTCAATAAGACCTTTTTTTTTTGTTTCGTTTTTCTACTTTTTTGTTTCCATATGTATTCGACGTTCGTATACACGTAGATAATCTGATGAAAATTCTTGGAAAACGTTGATACGCGTATCGCGTGTGTTGCGCTTGGTCAGATTTTCGTGGAAATATCCAAATTTTCCCCAACATTTTATTGGTGAATAAAATTTTTTTTTTTTTTCTTCTTGATCTATTTATGAAAAGAGTTTACATGCATTCAATTACTTGAACACACATCGTACACCTTCGATAGTGCTCGCGATAATGTGGTTAAGGTTCGAGGAAGTAGTGGCGTTGGATAGGAAAGGCTTAAGAAACATCCCCTTGCAATTTAGACGAACTTTATAAACAGACGTGATGTGTAAATACATGTGCATATGTGTGTATGTATGAACAAACACATACATACTTGTATACATATTACCTATGTGTACATTAACGCGTCAAGTAATACTCTAGTAAGCAACGAAGTCGAGTTGTTAAGTTAATACAATCCTTGAGCACCAAAAGTATAGTATACCTATAAGGTACAAGTTACACGAGGAGAAAGGGTTGTAACAAAAGGGCAGGAAGGGCAGGAAGAGTAGGAAGAGAAGAGCGAGGGCGGAAGAACCATTTCCTTCTCATTCAGGAAAATTATTATTATTAGCATAACATAACGCCCGGCTATGTACGCGGGATATTTCGAAATTCGAACTAGCTTAGTTGTAGGTATTTCTCGATTTCGCTGTTGATAAAAAAATGAAAAAATGAAAAAAATGCTCGCACGCTACACGCCGAACTGTCTGGTATTTTGGGTTGAGCGTGAAAAAAAGAGGAAAGGTAAAAAAAAAAATCGGTAGCAAGAATAAAAAAAAAAAAACATCCACCTGACCACAAGCACGATAATAAACGACTACACGGTTTTGTTTTTTAGACATTTTAGCACGAACATTGTATAATAATGGATGAATTTTTCAAACAAGGTTTTGTATAAACAAAAAAGAGCTGAAACACACCAGACTTTCTATCGAAAAGTGATAATTGGCTCCCGAAAAGCTCGTTGTGCAAATGGCATGTTTTTTTCCCTTCTTCTTGTTTTTCGTCTCTTTTTTCTCTTACCTTGTCATTGACTCTGAAAGAGAGAGGATCAGCGCGACACGAAAATGTTGACAATAACGATAATCGTAATTGTGATAATCCAAAGCACGAAGTTGAAGAAGAGTTTGAGGACGGTTGAAAAAGTGAGTCCGAGTTAAAAAATATCAGATAACTCGGAGAGCTTGCGATTCAAATTTTCATAGAGTTTCTCTTCAGCCTTTATAATCTGTGTACATGAAATGCCTATAAGACAGAAAAAAAGTGAACAGAAAACAATCAGATACGAAAAATGATGAATAAATAATAATAATTTATAAAGCAACGGAACAGCTGCAGGGGGTTGTCTAAATATTTCTCTTTCAATTAACAAATGAAATTTTCTACCGTTCGCTGGACGACGTTTGTAATTACTTAATTTTATTTTTATCCTTCGTTTTCTCTATTTTCTTTCTTTTTAATTGGTTTTGTGTTTTTTTTTTTTTTTTTGTTTCTGCGAGCTAGCCCATTTTGTGGAAAACTTAACCATTTACTATGTACACATTATATATATACGTAGTTATACATATGTACGAGATAATATATTTTATACGCGATGTGCTTGCGCACCATTTTCCTAATGAAATCCTTAACTGAACTTTCACCCGCGCAGTATGTACAAAGTTATACTATACCCACCCATGGTCCTTATACTGGAGGCTTATGTACAGCGGGACATTCTGAAGCTCTGTAATTTGCATACACCGAAGCTTCGGAAGGGGGTAGGTTGGCCGTCAGTCAACTGGGGGTTTGAGAACGGTGTTGTTTCAGAGGCGTTACCTCGCGTTACACTTACAACGGTATATAGGTAGGTATATATGTAGAATATGTATCAGGTATATACCGTACCATGTGCACATATTATATACGGCGTACACGTGTGTATATTAACATGACATACGCAGGGCAGGGTGGAAAAAAAGAGGGAAAAACGAAAGGAAGGAGAAGAAAAAAAAGGATAGAAAAATTCTGTCGTCGTTCGTCTCAGCCGTCAGCTATACGTATATATATGTACACATCCTGCAAGAGCTGTTAACTGTTTTACAGCTGGTACAGTCTCGTATTTCAAATTTCTATGGTCTTGTTTTACCTACTAACCAAGATCCACCCCTTTCCCACCCTCTTATACCTCCACCGCGATATGGCAACGACTACACAACCGACAACAACAACCGGCAGCGTGAACATCGACCGAAAAAACCGCAGGAGCAGCTGGATAACCTGAAAAACTTGGTGTACGGTATAACTTGTCTACACTGCACCTTGTCGCAGGTTATCTTTATAAACCGGATAACCGCTACTCGGTTTTTCTTTTTTCTTTTCGATCATTTTCTACTTGTTTTGACGTCACCCCGACCGCTTCCAACGAGATTTAATTTTCTCAACGGAATTTGAAAGTTTTTGGAAGCAACACGACCAAAAGCTTCTCTGTTTTATTTGTAATGTTGAATTCAATCTGCAAAATCGAGATGAAAAAGAGATGGGTAGTGAAAAGGGAAAGATGAGGAAAAATAAATTCTGAAAAACTCTATCGGTTCAAAGACATGCATAAGAAACAGAAAAAAAAAAAAAAAAAAATGGGTGACATGTCATAACAATAGTTTTATTGTAATATAATTTTCATACTCGAGTCGTCCCTCTTTTTCTCCGATGCAAACTTTTTTATTTTACTGAAACTCCGACGGAATTTCTTGTTTCTCATATTTATTTCCATTTTTTCTTTTCCTTCATTTGCGTATTTATTTTACGTTACATACCGAATCTCTTTTGCTTCTTCAGCCAGCAGCAGCAGCAGCAACAGCAGCTGATGATGACTGCGCACGGATACGTAGGTTGGCTGGTTGTCGGTTTCTCTCATGCAGCCGAAGCTTTTTCGCCATCTTTATGTATGCGTATAGATTATTACACCCATACGTATAAATAAATACGTATACATTCACATATACTTAGATAGCCATAAAGGCTGGGAAAACGTGAAATCGTGGAAAGCCTTCACCTGTTCACGAGCCCTTCCATTTTGCTTCTTTTTCTTTTGTTTTCTCCTGTTTATTTTTCGTTTTTTCGTTTTTTCTCTCTTTTTTTATTTTCTCATTTTCTATCCTTCTCTCGGGTACATCTCGCAAATACTTTCAACCCCTACAGCGGCGCTCGCGCGTTATCGCAAAATAAAATGAAACCCACCACCATCGTCAGACAGTACCAGCGATTCCGTCGGTGCGCACCCCCTCCAGACGTCAGAATTTTCGCTGACTGGCTTGAACGAAAAAAATTTGAAAAAAAAAAATAAAATAAAAAAGGTTGTTGAAAAAAATTCCCTTCCCCTACTCCTCTTTATGTGTACATGTATAAACTGCACATATACGTGTACATCTTTATCTGCTATGTATACATATAGCTATACATATATACATATTTATATATGTGCGTACATCCGGTGATGTTGGGAATTTTTAAATTAATTCGAACCACCTCGGATATCGCGTCACTGCGCATCCACCCATCCATCTATCTACCCATCCAACCGGCCCCCTTATTCCCATCAAGCTCATGATTTTTTACCCCGGCTTCATGACATAGGTATCTACATAAATACATATATATAATATAAGTTTACATAAAACAGGTAGACTGCAGATATATAAAAACTTTCTTTCCTATACATTTCTTTGATTATTTTTTTCTTTTCCCAACGAATCGCCAATTAATGAGTAATTAATGTCAGGAAGATGGTTTCAAAATTTTCGAAAAATTCCGCACCGCTTTCGAACTGTACAGTGGTAAAAAACAAACAACAAAGAAACGAAAAAAAAAAATAATTATCTGAAAGAAAGAAATACACACACAAAAAAAAGAAAAAAATTAGGTAAGGGTTGTCGTGTTTTTCAAAGGAACAGACGTATACAGGGGGAAAAAATAGATAATTAATTTAAGAATTCACTGCGGTAAAGAACGAAGTGGAAGAAAGCAACTGACGAAGAAGATCGTGGGGACGCAAGTAGGGGTTGGGGGAGGAAGGTATAAGGGTCGGCGTGGAAGTTTTCAGTATCCAGAAGGGTTGAAATCAAGGGAATAATTACGCGGTACTGCAGGGGTGAAACGGACTTTCACAAGGGTTTTGGTTGGGGAGGAATTGAACGAAGCAAAACCCCGTCCAGGCTTTCGTATGCACAACGTACATATATTTATGTATATGTATATATATATTATAAGTATATACATATATATATGTTTATGCTGCGTACATAAAACCAGCTAGCTATATAATACTCTCTTTTCCCGAGCTTTTCCTCAAGCTTTCGTCCCGGCTTTCCCCACAGTTTTCGTTCGTTCGTTCGTTCGTTCGTTCATTCGTTGGTTAAATAAGCCTCGTGATTTATTTTTACTCAAACACGTCCGACCGTACTTATATACATTATACATATAGCCAATAGGTACTTCAGCTGTTCGTAATATCAATAAGACTAAAAACGTTGAAAAGAAAAAAAAAAGAAAGAAATAATCAAAAGTCAAATAGAAAAAAAGAAATGCGAAAGAAAATTTATGTTACAAAGAAAGATTTGACTGCGCAGCATCCCCTTTTTTTTACAATTTTCATCCCGTGCAGGTAGGATGTAAAAATCGCTGAATTGCTACATATGGGTAAAAACAAAAACAAAAATGAGAGGAAAAAAAAAGAATGAAAATCGTACCTCTGTATTTTAGCAGCAAATTATCTTCCCCCCGGAAATTCTGGAGCTCATATCCTTTAAGATTTGGTATATGACGGTTTATCGTAGTATATGTATACGTATACGTATAGAACCAGGGGCGATATCGCTGACCAAATCCGTAGAAAAAGGAAGGTTAAGGGGGTGCGATGAGAGGGAAATATCTGGTAAAATATTTGACGAGATTTATAAGGAATATAAGGGATGATATGCGGAAGTGCGAGAGCAAGGGAAAAGACGAAGACGAAGATGAAGAAGTGGAAGAAGAAGCCCGTCCACGCCAGCGCCACAGACATCGCCCGGGGCGAAAAGCTCCGAAAAGTATAAAGAAGGTGGTCCCGAGTTATGAGATTACCAGTTGTAAGCCCTAAGAAAGAAGGTGGTAGGGAAAGAGGCCGGGAAGTTTTTGGAGGTTCTATACGCATTCTTCTTTCTTTTTTTCGTTCTTCGGACGCTTTAAGGGCCGCGCCAGATGTTGGCGCTGATTAATTAACGAATTCTATCTTGATGGGTAAAATTAGCGCTCTGCAGAGAGTGTCGTTAAGAGTTTATATAAGGGTTTTCGTCTGCTGGTGAATGGTGCGTACTGCAAGGTCTAGACGTCAGAAGCTTGATTGCCGACGATCAACAAACCGATGGGAATATCATCCCAGGAATTTGGAATTTTCAGCTAAGGGTTGTTTACTCCTCAACTTAAACCCTGCTGATCCTACTAGTCGGTTATTTACCTTCGTGTAACTAATTAACGCTGCAAACTTAGACAATGAAAAGGTTTTACCGTTTCTGAGGTACAGTAATAAGTCCACTATTGTAAGCCGTGCATGAATAAAAAAAAACAAAGGAAAAATTAAACGTCAGTCTTCCAGGACAAAAAAATTAAGGTGTCTAGAATCAACTGTACGGTGCGATCGGTTTATTTTATTTATCTACTTATCGATTCATTTATTCTTCTGGTTTTTCGAGGATTTAACTTTTGCGTACTTCTGGCTTACCAATTTCCCCGATTCGGAAGAACCGGGGCGTCGTAATTACGCCCAATAATTTAACAGCACGTATTTCATTGTCAGCGTGGTAACTGGTACTCCTGGTGTGACTCGCCGCAGTGCAGCTTGCAGCTTGCAGGTTGCAGGTTGGAGGTTGGAGGTTGGAGCTTGTGGAGGGAAGATTGAATGCAATTTCACTGCGCAAACGACCTGCACCAGCGAACGAAAACATCATTATTCTACGAGCGAACGGCGGTGTTTGGTTCGGCGCGGTATACGTACACGTATTATACATACGTATACGTATACGTATATCTATAGATATTGTGTGGATGAATACTGCACAGAAAGCATGGGTTTTACAGTGTTGGGTATAAACCGTAGACGCGTTCATAAGCCGTCCAATAGTTGCCAAAGCATGTCCCATCAAATATCAACAACTCCAATTGCCTTGCAAATTGTTTTCGAGCTTACTTAGTTGTTGTTATAGTTCCTGCATCGCATATAATAAACTAACATCGATCATAACCGGATAGGTATAATGGAAATGTAATTTTTTCACTATCATTTTTGTAATGAAATACCTTTGATGCATCGCCACATACTCTTACGATTAGAAAAACCGGTCTAAAAAATTTACAACACAATTTTAAACCAGTGAAAAGTCGTCGGAAAAATCTAAATCGGTTGAACGAAAAAATGAACCTCGTCTTATGAATGGCGTAAAACTTTGCCTACCAATCGTACTGAATTGTTCCACTTTAACTTTCAGAATATTTTCATGTTGTTTCCGAACTTTATATCCCATCAATCATGTCGTCATTTATCTGTTTCAGCTCCTCCGGTGAAAGTTGAGATCAGCAATCACCCGAATCAAGCAAAAATCGAGGCTAAAGTTGGGCAGTCCCACGTCCTCCAGTGTTCGGTGAGATTCGCTAAACCAGCGGCAACGATTGTCTGGTACAGAGGAAACGTTCAGGTAAAAGGAGGAGACACGGACGTCGAGTCGATATCAATCGAGGATGGTAAGTCTTTGAACTTTTTACCTTTTACCTTTTGCCTTTTACCTTTTTACATTTTACCTTCAACCATTCTGGAATTCCGACCAACCTTCTTTTTAACATGAACGTCGACGACCCTCGCTGTATCAATAATTAAAATTACTTCTTGACGACGACGACTAAGAGGCAAGTGCTTTCGGAGTAAATATCGCAATTGCCCGACTTCACTTAGGTTCTCGAAAAAAGAGTCACTCGTTCGCTCTCCATATTATGTCGGTAAATTCCGCTCAACCGGAAGTGCTTCTTTGCCTCGGTGTCGACGACACGTCTTTGTTAGTATTAAATTGAATTTTATTACAATTTTCAACCTTTACTTTACTTGATATATAGACATTTTCAGTAGCCGGCTAATTACGGAGTATTTTGTTAATTGATTCATTTTTACTTAATACTTTCTGGTTTTTCCCCCCTTATTTTTTTATTTTTTTTTGCGCGAAAAATTTTCTTGTTTCACTCTCCAGCTCGACTAAATTTGCTTCGAGTGTACTTGTGTATACTTATACGTGTACTTACTCTTGACTTGAAAAAATTCAAATCAAGAGTCGAAGTGCCTCAACTTTTTTATGAGTACCTACGTAAATTCAAGATAAATCTTTTCTTTTTTTTTTCTTCTGTATTATACCTTATACCTTATATTATACGTATAGGTATAGGTATATCGTTCGCCGCTTTCGTTTTCGAGAAAACAAACGTTCCGAAAGTAGAGATGAATTTTTTAACCTTTCAAATGGTAAAGGGGGGAACAAAAAGGAGAATATAGGTAACGCTATACTAATGTAAGCTAACCTCCGCGTTCTTTCCCGTTTTAATATTGAAAAACTCAATCGCTAAGAGACTACAGACTCCGAGTAACCAATTTATACGGTGGCGTTCTTTTAAAGTACAAAATAAAATAAAAAATTAATACCCAATTCCACCTTAAAAAAAAAGGTGCTCACTCGATCCTCGCAATGCGAAATGCGAGTAAAACTCGTATCGGCCCAAAACATTAATAAATATAGAGTTGTCGATCAAATATTTGTAACATTAGAACAGAAAAATCATTTTTTCAAGTCCGGAAAAATCATTTTTTAAGCTTCATTGAAATGATGATACATTTTTTCCTGTAACAAGCCACGATTTGATTCGTAAGTTTCTGGCCCGCCAAAGTTTAAGATTTCCCTTTAAATTCAATCCG
Organism: Athalia cordata; assembly: GCA_963932425.1. NCBI lineage: Eukaryota > Metazoa > Arthropoda > Insecta > Hymenoptera > Athaliidae > Athalia > Athalia cordata. Next base: position 6,222,148 of record OZ010627.1, read on the forward strand.
CAGTTCGTTTTCTATTATATATTTGTCAGGACCGAAAGATCGTAATTTAATGAACTTCGACGCGTTCGATGCGTATTAAAAAAGGCGAATATTTTCAGTATTCAAGTAACACAACATTGATTCTCAATTTGCATAATACCACCTCTTGAGCTATTATTACGCCGATGATGGGGTGTGCAGGTTTCGGTTGAAAATAACTTTCTATACCCTCAGGGTAAACCTAGGTAATAATACAAGTGAACTCAATTAACCTCTAAGGGAATAATACGTCTAATTGATATAAACGTGTTGAAAATAATGTTGAAATCCTTGACTATTTGTCTGAAATTAAGAAATAATGATCTTCCGATATCACTGGTAAGAATTGTTACAATTGTGAAATGTAGCAGGATTTTTTTGATTCTCTTATTCTACCTCTCTGCTTCTTTTATTCCCTTTTCTCTAATTTTTTTTTTCTTTTTTCACTTTCTTCCTGCAGACAAAGAAATGCCGAAACCAGGAGAGTCGAGAAAGAAGCTGCTGAAATACGACACGCATGGGTCAATTACTATAGTCCCAACTGCCGACGACGACGAAACTGACTATACCTGTGAAGCTAGACACCCAGCCATCCCAGTCGACATGCCTATGCGAGCAACAATAAAGCTGTCTGTTCTTTGTGAGTATTGTTGCAATGTCTGCTTTTCTCGTCTTTATATATATACGATGTTATATTCGTACGAAGGTTAATGGGAAACATGTATTGTGTCAAGCACCTTATTATACCGTTTTCCATCCCATGCGTTTCTCGAACGACCTACCCCCCTGTGAAGCTCTTATAGCCAGCCAACTATATTCGAAAGTAACACAATGCCGATTGGCGAAACCAGACGGATCGTGATAAAGAACGTCGCCAGGTTGAAACGCATTTCTGCACAATTGATATTCAGAAATCAAGAAATTACCAATGAAAATCCCGCTTCTCGAAATTAACAATTCTATTCATTGGATCACATGGAAATAGCTGGTGATATGAATCCACGATTCGAATTGGAAAATCATCTCGTTCCTCAAAACTTCCGAATTTTCTATTTCCACATTCCAATTTTTTTTTTTTTCTTTCGTTTCATTCGCTAGATCCACCCGGAACTCCGTACATCGAAGGTTACACGGAGGGTGAGACGGTACGTCGTGGTCAGCAGGTGGATTTGGTGTGCAGATCTCGTGGTGGAAATCCACCTGCACAAGTCGTATGGTTTAAAAATGACGAACAAATAACAACTGTGTATCGTACGGAGGCGTCGTTTTCCGAAAATGTTCTATCTTTCGAGGCGAAAGCCACCGACAACAAGGCAAGATTTAGGTGTGAGGTATCGAACGTAATGAGTGTTGCACCATTGAAGGCGTACGTAGATCTCGCTGTTCTATGTGAGTAAAAATAGAAGCCACACTAAAAGGATGTGAATAGATTGAAAAAGGAGCTTTTTTTCTGTAACCATATCTTTTATATTTAAACAGTTGCTCCTACGGCTGCTTTAATAACCGGACCTACCGAGGCTAAGGCTGGTGAAGAAGTACGAATAACTTGCACGACAGAAAATTCAAATCCTCCGGCAGATATTAAATGGGTGGTGGCCGGTAAAAATTTTCATAATAGTACGTCTAGGACGAATCTTGCCGCTCAGGGTGGCTGGGTCACTACGTCCAACATCACATTTAGTATCAACCCAGAAGTTAGAAGCATCGTTGTACTCTGCCATGCAGTTAACAATAAATTGGCCGAAAATGTTGTCGGCACTCACACCATAAATGTCATATGTAAGGATAATGTCTTTTATATGTTCGTTATTTAATAATAAAAAATTTGTTAATAATGATTAAAAGTTATATTTGTTTATCATACATTTTTTTTTGCAAACAGATCCACCTTCCGATTTGATAGTCACGGGATACGAGGAGGGGGTTGCCATAGACGCGGGTACAGTTTTGAAACTTTCATGTACCGCGACCGCTGGCAATCCTCTGGCTACTCTGACTTGGTACAAAAACGACAAAATGGTTAGTGTAATTAAACATGAATACAGTTGAAAATTAAATGGAAAGAAATTTTTTTTTATTTTATTATTTACAACATTTTATTACGTGTACCCATACGGTTTCATATATAATATTCAGGTTAATGGAAACGTACGGACACGCGATCACGTCGTTTCAAGCGAACTCGCCATCCTGGTTAACGCGTCCGATAATAACGCGAGGGTCAGATGCGAGGCAACTAATTCTGCCATCGATATACCCCTCATTCAACCTCTACAGCTGAAAGTTAACTGTGAGTATGATGCAAAAGAAAAAAGGAATAGCACCGGAACCGGTGTAGATCTAAATTATAAAATTAAATCGGAGATGAAATGAAACGGTAAAGAAAAGGATGGTGAACAAGAAGAACAAATATTTTTCAAAGACAATAGATTGCTGATAACTATTTATTAGTGAAAGCTAATTAAGTAACATAGTAATTACGTAGCTTGATCGATATCTGCCAATGAGTAAATAGAGTTTGTTGTTCAACTTGTTTACAAATACTTTTTAATTATCGTCATATTGTTTAATTATTCATGTACGTATAAGTTCATATTTCATCGATACGGCCTCGGAACGGAATACTCCATCGAGATAATCCATTATCAATTTTCGTTCGTCCATCAAATTCAGAGAGGTAAAAAAAGAAATACAATGGACCAATTCCATTTTCAGTTCCTCCCGACCAGGTGAGAATAACGCGAGAGCCGAAGGAATTTCGGGCTGGTCAAATCGGACGGATAATTTGCGAATCAAGTAGTAGCAATCCTCCGGCTGAAATGTCATGGTGGAAACACGGTATACCCGTTCCAGTAACGAACAATAGCACAAACACAGGGCTCAATGGTGGCTACGTATCGTCCGTTGAACTGTCTCTGGAATTGACGGAGAAAATGAACGGTGATCTTTACACCTGCCAAGCCAGAAACGCCGCCCTAGAACGAGCCATCCACGACGCGACCACCCTCACGGTCTTCTGTAAGTTTTTGTCGATGTTTTTTTCGATGACTCGTGAGCAATAATTCGAAACTTACACCGAATTTTGAATCGTATCTTTGACAGATAAGCCAATTTTTTCGTCGCTGGACCCTAACGAGTTAGTGGGGATGGAGGGCGAGCCTTTTGTTATATCCGTTTCAGCGACGGGAAATCCTGCAGCAATAAAGTATAGCTGGACGCGATATGGACTGCCTTTGAGTACTGGAAACAAAAGAGTTAGCGCTAGAGGTCCAACACTCAACATTACTAAATTGGATCGCCATGATGCTGGGACGTACATTTGCGAGGCGGTAAATACGGAGGGGACGTCTTACTATCAGTTGAATTTAACGGTGCAATGTAAGTTGGATATTGTTTCATTGTTGGTCCTGTTCTATTTTTTATTTTTATTCTAAAAAAGCTGTTTGCGCAGATTTGAGAAATTGACGAATCGATTTTAGTTCCAGCAAAAATTGAGCGGACCTCGAAATCTGGGGTTGTGCATCCCGCTGAAATAGAGGCGAAGTTGTGGTGCGATGTTGACGGAAGTCCGATGGGCGACAGTTACGTTACATGGCACAAAGTTGGATCAAATGTTGATCTAAATAGAAGGTTTCAAACCTCTTTTGTCAATAAAACTTCGTACCTTCATATCCCGAATCCCAGTCGGGACGATGTAGGAGAATATCAGTGCAACGTGAATAACGGAATCGGGAACGTAACATCAAAGCCTATACTTTTCGTGACGAATTGTAAGTGGTTGATGAATATATTTTTTTTTCTGTTCGTTCTAATTTTCTGAAATTATGCCTATTTCGAATCCTTCATATTTATGCTACAGTTAAACCAGAAATGGCAAATTCGCCACTCACGAGAAAGGCCGCAGCTAATAAAGGATCGAGCGCTCAGCTGTCCTGCAAGGCACAAGGATCACCCCTTCCAAGGTTTACCTGGTTATTCAACGGAAAACAGTTGCTGACCAACAGAACTGACCACAAGTATGATGTCACGCAGACTGAGGTGAGAAAAAAGACTAAATAATAAATACATCTTGATATATCTTTAATATCATTCTTGACTTATCTCTGAACTTATATATTAAATAAATTTTTGAAGCAGTCATTTCGGAGTTTCTGATCTTCAACCGTAAAATCCTGTCGATCTAATTGTTACTAATATTTTTTTTAGCTGTCAGAGTTATTCTCCGAGTCTACGCTGACGATCTACCGAGTGTCTCCAGATGACTACGGAAAGTATGAATGCAAAGGCCGTAACAAGGTGGGAAGTGGGACCGACGAGGTCTTTCTGAACGTGACGTCGCCCCCAGACCAGCCACTGGAACTTGAGGTGTATAACGTCACTCACGATTCTGTTGTCCTTACTTGGAAAAAAGGCTTTGATGGTGGGCTTCCAACATCTCATCAAATTCGGTGGAGACCCGCATTAGATCATGAGGACAGGTACCAATACATGGACGTCTCCGCAACACAAAACAGCGCCCTTATCACTGGGCTTGCCCTAGGGAAATTTTACGTATTCAGCATCAAAGCGATCAACGCTAAAGGGCAGAGCAACTTCTTGCCAGATCTCGTCAAAGTGCAAACATTGAGTGAGTAAATTTGATTTTTCACGGATATTTAGAAATTTATTTCATATAGAAAATAGATGGTTTAGTTTTCAAAGTATTTGTAGACAATCATCAACATGTCTCATTGTTTCCCGTATAGTAATTCATGCATTTCATCTAAAAAAAAAGTCATCGCCTCTGGTTAATAAACGCTTGCCAATAGTAATTAGGGGTCAAAATTCGATTCTAAATTGTACGAAAAAATAGAATAGGGGCTGAGACTTTCAAATAATACACATTCCAAATTTTCTAGCATGTCAATAAATTAACACAACCGTACGATTTGGAATTTCGATAGTAGAAACATTAGCTCAGCAGAATTGTTTGCGAGATATTTACAAGATGGATTTTTTTTTTGTACGTTAATTGGTTGCCAAGTGTCATGAGAAAACGTTTGGCGGCAGACTCCCAAGTTCGCCCTTCACGCGAGTAGTATGAACGTCTTTCGATGCCATTTGGTAACCATTTGATTAAAAAATGAGCAGCATAATGATCTTGTCGAAGGTGTTCAAGATCCTCGTTGATTAGTTTGGCGTTGGTATATCGTTGAAGATTAGGTTTTAATAGTCGCTTTATAAAACATCGTTAACTAACAATTTTGGTAGCCTAAGGCCTATGCATGAGTAACATAAGGGTGACGGGGAATCGGGTTGGGTTCCAGGCGAGGCCCCACCTACAGAGTTGACGGCGAGTGAGACTAACTCTCCCTACATCATCGTCATTATCATCGCTGTATCAGCCTGTGCTTGTCTACTCATTGTCACGCCAATAGTGTATGCCACGTTAGCATCAAAAAAGAAGGCCAATCGCTCTGGTAAATATAAAGTTGTAAAATTTACACGTTCAATTTGTCTACCCCTGTAGGGCCGAATAATGTGGAGAATCTACCAGACGTGCTACTGGAAAAGGGGGACTTTCCGATGAATTATATCTATGCGGTAGCCGCAACAAGCATCGTCTTTTTTCTTGTTAATCTATTCATCATGTTGTGGTACATTGTGAGAAAGAGAAACAAGGCCCGTAAGTTCGATACCATAAAGTGAGATTTAATTACACATTAGAAAAAAAAAAGAAAAAGAATTTAAATTCTCTCCATTACTTTCTTCTGAAAATTCATTCTGCGAATGATTTGAATTCTCAACAACTGCCCGGACTTCATTAAAATTCGTTACCAACAGTTATTGATTCTTTTTTTTCCCTCATTTTTTTTCACAGGCATAAACAAATCCCAAACAGCCGACATGTACGCACCATCAACTGTAAACGGAGATACGATGACCGGTGAATTAAGTTCCGTTTCGGACGAGAAGAGCGACGTTAACTTCGATGCGAACGATTACGTGGTCAGTGCGATCAGTCAGTATGTCCTTAGTAACAAGTAATTGCAGAGGGTAGGTTTGAGTTCTTTTAACCCTTTTTCTTTCTAAATTTCTTCGTCTTTCACTTATCACTTATAATCACTCTATTTCTAATCGTACAGCTTCCTAATATCCACATCTACACCTCCAATTATTTTAAAAAAATCACCCTCTATATTATAATTTACACCCTGCAATACCCCCAGCTGTCTTGTTGATTACACTTCAGAACTATCAGAGCTTTTTGAATTTTTTTTGAGTATTAGATTCTCGAAATGGAGGACATTATTGCTTTATTTATTTATATTTTTCCTCGCTCCGCAATTACAGAAAGAGTTATAAATTAATTAATTTTCAACATCTATACACCCTCTCGCATTACTTTTACAAGCTTGAAATAAATGAATGACTAACAAACAACAATAGCTTTGTTGGCAATAACGTTTTTTAAAATACACAACATGAATTGTTTTGAATAAAGTTTTTTTTTTTTTTTTTCGAAATTGAGTATGAACAATCGAAGGAACTAAAAGCTAGTCGGATGAAATTTAACTACTTCAATCTTGTTGAATAGGACGAGGGGAGGAAGACGGCGGCCAGTACTTACCTGATAGATCAAAGCATTCAAGAATTTGGTAAAAACAGTCTTGAAATGCAGGTGCATCACCATCAGGGTACCCTTGGGAGGAGAAGTAACAATCACAATCACGGTGTCATAATGGACATGGATTCACCGCCGCAACGTACAACAGCAAGTGGTACTCTCTCGGGTGCGTCATCTTCAACAGCTACTCAACTCGAGGCTCTCGATAGGTGCCAAATATCCTCTGAAGTTTGTCGCTCGATCTTTGGTGTCTTCTCGTTCTCGTTCTCGAATAATAATATATTGCAAATTACTGGCCAGACTATTACCAGTAAATTTTTTCTATTCGCTACTCATACTATACATATGTATATTTCATATTGCAGTTATTTGGAAGTCTTTTATCTACATAAAAGACATTATGTACGTATGTATAGTCGATTTTTCGATTGAAGTACGAATATACAACCATGAACCGCAAATAAATTAGGCAAACCCATAGAAACAGCTCACGATGTGTGGAATCTTGAATTTATTTCGATTAACATTGTCGAGCTCAAAATACACTGAAATATATCGAAACACTACTAAAAAAATGCTGATTTTTGACCCAAAGCGAAAAAAATTACATACATCTCTCTGTCATTCGATGCTATTGTCTCGGAATTCGAGACGCCGGTTCAACATAGGATTTCGCACATCGTTTTCTCTTCTAGGAAGGAAGGCGAAAAAGAACATCGCCTTTCAAAAATTTTTTTTTTTTTTTCTAATTTGCTATTGGATTTCTTAATTATTTAAAAAAAGAGAGGCTTTTGCTTTTGTAATTTTTCTAACATTTGCGCATGCGATACAGTATAAATTTGTCACTATTTGCGCCAAGTTAAAATCGTCAGTTTTTTTCGTTTTCATCGTTAGATCGCTATCATGATTATTAGATTATCTCAAAAATTAATTTCACCGTCTGGCCAGTTCATTTTTCGCTTTCTTTTTTTTCGAGTTTTACCCCGCCCCCTCACCTGAATGCAATGTGCGATTTAATGTTCTTGAATTTATTATTATCGCCGATAATCTAGAGCTGATGATATTATATTGGCTCTACCTATTATTATCATTAATCATTCGAGCACTTTGATTTATGCGGTATCATGATTTTATATGTAATTATTAATTAATATAAACGAGATAGCGGAAAGAGCTATGAGGAGGCACGCGATCAGCTCATGCTTGCGAGGATTTGGATATGCAGCAGCAGTTTATCATGCATGCTATTAATTTATTTTATTTATTTATTTGTTTTTTTCATATTGTATGTTCAATTTCTCGTTTACACTCACGAGGTGTACATTGCCCGAATTTTTAATTATGGTGGTGAATTGATAAATTGAAACCACATTCGGTGCGCTTCGATAGACTAGAAAAAAAAAAAAAAACGCTGCCAGAATATAGAAATATTTTGCCTGAACGAAAAAAAAAATTAGAACGTCCAATGATGATTCTCATCAGGGACGCTCTAATTTACTTCCGAGAGCATTCTTCTTAGTTTTTCAACAATTAGAATGCCCAACCACTATAAAAAATTGTATGTTATTTTATTTATTTCAGTCTCAAAATCGAGTTACATAGGGAATCCGAGTCCAGCTCCACCGGCGTCGGACGTGAATTTTTACAGTGTGGAAATGGACAATGGCCGGTATTTGGGATATGAAGGAAATCCCAGCCCGGCCCCAATACTGAGCGGGGATCCGGGTCTGGGCACTTATTACCCGTCATTGGGTTCTCTGCAAGGTGTAGGGCATCATCAACATCATCACCATCATCTTCAACAGCACAGCAGTACGCCGCACAACACGGTCCAGGTCGGGGGAGGAACCCTGACCAGGAACAGGACCCTCCCTCGCCCAGTCCCCCCCCCAGACGTCACTGTTATGACTGCAGGAACAAAGTCCCCAGTACCCCCTTCGGTACCCCCCCCGCCAGCTACGTTTGCACGTGCGGTCCCCGTCCAAGGAAATTCCCACGGGCACCCACTGTCTACTTTCACCTCAACCCCAGCCTATTCAGACATTGACGGACATCTTGTCTGAGACTTAATTAATAATCAACATTTTCACAACGATGGTAATAATTCTTTATTTTCAATCAATGCACAGACTATTGATCAAAGTGCTTCGAATTTATTAAATATACAGCAATTACAAGTACGCCGAATATTAGAAACAAATCAAGATATACATCAAACTAAAAAGTTGGAAGATGAAGACGAATTAAACGAATTATCGTACAAAAACGAGCCCAATAACGAAGACGACGAAGATTCAGAGGAGAGTACCCGCCTGTGAGTATGAGAACAAATAAAAAAATACTAAAAGCCGAACATTTGAAGAACGAGGCAACCAAGTTTGTGTCAGGTGAAGTTACATTTATTGTTAGTAAGAAATCACTGGCTTATCGGTCTACCTAAGTTGAAGTCAAGGACACATTTCCATCATGTCAACAGTCACGAAGAGATTATAGTGTTTGATTTACATGTGATTTTATCAATTTGAGAAATAACTTAGGAGTGTCTCAAAGTCGCGAGGTGGACTCAATACCTGTTCAGCAACCCAATAACTGACTGTTTTCTTCGTCGTCCCCAAAAACGCACGGCCATGATGATAATGAGGAGAAAAAAAATATATATATATGTACAGCTGTGAGTCGACGAGAAAAAATAAAGTGGCAAGTAAGTGAGCTTCTTTTGGTTTATGCGTAAGCAGTGATAAATGATAATATATCTCATCGAAAGGACAATAGGTACATAAGTCAAAATAGATATTATATATACATAAATTATATTTTAATTCTACAATTATTAGTTTCCTCTTCTTTCTTTTTATTTCTCTCATTAAATCTATTTGTGTTCCATTCAAATTTCATATATCTATGAGTTAGGTGCTGATGATCCATACGTACTCAAGATATATGCGATGTAATTAGTATCTTACGTGTAAATAATATTTTAATTAGAAGACAAAATTAATTATTGAAAATATAAGAGCCAATTCCGAGGTATAGACTAAAAATAATAAAAATAATATTAATGATAATAATAATAATAATAATTACATCGATAGTAATTAAATATTAATAATGATGAAAATTGAGATATTATAAACGACAATGACTAAGTATTATAATTAGAGTACTAGATCGTATAATGTATATTTTCTATTGCATTTATTTTCACAAATTTCTATTATTATTATCATTATTGTTATTATTATAATTATTATTTTTTTAAATAATTATCATTATTATTATTATTACTATCATTTTTAGTAGTAGTATTGTAACTATCACTATCGGTATTATGATGATATGATGAATGAAATTAAAAATAATATAACGTTATTATAAATTATATGAATACATAAAATAGTCTTAAATGTTTTTCAAGCTCCGCGAAATAATTCAAATGGATTATATGAGGGTCTTATAATGTACTAATTATTATTATTAATAATACCTGATACACATAGGATATAATTGTATGATATCGGTATAATGCTCAGCATTTAAACATTAATCATTTTTATTATCATAATTTTTATTATCATTATCATTACCTTTGTTGTTATTATTATCATTATTATTATTATTTTCTTTAACAAAAATTATAATTGTACGTATCTTTAGTATATAGTAATTATTGCACATGTATATAACTATATTTTCGATGAAAAAAAAAGATTCAGAAAGAAATTAATTGAATTATAATAATTGGCCTGTTTCTATCATTATCATTATTATTATTTTTATCATCATCATTATTATTATTTGTTTTCAGTAATATGATTTCATTATTGTTACTTACAATTAGTGACTGATCATATTCGACAAAGAATAGAGAAAAGATTAAATTGAAAATATAAATCGCGAATACAGAAAATGTCATAATGATGTTGATTGCGTTCATTAATGATATTATATGCACTACGTATAATATACCTACAAAATCTGACGTACGAATTTTCACCATACGTTTATTGTACACAAACCTATAAGTATATGTATATACTGTACATATGGCCAATTATTTCAGTCGTTTATAATCATTAAACGAGTGATATAATCATTTATTGATGGGTATAATTACATATTTATGTATATTTTATATATTTGTATAATTATACCTATAAGTATATATAAATAAAATATGTATATTGTACGTGTCACAAGGCTTATAATTAATGTGAAATAATTAAGTTATGCAGGTATAAATGGTTACATCGTATTAATTATTGAAAATTTTTGAATTTTATTGATAATGTTTGTATTAAAAATTAGCAAGTTATTATCTAGTATATCGCTATATCCAATATGATACCATTTGATATAGCATCAGATCATTATATTATTATCATTATTACTATTTTTACTGTTGTTATTTTTATTGTTGTAAAATTTATCGATAATTTTTATTACCATGAATATTAAAACTACCTATATTCATTTTAATGATGGTTACGAAAAGGGTACAGCAAAATTAAGAATGACAATTGTAATAATAATAATACTAATGATACTAACGAGGATAATAGAGTTATAATAGAATCTGCAGGCTTAATATCTTGATAATTGTTGACCGAATGTTTTATAAAAAAAAAAGAAAAAACGAGAGAAAAAAAAAGAATCAAATAAAATTACCCAAAAACACTCGCGCGCAGAGGTCAACTTAGACTGATGATAATTATGTATGAAGAAATAAATAATTAAATAAAAATCACCGTATGCTCAATTAGAGAAAAGAAAAATGATGAAAGATTAAAAAAATTAAAAAAAAAACTAAAAAAATGAAAAAAATAAAAGAATAAAACCTGTTCACGCATTATGTATGTGTGTACATTAAGAGTAATCTATTTACATATTATACATGTTTTATATTTGTAATTGATGAATTATAGGAGATGAATGAAAACAAAATTAATGATATTGATACCTATAACAATAATAATAATGATAAAAATAATAATCATTATTACTCTTGTAATATTAATGATAATGATAACGATAATTCATTATCACTTGAAGTCGTGAATTAAAATTCAATGAAAGCGCGGAAGAAAGAAAAAGAATTTTAAAATAAAAATAAAAATAAATACTGTAATACATATTGTTAATATTAATGATAATATTAAAAATAATAATAATTATTATGATAATATGTAATCTCCAAAGTATTTGCTCATCCAAGTGGCTATAGATAAGTTATTATATTATAATTATGATAATGAACATGATTTAAAAAAAAAAAATTAATAAAAAACACAAAAAAAAAAGAATTAAACACGGATAATCGGTCTTCGTCCAAAATGGTACCTTGGAGATGGACATAATGCCTACATAATGTATTATATATTATATGTCTCGACAGCGCGCGATATTCCATATTTTACAAATAATATGTATATTATTAATAATAATGAATAACAATGATACAATGGTTATAATAATTATAGTGACAGTAATGATAATAATAACAATAATAACAACAACAAAAATAACAACAATCCATTATTATTCCGTTGATTATTGTTAGGGTTAAATAGTCAATCCTAATTATATATAAATGATATACTGTAATACAATCACTAAGATAATTGAAAAAGAAGAAAACAACAATTACACAAAAAAGGACAACAGAAAAATGAACTCGAATAAAAAATAAAAGAAAAAATGTCGGAACTAATAATTGAAATGAACGTGAATGAATATAAATTATATAACTATTAAATAATTAATTTTTCTATGTAAATAATGTAAATATATGTAATTCTTTTAGATAGATACGATAAAATAATTGAGTGAAGCGAGAATAAAAACCAATAATCTCAAACGCATAAAATGAAATGGACAAACACGAAGAAACACACACACAATCATCGCACGTATAACAGAAGAAAGAAAAAATAAATGAATAAAATAAAATAAAATCAAAACCATTGGAATCTATCAAATTACCATCGCAGGACTATGTCACATTATGCGGGTTATTCCACGCCAAGTTGACCTGGCTTTGATCCTCGCCATTTTTAATTTCTCTTTTTACCGGATGATTGAAAATCGTTGAGTATCGCTGAGGACCTAGGTGAAGATTTTTTCTAAACCTACATCATAAATTCCTTGATGAGAGAGAAAATTTTTGTCCCTAGTCCAATTAAACTATTTATCGAACTAAAGAGATGAATTTCTGACAATGAGTCGGGTCGATTTGGCGCGAAATGCCCCCACACATATGTATCACATATGTATATACGACGTATATTCGTACACTACATGAATATTATTTATACAAAAAAAAAAGAAGATAATCGGGAGCTTTTCTTATATGAATGAAACTATAATTATACGAATAAAAAAATTATACAAAACAGAGAAGAACTGATATCGTTATTAATATATAAGTATTCACATCTGATAACTTTTTTTTTTATTTATATAAATAATCAAAGCCAAACCACTTAACCTCCCTATATACAAAAAGAAAAAAGAACATACAAAAGTAATGTATAAAAATCGAGAGAGAATAATAAACATGTCTGCTGTTTTGCTCATTTGCAGTTGCACATTTACCGCTTCCATTACACTGTGCCAATTAAATTTATATATAATTATATATTGTGTATAATATGTGTACACCGTATACCCATATATTCGAATTCAGTACGCATGTACGAATGAATTGATTGATTGATTATCGTGTATTATGAATCATTTATCGATAAAAATTATTGAAAAATGGGGATAAGACTATGAATCACAGAAAAAGAAGATAAATCTGACCCAATAGATAATTGACACGGAATAAGAAAATAGTTAAATAAATGAAAACGAATTGAATGATGAATAATTGAATTGTAATGAACAACAAATTTTGTTCCATTGAAAATCACATGAATTTTCTTCAATTTTTATTTTCCCTGAAAAGCTCTCTGATTAAGTCAAAAGTATACACATACACTTACATATATTCGTGTAGTTATAAATATACGATGTATAATAAATACATACATACATAAAAAAATCGACAGAAGAAAAAATATATATATATGTAATTAATGCTGATTATATCTGAATACCTAATATTACACATTATTATTATTATTATTAATCAATTAATTAATTAATTGTAACTGTAAATAACATATAGTATTTTTACATTCTCATTATTCTAAATTATATAATTATCATATATACGTATATTATATTTCCAATCATAATAATAACATTAACAATATTAATAACAATAATAATAATAACAACATCGATAACAAAACATGTCTAAACGGAATCTATTGAATGATCTGTTTCACCCTCCTATCACCTTCGTAATATTCATATAATTTCCAAATTTACTATTAACATTAAATATACATGCTGGCAAGTTTGAGACCTGTTGTAACACCCTGTAAATTATTTCGCACCTGATTCGGTCGTTGTGTGCGGTATCATTTTTTTATACTTATAATGTTGATACTGATAATAATGGTAACAATAACGATAGTAATAATTTTCATTCTTATTATCATTTTTGTTTTTCGAGAGAAAAATTATGAGAGGAAAGAGATTCCACTTATGTAATTAAATTAATGTCATAATCAATTGAATGAAGTTGTGAATGAGTGCGGAATAAATTATATATATATACTAGTCCTCGAAAATTAATTAAAACCAAAGTATATAAAATGAAACTATTCTATAAATACATTATTGTATGTATGTCATTAACTACATTAAAAAAATTATCGTTGAAGGGCTAAATATAGTATAATACATAAATGCGACGAGGAGATGAGAGAGAAATGAATAAACGAAGGAATAAATGGATGAATGAATGAATGAATCAGTTAAATTGAATTTATAATACACAATTGTAGCGAGGGATTTATTTTTGAAGGAAACCAACGACAAGAGATAAGAAAAACAACACGTTTTGCAGTCTATAAAAATTTATTATCATTATCATCGATATTGATTTGATTATTATAATTATTGTTATCTTTATTGTCATATGAATGATTCAATACTAATTGTAATGAATATAAATGAATAAATCTGAATGATTATTATATAAAAAATAAATATGTATGAACATATTATTTCAATTAGGTATAGTTGTTATTATTGCTATTATTATTGCTATTATTATTAATAAAATAAAACTAAATATTGATACATACATATACTTACCGGTATAATTATATATATATTATAAATATATACGGTATATTCTTCGAATGTAAGATTTTTTTTGTGTTTAAGGCGTCATACTTGTTATACATACACACGTACATTTAACACGCACGCACACGCGCGCGCAAACACACACACACCTACATGTTCTTCATTGAGCGAAAATTTAAAATAATTATTTGTTATTTTCATTCTTAAGATATAATTATATATATGTGTGATGTTTTATACATATATATGATACAATAAATCTATACATATATAAATATATTTCGTCGATTAGCAATATATGTTACAAAAAAAGAAAGAAGATATGAGAGAAAGAAAAGGAAAGAATATGCATAAAAAAAAGACAACAACCCTCTGTAAATTGTTTTTTCTATAATAATTATTAAAAATTGATTATATAAAAAAAAAAGGAATTCGTATTTGTTACTCGATAACTGGTGATTAATTGATATGTTTTTTCAGACTCGATAACAGATTATTCAGCGTTGCAGAGTCTACCACTCCCACATTTTCTCGAAAATAGAAACAACTCACAAAAGTTTTATCCAAAACTTCGTGAGCATTCAATATGTCTGGGACATTGTCTGTTTGGCATCCTACTTCTCTACTGAATATTATTGGTAACTTGATACATGTTGCAAGATTGTCTTTGGCAAGAAGTTCACTTTGGTCCCTTAGCCTCAAGACCAGCAATCTGCCATTATCCATAGGTTTGAAAGGTATCGTGTGTGTTGGAAATATGGTTGGATTGTAAGCTGGATGACGGGGATGTTCGGACTTTGCTCCGCCAACAAAGTGTGTGCTACATATCCTCGAATTTTTAGTTGGATGCCACAATCCACCATCTAGGCTGAAATAAAATTTACTGATCTATCACAAGTATTTATGGATAGAAAAATAGAAATCATAATTTTGAATACTTTTGACGATTAAGAGCACTTATCCATGCTTTTCGACGACTGCGTGATATGTAATTGTCGGCAGGGAATCTGTAAAAACTAACTGTTTTTCCTGTATTCCCGTAACCATTGCCACAACCGACTACACAACAACAAACTTTTCCCTTTCTTACACGGGGTGAAGACATTTTTTGCTGATAATAATTGGTTGTCGGTAAAACCGTGCAGAACACCGTAGAAATACATGCAACAAACAACCTTCTCTAACAATAGATCACGCATTTACAACAGTGTCAACGAATTCAGTTGACCGTGGTTTAATCCCTGCTGATGGCTACTAATTTCACGGCGAAGCGGCGCCACGTCTCAGGAATAGGTATAAAAAACGGACTTTCATTGCATAAAATCCGAGGGGGTAACCGCTTGTTAAATACTTGGGACAGTCAATTTTGAAATGCTATGAAATACCAATGAAATGCTCATGAAATGGTGTGATTATCCCCTTGGGCTTATGCGGGGCCATTTTAGTGTGTTTTCACCTCAAGAACACGATTCCGTCGAGTAAATCAAGCTAGGAATAAATCCCATCGAGATATCCTTATTTTTTCACTTTCTGAGGCGATAAATTGGGGATAACTCGATTAATTTTATAGATAGATCAATTTGACTTTCAGATTCGGATTCCTGAGATCAAAATACGTAAGAAAAGTGTCCTGCAATCGATTTTAAAGATACTTCATTTTGGGCCCAAAAATTGAAAAAATCCAAAGGGGTATACCTTAGATTTTTGTCAATTTTTGGGCCAAAAACCGACATTTTTTTAAATCGATCGGAGGACACTTTTCTAACGTATTTTGATCTCAGGAACACGAATCCGTCGACTAAATTGAGCTGGAAAAATATCCCATCGAGATATCTTCGATTTTTCACTTTTCAGAGCGATAAATTGGCCATAACTCGATCAATTTCATAGATAGATCAATTTAACTTGCAGATTCTTGTTCCTGAGGTCAAAATACGTCAGAAAAGTGTCCTGCGATCGATTTAAAAAAATGTTGATTTTTGACCCCAAAATCGACAAAAATCTAAGGTATACCCCTTTGGATTTTTTCGATTTTTGGGCCGAAAATGAAGTATTTTTTAAATCGATCGGAGGACACTTTTCTAACGTATTTTGACCTCAGGAACACGAATCCGTCGACTAAATTGAGCTGGAAAAATATCCCATCGAGATATCTAGATTTTTTCACTTTTCAAGACGATAAATTGATGATAACTCGATCAATTTCATAGATAGATCAATTTAGCCTACGGATTCGGATTCCTGGGCTCTATATACGTAAGAATATCATAGAAAACCCTATAAAAAAAAATGTCGATTTTTTACCCCAAAATCGCAAAAAATCCAAGGGGTATAGCCCAGATTTTTATCGATTTTGATACTTTACATTTTGATAGGGTTAATAGGGACTTATACGAGGGGGTAACCACTTGTGAAATACTTGGCACAGTCAGTTTTGAAATGAAATGGTACGAAATAGTTGTGAAATGTGAAATGATTGGGACACCTATATATCGAGTGGTTACCCCCTCGATAAAATCATTCCTTTTTTCATTATCATTTATAAGTATTTATTTTCGAAGTGATTTTGTCCAAATTTCATCTTTATCTCAGAAGAATACTCAAGACGTCATCCACTTGAAATAAAATTACAGCCCACAATTATAGTTTTAACATATCAATGTATATTTTCTTGAATAGTGTATACATTATTATCAATACAATAATTATATTATGCATGGATCCGTATGTAACGATAACATCAATATTAATAATAATCAAGATATTAACTAACTTTTACTTCTTCGTCGTAGCTACAAATTATCTTCATTCGTATTTCATTTCGTATTTTTTTTTTTGTATATATTTTAATATATACTATATATTATATATATAATTTAATTTAATATAAAATACAACGTATAATGCATAACATAATATAGATATAAATAACATTTTTAGAAATCATAATCATTCATAATTGTTATATATTATTACCTCAAATACCATGTCATATTTATTGAGCTCCGTAAACGATCAATTATTATTATCATTGTTATTATCATTATTATAATTTTTTCCATCATTTATTTTTCTCTTATTTCACATTAGATTTTTCGTTTAACTATATCTTCTTCTTGCTACATGTATCTATGTATATTTATGAATATTAAGCGTTGAAAAATTTGTACAAAAAATGAAACTCATCAATTTTTTCTTCATGTTATGTATGGTATGAAATTCTGTGCTGCATATATACCCATATTGGGACTAATATCTTATTTTTATTATCATTATCATTATTGATAATATATATATATATATATTTTCTATGATATCATTATCGCTAGGCAAAAATATAACGTTCGCTGTTGTAATTCGTAAGACTGCAATGTAGTTTTATTTCTTTTCTTCCTTTTTCTCTTACTTTTGTCAACTCTTTACAACTCTCAAATAGAAATTAAATTAAATAATTATTATCGTTATCACAATTTATTAATCTTTTTTTGTCGACCTCGGTATCCACCTTGCATAAAAAAGAATTGAGAAAAATATGAATACGTTTGTATTTTAAATGGCTAGTATGTGTATGTAATGGTATGTGAAAATATGTACAAAATTGCAGCCATGATTACAATGAATTGTGAGTTGAATGATTATTTAGAGAATTTTACAAAAAATTTTTTCGCTTCTCATATTCCTTCTTATTAAATCTTACAGCTCGTTTGACACTCCAAGGTATGTCGTTCATCGTCAGTTTTTTTTTTGTTTCCTTTCTTATATATATTTATATATATTACTATTTACTCGCGATCGTCGTCAACAGATACATAAATATATATTATAAAATATTATACCTAATAGTTTCATTTGTAATGATAAGTCTATGTTAGACAAGCAAAGGGGAAAAAATGCATTTGAGATTGATTGCGCTTGCTATAATTAATATCGGTACGTACCTATTATAGATAACTTCACATTGCTATGAAATTTATTATTACTATTACTACTGATATCATTATTACTATTGTTATTACTATTATCGTTATTTATTCTATCATCAACATCATCATCATATAAAAGCACTAATAACCACCCAGCTTATTTATTATGACGATAAATTAATAATTGCACCATGAAATTAAAATGCAAATACGGTTTTTAATAGATGAAGAGACAAGGAAAGAAAAAAAGTAGAGAACCTAAGAAAAAAATTAAAAATAATCAAATAATACTAAATTGTTCCAAGATAATTTATATAGTATCTATTAATTTATGCTATTAGCAATTGATATAAATAAAAATTAGTATCATTATATGTGACTCGAATGATATTCACAATTATATAGTACAGTACGTTCGAATAGAAGAATATAAATATTATATATTATATACATATGTATTTGTTCATGATTGACACCACTTCGCATCGTTTAATATAGACTATTTATTTATATTTAATTTTAATTATCGTAAACATTTGAATAACTTCCGCCATTTCCAATGTGATATCGAATAAAGTTGAAGAAAGAAAGAAAAAAATACAATACATTGCAATCGAACGATGTTTTCAACTAATAATGATAATATTCGGATAATAAACAACACATCTAATATAATTAATAATTCAACTATTCCAATATATCATTCATGTTATAATTAATTAATGAATCAATATATAGGAGATATGACATAATGCAAGTATAAGGTTTATTAGCATCGATTAATTATTGTTGAAAAATCGTTAGCCTGTCTAGAAAGTGTTTCAAAAATATTTAACGGCAATAAAGGGTAACAATTTGTAATAATAGACAGTTATGAAAAAGCAAGATACCTTTTTGAAACACTATCTATACAATCGAATTTCGATCATGGGTTTCGTTCATTATAATATTATTATACACGGTATTATTAATCGCGTTTGGTCATTTCGTAAAGATATATGTATATGTAATAACTGAGGACATTGCTGAACGTTCGTTAGCCCTGTATCACCGGAATTTAGAAATATGAAGAACGTAAAAAGGCTGCCATTCCTATCGAAGACCGCAGACTAATCTTATTTTGTTGTGGATTGGCAAAGAAAAAAAAACTTGAACGGCAGTTACAAGGCTAGCGAGGAACTAGGCAGATGGCCTTTCATGTCGCAATACAATGTAACCTATACGCAAGAATTGAAATCATTAACAGAGTGGTGTTATACTTTGAGCGCGGCTTTTGGGGACCAGTGGTGGAATCTGGCAGGACCTGGAGCTGGATATGAGGAGTGTGGGGGGTGTGACCATTTGTTACCTCTAGGACCCATGAATGGAGGTGGAGAAGGACCACCAATGAATGGAGGAGGCATTACGCTGTACCATGGCTGGCTCATTGGGTGGGGACCATAACCCATTCCAAAAGAGTGGTTGAACCATGAACGATTTTTATTAGAGTGAGGAACCCTTGCAGGGCTATGCAAATTACGTTTTCTACCTGCTGATGATGATGCCAGGGACAAGGATGATGCTGAATGTTGCTGATTTTGGTTCGTATTACTCAAAGGCTTCAACTTGGTATTAACATTACTGAGACTGTTGTTGGTATGGTGATCACCTGCGATGCTGGGAGCCATTGGGGATTTCTAGAAATGAAAAAAAAAAATTTCAGGTTAAAATTTATGGCACTGAATACTCCAACACGTGTGAATAGAAAATGGAAAGATATTGCGATTATTTCAATGAAATTACCTGGGCTTTTGTAGAATCTTCAGCCATCCCAGCTTCCTTATTTAATTTGCGATTTTCCCTTCCAAATTTTAATATAGGAATGGAATTTTCCTTATCATCGAAGGATGCAAGGGTGCAGTACGATCCCTTGCTCTCCCCAAATCGGCAGCATACCTCGTTTGGGTCAACCCAAAGCGTGAGTTCAACAGGTAAAGAGAGGTCTTCGTATCTAACGCCAGCTGCTCTTGCTGCAGTTTCAAGTGTTTTGTCTCTGCGACTGTGGGTGTTTACTCGGATGCAACGATATCCCTGTCCTTTGAAAGGTTTGTCTGGGAACCAGTGGTTCTTGAATCTCTCCATTAAAAGTTCGACGAGTCTTCTTTCAAAACATTTCAATTGATCGGGACTAAATTTTTCGTTTTTTTCTATCAGCTGTACTAAGAATAGCACTGCTGCTGTGATCTCGTTGTGCATAGCTCGATTTATCGTCAACTAAATTTCGCGATTTTTTTATTCGATTATAAAGATTGGTTGTTGAAATTCTAACAGTTTCCGATTCAGATAATAATACTTCAGATGATAATGATTTGGCGCACATAGAGCTCTACTCCTCCTTCTGTTCTTCTCCACTTTTACCACGATTTTCAAATTCCAATTATTTTTTAATTGTTGGTATTTTTTTGTATCTTCGGAAATTCGATTTATAGTCGAGAGGATAGTTTTTGTTAGTTGCTGGTCTTCCTAGTCAGAACTTGCTGGTCTTCAAAAATTAGCTGGAAAATTTTTAAACAATTATTGCAAAATTCCAAAAACAAATGATCAGGAAATTAATTTAGCAATTCTTATCACGGGTGCAACATTGTTAAAGTAGGAGACAAAATATTTAACAAAAAATATAAAAACGGGCGATTTTGAATATTTTTTTTCATATTGAATTGCAATAATTACTTTTTGCTATCAAGAGAGCATTTACGAATATCAGTGACGCCAGCTTTATGACGAATTGGGTACAGGTAGAAGTGCATAATCATAACGACCTACTATTGCGTGATGCAGGATAACTATACATTTTTAATTCAATATTAGGAAACTAGAAGACATTGTTTAAGTACAATCGTCAAATAATTAAATATAATGGTTGGAAAATCTATCCTCAATGTGAAAAAAAATCTAACAACAATGCATAACGAATAACTAAATCCCAACAATATGTTGTTTTTCTTCTCTAATCACTAGGTTATGGACAATAGCGATATACGCATATTGTGATAGGTTAGGGAGCAATTTTCGGTATCAAATTTAGTGTTTAAAAATAAGGAACCTGTAATATTTCTGTATATGATGGGAAAAAATTGTCTTACAAAATTTTCTGTTACAGATGCGTGAAAAAGATACAGTTTCCGGGCAAATAACTTCAGAGGAAACGAATAGAAAAGTTAAAAATTCTGCCAGCTCATTCTTGGCTGTACCAGGATGTGCCTTGCGCGATAAAAGTTCAACAAACGTTTTGTTACGTTTGAAAAGGAAAAAAATTTATCACTGTTGAAAAATTACCGAGGAAGAAGTCTAGCACTAGTTTCTTAAAGGTTAAATGGAAAATGCGACTAATTAATACGTTTTAAAAATTATGCCGAGAATCTGTCTTACGGTAAACTGACGGAGACCTCCGTTTCTTAGGATGAAATTAGTACCTCTACTGCGATGTGTGTGCTTTAAATAAACGTACTTGGTGCATTTAATTCTAGTGGCAGCACCGAACAGCCTTTAACTTTAACACGTGTTACGTCGCGATTTGTATCGAATCAACGAACCATCGATTATGCAAATATAAAATACGATATAATCGTTTGTCGCGATTCGAGTCTTCAGGTATTTTTAGTCAACGTTTTCAGCAAAGTCTTCAGTACTTTGCTGTTCATACTTTGTGACAAATTCTTAGTTTCTCGACTTAACTTGATTCGCGATTCAGTTATCTCAAGTCTACGAAATAAATTTTTACCAAGTCACGAAGAAATAAAAGAAAAATAATTAGTATTCTCTATTAATAAATGATTCATGGAGGTGATCGACAAACATGATCACTACCCTTGAAGATTATCAGAATACTTATATCTAGAAATGGCCGACGCTTGATATTATTGTCAATTCTATTTTTCTTTTCATCTGTGTAATCAGTGTACCATTTTTATCGCGAGACGTGGTTATTAACGTTATCATAAGCGAGTGTTGGAGTCATTCAGTACATCGGATGGTTATGAGGTTAAAGTGTGAAGGAGACGTATTCAAGTATTTATCTAATTCCTAAATCATCCAACTGTAGAGATGGCCGACAAGTGTAAGGTACGTGCATAGATCTTCGGAAATCCTACGGGGATGTCCGGTGCGGAAATGAAAATAATAATTTACATTTAGGAGATTTTTATATTGCTAAAATAAAGGTTGCCACTAATATAGATCTTAAGGCATGCATTTCATCTTCATAGACCCAAAGCACTTTTGAGAAAAGTAATTGACAATCGCTTCTCAAAAGTACCTATAATTGATTTAAGCTGATGGATCATTTATAGTGTCAAAGGCAAATACTTGGAATAAATTAAATCTGTTTTAGGTATGTGGTTGCATCTGTGCCCAATGTAGCCTCCGTAATGATGACAAGAATCTACACCATCATGCTGCTGAAATGCATTTACATGTAGAAATAGAGCACTTGCGTCAAAGACTTTTGGAAAGGGACAGTCACATAGTGACAATGGAGACTCAATTTTTGAACGAGGCTGATAAGTTTCCGAATGGTGAATTGGCATCTATGAAAGAAGAAATGGTTACATGGCAGGAAAAGTATGCAAGACTATATGAAGCCCATAAGAGAGTCCAAAAGGTTAATCAAAATTTGGAAGACAAACTCCTTAGGATTGTTGATAAGTGCGAAACAGAAAAAGGCGCCTTTACAAAGGACATTGCAACACTATCACACAGATTAGCAGATGCTAATTACACTATACATAGGCTCACACAAGATAATGTAAGCAGCTCATGACTCAGATGAAACTAACCAACTTAGAGCAAAGATTAATCATTCATGATTTTTCCAGGAAAAGTACAGAAACGATGTTAATCTTGCCATACAATTGCTGCAGTGTAAACCATCGAATTTTGTCAGCCAAAAATATGATTCGGTAAGTACATTGCGAGGTAAATTGTAATAATCTGTCAGCCCTTTTGAAAATATGATATTTGCAATTGCCTTTTTATAGCTTCCTTCTGAGATGCAAGCAAAAGTACGGACCTATGTTGCTCAAAAGAGGGTGCCAAATGACACGGCTTCTTCGACACCAGATGTGAAGAGCATAACTGTGCCGATTTCAACTTTTCCTCCAACGGCTATAGTGTACAATGTGACTAAAACCAACAACGCCGATAAAGACAGCGATGATGATGACAGCGATGACTCAAAACCGCCGGTTGACATAGTTTCAGCTGCAATAATGGCCAAAGTATTGGAAGAACGGGAGAGAGAAAGGGTTTTTGCCAAACATTGTGATACGTGTACCTGTCATCGAAGTATCCTTACAAACGATATGGAAACGCAAACTGGGGGTAATGTAATGAATTTAGAATGTAATTTGGTTAGTAACAATAGTAATAATCGGGAAGAAGAAACGAATCCGCCGGACAAGCAAGTTAATGATCAGGAATGGACGTTAAATAATTTCAATAAGCAAACTACAAGCTTAAAATATGTGAATGAGAGATCATTGACGAATGTTCCACCAAGAAAAGATTGTGTTTCAAATTCTAATTCTAATGTAGATAAGGAAACTAACAACTCGATGCGTATAGGACAGTATAAAACAGGTTATACGTTAATATCGGAGAGTGTTAAGAATGAGGGTGTAAAAAACTTGACCAATGGTTCTAGTCCTATGAAGCAAACTACGTTTGAAAAGCTTACTCAAAGAGGGCCAGCTAGAAACTCAAAGAAAATCCACAGCCAGAGTCCCTCGGGATACCGTATTTCCAAATCTGGTAATGACCAGTCCAAAGCGAAATATAAACAAGTACCTTGCGAAGTTGATCTAATCGACTTGAAACTGAATTCATCGCCGCCCCAGCGACAGATCGACGTAATCAATGATAGGATATGGAAAAACGAGTGGTCGAAAACATCCTTAACGTCCACTATGACCAGTCCATCTTTGACCGATCTTGAATCACGTCGAAAAAGTGGAGAAAGTCAAACAATAGACGTGATAAATGACAGGATATGGAAATCGGTAGATAGCAGTACAAAATCGGAAACTAATCACATTAAACCGCGCATGGCTTTTCTTGAGCTTGTTCAGAAGCCTTTGGCTAATGAGCAGATGTCTTCTACGGTTGGGAGCGTTCAAAACGAGTCGCAGCAGTCTGAACTGGACACCGCAAGTCCAAGTTTCAGTAGCGATAGCCTTGTCATCTCAAGTTCCGACCCACCCAGTACATCTAGTGACCTTGTGAGCCGTGGAAATAATAGATCTATCAAATTAACTAATGTCAATAACGCTAACTTAATCAATAATAATAATAATAACAACAATAACAGTTTGGTGTCGAACTGGCAGCATAGAACGGCTGGACCGCGAGGTTGTTCAATGAGGATAACGCCAGGGTCTAATAACATTCTGTTAGACAATGCAGGACACTATCAAACGATTCTTTACACCAGTGGGGGAGGAGGAGGAGGAGGTGAAGTCGGCGGTGGCGATGTAACCGGTAATGGAAGACCTAACACTGTTTTGGTTCACGCAGCTAAGTCAACCAGATCTGGAGGATCCGCTTCTAATAGTAGCGACGAAAATATTTCACCACTTGTTCTACCACCGGATAATGGTCAACTGCAGAGAGTCGCCGAATGGATAAAAGCCTCTGGACCAATGGAGAGACAGCGGGTGATGGATTTAGAAAAGAAGTTCGTCGATTCCGAGATTAACAAATCGAATAACGATATTGCGACAAAGAGCGTAAACTGTAGTGCTTTTATCAAGGTAAAAAAAGATGCTGGAAAACCACCACAAATTATAGAAAATTCAACGACTCCTAATCAAGAGAAAAAGAAGATGATGATCAACGGAAAACTTCAGGGAAATAGATCGCGAGACTTGAGAGCGTCGATTCCTCAGATCCCGAGGGAAGATGAGGATCCAGGAGACTTGATCAGTTTCGAGTCCCCGGTTGACGAGGGCGTTTCCGATAATGACGTTATCACAAATTTCATCCAGATTTCGAATACCGGAAACGAAAATTCTACAAGATCGGATATTCAAGATGTTAAGGTTACCAGGGAAATGGAAGAGACGTATCTTAAACTCGCGGCTAGTTTAGATCCTGCTAATCTTAGCTTATCCCCTTCGAAAAGCGCTGATATCACAATAGAAAAATACAGGAAAGAGTACAAGAAGAATCACCTCCTGAAAAATCAGGAAAAATCTGCGGGATTCACTTCGTAATATTACGCTTATTTTTATATTCGTGTTATTACAAAACATCCTTATCTACTCTGTTATTTATTGCTAGCTAATTTTCCAACGATTTCCAGCTACCTTCTCATTTCAAGGTATCTGAAATATTGAGGATTACAAAAAAAAAAAAATACCTTGATGCTGTTGCTGAACATGTTTTTTTTATTTCATTTTTACATTTTCACTGTCTACACTCTACGGTATACTCACCGGTGTTCACAGGATTTTGTTTTCTGCCTTCGACATTCTTCACTGTCGCCATAGTAAATCTGCATCAAAGTTGTGTAGGGTAATTAAATATATAATTACTAATTACGTTTAAATTGACCAAAAATCGGCGGACGTCATTAAAGCTCAGTTCCCATTTCCCCCCCCTAGGTTAATTGATTTGCATTTTGAGTGATATCTAGTAGTAAATATAATGATGTCATTATACTATACTTAGCGCTAATCAAATTAAAAGACAATACAATAATTGATATACTAAACTCAAATTATACACACATTCTTATTGGATGAAAAAAAAAAGGAAACACGAATAGGTAATAATCATTATTGATGATAATTATTCGAAACCCGCGTGCAAGGGACAGATAAAGAAAGAGAAACGTATATAATGAAGATGTCGTTCATCCTAATAGAAACCCTGAAATGTTGATGTATAAATCACGGTGCTACACTAGATCGTCACTAATAAGATTATGTGAATATAATAATACTAATAAACCAAAAAAATTGAATATTCAATGCCGCTGCTTGTGGGAGCTGCAAAATAAAGTAGCATGACTAATAATGACATCGTTATCATGATCTCTACTTGTGCCGTATATATTTTATCAGATTGACTGCATTAAAATGCAGCTGGTGTAATTGAAACTCTGATTTAGGGATGTGTGTTAGACATAATAATAATATCACATCATATAATTAAATGATTGGTAATGACCATACCCGATCGATGATTGAATCTGAAGAAAAAAGAAGAAACTGAAAAAAAAATTAAGAAATAAAACTTGGTAAAAAAAATTTGCAATTCGGCGTATACCAAAAGGTATTAAAAAAAAATAGGTAAACAATAATAATTATTGATAACAATAAAAATGATAATACTAATGATAATAATCTTGATGATAACAGTGAATAATGAATGTATAAAAATATACTATGTCAATACTAATTAGCACTATATTTTATTACTCTAATACTGCATGCGCTTAATTGCCTGATTCTCCTAATATATATGAAAATACAAGTGCAGTCAGTTTGATCGATTATTACCTAATGATTTATGTATAGGTAGGTAATAATCGATGTATATGGGTATACAATTGGTATACATATGATAATGATGATGAATGTGACGATGGTCGTGTAGTTAAATATGTAATGTACATCATACGAGTCGTGATTTGAAATTGTGCGTGCGTGTATCGGGTCGGACCAAAAGTATATAATAGAAAACAATGAAGAGAAAAAGTCGAAACAAAATGGAAGAAATCAAGGAGAAACGATTAGAAAAATCGGCTAGACCATATAGTGTGGACCGATATATCATATAGGTGTATAATTGAAAAAAAAGAAAAGAAAAGAGAAGGAAAAAAAAATAATCGAATGATGGTTATTGGTACCGTAGATTATCGAAAGTACACATCATCGAATAGTTAAATTTATAATGTATAACAATAGTATACTATGTATATTTATACATTATACCGATATACATAATGTGCGCCTATACAGTATTCCTAAATATATTATACTATGTGAACATTATAATTGTACTATATGAGTATATTTAAGTCATTATAATTATGTGAAGTCGATTGTGCAAAAAAAAAGCAAACAAAAAAAAAAACTACTACACAATAACTTTGTAAATATATAATCTCATCGTGATAAATAAAACCACGAAAATATATTTAAACGGGATTGAAAATATGACTTACGTTTATAAAAAAAATAATTACCGAACCTACATTTATTCTTCAAAAATAATATAGTGAAGGAATCTTTCATTTTCAGGGTGCTCAGCGGAATTTGAGGGATAAATTTCATCGTTATTTCATAAGCAAGTAAAATTTAGAAAGAGTCTCAACTGGTTACTGCACAACCATCTTTTGCAATATAGTGAAAGTTGACTATTCATGGTTCCTATACTAGAATAACAACAATAATAATAATGGAGACTAATCAGCGGCCATCTTTAAAATTTGCCGTCCCATTTGAGCTGTTTTGAATGTTAGTGAATCCCCATAAGAATAAATTCTGTAAAATATGTCTAAGCTAATCTAATATCTGAACGCACCGTCAGATGTATTTTTCATGGACTCAATATCGAAATATCCACCCTTGTAAAGTGCTGTCAGCGCGTGTCCATTACAAAGCAGTAGGGTGGGTGTTGAATCCCCTCTTTTAGGGGCTGTGGATCGATACTCGGTCGTCGGTGACGAAGCTGTGCAGTATGAAACATAGAAAAAAATCATATTGAACGTTGTAAAATTCTCTGGAGTCCGCAGTCGAGGTAAAAACTTGGGAGAAGGGAATTCATCTCGGCGATGGTCCATCCCCTCTCTTTTTCATGGTGCTCGTTCATATTTCTCCTGGAGTGATCATCGAGTGGAACCTTGGAAGTAACAGACTTGGGATCAGTTCAGAGTTGAGTCGCGCGAACGCGGTAGCGGCTGCTGGATAATGGAAAGTGGAGAGTGGAGGAAGAAGTTAAAGGCGAGCAACTAGTCACTACGCGCATGCCGATCAAATCCACTCAAACCATAAACCAGCCTTACTCAGTACTTGCTGGCTTGCTGTTTCAAGTTCCGTATGTCCTATCGACAGTTGTGAATCCGACGCCGACGCTGATTACGACGCGCTAAACTGGACGCTAATTAGGCCGTGCGGCATTCCTTTTTCGTTAACATCAACTACAGTGAAAAATGAATTTATTCATCCATTCGATTATCTGATGACTTCGACAAAATTCTTGATAAAAATTTTCGAAAAAATTAGATATCTCAAGAACAGTGTCGTGGAGTATCCAGATCGTCGTCGATATCAAACGATATTCGTAAGCCGCGATTCGTTTGAATTTTTGAAATCGTAAAAGGCTTGAATCACGTTTTAGCGACTGATTATACTGTATGGAATTGCAGTTGATTCATCGCGATATTTGTGTTATCGGCATGGGTGATTGCAGCAGTTTGGAAAGATGCGGTTCAATCGTTTCCACCTCCTCCTCTTGATCGATGAATTTTTATAGTGTAAATAATATAGGTGGTACCATTGAATAAAATCGTCCCGTTGAAATATGAAAGGAGATAATTATATGCAGAGATTGGAAATGGAGCATTATATGCCAGTTATACCGGTCGTTTGAACGCAAGGTTTAAAACCGCATTGCAGTGGTAGTGGTACGATATGAGACTGATATTAGCAGCTGATATTTACTCGCTGATTTCTCTTTGAGTAATCCCTGCACACAATACCACGATGCACCGTTTTATTGTTCAAGTAACGTTATTTGTAACACTAAAAAAAGCTTATCACCGATGATCCATCGATCGCATTGATCGAGGGCAATTTACTAATTGTTCATTAAAATTGCCCACATGTCATCACCCAGTTTGACATCACGTTCAAAGAGTCAAATTACAGCTAGTTGACTTTAATACCGATCATGAACTTGGATATAAGTAATAATAATGGTATGACACTGTTCTTGAATTATAAAACGACCTAGTGAACTACTGAAATTCTCTACAAGTGCCTTTTTTTTATATATTCAAAATTATCATTAGCGTATGATACAATCAGCTGACGTAATTTTAGAACGTGTTTGTAAAAGTGACAGCTGGCACGTGGATTAGTTTTCGATCTCGTGTGGAGTTATCGCTTTGGTTTCCCTCGCCGTACTGGTATCCACGGTTCTTCGTTAGAATCATCATCATCAACGCGGCGCCCGGCTAGCAGCCCAGGGTGCGGGCGATGGTATAAATAGTTCGTTACTCGTTCGTATACATTGAAAAGTGGGGGTCGCTCGTCGTTGAAAATAGAAAAGAATGTTTTTTGAATCCAATTGGACTTGGTTGGCAGAAAGATGGGGCAATATGGCCGACTTGGCCGAGCGGGTGGACGATCTGATATGCAGTTTTGACTCGGCCGGTGACACTACAATGGATACACTATCAATGTTGATATTTGGTTGGATGCTGTTTGGCCTGATAGTGCTATGTGTCGGAAAATACCTTTACAATCGTTTCGCCCTTCAGGGTATCGGCGCGGCTGGGTCGGCCAAAGACACCAGTGCTACTGACGGTGTTGTGATTTCTGGTGCTGCTAGTGCGGGTGCAAGTTTAGCCGGTGCAGCTGGATTAAAAGCTAATTTAGGGAAATCTTCGTCCTCGTCAGGACCTGGAGCATCACAAAAATCACCTTCAGGATCATCTTCACCAACCGGACTTGTCGGTTCTGGCGTTAGCGGAGGTACATCTACTGGGTACGTGCCGCCGACACCACCAGTCCGGAAACGATTGACCCGGAAGACTTCCGGTCCTTTAATAAGTCCCGCTAGAAGTTCTAGGGCCCTTCATCTTCCAACAGCAACAGGAGCGGACGCTGAAGCTGTTCGTTGGGTCAACGAGCTTATAGTCTGGCTCCATTCTGATCTCGTTATATTAAACGAACTACTAGCCACCTGGGTTATTTCACTTAACGAATTCACGGCCAGTTCAGTTGAAGAGGTGAGTGTAAAACTACTTGCTATCGATCTTTTAAAAATGGAATTGTTCGTGCCACGCGATCTGCATATTCCCAACTTCTGGAGTAAAACGACTCAAAAGGATAAAAAAATTCAAGAGAGAATTCAGCACTTGTCTCTTTTTGTTGCGCGAAAATTGATTTCATATTTGTATTCGAAATCATGAAGAAGAGCGTTTCGATTACCGGCTTTATTAATATCCCTGGTGGTTAGCAACGGTAAAGAAGGATCTCGAGATTCTTTAGTATACATTTTTTTCAAGAGCCACTTTCTTTCGCCTGTATTACAATGACACGGAGCTTCGTCAGAGAGTGCTCCCGGTAATCAGAAACAGCTGATCTGGAGTATCTCAAAAATATTTTTCGTCTGGTTAGTTTCTTCTAGCTGCTTACGACTGCACTACCAAATTTCATTTCCATTACTCAGAACTCTTTTTTGGGTCTATCTGCGGACACTGGTTGTATTGAATAGTGGTTCAGTTGGGCTCATAGAGTTCTAAGTATTTACTTTTAAGTTTCGTTGGGCTTGGCCCACTTAACTGCAGGCGTTTCAAGTCCCACACCTCATGGCTCATATAGTATATGTTATCGAATGCAAACAGAAACTGCTTTGTGTGCCTTGGAATTTAGGGATCAAATTTTTTTGATTACGCTCTACTTGTATGAGACCACGCACACGAAGCTATTGAAAAAAAAAAAAAAAAAAGAAGAAGAATCACTCCCACGAACCGAATCAAAAGCCAAAATATCTGCAGGTGATTCACACACACCGCAGCTGTTTTGATACTTGATATTTGATGATATTTTCAACGTCCTCTTTTTCAATTTCTTTTTTTCTCATTTATTCTGAATTCAAACATTAAAAAGTCAAAGCTATATTAGATTAAATACACCTCTGTACAAAGTTATCAATTCGTCCATTATGATATCTTATACGGTGTGCAAAAATGTTCCTATCGCAGGAAGCAAGCAACCGCACTTATCTTATTCGTGTTATACATAAGTCTCCAATATAATTCGCCCAGATTTTTTTCATTTATCTTAATTTCGATTAAACACATCGCAGAACAGTTTAAATAAAGAGATGAAAAACAGTCCGTTCAAACGGTACATGATTGATGCACGTAATCAATATGATTGGGGATACATGATTAAGTTGGAGAATTATACCAACGTATAATCACACATTGTGTAATGCAAATTTGCGAGTTATCAAATTTCGAAAAAAATTCAAAACATTTAACGCTTCATGATTTATTTTTTTCTTCGGTGTAACGATCTTTGAATTTTCGTTTATTTCGCTATCTTTTTTTGGATAGTAAAAATTCGGTCATTGTAGATGACGTCACATTGCGGCGCCAGGAACCAATCGATAAACGCCCCGCAGTGCAGATGACGTCACCTTATACCTTTCATGGTGTACAAATTTCATAACACATGTTACTTGGGTTCGAATGTTTCTTTTTATTTTATTTTATTTTTTTTTTTTTAACGAACTAATCGGCGATTCGTTTTCGATTATGTAATGTTACATAGAAAATTAAACATCAATAAAATTAGGTATTAGGTATGTATTACAATCTTTTATACGTTTCGCCTTTTGTTAATTGCAAATGTCATGTAAATAGGTATACATATAGGTGTACATAGGTAATTCGAGGAATGTCATCGTTTTGTGACATTTTCGTAGGCCCCCCCTTTAGCCCGGAAATGCTCTGCTGATTGGGAGCTCGCCGTTTAATCTCCCGGCAATCCCAGGGAACAACTGTCAAACTGCCAGGAATTACTTAATACTATAATACACTTTAGGAATAGACATCTCAGAGACAAGACGGTACAAAACAGAGCGAGAGAGATATGTAAAATGAAAGGAGTATAAACGTGAAATATGGAAAAAGAGAGGAAGGCATAAGGATTTCTCGACGGAAGCTCGCGCCAGTCGCGATCTACTGGGTGACCCAAAATTTCTAACACGCGAGTTGCTGAATTCTACATAAGTAATTGGACGGAACGTATATAAAAATCAAAAGTACGGTCGAGTTTCTGTTTCATTTTAATCTTTTTTAATTTCCCCGTAGCCTAATTACGTAGCGTACAGATAAAATTTAAACATGAATATTACACATTCAAATTTGTATATGAGATGTTATACCAGCTATGTAATACATAGAATGGATATGCAAAGAATTTATCCGTTTCATATTAAGAGTCGCGTACGTTGCACATGCGCGATTACAACTTAACGTCTTTTTACATGCATGTAGTTATTTCGAACAGATGACGTCAACGGCACTGACAATCCGTGACGAAATATTTCTCCTTTATACATCTTTACGCGTTATACTATACCTACATAACGCACACAGCTGCAAAGCGCTGCACGTATAGACGTAAAAACTCTCTTCTCATATGTAAGATGAAAAAATTTACAACAAAACCACCTGAATCGAGTTATTTAAATTTCAGATTTGAAAAAAAGAGACAAAAAATAAAATTATATTTACTCTTTTCCCCTTCCATACGTTACAAGATTGCAATCTACAAGCCATGGTCACCTGCGGGGTTCGATTGGTTCAAGGACCCGTAAATAATTTACCATCCATATACATACATGAATTTACGAATATAATAATAATAATAATCACGATAGCTTATCTACATAGCGTAAAATTGTACAAGCGAGTATGTATAGTAGAACAAAAAGAAAAAAATGTTTAGTAGCCGCGTTTTGTAACAGTAGTGTGCATATGCGCGGGGTCGTATAATATACGTAATTTTTATTCTTTTATTTTCATTTTTTGTTAATGATGTTTTAGAATATTTTTTTTTTCCTCGCAACTTATACGACACGGCATGTAGGTTACTTGCGTGTACAGATATACCTATGCACACTAATAATTACATAACGTGATTGTGTTCGTAATTTAAACTTAATAATTGGCGTACATCGCGTACAGTAAGTTCCAGTGGATTTGTTTGTTGGTATTATCATCATTATTGTAATTGTTGTTGTTATTTTCATCCTCATTATTATAGCTACTTCTTGCGTGCGGCTGTGCGTGAAGCGAGGAATTATGTTCGAAGGTATATAAGTAATATAGGATAGATATAAAAGAATCACGAATGGAAGCAATGGGAAGGAACAAAAATGTAAAAGAATAACGGAACCGTGAGGGAACTATAATGTAAAAAGAAACTTGACAAAAAATTCAACGTCTTCATGGCGATGATGATGATGATGATGATAATAATAATAATCATTCGGCAACCTTCGTGGTGTTCGGACTCTCATTTGATACCGCGGCCGGACCGCGACGTCGTTGAATTTGAATGAGAAACTATATAATTTTTTTCAATTTATGGCATAATTATTCACCGCACATAATATATACTTGTAGTATATATTTTTCAACATAAACAAATTAGCAATTGAGTTAAAAATAACATGATACTTCATTTTATCTCTATATAACCCCGTTTAGCATTGCCACAGTTCACCGGAATTATCGTACGGCCACGATGTATCGCCACACGATATAAAATAACAATATGGTTACGAGCATTCATTACCTTTTTTTTTTTTTTTTCTCCTAATGTGTAATAAATTGTCCAGGAATTTTCTTCTTTTTTTTTTCGCCGATATCTGGTATATCTTTTTTTATCTTATTACCAAAAAAATGAAAAACTGGAAACCAGTTATACGGATAGTTCAGATTTTTGTTACGAAAAAAAAACCAATTAGTTTCGCTTTCGATATTAATTTTTTTTTTTTTCCAGCATGGAGTCGGCGTTGAATTTGTCCGCGTACTTCCCGAGACGCATTCACCGGTCCTGTCGAATATTTTCTGCGAATGTGACTCGAAAGATGACGTGGTGAGTTAATTTGAAGATCAAAAAAAAAAAAAAAAGAAAGAATTTAACCACACGTGCAGAAAAAATGCCATCCATAATGTAATGTAGATGAATTATTATTATTCATTGCTTTCCGCACCCAATAATTGATTTCCTATTGTTTCGTAATTTATATACTCTATTGTAATTCGTGACAGACGATTACTTGCGACTGCGAAGCTACCCCGGCTCTCCAACTCAAGGCCTTCCGACAACGTGGCGACAAAGTTGAAGCCAGTCATTACAGGGTGAACGTAAATCGTTTCAGGGCTCGTCTTCACCTTGTTTGCATAACTGAAAAATTACTTTTGGACCTCAAGTGCGATGGGTGGCCAGAGGTCGGTATCAGTACGATGATTTTCTTCTCAACTCTCCGACTTTATCCCCCACTTTGACAATCTTCTGTGATGTTAATTTTTTCTTTTTCTTCTTCTATTCTATTTCAAACGCAGATCAAGGTATCCCTGGCAGCCGTTGGTACGATAAAAAAGGACCTAGATGAAAGCCAGCTACAGGAAGTTGTGAATGAGATCGTGGTTGGCGCTCTTCGGGGCACGAATGTGCATCTTAATTTATCTCAGTATCCCACCTGCCCGAGATTATGGAGAGAACCACCACCCCAACCTGGATATAATCTTCCGGTACATTACGACAGTATGGTAAGTCAGATTAGCTAGGTCGCTGGACCAGCCATTTTTTTTCTTTACCTTTTTTTTCTTTGGTACGCATTTTTTGCTAGAAAATATTATTATATGGTTGGGGTGAGAAAAGCGTTTCCGAGTTCTCTTGTACGTCTTCCTTGAAATCGAACGGTTTCGTTTCGCTTTCTCTGCTTTCTTCGTATAGAATAATTCGAATAAAATGAAAGAGCATCATCAACATGAACTACAGATGCACCAGTCACATCCATCAAATTCTCAGTATTCGAGGGGCGATCGAAGACTTTTGGTGAAGATAGTAAAGGCCACGGAACTTGGTGGTGCCGAAGGGTGTACGGAACCTTATTGCGTTGTTGAACTGGATGAACCACCGCAGAAGAATCAAACATCCATTAAAAAGGATAACGCAATTAATCCGACTTGGGATGAAGCATTTTTGTTGTGAGTTATAACAATTATTACATATAGATATACGATTCGAGGTGCAGGCCGAATTCCTCATCGATTACATTTTCTTTTGTTACGTCCTTTTCAGTGACGTCAGTCAAAATACTTCGGAAGTACTTCTCGAGGTCTATGATCACGCAAATAAAACGCAGAGGTTTTTGGGGCTGGGAATCGTTGCGGTTGAAGAACTACTTATGAATCCTAGTCAGAGGCAAATCATACCACTTCAAGCTCGCCCGTATGAACAAGATGAGGTGACGGGCACCCTGACTGTTGAGGTAAAAAATTCAACGTTGAAATTATTCCTCTAATTTGAATTTGATCAGAAATAGTAAATATTTATTCGTCATTCTTTTCTGCTTTCCAGTTCCTGTTCATCGAGGGTGCAGAGGTGCCGCAGATCGGGTCGAAGCCGCACAAAGTAAAGGAGACGATAAAGCCTGTGACGCCAACGCGTAGTTACACACCAACAAATCATCAACAACTGAACAACACCAGTAGCTTAAATTACAACAACGGTAACAGCACCTTTATCTTATACGATTCTGGCAGTCAATCTCCAGGTGGTGAGGGTGGTAATTATATACAGAAAAGATTCATCATTATTCAGTGTGGAACCCTCTGACAACACCACCATTGTAGCGTATAATTTACCACCAGTAGCATTTTATCATTCTTGAATTGTTTTTTCTTCTCTTTTATCACATGCAATGATTACGAGAACAAAATATAGAAACGATTGACTTCCGGATGCAATTCCTACCCACAGATAATGACCTTGAAAATGAGACACACGTTTGCTATAGCATGGGTATAAATTAGTGCTCGTGAATTTCCGGTCTTACAACATCCCCTTTTCACCCTATCTTTGATTTTTATTCCTCGGTTCAATTTTTTTCTCATTCCGAATAGCCATCAGGGAATGTTTCTGTTTTGAGACCATCGAGATTAGACTAGAGCAAATCCATCGGCCTGCAGTTTTATTTTTTCTCAAATTAAAAATTCGTCCGGTTAAGTAAAACGTGAAATTTTATGTTATTCAACATTTCAGATTATCTTTCAAACGGAAACGGTCTCGACTCTCCCTATAGAACAGGACAATTCAACGGCAACAAAGGAACGCTTATAGTTCACAGTCAGCAGAGGGTGAGTCGCGATCAAATTTCAGGATTAATTTCTTTGCTATCGAGTATTCGTTGAAATCAAATTAAATTGTTTTTTTTTATTCCTTACAGCAACCGGAGCGACAAGTCGTTAAGGTAAAGAACAAAGTCAGATCGTTCAACAATTAAAGCTTGAATAGAATTAGAGAAAAAGAAATTAGAAGCAAACAAACAAATAATTAAACTACCGATATTTGTGAAGCATTCTGTTTTGTGGTGACCCTTTTTCGTACGACTTCCTTTTTTGTTTTGTTTGTTATTCTCCGATTATTACCCAAAATCTAAAATCTCTCTACCCATACGTGAATAGAGCTAATAATACGTAATAACGATTGCTGAGTTCCTACGTGTGTTTTACTAATCCAACAGGTCGCTTTGACGCAGGCTGGAAACTGGCAAGAAGTATCGCCCGAGGTAATTTGCCCATTGTTTTTTGCCTCCGAGAATGTTTTTTGCCTCCGAGAATGTTTTTATTAACATTCTGTTTTTTTGATTTTTTTTTTATCACGCTTTACATTTCTGTTAGGTGTCAACATTCACGCATTAAAGAAAAGAAAAACAAACAGACGAACAAAAAATATTCTAAGCTTTATTTTCTTCTGTTCGAAGTTAATGCTCATGTTGATGTCATTCAAAGTTCCTTCAAAACTCTTCTCCATTAAAATACGAATCTTCGAACCATCGCTTATTTTTTTTTTTTGAAAACGAAACAGTGTTCTTCAAAGTCTATCAAATTCACGTACAATTATTCGAATTTCAGCACGGAACAAAAGACAATAGCACAGCATCGGGTCCTGAAAGTACTCCAAATTCTTCGAACTCCGAAGGCCTTAGAGGTGAGCAAATCGAACGCTGATAAAATTCGTTGAAATATATCGCTCATTTTACATTTCTAATTGTTCAATTCGTTTGATATTTTCAGAGAGGGGAAGAACAAGGAGAAAACGTAGGGACTTTTTCGGTACTATAAAGCGACGCTTGGGACGTTC
The DNA here is from genome assembly GCA_963932425.1 of Athalia cordata. Lineage (NCBI taxonomy): Eukaryota > Metazoa > Arthropoda > Insecta > Hymenoptera > Athaliidae > Athalia > Athalia cordata. The sequence continues at coordinate 6,260,058 of OZ010627.1, forward strand.
GAAGAACAGAAGTCGGTCCGTTGGACCAGAAGGAGATGCTCCTTACGAAGAAGCTAACTCAAGGTCGATATCCGCCGACAGAGCTCACGATCCTGGCTCAGGTGAGATTCCAATTAGAGAAATAAAATAAAAATTCAATAAATCAATATCCTGATTAATCAATAATGCACTATTTTCAACTGTGATATAATTAATCGTTCTTTGTATCTCTTTCTCCACCTGTCACTGTATTTTCGTCTTTATTGTTGTTGTTCTTTTTTTTTTCTTTTACATATAATAACCAAAACCTGGCAACCTCAATGACCAATTTCGGTAAGTTGAGAAACAAAAAACAAACTAAATTATTGTTGTAATATAATTTTTCTCCTCTACTAATAAATTGTGCTTTATCTTTATTTTTGCATCCCCAAATCAATTTCAAAAATAGAAAATAATTGAACACATATAAAATTAAAATAGGCGAGATTTTTGAATAACTTCTCTTAATTCAATTGACGCAGGTTTGCTGTCGGTACCAGGAAGAGAAGAACAATCCAGGAGGTCAAGTTTAAGCGAGGCTTCAGCGGTTAGTGGAACTTCGACGAGGACGTATCTAAACGAAGCATCCACCCTCGTTTTGGAAACCTTGGAAAACGGAATAAAAAAGTGATTATATATAAATTCTCTATCTATCAATTTTTTTTTCTTAATTTAATAATTAAGAGAAAAATTTATCGAAATTTTGATTCCAATTTTTCACTTCTTATTTTGTTTCAGGCATTATCTCGTCCCGTTGTCACTCGCTCAGAAAAGCAAATGGAGAAAAAAGGGAACGAAGTTACACATTTTCAACGACCACACATTCATTGCGAAACACATGTCGGGGTAAGAAATTGATTCATTAATTATTATCTATTATCTAGTTACGAAAATTTACGTAAGGATATTGCGTCTGAAGCATCATTAATATCTCAAAAAATTGCTTTAGGGGGAAAAAAAGAACGAGAAAGAAATAATTTTGGTTTCAAAATCGATAGAACGGAAAAAAAATTGGAAATAATTATTCATGGTTCAAATATTCCAGGGGCACAACCTGCGAGGTTTGTAAGCGAACTTTGGCTCGAAGATTGGGTAAGCAGGGTTACGAGTGCAGGGACTGCCAGCTAAAATGTCACAAGCACTGTCACGTCAAAGTTGATTCCACATGCCCCACGTCCACCATACAGAGTATCGAATTGTAAGTAAAATTTCTTTTATTCTCTTCCAAAAAATACGACAGACGTTCCGAATAATTCAATTTCGTTTCCTCATACGTTTTTCTTCGCACCAAATGGTTTCTTAAATTATGTTGAAATTTTTTTTCATCTTTATTCCTATAAAAAAAATCAAGAACATAAATCCAGCGAAAAATTATAGTTCTCACTATCCAAATCAGAATATTTCTATCATGCGGGCGTACGAAACGTCGGTATTTTTTATTTTTCTTTGGTTTTAACAACAAAATGGCTAAGTTAAAAAAGGTATTATTAACCATGGACTATAATAAATAATTGTAAGTTAACGACAACTTTTCGTTATCTTTTTTTTTTCCTAGTTCAATTATATACTTTTTTCTCCTACTATTCATAATAATAATTGGCACACGCGTCTCGTTAACTATTTCCTGAATAATAAAGAGAAATAAAATGAATCAAAAAAAAAAAACTTTACACAACTAATACATTAGTTATCCAAATCGTATATAATTATATTTGGATCACGCGTACGCTTATAATATAGCTTCTTTTTTTAATCTATCTAATTTATTTATTTATTTTTCAATCACTTATTACTCAAATATTACATCATTAATATACATTATGATTAATAATAAATACGAAACATAATTGATGAAATTATAAGTTCAAAAATTTTAAACAAAAAAAAATTCTAATGAAGTTTTATTTTGACCTTTCAAAAGGTCCCTACTGCCAGTACTGAGCGAATAGTGATAGGTAAGCCAAATCAATATTGGAAATGACAATGAATAAATAATTAATAATAATTAAAGTAACAATTTAGTTTCTCTCTTTCTCTATACTATACATCCCTGCTACATACTTGCTAGTTGTTGTTGTACTACCTCGCATTCTTCATACGCCTATATAATGAATATTATCAGCTGCGCATGATAATTAATTAAATTTATTAAAAACTTTCTCAAATAATAATGACATTTCGCTTGGACTGATTTTGCTGCCGTTTTTGCGATCGTGTGACAACCACTTCCTTCCCCGCAGCGAAGCCTTTGTACCAACCATATGGTTTCAAAATCTCATTCGATATATTTTTATTTCCATTTTTCAAGATTTCATTATTTTATTATTAATTTTACTTTTGTTTTAAAGCAACAAATTTTGCAGCATGTACGTATATTATACTTCGAAACCTGATTCGAACAACGATTTTTTTTCATACATTTTGAAAATTCTTTATTATCGCATACTTTATCTATACACCGTGTGTTTTTTTGATTATATTATTTATGTCCCTATCAATTATACATAACTCTCCTGGAGTTTGAATCTGTTTTTTTTTTTGTTCTTTACATCTTTGCAAGTATTCTAAAAGCTGAATGAAATACTGTACCTGTATATCGTATGTACCTATGTGTAAATTTTGTAAAATCAGCAGGGAAACTTGCATCAGAAGAAAGGGTTGAAAAACATCGAATGAATAATGAATATTTTTTATTTCAGAACGTACATAAAGAACACTCAACTCGAACGAAAGCCATCGACTCGACTATGTTAGTGATTAAATAATATTATTAATAATAATAAATATGGTAAAACCAACATTAAAGTAAACGCAGAAGCAAAATAAATGAAGAAGAAAAAGTGAACCGTGCATAAGGTCACTTATAAGGGTCACACTTATTCAAACTATTATACATACTACACACACTCATATAATATAATATATAGATTTATACAAAAATAATATCGCTTATATGGCACAGAATGAATACATATTTATTTAATATGTGTACAATTATATACTATACATATTTAATATATAAACAATGATTTTGCGAGTAATTTATATAATATGGGATTTATAATTTTATCAGAGGATATTGATTAAAGATACCCAACGATTGTCAAACCAAAAATGACAAAAAAAGAAGAGAAAAAGAAAGAATTAATGGATAAATTTATGAAAAATTATAATCGACGCAAAATGCAGATTGCCATAATTATTTATATTATATTTTATTCATTTGTATAATGCATATACATATTTTTTTGTTTCATTGTTTCGGTTCATTGTTTTATTTTTTTGAAACTTTTCTATACGGCATTTGTATATCTATAAATTAAAAAAAATTAATAATTCTTAGAATTACAATCACATAACTATTACATACTGATCGCATATGTTATAATATATTGTTTCCTTTGAATGAAAAAATCGTATAATATATATAATTCATCAACAATAATTATATAAATATATGTTATATACGAGATTTAATATATAAAATAAATATTTATAATTGTATGTTATTATTATTGAATACATCACTGCGCAGAGTGAAAGATAATCAGTTGAGACAGTCGAACGTTTGTAATAATTTATTTTTATTTTATTTTATCTTCAAATTTATACTCGCGATTAATTATTTTTTTATTTCTTGGTGACGTATTTCAATCAATTATTAATTATTGTCATCGTCATCGTCATTATTAAAATTTGCTTCGCCTTTCAAGTTACAAAATAAAAATGATTGTCTACAATATTAAATTTATTACTACGATCGCAATAAAATTATAAATACAAATTATTGTAAGCTATAACTAAAAAAACATTGATACAGAACTGTCTTTTTTTCTTGTTCGTTCTTATTTTATTCATATTCCGCAAAATGTCGACGTACGCGCAAATTTCCTGCTGACAATATATTGTATGTATACTGATTTTTATTATATGATAAAATACGTATATATTTATCGATAGTTACAATCGTTTACAATCATCATAATTAAATACCAACGCACTTGTATGGATAAGTAATAAGAATGATGATGTTATTGATAATAATAACGAAAATTATTAATAATAACAATAATGATACACATACATATACGTATGTAACAAATCCATATGCATACACTCACGTTCATCTACATAAAATTATAATCGCTTTGATGGATTATTATAATACTTATAATAATTCACACCGTTTTGTGTTCTAACGAAAAGCAAAAAAAAAAAGAAGATTAATGAAGAAATTATTTGAAATGAATAAGCGCTGATTATTAAGATACTATACATTAGCTGTATGATCGAAATTTTTCCAAATCGCAATAGCTTGTAAAGTAATGAATATTATGAAGATAAAATACGATCTAGTGCCTACATAGATGTTGTTTATATACATAAATAAAATAAATATTAATAATAATTATATTTATACCAACGTAGGTATAATTTTTGCGACGGTACAATGCATTACGTATATTACCTTATGTATAATGATGTAGTTGTACACAATTATTTGTTCATTATAACGCAGTGAAGAAAAAAAAAAGTTTAAAAACAAAAGAAAATACATAATGATCGCACACTCGTGAAAATAAATGTTGTCTCTTTCTTAACAAAACTTCATACCACGAAATTATTTCGAAAATATCGTCTGATTGTCACTGCTTCACCGCGATACAGTTTGACTGGCAATTGAATTAAATTATTTATATTGAATTGAAGCTGATGAAATTTCATAACTTTGATTCGGAACTGATTCTGAAGATAGAAAAATCCGACAGCTTGATGCGTTGCATTTTAAAGCGTTGCCTCGGAGCCAAAAAGAAAATTTAATCCACTTTGTCTTTCATAGGATATTTTGACATAGTATTATAGGTATATTTTGAGCCCAGAAATCCGAATCTCTCTGCTAATTTGATCGAGTTATAGGCTTAGGTTTTTCTTGATTTTGGGGCTAAAAATGGAGTTTTTTTAAAATTGATTGCAGGACGCTTTTCTGATGTATTTTTGCGCCAGGAATAAGAATCCGACGAGTAAATTGAGCTTAGAGTAATATTTTCCGAGATAACTAAATTCTTCCGCAGCTGCAATATACGTTTATCATGTATACTCACCTCTGTTTGATTTTTTTTTCCAGGAGACAAACGAGCAGCCCACGATGCAGTTTGGCCCCTCATTGAGAATCAAGGACTATCCTCGGAGTATCTTCAAAGCCAACAATTTGCCGATAATTTGTTTAAATAAGTCATGATATATATATGATCGTTCTCAATACATTTTTCTGCTTGAGGACTGTCAAATTGATATTTTAATGTTAATCGAAATAAAAGTATTGTATTATATACTATTGTAACTCATCATAATCGTATAAGGAGGAATGAATATAACTGTAAAAATGAATCCACAATAGGTATTCACATGTATTTTCCACCGTTAATTTATCAATAAACATTAACTAGTATCAATACACGATTGTTCAACTATTATTGATCACATCCCTGCACACCTCCTTCACTCGTATTTGTTGTTGGCAAAATTCCTTGATCATATCGTACATGATATCATACATCATCAAATGCATGCATGCTTGTATTCATGCTCTGTCTCGGACTGGCTCCTCACCTGTCCTGTTCTCCTGATACCAAACTCGATTTTTGGGCAAATTTGCCAAACCGGAAGTGATAAGGTAGATCCCTACAATACCGGCCCTGACAATTCAAGGCACATTTCGGCCAAAAATTCGAATTTTGGTATCAGGAGAACAGGATAGGCGAGGAGCCAGTTCGAAACATCAAGCCATCATGTGCATGCATGTGTATGCATGTGTATCGTATCATGCTCGTCTGTCGAATGATCAATAGATCATATGCGTCTCTATGCAGGCCTCATCATGTGTATGCATGTGTATCGTATCATAGTCATCTACCGAATCGTTAATAGATCAGATGCGACTGCGTGCAGGCCACGTCATGTGCATCTATGTGTATTCTATCATGCTTCATCTCAACCGGAAGTGATAAGGTAGATCCCTACAATACCGGCCCTGACAATTCAAGGCACATTTTGGCCAAAAATCGAATTTTGGTATCAGGAGAACAGGACAGGCGAGGAGCCAGTTCATCCAGCCATCAAGTGCATGCATGTGTATGCATGTGTATCGTATCATGCTCGTCTGTCGAATGATCAATAGATCATATGCGTCTCTATGCAGGCCTCATCATGTGTATGCATGTGTATCGTATCATAGTCATCTACCGAATCGTTAATAGATCAGATGCGACTGCGTGCAGGCCACGTCATGTGCATCTATGTGTATTCTATCATGCTTCATCTCAACCGGAAGTGATAAGGTAGATCCCTACAATACCGGCCCTGACAATTCAAGGCACATTTTGGCCAAAAATCGAATTTTGGTATCAGGAGAACAGGACAGGCGAGGAGCCAGTTCATCCAGCCATCAAGTGCATGCATGTGTATGCATGTGTATCGTATCATGCTCGTCTGTCGAATCATCTATAGATCATATGCGTCTCTATGCAGGCCTCATCATGTGTATGCATGTGTATCGTATCATAGTCATCTACCGAATCGTTAATAGATCAGATGCGACTGCGTGCAGGCCACGTCATGTGCATCTATGTGTATTCTATCATGCTTCATCTCAACCGGAAGTGATAAGGTAGATCGCTACAATACCGGCCCTGACAATTCAAGGCACATTTCGGCCAAAAATTCGAATTTTGGTATCAGGAGAACAGGATAGGCGAGGAGCCAGTTCGAAACATCAAGCCATCATGTGCATGCATGTGTATGCATGTGTATCGTATCATGCTCGTCTGTCGAATGATCAATAGATCATATGCGTCTCTATGCAGGCCTCATCATGTGTATGCATGTGTATCGTATCATAGTCATCTACCGAATCGTTAATAGATCAGATGCGACTGCGTGCAGGCCACGTCATGTGCATCTATGTGTATTCTATCATGCTTCATCTCAACCGGAAGTGATAAGGTAGATCCCTACAATACCGGCCCTGACAATTCAAGGCACATTTTGGCCAAAAATCGAATTTTGGTATCAGGAGAACAGGACAGGCGAGGAGCCAGTTCATCCAGCCATCAAGTGCATGCATGTGTATGCATGTGTATCGTATCATGCTCGTCTGTCGAATCATCTATAGATCATATGCGTCTCTATGCAGGCCTCATCATGTGTATGCATGTGTATCGTATCATAGTCATCTACCGAATCGTTAATAGATCAGATGCGACTGCGTGCAGGCCACGTCATGTGCATCTATGTGTATTCTATCATGCTTCATCTCAACCGGAAGTGATAAGGTAGATCGCTACAATACCGGCCCTGACAATTCAAGGCACATTTCGGCCAAAAATTTGAATTTTGGTATCAGGAGAACAGGACAGGCGAGGAGCCAGTTCGAAACATCCAGCCATCATGTGCATGCATGCATGCTTTATCATATGCCTGCGACGAGGCGTTCCGAATCAGGGCCTGATGTCATGATGTGTTGCTTATAAAGGATGTTGATGATGTATTCAATGCGGATTAAACAATCGATTTGGGGGACCTCCATGGTGATGTATAAATGAAAGGGACAAAATGAATTTGAACACATTATTAGGTATATTATGGATTTATTCACATAGAAAAATCGCGTCTTACAATAAATATGTTACAATGAAAATGACAGAAGTTCTTAGTTGGATTCATATTTTAATTATTGCAGAGGGTTATACATAATCCATAGATACAGAATAAATGATGTATGTATTATCATTCGGCTAACAATTATAAGGATTGGTTATGCAGCTGCACCGACGAGTCTTCTATTCTAGATGCAGGGTGGAGTTGCTTCCAGGCTGTCAATTTTCCTCCTGTAACAAAAGAAGATAAAAATTGAGAACTTGATTTCATAATGTGTCGATGTGTGGCTAATGAAAGATTTGAATGCTGATGCTTCCAGGGGTGTAATCATTGTTGATCAAATAATTAGTTCATATAATGGTTCTAGTTCATTGGTAAATTCTAAATGATCGCTACAATGCTCACGTAGCATCATGCACAAAATGGATCGATTTATAAAAAAAGGACTTCTTTTGCAATAAATGTGATGCCTTTTCATCAACAGAATTTTTCATTTGAATTACTATTGAAACATAATTTTGATCATTCCAAAACTTATTGGATTCATAAGTATTCTTCACTTTGAAATTTAATTTGTTCCAAGCTAACTGAATGAAAATTGCCAGAAAATTGATGCGTGAATTCTAGAAACATAGGAAAACAAAACAATAAACATTAAAAATACTACTATCGCTCGCTAGCAGCAACTTCTCATCACAGGGGAAGACGTCAAGATCAATCGTCAGATTCATCGATTCTCATGTCTGTCAAACTCAACGAAAGTTATCTTGACTTATTATTAGTTCGCTTGATATCAAAAAATAGATTGATACTATCAAAATGATCATTTGAGGCAAATACTCTCATGATAGTCGAGTAAATAAGGGAAGAAAAAAAAATGGCGCTTAACTTTGAAGACTCTCGTACCCCAGTGGCTAATCAATCGAAGAAAAATTTGGAAGACTCAGATAGTGAGGTTCAAGATATTGCAAATGATCGTAAATATTTCCTCGCGGATAATGAAAAACCGATCCGGACCCTCGTTATGCTGCACGCAGAGCCCGTTTGGATCTCCGTAATCCTGTCAACGATCGTTATCCAAACGTTAATGATATTATACAATGTCAGCTTCAGAGGAAAACTTCTTAACTTTACAAAAGAGCCCAAGGATTACTCAATGGTTTTTATCCCTTTATTTCTTTTTAAAAATCAGCGATTCTCCATCACTTCTCTTTTTTTTAACCAACGATTATTGCAAAATCGGGGCAAAGAAATAAATTAACTAAAAAAATAGATCCGCAGAAGGAATAATTTTAATTTTCGCAGCAATCCTACCTCATACTCATGGACGGTTTATACTGTGCCGATTTTTTGCTCGCCTTTTTATATCGAAGTTGGAAATCAATATCCTGTACGGAATCGGGAGTACAGCCACGAAAAAATATCTACCTCATAGTGGATCTCGCGTCCCTTATTCCGATCGATATATTTCTATGGTACGGGACAAACTTGGCGTTCACAAACACCAGAGTGTTTTATCTATGGTCACTCAATCGGCTCCTCAGAATTTATAGGGTGTATTCTTTTTTCTGTGGGTATTTTTCACGTTACTTTTTTTTCCTTCATTATCTTTTTTCTTTTGTTGGTTTTTGATTTTAGTCGCTTACTCGAGTTGTTTGATTTACAAAAGATACCACGAGAAATAGCTGCGCTTACGTGTCCGTGAAGCTCCACATGCTCGAGATCCTCACAAGTTTGGTCGTCTTGTCAATGATTTCTACTGTGATTTTATTCGAGTGGAAGATCAACATAGAGAAACAGGAACTTCCTTGGTTAGAGGAACTCGTTAAGAATATGAAAACCGAGACTTTTACAACGGCAGATTGGTTCCAGGTGTGTTACTATGTTATCCTTGGACACGTGTCTTCACATGGGTAAGTACAAATTTCTTTAGACACTGCAACGGAAGCACCGAACTTCGTATTCTTCTTTTCTTTCATCAGGACGATTGTTTTGCCCCGAGAAACGAACCATCTTCTCTTTACGATAATTTCATTGATCGTTACTCTGACTGTACGATCATTGCTTCTTGCGTACATGGTAGACAATTTCCACAGGAGGGATTACGCGAAAAGTATTTTTAGATTTAAGAGAATGGTCCTAGGGGAATTACTTGGGGTGAGTGCAGATCAGGTTTTGTGAACTAAATGTTCAATTGTGTTGATAAAAATTTTATTTTATATGCATCAGAATTCATATTATATTTGTTTTCTTAGTCTACAGTAACCAAACCGACTATGGATCAGATTTACAAGCGTTATGCATTATTTTGGGAGACTCAAGGGGCGCAAAATTTGACAATTGATCAGTTCGTTGTATACCCTTTGATCTTCAGAGCTGAGTGCAGTCTTGAATTATCATGGGACATGTTCAAACACGTAATTATATAAGTTTGAATTTTTCAGTAAGCTTGTAGAAGAATAATTATTTTTATTCTAGTCCCAACTATTTCGGAATATGCCAATTCCATTCCTGAGGAACGTCTCATTACTCTGTGAAAGGAAGTTCGTACTCCCTGGGGATTTCATATTAAAGAAATTCGGACTAAAAGATCGAATGATCTACATCGTGAGCGGAAACGTTTATGTCCTTTCAGAGGAGGACAACGAGACTCCGATATTATCTTTTTCTGGTGGAACGATCTTGGGTGCGTTTGGTTTTCAAAAAAGTTCGGAATTATCATTTACAATTTTCGATTTCCGAAAGGAGAGACATCACTTTTCACGAGCTATCGAAGTGGTGTAAGCGTATTGGCTTACACTCCCTGCGAACTTCACGTACTCGAAAGAAACAAATTTGCAAGGGTGATTATCCCGTTATACCCGAAAATATACGAGGAGATAATCAATACCATAAACTCAAGACTTGAGAACGCTAAGTTTATGAGAAATATCGGAGTATACTTGAAGAAAAATGAAAACATTTTGTTAGTATTCAAGTATTTCCGATCTTCAGTCTTGGAAAACTAATTTTCCCCTCCTTTTTCAAGTAATAATGACCGCAACACTGATGTGGCTTGGCTGAAGTCAGTGCTCGGTGTTCTTCAGGGTGCTGTACGGCCTGATGGAAAGTCCGAAGATATCGAAAGACGGATGAAGCTTATGGAGAAGGTTTACGACGCTGTTGACATTCGGTACACATTCCGATTCCTCGACACACTAGTACTTTCCGATGTATGTAGAATTATCATTTCCGAAGAGAAAGTAAGCAAATTCTTACTGAATTTCCTCGAATCACTCGTTAGAACATAGCCTTGACTACGGACGCGGTATTTCTAAGATCTTCAAAGTGTCCTTGGATCCTCAAGCCCGACTCCCCGGTCCTTTTGATATGGGACACCATAGTTTTAGTGTGCACGATTATCTTGTCTTACATTCGTAAGTATAAGAATTCACGGCGACAGTTCTGAAATGTGATCGAAATTAAAGGCTAACGTAATTTTTACAGTCACGGTAAGTTTGACCTTTCCCGAGTATGAAACTGACTCCATTTACGCATGGACGAGATTTTTGGGACTTGTAGCGACTGCGGATTTTTGCGTCACCATCTGCACTGCCATACAAAAGAACGATAGTAGTGCGTATCGTGTCAGAAAACCTTCTTTGTAGTCAGCTAAGGAAGTATTTCGGACTTTGAAATATCTATTTTTTTTTTCTCCAGTAATTATCATCAAGGTCTCACAGATCCTGAAGATCAGGCTTCATCATTGGAGTTTTTGGTTAGATTTAGTGGCCGCAATTCCCTGGGTTTTTTTGATCAGCAACCAGTACGGTTTTTTGAGACTGCTCAGACTGAATAGAATGCTGAAACTGTACAAGGTGTGCGACATCGGTAAAAATGTATAGGATAAATTTTAACGAAACGATTCGTTGCAGCTTGAGCTGATGTCCAATCGGATAGAAAATACCCATCGAATATCAATTACCACCCTCCGTACGATAAAATATGGACTTTACATGATGCTCACCGGGTTTTTCTTAACCGCGATAGCAGTTATCATGTCATGTTCTACTGAAGCTGAGCGCACCACATGCTCTCCGACTTCATGGATTTCAATTGCACTGACCGGTAAGCGCGAAAACGAATAAAATTTCACGGAATTAAAGATCATCGTTCCAAAATTCGTTTCTGGCAGATCACGAGCAGCTTAAAGACAATATATTCCGTTACCCTTTGCTCGTCGTTTACCAAACTATACTTGGAATCGGAACACCCATAGGAAGACCAGCTAGTCCAACAGAATGCGCTTATTGGATTTTCATGATGATAGTGGGAGCCCTGCTCTATGTTTTCAATGTATCATCATTGTCATCTGTCAAAGTACTGAGTAGGTTAATTTCTCTCGCTTATTCATCAATTCCGTTTTGAACACCTTACGATTTCAGGCCAGGTGATACTGGCGAAACAATTTCACCTCAGGCAAGCAATTCAGTATCATCTCAACCAGACCATGATACCAGAGGTGTTAAAAAAACGAGTCGATTCTTATCTGGATACGGAACGCTGCTACGACAAAGGGTACCGAATATCCACGAACGAGGACGTCCTGGCTACCTTACCCTCCGAAGTATCTGCAAAGTGGAAGTACGAAAGATTCGGAAGTCTTCTGAGTAGCGTACCACTTTTCATGGAGACAAGTACAGGTGACCTTGTCAAAGTTCTAGGGAGTGCAGATTTCTCTGAACTATTGATCTTATGACCTTAGAATTCATCAAGGACATTTGTTACATCGCTACGGTGGGGATTCTTCCTCCGAAGGAACTTCTATCTTATGGGGGTCGGCACTGCACTGAGATGTATATTATAGAGAAAGGATATTGCGAAATGATTCACATGGAACCGTCTATACCCCATCGTACCGTTGGCGCAGGGACTGCGATATACCCGGTCGAAATGTGCCTTCAATTGCCAGTCGTTCATACCGTCGTTACGTCCACTTATCTCTCATTTGTTACGATAAACCGAAGCGATTTTTTAAGAGTTTACAGTAACTACCCCGAAGAAAAATTCGAGTTTGACCAACTTTTGTCGGAGTTTCTTAAAATGGAAGTACGTAGATTCTATGGTTAGTTTCATATGATAATTTTATTTACCTTGTTTTACCTCAGCAAGTTGTGGAACTCCATGAGGTTGTAAAAGAAAAGCCAGAGTTCATCGATGCGCTGGATGCGGTACGCCCGCCGATACCGTCATTCACATTTTTCGAGTACACCATAAACAAGGAAGATCCGGAGTACTACGTGATCAATGAGCCTTTCGAGAAGCTGAAGAATCTGAAATTCATCAAGTAACCGAACGTTGTTACAAATTCTTTTCAATTGATTATTTTTTTTTGTATTTTTGTCAGGTGGTTTCTTCTTCGTCTTACACTACGGCCTGACGGAACGTTCATTAAATTCTACGAGGCCCAGAGGTGTGTCTTTGCAATAATGGCGGTCATATTTTACACTATGAGAATAGTAATTGAGGCAGAGAACTTTACGACACTGGTCTCAAAAATAATCACCTTCCTAAACGCAACTGCAGTCTTAGATATATACGTTAGGATGCACGTGGGGTACTTCAATGAAAAAGGACTCCTCATAACCCATCCACTTGCCACCGCTACTCACTACATGAAGACGTCGATGATTTTGGACGTTCTCGGAATTCTTCCATTCGAAGCAATGGTACCCCACGCGACGGAGTATGTCACACCGTATTCCGTAAAATAATCCATCAAACTTTTCATTCCGAACTTCCCTCAGGAATTCAAGGGTCCTTTTCTACTCATATCTTACGAGAATTATTCAGCTGCATCGTTTCCTGGGAGCTACAAATTACCTTCAAGAGTCAGATTCGTGGACTAGCGTAATAAAGTATGGAAAGTTTATTCCCATACTCGTAGTGGTCGCTCACGTCTTCGCATGCGTAATACTCTACGAAAGTTGCACATTCGATGGAAGTTACGAAGAAAACGAACAGTTTGGAGCAGGAGTCAGATGTCCTCAAGATCAAAGTTTCATTAAATCGAGTCAGTTGAAAACTGTCGAGTATCTTATGTGACATGAAATTGAATGTTCCTTGTTTCTCGGTACCGCAAAAAGGCGATAATTACAAGCTGACCATGTGGCTCGTTTACCGAAGATCACTTTACATCGCTATCAGTACCTTCACGCGTGTGGGCGTTGACGAGATGCAGATAAAAACGATATCTGGGATGAACATATTTTGCCTAATGTCGGCGGTGACCTTCATGGTCCTTCTGCTTCTTACCGCGCAGATGATAGCCGATTCAGCTATTCGGGATGGGGAATTGACCGCGTATCAAGATCGCATGACAACCATGGTCAAATTTATGCATAATAAGAGAATCACTCCTGAGCTTTACAAGTAAATGAAGCCTTTGAGATTTTAGCCATGTTATAAAAATCCTGTCAACTATTCTGTAGGGAAGTCATCTACTATTTCGAACTTATTTGGAAGCATAGACGGGGTCAATCCGTCGATCGATTGATCAAGACCTTCCATTCTGCACTCCGTGAAGATGTCCTTTGCGCTTTGTTCAGCAAATCTCTGTCAAAGGTAATGTATGGGCTATTTTTGCCATTCAAATGTCGTGATTTTATCAGTAGATACTTTGCTTCAGTGTCCCGGATTCGTAAATGCTGGCGAAACGTTCTACCGATATTTACTCATGCATATGCAGTCCGTTAGATTCTTTCCAAACGGTGCGGTAATCGTACACTACAACGACGTTCTAGATTTCGTTGACGTTATACATACCGGAAGTGCCGAAGTTGTGGCTCCCGATGGATCCTACGTGACAACTCTAGGACCGGGAAGGTTAGGTGGTATTGTGAATATTTATGAAATTTTATTTGTCGATATTATAAAATCTATCGGCAACTTTTCTTCAGTATTTTTGGAAACCTCATCGGAACGACGACCGTCAGAATGCCCGTCAGTATGGTGGTTAACGCGCATATGGAAGCCCTTGTTTTCGAGGCTCCTCAATTCTTCAGAGCTTTATCGATCCATCGCAAGGCTCGGCAAATATTTCTCTCCGCAATTGAACTGAACAGCGACTATCTCCCCGGTATAATTGAAGACCACGAAGTATACGTTTCCAACGAAGATTTATCCTCGGGCAGCGAAGTTCCCCAAGTATTTACGACATGAAATTTCGACCGACTGTCAGACTTGAGAATCTTTCAAATTTGAACCCTAATTTCAGAGCAAGACGATCTTCCAGGTGTTCAAGTTCCTCAGTATGGGAGTCGTTGATCCGAACTGGATGGTGATAAAACTTTGGGACCGAAACAGCCTGTTCATTTCGTGCTACTTCAGTCCATGTGCAATTATTTATCAGAACGCTTACGGAGACTTTCACAGAAACTGGATCTGCATTCAGTATATAACCGACTTCCTTTTTCTCACCATGATGTACCTCAGGGTCCACAGCGCCTTCGAAGACGTCCACGGTAACATCGTACGCGATAAACGACGAATCTGGAATAGGTATGAACGAGTGAAAAATCTTCTCCGTCAATAATGATCATTGCCTTGATTTTTCCCCAAGGTTTCTCAAATCACCGATGGGATTTTATGCACATCTGGTTTCCGTCGTGCCGATAGAGCTAATCGCATTAGTTTTCACAGGAAAAACGATGCGGAAGACGTATTGTCTTTTGCGTCTCAACCGTACTTTACGTTTAGCAGTTGTGGCGGATTTTTTTAACGTCCAGTGCAAGAAGTTGAACATAAATATTTTCAAAATGCGCCTGGCGTATTTAGTGCTCCTGTTATTTTTCATCCTTCATCTAGCTTCGTGTGTTCTCGTCACAATGACGGTAAAAATTGACCCCTACGATTTCGATGACCTCTCCCGACGGAAAGCCTATTTCAAAAACGCCTTTCATATCGCTTCGATGTACGCGGGCTCCATAACACGAAGGTAAATCTTCAAGCTCATCGTTGAAAACTGAATAAGAAAAATTCGCTTCAACAATATCTTCAGGTTACCAACGGCAAGTTCAGGATATTACGCGGCGTATATTCTTACCTTGGAGATCATGATGTTTGTAACGTTTGCTCTAATCGTTGGTGACATGTGCGCGATGATCGACGTAAGACACTACGTAATGGTGACTTACGAACGGGTCATCAGACAGTTCAAAAGTTACATGGAAAGATGCGACCTCACGTACGTGCTGAGAAAAAATTTATGGAACTACGGATGTAATCTATGGGAGTTCAACAGAGGAAGGCAAATTCCCCATCTGGTAAGAATAAGAAAACAAAAAATATATACCTATGTTTCCGGTTATCTAGCGTTTTAATTTTTTTCTTTTAACTTCCAAGGTTTTGGAGGCTCCGAATTACCTTCGACGAGAAGTGAAAAATGCCATGTTCATCCATCATCTCGAAATTCACGAGATATTTTCCGGTTGTCACGAAGACTTTTTGCGTCAAGTTTGCGACGCTTTCATCCTAATTAATTTTTTCCCTGACGATCTGATAGTCAATGTAGGTGATATAAACGGAAACATGTACTTTATAAACACTGGAAGGATCCTCACAATTCACTATCACCGCGATAACCTTTCGAAGGAAAAAGGAAGAGAGATTTACGAAGAGGGAAGAACGTTTGGGTTCCCCTCAGGTTAAAAATTACCTCGATAATGATTTTGGGTATCAAAAAATTTGTCGGTATAATTTATCACACCAACATTTCCCGCAGGCTTTTTTCCCTCATTCCCTCACAGGGCAACACACCGAGCTTTTGGTAAATGCAAGATCCTGATATTGAACAGGAACAAATGGATATATTTGCTCGATCATTTCCCAGCATCTAAAAATCACATTCTCAATATGGCGAAGAAATTCGAAGGCCAATACTTTTCTGGATAGGAATAATAACGAATCGGATGAACAGAAAATAAAATAAATAACAATAAGAACAATTATTCGCTTTGTTGTTGCACAACCGAAGAAAATTTTCATGTCATTTGCATGTTGTAAACTTCCCTTCTGCATATATCCGACCTGCAGTACAACAGCCGTTAATTGAGTGTAGTGTAATAAGCTGGTAGCCGCAGCGCGCGGTTTGCGTGAGAACGAGAAGTGAGCAGCAGCCCACTAATTCGACTTCATCATCATTGTAATTTAATACCTACTACTCGTACTCCTCTTTCACTAACATGCCGCAATGGTAAAAATATACATGTTAGCAAAGACCAATTTAGTGTGCTTTCATGTATCCTTTTTTTCCCTTTTCATTTGAAACTATACAGGTATAGTGACTGAGTAACAAAATATGAATAAAAAGATTTTACAGTATCTAGAAAACCCTGAAGAATGTTACCAATTTGTAATGCATAACAGCTGCGAAACGATGATGATGACGTTGATGGAGTCGATGATGATATTCTAAGTGGAAATATGATGTGGTAGGTATTGTGTATCGGTCGCGGAATGAATGTGTGATGGTATAGCGAAGGTTCTTCGTCGGTTGATCACATCGACGATGAAGAAGGTTAAGAGGAACGAACGAGAAGAATAATGTTGAGGGTAAAGGTGTATAAGTAATGGAGGATCGCGTGGCTCCGAATGAACGTACGTTCCGATCTCGATCTCCTTCACTCTCTTCGTCGCTCTTCCTATGGAAGATATAATAATGACCCAAAGCAGGATAACAACGTAAAGGTGAGTTGAGCCAAAGGTGCAAGGGTATATACAGGCTATCTAATAATAAACCCTCACTGCCTTGGTTCGCTGAGGAGTTTTAGTCGAGTAACTATCGAATCGCCGACTATATAAGCTGGAGTGAACAACAACAGACGGAATTACATCGACGGTATAAGGAATAAGGTATCCCGACAAACGGACGTTACGGACAATGCCCATCAGCGAGCCATTATGTATGGAATAAGGCAAGCGCGAGGCGTGCGGCGCACGACGTGAACCGTCAAATTAGTGGATTGATCGATACTGTGCAGGCGGCGTGTCTGCTGGTAGCTCAGAGAGGAAAAAAAATACAAAATAAAATGGAGAACCGACGACGCCCACCCCAACGCCTACGGGCGGAAACCCCTATAGCCGCACCCTTGCACCAGGGGCGTATCTAGCATGAAAGAACTCTGCGGTTAGCTCTCCTGAGACCGCGGAAAGATCCCAGATTCACTGTTAGAAGTTAAGTGAAAGAGCGAACGCAATGTAAAATCTCAAGTTGGAACGCCTTGGATTTTATTCCTGCACAACGAATTCGATTTCTAGCTATATGCCCATGATCTGAACAGGCAAAGAATAAATTTGGAGTTTTCAGAGTCTAGACTGCAATCAGAAAACGAAAAACCTTAAGAAGTAAAAACCGCGAAACGGAATGTCGAATCATTTTCATTTCTAAGTTTACATGAACAAACCGATCTGGACTAGCGATGTGAAATCGGTTAACCGGCTTTGAAAGCTTGCGGTCCATCGTAATGAGAAAGTGAACAAAATGTCTAGTCAGAATCAACGAACTTGAAGAGGTCAAAGGACCACGTTGAATGGCCTTGGTCTTCTGGTCTGGAAGGCCTTGTATCGAATTTTTATTGTAGATATATTTTTGAAAACTTTGGTATTAGTCGCCTTAAAATTCCGGACCTGATTCCAATGGGCGTAGCTTCAGCGTGTCTTCAGAAAGTGGTTTATATCCTTGCGGGTTATGAAGTGAGTAACTGAAGCCGCCTACCAGAGTCAATGGGCGTACCCGAAGAGCCGAAGCACCTAGACAGCCGCAGTTGCAAGCCGGCTTCAACTTCGCCCGCGTGTCAACAGCTCCAAGTGAGCGTTTGTTCGAGTGTTCCAAGTTAAACCTGAAGAAATCTAAAATAAATACAACTGTCAAACGAAGATTTAAGTGACATCGGTAACCTGGACTAAATAATTAATCGATCGATAATCAACATCCTGGTCATTATAAACATATTGTAATACGAATGTGTGAAAAATAAACTTGCAGTGATTCAGAAGTTGTTATTTTTTGTTATTTTGTGCCGATGAGGTGAATATTATAAGACCCATTTCAGATCAACGATCATAAAAAGAATGGGCATAAATTGTTCCCTGAAAAAAATTTCGGGGCCTTAAGTTTTATTTAGCTTGTGGATATTTCTACACACCTATGTGAACACGCGTTGCATGTCTGCGGGTAATTGACCTGCAGCAGCTCTCGCAGGAGCCTCAAGATAAAAGAAAATCGTTAACTTCACATTATACTCGTGTGTTGTTATAATATACCTGTTATCAAGTTCCTATAATTTTATATTCATGCTGTTATAGAGGTGCGACGGCCATAATATCCATATATAAAAACATGCAGGACATGATCGCAACTCTTGTCAACGTATTAAAAAATGAAAAACTCTTGGAAACTTAGCTAAACAGAAACACTAACCGGATCAGGAACTGATTCCATCCTTCGTATACTATGCCATCATTTTTTTGAATTTACGATATCAGATCAGTTACGATAACCATAATTCGATTACTTCGCCAAGGATTAGGTCGTCCTGCAGACCTCGGCGTGCAGGAACCCCCTGAATATTAATAAAAGAAAAAAAAAAAAATGGTCAGTTTAAGTTAGAACATCAAATCTGTTGGTAAGCTGAGCGAAAGTAAAAGCAAATTAAATGCTGACTGATGGACGAGGAAAATTTGAGCATTTGAGAAACTAGAAGTGGACACCGGCCACCATAAAATAATCTTCTTTGTAAGATGCCAAGACCGTCGCGAGAGTCATATGGCGAACAGAAGCCCCCATATTCGTATATATCGCTTACGGCTATGGCGATCTGGTCATCCAGAGAGAAGATGCTACCGCTTGCCGAAATCTACAGATTTATCGCCGACAGATTTCCATATTACAGAAGGGACACCAGGCGATGGCAAAACTCCCTGAGACACAACTTGTCCTTCAACGATTGCTTCATCAAGGTAAGAAAATCCAAAATTAATGCTTTCACAAGAGCTTGCAATTTTTTCTAATCTGGTTAACCAAGTGTCCTGGAAAGTATTTCGAAATTGCACTGATCTGCAGTGTATCAGGATGTTGAGTAAGGGCAGGATGCCCTCAGCAGATAAAAGCTGTAAAAAATTCTAAGGATCCGAATCCTTGAAACCAATCAAAAAATGCGCTTCGCGATTTGGCAATAGCACGGACAGATTTCAAGTTAAAGATCTGATGGATCTGCAGTAATAGGTAGTCTTCGGTTACATTTACATGTCCTTCCTCTTTCCAAAATACTTGAAATTTTAGCTAACGAATCGTTTCGAATAAACTCCGCATTTTTAGTATAATCTATGCATACAAGTGTTAAAAGACAGACACGAGTGCACACGCATATACACAGCCATCCATCAAGAAGTGGAAAGAAAAAGAAAGAAAGAAAAAAAAATGAGGGTCGAAGGCAACGCTCTTTCGAAGATTATCCTAGCACAGTGTATAAACTATAGCACACTATACAGGATGCGTGGAAATAGGGCCCGGTGTAAAGTCGGCGTCGGTGGCCTGTCATTATATTGCAACCTGTGTGGAGTTGTACCACCTGTAGGAACATAAGACGTTCACAATCATGATGTGGATGAGGTTACTTGTGATAGTATTTCGAGCCTTTTATTTATTTCTATTTTTTTGTTTCTCTATTTCTCCTGGTCTAGGCAGCGAACTAGATGTGCTATGCGAGCCAGTTTAACCCGTAAAAATATAGGAAAGAGAACGAAAGCTGCGTCCTGCTCCTGTTGGAAGCACACTTTGATACACTTTCACACACATACTAGCTAACTTTCGGTGTCAATTATGTGTCAAAACTTGCCGTATGGATCCAGGAGCTGCTAACAAAACAAGAGGAGCAACAGCTGCAGCCTTCAAAGCGACGATTCCGATACGCCTGTTTTTCCAAGTTTAGTCATGATATCCCGTCCATTAACACCTAAAAAGAAAAACAGAGAAGAACACCCTATCCCTAACCACTGGTCTACATGAGAAGTTAGGAAGGACATTATAAACCGTATCATTTCCACACCAATTCCGACACACTCTGACGGGTTTGCGTTTGTACCCAACCTAACGGCTTCGAATAGTATAAAAGGATTACGAACTCCCTATTTCACTCCATGGTTACGTCCCTAATTTTTTGTGTGTACTGCACATTGAGATAATTGTCATTATTATAACGAATCACGATGAAGATTTATAACGATAATAGTTGTACAATATCGTCACGCCGTACTGTGGGACTGAAAATTTCATCCTCACTAAATTATGCACTAGTTACGTAAGAATTGTGCCTGTGGGATTAAAGGGAAAATAATTAGGGTGGTGATTGAACCTGATGTGCCTTTTAAGGGATTATATAAAAATTACGCCAAACAGCATCGAACGAAAAGTATTTCCTGTATGAATGCATTTTTTCCTTCAAGGGTTCCAGGATCACGTTGAAAGGAATTCGAACTTCGAATATCCGTTTCCTCGAAACAAATGATATTCAACCCGCCCCTTCTAGTTCACATCCTGTTGTAAAAGCTACTTCAATAGGAATCAATGTCATTCAATCATTTCCTTTTTTTTCTCTTCTCAACTTCAAGGTATAAACTGTCGGTGAAAATTTCCTTTGAACCCTTTCACGTGGAAGCAATGGCGAAAAAGAGAAGAAAACAGCCTTTGAGAAATAGAATTTTCATTTGACTTTCATGTCTGTTAATGGTTAATTATGTATACTTTCTGAACCGATGCCTGTAGGAAATCGGTTTATTTGTCCTGATTGTCCCTGGCGCACGACACCAACGCGTTTCATAAAAGCTAAGGACTATGTTCATAACGTGTTCGAAATCAATATCAATATTTAATACCTCAGTACAGGCTGAGTTAGGTTTGGGATTGTCATGGCAAAGTTATATATCATTGGCTGTTCGTATACCATGGGATACGACAAAGGATTAAATGCGTCAGCTCATGTATATAACTTCCATCGAAAGGTATCAATTTTTCAGTGTGTTTTTTTGTCGTACAATAAACCATCGGCTGTTTTCATGTCAATATCATTCCATTGTAACTATAAATCCTTGTAAATCCCTATTTAAATTGCCATGGATGTTAACAATGATAATCTGTGTATATATTGATACACATGCATATGTGACGAGCGAATAACCAAATGGCCTTAGATCAAAGGCACATATCCTGCTTTGCGATTCTAAGATATATAAGCAGCACTGGATATAAGTAATTGAGCAGCAAATATACGGCGACGAGGGGTTTAGAATTACGATTTCTTTGAACTGAAGAGTTTTTTTTTTTCAAGTCATGAGGCAGCCAGTTAATAAGATTGAAAGCGTGCAACATTACCGCAATTGCACTTTATATTGACTCGAGAATAATCAACGAACATCGACCATACCTGACTCGGTTGCAAATGGTTGAGAAGGAACTTTTTGTTCGGAATATATTTTGCGAAGATCGACACGTCAGATTTTCGACAATGCCGTCACGTTATACCCGTCTTTGCATTAATCTTGATTTTCCAGGTTCCCAGAGGTCCTCATACTCCTGGAAAGGGTGCTTACTGGGCGTTGCATCCGGCAGCATTATCAATGTTTGAGAACGGGTCGTTTCTTCGTCGTCGGAAGCGTTTTAAGCTTCCGAAATCAGCGAAAGCCGAAAGTCAAGCGCTAGCTGAAACCGCAGCCCGGTTAGCAGCAACCAACAATTCCGAGATCGAGAACGGAAATTTTACGGGAACTCCTCAGGTTCCCGAAGGAAATTCGGGAGGATCCTCATTCGGTCAATATGTACATCAGGGGATCGGACTCACTCAGAGACAAATTGATTTCCTTCATGCGACTTCTAGTCTCGCGGGACTTCATAGCATCTATCCCGTAGGAAGAACTGGTTCCGAACATCGGAGTTTCCAGAATACGATGAACAACGAATATCTTCAGCCCGCGGGAACGAGGAACGAATTTTTGACGGGCGGTTATCAAGTCAAGGACTTCAACGGATGCCCAAATCAGACAACCGTTGCTACAATTATTCCTGCTGATCCAGAAGCCAGGATACTTCCCAAAAGACCAAAACCACTGAATCCTGCTCACAAGTCATTCAGCATTGAAAGTATCATTGAAACGTCTTCGACGGATTCAAATGGAAGCAGGTCTTCGGCGAGGTAAGAAGAAGTCCTGTTGAAAGAATAAAAAAGCTTTCGAAACGCCTCGAACTTAACCCTCGAATTTTTGATTTCAGAACATCAGCATTATCTGCCCTGAACCCCCTACTATCCGCATCTAGTCCCGTGGGATTTTTCTCGCCGTGGTGTACTCCTAGTTTTTACACATCAGGAATGCCATCTTCTTCTTCTCCACCTTCGGGAGTTTATCCTCTTCATTTACACCAGGCTGCAGCGGTTTATGCGACGGCATTGGCTACAGCAAATCTCTTCGGTTCCCATCCCGGTCTCCAGAATCCCGTTGAAAAAAATTCCCCGACATCACCTGGATCGTCATCAACTTCAGCAGCGTCATCAACCGCGTCACTTTACGGTCAGCTATACGCAGCAGCTTCAGGTTTTCCCGGAGTATTTCAGGGACTCGGTTCGAGTCCTAGAAGCACACTTTTCCTTCAGGACGCGGTCCCTCCAACGGGCGGATTACTTCCGGTTCCTCAGCAACCTCTGCAGATCAGTTTACCACCGACCCCAACAACGTCTCCCACTATCATTCAAGCCCTCTCTCAACCGGCTACAACAAATCCTCAAGGATCAGGTAGAATCAGTCCAATTAAAACGAGTTACAGTCCTGATACCGCCGGCACGTCAGCTGGCTGTAGGGAAATAACCCCAACGTTACAGTTGTAGATTTCATAAAAAACATTTGGGGATGAAAAGTCAGGAAAGCTCCGTTAAATTCTGAGGGAATGTTTTCGATTTTGACAACATATTGTGTATTAATTTATACAACTATCTTGACGAATGATAAATAATTATTCAAAAACGCTTCAAGTTGTCCCTGTATAGTTGAACGAAAAAGAAAAATGAATGAATAAATTAAAAGAGAAAAATTTAAAGAAAAAAAACTACACATGTATACTTGTACAAATGAACATCATAAAACTAAGTAATAGATATAATTAGATTGATCAACTGAATAATTAAGGCCAAATTATTTTTTTTCTGTAAATATTATTATATTAAATAATTTCATTAAAAGTTATATCAGAAAAGATCTTTTAATATTTATGGTTCCTGAGTTGAAGAAGAAAAAAAAAAGAAGCTTTCAGAAACCTTTCCAATCTCCTTCCGTTTCTTGAAAATAAGAAAAATAAAACTGAATAAACCAAAAAAAGAAAAAATGGCGGGTGGTGGTTCGCTCGCTATATAGGATCGATTACGATTAGTGGGGCGTGTCCAATAAATAATAATATGACCATAAAAATAGCGAAAAAAAAATCACTACCGTTTCAGCGGTTCGGGACTTATGGTACGATATTCCCTATTTTTCGCAGGGAATTGAATCGGTGAAAAGACAACGTATGTTTGAGGTTTTTCTATGAGATTGTTGACTGTAAATGGAGACTAAAAGAAGAAGAAGAAGCAGAAGAAGAAGAGGAAGACTAGGGGGCGAGGAGAGACATAATATTAAATTATTCACAGGCAGTTACCGGCTCGTCAGGAGGCCCCGCCTACCCCCGTTTTTGCTCGGTCTCGGCGCAAGCAGTGGAGCTTTTACAGATGTATTATACCTATGCGTACACACGCTCATGTGTTTGACATATGCCTGTGTTGTTCACCCTCTTGCTAATAAATATCCACTGCACCCTCCAAATATGTACTCGACGCGTTCCAAAACTCCAAAACTCCGAGCTTTTCTCTCGGTGATTCTCTTGAAACCAATGGAAAGGAAAAAAATTATGTTGCATTCGTTAAAAACTATTTAAAAAACCAATTTCGATTTTTAATCGTCCCCGAGATTCCGGCCGGTAAAAACTTGGAGACTCAAGTGTTGGAAATGTCAAATTTACCGCCAAAAATGATAATTGTGAAAAAAGCTCACTTGAAGAGGATCCCAATAATTGGAAAAAAAATAACTCGACTACAGTTTGTCCTTGCCGAACTTTTCATTACTCATTCTAATCTGTATGAATTTCAAGGTTATAAAATCAACAAAATATAATCGCACCAAAGTAAAAATGTCAAGCAACACACACGTAATTATGATCATAATTCTCACGACGTACGTTATCAAAATTGTTACAAAATCATATTGAAATTGTAAATATTTGATATCGCCGCGTCAGTTGCATGGTCCTCGCGAAGCAATTCGCTTGATTCTTTCGTTTTTTTTTCCTCCAATATTTTTATCTTTCAAAGGCCAAGAGCGAATCGAAACCAGCTATGCAGATACAACACTTAATACGCCTTCTCGGTGAACTCTTCCTAACTTTCTTTTTTTTTTACTCATTATTTTGAGTCTACAAAATTAAAAATAAAACAATCATCACGACACGTAAATTTTTCCAGCTTATTTATAACCACGTTGTACAATTTCTTTTTCTTTTCGTTGTATCTTTTCTCTATATCTCCAACGACGCATCATTAAAAGTATAAGTTATATCGTTTGAACTTCAATCACAATCTGTAGTCGTAGGCTGTATAGACAAAATATTACGAGTTATACGTAATATACATGAATAATATACAAGGAAGTGAGAGCATGCAGTTTAATAACCTTGTGATAAGCTTGACAAGTTTTTAACTGATATCGTTTAATTGGTTCCGATTTATCTAATTTATAGGCCGGTATAGTTCGCCGATTGCAATTCATTAATCATCATCATCATCGTTATTTTTATCAGCAACGAATTTTTGCCGCGCTATGAGTCTTTATTGAAGAAGCCGAGGAAAAAAAAAATTAACAACAAAAAAAGAAATCAAATGAATGCAAAAAAAAAAAACTGAAATCTAATTTTGTTCTTAATCTTCTATACCTATACTTTTTCTCAGCTTTTCTATTTTTCTTGTTTTCGTTTTTCGTTTTTTTTTTATTTTACACGAAAAATGTACCCTTGTTCGCGGTTGGTTGGTCGGAATCTTGGTCTTCGAATCCGTTCTGCACGGTCATGGATAGGAATATCGTACCAACAAAGTGGGGTCCACCGCAGCGTCACTAATCCAGTTTACATGCCGTGCGAAGCATAACCATTGTTGGTAGTATATGTTATATATATATATAAATTATTTATATATATATAAAAAGTATATGGTATATAGATATGTACGTGCACATATGTATAAAATATACATACATATAAATCCACCTGCAAACAAGAGGCAATATGCAACCAGATCGGACGGTGCAGATCTTGGTGCAGGGAAATGATCTCTAGAAAAACGTTGTAACATCATTTTTTTTTTATACATCACCCTGTACATACCGATATAAAAATTCTTGTCACGAAAGGAGAGAAGAAAAATATAAAGTAAACGAGAAGCGATAAGGTAGTGAGCAGAAAATCTGACGATGACGATGACGATGACGATGCTAAAACTGGATAGCGCGAAGAGTGTAAATTTTATAAATTGTATACATATGTACGATGTCCTGATATGCTGATGGTTACATACATATATATGTATGTACAGCTGGTATATGTGTAGATCATGAAATTACGGAAGCGGATCGTTGCACGTCGTGAGAGCCGAACCGGCCAAGCGGCAATTGATTGCCCTGCAAATGATGATCCTCATTCATTTTGGTATGGGTATATAGAGAGAGTATTAAATGTATAATACGATAGGACAAGGTATAGTTGGTGTCGGTCGCGTTCACGTGCCACGAAACTCGAATTACGGAGAATTGATGGAAGAGAAAAAAAAATAAGAAGACCAAAGAAACTGGACGGGATGTTTCAAGTGATCCGGACACGAGCGTATCTGTGACGAAATATTTGGGGCGGAGGACCCACTCTACAGGGCCACGGTCAATTTTAGTCAAGATTACTACTTATGCGATGGTATAAGTTGTATGAAATTGTGCAATATTAAATAAATGAAAAAATTGAGAAATAAAAAAAATTTAAACACGTCGAAAAACTGGGTAATTTCTCACGATTCGGATCTCATTCGGTTGATGTATTTTAGGAAATGATTGTCACGCGAATACCTGCAGTTTAGTAAAAATTTGAATATCGAATGAAGAACACTTTTAAAACTCTTGAAGCACATTATATCTAGGCGAATGGCATGATATCGAACACATTAAACACAGTTGAAGGGATCGAACATCATCGGAGTCAAGAATACAACAATGTACGAAACTTTTTGAATTATCCTCCGTTCATTGTTGCCAGTAGATTTAATAACAATGATCATAAAATGGTACCTCATCTTGGATTCAATCATAAAATCTGGTGTATCATCGCAACGCATTATTACTACACCTACACAGCGTTCGTGTCTATAATATTTTAGTATAATGCATTTCGATGAACAAATACGAAGCGCGATGTATAATATACTGTGGAAACATTTGTTTAATTCGTTTTAGTTTATAGTTTATTTTTTATCATTATTATATCGTTCCCTTTTCTCTTATACGTCGTTTCGGTATGATGAAACTATACAGAATCCAAGACTGATATGTCGTGCAGGAGAGCGACCGCGAGTTCGGGATTTACGCATGATTTCATTATTGTATCAACAGCTGGAAGTAAAAGTTGGGAAATTTTTAGATACCTACTACATAAACATGGTATGTAAAGTCTGCGGCTGTACATCGTTACGAGATAATTTTTCTCTATTCTTTTATATCGCTCTTATGTTTTGTATACAATTGTCTCGTAGTTACGATATGTAAGATTTATACACACGTTGCGTGATATGTATCACCTCAGATAATTGAAACACGAATGACGATATAAACGCATGTGTAATATCGAGCCGCAAGAAGTTAGATGAAAATATTACGGTGATATTTTGTACGAATTTCGATCTTTTTTTTTCAGCTCGCATCGCGTTTGCTGCAGTTGCGATGATCGACTTTCAAAGTTTCAAACAAAACACATATGTGATACGAAAACGCCATATTGAAATTTTCTGATTGATTTTTTTCTTTTCCGACCACACCGCGTGTTGATGATGATGATGATGATGATGATATGTAAACCGATAATCGGAGTCGGAGTGAATTTCAAAGTTCAAATTTGGTTTGATTTCGTTTCGGATTTTGCCTATGGCGTACATGTAACCTGTATACCAGAGCTACTCTGCATCATGTGAGTTGGGCAGCTGCGTCTGACATCCCCAATAATTTGGGCGAGCACGTCTCGAATTATGCATAGCGTGCGAGGCGTCGATGAAGAGAGAAAGGAATTAGGAAAGGATCCTCAGAAATGATCGTTGAGCTCGATTACTGCATCATATGTATATACCCCATCACAACAGCCATTTTCGTCCATTCCACAAAAGAAAAAATTAATCAAATAACAAGAGAAAAAAAAGAATTCAAAGAGACATGTGCTGGCCACGTATAATTCAACAAATTACAATTTTAATCCAAATAATTTCGATCGAAAATGAAAAAATGGCTGACCATAAATGTCTCGTATATCTGGTGCTAAGATCTGTATACTTATCGTTAAAAAAATGACGTCCTTCGTCCTGAATCTCTTGGTAATTAACGAATCGACTGGTTCTTTGATCATACCCGCAGGAATAAAGGACATGAAGGATCATCGAAATGTGACATTCGCATCCGGGTATCGATTTTAACAATCGTCATCGTTATCTAGATGGGAAAAAGAAACAAGACCACAAAATGGTACATCGGTACAAAGTCTTATTATAAACTCTTCAAGGATGTGGTTTGCTTTGTTCAATTGTTCGGGCGATGCAAAATATTGAGATTACGTGTAAGAGACTTGACTGATCGTTCTGGATGTCCTGAAAAGTATGAAAAGTCAGGATTTACAGTGTCTACCAGTGTGGCTGGTCTTCAATCAGGAAAAAAAAGGAAAAAAAACTGACGGATCCTGTCGCCGTTAATATCAGACTACGCATACAATATACGTATATTCCGTTGACAGGCATACGCATACATGTCATTCGATGACAAACGAACGTCGCGTGTACTAAAGAAATGATTGCTTACAGAGTAGGAGTTTAAATATAACCTGGTAAGCAACTGTCTTCCACATACCTTCATCTTCACCTATACATTTGTAGGATATGTAAAATACGTACGAAACCGAATATACCGATATAGTAAAGCATGAAAAATTGTCAGCGTGCGGTAAAGTTTCATGCATTGCAATATACGGGCTGCTTACAACCGGATCATTATCCTTTTCATGACAACCGTACGAATAATAAAAAAAAAGAGGGTGTTTTTTTCCCTGTGTCAAGTGAATGAAAACTATTGCATCAAATGAGTATACGATGTACATACCTACTTCCACGATATTATGCAGATATAAAGACTCCTGCGTATAATATACGGTACAATTGACGATCAGTGGCGAACGCCTCTTCCTTCCTCTTTCTGTTGGAATAACAAGACGATGTTGTTATTACCCTTGGTATAGCTTTGAATTTGCACGATATGATGAAGAGAGCCTCCAGCAGTCGTATACAAAAACCCCTCCTCTTCGATAAGAGGGGTGTGCAGTTGGACATGAAATTATTACCTGGTAGGTACGAGTCTTTCAGTTTCTCCTTATCCAGCTTAGCTATATGGGTAGCAAAATTATGCGTCCAGAAATTATGAAATCCAGTGGGAGAAACCCTTATTGCTGCACCAGATTGCACAGGTATATGTATGTATAATATTTCTCGTATACTAAGGTGGAAAAAAGTAAAATAATATAAATGAAAGAAGAAAAAAAAATTTGAAAAACTATAGAGTTACCGACAACGTGTGGGTAACATCGTAACTGCGATAAAGCTAGTAATCATCATCAGGTTTCAACTCCTCAACGACATCCTGTACAATGCCTCAATGCCTGGACAATTATTATACATATCGTACGTACCCTATGTATATTAAATATGGAAACCGCGGTACTATATTGGCAGTAAAACACGCATGCCATTTATGAAATTGCGGTATGTATTCCACTGTAAATAAGTTTAATTTTCCAACTTATCGCGAACAGCATTTTACGCTATTACACACCATAACATGATACGATTAATTAATTTCTTTCATTCCTCGGTAATATCAGTCTCGTTATATTTCTCAATGTAATTATTATCGAGAAAATTAATATACAGTAGATGAACTGGAAATAACTAATTGTCACTTACATCCACATAACAAGGGTAATAACCAAACGTATTAATCTCTGTTTTGCAAATGTTCTCAGAACTCTTCGCGGACTTCCCGTATTATCACATATATCGTATTATCAGAAAATTCCGGGGATTTTTTCCAACCGATTATGGAGAGAAATAGAAAGTCGATGGAAAAAAGCAGGACATATAATTTATGATAACCATAATTTCCTTAATTTTATCATAATCATTTTTGCGATTGTTAACAGCCGCAATTTGAACGACGAGTTATAATTGCAATTTAATGGGCTGGATTACACACGTATTATCTTAATAGCTAAAAAAATTTTCATGATTTTTACGCTGATTCTCCTAAATTGTTTGTGCACTTCCACATTTTTAATTTTTTTTATTTCTATTCTGAAATCACACTAAAATATTATGATAAGATTCTAATGTGACACATTAAAAGCGGGGTGAAGAAAAGTGGGGCTATTACAACATATTACATACATTTCGTGGAACATAAGACAC
Organism: Athalia cordata; assembly: GCA_963932425.1. Classification (NCBI taxonomy): domain Eukaryota; kingdom Metazoa; phylum Arthropoda; class Insecta; order Hymenoptera; family Athaliidae; genus Athalia; species Athalia cordata. The sequence goes on from OZ010627.1 coordinate 6,290,588, forward strand.
CGAAAAATTACGACTCCTGTTACTGTGACGAGCGTTGGCTGACGTTAAAACTCTTGATAGTTTTAATAATTAAGTGACACAACAAATTATATAAACATATTGTGACATGTTGCTCAAATAATTTAGTAAAACTTAAGAAAATGAATCTAGTTTTCACCGGAACGCTCGCTAAAAGATTACCTGTGTCTATTAGAAAAATCAAAAAAAAAAAAAAAAAATAGAAAAGAACGCGATTCAATGAAAAATTGATAAAATTTAATTAGAGACGAAATTTAAATTGTTCACAATCGTTCACGGGTTTATAAAATGGTGTTTCAAATATTTGTGTTCTCTGCAGACCATTTTTCATTGAGATAAAATAAAATTCTGGAAAACCATCTACGTGGTTTCTATGGAGTTATCTAACTTTTGAATGTGGGAGTTTTACCATAGGTTTTATACCGCTGCGATGACATTGTGTACGAATACCTCATAGATAAACGTCCCTACATTCCTAATCCACCAACACTGTATGGCTTCCAATTACTCAACGAATAATAATACAGGGTGGCTGACCCGAAGTGTAGAAGATTTTGTTTCTTTCATTCATTCATTATTTTCCCAGAAATGTTAGATTGTAGGAAAAAACGTTCCCCCATAACAGTTGATAACCCTTTGTAAGCACCGAAAATATTTTCCTGATTTTAATAGTTCCGGAGAAAAAAGACAAACTTGTGACATTTTAACTGCCCCACGCGCTGTACATATGTGTGCGTATAGATAGTGACTATAATCACTATATTATCATAAAAATTACGAGGGAAGACGATGACTATACTAGACTGCGCTTTCCACTTTTTAGTATTAATCAAGCACTCGGTTCGTTTGGATCTGAGACAAAAAAAGAAACTCTCGAAACGAAAATTTTTGCTCCATCTCGTTGCTCGAGTTATAATTTTTTGTTCTCTCCTATAAGTACGCAATCGCATCGTCATGACACATTGTGAAAGGTAGGTGGTGCAGCCTATGAAAAATATTCAAGTTCGTGTGATTTGAAAAAACAAAAAAAGGATTATCAGTAAATACAGTTGTAATACAAGTGTCGATATCACCAGGTATAATATGACTGACTAATTTAATGAGTCACGTCTACTTGTTATTATCGTATCCATTACGAAATTCGTTAGTATCTAAATTTTTTAATATTACCGTTTATATTTTTCATTTATAACTCCGACAATCAGTACACAATATTGCACAATGTAATGAGGAGATATAAAATAGGTATAATGTGTTAGATAGCAGGTAACTGAGTAACTTTTTTTTCGTTCGTATAAACGCATGCAAGAAATTTGGGAATGTGATTTCATGGCAGTCGGATAATTGCCTGGTTTGGTTGTACTTTTCGGAAATTATTCAAAATCCTGTTTTTGCCGTATTGAAAACTAAACCTTTACGTCCCGAAGTGAATCTTGGTGGAGTCAAGTTGAAATGGGACCGCCAGATGTGATGTTAAGAATCGGAGAAGCTTACGATCGAGATCCTAGATCATCAAAAGTGGATTTGAGCGCCGGAGTTTACAGGGACTACAGTGGAAAGCCTTGGGTTTTACCGTCCGTCCGAAAGGTATGTGAATTGATTTTAAACAGAAAATTAATCAAATCTCTCAACAAATTTTTTTAAACATCTAGGCGGAGGTGAAACTAGTGGCAAAAAAACTCGACAAGGAGTACCTCCCCATTGCTGGTTACAGAGATTTTTGTCTGAACAGCGTGAAATTGGCGCTCGGTGAGGAATCGGAACTTTTGGCTGAAGGACGGGTACGAAAGTCCGAATTTTACACAGAAAAAAATTCGAAGAAAAATCTCTTCAAACTCGTAATTCTGAAATGAATTTCAGGTGGCGATGGTTCAGGGGGTGGCGGGAATTGGCGCGCTTCGTGTTTGGCTGGAATTTGTTGGGAAATTTCACAAGGGTCCAAAGGAAGTGTGGATCAGTGACCCTAGCTACGGCAACCATGAACCAGTTTTAAAGCATCTTGGTCCAGTGAAAATCTATCGTTACTACAATCCAAAAACAAAAGTTCTCGACTACGAAGGACTCCTCGAAGATATTTCGGTGCGTTTTTTTTTTTTCTTTCATTTACTTTTGTCGCTCGTTAGTCGATTACCTTCTTACAATTTTTGGTTTAGCGAATGCCTGAGGGATCGATCATTCTACTCCATCCCAGTTCTCACAATCCCAGCGGTGTTGATCCAACCCCAAAACAATGGGCGGGAATTTCGAATGCACTAAAAAAACGCAAAATCTTCCCTCTGATCGACATGGCTTACCAGGGATTGAAGAGCGGTAAGATCATGGGAAATAGTCAGAAATACGAATACCAAAAATCGATGGAAAAAACTTTATAGATCTCTTCTCATCTAGGTGACCTAGACAAGGACGCCGCGTCCGTTAGACTTTTCGCTAGCGACGGCCACCAATTTGCACTTGTACAAACCTACTCTAAAAGTCTCGGACTATACGGTGAGAAATCAAAAAATAGGAAATCAGTCAAAATACGTCGATGATTTCAATTTTTACGGAACTGCTGATCGTTTTCAGGTGAGCGCGTCGGTTGTCTGTCGATGGTTACAGCGAATCGTGAGGAAACCGAACGAGTTGAATCTCAACTTAAAATAGTAATTCGAACGATGTACTCGTGTCCTCCGTTACACGGAATAAGAATTGCGAACGAGGTATTCACCGATCCAGAATTAAAGGCGCAGTGGTTTCAGGACATAAAAACAATGACGGAGAGACTCGCCGCCGCTAGAAAAGAGTTGAAAAAAGCTCTTGACAAAACGGGTTCCAAACATAACTGGGAACACGTTATCACCCAGGTTGGGATGTTCTGCTACACGGGACTCACTCCCGAAGAGGTAATAGAATCTAAAATTATTCAGATTCAAAATTTAAGGATTCGAATAATACACTTAAAAAAATTTATGCTACTTGCCATTTTTCGTTGCTATCACAGGTGAAACAAATGCGGGAAGATCACGGCGTTTACGCTTCAACTGACGGAAGAATATCGATATCGGGTATAACACCCGCTAACGCTGATTTGGTGGCCGCAGCGATGCACGAAGTTACAAAGTGATCAACTGCGCAGAAACCGTGATGATCATCAGAACCGATGGCGTTACCTGTAGGTTTACAAAAAATCGATTGATTTACATACAAAGTGAAAAGTGAAGAAATTGAAAAAAAAAACAACAGTGTTATTACAGAGCTAATTACCTCATATACGTGCATATAATTATGAATTATTATAGTTATAGTATGTAAAAGAAAAAAAAAGAAAAAAGAAAAACTGCATTTCGAATATGACACGATCATGGATATATATTATTTCAAAACCTAACTAAACATGTAAAAGTCTCATAGGACACTGATGAGATTCACGGTAGCTGAAGAGTATTTAATTAAAATTCTAATTGAGTTCAAGATATCGTAACGATCATGTGGCCTAAATATCCTAATTAATATTATGCTAACGAAGTAGATATCTAAGTGTTTTAATTATTCTTTAGATATATTAAAAAGATCTTCGAAACAGACGTTTTAAAATTACAAGAGTTTTTATCAGTTCTTTTTTTTTTCATTCCCAACCCGACGGAACTCCAACGCAAACATTTCATTATTATTATTAATGTGATTTTTTTTCTTCCAATCTGGGAAAGGATACACAAACGCAGCAGAGTATGATTGGATGTATATACCATGTATAAGGTAAGTATAAATTGTTTTTTGGGGAGCGAAAGGATTGTTAAGCTATTATATTGGTTATATTGGTAATCGTGATCGTCCTCGTCGTCCCGATGCAACGATGTCGAGGTACAACAGAGCTGAGGCGTCAAATGCTTTATCGGTCATTAAATTAATTAGATTACCCACACCGCAGTGTGCAGCCGCCGATGATAAATTAAAATTCTGACGTTTATAGCCTCCTTTGTATCTTCAACGAAAACGACGGCCTTACAAACCCGCACCTCGATCGTCTGGGATGCCTTCTTAGCCCATCTCGCTCTTCCCTTTTTTCCCACTCTTGATTCTAGCTCTTTCTAAGGTAATCCTAAAATAGTGTAAAATACTGTTCTTAGCTCCTTAGTCACGCTTCATTTTTTATTCTATTTTATTTCCTCGATTATTTATTTTATTTCTCATCCTGTTTATATTTTTAGAACGGACCTTCGAAACCTCTCGAAATAATTCAAACGATTTTTCAACCGGGGAATTCGGATGCAAGTGGAATATTTGCTAAGAATCGTATGTGTGGAAATACTCGATCGCTTGTCAATTTTTCATCAATTTTTCGAATAACGATTTACACGTCATTAGGTATACCTATACATAATTCCGATATAATATTCCGAACCTCTAGATAAATCGTCTCCGAAAAATGAGGTGTATTGATCGCGGTAATCGATTTCCGATTGCTGGACGTCTGTTGATTTTCTGTCGGCGTTTTCCTTTGCTGACTGAAGGAGGTCTGACTTTTGTCGAATAGGGGTATACATAAGTGTATATAAAGGAAACTCTGAGGTGTGAAAGGTGTGAAAGGTCCGGCCCCCCAGGTGGCGGAGACCTAATCGCGGGCAGGCGGAAAACAAGTGTGATGAGTTGCCGGTTTTTAGGATCGACGATCTTCCTTCACAGACCTGCAGGGAACTATGGGGCCGGTATATGGCATCCCAAAAGAAACACACCCGCCTTCTGAAAACTCTCTTCTATACACCCACGACTTTTTATTCGACATTATAACAACGACGATTAACTGGGAACGCCATTACCGATCTCGGTACGGATTTCCCGGAAATCGGTTCGAGAGGAAAAATAATTTCAAACTAATTCGATGGAATCTTCCGATCAACTTATCGTACAGATATCACGAGCTGCCGAAAAATCGGCGAAATTTTGTTAAACAGTTGTGGTAAAATTGTTTCTTCCAAAATTCAGACAAATATATAGCTGTTATGGTTTCAGAAAATCTTGTGGAACGAAGTAGAGTACATATAATAGTTAGCTTTCTATCTTGAAATTGTTTATTGATTTTTTATTCTAATTTCTGTTTAGAAACGTGTATTATAGTGCCGCCTGTAATTACATATGTACCTTTTTTCGGAATCCCATACTTTAATCTCTCAACCGACGCGCTCTAATTATATCAATAAATCAACAACACGCTCTGAGAAAACGGTCCGTATAGTGTTCGAGATATATGAATAAATAAGTGAAATACACGGCGAATATGATGAACAATATTTTTTGTTTTTCATGTTTTCATTTCAGGGATATATATAGGTACACAGCATTTTGTACGCTACGATGAATAAAAAATCGGATTTATATAGCGCCGATGCAGCAGAATTAGCCGCGTTTCATAAATTGGACAGAAGAAATACCCGAATATATTCACACAGATATTACCTACATGTGTTACACATGCCATACGGAATAGCGAAATATGCGGCTTAGATAATTAATGTAAATTACACGTGAGAAGGCTACTGGTTATGCAGATCAGTCCGCGCGACCGCCGATCTATATTGTGTCGACTGCCGACTGTTCAACAGCTCTCGCCTTGTCTGGCTAAAGGGGCGCCCCCATCAATTTTCAAAATTCTCCGATACACGAACACACGATTCCAATCATCGATCTTTTTTTTTTTGTCCTCATGTAAAATCGATGATCTTATCACATTGAAATCGCTATAGCTATCGATCGCTTCCAGCTAATAATTTTAAATCGGAAGAATCTGGATGATAGATCAGTTATTTTTTTTTTTGCTCAAATTACCAATCCAATATGATCGCGTTTAAATAATTTCGTTCAATTATACCTGCCTTTGTTTTTTATATTCCCGATCTAATTGTTTAGAAATCGGTCTCGATATCGTTGCTAATAGTTACCGATTGGATAATTTTCTAATCTCGTATTATACATCTAGTTTGTATTCGTGTGAGGAGCGCTTTACGCCTATATAAGTTTTAAGAGCTGGTAAATCGGGAGAGGGAGAGATCGGTGGTGGTGCAGAGGGTTGAGGGGAGGGGGTGAAGATCGGTATAAGAAACGACTTGCGAGAGCCACCGCGCTAAACAGACGCACCACGTATAATTTATGAATTATTATTTTGTAGTATAATGTCTGCTGAGCTCGGCGTTCGTTCCTTAGTTTCTTAGCTCGCTTCCTCGCTCGTTCAACTCTCCTCGTGCGTTATACACGGATCAGCCTTTGCCGTGGTGCTGCAGCGCACCACCGGAGAAAGAGAGACGCCGATCATCGAACGCGTCAGTGGCGTACTTCTCAAGTCCACGCCATGTCAAAAAAGCACGCCAAGTCGTTAACGGATATATTTTTGATTAAAAGAAAAACGCAAATGTACGGTGGAAAAAAAATATAAATATCGACCGATCTCTGTGCAGTGTAGGACTAATTTGGAAGCAAGATCTAATTGAAGTTTCAAAATTAGGATCCCATCATTTATTCCACATATACAACCGATTTCTGCGTAGGTAAACGATTTTTTCGGTACGGAATTGATTCACTCATTTTTCTACTTGTTTATTTTTTTATCTAGCCGATTTTTGTCTACTGAAGAGAGAGGAGAAGATAAAGAGGAAAGAGATGGGGATAATAGTGAAAGGATCTGATCGGTAATCGGTGATCGAGAATCGTTCTTTATTATTTCCCTCGTATAAGACGCCGCTGCGGGTGCCTCGGCAACGAGGCATGGACCGGCCGGTCCGGGGTATCCTATAATCACGAGTAACTCAGCCACATTTGCGTTGATCCGACACCTTAAAGATAGCATTTAGCGGCCCCTTTCATCTCCGCGGCAAACAAACCAATTTATACCACAGGCCGCTTTGTGCTCGGTATAAGGGCGTGCCCGAAGCCCGAACTACGAGCGCCAGCCAACTTTCTTGACTCGTCTTCTTCTTCTTCTTCTTCTTCTTCCTTCGTCTTTGGGGGGATCGAAGGAGGATCTTTTACCTCCCTTTACTCACCCGAAACGAACATGTTATGTACGCGTGATCGTTTGGTCGGTTCTTGAAAAAAATTTCACACAAAATTCGAATACCGCCATCTTGAATTTTGAACTAATATAGTGACCCGCGGAAAGATCGCATAATGTAAGAAGTGTTCGACGGACATATACACGGGGGTACACTCCCTAGTTATATGAGGTATATTCAAGGACCGATTTTTTTGATCGTATGGTATCTCACCGCGAAGGGCGTTGTAATGGGCGTGCAGGGATAAAAATATGACCCCATCATGATTAAGTTTCGTACATCCCTTTTTTCACGCGAGTTTAGCCCCTCCTCTGTAGCTTGACTAGGATTATTCGGGTTTCCCGTCCATATCGTGTATATCGAATACACGTGTAAACCGCGTCACACCGATGCGGTATAAAGACTGCACAGTATAGAATATTCGGTCGTTCCACCAACTCAACTCAACAAATTGGGAGTGGCGGGCCCTCCGAGGCAACCACGCAACCACTTTAGGGCCGTATAAGCCCTTTCTTGTTTCCCGACGCTACTACCATATACCGAAACCCGAAGAGCGAGCTGGTTTACGAGCCGTTCGGAATTGTTGAAATATCTCCACGAGCCTCTGGCCGAACGATGCCGATCCTCCTGCACTCGGAATAGCTCTGAAGATCGTTTAATGCGAAGTAAGTGCATGTTAGAAATATCACCCGGCCGTATACCCGATCACCATGCGTGATTCTTCAAACTCACACCCTTCGAGATCAACCCTAGGGACTCGCGCTATGTCATGACTACATGGATCGAGGATCCAACTGACCTACAGTTGTACTGCAATAGCGTTGCGAGATATCCTAGTTGTTTTCTTGTACTTTATTTCTCCTCTTTTTTCTTCGCCTTTACCGATCTCCGAGCCAACTCTCATTGTCCTAATTGGAAAGCGTCGACGTAGCTGGACTCGGTAATTTGACTGCATGCCTGAGATTTAATTCTCTCGTTCCACCTGCCATAAAATCACTTTTGCGCTCGCGCTCCGTTGCTGCTATTGCTGCTACGTTCACGTAAGTCAAATATATTGACGTTAATTGGCAAATTAAATACGATTTCAGCTCCTGCAGCAGATAATTCACTTTATACACGGATCACTCGAGATCGGTTGCGTGACGATGATTATTTGACTTCATTTCATCGTTCAAATTACACCTTAGTACCGGTTGGTAATATTCATTATACTGCATGAGAGTGATCTGTTTAAAAATCGGTATCAAAATTAAAATGAACATATGTAAATATGAAATCGGTAGCACTGAAGTCTGTCAAGATATAAGATTCTAAAGAATGTTTGTATTTGAAACTTAAATCAAGTCGTGTGAAAAGTGATCGGTTGGGGTGATCGGAAATGTTTACCGATCTCGAGTACAATGGAATCAATACCGATGACGTCGATCCTCGTGCTGCAACGGGGTGGTCCACATCGGTGGTTTTTTTTTTGTTTTTTTTAAAGAATTGGAGTGTCGGGCACGAGATAGCCGCGGAGGGATCAGCTGGTAGGAAAGAAGGAATAGGAAAGGATCGTCAGTCACGGGCCCAATTCGAAATCGATTAGCTCGCCGAACTCTGCAGAGCCCGTGCGGGTGGGAAATAAAAAGGAAAGGAGAAACTGTGAAGCGAGAGAATTGCCGACCGCCCTGCCGCTAGCAGCCCGGATGAGAAAATGAAATATCGAGATAGAAAGAGAAGGGGAAAAAGGCGATTTTTCAAGGTGAAGAGATGGCGAACCGAACAAGATTCTTATGTACCGGGGTTATAATCGTCGACTCCTAAACCGACGTGAAAAACTCTTCGACACGCACGCGGTTCGCGGGATCACTTTGAAAAGCATTGTTTGCTCTCGACTACTATAACCCAACAAAAGTTGCAAACCGATCTCACGTACCGGCTATACATGAGACACTGTAAAATGTCTGCAAACAGTTTCTTTTATATTCACTTTTGTGTAACAACCTTTATATACCTATTCGCTTAAAGTCACTTACGGAAACTACTCACAATGAACATGACATGCGATTCTACTTTTTCTCATATATCCCCAAGCACGCGCTGTCCGGTCAATGACGACCTGAACGATCGTTTACTCTAAAAACGATCGTATAAGGATATTTTATATAAGTACAGATCGGTAAAAATACAAATGCCATGAGCGTATGAGAAGATCGCTGAATTCTAGCGAGTATTTTTGTAAGGCATAAGAATGAAGTTGCACACATAATAACGTCACGTCAAGAAAAAAGATAAAGAAATCGTTATCGCAACTACATTATTATAATTTTAATCAATCAGAATTCTAGTAAACACAGTATATACGGTGTTAGTATTCCGTATAAGAAGATGACGGCTAACAAGACGTTCGTTCGTTTCAGCTCGTCACCGGTCACGCAACTTACACACACACACATACAGCGCATTTCGAGCTGCTGTGCACAGGGCGGTACATAAGCTGTTGATAAATTGAAGAGAAGATCTGTATAGTAAATATGTATACAAGGATCCGTCGTATGTATATATATTTATGTATAATATACTCTTTTTATTCTACAGAAGTAAATCGCGTAATTGCGCCTCGTTCCGAAGACACGCGAGTCGTGAGACACATCCTTAAATTATTGCATGGTACGTCAAAGGGGTCTGCATGCGGTACGGATAGAGTTAACGAATATCATCGAAACGGATGATGTGGTTTGAAAGGACGCGAGATCTTTGGAGTCTTCATATAGTCGATGAGAATAAGGAGAATAAAAGGTATATAAGAAGCTAAGCTGAAGGTGCTGCCGAAGTCGATGTGGAAAATATATATCGCGGCGGTATGCAGACGGTGCGAGGCGTTTGTTACAACGTTAACCGAATAGAATGGAGCGGACAATAGGAGAACAAATTTGTTCCCAGCCTCCGGGTCCCATGCGGCGGTCCCGAAGACCTCCTTCTCTTCTCTAGGTGCTTCAGCATTAGCACCGGGTTCAGAAACATCGCATTCGCTCACTCCTCTTCTTCTTTTTTTTTTTTCTTCCTTTTTCCTTCTCTCTCTCCACGTGGGCCACGTGTTTGACTAATAATCGAATGTTTTCACACCGCAGCTCAGCGCGTCCCGACGACCGAGGAAAACCAATTTGAAATGTCTTTCGGTACCGCGTTTGATGTGGTCGGGTCGTTCGCTGCTCTACCGCATGGACTCTTCGAGGCCGCGGCAGCAATGGGCATCCGCAATGGCCCCGACTCGGATGGCTTTTATAATTTTCGTACCTTCTTCTTCGCCTTCTCCTCTTCTCTCACACTTTTCCCATCCACATATCTTTCTCCATAGCTCGAACGATTCTCTTAGGGGTTTCCCCTGTATTCCTGATCCTCGTATACATACGTATTTCTTTCTAGTACACCATATACAACCGGCTTCTGCGGGCATATTCCATTATACCTATATAACGTCCACTAGTATATATGAGGCAGTAGTCAGTACGTTCTTGTTATAAACACCAACAGAACCAGTTCCATATATAAATCCCAAAGGAGCTGCACCAGCTCTTCAAATATTTCCTCAATGGCGCGCAATAAAAAAGCATCGCAGATTTTTGATTCTTGATCTACAGAACCCAAATATATATATTCCCTCTTTTTCTCTCGTATGCCAGGGATTCGAAGGACTGAAAAAAAAATAATACAAATATCTACGCGAGCACTACTCGATAATCGATGGATTCGGTTCGAAATTGTCTATGGCTGGACTGATGTTATCTGATTCACTAGAAGAAAAAAAAAAGAAAAAAAAAAAACGAAAAACTAAGACAGTAAGCAGGGGTTGGTTTCCCCGTTCCGAGACGCCTATGTATGAACAGCGGACTGATGTTTAGGTTGTTTGACTTAGCGGTCCGAGAGCGCTCTGTAATTATCTCGCCTGGTTCGTAACTGGTCGTGTGTATACTACCTATACAGATACACAGATATACATATATAATATCGTGTAGCGGCTGTCCAGCTGTATATTAGCCGAACAAGTATAATAAGTATAACTGCACAGCCCTTTGCCCGGCGCAAGATATCGGTGAAACAAACCCGAAACGATCACCCCCGTGTATTCAAGAGCTGTGTGGGTTACCGAGCATTTATTTTATATCGTTATCGTTTGCTTTTTTCTTGGACTTTTTTCACCTTACTTTTTTTATTTCTCAATGCGATCCAAGCGTTATCGACTACATTGTAACAGTATCACGAATGAAAAATAAAAGATATGTGCAGTATGAAAGGAAAAGAAAAAAATTGAGTCACGACCGACTCGGTAAAAAGGGTAGGTAGTATATGAAAATTAGCAGTTTTTGGAAAAAAAAGATTTTACTTCGAATTCCAACTGGTTCATGACTTCTTATTTTCATTTGCGGAAGTTCGAATACTTCCTCTCATTTTTTAACCCCTCAAATTTTTTTTTTTGGTTTTTATGATGCGCTAATAAATTTATGCAGGGGTTGATTTCAAGGTTGCATAAATGCGGGGGTACTCTCGATGATATACATACCTATACCTATTGATATCGGCGTGTGCAGAGTATAGATCCCAGAGAAGCTGTATAAGCTGCAGCGTTATGATCTGAAGAAGAAAAAAAAAATAAGGGGGGAATTTTTGGTGCTATGGTGAAGAAGCGGCTGTTTCAATAGTTTTTCTCTTTTTTTGTTCAGTTATAGTTGTATTGTGTACATGCTCCGAAGATCAGCTTTAAGAACCTGAGGGGATCAGAGGTGGCGTCGGCTACAGGGGATAATCACAGACGCGGGCGAGTTCTCCGCGCCAATTAATACCTTCCTCCTCATCCTTCTCCTTCTTCTTCTTCTTCTTCTCCTTATTCTCGGCAGGCAACACTTATATATGTGTATACCCAATCGGGAGGCATGTGCGGCAGGAAGCTTCGAGCACCATAACTTCGAAAGAATTAATGACCAGAGTTTAGTATATAGCAGATATTGGATAGGATCTAAATACCGAAAGAATTCTACAAGAATTTTAAACTACTTTTCATTTCTTTGATCCGTATTATCTAGGCGTCGACGAGTTTTCAGGGGTGCAGGTCCCGTTTCGTATATGGCTCAAATTAGCCGGTCTGGTTTCAAATGAGTGCAATTTTTTGGTTTAACGATCCGGTAAATGGTAATACCGTTAAATCGTCCACATGTCGGACACTTAATTAATTTATTTTACTTTTTTTCCCGCCATCTTCCCGCAATTTCAACCCTCAATGTATGGAGTGAACTGCAGGTAATAGAGTTATTAGAAAAACATTAGCAGTCTGAAATACGTACGGCGGCATCGGTCGGTTTTACCGTAGAAAAACCACATGGATATGTTGTGAAACGGCATCCGTATAATACACCCTTGAAAATAAACCATATACACATATGTGCGTTAAAGATATATTTAATTCTGGTGTGAAACGATCTACTGTACATTATTTGTGTGTGTGTGCTGTCCGAAAACAGTAAAGTAAGACACGTGCTATTCGGTGGTGTGAGGCGAGGCTATCAAAAACGGTTGAATTATAATATTACGGTAATAATATCGTAGTACCTACAGAAATACTCAGGCGTGAGCGGTGACCACCTCCTAAATGTCCCTCATGGGATTCAGACCACTTATATTCGGTTCTGAAGGACTGCGAAGGGCTATGCAGCGAGGGTCAGGTGCTGAGGTAATCAGTCCGTGACGATTAAGCCGACTTAGAGTATCTTTTCACCATAGGTAGGGTGCCTGATGACCCATGATAATATGGCGGCAGGTGAGAGACGAGAGGATGTTTATAACATGGGGACACATAGAAAATTGGTACTGACGTGTACGGCGTGTATGATGATACTGCTTTCATCGGCGTCTGCGAGGGCATCAGTATAGGTGCTTTTCTTTTCTCAAACATCATCATCCCAGGAGATGATCTTGACGTTTGTTCAAAGCTCTAACAAGGTGTGTCTGTACCAAGCGTTGACCAAAAAGGAGACTGTCAACGTTCGCCAACTCTTTCAGATATCAAAAACCATATCAACAAGTTATGGAAAAAGAAGTGCTTGGGGTTCTTTTCTGGGACCTATAAGCAGGTTCTCCAAAATGGCGTCTCCGTTCGATAGTTTAAAAATTACCTGATACAGGCTTCGAGTGTTGGACGGGTGCAGACGGATCTCGAGCAATTTTTCGACCGTTCGAATCGGCCCTGTTCGGTTTCTCTTTGATTCTTTGAACCCTCACCGCTTGCGCTCTCGAGATCCTCAGCACTCCGGGCTGGCGGTAATCAGCCGAGCAGCATAGCCACGCCCCAAAAAACACCTTCGGCTCATCCGCAATCTTAAGCCAATGAATCTGAGCCTCTAAATACGACCGGCTTCGATCTTCTCTCGATCGATCGATACTCGAAACGACTTTCACGGGCTTCACTACCGATGTCCACAGCAAATTTAACTCACATTATCACCATCTCGTTAGAACCCCCCCTAAAAAAGAAGACACGAGTTATTTGAACACCGCATTTCCGGTTATTCTCGTGCAATCCGCAGGTTCAAATCGTGCGGACATGATTTTATAAATTAGTTTGGTCGTTCGGTACCTGTAAGCTTTTTCCGTTGCCTGCCCCCTTCGATTCTTATTTCTTCCATCAATCAGCTCCAGGCGTCGGTTTCAGGACGAGTCCAGAGTCCTGGAGTGCTACACAGGTTTCCGAAAGGATCTCCAGCGCGAAGAACTGAACGATGGGCAAGCAAAAAAAAAAAATAACAGAAAAAAAAAGAAAATGAAATGAAATAAAACAAAATAAAGATCGAGTGGAAGAAGGTTGATCCTTGAGAATTGTCCCGTAGGATGGTGTATAAGTAGGATCCATTTTTTTCTGGACCACTCGGTGTAACACCAACACATGGATGAAAGGGGACCTCTGAAGGGGACAATGGGGCGGCTTTGACGGGCACTTTTCTGTTAAGAGTCTAATTAAAATCGAGTTTGAGTTTTGAGTAGCGGTTAATTAATAACGTCGTTCTATTATATTCTTTGTTGAGTAGACATAGTTCGGTAATTTTTAGGGTAGATTTATGACATCGAAGTTTCTGGTGCAGTCAGCTCTCCCTCCTCCCCTTCCCTATATATTTACCCCCACTTCGACTGGGGCGTTGCGATCCCTTTATAAGAAGCTAATTTTTGGGCTGAGCGCGAGGTTTAGTTTGGTTAATAAAAGCCCGATTTCAAAATGATGGACGGCACCCGATCACCGACGTCAAAATAACGATCACCGTGAATAATGAGGCCAGTTATACGGAGATTCGATCAACGTTACTAGCCTGATATGATGATGATGATGCCGATGGTGTCGCTGATGTTGCTGCTACACGAGTGAACGAGAAACCGAGAGATATGCTACGGATCCAGCCGATCAAAACCAATTATCGGATATCAACTGAAACCGATTATTCGCCTCTTCGAAAACCATCTCGACTCTACCCGGCGTTATCGGTGGTTAAAATTTTTCGCGTACAAATCATTTCGTATATATTTTTCGAATCAAATCGTATATACTTACGTTATGATTACTGTAATTAATGCATTAACATTAATCAGTGTACCGACACTTATGTACATAGCATGAATATACGGTGACTGATTGCACGCTGATTTCTCAACGTCATAAATTTCATCGAAATTTATATCGTCGATCACATTTTCCACTTCAAAAATCAATCTGACTGATACTCAAATAATCTTACGACATTTGAACGCGTTATTGTCTGCATAATATATGAACATCTGATCGTATCGGTTAATTATCAATGCTGACCGATAATTCACCGCCACAATCATTTCGTCAGACATTATCGCTTTTCATTTGTTCATTAAATCTGCCAGATTTCGAAACAAATCACATACCTCGCCAAATGTATGCGTGTTATTGTCATGATAATTGATGCATGCTGATAATAATCAGCGATGACATGCTTACCCACGATTGGTTGGCGGTCAGAGCGAGGGGTATTGATTGATGATGAACGATAGGTGATCAGGCTCTCGATGCTCGCAAGTTTGTCAAAATCACGGGGTAGAGAGAAATGGACGATACCTACAATATATATGACATGGTATACAAACCGCTGCACGGATTCAGAATTACAACTAAATTCGAAAATTTGTCTACGTGGCAGAAATCGAGGTAATAAATCCTTCGGAGGGTAGCCACCCCCCCTCCTTTATGCGGGATCAGCAGAGTTTCAGACCAAAATGTACACGTATTCCCATATACATATATCCCATATATCTACGCACGACCGAACGACGAATGAGGAAATAAAGGAAGGAAGGAAGAAAGGCTCGAACCCAGCACGCACGTCGTTCGGATCACGCACTCGTTTTACATGCATAGTAATACCACCGAGCAGTTTATATCTGCTCGGTTTCAGATACGCCTCCCCCTCTCCGTCCCCCACCTCCGCCTCTATCAGCCGTACATATACAACTCGCATATTTCACGCGAGCGAGTGATTAATGCTGATTTAATTAACTCCCGGGCAGTTTTATGCGCGCTTACAGTATCACGTGGGTTACTACCGTTTGTGTGTGTGTAGATGGGGGAAGGGGGGGAGGAGGGTTCATTGTTTTCTGTGATTTTTACACAGCAAGATATGCATCGATATACAAGTCAACTGATACCGATCGATTTGTTTGAATTTTTATAAAAAATAATTTATTATCGATCGATTGGTTTTCAGCTTTAAGTATTCAGGTAAAATGCGAGTCGATACATATTAGTAGAAGAAAGAAAAAAAAAATATTCATATCTCTCATCGATCTGCTCTCTGACATCATATACAATATATATACACAGATCGTCAATTACAACGTTAAAAATAGCACGCAATTAATAGCTAGAGCTAATTATATTTACAGTTCTTTTTTTTCCCCCCTTAATTCATTGTTGAAAGAAATTTTTTTTTATATAAAAAAATACCTCGAAAGATCGGGTCGATCTCCGGTGTTTTTGATCCTGAGGGGAAGAGACCCGCGCACGCGTTTGAATTGGGGCGAAACTTTTTCTTTTAAGACGTCTTAGTTCCCTGTAGAGATTTTTTCAAAATCTCTAGTTCTCCTTTAATAACATATTTTTGAGTACGGCTCTCTTCGGTTTTCCGCTCGGTGAAAGTGGCATGTCGTTCAAAAATCTAACGCCACCTCTGAGCTGCTTTCTTTCGGAAACTTCGGCGGCGACAAGTTGCATGATTTCTTTTTCCGTAACTCCTGAACCTTCCCTTCTAACAACGAAAGCTACGGGATGTTCGATATCTATTTTGTGCGGTTTTCCTACCACCACGCAATCTTGGACTCCGGGATGCCTCATAATAATTCCCTCAAGTTCTGCCGGCGCTATTTGATTACCCCTGTGTTTAATCATCTCCTTAGATCTGTCTACTATGTAAATTAAACCATTCTTATCGTAGTAGCCAATATCTCCAGAATGTAACCAACCCTCGGCGTCAATAGTGTCGGCAGTTTCCTTGGGGTTATTTCTGTAAGCCTTCATCATGCAGGGACCCCTCCAGCAGATCTCGCCCACCTCTCCAGCTCCCAGAATTGCTCCCGTTGAAGGATCTAGAATTTTACAGGACGTACCGTAAACCGGCCGACCACACGAATCTGGCTTGCAGTCCATTGTTTGGAAGGTCGCGGCGCCTCCTAATTCAGTCATTCCGTAACCGAGAGTTATCAAAGTATCGGGCAAAACGGTCTTCAACCTCGCATAGGCTTCCGAAGATACGACGCCACCACCACCCGATATCGTCTTCAGTGTCGATACGTTGTATTTCTCCAACGCTCCAGAGTAAATCAATCTGATGAGGACACTGGTACCCATGAGTACCCATGTTACCTTGTACTTTTCTATCGCTTGTGCACAAAGTTCTTCTTCAACAACTGGTACTATTATCCTTTTCATGTTACCGGCTATGCAGACCAACATTCCTACGAGTCCAGATATCCAGTATAACGAAGAAAACACTGCGCACGTACTGTTCTGCAAATTTAACAATTTCACGACACCGAACTGGATTATGATGGTTCTGTGGGTGTGCTCGACACCCTTTGGAAGTCCGGTGCTACCGCTGCTGCAGACTATCAACGCGACCTCGGACTTTTTGTCAATTTTCGAGCATTTAAAATTATCAATTTCTTCGGACTTGAACGGTTTGAGGATATCGGTGAACGACGTGCAACCCGTGTGGGTACCGAAGACGATAACCTCGGCGTTGTTTTTAGATTCCCTCAAGGCCACGAGGACTGTACAGGCGGACTCTACGTTACAGAACACCCATTTTGGCTGTGAAATTCCTATCAAGTGTTTTATGTCCCCTGTAAATAAAAAATTCATAGAAATGTCAAGGTAATTAGAAAGTGGAAAGAAGTCAATGCGATACGCACGGCAATTCATCCCTGGATCCCAAGGAGCTGCGGTTCCTCCGCAATACAAAGTTGCGAAAATTGGTATCAACGTGTCGAAGTGATTGTGTGTACAGAGCGCGACGACGTCTCCAGATTCGATTCCTTTGCTTCTGAGCCAAAGGGCCGTACGAACACTGCGGTCCAGCATCTGACCGTAAGTGTCTTCGATACCGGTGTCAGAGGCAACCTGAAAAGATTCAGTTCCGGGTCCAATCTTTTCGATAACGATGACGAAATCTAACTTATATCATTACTCAAGTTTACCTGGCTCACGAGACTTGGATTGGATTTGAGAGTTCCGAATATGAAGGCTCCGGCGCTCGCGTCATCCGGAGGAAGTACAGCCCCAGGAGGAAGAGGAGTCTCGAGTATCTTCTTACGATCTTTTTCAGCCTTCACTTTGCTCTTCCGCGATTGAGCTGGTACCATGCAGCTGAAGCAGGACGGCATTTTGCGAATGATATCTTGATGACGTACGAAATATACACTCTTCTTCTTTTGTTAATCTTGCATCCGTTCGCACTGGGCTCCCGATGCCGCGAAGCTTAACTGACCGGGTAAAATCTGGTCGAGCCAGTTAAGTAACTGATTTTCGCTCGATTATCCTTATCTGCGATAAGAAAATAGCCGATCAATTTGCTAACAGTTAATCAATTATCGCGGTAAGTTTCGGCGGTGAGGACGGCCGTTGGCGTATGCGGAATCAATGGAAACGGCGTAGTAATTCTCAGAATTGTACCACAGCTAGTAAATTTCTAACCCTGATTTGACAAATCATTTCCTTGCATCAAATGTAAACACAATCGAGTGATGGACGTTCGTAAATATGATCGGAATGATCTACAGAATTTCGATATTAGAATTCAAACCACACAATCCACATCCGTCAAGTTTCTGAATGGATTTTACAAATTATCGATTTGCATGTGATTTTTTATTGTCTTCCATGGTGACTGGAAGAGCCACCCAACCCCAGAAACACAACACCCTACAAAACATCCCATTTTCCCATCCATGGTCCTGAATTTTAGTTTTTATTTTATCCCCTGAAGTAATTTATGAAGTACGTCAGCCACCAGATTTCATGAGATACGAAATTATCGAACGAGTGTGAATCTTCAAATAATCCCGTGTCTACCGATAATCATATAAATGAGAAAAGACGGACATCCAGCACTGTGCTAATCCATGATATTAACCAAACAAATCATATAACGTATCGAGTAAGTGAATAAAGATATCATTCGTGACGTTATACACGTATGATCTTTATATACGCATATCTGAGTACAATCGCTTGATACATCTCAGTCGCGATTAATTGATTTTGAGCCTCTGTCACAAATCATTATCACAAGAGTATTTCGTGATACCTCTTAAATCGTTGCAGATTCAAGATACGGCATGTTGCGATTCTTATTGTTATAATTGTCAAAGTTTCAGACTCGCTGACATTTCAGGGTCGAATCTCAACGACTAACGACATTCCCCCGGGGTATTTTATCATCGGAATACAAAATTTCAAAAAAAAATTATCACCCTTATTTCTCACCGTCGCCCATTTCATCTACCGAACCAAAAGACAAGAAAAAAAAATTTTGAAATAATTTCAAACACCGTATATTTATAGATACCCTACCTACTGCATAGTATACAGAATGTCGTCAAACAAACCGCAAATATTTTTTTCACGGATCGTATCGAATTAAAATGTGATACAAATTCGTCGAGGGTTAAACACATCGGGGCAACTACGTTATATACTCGAGGTCTGCATATGGTTGCGCGAATAAATGCGAATCCGACGATCGTAATAGACTGTATTATGGCGTAGCTTATGGGGTGTACAATTTTAGTATATGGGGTGTAGATCTACGTCCTACAGATAGAAATCATGAACACATAGTTTTGCCATTTGGAAAATCTAAGGGGTCGAGGGAGGGGGGTCGCCCATGACGATCGTTGCAATGTTATATTGTGCAGTACATGGGGAGAGTCACTCTATTATGTTCGAATTACAGGCGCGTTTGGGGTGACAATAAACGTAGCCATAAAGTCGCCCTTATTCTCTTCGCTTCCCTTTCTTTTCCCTGTGTACCTTCCCTTACTTTTTCTTACTCGCCCTTTTTCTCTCTTCTTCACGCCCCAGAGCTAAAATTGCAGGGACTCGACTACACCGCAACGCTGTATATACTATATGGGGTAGCCCGCGGGATATAATATTCTGCACGGCATATGTATCGCGATCATCCAACCTTAACTGATCCTGAGCTACAACCGAAACTAATTTCACATGAATGAAGCGTTTATTTAAAATAAATTGTAGGTACATACGTATATAATACATAATATACACTGCTCCCGAACGCATTATATTCACGTTCAACCATCCCGTTTTACCCCGACTCTCCCTATTTATATTCTCCCACAGGATGATCATCCCTGATCTGCACACAATTCAACTCCTATGTACAACGCGTAATGCGTTAGTATATTTTTTGAACGATGTTGAAATACTAACGTCTATTTTCTACGTTGATGAGAAACAATTCATACGAATGAACGTAAAAGAAAGAAATGTAAAAAAAAAATGAAATTCTATTTATATTTTAATATCATTGCGCCAGGGAGAAGTGAAGGTTGCCGCTGCGAAATTCGCTACAGCCCGAGTTGGTTGGCGAGGAACGGAAAAAGGGGGATGAAAAAGTATTGTTATTAATGCCCCCTAAAATTTGAGGGGCGTGAGGGAGGGAAAAGGCATAGTCGCTGATCCTCGTTGTGAGCGAGTGCGGTGTTGGTTGGTAAAATTTTCTAAGAGCGTAAGCGTGTCACGGCGAGGACCCGTGACCTCTAACCCCGAGTCGATTCCACCCCCCGCGTCCCCTCATCCTGCACCTTACGGTCCGACAAGCTCCCATATCTGCGGGACGTGAGATGTAAGGTTTAAAATAATTCTTTATGGTGGATGTGATATGGGAGAGCGAAAAAACGACCTTTATATTATAGGTCATGTCGTACCGCACTGTGTGAATTCTTTTATATAACAATGATAATAATAACGGCGTGTTTGCACTTTTCATCGCACATAAACGTGATTCGCACAATTTTCTTTTTTATATCGCAGGCACGTGACTTGCGCCGATACTTAATTCAGTTTTTTTTTTTTTTTTTTTAGTTTTCTACAAAAATGGTATAGATGGAATTTCAAGCGAAGGAACAACGGGCGGCTAATTGTGGCAAGAAAAAAATTATAAACTCTACTTGAAAAAGAGGGGTTCGATCGAAACTCGCAAATTCGAAATCCGATCACATTTTCATTGATTGATTTTACAGTGAGTTCCATTTTTTTCTGCGATGGAGCGTCGAAATCGGAAGAATCAGAGTCTCTAGATTTCTGCAATTTTTGGGCTAAGGAAAATGCGAGGGAAAATGTATGTTTAGGAATTCTTTCTTCTCTCCAAGTTCACTGATTTCAAGGGGATGAAGTGTGCGAGGGATCAGTGTTATGGCTGCTATTAGGGCTAGTTATGGGTCATCTAGCTGGTCACGTGCCCTTGCACTCTGTGTGTAGATATTTCTTCGAAACAAATTACAGCTAGCTACTTAGGTGTATGAGTTTTTTCTTTTTCCTTTTACCTAGGGATAGGTAAGTACCTATAATGTGTAATGGTCCGCATGTATTTATACTATATTGCCATTCTAGAAGCAACGATTCGCTGAAGTTTTTGAGACAAATTAAACTCTAGAGTATATAAGCGTCGACAATTTATCCTGCGGTGCACGAAGATTACAGGGAGTCAAATTTCCTACGTAAGGAATTCTCACTTTTTCGAATTCATCTTCTTTATTACAGTTCGCAAAAATTTATCTTCGAAAATTTCAGATTTCGTGTCGCCAAAAATCCGCGAGTGAGATGCTTTCACATGGCAGTGAAGGCAGCTAAAATTTTCGACAAATTGTAAGAAAGTGTAAAACCATAAAGGGGTAGTTAGGCCCATTTATAGGATCTCCGTTTACATAGATTAACGCGTAAACTAGGATTCTAATTAATCCTCAAAATGAGTTACACGGGTCGTTTAACTCGTCCCTTCGTATAGGATTAGGAGCTAGAAAGGCAACAACAGCGTCGTTCCCTCATACATCCTATTACATAACTACACAGGACCTCTTACACAATTACACCCTGCAGCTTCTTCGCCCTCGCGCGTCTCGGTCATGATCACGACGCGACGTGCGTTCTGCCAACTCAGCGTTTCCACTTCTGCGGTATAAACTATCCGATACATGTACAATGTATGTACAAGCCGTATCCAAAGTATACATATAGATTCGTGTCAGATACAAGGTGTACCGAAAAAAGATCGACGATTTATCAGATCGTGAAATTCATACGGGGAAAGGTAGAAACCGGATCTAAAATTTGACGACACAGTGCATTTTCGAATGAAGATATCACATGGAAATTAGCCGAGATTGATGAAATCGTTAAGATTCGTATCGAGTTTCAAAACTGAGCGATTCTTCTTTGGCCACCCTTTATGTACCACGCGATGCATTGTACATACCTCACCCTCGATGGCTGCCGAAGCTCGATTCTCTTGCACTGCTAACCCAAGCTATACGTTCCCTAGTTGTTCGAATATTAATAATACACGACTATGTATAACCGCGTGTCTACTAACATGTATACGAACATCTATTCTACACGGTTCGCTAAACAACCGCGTGCCAACTACGACGGACGTGGAGATTCCATGCGAATTATATCGCAATATAAACCATCAGATATAGGTAAATCCTATCATATCATCATATCGTTATCGTCTATGTCTTGTGCCATCTAGGTCCGACGTAAGTTTCTATATCTCCTCATCCCCCTGTTATAATTAATAAGAAATTGATTTTCTAAACTTTTTTTTAAAATCTATCCAAACTAGCATATTATTATAATATTGTTTTTTTCTATGGGAATAAATATAATAATATTTGAAATGAATTTTGACTTCGCAGGTTATAAAATGGGGATGACTTGCCTGCAGGCGGGTGGGCCCGGTATAACAATGAGCGTTTCAAATCAGAGTCATTACCGCAGCTGCCACAGCAGCGAGCCCTCAGCTACGTAGCTTATCCCGTAGCACCTCAAAGGAGAGAAAAAAGCGTAGCTGCCATTATGCACCTTAGAGCGTTTACATTGGGACCTAAAAAATTAGGGGTATTGGTATAGCACATTTTCAGTCGTAAATGACTTCATGATAGCGATAATGAGGCAAATTACGTCTGATCAGGTCCATACAAAAGAGTGGGGAAAAAAAAAATAATAGTGATAAAGCGAACACACACACAGAAAAAAAAAAAGAAAGAAAACGAAAAAAGAGAGGCCGGGATAAATACGTTCGTCATATTTGGGTCGACGCGCGGCGTTAATTATTTTTGATTGTCGAAGGAACATCACATGCGGCAGTATTATGCGGTCCGTAATGATTTTTGAGTGGTGTATCATGGGACTTGTTGCACGGGGATATATGTATATATGTATAATATGACCGAGCTAGCTGCGGGAGCCTAGAGGGCACACCTGTGGGGCACCTCTTTTCCTAAACACAGACAGACTCAAACAGACGTAAAACTCTCATACCTTTTGGATGATGTAAAGACTCGCGAGCCACGCTGTCTGGATGGTTTGGTTATCCCGTCTTTGTCTGTTCCTCGTACAGCGTAGTTAAGGTTCAAGGTATATATAAGGTCCCGAGTAGCCGAACCGGGTTCCGAACGATCTCAACCGGGGCCTACCGCACCCCGTTCCCTCATCCCGCTCTCTCATATCCTTGGATATGAGAATCTTCCCGTAGCTCCAGAGAGTGCGCGGTCGGACCGAAACAACGCCGCACAAAGGCGGCTTCTATAAATCACTCGAGGCCCCCGCGGGCCCGTGCCTCTGTGGGCCCGACTCCCAACTTCCCCTCTCCTACACTCCACCGTTGTTTTTTCTTTTTTCAATGTCTTTTTTTTCTCCTCTTCGCCCTGCGCCATCTCTCGTCCGCTTAAGTTATATAGGTACCTATTGGTACACGTGATCGAATAGGGCCCTTTTGCCCTCACTCCCGTGAACAAGGTGGGACTGGAAGTGAGAGGAGAGGGAAGGTAATATTTCTAGGAGATGCGACCCGCTTATGACCTGTTGCAGAGCGACGAAGACGACGCCCTATCACTCAACTCCTGCAACAAGTTGACTTTTTAGGGCCTGATCGGAATTCTGGTTACGCGGTGTATAAAAAGAGAAATGAGGGGTTGGGCGTGAAATGCGAGGGGTGTGTGTACCTTTTTGTTTAATCTCGTTATTCTGACGATTCATTTATTCTTGGTATCTTTGCTTCTTTTCTCCAATGCGGTTCGCAAGATACAAACGAACGTTATTTCCCCCAGCAATATGAGGTATGTTGGACATGACTCGGTTTGCAGTAAATTCGCAAGTTGGGACGTGGGCTCAGCAATTTTTTAAGTCAAACCTGAACAAGTAATAAATATATTGCATCTTTCAAAAGCACATGAAGGATACAACGGCAACGGCAGCAGAAAGATCGGTTAGGAATTTCATCCATCAGGCCCTACAGCTCTCGCCGTGCGTTGCAAGGTTATATCTCATATTATATATACCCTATGCTGTTATGTAGCCCGAGGGTTTGGCGAGGTCTCGTAGCGCGTCCAGAGGGATCCGTAGGGAAGGAGAAGCGAGAAAATGGTGAAGGGAAGAGGGGACTTGAGGCCCTCGGAGAAGTGGGATCCTCTCAGGTGTTGATGACCAGACACTACGGCGGCGTCGGCGCGTCGAGGATACCTTTCATCTTCTCTCTCCCTCAACTATATTCCCCCCATTTTCACCTCCCTCGGGACCCCGTGCTGCTGAAGGATCTGCTGGTATCTGAGGTGTCTATATGTGTATATATAAAGATTCCTTTTTCTTCTGTTTTCTGTGTGTCTTCTATCCTCTTCTTACCAATTCTTTTTTTTTCTTTTTTTTTTCCAGGGTATTCCAGACTCTTTCTTCTTCTCCTTGTTCTTCTTAGCCTCACTTTATTTGACTCTTGGGGTACCTGAAGCGAGAAATAGGGCCCCCCTCACTACTATACATACACGTACGCGAGGTACGCAACTCCTGCGGGACGTCCCTGCTTTTAAGAGGAAGGCGGTGTAAATCATTAGAAATATTAATTAAACTGTAATACGGCCCATTCCTTATACTGCAGCCCTAACACCACGCCCCTTTATAAAAACGACGTTTTATTATTATATATATTCAAAACTCTCAACTGCCGCGGCTGTTGCTTTTGCTCCTTTGGTTGCAGGTCAGCTGGTGGTGCAGTTATTAAATACTGATCACGCTATCTAATATACCAAGAGAAAAAAAAAAGAAGAAATTATCCTGCCTTCCGAACGATACAGCAGTTTATATACATAATATACTTGAATATATTGCGAAAGCATATATTGAAAAATGATCCTTATAGAAAAGTAACTTTTTCACGTTACCAAATTGAAATTCCAGAGTTTCTATTGTGTAATATAATTCTCGAGCAATGAGAGCTTGGCTGATCTTAACATAGGGCATTTCTTATTTGAAAGAATGAATAATAAGAAGTAAATTTCCCACCCCTGTTCGCTGTTTCTTCAGACTTTATTTTATTATTATCATTATTTTTTTGCACCCCCCATGGCCGGCGGTCACGATTATAATATCACTCTATACAGGAATCGTGGTATAAGAGGAAGAATAAAAAGAAAAATGGAAAAGAAAGAGGCGGAGGCGGAGGTGGAAAATGCGGTGAAAAGAAAATGAAGGGATTATTCATTTATGACGTATTGTATTTCCCTATCATACATATATAATATAACCTGTGTACCGTAAATAGGTAGATCGCATTAAAAGTACAATGTGAACTGTATATACCGCGGTACGTTTCCATTGGCCATTGAATAAAGGAATTACATTATATGATACCCCGCATATATATCCTCGGTGCTGCAAATTATTTCTCTCTTCACAAACGTATGAATTCCGTTTTCATTTTATATCACTCTTCGGTTCATATGTACCGAAAATATCATCGACGCGATAAATCGCAATGATCAAATTCTCGCGGTACCAATTTTTTCCCGCCCCACATAGGTATCATGTATAAAATATACCACGGGCATACTAACGTATTATACATTCTTATGTACAGGTGCATATGTATATGTATACATATACACTGACATATAACAGATGAAAGGATCTCTAAACAATCTCTATTATGTCTACTAAATCTTCTATCATGCGTGAAATCAATACATTTTTCCATTTAATTGACAAAACACATCGCATTGCTATATATACCTATATAGTATATACGTGTATTAACTTTTTATCCTTTTACAAAAGCAAACCTGCAGTGATAAATTCTATCAAGATTCTAAGAATTCATTCAACGTACAAATACCTATCCACACATGTGTGTATCTATAGGATATAGACGACCTGCAGTGAAATATATGATAACGAAGTTACTATTATCTGAATTCCAGCAGCGTTTTTCTATCGAGTTTTTGATCGATGTATCTGTAATTGAAACCCGTGACCGTATTGTGTCACGAGTGTTTGGCTGTGAAGAAAAAAAAAAATCGAAATCATCTAGAGATAAATTGATAGAAACAAGCAAATATACACGATCTGCTGATTATCGAAATGAGAGAAACGAAGCTCCACGCTCCCTACTCCTCCTCACCCCTGGCTACCGACTTATCTCTTCCCCGAATATATTTTGGTTGGGGATTTACGGTGCGCCACGATCGATTTTGGATCGTGAAGATTATGATATCGATCCGCAGGTGTTTGTGTTATACGTTTGGAGAAGCAGATCTAGAAGATATATGTAAAGAAATATCTATAGGTATATCCACCCGAATTTCCCAAACTCAAGAGATTATATGCTATAAGTAATTATCTATGTTAGACAATGTTTAATAACATCTTGAACTCTATGCTGCAGATCTCTGTGATTGACAAGTTTTTATCTGAAATAAGAGAGAGAAAAAAAAGACGTACGCATCAAATCAAAGTCTATAGGTTATTGAAACCTGCAGACTCAGAAGATTAAACCTTATAATATTCATATATTATATATTATTAACGATGCGATGAAAAATTAGACGCGTCCAAAACACAATACAACATGCCTGATGCCTGGACCGATAAAAAATTTTGTCCGTTTTTTTTTTCACTCGTTACGATTCGCAGTTCACTAAAAAGTGATTGAAAAAATTCATACCTGCGTCGGCGGAGATGAAAGAATTGAAAAAAAAAAGAAAAGAAATACCTCACGATCTGAAAACCCGAAATACAGATTTTAGAGCGAAAAAAAAGTAGTAAGATATGTAGAAAAGTTGATAGAAATGAAGATGGTCCGATTGTTGAAACTGCAGCATCCGCATGAGCGTGTAATGGGGTATGTATATGCTCCGATCTTTCTAGCAACCGTGAGCTTTTCTCTAATAGCCCATACAGTGACGACAATAGAAAACTGTAAATCACTTCTCAAAAGGATTACAAACACTATTTTACCACCGCACAAACCTGCGTTAGCGCTCTATAGCCCGCGCGCTCGGCTCTTCTGTTATTACAGGTATATCTGTAGGTACATCAGGCTAATGATCCGCAGGATTCGAAAATATATGGCAGGTGAAATTGAGGTTCGCTTTTTGACTCTTTATACTGTTAGGTATACAAGGCAAGGTATACCTATGTGTACAAGATACATTCCGGACGTTGATAGTTTATACATGCCCATAATTTTCTTTTTTTTCTATTTTTTATCCGCACAGTAACTTCATGTCAAGGAAAATTAATTAGCTATAGGAAAAATATGTAGTTGATATTTTTTATGATAAAAATTCGAGTCAACTGCAATTACTATTTATACATATATATATGTTTTCTTACTTTTCTTGTTTGTCTTTCTTTTTTTGTTGTTGATTTTTTTCAATATAACATATATCATTATATATTTACAATAATTTATTCACTCTTACAGCTAATTTTATAATCACGTATCTGCCGTTATTATTATTACAATTTTATTACTATTATAATCGTAAAGTTAATGTTATCATTATTATTATTTTTCAATTCATGTATATCCACATATGTATATGTACGTATACTATATTCTACGCGGTAATATTATGAATTATAATATCAATCGATATATGTTATTGATAATATTAATATAATGAATTATATAGATATATCGTAATTAATATACGTGACTGAACAGATTTAGAAAAAATGTATGATAATTATATTGAAATATTTTTTGCTTTCATTCTTTCTTCCTTATCTGCAGTTTATATAAATAATATCAATAATTACAAATCAGAGAATCAAAATTAAATCACAATATTCTGCACAGACGATATATATATGTATATTTATAATACCTGTAATCAATTATGTTTAGGTGTCATTAATGAATGAAAAAACAGACTTTGAATTAGTTGAAGATACGACACGATCACATTATACATATGTATACAATATATATGCGTGTGTTGGTATATCTAATCGTTTGATACCGTCAATATTATACAGCAACGAAACATAATTGTATATCATATTATAATCGGATATCAACGCGCATCAACGACGTGTCGAGATTTTTTTATCGGAATGAAGTGTCTCCTTTTTTATACATGATATATACATATATAATGCCTGTGTGTGTATTACACAATTCGATATAATCATCGATATTTATATTTAATCACTGACTGTAATCGCCCAAAATTTTATTATTATATATCTATAGTATTTAATATATATGTGAATATTTACACCTTGAGAAATAAATTTTATCCAAACATATACATATACGTAAATTGATATGTATCAGGCCCTTGAATATAATTGAAGTACCTTTTTTTTTTCTTTTTTTTTTTTACTCAAAATCTACGTATATACTGTACATTTTATAAACTAAAGTGAGTATTATAGAGTCGCGCGGGGATTGAGCTGAATAAATAATGAGATTCAATGAAAGCCAAAAAAAAAAACCTAACAAAAAATTGTAGTTTTTTATAACATGGTGATGAGGATTTTTTTTTGCAGTTTCTGGTTTTTTAATACAGTCTGATCGAGAACTTCCGATTCCATGAGAAGTTTATCACACGATGAAGGACCTGATACATTTGAATAATCAGTACTCGTTATTATGCTTGTGAAGACCAGAAGCTGTGAGAGCTAATGGTTGTATTTGTGGAAAACCTGCGTAAAGTGCTCTAGGAGCAGCGATAATAGGATATTTTTCTGAAGTACCCGTTACAACTCCACTCGGAGAGTTATTTCGAGACGAATCGTAATCTTCTGTTAATCTATCTCCCGAAGGATCGTCGAATTCGTGATCAGGGGCGATAATATTTTCTATTGTAAAAGGCCTTTTAGTCCTTTTTCGGATACCATAATTGCAAGGCTGAATTAATGTCGTCATCGGAGGGTCCCGAAGAACCGGTGATGAAGATTCTCTGTTATCGTTACCGTAACCACTTGCACCATTTCTGATTATGGCAGGATTGGTATCTACGGTATTTTCTACTCGCGAAATCGTATCGAGATTGTTGCGATTGATATCATCCACCGTTTCCTGGTAATCCCTGTCCTTTATCAGGTGCAATAATTCTTGACGCTGAAGTTGGTTCTCCTTTCGATGCTTCGGAAATCTTTCTCTTATCCTTTCGTTGGCTGATTCCTGTAACCTGAGTTCGTAATTCTTCGAAGAAAAATTTCTCATCAAATGTCCTGCAGGACTGTTATGATCTGCACCCGCGGTGTTCTCGTTTTCATGATGACCTGGAAGTAATCCTGTTACTCCAGATCGTAAAATTAAATGATCGGTGGTCTCTTGATTCTGAACCGAAATGTGCCGTCTGCTCAAATTCAGGTTCGTAGGATTAATCCCGAGGGAATTATTGTTCCCTTGTAATCGTCGGATCGCATCAACTTCCGGTAACAAGGAATTAACCCTATCTGCAGGAGTGACGGATTGCTGGTGATGGGCGAAAAACGGTTGCATAGAATGATGAATGTAAGCCGAAGCTGTTGAGAGCCCGGAAAAATCCCAGGACCATGAATTATTCCCAGAAGTTGTCGTTGGTCCTTGAGAAATATTTTCGGGATTTTGTATACCCTGAGGAACGGATCCCAATCGTTGTTGAGCTTCTTGAGATATGAAGTACAGTCCGTTTGTCGGTAATTCACCTATACCATTACCGGGGAAAAGGTTATAGCTACCGTTTCCCGAGGGAATCGAACTAGCGACGGCAGCCGCGGCAGCAGCTTGCATCATTTGTTTCTCCTGGTGAATCTCCCATTGGATAAGGTCCTCTCTTAATCTATGGAGATTAGCGGCGCTGAGGGTTCCAGCCGACGATGGGGTGCTCGTTTCTACGTTTACCCCAGAATCGGGTGTCCTGCTACATGGGAATGTTGAAGCTAATGCCTGAAGTTCAGAATTCAAAAGATCTTTGTCGGGTTTGTGAAGTTTGAAACGCTTCCGCCGACGGAGAAGAGACCCATTTTCGAACATCGATAATGCTTCAGGATGCAAGGCCCAGTAAGCTCCTTTTCCTGGACGATGAGGACCCCTAGGTACCTGAAATTGTTAATCGGAGATGGAAAAGATCAATTTTTATGAAGAGTTTGACCGTAATCGGTACGAATTTTATTCTATGAGGTTATTGCGTGCAAGATTGCTGATTGCTGATTGATGTCAAATTACATATCATAGACGAAATAGCTGTCAATTACCTTGATGAAACAATCGTTGAACGATAAATTATGTCGCAGTGAATTTTGCCATCTTCGCGTGTCTTTTCTGTAGTATGGAAAACGGTCGCCGATAAATTTATAGATCTCTGCAAGTGGTAGCATTTTATCACGAGATGACCATATCGCCATTGCGGTCAAAGAAATGTACGAATACGGCGGCTTCTGGTCACCGTATGAATCCCGCGACGGTCTTGGCATGATATTCGCTGATTGTAATCAGGAGAATAATTATCACCCGGTGATCGATTTCCAAAATATAACATCAACACTCGCTTTCGAATATTGGAAATTCTGAAATTTCAAATCCTCTTCTTTTCAGGATCTTCATACTTGCATCATGCTGATCATTATAATATATTAGTCCAAGTAACATCCTGAATATTGCACTTTTTTCAAATTACTTTTTACACGACGTATATAATTATCACAGGTATTTTAAACTGTACATAAGCGTTCATATTTAGTTTTCCTCATATTCTTTGGTTCATGGAACGGTAGGTATGTAATAAATAGGTTTTTTCAAGCTCCTTTTCCACCTGTAGTGCGACGGCCGTTCAAATATGCTGCAGCTGAAGTCGTTACATCGTAACCTTAACAGAATGAATTATCACTTCGATATAAAACATATGATCACCGTCACTATT
This sequence comes from Athalia cordata, assembly GCA_963932425.1. Classification (NCBI taxonomy): domain Eukaryota; kingdom Metazoa; phylum Arthropoda; class Insecta; order Hymenoptera; family Athaliidae; genus Athalia; species Athalia cordata. Next base: position 6,321,601 of record OZ010627.1, read on the forward strand.
CAGTTTCTAAAAAAAATTCACGAAGGAGATCTTAACCAGGGGTGTAGGGTATAAAAAAGGAAAAAATAATCCCGGCACTATATTGAAGCCAACAATTATACACACAAATTTCAATATCACATTATCACTCTTTTTACAACCGCTCCAATCGTATCCATTCGTTATCGAAATCAAATGGTTGTGACGTAATTATATCCAAGAACGTTGTACATCGTGCACTGTGTCATTAATTCCTTGAATTTTTGTTCTTCAAGGTTTTCCAAAATACGTATAACGTGTATATCCTGTGCCGGGATGGTTATAATGTATCCTGGACGGCTAGAGAAGCGCGTAAGGATCACCGCTATGCTGCAGGGGCCTGTGGCCTACTGAACCGGCGGCATCCCCACTGCACCTGAGGGTACTGGGAGTTAGAATTCCCCCGTTTTCGGCCCCGCAGGGCTATTTGGGAAGGTCCCTCTTCCCTCTTCGGTATGGGATTAATGGCTATGGCTGTTCAGAAGTGCCCGCCCATGGGTAGAAACCAGTACTGGATTTAGATTAACTTCCCTCCATATCCCTTGTAGCTTTCGCCAATAGGAAGATAGGGTGTAAATGTGTTGGAAGATATCAGAGGCGGTAACAGTTCCCACAGGAGTATAGGTGGTAGGAAAAGACAACGCCTTTCCCTTATATACATGTACGTGCTTTATATGTTAGGGGGAAAAAGAGAGGGACAAGAAACCAGAGGAATTGAGGAGAAGGAGAGAGTATTGAGGGAAGAGTTGTTGAGGAAAGATTGATATTATGATGGCTCATAACCAATTCTGCGTGCGGTCTGATCAGTCAGTGTTAGCTGCAGTTCACCTTCTTTTATATTGGAAGCTCACTGATCTGCAGTTCGCAGAGTGAACGTAGCTATGAACCGCGTCTATTAGATTATGATGATTCCTGATGATCATACAGAGTATATATATTTATACGAATTGATGATGATGGACGGTATACTCCAGAGTTAGTTGAAGATGATCGCTGTTGCTAGTAGAGCTAGTTTGCAGGTTTTAGCACCAGCCAAGTTGAAATAGTCTGCGTTTCATGAGACCTGGAAGGTTTTTCCATGGGCAAGAAAAGGTTCATTGTTTTACATGGATACAGTACGGGGAAGACGAGTCTTCTTGTTCGTCGTAATTTTCATTTTTTTGGTTTTTTGCTTCTTCCATCTTTTGTTCTTTAACTCTAATTGAACTTCGTCATTTCGACGTTCTTTTCGTCTCAATTTATTTGGTCTTCTTTTTACGAGTTCCTGTTAGTTCTGATCCTTCTTATATTCACTAACTTTTGGTTATCTATTTTTCCATTTATTAATTCTTCTTGTTCATCCACTTGATCTGATTTTTCCAGCTATATAGCTTGTCGTATTGTCGATCGACTTATTCTCTTCTTCTCTGTTTCCGTTTGCCTCTTCTAATCTTTTGCAGTCTGTTATCTTCTTCATTCCTTTTTGATAGATCGTTTTTAGAAATACTGGAAATTTGATTTCACATTATAGCTGGTACGATTTTCAATCAACCACATATTTCCTGGATTCCTTTTCGGTCCATAAATTTTTTTTTCACTTATTCCCATATCTTCTTAATTATGTAATAGATATGCATATATATTTATATGGTATATATATCACAAAGGGATCGTTTTTTTTTTTGATTATACGTTGTATATATACAGTGCGATATTTAATTAAAAACGCTATATGTACACGTATATATTATATACATCTTATATACCTATGCTTACAAAACCCGATGGACATAATTGGAAATCGTTTATTTCCCATATAGAAAACATCGAATGGTTAATTCTTGGAACAGACGCCATCTATAGCTCGCGGTCGATGATCGCTGATCGTATTGGATAAAAAGCGCTTCTTCCCGTTATTACAAGTCGTTTTTTTATTTTTTTCAATTTCTTTTCATCTTATTCTGTAACGTAGGTACAATTATAAAACAGCGTAGGTTTTACGCGTCCATTAGACTTTGTAATTTATATCCCTCTATAACACACAATTGTGATCATGTTGCCCATGTAAAAAAAAAGAAGAAAAAGTAAAAAACAATATGGAGGGAAAAGAAAAAACGAAGAACTTTGATGTTCTTCGGCAGTCTTCTTATGTACCAATTTTTTGGACTTGTGTTATATACGTATATCTACTATACTTTGTAGATACGGTATAATCCGACGTAGGTATATAGGTATATGTTCCCATATCCGGTTCTAATATGCTTTTCAAGAAATCTGGAAAAACAAGACCATAAAATCCCGTAATAAAAATGCACATATACTATGTATAATGTGATCATCGAATGATGCAGAAGGCCGTTACTCAGGGTTGGTTGATCCTCGTAGGAAAAGGATATACTGCACATAAAAATAGAGTTGAAAATAAAACTTTCCACACAAAGTAAGGAAGAGCTGCATCTACTAAGAAAAATAAGAAAAAAAAAGAAGTACGTATAGTAAGAGTAACAGGAGTTATGGAATACAAAGTTTGAATATTATACGGTGGTTCGAAACTTATCTTGGCAACTATATGCCTACATACCAAACTAGCTATACTTCAAAGCGTCTACCCATATAACCCTGTGGTATACGATCACGGGGAGAGTTGCTGCAGAGCTGGTTTAGTACCACAAGTTTAACAATAAGTGCCAGTTTATCACAAACCCCCCCATACAACTCCATAAAGGTCTGAAATCCTTTATTCATGGGACCGGTAGGCGTTCGCCTTTTTGGCTCCACCCCGTTAAAAATATTAGTAATCCTCTATTAGACCGTGGATATAATTATTCCTGCTTGTGATTCGCTGGTTTTGCATTAGCCAACCAGTAACAAGAGGGGATGTACACATCGTGCGCCTCAAGGATCTCAAAGGGAAAAATTTTTAAGCTTCCTGCGTGCGCACGACTAGTTTGTTCAAAGAGTGGGGAAAGTTGTCAGGAGAGTGGCGGTCCGGAGAGCCAATTCCCATGTTATGGGAAAGGGAGGGAGAAAATTGTTACATAGATATATGTATGCGTACGTACATAGTAGGGATAATAGGAAGAGAGGGAAAGAAATAAACTCAGAGGAGAAGAGAAGAGAAACTGAGGTAATTGATTTCACGCATGGGTAACCAACACATCTCTCTCTTTTTATAGATCATCCTTTCTCCCTCTTTCAGGCTGCAGCAGCTATGGTTGGATATAAATACGTGCGATCGGTTCGCTCTTGTATACACCCTGGTATAAGGTTACGAGGAAGGCTGTTTTAGGCGTGTAATTCACTACGAGACATGAACATTGAACGGCCTCCTCGCCTCGTATATGCCTTATACCAGTACACTGGCTCTGCCATACCACGTATACATATTTATACCTCTATTCGCCTCGCCGTGCAAAACACGCGATGGGGACTTTTAGTGGTATGAGGGTAGTTATCGCGCATGGCGTCGTCGATATACTTTTAAAAATTACTTATTTCTGCAAGGCGATGTACTCGGATTTTTCTCTCCCTATACTGCAGTGTTTTCAGAATTATACAGGTATAAAATACGAGTTCTCACTATTATCTCCAAAATGGATGCGTTAATTAATTTTTTCTTCCGCGATCATTTTTTAATAAAAAAAAACCCGCGTTATAGCTTGGGATTTCTTGCAGTACAGCCGAAAAAAGAACCTCAAAAATGGCGTGTGTCAAGCTGAAGCATGCGCCATTTTTTACGTTATACGATATCGAAAAACAATACTATCAACATTTTTTCCCCTTAAATAAATAAATGAGGAAAGGTATACTATTAGAAACATGTACGGCGTGCAGTATCTAAGGATCAAAGGCATCGGATGTCGAATTTTTATATATAAGTGATTAAAGATGATTTTTTCCTTTATTAACAATAGTGCTATAACAACAGCGGTTAATGAATAATCGTCATAATTACTATGGCGAAGAAAAAAATTCGTTACCTATTGAATGAGTCGAGGCCAGAATTGAAGGTCCGCAAAGATCTAGGCACCGAATACGCAAGATTTTTCAGCGCAGCTGCCTGCGGAAGATAAGAATGAGCTATCAGCACCTCAGCTAATGATATCAACTCCTCTTTTATATCCTTCGTATGGAAATTGTTCGAAACTTCTTGTATCACTTCTTTGAACACAGTGTGATTAGGGTGAAACGAACCAGTCAACTTCTTGAAGAATATTTCACGTAGAGTCATCGGGGACAACTCAAGTTCCTAACATTGAATAAAAATGAAGAAAATAATATTGGGAATCAAAAAAAACATTACGTAATTCATTCAAATAATGCGATGCTGCGCACACCTGATATCGTTCCTTCAATATGCACACACCCTCTTCTTGGAGCGATCTGTAATCTGATGAAAGTCTGACAAAAATTTCCATTTCCAAATCCGAGCAACTTTTTGAATCATTCAAAAACTCTCTTAATACCTATACACAGAAGATATAAAGTTAAAAATGGAAAACTTTCGTCATTTCTTTTTCTGAATTAATACTTACGTCTTCAGCTACGGTTTGCCGGCTAAGAATCTCTTTGCATTCCAGCAACCGCTCATTCTCCCCTTCAAAAATTTCCTTAATTATCCGGATCAATTTCAGTGCTGGGTGTTTATCAACTGTCGTTAGTTCGGGCTTCTTAAATTGTTCCCAGGCAAACAGTTTTTCCTTTGCCTTGACATATTCGTCTTCACTGTTTATGTTTTGCAAGAGATTTTCAAAAGACTCAAATCTTTCTAATTCAGAGTCAGATTTCTCTACTCCATTAACCTCGGGAATCTTTTCCTCTGTTTCACTATCCTCTGAGAAGTCTCCCCACGCGTCATCCCACCCTGTTCCCTCCTCATTCGATTCGAAGGACATCGCTTCAGCTGAAAATTTATCATGAGCTGTTTTGAGAGCGGAAGGCCGAGTATCCAGCACGTATTCTGGTTCTGTGTCCTGCACCTCGTCGGCTTCTGTCTCTTTACTTTCAGCTTCGAACTCTTTGGAATTCAGAAGGCATGAAGACCAGTAGATGAGACCCTGTGCAATTTTACAGTTTTCCTCTTTAATTTCTCCCGCTGCTTTTGTCATACAGATTATCAATTCCAAGGGATCGTAGTTGTAACCGAGCGACCGGTCAGGGAACAGTTTCTTGTATAACTCCAACGAGTAAAAATAGGCTGCTAGTTGAAGCCTCAAATCTGCATCTGGGATGTCCTCAAAAGCCGACTTAACAAAGTCTAATTCGATATTGCGTAGACTCATCAAATAAGATATTCCCAGAAGACAATCTTCCGTTAAGACATGACGCGCACACTCCACGAATACTGCAATATAATTTAGGAATTAGGATTTTCCTTTTCTTAAAAAACTCATGTCACGAAATCATTTCGAAATTCTCATCTGAATGTCATAGCTTTACCGCGATGCCGGTTGGCCCTCGATCGAATATATTTTTATTTGAATGAATTTCGTCAAACATGGCCTCCATTATTTTAACGGAGACCAGAAATTCCTAACTACTCTTGATAACGTTCTTTTATTGAAGATGTAGCATCAAAGCAATATGTTGAAAATAATAAAATCCGACAGCTTGATGCGTTGCTTTGAACTTTTTCTCAAAAATTGAATTCGCGTATCAATCGTTTTAGAGCGTTGTGCTGACGGGGAAAAATACGGGAAAATATTTTACTCCGGCGCAATCGAAAGCAGAAAGTTTAAGCTTCAGTTTGGTTAAAATTTCATTGATCTAAGTGCATTTTTCCGAAAGTTATGAGTGTTTGAAAATTGACAACTTTTGTGCACGAGTGTCACCGGCAACCACACGACGCACCCTTATAAGTGCATTGATGAATGAGCAGCAGCAGCCAATCAGCGCTTACTACGAATACTCCTTCTACTACGCGTAGTACTACGAAAAAGGGTTAAGTAGGTTAGTTAGATTGTGGTAGGTTATGGTATATGGTGCGTTTTTTGACAAAGACATAAGCGATTGAGAATTATGTGGATAAATAACATACGTAGGCACATAGGTGATGATGGGTATGGGAACATGTATGGGTTGTACATGTGAAGGGTACATAGGCGAGTATATATGGTGCATTTTTTGACAAGGACATGAACGATCAAAAAATTATGTGGGTGAATATGCAGATGTACAGGCTATGATGGATATGGGTACATGTTATGGGTATACATATATGGTGCATTTTTCAAAAAGTTGTAAGCGTTTGTAAATTAACCACTTTCCCGCGAAATTAGTTTGTAAGAAAAAACTACAATATTTGAAACTTACAATGATCAATATTGCTGACTTCAGCCCCGTAGCCGGCGGATTCACCTAGTAAAGCAACTCTGACTAAATTTTGGCAAAGTTTGAACTTGTTCTCATTAAAATCGGGCATTGAATACTTTGTGTAATCAGTATCAAAGTTGCTGAGTGACGAATCACTGTGTAGGCTTTCATAAAAGCAGGGAAAGCTCTGCGGGCTTTTTTCCAAAGCATCTAATTTTAGGATTTCATCCTCTTTTTGGAAAATGTCCCCACTTTGTGCAGCAAAATTAAGATTCAACGTGTTTTTCCAGAAATCTTTGTTCCCTACATTTCTGAGGATTGAATAAGTGGACTTTTTTACAAGCTCGGCCGAACTCCGAACCATATCCGTTGACGTTCCTAAGATCGTTGGAACGAACTCCTTTGACTCGACTTGAGGCTTCAGGTGTGATTGAAAAAAAATGTTATGAAATTATTACCAGTTGGTGAAGTTTTGAGTCAAATTCGATAAATCAAAATAAAATGAATTTGCTCACCGTTGTCATAGCGTCGGTAAATTCGTCCTCACTTTCAAATACGTTATAGTTTTCAGAAACTTGTTCTTGGAACAAAGCATCAAGGTCTTTATGAAGGATCTGTATCTCTAGTAACTGCATCCGCTGAATTATGGTCTCTAGTAAATCATTAGGGCCGCAATTTAACGCAAATGATAAACATTTTCGTCTAAACTTCAAGTCTCGATAATCCTCTTCATTTCCCAAATCAAAGACTATTCTCCAGGCAGTCGAGCTGCTTTGGTCAATCAAACGTTGGCAGGTTGTCGCACAGACTTCATAGTCTTTTACCTGGTACGCTTTTTGTGCAATGAGCTCAAGAACCTTACCATCTCGGATTCTGGGATTGTATTTCTCGACCCTGAGATAGCTGGCGAGGGTTAGAAGCCTCTGTGTGCTTTTGTAACCGTCTTCTTGGCTATTTAAACAGCTTTCAATAAGTTTGATCCTATCTTGACTAAACCTGACCTGTAGAGGCAAGATGTTGACGTTGAAGTCATTCAAAATTTGCAAAGAGCTTATGAGCTCGTACTCTTCTTTGATGTCTGGATTGTCGTCTTGAATGAGATACAGGCACGCTCTGAAACGAAATTGGGAAAATTATTTTCCCGAAAAACTTGAAAACGTAATTCATTAGTTGTTCTTCATTACTTGGCCAGCTCCATGCTGCTATCGGTGAGACTTTTTGAGCTATTGAAGTACTCAGTGCTTGCTTGGAGAATTAGATCCACTGCTTTTTTGTAGGGAACTTTAAGTAGGGACTTTTCATTCCGTTTGGTCTCAATTAAGCCCTCACAGTTCTGAATAGTCAACTTATCCCCCGACGTCAATCGCGCAGATACGCAAATTTCAAAACACACCTCAATGTCCAAGCACGAAAACGTAGACTCGTGGAGCTTGAGTATGTCGTTGAGCAACTGGGGCCACAATTTTTCGTTTCGTGGTTGCAAGCTGTAGGATTAAAGCCCATTAGATGCTACCAGATAATGTGTTATACCCTATGCAGTACCTACTTTACGTTTCTAGCCATTTGAATTAGCAGGAGCTTAACTGTCTCAGGTATTTTTTTGTTATTTTTAATGTAGCTCAGAGTAGTTTTCACGTTGTATTTGCTCAAAGTCTTCAGACACTCCAGTTCTTGCTCCAGTTCTTCGATAGCCTCATACATTGGGCCAGATTCCAATTCCCCAGAGGCAACTGGGATGCATTCGAATATGCATTTAGCCTTTTCATACATCTTAGGATCGTTGCAGGAGTAGATGCAGTCTAAGGCAAGTTTTACAACGTCCATCGAGTCCTTTATTATTTCAGTATTTAGCGTTTGCTTCAAGTATTCGAAAAATTTGAGTGGGCGTGTCAAGTCTTCCAAACTTATGCTCACTAAGTAGTTATGCAATAATTGGAGGGAATTTTCTTCAGTCTGTGGAGAGTAAAAAGAGCATTTAGAACCTATTGAAGGAGGATTTTTCTTTTAATTTAACTTACTTGGAGTTTTTCTCTTCTGTGAATAAATGGAAGGACAAGATTCTTTATATTGTCTACAAAGCTTTCCTCGTCAGACCTGCTCATGAGTAATTTGACTTTGTCAAGGTCAGTGAGCTTCTCCAATTTAGCCAGAGACATGTCTTCCATGTTCACCTTATACACTAGATCGTCGAGAGTCTCCAATGCAAACAAAAAGTTCTCTAGCCCTGTCACACTTCTTGATTTTCCAATCCTAATCAAATCGAGGGCATTGCCAACCATAAAACTGTCCCTTTCTATTTGGTAGGCTCTTGACTTGTACCAGCGTCCAAGTAGCTCTTGAGTCAGGGGCACGTTCCTAAAAAAAATAACATACTTCCTGATAGAGACAAAATTGAAAAACAAAAAAGTACGCGATTATCACCTGTAAGCATTCAGAGTAGGGTCACATTGGTATATCAATTCCAGTCCATCGTCATCTGATAGTCCTAAAGCTTTGTCGAATGCACTTTTTTCTGACCAATCCTTCTGGCGTAACTCTCGTTGATCAGGAAGAAATAGTCGTCCTTCGTTGTCACATTCCGGTAAAAGCTTTTCGTAATCAGATGGCTTCAGAGTCTCGGGAAAGAAACTCAGTACGGCCAACCAATGTGGAAGAATCTTAGCACTGTTGTAGGTGAACATTATGTCAACAGCTGGATAATTACTGTCCTTTGCAAATCTGTGGCAGGATTCAAAAGTTATAATTATTAAACTCGATATGTTTTTTCACAGATGAGATTTTTCTCGCACCTAATAGTATTTTCTAAGGCGCTGAACTTGCGGAATTCTTCGTAGAAGTTTTTATCATACATGACAGGTGCTTCTAGTATGATTTCATAAGTTTGCAATTTATCTAAATGGTCTAGAAGCTTCCGTCTGTACTTTACTAGTTCCTTTTGCTCTTCGGAAAGTTCGTTGACGTTTATTTTCTCGAGAATCTGATTGGCTTTTTGTATCTAAGAAAAACAAAACGTTTCATGATAAAAAAAAAATCAACAAATTTCTGTAATGCATGATCAAAGATTGACCTACCTGTCTGAGATTGGTGTGAGTCTCGTCTGGGTCATCCTCAAAATCGTCATAGGTATCATCCGGAGTAAATTTACCTTCGTCTTTTATGCCGATCGTTAATAAGGTCTCCAGATTTGCGCCTCGTAGACCAAAGTTTAATAGTTCTCTTGTGGCTTCAATTGTCTCAGGTACTCGGGTAACACACTCGTTAAGGACCCAAGATCTCTTACTCACCTTACTCAAATGGTCTTTAATAGCGTTCAACGAAAACTCAGACTTACGCCACTGCGTTTGGTAAACCAAATCCGCATCTAAGTTGTATGTTTTAGCTAATGCCAGTGCCTCGCCATATTCCTGGGAGCGAAAATAAGAAATATTGAATTTTTGTGAATGATATCAGGGAAAATGCAACTTAAGGAGGATTTTCCGGAGTCTATCGGGCTTCAGTGTGGTGAGGGTAAAGACAATTAAATTTATAAAATCTTGCCTCTATTTCAATTTTCCTCAAATATAATTCCTCTGGAGTGGTGCTTTTCAATCCTAATATTCTGTAAGTGCGATGAACTAATTTTGACTTCTTTCTTTTTGGCTGAAATTTCTCTATATCTGTAATAGAGTACAAAGCACCTTGCAGTAGACTCCCAGCATATTGTAAGACCGTCGATTTCTCTTGATCATCTTCTTCCTTTTCGCTTTCCGCTGATGATTCTTTGTGTACAATTTCATTATTAAAATCGCCATCTAGGATTAGTATGTATCATCTTAAAATGAAAAGATTCTGTAGTACCTGAATTTTGACTTTCGTTGTTAGAATCCCTGCTCCTTTTTTTGCTAGTTAACAAAGTTTCACAGTCTAAGCTGAGGAATCCACGCTCTGGACATAACTCTAAGATTTGTGGTTGTCCATAGAGAAATTCTGGACTGGATCCCAAGAGATTACGCAAATCTTTTATTGAACAGACCGATACAGAGCCACAGTACCTCGCGATTATAACTGACTAAGGAAATGGAATAGAAGCAGTGTAGTATACTCCAAACGTGCAGCTGATTCACACAAAAGTGAATTTTTTAATGATACCTACATGATTGGACCACCAGTCAACGTCCATGGGATGAAACTCGGATAGTCCTGCAGGAAGTTTCCTGAGTTTAACAACGCCCAGTGGATTCTTGGCATTGAAATCTGGTTGCTCATTAAGTTCCCATCTTTTGTGGAGCCTGAGGCTTGGCAAATGCCAAATTGTTATTGAACTGTCTGTGTGTAGACAGGCCATAAATTCTCCACTGGGTGATATGTTGATTTTGAATATTACGGACTCTACTTGAGCTCGTAATGAAGGCAAGTAGCTCCATATAGAAAATCCTGATGTTGGGCTATCCCTTTCTTCATTTGTGAAAGACAGCTTGTAGTACGGAACGTCATTTATTATTCGCCAAGAAGTTAGACCCCACTTTGAAGATGTCGTCTACAATGGCAAGGATATCATTAAAAAAATCAGGGGTGGTATAACTACATTTACCTCCTTAGCTGTCTTAGTTACAATTTCAGGGATTCAATATCTTACAATATTTGAAAGATTTATAATATTCAATACGGGATCAAAGCATTTGGCTGATTTCCTGGAATTCGACTAAAATGAAAATAGAAATATTTGTGAAGGCTTGAAGCATGCCTGAAGAGTCTTACATTTAAATTTTGCGTGATATTGCTACCAGCAAGAAACAGTAAATTGTGTTTCTCGTTATACGCAACACCAGTCACACCATTTCTGTAGAAACTGCCAAAAGAGAATTCATGGCTTTCTTCAAAGGCATCAGTTGCAGAAACGTAATACGCTTTTAAGAGTCCGCTATAATTTATGACGAGGAATTCGTATGCCCATTTGGGGCTCCTAACTCTGGTCTTAAGGAATATCATTGACGCAACTGCGTCTCCAGCCTCTAAAACATTCGAGCTCTGATTTGTATTCAAACTTTTAGGGCTTATATTGAAAACGTTGTTTCCCAGAGAATTGAAGAATGATAGATAACCGTTACTGCATGCTAATACTAGCAATGAACAGTCAGGACTCCATGCCAGTTTTCTCCACTGCGGAAAAGCATCCTTAGGAACTATAAGAAATAATATTTCAGAAAGTCTGTGTACGTAAGTGCTCGAAAGAAGATTGCAAAGTAAGTTCAGTTTACCAGAAGCTTTGCCGACTACAGATGAATATTCGTCTTTCGATTTCCTTATTTCAATCAAATTATCCTGCAGGATAGCCAAAAGGCTTCCTCTATCTCCGACAGCAAATTTCCATGGTAAAGTAAGTCCAATCTCCAAAGATATGCATTCTGGGAGCGAGTATCTGTTGTTCAGATACTTAAGAGCATTTTTTATCGTTCCAGTGGCCGGCAAAATAGCTGCATCATTTTTGTAACGCTAATGTACGTGAAATAAATTTTTTGGTATTATTATATTGATATATTAAATGTTTCTAAGAATATTAGGTTGGAATCGTTGAGTTGCCTTACGGATAATTCCGGATCCTGTTTTCTAACGTAGTACTCGAGGAGCTCGTATAAAATCGATTCATCTGCGTAGTCCTCTTTCCTATTATCTTCCATGATGTTATTTGGAGGTATTAAAAACGATTGTATCCCAAAATCTATTAAATGTTCTGATCATTATTAATTTGCATCGCTGTTTGCCACCTGTCAAATTTGCTGTCAGATATCAGACGACGTATTTGCAGACGAAATGCAGACGATAGCCTCGGAATTTCATCCAGATGGAGCTGTGATCACTTGTATTTTTTTTGTGTAGTTGAAAGAGGGTTATAAACAAAATCAAAAACCCTTCCAGCCCTTGAGGATTCTATTAAGTGTTACCGAGTAATAATTGTTGCTAGTTCTGAAAAAAATCTGGGAATACAATGTCAGATGGCGAAGATGACTTTATGTGCGAAGACGAGGAAGACTACGGTCTGGTGAGTCTGATTTCTAAAAACCAATCGGCATTGCTGCATTTGTAGGTTATGACTAACGCCGAAACTCGTCTCATCCTCGCCAGGAATGTTCTGCTTTTGGCTTTACACTACCTTTATTTCCTCTTTATTCAATTAATATTTTCTATGATTCTAAACTTTATTCTAGGAGTATTCGGAAGATTCGAATTCTGAACCCGATGTAGACTTAGAGAATCAATATTACAACAGTAAAGCGTTGAAGGAAGATGATCCAAAGGCTGCACTGCAAAGTTTTCAGAAGGTTCTGGACCTGGAGGGTGGAGATAAAGGGGAATGGGGATTCAAGGCTCTGAAACAAATGATTAAAATAAATTTTAAACTGGTAGGTGAGAGTTTCATTCGATACAACTTATGTTGCTCACTAAAAGTATTATCTTCTTGTGTTTCAGTCCAATTACAAAGAGATGATGACCCGTTACAAGCAGCTTTTAACCTACATTAAAAGTGCTGTGACCAGAAATCACTCTGAGAAATCTATAAACTCAATATTGGATTATATTAGCACTTCGAAAAACGTTAGTACAATTAATTGCAAAATCCTTATTAAAGTCGGTTTTGAGCTCTGAAAAAATTTCTTTTATCTCGTGTATGTTAGATGGAATTGTTGCAAGACTTTTATGAGACTACGTTAGATGCTTTAAAAGATGCGAAAAACGATCGTCTGTGGTTCAAGACAAACACAAAGCTTGGAAAGCTCTACTTTGACCGTTCGGATTTCAACAAATTAGCAAAAATACTGAAACAGCTTCATCAGAGTTGTCAGGTAGGTATTGTAAGGAATTTTCTCTCCCTTTTTCGTATAGATAATAAAAAAATAAAGGAAAATATAACAAGCGTTATAATCACATACACAATATCATGAATCTAATTACAGACAGACGAGGGGGAAGATGACCTAAAAAAAGGAACCCAGTTGTTAGAAATCTACGCCCTGGAAATCCAAATGTACACTGCTCAGAAAAACAACAAAAAACTCAAAACTCTTTACGAACAAAGTCTGCATATTAAAAGCGCCATTCCCCATCCCCTTATAATGGGAGTCATCAGAGGTAAGCGCTTTGAAATTACGGGCATTAAAGTCTCCTTCTCAATTATTCAACTCTGATTAATTCTCTTTGCCAGAGTGCGGAGGTAAGATGCACCTGAGGGAGGGCGAGTTTGAGCGAGCTCACACGGACTTTTTTGAAGCTTTTAAGAACTACGACGAGTCAGGATCCCCAAGACGTACCACGTGCCTGAAGTATTTGGTCCTTGCAAACATGTAAGAGAGACTTGGCTTGTGGATTTATTTGGCGTACAGTTGTGGGGTTGGAAAAGATTGAAAGTTTGTTTATTTAATTTCAGGCTTATGAAGTCTGGGATTAATCCTTTCGACTCGCAGGAGGCTAAGCCGTACAAAAATGACCCGGAGATTCTCGCTATGACTAATCTAGTTGTCAGCTATCAAAATAATGACATCAATCAGTTTGAATCAATCCTGAAACAGAACAGAAATAATATTATGGACGATCCTTTCATCAGAGAACATATAGAAGACCTGCTTCGAAATATCAGGACACAGGTAAGATCGATAGACGCAACTGAACCATTAAAAAATCGCCAGAGTATGTTGAATTATACGAATTTTTAACCTTCTAGGTGCTCATCAAATTGATAAAGCCCTACACAAGGATCCACATACCCTTCATTAGCAAAGAATTGAACATCGACGCTTCTGAAGTAGAGAGTCTCTTGGTCTCCTGTATTTTGGATAGCACCGTACGCGGTCGTATAGATCAGGTAAAGTGGACAGCCTTAAAATTGTTGATGTTCTCGCTTCCGCGAAAAAGATCCGAATTTCAACTCGCTTGTTTCAATTTTTCCAGGTAAATCAGGTTCTCGAATTGGACAAAAAGTCGCTTTGCGCCGCTCGTTACAACGCACTTGATAAATGGACGAACCAGTTACAGTCGCTGCACGTAGCGGTAGTCAACAAAATGTCGTAGTGACTAGTTTGAAAACTGTCTCTCCGTGTGATTTAAAACTATGAAATAATATTGTACCATAATACCAAACGATGATCGGAGTTGAAAAAAAGAACATCTCGACTCCACAATAATAAAACAAAAAACCTAACGTGATATTTTGGAAAATTATAGATGTATATTAAGATTATTTCAAACAATTCCTTATACATCCTGTCCTAGTAGAAAAATCACTCCCTACAATTATAGCATGAAATGCTAACACTGGTAACGCGCTTGAGTTAGTAATTCTAGCAGTAATCTACAATCTCTTAATTTAATAATACAGCTCCCCTGCAACGGCTATATTAATAATTCAGCCTTAGGTACTCATACCTAGGTATATACCTAGAGATTATAGTTTAGTCAAGAATTACGTCCGCCAACTTTCTAGTTGCCGACTTTTATGGTTTATTTATAACCTGAAGCTGGTGCAGTAATACATATTACCTGTATGGGGTATGCGGATTTTGGGATAGCCTGTATTCAGATATAGACTCATTAGTGAATTTTTTTAGCACTTGTTAGTTTTTTCTTTCGTCTTTTTTTCTTACTTTATGTTTCTCTCTTTTTTTTTTAGTTTTTGTATCTGTTTTTTATTTCTATCATACCAGGCGCTACAGCTGCAGAGGTAAAGAATTATTTATTTTTCAACACTCGAGTTCTTTTTTACTGCAATTTATTCCCCTCCTATGAGCACGCTAGAGCGTCCAACTATGATGGTAATTTTTTATATTTGAGTCGACGGATTCTAATTGGCTGACCGAAAGTGAAATTTTCAATCATACATGTACATTATTTGGTTTTTGGCCTAAAACTTGCACAAATCCAAAGGGGTATACCTCAGATTTTTTCCGATTCTGAGGTCAAATATCGACATTTTTTCAATTCAAGTTTTCTATGGTACTCTTGTGTATTTTGATCTCAGGAACACGAATCTGAAAGTTAAATTGATCTATCTACTGAATTGATCGTGTTATCGCCAATTTATCGCTCTGAAAAGTGAAAAAATGAAGATATCTCGATGGGATCCATTCCTAGCTTAATTTAATCAACGGATTCATGTTCCTGAGGTCAAAATACGTTAGAAAAGCATCATACGATCAATTTTAAAAATACTTTATTTTTGGCCCAAAAATCGAAAAAATCCAAAGGGGTATACCTTAGATTTTTGTCGATTTTTGGGTCAAAAATCAACATTTTTTTAAATCGACCGTAGGACACTTTTCTGACGTATTTTGACCTCAGGAACACGAATCCGTGAGCTAAATTGATCTATCTATGAAATTGATCAAGTTATCGCGAATTTATCGCTCCGAAAAGTGAAAAATTGAAGATATCTCAATGGGATTTATTCCTAGCTCAATTTAACTTGCGGATTCGTGTTCCTGAGGTCAAAATACGTCAGAAAAGTGTCCTACGGTCGATTTAAAAAAATGTTGATTTTTGACCCAAAAATCGACAAAAATCTAAGGTATACCCCTTTGGATTTTTTCAATTTTTGGGTCAAAAATGAAGTATTTTTAAAATCGATCGTAGGACACTTTTCTGACGTATTTTGACCTCAGGAACACGAATCCGCGAGCTAAATTGATCTATCTATAAAATTGATCAAGTTATCGCGAATTTATCGCTCCGAAAAGTGAAAAAATGAAGATATCTCAATGGGATTTATTCCTAACTTGATTTACTCGACGGATTCGTGTTCCTGGGGTCAAAATACGTGAGAAAAGTGTCCTGCAATCGATTTCAAAAATACTTCATTTTTGACCCCAAAATCAACTTTTTGTTTAACACGGTTTTATATCGTATTCCTATGTATTTTTAGCCCAGGAACCCGAATCTGCTGAATAAATTAGTCTAACTATCAAAACGATCTGGTTATCGCTCATTCATCCATAAAAGTGTAAACTATGCTCTTCAGGTCCTCATATCACATATGCTTTGTACTTACATCATCAGACATGTACAAAAAGTATGTTAGCAAAAGCGAACAGGCGTAGTAAGTTTCAAAAATACACGTATGAATGTCAGACGTAAAAAGCCTGCAGCTGCGAGAGGAAACGCGAAATGCTGACGCGCGCTCTAAAGATATGTGTGTAGGTCATAGCATATACATATAATATGTAAGAGTATAGAAGTGGAATAAGGGAAAAAGGGTAAAAGAGAAAAAGGAAAAGGGAACAAAAACAACGAGCACGTCACCCAACTGCGCCAAGCTCTTCAACCTTATAACCATATGAACCATTGAGGGTTGGACGGTCGGTCGGTCGATCATCTTTGCAGGGTCAGAGGTCGGACAAGGTTTGCGTAAGCCTTTCCGAAACTGCGTAACATTATACTGGATTTCCAGAACTTCGGATTTTACAATGTAGGTATAGATACCACAGGATCCGATCGGGGGCTTTATTCAATGTATACTGCGCTGACCGGTTTTCGAAACTCCTTCGGTCTGCCGCTGTGAGGGATTCTGAAATTCTTGCATTCATTTTTTTTTCTTCTGTTCCGCAGAGGTATAAAAAACATCATCGCTTCTCATGATATAAAATATTGTCATTCCTTTCCTCGCGTTTTTGATTCGAAGTCTCAACTACTTGAAAAAAACGAAAAAAGAACAAATTGCTTGAATCAAAATCCGGAAAACTGATTCACAAAAAATTCCCTTAGTGAACGAAATGTTGTTAAAAGTGCTACTGCAAAGATACAGGTTGTGCACGACGAGTGACGAAAAGCAAGCTGCATAGGTAGGTACATATAAGGTACATATCTACGCTCGAGATGATGATTTAAAAGTTGTGGATTTTCCTTGCGATTAAACACTTCTTCACGCATGCATAATATCCTGAGAGCTGGATAAATATGCCGTTTCACAAGAAAACGGAAGAGTTTGAGAAGAAGCGGCGAAGGGAGAGGAGATGCAGGGGGTAGGAAAACTAGAAATAAGTCAGTCTCTGCAGCCGGAAAATAACGCGGAAAATCTTTACTCAAATCTCAATCCCCTCCGCGCGTTTACATCCGTGTGCATGGGATTCGAAACAGCTGCGATAAAAAAGAAGAACAAAAAAGCAATAGAACGTGTTGTATTAACTTAAGGTTCTGACTTAGGCTTGATGATATTTTTAATCCCATTAAATCGATTGGCATATGACACGGTGAAAAACGCCGATTTTATGTCTTATTTTTCCGTACTTTTAGTTTTTTGAATTACGATTTCTTCGCTCTTCTCAGTTTTCACAAATCTAGAGTGACACGTACTAAACATGTATACGTAGATACCTATAATGTTTTCTCCCAGCTCCCATTCTCTCGAAGCTTTGATATTCAGCCGGCGTTTCGTTGCATGGCTATGTAAATGTTAGTTCTATACACGTGTGTGCCATTTAGATATGTATTCCCATATATACCTATGTACAGGGTAGCTAACCCTTGTATATGGTATAAGTAATGCTGGATACGTCTGGACGTCGCGTTTTCTCTGCTACACATACGTCCCGCATGCATACCATACATATTATAGAGTCCCTTATATTATAGACCACACCAAAAAGATTTCCCCTCGCCTGCACCCCTCGCGACTCTAAAGAGTAGGTACATACCCCAGAGGCACGATATCCCATACTATGTATGATGTATTTATTCACAACCCTCTCGTTTGTCTTTTGTTTTTGTATTTCGGAGGCGTTTAAACTTCTTCTTCATCTTCCATTTTCTTTCATTTCTTTTTCTATACATATAAACTCCCAGGAGAATTTACACCTGGTATACATCAGAGGCCAAAAAAATTTTGAATGAAAAAAAAAACAAATTAGGTATAAAAAAAAAAAAAAACGGGCGACTCGACCCCTCGAACCTTCACGCATCTTGATTTTTTTTAACGTTTTCGATCAATATTCTCATGATTTTAACTCAGATGTCTATCAGATCGTGAAGAGATTTTCAAAGAAGAAAAGTTCTGAAAAAAAAATGAAGCCGTTCGCATTGATTAGTAATATTTATTATCAGTACAATACAGCGCTGTATTATACTATTTGAAGAGAAGTTTGTCAATTAGCTATTATATTTGCGTATATACATAAAACTTTTCTATGACAATTAATACACCGCGAGGTTCATTCCGAACAAATACCTTTATACGAACTCTCCATTATAGAAAATTTCCCGCAATATTCGAGCTCTCCCGAATTTTACTTGTTCGAGTATCAACGTGGGTGTACACTGTAATTAATCCGTGGCTCGAATCTCCAGTTAATCAAGTTGATCGGTTAATAATCGCAGATAGATTAAAGAGTAGGCATAGATTTTATCGTTATAAAAGGAAAAGGGTGTGGATCGTGAGAAAGGTAGAAAAGTAGGAGGGGGAGAGTAACGCGTTTGTGGTAGTCTGGGGGCGATCAGTTCCTTCGGGATCAGAGCAACCGTTTAATCTTCGTCTCCCACTCTTTACGCTATTATACCTGTACCTCCTCAAGCAGTTTGCGGATGGAGCAATGAAGCACCCGCAGCTCTATAGATATATTCGAAAGAGAAAAGGGGGAGGGAAATAGGAATACGAGGGAAGCACTCTCGACTCTCTTCTCTCTGGAGGAGGAATAGAACGAAGTATTATATATTATAAAGTATAGACGTATATGTATACGAATAAAGTACATAGAAAACTGGAATGACGGACTTAGTTTTTGCCTCAAGTAAGGGAGGAAAAAAGAGAGAGAGGGAGGAAGAGAGGAGGAAAAGAGATGAGGGTAAGGATTCCGGGAAAAGGGACACGGAAAATAGAGTTTTCACTTAAATTAACTTTCTTCCCGGTAGAAAGGAGGAGGTAGGAGAAACCTCGCCGAGCGAACGCGCGCGGGACAACTTTTATCAAAAGGGGTCCGCATCAGGCACAACGACGTGATCCTCTGCAACGAGTATATACATATAATATGTATAAGTATATATTCCCTGCTATATATGTATCGCAAAAGAAGGTGAAAATCTGCAGAATTTTGTCGAGCACAAAAAACTAGATTACTATAATTGGACGGATTTTGTTGAATATTCGTCGGCAGGTACTTCTGCGAATTTTCATGATACGAGAAAACCCTAATCTGTATGTAATACCTGTATCGATACAAATGGAGATTAATATCATATATAACCACATGTTACTAACTCCATATAATATACCTATATAGTGTTGTATGGTGTGCATATGCAGTTGTGCAAGAGTTTTGCCGCGCTGTTTTAGATTTGCTGTACACATGCAGTCACCGCGATCGGATTTTCATTAGCGTTGCGTGGTTGCTGTTGCCGGTGCTGCAAGCTGCAAGCTGCAAGCTGCAAGCTGCAAGCTGCGAGAGCTGCAGGAGCTGCAGGAGCTGCAGCGAGCAACGCCGACTATACAACCCACCACCATACGCCGCACCGCGGCTTGGTTACGATTAAATAATTGCTTAGTCTATGCAATATCAAAGTTTTATTATACCTCTCTTGCGCCCGCAGTACACCAACAAAGAATTTATACGGCGACCTATACATGTATACATGTATTTACGGTACATAGGTACGTGTAGGTATAACAATAGTTTAATACAATGCAAGGGAAAATTGGAGACCAACGCGAAAAGCTCAGTATCTAGAAATTATATTCTCGCATTTAAGCATACCATATATTTCACACGTATGCGCGGTTATTTTTTTTCAAAGATAGATATGGGAGGGAGGAGAAAAAATAATTCCCACAGATCCGAATCGAGTGAACATATAAATAGAAAGATTTATCGAATGAACGAGTCAACGATCAATAGAATCTCAGTCGATATGACTTCGATGAAAACTTAACCCGGTGCACCTGGAATCCTACCTAACCTGACTTGGATTTTACCAAACCTAATACATGCATACATGCATCACCGAAGGTGTGTCTATCGATCGATGTCTCTAAGATATTTAGATGCATGGATTTTGGGATTAAATTTAAACTTTGCAATTAGTAGAATTATTGGAAACTCATCCTTTCTCTCTCTCTCTCTCTATCTCTCTCTCTCTCTCTCTCTATCCCTTACTATTTCTCTAGTCTCTATTTAGGCGGCAGGCGCGTTACGTCGCGTCGGCCTGCAGAATAGCTAGAAAGTTTGTTTCGCTGATTCAGACACCACAATATAGTTGGGTATAAGCACATCTGCAGCAGACCACACTCCCCTTGCCTTAAACCGTCTCGCCGCAATTCCACCACAAACTTATACCACGTTCTTGTATGCGCCTCAAAATGATATCGATGGGGGTAACCCATAAAAACGAAAATTTGATGCTGCCGAGGATATTTTTGACTTCCGAAAAATAAAGCGAACGATAAAACACGGCGACTACTCTTATTTTTCCGTGTGCACATTATTCAGATCCTTCCATATTATATCCGTACAGCAGATATAATTGTTTCTACCAGGTTCATTTGCAATGAAACGCGAAAATGATGGCGCCGTAGTTGCTCCTGGGAATTGTAGGGAAGTGATAGGGAAGAGCGGGTGTGTATCCGTGTGAAGTTGTACCTTAGCCTGTGTACTCTATTGTCTATTGTGTATTTTGGAATAGTGGTTTCAGCAGGTCTTGAGGTGGAATTTGCAGTAGCGAAGTAGAAACAGCCGCAGTACGTATACCGCCATAGGATAAGGACTGAGTAGAAGGCTATATCACGTCTGTGGCTTTGATTAGCTAAGCTTATGATTAATTATTGCACCCTCTGTCCCGCTCCGTAACTCCCCGTTTCCACATATAGCTCTCTCTCTCTCTCTTTCTTACTTCCTCTCTACAGACACACACTCTAATTCTATCCAACTAGATATGCACGAGTACCATCTGTACTTGACATTTACATGTTGCTATCTACATGTAAACGATATACATGTGCCAGGACGACTAAGAAACATCTACAGAGACATTCGTAACGTGAGAAACCCCTCCGCTTCTAAAGCTACATGTCACCGGATTCACCCTATATACGAGGTAGGATAAAAAACGATAAATAAATAAAGAAATAAAATGGAAAAAAAAGACGAAGCTATATGGGGTTGTTTCTTTTTTTTTTTTATGAGGTGAATAAACATGATATAAAACAAATAAAAGAGGGAGTTAAGGAGTAATAGTAGCTACGGTGGCGGTGGGGGAAGTTTAACTGACAAATCGCTGTCAACACCAGCTGAGGACAGCAACGCGACAAATAAAAAAGAAGAGGGGGGAGAAAAAAAAGAAAGAAAGTGGAGCTCAAGCTCGCGGAAAATATAAGGTAACTTATATAACGTGGTATATAACCGTAGAAATTCGGGCGGATGGGGTGATTCTTGCTTCTTAGGTTTTCGCTTTCGTTCTTCCCGCTTATTTCTCGCCATTTATACACAAGGAGACACTGATAGGGAGGAAAGTAAAGCAGTAGGAGAGAAACGTAGGGGGCAGAAGCAGCCGCAGCTTGCTATCTCTTTAACCGCAACATACACCCCCGAAAGACATTTTGATCTTGTTTATAAAGGGGATAATATTGTCCCCAGGAACTGAAAGGACCCCCTTCAGGATATGGACAATATTTTCAACACCCCCAACAGCTACCTACCCTGTACTGCAGGTATACAGTGTCAGACTCCTGCACCTTAAGTGAGTTACGGGACAGAGTTTGCTTTCTTATTCCTTTATTTTCACAGTTTCTTTTTTCGTTTGTTTATTTATTCATTTATTTTTATTTCTTCTTTCTTTCTCTTGTCGTCCACCTCCCCCTCCCCCCTTTTTTTTAACGTATTTTATCGTCCGTTGCGATGTTGGAAAAAGAAGGACAACATTTTTTATCCGTACATACGAGGAAAAATAGAAGATTTTGAATTGACTGTATTTTTTCTTTGGTCCTCTGACAAAGGAGTAAAGAAAAAAAAGCATCCCATAGCGGAATTCGGCTGAAACACGACGATGGGGAAGCGAACAAGGGGGTGAGAAAGCGTCGTGAAAGATAGATACATGAGGAAGAAGAAAAAGTAAAGAAAGCTAAATTAGAAGAGGTCAATAAAATAAGAAACAAAATGAAACAAAAAGTGAAGGGAGAGAGAAAAAAAGAAAGAAAATGATCAAGACGCTTCCGGTACGATTGAATTTTCCGAACTCCCTCTTCCTACCCCTTCTTTTTCGCGACCTGCGACCGAAGTAATGTGATAAAGAAAAGGTGTAACTGAACTTCCTGTATACGTTATACATATATCGAATCTATACCTATATAAATAAGGTGAGAAAATTTCCCGAATAGGGGATGAAAAAAGGGAGATGATTCAGCTAGAAGTAAAAAATTCAATTGTCTCGTATAGCTAGCAAGTAATTTGTGACGCGACCTAATTGGCAGTGATTATGAAGTTTCGAGATAAATGTGTAGAGGGAAAAAAACTGATGAGAATGAAGAAAAAAAGATGAGTGAAAGAAAGAAAAAGGAAAAAAGAAAATAAATTTATACGAGAATAAAGAAAAGAAGCGAAAGAAAAAAAAAGGAAATGATAAAAGAGTGGTGCCTGCACGGATGCGAGGAGAGATGAAACGCAAATATACTTCCGGAGCGATTTAAATTTTTTTCTCGCGATACCTTTCTCTCTTATTTTTAGTTTTTCTTTTTTTTTTTTCTCTATCCCTGCCTCGTTCTTTTTGTTCTTGGCGATTTTTTTTACTCACGCCTTCCCATGGAGTCTTTCAACCTGCATAAGCGGCGCACCACCGTGATCACAATCCCGTTCTCTTTGCCCCCTTGCAAGGGCCTTTTCTTCCTCTTTCTCCTCTGGGATATACCTACGGGGAACCTTGGATCCCGGAAAAAGCCCTGCCAAGAGCCGAAGAGCTTCAGAGAGCGAATCCCTAAGCCACGCACCCACCTTTTCCCACACAAATATCCTCTCTCAAGATATCCACCTCATGTCGCGGTATGCAGGGCTATGTGTTATCGTAACACCCCCAAACACCCGAACTACCACCATCGCATCTCACGCAGTGAAAGAAAAGGCAAATAAATGATGGCGAAAAGAGAACCTGGTGGAGGAAAAGAAAAAAGAAAGAAATAATGTTGCGCGCGATAATTTATAGAACGATTATCTTAGATTTTGGCAAGTATCTTTTTTTTTTTTTCATTTTTGATTTGGTGAAGATCCGCATTGCTACAAATAGGGAGAAATAGGGAGAGCTAGAGTTCTCTCTCTTATCTCATTTCACCTCATACTCCGTTGTGTTTGTTTGTTTGTTGTTGGTATCCTTTCACTCAACCCGCACCGCGACTTGGAGGAGTTAAAGAGGCACCTGTGTCTCCAGTTTACCACCACCGACTAGGCTCTTCTCTCACCTTACAGCCGCTTCCTCAACGCTTGTTTGTTTAATCTCCATTCTACTAATATTCTAGGCACAGTTTAGTCACGCTTTATTCATGTAGAGGTTCGCGGTGAACTATAGACACACATCAGACACATTTCACCCTTTCTTACGAGTCTCTAGGGATCAGAATTGTTCCACACAGGGAAGACCAAACGCGACATTATAACGCGTACGAATATCAACGCACACAGGGACTGTGAAACCTGAAACAGCACTTTTCGGTGCTTTTTTTTTTACTACTCACTTTTTTAATTCCTTCTCTTTTCGAAATACACCCTCTCCATAAAGCGTGGAATTTAAATTTAAAATTTCAACATGGCGCACTGTATAGTTTAAGCTAGAAACTGAAGGAGTTAATAAAGATTCCTTGTTGGGATCCGCCAGCGCGAGTGGTCGTTAAGTTTTAAGTGTCAAGTTTTGAGCTGCTTTTCCATCGTCTCGGAAAATTTTCCCAGGAGTACCGATTTCGATTTAAAGCGCGTGGTGGTAGTGGTTGAGGTGAGAAATGAATGAGGCTATGATACTCTTACTATCTGTGAACATGGTTCTCAGATACTTTGTCGAAATGCAACAAACCTTAGACAGTTTTGTACAGGTTGAGGGTGGGGAGGTCTGCATCATGAAAGACTGTAAAACTTGATCTGCAGTGGAAGGCTCGGGCTAGAGGGCTGAAACTTTTCGAATGTAAATTAATTAAAAATTTGTTTGAAAACAAACCGAAACAACAAATTAAACATCCAACACCCAGAGCCTCGACGCCTGTCCCAGCTGTACCCGGCAGAGTGTCACTCTAGATACGCTATATGATTTTGGTATAAAAAAAGTCCAAAAGTACGCTCGAAATCTGAACCTTGTAACGCAAACGACGTAAAGTGAGTGAAAAATTTGAGAGTATTGAAATATTGAATTTTCATTTCTGGTGAAATTTTTCCATGGAGTTGAATGAAATATCGACGCTATAATTAGCAAATTGTCTAACTCCATTTTTGTAAATTTTTCAGGAGAGCCAAAAAATATTCCTCACTAGTGAGGAAAAACAAAAATACTTTTCCACACTAGTGAGGAAAGTAAAAAATGACTTTACTTCACTTTCCTCACTAGTGAGGCAAAACAAAAATACTTTTCCACGCTAATGAGGAAAGTACAGTAAAGTATTTTCCCTCACTAGGGTGGAAAAGTATTTTCCCTCCCAGCATCGGGATTGAAAGTTTATTTTTAATCCCAAAATCGGGATTAAGAATTTATTTTTTGGAGTTAGACAATTTTTATCCTGAATTTTTAAAATCAGATGAGGAGTTGGACAATTTTCGTGCGGCAACTTTTCGAACTGAAAAATTTGAATGAAACGCTTACTAAGTTTAGGGCATATGGAGAACGATATTTCTGAACAGAGAATACAAGGAAATGATTTTCAAATGAAAGTGAGACACTTTTCTACTGAGAGTATCGATACGTGGAACAGAATGAACGTTAACCAGTTATCGGAACCAAGAGTGTCGTTTTGCAGTGTCTTCCTGAAGACGTTAGCTGGTGTGGTGATTGTTTGTTAAGTTTGCTCAAAGATTTTGCTATCAGCTCTCGGATTTAATCGACCAATATAACGTCGAGGGTTTGGCAGTAGGTACTGCGCTCGATGGTTACGACGTTGAGTTTCTGATTGAGTTTCAACCGCATGCAAACGAACGAAATTCGCACCCCAGCAGCACCTCTCACCATTCCACTCTGGCGCGGCGGTGTCCGCTCGGTCCTGTTTAAGATAAACTTAACGAGGATTAGGCAATACGTGATTCTACGCAGAGGTGCGGGGTTTGTTTTGATAGGGAATATACACCCTGGGATTACCACCAAATTACACAGGATTACCAACAGGAGGTGTTCCCTTCCTCGTACCCTGGTGCTCCGCTACGGATGTCGCCATTATTGTCGTTCCAGCCACAGACCAGGGATGATTTTCAGCCCCGGTAACGTACATAGAAACTTTGCCATATTCGTTGACGCTCATCAAAGAAATCAGAGTACTCTGAAAACGGGATAAAACGTGAGGGTTTGAGAAATCCAATGAAAAGAGAAACAAATAAGACAGGAATTGAATATAAAGTAAATAAAATATCGGCACCCAAACAGCAGAAATCTAGACATGAAAGGGGTGAAAAGAGGAAGGGGGGAAGAAAAAATATAAAATAGGGGAATAGGGGCATGAAAAGGAGCCGGGGTTAAAAGTTAAAGACGGGATCGAGTAGGAGCTGTAAGTCAGTCTCGTGTTTCTGGATAGCCTAACTATAATGTACGTCACGTCGGGGTTCTGGATTACATTTATACCCCCAGTAGCAACCGAGGGCTACCCTCGGGTGTATCCTCCCCGCACCTCTTTTCCCTCTTCCTCTCCTTCATCTCCTATCCACCTTCTCCGAACCCTGCAGGGCGTTTGAGCCCGAGGGGCCGATGCGCCAATACGTGCCTATAATCTCCACCGACTCTTGCTACGCGGCCTTTCACATGCAACATGGCGTCGTTTTCATTCTACTGAAGTTGGATGCACGCCGTACGCTCGTAAGAACACAACGTCACACAGAGTCAGCGAGCCATCGTATACGGGTCCTTCGAGGAGACGTTTTAATTTTCTATTCTTTTTCCGTACGGTTTCCAGGGGTAGTTTTCCACTCACTTATGACGTTATAACGTATATATATGTAAGATATACTTACAGCAAAAGCAAAAGCAAAAGCAGAAGGCTGCTTTGGAGGGTAGGAATTCTCTGGGTTTCGGAGGGTTACGGGCTGTAGATCTCGGGTGTCTTACTACTACCTCCCATTACACCCAGGGGATCCTTAACCCCTGAGCGATGGCTCATCCATGCCATTCCACGCCATGCTCTGCCCTCGCACCCACCTTATATATATCTATATACACATATATACCTGACTCGCACAGCTAACATTTTTATTTTACAATTTAATCGCGGTTTATATCGTACCCCCGAGATCGGGACATCGAACGATCAAACGTATACAACCCCCTTCCTACCCTGTCTCGACTCACCTCGTATAAAATTCTTCAAGGACATGAGAAAAAGGAATAAGAAGAAGAAAAAGAAGAAGAAAAAGGGTGTCTGTCAAACCGGAATTAAAAACTGGGTGAATCCTCGAGTGAAGATCTACGGTTTTTTGGGTGTGTGTACGAATATTCATTAGAAAAAAATGAAAAACGAAATAACAATTGCCTCGTAAATTTTTGAAAGCAGAGAGAAATGCACTTGCGTGGTGGTGAAATTTCATTAGTGTATATTTTCAATGAACTCGGTAGAGACAAAAAAAATTAAATAAATTAAAAAAAGCTCAGAATACTAATTCCGCGGTTTGAATCGCGGGTATTGCATTAATTCGATTCTCGGAACACTGTTGGAAACTACATGTGCCATGGGACTGTGTCGGCGAATCGCGAGAGCCTCTTGGCTGCCACCCCCGTGTTCGCGCAGGGTTGAATATTTTCTGAACGTACTTTTCGCATAGTTTATATATACGGGGTGATATATGAATATTTAAAGGGGATGTAAATTGGGAATTAACTATTGATAAAAACAAACCACAGCGAGAAGGAAACGGGGGGTTGGTTAGGTTTAGTCGGCTTTAAGTCCCCGTCGTAAGTCAGCGACTCTGTGGTACGTTTGCACATATAGACACGTATACATACACAGCTGATATGATGTGAAAGTTTTGAAATTCCCTGTAGCTCGATCCACCGCGCGTTTCGAACTGTTGTTGTTTCTCTGCCCTTGTGCACAAACACATGGCACACCTAATACCAATACCATGGATACGTGTTCCTATAAGCCTGCGAGTCGCGTAACAACGTCGCTCGATCATTGTCGCTTTAATTATTGTGGTCATTACTGACGTACAGTTGTATAATTGGACCTCGGTGTTCGGACGTTGTTGCACGTGCACCACCACTCTACAATATATAATACCATCGGACAACGCCACAGGGTATACACATTCGCAATATGCCTTTACTTTAATAAAGTCAAATCCAGATAAACATGACAACACCCCTCTACAACCTGCACAAACTTTTGAAAATATCTCCACCATCTCATATCGTGATGGAAATTTTTCGTTTTTTTTTTTTTTCTTTGTTTTTTCAACGACGAGTATCTGACCGCACAAAAAAAAAATCTCATTATAAACCCATAACTTTTTCCCTCCCACTATACAGATATATATTCCCCTTTTTTTAATAACGAAAAACTAAATCAAAATAATTATTGATCGATAATAATTGAAGGAGATGATCATATAATTGAGTTAATTTTCAAATGTAAATCAAAGTTCTCCGTTGGTAAATATGTATAACGTGAAATACATACCCTTGTGATTCGCGTATACGGTATATATATACGTACACTATATTCCTCAGGATTTTTCTGTGCTTTTTCATCTGTCAATTTCCCACGCTTGCAGATGTTCGGTATACTATATATAATACAGTTGCGATTGTAGGTATATAAAATGTATGTACAGTGCTTTCGTGTGTATATACATATACGTATGTGTATATTATGTGTATAGCAATATACGTGTACATATATATATTTATACACACACAAACTCTTTCTGTAGCACGCTGGTTATCTCGACCGTTAAGTTAATCCCTTAATTGAGCTTTTGAATAACTCGAGCGATTTAATTCTCAAGCGTTGCCGGAAAAAGCTGGAAAATAAAACGCTATTAAAAAAAAAAAAAGAAAGAAATAAAACAAAAAACTAAAAACAGGCGAAAATAAAAAAAAGATATAAGAAACAAAAAAAAAAAAAGCAAAGGCAACAATTTCCCGAATTAAAAAGCTATCTAGGCTATGTCTCATCGGTTTAGCAAAATTCATCGCAAGCGTCCAGGATATTATTATATCCTGCAACTATGCGTGGAATGGACGAATAAATTGTATGTGCACTATAAAGGTATATACATACATATACATACATGGAGGTACGCGCGGATATTTACATATGAATAAGTATACGCTGTAATGTAACATATTGTGTAGCGTTTTCACGACAAGGATCAGTTAATTTTGGTTGTGCAACGGGTAACAGCATGCGGTGCAAGCTCTTGTAGTTATACACCTACTGTACCTAACGTTGTGCTGTAGTTAATAAGCGAACCTGCACCAGAAATGGGATCTGGTGCTACTGCAGGGCGTGTTAGGTGCAGGCAACGCGGGCAACGCGGGCTCGGGAGCGTAGGGCTGCCGGACTCTGGAGGTCCCTGAAGTCATTAGCTTTCCACAATAGGAGAGTAGGAGAGCTTGCGATACTGCCTATGCAGCTTATACCCAGGCTACAGCTACTCCTGCTGCCTGCTACTATAACGCCACAATCGCTTTTGCCGGATTTCGGATACGATCGGCTCAAAAACCCCATGGAAACCGGAATCCGTGGAATTGGTTTCACATGGGTTTGGATCAAACGAGTCGCAAGTTCCTCTAATAACTGATATAATTATACAGTGTATCGGAACACCCGAAAGCACATGGAAATTAAGTTGCAGTATAAAAAAACCGAAAAAAAAGAACATGATTGATCAAAATGAACAGCTGATGAACCTTATGTATGTTGATTTTTAGAGCGAGATTTTTTTGGTAAAAACTATCAGCGTTTCATTGATTTTTTGAATTCTATGAAAATTAGCACAATTTTCATGAGCTGAGTGGACGCAAAGTGCAGCTTTTAAAGCATTTGGTACGCGTTCGATTTCAACCTTGGGAATTTCGTGGTGCACCTGAGGATATGATCGTTTTCGTTCCGATTTATAATTCTATCTTGAATATTAGCGAAAGTATGATAAAAATGTGAGTCTGGGAATAAGGAAGAGGCAAATTCCCGAGCATATATTACCGCACCTCCTGATAATTTCTCATTTTCTCTGACCTGAAATTTTCCGGATATCGCGACACTCGATCCCCGTGTAATTCTTGCGGTTATTCTGAATTCTTTCCGATCCCAACGATCGGCTTTCCATATAATACACGTTATCATATTTCGTACATATGTATACCTACATACCTCGTACACCTCGTACAAAAGTTGATATACGAAAAGATCGTTGATCCTTGAACCTGAGGGATGTGGAAATTCGAAAACTTGTATATATCAATACTGGACGCACGCAGTACAATATTGTAGACCCTCTTGAAAAGTTGTGATCTCCTCGTTCGTATCCCGTTTTGAAAGCAGGAGAATTCAGGAATAGCTGGTGGTAGGTGGGGGGTGGCCAGGTACATATAAGGAAGTTGAAGCATCTCATATATACATGCGTGATCCCTGATAAATATGTTATTGAGGAACCGGATATACCTACTGTATAGTAGCGTTCATGCTTCCTTCTTTTGACGAGGATTATCCTTGCGTGTCACGCATCCCCTTCTCTCTTCCTTTTCTCTCTCCATCTTCCAAAGTCTCTGCAGCAACGCACGTGGAAACCAAAAAAAAAAAAAAGGTGAAATACTCACGTGTATTGTACAAGGGAGAGAAAAAAAGGAAATAGATGAGAGAATATATTTCTTCAGTCAATATTTATCGAGTACCTTTTTCCTCCCCCGTCCTTTCACCCTTCTTCCTTCTTTTATTTTTTTTCATCTTTCTATATCCTCGTACCATCTCTCTTCCATCATCCGGAGTATCTCTTATTTAAATCCGTCCGAAGTAACGTGGTTTATACCTATACGCGCACGCGTCAAAAAAAAAAGAAATTAGATTAGTCGGTCGACAATTATTTTAGTATGAATTTTCATTCTGAAAAAAAAAAAAAAGAAAAAAAAAACTTTTCATCAACGACATCAATGGAAAATGAAAAAATACGGATATGGAATGATTCTCTATAGGTATCTCGTTGGATCGAAGGTTGGACTCAATAATTCCACTTCCCACCTTTCGTTTCCGGCGATATATCGAAGCGTGCAGCGATCTATAGAGTTATATAGTACGCTTCCGTAAAATTTGTAATTCCTTTGAACTCCGCTCTTCTCCCAGTTTCTCTTTTTCCCCTTCTCTATATGTATACCCCATAGCACATTTATTTGCAAACGAAAATTTTATACATATATATATGACCGAATACATATATGTATAATGCATATTACACACAGTACCACCTATACATATCCGCTACTGTGTGAAGGTGGTGATGGGTTACACGGGATAAAGGTGCGGAAAATGAATAAAAAGGAGAAACAGAGAGAAAGAGTGAGATCGGGGGGAGGGGGAGAGGGTGTTGAAAAAAAGAGCACATCGTCTTCGTCGAGCTAGGGACATTATCATTTATATGAAATCCTGCCATCACCGCACAGCCAACACACACCAAAATATCCTCTTCTTCCTCTTTCTTTTCGTACTTTTTTCCTTTTCTTTATTTGCACGCGTATCCTTATGCATAGTCAGCGCGGTGCCGATCACACCTCAAACCCACCTGCTACCTTTCAAACCCCGCGTACTTCGCGCTTATTATTTTTTATACCGATCAACCTCACCACGTAGCCCGCCCGCACCGCCGTGCACATTATGCGATGACATGAATTCTCTTTTCCCTTCATTTTTTTAATTCTTTTTTTCCTTTTCCGTTTTTTTTTTTTGATCTTTTTTCTGTTCATATTTTTTCTTTTCAATCTTATTATTTCGCTGAGAAAACTAATTTGTTTCTTTGGTTTTCTTTTCTCTTTTTTTTTCGTTTTTTTTCACTCGCATTAATTTCATTCCATATCTCTGTACGTATAACATACCTATACACCTACACCTATACACGAACAACTCATCGCTCGTTCTTTTGTTTTCCGGATAATCGCGTATTGTATCCGAAAATAAATAAAAATAATTAAAATGAAAACGTGAGTTTTTATTTCTTGTTTTTTGTTTTTCGTTTAATTCGAACTGAAAAAATTAATCCAATTAATTCAACTCACGATAGAGATCGTATGAGGTCGAAACGTATGCGGTCGGGGCTTTTGTAGAAAATTATCACATTCCCAACCTAATTGGTCGCATGAATCCAATGGAAGAGATGGTCGTAATAAATGATGATAATTGTATTAATTATAGAAATCAAGGAATTAATCGATCGTGTATATTATGACGTATAATAATTGCAGGTATAGCATATCCATATATGTATACAGTGTATATTATATATGGAGCAGTCGAAATTTTGCAGGTTAATGATTTTCTCTTTTCTTTTTTTTTTGTCTTTTTTTTTTCTTTACCTTCTATTATTATAACAATAATATTTGCATTATACATACCAATATTTACACATATATTTATATGTGTATACAATAATATAATAATAATAATAAATCTTATTCGTATCTCCATTCATTTCAATTCACTCAATTAAATATATATATATATTATATTATATATATATGTATGTATATATATATAACGCGGTATAACGACGAATATAATAATTTGTATATTGTTCATGTATTCCTTTTTTTTTTAATTTAAAATTTTTTTTCTTTATTTCTTATCAATTATAAACTATTATATACTAATATTATTATTATTATTATCATTATTATTTACATGATACATTAAAAGCGTACAATATAACATGTGTGTAACGTACATATATGTATGTGTATAGGTATAATATATAATATGCAATAAAACTAATATATCTTGCATATTTTGAAAAAAAAAATTTCTTTCTTGAAACAAAAAAAGAAGAAAAGAAAATTATGTACTTTATAATACAACGAATAAAAACACATACACGCGAATATATGTTACGTATATTTAAACATTATCATTATTATTATTATTATTATTATTATCGTTATAATTATAATTATTATTTATGTTTATTATTATCAGTTTACGAGGTTTATACTTAATTATTATACTTAATGATGTTTTTAATTATTAATTTTTTGTTTTCTCTATAAAGATGAGACATTCATGGTACAACATAACTACAATATATCATTCGATCATATGTATATATTATATAATTTAATTTTTTTCATTTCAGCTGTAGGTAATTATATTAATCATGTATACGTAATTAGTTTTTTATAATTGATTCTACGCAATTTTTCATTAAATATATATATTTTTTTTTTCCATCGGATTGTTTCGATTCAAACAATTCGATAGGTAGAATATATATAAATGTATATATTGACTAGATTTTGGGTTTTCTGTTCTTTTTTCTGTTTTTGTTTTTTCAATTACCACCCCCTCTCGGAATCCATCACATGCACCGCTCGCTACACATTTCTCGAATAATTAAATATTGTTGACGTACAAATTATATTATTGGAGATAATTAAATTATCCCGATATAATTAAACACGGCGTATTATATGATATATGTAACAATAATAATAATTATACATATTTATAACGTCGAACAACGAAGCGAAACTGATTATTGTAATGCGAAAAATTCATGACGACGATAATAATCGATGAACAATAATATCATGATTTTTCTATTTTTTGTTTTTCCTTCCTTTTTTTTTTATTGGGTATTTTCTTCTTTTTTTTTTTTTTATTCAATAATTATTATTCAATACGATTATATATATGTACAATGTATGTAACCCTTCAACCCCATATTTTATATAGCATATGCATATCTTTAGACAATTTTATATTGACGCATTCACTAATTATTATTCTATTTATTCATATTTATATCCATGTCTCGGTTTATTGATTTTCTTTTTTTTTTAGCAATTTATTTTTATTGTTCTTCGACAAAATTATTACTTACCGTGTACGTGATTTTCCGGTTTTGTATCACGTTTTCAATGTTCATTTTTCGTTTTACTATTTAGTTTTTCTTTTTCAATCGTTTTTTTGATTTTTTTTTCTTCACTCCTTTGGCACTTTTCCTAAAAGATTTTTTTTAATTTAATTCTCTTATTTACAGCTCACACGATATACGTCATATATATGGTATATTATGTAATTATTTAAATATATAATTAGGTATTATAATAGTGTACGATACCTATAGTACATACATGGATTTATCAAGCGAAATGAACACTGCGATCTTTCATACTTTTCAAGATTTCAAATATAAAATGAAAATATATAATTATGACGTTAGTTTTTCTTTTTTTTCCTTCTTTACTATCTTTTAATGATTTTCATTCTAAAAATCTTAGGGTTATCATCGTCATTATCAATACAATTAGTTATCATTACTCGTTCTTATAATTAGGATCATTATTGTTAGCTATAATTATTACTCGTCGAGAAAAAACACGATAATTTCTTTTCAATCTTCATCATTGTTTGTTCGTTTTCTTTTTGCTTTTTTTCGATGATCGTCATAATATCGATACACACATATCGTATTTATTTAATTATTGAATTTATGTGTATCATCAATTGTTCTAATTAATTTTTTCTAGCTTTACAATTTGACTGTAGTAACATCGTCTTATAGTATATATATTATATCCTATTTATTCATTTAGTCGATTCATCATATTGTATTCTTATCGAATAAACTTGAACAATATACAATAAAATTACATTGAATTATTTACAAATTTTTTGTTTCGTTTTATTTTATATATTCTTTTTTTTTTCATTTTTCCTTTCACCTACCTTTGCTCTCTTTTTGTTTCTGTTTTATTTTGTTTAATTTCTTTTTTTATTATACACATACTTTTTGTCGATGATCGTACCACGAAGAAATGAATTTTTCATTTCACATTTTCTTATAATTTTTTTTTTTTCTCCTAATCATTTAGTTTTTTTTTTGTATAATTTTTGCTTTCCGGAATGATGTTCACAAATATTACATATACATGAATATGCCATATTATAAAACCTATAATACACACGTTATTATAATTAACATAGTTTGATTAATTCTTTTTATTGAGCACCGAAAATTGATTTTATTATAACAATACGAGAATGATAATAATTTTTTCATTTATTTGATTTTATTTTGGTTTCCAAAATTTTATAAAGCCAATCGGGTATAATTTATATCCAAATTAACGAATCGATTCAAATCAATGCACATGCTAATTTTATAGCATGTAATTATTCAGTAATTGAATAATTAATTAATCTTGCTCATGGAAGCAAGTTCAAAGAAAAAAAAATTTGTAAAAACACCAAATAACGAAAAATAGAAACAAATTTTTTGTTTCATAGTTCATAGAATATTATTATACGTAATATTGTATATTATAATATATACTTTATAAAATACGTGATAATACTTTCAACTTGTTTTCGTTTTGGCTTTGGTTTTTTATAATTGTTTTTTTTTTTTTATGTTTCTTAAATTCTTTATGATACAATGATAATTTTTTTTCTGCTTTCTTTCATTCATTAAACCTACGTGTAGTAAATTCAAACACCGCCCGATGTACGTGTCGAATATATCGACAGTTTATAAAATCTCCACCGATCGACGCCTCGTCTATTGAATAAAACCGAGTGATTTTTTTCTGTTTTTCTTTTTCGACTCTGCGTTCGTTCATCGTTTGATCCCATTCAGAGATGATCGATTTTTAGAATGCGAATAAAAGACAAGAGAAAAAAGAAAAGTGATATTTAATACGTAGGAAACATGATGTATGTTTTGTTCGAAATTTTTTTAGCAATGACGATGAGAATCGCTAATTTTTTTTTTCACCCCCAGTTTACGGTCCGACGAATTCGCCCGCGGATAATTGTTGTAGAATTTGATAAACAATTTTGTTCGGGTCTGCGTAGGTAGGTATATATGGATATGTAGATTAATTAAGCCGACGCGATAATTCGGTGAATTATATTAATCGTATCGGAATCGAAATTTTGAAATCTCCGATTTCGAATTCAGATATGAGCTTTGTATTAGCGGGCATATAATATGCAGCATCTGTTATTTTTGATGATTCGAAAATGAGAACCGCTGCTTTTGGCTGCAGGGATTCATTAAGGACGTTATATCAATCGAGCAATTAATGATCGCGGGGTGGGATTTCCCCCTCCCCCTCCCCCTCCCCCTCCCCCCCTATCCCCGTGTACATCGCTGGTAATTTATACCAACCCTATAAGCTGCAGTGTGCACCCACCCAGTAGCCATTATGCATTGCTTTGGGTATAACTATATAACGAATAGCTCGCAGGGACAATATCAAAACCGGTTGTCATCGCTCGGATATCCTACCCGCCACTATGCTAACCTGCAAATAAAATGTCTAACGTTCAGTTTAACCCACGGTTCGTATAACCCGACAATAATAAATCTGCAACCGACCACCCTCTCTCTCTCACTATATGTCACTGCAGATCGTTACAAACGACTACCGACGTTCAACCAGGCAGCAAAAAGCCCACGATATAAACACTTGACAACAACGACGACACGATACACATCAACCCCCCACACCCCCACCCCCACACCCCCGCATAGTTGTACCCAAAGGGATCGTGCGGCTTATCATTTTCATTCAACGATATCATTTAGATTTCATGTAATTTTCATAGAGATTCATCGCGTATACGAGAATTATCCTTAATTTTCGTTTTTCTTTTTCTTTTTTCTTTCCGCTTTCGTTTCGTTTGTTTTTACGATATTCTAATGGGGAGTAAAATGGCGGTTAAAAGGGAGAAAAGAAGTTGGTAGAAAGGGTTAGAAATGAAAACGTCAACTTTCGGTTGGAATATTTGTTGTTATTATTATTGTTATTGTTGGGAAACGTCCGACTCTGTTACGGTGTCCCGCACCCTTTCAGGAAACAAGAGCAAGGGAGAAATGGGGTGATATTTTGCAGAGTAAGCCGCACACACATACGTATATAGTATATACTATAGAGATAAATTGCAGAGTTGAAATTTTCGAGTTAATTATTGTTATTGTTGTTATCATTTTAATATACATCTTTTTTATATTTATCATATATAGTATATATTTCGTACCCAAACCGCGTGCGAATAAACGTCACTGTATACAAGGGGGTTGTTACGATACTCCTATATATAATATATATATGTATATCACATAGTATGCGTATAAACACAATGATTAATGCGCGTTGCTTAAACGTGAAACTGATGTGAATAATTATGGGGGTTTCCCGACTACAAAATTTACTAAGGGGTTGCTGTCTAATAGAGTCGAGTCTATCGCGACCCATACGTAGGTATATAGTCGGTGTTGACTCAAAACGACGAGGAACGCATGCCAAGTTTAAGTTTATCGCATTTTAAAAAACAACCCCTTAGATACATAACAGTCTAGTCTAATTATTATGCGCGGATTGATATCCGGATGAAACACGGAGCATTTGTTTAATTTTCCTTTTTCTCTTCTTCTTTTTCTTCTTCTTCCACAGACGACGCGTTTCAGTGTCAAATTAACTTTAATTATAATCTTTTAGAATATAGCCGACTAATTTTCCCCGAGACAAGTAGTAGGTATTACAATTTTGCTAATTTTACCGACTCGACTTCACACGATTCCGGTTAATCCGTGTACGTGGGCCCGTAAAATGATCTAATGACGTCACGAGCCAGTATCTCTCCTCACGCTTCGATTATCACGGACTGTGCGGTACCCCAACCCCCCCTTTTCCATCCCCCACCCTCCCACTCGCGCCTCGCTTAACGTGCACATATATATGTTTACATATACATATAGTGTACATATCTATGGTAAAGGGTAGGTATATATATTCGGTGTACGCGAACGCTCTGAACCCCCGTCAAATAACCTTCAACCCCCAAAAAATCTCGACGATCTCAAGCAGACATTGAACGAACACATCGAGAACTTCACTCTCTTAGCGTTGCAAAACGTAACAAAAAATATACCTCAATTTTTCATAAAAAACCTTCACGTTATATGTTTTTTTCTTTCAATTCGCATCGACGCGGTCATTAGAAATTTTATCGCGCTTGAAAATATCATTTACAGTGAAAAACAGATCAAAATAAATAAATACATTCTTCTCTACCTGTTTACCAATTTTAAAAAGCTAACCGATGACACGATATGGGCTTTTAGGAAATAACGAACAATGAAGGGATGAAAATGGCGATCGAATCGTGCGAGATGAGCGTGAAACTTCACTTTATTCTCCCCCCTTCATGCGTATCGCCATGTTACTTCCCCTGTATCGGCGATAATATCTTTTTAAACATTTGTTGTGTATCGTTGGATCAAACGAAAAGTCTTTACCCGTTATCGATCTCTCCGCCCTTATAGTTTATGGTGAGGTATATATGTATGTAAAAGTGTGTGAAGTGATGTAGGTTTAGATAATAGGTGATCGGTGTAAATTGTGGAATGTTTCGACGGTTCGCGCGTAATTCCTGATGTATGTGCGGCATGTATTTATGGATAATGGAGAAGGGTACATGAGGTTTATAATAATAACGATTAACGATTAGGTATTTCATCTACATATTAGAGACGAGCGATTAGCCATGTTGGTTCTTCGACGTTTAAACCCGAGGCACAAAATGCTATGGAAAGCTATTCCGACGGTAGCTACCTCACAATACCATAGGGCAAGGTGTTTTCTTGTCTACCATCCACACGCCCTACTCAACCAGTTTCTCCCCTGTTTTCACATCAGTTCTTTAGACTCCGACGCCCCCGAAACCCCTAGTTTCTAATTCACGAATTAACCAACAGAACTAGCTTCAATTAACTCCCTCTCTCTGTTTCTCTCGCTCCTTGATTTCAACCCTTTTTTTTTATATATATCCTGTCAACGGATTCGAACACCGTGAACATCTCGTACCCTCGTAGCTGAAGGATTCTTTTTTGTTTTTTGTTTTGTACATTTAGATGACTGAATTACAAACGAAGATGAAGATGATGAAATGGTAGTGTCTGATGCTGCAGTGTATAATCATCTCCGATGGGATATTTACTTATTTGTTTTTTTCTCTGGAAGGATATTATTTAACTTGGAAAAAAAAAATCTCAGGGTTTATTTAATTAACGACAAGATGATGGCTCGGGGCAGTTTTACTTTTTCTCATTACCTATTGGTTGATAATTTGCTCGATCACTGTACGAACAGTTAATTAGCGTTGTGTGGTATATACGGTGGCATATAAGGACCCGTCAGGATGTACTGAACAGCTACTACCATCAGTTGCGGCGCACTCCACCTCACGATGTAAGCGCTACCTGAAAAATATGAAGAAAAAACCAAAAAAAAAAAAAAAAACGAATAACATTATATTAATATTGTCAAAAACCGGGTCAACAAGTACATATAATATATAAAGTGAATAAAATGAGAATACATAATATGCATAAAATATATATATGACGAAGTACATCCATCATTGACATAAAAAAGACGTTCGTAAAAGAATTTTGGTATATTATACATATATACGGAGTTCGACGACGCCTCGGGTACATAAACATGATAAATATAATTTTGTTCTTTTTTGTTTTTATCGAAAAAGAATTCTCAATACTTTTCTTATGTATGTACTTTTATCTACATAAAATAGAAAAAAAAAGAAGAGAAACCTATAAGTTGTCCGACACATATGAGAGAATATTTACTGCAATCAATATAAGGAAAGGGCTGTATAGACGACGTATAGCATCTATATATTTTTTTTCTGTTGGTGGGGTTATTGAAGAACGGTAAATATATTCCGTATATATTTTTATATGGTTTAGTATATAGCTGCGTATATGGGAAATAAGGAAGAAGGGAAAAAAACCTGGGTAGACTTCGGAGTAACATAATTTTTACCACATACGATATATTTTCATCGGGGTGGGAAAAAAAAAAGACTGAAAACCAAAAAAAAAGGATATGGGGGGGGGAAGGGGGATACAAGCTATATATCAATAATAAAATATAGACATTTTATTGGGCAATCTAACGCGCGACTTTTCCACCATATTTTTCTTCCTCTTTTTGGCATTGCCTCTGCCATACGTGGTTCGTATACTGACCTTATATTGACCTTGATAGAACGCAATCTATTACCACATCTCAGCTTTACCAGCTTTCGATAAAGTCGATGAGAAAGAAAAAAGAAAGAAAAAATCAAAATCCAAAAAAATAGAAAAACGCTGAGGTTACAAACGCGAGTTACCGAAAAACCACCCCTTTTGTATTTCGGGGCTCTTCGCTTTAT
The DNA here is from genome assembly GCA_963932425.1 of Athalia cordata. Lineage (NCBI taxonomy): Eukaryota > Metazoa > Arthropoda > Insecta > Hymenoptera > Athaliidae > Athalia > Athalia cordata. The sequence continues at coordinate 6,361,466 of OZ010627.1, forward strand.
GACTGTAACACTACTTCGTCTACAGGGCTAGTCAAAATTTGTTTGACAGTTTTTTTTATTAGGCTATAACTTACTGATCGGATTCGGATAAAGGGACCGAATTTAGACGGTTTCAAAAGGCTGAAGTTCAGCTTTGGAAAAAGGAGCTTTTTTTTCGGTCGTTCGATTCTCACCCTTGGAATGTCACGTCGAAAAAAAAAGCTGCCCGGAAATTAGAGCGTCGATTCGAAACTGGGGGACGGTGAGTCCCGATCTCGACAAACGCCTCGAACGTATTTGAAAAAAAAAAAAAAATATAACTCTAAACTTTTTAATGAGGTTAGATTGATTCCTCCAGTTTTTTTGTCTTTCTTCGTTTTTTTCTTTTGTAAGCTCCAACGTCCAACCGCATCTTCGCAGTGTCCGGGTTACAGTGTTCGGAATTCTTAGATTTCTATATATCGTATAGATTGGCTGATTCGCATTCCACGGACATCGAATAACACCGTGCAGGATATAGTTGTTTTTTTGTTTTTTTTCTTCTCTTTTTTATTTTCATCGTCGTTTCAATCGTCTGGACACCCTCGGTAGCAAAAGTTCATGTGCTTTTTTTTTCTTCTGTTTCTTCTGTTTTTTCGGTTTTTTTCGCTCTCCCTATTTCGCAATCACTGAGTAATGCCCGTACGGAATACGAAACCACCTTTTCGTAGTAGAATCTACGAAACGTATAATACTACGTACGTATAACGTATATGTGAATACCATCCTCATACGGGTATCTAACGATAAGAAATAACTCGGCCCATAGAAATGGGGTGTGTTTCAACGTTGCTTATATATCGGTGATATAATCGTGCATCTTATACCTACACTATACTTTCTCATATATCTACAATACGCGTGGGCACCGGATGGAAAAAGCTGAAGATTGAAGTCGTGGCCGACGTCCGCGTCCGCGTCGCAAACGTACGAAAACTTGCGCTGCCGGTGGCGTGTGGCGGCGGCGTCGGGCGGCGTCGGCAAGATCAGCTATTTCCAACACGTCTCGCGTTCCTTTTATGTTATGGGGGGGTTATAGGTACCCCGGCCAAACCGGCCTCTATGGTGAACTGACTTTGCTGTTATTGAAAATGGATTTTTCCCCTACTTATACTTTCTTACTTCCTTGCTTGCTATTTCGCTTAGCGTTCGGCTCTAACACGTTACAACCCGACGTTTCGCCACCATCCCCCTCAATCGTTGGGGTTGGACGACGAAAAGCGAACCGATACCGACCCCCTTCCCATCCCCTTTTTCTTACCTTCCACCCAACAAACCTCCGCTAAAACTCTTCTCAACGTTTCTCAGCTGGTTTATACTTAAAGATCGATCGAATCTGTGTAATATGATTAATTTCATGTCTTCGCGTATTATACGAGATGGAGAAAAAAAAAATCCCGAATGATGCGAAAGAGGAGAAGAAAAAAAAATTCTGAATCAAAGATAATTTGTACTCCCTCAGCAGTAGGAGTTCTGGAATCTTTGGACGTATAAATATTATGTGTATGAGCTTGTGATTATTTTTTTCGTTTTTCTTGTTTGAGCCCGGGTAATATATTTTCGCGAGCTTCATCGCTAATTTAGTACACTTGCAGCGTAACCTTCACGTGTATAATGTATAATGTATATATACATATATGTATTTCGGTGAATATTTTCTTTTCCCAAAAAGACGCAATGCAAATATACAAATATACCTGCAGGGCGATGTGAAAACTTGCGCTTCCGCGTAAGTTTAACGCCCCGATTATTTCGCAAGTGTTTTTTATATACATACATATAATATAGAAGTCGCGAATTTTAATCCCTGCAACGTGAATATAAGGGGGGCGTTGCACGAACCGTTGGAAGTAACCCGAACAGCTCCTCCGTTATACAACTTAATTTTCTTATTATAAATCCCTCTTTTACTCGGATGTTTATACCGCGTATCCGCCATGTAGGTACGAGGTACTAGCAGGGATTCTTTTTCTTATTTTGACCCGGTAAAATTTTATGCGCCCTTCCCCCTCCCCGCCCCCCGGTCCTTCTTTTCTCTTCTTTTTATCTCTTAATTCGCTTCGTCCTCGTGCACACACGTCTACGTACACCTCCCCCGCCCGTATCCTTTGCCTATGTAAATATGTATGTAAATATACTATGTGTGTATATATATATTCATACATTACATATACATATGCACACACATACGCGTGTGGTGTGGCCGCTACGCGGCTTGACTTAATCCAATTTCAACGCCATCCAACACCGCATGAGCAACGTACCCAACCAACGGCATCACCATCAGCTATACGCCCCAAAAGTATATTTTTTAGTTTTTTATCATTATTATTATCATTATTTTTGTTTTTTCTTCTCTTCTTCTTCTTCTTCTTCTTCTTTTTCCGCACGCCCACGCCACGACACGCCATTGCTAGGGCATAAAAGAGGATCGCAAAAGATATAATCTTCACACGAGATACACCGAGACGCATATGGGTTACACACCTTGCTGAACACCTGATGGCCTGCTGCCACCAGATCCGGGATAAACGTCACTTTTTTCCCTACCGTTTTGTTCTTTTTTTCTTCACTTTTCTCTTTTTTTTTCTCTTCTTCTTGTGCTCTCGTTTTTTTGATCGAGTTACTCCTGCAGTTACTATATTGTTTTATTTTTTGAATTATAATTACTTTACGGTTTTAGCTAGAGAAATCCGCAAAAATGGCGAGAATTTTAAAAGCCGATTAGTTCAGGTTCTTTTCTTCTGTTTTTTTTTTTTTTTGTTGAATTTTTATATTCTTTGCGTCCGAACGTTGGATTCCGCGGATATTATTTTTGGTCGTTTCTTGGGTTCTTTTTTTTGTGTGTGTGTTTTTTTTTTTTGGAAAATCGTACTCTGGAAGGCACCAGCTGCAAATGGCGAAAGATCGTTGTAATTTAGCCGGTGGTGGACTCCCATAAGATCCTAACACACAGTCTCAAGTCTCCACCTTTTCCTCGGTATATATACGGCATATAGCTATCCCGTAGACTCCAATATCGGGCGAGTGCTTTCCTCCCCCCCCCCTCGCATTACGACTACACTACCTATCTACCCCTACCTATACCGTACCTACGAAATGCACGTATCGCGCGTTCGGAATAATTTATGTTTCTGTTCGCTAATGTAAGCTGCTAGCGACTAGACGAAGGCGCGACTATACGTATACATATACATAGTTAGTTTTATATATAGGTATATATATATATTGTATAAATACAGGGACGAAGTGAAGCCTGAAGGACGTTCGTTTGCTGGATGGGGGGATGGTGTGTACTACCTGCAGCAACAGCTCAACGTTGAAGGCAGGAGTTGTTTCTGTAATTAATGGCCAAGTCTAGCGTACCGAGTTTGTCTGTCTCTAGGTATGCTTTCCGTCCGTCCGTCTGTCTGTCTTTCTGTCTATTTGTCTGTACGTCTGTTTCCACCGTCTCTCTGTATTTCTGTCTTTAGCGTGTCTCTTATACGGTACAAATCCACGGTGGTAATGCCACCGATGTCTCTGATGATCCTAGGGGATGAGGAGAGAGGAACACACCTCGCTTAATGTAACCACCAGGACGACCCATTAGACATATTTATTACAAGGATATTATAACTCATCTTATATGATGAATTTCATCCTACTTGATTCCTCATCGTTTTCTATGATTTCATCCACTAATCCCTCGTCGATTTTTTCGTGAGTGGAAATCTCGTTGGAGGCACCCGAGAAAAAAAAGGGCAACGCCCGAAGGTGAAAGTTACACCTGAAGATCGGGCGACGCACCGGAGTTTGAAAAATGTGACGTTTTTTTAGGGGTGACAAAATAAGTGAAAATAAGAAAGAAAAAAAATAAATAATATCCTACAGGATTAGGATATAGGGAGGAGAAAATTGGAGTGTTTTGTTTCTTCATCCCGCCTTGAGGTGTATCCTGAGTCATCCTACCAATTTGATTTGGATTTATTTATAAACTAATTGAAAGCAAAACTTTCATTCAAACATTTCACTTGAACGTGATACTGGGTCGCGTGAGAATGAAAAGCAAAAGCAAAAAAAAGTGAAGAAAAAAAGTATAGGAACGAAAATAAAGGAGTAAAAATATTTTTCGAGGAGAGTAATAGGCGAGTAACTGACTGAATAATGATAAGTTACAGAACTATTATAACTCGTAACTTTTGGCTTGTAAGTTGCGAAGGGGGATGGGTGGGAAATTCAGAGCTGTGAGGGTTTGAAACTCTGGGATGGAGGTAAGAGAGCGAAGAGCAACGTTGCAGCAGCTAGTAGGTACGGCTGGAACACTAGACTATGGGAGACGTACAACTTCGGTTAAGGAGGTAGGAATCGTGGCGTAAATTCCCAACAAACAGTAACTGTGGTGGGTGTAAGGTAGGGTTTGGTGGGGGGGCGGAGGTTTTAGCTACCAGTAACGATCACACATTTCCGAAACTTTCACGTTGTTCTATGGGGACAGTTGTAGTCCTCTTAAGTGTGGACATTAGCATACCTGAGTCGACACTATACGTAACGCCATTTACAGAATTATGTACCAACTTATACCACCCTATCTGGATGTATGCATATTACGTCGACTCCATTTTAAATTTTGAAATCTTTAAACAATATCAAAAATTCATTTCATTCGTCGATATTTTTTTTACAAACGATTTACCAAAAAACGTTGCTTTCTTCTTACTTTGATTTTCATTTTTGGAGACACTGTATAAGTGGCGGGGGGTCGGAGGGGGGCGGGGGTGGGGGAGACGTTGCGAAAGCTTAACTTGTTGAAAGTCTACTAAAGTCGTCGACGTAGCAGCAGCTGCCGCTGCAGGCATCGTCGACTTGTTTTCACGGTGTCTTCAGTTAGTTGCGGTTAAGTCGGTAAAGCTTTACTGGGAGTTGGGGGTGTAGGGGGGCGGCAACCCCCAGGACCCTATAGAGGATACCGAATGTCACATGCTCGCGTTCTACCGTATCCAACCGACCGACGCGACGACTGTTTCCCACCCTCCGTCACCCCCCGCCCCCCTCACAGCGCCTGCTTCCCGTTATCTGTATCCATAAAGGGTATCAACCGGTCGACCCCTGCGGATTAAGAGCATTCCATCCCAACCCCTAAATATCCTTCTCCAGCCGCGGACGCAGTTATACTTTTTCCCATACGAGATTTGAAGAATTTTCGTTGCGAGGTGTAAAGATAAAAAAGTCAAAGGAAAATCGTTCAACTACACGTGAAGAAAGTTGAATATTTGAAACATTCGAAAGGAAATTTTAAGGAATTTCAATCTTTTTTCTATGTACAGTAATTTTTTCGGAAAAACCTTGACGCTCTGGGACAAGGTTTTATAGGGTAAGTCTAGACGTGTCTAGACGCAGATACCATGTTTGTAATACAATATATTGGTGATCGTAAGTAGATAAACACCGTAATATATACGTGGTCGGTTTTGGACTCTGGATGAAGTCTTGGTACCATCTGTATGGGAAGTTACGATATCCCAGGGCTTCGGGCAACGTCAGTTATGGCGTACGGGAGGGTAAAGCGTTACCTATCCCACCGTACGGGGCCGGAGTGTAAGAGACTCACGACCTCCCTGGTAAAAAATATAAGAAAAAAACGAGCGAAGAGCAAAAGCAAAGGCGAAAGCAAAAGGTGAAGGAATCCGGTATATATAGGCATATATATATACGATGTACGTGGATCGCCTTCAACCCGAAGCTCACTCCCTTCCATCCCACAGGATTCTCACAACCTATTGGCTTCGCCTTATCCACCCCGTACCTCCTCTCCCGTTCGGTTTTCTTCTTCCCTTTTTCCAGTTCTTCTTCTTTTTCTTCTTCTTCCTAAGCTCCATGGTAGCAGCTTATCCCGTAGGGAGTTGTGGGGCCTTTGGGCGTTAAAAAAACATTATACGACCTTCCATCTACCGTTTTTCCTGTGGGATGGTTCTGCAACGATGCACCAGAAGCAGCAGGAGCAGCATCGCCACCACCACCACCACCGGCATTAGACACAGCGAACCATCCACACGATGCGTTAGAATTACGTATTCATGTAAGACGTAGTAGCTCCTGCCGCCGCTCCTGCTGCTGCTCCTCTATGTTCCTGTTATGCGGAACCAGGATAGTTGAGGAACGTTAGGTGCACAGGTTAGATTAGAAACTGTGCGGTTAGCGAGGAGCTGCTGGCATACAACACTGTCTAGACAGATGACTTCGGTGATCCCGCTGGAACTGCACATGTACATATACATATATACCTTTCAGAATCTACCCCTATGCAATTCGGTTCGCTCGTATCCCAGTATCATCCCTTGTATTCACCGCATTTCGGTATACCCTTCTAGAATTTATTAACTCGCAGCCTATGTTTAGAAGGTGTTTCCGAATTTACATCTCCACATAAACGAGACGTACTGGATTCTCAAATAGACGAAAACTTAGGGCATCAGGTGCGCGCTAACATATTTTAACATTCCCTAAAAAAGAAGAAGACGAAAGAAATGTATAAATAAGAAATACCTCCAATGAGAAAAGAAACAAAATTCAACAAAAAAAAATCAAATCGTCAATATTCCAATTTCAAATCTATATACTCGGTGTACGTATATAATATGGATTACGTCGTCGGTTTATTGACTCTCATTTCAAGAAAGAGAGAAGTGAGGGATGAAAAAAAAAATTTCCCGTCGAATCTAAAGTACCTATGAAGCATCCCGACGCCTCTCTCCTTTACACCCCTCCTTCGACCCCCCACCCCCCAATTTCCTTTGCTAACGATAACTTTCGTAGCGGAAATTCCTTTTCGTACGTGCCTTTCCTATATATACCATCAGCGAAAAATGGTATTGCAGGGCTATTCCTATCCACTCTGAACGAAGAAGGAAAAAGTGATGGGAGGGGGGGAGGTAGGGGGGAAGTATAGAAGTAGAAGAACCAGGTGGTGGAAATTATGTTGAGATAGATTTTTTCCTTTCTTTATTTTAGTTTACCTTCTCCTTCTTTGGCACAAGTAAAATATTTGCGCTTTTACGAAAGGATAGGAGGTATAGGTATATATGCCACCCTTTCCAGTGAAGACGTTGGGATTATTAATTAGCATATTTTTTTAATTACGTTATGTGGGCAGGTTTTCTGTTGACCTCGGTAAAAATGAAGAGAAAAAAAATGACTAAAAAACCGATTATCGAGGGGAAAACACTTGGAAATTATGAATTTAAGTGGTTTCTGAGTCATGTCCATTATAGATCTCACATAGATCATTTCGATAGATGGATCGATAAGTTCTGAGCTCAAAGTACGTACGGATGTATTAAAAAAAAAAAAACACTTCGATTTTGGGAGCAAAATTGAAGAAAATCAAAGGCCAAAGACTTCGAAAAATATCTACGATGAAAAATTTTGCTTTCATTGTTTCTGGAGGATCAGGTCAATTTATTCGTAATTTGTAACCTTCGACCCTAGCAATGATACAGGCAATTTCCTTGTCTGTGGGGGTCGTATTCCGCGATCATCTTCCCACTGCATCCCGTAAATACCCTTTATTCCCCTTTCAGCCAAGGGTAACCCGGTTAACTCTTTGGTACGTTGGAATCACGTCGCAAATCGAGACTTCCGCCTCTAATTTAACGGCCGATAGCAAACTGCACGCGCGTGGCATCCCTTAAAAACTGACTAACTTCATTCTCCTCGTTTCATCGATTGTTTTTTTTTCGTTCTCTATTTTTCCTTTCGCTTCATCCTTCGTCGTTACATTTCTATCCACAGTTGTAACGATTCAGCTGATAATCCGCAGCGATTTGTCGGACGGGCGAAATTTTCGGAGCTGGCTGTACTATCGCACTTCGTGTACAAGTAAGGGATGATACAGCGCAGTTTGTATAGTGTAAAGGGTCCTGAGGGCGCGGCACCAACATTCGGGGTACGAGTGACAAGGGAACGTTTTGGACCCAAAGAAATACACCCGGAAATACCACGCCCGAACAGTCACACTTGCTACTGTACTATATCCTCCTTATTTGCCTCCCCGTTACTCCATTGTCTGGTTCTCCATTTCCCACCTCTCCCTTCATCCAGGATTTCTTGCTATCCCTTTTTTTCTAGCCGGAGCTTCCGTTCTTCCATTTCCAAGCACAGGAACCACCCCGGTAGTGACGGTAAGTTTTTTGAGAATCCCTAACCGAATGTCCTTGCAAAACGCAATTCAGTGCTACGAATTTTATGGATAAGAACCTCGACCGAATGACGCGTTGATAATCATTAAACATGAGATTTTATTATCTCCTTTCAATCAATAATGGATATTTTTAAACTCCTGAACCTGACTCTGTTAACTTCATTTTTGAAATAGAATTTTTGAAATAGAAGTAGATCGTTCTAAACGTGTCGTGTAGCTTACGTACTTTTTAGTGGTTCAGTTTCGAAATATAGACTGTTTTCATCCAACCGGTCACAGTCTGAAATGGGGTACGGATCCTAAAACCAGAACGTGCAGCTACGTTCAAGGGTTGAGTCTACAGAAATATATATATGGTAGGTTGGTAGGAGCGAAGGTTATTTCTCGTGAGCCTTAAAGGTAGTCGAGCCTTCTCTTCCCTCGGAGGTTTTTGGGGGGCAGGAGGACGATGGGAGGAGGGGGGAGGGGTGAAGGTGGAAGAGAAAAGGGGTGATGGGGTGGGTTTCGGTAGGTTGGTTAGATGGGTAATACTCGAGGGTTGTGTAGTTAATATTAACAGGCTGCTATACAGACCTTGGCATGGTGGTGCTCCTACGTAATTTCCTACTAAATGTACCGACGTCCTCCCCATACATATTTCAGCCTATGCAAATGTACGAAACTCAACCGGCTAGTGTATTTAATATTTGCGGAGGCTCAGTGGCGCTGATCCGGGGGGCAACTTTGCCCTGGAATACCCTTAAATACGAACAAACCAAACCACCCCACCCCGTTACACCCACTTTCCTTCACCCACTTCCTACCCGTCCGTCCATAACGCGCTTGTTTCTTACCGCGAACGGCGACTCACCTTCGATTCTCGAAGATCACAAGTCATCGCATCCGCACATAGGTCACTTCATCCGACCTTCGGGCGGGGAAGTACATGAGACAAAAGTTTTGAACCGGACACTGAAATGGATGTGTATTTCTTTTTTTTACCCCAAGGAATTTCATGTCCTGAATTCAGCGAGCCATTATCGTATGGCGTTGTCTCGGACGTAGTCGGAAGGACGGGAAAATGTTAGCACCACCGGTTGAGTGGAGCGTAAAACTGACTAGCGATTCCGAAGTGCAAACACGGTATGGTAGGTAACCATATGTGATAGTCGGACCATGGTCTGGACACTACAATGCACTTTCTACACGTATTATATCTACTCTAGCTCGTGTACAGTTCGAACCAGTGAATCTACTTCCTGTTTGACTTCTGTAAGTTACCTCTCGGGGTACTTTTCACCCTCGATACCCGCAATGTGTCTGTTAATACTTTAGAAAACAAGTGACTAGCGGCGGACTGGAGGACGGTCCGAAAAACTTTCGGTAGACCTTTGTCTGCAGAGTTACTTTCTGTTTTATTCATTTGTTACTTTAGTTATTTATTTTATTTCGCCTTTTCCACTGTACAACGACGGATGAATAAATGAACAAACGAATGAACTGAACTCACTGTATTATAGACATGAGAAACAAATAAGTAAAAATGAAAAAGAAAAAGATAACCAAATGAATAAGTGAATAAGAAAAGTAAAAGAAGGAAAGCATGATGAGGACCTCTATTGGTCTGGTTTTCCACCAAGTTTTACCACGTTTTTATTACTACCGAGTTACGTGCTGCACAGCTGCGGGCCTTTCTCAAAAAAACAAAAAATAAAATGAAGAAGAAAAAAAAATTTATTACTTCGTACGCAAATGGACGAGGAACAGTGAATACGTATAATACCTAGAAATCCAGGTTTGCGATCGAGAGACTAGAATAATTAACGGAGGGGAAGAAAAAAGAAAAGCGAACATAAAAGGGTGTATAACTGAAATGGAAATGGAGTCGTATAGTATGGTGCGGAATAGCGATAAAACAGGTATTGCTAATCGATCAATCAAATCAACATCATATTTGTAAATACTTGCCATACGAAATGTACGGTCTGTACATTCGGTTATCATCGTATAAAAAATTCATACGTTAGGCGTATCAAATTTTCTACCTAGGGGAGGATACAGGGATGAGAAAAAAAAAATATTATTTTCAAAACTACGTATATGATAAAAACTGGTTTCAAAAATCACCTGCCTAATGTGTCTTAAGGATTCGTTATATTTTATTTATTCTATTTTACTAATGTTTTTTTTTTTCCTTCACTGCATCATCCCCTTTCACGTATTAGCGAAGATCGAGAAATCCGATTAAACCTTTCTCTCTTTTTCTTCGTCTCAATTTTGTGTTTTTTGTTTCTCCTTCTCCTCTTATTTTTTTTTTTTACTTCTTTTCTTTCTCTATTTATCTCTCTATCTCACCTGTGCTTGCGTGACCCCTGGGCTTCTGCTCAGCCCGTTCAATCTTCTCCTCGTTAGTGATCGGGGGTCGTTCAGTCCGCCTGGGATACTGGGGGTTGTAGAGTGCCGGCCATATTGTCGTCTGTCTTTTTGGTGGTGCGGGTGTGCTCTTATATCCTGAAATTACATACACGAGGGCCTCATCTACGTCTTATGCAAAAGGGACGACAACGAAAAAAGCAAAAAAAGGTCATGTGAAAAGGGTATTTTTTTCTTTTAGTTTTAAACTTTTTTTTCACTATATTTACAGTTACTTCTTCATACGTATGGATGTGAGGTTTTTCAAAAATACTTTTGGGTCGAAGGGTGGTCCTCGTTAAAAAAAAAAAATTTTCAACTAAATATTGAATATCAAAAACAAAGACCGTTTGGGTTTCAAAAATCAACCCCCTGCAGATATCGGGAAGGTTTAAAAAAATGAAACTTTGAGGTGATTGTTTTTTGTATCCACACCCTAAACAAGGACCACCCTAATTAATTCTACGATCTGAATTTCGTTTGGCCTACGGATCAACATTTCTATCTATTTTAGGTACATTAATTACCATTCACTAATCAACCCCCTTCCTATTTTTATCAATGATTTTTCATCGGTTCACGATAACGTGCTATTCCACACCATGATAAACTTTTGTAAAAAAAACTTATGAATAAAATGGGGATAGATTGAAGGAGGTGGGCTAGGCCATGGTAGAAAATTTGAACGGACTTATTGATTAATGATTGAGCTCAGTTGATGTTCAGCTCATACAACATGACAGCGGTAAAATAAGTATATGAAATAAAAGAAGCAAAAATGAGTAAAAGATAAGTATATAGAATGAATGAATTTTTAACGACCTTATATATTCATTGGGGCTCGCGGTGTCCCGTGCAATGTGATTTTATTTTTTTTTTATAACTTTTTTTTTTGTATTCATTTATTTACTTTTTTCCTCTTTTGTTTTTTGTTCTTTTTTTACTTTTCTTTTCTACGGCGTAACCGAAGAAATCCCTTGGGAACAGTTTCATTTTTATGCGGCAGATTGAAAGTTTTCACGGCGATAATTCCAAACCCCCTTCTCTCACCCCTACCTCCTATTTCCCTCTCTTCACATTTCCTCCCCCTTATACCGACCAGGGTGTACTTTAACTTGACGCTCAACTCGGGGGCAATATTCCAACGATATACATGTATAGTATACCTACGCACGGCAAGGTGTGCCTTATTATGGAAACTTGGCCCTTTTTGCACGGGGAAAAAAAAAATGGAAATAAATAAAATACAAATTTAAAAAAGAGAAGAATGACTGTAAAAAAAAACAATAGCAACCCACGGGGTTTTTTCGCTTCAAGGTTAAGGTGTTGAACGAATTACCCGCTGATCGAATAATCGTATATAAATTTGTTTCCATTTCGAATTTGACTCCTCGAAAAATTTCTCTCTCCCTCTCTCGCTCGCTCGTTGTCAAATAGGTCGTCGAGTGTCGCGAACGGTATTTCGTGTAATGAATTTTCGTCGTTTCTGCAGCCTCCCTCCCATTCGTTTATGGTACATCGCAGGTATTTAGTATCAGCGGAAGTCTACGACTGCAAAACGCGCGACTAACTAACTAGTCTGCATCAGGAATTTGAGGGGTGTGCATGACGGGGCGGAGGGAAAGAGAGTCGGTACCGAGGGGGTTGGGTTGGTGGGAATTACGAATACCGCATCAAAGGAGGCGACTCCAATTTCCTAAGCGCAGGTCCTAGGCCAACCCACACCGACATCTACACCTGTAACGCGGTATAACATGGTAGCAGTGCCAGGTGAAAACCAGGTTCGGTTAATACACACGTATATACACCTATATACGTACGAACATATATATATATATACAGTCGGGTACATACTCACCACGTATATACCAACTATATATTATATAACTATGTGACCTAATTAGCTCCAGCATTTAAAATTCAATTATCTCGAGATGCGGCGGCAACGCGGCAACGACTGTGGAACGATACCAACTGCACTCCTTCCTTCCTTCCTCCCCCACCCCCACCCCCACCCTCAGCACTAAACACACACACTTTGGTAGATCCGTCGAAAAAACCACCCCCTGCAATCTCCGCTACCGCGAACCCAATTCGTTATTATTATTGTTATAGTTTTTGTTGGTAATACGTATGTATGGAAAAAGTGCGGCCAATATGTGATACTATTTTAACATGCGCTACCGCACTTTAATTTCATTAATTAGCGCGATGGTTAGCGGAAAGAAAGCACCGAAAAAAGAAAAGAAAAGGAAGGAGGAAAACCAGAAAAAAAACGGAGAGAGATAAGGGTAGGTCCGGGACAACTTATGAGGTGGGTTACGAGAAAAATCTAGAATTCAGAATATAGGAAAAAGAATGAGAGGGAAAAAAAGGTAAGAGAGAAGGGTGAAAGGATACGAAGGGGTAGATGACGCGAAGGTAGCTGCAGAACAAGAAGAGAGGTTGCAGTGTGTGTATTACATGGTATCTTACACGTGCAGTGTGGTATGTGTGTATTATATCTACACGTATATTTCTAACCCCGTGAATTATCACTCGCCATATCCAAAGTTGTGAACTAACCTCATCTCGAGAACTTGTATAGAGTAGCTCTGGGGTATATACACATAGCTGGGTAGCCCATGGTATGTATAATGTTGGTATATATGTATATGTGTAAGGTATATCTCAAAAGACAAAGGAGAGTGTGAAATATTGTTCGTTGTGATTGCCCTCTCTCTCTCTCTTTCTACCTCGCTCTCCACCTCGCTCGCAGGAAAGTAATATATTCACATATTCTCAGCAACACACTACGGAAAGCGAGAAGAGAAAAGACGGAGTGGATGGAAGATAGAAGGAGAAAGAAGGACGAAGGTGGTTGTCTTGCGGGGGGCTAAAAAAGGGGAGGAAAGGTGGTAAAGAAGCGTCTCAAGCTCTACCGCCATATTGTTGACTCGGTATATAGCAAAAGCTCGGTGGTTCCCATCGCCCTGCACTCGCTTTTCAGGGGTGTTTAAAGGGTGAGTTTTTCCTACATAATAAGGGGGTGGCCGAGTTTTTGGACGGCGAGGTACAGGGGGGAGGAGGGGAGGCCGGTGAAAAGGGCTAACGGTGTATTATATAGTATGGATATACGTATGTATGATACGCATACTTATATACATACGTATGTATATATGCCGCTGGCACACACAACAAAAACAAAGTTTCCATGCCGTATTTAAACTTTTATTTGAAAACTTTTTAATACTTTGCCCCCCTTCCCTCCCCCCAGCGCTCAACCCTGTTACTCCCACTCACTCCAATCCTTCTTTTCTTCATATTCCTCCCCTCCACAACCCTCTTTATATACTATAATACGCCGTGCCACGAGGAGGGGTTAAAAACGAAACTATATCATCGGCGAACACCGACGCCGGGTTGTTTGTTTCTTTATAAGGAACGACCGAGAAAGAAATCAGGATTTTTGAATTTGAAAAAGCGCGAATCTGCAGGGTGTACGTGTATAGAGATGTGAAAAAAGTAAAAGGACATTTTTGCATACTCGTTCTCTCTCTGCTTGTTCTTTTTTTATTAATTTTTTTACTTTTTCTTCAATCTTATTTTCTTTTATTTTCAACTTCATTATTTTTGTTTTTGTTTCGAAGAAAGTTGCAAGTGCACGAGGAGGTTGGAACGGGGAGTTGGGGATATGGTACTCGGGAGGACAAACAAACAAAGAAGTGAACAACTGTTGTTATACAGTTATAAGGGGTTTGTTGATTTTGAGGTTTCTGCCGAGTATATACGTATAGACGTACATAGTTACATACATAGGAATTATATGTCTTTTTACCATTTTTTCCCCTTTTTATTCTTTTTTTCTCAGACGTCGTCACGTATATCTACCCACTACCCACTTTCCCTACGCGTATATTAGCCCGAGGCTACTTTTCTCCCCCTAGAAATCGTTTTTTATACCTGTTATTTAGAATCTCGAGCTATAAATCGGGGAATCAACGACTCAAAGTATAAGTAAAACGAGGCAGGCACTCGAAAGAAATTGCCCAACATAACCGTTCGCGAGTTTCTTTTTTATTTCGTCGCATTCTGTTTTTTTTATTTTCTTTTCTGTTTTTTTTTTTTCTCAGCCTTTTTACACTCCTGCAATCCGCAACAACTTTTCGACAACTCCCGCGACTTTTGCCGCGCTATGCTGTCGGATATTTTCGGACGATTTTTTTTTTCTTTTTTATTACTAAGAATTTCTGATAATTTTCGATTTTGTATATAACGATTAAATAGTGGCAACGATGATAGAAACAGAACCAAAAAAAAAAAACTTAACTTTTGCAATTTTCAAAATCATAGTAGGTGTGAAAATAAAATTTTTGTGCTCACCCTCTTTATTTGCGCTGCTTTTTATCTCCGTAGCCTTTGGTGGTGCGGATGGTTTTGGAATTTCTGTAAAAATGAACAAAATATATATACCTATGTTACATACATACATGAAAACGAAATGAAACTAATTTGGAGAATTGCGAAATTTTTATAATTTTGTCTGGCTTGGTATTCAGAAAAGTTAGAAACAGGTTATCTAATTTATGAAAAGCTCTTTTTTACCCCGGAGTCGGAATACTAAGAACTAGTGAAAAAGTTGGAACAGTTTTTTTTTTTCCCCCGTTGCACTTCCGGCCATTTGCATCGATTCAGATGAATTTTTTTTCCCACCCCAAAACCCACGTTTCACCCTTTTCAAATTCGACCGTTTATAAATTTGACTTTTTATAAATGATATTCTTATAATATTGATTGATTAATTCGCTCACCGTACAACCTGATGGATCCCTCAGTTTCACCGAGTGAATTTTTACTGATGCATCTGTAATTTCCAAAGTCCCCAGATTGGAGATTTTTTATCGTAAGTCTCATTTCAGCTCTGTAACTATTCTCCGTTGTATTGATAGAATATTTTTTAGTCGCCAATACCATGACACTTTTGTAAACCCAGTAGCTTATAGCCCTCGGATGAGCTTCCGTGACACAATCAATAGTGACGTCAGTTCCTGCTGGCGCACCTACCAGCTGATTCGAAACCCATATCATCGGGGAAACTGAAATATTACAGAGAAAAAAAAAAAAAAGAAAAACGAGACAAACAAATTGAGTAACGACAAAATTAAAAAGTACCTTAATTTTTGGGGGTAGATATGTGTGTGTATGTGCAATTTGTAAATTTTATTCTATCTTTGCTTCGCGACTTGATTCAGACGTTGTTGTTTTTGTTTTTTTCTTTCACTCCTATCGGCTGTACGGGGTATCGACGCACGACACGTTATTACGCTTCGAGAGAGAAGTAAATAGGCTTACGTCCACACTCGCTGAGAACTCGGATCAGACTGATCGTAACGTAGGGACTAAAATTAATTCTACTCGGATTACACCGGCCTCTATGAGAATTATGAATACCTATTATAGTGGATGTACAGTCGACTATAGTAATACAATGCAAGATTAAGTTATGGAAATTTGTAACTCATAACGCATTTTAATTTTCAGATAAAATATAATAACGAGAATTGTCGTCGAATTAACGATCGTTTTTTATCTCGAGTAATTGACAGTTGAACACTTTATTTCCGTGATCAGAAACGGGTATGTACATTATCCCAAAAGTATGGCATTTCCTGAGGGAATGAAAAGTGAAGGGAGGGAGAGGGGAGGAGGTAGAGGGGAGAGTAACGCCATTTGTGAGCTCCCTTTCATGATTATATGTATACGCGGTATATGTATGTATAGTACACATACAATATATGTGAATATGTACACAGCAGTATGCGTTAATTACGGGTCAGCATAGAGCCAATCTGCAAACCTGTGGCTTGCCCACGCCGTCGCTATAGAATAGAAGGGGGAACACCTGTACATTGCACATACCATAGAACTAATATAGAGAGACGCGCATACCTGACGAGTTTGGCATATAGTCACTAGTCAGGGTCACTGATCAGCCCTCTCCTCTTTCTTGTTAGCCGCCCAAATATGACATACCGTAGAGCTTTATCCTATTTATTCCGATATATATACCTGAACGAGTAAGCAGGAATGCATAAAATTAACGGAACAATTTTCGTTTGAAAAACTGTTGCATTTGTGCCTCTTCATGAAAAAGTTCGGTCCGGGCATTCCACTGATTAATAAAATAACTTTCTACCTGCGAGGGTACCTGGGCCCGATTTTCCCGCTAATTCGATTAGGTCGAATCAAATATATGTAGTTTGAATCGGGTCAAGTCGGATGAAAAAATATTTCGGAAGAACAAATATTAATCGTCAGAATTTCCGATGTATATTTCTTCGCAAATTGGATCCGAAGTACATTTGCGCGTCGAGATTTTTACAAGGGGAAAAAGTTGACGTTGAAAAAAAAAAAAAAAAGAAAAACGATATGAAAAGAAAGAAAAACCAAAGCGGAATGAATAAAAAATAACGCCTTAAGAAGGCATCAGCTGGTGCACAAGTATAATAACTATACATTATTCGAACGTGCAGCTGAGAAGCAACTCTCCTCTGCAGTAAATTTGTATATACGAAGTGTATTCCCTTGCGATTTGCATAATATGATAATAATCATGGCGGCGGTGCTGCAGTAGCGGGAGAAGCACCCGCGGTACCAGAACCAGTCTTGTCGTCTTCTCTTCCTGCCCTCCTTTCCGTTCCTCTTCTCTTCCCTTCCCTTCTCTTCAACCCTACCCCTCTCGCGGTACTTCCTACCCTCCTCATCTTCCTACGAAAGCTTCGGGCAGAATGCAGGAATACGGGATATGGTGCACAACCTATATTCACCATCTAGCTGGTATAATCCGATGCACGTCGTATTTCGAGGACGGGCATCTCCGAGTACCGAGCATATCCTTCGATACTACTACCTACAAAACCAGCAGCTACCGCATGGCCTATATATTATAGTGGTGGTAATACGTATACTAGGTATATAGGGAATGGCGTTCAGACAGGTTATTTAGCAAGAGACAGAACCTGGACAGGCAGCATCGTGCGATCGTCATCCCAAGGGAAGCGACGAGGACGGCCCGGGAGTGACGCCCGCCCGGTACAGGGTAGTGACGCTTACGTACGCCTGCACCTCCCCAATGCTATACAAAGCCAGTTATACAGATTTCAACCAAGAGAATCGACGTATGCAAATTACCGAGACGCTTTTCCCCCCCAAAATTCACCATCCCATCCACCCCGATTCCGTTCGATCTTAAATAAGTATTTCGATGCAATCGTATCATGTACAGACGGCATTATACATTCTGTCCATACACCGCTGATCCGGCTTCTCAATTAATCTTGTCAATCATTATTTTTTGATATGATTACGGATACCTAATCTCAAAATATTGATCAGTTGACGCGGCGCCACTAGTTACGGGTGATATCCTGTCATTGTTTTTTGAACTCCGAACTCCATCCTATAGCGCGTCTCAAAAAAAATCGCCGATTTTTTATGAAGATCAACTATTTGTCCATGTAGCCGGCCTCACGAAAAAGTTGTCCGAACGCGCGTTTGTCCGCGAAGCGATTCAGAATCAACCTAACCGGGTGTACATTGTCCACGCATTGTTGGAATACAACAGATATATAGTTCGTGGTTGGCGAACACTTGGATAAAATTGCATAGAGCGTTATACGCGTACACGTTGGATCACCTACGTTTCCAAATGTGTGTAAACGTACACGTACTATACGTTTGTAGAGACACAGGAATATAACCTCGAGGGAAATACAGAGAGCGTCCTGCAGGATACTCTCTAGCAGTGGCAACAAACACCCGCGTTTTCTTCTTGGTCATTTTTCCTTCTTATGCCCTCCATTTGTTCGCGTCACTTCGTTTCGCTCACTATATAACGCAACGCAAGCTATATTATATAGATGTACGTATACACAAGTACATATGCGTATGTATAAATATAGGTATGTGCATATGCCATGGATAGGTATAACCTACAACACACGTTGCCATAGGGTTGGGGGTTGGTTGTTTGCCAGGATCGAGCTGAGGAGTTCGCACACGCCGCTCTTTGAATATTTAGAAGTAGCCCCACCACTCGGTTTCCTCCCTTCCTCACCCCCTCCCCCTGCCCCCTCGCCCTTTTCTTTCCCCCCGTTCCCTGTAGGGAAAAAGGGAGGGCGGAGGGCATATTTTATTTAACGTACCCACGCCGAAATAGAAACGGTTAGAGCCTCGTTTATTTTCCGGGGCCCTTCTCTCCCGCAACTTTCCTTCTCCACTCGCGAAACCCACGGGAGAAACCCCTTCCTTCCTTCCTTCCTTCCTTCCTTCCTTCCTTCCTTTCTCCCTACACGCAAGCTCCTAGTCTTCGTCTTAAGCTCTTTCCCACATGACTAAAATCGCGTGGCTTATAGGTGTTAATTCCCCTTCCCCCTCCCCTTTTTCTCCCTACTTCTGTCTCCTGGGTTTTCATGTGTTTTTTATTTTCTATTTTTTCGTCTTTCCTAACAGTTTTGTTGATCGGTGTTGTGTGGGGAACAGGGTATAGCGATAGTACTTACATTCGACATCAACGATTATCCTTTTACTGACCGATGGTGGAACGCCGTTTGTGGCTATGCAGAGATAAGCGCCCATTTCGGTCCGAGATATTCTCGTGAGATTTAACTGTTCGCCATCGAATGCTGCGACTGTAACATAAAAAACCACATAAGATAAATATGGGGATGAATATCAGTTGATACGTATGGGTTGGATTTGATTTCATTGACTTTTGTGGGTTACGTCCTTACAGCTGTATCTACGTAGATTTTTTTCCACGGGTCTGTCCCTCCCGACGTACACCCGGTTGGGTTGATTCTGAATCGCTTCGCTGCCAAATGTGCGTTTGGACAACTTTTTCGGGTAGCTGGGCCGGCTACGAAAAGTTGTCCAAACGCGAGCTTGGCCTCGAAGCGATTCAGAATCAACCTAACCGGGTGTACATAGTTTTCCTAAATCTACATATTAGTACGTATACGCTTATTGTGAGCAGAAGTGGAAAAAAAAAAAAACAAGAATAAATAAAACGATGTTGCGCGCGTTGTGCTTTTACTGCTAATGCCACCCGAATGTAAGTTATATAAAGCGGGGGGAGGGGGAGAAAAAGAAGGAAGCCACCTAGGAGCTATCGTCTTGCAACAATGCCCGTAACGAGCTTTTGATCGCTACATTATTGATTTTCGATGTTTGCTCGCTGGTTAGTGCCACTTATATTTAGATATTTCAAAATTGACTACCTCTGCACTTATAACTGTACATAGAGTTTTAATATTTATAGCTATCGTGCATTCGATGTACTCTCTATACATATCGAAATTTTCATTAAGAAAATAAAAAAAAAAAAAAAAAAAGAAGAATTACTCTCCATCTATTTTATTTTTTCTAACTTTCCTTCCCACTCTACCCCCTCAGTTTTTTTTCTCGAGCTTCTTCGAATATTTTCGTCTCATAGTTTCCCCGATCCCACAGATATTTTCGAAGAAAGAAGGGGGCGAGAAAAAGGGGGAGGGCGGGAAGGGCTCCCATTTCCTATGGCTATTGCACTCTTCAATATTTTATTGCAAAGCTCCGTCGTGCTTTCCACCCTTATACGCGTCGTCGTGTCGTGGTTATACTGCACGGACTTTCCAATCGTAAAACCGCAAGAAAACGTACTTTGGAACGTCCCACCGTAGAGATTCCTCAGCCCGACGCATCTGCAGCGCCGTTTTCCGAGATGAAAAAATAAAAAACTAGAATAAAACCAAAAAGTAAAAGTAAAATGAAAAGAAAAACGAACAGAAAAAAAAAAGATAAGGAATGAATAAATAAATAAAATAAAAAAGAAAAGGACCTCCCGAGATCTTTATGGCTTGCTTTTTATACATGCAGGTAGAAAAAAAATATTTGCATTCCGTCGTACGTGTACGCGTGTAAAAAATTTTTATGCCGTTATTCTCTTTTTTTTTTTCTTTATTTTTATCCTGTCTTGATTTTTTTCTTCTTCTTCTTTGCCTGTGCGTTACGTTAGCATTCTGTATTTCATTATATGAACAGCTGCAGTTATCTATCAATGTCCACCGTACTCGTATAGGTAATTAATTATTTGGAAAAAAGGAAAAAACAATTAAAAAAAAAAATTATTCAAATCAACGAAAAGCAAATTTCTACCTATTACGACGAACTTCACGAGATGTTCGTTCGTCTCTTGAATAAATGTGGGACGTGTATTTCCGGGCACGAATTTTTAGGGGGCGGAGGAGGTTAAGGTGAGGGGAAAAAGAGAGAGATGGAAAAGAGCCCGAGAGAAAGGGGGACGAGCTATTGTCTTTCCAGAAGGTACAAGACAATGGGTATATGGTAGTAGATTCCTGGCGTCTGACACTACTCCTGACCTCGTCCTTCTCCTTTTATTCCTTCCACTCTTTCTCTTCCTACTGGATCTACACCCTTTTCGTTCACTCTCCCCTCCCTCCTTCCCCCCTCCCCCACCTCAGCTATAAATAATTCGTTTGTGCAGAATAAGATCAGTTGTCTGGATCTAAAGGAATTCAAACGATTTTCGCGTTGGAGGTTAAGACGAGGCAGCCTCCTGCAACCTCTTCTCTAAGGAGAGACGTCTGTCCTTTCAACAGTTTATGTATAGTATAAAGGTATATGAATCTACATTATTATCATACATACATATGTACCCATTCATGTACCGCGTGTCTAACGTGTAATACGCGTGTAATGAGATAATCGTTATTACAATACATTTTCATACAGATGTGGCGTGTCTATGAATGACATTGTGAGAGGTAAGATAAACGTGAGTGAACAGAAAAATGAATGTGACATAAAAAAAAAAAAATAATCGAGGTGGAGAAGTCAAAGGAAAGAAGGAATACGGTTCGGCAGAAAATTTGAAAACAAAAAACAAAGAAACAAAAAAAGAAGAAAGAAAAAAAAAACTTTGGAGGCAGAGGGATGAAAGAGAGAGAAAGAAAGAGTATGTATAGAGCGAGGAAGAAAATTGAACCCGAAGAATTTAGCGACGCTATTATTTACAAGGGACTTTAAAGTCATCATGGATTATTTTACGAAAGGAAGAAGACGGAGAAGAACAAGGTTGGGTATATATATACATGTATATAAAAGTAAAGAAGAAGGTAAAGGAGAGCGGAGGCACTAAAACCAATTAATCTAATGAAATAGCGTCCTCCCCCCTGCTTCCCTTTTCCCCGACCCCGACCCAATCTTATACGCTCATTGTCTCGTCTCGTCGCCTCGGATTATTACCCGGCCCGCTGCTGCTGCTGCTCTCTCATTTCTACTATGGGTATATATTCGTGACTTTTCGTTTTCGCAGGGCTCTGCAGGGGGTAGGAGAATAGGGGAGAAGGAAGGATTCTGTGGGATATGCACAAACAGTAGAGAGATCAATGCAACGTCTATAATTAATAATCATCAATTAATCAGGCTAGTGTATACCTATACCTATTTCTGATTCACACCCTGCGGTACCCGTACGACTATCACTCTAATAATCGAAATCAACTTCGTTTTTTTTTTTTCTTTATTTCTTTTCACGTGGATGCAGTAGAAACGGCACTCAAACACATTATGATGCATATATGCGTTTCCAGGTTGGCTCAACTCTCATCCCTCAGGAAATGCTTCACCGCATCCCCATCTCCATCTCCATCTCCATTCCATTCCATTCCTCCTCCTCCTTTCCTATCTCCCCGCTCTTCTCCTCTATCTGCGTAGCCAAGTGCTAATTATATATTTAGAGCTCGCGGGAAATTAGGTTTTTGGTTCCCACCCACGGAGATCAGCTGCAATGGGCTATACTAAGGTATATAAGGTTACTTTGTACCGCCCTTAGGTATACCCTCAATTTTTCGCCCACCACTTCCCTCTATTTTTGTTGTAATCTTTTTTTTTTCACCGTGAAATTTTTTCTCTTCCGCTTGTACGTAGGCACGTAAAGTTATACGTGTGTAACGCTACGTCATCAAGAATTTTGAATCACCCGCGCACCGTGGATCGTAACCCTGAATCCAAAATGGCGAAGGGTTGAAAAATGAAAACTGAGCAACGCGAGGAAGATAGGGTATAAAGGGATCGCGTGAATCCAAGGAAATTAAAGATACAAAGAATTCGTTCTTAGTTTTCGTAATTTTGGAATTTAACTGGAATCCTTTTTTTCCCTCCTGTTTTATGGAAGAAGGGGGAAAAAAAAATGCCGGTAAATTGTAAGCGCCGATTCATTCTTCTGGGCTGTCATGCGGTGTAGATATGTATACGCCCACGCAATATGTAGTGGCATATAATAAAGCGGGTGAATATTTTACCGGATAATCATGTGCGTGCATTAATTCTGAGACCCTTTCACAGACGTAGGTGTGTGCGCGGTACCATATGTGTAAAACCACGGGCGTATAAAAACGTTGAAAACAGAATATCACGTGCCCCATATGTCGGGCACTCGTCAAACGCAGGGGTTGATTAGCTTCTAAAATATTTAAGAAGGATGAAGAAATTCAGGCTGCCCGGGCTCAAAAAGTTCCTCGTCCTTCTCTCGAAATTAGTTTAAAGTGATTTTTGAATAATTTTACCTTTTTTGCGACGATCCACCGAAATCCCTTGGCCGTCTTCGCGTCGCCACTTTAGTTTCGGAGTCGGGAAACCGTCCGCTTTACAAGTTAACGTTACGTTTTGATTCTCACGCACCGCCACGGTGCTTTGCGTCGACATCGAGTCCAAGATGTTCGGCGGAACTGGAAAGAAAATCGAGTAAAACCAGAGTTTTTTTAAATCTGCAATTTTTTCATCGACTCAAATATCGAACAATTTCTCACCGACGACTTGGAGATATCCGACTTGACTTATCATGGGATTCGCGTTGACTTGGCACATGTAGTATCCCCTATCCTGTTGCTGGACTCCGCTCACGTGGAGTAGCCATGTTTTTTGATTGTCATGGGAAACTGAAAATCTCGGGATCCTCGTTATCACGTGACGATGGATCGTGAGGATCATTTGACGGTCTATGTGAATCCACGCGACCTGAAACATCCCAAAATGAACAACCTTCAAACGATCGGTTCCAACATCTCCAAGCACCCTTTCGGAACGCATTCAAAAATGTACAAAAAAAAATCAAAGAGAGAAAAAAGCGCCAAAAAAGAAGCACGCTTTGGGTTATGGAAACTTGTATAGACGGGATCAACTGCATTGCAGGTGATACAAGAGAAAAAAGGAATGAAACAAAGAAAAAGAAAAAAAAAAAAGGATGTGCGGGAAATTCTTATTTCTATACTGGGTCCCGGTGCAGGCGGCAGGGTGTTCCTCGACTTGGCCCAGGGGCGAGATTGCGATAAAGTAAGTAAGAGAGCCGGTAGTCGTTGGTGTTAGTGTAAGAAGAATAGGGGTAGGGGAAGGGAAGAGGAAAAGGAGGAGGAGTAGGAGGTGCAGGGGCAGGGGGAGGAGAAAGAGAAGAAGTTAATGTATGTTTAAGGACGAAAGTTAAAGGCACCCCACGCCAGATTTAATCAACTCCATGTGAATTTTCTATGAAACCGGATTTACTGTTGAACCTTGCGAGTTGATTTCCCTCACGGAAAACCACCACCGCAAGACCACGCCTCCTCCAGTATACGCGAATTTTTAAAATTACGATTACGTATTCGTGATTATATTTTTAGAATATCAGTAATAACTCGTGTTATACCGAAACGGGTTCTTTTCTCTTGCAAAATATGATAACGACATATCTCAAAATTTCGAATCACATCTCCACGCGCGCGCGCGCTAGATGAAAGAGCTACTATTCTACGATTCAATGAATCTCGTCGGTACATAGCGAGGTAATAAAAAATCTCTGCCAACATTTCTTCCACTAAATTGACGCTTATCACGGTCGCGAATATATACCTATATATATATTTCTGGGGTAAAAATATTTCATACATGTATACCTTATACACATCCCGGCATCTCGTTTTTCTCATTCCCTTTTTCATTTCGTTTTTCTTCAGTTTTTCATATCATTCCACGTCGTCCTACTATATTATGTTCCGAGACGTCTAAATTCGTGTGTGCCGTAGCGCGTCGAATGACAGGAAGAAAAATAAAAAATAAAATGAACACTCGAAAATATATTCACAACCGACACGATTCTCAGCTCCTCCATTTTTACCGCCAACCAATAATCGGTCTTCTTTTAGTCTCGACATGTACGCAGAAACAGAAAACGGACGGAATTAGAAATACGCGCGTCCATTTTTAAATTCAAACAATTGTCTTTCCATTATACGCATTTATGCATCGCGTTCAAATTGTAGTATTCCTATGAGGTGCCCCCCGTGCTTTTCAACAACCTCCCGCTCACCCTTCTCAGTTTACCCCACATTTTACTCTCTCTCTTTGCAAAATATCCTCCCGGATGATGCAGAAGAACAAAAAGCTTCGTACCGCTTCTGCTGCTTCAATACCACTTTACTACCCGTCAGCTGACTGTGTATATATAAAATGTTTCCTGAACCCTCCCCCTCCCGCCCCTCAGTTTCTCCCGCGTGAATCTCGCGGCGGGTAGGCGAACTGGAAACTTGATATCTTTATGACCAGCCTGGGTGCAACTACGAGGGGTTGTTGCGTTGAAAACAAAAGAGGTAGAAGATCTTCGCCCTTATTTTCTAAATAATCTTCATCTTTTCAGAGTCAGTTTCTTTTTTTTCTGTTTTTGTATCATTTTTTTTTGTTACTCGAGTTCTTTTTTTCTCCGCAGGTTTCGTTCGCAGCTTCATTTTATAGACAACGAGTCGGTAGCTCTATATAGGTATTGAATTTTTATGTTGCTCAAACATCGAAAAGCACTTTGGGACCGATGTACGTGAAAAAGCGTTAAAAATTAAGACGAGAAAAGAGAAAAGATAAGGGGAGAGGGGGAAGAAAAAGACGGAAGATGAAGACGGGTACATTTCCGTAGGATTTTATTCCAAGGACTTAATAGCTTCTATACGGTAGCATCAGCCAGCTGATATCACTGCAATCAGGAGACTGGAGTTTCTGGAGGATTTGGAACGATCGGGAATCGTCAATACGACGCGACGTAAGATAAAATCCTGAAGGATTGTAAGTAAAGAAAAAAAAAGAAGAATCGGAAGAGTAAGAAGACGATGATGAAGAAAAAGAAGAGGAGGGGATGAGAATCAGTCAGTGAGTGATTTTTTTCCGAATACGCGAATCTTCTATCCAACGTATCCCCATCCCGTCATCCCTAAGGTGCGTCTCCTCCCAATTACGTAGATATCTACTGTCTCCTCCCGGCCGTAGATCGTGCCGCACATTTTACGCAGTCAGTCAAATTCGATCGTTTTCTCTTCCCGTTTCCCCCGTCCCCCTAATTCTACATAGTTTTCATCCCCGATTTTATACCCCCTTCCCGTCCCACCTGTTCCCCACCCTTCCAGCTGGTACACTTTTACTTTTTGCATTTCCAAATCTGCAGACAATGACCGACTGACTGAGTAGTGGAGAGATTGGTACATAGGGAGGAAAGAGGAATGAAAAACGTTATCCTGTCAAAAGATCCCGAATTAATTTCAATTTTTCAATACCTCCCCCGGGAGGGATCTGGACAAGGACAGTTTTTGATTCGCACGCAGTTCGAACAGCCGGGCATAGAACGACCGGATATGAGGTTTCATTTAATTTATTTGATTTATGTTCGACAATTTTTTTTTTTTTTTTGATTTTCTACTCGGTTTCCCTTCCCGAAAAAACGGTGGTTTCGAAATACCAGTGAAAAAAAAACGAACTCGATATTCGAGATAGCTAGAAAAATTAATGAAAAAAAAAAGAAGAAGAAAATCAAATCACGTAATGATAATAATAATAATTTGTAGTCTAAATCGAGGGTGTATAATCCGGATATTGTGCATGGGGGAGAGCAAAAGCTCGTTGTGGAGAAGAAACCTTGAACAAAACCATTTCATTTGAATTAGTCTATCAAAGTCTGAAGCTGAAGCTGCAGCAGCAGCAGCAGCAGAACTCACAGAAGCTGTAAAAGCTTCCCTACACATTGTTCATTCTCTCCCCATCATGCCTCTGTTTCATTCTCTTTTCTCCTCCCCTTTTTTCTCCGCCTCGTTTCATTCTCTTCGTTCTGAACGAGATGGAAGACATGGAGGTCTAGTAATACTCCAGTAATACGGGGTACATAATAAGCGAGATAAAAATTAAAAAACATTAACGAGTGTCTGAAGGATCAGATAAACAAAACTGAAGGAATATAAAATATGATAATATTACAACAGCAAAATGCAAAATTATAACAAACGAGCTGCAGTGTAGAATAATTATATTCCCTATCGACTCTGAAAAACGATTATTTGTTTAGAAAAAAAAAAAAAAAGAAATGTTCTAAAGTCGAAGTGTTCCGAAAAGGATACAAGCTAGCACTTAGATTACGACGTTTTTAAGGATGGTCGAAATTGCAGTTTTTTTTCTTTCATTATTCATAGCCAGAATCATGACGAATCCTATCGTTTCAAGAGACTCGGTAGAGTCTCGCGCCAAGTACATTAAAAGCGAACGGGACGACACAGAGACTCTTTACTGCTACGGGAGCTCGAACGCGGAGTGGGGATTTTTATTTACTCAAATATCTCCTTAATCATTAGCATTCCGGGAAATTTGGATGCATTTTTGTGATATTAATCGAGGAAGAGTTTTCATTTGAGCCTAATTTCAATTGAATCGATGGTCGGAAAGCTGAGATATGATGACATTTCGACGTAGAGAATAAATATCATATATGAACACCGGCTAGTTCATTTGGAAAGACGGTGAGATATTTTTTTCAACACGTGCATGAAATTGGCCCTTTCTGTCGCATGTAAAGTGGATGGGAAATTTCTCATTTCTCGCGTGGACTTCATTACATCACTAGGGAGATAATATAACCTCCCTAGGGCAAAAATGGATTTTCCCTTCTTTCCCTATCTATCTTTTTGGTAATGAAGTGCGAAAAAAGATTTTACCTGGAAAAGGATATTACCTCCCTAGGAAGGAAAAATCCTTTTCCGCACTACTGAGGGAAGATACTTTTCCACACTATTGACGAAAGTAAAGTAAAGCATTTTTTCACTTTCCACACTAGTGACGAAAGTAAAACTTTACTTTTCACACTAGTGGCGAAAGTGAAAAAGTGCTTTTTTTTACTTTCCACACTAGTGACGAAAGTAAAATTTCACTTTCCACACTAGTGACGAAAGTGCAAAAATGCTTTTTTTTACTTTCCACACTAGTGACGAAAGTAAAATTTTACTTTCCACACTAGTGACGAAAGTGCAAAAATGCTTTTTTTTACTTTCCACACTAGTGACGAAAGTAAAGTAAAGCGAACTTGGCAACGTTTTTTGCACCGATGGTGCTTTGTTGGGATTTTATTTTACATTCTCAACATTCTGAATTAGCAGAGAAAAATCGACAGTAAGAAAAAACAAGGAGAAAGTGCAGCGTACGATATAGACAATAAAAAGGTCGTCTAAAAAATGGATTTATCAAAAGAATAAAAAATCTAAGGTAGAAGGGTAGGGTAGGGGAGAAAGAGAGGGTGTTGAGAAAAGCCCGTTCAAGCTCTCGACGATGGAAGGGAGGGGTGGAAGGGGGTTGTCCCCTACGGAATTACTTTCATCCCGTTTTATGATTCTTGTCTTTTCGCCACCTCCTTCTCTCTTT
Organism: Athalia cordata; assembly: GCA_963932425.1. Classification (NCBI taxonomy): domain Eukaryota; kingdom Metazoa; phylum Arthropoda; class Insecta; order Hymenoptera; family Athaliidae; genus Athalia; species Athalia cordata. The sequence goes on from OZ010627.1 coordinate 6,389,784, forward strand.
TCTTCAGGTTATACGGGTTCGTGGGGAGTAACAATTTTCTCCGCCCCGCTCTGCGAGAAAACGGCAATGACAATGACAATGACATGATCAAGCACAACGACAATGGATGTCCGTTAAGTTTTTGGAAATAATCGGTATAGTGAGACTACACCGGGAGGAGAATAGCAGTCTTTGCTTGGGCTTCAACCTTTATAATTCCCACGTTAAAAAAGGTCGCCGGAAGGATCGCCGAAGAAATTGATATCTTTTAACAACGCGAATCATTCGTCTTGGATTTACGGAAAAATAGTCAGAGTCGAGAAGCGGAGTGGTTGGGGATTTTTTTTTCTTTTTTTATTTTTCTAGAAAGATGAAATGAAAGTACAAGCTCAAGATAGTGTTCTTCCAGAGTCAGACTTGAAATCCGAATATTTTAGAATAGTTTCTTTTTTATTCAAAAATTTTCAACTCATACAAGGTATGTACGATAAGATAAGGTATTTTGATTCTTCAAAATTACATTCTTCATTTTGTTCGGACAGCTCTCCCCTTTCACCCAACCCAACCCAACCCCCCCCGTGTGATCATGTGGAGATGGGCGAGGGGTAAGCGGGGTAGAAAAAAGAGGAATATGGGGTGGTTCGCCTCTCGATAGAATTCTTTGTTCAAGCAGAAGAAGAGACATTTTTCAATTTTCATAACGTCGCTATAACGTCGCTGCTTTGAAGAGCGTTAGGGGAGGGGGGTGGAAGAGGGGGGAGGGCAAAAGTAAAAAGTAAAATGTAAAAAGTAAAAAGTAAAGAGTAAAGAGAAAAATATGGGGAGGAGAAAATCGCTGTCAAAGATCAAAAAAGGATCGAACTCTGATGGTTGCTTCTGTTGCTACCGCTGCTTGCTGCTGCTGCTGGTGTTTTCAGACCAAAATCACCCTTTTTCTTTTTGTCCGTTTCTTTATATTCGGAAATAATGCAAGAATTCGACGTTACGGGTAGAAGAGAGAAAATGATTGTTGTATTCTCAGAATGCCCTTGTAGCAAATTTAACTTGAACTGAAAAAATTGCTCAGCGAATACGAAATTCAAAAAAAAAAAAAGAAGAAAACCAACAATGTTTATAAATAATTGTAGTATATTTTGATTTTCGATTACCTTGTACTTTCCAAGGTTTTCTACGACGCATGGAAGATTAGCGTCTCTTCCAAGGGCCACCGTCACGTTTGGAATGGGTTCGGCAAATCTTGGTTCGTCCGTTAAAGCTGAAAAACGACAATACAGAAATGATCAAATTAAGACGATCTCATAATAAATCGATCTAGGTTTTTTTCATTCTTTGAGAAGAAAATTTCTTAATCATCTACTCATTTGCTTCTTCTTCTTGCATCGATTGCGAAAGCACTGAGCTTGAAAAAAATAAAGCAAACCAAAAAGAAAAAGTACAGATTCTTTTTATTTCGTGTCTCTCATCCGATCCTTCTTCTTCTTCTTCTTCTTCTTCTTCGATAATTGCTATAGTGGCTCGGAAAATCCGATAAACTATCTAAACTTGTATACCTGTAGATAAGTATCGTTAATAGGAGGAAGAGGATTGCACGAATTAGTAGAACCCAAAAGTTTTCCTTTACGCTTTTATATACCGATTTCTTTTTTCTTTTTCCTTTTTTTTTGCAGCGGAAGCTTTATGCTCGTGAAAAATACGTAAAAATACCCGCTGGTATATGGTCAACGGTGAGAAGAAATGAAAAAAAAAAGAGAAGAAGATATTAACTAGAATTAAAATAACGTGAATTCTGTTACACATAGTTGCGTGAACTAGTAGCTCGCAGTTATACCTGTCATGTAATATATAAGTTGGCTCAGCTGGTTGGTTTATGTTATATACATAGGAGATAATATATGAAACGTGGAGAAGCGTGCCGATGAATTATTGCGAGTGATAACGAAGGTGGACACGCTGAGGCTAACGAACCATGAATTTTAAAATAATTATCCCCACGCTGCACCGACTCTGTTGCTGTATCTGCCGCTGCCGCTGCCGCCGCTGCTGCTGCACTTGCGCCCAAAATCTGCTGCAGGGCTCACTACGTTGTGCAACGTAGAAACGATCTGCAGCCCGCAGCGCCATTAATGATTATACAGGCGATTATCGCCACGCCGTCTCTCCCGCATATGATGCATGCCGTGCATACTGCATGAGTAAAATTCAACGGAAAAATAAACCTCGAAACTGGGAAAAAGGATCCAAAAATACTTCGAACTAAAAAATAGAACTCCCAAATTTTCAGTTTCTCTCAGCGACTAAAAAAGAGAGATAAATTTAGTTCAGATTTTTCAGTTTTTATTACTCTGCTTCCAACAAATGTGAGCCGAATGCATAATGTGTTTAGCGAATGAATTTCGGGCCGTTTCTAAATATAGCTTCGAACGAGAGAAACAAAAACGCGATATACAATCGCGGTTATTAATCCCAATTGAATGAGTCAGCTGCCGCTGGAATAGTTGAATTAAAACTAATTAAGTGTTACGTAGTTTGTTTTTTCTATTAAAATATCAATTCCGCGATTAATCACGAACAAAAAATTCATCACTCAACATAGTGAATTGACTGAACTAAATTTCTGTTTTGTATAAAATATGTCTCGATCGACGATGATCAAATACAAAATATTAGTAACGAAGTGCCTCCCATTTCGAGCACTTAATTATACCTATATAATTAAAGATGCGTGCAGTGTCTTGTTTGAACGACGAATGAGGGGGGCATATACCTTATCAAGGTAACGACGAGCACACCTTCTTTTTTTATAATACATTACGAACGCGAAACACGAGACAGTTCCTAAAACGACGTGGAAGTTGCTGGTTGTGATATGCTCGTCGTAGTCTAGACGTACGATCGAGTTTATAATTCTACTACGATTAGACTCTGAGTGGAAGAAAAAAAAAGTTACTTCTATTTTTATCTGAGTGTGTGAAACTGGTTTTTTAAATATCAACGTCGTCGGATCTAGGCGCGGCAATAGAACTCTGGTTCATTGGTGTAGAACTATACTTTCGTTGGACTGACTGACTGGTATTTTTTTTGTTTTCAACCCGATGTTTCTCATTGGCTGATGAGCTTTATTTATTTTGTTATTTGTTTTATAATTAGAACGGAAAGAACCCACGTTGATGTAACCATGTTTTGTAAATGAATGAACTTAGTCGCGTTGGAATGAAGCTGAAGTGAATTTGACAAAAATTCAAAAGTCTAGGTGGACTGAAAAACGTGTAAGAAATTAGCGAAATAAAAGACTGAGAACTAGTTCAGAAAAACCAACTCGTGGCACGCGTTCTAAACTGAGAAAAAAACCGCAACTTTTCGTGAGTAGTTATAATTAGTCTCAGGTTGTGTCAGTTTATGGTTAAGTGAACAAGGTTTTTCTGACAAATTCTGTGACAGAAGTCGTCTGAAAAATTCCCTGAGTCGTCGCATTTCGGAATTATTTCAAGAATAAAATTATGTTCGGTGTGTGATAATTTGGTAGCCAAAGTGTAGCTGGTTTACTCGGAAAATATCATGATGGGAATGAGAAAAGATTACACGATAATAGCGTTGCTGATATGCGTGGTAACGGTGGTAACGATTTACTACTTGAGCCTCATGTCAAAGTGGGAGAGTTACGAGGTCGGTAAGCGAGTGAAAAGTCTTTTGTCTAGTTCTGAATTAGAAGCGGAAGAAAATGAATTACAACAGAATTCTCCCACACCAGTCGACTACGGTGATAATAAAACGATACTGTTGTGGACGTCCCTATTCGGCGACGAATATTTCGGCCTTGGTAAAACCGGTCAATTTAACACGTGTACGGGTTACAAAGAGTGCGTGGTAACTAACGACAGAAACTCTCTAAACGTGAGCGAATTCAAGGTGATTTTTTTTCACGGTAATGAACTCGGTAGGAATGACCTTCCCGCCGATAGAGGACCGGAGCAAATCTATGTGTTTGTAAATCTTGAGAGTCCGAAGAACAAACCACCGGTTGATTCTTGGTTTGAAAACTTCTTCAATATGACCATGACCTACAGACTTGACAGCGACATCATTTGGCCTTATAGGATTTTCAGGAATATCGACACCGGCGAAATGGTCGGACCTCTTAAGACTCCGAAGTGGTTGGAGCCGAGCTATGATCCGATGAGATTTATTACGGAGTTGGATTTTGAAACAAAAACAAAACTAGCAGCGTGGTTCGTCACCGACGGTAAAACGAGCGGTGGAAGGGAATTATTTGTTGACGACATGAAGAAGCACATGGCGGTGGATATCGTAAAAAGAAAAGATGTCGTCGAAACGACGTACTTCTTCTATCTCGCCTTCGAAAACTCTCTGTGCCAAGATTACGTCACCGAAACGTTCTTTGACGCTCTAAGGTAGAGATTTTTGCCTCCTCCGACCCCGTCCGAGTCTAAATTCTTCATTTGATTTTAGGCACAACGTTATTCCGGTGGTTTACGGTGGTGCTGAATACGAAAAATTCGCTCCACCTCATTCTTACATCGACGCTCTGGACTTTGATAGTCCAAAGTCGCTGGCTGAATTTTTGATCGATTTGTCCAACGACCGTGAAGAGTACTTGAAGTACTTTTGGTGGAAGAGGTTTTACGTTGTAGACTCCGCAACTTCATGGACGATGTGCAACCTATGCGAAATGCTCAATGACCCATCAAGAATAGTAAAAACATACGAAAAACTCACGGACTGGTACTCAAAGGATATTTGTCCAATCCAGGATGGACTCGACGGTAAAAATTACGCTACCAAAAAACTCAGAGCACAAAAAATTCCAACGCTCTACAAAAGTTAACGATAATTATTACGGGGTGTGAAAGTGTCGTTTAATTTTTTCAAACTATTCATTCATCCTTTTATCATTCATAACCAGGTGGTACCTGAATACCGAAGAGGTTTTTATTAGCCTTGGATTTATAGCGTCATCAAATTACGCTATAGACCAGGTATCCCAATTAGAAAATTAACCGTTGTATTAATATTCTTCTGCTTTTTCATCTTTGAGGTAATATAATTGTTTTTACGAGAGAACCATTCATCGCATTCTGACGAGTACAAAAGAAGAAAAAAAACCTAGCAAAGTATTTATAAGTATATGATAATATTCATTTGATATTATTTATGATGATTCCAAGTTAAGCGTCGCGTCCTTAATAATATTTTTAGTCCTTATCTAAATTTCGCTTATGCCGGAGGATGAGAGGAAGCATGTTTTTTTTCCTCAATCTTCAGGGGTAATTGGATACGTCAGATATTCAAACTCGAGGGCGATAACGCGACACCATCTCTTGTCCCTAATTTCGTCTGATTTTGTTTAGAAACAAAAAACAAAAAAAAATGTAATAATAAAAAATCAAAATTTTTTAAATCTCGTGTGTAAATTTCGTATAATTGCATCGAGGGATCAAAGATCAAGAATAAACTACAACAAAACCCTCCGCAGAGAAAAAAAAAGTTTTAACGCATAAAATTGAGCGACACAACCCCTCGAGTGTAAGTCTGTCTAGATAAGCCAAAAGCAAAAGAATGAAAAAGGAGGGGAAAAAAAACATGACACACACAGAGGGTTGACTTTCGGAGCACCGTGCCGGGGGCGATTTAAAAATTGACTCGCTTCAATCTTTTTTTTATTTTTCCGGTCGTATGGGTTGGATTTTCCGAAACGGAATCATATATTTTGAAAAATAACATTCGTTCCGAGCTTTCGGTTTTGTTTGACGAGAAAAAAAACAACACACAAAACTCTCACTGTTGTCTTTCTTTTTTTTCGGATCTAGAGTGACGGAGAGAAAGAGAGAGTGAGCTCAGTGGCATGTAGTTTGTTTGAAGGTGTTGCGATAAATTCATCTCGTCTGTCCACCCCGTCCCAGGTTTGAGTCGGAGGGGGACGGCCGGGTTCCTTCAGGAAACATAAAGTTGAAGGTGAAATGACAGGTTTATTGACTATAGAGTGTTAGGAGGGGTGAATCAAAGGTCAAATATGACAGTCTGGACTGGTCTCACACGTATCTCATAGCGGGAAGGTGAGTATACGTTGGCATAGAAAAATCCGTGGTCAGAGAGGAGAGAGAGAGAGAGAGAGTAAAAGTCGGAAGTGTCGCGAAGAGAGAGAAGGACGAGAAGGTTTTCTAGAGGGTTGGTGGTTTCAGCGAGAGCGAAACGGTAAGTCAAAAAGCAATTGAGCCTTCGACAAACGGCTTTATCGGGGGTTTGGGGGTTCGATGGAATGGGTATGAGGATGAGGAGGGAGCCGAGTATTTCTGTAGAGATGAAACTCCATAAAGTATGTCGCCACCAAATATCCGGAGAATTTATTCCCCCGGACTCTCGAAGAGCTGGTATAAGGTATAAGGTATAGTAGTCACCTTATAGTATGGGAGGGTTGGACATTCTTACGGCGGAAGGTGGTGGTGTGGACTGTTGGGGGATAGAAGATCGAGCAAAATGCTTCTTTTCGCGTTGCCACATGTGTGTACAGGTTATACTATACATCGAGTGGCATGGTGGCCGGCTTAGTTGGTAAGGTCTCAAGGATTCCATCCTTCACACAGAGGAAGATGGACCGATGGGTCCTGCGAAGGACATCTATAATTCAGCTTAAGAGCATCGCGTATCAGAGTGGGAAAAGAAAGACGAAGAGAGTGCAGGGGAAGGATTTGGAAATATCCTGAGAGAAAACGGGAAGAAGCAATACCCGAAGCTTGGTAGGGGGAGTGGAGTGATCCATAGGAGTCTCGGAGCCCCTGAGTCCGCGCTCGACTTCTTCTCAAAGTGCGTCCTGACTCAGAAAGAACCAAACCAAACCAATCCCCCCTCCTTACTGCGCTGTAATTTCTTTTTATCTTTATTCGAGCCCCTTCCGCCAACATACTCAACCATATTTATTGCCTGGCACCAGAGTTTGGATAGGGAGACAGCGTTCGAAACAGAAAAAAAAAAGAAAAAAAAAGGAAAGACGGTGGGACGAAGAAGAACCGAGTCACGAGAATCCTGCAGGAGAGCTAAAAGGTGCGCAAACTATGTTCATGGAAACAAATTGCCTTGCTGAACCACGCGCCGGAGATCCTGCAGGATATCGTGTGGATCTTATAACCACTTCTAGTGTACGGTGTCATTATCGGAATTCTGAACCAAGGCCAGGGGGAGACTTTCTGAAAGAGGAAGAATCTCAAGACGCGTTGTTTCCGTCGCTGAAAGGGTCTTATTATCGTGCTTGTTACGATACTCGGTTGTCAAACAGTGTGAAAAATGACAGTCTTTCTTTTCCATGGGTATCCTGTAATACAATCGGGAATCAAAAATGATATCGATCAATTTACTCGACGGATTCGTGTTCCTGAGCTCAAAATACGTTGGAAAAGTGTCATACAATGGATTTTACCAACACTTCATTTTTGACCCCAAAATCGAAAAAATCCAAAGGGGTATACCTTAGATTTTTTTCCAATTTTGGAGTCAAAAATGAAGTATTTTTGAAATCGATTGCAGGACACTTTTCTTACGTATTTTGACCTCAGGAACACGAATCCATCGATTAAATTAAGCTAGAAGAATATCCCATCGAGATATCTAGATTTTTCCACTTTTCAAGACGATAAAATGGCGATAACTCGATCGATTTTATAGATAGATCAATTTGACTTTCAGATTCGTGTTCCTGGGCTCAAAATACGTAAGAATACCATAGGAAACCCTATAGAAAAAAATGTCGATTTTTGGCTCCAAAATCGACAAAAATCTAAGGTATACCCCTTTGGATTTTTTCAATTTTGGGGTGAAAAATGAAGTATTTTTAAAATTGATCGTATGACCCTTTTCTAACGTATTTTGACCTCAGGAACACGAATCCGTCGATTAAATTAAGCTAGAAAAATATCCCATCGAGATATCTAGATTTTTCCACTTTTCAAGACGATAAAATGGCGATAACTCGATCAATTTTATAGATAGATCAATTTACCTTGCAGATTCGTGTTCCTGAGGTCAAAATACGTTAGAAAAGGGTCATACGATCAATTTTAAAAATACTTCATTTTTGGCCCAAAAATCGACAAAAATCTAAGGTATACCCCTTTGGATTTTTTCGATTTTTGAGCCAAAATTGAAGTGTTTTTGAAATCGATTGCAGGACACTTTTCTGACGTATTTTGATCTCAGGAACACGAATCTGCAAGTGAAATTGATCTATCTATAAAATTGATCGAGTTACCGCCAATTTATCACTCTTAAAAGTGAAAACTTGTATATCTCAGATTTTTTTTTGATCTTGGCGTCAATTCCAACATTTTTTTTCGTGATATAATGATGTACCTATTTTGATCTTAGAAATCCAAATCTGCCAATTAAATTGATCTATCCATTGGAATAATCGAATTATCACCAATTTCTCGTTATTCGGTTCAGAAGAACTGAGATATCTCGATTGGTTTCATTCGCAGCCCAATTCAGTCAACGGTATCGTGTTTCCGAGATCAAAACACGTCAAAATTCCTAGTAAAGTACATTACGAAGAGGTAAAGTATATCAGATACACGAGATTACAGAATTTTTCATGTATATAGTACTCACTATACGTCTACAGAAATTATTCTCAAACGTGATTTGATGAGGACTTGAAGGGAAAAAAGGCAGAGGATCATATCATCAAGGTTCAAAGCAGTTCGGCATGTCGGTAGGTACGTCTTGAAGTGAATTATTGATACTGTTTTAAAGGACTTCCAGTATACTTCAAAGACTGCTCCTATTTCCCTTACTAAAAAAAGAAAAAAGAAGAAGAAAAAAAGAAAAAAAAGAAAAAGAAAAAGAATACATAAGAAACTCGAATCTCGTATCCCGTGGGACTTTGAATTTCATGGAGAGAAAAACTCAAAAGAAACTAAAAATAAAATAAAAAACAAAATATACGACCACCTGATGAAGTAGCTCCCGTATATGATTCGGTATACATTTCTGGAGTATGTTCAACGACTGCAGTTGCAGAATATGGCGAAATCGGGAAAGGAGGTGGGTAGTTGGAAGCAGCTGGGAAGTTGGCAAACGGTTTGAACAGTATAAGCAGCCAACAGGAGCGACTTCGAGTGCCACTTTTACAGTTCAATTAGCAGTAAACATTGCGCAATTGGCAGCCGAAGGTCCTGTATTCTACATCCTTTAATTACAGCGTATACGTAAACGAATAACCAACTGACTGGTATCTACACCCTAAAAACATTCTTCGGTAACAAAAGCAACCGACGCATTACCGATAATAATTTCAAAAAGCGGTCGTGAGAATTCACGGACAATTCTTCGGCGTCCTTTGAGTTTTGGAACATGGAAGCGAAGGAATGTATTCCTATCTCTTAGATGTCGGTTCAGTTGTCGTCGTCGTCGTTGTCGACGGTGACATTGTGACAGCGTTCAGGATGGCGTGACGAAACCGGAAGTAAGCCTCGAGGGGTTTCCGACCCCGGTATGATCCGCGAGGAACGTCGGAACAAAGTTTGGGTCAAGCTATGGAAATCAGACTCGCATCTTGGATGATCAAAGACCGCGCAAAGAGAACGAAAAAAAAAATATCACAAAGACATAAAAATGGTACTTGCGAATAAAATATGTGGATTGATCGAAAGAGGACGATATTTGCCACTAGGGAGAATTGCCAAATTCAAAACGGTGAATCCGTAATAACAATTATATCAGTAATCAGGGGATCTGCGGTTCGGAATCCGGAGAGAAAAAAAAGTCCGCGCGTGCCAGGATCGGTATGAGATTGAATATGAGTAAACTTATAAAGTTGACGTTCGCCTGAGTCTAATAAAATTCCAAGAACTGTGTGTCATGCATTTTGAACTGCATAAACCCCGTACCCCCTGAATAATATGGTGAGTGTATATTCATGAGTAATATAAGCGAGAAGTGGGCATTATATGAAGAATTCTATCTTCCGTATACCTCCGACAGTCGGATGGCTAACGGTTTATGGAGTTGAAGATCTTTCCAGGGAAAGCTTCAGGGTAGTAAAAATAGGGGCAGCCGGTATGAGAAGATCCTGAGAAAATTTATCTGACTGATAAAAGTGTCTCTTTTTCTTTTTCTTTTTTCACCCCTTTTCTCTCTTCCGCACACGTCGTACTACGTATCATGCACATCGATAGGAGGAGCTATACAGAACCGGCTGAAGAAGAAGAAGAAGAAAAAGAACGACAGGAAGAAGAAGAAGAGGAAGAGGACAGTCTAAACTTATACATACATATATCTGTAAACGGGGAGGATGGGAAAAGATTTCAATAAAAGCTCCCTCCCTATCGTCTCGCCCCTTCCCACGATTGTAAAATAGAGATAGAGAGACTGAGCTTCGGACCTTACATGGGTCAGTGGATCTCAAAGTGAGAGGGGTGCGAGATATCCCTGGAGCAGTTCCGCAGGACTCTTCGCCCCCATCCTTTGGCTAACCCCTTAGCTCACCCCCTTGTCTAGGTAGCTCTCTCGCCTCAACGACTGTAAATCGGAAGCGGCGCCATTTTGATACTAGAACTTGGAAGAGGAAGAGGAAGAGGAAGAGGAAGAGGGTTTATCTTTTCTCTGATCGCTGAGCACCGCCGCGGAACGTGGCGCATGCATACCTATCTACCTATACCCCTTTTGATATAACGGGTGATCCGCGAAATCCTTGTTATATATAACGTCCATTTTTTTCCATCTGCCATTTACATTTTTCTTTTTTTTTCCTTTTTTTTTTACCTCTCTTCTCTCCCTCGACCGATTTTATATGCGTATGTTACCTACGCTATACGCTCCTCGCACGACTATGAAGACGAAGGGTACACCTTATCTAAGAACCATCTACGACCCTAATCTGCTGAAAGCACGGACAAAACACGGCTAGTCATATTTCCGGTCCATTGATAAACTATAGACTGGCTCAACTCCGTACAAATGCCGCGTGCTGTTGCTCCCGCTTTTGCTACCGCTTTGTTCGACTTGTTTAAGAAGGCTATATAATATACGACGAGTTATCGTCATATATTTCTTATTTTTCAAGCTCAACTTGCGTTTATTATTTCTCTCAATTTTTCTCTGCTACTAATATAAAAGCTCTATGCATTCATTTCGTATCGTTTACACAGTGTCAACGAGAGTTTCATTAAATGATTTTTTTTTCCTGTCGTCTTTTTTTCTTTCTTTCTTTTTTTTTCTACACATATTCAATCCGATATTTTTTACTCAAATTCAAAAGGGGAATAAAAAATACAAATGAATGAAAAAAAAACATAACGTAGATGTCAATAAATTTCGAGCCTCGACGTTACGCCAGAGTGTCTCCATGATTTATCGATATTATAGTCCGTCTGAAAAAATGAAAAGAAAAAAAAAAGAGAAAAGGAAAAAGGAATCCAAGCTCCCTTTGAGTGACGTTTTATGAAAAAAGAAAACAAAAAAAAGAAAAGGAATTTATTAAATAGGAGATTAAATAATATTAAAACAAATTCTCATATTTTATATTGAAGAGAAAAAAAAAACAGAAGATAAATAAAAACGAAACTGAAAAAAAAAAATATATATATTTGTATAACCTGTCAATCGAAGAACACATCTTTTGAAATCGACTTTCGAGCTTTGCATGCTTTCGAAATGAAATAAAAGTCGATGAACGCTCTTTACACCCCCCCTTGAGAAGTGAAAGCAAAAAAGCGAAAAAGGAACGAAAAAGGAAAGAGAAAAAAAAACCTGGTCTTCCAGGTTTTTCCATATAATTCGTGCAGACTGAAAAATATCGGAGTGACGCACTTTGGATGCTAATTTGCGGTAAGTGCCGACCTACCCCGTCCGTATAAGGGTGGATTTACGCGGAAATGAAATTCTTCCTTTACCGCGGCGAAGGTTTTAATTATTATTTTATTTTTTTTGTTCCGCGTGTGCACGTTGTGTTTTTGCAGAACGAGAAAACTCGAAAAAAAAAGAAAAAAATTTTTTTAAATGAAGAATGGAAAAGAAAAGTACGAAAGTTCAACTAGCGGTGGAGCGCAGTGTTTTTTGGTAATTTGAAGCAAGTCGGCAAAAATAAATTTTTTGTTTCTTTCATAGCCGTTGAGATTCTGAAGTGCTCATTTCGACTCGAACTCTGTTGGGGTACCTTGTTTCACAGCCTACTTCGGGAATCACCCTGCAAAAGCATTTCGGTGACCGAAAGGGAGAGTGAACTCCTAAGACGAGGAAGGGGTGGCGAAAATGAACGAAGACGAGGGTGCGAGATGCGCTCTTCCTACTTGTGGATGTTTCAGACTCCATTACTTGAATTGGTGTGGGAATTCAACCCCGTCCCTAACCACCCTCACTCCAATATAGGTATATGTACACACATATTTTGGGAGCCCGAAGTTATATACCCTCCAGAAGCAAGGTCGTGACCAAGCGTACGATGAGAATACATAGACAAAGTATATATGTACAGGTATACACATAAATACCTATCAAGAATATATGTTAACCTGTACTCATCTTTTCTAATTTTATTGTTTCGTGTAAATGACAGCTGGGATATGAATTAAAAATCCTACAATTTCCATCCCGATAATTAGCCGAATAAACTACGCTCGATATTAATAAAAGAAAAGAAAAACAAAATTATCACAAGATAATATAGAAAAGAATTACGAAAAAATCACATAAGTAGTAAAAATTAAGTTGCACGGCTGCGGATGTTAGCGTCACGTAGTGTACGACAGTGACGTGATTGAAAGACAAAAGAACCTGGGCATATAATAAGAATAACAATAATAATAATTCCGACTAAAAATTCGGATTTACCGAAGCGTATTCAGATGTCAACCGCGTTTTACTTTTCAAAAAAATACGGTAAACCGAGTCATACCGTGGGGCGAACATTTTTTTTTTTTTCTCCATCCTTTCTCATATTTTCTGGTATGAAAACGGACCAAATAAAGAGTTGAAATAAAAAAAAAAGAAGAGCAAAAAGAAAAAATGAAAAATTTCACTCACGAACGACTATAACAATAAGTACAGGTGTATGATACAGAATGCATTTTGAAATTTCTTTTTTCTTCGTTCCCCCCGGTTTTTTTGGCGGATATATTTCGACGTTTTTTTCAACGTTCCGTTCGTCCGACTCACTACTCTCGTCTCTCTCCTTATAATCTTCCGTTTCTATGCGCGCGGAGACGAATAAATTTTCAGTTGAAAACCGTTGATCGTGAATCTGACGAGGGAAATGGTCGGGGAGCGGCGGCGGCGGCGGCGGGATTGAGTAATCGCATGAGAATATATTTGTCGAGAGCTCTTTTATACGCGTTTGTTATAAAAGGAGGGGGGTTCCTTCGGTAATTCAAATGGCTGCAATAACATAATGGTGGTTATTATATGATATTCTCGAATAATTGTTATACCTTGGTACCCTCGCGCAAAATTATCATCATGATTATTATTATTATTATTATTGTTACGATTATTATTATCATCATGACCATTGTTGTACAACTGTTATTGGATACTATATACATACCTATTCCGTATATTGTATTTTACAAGTTATACAGGGGATGAAATAGACAGAAATCTCAACCGTTGACGTACGTATCTTAAATCCTGCGCAATCCCCGTGTTATGCAACATCAATCAATTGTTTCATTTGTTCGTGACGGATGAACGGAAATTATGAATACCTCGTACAGGGTTGGCAAAAGAGACAGAAAAAAAAAAAAAATTAAACCAATAAAATAAATGCGAACAATTTCAAAATTAAATGTGATCGCTGCACCTGTTTTCACTTTCTCTGATACACGGAGATGGAATTTGAGGAGATTTGCAGATTCAGTAACAAGGGATGTTCCAAATCCATGTAAAAATAAATATCTGATAGTCCTAAAAAAAAGGGGAGTTGAACTCGCCGATAAAATCCATGAGACGCAAAAAAAAAAAAAAACACATTCTCTCTATAGTTGACTACATCGTTTGTGTATGTATAATACATATAATACATATTTATTGTACATAACTTCTCTTGTTTTCCAACTTCGTTCCGATTGCTATTGTGCAAAAAAGAGAAAACAAATAAATAAAATAAAATAAAATGAAGAAAGAAAAGAGATAATAATAATAATAATAATAAAATAACGCTCAAGACGCTTCTTTTATAACGTATTTTTATTGCGCCCCGCTATATACCTCCTTTCACCCCGATTTGGGCCCTCCAACGTGTTACCCCGGAAAAAATCGTTCACTTGAATCGGGCGATTAAATTTCAAAGGAAACACGTGGTTCCAATGTGGTTTTTTATTATTTTTTTTTTTTTCATTCATTGAAAGTAATTTGTTTTATTTCATTCCACCATTCATATTCGTGTTTCTATAACGGGATCATCGAAAACAATTTTAAAATTGATAATTCAAAAATTTGCACACACGGATGATTTATCTTTTTTTTTTTTTATTTTGTTAACTAAGAATTCCGTTGAAAATAGCGAGAATATAATTCCGCCTCGCCGTGCGATTAGTAGGAATGAGATCGGGTTATAATTTTGACGACCTTTGGGAATTTCACAAGCCTTTTGGGAATAGGGATACAATTCTGGGAATTTGAAGGTGAAGAGTAAAAGGAGAAGAAGAAGAAGAAAAAAAAGAAATGGTGGGAGTAAAGCATGTAGGGGAGTTTTGCCGTGTCTCTCTCGGCAAGCGATGCGAACGATTGTAAAACAAAAGAATGAAAAGAGCGGGATAGAAGGAGGAAGAGAGAAATTTCGGCTCTTTGAACTTTTCGCACTTGAACGACTAAACAAAATAACGCCCCCAAGACTATACTCATACACGCATACAGGAATGGGGAGAAAAGGATGAGAAAGACGATGGGAGTTGGCCCTGTCAAATAATTTCCTTAATTGGATGAAATCCCAAACTCCTACTCTCAAGAATCCCGAGTAATTCCCACTCTTCTCTCTTACCATTTTCCATATTTCCCCGTTTTGTCGACTCTCTCAATTCACATACATATTGCATGAGTGACACATGTACAATATGTACGCCTAACGAAAATATTTCATCTTTGATAAAGAAACAAAACAAAAGAAAAACGTTCAAGGACACCTGTGATTCCTGGATTTCCGAACACAGTATTCATATACATATATATATATGATTAACGGAATAGCCGGGATATAAATTCCCGGAATATTTTCTACTGCAGCCCGATCTGTCATACGAATGACGGGGATATCGTCTCTATGAATATCGGACATATTCAGGTTATATCCTATCCAGGATAAGTTTCAGCTGTTCCCGAAGGAGTAAAAATGGCGGGGGGGTGAGGGGGTGAGGTGAGGTGAGTCGGGATATAATGGCGGGTAATAGGATACTTTGAAAGATGTGATAGTTTCTTTTATCGAGTACGACATTTAAATGCAAAGTATTATTCAAATGACTCGTCTTCCTCCTCTTTCCATAGAGTATATGGGTAACTCCACAGCTCTTCTTCCTCCCGAGGGCGGGAGGGGGGGTCGGTGGCTTCATTTCCTGATATTCAAATGTGATCAAACATCAGCGGAATATAAGCGAAAAGGAGGAAGACGAGACGAGGCGGACATTGAAAGTTACAGATACATATACGGACGGCTCCTGTATTTTGGTATACCCATACTGAGGGTCGTACTGCAGGTGTGAGAAACAGGAGAAGAATAAGAAAAACAAGATAAGGGAAAACACGTTGCAACGAAAGAGGAGAAAGAATACGAAATAAGAAAAATAGCAGAGAGGAAGTGCAAACAGAATCCGCATATATCCACAAAGTTAACCTATATGTATACATATAGGAATATCGAAGAAGGATGAGGATGCAAATTGACGTAATACCACCCTCACAATTTCTTCTTTTATTTTTTATTCTCTCTTTTCTCTTATTCCAGGACTCTTCGTCTGTACTTCCCACGGGAAGAGGAAAGCCGGTTATTGAATCGTATGAAACGTTGAGTGGAGAGATCGCGGGAGAGGTGGAAAGAAAGAAAGAAAGGGAAAATGAGACATTTTCAATTTATAAGGAATTGCTGCACTATACTTTTCGATCTGATGCGAAATGGGGATGAGATTTTTATCCCCTCTTTCCCTATACGACATCATCTCGCATGAGCCTTCATGCAAGTACTCTGTAGCCGTTTTACTACAAACCTGCCTAAAACCTCGATAAATTTTACTCTCTAATATTCATTTATTTTATTCCTTCATTAATATTAGTTTTTTTTTTCTCTTTTCACGAGAACCAAACCTGGAATATTCCGGGACGGATACCTAATTTTCTACTCGCATTAGTTTATTGCTACTGAAAATGAGCCTAACATGTCATGTTACTAAAAAATTTATCCTCAAGGACCCCAATAATTATTACACCCTGGAATCGAGGGGCGGGGCGGGGGAGGAAGTTACAAAAACGAGGCAAAATATGATACAGGGTAATAAAAAGTGTTACGATTTCTTACTGCAGGTAAGCTATACCTATATAAGTATATAATACGTAGGACATAGAATGCGTTTATGTAGTACATAAAGAGAAGTATGTACATATGTACGTGTAGTCGAACGTCTAACGGGTGTCATTAAAACTTTGGATCGTAAAAGGTGGAAAGTGTCGCCTCGCGAGGCTCGTTCCGAAAATTCCTTGCCGCAACTTTCTAATTTCGTAGGTATAAGACAGGCTATACGCTATATGTATATAGGTATAATATGTACGTATAAATGTACCGAGGGGCGGAAGAGATCCGGCAAAGAAGGAGAAAGAAAAGTGAGTCGGGGGGGTAGGAAGAGAAGTAAAAAGGAAGGGGGAAGAAGATAGACGCGTGCGGTTCTGAGGGGCGGTTTGTCATTTGATTAAAATGCAAGCCTCATCGATGAGCATCCCCTTCCCATCTAAAAGAAGCCCGACGCGACGTTCTTATTTTGCTCGAGGAAAAGTTTTCCGGCATGCTTCAGAAGAGTCATCCTATCCTGTCTCTTGTGTTTTAGTTTCGGCCTTTCCCTTTCACGTTTCCGTCGTTTTTTTTTTCTTTCTCTTTTTTTTACCCGCCCGTCGCTTTTAGCTTTTCGATCCCCTTTTTCCAGACTTTTTATTTTATTTTTTTTTTTTGTTATTTTTCAAAAGACCGATATGTCCTGTACAGCTCCTATTTGCGGCGCAAAAAAATTCGGGAATAGTTTATTTCTATATACGTACATATACCAAGTAGGAGTCTCAGGAGGAGACTATCTCTCTGGGATTCCCAGAGGAACAACCCTTCGACTACGAAATTGTTTCAAAGAAGCTGTATACTTTTCGTACTTGAAACAAAAAAATAGAAAGAAAAAAAAACTAAAGAGAAATAAAGAAAATAAAAAGCTACTTGGCAAACACGCGCTATATATGTATATGTATAGCCTCTTCACCTGCAGGAGCAGTTCCTGAAGAAGAAAAAGATATAATCCGCGTCCCAGGGATCGGAAAACGGGAATACATAAGAGATATAGCGTTACGCGTCGTTTAACTGACCCCAAAAAGAAAAACTCAAATTCCTGACAAGGAATTTCTTCTTCTTCTTCTTCTTTTTTTTTGCTCTCCGTTGAGACAATTTTAAACTTGGATCGTTCCGAATTGAATAGATGGATCGAGAAGGTATTTGGAATGATAATGGTTTGTAAGGGGATGGATTTTATTATTCTTCATTCTTATTTTTTTTTTTTTCTGCTCTTTTCGGAATAATTTTTCTGCTGATAAATAAGCTGGGATGCATATATCCAACGCGTGAAAAGGGTTATACAACGAACTGGTGTTTTCCTGCATGAAAACAAGAGGAGAAGAGAAAAAAAAAAATAAAAAAAAAAGAGGAGAGACGGAGGAAGGAGGAAGAAGATATGCAGAGTGTGAAAAACGGGGCGGCAAACTCTGGAAAGAGGAGCAGGAAAAAAAAGGTGAAAAAAAGGGAGGGGGGCAGGGGGGAGGAGGATGAAATAAGTTGGGAATGATAAATTGGCAACGAGGTTGAGAAAGTGAGAACGCGCGTATTACGAGTCGTGCGAGAGAGTAAGAATATGGAAGGCATCCAGAGGAATACGAGAGAGGAAGAGAGAGTGAAAAAAAAAGAAGTCCTACAGGAGCGATAATGCGAAAGTATGAGAGGGGAGCGAAGAGTCCGGAGGATGAGAGGGATGGGCTACCTGTTTAAAAATGCAAATTAAAATATTTTATTCCGTATAAATCTGCCGCTCCAGAACCACGTACCAGGTACGGCGCCCTCCCCTACCCCCATATTCCCTCTTCCCACTCTCCTCTTGGCGAAGCTTCGACCTCGTATTATACGTATAATATATATCCAAACATCAAAATATCCGGGATAGCACGGTGATCAAAACACTGTACATATAATTTTTGTGTTATTTTTATTTTTGTTTAATTTTTTTTGTTTTTCTCGTTTTTCTTTCGTTTTCGCACATTTCCTGAAGGATAAGACGAGGACACGTTGTTTCTGATTAATGTGCTCTGAGCTAACCTAACCCAATTTCGCTATACGCAGGTATACATCTTTTAATTTATGCGGTTATAGGGAGTAAAGAAGAATTTAATATTCCTGAAGCGTAGGGGCACGTGCCCCACGGGAAGAAACTCAGGAGAGGAGAACCGGAGTAGCTAGATACTAGCGAACCCGCTCTTTCCTCGAAAAAGGACCCCCTGCAATACCTGAAAACCACCCCCCTTTTCGACTCCCCTTTTCTTCTCTTCAGCTCTTCTACTCTGCATTTAAACAAGGGTTAACGACTGCACCAGTCGTCCGTATGAATTAGAAGCGAGGTTTAATGTATTTTATACAGGGTGATTCCGAAACAACTTAAACTTCGATATCCCAAAGTTTGAAAAAAACGACCAAACTCAACTATTTGCTACCAATATTCTGGACACCGGTCACATTAATATTTATTATACTCGATCGACTCGAAATGGATGCGAAAGAATTTACAACTATACTATTTTCCAAAGTGCTTAAAAAGGAAAAAACAAATCGAAAAAAAAAATTGAATAAGAATAACGATAAAAAATATATTCGGAACCACACGCGTCCTGAACGTGGATGAAAAAATCTGCGATGAAATTGGCTCGAGTCGTTTTTATTGCTCTAGTTTTTGTTTTTCTTTATCTGCTCTGTAGGTATATGGTTTATCGTTAAAACCGCTGGGATTTTCGACCGTTTGTCCAGTTGTTCTAATTTCCTCCCCTACACTCGCTAAATATATCCGAGAAAAATAGCATTCTCATCCAGCTGAATTCTTACGATTTCAGTTTCCCTCGGTATCGCTTGCTCACCAGTTAATCGATCGAAACGCCATATACGAAACTACTGCTAGTCATTTCAAGCGCAGCACGCGCCTAACGTTAAACTCTGTATATAAAGCGTATATATATCTATAAATTCGCGATTCTCCAAAGAGCGATTATACCACTCGAAGATGAAGAAGAAAAAGAAGAGGAAGGAGATGGAGATGGAGTTGTAGGAGGAGGAGGAAGGAAGGAAGGCCGGCAATACCGATGGGGCTGATTGGTCGAACGCCCCTAAAACAAACGTTATATCCTCTTCATCCCCACAAGCATCTATAAGGGTTTAGTTGAGTTCAGGTTGGGTAAGGTCAGGTGAGGTTAGGTTACTCCCTGATTCGCAATCCCATAAAACAGACCTCTCCGATCACAAACGACGACTACTACCACCATCATATCCTATTAGGTAAACACTCTAGTAAAAATCTCAGAAAACACCTAGTTTTTTTTTTTCTTACTTATTTGTCGTTTCATTCTGTTTCTTTTTTTTTTTTTTGTTTGTTTGCTTTGCCCTTTCCTTCTTCTTTTCTTCATTTTATTTTATTTTTTTCCTTCATTTGGCTCACCCTGCCTCGAGTAACATAAATTCTATGAGGAGATGATATTCTCATCTATAACACGTATAACATTTACTACCATAACTATACGCTTAATAGTCGTTCAATTACAGGGTTGAACTCCTCAGTGAGTGGTTACTCCAAGTGCTTTTACCTCGCAAAGAGAAAATGAGGGAGAGAGAGAGAGGGTGAGAGAGGGAGGGAGGGTACGTTGGGTTACGTTAGGTGACTTAGTTAGACCTTAATCAGCAAATTAGGAGTAATTAAAATTCAAGAGCGTAAAGCAGTAGTTGGAGACTTGAAGAGAAATCTCTGAAGATATGCGATTCGTCATTGAATTATGTCAACACGTTGCAAAAAAAGCTCGAGCTTTGGAAACCGTCCGCCATATTTTTTTGTTTTTCTTTATTTTTTCATCAAAGTGAAAATAAGTGAAGAATAAATAACGGGAGAACAGAAGAAAAAAAAAAAGGAAAAACTTATATCACCTCTGTTATTGAGACACCTTATACAAAGCGACGCGTGGAAAGGTTTATAAGTGTGAACGATATAACCTGGAAGTTAGGATAAAGGGGTGGTACGGCAGGTGGTGGGAGAAGGGTTTGGGGGGGGAGCACATAAAAC
This sequence comes from Athalia cordata, assembly GCA_963932425.1. NCBI lineage: Eukaryota > Metazoa > Arthropoda > Insecta > Hymenoptera > Athaliidae > Athalia > Athalia cordata. Next base: position 6,410,309 of record OZ010627.1, read on the forward strand.
GTTGTGGAAATAAAGCAGAGCCGGAAAATAGAAGAGAAAAAAAACGTTGGGCGAAAGATAGAAAATGTGAGAGAAAAGAGGAAAGGAGAGAAAACATAAAGGAGGGTCTATAGGGGTGGTGAATGGTAGGAAGGGAAAAAATAATAAAATTGCTAATAAACATCAGGAAGACACTTATAGCCACGTATAAAAGCAAATGCCTTTTGCCCGGCTTATACCAGCTACTGCAGTAGCAGCAGCACCGGTAGCAGCAGGTTAGCTGGGTTTAGGTTAGGGATACCGATTGCGTCGTCTTCGTCCTCCTAGTAGCGCATCAGAGAGGCTGCCTGGTGGTGTAAATTGAAAGTATAAATTACAGATAAGGGATTCCGAGAGGCCCCTTAGGATACGTGGACCTCGACCAAAACCCCCTTCTCTCTCCTACTTTAACTCCTACTATCCCGAAACCCGGGCTCTATCCCTAACCAACCCCTTTTTTCAACTCCGTTATACCTTCTGCGTGATCCTCCTGCCGATCACCTATCTCAAACGATCGGATATATTTTTTGTTCCTTTCTTCTTCTTCTTCTTCTTCTTTCTTAAGATATTCACCGATCTCATATCTTCACCCCTATACTTATGCAGGGCGTAACGGCGAGGTGGCGAATTATTGAAATCAAATACAAAATGAAAACTTGAAGTCCGAGTAATCGCGTTACTCATGAACGTGCGTTCTGTTAAATTCGATCCTAGTTTTTCATACTTCTTCTTTCTTCGATTCACTATACTCAAAATTCGTATAAAAGATTCAGCTTTTCGCTCCCCCGGGAGCTTTTTAGATTTTCTTGTCTTTCGAGCGAGCTTTTTAACGACGGAAACCAAAGTTACTCCGGTAAACAGTTGTACGATTTCGAAAAACGTAAATGAGAGGAGCAAATGTATGCTCGATTAATCAGTCGGTTTTCCCGGAGCTCAAACGATCGAACGAACGAAAGAACGAACAAAATTAGCGGATTCCGCGTAATGCTGGAGGAAAGGAGGTTTAAAAGCAGCAATAGTAACGGCAACCTGAGCAGGAGGATCATGAAAATCAGGAGTTATTCGGATACCAGGGGGTGAAATTTCGTACGAACGACGACAGCGTAAACTTACCGTACGTGTATACCTGTGTGTATATGGAGGAACGGAGGGAGGATCGGGAGGATTGGAAAGAGGGAGAGTCGGGGTGTTAAATTTGCACCTGTGTAGCGAAACGAGAGAAATACGAGCCAACGACTGTTCACGTTTGATCTTGCGTCGTATAGGTATACACACACTCACGCGTACCTATATCCCATGTAATACATACCCGTGCTATGTATATGTGTATTTACACGCGTGCGTATGTGAGTAGAGAACCCTGCTGCTGTGCTACCGTTTGGCACCGGGCGGCGCTGATTTAGCTTAGATTAATCATGGACCGCTGATCGTTTATATATTTTAAACCGTTTCTATATACAAACCCCAACTCTCCCTTACGCTCCTCTTCACCCTTTTCCCTTTCCCACCCCCTTTCCCCTTTTTTTACCGATCAATGCGCTTTCGCAGTACTTTTACAAACGCCCAACCACGCGAGCTTTTGACCCGTTGCACCCACACCACAAACCCATCCCTTACGTACTATTCGAACCCCTTCCATGGAGATCGCAATTCCAACGACCAACGATACAGAAGAGAAAGAGCAAAAAAAAAAGGAAATCAAAAAACAGAAAGAAAATCATCATCCTCGTCAACGCCGACGTTGCTTTTCTTTCTCTATTTATTCTCTTTACTTTTGCAAATTATTTTACGATTTCCACCTCTTTCATTTGTTTGTTTTATTTTCGGTGCATGCATATATTTTTATCATGTTTTTGCTTCGTGTCGTATGTTTTGTTTTTGCAAAATGATCTGAAACGCATTAACGCCGTTAAAAAGAAAAAGAAAGAGAAAAAAGAAATATCATCGCAAAAAGTTTTTTTCCGTGAAATGAAATTATACGAGGGGGATAAAAGAAAATGAAGAATGATAAAAGAAAAAGAAAATTCGAATCCTTTTTCCCAGGATATGGTACTCGTTTATACATGCGTATAATTTTCTTCTGTAGTCCCCATCATTTGCGCCAGTGATCCTCAGAGACTAAGAGGGAGAAAGGGAGGTAGGCTGGTAACTGAAGGGGATATAATTGCGTGTAATTATTTCGCTGTTTCCGATTGACGAGAGACAGCGCTCTTTGCGGTTTAATCTTCTTTTTTCTTATTTCTATCTGCTCCGCTTTTTTCCTCTTCTTTAAATTTTTGTCCTTTGTTTTCTACGTACTACTCAAAAGTGAGAGCCGATCGTCCGGAGGGAAAGACAGGAGAGACGGAGGAATGATTACTATTGTTCTTATATTGTTTGTATTCTTTTTTTGTTTTGTTCTATTACTTTCTCTTCCTTCCTACATACCGGCGGCGTCCCTATACTATAGAGTTCAGTATCCCTCGGGGGTCCCGATCTCCTGCACTTGGTGATAATTGCACGCTATTCGGGTGGATACATCGTGAAACGTTCGACCGTATGATAGGTACACCCCGTTGGGTTGATTCTGAATTGCTTCGCGGCCAAGCGCGCGTTTGGACAACTTTTCCCAGCCGGCCCAGCTACACGAAAAAGTTGTCCAAACGCGCCCTTGGCCGCGAAGCAATTCAGAAACAATCTAACCGGGTGTACATACGTATCTATCTGTACACAGTAAAAAAGGATTAGGAGAAAAAGAAATTTATCTGGAAAAACTTCCACGCGGGAAAGATCGGAAAATCGTGAGAAAGAATGTACGAACGACGTAGTGTTGACAACAAATAAATGAGGGTATAACAAAAGTATAAATTTCTGTAAAGAAAAATTGTTGATCCTTGAGAGGTAGAGAATTGCAGCCACGTTTCTGTGTACCTAGGCATGATAGGAAAAAGCGGGAAAAAAAGAAGATATACAAAATAAATAAATGATTGAAGAGAATTTAAAAAAAATTAAAAATTCCCTTCGTGGTTATACAGAAGCTGCGGCAATCAAACATGTCTCGGTGCACAGTATTAACCCCCCGAGAGAGACTTTGCACACAGGGTGGCCTGTTTTAAATGTTTCAAATGTATAATCAAAAGGGATGAATAATGAGGGAATCATTCTTTTTTTTTTTCGTTCCAAAAATGACACATCTTGAGAATTCTAACGATCCGCTATTTTCTATTTTTCAACATGAAAATTCTAAAAATACGAAACTAACGACCCTGAAGAACGGAAATTAATTTCTAGTAGATGACGACATTGTTGAGGGGGAAAAAATTACTGATTACTTTTTTATTGTGTATTTTGATTGATTTTTATGTATTTTGAATTTTCCCACTTTTCAACAGCTGTAATTGTTGTTCGCGATATATTTAACTGTAACGTTCAAAATGGACCACCCTGTGTATACTATTTATAGCTGATGTTGGGTGGGTTGGTAGGAAGGTTGGTTGGTTGGTAGGTACCTACTTTAAAATCCAGAAAAATCCTTTCTGAAAAATGTTGTACGCGCCGTTGAACTCACTAGGTAGTTTTAGCGAGAAGCTCTGAGAGCGAGCGAGGAGACGAAAGAATTCTAGAGGACAACGACAACGACAAAGTCGAGAGTAACGTCTACCGCGAACATGTACAAGTTGATTTATTTTATTTCATTACATTTCAGTTTTTTTTTTCTTTACTCTTTATTTTGTAAATTTAATAATGTTTTTCGCGAATCCGCGGATTATAACCATCGAGAAACGAGTCGTAAGGAAAAACAAACGAGGCAAATGAAAGGTAAAAGGAAAATCTCCATATAATATATATAAATATATATAAATAAATAAATGAAAAAAAAATTGAAGGGCGGGTGAGGTAAGGGGTTGGATGGTTAAAATACTTTGGCGTGCAGCGGCTCGTTTACGCGGAAATAATAATTGCTCCGGACATGATATGAATATAAATAACCAGCTGCGGCCAAGGTTGTTGTTTATTCATATCCTCATGTTATACCTACACCTGCAGACCACCTCCACTTTTCTACCTTCGTACCTTCGTACCTACCCATACACATCACAGCCCTCTTCTATAAAACAGAGTAAAATTCATTAAAACAAAAGGAACTTATTTATACGACCTACAAAACCCCTTCTCTTTTCTCTCTTCTCTCTCTCTCTCTTGCTCTCTCTGATTTTTTTTTTAACTCCTTCACCGTGGAATTCGTTCGAGAATAGCCGAGAGGACGCGTCATCGCTTTAAGAGTTTTAAGCTTCTCCTTCTGCTTTTGCATAGCTTTAAAATCCGCGTCTCGAATCACTTCCAAACTTTGACCTGACCTCGACCTCAAACGTGGATCTCGTCTAAATTCTACAGAACTGTCGTTATCGTCGTCGTATCGTCACCGTCGCACAATTTTCTTTTGTTTCTTAATTTTTGCTTGCCGTTATAATTATTTTTTTTTTTGTTTTTTTTTTCAAAAACATCAAACGTACGCTAACATTTCTTTTGATAATTATTATATACCTCCGCATTTTCTTCGCTCGATTCTTTGCGGTATATGTTGAAAGAGAAAAAAAGAATAAAAAAGAAAAACTTTAATCCTTGAACGGAATAGAAAAATCTAAATATCTATGTTGTATAGAATCGTCACTCACAGCTGTTCCCGTAGGATGATCGCCATGATCCCTATACCGTCGACCTTAAAAATTTATATCCTCCCTTTTTCCAGAGAACGTTTCAAGGCGACGTCTCGGAAGGTTCAGTTTCGTACCAGGTTGTGTTCGATTCACTCTATCTTTAGCTTGAAATTCGAACGTCGCGCCATGTCGTGCCGCCAAACTCCCCCTATCTGCACCCCCTCCGAGCTGCTTCCACCCTCGACTGAACTTGTGTCTATATCACCCGATCATTCAACTTCTAGCTGCCGATATTTCGTCGTTAAAGAGAAGCGATGTCTTGCGATCTTGTTTCTTTTTCAATATGTATTTCAAAGCGCAAATAACCCGAAGCAAGGACGAAAACGACGTCTAATAGCTAACAATGTTACTTCGTTACACGGCTAATGAACCTTAACTTTTTTCGTACGTATATTCAATCCTTCGATATTTTCCTATCACCGACGTCTGAAGAGTATATTGGAAATTTTTGACAAAACGGAATTTCCATCTGACGTTATTCGGATTTCTCGCTATCGATATTAAAAAGATTGGTCTTCCTCGAAGAGCACCTTGTAGAGGTCGTGTATGAAAGAGATTTACAAAGTACCTAAAGCCACTAAACCCTCGTAACGAATACTGAGAATTCATTCATCGATTCAAGAAGTATCGTGTCCTTTTATATTATTCAAAATTCACAGGACTTCAATCTCGATTTTTGATTCCTAGTTTCTATTTTTTCGACTTTTCCCTAAAAGTTCTGCTTTCGAAGCAGCGGAATTATTATTGACGTTTTTTTTTTGTCTCCGGTCTAAGGTTGTTTCCGTTTTCTACGAATGTCCGTACACCCCATCAAAACGTTAAGGAATCTTCACGAGGTTGTGTATATGAATGATTTTCATATCGTCCCGCGAAGGTTATAAGGAAAACGATGTAAAGATTAAGGGATGAGGTATAAAGAGAGAGTGAGAAAGAGAGGAGGGGATGGGTATGGGGATGGGGGGGTGGTAAAAAGGAAGATGGTGGAGGGATGAGGAAAAGGGATTACCGCTAAAAGCGTACAAATCCTCGAGAAGCCCGTGCAGGGTGAACGGGGATTTCGAGGTGGCAGCGGCGCGGCGGTGGTTCTCCTGCAGCTTCTGTGGGCTTGAAAAGTAAGGGGAGAGGAAAGAGGGAGTTTCAGTTCGGTTTGGTTCAGTAGCAAGTTCAGAAGGAACGGGACTCAGAACTTACCCCCATTCCCGCAACCTACTACAAGGTTATCTATATAAATACACCTACTTATATGTACAGAATTTTGGTGACGAAATATTACAGCTGAACCAGCTGATATACATACGTGTCTGTTCACCTATATTTTCAGGATATACAACGAGGATAACACCCCTCATTTATCCCCATCAATCATCGTATCATATCCTTAGGATATTTTTACGTATTACTGATCAAAAATTACACTACATATATGAATACTATGCCTATACCAGGTGTTATCCAAGGATCAAGATGGACGTGATAAGCGATGCTCGCTTTTCTTTTTTTTTTCTCTCTCCTTATTTTTTTTCTCATGTACATATACATGCCAACATATATATACTGAGAGAAAGAGGATGAGGATGTAGGGAAGTGAAGGGATGAGAAAGGAAGGGGTGGAATTTTAAGGGATGATGGAGGTATAGAACGCCATCTATCCTCCTTGGTAATCTCGGAATTATACCCCGGGTGTTCGTTGAGGCGTTTTGCGGGCAATATTACCAAGAGAAAGGGGAGTGGAGTTGGTATATATATAGAGTATACTACTAGAAATGGGGGAGAAGGGGAAGGGGAATCTTTGGGATACCCGCGGGAACGCTCGGGAGTGGTCAAAGGAGAGCGAGAGAAAATGTAATGGGGGTATTTCTCAGATAGATCGAAAAATGGTATTTTTATTTTTATTTTATTCTCTTTTTCTCTACATCTTTATATTACTCGGTGTATATAATATACAGTGTGTGCGCATTGATATACACTTGCGAAAAGGGTATTGGACAAAAAAAAAAAGGGGACAAAAAATTGAGAACATATTTTCAGTTTCTCAATTTCCTGCTGCGGATATATTCCTTGAATTTTTTTTTTTCATCTTCATTTTTGGCGAGCCTACTTATACGATGTTCTTATCCTTCATTTTCTACTTATTCCCGCATTATTGTTGAGGGTATATAATACTTATATATTTCCGATGATCAGTGGCAATACATAGCCAAAGTCCTTCTTCTTCTTTCACCCATTCGGGACTATGTGGGGGAAAGAAGTCTTGCGAATTTTGGGATTAAATGTAAACCCATAAAATAAGTCCATCGATTTCCGGTACACAGGAGGTATAAGGTACTCGGGGATTCTATTGGAACCCGCATTTAGACTCCCTAAATCCGGACCGTATCAATCTAAACTTTGAAATTGTTTCTCAAATCAGGAAGAGAGATCTCTGTCTTCTCTCTCTTTAATTTTATATTTTTTTTTTCTCTCAAACTGTTCGAAAGTTTTTTTTTTTCCCCTCCCTCCTGGTCACAGAGTAGTCTGATTTATAGAACAGGCTAATTTACACCGTTGATTATTTAGAATTTTCGTGAAATTCTTAAGACGGATTATGGAATTTTGCTGAATGGACATCGTGTTACGTATAATATTACGTCTGATAATTTTGATGTAGATTCCATACCGTACCGGTTGCTGACCCCCTTCACCCGGGTTTGTATAACGATCCGTAATTTAGCGACCCACCGAGTTTCGGGGATGCGGAATGATTTCCTATAGTAATCCCAAGTATTCCATCTGGGACCTCAACTTCACCTCCCCAAAACAAGTTTTGGCTAACATTCATCGAGCAAGACTATCCTCCCTTCCACTCCTACTAAGATGTTACAAGTTTATCCACGCTATAGAGTTACCCAGGACTTCTAGTAGAACAACCCGTACGTTCATCTCCAAGATAATTGTACCTTAATTGTTGTTTATGTATCGTCGGAAGCCAGAGTTGTGGAATTTTCAACCGCGACATACGAATGAAAAACTTCTTTCTTTATTTTTTTTTTTCTTCAAAAAATTATGGCGCCCATAATCGATGATTTAGAGTATCGGTGGAACAAAAGTAGATCGACGTCGTCCAAGTTCAGAAACGAGCCTAATTAGGCACGGATTAATCGCGAGCTTTGTTTTTGCGTAGAATTTTCATTTTGAAATAACATTTAACTTTGCGGATGAATACATTTCCTCGGAGTTTTGCACCCGAACCACAGTCACCACCACCGTCGCAAGTATGGAAGCAGCTCCTAAATGCAAAACAGATTTTACCCGCTCGACTTGCGACACCTACCGGCTCATCCACCCCCCCCCCCCCTATTTTCAAGCTAACCCACCACCCCTTTAGAAGACTCAAAGTACCAACTCTCTGATCCCCTTGACATATTCCTCAACTCACTCCGTTTCCAACGACTGCTTCGCGATTTATTCGAAAATATTTCTACGCTCCACGGCTTTTTCTTTCGATTCAAAATTCTGAAATCGTACGCGGTGCAATATTCAGAGTCTATACATACGCTCAAAAAGCACATCTGAAATTATACAAATAACGGTAAAAGCATTTTTGTAATCGCACTTTTTTTTTGTTTGATTCATTTTTTTTCCTTACTCTTTTTTTTCATCCTTATCTTTTTCTTCGCATTGTAGGAGATGACAAGCGGCTAAAGGGGAGAAACAGGAAAGCTTTCGGGTAGCGGGCACGTTTACGTGTCGCGGAAAATTTTCCCATTTTGCCCACCCTAAAAGACATATTTCGTAGGTGTGTACAACCGTCAGGAAAACGGGGGTGTGTCTTGAGCGACGAAATATTATCACGGCCACCGTACCCGAACCTACATACGCACTCTATATATATATATATGTATAAGTTGTCTCGTGAACGAGCTAGGGAATCGCGGCAGAATGTGTCAGCGAGAAATTCCCCGAGTAAGAGATCCTAGATAACCACGAGTTTCCACCCCTTCCAAAATGACCTTCTTTAGCAGATCTCCATGCAACACCTTCGCTTTCCCATCTTTCTTGACCCTGTGAAATGTGGGCAACGTATTCGGACCTCGAAATGTCCAGCGACGATCGGAACGGTTTTGGAAAATAATATCCCATTTTCATAAGTGTCGGTGAGATTTGTTTTTCATCAATGGCGGGTTGGTTTTCTGCCGTATTAAGATAGTGGGGAATTACTTCCGAAGAACCAGACCCGCGTTGCTGCACCGGGTTGCAGTGGTATTCCATTATCTTGTCATTGCTGGTGCGGTAGAAGTAGAAGCAGCATTAGAGGTAGTGCGGTCTGTAAGTGATGAAGGGTTAACCACTCTGGGGGTATAGTTTGAACTTGCGCCTTACTTCAAGACACCCGCAAGGGATTTAAATGATGCTCTTCTAGCCGTACACTACCCAGATATATATAAAGATGGTACGTAGAAACTTCAAAGAACTATTCGCATTAGCTTTTCAAGCGTTCGATTGTGAGGGAAAAATTTCATATATAATGTCTACATTATTCATCTTGACTTCTGAACCGGAACGATTACCGCAATGATAAAAAAAAAAAGAAAGAAAACTGGTCGAAGGGACCAAACGTTTGCATAAGTGTTCATTTTCGAGAGAGTCAGGTCACATCCGTTCGCCAACCATTTTTCGATTTAGTTTCCATTTTCTACCTTCACTTTCACCATGTACCAGAAAGATCGAGACCACGTATGGTCCGAGTATGGTACGTGTTATTCGAGAGTCTGATAGCGTAAGTCTTTCTTTTCAGAGTCGAAGTATTCCCAACGTTGCAATGCGTTTTTCCTTCATGTATAACTAGGTAGAGTGCCCGTATTCCCGGTACACATATGTACAATGTATGTACACCATACCGAGTAGTCCAGGTTATACCTGGAGCGGAGCGACGGTAGTGGGTTACGCGACTACTTGTATGGCCGCGGGTTTTCAGCCGAAGATTGGATTGCCTCATCAAAGATTAAGAACGCGAGACTGGCAACCTTACTGGATGGCTGCTTGCCTGCCTGCCTTCCTGCCTGCCTGCCTGCCAGCCTGCCAACCGACCAACCAACCGCCTGCCCCGCTCGACGTTTCAACCGCGACCCGAGGGAACCCAGGGCACCTACCAACGGTGATATATTTCGGCGTGTAAGAGACCAGGAAGAGAGAAGTGTACGTACATATGTATACCTGTATATCCAAGGTGGAGTATCGCTGGGGCATCAAGAAGCCCGTATTTTACGCTCAACTCAGAAAGTCGGATGGTATACCTGATGTAATTGATTCCTCAAGACGGTTGGTAGAGTGACGTGATCAGACCCGGAAAAAAACATTTCGTAAACTCCAGAAACAGAGGAGAAGCAAAAGAAAAAAGAAAAAAATCGGCAAAATTTGCACTTCGAACAACCCCCAAATGAAGAAAAAAAATCGACACCATTGCGGTGCTCCATAAAAAATCTCACGGAAAAAAAAAACACTCCACTCAATGGATAGCCAAGCACTTCAAGTATCGGACACTATACTTGAGAAGGTGGACTTTACGCGGAACTTGAGTAGTTGAGTACCACGCTAGATAAAAAAATGAATAAACAAACTCCAGATTCGGCTGCCATAGAAAAATGATCGCCGATCTGATCGGTCGATAATCGCGGGTTTCTGCGTTAAAGATACGCGATTTTCATGAAGGAAAATTGTGCCCCTTAGAATTTTTAGTCGTTGAGTTTCATATCTGTGTGTTTTTGGTTAGCGTGTGGTTCGTTTTACGGTCGACTGTTTTACGTTGGACAGTCCCTCTCGCGCGGTACCAGTCGGAGCCGAACGGCGGCGGGCGAATTGTTCACTAGGTAATAAAGTGTAGCTGGCTTAGCCGAACAATCTTACAACGACGACAGACTTCGATACACAGAAATACATAGAAATACGTATAGAAAATCGAGGAGTACGAGTCTACTTTGAAAAGACAAAGAGGTTGGGAGAGAAAGAGGGAGAGAAAGCGAGAGAAAGGGATGAAACGCTCGGTAATAGGTATAACAAATAGGTGGAGAAACAAACTCTTTGTGCAAGTCACCAAGTGGCACCCAACCCCGGGAGATCTTAACTTCCAACGTCTATTCCAATCTATAAGCTCATCCCCTTTATAATGTATAGATGGATAGAACGATAGGATTTAATCTAGAGAACGGTAATCAGTCGATATTATTATCTTGATTGCCGATGAGAAACGAATCGGCAAATACCTAGATACGTCGTTACGTACCGTTACAGAAAGGAAATAAAACGTAGAAAAAAATTAAAGAAACTAGTAATTTGAAAAAACAAACAAAAAACGTAAGGAGAGGTAAAAACAATCGGAGATTCATTTGCCAAGGGTTGTTCGGTGAACTGTACCCACTGTTAGTTCCACGTGACCTTCGACGACCCCGATATAAGTAGAGTCAAGAGACAAGTCGTAGAAGAGCGATCTTTTTACTTGTTAGCCGTCCTCTAAGGCTTCGGTTTTAACATCCCTCCTACTGTTTCTTAAGTTCCCTACGGGAGAAAGGAATTCGACTTAGATCGATTATCACGTGACGACCGACCTGCACCTTTATTTTTCTCTTTACCGAGGAATAGGAAGGAAAAAAAAATTTCCAGACGAATATAATGACGATGATAACGACGTTCCATTGTTTTACCGTTTTCGGTTCTTGATTGTTTTTTTCGGTCCAGTCATTACACGAGAATTTGAAAAAAGTTTATTCCTTTTTTTCGAATGAAATAAAACGGGGTAATGAGTGCTGAAAAAGACAAAAAAATGTGCAGAATGATTTTTCGTATTTTCGTTCTTCCGTAATTAAAAACCAAAACGCAGCACAAAAAAAAACACGTTACGTATACGTATGTACGACTTGACCAAGTGTAATTAGTTTTTAAATTGAACAAAATTATATGAAATAAAAAAAAAAAAAGAAAAGATTATTTCCTCTCATCCATTTGTTAGTCTTCTTTTTTCGCTCTAGTCGATAATTAATTTTCTTTTTTTTTGTTTTCTCATCTAAACTTGCGTGAACTTGACTACCTAGACCGGTAATTAGCTTTTGAGTAGAAGGAGACAAAGTGAAAAAAAAAAGCAACAGTGCATCTGCACCTTCTGCAGAAGTAGGTGGCAATTTTTTTCAATGTTTATATTTTTATTTATTTTTCTCCCCATTTTTTCCTACCGGAGGGTATATTTCGCAGCCCCGATGAAGGAGAAGAACGAAGTTTGGAGCAACTCGTGTTCGCGTTGCCTGCAGGAGTTTTTACTTCATTCACAGCTCGCGTGGACGAGGAGATTGGGCGGTGGGCGGTTGGCTTCAGGGCTGCTGCATGACTGGGTAAAATAGGTTGGTGGTTGGTTACTGCAACACAGCAGCCAGTGGGAAAGGAGGGTGAAACTTTTTTAACTTTTAATAAAGTTATACCTTACGGACGTTAACGTCCAACACCGAACTAAACGCTTCGCTCTACTCTTCCTCTTCTCTTCTCCTGTTTTTTTTTTTTTTTTTTTTTTGTTTTTTTAATCTTATTTTATTTCATTCTTTTCTTCTATCTTCTCTGTCTCACTTACAATGCGGGAGTCGAGGGAGTTCGGAAGATACACTCTCATTCCCGTTATTGTGTTCGGAGTGAACGTAGCGGCGGGTGTTAAAATTCAACCCAACCCTTCGCTAAAGGGTCGCGGACGATTAACACTCGAGAGCAATAATCGTGGCTTTAATTTCATTTAAATGATCGGAGGTTAATTAAGATGGAGAATTTCGGGGATACAAAGGTAAAGAGGGAATGAAAAAAAAACAGAAAGAGGGGGAGAGAGACAAGGAAATGTTAAAGACCGTTACACTCGTCTCCTTCCAAAACTTGATCCCGTGCTCTTGTAGATTCAAGGTTTGAACCCAATTTTGTTTTCATGTCACGTGACAGAACATTAAAAAAAAAAATCGACAATTATACGACGAACTGATATTCTCCACTTCTTATAAATGAGCGCGTTCGTGTTGAAACCAAAGAGACAAAACATTATAGAGGAAAGTAACCAAATATGGAATAGTATCCCTAATGTGGAATACCAATGTTTCTCTCAAACAATAAAGTTAAGACGCAATACACGACTATTTTCTATATCACTTGTTTACTGTGGTGTCACACCTAGTCGGTCGCGTTAGTCGGGCGAACGCCGTCAGGACGACTGGATTGTTTTGCTTCGCCGGTGCGTAGAAACTATCCAAGGTATGTAAAAGAATATTTGTTACTCGTTAATAAGTTTGTAAAAATACCATTATTATATATTTAGCGTATCGCATTGATGTTTTTCTGAATATTTTTGTTAATTTTTATTGCGTTACTACTGTTATTTTCGAAACACGATAACAAGATCAAGCCGGTCTAAAATTCCAAATATGGACACTTACTAGGTGTGATTTCTGCAAGTTATAGAATAAGTTAATTTTAACAGACTAAGCTCCTTTTATTTTCGACTAAAGTATAAAGATCTCTTAAAAAAAAACGTAACTGTTTTCGTTGCTTTTTTTTTTAAGAAACTTTCAGTCCTATTTGCAAATTCCATATTTGGGTACCTATTCCATAAATAGCTACTCTTCAGTTACTTCGATTTTTGAATAAAAATGAATATGTGTATCAATATTAAAAATACGAGAATATGATTAAATTAAGTCAAAATGTGTGACTAATCGTTATTATAACTAAAAGCCTTCAATTCGTGATAATGTATTTTTTATACCGATAAAACAAAATGGTATTCCATATTTGGTTACTTTCCTCAATATTTTAGGTATATCGATGTGAAATAAATTTTATAGAGCTGTAGAATAATTTCATTTGTTCTTTGTGATTTTTACGTACACATAACTTTGATTACATATTCTATATCCGTATTCTTTTAATTGACTTAAAATCGACAAGAAGAAAAAATAAATAAATAAAATACTAAATATAATAATTCTCTTTTTGTCAACTATTCGTTTTGATAGTTTCAATTATTATGGTATCAAAGGATTTCTACGCGAATAAAATTCGATACTCTGTATTTGTATTGCGCAAAATTTTTGAAATTCATTTCCGAAATTCTTGGTCGATTTATTAAAAAAATTGACGATCGTATACTCGTTAATCAAAGCCAATCGTCAAATACAAATTGTCATTCCGAAGGGATGAGAAAGAGAAAATGCGATATTATAAAAACAAAAAAACACCCCACCACCCCTGCCGAGTTTTTCGCCATCTTCTTTCGTATACTATACATAATATATATATCTAGTGCGGTTTATATTCTGAAATATCCGTATTTCATTCCTTGTTGCTTTGCATATGAACGTTCTTTTATTTGTCTCTCTTTCTTTTTGCCAATTCTTTTTTTTTCGTTCATTTTTTTTCGTTCTTCTCTTTTTTTCATTTCCTTTTTTTTCGGTATGGTACGAGAATCGCGAAATACCCTGGAAAGTATTCTAAACACGTGTGGGAAAATTTCGAAAAATGGGACGATCCGAGGAATATAAAGAGCGATCGGAATTTGCAGCGAACGCTATCGCGCATCTATGTGTACATATACATATCGTACGTTTTATGTACATTTAGTATACATATAATATCCGCATATACATAAAACGCATATATATGTATATACATATTCGTATCCCATATGTATATACATATTCGTATCCCATATGTATGTGAACACATGTCAAGCTTATACCCCGAGCTATCTGCTGCTACAGCATGTCGCGCGTCCGTACAACCTCAACGATATAAAAAACTACGTGCGCGCGTCTTTCTTTCTTTTTTCTTCTTCTTCTTTCTCTGATTTTTATTTTTATTTTTATTCTTACCGATCATAAAAGGCAAATAAAAATGAATATAATATGTATAACACCCATACACCGCGCATATATCCAAGGATAATCGTGAATTCCAAAAGGAGTCGTTATACTCTTTTATTTTTTTATCAATGTGATATTTTTTTTTGTTGGTTTTTTTGTTTCTGCAAATCCACACACTGTATAAAGCGAATATGTGTATACCCATAAATAGATAAATAATTTATATACACTTCAACTGGCGCATTGCGGTCGATAAATTTTTATTTATTTTTTGTCTCCCCCACTTTTTCAAAAATCTGAACGATATCGGCTCGGTTTGTTAGTTTTTTTTATGTTTTTGTTTTCCCCCAGATCTTTTTTCCCCCGAGGTACTTTCTTTCTTCTCTTCGATAAAATCCTACGAAAGTATAGAGGGGTAAAAAAAAACGAGGGGAAAAATTTTTGGTGCGAAACTGTTTGCCTTATCTGAATATTTTCGATGGCCTCATACGCAGCTGCGCTTCTGTCATTTATACCTCTTCCGGTAAAATTGGCGGGTTAAACGTTAACCTTACCGCGAACCGCTACCGGCAGCTGACTGAGATTTTTAATAACGTGAGATATGACGACTCAGGACTCGACTTACGTGTAGGTTGGGTGGGTCCGTAGGTAGATATAAGGTATAAAGTAGGTACGTTACACTCAACGATCCCTCGAGCTGATATGAGCTGCTGATCTCCCAAACCACGGGTCTCTTCTCTTTCCGCACTATCCTCCCTTTCCACGGACTGAGAAACCTTTCTCCGCACACGCCATTCACCCCTTCTCTTCCCTCCCTCGCTCTCTCTATTTCTCTCCATATTATACATAGGTATATTTTTCCTCGAACTCCTGCAGACCTTCGACTCAGATTGCAGGACTTATCTTCATCCCCTTTACCCCTCTGACACGGATGATACGGTCATATGTAACCAAAAACGTTCGGCATCAGCAGTATTTTCAAAAAGTATAAAAAGATATGCACATCGGACGGGAAGACAAGCGAGTCCGAACGTTTCTGTCATGAATCCCGAACGATGAGACCGACTTTTAATATTTATACGTAGAAAACGACCAAAGTCATTTTATAACGTCGAGTGATCAACAAGTGGTTATCGTATGCTTCAACTTAACTCCATCCTCATACCGGATAATGATGATCGATCCGATCTACGAACTAAACGAAAAGTCTGATAACGGTGCCAGACGATATTTCAAATGATATAACGTATATATCCAAGGTAAGAAAGCTAGAACCGATCTCCAATTTCAGTTATTAGGTACTAGAATCCCCCCCTCTTTATCCTTCAATACTTTCCTCCACCCTGCCTTTTTCCATAACCAGAGATATCTCCAAATCGAAATTGCAAGGTGTTCGGACGCACAAGTGTCTCCCGTCTCCCGTCTCCCACCCCCCGTCGTATAAGAGCGAAAGCTTCGTTGACGCCATACCGAACCTTGGAAACAAAAAAAAGCATTCTAAAAATCGCGGGATCAGTTGGGGGAAAAAAAAAAACAAACAAGGATTTTACGAACCCCCGTGAGCTTTTTTGCAATTACATTTTTCCCCTCTAACTACGATGACGCTAAAAATTTTAACAATAATTTATCCGCCGCTGAATCGTCGCATCGAAAATTTTCACCGACTATGAATATGAAGTAGTTGCTATCGGGCAGGGGGTTGGGGGTTGGGGGCAGATGGGAGAATCGAGGGTTGGATATACACGTGCAGGATCCATCATCCGTTTCGGTCAATGAATGCGTACAATAAGTAGCTGCTTGCTTTTATACATACAACGTTCTGCAGTATTGTGTATTGAGGGTATGCAGAGGTCATGTATATAAGTTATGTATGTATAACCGGCTCGTTTACGAGGGCATTATAATGCCGGGCAATGGAAGAAGGAACGAGATAGCGACGAACGGCGAGAGGAGAAGGGGGGGGGGGCAGGGAATGAGGGTGAAAAGAAAAAAAAAACAAACACGAGAGAAAGAGAAAGAGGAATAGTAGGGATAGGAAGATGGAAAATTCGCATTACTCATGTGCAAGGTATAAGACAGGGATGGGTAGGTACTTGGAAAATGACGTCGACGTGAACGACTGCAAGTGACGTGAGAGAGAGTCAGCTCTCTTTATTCTATTTCTCCACTATGCTATTTCTGCTGCTTTTCTATTCGTGCAGAAATGAACGAGATAGCTAGTCTCATGTGCGACCAACACGTATTGCCGGTTCACACATATACCGAGTACGTCTTATATACATATACCACGTACGTTTCGCACCCGAATTTCATTCCTCATTTTTATCTCCGCCTTTACTTTCAACTCTCTAAGTTCGGAAAATAAAACTTATCTTAAAATCGTTTGAGAGACACATAGTTTTTTTTTTAATTCACTCTATAGTTTTACTAAAAATGAAGAAATTTTCCTACAGCAATAGAATAAAAATATCGATCAATTAAAGTAGGGGTTGGAAAAGAATCTGTTCGAAATTTTTGGGACGGCCTTGAAGCCCATGATTAGTTTGACTACTAAATCCCTGCGCGCCACATCCTTTTTCGCAGTTTCTTTATTTTTACTTCTACTTTTTACTCTCCCGTTATACTTCTTTTATACTTCCACCTCCCCCCATTCAGTTTATTTTGTGTAGGATATGTATATATTTTTGTTTCGTTTTTTTTTTTTTTTTCATCTTTTTATTTTTACTGCCACCGAACGGCTTTCCAGATCGATGAAACACGGGAGCGGGGTGAACGTTACAGATCATTTAGATCGCACCTTAACCACCTTAAGTGTATAGGCATCTCGGCGTCGGGCGATATAACTCAGGAACGGGCTGGTGGTCGAGGAGGGTTGGGGGGGGAGGGCGGGGGAGAAAAAAAAGAAAAGTGGAAAGAAGAAAAAGGGAAAGTGCCGTTTGCCTCCCGAGCTCTCTCACACACACAAAACCGTTGAGGGTTGAGATTCCGATCAACCCTCTTATATTATTGCCAAACTCTCTTTCCCCCTTACTTCCTCCGCCTTACCTATACGTATCCACGAAACACCCCCTAACGCCTTACAAATGATCAGCGGCTTAATGGTACCTTTATTTATTTTTTATATCCCTGCATAGCACATGCCCCCTTATACCTATATACCCAAACTATACCCGCAGTGCTGCGAAACAAACAATTTTTTTTTGGCCTCAAATTTGGATGAGATCAGTTTTAGGATATTTTTGATTTTTATTTGATTGAGAAAAAAATGTTCATTCTTCTTTCGAGAATCGATAATTTCGTTGGAGGATATCGTACGGAGAGTTATGAGGGTGAATGGAAGAAAAATTCTTTTTTGAATTATAAAAATATGTGTCAAGCAAGTATAGATACGATGAGGAAGTTACAATAGTAAAAAGGGTTTTGAAATTTTCACCGCGTACCGACACAAAATATAAATTATCTTTACGTATGTGCCATAAACTTTGCGAGAAACTATTCTCCGATAGAATGCAGAAAAGTGAGGGGCAGGGAGAAGGGGGGGTATGTTTTTTTTTTATTTTATTTTTTTTGCAAAAGAAACTTCAAAAAGTTTATTTTCATCTGTACGTATATATGGATACCATGTGTATCTATAGGTATATATAGAAAAATGGGAAGCGAAGAACCTGAACAGGCATTTATGAATCTATATATAGATATACATATAGGTTCCTTTCGACCTACCCTTACTTACCTACCCCCATACTAGGCAGCTACTATATGCCCCGTTATACCGACTCTATGTAGCCCGAGCGGATGCTTATGGAATATCAATATTCAGTTTGTCCCTAAGAAAATATCGGTGTCGTCGTACCACCCCATACCGTCTCACAAACTCTTCAAAAGCGACACCCACCCCTCTTATACATATATACTTCTGACTTCATTTGCTTCGCTTCCGACAAAACATCCATAGGGACACTATGTGTATACGTAAGTACTACTGTAATATCTCGTCGATTCCAACTGCATATAATAACATTATTATTAGTTGACGTAATTAATCTTCTTAATTCTGCATCGTAGATTTCTGACTTATTTTCATTCCCATTCATTTCACTCGGTGGCTTTTGGAATTATTCGAACCGTCAGCGTGGAGTTCTATGTGTGAGCATAAACATTTTTAATTTCCTTAACAACCCCTAAACTGAAGTAAAATGAAGCGAAAAGAATGAAGAGAAAAAAAATATACACGTGTATATTATATATAAAAACTGAAAAACGAAACGAAGAAAGAAAAAAATAAAATATAGAATAAAAGACAGACGGACAGACACAGACGCGTACGGCTGAAAGAATGAAAGAAAAGAGACTGGATAACGTGGAAAGATATGAACAGAGATGAAGAATTATAATCCGAGGACAAGAATTATACTGCAAATAAGAGTAAAGTAACACAAAAAAAAAAGAAATAAAAAATAATAAGAATAACGAAGAAAGAGACGGAAATAAAAGAGCAAGAAGAAAAAAAAGGTAACTTTTATATACGTTGTTTCAACTGAACTTACATTATAGTTACGAGAGATTCTTTTTTGGGTTTTTTCTGATTATTTTTTTTTTTGTTCGTTTTTTTTTCTTTACGCCATCTTTGTTAATCCCGAGTGACTGACTCGGTCAAAGCTCTTGGATAAGAAGATGGCAAGCTCGACTACGTCATATGATGCAGAAGGGCGAAAAGAATGGATATAGAAGTGCAGAGGTGGGAGGGAAAGGAAAAGGAAAAGGGTAAGAAGCGGGAAAAGTACAAAACAACGAAGGAAGAAAGGTAGAAATAAAACAAAAAAAAACAAAACCAACACCCAAGAAACATGAGGTAGAGAAATAAAAAGAACATGACCAAATACAAGCGTAAAAATGACTGAAGACACTGAAATAAAAACTGCAAGAGAAAAGCTACCCCCCTAAAGTCGCCTGTGAAGAGCGAAAAAAAAGAGAAAAGAAAAAAAATGGATTTACGAATCGAGGCATATTGTCACGTGTTCGTGATAATATTTGTGTAACGCAACCCCTTCATACATCCCACACGCGTACACATAATTCATATATATATATATGTATAGTGTATACCTACCTATGTGAAGTAAAATAAGCGAAAGAAAAAATAAAACTTGGATGACAGACATGTGTACGGATGCATTTAGAGTCTCCGTTGTTCATTCCGTAGCCATCACAGAACACGCGTAGAAACTGTGAGTATATATGGGGGTTTATAATGCGCTCATGATGTGATGGGGGGCGAGGGGGGTGGAGGTGGCGGAGGCGAGAAATGACACGCTATTTTCTCTCTTTCTCTTTCTCTTTCTCTTTCTCTTTCTCTCTTTGTGACTGTTTTTTGCTCGGGACTGAAAAACAGGGATATATGCGCCCCCCCCCCCCCCCCCCCCCATTCGTCCACAACTCTCTGCACATATCAGAGATTAATTGCACGAAACACATGGTGTACATGGTTTTATGCACACGTAGTATATACGTATGTAGAGATTTTTCTGCATACGTATTCTCGTCCCTCTCTCTTTTCATAAAGACGTTCATCCGTCAGAACTAAAGCAAAAACGGAGCTGCAGAGGTTCTCAAAGCTAAATTGTGACGTCATTTTCTCATCGTATCGACGCGACGTTTTGTTCTTTGTAGTAACAATAAGTAAAATCTGCGTTTCACGCTCCGGATGAATGACCCCGTCGATGAATCTAATCGGTAAGCAAATACCCTCATCTCGAAATTCATACGGAGATTTCAGTTACCGCAGTAACCTCAGTACCTAGTCAAAGTCGGACACCCAGATAGTCCTGAAAGGGAGGTTTGTTTGCGACGTAAAGCCAACAGCGCTGCGGAGTGCGGGTCGCTTTATAGTACGTCGCGAATTGTATCTGAACTTTTTATATCGACATTTGACAATGGAACGGAATAGTAAAATTATATCCTCTTTAACCTCGGCGCGAAAATTTCATTTGGTCCTTTCATTTATGGGATATCGTCATCGTGACACTTCGACAATTTTAGTGGATTCAATTCCTCAAATTTGACTGCAGCTAAAAAAAAATGCAGCGACGGGAGCTCTGGAGCGGTAAAAAAACGTTCCGTTTTACTCGTGTGCAGGGTATATGAGATAAAATGAATTCAACTCAAACAAAGTAATTGTCGGGACAAAAAAATCTAGACATCGTTCACACGATTCCAAAGCACCGGGGATCGCGCAGTTTCATCGGCGGGAAAAAGGTTCGTTCGAAAAACTTTTTACAGTTTGCTCAAAGTGGTTCGTATGTGTATAGTTAAATTTGTAAAAAAATTACGATGCGTCTGAATTCGTTGGACAAAAAAATCATACGTCGAAGATGGTGCAGGTCCTGGCGAGGGGGTAACCACTCAACATATAGGTGTCCCAACCATTTCACATTTCACAACTATTTTACATCATTTCATACCATTTCATGAGTATTCCACTAATAAGGATATCTCGATGGGATTTATTCCCAGCTTGATTTACTCGACGGATTCGTGTTCCTGAGGTCAAAATGCGTTAAAAAAGTATCCTGCAATCGGTTTTGAAAATACTTCATTTTTTACCCCAAAATTGAAAAAATCCAAAGGGGTATACCTTAGATTTTTGTCGATTTTGGGGTCAAAAATCAACATTTTTTTAAATCGGTCGTAGGACACTTTTCTGGCGTATTTTGACCTCAGGAACACGAATCTGCAAGTTAAATTGATCTATCTATAAAACTGATCGAGTTATCGCCAATTTGTCGCTCTGAAAAGTGAAAAAATAAGGATATCTTGATAGGATTTATTCCTAGCTCAATTTGATCGGTGGATTCGTGTTCCTGGGGTCAAAATACGTCAGAAAAGTGTCCTACGATCGATTTTAAAAATACTTCATTTTTGGCCCAAAAATCGAAAAAATCCAAAGGGGTATACCTTAGATTTTTGTCGATTTTGGGGTCAAAAATCAACATTTTTTTGAATCGGTCGTAGGACACTTTTCTGACGTATTTTGACCTGAGGAACACGAATCTGCAAGTTAAATTGATCTATCTATAAAACTGATCGAGTTATCGCCAATTTGTCGCTCTGAAAAGTGAAAAAATAAGGATATCTTGATAGGATTTATTCCTAGCTCAATTTGATCGGTGGATTCGTGTTCCTGGGGTCAAAATACGTCAGAAAAGTGTCCTACCATCGATTTAAAAAAATGTCGATTTTTGACCCCAAAATCGACAAAAATCTAAGGTATACCCCTTTGGATTTTTTCGATTTTTGGGCCAAAAATGAAGTATTTTTAAAATCGATTGCCGGACACTTTTCTGACGTATTTTGACCTGAGGAACACGAATCTGCAAGTTCAATTGATCTATCTATAAAATTGATCGAGCTATCGCTAATTTGTCGCTTCGAAACGTGAAAAAATAAGGATATCTCGATGGGATTTATTCCTAACTTGATTCACTTGACGGAATCGTGTTCTTGAAGGTCAAAACATATTGTAACGAAACATTTCATACCATTTCACACCATTTCAGACCATTTCATGAGCATTCCAATAGTATTTCATATCATTTCAAAATTGACTGTCCCAAGTATTTCACAAGCGGTTACCCCCTCGGGTCCTGGGTCATCCTGATGGACGCTGTGTGATTTTGTATTTGAATCGTTTTTATAATTTTTTTAGAAATTCTACAACTAGATCATAGTGTGTTTATTTCGTGGCAGTTTTCGTTCCGGAAAAAAAAAAATAATCGTGCAAAATTTATACGGGGGTTGATTTATAACATCAGAAACAAAAACGGGGATGATTAGGGATGGAGGGGAAGCTGGGAGAGACGCGTCATACGCATACATCCGAATCCCGTGATTTACTTTCGAAAAACTTCAACACTATATTATATACACGCGAATATAATTTATGGATGAAGTTCATTTTGTTTATCTTTTTATTTTTATTTTTATACACCTATCATTCGTTTCATCATACTCAATTAATCCATAAACGGTGGTGAATTATCCCAACGACCCGCACGTTTTTATCTATTCTTTTTTATTGTTTTTGTCATCGACCGAAGACGTTGCTGCAAAAAGGGAATAAGTGACGAAATACGCTGATAATTTTATCTTATCGCGCGAACCTACTGAATCTTTTTTTTCTTTCTTTACAAATTTGTATCCGACCTCATATCGATTCAAAAACAGCTGACACTAAAAGAGCAAAGAAGAGGAGAACAAAGTTGTATTACAACTGTTACAAAATTTCGCCCGTCACTTCATACGTCTAGACGTCCGTACGTCTTCTTTTTTTATTTATAAACAATGTTGCTTTTTTCTTCATTCGTCTTATTTTTACACTCCTCTTTCGTTATTTCTTTCGTTCTTTCGCTTGTTACAGATCGAATTTCACCTTCTAATTGACGTGACGATCCGAGCAGAACAGAACAGAACAGAACCTTTAGGGGATTAAATTTTTAAAATCCATCGCAGAAAGTAGAAAGTAACCCACACTCGCAACTGCAACGGACGAAGCCACATGCTTTTTTATTATTCAGCTACGCTGTATAAATTCCTTGTGTAATCAACGTTTACAAATATTTATAAAGACCTATTGTCGGATTTCTCGTCAGTTGTAAAAAGAAAAAAGAAAGAGAAGAAAAAGAAGGAACAAGATTATCTATTACCCACCCTCTATTTTCACGTGGGATAGAATTATTCAACGGGTTGAGATATAAAAAAACAATTAATTTTTATCTACTAAGAAAACGATGTAAAATTTTCTCCAAAGAACTGCCCTGGAGAGACGGATCTGAAGAAAATTTTAAATTCGAAAATTAAAAAGAAAAATTGAACGTCTGTGAATTATTTTTGCCAAGTAAGCGCATAATCGATGGTAGCAAAAAAAAAAGAAAAAAAAAGGTACAGAAACCATGATCACGAAAAAACACGCCCCGGTCACGCAATTCAATTTCTCTTTTGCCACGTGTTCCAAAAGAGGAGGCATCAATCGTTGAAAGTGGATTTAAATTTGAACAAATTTGGGATAGGAAAACCGTATATCCAGTAGAACCCAGTCGTGGTCAGTGGTCAGTATTGAGTCCTTTTTTTTCGTCTCTCAATATCAATTATTCACCACGTACGTAACGTACGAGACTGGAGCGAAGAAGGGGCTGGGAGGGGAGGGGGGCCCCCCGTTGAAGGGGGAGGTCAAAGCAACGTTTCATTGCTTCAAATAGTGCCCAAAGCACGTAGGCAGGTGGGAGTTGTGCAGACGGGGTGGAATAGAATATAAAAGGGGTTGGGGCAGCGGTGGTACGGTGAAACGGTGCGGTGTGTATACTCTGACGACTGCAAACAGTGGAGAATCAATTTAAACTCAGATCTCTATAATCAAGGGGCGGGGGCGGGGGAGGGGGAGGGGGTAGGGGGTCGGTTCTGGACGAGGCCTCATTGAACGAGGAGGTTGACGGAGGATGGAGTTTGAGGGGAGCGATGGGGTTCCGGTAGTTCCGCGACCGCGAATACAGCTATGTATATAGATATATGTTAGGTATATATATTGAAAATCGGAAAATGAGGAATTGAGAAACTGAGAGGAAGAAAGCTACTCTCGGTGCGCGGGCTTACGATCTTGGGGAAACTAAAAACCATCCTTTTCAAACTCCCCCTCCTCCATTTACTAAGGATTGATTGGAAATTTCTATACATGCGTATCGGGGCGGTCCTGATTCGGGAGGAGAAGAATTTTCTTTTGAAATCATCAAAAAGTCGATTTTAGTTCGAGAAAAAAAAGTCCCCGATTGTTCGAGATGACTCGTAGGGTAGGAAAACTGGCGTTCATCGAGGAGAGAGAAAAAAAAGAAAGGGGGGGACTAGTGTCAACGATAAATCCAACGTAGTAGTTTTCTCGGCTCGGACGTGGAGCAGCAAAGGGTGGTTGAAATATGTTGTCTGTATTTCTTGAATGAGCGAAAGAGTGGGATAGAAAATAGTGAGCGGTGAATCGATATCTGAAGATATCTGAAGCGCCTCTCCGTACGCCAAACTGCAATATCCTTGAAATGGGTTTCTCAAGAGGGTAAATATCCACGTCGCACAGAAGTCGAGGACTCATCCCCTCCTCATATCCAATACCCCCTTCGCCTTGTCAACATATATTATGAATACATATGTGACGAAAAATTTTTGGCAAACGATGAAATATGAGTGGTGGAGTGCGGAGGGTAACAGAAAAAATAAAAAAGGAAAAAAAAAAAAGAAGAAATCTGTCGCTCCACGTCGCACGACGTTTTATACCCAGAAATGCAACCGATGTAACGTTATTTGTTGCATATGCTGTCCGCTATTCGAAAGTTAGTTTTACACTTTTTCTACTTTTCTGTTGCGCTCTCGCTGGAGTGCCTTAAGCGATGGTATATCTATGTATTATCAAGGTGCAGCATAGGTATAGATGTGTACGCCGGGTATCCTGAAGGAGGAGTTTAAAGTTTCATTCTTTGCCCAACGCTATCTAGTGTGCAGCTACTAGTAAGGCTAACGATAAGGAGAGTTCTCTATCTTCTGTCTTTATTCCTTTCTCTCTCTTTCTCTCTCTCTTTCTCTCGTACTTCTAGATTTTCTCTCGGTACTCTACAAAAGTTCTTGCATCGTTTGAACACTTTTTCCAACCTTATCTATTCAGACGCGGCCATTCTCGAACCCCATACCCCCCGCGCGCTCTCACCTGCATAGGGTTACGGTTAAAATCGTTCGATTTATCTAAAGCGGAGACTTACAATTTGGTTACCAAATCTATGCGGACCTCATTTTGCTGACTATGATAAAATAGGGAACAAAAAAAAAAATACAACTAATGGGGGGAAAACCAGGTCAAGATGAAGATTAAGTCGTAGACGAAGATTAAAATTGAAGTCAGATATGAGGTCGATGTGACAGTCAGTAGAAAGACAAAAGGAGAAATGAAGATGAAGGTGCAGGTGACGTGGAGATGATTTTCATTTTTTCTGGTGTCTTCTCGCGTCATGATTATGCAAATAACTGTATACGTAGCACCGGGCGGGACGGTCATAGTACTAAAAAATAGACGACGGCAAAAAAAAACTTGGCAAAAAAGAAATTCAGCTCGGATAAAGGCCATGAATATAAGTACATATATGTGTATCTAGATATCCATGTAGATATAATACAGGGGTACACGTAGGTATAACGCGTAAGTGCGCCCGCCGCCGAGGTGCGCGTGGATATTTCGGTGTAATTTTAATTATTATGTTGGAGGGCCTTAATCTCCGTCCATTAGTTTGAGAGGGCTGTAATAGAGGAGGACAAAAAAATAGAAGCAAGAGTATGAGGGGATGAGATGGGGATGGAGAGCAAACCTTGAATATTAAATCCACCTAAACCCAAGCCCAAACCCAAATAAGTGGATGGGTATTACACCTTATAACATTGTTATAACAACCTCTCCAAAAATTTATCATCACTACACCTCGCTGTAATAATCGGGCTGACTTTCGTTATTATATTATATACATAATAATATTAGTACCTTATAATATGATGCCAAACAATATGGCGACCTACCTCATCACCGATAATATGACGTCTACACATTCCGTAACGACAATACAAATTACAGTCGAGTACCAACGATCGAAAGAAGGGCGTATCCCACGAAAGTCAGCAGCCAAACAAAAAAAAGTAAACCTACTTTCCCTGTTTTCTTCGTCCCTGAAAATTTGAATGCGGAAATACATATAAGTAACTATGTGCAGAACAACCACCATAGTACTCGTGTACATGCGCACATACCTGATATAATATACCTGTGCGTCGCGCGTTCTCTACGTTCCAACAGAGTTTTCGTCGATGTTGTTTCTCGTTCCTCTCTAACACACACGTGTGAATATAGAGACGTACGTATATTCCTATACTTGACATAGAACACACCACGTTTACCAATGGGAGTTGTATGGACGGGGGGTTTCAGGGCTACGATTCGCGGTGAGCATTTGGGGCTTGTTGCGACCGCGACAGAGCATTCATTTCCCAAGTGAACCATGACTCACCTACAACGCTATGGTTATAGTTGCCGTTGTCGTTGCTGCTGCTGCTGCTGCTGCTGCTGCACTTCCTCTCGTTTACCCCGCGGCCCCGCAGGGCTCGCGCTCTCAAATCTCACCCCCAATTCCGCCCCGTCTGCCCCTCAACTTTACTATAGGGCTATTCACGCCGAGCCGAATTAGCGCACCTAGCGGTTACACGCGTAATGAATGCTTTATAATTTCGCGCTTTCTCTGCTCGTGTTTGTTTCTTGCCCCCTTTTGCGAAATTGCAAAAGAAAAAGGGAAACGAATTAGGGAGGCGAGAAAAAAAAATTTTAAAACCAACCTCCGACAAGGGAGGATTCCCGCAAAAAAGAGAAACAGGAACAAAACAAAGACAATTTTATATAATAATAACTGATTGCTAGGCTGAATAATTCTGAATAATATACCTACCGAACGACACACCACCACCGTACACTCCCTCCAATAATATTACAAATTTCATTTTAAATTGTATATAATATCGAGATGATATCGGCTGTATTTTAAAATCCGATTAAAAGCTCGCGGTATATAAACGTTCAATTTGCGTTCTCTCTTTTGTGTAACGTAGTATATATCCTAATTTTGAACGCAAAGAGAGAAAGAGAGAGAAAGAAAATCAACCCAGTCTTTCTTCCCCTTCATGCCCTTTTTCTTTTTTCTTTTTTTTCTCGTATTTTTCGTCCACCCCCAATTTTTTCTGGGTATTACATTATGCATGTACGTAGAAACTAGGTGTGTATATGCACTTAAAATCTATATATTTATGTACATATATGTACTGCAGTATACGTATAGATATATAGTATATGAAAGAATCCGTGTATACGCGCGTTTATAATTTAATGTATTCATGACGTTGGCGCCCTTTCGGAACATCCGGTATGGTATGAATATTCCCCGCGCATAGTTTTACCTAGATACAGGTGTGTATAATGTATACACATATACTTTACATACATAATCCATGTATTTGTTCTTGGTTTTTCTATAGCAAGCACAGCGAAATTTTGTCGTACCGCAATTCGAACGACAGGGCGAACATGATCGGATCCCGACAAAGAAATTATCGGAGAAACCTAATCTGTAATTTGCATGGCACGGTTAAACCCGGTATTAAATGGCAACGAATTGGCAAGACTATCAAGAGACTCGGTAGCTCGATGATTCTACTTTTGCTTTCAAGAATACAGAATTTTGAAATTTGCACTCTTCCTTTTTCAGCAATAATTCACCAACCGTTAGCTCGAATATTATCGGTCCTATCGTCAGAAAGTATGAAACAAAAGTTATTGATAATTGAATGGCCTTTTTGAGCGTTATTTTTTCAAAAATCTTCAGTCATCCCGAACTCGTTTTTTATGCGAATAAACATCAAAAATCCGTTTTTCCACAAAAAAGCCGCTCTCGATTAATTTGAAAAGAATCACAAAAATACCTTGAGAACAGACGAAAATTTTGAGACCAAAACGAAGCTGGTTTGACGATTAGTTCAGAAGTCACAGTCATTAGAAGTGAAAAAATGCTTTACTTTACTTTCGTCACTAGTGTGGAAAGTAAAGTTTTACTTTCGTTCAGAATCAACTTAACCGGGTGTACGTGTTCGTATAAGTATGTGTACAGATATTCATGCATACGTAATAATCTGATGCCATTAATTTTTCACACCCCATTCGAAACGGCTGGAGAGGTAGGGGAAGGGGATAACAAAACTTTTCCAATTAACATCTCACGAAAGCTGTTGTGACTACTCATCCTGAACGAAAACCCGGTAGCTAGGAGGGAATCTGTAGAACAATATTGCTTGGATCTTGTAGCATCTTATCTGTTCTCCCGCTGGATGATCAAGAATTAAAGGTGAAAAAAATTAGAACGCAAAGCCAAAATAAAATACGAGAAGAGAAAAGAGAAGAAAAAAAAGGAACCGATCGAAGGCCGAAAATAAGATCGAAAGGTTGAACGAAAATTGAAAATGAAAATTGGAGGATTAGGTTTAGTCTTTGACGATTAAATGCGAGAGAAGTTAAATTGCGGTCGTCGAATCGTCGAGCGATGAGGTGGGGGAGGTTTAGGTGAGGGGTTTAGAAGGAGAAAGTCGCTCCTGAATCCTGAGGGATTTGGAAACTGTGGTGATCGCGAGCGAGTTGGGAAAATATAAGCCTGGCACGGCCTAGCGGTGCTGCTGCTATGTGTGAAAAAGCATCGATTCATAGGTATATGCACGTATACATATATACCCAAACCGAGCGAAAGAGAAGGAAAGAGGAAAAGAAAAAGGTAACAAAAAAAAGGAGATAAAAAGAGAGGGTGAGAAACTTGCAGGGCGATAAACATCTCATTCAATTTTAAGCTCCTCTAACTGGTGGGGCAGCAGTATTTAAGTGACTTTCTCAAGTATATATATGTATATGCGTGTAATATATAGATCGTCCGCTCCCTTTCTTTCGTATATTTCGTTTTTTTTTTTTTCACTTTTTGTTTTTCATTTTTTTTACTCTCACTTTTTTCCTTGTCGCTTGTCTTCTCTATATCACTCATCGCCCTCGCTTCCTCCTCGAAACTTTTACAAACTCGTTGTTCGATTTACATTCTGCAACAGCTATGTACCTATTTATATATAAAATTTGCAATATTGACGAACCAAATTAATAAACCAAAAACAAAAAGAAACAAAAAAACGAAACTACCCCTTCCTTGATTACGACAGAAACGATCCGCACCTCGACTTTTATTTCGGTTTCATTATGGGGAACAATACAGGACCCATAGAACGCGAAAAGGACAACGTGCGATACTTTGGAATGTTTTTTTTTTTTATTTTTTTATTTTCTGTTTTCGCAACCCTCCCTGCAGATGTAAAGTGGCGGCAAACGAATCTTCCGATTTAGGAGATCAATCGGTGTATGTATAGGCGAAAACAAAAAAAGAAATATAGAGCGAAACGCGAAATGCCAACGGAATAAGAGTGTGTGGGTTATATTATATACGCATATATATATATAGGTATGTATATTTAGAGGGGATGAAACGGAAGAGAAGAAGGGGATGGCTATGGAAAACCGTTCTGCGGGAATACCATTCTTCTTTTCTACTTTTTATACGAATGTATAAGGTATATATGTTACATATACACACAACTTCAGAGTTTAGCTTTCGGTCATCTGCATCCCTCGGAATAAAGCTCTTATTCTTCTTCTATTTGCTTATATTATTTCGTTTGTTTCTCTTTTTTGCTGTTTTATTTTATTTCTTTTTATTTTCGTTACTTTTTGCAATCCTTTCTCTTCTCTTCTACTCTTCAATCTCTCTTCAATTGTCATCACACGAGGGTGAGTCTGCAGCGAACCTTATCTTTTATCTGCAACCAGAATCCTTTCCTCTTTTTTTCTAAATTCTCTTTTTTCTTATTCGGGAATCCAAAAGGCATGGCCTGCAGGGGAAAAAGGGATGAAGGGATAAAATCGCAAAAGGCGAGGAAGCCCCCCCATTTTCTTATTTGTCGTGTTATACTAATCTTAGTGCACATACGTATGTGGGAAGTAGGAAAAAAAAAGAAAAGGGTTTCTATCTGGACGTTGCGGTCGCGTGAGCATCACACCTCGTATATCTGGATAAGTGCGTGGGTAAAATGCCATTGACAACGTCTGTACCGTGTATATATAGTAGCCATTTTGTTTTCTACGTTGACCAACGAAAAATCTCATTGTCCTTTTTCTATTTCCAATCACAACGAATATCGCGAACCGCCGGATTATATGACTGCAGATCTTCGTTTACTGCTTTCGCCGAAAAGGATTTCACGCTGCAGGAGTATAACTGAAGAAAATATATAGCTTCTCTTTCCTATCGCTTATTCTTTATTACTCACAGTTTTCTTTATTTTTACAATTTGTTGGTCTTTTTTTTTCAGTTTAACGAGCGAAATCTGAATAATTAGAGACAGTGACTTTTTGAATTTCGAGAACACGTCCCCCATATTTCTTTGATATTTAATTAAAGTATCCTTCGCGGATATTTGATACACTTCCCTAACACTTTTGAATATTTCTTTCACTTGATACACGATCGCTTTGTACTTAATTATGTACAAGGGTAGAAAAGAGGCCTTATGCTGCATATATATACGATAAATGTGTGTATATGTACATTGGTAGGTATACATATAAAAGGAAAGCTCCTTGTCGTTCTCTCTCTCTGTCTCTCTCTCTCTTTGCCTTTATCTCAAGATCCATTAAGGGGCTACGACTAATTTACAAGCAAGCCTAAGATTATCGTTTGGGTTTAGAATTTCACCCCTCAAAACGACGACTTCTACTGCTACTGTAAATACACACGATGGTTTTGTATGTCGTATCTGTACACCTTACACTATACCACGTGTCATACCAACCACCCATTATATACCTTCTATTCTATGTACGAAACACATAAGATACCGGAGAAACGACAACGGTGTACCTGTCTCATTTGTATTATTAATTCGCCAACCCCTCAAAGTCACTCCCCTTATGCTCCGGCTCATGTACACCGTCGATAAATGGGAGAATCCCAAGTAAGCTAATCGTTCGGATCGACCAACGAACATCATTCATAACTTAACCATCCGCATTTGCCTACTGTCTGAGAACTGGAGGGCTAAAAATAAATACACTAAAATCTACCCTTCGGAATTGATGGAATGAAAAAATTAAATTCTCACATCTGACGTTGTGCCCAATTACGGATAACTGCGTTATCTTTTCAAAACAGAAGAAGAAATTTGAATCGCTGCAGTGACGTTCAAAATTCAACAATTATTGTTCGAGTGATTTTTGGGTCGAGTTTTGACTCGATCATATTTTATGCATTTCAGAGAAGTAGAGGTGTGTTCGGAGTCGGGGTTGATTTTGTTGGTCGACAGAGGAATGGGAGATATGTGTTTTGGGGGGTTGGCATAAATGTTAGGGGGTGGGAAAGTGGCGCGGTTTACGCCTAGAAGCGAGCGTTAAAGGAACAGGGAGAGAGAAGAGACGAGAAAATATGTACGCGTTCGTAATTGTCTACTAAATCACGTTATATTGTTTCTTGAGGTAAAAATAAGGGCGCGGTTACGACTAAGAATAGCGAGGTATGAGGGAGGGAGAAAAAAGGGGTTGGGAAAGGAGAAGAACGACTATCTCTCGCGGTTCGCGGGAATACGACCGCGTCGCTATTATTGCCGCTATTATTTCCACCCCCTTGAAGAATAAAGAAGCTTCAACCCCCAATTCCCAACCCTCGGTAGTCTTAGTGGTAGTGGTAATAGTAGTAGTAGTAGTAGCTGTACACACACTCCGATCGTCGCTCTTTTACTCCTCCCTACATCTCAACGCGCCACGATATGCTTCGTCGCGCTTTGTGATCTCCAAATTCACATTCATATCTAGATACCTACTCAATCACCGGCAATAAAATCACCAACAAAATGAATTTCGCCACGTGAAAAAACCCGAGAAATTTAAAATGAAATGATTTTTTTTTTTTTGAGTGAGTGAGAAATAAAATTCTGAAAAAACAAAATTCACGGAAGTTGATTCGACTTGGAATCATTGTTTCTAGTTACGGGAACGTAAACCACCTCAAAAGATGAAGATAAAAATCAGAATTTGATTCGGATAGTTGAATTGGACGTAAATCAAAAAAATCAAAAATCTGTTCCTCGACCGGGCTTTGGTCTTATGTTCGATTTTTTTTGGTAACGCCCATGTGCCGCTCACTCTGGTTTCTAGGAGAAGAGGCACGTACTGTCGCAGTAAAGTCTGACCTACATGCAACTTGCACCACTATAAGGATAGCACAGAAGCAGCGGTGGGGCTGCTGGCTGGGTGGCCGGGGTTGGTATAGCTGCCTGGCTGGTTGGCTGATACGCCCGTTCTTCTATCACTGCCGAGACTGCTCAATTATTACCCTCTCTTTCTCTCTTTCTCTTTCATTCTTCCTTTCTCTCTGCTACGCGCTGCTAGTTCAGACGCTGGTTCTACAAGAGGTACACCCCTTCAAGCTTAATTTCACCCTTATACCATTTTCTTTTTTTATTCTTTGGATATTTGATCATTATCCGGATCTTCAATCTTATTCAAAAAATAAAAAGGTTTCGTTCAGTTGAAGTTCTGGAACAAAATTCATTTTGGGTCATCATCCGATTGTATAATTAGCATATGCCAATCGCCCCAACAGTGTCTGCGAACCGGGAGGGGGTAGAGCGCGCTGATCACGTGTAGAACTCGATCTAGGAAAGTGGGAGAGATCTAGAACGGAGCGATCGACGCGTGCGCGGTTGGCAAGGCCCAGATCAGAGTCGATGAAGATAAGAATAAGGTCTTGGGGCTCCGGAGTGGCTGCGTCGCTGGGAAACTAGCAGGTAAGTTAATTGGGAGAGCTGCGCGCATGGTAAACTTTGACTGGATTGTCAAGTCGGATTTACACGCTGAGACCGTTGGGCAGCGGGCTAGAAATTAGACGACATCTCCATCCGCGACAAACTGAACTTATCGAAAGGTTGACGAGGGAGCTAGTAAGCAGCGAGCCCGGATAGGACGTAGGCAGATGGGGCGCTCGGCCCGTCGCTGCTAACAGGTATATTATGTACACACGTACGTATGTATATGTACGTATATTTATGCCCTACCTACATCTCGCATGAAATTGTTAGAAACGTATAGGGTGATAAATCGACTGCCGTTATACGCGTTTTCCTCTCCTTCCCCATCCCTCATTCCCCTAGAGTCCCTCTCATCCCTCAGGTTGCAGACTCCGGGCTACAGCAGCTCACATACAGATACTAACCCTGTGGCATCGCGCGTATAACTATACATATATATACCAGTATATATAAGCTTTACCAACGCGACAAAGAGAAGGTGGCGGGCATGCAGGCAGCGGCAGTAGCAGCAGCATGGCAGCGAAAAGTGGGTACATACATATTACATACCCTGTATACACACCTATCACGCTTATGTAATCCGCGTTTTAGGTGCACGTGAAATGGATGTAACTATACGCGAATATGTACCACATATAGTCTACCCATGTAACGATATGGCGGATAATCTAAAAATGTACAAAGTTTGTTTCGAATTTTGAAAATTTGCTAATTATAGAAACGTATCATTGTACGTAATTTCGCAATTACATGTTCCTCAAAATTAATGGAAATATGTACACGTAATGTGGCAAACGACGTCTGAAAAGTTTCACGAATGGGTTTATAGAATAAAGATTTTTACATTTCACAAACCCGTTATGGTAGCGAATCCACTAATTGTAAAAACCAACTTCGCTGCTTCAAGAGAAAAAAAAAAAAAAAATTCTCCGTGACTAAGGCCGTTTTTCTATTCTTCGGCAAGCGAAGATGAAAGGAACTCGAGTAATTTTTTGAAACGTTTCTTTAGAAAAACATGAGTGATCAAATCGCTTCCAAAAAAGCGGTGAAAAATAAATTAAAAAAAAAAAGAAGAAACGACAAAAAAATAGAACAAAAATTTAAATGGAAAAAGAGAGTAAGAAAAAATGACAAGAAAAAATGAAAGTGCTCGGATGTGCAGGTATATGTATACCTATATGGAGAGATGGGGTGCCTCGCTTCGCAGGGTATAGAAGTGAGAAGGCGAAGAAGAAAATGACCGAGAAACGGAGTATAACAAACCCGAGAGACACAGTTGAGAGATAGAACGTCGGGGCGGTGCGGCGCAAAAGTTATTAAATTTGATTAGACTGTGCCGCTATGCGGCACAACGTCCGTGCCCTGGGGAAGGCGATCCGTAGGAGATGCGGGAGAGAAGGAAAACGGGGGGGTAGGGGGGTGGTTTGCAGGACTTTTAGAAGCACGAGAACCAGGAGTAGAACTCTAGTTTGAACCACCGCTATCCACACCCCCCTCTTCTCCCCGCCCCCCCTTTTTACTCCATCTCTTCCTCTCATTCGCTTCTGTGTACGAACTCACCCTGCATTCAAAAGGGGGCTGGAGGATGAGGTGCGGTAAAACGTAGGGACGAGAAAAGAGGAAAGTTGCATGTTGTGGACCACTGTCTCTTTTATACACAGAGATTCCCTATTAAATATGATTATTAAAGTTTCTCTCTTTTTTTTTCACCCTCATATATATGCGCCTACGTATATACCTCCTAACGGTTTCGCATTATACTTACATGTCCACATACGTGTACATGTACAATATACCTACCAAAGAAAATTACCTCATCATCATCCCCTAATTATAAAATTTACAAGTAGCTTATTTAGTTATACCTGGTCATTATCTAACAAATTATTGTAAATTACGGTTCAAAAAGGCTTTTTCTCTAACAGGCTCTTTCTCCATTTGTTTTGGTTTTTTTTTTCGTCTCTTGGGGTTGAAGGGAACAAAGAAAAAAAAGAACGAGATTCAACTCTACGTTAAACTGGTTCATTTTTTTTTTTTGTATCATGAATTTTTTTGTGTTCCGATTTCGTAAATTTGCAAATATTATCTATAAATAATGTAGGTAATATCATTTTTATTATCTCGTTGATAAATTCGGGAATCGAAGTTGGCGCGGACGGTGAAATAAATTTTCAGTATTTTTTTTGTTTCCTTTTTTTTTTTTGTTTCAATGTTGTTTCAAGAGCTGGAGGGAAAAAACTGAATAAAAAATTTCGCCATTTTTTTTTACTATCTATAATACGGTTTTACCATTCGTCGAACGATTTAAACCGCCAGTAACTGGGGATTAACTTCGATATCTCCGGTTTGCACTGACGCATAAATATCTCTATCTATCTTTTCCCGTCCCAATTCAGCTCTCTCCTTTGTGAAACTAGAAAATTTACAAAACCAAAAAACCTGATAGAAAAAACAAAGAAACGAATAAAATCAACAAGAAAAAAAGATGGTATTGATTTAAAACAATACAGTAAAAAATGGTAAATTATTATTATTGTCTTCTTTTCCATGGCTCCCTCCCCTACGTGACTTTTTCCTTTATTCTGATTCTATGCGTCTATTTCTCTTTAGTTTCGCATTTTTCAAACTTTTATACGCCTCGTTCCTTATGTAATACTTTTATCTTCTTCCATTTTTTTTCTTTCTTTTTTTGTTATTACTTCGAAAAGCTGCGGTGTTGAAATAATTAAGAGCGAGATGGATGATGTAGTGGGATAGAGAGTGACGATTGTAGAAACACCAAAGAGAGGGGAGGCTTTCAAGTCAATTCAAAATCCGACGTCACGTGAGATAAGGGCTTTCTTGAAACGGAAGATGAATGCTCACGACGACGTGGAAGACCTACCACCTTCCTAACGATCACATTCCTTTTTCTACCTTTCATTTCTCTTTCATCCCTCTCTTTTTAATCCAATGTATATTTTTTTTTTATATTTTATTTTTCGTTCTCATTTCGTAGTCACCGATCAACGGTACGGTGCACATGCCATTCGATTCGCCTTCGTTTGTAAAAATAATCGTGTATCGATGGATGAAATGAAACGGAAGATGTAGTTTTAATCGAAATCATGTCCTTATTAAACACTGAGCGATAGTCCAACGTTTCAATAAATCCATCCTATTATATTCGCACGACTGAATTTAATAATTGTTGTAAATGTTTTGTTTATCGGAACGGGATGTTTGCATGTTTACAGAAGGGGATAATATGTGTATAAAGACCAGGATATGGACTCTGGTCAACAGTATATAGTGCAGTAGTCAATTACAGTACATCAATGTCAGGAGGTTCTCGATATTGGTATATTCTATTCCATTCCATTCTATTCCATTCCATTCCATTCTATTCTATTCTATTCTATTCTAACCTACAGGTACCTATACCTACTATAACGCGATTGCAAATAACAGACTCTAGCAGCGCAGACCACAAAGAGAATCAAGGTTTACATTGGGAAGGTTTAACTTCCCGATATTGCGACTGCTGCTCCTGTTGCTGATGATTATCGCGATGATACGGTACTACCGAACTTGCTACCGGTTCCGAAAGTTTACGAAAAAATTAAACAACAAGAATAACAAAAATAAACCGGACAAACAATCGGGCAATAGATTTCGATGGAGAACAGTTTCGTTGTCTGTTTAATTTTGGACTGAAAAAAAAAAATACTTTTTCGAATAGGATTACGCAGGAGATCGAAAGTGGAGTGTTTCCACACGCAGAGTTTCATGGACATTTTTTGACCACTTTCGTGATAGTTTTTGTATATTTAAAAAAAAATATATAAAGCAGCATTTGCGCAGCAGCTGAGAGAACATTTTCATCTGGACTAAGACCAGAACTAACCTCAGCAATGAACAAACCGCGTTGGTTGGATACCATCCAAACGAGCTTATTAAATTAACGCGCGTTGCTGTATACCTGCACCCCGTGACTAGTTTGGGCTAACTTAGGGTCAGGTCAGGATAGGTCAGTGTAAATTAGTTTGGGTGAAAGAAACATTAAAACCAAAAACACATCAATTTATCGCGCCGTATACATGGTTGGCAAAAAAAAAGTTGTCGAAAAAGCCGCAAGCTTTTTTATTCAATTATTACATCACCGTGGCAAATAAAAATCGGAATAGAAAGAAAAATAAAAAAGGAAGGAAGGGGTTAGGTTTAGAAACACATTACGCGTATGCGGATGTCCAGGCTGACATTTTGCAGAAATTCGAATGATGTAATGTATGAAAATGTGTGTCTGTGTTGGGTATACACGACCCCATATTAAAAAAGTCTCTGCGATTGTCCACCCCCCGTTCACTATAACGAATCGTTAATGGTTTCCAATTCACCAAATATTTGACCACGAAAAGCTAATGTGTTATACATAGATGCTCCATATGCATACATACCTATATTCATATCAAACCTCATACATATAAAATGTACGTGTGTATGTGAAGCTGCGATTTTCGCGCGTATTATGGAAAGCGTCCGGTCTCTTCCAAAGGGACAAAAGTGGCGGGGAAAGGACGCGGCAAACTGGGGGTAAGGGGGTGGGTCATCGTCCGGCGGCGTATTTGCCGTGGGACAGGGAGGAAGAGGAAGAGAAAGAGAAAGAGAAAGAGGGGTAGGGGAGGTTCGTGATTGGAAGACAAAAAGAGCTACAGTGGCACAGCTGTATAAACGAGGAGAAAAAGAGGATGAGAGAGGAGAAGAGAAAGAGAGAAAAAAGAGGGTGAAGGAAAAGGGGGAGTGCGAAAGCACGGGGATCGGGCAAAGGGCGAAGGAGGAGGAGGAAAGGGAGTAGTGGTGAAAAATAAAATACCGTTGGCCAATAATAGGGGAAACAAAGAAGCACCCATATCACCCACTCACTCCGGTACGTTTCGCCACCCCCTTTGCCACCCTACCGGCGTCGGCTTACATCGGAAACAACTCTCAACGATATTCCCTTGATGAGGGTGCTCCGTGAAACGAGCGAGCGAGTTTATACCCGAGCATTTGCGTGTCAACGTTCCTTCCCGTAATCTCCACCCCCTCTTCCACTCCTCCGTTCTCACCCCCTGCCGGCTGAACATCTACCTCCTCATTCACCTCATCCTCTTCTAACGGAAAACGTCGACATTTACCTGTTGCATAAGTGATTGTATGCGCGGCTGTAAAGCTATACAAGGTAGGCTCTGCAGATCCATCTTTATTGCACGTATATTCCGATTATGGATATGTATTATACGTAACCTCCGTATCGTTCGTGTTAAAGTAATTCGCTTGAATCTTTTTTTTTTCCCCCCACATCTTTAATGCGGTGGGTTTTTTTTCCCCCTCATTTACGAAGAGGAAATTTATGTAGGTACGTGGTTACGGGACCGCTTATTTTTTTATTTAACTTTTTCATTTTTTTTTCAATCGCATTTCAAATTCGAATTTTGAATTCGAAATACTTTAAATTGTACACGACGAGACGTATGATTTGCTATGGAAATGAATTGGGCGATGAGCGTGTATTTTATTTCGTCTTTTTTTTTCTCTCTTCAATTTAAACTGTAGCAAAATAATAATATTGCCAAAAAAAAAAAAGGAAAAAGTCAAGTAAAATAGGTAGGTGGTACATATCTATATATTCCATGCGAACAATTATTATCCGCGATACATAGACGGAGGTATATGTACATATTTTACGCGGTTTTATAGTTTACGTATATGTGGAATATATATTATATATACATTTCACCTAAAGGTAGATAGCAATCGGTTTATTCGACGAACGGATGAATTCCTCGTGTGACAAATGGAACAAGTGAAATAAAAAAAAAAACGATGCACAAAAAATGGAAGCAAAAAAAGCAGAAAAAAGGTATAACCTATTCGCGATATCGTCATACCCTCGTTAAATATCGATTTATTATGTATTGGTGTACAAATACATACATACTATATGTATATGGACAGTCACAGATATATTATACATATTTGCGTAAAGCCAAAAGCCAAAAGCCAAAAGCTTTCGGTGGAAAATTACCGGAGCTTTTGTGCAATTTGTGAATTTGCCGCGGATGCGTAATTCGAACGATGATCGCCATCGCGTTACAGTTCACTTCGCATGTACGTACGTACATTGTACATCTATACATGTATTTCATCCGAAATCGCAATAATCGTGTGTCATATTTATTTATTTATTTTTTGATCACTTCTTTTTTTGTTGTTTTTTGTTTTTTATGTATAAATTGGTTAATTAATTTTACGTTATGTTTCTTTTAATCACGTGTGGCATGCTGTGGATTTATAACTTCCACCCGCGTAATTAAATATTTGCGTAAACATATCGAATTAATTAAACAAATACTTTTGCAAACACCCACCCTTTCGAGGTAATTAATTTATCATACGTGCACACATATATGAGTAAAAATCAGATACCTAATCCATCGTCCGTGAGAAATACTTTTTTTTCTCATAAAAATGACAGAACGAAATGTGTACCGAGAAATCCAAAAAAATCGTAAGATGGAATCTTGATTAAATTTTTCATTCTGAATACCCGAATTCTTATTTATATTCATGAGTTATTTTTTTCAATTATAATTATCCTTTTTCGCTATGAAGCTGATTATGGTATATCACATCCCCTACGATCAAATTGTTTTTATTCCGAAAATATTTTCACAACGAGGGGTGAAAAGAAAATTCCAAAAATCACGCAAAATTGGATGGAAAAAAAAAAAAAAAAGAAAAAACAAGAAAAGAAAATTTTTTAAACGTGTGAGCATCGCTTTTAGATCAAATTTAATCGAATGATCTTTTTGTAAAACATATCGTTAATTTCATTTTCGTCCTTCTGTTCTACAGGATTTGATGTATCCGGCTTGAAAAATTTAAGCGCCCCACCTTTTCTTACAGGACCAACTTTCTACACCGGAAAAAAGAAAAATCAACACATCGATCTCGATAGACTCGTTATACCTGCACCGAGTTCATCTACTACAGTGTTTAAGAATCCTCAGACAGGTCCTCATCGTAACTACTTCTTGTTTTTCATTTGTTTTCCTTGATTTTTCCACTTTTCCTTATTTTCCTTCGGGAAACGGTAGCTGCGGGTTCTTCCCTCTATATATATACATATACACACACAATCCTAAGCTCACCGTCCAGATGATTTGTGGTCCGGGTGCGAAACAGAAGCCCACCTATACCGTACCCT
Organism: Athalia cordata; assembly: GCA_963932425.1. Taxonomy (NCBI): domain Eukaryota; kingdom Metazoa; phylum Arthropoda; class Insecta; order Hymenoptera; family Athaliidae; genus Athalia; species Athalia cordata. Next base: position 6,450,613 of record OZ010627.1, read on the forward strand.
ATATATATACATATATACCTAATGTGTTTAGACTTGGGATGGGGATGAAAATGGCGACGTCCGGAACGGGAAGAGAGGTAAAATAAACGGGAAAAGGGCGCGATTCGCGTAAAACGAACGATAGAACTGCAGGGAAGCGAAAGAGAGGGAGAGAACGAGGAAGAGAGAGAAGGGGTGATTTGTTGCCTGATAAGAGCCGTCCTCGTCGCCGGGTGCTAACGTGAATTAAGACCCTAAATTCCCTAGGGACGTATCAATGAGGGATTCTGGTTATATAGTGCACCACCAATCGAATTTCAACGCTGAAATTTCATTCGAATTTTCTTCATTTTTGGTTCGCCCCGAGACTTTTTTCCTTTCTTTTTTTTTATTCACTTGAGTTAGACGAAGGGAAGGGAATTCTGACGGGTAAAAATTAGAGGGTTATAAGAAGAAGGAAAAAGCAAGAGAAAAATTAAAATTCGAATCACACTTTTTGATCCGATAGATTTTTGAGAGATTCGAAAGATTCGGAAAGATTCGAAAAATCAGTAGAAGGAAAGTCTTCCTCATATTTCTTGTTTTTTTTTTGTTTTTCTCTTCGAAATATGTGCAGATGTCTTTCGAGGATTGACGATAATTGGATCTCATGATAATCAGAAAAAAAAAAAACCAAAACACGCCACAAAAGAGAATCGAAGTGCCTAGAAGAGGGGGAATAAAAATGTTGAGAGTATACCTATAGGAGTAAAGTTGAAGAAGAAGGAGATAGCTGAGCTAGATAATGAGGGCGTAATGAAATGGAAAAGTTTTGCGGAAGGCTCGTCGCCCTCGTCCTTCGTCTTCATCTCCTTCTCCTCCTCTTGCTCATTTGCTTTCTCTTTCTCTTTTGCCTCCTCCATCTTCTCCTCAAAGTCCTAATGGGTGGTAAGCGAATTAAAGAATGAAGCCATCCTCTCACAAAACGGATAGAAGTAGACACTAACTTTATAACCAAGATACCTACCTACTGCTAAAGTACTTTCTGATGTAAAAGTATACCACGCCAAAGTTTAACTCCCTCCACCCCCCCTCGCCGACGCTACCTTTTTCCACCTTCCAACATTAAAATATCATTAAATAGTATTTATACAAAACAATCATCCAAACTTCTTTATTTATATTTTATTTATCTATTTGTTAACTTGCTTATTTATTTATCTATTCAATGTTCACCGGTTTCTCTTGAAAATTTTCAATCACGATTCTTGACAAAATAGGAATTCCCAAGCTCTGAGCGACATCCGAATCGCGTTTGTCTGCGGCTAGAACTTTCGCTATGATTTTTACTTTATTTTTTCTTTATTTCTTTCTCTTCGTAACTACGGACTGATCTTGATTTGGTAAAACTTTGAATTGAAAAATGGAGTTGGAAATATTGTCATCCCGCAGTGTACGTTCACGTATAGCCGCGGTACTCTATCTACAAGTTGGTGTTTACAGAGTCTGACAAGATTGCGGAGCGGGGGGAATTGGTTTGAGAAAATTCATCGGAGCAAACACAGCCAAGAAAATTATACACAGAAGTCCAGTGGGGCGCGAATGAAGGTTCTGGTCGGTTCCTCTGGCGGTAATATGGGAAGTTATGCATGAAGAAAGGAAACGTTGGAAGGGTGGTTGGTATGCCTACTATACCAGTTAGTTCATAGCCATGGCAGAAGGTATAGTTACCATCCTAAATTAATATTTGTTACGCTGTTATTCAAATTAGTTGTACCGTTCGCAGCAGAAGTAACAGCAATAGCAACAGCAACAGCAATAGCAGCGGCAAGATCTAGCGAGAAGGGTGTTTGAAGGCCCTACAAAATCAACCCGCGTGTAGATATTCAACGTTTGGCATACATGGAGAGAAACTGTGCGTGTCTTCTAGAACTTTGGAATAACGTGACGTTACGTAAGTTAACGTAATGTAACGGAACGATATCTTCTTGTTGCTATTCTCTGTTCTTACTTTTCAGATTTTTCAAAGACTCCGGCCTTTGATTTTTTTTTTTTTTCGATCTCAGGTCCAAGAATCGGAAAGGTTTTTTTCTTGGTATATTCCGAAGTATTTGGGACTCAGGAATCCGAATCTCCTGAGTAGATTGATCTAATTATCGAATTGATCGAGAATGAATGAGAACTTGGAATATCGCTTGTGATATACCGTGAAAAAAAAAAATTAGAAAATTTTTTAATTTCAAAATACTGCAGCAAAACTTACTTAAATATGATGTTATCACGGTGGAAGAAAATTGCTCCGCAGAGCTCTCAAATATTCTACCTCAGTATTCTTTTATTATCGCGTTTTGTTTTTATTTTTTTGCCGTTGCAATTTTTCCAGTGCTGGTCCAAATTGGGTTAAAATTCCAAGACAGACACGATTACTTGGTGTACAATAGAAGATAGGTATATCCATATCGTCTCTGATATTCACTACTTGCAATGCGTTCCACCCCGTAGCAAAAGTCGAGATGTTTATTTTTTCTGTTTTTCATCGAGCTATCTCATTTTTAGACGCCGATCGTGACTGTTTCACGACGATATTTTCTGCCTTTTAAACGAGCTCTTTCCATCCAGGCATTTCCTCTTACCATATACTACGTATAAAATGCATTTGTATATAGGTGGGTATATGGATATATCGACAGCCACAAGTTCACGGGTCCTACGGGATATCGTCTTCCCTCATAGGAACTTCAGGAGTCGAAGTAAAAGTAGGAGGATACATATAGACTATGACGAGTACTCCGATCTATAAGCTAGGAAAAGACTGAAGAAGGAAGAAGGCGAAACTGTAAGGAAGTATAAAGTTCGAAGTATCTGCGATACCCGATTCCTTTTATCCTCTCCGCGCGGGTTTTTTACCTCCCTGCCTACCCTTCCATACTGCAGTTTTCCACGTCTCTATATTTCTCTTTCCATATTTTTCTTCCTTCTTACTTCGATAGATAGATGTGTAGTTATGCACAACTACGCATATATGCTCGTTGGTACTCGAGGGAAAAGCCGAGTAGTTGAAAATAGTTTACCTAATAGTTTAACGTTGAGAATACTTTTCAACAGTTTCTCCACTACCGAAGACGTTGCATCGCCAGGCTATGTATATTTATGCACATCGATGGATGTGAAATAGCAAAGAGAAAGGGATCTAAGGGAAAAGGGAGAAGGGAAAAGGTAAAGGAGAAGGAGGGGAAACGGTCGGTGATCTGATATTCTGTTATTAAATTCCTACAAATTTACTTCTACATCGTTGATTTAATTTCCCACACCTATTACGTACACACACAGATACACCGATTCGATGTATGTACACCCGGTTAGATTGATCGTGAATCGCTCCGCGGCCGAGCGCGCGTTTGGACAAGTTTTGCGTGTAGCTGGGGGCGGGCTTCGAGAATTTGTCCAAGCGAGCTTGGGCGCGGAACGATTCACAATCAATCTAACCGAGTGTACACCCCGTTCATCGTACCGTATGATCTCTTATTTCAATTATTATTTATCTTGTCCAATAATTTTCATTTACATTATTCGTACGCCTTTGTCCGTAAGCATGTTATTCCACATATATTATCACGTATACATAATGTATTTACTACAATATATACATATCTAGCGCACGGTACACGTGTTGCACATTAATATGTATTTAAATTAGCGAGACTGGTTCAAAGTGAACGTGGAAAATTACAAGAACATAGTCCTCCATACGTACTATACATATGCCACGGTACCTTTGCTTCCCTCATAGAGAACTGGGGGAGAAGTGTAACTGGAAGATGGAAGTGGTACGAACAAGGGTGTTGAGGAAAGGCGCATAACCCCCAAACGAAAACGTCGGATACGACGACGTCATGCATACCGAGAGATATCTACCCACCCGGTACCTTCACGGTACTTTGTCAAAGCGAAATTATATCGCAGTATACGTCCATACATAGCTATACTTATGACGTGTAGGTAGACAGGTACATGGAGAGTAAGTTTGATTCTACATATTACTAGAAATATTCAGGTCACTGCATCCGAAAACTTTGTCAGCAGAATTTGCAAAATTTTCAAAAGACTGCTGGAATACGGTATGAATTACCGTTAAAAAAAAAAAAATTTCGAGACGATCGACTTCTGGGCCATACTGAACTTCAAAAACCTTCACCTAAAATTTGTATTCCCAAAAGTTTCAGCAAGAAATTTAGGACAAGTAAGAATATTATTCTCCCTGTAATGCACCTTCGCCACTACTATCCTACGTCCCACTTTCGTTACAGTGAAAATTTTCCCTATGATAAAATGAAGAGCGCTATGTAGTGCAGTAACCTGGGGGATTTTCGTTTGAAAAGAGGGAGAGAGAGAGACTTAATATTATAGGTAGAGAGCGGGATCATTTAAAACTTTCGGAATGGCTACTATATATAATAAACCGAGCCCAAGAGCTTATACTTCGTCGGCGCCATGTTCAGAGATGTACGTAGGTATGAGTGCACAGGTAGTGGTAGGGGTCCTCCGCGTATTATATGTATACGAAAATACGTACACCGGTATGCAGGTATACATTTCGCTTCGTAATTTCTTATTTAGTGATAATTACAAGTTTTTACCTTCTCTTTTCACCCTCCGACCACCGTCGTCATCCCTTCCCTTTCCCAAAAACGCTCTTCATTTTCCCTTCGCAACTCCCCGAGCCATTTAATAAGCGACGGAAGTTTTGATTTCAGTTTAACTTATATATATGTATACACAAAAATATGTACAACATCATGTATATATGTATCTACACATATACATACAAAATTTATATACCACATACCGCATTAACTTCCTCTTCCAGAAGAATCTCACCCCCATCCTCCCCCCTAATTATTAATCCGACACTATAAATTTTCTCCTTCTATAACCCCAGTGATTCTATATTACGAGTCAAATTCTTCCAAATGAAAAAAGATAAATGAAAACAAGTATTTAAATGGAATTTGCTTCGTTGCAGCTAATTCGGGAAATATATAATTCAGCATAATTACCTTGACACATTATCATGATGATGTGGAGTACGCTTATCGTGAGGTAACGACTCCTTCTTCTTCTGTCAGCCATTTTGTATTTTGTTTGATTTTGTTTTTTTTCTGTAGTTTTATTTAATTAATCGATCTTGCTTCGATTTTTTATATTCTTTTTTTTTTCAATTTTATCTTATTTCTTCACCACTTTTGAAAGTATTACGCCTTCGGTAGGCGATTGTTCATCGAAACTTCTCTAATCCGATGAAATCTATGTCTGGAACAGAAAAAAAAAAAATTCATTAATATGATCAGATTGATAATCGATAATTTTTTCGGATTGTACGACTGAAAATAGCGTCGTATACAATTCGAGATTCGAGAACAAAGATTTTTGGAACGATCTAAATTTTTTCTAAAATTTTCACTTATATAATTCGCAGCAATTTTCCACCTTAAATTGTCGAACGTTGACCGAAGTGACATGAGACACGTGCAAACATACGTTTACCTATATACCTGTATCGATGGCAATTCAATCGGTAGATATTTACTCGATTGATTATTCATACGCGATCAGCTCGACGTCGCTATCTCTATCAATATGTACCGCTAGGTTACCTCCTTATTATCATAACATAAAAATTCGCCAAAAATCAATTCGAATATTCGCAGTAATACCCCCATCAATAATGGAACGAAATTGTGACCGAAAAAACGAAGCAGAAAAAAAAAAAAAAGAAACAATAACGAAAATAATGATAAAAACGAATATGAGTAATAAAAAAAACCTTCACCGCTTCATCGTTATCGTAATAGTTGATTGACATCGCTCCTGTTTTTTTTTTTTATTTCTCTCTTTTTTGTCATTTTATTATTCATATACTATTTTTGTTATTTTTTAATAGTACAAAACGAACGTGCAATATATTTTAGTTGGAGACGAAACTCCTCTTTTTTTTTATTTTTTTCATTTCACTATGCCTTCCGATTCGAGTAGAGCGCGCGACCTACATAGGTATATACGTATGTTTTTTCAAGTTTCTGAATTCTTCCCACCCCCTTTCCTAATCCAATAAAATTATTGGTATAGTTTACCACGCCTATTATGAATACATATAGAAAATATACATACGTGTGTATACCTGTGTGTATTACGGTAATTACGTGAATCGTTTCACCGCAGGTTACGGTATTATAGTAGTAGCATAGCAGCGGCAGTAGAGTAGTAGCGGAGTTAGTAATCACCGTAAAAGTCACGGAACGTTGGTTGAATTTGGAAATTTTGTTGTAAAACTGTTTGGCACAATTGTTTAATCCAATCTGGCAAATGGATTTCCATATAACGTATATATATATATAGATATACATGTGTAAATGTACCTACGGGTATATAGAAAACCCTATACATGATAAGTATATATAGGTATATATGTATATTATTTGTATATACCTATATCCATATCTATGGGAATGTAGTGTGCCTGTGGGTTATATCTGCACCACGTATAGGTGATGGGGTGCCGGTAGTTGGAGAGGGGTTAGGGGGAGTGGGGGGCGACCCGCTGCAAGCGTCGGTTGCAGATTTACGATTCGATTCGCAAATTAACGGAGGTTATTGCTTCATTCCAAACGAACGTAACCTCCCGTCCCGTAGGGTCATGTGCTCTCATATGCTACCTGCTGCTACTCATTGCTTTGCAAAACGAGGCGAGCTAGCCATGACCACATGGATATAGGTAGGTATATGTAGATGTGTAATACGTATACCGAAAGGCTACGAACCAGAAAGGTGTAACCCCATAAAGAGGGAGAGAAAGAGAAAAAAAAAGAACAAAAAAAAACTACCGAAACAAACTGTGCAGATTATGCATGAGCTTTCGCGCGATATGGCGTTTATATACCTATACCTATAGTGCAGTGATCTGAAAATTTATTTATAGCAAGAATACGATTAATTGCTGCCTGTGCAGAGGGTCGTAACGTCGATTTTTTTTTGATTTATAGAAATAGAGTAGGGGGTAAATAAAAATTAAAATCGTTCGAATCGAGGAAACGAAAATTTGTCGAGTTCGCGTGTGGAAAATCTTGGTAGTTGATGTGATGTATATAAGATTTGTATTTAAATGAGAAGAGAGTAGATATATGTACGTGTGTATGTATAAGTGTAGCCTATATATTTCATATAAGATAAATACAAATTTACTTAGGCACATTTTGTTTGCAGAATTAATTGTTTGAGCCTGAGGGGGTGGTTAGAGTAAAATTAGTAGGGGGATGGGAACGGAGAAAAGACCACAGTGAGACGTTACCCAAGAGAGAAAAGTTCACGAGTGTTTTCATTTTCATTTTCATCATCTTCTCCTTCATCTTCTTCTTCTTCTTCTTTTTCTATTTTGGTTGATATTTAGAATAATCCTTAATACAACCTACCAACCTGACCTTATAATTTCATATCTTTCGTCTTTCGTCTTAATTTTAATATTCGGTGTTATATTTGCAGCTGGTTTAATTTTGAATGTTAATTTACGCAAGGTTTTCCCAGGCATTGAGGGAGTAGTAGGAGGTCATCAAGAACTTGCAGGGTTATATATTAAACATATATACATATACATATATACATACCTATATATCAGATATAAACAACTTTATTTAATTTAACTCGTATAATTTTTCGTACGGATAAGCTTGCTGATGCTGGGGCCTTCCAAAAGCTAATGTATATAGGTACGTATGTAAATATATATTTCAAATATATATATATAAGCATATATGTATAAGTGATGGGTTCAAAGAAGGAAGTGCCCGGGGTGCCCGGAGGCGATGAAGAAGGATATTTTCCCCTCGAATCGTGATATCTACAAAATTTTAGAGAAAGCGACGCGAAAGAACAGCGGAATAATTTAAAATCTTCTTTTATTTTTCTTTCAATTTTTCAATTTCTACATTTTCACGTGGGGAAGAGAAAAATTGAACTAAATATTTTAGAAATCTATTCGCCCCCACTTTTTCGCTGGCATAATTAAAAGAATTTAAGACGAAGAAAAAAAGAGAAGATCGTCAAAAAAAATCGGAGACTACTGCAGTTCTGACGGAAAATAACGATAGGTATAGATAAAATGAAACAAGAGTAAAGATATTGGGGACGGGTTAAGATTGGTTAGATTTAGCGATCCAAAACTAAAGCCAAACATGATTTATATCGGCGTATGAAAAAGGCAATCTTTTCCGCCAAGCAATTCATATAGGTATAAGAAATTGAGAATATCCGACACGCTCGCGTTCACATACCGGCGAATAATAGACTAGAAGCTTTTCTCAGTTTAGGTTTGGTTAAGAGATGCAACAATATCTTGCGCTCTTCTACTTCCCTTTCTTTCAAAAATTCTGTTACCTGGACGAGTAAACAGAAATGGGTTTAATTAAAATATTGGAAACCCCATTGATGTAATATAAGTATCAAATTTCTAGGGCAGTTGCAGATTTCAGTAACATTATTATTTACTGGGATACCAGATTGGCCATAGAATAGAAGGTGAAGAGAACGTATAAAATCGCGAGTGGAAAACGAGTGTAAAATTAAAGAAAAAAAAAAAAAAACGTAAACTTAACCAGAAAAAAGAAGCATCAGAACAGCAAAAAGCAGAAGTAGCTTTCTAGCATAACTCCATCAGGCGATATATTTATGGCGAAGGGAGGTTGGTTGTAAACAATTAGCGTGATCGTTATTTTTAATTAGTGTGTAGCGCAACTTTACTGCAGTGGAACGTTTCAACTTCGTTGTTGTTGCTGTTTTTTTTTCTAGCAATGTTTTTCTTTCTATTACGTTGTTTTTTTTATTTTTTTATTTTTTTTGCTAGTTTCTGTTACTGGACAGCAGCAGCAACTGCAGCAAAAATATAGTACCTGGGGTACCTAGTATACCTAGTTACTGTAGTGTAACTACAGGCCACTATAGGAAACGCTGTGAAATTGGATTGAAAGTTTGAAAAACTGTCTACATGGTAGATATTGAGAAATCGTCCCGACAAACAGATTTCGATGGATGATTCTATGTTTCCCTTATTTTTAATTTTTTTTTTCCCCTGTCATTTGTTTTCAAATTTTATATACATTCGCAATTTGGGTAAGAGATTGAAATTTTTTTGGTATGTACAACAAAAAAAAAACTGCACATGATTCACCATGCGAGTTCACGACATATATACGAATGTCACGTTATTACCTCATCTAAAATATTCAAAAATCAAATTTCGGGGTAAGTAGGAAAAAGAAAAGAAAAAAAAAGACACAGCGCGAGTCATCCTTTTGGCCCGTATTTTTTTTTTTTTACAACTTTTGATTCAGGAGTACGACAATATACGGGGTTTGATCGATGGGATGGGAATGAAAATTGCTCCTTTCCTCCGGTCTTCTCTCTCTCTTTTTATCTTTCTTTGGTAGTACAGAGAGTCTCGACGTATATAATTAGATGTCCGCAAAACGAAAGAGAGAGAAATGTGGATAAATGGAGGCGGAGGTAGATATCATCCCTACCGTCGAAGTGGAATGTCGAAGTTATAACGATATCCACTTTCGACAAGAATTGTGTATAACAAGCATCCAAGCAACTCTAGGCGCACTCAACTCGTGTTGGTATACATATGTACCTTATATACTTCAACGGTATGTATTGTATTTCAGCAACAAATTTTCACTGCCCAATATTGCACGGCAAAATAAATAAATAAATAAATAAACGAACTTCTCTCTGCAGTAGATTCCTACCTGCTGCAGTCTAACCAATAAATTCTATTCTTCGATTCACGTTCCTAGGGAATTTCTCTCCATCTTTCTCTGTCGTTTTTCTTCCAACTGTCTATTCTTTTTTTTTCACACCTTTTTACATACCTGACGTTTATATACGGGTTGTGCCATTTTTAATTTCACCTACGATTGTACGGAGAATTAAAAAAAATATTCCTCGGTAAATTTTTAGTTCTAGCGAATAAACGATTCTTTCAAACTTTGAGTAAAATTCTAAATTTGCTTTGAAAATTTTTTGCAAATTTCTACTCGATCAAATATATATTCTCGAATCGGCCAAGTGTCGCATATGTTCAAAGTTGGCACGAGATCAGCTGGAAAGTTACCTTTTAAATCGTTTGACGAAAAAACCAAAAAAATCGATTCCAATTGAGAAAAAAATGGATAGAAAAAAAAAAAGAGAAAAATTGCTCCTTCTATACCAATTTTTCAAAAAATATCCTCATATATTCAATCGGAGAAACCAATTATAATGTCATCTATTTTGACGTGTCCCACCGAAAAAGAAGGGCAGAAAATTTTTTGTGCGAACCAATTTAGCATACGTCGAAACGTTAGTTTTCGATTAACTCGAAGCACGGTCATTACAATTCAAAATTGAACACCCTGTACGTACACTTTGTACAGATGGATAAATGGATACGTTTATAAACCCATCTATGGATAGGTTTTAATCCAACTTTTAATTGATATACGCGGAATTCCATTGGGACGCGCAACTGCAGCAATAATAAATACACCTAACTATATGGAAACCTGATTTCAAAGGCACAAGTGGTTTTATGTATCAGAGATCAAATGGAATTAATTAAAAAGAAAAACAAATTTTCATTGATAAAATAATAATTAGACATTCGACGTCAAAAATTATGATATCATTAAACGCATATTATATATTCATACATTCTAAACGTACCTACGTTTGCGCCTAATCATCCCCTAATTTTATCACAAACACTTCGCATCGATTAGTACATATCATATACTTCAATTATTGTTATCTCGTTATTGCATTACATAATTATTATGAATATTATTATTATCGTTATTATTATTATTATTGCTACGTCACGAAAAATAAAAATTCAATTTAAACTCGACACGTGCTTTTAGTATAAAAAACAAACTTCTTTCATAAATATACTTTTATACTTTCTTATCACTCCATCACGAAAAGTCCTCTTGACATTTATTCGACAATAATTTGAGTCAATTTTTCTTTATTTTTTTCTTCTTTCTCTCCCTTTACGTGAATTTATCCATCAATCGAGTAACTTATTATTTCGGATAGTTTTACCGTTGCTGAAATACGGTTTTTTAATTTCAATTTTTTTTTTACTCATTTTTTTACCATCGCCACAGATCCATAATTATTTTGATAATTTATTATGTACAATTATCGATCGCAGAATCAATTTTTCACATTGATAAAGTTGTTTCGGTTGGAACGAAATTTTTTTACGTCCAAAAAAAATCAAAATCTGATTTAAATCGAAGACTGGGCAAAAACAGAACGGAAAGAAAATGGATACAGAATTTTTGTTTTTGGGTTTTCTAATTCGTTCTCCGCGTGCGAAAAATTGTTCAGTCTTTTTTGTGTACCGAACGGCAACTCCAGTTTTTTTTCTTATTGTTTATTTTATTCGAATAGTTTGGAGAAAAAAAAATAATTTTCTCTCCACGTTTTCAAAGTCACAAGAAACACACGCGCACAAGAGTCAACACTTCACCCCACACGTTGATCATCGGTTTTCTCTTCAATTTGAAGCGCGTACAGAATTTTGGTATCTGTTAATTTTTTCTTTTTCTTTCTTCGTTTGTTTAAAACAATTTATTATAGTCTTGTAATTGTACAGTTAATGATCGAACGAAATGATAAGAAAAACTTGACTTTTATTTTTTTCGACTTTCCGTTGTGAATTTGAAAATAGAAAAAAAATGTACGTGTAATTGTAACAGTCTTTTAAGGTATGAATTACAGAAGACTTTTGCAGATTTTCAATTAGAAATTTTTTTTTGAACCTGTGCACCTGGTGAAATTATTTTCATAAATTTCTACGCCGTTCATTTGAGTGTAATTTCGTTGCAACTTTTGTCTTGGGGGTGTTGTTTCCTGCGTTACAAAATTTTGTCTTGTAAAAAGTTACAAGAGATAAGCGAGGAAGCGCGCGCGTCTCGAAGGTATCGTGTCCTCGTCCAGGAGACGGTCGGCGGCGGACTAAACGCGACAGTTTCAACCCCTAAGCGCAGGGGCGGCGAACTCACGAGTCAGTTTGGAGAGAACCAACTAACTATACGACGGTATGCGCGACGACGCCGCGCGTCGCGGCAATAACATATCCACAATTGGTGCAACGAACCTGATCCGATCATCATTCTACATATTCTTCAACGCCGCGTTCCTCCCCCACGATTTTCCTTCTTTGTTTCTCTGCGACTCCAGGTTCGCGAGGGAGCTTATAATTCGCGGTTACAGTCGCTGGAGAGTTTCTTTTGCGATTTTCTCTCCTCCTCCTCGGCCCCTTTGCTTCTGTTAATTAGCTTTCTTCACATTCTTTGAATATTCTCTTTCACAATTTTTTCTTTTTTTTCATTCTGAACTTTTCTTTTTTACAGACAACATTAACCACGTATGCAATATATTTTTTTACACTAATCTCCCAATTCTTCTCTATGCGATCGTGAAATTAATTCGCGAAACGCTTTACGCCTTATACACATGCGTATGTATTTTGGTATATAATATATTAAATATGTACATGCAACACCATCCTTGAATATATAGGTACATACATACGTACTGTAATAAATATAGATATAGTCCTTTGCAAGATTCATAAATTTCACCTTGTCACGGAGGATTTTAAACGCATCCTTTACTCCACCGGTTGACAGCCAATTTTTCAAGACACTTTCTATTTTTCTTTTTTACATTCATCATTTTTTGTTCTCTTTTATCACTTTCCTTCTTCTTCTTCTACTTTTTCTTTTTTTTCTAATTTTCTTTCTATTCTGTTGTTATTATTGTTATTATTATTTTTGGTTCGGCAAAGAGTTTTGCATTTCTGTATCGGACGTCGTACACGTGACCATAAAGTAAAATGTGCACAGCGCGGTAGAGTGGCCGTATATGGTCTTATAATATATTGAATAGAATATGAAATATATTCTCCGGCTTTAACTCCAACGAAGCTACGAAAACTGAATGCCTTTAGGAGTATAATATATATATATGTATATACCTTTGTATAGATATATGGGTTACATATAAATTAAATATATATATATGTATGGATATAATCCCGGAAGCCAGATAAAGTTGCATTCGAACTGAACATATCAGTACAACAAAGAGGTTATAGAAGTCTTTTTTACTTTACTTTTTTTTTCTTTTTGGTTTTCGTTTCTCTGTCTTTTTCTTTTTCCTTTTTTTTTGTTTTTTTCTCTTTCGAACGAACGACGGATTATCAAATGGAAAAGTAATTAATTCAATTCCTATTACGGTTGTACAAAAATCCTGACTGTAGAGAGGGTGATTCCCTGCCGGTGCAGTAGATTATGTATATACCTATATACTATAGTAAAATGTTCGTAGCAAGGCAAAGGATAAATGGGAAGAAAAGGGAAGAGACGAAAAGTCGGTGGCGACGCGAAAGGAGATAAAGTAATTTCGAGTCAAAGGGGAGAGCTGCTTTCGGTAATTCGACCAACCACCGCGTGTCTCTCTATATAACGCGCTCGCAAGCTCAGACTTCCACGCGTTAAACAGGAAGACAGGATGTAACGCGTCAGGATCAAGAATCATTCGAAAGCTAAGTCCTAAGTGCCGAATTAAGTGGGGCTTCGAATCGATCATTTTTTATTCTCCTCCCAAAGAATTTTTTTTTAAGAAAGACTCAAAAATGTGTCTCATCGTCGCGAATTACCATTTATATAGTGTGGATAATTTTTTTCGCGATCTTGAAGAGAATCCAAAAAACCAAAAGAAAAGAAAAAAAGAAAACCATGAAAGTTTATCTTCGGACGAGGGAGAAATTCAGGTTGTTCATTTCAGGCCAATAGTTTCTAGCTGTTTATTAACCAAAGGTACATGAGAGGGGTGTTGCGGGAATATAAGAAAGAAAGAATGAAATAAAAATGAGAATAAGAATAAAATAAAAGTGAGAGAAAAATAAGGGGGGTGCAGGTTCTCGCGGTTACATGGGTTTGCTATGGGGCTGGCTTTTATTGCTAATTCGTTCATTTGTCGGGAAATTCAGCGGGATCAGAGAAAATTATAGGGGTCATAGTATCAGCGGCTGTATAAGGGAAGTCTAAAAAGAGAAAAGAGAAAAATAAGACAAAAAAAAAGAGACGCGAAAAAAAAGAAAGGAACTGCTATAGTTTAATTACGAATCTGTTTTTCCTTGTTCATCTCGACGCCTGCACTGTTAACACAAAATTAGGTAAGAAAAAAAAAAGAAACAAATAAATAAATAAACCAAAAAGTGAAAGGGATGGAAAAGTACAACAAGCCCCAGGACAATATAAGAAAAAAAGAAAGTAGTATTAGTTAGACAGCGACAAAGCCTCTCTCACAAAAAAAAAATATAAAAAAATGGAAAAAAAAAACTGGAAAAAAGATGGGGAAAAAAAAATAGTGACTTTAATAGAAGAACGCCTCTGAGCAGATGAGAGTATATAATACAAATAGAAGAAGAGAAGCAGCACAGCAGCAGCAGCAGCACCACCAGCAGCAGGTAGAATGAAGTGCTTAACATTCTTTTGTTTCAGCATCAGCATCAGCAGCAATGTGGGGATAGAGAAAACCCATCCGTGTAAAGCTACGTAGGTGTAGTATATGTATACTGCGTGGCGTGGTCGTTATCTCTCTAGATCATATCAGCTAATTATCTCAGCAGCAAAAATATTGCCAATTTTCTGTTTAACGCAATACACAATTTCCGCCTTATATTAAACGGACTAAATTTTATCACCCTGAACTCTATAGCTATTTATCCAACCCCCTTACCCCCTCGAACTGACACGCTGCGATGCACTGCAAACTGCCTGCACGAGATTGTTTTGCACGAGATATTACATAACCTTTATTATTTTCGTTTTTAATTTTTTCAATATGAGCACACTTTTCTCTACCTTTTTTTTTTCAATTCTCTTTTTGTTACACTCTGCAGTTGTACTTTCCACGCTTATTTTCCCATATTCTTCATATGGAAGAGTGAAAAGCATGTACAGTTATTTCGCTGGTAGAATTAATCTCCTAATTTCTTTCATTAATCTTCACTCGATTTTCAATTTTGGAATAAATTTTTTCTGAGACTTCAAAAATCATCGTGACGGGGGATGCAAGAATTATGCGCACGGGATACGAACGACGAGATTCTACGGACTTCAAAATGAATTCTTCTTTAATTCGGTCCTTTTTTTTTCTCTCCCCTAAAATTTTTTAGCAGAATATTTTCCACCGTCAAAGGTTACACAAATTTGGAAGCGGGGGCGAAAAAAATAAAAAAACAAAAAAATAATGTACAGTCACCCCCGTGCCAGACGGTGTATATAAAACTGTTTTATTTCAACTTCACAGTTCTCTAAATACGTAGGTATGTTTGTCGGTACATAGCACATACATTTCGCGTATGTACAGCGTGCGAACTTGACTTATGTACAATTAATTACATCCCAAAAGTTGTTCTCACTTTTTTAGGACTCGGAATAGGAGGAGGAATTTTTCATCTGATCCCCCAAATTGTGCCCGACAAATAATAATTCTTAATTATCGACCGGATCAATTACAAAGTAAATTACTTGGAGATTCGTTCTTCGCTTTTTCGATCCAATATTTAATTCACATAGTTGTAATAATTCTCTAGTAATCAGTAGATATCAATATGTATACTTTATGATTGGACGTGAAAAAAACAAGAAAAGGGCTATCGAACTATACTGCCTCAATTTTGGGCTGAAAATAATTATTTTTTTGTTCTTCATTTCAGCGATAAATCTTAGGGCAAACAGCATAGGGTTGAGCATCGTGATCGAGTAGATCTACAAAAACAAAATACACGAGAAAAATCGTTTCAAAAATTAATTTTCGAATAAATTAGTTTTCCACCTTGCTACAGGCGCGCCCCTTGCAAAGCCTAATTAAGAGTTATACCTGTACTATATAAAATTCAAGGGAAAATAATACTTTATCGCGTTAGGTTTATAAGTAGGTTCGTATTTAGGACGAAGAAACTTTATCAAAATATTATTTCCGTATAATCTTGGCTGCAGAAACGCCTCCGATCTCACCCTATAGAGTCCCCTCCTCCCCTTTGTTGGGATATAAAATTATAGCAATATTTTCCAATTAAAAGTGATAATGATTTTTTCTCTTTTTTTTTTTCTTCTTAATACCTACTTTTCCGTACGTCTTATTTTGTTTACTCTGCGAATTTTCGGTACACCTGTTTACGCGAAGGAAGACTTTTATTTTCTTCCAACTACAATTATGATGTCGTTGCGGGGGTGCAGATCCGGCCCAAAATTAACCTTTGCTTTTTCTCATATATATATGAAAAGAAACTTCGTTTATCGCAAACGTGGCGTGTATTTAAAAAAACAAAATCGATGGATTTCAGCTCTGCACAGCCGTCATAAATTTAACGATCAACTATTACATCGATCGAACAAGTACCTAATTTTAAAGCATAAGTATAAAAAAAAAGCTTTTGTCGGCGAGTATAAGCTACTCAGGACATTACGTGATGCCAACAGGCCAATTAGACGCCGCCTACTACCACTTAAGAGGATCAGGATCGGTCGCCCTGTGTAGACAAAAAATGACTCATATTTATACGTCAAGATAACGTTGCGACCACAAACGATTATTACATCGCAATTGTTTTTTTTTTCTTCATTTTTTGTACAATCCATTCGGTTGGTCCTATTTTTTTCTCTTTTTCTTTTTCATCCTTTTTTCGTGTCCTTACGAAAACGAGTGCGGTTTAATGTACGATATATGCATGGGAGTAAGTTATACGTTGAATGTCAGAGAGTTTGATAGTGCCTCAGATCTTTATTATGAGATAAAAGGAGGAGGTATAATATTAAGCTGATGCGACGACGAATGCCGAGAAATACGAGAAACTCGATTTAGGCGGCGGCTTTCAAGTTCCATTACTAAAATGTCTGCATTCGAGGTATACGCGTTTAGACGTAACGTGAAGTTGTATGTTTAATAACGTCGTATAACCCTAATAGCACGATACAAATTACGATCTACCGCATAACGCGATATTTTTATCGATTGATTTATGATAAAAAAAATTGAACAAAAAAAAAATACCTCAAGGAATTTTATAACGTTCGGAAGTAAGTGAATTGGGTCATTTTTACCATTATCGGCACGCTGTTTTCAATTCACAAACGATTATAAACCGAAAACAATAGATCAAGATCTCCCAAATCAAAAAACCAAAAAAACAAAAAAGAAAATACTCAAATGTGAACAGGAACTGGAGCTTTATGATGGAAAATCCACCAAACACAGGTATTCAAAAGAAGGATTGATATGATGAAAAAAAAACAAAAAAAAATCAATGCTTTCGTTCAAATTTTGAAAATTGAAATAACCTCGATCGCGCGCGGGTTGTCGAAAAACAAACGGGTTTGGAAAATGGATTTTTGAGAAAATCGTGGCATGCAGGATAACGAAATCTGTATTCATTGACACGTCATACGAGATTTTCCATGTACAGTATAGTATACTATCTGCAGAAAACATAAAAAAAAAAAGAAAAAAGAAAAAATAAAAAAACATATCAATCAATCATCGCGGTACAATATTTGTTCCGAAGATAAAACAAAATTATGCTATTGCCGGTGCCGGTGTTATAAGGTATCTGAATATTACACCTCGCGGTGGTTCTCGTTATACAATACACATAGGTATGTATATACGGGGGTAGTATAATATGTAATCTTTATACATGGGCATATTGTACATATACGGATAGCTACATTACATACATGTCGTGTTAAAAAAAATCACCTTCAGCCGGGCCATTAGTCGCGCACCTCATGCGCGCCCTACTATTTTTTTGCTGTATATTACAAGTAGTACGAGGATAAGAAGAAGTAGGGAGAGTATGAGGGTAGGTGAAGCTCAGCGAAGCTCAGCTCATGAGTTTTAGGGGGTCGAAAAAGGGGGGCTCGGTTTTCTGTTTGCGACAGAGTACGAGAAGCCGGCGACGCACAATATGTATATACCTATACCTAAAAGTATCAACGACATATGCAAACACACGTAGAAAAATCTGCCGCAGGAGCATATTCGCATATAACGTAACGTCGTATAACCGACACACCTACGCGACAAATAGATCTACAGATATACACGTGTCTGTGAAAATGGGGAGTTGCGAAGGGATATACATAGAAAGAGAGAAGAAAAAAAGAAAAGGGGTGATATGGGGTGTATTTTAGTACAGCAAACGCAAAGCAAAACCTATATATACACGTATATATCGTACCACATGAGCTGAGAGAAGAGTAGAGACGAGAAGAGAAATAGGAAAGAGGGAGGTTATGAAGGGTGAAGAAGTGGGAGGGCGAGGGAAATGAGGTAGCTGGGAAGAAAAAGGATCGTACTAAAAAATGTCATCTGCCACACGGTACCTACGGTATATAAGGTGGTGCAAGCTGTGGGGTGTGAGGAGCAAAAAAAAAGAAAACCAGCGGGGCAAAGGGGGGTTGAGTTCGGTGGTTGTGTACAAGGGTTGCTACCGCGCCTAGCGCATGATGATGATGATGACATCCACGTACACGTGTACCGACCTACCTACCCGCCTACCTATAGATGCGGTTTGTTATAATATGATGTGCGAAAGCTCGCTATGAGAAAGTGCACATAGGGATCAGTGCGAGAAGGAGCAGAAATTACGTGTATAAAAGCAAGGTGAACGGATAAAGATGGAGAATGAAAACGAAACAGTGAAAACGAAAAAAGTAGTGAAAGGAAAAAAATAAAATGGTGTAGAAAAAAAAGGCGAGAGAAAGAGAGAAGAAAAATTTAAGACAGAAATGGGGTGAGGGGAAAGAGGGGTTGTGAGAAAAAACTTTTCAGACACCTGCACCACGACCTACCAAGAAGCGGTTGAACTTGGTACATTACTTACTTAGACCATAATAACACTTTGAAAAATATAAGACGCGCGGTTTCATTAATTTAACGTAGGAGTACCCAACCTATCCTAACGTAACTAAAACTAACCTAGTCCGGCTACGTGCTGACTAGATATAAGCTCAGAGATACGAATATATAGGTATGCGTAATATGTGCAGTGGCGAAAGATGATGCGTTACTTTAATTTATTCCTTTTTCCCCTCTTTTCTTTTTTTTCCATTTCATTTTTTCCTCCTCTGTGAGTGCTTTTTTTTTCTTTTACTTACCTATTTTCAAAATATACCAAAGCACGCCTTATAGCTTTCTGGGATTTCAATTATATTACAGAAAATTTCAAAGTAAATGTCTTTTTGATTTACTTCTGCGGAAAAAATGTTGTTCAGAAATTTATTATGCGAAAATTTGCACCTCCGTAGCGACCTCCAAATATCTTTTGTCTTTGATTTCTTCTTTTTTTTTTCTTTTTCGCTCTGCCAAATATTTGTCTTTGGGGCGAGTTAAAATTGAAAACGCTAGAGGATAATTAAAAAAAGGTAGGAAAAAAAAATATCGAACAGCCAGACCATAAGAATCACGTATTCCCATACCGAGCGTCTGTTTTTTGAAAAAAAAAAAGTACTCCGAGCGAAAATATTCGAAATCATTTTATGTGGCCGCATTTTGGTGCCTGGAATAAAGGGTAAATTATGGAAAAAGAAAAAAACATAAAATCAAAACGTGATAGCTTATTTCTTTGAGAAAAAAAAAATTGTATCGTTTTGACAACGTCACATACTTACCAGTTATCGTGACTTTCTGGATATCCTGTCTGTGGAAATTTGAATTTGGTTACGTCACTTGAGAGCTTATAAGATATATGATTATAGGTACGTTTTATTGTAAAGTGCAACATGAGAGGTACGCTGCTCTAGTAGGTTGCGTTTCTCCCCATAACATTATCACACTCTGTACTGTACCGTAACCCATTTATACGTGTATGTTTGTACAGGGTGTTCTAAAATTATTAAAAGTTATCCAGCTTGGTAGAACGTAAAGTGTACTATTATAGGCATGTAGTTTTCCAGTATTCGTAGAAAAAAAAAGAGAATGAAATTCCTCAGTGAAGAATTAATTAAAGTTGAAAGGTATACGTAATCAGACATGGAGGAATTTTTACTGCAGTTTTTGACGAGAAACTCTTGAAGTTGGAGGTTTTGGGACACATTGTATAAGAGGTTACGGATATGAACGGATGGGGATACGTCATAGGCAGATGAGCATACGTCGGTGTCACTTTGGTAAGTGAACGTGGAGATGATATATTTGAGATTTTCGTTAGGAGATGCAGGTGTTACGAAATATACAATTTATCTATAGAGAAACTCAAGCACTCAACGCAAATACACTAAACATACGTGTCAAGTTCAGATGATTCGAATGCTTTTCATAAGGCTAGCTAGGGATTCTAACTCTCATGTTTTGCTCCTTCAGGATCTTCTGCTTCTGTTGTTTCTGTTACACAATTTCCAAGCTGTACAAGTTTTTGCGTTGAATTTCGTTGGCTAATCCCTCAGGATTAGTCTCGCTCATTTTTGGACCAAAAAGGTGTCGTGTATATAACCACGTGGTGTTCCTACAGGGGAAAGAGGTTTCCCAAGAACCGGGATTCTGGATTTCCAAATTCAACCCTCTCTCTCTTTCTCTCTTTCTCTCTTTCTCTCTGCAACAGTACCCTTTACATACATACACACCTATCCTGCAGGAACAACTCGCTCTAAAGCTTCCTCCTGCAGGGTCTGGCTGCTTCTGATCGCTTAAGCTGGCCGTATAACCTACCCGTGGACCCTGATTTTGCCGCGCAAAGTCCTGTTTAGAAAAACAGTAGGTATAACAGGGAAAAGTGGGCGAAGGAGATTCGGGAAGACCAGGAAAACCGAGAGGACCAGCTGCGGGACGTTCCGAATTTACCTTCCAGAGAGCTGATGGCAGGGGCTTGAAAATATCCATCTTCTACATCTATCTCTTTCTTTTTCTTTTTTTTTGTAGCAACACAGCGATCATTTCCCGCTTCTCTTTTGTTTACCCTGTACTTTTTTTCTTCTTTCTCTCTCTGGAACAGTTGCGGGACGATCACGAGTGCCCGGAGGCTACGGGGGATTTTTGCAGCGGGACTGCGAAACGGAAACAGGTCTTTTAACACCTGATGCTGCTGTTACTGTTGTTCGTGATGGAGATCCGCATTGTTACGATCATCGTTGCCCGTCATATTATTTGCTTCGGGAATTTTTTCGAATCCCGTGGGAGTTATCGACGCCTCCAGGCTAGGGATCGGTACCTATAATACAGAGAGATTTCGTTTTCTACCCCTTGCAGAGAATGTTATTTTTGGTTTACAGCTGCAAAATTAAAGTGTAATGGGATAGTCGATATATAGCGTCTTCCCGCTTTCGGGGCTCCTGCGGGAGTTGAATCGAGGGATAAATCCCGTTTTACGATTATTTAGAATTCCAGACACAGTTTTTGTTTGCCCTTCTTTTTGTTTTACTGTCTTTGCTGCTCCGTACATGTTATAGTCGTATACTTTACACTATTAATTATTAGCCGCTGATAACAGCTTCGATCGCGTGATGCATAAAGGGATCGGGAAGTTTCTCTCCCTCAGGATATACAGCACGTTCCTTATAACGTATATATACCCTTCGCTCGTAGACTATAGTCAGAAAGGAGCTAGGAGTTAATCCTTTGATCGCACAGCTGATGCCTTTACGGTTGATGTTTAATCAAGGGATGAAAATGTTGGCTCTGGAGAGTTACTTCCCGCGGGTTTACTAGGATATAAAGGATACCCAAACACGAGATGAGAGGTAAACTATTATGTTGCGGCGACCGGCATTTATTTATCGTGCAATCATAGAGAGAGAAAAGAAAAAATTTATTGTGTGCACAAAAATTAGATCGTTTTGGATATATAATTAAGTAATCCTGAAGGAGCGATCGGGATATTATAGATATATGAGCATGAGTAATGAGAGCGTGGATCTCCCGAACAGCAGGAGGATCTGTAGGAGCTGTCCCGGGGCGTCGTTCCCTTGGGAGTTGAAAGAAAAGCACTCGAAAAAAGATCAGCAATTCCGGTTCCCCCGAGGGTCGCTATCTCCTGTTGGAAGAACGATATACGCGGATACAAGGGAATATGTGGGGATACAACATCCACCAGCTATTCGATACTACCGACACTGACAACTCCTTCGATACTTGCTCTCAAAGTTTTTACATTTCCACAAGCTAAGGTCAAATATCGTCCTCTCAAACCATACCTTTGGAGAGGGCAGGTTGTACAATCGCTTCTGATTCCCTGGAGAACCCTAAAATACGCGGCTAAAATATCCTGCTCCCCGGGTACGTAGGAGAAGAAGCTTTTCTTTCAAATGCGTCGCAATTTTATATTTTTTTTTTATTTCCCTTTTTCTTTTTTCTCTGCACCGCCTGCACATCAGTGAATCTCTTCATCCGATCGTCGATGAGAATCAAGTGACCTTGGGCGATGTCGGGATTCAAAAGAGAAATGCAGATCGTGCAGCGGACGACGAATCATTTTTTTTATAATTGGATTCGTCATTCCTACTGCAGCGTAGGTTGTATGAATTCTTTTTTATATATCAAACGCTTTACACGTACGTCACGGTTCGGAACAAATGACGAAAAGATTTTCAACACCCTTAACGCGAGGGACGTCAGAGGATCGATATATCAGTTTTATGTGTGTACGATTTCATGCCCTGCAGCGGGTGTCCTTAGCCGGTGTAGCGGATTTCCTAGAAAAGGTATCGAGTCATTTAAACCCCTGCGATTTTTCGTAATGAAACGTAGTCGTTTAATCACCCCCCGTATTTCAAAATTTCCCTCACTAAAACTACAAACTGAACTAACTCTCCTGCACTCTATCTATACTCCAAATGTATAAACAGCCATGAGAGACGTTGTCTCGCGAGCCTCTCAGCTACTCCGGAGCAGGCTGTCTCTGCCACCTACGACACACGGCGACGACACCCTCAAAATGCAATACCTACCCCTTTTACTTACCCCCACGTGCAAGACAATAGACCAGACGTCGCTCTTCTCTCATGTTATATGCGCGAGTTGGAAAGCATTAAGATTAAACGGTAATGGGTAAGTGCAACCTGGGTTGTTCTTTCTCTTTTTTGTTTTTTTGCGAAACAAATCCACCCACACGTAATGATCATTATTATAATCATGGCTTTGATCTCCTTGGAGAGCGTTATAGTTGACGATTAGAAGGTGAGGCACCTCTCATCAGACATTGAATTCAGTCGGGTTCGAGGTACTCTTTGATCTGCCAAAATCACTCTAATATCCTTAGCAAATGAAAATCCCCCCCTGACTAATAATTTACCGCACCCGAACTCCAAATTCTAGACTCTGAAAATATTATTAATAGGGGTAAACTTTTTTCTCCCAATCGCTCATAATTTGTTTTATTTCATTCCTTTTTTTTCCCCTCACCACCACGCCCAGCGTATCTTTTGAAGAAAGAGGGTCTTCTACAATACATATCGGTGGGTTTTTATACGATCCTTAAACATGACGTGATAGTTTGTTGTTAGAAATAAATGAACACGGTCGATCGGTGTAACTGGTTAATGACTGTTTCATCGATCTTGCGTCGGTTTGATCCCCTTGAGAACTTCCCAAAGGAAGGCAATTTCGAACAGGGGTGATGTTGCCTGGCAAATGTCGAGCGTTAACCGGTCATGCAAAGTCCGCCCAACTCTCCGCTTTCCAGGTAGATATAGGCAAAGGGTGGGTGGTGGATAGGTGGGGGGGTTGGTGAGTAGAGTTTATCTGGTAGGTATGTATACATAGGGAGATGCGCGCCGTATAACTTCGCGTTTATGACGTCCAAGCGGGCGAGCAGGCAGCCCCCGTTGTTTGTTCGCCTGGGGTTTTCGCTTGCCCGATTTTCGACGCTCGACGGCATCGCGGGCGTCGAGCGTCAGCCTACAAGCCAATATAATATTGAAATAAGCCTACGCTACTGGTGCTTCCGGCAAACCTTGCCCCACACCTAACCAACCACCCCGTACCGCACGGCTATGTACATCGCCTCACCAACACCATCGACTAAATTCTCGCGTAGTTTATACGGATACTTGCATAAGCCGTTTTAAGGGTTATATAATATATATGTAACGTCTGTATCAAACGAAAATTGCGCCTTAAATATTCATGGGAATTACAATCCGGCATGGTAGGATGTACCGTAGAATTCTATAGTATTTCCAAAAAACGGAAAAATAACACGAACTATTACAATATCGGTACATTTTCATTTTTCACGAATCCCTGGATTTTCGGAGAAATATTCCATTGTCGATAGTGAAATTTTTATTGGTTTCAAAAAACCTCTCCAAACGGCGTGTGGAAACAGTTTTCATTACCCCATTGCAGGGAGATCTTCCCTATATCTTTTTATTCAGTTTGTCGTTCCCAGTCAGCGACAAAGACGATGATACGAGGGTTGTGTTTGGCAACCTTGATCTACTGTCGTCGTCGATGTAGAGAAGGGAGTTTGTGTGTTGGGAGGTACAGAGGGGGTTGTTGGTTCACAGGTATTAACTCTCGAATCTGCATCGAGTGGCCTATCGACGCCCGTATTGGTAGCGTGTAGAAACGTGGCTTGGCTTCGACAAACAACATGTAAATACCACCCCCTCAGTCTCCACCCTCCGTACCTGACCGTCAGCCACCTCGCCCCCTTTCCATTCTCCTTCTCTTTTCTTTAACCCTTTCCAGACTAGAAGTGAAAAGTAATCAGAGGCGTCGTTACTAAAAACTACCTTTGAACCTCGTGCAGCAATAACACGGTGTATTTCCTATTCCAGCTACTGTGGAGGTAAGGGCAGTATCGGGAAAAGAGGAGAAAAATATATGGAAACAAAAAGGGGATTAGCTCGACCTTTATATTGGCTACTTCGCTATTCAATTTCCGAATATCTCATGGGACTATTCCCAGCCAGGAAAAGATGTCCTATAAGTATATATGCAGGGAATGGTTCTGGTCCTTTATACACCTCATAAATCATGATTATTATATCAAGAGCTGAGAAAGTGAAGAACGTTACCAACGGAAAAGTGGAAATGGAACATCCCTAAGAAGTCGATGTCCCATCGAAATGCAACAAATTCGCGATAACTAGATCATTTCGATGAACAGACGGATTTAGTTAGCAAATTTAGACAGAGTCCAAGACATGCTATCTACGGGAATTGAAACGTAACTTTGAACCACTGGCGTTGGTGTCAGCCCGAGGGATACGTTGGCGTATTTTAAAGCGTGTTTGGTAAGCGACGTTTTCAACATACGTAGGAACTGCGATAGACTGTTTTTGCAAACAGCACTTCTGAGCCCGCGGTGAAGCAATTGCAACAGCAACCGTGGCAGCAACACCCAATTCCATATTGAGCATCCCGTCACGGGGTCGTCCACCCCATATACGACCTCGCGACGTGTAATTGGTTCACTTACAGAGGAAACACGTTTCTCCAGATACCACCGCACCCACCAATTCCCGCACGGGACTTTCACCGGGACTCCCGACCAAACCCGGTTATTTCACTTCGGAGTGATATCCGTACAACCATAACTCTATCAACGCATGTATAATAACTCACAAAGCATTTTTCTCCAGACATTTTTGTGTCGCTTTCGATGGGTCGGTTTCAAAAATTTCAAGAATCTCAAAATCTAAAGTCAATGAATTCGAAGGAATCCGTCGCGTCGTCCGAATACCGAGCTTTCCAATTCGTAGAAAAATTCAAATTCTCGTTTAACATTTTTTGTCTGTACTAAATTGGTATCAGTTATTTCAGCCCGTACGAGGGCGTCGGAACGTAAAGCGGGTATGAGTGGAACGAGTATGAGAAGGTGGGGGGAACGGAGGAGTTGCTAGTTAAGCTAATAATGCGAATTAGGATTCAAAGGGTGTTTCCGCGAAGCGAACGGCGCGTCGTCATCGTCGTAGTCGAGTCGAATCCTGTATAAGGATAAACCATACATACATTTGGATGGTAGAAGCCTCGCTAACGTGCAACCACCCTTCAAACCATGTACCGCCAACCTTCATCCGTACCGCCGTTCCAAATTCACCAGCCACCAGCAAACCGTCCAGGTCTTCGCATAATACACCGACATAT
Source organism: Athalia cordata (assembly GCA_963932425.1). NCBI lineage: Eukaryota > Metazoa > Arthropoda > Insecta > Hymenoptera > Athaliidae > Athalia > Athalia cordata. Next base: position 6,476,773 of record OZ010627.1, read on the forward strand.
AGTTATACCTACACACATACCTGCTCAGTTTGCCACCGAACCATGCGGGCATGAACCTGACCCGCCTACCAAAACCGCGTTAAAGGGCATGTAAAATGGGGGTAGAAAGGGGGAGGAGATGGTAACGGATCAAGCGGTTCTAGAGCTGTTTTCATTACCCTTCGGACTAAAATAATAACTCCGTTGAAAGAAAAAAGAGAAAAACGAAATAGATAGATGAATAAAAGAAAGAAAACACATTTCTTAACCGTGGTATCTGCTGATCGTTTTTTCTTCGCCAACAGCAAGAAAATTTATACATCTTCATTTTTTGATTGAAGACAATATATTATGATAAAGAAAAGTAATAAGTGAGCGCGAAGGATGAACGACGGTAGAGATGACGGGGGATGGAGGGAGGTGGAAGGGGAGGGGGCGAGTAGGCGAAGAAGAGAGTAAAAAGTGAAAGAGAATAACGCGGGAAAGTGGATGTTTTTAGTCACTCCGGAGATTTAATTACCTTCAATATTTGATTGCCCTCTTGATATTAATTATTCGCAATATTATTTACGAGGGTAAGAGCTGCTGCAAGCTCGTGACTCTAATTAGAAATTCACTTGTATTATATACATCCACAAATATATGTATGTATGTATACATATGTATTTACATAAATTTAAACGAATCGGCTTAAAAGAAAAAAGAAAAAGAGGAAAAAAAATGCACCGCCGTCGTCCATATCGTCTTATATTATAAATCGTTTGATTTCAAATACTTGTCCTTAAAGTTGTAAAAGTCAAAAAGGCGGGGGGTATAAAACTGTATAAGTCGCAGTATATACTATACGTATAATATCGCGCGCGAAGAAAAAGGAGAAGGCGAATTGAGTAGGAGAAATTTAGAAGAAAGAGATGGAGTAGAAGGAGGTGCGGATTGATCTATGGAGGCAACGTTACGCGAAGCCGTTAAAAAGTTTGAGCAGCTGTTTTAGGGGGAGGGTAACTATATAAGTATTGGGTATGTATATGGGTAAGGTATATAGTATGGTATATAGATACATAGTACAGATATGTATACATATGTACATGTATATATACAGAGAGTTGAAGTTCACTATGGAAACCGTCGCGACACCAAGTGTGACCCATGCATCACAACCCCCCCGCGAACTTTTCTTTCCGACATAATTACCCCAGAGATCGACTTCCCGCCCCCGAGCCACGTCTCTTTCATTCCGTCTTATAAAATACTTGTGCAGTAACGATCGCGATGGTTTTTTTTTTTTTTTTGTTAATTTTTTTTTTTCTCTTACAAAAAATCATTCAATTCTGTTATTTTCCTATACATTATATGTGTCTATCGCTTTTGACTTCGATGGTGTATTTTGTTGTTAGTTTTGGTTGTTTTTCTCATTACGTCTGTCAAATTTTTTATCAGGTCTCTCCCCCTGTCATTTATAGGTAATTATATTATTTTGTTATTGACTGCTTTTGTTTGAATTTTTTTTTAATCTTTTTTTATTACAACTCTTTTTTGTCCCACTCTATTCTGTTTGTCTTTTTCCTCAATTCAGGAATTTCATTATAGCGGACGCTCATCAATATTAGTACACAATATAATGCGACTTTATATACGTAATATATATAGGCGTTTAAAACAAAAAACAAAGTACGTAGGTACCTATGTAGTATATGTATATCGAAGGGGCGAGACGGCCTTTTAATGTCGTTTTTTTTAATTAAACACCTAATTCTGACTGTAGAACCTTTGATCCCCTGCAGAAATGCTGAACCTCCTCCACCTCCCGTCATCGCAGCCAATATTTTGACGTTCAAACAAAAGGGATGAGGAGGACGAAACGAAGAGAAAGAGGAAAAAATGAAACGTCAGGTTGGACCAGGTGGAACACTCCGAACTCTTTTCTTCTTTTTTTTCTTCTTATTCTTACCAACTGTTCGGGAAAAATGCAGATAAGACAAATTTTGAAATTTACGAATCGAAAATAAAAAAAACTAATGAAAATTGTAAAATCACGAATGAAAAAACAGAGTCCGAGCAGTCGTGTTCGCACATCGGTCGGGACGAAAAACAAAAGGAAAAAGCAAAAAAGCTACGACGAATAAAAAAAAATAAAATAAATAAGTAAATACGTGAAATTGAAGTTTGCAGGCACAGCTAATAAATTCCTTGTTAATTTTTTATTCCGGGAAAGGTTTACTTAATAATTGCATAAAACTAATAAATTTTCTCGTTAAAACGTTACATAGAATTTTATATGTGTGTACCGGTTACAGAGTATATCTGTAGATATAATTCAGTATTAATTGGGTTTTGCTGAGTGGAGTGCAGCGCATGGCATGGTATGGCATGGCCAATATAAGCTTCGACTGTAATGGACTCTCAACGGTGCTGTTTAATGACCCAGTTGGAACGATATGGGCCAACCATACCGGTATAAGTGAGGCGCCATCGAGAGCGGTGGGAAGCACCACAATTCAACAATTTTTTTCATTATTTCTCAATCAAATTTTCAACTTACATTACGATATCTGCACTGCCTAAACTTTCTTGCGGACCGCGCCAGAAGGACTTTTCCCTCTGGATTCAAAAAAATGAAGAAGGAAAAAAAAAAAAGAAAACGTCCCGGGGTGGCGATTGCTATTGTAATCCAGATTTTGCACGGACTCAACTTAAATAAAAAATCCAGCAAGTTTCAGTTCTTTTCATCGAGCCGATTTTGAAAATGTAGAAAGATGTTGAAAACCAAAAATTTGATATTCATGGAGCGCGATATCTTTTTTATTTCATTTACAGGATCAGGAATTCGTTGTAGCAAATCATCTATCGTTCCATCGATTCCAAATGAATTAAGCTGATGGGGGATCAATTATTCAAAGCATTAATTATTCAAGGTCTATATTTAGTCTTTCCAAGGTTATCTGAGGTTGCGCTAGGTTGGGTTAGATTAATTATAGGGACATCCCGGATATATCTAACTCAGACTTTGACAGTGAGGTGTGACCGTCTATCTATACATGATGAACATTGATTGATAACAATTGTTACGATGTAAAATATTCAACTTCGATTATCGATCGCAAAGTTAATGAGGCTAAAATTATTAGAATCTTACGATTTACTGTACGCTCAAATTACCAATAACTGACTCTAATCATCTGTCACAATTTTTTTTTCACTCGTTAGTACTTTCTGTAACTAGAAAGTATTTTTTTTCGAAAACTTGTTAGCTAATTTTGAATTTTTTTTTATTCATTCATTTTTTTCCCTCGTCTACTCGGTAAAGTTAATATAACATTGACTCGAACATGATAAAATAGGAATCGCTTTGACGTTCGTTACTTTCAGATGGCTCGAATTTTCCTCAGTAAGTGTAGATAACTGATAACTTAAAAAACTACGTGATCTGATGTAGATTGAACATTTTTTATAAAAAAGTAATCAATTTCGATTCGATCTAATCGATTGAAATTCAACAATTATGAGTAAATAATTGTGTAATGAATTCGAATCCATGTAAAAAATTGCTGTCTTAATTTTCTTTCATCCTATCTAAGATTTTGTAAAATGAAAAAAAATCGAGAGATTTTCGTTGAAAAAAAAATGTCAAAAAAAATGTCAAAATAATGGAACGGTAGAATATTTTTACTTGTATTTTCATTTTCTTCCTCTTTTCTTCGGAGATTCTGTGTAAATCTATGATAAAAAATAGGAGAAAAAAAAGCTAGAATAAAATCGCCTGTGATCTTATACGGGTAAAAGTTCTTCATCGAGGTGTGGCGAGGACGATTCCTCGGCCAACCAGTCGTCCGGGCCACAGGCCAGCGTTTTTTCTACCTTGAAGTTCCTCTTCGCTGAGTGCTGCCTATAACCGATACGATGTTGATCATGGGGGACGTGTTCAAGATGTATACGGTAGATATTGTATACACACAAATACACGTATATGGGAAACCTTAGAACCGTAGAAAAGCAGCATTGGGAGGGTATCGACTCGGGTCTCTCTTCGCGTAGCTTCTCTTCGTGGCTATATGGAGAACAGTCACCGCTCTTTATACATACGTAGAAAATAGTTTGCTTATGTTCCTCATTGTAATCTCAGGTTACAACAACCACCGTATATACTCCTCCCACTAAAGTATAATTATTCGAGACTCGTTATACCGGCAATATTGCTGCACCCGACGACCAAGACGGTTCACATATACCTTCGTAAGATCGTCAAATAACCTCCTACCTGAATCGTTCCTATTTCGTGCAGCAGGTAATTTTTAAATTTCATTTCCAAGTGTACAAACTTCCAAACGTTTTTGGTTTCCGCTTGTTTTTTTTCAAACTTTTTACTTCTACTTTTTTTCTGCCATGTTACGTGGGTTCGAATTTTTCGCTTTTACTTCGTATTTGTGATTGTGTTATAAATTTGAAAATGCGTTGGTTTTTTTTTCAAATATCGTCGGTATTGATTTATTCTAATTTTTCCGTTTTTTTCTTGCACAGTTTTTATACGAATTTAAAATAACTAATCTGTACGCATATACCGTGTGTTTAAACATAAAAAGGATAAAGGTAATCTGTACGTGGGTGACTCGACTATAATTTCAAGTTCACCGGAGTTTGAATATTGCTGCACAATTCTTTGCGCAGGTGAAAGTCTAGTTGGTAGTATAAAACCCGGGAATCCTCAGTTGCCGGTACTCGGATATCTCCGGATATAACGCGCCGGTTAGACCTGAACGTCGATGAGACATAAATGGCTATAAAATCGCAGTGACTAATAGATAAAAAAAAAGCACCGAACAGTAAAATACGTATCGATATTGCGTATAGTGGTAACAAAAAAAATAAAAAGAAGATCGATTCGCCGCTAATTTTTACCACACTCATCATCATTTGGATATAATATCCACAGGAAATTGATCGATATGCCGGATGCGACGATGTGAACAAAATCATTCGATAGTTATGTGTGTAAAATCTGTGCATGGTTCAAATTTTGTTGATATTTAAACTAGGCGATCGATTTCATCCAACTGTTTATAAAATCCGCATTCTACTATGCGTGGTATTCGGATGACATCACATTTCCGGTGAAATTAAATAATATAAAGAGTTTTTTTTTCTTTTGTTTGAAAGGAAAATGCGAAACGTAGATTTTTCTACACTTTCAGCAAGAGTGTTAAGAGTTTCGTTCTACTTCATTCTTGCTTTTTTTTCTTTTTTTTTTTCGAATTCGTTAAAGAATCTTTGAATTTTCAGAACTTGACGCACTGATTATATTGAGATGGACGACGATTAAAAGCAAGTGGCACAAAGCGCACAACCAAAAAAGAAGATAAAATCGGAGACACGTTTTTAAAAACTTTACATTCCGAGTGATATATAAAAAAAAAGATTAAAATATGAGTACGAATTAAAAAGCAGATGAAATAAAGAAAGAAAAAGGACGATGACGAGGAATTGAAAAATGTTTGAAGATTTTTGGAAATAGTGATCTGTATAGTCCCGTGGGCGTTTTGGAATCATGGAGGTGACGTCGGCAACTGCGGGGGAGAGGATACCCCTGATATTGGAGGGTAAAATCTCGAGGACTATAAGAATATCCTTCGCCCTTGGGCACGTTTTCAACGATTTAGCAGCCGCCATGTGGTTTTCATACACGCTCCTTTATCTACAAAGGATAATTTTATTCGAACCCGTAACGGCGGGAGCGATGCTTTTACTGGGTGAGCTGATGAGGATATCGATATTTGATTTCAGCCATTTTCGTTCGCTGTACAAGAGCCAAAAATTTTGATTTTCTCCTCTTCCACAGGACAAATCGTGGACGCCCTGATGACGCCGGTTTTCGGTATCCTCGTTGATCGTTACGGGAGTAAAAAATCTTGGCATGTGTTCGGATCGGTATTGGTTAGCCTGAGTTTTCCGGTGATATTCGGAACGTTTGTCGCCATCGATAATCCCTACGCTACTTTTATATACATCCTGAGCATATCCGTTTTCCAAACCGGATGGGCAGCGGTTCAAATATCACATTTATCGATGATTCCGGCCCTCGCAAGATCCCCGTTGGCCAGGGCTGATTTGACCGCAATACGGTAAAAATTTTTTTTTTTTTTTCCCCTAATCCCGATTCATTTATGCTGGTGACTTGAAAAAATTCTGAACCGATTTTCCAGCTACTCAGCTCAGGTTGGTGCCGCCGTTTTAGTTTTTCTCGTCACGTGGATTATTCTTCCGACTCGAGGCGAGTCCGTTGTCCAGGTGACGATGAACGACGCTGATAAATTTCGAGTAAGTCGATAAATACAATAATCGTGATGATCTTTCGCATAAGTATGACAAAATTTTGGGTAAATTTTTTTTCTCGTCCATCCACCTTTATAGCACATCGTGATAATCTGCACAGCTATCGGGATAACGGCGACAATATTTTTCCACTTATTTCTGAAAGCTCGTCATCTTCAAGACTCGAGTCTCATAGTCAGTAGGAACAACAGCAGCGAAAAGGATAGCGACTTGGAGGTGCCTCTGCGACAGGATAGGAACAATTCCTTTCCCTCAACAGGACGCGCGGCTAGAAGTGGACATAATAAGTGGTCCGGAACGACCCTTCTACTGAGGGTAGCTCTTCTTTATGTCGCCAGTAGGCTATTCATCACCCTTGCGATGGTCTACCTTCCTCTTTACATCGAAGAATCAGCCGTCGGAGGAAAACAAGCGCTGGCTACTGTTCCTTTAGCCTCGTATTTAGCCTCGTTCATCGCAGCATTGGCACTGAAACACATCAACAGGTCCTGTGGAACCAAGGTCAGATTCTAATGATCCTTTTTTTATTCTATACATTTCAGTTCAACCATCGCCGAAATTTTTCTTACCTTCCAACGCAGCTTTCCGGGTCATCAAACGCTGGCTTACTTTTTTGAAACATTCCAGGTCTGCTACTTATTGGGCGCATTGATCGGTATACTCTCATGTATAATCACCGAATTCGCGGGAAACAATACGGGAGTCGTTTATTTGGTAGCGATTTTGATAGGCGGCGGTAGTTCCATTACCATGGTAACGTCTCTGAGCGTAACTGCCGAACTGATCGGACCCAGGACAGAGAGAAGCGCTCTGGTCTATTCCGTTGTTACGTTTCTCGATAAAGTCGTCACTGGACTAGTCGTCATACTCATAGAAAAATTGTAAGTCGAAGCCATTTTCCGTTATTGATTCCAAAAGCCATTCGCCCCTAGTTAATAATTCATTTTTCATATTTCAGAAGATGTCTGGATAAAGAACTTTGCCCTAGTTACTACAGAGATACCTTATCAATTGTTTGCGCATCTTCCATGCTCTTGGGACTCCTCGCTCTTGCTTCGGTCGCCAGATGCCTAACATAATGAAATTTTATGAATAATAATCGTCGACCGCATGCAATTTAATTAACAAGATTAAATGTCTTTGCTTTGAAGAATAAGATATTCAACTGTTGGGATAATTTCGAATTCTGAGTAATTAACCAGAAATTTTTACCAATAAAACGACCAAAAAATTTTCTACAGTATCCACTGATTGCGATTGTCTCTAATTACATACGCATATTGGTTTTAATAACACACGTAGAACCCAATTTTTTAATTACCATCTTTTTCTGTACGAAGAATTATTTTGTGGGCGTATTTAATTGTTACGAAATGTATACGTGGTATAATTTTTCTACTACTTCATGCATTACGATACAGGTCGGTAATTATTCTCACGACAATATAAACCATCGTTGAGTAATTAGCGGATAATTTCTTTTATATTCTACCATTGCGTTCGAGGGTTTATATTAAGCGTATACCTCTGTAAGAAATAACTCGTTTGTTTAAGTTACTTGGAATACTTGAATTCCCGTAGATTGTAAAATGGAAAGGAATTCAGACATCGATTACGCGACGTCCGCGAATCGTTGGGCTCTGATATTTTGTGGTTTATGGCCAGATCACGAGGTGAAAAAGCCCAGCCGTATTTACAGCGTATTCATGTTCGCATTGATGAATATCCTTAATGGTGCAACGTGCGTTCCACAATTTATCGACCTGTATTTCGTATGGGGTGATTGGGACGAGATGTTAGAAAACGTTATGTGCAGTTTGTGCCTTACTCTGATGCAGGTAAAGGTAATTTGTGTCTGGCGAAAAACCAGAAATCTTGGAATTCTGCACGAGGAACTTTACAAGGATTGGCAGACAGAGGCCATCAACGATGCGAACAAGGTTTCAAATCGGTCTAGACAACATAATTTCTTTTTTATTTTTCGAAATACTAATACCAAAAATCCTGTTTCTTTCTAAATTCTCGATAGAACAACGAGGACCTTCTTCTCCGGAGGTCTTTGATGAAATCCTGCGCCAGGATGGGAAGAGCCTTGTGCTTGATGATGACGATAACTATGTACGCAACGTGCGTCCTATTTCTTCCTCGGCCCTACGTGCGTTCCCTTACATTAAAATTGCCTCCTAAAGAACGAAGATTTCCATATGAGACGGAATACCTCGTCGCCTGGGTCAAGGAGTCGCCCTACTACGAGATTCTCTACATGTCGCAAATAATCGGTGGTGTTTTATGCTTGACTGGAAATTTCGCGACCGATAGTTCCATAGCCGTTATCATGGTGCACCTCTGCGGTCAGCTTAGAGTCCTGACAAACGAGTGGAGTAAATTTTGCGATACCGCGATGGTGAGGAATGATTCTAATAGCGGAAGGGCCAATCTGAGGCGAAAATTGAAAGTTTTGGTCGAGAGGCACCTACATTTGATTGAGTGAGTGCAGATTTTCCGTACCTCTCGTATGTCTCAAATGTTTCGACGAAACTTTCTGATTCGGATTTGATTTTTTATTTTTAAGACTTGCGGGAGTCATCGAGGAGGCGTTTAACGAGATGATATTGTTCCAGCTGGTTGTCAGTTCGACTCTGATAGGAATTATTGTATTTCATTTCATTCAGGTGGGATACTATGAAAATCAATACAAGAAATGAATTTGACTTAGATAAGTTTTGAAACTCGTTTTTTTTTTTTTTGCTTAAGAAAATGCGTCTGATTAAATTTTCTTCCCTTTCATCGAAGTTATAAAAATCACGTTTTCATTTCGTACAGTCCCTGGAGCACGCGGACGTTTGGAGTTTCGGTCTATTGGTATTTTACCTAATTTCGCAGACCCTTTTCGTTTTTGTATACTGCCTTGGTGGCCAACTGCTGATAAACGAGGTAAATTTTTTTTTCCCACTTATTACCGATGAAGACATCCTATAATTCTCAAAAGTCCGATCCATAATAATGAGCAATTTTGATGTACTTTAGAGCCAGGCGGTCGGCGACGCAATCTACATGCTCGAGTGGTATAATTTGCACCCCTCAATTGCGAAGGATCTGACGATCGTCATGATTCGCTCAAAAACCGGACTCACCATTTCCGCCGGAAAATTTTGCGTCATGAACTACGAGACATTTTCGAGCGTCAGTTTTCGAGCCATCTATTTTCTTTTTTAACTTTATTAAAATTCTCTTTTAACACAAATTAAATCTTCTCATTTCTTGTTTGTTTTTTGTACAGATTTTGAAAGCTGCTGGGACGTACCTCTCAGTTTTACGAGCCATGTATTAAATAGAAGCTGTAAAATCGGAAACTGAAAAACTGGTAGGTAATACAGCCGCTCACTTTTTGGTCATGTGTTTTTCTTGAGTTTTCACAATAAATTCTGTTGAAAATATTAATAATAATTTCGCTTACAAATTTTGTGATGTATCGCTAGAAATAAACGATCCAGAAAGTATGGTGTTAATTTTCTCTGGCAGTTTACGAATCGGAATGAAAGGTGTGCAAAAGCGCATCGATTCGCAGGTGAGAACTTAAAAAAATTTCATCCATTCTCGAATTATCGTCGAAGAAACCGGAAAGACAAATACCCAGATCGTGTATTTTGAAGAATGATACTAATAGGTGGTCATTTGTTAGTGCCAACATGTGGAGATTCGATAGGAAATTTTAGCATCAGTTAAATACAGACGAAACAATAGAATTATCACATTTTTAAAGTCCGTATATGGATGTTATTTTATCAACAGCATCAAAAATATTATTATCGCTCAAATTCTCTGTATAGATAACGGTAGAACGATAGGAACGATAGACGAAGGTACCGCTAAATTTATCGAGTGAGTCGCGACTCGTTGGCCTTGACGCCTAGCTCTGCAGCCTTTCCTAGTTATTTTCATAATTTAGGGATTCCATTTTTTCACATCAAAGGGTTGATCTGCGATCTGTGGTCCTTCGAGACTTTCCCACCTTTATAGTTAGGTAAATTCGGGTGGTCAGTAGAAAAGGTATGCTGTCCGTTGAATAACTGCTGCATCATGCTGATGTAATATAGTATTGAGTCATAACTCGTGGATCAGAAAAGACATCGCATCGATCACTGTTCAAAGTGTAAACGGCCTTTTCGCCATACGTGCGAATTCCAATGCAATGAAACACGCCTTTGCCTAGGTATTCAAATATTTATTTACTTATTCTTTCGGTAATTACTTTGATTCTGAATGAGAAACCGTTAACTGTAGTTAACTACTTAGACTTTGGATGGTTCACTCGCAACTGTTTATACAAAAAAATTTAAGTTCATCAGCGCGATCAGAATGCAAGTTAATGTTTTTTCCGCGAATACCTGACAGTTCCTTTTATCAATGCCGAACCAAACTCGATTACAATCAGTGCGTTCTAAGAAGTACCTGCAATTGTAGGTGGTCAATCTTTCCGAAAAATACACCCAGTCACTTTCAATGTCAATGTAAAAAAAAATTCCAAATCTCTCAGCTTTTTGAAAGAATTTGTTTCAGTAATGGGATTGTAAATTTTCTCACCATTTTTATAATCCCTTTTCCGATGCAGGTTGAAATAAAATTATGTGGTTGAAATTGAAATTGACATAGCATTAATGAAAAAGAAACTGATACGCATGATGATGAATCAGACTTACTTACATAATGTACACCGACAATCAGTAAATCGATCAACGAAGCTAATCGGTCGATTTGAATTAAATCTGATATCAATAAATCGTTCATTAATAGGTGGGGCGAGAGCACACGATACAGTCGTGTAACAGTACGATTCTCATGGTATTTAATATGATTTTTATTCGTTCTATTACTTGGCTAAATTTTTTTTCTTTTTTTTTTTCATTCATTACCGTCGTCGGAATTTTTACCACCAATGACACAGGTCTGCTCTCAGCTATGCCGACAGTTGCGAACGTATATATATGACAGCCGTTTTTATCTTGAATGAACTGATTCAGTCGCGGAAGAATTTTCATTTATATTATATAATATTTTAAAGTTACGTAAAAATGAGTCTCACACTATAAGTGGTTTATATAAAACATGCACATTATCTGTCTATATCTATACATCACTCATAGGTACACTGATTATCTTCGTTCGATCATCGATGCGCGGCAAGATCAAGCTTCTAACAATGTTAATTTGTTAGGTAACAAAAAATCTGATGATAAAAATTTTCGAAGGGGGAGAAAAACAAAATAAACGCCGTTAATGGATATCAAGTTTTTTTTATACGAGAAAAAGTAAAAAACCATAATTATTATATGAAACAAACAATGAAGGAAAATTTGTGGGGGATCATGGTATATTAGGGGAGATTTCATAAATTTGAAAATGAGTCTTCCGGAAATTTTCCATCATGATTTTTGACAGCAATTAATCTGGTCCTAAAGTTTATTACAATCAGTCGTCGATGACGGTCATAGCATGAATCGGTCAATCAATTATTTTTGAGTCAAAATCTAATATCACTATTACTGTCAAATTTTTGTTATATCTTTTTCAAATTTGTTTTAAAGTTATATAAAACTTGGACTCTCGAACGGCACGGTATCTGCATAGACTTGATATAGGAAAAGAAAAAAAAAAAAATAACGATCACTATACCAAATGATAAATAAAAATTTTGACCAATTCCGCATAAATCGCATCAGCATACCTAATATATCTTGGTATCAGAACATGGTTACGCAAAAAAATTTCCAACTTTACCTATATGTATACACATATGTGACTAGAGATAAAATTAAGATTATCTGAAGAGGTGTTAGGTATAACTAGGTGAGTACATTCGGAGAAACGTTTAGTTTAACGTGAAACTTCACGAACGTTGTATACACTAGACAGAAAAAGAAAAAATACAAAATATGTCCGAAAAAAAAGGCGATAATATTTGGGTATTCCTACTGGCAGTCGTCTTACCGAATGCTGGAGGATGGGTGGGCACTGCCCTATGGCGGGACAGGGAATGGTTCGAAGTGAGTAGAAAAATGAATAAAAATAATTGTTGAATTCAACAGTCAAACAGAAAACGTGCTTCGTAGCGTTTCGCTTGTAATTTGGGATCGATTTATTCCTGTAATGTATATTACAGGCACTAGAACATCCGGTTTGGAGACCTCCAAATTGGCTCTTTCCCATAGTATGGACTATAATGTACGTACTTATGGGAGTTGGATCTTATTACGTGTGGAAACATGGAGAGGGTTTTGCAAAACGTTGGCTGCCATTGGGCATTTATTGCGTACAATTAGTTGTCAACTGGTTCTGGACTCCCTTCTTTTTCATCTGGCACATGATCCTAGTGGTAATTATTCAAATTTTCAATTCTTCTTTTGGTTTTTCATTTTTCTATTCGATGTGACGAGGGTTTTTGGCTGGAATGGTTAATTATTTTTTAATGGTACCTTCTGGAAGAACAGTTTTCTAAGTTTTCCGTTTTGTGTTTTCAGGCTCTCATCTGGTTGGTGATATTGTGGGTATTGGTTGTAATCACGATAGTTGCGTTCTATAGGGTGAAAAAGTATTGTTCATTCTTCTTGTTTCCATACATATTATGGCTTACAATCGCAACGGCTCTGAATACCAATTACCTTATACTCAACCCAGACGCCTAAATACATAAGGATACAAAAAACAATCACCAATAAAAAATATATTAGTATTACACAATTTTTTATCGTTAATTATAATCATTTCTATACCATAGTGCACTTTGTTTCCGTTGTACTGTGGATTTCGTACGTCTAATTGTAAGAATAACAGATCTCATCGTATATGAATCAATTTCTGAATGGATTCTTGATTCATTACTTACTATTAATTACATTTGATGTACGTAACAACTCGATCATATTCATATCATATGTCTGTAATTTTTATCGAATAAAGTTGGCGACCATCTCCATGAATATCGATATTCGGACTTGAAATTTGCTTATAAATTAAATTTAGATACATTTATAGATCGAAATTGTGATTGAAAGATATTGTAGGTATGGAAATAATGTTGAAAAAAAAAATTGAGACATTAAAGAGTAAGTTTTTTTTTGCATCGGCCAAAGAGGGTTGATGCCTTGATGGTGAGCTGAGGGTAAAAAGGGGGTCGAACTGTTAGTCGGAGCTGGAGGGTAGGTCGTAATAGTTTTTCATGAAATTCGTTAGAGGTCGCAAGGTGCTGGTCAAAGTCATTCAAAGCCACGGTCGAAGCGCTGAAAATTCTACGGATACTTCTAGAACTAAATATCCTGCTAGTACAGCTGCATGGGGGTCGTACTTTCCAATATGGCCGTTTTGATGTATAATAGGGTGTTACTGTGGTGTTAGTGCAGTTGCTGCTTCTGGTTCTGTTAAAACTGCATTTATATACTATAATATTTATTTGATAATTATAAAATATTTATGTCGAATTACCGTAAATCCTGTCCAAATCTAACTTGTTTTCATGGGATCAGTGAAATACTTTGCAAACGGAGATATAATTCACCATTTACATCTAAGCCATAGCAGTTACAAATAACCGACAATATGAAGTGAGTAATACGTACGAAATTTACATTTTTATTGTTTAAAAATCATCGAGAAGAACCTACTCTTTCTACATTCATTTCCGCTTCGCCCTTATGAAGTACAAAAAGTCTGCGAACTAAGGAGAAAAAAAAAACCTACGAAATTATATACCAAATCCCCGTCAAGGTGTACACTCCTATAACCCAAACCTTTGGAAATCGAATGACTCACTTCTCCATTTTTCATCGTTTTTGAAATAAAACAGAGACATTTTCGTTATTTCCATCGGTAAAATACCACCGCAACAACAATGGTTGTATGTAATTTTATGCAACAACCAATTGTTTACATCCCACTGTATTTTATTTAATAAAAAAAATCAGATAACTATAAACAAAAATTACAATTAGAACCAATTAAACAAAAAATAAACAAACACTCTACTGTATGAGTTTTGATACTCTGAGATTAAAATTAACAAAATCGATAGTTATAACAATAACCTTGATTCATTTGAAATGAATCATTCGCCGATAATTATCATCGATCATTACTTCATATCAATTACGTAGAATTGTTTGAAATCAAAAAACGAAAAAAAAAATCAAAGAGCACGACCATTGTTGTAAAATGTAGAAGCCCACATCAGGAACAAAAATCCAAAATACTATGGATGATAACTAGTAAAATGTGCGCATTTCCATGGAATACTCTGGCAAATTACGACAGAAAAAACGGCCTGAATCTCTAGGAAATTCCGAATTACTAATTACATGAGTCATATGTTGACAAGTAATGATTTTTTTTTTCTTTTCTTACAGGAATTATATTTCTTAGTCTACATGCTAAAGATCTCGTGTAAAATATCAGTGCAATTTTTGAATACTATCTTCTCTAATCTTGTTCATTGTTACCTTCTCTGAGTCTTGTTTATCTTTTATCTAGTTAACATTGTTGTTACATATTATATAGGTTATGTTGTGGTTGCACCAGCCTCCTAGAATTGAATATTAATAAAAACAGCGTGTGTCAAGCATGCTCATGTATAATATATGGAAGTTCGCTTTCGTAGCATGTAGTTTGTTAACGAGCAGCTAGAAAGTAGTGTACGTTATCAGGATTATCATACCGCCGCGGCCGCAGGCCGGAAGTGGTAACGCATCCTTTGGGGATTTTTTTCGTTATTTCCTATTGCTCTGAAAGTCGTTTTATTAATATACTTTGTCCTACCGAACGCTTAGCGACATAAAACTTGATAACATATTCGAGACTTGCTCAGTTCGTCGGTAAAATTCGCCGGAGAAACATTACTGGGTCATTAAAAAGTAAAAGTAATTTTTTCGCAAAAAAAAAAGGGGAAAATAAAGGGCGGAGTAGAAATAATTAATTCTTTTCGATAAATAACGAAGGCATATACACGTATAATAATATCTGGAAAACCCGTAAATGCAGTTGATCGACGTCTCCATCGTTGTCGTCCCGCAAGAAAGATAAAAATGGGATATCGTCTCGCATATCGTGTTTACCTGCCCTAAGGTGATCGGTGCGTAGTTGTCTTAGCCGGCTTCCTGAAGGCGACGACGGCCATCAGGAGTGTAAAAGTGTAGAGGGGAAAGAGGGAGTTGGTTGTGTTGGGTTTGGAGGGTTGTCGGGTTCGTCAGCCCTCGGGACCTGCAGGGCGCGACGCCTCAATATATCATAAAGTATAGTAAAGTAAAGTGAAATTCAGAAATCACGCTGGTTAAAAAAAAATAATTAAAACTTGAAACGAAACAAAACTAATCACAAAACATGGAGGAGGGCAAAATCGTCCTTCAGGACTACAACGTCATGGATCATAGGAAATCAGAAACTAACTCTAATCTAATCAGACAAGCTTCATGGGAAGAGTACTGGGCATGGTAGTTTATATTCTTACAATCTTGAATAATTTTTTAACTCGAGACGAAGACCAAAGAAGACGCAGGAAAATAGAATCCTTGTGATTCTCATGATTACAGATCCAGGCGCAGCAATGTTCTGAAGTTTGAAATTTTGAAATTGAATTTTTTTCAGTGAGGTGAGCATATCGTCAGCACGTGCGTCGGTGATGGTTTACGACGACGTAAACAAAAAATGGATACCGAGCGGTAGTTCATCTGGTTTGTCAAAGGTACAATTGTACCACCACCAGTTAAACAACACGTTTCGAGTGGTCGGTAGAAAACTTCAGGATCATGAAATCGTGATAAACTGCGCCATATTAAAGGGACTTAAGTACAATCAGGCAACTGTTACCTTCCATCAATGGAGGGACAACAAACACGTTTATGGACTAAACTTTTCGAGCAAGGACGACGCAGATGCATTCGCAAAAGCTATGCTCCAAGCGCTCGACGTGAGTATTTCTTGAAAATTAATCATTTTTAAGAGGTCGAATGGAATGACGACATTCCGAAAGTGCCTTAGAGAAAAAAAAAAAATAGCAAGAAAGAGAGAAAGAAGGTAATGGTGCAAACTGAACTACATGTTATGAGAGGACACTTTATACACATAAGATATTGGATTACTACGTAGTTGCACTTCATTGTTAGGCTTGTCTCACACAAAAATTAACCGGACGTTGCATAGTATAATATGTATATAGATGTACGGAGTAGTAGAGCCGCGGCTGTTGCAGCTGATGAAAATGGAAGTAGGTGGAGAACGAACGACGTGTGCGTCGAGCACATGCCGTATAACGACGTATGTAATTTGATAATAAACTTGTCCTCCAGCAGGAAGCAAAAACCCTAACGCTCATGTAACACGCGCTCTGTCCTCCACAGTTACAAGATCTATATACATATATTATTATATCACCTCCGCAATCTCAGAGTCAAAAATTTTTAAAAGATATCGAATTAAAAAAAACAGACGAAATAACAATTATCGATAATACGCCATTTCAAAGTTCACAATAAAAGGAAAAAAGATCTACGAAAATACTGCGTCGGCAATCGCACTTAGTTTTTTTCATGTGGTTGACTCAATTTAGCTAATAAAATTCAATAAGGTTAATTAATAGCTAATTTGATCATTTATCGCTATAATTATACACTTTGGTTATAGGTATTAAGTAATGGAAGTAATATATCGAGGAGTCTCGGTCCATCAGTTGCTACCGCAGCACCTGCACCGACCTATCAACAACAGCAGCAACAATTATCGCAACAGCAACAACAACCTCCTCTGGGAACCGCTCAATACGACGAGGATATGGGATACAGGTCAGTAAATTTACGAAAAATAACCAACGATATATTTAAAAAAAATAAATTCCCGAGATGCATTATCACTGCCCGCTCGATTTACGCAGGATGAATACTATAACCATCGTTCGTTCTTTTTTCTTCGTTTTTTCTTTCTTATTTATATTGTTACGAACATCGCAATAACAGGAAATCTGCAGGATAAGAATATATTTCAGAAGTGTGAATAGGCTCGTCAATCTGATGATGACTTCCGGTTTGTAATATATAGGAAAAGCTCTCCGCATTAATATCGATTTCAACTCCCTTTTTTAGCATTCCTTTTAGGTATAGCTGATTAAGAGGTACTATAACAAAGTTATTGCAATTGTCATTTAATTCTTTTGTTATCGCAGTTATTTTTAAAACCATTTTGATAGTTTAGCTGGCTGGAGACAGTTTCACAATAAGCTATGAAATCAACAGAAAATCAAAGTTTATTGTATGAATTTTCAAATGCACAGAACTATGACCAGAGAAGACGTTGCGATAATACAAGAGCGACGGATGTCACAGCAAAGCCAAGGTGAGATGAAAACAAAGAGAATGCGAGCTGCTCTTCCCGCATCTTCGAAAATGTCTGATCAATGATTTTTCAATTTCGTCCAGTGATGAGTAGCCCGAGTGCCATATCGCCCAGTTGTCCGCCAGTTTCGTCGTCTTCGTCGTCGCAACAACAGCAACAACAATCGGGCCATCATAGAACTTCGTCGGCACCTCCGGCGCCGCAGCCTCCGGTGATGCCTGGGCCTTTGATAAACCCAGCGGTATCGCAATCACAAATGCAGCAACAGCAAGGGGTTATCGGCCCGCCGATTCCGCCACCGCAACCACCTGTCTCGGCACCCCCATGCCCACCGTGTCCACCTTGTCCACCGTGCCCTCCGCCTTTGCAGGCGATAAACAACTATCAGCAACAACAATCGGGGAATTCGGTTAACGGGATGACGAATTGCAACGCGCCGATACCCCCTCCTATGCAGATGATTATGGTTAACCAGTACGCATCCTCCCAAAATCCTAATCATCAAATAATGCAGCAGCAACAACAACAGCAACAATTGCAGCACATATCCCAACAACAACAACAACAACAGCAACAATCGAACGTAGTGTACGGTGTTAATAATCAAGGGGTAAACCAGATATACGGTGGTAGTAGTTCATCACAATCAGGCATTATTTCATCAGGTGGTGTTCAGAGTGGTATTAATAGTCAGTATAATAAATTAGTAGTCAGTAATCAGAACAACAGTATTAACGGTAATCAGTCTAATTACAATAATCCAGCATCGAGTGTTAGTCAAACTAGTTTGTACGGTTCTTCAACTGGTAATATTAGTAGCAGTAATCAGCAGATAGCACAAAATGGACAACAACAAGCTTTATATTCGGTTAGTCAGAATAGCAGCCAATACGGTAGCAGCAATTCAATAAATCAGTACGCGTCAACGGTTAATCAGTCCCAAAATCAGTCTCAACAAAATCAGTACGCGGTAGTGGGCAACGGATTGACTCAAAATAATTCTCAGCAACAATACGCGACAATATCAGTTGGTAATAATAGTTCATCTTCGTCATTATCGGCTTCATCATCGGCTAACGTAATTAGCAATTCCTCTAACCCGTCATACGGTACCCCTTCGAATTTGTTAAACCACTATCACTACGGTTCGATTACGACTAGTTCGGTTCTAAATTCTAACTCGTATGCTCCTCCGATCGGCAGCAATGGGCCACCTCCACCACCAATGGGACCACCCGGTGGCCCTGGTGGCCCTGCCGCTCCACCTCCACCTCCACCCCCGCCCGCACCCAACTCTAACTCGTCTAATCAGCTCCTCAACGATGCACCACCCGACACGAACTCCCTCGCGGCTGCCCTGCAGGCTGCAAGACTAAAAAAAAAACAGGTACGTCCGATCTTTCGTATATTTCTTCTTTTTTTTCTCTACTCAAGATGTAATAAAATTTGCCAATTGGATTCGAAATTCTTTTGGTTTTCAACGCTTCTTTCATCTTACCAATGAGATGCGAATATTTTTAGATAAACGTATGTAATGGAATTGGAAATTTTGTGTAATTTTAGCAATCCCAGCCGATAGAAAACAGCGGTTCAAGTACGAGCAGCAGTGGCAGTGCAACCGGAGGTGGTGGTGGAAATTACGGAACCCTCGGCCGTGGCGGGGGCGGAGGAATGGCATCGATGATGGACGAAATGGCCAAAACTCTGGCACGCAGACGCGCAGCCGTTGAAAAAAAACAACCTGAACAACCTCCGGTACGTAAATTTGCTGAATCAGATTCCGTCTCAAATTTCCGTCAAAATAACAAGCGGATCCAGGTTAATATTCTTTGGTTTCTGTTTCTCCTTGTTATTAGGAACCGGAGAATTCGCCCGGAAAGGGTAACTGGGACAAAAATGGCGGTTCTTCAAACAACAAGTTTTCAAACGGAGGCAACGGAGGTGGAGATTCGCCAAAATCCGCTCGTAAAAGATTTGGATCAGCTTCCGAAGACACATTGCTCAAAGTTAATGGCGTTAACGAAGGTACACCATTATCCGCACAAGAAATGGAGGCATTTAAGGCTGAGATTATAAAAGATGTACGCAGAGAATTTCAAAAAATGAAGCAAGAGATAATTGATGGTGAGTTCCTTATCGCATTTCACATAAAAAAATCAAAAATTGTCCTTCAAAGCACGTCGCGATCCCAAATTTTTTTTTTTGTTGCAGCGTTGAGGTCTGAACTGAGCAGAAGGTAAAGGTAAAAAAAAAAAAAAAAGAAAAAAACATTACAGTCTCTGCCTTATATAGTATTATTATTATATCGGCAAAAATCCAGCTTCTTCATTTTTCTACCATCACGCGCAGCGTTATTTATTAATAAAATTAAAAATTTTAAATAAAATTTGTAATTCTGAATCGCGCGCGTACATTAGATAAATTATCATACGCATGTCATTCGAATAGAAAGAAGAAGACATAACCAAAAAAAAAACTACAACAAACAAAAAAAAACGAAGAAATTCTAATTCGCATAAATTGAATTATTGATAAAAACAGAAACAAAAATTGGAGAAACAGACAGAATGAAAATCGACATCCCCGTAACAAAAATTAAAATAAAGTTAAAGAAAAAAAATCATCTCATTTCGATTTTTAAACACGCGTAACATGAGGTTTTTTAAAACATAATAATAATAATACATAATAATACATATATACACGATATGTAGTTATATCCATATGTATATCAGCCATTTGTATGTAAGTCTAAAAAAAGGAAAAAAATTAATGATAACAACAGTTATTAATAATTAACTTTTAACTTATATAACTTAAACTATAATTAATTGATTGGAATAATTATAGTAATAATTATGTATAGATATACGTGTTACATATATGGTAAATATATGTATGAATACCTATACATACGTTTTAACTGTCTCTCATCTACATTAAAATAATTGCCTAAAATTATATTAAATACATTTAACTATAACTATACATTAATAATAGTAATCACTGCGAAAATTCAGGAAGAATCATTTCCACGAAATAATAATGATAATAATAGTAATAATAATAACAACAACAACAATAATAATAATTACACGAATAAATAGCCATGGCAGTACAGGTAATCCTCACAATCGCCATTTCACACAATATAGGTATACCTACTGCGGAAACATACTTCACGAAATCGTCATTATGTTTGAGAGCTGTGAAAATTGGATAAAGCAAAGGTTTGAGGAAGTTTAGAGAGAATAAAAATTTTGAAAACGCCGCAAGCAAAGAAAAAAAAATAAAATATATGATCGAAACAAATGATAGGGATCAATACATGAAGTCATTCACAAATATAAGCGTTCTGTGGTATATCTGACATACTTTACTCTATAAACGTATGTAGTTGCATTTATTATAGAATGTATGAGAGGAGTGTGAAACGAAAAGATTATTTCAAACAAAAAGAAGAAAAAAGAAACTGATGACAAAATGATGCACACCGCCCCGTTATTCATAATTATAAAAATAATCCGGTAATCTAAGATCGTCAATAACGCTGAACAATATTTTTTCCGCTACCGTGGCACAAAAAAATTCTTAATTAAATAGAACAAAAGAAAACTCAAAACGAATGAGTCAAATAACACTGCGATAACGTAACTGATATGACTAATGATTATTATCATTCTTATAAATAAATTTGAAATATTTCCGCACACGTGCATTATTCCAATTATTATTATAATTAATTATTTAATTAATTTTGATCGTGATATTGTTTTTATACATTGTTTTTCTTGTCTTTTTATATACTCACATACCTTGTTATATTGTATCGATAACTGATTTCTTTTTTAGATTTTTTTTTTCTTTGTTTTTCCAGAACTGAATTTGATACGATAGGTATAGACATGCTTGTAATCTTGGGAGAAATGAAACTTGAAGTAAAAATTATTAAATAAATAAACGATACTTTCTATGTGTCAAAATATTGTTGGAAAAAAAGGGAAGAATCGATCAATTGAATGAGTTCGGGATAAAATCATTACATTGATAATCGATGATAAAACCATAATAATTAAGATAAACACTGAGAAAAAAAAAATTATATGTACCACAGACTACACGTATATAGTAGGTGTATAACTGCATGATGTAAGTATATCGAAAAATGCACACATGCTTTTACTTTTCTTTTCTTTTTTTTTTTATCTTTTTTTTCTTGTCTCGTGAACGCTTTAAAAGTATAATAATTAAATATAATATATTACGTGTACGGTAACAACATGAGAAGTTCACATATAAGAAATTCCGTTAAAAGTTGTATCTAAACATAATAATAATAATTATTGAAATAATATTAATACTGACACTAATAGTAATGATATAGTAACAGCAACAATAATAATAGTAATTACAATGGTGGTGAATGAATTCAAAATAAAATGAAGGAGTGAGGCCAACGAAACAAAAAAAAAAACGAAGAAAAGTGACAAAAATAATTAAATAAGTATTTAAAAAAAAAAAAAAAACGAACAGTTAGTAAGGAATCAAAGCGAATTTTTTTCTGTTATTTTTTATTATTTTTTCTCCTTACGATAAAGTTAATGGATACAGAAAATTTCAGCACACGCAACAGTAATAATAATATCTAATAATCATTACTGACGAATTTTTTGACTGATATATACAATTATTATTATTATTATACACGCAACAATCTATGTATTTTATCAAATGCAATATTGTATTATTTATACATACCTATATACCTAATATAATATATAGTATCGTATACCTTACATAGTATTATGTAAGTACGTATACAAAATGATTAAATTCATAACTATATAGACTTGAAATTTGACTGAATTTTTACTGACGGATCCGTTAGTGAATTTTAATAAAATTCCAAACAAGAGTAAAAAATAAAATAAAGTAAAGTAAAATGAAATGAGAAAAAACCCAACAAAAAATTTTGCACAGTATATACTATGAGTATACTTATAACTCATGTAACGACATCGAGTATAGATGAAAAATAAAGTAATGATAATAATAATAATAACAACAAGAACAAGAATAATAATAACAATAATAATAATGATAATAATCTTCTTTTCATATGTTATAGATTTGGTTTCGTGCTTTTTTCTTTATTTTTCGATCTAACAACAATCGTCAAATCTTCGTGTTTCGCTATTCATTCATATTTAATAATTATTATTCACTTTTGTACCTATTTATCCATATTAATTCTAGCATCTACTCGACAAATCAACTACTTAATTTCTACGCCATTTCTAAAATTGCATTTAATTTTAGGCAAGATCGTTGCTCCTTTTGTATCCTTTGTATATTAATTCATAGTTATAAAACAATCTTATATATAAATCAACGGGATTTATATATATTTTGCAATATATATACATATACACATATATATATAATACTTTTGTAAATATATATAATCTATTATTATTATTTATTATATGTATAATATCTATAATTACATACATAAAAAAAAAAACGAAAAATCCATAAATGAATGAATAAAATGTTCAATAAGCGTAACAAAAAAAAACCAAACAATTTATTAACGAACAAAATTTCACGAAAAAAAAACACGAAATAATTTCGAACCTCTACTTACGTATAAACAATTTTCATTATTGATATTCATTCCAAAATAAAAAATATACATATATACTATAATGTCTAAAAATTATTATGGATGTTGAATTATACTATAACTATACAAAACTTGAGTTAGAAAGTTAGTCGCATAGAATCTGATCGTCAATCGTTGTCACCATCATCATCATCAAAATTATTATTCTAGTTAACATCGCTATGATTTTTACTAGAATTACGGACGAACCGTGTGACACAAATGATCATTACACTATATTGTTGTTATTATTGTCATTATTATTCTTACTATGATTATTGTTATTGTAATACGATTGAAAGAAAAAGGCTGTTTTTGCAAAAAAGAAAAATAATAATAATAATAATAATAATAAATGAATAAACTGAGACGTGTTTTTTGAAATCTCGGTTTGCACGGTATAAGTGCATAACGACACACTTATACGCCACATAAAAGTTAATATAAAATTATTACAACAATAATATACATAATACGTATATACAAAAATGTACACATATAATTAACTTAACAAGGTAAATACATAGTGTATAATTATTATATAATGCTATCATCGTACGTGAAATTTTCTTTGTCACTAACTTATATTAAATAAAAAAGAAAAAACAATAGTAATAATAATGATAATAATGATAATAATATTAGTGAGAAATAAATTAAATTAAATGAGCGAACGAAATGAGAAGAAAAAAAAAAAACACACACACACAATCTTAACCTAGCACAGATAGTATTTAACAGCATTTAATTAATGTCTATTTCATAAATATATAATTTTTTTTTTTTTTCAATTATTATATTGTTGTTATTGTTATTACTATCATCACAAACTATAAACCTACGATTATACTGCTAATTATATACCTATTACTATGAGTATTATGTAAGAGTGTTTGTATATTGTATTATTCTATATAATATTATGATATAAATAAAATAAAATAGAATAAAAGTAAAAGAACAAAGGGGAAAAAAACGTGTACGAAAATCGTCGTCATCGTAGTTTGGAAAGAGAAGTATAGAGAAAAAATTCGAGATTAGCTATACGTTGATTGTTTTTTCTTTTTTTTTCTCTCATAGCGAGAGGTATGGTAATGGGAAAAAAAAGAAAGAAGAGAAATTAGGAAAAATTAAAGTAACGAAAAATGTGGAACGAAAAGAAATTACCAAAAATTCAAATCTCTATTATAAATATGATATATGATAATTTTAGGTACGAATCATAAATACTTATTTTTAGGGGTAGGTATCTATTATCATGAATATTATCATTATTATCATTTTTGTCGACGTTTTTATTGTAATTGTTATCAAACTGAAAGCGAATATTGTGCACTCGATCACCTCTCTCCACAAAGTGACCGCTATGATGTATAAATTGAGTTTCAATTTGTATCGGAATACGACGTATAAATTGTAAGTGATCATAATGATGATGATGATGATGATGATGATGATAATAATAGCGTATATTATGACGACATATAGTATGTACCTATATAATAAGATGATATTTGTATGTAAATGAATGACGAAAAATTGAATAATAATAATGATAATAATAATAAAACAAAAAATAACGATCCAACAATAATGAGCGCTTAATTCGACCGACTGCGATGAGCCAGCCCTTAAAATTTTCAAATTCTCAATCGATGTGTCGTATTCATTATTTTGAACCGAAGAAAAAGACCATCTAATTTTCGTAATCAATGACTGAAAAAATAATCCTCGCACTGTTTTGGGTCCATGCAAAATTTACAGTGCAGTATACCAATGGTACCTAGCACAGCATACACCATATACATTTATATTTTATTATGGGAGGTCGGAGGAAGGTTGAGAAATATAAGTGAGAGGTGATGGCTGATGCCTTGATGGTCGATGGGGAGGGCCAATCCCTTAGAGTTATGCACTACCTACTTCACCACTCCAATCAGGCTAATGTGTTCGAGAATACCTAATTCGAAGTCCGCCGCATCACTATACTATATACCATATACTTACTATATCTATAGTAATATATAACACAAACGAAGATGGGATATCACGGCATAGGATATAATCTACGTATCACTGTTGCAACGAAACCTACAGGTCATTCTTTGGAAAACCGATACAGATTTGGTCTTCGTGGTAATTTTCACTTTTTGGGCTTCCAATCAGTTTTCCGGCGTAATAAAGGCGTATCCTGTACAAAGGTGAGTGAAAAAAAGCATCAAAATCAAAACGTATTGTTCCAACGAAATATGATGCGAAAGTAAAATTATTAAAAATCGGCACATTTAATTCACCCTACTTTGAACAGATTATCTCCATGAGATAGTAATTTATATAAGTGGGTCGCACGTTTCGGCGAACTCTTAATAAATATAAATATACGGGGCGATAATAATCAGAAGTATATGGCATAATAAGGTGTTAGCGAATTTTAGTATGCCCGCTCCACAGAGTCCAACCCTTATCGCATATAATTTGGCCTGAATCTAGTTTCGCGTGTTTATTATATACATAGAACATTCAAACGTTTCGCACGATTCATCCTCACTCCTAAATCTCAAACCCTTTCGCGCAGCTCTTCAGTATCTGTAACGTAGTCCCGACGACAAACTATACAGGCCATTTAAAAATGAGGTACTTCGATACAAGTAGATCTTCGATACTTGGGTTGAATTGTGATAGGAAAATAGGAGGGGGCTAAAAATGTTTCATCGATCATTGATTGATTTTTTAAAATTTTTCCCCAAGTCAAGGGTGTTTTGAGTTAGATTACTTGGTATACCGATTCACTGTTGAAATTCAGTTAACAAAAAATGAAAGTGGAGTTCAAAAAGTGTAATCTATATTACAGCCGCCAGAATGAAAATTATAATTCGCATACCATATACTTATAAATATATGCGATGGCTACGTCTGGAAACTAACATTTATTAAGATTTAGTCAGTCAGTTTTATAGGGTGGGGTTGCAGGTGGTGGAAAAAAATTAAACTCAAGAGGGTGCAGGTAGCGGCGATTCCGGACTAAAGATATAACGCACATACATATACAATACTTGTGTATTATACCTGTATAAATTCTTTTACGCGCGACCTACATTAATACATTAGGTTATACCCCACACCACCTCACCCCTCATTTTTGGATTGGTATACATAAAGAAGGACCTCAATTTTTGCCTAGCATGCTAGCACGTATTTCCATGCATAGTAAGATTGTCAATTGCTTACTCGAAAATAGAAAAAGATATAATTAAAGATATTTATTATACACGTACATAATTAATATGAAAAGATTATACCTATGTGCAGATTAGAAAAATTGGATTCATTAAAAAAAAAAGGATATTTGTTGTCTAGTTGTTTTTTCTCTTTTATTGGTCATGAGATTTGAAGAATATTGAAAAACTTAGGGCATATATTTCTGCTTCTTAGCGCTCGATACAATTTGGTCTCTTAACGCGTTTGGTATATAAAAAGCACTATCTTGTTTCGAAAAGCGGAAGCGCGGATATATGTATATGTATAGTTTTCATAAGAGAAAAAAAAAGAAGAAAGATGGGACAATAAAAAAATGAAAAACAAAGAGAAAGAGGGTGTTCGTCGGCATCACATGCTCATATACGTATGTGCATATAGATATACCCTTTAAAAATAACTCTCGAACGGGTATAGGAGGTTGCTTTTAAATTAAGACATTCCCTAAAGCACACACGTAAATGTAAAGTGCTGGAGCAACGGGATATCCGAAGGAACCGTGGCATGGCCCTCCCAAAGCTGCTGCTTCTTGACTTAACTTGAGTTTCTTCATTTTATCCTCTCAGTTATCCAAAGAACTTTACAGATTATAGTCGCGTGTCACTCCACGTATAAGATTATGTAAATATACAGATATCTTATCGTCAAATTATAAATAATAGTAGTAATAGTAACAATAGTAACTACAACAATAGCAAACCAGATTACTATAATTATTTACAAAAATTGAACGAAGCTGTAACGAAAAAAAAGAAAAAAAAAGCACCGGTGTCTGGAAAGGTTAGTGCAATATACCATACGTATATGGTATAAATAAATATTATATACACGATGTCGGATTTGTATATAGCATTATTTTTCATATTATTACTATTATAGACTGTCCACCGATATGAACAACAAAGTTTAAGGCGCTGGCGCGGGTAAACTCGTGTGCAGTGTGTAAGGAAAGCTGCGGAAGGGATAAAATTTTACCACCACCATCAACAACAGCACCAGCAGCAGCAGGTAGAAGTGGACAGGTAGGGTGAAGCTATCGCAGTAACCAGTAACATCTGGAGTAAGACGGTACTTGGTGTGGAAAACGTGGTTAAATTTAACATATTATGTTTTCCTTTTTTCTACTTACAAATTTACGGTGTCCGGATTAGAAGAAGAAACTGGAATTCACTAATCCTTCGGATGTTTCCAAATTTCATATACGAATAATAATCGCTGAAATTTTGATGAATGGAAAAATTTTTGAATAAATTTTTGTACACGTGCGGATGAAGACAAATTGTAGTTTACGTACATAGTTGATTGTAATCTGTGATAATTAATATAGACTGTACACAGTGCAAAGGAATTACTGTATAAATTTTCACCACTGTTTTCTAATAATTGACATCAGGTAATTGGTTTTTTATATTCATTTTAATTTCACACATATTTTTAACGATTAATTACGGTGAAAATCATGAAGTCACATTCATCAAACTTTTCTGTAATCAATTCGTAAATTTTAATCAAGGTCGTATCGATTCATCAACTAGCACGACGTTTTCAAGAACATGAGAACAATTTTTTTCGATTTCGTTTCGCCCGGGTATATCGGGATCGCCGAAACATCGGATCGCACATTTTTTGAATGACTTGATCCAGCGATTTTGAGTCAAAAGTCATGATCGTTTTTTATTTAGCTCTTTCGAGACCGGCCCACATGGTCGTTGAATAACTTATTTTGGAATTAACGATCTTCCGGGCAAAGATATGACACGATTTTCGACACTAAGAAATCAAGATTTGAACCGCATTGGAGAACAACAACGCCTAATGTTGGCCGCCCGCCCGACATAATCTGAGACCGGCATTCCGTATCATCAACGAAAGAACCGAAGCGCGGCGCTATTTATACATTTTAATTAGACAGTTTTAATCGTAACAATGATTAAAAATATTCACATCTACGACAAGCGTTGTAGGTAAACTTCACTATCTGAAGATTTTTGAGATTCGATTGTTTTTTTTTTCGAACTTTCAGGTGCAGTAAGAATATAATTTTTCCGCACGCCTACATGCGTATACTAATTCACTTTTCAACCAGTCTAATTAACGCGATTAAATAAATAAATTATACGTATGAAATGAGGGCTTTCGAATGTTGTAATACCGTACAATAGAAACGTTGAATAATTAGTTGAGTAATCAAGGAAATTTATTGTCACGCTCTATAACTAACGATGTGGGAATTAATTTATATTGCATCAATTAAAAAAAGGATAATAATCGTCGGAGAAAAGTTCTTTTCTTATATCCTTACGGACTACGCTCGATATACCAATTGATCCCGGATTCACGTTCTGTGAATATATTCTCTCTCACAATATTTTAAACCGTATGCAGCGTTCGAAAAATAAAAGAAAAGGAAAAGGAAAATGAAAAAAAAAAAAAAAAACCAAATAGTATAGTAGAACAGCTGATATATCCGGTAGAACAAGGAGAAACCTCATTTTTCAACTCGGAATAATCGATTCCTGGCAACAATGGAAGCTTATACACATATTCGTATAGTTAAAGCAGGAATTAAGGGAGCGCCGTATTAGATCGGTTCGTGATAATTTTCAATGCGTAATCGTTTCTTAGAACGTCCCAATCCCATTTGGTAAAATAATTTAGTCGCGTTTTGCCGCAATAATTTACCCAATTAGCGCTGACTGGTCCCCGGAGAACGTGCTTGTATAACCGAACATGACGAAAAAAATTTAAGTCTCGATCACGTATATGTATATCTCCTTCTTTTCGTTCTTGCTCTTTTAATCTAGACCTAATCAACCGAAATTCGACAGCGAACATCGATCGTTGCGAAAAATGAACCTTTTTGAAGGAATAAATCGTGAATTATTAATAAAAATCACTCGTGAATTTCATCGTGTTGGTCACGTGTGTAGGCTCTGGACATAAACTATTTTATGTTAGCTACACGTATTCTATTCTGTTTCCGTGCACAGCCGAAGGTGTTTGTAGCGTTTGGTATACCCTAATTGAGAGTAAAAAGTCACGCAAGTAGCACTCCTCGATTTGTAGGCAAATTTAGTCACTCTGTTTTTCAATCCTCGTACAGGCCGGGGGTGGGTTTTCAAAATTGTCAAAATTTCAATCCTGGTTTACATGAAATTTTTACGGTTTAATGCAGATATCTGTCTCGTGACGAGATGTGGTTGAGGGTCTTCCACTTACGTACTTTTTTAAATCTGGATCTACTATTTTGAACTTGAGATGTCCAAAGACCGATGTAAAATCGGGTAATTAAAATTTCCCATACTCTACCATGCTGATAAAATTTATCGTCTACATCTAGGTGAAGTTTCCGTGGAGTTGGAAAACATGCGGCTTTCTTCGTTCTCCGTTACCTACCTTAATATTATCATCAACGATGGATGTCGATTCCAAAAGCGTTCTACCGTTTTCATCGGGACTATGAGAGCGTGAATGTCATGCCTTGGGGAGCAGCTCGAATTGTCAACGGTACTTCACCGGAAGTAGCTCGATTTCTTCCTCCACATCAGAAATCAACGGCCTTCGGTAAGTCCCACTGAACCATCTTACTTTTCCGGTATAAAAACACCGGGAAAACATAACGCTGAAGTTTGTAGATTCAATAGTAGGTAATCGTTCATTTCTCTGTCGTGTCTTATTCATTTACTCTTCAAGCTATTTTAAGACCATATAATTCTTTCCCGGCACTGTTTATTAATGAAGAAAAAGTAGTTCAATTGGAAATAAGAAAATTACTCTGTAATCTATGGTTCCATCTGTATGTAATTTCGCAGGGCGAGCTATCCACGGCAGCAACCTTGGATGAAAAATTAAAGAAACAAAGTAGAAAAAAGAACCGCATGTTTCATCTTATCTCGAGGATTGATCCGAATTAAAGTAAGCTGCTGTTTTTCGCGATGAGGCGCGTCGAAGTTGATACCAGGGGTGCGCCGCCCTTCCGGGTCCTAGGAGAAGGTGGTCAGATCTACATGGTTCCTTCAGCACCTCCGAGTTTGGCACCAGAGCCTTACAAGGTCACAGCGTCGTCGACGTCCTCGAACAGAGCGAGGAGAAGATCCAGTTTTGTTATAATTGCTGAAGCGAGACCAGCGACCCCGACCTCAAGAAGCCCATCTCCCGGTCTTGCGACTGGGAGAGCTTCGCCATTCAGGGGACGTGGATTTAAAGGACCTCCTCCTAGGGCACAATCCAGACCACAAACTCCGGAACTGAAGGATGCGCGTCGTCCAACTAGAGGAATAACTCGACGAAGTGAGTTTAAATTAAAGTTTTTCTTTTTCCACTTCTATATCGACCATGAAATGTTCCTTTGAATTTCAGTGTCGACATCTCAGCAAAACAGTCCAAAACGTAGTTTGATTCCTCAACCAGCACGCCGTCGATCGGTGTCTTTAACGAAAACGGAAACTAACGGAAGATCCTCACCGAAATATGGAAGGCGTGCGACCTCGAAGAATTACCTTGAGGTGAATCAACAAACGGCGCCTTCGCGTAGGGGCTCCCTTAAAGTTCCTGGACTCTCACCTATTCAGGGAACGCCGACCAAACCTTTAGAAAAGAAAAAATCAACTGCTGGATTGAGAAATGATGCTGCTGAGAAAAAATCGTCGCCGATTAAAAGAAGGAGAAGTTCGACCCTTCCACCCATACCAAAGACGGTAGGGGGTCCTAGAGGAAGCATAAGTGGGAAAACGACAAAACCGCCGTTTAAAACAGGCAAGGTTACAACAAATATTGAACCGCTAATGTCACCCTCTAAGATTCCGGTGAAAAAAGGGGCCGTTCCAGAACCCAAGGTCACAATGAAGGGCAACCCGAGACGTGGATCTCTAGCAAAACTTGCGGTACCAAGACCTGGTGATAAAAACGTGCAGAAAAAGGAAAAAGTGGAAGTAAAGAATGAATCTAAACCAGTTCCTGGGACGACGTCCACGGAGTCTTCACAGCTGCAAAATAGCGCGAAAAAGACTGAAAATAAAACGGAAGCGCTGCAGGATGTGAAAAAAACTTCTAAAGAAACAGAAAACTCGACAAAAGAAACGAGGCTCGATGTAAAAGATATTGCAACCCCGAAAGCCAAGGTCGTTGATGAAATAAGTCTGATGGAACTTTTGAAGGCGTCTTCAGGAGCTAGTGGAACATCGAGTGTGGTTAACACAACGACCGTTACGGCGGCACAACCACTAAAAATCGACGCTGTCGGGACAATAATAGCCGAAGAGGATAATAAAGCGAAAGATAAAGAACCGGAAGTGAAACGCCGGAATCCGGACAGCGGTAAGAGAAGCGCAGTGGCAAGACCAACGGCAATGAATATTCCTTCTTCTAGTACTGCATCTCCGGCTCTTTCGGTATCGGGAAAATTATCACAACCGTCCGCGCAGGATGGGGGACCAAATAATCCTCAGGAAGGTGCAGCGGTGAAAAATGAAGAAGTGGCGAATCATGCGAACGGTAACAAAAATCAGCAGAACAAAAGTGGTAGTGGACAAATTACTGTTTCTTCGGGTAAAATTGTGACGGGTGAAGGGTTACGAGATCAGAATTCGGTCCAGTCAAAAGATGTAAACGGTGTGATTGCGAAAGAAACTAAAACGTCGTTATCGGGAGGTAGTGGTAGTTTGAAGAGTGAAGATCGGGGGATTCAGACGCCAGTGACTACGATAGGGAGTGAAGGTGGGAGTCAAGCTTCCAGTGCAGTGGTGATGATGGGTGGCGTGCGAAATTCAGAGGACCAAAACCATCGAATATCCGGAAGCGCGATGTCCATGAAATCCACAGCTGGACTCTCCACTGGATCAACGGACACTGGAGTCAGCGTTAATACCGTACGTGGAGGGATTTCTTCTGCCAGAGAAAAACGAGGCATGCATCTCGTCAAGGGACATTCACAGGGCATTGAAACCCTCAGTGGAAATGTTATGCATTTAGAACGGAACGGAGAACCCATGTGAGTAATTATTTAATTATGGTTTTATCATTGGAATAAGTTGTCCTCAGCGTAGCTATATTTAAATATGATTTATGAATTTCCGAATTTCGAATAATTAGCACGTGATTCAAAAACGCGATTTCCAAAGTCTCGTCATTTTTTTTTTAGAATCAATAATGTAAAAAGATCTGGGAACTTTTCGAAATATCTTTTGACCCTAAAACTCAACACAATTATAAGCCCAAAGGGTAATACGTGATCGGTACTGTTGAATTACTAATACAGGGAGAGAGAAACGAAGGGCCTCGAAGCATTCCGGAAGCAGGAGTTCCTCGACCTCTGGAGCTCCTCTTATAGTCTAGCTGTCTAGCTGACTATGAGTCCGGAGGAGAGGCCTTTTGCCTTTGAACAGTTGACCAAACGGTTTATCGATCCTAAGAACCAGATTTACATCGTAACGAGGGGTTGGAAACAGTATGAGGGGGAGGAAGGGAAGAGAGAGAGTCAAAGGGTTGATTAATTAGAGGGTGCAGAATTCGGAGTCTTTCTTACGACTTCCGGAATTTGCATACTAAATGAGCAGAAAATGAGGACATTACTAATAACATCAGTAATTATGCTCAGGCGAAGAAAGACGCAAAAAAAAAAGTAAGAAAAATACCGCGAACGGGAGAATTGCACCGAACGCCACAGCTAATTTCGTTTTTATCGTACGATTTTCGATGACTTTGAAATGCAATTTTTTAATTTCCGATCGAATCGAGATCAAGAAATACCTGGACACTGTTCTTAGCGTGTCCGCGAAATGGAGAGTGACCTCGAAAGTCGCCGAAAATCGACGCAACGCGAGAGAGAGAGTGACCCAAGTTTAAGTCGCGTGCGGCCAAGGTCGAATATTTCAGCTATATTTTAACCCAGTCGTTCGAACCGACGGCTGCCACCCTAGTCAGACCTAAGTTATAAGGAGAAGGAGACTAGGAACACATTTCATGTCGCATTGACCACCATTACACCCCACACCGAACTCAACTCTTCCACATGCAAAAACACACGTAATTCTATACAAAACAAGTTGAGGACGATCTGAACTGCGGCTACCGATAAATTTCACGCTTCGCAGACACCCGTTATGTGTAATAGACGGGCCCTGAGATCACCAGCAAGTATTCGACCTTGAGGACCTTAATCCTCGTTCTTCGTATCCACTTTGCGTTGACGCATCAAAATTCGATCGCCTAAAGTCCTGATGAGAAAAAAAAAGAAAAAAAAAAAACAATCCTTCGGTAAAATTTTGCATCCAGCAGCAGGTCGTTAAAATGGCAATATTATTAATCTTCAAAGTGGTCAGCAAGGCGCTGCACGAAGTCCGAGGTTTCCAAGTGGGTATACCTAATACGCGTCGCGTCCTCAGTTATAATATCGATTGCAAAATGTATGCAGCAGCCAAGCAGGTTTGGTCAGCGCGCAAGGAGTCAAGAAATCTTCGCGTGACTATAACTTTCAACGGAAAATATCCACCGCCAGGTATCCAACCCCTTGAGGGGGTGTTTAGCTTTCAGAGTCTAAGCGAGTTCGGACTAGGCAACCGCCACTGATTTTACTGACCAACCGTTGCAGCTGAACTGAATAGCTAAACAATTCTTTCGGCAGTTCTAATGGACTATCGTATAATAATTAATTCGCGTTATACTCCGCAGTAGATCAATCAATCGTGCGACGATGAAAATTCGCTCTTATTTGCTATTTTTATCGGCATAACTTTCTTCATTATACTTTCTTCTTTCATCCGTTCTAACGTCTCGTGGTCGCTTTTTACGTACATCCTTCAGTTTTTTTCTTCTCTTTTTTTTTCTTCAAACGTTACCACCAAGACAGAAGATATCCTCGATGTTCGATGGGAGACAAAAAAAGTAACGAATAGAAAAACAAATTCGTGCAGCGATTTGAAGACATTTTTTCATCGCGTATCTTTGATAAATGCAGTGCTATTGCAAATGATATTGAAGTCGAGTCCACACATGTGGATTTCAACTGGAGATACGAAAATTTTGAGCTCTGCTAGCACGATCAAGTAAGTGTTGACGAATTAACAGACAATTTATCGTTTTTCAACGAACAAAAAAAAAACTTTTCACTCGCTCACCATATTGCCTTTCATATTCGAAGAACTTAGAAGAACCGAGTGTGTTTTCGGAAACGATGTGAATCAGCAGATTTACATGCGTGGCGTTATGCAGTGTGTCATTTTCGACATTTTTACGGCTGCGCAATCCGAAGATCATGACAGAATTGAAAAAAAAAAAGATCTATCGGAGTGAACTCGAGAGGATGATTTTCAAACGATTCAACGCAACTTGTACACATGGAGGTCGTCATACCAGTGAGCTGGGAATATAATTTGTCACGCATATATGGAAACTATGAAAGTGAAACGATTATACTGCATAATGCACACTTTTCCAACATGCTCACAGCTACTGACGATGAATTCTGCAGCTTTCTCTTCGTGAAAAAAAAAGAAAAAAAACGCAAATCCGTCTTCTAATGCTTTTCTTTATAATAATCATAATCAGGATTTCATCACCTGCAAGATACATGACTCACGGTTCTACATTCACATATTATATGTACTGGGAAAAAAAATATCGATCTTTGCCCCGCGATATAGGTAATGATAATTCTTAGCGGTATAATATTATAAGCTGTACACTAATTCGATGCCGGGGCCAACCCTTTTTCGGCGCTTCGATTCTGCCGTGATCCAATAAACGAGAATTATATCGGGCCGAAGATCCTGTTGTATAGGCTGCAGTCAATAGGAAAATATAACAATAAATTAGTGGTAGTCATAATGATAGTAATAATAATAATACCAGCCAGGATCGGTGTGGTCATCGCGTCTAATAACGTTAACAGCTGGTTAAAAGACGCACCTTGATTTCAGGCTTCCTGGCGGAGTCCTGCATGACCTCGAAAGAGTTACCAGTCCAGCCGGTGAAGGATTGCCGAATCCTCGAGTTCCGGGTCAGCAGGAAAGCACCAGCAAGTGGAAAAGATTTTTTGGCAGGTGCTGCGGGCCCTGCACCAAGTGCAAATCAAACTGCTGTAAAGGATTCGAGAGAAATATGAGGTGCTTGGCCTGCAGAAGGGGCTTCAAATCTCAGACGAATAATCCACCCATCCTTCAGGATGCGAATAACGAAGTTAACAAAGGATGTCTATCCAAGTTGAAGGACAGGACAAAGTAATTAAAAATTTTATTAATTTCTAACAAAGAAACAGGCAGGATTTCTATTTCTGCTTTTGCTCTAATTTTCCCTCAAACCACGTCGACTTCAATATTGTAAACTCAATTTCAGATGTTGCCGTTTTCCTGAAAGTTGGAAGGGATGTTCACGAGGTAGTCGAGTAGCGCCGGCAGAAGAAAGCAGCTGTTGTCCACCCGAACGAAGATGCGGCAGCATTTTTAGGCGACTCTGTTCACGATGTTCGTGCTGTAAAAGTCAGGATGCTTCTCAACAGATTAGAAACGTCCAGGCCAAACAAAGCCTGACCAGCGTCGCTGCGCCCGTTCTTTCCGAGGTATTAATTATATTACAAGAATCCACAAAAAAGAAAAAATTAACAGATTTGCAATAATGAAGGATCAACAAATTCAATTTAGGATGATTTTTCAATTGTTTTTGATCGTGTCTAGTTACCACCTAAAAAAAAATTTCCTATAATGAATAACAGGAAATTTTTCACATGTTTTCTCGCAGGAGCCTAAAAGCAAGATACCGGAAGTGCTGGTGGAGCACAATGCACCTATGAGAGGATCAATTCCGTGTCTTCCAATACCGCTGGCTTGGTTTTGCCTGGTTTGGAACGTCCTTATCCCAGGCACAGGTTTGTGGCACTTTACAAGAATAACCAAAAACCAAAAATCACGTTTAAAAATTAACTGAAACTAAAATCTTCGACATCATTCCGATTTCAGGTACATTTTGGAGTGGTTTATTCAACCTTTGCGTTGGACAGCCAAGATTCTCAGCAGTGGCAACGCCCAGAGCACGAGTAGGCGCATTTTTAATCAACACCATCGTTGGCGTTGGTCAATTATTCACGGTTTTATTCTGCCTCGTTGGATGGGGTTGGAGCATATGGTGGGGGGTTATGATGGTGCGCTTGGCAAGTGAGTAAAGAACAAGAAAAAAATTGGAACACAAAAAGACGTACGAAGTAACTTCGATTTTCTTTAACGATCTTTTTTTCTGACACGCAGGAAAATATAAACGATTCCGAGACTCTGAGGCAGCAAACAATGACGTCGAAGCTCGGGGAGCTGCTGCTGAAGCAACAACCGGCCCTCCAGGGGTTCCTAGCCAACCGAGTCGTGGTTTTGAGAGGGCGCGTTGATGAAAAGTGATTTGAAAATTTTGTATTTTATTTATCGTTTTTTTTTTCTATTTATTCGCTGGTTGAGGATCAACGATTGAACAAGTTGTAAATACTATGCATTGCGTGTATGTACAACATATCGCGATATGGTAATTTTTTCACTGCAATATTCTTAAGTTATACATAATTAATCAAGGCTAAAGATTCTTTTATACGTTTATTAATATTAAATGCGTATAATTAACGGATTCACAGATATTATAATCGTGTATAATTATGGCCCCCTTAGATTATAATTGTATACTTCTGTACCATATATTAAGCTATTTGAACGAAATAAAATGCGCGATTTGCAGAGAAATTACATTTGAGCATGTGTTTTCTGCGGCGACATATTTGAGCTCAGGAACTCGAATCCTTCCACCGCCTGAGGAGGTTTAAAGCTGCGCCCGATCAGTTTTGATAAAATGGTCTCTTTGCTCACAATATTCGCTCAAGGATCTGAAAACTGATCGGTACATTTTTTCTCTCTTATTTCCTACTTTTTCGCTTCAAATCATTGAGTTTTAATCATCAATTAAATTTTGTACAATAAAGTTAGGCTTTAATTGTTTGATTGATAATGATTAATTAATAAAGTGCATTTGGTCCTGAGGCGTTGCGGTACAACTCGGGTGGATCGCAGCCAATCCTGAAACAGTCCATCACGGGCGCTTAATTCAGTATAAGGTTGACTGAGCATGTTGTACATTTCTCGGCTCTGAGGAAACGGCAGTACAACCCCAGCAGTAGAAGCAGCAACATCAGCAGCGGCAACATCCTCGGAGGAGGGAAATGGAGGGAGATTGAAGTATGACGGCTATAGGTGAAGATTGTCATTTGCTAAATCGATCCAATCAATAGCACCTCGTTTTCTTAGCTCATAGAGAAAACCGAGAAACTTTCTGATCGCTAGAGCCAACGGATATACTTACCTAGACCTACACTAACCAAAAGAGAAAAGTTCACAAAAAATGTGTATATTAATTTACAAATGAATCCCATTGAGAGATCTCATTTTTTTTACTTCTCAAGCACATAAATTGGCGATAACTTTTTCAATTTTGTAGATAAATTAATTTAGCTTGCAAATTCGGATTCCTGAGATCAAAATACATAAGAATATCATAGAAAAGTCGATAAAAAAAAATGTCGATTTTCGACCCAAATTTTGAAAAAAACAAAGGCTATAGGCTTAGGATTTTCTCGATTTTGGGGCGAAAAATGAAGTATTTTTAAAATCGATTGTAGGACGCTTTTCTGCTGTATTTTTGCGTCAGGGACACGAATACGTCGATTAAATTAAGCTAGGGATAAATCCCTTCGAGATATCCTTGATTTATCACTTTTCAGATTGATAAATTGGCGATAACTTCATCACTTTAACAGATAAATTAATTTGGCCTGCAGATTCGGATTCCTGAGATCGAAATACATAAGAATACCATAGAAAAGTCGATAAAAAAAAATGTCGATTTTCGACCCAAATTTTGAAAAAAACAAAGGCTATAGGCTTAGGATTTTCTCGATTTTGGGGCTAAAAATGAAGTATTTTTAGAATCGATTGTAGGACGCTTTTCTGATGTATTTTTGCGTCAGGAACACGAATACACCAAGTAAATTGAGCTAGGAGTAATATTCTCCGAGATAACTCAATTCTTCCGCAGCTGCAATTCACGTTTATCATGTATACTCATCTCTGTTTGATTTTTTTTTCCAGGAGACAAACGAGCAGCCCACGATGCAGTTTGGCCCCTCATTGAGAATCAAGGACTATTCTCGGAGTATCTTCAAAGCCAACAATTTGCCGATAATTTGTTTAAATAAGTCATGATATATATATGATCGTTCTCAATACATTTTTCTGCTTGAGGACTGTCAAATTGATATTTTAATGTTAATCGAAATAAAAGTATTGTATTATATACTATTGTAACTCATCATAATCGTATAAGGAGGAATGAATATAACTGTAAAAATGAATCCACAATAGGTATTCACATGTATTTTCCACCGTTAATTTATCAATAAACATTAACTAGTATCAATACACGATTGTTCAACTATTATTGATCACATCCCTGCACACCTCCTTCACTCGTATTTGTTGTTGGCAAAATTCCTTGATCATATCGTACATGATATCATACATCATCAAATGCATGCATACTTGTATTCATACTCTGTCTCGGACTGGCTCCTCACCTGTCCTGTTCTCCTGATACCAAACTCGATTTTTGGGCAAATTTGCCAAACCGGAAGTGATAAGGTAGATCCCTACAATACCGGCCCTGACAATTCAAGGCACATTTCGGCCAAAAATTCGAATTTTGGTATCAGGAGAACAGGATAGGCGAGGAGCCAGTTCGAAACATCCAG
Source organism: Athalia cordata (assembly GCA_963932425.1). Lineage (NCBI taxonomy): Eukaryota > Metazoa > Arthropoda > Insecta > Hymenoptera > Athaliidae > Athalia > Athalia cordata. The sequence continues at coordinate 6,516,135 of OZ010627.1, forward strand.
CCATCATGTGCATGCATGTGTATGCATGTGTATCGCATCATGCTCGTCTGTCGATCGATCAATAGATCATATGCGTATCCATGCAGGCCTCATCATGTGTATGCATGTGTCTCGCATCATACTCATCTACCGAATCGTTAATAGATCAGATGCGACTGCGTGCAGGCCACGTCATGTGCATCTATGTGTATTGTATCATGCTTTATTAGAACCGGAAGTGATAAGGTAGATCGCTACAATACCGGCCCTGACAATTCAAGGCACATTTTGGCCAAAAATTGAATTTTGGTATCAGGAGAACAGGACAGGCGAGGAGCCAGTTCATCCAGCCATCAAGTGCATGCATGTGTATGCATGTGTATCGTATCATGCTCGTCTGTCGATCGATCAATAGATCATATGCGTATCCATGCAGGCCTCATCATGTGTATGCATGTGTCTCGCATCATACTCATCTACCGAATCGTTAATAGATCAGATGCGACTGCGTGCAGGCCACGTCATGTGCATCTATGTGTATTGTATCATGCTTTATTAGAACCGGAAGTGATAAGGTAGATCGCTACAATACCGGCCCTGACAATTCAAGGCACATTTTGGCCAAAAATTGAATTTTGGTATCAGGAGAACAGGACAGGCGAGGAGCCAGTTCATCCAGCCATCAAGTGCATGCATGTGTATGCATGTGTATCGTATCATGCTCGTCTGTCGATCGATCAATAGATCATATGCGTATCCATGCAGGCCTCATCATGTGTATGCATGTGTATCGCATCATACTCATCTACCGAATCGTTAATAGATCAGATGCGACTGCGTGCAGGCCACGTCATGTGCATCTATGTGTATTGTATCATGCTTCATCTCAACCGGAAGTGATAAGGTAGATCGCTACAATACCGGCCCTGACAATTCAAGGCACATTTTGGCCAAAAATTGAATTTTGGTATCAGGAGAACAGGACAGGCGAGGAGCCAGTTCATCCAGCCATCAAGTGCATGCATGTGCATGCATGTGTATCGTATCATGCTCGTCTGTCGATCGATCAATAGATCATATGCGTATCCATGCAGGCCTCATCATGTGTATGCATGTGTCTCGCATCATACTCATCTACCGAATCGTTAATAGATCAGATGCGACTGCGTGCAGGCCACGTCATGTGCATCTATGTGTATTGTATCATGCTTTATTAGAACCGGAAGTGATAAGGTAGATCGCTACAATACCGGCCCTGACAATTCAAGGCACATTTTGGCCAAAAATTGAATTTTGGTATCAGGAGAACAGGACAGGCGAGGAGCCAGTTCATCCAGCCATCAAGTGCATGCATGTGTATGCATGTGTATCGTATCATGCTCGTCTGTCGATCGATCAATAGATCATATGCGTATCCATGCAGGCCTCATCATGTGTATGCATGTGTATCGCATCATACTCATCTACCGAATCGTTAATAGATCAGATGCGACTGCGTGCAGGCCACGTCATGTGCATCTATGTGTATTGTATCATGCTTTATTAGAACCGGAAGTGATAAGGTAGATCGCTACAATACCGGCCCTGACAATTCAAGTAACATTTCGGCCAAAAATTTGAATTTTGGTATCAGGAGAACAGGATAGGCGAGGAGCCAGTTCGAAACATCCAGCCATCATGTGCATGCATGCATGCCTTGACATATGCATGTGACGAGGTGTTCCAAATCAGGGCCTGATGTTGTGATGTCTTGCTTATAAAGGATGTTGATGATGTATTCAATGTTAAATAAACTATCGATATGAGGGGGCTCCTTGGTGAGGTATAAATGAAAGGAACAAAATGAATTCCGACACATCATTAGGTATATTATGGATTTATTCACACAGAAAAATACCCCCCTACAATAAATGTGTTACAATGAAGTCGACAGAAGTTCTTAATTAGATTCATATTTTAATTATTCCAGGGAGTATATGATCTATGGCTACAAAATGAATGATGTATGTATTCTTATTTGGTTCACAAATATAATAAACAATTGTGCAGATGCACCGACGAGTCTTGTGTTCCAGATGCAAGGTAGAGCTGCTTCCAGGCTGCCAGTTTTCCTCCTGTAACAAAAGAAAAGAAAATTTATTAATATCATCAACATACTGAATCACAGCGTTATTAAATGGTCATTGCCGACTTTGCATTTTAGAGCTAAAAACTCAAGATATATTGATGGGATTTATTTCTTGCTCAATTCATGTTTCGGCGATTTTGCCTCAGAAATCACAAAAATCTATTCTTCGTCGACATCGGGGTGATAAATCGAATATTTTTCATCAAGTGTATTCACCCTGGCTCAACTTCGATGAGAATAACGCACCCTGATTTACCTAAGGGTAGAATGACGTACCTTATCTCTCACCTTTGATTGTTGGTAAGCTACATTGTAGTTGGAAATGTCGGTAAGGGATGGCAAACTGATGATAAGGTAGTGAGATAAAAATCTAAGAGATGACGCTAGTATTCGCACCCCCATAAATTAAACAATGTCTCAATGTTTTCGTATGCTCGATTTTTCTGGCCACCACATTTCAGATACGCAACATAACTGACCTACCACAGCCATGACTAACTTACCATAGCGTAAGCGACCGAGTACAACTCATATTTTGTTGAGTGATCGTCCCCTTAACAGAATTAAAACAACGACCCCATTTTTGGTCATTTTTCAAACGCTCATAATTTATTGAAAAATGGACGTAGACGAATGAATTTTAGATGAAATTGAAGCTCGAACTCTCTGCTTTCAGGCACATCTAATTGAAAAATCGTTTCCCGTTTTTCTCTCTTCGGCGCAACGCTATAAATTCATTGATGCGTGCATTCAGTTTTTGAGAAAAAATTCAAAGCACAACGTATCAGGCGGTGGGATTTTTTTTATCTTCAAAATCAGTTTCAACTTAATACTATATTTTCAGTGAATAAAAGTCGTCAAGATCAGTGATGAATGAATATCTGATCTCCTTTGCCAATCAGCATCATGGGGAAGCGCTTACAATATTTGCGACATTTTTTTCTAGAACGCTTGACGTAAGTTTTTTGAGAAAGGGAACCAGACTTGGGTTGGTGGATGCTATTGATCGTTTTTTTACTTTTTAAAAACTGGTTATGAGATAATTAGACATTCGTTGAGTGGATCGAAATATTTTGTTATAAACGCGCGTACCCGCAGTTTTCGATTACCATAGCGCGTTAGTAACCTTGTACATAATATTTTCAGCAATAAATACGCCTTAGAAATCATATGAGAAGTAGATTTAGCCCAGGAAATTGAACGGAAATGAAATTTGCGTGTTTCGAACGTATTATATTATCAAGTTCTGTAGCGTTTCGAATCAGCGGAGAATAATCGTGGTCTGTATTTGACGCATTAACATAACAGAAGTTTGTTAGAAATCCATCGTATTTTCTTTTTCATTCGATATTCTCGAAATTCATCGTTCACTTCTACCCTGCAGCAGCAGTAGCAGCAGCTGAAAATCAAATCCCGAGAAAGAGTTTTCTTACGCTCCAGTTAATACCAGGTATGTAGAGATTCGAGATTGTCCGATTGTCTCGAAACACGGTAGATTCCTCCGCATCGACGCGCGAGATTATTATTTGATTCTCTGTTTCAGCAGTGGATTTTTCACGCGCACCCCTCGCCTCCGAATTTCTATCGTCAAATTGTAAATTGAGAATTGGATAATCAAAGCACATTCTATTAGAGCGACTAGACTTCGCGAAGGTCGTTAGAGAGGGGTAAAATACGTACGTGTGCGTAAAATGGAAGGTATATACGTGTACATATATGGTGCCTGGAGGGCAACAACGTCCTTTTCCTGCAGCTTTGATGTTCGATCCACACGCGGATCGCAGTTGCTGCCGGCTGTGCCGAAAGTGCCGAAAGTGCCATGACCACAAAACTAATTAACTAATTGCGACGAGACGAGAGAGCAGTAGCTAGACTGGAATTCCGTAGAGATCGTGAGTCTAGACCTTTGCCCCGATGTGTATCGGGGTAGAAATTAACTAGAGTCTTAACGATGCGGACGGACACATACGTGTCGATTCCGCTTTGACGTTCACGTGGTCGATCGTAATTCTCGATTGAAATATCTGGATATATCCGCAGCGATATGGCGCGTTTAATAAATCCATCGAATCTTCGTTGTCTCATGCATTATTTTATGCGAAGGAATTTTCATATCGCGTACTTCGGATTTGCTATCGAACTCTGCAGTCGAGCATACTACAAAAAAAAAATTGATTTCAACAGTTCTTCGAGCGGAAAACAAAAAACTAATGAACAGGAGGTATAACGTGTGTATTTAATGAAATACGAGGTAGCCTCCGCATCTATACCTTCAACTTTTCCACCCCAAGCACGCGTGGGTTTGCGGAGAAGAGCCCGACTCAATTTCTCTTTGAACCTCAACACCGGGGTCACTCGAAATTATTCAATAAACATGGGTAATCGCCCGTAAGATTTTCCCCGTCTCTGTTTTTTTTCTTTTCTTAGAAAGAATAAAATAATAAAAGAGATTCGACCCACATTCTGAGCCCTAAAAAAAATTCTTAAAAGTCTTCGGCTAGTCCGGAAAAAAAAAACGTCTGCACTTTGCCCGAGCTAAGGGAAGTATAAACCCTCTGCATACCCGTACATATGTATTCGGGAGAATTAGGAAGGAAGCAAGAGGTTCCTCACAATTCGAAAAGCGAGGGGGGGTTAAAGTGGGGGAGTAGTCCATTAACTTACTGAGAGTTGTCCAACTCTGACAGTTATACTCACGATGGCAGCATCTCGCCCAGCTTAGAGTTAGAACTGCTGCAGATCCGCGTTAGTTATCGGGGTGGTAGGTACAACTTTCTTCCCTTTAGTATAACGCTGAAAACCAACCCACTTGCATATATTATACACGACAAAAGGGGTGTTCACTCGTTACCCCCATAATAATTATCACTAAAAGGGTATTATAGTTGAACCTGCACGTCGAATGAAATTTATACAGGTGAAATTCGCAAAACGGGGCTAATTATATAATAAAAAAAAAATAAAGGGTATCGGAAAATGAATTTTTTAAAATTGCGGCACAGGTGAAGTTTCTTGCTTTATTTCATTCCGACATCAGTTTTCTATTTTTTACTGTATAGAGATCACATGATATACGACACATGACAGCCCGTGTCCATCAAACTACGAGACTGCGAGGGTTACATGCGTGAGAGTTTCGTGTTTTATTAGAGCTCTCAATATTTCATGGTCGGGTTTTCTCATATACCAGATATACCTGTATACGCATGTGTATATTTATACGTAGGACACGAAATATCTTGCGACCGGAAATACGGGGCTCAGAGTGTGCCGCCCTAATTTCCGTCGAGCAAATCCCCTTCCCTGCGATGTTCGCAGGACACCAAAAAAAAAAAAACAATAAAATAAAAAGGCGACTGAAGTATAAAAATGACGTGAGGAAAAAAATGAGAAGACATCTGCAGCCAAAGATCAAGGGATCTCGACTCTCTGGGACCCTGAGGTAAGCTCGTCTCAGCTAAGTAAAGAAAAAATGAAAAACGAAATGAAAACAGGGAAAACACTGACGATCGGAAACGCGAGGGTTTGCATCGCCATTGTTCTAATGAATGATAAAATTAACCTGACAATGGAGTAAGAAGCTTTCCCGCAACTTTACCAGATTATCCCCGAGGCTCGCATGTCAAGTATTCAATAATAATGGAGTTAAAAATGGCTTTTCCGATCCCGTGGGATACCGTGGGGTCGGAATCGAGACACGGGGTCGTTAAACGACGCTGCCAAATGCCTGACCATTTTTGCCGATCGAAATAATATTTTACGTGGTGGAAAGGAAAAACTAGAGAATGTTTTTGTTCGTGTAATATATACGAGCGATCCGAGTTTTTCTCCAAGTTTCTTCATTATTTACGCTCCGGGTCTCTTTTAATGCTTGAAAAAGAGAAAAGAGATCATCAGCTCTCGTTGAGGGACGACTCACCGCAACTAGAGTATTAACTTTAGAGGCTTGTAAGAAGATTACGAAATTCGCGCATTAGGTCCTCTTCAACAAGAGACCATCTAAATTCTCGCTCCCATATCGTTTTTCTTTATTTTCATGTCTGGAAGGTTGGCGAAGACTCATGTTTTTTTTTTCTCGTGTCAGCCGCGCCAAGGGCACACTGTAATTTACAAAGGGAGATGACCGCTTTGAAGGTAGTCAAATACGGTCCTATGTTCACTTTGATGATCTCTCAACATTTCTATCTTCATTGCCTCGTGGCGTAGCGCATTAAACTTGACTTTGCTACTGTGAGATCGGTCGATCGTTGCGAGCATTTGGAGAGGCATTGATATAAGGCATGTATTGGAAATAAAATAAAATAAATACGTTTGCCATTTACGCGAAATTCAGCCGGTTCAAGCGAGGAGCCGTTAAATTCCTTCGAGAGAGAAGCGAAGTTCTAGCAAATTGGGGAGAGGAGAGGAGAAAAGAAAAAAATATCTGATGGAAGAGACGCGCTCTCATCAAACGCCAATTTAGCCTATACCCTCGCTTATTGACGTGACAACAATATATCAAAAGTCATCTCTCGACCTCCGTCGAGGTGACGACTTCGTCACCCAACATCGTTCTTATATACTCTAGGGTGTTGCTAAAATCAATCAACCCACCGGTCCTCTTTCGCGCACGAAATTAACTTTTAATTATTTACCAACGTTATTAACGACGTTACAAAATTCCTAAAAATCACAATTCTTCAGCCCTCGTCCTAAAATGATTCAATTTTTTTTTTTAGTCATCGCGGTCTTTCGTTTCTTCCGATTCCTGAATAACAACTCTCTGCATATTTCTCTTCTCGAAAACTCCGCGATATCTCGTCACAATTTTTATTCACGGACGTGATTTTCAGCCGTCGTCGTATAGAGGTGCACTGCAGGGTATGATACGTACGAGACAGGGTCACGGGGTCAGGTAAAAGATGTAGCTGCAGCACAGCTATAAGGCGGAAAAAGAGAGCTAGTGAATAAACTACGAGACACCGGACTCGACGCTGCACCGGTAAAGCTCGGCGAAACAAGTAGAAGTGGATGAACAAAAGAGGACGTGAAGAAGAAGAAGAACTTTGCAACGGGGTAGCAGCGCAACGGAGCCGTCCGTTCGTTCGACAACCGTTGCACACTTCAGATTTTTCAGTTTAGAAGCGTAGAAAATCACCAGCTTTATTCTCTTTCTCTCCGCTCTTTATTTATTCTCAATGAGCCCTCGTCCGCTTTCAGCGATTCTCTTCGAGACAGCCGTTGGAATATTCTTTTTCCTTTTGCATTACGCATAATGTTACATTATTATTTTATCATTAGAAATTTACTTTATAAATTATCCTAAATTTTTTAAGTTTCCTACACCTACTTGACGTCGACCTTTTTCGGTACGAATTGATTTGACACGGAGATGGAAATTTTTTTATAATGTGCACAGTTGTAATACGATAGCCTTTAAATTCTCCCTCATTTGTAATAAACCACAGAAAAAGAAAAAAACAAAAAGCTACCATTATGTGTAATAAACATCTCCACGACTTTTCTACCGCGCGTTGTACATTTTTACCGGCACATCAGAGTGATCATCAGACACGATTTCATATCATCTCTTTTCTTCCCTTATATATACATACCTACATATCTCTTTGGAAAATTTCTCTTCGCTCCGTAACTTTCTCGCCCGAAGTGCACGAAAAGAATTTCAGTTTCTTGTACATTTTCTTTTCTGTATTTTTTTTTGTTTCTACAACGCCCTCAGGGAATATATTTTTTTTTTTACCTATGAAAATTGTGCAAGCAGACGGAATGAAATTTTCCGCGACTACATCCATCAAAATTTTCCTATTTCCCTATACGAGTGATGAAAAATGGATCGAATAGGAAAAGAACAAAAAACAAAAAAAGATACAAAGAATGCCCCGGCTTAATTTACAGACGTAAATAGGTATGTATCACGATCCCGCGTCCATAGTTCTTTCTTTCTTTTTGTGTTTTTTTTGTTTTTGCTATTTTCTTTGGGAGCAGTGGCATATCTCGCCACTTTTCCTCCCCTTTTCCCTGTCGCCTCCGAACCTCCGGGAGAACAAACCGGGTGTCGGGCGTCGGGCGTCCTTCCTCTTCCCTCTGCTCCCCCCTCCCCCATCCCCTTTTCCAACCCCCTTCATCCCCTTGACGCGCATGGCGAGGTTTCGCTGGAGCTACACCCTCGCGGCTCCGTAGTCCGGAGTTCCAGAGTTCCAGAGTTCGCTAGGCCGGTATCAGTCGGTCTTGCGCCCTCTAACGGCAAGGGTGGCTAGAGGAGAAAACGCCCGTGGTATATCTACCCCTTGACTGTGCGTGGGATATATACTTTTTCAAATGACATAATAAAAATAGAGAGAGAATAGAAAAAGAAAAATATATAATATATCAGAGAGCAAGGAGCATAAATGGTAAATAGATCGGTAGCGATAGCGTGGTCCAGTTGATCCTCCGAGCTTTTTTGACTAGCTCCAGATTATCGCGCCGATTTCTTTTTTCTCTACTACTTTTTGTCACCCACGGCGGAACAACCGACCTGTTTACCACTGGGTTTTATCTCTACCGCAGATTATCACCGCGTCATAATTATTGTCCTAAGCTGTCTGACCGAGTAATGAATTCGTCACTGCAAAAGGACCTCGTATTGTTCCGTCCGAGCCTCTACTCAAATTCGTGTTAAGAATAAAGCGTTGTATCGAAAGATAATCAACCCTTTACACCATCCGCTTTATTTGCTTTTTGCCATCAAAGGACATGCTGCCGTAAAAAAATATGCTTTGTTAATGGTTCGACCGAGAAACTAAGAAATCAGGAGCAACTTCGAACTCGGATTTCGATGCTCTGAATATCGAATCACCCAAGTGAGTACATATTTTTCATTAAGAATTGTTCATTTATGGTATTGTACGAATTATTACGTTTGTTCTACGTTAATTCCAAACTTTTAACAATGCGAATTATTACGGATAATTTATCAAGGACCCGATTATCCTTTGTTTTGTCACTCACCCACGTCGTTTCGCTACAGAGGGGTAGGTATAATATCTAAGTAGATTGTAGGCGATGGGAATACATGTTGTTCGCATTTTAATTCAACCATACTTTTATATTTTTTCCTCCTTCCTTTTATTATTTTTCATTACCGGGTAAACGTGGTTGGTCGAAAAAAACCGCAACTCTACATCCTCTTTTTCCACGCCATCTGACTAGTTAGCGAACACAGTTTTTGCACGTGGATTTCCCACCACCGCCGTCTCCTCCTCCATCTCCTCCTCTAACCCCCCATCCCTTTATCGCCCGTTCCCAACTGCATCTCCCAGACGATCGTGCAAAAAACCATCCCTCGTCTTATCCGTTTAGTGCTGCCCAAAATGTTGGACCAAAAAGAACAATAAAGAAAAGATTTTCACTTCGTTATAAATTCAAAAAAAACTAAACCCATTTTCGATATCATCTCACCGCTGATAATATATTGATAAAACGAAAAAGTGGTGCATTAGAAATTCCGATTTAAATAGCAAATATGGATATACATAATTGAGTAAAAAACTTGGATAAAATCGTCAAATTAAATCCAATATTGTTCAAACAATAATTTCAGTTCCTTATCCTCGTATTCGATCGCCCCTTACGGTTTGTTACTGTTCTAAGTAAATTATCAGCTAATGGTCGCCCCTTTTGCGTATGCAAATTAACATGTAGGCCATGTAGATATATAGGTAAATAGATCCTATACATATGTGGAAGGGATGGTCGTCGGAGGAGGGTAAGAGGGGGGGTTTGTGATTGCCTCTCGATTTCCGTTTACCGCATCTGCTTCGGCCCGGTTCTTCGATGATGTCAAACGGAATGGCTGATATACGCCCTTAACGTTGCGGTTTACCTGAGGGCTAATTATTGAGCAGAAACGTAGGTATCGGTGGTTACCACGAAATTACGCAATCAATACTTCATCTCAGGATGAACCTGCCGCGATCAGGAAGCACTTTTGCGTCTCCTACAATCACGAATCTTCATAAAGTAACAACATAAATTTCCGCACATTCACCTATACATAGACTTCTAAACCCTAAGCCAACGGAACGTCATCGGCGGTCTTCAGATCTACACGATATCGAAGGTCTGAACCCATACTTTGACCAGTTCGCTCTTTCGAAGATTGGATTATAATCCTCTTCAAGGGTTAAGATTTGCTTTCATCTCAATACCATCCACCCCCTTTGTTTGCCGCTCTTCCTTCCGCCGCAAAACATATCCTATCTTATCCTCATAACATTGGACTTTGAGTAGAATTTTGTGAAAAGAAGACGCGACCTTGAGTAAAGATATAAACAAAATCACAGAATCATCAATGGATTTTCGTCAGTAAAACACACAAAAATTCTGAACACCTCGCAAAGGACCTCTCAATTTTCGTTATATGACCAGAACTTTGGTAGCAATTTTTTCCCCCGTGTGACCATCAGGCGTTTATTTTCCGGGATGGGATTTGAAATTAAAAAAAAAAATAATCGCGGCCTGATATTCCCGGTCTTATACGCGGGTCCAAATCCCGATTCTAATCTCGCTAACCAATTGGCGCGGGGGAGCAGAGGAGAATGAGGACGAGCATGAGGACGGTGAGGAAGGAAGGAAGGAAGGGTCGGTCGGCTCTCTTTGGTCAATATCTGCTCGCACTGTTGGTGGGAATGAAAATGAAGCGGGGTTCTATGCACACTGCGTTGTATGCGGTGTGAAATTTAACGTAAACTGACATTGTACGGGTTCTGCTCTCTCACATGGACCGAATAACCCCGAGGTAGTTGAACGCCGTTACGATATAAAGGGCAGTCAAAATGCCGCAGTGTTAAACCGAACGAGTAAAACAAGATTAATACCAACAATACATATAATCATATCATCCTCCCCGCAACTGTTAACACAATATAGATCTACACACAGAGATAAACATTATAGTTTGCACAGATGATACGTTGAGAAAATATTTTCCAAACGAACGTTTATACAACCAGCAGATCCCAGATCAGAATCTCGTTGAATTACCCGTATATTATACGTAGGTGTATCCTACGTTTAATATCCCAGCAATTTCGAATAATTAAAAATTATAATAATATAAATTTAACCGAATATTAACATGACAAAGAATAAAATAATACAACGAGGATATAATCGAGAGATATATAATAATCCACGTCGAGTGAGAAACGGCAACGAATCAAACAGTTTTTCCGTATTTTTGCATTTCTCCTTTTTTTAATTCGTCAAATTTTTTATTCTCTCTATTGTTTCAAGCTCTTCTTTTTTTCTTTTTTTTTTCAATAATCGCTCGCGTCAAAGCCTCGAACCGTTCTCAGCTGCGTTTTTCTTTTTTTCTGTTATTTTTAGCCGTATTAAATTAGCCAAAAAATTTTTCTCTTTGTCATGCAGATCATCCGGCTTGTTAATTTTGAATACCAAAGCCCCATCTGTTACCCCGAAGTGAAAAAAAAAATGGAAAAAAAGGTGTCGGATAAATTGCGTTCGATATAAAAGAGAAAAATATACATATATACACACCTATGTATACATGACTAAGTACCTATTATGTTCGTTTCTCGCTCTCTCTAGAAATTCGAGCAATTAGAGGAAAAAAAAGAATATTTTCGATTCTTCTTTTTTTGTTTTATGGCGTTGTTTTTATTTTCTCTATACATTTTTTCTACATATAATACAGATCTGTGTATCTCGATTCGTATATACATATACTACGACTGTACATAAATACGAGCCTCGCAAGAGATGCGAGAGCATTTTCTTTGCCTCGCCTTTGTCAGGATTACGGAGATTCCTTTGTAACGAGAAACATGGTCGAGTTAACGTACATCGGCAATTTTCCAACTGAAAAATAAATCATATATAGAAATCCCGTGATTATATTTTCTATATGTATTTATCAAATTAAAAGGATTTCATTCGCGATTATATGTACACATATATCTACTGCAAAACTTCGCAGCACGTATTATCCCACCCTTAACGCCCCGGTGGAAAAATAATAATAATAAGGATAAAAATGATACACATTTCAACGCGATCGCGAATATGATCGTAAAACGCAGCGATCAGAGTTCGTCTCTTTATCTTTTCTTCATTCTTCTTGTATTAAAAATGTCACACGCGACCCTCCGCACACCGCGGGTCCCCTCCGTCTGTCCATAGAATAAGAGCAGGTCGATTTATATTTCGGCATGCCGAAATAAATGATGAATAATGAATGTAATGCCTGGGAATCAGGCGCGACCGAGGTAAAATTTTGATCCGATGCGGGGCAATTTGGAAAAGCTCTGCAACGCGCCAGTAGAGCGGGTGTGGATGAAATTGATAGCGTAGATTTTTTTTTTTCTTTTTTTTTTTCACCATTCTGGCTTTTTCCAGTGCGTTTGAGCGATACGCGTGTATATTTATCCTCGCTTCATCTATCTCGTCGCACGTTACGCGCCCCCCACCTCATGAATGAATGACGAGAATTTTATAAGAAAATTTTCGCTATGAAAAAAATTCTCTCTATTATACGCATAATTGTCTTTCATATTTTTCGCTTTCATTGAAATATCTACTCGGCGCAATTTGTAGACGATTGAATCAGCCGCGATGCAGTTCTTCTCTCTACACTTTCGCTGTATCAATCTTACGATTTTTCAGTTCTTCTTCTACGACGCGACAGACACGCTGCTACAATTACTCGCTTTTAAAAAGTTCCAAGATAAATAATACCTATACAGAAATATAAATGCATACAGACGAACCGTGCTGCAGATTTTCACTTGAAGTTTGATTTATGGGATTTAATTTTATCGAGAAAATTATAAATTTCAAGTACACGTTCGCCGTTTTTCTCTTTCACACTCTCTTCTCCTTTTTCGTTTTCTGTTTTCGCCCTACTTTCTATGGAATAATATAAGAGGTCAAGACCGGGGAGGGGTGTCGGTGCGAAAAAGACTCCGGTCCATCCGACGTGGTTGCAGGATATCGGTTAATTTTTTTTGTTTTCAACATTTCCTTTTTTTTTCTTGCTCTCCTCGGCGCTGTTTTTTTTTCTCTTCCGTCGCTCCTTCTTGAGCGGCTTGTGGAAATTTTTGTCGACGGATTTTCCGCCGCTAAGCTGCATCGCCACGAGGCATGTAGGCAACTAGGGGGGCGGACGGATCAAGAGAGAAAACAAAAATGAAAAAGCAAAAAAAAAAAACTGCAGGGGGTTGACAGTTGTAGAAACGGATTTTCGTTTGGTTATTTTTGGATTTGTAACTCACTCACGTACCGGCTCTTTGATGCACCTGCGGCAACGGCATAACAAATGCACCTGAAACACGTACCCGGCTCACTTCAGAGTGCAACGGGTTTGGGGTGTCGGTATCAAATATCAATGACGGGGAACGAAATTAAATTTGAATCACCACGATTCATGCGCCGATCTGCAGCCAGTCGACGATGTTAATATGATAAATGTTACATTTGCCGACAGTGATTCGTTTTTAATTCGTCTCGTATTTTTTGATATCTGCAGGAGAGCGGATTCTAGTCGTGAAATGTACGATGAAAAAATTCGCCACTTCTATAATACCGTGAGGAATGAAAATATATAAGTATTGGTTAATTAATGCACCTTAGGGAATTCATCATCCACCCCTGTGTGTGTGTCAAGATGGCGACGTCAATTCCGTGTTAGGTACATAAATTCTCCAACAATTGGCAATGAGCCTCTTGGCTGCTGCTTGTGAGACTGGAGTCGGTGAGTCGTGCCAGGGAAATAGAAAAGAGCCGCTCGGTAAAAGGTAGGTATTATTATAGGTCGGCTTCTGAAGGCAGCTCCATATTGTCTAAAATATCCCGTGTCGCGCCCCCATAAACTTTATCAATCCCTTATACCTCGTAAACGAGGGAAATACATGGCTATGTGCGTACATAATACCCTACATACATACACCTATTTACGGCGTGATCATAAACTTCATTTCTCCAGCTATAGGTCGGTATATGGAAGGTGAACGACGACGGGGAACTCAGTAATCAAATGCATATCAAGGCTTCTTTTATGGATCATTTCCCGTGATATCGTAGTCAGCGTCGTACAGGTATAACATTTCTACACCATAGCAACAGCAATAATTATGTTATTTTCCAAGTGAATAGGAAATTTCGAAAAACTCATTTTTCCCCCCAGGATTTATATATGATACGTTCCGCCGCGTGAATTACTAATTATAGTGATAATATAATCGAAAAATCGTTTGGAATTTGACGGAGATTTTCAATTTCTAAGATCTCGTTAGATGTTAATAATACCTTGATGTAGACGGATCGAGCCTCGACTCTCTTTATACCAAGTAGGTAATCTGCGAATATAATGATAAGGTTCGAAATTTATTCGCGCGTAAGGCGCGCAGAGCTTGCGAGGCGGAAGATTTTCGAAAGCTGAATCCTCAAGCTCCGGGTATACCAGGGTGTTTACGGAACGAAAAATTGCCCAACAAAATCCCGAAGATCGGCGTAACATGACGACGTGTGAATATCACATGTGTATAAAAATGGCGAAATTAGGATCACGCTATATATATTTATAGACAAAGTTTTGTTCGCGCCGAAAAATTCGCTGACGCGCGATATCGTACGTCGTATTTTTTGGTTGAAAAAATATGTTGGGTTATATCTCAAAAAATGACATACTAAAGATTTTTTTTTGCGTTCCGCTAGAATGAGTAAAAATATAATGTAATCACGTGGCCCAAACGACGATGTTGTCGACACCCTTTTTCAATCACATATGAGTTGCTCGTAAATTTTTTTTTCTTCAGATCCAAAATGAAGAAGAAAAGAATCTTTATTTTCACCGAACTAGGTACCTCAATCCCCTGAAATGTCGCTTCTGCAGTAGCTAATACTCCTTGATCTTTTTTCTCATCTTTGCAGTGCTCTCACAATACGTTAGCATCGCGATTCAAGTTTAAGCTTTTGTTGTACTCTCGACCGAACACTCGCGACTTTCGAATTAAGACGTTGTTCGTACACGGTATATATCTATACATTCCACTCATCCGTGCGGTTTCTAACGACGATTGCATAGGAGAAAGCGAAGCCAACCCCAAAAAAAAAGAAAAAATAAGAAGAAAAAAAAAAGGGGTAAGTGAACGAGAAGACGAGGAAGAGCTGTAGTAAGCTGGTAGAGGGAAGAAGGGGGAGGAGGGAGGGCAGGAATGAAAAGCAGAAAAGAAGAAAAAGAGAGTGAAAGGTGACAAATAAAAGGCGCGGACTTTAAGCTCGGAGCTTTTATCTTTTAAGCCCTGTAAAGTATAGCGGGGTGAGTGGCACAAAGGCTTCGTCGTCGACGTCGGTAGCCGACCGAGTGTCGCCGTTGAAAAGAAGCGCTGCGCGAACACACATTGCTATATATATACGTATATATATTTTTACATAGACACATATCTATGCGCATGTGTAACCCTCGAGGGCTAAGTCAAAGCTCACATTAGGTTGCTTCTTTTCCTGTTTTTTTTTTTTTTTTTTTCTCGTTTCTTCTCATTCTTTTTTCTTCCGCCAAATAGTTTCGCCATTATTTCTTCACCCTAAACGTGTGCGGCATAATATTCGTGTAATGATCCATCGTCATCGTCATCTCCTCGAGACTAGGTCACGAACATTGTTAGCGCGCACGGTAGATAAACGCGATATAGAAACAAAAAATAAGCTCGACGAAGAATCGGAGGGAATTTTTTCTTTTTTTTTTCACCCTCCTCGATGTCGCCGAAAAATTATTTTCTTTACGTACTTACTTCTAATTATGTATACCCACTCACGTTCCGATCCCGCGTAAACGATAATTATGTAACAATTAGTGCGCTAATGATTATTCGTAGTATTATTAAGAAGCTTCGAAATAAATCTGCGGTTGAATATCATCATCGTCGAGACAGCGATGAGAACAAATTATAGATTGAATCTCGGAAGGGATAATTTTCAATTTTTTATTTTTCCATCCTTGCCTATAACTTTTTTTTTTCATTTAGACACAGATTCTTTCCAGCGTGGGCAAAAAGCAAGTGACAAGCGTCTGTATACGGTTGAATTTTTGTTTCGTTATTTTATTTCTTTTTTTTATTTCTCTTTTCTTATTTCTGCAGGTGTTGTATCCCGTTTACAACAGCTCTTCTAACGAAGCAACCGCCGCTTTTGCTGCTCGTAGTGCTTTGGTATGAAAAAGGAGAGAAGTGCGGGGGAAAAAAAGGGAGGAGAGAGAAAAAAATATTATTACAGCTACCGTCGCCCTCATCCTTCTTAGCCTCACCTTTATACCCTATACTCTCATCTCTTCTTTCTTTCCTACAACCACATGCACATATATCATGGCCACTTATTTTCGACTTTTAGTGAGATGTTTAAACGCTCACTTTTGTAACTCAACAATGCAGAAATTATGTCAAACTTGGTTAGTCGGGCGCAACAAGCTCTCGACGGAACCAACCCTTTCGCGTACGTGTATTGGTGGTAAACGACACGCGAGAGGGTGTTCTGACGTTATTTTTACACGTATACTACACCTGGTAGAATATGCTCGTCTCGCGCACAGATTTCAATGCGAGGAATATAAAATACGTGCGTATTCAATACGCGTATATGATCGTTATAAATTAACCCTCCATGCGAGGGTGTAAAAAAAGAAGAAAAAAATATTATAAAGCAGGTAATCAAACCTTTTCTAGATTACCGGAAAAGCTGGCGTCTCAGATGTCGGAGGGGGAGTTGAAATGTATTGTATAATACGAAGAAAGAACGAGATGTGAAATAAAATTAAAATTAAACCTAAATTGCGTTCCAGTTATAATAGTTATGGGACGATGAAAAAATTGATGTTCAAAAAAAAAAAGAGAAATAAAAAGTGAAAGAAAACGTAATTAATTTCTATTTCCCCTCCTTTTGTTTCTATACACCTAATCTTCGTCTCATTAAATTTTTTTTACATATTTCTAATTCTTTACAAGGATGTATATGCGTTGCACAAGTAAACGAGATTTAAATTTTTTTTTCTCTTCTCTTCATTTTGTTGTACGACGCTGTTCCCGCATGCTAAACGTGAATAGGGATGATTTAATTAAATACGTGCTCCAGGATATACACTTGCGGTTTCTGTATAGCAGCGCCAGGAGCCAACAGAAGCTCAGGAGCATCAAAACCTGATGCTGCTAAAGGTCCCTTTGCATACACAGGGGTTTAGTATAATATAATGGAAATCCGAACAGAGCGTTTCAAAATCACGAAGACGATCATTCGCCTGCATAATTATTTTATTCACATTTTTTCAGT
This sequence comes from Athalia cordata, assembly GCA_963932425.1. Lineage (NCBI taxonomy): Eukaryota > Metazoa > Arthropoda > Insecta > Hymenoptera > Athaliidae > Athalia > Athalia cordata. The sequence continues at coordinate 6,533,560 of OZ010627.1, forward strand.
TATCACAAACTATGAAAGTCGAGCGATGGAAATTTTCAATTTATCATCCACTATAGCTCCTCACGAATTTCCGTAGATAAAAGAAAGAAGAGAAAAGAAAGAGAAAGAAAAATTCACTCATTTTTCGAGTGTTTTATCATCGGTGAATCGAGCGCTGTATGGGACGAGCAAAAAAAAAGACTTACCAGAGGTCGAGTTGGCATAGATTGCCCGATATTTATTGACGTGCGGAGGGGGGGAGGTAGGGGTAGGAATAGAGCGCGTAGTGTTCCAGCTATGCGATCATGCAAATCCCGTCGGTTGCGAGGTACGTTAACATTTTTGCATATTCATTCATCCCCTTGAGCAAATGCCTCCGGCTTTGGGGGTAGTTGGTGCCGCTGGTGGTGGTGGTGGAGTTGCGGCTACATGGGGGAGCGACGCGACGTTTATACGTATACGCCACGCCGTGCTACAATTTGTCCGCTTTAGGGGGTAAGGCGGGCGAGCACCGCGACGCTTCGCCGGTCGATTTCGCTACTCTTATTGCTATCGCTTCGTCGTTTTACCCGGCCCCCCCTTTCGCCCTCCTCAACCCCCCAGATCCCGAAAAGCGCGATTAGCTTCACCCTCAAACTTTCTCTCATGCTCTCGGACCCACCGACATTCAATTCCAATGTAATTACGGGGTGAAATCCTCCCCATTCGCCAACTACAACCTGATTTTCTTATTCTAAAGAATATATGTGGCAGGAAGTGTTTATCGGATCTAGAAGGAAATGTTTGAAAGAGAATGATTTGTGTAAGATTTTCCGCCTTTTGATTCTCTCTTTGATCAATTATTTTTAACGTTGCGTAAATTTTTTTTTACTTCATATTATTTTAGTCTCTTTTTTTTTATTCTCCAGCTGCAAACATAATCCTCCCGACGAAATTGAAACGGTGTAAAAATCTGGCAACAGATTTTCCAAAGGAAAATACGTCGAGGGCGGGATGCAGGGTGGGGTGTAGCAGGTGGGGTGGGCTTCGAAATCGTGTTATTATTTTCCCATCTAAATAACACGTCAGACGAAACAACATCCCCTTCATCTTTGTTCTCAATTTTCCTCGTATATTACGAGTCTACGAAAATGGAAAAGAACGTACGAAAAGATCAAAAAAAAATGAATCGACAAAAAGAAGAAGAAAAAAACAAACAAGTAAAAAGAAATGGAAGGAAAAATAATCATAAAGTGAATACGAGTCATCGCGATGCTCGGCTCATGATTTTATCCTTTTATCTTCAAAGTACGATTGTAGTATACGTTTCTCTTTTTTCTTCTTTATCTCGTTTCTTTCATGTCTTCATACTTTTTCCATTATTTCATGTACAATTACATAATTATCGGGGGAGTTTGGATCCATACCTATATATGGACATAAAAGGCATAATTTATGATATTAGGTGCATAGATCCCTTTCGCCCCTCTTATTCTGATCTATAGATCCATTTTATGAGGCGTTGGGATACCCTTAGGAGGTTATATATTCATTCGAATAAAATATCATATTCCTACGGTATATTACCCCTAAGACCTTGGGGGGTGGATTTTAGAATAACTTACCACCCCCCAAATGTCCCCTGGATTCGTAATCGTAAAGTATATTAACCGACCGTGACCAAAATACAACCACAAAATGATCCACTGCAGCGGCTATTAATTTGGATTATAACATACCGTATAATATATACGTGTCTATTATAAGAAAATATTAATACCGATAGATAATGATGAGTAATCAAACTTATATAGCATTTCGCTAGAAATTTTCACGAGGAAAACAAATAGTGTGAGCGAAAAATTAAAAATATACGAATTAAATATAATTAAATATAAATTCGGAGCAAAAAAAAGAGCTCCAGTGTAGAGGGTTGCAGCCGCGGTGATTTTAAAAGTTTTTTACTCCCAATTTATTTTCCACGAGTGAAAAAAAAAGAAGAATAATAATATAAAGGTGTGCTTGAAAATATTCGCTAGCTAATTTTGGGCGGCACAACAATAATAGCCGGGAGAAAGCAAGAGAGATGGAAAATTTGTAGTAGTATAAGGGAAAAGGTAGTGGAGGGAAAGAGGATACGCGTGATATATATTCGGTGCTCCGACTTTTTGGAGCACATTAATTAGTTTCGCGAAAACGCGGGTTCCGGTACAAAGCGACGTAAGCCCTCGAAGCTCCTGCGTAGCAGCGTTTCGTTTTCTCTACTTCCGTTTCAACGTTATTCGCCCATAGTCCACACCTCGGATAATTAAGTATCTGGCGATATAAATCGTAGAGAATATATAATTTTCCATTGGCAATATAATGGCGAATAAGAATACATGCGGACAATGACGATGAAATGAAAATATATAAAGTATGACGCGCGCATAAATTCGTCCATTTATTTTACCGGCGCGGGGCGCGAGAGTTTTAAAACCGAGGATAAAATGATATTCCTTTATTATCGCGCCACTTTGTTCACCCGCTAAAGCTGAAGCTTCCGCAGGGATTTTATTTCAATTCTCTTATTTTCCAATGGGAATTTAACGCAAGACAAATCATATGCTTCGTAGATATAGTACAACCACATACAGGGTGATTCATTCCAAGTGTCGAGAATCGGAAGGACCCAATAGGCACGAAGTCCTACCCCTTGAGCCATTCAACAACTAGAGGAATTTGGTCGACCGAAATTCTTACGAAAAAACAAGATACAATTTCTTGGCAATTCTTCCAGTTGTTGATTAGCTCAAGGGGCGGAACGTCGTGCCTATTGAGTCCCTCCCATTCTCGACACTTGGAGTGAATCACCCTGTATACCTGTACCGTAATACCTACCTCTGCACCATATTCTATTTTATAATTTGAAATACGTGCCACGAATTCTTCCCGATTACTATACAAAATCCGTTTACATTTATACATGACTACCTCCATCAACGTCATTATCATCATTATTATTTCTGCTATTACCGCTATATGGGTATTGTTATAACAACACGACCGTGCTCGTTACATACGTAGAGTGTGTGTTTCGTTTCACTTCAACCACGATTTAATATCTGCCTCAATTTTCTTCTTTTACTTTTTTCGTTATTTAATTTCACGCTACGTTGCACTGCGCAACCGTTCTATTATACGTGTGATGTATGTAGGTATACGTATGTATGTACGTACGTAACTACTAGACATAGTGTTATTTTTGCCTCGTATACTTCAGTTTACTTTTCTTCATTTATTTTTTCCACCTGTGTTTCCACCGAAAATTTAAATTTTAAGTAATTTGAAAAAGTCGACGTAACTCGCTCGTTTCGATAGATAGATCGATTTAATTAGCGGATTTGGATTCCTGAAAATACACCAGAATGATTCCAATTTATGCGTATGCTACGATAATTATACATCCGCATTCCGACGAAGAACGCTTGCTTGTTAATTTCAATTTTTCCCCGCCCCTGTGATCGGATAATATATGATTGGAATATTCAGCAGAGCGTATCTTAAGATAGCGATTTGGTCGACCCGCTTTAATACGATCCAGCAAAGGGTTGAGATCAACCAATTTTCGAATAATAATCACGTTATTTCCACGCCTCTGAAATTTTCTACACATCTACGTTTTGACGACTCGCCGAGCGACTCGCGGTATATGGTGGAGGTTCATATTTAAGGGAGCAAAATTGACAAGACGTTCAAATATTACGGGTAGGAAGGTGAGACGTGAGCGGCAAGTGACAAGTTAAGTAGGGTAGGTGTGAGGTGTAAACGAATTATATGAATTTTGGTGTAAAACAGATGATCTTGTTAGGGTTGGGTGCTCAGGATTTTACTATACGTGTGACTATAGTAAGTTTCATGTAATAATTCCTCGCTTTCATCCCATTCGCTAATTCCCACCTTCGTCCTCGGCTCTCTCCTCTTATCCAGCCATTACATATTTCGCAAGAGATTCACCCAAAACTGAAACCCCTTTACTTTAATTAGTAATTACCTACCAACGTCGCATTGTAGAATCCTATTAATGTAGAATAGGCATAATCGCATGGTCCAACTATTCCTCGCTCTAATACCTCTGCTATTTTCTTCCATGCGGCTCCAAAGTTCGTAAGGTTTTGAAATTCGTAACGCAGTTGAACTAGACACGATCTAGAATATCGAAATATTTTTTTTCTTCACTTTTTCCCCGTCATTTATTTCGATGCATATGAATAGGGTACGCATATTACATGAACTCACCGTACCACGTGATCGTGAGGTGAATATAATCCGTGCAGGGAAGTTGGATCCTGCGGCGAAAAATAATTAACGTTTTTTTTCTTCTGCATCCTTCCCCCGCTTCTCTTCGTCCTTTTTAAAAACCAGAACAGCTCAAAAGAACGACCTTTAGTCTGGGGATCATTTCTCCGCCGAAGAGTACCTATTGTCTGAAAGAAGAAAAAAAGAAGAAAATAATAATAATAAATAAATAAATAAATGTAAAATAAGCTCCTTCCTCCCTCCAGCAGTTCCTAATTCGTGCTGAGGGAGTAATCAAAAATACGAGAAGACGAGAATGAAAAAAAAAAAATACAAAACAAAAGTAATCGCCGCAATTTATATCTCCTTTTTTTCCCTTTATTTTTTATTCGACCGTAAGATTCCTGCGCCCAACATAAAATCGTAATATTTTCTCATTGCTTGATTACATTATTATAGCCAGGAAATATATCATCAGGTGCCAAGCAGGGGGGGGGGGGGGAGAACTACAACAAAAGAGATAGGAATAAATATGAAAAGGGAAGAAACTGAATGTCTCGAATAATATCGGGAACGTAAATTAATGTCCCGCGGTTAATTCGTTCCCCTAACAATTTCTCGCGTTGATATTCATCAATTATAAGTTTTTGGATGTGGAATGCGGCGTGCATGGGGACCGTGGTCCCTTCCCGCGGGACGTCATAACCGTAATTAAGTTAGCATTGGATTCTGGCCCGAGGGATTTGGACTCGTGTTTGGCAGACATTGGTCAGGAAAACGTTGTCTGCTTTTGCCCGTTGCCGTTTTGACGATAATTTGATTACCGGTATTTCCACCCCCAGGATTCGTTATCTTCCCTTACATTTTCCGATAGATTCAACGATTTCGCCCCTATTTTCATTCCCACATCAAGGAATGAACAACAATTGAAACGACGAGAGAAAAGAACAGCAGAAGAGCAGATTAATGTGAGACAAATATGAAAGGTTGCGTTTAATTAATCCTGCAGGGGTTATATTTGCGAGTATAATTTTGCATGGGATGTCGGGGGGTGGGGGGTGGGGGGGGGGGGGGGGGGGGTGGGAAAATACGGTGCAGAGGGTATATGGCCGCGGGTATTCCTGTGTGCATACAGGTGGCCTATTTGGTAAACGTGGCGCTTGGGAGCTACGCGGAGTTTCAGAGAAGCCATCCAATGAGTATCTCTGCCTTTACCTGGATGGTGCAATAGCTGGATGAAATACTACAGAGTTTCTGAGCTTCGGAGCTTCACAGCAGCTTCGTGTGGTCGCGTTGTTGGACTAATTGCTTCGTTTCCTTTATGCTGGAATGATTCTGGTGCTTTGCACGAGATATGACGGCTCGAATCGCCTCTTGCCAGACAGGCTTTGAACCCGCACCGGACGTATTCTCGAGGGAATAGCAGACCGGCGACTTGCCAAAGAAGAACAACAAAACGAAAAACAAGGAAACGAAAATTATCGCTAGAATAGAACCAGATTCTTCAAACAATACATCACCTCTTCATATATTATATAAACGCATTTCACATTTAGTACCGAATTTTTATATCAAAACGAATGCTCGCAAGGGTGGTTTGGAATTTTGAACGATTCGTCCCTCGGTCTTGTTCCGAATAAATTTTCTAAAAAAGTCTGTTCGAAAACTTTCATATTTCTCTCAACCTTGTAATAAATTTCATGTACAAAAATGACGAGAAACAATTAGTATTTCTCAAATCAATTTTAGTCCTCGTCGTTGCTCTCCTTTTCCTTTCTCATCCTTCGTTCATCTCGAACAATGTAGTTATAATTTTCTGATCCTGATTATCTTTTTTCTTTTCACGGTTAAATAAAGCGCGGGGCACGATTCCGATTCCCCTTGAATCGGTTATTGTGCGTCTTACGTATACCTATAGATATACATATATACACCTACCTTGGGGCGGAAAATCAGGGAGTAAGAATTATTCCTCTCGAGCGAATATTGTTACTTAATAACTCAGCCGGAAGGTAAAGGAGAGGGTGGGGGTTGCAGGGAGGGTTGAGGGGGGATGCTTGAATATTGAATTCATCCGGCATTAATTTTTCGAGAATTTCTCCGGCAGCCCATGCGCACCCTTAAAAATTTAACGAACCGAAACTTTTGCCACACCCCCCCCCCCCCCCTCCCTGTCCCGCAGTAATGTTTAAACAAAAAAAGAAGCAAAAAGAGACAAGAAAGAAAAAAAAAAAGGACAAGCCTCGGCGAGCACACTTGGATTTGACAGAGGAAAAAAAATTAACAAAATTAAATTTCCATGCACGTCAACTAGAATCCGAATAAGAATGAAAAAAAAGAAAAAAGAAGAAACAAATAAAAAAGAAAAAAAGTCATTACCGAACACACCGGACCCCTTTCAACCCGGTATTTCGAAGTGAATCGATACGAACGATTTCGGGAACGATCGTCGCGGGGCTTCGAGCTTTCGGTGAAGCGAATTTCGATCAACTATCGCACAGCGCAGCGGGTCTACAATTAGCTTTCCCTACGTTCTATGGGCGCTGCCCATGGCGCTGCAGGGTCAGATCGGTTCCCACCTCTCTCGCTTTGGTAATTGGTTAAATTGGCGAAACTTGCGTCCCCGACCCCTGGCCCCGAACGAAACGAGCATTTATATACCCCCATCGGCCCGAACCCCGCACATCTTTCTAGTCTCTTTCTCTTTTTCTCTTATACACATACCAACAACTCGAAAAGTACAAAAAATACAACTCACTCATATTAATTCAAGAATTAATTATCTATTTTCACTTCTGGCTTTAATTAATTATAAGGCAATTAAAAGAGAAATATACATGTATAATTTTTACAATCAAATCTCTTGGTCTGTTTTCTTTTTTCCCATTAGTCGAAATCGATCCGTACCCGATACTATACATATGTACTTTGAATTTAAATTCATCAATGTATGTACCCCGTGCACCTAACTACATTACATACAGTATACGTCAAAGTGACACATGTGTGCAAGGGACCGAAAGCTCCGTTCGTTCTCCTCCCCCTCCCCCCTTCGACCCCCCGTAACTCTCGGCGGATACGCCGTAGGCGATACTCCGTCCGGGATAGGTATCCCTGTCTAGGTATAACTCGTACACCCCCCCTGAAAAACCTCAATACAGTTGCGGATAAAATGACGAGAAATAAGAAGGAAGGAAGCGTCAGCTGAGTGGGTAACACGCTGTCGTCGTAACTTTTGTTCAAAAGTTCTTTCATCGTCATCAGCTCTGACGTCACAATTCGCCCGTTATATATACATACATATATCGGAGATCTCGTTTTTTACGAACACAATGCAGGTGGAAGAAAAAAAAAAAAAAGTAAAAATAGTAATAATAAAAACGGAAATGTATAAAAGGAGAAAGAGAATAGGAACGGTATATACATGATATCCGCGCGTTGATCAGGGGAAAATGCAGCGAATGAGAAACGCTTTTTCAAATGAGTATAGAAAAAATTTTTGCCAGAATTTTATGGAAAGAAACTCTATACGAATGTATGGCAAAAAATGAAAAAAAAAATTATTAACATTTCGCAAGTCTAGTGGCAATTTCGTTATATCATATCTACGGAAGTCGGGGATTTACCATCCCCCCCCCCTCTTCCCCCTCCCCAAAATACAAGCCCATTGTTGGACAGTAAAGTAATTTCCGATATCGCCCGATAAATTCAACCGATTCAACCGATTCAATCCCCATCCTCCGCTTCTCTCTCCCTTCTCCCTCTTCTCACCCCTTGAAAACCGTAACCACACTCCGCGATGTGTACATACATACACATATATATACGTATATCTATATACATATACACGTTCGGAGATATATCGGATGACAGAAAATCGTTCGCGATGGGTGAACCTTCGCCGCGCGTCAAATTCGGCATAAATATTGCGTGCGGGGTTGGAAATGTGAAAAGAAGAAAAAAAAAAGGAAAGAGGATTTTATCTACCGCGGGGTTATGGCGGTAAGTAACTAAAAAAATTTGATAGTTGAAGGGGCCGGTTGGTAGATGGAGGGAATTTTTTTGATAAGTGGGTAATATGGATGTGTACATAGCTAGTTGAAGAGTTTGACGTTCGGCACGGTCGACTATCTCTGCAGCTTTTCGCAGGATATGAAGATATGAATACACACAACGAAGTAGCGGAAAGATAGGCAAAACTTTAGCGAAGCTCAAGTTGGGGGGGGATTTTCTAAAGCTTTAAGCTCTTCGGGCTTGAAACATACCCTCGATCTTGAGTCTATAGCAAAAGCAAAAGCAGCAACAGCAGCAGCAGCAGAGGTGGTTTATCTATACTATCACGGTGGAGAAGAGGAGCGAGCAGCACGCTTCTTCGTAACGCTTGGCATTTAAATATTATGGGCTCATCGAGAAGAAGAAGAAGAGGAGAAGAGGAGGAGGCCGTGAGGAGATGTATAAAAAAAGCGAAAGAAAGAAAAACGAAGAAAAATAATAAAAAAAAAAGATCGAACGAACTTCGCCGGCTGCTTTTGCTGCTGCTGCTGCTGCTTCAGAGTCTTTAATATTCATTCTTTCCGTCGACTGCTAATACCGGAATATTTCTCGATCTTTGCTCAATTTCTCCGCACCTTTTCATCCGCCTCGTTTGAGGTCATCGGCAACAGCATGGCAGCAGTTCCTCGGTAGCAATCAGTCGTCGTACGTATACCTGGATTATAATTTAGGATTCCTGCACTAAATCTTTATCCCGTTATTCAACCCCTGCGCGGGCGGCGATTATTTAAAAAATGAGATAAAAATAAAAAAGCTCTTCGAGTACCAGAAAGAATTTTCTCTTCCCACAGGTCCGACGATCGTTCGGGTTAATTTTTACATCCTTCTCATCCTCCGACTCGAGTCCATTACTCTAAAAGTAAAGGATATAAAAAAACCACCACCACTACCAAAGCACCGCTGTACAAAAGGGCTAAGGGAAGGGTGGAAACAGGATTAATTTCCCTCGCTTTTCTTTGGGAAGGAACGATGGAACGGAGCTATAAGGTCGAATTCAGAAGCACCATCGTCATCACCCTGCATCTTCCAGTTTCAAGATTATAGGCAGTGGAAAAAGCGTTATTGCCGCCGAAATGGACATGGAAATAATCAATCAGAGAATCAAAGAAAAGAAGGCGAGCCAACGGCTATAAGGGGTATTTGCCGCAGGACTTGGACAAAACCAACCGCGAAGGAGAGGAAGTAGAAGAAAATAAAAGAAAAATAAAAAATTATACATTTCGTACTCAACCCGCACCGCGATCTAATAACTTTTCATACCGTAGGAAAATACCTTGCCAATTTCATAGAGAGAAATAAAAAATGTGAAATAAAATTATCTACCCCGTAAAATGAGGTTGCGGTGGTCTACTAAATTTTTCTCCATTTCGCATTATCTTTAAATGTACGTGTGCAGTAATCGGTGTAAGGCAACGGTCTCGTTTGGGGCTTGGCGATCTTTCAGGAAGAAGGATTAAAAAACACTATTCTCTCGTTACTTCATTTTTTTGCACACCACTTTTGCTTGTTTTGTCATCTCGCGTACGGCCATCGCGTTTTTTTGGAAGAGGTACGTGGGTTTAAAAAATTTCTCTTGCTTCGCACCGTCGGCAGTTCAAAGTTTGATAAACGCGTAGCAAAAAGGGACAAAGTGTCCAAAAAATTCTGACGAAATTGAGCAACAAATAACGATGTTAAAATAACTTTGGAAAAAGTATTAAGTATATAACGAGCGCGACTCGGGATGATAATGAAACTTTGATTGCTCCAAGGATTGGATTTTGATTTCGATTTTGTTTCAGTGTTTCAATAGGTTAGTGCAGATTCTGGTTCGGAGAATGGTTGAGGGTTGGTTTTTGGAGCGGAAGTATGCCGGTACTAACTAACTTGCGAAAGTTCAGCAACATTAGAAAGTTCGGTTTCGCGGTGTCTATATACACGTATGCGTGTGTTGAGTAATTTAGCAACTCAAATATAGGTAGTATTATAATATTGTATAAGAAGTCATAAATCCTGACCGAAAGTGAAGAGGGTGGTGGGGAAAGGGGAAAAAAAAAAATTAAAACTTCTATACGCGCGCATGCCAAACTTTTAGATCAAATTATGATCGAGAGTATACCTATACAGGGATATTATATAGCCGTTTTTTTTGCTCGGGACGGAAAACTCCCCCTACCCTCCTCGATAAATTGAAGATGAGGATCTGTCGAGTAGGCGCGATAGACGTTAGCCGTATAGGTATTCCCAAGGGTATATCCCGGAGGACGCTCGCGCGGTCGGTTATTTGTTGGTCAAGCCAAGTAAAAGTAGTGAGGGAAGACGAAACTCTAGTTTCTCGCAACGGGTATCGGTTGAGCGAGACTTTTACTCGCTCGTAAATATGTCCCCGTCCGACGACTATGGATCCCCGTCTCTCCCTTTCCATCCCCCTTCTCCCCGTCCTCCTCTCTGACGAGGTGTCGCGCTTTCACGTCGGGCTTTTCGGTTCCCTGATCGTAAAACTAATTTTAAGCTGAACCCCCAGGAAGCAGCTTATTCGAGCTTACAGCGCTCTCGAACTCCGGACGATCTTTTCTATAGTTTTTGGGATAATTTTTTTTTTTTCCCCGCCGAAAATTTCTTCCTTTTTGTTTTTCTCTCGGGGCTTGTTTTTACCGCGTGACGTGACGCCGAATATTTTTCTGCACCCTAAATATCACCCGGAGCTTTCTCAACCCCCCCCCCCCCCCCCCCCCTTTCCGCTCGAACGAAAGAGTCGGAGATTTGAAATCGCGTGGCACAGTCGGCACTGTACGCGACAGAATTGTGTTAGTTCCTTCGATCATTCGCGCCTGTCTGACTTTGCCACAGTTACGTCTACCGCGTGCCTCTATGTAATTTCTATGGAATGAATTCACTCCGTGTTACCCTAGTTATAATATAAATACCATGGGTACAGATGTACAGATATGCAGATGTATAGGCATAGATACATAACTTTGACGCTTCTCGCTCTGCAGTCGGGCGCACGTAAATTTCGCCACGTCCCCAACGTGCTGTGTGCTACGGGGGTTGTAGGTACGCAGATCAATAGTTCCGAGAAATGGCTCCAGCAGCTACGACTCGTGTCTCTATACGTATATTATTTTACACATTGAAAGAGAAAGATGGAAAAGTTTTTACCCAACGTTACACAATACGTGCGAATGAAAGCGATCGCCAAATTTTGAAGAACTACTTTTCACGGCGATAACGTCTCCAGGTTGTATTTTATCTCGTATATGAGGAACCGCGTCTTTTTCTACTTTGTTCCTTTTCTTTTCTTTTCTTCTCTATTTTTCTTACTTCTTCTTATTTTCTTACATCGTATTTGTGAGACGATACAACAAGCTGTATGATTTTGTCGGATAAACGGAGAAGAACGGTGGTCGGCGAAAGGGTAGTTTGGAGGCGGGTGGGAATGCCCTGCAGGTTGTAAGGAAGGAAGGAGGTCGGTCTGCGGTAACAAGGAAATAAAGTTGCGGGAGTTCTCCAATCGGGTTCTTTTCGCGAATTGCAAGTCAACCAAAGAAAGTGACAATCCGGGCAGCCATCTCCCATTCTAGGGCAATCTCCCCTCTATTCCTGCAATCTACTTCCCTTGTTCCCTCGGGATAACCTTCTGCTGCCCGTTTTACCTTCCTACCCAAGCTTTTCTCCTTCGACCGCACTCGCTTTTTTTTTTCTCTTTCTCTCTTTCTATTCCTGCGGTCGCACGACCCGGTCACCGCGACAGGATACCTCAAATTCTATTCGGTTCCCGGAGAGAACCACCCCGGAGTTTATTTCCCCCCTTTCTTATCTGGCCCTCGACGAGAAAATGAAATAAGCATTTAAAGGGAATATGCGACGGTGACGATATGCATACGTATTACAAATGTATACTCGATTCCAACATTTGTCGGGTGTTGGCGTTGCGCCGCGTGCATTGCCAAATGAAATTGAAGGGGACGAAACGAAACGAAACGAAATGGAATGGAATGAGATTTTGAAGAAACGGCCGAGGCAATGACCGAGGAGAACCGGAAACCGAGCAGGCGGTGCGGTGCATGTCTATAGGCCTGGTGGGGGTGATAAAACCGAGCCTAGTCGGGGTGTACTAAACTTTAACGATATTGAATTCGTACGACTCACCGAGGGGTCGGTCGCGTCTCGGGTACTATTGATACGCCAATAACAGCCGGTTGTCTTGTCTCCTCGGCGAGGCTTCTCGCTTCTTCGCCTCTTCGCCTCTCACCGCATCGTCCTTTTGTATTTTATTATTTGCAAAGAATTGTATTTTTACCACGACCTCGAGTATATAGTATATTTTTCTTATTTATTTATTTGGCCTCTTATTTTCCTTATTTTCCTTCCATTTCTCCCCTGTTGCCGCTATTACGCCGGGCCGTTATCTGTGAACCGAATGATATCGAGGGGAATTGTAAAGTGTGTCATTTAGATTAGGTGCTTCGATTTTCTGCAGCAAAAGTTCGCCGAAAGGACGCGAAAGGCAAAGAAAAACTTCGCTTCATTTTCCCCGCTTTCTTTTTCCACTCCGTTCCTCTTCTCTTCCCGCTCTCGATTTCCATCGCCCCTCGATTTACGATTATTTTTAATTGAATATTGAGCAAACCTTTCATTAAAACCCTTCTAAATATACTTCAGATTATATATTCAATTAAACGAGTCAGTTTAACAATTCGTATCTCAATCGAATTTAACCAAACCCTTTGTTATCCATTCCCATTTCGCGGGCTCATATCAATCCAGCCATCCACCTACTATCCAGCCATTCATTCGTCTGTTCATTCATTTATTTATCCATCCCTCCGGCTAATCACCGGACGGTTAAGGGTGGAAGAGCGGCAAAGGAGACTCGATAAACGGCAGCGAGGACATCGATCCTTTATTCTGACCATACAAAACAGACAATCCTCACCGTGAAAAGCAAAAAAAAAAATCCCTCTCAAATTATACGCCGCATACAACGATGGTGGGGACTGAAGGACCTTTTTTTTATTTTCCGTTTCAAGATTGTTGCATTCTTTTATTTACTGTAATAATTTTTTTTTCCCCTCCGCTCTCTAAACTTCTCTCGTTTTCTCCACCCTTCATCTTCGGCCACTCTCTCCAATTTTCCCATTCCATAACATCCGACCCAACCTTATCCTTCCTTTCATAAGCAAGCTTTTTTTAAATTGCTTCTGAAAATCTCATTTCGAAAAAAAAAAAGTGGTCAAAAGTAGGAAAAAAGAAAAAGAATGAAAGAGAGAAAAAAAACCAAAGCAGTAACTCGAGCTCATTTTTTACACGTTTCCACCGAATAAGAGATGTTTCGCTTTACTCAGCATGCACGAATTGTACGTATCATATATATGACGAATGGATGAACAAACGAATGAAATATCGCGAGTAACGAAGTTACGGAAAATGAAAAGAAGAAGCAAAAAAAAAAAAGGAAAAAATGAACGAATGAACAATACGGATCGTAACCCATGTTCAAGCGGCAATAATTCGGGAATGTTGTAATCCATGTTTCGGAACGAGGCGATGAAATTTTCGGGGTGGTTGCAGGTCGCAAGAAAATCACTCTGCGTAGTTTGGCAGCCCGCTAAAATTCTCGTTAAGGGTGGTTGAAACTCAACGTCGCGTCGGGCCGGTTCTTACGTTCCAAGCTACTTCACCGCCCCGTATTACCCTTTAGAGTTGACAACGAGTACGAGGTGTGGATAGGTCAGAGCGAGTATTCGTCCTTGCGGACAAGATCCTCAGTCCTCTGTTTTCCACTAGAGCAATCTCTCTTGAGGTGAGAATTATCCGGACGCGGACGGCAAAATATACGTGCGGATAGAACGAGAAACAAACAGCTGCGAAACCCTCCACCATTACCCGCCCCGCCGAACCCTTCTCTGGGCAAACTAAATTTTCAGATATGGAAACGTGGATTAACGGATCCAGGTATCAAACGTCTAGCTGCAATTAATAACACCGTACCTTCATCACCAGATGTTTCCAATGTCGATCAAAAGCCGCCTGACTCCAAAAACCACCCCTATTCTGTTTTTCCCCAAAATTTAATTATTCCCATAATGATTATTATCGTCGCTGACGTCGTCGTCGTTCGCGATTTGATTCGATACGTCGGTTCCACATATTTCATTGGGGAGCCATGGGATTTGCAAAAATTTTAGCGTCAGGTAGGCAGTATGAGACTGTGCAAATATCTGTCGATTGCGAAGGAGGGGTGGTGCGATTCAGGGTTGTTTGGCTGAGTGCCGGTGGGTGTTTGTGGTGTCAGCTTGGTTAAACAAGGTCTGTATGCTCGATGGTGGGGTTTCGGGGGGCGGGGGAGGGGGGGTAGAGAGCGAAATGCGGCGGGCATTTCGGTCTCGGTAAAGAGAAATGGGGATGATTGAGTAATTCGAACCTACGGGGATAAGCTTTCGCAGTTTGCCAGCCCTTTTCTCTTCCCTTCTCGTTTTTTTCCAGTCTTTCCAATCGACCGACCAACGAGCCAAACCCCGATCTTTTTCTATTTTCTATCCACTCTTACGCGGTTCGGGTGAATACGTGACTCTTGAGTCAATCGTCTTTTGTATCTATACACATCCTACCATCTCTACCTGTTTGTATTAATAAAGTGGCGGTAGCTTTCTCCTTTGCATTATCTATCATACTCCCTTTTGTTTCTTTTATTCATATCGTGAATGATTGTTGAGTTAGTGTGCCCACATTTATTTTTAGCTTTTCTCCATTCGCTCTCTCGTTGTCCTTACGAGAGAAGAGAAAAAAAAACCCCTCTCCTCGCAGATCGCTCGAGCTTTAACAAAGAGAAAATTCGTTCCACCAATTTTAAAATATATGAGAATATAAGTAAAAGGAGAATATTTGATGATAAAGAATAAATAAAAGAAATGAAACACCTATTATATCGTACATAAAGGATGCAAAAATGGAAAATTGAAGTAAAAAGAAGGAAACAAACCTTTTATTTTACGATTTATACAGACGAAATAAAAAATAAAAAAAAGAAGAAGAAAAATCGGGGGTGCGGGGTAAAAGAATAATGTGAAAAGAATCAATACGGGAAACAACAGGGGAGGGATATTGATGTTTCTTGTCTGCAATTAGTCTTTGATATAAATATAAGACAATAGTGAATTAAATTTTTCATTTCCCCGAAGGATACGAGGCACGATGATGCACCCCGGCCGGTATTCATCAACTTTTATGGCGAACCTAGTTGTGTATCGCGATTCGAATTGTTTACAGTTCTTGCACCCTATACATACACCCCCGAGGGAGTTTTCAATTGCCATTGTCCTCTGAAAATTTCATTTCTACACGAGCGAACATGTTACGCTTCATGTATTGCTTACCTACATTCATAATAGATATGGAATGTTATATAAATTTCTAAGTGGCATTAACTCGCGACTTTTTTATAGTTAATTTCCGTCCCTCGTGAATGTTGGGAGTTTCTTTTATTCTATCTTATTTTACCGACCTTCATTTACGACTCGCTTCGGTTGTTCTCTTCGTATATCTAATTCTTCTGCGAATTCATCTCGACGTGTCTCGAGAGGTTGGCAAACCTGAAATTTCGTATCTAATGGTAGCCCTTTAAAATCAAAGAATTTTACAGAGGAGTGTATAATTTGTTTGACTACATCGTCACCGACGGCAAAAAGTGATGATGTAATCGCGGAATCGGATTTACTGCGAAGCATGGTGACGGTGGTGGTTGAAAAGTTATTAATTGGAGTTATCTAGAAGTTGAAGGTAAATATTGAGGGTGCCATTGCGGATATATATCCGTATAGAACCTTCACCCATCCCCGTCTACCGAATAAAGTTATAACTCAGACTGAAATTGATGATTAAATCCAAACCAGCCCACTCTTGTCCTTCATTCTACAATTCTGTCAAAATTCCCATTCGTTCGCTCACATCACTCTCGCCCCCTTCCCCATTCTTTTCGAATAAACTTTACCGAATCTCTCTCGAACGGCGTGGGAGGTTGTAAAGTAGTACAACTAAATTACGAGCCCCTCAGCGAGGGAAGAATATGTGCAGGGAAACGGTAAAAACTGCCCCTCTTCCTCTCTCGGAAAACAAAAAAAAAAAAAAAAAAAAAGATCGACAACCCGATCAAATCAGATTACTAACAATCGATCGACCGAGGCACAATTTTATTACCACGTGTCAAAAAAAAAAAAAACAACGAAAATCCAAACTACCCTCTTTATAATTTTTCTTTTGATCAAAATCCCAATTTTTCTTTCGCCTCCCTCTTCTTGCCTCTCTTTTTCCCCCTGTCAAGTACTTGGTACATTTTTTTGAAATTATTTTCTCCGGCTTTACTCAAACTCCGGCCACGACGAAGGGCTTTCAGTGTTAAAAATTGATTTCCCCGGGGCGAATTACGGTCGCAGAAAACTTCCATACCGTAGATTTTGATGACAGGTTTACCGTACTATACGCGCGTGCAATCCACGGTAAAGGTATTCGCGGATGAAAAAGAAATGACAAAGTCAAAGAGCAGGAGAAAAACGAAAGAAAAACAGAAAACATTAAACAAAAGGAGAAAAAAATTTGCCGAAAAAGTGAGCGAAGGGCAAAAAATGGGTCGACCTCTCCTAGCTTCTGATCATATTTCTCTCGTTTCTGCTGTCCCGCTTATTCATATTTCACGTCAACATTCGCAGCACACACGACACGTGAAATCCTAGTAGGTGTATTTATTAATATATCATTTTTCTACTCTCTTTTTCTTTGTGTTCGTTGAGCTGGTTACCTCGTTTATATTTAATATTTTAATGATCAGACCGTTCGTCATTCGCTAATGAAATTATCGCTGGGATTACTACAGATTTTTTATTCCTTTGTAGAAGAAAATTTATTATTTGCATTAAAAAAAGAGCGAGAGGTTTTTTTCCGTCAGTGAGTCATTCGTTGAGTCAGTTACGGTCATAACCCAGTACGAGTTTCTTCTTCCTTCTTTCCCCGATCCTCAAAGGACGAGGAGGTAAAACCCTAAGGAACAGAATCCTGCCTACTGGAATATTTATGAAAAAATATCTGGAGCTTTTTACTACCTCGTAGTACGTACTGATACCTGCGCCTTAGGCCTCGGGGATATCTATACCTCCTCGTACCTCCTTTTCTTGGAAGAGAAAAATTAATCGTACGAAGCTCCTTTGTTAGGCAGAAGATTTATATCCGTACTTCGATGTCGACTCTGTAGTGGCCGACGCTATACACGCATTTATTCGTACGTCGATCGATTGCTTATAACATCGTGATTTCGAGCTAGAGAAAAAAACGAACGAACCAAAAGTAAAAAAGAATCCCGAATTCTGCGATATTCTCTGGTAGACAGATATTTATCTTTGGCAATCCCACTGTTATTAGGGTGCCTATTTTCCAATCGGTTAACTTCCATGCAGGTTTTGAGACCCCAGAGTTTGTATCTTAAGCACACGTTCCAGCGAAGCAGTTGCTGCAAAAGCAGCTCTCCACGGCGTATCGGTATAGTTAAAGGATCTTCCGCCCTACTGAGTTCTAATCCTAAGCATTAAGTTTCCATGACTATAGTTCAAAGCTCGAGGAACCATGTAAATCCGGAGATAGGTAGGCGCGTACCTGAAGCATATTCCAATGGATTCGAGAATCTTTATTCGACATTTTTCGGAGCCATGTTTTTTCGTGTTAGGATGAAAAGTGTGATGAACTTTCTGATAAAGTTCAGTTGAAACACCATGTAATTTCGGAAGGAAAAAACGACGAATGAAAATTCCATGTCCCATAATATATCCACGCATCTGAAATTCATGGGTGATTTTTCAGAGGAACGTGCGGCGTTCGACCTCCGCCATTTTAGCCATTGCCTTTACATAACGCATGCATGCATAAATAACAGAGTATAGAGCGAGCAATCAGTATAATAATCGGCCCCAATGATTTAGCGGCGAAAGCGGCAGACCAAGCATAATTTAACGAGCCCTACGCCCGCCCTATATACCAATGACTATGTATATCTATACTCGTACCATTTACCTCTCTATACAAGCAGGTGAGATTTAATAATCCTCCGAACTTCCCCACGCTCTTTAGTTATCGGTAAAAGGAGGAGGAATTTCATCATCGGCCGACATGCGACAGGTCGAAAAATTCATTGGTGATGATTTTTCACCACAGCAGAAATAATAGATATCGAGACGATTCCGATTGTCGAAAACTGGTGTTTGATCCACAGTGAGGATCGATCGTTTTTTTTCCTCTCCTGTTTCTTTCCTTTTTTCTTGTTCATGATCGCACCTGTAGTCGGACTTTAGGGACGATCTTTTGTAATTCTTCAATGGTGATCCCGATTTTTGATCCCTTCGCACGAGACAAAGAATTCGACGTCCTTCAAAGTTGGCCGACTCGTCTTTTCTACCCGAATAAAAGCATGGGGGAATTATCAAAAAATGTTACAACACGAAGGAAGATGGGGAGGAAAAGAAAATATATGAATGGCGTGAAAGCGCCGCGCTTTTGCAACTTTACGGATAAAGTTGAAGAATGATAAAAGGGAAAAATTGAAAATAAAAGCCGTGAATAAAAATAGAAAAACGAACTCCGCATGGGAGGTGAAAGATAGAGGAAAAGGAAACTCTCGTCCTGTTGCAGGAGGTCGCTCGAGCGAGAGGATCACCGAAATACATTTATTGTGCCAAGGGATTAGTGACACGTGACAAAACCGTTTTTATATAAGCCGTAGCTATATACCCAGGTGAATATATATATGTACGTACATAACATTCCGGATCCATGGGTAGAGAAGATAATGTAATAATATTTCGCGGGATTGGTGTCAGAATCCTATTTTTCAATACCATCGCCCTATTAAAGGAGAGGAAGGAAGAAGAAAAAAAAGAAGATTAATTGAATAGCCAGCGCGATGAATAAGGTTAGAATAAAAACTTGGAAATTATATCCATCAAAGTCCTTGAAGTTAGTTATTAAAAAGTTATCTAATTTTTCCTTCGCTTTTTTCTTTCTTACTTTATTTTTATTTTTATTTTTTTTTCTGTTCTTCTCAACTTTTTGTAACCTTATGCGAGTCGATAATATCGCCGCCGGTGTATCATTATTTCGGTCCGCGTGGTAATATAATAATAGTGAAATAGCATAAAGTAAAAAAAGCTGCAATCGGGCGATGCTGCGTCATCCGGTCGTACAATTGAGAGTTACGATTGTGGGAAATCCTAGTATGAAAACGGAGGAGACGGTCGTAAAAATCACCGACAAATGGCTGCCCAACGTTCACGAGTTATTCACAGACGTATATACGTATACATAGCTATTTATTTGCCGATAAAAGTCAAACGAATGAGAAAAATAATCACCGCCGATAATAATTCTCCTTATACTATACAACTGTAACGAATGCTTTGCGCTTTTGCAGCTAAAAATCACCTGCAACGAATCAAATCACAGAATTTACTGGCGTGTTGAAAAAAATCATTTTAAAGCTATCAGAAATTACATGGATCTGAAAACCGCCTTGAATCTAATGATCGTTCCGAGGTATGACGAAAATTAAATCTTATTCTTTCAATTTTACTCATTTATTTATTTCGCTATAAATTTTCATCCGCATGAGGGTAGTTTGGTCGGGTTGTGTAATTACTTTTTGAGTTGGGTGATAAAAAAAATAGAAAAGAAAAAAAACGAAGTCGCTCTCGTGGTCTTACGATCTTGTACTATAATCCTATACAACCCTAATCATACTCAATCGAGGCCCGAGGTTTTTCATTCCTTTTTTCTATTTTTCTTTTATTACTGCATTTGCAGTTTTTGTCGTCATCGTCGCACGAATATACCTGTTCATTTATTTATCCTTTTTCTTTTTACGTTTTTTTTTTTGGTTTTTTTACGACGCACATAATCTTCTTTGCTCCTGCTGCAGGATATACGTGGTGTTAGACGAGCCGAATTTTATCTCTATAAACGAAAAAGTCCTAGACGAAATTGCGCTGGCTGATGATAAAAACGATTCAGCTGCGAAAGTTGATAACGCGAGTCGGTCGTCGAATCCGGACAATAACGTGGCCGACGTAGCTGCGGATTCTTTTGTAATTGACGAGTCGCTTTCATCCCCGCCACCAACTGTGGTTAAGGTTCATGATTATTGGAATTCTCCACCGGTTTTATCGGACCTTGAAATACTCGGGGTAAAATACAAAAATGATGCGACTAATTTGAAGTAAAATTGAAACGACATTTATTTTCGCGGTTTTTTTTTTTTATTTCACCCACAAAATCAGTGCGTCGTCTGCACACCCACGGAATCGTATCCTTCGAACCCGATTACTTCGTCGTCATTATTCGAGGAAAATAAGATTTTCTTTACCCGGGAATACGAAAATAACGATAGGATGTTTAAGATCCTAATTAAAGGTAAAGTAATTATTAATTAACATATTTATTTTCATTACTTCGCACAACGAGCAAATATTTATTTATACAATCGAATATACCCGACGCAGGTGCTCAGCCTCGCGACTTTGAAGAAAAATAAAAGAAAAAAAAAGAAAACAATTTTATGCATGTATATTATAATATAATAATCTTTAAATGAGAAGCAAATTTATTCGTATTATATATATATAAGCAAATGAAATATGGTGAAGCTTGAGAAGAAAATTGGCGCGGCACGGCAGCCTAAATTGCGCAGATGCACCGATTCTGATTCTGAAAAAGAAAAAGAAAAAAAGAGAAAATGAAAATGAAAAACGGAACGTCTATTCTCCCAGCTCCATACAGTTGGATGGATTCCATCAACTTTGCTTGAAATCGTTTTGAATTAGTGTAATTAAATTCAGGCGACTGAATTCTGAAAATATATTTCATCCCCTCATGCCTCAAATCGCATCCTTTAACGACGTTGTTCAACTTCCTGTATCGTCGAATCGTCTCCCATATTTTTCCCCTGCCCCTGAATTTGCTGGAGCATTACGTAAGCTTTGTAGTTTAGCGGAAGGACTAAACTTGGCCCGATAACACCAATAGAGGTTTCCCCTCCCCCAGTCATCCGGCAACTCGATACATACCCTAGTACATACCGCGTGTATATATTTTCTTTTTTTCCCCCACCCCCCATTTTTCTCTCTTCGGGAGGGATGAAATTTTATTTTTTCTTACTTCTAAACTCGTGAAACTCGTTGTGTATATGTATAGTACGGGGAAATAAATCGAACAAAGTTCTACCCTCCCGAAATCTATACGTATACCTATAGCTACGCATTGTATATAAGTTCACGTACATAAACATAGCGATAGGTACGGCAACGAGGGCTTCAAATATGAGATAACGTCAATCGTTAGTTCCGACGTGGTTTTTTTTTTTTCATATTTTTTCTTCGCGCAGCGAAGTGCGAGGAGCTCCGATAAATCAGTAGTGCGAATCAACGATAGCTCCGCCAGTCGACGAGTTTGTTTAGAATATGATCGCCGAGGCCGGATGAATGAAATTTCGTGATTTTTTTTTCTTTCGATTTCAGGTTTTCCCGAATCTATGAAAAAAGTCGAATTAGAACCGTTCGTGGCGCAACCCCAAAATATTACAAAATCGGAAACAACCACGTCGAACAAAACGAGGAAGACGAGATGATGCCAAATGAAATTATCGAATCAGTCGCATATTCCTCTTTTACATACAATTTTCTGTCTTTCAAAAATCAATCAATGCAAAGAAAAAAAAAAAATTACGAATACAATGAAAATTTAGTAAATCTGGTGAATTCAATATGTTCATTAATTTTCAGATTTTATTTCCGAGGATAACGCCCATAATACGGACAGCTGGAAATGCTAAAGAAATGGATACCCCCTCCAGAAAACAGTAAGTGCAAAAAAAAGAAAAAAAGAAAAAAATATTCATCTACCATAGTTATACGTTTGTCAGTCTTCAAATGAGAATAATTCTTAAGATTGCATAAAAAGAAAGAAGGTCGAGCGAAAGATGAGGTAGTTCTGTAAAATAAACAGAAATAAGAATAAGTATGAGGAAAAGCGAGGTCCCAGGTAGGTAAGAGCGAAAGCTAAAGGGGTAAATGAATCGCCTCATTAGCTCGAATCTCCAAGAGCCTCCAGAGTCTTCAGTTCCTTTAGCCTCCTGTCTGCCCCGTCGAGTGGCTGTTCTACTAATTGTAACCGACAGATTTAGACAGGGTGAAGTCAAACCATCAGCGAGGGGAGAGGAAAGAGGGTTAGGCGATGGTTAGGGGTGGGGGTGGGGGGTGGGGGGGTTGAAACTTGAGTGATGGAATTATCCTCAAGGGGAGAATTACCAGCCATCGATTATTATCGACGATCATTAGGGGTGAGTCGTCAGTTCGCTATTTCGCGAGGCCAAAGGGGATGATGTACTCGAAGATATGGAAGTCTGACAAGAAGCTAACTAACCTGACGTTTGGTGTTGAAAAATACGTTGAAATAGTATCGCTAAAATAATTAACTACACAACGTTCGAGCGATTGCGGTTCCCGAGGGATTTTGACCTCGGAAATACCAAGTCAGCGACTAAATTTAGACACGACTAAAACCAATCGAGATATTTCAATATTCCCGCTCTCCATCTCCGTGAAGCACGAGATCGACGATAACTCGATCATCCCGACAGATTGATCAATTTAGTTTGCAGATTCCGGTAATTTCACGAAACACGAAGAACTGTAAGACGGGTAACCGACAATAAATTAAACCAAAGTTAGAAAAGATGATGAGTTAAACCGTGAAAAAATGAAAATGAAAGTCAAGAGATTATTGAATTTTTTTATCGATAACAATTTAAGCGAAGACAATTTCCGTGTTTGGTTAATTTCGGTCACTTTTTACGAAAAGTAGGAGACGCCCCTCCACTTCTTATTAGTCGCCGTTGTATTATCATTCCATTATCTCATCGGCTAACGTATAGTCGCTCTAATATCAGAACCGCCTTTACCCCGTTCTGCCCCTTTCTTATTATTATGATAGTCGTTTAATGGCGCGAAGGGTTGTATTTGACGTGGGTCAAGCTCCTGTCATCCTCCTTACGCGTTAATGTCCTCTAGGTGTGTCTCGCTTATTGCGTTCCTTTTTCAACTACATCATCAGCCATATAACGTGAAAACGTGACAACGACTGCCTCCGCGGAAGTAGGAGACAGGGATGAAAAATAAGGGGAGGTTTTGGGGGGGGGCAAAAATTCTTCAAATAAGTCCAAAGGTAAAGGGTTGCGGTGATATCAAAGGGGCGGATGACGAAGGAGAAGAAAAAGGAATAATGAAGGCGTATAAGAAGCGGGCAAAAAAAAAAACGAAGAAAGGTATAAAGCGTCATAAAAAAGGAGCAGAATTCTGGGGGTTGTTCAGGATTTCGAGCTAGGCATGCCGAAGGTCGGGCATCAGGGAATGTTTAAATTGAGTTTAGAGGGCAGGTTATTCAAGTGCCTCGTAGTTGAGTAGAGTAGTACGAGCCAAGCTTAGAACCGACTTTTCTCTGCAGATTATATACCATGCCTGCTTCGGTTCTTTTTTTTTTTTTTTTTTACTCCTTCCATTTTTCAGATTCTCCATATACTTTTTATTTCATTCTGTTCTCTTTGCTCGGCTATATTATGCACGCATTCTTTCTCTGTATACCTATGTATACATATAAAATGTTTTAGAATTTAATTCAATATTTTACATGCTATTCACCATTCGCCATTCACGTCGTACAAAAAATATATACATATAGCTATACACCCTCTGCAGTTATAGCAGCGTGCACTTTTACCATATCAATCTTATAATTATTCATTTTACGTCACTTTTCGTTGCCGAGCTTTTTCGACCTCGCAATATCAACGTATAGAGAGCGAGATACCCGTTTTTTCTTTTTTTTTCCACTCCACAAAACTGCAGGGGAGGAAAGATAAGTTTTTTCCTACTCTTATTTAAAAACACATACAAAGCGCGCAGTGATGCTAGTGGCGAACAAGAAGACGGAATAAAAAGTAAGAAAGGAAAAAAGAAAAAAAATTAAGGAGGCAAAAAGAAAAATGAACTACTTATTATCAGCCTGCAAGCGGGAGAGTAGTATTTGTTATATGGTGCGAATATTTCAAGGCTCATATGGCAGAAGAAAGGTAGTTTGTTTTTTCATCTTTGTTTTATTCTGCAGAGTGGAATGGCAGAAATAATATAGAGTCCTAAGCGACTGATCCACGCGAAGACAACCCTTATATAAACCGCATGCGATGCTCATAGTTGCTTCGAAGGTATAAAACGTCACGGGTTGATGATGCCAAGACTTTAACGTTCAGGGCTGGTATGTCTATATATTTTTATACGATAGGTGTATATTTTTTTCTCTTCTCTTTTACGATAACGAGTCAGGGGGTGAAATGGACGGTCAAAACGGTACAATACCTACTCACCGATCAAAGTTGCAGAAAGAAGGGAACGGGGGGGAAAAGAAAAACGGAGAAAGAAAACGCTACGACAAAAGATAGAAAGGAAAGGAGAAAAAACGAGGAACGTTCGGCCGAACTACACGGTGAGAAAATCGAAGCGACGTCGCGGCGTCGCGACGCCGGCTGAACGTATGGGGTTGGGTAAAATTTTCCCCCGTTTCTCTCTCACGCATTTAAAGGTACATATCGGAAATATCATTGACGCTTTTGCTCCGCGGAATGGCACTCTACACTCAATGGTCTAGACTCTAGAGTCTTGAAGCTTCGAGGCTCGCGAGGTTCTAGCGGGTAACGTGAAAGGTGTTGTCAAGTGTCATTGGCTATACGTAAGTTCCGTCAACATCCGTTATTGACATTGCCTCGTATATCACAAAGTAGCTGCCGACGGGCTTGTACTTGCTGCCAGTCATGATAACAGCGCCTCATATTCCTGTGCAACCCTACAATCCTTCCATTTTTTCCTTTCGAACGTTTAAAAATGAACTTTAAAAGTGCCGAATAAGCTACCTGCATACTGCGCTTTCTATAAACGTAATTAAATTCGAAAGAGAAATATATTCTTTTGGTGCAGTAAAATGTAAACGCGGAGTACGTGGATGTAACCACCTACTCTATATGTAGTACCGGTATGAAAACGCGTAGGTGCAAAAAAAAAAAAATTCCTCCCCTTTGATCTACTTTCAAAGGGGGTTCTTTGAATCTTCGTCAAACCTTCCGAATATTAAGTTCGTCCTCGTGAAAAAAAGTAACCCGAAAATATCCGAACTTTAAAACAAAAAAAAAAAATATATCTCCACTGCAGCTAATCAACTATGAATGTATATATAACATCGTACGGTATTTTCCTTTTATTACGTCGGTAAAAAAAAAGAGAGAGAAAGTAAGTACAGAAAAGTTGGTAGAGGAGGAGGGCTAGGTGTTGATTTTTCTCTTTAATATTATATATAAATTTTTCTTTTTTTAATTTTTATCCGACCGTCGGTGAAAATTCTTGGTCGAGGCGTAAAGCTGACAGGCGTGAGTAATTAAAAGCTCAACCGGGTTGAAGCTGAGCCACAACAGGAGAAAGAGGAATGGGATGAGGATAGAGACGAGGCGCGTTAGTCGCCAGCCATCGGCTTCCCCCTTTCTCCATTTTCGTATCCCGGCCGTGGATTGAACTTTGAGAGAGTGAATTTTGAATTTTCTCACTTCTAGCAATAACGACGACGCTACGCAATCACCACCTAGGGGTGGAACTTTCTCCTTCGGAGCGGTGGCGCGCGTAAAACGTTCCACTGTTGCAGGACGCGGTTCAAAGGAAAAATTTCAAACTCTCTTTCCAACTTCATCCCCGAGAAGTCCCCACTCCGGCGTTATCCCATATGGGATTTCTTGTTTACCTTTAAACTCTGCAAAAGTCAAAAACAAAGGACATGAAGCAAGCGCGCCCGATTTTCATCCCTCGAAAATTCCAGTAGTTGTAGAAACGCAGTAAAAGAAATAAGGAGAAAAAAAAAAAACTAATGAAAATAGAAAAAGAAAAAGATCGAAGGTGAAAAACACCCTCGGTGGAGGTACAAGCACCTTTATTCCATAGCAATGCCCAAGAGTCGAAACAAATGAGGATAGCAACGGTCTTCGAATGAAAAGCTGCGGCCCGAAGAGGTTTTTGAGTAACCCGCGGTGATGGGGCAAATAACTCAGAGGTCCCGACCAACAACCCCCTTATCCTCAGCCTTAGCCTTAGCTGGTACCTTTGCCTGAGCCGAAGAAACCCCGGGGTTTTATTCCCTCCCTCGGTTGAGTGTATCTCTCTGAATTCAGGAGGATAACTAGTTCGCTTCGTTTTGCTCCGGTTTGCCTCGCTTTGCTCGCTATTCCCCCCTTGTGATTCGCTTCGTCGAACCAACGAACCAACCAACCAGTCAACCAACAAGCCAACAACCAGCAGCGACACAAATACGACCGTTAAAATTATTCTCAGATCTTCTTCCAACCCTGTGCTAACATATTGTTTTTTTTCCCTCCCTCTCTCTCTCTCTTTCTCGTGTCATTTTGAGTTTATTCGTTCATTTTATGCCGCAGAATATACGTATCTATGTTCAGGGGTGTATACGTAAGGTCTCGAAACAGTTTACTTTTCACGACCTCCGCACGTGGGTATAAAAATGAAAAATAAATATAAAAAGTGAAAAGGTTCGTTGATCCAAACGGGTGCGAATATTACCGTTGAAATCGATACGAGCTAATCGTGGTTGAGGTAATATAATCGAGGGGGTAACCGCTTGTGAAATACTTGGGACAGTCAATTTTGAAATGATATGAAATACTATTGGAATGCTCATGAAATGGTCTGAAATGGTGTGAAATGGTATGAAATGTTTTGTTACAATATGTTTTGACCTTCAAGAACATGATTCCGTCAAGTGAATCAAGTTAGGAATAAATCCCATCGAGATATCCTTATTTTTTCACGTTTCGGAGCGATAAATTAGCGATAACTCGATCAATTTTATAGATAGATCAATTTAACTTGCAGATTCGTGTTCCTCAGGTCAAAATACGTCAGAAAAGTGTCCTACGATCGATTTTAAAAATACTTCATTTTTGGCCCAAAAATCGAAAAAATCCAAAGGGGTATACCTTAGATTTTTGTCGATTTTGGGGTCAAAAATCAACAATTTTTTAAATCAATGGTAGGACACTTTTCTGACGTATTTTGACCTGAGAAACACGAATCTGCAAGTTAAATTGATCTATCTATAAAACTGATCGAGTTATCGCCAATTTATTGCTTCGAAAAGTGAAAAAATGAAGATATCTCGATGGGATTTATTTCTAGCTCAATTTAGCTTGCAGATTGGTGTTCCTGGGGTCAAAATACGTAAGAAAAGTGTCCTACCATCGATTTAAAAAAATGTCGATTTTTGACCCCAAAATCGACAAAAATCTAAGGTATACCCCTTTGGATTTTTTCAATTTTGGGGTCAAAAATGAAGTATTTCCAAAACCGATCGCAGGATACTTTTTAAACGTATTTTGACCTGAGGAACACGAACCCGTCGAGTAAATCAGGCTAGAAATAAATCCCATCGAGATATCCTTATTAGTGGAATACTCATGAAATGGTATGAAATGATGTAAAATAGTTGTGAAATGTGAAATGGTTGGGACACCTATATATCGAGTGGTTACCCCCTCGAATATAATCCAGGGTGGACGGAAGGATATTGTACGGTGCATTTTGGGGGCGAGGCTTCGATACGACGACGGTACCTACTCGTCTCGAAACGATTTTTCGTGTCACGAGCGGAGGGGTTATGGGCTGTTGGAAAATATAGGAAATGACGATATTTATGTCTTCCTTATCTGCGGGGGTTTCGGGTCAATAGGCCAACAGGGCGGTTGGTAATCTCCACATCCTTCCTCTCCACAACCCACCCCCATCCATTTCAACTACGCTCTCTATAAAATAACGCGAATCCTCCGCGCCGCCAGATAATTAAGATAATCGGTTAATTAATAAACGAAACTTCATAGGAAAAATAACTAAAATTAGGAACAACTTTATTGCCGTTTCCATCTATCGACGAGTATGTAAAAGAAAAAAAATCATTCTTCCATCCATTCAACTAGCTTCCCAAAACTCCTGACCTAACCAATTACGCGATATTTGAGGCTTGATCAATAATAATCAAGGGATTTGTTTGTTCGCACCAGGGGTATAATAGCCGCGTTATAGTTGAGCTAGTACATCATGAGTTACGTCAGCTATTAAACTAGAATTTAGTTTCCTTTCATATATATAATATAATTCTAATGAAATTAATCATCCCATATACGCAATTTCCCCTGCAGCAGCAGCAGCTGTCGCTTCCGCACGAGGTCGAAATTTTCCCGAGAATCTGATACGACCAGTTGGCAGTAGTTAGTCTTTCGCACATAGGTATGTACGGAGAGACACGCGTACGTGGATGTTCGCGTGTGTATTATTCGTGTACAACACAGACTATACGTATATACGGTATAATGTTATAATAGATATTGTGAGGCGTACGAGTTACAGGTAACAGGTACTACCTCAGGTAACAGGTGCCCCAGACAAATTGCCTTCGTCAATTCTACGGCACGTACGAAACGACGATATACATATACGTACGACATACCTACGTATACATGCGCATCCGAAATGCACTGTACATACACACCACATGTAAAGTATACAAATCAAGTTAGCTTCTCACGTGAGCGCGTCGTTCCCGATCGTACGATACGTCGGGTAGACGTCTTCAACCAACTGCGCCCCATTTTTCCTTTCCAGTTTCCATTGAAAATCTGTATTCGCTATTAAAATTGTGCGATATAATGAGGGTACGATTACTGTCATTTCATCTCGTTTTTTTTTTACAATTCTTTCTTTTTTTTTTTCATATTCAGCAGGTGTAGTACGCGTTGATGTAGCAGGTACCCGTATATAGCGGAATTGTTCAATTGTACAAAAATTTACGCCCTCGTGAATTCCACTTTGAAAAAAATTAACCGTGTATATATACGATATCTGTACAGGTAGGCGGCATGTGACACACGTGTATATAGGTATATAGATAGGGATCGTCACATGTTACCTATACAGACACGCGTGGTTCGAATTTTTCAATTTCCTCTTGTCACACGAAATAAATTCACCGATTCCCACAGGATAATATCTGCAGTACTGCAGCAACGGCACAAGCAGTCAACGCGTATTCGTACCGTATACGTAAAATACATACATATACAGGGTGGGTCACTTCAAGTGTCGAGAATGGGAGGGACTCAATAGGCACGAAGTCCTACCCCTTGAGCTAATCAACAACTAGAAGAATTACCAAGAAATTGTATCTTGTTTTTTCATAAGAATTTCGGTCGACTAAATTCTTCTAGTTGTTGAATGCCTCTAGGGGTGGGACTTCGTGCGTATTGAGTCCCTCCTATTCTCGAAACTTGGATCGAATCACCCTGTATATTTTATATCATATATTCCATACATTAAAACATTTACCTATGTACGTACGAACGGTACTTCCTAACTATAGTCACGTCCACGTTGTATATAACATATGTATCTACATGAATTTCCTAACATTGTTCAACCGACGGCAGCAGGTAGATACGTACAATACGTGTTCGGTTCAGTTCAGCAAGCGTTTCTCATAACATTGAGCGCTGTGACACGTGCGCTCATAAATCAGTTTTCTATATATTATATATGACATAGCTTTGCACATCACATATTACGTTATATATAGTACGTGGAGTAGTTGCAGATATCGCATATGTGCGAGCACAGTAGACGAGGACATATCATATGTACTAGAAATCTGGAAAAAGCGGAAATGAAAGAAGTCGGTAATTTCGAAGAAAATTTTCACCCGATATCGAGAAAAGTCATCGCGAGTCGTTATCGATAACCTTTTGTCTTCTCGTCTAAGATTTAAGGGGCCCCTTTCCTCCGAGCTCTAAGCGGGTGGCGTGTACACACCTTGAAATTGGATACTTTGGAAGGACGTACTGGCCTTTCCCGTTGGAATACCTTTCGCGGTATAGATATTATCCCTGGGGGATATTTTAATAACGTAGGGTAACTCGACGGGTGTATTTAATATAATAACGTTCGTTACAAGAACACCGCTATGCAGTTTACCAACGTTATTATGTTCCGAGTAGATATTTATTATTATCACTACGGTTATTGTCATTAAGACAATTATCATTACTTATAACTTGTACGATCAGAATCAATTATACAAAATATATAATTAATTATCTATACATACCTACCTACGTCGCAAAGATTTGCTTCCCTCAAACCTAATTTTTACTCGATAATCTCGTCGCGATTCAAATTGCCCTAATTATTTCTTGAGACCTTATATATAGGGTGAACCATTCGAGGAGGAGGTCGAGTTGAGGTCAAGCTCCTCCCAATCTCGGAGTTTGGAAAAACTCACCCTGTATATTTGAAAATAATTAGATTCCCCCATAGTTCCACCCCTCAGATTATTAATATTTTTATAGAATTCGATACTCCTATTGGGAATAAAAATTTGAACCCACTGGGCGGCAAGATTTATTTTAATTATTACGCAAATATCCAAAGGCACAATATATGTGAACACCGCGTAAGCAACACGTACATTTATTTTTATTTCACATTAAAAATCGGTACACACGATCCGACGGATTATTATTAGCGATTTATCATCAGCCGCAACCCTCTAGTTCTTTTTTTTTTTTGTTCGTTTCTTTTTTTTTCTATCCCCAAAACACGTAAAAGGGGTCGTGAAATATTGCACGTGCTCTACTCTCGATTTTACATCGGGATCAAGCGACGAGCGGAATTAAAAAGAGAGGAAAAATTCAATTTCGAAAACGAACAAAATATTTTCTTTTCATTATTGTAATTATTAATTTTTTGGAATTCCTCCGTAGATTTTTGCTTCTCGATGTAATTGCACGTGCCCTATGTTCCGGAGGTGTTATGTGATATCCATCGGATATGGATATTCCTTATGGCGTAACCACTCTCCAGGTTTCCCACTAGGCCGCATACAGCCAATGTATATTATATAGATGTATGCCTACGAACCGAACCTTCCATCCATTTTATTCCTAATCGATATTGGCAGTGGGTCCCGGTCGACCGGATGACGTATCGCCCGTATACCGTCAATACATTCGCTCCAGCTCATACACACACGTATATATTTTCCGTATCTGAATATCGTAATATCGTATCGTCCCGATACTTTCAGAAACTCTCGACCCCGCGCTCCGTTATAGCCTCGTATACAATGTGGAGAGGTGAATTTTTTACCGAGAAACTGCAGCTTATCAATTCAATAGTATATAACGCGAGCGTGAAAACCAGTTCGTCCAATGAACCCCCCTGCCCCGCAAAAACAAACGATGAAAACTAAGAGCCAAATCATCAGATCAATCCAGAATTTTCAATAAAACAGATGAGGGAACGGAAAAAAAATCCAGCTGGGGGTGAAATCATAAAGCGCGGATGTACTTTTTAGAAATGTGTTCAGCTACGTACGGGGTGGTCGTAATATCAATTTTTAATGTAAATTCGACGATGTACAGATGATGTATTTTCTCCGCATGGCCAACGATTTTTATTGCCGATGGACGGGGGCCGGACGCCAACGCCTCCGGGGGATAAAATGGGGGTGGGAAATGTATTCGGCGATATTTTTCGCGAATGCGTCTATGTATCACATATGTATATATGTATATGTAGATAGGGGTAGTACATAGGGAGGTATATTTGCATGCATATATGCATGCGCGTTTATTCATTTCGTTAGATTTGTCATACCCATGTATACGATATGCGTGCAGGGGGCGGAAATTATTCATTCCAACGATATACGTGAAAGAAAAAGAAATAAAGATAGAAATAAATAAATAAATAAAAACGAGAGTTACGAGGGCCCGCAAAATAAAAACATATCGGTAACAACAAACATAACTGAGACGAGGAAAAGTAAGACGGAAAAAATAAAATATATACTTGAAAATATGACAACTGCAGGGTAGTTGCGGAGAGTTGAGGGATGAGAAAAGGTATACGCATTTCATAGAAGATGAGATATTCCAAGCAGAGTATACAGAGCCGTACGTTTGTTCGGTACCTACCCTTAACAGGAAAGTGTCTAGTTTGAAAATAACAATTACACTAGAAGCGGTTTTACCTGCAGCTGAGGAGCTGGGAAAATTAAAACGCAAATTGTTATTACGCTAAGTGCAGCTGCAGCAGGGGTGGAAAATATTTCCCCCCCCCCCCCTTCTACGAATAGCTTTTCCGTACACCCATGTAAGTTTGAAAAACCAACGAGTTTCAGTCTGTAAAAAGTAACGCTATTACCATAAAAGACGGGATCGGAACGCTCCGTTTTTACACACCCCGTATCGTCGATATGTCGAAAAAAAATTGATCAAATTGTCAGAAAATTAAAGCAGCTGGCTTCTACCTTTTCTCGGTGTCTGGAAAGCGGCGAGCGGCGATCCGTCCCCTCATGGTCTCCTCATTTCGAAATCAGGTGCACTTTCCCGCGAAAACGTAGCACGTGTTGCAAAGCATGGCTGGTATTCCGACGCGCAGGTTGCATCCGATCGTCGTGTTTCTTCAGATTTACTCCAAGCGCGAACTGTCCGAATGGACATGTAGTTTCGAACGGTCGGATAAACGACGATTTCAATCGAAAATTAACGAGACACGATGCGAAGCGCGTCGAGGCAGCCGGCCAAGTGACGCCGAACGTCGAAATTCTACCTGTGCCGGAGCCGTAAACTGTCTCCTTCTTCTTGGATGACGTATCGGTCGTGTTTCGAAATATCAAAGATCTGTAGCATGCACAAACAGGTGCGGAAATAATTGTGTAATGAAAAAATTCAGACGAGGTGGCGAAATGGGCGGCTGAATTTTTTTTTTTTTCAACTCTTCGTTCCAGTGGACTGAACAAAAATAATTTTTCAAACTAGGTATATCCGTTACGCATGTATACAGTATGACCGGTGATATTTTAAATTTTAATCCATAATTACGATGCGTCCCATAAATCGTTTTAAAATATGTTTCAGGGTCAGAAAATAGCTGGGGGAATATCTACGGCGGATATTAACCCTGATAATAAAACCTGCTTAGGGGTGGCAACGAAATCACGATCACGTGGAGGGAATTGAAGCGGGGTAAGTCAAACGCAAGATCGAAAACAAATTACGACGAAAATGCACGTTTAAAAATGTAAAACCACCACATCTACCCCACGCACAATTTATCCAAAAATCATCCCTTCCCAGCGGACGCATTTGCGTACGTCACTTTTTTTTGAATTTATTTATTCATTTTTTTTTCTTTTTTTTTTTTTTTTTCTTTGCGCACGGTAAATATAGCTCAAATAATTAAAATGTCAACCCCTTCGCTCGCGTTTTAGTAACGTCGGGTACTACCCGTTTCATGAAAGAAAGAGAAAGAGAGAGAGAAAAATGGACTCGATTTTCTCGACAGCTCGAGTTCACCCTCCGCCTGGGTTACATCTGAATTAAGTAACTTATTTGTGGCGGCGTTGCGGAGGACGGGAGGGATTATCATACGATGTACTAAAATTTCCGACACGCGAAATGTGTCCGAATCCGCGATGCAACGAGTCCGAAGTTAAATCCAGATTTAAGCAGGGATAGGTAGTAAATAGGAATAATAATGATAATAATAAGCCGAATCCCTGTACATTCGATGCACCTTATCGGTTTTGGGAAATGTATAGAAACGGTGAAAAATTGGATATTATATGCAAATGAATAGGTACGTATTTTCTGTTGGATTCGTCTCTATTCGGATGGGATAAATTCAGTTGGCGAGCAACGATCGCTGCGCACATCACACACTGTACGTGTATATTATACGTATAGGTAATGTAATGTAATGTAATGTAATATAGTATATATGGTATATAACTGAATAGCATTTCGGTGGAGCTTAGCTTGGCTTAGCCTGGCTATATACCTACTGAGCTTTGGACGGAGGTTGCGGAGCACATATAGCTATCCCAGCTAGCTGGTTGAATCGATTTGTGAATTTTGAAAGGCAGCCGTTGAAGATCAGACGAGATTTACCACCCCAGTGAAGATAATCAAGGGTGCGGCGACTGACGCGATCTACTGATGATACAAAGCCGAAAGCGTCGAGTCGCGACGTTTGGCGTCGGGGTGCGAGCACGCGATAACTTTACGCTTCGACACAACCTCAAGCTCTGCTATATCTTACATACCTATATCTATATATGTAATAAAATCAGTCACGCCGCATTACCTCTGGGACTGTTCTCTGATTTTTCTAAAAAGTTAAATCCACAATGGGCACATTCGCGAGAAAATAAAATCTACCTTCATCCACACGTATACAGTCACATTTTATACCTATGCACACGTAAACCTGCGCATAACGAAGGTAAATAACAACGTGTGAAAAAAAAATCAAAAAGAACTGAAAAACACCCTCGAAAGTTCGAAAAGTGCTGGGCGTACGTCAAACCCGAAGTGTAAAGTAAAAGCTTTCGATTGAAATCCCACCCGTCAAACACACCCTAGCTTTGGTCAACTCGACGTACGTAATGTAGTTAGGCATACATATACGCACACGTGAAGGACGTATAGGTCTGTTATACATATATAATCAACGCGGGAATCAATTACAGATTTTCATACGCATCAATTTCACGCGATACGTGCGCAGTTTTTTTTTGTTGTTTTTACTTTTTCTGTTTTCTGACACGGATAACTTGAACTGATTAATAATTGTCGGCCGCGGGGGAAAAACAAAAACGCGAAAACGGGAAAATCGCGGACGTTGTTTTCCAGGTGATGAACAAGAGCTTTATACACCCACCTAAACGTAACGTGTATGTATATACAGGGTGACTCACCACAAAGGTCCGATTCGGGAGGAGCTTCAATTGGCTGAGGCTCCGCCTTCGTCCATTCTTCTAATGGCGACTCACCCTGTATATACGGTTATACACTTCTATCATACTTATTGCATGGTATGTAATCAAAATTCCGTGAAGGGTGTACGCACATGTACCGCACGTATGAAAAAAACACAGTGCGTCGCGTAGTCGTCAAAGTGTAATTAAAGCTGCTCGTACATGCGTATCATCTATACATGAGTGTGAGTAATGTATTAAAACCGGTGGAGATATTCTGCAGTTACGTTGGGCGAAGGTACATCCAGCTCGTATTTACGCGCATCCTGCCGCGTTAAATATGCATACGTATTCGTGCGTATGATGTATATGGGAGGGTAATGTATATATGGGGGTTTATAATAAAGGCATACGATATAAACGCTCCTGTGAGTTGTGTATGAGGTTTACTTTGTGCAGGGTCCCGTTTAGGAAGCCGCTACCCTCCACCTTACGCAACGTTTCGAACACCCCGGCCAGCTTTTACCCCGCAAAATCATGTACATCTTATGACAT
Source organism: Athalia cordata (assembly GCA_963932425.1). Classification (NCBI taxonomy): domain Eukaryota; kingdom Metazoa; phylum Arthropoda; class Insecta; order Hymenoptera; family Athaliidae; genus Athalia; species Athalia cordata. The sequence continues at coordinate 6,569,323 of OZ010627.1, forward strand.
AATACCAGCGCGCGTTAATAATGCGTTGACGGGTTAAGTTCATAAATCGAAAGTGTAAAGTGAGAGAATGATGGCTCGTCCGTTTTCTGCTGGGACGTTCAACTCCCGATGCCCATCATCGATCAGCGATATCCCTAACTTTGAAAATTGATTATTGAACGACGGGGGTCGCGACGCCGGTCAACTTTACAACGAAAAAGGGGATAGGACCGGGGTGAAAACTTTACGAAATTACATCAATCAATCAATTTTGCAAATTCAAATTCTAACCCGTATAATTATAAGAGCGAATTTATTTGAACGCCTTGATCCGCGAGAGCCTATTTATATACGAAATTTTGCAAGTAACGGTGAACTTTTGACTTTATCCAAACTCAATAGATTGATGAGTGTGAGTTCCGTATTTATCGTGACGGAAAGTTAATAGAGAACTGGGGTTATAACGTCCTGATCGCTTAATGGACACAAGAATTGTTACTCTACTGGACCAAGAATTTGGGCCAATGTTGGAATTCGGAGTAATGCGAGGTTGGGTCAGCTGCCTTGGAAGAATGCCGAAGGAAATTCGTAAATTTGGCGAGAGAATCGTCGACTAATTTTCATATCAATCGACAGGATCGACCCATATTTTGGGGGTGCGATTAGACACACGTCTTTAATGGCGGGCGTCGTAAGGCGTGGGAAAGTTCAAAGGTTGATCATACTAGCTTTCTCACTTATTCCTTCACATCCTGAAGGCAACAGCTTATGCTCCCCTTACTTACCTTTCGTCCCGACCCGACTCGCGACCGCCTGAGGGAATTTATCCCACAGGTTCACTCCCATCACCAGAAAACCCTTTTCGCCTTGCTGTAGAGAATTCAGGAACCCGTATATTTTAATAATACATCATTCAAAAATCCCTACTATAAATATTTGAATCTCTAGAGCGAGGATATATACGTGTATATTTATATGAAATCCGAAAGTTAGAGAATACAAATCGCGCAACCATTTTCCTTCATTTCACGAAACACTTGAATTTGCGCTCCTGTTTTTTTCTCTCTCTCTTTTTCTCCTCAGGAACAAAGTACCAGCCATTCACTGGGGTCATTCACATCTCTTGTCGCGATACACGTAATTACCGGCGACAAAAATTAACCGTAAAATTTTTTGAAAAAATCATACAGTAGCTAAGAAAATGGGCCAATGTTCTTTCTCTCTCTATATCTCTCAATGTGCTTCGAATAAACGTTTCCTGAAGAGCTGCACCCCTTGTGCCCGTATTTCAGTATTCAACCCTTCAGAAATTTTCCTTCATTAAAATATCATCCTCGGTAATTCCAGCAATTTTTCACGTAACTCTATTTTAATAATGCAATTCTTTTTCTTTTTTTTTGCGTTTTAAGCGTTGAGCCTGCTCTGCGTAAGACCGTCGACGGGTAGCAACGCGATGTTGGAAGCCCCTCCAGGAAGTCACGAGGACCTGGTCGAGGCCGCCCGTATTCCGTGCGCACAGCCAACAGGTTTGTATTATTACAAATTTCAACGCTTGTGTAACTTTGGCTAAATTTTCGTTTTTTTTTTTTTTGTTTTTTTGTGTTTTTTAATCACCGATGTTGATTCTCGAGGTATAAATGTACGGGTACCTCGCTCTACCCGTGTACCTATGTGTTCCTGCGGTCGGAAACCCGCCGTACCAACAATTATCGATTAATACCTACGCAATCAACGATAAACGAACGACCACTGCAATTCGCGTTGGCATATAGGTGTAATACCTGTACAATTATACATGTCGTAAATTGTAGGGGCCGTTCGATTCACTGACTGATTCGAGGCCAGTTTATTCGATTGAGCTCGCGGATATTTTCACAACTTTACACTTCGTGGTACAATTTAGAAACAGGGCCTCCTGTGGAACGGGAGTCAAAATTTACCCGTGGGCGTCGTCACGGTTCGGGGAGGTGAAAGGGGATTATAAACGCCCTGAAAACAATGGCTCATCAACACGAGAGATACAGAAATCGTGGGATAAAATTGCGAGTCTGCTGCAAATTTCGGCCAAAAAAAGATTTTTCAAAAAAGTCGAAAAGTGAAAAAGCTGACCGCACACTACCGCAGTGACCTGAAATAATATCAACTATAGTTTTACCAACTACGTCCTATAGGCGGTATATCGCATGTATTTGCCATTTGAATTTCTAGGAAATTCATACTTGAAAATGTATAATATACTTCCCATTTGTTTCATGGCACTTCGCATAATACAGAGCGAAGTGGCAGCCAGCCAACGAAAATACACAGTTACCCAGAGAGACGTAAATGTACAGCTGCAGGCGTTTCTACTTATGCGAACTTCCGGTTATGAGCATATACATAGATAAGTCTTGGGTACATCCTTGGAAATTTGTACAACTCACCTTTTATTAAACTTAGAGCTTTGTTCACGTCGTGGCCCATTTTTATCTCATTCGAAAATTTTCTACGACAAAAAAGTGTCGGTCGTTCGAAATACTACACATCATTTTTATGGTAAACCATATATGCCGTTGATTTCCTCTGCTTCACAAAAAAGCTGCAGCCTATTTTTATTATCATTAAAAATGTGCAGTTCGATGCCTCGTCGAGATTTTCAGGATTATCAGTCGCTGAAAATAACGACGAACGCAATTCTTTTTACCTTTTTTTCGTCCGTGTATCTCCAGCAGAGGATCTTTCCTGCGAATCGTGTTACGAAAATACACGAAACCATTTGACGTGACGTTGGAGTAACGCGATGCAGACGGTGAAGCTGGTGGGAACTAATTGAAACGTTCGTTGCACGGGTGAAATATTTTCGCATCATTAGCAAGTTAATTTCGTCCGAAATTAACCACTTTAAATTTGCAATGTACATGTACATAAGCTCGTGGGGTTGAATATTCATATTCCAGCGTGCCTCGAGACGGAATGATATGGAGAAATATGGATGAATACGTGGAAGAATTAAGGCGTCTACACGTCACGTCCAACGGGATATCTGGGGGGGAAAAATTAAATCTGTCAAGAGAGGATAGGAAAGACGGTTCTATGATCGAAAAATAGAGTTCCAACTTTCCCCGAGCTTCGCGTCAAATTTTTTATAAATTCAAAACTGTTTAATTCCGGAGAGTCGACGAAGTTCGGTGTGGTAATCTAACTGAGATGGAAGGTGAAAGTTTTTTATTAGGTCTTAGAGACCCCCGATGAATTTGAAAGAACGCGGCTGACGTCGACCGGCGCGGCGGCTGCAGAGAGACGGAAATCTTTCGGAGATTCATTATTTATTTTTCCAAAACCGCGACGCGAGGGAGGTAGCAACTTTTCCACAGCTTTAATACACCCGGTGGCTTGACGACACAACGCCGAGTACACAAAACTGAACTCACAATCATCCCGCGGATTTGTGCAAATCTTGAATTAGGGAAGTACTATAAGATAAAAAACAAATAAAAGAAACAAGGCTAATTAAATCTGAGGGCACGGAAAAATTAAGATGGCAAGTTCTGATTACGCTCGTTTCGCTGGCTGCACGCGCGAGGGGAAAAGCCGATTTTGCTCGATAATCGTTATGGAAATCGGTGCCGCGAGGTTCGTCGTTCGTATCTAATAGCTGCTAGCCGGTAGCTGAGAGAAGATGTGGCGCGGGTTAGGGGATGAGGGTCGAGATGGGCACTATAATTCTTCCGTTCTGGTTCGATGGTCATTGACCCGGGACCGAGGCTCTACACCGCGCGTATATATAAGTACATGGAGTTTGTCGTCGTCCATGAATTATTTAACGAGAGTTAAGTGCCTCCCGGTGTATTTGCTCCGAAACCAAGTAGCCGAACGCTGAACCCCCGCTGCGACCTACTGATGCTGGTGCTGCATAACCCTGTCTCACCTCATTTCACCCTATCGAGCTGCACAGACTTCCGACTATTACACGCGTTTCACGAATCCTCTCCGATCTCGACACCGAAAAAAACTATCTATTTAATCTGAAGAAAAAAACATATTTCAAAAACAAGAATAATTGCTCGTCTCTAGACATAAAATCCAGAGCTTTTTTCTTCTCGTCCTTATTGATATAATTCACTTCTTTTTCTTCCAGACCTCGACGCCATGCTGTACGGATACACGAACGGTATTTACGTGCTGGATCACACCCAGGAATCATTGCCGGTAGGCCACATATTTTTATACCTAACGATCTTCTTTTTCTTTTTTTTTTTCTTTTCGTTTTTTTTCCTTTTCCCATACGTGATCCTCAACGCGTATTTTTTTAACTATTAACAACCTGCCGGTAACAATTACTGTGGAAATTATTTAACGCAATACCCATTCACACGTGACTGCACACGCTATGGATTATAGTACCCCTATACACGTGCATTGTGCATGCTAGAGCTGCGCACATCTACATGCATAAATATAATGTTGGCATGGTCGAATTTTTTCAGACCGATATAACGAGCAGAGGGCACAGGTTATAATACGGTGTGTATAATTTTCAGAATTGGGCGCGTAAAACCCACGCCTACCCAATACGCCTATATGTATAATATATAAGCTGCATATAGCCATACTATATTATATCATATTATACATTCGCGGAGTCTCCATTAACTCGCTACGGGTTTTAATTAAACAAAATTCAATTACAAAATTTAGTTGCGTTTATAAAGTAGGTATATATAACCACTCGTAAATTTCAATTTTGCGATAACGTACGGATAATAATGTACAAACTTGTTTATATAGATATGCAAACATATAATATGTGTTTATAATAATATATCATATTAACAGAATTCTGATGACAATTTAATCACGTATGAATTTTAATTAACGTGATGTAAAATAAACGTATATAAATTAACGGCTCGCATCATCCCCTCCACGCGGTACAAACTGTTTTAATTTCCTTAAATTCCGCGACACCCCTCGTTTTTTATTCCTTTTCTTTTTTTTTTTTTTCTTCTTTTTCTCCGTGCTTCTCACCGATCGGTAGCAATTTTATTAAAACAGGGTCACACGATATCAATCATACCGAAGATAAGCTCTCTAATTGTCGCGACATCCTTACCCACGATTACAGACAAAACCCTTGGCTACAAAAAACGCTGCCCATCATTCATTTATTCTTCTTTTTCGGACTTTTCTTGGCCGAGGTTACTACATAGCGCATAGCACGTATAGGTATATTGCACACGTAGCTGCTGCTGCGGGTAAAACTTCTTAGCGTATAACTTTTTGACAAGTTAAATTGGTGACCTTTATAAAATACGTTACCCGCTAGCAACGAATGAGAAAGATAGAAGATGAGGAGTGGGTGAGAAAGAGAGCGAGAGGTGAAGGGGGGGAGGAAGTTAAGAGGCATAGAACGATTAATCACGGCGAAACTTTTCAACTCAGATAATGTATCGCGTTTTTGGACAGGACGCGATATTGAATTCATGTACATCCATAACACTACTTTGCATATGGGGCATTCCATGGCAGATCCTAATTTTTTATGAATATCGGTTTGAGATAGAAAGTTAAAAATTGGTGTTCAAGTTGCTTCCAATATGTACTAATTGTAAGACACAAAAAAAAATTAGCAAAATCAAAAAGGGTGGCGTAAAATAATCGGTGATTCGGCATGAAATGCCCCATCTATAGAGTTCTTCGGAAGAAAGCTTCATTCGAGTTTGATCCGTTGACAGAAAGAAAAAGAGAGTAAGGAAATTTAGGATATGGTAAATCGTGGTAGTTGGGGGTGGTTGGTTGCGATGCGGACGTTTATATATACATATTATCCTCGGCAATCAATGTGACGAACGAATTATCCTCGTGGAAATGATCGGAAGAGAGTAGTGAGCGTGGGGGGAGGGGGGAGTTGTTGCTATCCGTTATGCAAATGGCGTGACATTAGCGAGAAAGACAAGAGTACAACGCCCGCGCGCAGAGGTAATAGCTTTAATTACCAATTAAATAGTTAACCGCCTCCTCTCTCTTTCTCTTATTCTCATTTTCTCCCTCTCGCGCGCGCAGCTACTCGTAATTTCAAACCTGGGCAATTAGCCCAATTCCTGTCGAATTAACGACGCGCCACTGTCTCTGTGTTATACCCACCTGTATATTTGCGCGCGCGGGACGACATCATGCGTTCGTTTATTATGGCTGTAAATTTACTACATCAATCTCAAATTTTACCGATTCGTTATAACCAATGCAGCGGGTATACCACCTACTCGACAATTAAAAAGTGAACATTAATTCTGCTCCGTTTCTCACTCGTATAGGTATAGATTTTATCCCCTACATATATCCATAAATGTGCTATGAGAGAAGCTTTTCCCCTATAGCTGCCAAACTTTTTATTTTCAACTTTTCTTCTGTCTTTCTTTTTTTTTTACCAACAAATGTCTGCATAATATGACTACCTACATATCTCTGGTATACAGAGACATCTAGTATGAAAAAATAATAGAAGCTCTCAGGTAAATTACTCCTCGTCAGTTATATGACACTTTTTCTCTTCTTTTTCCGTTCGTTTTTTTCTTTTTTTTTTTTTTGCGTCAGTTCTCGTCGGTGGTTTTTGTAAGAGAAGCGGGAAAGAGTGGTGTATGTATGTATATCTATAAGTACGTATGCGTTTATATATCCAGTCATTTTGAAACAATGGAATTTTTGCGCGGTGCAACTCATCAAATAACGTTACCTCCCTCATCCCTAGAAAACTGTGTACCATATATAAGTTTATATACCTTTTCTCTTTCTTTTCACGTTTCCAGCTTTTTGTCCCCAGCAGCAACATCCACACTTTATACTTTAGTCACGAATCGGTGTCTCTCCATACCCATGATGCAATGCCGCATAATTTTCTCATCTAGAAAAAAACCTCTTCTTCGCCTGCCCATTTTCAGAACGTGCAGCCTTACAGCACGGAACAAAAAAAAAAAAAGAGAGAAAAAAAAAACACCTACGAAACACTTGAAGCTCTTTATATCCGAAGGTTACACCCTGAGAGAAGAAAGAAAAAAAAAAAAGGCAAAAATTAAGTAGTACTTTTTTTGGTTTACCCTACGATATTCAGGACATGGACATGCTGCAACTTTTCGCCTCACCCGCTGGTCGGGCTCTGGTGGTGAACGAAAACCAACCGAAAGGATCAACTCTGCCCTCGTCTCTATCCCGCGAGTCTTCCTCAAGGTCAAAAAGCAGAAGACGAGCCTCCGGAACGGGGACCGCAAGCGCTCCTGCCTCACCGCCGCGACACAGGAAATCTAGCGCTGAACTTTACAAAGAAGCTGCTGAAATTCTCGGACTCACATGCTCGATGACGGACAGCTGCCGGTGCATCGACTGCCAGGTAGAAAATCGACATGATAATCACTAATTTTCATTACCGAGTTCGAATAGTCGCGAATATATTTCGGGTGTTTCATATTCGTTTTTTTATTCTTACAGAGCAACTATTTCGACTGCGACGAGGACTACGGCGACACGAGAACGGAAGTTGCGGCTGGTACTCCGATTCTTCACGCTCTTTCACATCCGCTCACATGTACCATTCAGTAGCCTTCGTTTTTCATCAAATTTATTGTTGTTTAATCTATAATAAATCAATATTGTATAATCGGCCACTATATATATATATATATATATATATAACAAATGACAAGTGATTATCAGCGAGATCTGCAGGGCCTAAGAAAAAATAAATTATTAAATAATAACGATAATAATAATTTCTTAAACGGATATCCGATTGTTGATTTATAATATTATAATAGATTATGTAAATGCTTTTCATGTCGTAAAACATGCGAGAGGCGATCAGATGATTTTTTGATTTCTTTTTTTTTGTTTAGATTTATCGACTAATTTTTTGATCCTCGTGTATTAAACAAAATCAAAATAATAAGAAGATCTGAATGGAAAGAAGAAGAAAATCCAGAAAAAAAAAATCAATAATGAGATAGACTAGTGGAACTATCATTCAAATTATTATCATAGCGACGAGCAGGAAGTGAAATATTTTATGATTGATTTAGAGGTGTTACAGTAAATAATTGTAATCATTGTACAACGTTTAGTCCAGCGATTGCAAAATTAATAAATTCCAAAAAACCGGTCATTATGATACCTAGATAGATTTAATTGTCGATAACGTGGAACTGCAATGTAAGTCGGATCTATAGCAAACAAAATTATCGAACACATAGCTACGTGTCATTGTTACGTAATAAACCTATACTGCTACTAGCCATGTACGGTATAGAAGAGAGTAATAAGTTTTTGTCGTTAAACAGCCCAAGTCGTCATAATTCTGCATTACAACAGGTTTCAGTTCAGGGAAGAATAATTGATTATAAAAATGTTATGGGGAAACGCGGCTGGCTCAATTTGGACGAATTTACCGTTGTATAAAACCGGATACGCGATATGCCAAAATATGTAAGCCAAAAATAAAAAGTCATTGTTATACGATATATTAATGCGAAAATATTATGGGGTTATTAATAGCCAAGGTATGATTATGTGTATAATTGATTATAATTGATCTAACTGTAAATTTATAGATGTAAAATTGTTAAAAAAATATATTATTATATATGATAATTGAATTACTCCGCGGTATTTGAAATCGAATTTGAATATTTGAAAGAAGCGCATCCCGCATCCCTCGACAACCTATAGTTTCTTCTTGATAATATATACCTGTCGATGTTTTCTCCCTCGATTATAAATTAATCCGATGTTACCTATGAATATAATTAGCGCGAATCGAGATTTAATTGATAAATGAATAAATGATCGACGTTCATTTTTTTATAATTATCTTACCTGATACGATATTATTCGCCTCACTATTCCACGTGGGGTGTAAAAAAAAAAGTATTATTATATATAAAAATCAAACCAATCGCAAAAGAATATCATGAAAATGATATACCTATATTGCGAATTCGTCATGTGTGTTGGAAATACTTGTAATAATTATTATAAATAAGGTAAAAATTAATTTATTGAATTATCTATAATATAAACCAGTATTGATAATTATATAAAAATATAATTATTGTTATCGCGAGTGAGAAATCGATGTTACAAATGTTATTTGAAAAGTAAACGAAAAAAAAAACAAAAAATTAATAAATAAATTAAATTAAAACGAATTATAGAAAAAATAAAAAAAAAACGAAAAAAAAAAATGGAAATCAATCCGGAAAATTTCATACCAACCACTGAAAATACGTTTCACATTTTTTACGTACTTTGTTATCCACGACATTAATGTTGTAATATTAAAACTCCGATCAAATACCACGTGTTATTAAATATAGCTATTATATACTCCTGTCAAACCTCCAGATAATCAAGTTATGTATATAGTATAACTAAAACTCTGCTTATTCTGTGTATCACCTTGTTATGTGCAATAATATTGTAGCTCGCAAAATGAACCACAAACGTACAATTTTGCTTTACCGATAATAATATACTTATTACGAATTGAATGATTGAGAAAAATATGATTATATATATGTACGTGTATCTACACATACGTATGTATGATAATTGACAAAATAGCAAACTAGAACCAAAGTTATAAAGATTTACAATAACGACTCTGCCTTTCCGCCTTATGAATGTTAAAGCTTGAATAAATGAATGAGAAAAATAAATTGAAGGAAGAAAAACTGGAAAAGAAAAAAAGTTAAGAAGAAGCTGAGACGATGGTTGTAAAATGTGATGTTGTTCGACAACTCTGAATGTAATTATAACATGAGTATGCTGGTTTATTATATGATGGATGAAATTATATGCTTATAAGACTATTTATGAGCATGAATAAATACGACAGAATAAAATATGAACGATAATAACGATGATGATGGCTGATAAATTGATGAATAATAAAAAATCGTACCAACATGACACTTTGAAATCTGGAAAGTAGAACATTGGAACCCATAAAACTTGGAGAAAAAATAATTCTAATTACTAAAAGAACCCTGGAATCATTATCAACAAAAAGAAAAAAGAAAAATGTATCAATCGTCACATTTAGGCCATGTTTTATTGGTGCTGTTCGGTAAGTTTCACATCGATCATTTAAATAATATTAATAAGATATATACGTAATATAATAATTCAAATATATATCATTTGCGTTACACATTTCGATGGAATTATCATATCATATATCATAACCCCGAAAGTAATTTTTCTTTTTTTTTTTTCATATTATAAGTAAAAATGTGCATCCACGATTTTACAATTTTTTAATTCTCTTATTCCATTCTATACGTTCATTTTCACACACCTATTTTTTTACTTGCTCCATTCTTTCGGCAAACGATTATTCCCACCGTCGTATATAATAATTATGGAATCGGTCGTATTTTTTTTCCTCTTAATATAATCAAATAAGATGAAATACGATACACCGCATTATAAAGCATAATTAATTTTTTCATCAAACCGTGTGGCAAAGGAATTACCTTTTTTTTTCATCATTAGTACTATTATATTCACTAGTTAGTTTGACGTACGAATCGAGACTCGAAATACGGAATTATAACGGCTTGTTTGGAATCAGGTTGTTTTTTCCCGTGCCCTTGAAGATAATTCTGTACTTCAAGATTCTTGATGCCCGACGATGGTTGGATCATTTTCTGATATTTTGTTCGCTAATTTTCTTGCTGCTCTAATCTTTCGCAATTTAACTCGTCTCGGATCAAATGTATTGTAGCCTTTTTTACGCGACTATTATATTATAGTTTTGTTGAATCATCAACGTCATTATTATTATTATTATTGACAATAATTTCTAAATAAGGGTTATACATACATACCTGTACGAGCATAATATGTATCATGTATGTAATATTTTAACTCTAAGTATACTCTGCTCAAGTTAGTCTATTATAAAACTAACTGCAAAACCGAGATTATTTTTCTCGATGGTTGATTTTTTTCTATTGTTGATTTTTTTTCTTTTAACAGATTACTATACACAAGTATGATGTACTTGAACTTGATGTGAAACCCGATTAGATTTACTCGTGTATTCCCTGCGTGTATAATATTTAATTATATAGTTTCGCTGCACATCCTCGTATTACAATTTCGTACAATTATCAGTCTATTTAATTTTAATAAGCGACAGTAACTGCCGCCAATTGTCTCATGACTTACAGTATGCTATAATTTTTTTTTTCTTCTTTTTTTTCTACTTCTTTAATTCTCACACTGCTTTTTTTCTCCGATTTCGTATTCTTTTTGGTATTTAGTTGGTTTTTTTTCTTTTTCTTAGTTTTTCGACTTTCTTTTTCTTTCCCCATAAGCTTTGACATCAGAGTGATTCTTTTTCATAGGATTTGATGTATATGCGCAGAATTTTCATCGTCGTAAGTTAGATATAGTCGAGTATAATTGCAACAAAGATCATAAACGATTGAATCATGGTAGGTATATGTATATAATTGGCATAATTCGTTTGGTTAAAATTTTTTTGTAAATTAGTTTCATTGATTAAGAGATAATACTGTGTGCGTTATGACTTAAACGGTAGCTAATTTAAGTGTTGAGATATCGTGTTGTTTTTTTTTTATTCTTTTTTTGGTTTTTCAATTCTAAGTTTTTTTTATTTTTCTTTCATTCTTGTCTATTTAATTTCAGCCGAATGAACTCTACAGTAACTAAACCACAAGCTCAAATGGCTATATATACTTTCATTTGTTTCGAGTTTGATTATCTCAAACTATAATAGATTCATTATTCAAATTATTTTTTACATTTTTTTTCGTTTTTTTCTTTTGTTATATCGACATTACAAATTCTCTCTTTCTCTCTTTCTTTCTCTCGTTCTCACTCTCTCTCCCTATCTCTTCAACTATAATAGATACGTTCAGTACGATCTAATACAACGATGATAATGGAAAAAACTGGTAAACCGAAAAAAAAAACATAATTTGCGCCTACGATCACAAAAAATTAATATCGAAGCACATTGAACATTCAATTTAAGGTTTGACTATAACCGTGTATAATATATACTCATAATATTATATTGGAAACTTCGGAAAGAATTGACAATAAAAGAAAAAATTCATTCATATTTTATAAACTGTCATTGACTTTTTCTTATTCATTTTTCATTCCGTTTCTTTGATCGTTTCTTTTTTTTTCTAATTTTTTTATCATCATATCCAAAAACGAGAATGAGAAAATGTTTTTCTTTTTTTTTCAATTTAAGGCAGAATCAAAAATTGATCTACAGGACGATTACACATGTACTTGATTACTGTAATTCTAGAGATCGATAATTATAAGTGTTTGATTGCCAACGTTATTTTTTCTTTTTTTTTTTGTCGCGAATCACGGTGTGTGTACTGTCTAGCCCGTCTATTGGTTTTTCGACATGCTTTTTTAATGATTCTATTTTTTTTTTAATTACTATTCTCCGTTTGGTTTTGTTTGTTATTTTTTTCTTTATTTTTTTGGTTTTTTAAATATGTGTCGATGATCATAATGTATCATAATTATATACCTACTTATATAACATCGCTGTTCAGACTATTTTATATATATTAATTAATTAATCTTGACTTTTATATTTTTTGTTTCAGTTTTTAGTTTCGTTTAGACACGAATAATATTAACAGCTTTATTCATCGTTATTGTTATTATTGTTGTTGTTGTTGTCATTATTATTATTATCAATCTTAATTATGTATAGGCTGCTTGTTATATACCAAAAATATCCATCTCATCATCTCTTTTTTACCTGCATGGCTGTCGGCACCGTTTTAACGATGATCACATCAATTAACTGCTATTATTCTCATAAATAATTCGATAATATTTAATGTATTATGAGAGCTGTCAATTCTTCAAATTCAACATAAACGCATTAATTCTTTTTTTCTTTTTTTTTCTTCTTTTATATGTTCAAATCATATAATTACCGTAAGAATTATATAATCGTACATGCTGTACCGTGCATAACCTCCGACAAAAACATTGGAGTTCCGGCCCCCAAACCTCCGTCAGTTTTTTCCTGTTCATCCCTCTCGTACTCGCAATCGAAATAGTGACTCTGTTGGGATGGAGAAAAATATTCGAAAAATCGAACGAAACTATCGAGAGGATTTGATTGATTGTTTAATTATGGCACTCACCTGGCAATCCAAACACCTGCATTGATCGCTCATCTTACATGTGATTCCCCATTGCTTTGCGACAGCTCTGTATAATTCTTTGCTGGATTTGTGCAAAATTTCTGGACCCTTTAGAGGCGTTTTTACCACCCTTATTTCTGCAATGAAATCTGCAATTTATATATCGTGGACTTTTGATGTTTAGGAAAATTTGGATATCTACCTGCACCCCCGCCGCCCCCTCTTCCGGGGGTTCTTTCACCATCCGGCGTTTTTTCTCTTTCGTTACTGTTATCGCAACAAATTTCGTCCTCTGTGTTGGTAGCCGATTGTTCGACCGCCAGTCTGGTCTGTGATGTGTGAAATAATTGAGAGAGAAAGTTAGTGATTTTTGATTTGCATTGAAAAAGAATTCATGCGATACAATGAGAATCACCTCTTCGAGAACGTGCTCGTACGACGGGGGAGGTGAGCTTGGTACCAGAGGCTCATTTCTCACCGAAAGAGCGTTCTCATCTGGTCCAGCAGGTGTGTCCAATCTTGTGTTCGGACTCATGAGAGCTTGAACGTTTATCGGTTGTTGATTTGGCTCCTCGTATTCAACGCTGCTACTCCGGCTGCCCTCGTGGCCGCCACTCGAAGATTTTGACATCTTCGAAAAACGGAGCTTGAACGGCGCCAGCTTTGATGATTTTATTCAAACGAGGTTTCGGAAAGAATTATCTACGGTGTAAATATCACTGGAGATTGAATCTCACGTGAAGGACAGCGGTTCAAAAATGCCGTTTACTAAAGTTCTTTCTTTTATTACAGAGAAAGCTCGCTAAAAAATCGTTTCAGGAATTTTTCGCGTTCGGAGAATCTGAAAGCAACAAATATTATCAGTACATTTTACGTCATTACTAAGAACATGAAGAAACAAATTACGTAAGGAAGAAAAAGCATTGTTACAACTGCAGCTGCACAGGTTACCAAGAGGATTATCTTCATGGTGACCCAGTAGCCAGAATTTGATTCTTTTTATCCAATAAAATCTGGGGAACGAAATTTTCGATATCCTGTGCACCTGCAGACAAGATTTCTGCAAACCCTTAAAGATTTCGAGCATCACCAGAAATGGAAAAAATCACGTTGATTAAATCGAAACAAATATAACGTCAGGTATAATGTCAATATTTTGAAATAATAATTTTATCCCCTAATCTAATTTTTATCTGATTCTTATTATATTATAAGAAGAAAAAAAACACTTCGCTTTTTGCTCCGTTCTTGCAGAAAGTGTATAGGATTTTTTTTTCTTCGTGCTTTATGTGGCCGGCGCGTAGCGGCGCAGATTTTTGATTAATTTTTGAATAATATATACTAGAAAAAGCTTGGCGAGGTGTAAAAAAGGAATAGAGCAAAAAAATGGGGGTTTATGAAAAAGAAAGATGTGAACGCCGCGATCGAACCTTAGGCGAAAGTGATGATAGGTGGACTAAAATAAAAGCTGTGGTATTTCTAATACAGCGTCAAAACAGACAAGGCGATTACCTTATTGATCGCAACCCGTGTAACACATGTTTCGGGGGTGGTCGGTGTACCCCAATACAGAAGTAGGAGCAACGCAGAAAACCGACGACGTAGTTAACGTTTAAGGGATGAATGAACGAAAACTGGGAACATGCTGAGTTTGAAAAAAATCAACAGCTTGCAACCTACAGCTTAAGGTGTGATAATATTGTCTACTCACAAAATTCTCGATAGTTTTCTACTTAGGGGTTGCGGAATTGTATCGTTCAGCTGGTTTAATTCGGTCACCGACGATACGCGGCTCTACCAGTCGAGGGCGGTTGCCATATTAAAGCTACCACAGCGCTAGTCACGGAGCTTTTTCATACCAATCTTGTACATGGAATTTTTACATCCCTATGTAAGGGTGTACATGGTCGTTTCGTACCAAAACGACCCCGTCGAATGCCGATGCACGAGATGCATCATTTCCGGAAAGAATAAGGAGCCGACGGATTAAATATCACTTTATTATTTCCTCGGGAAGAACGTTCGAAACAAAATAAGGGATGGAATCGCGCCAAAAGCTCAAGTAGAAAAGAAAAAACCTAAAAGGACGGAAGTCGCCGTATCAAATTCTTGAAAATTTATCGGAAAATGCTTACCTTTTATGTGGCGCTATAATGTCATTTGATCAATTTTTTTTTTCTTTTTTTTTCAATTCTGAAAACCGACTTGGGTACCGAATAATCGGATTATTAATTTCTATGGTCGCGGCGTCTCGCAGAGTCGATGGGGGGTAGGTCATACGTTAATTTGTAAAATCTGATTACACCTATCACGACATGTAAGAGCCTCGATCAAAACGCTGTGATATTCTATGGGTAATGTCTGTTAAATATAATAGATAGTTTGAGACTCTGGATCGCTAGAGCAGGAGGGGGTGAAAAGATCGAAAGCCTTCGATCGCGTTGTGGTCTCTCTAATATATCAGGTTCGAAATTGGACACCCTGTGTGTGACAAAGTGAAGAGTCTTGGCGTCGACGCTATAGCTGTGCATGAGGTAAAATGGGAATGAGGATGAGAAATGAGGATGAGGACGCGGTGATGATATTCTTATAATTAATGCAGTTTCATCGATCTCCGGGAACTCCATCATCTTGAGAGCTTTGCACCGCTAGAGACGAAGCGCGACACCCGGCCGCGGATCGTGAAAATTTTCTCTTTCTCTTCTACATGTCGGTAGCGACGTATTACGTAATATTAATACTTCCTCCTTCCCTCCTCTCCGCTTTCTACTCTACGCTCTACGACTTCATCTCGTCGTCGCTCGATCATCGCTCTACCGCCGATCGACTCTCCCCTCTCATTCCTTCATATATGTATATCCCATGTCGCAAGACTTTTGTACTCCCTGTGCAAGCTTTCGGTTTTTTTCGCAATTAGTGGAAATCTGCAGTATGGAAAAATAGAACGGCAAAAATCACCCCTAGCTGCTGCTATAAATGAATTTCATTCGATGGAATTAACGAATGACAGACCAAGTAATCCGGTATTCGATGAAGTTCTTCACATTTGACGTGAAAAATAATTTTGTCACGTCCAATCGCGACTGTCCGATAAAAGTTTATATAGTAAGGAGAAGTCTCTTGCCAGGAAATTCCCGCCCACATTAGAAACATCATATCAAAATACGCGTGTTTTCCCCATGCGAAAGAAGCATCGATTTCTATCTATATATACAGGGTGATTCACTCCAAGTGTCGAGAATGGGAGGGACTCAATAGGCACGAAGTCCCACTCCTTCAGCCATTCAACAACTAGAAGATTTTGGTCGACCGAAATTCTTAGGAAAAAACAAGATACGATTTCTTGGTAATTCTTCTAGTTGTTGATTAGCTCAAGGGGCAGGACCTGGTGCCTATTGAGTCCCTCCCATTCTCGACACTTGGAGTGAATCACCCTGTATACGTGCGGTGTACGTATCTGTACACTATACGAGCCGCAAACCCTTCCAGACTAATGTCCGATCCGACAAGAAGGTATAAAAGAAAGGGAAAAGTAAAGAAAAAGAAACTGTGGGTGTATACCCAGTCGATCGCACCCGGCGCACCAGCGACGGAAAAAAACAGAAAGGTTATATAACAAATGGAGAAAAAATGAAGAAAATAATGAGAATGAAAATAAAATGTTAGTAATGAAGCGGTGAATGAAGAAGAAAACGAGAAAATAAGGATATAATAAAAATATATAATACAGAAAACGCTGTTGCGCCAGGTAACCGCAGAACCTGCTTCGGGAGGGCTTCGGCAACAAGGTTTTGTTGAAAAGTAATATAAACGCGCAGGAATTTAAAAGCTCCTGTCTCGCTGATTTATGAATATTAAAGATTCATTTCAAACGTTCCTCATGCAAAATACCCATCGCGTTAGGTATAACATATTTATTTCGTTCAGAGGTTGATGAATAATATTTAATTATTTCAGCTGCAGTTCAAAAACTAATTCAATAATTCAACTCTCGGGATCGGGAGAAGGGGGGGTCCGAAAGCGATATACGTACGATCCTCATCGGCGAATGTGAAGTTGAATAAGTTATGCGAATCTGTTGCTGAATATTTCTCATCCCTGCGCCTCCCTCATTCAAGGTTCACAAGACTCGATCCAGAACTATTTTCTGACTCAACGACCATCGCGCTGAGGGTAGAAACTTTTCGAACCCTCGCCCTGCCTCCGATTGTAAATTACTGAATCCTGAACTCTTTAATAACAAAAAATGAGATCCCATTCTTGAAATAAAGATAAAAGTAAAAAACAAATCTTGCGAACGACGGTACTCGACGACGTAATTAACTCGGTCTCTGGTGACTCGTTGCTGTACATAATTCATTTTTTTTTTTTTCATCTCGTATTATAATTCTTCCTTTCGGTTTTTTCACCGATGAAAAAATAAAGATAAGAACAATTAATAAAAACACACTTTTTTCGGGGATATAAGGGGAGGGAGTGAAATAATCTTCGTATCGAATAAAGAACCTGCATACCTCATTCTTACCGCTCGTCGGGTGTTGGAGAAGAAGAAGAAGATGAAAAAAAAACCTTCCAACGCTTCTCGCTGTAGACAAAAAACTTTCCCTCGCGGTATCTCTAAGATAATAATTACATTACCCCAACCGTTGTCATAAAGATATGGTCGGTACGCACGGCGTTTTCAGATAAATTGGGTTATAGGTGTAGAGAATTAAATCACAGACAAGTTCGATGATCCGATCGTCTAAATTTTAAAAGAACGCTATCCAGATCTTTGCACCTGCACATAAAGTCGTAGTCCCTAACGAGTGCGAGGTGAAAAAGCATTGCGAATGTATAAATGCTCCGCAAGGGACGCACGCGGCCCCTTTGGTGAAATGGGTAAAGATAAAGGGGGCAGGAGGACGAAGGAGGGGGGTGAATATTTTTCACTGGCTGCATATGGGGGGGAGGGGGGGGGGGGGACGTCGTACTTCACGTCCTCACACCGCCCTTCGCAGAGGACGGTAAAATAGAGAGAAGAAAAAAAAATAAAAAAAAAAAATAAAGGGAGAATTTCGAAGTGGGAGTTGTGAGGGCAAAGCATACATATAGGGAGGGAAAAGAGAGAGGGCGGTTTGCGACTCGCAGCGCTCTATAACGTTGGGTAAATCGATGTGAAGCTGCGCGCAGAATACATTCTATACGTCTCTCTCCCTCCCTCGGATTCCACTATACCTCCCTTTCATTCGGGGGTTGGTTTGCTTTTCGCCACTAGTTTCCCTCGTCACTCAGTTCGCTTCGTTTCGATTCGCTCCAGTTTTATTCGCCCGACAGTTGTTCGCGGTCCGCCGATCGCGACCCAACAATTCTAAACGTTACCAAATTTTGGCACGTGTCGACGACACGAACCTACACCCGACAAATTCGAAATCCGTCGACGATCCGCCGACGCGCGATAAATGAATTTATAAACATATAATCGTACGCAAACGAACCGTTCAACCCTCGCTGAAAATATAACCGTCGCGAACCAAACGATTTCATCATTTCTAAAAAACAAAAAAAAAATTCAAGATTAGATTTCCGCATCGCACAAAAAAGCTGCAAGTTCTGAAATGCTGCGAGATATTCAACTGGAATAAAATCAGGTGATGTAATGCACGTAATTGTAACCGTAGGATCTGAAGACGATCTTGAAAAAAATATTTTGAATTTTTTTTTTTTGAAAATACCGTCTGCACCCCCAATGATTTTGCAAATTACATAACATCAACCTGCTCACGGTTGATTTTTGTGGTTCATTTTAAGTCAATTATATGAAATCTCTCAACCATATCCAAATGCACACGGAATATAATTGGGGTATTAATTACGTCTACGTAAGGGTGAGACGGAAGTGGTGCTTTTGAAATTGTCGTAGGATATACATTTGAGGCGCAGCGTGTTGTCTAGCGTAAACATAACACAACGTACGTGCTTACCATGTACATTCCTATGTATACATATACATATGTACAATAAAGACGCTGTAAGGGAAGAGAACTAGGGACTAAAACAATGATAATTACACCTACTGAGAGAATGTTTATTTGGTGTATTTGAAAAAGGGGCGGGAATCAAGGGGGGAGGAGGAGAAAGAGGAGGTCAGCAATAATGACCCAGAGATGACATAGTTTCGTTCAGGTATAGCTGAATAAAAATAATTCTCGACATAGATCTTATAAATCCAAAATTAAAAAAAAAACAGATGCGTATGGTAAAAAGATAATAGGTATAAAACGAACACCTGCGTGTAATTCTATATCTGAGTTGAGGAGGCGATTCGATGTTAATATTTGTATCGTGAAAAATGAATTTGTACGGAGAATATTTTCGTTACTTTTTTATTATATCTGCCGGTTGTATAATTTTCGCCTCATCCTTTACTCCGCAAGCAGAAGGCTCTTCCGATGATGTGGTTAAAGTAAGCCCCGGGGGCTGAGTTCTCGTCGTTCTCGTTATTATTATCATCATTATTATATCATGGTTATCATGATTATTAATCTTGCACGAGCTAAATCCTTGTTAATGTACACATACGTAAAACCCACATTGAATACGTATAATACAACGTATATCGACGATAATGAGCGATCGTCATTATTTCATTAGAGTTATCAACATCGTCATATAATCGAGGTGTGCGGGTCAGGGCGTACCGGAGCGTGCAAAATTTATGAATTTTTTTTTTTCTGTTTCCCCTCCCCCTTCCGTTTTCTGCCTGCCTCGGGTACGGGCAAAATGCAATTACCGATCGCTGTATAGATAATAATTATATACGCGCCGCCAAAAAACCAACGGAAATAAAATAACCCCCGATTCGTTGTTATACAGAGTCGCGTAGTAGCGTACGTTATAAAAATTCCCGGTATAAAAAACAGCTGCCCGCGAATGACCTAGATTTTAGAATTTTTCCTTTTTTTCTCTTTTCATTATGTTTGTTTCATTACATGTATACGTACCACAAACCTATATGTTGCGGGTACGTACATAAAAACAGTTCACTTTCAAGAGTTACAATCGCTGATAAGAAAAATAGCACGTATAATTGTTGGGTACATTATATGATTCCTCTGTTTTATTCTCTCAGTCAGCTATTCTGATTTTTGTTTAATTTATTTTGTTTTCCGTGATATTTAATTATCCTGATCCTGCGTCGCGCGCAAGGCTTAATATTATACAAAGATCCTGAGACGTCGCATGTCATGAATAGAGAGGTATATACAACATCGTATATAAAATGCATGCATATGTACGTAACTACAGTGGCAACAGGTAAAGCCGCGGGATTAACGGAAGGTGATTATATTACATATTTTAATAGAATGAATACAATTTTGCGGCGAGACAGATTTTATAAATGTGCGGGCTTATACGCGTTGTATAGATATTTATATACTATATAATGTAACCACATGAACACCGCGAGTTTTGCATAACTGTGGTAATTAATAGCGGTTAAATACCTGCACGAGTTCCGCGACTATATAATGTAACCAATTTACATACTTATATTCAATATACACCTATTTACGGATAAATATGTGAATATAGAGATATAAAGCTCACGGGGGGGGGAAGCAGCTTTATTGAGCTTTTATTTTTCAAACATCGATAACATAACCCAGACCGAAATCCCCCGCCATTTATATTCTTATGTCGAAAATTTATATCGTTCAATTATACCTTGGGATAGAGATATCTTTCCTTCGCAATATCCCGCGCCATTTTATTCATCGCGTACTTGAATTCGATTCGTTCGAAAATTCGAAGAACTGCGCAGTTGACACTGCACACATTTGTTGCAGTGATATTATGTGTCGTACAATAAGCTCGTACGCGCGTATAATTAGTGCATTTATGTATGGCGAGAATGAAAAGGGTTTACGGAAGCAATGAAACAATGCTGTTTGCAGGAATGTACTAATTATTAATACACGGTCGAATGAAGTTTATTATGGCAAGCAAACTGCGCGTGAGGTATACTGCCTGCCGACAATGCCGCTGACCCGGTTTCGCCGTTATGTCTGACATTCGCAAACTCAACCCCGATTTTCGTTGCCTGCCCCAAACCCCGTCAATTCACCTCACACCGACTATACATATACATATGTAACTTGTAATATATTGTAATCTGGTACAACATAATATGCTATCCCGTAACATTTTCCTTCCTTTTTTTCCCCCCACCCCTTTTGCTCGAGCTTTTTTTTCATCGCTAATTTTTTTACAACCTCATCACCGCCGCGAAAACATCTTCATGGATTTCTTTACTTGTAGTACAGTATTTTGCACACGTGCACTGCATCTGCATCGGCAACGTAATAGGTTCTGATTACTAGCAGCTAATTTGAATTTATTTCGTGTCCCTTCATCTGTATAATTTTTTTTCTTTTTCATTTTTATATGCTGCCCGAAGTAAGGGATGAAATATCTGATGTGAAAAAATATTCTAATGCGTTGAAGAACGAAAATTTTCGAGCAGTTATTTTCCGAACGGCATCAATTTCGGAGCGTTCTCTGGTCGGCTAGTAGTTCAGACCCGCGTTAGGTCAGCCGAGCGAGTGGTAACGTCCATTTTGGGTCAGCGCGACGCGGCGGCCCTGTCAGTCGAGTTATAGGTCAGGTTAGATTGGGTCAGAAGGGCAGGCGAGAATTGGGTGGACAGAGATTCGCCGGTTGATTAATTAAAATTGTTTTTTGCACAATTTTTCGGTCGTATTTAATTGATATTTGGAATTTTTTCGGTAGGAAAATATATCATATCGCGATAAAGCAGGAGGGGGAAATTTAATTAGACACTTATACAGAGCTTTTCAAGGAAGGTTATACGTACGTACAACAGATGAAGCGATCAACCCTCGTCAAGGAGGACTTTCAACGTCCAATCGACATGTGGTTTTTGATTGAAAAAAAAAAAATTCAATTCTGCGGTAGCTGGTTTATAATCTACGTCGATCCCGATGGACGCGAAAATGGGTGTTAACTTCCGGCGCACGTCCTGCATCGGGCGAATTTCCTCTTTGTTGGTTATCTTTTATTTTTTTTCTAGCTCTCGCTAATTTTTTCTCCCCCTTCCGCCACCCTACTAATTTTTTACTTTCGTATGTGGTCGCTGCGCTTGAAACAAAAAAACAAAACAAAAAAAAAAAGGGGAGTGAAAAGCAACATGTGCGCACATCAACCCTCCAAATGTATATTACGCTGGTATGCGTAATGTTTGTTCTCATGGCTCATTATTCACCAAAAAAATAATAACTTTTTCTATCCACTTCACAACCCAGTAAAGTCGAACCGTGGACCAAAACCTACAGCAGCTGCGGCGTCGACGACGGCTATTACTAGACCACGTACAATTACATAAGAAAATTCTCTCCATAAATCACATGAAAAAGAAAAAAGGAGAAAAAAGGAGAAAAAGACGAGCACGGCAAGAGCTATTATTGGTCGCGTTTTTCACCGGAACGATAACTTCAGACTTTTCCTAAAAATTCATCCCCCTGCACATTCATGAAATATTTACATAGTACTTTCTTTTATTTAATTTTTCACATAAAGATAAAGAAGAAAGAAAGAAGAAGAAAAAAAGTTTCGAGTTGCCGCGCGAATTCCGTAAATTAATTTACCGAGGTACTCAGATTTCACTGATTTTTTTTCTTTTCCTTTTTTTTTTTTGGTTTTGTTTTCTTGAAGGCTTCTCTTTTCTCTTCGTCACAATACGCCCATTCAATTACTATACACCAAGGGGTTCGTGACGACTGTGTATTATATAACGGTATAAAAAATAATCAACCAATAAAACTAGACTTCGAATGGCGTGCGATTGAAAAGTGTTAAACGATACGGACGTAATATAGTTACAGCCGTCTTTGTCGTAAAGAGTAGGTAATTTTCATTCTCTTTTTCTATCTACGAGCTATATAGAAATCCTGTGATAATCGATTTTTGCTTCCAGCTCCTTCCCGCCTCCCTTTCTCCTCGCGTTCAACACATATACGTATACCAATACCCATATATTTATTTTATACTACAAAACCGAGGTTTATGATGTATAGATCGTAGTAGCTGTGGTTACATAGCTGAAGAAGACGAAAGAGAAAAAGGAGTAAAATGGTAGCTGAGACAGAAGAAAGTGCTCCAAGTTTTCAGCTCGCGCTACTAGAAGTTCACCCGGAAGAAAACGAGGGCCCCCCCACAGTATACATATACGTATACTTACACTTACACATGTATAGGTCTCCGCGATTTTAAGGGGCTGTACACTAAGAGGGTCCAAGGGGCAGTGGGAGAAGGGAGCTGTTTTAGAGCCGATCAATAAAAATCTGAAGGCGTAAGGCCTTCTTTATCTCTCTCTCTTTTGTCTATTATATTCTTTGATATACTTTTCTTCTTTCATTTTATTATCATCGTCCCCCCCTTCTTCCCCTTCTATTTTTCACTCGTATAGTCTTTTGCGGTTTTGCAATCTTTTTTTGCTTTTTTCCTTCTGTTTTTTTCTCTTTCACACTCGAAATCTACAAGTACCTCTCATCTTGACATCTTCGAAACGCTCGCAATTAACGATTATATGCTCGGGAGCTGCGTCGCGCGATTTTTACGCGAAATAATATTCCAGGGTAGTTGAACGGGGCGGAGGGGGGGAGGTTATTAAAGGTAGGTAAGTCTAAGATGGGGAGAGTCACAGACGTTCGACGTCGCAAGAATTCCATCCCGGTCCCGGAGGCTGCGATCGGAATATGTATCAACTTCGGTATGGGTATATACATAGGTACGCGAAGGTATATATACGAGCTGAATTGCACGGGAGAGGTGAAAGGGTGAATGGGGATGAAAAAAGGGGCGGGGGGTTGGGAGTTTGACCCAGATCTGCCACCGGGTGGATGCCCTAGCGTCACTGGACTTGCATGACCTCGATAGATCTGCCCGGCTACCGAAGTATAGAACTACTATTAGGTGGTGCACGGACTGCGTCCCTATTCCCGTATCCTATTTCCCCATTTCCCAGTTTTCCTGTTTCTACATTTCCATTTCCATTTCACCGCTCGCAGTTCGCGTTGTACATACCTGTGCGCCTGGTATATCCACATTTTATCCTTCGCTACTGCAGCTGCAGTTCGCGTACACTGCACTTTTATAACATTTATAGGTACGTACCTACCTGTTTCACCTACTTCCGTTGCGGGAGGTCATATAATTAATTCGATACACTGCATATCTTCCTCGTAAATTTTATCACTCAGCTACCAGCTCCGTTGTATTCGTCCACTATACATATGAAATAATACGATTACCTGCAACGTCGAGCGAGTATTATAAATATGTAAATTTCAAGGAAGGATTAGGTGAAATCTGTACACTGTTATATCGAGCTGATATAAAGGAGATTGAAAAAGGATTTTTCCGTTGATTTAGGATTCGCTGCGATTTCGTGCTCGTGTTTTTCTTCTATCCAACCGAGCAAACATTGATTTTCGTGGGTTAGATTCGAAATTAAAAAATTGCGCTGAAAATGCTGTCGTCCTGACCCACCTTCAAAAATAAAGTTCGTATCCGCATGTGGAATAAACACGTCATAAAAGACTCGGAAAAAGGGCGAGACTCGAATATCCGTAATAATTTTACGATAGCGGGAAAAGAAGTATAAACGGCGAACAGCTACGGGGGTCTTGAATACGCCGAAACATTTCTCTTATATACAAGAGGCAGGTGAAAATAATATGGTGATATAATACGGCAATACGCCTATAACCGACGAAAGCCGAGGCGACGGACGGCGAGCAACGGCGTTTTCCTTGGGGGACAGAAAAAAGATGTGGAAAAAAAATGAGAAAAAAAAAGCGAAAGTGCGATTAATGGATTCCGTCATCCCCCGTGCGATTGACGATATGGTCGAGTCGTCGGGGATTTTGATGCCGGGTCTCGCCATAAGCCGTCACGATTCACGCTTTATATTTTTACGTAAGCGAGAAAAAGTAAATATGTGTATTATCATGTACATTTCTATTATCACAGGTAAACAGGAACGAGATCAGCAGGAAAATCAAGGGACAAGAAAACCGCCATGCCGAACAATAACAAAGGCGTTGTGATCTGCGGCTGCGGAGTAGCCCTGGACAATTTCCCAAAGGGTAGAAATATCCCCTGTAAAAATTGCGGGGCAAATGTTATCGTCGGAGGTAGCAAGGCACCGAGTTTTGCCAAGTGGGAGACACGTGACCGGAAATACAGGTCGCAAGAAGAAGCTGCATCGGGGACAGCCGCGGAAGGTGGAACTGGAAGCACCAGCTCTGTTCAAGGTGAACAGCAATGGCGGACCGAAAAGCACGGCGTTAAGCAAGGAAAACGTCTCAATACATCCAGGAGAACCAGAAGCGCCGAAAGACCGGACTCGCACTATACTTACATAGGTCAGTTTACCGCGGGAAATTTTTCGTCTCCGTTTCCATGCGGATATCCCGAGTAACAGAAATTCGTATCCGCAACTTTTTACACTGTCTTCACCACAAGGGGGTAACCGATTGTGAAATACTTAGGACAGACAATTTTGAAATGACATGAAATACTAGTGGAATGCTCATGAAATGGTATGAAATAGGCGTGAAATATGAAATGGTAGGGACACCTATACATCGAGCGGTGACCCCCTCGGGCTTAAAGGACATTTTAATGTGTTATGACCTCAGCAACACGGATCCGTCGATTAAATTGAGCTACGAATTAATCCCATCGAGATATCCTTCATTTTTCACTTTTGAGAGCGATAAATCGATTATAACTCGATCAATTTTATAAATAGTTCAATTTAGCTTTCAGATTCGTGTTCCTGAGGTCGAAATACGTCAGAAAAGTATCCTGCAACTGATTTTAAAAATACTTCATTTTTGGCCCAAAAATCGAAAAATTCCAAAGGGGTACACCTTAGATTTTTGTCGATTTTTGGGCCAAAAATCAACATTTTTTGAAATCGATCGTAGGACACTTTTCTGACGTATTTTGACCCCAGGAACACGAATCCACCGATCAAATTGAGCTAGGAATAAATCCTATCAAGATATCCTTATTTTTTCACTTTTCAGAGTGATAAATTGGCGATCACTCGATCAATTTTATAGATAGATCAATTTAACTTGCAGATTCGTGTTCCTGAGGTCAAAATAGGTCAGCATAGTGTCCTACGATCGATTTAAAAAAATGTCGATTTTTGACCCCATATTTGACAAAAATCCACCTAGATGTTTGTCGATTTTGGCGTCAAAAATCAACTTTTCATTCTGATAGGGTTCTATATAGGGGCTTATACGAGGGGGTAGCCTTGTGAAACACTTGGGACAGTCAATTTTTAAATGAAATGGTATGAAATGGTATGAAAGGGTGTGAAATAGTGCAAAATAGTAGTGAAATAGTTGTGAAATGTGAAATGGTTGGGACACCTATACATCGAGTGGTCACCCCCTCGCTTCACCAATGAATCCTTTTCATTTTCATTTGATATATATTTCTTTTCATATTGTTTCTGCGAATGAGATGAGTATGGTGTCGTATGAATCGTTTTGACATTTTATATAAGTGGTAAATTGTATTGTTCGAAGATTGGATTTATTCAATGTTTCGGTATGGGGTGGCTCGTATTATTCTAACGGCGAACAAAACGTTTTCAGATTCTGGTTCGAGTATAGTTGGCAATGGAATCCGAGAGAATGTTATTCCCGAAGCTTTGTACGCCAGTATCAATGGATCTCCAAACCGAACTGCCAATCCCAGCTTATTGTCATCGAATAACTTGCAAGGCAACGGACAGAATAGTCACTCCCAACCAGTTTACGCCATTCCTTCAATGACCTCACCACCGCCGACGTACGACGTCGCCATGTGGCAGGTCGGTACAATTATTTCATTCAATCAAATATAACAGCAGTAATACAATAATTAACAACCCCTGATTCCGCTCCGGATGTCAATCGGCAATTCTTCCATTCTGAAGAAATACCACAGCTGTGAAATATCGTCCTTACGACGAAGCCATATTTTTCATATTAGACCGTGACGATAAAAATGCAAATCTAGTAATAGGGAAGTATACAGGTAGAAAGGAATTACATCGCAGGCTTCGGGCTTGCTCACAAAAGATGAAACTCAGCGTGGAAGATCGGGTCCCTTAACTTTAGTCGGGAACCATTTCTCCCTTGGCGGGGACTATCTCGTCTTTTCCCGTATATTTCACAGTTTCGAGGCGCCTACGCGCACATAAATTGTTTGAATCTTCGCTCACCCCAATTCCCGGCTATTCCCCATTCCCTCATTCCGCAGGAACAGGCTGGCTCTATACGCGCCCGTTGCACGACCCTTAGGGGCACGGTATAACTCTCACGCTAAAATTTCCCACTAAAATCCTCGGGAACCAAAGAAAAGAAGAGAAAAATAAGAATAAATAATAGAAGTAACCGCGCGCGCGCGCTTTTCCACTTACTTTAAGGTTTTCTTTATTTTTCATTTCCTTCTCTATACTACATACAGCGACGCGGTAATATACACACGTATATCTTTCGACTTCCACAAACAAATATATATACGATAAACACGCTGTGAGAAGTTAGAAAAAAAAAATATATATATTCCGCTTGATCGGGCTCGCGAAAAATAAAGTTGGATAGATGTATAGAGGTATATTAAGAAGGATATTTTATACGGTCGCTGGAGACTTCTTCTTTCTTTTTTGATTCTCTTTTCTTTTTTTTATTAATTTTCGTTTTTTCTTCGACGTGCACCGTTAAAGTAAGACCACCTCTATCCGTGGGACGATAATAGCTGGGCGATATTTTCCGATCACGTATTCTGCATGGACGATAAAAACACTGTGGAAATAGCTCGCGGAGTATGATGATGACGAAGTAAATGGAAGGGGGTTTAGAAACTTGGTAACTTCTCGACTTGGCTCATTAGCTCCTTATAGCGTCGCCAAAGAATTTATGTTCCATTCCACTCAGTTTAGCAGGAGAGTTTGAGCCAGGGACTACGGTATGAGCTATATAAAGGAGGCTCAACGATTACCTTAGGGTACTACGTGCGGTCGTTGTTTTTGGTTTTCTTCGGTAACCACCCCCGAAAATTTTGCCCGCACCGAGGCTCGGGCACATCAAAAACCTTCTCTTTCCCTGCCTTTGGGGAATTTAAATAATGGGTCGTCTCCTTTTAACATTTTACCACCAACCCCCCAGCCCCCTCCCCTCCCCTTCCGTCGAACTTCCAGACTACGTAAGATATTCTAGTATAGAGGTTACTTTCCCGTTGGTAAACGACTTTAAAGGAATTTTGTAGGACGTTTTATAAGTTTTAAACTCACCCTCGGGGGGCCGGGACAAAGACAGTCGACGATTTAGCCACAATTACGTAAATGGACTTATAACAATGATCGTAAACTGTTTATCCGAGAGCGCAGTCGATCAAAATCGATCGATCGATCGTGTTAATTAATTTGTTATTAACGTTTCCTCTCAGTCGGGCCTCCCGCCTTCTTACGAGGAGTACCTCTGCCACAAACACGCCGTTATTTCACGATCGCATACGCCGCCGCCACCGTGGTCAGATTCAACGCATAATATGAGCTTGGAGGAACGTCAGCAGGAGCAATCAATCAGGGAGATTTTGAGCCACTTGGCAAATTCCCACGCCCAAGTGATGACCCAACTACAAGCCCAAGCTCAAGTTGTTGCACAGACAAAGCTTTATAACAATAAGTTACAGACCTTAGGGACTCGTCAACAACAAAGGGTCCCGAGGGAGTCGACCGTGCCGTCCTCGATAACGGCAGCATCGGGAACGGCGACTACGTCAAATCTACAATTATCACGAGATCAGGCGGTCAGGACACAAAGAGCTAGGACTACAACTTCAAGGTATAACAGCTATCTGAATTATATATTATCATTATTTATAATTCGGTACACATAGACATGGAAAATCTTTTGCTATTTCAATCGCGCCATCTAAATTTAAAGGGTTAGTATATAATTCGCTATTCCTCTACCCTCGATGTAATTAGATACCCTCTCTTGATTGGATCGGTTTCTGAAATGAGAACGAGTCGCTCGTTTATACGCCAGAACAAATCGGATCTCTACAGACGTTATATCAATATATCCAGTGGGCCCTGCATTGTGTACTAAAAAATTGACTAGACATGCTCTCGTCCTCCATGAGATGAAAAATTGAATTAGGAGGTTTTTTTTCAACTTTTCATGTACCTCGTTTTCTTTTCTTTTATTTTATTTATTGTTTCGTCGATTCATCACTCACGTCATATTAATAACAAATATATAACATCGTTACAGATCACAGAGCGAGAGTCGGGCTCGCCAACAGCGAATCGCTACGATGTACGAAGACGGTGCATTTTGTATGGAAACTACGGCGATTCAATCGGCCTTTGAACATGGCGTAGCATTTTGCAGTCTCATGTAAAAAAAAGGCAATCATGAAAAAAGAAACTGAGCTACTCCTGCTGCGCTACCATATATGCAATCAAATCGGAACCTTCGTTTCCCCCATCTTCCGAATCTCCCCGTTCCAATGCAAAGTATTTTTTACACGAATACTATTGTATATTTACGCCTAATATACCAAAGCGGGCTAAACTGTTGGTGCACAGATCGATAAATCTGGGGTGACGACGACGTCGTACGATTTTTGTGGTTTTTGTATTTTTTTTTTCCCCTAAATTTCCATCCATACTTTGATTAATTATACTTTCACACCGTACGTAGAAAAACTTTATCTCTAATGTACACTTGTCTGTCCGCACGATGCGCGATACATGACGAGTAAGGTTTTGAAATATTCTCAGTAACTCAGAGATGTTCGAAAATTGTGAGAATTTTTTTTTCCAACTTAGTTTTCTTCAATTTTTCTTATCGATTTGATTGAAGAATTTTTGAAAAATTTCTGCGCGGTCCGTATGAAGGTGCCAAATAATTGAATTCTCAGAGTTCTGTGTGCTGAAATTCATTTCAACTTTTGTTAAAGTTTTTTGGTGTTTTCCGATAATTTTTTATTAACTATTTTTGGCATACGAGCAATTTTGGTATGCCGCCCTTCATATTCAATTGATTCTGATCATCGCGATCGGAGTAATGATTATAACATACGGTGAAAAATGTTACTGTAACAAATATATTATAAATGTTAACCGAGTATATAATAGTATATATATATATATATATTATATTATAATATGTTATAATGAATCATATATGATATTTGATATAGAAATTTACATTAACGTTTTAGACGTGAGCAAAATAGACTGTCCTAACGGCATACAAACATACAGTAGAGTGTAAAGTTGGTGTTGAATAAAAAAGAAAAACCAAAAAACCAAAAAAAATAATAAAATAAGTAAATTGAAAAAAATAATTACATCAATTAAAGAAAGATTATATATATATACATATATATATAGAATGAACAAAAGTGTTACTTAGAATTTATTGTTAGTATTAAATAATTAATTTATTATCAATAATATCTAATATAAAATTATACGACGGTATAAGTGACCGCGAAAAAAAAATGTTATATATACATATATGTCGATTACTAATCAAATACGTGCAATTCCGAATATCCTTAAATAAAAATAACTGCAGTCAGGTATTCAGAGAGAAACCTACCCGGCTCAAGCCTCAGCTTTTACTATATCTACACCCAAAGTATTTTTCGTGTAATTTATTGCAATCGGATATTTATATAAAACTGATCGAACTAAGATTTGAAAATGAAAGAAACTCGAAGAAACTATCATACATAATAGGCATTTAAGTTGTGCGGAAAATTGTCACGTTACAAAAACAAGAAAAAAAAAATCAAATAAAGTGTATGAAAAATTATAAAAAAGAAACGAAAAAAAAATAATTAGCACAAGCAATATAAGCGAGTGTTGCTATAGAGATATTTGCACTACCATATTTTGGTACTGTAGCGAACGTGTGATAAATTTAATGGAAGTTGTGAATAAATAAATTGTACATGAAAATTGATGAAATTGAAAGGGATACTCAGAAGTATCTCTTTACATATGCAACATTCTGAAGTGTGTTCGGAAATTGAAAGAATTTTGATCGATAAGCAATAAGAGAATGTGGTAAAAGTTGATTGTAAGAAATTTACAAAATTGCATTTTATATACACGAGAATTATCATTTTCTATAAAATAGCATGCGAAATATTGAGAGAAGGAATATTAAAAAAAAAAACCAAAGGTTTTTCAAAATTCATGTTATCGACTCACTTGATTTTATTGTTGACTTACGGCGTTGGTACATATTCAATTATTATAATAAGCGAGCCGCGATGCATTCGCTCGATTTTTAATCGTTCAATTTATTGATTCAATATACGTCAATTCTTTGAACGGAAATATTTTCTGCGTAAATACCTACGAATAATATATGATTATCGAAAAATGAGAAACGGAGCTGCAGATTTTCCTAGCATAAAGTACCTGCACACGCGAATGCAAGCAAGAAACATAATTAAAAGTTAATAGGATATGACGGAGCGTATTATTGAAGTACATAAAATATTAAATGTCGTAGGTCGATATGAACATGAGTATATAAGAAATAATATTATAATAATGATAACGCATTTGCATTTGCATAACGCATATGCATATGTACTAGGGTGGTCCTTATTTTGGATATTTCCAAACTTTTGAGTATCAAAATTCGGAAGTATCCAAGATAAAGACGACGGTAATATGCACATACCTATTATAGCGAAATATATTATTGTGAACGTTGCGTTAAGATTAATTCTACTGCGGACCATATTTGATAGACTTACCTAAGATAACATGACGATGAATATTCAATTTTAATTAAGATATTGTATTCTCGAAAGAGGGAAAGGTGGCACTTTGAAACAAGTAATTATCTCATGTTCGCAATTTAATTAAACCCGACTTTTTCATTTTCACAATTTTTCAATACTAACGTTTCGCAACATTTTGCACGCACCTGTACGTATCCTGTAGGCAATTCTCTATAACTGTATGATAAATGAAGGAGACAAATAGGCAAATGGAAAAATGAATTTAACGTGACTCAATGCTCATATCCATGATATTGGTAATTAATTTTCTTACGCGCCGCATGCTGTCTTGATGGGAGAAGGAATAATATAATAATTAATAATCGTGTGTAATATCACCGCTGCCAATTACGAAACAAAAAAAGAAATGAATAAATGAAAAATAATTACAAAAAAAAAAAGAGATGAACAGAAAACATCAATATATATTTCTGGTAGTTTAAAAATTCCAGAATTAAATCGTACGCAATTATATACATTTATGAATATTAATCAATGTCACATTTCTAAAATGAATGAGTTTGAAAATAATGCCAACTTTAATAATGATCAATCAGTCAATTCGCGCAAACTGCAGGTGATCATGATGATAATGATTATGATGATGGTATAATTCGTAAAATTGAATTTTTTACGGATCTTTATATAATATACATAACTATATATTGTATTTGATTCAGAGTTTAATTTATGCATTACGAATATTGTTAATACGATAATGTACGCGTTATTTACAAATACAGAATTATCATTCTGTAAATATGTAAATGATGGGACGCATATTCAGTACATCATACATGTAGTGAGCTGATCTGCAGAACTGCAGTTAAAAGAGGAAGACTATCTTTAATATGTTAGAGACATTATACTATATGTTGTGTGTATGATATATGTTTAGAGGACCAAATACATAGTCTACCGATGTGAATTAGATGGTTCTTAATTAATTTCCTCATCATCTCGAGAATCAAGCACCTTGTGGGATGCAACCGTAATTTCTCAAGAGCAACATTTGTGTGCCCAGAATGCGCCCAGATGACCCGGGCTCGCTCTGCCTCGGTTAGTGGCTCCTAGGTGGAGGGATGTAAAACTGTGAGTAAAGAAATGGAAAGAGATCGTGATCTCTAGCGCCCCCGTGAATCGAAAGAGTAAACTGAAATAGATGTACGTACGAGTTTTCACATCCTGCCATACGTTTCTGGGTTAACTGTAAAACATCTTGTTGTCTATTAATATACTTAATAATCGCAGAGACATAATAGTATTCGAAAAGTGAGTGTGGATTTATATCAAGCCGTGTTAATGTACATATCGGATCGACCCAGAGCACTAAAACCGAAATCCTTCCAAACTAAGAGTCAATATACCTAACCGTTTGACTGATTTGCGAAGTCGTCAGGTAAGCCAACAAGAAATGTTCGCATCCTCCTCACGTCCACATGTCTGTATGAGGAGGGAAAAGAAAGAGAGATACTGACTAGGAACCCATAGCTGAAACTTCACAACTATAGCCTAAACGCAACGAAAATCATTTGGAAGATCTATCGGTACATAATCGCGTACCTAGAAATGTCGACTCTCCGAGAATGAATCTACTACACCCATTTACAAACGTGGGTACACTTTCTTGAGAGCTAAACAGCTTTTGATGTAATCGCGGATATCCGCGATGCACCAGATGTTACATTTTCACTTACCCCCCGTTGAAACTATTCGCACACACCGTTATGTGAAGCCACATAGAAAGCTTGAACCATTGCAACAGATCCATCAACTTTCTCTGACCATTGATACAAAAACAGCTAGAAGAAAACTAATTACAGTGTTTAATAATCCTTTGATTCGCTTCCAGAATGGCCCGCGGACAACAGAAACTCCAATCGCAAGCAAAAGCAGCTGACAAAGCTGCAAAAGCGAAGAAACAACAGGGGCACAGTGCCAATGATCAAAAAAAAGCTGCCCAGAAAGCCCTTGTCCATGTCTGTGCTGTGTGCAAGGTAAAAAAGAGGTTTAAATAATCATATAATTCTATTTACTATCTAATGCAATTTTTTGCTCATGATCACTGTTTTCGACAGAAATGAAATGAAGCCTTAATTCAATATGTATTATTGTTATTACACAGGCGCAGATGCCAGACCCCAAGACCTACAAACAACACTTTGAGAACAAACATCCGAAGAATGATATGCCTGAAGATTTGAAGGATGTATGAGAGTGGGGACTCCCAATAAGCAGAGGAGAGGATCAAGTGATTGATGGGTTTGCGTGGATGAGGAAAGGATAAAAGAACAGTGGGCAGGAGGGACAGGGTCACACATCTAGCCCAGAATAAACGTAATGACATTACAAAAAAAAAAAAATAATAACTTTGACAAAAAAAAGTGGTTGTATCTTTGAAAAAACAAAAACGCTCATATTTCACCAACTCACCCAAATATAACACATCGATCGAATCACGCCGAACTGTGATTCATGAAAAAATAAGTAAATGCAATTTATCCAATTAAAATAGAATAAATCAGCTCAGGCACGTATCGCCGTTTTAGAAAATGTCGGAACAGAATCGAAAGAGATGCAAGTCGTTTCGATTTCCATGCACAATCTCACATGACATGAGTGCATAAAAATTATAAATCAATTTTACATTTAGGGTTAAATTATAGTGTATGATGATTGATACCCCTACGTATAAAGATTAAGAATACGAAATAATTCTTTCATGCTTATTGAATCTATGACTAAACAGATTATTATGAGTAGATGGATAGATAGGTGAATAAATAAATATACAAAGAGTGAGGGATGAATGAGGAAAATTTGTCATCGAGTCGATCATTGAATAAGAGATTCAGCTGTAGATTACCGCATATTAGAAGCTTATCATAATTTAAATTATTTAATAATTCTAATCGGCGGAAGGATTTGGCGACCTGGAAATTTGCTCCTTAACGTTAATATTTGAGACATTTTCCTCAGCAAGCGTTTCGAAGTTTGAAAGTACTAAAACAGTTTGAACTGGAAATGGAAATTCATGGAAAAATAATACGCACGACGAATTCCGCTCCTGCCGATACAGGTGCTGAGTCGAGGAGGACCGATAATAATCCCTAACGAATGTAAAGCTAACGAAATAATGAAAGATAAAGTAAATGATCGATTCATCGGTAGTGCCAAAAGATAAGACAGTATTAAAAAGTGAAATAATCAGAGAAAAGTAATCAGGAGCTGAATGCGTCGTCTTTTAACTTTGCTATCATACAATTAATTGTTAACGATGGCTCTCATTTTAATAATTATGATATCTATCGTGTTTTTTAACTGTTAATAAATCGTTTAAACATAATGTCGACTTACACATTTATTCCCCCGCCTGCGAAAAATATCAGAATAATCCGCGTTACGCAGTGTTAGTTACTCGGATTGCCGGACTTCAGGCGCTTACGCGTCTGACCAAAGCGAGGCTTTACTACTGCTTGGAGTTTGGTCGCGAGTAATCGAGTATCTTCTGGTTGAAACTGAATAAACCTTGCATATACGACCTGGAGTTCAAATGAAAAGGTTTTGACAGATGATAAATTAGAGTGCCAAGAGTAAATGGCAGAGGTCAAAGATTGACCTCTGAGATAGCGCGTAGAACCGATATTGATGCTGCTAGCAGGGGTGGTAAAAGTAAAAGTATTACATGTAACTATAATTACAAGGCCTGCGAGTGTCGAAGTTTATATATTAAGAATAGGGACATATTTCAAGGAATAAATAATAATCTCCGTTGAAAGTTGAAACGCTCTTAAAAAACGAAGGCAAGGTTACTAAACTAGGAAATTCTAACTCGTTCTTACAATTATAGTCAACAAAACCGAGGCCAGAAATCTTAAGAAACCGCGAGTGGTCTGCGTTTTGGCTCTCCCAAATTTGACACGCATCAAATTTGTCGGGCATTAATTTCAAATGTCGATTATATATGTTCACTCGCAGCGAGTGAAATTAGCACGGTTCCAGGATCACAAGAAACACTATTCGAACTTTGTTACACGACAAATTCTGCAACAGCCAATCATGATGAGGCGTATCAAAGCTAGGCATACTATTCTGCACGTCAGAAGATGTAGATCTATGCGAATTACCCTTGAAATGAAAATCCCGGTCGAGGCTTCAATCTCTTTGGCGAAGAGAACATCATAATTGTTTAGAGATTGAGCACGACTTCAAGTTTCGAATTTAACGTTTAAGGCGAAGATCGATAAAAACTGATATCTGGGACGCTGTGAATATTACGCAAGGTTTTTAGTGTAGCACCTGCCAATGTGCTAAAAAACAAATCCGTACAACATTAGAACAATCGAGAGGGGTCATTCGAGATAACCCTGACATAAATAATAACATGCATATTAGATCATGTAAATTACATCCTATAATTATTTCCTCCAATGGTAGAATGAATGATCGCGGAAACATGGATTATATAGGAAGACTGCTGCGGCCGCAATTAACAAAGAATCGACGTCGAAAAAAAAGAAGAAAATTTTATCATAAAAAGCACATATCAGAATAATCATCATGTAATTTTCCAAGAACAGCTTTGCTCAAAGTTTTCTGCACGAGCTATTTTAATTGCTATTAATTTAGCGGGCACCGTCCTAGCAATTTGTCAATGTGAATAATCTTAATTATGATGTAGCCAAAACTTTTATTCATACGAATTAGAACTGCGCCAACTAATTATCAATCTTAAATTCTCAAGGCTGGACATGACAGATTAGAGAGAAAAAAATTAAAAGGCCGGACGAGGGCTCAATACTAAATTTAAATATCTTACATCCTTGCGATTATAAGTGTTTCTTTTATATCCGAAACCTATCATAATGAATGTAAGATTTTTTATTAATGACGGATGAACAATATCGTTGAATCAATCAAGAAACTACGATGAGGGGATGAAGAGGAGAAGGGGACCCACAATTACATTCGTGCCTGCGGTAATAAGTCAATTTGTTTGTGCATTTTGGAATAAGATGAAGAAAAAAAAAAGCAAAGAAAAAAATGAGAAGGAAAAGAAGAAAGAACTCCCGAACGATTAATACGGTGTATGTATTTAAAAGAAATTGAACGCGCGTTTCCATTGGTCCTGAGTTAAACGACGATTGTCGAGCCTCCGCAATCCATAGGATGGCCTTTGACTTTTGCTGTGTCAGCGAATAAAATTGCGCGTTTCAATTCCGTTCCGTGGCCTATGCCAATCAGTTTTTATTGATATTAAGTATAGGTATCTGTCTCTCTGTTTCATCTCTCTCCGATCGTGTACATGGCTATCGACACGTACATAGGTATCTAACTAGGTGTACATATGTGTATCTGTTCCGCGAGCAACACGTCTACGTGAACTTACGCATTGCTCGTAGTTATTCAAGGACCACTTCGATCCGGCCCGCGGATCACTTCTTGTGATTAGAAGAAACTCAAAAAGAATTGATGCTCATTTGTTCGTTCTTGCGCCATCCAAAATGATGCCTTTTTTACGTTTTTGCCATTTTAAATCTCTTCCTGATTCACGTCAAACTTTCAACTTCTGATCCTTTCAGTCGGAGAACGTAAATCGATAAAAAAAAGAAGATAAAGATTCGGAGAAAAAATCTACATTCTACAGCAAAGTTACTCGCTTAAGATTCTGATAAAAGTTCTTCGGGTCACGACCTAAATATGCGACGTGGATTGGGGGGTCTTGTCAGGTGGGGATATTGTCCATATCGGTATAGATGAATCGGGGCTTCGGTTCTAATGTGGAGTTTCGCAATCCCTGGTAAAATTTATACCATATTAGTCGAGAGTTTCGTAAGAAATACGTTCCGGCTGATAAGTTCACACGTACAGAGCCTCAAACTCAAGTATTGATAAAAAAAGATTGCTCGAAAAATTCGCATGTGGTGGTGCATCCATTCAAAGTTTCAAGTATGTGATGCGATAGCAATCAATGATTCGTCAAAAAGCATGAACTATGGCGTTCTCAGATATGAATTCGCTCGGAGTTGTTACCAGGCGAGTTGGTTGCACCATGACAAGTATAAATATAGAGGAAGGTGTGTGCCGGTGCGATCGAGGTTCCGATCTCCTATTGGTCGAAGAGGTTGGCGAGCCTCCGGTGACCGGATTGACCTTGGCATTCCCTGTCTTCAAAGGCGCCACTATTGCAGGCTCTCGTTTTTGCAGACGTTGGTGGTTTTATCCGGTTTCCCCGGTAGGGATTATCTGCATCGTCGTTGTCGTCGTCGTCGTCGCTGTCACCACTTACTTCACATACCTATAGGTATATGAGAACTATGCTTCTCCCACGGGACATAAAATATAATCTGAAAGAATTCCCCTCTGTATGGAATGGGGAGAATATCTTTCCATGACGGAACAATAACTATATGACGTCGTTAGCATTGAAATGTATATGAGAATACCGTTAAACCTTCATATTTTTCTCGATGAATGGTCTACGGAAAAAACAATATTTTTTACGCAACAGAAGTTGTTGTTACAATATCGTCATCCATGCAACATCCTATAAACATATGAGTTCAAAAGTTTAACAAAATAAAACAACTGTATAGTGCAATGTTCTTATGATATCGTGATCGAAAATCTATGACAAGAAAAGAAAAACTGGTGTAATAATTTTCCAAACTCAACTAATTGGCATGACTTATACAATTAGTTAGCCTTGTTGCTGCCAAAAATTAATCTTGTATCGCTATTTAGGCATGCGGTGCAACCCAACTACAGTTTTTGTCTCATGCATTCACATTTTTCATCTTTTTACTTTATGGATATTTTTTTACTTTGCTGTCTGCCACAGAGAATACCGGATAATTAGCCTGCGCCTGCACATACAGTGTAGTGTAAGATATAATAATAAGTTTTTGACAACGCGATGTTCAAGGCAAGATTGATATCGCGTATTTATAGTTCTCACTAAAGTTGCAAATATATCGTGTAACGTGCATTACTTCGCAACTATATACGTGAAAAAGTTCTCGAAAGACCACAAGGATATTTTTTATTTATTCTTTTTTTTTTGCAGAAAAACCGACGTGCCTGTATTGCAGTTACACATACACATTCCTCGGGCATGTAAACGATTGCGAAGCCGCAACGCGGTTTTTTTTTTCTTTCCATACGATATGTGCTAAGTGAAAATCTATAGCTAGTTGCGATTTTTGTTTAGCGATAAAATCACATGATTTATGCTCAATAATTTGTACAAATCGTTTATTTGAAGAACGTGTCGATTGTCACAGTCGCGTACCTTTGTACTAACATTATCGTCATAATTGTATCGATCAAAAGTCAACAGCTCAACGTGTGTTCTGCACCAACGGGTATAACTTTGGATAATATTAATCCTTATCGAATCCGATCACGTCAGAAGTTTATCGAACCGGAGCATGCGCATGTATAGATAGATGTATATGTATATACCATTATACCTGTATGGGTATATAGATATAAATGGATACGATCTGCAGGCTTACGCAACATGAAATCACCTTTTCTGATTCGTCGAACGAGCTTGCCGTGCCTCCGCAGCTGTTTGCATCACGATGACTTGCGATACATATAAATAATAATTCGCCAAACTCGCATCAAGTCCGAGGGTCAAACATGCGCCGACAGATTTCAGATATATTCGTATAGATAACTCAACTACCGAATCGCAATAATTTTTGCAACGAGTTTAGAAAAAAAGAAGCGGATGAAAAAATAATAGAAATAGCGAAGGTGGTTTTCTGCCCACCGTGCCAAAGTTTAAATTTACGACGTAAATATCGGGTGTATAGATGCAAAGAAAATTTCGTCACGTGATTATGACAGCCGTCAGCTGCGTTTGGTATATAGCGGACATTGACGTACGTTCTCACTAGACAAAAAAGAAAAAAAAAAGTAGGATCTACGTTGTTTCGTTTACAGATATTTAAAATTTTAAATTCCTTCGGTCCTTACGTCGATACTTTTTTTTCTTACAACTTAACGGGGGTCCAAATAACATACAAATAAACATCCGTATTATGTTCTAAAACTTTCGAATTACGCCAATACTGGGCGAACAAGAAGAATAGGGAAAAAAAAAATTATAATAATATTCATGATAATAATACAATAAAAATGAGGTTACCTATCTACGAGTATAAGATATGGATTGAATTTCACTCGCGCAGTACAATCAAGAGTCGCGTTTTATTTATTCGCAACTGCAGATTATAATATACGCGTATATGCAGCTCATCACCATCGTATAACCACATTTGTATTGTACTAATTACTCAACTAACGTCGTGTCTTCAGCAATGAAAGAATATTCTCGAATGTTCTAAGCGCAAAGTCAAACTATAATTTCCTGAATAATTATCTTTCCGCAAAAAAAAAATGTACCTTATATTATATCCATTACTGAGGGATTTCAATGTAGCGGCGTAGCGTATTCTATAACCCGAATAATTAGATACTTGTAGTTAATTACTACAATAATTAGTCCTAACCAGTTGAAACTGCTTTCTACTATAGAGGCGCCTCATAAAGTTTAGTGACTCCAAGTTCCTTAACGTGTATACATGTATTGTACGCGCAATTGTTAGTTACACAGGATATGAACTAGGTCATCTAAATTTGAGTGACTTGGTACCACATGAATTGGAGGAAAGAAAAAAAAAGAAAAAAACTTCCGCTCACGTGCGATCACGAAAAACCAAAAGTAAAAAATATCAAATAAAAAAGAACGCGCTCGAGTCAGGTGATAGAAGTTTTTTGGCAACATTTTTATCGCTTCGGATTTAAATTTGGCATTCGAAATTATCACGGTATAAAGTATAAGGATAAAAAAAAGAAATTGAAGAACGACGAACCACATCGGTGTTACAGGCGTTGATATAAATTTTAATCTACAACCGTCTGATGCAATGATGTTTTTCAACGGCATCAGAATGTTCGAATATTCAGCTAAAACGGAAGAGATCAGCTAACGCGAATTGCGCGGCAGTTCGTCGAGAGCGGTAAACTTTCAGATAGGCGCCAGGGGCGACGGTCACACCTCTTTTATCTTTTTCATTTGTAAATTAATTTCTTGAATTCTCTCTCGATTCCGAGTAACTGTTAATATATATCGGAAACGAATGAGGTTTCGCAAAATAAAATAACGACGACGACGACATCGTCGGTGAGGATGATGACGAGGATGATGACTATTATGAAACGGGTATGTATCCGTATAATCATAATGATGACTCGACCATTGGATACGTTGGCCTGCACTCCGCGATTCCGAACGCAGATACCAGAAACAGAGAAGCTAAGCGGGGCGATCCGCACGGTCTCTGTAGATCTCCATCCGGGGGAGCGGTCGCCTTTCTCTTCTACGATTGGTCCACCTCAGACGAGCCTCCGTGACGCGGAATTCCAATCCTCACTTCTCCCACCATATTATATCGCCGACGTACTACTGCAAAACCGTATTTGTAAAGCGCACACTATAATACCGATACGAGTTTCAACCTTCGTTCATACTACGAAACGAGTCTCGCGGTGCTGCGCGGTACAACTTCAAAACCATCGTTCATTTCATGGGAGTGAATAACGTACACGTGTCAAAAGACACGTACGTACATGTATCAAGACCATATGTATAAAGGGTGTCTCATTTGGCTTGAAAAAATAGGAAAGATCGATCACTCTCCACATTCATAAAAAATAAATAATTCCACATGCACTTGGATCTTCTCATCTCCCTTGAGCAAAGTTTTCAGAACCCTCTCTGTTTCTTGGTAAATTATTTTCTCCTCCCCTCTTTTGCAGGTTTCTAAAATTCGGACACCCGGTGTGGAATAATTGGACGGTTGGGTTGTTTTGTAGATCGGCGGCGCCGCGAGTTTCGCGCACGATATATAACACCGTCAACTACGTCGTCGACGTTCGATGTTACATCAGATATATACATATATACTCTATATACCTTATGGTACGAGTTCGATTCAATCGTTACCGATTAACCTTATTGTTCCCCAACAGATATATACACCCATGTGTAGATAATATTTTACACATACGTATAGGTAGATCGTATAGCGCCATATTTTATTTTATTCGTACGAGACGTGAATATTATACGACTCGAAGTTACGTTTTAAATTGAGGTCCCAGGAAAAATATATTGACGAGTTCGTGACACTATTAGGTGTAACAAACCGAACACGCACGATCTGTGTTCGAATATCCGCACAACCATTTTGCGCAATTACAATACATGCTGCACATGTGACAACAATAAAATTATAAAATTATAAAATTCATCTGTACGTCGATCCATCCGTTCGTAATACATCTGATTATCACGGAATATAATTATGCCCAATATGACGAGATATGAATCACGATAGTATAAATACATATGAGATAAGGATTCGACGATTCGATTGATAATTTTATTTTACAACCGTGTAGTTAGAAAAATTGATAAACATTTATGAGACATCACTCACCTGGATTGAAATAAAAAAATCCTAAGATGACTTCGTACTTACCTTATATGAACGTGTATTTTATCCCGACACGAACGCAGTTGCAGATATTGGAAATGTTGGTCTCGAGGGACCGATTACATGTGAGTCGGGAAGGATCAGGTGGCATACAACGTAGAATAAATAAATTCTTCCATCTTTCATTACCTCATGTATAATCAGCGTGTCCCGATTATATAGTTGAAATATAATATAAAAAGCAGATTAGAAAATTGTTTACTCCATGTAATCGTTCGTTCTCGTTGTTATTCGATTTTGCCGGGTTGCTGCGGGTACGCAAAAATACAAGGCGACGAATAACAGAGCGAATCGATCGAAGAGACATACATCTAGAAAAAATAAAATGAGAGAATGTCGATAAAAAATAATTACAGAAAACAAGTCAAAGCATCCGGTGATTTTGACGAGACTATTTCCCCATGCGTTGAATCGACCACTCCTGTTGGCACAATGGACATCGGTTATTCTGCTTGACCCAAAGTGACATGCAGCAATAATGAAAGGAATGATTGCACTCTCCCCATACAACGACGCAGTCCTGTTTTCCGTAGAAATCCTTCTTGCTTTCGGCTTGGCACCGAAGACAGGCGTCTGAAATCAGAAAAAAAAGACAAGAAAAATGAGGTAAACGTTTTTGAAAATAGTCAACGATTGCAGGTTCATTAACGATCAATTTCACCATAAGAGTTTCACTCGCATGAGAAATTCGCGTATATTATACATTGCATAGAACGTGATCGTCAGAGACATCGGTGTATTATAAATCACAATAAACAAGGCAAAGAATGATATAGGGATCTGTTCCATCTCGAATTACGATCCGCTGGAAAGTTCCAATATGTACAATATGTCCGTAACGATCATGATCATCATATACAAACGATCGTTGTACAGCACATATGTATATGACGCCGCCACTAATTACACCGATGTAAAACATAGCGGCGTATTTTCAAATACATTGTCTTGTATTATGCGGTACGTGCGTACATATGTAATTGACATATTACTACAAATGCGATGATTGATCCAAGTATTATTGCACGTATACGAACGATATGTACAATTCATTGTTCGCGTCGACGTCGCTGTGCACCCAACAGCCAATCCGATCCCAATCGATCTTTGACGATGATTGCTAAAACTTCCATTCTCTATATAAATTACACGACATATATACGGAGGATGCGTATACACTCACATGCGTGTATCGATCGATTATTGATAATGTAGGCAACAGATTTTTTCTCTTCTTTTTTTAACAATTATTTGACGACAACGACGACATCAACAATTACGCGATGATACCGCCGACCTCGACAGCCTGACCCGTTCCAGGGGGCCCCCTTATGTTGACGGCGCAGGTCAACCCCTATAAGATGATCAATGATCGAGCCTTTCGATCAAAGTGCGTACAATATATGCCATATCAAACTAATATGTTGGTTATACACGTAACGTCTGTCGATTAGTATGATTCCAATCGTTGTAAATCGGCGACTGGATCCAAAAGGATGCCATCATATAAATTTGCGTCCTT
Organism: Athalia cordata; assembly: GCA_963932425.1. Taxonomy (NCBI): domain Eukaryota; kingdom Metazoa; phylum Arthropoda; class Insecta; order Hymenoptera; family Athaliidae; genus Athalia; species Athalia cordata. The sequence continues at coordinate 6,613,467 of OZ010627.1, forward strand.
CGAAAATTCATTGAAAATCTGCTCTTCGGTTCACGAATGATTTATGCGATAATCGATGCAATATCAAATGTGGTTTGCGACGACGACGATGATAATGATAAAGATGACGATTATACGGCGCACTCGGTTTGTCAGTTATTTAATCGTCGTGAGGTAGATCAGTTTCCGAAGCATGCAAAGTGATACATGACATAATATTCATTCATCTCACATACACAGTAAACAGAGTGCATCTGTATACGTATATTTGGATGCGACGACGATACCAGCTATAATAAGCGTAGGATCTAATCCGGTTTGTCACTATATACATAATCGGATCGTTTATTTGCTAGAATTTTCAACCCGCTGCTCTGTCTGATGTGGAGAGTGGAGATTATTGCCTCTATGTTGTATCACATATGACGTCACTGCCGATACTTTTTTCCTTCATTTTTTTTTCAGTTTCGGTTTCGGTTTATTTATCACCATATCGTCACGTACTATACTGTACACTTCAGATTACCATTAAAGTAAAAGAGTTTTTTATACGAAACCATCGAATCTGATTATACAGAATGTGCGGTTGCATATCATAATATCCCATTCACTTTAATTCGACGGGATGACATTTGAAATCTTACATCGAACTTGTAATACGCGATTTCTAATTGACACATAAATATTGACCTCGTTATGTTCTTACTCGCTAAGGAATAACCAATTAAAATAATTACGGCCATACGAATTGAGGAGATAAAAATACGGTGCACATCCTTATCACTGCAGTTTCTGGTATAGATTTCACCGTGACCTGGGTCAGCTGGACCACAATAATCGGTTGAAAAAATAAGGAAAGAACGAACCAGCTAAAGATCCTGTCGAATTATCGTTGCGAATGTTTTTTTTATTTCTTCATTTTTTTCACTGACAATGAATTTTTTTTCAAGTTCGATCCAAGAATTGTGTGTAAAGTAGTAAACACTTTGCAGCTGTTAAACACGCGCTTATCACTCTGGATTAATTACAAATCCTAGCAGTATTATAATTGCCATGCTATACTCGATGATGAATCATTGATGTTTTCCCACGAAAGAATTATTACGTTATAACAAATAAGGTTGTATAACCGTAATACCCTGCACACTGTACTGTACGTACATACATACGAGGCATGACTTTTTTTTATCAACAAAATTTTTTATACGTTTATTGTTAACGCAAATAAAAATACCAATATATAATATTGAAGAGACAAAAGAAAGAAAAAAAATATTATGTTAGAAATGCATGATATACGATATAATTCACGTGAACGCTACATGCACTTTTATCTTTTTAGCGCATATCAAACACAATGTGAAAAAGATGATTCAAGATTTATGGCACGTTACGGTATCACACATCGCATTTAGATTTTGTTGCTCGCATTCTCCCTTTGACGGCAATAAAAAAAATTAAAAAAATGATAGAAAAATAAGTGAATAATAATTCAAAGAAGAAACTGAAAGATTAATTCTATTAATCGGCGAGATAAAGAGAATACCATATCCTCAATGAAAGTATATCGATCGATTCTGAAATTTACGAAGGGTAGAAACAGAATAGATTTTCGAATCATAGGCCATGTAAATATACCTAGAGAGAAAAGTGCGTTAAGTTTTATCTGCATGGATTCGAAGAGGATGAAAAAATTCCATTCTTCAGATTTATTGACAAAAAAACCAGAGATATATTTTAATCTCTGGTGCTTACCTATATATACGCATATGTATAGTGCGTGGGTGATATTATTCCCGAGGGGGTAACCGCTTGTGAAATACTTGGGACAGTCAATTTTGAAATGATATGAAATACTATTGGAATGCTCATGAAATGGTCTGAAATAGTGTGAAATGGTATGAAATGTTTTGTTGCAATATGTTGTGACCTTCAAGAACACGATTCCGTCAAGTGAATCAAGTTAGGAATAAATCCCATCGAGATATCCTTATTTTTTCACTTTTCGAAGCGATAAATTCGCGATAACTCGATCAATTTTATAGAGAGATCAATTTAACTTGCAGGTTCGTGTTCCTCAGGTCAAAATACGTCAGAAAAGTGTCCTACGACCGATTTTAAAAAATGTCGATTATGCGGTACGTGCGTACATATGTAATTGACATATTACTACAAATGCGATGATTGATCCAAGTATTATTGCACGTATACGAACGATATGTACAATTCATTGTTCGCGTCGACGTCGCTGTGCACCCAACAGCCAATCCGATCCCAATCGATCTTTGACGATGATTGCTAAAACTTCCATTCTCTATATAAATTACACGACATATATACGGAGGATGCGTATACACTCACATGCGTGTATCGATCGATTATAAGGTATAAATGCCCTTTGGATTTTTTCGATTTTTGGGTCAAAAATGAAGTATTTTTAAAATCGATCGTAGGACACTTTTCTGACGTATTTTGACCCCAGGAACACGAATCCACCGATCAAATTGAGCTAGGAATAAATCCTATCAAGATATCCTTATTTTTTCACTTTTCAGAGCGATAAATTGGCGATAACTCGATCAATTTTATAGATAGATCAATTCAATTTGCAGATTCGTGTTCCTGAGGTCAAAATACGTCAGAAAAGTGTCCTACGACCGATTTTAAAAAATGTCGATTTTTGACCCCAAAATCGACAAAAATCTAAGGTATACCCCTTTGGATTTTTTCAATTTTGGGGTAAAAAATGAAGTATTTTCAAAACCGATTGCAGGATACTTTTTCAACGTATTTTGACCTCAGGAATACGAATCCGTCGAGTAAATCAAGCCAGGAACAAATCCTATCGAGATATCCTTATTAGTGGAATACTCATGAAATGGTATGAAATGATGTAAAATAGTTGTGAAATGTGAAATGGTTGGGACACCTATATGTTGAGTGGTTACCCCCTCGATTATTTCTCTATTTATATATTTAAATGAACTACACTGACAACTAAAAAGAGAAAAGTTTATTTTCGGATCCTCGTGAAAAGCGGTGCGAACTACGCGTTGTCTGTTACATATGCATAATTCGTCGGCTTTGGAACGCACAAAATATCGAATCGAAGATCAGGATCCGCCGAAACTTGGCCAAAAAAAATGTCGAGTAAACAAGGGAAAGGGTAATGGAAAAACAATGACCATGTTTTAAAAACTTTGATTTTTTTTTCACATTTCGACGCGGAGAATAAATATCATATACGAATACCGGCTAATTCATCTGGAAAGACGGTGAGATACTTTTTCCAACACGTGCATGAAATCGGCCTTTTTTCTCGCATGTAAAGTGGATGGGAAATTGCTCATTTCTCGCATGGACTTCATTACCTCCCTAGGGAAATAATATTACCTCCCTAGGACGAAAATGGATTTTCCCTTCCTTCCCTATCTATCTTTTTGGTAACGAAGTGCGGAAAAAGATTTTACCTAGAAAAGGATTTTACCTGGAAAAGGATATTACCTCCCTAGGAACGGAAAATCCTTTTCCGCACTACTGAGGGAAGATATATTTCCACACTAGTGACGAAAGTAAAGGATAGGATTTTTTCACTTTCCACACTAGTGACGAAAGTAAAGTAAAGCACTTTTTCACTTTCGTCACTAGTGCGGAAAGTAAAGTTTCACTTTCGTCACTAGTGTGGAAAGTGCAAAAATGCACTTTTTCACTTTCGTCACTAGTGTGGAAAGTAAAATTTTACTTTCGTCACTAGTGTGGAAAGTGCAAAAATGCACTTTTTCACTTTCGTCACTAGTGTAGAAAGTAAAGTTTTACTTTCGTCACTAGTGTGGAAAGTGCAAAAATGCACTTTTTCACTTTCGTCACTAGTGTGGAAAGTAAAATTTTACTTTCGTCACTAGTGTGGAAAGTGCAGTTTTACTTTCGTCACTAGTGTGGAAAGTGAAAAAATGCTTTACTTTACTTTCGTCACTAAAGTGGAAAAGTATCTTCCCTCACTAGGGCGGAAAAGGATATCACCTCTCCAGGGCGGAAAAGGATTTTCCCTCCCTGGGGCGGAAAAGGATTTTCACTCACTGGGGCGGAAAAGGATTTTCCCTCACTGAGGCGAAAAAGGATTTTATCTCACTGAGGCGAAAAAGGATTTTCCCTCACAAGGGCGAAAAAGGATTTTCCCTCCCTGGGGCGAAAAAGGATTTTACCTCACAAGGGCAGAAAAGGCTTTTCCCACCCTGGGGCAAAAAAGGATATTACCTCTCCAGGGCGGAAAAGGATTTTACCTCACTAGGGTGAAAAAGGATTTTCCCTTCCTGGGGCGCAAAAGGATTTTACCTCACTAGGGCGAAAATAGATTTTCCCTCACTGTTTATTCGCATGAAAAACGGGTTCACTGACTGAAAGTTTTTGAAAAAATAACTCACAAAAAGGCCTTTTAATTATCAATAAATTTTGTTCAATACTTTCTGACGATAGGACCGATAATTTTCGAGCTAACGGTTGGTGAAATATTGCTGGAAAAAAAAAAGTAGAAATTTCAAAATTCCGTATTCCTGAAACCAAGAGTACAATCGAAAGAGTACGAGATACGTGTAAGTTTCTTTCGGTCAAATTACGTATAGGAAAAAATAATGAGTCAAATCGAAGAGGTCAAAGTTCACGGGCTTGTCGGTTTCGCGTGGAATACCCCATATAAATATTTTATAACAACTGAGTGTTACGCTGGAATAAAAATGTATGAAAGAATGTGCATGTGATGTATATAAGTGTTATACGTATACGTTTAAATTTAAACGCGCTTTATACGTATAATACCTACGCGTGTTGGGAGTTACGCGCAAGTTAAACTATACGTGCGTATCGTCATGAAGATGAATAGATTTTTAGCATCTAATTATATTATCCGTGCATTACATATTTGCAGACTTCTTCTTTGCTAAAGAAATTCGTAAAGTTCCGCGAATTACCATCAGCTATACAGCGAGATACGACGAATAGGATCATAATCTCATATATAAACCGTTTCGCGCATTCATGAATTTGTTCCTAAATAATTAAAGTTTCTCCCGCTGCAGGTATAACATGGAATTATATTTTTAACCTAGACATTTTACAATAACAAAAATAATTTTAATCGATTTTTCATTCGCCTTTTTCTTTTTTTCCCGCCTTGCATGTCCGCGCTATATACCTACCTATAATACGTTACAATTATGCACAAAAATATTGAGAGAATAACAGGAAAATCAACATATCCTTAAATAAACTTTAAGCGATAAAAGAAAAGATGCGCGTATGACAATAAGGATCTTCATTATATATTATACAATGTGCAAACTGGCTGCTGGCTTGCCGAAAGAGAAAATCAAAAGTAAAATACATCTGTGTACCTGAAACCGCGAGTGTGCGTTACGTGCTATATAAATACAATGTGCAGAAAAGAAAAAAAGATGATGCAAATTCGAGAAAAAAAAAAAGAATAAAAAAAAATTCAGACAGGACAAGAATAGAACATAGATTACAAGCGAAAGAGATGCGCGGACGCGGTCTCAAAATACGCATGCATTTAGCGACAGCTCATCGTCATCACCCGTTTCGTTTCATTTCGTTACTTTTTTTTTTTTTTTGCTATAGATACCGCAGAATGTTAAAAACTTGGCTATATACCATTGCTAAAGTATGTACTATCCTATCTCGCTGTAGACGTACTGGAAAAAAAAACTTTGACGTGTAAAATTCTTGAGATTTTTTTCTGATTTTTATCCAAAATTTGTACGCATAAATACATTTGTGTCTGTCTATATAGGTATATTGGCATTTATGGTATTTGGAAATATCTAAAAATGAATCACCGAAGAAGGAAAAAGGAATAAAAAAAGAACCCAAAAAAAGGAAAAGATTGTTCAATATGTATATTGGAGTTCTGTTGATGCATCGTTCGTCTCTCGGTATATTTCCATCGTTCTGAAACTTTCGTTATCTTATTTCTGCCGCAGCGGGTATGCAACCTGCTATTACTGTATAACTATACTATACTGACAGTGAGATACGGAAAAGTGGCGGAAAATCTTGAGGGAAAAGAGGCAGAAAATTTACACGGCAATTCGAAGTGCACGGTCGAGTCGTACACGTGATAATATAGAGTATTTTCAAAAAATGCCATATCAGTCTGTACCGAAACCGTATCGATTTTTGCCGAGAAAATAAATCTAATATTTTTTCTCGTATATGAGATTTCCTGGTTCGCAAATGATATATTATCCCAAGGACATTATCGATCATTATTTAAAGAAAATAAGAAGAGGAATCGAAGTAATAAGTCGAAAATTTTTCGTCGGCTTAAAAATCTATTAGAATTTTAAATTCTACTCAATAATTACAGACGTCATATTATACGCGTGAGCGATAATGTATTTAGGAATCGTTTAATTCTTGACGGATTATATATACGACGGTCGCGTATGTATATGTTAACGTTCAACTTTTGGTTACATATGTACAGATAACCGTGTGAAATTATTTTTCATTCAACAACATTATTATACGTTACACACTCGAAGCTTCGAGCCAAAAATATTGAACCTTCACTACCACGTATGTAATGTTGGGAAAAAAATAAAGAAACATAAGAAAAGAAATGAAAGAAAAAAGAAAAAGGGTTGAAGAACGAAAAATAAAGTTAAGAACCGAGTGCAGAGTATGCATGTATATAGATTTAGTAAAATACATAAGAGAAAGATGATGATGATTTTCTGACGTAACAACAAAGGTTAGCTGCTAGTGGTGATGTTCCTCAATTAACTTGCCTCGTGTCTTTCGCACACATCACCCACATGTAGAAATACGTATAGATACAGCGTCGTCGAAATGAATAACATGAAAGAATTAATGACCGATGACGTATTTATAATTTTATAAAAGTCCTCAAAGTTTTTCCGATTCACCTCACACGTGAAGGTATATTTTGAGCGGATGATCGGATGAATTATATATGAGAAAAATTAACTGACGAAGACTAAGATAACGGAGAATAAAAGTTGAGATAAAATTTTAGAACCCCTGATCCACATATCGTGCCATATCTCGATCTCTACGGTATCGTAAAACTCGAAGAAACTAAATGACTATATTGCACATCCGTAAATAATGATTTAGCAAAACATTACATATGTTGTTTGTTTTACACCTATAAACATACGTGCGTAAAAAGCGTGTGTAACTATAAGTAACGTACATCCACATAGCAGGTGGTGCATTCTCAAATATTTCCATTCCTACTGTATAATACGCTGCGGCGTTCAGCAGACATGGAAGTGCAGGAAATGAATTACTAAATTGAAAAAAGAGGGTAGGGGAGAAAGAAATTCTATATAAAAAGAAAGTGAAGAAGAGACAAAACAGAAGAAGAACAAAAAAAAAAAGGAACGAAAGAAATTTCCACATCATATTATTACTTGTATGCACACGCTTTATACGTATCGTATATAAACCTCGTCGCGTGATGACGACGTACTTCGCGTTTACCTACACATACACACGTGTGTCGCGTTCCCCCTGGATAGCTAGGAAGGAAGGAATCGAAACGACGACGCAGCGTCGTCGTCACGTGGTAATACGCGGGTTACATATGTGTGAGTGACGACACATAGCGCGAGGGCAGTTCGCAGCAACGGATGCCCTTCGCTGATTTTGAAGGTCGCGAAATATAACCACGCGACCGTCGGTCACGCCCCTTCTTATTTTTTTCATTTTTCCTTTTTTTTTTCTTCTTCATATCCTCTCACACTTCGGTCCTCTACGTCCCCATATATCGATATGTATCTATCCGTCTCTATAATATATCTGTAATTCGTCCACTTTTGCACCACGTTAAACACGTATATATATTGGCGATTCGCAAGTCGCGGATCGCGATATCACATTTGTATAACGTATGTAGACGACGCAACAATTATTCCCAATCAATCGATCGATACACATTTGTGTAACCGACGTCGATCTCCACCGTATAAATGCTGCGTATAAGTGTGTCCACGTACCGTCGAACCGACTACTCTAAACTTATAACTTCGTAGCGCAGGATATGCGAAGAGCTCGGCGATAGCGGAGAGTCGAGATAAGAAACGAAATTAGTTGGGAATGGAACCAACGTACGGTTCAAAAATACATTATCGCATCAGGTATATATAATTTGTACACCCGCACAAGAAGAAACGTCGAAACAGAAGGATATTCATAACTTCGGTTATGCAGGGACATATGACCTCTATGACGTAACTTTAAGTGTGTCACAAGACTAGAAGAAAAAAAAAATGAAAAAAATCTCGTCAACCCCCTGCAGAGTGAACGAGATTCGAAACGTACACCTTATATATGTTTCGATACAATCGAGCAGGTGACAGACAAATTATTGAGAGAATTTGCAAAAACGAACACGAATGTCCCATTCCCTGATGCAACGTCGTACTTTATATCACACCATATTCCGTTTTACTCCCAACTCTGAGATTGTAAAGATTGCATTAGGTATGTAGAGATAGAGGAGGCAACACGTGAAGAGGGAATCTGCAGCGGGTAGCGAACGCGTTATGGGTGAAAAATTGCATGAATCGCACGACGTATATACGTGGAGATATGCAGGTAAGGTATAGACGTAGGATGGATATGCTGGAAGCCCGAAGGCAGAAAGGTTGTCGGCTCTATATAGCCGGTGAGTTGGTGGTCGGTTGGTTGGGTCGGTTGGTTGGTTGGTTGGTTCTTGTTGGGTAGTATTTCCAATCCTCGCGATAAATTTGCACGGCGCACGTCTACTCCCCACCACTAAATGAAAAAGAAGGCGGTGCCTGAAGTCGAGCCCGCGGAGCCGCGGACTTGTATATAAAAGACATACCCCGCGATCTGATTAGCAAACTTCCAAACACAAAGCGTTCAATTTTTCTGTCCCGGTATAATAAATTTAACCGCGTTTGGCTTCGCAAATACCGTTTAACGTACGTTACATTTATTTAATTAAATTCGCGACGCAACGAGCCAAAGATTTTCGACTCCAAAGTTACCGCTTCTGCAACGTCGAGTTGGTTACTTGTGTTATTAAAAATTTTGTTCTCCAAAAGGTTCGTGAATAAACAAACTGTAATATAAACAAACTCAGCATAATCGATAAATGAAAGAGATTAAAGTTCGCCGTTTCATTCGTTTTGATTCGCGCGCCAATCACAATGATATTGTACACATGTAACGTATCACTCATACACGTGAAATAATTCATTCAACTTTTTTTAATATACGCGTATATGATCGTCGTTCTCACACGTACCTTTGGTCATCGAACGTATAATATCATCTCGAGATTCCATGTGCCACGGGCAGGGTGCTAATTGATTTGCGAAGACCTCGCCAATTCGCCAATTCGCGAACTCGTGACCTCACCTATTTAACCCACTAAACCGTATAACGATAAACAGTGCCCGGTCGATAAAAACGATAACTCGCACAACATTTTTAACGGTACTTTACATAAAATCATATAACAAAAAAAAAAAAAAGTTTCATTGAACGATATAATAATCAACGTGACAGTATAGGTGAAATTCTCACTCGCAACGAGGTTTCTCAGACGGTAAAATCACAAACTGTCACAACAAACCCACGTGCTTGAGATTTAAAAAACCAAAAACCAAAAAAAAAAAAAAAAAAGGACAAGTATTATGAAATAATATTAATACACATAAAATCTTAAGGTAAATTAGTTTCAAAGTGCGGAGAAAAGAGAATCCGAGGATTTCTTGCGTACATCATATTTTGAAGAAAGATAAATTTCGAAGATGTCATCCTCCCAGAAGAAGCAGAGTCTCCAGCCATGGCCGGTGTGTCTAATGTTTTCAAAGTCAAAGGTGAGCAATTGAGTCAATAACTCTTACATAATTATACCCCTATTATAGAGCGGGTACGCATGAATGAATTTCGTCGGAATTTTCGTAGATAATCCCAAGATAGTGATAACGTGGAAAAAATACGATTACATGATCGAAGTACACGAGAGCCCCTTCGATCAATTTTTTGCGTTCACGCTTCGTTTATAGCCGGTATGATTAAATTGGATGTTTGGAAAATTAAATCGCGTATATCTAAATTACGAGTTACGAGTCTATGGTTCCAAGATGCGGGTGGTACATAGGTGCACATGGATGTATGTGCACATAGTGTACATAACTGTACATATGTAACGCACGTATACATGGGAGACGTCTGTCTGTCTGGCAGTCTGGCAGTCTGGTTAAAAAGTAGCCGCTTGATCGCCGTGTACAATTCTACGCCGTTCGTCTACTTTGCACAGTTGACTCTCTCGCGACTGGAAAGTTCCACTGACTCCCGCCACCGACCGACGCCGACGCCGACGCCGACGCCGACGCCGCAATCCGCAATCTCCTTCTCCTCCCTCTAACTGTCGAACAACCCATAATTCCAAATTCACCCAAAAAATCGATGAAAAAAAAAGAACAGAATGAAAAAACTGATTGAGAATTAATTATTGAACGGGGATGAAGATGGAACAACCCTCTACATAACGTATAACATGTCCAGCCACTATGTATATAAGACGACACAAGAAGCAGATAATAATAATGATGATAATAATAACAATAATTAGTAATAAAGTATGCATCCGTGAGAAGGAGGATGAGGACGAATCCGCAACGTAAAAGTTAAATCTTGCAATTATCTAGCAAAATTTTTTCATTTATTGTCAGCAAATATAACTAAATCTTGTACGCGATTTCACTTTACTGGTTTTCTCTAATCGGCAACTTACTATACGTTTAAATACATGAAAAGTTTATACTCCCGGCGCTGTGCAGCATCTGCATAAAATTGCTGCATATATTCATCCTCATTTATTGTATTACATAATTTATTTGGTTTGAGAATTTTATTTCTATTTATGTTTCGTTATCTTGTCTTTCTATTTGAAAAATATACAAAACAAAAAAAGACGATTTCTTTCTGCAGACAGAGGTCAAACAAAGGTGGCATTGCACTAAGTTGCGTCATGTGTTGCACTAAAATACGACTATATCTACCTAGATAAAAATAAAATCAAATCTAACGGAATGCCCGAATAGCTATACTTTTGGAAATGTATAAAAAAACCTTAAAAAAAAATTAATCAAAAAAAAATGTGCAATTCGAGTAGATACGAAATTATATCGTCTCAAAACACTTTCAAAGAAAAATGAAACTTCCGAATAGAATTAATCATTTTTTTTTTTTTTCAAAAAGGTTCATTTTAATAATAAATTACTCGACATTTGGAAGCAGTTCAATTTCCCCATTCGGTCTTTATTCTTTGCGCGCTATATAATAACTGTGAATTGGCATGAATGATGCGAAAAAAAGAAAAAAAAGAAGAAAGAAAAAAAGAAATGAGTTGAACAAACAAGTTTTCCCGAATAAAGTAAATTCCACTCTAATATTAGAATGTAAGGTAATTCTATTTTATGTATTATATACGATAAATAAACGTTATGTTAATCCGACAATAATCTTACTATATATGCTGTCGACCGTTCAAACCGGTTGACCGCGTCATTAAAACACCACCTGACGACCTATGCGTACGGCATATATGCACATATATATGATATGTAGAATAATCGAAAGTCTATAAATAAATTTATTATTATTCAATGAGTATGTATGAAAACAGAAATGAATGGATTAAAGAAGATGTTCGAAATTTCGATTTTCATTACATCAGCTGGTCCAGCGCAGCATCATTTCAGGAACACTTTACTTATCATTATCTATGGAATTTCATTGAGAACGTAAAACAGACGTATCTAAACGCGCCAAAATCGCGCACGAGACTAAACCCGAAACTGCATGTCGCAGCATATCTCACGAAAAAATAAAACAAAATACATGTCGATACATCAATTAAAAATCGCGTCTCATTTGAAAGTCCCACCAAAATTTACCTTTAATTCGTCGCACGTCTTATGTATAATCTTTAACTTACAACGTAGCTCCTGTTTACTTTGTTTGTTTTTTCTTTTTCTTCTTTTTCTTTTTTAATCTATACATTTCCTTCGATATAAATTCTTCTTCTTCTTCTTTTTTTCCCGTATCGTTAATTCAATGATAATGTAATATTATGTCAACGACGTATGTCTGCTGCACGTTACGCGTTTGTTTGTGGATATGAAGAAAGAGAAAATAAAAAAAAAAAAAAAAAAAGGTACAAAATGAAAATAAAAAAAATATGTTTATACATTCATCACCTCACGTATTATAGATGAGTGCAGGCTATTTTATGTATACTATAATATATGTAAGTCGCCGATGATGCTGCAGCTGTAATAACGCATCGAATCTATACTGTAAAAAGGTCATATACGCTGAACTATGTTATAAACAGCTGCTGCAATTATACAATTTTATGGCATTTGGAGATAAAAAAAAAAAAATCTTTTGAATCGTGGATCGATGAAATCTATACAAATTATGCAGGTATTAAATGAAGATACATTTTTTTTTCTTTCTTTCTCTTTTGATTATAAAATAGATAAATTGCATACCTATAATATGTGTGTGTATACCGACTTTGTACGCCACGGAAATTTCGCCTACGCGTTATCATTATTCGCAAGAGAGAAATCGATACATCCGCGCGTGCCAAATATTATACTGAAGCGCGTACTGCACGTATAACTGTACCTACCGATGGGATGGCTTGGTAGATCCGGAGAAATATGTATAAGAACAGAGAAAATGTACATCGTCATGAAATTGCGTGCGCACAAGAGACTAGCTAGGGGACACCGAGCATCGCGTGTACATAGATATTTATGTAATTGCAGTGTATGTATATGTATCGCATGACCAAAATATATACTGCACGTAATGCATGCTATATAATGTATATAACATGGAAAAAATATCATTACCTCTAAGAGCCGCACTATACAAATTTTGCATAAATTTGATCCGCAGACGATCACTGAAATCTCACCTAGTTTGTCCGAATCACTTGAATTTATTGATTGCGCCAAAAATATATAGTTGTATCTATAGTACGTTTAATATACATGTAGGTAGATCGGCGTTGCGTAGGCGTCGGCGAGTCTAATTCAACAGCGGCGCGTTGCACAGAATGATCTGCGACCGTCTGACGCATTTTGGAGAAAGGGGTGGTAAAATAAAGTAAGAAAAAAAAAGACCAATGAAAAGGAAAAAGATCGACTGTGTAAGGCTCAGATTTTACGGCTGATTGTTCGTAAAGAAATTAAGTTTTCGAAAATAGATGAGCAAATCTTGAGGACAGTTACAACTGTGTCTTGCGATTACGAATATTGTATAATTTCTTTTTGCTTAATTCTGATATTGAAAAATTATTTATAATCGAATACACGTATAATGAGAACGTTTATCCAATATCATAATGACGCAAATGATACACGCGCCGGTTGTTTTTCTTTTTTTTTTTTTCGTAAATTTTTTTTCCATCATTTTTGTTAACCGTTCGTTTCTATCACGTTTTTTTCAGTGCAAAGTTGTCTGCCTTGATAGATGGCGAGGGCAAGGACGCGGAACCGCGAGAGACGTATACATATTTATTTATTCGGGCAATCTGTTCAACTAACAATATATATATATAGTATACTCGGTTATCGTACAATAAAAACAAACTCATCGCGAATTTTCACTCCCCTCGAAATAGTCAAATTCTTAATCAAGTTAAAAGTTGTGCAACAATTTGAGAAGAACTATGAGAGATAGGTATATTATACTTTGCGAGAATTTGAAAACACGCTCATTATTTGCTATTACAAAGACATTTGACTAGAAATGATACGAGAAGAAAAATAAGCTCTCTGTGTGAGATTCGATGTATTCTCGAATGCGTCATGCTTATGTGTCGGAAGTCCGATATGAAACCCGTTAGATCGTCTCGAAAAAGTTTGTCGATAGTGTAAATTAGTTATACTATAATAGATATCGTAGCAGCTGGCGAATATGTATCACGATCTTGACATTTCGTTGGAATTCAATCCCATCGTGTTCTCGCGTCAATTCTCATACGAACGTTATCATCAACTGCGGGCATTTAAAAGTCTCGCGCGGTTCAAAAATTAAAGTCATCGCGGAAGGGGTTAGCGCCTGAGTTGCTGCAACTCATCTCACACGAGTCTAGAAACGCCGCGCTCGATACCCCGGATGAACACTAATCGCGACTTAGAATTAGATTTTTTTTTCTCGTTCCGTCAAAGAATTGATAAAAATTTTCGTTTCTTTTAAATCGAGAGAACAAAAAACAAATTTATTCGATTTTTCAGAACACGAATTATGTTCAGAGAATTGTTATTGCGCTGATATAATAATACTATATAATTGATATAATAATATAATATGCATGTTATAGTATTTGCTACATGTTTGACCTGAAAATAAAGTATAATAATGGAGGACACCCGGATTTATCGCGTTAATAATAAAATAATAATAACAATATTATAAAATAAGAAGAACTCAAAGTTCGTCATAAGCAGTTGACCCTTGGATAGGTTATCGTTGTAGCTTTAAACCCATTCGAGGGGAAAAGTCATTTGATCGAACGTCTGCAACGGCAGCAGCATCATGAGAATCTTATTTGTGTAAAGCGAATTGTGTGAAGAATGTAAGTTGAACCCGAGATTCAAACCCTGCATCACGTTCGTAACTCTTTCCCATTGGTTAATTTCATTTACTTAGATATCGAATAATAAACGCTCGACAAAATCCACGATAAAAAAGACGTATAAATACCAAGATTCAACACATTCACCCTTCAATCCATTGACAGCTCTCTCTTTACTCTCAACTAAATCAAAACTACGCGCGGTCGGAACCGAAATTATCCATAACTACAGGTACACAGGTGCGATTACGAGCCAAATTAGATAAAAGAGGCTTTCCTTTTTATGCATCTCTGAATATATCTGAAAAAGAAAAAAGTGTCTGAAAGTGTGATATGTGATCGAAAGAAAATTGTGAATTTCTGATTTCTTTTTTTCTCTAACTCCAATTTTTCTTATTTTCAGGAGCGAGGAATCCTCCCGCGCCAGTACACGAGGGTTCCAACGATTTCGAGATCGGAAACGGCAAATTCAAATCTCGTTGCCGATTGCGCGTCGAATACGACCCTTGCAACGATCCCGAGTCCTTTCACGAGTCAACTAACATTGTCAAATGACAAAAGGAGTCCGGAATCGGTTGCGGAATATCCAGATCAGCCAGCTCATTACTATGCCGACAATTTATTGAACAATCAAAATCTGAAAAAGGGGCAGATTTACAACGAACAACTTCAGCGAGAAGAAGACCAAGACGCAGATTACAAACAACTAGATCCGTTGCTACACGATCACGGAATCGAACCAGACACAGCGAAAATGTTTCACTCACAGGAATTTCAGGTCAAAATGACCTCCGGCCCTCCGTTCAAGTCTTACTTTCAAGCGGAATCGTCACCACGTCGTAGAGGTCACTACATCCCTCAGGTGAGTGAAAAACTAGAAAAAATCCAACGATCTTTTTTCTTTTTTTTTATCAACATCTGCGATATTTGGTATACGGACAAACTATTTTACATACGATCGAGAATTAAGTAGGGAAAATAGTTGATGATTTGCATATTACCGAGTCCTAATGGGAGTGCTGACATGGCATGGTAAACGTGTTTTTATTGGTCGAGATTTTGCGTGATTTTTTGCCATATCTTTTTTTGTCTCTTCGAAATCAAATCGGATGTCGTACAAGTTCTTCTGGTTCCTTTCACACGCGATTCAATCGCCGATCTATCGATATTCTATTCGTGACGTGCGCGTGTGAAATTATTATTCCTTGCATTCGTTATTGCGGGTTTCAAATTGAAAAGAGGATTCTAACAGTTATTAGAAAAAAAAGGATTAATCGTAATAATAATCTTGATAAAATAAGGGAATCAACGATGAAGTGGATTACAACAAATAAAATTTGGCCGGATCACTTCGTACCCACCCAGGCGAGTAACGTAAAAGACTAAATAGCTATTTGAAAAAGTTAACAAGTTAGATAAGAATACCTAAATTAGAATATCTAAATTTTCTTCTTCCAAAAAGCGAAAAATTCGCGATAACTCCACCATTTTGATAGATAGATCCATTTGATCAGCAGATTCATATTCCTAAGCTCAAATATTTGCAAGTATTTTGAAAAAATTGTCCATCTTTAACGATCCAATGTTACAGATATTTCGCATTATCAATTACGACATAATCATACCTGTAATTAACTTCAATATTCAAAAAGTATAAAATAATTGAATCGTATTTAACATTTATCATATTTTTCATCCGGATAATTATGGTCATTCGATAACTTGCTCCACAGATCAGGTTTTCGCGCCTAGCTGTTCAATTTGCCTATCAAGGCCTCGGTATAAATGAATAGATTCGTAGAAGCTATACAAATATTAGTATTCGTCTTCTATCTGACAAGTATTGATTTATTTAAATATTATCCGCAGCCATTAGCTTCTAGTTGCGTCGGAGCTGAAAATTATTACATAATAGTTAATCAATCATAAACGTGTTCGCGGGCAGATGATTTAGATGGTAAAATAGTAATGAAAAGTGGGCTAGATGGGTATACCATGTAGGATGAAAATCAAGTAGTAAAGCTTATTGTATGTCAGGCGCCGGCGAGGTGACCGTAAAACTTCTTCAACCGATAACGTAGATCGCTACGAACATATCGTAGAGTAGAGAACGGGAAGTTAAAAACCGTCCGCCCATCGATGAGGATACATTTTTGCGAAGTTGAGGATACGAGCAAGTTTTTGACACAAACTTTATAGATGACAAAAAAAGGAAGGAGGGAAACGGAAAGAGAGACGTGACGTCTAAACTTGGCTTCGAGCACAAAGAGACGCGTCGCGATTCAACTCGATTCGCATCAATTATCCATCATTTGCTGAATAGCGAGTCCATACGCTATAGTTGTAATATGCACTGCCTCCGAAACTGTAAGATCGTTTTATATATAGCCCTTCTTCACGCACCTCACTGTGGTCAATAAAACCTTCCCCGTTTGTCACATGGGCTATATATAGACATATGGATAGATATTCGTAACGTTGGTATTCGTGAATGCATACGATGTATAAATATATATACAAATTAAAATGTCGAGGTGTTGAAGCGCAGCAGGTTTTAGTTAGTTATTCAGTTTTATATACGTACACGTATAATACTCTGTGCAGGAAGTTTCGCGGGCCATTTATATGGTCAATTACACCTCTCAATTACTCGTCACATATCCACCTCTAAACTGAGTACGTAAATATGCCAATCTCTGAGTTGTACGAACACCATCTAACACGGCCATACGCTGCACCGTGTGATACGAGGAGCTAGAGGGTCGTTTCTTATACGATTTTTCATAGCCGATACAAAAATTGAAAATTTTCAAATCGGAGTTATACTTCGCGTTCGTAAATTTATTTTATACAAATACTCCGAATCGACATTTCAAGGGGTTGAATGCTCTGGGGTTGAGTTACGTCTGACGTGATTACGACGTAATAGAAAAGAGAATAAAAAAAAATAAAATTTTACGCGTGCGCCCAAAAACGTTTACGTAGATATGTGCGTCTATATATATGCGATACTATATGATGTGTATAAATTCACGCGTATAAAAAAAAGTAGATGTAGAACGTTTTCGCGGTGTACGTTTATATAGTGAGGAGCTGTTAGTGGATGATGATGACGACGATAATGGTGATATAGGTGATGCGGAGGGCGTGGAGGATGGATGGATAGATGGACAATGGTCAGGGGGTCCGGGTTTGGTCTGGGGATTGGCGGTCAAGAAGGGTAGCGGGGGGGAGGCAAGCATGCTGCCCCCCTATGGGGGTTTCTATATAAGAGTACGAACACTCAACCGAATAGTGTCAATAGTTTATTATTCTTCTCGGATAAAGTACCACTGTCCATTCGGGCAAAAAATTTACTGCAATCGTATGACATTGCCATCAACCATACGGTCGAGCAAAATCTCACCGCCACGGTGTCTCAGTATATAGTTTTCTTCATTCCAAACACCGAAATTCAGCGATATCTGTTTCGGTTAAGGATTTAAAAAAAAAAAAGGAGGGAAAAGAAAAGTGCTTGCGGAGGGCTAGAGAGTTTCCATAGACTGTGTGATAGTGTTTCTAACTTTGCGATACATATTGATAATATTGAAAAATCTACTCGGTCCAATCAAAGAATAATAATAGATATTCAAAAATGAAGTTCTTAATACGCGCCGACACCCACATAAACATTGAAGTACCGGGAAATGAACCAAGAGCTATATGCACTTTCACTCAGGTACATATATGAACAACGGAAAACCTTCTCGATCGTGTGTGAATTGAACAAGGGACGATAGATCGATCGTAGAAAAAATTCAGAAAACCCATAGACACCTGTTGTACAAATGTATAATTTTCCTTCTATTCTTTAATGCAGGTTATCGCGGCTATTTCCGTATCCTTGGGTTCGATGGTTGTTGGGTTTTCAAGTTCTTACACCTCACCGGCTCTACCATCTATGAAAAATGAGACCTCTTTTGAAATGAGCCCTCAAGCGGTAAGTTCATATTTTATATAAGAAATTGATGTTAAAGAATACGGAAAATGCACGATTTGCACGCGTTATTGTTAGTCGTGTAATTTAAATCTCTATAGGAGAATCAGATCCGTGCCGGAATATAACATTACATTTTTCTTTACATTTTTTACATCTTTTTTTTTTGTTACTAAAAATTGCGAAAATATTCTCTAAAATAATAAGCATATATCAGTTGAATTGAACAATGCAAAATTTGATTCGCGGAATTAATTATACATAAATTTTCTGATAAAATAAATTAAAAAAAAATATATATATATCTAATCGTGATTCTACAAAATGATAAAAAGGAAGAGCAGCAATGAAATAATAATAAGTATAACCCCGGAATAGTTTCTAGATGAAAATGTATAGCTTGCAAATATATGTATGATGATGTATCGATGACGATTATTGTCAATGATTTCTTGTCGTCGTCGTGATAAATTTATACATATAATAATTTAGTACGTAGACACCAATACATGGCGTCAAATACGAGGCGCGATCATTGCCATTCAATTGACAATGAGCATCACTATAACGATAAGTAATAAAATAAATTTTATCGAATCGAGCAACGTACGGCGTCGTCGTCTTATAAACCGTATATTATACATTCAAAGTATATAGTAATTCGTCACTATAATTCAACATCGTACTCAGGGTCGTCTTCGTAGTAGTCTGTATACGCAATCGTATTCCGCGCGCGATCTGAAATTTTGATACGCTGCAGTAGTATAAGGTGGAGATCCAGGGTGTATGCAACTGCAGTGATGAGATAATGACATGCACCTCGTGCTCGCGAAGGTTACACATTTATATTTGATTGGTGATAAATATAAACATATGTACTGCGGAGCTATACCGCAGTTACGTGTGAGGGATGATCGACAAGTATAACGATAGATGGGGAGGAAGTGGATTGGAAAAGGAAGAGATATAGATAAAAATCGATTTCGTTAGTAACATTCATGAGGTTTCATCCATCCACGCGCGCCGGTGTTGTTTGCGATTCGACAAAAATAGGCGAGATTCGATTGTCCTTGATGCGTGTAGCTCGTATACAAAGGATAAAGTACCTACATATCCTGACTTCGAGGCTGATCTCATAAATTTTCATCGATTTTTCATACTCTATTATCGTAATTCCAGGCGTCATGGGTAGGCGGAATAATGCCGCTGAGTGCTTTGGTCGGTGGTGTACTTGGGGGACCGATGATCGAGTATCTCGGTAGACGTAACACAATTTTGGCAACTGGATTCCCTTTCATAGGAGGTAAGAAGAATATTAGATTCAAATATCTCTTGATCGCTGCGCTCCGATCTGGTTCCTCATTATTTTCATTTCTTTTTCACAGCCTGGCTTCTCATCGCCTTTGCAACGAACATCGTTATGATTTTATGCGGTCGCGCATTCAGTGGTTTTTGCGTGGGCGTAGCCTCCCTATCGTTTCCGGTTTACCTCGGCGAAACAATTCAGCCGGAAGTACGCGGTACTCTTGGGCTGTTGCCAACGGCGCTGGGAAATGTTGGTACGTGTTACGAAGACAAGAGCGTCGAAAGCCCCCACGATCTTCGAATGACATTTGATTACATTCTCTGATTTTTGTTTTTTATAGGAATCCTTTTCTGCTTCCTCGTCGGGATGTACTTGAACTGGTCAAATCTGGCTCTTGTGGGTGCGGTAATACCGATTCCTTTCATGATCTTGATGTGCCTAATCCCGGAAACTCCTCGTTGGTATATCGCTAAGGGAAACCGGGAGAGAGCTCGTAAATCCCTTCAATGGCTTCGCGGCAAGAATGCCGACGTATCCGAGGAAATAGCAGCGATTGAAAAAGCTCACGCTGAGAGTGAGAGGAACGTGTCGCGAGGCGCCTTGAGAGAATTGTTGAAAAAGACCTACGTCAAACCCCTTCTCATCTCCCTGGGACTCATGGGATTCCAACAACTTTCGGGAATAAACGCCGTTATATTTTACACCGTTCAAATCTTCGAGGTCAGTACTATATCTACTTCCAAAACTTGAACCGATTTTTGAGATTCCTTAGAAAAAAGAAATCACATTGTTCCAACATTTGTCTGTTGCAATTTCAGGACGCCGGAAGCACGATCGACGGTAACCTCAGCTCAATAATAGTAGGAGTGGTGAATTTCCTATCGACATTTATGGCCACGGCATTGATCGATCGTCTGGGTCGTAAGATTCTTCTGTACATAAGCAGCGTTTCGATGATAATTACATTATTCACTCTTGGTACATTTTTCTACCTGAAAGAGGCCGGTAGAGATGTCGAGGCATACGGTTGGGTACCATTGGCAAGTTTTGTTATATACGTAATTGGATTTTCTCTCGGATTTGGACCAATTCCATGGCTGATGATGGGAGAAATTTTACCGGCAAAAATTCGAGGTTCAGCTGCGAGTGTTGTCACCGGATTTAACTGGACGTGTACTTTCATAGTAACCAAGACCTTTATCGACATAATAGCGGCGATCGGTGCCGGGGGTACTTTCTGGTTATTCGGCTCCATAACGCTGATCGGTTTGATATTCGTTATCGTGTTTGTACCGGAAACGAGGGGTAGATCATTAGAAGAAATTGAGATGAGGCTAACTGGACCAGTACGAAGAATGAGCGCCGTAGCAAACATAAAACCTATGCCAACTGCTTGTTAAGGTTTTTTAGTGATTTTTCAAAAAAAAAGTTGGAAGAAACGGACTACGGTTGATAAGGATATATAATCCGGACTAAAAAGATCAAGTGCATATTGACTCAAGGTGATGACAGATCTTAAAGTAGGTGGTCGTTTCAACGAATAGAAAAAAGAGAAGAAAACCCCGAGGGTTGACATTTTTTTTTTTCATACCACCAGACTACGGCTTAAAGTGAAGTGTACTTCAATCGATTTGATTTCGTATTAGGATTCAAATATGCGGTGATGTATATAAAAATGTAGTGTGATAATTTACAATATGCTGATTAGAGAAAGACAATTTAACGACGAAATGACAATTTGAATTGCTACATACAAACCATCGATAACTTTTGCGCAATACGATAGAGTAGAATTCGTTTTCGTTATTTCCTAATTCTTTTTCAAATACATTTTCATATTTTTTGGCTTTCATTTCATAAATATTAGGTAGACGACGCGATGTTTTCTAATTACATACTTATATTATAGGTAGTGCCTTCTTGAAATATCTGGTATTTTAAGGCTATGAAATGTTCCGTAACAAATACAGTTACATACGCACACAGAACAAAAAAAAAAACAGGAATGCAAGGTACTAAAATACTAAACGATGAAAAAACGCGTCCTCTAATTGTTATATATAGAACTCTTGGGGGGCTGACTATAGTATTGAGAATACTGCATATGTGTAGGTGGTATTCATCTTATTAACTGCGATGCACATTGTATCGCACTTCGGATATATATATTTGTTTAAATAATTTTTTGTTATTTTGCATATTATCATGTATATGAAAAGAATCTCAATTTCTGTAATCATTGCTATGATTACTATCACTATAATGATATCATTACTATTAATTTCTTCACGATGGTTAACTAGATGCATAGTAGTTTATCTGTTTCTTGTTGTTCTTGTTATTATTATTACTATTTTATTATTACTAGGATCATCACCATCATCATGATCATTATGGTTTTTTTTTTTTATTGTCGTTTGTCTTCTTGCAATCCTACAGTCTCTACCTCAGAAAAAGTAAAATTGCGCATAAATCACAAATAGTAATTAAAAAGATCAAATATTTTGAAAAATTATATATATATACACACTATAATAATAATTGTGCCTCAATGTTTGAATAATAAGTGATTTTGATGTATCACGAGAAAGAATAATTTTTGAGCAGAAATACCTTCAGATATAATATATGATAAGCAAATATACACAAAGTTATAAATATATTTTTGCTGATTTATAAAAACTATGTATATAGATATATATTTAGCTGATAGTTGTACATTATGTTGAGATAGAAAGTAGATCCACCGAGCTTTGAAAAAGAAATTTCAAAGGCCATAGTGTGTAGAAAATTACTCGTGTAGAAGTTAATTATAATTACGAGACGAAAAACGAACAACATTGTGTAGTACTTAAGTTGAAGAAAGGAAAAAGTTACTTGTAAAGGAACACAAATTTTGACGTGTTCTCGTTCAATTTTGTTTTAGTTTTTTTTTTTGTAAATGGTAGCTGAATTTATGTAGAGAACAAGATTCCTGAAATATATGTGTACTCGATGAATACTGAAGATGCATTGGTATGATGTATCTGAATCCAGCGAGCAAATAATGATAAATATACCTGTATAATGAATACGTATTTTCATATGATACATTTATACGTATATGTACGATGATTCCATTCAAAATAATGTAAAAAATTCAGTTCTTTATATATATCATTAAAGACAATGAAATATTTTTTATAAAACGTAGATATGAATGAATGAATGAATGAATAAATAAATAAAATAAAAAAACACAATCCTATTTTATCATCAACTCTAAAATATCAAGTAAGATGAGACGTAAGATGGTACTAACCAAACAGAGAACAAACAAATCTCTGAGGACGATTCGAATAAAATTCTGTACTTTCATGCTTTGGCAATAGCGTGATAATGAAATGTTATGCAGATATTTCAATGAGATGTTGCTTGCATTCTACAAGTTCTACCCTACACAATGCCACCGCTCCAGTATTGGAAATATTTCTGGGAAGCGGTGGAAAGTTCAAACAAATGATTAATTCGACTCTTCATTCTGATTAGACTTTGGGTAGAAATGATAACGCTGAGAATATAGATACCATCATGGGTATCAAAATACGGCAAATTCAAATTTATACGATTGACAATAATGACGCAGATGACTAGCGAGACAAAGCGTTGCCCGTCTTAAAATTTTCCCATAATCTCAATAATACAATCGAGGCATAGCGAGGTTAGGTACGGTTTCTTGTAAAAGTCACAGCCATGTCTGAATATTATGATATTGTAAGACTTACCCATGACTTGAACCCGGCATATAGCGCAGGTATCACATTCGACGTCCCAGCTCCACATAGCGACAGCGTTCCATTTTTTCAATGTAAAAAAGTTGTCTGTCTTCAATCCATCGCCGTCCCCACGATCCAGGTTATCTTGCTCGCTATCAGCCATCGTGTTCCCAACTTTCGCAGACTGAATTCTCGGCACTTTATTTTCGCCGTTGTCTCTTCTGGCTGTTGTTCAGCGATACCTGGATACAAAACTGTACTCAAATATATGCTCTACTCTTATTCCAGCTACAACCACCCAGATTCGAAATGAGAAGAATACGTACTTTTGCATTTCGAGGTGACAGCATTGAACCCACTGAAATCTACTCTAGTGATTGAACCAGAGCCTCGAATAATAACAACCGATTCGAAATGATAATGAGAAAACGAATTTTCTCACCTATATTGTCAATGAATTCCCGAACTTGTCGATGTTATTACTTCTAATCCTTTCGGATTGCGCTGAATAATGGAGTATTGCTTTTTTTGTGTGTTGTGCAGAAACAACACCGATAGCAGCACTCTGCGGCAGCACTGGCAACACCGCCATCTGGTCGAACGGTATGCAGCGATAACTAGCAGAAACCTTCTAGCAGAAAACAGTCGTGTCATCACACACGTGCGAATATTTTGGAGTAATGTGTTATCTTTAAAATATCATGCAACGAGCCCGTCAAGGAATTTTTGATAAGGTAAAGTGAAATGAAGGGAAGATAGAACTGAATCATGTTACAACTAAGAACTCTATTCTAAAAATATTGTTCTACATTTCATCAGAAAAATGTTGAGATCGTGTATCACTCATCGTGTTTCTGTGATAAATAGAGTTCTGGATGCATCAAGAAATGTAAACTATAACTCATGTGGTTTTGTTCGATGCAGATCCGGTGAGTTTACTTTTAATAAATCTTTCATTCTCCTAAGCTTTAACATAACAAGTATGATACGAGTTAACGACTTGGCTCTATTTCTTTTTCATGTAGATGACATTGTTGTAACAATTGGAGATGTTGCCAAAAAAGTAAAGCAGAGTGCAAATCCAGAATTTGTTCCAAGAAAATATCGTAAGTTTTGTTGTCACATTTAATTTGATGTATCTCTTGAAATGCTTTGTAATAGTCTAATGTGTGATTTAATTTTTCAAGTGCTGGCCAAGTCCAGCCAAGAGGAACTCAAACACTTAAAATGGATGTTGCAAAAGGATGTGTTGGGTCAGGACATTTTTTTGGTCGGTGGTCCAGGTCGTACACGACGCTCCCTCGCCTTGGCATTTCTGGAGCTAACAGGGAGAGAGGCTGAGTTCATAGCACTGTCGAGAGACACGACAGAAGCTGACCTTAAACAGCGTAGGGAGATTGAGAGCGGAACTGCCAGCTATAAAGATCAGGGTGCAGTCAGAGCTGCTGTTAATGGAAGAGTTTTAATCTTGGAGGGCATTGAGAAGGCTGAGAGAAATGTACTTCCAGTTCTCAATAATTTACTTGAGAATCGAGAGATGCATTTGGAAGATGGCAGATTTCTCGTTCCTGCTTCAAGATATGATAAATTACTACAGGTAAAAAGAGTCGATTATGTTTGTCAATCAATTTAGAGTTGAATGATAAAAACTTAGTTCTCTAAATTAATTTTTACAGAACCACAGCCGAGAAGAACTGGACGCTTGGAAATTAGTCAGGGTAAGCGAGGATTTCCGAGTAGTCGCTCTTGGGCTGCCCTCGGCTCGTTACCCAGGTCATCCCTTAGATCCGCCGCTTCGTTCTCGATTCCAGGCTCGTCATATTCCGCAGACATCGTTTAGAGTGAGTGTTTAACTTTGAATCTGTTAGAACTTTCTTAAAGGCGTAGAATTTTAGTACCATTCTGCAAGGTTTGATCAAATGCTGGTTGAATACAGGGGTATGCGATAAAAATGGTCCTAAATGTAATTGGAAAAGTTGAATAATTATATACTGCTTAGGGTATAGGAGTGAATACTAGAATAACGCTGGGAATAGCAATTTCATTAAAAGTTTCACAGTCGAGTTCATAGTGAGTAAGCTGCGGCGGGTCACTATTCGCGACTGAAAACCGTGGAGTTGTAGAAATCTCAATCAACTATATTGCCTAATTCCATCAAGCGTAAAGGCCCTTGAAATAACTCTCATTATCAGCTAATACCTCGGAAACACGCACGCCACTGAAAAATATGTGATAGTGTACAACCTAGTCATAATCTCCCATATCGATTTTCACCCGCATTCCCATGCTGAATACGTATCTTTGGATCGATGACATCGCTTTTTTTGCTTGTACCACTTTATTTGTATCTCAGCTTTGTTCAGTTAATTGAAAAATATCATTAAAACGCAGAAAAAAAAAAAAAAAATAAAATAAAATAAATGACACACTTCATTCAATTTAATTCTATGCTACCAAACGGAGTATCGCTTGCTATGATAATATGGCTACACGCATCGGGTAATTAGCACGTGTCAGCAGGGTGACAGTTCTGATTTGTCAACCCCTAAGTTGGCGTTGCTTGGTCCTCTTGGCACACGCCCGGGATGATTCAATTTCGCCACCCGCCGCGATCTGAATTGCCCTAATTTTCAAATTTAAAATAATTTCAATGTCACTTCCGTGTTCGATGTACCTATGTATCAAATAAACTATACCTATGAAAATGATCGTTCTCCGCAACTTTTGCATCGTGTGCACCTCTGGAAATCGAGTCCATTACCGGTTTCAAAAATTTGGTTTAAAAGGTTGATGCGTTAACTTTTTAGATCGCGGCTCTGATCTCATTATCGCGTGATTTCTTTTTGCGTCGGATTCTTCGGCTGGGGGGTAGTGGGATACTCGATCACGAGCGACGCTCTATCGCTTATAAAAGGAGGAAGATGAAGAGAAACAAGAAAAAAATAGGAATAAGAAAGGAGAGAGAAGAGGGAGAAGGATGAATTCCAGCTAGGCTGGGGGTTGTTTTGAGGGAAGAGGGGAAGAGGGAATTCTAGCAACCCCCACAGCCTGTCGCTGGAAGTACATAAGGCGATTCGGTGGCAGAGCGACGGTCACAGACGTCGCGGTCTTCCATCGCGTGCCTCGGGGCAACCCTCGAAAAGGGATCTTCCACTGCTCTATGTTTGTCTCTGATCCCTTCGCAGTGAACTCGACTTCGTATAACAAGAGTCAATAATCCTTACCCATTAAACGCAAGAAATTAAACGTGCTCCGAAGCGTACTGGATTTATAAAAAAAGAGGACTATCCACCACATGTCATTAAGGATGCCAGCTATATGGTCTTCTTCGGAGAGACCGATTTCCGTGCGCACCGTTTGGGTAGATGGTGTTCGACATGCGATTTTGTCACCGGATGATCCCTTGGTCCATCAAGTTCAGGTACAGCCGCGACGGAAATCTCGCCCCCCAACGTCCAAAGGTTTGAATAATGGTCATCAGCAGGGTTCTGGTGATTTTTGTCCCGAAGTTTCCACTGATAGTGAAGATTTGCGAGACTGTTTTGTGAATCTCCACGTCGTGGTAGAGAGAAACGACGTCGACATTAGGGAGGGTAACTCCGCGCCTTCTTCGTCGCGGGTTATTCTTGGCGGGAATAACTCGAACGCAACGACTATGTGCCCAAGGGCAGCAATATTCTTATCCAAAAATGATAGTCAACCGCGTCGTCCCGTTTCTGGTAATGATTACTACAACTGTGATTCGAAAAACTCACCAGGACAAAAAATACTGCCGGATTTTTATTGCGGTAACATTAATAGAGACCAAGATAATTCCGGGTCCAATGAAACTCCGGAAATGAATAATAAATTGCCGGAAATTCAGCCAAACTCTTTATCAGAAAGAGTTCTTCAGTGGCTGGACCTCTCTGGACGAGTCAAGGAGTACCAAAAGAACGTGAACCATTCATCCAATTCCTCCAGTCAGAGAAGGAAAAGTGACGTATTCAGGAGAAGAGGAAGTTCTGCCGTCATTCCGAAAGAAAGAATACTCGTGCAAAATTATACCTTGCAGACAAATCCACGGGATAAAAATATAGGAAAAGATTATCTGGTAACGCAACTACGTAGCAACAGCAACCACAACAACAACAATAATCCTCTGCCACAACGTCTGCAGGATGAAACTAGCGCGAAATCCTTAGGAAATGACGTTCCAGTTATCAGGTCATACTTCGTTGATAAAATAAACCAAAGCGGGGCCTCAAATTTACAAGAAAGTTCTAAGCTTTCCGAAGACTCCGAATTTGACGGGAAACAGAGTCTCTGGTCTCCCCCTCGGAAACCACAGCTACACATTTTCATGCCGAGTCTTGCTGGGGGCAACGAAAATTTTTTATCATCCATTGAATCGTTCCGCGATTGATTATACGAATGGGGAAAATTTTTTATTCAGTATTCATACACTCGCAAAATGCTTTCGAGTTATTGGTGTGCAAGTTATAAGTTTCCCTCTCAAATAATATTTGAAAAAGAGGGAGAAGAATATATAGATAATGTTGTATGAATTATTACGGGTTTCCGAGAGTCAATGCGGATAGTCGTTATGATATTCTGCGTGTAAACTGGAGCCGGTGCTGTTCGCTTAATTATCCTGGAGGAGTTCTGTGCATACTATACGTATACATAAAGCTTAATTTCACCGAAACATGATACGCTTCGTAACAGTTGCTTAGTCCTGCAGGCTTTCGTGTCCATAGTAAATTTTCTGTCCATATAACAACGTTGATATTTCGTCTCTGATATACTATAACTGTATTAATCCGGATACGATAACGTTAAACACTAATAATAAAAATAAAGATAATAACGCTAATAATAATAATTATAATTATAATCATAACAACGACAACAACAATAACAATAATGGCAGTTGTTGTTTCCAACAAACAATCTAAACGATTGTCAATTATAGACCATGCAGCGTTCTATCGCGCACTGCGGGGGCGAGAGCTGCCAACATGTAAACCAATTTATCAAACCCGCCGGATCCTCTCGAACTAAATTGGGAAGGTAAATAATTATTATAACAATCATGATAATGAAAATAATATTAATAACAGTAACAATAATAAACAAAAAATGTAAAGAGGAACTATGCTGCGCGTATCACCTCGTATTTTAAGTAATAATATCGTTAGTACCTGGATGGGATGTCACCGTATATGTTTAATAGAATCGGTATAATATTATAATGCGATGCCATATGAGCCTACTTGTTTCATATCGTGACACAAATTTCTTCCCTACATTTATCGGTATAAATACATGTGTAGGGTGCAACTCGTGCAGAGAAAGCGAGAGGGTTGACATCGATGGGTATAAAATTGACGTGTCTCGTTAAATTTTTGATTCGTTCTGTGGGGTAAAATAAAGTTGGTTTTTTGACACGGGCTGCAGGGCGAGATCCGTAGTTCGTGACGAAAGTTTTCTTTCTACTTTTGTTGTCGGCCTATTTTATTCTTCTGCTAACATTGAAGACAGTAGAAACCAATATATCAAATGGTTAGGTAAAACCCACGCACAGGAAACGAGTTAAAGGCGAAATTCTCACGCAATGTACGTCGCTCGTCTTCTACTTTTTATCTCAAAGACACGGATGGCTCTGAACCACGCAAAACCGACGGCAAACTCTGGAAATCTCGTTTTACACATTTAGGAGGGACCCCCAGAGGTGTTTGGGATTTGAAAAAAAAATGATTTTCACCTCTTCTGAGCTACTAGGATTTCGATTTTTCTTACCCATCTTTTTCTCAGTTTCGCCAGCTACATTACAACACCTCGCAATCGATACCGTGACAGAAACAAGTAAACCTAAAACGGAAACAAGGACTGAAATTGCAAGGCATATACTATATTACCATACACCGTGGCTCCATATACATTAGCCATATTATGATAATTTACTACCTGCGCTATTTTACAAATTATTATCCTGCACCCTGTAGCAAGGTCTAGTTTTTATTTTCCCATATTTCTATTTTTATTATCCCTATATCTACACC
Organism: Athalia cordata; assembly: GCA_963932425.1. Classification (NCBI taxonomy): domain Eukaryota; kingdom Metazoa; phylum Arthropoda; class Insecta; order Hymenoptera; family Athaliidae; genus Athalia; species Athalia cordata. The sequence continues at coordinate 6,643,201 of OZ010627.1, forward strand.
AGAGACTTTGAAACGCCTAACGACTTGTCGCAGGAATAAATATATTCCCCCTGGTATAGCAGGCGTTGAATATTGTTTAGGATGCTTTAGAATAATCTAAGTACCTCTGGAGTCCGTGCCTCAACATGGTAAAATTATTACTTTTGATACGTAGGTATAAACCTCTGCAGCACGTCGCGTGATTTTGTCGCATCCTGCGCGTTTTAGTGTGCAATCCAGAAAGTATATTAGCGCTATGTTGGAATACAGAATTTCCAGATTCTGCAATCGGTATAATAACATCAGCAAGAACTAGCTGCGGGATTCGCGACCCTATTTTTGTTCGAAAATAGTTTTGCAAAACTTATGTATAAATTATTCTTGATTTAAAAAATTCCCATCGTCCCTCGCGCAGCAGCGGTACCACCTACACCTTTAAGAATTATAATATAATCTTTGCAATCTGCAAAAGTATATGATTATTATACACAAAAAGTTTTTAATTGCCGATTCATTTCATCGATGCACGCAATGAACATAATTTTAAATCTTGTTTCAACTAAAACTGTCGCGATGCGTCCTTTCCTCCGCTATTTCTACAGCTAACTTTTTCTTGAAAAAGTTTTCGCGTGCAAAATCAGCGATGAGCTAACCGCGTTCGTATTCTATAGCCGCTGTGACTGGAATCACTTTCTGCAGTAGATAGGTATATGGCATACATAATCTCTCCGATCGAATCGGTTTTTCGGTAAATCTGAGGATGCACTCGCAGTAGAACCTTTCGCGAATTTTCCCTGCATTACACGATTCAATTGAAACTTGCTGGCGATTTAGATCTGAAATAATCTAGCTGCGGATTGCGTGCGGATCGGTAGTTTGCTAAAAGCTCTCTTCGCCACGGAAAGCTCTTGATGTTAATCACGTTGGATTACCGTTCCTGACGCTATCCAGCAGCATTCCACACACGGAGTCACGAACTGTTGTAGGAAACTGCTGTTATATACGTCATGATACATGTATCTACTAGATTCTTTTCCAATTCGCAGGATCAATTGGAAAATTTAAGAGCGATAGCCCCTGGCGTTGACAGTACAATTTTATCGCAGCTTTTGTCTTGCTGTCATGCCCTCGTTACAGAGGACGCAGTTAATCTCGGTCTCCCGGATTTTCCATTAGAAAATCTATCCGCCGTTGTCAAAATACTGGTGAGTCAATTCAGAGAGCCACCCAATTTTGTCACATCCATCATTTGGTCAATTCTATACGTAAAAACTAATTCTTTATTTCAGGATAATTTCCCCGCTCTCACACCCTACGACGCCTTCTACAGACTTTATCCCTACAAATTATTTTTGGGAAAAGAAGGCAGGGATGCTGTTGAAGATATTTTGAAAACTTTCGAGATCTTGGGATCAAAAGATTCAAGAGATAATTTTAAGATACAGAACTCTATAATCGAGGATAATTTCGCACAAATTTCCATAGGGAATGGCCACTCAGAATTCAAATTCAGTGCAAGTTAACTAATCAAATAATTTGCCATTTCTCGTCGCTAGATAGAATTCATTGTTTTATTCCTCTTTTCCTAATCAGGTCCCTTCTGGCTCTGGAGAGACCATTGGTGCGGGCACGAAAATTGATTTCGTGGATACGAGATATCAAAATAATCTTTTAGCCGAAATGATGCAGTCGCATTTAGTAACAGATTTTTGTTTCGTTGGACCCAAAGGTTGTGGAAAATCAACGACGGTGAATAAGTTCGCTGAATTATTGGGCTACCAGATCGAACCCATCGTACTCTATCAGGCAAGCAAATCCTCTTTACCCAAAACGTTCTGTAGATTGGTGAGCGAAACTGATAGATATTTTCTCAGGATATGACTTCCAGGGATCTGATTCAGCAACGTACGACCCTTCCAAACGGCGATACGGTCTGGAAGGATTCACCTCTTGTCCAGGCAGCTTTGGAGGGAAAGTTAGCTGTGCTTGACGGAATACATAGAATCCATCCGAGCACGTTGGCTGTTGTTTATAGACTCGTTCACGACCGAGAACTTCAGTTACACGACGGAAAGCGGCTGATGAGGGCTGACCGATACGAGGATATAAAAAAAGAGTATAAAAAATCCGACGAGGACATGAAAAACTCGGGAATTTTCAGGGTACATCCATCCTTCAGGGTCATCGCCCTCGCGGAACCTCCTGTACCTAATAGCTCGTCGGCGCAATGGCTCAATTCCGAATTACTTAGTTTATTTCTGTTCCATGAAATGCGACCACTTGACGAGGCTGAAGAAACGCATATAATACAGTCAAAGGTGCATTTTGGATAAAATAGAACACGTGTATCAAGTTTCTTCGGCCAATGGGCATTCTAGATTATTATTATTTTTTTTTTTTAGTTTGGCACAAGCAGCAAGGCGTTACTTGATATAATCAAGTTGACTCATACTTTAAGATCCTCCTCAGATGCTACACTACAATCTTTGGCGAGTTCTCTAAGTACCCGTCAGCTATTGAGAATAGCAGAAAGAATGCACAAATTCCCAGAAGACAATGCCTATGATGCTGTACAGCGGGCTTGTCTGGCTCGTTTTTTGCCCGCTATACCAAAGCAGGCATTAGAAGATAGTCTATCGGAACTAGGTATCAGCAAATCTACAGAAACCAAGGCGAAGAGGAATGGAAAGTGCGAAGTTTTGGATAATATCGTCAAAATCGGAGACACGACGGTCGAGAGATACCAGACTGCAGCCTTGACCAAAGTTCCTGATATTCTATTCTACGATGTACCCCAACACGTGGCCTTACTAGAATCTCTCTTGCAAGATTTTACGCTTGGACAAAATCTCCTGCTTGTTGGTAATCAGGGAGTTGGAAAAAACAAAATTGCGGACAGACTTTTACAACTTATGAACAGACCCAGGGAATATATTCAACTGCACCGTGATACCACAGTACAAACTCTAACTCTGCAACCGATGGTGAGAGATGGGGTGGTAGTTTACGAGGACTCTCCCCTAGTTCAGGCTGTCAAACTCGGTCACGTTCTCGTCGTCGATGAAGCGGATAAAGCGCCGACTCATGTAACATGCATTTTGAAGGTATGTATAATTATATTATTATATTATCTGCATATTCTGATAATTCATTTTTTATGAAAAAAAATATCATTCAGACGCTGGTCGAGTCTGGGGAAATGATACTTTCCGACGGCCGAAGAATTGTTCCCGCATCTTCCCCGGTTAGCAATTCCGAAACTAGGATAAAAATGCATCCGGATTTTAGAATCATCGTGCTCGCCAACCGGCCAGGCTTTCCATTTTTAGGCAACGACTTCTTCGGTGCCTTAGGAGACCTGTTCAGTACTCATTCCGTAGACAATCCTAGCTTTGAGAGCGAAATTCAACTCCTCAGAGAATACGCTCCCGATGTCGATGACAAAATTATTCAAAAACTTGTCAAAGCGTTCGGTGAATTACGAAGTATGGCCGATCAAGGATTAGTTTCATATCCGTACTCGACGAGGGAGGTTGTCAACATTGTGAAACATCTACAGGTATAATATACACCTTTGGTTTTCTCTCAAACTCAGATTTTTTAAACGACCCGTATCGAATTTTTGGTAAAATTTCATTTTTCAGAAATTCCCCAACGAACCATTAAGCAGTGTAGTACGGAATGTATTTGACTTCGATCGTTACAGTCAAGAAGTTTTCGAGACACTCGTAACCATTCTTCACAAACACGGTATTCCGCTGGGTACCAGTCCAAAGAATGTGGCGTTAGCTAAAGAGTAAGACTGTATTAATAGCTAGTAATTTACGGGCACCTAATTCCCAAAAAACAAAAACCCCTGTTGAATATATTTTGTATCAGAAGCGATATACCACTATATAATCAAGCCCGATATTTTTTGTACTATACTGTAGCTAATAAACAATCATAAGAATCTACGTTCGTCTTACTCCCATCTTCCTCCACAGAATATCCCTACCCGACATCAAGTTTGCCGGGAGTTGGAGCGTTGTTAATCGGCCAGAGATTCTCGGGGTTCAAGAGCGTTTCGTTAAGTTGAAGGTCCCATCTTTTCCAGTTCGGAGACAGCATCTTCTAGACCGAACCGAAGCAAGATCTGGGTGGTTTACCGAGCTTCAAAGCTACTGGACTATTCCAGTGAGCGATACGGGGACCATTGCAGCACTGGCAGTTTCACCAGGGTCGAAAAACGATTCTTCTGATGACGTGATACACGCTCTCACCACAAATCCTTTATCAATATTTAGCATGTCTTTAGAATCTGAAGAGATTAACGAAATTTCTATCCAAGGTTTAATAGCTCCGGCTCGTGGTAATCGGCCACGATTCACCATGACAACTGATAAATCCAGAAATATTCTACTGCACGAAGAAACTGTAATTATGTTTATGGACACGACATTCGGATGATAATTCAAAGCAGACTTTCAATTAATTTTTTTTTGTATCTCTGTTTCAGTCCAATTCACTTCTTCTTATAAACCCTGAAACGGGTGCAGTCCAGGCGCTTCACTCATCCTCGTTTCTTGAATCCGCTGGTGACACATTGTCACGAGCTTTACGTAGCAGCAATCTCACTTGGCAGTTGAAAACAGATTTGTTGAAATCTAACGATCAGCTAATTTCCTTTACAATCCACGCAAACAAGCTCGAAGTTATTGATTTAAAATCCATGAGTGCCTACACAATGACTTTGCCATTCAACATAGATTCAATTTTCTTATCCTCCCCTTCAAGATGGCTGGTGCAAGATACTTCGAACGGCAAATACATCCTGCAAAAAGAGTCTAGTTCATCGCCGTGTCCGAATGTCTTAAAACCCATCGATCAAACGAATTTCGACACCCAGAAAATGGGATGGGTTCTCGGAGGAAGCAGTCAAAAACTTAACGACGAATTAGTCAGCGATGTTTTAAAACAGAAAATAGAATCACCGAACAGATTGCTGGTCACAGACGACACCTACGCAACTATAGCTGTTGGATTTCCCGACTTAGATAGTTCAAATGAAATTTATTATTGGCCACGAAACTCTCGCGTCCGAGGATACTGTCCTCCGATTGTATTAGAAAATGGACAGATCATTAAAACAGTCTCTTCAGAACAAGTACCAGCCGATATACTACCCGGAGGTAAAAAACAGCCAGGAATCACTGGGTATCTCGAAGTTGTGGATGTCGCGCACCGTAAACTGCGTTACATACCAATACCAGAGTAAGATGCATATTTTTGCCACCAATATTTCCCTGGGATCTGTTGGTCATTATTTGATGGGGTATTTCTTTTTGTGTGTTAAAGACCGGGTAAAATATCTCCAGTTACCGAATGGCTCTATACAACCAATTTGCCGGTCTATGTTGCATCAACGTCGAATCAAAATCTTGTGACGATAGATGCAGGAGGCTGCATTCGACTTTGGGAAACGGCTTTGACTAGTATCGCGAAGTCTCTGGGGGAATGGCGGAAAATGATCGGTGCTGACGGGGAATATTTGCAAATGACCAAGGAAAGATACTCGGGACTCGGTGTTAGCGGACCAAAGCATGGGAAAGTTGACCCTAAAAATGATCCACATGTCGGGGGCAATCAGTGGGCTGGTGGAACCGGAGGTAATGGATCAATTTTTGTGCATTAACAAATATTACATCCATATAATAAATTAATTCTTCAGGTAGAGACACAGCGGGACTCGGTGGAAAAGGAGGCCCATATCGTCTGGATGCTGGGCACACGGTACACCAGCTTAGCGATGAAGAAAAGAACGCGGTACCCGAACACGTGAAAAAAGCTGCTCGCGAAATGGGTATGCGCGCTTTCAAGCAGCGATTGAAAGACATCCGAATGAGCGAATATGACCACAAACTTTACACGCAGTTCAGTGATGCCGTAACTAAACAGGTCAAAGCTCTCAGAGTGATTCTCGGTGAGTACTTTATCGGTGAAAAGTTCGGATCTGGAGCTATATAATTTGTTAACCGCTTAGGAAGCCTGCAAGCTAAGAGTAAAGAACGTCAGTGGTCCAGGCATCAAACATCTGGGGAACTTGACGATACGAAATTGATCGAAGGATTGACGGGAGAACGGACTATATACAGACGCAGAGCTGAACAAGATCCTGAAGTTGGAGCGCCTCAGCTTAAGCCTAAAAGATTAAAACTGGTCGTTGACGTTTCTGGTAGTATGTACAGATTTAACAGCTATGATGGAAGGCTCGACAGGGAATTGGAGGCGTGTGTCATGGTCATGGAAGCTTTTAGCGGATACGAGAACAAGTTTCAATACGATATTATCGGCCACTCGGGTGACGACTATCACATCAGTTTCGTAAACCATTCTCAGCCACCAACCGACAATAAGCAGCGGCTCGAAGTTATCAAGGTAAAAGAATATTTCATCTTTCAAAAAGACATACATCTCCCTTTTATCTTCATTCATTTCTCGATCTGTTTCAGACGATGCACGCGCATTCCCAATTTTGTATATCAGGAGATCATACTCTGGAGGCGACGCAACACGCGATTTCGAGTCTAGCAAAAGAGGAATCTGATGAATCAATCGTCGTCGTACTTTCCGATGCGAATTTAGAACGTTATGGAATTCCGCCTCAGAGTTTCGCCAAAACTCTTACTTCGAATCCCGACATTAACGCTTACGCTATTTTCATCGGTTCTCTCGGCGACCAGGCAACAAGGTTGTTTGTTGATTCACTGTATTCAGGCAATTTATTTTCATGTGTTTTCTGACTTGATAATATCAATTCTAGATTGACCTCCAAGATGCCTTCTGGTAAGGCGTTTATTTGCATGGACCTCAAAAACATACCGAAAATATTACAACAAATATTCGCCGCATCTGTGTTAAGCACAGTCCGCTGAGGAATTTGATAATCCAATGCCTTGTATTATTCTGTACACATTCTCGCATTAGCGCAGCTGGGCGAATTGTAAATACGTCATAGATTTATACTGAGCTGAGATTAATAAAAAATATTAGTTTTAAAGAAATTCCGAAAGCATTTTTAAATGAGCCCTTCTTGCATAGTTATAGATGCATGACGGGGTCAAAGTCCCAAGTCCTGTTCTGAGCACGATGGCGTTTTCCGTCCATGTGCCGCGTTGCGCCGAATCGAGTCAACGCAGTTCGATTCCCTCGGCCTCCCCTTTTGACGCCTCTACCATCCCCAACATCCCCTAGCTTCGAGATCTCGAGCTTGCGACTTTCCGACGAGGGGATGAAGCGGGGAGCACCGGGTTAGTCGCGCGCTGGTCGTCGAATGGATCGGGTGTGGCGACGCGTCCAGGGAGCATCGGCAGCTGGGGGTGGGCGTCGCGGCGCGACCGCGTGCTGTGGATGCCCGACGCAACCTTGTCAGCTGCACGTGGACCAACGTGCCAAGCGGGGCGGTGGGGGACGAAAATCACGAGGGGGTGGTCCACGCACAATAGTTTGCGGATGTCAGGTGCAGCCCTGCCCTGTCCATCCTGTTCTTGTAAGAGTGAGAAGAACCCGGCCTTCTACCGCTACCACCACATCAACCACCACAAATCGCGAATGTGACTGCCCTCAGGATCGTCCTTGCCCCCATACACCAAAAAGCTCCCTTCCGCGCAGGGTGCAACGCAGGTAGACTAACATTGATAATATACTTTATCTTCTATCCAATTTCAATTGAACTTTCCAAAGTGCAATTTATTGTTCTACCTACTTCCTTTCCAATTTTTCCTTTCATCCCCGTCCGTAGATGTATGATAAGAATGAAATGATTAGCTTTATAGCTTAACAGCTGTCCACTGCACCCACCACTTCAACCATGATCCAAACTCCGAAATTGCTCCACCGACGATTGCATATAATACCTGGGGACTATCGATTCTCATCGTTATTCAGGGGATATTTTTAAATTCGTCGTCCCCGAATATCCCCCGGATAAATATGAGATCAGGCTCCTTTTGCTCACCTTGAGACGAATAAAGATGAATTCGGAAATATTTTCAGATGCGATTGTGCGGAGCAGGGGTCATCGTGTCAGCATCTGCACCACGTGGCAGGTGTTGCTGGTACCCCTCGTCGTCGTCTCCCTTTGTCATCATCAGGGATGTCAAACGGTGGTTGCGATTGTGCGGATAAGTCATCGTGTCCTCACGTTGGTGGAGTGGAAGGTGTAAGTTGTGATTGCATAGCAAAGCCATGTTCCCACACGGTTAAAACGCGTAGTGGAAATCGTGGTGGGTCACGAGGAGGTAATTGCGATTGTGTTGCCGGTTCATCCTGTCCTCACAAACCGGCTTCAGAAGGACGAATAAAACGTGTTAAGTGTAGAGTAAGAAGAGCGGGATGTGCAATGGCGAGATGTACCGCTGAGCTCGCGATGCTTCACCTTCATTGGGAACTTGCCACAGAATGCGCACCTTGCAGACCACGAGCACTGACGAGAAGACTTTGTCGCAGACAGCAGAGTGACAATGAACTATATCGCAGCAACAGTTTCAAGTTCGAAAGATTCGAAAGGAGTAAAGAAGAGCACGCGACCCCTCTCAGGAAACAGGTAAGTCCAAGTTTTTTTGGCAGGGAAGCGAAAGCGATCGAGAGATCTAAGATTTACAGAATTAGAAATTTCGGAACTGGCAGGCATTTTTTTGTACGGTACTCGTATTCGAGTGAACTGCAAACTAGACGAACAGTCGTTACATTGCGATGAAGACACGTCGCGTTTAAAAATGTAACAGTCAATTTTCCCCTCGCCCCTGTTGAAAACTGCCGATATGCCTGTTGAACAAAAATGCAAACTGATATCGACGTTGAAGTTGAAACTGCATAACGGCAAACGCATTTCAAAACCTGTGTGTACGTAACAAGTAATGAAAATGATGTCGCGTAGTTTCACCGTCAAAGGGGTAATTAACGGATGCTGATTACGCTATCAAGCGCACGACGATGCTGTGTCAGTTGGTGTGGGATCAATGTTCATCAAACTCTCATTCACACAGCTGTGGTAATATCGAAAATATTTTGCGCATGTCCCGTGGTGATGCTACCAACAAAGTTACGAATTTTTAATTTTGTTACAGCTTTCGTTAAACTCGCATAATTCCTTATACCGGTTCACTCTATTTGAATATAAATTTTTTCATTATTCAGCAATCCCCTGGCCATAACAATTTCCTTCATACCAGCGTACGTATCGTCGCACAAATGTGTCCAAAGTTTTTTAGTTTCAAAATTTATAGCTCAAGGTAAAACGCGAGCCGGTTAGCGAATACGTACACGATCGAAGGAATAAATTGATCATAGCATTAGAATAAGAGAGAGACAAAGAAATAAAAGGAATTTGAAAAGCGAAAAGAGAACACGGGGTAAAATAGAGATTGCGTCGTTATAGCCAGAGAAGACACTTGGCGGCTGCATAACGAGCACTTTCAACTACTTCTCACAAACCACATGCAACGTGGTTTGAGAGCTATTAAGCTGTTTTTGACCGCTTGTTCTCATTCCCACTTTCGCCTTCGATTTCAAATCGCTTCCTTTCCGCCCATTGTTTTCAGGCAATTCAAACTTTTCTAAACGTTGTTTCATGAGCTTTTCGCATCCCGAACCACTCGGTTAGCTCACATTGAATGCAAGCGCTGAAGTGATCATATTCTGAATGATAAGTTGATACTTCAAAAATCGCAGAGTTTCGTTATTCATTTACTTAAATATTTATTTATTTATTTTTCGTTACTTTAAAGCACGCTCTTTCATGATGAAACGTACAGATATTCTGCCACATTTTATAGCTCGTGCAGAGCTTTTCAGATTTTGAAGTTATGATACACGAGCACTTTAGTATACGTGTACGAAGTTCATCGACCTGCGGTAAATATATGTACATAGGTATATACATTCCATCCGCAGTTCAAGTGTGCTTAAAAAATTGCAGAAGTAGAGAAAAATGAAAATGTTATCTCTGCCGATATGTTTATCTAAATATGCTTAGGGATGACCTCGGGGTCACGAGTGCACCAAAAAATGGGAACAACGCTCGATCGCGCGGCTAACTCACCGTATTGATTCCGCCGGCATGGTAGCAGCTGACCCGCCGTAGCCGCATATTCCACATAGTCTTCCAACGTGGTCTTCTCTCGATGATTTTTGTCAGCCATTAATACGTTTAAATTTCACCATTCGAATCTCTTCCTACTTATCCCGGTACTAAACCGTCCGCAAGGAAATTATGACATAAAAGGATCTTCCAAGACATTAATCATCACATCAGTGGAGAATCTTTTCGTAACAGCTGTCGAAACAATTGGGTATATATGGTGGCGCTAACACTAATTTTCTCACAGCACTCATAAAACATGAATGACAATGTGTATAGTAATTTCGAAATATTTCAATTTTATTGCATGTCTTCCAACTTTTTGAAATTTTTGCTGATTCCTTTCTCTTATAATTTAGACCGCATTTGCCTTGATCCAATCCAAATATTCGGCAACTCTGGTGTAAACGGTAGGGAATCCTGGTCGTGCACATCCACTCGCCCAGGAGACGAGTCCTGTTAGTTCATTCTTAACGGTTAAAGGTCCTCCAGAGTCACCCTGCACAAATATCAAACGTACAGGTAAACAGGAAAAATGTAACCGGCTCGTACATCCAGCTGGAGATGGATCGTTATATTCATACTCACGTTACAGGATCCTTTTCCTCCTTCCGGGACGTCGGCGCAGACTTGCGTGTCGCTGACTTCCAGTGAAGCGATGCTTCTGTATACTTGTTTACAGTTCTCCTGATCAGCTATCTCGATTTCGACGATCTGAAGAAGCTGTGGACTCGAACCTCCTTCCTGAAAATGGCGGATTATTCATTATATATTCGTACGAAAAAATAATCTATCGTAACTCACTCTAATTCGCCCCCATCCAGAAACCACGGCGAGATCTCCTGTTTTTAGACTTTGGTTCGCACTTGGAAGTTTGACGTACTCTACGATGTCGGGAATCTCGAGCAGAGGTTCGGTGAGCTGTGATAGGAAGGAAACAAATATTCTTTAGTAGAGATTTAATTTTCAAAATTCATAATATCCGATGGTCCCGGTCATTTACCTTCAAGAGAGCTATGTCGTTCCTCCAAGCGTCATAGGAGTCGTAGTCCCTGTGGATATTGATTCGCTCAACATATCTCGTGATCCCTTGACCCCTACCAATCTTCTGGGTGCCAGCGACAACGACCACCGACCTCGCTGCCGTTCTTAAATTGAATTGACGAATTATAATTCAATCGTACGAATTTTCAAATAATTTTCTCACCCTGAAACACAGTGCGCCGCTGTTATGACGTAATCTTTGTTGAGAACGGATCCTCCGCAAAAGTGGAAGCCGCTGCGCTGTTGCAGGGATACCTGATACGGTCTTTCCCCTGGTCCAGCATCCACCCCGTTTACAATCCTGCCGAACACAGGGGCCGGGACCACGACGCGGCCTAAAAGGGTCAAAATTCAAGGGCGACATAATAAATATATAATCAAGAGGGATGACGGCTTCTGATGCATGATCGAATTATTACATGTGATAAATTATTTCAGAAAGAGGACCTGGCTAAGTAGATAGAAATTATTTTCTTTCTAATCATCGATCCAACGCAGTCAAAGTATGAATCTTCGTTATTATTTAATTTAACGAAAATTATACAATTAAATACCATTGCGCATGGGATTAAAATAGAATTCGAATAAAGCCAGCTTTTTATTACACGAATTCTCTATCTCGATCCCTTATTAAAATACACAATAACTTTGCGAGGGTGAATTTTAATAGCCACGAGAATAATATATATATACCTAGGTATGAAAGAAAAAACGGTGAAAAGTAATTTATAACAACGAAAACAATTTTTCTTCAAATGTCTAAAATTATTTTTATTTTTTCTCGTCGAATTGATTCTGTAATTTCGTGCATAAACTCACCTAAGGAAGCCGAAAGTCCGAACAAAAATACTAGAGTCGTCGTTAGCCACATCATGATGAAATGATTGGGGTGTTCGATCCTAACCGATCTTTTATACCAACGAACACTCGAAATAAAAAATTACGCAAAATTGACATCGTTGATCGATGTATATGTAGTACGTGTCAGATACCGTAATGAGGACTTAGTAAATCAGAGATAATGATTTCTTTGTCATTGATTGGCGGTGTAGATACGAGCAGATCACATTTGTAACTATACCTATATTTGTATCTACAACCAGATTGTACAATCACAAGATAGAATTAATTTAATCAAAATATACTTCGACTGCGATCTGGCATCGCGATATTGTGACAGAAAAATTAATTCTGGTATATTTTCTTTACGTTCTTCTCTCTCCTCTTTCATTCCATTTTTATTTCATTGACGAACCGCGCGTAACGCGCACCCAAATTCCCCGATAACACCCCGCGTTGAAGACATGTGACCGATCCGCATCTACTTTTATACCGAAAGCTTCCTTCGCTTTAGTGCCGAAGAGCTTTCGCCCGATTTGCGCCGATAACGATACCTACGCCGCTATGACATCGAAGATCAAATAAAAGCCATCACTTGCGACCGATTGATTTTTTTTCTTTTTTTTTTGTACGCTATGTTTTTCATCACAACGTTTCCCCGGGCCTTTGTATGTTTTTCATAGGCATATGCGCACCCATGTGCGACGCAAAATTCTCATCGTCAGCAGCTCTTTGCAATCGATTGAAATCCGTAAAATTTATGTACATTTAAAAAAAAAATCGTGAGAAGAATAATAAGGCTATTGATGAGACAGAAGATTCTCCATCCGAGATGACCTTTTTAAATATTTGTTTTAAGCCTGTCAGATGCCCCGCTTTTGAAATGATTGAAACGACGAAAAAATCATGAAATCGATATCACAAAGATTACGTGCGGCAAAAAAGCCGCTCTCATTTTAGCGAATTATCTCTGATTTACGATTAGAATCAATCAGACACGGATCATTGTCTGTATACAGTTCTTAATTGTTTTTTTCGAGTTTGATTACTTTTGACTTATTGTTTTTAAAGTGATAAAATTAACCACCAGAAATTCCTTGGATCAAAATAAACGAGACCAAAGCATTCTTTGTAACATATATTTTCTTTCAGACATCAAAGCTTAGAATCATTGATATAGTTCCCTGGTTGTCTTGAATGAGAGCTTGGGCTTGAGGCACCGAGGAGTGAGAGGGGGTGAATTCAAGCTCATAGCGCACGTAAGCATGGCATGAAGCTGAATTGATCCCGTAGAAATATTGATCAGCTGGTTCGCGTCTCCAGGTTTGTCGTACTGTGCTTTTAGGCCCACCGCGGTATCCACGAGAATGCTTTTGTATTAAACTTGTTGCGAATTTCAGCTCAATGAGAAGGGAAGGAATCCCTGAACCCTCGCGTGAAAATTCAGTGCAGCTACCGAGCTTACCAGAAATTCATTTTCCTTATCGACCACTGAGATCGAAAAAGCTTTACCAACCCCGCAGCAAAAGCTGAAAAGCTGCTTTATCGACGTCGAAGTTTCATCCCCTAGTTGGTAAACCTTGGAGAAAGCTCGCTTACCAGGTAACGTTGCGTGAGCTTTTTCGCATCCTTTTTTTTTTATATGTCGTTTTTTAACCGACGAAGGAAAAGATATTCATTCGATATCCAGCAGGAATTAATTGCACGAAAGAATTGATTACTATTTGAGTTGAATATATGATGTTAATCATGAGTCTGGAATTGAAAGGATCGTTTGTTAGGTATATTTGCAGAGTTCCCAACGCGGTTGTTGAGTTGAACCGTTACAGATGGGAGAGTAGAGCGTAGCTGAGGACCCTACAAAAGCTAATTGGCTGGTCAGCTCTCGACTGTACGTACCAATACCGGATGGGTAATGCAGGCATGCCTTACCATTGCGACAATGCAATTTGAGCATGCCATCCTCTGTCCAATCTCTAGTGCAGAATGGGCGCAGAATTCTATTCCAAATACGAATCTCTTCGATCATTTCGCTTATTTAGATCTGGTGTGGGACAGGCAGCGGTATAAGGATCGCTAACAACGCAATTACGCCTCCCACGCTGCCTCGCAGGCCTCGGCCCCTTCAGCATCCAGCGGAGATCCAGGTGGTAATTTAAACTGGGAATCCAATTAATTATACCGAAACTAAACCCGAATCTATTTCACAACGGGAAAAAGGAGACGATTTCGCTGCTATAGCTATTCGGAGAGAACTCTCGTTTTTCAATTTACATTTCACGCTGTAAACCCGCATCGCGATCGCTTTCGCATTGGGAATTCTCGTACCGCAGAGCTTTGAAGGAATATCTGTTTTGTTTTTTCGCAATTTTCAATCCGCTCAATCAAACGTCGATTGTGCATAATTTAATCGATATTCGAAGAGGTATTGTTTTGTACATTTTCGTGCTTATTTTTGTTTTGTGTTCGATATCCTGTCGTGTTCGTTAAAAGGCTTGAAAATCAACCCATAACGAATTTCCTTCCATCAGTTTTGTTGCCAACTCTGTTGTGCGATGCGAGCTTCAAGTATTTCCCTCCTGCGGAAGCTCGTGTCTTTCAGCCGCGCACTTTAGCCACGATCATTACGCCCTCCTCAATGTTAGTAGAATTACATTGAATCCACAAAGGGTTTAAGCTCGAGACTTTCGTCAGCATTCACTCCTTGTAAACCATTGTTTCCATATCCCCCGATTGTTCGCTCGCGCCCGGACTGGGCGGGTTGTATAGCTCGAAATAACACGATCTTATGGTGAATTGTTGCTGTTCCTATCAAAGTCTTGAAAACGACGGGACGCAACGCGCTCGCTGTCACTCGACGTGATGATCCCGAGTAGAGTTTGCACACAGCTTTTGTACGTCAAACCCAAAATTCAAGCTAGAAAAATGTTAAGCATCTCTTACAAGTCGGTTGATGACAACCCTTTTTCGTTTTTTTTTTTTTTTTTTAGTTTTCACCTTTAACATTTCCTTCTCTCGAAAGCGTTCCACCGCAGAGCTTCTCGCGTACTTTATCCATATTTTACGAAACCACTTCTCTGATCTATTCGGGCTCGTTACCGCCCGTGTGTATCACCGTTCCCTAGGGAATACCGGGTATAATAACGTTGACAGAGTCGCCGCGATGTTATATACGCACCCCACAACCCACTACGCCTATTACTTATACCCCTCATCCCCACAACGCTGATGCTGATGCTGATGCTGCTGGCTGCACGAACATACGCATACCATATATACGCGCACCCTGATCCAGACTTCGAGTTACCCTCCCCCAACAGGTCCCGGTTTTTCAAACCCATCGACGTCCTCCCGTATTCCCCGTTTTCCACCTTTCTCGCTTTCTCCCCTTCTCGCTCTTTATATCCATCGCCAAATCTGAAATCCCGTTGCGATGTGTGCACATCCAGCGATGCACCAGCTGACTGCATCGAGTTAAACATTCACTGATTAGCCTCTCGGTTCGTAAGTTATTTGAAAAATTTCCATCCGCGTATCTCTCAATATATGAATAAAAAAAAACGGGACTCGAATGATCAGGCTTTGCAGATTCCGCTGTGCTCAGCGAGCTTCCAGACGCCTATGTGTTTCTCCGGCGACACAGAACGATAGTGTACATAGAAAATCGGTAGACAAACGTCGGAAATCGCAGATCAGAAATATTTTCACCGACGGGTGAAACCGACAAAGTTGTACTACGAAGTAGCTCATGAGCTTTTGTACATTTTCATCCCCCTGCGATCACGTCGCACGCCTTCCTTTGTTCCGATTACTCTTCGAAGTTTAATACTTCCGAATTGAAAATAAGAGAATCGAACGTCCTCGCTTATGCCCATCGATAAAATCACGACGAGTACCTTATTATCGCGATTATGTTATCATGGATATCGCTACATAACATCAGCAGGTTTCCTTGGTCTGGATAATGTAAAAGCACTATGCGTGTTACGAGTCGTCTGGGGGACGCCGAGCCCCTCTTTCCATTTTGTATTCTCCTTTCTCCCTTTGCCCTTTTCTCCAGCTTCTCCCATATTTTCAAGTTTCGCCGGTTCTACAGCTGGAGCGGCACCTGTAAATCATAGAGGCGGCGGGTATAGTGAGTGGCGGTTGGCGGGGACAGCCACTTTTCAGAAGTGTCTCTACGTCAGTTCCCACGGGGAAAACCAGCTTCTGTACCGTAGGAGGTATACATACCTATAAAGCTTGTGAGGGAGTTGGGCTTATTGTTTGTGGGTCGCGGCGCACCTTCTCCGTATTTGTCTTATACGTACCCCAACGAATCCTGCCGAAAGCGTGAAAAGTTATTTATACTCTTCAAAGTTTCATTCGATCCGATTGTCTCTCCTGTTAACGGGATTATTTCCACGGAATCATCTTCAACTGTAAATCTGTCCTATTGAAGACGTGTAAACTATAGTCATTAGTCAAGCAGCTTTTTATTTTGCCTGGGGATGAAAATTTCTTCCTCTTCTCTACAACCGCCCGAATACAATCCGAGCTCTTCATCTACTTGTGTGGAATTATACGGCTGTACCTATACGGCCCTTATTTGCGACAAAGAGTCGAGCCGCAGACGGCATAATGGATTTCAAGTGCTTCCTCGTATCATTATCATCTTCAATAATCTTTCACCATCTTCACCACGATAACATCTACGTATGTGAGCATACATGCATGTATATCGTCTGTTCTTCAAGTACGAGCCGTCATGAAGAGAATTTTCATTTTTTTCATAATTATACTCGAGAGTACGCGAACCACTTAAACAGAAAATTTGAACGCGCGAAAGTCTTCTGCTAAAATTATATCGTCGAGCTTTGAAACTCGTCAAAGCTTCTCACTCTCGTTTCTGAATTGACAGAAAAAGAATGGGTAAATAATTTTATTTATCTAATGTTGAATAAAAAAAAAAGATAAAATTGATTGTTTTTTGCGAATACCACGCGAACGTTTATGCCTTTGATTGGCTGCAAAATGGCGGGTGACCAACAATTCAGTGAACCTAGGCTTTGGCGTACGGGATGTTCCGAGTTATTTATTTCTCGTAATTAAAGGCCTTTGTAGCCGCGTGTTGTTGCGCAGGGGACCGCGACCAAACCGCGGTGTTTTCGTATACACCACGTTATATATTTACGGACATTCAGGGTATGGGCACCTATAATGTACGCGCGTTGTGACCAATTGTCATTTCGTGAGTTCAATATTAATGGCAAGCTTTATTAATTTTTCCCTCCGCATGTAATTCTCTGATATATTCCCGGCGGGAATAAATGTGTGTGTTCGCACGTTCTTTTTTCCTGCGTTTTGTGCCCGAGGTCAACGACAACCGAGGACCACCGGTCTTGTTGCCCGATACAAGAGGTGAAAAAAGGCCATTGAAAAGGTCAAAGCGAATTCAAATGACGCAGTTTGCGTGCGTCGCGTTACGTACCAACGTCCATTGATTGTTTAATCCTCGCCACCCCCTTAGATCGTGGATGACTGCCCATTACCCATTGCCCACCCTAAAGCAACTCCGAACATCCGACCATGTATCACATTAATCGTGCGGCCACAGAATAGGCTTGCGTCGCGTCTGTAGGTACGTACGTGGTTTTTAGTAATTTAGTCTACCAATGTCTGTAGATAACCTGCAGGATCATGGCGGGGTTCGCGTTTCAATGTAATATAATCACACGACATTCGAAACTCATCTACGGGGCCGTATAGAACCAGAGGAAAAAAGAAGGAATCGCAAAAAACAAATTTTTTTTTTAATCATTCGATTTCTACGCCCAGTTTATGTCCATATACCATCCTGCATTGTCCGCGCAGGATCCGCCGAATCGACGAATTTGACGGAAAAGAAGAATTGCGTGCAGAGCGTTAATCATCGTATTGTCCGTTGCAAGTTATATTCGTTTACCTTCTCCATTTAGTCGAGTAATGTGTGTTCGGTTGATTTTTTCGCATCTGTTATTTTGCACGTGATTCAGCAGATGCCGATGATGATGATGATGATGATGTCGTTCATTCATTTCCACTCCCTCTTTCCTTTCTCTTTGCACAAAGGATTTTTTTTTTTCCCCGATTCGACGACAGGCGCCTGACCAGAACGGGATAAACTCGATGGACTTTGCGAGCGGTGTGATCTCATCACGGATATATTATTTGTTGATTAAATATCATCTTGAAATATATTTGCCGATTATATCCTTTCGTGCGATTTATCATACCTACATACGCACGCAACGGAAAGAAATGAAATTCGTTCGGTGAATTATAGTATCGTTAGAAAAATTAAACGCCATGCAATTTTGGGGCATTTTTACTTAGATACCCGTTGCAATTAAATCGTCAAATTATAATCAAGGGGTGTTTCTTCTCTGCTTTTATTCAGACCTTCCTTTTATTATCTCCCAGCTTCTTTTTCCAGCTCCGCGCACGTGATCTGAAAACAAAGTTTTTTTAAATAATTTAAAATGCTCCGCGGTTTTCCAATTAGAAAAAGGGTTGCAGCATCTCGATTTTCTCAAACTGCAGCATCGGGAAATCCGCGATTCTAATTACTATGGATCATCACCGATTACCGGAAAAGCTGGGGTTTGGAATGTTGAGTTATTCGATTTGCATTTTAAATTATGTTCGTTAGGCCTGCTTCTTCTTCCACGAACTTTGAATCTTTAAAATTCTGCCCAAAGGTAAGAGAAAATCGATACATACTTTTTTTGTGTATCATCTCACGTTTTCTGAACTCAGAAATCCAAATCTGCTAACTAAACTGATCCATCTTTCGAAGTGATCGAGATATCGCCAATTTATCGCTTCATAAAGTGAAAAATCAAGAATATCTCGATGGGAATTATTCCTAGCTTAGTTTACTCAACGAATTCGTATTCCTGAGGTCAAGATACGTTGAAAAAGTGTCCGACGATCGATTTTGAAAATACTTCAGTTTTGACCCAAAAATCGACAAAAATCTAAGGTATACCCCTTTGGATTTTTTCGATTTTTGGGTAAAAAATGAAGTATTTTTAAAATCGGTCGTAGGACACTTTTCTGACGTATTTTGACCTCAGAAACACGAATCTGCAAGCCAAATTGATATATCTATAAAATTGATCGAGTTATCGCCAATTTATCGCTTCATAAAGTGAAAAATCAAGAATAGCTCGATGGGAATTATTCCTAGCTTAGTTTACTCAACGAATTCGTATTCCTGAGGTCAAAATACGTCAGAAAAGCGTCCTACGATCGATTTAAAAAATACTTCATTTTTCACCCCAAAATCGACAAAAATCTAAGGTATACCCCTTTGGATTTTTTCGATTTTTGGGCCGAAAATGAAGTATTTTTAAAATCGGTCGTACGACACTTTTCTGACGTATTTTGACCTCAGAAACACGAATCTGCAAGCCAAATTGATCCATCTATAAAATTGATCGAGTTATCGCCAGTTTTTCACTCAATCAAAAAACGAATAAGAAGGCGCACAGCTCATTGACGCGGATGTCACGTCAGTCAATCAAAAAGTTAATGAAGAGGTGACATCGACAATCGGCGAGCAAATGTGCTACTGTGTGAACCCAGAAATACGTGGCAAAATTCGCGTATTTTCGCATTTCTAAATTCGACTGGACTTCAGTTTGTCAAAATAGAATTCTATGCCAGAGGGAAATTCTCTGAGTTACGATTCACTCCCCCATAAAGCCGTCCGGACTGCGCGGCAGGTGAGATAACGATAAGTCTTTGGTAGATTTAATATCTATGGCAAAGGATATATTTATGTGAGAAAATTCTTAATCTGAAGCCACCCACGGTGCGTAACTCATCCAGCATCCTTAGCTGGATCCTCCGTTAGAACTATGATATACACATTTCAGTTTTCGTACAAGGGCTTCGCGTGCGCAAAATGCGTGACGCCCGATCAAGACCTTTTTCCATTTTCGTGCCCACTTATTTTTCCATCACAACGCAACATCTTCATCATTTCGAAATACTCCAGTTCATCAATATTTCAAATCCCCATCGATTATCGGCACCGCGTATTTCAATAGCTATATACATATAGCTTCGTTTAAATCACCTCGTCACGTTCTAAACGATGAATCATAAAGAACGGAACCTGCCGGTTGAAACCCACATCTCGCATTGTGTCTACGAAAATTCGCAAGTTCCATTAAAAAAAAAAAGAAAAAGAAAAAAAAGGTCTGCAAGCTTACCGCATGAATACATGCATCATGATCTTATTTCCGATGCGGATGAAATCCGCCAGCTTTGCAGAGACGCGATCGCCATTATAGGGGTTTCCGATTTTTCGGACTTTCAAAAGAAATAAATGAAAGGAAAAATGAAAAACTGCTATGGTGATTCTTCGTTTATCTCATTTTTCCGTGCTACCCCGCGAGAGTGAAGTAAGAAAAGGAACTCTTTCTCGTCGGTTTTTTAGCGTTGTTTTCCCCAGAGCTGAGTTGTGCAGCGGGAAGAGAGAAGAAAAAAAAAACACGTCTGCAGAGTCAGTCGCGTCTCGTGTATACGTGTACATGTTCATGTATGGTTGAAAACTTGAGG
This sequence comes from Athalia cordata, assembly GCA_963932425.1. Lineage (NCBI taxonomy): Eukaryota > Metazoa > Arthropoda > Insecta > Hymenoptera > Athaliidae > Athalia > Athalia cordata. Next base: position 6,663,773 of record OZ010627.1, read on the forward strand.
TGAGTCGAGTTGAGGTTTTCAGGGCATTTCAAAGCTCAACATCCCAACACCCACAGCAGTACTGTCTTACTTAATTAAAGTTATACTCCTTACCCTCTCTGCAGACGCTCGATTTTCCGGAAGCTCTATATGCAACACCAGCAGCTAGTAGCGTACGCGTCGTAGTAGTCGGTCCCCCAGGGGTGTAATTTAGAGGCGAAGACCCCCTCGTGCTTCATACTCTAATGACGAACGCGCCGCGACTTAACCGGCACTGAAGAAGTAAGAAGAGGATAGATAATATTATAGGCTGCAGAAAGCTGGTGCATAGGCCCACTTCACACCTCACCGATAAAGTTATTAATTTTCTGGCCGAGGGGGACGCAGATTAATCTAGGCAAAGTGGACTGCCAAGGCAACGCTCTGTATTAATTGCTTTTATGCATCGCTGCTTGTATTGTTTTCGGTGATCCCTGAGCATGGCGTAAAGTAGTTAGTTTACGCGAATGAACATTAAAGTTAATAACAGCGAAATATTATCGTCCGTATAATTTCTAATTCATCATTTTGATATGACAAAAAAATACCTCCTCATTCTCGTCGAGTTTATAAGGGCCTCGGAATTTTCCAGTCGTATATTCAACGAGCTCTGGTCACTTCGACGAAAAAGCGCGGTGATGGAGCTTCCCCCTTTAAGACAGTTGGAGAAACCTCGCAAGGGGGCTCGGGAGTCTTTACCATGCAAAGCAGCCCCTATATTCACTTTTGTCCATCGCGTGGATCCGGTCAGAATTTCCGGGCTCGAAAGTTTTGACCATATCACAGAGGCGAGGGTATCAAAAATTCATACTAGAATTCGTCTTTGATTTTATTCTTTTCTTTCACCCTGCAGATAAAAATCGAACCGACTTTCAATCCGGGCTGCTGCAGAGGAAGCTGCGAATTTCGTTAACGTGGAATTTTTATTCGATAAATTCCCTTCGATTTTTCATGGCTTTTTCAAATCTCTCCAAGGTGAACGATACGCATCATCGACAGCCAGGGAATGTGTGCAAAATCAGTTACCCGTTAGGTGAGAGAAAATTGATAACACTTCGCTTACTTCGAAAAGATTCGTTTTATTTCGTGATCTATAGTTACACGTATAACTATTTTATTTCACCCCCTAGTCATCTTTTTTGCTCTTTCGAAATTCATACACAAGTCAATTATCTGATCCGAAAAAGATGCGGAAGTGGCAGAAAGGAGAAAAAAAAAAGAAAACACGAACGTAAAGTGCCCTTGCCGTATATTTTACTCATCCCAACAGACAACCCTTCGGTAACTCAAAATGGAAACTGTACGAAAAAGAGAAAAAAAAAAAAGAAGAAAAGCTAAAGTAAAAATACTGCAATCATCAACAGCTACCGTGTCCTCAAAAAGCCTGAGGGCTTTCAACTTATACTCGGTATATATCTGCATTTTCATCCGCCCCCTTGTTCCTCGGGGGATGATCTTAGTAGCGATCATAGGGGGGTGGCTGGGATAGTCGTCACCTGGAGGCTAATGGCGCCCCCAAATTCTATCGCTGATGTTACGTGCGATACACGCATATACCTATAAATAGATGATCTCATCCGAACCGTGTTTAACACTTGTGAGAATCTATACGGTATGTCGATATTGAAAAAGCAGAAGAAAATTCTTTTACGATTATGGAGTAGCACCATTACCCGAAATACCAAATTGATCTATAACGAGGGTTACGGTGGAGCGTTGTACAACCGGCCACGTGACCTTCCCTTGGAAATTATTAACATGTTTACGACGAGACGCAGATGTTTCGAAAGACGCGAAATGACTGCAGGAGTGGAAGGAAGAGTAAAGCTAGGAATGGGGTTGGTACGTATAAGTATGGTGGTTGAATTTGGCGAGGTTACGATGGGTATATTTTGTGGGTAGTTGTTACCCCTAATCGTTACCCATTACTTTTGAACCATATGTGGGTTACTGGTTTACTGCAGTATCTATGGCGATCGATATTCCAAATTACCTACATACTGTACAATAATACCCTTTGTACGTCTTCCCGTTACGCGTCCTCTTGAGATGATTAGGAACGCTTAGGGATCTTTCGAGTATGACACAGCGCATAGCGTTATGCATATTATATGAAACCCTCGGAGAAAAAATTGTTCAGAGGCTTTAAGAACTCCGGTAACAGTTTGTGTTTAATATTTCCAATCATAAACGTGATATACCCTGACTAACGAACTCGATGAATCTGATCAAGAGGGTTATTCCAGTCTTGGCTAAAGATCATTGCACAAATAACAACTTTTTTTTAACAAACAAAATCAGTAATCTTAATCTTTGAATCCGCATTTGCGTTCGTGAGCGAATTTTCTTGCCCTCGGAAGTAATTCTTCGCATCCGTTATCCTTGAAACAACATTCTTCCATTCTGTAGTTGCATTTCTCTTCGTGAGGTTGTTTTCGAAATAATTTCGGCCTTACGCGGCATCCATATTCAGCCCAACGACAGTCGGTCAAACTTTCAGGACCTTCTTCTTCCAGTATCCGTTCTTCTGGTACCTCTTCTTCCGGCTTCTCGAAGTCCTCTTTCCTGTAATACTTGTTGTAATTACATTTCTTTTCGTGAATGATTTTTCTCCTTCTAGGCATTTTCACCAAACATCCATAGATCTTCAATTTACACTCCACCATCTCGTCTGGATCCTCCTTTCCCTCATCGGATGATGAGTCGGATGATGAGTCGGACGATGAATCGGATGATGAATCGGATGATGAGTCGGATGATGAATCGGAAACATCCTTCCCTTGTTTGATCGCATCGAAACGCCCTTTATAAATGCATAAAGGTTCGTGAATAGGTTTTCTCCAATGTGGCATCATAACATTGCATCCAACAACGGAATGAGCGCAAGGAATGAGTCCTTCCGAAACACTGAGGTCGGTCGGAAGATGTTCTTCTTCTAGAAATGGTCGAAATTGACACCTCGTTTCGTGAACATCCCTGAGGTATTCGGGAACCATGATCCAGCACCCATAATTCGAATTCCTGCAAGGTACAAGCGTCTGCTCTGGTTCGGGCGGGGGTGGCCCCCATGCTCCTCTTTCGTGTTCCATAAAGTCGAACTGAGGCGCACTGGGAACGACCATTCCTTGATATCCTGGCATGGGATGTGGCATGAAATGAACGGGCGGCGGCGTGTAGATTCCTTCAGGACTTGGAGGTGGTACGAAATTAAGAGTCGACGAACAGGTTGGACAGGCGAAATAGTAAGGCTTGCAACGATGGCATATCACGTGACCATTTTCACATTCGAATTTTGGTGCGTCGTTCATTCCCATAAAACATATCGGACACACCCCCTCGTTCTGCACCATCGATTGAAGACTCGGATATTCCATTATACCTGTTGAGAAATTCAAGAATCGTGAGTTCGATCGGCGCAAAATTTAATAGGTGCCTCGTCATCCTCGAATTTTTTGAAATTTCATTCTAATCTTATCAGAAAGCAGGCATACACGATTATCAATTCTGACTAGCTGGCAAATTATGAAGTGAACGAGTCATAGAAATGCAAATGATCGTTCGATTTGATGAATTTTTAAATCAACCGACCGTTGACTGACGGAGCGAATATCTCTTCAGCTCCGAAGATTTTTGAAATGATGGAAAAACAAAATGTCTCTCACCAGAATTGATCTCTTCTCTACTTCCAATCGAGTGTAGTCTTCGCTTGAAGTTTTTTTTTTGTATTTTATCTCGAACGTATTGCGATTAAAAGGCAGAACTTATTCTTTTGGCACGTCTTGTCTGCAACATCATGTGACAGTGAACCTCGTCGACGGCAACAATTTCCAACGTTGATTCAGCGGCCCAGGTCTTATCTCTGACACAGATAACGACGATGTTTTATCTGATATATCACGCGTCCATTACCGAGATAGGTTAATTTCGAATTTCGAAAGCATCTACAAAGTTTTCGGATCCGATGCACACGTAGTTGGTCGCTGTACGCCACTCTACCTAAATTAGAATAACAAATTTAAAGGTTCTTCATGCCCGTGCAAATTATAATTATCACCACCTTCGCTGATTAGTTTATATCGTAGATTGATTGGTCGTCGCGACCCTCAGCCTCAGCGAAAGCGTTACGTTTCAAGTCCATATACTACAGATATAATGCAGACTGTTGCGTGGGTTTATTTGCATAAGTGAATTATGACCGGTGAATATTATACTTGATATAACAAACCCGAAGGGGGCGTGTTGTTGTCGGGCACGAGGAGTCCGGTGTCTCTCGGTTAGCTATATCAAACGAGACATCGTGGGTAGGAGTAGCTGGTGGAGAGAAATTTTTTAGAAGCCGACAAAAGTTTCCGCAAGTGAGTCTCGAATTTCGAACTCTTCTGCCGCTCCCTTCCAGCGCTGTTCAAAATTGAATCCGATATAAACTCACTTTTCATTTTGCAAAGAGGCGAGAATCCGGTATAGAAAGAAAAGAAGCATCATCATGGAAATTTCTATGAAATGTAAAATTACACCTACGTCTATATGTTGAACCCTAGGCTGACGAAAAGGTAATCTAACTCAGCTAAACCGCAAACGTCCGTTTCATTTCGTCATTTGTTTGTTCATTTTAACGAAACGTAAATTTTTCACCGATAATTAACTGTCAACTGCTAACGAACGCATCCATAACGTCGGTGAAAATGTACGAGAGTCTCCTACTACATCCACCTCTTTTTCACCCTTCCACGCCGCCTTTCCACACGTATAACTTTCTCCACCCCGTATTTCAACCATAGAATAGGGTATACATAAATCGAATATCTACACACACATAGATATACGTACGAGGAGACATGTTTCGACTATATACCCCTTCGCAGTATCCATTTCGTCAACCCTTTTTACGCGTTAAAAAAAAAAATAGAAAAAGAAACGCACAAAAACGAAACGATACGAAACAAAAGTACGGATAAACAAATAATCGAAGAGACAAGAAGCGAAACAGGTGTACAAATGACCCTCTGCATACAGCATGCGTGTTAAATTTGTTTCTGTTTACCTTGATAAACCCGTCGACGATTTTGGTCATATTATTTAGAGATCTATGAAATCGTGCGGATCGGTTTTATCATCGTTCAGTTACCCCAGGGATTTCGATGAGGGTATACAAGCCATGGTCTGAACGTGGATTTTATCCTTCTGAAGAAGAAATGATTTCGGTCCGATAATTCGCTTCAGTTTTTTATTTATTTTTTTTTTTTTTGTGAGAGATCGAATAAAAGCGTCCGGTAGAAGGCGTCGAACCGGAGCGCAATTTATCCTATAATTCGCCGATACGTCAAACCTGCCTGCAACTAGCTGCACATGAGCTTGCTCGTGGAGGAAAAGAAATAAAAATCAAATAGAGAAAAGAATAGCGGAAGGACGAAAACAAGAACGTCGATCTGCAAGTGCATCGTGAAATCAACGTGAGTCTACGAATGAAATTGTCGGAGTTTTGACGCATGTGTAAATCCATGCAAACGTTTATGTTTTCAATTCCAGGAAAGAGCCTTTTCAATATCCGCGATTTTTGCCATCGACTATTTTCTCCTTTTGCTGTTCCTTTTCTTTATATTATCGTAGGATCGCCATTGCCACCGTTTCAGCATAGCGAACCCGACTTCCTTCCTTATCCTTCTTCGACGTGGTTTGAAATTCATGCAAAGATATTCGCCAGAGATTTGCCGCATCGGCAATGCAGCCTTTCTTTCTGCCAATCCCCGTTTCTTCTGTTCCCTTATTTTCTCTTTTTTCTTGTCAGATCTTCTTTATTTCTTTACCGCGTACTATTCAGGAAATCGTCGAACGTTTACTTTTATCGTTAAACACTGTACTTACATGGAGTAAACGTATAGGGAATGTGGTAGACGAGGAAAAGTTCAAAGTGAGTCTACTAAACTGTTGCCGTTGCTGGTGCTGCTGAATGTCTATTGTACGACCACCGTTGTTTTCGCATGCGTCGGATATACTCGCAGGATTTTATTTATTTTTCTCTGACACGCGCCGTTCGCAAATTGCATGTCTTCCTCGCCAATATCTCCAATCTCTCGTAAGAAATCAGGGAGTAGAAATAATTCAAGGAATAATTATAGGTATGTATTCAAACTTGTACTAATTCTCACTTGCGTTATAAAGATGGAATTTTATCGAACCCGGTTTGTGTAGAAAATTTTTACTCGACCGAGGTAACTTGATCCTGCAATTTAGCTTTCAGACATGTTGCGAGGTAAATGTCCTTCGCGTCGCATCGAGTATAATCACGTTATGTTTCTTCGCTCGTGAACAAGTAACTCGAAACTCGCAGGGTAAAAGAGAATTTCAAAATTCAGATCCTGCTCGTATCTGCAGGACAATTTTTACGTCCTCAATGTCTTTCGTTAGGAAGATGAGAAAGGAAAAAAAAATCAGGATATTTTACGAGCGAAATTTCAATCATTTTATTAGATATTATTGAATATCCTTCTTTGCGAAACATCCTGGAGAAGAACTCCTTATATCAGACGTATTATCAAAGAAACCGGTACTTCCCATATTTTCGATCTTTTGAAACAAAGGAACAATTTTCTTCCATCACCGCGCTTGATTATTTCCCGCTCCGGGTGGTTTACAGTCAGGTTCTGGAAAGCCGCGCGATGGCGCAATTGTATCATCCCTTAAAGCTCGAGGGGTAGAATCGATTGCGATATATCGCAGAGCAGCACCCCCTGGATTCTAAATCTGCGCATGCGTAGCTTTTACGATATTCTGATTGGTCGGTGATGATGTCATGCAGGCATCCCTTAGACCGTGATATCATCTGCTATCCCTTCTGCAGTCCGCACCGACCACTCGACCGGCGATGCCGCGTCCCTAAATATTTCCAACACAGTCCCCGTGATAATTTTGATATTACCTCAAACCCGTACAGTCCCGTTAACGTGTATTCGGTATGACGATTATCTCCGCAGTATAAATGAATATCTAAATTCATTGTCACCTCTGTGCGCCGACGAGAAGAATCAATCCCGGATTCGCGGAGCTTTTTCTGTGTCCTGATGTGCCTCACTCCAGTTTATATGCGAAAAGAGGGTGGAAGACGGTGGAGATCATTTACTCGATAATTGGTGAGTTTTAAAAATATGTCCGATCTAGTTGTCATAATTACAAAATGAAATCACCGCTGGTCGAATACGTGTGGCGTAATACATAACTATTTTACCGCACAATATTGAGAATTTCGAAAAGTTCGCGCTTTCACATTTTTCAATCTCATGCAATGAACCAAAAATGAAAAAATATAAATAAAATTGTCAGACACTTTGAACAGGGTAGCTTAAATTTTTCCAAAAAATGTGTCGAAATCGTTGTCAGTCGCCGCTAAGATCTTGACCTGGGTTTTTTTTTCTCTCAATTTAATCGCCATTGATTATTATTTATTTTGGAAACATTTTTTTCCAAATTATCTAGCGGTAGGGAATAGAGCAATTACACAGAAGTTGAAGAGTTTTTGTTCGCTGGCTATGCCAGAATAGTTCCGCAGTGCGTATTATGTTATTGTGACAGAGTTTGGAAACTGACGTAAAACGATTGTCACAGCTATACAGTTATACGCGAGTATAGTCTAGTTAGTTCTCCTGAACTTTTTGTCCTTCCTTTTACTCCGTACAGATTCGTACAACTTCGTATCTTCCACACAGTTATATACCTACATTGAGCCAATAAAAACCAACCGACGAATATAGGACGCCAAAGATAAGGGGGGAAAAAGTGAGAACGACGCCAGACGTCGCAGTCCTCCGGTTACACATTTTCTTTCGTACTTTAAGATTGACTTCCTCTTGTTCCCCGTTCTAACTGCCGAAAACCACCCCCTTTGCTCCTGCGATTTGGTCACAAACTTGCTCATCAAAAGCACTAGAGACGCGTGACCTAAACTTTTCGCTAACATCGCGTTCGAACGCAAATCTATTGTCGACGATTCATCATTAATGAGCTTATCATCAATTGGTTCTGTAAAAACAAACCGGAGTTTTTCCCGCTACTCTTAGGGTAAAGACGAGTCGAAAAATAGAAAAGAAAAAAAGAAAGAAAAATCATTACACGCCTTTAGGTGGGTAAATTAAAGTAGAAAACTGCCCGGGGGATTTTATCTGAAAAGCCTATAATAACGATGGCTCCATAAGATATCGAGGGAGGGAGGGTTGACGTCGTCAGTGTGGAGGGTGCGAAAGGAGAAAAATACATAATATAAAGACGAGGGAAATGATGAAGACAAACTGAAAAGAGAGGCGAGTATTGTGCTATAGAGGAAGAGAATATCGGGTCGTGTACTTCAGACGATTCGTCGTTCAATCACGAAAGCAAATATCAATTAATAATTCTCTAGTGATTAAGAGAGGTTGCTGCGGTCCGCATAATAGCCGACACCGATTCTCGGAGTATAATAGCAACTTCAACATAATTCTAAAATATTTATCAAACTTTGTCTCCTCGCCTCCGCAGTGTCAGACCATCAAAAACTGAAGATGAACTCTCCCACCTTAAAAATGTTTACCGAAGATCCTCGTCTCCCCCTACAGTGTTTTTATTGTTCGCCAAATTAACAAGTACACAGTCGCTAATCTCGTTTCCACCCACGTTATATACACGGAAAAGTAAAATAAATTAGACAAAAAAAGTTTTTCACGACTGCTTAGGCTTAATTTCTTTCATTGTTATACTACAGGACATCGCGGATGCCGAGTTCGTATATTCTGAATTTCAAGATTCTTCACCCTCTATATTATATATTATGACATATTCGAACGAACGATGTAGGTATGTAGCTTTTTTCGTTAAAGCAATTAGGGCCAGACATATTTCATGTACATACAGAGGGCAGCGGCGGCGGCGGCGGCGGCAATGGCAACGTTTTAGGGGGTGGTCTTAACCTCCACGAATTATGTACTATGCATATATATCTAGCTACGATATAATCCCGGAGTAGAATTTCCTGGTACTTTTTTTTTTTTCTCTCTCTTTTTTGTTATTCTTTTTTTGTGGCGTAGAATCTACCGAGGCAAAAGTGAGTTCCATTCCCCGTATACGTCTGGTGTTTGCCACGAAGAATTATAATTTTTCCGCAGAGACTCCGACGGCAGCAGCCTTTTTGATGCTGAAAATGGCAACTCTCCCTCTTCCTTTCACCCCCCTCATCGCGACTAACCACGGTGGTCATACCTCTCCCGGGCGACTGTACACTTTTTGAACGAATTGTTTTACCTTGTAAAATTCACGCAATTCGTAAAAGTCCTTCAAAAGGGCTGCAGCTTTTCGTTTTTGATTTGAAAACGAGTGCTGATTACGCGTCGCTTTTTGCCTTTATTCTTCAACGCTCAGATTCTGCTCTATAGAGATGTTATTGGGTATACGAATTCGAAGAAATGGGAACTAAATGAAGGACGAAACTCTGCGTGTTATTATTGTATGATAATATAATACATAAGTATAGTTTCTTCGAGCACACAACAGCAGACATGCGGGCATTAGCGTCGAGTGTTTCTCTGGAGTCTGGTGCACGATTTCATGAGTGCATAAACCATTCGGAAACCGGGGGTCTTGTATATAAGCGCAGCGCGGAGAAGGGTGCAGTATACGTTATATATATTATAAAGTTGAAGTTCTAAAAACTCTCTGATCCGCAAAAAGCAGCGATTAAGCGATTTACGAGTGCTCGAGCTGGTAAGCCTGTGGCTTTCTATCTTTTTTGTTTTTGTTTTTGTTTTTGTTTCGGTAAATTGAGAATGTAAAAACTGTTACGTAATGCCGAGGACTGTACTTTTGGAATTGTGTTTATATTCGAATGGTTTAATCTCCCCCGTAACTTATATTGTATCGATTATATGGTTTTCCGTACAAACAATCTTGCCCGATTTTACCCGCGTCGCCTTCAATTTCATCCCTATAAACGATCGCGTCCATAGACTCCGCGTATAACCGGCTTATCGCCGATTAGGCAACCTCCAAGCGTCACCCTAAATAACCGATTGATTGATTAGCCTTGAGAATCCTTCAGTTTTCTTCTTGAGTTACGTGTCACGTTGGCATTGACTCGGAAATTCTCAAGGCGAATTATTATCGACGACGCGACGCTACAAAGCGCGGATAACGAATATAAGAACAAAAAAAATGAATTATCACAATCTTTAGAGTTTTTTTTTTTTTTTTACTATCTCGTAATATCATCATACCTGCACACATCTCGAGAAAGCAATGTGTGCTCCACCTACTATAACCGCACACGATGAGCTTCTATAGCTTCTTGGGTTTCTCTCGATAAGATTTGCAGCATCAGGGTCGACGCCGGATGACGTCGTCAGAGGGTGAGATTATTGAAGAAAATTACACGAGCAGAGACGACCGGCTGGTGCATTGCCGCGGGCTGCTCACCACCCTCCCCCTCCCTGCCCCCCTGCCCCCAGAGACTCCGGTATGCGCCGCACCCCCTTTCCTCCAATTTTTTTCTTTCCCTCTCTTTGCTCTTCCTTCTTCCTTTTTCGCCTTCATCTCCAGCACGATTTCCCGCTGCCAACTTTCTCTCTCGTCAAATATCGTAGAAGCACGCGAACCGATCGTGACAGCTGAGAACTGTCAATATAGTTTGTTTTTCGAATTTTCTTTTTCTTTTTTTTTTTTTTTTCTGCTTTCATCGCATATATGACCGGGTACGAAACCCACCACTCCCTCGCCAACCCCCTCCAGCCGCGACTTTGTGCTCTTGATTTTTTTTCCCTCCCGTTTCCGTCTCCCTTTTTCACTCCCTGTCGAAGCATCGCGTTAATCAGCGCTTCAAGGCACGTTCCGCTATCCATAGATATACGCTGCATGTATCTATCTATATATTTATAATGTATGTATACATACCTATGTACATCTATGCATGTAGCGGAAAAAAATAATGAAACGGAGATTGATCCCCCTCTGTTATCGACGAAATATATTTTTCGTTTTTTCTTTTTTTATTCCACGGTTGCGTTTTTTTTACCGTTATCGCGGGATTTGCAATCATAACGCTGTGAAAAAACAATTTGCTTCGGCTAAGGTTCTCTGGTCCTTTGGATTCTTTAAAACGGTCACGTTTCTAATTTGGAAAATTAGGTCTTGTCGTTAGTCAAGGTAGCGATTACGCGATGCGTTTTTTTTCCTCTACCCTGTTCGAAAATATTCCCCAAATTTCGCAATATGCCGCCCGGGCAGTACAGGTTAATTCACTAACTAATTGCACATCGAATTAATTCGGGACTTTTAACCCGTAGCTTAATTTGCACACAGTTTCAATTAAGACGCATTCACAACGGTGTACTCCGTGTACACGGAACACCAGTGCAAATGTGAAACACACGTTCGAAATATTCACACACGCACAGCGCTACGACGCTGAATCTAATCAACGCACGAGATGACGATTGTTCGACTAGATTCGCGTAATTTTCGAACACTGTGTACAGCGAATCAACCGTGTAACGGGACAACAACAACAGAAGCGAGATACAAACTGATCAGGATCGGAACGTATAGCCCCGCTTCCGATTCGTAGTGAAACCGAGCAATCGTTTCAATGGAACTGATTGCTGGGTGTGAAACGTTTATCGTTAGTCACGTATAATTGGGTTATAGAATGCATTCGTCGCTCTTGCAGCTATAGCTGATCAATGGGAAGAAGGAACGTCGTTCGTTTCTGTTTTTTCAAAATTGCAGTTTCCGCCCAAAAAGCTAATCATCGAGCCGGAACTCGTGAGTTGGAACGAGGAAACGATCGATGAAATGTTGAGTCGCCTCGCAGCTGAACACAAGAGTGGTTGTTAGATTAAATTGATCGGACTCCGGTATCTGGAAATAAAATAGACGAGTCTGGTAGAAATCTAGTAATAGAATGAGCAAGGATCTTTGCTAGGTAAGTGAAGGTAGCAAACTCCAATGGGTTAGCTTGTATCTTATTCCAGTTTTTGCATCACGTGCGCCCAGAACCAAGCATCAAGAGGATAAGTAGAATCGGTTCGAATGGCCCCGTGGAGGCGAGAGGAGAGCTTAAAAAGCTCGGTTTTTCTGTATTCAGCAATCCATCAACCCCCACTCTTTCGCTTCTCCTTGCCCCTCTGTTTCTCTCGTCCTAACAATCCGTTATCAATCTTGCTAATGCTGCTCCTCCTTCTGCTCTCCTTGTAGTTCCTCTCCTTATTATCATAACGTCCAAGCCCTACCGAATTATAATGAGAAGAGTAATCTGGAGGAGAATTTCAAGAAGAGAAAAAGAACAACGCTAGTGATTTACTCCCATTCGTTGAAGGATTGATAGGTACCTGATTTCCATAACGAAATACGAATGTTTTATGTCGGAAATATGATGTGCAGATGTTATGAATCACAACTAAAAGCTAAACGGTGACAGAGGCGATCGAGTATCATCGCCATCGGATGAGGCAAACGAAATTCTAATTAAGCCGCTTCATAAGCATGACTAAACTCAATTCGGTAGGAAATAACCCCTGTAGTCGCGGGGGGTGTTGATCCAGAGGATGAGGGATGGAATAATTTTGCTTTCGGTTTAGCTAGCCTATAATTTCTTGTTTCCAAACATCACCATCTTCAGAGTGTACATTTTCCGAATGGCTAGTGTCCATGATTGAAGTCAGAGTCTCCCCAAAAGATTCGTAGTGGAAAGAAGGGGAGAGGGAAAAGGAAAGGTTGAGGTAAACGGTCATAAAGCGGACGTGTACGCCGGGGATGCTGTTGACAAAATCCGGTTCTTATTCGTGACATTTCGCCCACTTCTCTTGGTCCAATACCTTCGAGACTCCTCGCTGCCTGAACCCCGCGTGTGACGTGGCAAGAGTCAATTGGCTGAAACAACGTATCTCCCACCCATGACAACGCTAAAACATCTTCCAAAAACCACCCTCTGAGTGGCTATTGCCTAGCGCCCCGCACGACGACTACGACGACGAAAACGATGAAGACTACGAAGCGCTGTATAGGTATACTACGCGGCTGGTGCGCGGCTCATCAAGAGAAGTGTTGGGAAATTTAGTACGATGGGTACTTTAAGAGAAGAGAAGCAGAAAAAGTGACGAAAATAATCTGACGAGAGTAATGTCGGCACTATGGTGCTTGAAAACAAAAACATTTTTTCCCTCTGCACTCTGTAAAGCACGTATCGGAGACGATTTGACCACATATATGATGTTTTTTTTTCTTCCTTTGTCTGGTCGTTGACATTCATACAAAAAAGATTCAATTGTTTTAGGGTCGGGCTTAAATCGGTTATTCTTGTTCATCATTGTTTTTTTTATTTGCGAAAAATAAGAACGCGAGATGCAAAGAATCACGAAGGTTGTGAACCCGGGTGAGAACCTCCTTAACGGGATGCGTGCCGCAGGTCTTAAGGTTGACGCCGGGTCACGTCAGACAAACACGATCGGGTGGTTGATCGTTAAAAATTGCTGCCTCACGGAGTATCGTAAAGTTTGCTACAGGTCAACAAAGTTCCGAATATTTAGGGTCGATGGAGCAAACTTGTTCTTCTCTTATCTTTTTTTTTTCTCGTACCGTCGAGTAGAAATTTTATCAATATCTCCCCTATCAATACTGAAATCACGATGCGGACATAACGTTCAATATGTCTAATAACGTCGATATCGCGTTTCAATTATAAACTAATTACGTCACAGGAGGCAATTACATGACACAAATTACTCGGTGACATCTGGAACGATACACGAGTTCTTCCCTATCGCACGCATACCTATACCGCGTGATTTTGGTATTCCACACCCTCCATGTTTTCCCCAAGATACACGTCCCCCGCGTAATATTCCCACATGGGACACGCACGGAAACATCCAGAGAAGACCGAATCTAAGGGGGAGAGAATGAGATGACGAGAGTATGCAGGATCAGGAATATCACTGTAGTAACAGCAGCCCGTAGTAGACGCCATGTGCAGAATCACCACGTATAAGCTTGAGGTCGCATGTTCCAGCCATGATGTGTCCGTATGGTTTACGAACCGTAACGCGATCTAGACTACCTACGGTGTAGGGATAGGGGTGTACATTTTGCACGATGTTCTCCACAGGTCGTGACTGCGGTGGACAGCCAACGCGGTTGCTTCCAGGGATATCGTTAATGCACAGCCCTCGGTGCAGCAAAGGATGAAATCGCTCGACGCTCGTGCATTTCCAGGGTTTCCCTCCATCGTTACAACGACCGCAGTCTGCATCTTTCTAAGCAGTAATTTTCTTCATTTTCTTCGCTCTGCAATCTGTTGATATTCACGAGGTGAGAATCCTCGGGGCGATCGAAGGTGCGATTGCAACAGGCATAAGGACGAATGAATTAAAATGAGAAATGTAATCGGTACCCTTTGATGCACGACGCCGTCACAACCTCCTGATTTTCTCTTCTTCGTTACAACGAGAACTGTGACACCCCACAAGTTTTAAAATTCCACCCTTAAACCCGATACAAAATCAATCCAAACCGTCGTCGCGTTATACACGATGCCGCAACTGAGGTACTTCGGCACTACGAGATCGGTTCGTACGACAAATTCGTTTTTCTTATACGTAGGAACGGGATGAGCGAGAATAGAAATTTTTTTATCTTCCAGGTATATGTGACATCGGGAACCAGAACGTCCCGCGTTTCATCCGTTCTATCCCCTCAGTTCTAGCTGGCGCGTGGTGCAGGTTCCACGTGACTGAAATACCGAACGCTACGACAGCTACTGACGTGCTGTAGTTGGACAAACTGCAGAAATATCTACGCGTTCCCAGCGCGCGTGATCCTCGATCCCGGCCGTCCCGTGTTATTCTAAGGGATGTAAATGCGGGGGTTGAATTTTGAATCAGTCCCTTCTTATTTGTGGTATATAGACTCGGGGGCGTACGGCGCGGCGTCATGTTGCAGCCTAAGTAGTAAATCGACTGTCGAACCACGTGACAAACATGACGGGGAAAAACTACACGAAACGTCGCGTATGATAATAATCTACAAATTGACAGCCCTCTGAAAATTCCTTTTTATCGCAAACGACGCCGGAGAGGTCAATTTTTTCGTCATGTTCTCAGGGAACAAAATTCCCCAGGCTGAGTCCAGTATTGAAATGATAGAAGAATTGTATTATTTGTAAGTTTATCAGGAGCCCTCCAGTCTATGTTCGGATATTGGTATTGGTATTCGTATAATTGTGTATATTTGCCCCTTGCGAGTTGGCTTGTGAGGGAGGTCCTGCTGGGGGTTTAACACATTTGGATGATGTAGCAGGAGTAGGAGAGAACCGAAAACGAACAACTCTCGTAATGCAAAGCGAGTGAGTCGGGGTCTGTTAGATTAAACTCTACCCCTGACGCCCACGACGCAACACACGGGTTAAAAACAGACATCCAAGAGCACGATGAGTCATCCGACGAAGTAGAGCGGGCTCCGAACTACGTGCGAGTTGAATAATAATTCGTCAAAAAGTGAACAAGAACCGAACGACAAAAACTCAACACTGACCGGCAGCGTCGTATAGATTTTGTAGTTCGACTTCTATAATTATTCTAAAACACTATTTTTTCCGTCACTTTTTACCCCTCTTTAAAAGGACCTGGTATTGTTCGTTCGTTCAGAGCTCTCTCTAGAGTACCCTAACGTGGAGTAACTGACAAATTTTAGGTATTAGTGGACAACACCGTGTCGAACGGACCCCAGAAGGGTCTTTGAATAAATGCCATTGCGTTGCGATCAATGTGTGCTGTTCGACGCTAATTGAACTGGCGTATTTTGACATCCGAAACTAACGACGTTTTACCGACCCACAATTAAAACCGAGTCCCTAACTCCGGTCTTCCGATTTTTTGGTTTCTTGGGATTCTATAACCAGAAACCGATGGATATCAAACGTGGTCAGTTTTTTGTTCTTTTTTTTTTTCTTTCTACTACCGGCAAAGAGAAGTCTGCCTTATTCCTCGGTGAAAAAGTACGTTTTTCGCTTTGGTGGTTCGTGAAAGGAAGTGTTTTAAAATCCTCCCCTAAATAATTCCCATGGAAACCAGCTGAGGCCCGCCTTCAAAACCTTTCAGCTCTTTCGACTGATTCGGGTCTCCCCGATAGGACGGTTAATAATTATTCCCATGACAAAGAAAGGGTCTTCATCTCTATAAACGATCGATATAGTTCGACAGGTCGATACTCTTGGACAAAATCAGCTGTAGAAAAAAATTATCGCTACAAGAATGACGTAAATATTCTCGCGATTCCCAAATCGCAGTAATTATTCTTCGATTGCAATTATAATGATACCTGATATCGAAGCGTCGTCGGCATAAAAAGTTCTCAAGGACGTAAATTCAATAGCCCTTCTTTCGCACTTTCGTTATTTCTTTTGTGTACAGAATTGTTTCCTTTTTTTCTTATACGAGGTCCTTTCTATTACCATCGTTGTTGTTCACCTACCGGAATGGTCTTTTTCTTCATCTTTGTTATAATTCTTCTTGAAAACCAGCGAAAAGTTTTCCTTTCAATAGAGAATAGAGGAAAAAAGTGATGGTAATGATGGAAGTAATAAAATAACAATAATGAAACTCACCTTAATGTTTCTCCCGTATACAAGGATGGCGTGTCTAGAAACGATTTTGGTTTTCATCTACCGAGGATTTGGTCCGTTGGGATGAAATGCGCTTTGGGAATTGCGGGACTCACGGGGCAGAGCACGTGAAACTTGGGCTTGATTTCTTTATTTCTTGATTAACTCGTGACTGGTTTATTCATCGGAATTGAGTCAACTCTTAACTTCTCCGTCTGCAAGTATTCGCGATTTTTTCATGCTCCTGCCGCCATTATAGTTTCCTATACTAGTCTTTACGCGTTCGTTTAGCTGGCTGCGAACGGCACTTCAATTTCGTTGAGAGGATTCTAACGGCTGTACTGAAAAACCTTTCTTGGAAGCTCGTAGTCGACATGCGACAATTCACGGAATAAAAAGGGAAGAGGAAAGTAGCGAGTCTTCACCTTCGCCTTTCCCGAGTCTTGATCCTCGCACCCTTCTCTACCGATGTACAACATCCCTCTTCCACAGGACATAAACGCGCACCTCGTCTGGAAAAAGATTTAAAGAGGTCCCACCAGATTACAAGTAGAAACACACCAATCAGCTTTATTTCTTTTAGTTTTCTCTGCGTGTGTTCCGCCTCGAATCGCCCCACCAAAATCTACCGCAGCAGGTTTCAATATCACATCTTTCCCACCCTCGGGGTCTTTTTTCTGATTTCCAACGAAAAACTGACCACTGTGATCAGTAATCCAAATCGCAGTGGGATGCCCTTCGTTCATATCAAAGAAAATTCGGAGATCCGTATGAGAGGGAAAAAAAATTTCGAAGCTTCGAATACGGCAGAGGGGCAATCGGATTCGATAACCACAGTAAATATCGTCGATGACCAACCACTTTTGTTTAGCGCATAGAAAAAAAAGTAAAAAACGTTCGAGTATCGATTTCCGGTGAAAATGTTTTCTATATTATCGTAAAAAAGTTACATCGCGTACAGACCTGCACCTGACTCACGGTTGTCTCTTTACGTATCGAAATGGAATGAATTTTTATTTTATTTTTCGTTTGGAAAAAAAAAAAAAAAAAATGACGACGCAATGAAGGGGCTTACGTAAGGTGAGTCGTGGGAAGTTTATTCGCAGAAATAAGCCCTGATATTCATATGGGGAGCTTTGTTGGTTGAAAATTTGCTATCGATCGGGAATGAATTTTCCATATTACCTGCTAACGTTTCGCACTTTGCCTCCACTATACGTGGGATACAGTCCAACAACTCCCAGAAATATTACCATTCCAGATTTCAACGTTTCATTATACTAGCAGCCCTCTTCCCCTCCCATTTTTATTATCCTGCAGAACAATCTACTCGGAGGCGTTTTTTTTTGGGGGGGGAAAAAAAAATACTCACATCCTGTATAACTGAAAATCGGGAAACGAAAATAATGAATAGCGCGTTTTTTATTTTTAATTTTTTTTGTTTCAAAAAGTGTGAATTGATTGACGTTTCGAATGAAAACGGCACTGAATGGGGATACCTTTCGAACGAGTTCTCCTTAATTGCATTAGTCAAGTAGCAACTTGCTACTTCGAAGTTTGGTGCAGTATTTGAATGTAATTACGGATCCTTTGAAACGTCTCTTCTCTCCCGTCCCATGGACCTCCTTTTCACCGCATCCCCGGGATGAAATGCTAGCTAGTGTTCCATCAGTTGTTCTGAGCAAGAGAGTGATCTGGACCGAAGTTTTCTTGATCAGTGTGAGAGGAGAGGAAAGGGGGGAAAAAAATGAAAAAAGCAAAGTAACACGAGCTGTTGATACATATGGCAAAATAGACACGTCCGTTCGAAAGTTTCGATGTAATATGTAAAACAACCTGTTTCCCTAACGTAGCATTTATTTATACGTCGTGTAAAGGGGTGCGGAATGTCACGCGGAATATGTCGAACATATCCCCATATGACCCGCGGTCACTCATGTCATTTCGTTCAACCGTTTTACCGTTCAATTTATAGAAAATTCCATCCCTCGACACAACGACGAATGAACATCCGCGTCATTTTGAAATTACGGTAAATAAATGTCTTATTTAATCAAAAAAGTAACAATCTTTTCGACCATTGGATTTGGTCTTTGAATTTTTTATTGACCGATTTGATGTCTTGATTTTTGGAAATTTTTGGACCTGAAATTATAAAATGGTTTGTTCGTCCTTATTTTTATGTATTTTGACCTCAGGAATCCGAATCTGCTGATTGAATTGATATATCTATCAGAAATACTAAGACTATCGATTGATTATATTTTCATTCGTCCTTCTGATTTCTTTTATAATCAGAGGATTCCAATTTTCAGAGTCTGGGATTAATCTGGAATACCCTGCACAGAGGCGTTTTCAACGGTAACTAATTCTCCACCCAATTAAGGTACCCCGAAGATGAACTCCGGGTGACCTGTGAGTCCTTGTCATCCCCTTTACCCTTTTCTTATATCCTTGTTCGTCCCTCCTCGACGTCGAGGAAGACGTCCCCGGTGTCCTCGCGCACGTCGGATCATCAGACCGTGGTACCACTTGGGCTTTAGAGTTTCCCTACAGGACCTCATCGTATACCAACGTTTAATTTCACCCTTAACTCGAATTATGGCTCAAGGACTTTGGTTATCCTTACATGCGGCGTGTCAAACTCATAGTTGTAAACCGACAGTATAAGGGTAACAGCTGTCGAGGTCGTGTGATTTGATTTATCGATGACCTACGACCTTCGCTTCCTTCACTTTTATTTTACATCACCTTGGGCGCAGGTGTAAGCAAAGTATCGGCTTTAGTCGAAGATGATTCTTAGCGATCTCGGACCTCTTTTCAGTTTAGAAATTAATCTGCTACGAAATGATGTTAATAATCACTTTTGTGAATTGACGATAGAAAATGAAAATGTAAAAGAAAAGGTACAGGACCAAAGATAAAGTGAAAAGAGAACGATGTCCATCAGACTTTCATTTTGTTTTCTGCGGTGTATTTTTTTTTGCCAAGAGTGAAATTGAGCCGAAATATCCACTCGGAGTTTGTTTTATCCGTTGAGTGAGTAAATAGACTAGTTGAGAAATCGGCGGCGGAGAAAAGATAGAAATACTAGCAATTTGTATCCCCGTGCACCGACTCTCCCGGGGCTTAAGACAATCGGACAACGGCTCAGCTCTCCCTGGCCTATTCATCTCCTCTCTCAACATTATTTTTTTTCTTTATT
Source organism: Athalia cordata (assembly GCA_963932425.1). Lineage (NCBI taxonomy): Eukaryota > Metazoa > Arthropoda > Insecta > Hymenoptera > Athaliidae > Athalia > Athalia cordata. Next base: position 6,683,605 of record OZ010627.1, read on the forward strand.
TCGTCCTCTTTTTTCCTTTTGTTTTCTCCCATGTATTGCGAAATTCTTTCTTTCTTTCTTTTTTTTTTCATTCCTGGAAACGAACGAATTTCGGTCCTTCTTATTTCGTCTCGAACAACGCAGTGTAGGTATTTCGTTGAGAAAACCGAAAACAGAAAAAGAAAAACTCCGACCCTCGCTTAACCCGCATCAACCTCCGATTTTGCATAATCCATTTTTGCGTGACGCACGCGTCCCAGTCGGTGGATTGCGTGACACGAACGATAACTCAACCTATACCCACCTCGCGTTCCATACCTCCTGTACGTGCAGACGTTGCCCGATAAACCTCACCTATACGACTAATATCGCACCGTTGATGCAGGTGGTAAAAGGAAAAGAAAAAAAAAAATAAAAAAACATAAAACTTAGCTCGGATAACATACACGTAAAAAAAATCCAACAAGAAATAGCGTTGCACGATGTTTCGGAACTTTGAAAAAACGCGTGTAAAAGGAGATAAAAAATACCAAAAAAAAAAAAAACTGTAAGTAACCGATACTATTACTTTGTACACACAGATATCACGAATGAGATGTAGGAATTGTTGGTACTCGACGCCCCTCGGTGTTTTAGCTCTCTTATTTTTCATCCCTCTTGCCTTCGCGAAAAAATCCCCTTTGCGTCCGCCCATCCTCATCCCTCTCTATAAAATTCGCTCCTTTACACGTTCCTCCTGCACGTCAACTACCACGTATCTAGAGGAGAAACTGCTCTCGTAGCGAATCCATACGTGTGAGTACACGAGAGTTCCACGAGCCGCTTCTTCGTCTTCTTTATTTCTATTAGGGCGAGCTACGGGGTGCGATTCTTCATCATCTGCACCCCCCGCATAGCTGCGTTTGTGCAGGGATCGCCAAACGCGCAGTTTTGCAGAACGCGGATAATCCCGTTCGCGCGGTATCCTATACGAGAAAATAATTTATTTCTCCGAATAAGAAAACAAACAGATTATTTACATGAAATTAATTACACGCGGTAAGAAAAAAAAAAAAAAATTCTCAACAAAATTACCGCCTGCCAACCGGAGTTCAAAATTCTGCCGCAGTTTCATTACTGATTTATATTTATTCTCTCACCACTCGGAACGCCACTATAGCTCCCGTTGTCTGATGTCATGAATTTTGAATGTTGAAAGCGTGGCGGAAGCAGCGGTGGCATCTGAACTTGGATACCTACAGCAAGGCACCGGGCTGCCTCCTCGCAGTTCGTCTAGATCTTGAGACAATGTAAATTGGGGTGAAGGGTGGATGAAAGAGAGAGGGAAGGGACAAAGAAGAAGAGAAACGCGTAGTACAGAAGGGAAAGGGGGTGATTTTCTCGGTATTAAATTCTTTCTACTTGAGAGAAACGGGAAAGGAACGGTGTGTGTATAATATTACGTATAGGTGAGAAGGAAATGGAAGGGAATCCCGAAAAGAGAACATCCCCGTGCTTACGGGGTAGGAGAGGAGAGAGAGAGGAGGGAGAGGAGGGGAGGGAAGAGGGACCACGCGCTGGTTAGTGAGACGCGGGGGTAAAGTGTATGTAAATGTAGCCCCTGGGGGACGTAATCCCGGTTGGAATGGAGTCGGCCCATTCGGCGTCTCTTATCGGCAGAACGCACGCCCGATATCACGTACCCTTCGATGGTGATTAGAGGATTAGAACTAGGATGAATTAATATTTTATGACCTGATGCCACTGGCAGCGAACAGTGTGACGCGTCATTCGTTTTTTTTGTGACTCCGAAAGAAATAGTGAGTGGAGGGTAAAATATTGTGAAAAATATGGTTTTTTTCGTAACGTAGATTCATCATCTTCAATCTCTTCAATATATGCAAAGTTCGTATAACTTTCTAGTTTACCCTCAGCCTCGAGACTCGAAACCCGCGTTAGATCCTCGGAATTTAATATCCAAGTGAACAGAAGTACCCCGTAGATACTCCAACGATCCTTTTCTTCAACCATATATGTATACGTTGTTGTACCACAATTATGAACGAAGAAAAATAAATCCCATCACCGATGTAACTTTACTCGTTTTAGATGGAATATTAAAGTCGAAGGAGCTGTTCGGTTTTTATATTTAAAAAATGTACAAAAGACGCACATGGTATGAATTTTTCATTCTAATCGCGAATAAGTTTTACAGTGCATCCAGTTTCTTTTGTACTTTTGTATATATCGTAATAATAATTCGGGGAGACGTATACATGTATGGTATATACCGAGAATACGAAGAAAGAGAAGTGGAAAATTTGCTACATGGAAAAGCTTATTTCTTTGACCGGATTACAGGCTCTATCCTCAACGATAAGATCCTCTCGACGGAGTTTTATATTGGGTGAGGTATTAAGGGTGATCCGCGTTTAGTATGCCCCATAAAGGGCGCCTCGCTCGAGTCTTCCAAGGATCTTTTTTTTGTCCCATAACTATATTATACACATAACGTAAAATTCACTGATTCTTGGTAGTTTTTAGATAGATACGAAAAAGGGGAATCGAAAATTTCGAAAATTGCCAAAACTTACGGAGCATCGAAGAGCGGTCGGACGCACAAAGTACGTGAAAAAATTGAACGACCGATTAACGCAGTTAATTTACCACCGCATGGCTATAGTTTTATAAATCATATAGGGATAATATTAAACGACCGACGCGACGCCGCCTTCAATTTATCGTTCTTCATTAATACAACCTGCAGCACTGCAGCAACGGCAGAGCCGAAAAGGGCGAGTTTAATCACCACCACCACCGAGTCTACTCGGCGGGAGGTTCGAGCCAACTTTCAGTTTAATTAAAAAAAAAAGAATGCAGAAAGCTCATCACTCCCCGTATCCGTTTGCTACGAAGTAACAGTTATGGAACCGCAGAAAACGGACAGCCTTTCAAAGCGAGAAAAAAAAATGTACAGTCAAATCCAACGTGATCATCGTATCAATCGAACGGAAATGTTTTTTGATCCATTCTAATGAAAGAGAAAGAACGTTTTTATTATTCAGTTTAAAAAAAAAAAAAAAACCGTGTTTGCTGGGGGAAAAAAGTATCGAAGTTTCAAAAGTGGGAGGAACGTTATTCTTCGCTCGGTTAGCGACAAACTTCAAATTTTATTTCCTACTTCGTTACACCGATGGACTTAGGCATGCCTTGTTGGAGTCGGAGGTTTCTTGATTTCTCAGATGAAATCGCTGCGGCCTAACAAGCGAAATCTTGAGACCTTGCAGTGGCACTGTTCCTCCTCCGTATCCCTGAAGAGGCCACAAGGTCGCTCTAACAAGGTGACCGCAATTTCGCTGCAGCGGTACCCAATTAGCGATTACCTAATCCGAGGCAATATCACGTTCAGTGGGTGAAAAAAAAAAATAATGAAAATAAGGAACGGAGATCGCAGCAAAATTCGGGGCGCGGAATATTCCTTCCAATAATGAAGCATAATTCCATTCAGGTTCGTTATAAGATATGCCCCATCGGTTGATACCGCGTGATGTATGAATTTAATTAAGTAATTAAACAGAAGTGGTAGGATGGAGAATTATGCAGTAGGGAGTATCAATGGTATGTGAATTAATCACAGCTTTGCCTGCCACACCGACGTGGTACACTCGTCTTTTTTCTTTTTCACCTTGGTACTCATAGTGGATATCCCTGATTTCATTGTCCTCTTCAGAGCCCTCCTCCCTCTTTCCCAATTTTCACCATCTCCCGTCCTTATGCGATTCCTCCCCGAGTCTTGCCGCGAAGTGCTCCCTTTGTTCCACGTGACCTGCTGCTGAAATGGCGTTGCTGCAGTAACACCACCTTTTTCGCTTTCCTTTTTTTTTCTTCTTCTTTTCTATCGAACAAGTGGACCTAAATTTAATCAACGATACCGATAATAAATAACAGCCCTATTTCGTTTCTACTCGCTTATTACAACCCTTTTAATCATCTGATACAAGACGTATGCATAAGGTCTTTATGTTTTAGACCCCTCAATTTTAGTGATAAATCATGAGGAGATAAAATAATGAAGGTCGAGAACAATCGGAAGCTTTTCTTATTCGCTATAATAAGACGTGAAGTGAAAGCGTCGTCTCGCTCCAGGGGGTATTTCTGATACTCGATCCCCCCTCCCTGCCCTCCCCCCTTGCCCTTCTAACTTCCCCGTGGCGGTACGAGGGCTGATGCAACTAAGACCCTGCGACTATTCGAATCAATTATAGCCGTAGGCTTTCAGTAGGTCGTTCCCGTAGAAGAGCTGAGGAGAGAATCTCGGTCCTCCCTCATTCGCATCCCATTTTGGAGGAGGACCGGGTCCGGTTCAAAGTGAATTAATTAGAGTCTGGTTTAGCGGTATGCGCTCCTATACGCCCACAGAGATAAAATCCAAAATCCCTTTGGGGCATTGTTGCGAAGAGGTATAGATGCGCGAGGACTCCCTCCCATATAGCGATACCATAACCTTGCTTAATTGTTATCACCATGCACCTAATAAGTACCCATGTATATTATACGGTATAAACTGGGAAACGGACAAACGAACTTTGACCAAACGTTGTTATTCAAATTTCACCACCACCGTCCACCGAAATTATAATTAATTAAATGTCACTCCACGTCACTCGACTAAACGATGCGAATACCCTAGGCGTTATACCCTTTTCAGTCGTTCAAGTTTATTTAAATATCCAGAAAAAAAAAAAATGTTCACAGCATCTGAAAATATGTTAACCGTCTACCTACCGTTTATACCACGGCTATGTGGACTGTTAACATATTTCGGACAGCGTTGAAATCCCCCGGGCGAATAATATTCGTTTGTTTCAAAGTCATGTATCACGAAGTAACGTAGTACCTACCTACCTTATACTACACTGCATAGGGCTGCGGTAATTAATTTTCTCCTCGGGTTCTCTAAACTATGCACAAGATCCGACATTAGGACTGTTTCAACCCCTGATACCGCGATAATACGCATATACCATTGTTTTCCCGTTTATTCGATGATATTATTATTCCGAAATACCAAAAGCTCCGGTGATTCGAGAGCCGAGGGATGATATGACGGGAGAATCTACCCACAGACTCGGTATCCCACATATCCATGTGGTTTTCGTCCCGCGCGTTCCTCCACGGAATTCACTGCAGAAGAGAAAGTTTACGCGTGGATTTTGCCCGCAGATACAAACCGAAGCAGACCCACAGGGCATCATTATCGCAAATGAATCGTGATGTTCGCGCAGTTCACGCTATGGGGCTCGTCTATACCTACAAAATCTCTCTCTAAGCTGACCCCATGTTCGCCCCTGTTCAAACGTCATTGGATGTCCGCTGCTACTAGAACTGAAAAATTATACGAAAATACTTTGGAAACTTTAGTTCTAAACGAAACCTTGCGGAATTAAATGTTCGCGCAATTTTCTTTTCAACCCCCCTTAACTCCGTGGAATTTCCATTATGACGGGCATTCAGCATTCTATAGTAGACGGGTGCAGAGCTCTAATTTCTCCATGTAAACAAGAGAAAAAGCGGGAGGGAATAAATGGGGAGGATTTTCGGTCGGAGTAAAAAATGTCACTCATTTCCGCATAATCCCTTGGCCAAATCCTCATAATTTTCACGGTATTTCGCCCGTTTCGACACCCGCGGCGGCCCCCTGCATCGCCTATTTTTCCGACATTCGTCATACTCACGCTGACCGAAATTACCTACCCTCGGAAATTACAAGAGCGCTTAAAAATTCATCCCACCAATTTTCCACCGTAATTGTTTAACCCGCGATGACGAGTTTTTGCATATTTTACTTCCCCCCCGCGTTATCGCTCGTGCTCTTGTTGTAAGTAGCTGCGAACCCAAATAATTTCCCAGCTATCTTCCTTTTTCCAATTCTTGCGTCCACGTTTAGCAATTTCGACGCCGTCGCCAAGAGATCTGGCAGATAAGACTCATTGATGATGTATGTCCATTAATATACCCGTTAGAATACCAAAATAATGTATAGTTATACGAAACGCTTGTGTTTAACCCTCAGAGCTCGGTCGGCACGAGCGTAGGCCGGAAATGGACTCGAAGTAAATGTACCGAGAGATATTAACGACCAGAGTTCCTTTAACGCGATTTTATATTTCCGTTTTCCCTCACCTATTCAGGATCCTCCTTCTCCTCCTCCCCTATGCCTCCTCGTTTTTTTGTCATAGCTGCGTTATACACCCGCTCCCTGGAACGGTTAACTCGTGGCAATTCAACCGTATAACGTTTCTCTCGACCGTACAGAGGAGGCCCCGGAATCAAAGCGGTTCATTTGACCTTCGCCGAAATTCACCCCTACAGGGGTTTTGAGTCAGCTATACGGCAGCGCTTTGGGAGAATAAATTTTAGGTCAGTGCTTCGAATAATTCTAGTTCGAAGAAAAAAAAAAAAAAATCACTGCGTGAAACAAGAGCTAGAAAATCTTCGACGCCGCGTCGCACTGCAGCGGGAACGGTAAAACGGAGCGTTATAGTCGAGCTTTCGACTCCAAGTTAAGGGAAGAGAGGAGAGAAAGTTCTGAAATCAATTAGCAGCCCCCCAGGCGATGGTAACGGGTAGGGTGTTTCTGTGACAGCGGCAAACCCTTCGTACACATATAACGCGCTGCACGATAAGGAGAAGTGAGAAGAAAATCTCGCAATGGAGGAATAGTAGAGAACGGAAGGGTGAAAGTTGGGTTAGGGTTGCGGGTCGCCCGAGCGTTTATCCGAATAGTGGAGATGGCAGAACAATCACGACGCGGTGCAATGAATGCTCCTGGTGTTGGGGGATTCGCCAACTCAGTTCCCATTTCGTTTCAACCCTTTCACCCTTCACCCTTCACCCGCCGAGCTCTTCGCACCCTTTCTTACGACAGAATCTTACTGTAGCTCCGAATTCTGTCGCATGTTGAGGATTATTTCGAAATTATTTAATCCCTCCCACCTCGACGTATACGACATATGTTATCGCCTGGATTTTCGTACGATTGAACTTTCGCTATTTTAATGTACGAAATATATTCTGCAGAATATTTCGTCGATGGTTATATGAAAGCCTTGAAGTTAACGAGGCTTACGCTCCGTTCCTTTTCAACTTATTTCCTTTCAAAAGGGATGAAATTTACGTGTATATTCTGTGGGTCAGGAGGCACTCGGAAGTGAGTATTCGCAAAAGAACACTATTGAAAGAAGGGAATGAAGAAGGTTTGATTGTATATGAAGCATCGGGGAATCTCGGTAAAGTTTGAAGATCTTAAAACTCTTCGACCCGCTCGACATAATTGAGTGGCACAAAGGGGTCCTCGCGAAGCAGTTAGAGAGGAAGTGAAGTTAGGGTGGACTTCAAGGTTCAACAGTCTACCGGTATAGAGAGCCGAGGGGAAAACCGGGGAAAATTGCAAACGCTTGGGGATGAAGAGAAAAGAGGAAACGGGTCTGACTATCTCACTGGGCATATAAGCGCAGGACGCTTCGCCGGAAATTCCTATGCCGCAGGTACAGTCCCCGCATCCGTAGAGACGTTCGTAAGAACTACAACTAACAAGGGGAGTATTTCCACGGCTAAAAGTATAGAGAGGACTTTGGTAACTGGCGAGGAAAGTCCGGCATACTCCGCTGGAGTCGATCCCCCGGATGATTCGCAGCGGTGACGGTAACGAGATTTCATTTGACCCGCGCACCAGCACCAACAGCAACTCTGAGGACCTAGAAAACTTCCACCAGTTTCCGGTATTGTGCGAATGGCCGTCTAACCGAAAGCAAAAGCAAAGGGAGAAGGTGATAAATCTCGAGGAAAACTTAGGTACCGGGAGAAAAGTGAGTAGCAGAAATATAGGAGCGATGGAATATTTTTTATGTCGTCATGACTGGTGTAAACCTATGACACATAGTCGGTTGAGAAGTCCTCCCCCAGCTTCTCGTCTTTGTCAGCTTCTTTTTCCTCCTCATTTTTCACGCTACGATTAGGGAATCTTTTTTTCTTCCGATAGAATACTTCTTCTTTTATTTCATCTCCTCGCGCCTCTCTTCGCCACCGTTATACTAAAAAGTTAGAAGGTCTCAGCAAGTTAATATAATTTAACAAGTGAAGAGAAACGAGCGGTCCGGTTCAAGTTATCAGGGGTGCGAGTCGTACCGCTAGTTACTGACAGTCTGAGAAATAGTCGCAACCTTACCAAAATGATGTTGAATTGCCCTCTAAGTTCAGTATCTTGTTCACCTCCTCGCACACCTCGTTAAACTTTAACAGAAATGCTTCGGAGGATTTTATGGTCACTTTGTCCTCGGCTAGACCATGCCGATTTTTTCTCGCCCATCAATTCTGTGCAGAGCGTTCCGATTGATTTTCATATTAGAGTACAACACTGGTGATTCGCTACTTTTCTCCAACCTTGGGATTCTAGGAATCAGTCAAAGAGGTTGCAGTCTCCGTGTGAGTCTCTCGGGGCGCGAGTGGACCCGACGTGACTGTTGTTGGGGCAAAGGTGTTCCGGGCTTTTAGCGTCGTACATACAAAGAGACACATCGACATCGACATAACACGGATAGAGAGAAATAGGGAGAGCCGAAAAGAGCTGGCGGCTCGCTCCCCTAGTCTCCATCTTTATATTGACAAATGACCTGTCTGCAGACCTACTGCTGACGCTTACGTGCACTTTCCTGAAAGTTCAACGCATGGAAAAATCTCTAGCTGACAACGCTCTTCCCATTGACCAGAAAAGAGCAAATCGGATCGGCTTTTAAAATCCGTACTTCGTTGACGATATCGGTCTAAAGAAATCGTGTCTAACTGTAAGAAAGCGCGTGCCACGCTCTGGTTTTGTTATACAATATTTATGTCCTAACGAAATTGGATATCGAGGCAATCCACAAGTACGTTTAATAAAATCATCCCCTTGTGCAGTGCGGTGGAGGCTTCTTCTCCCCCTTTTCCTCATTCCGAAAAGCACGTCAAGAATTTCATTGCCCTATCATAACATTCCATCCATGGTTTCTCCCCCTCGTACACTACCAAATCGCTCTAAAGTTATTAACGGTTATATAGCAAAGTTGAAGAGGCGATATTGTTTCTCCAATCGAGTACTAAATTTTCATCCAGTTATCAACAAGTCATTCAAATTTCCATCAAACTGATCGTAAACTACCTCCCGTACACGCGTTCCCTAACGAATAACGATCGTTCCAAGTTGATTTCAACCAATTTTCAGACGCGATTATTCAATCTCTCCTCCACTTTGTATGCGGACGTTGTATATCTCTTCCGTCTTTCGAACTGTGTCGTCGATCCTCTTTTGGATATGGTTTCGAGAATAAACGTTATAATATTTAGCAAATATTTCACATAAATCAAAGTAGCTCTGCAATATGTTCTGAGTTTGGCAAGGAGATAGACTATGTAAATTCATGATAATACCTTTGGCCACCATCACCACGACGACCACCCCTACAGGAGGAGCGTTTCGAGTGGTCGGGATTCGTTGCAAGCTGGGGATCGAGAGTCGGTAGTCGGAACGACGGGGGTTGGTCCGTGAGGGGGGAGAGGAAGGGGGAGGAGGGGGGCTGTATTTCACGAAGCCCCAAAGCATCCTCGAAAATCGGTGCAACCGCTACAATACCATTCATTCTCTTTATGGGATAGAAAACAAGTATTCACACTTTTTCGATAAATAGCAGATATACACAGCTTCGCGCGGGGTGCGGATCGGCGTTGTGGGATTTTTTACTTTTTAGCTATTCGAAATATGTAAAACGAGAATCGCGCACCCTTCAGCCTGGCGTTTCAGACGAGTCTACGATAAATATAAATAGAATATTGCTGCGTCGTCGCGTCGCGAAAACCGCCTTCGTTGCATCCATCGGCCTAGATTATGCTTGGCTTCCACTATACTTTAAACATTATGCGGGGAGAGAAAAAAGAGAAAAGAAAAAAACTAAGAAACTTTGTCGACGGATGAAGAAAAGATTAAAGAACGACTCGGGCCTGAGAAAGTACATAAATTATTTTTTGTTCCAAACAAAAGCCTAACAAATTTAGAGAAAGTTGTGTTCTTTGCCGATTATTATACTGATAATGATTAAATCTAACCCCTGCGTATCTAAGGAGAGTAAAAAAATGAATCATCAAAATCGCATCGTCTTCCGAATTCGGCTTCTGTATGTTCGTCATTATTTTTTTTTTTATCATGCGTTACTATGATTATTCCGATTTTTTTTTAGTTCCCTCACTTCGGTATTTCTGGTGGCACCACGTTCCGCACATACGGCAGCACTCTTTACTTGCAATAAACGATGGCCATTTGCATAGGGCCTCGAAGCGGAATAAAGCCTCTCCTCTCCCTCCGTTCCTCAACGCTGTTTCACCCCTGGTCTCTTCCGCGCCCCGCGACCCCTCGCGATAAGCCGCCCCGGGGGATTCTCCGATTGTCTCGATTTTATACATGTCTCTGTATAGTATAGTGTGGGTGAAGCGTACGTACGTAAATATACAGAGATGTACGCGCATATATTCAGCCGTGAACAAAAAAAAAAAAAGACGGAAGAGCAAAAAGAGAAACGAAGATAGATGGGCGATTGATCGATTCTATGTACACCAGACAGTAAATATCGGCAATAAACGCCGCGCGTGCTCTTCCCTCGAAATCGCAATCACGGTTTCTCTACGGAGTCCGAATTTAACAAACGTTTTGTATTTTTTTGTTACAGATATCTCTCTGCGACGACTACAGTCTACCGGTTGATTTCGTTAACAAACGAAGACCCGCGAGCGTCGCGGTGCCTTCGGCGTCGGTTGCGGCAACTTCCACCGTCCAATGGGCCCTTCCAAGTCCAACCGCTGAAAACGTAAGTATTATAATCACTATTCATTTTTGTATTTTCTACCTTCCAAATTTCACCCATATATACTCCTTTTTCATATCACCGTCTGAAAGTCCCTTGTTGTATCCATATTTTGTCAGAAGGTAGAAAACAATTGCGATCAGGGTGGAAAAATCTGCCTCAGGGTGTTTTCGCAAAATGCGTTTCACAGCGCACGTATAGAACTATACACGCCATTTCGCGTACTGGGAATAAAAGAAAGTCTCTGGCGGCGGGATGTTCCACATCCTGATGGCCCGCGCACCGACTTCCGACGTTGCGCATAATTACGGGAAAAGCACTCGACTATCTCCTCTACTGCAACTTTGAACCTGCAGGAATACCATCCCCTTTCTCAACGCTGCAGTTTATTACTAAACAGTTCTGAGATGTGACCGTAAAAAATTCATACGATATTCTCGCGAATCGCCACGTCTGGTATAACGCCATTTTTTGATAACGCGTTAGAGAAGTGGATGAGGTATGATTTAAGTTAAAAAGTGAAATGAGGATGGTGCGATAAAAGATCTGGAAGAACTTCGTCGTCTGTGGGGAGGGATAAGGGACAAAAGTTGGTTTCCATTTTCTCTTCTTCCAATTTTCCTTATCACAGTAACGCCACTCGGCTCAAGTGGGTTAATTTTACGTTTAGAAAAGAGACAATACCGCGTTCTATTCTTTCATGGGCAAAAGTGTTCCTCATATTCATTATTCCAAAGGCTAGCCCCCAACACCTTGCTCCCCATCTCTCTTTATCTCCTTTCATTCGAGCAATGATATTTGTTTTCAACAAAATTTTAGCGCGTTAATTACAGCATGGTAGATAATTGGCGCGTAAGTATTCATGTGATTCAATCCGCCACATTAGGCTGTACCATTTTGGTAATTAATTGACTCGCGGTAATCGTTCAAAATTATAACGCATTGGTCACCCAGGTTTAGGGGGTGGTATACCGGGTGAAGTTAATCATGGTTCAAACTCAACGAGAAATCAATGGGATGACTATAGGTATGAAGCGTGAAACAAAGCCTCGGATAGAGGATCAAGAGGGTATAATACGCGTGGTGCGATCGATCCGCTCTGATCATTTTACCACCTCCAATATAAATTATATCGCGTTATTACTGCAGTTTATAATCCATTTTCATCCCTATAGAATCCCATCCGCCCCGCGATTCTCTCGGAAAATGTCCAGTTACTCAAACCCGCCAGTTTTTTCATAGATTTTACTTTACAAAAACTCGATGATGCCAAAATCTTGTTTATCGTTCAAAAAAGGACCAACAAAAATTGACGTAGTTATTGAAAACAAAAATGATACCACTCGTTTCTCACTTTCGATAATTGAAGTTCAATTTTCCAATAGTTTTTTTTTTTTTCTTCTCTTTTTAACCTTTTGTTTCCTGCAATTTATTGACCAACGAGCTTGCGGGCATGGCTATACTATACATGTATATAACACCTGTAGATCAGTAAATTTCACTTAAGAGACACACCTGTGGAATAATTCGAAAATATCCTGGATGTGTTTCCGAAAAAAATCGTCGGATATTTAATTGCCAATTCCTGGTCACGAGTCTAGATTGTTTTTATCTCATCGATCACGGTAGGATGGTCGTTACAATCGCTGAACCGGTAGGATTGCGAATTTTCAATCACCTTCCAATCGTGTTGTCCTCGCGAACCCTGCAGCGGGATGTTTGACTAGTTTTAATCATCCCCGTCCGCACCCACGGAATCCAAACCCCATATCGGTTTCCTTCGCCTATCAAATTCCAGCTTTGTTTGTCCACCCCATTTCCCTTAGCGAGCCAGCTCATCTCCGCGTAGGTAGATCAAAGATAGAAAAAAACGAAAAGAAAAAGAAAAAAAAAAATTCATCTGCGACGTACTCCGCAAAATGGCGGATTTTTTCCTTTTTTCTTCAATCCTTTCAATTCGGCCACTTGATTTTATTTTATTTTATTTGTCTTCTATTCTTTTTTCTATTTCTGTCGAAAGACTTATTCCGGGCAATCGGAAGAGATCGTCTCAAAATGGCTTCCATATAGCTGCAGGTTCCGCCCAGAGTTACTACGGGAGTAAGTTTTCCAAGGGAATTCCAATTTCAGACTCTTTCAATTTAAGGCACTTGTCTTCTTGCCTGTTTTTTTTTTTTCTTTCTTTTTTTTCTTGTCCCCGACTGACCCGCCCTGCCGCTTTTCACTCCCTAGAAATTACAGTCTTGACGTGTCTTCTTCCCCCTTATCTCGTTTTTCTGTCGCAATTGATTGTTCTAATTTAATAAATCAGTTCGTCCCTTCGAGCTACTATTGAACAATCCTGATCGGGTGAAGGATACGTATATAAGTTTCTCATGACAATCGAAATGATGATAATCATGATATGGATTTTTGATATTCGACACGGGGTCGTTGATATCCTTTTATATCTTTTCTTGTGATTTCTAATTTTTTTTTTCTTTTTTTTTTATAAGAAACAAAAATACACGTCCCATAACGTTTACCAAACAATACGAATGTTCGTGTCTCTACTGCGTAATATTGGTCCTTCAGAAAAAAGCTAAATCCTCATATATATTTCGGTCTCTTCTCATATACCTACTTGACTATTGTCAGGTAGGGGTTGTTTCGCATTATAATGCCAAAAGCTCTTTCGCTCTTCCATCGAATCCGCGGAGGATTCCTCAACCCACGCATTTTGACCGAATGCATAATACATATATGTCACGATATGAAAGAATTAGGATAGACAAAGAACGAATCCACCGCGGTCCTGCAGACATCGGTTTTACATATTTTCCAAAAATGAAAGAATCGGATTTTCCGTAAGTCTTCGTCATCAAAAGAAAAATGATATTGTTTACTATCACGGGGTGCCACGGACTCAAGGGCGCGGCAATCCTAATTGCTTGTGTACCGCAGACGACCGCGCGCCGTTCGTTTCCTCTCCCCCTGCATCCTTTTTGTTTTCCTCTCTCTTTATCTCTCGAGTATTCTCACTTGGCTGCCAAGAGCGAAACCATCTTCAACCGTTTATTCTTCTTTTTGTTTTTCCATTACTTTTGTTTTGGGTTGTTGTTTTTCACGTCCGGGACACCGTGCGGAGAATATAGTCCTGAGGATGGAAGAAATAACAAGTCTTCCTATGGACATGTGCTATGCCTCGTGAAGTAGGAATCTGGAAAAATAAATACCGTAGCTACTTACTCTCCAGTTACGAACTAACTTTGTTCTTCGTCCTTTGATTTTTCGCTCGCTTCCAAAGCTTGTGCAAGATTTCTATATTTTGAAAACGCTTTGTTTCAGGCTGAGGTCGAAGTCGTAGAGCAGTACAGTGACCCGAGAGACAGTAAAAATAAATCTTATTCCGAACCGACCGCCGAAGTTTCATTACCGAAAGTTTACGCCAAGGTTAATCGAGATTACTGCAGACCTTACACAGGTGAGTAAAAGATAATTGAATTTTCTATAATTCTGGTAGCTAGCTATAGATTGTAATATAAATTCCCGCTTACATTCGCATACAAGATCCGATATGAACGAACGGTAGTCAAGTATGTAAATCGTCAGCTGATTCGGATCCTGAACAAACACTACGCAATTTCCATTCTTATGGTATTCATGGCTACGGAATCTGGCGGCCTTTAACAGTCAAATACTGGCCTCTGTAGACTCCGCAAATATTTGCACCATAGATACACGTAGGACGAGAATTACGGAAGTAGCGTGCGACGATCTGGAAAACCAGCTTTGCCCGCCAAAATTAAATAGCTCGTCAAAAATTGATTCGAGTATTTTCGACATTTGCGTGACCAAAGCTCCGCTTATTAAAATCTCGCAACTCAAATTCTATATTTAGGTATACATCTATAGGTATGCCATCCCTGTTCTCCCCTCAGGATTTCCGACTCCACTGGTCACCGCCCTTAAATTCACCCTCTAATGAGGGATTTAATTTAACTCGTCCAAAAATTCAGTCCAGTTAGGAAAAGTCGCCGGGCTTTCCGCCCTTTCAACCCCAGTGTCGCTTCGATACGGTGGTCTGCAAAGTTACAAGGACAACTTTTTTTTTTCATGTCCTTTGTTTCATTTTCTAATAGAATCCTGCGAAAGGGAAGGGTGCACAGAAGTAGATTGTCGAGGAAAATGTATCGAAATTCAGCAATGGAAGAAACAGAAAATTACCAAAAGGTCCTTAAATACCTGTTTAGTACCTTCGGATGAATTGCAAAGCGCTGTTCTTCCGACGATGTTATCCAGCTAGAGTTGGGTCATAGTTGGGTCATTCGAATTAATGGTGCGTGTCGAGTGTCCTCTTACAGTCCCTTCAACAGTTAACGCAATAGATATACATGAAAGTCCGGAGAGTAAATTCATCTCATGCAAATCGGTCGCCGAGTTAGAATTCCTCAACCAATAGAGCTGAGGGTAAAACGCAAAGGATCAGAGAATCTAATTCCCTTTTTTCACTTTTCATCCGATCAGTAAATTATTCAGAGTTTTCAACCACAATTTCACTGTAAATTATTCCTGGAAAATTGGTGAGAAAAAAAAGTTTTCTCGCGCTTGTCCGGTAATTAGTATTGAGTGAAAAAGTTCTAACTGCAGACTATGAGTGTAAAAAAAACTAGAAAAAAAAACTGTAATGTTCCCGATCGATAATTTTTAATTCTTTTACGTCCCGTAACGCAAGTTGCTTCGGTCTTGTTTCGAGTGGTTATAGTAACGCGTCGCTATTTCTCACCCTATTTCTAATTTTCCCTTCATCCCTTTTCCCACCCTCGCTCTCGGCTCGACACTCGGCAAACTTGATCATTTACAAACTGTCAACGACACGGCTTACCCATGTGCCGTTCTCGCTGCATCGCGGTGCACGATTTCATGATAAATCTAAACGGTTAAGCAGGAATATACCATATATTACCTACACATCAGCCAATCTACGATCTACATAGAACTGCACAACATTTTCGCCATAACTTATAATATCTCGCTTCGGAGCTTTACCAGCACTTCTTCGCATCGTCGATAACTTCAAAGCAAAATCGATCGTTCGACGCAAATGAAAGAAAGAAAATAAAATAAATCATAATAGACACCCTATAATGATAAAATTGTTAATTATAACAATTTATCCCAGAGACTCAATGAATGAAAAAAATAACGTTTTCTTCTTTGAAGTTCAAGATGCTCGTTGTCGGAGGAGTTCTGGGTAGCGACAGGGTCGATTAAGCTTCAACCCCTTGAAGAGCCGGTGAAACCCTTGAAATTAATTCGTCCATAATTATAATTATCATTAGCACGCTAATATACGTATCATCTTCGCGATTGCTTAAGTCATAATCTTAACTCGAGCTGAACCATAATCATTATCACCCCGCGCCTGCACACGCGACAAAACCGAAATGTAAGAGAATTAATCGGAAAAATTATATGCATCTGTATAACAATTATAACGAGGGTAAGCCCAGACAAAAGTTAAACTTTATTAACAAACGGTGAAATCGGTGCATCGGAATGCAACGCTGCTCATCTGCAATTACGTAGATATCTATGTAGCATCGAGTTTGACAGAGGCGGTTCATCGCAGCGTCGAATGCTTTGCATCGCGTTGTATACGTACCCACGTTCGACGTGATCACCGATGTAGATTTCAATTGAGCAATGCGTACCGATAGGGTGACGCGGTGCCGCTGCAGATTCGTCCGAGGGGTCTGGTTGGAGGAATGGCAAGGTGGTTTGCGGGATGGAATATAGGGTCCGGTAACATAGACAGGGGGTCATAATCTACCCCGCGTTAGTCTCTGCACTGGAAATGCCCGGTGGTAACATTCACCGCGAATATACTAAACCGCTCTCCATGGAGCTTCGAGCACCCTAACGATGAACTAACATTGATTTTAGTGGCACTAAAATTGAACGCGATTCAACAAAGTATGTCCATATAATCTGTGACGAGTGCGATTGGCGGTTTTCCGAATAGTTTACCGTAATCCGAATGTCAATTTTTTATTCCTTTACTCGTCACAACTCCGTGTGTCCTGCGGACAAGAAGAAATATACCCGATTTTGAAGTAGCGATGAAGAGGGGGAGGGGGGAAGAAACAAAAAAATATCACCACCCTCTTTGAGATCTTCGTTTGAGAGAGTCAAAGAGTACGTGCGTTGCAAAAGGAGTTAAGTAGGTACGCAACGAGGATGAAGTTTTACAGTTTTTTTTTTTTTATTAATTTTATTTTTTAATTAAAAAGTGCGTCTACATCAATATGACTGGTAGCATACGCAAGTATGGGTACACATGCGTCGCCATTTTGTTTCAAAAGTCTCTTCACGGCTAGCTGCTCACGACCTTTACGTCGCTTTGAACGTTTTGAGTGGCAATTACTTACTTGCTGTCCTCAAATTACTTACTCCGGTAATTTTGTTCGCGCTCCACCCCCTTCTTCGGTAGGTACAGTATCCCGGGTCCCCATTTCTCGCATTTCTACTTTTCGTTCCGTGTACTTCGACTTAAATACTGGCATATTATCCGGCTCGTTGCAACGGAATCTAGGGTTCTAATTATCCAACTTTTCATGGACCCCCCATGCACACTCGTTTCGATCTTATACAAGCTTTTTTTAAACCCCATAATTCGTTCAACTTTGTCAAGCAGCCCCCCATGATGCCAAGCGTCATATTTTTCTTGAACGTCAATTTTCCAACCAAAAAAAAAAAAGGAAATTCGGTCGATCCTTGAACGCCGGCGATCTATTTCTTCATTCTTTTTTGTACATCGGGGGTGTCCAATAACCGAAATTGGCTCTCGTGAATCTGCAGGACAGAGAACAACCAGATTTCTATATGGGGATCTGTAAGAAGAAAAAAAAAAAAAAACTCCGCAATGATCTCCGTGCCCTATTCCCCATACACGTATATACTTCATGCTTTGGTTATATCTGTACATGTGGATATATTCCTCCATCTTCTACCCCCATACATAGATATCGTCACATATAGGTATATATATATATATATATATAAACATTTAACCCCCATGTTATGTTACGAGGACAATATCTAATAAAAGACGGAGTGAAGTGCCTCCGGGGGCCCGGAGCTTTTGAGCTTTACTCTTTTATAAAGCCTTGAGGTATAACCGAAGCGAAAGGCAGGCTAAGATCATCCCCTTACCCACCTTCTCAGATTCATTCCTTTCACAATTTTCATCCTACCGCACCCCGTAGCGTTCTTCTATTTCGGAATTTCTTATTTCATGTGCGATCCCTGACGTACAGTTTCATAGGTATGAGGTGCAGAAAACCCTATTTCCATTGTAGCTTGATATTTCTTTTTATTTGATGAACATTTTGACAATCGAAACGCACATCCAGTCACCTACGCATTAGATGCGCTACAGACAGGGAGATTCGATCTTCCCCTGATCCCCTGTAATAGATTCATTAGCGAGGCCGCCCCCTTTATGTGGACTCTTCCGATCTCGCCAAAAACAGGATGTACTAGAAGCTGTGTACACGTATCTATTCGCGAGTTTTTCTTTCCGGTAAATCATCAATCTGATCATCCACTGACGAACAATAGAAAATTTTCAACAACCTTTTTCTTTACATTAAGTCACGGTATTATGAACCTAGAAAATTCTCTTTCAAAATTTAATCTCTTTTGGACTCCAGTCTCCTGAAATCTGCGGAGCAGCTGTGGATACATATTCATATTTCATCTTCTTCTTTAGTTTTTCATTAATTCAAGACTCCAACCCTCACCTCTGGCCCCCACACCTCTAACTCCAGCATTCCTATGGCTTGCACCCTTTCGTCGTCTGGAGTGAAACTACGCGCGGTTGTTTCTTTTTCCGCTTTTTCTTAGCCCCAAAAAAAAAAAGAAAAAAAAGATTGGAACGAAAAAAGTGCCGGCTGCAATCACGACTCGAGGATATTTTATACGTGAAGTTTTTCCTCAGAAAAATATACATTTGACTAAGTCAAATACTTACTCATTTGCAGTAATTACGAATATTTTTTTCCTCCAGTTCTTTCGGAAAGAAAAAAAGGAAAAATTTATATTCATCATTAGTTCTTTCTGAAAGAGAGCAAATGCGGAATTTTCACGCGAATTTGATCCTGTGTAGCACTCCCTATTTCGTTTCGTGTTTTTCCGTTTTCTTTTTCTTTTTTTTTTTTTGCCTACAACTTTTTACTCACCTCTTTAATCGCTGAATCCCCCGTTATACGGGCTGTAGATAATGGTCTCGTTATGGATCATGGATTTCTGAAACTCCTCCTCGGCAGCTCCTATTCTATTGGGTAGGTTTCCCTACTCCGCAAAGGATGAAGGACCGCGGCTACCTTCGTAAACCATCCGTTTCTGTCGCTGACAGAATACCCGTAGTATAGAAGATAACGGCGGTAGGAGAGTCCCGCGGAAAGTACTCTGCAGAGAAACTCGGAGAACTTTCGGGGAAGAATTATTACGACAAAGAAAGGAATAACGGGCGATCTAAATAATAAGAGGAGCCTAATTTTACCAGTAGGCGCAACTGATTTTCTCGGGCGTTGAACCAAAAATGTCCTAGGAATTTTCAATCGTGCAGGTAGTGATTTGACAGTAATAATGGAAGAGAAGAACTGTAGGAAGACAAAGCACAAAATGAGATGAGTTTCTGAAAGCTGAATTCTTTGGGCTTGATGAGTGGAAACTAGATGTGTATAGTTTAGAAGTGAAAGAAGACACCTCAGAAATTGGGAGCGTCTTAACGAGGTAGTTTGAGTCCCTGTGACAATGTGAAATCAAGGCATAGCGTAAAGGTGCTCCTACTTCTATACAGCAGAAGCAAACGCCTTAGCTTTTCCGCTATACAGAGCATGAGAAAAGCGTACCGAATTCTTTTCAGAAGATTTTTGCTTTCCGCTTCTTTTTTTTTTCCATCGTGCCAGAATATGAAGACGACGCCTAGCGTGAGATCAGAACGTTGAATGCAGGCTAGAGAGTTGTCTAGTGAGAAGCTATTACAGCCTCCTTTGTGCGATAGATTAAGAATCTGCTTTCTCTCCAACTTCTCATTTTACCTTCAACTCATATTTTCTTCGAGTCACTCGCAGATATTCATAATACAAGTCTACAGCTCGAGACTGGTTGAAAAAAATAACCGATCTCACTAGCCACTCGATTACTTCTTGATTCCCCCAAATTTCGCGATTCTACGAAATTTTAATCCCACAATGCGTTCAGAAATATTTTCATTTCTAGATCCATCGGCATCGGAGTCTTCCTGTGCGGAGGACGAGGCGATCGGTGACCTTGGTGAAATCCGTCGTCGAAGAAACAGCCTCTACAAATCGGTGGGGAAAAGTTCCCCCTCGTTATTCGATGAGGAAACATTGCCTCCGGGTGATGCGGTGATAGTCGATTGCGTAGCCCTGGTACACCTTGCGGCTGATCAATCCCCGACCGATTCAGGTCAACCGATTCGTCATCCATCGCCATATTATTACGGTGACCTCTTCAAGGCTTCCGAAGAACTTCCGAGACCCCAGCCTGGCAGATACCGCAAAAGTGTGAGCTTGGACGTTCCGGGCGAAAGATCAAGGACTCCAGGATTACCGAAAAGAAATTCAGTAGCTGGTGATGGGGGCGGAACTTTTAATCAGACTCCTGATTTAGTGAGCCCAACATCCGGTAGCGAGCTACAGCATGCCGTCCCTCCTGAAAGAACGGAAATATTGTCATCGTGCATTATTACAGAGTGGGACAACACCCTCATGCCTACGCATCGTTTACTTAGCCACGATCTTCCAACAACAGTATGTACCTGCGTCGTATCACCAGATGATGAAGATGTAGATCCTCCTTTGCGCCAGGCGCGCAAATTACGCCGTACTAGAAAAATCGGCCCTCAATTAATCCTCCTCGAGGACGAACCCGACGAAGACGCGGCCGAAAAAGAAGCTGAGATGGCAAGACAACGTCGTCTTTACGAGACGGCATTCGATTGCAAGGTCAGTCGCTCAGACGATGACCTTGACGATCTTGACCGCGTAACCAACCATCCGGTTCTCCACTCTCATTCAAGGGTCGCCACCGTCCAACCAAGGACCTCTTCTCCGCCGGGTCAAGTATTCGATTCTGCATTTGAACCGGTTAATTGCGTCCTTAGTGGTGTTTATCCTTCCAAGGATCGTCGCAAGGTCGTTTTGTTGAGACCAAAACCTATACCGAGTCGTCTTCAGCAACCGGACAATATATCCTCGACATCACACGATTTAGAATCCCTCCAGATAAATTCGAGTGACGAAAAAAATTCATCACCTCGGTTACCGCTCCGTGGCTACGCTCCCGCACCACCATCTCCACCATCAACCGCGCCTCTTCCAGCAAAATTCCACGGTCGCAAGGATCATCTTCTTTTGAATATTCGTAGCGCTCCGAATCTCCCGACTCAAACCGACCATCCGCGTTTCAAAGATACGCGACTACCGGTCAAATCTATACGAGCTAAAGAATCTCCTCAAAGTAGCGAGGGGAGTATACTCGAAATAAAAGGACGACCTAAAAATGGTGCTCCCGATGCTCAAGGCCGACGTTTCGACAAGGAACTTATCCTAGAGTTTAAAGGAAGGCCGAAGGAAGAACGACAACGTCCAAGAAGTTTGATCCGCGAGACACGCCCCATAATGGAATTTAAAGGAAGGCCTCACGAGGCGGAAGAGCACCTTCCCAGACCCCAAAGAGAGTCCGGTCTCCTTGAATTCAAGCTGAGAACAACCCGAAGAAGGGTGGGTTATTCAAGTACCGAAAGTATGGCGACCAGCAGCAGCGGTGGAAGCATGGAATCCATCAGAAGCAGCACCAGCGAAGGAAATCGTTCGACAAGTAGTTCGGAAAGCCGGCACAGTACGAGTTTAAGTTCCCATAGTTCAGACAGCGGTAGTACAAGCTGTATACACAATCACCAGCAAAACACCTTGTCTGGCTTTCTGACACATCATGCAAACAAACTCCACATACTTTCCCCTATATCTGACAAATCGTCTCAAGAGCCAGCGTCCGAGACTTCCGACAACAATCGAAACAACAATTCTCAAAAGGGTTCGCCGGAAGAGTCAGCACTTCAGACCACCGATCAGAATACAGGCACCACTGGAAATGCAAATACCAATGTCACATCTCCGACGGACACTCCGTTCAAAAAACGTCGAACTCCACAGAATAAAAATCTGATAAATCTAGCGCTTCAATCATCGTCTTCGGGAGATGCTGAAATCCAGGGATCGGACAGTGGTATATCGATAGAATCGAGGGCTGGCATAAAATGCAAACCATTTGGTTTTCACCTTCTAAATCCCCAGTTGGATAATCTCAACCTTGTCGATAACGAGCCAGAATTATCCGACCTTCCTTTCGATATGCCGAAACTTCGTAGACGAAGATTACTTATGCAACAGGACGCTACAACCTCTGGAAGTGCAACAAGCGTTGACCTCAGGGATCTGCCCTTTGACATGCCGAAGCTAAGAAGGAGACTGAGATGCACGCAAAGTATCGAGTCAAGCGCTTCTCAGGCCTCGTCCAGTCTCTCAATCCGAGACGTTGACGCGCCGATTTTATTTGGTGAGTACTTATTCGCTTCCCTTCATTTAATCTTCATGACATTGGAGATTCCCGGTAGAAAATTAACATCCTAATGTTTTAAGCGCCGCGTTATTTTGACACCTGACCTTCGAAACCACTCAGACATCTTATAACGAAGTTACGACTAGTTAGTTCTTCCTTTCCCTTGATGAAATTAGTTTTTTTTTCTTTTTTTTTTTTGGTTCCTCAATTTCTCGGCAAAATATAGTTAGTTCAAGGTGCTACCTACAAGTTTAGGCACTTTTGGAAGTACTCGTTGTACACGAAGTATTCTAATTCAAGCCTGGATTACTCGAGTCTCCATCTTCTCCCCTTTACTACGGACTGTGGTAAGCCTAGTAATATATGTAATACCGTACCTAACGTTACTTCCAACTGAAATTAGTTGGACGATTAAACTGCGACGCGTCGCCCCGGGCAGAGAAGAGCAGGGTATAGGGATGTGGTGGTTATAGCTCTCGCGAATCTCCCCCTACGCCTACGAACTCCCATTTTGATGGGAGTTTGAACGTTGGTCGTCTGGACCATCTTCGAAACCCTGCAGTACAGCGATGCGTTCTAAATTGCGGGTCCATTGTTCATGCCCCGGATGAATGAATGGGTGACAACCTACGGCTATGGAAGCAATCAGAGTCCCGATAAAAATTCACTCGATTATCCGCAGTGCGAGCTTACACTTTCGTAGGGAGAAAAAGATAAGAATTTAATTTACATCCGTCAAACGTTGTAGGGAAGGTTTTTTCTGTCCGACATTACACTGCTACGCGATCCGTCTTAACGTCGAAGATATCAAATAAGGTTTATTCGGGTAAACAGGGAATCGTCGATTAGATTTCCAAATCGCCATTCGTTTGTTCCTACGTGGGTGTTAGACTCCCGTCTCGTAACATCTGGGACAAGACGGATCGGTCGGAACCAACTCCTGATGGATGTCCGAAATGCGTCTCGACCTCCAAACGAGCCTTTAACGGTACGAATATAACCAGCGAAACTACATCTATATCTTTCCCCCCGTTAATTTCGATCACCGTCGCGCGTTTCGGGACAAAAAGTAGAGCAGCCGATGGCCGCGAGATGTATATCAAGGGAATATTCATTAGAATGAACGAATGGTGAAACACGTGGGCATTGAACATGAAATGAACAAACTTTTCCTAGTTTTCGACGAGACTCGTCGTCGTCGTCAGAGTCTTGCTGCATACGAGAGTGACGCTTGGCTTTATTTTATCCCGTAGTGGTAGACGTGCATTGTACTTTCAAACAAAAGCTCGTGCAGTGGCGTGGATGCATGTAGGTTGGAAATCGAAGTAGGCGCCGTTTTGTATGCACATATCTTGATGTATGCCCATATATTTTTCACACACGTACACGACTAAAAGGTACAGGTATACGTCTACCACTGTAAATCCCGAGTACCTAAATACTCACCCCCTATAAAGTACGAATACTGCACCGCAAAAATATGCATCGAGACACATTTGCTCGACTATTGCCCCGGCAGTTGTTGACTCATGCATTGCTCTTCACCTCTGCACGACGCGTCGTAGTGACATGTGATATGCGAGATCTGAATATTATAATTTTATATCACCTGGTGAAACTTCTCATTTTTCTCTACAGTTTTTTTTTTTCTCATCTCTCATGGATCATTAAATTCTGAGATCGTGGATCGCAGATAGAAAAACTTGAAGCTCAGTAACGTGGCGCGAGTTGAATTGTAGAGCACGTTTTCCTTTTTCTTCCTCTAGTCAAACGAGGTCCCGCACCAGACTCTGGTCAAGGTCAGCAGCAGCGTCATCCCCAAACGGGGATTGCCTTTGCGCTAACCTCATAACAATTCCCCGATGGTTTGAAACGTAGATGAAAAAAACGTGCACTCGCTTTAGGTAAATCAGAATTCGTTAGCTTTGATTTCAGTGGATATCAAACGCAACGAGCGAGTGATGCAATTTGCTGGAACTGGGCGTTCGTAACGAAGTTAGAATATATCAGTCGCGTAATCAAAACGAGGATATGATATTGTCACTGTTGGCGATTTTTCCTCTGGTATGGGCACCGATAATTCTTCAAACCGAGTCTTTTGTGTCCACGATTGCCAGAAGGCAAACACACATTCGACGCTTCATGATAAAATAAGCCTCACCGACAAATTGGAATTGGAAGACCGCCCTTAGGGATATGTTGCGGTTGATAGAGGGATGCTTACGGGGAGGGCGTTGTACCTTAGCTCGTCGTAGTTCATATTTCATGAGGATCTTGATGCATCAAGAATTCTGGGCAGGTCCGAGGCGTTTGTTACAACTGAGCTGCGCTCGATCCTGCGCTATTCCAGGATGTTAGAACCTACGATCAGGCGCGAGATGGAAGGGCTCAAAGCCAGCTGCCCCCGTATACATCAGCTGGCACCAGATGCTGTTACGTCCCCTCAACTAACCAACACGTGCATTTTTTTTTTTCTTTTTCTTTTTTTTTCACTCCGCCCTCTTTTGCCAGGGAAAACGAAAACCGAGATCATAAGCGATTCTCCATGAATAATACCCATTCGACACCCCATGTGGGAATTGAGAGGAAATTCCTTCTATATAAGCTAGTTTAATCCATCTGCAGGTGACCCATAATCATTCCAGCTTTTGGTACCTGTAGGCTTCTGTCGGAAAGCAAAGATTTTCAGGGCGCAGGCAAGGACTTCGCGTCAGCGAGACTTTGATTATTGTTGTTGGCGTGTTAAATTAGTCCCGAAATCCTGTACCGCTATAAGGATCCTTTGTATCTCGAATGTCGGGAAACCAATAGATCCTGATTTTCTGAGGGAATTGAAAGTTGCCCGCTGTGTAGCAATTCGTGACAGGTTCAACGTAGCTGTATTTCCCGAGAGAACGTCGAGACCGCGCCGTGACGCTGGGACGTCGGGACGCCGAGAATTCGTCACGATACGCGCGACGCTATGATTCGACGGTAAGGGAATGGAAGACAAGCAACCTGCTACCTAGTTTCTTCGCAAGCTCTGCCAGTCCCGAGGCAGTAATTCTAATCTTTATACGAACACGGTATTGATTCGGCATGTGTGCAAAATAACCGAAAGATGAAAATCAAATGAAAATCAACTCGAATTAAAAGTAAATTTAATTTCTCATCATTCCATTACAGCTTAATAATAATAAAAATGAATAAATAATAAACGTGATTAGAGAGGGAAAAAAAAAATCACCAATGAAATGAAATACTCCTGAACGACGCGCGGGGATTTTTCTTTTTCATGAAATTTAATAAAACAGAGGCGTTTCGCGTAATGTATCAATATTATATTCCACTCTCGGCGGTATTACGTTTCGCTCCGAATTTTTTCCTCCCACTAGTTCCATCTTTTTCGTTCGGATTTTCGCGGTGGTCGTATCCCTTTAGGTAGGAGTTGCGTTCTAATCTGATTAACTTCTATCACGCAACTCTAACCGGACGTTACACCTGACAGATCGGCTTAAGCCAACCTCCGTCATCCACGCTAGGAGTGCGTATATAAATGTGTAGTGCAGCTAAGAGATTGATTTCGTAAAAAGAAACTGAAAGAGAAAAAGAAAAACGAAAAGGAAAAACCCACAGCGTGCCAAATCACTCGACTTTTACTAACTCCCTTCGTTTCTTTCGTACTTGTTTTCTTTGTTTTTCTTTTTTTTGTTCTTTTTACTTTTTTCACCGCGAGGAAATTTACGCATCGAGGGTGCGGTGTGACGTAGTCTCGTGTTATTTGCGAGGGAGAGGTAGAAGTCGACTTCTACTTATCGGAATTTTATTTCATTACCTCCCGCACTGCACTGTTATGAAACGGCAAATTGGAAAGTAGGTACGCGGTGTTCGTTCCGTTCAATCGAACTTTGATTTAAGAATAATGTAATGGTTCCTCCTCATTAAACTTCCAAAGTAGCTATACTGCCCTTATCCTGCACCCTCTAATTTCCCCCTACAGCTTCAGGAACGAACAGACCTTTACCTTAAAACCCCATTTGAAAAACTTTCTTCAAACCCTTACCGCTTGAGAAATTAGCCGCTGATTTTCGTGGTGGGAGTTGAGAACTTGAACAAAAATATGAGGAATGAGTACGTGAAGAATATGCCGCAAAAAGCCACTATTCGAATTCGTCGGGCGTCGCGCCGCTCCGTCTGCATGTGGCGTCTAAAAGTCTGTGACTCATTTCAGGCGGCGGTATGGCGCGCCCAAAAATGACGCTGAATCTGGACGCCGGCGTTGACGGGGGTGGCGGTAAAACCGGACCAAAAAAACCTGGAGGGCTCAGTCTAGGATTACCATTAGAAATTGGTACATTAAGAGCTTCCGCTGATCTGGTCGACGCCGATCTTCCATTGGAAAGACAAGGGTAAGTCCGATCGAAGTCGTAGTTTACGTCATCCATGTTCATGTTATCCATGTACGATCATTTCAGTCGATTGTTTAATATGAAAAACCATTTATTCAGGTGGTACCACGGATCGATAACTCGAATAGAAGCTGAATCGGTCCTCCGTTTGCTGAGGGAGGGAAGTTATCTGGTCAGAAACAGCGAGTCCACCAAACAGGACTATTCCCTGTCCCTAAAGTGAGTGTTCAATTTCCTCAAAATTATGAACTCTAACTTTCAATCCTTTTGATCTGATCGATTTCATTATATTTCAGGAGTGCGCGGGGGTTCATGCACATGCGTATCCAACGTAACGAGGAACTTAACGCATATATTTTGGGTCAGTTCAGCAAGCCGTTCGCAACGATACCAGAGATGGTTCGTCACTTCAGTGTGAATCGGTTGCCGATTAGAGGTGCCGAGCACATGTGCCTCCTGCATCCGGTAATCGCCCAACTTTTGTAGCGCATCTATCGCAGCGCCCTTTAAGGCGCTACGCAAACCAATTTACAAATTACAATTACGTATACAGTGGAACCTGGCTAAGTGAGACACTGTGGTACTGAGAATCCTCTGCTAGTGAGAAAAAAAATGCGGTCCCTTCGTTCACCTATGTAACTGAGAAAGAACTCGGGTAGTGAGAAACCTGGGATACTGAGAAAAATAACTGGTCCCCCTGCGATTCTCACTTAGCCAGGTTCGACTGTACATGTATTTACGATTCCACCGACCCACTGATAATTGGCGTTAGAAATGATTTTTTATTTCCGAGCTGCGGATGGCAGCTAATTAGCTTCAACATTCTACCTATACTTCCATACATACTGCATAGGTACTCCAAAACACTGTCTTCCCATCTAAAGCATGTGTGAAGACTAAAATTACTGGAATTAAAAAACAAGAATTTATTTTACCTCTACGTGGAACAAATTATGAGAACTGCATTAAAGGGAATAAAAAATATTCGACGTTTCGGATAATAATCGAGAAACAGAGGACAAAAAAGATACGTAATGCAGTCAATGCAATCTCCCGCAGATACCTAATTGCCAAAAATTCGTCGATAATATTATATGTAATCAATACCGTCTATAATTAATATATATAATAATTATACAGATAATAATTTGTTGTCGTAATCGTTCGTTATTATATTGTTGGAACGATAGATAGATTATTTTTCAAAAAAAAAAATCGAAAAAAAAAATGAAGAAGATTATTGATTAATGACCATGAACTTTATGATACAGATTCTCATCTTCTGCATCTGTTGATTCGTTTATCGATACTTTTGTCAATTTTTTTCAAATTTTTACTCAAGAATTTTTTTATTTTATCATCTCGCAGGGCGCTTTATATAAAAAACGGATACATATTATTTCGTGTGATATATATTTATTTGTTATCATCGTCATTATTGTAATTACATGACCATCATTATTATTATTATTGCTACCATTATTATTATTGTTATAATTATCATTATACACAAGTTACATGAAGAACTATTATATTATTAGTATTATTCGGTTAGTTACACCTGTGATTCATAAACGACATACTCATACTTGTATTACTTAAATAATTATATGATTATATTATATAGAAATATATACGTGTATAATTTTTGTCTGGATTACGATAAACATTGAATAATACATACACATATAGGCATAAATATTAAATATATTATATATATATATATAACGTCCATCGGTAAACGTGCAATATATCAATTGATATTATACTTTACATATAATATATAAACATTTACATACTACGATTTTAGAAATTTACATCGTTTCCGACAGTCGTCGAATCGATGTATGCATATACATACCACATTTATAATCAGAAGGAAAAACATGTTAAAAAATAATAAGGAAAAAAAGAAACAGAGGAAGAAACGTTGTATCACGTAGCTATATAAGTCCGTACGTCCGTGTGAAACAATAATGATAATAATATTACTATTAATAACGATAGTAATAGTCGTAATAATATACGGACATATATTTACCGCCTAAAATATTGTATAAAGCTGTATAGGTATAATGATTGAAACTAGAGAATTTTGTTCGGTTTCAATAATTATACCGCATATTGATTATCGATAATAATAATCATAATAATAATTATGTAACAAGATTGTTAGTTAAACGTGATTAATTACTATACACATACTATAGATGAATGATAGTGAGGGAAAGTACATAACCCTGTAAGATTAGTGTACATTACAGAATCCGTTTTATAATAATATATATTGAATTCGACCGAACATCGATCATTGATCAGCTCGAGCTACGGAAGTGACGAAACATGAAAAAATGAATGATTTACTGCTGCAGCCAAAAAAATAATTACAAAAGGTCTGTCTTGTGCCAAACAAAAAGTCTTAGAAAGTTTTTCCTTTTTTTTTTTAATCTTAAATTCTTTTTTCGAAAGAGAAAGATCGAGAACTACCCATTACTCGCGTTAATTTTACACCAAATTAGGTGGCGCCGGACGAACTAGAACTTGATCAACCTTGCAGACGTCCCACTTAGCAGCGATAATTAAAATTCTTGGCTCATTATCCGTGACATTTATGAATACTTTCGTAATAATGCACTTTCCATTATAGTATACTTTAGAGGCTGCCAGTATTATTAATTGTAACCAATAATACATATCCAGTAACCCGCATCATTATATAATACATTATTACATAAAACTTAAGAATTTAATACCCCTGCACTACCCCTGTCAACTTATTCATAATTATTATTGTTGGTTTAAATATGTCATTTGAAATTTATTGATCTGATGGATTAATTGATCGTGGCGTTAACTCGTGATTATAATTCGAAAAATTTGTGTTGACTATACCTACTTATGTAATTACAAATATTAATAACAATTGTACTCAGAAACTATAGATAATGTATAGATAATACACGTAAATTATATAATTCTTTGAAATAATTGTTCGTAAGCTGATGTAATTCTTATAGTCAAAAGCTGTGCCCGAAATACCAGAATGAAAAAGAAATACGTATATGATCTCGTACCAAATCGACGTTATTACAAAGAGTTGATAATTTTTTTCTTGTGCAAGGTTTTTAACAGCCGTGCACATAACTTACTTGTAGATACTCCCTGTACCTTGAAATTTATATGAAGTATAGTCTGTAAGTTAAATCGTAACCTATACACACATTACATATTATACATATTATATAATGTATAATGATTCCTATTTATCTAGCATCGTGCAGCTTTTTCAGCTGTGCGAAGGCCCCGGAAGAACCCGAACGCAAACCCTGCGCATCTGCAATCTGCATCGATACACCCAAAAAACATAATAATACCGATGAGAATGATAATGTTGATAACAATGATATTGATTTCGCTGTTTCATCGATACAATAAATACTCACATATTATTGTAATATGATAAATCCGAATAAGACGGATCGTATTCCGGTTCCTCAATAATCATTACGTAACTATAGTATAAAAAGGTGTACGCTGGAAATACTTGTGTCTCGATAATAACAGTTTAATAAGTTAATAAATTACAAAAATCTTCAAGCACCTGTAGACGAAAAAAAAATAATAATAATGATTACAAAGTTTCAATAAGCCCCTGCGTTCTAAACTATTACAAATTCTATAAATAAGTCCTCGTAAGAAAATTAAATCACCCCGAATTTCGGTTGTGATCGTATAAAAATTCGAGGGCTGCTACTCCCCACCCTCCTCTTCTTCTTCACCTTCTACAGGAAATATTTCCGGCTGATCTTCTTCAGCTTCATTTCCTGAAACTGGCAGAGGATCTTCGTTCGAAGGTAAGGCCACGTCTTCTGCTTCTCCTTCTTCTTCATCTTTTTCTTCAGGCTGTTCTAATAATTTAGGTTCAGATTCCGAGACGGATTGAAATCCTTCTTCTTCTTTTTTACCAGGTGACGCTTCCTCTTCAACAACTGCCTTCTGCTCCGTGGCGGGCACCGAGTTTTCGATAATTTCACTCTGTTGAAGCAAATATGGATTAGAAACGCAGAGAGTTATTGATCTATGGGATTTTGAAAGCACTCACTGAAGCCTTCGGCGCTACAATCGTCACAGATCCACGTTCCACTGGAACCACAGGCTTTGCAGCTGTTGATCTACGAGCCGTTGATCTTCTCTCTGAAATAAATTGTTCACCTTATTGATTTGAAAAGTTTCCGATCTCGCGGTAACGATACTTACGTGAAAGACTGGATCTCATGTTTGATCTGGAACTGACAAGCGAATCCCGAGCCTCCTGGAAACCGTAGTTGAAATGTAAAGCAGATTTATACACTCGTACAAGTTTTAATTCAGATCCCCTTACCGCAAGTCGAGAGCTGGCAACGCTAGCCGTTCGTTGCTCAAAAGGACGTGACGGTGACGCTGGCACTTCGTCAGGCTTATGTTGATCTCCAGCTTCCTGAGACCTGCAGATTTCGACGGAAGAAGTTGGGAGCGCGCGGCTTCTGTACATTTGGCCATCAGTGCCCTTGATCACTCCCTCAGTTAGTTGAATTGCTTCTGGTCCCCATTGGGTCAAATAATGCCCCATCCGCATCACCCTTTGCTGAGGTGTGGTCACCGTGTGGCTTCCACCACAGTATCGATTGCAGAGGTGTTGTCTAAGGGGATTGAAAGTCAGGTAAGAAATCTATTGAATTTTCATTTCATATCGATCCGGATACCTCGGTGACTTTTCTGGTGATTCTTGATTCCTCGAAACCGCTCGAGTCTTCCTCGTCTCCTCCTGCATCGCAGCTTCGAACTGGATCATGTTCCTTCCATGGGGTAGCTTCTTCTGATGCTTCCTGACCTGGTCTAGTTCGTAGGTCAGATATGGCTTTATGCTCCGAGTGCATGGCAGAGCTTCTGCGTGGAATGACATGCCCTCCTGCATTTTCATGACGACATTTTTGTCGCAGGATATGCACTGGACATCTCTAGTAGTTTAGAAAATATCAGTAAGGAAAAAAAGTCCATCCCCATCGTACCCGCTTCATAAAACATGCCTTAGCAGTTTTTTTGTTCCAGCGGCTTCATTTTCTCGTCGCATCTCGGAAACAGCTTTCAATTTATCCTGAAGACTCTTGAGCTTGTTATTGACGAATTCTTTAAGCGGCGACATCTCGATCTTGTCCAGCTTCCCCTCAATCTCCTGCTGAACGTCATCCAATGCCTTTTGCCATATTCCTTCTTGCTGGGAAAGTTTCGATATAGCATCTTCCAGTCCTCGCGTAAGGTCGTCGCAGGCTGCGTCAAATTGTGCGTACGACACCTGGATGTATTCAGACAATTGTGCATTTACAACCTGACAACGCAGATATGTTCGAGCTTACCTTCCTGTTTACAGCCTGTGCATCCGCTTTATCAGCCAACGCTTCCTCGAGATCCTCCTTATCCGCCTTGATGGTCTTCAGGAGTTCGATCTGCTCCAGAAGAGCCTAAAAATCGAGGTAAGTTGAAGTTCACGAGCTATGATAATTTTTTACATCTGAATCCTACATTCGTATGAGTCTCCCGATTCTCCCTTTCATCCAGAAGTCGATTGGCGGTCTGGTTCATGTTTTCCATATCATTTTGTATCGTCTGAATTTTACCGACAAGTTCACTGAGTCCCTGGCATTCATCTGAAACCACACCAGCCATGGGGGCACTGTTCGATTTTTCCATGAGACAGCCAACATCCTTTTCCAGTTCGTGAACTCGCTGCAGAATTTCCTGAGTCGCCGTTTGAAACATCGTTTCCATTCCTTGAATCTGTTCAAAAATCTTAGCTGTCTCATCTGAGAGTGCCGCTGAACTTTCTGCAGCGTCTGCAGGAGCCCCGGGTTCCGAATTAACAACGACGTCTGCAGGATTCTTCGCGCTCTCTCCATGGTCTGCAATATTTTTTTATGACTAATTTGTCCGGATAAAATTATCAATTTTCATACAGGCGTTTCCGATTTTTCCAGACAAGTCGTCTAGATCCTTTCGCACTTGAGTAATTTCGATCTTGAGGGCTGTGAGATCAGTCTCAACGTTAGCATCGGGTGTTCGCTTTTCGACTGAAAAATTAATTCAAGGTGGAAATAGTCGAAGATAAAATATACGTGTTCATACTTCGAACTGAAGGTTGCCTCTCCAATCCAGCGGGTTTGTCTTCCGCGTTTGTGCTTCCATCAGTTCCGTAAGTCAAGTGTTTTTCAAGATCTGTAATTCTTTTCTCGATCTCGATTATTTGATTCGTAAGATCGCTCGTGTCCTGTTGATCTACGCCAGGGCTACTCGTTCTACCGACACTGAGAACCTTGTCACTTTTAATCAGGTCCTGCACCATTTCTGTTATCTGGAAGAAAAAAGGATTACTGAGTGCTCGGGGTCAAATAGATTTCTGAGGAGCCGACCTTGTCAATTCCTTTCTCCGCAGCGTCCAGTCTCTTCGTGATGTTAATGATATGCCACATGTCAGTAACAGGATCTGTACTGTTGGTTTTTATCCTTTCTATCATTTCCGGAGTAGTGGCAAGTTCTTCAAGGGCTCGGAAATCCGTCTGGAGCTTTCGTATCTGGAACCGTAAACGATCTTTTTTTTCGAAGATTCCTTTTTGTTATAATTATATCGGACTCTGATATTACGGTGTCCTCGAGCTGCTTGAAACCCAGCGCAGTTGGAAAGGCTCCGTCTATAACCGGTTCGACAAATATTACGGAGTGCGCTTCGCCCTCTGAATTTCCGCCCACGTGGTGCCTCGAACCCTTTGATTTTTTACTTCTGCTCCCGATCGAACCCCTCGCTTCCAAGGATGCGTTGGACCCTGAAACCCAGGAGTTCTTTCAACCTCCACGTTCAGATTTTGCCCGTTGTCTTGGCTCATCAACCTTGCTCTTTGACTCCTTTTCCTCTCGCACTAACTGGAGCACTCGCGGCGGGTTTCCCGCCTTTGGTTCCCATGGCAGCTTTCGATCCTATCGAGATCGAGAGGAAAATTATAATTGATTGGGGCCAATGAAACACACTGTGGGTACCTTCGGAGTACACGTCGACATTCACAGTCAAGTTTTCGTCGCTGTGAATCCTCTGCTTTACCTGTCCCGAACTTTCTATGATGTTATACTCGTGGAGGTGAAGAGAAGGTTCCATTCGCGTTGCCATTGCAACGTTCTACAGATAAGTGAAATTTTGATTTGAGTAACATCCTTATATCCTTCCACGTCAGCACTCACCTGTAACCGTACAGCATCTTTTCCACGATATTCGACTTTTGTAGTTCGAAGATTAATCTGATGCAGTAGCACGTGAAGGAAATTGTGAAGTATGTTGAGGTTTACAGCTCCAACCTGTCATTTCGGAAAATCCTGTAAAAAATCTGGGAACTCTCCGAGCGATCCCTTCGAACTTAATAGGTACCTCTGGAGTCCCTAGAGCAAAGTCAAGCATCTGAGGTAAAGAGAACTGAAGGCTCGCCGTAGTGTCAGCATCGGGGAGCTTGGGAGTCTTCGATATTGTGACTGGTTTTGCCGCTTTTGAGGCCATTTTTGCAGCTTAGATCGACACAATTTTTGAACAGGGTTATTTACTCGAAGGGTAGGTCACCCACGAGGCTCTCCCAGACCCCCGGTGTCAAGAACTTCTGACATTTATCAATTCCGATAGTGATCAATCACCTAGATCGGGGCTTTTTTATTCCTTCACGTAGATATTTGGTTACTGAAAACGATTCAGCTCGTTCATTCGTGTTTTTTTTTTCAAAATCCTATTTCCATTAGGCGAAAAAACTCGCAAATCTATGGGAAAAGATCAAGCGACGTGAAGTTGGAAATTCCAAAGTACCTACTTGACATTTCGCAATTTATTTATCATGCGGCATCCCTGCAAGAATCACTAATTGAAAAACTTCATGATTGTAGCCTCTTAAAACGGTCAATCACGTCTCCGAGGCAACGCCAGTACAACCATGGTAGTAGAAGCAGCGACATCAGCAGCAAGACATCCTCGGAGAGAAAAGAGAGAGAGAGATTGAGGTATGTTTACTATAGGCGAAAATTGTCATAAGCTGAGTCAAGCAAACCTGAACCCCCACCGAAATCCAGTGCAGCCCGAATCGATTCGATCAATAGCCCCTTGTTTTCTTAGCTCATTGTTTGACATTAACTCAATCAATTCGATGGATAGATCAATTTGTCTTTTAGATTCGGATTCCTGAGATCAAAATACATAAGAATACCATAGAAAACTCTTCGAAAAAAAATGTCGATTTTGGCCAAAATTTTGAAAAATACAAAGGCTATAGGCTTAGGATTTTTTCGATTTTGGGGCTAAAAATGAAGTATTTTTAAAACTGATTGTAGGACGCTTATCTAACGTATTTTTGCGTCAGGAACACGAATACCTCGATTAAATTAGGCTAGAGATAAATCCCTTCGAGGTATCCTTGATTTTTCACTTTCACGCGCGATAAATTGACGATAACTCGGCCAATTTTATAGATAGATTAATTTGGCTTTCAGATTCGGATTCCTGAGATCAGAATACATAAGAATACCATAGAAAACTCTTCAAAAAAAAATGTCGATTTTTGGCCAAAATTTTGAAGAAATCAAAGGCTATAGGCTTAGGATTTTTTCGATTTTGGGGCTAAAAATGAAGTATTTTTAAAACTGATTGTAGGACGCTTATCTAACGTATTTTTGCGTCAGGAACACGAATACCTCGATTAAATTAGGCTAGAGATAAATCCCTTCGAGGTATCCTTGATTTTTCACTTTCACGCGCGATAAATTGACGATAACTCGGCCAATTTTATAGATAGATTAATTTGGCTTTCAGATTCGGATTCCTGAGATCAAAATACATAAGAATACCATAAGAAACTCTTCGAAAAAAAATGTCGATTTTTGGCCAAAATTTTGAAAAAAACAAAGGCTATAGGCTTAGGATTTTTTCGATTTTGGGGCTAAAAATGAAGTATTTTTAAAACTGATTGAAGGACGCTAATCTAACGTATTTTTGCGTCAGGAACACGAATACCTCGATTAAATTAGGCTAGAAATAAATCCCTTCGAGATATCCTTGATTTTTCACTTTCACGCGCGATAAATTGACGATAACTCGGCCAATTTTATAGATAGATTAATTTGGCTTTCAGATTCGGATTCCTGAGATCAAAATACATAAGAATACCATAGAAAACTCTTTAAAAAAAAATGTCGATTTTTGGCCAAAATTTTGAAGAAATCAAAGGCTTAGGATTTTCTCGATTTTGGGGCTGAAAATGAGATTTATTTAAAATTGATTGTAGGACACTTGTTCAACGTATTTTGACCTCAAAAACATGAATCCGTCGAGTAAATAAAGCCAGAGCCAATATTCATCGAAATATCTTATTTTTTCCAGTGCCCGCAGGACATACGACGTTCCAAGAAGTCAGCAATGGCATGGACTCGCCGAAGAGGACCAGTGTCGTAATAATGACGTCGCAGTCACGGACGATCCCTAACTTCAACAGGAAGTGTATTCACATCTGCTAGTCTTCAATTCGGAAATTAATTATTATACATATCTAGTGAATAATTGTTAACGTGGAATAAGTAACCTTGTCCTCATGTCTTGTAATCATTAGAATGACTTTGAAACTTGTGAATGATATTGAAACTTTTTTAATACAGTAATAAATAATCTAAAAGCACAATTGTTGAATGTATCCTAGCTACATAACTCATGAATAAACGAACAGCTATTCCCAACTTGGTTGCTTGATTTTTATTGATTACACCCCTGCATCCAACTCTCATTAACATCCTTTATACAAGCAACACATCACGACATCAGGCCCTGACTCGTAATGCCTCATCGCATGCATATGATAAGGCACGCACGCATGCACATGATGTCTGGATGTTTCGAACTGGCTCCTCGCCTGTCCTGTTCTCCTGATACCAAAATTCAAATTTTTGGCCGAAATGTGCCTTGAATTGTCAGGGCCGGTATTGTAGCGATCTACTTTATCACTTCCGGTTGAGATGAAGCATGATAGAATACACATAGATGCACATGACGTGGCCTGCACGCAGTCGCATATGATCTATCAACGATTCGGTAGATGAGTATGATGCGATACACATGCGTACACATGATGAGGCCTGCATAGATACGCATATGATCTATTGATCATTCGAAAGACGAGCATGATGCGATACACATGCATACACATGCATGCACTTGATGGCTGGATGAACTGGCTCCTCGCCTGTCCTGTTCTCCTGATACCAAAATTCAATTTTTGGCCAAAATGTGCCTTGAATTGTCAGGGCCGGTATTGTAGCGATCTACTTTATCACTTCCGGTTGAGATGAAGCATGATACAATACACACAGATGCACATGACGTGGCCTGCACGCAGTCGCATATGATCTATCAACGATTCGGTAGATGAGTATGATGCGATACACATGCGTACACATGATGAGGCCTGCATAGATACGCATATGATCTATTGATCATTCGAAAGACGAGCATGATGCGATACACATGCATACACATGCATGCACTTGATGGCTGGATGAACTGGCTCCTCGCCTGTCCTGTTCTCCTGATACCAAAATTCAATTTTTGGCCAAAATGTGCCTTGAATTGTCAGGGCCGGTATTGTAGCGATCTACTTTATCACTTCCGGTTAAGATGAAGCATGATACAATACACATAGATGCACATGACGTGGCCTGCACGCAGTCGCATATGATCTATCAACGATTCGGTAGATGAGTATGATGCGATACACATGCGTACACATGATGAGGCCTGCATAGATACGCATATGATCTATTGATCATTCGAAAGACGAGCATGATGCGATACACATGCATACACATGCATGCACTTGATGGCTGGATGAACTGGCTCCTCGCCTGTCCTGTTCTCCTGATACCAAAATTCAATTTTTGGCCAAAATGTGCCTTGAATTGTCAGGGCCGGTATTGTAGCGATCTACTTTATCACTTCCGGTTAAGATGAAGCATGATACAATACACATAGATGCACATGACGTGGCCTGCACGCAGTCGCATATGATCTATCAACGATTCGGTAGATGAGTATGATGCGATACACATGCATACACATGATGAGGCCTGCATAGATACGCATATGATCTATTGATCATTCGAAAGACGAGCATGATACGATACACATGCATACACATGCATGCACATGATGTCTGGATGTTTCGAACTGGCTCCGCGCCTGTTCTGTTCTCCTGATACCAAAATTCAAATTTTTGGGCGAAATGTGCCTTGAATTGTCAGGGCCGGTATTGCAGGGATCTACCTTATCACTTCCGGTTTGGTAAATTTGCCCAAAAATCGAGTTTGGTATCAGGAGAACAGGACAGGCGAGGAGCCAGTTCGAAACACAGCATATGCCTGCATGCATGCATGTGATGATGTATGATATCATGTACGATATGATCTATGAATTTCGCCAACGACAAATGATAGTGAATGACGTGTACAGGGGTGTGATCAATAATAGTTGAACAATCGTGTATTGATAGTAGTTAATGTTTATTGATAAATCAACGATCAAAAATACATATGGAGACATCGTAATGACTATTATAGATTCAATTTTACAGATACACACATTCTTATATGATTTTAACGACTCACAATCGTGTACAGGACAATACTTTTATCTCGCTTGACATTAGATTAATTATTTGATAGTTCTTAAAGAATAAACAAACAATATGTATACAGGACGATCTTATTTATACAAATTATCTACGCCGAACACATGATGATTGGCTTTGGAGATGCTCCGAGGATAGTCCTTCATCCCGATGAGAGGCACAAGTACTCCGTAGGCTGCTCGATTGTCTCCTGAAAAAATAAAAAAAATCAGAGGTGAGTATACATGATAAACGTAAATTGCATCTGCGGAAGAATTGAATTATCTCGGAAAATATTACTCTAAGCTCAATTTACTCGGCGGATTCGTATCCCTTCGAATCCGAATCTAAAAGCCAAATTGATCTATCTATAAAATTGAAAAAGTTATCGCCAATTTATCGCGCGCAAAAGTGGAAAATCAAGGATATCTCAAAGGGATTTATTCCTAGCTGAGTTCACTCAACGGATCCGTGTTCCTGAGGTCAAAAATCATTCGATAAATGTCCTGCAATCAATTTTAAAAATACTTCATTTTTGGCCCCAAAATTGCTAAAATCCTCCGCCTACAGCTACTAATCTTGACTCGGTGTTTTGAGCAAATAGTTCATTTTATGAAAACTGATCGCAGCTTTACGCCTCATTAGCATTTGAATGATATTGTAATTTTGAATACTCCATAGTAATTAAAATAACTGGAAAATACCCGGGAGGATTAGCTAATCAATCAGTTTCAATTTTTCAAAATGTTAGGTTTCCGTAAGCTAGCGCCATCCCTCGCGAAATTTCGACTACCCTTGACGCTCGACGTCAGGCAAACTGCGGGGGTTCGGTGTGATCGTAAATTGAGTTGCGTGTAATCAGACGTCGATAAAGGATGAAGTTGGATTGTTTTATCCAACGGTTTTATCAAAGGGATGCTATAAAATTTCAAAGTACGAATGAATAATTTGCTAGAGATTCAATCTTTATCTTTGAAAATTTCAATTTCTAAGGGTAGTCTGAATTTGAAGTCTTAAGTACTCTTCAGTATTGCTCAAAACAGTCTTCGCTTAAATCAATTTTTAGAAACACCAACTGAGTTGGCGATAACGTATTTTCAATTATACATATATTCCATGCTTGGCAGTGCTTTTGTCCACTCAATCCACAACAGAAGAAAAACGCTTTTATTTTCCCGTAAAAATCATTCACATAACCGTAAAGTTAAACAAATGTAAAAATTCAACAGTCCGGCCTAAAAACTTGTCCGATGAAATGCTCCTGACAAAACCGCGGATACCGCGTTGGAGATTTCGACGACTAATCGCAAGGTATAATTCAAATGAAAATTCAAATCAAAGTATTTTGCAATCATTACCGAGAACGAGAGAGAAATAAAAACTAACCATTACTGATTTGGATCGACAAGTGCGGCATTGATCGCTCACATGTGTACACCGAAATAAAAGAATTTAAAATTTATTTGACCAGCCTACCTCGCAGATTATTTTCACTCGAAAAAGACGATGTGAAATGTTCATCATCATCGACGGAGATTCCAGGATGTGGGAAGTTGTCAAAATTCGAATCCTGTCAATTAAATCCTTGCATGTTGGATCCAAGCAAACCGGAACCAACGGTAGTAATAATTGGTGGTGGAATGGCTGGCCTTTCCGCAGCCCATCGTCTCGTTCAATGCGGTTTGCAGAATTTCACAATACTGGAAGCAACAGATCGGTAAGAATTTTTATCATAAAAACCTCCTAATCTTCCTATTTTCATATAATTTATTACCATTATATTAGAATGACTAAATTTCAGACCTGGTGGTCGAATCCATTCCTGCTGGTTAGGTGACGGTGTCGCAGAAATGGGAGCCACATGGATCGAAGGCGGATGCGTTGCGAATCCAGTTTTCACCCTCGCAGCTCAAGAAGGACTTCTAAAAACGCCGCTTTTCAGACCAGATCCAAGCCGCGGTATTTTTTGCACCAGTGATGGCCGCGCCATTGATCTTCCCGTCAGTATCACCGCCTACCACACATTTAAACAAATAGAGCAACAAGCTTCGACTTTATTCACTCTGGGATGCGGTCGCTCTCATGGTACCCTACTTAATTTTATGGGACTCAGGATTCAACAGGAACTTCATAACTTCCCCGAAGAACAACGGTATTAATAATAACTGTATGATTTCTACGTAATATTCAATTTTCTAATTTTCACATCTGCCATTTTTTCTACAACTTTTTCCTTTTCCTTTTTCTCTTCAGATACGACGCAGCGCGTGTCATGTACGGGATGACGAACTGCACTCGTTGTCGTTGCGGCGATGATCTTTCTTTAATTTCAGCCGACAACTTTGGAAGTTACATTGAAATACCCGGTGGTAATATTCGCATACCACTCGGTTACGTTGGTGTATTAGCTCCGTTATTACGAGATTTACCAAGTTGTTCTTTACGGTATGATAAACCAGTAAGTTGCATTCGTTGGGGTGCAGTAAGCGATTCAAAATCTCCAAGGGCGGTAGTAAAAT
Organism: Athalia cordata; assembly: GCA_963932425.1. Classification (NCBI taxonomy): domain Eukaryota; kingdom Metazoa; phylum Arthropoda; class Insecta; order Hymenoptera; family Athaliidae; genus Athalia; species Athalia cordata. The sequence continues at coordinate 6,724,695 of OZ010627.1, forward strand.
GTTGCGACGGTGAAGAATTTCCAGCCGATTACGTTATAACAACCGTATCTCTTGGCGTTTTAAAAAATCAACACGATAAATTATTTTGCCCTGGTTTGCCGGTTGAAAAAATGGAGGCAATTTCAAAACTGGGTTACGGTTACGTGAATAAAATTTTTATGCAATACTCAAGGCCATTTTGGGCATGGAAAGAAGGTGGAATTAAACTAGCTTGGTCACCCGACGAACTCGCGGACAGATGTGACTGGGTAAAAGGTTCGTTTAGAAAAATGATATCCTTCCCCAAATAATTATAAAACTTACCTTTCCACACAAGGAGTTTCCAAGATCGAAGAACTGGCAAATTCACAGCACGTTTTGTGCGCCTGGATTTCTGGCAGAGAAGCATCTGACATGGAACTTTGTTCGGATGAAGAAGTTGTCGAATCGATTACCAGAATTCTTCGGAAGTTTACCGGAGATCCAACTCTTCCTTATCCCATTAACTTATTGCGCAGTAAATGGTGCATGGATCAACATTTCGCTGGATCTTACAGCTACATGGGGATGGAAAGTACGGTCGGACATCAATGTGACCTTGCTAGCCCACTGCCTGGTAATAAAAAAAAAAAGAGAAAATGATCGTCATTTGTTACTTATAATATTTTTTTTTCAACACCCACAGGACCTTGCGAACCTATTCCTCCCATTTTGCTTTTCGCTGGCGAAGCAACGATCCCTGGACACTACAGTACCGTTCACGGTGCCAGACTGAGCGGAATTCGTGAAGCAGAAAGGATCATCCAGTTGACTAAGAGGTGATCGGAAAATATCAACATCGCGAAAGTCGTTCAACGGAAAGTATTCAAATTGTCTTTTTTGTTTTCACAGATTCGGAGGACCCCCCACAGCGGTTTCTGAAGCTCACTCGTGCAAGCAGTCCTGCTAATCGCGAATCAAAAAAAAAATATGTACATATACATATATATAAAATAAAACTATGTGTCATAATATTTTTGTCTGCCGTGCGGTCAATATAATAATGTACAACGTTGTGATACGAGTGAATCAAATAAAAAAAAGGATTATGCAAAAATGTTGGTCTTGCGTGTTCTTTTTCTTCGCGTCCAATTTTATTCACGTCATTTCAGAGTATCGGAAGCGTGCAGCTTATGATGTGTGGTGGGTTGATTTTAATTTCAAGTCGAACACGATAACAATAAATATTTTATTAACCGATCGATTTGATAGAGTACACATTTATGATTTATATGCTTTACATACATTTTGACGGAATAGATATATATATATATATATCGTTATAATTACGTATAACACACAACAATAACACGCGATGATATTCACCGACATAAATATGTATAATTTATATTTTCTGCTTTCGAATCCGGTTCGATACGTCAGATTTTTTTTTTAACTTTTAATATACTATTACAATAGTTAAAGCGTAAAATACGATGAGTAGAAGATCGCCTCGCGTCTTATTTCCTCTGTTTTTTCCCTCCCCAATTTGGTCCCTCAGATAATCATCTTTAAAGCGACAATAATTGGGCCCTTAAATTCATTGATCAGTTAATCATGAATTATACCCAGATTTAAATATCAGGTAACTTCGCTGCACCTTATTAAAATTGTATATATATATATAAATAGACGTTCATTGTAGTATAATTAATAGTCAATAATCTTAATATTATTGTCCAAACCGCAGCTCGCCTATTTTTTGTAGACATACAATCAATAGTCATTGATCAATATGTGAATATTCAGCTGATTCCATTTTTTACCAAATGAATTTCCACGACGTAATACATGAATGTAACATAAATTTTTCTTTCGAAATCATTCGATTTCACGGCCCGACTATTTTATTAAACTATCATTCTTTTCATCATCGCGATATAACACGCGCGCGCACACACACACACACACACAAACAAATAGACAAACCTACACAACATTATCAGCACATAGATATTTTTTTTTTCACGACAATAAAATGCGCAGGGCACGTAAAACTATATTGCTACGGAAATCTATCATCTGTTTTCTTTCGTTCTTCTTGAATTTGAAACTGCAATGAAATCAGCTATGATTGATTGCAGGTTGAAGGAGGAACTAGAGCTCTGCAAGAGCGAGCAATTTGGGCCCGCCATCACTTGGAATTAGGCTGTTCGGCAAGTATCTCGTCGGCTCGTAGTTTAATTTCCTTCCAAGAATTTTGTATGTCTATACTTTCGCTGTGACGAGAACAGACCGCGAGTCTCAGAAAATATGTGTCCTTGATTTTCGATGGCACAAGATGAATGTATCCAGCACCGTTTATACGCTTCAAAAACGCCTCGTTCACGTCGTTCGATGCCTGAAAATAATTAGGAAACCAAATAATAAAATAAGTAAATAAATAAAATATTTTATGACTGACTCTTTTGTTTGTTTGATGTTTTTTTCTCCAGTCTTCTGTATGACTCATAATTTAAAATCTGATGCAAAGTTTGATTGCGGAGCGATTGCTGTCCTGCTTTCTGATTTTCTAGTCCCATACATATGTGTATGTACATTGTAATAAAGTATATGTGAGAATCTGAGTATGCAATAGCTAGTAAGTCGACTATGTATATATAAACTAGATGGATATATAAATTAACTAAGTCAGGGACGTTGTCAACGTTAACGAGAAGGTCATCTGAGGTAAGAATCGAGCGTTACTTTCACGAATGTTTTCGAGATTACGTAGATTTGGTACAATTTCCACCGTCAGCTGAACCGATCGCAATAAACCGCGGTGTGATATCAAATGTAATTTAAAAGAAACATGTACACGATAAAAATCGAAGGATCAATTAATGGAATGAAAAAGAAGAAAACAAAATTATGTCTTACCTTCAATCGGAAGCACACAAGTCCAACGATGACTTCAGAAACTATTTCGAATCTTGGATCCGATAAAACAAGTGCCTCGAATTCATGGGCTTGAGCAACATGTTTTCTTATATATTTTTGCAAATTTTGAACACCGTATAAACGTATAACGAACCACAATTTCAATGCACGGAATCTACGGCCCAATGGAATCTGCCAGTGCTGAGAAAGAAGAAAAAGAAAATTAATAAGTACAATTTTTATTTCAATACTTTTTTACTGATTTTTGGGACTTACTCGATAATCAGGGAGAGAACACCCTTGGGCGTCGTGTTTCAGGTAAAGTGGGTCCACATTAAAGGCGTTTACAACCCAAGTTGGATCCTTAAGCCACATCGCCGAACAATCAAAAGTAACCAACATCCACTTGTGAGGGTTAAAATTGAAAGATTCTGCCAACTCTACACCCTTCATTAAGTAACGAAACTCTGGGCAAATGAACGCGGATCCTAAAATAGAAAAAATAAAGGTTGCATGAGAAAGACGAAAAATTTGATTGAAAAAAATCAGTCGGAGAGTTCACGAGTCGTTGAAATCACCTGCATAAGCAGCGTCGACATGGAGCCAAATTTTTTCCCGATTTGTAATCGTCCCGATTTCTTCTACATCATCGAAAGCACATGAGGCTGTTGTCCCGAGTGTGGCAACGACCTAGAGATAATATCATTAACTAAATTAATTTCATGATTAATTTATAACAATGTATAACTTTCCGAAATATTTTTATTTCTTACGTAAAATGGGATCAGTCCCTTTTCCTTATCTTCGCGTATAGCGTCTGCTAGAGTATTTCCTCTTAATTTATGCTTCTCATCAACATCCAAAAGTCGAAAACGAACACCTCCCAAAAGTCCGGCTCTCTCAACCGAACTGTGAGCTTGACCTGAAAATTAATAAATTAAATGAGTAAATGAATGAATAAATAAATCCTGAAGAATTTCCCTAGAGAATGTTTGTGTACATGACAATAATATGACACTATAACGCCAAGTGCTTTAAAAGAAAAAGAAAAAACAATACGCTCTTTGAATAAACGTTCTCTGGAGCAAAAATGGAAAGAAAAAAAGAAGAAAAACTTCTCTCTATAATTTTATGTACGACAACGTATGTACATAATACATCATATACTACATGGGATACACCCATGTACTACGGAACCTATGTCAATTGTCGTTACAGAGTGCCTGACGGCTTTGAAAAGTAAATGGGGGTAGAAAGGGGGGTTTGAATAGAGTGGAAGGTTGAGTGGTTATTACGCGTTGCCACGGTGACAAAGTGCTCGATGATGAAGTGCTTTGCGAACAACGACCTCTCTCTCTCTCTCCCTCTTTCGCTCTTCTCTACGGTGTGTCTTCCGCAGACTCCCTCGGGACGCGAAAATCCTCCCTATCCCTCTTCTCTATCCCCCCGGCCCTGAGAGGGTGATCTTCACTATCGTGGCATATAATTTTACTCTCGCGATTCTATAGGAGACAAGAGTCTTGCGCCGTTATATCAAAGGACGAACAATGTACCCGCGGGGCAAAACGTTGACTTAAATTCAACTACCCCGCATCTTTAAACTGCCCCCCAAAACCCCCAACCGTCTATGTAAAATACCTATTATATTCATAAGCTGAAAGATCAACGATACAAGTTTGATTCAATGTGAAATAATGATTATTATTCTACGAAAATAGGAATATCTAAGTCAAGATTTTTTGCTATGTAAGATTTTGGATTTCTGATTAGTGAGACGTGATAATTAGTCTCCGAAAAAAAAAAAGGTTGGGGAATGATAATATCTGCTTGATTAAGAGATTAACAATTCGAAAAATTACTCTGACACTGATAATTGTTTTTAAATGAACCGAATATTGAAAAAAAAAAATTGGTTTTTTTATGAAACTTACAGGATCCATAAGCTACGAGTTTTCCAACAATCTCGTTATCCGTCCATTCAGGATGTTGATCTTTTACTTTCTTGAGCATTTTAGCCTTCGCACCAAGAAGAGCGACTAGAGTTGCCTCGCTGGCTGTTCCCTGTTCGATAAGAGATTATCAAAAAATCAAGCGTTTTCAATGATTCTAATCATGAGAAGAAAAAAGCTGCAATTAAGAAGTAGAAGAAAAAGGGATGGAGCACGCAGTACATTCATCTCACCTGAATTACACCGCCACCTTTTCCTCCGCCAGATGATAAAAACGCTGGAGGTAAATCGAGCATTTTTCCGAGCCAATCAAGCATTATAACTTCAAGTTCGGTACACGCTGGGCTGGCGATCTGTAAAAAGTCGTACATTTTTTTTCTCATCTACAACTAAAAATCTCGGAATAATTAATGTCTTTTTTTATTCCATTAAAATCTTACCCATGTGAATCCTATACAGGCAATCGCACCGCTCAACATATCAGCTACTATTCCAGGGTAGGATTGAGCCGTTGGAAAATAAGCGTGAAATCTTGGACTGTGCCAATGCGTAATCTGCAATAGAATTCAATTCATCAATTATATTAACAAATCTTCCGATGGCATTTTTTTTTGATTTCATAATATTCTTTTTTCGTGCAACTTCAACTGGAAACAAATTTTAAAAAAATCATGGAATTGGCAATAATTTTTTAAATGAAAAAAGTGAAAATAATTCCACCCAATCATTTCAGTTCGCTCTATTCTCTAGCGATTTATGTTTAGCAGCAGTTGTAAATTATTTTTCAAAAGGTTTATAAAAAATTTAAACATACCCCAGGCATGATGACCCTCTCAATATCGGACATAACTTCTTCCCAATTTTCAGGTGATTGAGGTGCCTCTTTAGGAAGCAGGGGCATTAAATATCCGGGTTCAACGGTCGGCAAAACGCGCCTGTAAAAATGAACGAATTAAAATTAAGAAAAAGAAAGAATTTATACCATTGTAGAAAGATAAAAAAAATATTTCATAAAGATCTTCGAGGAAATTTTGAAGTTATACATCCGATTTGATGTTACAATATTAATGTACTTGCTTTTTTTCCCCGCTACCATTCGAAAGGGTTAAACAATGTATGTGGTAATTGATAATTGGAGCGTATACAAAATTACATCGCGAAAGCAATCTGCGAGAGTCCCCAAGGCCAAGTTATTGTATACCTATATACCTATAGTATCTTTATTATGGCAATGATAATATCTCCTTTCTCCAGTCATTGCACAGCAAATGCCTTTGCATTATATATATATATTTATATATATCCATATTACGTTATTTATTATAATCTACGTTACATCAAGTCTCGTTTCGGTGGTACAGATTATTTGTTTTTTTTCCCCTCTATCGAAACACGCGAAATTCGTAATGCGAGCAATCGAAAGAACATATCACATCAATACGAATCTTGATTAACTGAAATAAATTTTTCAATATAATTGACTCACCTGTCTCTGATGTTTTCCAAATAATTTGTAATAAAATTTGTCATCTCCGCGGAGAATTCCTTAAAACTTTGAGGATCCATGATGGTTTTCTTTTTTTAATGCCTTATCTATAATTCCGTCCACTAGAAAAAAAGAAAAAATGACAAAAATAATTAGAAATAATTCACACAGAAAGAAAAAAAAACCAAACAGGTAACCGTCTACAAAAGTCAAATAAAATTGAAAATTTTTTCCTTTTCTTCTCATTTTAACTACATTAAAATGATATACACGTACGCCGAGTATAAAAATCTCTACGGTGCGTCGAAGTGATCGTGTCCCCGCGTGTATCCGTTTACCTCATTCAATTACAATAAATTGTCCGCTCCATTAAACTGTTGCGTGATATGTAACACGCTCGCCTTCTTCAAATATTTTATCTATTGGCTGATCCATATAATCTTATCATTTCTATCCGTGTAGAAAGTCGGGCGAAATTTTGGCTGATAAATTTAATTCGCGTATAGGTGTCGAATCAATCGATCTACGCAACTGGGTCTACATCCAAAATCCGTGCCCGGATTTGCTGATTTTTTTATATTATTTTTTTTCATTTTTTAAATGAAATAATACTGCAGTTGTCTCATGTGTACGTGTCTATGATTATTACAGCTGAGCAGGTTTCCTCGTCATGAGGAAAAAGTAAAAGTTCTTCGACCCTGACTTTTCCCTCACGACGACGTATAGGCGATGGGTTTCCCACCTCGTTTCAAAATATTGGCGTACACGCATGCAGGGTGTGTACGTGTTGCTTTATATACGTCAGTGTGATTTTTGATATTTATCCTGTAAACGGGACCTGAACAACAGTTCGCGTGTACGGAATATTCTTGGTAAAGTTTACGCAATTCAGTAGCGCGGTCAGTTTTTTTTTTCGTTTAATAACTTCTTTTTTTTTTCTTCCATATAAATGTTAATCAAACTAGTATATAATAATTCCAAGAATAATGAGTTGTAAAAATCAACGCAATAGATACTAGTCAATTTCATTCATCGTCAACGCAACTGAAGATATATTATTTGATTGTGAGTCCCATAATTTCGTCACTGATTTATCAAAAATATTTATTCATCACCATTGACAAATTTTTATATGAATCAAATTAAAAAACAAAAACACATTTCGCACAAATTTATAATTTGAAATTTGAAGGTCGATCCGAAGCTAGTGCGTTTGTACTACACACGCATAATTTGTTTCCTAATACATATTTAGGTATAAAGTTTGCGAAATCAGTTCTTCATCCTTGCAGGTTGTTTGTCTATCCTATTGAATCGACAAACGTGTCGTAGAATTCTTTCTTTTTTTTCTTTTTTCTCTTCGACTCAATGGTAAATAGGATTTGTCCAGAGGTGTACCGAATTATAATAGCAATACTTTCTACACCTAGTTCGTAAAATACTGTACAATTGTTTGGCTCTTTTTTCTCTCTCTGCGTCGAGTAATGTTCTCCAGGTGTTATGCTAATAAACTCTGTAGCATGAGCCAAGTTTCTCAAACTTCACACTTTTTTGAAAATAAAAATAAAAAACTACTTTCACAACATCCTATTCTTATCCAACAAATTTTCGAACAAAATGATAAGTACAGTTTGATCCTTTCACGATTTTTCATCGAACATTGGTCCCAATTTTTTCAAATATTTTTTGCCGAACTTATCAATCGGCAAGATCGGATTAATTTCTTCTTTTTTTCTTTTATTCCCACGATAATCGATCATCGAAGATTATATAGTGCACATCGAGCATATAAGTAGTGAATTAATTAATTGATAAAATAATTATAAAATACCTTTAAATATACGACGAGATTCTCCGCTCCGCTGCAGGTATAAGAGTGAAAATAAAGAGAAGAACCAGAAAATCCTCGTAGAGTTTAGATTTTTTTTTTTTTCTCTGCAAATATTTTCTTATCGCCTCGTACGAGGAAACACTTATTTTCCTTGTTGTTGTTAATTTTTATTTATTTCTTTTGCTTGTTTTTTTGTTTAAACTAGTCGGCCCCGTTTCTTCTCTACCGTACGGTAGCCCGCGAGCAAGTGTCGTGAATCCAATGGACACCCACCTTTATGTATCCCCCCCTACACCCATGGCTGCTGGGCAGCTTACGAACCGACCCCTTCCAAACCGACCCTTGATCGCTACGCCCCCGCAAATCGAGGACCCTGGGGAACTTCTCCTTCTGTTTCTTCTTCTCCTCCTCCTCGTCCATTTTTTTTTCAACTTTTTCTTCTTGTTTTTGGCTCAATTTATAAGAACTTTTTCTTTTCTGTTTTCGTTTTTTTTTTTGTCAGTCGACTGATTCTTCTTCGTTTTTAATTGTGATCGAAGGATCCCAACAGCCAGAACTTCAAAAGATGTGGAATAAACTAACGTCACGTAAATGCAGTCTTTTTCTTTCTGTACATCAATTCAAAGAACTGAAGGAGGAAGAGGAAAAATTTTTGTTTCTTTAAAATGCATGTTACATACCGTGTCACCTCCGTGTAACTGCGTAATTCTTACCTGCCCATATTGCAAAAAGTAAAAAAAAAAGGATTGCAGGAAATTGGGAGAAAAATTAATTCTAGCCAAAAATTGTCAGCCGGGTATTTTTGAACGTCAATTTATAGAGGGTTGAAATTTTTGAATAGGGTGAATAGGGTCTCTCTGATGAGGATTTTATTAAATATAATTTTCTTTTCAAGTTCTGACAAAAATTTAGAAGAATTATTATCCATATAGGAAATGTTGGGATCGTGACCCCCCCAGTTCTGACAATCAGATAATAAAATAAATCTCATCGCCTTTTCAAATGACGCTTATTAATTTCATCTTCCTGGAGCGGGTCCTGCATAATATATCCATTTTTAACAAGATTTATTTTCTTCAATCTCCTTTTCTCAACACGTATTATGTAGGTACATCTTTTTCTATACAGCTGCACGAAAATAGCGAAGAACTTGTTGAGATATATGAAGCTGATCGTTGCTGCAGCACGAACGCGATTCGGAAATCTCGTTAAGCTTCGTCCTTGATGCGATAAAATACCTACATCTCATAATATACTATATCTATATTATCTTGCAGTTGAATTCAACTAATCGAATTAAGGACGCGAATCCTACCGAACCGTCCCAGGGGATCCCGTAGGAACGATCGTCACTCGACGACAATTCGAATTCGCTCGAGTCGCGGGGATTCTTGTAGGTATATAATATCTGAAATAAGTTGGTGCAGGGGTAGAATATAAAGCTGATTTTCTTTCTAGATCATTTTTCGTTTTTCGTTTCCCTTTTTTCTTTGAAATTTATGTATAATTTGATTATTACAACTACGTCATAACCTCGCAAGCCACACGGGCTCCATTTTGAATCCTAATAGACGCGGCCGTTTAATGCCGATGACGTCCAAGTTCGCCGATTTAATATGTAACAGTATAACGATCGCGTATAAAATCGACCTTCGAAAATATAGGGCGATCGAGTATCGCGCTTTAAACTTTGTTACATTTAGTTTATTTGTATAGAAAGCAACTTTTATAACTACGGTCAAATGACGTGGAGTAGAAAAAAATCTTGATCGGCAAATTTATGCCCCGGGCAATTCACGTGTATAATTTTCGGTATAACACAGTCGAATTAGACTGCGGGGGATCTGCACGTCCTTTTACTCATGAATGGATAGGAAAAAAAGGATAATAAAAAAAGAAAAACCTGCACTAGCACAATTATCTGTTAGACCGGTTTATTCTGCAGTTATTATTAGAAATAAAAATTATACCGGAAGTTGATCTATTTGTTAAGTATTATATATCTATGTAAGGTATATCACAAGCAACAGTTGATGTTCCAATAATATTCCTGTTCAAGACTTGAGAAAATCAGGGAAATCAGAACGCCTATTGAACTCGAGTTAAACGCAATTTAGGGAGTCAAGTGTAACTTAGATTTCCTTAGAAACTCGCCGCCTCTACAATTCTCATAACTTCGTGAGAAAATTTGAAGTGCGATCGTAGGATCCTTCGGCGTAATATTTATTCGATAAACTATTAATTTCGTAAAACTGTAGAACCAAAAATAAATTTCCCACGATTTATCGATCAAAGTTAAGAAAAAAAAAAATCCTTCTTTTATTGGAACACGACTTCATAGAAATCTACAGATAATCGATCTCTTATACATTTAATAATAAGATTCCGATCGATAATATATGTCATTCTATAAATCGAAGGACTTTTCTATTATCATTATATACCTATAATATATGTATACCTACGCTAGATCCGTTTCTGCAAAAATTTTTATTCTTTTTTTTTCCATTCGTTTGATCAAATTTCTTCTTTTTTTTTTCACAATCTTTTAATTATCATACACCTTATAGCGTTATGTGTCGCAGGTTACGGATAACCTTGACTTACAAATGAGACAGGAAGGGAATATATAAGCGTACGATATTATACATATAGATATATACCTATATCGCGATTTAAAGACTTTCATTTTCTCATTTTATACACGAGGTAGGTAACTACATGGTGTATGTTTTTTGCGTTTCATTTAATGATCGGGCATCGATTGTGAATTGATTTTTTTTCACGTATGCCAACTGTATCGTAATTAATATACACGGGATATATACATGTGTAAACGATTCTACGAGGAATTGTAATAAAATCAATGAATCATCGTTGAATGCAGCAGCAACGGGGAAGTCCCAAGATACATGCATGGCACCACAAACTATAATGCTCGTTATCGTGTTTCAAATCGCGCTAATATTGATAATTATTTATTAACTGAAAAATAAATTAAAAATAAAAATAAAATCCGCATGCAGAATTAATTATAATCACTGGATTGAAATCTCAGTAATAACTTGAAAAAAACACGTCCCTAATTGTTGTTTCGTTTTTTTTTTTTTATTTTACACAAAAAAAAGGAATCAAAGTTTATCACAAAATTGTAAATTGATATAATACCCGTATCGTTAAATAAAGTCACAAATAATTATTGAACAATTGATCGTCATTGGCTGTAGTGGAAAAGAAGTATATAAGAAAAATATATGAAGTATATACCTATGTGAGTACGAACATATATAGGTTTATAACCAGTGAGAAAAGATTTTCCTCGTTCCATTTCCGTGACTTTGTTCAAGTATGGAAGGTAAAGAGAAATAGAGAAAGAGAAAAAGCGGTAAAAATAAAAATAAAATAAAGAAAGAAAGAAAAGGATGAAAAAAGGAATCGCCGAGGGCTGCTGGAGGAATAAAAAGGAAAGAAAAGGGGTCGCGAGGGGGTGTGTGTCGGACCTGTAGGAATAAAAAGTCTCGGTTTTTCTCTTTTCGTATATACCCGGTTCTGTGCCGTTTCCATGACTACGCGCTTTCGGATAATCGCGGAGACTCGAACTCCTTCTAGCACTTTATTTCGACTTTATACATGAGCTTTTCTATAGCTATATGTTTCTATATTACGTTCTCAACCTGTTGAGAAAAGTAGAAAAATTTATATAACCCTACATATATACTACTATACATCCTTCACCTTCCTCTACTATATAAAATCCTTATATCGCAGCGCGCGTTTGCCTTCACTTTTCGAAAAATTGATTTCGCTCTGTATAAGAACCCCGAAAGATTTTTATCAAATAATTTTTAAAATCCCCGTTAAAAAAAAAAAAACTCGCGACACAATGACTGCAAAGCTTTTTTGGAATTTTCTTAGCTCTGTAATAATTGTTTATATTATTATCATTATCATGGGATTAATTTTCGACCCCGCAGTGAACTTTTGCTGATGGTTAATTTCCTACTCGTTTCATGGATCGTTGAATCCTTTGTCACGGATTAGCGACGTCACTACAATAATAATAATAATAATCACAGTAAGGTATACATGAATAAAGGAGATTTCTATAAGAGAAATGAAGAAAGAACGAGAAAAACTATGTTTTATACATGTGAAAAGAAATAATATGGAAAAAAAAGACTTTCTTTTGGATTTTTTTAGATCGCCAATTTTTTTTTTTCTCTATGGCTGGTCGGGGCAGTTAAGAATGCGGAGATGTTGAACCCCATCTGGAAATGCAATGCATTATGTATCACGGTCAGATAATAAAGGTTTTTTTACCCTTCGCGGGTTTCGTATGCATTTTTATATACACAGCTTGTATATGGGGTGGGCGATATTTTATCGTTTGGAATCGTGGGAAGGGTGCAAAATTTAGATATGTCTAGAAGAGAAAAGAAACGATCTAAGAAATCTGGTATTTAGCATACCCGCAATTTTCTGTATGAACCTAATCTTATTGTTAATTATAATTAGGCCATTAATTTGAATGATAAATTTCACCTCTCATTGACCTGTTTAATCTTTTTCTTTTTGTTTTGAAAAAGTTAAATGGCAAGTACGTGATTCATACAAGACTTAATAATTGAATTAAAATAAAAGCGATTGAGTTGACGAGGTGAGTGAGAAAAGGGAATAATCGCGTTCCAAATATAATCAACATGGAAACTCCATTAGCTACGTAGACATTCTAGACGACGTGAGAGACGATTAATTATTAGCTTACATACGCATAACGAGTGTGTGTTTTAACAAATTAATTTAAAAAAATCTCAAAATAAAACAGTTGTGATGTAAAATTGTGTGAAAATATATAGTGCAGATTAAACTTCACCTAATATTTGTAGAAAATAGTTAAGGAATAAATAATAAATGAAAAAATGACTAAATTTTCGACACCCCATAGATTTTTCGTGGAACAAAATACTGTCAAAATATCGAAATTCAGTGAGTTTATCGTCGATTGTCTTCTTTTTCCAGTATGGACGTCCGCCCTTTAAATTTAGGTAAACGCACGAATTATATTCACGTATATTCGGGGTTAATTTTTTTTTTATCTCCAACAATTAATGAATAATCCAATAAAAATTTCTTCGAGTGATTTAAAAACCAGTTAATCAATGCTGGATGTGATTCGATACCGGTTTTTACCACCTCCCGGTTCGTGCAGTGTGTGAAATTTGTATTTATATTCATTCATCTAAAATAATTTTTCTATTTTTTTTTTTTATCTCTCTTCTCTGACTCATTGTCAAAAGTTTTACTTCAATCGCGACATCTCGCGAATGTTTAAACAACCGGTTCTGAAGTAGAAGATTTTAAAAAATTTAAAATATTTAATAAATTTAAATAATATATTATATACCGATCGGAATTTATATGGTGTATATTAATTAACACAATTATGGAGACTGTAAAAGACGCCTTAGAATTTTTAAACCCTCATTGGATAGCCGTCGTTGCAACCGGCATGTATACCCATATAAGACAAATATGCGTTATCGGACTTTGTACGGACGAAGAAAATGCCCCATTCGATCCATCCTATGCTTCAATTCTCTTCATATTTTCCGTACTCTGCCTTGTAGCGGAATACAAACTTTGGCCTAGATCATTGAAGGAACCACCTTGCCAATTAATGTTCGTTTACGAAGTAAGTTGAAGAATAAAATTTTCATCTTCTTTTTTATTGATTGAATTCAGAAAAGCATTTACAGTTTTGTACATGAAAAAAAAAAATTCAACAACCATTCTATAACACAGATGTTAGTTTCTGCGCTGATAACAAATCTGGCAACTCGAGCAATTTGGATTCCACTCATCCACGTTATTTGCTGTTTAACACAGGAATCAAGCAAATGGGTGAGTGATTAATTTGCCAATAGTTTAATTACTCCCCTCAGAATCTCTTCGACGTATGAGATTTCAAAATAAAATTCTTTCAGCTGCTCTGGATGAACTCTTACGTGGGTCTAGGTCGATATTCATTCGTCGCAAATTGGGCATACTATATGGCGAAGGATTCCGCAGTTGTTCACATGACACTTTGCATGGCCGTTCTTTCATTTGTATGGATGTTGGACGCCACCGAATCATTAGACGGGATTTTAGAGGCCTGGGCCAAGTAGTGAAGTTACTTAAAACTAAACTGCACGAATATCCTTGACGCTATCCTACGTGCAGTCGTTAAAAAATAAAATAAATAAACAAACTGCAGATTGCCATCTCTATATATTAAAAAAATTCATTGATCATTTACATATCGTCACCGTACAGTTCATCCTCCGCATCTCGAGGACCTTCATCTCCATTGGATGTAACAAAATGTAGGAGAATTTCATTCGGTAATCCAATTGTCAAGGAGACTCACTATTACGCTGCAAAAAATTGAAAATCTGCAGGAAAATAGTCTTATTGGATTAGTCGATAATTAAAATATATAATTAAATCCACGGTTAACGCGTATGAAAAAAAAAAAAGTTCTTTTCCATGTGTTTTGTAAAATTATCTGTAGAGTAATTTGTATTGTATATATATATATTTATAGTGATTTATACATGTTTAGTATATACTTTGTTAATTTATTATTATTAATATTATTATACTGTGAATAAAATTGTGTCGTAGATTTTTTTTTCTTCTGTAATAAATCATTTTGTAGTTGATTTTTTTGTACGGTGATATTTGATGAAGGAAAAATGAAAATCGTTTACAAAATTTGTCTCGCTGAATTGAATCGAACTTCGATTTCCGTCAGAGTTTAAGTTAACCCTTTTTGTTTCAATTTTTTCATCGAACTTCGTGATTTGGATTTTTGTATGAATGTACAAAAAATTATTGAATAATAGTAGATTCATAAATTTCATGGAATAACAAATTATTGTAATGGCAAAATTTATCGATGGAATGATATAGATAATTTTTTACGGCCATGGCGAGATTAGTTTGCACTATTTGGGCCCTGCTTTTGAACACCCTAGGAATTTCGATATTTCAAACTTGTTTCGCTAATTCGATGGAAGACGAAGATGGCGAACCTTTATTATCCGGACCTCCAGTAACGTCGTTTCTATTTGCGACTGGATTTTATACGGTCATTATAAAGTTTAACCTTTTCCCCCAGTCGTTCAGAAAACCAAAATCGATGGTACTCTCGTTATACGAGGTAAAAAAAACTATCACCTCGACCGATATTTCATCTATACATATAATTACTTTTTAATTATTTCAGTTTTTGGTCACCGCCTTTCTACTGGAATTTGCAGTCGCCTGCATATGGACTCCACTCGACGTTCTCATCCTCACGAAGATACCGAGAACAATATCAAAAGTATTTGAATAAATTGACTAAAGTTTATCGAATTAATTACGCAGTGAATTTCTTTTCTTACCTAAACCTTTTCCAGATTCTCTGTCTTCTGGGTTTAACCGACTGGGCGGATATGATCGTTGACAATAAATTTCCCACGGCGATCTTGAGCTACGTAATTGCCACGTCTTTTTTATTTCTAGCTCTCCACGTAACAAGATCCATAGAATTCGGTATACTGACGTGAGTATAATAACAAATTAATATCTTCGTCACAAATTTTTTTCTCCATTCGAATTACAAAATTAATTCTTGCTTCTCACACTGATTATAATAATACTGATAATAATAATAATAATAATAATATTACATTCGCAGGGAATGCGGGTCATCCGAATTTCTCGATCACGTCAAAAGCCAGTTATTATCTAGAATACAAAGCGAATTACCAAGCAAAAGATTAAAATGTAACAGAAAGGGTTGTAGATGTAGAAGTAATTGCGTTCGTTGCAGAAGCAGCGACAAACGATAAACTTTCCATCTCATCTGCACATTTTAATTATAAAATGCAATGTATATAGTTTCGTCCTATTCTGTCAACTTGTTTTTTCGTATAAATAAACGTACGTATAATTCTAGAGAAAATAGTAATCAGAAATTATTCATTTCTATTTAGATACCATCATTTTATACTAGAAAAAAGAAATCATTTATTGAAAACGAGGGTGGTGATTTTATGGTTCATAATGCATATTATTTTTTTTTTCACATCCGTTTATTAACAGGTGTTTTCAGATATACACTTTTTTTTTTTATATATATAAGTTTACTTCTCGCACAACCCTCGTTACCTTAGCACATGACTCTTTACGAGATTTCACAACCTTAGTTACAGCGATATTCCACATATAGCCCGTTGCGCATTGATTGATATTTTCTGTTTTTTTTTTAAACTTTAATTTTCTCTTTCTTTTTTTCTTTTAATTTGCAACAGCGCATGCAATACCATTATTGCTAACAGTGAATTATTTTCTAACTCTTTCTGTCGTTGTTTTTCGCTGCCACTGGGCAGATGTACAAATTAAATAATAATAATCGCTGCGTTATATAATTTATGTTTTGTACATGTGATATAGTATATAGTATGTACCTTGTAAACAATAATACAATATTTACAAATAGAAGAAACAAATAAAATGGAAGAAACATATGTATCTATATATAATAAGAATATAATTGATAAGAAGAAAACATATAATAGAAGTTAAAACCCAGATTTGTACAATTAAAAAATTGGTTATAGACACATAAATGTATATCTACATTATTACACCAAATGAGTATTTTAACATTGTGTATATAACGACGAGCCACCATAAAAATGCATTAGATTTGATGGAGGGAAGAAAAAAAAAACATTTACGGCATTAAATACACAAAGGAATTCAGGTAAAATAAAATTTAGGTAAAGATTCGTTATACCCATACCAGGATAAAAGTTGCGCGACAACAAATGCTTAGGTGTCTAATAATATTGTGTCCTTAAGGCCCAATTGTTCCACCTTCGAATAAAGTAATGGATGGCTAATCTGAGTCTCGCTTTAGGTAAGTCATCGGGAGGACAGATTTTATTCAGAGGTGGAAAAACTGGGACTAAATATTTTGTGTCAGAGATTGAATGGAATTCAGTAAAGTATTATAGATATTAGAATTGCTTAGGTAATTTTTTACATCAACAGTATTGCATAGACGCTGCGCTATTATGTATGTACACGTAGACTATATCTATTGTACATTGGTATGTTTGCATCTACAAGATAGAATTAACTGAAAGAGAGATAGAGATAGAGAGAAAAAGAGAGAGAGTGTTTCTTTTTTTGTGTTTGTGATACGAGATCCTTTCGCTTTTCTCCAACTATTTCTAACTCCTAGATATACAGTTTCAAATTTCTCATTATAACTGTTTCGTGCACATTTATCTCGTAAATATGTATCAAGGTTTTTTTCTTAATAATATATACGTAACAACGATTTTTTCCCCCTAAAAAGAGACACAATTACACATTAACTTCTATACAACAGATCGATAATTTTTATATGATTTTTCTCCCATCGAGAAAATACCCATCATTATTTTTTTTCTATTTCTTTTTTCCTATCACCCTCAAATTTTTGCGTTTAAAATGTCATGATTTTCCTTGGAATCGGATAATTCGAAAATTATCAGATACGATTTGGAGTTTTATCTTCGAGGGGTTTGTATTGTATGCATACAAAATCAGAAAAAAAAAAATTGAGCTTTTCGTGATAATGGTTTACATCCAGATATGATAAAAGTAAATTCGAGCATCGCAAGAACTCGAGTTATAATAGTTAGATTAGTATCTATTATAAACCGATAATACACCTATATACCTTTAGTCATTTACATATTTTTTTTTGGAGCTATAAAATACTTAATATATGTAATACAATTTAGCACATAATTACAAATCGTTATATACAAACATACAGTTTTTTTAATTTTTTTTAATTTTTTTTTTTTTTACGGCATGATAATGAAAAATAATACTAAATAATAATCCTAATAACAATAATAATAATAATAATAATAATACGTTACCTTATACTGAATAAAAAATTTCGATTACCCACTTTAAAATCTAAACCCTATAATATATAATAAATCATTACTGTATTCAGGAGGGATTTCGGAATTATTTACCTAGGAATGTCCAAATTCGTTTACAATCAGATCATCGTGGTATAACGTAGAGATTAATTGGCAAAAGCCGTAATAAGAATAAAATAAAAACGATAAAAATAAACGGGGAAAAAAAATAAATAAAATTGTGACCTATATAGTATTACACTTAAATACGCTATGTCGTTTAATTTAATAAAATTGTAGATATTGTTTAAAAAACAAAAAAAAATTTATGTGTACATTAATATCACGCGTCAAAATGAAAAATTTGTGATAAATAGATTCTTTTTACCTCATTTGTAGAAATTAATTGACGTAAAGATATTTTTTTTTTGTGATTTAGGTCTTGCTATAATAAACCGGGTCTGATAATAAAAACTCCTAAAGATCGGCTGAATAATTGAAGATTCAGAGGAGCGTTTGAAAAATAATTTGTACCCATAGCTTGACGTGAGTATTTTTCGTTCGATTATAATAACAGTATGATTAAAAATGCCGTAAGTTTGGCATGCCGTTGAACTCGGGAGATCTCCAAACGACTGATAAATTAACCGGCGTATAGTCTCTAAAAATTGTCTAAATAATAATAAGGACGCAATGATACAAAGAGAGACAAGTATAATCAGAAGACGGAGTGTTTGTTTGTTTTTTTTTTTTCTTTTTTTATCTTTAATTCGGTGCGTGGCTATTTCTGCGTCTTAGAAAAGCTCGACCGTTCACGGGATGGACACGCGCCAATAAAATGAGCGAACTTCCAAGGGCAAGTTTTACCGGAGCCTGTCTTCCGCCTGGTAGCCTTATAAAAACTGTTGCTACAGCAGCTACTCCGTCGTCAGTCGGCTCTACTGCAACGGGTCTAACGTCACTGTGGAAATTTATTTGCTTGATGCGACGACCCCCTTTTCGAAGAGGAGAACTAGGACTAAGACCACCACCATCTCGGTCATATAAAATGGTTGCGGATGCAAATGGGCGTTTTGCCATGTGCAGCATTTCAACCACATGCCTGCGTCTTGCTCGTCTTATGTCAGCTGCCTGTTTAGTTTTCCATGCAACAACGCAAGCGGCGAGGAAAAGGAAAAAACATGAAAAGAATACTGAGAAAAATACAAAGAGATCAATATGCAATTGGTCCTGACGGAAGAATATCATTCCATACGCAGCTCTGCCATTAAGTTCTGGGTTAGGTGAATCGATCGCCCTAAGAGCTATGTGGAACTTGGTTTGTCCGAGCTCGTGCCTGTCTTGAGGTAATGTCAGGACGAGTCTGTTTGTCAAATTCCTAATCACTAGGAACGTGTTTCTTTGTTCTATCGTCACAAAAGTTGCTAAGCCTTCCGCATAACGTTCCATAACTATGTACTGCGCTCCTGATGTCCAACTACTCTCTGTAGTTGTTGTGCCATTTGCGGGAGATCCAAATGAATCCAGCGGATGGAATTCTACCTTCCTCATTCTGTTGTGCGGATGATTATCGAGCCAGTCGTCATGGTAGTCGCTGCGCCATTTGAAACGGCTATCAATTTCAACCTGAAAGAATGAATAAAATTTAGGAGGATATTAGAATCAGTTTACATTCATAATTAGTGCCATCAAATCCGCGGTCAGATTGCCACTCACGTCTTGGTATCCCGTAGAACTGTTCAAAACAACGACAAAGGAGTCATCTCTGGGACTGAGGAACAGGTCCAAAGCTCCTTGTGTGACGTCTACCATCACCCTGATGTCGACGTTCATGAATCTTGGTTGAACCATGTAGAAAACAGTCTGCCCCGGGTTAAGCGGCTTGGGTTTCACTTTGCACTCATCTGAAATATAACAGTGCGACAGTTTAGTGAGGAAGCCAGATGTTCTAGGCCTTTCTTAATGCAATATAATTTTACAAAACACGTATTACGTAATTTATAGCAGTGCGATTTATGGAGGTGTAAGGAGTACAAACAGTCGTACAAACCATGTGATCCTCCGGACATAATAGCATGGTGCAAATCAACAAGAAGAATTGATTTATGAAAATACCTATGTACCTAAACCGGTGTCGACTGGTCCAGCGATCGCGCCAATAAATCGAGGGTCTCGGATAGTAGGTAAGAAAAAAATCAAAACTCTTGCGAGATCGCTGTCCAGTGAACAGTTTTTCAACGTTCTCAACGAAGCACGAGGGAATTCAAATGGACTAACTCACCTATCAGTTTCGAATCGAAGCACATTTTGTTGTCCACTGTCACTGTTTTGTAGCATTGATGTCCCATTGTAGGAGTTCCAGCATAATTTTCACGACATTTACTGCATTGCGCCATCCAGCAAGGTGCAGCGCCGGTATTGGGCCCTTTAATCGGTCCACTCGCGCAATTCTGCTCGCTTTCGGTATTATTGCCGCAATTACATTTTTCCCCGGTTACAGGATCGCAGGTGTCCCCATGGCCATGACATTCGCATCTACAAGATCATGAAGAGATGACGGAATTAAGAAAATCTGGACGAGGTCATAAAATTGTATTCCACTTAATTTCTCGCGGTTACTTACGGTCTACAAACATCTCTGAGGTCTTCGGTACCTCGGAAATTGCCACTGTTACAGTCCTCGCATTTTTCTCCTCTTGTATTATTTTTGCATTCTACACATCTGGCTTTAGCTATGGGACCTTCAACTAATTTCTCAGTCAACATTTCTAGCGACATTTTTTCTATTATGCTGGGATCCTGGAATGAGCAGAAAACGTTTTTTCAAAATTCATCAACGCATATACCGAGTCACCCAGGTATTGAAATCTGTTTTGTAAATACTTACGATAACGGTCATGCTCTCATTGATGCAAACGTGTGTGTGTCCGTTGCAGTATTCTAGGCAAGGTACGCACTGGCCATTGTCAGCTGGATTGCCGACGAAAAGTGGCAAGCATTTTTCACACTGTGGGCCCATCGTGTTATTGTGACACTTTAAACATTCTCCCAGTTTGTCGGGACCCGCGCAGTTGCTGTGCCCATTGCACTGACACTGAATCGAACAGTTAGCTCCGACGTAGCCAAAATCACAGCGACAGACATCTGGTTCAACACATGTACCCCTCACACAACCTTGAGTACAAACGGGAACGCAAATATTTCTTCCAAATTCGTTAACCGCCCAGGTATTTTCGGGCTTATAACCAGAACCACAAACACATTCAAATCCTTCGTCCATGTCGACACACTGTTCGCTTTGTGGAGAGCAAGTGTGATGTCCATTTTTGCATTCGTTTTCCGGAGGACAACGGACATAGTGCCACGAAAATGTTGGTGATGGAGATATAGTTAATATAGCTGTGGTAGAGTTGTCCGATTCTTCGATTGAATCAGTGAGTTGGGCAATGGCAGAACTCACGGATGTTTCTGCTACGGGATAAAGCTGATAGTAAAGCATTTCGCATGTGCCTCCAGCTGGGTGGTCAGCGGGAGCCTCAAGGGATCCCTCGGTACATATTCCTTGTCCAGTTATATTTTGCACATCCAATGAACACCAACCGCAATGTGAATGTTTCAAGCAAGTGCCACACTGCTTGAATGTTGAGCATGGTTCCGGGCAATGATCGGAATCTGCCCCGCGTAGCACCAAACCACATACACCTCCTGCGCAATAAAGCGGTTGATACGATGGGGAGATACATTCGTTCAGCTGTGTGGACCAGCGGCATTCACTCCAGCCGCCTTCAGCACCGGTGCCTTGAAGGCAGCTTCCGCAATCTTTGTGGTCGCTACATCTGCTATCACACTGAGCCTGTGGAGTAGTTCTCATTTTTATACTCGACCTATCAAAAATATCTTCTGGCACACAGTTCCAATCATAGACTGGTTCTCCCGTCACTTTAACACCCAGTTCAGAAGTCTTGAGAACTTGTCTTGTCCACACGCAGCTTCCTAGGCTTTTGCATTTTTCACAATCGCTTGCGGAGCACTGGCGCTCCCCGCATTGATTCACGTCACTGATGGAAAGCTGTCTCACGTTACATTTATTCTGTTCATCGCAGTCTTTTCCCGAAGGAATACATTTTCCGTGAGGACAGTGTGTACACCATTTGCAAACGGGCTCATCATCCTTGAAATAAGGCCACTGCGCCAAACACTCTGTACAAGATTTGAAATTCACGCATTTTCTTGAAGCCATCCAATCTGCGTTACAAAATATTCCATTAGACCTCTGAGCCTGGGTCACATTGACATCACATCTGAAAAGCAGGAAAGAAAAACTGGTAATCTAATTCCATCAAATATATGAGAAAATCGTAGAAAATAAACTGACCTGTCATCCTTGTTATCCAGATTTTCATTCGAGAAGCAGTACACTGCGTTTTCCCCCGTCAGCGTTGTGACTGCACAAAACGAGCACCCAAAATATTTGCGGCATGTAGCTTTGTCCGTCCAAAGACTGCACAGATCCTCAGGAATGTTTATAAGTGTGACATGACTTTTAATTCCACCATCAAATCCTCCGACTACGTATATAGCGTTCGTTTCTGGGTCAGCGTGTGTCATAGCGTGAGCGTATGCCGGTGGCGGAGGCGTCCCAATAATTTCCATATCTTTTGTTATCAATCGAATCCATAAGTTACAAGAGTATTTGTAAGCTATCAACGAGTCTGTTGTGTTCCGAGGATACTGTCGGCCCCCAAATATCACCATGTATTCATCCGTCGTAACCGCAGAATGAAGAAAACGAGCTTGTGGCTGAAAAATTGAAGAAGGCGATCTCGAAATTATATCAAGTTTTCAATCTAGCATAACGGATATGGGAGTAAATTTTTTTTTATTCTTACCAAACTGCTCCCGTCTGTGAATTCGTCTTCGAATGGAGGAAGCACCGACCAAACCCGAGTTTTGTAATTTAAGGCATAGAGTTTGTTGGAGATGAAGGTCCTATTAATCGCGTAAGTGTACCCCCCGAATACATAAAAGCTCTCAGATCTCGAGTGATACACAGTAGAATGTCCGTAGACACCAAGAGGACCGTTTCCATTCGTATTTATTGTGTCCCATGTTTCAGTTTCCAGATTAAATTCCCACACTATCTCCAAGTACCCGTATTTCGGGCTGAACCCACCAATGAGTATCAGACTTTCGGATTCCCCATCTCTTCTAAGGGTCAAGGTGTGCCCAGCAAGGGGTGGAGGTTCCTTCTTGTTCATTTCCTGAGATATGTGACTCCACCTCTGATTCTGTAGACTGAATTTCCAAAAATCATCAAGTGTGTTATTAGATAATCCCTGCACACCCTCTTCTTTCATGGAGAGACCCCCGTAAACATAGATCTGCTGCCTGCTGTGTACAATTTCAGATGCGTGGAAATATCTTCCCTGTGGCATCGATGCCTCTGACGTAGATTCAACGGTGACCGGCATCCAAGTATTATTTTTAGTGTCGAAAAGTCTGATGTCATTTAAAGGTCCATGGCTGAGTGAATATCCACCAAACATCCACAAGCTTCCTCTGCGATCGGCAACAAGGCTATGTCCGAATCTGGGCAGAGTCTTACGAAGATGGTCAAGGTTATCCGCGAGATATTCGGAGTTGAATAGTTCGGTAAAAACTAATTGATTCTCCTTGATTTTGACGGAACAATCTCTACCTCCGTAACCGGGAATGCAAACGCAATGACCGTATCCTTTGTCGCAGATTCCTTGCTTCTTAGATGCAGTACAATTGTTCGGACAAAGTTCAACGTCGCAGTTTATCCCGACAAAACCTGCCTTGCAGAGACAATTCCCGTGTCTGCATTCACGATTTTCAGGGCAATTATTGCATGTCATAACTACATAGCTTGCGTTAAATCCTTCAACGTCATCTAGCTGCTTGTAATGCACGGTCAAAAATCCTGACTTCGCCTCCACAGTAACTGGGTAGTTCGTACTTTCTGTACAGTAAACACCAAGGAGCTGACTCTGGTGACTTGTGGTTGAAGAAACAAATTCTGGGAGACCGTCGTAGACGTAAACACTATTTTCTTGACAGCTTACGTCTATATCGTCGTGAAGAGTGAATTGAATTACACTTTGAATACTTGGTGTCATCGTGTCAGGAGACAGTCCAGATTCTGGACTAACTACCCATAGACATTCTCTTGTGGGAGGACCACCCAGCTGCGTTTCCCATAGGGATACCTAGATCAAGAATAAAAGTTGAGAGAGTGTTGTATTTCTCGTCAATATGGCAATAGACCAATATCATACCTGTGAATGCCTGCTGCCAAGTCCCTGTTTTCCGATTCCTTCTCCCCCGAGCATCCCTCTGGCCATGCAACCATAGTAGCACATTCCTCCATCTCTAGGATCACCGTAATATCCTTTTTCACATCTGTGACATCTGTCTCCTTTAGTGTTATCTTTACAAAAGCAGACCCCAGTTTGTCTATCGCAAACACCGTTATCCTTGTCCCCGTGTTCATTGCAATTGCATTTTCTACATCCCAAACTCGTGGTAGCGTTACCGTAGCTACCAGCTTTGCATTCTTCACAGTATTTACCAGTCGTCCAATCCCTGCACTCGTCACAGACTCCCGGACCATGAACACAGGTAGAATGATTATAACAACCGCAATTGGTTCTGCAATCAGGTCCAGTCCATCCCAAATTGCACTCGCACTTGTAGTCAGGTGCCTCACTGCAATATCCATTCACACATTTTTCGTAGCAAGTTTTAGTACAGTTTTCTCTTCCATCTCCATTGAAGCCTCTTTTACACTGACAGCTGAAACTCCCATGAGTATTTGTGCATGCCGCATTAGGGTGGCAATCGTGTATTCCGAGATCACACTCGTCAACGTCGGGACACTGGGCATAGGCCCAACCTGTCTCATCCGGACTCAGGGTTGAATTTTGTCTGGCGTTAATAGCAGCACTACAATTCACATGGGGCTGGTTGAAATCGCCTTGAACGCACACCCCTGTTATGGGTTTGTCTACACTGTGGCACCATCCACAGCTCAGTGAATGAAGACAACTCGAACAGTTCGCATGTCTCCCGCAACTTTTGCACTGATCTATACCCGTCAGGGTTGATCCTGACCTTGACGTTATTCCCATGAGACCTGCCTGGTCCATCCACTCTCTGCAGAGGCCAAACTGGTATTCCGATGTGTAAACGGAAAAAGAGAAACATTCTTGAGTTGCCTCACACCACACGCATCGACCTCGTTCGTCGAGACATTGCGCACAGCTCGATCTATGCCTGCAGGGTACAGGGCAGCGATCTATGCTGGCTACCGCGTTTGGAAGTCTTCCTATACGGGCGCATTTTGCCTCCTCTGTCCACCATTCACATAAATTACTACCGACACAAGATTCGCACGATATGTAATTGGAACAATTCGCGCAGGTAGATGGTGTTATTGTGAGGTAGTGCCAGTCACTGATAGGTTGGCCATCGTCGTCCCATTCGACATTAGCGGCACAATTTTCAGTCTCGTTTATGGATCTGGACATGCATTTGTTTGTGACATCGCACCATCCACAAGAAGAGTCCGTTAGACAGTGAAGACAGTTGCCGTACTGATGGCATGAGCCATTCTGGAAGGGCTCGAGATACTCGAATGTGAATACTTTCGGATTTTCATTTCTCCTGTTGTGAGTTATCTCCATTTTACTCGCGTATGCGTAACTTGCAGTCACCATACGCTTTGATTCGAAATCTAGTAGGTAGCGACCTGGCAGCAACATTGTCGGATGTCCATCTGGCCAAGTTGTCGGTATACATTGAGAAGCTTCAGCTGTGAGATTGGCGACAAGTTCCTTGAAATGAGAGATAAAAAAAAAATTGCAGTATACGAAATAGAAAAGTTCATTCTCTATGAAATTAAAATTTTTTCAAATATTTAAACTCACCAACTCTCGAGTATCGTCGCTGTGTGAAACATGAAGAGTTGCGCTGTTGTAGCTGACACAGATTTTCAAGTGCTCCAGAGTGCTGTCCCAGACATACTGGGGGGGTCTGAGAAACCCGATTAGTCTTGCAATCATTTCTCCGCCAAGTCCAGACTCCGTTTTAGCACCTTGCATAGATGGAACGTTGAAATCAACGGTTGTTGCATTTACAATGGTTACAGAATCCGGTTGGCTGAAATTAACGGGAGGCTTATACTTCAAGAAAGTGAGCCCGGGTCGTCGATCTAATTCCCTGCACTCTTCAACTTTTGCAATCTCCGTGCCCTTTGCTCCCCACCATCCAGGTATTTGAGATGGTGTATCTTCCCTGAGACCACAAACGCCGTAATTGTCGTCCTTGTGGTGACACCTTGCATTTTGTACGCACCATGTACACGTGCCGAGATTCAATTTGTTCGATACAGACGTACCACCTCTTGCACTGGTTCCCCATCTGCCGCCTGGTTGACCATGGATCAAACAAGAATGACAGTCTCCAAGGGCGGGACAAATCCCTGGACATCTGGTCGTCTGTAAATTTGTAGTGCAATTGCTGCCGACTGTTCTACCGTAGCATATTTCATCTGCAGAACACCATCCGCATTCTGGATTTGCTGCGCATTCCATGAGACTTTTATGTCGGGAGCAAATTTGTTCTGGTTCTATGTAATCACCAATTTTAGGAGCCAACATAGGAGGTAACGTGTACGCTAGAAGATCCGCGTTCACGTTGCCGTGATATCCTCCCACTAGAAGCAATGTATTCCCGTTTCGAACGTCTGCAGCATGTGCAAAAACTCCTTGCTTTTTC
Organism: Athalia cordata; assembly: GCA_963932425.1. Taxonomy (NCBI): domain Eukaryota; kingdom Metazoa; phylum Arthropoda; class Insecta; order Hymenoptera; family Athaliidae; genus Athalia; species Athalia cordata. The sequence continues at coordinate 6,751,599 of OZ010627.1, forward strand.
GGGTATTGAGAATCAGTTGGTAAATATGTCTTATCGTTCAATCCCAGTACGTCGTGACTGACCCAGGCATGACACCCTAGATGGTAGAGGTACATCTGGTTATCATAGCAAATTTCTTCTTTGTTATGCCTGTGGGAGTATCCTCCGAATACGACTAAATAATTGCCTATGATTGTACTGGTGTGAAAAGCACGTTCCCTTGGAACATAGGTATCTCTGAGATGAGCTCTTGGGTAATGGATTTCTGACCAAACTTTTCTATCTAGTTGGAAAACGAACATTCTGTCCGAAAGTTTGCTGAATCTAGCGACGCTAGCGACGACGCCCCCGTAAACCAGAAGAGAATTTGTTGGCTGGTGATAAACCGTAGAATGCGCAACCACGCGGACGTCTAATTCCTTTCCTCCCCTCGGACGAACTTCCCTCCATCTTTCCGATGCTGTTTCATCGGACAGATTAAGGCTGATTTTGTAGAGATTTGAAGAAAACTCTCCATCAACTGTACTTCCTCCAAATAAATAAATTTCATCTTGAACGAGTGTGAGCGAGTGCCTCGTCAATTGTGGAGGATAAAAGGGCGAGTTCTTAGCCCTCAATGTCCAAACACGTTTGATAACGTCGTAATGCCAGAGCTCGTTGGAAAGTGAACCATCTTCTACTTTGCCTCCGTAAATGACAAAGCCTCCTTCATATTTACAAGCAGCGTGACCATATCTTGCGCGGGGTTTTGGTAGCTCGTCAAAATTGGGTTCGGTCGATTCTTCTCTAGTTGTAGTTTCAGTAGTGAACTTGGGCTCAACAATTTCTTGAATGTATGGATTTTCATGCAGGGGACTTTTATCAGGTAATTTCTCTTCCCAGCTTGTTGTGTCGTCTCCGATTTTAGAGGTATCGTCTTCAAGGTCATCGGTATCAAGTTCAGCATATCTAGTATATCTTTTTTAATAAATATGATTCCTAATTAATTCTCAATCGTGCAAGATAAAAAAAGGTCAACTCAGCAATCAGAAGAACATTCGATTAATTACCTTGGCTTAGGACGTCGGGTCTGGTGCTTTCGTCTGAGTTTCTCGTTCCTTTCATTTCTTTCTTGTCTCTCTTTCAGTTCTCGTTCTCTCGCCTCTTGCTCTTTTCTTTCTCTTTCTCTATGTTCAGGTGTATCCCTGAGCTCCCGCCAGTTATGATGACCAGCCTCAATAGTTGCTCTGTGTCTTAAGCTAAACGTGCTATTATTCTTAATGCTGAAAAGGAGATTCCGGAAGAAAGATGTCGGTCGCAAACCAAATCGCTCTTCACCACCTGGCCCCACTCTTTCAAGCTCACCGGCAATTAACATTGGATCAAGATATTCGAGGGACGATGCTCCTTCTGTTTGACATAAAAAATTTACAACCATTAGCAGGCTCTAGAGATCTCAGATAAAGAGTACTTTATTTTACTAGTTAGAGAAATTCGAGCCTTACCAAGAATCGTTCCATATTCGTCCTCCCATTGACTAGTTGAAAAACGATAGACTTCTAAATCGCCAAGTATATGATTGAGATCATATCCCCCAAACACGTATAGAGCATCCGTCTCATTTACATACACCGCAGTATGAGCTGCGCGTGGAGTCATGCCACCTTCAGAATGGGACAACCAGTGCCACCTAAAGAACACAGGATACAAAATTCAAGACCAGTATAATTATCGGCAATATAAGCTTTAATATTTTAATTTACCTATTGCCAACTGAATCTGATCTGTCTAGCGAACAAGATTGTCCTGAAAATCCGTCATGACAAACGCATCTTCCATGTCTGCATATGCCACCGTGAGAACAGTGATCTGGGCATAAAGCTCTAGAGCAGTCTTTCCCTCCCCAGTCGCTTTCGCAAACGCATAAATTTTTTATACAAACTCCATGATTTGTGCAATTATTTGGGCAGTCTGTGACAGAAAATTCAGCACGAAATCCATCGAGTACATAATTAGTATCACTGTACAACAAGATCAGCATCTAAAACATATAAAAATAATAGGTGATATTTAGCAGGTTTGCTTAGGAAGATTTCCAACTGTTGAAAAAGAAGCATGCCTAGTTTTTTTGCCATCAATTTTTCCGCGATTTATCGATGAAGTGGTAATGTCATATTATTAAGTGTTACGTAACTTCTCTATTATCATATATAGTCAGTTGACAAAAGAGCCGAGCGTCTGACCCTTGCAGAGTTAAACAAAATATTAACGACTGAAAATATTATTATTGTTATTGCTATTATAACTAGTTTGGTCAAGTATATCTTGCAAACGATTTAATGGGGAATGCCAAACAGTGTTGCAAATAATCTGAGGACATAAAATTGTAGCCTTACGTTATCATCCCCACCAACATCAGGCTAGTGTAGAAGCATATATAGCTTGAGGCGTTCTTTTATTTACATAAAGAGAAATTTGCAGCATCAAGTTAGATCACAAGAATTTATTCCCCCAAAACGACTAGTTCCATCATTATTTTAGTTGCGCAAATGTACATTAATTTTACGGTGATAGATATAAAATAAATAGATAGAAAAAAGGTGGAATTTCAAAACTCCAAAAGTTTGTACCAAATTTCTGTAATGTAATTTCATGAATCCTAGCTTCTGATTTTCATCAGGTCTGAAAAGCTACTCACATAACCGGAAGATGATGTTACTTGCTGTGGTTCTGTTTTACCGCTGAAGCTGCCCAGCAGCGGAGACCTGAACGAATCTCCGTCATAAACGAAAACGTAGTCGTAACTGCACTCCGTTCTCATTGTTCTGAAGCTTAGTGTCACAAAACGGCGATTGTTGTCGGCTGAAAAAGTTGATTGGACGATATGAGATCAATAATACTACGAATCACAGTCATTGGACCCTATTCCAGTTCAAAACTTACCTTTGATGAGCCATTCGCAGTGTGAATCCTGAGTATAATTCGAGCCCATGGGACCATCGGTAATGATGCCCCAAGAATCGGTGAAGACCTTCCGAGTCTTGTCGCAAGGTACTTGCTTTGGGGTAGCTTGCGGGGCTAGATCTAAGCCTCGCAGAAGACAGCCCCATGTCACTAGCCATACTCCGATACTTTTTGTACACCACATCACGTCGCATAGGTCTGAATCTTAGTTTGAAAACTAAATTTCATCGTAGAACGAACTTTGGAACCTTGTAACTCCTCACTCCCTGAATTGAAAAAGATAAAATAATATGAAGGAAAGCAAGGTGAGCCAAGCACTAACTGATAAAGGAGGTAATAACGTTAATTGCTAGCAGAAGGTGAGGCAGATGTGTCATGGTACTAACAAATCTGACTGGTTTAGTGCCTTAACAGGTGGATTAGCAGATCACTCACGTGAAATCGTCTCTGAATAAAATTTTAGCTAATTTTTTTTGTCAAGCTTACATGTAGATGCATTATACCTAGCTGAATAATATACGCATAACGCAGTGATATGGGTGATTCAAGGTATGTTGTGTGTATGTAGTACCTGCAGTTCCAAGGTTAACTGGTGGACCTCCTCATGCCGATAGTGGCCAATACCGAGCTCAGAGCCTCAGAACTACCGTGCCAATATCGGGGAGCGAGAGATCCTCGTTAATTAATGCGAAATCAAAACATGTTCTGATCACAGGTTCTGATACTCTTTAGTAAACAGTACTGAGTGATCATCAGCAGCAGCAGCAGCAGCAGTAGACGAACTATCGCTGATGATTTCCGTACATCTTTTTCTGTTCTCTTCTATGCAAATCTTTCAGCACAACTGAGAATACGGTAAAGACTGACGGCTGAATGCAAATTGTTGAATGTTATTGCTGGTGTAATGCAGCTTGTCGAAATGTAAACTTATGTCCAGTAGCAAGTCAAAAGTTCCACTTTGTTGATCTCTGCATCTACTTGGGTTCTATCCATGTACTTTGACGTACATGTATTGTGTGTGCCATTGATTAGCAAGAGAAACACGAGGATTGTTCCCACTGATTGTTCCGCACAATCTGTGCACAGATACGTGCCGCTGGTTTGCTCTCAGATTCGCTCTTTCTAAAAGCTACTACACCCGCCCACTGACAATTTCAATGTTTTTACAGGCCCTGCGGGAGGAGGTGGAAGCATCCCAGGAACTGCTGCCGTCTGTAGAAACTTAAGCGAACCATTTCCGTTATCTCCAGCGCAGATCCAGGAACGAGCACGTGGCGAATGACAGTTGTTTAAATGTCAGAATTAAAGTGACAAGTATCAGATCTTTTCAATAATTAGTCTCATAATTATAATAAAATGAGTGAACGCGTGTATTTAAAAATATGTCTACAATAGTTTACAATTTTGTTTATTGGTGACCATGATACTCGAAAAGGCAAGCATGCCGGAATTGATTTTTCTTTTTTACATTGTGGTGATCTATTTTTTAGTATTTAATTTGAGTTAGGGATTTGCGAGGGGTAGTCGACGTAGAGGGTCGTTAGCGAAATATTATAATAATTATTGATTATTACTTATGTATACTATGTGCGTTCTACAAAGAATTCGCACTTTTCAATACAGATTATTTTCAATTAAGCTCATCCAGTCGTACGAAAATTTTATTTACGTATCGTTATTTTTCGAGCCATAACTTTGTCATGGAAACAACGTAGAATACGATGCCGCGATGTCACTAAGCTTATTGGATAAATAAATATCGGCAGAGGAAGGGGACGAGCTTTGGATCGCGACATCGGATACATATTTGTTTTCAAACAGCTGACCACTGCATTGTACATTCTTGAGCGTGAAGCATACTTCCGCAAAGTCTTAACTGAATTCGTTGAATTAACCTTCGACAATCCAGCTACCGCTAATAAATATTTTACATCATTGTAGCTAGAGCGAAGAGAGTATTAGCGGAATGCCTCATTAAATCGAACAAAGAGTTATGCAGCTGAAGTTTAGCAAATCGAATCAAAAAGGAAAATGCTTTGGTAGTGCATAGGTTTCTGTGAAATTTAGCCCAAAGCAGCAATTTTCCATAAAACAAACGGCCGAGCTAATTGATGGTTAAAATTGAATCTAAAAAATTAAAGTTCTATTGACGACGCTTTCGTACGTGCCTCTTGCGAAGGGTGTCCCAGACATGATTGCAAACAGGACGCGAAAGCCTGCCCAAAACCGAAGCATCAGAGGCAATCCGAGGCTTCGTCATCACCACAAATATCAGGTGGTCGCATGGGTAGCCCGCGAATTGAATCAGTCGAGTTCTTCACTTTTCCTGCGGACCGCCCACAGGTCTTCGAGCACACAGAGCTGCTATTGCCACTCTCCAATTGCCTGCCACAGTTATTACTGGCAGATATTGGCATGGGATAAATACTGTCGCAACCAAGGCTGTTCCTGGCTAATGAACCGAGTGAGGTAGCGGTTGATGCTGTCGTCAAATTTCTCGTCTTCTCTAATTCCAAAAAGTATCCCTGAAAATAAAGAAACATAATTTCAACACTGACCTTCAACTTTTAATTTCGTTGCTCGAATTTTGATTAAAAAGCTGACTGACTTTTTCGGCTGAGTTCGGTCCAGGTACTGGTGGAGGGCCACAGGTTTGACTACTATGTGCCAGTGCAATTAGTGTCTTTTGACTTTCCCTTGCGTCCACCAAAAATATACTCTCCTTCACTTCCTTCTGATTGTACTCGTCGATTCTGTTGAAAATTACGAGATCAATGAATCAATACCGAACCAGTACTTATTGATTTTTCTGAGTGAAAACATACTTGTCATAAATCACAGCGTGTAAACCAAGTTTTTTTAGATGTGCTATAGTTTCCTTATCGTTATTGTCATCACCCCAACAGAAAATGATTAGACCAGCATCTCTGACTAGTTTGACCTGCGACGGATCCCTCAAAATATCTTCAGTATGGACGTTGATTCCAAGGATATCAGCAGATAACGCATGCCTCATTGCCATGATTATCGTTTGGCACCGGGGGTCGTGGTACGTTGGATATTTCACAGTCACACCTTGGGTTAAGAACACCACAGGATATTTGTTCTGCTTCAGTCTAATCATCATACAAATGTCTGGATTGAAACAGGAGAAAACTATCTTCCTGTTTCTACCATGCTCGAGTACCACTTTTATTATTATATCTAGGTACATATTGAGATCGAACGGGTGGTTCAATTCAAACGTGCCATCCTGAAAAGAGAGAATCATTTCCAATACGCGCCTAATAATAAAGATATTAGAAGAATTAAAAACAGGTTTTAAAAGTTACCTTCAACTGCATTGTCCATTTGATTTCCACATTGCATCCGACATGAGGTTCTAATTCTTGGAGTACAGCTTGAAGCGTTGGGAAAGGCTGGTGGTCTTCTAAATCCTCGTCAAAAAATCTTGGATTCTTTTCCCTTCCCTCCGCGAGATGATATACCTTTAGTAGATGTAGTTGTTCCAAAGTGAGATCCTTTACTGGGATTTCAAGCATGTCCATAGCTTCTATCTGCTTTTTACGTTTGAGTGAAATCGAGACAAAGAAATCGTGATAGATTACTGGGATGAAGTCTTTTGATAATTGGACATCAAACTCGACCATGTCTGCGCCGTGATGAGCAGCTGTCTTTAGAGATGCTATCGTGTTCTCTCTGACATTGGCGCAGCTGTAAAAAAATTAAATAATGAGTTTTGGGAATCTGATATCATCTTCAAGAAACTATTAGGGGTCAAACAGAACATAACAAGAAAGGTAGTAATCAATTACTTTTTCATCTCAAATTTGAATGAAGTCCCAAGACCTCTATGCCCCACATCAAGTCCAGACCATCTTTGTTCCCAGTGTTTTGCATACGAAATACTCATGTCCCATGGATAGTCTGCTATTGGTTTTATGAGTACATACTCGATGGTTAATTGGCCTTGAATATAAAAATCCTATGGTTTATTATCCATGAGATAAGACAAATATTACGACTGTGATTTTAATGATAATTTGTACCTATAGGTCTATGCTTTCTACTGGTAATTGGTACAGTGAGTAGACCCACGCTGGACTGTAACGTACTAGGCAAAATATAACTGAATCCGATATGACTTGGTGGCTCTCCTGGGAAGGATCTGGAACTGTAGATGTAAAAATCGACGAGGTAGGCCTGCAAAAATGGAAAATGAGAACACTATGAAGACAAAATTTCAGGTGGAATGCGCAATGGTAAAAAAACTGCCTCTGCAAATGTCCATCAACTCTACATGTACATAGGAGCACAAAATTGCAAGAAATAGTGTCTAAATTCAATTAACAAAAAAAATTGGTTCACCTGCATTATTATTCTTTTCTTTCTTTTAAATGAGTACCTTTGTACAGTACATTATTACTGTTGTTGTTATTTGTTGCGAAGATTGATGCATTGAATATTTGAATGAAATATTGGTGGACTTGATATATGTATCTGCAAAATGTCTACACTTTACATGCCAATAGGATGTCATATAATAAATAACGATCAATAAAATTTTGAAGCGCTGCACTTTGAACTCAAATTGCCAAGTTTGACTGAGTTTGGAGTTTACTGCAACAAGTTGCCACCCGTTTGCGGTGGAGTTGATCACAGAGCTAGAAAACAACGGTAGCACGCTACCTCCTTTAAGGTAGGTACAGGAGTGACGGGGCTCTCACCATTTTCGACTTGCACAGATGATTATGAGATGCGACAGCGTTGATATCGTAACATTTATGGGAAACCATGGAATAGCGGCCAATGAAAAACAATCCCCTCAAGCGTTAAAGATCACCACGTCGATCTGGCAAATTTCAAGCAGCGGCTAAATAGACCGTTCCTTAAAACTCGCTTATCTATACCTGCAGAGTCGTCAATTGCAGAACAATGAATCGGATGTAAAAGCCCAAATTAGGTTTTATTAACAACACGAGAGCAGCTTGAGGTGTGGAATAGGTAGGGATGGAATGGAAAGGAAAACGACTATCAAGACCGTCATATCTCAATGTGATGTCACATGACACGGATGTATAGCAGCGTTGGATGCTTTACGTCTTAGCATCGCTCGGACCAGTTTTCTGCTTTATCTGTGTCAACGGAGTAAACAGCTCAGCTCTTGGTCCACGCCAGATTCTCCAGAAATCACGGAGCCGCTATCCATCGGGGCAAAAGCTGCTGGACAAGTTTAATTATCTTTTACCAACTGTAATTGCCGTTGAAGAGAACTACCAGCGACGAGGTGAGCCCTGGACCTCAACGAGCTACTGGAAACTCACACAATATTGTCAATGTTTGGATTTCAGATGGCGATGGCTTCTAACAAAGTGAATTACCATCACCCTGCTAGTCTAATTCTCCGACGACGGTTCTTGCTTAGCGCAAAAAAAAATTAGTACGGGACTTTTTCAGGAAAGCAGGGACGACGCAGAGGCTTAGAGCAGCAAATGATGGCTGATCACGCTGTTATAGGCACACTGTAAGAACTGTACCAAAGACTGATTTTCCCTTCACTCGATGTAACTTACGATAGTCTCAGGATATCTAACAGCAACGTTGAACAACAGGAAATCATCGTCATGGTACGCACGTCCAAACTGCTCCTGGTACTTGAAGCAGGGGTCCTCGTTCATTACCTGAACAATCAAATTATTTTTATTCACAGTTACGTCTGAAAGAATATCATTTTGTCAACTACAAGACGTAGATATCACTCACGGAAATTTCGGTCACACTGAAGGCTGGCTGGTCACCGATGTCCAGAGTGTCCATTGACAGACTATCCTCTACGCATTCTCCGGCTAATTGCTGAAGCTCCAGGGAATTGTGCTTCATCAGATTCACTGGGGTCATCTAGAAAATTTTGGAAGTATTTTAATTAAGGCTTCAGTTTCTATAACTATTTCCTTCTGCATTCAATTGATTAGGACCAGGTTGCTTACCTTGATATGGACTTTGCGATCCCGGAGTTGTTCTTTCCATAACTTCAGAGGATTGTTGAATATTTTGAACTGGATTACAGTCTCATCGGTCAGCCAACCTCGTTCTACTTTGAAGTACCCATTGTTGAAGCCAAACTTTTCAGGGGTGACATTCAAGTCGTCGGTGTAGTTACTCGGAGCTGGGGGAGGGGAAACATCAAAATTAGTAAGCGGGAAGTCGAGGGTTCGATAAATTTCTTACTGCGAAAATAGAACTCACCACTCTTTTTGATAACCCGGGGGGTCATGTGGGTTTCCCAACGTCTTACAATGAGAGTTTTGGCCGAATTCTTTGTGCCATTAGACTGGCAGATGACTGCTATGAAGTAACGGAATTCTACATCGACATCGGTGGGCAGAGAAATGGTTTGAGAGTAGACAGGAGCATTGCTGCAATGATTGCCAATAAGCTTTAGTTATTTTGGTTGAAACTTGTGGAGTGGGCAGCTTGAAAATTTGCCCAGTTCAACTCACTTTTCGTCTTCGGCGAATAAGCCTGGAGAGTTACCACTGCATTCATCTCCATGACCAACACGGTAAGAGCTGTTGTTGGCCTCAAATTTAGAGGAGTCATCCTCGCCTGTTGGACGTTCTTGAGGTAATTGAATAGCCTGATTATGATTCCATGCTCCAAGTTCAGGAAGATTTCCAACCACATAAACTAGCTCATTTTTATCCAAGTTGGGCACCTGGTAGAATGAGACAAAGAAATGAAATAATGCAAGCTTTTTGGAAAAAAAGGAAAGAGATCTGATATCTATAATATTAGTACCTGCACCCTGAAGATCCAATCTCGCTTAGCTCCCTTCATGGTGTTGGATTCAAGGAGCTGTTCTTCCCGCTCTCCTGGTGTATTCGCAAACCTGCTTTGTTGCCAAAGACGCCTGAACTCCTGATCTTTCTCGTTCTCTATAAACCACATTCGCTGCATGTTATTTTAGGGCTAATTTCATTTCCTCTGAATCACCGTCGACATTCAAAATTTCCCACGCTCATATCAAATGCTTGTCAAACCAGGAAATCCTGGTTCGTCTTTCGAACTAAAAAGCTATTTCTCAGCACATTCTAACTTATCATTGAGCATGACAGGCAACGATTTTTAGGAGCAAAGTTCAATGCCCACTGAGAACTGCTTACCAGATGGAGTGGTAGAGGACAAAGAAATGCAAATAAAGCAAATCATAAGAAGACCGAACAAATGAATGATGTATTATCATCATCAATCAGCAAGTATTTCGATTTTCGAAGATTATATTTTAGAAATCTAAACGAAATTACCTTTTACCTCTGCGCCAAAGTTACTCGCTGGATTATTTAGCCGTCACAATCCGATAAAAGGGTCTTGGGTTTTTTGCTGAGAGTTTTCGAGCCATGTTCTATTCACAAATACTCAGCATTCGTATAAGAGCTTTAACTTTACTTCCTTGTCGACGACCTGCGCCCCGTTTAAACTTACATTGACACAACACCTCTGACCTCCTCATACAACACACCACAGCAATGCAGCTGCGAAACTGACCACCTGCCACGGTTTCTTTCTTCTTATTAAAGGTAACTACCGCTAGCAAATTGATAAAATAATGACAACAATCGTGTTTGACAGTAACAGGAGCGTCAGCAGCGCCTCTGAAGTAGCTCTGATCACTCTAAACGGAAACCCGCTCTTTACCGGATATGATGTAATCGGGCGACAAGGAAGAGCGCGTGTCGATACAACGTTCTCAATCATTTCAAAATCTCACGATATGAAATCAAATTTTTATTCAAATTTTATTACGTTATTAGATATTAATATTGACAGTAGATACAAATTTTCCGAATTATTTATTCTCTGCAAGTGTTCCCACGTAGATATGAAAGAATCATGTTACATATTCTTCGGGCGAAACGCGTTGCATACCGATCGATTAATTCAATAAAACGCATTTCAATGCAGCATGTACAAATGCTTGTGAACTGCAATCAACTGTATGTGAATATTCCCTCCAGTTCAAATCCAACATTCAACACAACATTCAAACGTCAGTTTGATGTCCGATTTTCATCGAGAGAGCTCAAGAAAACTCAAAACATCCATATGTATCTGCTATTTCAAACATAAAATTAGATGCAGACAATATACATAAAGAATTCCATTCTCTTATAGTGTGCGAGGTATAATTCACCGAATGACATTCTCGGAATTGCGCGTATTCACGTATAATAATATGTTATTCATGAGTTTGTATGTAAATTTGATTAGACTTTTCAGCTCTTCGATAAATGTCGGTGCGTCAACAAATTGATCCCCATAAAGACACGCGTACTCAATTACCTTATCCGAATATTACGTACGAACTTATCTAATGACTTGCAAACAATTATGTAAACGATATCTAAGGACTGTATCAAACTCAAAGAACAATTTGATTGGGGTCGCCCCTCGCCCCTATTCAGGATTGCAGAGAATTTGAGGAACAACTCGATTGCTGGCGCCCTCTTTCCTCCCCTTGTTTTATAGTCAACTAAAATATACATAGTCGCAAAAATTGGCGCAGGATTCGTTTTCTATATTTTCTAGAATATTTTGCAGTGTCAATTAATATTATTATCATCATCGTCATTATTGTTCTGTTGGAATACCTATACATGGCGCACGTGTGCGGAAAATATATGAATACATAAAGCGTGAGGGGTAATACTGAACACAGGAAGATGCCAATATAATATATGAACATAACGGATGGTCATTATACACATCTACACATAGGTATCCTAAATAGTATATAGCTACTATGAATTCTAAATTTAATGTATTCGTTGTAGCAAGTGGAAAAATTTCATGTCGTTGAATTAGAAAGAGAAAAGTTCTTTTTTTATTTAAATAAAAAAAGCAGCTTTGTATAAAAATGCACAATTAGTGCATTCGTAATTGGTGTTTTTATAGAACATGAGACCTTTACTCTTCAGGAGCTGTCAACGCGTCGGTTAATATTGCATGTTAGATAATGGGATTATTATACCTATAATAGAAGATAAAAGTTCCTATATTTGTTTTTGTAATTCCCATATCTATCCAATAGCTCACTTAACGGTGCTGTATACCTTATACCTATATAGATATATAATCTATAATTGTTTATTTCAAGTTATCGATAACCCAAAGCTGACTCGATCAATTCCAGATAAATGTTCGACAATCATCCGAGTTTATGCTGCATTTTTATTATCACTGCACCATGCGTTGTTTCATCAGGTGTACAAAACTCAAACTAATTTGTCATTATTATTACGATTATCATCATGATTATTATTATTATTATTATGTTCAAATTGTAAATAATTATATGCTCGTCACGTATACGTTATAGAATAATAACTAGATGGTCGAAGTTCGTAATCACATTGGTAATGTAAAGAAATATGATGAAAGAAAAAGTAAAATTTACAAACGCACGTATTTTCTATGATTAATTAAGATTAGAAAATATTGTGCAAAATAAAAAAGCACGTCACTATATTGACATCATGGATTACAACGATATTATAAAAACACGTTGATCGCGAAATCTCTTAAACTTTACGCAATGATAATTTCAAATTGAGAAAAAACAGATTCTCTTTTTGGTTGTGGAAAGTAATAAAATAATTCTGTACAATTGTTTTCAGTTACTATTTCCAATTAGAAATTTATTTCAGGGAAAAAAAACGTAATAAATAATTAATTAACTGATATAATATTTCTATAATCTATATAAAAAAATTGTACATTCAATCGACAAATTTTGTCAAATCGCGTCTAATCTTTTTTTCATTCTGTACGATATCAAGTCGAGGACCTATGTGATTAATCATACCGTGCAATTGTGCAAATATTAGCATTTACGCGTTTCTTTCTGCAAACGTGTAATAATATTAATAATGATAATAATTATAACAATCTATACCGCTTTCCCCTGATCATATTGTCTCGGCTTATGCAGCATAAATTCGAACCAGTTAACAGCGCGCGCTTTATTCTTTTACTCTTTTACTCTTTAATAATAGAAATTTACTCTCACGTATCTATCGCTGCAGTGCCGGAAGAATTTATTGAATAAATAAACATCTTCTCCCGAAGATATAAAATATATATATAATTTTTTTCCAACTTATATAATTATAATATTATGAATATTATGAGTAAATGGATATTTTTATTCACCTGTTTAGAAGCACATATATGATTCCCACTGATTGAATTTCAACACTATTTCTAAAAAGAAAACAACCAAAAGAAAAAAAAAAATCAAATCGCGACCACAGAAACGGAACGCTCAGTTCGAGCGACGTGAAGTAACTGAACCGATCCGCTATTATGGCCGAGTGTTACAAAAGTGTTAGAGTCGTATTATATTTTTACGATGTTCGCATTAGTATAAGTATAAGTATTCATATATAATATAGTAAACGTATATCGCGTGTAGTATAGATACCAGAGCCAACTGCCAAGCCAGTTCGTTCACGTGGTTCGATCACAGCTGACTTTCAATGTTACACGCGAAGTGTTTGTTGCCTCTACTACTATACCGTACTATACACCTTATATTTTTTTCATGATTATTTCCTCGAAGCGATAAGTCTTTTTAAAAATTAAAAGAGTCTAGAAAACAGCTGTTTCCGAAGCTACCAGATGCATTCACACGCCTGCACTTGTAAACTTCGATATAAGTGACTTTTCTCAGCCAAGGAAAGTGCAGCGGTTTATCACCCATGCAACTCGCGGGCTTCTTGACCTTTAAATTCCACCTGCAAACTCTCCACGGACACGAAAGCCGAACTGTATAGTACCTAGAACTTCTAGTACATGGTATCATTAGGTCGATTAATCAATTATTCTTTTTCCTCGTTCATTTCCAATCATTTAATTTTTTCATACCGATAAAATCGAGGAAATATATCCATCAAAAGGTTGGACATCGAATGCAAATGTAGGCAAATATTAATATGCATGTTGTTGAATATTCTCGGTATTTCTGTGATCTCTTTTTTCAATTCTTTCTCTTTTTTCCGGCACGTGAAAAAAAAACTTTCATTTATACACGTGTGTGCCATGAAATTGTTTCCTTTTTTGTTTTCAACGAGGGAAAGAATTTTTGAATTTTCTGCTATGATACGAAATTAAAAAATAATGACAATAATAATAATAATAAAAAAAAGTAAAGCGCAATGACAATATTTTGCTGCTACTCGGTGCAGTATCTTTGTTCGTTGTCTCGTTATCTTTTGTACAAATTATAATATGTACGGTATAAAGCCTCGCAGACGCGGCTAACGACGCGAAGTTTAGTGTATGCTATATACATACATTTACGCGCAGAATCTTCTCTTATTATTTATAATTTTTTTTTTGTTTTATCTTTTTTTTTTTTTCAAAGTATACAGCATATTTACTTTCATCAGCGAAACTGCAGCAGTACACCCGAGTTTTCTGCTTTATGTCGTCGTTGCAAGAGATGCTTTTAGTTCGTAAGCTTTCGTTGAGAGGACGCAACAACGAATAATATACGTGATGACGTGCAGTAGAAAGATAAATATATGTATTGTTATCATAATCATTATTTCCGGTTGTTTTAATTATTTTGAACCGTTCAAGTTTTGTTATTTCTTTTTTTTACAGCTAAAGACTTTGCTTTTGAGACTCGTCACGTTATCGTCGTCTTTGTGAAATAAGCTGTACAGTTCACGTTGATAAGTATGAGGATAATTTGACACATATTCGCTTATCAGAAATGTATAAAGTATATACATGTGTTTTGAAAATGACGTTCAATAAATGTGGACTCGAAAAATTAACGATAATTCGATCAATTCAATTAGCAGATTCGAAAAAAAACTACTTCGATTTTTGCCCCCCAAAATCGAAAAATATCAAAGAGTACTCGAATTTCACGATAATCCCCTAAGGGTAATTTAAAGTTCATCTATATTTACAAAATCTACATCAGAATAATGAATGTTTGGTAATGAAAAAAAATTTCCATCCGATAAGCCGTGTAGAAGAATAATAATTTTTGGGATATTTCTTGCTTCTTTATATCAATATAAATGATAATTATATTATTTCTCATAATATTATTTATAAACGAGTTCATGTATGACACCATTCGCGGTGTTCCAATCTATGGAATATTTTATAAGTATATATTCTTATGTATGTATAATATTTATTTTTTATCACCTGCATAAAATATTATCTTATTTAAATAATATATATACGTATGTCATATTTATGTACAAAATTATGTGGTATAATTGATTGCGTTTATTGTAATATATAAAATCAGTTAATCAATCTAGGAATAATTATACTAATATATATAGACAACTTTTTCAGGTAATTCAAACACTGTACATATTAATAAATTGGTATATGTACAGTGAATCTATTTATCGATCACCACATCGTGGTTCGGATTAATATTTTAGTGTCTATCATTACGTCACTGACGTGTCGTATGTTAATACTCATATTCAAAGGACTGGAAATGTATTAAATTATTTACAAAGACACATCGTATACAGGGTGTAAAACAATCTTTTGATTTTCCCAGTTTTTAGATCAGTTTTTCTATTCGTTTTTTTTTCTTTCCTCGAAAGTAGTTTTACTTAAATTATCCAGTACGTTTACTTACTTTCAAGTTATATTCAGGTACATTATTTTTTATTATCATACTATTTTATAGTTTCATTATATTTTTTTTATCTTCGAACATAAATAATTAAGAGGTAATTAGCTGAGGATCAGGATTTCGAATGTCGATGGAACGGAGAAAAATTTGGTAAAATAATCAAAGTTCAGTCGTAGCGACGCCCCAGTATTGTTGCATCCTTGAAGTATCCTGTTCGAGAGAATCAAGTCCGGCTCTTTCCTGTATAACCGCAAAATCATATTCAAGATTATAAGGCATTAATCTTTGAAGACTACCAAAGTAAGCTGCGTTTGGTCCTCCGCTAAGGAACCTTCTTCCGCTTCCAAATCTTACAGGAGCCCTCGGAAGTCCAGGGCTGAAAGTTCGCGCGCTGCCAAATCTTTTTGACAAAAATGGTAAGTTTCCCGTTAAATGTGGAGTTGATCTCGACTGTCCTCTTCTTAGAGGTGATCTTGTCAAGGTGTCGAGTTCCTTGTCGAATAATAACTGCGTATTTTGCTCCAACATATACTCCCAACATCTAAATTGTTCCTCACTCAAAGCACCAGATCTTTCGGAAATCGCGTCATCCGTTTCTGGAGGTCCAGGTGGCATTTTTCGTATTCCTGTTTCATGATGCTGTCGATTTCTCGACGCCCTCAACCCTCCGGAAACTGCATTGTTCCATCCTCGTCCCGATAGATTACGAGATTTAAAAGTACTGTCACTTGCTTGGTCAGATTGACCACTTGGAGAACTGCGGTCGTCGCCGTTAGGAGAAATCACGACATCGTTTTCCGATATTCTTTGGCTCGTGGGTTTGATCACGTGATTCGGAGAATCCTGTGACTTACCTGATGAACGGCTGAAAAACAGAAAAATCAAAGATTCGGAATAATGCTCAGGAATTTTTTAGTTTTCGCAATTTCGTTCGCTAAATTCTCACCTATTCACGATATTTTTCAGCACACCGTTCAGGTAGTAACCATTATTAACGTGACAGCAGCAAGGAGCAGGTGATTTTTGGGGTGCTGGTGGTTGACAGCATGCACAAAGACAACCTCCGTTTTCTCCTTGATTTCTAGTCTTTCCAACAGCGTGTCTAAGTTCTCGCATGAGCTGATCTAGGTCTCCATTTCCGGGTCCTGTTAGCCTAAGGACTATGACACTGATATTATCTTCCGCTCCATACGCTTGAGCAAGATCTTGAAGTCTTTTTGCAGCAAGAACTGGGCTCGCCTCCGCTCTTGCTTCTCTGACTGCTTCCTGAACGCTTAAAACATCCCATAATTTCCTATTAGCGATTATTAAAAACTCATCGTCATCCTCTAGGAGAACTTCTTCCGTCACAGGGTCTGGAACTACCAAAGGAAACATGGCAGCATTTCCCAATTGATTTTTTAATTGCTGACTATTTTTAGCTGGTGCTAAAGTCAGGGGACCCGCCGCTCGGCATAACACAGCTTTCGCCTCACCGGAAGTCGCAATTTTCAAGGCGTACCTGGAACGTTGTCATTTTAGAAAATTATTACTATCAAAGATAAATTTAAATTGTACCTTCTCGAGGTTCTGGGGTATCCTGGCGTAGATGGAATCCTCGTAAGGTGTACGAGGGTCGCGTCTACTCCGTACTTTTGCCCTTTTTCCTTGAGTTCCCTATGCGCTGAAAGCAGAGTGTACTTCAAATAGTCCTTAGCGGTTTCCTTGATGGTTCTTTCCTCCAGAAGAATTCTGGGAATCATTTCCTGAAGGCAAACAGGTGCCTCCTGGTTCGAACCTCCGTCAAAAACTCCGAAGAGACCCTCAACGTTACAAAATGCTGGCATACGAATTTGCGATACGAATAATCTGAGAAAACAAATTTAAAGAAAAAAAAAAAATGAATGCTTTAGTAAAGAGAGAAATAATAAAATGAAAGAAGATACGGATCTCGAATGAAATATAAAAATTTTACTTCTCTCTTCCACCAGCCGTTTCGGAGAATCCTAAACGCCATGGCTGTTCGATATTCCTTTCGGCAGCAACGATTTCCTGATGATGCGGATGCGACGGAAGGCTGGATCTATTCTGACCGGAAACGTCGACCAGAGAAAGTGGTCTTTGTGACCGATATACTTGAAATTGTCTCGGATCTACGTGGAGTCTCGAATTACATGAAATGTCAAGGAACTGAAGCTGCGGTGGGACTAAACTCTGCAGATTAATACGGTCGAGTTGATTGTGCGCCAAGTCAAGGACCTGATGAAGTAGAAGCAAAAGAAAAAGAAAAACGCACTTAAAAACACGTAACAAATAAATAGTTTGAATAACGCAGGAATGTATTCGCTCGTATCTTACCCTAAGGGAGTTTGTCTTGTTAAAAGTTGGGCAGGTAAGAAGTCGGTTGGAATGTACCCTGAGTACTCTGAGATGTTGAAGGTTCGCGACATTGTCCGGAAGGTATTGAAGTCGGTTTCCCGAAAGTACCAATTCTTCAAGATCGACCCAAGCAGCTATACAACTGTCGGAATAAGAAATATTCCAAGCTGATATTTCAACCATATTTTCCTTATCTTCAGATTTATTTTTATTATTATTTTCTCATTTTCATGAAAAGTTTCATTCAATTCGAGATATAATCTCGTCTATGTATAGCATATTTGGGGCAGCACAAGTTTGCCTACCTTTCGGGCATAGTGTCCAGGCTATTGTAAGCGGCGTGAAGGACCCTTAGGGCCGGTAGTCTAGCTAGAGAGTCCAAGGCTGTATCTGTCAGACAATTACCCGTGACGTAGAGCTTCTCCAGACAATGGGCGCTTTGTCCAGTCTTAGAGGAATCCTCCACACTCGGCAATTCGTTCAAACGGTTATTCGACAAATTCAGAACCTTCAACCTACGATGGACAGCGATAGGCGTTTTAATAATGAAAAACAAATAAGACATCAATTATTTCTTTTTCAAACACACAAGAAAAGAAAGAAAGAAAAATGAATGATAATCGATCTCCGCTAACCTGGAGGTATTGGCAAAAAAATTCTCTGGAAGTGCAGTGAGGGTATTTCCTTGAAGAGTAAGATGCGCAAGATTTAAGGGTCTCCTTGGTGGTGGAAGAGCCTGCAATCTGTTATGTGGTAGGTGAAGTACTTCTAAACGTGAAGATTGCGATAGTAGTCGATCGGGAAGCGCAGTGAGTGCATTATTCGAGGCAAATAATGCTCGCAATAATGGAAGTTCGGGAGTCCAATCCGGCAAACTTTCCAACGAATTACTGTGAACGAATTTTTTTTTTCCCCCATCAGACCACTTTTTCAAATACAAATAAGAAGAAGTAAAAAGGTGTTCGGGTGAATTTTACTCACTAGGAAATATCGAGGTGCTCGAGATTCGTCGGTGGTGGTTCAACGGTCAATTTTTTCAACTCTGAAAGACGAAAGAAAAAATAAATACACCAAACCAAAATAAAAACGAGGATATATTAATATTGCTCGCTAATTCGGTAGAGTTACTTACTGTTATTTCCAGCGATTAACGAAATCAGATTTTTCCCACACAGGGTTAATTCGGTCAGAACGTTTCTCGCGCATCTAACGCTCCTTAATCCTTGAAGGGCGCTTATATCTAAAGTTTCGATATTATTTTCACTGACATCCAAGTGCGTAAGATTCTAAAACAAATCGAAAAGAAACAACATACAGAACGTAAATTTTCTGATTAATCTTCATCAATTTATCAGAAAAATTAATTATTAATATAATTACCCCATAATTTCCAAGAATAATGCTGCCCTTTAATTGATTATTCCTTAGATTGACTTTGTGCAAATTATTTCTATTGTTCTTCTCATCTCTATTGAACTTTCCCTGATCTCCACGGTTCTGAACTTCCTGAAAGGATGTTGGAGAACATGAAAAATAAAATAAAATAAAATAGAAACGAAACAAAAAGTTAGACAATAGTCGAATCAGTCGTACGTCTATCTGAACTTTTTTGAACTAAGAAAAAAACAAAAAAAAAAACAGAAAAAACTTTCATAAAAGAGGGAATACGTACACATACATTGTCACTTACTGCTACAACTAGAGCCCGCATCCTGAGGAATGTTGGCAGATCAGCTAAAAAGTTACCAACGATTGAGATGATCCTGAGGTGCTTAAGCTCAGATAGTTCGATCGGAAGATCTTTTAATTCATTGCGATCCAGAATCAGCTCTTCAAGGCTGTAAAAATTTAAGTTGAGAAAAAAATTAGTGTAAAATAAAAAATTCCCACATTTTGTGAACCGAAAGAAAAAAAGAAAAAGAAAAAGGAAATTCTTCGATTTCTCGTTTTCCAATAGAATATTACAGTGAAAATCGTAAGAATAATTCTTACAGCAGTTAATGACACTACAGTTGGTTTTTTTTTTGTTTATTTATTTTTTCTTTTCCATGTACTTTCCAATGAACGATAATTCGCAGGTTCATATATACGTATGTATGTACGTATTGTGATATATATCCGTTATATACACCGAGCACGCGTCCTGCACGGAATTAGTTAGTTTCCCTTTGGAAAGCAAAAACTTCTTGCGAGATGGGTGCGTCGTAGACATAAACCTACACTTATAACAATTTATAAATGTATATTTGCGAGTAACTCGTACACAGAATTATAATTTCCCCTTTACATTGCGTAATGAAATCCTGCGGAGGTGAACGTCTCGGTATAAATTAAGTTGAAAACGCAGAAAAAAAAAAAACCAATTTCTTAATACGTATAATGGGTGGGGTAATAAAAAAAAAATGCGAATAAAAATATCAACTCAGGGTATTTTGGTTTCATTTTTGTAAAAGCTAAAAAAAAAAAAAATTACGCCCATTTCTTTGCCGTTTAGAAAAAGAATTTGAAAATTCTGCACCCGTTAAAAGAACAGAAAAAAAAGCACTGGGAACAGACGACGATAAATTTGGATTTGAATTGAAAATATGTAAAATTATCGCGAGTGATTTTTTTGCAACTTCTGTAAATTAGTTCTGGATAATCGTTTCCTTAATTAGGTGCACCGCGTAGGAGAGATGATTCAAAACAAGGATATAATGTGATAACAATAATCCGCGTTGCGATATTAATGAGAAAATTTGGCGAGAGAGTTTGAAATGTTTGTTAGTACAGAAAATTGAATGTATAATACGTCTGCATAGGTATACGTGTACATGAATAACTGGAGGATTAAATTGTATATAATGATATGTACATATTACGATGATTTACGCGTACGGTATACGGTATACGGAACAGAACGGAACAGCGGAGCAAAGCAGAGCTTGGGAAGGGTAGAATTTCAACGATTCATTTTCGACGGTTTCGGCATAATCGTAATAGGGAGAAATTGGTTGGTTGGTGATGGTCTTCGTCGCAATTGATACAGTCGGTAATCATTAGTATGCTAACGAGTCAATACTCCTCGCAACCTACATGACTACCTGCGTTGCGGTTCACTTTAAAATTCACGCACAAGAGCTACCTATGTGCTCCTGTACCTCCTGATACGCTCACGGGTTCGCTCAACCAACTCGAAACTCGATATTCTATACCTACTTCATATAACGTTCTATACATACTATCAATACCATACCCTGAACACCGATCCAAGCGCTATACTGCAGGGTACCTTAACATTAAACGAATTCCAAACCCTCCCCCCAACCCCCCTTTTATTTGTACAGAAATTGTACATCATCTATAGGTACATCCAACCGTATCGAAATCGCAGCGTTATAATCTATTCCCGGTACCGCAGCACACACGGATTAATTGTTACAGACAGGTACTTGCACGAAATGTAATACGATACTGCTTTTCAAGTATTTGAAAAAACAAAAAAAAAACAAAAAAAGAATTTGTTACACGGAGAAATTAAATTCCTCTACTAATACATCAATCCGATTTCATTACGGATGCAAAAGGGGTAAAATTGAGTGAGGAAATTAAAAATGTATCCTGCAATGTCGCGATTAAAAAGCGTTCGATTTTTTGGCCGTTTTTTCAGAAAAAAAAGGAAACAAAGGGGTGAATATTAGCAATTTTGATTTAACGTCACCGATTATGTCAGTTATGTTGAATTTTCTAGACTAATTAATCTTATTAATTTTGTTATCAAATAATTTTTCACACAATAAATCACCAGATATCTTACAGCTGTTTTAAAAAAGGTGGTCATGTCGATCATCGATTTGTACCGATTTTTTGTATCGGTATTTCGATCGATCATCAAGTACTTTTTATTTTCTTTCCTCGAACAATGAGAAACAGTTCGGATATAATCACTTGTAAATGTAATCGCGATACACTTAGTTTTTTCTATTGAAAACCGATCGATCGGATTTTACGAGAACATTACGAAGCACTCGCGTACTGCAGGTAAACGTTCCGTCATAGTGTTCGGAAAATTCGAGTTTAAAAAACTGACAGTACCGATAAAACAAAACTTTGAATTATGGGAGCTGGTCGATGGAATATGATCGTCTGCAGCGAGGATCCAAATAGTGAGTAAAAGGCTTGTTCGCTCGTTGAAGAAGGTACGGCCAGCGGTCTTTCCTTACTCTTCTATAGGTTGAGATATACACCTTATACACCGGGGCAGGACTATCAACCGGAACGTTTTATACGGCCGCGCATCGCCGCGCGGACCCGGAGAACCTCGGAAAATAGATATATCTATATAATTATTATATATTTCCGCAACTGAATTGTTAACCGACCATAGTAAATGAAATAGAAAAAAAAGAAAAACCAATCTCGAGAAGAACATCTGCACCAGGCCGGACACTAAATTCCGAATCTGGAAAACAAGGAATAAAACAAAAGAGTTTGATCCTTGAATCGACTCATTTCCATGGGGTTAATTTTGGGCGGTTCTTCAATTCGTGCAGGTTTCAGATAATTCGATGCTCGTGCCTACTGTGAAATGACATAATATGCAAGCACAGCTGTATGGTTACTCAACGCGTGCTGAACAAACGTATACCAATATTCATCTATATGTATAGGTGAAATACATATATACTTTATATAGAGAGTTTCTTCGCTGCAGGTGGATCAGGAGAAGGAGATCTATGCGGACTCGCGGGACCGTAGTTCCTTCGGGTCTGCCCTGCCGTTTCACTCGCGACTGGCGCCATTTTGGTCTTCCGGTTTCAACTTATATCTCTCTATGGTATATGAGCTCCGTATAAAAATGCCCTTTTCATTCCCTGAGGCATGGCGATAATGATTCCTTGAAGGAATCATATTTATCAAAGATCATTTTTTTTTTCTTCCTAAAACTGGAACTTACACACAGGGTGGAAACAAGAGACGAGATTGATGTCTCTCGACTCAAAAAATTGTATGGTACCTTCGAAAAAGCAACTAGAAAAAAAAAAATTGGGTCGAAAAAAAAGGCGCAATTTTTATACAGAACGCACCATACATCACGAGGAAGTTATATCGATTTGTGGCAAATATAAACTGTTGAGTGAATAGTTCCTATACCTTTTGTAACAGCTGCACTATGGGTATTGTTCTTTTGCGATTGTTGTTCTTGTGCATTATATCCCGCACGTTGCTATACAAAGGGTGTACTATTTAAAATAAAAGATTCGATTGTATAAAGAACGATTCGTCGTATCGGACTGCTGACTTTGAGACGAATAAAAGTTCTAAAGACTTGGGAATTCTAGCGGTTTGAAATTTGCTGAGAATACAGAAGCGCCCAAACGCAGGCAACTCAACACACGGCTATTTCGCTTGCGCTTCGGTCGTGCGAGCTTTTTATTTTTTGGAAAGTAAGTAGAATCCCATTCTGGAAAAGAAGCAACATTGAAATTTCTCGGAAACGATTTGCCCAGTTTATTGATTCTAACCTTTTTCCTTGTTTTTTTTTTATGCGACGAACCGTTTTCGATTAAAATTGGACACCGCGTATATCTTTCTCGGTAACAAATTGCAGCAGCAATAGCAAGGTAACATCATGCTAACTGCATTCATACAAACTGCACGTTACATCAAAATATCTCTCGAAACTGTATAAAGAGCTTGCGGGTTCGGGTTTGAGTTTGGGTTAAAACCCCCCACACCTATTTTGCGGTGTAGAATATCGACCAGAGTTTGGCGAATCGAACTGTACATGTAAGTGTATATGGATATGTGCATCCCATACATACGGGTGGTGCATATATGTACATAGATTTAAACGTACGAGGGCAGTGCCGTGGCTGGTGGTTGCAGATACGTCGATAGAATATAGGTATAAACGGTACGAATTTGAAATTCAAAATTGTTCATCGGATCAACCGTGGCTTGTCGTTTCTACAAATTCAGGACACAACAGTTTACCACATCGATTAGCGAAGACCTTTACTCGGTCAATGACGACTTTGGCGAACGGTGTAAATGGTTTATACCAGAAATCCAACCCCCCCGTAAAGGTATGAACCGACAAAAGCTTGAATTTACTCCGTTTTGGGCTTACGACTTACAATTAGACTAAACGTATACCGGTGTGAAATATAACATGTTTAGTGGTTAAAAGTTTTAACGAGATTTGTTCCATAAACTTACTTTATCATGCGGTTGATGTCTGATGGAATTTGTGATATCAAGTTATCGGATATGTCGAGGTTCGTCAGCCCCCGTAACTCCAAAAGTTCTTGGGGAAACTTATTGAGGTTATTCATCTGTAGATGCACCGAAGTTAGCCTTGGAAATCTGTAAAAATGTCATCAAATTACTTATGTAAAAAACCATATGTATATATATGAGGATTGCTAATTGTTATTATATATGTTTCTGACTATAGTATAATTTCTACGCGTTATACTATTTGGTATGATTTTACAGGTTCAGAGAATCCCCGTGGGGCTTTTGAAAACGGGCGTCATTAATTGGGACGATAATTAGCGAAGCAATTAGCCTTGAGACGTTACCATATAGTATTTCGTTACATATTACACCCTGCACGAAATGTATGTGGTGTTGAATTATACATACACGTTTCTATAGGTTAACGATATAATTATCTGACGTATATATGTATAAATTTTTTTTTTCTCTAATACATATTGTAATGAATATTAAACTACCACTACCACCACTAGAAAAAAAAAAAAAAAAACACGACGAACGTGTAGAAAATTAAAATAATTTAGAGTTTCATTTACAATTTTGTTCCAGATACATATAATTTGAATTATTTACTTTGAAAAAAAAAAAAAGAAAAGGAAATTGTATTACCTGGTCAGGAGCCTCAAGTTGTTTTCTGGATTGCCAAGCTGATTTTGCCCGAGCAGTAGTTCCTCGATAGCAGGAAATGCGATTGTGCTATCTGGAATTCTAGAGAGACCACCTTTGCTCAGATCCAAAAGACGTGGACAAGAAGGATGCTGCGTCGCCTGAAATATAAAGAATTTGCCATTCTTATCTTCTCCTATTCTCAATTTTCAAGTATATTTACTCTCGCGTTGTACACGTACACGTATACAACCTTTCATCCACTACAGCGTCGGTTTTCTTTTTTTCTATTTCTTTCAAAAATAAAAAAATTAGATTTTACCTCCAATTCGAGAGAATCCGTATCCAACGTATCATGATCACGTTCATCCATATCTCCGATAAATTCTTCCATAATAGCTACCAAATTTCCGATTTGCACCATACTTTTTATCTATTTTATACTTAACTATTTATTTTTCACTTCCTTTCAGAAAATTTCACCCCCACTTTCCATCGACATTATACTGTGCATTCTCACGACCCTTAAAATTGACGAAAAGAAAATAAATGTAAGGGAGTTTTTGATTTTTCAAAATCGGCCGACGAAAGATTTATCACATTTTTGGGAGATCAGCGCGGATATTCTGACAGTTAATGACTGCGATATTTTCGATTCGCAATATTACGATTGTAATTAATTTCCCCTTCCATTCTGAAAATTACTTTTCTCCCCGGAATCGGTTGATTCGCGCACCACATTTTACCTCATCATTACAGCCCGAAGCATGAAAAGCAATTATCCGTTATCCATACTTCCTTCGATCGCTTCCGTACAACCTACTCTAAACTTACAGATATCAAGTTGAAGACAAAGAGGTTTAATACCGTGACATTTCACGAGCCTTATGTTATCCTCGCTGTCGAAGCCATCGCCGTGATAATAAGAAGACTTCGAATTATGTATGATCATCTTATACAGAGGTGGTCTGATTGTTCTCCTCTTTGTGAAACAACGATCAAGATATTTCGGTGTAAAATTTCTCTGCTCATCTTCTGTACTTATTTGACGAAATGGAATGTGGTGCAATTGGTTCTCGAAGGCGAAAAAGAAATTTCGAGGAAGTTTTTCGACGTTTTTGGATTTTTATTTCGATTTCGGGTGCCAGTGGGCAAATTTTCTGAGACGGTGGTTTTGGGAATATCTAATTTCAGAATTGACCAACCCATGCTAATTCTTTTCTTTTTGTTTTAAAGTACGTTCCTAAATTTTCTAGGGATTTCAGAGATTTCGTCGTGAAAAAGACGAGAGAATGATTAAAATCTATTTCATGATCAGAGGTGTACGTTATAAAGAAGAAAATAACAGGAGAAAAAAGAATGAACAACCAATAAGTGAGCCTGTGAATCGCAGTTATTGGAGAATTGCAATTTTCTTCTATGAGAGCGACGAAAAGCCCGGGCTAATATTCGGTATAATTTACGTCAGCCAATATGCAGCGAAGTTTGGTTTGGTAACGGAATTAGTTATGACCAAGTTATTGGCAATTAATTTCCTAAGAGCCGACGAAACTTTCAGCAAATAAATCTACACGCCTGTATACGCCGTATATATCAGTTATGCCCAAAAAACAAAAAAAAGAATAGAAGAAAAAAAAGGATCCCATGAATCGATCGTTATTTTCCTTCACAAATTCAAATTACGTGACGTATACTAAATATAAGGAATGTGGTTGATTTTTATTTGTTTAATTTTTTTTTGTTATTTTTGATTTTAAAATTTTCAAGAGGAATTAATAGACGTAAAGCTTGGTTGGTTTTCATTTACTGGAGTAAGGCTGATGTAAAACGTTATTAGTGGTCGTCGTCGTCGTTTCCGTTTATTAGTAGTAGGATCAAATTTATTCTGGCGTTATGGTAGCGTCGTTAAGATGAGAGGAGGCGGCTGCTTTAAATGAAAAAAAGAGTAAGAGAAAAACGGAGGGAGAGGAAAAGGTGATTTTTCAAGCTTTAGATGGGTCTATGAAGTATCTATGTTATAAAGAAAAAAAAGTAACCAATTTTATTTAGCGCAGTCTTAATTACTGCTGCACTAAATTACACAGTTATGTCTCTGAGAAAATTTGTCCTTTCCTGCACCTCTTTTGATATTTTTCGATTTAATAGACTCACTTGACTTGTATGAAAAAAAAAAAACAATGTTACTAAAAATAAGAGATAAATTTTTACCGAGGATGTAATGTTTTATCGTGACGACGATTATTAAATATGAGAAACAAAAAAAAAAATGCGAAAAATCTCCAAAAATTCATTTTTATTTTCCTCTTGGGAAAAAAAATGGGGGAGAAATAAAATTGTTCCCACATCAAGCGATTTCAAATCGTTTAGGATAAAATTGTTCGTTCTCTTGCTTCGCAGCTCGAGCTTGAATGAAATTTAATTTCGGGTAATCCGATACTTTTATTTTCGTACAACGTAGGTAAATGTGTACACTGTATACTATATCTCCAGTAAATGGAATTTCCGTATATTAGGTTATGATTGAAATAAAAATGAATGAAAGGAAAAAACAAGAATGTGAAAAATGAAGATAAAGTAGATAATTTTACATCGCATAATACAACGCGGTGATCGTGTTATATGCGATGATAATATAATGTAAGAGAAAAGCCTCCTTTCAATTTTTAAATATCGTTATCATGAGTTGAAAATCAACTTTCTCCTTCTCTCGCGATTCTAGATTTAAGATTCCGTTGAGTTATACGTTCTTGCGATTCATGTACATCTCCCCATATACCTACTACATATATGGGTACTGCACAATTGTCAATTGTGTAATAACGCACGGTACGTCACGTTACGCTCGTCGGTTTTGTCTGTCCACATATCCTCGTAATAAACCGATATGCGTGTACATAAATTCAAACAATTCCGCCCGATTGAAAATGCAGTTCCACAAAAAAAGACAAAAAAAAAATTAAATAAAACCAATGAAATGCAATACCGACTATTTGTTTTTCTATATCGCCACCTGCAAAACGTACGTTATGCTTAAATTCTTTCGATTTTTAAACTTTAACCCCGGAAAATCCGTGAGAGCGATTTAATTTCCACTAGCTCATATCCCGGAACAGGAAGGATTACGACGCCGTATGAAACCAGATTTTAAAGCACCTCTAATTCTTATTCATTTGTTTTCTATCTCAGCTATCACAATTTTTCATACGGAATATTAGAATTACGTCCAAAATAAATAGGTTGTAAAACGGTCGAAGCTTAACATTTTTTTCTTCTTCTACTTTAATACCGGAATGTAATTAATTACTCATTTTATATCGATTACACGATTTTAAAAATTTCAAGAAAAAAAATATTCTTCTTTAGTTTTGTATAATTAATTTTTTTCGTCACATCTCACTCACGAACACCTTGTATTAACCATTGCTTGATCACGATCTTTAAAGATCAATTTCGCGAAAGAAGGAAATCAAAAATTCACAATTCTTTTTTTCTTTTTCGTAAAATTTCATCGTTTCCCATGAGATTCCGATGTGCAGGGGGTTGACGATCGAGCATTAGCGAATGGAATTTATATTAGGTAAATGGGAGGATGAATTCTTATTTACTTCCGCGATGCTCATCGCCTCTTCGTAGTCCCATCCGATCGATCATTAAATAAACACCGTATATAATACACATATAGGTATATATAACGAATGACGGGTAACCAATCCACGCGAGAAGGATGAGGTATGAGAAAAAAAAGAAAAGAATCTTTTGCGATCTTTCGTTCCGCAAATATATATATTCTATATATATAAAAGAAAAATATATTATATATGATGTATTTTTTATTTTTACGTCGTACGTTCGAAGAGGTTATAAAGACGGACGCGAATAAACTGCTTGGGAAAAGACGAATTCCTTATAGAAGACTGAAATAAAACACCACGGATTATGTCGCGTGCTCATAGACCCGCGTTGGCCGGAAGACACGCTTCGTGGATTCCGTTTCCCCGACTGATATATACCATAATATAGCCCCGGGCACCCGCCATATTGCATTTTTGTCAATTCCAAATATCATTTTTTCATTACCATACTTAGCCGGTCGTTCGTATAGAACCTCAAAGACAAGAAACAAAACTTGAAGAAACAATTCCAAAAATTATCAAAGATCGGAGAGCGATTTCCTTCTGTGTTTTCAAATTCTCAAAAAATATTCACGTGTGCGAATGAGAAAATTTGTTCCAAAATCTTGCGTTGCATACGCTGAGATTCGGAGCGTTTCTCGCGGCTCCGGGTATATCTTTTATTTGATTTGTTTTTTTGTACTTTTTTTTTTTTTTAATATGGTCAATTTGCAAGGATATATACGTTATACGTGTATAAAATAACAATTCCGTGGCATAAAAAAGTTGTTTTGACCGTATACGAAGAATTACGTATACGGGACGGTTAACTGTAATCACGGCTTGTTGACCATATATTGTTGCATGTATATAGCATATACCATGCGGTATGGCATATTAGGACAAAGTTTAAATAATAAATTGACCGAATAGTTCGTATTACGGATGTAATGATAAGGCAGGTACCGCAAACGAGCCTATACCTGCTCCGACGATTTCATACCTACTTTATATTACACGATCATATGTTATTTTATCCTATTTTCTGCACCTACGGTGCGACGCGACGCCACCGGCGTAGTAGTATTAACGCTATAAAGTGTGGAATCAACCAACCGAAAACCCTTCATTTCTTTTATTTATGAAAGAAAAAAATGGAAGAAAATTTAATATGAAAATTCGCAGTTTCTTTTTTGAAAAATTAATGCATGAGTATAATTTTCAGCTATCTTTTTGTTTTTCAAAGCTTTCTAATTTCTAATTACATAGAAGAATTGGTTTTTTTTTGGAAAAAAGAAAATCGTGCAGACTGCAGACTCGTGTGTCGTCCTCTTGATCGTTCGCGTAAATAAGATTTAATTAAAGGATCCAAGGGATGAGAGGGAGTATAAGCATCTCCGGTGTCACCCAGTCGCATATAATAAGAACAAGTTGAAGACAAGGACGAGCTCTCTAGTAACCGTCTACAAGACGATGGTGATGACGCTCCTTTGCCGAACGTTCCACACACCTTATATTTCGACTATACATGTATACAAACTTCGTGGATAGAAAGAGAAAGATGGAAAAAAAGAAAGACGGAGGGAGAGATGGTGCTTTTCCTGCGTTTATATGAAACTCTCGCGAAGGGCCAATTCTGGGACAATATTATCTCGCGCTTTCTGTTCTAGTTTCTTCCCTCATCTTCACCTCATTCTACCTTCTCGGTTATAGTCCCTATTCTCTTATGTATAAATCTCTATTTCTCTCCTTCTCTAAGTTTCTGGGTTTCTGTGAAAACGGGTAAAATAGACCCGCGTGCTAAAGAGACACGTCGCATATCTCAGGCCGAGCTGGTTCGCGTTCTCAGATTGTTATACTGTGCGGCACGGTCCAACTATATATATCTATATATATATATTTTCTACCTATCCTCCCATACCTACCATATAACATCATGAGCTTTCGAGAAGATTCTCTGGAAGGGCTTGTAGCTCAAGCTGCTCCGGAAGACGACGCGCGGCCGGATGACAAAAAGTAAATTAACTCAGAGGGAAAAGCAACGAATTGGTGAACCCTCTCCGATGCTTTTGTTCCTGTATAAGATATCCCCACCTTTCCCTTTCCATTCCTTTCCCCTTACCCCTTCCTTCTTCCTCCCCCCCAGCCCCTCAATCCCGTGTGCACATCGGGCAAACCGGGTATTCCGAAACAGCTGAAATCTACAGAATAAGCTCAGCTTTCCCACCCTAATTTGTTGGCACACGTGTCGTAGGACACAATTATATTTTTTTTTTTCTTTACTTCAATCTCTTCGTTTTTCAGTCCTCTCATTTTTTTCTCTCTATTCTTTTTGTTTTCGTTTGTTTTACTCCAATTTAGAAAGTTTCACTCAATCTTCTAAGAATTTTCTTGCCAGACTACCCCATTCAGACCTATCACTTTCAGATCGCATTACTTATCGAAAATTCTCAGTATACAGCTGAAAGTCGAGAGAGAAATTTTTTATTTCTTCACTATTTCTATTTTTTTTTTTTTTTTATCTCATTCTTCTCTCTGATTTTGTTAGCGAACAAACTATACCGACTCGTAATTATTTTTCATGAATTCCAGGAAATTCCTACATACTTCTATACGATTAACTTTAACTGATTAAATTCATCACAAAGTAGCTAATGAATAAATTTTTACTTTTCAAACACTATAGAACGTGATGAAAATTCTGATAGTTTCAAAAAATTGACAACTCGTCATTTAATGAACTCTGTATAAATGTACTTTGTACATAATTTATAAATTAACATAATTTATGTGCATATAAATATGTACCACACGTGTATATGCGTAAACTGCTCCAAAGCAGCTAATTAGCGAAATCTAATTTACCTCCACGTCGCGTCGCAATCTCCTTATGATATGTATAATATACACACCTTAAATTATACCCCCGCAAAAAAATAAGTTATGGAAAAAAAAAAATCCTAAAATATCTCATAAACTCCGTTATTTCGCACGCCCTTTTCCACCCCCATCAAACACGTGTATAAATAGTATTCCGACGTTTCAAATTGGGACTCAAATATTCTTGAATAAAGGCGGGTTTTTTTTCGAATTCTATCCGTTTTTCTGCTCCGTCAATTTTTTTTCTCATTTTACTTTTTTTCTTCATACGAGGTAGATTATTTATATACACATGTATATAGAATATGTATCGATTCATATATCAGGTGTGTCGTATGTATTTTTTTTTTTTTAAGAATGAAAAGAAAAATAAGAGGGGCGAAAGAGTGATTTGAAATAAAAACGAGGAGCTTTGTAAAGGGCGAGGAAAAAAGAAGAGCGAAAAAATTTGACTCGCGACGAATCAGCGAGGATATGGAGAGAAAAGCTTCGAGGAAAACAACAAAAAGATGATGCTGCAGAAATATAAGAATGGAAAGAAGTATAATACGGTGGATTCCAAAACCGAACTGAGAAAGTAGGTATATAATATTTGAATAATTCTATAACCGAATACACGGGGAGTCCCGTAAATTCAATTTTCAGATGTATGGAAATATATATAAGAAAATGGAAATGCATCCAGTTACCGCGAACATCTTCACATCGCACTGTTAAAGTGGAACAACTTAAAAGAAATGAGGAAAATTTGACATTCATCAATATTCACATTATTATACATAAATTTTTTTTTTCGATTCAATATAGTACGAGTAAATTTGTGTAAATGATAATCTGCTTTCGGATAAGCATGGCAAGGAATTTTTCATCTATAGGTACGTCAAAGACATAAGGTACCGTAAAATTAAAAGCTTGACTGAATTACTCACGCTTCGTTTCTTCTAACCAACGGAATTAAGCTCTTAAACCGTTCAGAAGTTTAGCGTCGATTAGAACCGCCCGATTATTTCACATCGATAATTTACCGAGATCGTTTGGAGGCTTGCAGTTCCAGTATAACGTGCAGGTTGTAAATTTCGAAATCG
Source organism: Athalia cordata (assembly GCA_963932425.1). NCBI lineage: Eukaryota > Metazoa > Arthropoda > Insecta > Hymenoptera > Athaliidae > Athalia > Athalia cordata. The sequence continues at coordinate 6,784,001 of OZ010627.1, forward strand.
TTCGTGATTTGAACCTGATGCATTCATGCGAATAGTTGCCAGATGTTCCGAAAGCTTTTTCCCTTCCTTCTGTATCCTATTTTACGTTTTATAAATCCCCTGGAAATTATATTCTTTTTTTATTTCATCTTTCGTTCGAGCCATAATTACAGCTTACAATTACCGGCTGGACCAGTGTCCGACGTGATAATGGATGAAAAAATTTCCCGCCTTTAATCTTGAAAATTGGTGTATAATAAACATTGAACTTGACCTTTCGCAGCAACTTGACGTACGAGAATAATCAAAAATTACTATAAATGTTACAAAAATTCAAAAATGAATGAAAAATACAAGGCAAATAATAATTTGGAAAGCTCTTCATCCTCTATATGTGTATAACGACTGTGTATGGAGAAAAAATTAAACTATGTCATTTTGACGAAGGACGAATAAAAAAAAGGGCCAAAAAAGTTTCTAAAAAAAAAACAATCGTTGGTAAAATGATTGACATCGTTCATTGATCAAGGTATACCTGTTTCATGAGCTTTTTTCGCTCAGGTTGGATTATATATAGTATCTATACGTATTGTACAGGATATAATACTACGACTGGGATAAAGGGACGGAAATCCGGATACCTTGCAGAGTTAAGCTCACCGACTCATTCCATTCATATCACGTACAAGGCGCGGTGAAACCTAGCGACGATATTGTATGTACGTTGCATACGGAGAGAAATTTCTCAAGCTCTTTTGTTTTCCTTTTTTTTTTTTCATTCATACCTTTTTTTTCTGCGTACTTTATTTTGTTTTATTTATATTTCATTTTGTTTATATTTCAGGACGAGCTTTCGGTGATCAGTTCGAAATTTTTTGTTCAACCTTTCGTTTTTGTGCTCCAAGCTCTAAAAAACTGAATATAATTACACGCTGAACAATCGCAATGTGTGCTTTCGATATTTTGCGATTGAAAAAACAAGAGAATAATTGTTTTTGCAAGCTCTAGTCAGGTTTGCCACGATATGTAAATTCTCTACGTTTTATTACATTGAAAGTAAAAAATTAAATTATTGAATTATGTCATCAAAGTATATTCATCATATAGAGTCGCAAATTTTGAACGTGTCCTCTTTTATCACATAAATATATACTTATATTCATAGGTATAATACGTGGGAGTAACTTTGAAGCTTTCGGAGGAGCCATCCAGCGTAGGCTGATCTGCTTGACGGAAGAGAAGGGAGAAAGGTTGAAAGGAAGAAAGGGAGAGTCTCGTGACGCTAAAATCTAGGTTTATGATTTAGGTAGACGTATCCCTAAATATTCAAGAGACTAGCTGGTACAGCGCTTTGTTTGAACAATAGAACAAACCGACAGTACGTCCATTATTGTGTCCCAGTTTTAAATTATTTAGAAACAAAACACGGGCGCGGCAGAAGAAAGGGAAGGATCGTCACGGCATTGTCCGAAGTATGGATACTGTGAATTTTTTCAAAATTGACAAAAAAAATCAACCAAAGAGCCAAAAAAAGAATCGGACAAAGTTTACTCGTACCCAAATTTACACAAATATAAAGGGCCCTTCGTGTCGAGTCACCAAGCCTATCAAATTTATTTCAATTGTCATTTATTCAATGGTACTCTCCTGGCCCCCCATGTAAAAAGACAAAAACGTAATAATTTTTTTTTCTTCTTACGTTGTACATTATTTAGCCGCTGTCTCGAAAACGGCATTGTTTGTATCGCATTTCAAGGAAATTCATCCAAATTCTATGCGATATTAAACAAGAATCTTAAAGTACCTCAAGGGGGATGAGATAGCCAGTTTTCTTTTTTTTTCTTTCTTCTCAAGGGAGTTGAAATATTTTCAAAGAACGATTACAAGGATTTTTTTTTTCTTATTGAAATTACAAAATTTTTTGATACGGAATTTTATTCACTGCTATTTTAAATATACCCAGAACCCCCACCCCCTGAACTTTCTTCCGATTTTGTTCAATGCGGCAGAGAATTGAACAAAAAAAAAAAGGAAAAAAGAATACCTTCTTTACCAATAACCCATGGAAATAATAAATAAAAAGAAGCTTGCTAAATAAGAAATCCACTGATATACCTAAGTTTTTTTATCAACGTTAATTCGTTCTTCATCAATATTAATAATATTATAATTTTTAGCTGTGAAAAATGAAAGATATTTGACGAGCTTTTGATATTAATGGAAAAAGGTAAGATGTATATTATATACATGTATTAATGGGAGTAAAAGTTTCTCTCTGACAATGAGTGAGGTGAGATAAAGTGAGAGTGACTTTTGACGTGGGTACTATATGTGTACGCATAATGTATGTATTATAAATGTATGTACCATTTCGAGGAAGAACGACGTATTACGGAACGATTTTGTCGAGCATATTATATGAGAAGGTATGCATGTACGTAGGTACCTATGTACACGAACGTATAAAGGTAAAAGTGAAGGTAAAGGTAACGGGTAAATAGGGGGATTCCTATAACTTTTAGGATCGTAAGGATACAGAAAAAGATCGTATGGTATGTGAGTGTATAGGTTATCCCGTGGAGGAAGATAAGTGAATTTTTAATGCTGGTTAAATTATTCCATACGTCTACGCGGTGTGGTTTGTAGATATATATATTTGTGTGCATACTTATACGAAATAGATGAAAGCGAGAAGCAGTTGTGAATAAAGGTTCAGAATAACGAAACTCATATTCATACACTTGTGGATTGTAACTGGAAAATTCTTTTTTTTTCATGTTGATACCATCGAGCAGAATCAACGATCATTCATTTTTTCGTACGGTTACTTTTACGAAGCGTAGAATTTTCTATATTTTCAGTCAACCCCCCGCTGTAAGATCAAACTTAAAATTCATATCCCTCAGGATCAACTCCATGTGGAACGCTCATCGAAGCGATTGACTTCTGTATGATATTCGAAGAATTTGAATTTTCGTATAACTTTCCAGGAGAATCCATAAATCCTTCTTTTGTTTTTTGTTTTTTTTTTTTGAAAAAGAGCTTGCGTTGTCAAATCGAAAACATATCACCTCATCGATTTTTCTTTGGACGAATTTTTTCTATTCGCGTTCAGTAGAGAATTTCGAATATTCCGGCGTTTGGTGAATTAATAAAATTGAAAAGCTTTGAACTTTGCGAGGATACTTACAGTTTGAGCTCGCGGAAGTTTCTCGGGATATGTAATCATGACTATTCATATCTGGGAGCATTGAATTCTCCGCAGATTCTAATTCTACAATAATTACAGAGGAACCCTTATCAACGTCAGTTTTGAGAATACCTCTTGGAAAAGCATTTGTGCATTTTTCAAAAAGTTTCACCTGATGATCAACTTCAAACGACTGAGAAATCTGAATACCAATAATCGTGGTAAATTCAAAATTCACAATCTCCAGCTTTTTGAAACCAACATAAATCAACGATATCATAAATCTGTTTACCAGTTTCAGCCATCCGCGCCAAAGGTCTCTATCCCACGGATGATGAAAGCCTAGATAAAGGTGTCTCGTTTCAGGATGATGCGGAGATTCACGTGTTCGTGTACCCTGTCTCGGCGTTGTGATCTTCGGATATCCCGTGACACGAAGAACAAGTTTTCCAAGTCTCGAAGGCGCGCAGCAAACTGCACTTCCGGTACCGCCAAGTTCCATCCACTCCGGGTGCGCGTCTGGCGACCCTAAAGAAATCCGATTCATTATTTAATCCAAATTTCAAATTACCACAGTAGAGACGATGACACGATATCGTAAGAAAGAAATCTCATTGTATCTGCACGGGTAAAATGGCACGCCATGATATTCGTTGTTCTTCCTGGTATACCGGAGCGGGAGGACGAGGGAGAGGAAGAAAAAAGACGTCGTACCGCGGTGAGATGAAAACTTTATAAACGTCGAAAGTTTCGTTGCTGCTGCAAGGAGCAAAACCGCGAGAGGGAGAAATACGGGGACGCGGAAGGAGCTACTGAGCTTACGACTAAAACTTTTTGCGGGAATTGGCTTATTGGACGGTCCCCAAGAACCATAATACATCCTATAGTATATAGGTACATACAATATACATATAGAAATATCCAGTTACATCATGACCGTGGGATTTCATACGAAATGAACACATTTTTCTATTGTTTTCTTTTTATGGATCAAATTTATCTACTTAAAAAAAAATTTCTTCTCTCTCTTTTATATTCTCCATTTCCATTTTTTCTCGCTACAGATTTAGAATAGTTGCGTCGATTGTGCAACCGAAGAAAATAATCTCGAAGTTATTTTATATTTGAAGCGATAACATTTACGCTGTGAATTGATTTCATGCGATCTGTGGTGTCATTTTATACCATACGTACCTAATATATAACGTTATTTATACGCGGTCGACATTGATATTCAAAAACGGTTTCTCAGTTCTGCAGAATTTTTTGAGAAGGGGATAAGGGAGGGAGAAAAAGAGTCCTGCAGGATCGCGGCGTGAGAAGAGAAAGTAGCAGTTTGAATCTTTTGAGAAGTTTGCTACATCTTCTCCTATATCCTTATATAGATATATCTCAACATATACATGTATTACGTATAATATACACACGTAGCAAGTATATGTACGGTAAAATGTATTACGTTTTTATGTGAAAAGTTTTTCTCAAAATATTTGAATACGCGCGGCGGATGTTCTTTTGAGTGTCTCAGTTTAATCCAAAATTTATTTCTATTCCAAAAGAGAAGGAATAACAATTTATTTTCAAATAACCTATATATGTATAATGTACATTTGGGTACTCGAACTTTTTTATTAAAATATTATTATAATTTATGTGTATAATAAATTTCGTAAATTATTTCAAACTTCTTCGCAAACTTAAGTGATTTCTGGGTAATTTTAATCAGCTATTTTTGTTTATCTCTCGTTAAAATTGTACAAATATATTTTGAAAATTGGAAAAAAAAAAATCTTCTTTGCTCAGACGAAAAAAAAGAAAAAAAATTGCCAATAATATTCTGGAGCGAGCCCTGCTAACAGAGTTTTAGCGATAAGAGATGATTTTTTTTCTTCGTGTCGGAAACTTTTTTTTTTTATAATGTCTAAAAGGCGATCTTCGTCCGTCAGCGAGGATTGTTTGAACGGATGAGCTGAGGGATGGGAAAATAGAAACGAGATAGAAAGTTATCGTTGAATGAAGGGATCGTTATTTTGTATATCCTTTGCTTCCTTTGTTCCTTAGGGCCATGTCCCGCAGGGATTGAGAATTTCAATTTTATCCTTCAACAATTTCCTGTCATTCTCGCGGTGTCCTGTACCAGACATGATGCTATATGTTCACCGTTATTTTAGGCTATATAAACGACGTCCAATTAATATGATATTAGCTGGAAGATTTTTGAGCCCAAAATCGAGACAAATCTAAAATACACCCCTTTAGACTTTTGCCATTTTTTGTTCGCTCCATTTTGAATGAATCCGTTGAATAGTGTTATGTATTTTTTTGGATAGAAAAATACGTCGCATATCGGTAAGAATAATAGCATAAGCGTCGATAAGGTGGTAAATCTAAGCCGGTAAAAATCGCCGGAGCTTTTCAGCTTGCGACACACAAGCACCGATATATACGTAGCTCAGTCTCCTCTTCCTCCCGATATTTCTCATCCCCTTCTTTTTTCTCCTCCTCTTTCTTTTGTACCAATCCCTATAGTCCTGCAACGGAAGCTACGAGTCCAGCGGAAAACTGTGGGAGCTTGAAAAGATCCAGGATAATCCTGAGACGCGGACAAATGACGTGGATTACTTCCGGCGGAGTGACAGGTCCTGCGAGAAAACCGGGACGCTATCCCATACTTCACGTGAAATGCTTATGTAGCTTATAACACTAGCTAACAGGAAATCGTGAAAGAAAAAAAATAAAGAAAAAATAAAACAACAAATAAATTACACGAAGGGAAATACGATATTCATTCTATGTTCTTTCTAAGTACAATTAGCAGAGCTCGATCCTCGTTCAGCGTGAGTCTGATCTCGTAGACTTTCATCGGTTGAAGTTTTCAAGCTCATTTACCACTTGGAAATTTGAGAATTCAGTAAAAACATCAGATTTCCTCTGCTTTTCGTAATCAACTACGAGGATTTCAGCCGAAATGTAATTAATTGGATCGAAATCTGACGATCGATCACGAAAAAATCCGTCGATCAATTCTCTTCGTAATGGGTGGTCGTAACGAAGGTTTCTCTCGGCTCTCGGAGTGGTCGGAGGGAGGAATGAAAAAAAAGTTAAACGAAAGAAAAGTGTCGTCAGGATATTATGACGGAGTTTGTGGGGTAAAGCCATACGTAACTTACCTGGGTAGAGGAAAAGCCGAGATCCAATGACTGCTAGAGGTCGTCTTTTCCATTGCGGGAAAACTAATCCCTTCAGGACGAGCACGTAACCGCAGTGACTGTAACCGTTCAGTTCTACGACCGGTGCTGTTGGACCTGGTAAAATTAATTTCATTAAAAATAACAACCGGAACGATATATAACACGATCACCTCAGGAAACTCATAGGATCACATTTTATACCACAGAAGTATATATCACGCGAGCATTTAGTAGATGAGGCGGGTTGGATCGATCGTCACTTTTTTCTTTGATTCATTGAATGTTTTTTTTTCCTCTCTCCTTTGTCCCATAAATAATAATTTTCGAAACAGCGCTGTGTTATCACGTACATATTTTGTTATTCAAAATTGTCAACTGGAAAATACGTTTTGCATGTCGCTTTGAACGATTGAAAGTTCGTGTATTATACATTGTATACTGCAGTTTTGCGTATATTACGGGGTGCAGTCACGAGTGTGAAATTATTTGAATTAATACGTGAATAAAATTTATAGGATTTTCTACCCCCAAAACTGTCATCGGATCTCGTTAATATTGTACACATGAAATTGCAACGTGTTCACTATTTTACGGGACTCACGAAAGTAGCCAGGTGATTAACTATAAATTTACAATTCCAGTTTGTGGTATCGTTTGGGGGTTTGCCAAAAATTAATTATTTTCACTGTTACATATTACGTCGGCTATAACTGCACGAAAAAAAAACAAAAACTACGAGGCCGAAAATTTGACGCTTTTTAAAGTTTATAACGTTATACTGTTCTTTTTTTCCATCTGTCATGACGAAATAATATGCACCTTTACTGGGAATTAGCTAGTATGGAGGGAAAAGATCGACTTTTAATTTTTTTTTACCGAAATAAACCAGATAAAAATTGAATTCAAATGTTTGATATGCGTAGATAGTTCGAAGCTCCATTAACTCCAATTGGCAGAGTCAAAAGTTTAAATTTTTTCCCCATCAACCTCACCGCACCCTCGTCATCCCCATACCGCAACTTTCATAATTTGCGTGATGGTTAAAATTTTTAATAGAAGAAACTTCTGCTTTTTTTTTGCTTTTTTTCTCGTCCAAATGAAGTTGTACGGCTTGTTTTTGTATACGTAGATATAGGTGGTCCCTAATTAGACGGAATTATAATTTTTTAACGAGCTTAGATTAGTCGAAAGTTCTACAATAAAATAATGCATCTGATTTGAATCCTGCCACTGAGCCATCAACATTTTTTGCCAAATTATTTTCTATTACCTCACTATCGCGGTGCGTTTGCTAAAGTTATTAATATAAAAAAAAAAATATATGTGTAGATATACATAAAATAAAATAAAAAAGAGAAAAAGAACAACGGGAAATTTTTCTACGCACGTAATCTCATGAAGAATCTTGCGATTTTTTTTTAATGCTCAAATTTCTTGCAGAAGTTGAGTATAAAAATAATTCAAGATATAATTTAATTGGGGTGAGGATATCAGGTTACAGATTTCCATGGAAAGTTTCGATGCGGATAATTTGTAATCAGATATCGGCAAAATTGCTGTTTATATTCTTTTTCAATTTTCTCAGTCATATAATGTTTCCGGAATATCGTCGTTATTATGTGCCTACAATAATTTAGCGTTTCTGAGAAGCTTTCAGCGGAAGCGTTTTTTTTTACTCATGCTTTTTCTCTACCTGTGTATATATTTTTTTCGTTCCTTTTTTTTTTCATCCCCTGTCCTTTGCCAGGCGTTTATTGATGCGGGTAAATTATACTCGAGTTATGTATATTTAAAGGAAGTTAATCGACCGTAACGTTGGTGATTTGAGCCACGTGCCTTACGCGTCATTGAGCTTATCCGCTTTGTAAAGATACGAAAACGTCTTCTTTTACACTTTACGTATACCTCCTATACCTATACACATATACTTTTATGTGGACATCGTACATCTAAAAAGTTTAAAATTTCTTAACTTTGGCGTTATACGCTTTCATTCATTTCGAAGCATATATTGTGGTCTGGGGTGTAGTGAAATTTTCATTTTGTAGCTTATCTTCTTTACCTCTTCGTTAAGTTTGAAGGAATTTTTTTTTTCTAATCTGTGAAATTATTTCACATTAAGATGAAGTTCCTAAAATTATTCATAATTAATTTACAATCATTTTTAGCGCCCCGATTCCGCCCTTCGTTAGTTAGTTTGAAGGAATTTTTTTTTTCTAATCTGTGAAATTATTTCACATTAAGATGAAGTTCCTAAAATTATTCATAATTAATTTACAATCATTTTTAGCGCCCCGATTCCGCCCTTCGTTAGCATCAAGATCTTCTGAATCCAACCCTGTACAATAAAAAGCTTTTCTTTCTCTGATTTGTTGCGCTTATTTAACTGATTAAATTATACACCTAATATCGGCGGTAAGTTGAACAAGTTGAATGAAAATTAATGAAAATTTCATACAAAAAACTGAGGTATGAATTCAAGGCATTAAAGTTTCGTCTCGTCTATAGGATTTGTTCACGTGTTCAATTTTTGCATAAAATGTCACCTCATATTTGTATTTTACTTTTACGTCTCTTCGTTTTTTCCCTTCCAAATCACCATGTACATCGACATACCGTGCACAACTGCTTTTTCGTAGTAATTTCTAATTAAACTTTCTACGGAAACCAAAAACTCTGTTGCAACTGATGCTAATTAAGTTTCAAACCAATTGAGATTTTTTATTTTATAACATTATATTTTTTTTTATTTTTATAATTTCATTCGTTCCTTCTTTCTTCCTTTTCTTCCCTCTAATTACATTCACATAGTTTTGACTCTAATTAAATTTTTCTAACGAGAAAAATCGAACTATTTTAAAACTAGAAAGCTTTTCCTGATTTTCTCTCTCCTCGCAATTTTCCAAATCCTTTACCGCAACGGAAGTTGAAAAAAAAACAAAAAAACATACGAAACAAAAATTAGCACACATTTTCAAAGAATTCTGATCAGCTGCAAACTATGGGGGCGTGTAAATTGGTGTGCGAAGGAATATTTTTGAGGCAACGTTTTCGTACCATATACATTATGTGTATGTGAATGTGTATGAACATACGTTATTTTTCATCTACATATTACTATACCTATATGTAAAAGCCGCATTAAGGCTCGAGAGCTTAAAAGCTCCAGAGGAGTTTTGAAGTTTGAGGATAAAATGAGGCGGTATGTGTAAAATGTACATGTACCTATAACACATGCACGCGTAAGTACAAATACGAGTGTGTATGTAGTTATGTATATAGTAAGCACGTAGGTATGTAAGCGTCGAAAAACTCAAATATTCTATGTTTCAATTCATAATAGAGATTATTTTATACAGAGCTCGATTTAAATCTTCAGTTTTTTATTATCAATTTTTCCATAAAAAGTGTAGGAAATGAAATATCATTAGCGAAACGAGAAGGAATTTATTTATCTATTCGACCGTCTATTTTTTCCAACTTCGCAAAAGAGCTCTGATTATTTTAAATATTGAATTACATTCCAAATTTATGGAACACGTATTCGACATTCTTTTAATTCGAAAGATAAATATTATGCGATGAATAATTAGATTCAAAATATACTTCACCTCATAAATGAGCTTTCGTAAATATGCCGTCATATTATTTTAACAGGATACTTATACCTATGCATAGTATACATGGACATCGTACGGAACGTCGACAATGAGAGGTCGAGCTTAAAGGGAAGGGAGGTTGGATATATAATGAAATATTTTCCGAGCTTTCCAAGTCCGCTAACGCTTTTAAATTCTCGCTGACAATGCTTAATAATAAAATTAGAAGAAAAAAAAAGAAAAGAAAAAACATATTCATTCCGATTATTTTTTATTGCTGTAAAAATTCGTGAAATGCAGGGAAAATAAGGATCGAGGTTTTTTTTCCTTTCATCAAACACGTTCTTAATCGATTTTATACACGAGCTTGCTACGATAAGTGGAAAAACGAACGCAAAACAAACAAGACGGAATAAAATAAATGAAAATTTGATTTTCGGTTATCCTTTCTTGTTTTCTTATTTCGTTATAACTTTTTTTACAACATTTTTTCGGGTCGAGATGGAGCAGGAAAGAAAAAAACTTGAATGGAGCTTTTGAATCTATTATCGGTGAAATCTGGACGTTTCCGTTTCATTATTGTTGGGATTTATCTCGTTGTCAGTTGAATAAATGAAAATATTCTTATGAGTGTTACAACAGTGGGATGATTATTATTCACGAATAACGATCCCAACCCTGCGTCATATCTTTGAAAGGATAATTAAAATATCTAGGAAAAATAAACAACATATATGCAAATCTATGTCACAAAAATAATGAGACTCTTCTCGTGCAGGACGAACGGAAGAATAATGTCCTTAAAAAAAAACTCGTTAATCGACAAAAATCAAATGAAAACTAAACGAGCTCTGAGATTTCCAGATCTGCATTTTCAGTAAACTCGACGACAAAAAAAAAAAAAAACGAAGCACAAATTATTATTGTCACATAGTAGACAGTGGAACAGATAAAGATGAAAATTTTCAACGAAACAACAAAGAAAAATCTTATGTAAACGGATGTGAATAAATAAAGTATGCGTAGTCGTAGAAGCGCAGGTGCAATATCTAGGGACTATCATCATTCTGTGCAGAACGTGAAAGGAAAAGAGAAAAGAAATAGAAAGAAAAAACGATTGAAGCACGCGTTTCTCCTTTGCTTAACAAATAGGTAAGCAAATAAAAGAAAAGGAAGAGAAAAAGAAAAAGAAAAAGAAATAAAGAGCTTGCATGCCATGTTAAACAACGTGTACCGAAGTGCTTTGTGCATACATATGTACATACATTGTATGTATACGTAGCATCTTCATATATTTAAAAGTAGAAAAGCTCTTTCTTACATACGGCTATTGTCATGTAGGAGGATAAAAGAGCAATGTAAAAAAATTGAAAGAAAGAAATAAAAAAAATACGTACAAATATTTATAAAAAAGAGAAGGAGTTCCAGCTTTGGAATGCGAATACATCGTGGCTCTTCGTGTCTCTTTTTTCTCTTTCTATTTATTTTCCCAAGAGTTTCTTTTCTTTCTTCTTCTTTCATTTTTTTATACGGAAGTAAATCGCGTTTTTTCTCGTTATATTATCAAGCAGCTAAAATCGCGGACCGTAAAGGTTTCGTTCGATGGATAGTTGAAGAAAATATGAAATGAAAAAAATGAAGAGAAATAAGAAAAATACGTCAACGTATTATACATGCAGATTTGTATGCAGCAGACGCAATTCCTGACGTTGCATAGAGCAAAGGAGATTCACATTTTATGAACTTTGGATTTCAAAGATCTACATGATATTCATCTTCTGTACCTTATGTAGGTATTTGTTTGCTACATGCAGAAATGAAACATACGTCATATGTGCAGAGGGATATTATTTCTCCTCGCAAGACGTTTTAGTCGTTCTCCTTTTATACCTTCTCATTTTGTATGCGCTGAAAATATCGTCTGCAAGACGTTCGTAAATTTTTTTCAGATTTTTTATCACCTGTTGGATCATCGGACGGCCAAAAAATTTATCGTATGAAGAAGATCCACACAGACGACGACGGTAAGATATGACGAGTAAAAAAAAAGAGAGACTTTTGTTCGATTAATTATAATTATTATAGTTAAAACGGATATCTCTTTTTATTCATACTGACCTACGTGAAACGCGACAAGATGTCTTAGTTCTGGATCGACACCAATACGGGTCCGTCTTGACGTTTCCAAGTATCCTAATCTCTGGAGAAAAGAATCTTGTAACTCGAGGGGTCGCTCTGTTGGAGATAAACGGCGACCTGGCTCACCACCGTACTAGAAAAAAAAGGACAAAATTATTAATTCTGTTTTTTTCTTTTTCAGATTCGTTACTTCATTCATCGCAAATTCTGAACAAACTAAAGACAATATTTTTCAAAAGGTATCAACGCATGAAAAGTAATTCCTTCCAAGGCTAAAGATCGAAAGTTTGATTAATTTGTACATTTTTTTTTAAACCCTGCACTTTCAAAAACTTGGATTTTTGATTTATACATAATGTTGTATTTTTCATTGGTTATTTCCCTCAAAATTACATACAAAAAGAATAAAGAAAATCTGCTTATCTCTTTTTTTCTTCTTCTTCCCGACCCGTCGACGAAGACTTGTCGAAAGTTTTTTTGCCGGAGCAAATAATTAATTCACCAAGTAGCTGGTAAGTAGGTATATATTATACCTTTACAGGTATCTCTTGAAGGGAACAAGCTCGTTGATAACAATATGAATAAACATAATTAAGTAACGAAAAAGAAGAAGAAAAAGAATTCGATCTCTTTTTACACGTGATGAACCACGCGGGCGTAATACACATTATAGCTTCATATTTTTAATTTCGTAGATGATATCAATGTGAAAATGATTAAGATTTGCAAAATGTGAGACGAAAACCTTTCATGGCATGTGAAAAATATATGAAGTCAATTTTTTTCGGAGATTGATTAATTTTTTCAACCTACCGCAAATGTAAAATACGAAAATAAGGTTGAGACGGAAAAAAAAACATCCAGAAATCTCGTCACGAATATTTAAAAAATTTACGAACACAAAATCCTGTGCTATACAGTTGTCGAGTGAAAAAAAAATCTCATTTCATTTTCGGAAAATTTAATGCAAGAATTTTTGGATTCATCATTTACCGTATTTCGGTACGATATGTTTTCGTGTGTAATTTTTTATTTTTTCTTCTTAATTTTTTTTCGTTATGGAAAAACGTGCTAAAAAATTGTGTGACACATAATTTGGATTCGGAGTACAGGAATATATCGCCTGCAAAATTTTGGGGCGCAGAGATATAATATACAGGACATATATATTTGTTATAACACGTGACTTGATTTAGGAGGGGAGGAAAAAAGAGTAAGAGAGAGAGAGGGGTTAATTAATGTGCAAAATCAGTGTGTATACATAGGTATACGTACATAGCCATATATATATAGAATTTGTAATTAGTTCGAGAGTCGGTGAACTGGAATGTAATCATTGTCGGATTTTTTCCCTCCTTTTTTGTTTAAACTTGTTTTTGGAGGATTGCAGATAATTAACAGCGAAACGATATTTGTTACTTGTTACATATTATCATTATTGTCATTATTTTTACTGTAAATATAGCGAATGTATAAAATGGAACGATGTCCATCAGCTTATAACCTGTAATTGGCGAGAACCCGTACATCCCTAGCGATTGGGTACCTAAATTCGTTATTCGCGCTTCATTGAAAGCACGGAGGAGAAAAAAAAAAGTTTTTAATAACGAATAAATAAAAGACAAAACAGAGTACACATTGTCAAAAACCTAATGATTTTTGTCAAGTTTTAGCGAGTGACGATCGCAGCATGTATCGAAAAGTTTTTTTACAAAATGAGAAAAAACGAGCTGCGAAAATTATTTTTTTCACGTTTTTTTTTGTCTTTTCGAATCGGTACCCGAAATCGTGCGGTACGTACACCCGGTACGGGGTTGTGCTCGTCGAGAATATCGTTTACTTTTTTCTTTTTTTTTTTCGTTTTTCCCTTGATAGCACGCAGCTTATTACGCTTTTTCGCACAGCTGTTTTAGTTAGGAGCAGGATAGGGTGGCTGCGGGAGGAGGAAAAGAGATTTTCCTTTTTTTTTCCCACGCTTCTATCTCCTACCTTTGATTTATCCTTTTCTTTTTTCTCTTCAACGAAATTACATGGGGGTAAATAATGGAATTGAAACAACTTCAAAACCATGTTAACTACATTTCTATTTATTTATACGTACCTCCTACCTACCACGTTGCGTATTGGGCTGGTTGAAAATTTCTCTGAAAATTCTCAAACCTCATAAATTGTGTAATTTGTATTCCGCAACGTTAAACCATAGGAGTGAATGGAATTCAAATCAGAAGTATTCAATCTTGTACGTTAAAAGAGCACTTAAAAATTTTCGTGGAAAATCCGTTGATAAGTTAGGGATACTTATATTCAATTCATTTTGATTCTATTCTTTTTTCTTCTTTGCATTCGATACGCGTAATTTTCGCAATATCGTGTAAAAGTGATGATGATGACGATGATGATGATGATATATAGACAGTATTTGATGTTTCTATATTTGTATACCATGTGCATATATGCATTTTTTTTTCTACGTAAATTCTGAACGGGATATTAAATGGCTGGGGCAGCTATCTGCCTTTCCAATATACGTAGTAGTACACTAGTAAAATAATCATGCTTTTCCGCGATTACGATGACAGTTAATTAATCCCAATATCCTGCATAAACATCAAATGCATCACCGAATGTTCACGATGCCTGCGGCTATCCCGTACGCACGTAATAGCGTTCATAATGTCTGCTCATGTAGCCGGATATTTTTCGTTAAATAAATCAATCAAAAAATTTTCAAATCAATCACAATCGAAAATTTCGAAACTGAAAAAGGAAAAGTGAAAATTTCAAAATTCTGTATTCTTGAAACCAAAAGTAGAATCGAAAGAGTACGAGATACGTGTGAGTTTTTTTTTGGTCGTATTACATAGGAAAAAATAATGAGTCAAATCGAAGAGGTCAAAGTTCACGAGCCCATCGGTTTCGCGTGGAATACCCCATATGACTTTTTTTTTTCCTAAATCAAACGTTTTAAAATGGAAAAGAAAAATGATACGGATTAAAATGGCCGATTAAAAATTCCCATAGTTTATATCGATGAAATTTTTTTTTTTTTAATAAATTTCCAGATTTCACGACAAAAATCATTTCGATATTTTCGATTGAACGTAAGCATATTTCTATGAATAGTTGAATAGAAAAATGCCCTTTGTACATAATTATTGTAGGTGCAGGCAGGTAATTATGTTATAATTACATACCTATACATAAGTACATCATAATACAATGTGTGCAGAATTTATGTGTGTATAATATACGTATGTACATACATACGTACAAACAAAGATGAATCATTCGGGTTGACGCTGGGGTGCGGCGGGGGTGGAGGAAGGAGTGGGGGAGTAAACAAATGATAATTGGTACATATATCCGTATCTATGTAAATGTTATGTATATATATATACATATTATGAATACATATGTGTATGTAAACCCAATTCGAAATGCATATTACTAAAGCAAACCTGTGGGAATCCCCTGAAGTCTGTCAGGGAATGTACATACTATATAGGTATGTATATGAGGGTCAGGTTGAAATGTACGTACACATATAGATACGTAGTAGCCTCGTAAAGGGTTCTGTCCCTGCAATAAACACCGACCTATATAACCTTACCTATACGTACGTACCTACTGCATGTACTACGTACATTTAACTCGTGCCTTACGTTACGTTATACGTTATTATGCTACAAGTAACTGCGGGTTCTCTCTCCAGCTTGATCCTTCTACTCTCTCTTCCCTCATTCACTTTTACCCTTCATATCTATTCTACCGGGTACAATATCATCGTAATATACATTGCACTAAAAACATGAACAGAACCTGGAACTCTAATTCCCGTGGTATTCCTTATGAATTA
Organism: Athalia cordata; assembly: GCA_963932425.1. Classification (NCBI taxonomy): domain Eukaryota; kingdom Metazoa; phylum Arthropoda; class Insecta; order Hymenoptera; family Athaliidae; genus Athalia; species Athalia cordata. The sequence continues at coordinate 6,799,955 of OZ010627.1, forward strand.
CATACGTATAATATCATGCATATATGCAAAAACATATGTCACGTTATAAATATTACGTCTGCATGTGATGAGGAAACTTTTGAACTCATCCTTTTCTGTTTTTTTTTTAACTTATTGTTCGGTTCTTTTTCTTCCCCAAACGAGATGATTCGAATATGTTTAGGATTTTTGAGGGCCAACGGAATTGGAATTTTCATTCGAAATTTTTTGCACCAAGTTACTAACGAGCCGAAGATAAGAAGAAAAAAGACAAACTAATAAATCCAAACGCTGTAATTAGTTAATTTGAAAAATTACTGTAAAAATGCCTTTTCTAATTTTCCGATCACTCGTTGATACTCTCAAATAGAAAAAAATCGCTTCCGAAATATTTATCAATGATTCAATTGATGATTGATAATTTTTTTTCCAATTAGAAGATTCTTTTTTCATGAACATGGAAAATAAATAACAGCAAATTCATTTAGGTCATGAGATAATCAAGCGATTATACGCACGTACCTACACACACCGTACATCTTTTAATTATGTACGTATTATAGTCATGTATTACCTAGGTATATATGTATATTATGTGTATAGAATTGCTGTTTCTCTATGTGTTGCTTTTGCTGGTTGGCCGAGATCGTTCTCGGTCGTTGAGCGATAAATAAACGATTAAACCGGTTTGCTTGGCCAGGAGATTTAGCCGAGGGGGTTAGTAGTAAGCTGCCCTCCTGGCTTGCAAGCTCATTCTTCCCCCCTTCTCCCCCTCCCAACTACTTCCTCACTTACAAATACATTACGAGCGTATAGGTGAATACGTACAATGTAATTGTACGTACGTATATACCTACACAATTTTCGCATATAATATGTGCAAGTTTTAGAGTAATTAAATGTTAACGGCCCGGCAATTAGGGGCAATAGGTATATAAATATATTTACCCACATGCTTATGTCGCACATTTATGTATATATATGTACGTACGTACGTCCCTTGAAACGGTGTCTCATTATATGCATATTCCAACCCCCACATATTTTATCATTTATACTTAATTATATCTAATAAAAACGATTAAAAATAGAATAATTAATTATTCCTGTATAATCCTACCGTTAATATAAATGTGAGAGTTTATATATTTAGATGTTTGTGACTCAATCGCGCAAACAACGGCTGAACGGATTTGGATGAAATTTGGCACACCGATAGTTTATAACCTGAATTAACACAGTGGATACTTTTCATCCTAGTAAATGACATGGCTCAACGACTGTTATCAATTATTCTATCAGTTTTTGCCACAGACGAGGTCGCGGGCGAAAGCCCGTAAAATATGAATTGTCATTCTCAGAACTTCCAGGTATTTTTTTCATTCGATTTTGGGAAAATAATACGAGACAATTGGACGATAACTCGATCACTTCAACAGATGGACCAATTCAGCTTGCCAATTCGTCTTCCTAAGGTCTAAACACGCCAGAAAAGTGTCCTACGATCGGTTTCAAAAATACTTCATTTTTGGCCCAAAAATTGAAAAAATCCAAAGGGGTATACCTTAGATTTTTGTCGATTTTGGGGTCAAAAATCAACATTTTTTTAAATCGATCGTATGACTCTTTTCTAACGTATTTTGACCTCAGGAACACCAATCTGCAAGCTAAATTGAGCTAGAAATAAATCCCATCGAGATATCCTTATTTTTTCACGTTTCGGAGCGATAAATTAGCGATAACTCAATCAATTTTATAGATAGATCAATTTAACTTGCAGATTCGTGTTCCTCAGGTCAAAATACGTCAGAAAAGTGTCCTACTATCGATTTAAAAAAATGTCGATTTTTGACCCCAAAATCGACAAAAATCTAAGGTATACCCCTTTGGATTTTTTCGATTTTTGGGCCAAAAATGAAGTATTTTTAAATTCGATTGCAGGACACTTTTCTGACGTATTTTGACGTGAGGAACACGAATCTGCAAGTTAAATTGATCTATCTATAAAATTGATTGAGTTATCGCTAATTTATCGCTCCGAAACGTGAAAAAATAAGGATATCTCGATGAGATTTATTCCTAACTTGATTCACTTGACGGAATCGTGTTCTTGAAGGTCAAAACATATTGTAACAAAACATTTCATACCATTTCACACCATTTCAGACCATTTCATGAGCATTCCAATAGTATTTCATATCATTTCAAAATTGAATGTCCCAAGTATTTCACAAGCGATTACCCCCTCGCTTTACATATATACTATGCAAAAAACGTCGCCAAATTCGCTTTACTTTACTTTCATCACTGGTGTGAAAAGTAAAGTTTTACTTTCGTCACCAGTATGGAAAGCTGAAAAATGCACTTTTTCACTTTCGTCACTAGTGTGGAAAGTGAATTTTTACTTCCGTCACTAGTGTGGAAAGTGAAAAAATGCACTTTTGCACTTTCGTCACTAGTGTGGAAAGTAAATTTTTACTTTCGTCACTAGTGTGGAAAGTGAAAAAATGCACTCTTGCACTTTCGTCACTAGTGTGGAAAGTAAATTTTTACTTTCGTCACTAGTGTGGAAAGTAAATTTTTACTTTCGTCACTAGTGTGGAAAGTGAAAAAATGCACTTTTGCACTTTCGTCACTAGTGTGGAAAGTAAATTTTTACTTTCGTCACTAGTGTGGAAAGTGAAAAAATGCACTTTTGCACTTTTGTCACTAGTGTGGAAAGTAAAGTTTTACTTTTGTCACTAGTAGGGAAAGCTGAGAAATGCTTTACTTTACTTTCGTCACTAGTGTGAAAAAGTATCTTCCCTCACTAATGAGGAAAAGAATTTTCCCTTCCTAGGGAGGTAATATCCTTTTCCAGGTAAAATCTTTTTCCGCACTTCATTACCAAAAAGATAGATAGGAAAGGAGGGGAAAATCCATTTTTGCCCTAGGGAGGTAATATTATCTCCCTAGTGAGGTAATGAAGTCCACGCGAGAATTGACCAATTTCGATAACTCGATCAATTTTCTAGATAGATCAATTTAGCTTTCGGATTCGAATTCCTGGGGTCAAAATACGTCAGAAAAGTGTCCTACGATCGATTTTAAAAATACTTCATTTTTGGCCCAAAAATCGAAAAAATCCAAAGGATTTAAGGACCTTAGATTTTTGTCGATTTTGGGGTTAAAAATCAACATTTTTTTAAATCGATGGTAGGACACTTTCCTTACGTATTTTGACCTCAGGAACACGAATACACCGATTAAATTGAGCTAGAAAAATATCCCATCGAGAAATCTAGATTTTTTCACTTTTCAAGACGATAAATTGGCGATAACTCGATCAATTTTATAGATAGATCAATTTAACTTGCAGATTCGTGTTTCTGAGGTCAAAATACGTCAGAAAAGGTCCCTCCCATCGATTTAAAAAAATGTCGATTTTTGACTCCAAAATCGACAAAAATCTAAGGTATACCCCTTTGGATTTTTTCGATTTTGGGGTGAAAAATGAAGTATTTTTTAAATTGATCGTAGGACACTTCTCTGACGTATTTTGACCTCAGGAACACGAATCTGCAAGTTAAATTGATCTTTCTATCAAATTGATCGAGTTATCGCCAATTTATCGGTCTGAAAAGTGAAAAAATGAAGATATCTTGATGGGATTCATTCCTTGCTTAATTTAATCGACGAATTCCCGTTTCTGAGGTCAAAATACGTGAGAAAAGTGTCTTACGATCGATTTAAAAAAATCTTGATTTTTTACCCCAAAATCGACAAAAATCTGAGGTATATCAGAAATCCTTGCGAAGATATCGGTCATATCGTATCACAACTTCAGAAATTTTCGAGTCAAGTAAAAAAAAACTAGATTGCGCGAATAAAAAGTGAATAAATAACAAAGAAAAAACGAAAAACAAGAAGAAGAAGAAGAAGAAGCGACGTTAGATTTGTCTTTGGAGAACAGGTATAAGGGGGTTCGCGCCCGGATGTCGCTTGATATAATCCCTAAAACTTTACACGTATATCTTTTCTCTTTTCCAAAAACTTCATTTCACCATATAGCATATAAGGCTCGTGTCTCAGTACATATACATAAGTATATACATATGTACATACACATACTGAACTATGTAAGGTTCTTCTCACTAGAGTTTTTCGATCGAACACCTTTGCTTTTGCAATCGCGACCTTCTTGGCGTTTTTTTTCTTATCTTTTTTCAAAGAATCTTTATTCGGCTATCTCATTTTACTTTTTGCCTCTAGAATCTATTGGTTAGTTCGTTTACATTGACTTACAGAAAAAAAAAAAAAACGAAAAGAGAAATGAATCAAAGAAATTGCAGTACGATTCGATATCGATTTTTTGTCTTTCTTTTTTTTCTTTCTTTTTCAATTTACTTTGGGAACGTTAAACTCTACGGAGGTTGCCCGACTACATACAATATAGAGTAACGGTTGAACAGCATGTTGCAAGGCAGGTGCAGCAATTTGAACTGTACAATTTTCTACGAGTTTGTGGCAATTTCTCTGTCACACGTATAATACAAATAACTTCACAATCCACGGGATTTTTTAACAGTTTAACGGTTTTAATTTGAACTTAAAAATGTTTTTTTTCTTTCTTCATTTCTTTTTCTTCTTTTTCTTTTCTAATATGGAGATTCTCTCGTTACGATTCACCTGTCCATCTCACAGCTGTTGAGAAACGAAAAAAAAAAAATTCAATTTCGAATGGGGAAAAGAGCTACAGTTTTTTTGTTAGTTAATTTTTTTTCTCATCCTTCGAACCACCAGCTGACCCCATATTATGATGATGATCAACAGTCTTCGAGTATGTTGCGGATATAATTTTTAATTTCCTTTTTTCCGTTCGGTTCCAAATATCAAAAATCTTCATCAATCAAGCGAATTGGAATTCAACAGCAGATATTTCGCCAGGTACTGGTTTATAGTTTATAAAAGTGACTCTGTTAAAAATAGCTACTGTAGAGGTGAGCCATATGTACGTGCTCGGTAAACCGATTCGGTTGAATTGGAAGCTGGGAATGTAGCTGCCACCGATGAATTCATCTCCGAAATTCAAGCGGGATAGTCTAGACGCGATGGTTATACCAATAACTAATCAATTATACTGACAACCTCCAGATAGCAGTCAATATTTCAAGGGACTTTTTACTAGTTCGGATTACTCCGCACTGCTGTAACCCGCGTATATAACGAAACGATGAATATAAGTTTCGTGCAACTCCAACACCGCTTTCAAGCTGCTGCACATGGTGATTAAGCGAAAATGTTTTTAGTTTTTTTTTTATTCACTCGAAACGAATCCCTCAATTTTTCGATTCAGGTGAAACGTATAGATAGAAAGAAGAAAACAAAAAAACAGCTAGACAATTTGAGTTGAAATTTTTTTTTGTTCCATTCGAGTTCTACAATACACCATAAGAATTCAAAGTTGTAGGATATCTTTTTTGGCTCGTTCTATTTTAGTATGTTGGTTCAAAAATTAAAAATTGTTCCTTTTTTAACTGTTGCAGTGGAGTTCGCCTTTATTTCGGTAAAATTCGGATGTAATTTTGAGAATTTGTGATTGCGCTGCAGGCTATTGAAATTTCAAGGTGTTTGTCGCAAGCTCTAGATTCCAACTCTCTTTAAGTTTAGTGTATAAGGTATGCGAAAAGTGCTTTTCAAAGATAAAGCTAACCTCTTGAATATTCAAAATTCTACTACCACGTCCCGTTGACCCTGTACGGGCTCTCCACCTCGAGGCTTATCAGATATTCAAATTCTAAGCCAACAGCTTCCTAGATGGCTGTATACACCTAGGCTATAGTAGCCAAAGCTTTTCCGAAAGCTCGCGAAAGAGTAAGAGAGACAGAGAGAGAGAGAAACAGAGAGGGATGGAGGAAGAGATTGTTCCGAAGTACCTTGAACGCGAAGCTCCCGGGGGGCAGTCTCCAAATTGTAACTAACATCAACAGTGGTATAGTTTGCTAATACAAATATTCTCAACAGAGTTACTTGTCCAACATTATTACATACGTGTACATACGTATGGTAATGATATAGGTACGCAAATAAAACGATTAATTGACCCATAGGGAATCAAAGAACCAGGAACTAGGAACTAGGAGCTTTGATTGAGTGAGGTATGCAGATTATACTGCGTGTTCTGCACCTTCGTTAGACTAAAATTGGAACAATCTTTTTCCGGCGTTTTCAAGCTCTTCAAAAAAATTTGTACCCCGTACAAAATTTTCGATCCCAGACGCCGATTATAACTTACGAAATGTGCTTTGTCCAGATCTTTATTTCTCCAAATACCAGATCCTTTTAGAACAAAATCAGGGGGTGTGCGATATGATCCTCTCGTGAAACTTGAAAGAGCGAGAGGGAAAGATTCTTTTGACGAGATTTTTTTCTTTACCCCAGCGCCGAAATTCCCTGCAGTATTTTGATGAGGTGAGAACTTCAACTTTGGAAAAAAAGGGTCTTGCCAAATCTTTGTTTGGAATCTTATTCGAGCCACACTTTTTTCTATCGACAAAATAAAAAAAGGAAAGAAGAGAAAGAAAAATCTCCGTGGGATGTGAATCGCGAAAAGTACGTTGATAGGTGAATGGGAAACAGCGAAAATGAAAGAAAAAATAAATGAACGAATAAAAAAGAAAAACGTAAAACGGAATCGACGTAGGCGAGCGAACGTATCGATGAAATTTCCACTGACGAAAATAAAATGCGAAAACTTGAGCGGAATAGATAGAAAGAAGAGCAAAAAAAAATAAGACAGACAACCGATAAAAGTTAACGCTTGATATTCAATTTGAACATATCTACATCAAGGTATACCTATAATTAACAATCCGCGCTTTTTGCTCGTAACTACAGTTTCCAAATAAAAAAGATAAATTCTAGAGCACCGTATGAATGAAAATAAATGAATAAATGAAATTTCAAAGAATGAGGGAAAATAAAGACTACGAAATTGTGATAATATCGTAGAAAAAACATTGTAACTATGTCGTAGATATACATATTACAAAATGGGGTTTTGGATGTGGGTCTTTCGCATCTCGCGATGTGCTGTTATACGTTAACGAGACTTTTGGTTGGGTGAGGTTAGGTTTGTTACGATATACTTTTAGATCGTACTCAACGCGACCAGACGATAAAAGAGAGATTCGAGAGATGGGTTAGGTAATTGGACGAAGAACAGCTGCAAGGGATGATGATAAGTATATAAATTGAAGAAAGCTCGATACGGTTAGGGCTCTAATCTTTTTTCTTTTTACACATGTCTATCATCGTGCCTCGTTCTTCTCTTCGCCAAAACTTGAACCAAACGAATCAATTTCCAAAATTTTATAAATCTCAATAATCAAGTGCGCAGAGAACTTTGTTTTCCACTTTTTTTTCGTCATTAAAATGTCTACGTAGTAAGCGTGAATTAAATAAATGGAAAAAGCGTAGTTTTCACACCTCCTTGTTACAAATTTGTTAATTAGAAGACGAAAAACAAAACTTAATTATGTAGGATTAACAAAGTGGTAAAATTTTGTCGATGACTTCACTGATGAAAAACTACCTCGTACATGTTCAATTTACGAAATAAAATTTAATTCTCCAACCTGCTACTTTTATTTCTAACCTCAGCCGTATAAATTTGCTTATTTTTGTTTTGTTTGAAAATGTTCTTTTGGAATTGAATTTTGAGAATTCTGATTTATCTGTATTACTAATCGGATTTGGGTAACGTATTTTTTCTATTTTTCTTTTCCCTCTCGTTTCAGCTGCGCGTCTGCGCTATTATTCAAAATGTCTTTACCAAATAAAAAAAAATACCACCCAGTAAAAAGGACTTTGACAAATGACAAGATTCATTACATACCAGGTATACGATCCTATGAAATAAGTTTTCAGTCAAATTATATATACTCGAAGCTTTTATAACGTGATAAAAAGTTTTATTTTGTACTTTTCTTTTTCAATCTGAAAATATTTTACGAGCGGTTCGGGTTTTTAACTGAATATTTTATGGGTCTGCGCTTTGGTGGAGTTTGAAATACCTAATTTTTTTGTATTTTTTTTTTTTCGCACCGATACTGGATTGCGAGATATGGATGACAGATTTTTCTCGGTGAACACAAACGCGGTAGTGACGTGTGCCGTAGAATTTTTTTGAAAATATATTTTCCTCTACGAAATTTGTGTTTTTTTTTATTTTTCATTCAGTCTTTGTTCCTCGTCAGAACGAATCTTTTGAAATCGGTTGGATGGGAATAGAAATTCGACATAGATGAATTAGATAGCTTTGAGCTTTCGATCTATCCTGCAGTACAGGTTGATTCGTATCTATATGTATATATGTAAAGCTTTCGAGTTAATTAATCTGGAATTGATGGAGCGATGAGAAAATGTCTTACCTGTATAAATAGCGATAAGTCTTCTCCCAAAAGCATGTCTCTACAAACGTCTTTCGCCGTGGTTTCCAAGGTCAAATATACGAGACTACTCTCTATTCCGGTGTGAACTCTGACCCAGCCACTTCCTACTCCACCAACATCCACCCCGACACCTGAATCCCATGAGGAATTGAAAGGTTCAAGTTGTAAGTTTGTTGTTGAGGAGTCATCGAAACTTTCACTTTTGTTACCGTTGTTCTTGTTGTTGTTGGTTTTATTTAAAGACATACTATTTGTACTTTTTATTGAATCCGAACTAAAACTTTCGCTGTTATCACCCGTTGATGATCCGTTATTGATTTCTCTTTCCACGTCGAATTTACTTATCGTACGGTTAAGGTCTGCTAAGATCCTTTTTTCCAGTATCGTTTGACTGGGTTCTTCAATAGTTGAAAAATTCGACGACGATTCGAGCACCCTTTCATCAGCTTTTCGAAAATGTGAATCACCTTTTTTTGCGGTTAATTCTTCTGTCTCCGTAACGTGAACTTCAACCACTCTTGAAACGGGTTCGAAAATTCGATTTACTTTTTGAACTCCTCTTAAATTTTCTTCTACTTCTAATTCTTCTTCTTCTCCTCCTTTTTCTTTTTCTTCTTCTTCTTCTTCTTCGTATACTTTTTGTTTATCGTTTTCTAGGTAAAACTTCGAACCTTTTTCTTTCTTCTTGACGGTATCGCTCCTCTTTTTTTCTACCTTTAAAAAACTCGCCTCGCTACAACTATCTCGGAAGTTACCACCCTGGTAAAAATTTACTCTTGGTACCATCGTGAAGTTCTCGTTAACGTCCCTCCACGTTTTGGAAGCCGAGGATACCGAGGATTTGCTTGAAGTTTTTACTTTTTTACGTACAGTTCTCGGCTTATCTTCGTTACTCGTAATTAATTTTGATTGTTTTTGAATTAATCTTTCGCAGTAATCGCGAGAGAACGTAAATTTACTGTTGTCCGATTTAATATTTCTCAAATCTTCGGTAAATTCACGTTTTATAATGTTTTGTGAATTTTTTTTTCTCTGTAATTTTGACACCTGGGAATAACCTGAGACTGTCCCGGCAGGATTTTCGCTTTCGGAAAGTTTTGTCGAAAACTTTTCAAAAGGCTTTCGCTCTAGCCCGACGCATTCCAGATCAACCTCATCCCCCTCCTCCTCCTTCTTTTCATCCTTCTCATCCTTCTTCTTATTTTTTTTCTTATCCTCATACCCTTCTCTCTGCTGTTTTAAGTTCCTCAAGAAATCCTTCGACTCTTTGGATCCTTTCGAATGCGATCTTTTAGACCTTTGCTGAAACTTTTCGTAATTCGCTAGGATCCTCTGATTCAACTCGTGTATCAACTCCAGCCTTTTAGATATCGAATCGTTAGTTTTATCTACTTTTTCCTTAAACGTTTTAGGACGAGACGATATTTTCTCTCCCTTATTACTTCTAGCAGTCAACAATAATCTCTGATATTGAGAAAACGACGACGTTCCCGGCGCACTTTCTATATCCTTCCCCCGAATTTTTCCCTTATTTTTACAATCCTCCCGATTTCTCGGCTTATTTGGCACGCCGATTTCGTACTTCGAGTCGCTTTTTATAACATTTTCATCTTCATCATCGTCCAAATCTTTATCCTTACCATTTCTACCAACGTACCAATTTGAAGATCTTTTATCCGAATTACCATATCGATAATTCGACCCCCCTTCTTTCGTCAATTCAAAACCAGCCCTAAGATCAATTCTCGGACTCGATCCGCTGCTCAAACTTATTTTTTCATTCGTATCCCAATCTTCCGAATTAAAGTGTCTCGATTGATCCAATCGATCTTCTTCACATTTCTTTTCTCTAACATTTTTTAAACTCACTATTGGACACAAGCCCAATTTTTGATTAAGGTCACGTATTTCATCACCCCTGATCGGTAATTCGTGGTCCAAAACATTATCCTTCGGATGCAGACCACGAGTCGATGAAAGTCTTCTGGATCTTCTTAACTTTGAAGATTGATGAACGGATTGTTGGGAAGTCAAATTTGAATTTTCCGTTGCGTTGAAGACGACCATATTGCGCTGAACTTGGAATCTGAAATTAAAAAAAAAAATTTCATACTCTCAGTCCTCTCAATTTTGACTCACGGAAAAAAAAAAATGAAACGTCGGTCACATTTCACCAAAACTCCTGAGTTTTTTTTTCGTGCTACGGGGTTAAAATATATTCACGGTGTGCAAGGAATCATCGCCACCACGGACGGCAACCATCAGGTATAATATGTGTACAGGACGTTCGGATTTATGGCGATCAAGATAACCGATTGCCGATTGATATTCCGGTCATGTGTGAGTGTAGCTATAGGCAAAACTGTGACGAATCACCATCCCTCTGTAGCTACAGTAAAGCTGTTGCCCAGCCTCCTATATGATACACGTTTTTTCGTTTTCAGCTAAAATCGTAGCGATTTTTTCCCCGTCACTTTTCTTTGCCTTCAATTTTTTGAGATCAGGTGTTTCGGAATTGATTCAAATTCTTTTTTTTTTACATCTTTCCACGAGTCATCGAATGTTTTTTAAACGTCTGAACGACTTTTTCAAATTGTAAACGGACGGGGATAATATATTTTTAAGGAACTTTCTCACGGGTAATTTTTTATCCCGGGATATAAAGTACGTACGCTCGATGTGTTTCGCGTTTTGCTACATGTGTATGTATATAGTATTAGTATATATATTACACGTATGTATATTCGTTACACGAGATGGGCGTAAATACGACATATGTGTGTGAGTTCCGGCCTGACATCCGGAAAGACGAGAGTAGCCAGAAACAGCGTATACATTTATTGCGTAAATGGAAAGAGGAAGAGGGGTTCCTATATATTACATACCTATATACCCATATACATATATGTATATAGATTGCTATGTATGCGCAGTATAGTGTCGCCTAAGGGCATAAATTCTGCAAATATGGCGATAAATTCATACCTTTTGCAGCAGAAAATGATAAATAAACGGCACGCTTTTTATATATATATAAATTTTTTTTTTTTTTCGCCTCCACCTACTCATACTAGGTAGGTATATATATTTCGATGAATCGGTCCGCGAGGATGAGGACGGAATTTTTTTTTCTATAACTGCAGGGTGAAATGTAAATCTCAAAATCTTGTTTCTTTTTTTTTTGGTTTTTCCTTTTTTCATTTTCCAACCGTATTTAAGTGAACAATTTTATTGATCGGGTTAATTATTTTAAGAACTGTTTTAAAGAATTTCATTTGATACTTTTAACCTGTTGAAAAGCTCATTCGTTTTATGCGCATAGATACTTAAATGTAAATGTACGTACGTACGTGTACATTTATAAAATATACACTTGGCTTTAAACATCGAACGTTCTACAGTGCGTGACCAAATTCCCCGTCACGTATCCTGTCTGTCAGGTTTACAAGGTATACGCACCTAAACACACTTCGTAGAATAAAACTGAATAAGAATTTTTTTGACTTTTTGTACAAATTCTTGTACCTATTTATAAATGTCTGTAGGAAATTTTTTTGACTCATTCACAAACTTCGAAATTTGAAAGAAAGTTAAAAAATGAAATGAAATAAATTGGAACTAAAAATTTTTCTCATCGTCTCGTTACAAGATTTTGGAACCAAAGAAATAATTTCAGAAATTTAGTATCTTGTATATTACGGATTTCCTTTTTTTTTTTTTAATCACAGTTATTCGATATATTTATTTCTCTATATGCCACATGGGCATGTATACATCTCTCTAATTTTGATGTAAATATTATAAAACGGCACATCCGACTTATTGTGCGCTCACGAGCGGAAAAATAATTGAACTACATATATATTCACACCTGTATATGTGTGTATAAGGTAGGAACGAAAAACATGAAAAAAGCAAGCAAGAAATATGATATAAAAACAGCAAAAAAAAAAAGAAACAGAAAAAACGTAGAGGGATTGCACACTCGGTAGCTAATAATTTTACGTCAGAGATAGGTCTGGGGTAAACAGGTACCATACATGACGCAGCGACGGTGGGATTTTTTTTTTTACAAACACTGCGTCAAAAAAAAATTTCGTTTTTCATTTCTATACTTGACTTTTTTGCACAGGTATGCGTACGACGTGCTACGTACTTTATGAATAACGAAAAACGAATGAAGAGAGAAACCAAATTTTCTCAGATTTTCTTCAAAGTTGAAATTTGCCTTTCGTTTTGTGCTTTAGTTTTTTTTTTTTTCTTTTACAAGTAACCCGTACCTATACCTGTTTTATGCAATTTTCAGAAACTAGAAAAAGAGAAAAAAAAAATTTAGAAAGCTTTTCTGACGATGCGTTTTGTTCCGTAGCGAATGTTTTTGAAGGTATACGTATGAATGAATAATTTAAATTCGAATAATTGCATCGCAACCAACTTCAGCTAGCGACCTACCCACACATGAATACAATACGTAGGTACTAGCTTTACCGAGCTTTTCAGCCTTTATGCACTTGCAAGGTACAGAGAGGCGGGATAATATCATGGAAAGAGGAATAAGAAAAATGGAAAAATCTGGAAGTTGAAGAAAAAATAATAAAACCATATCGTTACGATAATGATGGCACTAGCAATAATAACAACAACAACAACGATAATAATAACAATAATAATAATAATGATAAGAGGAAGACGAAGAAGTAGAACATATTTAGTAACAGAAACTGCAGGAGCTTCTTCAAATCGTGGCGAAGAAAAAACGGTCAATACAATTTCCAGGAACATAAAATTGTTTTTCTTCTTCTTTTTTTTATTTGTTATAATTTGTTTGTAACAAAGGAAGTAGAACAGTGGATGGGGATAGTGGTGAAAATTTGTTCTGCAGCAAAGATATGAATTTATGCTTTTCCGAGATTAAATTATGGATCGGAAAATACGGGGTAATCTTAAGAGCTGATACGTTATTCCATTATGAGATATGAGCATATTGTACTTCAATCTAATTTTCGATACAAGATGGCCGATCTCAATATTTTATGGCTTTACTATGTACTATGCATTTATAATAAGAAACTGTCGCACGTAGCGCCCATATATGCTGAAGGTTTACGTAGATTATTATATACGATAATTTTATTTTATCTATAGGATATACACATACGTGGTTTTGATTAGAGACGGGGTATACAATTATTACTTGAAAGCTCGTTACTTTTTACTTGAATAAAACGTATATGTACATTTATAATAGAATTCTCTATTCTTCAAAGAAATTTCAATGGGGATTATAGTAATTGGACACGGTGTAGCAAGTAAATTTACAGATATAAAACTTGTACTGCGAAATTTATTATCATTATTTATAACTGCAGATTGAAAATAACGAAGAGAAATACATGGCAGTTTGTACACCTTGTAAAACTTTTCAGTAATTATTTTACACACGCATAAAATAATTCCTCAGCTTCATAAATTTGGTACGATAATTTTTGATCATGCAATAATTTTCACCGATTTTTTCGGTGAGCACGTCAGGGACTGGAAATTGAAGAATAAATTTTTCAATTCTTGCAATCTAAATTTATATTTCTTAAAAAAATTTAATACGAATTCGAATTAGCGAGATGAAGATAACGAAATGTTACGAGAATGAAAGGTTCTGTGCTGAAGATTTTTTAAATAATTATCATTGTTACTTCTACGTAATCCTTGCCTCATAAATTACACATATATGTAGACATACGCATGCTGCATGCGAATAGAATAATAGCCATTATATCACAGATCCCAGGACCCGCAATAAAAACCGCTTACCTACATACCCGGTTTATAATAAATTTGAACCTTCCACGGTCATATGCACAACCACCAGCGGAAACATCCAACTTTTACTCATATTTAATTTCAACGTAAACGTTGGGCCATTTTGTTATCTAATAATTTCAAGTCGATTCGATTCTGATTTTTTATTTTCCAATATAATCAATTGCTCGTCTTTATACTTCTCTTCCGATCGCATGAATTGGTTTCCATTAATTCGTTTTTCGTACATCAAAAAAGATAAAAAAAAATGAATAAATAATTGTTCCTTACCTCCTTCAATCCGTGACACGTTTATATCCTTTCCAATAATATCGATTCCAAGGTAAAAATTGATCTAATAAAAAAAATAGGGTTCACCACACCACACCGATTTTTGAACGTAATTAATGCACTTCGGCGTAAGAATTATTTCGATTTATTCAATCGGCCGTTCGAAAAAGGAAACACCAAATAAATGAGAGAAAAACTGTTAAAGATGAACCGCAGAATATCGATACAGGTATGTAGCAGAAATAATTTCATTCACGCACGCGGTATATTACCTTTCGGTACGCACGGCAATCAACGACTGACATCGGACAGACAACAGCCAACAGGAACAGAGCTCAGCATAATATTATTCGGTCTTTCGTGGATCGGATCGTATCCTCTATTCGCTCTTCACCTGTTGTTGGTGTTGTTAGCTTCGGCACAAGGGTCAGGTTATAACGTATAGTGCGGTGCGAGCCGGACTGACGAACGGCCAGCCAGTATCTGTAGGGATTCTCACGTGTTTAACTTCTCAGGTGCGTTCAGGTGCATCGCCAGGTGGTTTTCACTGCCGTTGGCTGCTGCTGCGTAGAAAGAAACGGAAGGAAACTCCCCCTAATAAGCCGAGCTACAGGTAGATATATTTTTTAAGTCCCTTTAAGTTCTCACTTTAAATATGTTCTTCCTAAAATTCGAAGTCACGATTTTCTTGTTCTTATTTTATGACGTGTACGATAATTTTTTTTTTGTTGATTTTTTGATTTTTCCTATGAGAAAACTCAAAATTGAAGAATCAATTTCTTTCCACCACTGATTTTGATTACTTCCAATCGGTGAAAAAAATGGATGGAAAAATATGGTGTGAGAAAAATTCGTTGTAGTTTTCAAAATTGAAACTGTAAAATTTATATAACCTACTTTATACGTAGGTGTAACGTTCTTCGCGGTTTCTGTAGATATACGTACCCTACGCCACGTATAGAGCGTGGCCATTGGCCCTTGTTTACGAGTAATAAAGCCAAGCCAACTAGGGTGTATTACACGTGTATTTGTCGTCGTTGTGTCGTCGAACGAGGGTTAGTTTCACCTCGTAAAAGGAGTAACAAAATTCTAATTCACCTGGTCCTGATATTGTCTCTGAATGGAGTCCCGACTCATCTATAGATGCAGGACAAAAAACGACCGAAAATTTTTTAGAAACTCGGCTCAAAAAATGATCTTCGTCTTTTTAAATTCCGACCAAAAAGCCAAAAAAAAAAGACCCAAATCATTCTCCTGGATTTATTAAATTCGATTTACACGTTATGAAATTTTTGAGTTGCCTCGAGCGCGTTTAAAAAATGAAGAGAAAAAAAAAAATTACAACAAATCGCAGATCTTCCTCTGTATAATTTAAATGACCCGTCCCAGCGTGTAATATGGGATATGGAATACGTAACGACGATCATGGGCCTGTTATAAGGTTTACATCGTATTGCGCGCACGCTTTAAGTTTCCCACGTTTATTCTGAAGATATACGCACCGGAAATGCGTACATACGTATAATAATATCTGT
Organism: Athalia cordata; assembly: GCA_963932425.1. Lineage (NCBI taxonomy): Eukaryota > Metazoa > Arthropoda > Insecta > Hymenoptera > Athaliidae > Athalia > Athalia cordata. Next base: position 6,815,991 of record OZ010627.1, read on the forward strand.
ACACATACCTGCAGTCTACCACATGCAATCTAGCGCGGCTACCGATTTACTTTCACGTTTTTAGCGTCACACATTATAATCACAATCGTTGTCGTTGTCGTCTTCGTGTACTCGCACACAAATTCAGGACGTGCACTCGACCCTTCGCTTTTTTTTTTGTACACTGCAACACGTAGGTATATACCTCAGGAATAAGAGTCCACGTTTTTTTATCTTCTGTCTTTTTTGTTTTTTTTGTTAGACGACTATTTTGCCCCTCATCATCTATACTCACGACGCCCATCTATAGCTAAGCGTGTTATACATTCGTGAAATTCATTCAATGCCCACTAGACCGATTCACCCTATGCCTCTTCATATGTAGATAAACGGTTTGAAATTATAACAGAGTTCTCTTCCTGTAGGGCGTGGTAGAAATCCGATACGAAATTCTCGTTGCGACGACGAAAAAAAAATAAAAATGAAGAAAGAAAATTGTTGGGCACAACGTATGTCGTGTTATTCATTCATTTGTTTATTCATTGTTGCTGTTTTTTTTATTGGTGGATCGGATCGGTTGATTCAAATTTGGTTGGATTTGTTTAATATCAGTCGATGATCGTTTCGCGTGATATATGAGGTGTTATTAGATTCGGTTTCGAACCTAAATCAGAATTATGTAAGCCCGTGATGAATCCTCTCTATAGCTGCGAAATAACCTAACTCAAATTGGGAAACGGTAAGGTCTCTGGGGAGCTAATTAATCCGGATGAACTGAAATGTTTGCCTAGAAACTAACAGGCTAGCTGCTGAATACCTCGTCAAATTCGCTTCGAATATCTTCGATTGGTATAACAAACGTCAGAAACTATACTGTACTGTACATATAGTACGTTGAATTATGCAAGATCCCATAGATCCTGTATGGGACAAAATTTGCCCTGAAAAATTCCGTCATTGTTTTTTCCGATCACATACCGAGGAAACTATTCTTTCTCGATACATACCTACTTTTTCGTTGTCATTTTTTTGAAAATCTGATGCATTAAAAAATTTTTTTTTTGCACATAGAAGAAATCTCGTACTTGAGTTTTTCTTTCTTTAGCTTCGTGTGATTACGATTTTGAAAATTTAAAAGCGAAAGATTCTGCTCCCATGCGTCAATGCCCCTGTTAGATATTGGCCGCCATTGTATTCCCATGGGTTAAGAAAAGTAAAGTTTTTGATCGAGTTCGAATTTCCTCGACCCTCTTGGTGGTTTCGGTTGACCGAACGTGAAGTTTCAAAACACGCTCTTGCTTCTTATTCCTTTTCGTTATTAATAATAAAAGAAAAAAAAAAAAAAGCAAAAGAAAAGGGAAAAATTGAAAAAGTAAAAAGAGAGTAAAAAAAAAAGACTCGTCGTTCAATTGTGCGAGGGGTGCAGGCTCTCGGGATTAAAAGAAAATCACCAACCACCGCAGCAAATATGTATTAGATATTTGAGGAGTTTCTTTTTAATTACCCATCACCCCCCTTACCCCTTCGACCTTTACTTGATCCTTATAACCTCTTCTGAAGACCCTGAAAAAATCGTATTTATATTCAAAGTCAAATATAGGTATACGTACATAATAATGTAAGGCGAAAGAATGAAGGCGAAGAATGGCAATTAAAAAACAAAAAAAATATTCTTCTTTAAACAAAAGCAGCCGTACCTGGAACTGAAAAATGGAGAATCCAATTTTTCTTCTATACATGCAACGGGTGAAATAATTTTTTTTCCCCTCCTCCATTGTGTAATTTATATTTTGAACTATATTTTTATTGTTGCACGCGTACACTATTGTTGTAATATAGATACGTGTCTGTGACGATGAAATTAATTGAAAAAAAAAAACATGTAAAAACCATAAGCAAAGAGAAAAGAAAAGAGAAGAGAATAAGGAGAGGAGGTAGAGGATGAAGAAAACGAATGGAAATGACGATCCAATTATAACTCCTGTAGGTGTATATGGAGTAATGATGTTCTTTTGTCTTTGAAAATTTATCGCTATGGAGGCGATTCATTTTTTTTTTTTTGTCATTCGATATAATACCGATAATTTATATCAGCTGGAGTAGTAATTATATATATGTATATGTGTACTTACGTACCATTGTCACTTTCCTTATTGAAAATCTCTCTTAATTACCTCTATTCAACCTGAATCGAAAATATATAGAATAACCCCTTTCCGCAGCTCCTTTGAAAAAAAAACTAACTAGAATAAAAAAAAGCAAAAACTTTCTCAACTCCCTATCTCTCTTTTTTTTTCATCTCCTTATCGTCTTTATTTCAAGTTTGATATTATTCTTCTTCAAATCGTTTTCTCTCATTATTCTTTATTTCCTTCCTTCTTTCTTTCTTTCTTTCTTTCTTCTTCTTCTCTTTCGTCGATGCACTTCCGGTAACCTTCTGAGAAATATCATCGTAATGGGTATATAATATTATACGTATACGTGCTCAACGTAATTAGGTTATATATATTGGAAGGTAAAGATGCCCTTCGCACAAAGACTTTAGTTCACTTGAAAAGAATCGAGTGAAATTACCTCCCCGTCAGCATATCCTCCTCACACACATTCATATCTTATATTCCCATTAAAGAACACGACGGGCCCCTATAGTAAGGCCCACACCCTCGTGATTCTTACCACTTCCCGGATGAGACGCAGGTTACACACATATATAATGTATAAATATTTAAGTATACATGCATGTACACTGCATTATAATACATGAAGAGCGCAATTCACCGTTCCGTAAAGTTTAAAAAAAAAATGTGGTTTGTGTCCCGAAAAAAATGAAAAAAACTGAGATTCTAAGATCGCGTCTGTACCAATTTTGATGAAAACTGAAATAAGATTTCTGGGATCTACAGCTTTACTCGGTGGAAAAAAAAAATCGCGTTCGGTTTTGAGCAGATTTTTTAAAAAAGATTTTTCGAAAGTTTGTAGTGTGAAAATGATTTTCTTTCTTTTCTTTTCATTTATTTTTTTTTTTGTAAATGCTGAGCAAGTATAGGTACGTACTAAATATGTATATATATATATGCCTAATACATACATCGTATGTAATAAAACGCTGAATTTGAAAGGTGGGCAGAAGCATCGTCCGCATTGCGGTGCGTAGGAATACGCGCGGCACAGAACGACGCTGTGTGCATGACAATAGGCTTTCTTCGAGATTTACCGCTTGGATTGGGTATATGTAAGGAGAATCAGATAGAGAGATAAAAAAAAGAAGAAGAAGAAGAAAAAGGAATCGAGATTTTCGTATTATATTATATCTGAAATGGCCGGCATATAACAGAAGCCGCGGAAGAAATATCAAGAAATATATAGGTAAGTAACATTATACAATGGCGGGCGTATGAGCTGAGGCTGAACTAATTTTGCACCGTAGTTACTGGAGAATGATTCTTTTCTTTTTTTTTTAATATTAAATTTATCCCAACCTATTCTGTACCTGAAATTATGAGTCGGACCTGATCGGAAAAACCGATCGGGATTTGCTGGTTGCCGAAAAATTGTTCAGGTCCCGCGATGAGGACGTTAATTTTTTCATGTCTCCTTGAAAATTATGTTTGTCTTTTTAACGCAGCGGGTCTTCTGTAAGTGGTTATCTTTTTTCTTCCTTTTGTACCTTCTAATTTCGTCATTTCTTTCTTACAGCTTCGCGGTTGTATAAACCTTGGAGTATTTGGGCGGGTATGATAAAACCTGCTGCAGACGACAGAAGAAGAAAAAGCTTATATATATAAAATGTCTGCAGCGTGCAATGTTGGTACAGCTATAAGCGACGACACGGCGGTTGCAATTCATTACGGAAGAGGGTTGGGAAAAATAAAAAGAAAACGGAGGAAAAAATAAGGTAAATAAAATAAAACAATGGAACACCCGAAACACCGGAAAACGTTCTCCGCCCTCCATCTTATTTCACTCGCCCTGCTCCAGCGGCGCATCCTCATCCAGTATGCTGGTGCTTCCGACTTGGAAGGAATTCCAGAGATTCTAAGGTATTTATATATACTTATATATATAATACTTTTATACATAGATGTAGCTCCGTATGTATGTGTATACTTTTTCTACCGGGAGACTGTGAGCATTCCATGGTGCATTTTTCGAAAATTCTTCTTCGGGCCGCCATTGCACCCTGCATGCGAAAAGGGTTGGAACAAAAAATTCAACAGATTGACGTAAAAATCTACCCTTACAGAGTTCGCTCTACGTCGTAAAAATTCTTGGTTATAAAAATTTGCGTTATTTGATAAAAAAAAAATTTGTGTTTAAAAAAAAACAAGTGGTATAGATTCCATTTTTTTGAATAAAATCCCTCGGATATATTTATGTATCATGTGTACAGCTGGTTGTAACGGAAATGAAACGGAAATTGTGGCCGGGCAAAAAGTGGCGCGAATTTATTTCGGACCACCATACATACAGGCACGTACAAAATTATATCTACGTATATCTACTTCCCCCGTAAGTCATTTTGGTGTCCGTCGTTTGGGAATAAGAAAAATCACCGCACTCTACTTGCAAATGCTCTCTGTGATGAACCACCGATTGTATTTTGTTGTATCGTGGGGTTTGTTTGTTAATCGAATAAGGTCCCAGGCTTTTACTTTTTCGGAGTTCGAAATATTTTTAGTTACAATTTTCTTTTCTCATTTTTTCTTTTCACGACGGAAAAAAATAAATTTCGTACCCATGAATGGTTATCTCATCTAGTTTTTTTTGTCGGGTTTGAGACGCAGTGCGACAGACCCAAAAAACAACAAAAACAAAAATGATATCCCACAGGAAAACAGGATAAAAAATGAGAAAAAAAAAAAAACGGTGGAATACGAAGAAATGAATGAATAAAAATGGACGAAAGTAAACCGCAGAAAAACATCGGTATAAAATAAATAATTCGCGAAGCTTGTATACCTATACCATCGACTGACCTAGAACTGGGTAAACTATGTATAACTTGTACATCTCTATGATATATTCATAGACGTTCTTCCTCCCTCTTTTTCATCTTCAATAACTTTATTCATTTTTTTCACCTCTTTTCCATTTTCATATCCAGTATTTTCATGTGTTTTATTCGACGTTATTCGCGTCGCGTGATTTTCGGTTTTTTTAGTGCATCAAACGATCGGATTCCTTCATTGCACTTCCAGCTGCAGGATGCCGTGGTAAGAAAAAATTTCATAAGTTTTTTTTTGGTTGAAATTTTGATCTATTCCTACGCAGGTATGAAGTTCCAAGAAAAGAATAACTTGCTATCAACTTGGTGGAGAAAATGATAGAAAAAAAGTGAAAAATGCCTGTTTTGAGAATCATTCATCCAAAATCAAAATTGGACTGATTTTATTTCATGGATTTCATCATCACGCATTTTAGTGCTTGATAATCAGCATATTTCGTTTCAAATTTATTCATATACTGTGGTTGAATTAGACACACATGTTATCATAGGTAGACTTTACAGGAAACAGGATACGATATGATTATGTATAGGTACATCTACCGTAGCATATGTGAGATCGTTGTAAGAGGGAGGAAATATAAAGAACAAAGTGTGTGTAACGGGGGCTAAAGTAGGAAAACGGTCAACACGGGACCCCATACGAAGAAATCAGAAAGTCACTTCCCATAACGAAACGACATAAGGTATTCCGTTGGACAAACCAAAACTCTCCCCTGCAGAACTTTCGAGATACGCTTCGTAGCTCATGCATAGGATATAGGTAGGTATACCTATAATAACGGGCACCCCCGGAACGATCGAAGAAAAAATAAGGGCCGTCGTTTGGATTTTTTTCATTTTTTTTTTTTATCCCCTCCTTTTCTTATTCTCCTTTTTTTTCTACCTCTCGTTATATCATCCCGCGTCATTTTTTTATTCCCTTGCAATATTTTCAACGAGAAAAGACAAAGACGATGACTGCGATGACGACGACGATCGCGACGCGAGGGACGCGATGGTGAAATTTATTTCGCTCGACGCTTCATCACTCGTTAAAATTATAAATGCAATTAAAATTTGCCGAGTCGCGCCGCGAGTGTATAATATAGAAGGCATGGCGGTAGACGCTAGAGGATTTAAAACCTCCAACCTTCTCCACCCTCCCATTCGTCCCGCCACCTCCTCCCCCCCCCCCCCCCCCAACCATTACAACTCCCTCCGAGAGCGGAAAGGTCCTACGCAGCATCAGGCGCAAGCAGAGTTATAAGGATTAATTCAAACGGAACCCCAAAATCTTAACGAGCACGAAATTTCTAGTCGGTCTCTAGGTCCTGATGCTGTGCCGGGGCGGGTCTCCTACCGAACAACCCCGACAGAACTTGCGAATACACTGAAGGTTAAATTTGTATCCCTAAATCCCTTGACCCTTGACACACATAATTAGGTAGATATAACCGGAAAAGCCGTAGACGTTGTAAAATTGACAATGTACTCAAAATTTTCCATTTTCCATGTGAGGAGTTCATATTTGCTCAGTTTTCATAATTTAGGGCACGATTAAAAAATTCAAACATTCTTATAAACTCGGATACAATTAAACAATCGAATCCGGACTTCGCGGACGATCGTCGTCGTGTCTGTGTAAAAAAATTTCTTACCAACTGAAATTCGTGTGTTTTTCTCCGTTTTCCATGGGGCATATTTTTTTGAATATACGCAAAAAGAGATACGATTTTTCTTGTTCCTATTTTTCGACTGTGTCTCGATGTACATACATATACATTTGTTATATTTCATACATACGTATAGCTAGCTACCCTTTGCGTATAGCTTTCGGTATAAGGAGAAGAAACTCGACCTAATTTTATGCCCCCATAAATTCGAGGGGCGCGTGCTTTCGTCCTCCGTCTTCCCCCCACACCGCCTTTTTGCGCGGGTCTTTATAGTCTCTTTAATAATCCACGCAATGTGAATCCTGAAAATGAACCGTGCCGAGGGTTAAAATAAAAAAAATAAAAAAATAGAAGAAAAAAAAAATGTGTATATACCTTAAAACTACTAACCTTAATATACCGGCCGGGGTGAAGTAAGTACATAGGTGTATGTATACATAACCACAGAGTTCACGATTTTTGGAGTATATTTTGAGTTTCCCTGGGGGTAAACTAACTAATTATATCCGCTTTTCCGATTTTTTTTTTTTTTTTTACAAAAATAACATTTTGTAAACTACATATACGTGTGTATGTAACCTACATATTATCGTACAGCTGCTGCTTTTTTTTTTTTTTGGAAATTGGAAACAAAAAAAAATTGAATTATAAAAGTTATCCATTTATACATAATTGACTGACGCTAAATACCTACTCTCTGCATGTTCGTAAAAATCGTTAATGTTCTTCTGAAAATAAGCGAGCAAGCCGTTGCGCCTATTTTTGCATGATTTTGTTTCTCATTATATAAAACCCTCTTCTAATTTCATTAAATTTCACTTGTTTATTCATGTTTTTTAAATATTTCACTTTAATTTTTTGTTAATTTTTTTTTCGTGGTTTATACGAAAAAAAAAAAAAAAAAAATAAAGAGAAGCGAGTAAGGATTGAGCGAAGGCATCAATTTGTAACACGAAAAAAAATATACATAGATAAACGAATGAATAAATTAATGAGCAGAGAAAAAAAACAGAAAATCAAAAAAATGAAAACTGGATAAATCATGGGGAAATTGCGTACTACTGCCCCGTTACTGGCCGTCGTAAAGTGTTTTCATTCTATTTCACACCGAATCGAATTTTCTTTCCCCTCTTATCCTCTTTTCATCCCTTATAATATAATTTTCCTTTTTTTTTTCCTACTTTTATTCTTTTATTCATTTTCCTCTCATTTTCGCCCCGTCGGATCGACCTTATATGTGACCAGACCATCGTCTATCATAGATGACCACATTGAACTTTTTGACCGACAAAAAAGCTGGAACAAAAAAAAAAAGTGAAAAAATATCAAGAAAGAAAAGGGAAAGAATAAATTACTCGAATAAATGTTTAGCCTCATCTCATTATAATATAAGATAAGCAAATATTTGTCGAGTGCGAATTAAATTCTCATATGAATCTGCATCGGCAGCGGAAGTTCCTAGGTGGGGGATCAGATTCCCAAGTAGGTAAATTCTATGAAATGTTTGCACAAGTTCTGCGTGCATAGAAACTTTGTACACGGTTATAATATGGGTGTAGTGTAATCATTTCTCGTTGAATTGATGTAACGTGAGTAAAATTCAAACCAAACACATTATACACAAACTGAATACGTATAATACAAGATTATGTTATATGCATGTGTATATAATTAATCGCAGAGGTAGAAGATGTATAAATTTCTGTACTCGTGACGAAGATAAAAAAATTAGTTGCTTCAAGTTTGCAATATCAGCTGAGATAATTAATTGGGATGGGAAATTATATCTAATAATCCACGCCCAATTAGTGGAGATTCCGAAAACACGATTCGAACTTTGATATCGAAACGAAAAGCATTCGATTTTTATGTGTAAAAATTTCGTTGAACTTAAAAAAACTAATTTTCTCAACAAGTTATCGAATATTTCGCTGTTCGTGAATTTTGACGATGTATAAAGGGGGAAAAAGAATCAAACAAATCTGACCCATTCAAAGAAGCCACGAATCGCGTTCTCGAAACGTTCAGATTACGCGTAACCTATACAATGGTGCCCGTAAATCGTGATGGCATTTTTTTGTTCTCTTCTATTTTTTTATTTCCCCTACCCCTTCCATCGTTTCTAGTATTCGTTTGATCGCGATCGTATTGTTTCACCCTACAGATATATAGCAGCTGGGTGTTGCGTCGAAACGAGTTTATACAATGTAGAATCGAGTAATCAAATTTCTAACGGCAAAAAATTTCCCTATACATGAACGATCAACGCGCGCTTCGAAACTCGACGCGAATTATTTTTCGCGGAATATACACACAGAAGCTTTGTTCCGTATTAACGCAAAAGCTTTTCGACGAATTGAAAAAAAAAAACGAAACAAAATTCAATGTACGCCATTAAACGTATACGTCAAAAAAATAACCTTGTCGCAGAATAATGTTCGCTAATTTTTTTTCTTGTTACTTTTTTTTTGTATGGTTATTTGTTGATATTTTTTTTTTTGTTTCGGGACAAGTGCAGGTACAAAGTGTCTAATCGACGTATCCCTTATTATATGTATATTACACGTACGTATTCAACCCTTTTTTATTTTCCATCATCCCCTGCAGGACTCATTTTATACCCAGGGCTTTGACTCGCGCCACGTGAGTTTCGCCGCGTACTTTGCTTTTCTGCACGGGTCGCGAGGCAAGGTTCGCGGGTTGGTCTCGGCGGGGTGCAAAATAAAAAGAAAAAAACGAAAAAAAAAACGAAAAAAGGAAGCGTCGAAGCGCGATATTCTTCCGTATCTCACAGCTAGTTGGTTTTTATTGGCCACCGCTCGACCCTCTTTAAACTTTAGGCTGCGCAGGTTCTTCCGGAAAGGAAATGGGTACCCCACTATATATATATGGGTATATAAGTATACGTACACCTATGTACATGTATATAATACATACATATTTACAACGGTGAGAAGACGAAGATAGGTTTTGGGGACATCTTTGTTTTTACCTTCTCCTTTTTTTTCTTGGCCAATTTTGTTTTTTTTTCGGTTCTTGCTCATATTTTTTTTTTTACCTACTGCTTATATCTCAAGGAGCGACGAACCTCTTTTTCTCTACTCTACTTCCCTCGCGTACCCACGATTTTCTTTTTTTTTTCAATCTCAAAAATGCGCTTTAATTCAACGAGATACACTTTTTTTTTAGTTTTTTACATGTAATTTTCGTGTACAGGATTAAATTCATTCAATTCTGTTAAACGAATGGGGGAAAGAATGGGAATAAAAAAGAGTTGCATGCGTGAGAGAAAGAGAAAAAATTGTCTCATCCCATTCACCTGCTACGAGGTGAGAAAATTTTCTATATATTTTATGCACGTACACCAGGGCAAAAAAAGAAAATCGTAACCATGACGTATATTTTATGTGATGTTCATAAAAGTAAGTAACATACATATATACATGAATGTATATTGTAGATATTACGTGTGAAAAATTAAAAGAAAAAAGAAGAAGAAGAAGAAGAAGAGAAAAAAAGTGGAATAAATAATAAATTTTCTCATGTCCTGCAATTTTTTGTTACTCTTTCATTTTTTTAGAGGATTTTTTTTTTTTTATGGGAAGAATATTTAATAAGAACGAAATAACGGTGGGCGAAGTATAAAAGGGGGGTTGGGGGGTGGTGTCGGTTCGCTTGCATGTATCGCGTGATACGCAAGAGGACAAGGAGATTAACGTGCTGTGTGGGCTTTGCAGCTATAGAAGGCAGATGTGGAGGGGTTTATACTATAGTGGCTTCAGTTGCTTTTAATTATAAAAGGATTTCCCAAGGGCGGTATTCGAGGCTCACCGCACGAAAACCGCTCTAAACCATCCCAGCGATGCTTGTGAATCTAACGTTCTACCCCTAGGCGATGGTGGTTTCGAAGTAAAAGTATAGTACGTATAAAGAAGAAAAGAGAAAACTAAGAAGTGTAACAAAAATGAAGATGAACCATCAGGTGCAGCACACATCGTAAAATCGTCCGCGTCGCGATAATATTGATTTCGAAGAGTGAAACTTGAAGAATCGATAAAGATAGTTTTTATTTTTATTTTTTTTCCATAGTTTCTACCCATAAAAACTGCTTTATTGGATTAACCATGTCCGAACCCTAAAAGCACTGCGCAGTGAATGATCTTTCTTATCTTTATTTTCTACGGGTAAATGTGAGAGGTGAGAGAGATATTTTTTCGTTTCTTTATTTCTTCCTTTTAGTTTTTCTCAATTCTTTTTTTAACTTCTGGGAATGAAAGGTTGATTGATTCCCTGCCATTCGAAAGCTTCGAGGGTGCAGACAGATATTTATCGGAATCAGGGCGCCGCGCCGACCACATTTTCGCGGCTCTAAAGTTGCGAAGAATAATAACGATTCGGAGGTGGAAAAAAATAAGTCCACAGATTTTTTCATGCGGGTATGTGTATTTCAGGAAAAGATCTGCGTTTCTTTCGCTGAGGATCTATTTTTCTTAAAAATTATTCAAGGGTCTAGTTTTTGAGAATTTTTTTCTCCATCTCTCGCGTCATATTGTCATTATTTTATCAGGTTTTTACAGACTCGATCCATTTTCTAAAAATAAGAGAGGGAATTAAGAGATAAAAAAAAAAAAAATCGATTTTCTTCTATATATATATTCATTGTTTTATTCAGACGATATAGGTACTTTAAACATGTAGATCATCATATCATGATATACTTGAAATAATCCGTTATCATTATTATTCTTATTACGAATATTGTTAATATTATTATCTTCACTTACATTTGATCATCATTTACACAACGTTAATTCGTATATTCCTTAAATAAATATGCTCATTTTATCTTAATTTATTTTTTGCTTTTTATTTTTTTATTAATATTTATTCCCTTCGTTACATACAGTATAATCAATGATCACGTCATTATTGATGTACATATATATATCTATAGGTATATATTTATCACTACTAACAAATAAATACACTTTTATCTAACAAATATATATATATATCACCATCTATTCATAATATTTTTTAATACGTAGTAGTACATTTTTTTTTTCTCGTTTTTGAGAAAATGGGAACGCTATACGTAGTATTTCCTTTGTTTTAAAATTTTCTTTATCATTTACACAATTTATTAAAATAGAGAGAGAAAAAATGAATATTTTTGTTCCTGTAACGATATACCTTGTACGGAATGATTGAAAGATGATCGATTTTATCGTACAAAATAATTTATCTCGACAAATATTTTTTATTTCCTTTTTTTTTTTGTAATTCAAAGTTCCCAACATTCTAACAAATTGATCAACTTTTTAAATGCAACTCATGAGAGACTCGATGCTATCTTTGCTGTAATTTACGAACGGATTTCGAATCGCGTCAAATGCACATATGTGTACGATGAACAAATGAACATATGACGTGATTGCACAGACGTTCGTTTAGTCAGTGACTTGAAGCTTGACCTATTAAATTTTCCAAGGAAACACGCGATTCGTTTAAATAGTCTAAGCGTGGTATACATATACATATATAGATAGGTATTTATACATATTTACTATGTGGCGACAAGTAAACACTTTTATGTACACAACATGCAACGGGCATTACCGCGAGATCGCAGCATATACAGGAAGATTAATCCGGAAAGATATATATGTATATCTGTAAACTTTTTCTTTTTTTTTCTTCTCTTCATTTCGCTTCAAATCTCACATGTGTATGTCCCCTGTATATATCCACGGATTACGCTTAGAAATTTTCACGTAATTTTTTTTACGTGAAATGAACGTGTATTTCACAGTATATTTTATTACACAAGATATAAGCCGCGAATCCGAATGCGAGTGATTCGCAAATTATCTCGATACATTTACGAATACATGTATGTATAAATAATCTACATATGCATCATTCGATTTCGATTCGGACAAACGTTATTATTATTATTAAAATATGATAATAATAGTAACATACAGTTTCCATCGCATTCGATCGCATTCGCACTGGTTGAAAGAAAGATATTCGTTACATAAAATAATTTCATTTTTACCGATCGCTCGAACATCCCCGCTATATTGAAACACGTCGCTTTTGTTTGAAAAAAAAAGAAAGAAAAAGATACATAGATGAAAAAGTATAAAAAAGATACTTGAAAAAAAGCTTCTTTTTTTGTCATATTCCTCTTTTCGTCTAAAATATTACAACTCTTTAATGATATATTGAATAGGTTCATATGTTATTAATTTTTTTTATACAATATTGTGCGAATGATTTCTTTATTCTTTTTGTTTCGTAATTTTTATTCATTTATACGTATAATTATATGTACAATTATTTTTCTTTTTTCTCGTGTCCCTAAAAAAGTGACTAAACGATATATATATAGATTTTTTTTTTCTTTTTGTTCTGTTTTTGTTTATAATAATATATATAATTATTACCTCTCATACATCGTCGTTTTTTAATTAGATTCTTTTTTTTATTATATCTATTATTATTATACCCTTACCGATTTATTGTTATTTAATTAATATTACTGATTGATCATATAATATTGACCTTTTTTATTTACTATATATGCAGAGTCATCTTATTTATTACTGTTATATATATTAATATAATATTATACTATTCGTTAACTCAATTATAGTTTAAAATTATGATAATGATGAATTATACCTATGTTCAAACAATTTTGTCGCGACATTTGCAAGTCGCTCGACAAAATTGTCTACGTTCCATACCCTGCTGCGTATCGCTATTGCATAACCATGTTGGCCAAGTTTCGTTAAGCTGTCTACAATTTGCCCATAAGTCAGCCCAGGGACAAGCGTTCTTGCAGAGTTTTCCCAATCGACAATGATCCTTACAACCACTGCAAGGTGGACCCTCCACGTAAGGAGTACCGAGACGTTCTGGGTGATTACCCCTGCACCCAAAAAACCAAATGAAAAATAAGACTAAGTTTTCGAAGTGTCATTCTACGTATTTTTTGTTCCTTCGAAATTTCGCGGTGGATTTTTTTCATCTTTTTTTCATTTCTTATTCGCGAAAAAAAACGTCAATTTTCGGTGTCTGCAGAGGGACCGGAAAATGTTTGCATGTATAGAATTCTGTTGGTAAAACTTACGCGGGACAATAATTGCAGACGTAACTGAAGTATGGTTTACCACGGGGTCCTCTGGTACCGGGACATTTTGCCCATCCGCAACCAACTCTGTGGGTTGGCGCCCAAACCATTTGCGTATAATGTCCAACCTGACTCAGATCATTTTGCGCATCGGCTCCGTATTTGAAAATCTGTTTTTCCAAATACCACGTCTTGATAGCGAAAAACCTGAGCACAAAAATGTTTAAAGTAAAGTAATTCCGTTTACGAGAAAAAAAAATGATTCATATCACACAAATATGCAAGTTGAAAAAAAAAGAAACACGGTACAGTTTTTGACGAATCTTGATTACGTCTTTTTTTTTTTTTATTTCTTTGTCTCTCGTTTTGATGTCGACCACGACCACGGTCATGATCATCGTAATTATCATTGTTATTACTATTATTATCGTCATTATTATTCATTTTTATTATTTCACTAGTTTAATTAGCACGCGACGCGAGCGATTAATCTTTTTGACTTCCTCCTACGCTGTGTTTTACTAACGCCCGGGCAGAACGCGAAGCAAACTAAACGAACCGGCCAAACCGAGGCTCCTATTTTAGGGATGTTTATACTCTGGATAAAAAATGACCCTTCACGCCCACCCAGCTTTTTCACAGCTATCCTAATTAATTCAAACTCATTATTATTCCGGGTAATCAACGATCAAAATATATACACCCCTAGCACCCACCTACCTACCTACCTTCCAACCTGCAAGCGAAAAATAAAACTCGAGAGAAACATTTTTTTTCCCCTTTTTTTTTGCGACACGTATTTATGACGAGGTAGAGAAATATGTGATTTAATTATTTTTTTTTGATTTTTAAAAACGAAAGTTTAGAGGTCAGGAATAAAATGAGAAGATAATTTTTGATGACTCGTCGGAGAATTGAAAATTTATTTTTGGTGACCGTAAAAACATTAATTTACTTGATAAGAATTGGATCGAACCAATTGAATGAATGACGTTCGATGTTCTCTCAACTACCCGCCGCCTATTTCGGAGCCCGAAAACCTCCGCTGAAATTTCCTATTCCAATTTCCATTCCCTTATTTCCGTCAACAGGTGGCTTTGCCCGGGGATTTGAAACAACAATAAATACCCGACGAAATTATCCCTCCCTTCATCTGACCTTATTCTTCGAATATATTTCATTATTATTATAAAATGTACGTCTTACAGGTAAATACCTAATATACGAATTAATTAATACTTATTAGTTTGGATTAGTAATTTTGGTATCGAAAATCGAAAAACTCCGTTTCAACGCGAGTCACGTCAGCCTGAAAACAGGCAACTTGAGTTTCAGTATTTCTTAGCCTCGAGCCAGACGCTGATTACATCTTACCTTCAATTAGGATAACGATCGAGTTGTCGACCGCAGAAACCAAAGACCAGAAAGAAAAAAAAAAAGAATTGAAGTTTCGTTTCTTCATAATCTTTACCCGTATATATCTTACCATGGTACTTGAGCTGTCGAAATAAAAATATTTTGACCGCAGCTCCCAAAAGCGTCTATGTGAAGCCCAGTCGCGTTGTCATGAGTCAGGGCTAAACAACTTTCGGCCCAACGTTGGGCAGCCCTTGCCGCACCCCTGTGCCATTTCTGAAAAAAAAAATAATAAAGAAAACCAGAAAGAAAGAGAAAACCAAAAAAAAATAAAATAAAATACATCATGTCAGTCGATTCATTTCTTCCATAAATTTTCAACGAAACATGAATGAATGAAGGCAGAGCTGTTTTTTTGTGTCTGCAGCGTATCTTTTTTATTTCGTGTCTCATTTTTTCTTTTTCTGTTTTTCACAAGATAGTCCATGTGACGAGAGAATAGTTGATGCGGAGTGTAAGCTGACTCATCGTCTCTTTTTTTTTTCCCTTTTTTTCTATTGAATTGGGAATTTGGCCAAAATACACGTGGAATTTGTTGGCTGCCGAAGTTGAATGAAATTCGGTATTTTGCTGTGGTGGCTTTCGCGATGTTTTGATAGAGAAAGAGAAAATGGAGGAGAAGGAGGAGGCGGAGGAGGAGGAAAAAAGGGTGAAATGGGGTAGCTCATGTCAGCTGTATAAGACTGGAGGATTTTCCGTTTATATACCACCATCACCCCATCAAAAGCCTTTCAAGGGTAGTTTCCTAAAGTCCTAAGCCGCAAAACGACCCTTGAATGGGGAGCAACACGGTCTAATATCAACGATTCTATAAAACGATTTCGAACGATTAGAGAATAAATAATCAAAAAAAAAAACGAGGAAAGAAGAAATTATGAATCCCCGACTTAAGTAACTGATTATATATAATAATCTTTCGATTACTTTGTGTAATCCTCGATTTAGCGACAAAACGAAAGAAAAAATAATACGAAAAAGAAAGAGAAATAAAAAGCTATAACCCCGAAATTAAGGATTCTGGCAACGTATTTTTTAACTGGATATGATAACTTATTCCAACATAAATTGGTATAACAGCTGATGGAAAATATAAATGTTTGTACAGCGGACTGCAGCTCGCATACTAACTATTATGCGAATACGCAATGTATAATAATAAATATAAGTAATGCTAATCATAATAATAACGATAAGGACAATAATATTTATGTAACAAAATGAATAATTCATGAAAGCGCGCGTGCAGCGGTCCCGGTTTGCTAGTAGACTAGACTACGGAAATAACCAAAAAAAAAAAACTACACAAAAAAAAATGAAAATAACATTTTACGAATGTTTTCCGCGTACGCGATCAGCTTTACTGAAAAAGCTCCGTTTGCCGATTTCTTTTTTTTTTCTTCCTTCTTGCGCTGTGCTTGTTTCAAAATTTGCAATTCTATAGAGTTTTTCTCTACCCACAATCCTTTTTGATTTGAGTCACATTAATCGCTGTCCGTTGGTTTCTCGTGAGCTCTTTGTTCTTCGTTATAACTTGAAACTCGACGAATCGACTTACCATTGCCAACATGTTCGCGGCAGTAGGTGTCACGTGAGTCCTGAAGAAGTTGTGATAGAGAACGATTTTCTTTTGAACTTTTTTACTCGAGGGTATCAAAACCCTCGTAGGAATTCTGTCCCCGTATAACCTTGGCCCTAAAACAACAAGAATAGAAATCATCACATTCCCTTCGTACTTTTTTTGAGTTTTGTTTTTCTTGACTTCTTTTTTCCGACCATACAAATGAATGAAAGATGAAGGATTACAAGAAATCGAAAAAAAAAGAAAAGAAAATAAAATCATTGATCGTCTCGATTAGAAGTTTGATTGGGAATTTCCAATTATGTTAGTATTTTTTGTTAATAGGGAATGTTCCTTGACGGTTTTTTTTTGTTTCAAATTTTATATACATATGGTATCATATTTTATAATATTATTTGGTTAGTTAATGATACTGTACATGGCTTACTACGATCCGTCTTCCAAGGCGTCGCGGCGGGTAGCGTCGTCGCCGCTACCACCAATGCCGTCCATGTCCATAATATCCACCTCATTATTTACACCCTTTTTTTGATTTTGGGTTTTTTTTTTCTTTCTGTCTCACGACGTGAAAACTGCGGTGGTCTATCGGTATTTCTGAAACACGTAACGGAAGGAAACCAAAATTAATTCACAACGTCTAATTAATAAAATCTTGAAATAATATATAATTAATCTGAGTATTCTGAAAACAGCTCTTTCTCTTTCGATCTTATATATTTTTTGGACAAATTTTTTTTTTTGTGCGACAATCGGCTATATATCACATACATATGTATAGTACGTATAAATCAACCCCTTCGAAATAAGGTTTAGTATGGGATAAGAAAGGTGGTGCGTATTATTTCCGGTATTATATATATGA
The DNA here is from genome assembly GCA_963932425.1 of Athalia cordata. Classification (NCBI taxonomy): domain Eukaryota; kingdom Metazoa; phylum Arthropoda; class Insecta; order Hymenoptera; family Athaliidae; genus Athalia; species Athalia cordata. The sequence goes on from OZ010627.1 coordinate 6,833,628, forward strand.
TAGAAATCCGGAACACGGGTTAGTCGGCAAAAAAAAGAAACAGCTAAGAAGCGGAAGGAGGAAAAAAAAAGAAAAAAAAAATTGAAAGGAAGAAAAAAAGGACAGATGGAGATGGCGATGATATATATTAAATCCTTTAGGTCGTGTCGCGATAACGTTGAATTCCTGCAGAATATCCTCTTTGCTATACTATACTGTATATGGTATAGATCGAACGGTGAATCGCGGAAACTTTTTTTTCTTCTTCTGTTCCTTTCTTTTTTTTTTTGCCACCGAAAATTCGACTACCCGCGTAAACCTGATGCATAACCGACCCTCGTTTCTAGATATTATCCTCCATACGTCAATTTTTTTTTTTTGCTTTTTTTCTCACCCTTCGCTCTTCAATATTTGATTACGGTCTGATACCGAATTTTACTACAGGTTTAGGTGTCGATCTACAGATCAAATAATGCCGGCCATAATGCGACATGTCGTTGCTTGAAAAAATATCTAAGAACTAAATCCTGAAGGCTGGAAGAAGGCTTTGGAATTTTTAGAATTTTTTCCATCAAATGTTAATCAGGTTTCCTTTTTTCTCTCGTCACAATTCGATTACCAATCACGATACTTACGGTCTGGGGGGAAAAAAAAGAAGAAAAGAAAAGCAATATCTCAATTACAATCTAACGAACTTTTTCAAGTTTCACTCGATATGAATTTTTAATTAAAGGAATGAAACTCACGGGTAAAATCTGTAGATCAGAAATTAATAAGATCTCATGAAGAAAAATGAAGAATTCAATGTTGATTTGTAAAGCTACGTTCTATTCGGGATTTTGATAAGGGTTGAAGGGTATAAAAGCGCGTGGTAAAGTCGTGGACAGTGGGTATAAAGAAAGGTTCGTGCGAAGGAGTCGGTATGAGATAAAATACATAGATCTAAGAAAAGTATAAAAGTAAAATCTGTATAAGAAGAAAAATCTTCTGAGAGGATTGTCGTACCCGAGGATATTCGATTGTCGACTATGACGTAGTGGAGGGGGATAAACTGAATGAAAAAAAAAAAACAAGAAAAAAAGAAAGAAAACAAGATAAAAAGGAAAAAATGGGAGAAGAAATGGGGAGAGGGACGACGGCTAGGTTCACGGACCGGAGAACGAACCGGCGAGTGCCTACGAGATTGCTGAGATAACGGGCCAAAGGAGTATTAGGGGATGATATTGGCCCGTTATCCCCATTGTTATTGGAGGCCACTGCAGCCCCGACGCCCTTTTTATAACGAAAATTATATCGAGGACCTGCGAGAACGCCGGGGGAACTGGCTGCGGAATAAAAGAAAAAGGAGAAATGAAAGATGAGGGAGAACTCGATAGTTTGTATCGACAAACTGTATCTCTGTCTACAATCTTCGTCGGGAGAGAAAAAAATGTATAATCGAAAAAAAGAAAAAGGCGACGAGTAACAATAATTGTATAACCAACTTCCATCCTCATCGAGTTTCTCATCTAATTTTGCACCGCAATTTTCAACCACACCTCCCTTGCGCTTCTCCACCCCAAAATATAACTCATCTCTGATATCGCGATTCTGATCATTTATTTGACAGGTAATCGATATAATCGAAAACAGTTGAATAATAATCTATAATTCAGAAGTCCTGCCCCATCATAAATTCCTTTCCTACTTTTTCTTCGTTCCCTTTTCGTTTCGATGTTATTTTTCTCAATTCGTGTTATTTTATTTTCTCATTCCTCCGCACCCCTCGAAAAGTCTTGGACGTATGACGAACCGAAAGTAAGTTTTTTCCGTTTGCTTCTCTCGAGAGATCGGCGATTTTGTTATTTCATCTCCTAATCTCCGTCAACCCTTAAAAACAGCTGATTCCGAAGTACAATGGGTTTCCTTTTTTCGAACACGTGTGTCGTGATGATGTTATTGTAAAATTGTAGTTGAGTGGCGATAAAAGCATAGGAGGTCTGAAGTACGGCGACGATTATGATCGTCACCCCACCCCTTCCTCTGTGAGTTTTCATATGGGTTTCATTAATCAACACGACGTCTGGGCGAGGCTGGCCACATCGTAAATATTTTATATTCCCTACTTGAGGTTACGCTTGCTACTATACTATACATATACGTTGTACTCTGCATTACACACGTAACACGAAGCGTCGCGACGCTTTTCGTATCGCGCAAGCTTCTGCGGGTCGCGAACGGAAATTTAAGTTGAAATAACGCTTAGGAGTAAAACGATGTCTTTTTTTTCCTTCCTCCTTTTAGTCTGTAGACTTTCTTTCTTTTTTTTTTTCCTTCCTTTTTTGGGGTAAACGGAATAAATTATTAGGGTTTAGGCAGCGAGTTAAACGCGTTCAACAGTTCTCAGATAATTATTGGGATAAGAAAACTTTCGTCTACTTTGCAGTAACATTGAATAAACTTTAACAAGCGTTACCAATTACTTATCATTTGTTTAATGACGAACTTTCGTTATACCCCAATTTGAAGGGGGGGGGGGGGGGGGGGGGAGACGAGGAATGGTATCTAGATTCATATAAATTGGCGTGTTTGTTAACACGATGCGAGAGAATTACTGAAAATGATTAAATTAGAATTAAATATCATCCCCTATATGGATGAACATCACAGCCATTGTACAGCTACAGCAAATTCGATAACGACGGTGAAATGTTATGTGTTTTCGGAATTGACGCGCACATACCGTTTAACTTTAACGAAACACGTGTCAATTAATTTTAACGCGTTAACGATTTCGGTATAACTATAATACAATATTTACAATATTATATACATGAATACATGGTCTGACAAAAATTGGAACACAAATAGTTTTAGAATAATTATTGAACTTCCGTATAATTCCAGTGAAATTTTAAATGGTCATTTAAATGGTTTTTACAAAATTATGACGAACGTTTTACATTGTTTTATATTTTTTTGAACATTTGTTCCCCGCTTTCAATCAATTGTTTGAAATAAAAAAAAAAGAAGTGATTGGAAAAAGAAAAGAAAACTTGGAGTGATTTGTTCGAACGGAGTTTTTTCGTGTACTTCTTGATATTTTATTGGTGTGTCGGAAAAGAACGAAAAATTATGCTTTGCATAGTTAAATTTTTTGGAACGTTTTTATACTTTAAAAAAAAAACGAAAGAAAAATAAAAAAAGCTTACCAAGCCCAGAAAGGAAAACACCAAGCGTTATTTGTTGTCACCATACCAGCTGTATAAATATATTTTTCGAACTTTTTTCAATCGATCGTACAAAACAAATAAAATAAAATAAATCGGTATCTACATTATATAGGTAGTAAATTTGGTATGAAAAAAATTCTAGATATGAAATTTGTTGTAAGAAAAAATAATATTGAGCTTTCGATAGTAGAATTCTTTTGAAATCCCCGAAATCACATCTATCAAAAGGGCGATGTCTGGTTGATGCTGACCCTAGAGAGCAGAGACCCATGGGAGGTCCTGAAAACCTTCGAGACCCTTTAGTATACCACATCGTTCGAAGGGAAGGGGGAGGGGGGGGGGGGGGCGACGCACCGCAGCCAGGTTATACACAGATATTGTCCAGATTTTTTTTTTTCTTTTCTTTTCTTTTCTTTTCTTTTTTTTTTTTTTTTAATTCGTTGTATCGCCCCAAGAGAATTTCCTACCTGTGTTGCACCGCCAGTGGCCAGTCTGGGGGTGGCCGGAGGCCGGAGGCTGGAGCTTTGATCGATGTTTTCAATTTGCAACCTGAATAGCGGCGCGGTGGCCTCACAAACTCCGCCGAATGGACGCGAGCTTTTCGACGAGCCACCAAACCTACGTACCTACCCCCCTTCCCCCCTGTTTTCTACCCTTCTGACTTGGACCTCCCCCATTTCAACCCTTTTATTTTTTTTCCCTCCGTGTGGTTGCGAAGTCGATGTTGCAAAGGTTGGGACGGATGGTCGAGTATATATATTTCTGGACGAAAGGGAATTTGATAAAAAATTCCTAGGCGCAAAAGCTATCCTGCCTTTTTGCTTTTGATAATTTTTTTTCCATTTTTTTTCAAACCATTTTTTTTTTAGCTCAGCTTCGTGCTTTTGTAATTATACAGTTTCGAGTTCTGATGAAGCTTTTGCGATACTGATATTCGTATGAAGATAAAAAAAGAAAGAAAAAAGAAGACATTCACCGATGAAATTTTATTTCCGAATGTTTGTGAAGCTTTTTCATTTGGGTATAGAGAATCTGGGAGGGGGGAAAAAAGACTATTCAACCATCGCTGTAACGAAGTCGTTTCAATTATAGAAAAGCTTGTATGAAGGGATGAGAAACTTTGTTTGATATTCACGGATTCACATTGTAGACTCTAGTTTTTATGTCTCATTCGTTTTTGTTTTTTTTCGTCTCTTTTTTTCACCCCGGTAACTGGTAATATGAGAACTTGAGAGCTTTTCTATTCTTTGCTCTTCTTTTCATCTCAATTCTATTCTCTTTTCCAAAATTTATATCTCATTCGCTGAGGATGATATAATAAAATAATCGTATTATGCAACTGCGGTGAAATGATGTTTCAGGTTTCATATGTACGGAGTAAAAAAAGACACGAGTTCTTCACACGGAACGAAAAATGTGCGAATTGTACGAAAAATGTATGAAATTACTGAAACGTAAAGTAACGAAGGGATAAAGAAAAACATATTAATATTTGTAGTTCATCGGGCGTGCAAGAAGCTTTCAATTTCTCAGAATCAGTATAATAACTCCTGTTTCTTGTTATGGATATTCTCTTCTGCATGATATTTTATCTATATTATACTAGCTTCGTGCTTTATTCAGGAAACACGCCAGTAATATACTTTATTTCTGACATAATACGCGCTTGAATACGATATCAGTTGCAATTTGTTTTCCGATCTCTTATTCATATATATGAGTATACCGAGAAATTTGAAAGCTGAATGTATCAACGTGGGAAATTATTTCCGAGGAATTATAACTAGAATAACGAACGAGGAAAAAGAGGAGTGAAAATGACGTTATAATTTGTCGGTAAAAATTCGACCAGCGATACGTACGTACGTATCTCACGTAAATTAATCCAATTAGCATTCAACGTGTGAAAATTAATGAAGGGAAAATTATGGCTCTTCAATTAACGAACCGATCACGCATTCTATACGATGAATATGAAGCAAAATAAGACGCAGCAAAGTAGGACTTGAAGATCGAATTTTTTTTTCATTCTCTACAAGTTGCATAAAACGACCCCACCGAAGCCGGTGAATTCGTATTACTATTTCTTTTGAAATTCGAGCCAAAGCGTTTTTTTTTTTTTTTTCTATCTAAAAAAGGCATCGGATAAAAATTCATACATTTTTGCCATCGGATATAATAAATTCAATCGGTGATGGGATCCGCAGAAATTTTTCGATCGTTATATTACGATTGCGCAGGAATCGATGAAAAAAAAAAGAGATAGAGAAAAAAAGTACATTCATTCGAAGCAATTTACGTATTCGACGAACGTATAAATGGCATGAAATTCAACCCAACGACCGTTTTTAAGGACATTTTGATTCGTTTTGTGGAGAACAAAATAGCCGTGACAGAAGACGAGGGAGAAAGAGAAGAAAAAAGAAAGAAGATTGTTAAAACAAAATGGAAGGAACAAGTGTCTGTTGTATCGCGTATCTTGTTGTTTTTTTTTCTTTCTATTTTTCGTTTTTGAGGTTACGCACGGAGCGATTCAGTGGTAACGGCAGAGTTGGGTCAGACGCAGGGTAGTCTGATGAAGTCGAGCGTCGCTGATAACTTTTATTTTTCTGATCACATGATCGGTGTAAAAAGAAGTTTAGTAAAAATCGTCGTAACATCCCGCGTTCAATTTGAGAGGGGAGATAAAAATAAAATAAAAATAAATAAGATTGACGGACGGCACGAATCGGAATTTTATCGTTGGCTAAACTTTGCAACACACCCCTGTATAGCTAGTTTTAGGGTCAGTGTGGAGGTCGACAAATCGTTTGAAATAAGAAATGAGAAGAAGGAAAGAATAAAAGAAGAGAATAAAGAAACGTAAAAAAAATAGATAGATGCGATGAGGCCGGAATCAAGAGTGTTCCGAAGGGTTGGAGTTTTCCACTTTCAATGATTTGTTGCGAATACCTACCTCTATTAGATTTTCCCATCGGCGCTTTTATCGCTGGACAATACTCAGATAGAATACGACTTTTTACACCATTGACTTTTGGTATTACTACCTTTAGCTTGAAAATGGCGACAGGAACAGAATAATGTGCGAAGAGAATTTTTTTTTTCAAAAAATACAATTCTATCGCACCCTTAAAATAAATAAATTGAAACAAATGATTCGATATATCCAGCGAGGATCGTTCATCTTTTGTTTTAATCAATAAGGGTAGAATTTTCATGTCAATTGCAGCGGTAGCACCAGCAACGCGTGCTACTAACGTTACAGTTAATTGCGGGACGATTGGATTGGAGTAGCTGAAAATTAACGACTATCACAGATATGTATGCGATATACTGCAAATATCCTGGCGAGGGGATCGTTGTTTTATGGCAATTCGATGTTTCAACTTCCGTCGACGCGTTTTATCGTGGCCAACTCACCGAGGATTTTTAAAACCGGGGTCATATTTGTTTTTCGAACGGTGAATAAAATTGGATTTGTCATTCTCGGTCTGGAAAATTTTCGAAAAAAAAATATATGATAACAAAATAACTCCTAATTTCATTTCTTTTTTGTGTATAAAAAAAGATGTACGGATTAAAAGAAATAAAAATAAATAAGTGGCTCTAAAACAGGTGAACACAGTTCCGTACAAATTCCTGCAGGATTTCAGCTGTACCACTCAGAAAATAAAGGGATATTTTCAACCTCCTGTATTCCGAGGCGCTAGGGGGTAGCTGCCCTCTTTTCCCAAAGGAACTGTAAATTTCGCGCCATACGAGGAACCGGGCTTAAATTTCAAACCTCCACTCGTCCCTTCTACTTCTATCCATGTTTTTTTTGTTTTTTTGTTATCCTCTATATGCTCACGTCCTACATCCAAACGGACGTGCCAGACGTGTGAAGAAGGAAGCGCGATGCGTGATATCCGAACGAACAATCTTATGACGTTAGATAGGTGTAATTCGTAATACGTGCTTCTAGATTTTTGAGAAATGAGAAATCAAATTTTCAACATATAAGGGTTGGAAACGACTGGAATTCAAATATTCATCTGCTTCTTTTCGCCAAACTTATTCGCTCGGCGAAGAAAGTCGTGATCCATTTAACTTTTCTGATGAAAGATTGATTTTTTTTTCCTTCACTCAAAACTAGATATTGCGATTCAAACTCCAAATAATCATTTTTAACTGATTTTTGAAACGTTGTCTATATTTTTTATTTTATTTTTTTTCAGGGTCAACGTAGCGGTTTGACATGTCCAAAAACTGAAGCGGAAAGTTTTCGGGGGTGACCCATGTATTTTGAGGTGCGTCGAATTACCCCATTTGGTTTTTGATGGTTTGTGAGATTTTTAGGGGTGAGTTGGGGGTAGTTTTATTCAAAACCATTACCCTGTATGGAAATATGTTGACACGAGACGAGTTTGGGGTCGACGACGTCTATCCTCTTAACCTACCACGATGCAAAGGTCGCGGTAAAGGCCACAAGGTACGGTGGGGTTAACTGAAATGTCTATCCCTATGTTAATTTAACCCTTGACGAGGGAGCCATGGAAGCGTCTGGAAAATACGTGGGGCAGAAAAAAAAGAGAAGGAAAAAATAGAGAAAAGAAGAAGATGAAGGCGTGGTGGATCGCCTGGGAAATTAATGGAAATCGTGGAATTTGAAAAGCTGCTAATAGGAAAAGCTGGGAGACATTGGAATCTTTTACTTCCGCGGATAATAACAAGGGTTGAAGTTTCCTCGGCCGAAAATTCAAGTCTTGCACGAATTAGCCTACAAAAGCTCGATCTCCCGGTAAAATTTAAACATTTATTCAACGACCATCCGAAGTGATTAGTTCAACATTGTCAAAAGTTGAATTAACCATATCAAAGAAAACGCAATATCGTGAAAAGAATTTTTGCGAAAAACAAAGGAAATCGAGCGAACCCCCTATCATTTTTCAAGCTCTATTTTCAGCCAAATACTCCCCTCTCCTCCCTCTGTATGACTCCGAAAAAATATTGTTGGCGTATATTTAAAAATCGCCGAAGAAATGATAGCTTTTTAAAGTTAATCAATCAATTTGTGACGGAGAATCTGTCATCGTTGTAGCTATATGGTATAATATATCTGTATATTATTCGCTTGTCCGGGTCTTTGGCAGAGTTCCCAAGGGACATGGTAGCCTGGGGCTGGCATTAAACGCTGAGCTAAAATCAAGGAGATGACAAACACCGCCTCTCCGAAAGGATATTAATATTATCTTCCTTGGGGGCGCGCGGAATTTCCTCCCTCAAGGCTGGAAGAAGAGAAGGAGATAAAGCGGAAGTTCGTCTCAGCCATTCGCCTTCTCTTTCTACTTCCACAGCTGCCGCTGTTATATTTTCATCCCTCCCTATTCCCTCTATTTTATTTGGGTACTCCGAAAACTATTCTCACCTTACACGAGGACAGACGCTATCCTCCGAATATCAATAGAAACTGATGAGAAAAACAAAAAAAGATTCAAAAAAAAACTCGCTTCATAAAAATTAGACACTGCTCAATACAACGTCTAATATAAATTCAACTCTTACGATATTTTAAGAATCTTTTTTTCTCACCCCCAAGAAATCTGGGCTAAAAAAAAAAATAAGCTTGGCTCGGAGCTTGCATCGCAATATTACGATTTTATATTCTCATCGCAAAGTTTTCTCGAGAGTGTTGAGAATTTTTTCGGTTGAGGGTTTTTTCGTCTAAAACAGCCCCGTTAAAAGCCGAGCGTTTTTTCTTTTTTTCTCGGAAGATCTTCCGAGAGTGTTGGGTATAAGATAAATAAGCCGCCATTTTGTGAAGCGGTTTTTCTTTCTTTTCCAACCGAATCGTGTCGCGCGGCGTAGCGATATGTGTTACCTTGTTATTAAATGTTTCACCTGTAACTCTCCTTTGCGAATGAAATTTTGGACGTTGGAAGTTGCGTCCCTGAATCTCCACCGCTAACTATTATCAGGGTCGTAATCCGCTCCGTTAATCAACGAACGAGCGTAAAAATTCACCTTCGAGGGTGCGGGAGTATGAGGTTCCCCCCGTTTTAGTGCCTGACGAAAGATCAGTGACGACGATGGCGGGACATCTCGGGTGGAAACTCGTTACCCCAACCACCCCTTTTTTTTTTGCCATGGTATATGTACACATACATTTCAAGTCACGATGTGCTTTTCGCTGCTACTGCTGCTACTGCCGGTGCAGATATCGTTATAAGGTGAACCAGATGCCGAACGTAATCATATTACTTCTCATAAAAAGACCCTGCAGGTAGCTTTAAAACCTTAAGACCTTAAAACCTTAGACCTTAAGCCTTAAACCTACCGAAGTATTTGAAAAAGCTAGGGTTAGTAGGTACTCAAATGCGACTACGAGTTACCTTTTATATTCCCAAAGCATTTTTTTTTCCCCTTTCTTTCTTTCTTTCTTTTTTTTTATTTTTTATGGAAAGTTTACACGATCGTCAAGTCGTAACTTTCGCAATATTTTACGTAAAGGGAAAAAAGAAAAAAAAAAAACGTCTCGCTCGCTTTTACTTTCATTTTCGTGATTGTTAGAGCTTCCGTCTCAACATGACGGACACTTTGAACGATCGTTAGAAAAAAAACGTCAAGTTTATAATTTGGCAAACTGTTAAGGAAAGATGATCGCATGGGTGATATAATAACGAGTTTTTCTTTTCTTTTTTTTTTTTCTTTTCCCCTGTATTATGGGGAGTAGGGATGAGTCTCCAGTATATTTCGAGGGATATAAAGGTTTGTCATATTATATACGGTGAATATTAAGGATGGAAAAAAAATTCGCCGAGGATTTAGCCAGGGCTGGGTATCAAATTGGTCCAAGGATTGTATACTATAATTTGACAAGTACATAGGTATATAAATGGTAGTTCCACGAGTGCAGCTTTCGCGTTTTTTTCCCCCCTCGGGGTATATTTCATGTGATTTATTCTTTCAACGAAACACTTGAATTGCCCTTTAAAGAACGAGGAAATAAAACGAAAAAAGGTCCGAAAAAGAAGTAAAGAAAAAATAAAAAGAATTTTTTTACTTTCTATTTTTCTTTTTTACAAGGCAGAAAAGGAAAAGAGTCCGTGGCGTCTACGCCGTCGAGTTTTCCTCCTTCTCCTCGTCGTCGGTAAAACGACCCCGGGCATTATTGCGAACGTGAATTCATCGCGCGAAATAATGTATTCCAGGCCTAGTCAGGAAAAAGAAAAAGCAGGAAAGAAAATGAGAGAGAAAAAAGGTGAAAAAAAAAAAAAAAAAACGGAAGAAAGTTTTTAGCTTCCTCTCGCTGCGCGGAGTTTCTCCTCCCTCAAAATTCCGCTTTTGGAATCATAAAAATGTCGTTTCGGAAGGCGTCGTGTCGTAGTCTGTATTCGCCCACCGTGAATACAGATCCAAATGTAAATGTAAATTTGAATCTAATTCTCTCCATATACTTTTTACAGATCTCCCCCTTTACTCACCCCTTTTTATATATTTTTACCGTGTAATTTTCTGTCATTTTATATTATCTGATTTTTTTCATTTTTTTTTCCATTTCGTTTACCAACCTCAAACACTTTTTTAGAAACATTCGAACAACAATATCCAAAGAGAGTGAAAATGAAAAAGCAAACAATTTTGGGAACAAAAGATGGAAGAAATCAATGTTTCAATTATACTTCAACTCATAGAGAATATATTTACCTATATCTACCTGTACATGGAATTTACAAGTTGTTTTTCTCGAACCCGCAACGAGGTACAAATAAAAAAGAAAAGGAAAACGTAAAAAGAGGAAGAAAAAAGGAAAACGGTTCAAGGGAATTGGGAGGCAGAGGTGAGTTGATTCAGTAGGGTTTCTAGGGGCATGGGGAGGGTTTGAAGAGTTCGTTTCTGAGTTTACGGTTTCCCTTTCGTAGAGTAGGTATAGTAGTAGTTTTCAGAAGGTTTATAGTATAGGTATAGATATAACGTAGTTTCTGATACCGTCAGCCGCGGGTATCCCGAAGTTGAGGGTTGAGTTAAGGGTTTGGGTTAAACAGGTGAGAGGAACGAGTTAGGGTTCTTTCAATTCTCTTCCCGTAAGAAACCCATTAGACTTAATCTCGGAAAGCTTACCAGTGAGGGTAAGCAGAAAAACTACCTATATATAAATTGAGTTGAAAAAAACTGGAGAAAAAGAAACTGAGAACAAAAAAAAAAACATAACAAAAAAAGGTAATGTGGATCAAAAAATAGGCTCCAGCTAGAAAGTAGGGGCTAATATCCCTTTCACGATGAAAGGATTCGGATCTGACTCGGAAGTTGCAACCAATCCGTTAAACGGCTCGTCGTTTTGCGTCCCTGTTTCCAACAGACTTTGAAGCACCATTTTTTTTTGTTTTCTCCACTTTTCATCCTCCCACGAGTAACCTCACACAAGATTTTCCGCAACCGATGATAGTTATGGGGCATTGTTGCACGCGAAACAATGTACTTGGATAAAATGATACCCGCCATCAGCTAAGTGCAGCAAAAGTTGTTTTTTTTTTCTCTTTTTAGCTCGTCCATGGAAAACAGGTATAAACGCAGATTACGTTTCAGCGTCTGAAATATAATTGCTAGCGCAAAAAAGCTCTTAATGACACCTTTGTCAAGTTATTTTTATTCCGATTAATAGTTTGAAAAATCTATAAGATGTCACAGGATTATTACAATTATTGTTTCTCATATTCTATGAAATTGACTCTCTTTAATTATTCGAACTTTTTTTTTTAGCTAATTAGGTACAGGAAAATTTGAGCGTTTTAGTCACGGTATAAAATTAATTCTACAGCAGTTTGCTTTTCAAGTTTATAAAAATCCTCTTAAAAAGACATAAAAAACAAAACAAACAAACAAACAAATATTACAATCAAATTCAAATAATTACCAAATAATATCATCAATTATAAGGAGTTGTTCAAGCTGAATTAACTTTGCTCAAGACTTTATATTCACCCAGTCCTTTATGGGGGAAAGGGCGCTGGAAAGAAGAGGAAAGGGAAAAGAAAATCAATGTTGATGTCAGCAAGTTAGTCAGCGCTGGGTTTTTTCTACATTTTTCTTTTGACTTCGACTGTAACGAGGTTTCGAAAAAAAAAAAAACAGCAAATAAATTTTTGTGTACGTAATACATATCTATACTTGATTCTCGGGAAGCAAAGAAGAGAGAAACAAAAAGAAATCGTGAACGAATAAAAAGCTTGGTCATGAATTGCACCATGTGTGCTCTCGTACGCTTTGTACATTTTTATCTCTCTTTCTCTCTCCCCCAACTAAAACTATCCCTTTACATTTTATAGAAGTTCTTTTAAATCAATCGGAATTGGTTTTTCACTCTTTGTGCAATCAGATTCTTGGACGACAGTTCGGTTGCCTAACGACCTGCATTTTTATCGTTAAATGTCCTGCACGTTTGACGTTAGGTTCTAAAAAGAAAATTGCAGATAGTTTCGATCTTTTTTATTTGGTTATTTATTTATATATATTCGGTTTTTCTCTTTATACTTCTTCGTTTCAAGTGTATATATATAGATTCGTATATACCTATATGTATATGTACATACGTGTGCTCGCGAAACGTTGATTTTCTATATGTGAATCTCTACATACCCATTCTACTACTATATGCGCGCACCATATGTACCTAAAATGTAATTGTACATGTATCCAATGTATATGGGTATATGTATATATATACCCGTGTATGTGTATATGATCATAGCTAGGCGGAATTCGAACGGGAGGTACGTGTCCGAAATCTAAAGTCTTCGATTCTCTCTCTCTCAGAATTGACAATCTACTCTAACGTATAGGTATATATAGTAGTAGGCAGGTTATGTATGTAGGTATATAAGATCGGAATCCTGAAGCTTCTTCCTTTCTGAAGCTTCCATACGAAGACGACCCTGCGATCTCAGAGAAGATGGAGAAGCGGTAGCAAAAGCTTCCATATAACACTGTAGCTAAACCGAAAGCTTTTAGGTCTGCATTGGCTGCATGCTACATATACATACGTGTATGTGTACGTATATTTATATAGGAATGTAGGTATCTTCAAGCTTGAAATTTGTCTCATCTATATTTGAACAATGTATAGATATTTATCGATAGACTAATAATGATCATCGATTTTACGAAGGACGTTATGTCCTGTTTCCGATTTTTGAGGTTTATAGGTAAAAGTCAATCACTAAATTTGATTATACGACTGAACAAATAAAAACCAATCCTTATACGAAAAAATTTTTGCGTTAAAAAATTTATGACATTTCTTTCTCGGGGGGATTGTGAAATTTATAAAAAAAACAAAAAAATTAAAAAAATACCTTTGGTCCCTGGCGTCTACGTCCGACCATATATTTTTCGGTGTCAGTCAAGAGGTGCGTGCAAACGCGAGTCCAAAATCATTCTCGACATGCAAATTCCAAAGTCTAGAGCTTATCCATATTAATGTTTCTAATTAAGGCGGTAGCCTCTTCTGTCTTAGGACGTTGCATGGCAAGTATATACCGAGGTTGAGGGCAAGGGTAGTTATAAAGATGAGGCGAGACAGACGAAACGAGACGAAAAAAAAAAAAAAAGATAAAAATAAAAACAGAAGGGAGAACGCAATGGGGATTCGTTCGTGATTGAGAGCGACTTTTGTGCTATCCGAATCCGGGAGTGGCGCGAATTAAGTTAAATTCATATTAATTTAAGGTCGAATATTTAGATTCGCTGACGCCGTGCTGAAAATCAAGGACCTTCCCCCGGCTGCACCTTTTATGGTATCTTTATTCAAATTTTCATCCTCATTTTTATCACTGGAATACTCAAATTCGATCAACTTTAAAATTTGACTTCTAACCCAAAGGCTTTTAAGTCGAATGTTTGTGAGCGAAGCTTTTTTATTTTCTTTACTTTACTTTTTCTTTTTCTCTCTCACGTCTCGCGAAGGTCCTCGACAAAAATATAATTAATCTAATTAAAAACAAGAAACATTATTTTTTCTTCGCTCCACCAAATTTACGGTAGTAAAAAACAATTCGTTTTTTTTTTCTCTCTCTTCATTTTCATCGTATAACGTGTTTGGAAGGGGTTGGAATTTTTCACTTCTTTCGTTTCTTTTTTTTCGGCGAGCTTTTTAATGCGGCATAATGACTCATTGTCAGAAAAGTTCTGCGCTTTATAACATGTATAATTCCTTTAAGTAATTAAGTTAATTTAACAGAATTATTATGCAAAACTATCCGCACACATTACATACGTACGACCTGTCACATAAATTCCTGTATAAGTACGTAAGTATAATGTGTATAAAATGTGCATAACACATATATTTGTGTTTCTTACGTAATCCAGTAAAATTATTACTCGACATGCAACTCGACCACTTTATATACGTTCTACGTTGAAAGTCATAAAAAATTCAGGTAATATACGCGCACCATGTACAATTATACAGGGTGATCCAGTGAAGAAAAAAAAGAGAAGAAAAGAAACAACAAATCATTTAATATAAGGGTGAATTGGACCGTGGGGTAAATGGGATCATTCAATTGGAAGTTCGTTGCTTACCCTGTACTTTTTTGTACAGAGTAGTCCGATTTCCCCTTTTTTTTACCCGTATCTATAACACCCTATTACGTACAGCGTCTTTTATTCCGATTTTTCCAATATCCCATGAAAATATGCCGTGAATATACATAACCCTATATAAGGTACATATCGACGTATGTGATAGGTACATACCTAGGTGTTATGTATATACATATATAGGTAGACATGCATAATATACCCCATCAAAAATGCATCTCGCAGCTTCGCGTTATAGACCTGAGTACGTCATACCTCGATCGAAAGTCGAAGTCGTGGTATAGGGTGGTTCTTTTCATAGGATTTATGATGGGACCGGAAGTCTCGCGATTCTACTTATTTTTCTTATCTCTTTCCAACTCCAACCTCCGCTGGATTCCGATCCTAATTTTTTTTTTCTTCTTCTTCTTCCTTTATTCTTTCGTTCTTTTTTCCTTTCAATTTTTATCCCATTTTTTAGTTTTCTATCTTCTCACCGTACGCGCTCACCGCATCGACCCCTATATAATACTTATGGACATAACCTAGAAGGTTAGCTTTATAAGCGAGTTTTAAAACTGTGGGTAATAACTTTGCTGCAACGGCATTATATAATATACAGCGAGATGGGCTTGAAATAATAAAAAAAAAAAAACGAAACAAAAGAAAAACAAAATAAAAAAAAAAATTGTACATGCATATTTATGTATAGTATATACTATACATACATAAAAATCAAAAGTTCGAGCAAGTTCCTTAACTTGCCCCTCCTCGAAGGCAACGAGAATGAATTACGGTTGATGGAAAGAAAAGAGTAAAAAAAAAAAAAAATGGTTGTATGGAGATATGAAGGAGAGAAAGATATTTTTTTTTCTGGTTATATAGTTAATTTAGAAAGACTTCCGAATCACGAAAAAGTGACGCCCTTATATTCCCGAGTTATTTTTTTTTTTTCTTTTCTTTTCTTTTCCCTTTTTCCTTTTTTCATCGAGAGACGAGACGCGTATAGCTCACTACTTTAGAAGATTGAAGAAAACTGCGATCCGTGATATTACCCCCTTCCTCTCATTCCCCATGTACATTTTACATACACACACACACGTATGTGTACGTATATAATATAATCGGACTATGTAAAACGAATATACGTACGTGTAATATAATGAGAATTTCTTTTGAAAAACTGACGTACGTACTAGAGGAGAAAAAAAAAAGCGGAGAAAACTGAAGAAAGCTAATAACTAGATAAAAGAATAATTAGATGGAGGAATTAAGAACTCGTTTTTTTTCATACTCTTTTTTTTTTGTTAATTTATTTATTTATTTTTCTTTTTCTTTTTTCATGGTACAAAAAAATTCATAGCCAGCTGATGATGTCAACCGTCGAAGAAAGTATTTAAGTAGGTAATATATAATAAAGTATGAGAAAAGATAAAAAAAAGAAAACAAGAGAAAAAAAGTATATGAGAAAAAGAAGAAATTTAATGTATTCGGTAAGAAACTTCGTATAATGTCAAGTCTTTTTATCATCAAGCTAGTTGAAGGAAAGAGAAAAGAAAAAAATATTTGATGTACTTATGAAGAGAAAAAAAGATAACCGGAAACAAAAAAGATACATTTCATCAGAATTAAGGTATTATATGTATGCACATAGGTATACTTATAATTTAAAAAGAAGAAGACTTTCGTCTGCTAGATTTTACATTTTGTTTAATTTTTTTTCTATATTCTTCTCTCTTCTTCACTTTGGCTGGATATATATTCTTTCGTATTTCTTTTTTTTCTTCTTCATTCACTTCCGGGATTGTTTTTGGAGAAACTTTAAAATTGAAATGAATATCGAGAAGTTGAATTCGTAAATATGTAATATGATTTTATATATCATGGAATATCGATGGGTGCCGATGGGGTAGCACAAATTTTATATGTATAATGTATATATGCACGGTATATATGTATATAAAAAAAAGTATATGTAGGTATACCTATGTATAAAAATAAGATGGAAAGATATTCTTAGAAGCTTCATCCGATTTGAATAATACTTAGTACCCTCTTAAGGAACGGAAGGTAGCGGGTTGAAATTGCGTTTAAAATACGCAAAATCAACGACCAAAAAGTCTCCTCCTATACTACCGAATGCAAAACGCAAAGTGATCGAGATATCGATGATATTATCAACATATAGCTGGGTATACGCTTATATCTCTATACTTTCATCGCTTATATTCACCCTCGTTTCTAGCCGAAATATCACCGTATCGTATACTTATGTGCATATATAGATACCATATCGAGTGCTCGTATAAATGAATTTTTGATTCCTATACTTTTATTTTATTTCACATTCACTTTTTTTTCTCTTTTTCTCTTTTTTCTTCTTTTTCCTATTTTCGTATTCAATTTATAGAATAATATTTTCAGATATCTGCAGATTTATTGTGTTATAAAAGTATATATTTATTTATTTTTTTTGTGTCATTTTTTTTTTTTTGCCCAAAATCTGCCGCAGTTTCATTGTACAATATGGGGTCGAACTTATATTCTTAAAATCACGTGAACGTGAATCAACATCCCATATGATTCATACTGTATACCTATATAGGATGCAGTTAGGTTTTTCTGCAGAAATGGTTTTCGGAGGTTGGGGGTGGCAAACCCTTGGGGATTCAACTCGAGAAAGGCGACCTTCTATATCGGGGGCAAAGTGTGGCCATATATACACATACATACCTATATACCTATACATAGGTTGAAATATCTGAAGCGTTATAAAGACGATTTTCTTTCAAACAGTTGTAAGCTTGAGAAATAATGTTGAATAAAAGTTGTTTCTCGACCGAACAGTCTATAGTAAGTATGTATAATACAGGAATGTACATAAAAGAGGGAACAGAGATAGAGGTCGTTTTTATTATTTTTTATTATTTCTGCTAGAATTTCGATTTTTTTCTATTCGCGTATCGTACTTGATGCCCCCGGATCTTTTTCCTCCGAATCTCTGGCCTCAAAAATTAAGTCGGCGTTTTCGAAAATTTTTAGATACGTTTCAGCAGACTTGGAAGATCGAGGGGGTAACCACTCGACATATATATAGGTGTCCCAACCATTTCACATTTCACAACTATTTTACATCATTTCATACCATTTCATGAGTATTCCACTAATAAGGATATCTTGATGGGATTTATTTCTAGCTTGATTTACTCGACGGGTTCGTGTTCCTGAGGTCAAAATACGTTTGAAAAGTATCCTGCGATTGGTTTTGGAAATACTTCATTTTTGACGCCAAAATTGAAAAAATCCAAAGGGTGACCTTAGATTTTTGTCGATTTTGGGGTAAGAAATCAACATTTTTTTAAATCGATTGCATGACCCTTCTCTAATGTATTTTGACCTCAGGAATTCGAATCCGAAAGCTAAATTGATCTATGTAGAAAATTGATCGAGTTATCGCCAATTTATCGCTCTGAAAAGTGAAAAAATGAGGATATTTTGATAGGATTTATTCCTAGCTCAATTTGATCGATGGATTCGTGTTCCTGGGGTCAAAATACGTCAGAAAAGTGTCCTACGATCGATTTTAAAAATACTTCATTTTTAGCCCAAAAATCGAAAAAATCCAAAGGGGTATACCTTAGATTTTTGTCGATTTTGGGGTCAAAAATCGACATTTTTTTAAATCGATGGTAGGATACTTTTCTAACGTATTTTGACCTCAGGAACACCAATCTGCAAGCTAAATTGAGCTAGAAATAAATCCCATCGAGATATCTTTATTTTTTCACTTGTCGAAGCGATAAATTGGCGATAACTCGATCAGTTTTATAGAAAGATCAATTTAACTTGCAGATTCGTGTTCCTGAGGTCAAAATACGTCAGAAAAGTGTCCTACGGTTGATTTAAAAAAATGTTGATTTTTGACCCCAAAATCGACAAAAATCTAAGGTATACCCCTTTGGATTTTTTCGATTTTTGGGCCAAAAATTAAGTATTTTTAAAATCGATCGTAGGACACTTTTCTGACGTATTTTGACCTCAGGAACACGAATCTGCAAGTTAAATTGATCTATCTATAAAACTGATCGAGTTATCGCCAATTTATCGCTTCGACAAGTGAAAAAATAAGGATATCTCGATGGGATTTATTCCTAACTTGATTCACTTGACGGAATCGTGTTCTTGAAGGTCAAAACATATTGTAACAAAACATTTCATACCATTTCACACCATTTCAGACCATTTCATGAGCATTTCACTAGTATTTCATATCATTTCAAAATTGACTGTCCCAAGTATTTCACAAGCGGTTACCCCCTGGTGGAAGATGCATACGCGATAGAAAACTTGTGGATAAACCAAAAAAAAAGAAAACTTAAAAAAACTTGATCGACTTTCTACTTTTATTCGTTACTGTGCAACGCCGCCGTTTAGTAGATAAATTTGCAGGATATATAATTTGAAAAAATAAGCAAATCTAATGTAAAAAAAATCTGGAATTTCCAAGGTTGAATAAAAATAACAAAAATAAAATACGTAAACACACTATAAATGTTATCACGATGAGATGCTTCCCAGAAATCGTATATATACATATATTATACGTATATGTATACGTAATTAAATCGCGCACGCAGATCTAAATGAAAAATATTGATATAAATTCAAACAGATCGTTATTAAAATAATCCGCACTTTTAACCCGAGTGAATTGATTTAACGACGAAAAAGAGCAGAAAAAAAAAACAAATCATTCCATCTCGTTATTTTATCGAGACACTAGAAAACAAGTAATAATAATGTATAATACTATCAGCTTTTGTTAATCATAAATAATTACTGGTGCAGTCCTGGTTGCAGGTTAATGAAAATAAAAGACGTTCGAGCGTTAACATTGTACATGGGTTACACGTACGTAACTCGTACAACGTATATTACGTATATCTATTTTACTGTATACGTGTAAGTATTGTACATAATGCATGTTATAAATGGAATTTATTCGCTTGGCAAGTTATTATTTGCGCGTTATAGCGTATTCATATGTATTGTGTAGTATACGTACGCGTGTATGAATATACACACATGTATACAGGGTGAACATCAAATAATAAACTTGTACAGGTCTCACGTACACACATATATATATACATGAAAAATATATATACCTATAATAACGATACGTAGAGCAACCAGAACGAGCGGAAGCGGAAGCTAATTAAATTGGCGCTGCAGAAGCTGCTGAAGTTGCTGCTGCTGCATTTCTATTTTACAAAAGGTATTTTGTACGTGAAACAGAAAAAAAAAGAAAGAATAATTGTAAAAAGAAAAAGTGCAATGATCACATAATGCTTTCGAAAATATGTAACCTAGTAGATTCCCACCTTATTTAATATGAACGGTCGTTTTTTCTTTTTTAACAATTTTTAATTCTATTAAAAGTACTCATTTTGCAAATTTTCAACATCAGACCTGCGAAGGACGAAATTACGTTTCAACTATTTATTAAATTCACGTAAGTCAGTGGGGGTAGAAAAAAGCGCTTGAATTTTAGACTCGGTGATTATTCTCACACAGATTTTAGTAACTCGTGGCAAAAAAAAAGAAGATTATTAATTTCTTTCGTTTTGAAAAATAATTAAAATTTTCTCAAAAATTAAATCAGTTAGAAGAAAATAAAAAATAGCGAAGAAATGTTGTAGGCCAGAGATCCCCATTGACGGCAATTTTTTTTTTTTTACTCATAAAATTTTCATGCCTTTCAAAATTTGAATTCAAGAATTTTTTTCTTCAGTTTATTCTTCCTCAGGCTGTACGACACCTATTTCTGCATGATTTTATACACGAATAAACTCAAGAGGAACGATAATCGTCGCGTGATTTTGTTATTCTGAGCTTTGCGCTTACGTATGTAACGCGTCGTTTAAATGGGACATGGATACTGAAGAGTGGTGACAGAAATGGGGACGTGTAGTGTTCGCGATGAGCGGGTCGCAGTAGAATTCGTCGTCTCGTAAACTGTGCCATTCAGATGTAAACAGTCGTAATTGGGATATTTGCATTCGAAATATTCTCGTGTAGCATGAAGTTGTTCACAGGTATATACACACATGTATATCCACGTATATTTTTACTGAAATATTTTATTTTTAAAACGTACGTTTGAATTGTGAATCTGAAAACACGAGCGTCGCGCCGTCTGCGTCTGCGTCTCCCGTCGTAAATTTTTGGGGTGCGCGAATCGGCTTCCACATTGTTTTTGTACCATCGATAAATCCTAATTTTTTGGTACACGATGTTACGAAAATTAAAGAATGAGAAGTAAAGCAAAAAACAAAAAGTACCGGATCGCCCAGCAGATTTGTAATTCTGACCCAGATTTTTTGAAATTTACAAAGGAAAAGGAACAACAAATGTTGGACATTGAACTCCGATGAACGAAAAAAAAAATTGAGACTTTTAACGTTGAAAAACGAATCACAGCCGATAAATACTTACAACCGTAATGATTCTGTTCGGAAACAGGAATGGACGGTTCAAATTGGTGTATAAATTGATGAGAGTAAATTGTGTTTGGCATGCACTTGCTTTCTCGTGTCGTATGTGAGGGACCACGGCTCAATTCTAGTGCCTGAAGAACGGGAAATCTCTAGCTGGGCGAACGGAATCGAACAAACTGTTCGGTTTCATCGAATTTTTTCGTCGTAACTAAATTACATCGTACACGTTAAACCCGTTCGAAAAAACACGTGAATTTTTTTCCCGAAAAGTTGGTAAAGGAAAAATGAAAATCAATAAAATTCTCAAACGATTGCGAGGAATCGTTTGACACAACAGATTTTTCGGCTGAACTTTGAATCTTCGTTTTCTTCCAAATCAAAAAATTGATTTTTGATTTTCTGCGAACACAATTTTGGGGCAAGCGGATAAAGTCCGCGAAAGGAACCGTGGAAAAATCAAAATTCGAATGTTATCCGCGGATAAAGGCATAGATTATAAATAATAAGGTACTTTATGATATGAAATTGAATCCCTTATCGGGCATCGGCATTCCAAAATCCAGAATCTAGAATCTGGGGGTATAGGGTTTGTTCGACCAGAACGGAATTAGAATTCAATTTGAAAAGCCTCGAGCGAGCCGGCGTCCGGGCTTCCAAGGAATTGTTAAACAATTCCCTGGGCAACGAAGCGGCGCCTCCGCCACAGACACTTGCCAGTTGTGGCTTTGAAAACTCAGTGCGGTTTCCTAGGGGTTCTCTAACCCATGTATATGTACGTATACCTATATACACTATGTACTATACACTGTACTTTGAAACGACGGAGTTTCCCTTCCCTTATATAGAAATCCCCTTCCTTTCCTTTCCATTCCATTCCTTCACTTATATTTACACCAAACTATATACAGTCGAACAAGACTCTCGGAAAATTTCCCATGTTACACATAGGTACGTATATATATTATATACATATATATATGAGTATAAACACACCATTGCATGTCGTACATAAAAACATGTACATACCTGTGCGTCTGGTTTTATATATATATATATACTATACATGTATATATACATTTATTCATATAGGTATATCTCGGTAGGTTAGACATTTCTACCGCAGACCGGTGAATCCCCTCGTTGGCAATTTCTGTACCCTCTGTTACCCCTTTACGCCCTTTGCATGCCATCCAAAAACGTAACGCGATGTCCCTACGAATTGCTATGGTGGCTTCTCCTTCCGTTGATGGTTTTCGTTGCCACCAAAGAAATTTTACTTATTTACCGTATAGAAGCATTTTCATATCCGGATGTTCATGGGGGTGGTCTTTGATTAGAAATTCAGAAACGACATTGCGATGGAAGGGGAGGAAAAAAATCGCATTGGGTTGGTAAAAAATTGAATGAAAAAATTGAAAGAGTATCAGCCTGTAGAGTTTAAAATTGATTTTTTGTTGTCAGTTTAATTTTGGTTTAATTTTTGTAGAAAAATACTCGTTGCAGGCTTGAAAATTTTTCGCTGCTTCGCAGGCAACGAAAATACGTAACGAAGAAACATAACCACAAATGTTTGTTGCCTCACTTTTCTTTTCTATCCCTTTTACGTCCAATTTCTACCAATCTACGTTCACAGCTGTGTCCGAATGTTGTGTATGGGGTGTTACCAGAAATGAGGGTAGGAAATGCGAAATCGAAATCGAAATAGACGTAATAATAGCTCGCTCGGTTTCATCTGCCTGTGTATTCCATTCCTTGCTTTATCCCGAGTATATGTCAATCTGATCAGATTTTTTACAACAAATTTTTGCTCATTTTTCTCAAATCAATTACGTGAATAAAAAATGCTGAAAAAATACTCTGTCTACAGTTATCTCGTATAATATTGTGTAATTTAAGTACACACGTATAACAACGGCAAAAATTAAAGTAAAAATATCATCATCATCATTTCTACATGAGTAAAGAATAAAATTGGTTAGGTTGAGTGCATGACAAAAAACGTTATCAAACAAACTAAATGAAAAAAAAAACAGAATCACAGAGTGCTAGAGCAACGTGTTAATTTACATGCAAAAGTCGTATAACATCCTCCGTGACTCTAAAACCCTCTTCCTTCTAATTAGAGATGAGATGAAAATATAGGTGAAATGAAAATGAAGAAAAATTTACTTATAAAAAAAAAATATGTATGTACAACGTTAACAATTCATCCCTTGGGACGAGGAGATGTGAGAGGAAAAAAAAATTAGTAGATTATTTTAAAACACAGCCATTATTATTATCATTATTTCTTTGTGTAGAACATGGGAATATATGAGATGAGCTATTCGTATAATAGTTTGCATGGTTTGTAATAAATTTGCATGTATTTAATTTTTTTTTCTTTTTTTTGTCTTTTTCGTTACGTTATGTACATACGTGTGGTACGTTATAGGATATATATATGTATGCATACGTGAAATACAAGTTGTAACTATTACGTAATCTGAGTCACTTTCGGTCGTGTCACGTTTTCTTTTTTCTTTTTTTTTCTCTCTGATGTACACTGTAACGTTAAGATAGCTGTATTATATATTATCAGTGTATTGACCCATCTTTTTTAGTTTGTCTGTGTGGTTTTTTTTTTCATTCTTCCTCTCTCTGTCATATGTGTGTAAGCTTTTTACACATACATAACTCACGTGTGTATAGATTTTAAATATGTTTGACGGTAAAGCAGAGAAAGAAACGCGGGAAGCGTTAAACCAGCATATATAGCCGGCACTCGGCAGTGAGTTCGTTGCCGCGTTTCGGCACGCGGTGGAATGTTTTAAATTGAAGGCTATTTGTTTCCTTGACACCCAACCGATTGGACCGAACTTGTAACTTTTGCAAAATACTCGCGCACGGTGAAGTTTTTCTAAAACAAAAAAACGAAAAACAAAGAACAAACAAGAAATACAAATGTTTCAGGAAACATGATTTATGTGATCATCCCTTCCGCGCACAGGTACGAAATTGCTGAAAAATTTGCTGTCTGAATTTCGTGTCGATTTGAAAGTACATTTTTATTCTTCCCCCTCACCCTCCCTCCCCCGACTGGATTTCGATGGGTGAGAAAGAAAGAAAAAATACAACAAAAAAAAAAAAAGAAAAATTAAAAGTAAGTCCACCGCATCAATCACTTTATATAATAATGTAAGCTCTGCATGAGAGCTCTGAATTTATGGACAACAGCTGCTACTGCTGGTTTGTGTGACTCATTTTAACAGAAGAGTTGAAAAATATATTCTAGGATTACCTGAAATTTTTATTATTTTATTTTCTTCTTTATATCTTCAAACGTTAAAATTATTCCTTTAATAATAATATCGTGGATATACAATATCTCCATAATAAACGTAATAGGTACATCATGTAATTTAAACTCGACCAATTTGACATCAATTATTACGTAATGTGCATACATACACGCCCCCCTTATATACGTAAAGCGTGATTCCCAATATATTGCTGATTGAGCGCAATTGTAAAGACAGTTCGAGATCGTCGCGATGATCAACGAGAAGAACGCAGTTTCATCAATTACTCGCGTCTTTCATAACGAATTCAAATTTAAGATCATTATTGGGGGAGAGGGAAGGGGGAGGGGAGGATCGAGACCTTGTTGTCTGAACTGACCATAGATTGGCGACGATCATGAATTTAAATTCCGCAAATAAGATTCTACTAACGGAAATCATCTAGAAATTTCTAAGTTTTTGTTAAAGCTGTTGAAAAACTGGAGTGAATTTTTTATTTTTCCCAGTTCTATCATATTCGCTGATAAATGGATTTTCCTAGAGACATGATAAGCGTGTACGTACATACCTAACATTCGTAGTTAATGTGTGTGAAATCTAGAAAGAACGAAGGAAAACGAGTACGAAATGAAATGAAATAAAATTCGTTTGGTGGTGGATGAAAAAAGGCACTTAGGTCTTGATATTTTGCCCTATGCGAAGGGAATGGGGTTGGGGGTTCCACTTGGAGCCGAGATTCGAAGGGGTTTACTGGCAGCTTTCCAACACCTCTAGCGAATTACCCTTTAGAAACATGACTGCCCTAATTTCATATATAGATTTGTATAAAGTAGTAAGAGAATATCTGCAGACGTCTGCAGGCAGTTTTGATGTCTTGGAAAAGTAGTTTTTACCTACCGTGACCTCTAAACTCCTGCAACACCTCCCCACGTAATTTTATATGTTGTATAAAATAAGTTTTCTTTTTTACTTGAAAACTACTAAAACTGCAAAAATGAATTCCGAAGTTAATGAATATATTTGAATGAATGAATGAATTTCAAAAGATATTAGGAAACTGACTCAAGCTCATCTGCACAGACTTATGCATGTACATACCTATACATATAGATACGTCGTTTGTAAGCGGGTGAATGAACCACAACCACCATCACCGTAACCGACAATTTTCTACCTGAATCCATCCAGCTCGACCCGCGCTTTTGTCTCACCAGACACGTTTATCAAATTAAAAATGCCAATCAGAAGTTTTAATCGAATGATAATAATCTCAGCTCCATGTTCCATCGTACAAACGAAGAATAATTATATACATGCTTCATTTTTCACGCCAGGTCTTTTTTTTCTTTCTTATTTTCTACTCGTATAGTACATAGGATATCACGTGCGCGTCTGGCTTTTAATTTTTGCGTGATGATATAAGAATAATAAATCTTCGTTGCATTCACTGTTATCTGCAAATTTTCTTTTTTTTTTTTAAATTTGCTTTTCGATCAGCTTTTTTCTGGAGAGTATAAACTAACAATCCTTGTGCCATTTTCTTTCTTCTTTTTTTTTTTTCGTCATAAAGAGTGTATCAAAATGTATTAGATTATGGCGGAAAAGTGGTGACAGAAATGCGATAATTCATCTCGAAAAGCGTAACGTGAGTTTTTTTTAAGAGAGGAGACGTCCTGACGTGAATCTCGACATCGTTCCCTCCAGCTTCCCTCGCTACCCTCTCGATGTAGCTGACAAGAAATGTGACAAAATGTGTATTGGAATTTATTTGGTAGGTAAGAAATCGCGATTTAAATTTGAAAACTCGCTTGCAGCAATTCATGATCAACATCTGAGGGATCCTGAAATTTCAGTCATAATATAGGCTCTGCAGATCCTTTGCCAATACACACGCGTGAAGTAAATCGATTTTTGAAACCAACCAAAAAAAAAAAGAAAATTAAAAAGAATCAAATTTCGTTTTTTTCTTTGCTCAGTCAAAACGTAATTGAAAGCCCAGACTTTTTTCGTACATTTCCGGTGGGTATGAACCTATATGTATGTCCGTCAATAAAAAGTTACAGCTGATTATAAACAGAAACCAAAACTTCTTGGGGCTGTAAATTTTTTTTCTTCCATTTTTCTCACGTCGATGAGTCTTATTAAAAAAGAATAGAAAAAAGAATTTATAAAAGCTTCAAGCACACTCGTAAATCACTGTATCTCTTTCTCTAGCTATATGAGTTCTTTGTTTTAGTGCTGAGCTGTTTTTTTTTTCTTTGTTTATTCTGCTTTTTACTTTTTTATAGTGTTCTTTTTTTTTTGTTCTTGTTTCAAGCGTCAGGTACAGGAGAAGGAGGAGGATGAGATGAGCAGCTAGCGGCTTTCTAACAGAGTTTTTCCCTATTGTTAGGCACACACAAAAGCTCTAAACTGGATTATCGGTTTATCGGTCTGTGCTGTAGGGCGAATAGTGTCTCGATGTATACATATATGTGCTAAATTTGTACGTAGTATGTATAGTGCGATGTATGTAGCGATTTTTTCACACTTGCATACAAAAATATCTACATAAGCTTTGACATATTTATAGACACCTATTAATAACGACGGACTACACCGGATTACCTTTACACACGATATACGAGAACATCCCTTGAATCCCGCCCTTATTAGTAGGAATCACCTGCGTTTTTAACCCTTTGAATATATTAAGAATGTGGCCCTTCGTGAAATAATTCTATTATCATCAACTCCTACGAAAATATTCAATTCCATAGCAAAACTACAAATAATTTCAAATAGTGTTCGTAGAAAGGAAAACCGAATATATTTTTCCATGACTAAAAAAAAAATGGAAAAGCTCTATTAGCGCAGTAGGTGATTGCAGATCGAAATCATACGTCGATCGATAAGTAAGCGATCTACCGAAAGTAATGTAAATTTGAATCGAATAATTTAAAACTGAAGGTAGAGTCAGAAAAAACAAAAATAAACGAAAAAGCTTCGATGGCGGCAGGTGAAGCCGAATGATTATATAATTTGAAAATGTTAGCTTCGGATACACCTATACAGTCGCAATTACTGTGAATTATATTCGTTCCAACATCAAACGGATTGAAATTTCGAACAGTGAAAGCTCCTGCACGTGCGCTTTATAGGGAATAATCTTTTGTTTCTAATTTATAAAATACAGAACGTAGGTATCGCGACCTTTTCATACAACCGTTTACTCTGCTCATTTCGAAATACACCCAAAACTTCAATAAGTTGGTATGTGTGTGCATATTCACGTATATACTTTACAATCGAACTTTGTTTTCTCGTTGTCAATTTTCTATTGCTTCCCGAAGCCAGTTAACAAACTTTACTAATTACCCTCCCGCTGCACTGTTATATCGACATTAACACCCCGTCCCTTTAACCCCCGTCGACAGACGTCTGTCGAATATTTTTCCTTTTTCTTTTATTCACTTTTTTCCGGTGTTCTTTCTCTTCCCTTTTTCTCTATAGCTGGTCTTCGGACAAATTAACAAGTTCTCGACACAACTGATAGGTTGGCAAAAAACAAATAAAAAAAAAACGAACTTGGAGAAAATCATACGAAAAACGACATTTCTTTCTTTTTTTTCTTCATCTCTTCTCTTTTCACCTGCTCATTTACCTTCTGATGAGATGATTTCCTTCACACGCTACGATTTTCATATCGTTTCTCAATTCATGTAAATTTACTTCGCATCCCTTATAACGAGACGAATATTTACCGACTTCGTTTCGTATCGTACGCTGTTGTTTTACGATTCCACAAGCCATCCCCCCTCGCGCCCATGGCTGCTACGTATATCTATAGATATCGTGTATATAAGTGTATAAATGTGTAGGTATATGTATTTGTGTAACATGGATCGACGATAATTAAGCGCGCAATATCAACGATATTTAAATAGGGGTTGTTAATTAAGTCGTAACAGACGCGGTAGGTCGCGACTCTTTAACGGTAATTGTAGGGCTTAAAACAAAACATCCACCTATAACTACCCCCTACCCTTTCCCTCCCTCCTCTGCCCCCCTTTTCTACCTACTGCAGACTCGCGATCGCGCAATTAGCATAATTGGGATTACACTTCCTATTTCCGCTCTATGTATATAGTTCATTGTATGTACTGTATACTTGAACTTTATAGTTACATAGAAATATATATTCATGCACCCATACGCGAGTGAGAAACTAGCATTAACGTCCATTATGTTTTATGTATTCAGATTATGTGCATATATGCATGTATGTACTACTATTTTACAATTAACACTATTAACTGCAAGCTCAGAGCTTACATACATATATACGTGTAATTAGCGGGTGACAGTCTTTTTTTGCTGACCCAAAATATTATCAATTTTTCAGCCGCTCCATGACCAGAAAATCTCACGCTTTTTATCATCCCATTGATTCCTAATATCAAAAGTTTTGGAAAGCTGGGTGAAATGTATTTTTTTTCAATTTGATAATTTGAAACAATTTCTAAAATGAATTTAGAAAAAAAGAATTATTATCTCGGCTAGCAAAGGAAAATTGGGTATTCGATTCCGAAAAATTGTCAACCCTATGCGAGTATGTTTAATGTAATGTTCGGTAGTGTTCCGTTACTTATACCTACCCACATGTGCATTACCTCTCAGAAAAAGGAGTGGCCATTTTTCCTTGAAATTTTTTTTGCATTTCGCGTTCGCTGTTCGTGCAAGTAGCAAAAAACCATCCCAGGTGTAAAACAGGTTTTGGGATCCGCATGCTTTTTACTAAACCCACCAGAAAATTTACCGATCATATATATAAGGGTAGCGACAAGAAGAAAAGAACGAAAAAAAAACAAAAAAAAAACAACCCTGTATGTAACAGCTATATATTATATGCACATATATAAGATATATACATAAATTTTTTTTTTATCATGTAACTGGCTACATTGTTTTCGAAACTTTGGTGGCAAAAAAGCTCATCGGGTGGATATTTATTTTCGCTTTGACTGCCGCAAGCTCGAAGGTCAGCGATTTAAACAGACTCTGCAGAAGTAGAAAAAAGCTCAAACAATTCTTTTCTTTCTCTTTTTTCCATCAGTTATTTAAAAGCGAGAAAAAAAAATTATTTTACTAAATTAATAAAAGTTGGGAATAAAATGAATAAAATTTCATCTCATCGAACGTCGATTGTTTTTTGTTCTCTTCTCGGTAACAATTTTCGAAAATTAGTTTCTTATAAGTGGTATGACTTTACTGTTACAATGGAGATGCGTCCGGTAATTGATTAAGGGTATTTAAATTTTAATAAAGTTATAAGTGTCTCTGATTACAATTACTGAAAAATACCCCTTTTCAGGTTCGTTAGATTCGTACTATGGGTCGTTCAAAGATCAAGTGTTGATAATTTTCTGAAGCAGGTGGAATGATATTAAATTAGAAACAAATGCTTTTCTAATTTGCCTATTAATTATACCTGTATATTTATACGTGCGAGAGACTTCGATAATTAAACTGTTTCGCATAGATTCTGCTCCAGTAAACCTACGGTGTGGATGCAATTAACTGAAGAAGTAGTAACGAACGCGAATCGATTTCAGCCCTTATTATATTTGAAACTTTGAAATTGTTATTTACAACTATTCAATATACAGTTGATACATGTACATATGTATACATAAATACCTACTTATATACCGTCCACTGCAGCGATGCGGATTTTTATTTCTTCCTCCTGTATACGTACGTTTAATGCTGCAGGATAAATTCTCTGATTTTTATTTATTTGGTTTTCTTTCAGTTTGTTTAACTTGGCCGGTTGCACTGGCTTTTATTTTCTCATTATTTTCAACCTTTCTTATTCACTATCGCACGTATATACCTATACATACGTCCTCTCGTAGTTTTCTTGTATTTTTTTTAATCTGTTTTTCTTCTTTCTCGATTTTACTCCAATTCTTTATCTCGAATTTAACTTTTTAACCCCCACCGAAATGTTTTTTTTTCTTCCTCTCTTTTTTTCTTATCCAGCTATATAATTCTTTACTTTATTTTATTATATTTTATCTTATTTTATCATTTATTTTTTTCTTTTACCGAATCTCGCCAACAACTCGAAAGCTCACGAATACATGTATATATGTATACATAAAGTACCTACTTGAAAACTTTGAAAGCTTGCGATTTCTTACCAACTTTTCATCCATCAACTCGCATTATAAGGCTTAATTCTTATTGGCCACGCTATTTGTATGTACATAGTTTTTTATAAATAAATTCTTCTTTTTTTTTATACGTATTTCATAACTTTAGAAATCAGTTTAAATGCACACAGTTTTTTTTTTAACTTTTTTTCTGTTTTATAAATATATAAATTTGGGGGGGAAAAAAAGTAATTTCTGTTCAAATGACGTACGTGAATCGTCTTTTTTTTAACACTTTAGAAAATATAAAATTAATTTTTTTAAAATGGTAAGAGTGGTTCGTAGTAGAAAGAAGCACAGTCCTTGCCCGAAAAGAAGATTTTAAAAAAATACAAAAAAGAAAATGAAAAAAATCTACTTCCGGTTACAATTAAATGTCACTTTCAGAGAATCGGTATGCAATGATGATTAGCATTTTTTATTTCATCTTATATAAATTATTACAATCTCACATCTGTTTTATGCACATTATTTTTTTGGCTTTTCCTCGCCATTTAATCTTCACTGATGTTTAAATTAAAATTCCAGTTGTAAGAAAAATCACATAACGTTCACATGGTTTTTTTTTTTTTTTTTGTTTAATATATTTCTCTCTCTCTCTCTTCCGTCTGATTCCAATGTTCCAAAGTCAAGTACCGATGACTGTGTGTATATAATAAATATTACGTCACACCTTTTCTGCAAGAGTTAAATTCGCGCCTATAAAAAGCAGCGCGCGCGAAGGGGATTAAATACACTTAGCTAAATTACGCGTTTCACGTTTTAAAAAATTAAAACGAGAACAGAACGAGAGAAAAAAAAAAAGAGACAAGATTGATCACGTTAATCAATCAGAGCTCCAAAACTGATGAGTTTTTGAGAAGGATTATTTTTTCTTCTAGCCAACGTTACGAAGCGATCGACACATTTGAAAAGAACAAAAAGTTTCCCCCTCTTTTTGGTAGGATCAAAAATTTTTTTGTCGATGCAATTATTTTTGATTTTTCTATTTCCGAGTAACGTTTTTTTTTTTTTTTTTATTTCGTTCTACGACAACGATCGTTATAGATTTTTGGATTTTGGGTATTCTACTTTTCTAAGTTTTTTGCGATTGATTGCAAATGAAAATTTAAATCTGAAGCGATGATAGTCGAGTGCGAACCGGGAGTTCGAAGCCTCATGGGCGAACTGAGTCCCGATCTCTGAACGGCGCGACGTCTGGCAAAAGGAGAAACGGTGGAAGGTTCAATTTCGCGGGACGCGGACGGGCGTCGCGCCGCCGCCGCCGAAGCTGCCGCCCGCGCCGTCGCTCTCTATGTACACGTAGAGCGTATTTTTATGTGCCAAATACACGATGTATCTTGTACAAAAATTTGTTAATTTTTCATTTTTTCCCCTTCTTTCTAAACGAAAAAATTCAGAGAACGAAAGTTAAATACTGCACTTCGACCAGTCTCCGCCTATTCGGACACCTCTAACGTGAATCACCCTGTATACTTACAC
Organism: Athalia cordata; assembly: GCA_963932425.1. Classification (NCBI taxonomy): domain Eukaryota; kingdom Metazoa; phylum Arthropoda; class Insecta; order Hymenoptera; family Athaliidae; genus Athalia; species Athalia cordata. The sequence continues at coordinate 6,865,838 of OZ010627.1, forward strand.
ACAAACGCGTGTAAAAATCTATAGGTACATTTACGTATTACGCGAAAGAGCTTTTCCCTCATGCATGAAACGCATCGGAACTTTCGCGCAAGCTCTGCATATATAGCATTACGGTAACACCGCAGCTCGCGGCATTCGGATGTGCTTGCAGGATACCAAACGCGCTTTTACAGCACAGAACTTAAAGTTTAGGGTTTAGAGTTTAGAGTTTACGGGGTTAGAAACAGAATGTCTGGCCGCTGCAGTATTGTTACTTCGCACAGATATATACATACATACCAAAAACTGAAACGCAAACCAAAATCGCGTACTCGTGCAAGCTGCAAGCTCGATCCGATTATACAAAGGATTTACGAGTTTGTATATTTGATTTATTTTTTTTATTTCTGGCTATTTTTTCTTTTCTTTTTTTTTTTCGTTATCCATTTATACAATTGCAAGTGTTTTTTTTCAAAATTTTGATACAAAGATTAAAAAAGCACACTGATACACATACATATATGCATTCACGTATACCTATACATACGCGTAGTCAGGACATATATGCCGACGGAAATTTTATTCACCCTTCCGATATTTATTTATAAACTTTCTGTCATTTTTTTTTGTGTTTTTTTGCGCACAGCTGCACCTTCGCATATCTGTATAAACTATTTCAAAATCTATGTACGTTTCAATTTTATTTTCTACTTTCATTTCCACGGTACATATAGAGTGATCGATGTTACATGTTTCACGTACAATAAATTGATCGAATGTACGCAGCGGTATTTGTTGTCTTTCGAACATGTTGAAACATCACATAGGATATTCTATGTATAAACCAAACGTAACTTTCCACACATCGCGTTGAAACTCGCGATAATTATTTTTACGTAGATATAAATTATATTTTATACGAGAAGAAGAAAAATTGAAGAAAAAAAATATATATATCTCAGACCGAAATCATATTACACCGTTCATTAAAATCTGACTAAAATAATCCGCGATAAAAAAAAAAAGAAGGAGAAGGAGATGTTTCTTTGATTTCTTTTTGTATGATAAGATAAAAGCTTCATTCGCACGGCCTATACCAACGTAACATGCGATACACGTGTATAAAATGAAACAATTATGACTCAATAATTACCTCGTTAATTACGTATTACTATATTTTATCTGATTGAATGACGGAGTGGAAAAAAAAATTGTACCAAAAATGAGAAGGTGTTAAGATTTAAAAAAAAGGAAAAAAGAAAAATTCAAACGTGACTCACTATATATACCTCAGATCAACAACCGCGTTACTTTTATATTCATCGTCTCGCAAGCCGTTATCAAAATATTATTTGCATTGGGATACAAGTTTTTGATATTTTTTTTCAACACTACTTCTTGCACGCGAATGAAAAGAGTGGCAAAAAAAAAAAAAAATTAAATTAAATGATGGGTAATTTTTTACAAGCTTAGTGCAGCCAACCTTCAGATTTTCCTCCTTTTAATCATTAGGATTTTTTCGCAGCTGGTGCGGACAGGGTGATGAAGCGCATGTATCTATTTTGTTTTTTGGTTATCTTGAAGAAGAGAAAAAAATTCGGAATAAGAAAAAGAAAAACCTACTCATATGTTCATTATACACACGCGATCGTACCTGCAGTTTTTTTCAACTCTGACAATAATACAATGCACGTTGCACATCGAAACGACGTGAATACAGACGCATGAGATATCATATTGCGAGATGCGACAGTGATACGAACTCTGAACAACAAATAAAATATTTATGACATTTTTAATCAGTTGGCAAAAAAAATTAAGAAAGAAGAAATCAGTTTCAATAGATGGGCGGTCCTAATCATAAATCAAAGCGGAAGAATAATTGAGAAATTTATGTAATCCATTTCGGGACGAAATTTTTAAAAATCCTGATGTATAATGTATTAGATGGCAATTAACAAATTTTTTTTCCAGTTGACGGGATCTCGATTATCACGCAATATGTTTCAATAAATTAACCACCGATTGATAGGATCAAATTCTAAATTGCAGATAGATATATTTTTGGACATTTAATTACTGATGGTAATGTCCAGTATTTCATTAAATTAGAGGGTGAAATGACGATCGACAAATTTAATCGAATACTCCATATATCCTTCATGTACAGACCTATATGTATACGCACATATATACACATGTGTTTCATACGGATAAAACTGATGACGAGTTGACATAGCCTCGTTACAGTCAGATGCGACATCACATACAGTGTGTTAGGACAGACGGTAAGACGCTCAGTTCACATCGAGTTCGCTACAAACGCGCAGATTACAGAGAAAGAAACCAGCGTAAATCGTCGTCAACGTGTCCGAATAGATACGTATTACATATGTCCATCCGTATGTATAGCATAGGGAAATAAATAAATACATATCCATCGATGCCTAATAACCGTACAGATATTTACCTCTCACAGGCTTCAGTCGCGTCGCTTACGGCAGCTTCGGTAATTCGGTAATCCGATTCAAACGACTATTGGAAACGAAAATTTTATCGTCTCCTCTCCGTATCACAATTGTCGTGGACTCGGAACCAGTCGGACGTGATCCGGACCGTTCTGAATTTTAGTAAAATTTAATGCGTGTCCTTCATATTTCTTCATTTTATTTTACGTTATCCAGTTTCGTTTGATAAAATAAATTTTCCATTTTTCCTTTCGACCCTGAAATTTCTGATTTGTTTATCAGCGAAACACCCGGTTGAAATGAAATTTATTTTCACTGCTAAAATTGTAATAAAATAATAAATAATCTAAGAAATGGTAGAATTTGCATTAAAATTATATTTTAATTCTTCCGATCCCGCTGTGTGTGTGGTGATAAATTAACTCGCGTAAACTCTAATATTTTTTTTCTCTATACATCGCGGGGGTACAAATGTGTGCGTGCGTGTACACATATAGTTAGTGAAGTTTTTCGTTTATTTTTTCGATCCCTTTTTTTTCTTTCTTTTTTTTTTAAACGTCGAAACGATACTGCTTCGGCGGATAAAGTGCAATAAAGTGTTTCAAGGAATTACGGGATAAATAAATAACCGATTTACGCCGCAGTTTCTACTTCGCAGATATTCATCACCATGTACTACACACATACATATATGCCTGTATCGAAAAACTGCATGGGTATGTAAATTATATATTTATATGCATAAACGCAGCTTTGCAAATTCCATTACTTCCCATGTTATAGTCGAAAAGCCGTACGGAATTATGAAAATTTTAATTTTGCATTAAATTTTTTTTTTTTTTATTCAAACCAACCACTTTTCCAGATCAGTATATAATGTACACGTTATGAAATATTATCAGATTTGGAATCCTCATTTTCTCCCTCTCGTTTTTTCTTTTCTTTTTTTTTTTTTTTTGTATTTGTATGCGCGTGCTCAATTTTATTACAATCCTATTCGATTTAAAACCGGAGGAGAAGGGTAAGAGAGAGCGTCGTTTAGGGGTTGAAATTTAATCTTTGTAGTTAATGGAAGGGTAACGCAGAGGTATTGCGCAGGGGATCGTTAATAAGAAGCGAAGTGATAATTACTAGGAGGGATCGATCTATTGATGTAAACGTTTGAATAGTTCCTCGCTGCTATGTATACGTCTACATGTATATGTAATATAATGTTAGTACATAGGCAAAGGTGTATATATATAGTATATGTAAAGAGCTACTCGCGTGCAGATTCTAACCGGCAATTTCACGTCGGCGAGAGAAATGTATTTTCCTTACCGATAACCAAACAACTTTGTCCATAAATTCGAAACTTATAATCAGAGGCTCTGAGGGCGGGCACATAGATCATATATGTGTATATGTGTATATTACATACCTATATATGTATTATGTGACATACATAACCCCCGCTAATTTGCATAGTTATAATATGTCTACTTACATGTACATGTGTATCACGCATAGTGTGTTGTCGCATGTTTAACAAATTGGGTAACATTCGTAATCCACAATTTTTCTCTTTTTTTTTTTTTTTTTAATTTTGAACTAGGACTTTTTTTTCCCCCGTAAATAACGACATTGCATGCGCGTTGCACTTCGTTGTTGTTATCGCTGCAGACAGAAAAATCCAAATCACTCACCTGATTAAATTTCCCAGAAGCTTTTTCTCGGCTCAAAAAATCCTGAAATCACTTTATGATATTCTCTTTCATTGTTGAGGAAAAAAAAAAAAACACGAAACGAAAGAAATAAAGAGCTACCAAGAATCCTCCTAGAACTCGAGTGCACTCTGTGAGCTTTTCATCTATACCCTTAGGAACTGATGAGATAATTTTCTTGAGAAAATAATAATTTCACTTATGATAGCGCATAGGACGTATTATAAATTGCATTATAAGTAGGTAAACGGTAGCGTCTGATCAATTTATTGAAAATAAATGAAAAACGCTAGCTGCACGTTTGCACACCACTTAAAAAAATCACTCGAACAAATACCTCACCGGATGAATAACGCGGACTCTGCAGTTAGTGGGAAATTACTAATTTTTTCTTCCCGAATTTTCTAATTTTTCAAATATCTTCTTTTTTTTTTAATTTTATATAAAATAATAAACAGCTCTCGCGAATCTTCCGGTGGCATTAAACGGCCGCTGTGCTCCGCAGAGGTTCTTATACTTCTTTTCCGTTTCCTGCTTTTTCTTTTTGTTATTATCCTCGGTTCTCTTTTTTTTTTCTTTTCTATTATTTTATTTTTGTTTCTCTATATTCTTAGCAACGACGAATTGCGGGATATCCTTGGCCGCGTCGAGGATTTTGCTTCCTGACTGTCCATACGAATTATATACGTACCTATACATGCCTGTGTATACCTATGTAGATGCGATCGGATTCTGTCTATGGAGAGGCTGACTTTACCTTTAATGACTCAATAGATCCATATACGGAATAAAATAGCCTGAGGCTACCAAACGCCTAATCCAAATGCTACAGGTACCCGAATTCTTTTATATATAGGTACTATGTACAGGTATATAGGTACGTGTATATAACATTGTGGTAATACTATGTGGCCAATAAGTCGGCAGCTGCGGATATAACCGTACCGTATACCAGTCGAACCCGATTGTTTTCACTTCGATTCAATCAAGAATATCGAGCCGGAAATAATTATTCTACCGAGGATTCGAGAAACGGAAAGGCTTATCCCTCGAAAGTATTTCGAATGAACGGAATTCGCCGATCCCTGTGAAGTTGGCACATAATTTTAAGTTTCTTTTTATGTTTGCATTAAATTTCATGGTGGGTCGGATAAATCTGTACAGCCATGAGAGAAAAAAAAAAAAGAACAAAAAAAAGAAATTCCTACAGTGGAACATTATCTAATTCTCATATCTGTATGTATTCGCGTGTTTTCCGATGAAGGATCGACCCCCTGAGTATAGCAAGAATTGTCCAATCTCATGCCCTATTTTTTTATGTTTTTTATTTATTTTTGGTTTTTCATCCCATTTGTTTTTTGTTTGTTTTCCGTCCTTCTGCCCAACCCTATATATACTTTCTATTAACTCATTCGTTTCAATTAAAAGGTAATAAGTCAGAGAGAAAAATGCTATCTGTCCCGTGCACAGGTATCAAGTTAAAACGATTTATGGTATGTGTGTGTAGAATTTTTCGTCGATGGTAGAAGAAAAATTTTTTGGTACAGTACTCGGTTTTTTTGTTTTTGTTTTTTATCTTCTCATATCCTTTTAATTTTTTGTCCGCTGCAGTTGCGGGGGATCTCTAGTAGTTATTATATCCGAGTTAACGTTGATGTCTCAGCTATTAAATTAGAGGAAAACGTTCCACTCCACATCTCACGGTATTATTTATAGGGGATGAAACGAAGGAGGATAATAAAAGGGTGAGAGAGATGGTCGGATGTGGTTAGGACGGATATGGCCGTTGTCTTAACTAATCTTAACTTGATTGAAACTTTCTAAGTATAATCTTTCGTAGAGAGAAAGAGAAAGAGAAAGATTGTCAGAAAAAGGAAGAACGAACGAAGAGAAGAGAAAACCCATTCCGGTGCTTCCAAAATGGTCGGTTGGTTGGTCAAACCGGCACGGTTAACGGCAAACTAACTACGTAATACGTATACTTCATGGACCCTTGGAAACCCAAAGTCCAAACCGTTTACATAGGTATACACCCTCAAAAAGGAACCGGGAGCGATAGGTATAGGTATCCTCCTACTCCTTATCGAGGAACGTCCGTCAAACTTCCGGTCATCGGGATCCCTTAATTGCGACCATTATTCTGCTACTTTCCTTTCGTTTCTTGGTTTTTTTTCCCTTTCTTTCTTTCTTTCCATTTTTCTTTTTTGTTTTCGTTTTTTTTTCCATGTCTTTCTTTCTTCTCTTTTGTTCTACACGGAAACCCAGCTGCGACGGGTAACGATGTGAACGCGAACATTATATTATAGAGAAAATGGAGGTGGTAGGGGTGAGCGAGCTAGTGTAGGGTTTCATTTTCATCCCAAAGGAAAGCACTCGACTGAGAGAAATTATTATAGGGTATGTGAGGAATTTATCATTGCCGTCGAGTAAAAGAGGAGTTAAAAGAAAAAAGAAAAGAAAGGTAGAAAGTAAATAAGGGTACTTTCGAGGTTTTCCTGGATTCTCGAGTGTTTTATTTTTTTACACTTCCATTCATTGGCTTATTTATTCATTTAATTCTTATTATAAATTGGTTAGAAATGCACTGCTTGACTCGTAGTAAAATATCGCATTTGGTTCTTGCATCCCTAGGGAATATAATATCATAAGATGGGGTTCATCAGACGTGACTGACTAACGTATATAGGATGCGCGCAGGAGCCGGCAGATGAATCTGCTATCCGCTATATATCACGTACATATATCTATGCGTACATAACCCATGTGAATACATAAACGTAGGTACATATAATATATATGTTCATATATCTGGTCGACGCATATATATGCGGTCCCTCGATAATATGCTGATCCCGTTTACAAGCTGGGACAATCCCTCCCGGATCCGTGCGGGATGTAGAATTCCGCCCATACCAGTTTAGGCTCCACTGATACTCGCGACCGGTACCAAACCCTATCCGAAAACTCCGACCTATTTGGATATCAGTTAGGCATTTACCACATCCAAAAAAGATGCTTTTTCATAAGGAATGATGAAATTGGAAGAACAGAAATTTTGTAACTTGTTCAACGATATCTACATGTATCGTCTGGTTGACTTGAATTGCTTCTTTTTTTTTTTTTCTTTTGTAATCATCAGATGGGATGAGTTGTGAGATAACGTGTTACACCGTAACTGTAGTTAGTGGGATGAACCAGGTTGGTTTGTCGAGCATGATATGGTTCCCGTAGGAGGTAAACGGTAATTAGGTATCGATTTCTGTTAAAGTACTATAGTTCGGTTATACATATATACATACACGTACAAGTGTATATATCGAATCACATCCGTGTGAACGCCACGTAGTTTCCCTACGTTTGTATGCGTATTCCTATAGGAACCGCTCGTTTCACATAGGATGACGATAATCGACGAAGACCACAACCTCGACGTACTATACCTACGCTCGTGTTGTACTTGTTGTATTATGCTCTCGTGTTTAGTTCATGCGTTTCGTACGTTAACCCATTTACCTATAGGGTAGGTAGTGCTTGCATCCTCCATAGAATCTCCACCTCCCCCCAGAGGGATTCTCAAAGGACCCATTCAAAGGATACAGATAACTGCTATAAAGGACTTGCGTGTAACGGGCGCTCTGGATTAACTCGAGAAAATTCCGTGGAGACCACAAGGTCAAGAGTAAAAAGTGGTTTGTTTTCTTCATTTCTCATTTTCTTACCATCCCTTCCAAATACCCCGTGAAATTTTTTTTTTTTTTTTCCATCAGAAGGGTTTTTCGAACGTTAATCACGAGACATTCCTTTCCAAATTCACAGAACCTCGACTTCTCTTCACGCGGATTTAGAATAGTTTTTTTCATTTTTTTTTGCAACCATCCGATATAACTGCGTGGAATTCTGGAATTCCTAACCCAGTTTGACGTATAGGTTCCCATTGTAGTTATGGTTATAACTACGTGGTTAGAGTTAATGCGAGAATTCCGCTCATTCATTCGCGCGGTCGTCAGTCGTCAGTCAGTTAAAGTGGGCGGGTCTTCGGTCTTCATCAGTAGTTTACCTATTGATATAGTGTATGAATGTGAGTTCGGAGTAATCAGTATCAGAAGGAGGAGGAGAAGCAGGCAACATTCAAGTAGGATTTTGAACTCTTGGATTTGAATAGAAAACGAAGAGTGACGCGAAGCGGAGACTTAGAGCAGAGGTACAGGAGAAGAGAGGATAGGATGTATAGAGTTGGATAGTTTTCGAAGCCAAAAGCTCGACGTTGAAGACAGAAATACCATAAGGTGGAGTTAACTAGAGAGAGAGAAATTAGGACAACCCTAACTAGTGTGAAACCCCCTCCTCACTACCTCACTCTCATATAGTAGGGAAGGAGGGTCTGTTATGGGATAAATTATGGGAGCAAAGTCATGGAGAAGTTTGTAACGACCTTCGTATACGTACTCTGCACTCTAAGTACACGCTGAAAATATATATACATATACATACGTACAGTCATGTATAGTATCTAACTACATGGTTACGACGTGAGGACATTCTGGATGCTGGTTAAATGTGAAACTGTTAGATTATCGGAACTACTGGGATACTGAGCTTATTCCAAACTGGAACGAAATTTGTGAAAGTTTAAAATTTTTTTCCCAACTTTCGTTACAATAATGCGTGATTTTTATTACCGTTCTACTTTTTGAATGCCATTAGGTATATCTGGGTCAAAAATTGTTGAACTTTTTTTTTTCAAACATACATACGTCATTGGTCGATTATACATCGGCGAAAGTTTTTTAATTATCAATTTTTCGAGTTGATTAATTAATTAAAAATTTTACATTTTCAAAAATTCAACTATTCTTCCTCATAGAAACGAGACGCGTTCGTAACTTGATTTTCAGTTATTCCCATGAGTGGTAAAACATGTTTCGTTGCAAAGTAAAAATCTTTAAAAATTAGGTCCTCGCGGAATTACGAGCTAAAAAAAAAAGTTCGTCGACTGAAAAAGAGTTCAAAGTCAATCGATACCGTCTGTCCCCGGCAAACATACGTTGTGTGTGTGTCTTTTTTTTTTCTCTTTCAAGTTTTAATGTTCTCCAACGTAGGTTTTGGGTGGAAAAGGCTTCTTTGGTAGATTTTTTCGTGATTCCAATACACATAGGTGTACACAGTAGACGTATAAATTATTTACGTACATACCTACCTATATATTCTCATCTATTTTCTGAGGTCAAAAAAGGAACGACGTGGACAGGAGCTGTTAATAATAAATTAAAGGGATGGGTCATGTGCCAGAGGTTTTCGGACATCAAGCTTTTCGGATCAAAGATTTCCCGATATACCTACTGCGTCGCTCTAAATAAGATCGTTTCGCTGATCAGCTTCCGACTGAAGGATCGCCCCACAAAATCCCACATGCATCAGAAACTTCGTGCAAATTCGCAAGCTCGAATTTATCCGAGAGTGCCAGCCAAAGCTCCCCCATTAAACGAGAAAAAAGGAGAAACAAAAAAAAAAAATCAAAGAAGGTAGATAAAATTCCCCATGTGCCGGGGGTTCTTTGATTGCTCTGTTTACCCGCTCGAAATTGGTAGTGTTTCTTTTTGATTAACCTGTATGACATGAAACGTTGAAAATGTTGGATTTTTTTTCTTCTTCTTCTCTCTTATTTTGGAATTTCAACATTCGAGGAGACTCGTTAGGGGTGAGAATTAATCGAGTACAGTTACTGCGGTAGAATAAATCATCAAATTAAAATTGACTTTCAAGTTTTTTTTCGGGGGATTATAAGCTTTGGGTTCAAGTTTTGACGGTCGTGTAAGTCGCTGTCGCGTCTCTCGACATACATCTTAGACGATTGTAAATCGATGAAATGTTACACTCGATCACTACAAAACCCTCCTCCTCTACCTTCAAATGGGAGAAAATTGAGAAAAAGGGTTTGCTTGGTAGCCTGATATGCTGTGAACGAGAGGGTCCTATTTGATCGTATCTTTATCCTCCGCCGTCGTTTGCGATCGACTAGCGCGCCCGCGACTCGCGGCCCCACTTTTCTTTTTTTCTTCTTCTCTTTTTCCCTTGGACAACTCTTCTTGCCCCACCCATACCCCATAATCCCATAACCCATCCCCCGTACAACCCTCTATGTACTCAAGATTTTTATATATTTATGTATAAAACTACGTATACCGTATTTACAAACGGAATCACTAAAAATACCCATTTCAAGCACTCGGGCGTCGCGACGCCGTTATGTAAAAGTATATTTCTGTGTACCAAAGTATTCGTTTTCTTGAAACAGTTAGCTTTGATTTTTTTTTCCCAAGTTTCTATATTTTTATTTTTATATTTTGTTGCTCATTCTTCTTTTTTTTTGTTCTCCAATTCACCACCACGGAGGTAGGTACTGCTATGTTATTTCTACAATTAAGTTTTAAGGTTGGCACCGCGTGCAACAAAATTACTGCTACGTAATATTATATATAATTTATATTGAAAATGGTCAAAAGGAATTTAGAATTTCATAAAATTCTTTCCAACGTTTAATGCACCTACTTATATACCTACCGTGGGAACGAAAAGCTGCTGGTTAATTAAGAACGTGGAAAATTTTTCATCCCTCTCAAAAGTGCGACGAACCGAAATTTATAACACTTGATTTCTATGCCATTTAAAAAAAAAAACGCAACGGTTATATTCAATACCGTAATATCAAAGGGTCCTTATTTTTTTAAATCTACTTTGATCCGCGTAACATAACCCTATTAAAATCTACACGCAGAAAAATAAAATTGCGTGCGAAGAACCTTCGTCAGCGTCGTGAAAACTTTTAATTAGCGTGAAATTAGATGGATGCTCTTTGAAACTCGAACTTTGAAATTCTATATCCGACAATACAACTAAAAACTGGTCTTTGGATCCTCATTTTTTTCGAACACTGATTTTTTTTTACGTGTAAAAAATGTTGTTTTTTTTTTCAAATTAATTTTCAGGACCAACAAAATGAACACGTCGTTTAATGTGTTGGTTAAATAATATTTTGCGCGTGTAAAAAGTAACGTCGAATGAGATAAAGCTACTTATTCTTGGTAAGGTGTCTTTATAGATCTGGATAAGACGAAAACGTCTGCTTTTCACCGCCCCAGTGAGTTTCGTAGTGACAATTAGTTTGAATTCCATAATATAAACTCGAACCGTGCGCGGCACGAGACGCCGTTCGCTCCTCCATTTTCCCGCGCAATTACTCGCTCGTGTAATACGATGTTAATTGTATACGTATATATATCTAGACGTTACTGTGACGGCTTTGAAAACTTGCTATATAGGAACGTATTATAATATATATAAAGTAAAATACCTCCTACGACGTGCCCGAGCTTTTTTTTTTGTTTTAAACTCAACAATACCCCCAAAGGCACCTACGGTGCAAAAAACTTCGCCAAGTACATTCAATGTTTGAAAAATTCATTAATAATAAGAAAAAAAGAATCCAAATCAATTATTGTGCCAACTGCCAAGTACATGTAACTTTGCATCGTGTAAAAATATAGAATCGGAAAGTAAATCAATGAGAATCAATTTAAAGAATCATAAAAAAAATAAAATAAAATAAAATAAAATAAATGAAATTTAGAAAAAAAATCCAAAAAACAAATTGGAGGTAGTTGTTCTTGGCGGGCTAATGTTATATTGGCATAAAAAAATTCTAGATTTTGTTTCCGAAAAAGCCCGCCAAGTCCCACTACCTCCAATTTGTTTTTTGGATTTTTTTTCTAAATTTCATTTATTTTATTTTATTTTATTTTATTTTTTTTATGATTCTTTAAATTGATTCTCATTGATTTACTTTCCGATTCTATATTTTTACACGATGCAAAGTTACATGTACTTGGCAGTTGGCACAATAATTGATTTGGATTCTTTTTTTCTTATTATTAATGAATTTTTCAAACATTGAATGTACTTGGCGAAGTTTTTTGCACCGTAGGTGCCTTTGGGGGGATCTCATAACTTTTTGTATTTTGTTGGAGAATATTGCAGTGTTAATTATGGTTTGACGGGGTAAGAAAAATTTTCGAACGGTGGCCATGAGAGCGCCATTTTTCTGGGGCCCAATGAAAAGGAGTCGCTGTGCGGTAGCGGACTCTGTAAGAAATCAGACGTATACCGTAGTGTACCGGCTACGGTGACGCCACCTGCTAGGCGGACGAGAATTATAACCTTTTTCCTATTTGACAGGAGCTAGCTCTGACAGGAATATTACGCGAGCCGCGGCTTCCCTTCTATACCATTTATGTGAAAAGGTTCTGTTTTCAGATGACATATAGCTAGCGTACGACGATGACGGTGGTGCTTAATCGTGAAACGAGCCTAACGGTGATCAGAGAATCAGAGAATTATCATACCTCAGCTCTCCGACCACTGACGTTATTGAAATTACGCTTAAATGAGAGCTCGTCCGCGATTCATATCGCGAAAGTGCATCCAAATTTCCCGAAATGCTTATGATTTCGGAGATACTTGATGGAACGGTTGGCCGTACAGCGCTTTCTCGATCCCCTAGCAGTAAAGATACTCGGTAGTCCGCACGTTCGTTTGAATGTACTTGGCGCGAGACTCTACCGAGTCTCTTGATAGAGAGAATATTAATACCCTTTGCAGTATGTACGGAATATCCACATTCATGCCACGTCAGAATATACCCTTTCAGAAAATCCAGTCTGCATCGCGACTTATACATATATTATATCGATAGAAATATTTGTTAGTAAGTTTGCTGTACGACGTTTACCATGAGACTATTGGAAAATTTCAGATTCAAGTAATTCAATTTTCATTTCAAAGTCCGATTGTATTTCAAGCCCGATTCTTTATGCATCGATTATATAAAGTTTGTTCTGGAACCGCAAGATTCTAAATTATATATGTGCGATAGTTCTGGTCTAATTTTGCGAATCCGAAGGAACATGTACCAATATACTATAGACAGTGAAGCTTAGGGTGTTTGCGCTTTTCCGGCCACGAAGTTAAGGACGGAAGGTTGGTCGAAAGGCCACAGAATTCCGATAGTTTGAAACAACCGTGGAGAACCGCAAAGTTATGGATATAGACACACCTATATATATACGTATGTAAGTTGCATCCTATGTACATAAGTGTATGTATGTACATGTAGAGGTTATGTAATATATAATATACTTATACGTATATGAATATAACGGCGAACGGAAGTCGAAAGTGGAAAGTCAAAGTCCGGGTTCCGGAGTTGGGTGTTGTACGTACGTACGTATAGGTATATAATGTAAAAGCCCATTTCGCTTCCTCGGTACCAAGAAACCTGAGGTCAGGAGGTCAAATGAACCCGTAGGCAACCCTCAGGACACCAGATGTCCTGATTGGACCATTGTTCACCAAATTGCTTTGAGGGAATTAATTGAAAATCAATTGCCCACACCCGTCCCTATGCATTATACATAATATAAAACGGACCATCGAATGAATCGCTGATTTATCCGACACTTATGGGGTGTGCCCAAGATGAAGCATTTTTTCGAAAATTGTTTCTTCCTTCTATTTTGATCTTGAAAAACGTGAAAAACGTTACATACAATTTTAGGTAATTCCATAAAAACACAAATATGTACTGATCGTGATGGCTGCGAGGAACGGTTCTTTTCTTTTTGATCTTTCACTTAATTATCACGGTGGGAGGAAAAAAAAAACTGAATTTTTACTGGAAAAGAAAAAACGTCATAATTACTGCATGGATACGACTTATACCGTAATCTAATCGTGAGTAATTAGTCCCGGGCAAAAATAAAATTAAAACACCTTCCCAAAAATGTATATTCTGAACAAACTGCTTTCTCATCGAGTTTTGTCCCGAAACCGGTGACTGATTTTTTTTTTTTCAAGTAATGATTTACTTTAATTGATCTGGTCAAAAAATGAAATCTATTTAAAAACCTCATAACATTCTGACGATGATTCTTATCTTTTTCATTTTCCGATTATGTATTCACACGCTATGTGATATACAAGTCTTTTTCCTAACAAGTTTCTTATTTTTTTACAAATTAATTCTAGAAAAGCAGTGAAAAATTCTATTCTAACTGATATTGATGAATTACTCAAAATTGCGCTTTGAAAATTGAATGTTACACCAGGCAAACCGTAAGCCTCCATAGCTCAGGGGTTAGAGCACTGGTCTTGTAAACCAGGGGTCGAGAGTTCAAATCTCTCTGGGGGCATATCAATTTTTTTTTTTCGTCGCTTATATTTTAATTTTTTAATTCTTTTGCTATTTTTTCTTTCAACTTTATTACATATTCTTCTCCAGTAAGCAGCGACGTGCATGTAAGTCGATGTATAATACTACATGATATTTACATAATAACTCGATCAATCATGATTGATCGATCATCGAGAAAACCTGCGGTAAATAGCAAAGTAAACATTGTCAACGTCGTTTATCTCTACGGGGTGTCTGTTAAAAAATGAAAAATGGAAAGCGAGAATAAAAGTATGAAAAAGAAATGAAAAAAGTAAAAAACTATATATTTTCCGATAAATTACCGTAAATTTGTACATGAGCAACAATACCGTTGTATGAAGGAAAAAAAAAGTATATCGCTAAATTAATCATGTACAGGTTATACATAAAATATATATAGGTCAAATATCGAATAGGCGGAAACGGGAATTACGTAGGTATACGTATATTGCATAATCCGATCATGGTGGTCCAGCGGTCAAAATTTCTCCTTCGTTCTTTTGTCTCGAATTTCTGATACGTATCGTAACCCGTTTATGTAAACTGTGAGAAATTTTGTCCACCGAATTTATAGAACAGTTGAAATAACCGTCGATTTACGGTTTTAGTCGAGAGATCCGAAAATTCCTAAATGCCTCGCGCCCTAGAGGTATGCTAATGTTTAGGTGTTCATGCCACGCAATGTCTGCAATTCCTAAACTATTTTAAGATCTGAACATCATCGCGTGTATAACCGGGAAAATTTTCTTACATTATAGATCAACGAATTATAAAGTCGAAGTCTATTGAAAATAAATCTGCAGAAATGTGTACCTTATACGATCACATGTGGACGCAAAAATGTTCTAACCCACAAACAAATTTTTTTTTCTCTTCTTTTCCAACTATTCGAAAAATGTAAAATGTCACCCGCATGTTGAAAACGTAACAATGTTCGAAAAGTTTGAATATTCTTTTTTCTTTTTTCGTAATTCCACTTATTGTACTCTATAGTACTTAGCATTTTTTTTCTCTCCCTTTTCTTCCGAAGAAATTTTTCTGCCTTTTTTTTTTGTTCTTTCAATTTTATTTTAAAAGTAAATGTAGAGAAACGGTGAAGAATCCACTAGCGCGAATTAGACAAGTTTTTTCCATTTGCGGGTCAAGTCTAGTGCGAGTTAAGGCTAGTTGAATTTCCGTAATTGACCACGACCACTCGAGATAATCACTTCAAGGATTCTATTTGTTCTTGCACACAGCAAGTGGAGTTCGTCCGATTCGATATTACCTAAGAAATTCAGTTAATCCACAGTAATTCGCCCGTAATGAAAGAAGAGAAAAAAAAAAAACTTCACATCATCTAATGGAAACTGTTCAATGATGTAATAAAACAATCGATTCAAATTATCGATCACACTGTCCGTGAGGAAGTTGGCTTTTTTTTTTCTATTTTTTAAATTGCAAATTACATGTGATGTAAAAATGAATTTTTCTCCGATGATGTTAGGTATAATCTTAATCGCAATTTTATCTATTTAAATATGGGTATAATTTTTGATTATTCAAATTATGTTCGTAATTAACTTTGTGGCGTTTGCGAGTCTGAATCGATATGAAACATGATTATGCAATTCGCTTCAAGTACGAATAATTATTTTATAACACCTGAAACAATTATTATTTTACGAGTGCGCGTTGTAATTATACATACACGTGTAACGTAATTACCCGTAATTTTTATTGTAATGAACGTCTGTAATTATTAATTATCCGTGACATACGTTATGACGGTATAATTCTAAAAATCAATTTGTCATGCCATCCACGTAATCGCGTGAATTTTAAACAATTTGAAAAACAAAAAAATTAGTATACGAGTGTCGATAGATAAATTTGATTGAAAATTCCGTTCACACATATGTGCTGCACGTTCGATGATTACGATACAAGCATAATTTCCTCGTAGTTTAATTTCCTATCGTGGCACAATGACGATTTATAATCATTTTGTCAATTTATATTATGACCTCCTTGAAGGCGAACGAGAATGATTTTATTATTGCATAAGTTATTGCACATATTAATCATAAGTGTTGTTTCAATGCTGCGGAAATTCTTCAACTTGAAATTATTTGTTTACGACATTTTGATTGGACGTTCAATTTTATAATTTTTCTCAATTGTTAGGAAAGGAATTCCGCCTTTAATGAAAAAGAAAAAATAATTATTCCCTACCCAATAATATACGCCTTGTCCAAAATTCCTTTTTTCTTTTACTCTGAAAATTTTCTCCAAATTAGACTAAATCGCAAAAAAAAAGTGTAATGAAAAAAAAATTGAAAAAATTGAAAAATATTTTTCCGCACGTATACGTTGTGTACCTGTATGAAAAACAATGTTTATACACGTAAGTAATTTAAATAAAATTCAGTCCTTTGGTGCGAATTAATCGTTGAGCTTGCAAGCCGCGAATGGTCGAGCATTGCAGGTTAGTTAAACTTCGCTTCTGAAATAGGCACATTAATTCAGAGAAAATAAAAATGAGAATTACGAAAGGTTACAGCTTTTACGCTATACGTACTCGTTCCTCGATTTATATACGCGCCGACATTATGCATGTGGTATACACAACTGATGTAGAATCTAGTTAAAATTATATTTTATGTGTGTACGTATTTAAGTATTACAACGTTGCAAGTAGGCATGAGGTAAGTGCGGCGCACGGAGCTTTTATGATTTTGCCTTTGTATGTTCCCGTATAAATATCGTCTACGTATATAACGTAGAAATATACATGTGTAACCTCCAGCTCACAAAACACCCTTTCGTAAGTAAGCACATCGAAGTATAGTTATATGTACGCGCAAATTGCAAGCCGCAAACTATTACCATATACATTATACATAGGTATTTAACGTACCTGTATAATACATACAGCTATTAACACACATTATATAACGTTATCGCATGCAGTTCGCGAAAGCTCCTGGAATTTAGAGGGTAAAAAAAACGAAGAAAAAAAAATTATTTCCTGGACCGCCACAAAATTAACCATCAGGATGTACTACCCGTAGCGCATACTTGATTTTCGAATCCTAATTGAGAAGAAGAAAGAAAAAAAAAAAGAAAAAAGCTGCGTCTGGATTTAATTTCACGGTTGCAATAGTTTCGAACATAGTTGCAGCTGGGGTCTTTAACTGGTTGAAATGTGTAAATATATCTGTGTATATATAATTGAAAATTATTTCGTGCATCAGCTGGTCTATATAGTACTCGAGTAAACTAGTATGAACGGTGGGGAGGCAAACATCTTACAAAGAAAATTGTTTGCTGTCCCTCAGCGTCGTCGTCGGTGACACAATGCAATGTGCAGTCGGTAACAGCAGCTGGAACTGGTTATTTCTACCGTAGCTATATAACTATACAATTTTCACAGCTCCAAATGTTATAGGTGCATGTATGTGTATGTATAATACGTACCACAATTTCATCTCTGTGTTTCCATGTCTCCTCACGCCGCTGTGTGAATTATATTTTGTATTTGTGCAACTGCGAATGTTATACAAAACGAGAACATATTTGCGGGGGTTGGTAAAGTGGGAGGGAAAAACAAGCAGACCGGTAAACTATAACTTTCTGATGGGACAATATTTGTCGTTCCTCCTCGAAAGCTAGCTGGAGTTCGATAAATGAGAGAATTGAAAATTAAATAATTAAACAAAATAAATGAAATTAAAAAAGGTGAATCAAAAAAACAACTTTGTGAGGTGATATGGTATATGAATAAAATATATACCATAGGTAGAGTAGCCAAGTAAATGGGTTATACGATTAGGCAAAAAAAATATGAAAAAAAAACACACAAAAAAAAGCTCATCTAATTGCGAAACGGACATTGTTACACTGCAGAGAAGAAAAAAGGCTGGAGCGTACAAAATGAACGAAAATTTTTTTGGATATTAAATTCCTATCTAGTGCAAACAATTGCACAAAATTAGGCGCGCCGATAGAAAAATTCGGAAAATGCAGAATTTTATGCAAATCGTGTATATCTTTACTTCCTTACCTTACAAAAATGAAGATTGCAATGACAATGATTCTAATAATAATATCTTTAGGAAACTTTCGGCTTTGCATACGCCCTCGAATTTGGATTATCGGCAATGATCTCTTCCTGTAAGAATCTGATTCATAAATTGGATTTGCATAAATTTTCGAACTTATTTTAATAACAGAAAACTAATGGAACGTCCAATGGACGCGACTGCCATGACGGAAGAGGGATTGATCTGATTTCCATGCGAGTATAAATTAAGGATATTAAATGGAATTAATTTGCATAAACTATATTTCTCTTCGCCGCGACCTCAAGAGCGCCGTGTGCGAGCGTAAAGGAAAAATAAATGTAAAAAAAGGGTAACGCGAATCAAGGTATGTATCGTCGATTAAATGAAGACCTTCATTTTTGGGTGGATAATTAAGATATGAAAAAAAAGAAAAAAAACTCTGTCAACATTTTTGAAATATACATGGTTAGATTCTTATCAAAATTTTGGACGATCCTTGCCGTACAAAAATCGATCGACCATCGCGTATTTAGTAAGGGATGATAAGGACTTAGTTCTCAAATATTAACAAGGGTGGCGGTACCGGTCGGATTTAGAGGTCCTGCCATCCTTGGGAGCATCAAATTTAGACATTTTTCATATCTCAAAAAATTCAATTTCACTATACCTCGCTTAGTTACTTTCTTTTTTATAACTGATCTAATTTTACTTAGTGATCAAAAAAAAAATTTCACTTCAATATTAATTTTTTTTTTTTTTTTGATTAGTAGGTCTCTTACTAACCTGCAGTTCCTCGTTTTCTACAATTTGTTATAAACAATATCTTGAGGTGGCAGCACCAGTACGATACGTTCACTTTTCCAACAAATTCACGGACGAATTTTTATAAATTTCCTCATCGTCGAAGAAGCAGAAAACAAAAAAAATTGATCAACGGAAAATGACGATCTAAAAACAATCGATGAATATAATAGATCAACCCAACATAGGTTCGTTGAATATGACCAATTTTATTATCTCTTTTTCATGACTAGATAATAAATATATATATATGTATTGTATAAAGTTTCGTAAATAATTATAATCATAATTTTCGATCAAATCACGCTGATGCAAGTAAAAAAAAGGAAAAAGAAATTCATTATCTTTTATTTTTGCGAGAATTCATTATCGAATAATCTTTTCTTTTTTTTTTTCTATTTCTTTCGTTTAAACGTCACAAGCCCCCAAACTATCATTATATTATCTCCATATTACTATCGTACATCATATGTATATGATTATTGTAATTACTACACACTGTGCACCGCGATTTGGACGAGTCAATGCTGCTGGCTATAATGAATATTATTTCCAAATAAATTAATCGAGGGGGTAACCGCTTGTGAAATACTTGGGACAGTCAATTTTTAAATGCTATGAAATAGTATGAAATGGTGTGAAACGGTATGAAATGTTGTTACAATATATTATGACCTTGAGGAACACGATTCCGTCAAGTAAATCAAGTTAGGAATCAATCCCATCGAGATATCTTCATTTTTTCACTTTACGGAGCGATGAATTGGCGATAACTCGATCAATTTTATAAATAGATCAATTTAACTTGCAGATTCGTGTTCCTGAGGTCAAAATACGTAAGAAGAGTGTCCTGCGATCGATTTTAAAAATACTTCATTTTTGGCCCAAAAATCGAAAAAATCCAAAGGGGTATACCTTAGATTTTTGTCGATTTTGGGGTCAAAAATGAAGTATTTTTAAAACTGATCGTAGGACACTTTTCTAATGTATTTTGACCTCAGGAAACCGAATCCGTCGATTAAATCAAGTTAGGAATCAATCCCATCGAGATATCTCCATTTTTTCACTTTTTGGAGCGATAAATTGGCGATAACTCGATAAATTTTATAGATAAATCAATTTAACTTGCAGATTCGTGTTCCTGAGGTCAAAATACGTTGGAAAAGTGTCCTGCGATCGATTCAAAAAAATGTCGATTTTTGACCCCAAAATCGGCAAAAATCTAAGGTATACCCCTTTGGATTTTTTCGATTTTTGGGCCAAAAATGAAGTATTTTTAAAATCGATCGCAGGACACTTTTCTAACGTATTTTGACCTCAGGAACACGAATCCGTCAAGTAAATCAAGCTAGGAATAAATCCCATCGAGATAATCCTCATTTTTTCCACTTTTCAAGACGATAAATTGGCAATAACTCGATCAATTTTATAGACAGCTCGGACAGATCTAGAAATAGTTGTGAAATAGTTGTGAAATGTGAAATTGTTGGGACACCTATATATCGAGTGGTTACCCCCTCGAAATTAATAATGAATAATATCGTTTCATTTATATTTAAAAAGTAGCAATCATATTTATACACATACATATGTATGTATGTATACCGTATAAATTACAATAAAAATGCCAAATCATAACTCTGTTAATAATAATAATACCAATAATGATAATAATCATATTAATAATATTCAAGTATGTATAATCGATGCAATGTAGCTATGTACTGAATGCATTTATACGTATATTTTTGTATAGCTATGTATAGATCACACATGAATATTATGTAGTACCTTAAAATTATTGCAATTCATTGCGATGATGATCGACTATCATTATTATTATCATTATCATAATCATTATCTTCATAATTCACAGTAATCGATAATAATCAATTGATTCGCAATTAATTGATCGACTTTCTCCTTTCTAGTTTCATTCAATTTAGGCTTGTTCCTGTTTCAATTTCTTTTTTTCTTCCAAGTTTTTGTTGTGATATATAAAATATTGTACAATATATTTAAAAAAAAAGGAAAAAAGAAGTAGCTTATATTGTATGCAACGATCGAGAACTACCGCGAGTTATTATTATTATCATTATTATTATATAAGTATTATAAATGTATTGTTAATTTCAATGATTATACGTATTTTGTTGGTTTTAATTTTTCTTCCGCTTCTCGCCTCTTCTGGGTTCTTGCAGTGGCCATTGATATTTATAGTAGGACGACCATGATAATTATATTATTGCAGATCATATTTGAATATGGAAATGTGTATATCAATTCATGCAACATCATCTATGGCTTGTGTGCATTTTTTTCTTCTTTCTTGCATCCAGTTTATGTGATTAATAATATTTATTAAAACCTCTACGGACTCATAAATTTCACTTTGCGTGAGATTCGAAATACATTTTTTTCATCGTTCGTTGACAGCATAAAAGAGAAAAAAAAGAAAAAACTGGAGTAACGATCACAGTTTTTGACAATATGAAAAAAATTATTTTGGCAACCCGTAATACACAGCATTTAAATAATGTTCAAAGAATCGGTAAAATAAAATCATCGATCGTCGATCGGTAAAACAAAAACTGCGGAAGGATAAAAAGGCATGTTAAAATACACGTGAATAGAGGACGGAAATAATATAGTTTCATTAAACTTTGTCAATTTCATTCAATTTGCTACAAGAACAAAAAGAAAAAATAAGGACGAAGTAGCCATTCATAAGTATACAGAAATATATATATAATAATCATAAGAGGACACGATCTATTTAGAAGTATCTATCTAATATCATCTACAAATATTAAATCTATTTTATACATACATATTATTAGTTTGTTATAATTTATTTATATATATTTTTACACATATCTATATGTATACCTATATTCATGTATAATATAGGTAATGTCGATAACGTGGAAACGAAGAACTTGTACATAAATATATCTATGTTAATAGTTAGTACTAATATTTTATTATTATTATCATTATTATCATTATTTATAATAAATATGTCGTGGATAAAGGTATTTCGATAGGATGCGACTGCGAAAAATAATTACAATATCATTAGATGGTACGATAGATGATAATAATATTTTTTCTTCTACCGTAGGAAAACAAAAAAGAAGAAGACGAGAGAAAAAAAAGACAATTTTTCTTTGTTTCACATATAATTTTGTTTAATTTATTATATGCGATGAATAGGTTGGATTTTACATTCATATAATATTCATATATATTATCATATATCAGATTACACCTATATATATATATGTATAATAACTCGAATCTCGGTGCGGTTTTTTTTTTAATCTTAATTTCATTTATTTTATAGTTTTTTGGTTTGGTTTCTTTGTGTTTTTTTTTTTTTTTTCTTTTAATTTTTGGTTTTAAATGTCTTTGGTTATTTTTTTGATACCCCGACGCGCGCAACACACTTTCATTATTTTATACGAATCGAATGCACACAGAATTCACATGGAGAGTGTTTTTTTTGTTTTCATTTTCGTTCCATCTTTATTTTGGATTTCTTCTGTTATTTAGTTAATATTTTTTTTTGGTTTTTAATTTGAAAATTGATGAATAAATTGAATTTGAAGAAAACGACGGAGAGAGATGAGAATCACGAACACTAATATCTCTCTCTCGTATATATACATACGTACGTATTTAAATTGTCATTGAAATTATTTTCACAAATAATTTGTTTTCAAATTCTTTCGTTTTTTTTTTTTTTTATATTTAATTATATTCGTTTCATTTTTGTATCGTCTTTGCCACTCGTTAAAAGAATTAATTTTATCAATATATATACTATATTTATATATATATATATATATCTTATGTATCACGTGGTATATATTATATGTTATATTAATTTTTATATATCATATGTCAGTTCATCAGGGAATAATTTTTTGGGTTGCGACGATTTTAGAGGGTTATGTGGCGTAGTGAGGATGGTGATGGGGATGCGGCGGTGGTTCGCCAAGCCATGAATCTGGCGATGGAGGAAAATCCGGGTAACCAACCCCGCCACCTCCCCCGCCACCCCCAGATGACTCGTTACTCAGATCCGACGCCGGTCCCGGTACCATTCCTCCAGGTCCTCCTGATAACGAAAAAAGAAAAACATTTTCAAGTTTATCACCAGTCTACATTTTCACGTATAATTTTACTTTTGTTTTATGTTCAACTCACCGAGCGTCGTGTAGACGGAAAGTCCCGCGTCCGGAGGGTAAGGAAATTGGGGTGGCAACGAAGGTGACCTTGAAGCCGAAAGATACGGGGGCGTTGTACCACCGAGATAACCTCTCGGTGGTCCATTTCCACCTCCCCCACCTCCACCTCCAGGACTCGCTCCATCGCCGTCCATTCCCATATTGACCACCGTCCCGTAACTGTCGTTACTCAAATCTATGGGGGAAAAATAAGAAGAAAAAAAATGACGATTTTTTTCTTTTCACTCCTTTTTCTTTTTCGATCGTTATTTTGACTCTGATAATTTTTGTGTACATGAATTTCAACGGTGGGTAGAAAAAAGAGAAAATTTAAGGTATTATTGGGGTTTTATATGTTTCGTGTACAACATATTGCGGGGTGTTGGTCACGCGTTGAATTATTAGGTGCGCATGGGGTATGTGGTATGATATTAAATGAAGGTTATATTACGGAAAAGACGAGTTATATTTTGAGCTTACGTCAGAATCATCTGCCCCTGATTGTGGGGTAGATTATAGAGGGCATATGACTGTACGTGAAACTTATACGTACACCCCTGCTGACTCTGACTTCGCTGTAGAGTAGGGTAGATCAAATAATAGTTACCTAGATTATAACCTGAGCCACCCAAATAATTACCATTTAGTTCACGATGATGCGCACGAACCCCCATAGCTATTATATACGTTTATTCGAAATACCCGTGACCACATAGACTCTATTCTTACCAGGCATGTGTCTACCTCGCTCCGTATTATCAATTTTCAATTTTATTCAAACGAGCTTTTAATTCAAAGAAGAAAAAAAAAAATCAGATCAATTCATTTTTTTATTTTACTATAATAATTTGTCACAAAGACGAGTTCGTCGAGTCCGCCTTTACATGTGTTGTGAAAAAAGGATACAGATGTTGGAGAGAAGAGAAAAAAAAAAATTAAAAATTAAAGTAACACACGCGTATAGTCCACCGCTATAAATCAGCGCTTTTCTGAACCGCTGCGCGTAACGATCACACCCATGGAAACAAACTGTCCCATCCCCCCGGAAAAAAGGAAAAAAAAAACCACTTCGCCTCTGTTGTACCAAAAACTACATATTGTACAACTCCTCTTCGCTATCTATGTTACATCAAGGTATAACATCGTAGCATATGTCTAAAGTCACGGTGCTGTGATCAGGAGGAAAAAAAAAGGACAGAGAACGCTTAAAAAAAAAGTAAAAATAAAAAGCAGAATTAGAGACTGATTGGAGACGTGTTTTTTTTTTTCTTTTCATAGTCAATTTGTTTCCACTCTTTCAACTGATGCTGTTTGAAAAGTAGCAATCAAAAATTATAGGAATTGAAGATGAAAAATGGTTTAGAAAAATTCTGGAGAAAACTAACAATAAGTTAAAAAGAAAGAGGTGAAAGAATTTTTTGAGCGCGATATTCGAGGTGTTGCATATGTATAGATGTCTAAATGAATAATATATAAATATTTCTGGATCCCCTTGGAAGCGCATGACCGATGGAATTTACTTTGGATTATATAATTATATAGCCGTTGGAAAGGACGTCTCTACGACTTTATCGCGTGTTTAGCGATCCGCATCCCAAAATCACGGGTACTTTAGACGCGGCAGTTAGTCGAGCGATTTCTTGAATATTTTATTATCTACATAACTAAGAAACTTAGGGTCTATGTATATACGTGTACCCGAAGTATAAAGGGCGCGATATAACGCTTCAACAATTTTTTATACAATTTGTGAAGTGAATTTTGAGGGTAAAAAAAAGAAGAGAACTATACAGGAATTAATATCGGACTAGTCGATTGGATTTCATTTTTTGCTGATTTATTTATTTGTTTTTCAATAAACTTACCGTGGTGGCTAAAACTCGAATCCAAATCCACCTTGAGTTCGTCCTTATCGAGTAATTTGTCATGACGAGGTGAATGACCTCCGCCGCTTCCACTTTTCATACTACGGAAATATTGCGACCATCGCGTTCTTCCTGCGTCCTTTTTGAGCCTCTTTTCTTTCGCCCTCCTGCGAACGATATCGACACAAAAACAAAGACGATTAATAATGATGATGATGTACATAATTTTAATTACCTACTTATACCGGGTGAATTGAGTCTATTATGTAGCCTCGGCAAGAATTCAAATTTTGTGGGAAACGCGAGTTGAAAAAAAAAGAAAATTTAAAGGTCACTTTAATGGACTTTCCGAAATTCTGAACTTTCGACTTTCATTATGGATGATCAGATATTTTTGTAAAAATACAAATAATTATACAACGGAAAATGTAAAAACGAAGGCGCATGTGCATATACGTAGAGCTTTATAAACGGTGCAGCTATTCAATTTCTAGAAGTTTATTAAAAGCAGCTGTAACTTTAGTAAAGCTTATTTTCCGTGCGCTTTTCTCTAATTGATGTTGAAATAGATTTTTATCGTCATATACCGGAGTCTGTACAACCGTCGACGCTGGACCGACCTCGAGAGCTTTTGGGGCTTCCGGAAGCCCCGAGCGGAATTGTACGTCGCACATAGATCGTGAAACCCTTTTTGAATTTAACGAACAAACCGACCAACTAAACCAAAGGCTTCTTCTTCTCCTCTTCTTCTTTGTCTCTTCTCAGCAAATTACCACAGAGATGCATGAAGAATAATTATGGATTTTTTCCTTTTTATTCTTTCCTTTTTCGTTTTCGTTTTAACTAACCTGTTTTGGAACCAAACTTGGACCACGCGCATGTCCAATCCCGTATCCTGTGAAAGTTGTTCCCTCACGTGACGTGCGGGTTTCGGACTGTTGTTGTACGCTAATTTTAACGTCTCTAATTGCTTGGCAGTTATCGTTGTTCTTGGTCGTTTGTTGGGTTGATCTCCGTCGATACTGCCGCCGTCCGCAAGCTCTGTAAATCAGAACCCGAAAAAAACTTTTAATCGTTTCAGTTTTTTAGGGAAACACCCAGCGTTGTTAAATCTCAAAATTCAATATTAAAGCGCCAGACGGGCGTGATCTAAAAAAAAGAATCAACGTCTATAAAAAAGAAGGGATAAAAATCCAAATTTTCAAACTTTTGCCAACGTGGAAAACTGAAATTTTTCATAATCGAGTTATTGATCTGTAGAGCTAAATCATTATTTGCGTTTGAAAAAAATTTTATCTTCCGATTGTTCGATTATCTTTTCAATAACTCACCCTTAGCCTTGGCCTGTTCGTAGTCGGGTTTGCACACGAGTTTTCTGTCCTCCATTAAATAAAATTCATCACCGGTATCGAGTTGTCGTGAACATAAAGCGCAGGAGAAACATGTCAAATGATAGACGAGTTCCTGTGCTCTGCGGACAACCTGGGATGGTGCCAACCCCTGTCCGCATCCAGCACACTTCGTTCCGAAGCGCCTGCCACACCAACAACACACAACACATTCACATTACATTCGCACATTATTATTAATACAAAACTTTTTGCTTTTTCTCATTCAATTTTCAATAATGTTTCGTCACTGACATCCATTTTTATGGTTTTCAAGATCAAATAAAAATACGTACTATATAGTTCGTCCCGAGAATGTATAAGAGAAAAAGAAAGAAAAAAAACTGAAGTAGGTATTTATGTGAAAGCGAAAAGAAAAAAAAAAATAAGTCAAAAGCCAAATTGACATTCTTTGCAATGAGTTTTTTTTCTTTTCCATTTAAATTTATTGAGTATGAGTTGATGCTTACTTGAAGAAATCATCTTTGCAGAATACGTGTCCATTTCTTGCGAAACATTTGTCGGTTAATCGAGCACCACAGTCACGACAGGTGAGACAACGCGCGTGCCAACACCTTTCGAGTACCCTAAGGATGTACCTGTCTAAAATGGCTTCCTGACAACCACCGCATTTCGGTATAGACGCTGAAACATATTGGAAAAAAAAAACACATGAATTACAATCCATCCACAAAATACTATGCTAAATACCGTAGAATCGTGTCTTTTTTTTTTCTCTCATTAAAAACTAATTCTCATCATCAACTTACAGAGAAAAACTTCGGGTAAATTTGGTGGCAGTCTTAATTCCGGTGGGTTAGACCGATCCAAGGGGTGTACAATATTTCTTGAATTATTTATGTTATTAACATTGTGATGATGAGATTCCGGGCTACTTTGCGGTGGTGTTAAAACCTCCCCACGACCAGCGTACATTCCTCCAAGGGAAATGAGCTCGCAACCGAGCATTTTCACTTTCAAATTTCTTTTTTTTTTTCCTCACACTTCCAAATAATGCTGATTCTTGAGTTTTTTTTTTGTTTTTCTTTGTCGGGCAACAGAAATTATTCAACACACCTCACACCGCCACACATTGCACTCACAAATTCATGATCTCATTTATTACTGTTGTCATTATTTCTTTTTTGCTCTAAAAACAAATCGCGACATCCTCATAAAATTATAATCAATAATAATCGAACAAATGGGGTTTGAAAATCACTGCGGGCGTACGAATTTTTGTCTTTCTTTTTTTTTGATTGTTTCAAATTTTATTCATTATATCCTGCGACGAGTTATAATAATTTTCTTTTTTCTTCGATTAGATGTTATATACTTATATATATTTGTGCAAAACCAAAAAAAGGGTTTTTCGTTTTCTAATTTCATATACGCGTAGCGTCCACAAGTAGTTTACGGTGCAACGTCCACCGTTAGACTGAAGTGGCGGGGGTGGATTGTGCGCACGTGTTACGTTCTATGGGGGTGGGAGATTGCCACGCCCATTTACCCCCTGTGAAAAATACTCATTGGTCAAGAGACAGGCCGCCCTTAGCATGGCGTAGGGAATCATCTATAGATATACAATATCCGTACATATACATTCTGAAAGATAAAAGGCACGGTAGTATAATGCTGGTAAAAGGCAACCCCGAGGATGGTGAAAAAGGAGAAGGGAAAAAAAAAACAAGACAGAAACGAAGAACGGAGGAAGAGGAAAGTAAAAAAAAACGTGCGGAGATACGTCCTGAAGAGGGTAAATAGAAGGGGGTGAAAATATAAGAAGGGAAGAAGATACAAAAAATAGAAGACCGAGACCGATCGCTGAAACAGAGAAAATTGACAATGTGTGGAAAAGGAAAAAGGTTTGACGTTGGATCAACTATTTTGCAATTGTTTGGTCAAATAAAATGATCCTTACAGATCGATAAATCTTTTTGAATGAAAATATTTTTACTGATAGGTAGGACTCTCAAGAAATCGTTGAAATTGCGACGTGTCCTTATATGTGTACAATTTTTCTTTTTTCTTCTTTTTCGGTTTCTTATTCTACATTCTTTTTTCCGCATCGCTGATTTTCGGGGCTATTACTTATATTGCATCGATTCCATGAAGGTTACCTGTTATACTATAAACCTACGCAGGTCTTTGACGGCCCCTTCTACAGGTACTCATTATACCATGGGCGCTCTTTTGTTCCGAAGCCGAAAACAATCTCCCTGCAATTTCAAATATATGAGCCATGCTTGCCGAAAGGACTCCGAATTTTGATAGACTCGCCAAAAACCAAACCTCCTCTCCTACCCTCGCAATATTATATTTTTCGATTTTTCAACCCAGTTATAGTATATAGAAGACAATAGAACCCCATGGGGCTTTTACCCGGTTCATCTTATACATTATTATCATTATTATTATTGTTTCTATTGAAGTTGTCAAAATATGTTTATGCAT
Source organism: Athalia cordata (assembly GCA_963932425.1). Classification (NCBI taxonomy): domain Eukaryota; kingdom Metazoa; phylum Arthropoda; class Insecta; order Hymenoptera; family Athaliidae; genus Athalia; species Athalia cordata. The sequence continues at coordinate 6,895,041 of OZ010627.1, forward strand.
CAAGGAACATCGAATAACAGGCCTTAAATTTATATATCATTACGTGAACATGAAATATCTTTAAAAAATTATCGAACTTTCTCCATTTATTGATCATTTATAATATTCTTTCATTAGTTTTTTGTTTTTTTTCCCTATAATTTGCAAGGTTATTTTTCCGCACGCGGAGTTCAAGGTTCGTACCTATCGTGCGGATCATGTATGCACGTACGTACAATGAATGTATGTGCGGGTACATATGAAAAGTGAAAACATAAAGAAATGTAGGGTAATACGGGGGGGGGGGGGGAGGGGGGGAGGGAGGAAGACATGTCGGCATAGGGAAGGTCCTGATAAAATAACTTTGAAGAGATGAAAGACAGGGATGGTTCTTCGTTTGCCACTCGTCTCTCATCTCCGCGGGGATTCCTTACTTTTATCGTCGCGCAACGACGCGCCGCGGCCGTCGTCAGGTTACATACATATATGTATGTATACATACCCTGTACATAAAGTATATGGATACATGAATGTGAGTACATGGGTATGTATATTTATATATACATATAGATATTTTTACAATGAACGTACGTGTACGAGTGTCTACGCGATGTAAATGAATTTCTAAGCTCCCCCGTGGGAGGTAAACCTCGCGAAGCTCCTTCGCGGCTTTTTCCATATATATATATGTGCAGTATATATATGTACCTGCATATATCTACATGTACACTATAGCTATGTACCACCTTATATACATATACATTGAACTCTCGACTACTATACCCTTGTGCGCGTCTTATTCGAGAAGTTTTGCGGGAGCTGTCGTTGAAGGCGGGAGCTTAGTGTATAGAATAGGTATGTATACATAGATACGTATACATATAGGTGTAGTACATACCCATACAGCTGCATAGAAGCAGCCTGGAGGAAAATTAAGGGTGGATCGCCCGGCTATATTCTTATACCTATATATCTAGGGGAGGATGAAGAAGAGAAGAATTCGCGCACTATACTGTACGATTTCTATCTTTCTCTTTATGTATTATATATACGTATGTATACGCTGCTATATATAGGTATATATAGTATTACGTATACGAAGACGAAACGCCATTTTATAATCTCACCCCCAAGTGTAGAATTCTAAGGGGGTGCGTTTCCATCGTAATGTGCATGTTGTATTACAGTACACCTATCTCGATCCCACCGCTCCGAAACTACCCGGCTGACAAAAAATTTGAAGAAAGCTAAAGAAAAAACTTAACAAATAAAGTAACAAGAATCATGGATTTACCTCTGGGATCTGAATTTGAGAAAAAAAAAAAAAACGGAAAATAATTCGTCGTTATTATTTAAAGTAAATTTTTTTTTTTTCATCTTTCATCCCTCATTCTTGTTGCCCAGGGTATAATTTTATTTCTTTCATATCCTCGCGGGTAGTTTTCATGGGCGTATCTGCAGATCAATCAATTTTATATAGAGTTGGTATATTGTAATGTATAGTACATGGTATATACATATTCATATAACTACCTATGCACGCACGTAGAAATGCGTATGTATGTAATATGCAAAAATCGTCATATGTATTAGAAAGCCTGCGGCCCATCTGTTCGTGATATACATATAGGTATATATGTGTACTTACATATCTGTTCATATACCTATGTATATGTATTATTATACAATAGGGCGTCGCGACGTCAGGTGGAAAATTTTATGTTTTATACGGTGCGTTAGCCCCACTATATGTATATTACCTTATAGTAGAAAAGGCGAATCTAAAGGGCAAAACCCAAAAGGCATTCATATATAAAAATCGACAGGTCGTTTCATCCCCATGCATATATTTCATAGCCAGCTAGATCATTTCCAAACCAACTGGAATCGCACTAAAAATCATGCAGATGGTTTAGCGCGTCCAGATTATAGGTACCTATAATATTATACACGCCAATAAATCCGTAGAAAATTTATATACGAAATTACGGACTTGCGTTTCTCGAATTTGGATTTTTTTTTCCTCGTGAAATCGCAAAATCGTAATTTTCTTACATTTCTCATATCGTAATCGCTAAACCGACAGCTAGCTAATGGGCTACGCGAGATAATCTGCACATTGAATAAAGAAAAAGAGAAAGAAAGAAGAAAAATGTGTAAGAAATATTGATAAAAAGTGAGAGTCCCGGTGGCTGCTGTTAAGATCGTATAAATTTATCGGGCGAGAAACACGCCCACCCTGACTCGTCTTGTCGTCGTCGTAAAAAGCATCACCGCGGGGGGCTCGACAATTCGTCGGCGTCGTCGTCGAGCACCGGCAACCTCGAGTTAGTTGGGGATCCAAAATATACGAATATAGCTTCTATTCGGGAGGGATCGAGATGGGGGCGGCAACGGGCAACGCTTTTTTGGCCTTTGTAATGGAGGCTCCGTTGGTTACGAGAACGAGAACTGAGGGTGCCCCTAGCTCGACAAATTATAACCATTCACTTTTTTATCTCACCTACAATAAAACCCATACACACTTGTATTCGCCGGCAGCAGCAGCTATGTGTCAATTTTCTTATCTGCAGACTTGTCTGAATCTATAAGAGTGACGGAGGATACGTAAATTCATTTGTAGGAACGTGAACAAAAATTAATAAATCAATCAGATAAAACGACAAATTCGAACATGAAAAAAGAAAAATATTGAACATGAGCGATTTTTTTGGAACGTTTTTCTATAATTCCATTACGCCGTGTAGTGGGAATGATTCGATTTTCGAAATATTCAACGAATTTAGTTTTAGTGTTTTTTTTTTGTTTTTTAATTCGATTTCATTTTTTTTCTTTTCTGAAATTCGACCGGGCAGAGGAGAGGCAGATTTCATTGGTAGCTTATATCGGCAGTTGATTTTTATTGCTCGGATACGTGCATAATGGAATGATAAATTGCACGTCTATATAAAACGTTATACATAACCATATGCGTAAATGCGATTTTATTTGAATATATTATATATGTATTTATATTCAGGGTAATGTGTGTATATATTATTGGGTTACATATGGGCACAATATTTCATATGCGGATTCGTCACGGTGACGTACCCAAAATGATGACACAATAATTCTTTGCAGATTCATTCGTAGGAAATACGAGGCATCGCATTTCGAAAAAAAGAAAATTACAAGTTCGAAAATTATTTGTCTCTCGAAAAATGATCTTTGTACATCGAAATTTAAAGCCGTCCGCAAAGAGCGGCATAATGTCGGAACGAGGAATTTGAATCCACGAAGTGAAAATGTGTATAGTCTTGTATTATGTATAGAGGTAATTCGATATTCCAAAACCGATATTCGTGAACCAATAATCGAATCAGTTTATAAACGTATAACTAGCCGGGTTACCGCTGCAATTATTCTAATTTTATGCAGCAGCAGCAGCAGCAGCAGCAACTTAATTCTGCACGTTTAACGTGAATGTTTAACCATTCCAAATTAAGTACCCATCATAATACCTCTGGCACGAATTACATTCTTAATCAGAACATCGTAAAATATCCCAATTTTTTACTACAACAATTTGGCAAGGAAAAAAAAAAAAAAACATTTTTCCAACAAAAACGGGATAAAAATATATGAACAAATGTACCCAGAAATGCATCGATCATCGAGATCGTCGATCTTTCGAATCGTTTGGCTAACGGAATAAGCTTTATAGAAAATTGTGCAAACAAGTATAAAATGGTGTGCACAACGTGTCTATGGAAGTGAGTAATATGTGGGGATAACCTGCATATGGGGTGCGTTTAAGATCGTTTTTGATGCTGCTGCTGCTGCTGCTGCTGGTGGAACTGCAGGGTTCACATATACATACGTATACGTATAAAACACATTCATGGGTGTCTAAAGTGTTTTCTGTTCGCGGCGGGAGTTGAGGGTGAATTGCAAAAGAAAAAAAAAAGAGAGAAGAGAGAAGAGAGAAAAGAGAGAAAAAAGAAAAAGGGTAAGGGATGGAAAAACGCGCTTCACGAAGAGAGAAAAAAGGAGAACTATAGTGTATCATATACGGTATATATATACAGGAACCTGCAGCGATATGTATATGTATAGTCGCTCGCCCTTCACATATATTATATACATATACATATAGATACATGTATAGAACGTGGACAAGTGACACCGGCTTAGATTGCCGCCGATAAAACCTAATAACGGGATGCACCCTGGTCAATAAACCTCGATGGGACTATGGAAAACCGAACCCTTATATACATGGCTTATACTCGTTTCAACCCCATATATATCACACGTGATCAACGATCTATCTATTTATCTATTCATTCGATCGAAAATATCATCTGCTATTTTTTTACACCGTTTGCGCTAAATCGTTCGAAATAGATCAAAATAAATCATAGATGTTGTCTGGTAGTAGATTAGAAAGTCACTTTTTGGAATTGATGTTTTTCAGAGTTTCTTTGAATTGCAGATTTTGAAAAATTTGAAAATGGACGATGTCCGCATCGTTGGATCGAAACTGATTTTTCTAATTACTTTGGAGTCTAATTTTTCTAATTTCTAATTTTTCCAAACTAAGTGCATGAATACAATACGCATTATACCGTATCCATTAGCAGGCGGTTTATCTGCACATGTGCGCGACCATCCCTCACTTTGGGATTAACTTAGTTTCTCAAAAAGCAACCCCAGTTTATATGTATGTTGCGCTTTCCGTTCCCTGCAGCAATACACATCTACTATAATATACGAATATGTACAACCTCATACGTACATAGTTCACGTACATATGTATATGTATCGCACCTGCCTTTGACGTACGAACCCGAGCACATATATTATCGCTAAGTGCATTTCTTTTTTTTATGTACACTGTGCAGAATTCTAGCTGTCTCTAAATTGTCCAGTAAACCTGACCTAAAAATTCAATTCTAACATTGCATAGCATTGAATTTTGATACATCCTTGTTACGATGCACCTTCATCGCTTTTCTAAAAGAAATAGAAAAATATTTATTTTAGTTATTCTATTTCTTGCTACTCTTGTGTAAAATTCTTTACTCGGTCCTACGAGGGTAGTATATAGATTTATGTGTACATATATGGTCTATATGTGGAGGACGTATGGCGTCACGAAAGGCTAGAACGTTTAGCGAGTACATTAAGGAAATTGCGACCCGTCTATGTATATAACGTGTACAATATATGCCATAACCAGGGGTGGTTGGTTTTGTGGGGTGCAGCCGCGCTGACATTAAGGCCATGTGATATATATCACGGTATTAACGCGCCATGATCATATAGGATATACTTATCCCAGGACGAAATAGAAAAATTAAAACAACGCCCGGTAGATGCGAATGCTGTAGCAATTGAAAGTTTTAATAAAATTATGAATAAAAAACTCACAGGAACAAATCAGGATCTGACTTTTTTTTCGTCACTTCATTCCGACTGACATCATTGCGAGGGGTTTTTGCTTACATAAGGTGTACAGGTAATGTACATGTGGGCGTACGACTTCCGGTTTTGGAAATCGAAAAAGGGGTGATCATTTTTTTATTTTATATTATTTGAGTTTTTAATTAAATGCTTGGAAAATCTGGACATTTATGATTACTCGGGCCCTCTCGCCGTGCATTAAAACTAGGAACTTCCGGCTCGTGGCTCGTGCGCCCGGAAATCAAAGGCCACAAGGTCACAACCGACCGGTTCCGATTCGATGATTTAACAAATAGGTGTTCGCGCAGATGCTGCAGAAGCAACCCTTCATTCATCAGGAACTGTATGAATAAAAAGGAAAAGAGCTAGCAGAATATAAGGCGAAATTTGTGGAATATGAATTTAATTACCTTTTCCAATAGGAAATAAAAAATAAGGGCGGAGGGGAAAAAAAAGAAGTTACATCAAACTCGGCAGCCGCACCTACTACGCAGCGGGTGGTTCCATCGGTCAGTAGTCTTCCACCGGCAGATGCTCTACATTTTATTTTGTTTTATCATTTTTGTTTCCTTTTTTTTTATAAACAGCTAAGGTTAGAATATACCTTGTACAGTCGCGGCTGCAGACTTCTGTTTTCAGCTGCCGAATCGAAAAATAATTATTATAATCTATACCTCGTATTATAAAGTACCTATAATGGTAGGAAAAACAAGAGGAAAAAAGTTAAACTAAATGAACGAGACAATTAGCGTTGTACAGATGAAAATTAATAATTCCGGGTGAACGACACAACCATATAATCGCGGAATATTTATTTCTGATTTTTTTTTTTGTTTCTTCTATATACATAAGGGGGTATATAGATATCTCTTGAAACAGCTGCTGTCAGAAACCCGAAGACGTCTTATATACCGTTTGACGCGAAGTTGACGGGTGGAAATCGGGCAGATCAGTTGCAACGTGAAAAAAAAAACTAAAAACGATCGGCACGCGCCGAGTCGTTTAACAGCTGCTATTATTTGAAGAAGAAGAAGAATAAGAACAAAAACAAGAACGTCGAGAAGCCTAATAATGTAGAAAAAATATCCTATATGGAAAGACGATGACAAAAGGCGTACTTTCCACCACCATGCGGTAGAGTTGTTACAAGTGCTATGTGGTGCACGGGAACTTGACATATCGAATTTCGACCCTAGACGGTTAACGTAAAACTGAAACTCCAGTCCTACCGCCACATAACTACCGTTAAAAAATTAACACTTGAAAACCATCCAGTGACCATGCAGGGTATCGATTGCGGAAGTATAGAAACAATGTTTTTTTTCCCCCCCTTTTTGTCCATACGTCGTGAGCTTTCTATTTTATTTCATTAATTTATTTATTTTATGGAAAATCTCCATGGATTCGAACACCTTGACGATAATTTTTCTACCCCGATCACAAGCTTAACCAAGATTCTTGGACGAGATAATTTTCTCTTTCGCAAAATTTTTTTCTACCTACAATTCAGTCTATGGTGAAAATAAACCGAATCAATTCTCACGTTATTATAAAAACATACACCATAAAACTTATTCCCGCTTATCCCGAGGGATGATGAGTCCAGAAGTCGCGATACATGTGAATCTATACGTGTACACAGTGGTCACAGGGTGGAGGAGTTCCGTATGAAGTTTATGGTGGTCGCGCTGGTTACATGGGAAAAATATTGTAGTATATCTATAGGCGGGCGTTGAGACCAAGAGTATCCAGTATCCCAAAAGCATATTGCTAGTTTGTCCTACGGGAATTCAACGCGTGAGAAGTCGAGGGTCCCTATAAAGTATAGATAGTTTTTCCTGCGCGCTTACGCCGTACACCGTACACCGCACATATAGTTTTCTATGGGATTTCGACCTACACCATTTAACGTATGGGATACACCCCGCATCATTCTCACCGAGGACCTGCGCGACGATCAACAGAATTCTAGTCGCGAGGGACCCGATCGGCTAACCGTATGCAAGTGTTGCTTTTATTGTTGCTCATGTTCTACAGCACGGACTATTGCACGCCTATCCTATCCTATCCCGTCTCGTCCCGTTCCGTCCCTTTTACTTTTTCTCCTTCTCCAGCTGATTACACCCAAGGGTACCGCACTGTTTCCAAATGCAACTGACAATGAGGGCGTCACGCCTGAGATCGTCTTCCCAGAGATAAAGGCAAAAAAAATGAAGAAGAAAAAATATTCATAACCAAAACCGAATCGAAAGAGCGCTGAAAAATGCCCAAAATTTGTTTCTTTTTTTCTTCCATCAAAACTTTTCTGTCCAAAAAAAAAAAAGCACCGAAGGTTAAAGGAAGAAAAAAAATCAAAGGTGATAATTTTTATTTTTTCTCAACGCATTAAATTTTTCCTTTCAATTACAATTTCATTCTTTCATTTCTTTATTAAAAAATCGATTTTTATTCTTTCGTTTTATAGGGAAGAGCTGGAATCGCGGTATGCGTTTTGAAATGTATCTGGGGAGAGGTGAGAAAATTTTCGAGCTTTGTCGTATCGATGAAACCAAAAAATCAATATGACGTAGATTTGGTAAAACATAAAAATGTTCATAAAATATGAACATAATAATGATATTATTTGCACTTCGATATACGGTCTGAAAATTATCTTGTCGTTTCCCCCCTCTTACCCCCTATTTACTATTATTATTATTATTATTATTATTTGGCAAATCTATATAATTGAATGACCAGCTGAAATATTTCCGGTGCGTGATTTGAACGGTTATACGTGGATTACATCCATTTATATCTACATGTGTAAATTCGTGCTATGAACACACTTTGGAATCGTGCCCAAATTTAACGATCGCTTTTCGTTTAAAATAATTATAATTACATATATGCAACGAATTGAACTGCATAGTTAAGAAAAAGAAAATGAAGTTGCAGAATTTACCGAAAATATTAGAAATCAATTTTTCGTCGCGAAAAGTTGGATCTGTAAAATTTATAGTCTTGGAGATTTCAATGCGCAGTGAAACATATAATTATTAAAAATAAGTTGCAAAAAAAAATACAATTGAGCATCTATTGCGGAGTTGTGTTTTGATTTTCGATGGGAACCTTGGTGCAGTAGTGTACCACCATTACCACCACCCGCAGGGTGGATTTTGTTCTACGGGCTAGTCGGCGGCGCGCCCTCATGATTTCCCAAGGGAACTGGTCCCGCCTCACCCACCCTGCTTCCCCTTTCCCTCAAGAACTGCAGTCGGTATATAACTGTACGGATATATGTACACATAGGTATATAGGTAAATACGTACGGTAAAACCCTCTAGAAACCACCCCACGTCTTCGGAAAGAGGAGGGAAAAGGGGGGCTGATACCCCATCCCATCTTATACGCACTGTTTCCATATATAAAAGGTAGGCTGGAAACTACAGTGTGGAAAACTATGGGAAAAAATGAACAGAGAAAATACCGCTACGATACAAAAATGAGCCCACCCTGATTTTTTTTTGTATAATCCGATGGATATTTGGACTACGATTACCGATTTTTAAAACCCGTCGACTGAACTGTAATTAACCGCGACCAAAACCAATCAAGATAATTCTCAGGTCAGCTGCTGCGAAAAGCGAAAGATTAATTGCAATAACTGCAATTAACTTTGCGTAAATCTTGACGATCTCGATTTCATTTTCTTGCGCTTAATTGTTCCGTGCGCATCTGATTGGAGACCGTTTATCGGAGAGCTAATTGTCGATACGTATATCGTCTGCTGTAGGACGTACATATAATGTACATAATATTTGATATACACATGACATAACTACGGCTGTACATATTTGCGTTGGTTTAGATCGGTCGTTTGACTGCAGATTTGTATCTGCAAGTGCGTGAAGCGTGCAGCTTTAGACCTCGTATACGCGTTCCGTAATTCTCATTCTGGCGTTCGTTCGGGTAAGAGGGGTAGTTGGGGCTTAGGGCTGGAGACACTCAAAGTCGAGGGCGTGCACGCGGCCCCATTTGACAACAACTATATAGAACTGAATACGTATGATACATTTAAGCGTAAATTCTATTTGCTTACGCTCTTACCAATGAACCGAGGGGATTATACCACGTTAAATTATATCCTGTTATCGCTAACATAAACGATCATCATTGACGTTTTGGAAAAACAACCTGCGGCCGCAGTAATACTACAGATTATTATCGTCATTCTTACCTATGTAGGATTTTAACATCGAACTCCAAATTTCGGGATTACACGGTGGAACAATTTTGGATCCGATGGGTTGAGTTTTGATTTCTTTTTTCACTTTCTCTTTGTAAATTCACACCTCATCCCAATTGTCAGAAGTATCGAAAAAAAAAAGAAAAACTTGCTTCTCATCGTTGTAACTGAAAATTTTAATCTTGTTTTCAAGCCTTCATTTTTCCCTCTTATATCCGGAAGATGTTGCTCCTGAAATTATTTTTCCTCCAATTATTCAAAACGAGTTTTCGAATTGAATCGCGGTGACATTGCACCCCAATGCATGCGATGTCCATCGTTCGTAGGAATCGAAACAGTTGATCGACTACGAATGAAATATTCCACGGGTATAAATCGACAACGATCTTTTGAAAATCAAATAATTTTCTTGTCTCTGATAAAAATCTGACCGAAACCCTAAATCAGTTATGAGAGATCGGGTGGAGGAGAATTCGGATGGGCGTGTAACGACGCGGGATCGAAACCACGCGCGCGCCGTAGATATTTTGGAGTGGGAAAAATTAGGGATGGATCCACTGGGGTAAAAATGGGGACGCTTCGTGGGATTCTTATTCTCCAGAGAATTATATGGTAGGTACCCGGAAGATCCCTCTGATTAGGACCGCTGATCCAAATAAAAAAGGACAGCCAACCAACGTGTACAGTTTTCCTTTTTCATTTTTTTAATCACCGCACTGTAATCAGATCGAAAAAAATGAAAATACTCGAAGCTCATGTATGGATATTTTCGGCGTTGATCGATTGAAATTTTTTGAGTCTCTTCGCCCTCGTTGCTCACACTAAATTTATGGTTATTCTCACTTGCAGTGGTCACGTGCCCGTTTCATCCATCAAAGTTCCATGGAAAATGGTATCCCCCATAAAACAGAGGGGTGCAATGGTACAATTTTTAACGAAGTACGAATGTTGCCCTGCCTTAGTTGGAACACCATGAAATCAGAATCTATTCGTTTGAAATTTTGCTTATATATCGTAAAAAAAAAAATGATTCTTTTTTTTCCACTCTTGTAGTACCTGTAACGCGTTACGGCGGTGGTAACGGCATTTTAAAAGGGACGTTACAAGCAGGTACGCGGTAATGCACAGTGTAGTGTATGTGTATGGTGCATCAATTATTCAGAGACAATTTTCCTCAACGCGGTATGAGTTCAAACAGTGTACTAAAAAGCAAACTTTATTCAATTACAAAGATCGTAAAACTTGCATAATCTACAAATAGCCCCGAACCGCCCTTTCGGGGTTTTAAGCTCCCTCTTCTCCCCTCCCCTTATTTCGCCGTACTAAAATTGCCGCCACCTCCCCCCCCTATTCCCCCTTATTCTTCTTCTTCTCGTAAGGGCGATATCATTAATGATAATCAACTACCGGGTGTATTAATACAGCTACGTTTATAATACCAGTTTAATGCTACTATCTACCCTTATATCCTCGAATCCGGGTAGACCACCTGTACACAGTTAATGGCACATCCAAAACTCTCACCCCCTTACCGCCTTTCATACTCACCCCATTCGGAACATATATGCAAAATTCAAACGCCCTTTTCTCCCTCACTAAGCAGACAACTTATACATTATATACGAGCGTTGACCACATATCGGAAGAACGCTCGAGTTCCGATGAAATTCAATGTGTCAAGCCTAATTTAAATTTAAAAAAAAAAAACTTTGAAAATAACGCTCGAAAAAAGTTCTGCAATTATTCAACTCGTTTTCCTTTTTCTACCCTGAAATCGTAAAGTGAAAAATCATGATAAATTATGAAATTATTTATTAAAATGTTTTTTTTTTTCAATTTTCGATTCTTGCAAAGACTATTCGAGGCTCGTCTTTTTTTCAAAATTTCACCTACCCCAATACCTCGATATCTACAGAAAAAGAAAAAAAAAAGACACAGGAAAAGAAAAATATCTCTAGAGAGGTTATTAAGCGACAGTTTATGTGCATTACGTTGTACGTATGTATATGACAAAGTATATAAATCATGCGGTACAGGGCATTAGAATAATTACACGTGAGTGCGCTCGCATGTGGTCGCTAATCAAGAAATACTCTATCAACACGCGACCGTCGTCGTATCGTATTTTACCAAAGGTGCTGCAGGACGATGTAATAATGATATATGTCGGTAGCCTAGTAGTCCTAGCCCTATTATACCTGCCGTGTACGATGAACGCATGCCGTAAAAGTATGAAAAAAAAAGGAAAAATGAAAAACGAAAAGGAATGCAGACAACAGCAAATAATAATAATTTGAAAAATGCAAGAGCTGAGCAGAGATAATTAATCAGTATCATTATTACAGGTTTCTATTATCATTATAAATACGTGTACAACTTTTATCGAATCTATTATCATTCGCTTAAGTCATTACATTAAATTTTCATCAATATGTGTGTATGTTACGGCAGTTTCGCATTAGCGGTGCATGCACGTGGTGTACAAAATACCTAATTGCAGAACAGCTTAATTAATACCGCGCGAGTGGAAAAAAACTTGGAAGAAAAAAATTAAAAAATTTCATTATGCGAAAGCGATGCGAAGGGATGGCGAAAACTTCTTCTTCTTCTTTTTTTTTTTTCTTTGTTTCCGATCATCACTGTCGTTGTTTCCATTATTGTTCTTAGTTTCATCATCGTCATTGTCGATTTTCGCCATCTGTGTGGTTTTGCGCGATTCCCTCTGAATATAGCGAGACGGCAGAAACAGAAGCAGAAGCAGAAGTAGAAGCAGGGGTTGATTTCAACCTACGAAAAGTCAACCACCACCCCCTCCTGCCCCATATAATTCCGCATCGGTACATGTGAGGTTATATATATATATATATGTAAAAGCGACTGGTTCTAATCAGGGGATGCCGTGTACCTATTAGAGGTTTAGGGGATGCGGGACAATGGGTGCGCGAATGCGTGAGTGCGTGGGTGTAGATTTTATATAGCTATGTATACATATATATATATTTATTTTTCTATATATCCAATGGAGCCGCTTTCTGTTCGGGATCTGGCGTCTGGTGTTGCTTTTTCTAAAGCTAGGCTATATACTTTATATACGTGCACATTGTACATAACTGTACATATATATATATATATTCGTTTATACATAAGTACATAGGCTACGGGACGCTCAAAGTTTTCTACGTATTTTTGACGTGAGTCGTGTGTTATTTGGAAGGGGATGTTTCCCGTTTTTATATATGTGTAAAGAGAGATATGACTGGAATCGAGGGTGACTTTTATACGAGGATACCAAACTTTCATGTAGATCTATATGTATATATATTTGGGAAAGCGGAAGAGGTCATTGAGCGCGTCACTTGTCACATCCGGTTGCCTCGTGTTATAAAAAAAAAATAAAGATGAGAAAATCAAGAAGTAAAAATCAGGAATAAAAAAAAAAGGGGAACACTTTGTTCATTTTTCATTAGATCCAGAAGGATGTGACGAATTGATAGAAAAAAGAAAACTGAATGAAAAAACAAAAAAGGTGTCAAAGATTTTCGAACAACTGTTTCGGAAAATTATCAACATTTTTTTTCGAATCTTATGTTTCATATACACCCCTATAAAAATCGCTTTTTATGACTGTGCATATATACAAGACGACTTTCGTCATATATGTTACATAGGTTGTGCTTCGAAGCCATATAATAAAAAAATAAATAAAAATAGAAAGTAGAGCATTATACGTAGGTATATGGCTATGATATACTGTACATCCTATGGTATATTATTATATACCCATAAACATGTATAAGTGGGAGGACGTGAATCACCTGAATTATGTGAACTATATAGGAAGCAGATGCACGATTTTTGAGATATGTGTATAGATATAAAATACATACAAGTTATATTCATATTTTCATACGATCTACTCAAAAATTTATCAAGCGCTGCTCAATCTCCTAAAAAAAAAAATCGCTGTGGATCCATTTAGATCCGAAGACGAGGAGGTAGCCTGCAGAAGTGCGGTTATTAGGGCTGGGTAAAAGTTGCTTCAATTTTCCGAAATTAAACAATTGAAATGTAATTTTTTTTTCTTTCAAAAACGTATTCGACCACTTTTTTTTTTTTGGCGTTTAAATTCAAAAGACAAAAACAAGAATCAATGAAAAGGGCGAATGAAAATCACGATTTCAATGAAGGAAAAAAAATGGAAAAAAATGAGCACAAAATAAAACCAAACGCAAATATTTACGCACATCCATTGCGAATCGACCAGCGTACATAATATCCAAAGAAAGAAGACATGGCCAGCTCTGCATGGGGGGGTGCAGATATTGTTTGATCGTATTATTTCACCGCGTATGAATTTAAACACTGCCGTTTTATAGGAGATGTGGTTGGCGCGGACCCCCCTTCAGACTTATTTTTGTTTGCCGTGATGATCATAGCGGGCTACATCCGATCCCCATAGGTATACGGTGCGTGTAACGGGTACGATGATATAAATATGACGGCCGGGATCAATCCTCATCGTGGTATGGGAAACCTAAAATGTTTATCCAAGCGGAATCCGGCCGCGGCGCGTCGTTTGATAACCGCAATTCAAAATATGTGCCCATCGCAAGTATATACGTGATCATTTTTCAAGAGGCGACAACAAGCCCTTTGATCTCTTTTTCTTTTCGTTTTCTTTTTTTTTTTTCTCTTTTTTTCACTATCATTTTGCTTTTCTTTCTTTCCTTCGTCATTTTTCCTTTTTCTTATTACAACGAAACAAAAAAAAAAACTCCCTCGCGATTCAACCCGCAGTTTAAGAGCTCGAATTGAAGTTCATCTCCAGGTTATCCTCATGCGCGCTGTGAATTAAGAAAATTGTAAATGGAGAAAAATACTTTGCCATGGCGTTATTAAACGTTCTTAATTTTTCTTTTCCTTTTAGTTTCAATCCATCTGTCTTTTCTTTTTCTTCTTCCAAAATTGAAATTCGTCATTTCCTGATTCTGGAGAATATTTCTTCTTCGCGAGCTTTAATAAATTATTTTATCGTGGGATAAATTTGAAGAAATTTCTAATCGATGGCTGTATTGTACCAGCTAATAATCAATTATTTCTGCTTAGCCAATAAGATTGCACGTATCATGCAAAATTTGTCCCTCAAAATAAATTTACTTACATCAACGACACTTGGGACATCCATGCGAGTATAACGATCTATATACCAGATAAATGAATTACGTATCTAAGCAAATATTTATTTACTCGCAATCGCACATATATTTATCTATATATGTACATATTATTATACATATACATACATACACGGGCATAGATTTGTGTATACCGAAGGAAGTCTGCATAGTAGCTCGTGCTGCAGCGGCGTTCGCCATCTGGTATGCTGTTACAGGGTAAGAATCGCTAGGGTTTGGCTTCGCCGCTATATATATATGTGCACATTATATATACACATATCTACATATATATACATGGACAGTGCGAAGGGTTAGTGAAAGTTGGAATGAAAACAGGGGTGTTTATCCGAGGGGACGAGGGCTATTAGCGATGGGATAAGTTTTTCCATTGTACTGATTTCCGCACTATGTATACATGGGTATGTACACATAGGAATATCATGTGCATCGTACATAATATCCCCAGGTTTAAGAATGTGTCAAAATTTAAACCAAGTTTTTTTTTGAACCGCGGTCAGTTGGTCTAGCTTTTTTTTCTCGTTTTATCAAAAACTTGCCATAGTAAATTTTGTTAGAACTTTGCAAAAAATGACTTCGAGAATATGATATACCTATTTCATATTACATACCTTATTCTCTTCGCTTATTAATTAAAAATCGCGATATATTTTTATGTACAACGGAAACCATATGCGATCGCGGTTTATGGGCACCCTATACGTATAGTCCAATGTACACATGTACAGCATCTTCCCTAATAATCTCTCTCCAAATTTTCTCTCTCCTAGGGGGTTAGTATTATCGGAAACCTCACAAGATACCAACCCCATATAATAACTATACGTATAGATTCTTCGTAACGAGAAACATTCGAACATCTGCATCATGAATTTTCGGTCGATGTAAAGTGCAGGTTTTATTGTTTAACGAAAATATTTAGTAGCAAAATTCAGTCTATGGGTTTTTTTTTTTTATGTATGGAGAATACATGTGTACCTATAGCTATGCATGTAGTCGTGTAGTGGTTGGTTATTCGTATGGGGTTGGAATTTCGACGTTCGACGGCGCGTGGCGTTTCGGCGCCTCGTGACCGGCAGGATGTTACGGTTTTGTTACACTTAACACCTATTTCAATGAGCCTGACAAAACCACCTCCCATATAATTTCATCGTATACACATAGATTTCTGTACAAGTATTGGTAGTAGTTTTAATATCTCAATGGTTCGGATGGGAGGCGTTACTAATTATTAGTTCCGCAGGATTAAACGTGGCCAAAACAGAACGCCTCTTAATATCCCATGGAGATATTTTCATGGGAAAAAATGATGGACGGCTAAATATTCACAAGGAAGAAATAAAGTCGAATTTTTATTTCTTATTCAGACTAGTTTCAAGGTTCATTCATGGGGGTGGTTTTAAAATCGGGTTTCACGGTAGTCGAAATTTTGTTGTTTTTTTTTTTTGTTCATTGTCTCATACCTGTGGCGTCCCCGATTCCAGGATTACAATAATTTCGCCTCGGTACATATGTGTTTGGATTTATGTCTATGTAATAAATACCTGAATGCCCAGGTAAATAATATGGGGGAGTGGCACAATACGAGATACAATGGGAAACGATCCCAAAATGAACTCGCGATTATATTCCTAGGAATGAGGAGGAGGAGGAGGCTTTTCTAAAGCCATCAACTATCGGTTTCTATGTAATGTACTTTTATGTGCATAATATACAACACATATGTATACCGGTATTGCATTATTCTAGTTTTATATACTCTGGTATTTCTATGGGTATATATGCGGTGATATAGTTAGCGACGAAACTGTCACCCATATTTCAAGTCCCGTATTTATACGAAAAAGTATTTATTATATAGTCCGTTTAACTGAAACGTCACGCATCGCGGATGGTCGAGAATGAGGTATTTAATGTACCTAACTTCCATAGAAAATCTATGACCCAATTCCCATGTACATAATCAGGTATATACGTACATATATTTATACACGGCGATCAGGATGGTCGATTCGTTTCAACGAGAAAAAATGACCAGGTGAATTTGTAACTCCGTAATCAAGGTGTACGTTTTTCAAAATCTCAACAGAGAAAGAGAAAAAAGATCGGACGAACAAAAGAATGAAAGGAAGACATCGCATGAAATTGTAAAAGGTCGTGAAACCTGCACAGCCGGTCTTCCAACTTTACTACAAAACGTCGCCCTGATTCCTCTTTATTCAAGGACGTATAATACCCACGTAGCTTCTGCAGTACGGTGCACAATTTTCTACCTATATACGTACACATGTACAATGCACGGATAATACACTAGAAAAACCCCCCGTTGAAGGGTGGTAAAAGCAGACGAAACAGAAACAGCAGCAGCAGCAGCACTTTGACATACGACGCATGTGGTGCCAGGAGGAGCGAGCACCAGTTGTTGGGACATTTTCAATGGCCACGTGTCCGCCACGCGAGTCACGTGTACCCACGTGTACACCGTAAAGAGTGAATTGTTCATTTTTCTGGATCACGCCGTGCCGCTTCGGTTTGGCCGGTGAAAACTTTCATGATCGGTCAAAACTTACGTGACCGATTAAACGCCCTCGAGATTACGACGATGAACGAAACATCATTTTATAAGTGATTGAAAGAAGTTTTTTTTCCTTTCTCTTTTGGTTTTTGATTCTCGGAGTTATAAGAATCGGAGTGAAGGTCAAAGGTCCCGAGACAAAAGAGTCGCACATCCTTCGAGTTGTTGGAAAAGAATAAATAAAAGAACTAGACGTAAACTAAAAAATAGAAAATCGAAACTAGGATCAAAGGACCCGCATCTCTCGATACGTTTTGAATATGTCCTTTAAACGAAACTGTAACTAGGATCCACCCTTTATACGCGGGTCCATTAACTGCGTTTGAAGATCCGCCACTCGAAAAGTACCTATATCTATAGGTACTTTACTCGTACGAGGGTCACGGATCAACTGAGATGTATATATATACGTGTACATAACAGGGGCATATAATACACTTTGACAAACAACTTGAAAGTAACTTTTGGCTAGTGCTTATGTATGGTATAAGGTGTGTAAGCGAGAACAATCGGTTTGATTGTACTTGAAATCCTGTACATGATCGGAGTAGGGTAACCATATACAGGTCGAGAGGTGATTATTTTAGATGAAAGCTTTTACCGAGCTGCAGTTGTCACGCAGCTTTGGGCATATGGGTTCTGTGCTTTGGAACACATTGGAAAACTCGAATCCGAAATCACTTTCAAGAGCTGAATTAGCACTAGAGATTTCACGTAGGGTATTGTGTATAGAGATTTAAACAATGCACCGTTATACAGGACATATTATCTGATCGTTTATACGTTTTGCACAACTCTTTCTTTGTTTCTTTTTCTTTCTCTATATCTTCGCTTCTCTTTTTCCGCTACTTTACTTTCTGCACTTGTTGCGAATACATGTAGGTAACGATGCGAGGCGTGTCGAGATCGTAATTTGTTTTCTAATATTCTGTATAAATTATTTCGTCGATTCGTGACGAAGAAAATTTATGGAACAAAACGAAAATTATAAAATAAAGAAAACTCACTTTGCTCCTTAACCGGAGATGAACAACAGCTTTCGATCGAAGTGCTTCGTTTTTCCTCTAAAACAAAAGTAAAATACAACAAAATCAAAATGAACAAAAAAAAAGGAAACGGGTAACAAAGAATAAGAAATAAAAAACAGCAGAAGAAATCAGCGTGATAAATAAACGAGGCTTGTTTGGATGGAAATAAAAATTCTTGTGTCGAGTTCTGAAAAGAAAGAATTTTTAAAATCTTGCTTTTGCAGATGGAGTAGATAAGGCGGCAAATTTTTATTTTCTATTTCATAAAATCTTATGTTGATTTTTTTCCCCAAGGTTCGCCGGGTTTCGATTCGCCTTGACATTTTTTTTTTACGGCACGTGGAGCACGGTAAAATTCGAATAAATAATTCATATGCATATACACGTACATTATTTTGAATTTATGCATATATATATAAAACCATTTCACAATCAAACCTGCAAAGCTCCAATCTTATCAGTTTGAGCTGCTACCATTTAACTGTTTACAAACAACGACCCAAAAGTTCAAGAGAATGGCCAAGGCCTCGCCGACTGAAACGCTCTTCGCAAATACGTGTATTAAACTATAACGGTGAAAAATGTACAAATTTTTATCTGCAAAAAAAAATATTTAAACAAGCGAAAAAAAAGAAAAGTAGAAAGAAATGATAAAATTCAGCTACAATACTGACCAACTGGAGAAAGAAAAAATAAAAAAATAAAATAGAATAGAATTAGAATAAACGTAGATCGGTATAAGTTTGGAAATTTCTTTTCGTTTTAGATTTTTTTGGAGTGTATAAAAAAAAAAGTTATATTTTTTTCCTTTAGCCTAAACACTTATAAAATATATCGCACGTGTGTTTATGTATTGGGTATCTCCATTAAGAGAAAAAAAATGCATATAAAAAGTTATGAAGGGATTAAAGATGAGAGTACTCGTAGATTAAAATTATCCAAGATTTGTCGCCACATAAAACAGTCTGGAAGATAAAATGTTGTCGAATATATATAATGTATACATATCATGCGGTCTCTTAAAACTGGTAAAACTGCTGCAGATTGTCGAGTTACAGTTCAATGATTTATAATTGCTGATTTTACAACACATACATACTACATACACATATAAGTATAACGCGGAGATTATCACAATCAAGAACGTTATAAGTAAAATAAAAAGAAACGAGCGAGTGATCCAGCACTACAATTTTTTTTTGGTTTTTTCTCTTGCCATTTTTTTCTGAGAACTTTATTTTATTTCGTGAATGAAAAAAAAAGAAAGTACATTACTGCATTATACGTAGCTGCATTTTTTTTGGGGGTGTTCGTGTGTCTTCTGAAAAGAGAAATTGAAAAAAGAAGGAATCCTGTCAGCCGGTTCTTTGATTCATTTGGATATATTCGTCGGCAGTTTAGTTCCCATCAAGGAGTCCTTAATCCTTGATCCTGGTTGATTAAGGGGCGGTATAACAAACTGGATATAAAGGCAGCGTACGCGCAACAGAAACATAACATGTAACAACCGATTATGTGATGTGAGTTTTGCGAGCGCCCGGAGGCGGAGGGATGGTTCGTCCGTTGCACGTGTCCTGCGGGAGTATGAGGACTTTAAGGGGGTTTCGGTTATATTTGGGGGATGCAAGAGTCGAGTGCCCTCTGCCAGTTGAACGCGAATACACCGCAGAACCCACACCCGAAAACCTTCGTAACCCTCAGGTTTCAACCCCGAGGCATAAGGCTGTCGGCTAACTCTCGGAAAACTTCCCATTCCCACGTAGCCCCTGGATCCTCTGGTATAAGGTAGACTACATGTATATTTGTATTTTAGCTCTACATAGATCATGCGGTGTGTGCAGAGTTACGCAAACTCCCAAACACCGTAGAACGCCACGGTGAGCTAACAATTATTGTTACCATGTGCCACGGCCTCGCCTCTATCAACGGAACTACGTCACTTTAGTGTTGGCGTTTCCGATTACCTTCGCTAATTTAACACACACACGAATGTCACTCGCCGTAAGATCGTCAGGATGGAAAGAGAAAATCTGGGAACACGTTATCCCAAAATTTCGTCCATTCGTCACCGATTCGATTCTTTCGTTTTAATTTTCGTCCCTTCATTTTGTCCGGACGATGCAGGACATTACCGTAATCCTTCCGGTATATTTTTTTTCTCCACCATTCCGAATTGACCGTGAAAACGGTGTAAAATTCTCACGTGTATCGTATAATGTGAGTCGGAGAAGCGTCGTCGTCGCGTTTAAAAAAAGAATTATATAAAAAGGTCAGCTCGTCGATCACGCCGTGGGGTTTGCCTGTCAGGGTTGGTTGAGTGCTGCTGCGGGTCTGGATATGAGAAACAAAAAATTTCATGCGGAGAAATAGGGGATGCAAAAAGAAACGGAAAGAATAGAGTAAAAATAACAAAAAAACAATGAAATAACAAGAGAAACAAACTTTAATACGATCAAACTCTGTAGGCGTATGTTACTGTACATCGTGCGGTGTACGGTAACTCGATACATGACGACGCGTGCCGCTGCGGCCGATGGGGTTTCCGCCTCCTCCGTACCCCTAAAACCCGCAAGGGTCCTTCTTTCTGACGTTTATGTAGTTAGTTTATAGATATATACAAATATTATATACATATATAGATACACAATATGTAATATAAAGTCGGTTACCGTCATAAAGTGTCTCGGGCAGTTTTGCGTTTGATAAACATATTATTTTTTTTTTTCGTTCTGGAAACATGGTTGGTTTTATCACAGTAAGGAATGAGTGATTATTTCGTTCGACCATCGTGCGAAAAAATTCCAACGAATAAGTCGAGTGTTTTGAAAAAGAAAAAAAAAAAAAGTTATCAAATTATTATCAGTTCTTTTCAAATCTAAAAAATCGATTAACTTCACGTGTGATTGACTCTTTCAGACATTCTATTCGATTGTAGATATTTAGGAAAAATCGTTGGAGTTTTCTGTAGTGAGCGAATTGGAAGCGTTCTTTATTTGAAGTCCAGAACTCATTTACTGTGGGAACTGCGTCATACTTTTCATTATTATTTTTAATTTTTTTTCCGTCAGTTTTGTTGGTTGAGCAATCAGAACTTTATAGAGTTCTGCAAAGTTGTGATCGTCGTGAAATTTATGAGGGATCCTTGAGCATTCGTCTAGCTCCGTTTTCAACTATGATAATTATGAGATTTTTCAGGTTACGGACATTTTTTATTGCTCTCCAATTATGATTCGATAAGTTTTTTCGCCTCTGAAGGGCTGTTAGTCTTCGGATTCTGCGAAATCATTCACTTACTTGTTACTTGTTAGACCTTTAAGAAGTTACGTATAATTCCTTGCGAAACAAAGTTTATCAATTGGCCATAACGAAAGTCTTAACGAATTTTCTGCAGCGATGCATTTCCCAGGGAGAGAAAAAAAAAAAAACATCTGAATCGAGGGGTGGAAGAATCTATATAAGAACACAAAACACTCTATTTCGTTAATCGTTAGATTGATAATATCCGACGAAAAATAGTTGTGAGAATAGTTTTTTTTTGCTCATCTAAAATTGACGCATCTGTAGCTCGCGAAACTTTTGGCAAATCTTATTTTTCAGAGTCGGTACGAAGATCGGACTAAGAAAAATAAGATGAGATCAGATATAATGAGAAAAAGGGAGAGATAAAGGGGGTGGAGTTTTTCCTCGACGTTGCCGCTTTCTCGAATCGATCGCAGAAATCCTCTCCATCTCTCCACCCCTCCGACCCGAAGATTTCTGTTTGTCAAACCGACGACTTAGCGACGTCATCGGCGTTTGTGTTTTCTTCCTACATTATATAACGACAGCGAAATATTATACACGCCTAAGTGAACACCCTATAGAGTTGCAAGGCAATATAAGTAGAGTCTAAAAAAAAAACAAAATGCTCGAAGAAAGGGCGTGTAAAATAAGAAAAGCTAAAGGGACGAAGGAAAAGGGGATGAATAAAATGGCGTTCCTGGTTACCCTGCGCAAACGGTAGAGCTAGGTTTGAAGGGTGACGTAAAGACGCGAATATTCTGAAAGTTCTGGAGGCGGGACTGATCGGAAAAAAGGAAGAAGATGTATAAATATGGAGGTGCGGATGGATCCTGTGAAGGGGAAGGATTAGGGAAAAGCTTAACCCGACCTACGCCGGTCGCAAGGTGCTAGGCGTCTCGAATTATCCTGGAGAAAATTCGGAGCTTAAATAAATGACGAATACCAGCGATCGAGATGCAAAAAATAAAATTGCGGGAACGAGTCGGCACGCGCGTTGTCCTGTTATTTCTATACAGTTTATACTCGTTTGCGTTTTCCAACTCGGAGTCGCACCCGAAGCAATATCACGTATTGATTGCCACCCCCGCTAGCCCTTCGAACACATTACATGATTAAACTCACCCCCCCGCTTGCCCCGTACAAATGGTGGTGAACCAGCCGGACGAACGGAAGAACGGATGGACGGCTTTACAGCACTTACCTTATTAAAATATCCTTCGAACGCACCTAACACTTCGACTATTACGACAGCGATATTCTAATTCTAAAACAAGCTATACCAACTCGGGGTTAGAATTAGTCCACGAACGGTCATGCGGACGGTTTCTAAACGTGAATATTTAGATTTCGATGAATCCGATGAAAAATTTTCATCGATAAACGTGATGCGATAGACGTAGAATTATAAATGGGGTAAAACGAAGAAAAAAATAAAAGCAGAGTGCGACAAAATCGTCGTCAACTTTATCCCGTTATATTTCTTCCGAGAAATGAAATTTCGCGAGAATAAATTTATTATACAAAGAGATACGACGATTGGCGTAGTTCGCATGTAATGAGCCGCTGATTGCTGTTATATCGTACGGCGTCGTCAGTTATCAAAATCAGAGAAGTTCATTCGTTCGGTATTAGTACCGCCGTTGCAGTAGGTACCTGAATCAGCGGGTGGATATTAACCTGGTTAGTAGGATCCAGGATTTGGGCTTGTGCAGACCAAACGGCCACTGAATAATTAATAAACCCACCCGACCTTGTTCCATTCTCCGAGATTGAGCCACGCTACCGTATACTACCGTGGCAAATGTTCCGAGGGATTAATAAGTCAGATGCTTTCCAAACTTCCACTGGATAAGCTTCCACCTCCGAACCTTGTATGCAGGTGTGTAGGATTCGCCGGTATCTAGCGAATAACCTCCTGAAGGAACGTGCCAACTGAATCGGACGAGGAACTAAATTATTAAATAGCTTCCGCTACAATCTGTTGCATGCATTTCTCTTTCTCTCCCATAATGTTCTCTGCAGTATAACGGAAAAAATTGTCCGCGGTAAAAAAATAATTGAACATTTTTTTTCTCTTGCGCAGAAAAAAAGTTGACAAAAAAAACAAGGAAACTATCAAAAAATTATCGCTCACCGCGAGTTTCTATATCGTGAGAAAAGTATAATATAGATATTTTCGTGATCGGCTGTCGTTTTAATCTAATCGATATATTTGATCGAGATCTGGTCTTATCGACAATATAAGAACGCTCGTCAAATCGATGATGATGATGACGATGATAATCATCGCAATTTAACCTAAACTGATAAAAATCTCAGAGCGTGATTATGACCATACACATATCCGTTGAGAAGTTGAGCTGCTTCCCATCTTATCTGAATAGGAGTCGATTGGCAGCGCAGTGCGACGATAGCTGAACATACCTTGTATAGACGCCGCATTCTCCGTAAATGCGGTATAGAAAAAAGAATGAAGAAGAAAAAAAATGTATCTAAACATTCTACGATTTCTTACCTTCCAAATTTTTATTTCTCGCCAACAAAGCTAAGAGAACATCCGGATTTGGAGGGGCGTCCGACAGATCGTTGGTGTCGTGATGTCCCGTCGGTTGTAACGAAGATCCTATAGGAGTTCCGGGAACTGCGCCAAGAGGAGGTCTCGGCATCATTGGAGGAGGACCACTTCCGATTGGTACCAAAGGTAAACCACCACCGACTCCGACGGGGTGAAGAGGTGGGTGATTTACTGACCCTTGTTGGACCTGCTGGACCGCAGCTGACATGGAAAGATCGACACCCCCGAGAAGGACGGGACGACAACCGCCGGTTCCGACGCCACTCGGTACCGCCGGGAGAATTCCGCCGCCTCCCGGCAGCGGCGCGTACGGCAGGTACAGCTCCAGGCTTGGAAATTCTTCTTTCAAAAGTCCAAGAAAATCTTTCACGGAGTATCGAGTTTTCTGCTTAGCAAAATATTCCGGCGAACTAGAGTTCAGCTGTGATCATTTGCGGGAGATAAAACACTGCGAATTCGATGATCTTGCGGAGGAAAAATCACCAGCTTTTTCATACGATGCAGGCGACGATTCCAGGAGTGAAATTCTTCGCGTTTAATATTGCAGGTCGGAAAATTTGATCCTACGCTCACAGCCATGCGCTGCACTTGTGCTTTGCGAACGCTTCGTGTTTTAAAAAAATTCGAAGACGATGAAAACGTAAAAGAAGTTTTTTGTTTATTGTTTTTCTACAAATACAGCACCGACTGTTTTCTTGTTTTTTTATTTTCACACTCACATAAGTTAGACACAACGATCTAGCGATGGAGTAATAAAATTAGACAAAGTTTTCTTCTTCTTTTTTTGTTTATCAATTTTTACAATTTCTTTCGCTTTATCCAGACGTCTATATAACATGTACACTTTAGAAGATCACCTTCGAGAACTGCACACCGTATAATCCGAACATTAAGCTGTTTCCCTTAAGATTATATTAGAAATTTGTTTTTTTTTACATCCGGCCGAACGAAAACAGGAAAAAAATTAACTCGCGTATCATTTAATTTATTTAGTAAAGAGGCAACCGACGGTCGCCAGGATAGTGGACGTAATTATCTGCAAAGTGTTCGTGGGGTGGCGGATGAGGATTTGCTGATTTCGACACCGGGAAGACCAGAACCCGGAAGTACCAGTCTGCAGCTCGAGTCGATCTCTGGACGGAGAACATTGTTTGCTTTGGTACTTCTGATGATTTTCTTCTCCTGCTACCAGCGTGGCTGATTCAACCGAAGGTAGTCCTTTTCGACGCCATATTAACGGCGACGTTTTATAGGAGGAAAAGCAAGTCCTTGATCAGCGTTCCTTGTGAATAAGCGTAGCTTTTTGACGTTGGTCAAAAGGTTCAAAAAGCCCTTGTCAGTCAACGACGACGATCATGTCGATGGTGATGAATACGAAGAGTTAGTGCACCGCACCGCAATTACCGCACTGGGAAACGACACTGGAATTACTCCGTAACCACTGAAACGAAGCACCTCGACTCGAAGTAACAGGGTCGCGTCCGAGCGGGCTGCAAGCCGGCCACACACTCAATTGTATCCGAAGCCGTTACTATCCGTCGTTAATTCGGCTCTCGAGATTCGCTGAGTGAATTTTTCGAAGTCACCAAAGTACTACGCGGCTACCAA
Organism: Athalia cordata; assembly: GCA_963932425.1. NCBI lineage: Eukaryota > Metazoa > Arthropoda > Insecta > Hymenoptera > Athaliidae > Athalia > Athalia cordata. Next base: position 6,920,959 of record OZ010627.1, read on the forward strand.
CTGCCCGCGCTAGCCACTGGCTGTACCCGCTACTCGTTTCTTATCGCCGCAGCACGAACAACCGACGTTTTATCTCGACCATGACCTTGGACACGTCTTTCAAACCGACAGACAATCCGCAATGCTACTGTTACCGCTAATGCTGCACAACCGCGACATTTCCAACAACACTATATTGCCCGGAATTCGTAAGGAGAAAAATGGGGAAAATGGAACCAGAAGAAGTCGAGCAAAATTGACAATCAGATTTTGGAGAGCTCCTGGTTTGTTTCACACTGGAGAAATGGTTCGGGAGTGTTTTTTTTGAAAACTGGAAGTGGAAAGACCCGATACTACAGAGTAACCGTCGCGATGCTGGAGTGGTTTGAACTGTGGTCTCTACCGAATTCAGCGATGTTAAAGTTCCGGTTTCTATTTGAAGGTGCGATTTAATTAGCGGATATACGTTTATAGTAGGAGGATAATAACTAGCGTGTGGAGAACCGATGCAGGTGGACCTGGTTCCGTCGAACGGCGGGGCGTCGCGACGCGGACGAGTGGGTGTGGAGTTATGGAACTCCGGTTTGCGGCAATATACCGCGTTCGTTCGTTCATTCCGTATTATAACCCCCGCCGTCCGCCCGCGCGTTGCTCAAGGAATCGGAGAACATCCAACCACGGGTAAATGTACCACGTGACACGCCTGCGCCCCAAATACGACTCTACCCTCCACCAGCTACCGCGTCCCGAAGGGTGAAGATATACCAAATTCGATGACCCCGCGACGCCGACGCTACAGTACGGGGGCGGACGCCATAGGATTTTACTTTTTCACAATTTTGTACATTCGAAAATTCACCACGAAAGGTCAAAAAACATGCCCAGATCACGGGTCAAGCGTTTCAAAAAATCCACTGAACTAAAAAACCAAAAAAATTTTTTTAGAAACAGCTGGAGTTTATTTTCAAAATGTCCCAGCTGAATTCCTAGGATCTATTCCATCCCTCGCTTGACGTCGATCTTGATTAATGGGTAAAAGAATTTCTGTACGCAAACACCATAGACTTAATTTTTACGAATCGGAGCGTATAAAAAGCCATCCGTACAATATCGAAGTTCCTAATAAAGACCGATGGTCAATAATGGCGGCGCTTGGTCGGCCGCACATGATTCGGTTGCTTTTGCCGTCCCTCTCGTTCCTCCCGTTCGCCCTATGGGATTTATATGAAGAGGACGAGGGAGGAGCAGGACACGCTATTTCAGTGGCCGGCTGTGTTATCCATATATACCCACCGCGGCATATCCTGGAGGATATAGTTCAGAGGAAAGATAAGGACAGAGAATAACCAACTGGAAAGAGAAATCCAAAAGCTACATTGAGAGGGCGAACGAAAAGCTCGAAAGGGTGAGGTAGCCGGTATACCATAGCCCGTGGGGGTGGATGAACAAGGGAAGGACATATTTTTATTGTAGGTAGGTGAATCACTGCAAAACGGTATATGTTCACTCGTACACACATATATACCGGCGGCACCTATGTGTACACCTATATATATATATGTATTATATACATATACGTACATATCTATATACATATATAGATATATATAACTAGAACTTGGATGCACTCAACTAAATTAAAGCGGTCGCCCGAACTGCCGCGCCGCGCGTTTCTATACCACCCCCTGCAAAAGTACGCGTCTGAACGTCACGTATTTGTACTTATCTTCCTGAAAAAAAGGAATGAAAATGAAAAGAATAAACTAAAAAATACGGTATGTATATACACATATATACATGCTATGTAAAATATATTTGTCATAAACGATCCCTTTGGATGGCCAACTTTCTCTTTTAAACGTTTTGTAAAGGGGTGTGTCTCATTGATTTTTTTTTTCTCTTCATTTGTCTTTTTTCTTATAAGTCAGAACCAAAAAACGTACGGAATGAAAAAGCATGACGAATTGAAATGCCGTGAAAATATAAACTTGTGGATTCCAATTTTCAATGTCGAAAGATGAGGAATTCTTTGCAAGCATAGGTATGCATTTATGGTAACTTTTTTCGGGGTGGTTTTGGAAATCATTGTTCGATTTTTTTCCTTCTTTGATTCTGCGTTTTTCTGTTCTTATTGTTTTTTGTTTTTCTTTTTTGCAAATCTGATTTTGGGTGAAATTGAAGATCAAGAAGTAAGATAATCTGTGGGTATACTCCGAACATACGTGTTCGTGATAGGCGAAGGAACAAAAAAATGTTCAAAAAATTGTACGTATTACACATGCGGAAACAGTGGTGATGGTATAACAAGAAGAAACTGAAAATACACATTGTGTTGAGTACTTGAATCGTAGAATTGTATATTGTGGATTTCGAAGCTCGTGGATTTGCGAATTTTCACTCCCCCGTTCGCGAAGCTATAGAGCGAGAGAGGGTGCGATTTCAGAGAGATAAAAAGGGAGAAGAGAAGAGAAGAGGAGCGGAGAGGAGAGGAGAGGAGAGATTTGAGGGTTGGAAAGATAGGGAGGAAAATGGCGGGGGTGAAAAAGTGCGAGAGAGAGGGGCCGAGGGAGAGGGAGAGGGAGAGGGAGAGCCGCATCAAAAGCTTCGGCCGAGGTGAGAATATCGAACGGGGCTCTGGGAGAGGCGGAGTCAACCGGTTGCCATAGAAACGTGACACTCTCGGAGCCACCAGCCGGGTTTTAGGGCTTCGGGGCTTTTTGGCTTAAAACCGAGCTACGAATTATACATATAGATACACACACAACACCCGTTTACCAAGAATCACGTGGGTACGTACGCTACGCGTAAACTGAACGCGCCAATTTTTTTCAGTAACATTTTTTTTCAAAATCTCACCTCACAGAGTCAAATTTACGTCCGATCGATTTGCAAACTTCAGATTTCTTTTCATTCGAATTTAATTTCCCGGATAATTTTTTTTTTAGTCTCTTTTTCTCACCACCCCTTCGTAGTTCACATGATTCGGCAGAGGCAGAAGTGAGACAATTTTTCACAACCCTTAAATTGTAGAAAAATGTGATTTTAATCACGTTCGCAAAATACTTCATATTATATACTTGTATACTTGGAGGCTGAGTTTTGAGCTTGCGGTATTGCTATATATGAGTAAAATATTTGCTTATGTTGCACATATATCTATATCCTTATGACGTAGTGGTATATACAACTTATATACCCATGTATATATAGACAGGGCGGTAGGTGCCAAGAGAAATTGAACGAGCGTAGGTGCTACGCGGGGGTGGTTCGGGGTATGAAGAGTACAGTGTGTATATGGTAGCGAAAAAGCGGGGGTGAGTCGGGAGTACGTTTTCGTACACGTATATATATAGGGAACGTATAGCGGGGATGACATATGCAGAACTCAGCCACCCCCATATTTTACTCGCGGTGCAATTCTCGCGAATTTACGGCTCGGGAGGCATACGTATACGCGTACGCCCGAAACCTTCGCGCTTTTCGCTTCCTCTTGACGCTTCTCCGCCTCCTCCCCCTCCCCCCCCCCCAGTCTATGTGTACATGTCGTGTACATGGTGTACATATAGGTATACACATGTGCGAATACCGTACATTTTGCAAAATGAACGATGTATATCACAATTTGTTTCGTTTCTTTTTTATATTTTTTTCTATTTCTCTGTTTGGAAAGCTCGGAAACTTTTTGTCAGAATTTGTAAAATCGACGCTCACCATGCCCGATGAAATGAGTAAAATTGATAATTTTGATTCGTGATATTTCGAAATTCCGAGTAATTCCGTAAAAACATTTTTTTTTTCAAATATTTTAAATTCAATCGAATTCTTCAGATCATTAGGAGAAAAGAAAGGCTCCTCTGACAAAACTAAGTACAGGCAAGAAAAAAAAACATGAAAAAATGAATAACCATGTACAGCCCCTTATAATACTGCCGACAACACGACGCGGCTTGCTTGGGTAAAAAAAAAAAGAGGAAAAAACTCCCCCGCAAGCTTCCCCACAAATACACCCTACGTTAGGTCAGGTATATATGTATAGATGTGTATATATATTTATAATATATATATCTATACTGCACCATGCGCAGCCTCGCCCAGATTGGTACAGAATACTCCGAACAGTTGCGGCGGCCATCTTTGAACTGAACTAGTAGTAGCTGCTTTCAGTCCAGAAGAGGACTACTATAGGTACATACTTACATACATATGTATAAATATATATATATTTATGTATATAAAGCTCCAAATGCGCCGGGGTTTCCTTTCAACCTTTGCGAAGATAATCTTTACCTATAATATGAAACTCCAAACTGAATTCTTTATCACAGTCGGATACACGTACGTATACATCTCTTAATTAACGAGCTCATTAAAAATATATAAATTGCATATAAGATCTGTGGTCGAAGATTACATCACACTCTGTACATATAAAATGTTTTCACTATGAAAATTGTTTCTTTTTTTTTCGGCAATGCGAAATTTTGTGGAAATGTACATTATTATGGTACATAAATTTTAAATTGCATACATATACATGTATAGAGATGAAATTCGCACAACGTCTTGCAGATTCTGCACGTATCTGTTTGCAAGCTTCCATTGCCTCTGGCAACATCTTTAATCTCAGGTCTCTAAACTTTGCACTGTGCAGAGTCAAGTTAGACGCGAGGTATAAGATTTTCTCTTACATGTATAACTGACGAGCTCTGCAGCAAAAAAAATCTTTCAACGTCTGTTTGAAAAGCAGATTAGGTAGAATCGTTAGATTAATCGCAAACATTCAAGTAGAATATATATATCCTTGCAGAAGAAATAAATATACGTAAAACGGTGAGGAGCTTTTTTTTCTTTCTTCCTTTCATTTTTACGTTCACCAACTAAAAATTTGAATTTGTTTTCAACAATTTACTTTTCCTTTTTTCTTTTTCTTTTTTTTTTTCATCTCACTTTCTTCTTCCATTCTTTCGCAGAGGAAGAAGGATTCTTGAATATTAAATAACACCTGCAAATCATCGTGCTTTCTTCTCTCTTCCCCCAAAACAAAAAAAAAAAAGAACTGGAGTGAAAAAAAAAATAAATAACTTTGGCAGTCGCCCTCGTGTATTTTATGAACGCACCGTATACTTTGTCATCTTTTAAAACCCCGGTAAAGGTTCAGTGGTTTTAACCCCGAAACTTTGAAAATTTCGCCCTCCATTATATCAGGCACGTCTATACATCACCAGATAAGCTGCACGCGTATTTTTCTGCCAAGGTTTTTTGAAAATGAAAAATGAATGAGTTAAAAAAAAAGGAATTCAAAATTTTACAAAAATTAACAACGATCGATGCGCGTTTCTGATAATTTCGATTAATGCATAAAAAATAAAAATATTTCGAAATTGAATTTTTTTCGTTAATCTATTATATTAATTCAGAATCCATTTTGTAGAGAAATTTCGTTAACTTTACCTTCGTTTTTCTCCATTCGGAAGGAACTCAATCTTTATATTTAGCTGTATAGATATACCTATAGACAACCTTCGGAAAACGAATCACCTACTTAGACTGTCCAAAAGATTTTGCTGACCCGAAAAAATTCCGGTAAACTTTTCCGCGCTCGGAAATCAAGCAATTCCAGCGGAAACTAACTCTGATAAAGCTCGACCCAAGGGCTCTGGTCCTTTTTTCCTTATTTTCACTCCTGCGGTGGTCTTCTTTCTTTTTTACAACTACAATTACGCCGGATTATAGTCCAAGGTATTTGGAGCACAAGAATTTGCACGAAGCTTTTTTAAATTCGTTCGATTTCTTTTTTTGCTTAATCCATCGTTGAAGAAATTTTCAATACCCCATAGAAAATTTGGTGAAAAAGTAAGATTTCTGAAAAGAATTATTTCCAAATTTTATTTCGTAACTCGTTTTTGAGATTAACGTTTGTACGACAATTTTTTTTTTTTCTTACCAGGTTTTTCGAGTTTTGTTTGGGATAATTTTTGGGACACCACATATTAAAGTGCGTACAGCTATATCGGCGGGCATATTAATAATCAAATGACATGTGAAGGGAAAAAAGAAAATCAGCTTTTTCACCCCACTAGCCTCCTAAAGCTCGATATATTAAAGGGAAGGGTTTTGGTCCTTGGACCGCAGATCCTGTATACATGTACATAGGCCATCTACGTGTGCGTGTATATATATACCTATGTAAGGTAGTTTCATCGAATCTATTATGCCCTTGATATTCTACCAGTTAACCTTCGCGTCCCTATCCCTCTTTTAGCAGCCCAGTCAGCCAGGGATCTAATTCAATTGACACCCTAATAGCCAGGCTTCTATACGACTATACGCCTGTTAGGTTGTTAGGGTGGTTCCATGGTGTTCCGGCTCCAGGAAGAGACGAGAAGAGAAGAGAAGAGAAAAGAGCGAATAAACGAATAGCCCATGATCGTATAGTATAAGGGAGACTTGCACCACCACCACCACCCCATAGATTCGTATCCATCCCAACGAACTGCTGATGCACTGCAAGGGGGTTGGAAACAATTGAATTTCACGGGGCCAGGGGGGGGAGGGGGGCATACGCGTTTAACCATCTAATTGGTTTGTTTATACTCTCCAATTTACTCGCTTCTTTAACTCCACGCGTCACATTATATTGCTTATTCAAGTATATTAAACCCATAAAAGAAAAACTTGAGGAATTCCATAAAAAGAACAAAAAAAAGCAACGGGTTATTAGTTTATTTTTGCGTTCTTGTAATCACGCGTCATTCCATCCCTTGTGAAGAATTTTTTTTTCCCAATACAGGTTATCCGTAATTCGAAATCCGAACTTTCAAACCAAAAGTAAAATCTCAAATTGCTCGAAGACAGAAAATTAGTTACAGGCAAATACGCGGTGTATAAGAAAATTTCTCGTTGGTAAGAAAAAGGAAAGCGGTGCATCGATTTTGGCGATTTTTTCAATTTTTAAAATTTGCTCACCACGTATAGTTGCGAAGGACGATTTTTGGGGGGAAAAAATTTTCAGTGAAGTGTACATAGCTGCGGGTGTAAATTTTTGCATGGGTTATGGTCATATACTGATTGTGAGTGCAGGTTATAATTCACAATCACCGAGATCTCCTTCTCCATGAATAATGTATGCAAGTTTTATCCCCTGTTTAGAATTTATACATATCCACCTCCTACCCAACGTGTTTCGCTATGGCAAAGCTGCCGGCTTTTTCCCCGCAGTGCGTATACATCAAACCCATCCCGCGCTCATATATGTATGGCATTATAGCTGGGCACAAAATTATCCTGATCCTGCTGCAGGTCACAGTCGTATCGGCAGGGTCAAACCCGCGAATAGGAGGGATCACTTCACGCACCCCTAAATATATCGGCGAACATTAACGCCCGAAAATTTTATTCAATACGAAATTCGTGAAGGGCGGCGGTGAAACGAGAGAGAAAGAGAATTTGAAAAAAAAAAAAAAATTAAATTAAAAATTGTCAGATCTCGAGATACAGAGAATTTTTGATGCTGTGGAAAGAAGTTTTCTTTTTTAGTTAACGACTCTCATGATTTTCGAAAAATCGAAATAGTTCGATTACAAAAATGGGCGTATCTACACATATACCTGCGCAATTTCTCGCCTCGTAGAAGGTGCGGTACAGCAAGGACGTTAGGTGTGTTTAAATGTGGTACATAAATATGTATGTATACATATATGGGTATGTAGAATTGTACGCGTATGTATAAAATCTACTTATACATCCATATATTCATATTTCGCGAAGCAATGCATTATTCAGGGTAACTGCTGGAGCGAAGCTTTACGTGTATTGTACCTATGTGTACATATGTGTACATTATGTGCATAAGTATATACCATGTACGTTCGCTGCTATTCTGTTAGACCGCAGAATGCGCTCTGCTTACCACTCCCGTTTACAATTGCGATCCCGCTATATACTATATAAAAGCAAACACATGTGTATTTACTGTACAATATGATAAATATATGTATATTTACTACATATGTACATATAATATACGGAAGGGTATATATCCATATATGTATGTACACAGGTACTTGAACCCACAACTCTTTAGGGGTATCATGTCAATTTTCGTTACGTCAAATATTATTTCACCAGGTACATGTATGTACATAAATTATTATCATGTGTACATATATACCTTCATGGTTATTGTTTCTGCAGGTGTGCAGGTGGTACACTTCGAAAGCAGTGCACATGCACGATATTGACGAACGAACAGAAAAAAAAAAAAATCAAGATGGAATCGACCGGAATAAAAATGATTCAGCTGGGGTTATATTGCGAAGAAAGGATGTAATGCGGCAGAATTTAGGAGATTTTTTCAGACCTCATTATCTGGACCCAAAAAAAGTTCTGGAAAAACGCCCTCAATTTATTACACGAGAAAATTCAGTTTTTTCCCTCATCTTTGAATTTCTTTCAGACATCAATTTATCAGTTTCGGTATTACGGATGATCTATCGATTTAGTCAATGTAATTTATGGGGTGAGGCGAACAACGATGTCAACTTTTTTAATTGGAACCCCACGTGCCAATCAACGATGAATTTAATTTATTTGTGTTTATGTATATAAAAATATGCCCTCATTGCGCTTCAACCTTCAGTCGTTACATCGCTTATCCGAGTTATTGATCGTGTTGAAAAATTGTTTCCTTTTTTTTTTCTTTCGTCACTTTAGGCCGATCTATATCCTCAATACGTGCGAACTGGAATAAGTTTTAAAAGAGGAAAAAATGAAAAAAAAAAATCGTTAACATACAGGATAAAACAAAGGGAATCGAAGAAAGAGAAGGAAAGATCTGGTCGCTGCAGGGGGGAAGGTGGAGGGTTGCGAGGGGGGATTTGAACCATGTGTATAACGTGGGCCATGTGGGCCTTAGTCACGGTGGCATATGGCGAAGTCATGAAGCCACTATAGGTGGTCCCTAAGGTCAATTATTATGGTACCTGTCCCATAGCGTGTTTTGTTGTCTCTGGCTACTCATCACGGTGCTTTCCCTCCTCCATCTATCTATACTCGAAGGATACACATATGTACATAATTTGTACTTACGAAATCGTACGTGCATACAACCAGAGTGACGAAATTTTTTTTTCGGTCTTCTGTTTCTTCTTCCTTTTTCCATAGGAATTTTTCACGTCGAATTTCGTCCCAAAATTGTTCAACAATTTTTCCTCACGGCTTTCGCGAATTTAGCTTTTTGGAATTTTCTATCACCTTGTGAACGATATCCAAATTCTTTCAGCCTATTCATAAATTATTCTTTTTCTTCCTCTCGGTTCCTCGCTCCTGCAGTAGTTTTTCAATTTTTTGGGAATTTTTTTTCTTAAAAATCTAGTACGACACGTAGTTTGATTCGTGTGAGAATTTTTTTTCTTTTTAAAAAATAGAAACGTATACAACCCGTTGACAGTATTGAATAATTAGCGCCATGAAAGAGCAACCCCCTCGTTTATCATCGTATTTTATGGTACTCCATATAAAATATATACGTAACTATAACTCGGACACTATATATAATAGATATATGTACGTATATATGTATATTATATTATACCTACGAATCTATGGCAATTAATCAACACAAACAGAATCGTCGACTGCTTCTCGAATGGTTCGTGCTGTATGGGGTTCTCCCCCTCCTGCCCCCTTGCCATTCACCATAGGTATAAAACTGCAGCCTTCAATAAATAAATCATACACCCCGTAGAGAAGCTCCCTACATAAGCCCTTTATGTATAAAATTCTTCATACAGGTTCGTCATCTGTATGTATATGTTTAATATACTTATTTAAATTAATCATGCAGATCGAGACACCGCAGATCCCGCGGGATGCATTTTTGCACATCACATATGATTATCTGGAAAATTGAGTTTCCAGAAATTTGCAAAAATATTTCTCTGATTTTTCTTATCGCAGTTTTCCATCACAAAATCTCTGTAAATTATGACCCAATTATTTCTGAATATTGCGAAAAAGCTTCTGTTCAATTTTTGAGGCAGCCTTATTTTTTTTTTCCAATTGGTTCTATCGAAAAATTATAGACGATAATTTCTCGAACGTTATTTTCTGACACCAGAACGTCCTCTCCCGAATTATCGAACTGCAAGGATTCACGTAGATCATTTGAAATTGGAAAAAAAAGTAGTCCTTTTATTTTTAATCGTTGCTTCATTATCTTCCAGAAATTTTGTGAGACAAACATTTTTTATTATCAATTTAGTGAGTGATAAGGATATTACAAATCGTCGCCCGAATATTCTCCATGAGCAGATTGGAAAATGGAGAGAAAATCTAAAAAATCTAGGAAGTAAAAATAGTTTGTAAAATCGTGAGGGAAAAAAAATTCCAAAAGAATAGTCAAGTCGCTCCCGCGGTACGTGACAGTTTGGGAAACATTATCCACTAACATTATATGACTGCGATTAAAATTCGCTTGAAACTCAATATTTTGGCGCGTAGAATCTTTCCCGAGAAGCATCGGACTACTCCGGCAGGATTGATTTTCTCTTCGCTTATATTCTTCTTAAACATTAAGTTCGTAACTTATGAGAATAATTTTCTTAAACACAGCCATCTTGTGTTGAAAACATAAACTCAAGTAAAACGCGCGCCAATCTTGACGCTGTTACGAACGCGATCGCGGGAGTCGCGACGTAGTGGGCGGAAATCCAGGGGACTTCGTTACACCAAAAAACCCGCGAAAAAGGCCCCTCATTTTTTCCCGCGCTACCTGCTACCCATTCTTCCGCGCAAATAATTTTCTTCCATTTTCTCTCTCATCCTCGAACTATTTTCCCTTGGAAATGAAAAAAAAAAAAAGATCAGCAATTTTATGGCGCGAAATATTTAGAGCCAACTTTTCATGTGCAATCTTTTCCCATTCGGTTTGCATTACACGATTTTCAGCACCCTGAACCCTCTTCATTTTTTTTTTTTTGGTTGTTTTTTCTTTATAACGATGCAATATTGTAGTGGCTTTTGAGTTTATTAAAAAAAAAAAAGTGACGTTTTTCGGTTGTAGAAAAGCTGGGAAACAAAAAGAAAAATTAATATTACATAAGGACGAAAGGCGAATACGATAATTGAATTCTTTAAATATGATGTGGGGTGGTTATAATTTATATTATACAAAAGCCGCTGGAAGAACGATATAAACGACACCTGCGGTTGTATAACAAACGTTGAGACCCCATAAGCCGCACTAAATATGCATCGTAAATCCGTTTTAAGGAAATCTCAATATTATACGACTTTATATACGTACCACGATGTCCTTCTATCGCGCCAACTGGACCCAAGCCAAATGAAATGCATATCCTTTATCCCCCTTTCCTCCTTCCTCCCATCCCGCGCAATTCATATATACCCCCACAATATGGGTGCGAAAATACCATACAGTGTATACCTCGCAGCATCTCGGAAAAATAGAAATTCGCGATATTTAACGCGCGAAAATTTCTGCTCGCGTTCGCGTCTTTTTACTTCTTACGAAAAAAAAAGGAGAACTACAGCTAAAACAAAAATACATGCATATATATATAGGTATCCACGTATGTCATAAATAAAAAAAAGGATTTCGCGGCTTATGTGTCATTACGGGGATTCCTGTATGCCGTGACAGATGCGCGAAGGATTTATTCCTATATGGTCCTGCATGATCCGCAATTATCGTTACCGCATATTAATCCCCACAGCTATGTATAGATGTTGTAATAAATTTCCATCCATGGTATCTGTAATGAAAATTATTTCAATTTTTTTCGTTACTTTCTTTCATCTGCAATGTGGAATAAAAAAATTTATTTCCGAAATTTAATAAACGTTATTATTATAATTGTTCGTAAAATAACAATTGCCGCTATTTTTGGATGTACTGTATATAATAATGATCATCCCTGTATAAATGCAAAGCTGGAGAAAAAAAAAGATCCTATTTTTTTATTTTTTTCCTCGCAAAAGGGAGGAACCAGGCTCCCAACAGGAATTGTGGGAAATATCAGGAAGGAAGCCCGTTCGGCTCTTCGGTTGATGAAGGCTACCGTTCGCACAATACGTGGATTACACGTCGAACCATCGCGCGACTACGTCGTACGAGGTACGTATAAAGAGTGAGAGAGAAAGGTATGTAAAAAAAAGAGGAGAGAATGAAAAAGGAAAAGGAAAAAAAGAATTTCGAAGGGAGAAAAAAAGGAAAGTCGGTAATGCAGCCCGTTGTCGGGTACTATAGCCCGAAGAATTTCCATCTTTTATACGCTGAAAGGTTTCTTTCAGAAAAAAAAGAAATAAAGAATATAGAGAGAAGAGAACAGAACGAAATAAAAAATGAAGAAATAAAAGAATAAAGGAAAACGTAAAAGAAAAAAACAAAACCAAATGAATAAAGGAAGAATGAGAAGAACGAACGGTTCGAACACTCGATGTATATATGTGTAGTACATGTACAATGTACACCCCCAATCCCATCCCCCGCGATTTCATCGATGCATATGCCGCCCATGTATTCAATATTATATACATAAATATGTGTGTGTATATACATCGTACTTTATGTACGGTCTACGGAAAGATATAACCTATGTATATGTATATGGTACATAGAATGGAGAAAATAACGGTGATAAGAGTCACAATTTTGTCTCAGGCTCTTCGATATTTTACAAAGATTTTTCTATCCCAGACTTATAGTGATTACAAGAGAAGAAATATTCGAAAAAAAAACAACATTAAACATCCTTTTTCCTTTTTCCGTTCTTCTGTCCCGTTCGTTTGTGGGTAAAAAAAAAAAAAACTTAAAAAAGAATATGAAACGAAGAGGTAAAAAAGCTCTTGAGAATCGAGCTCGAAAATTCGTTACGTTTTTCACGATTAGCTTACGACGTATTTGATAAAATAAAAACGGATGTTCATAATTTTTGAAAACCAAAATTCTTCCGAAAAATTCTAATCGATTCTATATAGTTAAAAAATTATTTCACCGCAGCCGAAAGGAAGCGAAAAAACTGTACAAGAAATGAAAAAAATGAGTGTAGTAAAAAGAAAAAAAGGAAAGGAAAAGCAACAAAAAAAACTAATAGGAAAAAAAGGGTAATAATAATTTCCAAGCAACAGTCCTTGGCTGTTGGTACCTTCCACTCTGGTCGTGAGTTAATCCATCAACCGAGCCTGCCTAGCACCCCACAGAAAACTGGGCAAAATATGGAGCAGAATACAACTCTACCTGCTCCACACACTACATTATAGATATGTATGTACATAGGTATGTACCCATATAGTACATATGTATATATAAATGTATGTGTATATACGATCATTCGAAAAACTAACGGTACACACGTACAACACGCGATCGTTAAATTGTAATGACGTATGGTTTTGTATGATGAATAACAATAATTTTTATCCCAATAATATTATTATTAGTTTATTATAAAAGCCATAGATGAAACTTCACTGATCAGGTAGGTATATTGATTTATTATCGTCATTACCGCCACAATTTACATGCAAATTTCAAAGGCCTGCAGAAAAAAATTAATTCGCATTCTCTCCATCGTCTTTTTCTACTTGAATCCTTTTTTTTTCTTTTTTTTTTTGTTCAAACAGGGGTGGTTTCGTTCGGGATACGTTTGGCGTAAAATTGAGATAGTTAATTTTGCGGAAGAAATAGTTGCGGATCTCATCAAAAAAGATCATTATATTTAATATATGCGCGAAGTAAAATATTATTCATAATCTCACGCTCTCCGGAAATACGTGTTATTTGAATGAAACGAAATATAAGAATAGGAATTATTCGCGATATCTCGTGAAAATAAAGTGCTCGTCATAACGTTTGTACGACACTTGCGCCGTTGAATTTTCCGTCTTTATTAACAGCGGGAAAGCAACTGCAGCAAGTTACTCCGAAAATTAAATTTCTCACAACGTACAACGAGCTGCACTGTATTCGTATAGGTATATGTAGGTACCTCGTATGCTGCAACTTTTTCCAAATAAATATAAACCGATGGTGAATTTTTCGTTTGAAAACAAAAGAAACTTAATCGACATCCGCACGTAGTTATAATATATTATAGTCGTGACCAGAAAATTAATTTGTCAAATTAAACGTACCGATATACATACGTTATACGAATGAATTTCAATTTTTTCTTTTTCTTTTTCTAATTGCAAATAGATTTACCTATGTATATATGTTATGTTATATATTTATGATATATTGTAGATATACGTACCTACTATCGGGTAGCACTAGGGGATCAATATAGGGGATGACATAGCGAGAGCTCATCTTTAAGCGCCACCCCCTAGAAATTTAGACCAATGAAATACCTCGCCACCCCTAAACGCCGACCAATAGTAAAGAGGCATTGATTTTTCGCGCCCTTTTTTTCCGAAAGCGAATTTTCTACGGTATGAATATGGTGTGTACATGTATGTAAAAAGGGGCTTTGGGGAACCACTCCGATGTTATACAGGGGTGAAATTTTGCAAGTTCCATTTTGGCACCGTTCCGAATTTTATACACATATGATATTATGCCGGAGGACGAAATCATCGGTGAATTTTGACAAACAATTTCTTCTCTTTTATTCATCATATTTACAAGAATAATTATATAATGCGCCCGGATACAATAATTGCAGTTGCAATTCTACCGCAATTTTCAATTTCACTTCACTTTTTGCTCATGCAATTATTCAGCTCAATGAAAAAAAATTAATTTTTTAGTTTTGTTCATTATTAGTATTTTTTGTTTTTTTTTATTTCACTTCTCTTTTCCACTCGCCTCTATCAAATCGTACCGATGATGATGACAATACAATAAATGTTCAACCTTGCTATTGCGGTTGAAGAATTGAAGCGAAACGCTTCCTTTCACCATTCCTGTTTAAATATATATTCATACATATAGATATGTAATAATTATGCTACTATTATAATATAATGTCCCTGTGAAGGATTACATAACTTGCGATTGAATATAATGTACATTTATTCTTTTCCTGTTTTGACGCATCGCTGCAAAGTTTTTCAAATCGATTTCTAATGACATATAATTAATCAGCATATAAATACGCACTCCGCGGATGCAGATGCGCGAATGCCACTTTAGTTCTTCTTTCCTTTTTTTTTTTAATTGATTGGATCTCAAATTTAATATCTACACATTTTTCCATTTTTAGATTATTTATGCAAAATTTCGTTCCAGTCCGCTCGGTTTTGCAAAAATGTATACGTGAAAAGTGACGAGAAAAAAAAAGAATCCAAAAATAAAAAAAGAAGCTTTCGAATCGTAAAAGGTCCTCCGGATGCGTTGATAACGTGCTGCTATCTCGTAACAACTTCCGGTACTCCAGTTGCAATGCGGGACGCATCAATTTTGCACTCCTTTTTTTGGATAAAATTGAAAAAAGGACGTAGGAGAAAAAAATAAATGAAAAACGAAGCGTTGCAATTTTTTTTATTATTTGTACACACTTTTGCAGTGCATGCATCTACCATGGTGCACAATAATTATTATACGACTAACTAAAGTTGAATAAATTTTTATAGCCATTCGCCGCTGCATCATCGGGATTCGAAAATGTATGGCAAGATAACCGGCGAGGAAGCTGACGATAAAATAGGGTCGGTATATAAATTGGTCCCAATTTTATTGCAAAGTAAGATTACTCCGCTGGAATTTAGCGAATGATACTCAAGATTGCAGTAGTAATACGGTACCGTGTCTACGAGGGATGAGAAACTTCCGCGACGATTTCGAGATAATAAATTCCAAGCAGGAAGTCCATTCTGCGGGAAAATAATAATGATCATCATAAAAATAATGATGATAATAGTAAGGATAATAATAAGATCTGGGAAAGAGGAATGAAAGCTTCCTTAAAAAAAATATTCATCCAGTCATATATATGACGAGTCAAATAAATTACAATAAGCAAAAAAAAACGATTTTTTTTTTTTAATAGGATAATAAAAATTATCGATCCTCTTACTATATCGCGACGTTATATCCGGTTCGATGTTTTTTAAGAAGTGAAAATAATTAAATGAGTTTAATAATAACCGCAAGTAGTGGAATTTTTTTTTTCTCTCTTTTTTCTTTTTATTCCCTTTTTGCAAGTTTGATCATCCGTGACCGATATCTGTTCACTAATGTACGTCAAATATTTTCAACTTCACCGTCTGTTATTTTTATGTAAATTACTGAAAAATATCTAATTGATCACATCAATTATATACCGACACTACGATAAATTTAATTGAACAAATCATCGTCTGTTATTTTTCAGTGCGTTATTTGATACTTACATTATTTATTGAGACTTTTTCAAATACACGACGAGTAAAGTATAAGTAGATAGAATGTTGTAATCGTCTTCATTTTTTTCTTTGATCAGCCGGTTCAAAACTTCTGTCAATAGATGATTTTCATAATTCGCTCTTACGTCAGATGGCAAACGACTCACAAAAGGATTTACGGCCGTAAGAAATTCTGGAATTTTTATAAATAGGCAAATGTCGTCATGATTATTATTCGATTCGTTCGATAAATCATATAAACTATTTTTTCATCTCTTGTAATACGTATTTTTGTTTCTTCGATATTTACTTTTTAACGAATCCACGTTTTCGAACGAATTGTATGTTTCTCGCACACTACAGTGGTGCACGTCAAAACCGATATCCTTTAACATAATTTTTAATTTCTTATGCGGCTGATCGACGTTCTGGAATACAGGAATGAAGTTATCGCAATCCTGTGAAAATAAATTTTTCAAATGAAAACAAAAAGGAGAGCAAAATTTTATTCAGCATTATTCGATAATCGATTAATTTTTGTTTCCCGCCGGAAAACAAACGTCATTTTTGTTAACGAATCCACGCACACATACCTTCATGTAGGGATGGTAAAGCGGCAAAGCTGCCAAACCAGGATATGTATCGATTAGGGGTAAATTTGCTATAAAAGTAACGAGGCTCGCTCCACCGGGACAAAGTAAATCATAAATATTTTGGAACGCTTGACTGTAACGGTGAAAAAACAAAAAAAGAAATAAAAATTTTAACAATTACGTATAGAATGTAATTTTTTTCTTTATCTTTCACATCATGCGCTTACCGTAAATCCCAACACCAGTGTAAGCAGTAGAATGATGTGACGTAATTAAATTGTCCGATAAGACGTTCCGGTAAATTTTTTGTCTGGATATCCAATTTTTCAAAAGACAGTCGTTTGTCATCGCCATATTTTTCACGGCAAAATTTTATCATTGCCTCCGAGATGTCGGAACCTTTTACATGTATAAAAGTAACTTGTAAACTGCATTTAAGATGACTTGAACATGGATTTGAACTTGAAAAATGAAAAAATGTCATTTCTTTTTTTTCACAATTTTTTTCGCTTCTATTTAGGGATGAAAATGTTCAGACTTACAGACAACTCGTATACGAGGATTGAGAGTAGGCAGGACGCATTTAATGAAAACATCACCAGGGCCGGTACCAACGTCCAGACAACGTCCTGAAATTTGACTTTGTTCCTCCTCAAATTCACTGATTATATTTCCAGTGACCAGATGCTGTTTGGCGTTTACCATCGTGTAATGAAGTGGCTGATCCATATTAATATATCGTACGTAGAATTGAGGGGAAAAAAAATACGCGAAGATGCTGGCTGAAAATAATATTCCCGGTGACTAGTTCTGAGAAGCATTTTGCTACTCCTATTTATACTAGAGAATAAAATTGATTAGTATAATAGGGAACTTGATCTGCAGGGTCCAAAAGTTGTTGTATGGAAGAATGCAGTATAATGAGAATATGAATAGCAAGCTAGTTCACCTTTCCGGATAAGTATGGGTTAAGTAACGCTGACAAATCACTTTCAGAAAATATAATTTTGTTTATCTTCTTTCCAATTACCCTTTTTTGTCCCTAATTTATCGAGCTATTTGGAGTAAAAAAAATTCAGGCCAGTTTAATTTCCTTCCCGTTTTGGGAATCAATAGTAAGAACGCTGGATCGATTCCAACAGACTAAATTACTTTTCATTACCCGATTCTAAGTCCAATGACAATTTTTTTCGACTTTTTCGAAGATAGCGTATGTTCAGATCGTACAGAATTATCAAAATTCGTAGAGGGTACACTGAAGAAATTGACACCAAAAAAAAAAATTTACCACCAACTTCCGGCGAGGCCCCGGGGGGATTCGAACCCCCGATCTCCTGTTTACTAGACAGGCGCTTTAACCAACTAAGCCACGGCGCCGTTGAAAATTGTTCTCATGACGGTCTATCATAAAACAATTTTAGTCATAACAATAAATTTATTGTCTTTATCTAATGCGCAATTATAACAACGAACCAAATATAAGATTCCTTCTTCCGGTTTTAATCGATTTGTTTCCGTAAACATCTGAAAATAAAATGAAAAAAAGTTGTACTGGAGGCGCCGGGTATCGATCCCGGTACCTCTCACATGCTAAGCGAGCGCTCTACCATCTGAGCTACGCCCCCCAGGTTATTACAATGAAAAATATTTCCAAATTCTGCTTGAACAAATCAGTGGCTACTCTAGATCCGATTCCTCTTTCACTTTCCTTTATTTTGTTTCATTTATTTATTTATTCTGTTTTTTTTTCATTCAATTTCCTCCGTCACTATTCGATTTCTTGCCCGATCTCGTGAACACCTCTTAAAAATTATCGTCGATATAATACCCATATATTGAAGGTGAGACGTGGTCAGTTGCGTGATATGATAAAAAAAATACCTGTATAGGTAAGGAGGAAAACAATTGCAATAAGAAATTATTTATATATATAAAATCGGCCGTGACAATCGCCTCTGTACGTTCACGGTCGAAGTTTTTCCGTCGACCATGAGATGTAATATTTTATTATATGTGTATGTATGTGTTCCTAAAAATTATTTACACATTTCCCTGAAACACTTCGTCATTTATTCATTCTAATTTTAATTTTTTCAAATTTTTCCAAATTTTTTTGAACCGGACGTACACTGTACGGGATGTCGTAAAAATCATACGGAGAGAAAATGAATGAATCAAAAAAAATATCATCAACAATTACGAAACATTGTGTTACGTACAGATCATAATATGACTGCATGTATAATAAAGATTCATAAAGTGACTTGCGCATCACCTTCAATTACTGCTTATATATAGTAGATAAGATATACCTATACATACGAACAAATGTGATCAACTTGTGCGTTTCTTCGGAAACCTGAACATAATTATTCTAATTATTTCAGTAACATAAAATAAAGAGAGAAAGAAAAAATTTTATGGTTAAAAAATTATGCAGCTTCTGCAGCTGTATGCAACTGTTATACTGTACCTGTAATTAAAAAATATTCCTCATTAGACATTATGGCTATAACGTATAATTTACGTAGAAGCGTCGGAAGTTCAGATCATTGAGTACAACTTGCCATTGTTATTATTGTTGCTGATTTTATTAATATTGTTATTATTTTTAGCGTGGAGTACCTAAAATAATAGAAACTTCACGAACGAGCCTTGACTCATTGCGATCACCTCGACAATGACAATGTACGTTGACCTGTTGTGTATAAATACGCGTATCACGTGCATTATGTACAAATACATAATTATCATGTCTCGTTTTCGAGAATTTTCACCGTTTATACAAACACTAAAAATTCATCCTTTTCTTATTTCGAATAAATTTAATTAAATTTAATTGACGCATCTGATCGAAAAAAGAAATGAAAAGTGAAAAAAAAAAAAATATATCCTGTCGTGAATAATGACATATACGTAAGTGATGCTTTAATGTGCACCTCCCACTACTTACGTTATAAATATATTTTAGGGACGTGCAATGAAAAGTATATAAACGACAATTAGCTATAAAAAATAACTTCAGTTCGAAATGAAAAGATTTTTTGTTTCGTCTCGACGCAGTCAATATGAAATTAATAATTAAATCATCAATGAGTTAAAATATTGTGAAATGGCAAAGAGAGAAATAATTTTTTTTTCTTCTAACGATCGCATCCGTCCAATTTGAAATATAATTGTGGAAAGTGAACCACGCACTGGTTTTGGAACTTTTTGGATCTTTGATGGATTTCTGGATTTCAAAGGAAGGTACAAAAAAACGGGACACTCGCATTCCTTGTTCCGCCTTAATTCTGCGGCTAATTCGTCAAGGCCAACGATCGACAGGCACAACTGTACAAATACATCGTATGCCAAGAAAGCGTTATATATATTATTGTGTAACAATAAAAAGATCAAATAATATTATCTGCACACTATCACAGTTTTATTTGTCTCGTAATAGCCGGCTGAGCATTTTACGTATAGGTATCCACGTGGATGATGTGAAAAAAGAAAAATCTCACACAGTTTGCACAGCTCATTATCCTACACTTCCTGAGTAACTTAATATATAAAGGAGAGTGGGTCGTACATTAGTTTGTACAGCAGTTTACTCACGGTAACGACAGCTAATGTGAATTCGTGCTACTGAAGATTGAAATTTCTTTGATTATTTTTATGAAAATAATTACGTGAATTGGTATACTCTTCGTGAAAATTTATCGTATGTTATTCATCTATTCTCATTAATCGATAGATGATTTAGAAAAAAAAAAAGAGCGAACGCGAAAGAAAATTTTTTGAGAAGAATACCTCAGAACGATTGTTTATATTGATATTGTTTAACACATTGGACTGCTGCAGTGAAAAATGGACGCGGAAGAATTCAAAAAATTCGGCAACGCTGCGATCGAGTACATAACAAATTATTTGGGAAATATTAGGGACAGAAATGTACTTCCAAGTGTAGAACCTGGATATCTAGCCGAACTACTACCAAATGAAGCACCCCACAAACCGGAACCTTGGCAGGACGTCCTGAGGGATATTGAAACTGCCATAATGCCTGGTGTGAGTATTTTTATCCGTCCACCGCCATTTTTCTTTTTTTTTTTAAGTGTATACAAAATGTTTGAATAATTTTTTATTCTGGTTTTCTTATCCCACAGGTGACGCATTGGAATTCACCAAATTTTCACGCTTATTATCCCTCGGGTTTTAGTTATCCTTCAGTTGTTGCGGATATGCTGAGCGCGGCAACCGCAACAATTGGATTTTCATGGATGTCATCGCCTGCCTGTACGGAACTTGAAGTTATAACAATGAATTGGTTGGGAAAGCTTCTCGATTTACCTAAAGAGTTTTTAAACTGCAGCGAGGGACCAGGAGGCGGAGTCATTCAGGTACAATTACAAAAATATTTAAAAAAAAATTTAAAAAAATTACATAAATAATTATTCACGACTTGGGCTCGTCCGGGATTTGAACCCGGGACCTCTCGCACCCGAAGCGAGAATCATACCCCTAGACCAACGAGCCAGTGTTCTGAGGTGGGCAAATATTACGAGTCATGAATAGAATGTCGTTTTTGGAATTGTAATTTTGATTCAATTTACTTCTAATGAACTTTCTCCCGTTATTCGACAGAATTTTTCACAGCACGGATAGCTGATACCGTGTAAAACAGGTGGAGATATTTTTCTTTGTAATCTTCGAAGGGATTTTATTCGTCCGTTTAATCAGGTGTTTGAAATTCTACTTCAGCCCTTGGGCGCGGATTATTTTGAAATTAAATGATTCGAAAAGAAAGGAAAAAAAAAACAGGGCTCGTCCGGGATTTGAACCCGGGACCTCTCGCACCCTAAGCGAGAATCATACCCCTAGACCAACGAGCCACGTTGATAATTGTTTCAAAAATAACGTATATAAGTCACAATATTGATCTAATAACAAAATTGGGCGATTAGTGTTTAAAGAGAATTCTTACAATTATGAATTATTCATAAGTTTTTTATGTATCGCATTCGTAAGATTGAACCGAAAATATTTTCGTTAGTTAGAAGATCAAGTTTATCAGTACGGAATTTATTTAAGTGATTCAAAAATTATACCGCACACGAAAGGTGATCACTTTCACAGCTGACGAGTCCCGGTAATTTGAATCGAATAAACCGGTTCCCAAGTAAACACTTTCGTGAACATCGTGCAATTATCGAACTTTCTTGCATCACGTTTTACTCACCACAACTTCTTTTTTTTCTCGTAATTTAATATATTTTCCTTTTCTTTCATTCCGACAATCCAATTTCGCGGTATACATGATACGATAACTTGAGATTTGAGCAATCTTTCGATAGACACTGGAAAAAAAAAAAACACTCGTTGACTTTTCTTATCTTAATTCGTTTATTTGTGTTTACTTCTGTTGATAAATCAAGGGATCCGCAAGTGAATCAACGTTAATTTGTCTGCTAGCCGCGAAAGCTCTGACTACAAAACGAATGAAAAAATTACATCCGGAATGGGACGAACCAACAATCAGAGGCAAATTAGTGGCGTACAGTTCCGGTGAGTATGAAAGAAAAAAAAAGGAATCCTCAGATGATTTTTTTTTTTTTCACGGGTATACGATATTACCGAAGAAAGTTTTGACGACACGTAATTTCTCGATTGGTAAATTTACAGATCAGTCAAACTCGTCGATAGAGAAAGCCGGGCTTCTTGCCTCGATGACAATGAGATTACTTCCTTCTGACGAAAAATGTCGTTTGAGGGGATCCACATTACTCGAAGCTATGGAAAAGGACGAAGAAAACGGCCTGATTCCTTGCTACGTTGCTTCAACCCTCGGTACAACTGGAACCTGCGCTTTTGACTGCCTCGAAGAAATTGGACCAATTTGCAATAAGAGAAACGTTTGGCTACACGTCGATGCCGCCTACGCTGGTCAGTATATCAATTTTTCTTACCATACAATTCAAGCTCACTTATTTTGATTTATTTGAAAAATGTAGCCGGAAAATTACTACTAAAGAATATCCCTACGGATTATATAAAGGGCAAAGTTTTTCAAAGTTTAATTCAGATATCTGAGTACGAAAAAAATTGGCAGAATATTTAGTCGGAAGAATTATTAGATTAGAGAGAAAAAAAAAAACGGTGAGAATAATTTTTTTGAAGACCGTTGGTTTGTGAAGAAAAAAGAAAAAAAGACCCATAAGTTTGCTGAGCCCGTTTCACTCGGATACGCGATTTTTGTTTAATTTATTTTTTAAATAAACGTCGAGTTATACGAGTAGAAAATCGGCTCCTCTTCGTCTATATGTAACTGGTATTCTATACGTAAGTCTTAAGAAGAGTGAAATCTGCTCGGGCTACACCCTAGGGCACAACGTAACACACGTTATAACCAAACGATCACTTTATGATGAATTCCCACGGAACACGACGCAACTTCTAATATAATTCGAGGACACCAGTTACGAGAGCTATGCAGTTATCCCGTATTTCTATACCGGTCGGAAAATAAAAAGTTGAAAACACAAATGCCGTGATGAACGATATACCGATGATGTAAATTAATGAAAATTGACGTAATTCAAACTCTTCATCCGCATGGCAAAGAGATCGAATTTTACTGATTTTGTTTTTTTGATTTTTGGTTTGCAGGCGCTGCTTTGGCTTGTCCAGAATACAGACACTATATGCCTGGTCTGGAATTTGTGGACTCATTCACGTTTAATCCCCATAAATGGATGCTGACTAGTTTCGATTGTTCGGCGTTGTGGTGAGTTTCTGAATTTCGAAAAAAAAAAAAAACCATGGTCGAAAAATCAATTGATTAAACATTTCTCATTCAAACAGGGTGAGAGATTCCAACCATCTCATCGGTGCGTCTAACGTCGAAAGGATTTATCTTTCACATGCGAATTCAGAGAAAGCGCCCGATTACAGGGTGAGAAAACTCTTCCTCATCTAACATCTTAATTCGTTTTTTTGTCAGCGAAATTTTTGTACCTTTTATTTATTTATGTATTTATTTATTTTCATTTGCAGCATTGGCAAATTCCGCTGGGGCGCAGGTTCCGGTCTTTGAAACTTTGGTTCGTTATGCGAATTTATGGTATCGAAGGAATACAGAATTACATAAGAAATACCGTACGTCTCGGTGAATACTTCGAGTCTTTGGTCAGACGGGACGAAAGGTTTGAAGTTGTCATGGAAGGTATTCTGGGATTGATTTGCTTCAGGCTCAAGGTAAATTTTTATGTTTTTTCAAATTTCCATAGAAGAAAATGGAAAAAAAGAAAAATAAGGCATAAAAATAAAAATCTATTCTTCTCAGGGTGAAGATTCGCTGTCGAGTGAACTTCTGAATCGTTTGATGTCTCGAAAACAAATTTACGTTGTAGCCGCAACTTACATGGACAAATTGATAATTCGTTACCTCAACTGCAGCGAAGCAACCACAGACAAAGACGTAGAGTTTGCTTGGAATGAGATTGCGAATCAAGCCACCGAAGTTCTCGAAGCCCGCAATAGACTGGAGACTGAAAAAAGTTTGAAAGAAATAGGATACGACAATGAAGAGAAAACTTTTTCAGCAATGATCGATTTGAACTCGAAAATTAACGGCTTAAATATCGTTAACGGTATCGACAAAGACTCGCCAACTATTTCGTAGAAGAAATTCGTTGTACAATTGATATTTTAGGTAAGAAAGAAAATAATATTAGTGAATGAAAGAGAATAATAAAAATTGATTAAATTAAAAATTATCTGCGGTATTCCGACTGAATTAAATGCAACCCATAATCACTTAGTACCCATGTTCACGTCTCGAGCCAAATATATGCACGTCAATGAATATTGAAATCTGTCAGGAAAAAAATCTGATCGAACGATAATTTGACTGGAGACGAGAATGAAAAAAAATTTTGATTCGAGAGAAAGGTGGAAGACGCCGAAACTCGAGGCGATCAAATTATTACTGCTCTCTCTTCGATACCGATGGCCCAATCTTCTAACGATCTCGTTAATGAATCTCAAGATTTTAATGCCGATTTTGCTGTACGAAATTTTTCTTTCGGAATTTTCAGATCTTCTTTCTCAGTTTTGTTTTGTAAATTCGAAAAATCGATTCAGATAAATGAAAAGTGATCGATGCTCCGATGTCCAGATTTTCATTTTTGAGACAGCCGTGAGGATTAAACGTTGGATTTAGGTCGGGGATGAAAATAAGGTGTTGAAAAACGTTTGTGGAAGTGAAATGAGCCGTTGTGTAATATCGTAGATATTTACGTTGCAAGGTGGATTATAGTAATCGATGAAATGTATGTAAGTTAACGATGGAGTAAAGAGAGGAAGAGTAGAAGGGACCGGTTTCGTAAGTTTTTGCGAACTTCTCTTAAATTCTAGTGAAAGTTTAAATAGGAGAGCGTTTCACGGGGAGTCAAGACTGTTATATCTCGCTGTTAGTGAGGTATAGAGGTGGCGTGACTCGGAGTTTTCAGGAGAGTTGTTCTTTCTTTATTTCTTTGGTGAAAGTTTTAAGAAGGGAGGCTTCCTCCAGGTGCCAACTAACTCCTTGAGCACAGTTCGTTCTTAGAATCATTCCCGACAGGTTATCTGCAGTGGCCCTACACCTAGTGAATATAAGAACGTAGAAGTGGCTGTGTTTCATATATAGAGGAAATTGACGTACAGTGATAATTTCGCAAACAAAAAATAAAATAGAAAAAATATAACACAAGTCGCCGATAAAAATATTTCTATCGGCGCTATGGATACCGATGAGTTTCGTGAGTTCGGCAGAGCCGCTGTTGACTACGTTGCCGATTACACAGATACTCTCAGAGATCGTCCGGTTATACCGAATGTCGAACCGGGATACCTTGGAAAATTGGTACCGGATGAGGCTCCGGAAAAACCAGAATCTTGGAAAACCGTAATGGAAGATGTCGAACGCGTTATAATGCCCGGTGTAAGTTTATCGCCGAAATATTATTTGCGATCAATAGAATTTTGGAAAACTTTCGTTTGCTCGAATAACGGAACCCGAATTTATGCAGTGAAAATTAATTATTGGAAAGCGAAGGTCCCGTAATGAATTTGTACAACCGTTAATCGGTTACTTCTGTAACGGTCAAAATCACGCACCTATTCGATTTCCATTTCGGAAAATTCGAATCATTATTAATTTTTGTTTTTGGTCTTTTGTTGCAGATGACCCATTGGAACTCGCCACAATTCCACGCTTATTACCCATCGGCAAATTCTTATCCCTCGATAGTGGCGGAGATGTTAATCGCGGGAATAGGATGTTTGGGATTTTCGTGGATGACTTCGCCGGTCTGTACCGAACTTGAAGTTACGATGATGAATTGGCTTGGGAAAATGCTGAACCTTCCTCAAGAGTTTCTCAACTGCAGCAAGGGACCTGGCGGTGGTGTAATTCAGGTGAGAATCATCGCCGAGTTGGAATCGAAAAACAATTTTAACATTCAGAGTTCCAACAGTAATTGATAATTTATTTTCATCGTCAATTTCAGTCATCAGCCAGCGTCGCTACCTTCGTAGGACTTTTGGCTGCTAAGGAAAGAACGACCAGACGATTGAAGGAAGAACATCCAGACTGGGATGACGCTGATATAAAATCGAAATTGATCGCTTACACATCTGGTGCGTACGAAATTTATTCATAAATTCAATACCCCGTTTCATTCGAATTTCTCATCGATAACGAAGATTTTTTTTCCAATTCAAAAACCAGACCAGGCGAATTCTTCCGTTGAAAAAGCTGGACTCTTGGGATCCATGCCAATGCGGCATTTACCCTCTGATGAAAAATGTCGTCTCCGAGGATCGGTTCTTCGAGAAGCTATGGAAGAGGATGAAAAAAAAGGATTGATACCTTGTTACGTTGTTGCGACTTTGGGAACGACTGGAACATGTTCTCACGATTGTTTAGAAGAATTGGGCCCAATTTGTAACGAGAAAAATGTCTGGCTTCACGTGGACGCTGCTTACGGAGGTAAACGACGGGAAAGCAATCGAAGAATTTTTTTCATCGGAATCTCAATCGTTAGATCAGATTTATTTGAATTATATTGTTTTTCAGGCGCCGCATTTGTCTGCCCTGAATTTAGGCACCTAATGAAGGGTGTTGAATTCGCTGACTCGTTCGATTTTAATCCCCACAAATGGTTATTGGTTAATTTCGACTGCTCGGCAATGTGGTGAGTTATAAAATTCTTTGAAAAATTTCAAGAGTGTAAACCAAGGACAAGATTTTTCTAATTCTATTTTTTCTTGTCACAGGGTAAAAGACTCCAGATATTTAGCTGGCGCTTTTAACGTAGATAGAATTTACCTGGCTCACGATAACGAGGGAAAGCAGCCTGATTACAGAGTAAGTTTAATGCCTACTATAATTCTTTAATTATTCACTATAGCGTCTGGACATATGAATAATTAAATAATTTTTTTTTCGCACAGCATTGGCAGATCCCCCTGGGCCGAAGATTCCGTGCTTTGAAACTATGGTTTGTAATGAGGATGTACGGAGTGGAAGGTCTTCAAAATTACATCCGCCACACCGTGGGACTCGCTAAACAATTTGCAGATTTCATAGAAAGCGACGATAGATTTGAAATCGTCAGCGAAGTCACGATGGCCTTGGTTTGTTTCAGAATGAAGGTGAGTTTTTTTTCCGGGATAAAGAATTTTCAAAGTCGCATTACAGTGCGCGGGTGGTATTTGGATTAAAATATTTCCTTTTTTTTTCACAGGGAGACAATTCAAGGACCCGTGAACTTTTGGACAAGCTTATGGCGCGAAGAAAGATCTACGTTATCGCGGCGTCGTACCGAGAGAGACTTTTCATTCGTTTCGTCGTTTGCAGTCGCCTGTGTGAATCTCGAGACATGGAATTTGCGTGGAACGAAATTAGCGAGCAGGCAGCCGAAGTACTACAGCCGAGAATATCGACGGAAATCGAAACAATGAAGATCAATGACTCCGGAAAAGAGACAGCCAAGATTACAGGAATGATCGAAGACCTCAAGATTGAACATGAGTTGAACGAGAGCGTGCCGAAAATTTACTAACAAAATCAAAATTTTAAACTCCCAAATTTGTTCTGGGGAGTCAAATCGTTAATGGTGTTTGTTTTTTATGTTGATTTAATACAGGGAGTCCAGTGTCAGTTCAACCCTAACTACAAAGTACAAATTTTTTGTTTTCGTTTTATTGTTTTGTTTTTTTTTCTAGAAGAGCCAGTTCAGTAAATATCTATGTTAGATGATTTTATTTTTCGTACCGTTTCTTTCCCTATCTCACTGATACAGATTCCGATGTCGTTATTAATTTATTGTGAAATGTTTTATCAAACAAGTTTAAGTAATACAATTGTTACCAAAGATCACTTGCCTTCCAATATTTTTTCCAATCAACTTCTCTATCCAAAATAATTTTAATACCTAGAAATTCTGAAGGTTTAATTGACTGTTTGCAAACTCTAGATTGAGGACAAGACAATCATTTAACCATTCTGACTGAATTAATTTTTGCGTATATGCAATACATCGACATGTGATATCCTTGATTTTTCGCTTGTTGCAGCGATAAATTGGCGATAACTCGATCAATTTTATGGATAAATCAATCTGGCTTTCAAATCCGGATTCCTGAAATCGCACTACGTAAGATTACCATAGAAAACTCGATAAAAAAAATTGTCGATTTCTGGCCCAAATTTTGAAAAAAACAAAGGCTATAGGCTTAGGATTTTCTCGATTTTGGGGCGAAAAATGAAGTATTTTTAAAATTGATTGTCGGATGCTTTTCTGATGTATTTTTGCGTCAGGAACACGAATACGTCAATTAAATTAGGCTAGAGATAAATCCCTTTGGGATATCCTTGATTTTTCACTTTTACGCGCGATAAATTGGCGATAGCTTTTTCAATTTTATAGATAGCTCGATTTGGCTTTCAGATTCGGATTCCTGAGATCAAAATACATAAGAATACCATAGAAAACTCGATAAAAAAAATTGTCGATTTTTGGTCCAGATTTTGAAAAAAACAAAGGCTATAGGCTTAGGATTTTTGCAATTTTGGGGCTAAAAATGGAGTATGTTTAAAATCGATTGCAGGACACTTGTTCAACGTCTTTTGACTTCAAAAACACGAATGTGTCGAGTAGATAAAGCCAGAGCCAATATTCATCGAGATATCTTATTTTTTCCAGTGCCCGCAGGACACACGACGTTCCAAGAAGTCAGGACCAAAGAGGACCAGTGTCGTAATAATGACGTCGCATCACGGACGAGCCCTGACGTTCAACAGGAAGTGTATTCACATCTGCTAGTCTTCAATTCGGAAATTAATTATCATACATACATAGCGAACAATTGTTAACATAGAATAAGTGACCAAGTCCTCATGTCTTGTAATCATTAGAATGTCTTTGAAACTTGTGAATGATGGTGGAACTCTTTTAATACAGTTATGAATATTATAATAGCACAATTGTTGAATGTATCCTACCTACATAATTCATGAATAAACGAACAGCTATTCCCAAATTGGTTGCTTGATTTTTATTGATTACACCCCTGCATCCAACTCTCATTAACATCCTTTATACAAGCAACACATCACGACATCAGGCCCTGACTCGTGATGCCTCATCGCATGCATATGATAAGGCACGCACGCATGCACATGATGGCTGGATGTTTCGGACTGGCTCCTCGCCTGTCCTGTTCTCCTGATACCAAAATTCAAATTTTCGGCCGAAATGTGCCTTGAATTGTCAGGGCCGGTATTGTAGCGATCTACCTTATCACTTCCGGTTGAGATAAAGCATGATAGAATACACATAGATGCACATGACGTGGCCTGCACGCAGTCGCATACGATCTATTAACGATTCGGTAGATGAGTATGATGCGATACACATGCGTACACATGATGAGGCCTGCATGGATACGCATATGATCTATTGATCGATCGACAGACGAGCGTGATGCGATACACATGCATGCACATGCATGCACATGATGTCTGGATGTTTCGAACTGGCTCCTCGCCTGTCCTGTTATCCTGATACCAAAATTCAAATTTTTGGCCGAAATGTGCCTTGAATTGTCAGGGCCGGTATTGTAGCGATCTACTTTATCACTTCCGGTTGAGATAAAGCATGATAGAATACACATAGATGCACATGACGTGGCCTGCACGCAGTCGCATACGATCTATTAACGATTCGGTAGATGAGTATGATGCGATACACATGCGTACACATGATGAGGCCTGCATGGATACGCATATGATCTATTGATCGATCGACAGACGAGCGTGATGCGATACACATGCATGCACATGCATGCACATGATGTCTGGATGTTTCGAACTGGCTCCTCGCCTGTCCTGTTATCCTGATACCAAAATTCAAATTTTTGGCCGAAATGTGCCTTGAATTGTCAGGGCCGGTATTGTAGCGATCTACTTTATCACTTCCGGTTGAGATAAAGCATGATAGAATACACATAGATGCACATGACGTGGCCTGCACCCAGTCGCATATGATCTATTAACGATTCGGTAGATGAGTATGATGCGATACACATGCGTACACATGATGAGGCCTGCATGGATACGCATATGATCTATTGATCGATCGACAGACGAGCGTGATGCGATACACATGCATGCACATGCATGCACATGATGGCTGGATGTTTCGAACTGGCTCCTCGCCTATCCTGTTCTCCTGATACCAAAATTCAAATTTTCGGCCGAAATGTGCCTTGAATTGTCAGGGCCGGTATTGTAGCGATCTACCTTATCACTTCCGGTTGAGATAAAGCATGATAGAATACACATAGATGCACATGACGTGGCCTGCACGCAGTCGCATACGATCTATTAACGATTCGGTAGATGAGTATGATGCGATACACATGCGTACACATGATGAGGCCTGCATGGATACGCATATGATCTATTGATCGATCGACAGACGAGCGTGATACGATACACATGCATGCACATGCATGCACATGATGTCTGGATGTTTCGAACTGGCTCCTCGCCTATCCTGTTCTCCTGATACCAAAATTCAAATTTTCGGCCGAAATGTGCCTTGAATTGTCAGGGCCGGTATTGTAGCGATCTACCTTATCACTTCCGGTTGAGATAAAGCATGATAGAATACACATAGATGCACATGACGTGGCCTGCACGCAGTCGCATACGATCTATTAACGATTCGGTAGATGAGTATGATGCGATACACATGCGTACACATGATGAGGCCTGCATGGATACGCATATGATCTATTGATCGATCGACAGACGAGCGTGATGCGATACACATGCATGCACATGCATGCACATGATGGCTGGATGTTTCGAACTGGCTCCTCGCCTGTCCTGTTATCCTGATACCAAAATTCAAATTTTTGGCCGAAATGTGCCTTGAATTGTCAGGGCCGGTATTGTAGCGATCTACTTTATCACTTCCGGTTGAGATAAAGCATGATAGAATACACATAGATGCACATGACGTGGCCTGCACCCAGTCGCATATGATCTATTAACGATTCGGTAGATGAGTATGATGCGATACACATGCATACACATGATGGGGCCTGCATGGATACGCATATGATCTATTGATCGATCGACAGACGAGCGTGATGCGATACACATGCATGCACATGCATGCACATGATGTCTGGATGTTTCGAACTGGCTCCTCGCGTGTCCTGTTATCCTGATACCAAAATTCAAATTTTTGGCCGAAATGTGCCTTGAATTGTCAGGGCAGGTATTGCAGGGATCTACCTTATCACTTCCGGTTTGGTAAATTTGCCCAAAAATCGAGTTTGGTATCAGGAGAACAGGACAGGCGAGGAGCCAGTCCGAGACACAGCATGATGACAAGCATGCGTGTGTGTCTGATGATGTATGCCATCATGTATGATAGGGTGTGCCGAACAAATGATGAGGCCTGCATATGCCTGCATGCATGCATGTGATGATGTATGATATCATGTACGATATGATCTATGAATTTCGCCAACGACAAATGATAGTGAATGACGTGTACAGGGGTGTGAATAATAATAGTTGAACAATCGTGTATTGATAGTAGTTAATGTTTATTGATAAATCAACGATCAAAAATACATATGGAGACGTCATAATGACTATTATAGATTCAATTTTACAGATACACACATTCTTATATGATTTTAACGAGTTACAATCGTGTACAGGACAATACTTTTATCTCGCTTAACGTTAGATTAATTATTTGATAGTTCTTAAAAAATAAACAAACAATATGTATACAGGACGATCTTATTTATACAAATTATCTACGCCGAACACATGATGATTGGCTTTGGAGATGCTCCGAGGATAGTCCTTCATCCCGATGAGAGGCACAAGTACTCCGTAGGCTGCTCGATTGTCTCCTGAAAAAATAAAAAAAATCAGAGGTGAGTATACATGATAAACGTAAATTGCATCTGCGGAAGAATTGAATTATCTCGGAAAATATTACTCTAAGCTCAATTTACTCGGTGAATTCGTATTCCTGACGCAAAAATACATCAGCAAAGCGTCCTACATTCACTTTTTAAAATACTTCATTTTCGCCCCAAAATTGCAAAAATCCCAAGCCTATAGCCTTTGGTTTTTTTCGAAATTTGAGCCAAAAATCGACTATTTTTATTTTCGGTTTTTCTATGGTATCCTTATGTATTTTGATCTCAGGAATCTAAATCTGATAGCCAAATTGATCTATCCATGAAATTGATCGAGCTATAACCAATTTAGCTCTCTGAAAAGTGAAAAATCGAGGATATCTTGATAGGATTTATCTCTAGCTCAATTTAACCGACGTATTCGTGCTTCTGACGCGAAAATACATCAGAAAAGCGTCCTGCAATCAATTTTAAAAATACTTCATTTTTCGCCCCAAAATCGAGAAAATCCTAAGCCTATAGCCTATACCTTTGTTTTTTTCAAAATTTGGGCGAAAAATCGACAATTTTGTTTATCGAGTTTTCTATGGTATTCTTATGTATTTTGATCTCAGGAATCCGAATCTGAAAGCCAAATTGATCTATCCATAAAATTGGCCGAGTTATCGTCAATCTACCGCGCGTAAAAGTGAAAAATCAAGGATATCTCGGTGGGATTTGATTCTAGAATGATTTGATCGACGTATTCGTGTTCCCTGCGCAAAAATAAGTAGGACAAGCGCCCTGCAATTGATTTTGCAAATACTTCGATTTTTACCTCAAAAAAAACAAGAAATCTACATTTTTGCTTAAGAGTTTTTCACGCTATTCTAATATATTTTGACCTTTGTGAATAGAGCGCCGCGAGCATCGCGCCCCGTCATCTACGATGGCTCCAAGCTCCGCCACGGGCAATGAGATCACAAAACTGAAGCGCGAGCTGAGAAAATCTTCTCTAACATGTCATGACCTAATCAACCTACCATATAAAAATCTATGCCGGAATTTATTCCTATTGCCACTATTCGCTTAAATTCACTTTTCGCTCCGTTCCCATGCATCTCGTGATGTCTGCGCAACGACTCGTTTCGATACCAGCGGGAATTCGGTTCGAAAAAGGAAAATGTAAATAATTTAAATACCTGTGAAACATTGTCCGATGCCATGTAACTCCTCCACAACGTAATTTAAAGTCGAATGAATACTGCGAAGAACCAGGCCAATCCCATGTCCATCGATTATAAACCTGAAATAAGAAAATATTATCTAAGAAATGGAGTAAAATTGTTAAATTGCACCCAAAATATATGAATAAATTTGTTCAGTACAATGTAACAACGAAAACTATTCTTAAACCATAACCCCGACGATGAATTCCTCAATTCGATAGACAGAAGAATTCATAGTGTTCAAAGTCGCACAGAACTATTCCGAAATCCATTATCAAATAAGTATACGGATATAGGAATTTATAAACATCTAATAAATTAGGTCTAGTCGTTCGGAATTCCGACGTCAAATTATATCCTACTTGCCCGAACCCATGACACTAATTTTCTCAATTCAAAATACAAGGAAGCAACTATGTTTTAGTTTTGGCAGAAGGATCTTGATTTTCCTCACCAACGGTTCATTCAATCATTATTCAAAGTCTATCAAAATTCTGCTTTCATGTCGTATTACTTTCGCCCAAAATTCTACCGGTCGAAAAGAGGACCGATCGGGACCACTAAAAAAGGATGCTAAGAACACGGCTTGTCACAGCTTATGAAAAAAATGTCTAAGCTACGAAATTCACGAAATTTCTAATGATAGAGAAGCTCTTCTAATAGTTGCTGTTCATCTAGCACTTATTCCAAACATCTAGAATAAAGCGAACACTTCTTCCCGAGCTTTTATTTTCATGAGACTGGAAAGCGAACTCAACAAGTAAAAGATTCGGAAGATTTTTCTTTGGTGTTTGTTCACAACGCGATCGAAGAAGTTTAAATAAAATAGAGAACTGTGGCGCAATAGCAATTGCGTACTGATCTTTGCGTGTAAGTCATAATACCTTCGTCTGTCTCTGTCTCGCCTCTCTCTCTCTCTCTGTTCTCCAAGGATCTGCGCGCTGCTACCGATGTCGCTGCTGGTATCGCCGCTTCGGTTGCTGCGGCCGTACTGCCGTTGCCATAAAGAAGGATCTACATATAATGCAAGATGCTCCGAGGACCGAATACCGAACAACACTTCCGTAATTGACCGTTTCAAGATTGCGATCGATCAGATTTTAACCTCATGCTCCGAACTCGGATGAACTTTTTCAATTGACCAATATTAATCAAGCAGTTATTCCCTGAATTCCTAGTATGAAATTTGATCAATGATGAATTATTCATAACTTAATGACTGCAACGCGAAAGGAAAAAAAAAAAAATTTCGATGTGTGCAATTGAACTGTGTCCAAAAAACCTGTGTACCAAAATGCTGTGTGCCGTTGCTACTGTGTGCAATTGAACTGTGCGCAACTGGGACCCTCTCTTGCTTATATGTATACGGGACGTCAAGGAGTGATGGGGTATAGGGGTGTAATCAATGTGGATTAAACGATCATTTCGGAGGGGCTCTTTGTTTATTGATATATCAACGATACAAAATAAATATCAATACTACGTTACATGTATACTATGGATGTATTCACTCAGAGATATGTTTTCTTAAATAAATAAGTTACAATAAGACTGAAAAAGTTCATTTCAATTACATTAGGATGTACATGGTCTATAGCTATATGATAAACACTTTGGTGAGCATAATGTCATTGAGTTGATAAGTGAGATGAAGCATTTATCAGATGCGCCAGAGTCTTGCAGATACAGAAGCAGTCTTGTTTCCTGAATGAGAGGCAGCGTTGCTTCGCAGGCCATCAATTATCCTCCTGCAACAAAAAGAAAAAGATTTAAAAATCATGAGCTACTCCATTGAATAAACAAGTAATCGCCGAATTTGCGCTTTCCTAAACGAAAACATTGAGATATTTCGATACGATCTATCCCTAGCCTAATTTATTCGACGTATTCGTGTTCCAGACACAAAAATACATCAGAAAAGCGTCCTGCAATCAATTTTAAAAATACTTTGTTTTTGGCCCCAAAATCGAGAAAATCCTAAGCCTATAGCCCTCGATTCGACTCAAGTTTTATCAATTGGTTTTTTCATTCGTTTTTATGGCGTATTCCCAACAATAAGTACTTCGAGCTACGAAATTCGAATCTGCTAACTAAATTGATCTATCTATCTATAAAATTGATCGAGGTATCGCTAAATTACGGGCTCTAAAAGCAAAATAATTCAGTTATTTCGACGGGTTTCGTTTGTGGATTAATTTATACATTTTCCGTAGATCTTTCTCTCTTGGCTACTAGAGGTATAGGTAAGTATATCCGTTGACTCCAGCGATCAGAAAGCTTGCCGATTGTCTCCGTGAGCTAAGAAAACTAGGAGCTATTGATCGAATCGATTTGAGGCTGTACTGGTTTTTATTGGGGGGAAGCAGGGAGGGATTCAGGTTTGCTCGATTTAGCAAATGACAATCTTCGCCAGTAAACATTATACCTTTATCTCTCTCTTTCTCACTCCTCCAAGGATGTTTTCGCTGCTGATGTCGCTGCTTCCGCTGCTGGGGTCTTACTGCCGTTGCCTCAGAGTCGAGAAATCTACAACCTGCTCCGTCGAACGTATAGTGAATCAAACACCCGTGATCGACCGATTTGGAATTGGCTGCTCAATCATTATGGATCAGATGATTGAGGTCCGAATTTATTGTATGAAATTTAATTGATAATTGATCATTGACTCGAAACGGAAAATAAAGAAGAAGAAATTAGTTTCCAGACCATCTCATGAAAACTGATCAGGACATTTTTTTCCAAGATGGAAACCAGATTTTCACATCTGAACCGAAGGCTTCCATCGTAAATTCATGAAGTGGGTTTATTTAAATACCGATTTTGTATTTCTAAGATCAAAATACATTTGATACTACTCGCCGAATCGATTTGGGGGAGGTTCAGTTTTCAGTTTGAAAAATTAAAGAAAAAAAGACTTTAAAGGCCTTCGCCTTAGAATCGTGTATCTATATTACATTTATATGAAACTTCAATTTAATTTAAATAATCAATTAACAGTATAGCCCGCTTCCTTGTTTTTCAATCACGTATCTTCTCACGTAATCCGCGGCTTTTTCGTTTATGCCCAGCGCTGGAATTTCTCGTTCAAATTCACTAGGACTTACAGCCCCTGCTAAATAACCATTTAGTTTTGCAGCGAGGCTTGACTTCAAAAAATCTTCACTAGTCTTCAGTCGTAATGTATCCACAAGCCAGGGGTGTGCTCGCAGACGATATTTTTGATGGTAGCTGAAAATCGATAAATATTGCGAATTAACGACTAAATCATTAGATCCAATATAAAATCATCGAGAATTTCTTCCTCAAAGAAAGAGAAATGGAAAGAAAGAAAAATCAAATAGCGTAATGATTTTTGTGAAATCTGAGGTGAAAGATCATAAAATAAAAAAAAAAAAGGTAATTTTTATCTTTACTAACTCTTCCGCTGGATAAAATCGTTCGAATTGTTGAATCTCTGTAGTGAAAGGTTCTCCTCTTTGCTTCTGTTCCTTTTCCCTGGATTGTTCAGCTGAGATTTTTTGATCCTCATCGTGCCAAAGAATCAAGGACATGTACTGAAAGATGAATATCAAATTCTTAATTTCGATAGCTACGAAGCAGAACGAACAAATTATTCAAATAAACAATTAAATAAATTAATCTCACTAACAACAGCTAATATGACTCGCAGGATATCCTCCAGAACGATAACACGTTTAAATATACACGTACAAACGTTACCGTAGAAACGGTAAGATTTACAAATTATAAATTAAATTACCCGACAGGAAATAAAGCGAATGAAAAACCACGCGAACTGCAACTATTATATCTAATGAGATTAGTTATGATGCAAACGGACGCATGGCCGAGAAATTTAGATCGAGTAATCTTTTCTAAACGAGTGTACCGATAACAGAATTCTTTTATTTTATTTTTTGACATACATATTACGCGTTCCATTTAAAAAATAATAATAATGATAATGAAAATAGAATTCTTCATCCGATTATTGTCACTCACAGACAACAATGGTACAGATTTTATCCGAAACAAATAAACAACTAATAACTTGTATGAATAAAAAGAAAAATAATTACAATTATCGTTTTACGGAATTTTTTTTTCGTTCGTTTTTATTTAACACTAACCTGACGCTTTATTCTCTTCGTTAGTCCGTATTCGTGATTATTCCAAAAAAGATTGAGAAGTTCTTGATATTCGATGACTTCTGGATTAAATTCGATGTCGATGACCTCGGTGTGATCACCTCTGTAATTACGATTATAATTATAATTAGCGGTGAGGAAATTTTTTCAGATTGATAATGAAAATACAAAAATAAAAAAACTACGCCAAACAAAAATTCACATAGAAATTTACTGCAGACAGAAAATATCTGAGAACGCGTATAAACTGTTCGGAGAATTAGATCATTTTTCTCTCTTCATTCACAGTATATCTTTATCGCTTTGGGATTACCGTGAGATCCTGCGGAAATGTATACATATATATACGTATACAAGCATGCCACATACTTACAGGTTTCTGTACGTAGGGGATTCTTTAGTTCCACCTGAGTATCCAACAGCAGTTCTAACGACCCCACGAGTTGCTCCAAAAAGTGCATCTCCTGCCCAAAAGCACCCCATTCCGAATGTCGCCCTCTTTAATTTCGGGTGCTCCACCTGGTCCGGCATTGTCGAACTGAAAAAGAATTTTAATTAATTAACAGCGGAAATATCAGTCATCCAAGAATTTTGAAAATAATAAATTCCACATGTGTAAAAAAAAATTATTAGTTACTAGGTTATTAGGAACATTCTATGATATATCCGTTGTGATAATTTCAGGGTCAGCTTTCGCTTTATTCAAGGTCAAACCGCAAGTTCATCGCTGTAATCGATAACATTTACAACGATTTGAATAACGCATAAACATAATTACATAATTAAGATCCTCACACCATTATCTACGTGAAAATGAATAAAGGGGTAATTTGAAATCAAAAATTAATAAATGAAAATTATATCGATTAATAATTCATATATAATAAATACCTGAAGTATCGTTGTTCAGTTTGACTTCTGAAAATTGACAAGTTGCTTCTGAAATGTTGCCAAACAGAAATAAACCCGAAGACGTTTTTCATACGGGATCGTCGGATGAGTGCGTCGGACGTTAGCGAGTCTCGCACGAGAATGCCGCGTATTGAGTCGTCGCGATCTCGTGTACATCAAACCAACATTCACAAGCAAGTTCGTCCTCGGTCCCCCCCTATAGTTATATAACCATAAATGTTCGAGTATATAAACGTGTTGGTATATAGGTAGAGATATAATACGTCTGCGCAACGCCGGGGGCTCATAATTCCTGAATCGATCGAACGATCCAAAATTACATTTCGGACGCGCGTATACCGCAGAATCAACCGCGAACTGAAACTGAACTGAACAGCAGCGGCGGTAAAAATCATCTTCAATTTTCAGATTTCGAAAATTAAATCAACGGGACGTACCGACGATTTCATCTAGCTTGGAATATCATCACTGAAATAAGAACTAAGTTTAAATAGCAACTGCTGATTACGTATTCTGAAACCGGAAGTACTCGTTATAGTTTTTTAGAATTTGAAAATGCTGCGAAGACCCATCGTAGACCTGTACAAACTTTCTACGATGTGATGAACAATTGCAGAATAATAATAATAATAATAAAATAAATTTGAGCAACAACCACATCTGGGATTGTTGCGAAATGTCATCACAGAATTGTTGGAAGCCAAACTAAATAGAACGGTCAAGGTTGGAATAGTTACGATATCGTTGTAGAGAGTGAAGCCATCGCGAAAATTGATTTTATCAATTAATTCTTTTTTTTTCGTTATTTTTGCTGGTTCGTTAATTGTTATAAATTTTTAATTAATTTATTTCATTTCTTCTTCATACGGATATTGCAAGAGCGTTAGATTTTTTTTTTTATTTCGTAACGAAGGGCGCTGCAATAAACGGATTTCTGTTCATACTTTTTTTAGATTACGACGATCGGTAAAAATGAAAACGTGTTTAGAATCCCGCGGACACGATATTACCACACTGCAATAATATGTTATGCAGTTAGCGTTAACGTAACTTACAATTAATGCAAATTTGATAACCTCGACACTTATCTATATAGGTATACCGTGGGATAAATAAATAAAATTTATTCCTAAACGAAGAAAAAAAAGAAACAAAACGATTATGCAAATTATTCCGACACATTGGAACTTTAAAATTAAAGTACGGCGAGAAATGTTTCTTTTTTTTTCTTCGTTTCGATTTTTTTTTTCTTTTTATATAATATAATATATTTGCTCATATATTGCAGTTTATATATATCTATTTGATTCACATACAATTTTTCTTTTCTTTTTTTCACACATTATCGCGTTTGCTTGATTATTATAAACGCAACGCGTATTATACATAGTAATTTGGAATAAAATTAAAATTAAAAAAAAAAAAAAATGTGAGGGAAAAAAATGCATGACAGTATTGACTTGGCAACTTTCTTATATCGTCTATCTATATATATATATTTTTTAAATTTAAGTATATATTATCTATATTATATATAAATATAAATTTGATTTTTTTAATCTGTATATAAATTTTGGCTTCATATAACTCGCGTTGAAAAAATTGTAATACATTTATACGTGTGTATTATGGTAATGTATGATAATTATGTATATCAAAGAAAATATGCGAATGATTCAATGTAGGCAGTATATTGTCTGATATCTTATGTACCAAAAAGTTATAAGTTTAAGTCTCATAAAGCCCTGGTGAAAATCATTTTTATTATCATCAAATATTAACAGCATGATATTTTCTGGCAAAGAAGAAAAGAAGAGTTTTTGATTTTCCATTTATTTTCACCAGGGAATTGTGTGTATAATTATAATGATTCTAATTTTCATCTTCCTTAATTGTTTATTTTATTATTTTTTATTTTTTTTTCTCTCAATCATTTTCAATGAATCTACGATATGCAAATCTATAACGAATCTTGAGCCATAAAACAGCAGTTGGTGAATATTAAATGTCCGAATTTTGAACTTAAAAATTATTTGACAATCATATTTAGAAGTAACACGTAAGTATATCATGTAGAAATGTGTTACGGATTTATAATTTTCAACAATTAATTTACAAATAATTTGGAAGAACTTTTTTCTCATTAATTCATATCACGTATTATGTAGTCATGTATCAATTAAATGAGGCTAGCAATTAAGCTGTGAGCTTCTATAGAAATTACATAACGATCAATATATTTATAATAAATTTACAATCGAATTGAAATTGGCAAGTATTTCTTCCTTTCCTTCTTCTCCTTTTTTTATTCGCTTTTGAACTTACGAACTAATAATATTATACAACGTATATTTATATCCTCACACTGAACTTATCGTACTCGAGGAATGTGAACGGAATAAAAATGCAACAGATTTCAAGGAATGATTTTCTTCTATCCTATACACATAGCAGAGATTGATGAAATTTTGACTCAAGTTAGAAAAAAGAAAAAATGAAATAAAATTGAGTCGTAACCACATCGAGAACTATGTAACATTAAAATTCCAGAGACTTTTGCTATACGTGGGTAACAATTATTATATTACATACAGTATATGCTATGGAGCACAGGGATAAAAAAACTTTTCATACTGAACTTTGCAAACTAAAATCTATAGAGACAGAACAGCGTTTGATGAAATAAATTATGATGTTGGCCACAATCTTATTCGCAATTTATTAAAAAAAGATCTAGTCATTATTATTAACATATACTTTACCGAAATTGAAGTGAATTTTTTTTTTCTATTTGTAAGTCTAATCAGCAATAAGCTACAGTTACGTACCCAGCTTTTTAGCACCTGAAAACGCTAATTGGATTGAGCACAATATCTGAACATATTTCGTAAAATTTTAGGTGCTTATAATCAAAAGCAATAATTTACTAATCACAACACAGAGTACCGACAATTTTCATTGTAGATCGTAGCTAATAGACGTACAAAAATTCATTAATTTTCTCGTCTCTAGTTTTGTCGTTTATTGTAATTGTGTTTTTCACTTTTTTACTTCATTTTTTGACTAGAATATAATCAGCGTTAATAAGTTTATTCGGAAAAAAGATGGACGGTTTTAACTGAGAATATCAAATTTAACAATTTATATAAAATATAAATAGGTATATATATGATCGTTGAATTTGTTTACCGCAACGACCAATATTTTGTCGAACGAATTGCAATACTTTTCAGCTAATCAGTTTTTTACGCGTATAAAAAAAAAAAAAATCAACGGATGAAACTATATTCATTTATATCACGACGATGATTATTAATCGTAAATTACAAGAAAATAAGAACTTAAAGAAATGATCCTTTTTTTTTCTTTTGTCAATGAAATTATTAATACAATTTTATGCTCTCCTATACAACTATAATATGATATTCTTATAAGGCAAGATACGAATAATTATGAAAATCCTTACTGAAATACTTTCAAAGACGTATAACGAATTATTACTGCACTATTTCGAGTAGTAGAAAAAAGTATGAAAAAAAATAAAATATACGAAGCTTGTATCAAATAATGATATAATATAATATAATGTATAGCATTTACAAGTTTTAAATAATTACATCTACACAATAACGTACATTATACAGCTATAATAATTAAATTAAGTATTCTCCATAATACCGGATTTTAGATGAAATGGAAAATTAAACTAGACGCAATAGCGTGTAAGTACCCTCGGCATTCGTCGATAAGAGCAAAATTAAAAAACGAAAACTAGATCTGTAGATTTAATGCAACTATGGACAGATTTCTACAGAAAATAGGTAAGTAACTACCGCAAAACTGAGGCGAGTAAAATTACGCAACTGTAATTTTAACATCGTTCATTTTTCAATAACTGAAAATTCATGCGATCATCGCCATTCCATTTCATCTGTAATTTGTATGGTACAGGTGAAAATAATAACTTGCAGGATTCGATCAATAGCTGCGAAAAATTTGATACACGTTTTACTTGCATCGGGAAAAATAAAATTACTGCCTGCTCTAACTAGTTGTTCATTATACAGTTATTAATTGACGTATAATATCACTGCATGAAACCCAAAGAAGAGACGCGGGAAATATAAGCCTTGTGAATTGCTTCTCTTTTAATTTTTGTTACAATTTTTCGTCTCTTCATCTCGCGGAATCAATAGATTCTGTGATTGTAACTTTGAGCGGGATGATATTTTTGATTTTTATAAGTAATAAAATTAATGACTAGACTGCCAAAAATTTTGAAAATTTTCAGCAATGAAAGTTAAAGGGTTTCAGGAATCGGTTGAACTTGATAAATTGTTGTTATTGTAAATTAACAAATAGTTATTGCAGAGTACAGTATATATAACGTGGTTTTGGGACACTGTATGGATGTGGTGGCAAACTACGTGTCTAACAGTAACAAAAGTGAAAGTTGTTTTACCATTTTGGGGAAAATTTAGGGAAAAGTACCGATGAAAAATTAAGGTATTTTTATCCGTTCTC
Organism: Athalia cordata; assembly: GCA_963932425.1. Lineage (NCBI taxonomy): Eukaryota > Metazoa > Arthropoda > Insecta > Hymenoptera > Athaliidae > Athalia > Athalia cordata. The sequence continues at coordinate 6,964,153 of OZ010627.1, forward strand.
TGGCATAGAGAAAAGATCAGCAGTCATGCGTTTCGTGAAATAATGATAAATAAATAGCATAACTTATTAACAATAAATAAGCTGACACCCATTGAACAGTAAACAACCATAACATATTATAACTGCGATATTTAGTAAATTTAATATCCTAGGGGGAAAAAAATGATATTTTTCACCTGCAACTGTTTTTCTATAAGTTTAATTTTAATGGATGATTATCGAGAGCATTGCAAATATTAAACAGCGATTGCTTGGAATGGAAGCGAATGATATTCTCATTGGCATTTATGAAATTACTCTCTTATAAATATGACGTAATAAAGTTCAAAAAAAAAGATAGAGACAAACATGTACAATATACAAATACTTGCGATTACAGGGATCGTTCTAAAGAACGTACCGTAAACTAATGGAAAATTTGATGTATTCCAAATTCTGTGATGTGATTAGGACGACTAATGCATAGTTTAAATCTATCGGGGGAGAGACTTTCCAGTCTTTGAAAAAATAGTGAAACTCACATTTCACATCATGACGCAGCAGCCTTTTTCCGTTTGACTATCGCCAACGATGTCACTGGTGTTTCCGGTGAACCTCTGGAAATCTCTGGTATTGACTTCGGAACCAGATATGGAGGAGATTGGCGTCGGTACCCCGTTCCCATTGGCATCGACAGAGTTTGTAGGGGTGTGGCGATTCTGGGCCCTCTGCTTCTTCAGGTCCGATAGAGATTTGACGAACACTACAGACACGTGTATGTTGATCTTGCCATTAGCATCGGTGTCGGCTGTGTAAATGGACTGCTGGTTGCCGACAGGCGGGTCAGGCCCTGCGACTGCCGAGGCAAATATGTAAATCCAAGGCTACCCCCAATTCAACTCCCTTTGCTATACATTTACATTATCTTCCACAAGAAGTACTTACTACTCCCTTCACCCTTTACCCTTCACCCTTCACCCACCCAACATCCGACATACCGGGAAAAACACGACCATCTACAATGCCAATACTGTAACTGATTGAAGAACAAAAAAAAAAAAAACTCGAAAATCAATTCGCAAAGACTCCCTGTTTTCAATGTCGGAAAATTCACGTTTCTGTATTTTATTTCTACTACCAATACCCAAACTCTATTCACTACACTGATAGCTCTCTTATGGAAAAATTAAAAATACAATGGATTAATTATTATAAGTGGCTGTCAAAAATGATATTACATGATTGGCAAATGTAGACAGTTTATTGAAATAAGCACTAACATAATACGCATTTATACAATATACTTCAATATACCAGTGCAAATATATTGACTTATGAAAAGTTTTTTTTTTTTTTTTTTTCTACTCGATGTTCAACTAATAAGCATGATTAAATTATTATACTCTGACAGTGAGCGAGATGTCGCATATTTGACGTATAACAGATATCTGAACTTATTGTATATACTTCAATTTTATACTGATATGTTTATCACAATTGACTAGTTTGCTAAAAGTAGCCTAATCGATTAAAATTTATTACTTCAATGCTTTCCGTATGCACCGTAAATGTTTTTAATAAATGAGGATAAAATGATTTTTGCATCCCTGGGGGATGATGCCGTTTCGTTGTACATTTCAATCGATAAGAAAAATCATTTTTACAATAATTAACCGATGATATAAAATCAATTGGTAGTGACCAATAATTTTTACCATTTTTCAAAACATATCCAAAGAATTAAAGAAAAAAAATCACAAAGCTAATTACCAACTGGAAATTGTATTATTGAAAATGAAAATACACGTGGAAATGAGAAAAGCGTATTTTCCAAAACTACATCATTCATAAAAAATTACTTTTTTTTTCTTTCATCGTGAAATAATTACTCAAATGCACTGGCCAAAGATTTTAGTATATTCAGTTCAAATATGAAGGACTACATTTGCAGGATGATAAGTAATTCCAATTCAGTACGTACGATTCCGTTGGAAATAATACAGAGTACTAGGTGTTGAAAAAACAAATTTCAATCATGTTATAAAACTGGCATACCTACCTAAATGTTCATTGAGACGGTAATAAAACTAACTGGCTAATATCTACGCTCATACGTGCTACATGCCAATAGAATAATTAGTCAACGATCAACATTCAGCAGACTCAATTTTTGATTATTAGGCCGTTACTTGCGAGTCTTTATACGTGTGAATGTATCTGTTATTTGAAATCCAATAATACGTTCCATTTAATAGGTAGCTCTGATACAGGTGAGTTTTTTCTACTTTTCAATTCTAAATGATCGATACTAAAATAAAGAGAACTGTTTCTTTTTTTGTTTTTTTTTTGGTTATAATATATGAATATATATACATTATGCAAAAGCAAGCGAAAATCAAATATACGTAATAAATATTCAATATAACTGTGCAAGACCAAAGTGATATAAATATATCTATGGAAATATAGAAAATAAAGAATAAATAAAAGCGATTATCATGTACCCTGAGAGATTAAGAGTTAATACAGGTAGAAATAGAAAGATAAAAATAGAAAAATAGAAATAGAGTGTGAGCTGCGGGTGCATTTAGATAAGGAAGTGCCTAATAAATAATTAATTAATAAAATAATGAGATTATAAAAAATCTGTGGATATAATATAGATCGTATGCAAAAAATTGTTCTCCGTCGACGAGATGTGATATTTAAAGGAATAAGAATGTGAGATAGAAAACTGACCTCGGAATTATATCGGGAGCGCACAGTTATGGAAAAAGAAAACGAGAGCAGGTAAATAATCGATAGCTATTATATATGTGACATTCAACATTATATTTACAAATTGGGTAATAATGCTGCTATAATATACTGGTTAGTTTTACACATTAGTTATTAAAATTCTTGTCCTGTTTCATGTAACTCATTTCTTTTTTTTTCTCTCTCTGATGCTAGTTAGTCAGCGTGAAAGATAGTAAATCTGATACAAATAAAATAGATACTTGGCGTTGGACTCTTCAAATATCTACTCCGGTCACCCTGTATTATGATCGTATTACCTAATTAATCTAGCAATTTCCTCTTATTTACACTCCCATACACAACCAACACGATACTGAATAGAGCTAATGATTAATTTTTGACAGTATCCATCCTCGCATAATTTTCAATAATTTTTATTATCGGAAGCTTGAAATTAGCGTCCTGAAGAAGATAAAACGCTGTACAGCATATGAGATTCATGCGTGACGAAAAAGCATGTATTTATTGATGGTCAAAATGAATCATCGATACATTTACTGATATATTCAAATTTTAAATTAGTTCGAAAAAAATACTTTATTTACCTCAGATAATGAGTTATTATTAAGCTTGATTGCGTTAGGAAATTCTTTTATTTGAGATAGGTTTTTAATACACCGCAACAAGAAATATTTGTCAGCTGCCTAGATGACGAAATATGAATGCCATGTTCATGACATTGAGGATACGATAACTGTGAAATTGCAGATGGCTGGTTGAAAATAATAGTTTCAAGTTTACAAGAAAGAGAGTAAATAAAATAGATGGTAACAAATAGGATAAATCGATTATTCCTTCTTGTGAAACTTTCATATATACTACCACCTACCACAATAATCTACTGAACCACAACCAATGCAAGCAAAAGAAGCCACGAAATATACCTGAGTCCTTGTCCACGTCTTCGTGTAGAAAAGAATCATTGTCTTTCCCTTCAGGACCTCTCCGAACAGCTGGAGTTAGACTCGAAGACTCTGTATCTTCCGTCGTACCATCGATCATATTTGTACTATTCTCCGAAGGTGTCACATTCTGCGTGGGCGTCCCGACGTAAGTCTGAATCGAGATAAAAAATTTCATTACTCAATTGAAAAGCTCCGAAAAATTGCGAAGGAAATTATAGATCGCTGGAAAAATTGACCTGCTGAGCCTGTAGCCTGAGTCGAGCTTCCTCCTGCGCATCTTTTTTAGTGGTAAGGACTTTGTCCCTGATGGATGTTCTGCGAACACTTTGCGTACGCGTATTTATGCTTTGAGACCTGCGTACTCTTCTCTTCTGCGCTTCTTGAAGTCTCTTACTTTCCTGCTCCGTTTTAAGCTCCATTATCCGCTCTCTCAGCTCAGGATCTTCACAGATGTCTACGGAAAATATGAAATAATTCTAAATCACTGATTCTGGGGCTTGATTTTCGTGGAAAATTTTAGCATCCGAGTTCCTCACTAGTCCTGTGGCACGACGAAGAATAAAAAAATAATGAATGCTGGGTATTGCACCTTCGCAAGTACTCCCAAGTCAACTTAATCTCTGTTACAACAAGTTAATTTACTGTGGGAGCTTAAGATAATAAATTTTCCGAGATTTCTGAGTTTTAGACGCAATATTTGTCCTTGAATGATACGCAGAATAGCAGCGTCACTTGTTGTCGGTGAAGCCTATACGTGTCACGTATGAGATTCCATACCCTTTTTAATACGCGAACTTATAATTACCTGCAGGAGTTTCTTCGTGTTTGTTTTTAGCGTTCAAGTCCGCTCCGTTGTGCACCAATAATTCAAGCACCTCCAGCTGGAATTGAGAGACGAGTTGTCTAGATAACGATACTGATTGAGAAATATATTATATTATAATACAAGCGAATATAGCTGTATCTTACATGTCCCCAGCAAGCAGCCGCATGAACTGGTTGCCACTTATCATTGTCTATGACATCTGTTGAGACATGTTGATCAAGGAGGAATTCAACTACTCTAAGGTAGCCATTTGCTGCTGCTATATGGAGCTGTAATTTTAAAGAATAAGATCCAATAAATTCAAATTCAGGACAAAACTTGTATTTCTGTTCCACTTCAAATGAAATACATCGTAGTGAACAGTCTTGTGTTCAAACTTACAGGTGTGGCGCCTTGATGATCGGTATATTCAAGGTCGCCTCCTTGCGAAGCTATTTTTTGGAGATCGCGAAGCATCTGTACCTCCGTTCCAGCCCTAGTCTCATCTATTAGCTCCTGCGTAACTCCCCGCCTCGCCATTTCACCTGGGATATCGATATTGATTTATATTTAATCGAGGGATAATTAGTTATCCCAATACCGATATTTTTCTACAATAAATTCACCTTCTATGCAGTCTAGTGTTTTCTCATCTTCACAAATATCATAAGGCATATTTCCATCGGCGTTAACAGCCAGCAAATTTGCACCCCTTGCAATGAGGTACCGCACCAAATGCAGGTGACCACAGGTAGCTGCTGCGTGAAGTGGCGTCCACTTTTCACTGTCTTCTGCATTTACGTTTGCTCCAAACTCAACAAGTATTTTCATCATCTCTTCATTATCGTCGATGCAACATTGGTGCAGGGCAGTTAGTCCATCTTCATTTGTTGAATCAGGATTCACACCCTTTTTTAACAGTCTCCTCACTAGAAAGAAAAAAAAATTGCTCATATGAATTATGTAACTCGAAACAATATTCCAAGGAAAACTATTAATTACAGACCTTCGTCTATGTCGTTTCTGGCAGCAGCTTCTAAAAGCATTACGCTATCGCTGAAGAATATGTGACGTTTGTTGCTCGGGTGCTTATGCTGGTGTCGTAGCCACTCCTTTTCTCTATGGCGCCATTGCTTAAGCTGTTGAACCCTCCGATGTCTGGCCAAGTGCAGCCTCTCCTGAGTAGTGAGCCTCTCTATGTGTATCATTTCGGCCACTAAATCGGAGTGTTCCATGACTATCTGTTTGTAAGTTTTGCAGCTGTATTTACCTGGATGAGAAAGATATGTCAACCACATGGTAATGGAACAATTTCTGTCCTATGATGAGGTAGACCATACACATTGAAGGAAAATATGTTAGAAGACAAGGGAACACCTTCCTACGGAGCATGAGCAAGTTCAACTACAGTAAGTATGTTATACTAAGTGTCGCTGCTTCAAGTTTACTTTACTTAGACTTCATAAACTTCGTCGATAAGATATCTAACGATGAGATCAGCATCAGAGAAGCAGGAATATTTTAGCAACTTATAAACCGTTCTATTTAATAAAGAGCACAAATCGAATAGGTAAGTGTTATTCTTATTCTGATTGCATTGCATCAGACTATATACTAACAAAAATTTGATACCTTACCACGCTTAAAATTACTATATTCAAGGAAAAATTGCCACTCGACTATTACTCCACCCACATTACATTATCACTATGCGTTTGCGTAGCTGTGGATTTCTGAGTCTGCTTTTATAATAATTAATTGATCAAATATACATATTCAAATATAGTTTCTAAGTACCTTTGTGCCCACGAGATTTACCAGCAAGCTTAGTCAAGCAAGAAGCTCCCTGATGAACTCTATTCTTCATCATTTCACCATATAAATAAATCACCACTAACAGTTGCAACGGAGTTAACACGTTAATGACTCTACACGTGCCTATGTTTGATTGAAAAAGAGTTTAAAAAACAGCAAGCCACACAGTAATTGGGTGGCAGCAGCTGATGTAGCTCCACGCTTGTCCAGAGCGGAACACACCTGATTCTCATCACAGATCTAGTGCGTCAACAACCGGTGCCACCAAGATGTACAATGTACACATGAATGGGCTTGGTAATCCTCCTCTGTCTGCGCAATGTTTATACCACTTTAGATAATTAGTAAAAAAATATGTTACCGGCCCAGATTTTCAAACAATTAGTATAACGAATGAACTGTCTCGCAGCGAATAATAATGTGCAAGGTATCACGCTTGTTTTAAACCGGTGTGGAAAATGATCCAGAGTTTATGTATGAATAATGATATATTATCTGTGTGTAGATTTTACATCAATGCCTATTTTTATAAGATGACGAGAATAATTTCCCTCTTATATGATTTGAGACTATAAAATTATTGGGACTCTCAAAAAATCCCACTATAACTGTTTTCAATTTACTCCAAAAATAATTTTGACATACGTGATAGATTTATTATTTCAAAAATATGTACATTCGAATTATGAGACAATTAATTATTATACATCTTGTGAAACAAGTTTTAAAAATATATATATGAATATGAATTTTTATTTTTTGTTTTCTGACCATGATTATCATACAGGAACTTATAGTTACATGCCTAAAAATAAATAAGCGTAATAAGTATCAAATCATCGTTCAGATATAATAATTGTACAAATAAGTATACCTATAACACATCGGTCGAGTTTTTGGAGCAACAAATTCCTGCCTCTCATTATCTTATCTGATCATCAATATGTATGCCTATTATGGCTATGCAGTGTATTTTATATCCATACAACGTACACGTTTAATTATATGCACCATAAAATAATGAAAAACAAAAAGTAACAAATGGAATTTAAAAAAAAATCAACTCATCGTTATGCGCAACAATGAAGAAGAAAACATAATCAAATCTCGCGTATAATGTGATTATAAATATTGTAATATAATTCAAAATAATATTATAATATGAAAAGTAATTAGTTAATTAATTATAAGTACCATTCCACATTACTCAGTATCGACAAATAGCGTACTAGTAAAAATTGAAAATAAATCTGGAATGATACCACGAAGCATGATCAATAAAATTATAAGGTCATTAAAGATAATAATATACTCACAATATTATAATTTGTTGTATATTTGCGGTTGTTATATCACTCGCAGGGAATCCCCCAACTGCAGTATAATATAACCGAGTGAATGTTGTGTGGAATATATGTATATTGGAATGTGGCAGAACGACGCCGTTGTTCTTTTCTATCCTTTTTTTTATATCACAATATACTTTCTTATTTATTACCTATGTATACAGAAGTATAATAAACGATGCATGCACAGTGTGGTACATACTATGTGTTAAAACATTCGATCGTTTTGAACTTTAATTTTGGAATGCTGTAACGGTAATTCTAACAATAATTTACACGGAAAATATTTCAATTTACAACACTATATGTACACTGTATCAAAATTATCAAAGACGATTATAACTGAACGTGATAATTTTATTGTTATTATTAAATTGTTATTGACACTTGATTTTTCATTTATATAGTATTACATTACAATGTAACGGATGTAACAGGCCGACGTTGTATGTATGGATTTTTTTCAATTGCGCCCGTTTCAATTTTATGTGAGAAATTTTCGAAAGAAAAATGACAATACAAATAAATAAATAATAACGAATACAAACAAACGAATGTAAATTAAATTGTTTTATATCACAAATGTGTTGCTGCTTCACCTGCAGCCCAGTTGGCTGGCTAGCTGGCCAGCTAACAGAAACACTTCTGAACAACTTTTCAATGTAACACACCGCACACCACGTATCCAATTGCAGCATATCTTGTACTATGATCGTATGCCATTTTTAAACTATATACCTGCTACTTTTCCATCTCTCTCTTTTGTTTTTCCTTTTTTCTATCTATCTCTCTCACTCTTTTTACCTGCAGGTAAAACTCGTACCTTTACCTGCGGTACCTGTCCGGTATGGAAGACTCGATGGATCAGCACTAATATTTCTCATAATGATTATCGCAGTGTCATTAATATTAAATGAAAAATTTTGTTAACAGAATTAATCGAATAATGAAGAATTGTTTTTCTTATTTCAAAATAACTCGGGTCGTCGAGGAGGCCGCCATCTTTCATTTGTTTGTTTCTTCGTTTCTTTTTCTCTTTTTTCTTCTGTTTCAAATTATCTTACAAGCGATACTGTTATAGTTTGAAAATGAATATTGATTATTTCGGTTAAATAATCGTTTATTTTAGAGGCAGTCTTGTATATTTTGTTACATTTTCAACAGCTGCTTGTTAAACTCGACATCAGATAAACCCGGAGTACCGTTCACTCGACCAGTTTTAGTTCGCTTCAACGGTTTTAGTACCCGCATGCGCCTCGCACCAAACCATATTGAACTTTAGCCTGAAGGAGCCATTGGACGAAAGTTTCATTGATAATTCATCAGATAATAAATAATTACTTGGCATTGTTAATTTGTAAATTTTGCAAAAAAATTTCTTGTCCTTAAATATGGCGGAAAAAAATGGGAAAATTCATTTATCTCTCGTAGCTGGATTGTGTGCGACGATCGGTAGTTTATTCGGAAAATTATCTGGTGGCATTGAAATGACGTCCACAGTAAGTAAAATCCAACATGGCGTTACTTTTAGAGCGCCAAATTTCAATTCTACCGGTCCAAGTTACTTCGACTCTTTTCTGTCTTTTTCATTTTTACCATTGATTTTGATTCTGTCTCTGCTTCACTCGAGTTGAAAATTTTAAGTAGAAATTTAAGTTAATTGATTATTCGATTCTTTGATTCTTTGTATTTCGTATTATATTCTATCAGGTTCTTTCTTATTTCAGAATTGCCACGTAATTCTAACGCGCAATTACTTTAATTTTTGGAAAAATCGATTGAAAAATGAATAAATAAATAATATGCAAAAAAAAAAAGAAGTGATGGATAATCTAGATGTCCAAATATTCGCTGCAATGACATGACATGATCACGCAATTCGGTCGTTAAGAGGAACAAAAAAATAAACTTATTAGTTTTTTGTACTTTTATCTCAAAAATCGATATAAATTATACCTAAATTATAAGTAGAATCTTCAATTTCTTCATACGTCTTGCAATTTCAACTTCAAAATGAATCGGAATGGAAAATTACAAATTCAACGATAAAAAATTTCAAGTTTTTGAAAAAATTCTAAATTTTGTGTTCTTTCCTCCACAGATTTTCATATTGATTAAGTTGAGTCTTCTCGTGTTAATGATCACCGCTAATACAGCCGGTTGCACATTTTTTGTAAAATCTTTACAAGGCAGCTCTTCTTCGCTTCCAGCTACAGTGGCGAGTGCGGCAACGAATTACTTCTGTTCGGTAAGAATTATTATAACATCTACTAATAAAAAAATGAATAAAAAAAAAACGAATCGAAATCTACATTATTATTATCATATGATATATTCAACGTTGATAGCCGCTATGTGATCGCTGAATTGAAACGGATCGATAATTGTACAATCGCTATCGCCATTATCTCTATTAAAACATATAGATATACTCGAATACGATATTCACAGCTGCATAAGTTGGAGCGCCGGGCATTGTAGTATTTTTAATTATGTACGGTAGTCTAGATTTTTCTATACATATCTTATCACGTAATAATCACAAAGCAATTTGACAAGCTATAGCCAATCTGCAATATTAAACGCGATTTTATCTGATATTTCCATGTCACAAATTTTTATCTCTACATCTACGTTTACCTGGAAAGAAGAAAAAAAAACGAATGTGGAACATGCAAGACAATTTTTTTTTTTCAACATCACACGTGTAACATGTTTTTTTATCTTCTCATTCAAACATATACTTATACATGCAGTAAATTGTTATTACAAAAAATAAAAAATTCTCCACAGGCTCTCATGGGTTTTCTCATTTTCGACGAATCAACGTCTTTGATGTGGTGGACAGGAACTACCTTAGTACTTTGCGGATTATTGCTAATTTGCTATGCGCCGACTGTTGCCAAAGTTACCAAGAGCGAAAAACTTAAAGAATAATAATTACGAAGAAATTACCAAATAAGATACCAAAAAAAAATCATCTGTACATAGGAAGACTACTTGATCAATGATGTAAGATATAAGATTTACGTCTAAACGATGTGTAATAATGTACAAATAAAGAACAAATTTTTTACAGAGCAATAATGATCGAGTTCATTTATTATGCTTGAAATAAAAAGAAAAAAAAAAAAAACCCGTCAATTAGTTTAGTGAACTAAAAACGTATCTGCATACAAAAAAAAAATTTCTTACACACGAAGGAATTTAATAGATAGGAAATGGGAAGATAGAAATTTCGAAACTATAAAACTGCAGAGATTACTCAAGAAACTTTCATTTTTTACGTCTAAGAAGGTTGTCAAAAATCTTTTTTTTTACGTAATTTGCTCTCAATAAGAAGGGAAAAAAATATAGAGTAATTTTTCACGGTGAAATACACCCTGTAAAAATGTTGAAAAAAAAAGTTATCAGTCAAAATAAAAGATGGGGGGAAAAGAAAATACGAGAGTGCGGTTGTTGATAATGAGGTTTTTGGGGGACGCATCGCGTCGCGACGTCCCGGACCCACCTCACTGCCTGATATATTTTGACGTCTCGGCGTCTCCGTTGGGTCGGAAGAAATGTCATGTAGGGGTTGATTGTTCGGTTGGTTTGCTCTTGACCAGATCCGCGCGTCGTCTCATTTTATGTCATTCGAATGTTTAAATGTTGGTACAATAGCTGTATAGGTAGGTACGATGGGTATCTTTACATGGACATTTTATACACATATAGATGTTTTTGGCGATCACCGGTAGCATGTTAAATTATCGAGCGGCGCCTGCGCCTCCATGAGACTGCCTGACGCCGACGTCGTCGACGTCGAGTCCTACGTCGACGTTGAACCGCGACGTCGACGTCGCCCCGTATATTACAAACGTACCGGGATCCCAGTTATGGTGCGTCGTGCTTTCCAGCCGTACGTTCTAACGGGCGGAGTCGCGTAAGCTACTGAAGTTTTTCGCCTCCGGGGAATCGTTGAAACCGCGATGCTTCTTTAGAACCAATAAAAAACCAAAAAAACAAAAAAAAGAATTAGAAAAAATGATTCAAAAAATTTGAAACAAAAACACGATTTCTAATTACTCCGTTTAAAATACGTACGATCTGAAGTCCTCTCATAAGACGTCCATACATTTTATCCCCACGATGATATGCAACCAAAATATACACACAAGTAAGACACTGCGCGCGGCACAGAACGCCCTAATTTTCGCCCCACGATTTTTTCGAAAAATCGAGGAGGGATAGACCCAGATAGACTGTTGTCTTTGTTCTTATCTTACTATTTGTGGAGCCGCAAAAGTCCACTGAAAAAAAACCCAGGAGATAAAACGAAAAAGAAACAGGTTTGTTTGATGGAGAATTTATAGTATAACGTATGGGCGGCGTTAAATCTGCTAGAGTATCGCGACAACAATTTTAATTGTTATAGTTAATTATCTCGCGAATCGGTTAGGGTAGTTTACGGCGTTTATCGCGATGTTTACATAATTACAGCGCGTGCAGTTATCTGATATAGGTATTTATTTAAACGGTTACACGGATTATTAGGGCGGGAAATTTACCAAATGTAATTTTGCGAAGACCGTATATTTTAGTTCCATGATTTTTATAGTGTGAACATAAAGTTTCGAATCGAAGGATTTCAAACCGATCGAAGATTTTTTTTTATCCTCGATAAAGACGATCTCGAAATGGAAACATTCTTATGAAACACACATTCTAAACTAAATGAATATCTCTTTCGATTCTCACCGAATTTTTTCAAGGTCATTATAATTGCTTCGTCAGGAAGAATAACTCCCACGCCTTAAATTTCACGTATTTGTTTTTTTGTTTCACAGACACGCGTACGTGTGATATAATTAGTCAAAGTTTGAGTAACTACTTCCGTGCGTGTCCGCAAATTAAAATTTTTCTTTCCTCTGATATTTTTAGTCGTTCTGTTTTCTCTGCACAGAATGGTAAATATGTTATAATTATTATAATGAACGCTTTAACCGTAATATCAAACCAAGTCTTACGCTATAATCAGTTGGAACTGCACGCTGCACGTGGCGAATTCCTATCGCCTATAAATAGGTAATATTAATACATATGCTCTGTCATAAAAGCACATTATGTATGACCAAGGTCCATTATTCAATTTCCTCTAATTCAACTGTTATTTTCTTATTCAGCGTTATTCGCTAGAATTCGCGTAATTACATTTCCTTATGAAGAGATGTAGGTGCGTATGCTAACGTAATGTACACTCAGCTGGTCAGATTCTGACACATTCTGTGTGTACCTACAGCCGAACAAATTGATATTCTCACAAAAAGAATGTAGCTTTTTTGGAATCATGAGAGAAATTTTTATAATTAATCGTCTAAATAAATTCCTGAAGCGATACAGTTCAAGAAACATGCAATCTAATTTTTGTTGCTTTCTTTTTTAAATAAATAAATATTCAACTAATCTTGGCCAATTTTCTCAATTATTTTGTACAACGAATTTATCTATCTAACCCATTCGATTGTACCAGAATTAAACTTTCTAGGTGTACTTTGTCAGCCCATACCTATTCGAAAGTGAAATGTACGGCTGGCGAGGTTGATTCTGCCTCAAAGTTCTACTGTTTTGTATAAAAATAATGAGTCAGAATCAATCTCATTGGGTGTACATTTATACGTATACCTATATGCGTACTTAACGTCTCGTATAATAAAATCAGTGAAAAGTTCTTCTTCTACTAATTAGCGCACTCGAATCTTTAGAGCATTCGTCTGTAGCATGTGAAGAGCTGGTGTTCTGCATTCAATTGCAGCGTTTGATATCCCGTTTCTATACGTATGTATAAATTCATAAATATATACCTTATACAATATGCTATACCGATTCACATATTATGATATCTGTATGTGCATCAAGCGTTTTGCCGATATCTGTGAATATATACACGTTCATATACGTGCAGTATAAAATCTGCATGTGTTTTGAAACAATTCTCCAAGGAGCAACAAGTACGCATATAATATTCGAGTTGTTCTGAAAAATCCGCTGACATTTTTTACATTGCATACAAAAAAAAAGTACATTGCAAACGAGAAATGAAAGATTTTTCAATCGCGACGTATACGAAAAATTCTAAGATAACTCTCGTGATTCTGAAAAAAAAAAAATGTAGATTACAAGAAAGGGAAGGAGATATCCTGCAGAAATTGCATTTCATACGCATAATTGTCTTTTCTTTTTAATGAATCTTTAATTCGTCGATGATTTAATTAATTGAATCTTTCCTCTGCCCGATCGTGGAGCTAAAAACTGGAACTATTTCGATGAGAAATTCGAGAATTCAAAGTCACGTGAATTTTTCCACGTGATTTATATCCGCGGGTAAAAGTTGTTGACAAAAATCGCTACAGCTGTCGCGGGATCAAAAACGATATTTGTTTTATTCGAACTGTAAAAATACAGACGACATATTGTGCGGGGAGATCGAAGTATAAAACCCATTCGTTCAACGAAATTGGATACGCAACTTGAACTGTATATATGTATGACATATGTATAGTACATCACACCTAATATAGGTATACCTCTATGTAACAAAGTTGTTTGCTCTTGTTACCAGTTTGTTTGAATTGAAAACTGAGAAATTCGCCGTGCGAATCTCTGAGGCTTCTGAAAACAATCCCATCGCGGTCGAACCTTCACTTTTTGGCTCCGCGTCTGCAAACGAAACTAAAAGAAAAGAAAATTTGAAACGGATACAAGGATGACATTTAATTCAAATTTTTACTGCAAAATTTTAAAAGATCATTATCCTTACAGGACACAGTCTTTTTTTTGGTCATGCAGGTTATTTAGCCATACTAACTGCACTTTGGAAAATTGAAAACGAAAATCTGCAATTCCATGACGAATGAGTTCTAGTATAGCTGTTGCGATTCGCGTACACTTATGTCTATTGGGTTCATTAAAAATTCAATTCCTACGAAGCAATGAAAAGTTATGGAGCATATCCTGTGAATTTACTTCTACATATTGTAGCGAACGTGGCAATTTACAATAGTGGCCACGTCAACCAGTCTAAATAATTGTACTTATGGTCTTATAACTTTTATTCTACTCACGGCCGTAAGCTTGTACGCATACTTGAAGGAGCATCTATATTTTTTGTTTTACAAATTTATTACAGCCTTTGGTGATTTAATACTTCGAAACGACAGCACATATCCTTTGACACAATATCATCAACGAATGGAAATAAAAATAATGTTCGCGAAAAATTGCACGGACATGTTATAAAATACAACGCGATGTGCAGTGCGGGATGAAAAAAAATTAATGAACAATTTTTTTTTGTTTCACAATAATTGTGTAATTTATGACGCAAAAATCCAAATCTAACAAGGAAATCGTAAAGAATAATTCGGAATGACGTCGTCGTTGTTGTCGCACGTTTCAAAGGACTCGATGATTTTTTTAGTTCCTAAAAAATTAACAATCGCAAACATCATGACGAACGTTATTGAGAATCAGCATTTTCGTTATTATTTCTTTTTCAAAAAACGTCTACAACAGAATACTGAAATAGACAATTGCAATTGTAACAAAAGAAGGTAAAGACGATGAAAAGAAGCGGCAGGAAGCAGGAAAGAAATTCGGGCTGCAGAACTACAGCTGCAGAAGGCCAGAAACGATACATGAAAAAGACAACGGATTGATGGCCAACCGCCGCTGCCGGCACAAATACGACCCTATTATTCTTCTGTACTCGGATTTCAATCGCCATGGGGAATGGCATGAACAAGGTAAAACAGAAACGAGGTATACGAATAAATAAATGATTTCAAACTAGAGTACGATTTTGTTTCTGCGGTTAAAAGTGCGAGGCCTGTACATAACACTTGAGTCGAAACATATTTTTATTTTTTTTTCATTTTTTTCATCTTCTTGCTAACGACTCGTCTAAAAGCTCTGGAGAGTCTTAGCCCGAGGAAATAGCTAAAAGCAGAGTCGCGGACATATTTTTAGAAGCTCGTGAAGAAAAACTGGAAATTATTATGATAGTAATGTTTTAAGGTAGAAAAACGACTTTCGAGAAAATGATGCTGACGTATATGCGATCCGCGCAAAAAATGCGGAACAAAAAAGAATTGGGTCTTAAAAAATTTAAATACGCGCTTTCATTCACAACGCTATACATATAACATACGCTGCAGGTTCGCTTAGCCTATGACTTAATACCTGACATTCGAGGGAAAAACTTTTCGTTAAAGTTACGAGGAGCCGGCGTATATCGAAGCCGAGGCTTTAAAGCTAAGTAAATGCTCTTTAAGCTTCGCACATCCTTTTGGCGTTTACCTCGCCCGGTTATATAAAGCTGCAGCATTCAGTTACTGTGGTATTTACTCAATTATAAATGTTTCTGTTTTCGTTAAAATTTTCTTATGATTCTACCATTAAATGCCATTTATCGCGATAACCAACTGACAGAAAATTTCATAATTTTTTTACAGATCAAACTAAGAAACGGGTTTTCAAGCTAATGTGAAAATTACAGAGCCAATTAAGCAGTCGAATAATAATGAGAAATTTAATAATTAATCATATTAATCAACTTCAGTATCTGTCCAGAATTTTGATTTTTTTTTTCCTCTAAAAATAAGTGACTAAGAATTGTAACGCCATTCTTGGCACTTTATTTGAAAAACTGATGACTGCGAGGAAAAGTAACAAAAGAAAGAAAAAAGGAAGAAAAATCCAAAGGAAATCGAAGTTTCGATACACAAAATTTGGCTGAAATTCCGGCTTCCGAATAACATAAGTTTATTTGAGGATGAATTACAAGACATCGCGGTTGACACGAAACAGAAATTTCCTTGGACATGATACCAGCTGGCTGACTGAAGCCAGAAACACTGGCTTTATACTGACAAACGGCCATCGATCGATCTTCGGAACGATGAAAGTGATAGTATTTTATATGCGGGTACCACAGTAGCAAACCTGGTTATCGCATGCTATCAGTAAATGGTCATTTGTGTATCATGCCATACCGGAGTTTTTCTGCAGCAATCCTCATCGAGCGCAATACTAAATTTTTATATCCTACCACCACCGCTGCGAACCCGCGAAACGTGACCAAATTAATTAAAAATTGAAAGAAAAAAAATAAATGTAGATAATTCTGTTTTAATACACAAAATTTTTTATCACGCCAGCAAAATTTTCATCTAATTCACCCCTCGGAATATCTACTTTGGAGAATGTGCGCATAAAATAATCGACTCAAACTGACCTATATGTTAATACTATACATTGTGAGTCAACTTATATAGGGCAAATTATTTTCATCTCGATGGTTGTTCCCAAGTGCCAAGTGGGCAATCGATTTGGTCTCTGCGGGTCATCGACCGCGTTGTTAGAATCACGCACTTCCTCTTCTCCGGAGAATGTGAATGTTTTATATATATTTACTCAGGTGAATTCGAAGACCATTTTTATAACAAAGTTGAAAAATAATTTCATCTTATTCGACGCTGATCTGTATAAATTTTTGGGATTGTTATCAGAGTAATTTCGGAGGCCGTTGAGAGGAAGCGAACGATAATTTTATAGGGGGTAATTAGCGGTGCTTCGAGAACTGCAAGTTGAAGAGAAAATTATAATTTATTCATGACCCGGTTCGCGATGTCACAACGACGATTACCGCGACCGACCCTTGTAATGTCAGCATATTTCGATTTTATACCTATATATCGCCACACACGTGATTTTATCAAATGATGATAATTCGCTATTCAAATATTGCCTCATTCGTGAACCCTTTTTTTTTCGAGATCATTACCGAAGAGCGTGCTAAGAATAAATTATAGTACACCTTGCGAGGGGGAAAGAAATGCAAGAATTAGGAAAATGACACACTTCGTGGCACAGCCACTTGGGCGTCTCATACATCGGTCACTTGAATATTAAAAAAAGGACGACGATATTCCTGATTTTTCTATTTCAAGGTCTTACCCGGTCTCTACGTGGGTAATTATCGGGACAGCAAAGATGCTACTCAGCTAGAACGATATGAGATCACTCATATTCTTGCCATCCATGACGCTGCTCGGCGCCTGCATTCTGTAAGTGTGACGACAAACACTTGCAATGTACTCAAAAATAGTTGCAGCAACTAGTCGAACGGTATTTAAATCGCCTTGAAATCTTCTTTCTTTTTTAACAGGACAAGCATTACCTCTGTATCTTGGCTGCCGATACTCCTGATCAAAATTTAACGCAATACTTTCCACTCTGCAATGACTTTATCCACGCGGCTAGACTAAGAGGTGGAAACGTTCTGATTCACTGGTAATTAGACTCATGATTACCTTCGAATTTTATCACGAAACAAAAATGAATTTTTCAATCATTTTTATGACACAGCTTAGCTGGGATGTCCCGCAGCGTAACAGTGGCTGTGGCATACATAACTAGCACAACAGAGCTCTCTTGGAAAGAGGCTTTGAAAGTTGTGCGAGTTGGTCGGGCCGTTGCAAATCCTAATGTCGGTTTTCAACAACAGCTCCAAGATTTTGAAGCCACGCGTCTTCAGGAGGTGTGGAGAATGTTCTGTAAAACGATTACGTGCTCTTCAGTCTGATACGGATGCGACGATAATTAATTTTGTACCTCAATTCACAGGAACGACGTAGATTGAAGGAACGGTTTCCTAGTCTGGCCCTTGCAGCCTCTGACGGGGAAATCTGCAGGGCAGCTTTGTGCAATTATGAGAGTTTGGCGTTGGCCAGAGAAGTATGCGAAGGAAAATGTGCCATGGGTCGCACCTGTCCGACTGGCCTCTGCCGGCAACCATCTAAAAGGTGACGTTTTTGAGTAGGTCGAATCCTTGTCAACTGACAAGGTAAAATAAATTTTCCAGGACTCTGAGACGGAAGTCTTCGACCACAAGTACAACTAGTTTAACGACCGGTAGAACACCGCCACATTCACCAAGGATGCTACCATCCGCACCGCCTTCTCCATCATTCCCTAGATCAGCCAGTACAATCTCTTCTAGCCAGAGACCACGGAGTGGACCAGCAGGTCTTCATTCTTACACAGGATCTGCACCCCCGTCCAGGTAAATTCAGCTCCGGCGCTTGTTAATTTCAAAAAATATATCAACTGGGTTTTAAAAATTGTTCATCTTTATCCTTCTTCGATGGATTTTTCCAGAGCTGTATCTCGGGTGGATCTGTCCAGCGCTGTTGCGTGCAGCAGCAGCAGCACCACGAATATTTCAACGATAGGTAGAAGCGGAGCAACACCAACTGTGACTGGAAATAAATGGAAACTCCGCACAGGATCAGCTCCTGCGACTCCAAGAGCTACGCCACCAGCTTCTCCTCAAAACTGGCCCCGTTCTAATCTCGGACTTCAATCGTCTCAGCCGAGAGTCCCACTGTCTCCGCAACTCCAGCCTCGCAATCAGACCGAATCGAGGAATTCGATAACGTAACGGTAGGACTATAGTCCTAAACCCGTCTGGTCATGGGTAGTGAAAGATGTTTCCCATAATGAAGAGAGTTGCCAGTTTTTGCCTGAAAATATGAGGGGGAAGTTTAATGGGAGATAAATCATCGACATAGTTTATATATGGCAAACTAAAAATGTTCCGTCAGCATTCAAGTTGTTTTTCAGTACCGTCCATAATTATGAGTCGTTAACGAGTATTTACACCGTCAGATCAATCGGAGATCTATGATGAAAAAAAACAAGATATATATAACAAAACTGGCAAAAGATTGTTTTTTAGTATCCAAGTTACCGTTGTGATTGTTGTTACATATATTCTACACATATAAATAATATTATACAAAAATATTATACAGATGCATACGTGTTATAACGATTGTTGCGCGCGAAGATCAGATTATATAATAATTAATACAGATATTAAGCGGATATCACGAAATATTATATCAGAACAAAAATTTTATATAATTGTTGTCGAAATATACTTATCGCAATGCGATAAGTATATCAATATTGTGTATAGTCTAATATTATATCGTTGTTGAATGGATCACTCATAAATTCGCACATTGGAAAAAAAAAAAATTTAATGCACAACAAAGCACTATAAATATCCAACGAGCACCGATCTACTGAGCCCTCGCTAAAACTATACTAATTAATTTCCTGGTGAAGTGCTAATTTTCAAAAATAATACAGACCAAGAATATTTTCGGCTGAAAGCTACAAAAAAATTTCATTATCTATTCTGGAAATTCACGTCAACGATCGTTTCCCTTAGTTAATTGAAATAATTAACGTCCAGTTTTTTTTTTAAATTCTCCCTCACTTTTTTAGAAAAGACTTGCACAGCGAAAAATTGGAATACATAAATTCTGTCGAATACGGGAATTCATACGAATCACTTTAATCCGTGTAAAAATGGAAAAGTCCTCTGTCATATCTTATAACAGTGTGATTGTTACTACAATCGGGCGAGGAATAATCAATTAGTATTAATGTCACACGCCCAAAGCTAATGCAGCACGTTATTAATTATTATTGATATTAATTATAGAATGGTCAGAAAAATCTGCGATAGCTTGAATGCCTTAGCTATAGTATGCCACTATTTTTACGTGTAGTTGTATAACACATACATAATAATGGAAGATATCGGTATAAAATATTGGGATTATATCCCTCGTTTATCATAGCGTAATGAGGTAATATAATTCAAATAAAATCAATGAGATTTTGCTTGATCATATCGAGTTGTTAAGTTTGATATGGTAAATTAAAGTAAGTTATGGATTCATCAATGAATACAATAATATTAACATAATAATACCAGTAATAATGATAACAATAATATTATTGTTATTAACAATATAATTATACATTATAATAACACTAACGTTAACGGGTGCTATTTTTAAAATATGTCGCTAAGATTATTGCCACTAGTTATTATAGTAGTGAAAGGGAGTTTACTCCTAGAAAAGTTTAAGCAAATATTGTACAATTTGATGGGAAAATATGGCTAGTCGTTGTTGCAACAAAAATTCGTAATTTCTTCACTTTTGGTTTTGAATAGAGAGAAACACGAATTTTCCGAATTGCAGTATGAAATCACAGAAATATTTTTTTCCCGCACATTACAAGAAAACTTCGACTAGCTATGATGAGAAAGGAAACGGATGGTTGTGAAAATTGTACCTACTATCGCCTGTTGGATCATGTTAGGCAATTGCCAGGATACTTATTACGCCTGTGAGTGCATGAAAATATCACAAAATTTCCCGGCTGCGCTTGCGATAAGGTTTAACGTTTGAAATATGACAAATTGCAGCTTGAATTTACAGAAGAAAATGAGCGGAGATGCAAATCGCTATATAATAAAACTATGAACAACTGCAATAGGAGTTGTTTGGTCGTTAGAATCAGACGTAGATTAACATTTCAAGAACTTTGTACCTGAATCAATGAAATCCTGAAATTTGTATACATGTATTTCACGATTTGTGATTGAAATTAATTTTCTGAGATACATGCGGCTGGATGAACCAAGGATAGATGGGCGTGAGGGTAAAATAGGAAAAAAAATCGGGATTGCTTTGCAGTGTTTGTATCGTACAAAAAAACTAAATGAATAACTTAAACCAAGAGGTAGGGATTGTCTCAGTACACAAACTGCGCAGACAGAGCAGAGGTTTCTTTCTGAAAATTTCGTACATATACATTGAAAAAGTTTCGTGCAAATAAAAGCTGCGATAAAAAATTGTTCAAAAAGCTTAATAAAATTTCTTTCACAAATTAAAATCTTCATCGAACTTTATTTAATTCTGCCTTACAGCTAGCGTCCAAAAATTCATGATAGTGCAGAAAACTGCGTTTATTTCGTAAGGATAGACAAGGTTTATATTCAGGAATATAAAATACGATTTAAAATTGGCTAATTATCGGGTGCTCGGTGCAAGCGATTAGGTTTCATTTATTAGTGAACTCGATACCCAAGGTTTATTTCATTTAATCAACGAATATACGTAATGAAAAAGAAATTAAGAATCATCAACAACTCCCATAGTGTCATCTATGATTTCATTTAGTTCTTGATTCTGCCAGTCCAGAGTTATGTTGTCCAGATGATTGTCGAAGTCAACGAGCGCTCGGTATTGTTGCCCCTGTAACATCGTGGACACCGTTTCCAAAACATCTGCATCGAGATATATCCTGGAAATTGAAGGATCCACTTCAGTTTCTGCATTTACTTTAGTCGATCAACAGGTAGAAAAATTAAGAAAGTAAGCCTCACTTGTTAGCATCTATAGGTTTCCACTTTCCATCCACATTTTGTGATACCCTCAAGGCATTTTCATCCATTGAAAGCGTCAATTTTCTATTGTCGACTACGACCAACATTGCTGCTGCATTATTTTCCGCTATCTTATCAGCTATCCTATGCGCCGGTCTGTCGATGCTGAGTAAACGAAAACAGAAGTAAGTAGCAAATTTTGATTTGTTCAGCTTGTGCTGAGTATGTAAAATATCAGTATGGTGTTCACAAACCTTAGATCAGAGAAGTTCTCATTAGCCAGGTAATAACCAGCGATCATTAAACCGTCACGAGCGGCTACCTGGTCAACCTATAATAAATGTAATTAATTCCATGGGCAAGAAAATGTAAATATAACCTGTAAGTTCAATGAAAGTATTCAATACTGAGAGATATACGGTGTAAAAGTTCATGGAATTGATTTCGTCTTCATGATTCAGTTCCAAGTAATTAATAGAGTAGTCTATGTTATCATCAGTAAATGAATGAATGAATAATTAATTATTCGACCTACCAGAGTAAGGGCGACTTCAGCCATGGGAGAAACGTGAAGGCACAAATGAAATAGGGGAACAACATCGACGATGTAAATTTCTTTAGACTTAGAGGAATCCTTCGGTTTCTGTTCAGCTAATAATAATCCGTTTATGGCACAATGTGGATACTTAGCGGCGTGCAAAATGATCTTGCAATAAGCACGAGCAGAAAATTTAACGTCCGCCATGATTGTTGACCAACGCTTGAATGCCACGAGTCGACTGCTTCATTTGACAGTTTGTGTTGTCGGCTGCTGCTGTGTCGGCTGCTAGATATGACAGTTCAGTGGCACGTGGCTGAGATGGTGCCACTATACAGCAGTCGACGGTGCCAGTTTTTCAGCCCAGGAGGTAGCGACATCTATAATTTTCTAACAGGCGTACAAAATAAAAAGTTGTAAAAAACATTTCATCATCCAGTACCAATTAGTTATTAATTACTCAAGTACTCCGTCATGGTGTTACATAAATTGCAGAAAAAAATCAGTCTATCAGTTTATTGACAGAGAGCTCAATTATACGAATATATATATATATATATATATTGTTATAAAAAAGTATTTTGTATGTAAAAAAACAACATTCAAAAATTGCATTTATATTCGAAGGCAATCGGACCTGAAACTAAATTCGAATAGAATTCTTCATAGTCCTTATTGCAGTATTATTGACACTCTCCGTCGTTCTGGGCGCACCACTCCGGAGTAATTGCTTCGGGACGGATTCCCCGTTTTATTAAACGATTTCTATGACTATAAAATCTAGGCTCCACACCAGCAGTTGATCTGTAAATTGGATCACTCCAAAGTCGTTCTGCAGCTGCCGCAGTTCGCGGCCAAACTCTCGAGTCCAAAGCTCCGCCGTCGATGTATTCGCCCCACATCGCAACTTCGCCGCCCAAAACTCCAGACTTACATAAAAATAATTAGATTTCAGGGTGGCAAAAGATCAGATATTCAGCTGCGACAAAAACAATGAATTCCACAATCTACCTTTCTCGATATTTGATTGAGGTAGACGTCCCTCCAAGTGTGATACTTGGTCTGCCCCCAGACTCCGTGGTCGAGATACCATGCGTTTTTTGTGCTTATAATAAGTCTGTACCCCAAATCGAGTAATTCTTCTGGAACACTGGATCCTGATTCGACCCAGGTGTGAACAACATACCTATCTTTATCCAAATACTGATCGATTACCGCTGGATTAGTCAGATAAGAGCTCCACAATATCGCACTGACATTAGGATCTGACGTTTTCCCTCTCTCCTCATCAACAATCTTCAATACAGTTTCTTGAAATTCAGACCAAAGTTTGAGAAAATCTTCCGTCGTTCTATTGAAACCTCTAATTTGCATAGCATCTGTTATTTCCTTCGTAGAATTCCAGCAAGGGATAAAAACCTACAGCGAAAGAAAAAAATTGGAAGCAAATTTTGTGTTCTTATATTCTTGAACCTGCAAATTGAATTCGAGAAAATAACTGGGTTTTTACCTCGTCTCCCCCCATGTGAAAGACCGCTTCATTTCCCCAGATTTCTATGAATTCCTTGTAGATATTCCTGAGGACATCGTACAGATATGGATTGACGGGATTTAGCTGTCCGCAGGGTGGTTGAATGCAAGATTTTCTCCAGGGTTGTACTCCGACACAAACCGCAAGTTTTCCGAACCCAGCTTCCTCTCCCCATTCCCAACCAGCACCACTGTGCGATGGAACATCAAGTTCAAGAATCACCCGAACACCTCTAGCCTTTGCGTAGCTTATTATCGACTTCATATCCTCAGTGGTGTAAATTTCTTCAGGACTATAAGCACCGAATCTGAAATAAACGAAAAAATAATAACCGGGGGAAAAATTCAAACAAACAATGTAACAATTTTATTTCATTTTCCAACTCACACCGCCATATACGGGACCCTTTTAATCTCGAGTGGAAAACTCTGCGAGTCAGTAGCGTGCCAATGAAAGATGTTCATTTTACAGGCGGAAAGACCGTCGATTGTTCTCAGAATATCTTTCACGGGAATAAAATTCCTCGCAGTGTCCAAACTCAGTCCTCTGTGGGCGTAGGCTGGCTTATCGGTGATATTTGCTGCCGTTAAAATCACCAAGCCATAATGACCTCCTTCTTTTATTATCGGGGCAGTTAGCTGCAGCAATGTTTCGAGGGCATGTCTCGCACCGTAAACTGTCTGCGCCGAAATTTCAACCAACCCACCCCCTTCCCCTGAGAATTTTAAAGCCGTCGATTAAAATCGCCGTTAATTTTCATCAGAGAAATTACAAAACTTTACCTTCGTCTTCCAAAAGCAGTTCGAGGGAATATGATTCTTCTGTGAGCCAATTTAGGGTGAGATCCGAAGAATGGATGTTAAATATTACGTTTATATAATTATTACTATTATACCTAAGTGATTCTTCGGTGGGATTATTATCGAAAGTTTTTTGAAGATTGGATAAAAAAATGCCAGTCATCTCGTCTATGAAATTTTCTACTTCTTGGGAAACCGACGACGATATTCCAAATACAAATTGCGAGGGATCGATTCTCGCGTACTGTAAATCAAGCAAATTAAATGAAGAAGAAAATGAAATAATTGAAATAAGACAAATCGTATGCTATAAGTAAAACAAGACTACGAAACTCACTTTTTGAGTGAGAATAACTCTTCCCACCGGTAACGGCCAAATACCAGCGTAAGGATCGCAGGAAAGTCTGCAAGCTGCCATTGTCGAGTGTTCGAAATTTTTCAATAACAATGGAAATTCTCCGTTAGAAAAATTTCTCGATGGGCGAAAACTTCGTAGACATCTTCTGTCGTGGCATCTGTACGTTCGGAAAAATCTATGGAAGAAGTTAGGATATTGCAGATAAAGAAAATTCATGCTTGATTTCAGAATTCAAACGATATTTCAAACTCACGTTTCGTTAGCAGGTGCTGCAGCGACGATATGAAAAAATGTGATGATTTTTATAAAAACACAAATATTCTTCATGATGGATGTAAAAAAGCGCGATTTCCAAAATCGAATAACAATGTTTTTTAACTGCTATTTTATATCATGCCAAATATTTCGGCAACAATTTTTCTCATGTTGAGCAGTTCAAACTGAAAAAAAAGGTTACGATTAAGCCCTTATTTTGTACAAAAAATGTAGAAATTAGAATAATCGAAATCAAAGAAGCACAAATAATTTTAAGAAAAAAAAAATGTTGAATAATAAGTTGAGGGACACGGGAGCCTGTGATTTGTGTGCGATGAGATGAGAATTTTATAAATTAACACCCAAAAATCGTATCTAATAATTAATTTCGAAATATAATGTTACATTTAAAAGTGCGGTCGATTTAATTCGCGTAAATATTTCCATGAAGTTTAAACGTAATACAACAGCGAACCACAGTGTCCTGAGCACTCATTATCAATCGGAAGTTCTAATCAGGCGCTGCAGTATGTGACTGCCAAACAGATAAGAAAAGACACAATTTAGGATAATAAGTTATAATTTTAACGTATAACGTAGAACAATCACGAACACGTCGCTGCACAGAATATAAACAAAATATGTGCCTATAAATGTAGATAAGTTTAGTAAGAATTTTATGGCGAGTTTTACTTTTTTCAAATATTTCTATTTATAATTTGAAACACGTGCGCGGCAAACTAAAATGTTATAATAAATACGTTCGTGGCTATACGACGAGGATAAAAGTTCATTTTTATGCGGTCATATAGATATAATGAACGTGTCTGTGCAGTGATCGCGTAATACGTAAATATAGAAAAAGAGAAAGGAAGATTACTCGAAAATTTGAAGAGTGAAAAAAAAACAAGAATAAATCGCCTTGTAGATTTAATTTTGAATTTTGAAACGACGCACGGCGGGGGGATTTAACTCGGCGACCGCGACTGCAGGAGCAGCAGTTGCATCGGCAATAACTGCTCCTTTCTCTTATTCCTATCACTACTAACTGCAGAGCTGTGTAGCTGCACTTTATAATAATTTAGCTCTTTAACATCGGGCAACTCTGAGGTAACTGCGGTTCAGAGTAAAACAGGTAAGTCATACGTTTTGCTGTTCAGGTGTCTCTCAACTCGGCAGAGAAATACACGTATTCGTAACACAAATAAATTATTAAATTCATCGGCTATGATAATTATCGAATTAATTTTTTTTTTCGCTTTAATTATAAATTAGTTACCGTAATTCGTTTGTCACCGATCGTTTTTTACTATTTTCTCAAAAATAATCACGTCACTGCACTGTACTAAAGAAAAAAAAAATAATAAACGAACGAGCAGCTATAAACTTTAAAGAATTAAACAATCAATAGAAAAAATGTATGTAAAAACCACCTAATGTATATAAATATACATATAATAGAATAATCACGAAGTTGACTAATTTTACGAACTGTTCTCGACGATGGTTAGAGAAGAACTGCTTGTAGGATGGTTCTATACCATATCATAACATACATCATATGATTCTGTAACGGAAAGCAAAAGTAGATTAAAAAAAAAAAAAATATATACTTCGTTCGGCATTTCTCTGGTATACGACAAATATATCAAAATTCAAATGAGGTATATATTTACAAATATGTTTTGATCGTTGCCCCGTCGAAAGTTTCATACGATGTGATCACCATCGATTATCATTGACTAATTCCCTTTGGTATTAACGCGATAGAATTTCTTTTTTTTCTCAAATAATTTATCGAACGTTATAAAATAAAGTCGGAGAAGAATTAAGACTCGGATCACTGCAGATAACGTTCATGCGCATTCAATGCATACATTCATATTGACTCTTATATTATAGATAAAATACCAGCAATTTTCCTTCCAATAATTATTTCGTCACGTACGAGCGTCGATCGATGCAGATGGCTCATTTATCCGACAATTCAAAAAAAAAAATTTATATGTATCAAAATATATATAATAATACATACATTGATTTTTCTGATAGAAAAAGAATTGAATAGGTGAATAAGTAACATTGGAATAACTAATGAAATTTTCTCGATTAGTCATTAATTAAAATTGTTGTAATTACATGGGTATTAATCAATTTCTTTTTCCAAGGGCTCTTTATTGCGGATGCAGGGTAGGTAGGTGAGGTATTAAATTCCATGTGAACTGGTACTGAAAACAAAAAAAAAAATCCCAAAAAAAAAAAAGAAACAAAATGAACAAAAATGATCAAGTACCTCTAATATCATGGAGTTGGTATAGGTATATGTGTATAGAAATATTTTATGCTGCAGGATATGAATATGAATTATACTTATACTCCGACGTCTGATAATACTGCAGGTGTTTGCAGGTTGAAGGTGGGCGTGGTTATTCGTTTCCTGCATTCGATTATGGATCTACCTATGTATGCACGTACGTACGTACGTACCTATTACGTATAGATCGATAGCATTAAATCGCAAAATGATCGTCGCGTAACGGGTATTGCGTTATATATGTAAGTAATTAGATGCTGCTGCTGCTGCTTCTTCTAATGGTAATTCAAGAGGCTCGACTGATTATGTATATATAATTATATATATATGTATATGTGATAAATTTGTAATATGAATATACATATGATTCGCTTCGACCAGCTGCCTAGCAACTAATCGTTTATTTCTATTACGGGGATCATTCATACGTCATTAATTACTTTTTCTTTCCTTTTTTTTTCTTTTGTATGCAATATAATTAATTACGGAAATGGGTATGCATTTTGTGTCTGAATGAATTTTTCGAATAATTCCAATCACACACTATACAACTGATATATATATGCGTTCGTTACAAAAAATTTCTATGATCTCATTCCCTT
Organism: Athalia cordata; assembly: GCA_963932425.1. Taxonomy (NCBI): domain Eukaryota; kingdom Metazoa; phylum Arthropoda; class Insecta; order Hymenoptera; family Athaliidae; genus Athalia; species Athalia cordata. The sequence goes on from OZ010627.1 coordinate 6,992,493, forward strand.
TCTTCGTTTTTTACTTTTCCTTTTTTCAATAAATTCAAGGTCATAAATTTCATACAATACACCTCCTACGTGCAAATTATTATGATCACGATTATCGATGATCCTGTATGAATGAGAAATCGAAATTTAAAGATCCGGAAATTAATCAACCGTCGAATCATTGTTATTAATAATAAATTTCAGATCGTGCGATTATTCATTTTGTAAAACTCGAATCCAACGAAACGTAAAAACCAAAATTTACCTAAAAATATAAATAATAGATGAGAAAAATATTCAGATTATAAAAATTAATCATATCACTTATACGCACGTCGCAATGCTATATAATTATTATACATATACCGCGCATCATATATTTGTTGTATAATTTTTGTATATTTTTTTTTTAGTTAATATATCCTCATATAATGTTATATATGTATAATAGTATATTATATATATATATATTTTTTGTTTTTTCATTATTGTTATTTACAAATATTAATTAATTAATACACGATTTCATAATTAATACGAGCTGCCGCAGTGTTAATCATTACCATTCTCGCTATAATTATTATTATTATTAATATTATTATTATCATTATATATTATATGTATTATATATTTCGCGGATGTCTTTTTACCTCCGATTGTTTGTATCTATTCACTTTTTATTGTAAAGTTTTGTTTTTTTTTCACCTCATGGTGTGACGCACTATATAGATTTATACCTTATGGGGCTTGAATGATATGTAAAAAAAAGTCGATCGTGTACAGAGAGACGAATGATGTAAAAAAAAAAAATTACCAAAATTAATTACCCCCGTAAATATTATTTATAAATAGTTTTTCGATTTTTTTTTTGGTTTGTTTCTTGTTTAGTTTTTTTTTTTTTTTATCATTTCTGTCCAGACACACTTGAATTTTTGACTCAGTTATTTTTTTTGTTGCTGAGAGTAACGTCCAAAGGTTCGTCCATCGGGTGATTGTTAATAGGTCCAATATTCTGCGATTGATTAACAGCAGGTAGGTGATGATGAAATAGCGAAGGGTGCGGATGCTGCGGAGGATGAGATCCTTTTACGGTCAAATCCATCTCTGACTCCTGAGGTCGTTCGGTGATATCAACGCCTGTAGAAACGGGACTAACGGATCTTCTCTGTGGAGATCCACAACCACATCGTATTGATCTATCGGGTGATTTGTCGCAACCCATCGAAGGATAACTGTAAAAAGGAAAGAAGACAAAAAAATTGATGATGATTTATAAGATAAAAATATGATCGAAGGAAATTTTAAAACTCACCCGTGGGGCGAAAGGATCCGGTAGTCTCTGCAGACCGGATGCGCGTGATTTCCACCACCTTCGTTTGTTTTTTCCGGGGGTGAATTTGGCATCTGATTCGATGGGAGCGACGGCGACGGCGGGGGTGGCGATGAGTCGGGATGTTCGCCGCCGGCTTGTGGAGGACGAAGTAAAAGAGGACCAGCGCTACCAAGTCCTAAACAACGCATTCGCCAAGCGTCTTGAAGCAACTGAAGACGCGCCTGCTTCCGCCATTTTGCTCTCCTATTTTGGAACCAGACCTGAATAGGAAATTACAGAAATGACATTCAAACACTTTTAAACCTATGAAAGAAACGGAATTAGAAACTAAAATTAATTCTGAGATAATTCTTAAGGTCGTCGCATACCTGGACACGAGCTTCGGAAAGAGAAATCCTGAGGGCAACTTCTTCCCTCAGAAATACGTCCGGGTAATGAGTTTTTTGGAAAAGTGACTCGAGCTCCTGAAGTTGTTGCGGAGTAAACGTCGTCCGATTACGTCTCTGTGTAAAATAATTAAAAAATTAAACATTCAGAAAACTAACATTTAAGCTAGCCTTTTTTTATCTCTTCATTCACGATCATTTTTTCTTCTAAATTCACTCAACATGATCCTATCAAACATTAGAAAAACTATAACTTGCAAAAATTAAAGATCTACAAAATAAAAAGTCACTTCATCAATCGTTCAAATCGTCACACTCATGAACTGTCACGTGTTCAAAGTATCGGAGGGAGTGAAAGATTATTTAGAATTTTTATCAGGTTTTACAAAAAATTTGGCTTCACAAAATAATTTCCTTTATGGAATTACAAAAAACAAAATTGAGTGCAAGTCTGTGTATAACAAAGTATTCCACTCCTCACTGAACTAACTAGATACAGTGCTCCAAATTAATCCAAATGCAATCCAAATTAAAACCAACAAAAAAAATGAAACGCAAAATGAAACAAACTTTATAGTAAAATGAGCAAAAACTCGTGCTTTGATGTATAAATAATTCAACGCATATCTTCACATTTTTTTAACGAACAAAAAGTTATTGATAAAAAAAATTTCAAAAACATTTTCCGTCCCGTGAACAGAAGAAACTCACACTGACCTGTCGACGTCGCCCGAACATATATTCGGTAAGAAGATCGGCCTGTGGTCCTAACGGTGAAAGATAAGGTCCGGCCATGTTATTCCTTGATGGTTTTTTTTTTATTATTAACAAGTTTTTCTGTCGGTTGTATAATTCCTAATTATCTGCAGCTCTTCTTCGTTCCGCTTTATATGTTTAATTATTATTATAAATACGATTACCAAAAATAATTTTCTAATTTTAATCCCTTTGCCGATATATGTGCATATATTATATGGTAAAAGGTATATGTATGTGTAATAACTTGACGTATTTCTTAGATAAAATTTGTTGAGATTTATGATAAATATATGTATATGTGTATATTTCTATGCTGTTTGTTCTGGCGAACGAAGCTGACTGCCGACTGCGAAGAGAATCGTAAAGTCTCGTACCATCCGAGGGTTGGAAATCAACGCGCAATGTTAGGGTGGGGATTGTTTAAGGGTGGCTCAAATACCGAGCTTCTATTGGCCCAAAATTCAATGGGCGGAGTCAATCCTTAGGGGTGGAAACACCTCCCGTCATAAAAAAAAAGAAAGAAAAAAAACAGACGGTAAAAAATAAAAATAAAAAGAAGAGAAACGAAGTAGAATAAACGAAAAAAAAATATACAAAACAGAACAAAATCTACCCCGCAAACCCACCGAATAAATAGATTTCCCGGCTTTCCTGACTAAATGATTAACAGCCCCCCTTCCCCCTTCCCTATACCCTCCACTAACGGTAGGAATTTTCTCTCAGGTTTGTAGAAAATCTGAATTCTTAAAGGTTTCGATTTACAATAAGATCGAGTAATTTTATGTGCAGAGGAAAAAAAAATTGAAAGTATTAGTTCGATTCGAAAAATTGTTTTTTAGATGGTTTTTTTTTGGGGGGAGGGGGCAGAGGGGGTGGTGATTTTTTTTGGGATTTGATTTGAAATTTTTGTCACAGAAACAATTTTATCGAAATTTCGATTCGCGCGTCGACCGTTTGATAGGGGATGAAAAAAAGAATTGAGAAAGTTATTTTTTTTTCTGTTTTTACGGCGCGCGTCAGATTCCATGTAAAATTATAAAGTCGTTGTCGAATACAACATGAGTAAATATTCTATATGTTCCTATATATGGTTATACGTTATATAGTATGTTATATACGCGCAATCTTTTTAATTATGGAAACACGCTTTTGTGTTTCATTTTGTTTTGTTGTCAGTCCGTGCTCGCTATTCTATTCGGGGTTTTATATTATAACGTGGTGCAGGAGGTTGACGAGCGCGGGGGGGAAAAACCGACGGAGTTGGGGGCGCCAGGGTGAGATTGCTTTAGTAATGAATTACATAGCTGGGGGCTGTGTGCCTCTGCTTCTGCTTCTGCTTCTGGTTGGTTCTGGTACTGGTACTGGTTTCTGGTTATACCTCCGCGAATCTCTGTACCCTCTCGACTTTCCGCTGCAGTCAAATATACATACCTATACATATACCTTGTACGTATTTGTGTGCATATACTTACATTCGCACACCTTATACACACCTCGCGAGTCTCTCTTTCTCAAACTCCGTCCGACGACTGGAAGGCGCCAATACTTCAAAAACGGCAGACAAATCGCGTTTCTTTACCGCGGTAAAAGTCGCACCGTCTGATTCCATTATGGGTACCGTCCGATTCCCTACGCACCGTTTCTACTTCCACCGTGCCGTAAGACACGGGCGGAACGTGCGCGACCGTTTCTACTTCGTCCGACCGATGCGTGGATTTTTCTACTTGTACCTAATTTATCGGAGACAGGTCGACGTTTCGGTAAATTTTTTTTCGAAACGACGTTTGTAAATTTGAGTGTAGAATCAACTTCCGTGGAAGGGCATCCTTTATTTATTTTGCCAAAGAATATGTATCGAGTACAAAATTTTCTTGTTGAATTAGAAGAAAAGAATTAATTCCTTATACATCTCGTAATACGAATGAAATTATATACGAATCGCGTGGTTCAAGACGCGTTAATTATTATTTTTTTTTTGGTTTTTCTTTTTCCTGCACCAGAGTCTCGCTTGTTACAAAGTTTCCGCATTTGAATTCAGAAATTATTATTTTTTTTTCAGACGAATAAAATCTACGTTTTCATAGACATAAATTATTCAAAGAACGCGCCTAGCGTAGTTTTAAAAATTCTTTGATCTCTGACCAAAGGATTCCATATTTCATAGTTTTCTTCTTTTTTTTTTTGTTTTTTTGTCTGTTCCCTTTTTTACTTCTTGTATCATATACACAAACTCCTTATAGCTGCCTAGAGCATTTTACGAAAAATGAAATAAAGAAAAAAAAAACAAGAAAAAAGAACCGTTGCGGATTTCGTTTGAAAATATGCATTTTTTAAATATACGTATAGAATACAATAATGGCTGAATTTGTTTCCTTTATTTTTCATTTTTTTTACAATGCATATTATACTGACCTCGGCCATTGTTTAGCACACGTCGTTTATGTATACATATACGTATATGTATTATATCCGAAGTGAAACATTTTAGGGTTTCAACATTAACCCCTTGTACAAATTTCCTTTGCATTCATTGGACGGTAACAATTAAGTTCCCGCCCCTTTCCGCCCCGTACTTCAAATGCTTATTAATTCACCCCTAGGTTTCGGTGTAGGTATTAATGTGGTGTATATACGTACAGGGATGAAGATCGGAATAAGGGTTCACCGTATATTTCAGATTAAATTTTACCTCAGATTCGCCCCGCCCTTTCGTACAATCATCAAAATAATAACAATAATCGAACCGCAATCCGCTACATCAAATGAACTTACGAAAGGATTTCTGTTTTCTTCGTTTTTTTCTAAAAAACCACAGGAATTTATCCTGACAAAATTTTGTATTCGCATATCACCTGTATTCTTTGTACCAAAAATTTACGATCTTCGTTCTCTAACTCAACGACTCTTTCTCCCACGAAAGGGTTTTGGGGACTGAAAAAAAAAGAAAGAAAAAAATGAAAATGAAAAAGAATTCAATGAACGAATGAAAGAATCAATTACAGAGGAAAGACGTGTGGCCCAGCAGGGAAACGTGGTATAACGTGCGCCTGGCGGACGCGAGCCATTGTTCAGATCCGAATCAATCTCGTATATAGCATGAAATATATATATGTATATGTATAAAATAAACGGTATACATATATGTAATACATACGTGTGCATTTATGATTCCTGCATAGGTTAGCAGTGCAGCAAAAATCGTTTACATATGTACGTACATCATGATATAAAGAGGAGTTCTTTTAGAATAAGGGTCTTCCAGTTCGCGAGGGTAGATGAAAAATATAATAACAACAATAGTAATAATAATTATTATTGTTTCCCCGTTGCGTACCAAAAACGGCGGGGCGTGATTGACTCCTAGTTGGATTCCCCGCTAGATTATCATGTGTATTTTTCATCTCGCTATCCAACGACGCACAAATATTCGATTCAGACCCACCGGAATCCCTGCAGTGATGTACGTAAATGGAATATAATTTTCCCTGATTGGATTGTGGGAATTGTTCTTGGGGCAGATCATTCGTTTTTACCGTCATAACGAAAAAAATAATAAAAAGTACAAATCGATAGCGTTTTACAAAGGACTTGCTTATATTTTTGGAATTTGACAAATCATCGACATTTTGGGATGAAAATCAAGAGAACGAAAAAATTCTTCATAAAATTTAAAAACGAAAGAAAAGGGATGAGAAAAAATGATACAATGAATAACGGTCCGTTATTTTACATGCATATCTATTCAATTTTTTCTTTCTTTCTTTTCTTTTGGAAAAGTATATCGTAGAAATTCTGCCAATAATTGAAATAGGTACGTATAACTGACTGTCTACTGTAATATACGTAGAATATTACCTGTATGAAAATACACACGCTATCGTTATGGATTATATCGTAAGTTAGAGGATGTATAGAGGGATGAGAATAATATGGTGTACAGGTATGTATAAGTGCTGGAAATATGTGAATTTCTTTGTTTTTTTTTGTCTCCTCCTCTGGAATCGCTTCGGCGTTTCCTCCATCGGAATCGGAATCGGCATCGCCATCTCGCCATCGCTGGTCTCCTCCTCCCACCTGTTTTCCCCCCTTTTTTTTTCGTCTTTCTACATCACCGTCGTCTCTTCAGCAGCATCAGAAGAGTATAAGCCAGAAGCCAGAAGCAGAAGCAGTTTTCCTTCCTCTGCCCGACTCGCAGCAGATTCTTTTTCATTCGTATTATTATGGTAATGAAACTGGAGAGCACAAAAATGTAAAGGCTTTTGTCACTCAAGAATTGTCCGCCTGGCTGAGCTATTCATTGATTATATACTCATCCTCATCCTCCTACTCCGTTACTCAGATTCTCACTGTACATATATATATATGTATATCTATATGCCAGATATCATATACATATATATTTATGAAGAGCTTTCAACGGACCGACTATGAAACGTCATACCCGTCGCTGCAACTTTACAGATATCTACATATAAATATGTATATTATATTATATACTCGGCATTCCTACCATATGAAAGAAATGCTAAGAAAAAAAAAAATAACTGAATCCAATTATGAGGATTAGAAAATTCAGGGTTAATTACAAGATTGGCAAAAAATATGGGGTCGGAAGGCAGGGAGAAGGACGTAAAAAAATTTTGACCCAAAGTTACGCCATTTTTATGAAATAAAAAACAGGGGGATGAAAAAAAGTGCTATAGGTTGTCTAAATTTTCTCCCATCGAACAGACAATGCGGGAATATATGTAACGTACGTAGTTTGTACGTGTGAAGATCGTTGGTTTGTAGAAGTTGAAGGGTTAAGGGGGGGTGGGTATAGGTAAAAGCTGGGGGGAGGGGGAGGGGGGAGGGGGTTGAGTCGAGGATGAGAAAAGTAGGAGAAGGTGGTTTATGTATAAACTTAGTAGGGGTGAAGGAGGTTTTTTGTCTGTCTGTGTGTGTGTGTGTGTTTGTCGTCTCCATTCCACCCGGTGTGTTCAACGATGCAGTTTTAGCAGAGGTGTAAAGCGGAAGTTGCACGCACGGACACCTCCCGCGGAAGTATTTGAACTCGCTGAAAGATTTATGAAAAAGAAGAGCAAAAAAAAAAAGAGGAGAATAAAAAAAAAAAGAATGAATAAGAAGTGTAGTATAGGAGAAAGGAAGAAGAGGAAGAAGTAGAAAAGAAAGGAGTAGTATTATACGGTGTAGAAGAAGAAGAGGTTCATTACAATTATTACATGCAGAGACCGACTCTCACCTCTATATAGTGTGCTCGGAGCTCGAGCACATTGTTTAGAATCGGATAGGGAAGAACGCGAACGAAGAATAAGGAGTCGGGGGTGCGTGAAGTGGCAACCACCGTTAGAAGAGGAAGAGCAAAAAGAGGTGTATAAAAAAGAAAGAAGAAAATAAAAAAGAAAATCATGAAAAAGGGTTGGAGAATGTGAGGAAAGAAACCAACAGTATAACGTAGGTATATACTATACATGTATATATGTATAGAATATCGTGGAACATGTCGACCGTCCGATATCGCGACTTGGTGTACATGTATATACCCACGTATGTGTGTATTATATAAATATATATGTGCAACAACCTTAGTAAAGTAGTGGAAAAAATAAAAATAAAAAAATAAAAAAAAGAAGGTGCGAGGTTTGTTATTAAAAACAGTCGACCCGCGAAACGTTGCAGCTGCAGCATGTATACGCGTATGTATAAACTATTCTCGGATCTCGCTTCGTGTACATAAAGTCCGAATTTGTATTTCGCGCTGATGCTGATGCTGTGCAACTTGCATTTTTCATTCATTTTCAAAGACTGAAAATATACATACTGTATACGTGTGGGTATTAATTTTTATATCATTCACCTGCAACGCGGGAACAGAATTTATAACTCGCGTATATCGTCGAAAAGAAATTATAACGAGGGTTTTTATTATACGCTCGGACATTTTTCAACATATTGCGAGATCAAGACTACGTATCGAGGGGGTAACCGCTTGTAAAATACTTGGGACATACAATTTTTAAATGCTATGAAATAGTATGAAATGGTGTGAAACGGTATGAAATGTTGTTACGATATATATGACCTTGAGGAACATGATTCCGTCAAGTAAATCAAGTTAGGAATTAATCCCATCGAGACATCCTTATTTTTTCACTTTTTAGAGCGATAAATTAGCGATAATTCGATCTATTATATAGACAGATCAATTTAGCTCACAGATTCGTGTTCCTGAGGCCGAAATACATTCAAAAAGTGTCCTGGGATCGATTTTAAAAATACTTCGTTTTTGGCCCAAAAATCGAAAAAATCCAAAGAGGTATACCTTAGATTTTTGCCGATTTTGGGGTCAAAAATCGACATTTTTTTGAATCGTTCGCAGGACACTTTTCTTACGTATTTTGACCTCAGGAACACGAATCTGCAAGTAAAATTGAGCCATCTATAAAATTGATCGAGTTATCGCCAATTTATCGCTCCGAAAAGTGAAAAAATTAAGATATCTCGATGGGATTTATTCTTAGCTTAATTTAATCGACGGATTCGTTTTCCTGAGGTCAAAATACGTTAGAAAAGTGTCCTACGATCAATTTAAAAAATACTTCATTTTTGACCCCAAAATCGGCAAAAATCTAAGGTATACCCCTTTGGATTTTTTCAATTTTTGGGCCAAAAATGAAGTATTTTTTAAATTGATCGTAGGACACTTTTCTGACGTATTTTGACCTCAGAAACACGAATCCGTCAACTAAATTAACCTAGAAAAATATCCCATCGAGATATCTAGATTTTTTCACTTTTCGGAGCGATAAATTGGCGATAACTCGATAAATTTTATAGGTAATTCAATTTGGCTTGCAGATTCGGATTCCTGAGGTCAAAATACGTAAGAAAAGTGTCCTGCGATCGATTCAAAAAAATGTCGATTTTTGACCCCAAAATCGACAAAAATCTAAGGTATACCCCTTTGGATTTTTTCAATTTTTGGGCCAAAAATGAAGTATTTTTTAAATCGATCGCAGGACACTCTTCTTACGTATTTTGACCTCAGGAACATGAATCCGTCGATCAAATTGAGATAGGAATAAATCCTATCAAGATATCCTTATTTTTTCACTTTTCAGAGCGATAAATTGGCCATAACTCGATCAATTTTATAGATAGATCAATTTAACTTGCAGATTCGTGTTCCTGAGGTCAAAATACGTCAGAAAAGTGTCCTACGACCGATTTAAAAAAATGTTGATTTTTGACCCCAAAATCGACAAAAATCTAAGGTATACCCCTTTGGATTTTTTCGATTTTTGGGCCAAAAATGAAGTATTTTTAAATTCGATTACAGGACACTTTTCTGACGTATTTTGACCCGAGGAACACGAATCTGCAAGTTAAATTGATCTATCTATAAAATTGATCGAGTTATCGCTAATTTATCGCTCCGAAACGTGAAAAAATAAGGATATCTCGATGGGATTTATTCCTAACTTGATTCACTTGACGGAATCGTGTTCTTGAAGGTCAAAACATTGTGTAACAAAACATTTCATACCATTTCACACCATTTCAGACCATTTCATGAGCATTCCAATAGTATTTCATATCATTTCAAAATTGAATGTCCCAAGTATTTCACAAGCGATTACCCCCTCGCTTTACATATATACTATGCAAAAAACGTCGCCAAATTCGCTTTACTTTACTTTCATCACTGGTGTGAAAAGTAAAGTTTTACTTTCGTCACCAGTGTGGAAAGCTGAAAAATGCTTCACTTTACTTTCGTCACTAGTGTGGAAAGTAAAATGTCACTTTCGTCACTAGTGTGGAAAGTGAAAAAAAGCATTTTTGCACTTTCGTCACTAGTGTGGAAAGTAAATTTTTACTTTCGTCACTAGTGTGGAAAGTGAAAAAATGCACTTTTGCACTTTCGTCACTAGTGTGGAAAGTAAATTTTCACTTTCGTCACTAGTGTGGAAAGTGAAAAAATGCACTTTTGCACTTTTGTCACTAGTGTGGAAAGTAAAGTTTTACTTTCGTCACTAATGGGGAAAGCTGAAAAATGCTTTACTTTACTTTCGTCACTAGTGTGAAAAAGTATCTTCCCTCACTAATGAGGAAAAGAATTTTCCCTTCCTAGGGAGGTAATATCCTTTTCCAGGTAAAATCTTTTTCCGCACTTCATTACCAAAAAGATAGATAGGAAAGGAAGGGAAAATCCATTTTTGCCCTAGGGAGGTAATATTATCTCCCTAGTGAAGTAATGAAGTCCACGCGAGAATTGACCAATTTGAACATTTTTTTGAATTGATTTTCCTATGGTATTCCCATGTATTTTGATCTCAGGAATCCGAATCTGAAAGCCAAATTGATCTATCTATAAAATTGAGAAAGTTCTCGCCAATTTATTGCGCGTAAAAGTGAAGAATCAAGGATATCTTGAAGGGATTTATCTCTAGCCTAATTCAATTAACGTATTCGTGTTCCTGACGCAAAAATACGTCAGATAAGCGTCCTACAATCAATTTCAAAAATACTTCATTTTTAGCCCTAAAATCGAGAAAATCCTAAGCCTATAGCCTTTGTTTTTCCTCAAAATCTGGAAGAGAAGTCTACAATTTTTTTTAAACAGTTTTCTATGGTATTCTTATGTATTTTGACCTCAGGAATCCGAATCTGCAAGCCAAATTGAATTACCTATTTAATTGATCGAGTTATCGCCAATTTATCGCTCCGAAAAGTGAAAAAATGAAGATATCTCGATAGGATTTATCAATTTTATCGATGGATTCGAATTCCTGAGGTCAAAATACGTAAGAAAAGTGTCCTGCGATCGATTCAAAAAAATGTCGATTTTGGGGTCAAAAATGAAGTATTTTTAAAACTGATCGCAGGACACTTTCCTAACGTATTTTGACCTCAGGAACACGAATCCGTCAAGTAAATCAAGCTAGGAATAAATCCCATCGAGATATCCTCATTTTTTCACTTTTCAAGACTATAAATTGGCGATAACTCGATCAATTTTAGGGATAGTTAATTTTTCACTGAAATGGTATGAAATGGCGTGAAATAGTTGTGAAATAGTTGTGAAATGTGAAATTGTTGGGACACCTATATATCGAGTGGTTACCCCCTCGGTACGTATAGTTTGAAAAACTGCATTCATCAATCTTCATTCTTTTTCGTCACTCGATTATCTGAGAATCGATACAGACAGGTACGTTGAGAAGAAAAAATCAACGTATGCTGCACACACATCTACTCCAATATCATACGTAAAGCAAATCTAAAGAGGGCGCAGGATCTGAAAAAAAAAGAATGGTATGCATCATATGCAGTTTTGTGCAGATCTGTGCTACCTCTAGATACGACTGTAACGTCTGCAGTTTTCGGCACAGGGGTATGTATGCACGAGATGATAACGTTGGCGGTGCAGCATTTTGCAACGGTATTGTATGTAACATAAACGTGGATTTGCAGCGGCAGCCGCAGTCTTCGAAAGATAGACTTATACATGGAAGGGTGATGGTGGAGGGAAGGAAGAAAGTAAGCGAGGGGGTGGCCACGAGTAACAGGGTAGGAGTTGGGGGATGAGAAAAGATTAATCTAGCCATGTTTTGTAATCTCTCACGGTCTGGGTATAGATATATAATAACTATAATAAAACGCACGGGAGGGGGTGAGGTGAGGGGGTTGGAAAATTATAAATAATAACTATAGTGTCTCCGCGAATTGCGAATCGCGAAAAACGTGTGCAGAAAATTCTACCTGCGATACGTGCATAAATAATGCACAACCATGACGAGTATACTCAACTTTTTCCACATTTTTTCCAAATAATCTGAGAGAAAAAATTTAAAATAAAAATAAAATATTGCAAAGATATGTATATTACCGGTCGCTGAAATTTATACCTCAACTCTCATGTAAACTCGAATTTTGAGGAATACGTACTTTTATTTATGCGTTAACTTTTTTTTTCTTTCTCAAGGGGTTGAGGACCTCGATTAAATGAAACTTGATCCTGAAATGCCCGATTAAACAATCTTACCTCGAGATCTCCGCGATTAAGCATCTTCCGAGACTCGGATAAAGACCTTCTTCTTATCTATCCGAAAGTTAAATCTCCTTTCGAACTCTAAATTGTTTTTGGTCTAATTTTTTTTACAGCTATTGAAATTCTATAATTAATTGTATAACGAAAAACGGGAAACGCGGTGTAGTTCAAAAAAAAGAAGAATCGCGTGTAATTATTTTTAAATTGAAAGGTAATTTATGGGGGGTGGACTTTTTTTTCTGTTTGTGTGCAAAAATGAACGTATAATAAGTGCATGATATAAAATACCCGTACAATTCAGCCATCGTTATTCTAACGACGTGGAGATAAAGTACAGCGACGTATAGGTATATATACGGTTTAACGCTATGCGAAGAGAGAAAGAGAGAAAGAGAGATGGAAAATAGGGGTAGATATGGAGGCGGGGATCGAGCAGAAATGGAGATACGAGAGAGGAGGCGGGTAATGTGACTAAATGAATCCGCTAACGGGGTTGGTTTTACTGTAATGGAAGGGGTAATTAAAACTACCCTCCCGCAACGGGGAGTAGTACAGATACCGCAGAGGCCACAGGGCCGCATATAAAACGGGAAATCCCTAAACGCATTTTGCTAATTACCCAACGTATACTCATATACATCGCGAAACGTCAAACGTTCCACTTATCAATTATATATAAAAAGTTTACCAAATTAATTTAATTTAAATATCAATCGACACGATTAATGAGCAAAAAAAAAAACAAAACCTCATGTCACGTTCTACGCATGGGTGAAAAACCAAAAATTTCAAAAAATTATACAGCAAGAAATTCTGAACACGAAAATAAAAAATCCTGCTGGGCAAACAAGTTACTTGATTTTTGTTTTTTTGTTTTTCGATTATGGCCTCTTTCAGAATTTTTCTTTTCTCTCTCATCTCTTCACAGATTTTCGATTGTGTAAATTTTGAACTGAAATTTATTTTCTCTTCCAATCAGGTGCAGATAATTATTCATTTAATATTCACGATATTAAAGCGGCCCTGATTTCTCGATCTGCTACTACCAGCCTGCAGGGATTTGAGGTAGAATTACAATCTCCGTTTATATACTTTTACCTATAGAACTAATTAAAGAGGAACATTGCACTGTGTACACGTTCATCATCCGATTTTAATGTTTTTGTAAATAATTAAGCCGCACAATATTTTATTTTTCTCTTTTACCTTTTTCTTCGTTTTTTTTTTTTTACTGTATATATGGAGTATTTTCAAACAAAAACAGTTTCATTATGAATACGTTTTGCATTTGCTGTTAGTAGCTAACGGAGATAATAATTAGAATTTCTAGTGAGGAGAAAAAGAGAAGCGGATAACTTATAGTACGTTGAAAAAGAAGTTAAAGGGCAAACAGGGAACTGGCTTAATTCGGGTATCGTTTTACTACAGTCGAGTCTGAGATCCGGAATGTTTTTGAATGGGTGGTAGTTAGTTGAAGGATATCATAGAGAGAAGCTCATGCACAGGTTCGTTGTACGTATTGAAAACACGCCGACTGACCACAAGCCGAACGTCTTAGCGAGCCAATGGCGGCCTGCAGACATAGAGAGAAGCTTTCGTCCAATCTCTCTTTCTCTCTCTCTCTCTCTCTTTTACTCTTCGGATCTATACGTGTATACCATTCCTTTTCCTTCTCCTCATTTACTTCTCATCCTTTTGCACCCTTTGCCCGAGATTGGATGTGTTTAATTACTGGTGAAATATCGTTAATTACCCGGCTAAGCCGCCGCGCATCCGCCTTTCAATATCCATATACATACGGTATACGTTTATATCCTATATACATATAACTTAGGTCTTCGAAAACCAAAAGCTTCTCACAGCGAGGAGCCAATGTATAAGGAAACTCGTTCCATATATGATATGCATCATGATTTCGAAACAAATCCCTTTTTTTGGGTTTTTGTTTTTCGTTTTCTTGAAGTCAAATATTTTTCATGCTTAAAAAATGAAACTGATTTGAAAATCCAGATACACACGTTCTTTTTTGTAACCAGTTCTAAAATGTAGAAAAAAAACTCGCGTCCTGCAGGCTTGACTAATTGATCAATTAATTAGTGGATGAAAATTGGTTAGTATAGATGGGAGAATGCAGTATAACGGCGTGTAATCTGATTTGCTAGGCTGATACATACGGGTAACTGTTGAACAAGCTATCTGAACCTATCCGATATACCCCAGGTATACGATATTAGCATGTATATACATATATGTGTATATATATAGATCACCTCTACACACCTGATCCGCAGCATAACCGTATAACTGTGTTAGGAATTGTATGAGACGATTCGCACGTTGACTAGCTGATTAATTACAACCCCCGTACCAAACGCCCCACCGCTCCGCTCGACTCCACTCCACTCTACTCCACACTCCACTTCACTCCACTCCACTCCACTCCACTCCACTCCACTCTCCACGTTTCTCTCTCGACTATATCGATGGTGCAGCAGAGTGTGCAGGTGAGGGATGGGGTGGTAAGGGTCGCGGGGGTGGCGCCAAAAAGCACAGTACACCCTATATACACACATTATACATACAATATACATACGTATACTACAAGTAGATAATATGTATACATACGAGCAAATGCATATATATACATGAATATATATACATGTATATATCCGGGGCGCGCAGGATTTCGCATCACGGAATGGGACGACGGGATGATGACGGGGACCGCGGAATGGGATGGGAGGCAAACAGGATTCATTACCGAGCTGGTTTCGAAAGGGCTGCGGGGTAAAGGAAACGCGGTTGAGGGAAGAGGGGATTTGGCGGGGGCCGGAGGGGCGGAGGGGCCGTTTGGTACCGGACGGGTAAAACGGATTCATTAGCACGTAGCAGATGTGCCTCCGACGACTGCGCGCTCCGTTTCAGCTAGCACTCATCACCCCCTCCAACCCCACCGTAAAACCACCCCCGAACCCCCGAACCACCGACGGTAGCTCTTTCCCTCTTCGAACAAAATTATTGAAGCACCATCGAACAATTTTAGTGGGAGTTTTTCACCCCGTTCCCAAACCACCCTTTCCCCCTCGTGACGGTGATTGTGAGGATTTCAACATCTGATTCGTTCGGTGCAGGACTGACGAACTTCGAATTTTGTTGAACTTCTCTTTTTTTTTTTTTTGAGCAGGAAAAATCCAAAAATCAATCAAAGAGTCGAGCACACCGTACGCCATTTTTTTCCATTTTTTTTTAGTCGCTCCAAGGCACAATCGCTGGGTACTATAATTGATCTCTATAAAGAATTGAATGAATCTGGGGGGTGGAAACAAAATACGAGACAATTGATTATTTTATTGTGATTGTCACGTGCCGCGAAAAAGTCGGGAACCCTATTAAATTAAACGGGGTATATATAATCCGCGTCAACTCCAACAAGTTCTGAGCCTCGCTATACATCCGTTTTTTTTTGCCAAAGTATTCTCACGATTACGTTTACAAACGATTTTTATTTTTCATATGGTTCGTAAGTCTCGAAATAATCATTACATAGTTTTCAATGAATCGTTATAATTAATTTAAACATTCATTAAAATTTTTACTATTTTGTACTCAACATCTTCATCAAGGATTTCACGTTTTCGTTCAGTGATTATTTTTTCCTTCATCTACGCACAGATCCATCCCATATTATTTGGTCGGACACCATAAAAGAATCGAACATATGTGGATCACGTTTTACATAAAGGATTAGTATATTAGGGGATTAATTTTCATCGAGTTTGATCATTTTAGATATAAGCAAGGTAGTTCATTTGATTCATCCCCTTTTTCTCCTCTTCTTCTTCTCCTTGATTTTTCAAGTTCTTGTTTAAATTTTTTTTTTTTATTGAGGGGACCTGTAGCAGAAATCATTTTGAAAAGGGGCACGCTGTGTTACCGTTATATCTATTTATAGTAAATCTAAGGGGTGATCCAAAATAGAAACGAACAGAAAAAAAAAAAAAAACATTTCTAGAGTGGGCAGTGAATCTAATTCATGCGTTTAAAATACAACCCTACATAAAAACCCTCTCGGGGAAAAGTAAATGTAACGTAGATTAATCCGTTATGTGTATGGACACCGATCAGATGGGTGATCGAATGATAAAATTTTTCAAGTACCGAAACTAATCTCAGAAAATCGTTTACTGCAAACTTTGATTATAGATAATCTACGCATATAACATTGTCAACTGATCCGACGTTTCAGTATGGCTGGAAGTGAGGTGAATATAAATTTTCGAAAAACCGGAAAAAAAATAAAATTAACAAGTAATCAAAATTATACGTACACAGAAGAAACCAGAAGAAGAAAAGGTGATAAAAAAATTTTACGCTTAAAATTCCTTCGCGAGCACAAAAAAAAAAAAGGAAAAAAAAAAACATTTTCCATTTTTCTTTCCCTTGAGATGAGACGCTCGCGATCGACGCGATTTTTCTTTCAGCTTTGTACGGTATAGATATACATATAGAAGCTAGTATAGCTGCTTATAATTAGCAACAAAGAGTAGTTATATCGTCTTTTTTCTTTCGTTTCTTTTTTTTTTTTTTTTTCGAAACTCGAAGAGAAGTGAAAAGAGGGTTGATGCGGTGGTGGTGGTGACGGTGGTGGTGGTGGTGGTAGGTTGTGCGGTGAGGTGAGTTTGAAATATCCGTTTGTCTGTTTGTTACAGCAATGATGGCAAAGAGATTCCATGATTTCCCGTAATTTGGCCGCAATGAGCGAAGCGCTCGCGGCCGTATTCGTTGTGTTGAGTACGGTGTACATATAGGTATATAGATATATATAGAGGAAAATAAATACCCGGGGGATCACAATGGACTTGAAAGGTAGAGGTATTGAAAGGTCGTCGTTACGTCATCCGAAGTCACGGGGTCTGGGTACAGGGCAATAGGTTGAATTCATCGGCGTGCATCGAATCATTATTTCCATCTCAATTAATATTTTAATCAAGCCTCTATGCCGCGTTGTTCCATTTACGAACCGGGATCCACCCCCTGCCCCCTTCCCGCCCCCCTGCAACCCCCGTCCCCTACCAACGTCGAGGCCGACGCCACCGCGCCACCACCACCGCCGCCGCCGCCGCCGCCAATTCCTCACTCCAAAACCACCCCCGACCACATCGCGCTAACAAATCCGTGGAGAAACAGTAGATAACGCTTGATGCGCGCGGGTTACGCGGCGAGTCCGATTGTACCATTCGATACTTATGTATTAACTATTAGGATACGAAATCATCTTGTTCCCATTTTTTTTTTCAAATCACATGCACGAGAGAAATCGCGAATCTTCATTCACATTCTGCAGTTGATTTTTGCCATGGAAAGCTTGCGAGCATAACGATAAAGTGACTGATATATACCTCAAAATAAGTAAAGATGTCCTAGAATATTTTGCTTACGTAAGAAGCTTTTTGGTCGTTTAAATTTTTTCAAAAATTGCGCTATTCTCTAGGGCGGAACATAGGTCGCTGTGTATATGAGATGAATAAAAAAATTCTCATCAAGTTTGAGTAAAGTTACAAAAAACAAAAAGAACAAATAAATCAAACTCCGTTGGAATGATTTTTTTTTCCTTTTATTCTTTTAAAATACCGTTTGAATTTTTTCGTTGTTTTTTTTTTACCGAGGCTGCGTCCTAGCTTTTCGTTTTTTCAAGCCCTTGATATTTAAATCTCCAGGTAATACACTCGTGAAAATAAAAAAATTCCACGACTCACGAATCAAAACAAAAAAAATAAAAAAAAAAATGACTTTTTACGACTCGCGCACGCGACTCGCGCGACTCGCTCAGCCTGGATTAGCTTATTATTCTGTCCTTTTGTCGGCAGCTGTGGTATAAACTTCAAAGCTCTATTTCGCCCGCCCGGAATAAGGGAGGATATATAAGAGAAAAGAAGCTGGAGAGAAGAGACGCTAAAGTCCATCCCCTGATGCACATTTTCTTTCTCTGTCTCTTTTTACTTTTTGTTTTTTCGTTTTTTTTTTTTTTTGTTTTTTCATGACACATCGCCATACTATTTCCCTAACACTTTTTCACGCTCGTGAAAGAAATAGTCAATACATGGGGACTTAATGTATCGTTGGTCAAATAAATTATCTGCACATCCCGCGCATCGGTAGGAAATATTATATCCTGCATAACTATTTTGTAAAATCTATATCAAAATTGAAAGAATTTCTTCCTTTTTTTTCTTTATCTAACCGACATTTATCGTCAGCTATTATATAGATCCGTAAAATCTAAGGTGCGTTTTATGGGTTTTTAGTTTTTGTATAGATCAGTTTCCCCATTCGCCGTATATGCTGCACCTGTTGCACCTGTCTGGTATTATAGGGTGTGCATATACGCGCGCGTACATCGAGGTGTACCGACCAAAAGGTCTTAACCCACATATTTTTTACTGTCGTTTTATTAACAAACTCTACTTCGAATATCCAGCGATCGTTTGATAAAATTTTTAACAAAATATTTGATCATATATACGCGCTTTTACAGTCGCGATCGACCGGTATCTAATGTGCGGTCACTTTGTTCCTCATCCCCCGCTGTAGAGGCTTGTTTGTCGCTATTTCCTCTTTGGTATAGTTCCAGTAATTAATTAACGAAACTAACCCGACGGTATCGGCTGGTCCGGATCGATGCTTACGTGTACAGTTTTGGAATTTAACTCCTGCGAATACGTCTTCGTCGTGTACACGTTCCAAATTTCCCCGTTGAAAATTTCCCGACGTTGTTTCCCCGTTAAAAATAATTTTTACTAATTATGTAATATGCAGAGTGTAGGTATATATAATGATACGATAATGTACGTGGTAAGAAAAATAAATCTGTACACGTTAAAAGTTTGTTTAAAAAAAAAAAAAAAAAAATTAAAACGAAAAGTAGAAATCGCGAAAAGCGCGGCCCCGCGAAAAGCGACCATTGGATCGGGGTATAGATACCTATATATATGAGGCGAGGGACGGCGAGTCGAGAAAAATAGGGGGCAGGGGGGGGGGTTTGGGGTTGGGGAAGGAACAACAGAGTATATTATACAATGCTATCCAGCGTCCACAATCGCATATACAGCTCACAGTTCATTGTTTCTCGGTACCTACAGATGTGCGCCGCCCGCCATTGTGGCGCTATTGTGGGGGCGGGAGGGGTAGTAGAATGAAATGGGATGGGGTAGCGGATTGAGCGGGGAAAGGGGGAAGGGAGCGCCTCGAAAAGGAACATATCAATTCATTGTCATATCAGCACACTGCAGTTTTTCTTTCCTTTTTTATCTTTCTTTTTTTTTTTAACTCTTATTTTTTACGTTTCATGTGAGTTTATTTTTTATTTTTAATTTTTTCCTGTGTTTCGTATAAGGGCTGCAGGTTTCGCTACTGGGTGGCCTCGAGAAGACGATTCCGAATTGTTAACAAATGTCAAAGATCGCAACGATCTCATTCGCCAAATTGCGTATGCCATGGATTATACAGTCATCTTATCTGTGACGCGATATGAGAAGAAAGGCAAGAAAAAAAGATAATCAAAAAACGCGTATCCAAGTAATATAAAGAATCGTCAATTTTTACATATAGGGTGAGAGATCTGTATGTGAATAACGACGAGAAAAGAATATAGAAAAAAAAAAAAAAAAACTGACCACATAATTATCGTGCAAATTAATTATCTGTAAATTTGCACAATAGTCTATATCGTACCTGTGCCTACATTACCGGTAGCCGGTGCACCCAGTATATGTAAATTTTTTCTTTTTGCTTCTTCATTTTAAATACATGCATGCATCTGTTGCACCGCACAGGTATACCTGTGTATGCACACCTTTACGTTTACTTCATAATAACCGCAAAGTAAAATTGGAACATACGCGTACATTGTATACACGTATGTATGTGTAGATGCATACATAATATATACTATATAGATATATATGCAAATGCATATAAGTACATAGTCGCACGCAATGGGAAGGGGGTTGGTTTACGATGCCAATGGAAGGTGCGCGAGGGGGTGGTAATCGTACATACATAACGTGTACCAACTGAAGCAAGTTTCTGAAGGTATGTACAGTAATGCGTACATAGGTATAGGTACGTCGGTAGAGGAGCGACGTCGACTTCGTCGTGCGAAGGGGGGTTGGAAAGCTATTGCCGGCAAGCAGCTCTATACGTCGTTTGTACATATAATATGGCCACTCATTCGTGTATATATATCGTTGTACCGTGTTGCACTATATATATTTTACACATTATATATATACATATAAATATATACTGCACCGTACGTATAACCGGTGCCGCGTCTATATGCCTTCGTATTAACGCGACGTCGTTCCTGCCGCTGCTGCTGCTGCTGCTGCTGCCGCTGTGCCTCGGGCTTATTATATGTAGATATGTATCTGAATATCTTCTCGTACGTCAAAGTTATTATTATTTCTGAAATCCAAATGTCAGTCGGGCGCGGATTTCTATGAACGAGAAATATATCATATGACTACTTATGTGGGATAGGCACAGGTATAATACGTATAAAATGTGTATAGCTACTTGTAAAGCTATACGGAATTATTATACCTTCCGGCTACGG
Organism: Athalia cordata; assembly: GCA_963932425.1. Taxonomy (NCBI): domain Eukaryota; kingdom Metazoa; phylum Arthropoda; class Insecta; order Hymenoptera; family Athaliidae; genus Athalia; species Athalia cordata. The sequence continues at coordinate 7,013,618 of OZ010627.1, forward strand.
AAGCTAGACACGCCGCGTATTCTTCAACATTTTTTCTCTTTTTCCCCGCCATTTCTTTTTTTTTTCTCGTTCTCATCGTTAAATTTGCCTATCATACGTGTATTTTTTAAGGACATGTACGATCGATCTGAGGCATATTCGTAGCCGCGATGAAGAAAAAGATTCGTTGCAGTAGGAGGGAAATAAGTTTCTCAAAAAAAAAGAAAGAAACTGCAAACGAAAATTCAGTAGCGATTTTTCAATCTTCGAAAAGCTCAGTTATTCGATTTCTTTTTCTTCGAAATTGTCACGTCTTACTTGAGCCGTAAATGTAGTTATACTAATTTTTCGAATTTGGTTGAAAAGTTGAATGAGTAATAGGAAAAATAAAGAATATTCATTCGAACTTTGGGTCGTCATAGGTTTTAGTTTCATATTCGTGCAGGTTAGTATTAAACCGTAGAAATTGTTACTTGGCCGCCATTAAACAATGGGTATTGTCCGGCGTATCATTTTCGGTTGGATCTACTCATCCGCTATTTTCTCGAGTTGTTGGTTATCAGAAGAGAGAAGATAGATGGAAGATAGTAAGAATAAAAAAAGAGAGAGATAGAAAGAGATATGATATACACGGCGTTGAGTCTAACAAACAACTGAACTGGCGTAGTCTGGAGGCGAGCCTAGAGCGCGAATTGCGAATGAATGCTGTTCCCTCTTCGTTTTCCTGTTTACCACTAAGCTGAGTTTCGGCCTTTTCAGGGTCTCAGTTTTTTCTAGTTTTTCCGGCTTTTTTTCAGTTTTCCAGCTGGTTGGCGTATCGGAATATTTGGCCGGACAGCCTGATGCTAAACAATAGCCCATTGTTTCCACGGTTATACTGCTTATATGTATATCGAGGCTCGTTATGCGTCCCGCGCCTCCGTAACGCCGCATATAACATACGTTGCACATTACCCCGCGTAAAACTTCGCTTTCCATGTTCCAAATTTGATAACCTCCCTTTTTCCCTTCTCGCCTTTCTCGACGATGTCCTAAAGAAAACAAATTACATGGTATAAAGAAATCTTCGTTTTGGTTAAAATTTATTTTCTCCGTCGACGTTCGTTGCAGCGTGCGAACTCGATCTTCTCTGAAAAGAAAATTCTGTTGAAAATAAGAAAAGGGGGGGAGAAGGAAAAAAAGGATCGGGAATATAATAAAAAGGAATTACTCTGATTAAAAATAATGGAGCAATCTATTATAAGTGATCCTTCGAACAAGCGCCCGGGTAGGACGACGACGTCTTCGTCTCCTTATATTATAACTTTTGCAACGGCAGTATCAGCGAAAGAGAAATAAGAAGAAAAAGAAAAAGAAAGAGGAAAAATAAGCATTCGCTATTCGTAAAAATCGCGCAAAAACTCGCTTTAATAATAAAATGGAAACGGGGAACAACGTCTTTTTCGTTACACCGTTATCGGCGGTATAGGTATATGTCTGTGTGTATACCTGACCAAAAGAGGAAATAAAAGATCAAGTAGTAATCCGAATTGTGTGCATCTAAAATACCAATACAAATCCAAAATCCACGTCGATAAAATTCATTATACATGTAATGTTAACGAATACATCTGCGAGGTCAACGATGAATCACTCGTAGCATAAAATTCAACTTTTTTTGCTCGCTCAAAAATTTTACACCCCATCGATCGATCTTATCATAATCTACAGAATCTATCCTTCTTACAAAACCACCCCTAAAATTTTTTTTTTATAACCTACTCTCGGAAACAAAAAATTGGAAAAAAAAAATTAGACTAATCTCGCACACAAAAAAAAACGATCTGGTGAAACTTGCAAAATTCTTATCCCGATTCCGTTCAATTCTAAAATTTTAGAAAGAACAACAAAAAAAAATTACAAAAACAAAAAATAATATGTACAGATATAGAAAAATTTGTGTTTGGTATAAAGATATTTCATTTGGTAATGCCTTTATATACGCGCATCTGAGGGGGTTGGGGGTGGGGGGATGGGGGGTGGTGATGATTGTGTGTGTAGAGATGGATACCCACCATATACACGTTTGACTTATGCACGGTATATATAGGAGCGAGCGCGAGATATAATGTTGTATAGATGCGACGGGGAGAAGTATGAGTCGGCCCACGGAGTGTATCATGTAATCATATGATGACCGTATTTGTATACCGTAGTCAGTTGGGCGGTGGAGGGGGGTGGGGGCAGGGGGGTGGTAAAGGGGGATGGGTAACGTTTTTGTATAAAAACATATTTATCTGCATGTATGAATCCCTCGTTCGCGTACAATGGGGGTGGCACGGGGCGTCGGGCGCAGCAACCGGGGAGGGGGATGGTGGAGGGAGAGAGAGGAGAGATGAAAATAAAGGGGGATGAGAGAGAGAGAGAAACGCACGAGACGGGGGTACGTACGTACAGTTAACTCCGCGCACTTCCATCCGAACGGGGCGAACTATACGAAGCTTTTATGTACATGTGTGGCGAATATACAGGACTTACATATGTATATGTGTTATGTATATATACACACATACCTACTCACGCTTCATGTACCTACCAAGCTGCACATAAAGTAAAGTCATAACGTAATCTCTTAATGGGGGCACCAGCCACGCGCCCGTCCACGAGATGAGGCTACGACTATATGTGTTTGTATGTATTCCTCCTATATTATCAACGTCAGATTTTAGTACAAGGTATATAGGGTATAAGGAATTCTTTTTTGTACTTTCCTTTTTGGTTTTCTTTTTTTTCGTTTTGACTGGATTTAACTAACCTAGCGTCGAACCACGCGGGATCATCCTCCCCCGTGTCTTATTGTTGTTGTTATTATTATTATTGTTCGACTCGTTCTTGGATGCTTTATTATTTTAGGCTCAAAGTGCGTATCTCGACCGTATATAGATTTGAACCCCTCGAAATTCATGAATGAGAAAATTCATTTTTATCAAATATATAATTGAATATTGATCGTACAGTTCTCGGTTATAATATTTTTGTATTTTTAATATAAGTTGTAGAAAAAAAAAATTATATCGTAAAATGATATATACCTTTGGAATTTTTAAGAGAGATATTTCTTAATCACATTTTCGATCAGCCAAACGTCGGTGAATTGGAGATGGTCGGCTTGGATGGATAAAAAGTCAATTTTTCCCGCCTTATCCATCGCCTGAAGACCGAGGCGATCCTGTATCGTGAATGGTAACGAAACGGGCACCGTGAATGTCCGAGCAAAAAAATTGTGAGGAAAAAACAAATGCGAAATTACCTCGGTATAAATTTTAGATTCTTGGAGAGTTTGTAACTCGACGGATTGTCCAGGTTTGTAGAATCCAAACCATTCGGTTTCACGAGGTTGAACCATTGTGTCGTTTTCGAATTTTATCAAAACCAGTTTATTTAATTTTTGAAGATTTGTCTTGTAATCCTAATCAAAAGGAGAAAAAAGATTGTCAATTTTTTCATGCGCCATAGTTTTCGAATGAAAATTTTCAGTTCACTCATACCTCGTTTATCGTCAGTTCGTTATTCAGATCTGCAAGAAAAATGCTATACTTTTTGTACTCTTCCTCCTTCAATGGGTCGTGCCAGTATTGGGCCTGAACCAGTTTACGCTGTATAATCCTGAAAAATGAAGAAATTAAAATTTGTTCAGATGAAAAAAAAACGTAGATTCCAAACATCCGACGTCGCAATAAATTACTTCGTGTACGCTGCATAGTTTAACATTTTTCTCATGTAATCGCACAAACGATGTTCGAGTGATCCACAATGCGGAAGCCCATAAACTCCTTGATGCTGACCTCCGATTGATATCAGATTTTTCATTCCAGGATTCGGACATCTTTGCGCCACGGCTCGTCTGGTCCAACAAATTAATGAGTTTCCGATAACTGGTCATAATAATCATACAGTCTATTCCTACTAATTGTAAATTTAATTATTGTTCGAAATAAATATTACAAGAATTGAGCTCCCTGCGAAAATCCTACGGCGTTGTAACCACCCTGAAGACGAGTATCGTTCGCCAGTTGCTCGCAAACCTGAGTAACTTGATCGTTGACATTTCGAAAATAACTGTTCTCCACGTCCTGATTAAAAAAAGCGAGAGTTACAAAAATTATTGAAACACATTTTTGGCGTTTTTTTTTTGTTCTAACGGAGACTTCAAATCATCACCTCGATATCGGAATTTCCGATTCGTATCGACGTCACGTATACGCCGGGTAAATTCTGTTCCAAAATATTTTTTATAGCCCCAAGACTGAAAGAGAAGCAGCAGCTGTCACCTGAAGAAAAAATAAGTGTTAAAAAGTGAATGAAATTCTGCATGATTTCGACCACGGTCCGAAAAAACCGCGGCTCATGCTCAACGTACACTGGAGTAGAATTTCGAAGAGTATCTTTTTTACCGGCCGCAGCCATTCGTTACCGTCTAAGGTTCAAGTCTCGGCTGAAGTTTAATCAGGCAGTGATATGGCCCGATAAAACATGGCAGACTGATATCGTACGGCGGAGATGCCGGTGTTTTGATACCTAATGTTATGGAAAATTGATGGGAAAACAAGACTCACCCATTCCGTGCCAAAGAACTATGGGAGTTCGATTACCAGCATCTTCAGAGCTGGAATATTCGGCTCTGATTGTTATCAGGAAAGATAAGAATATCACCAGCTTATTAGCCGAAGACATTTTCTCACTTCTCGAACTTGTCGGTTGAAACTCACTAGTCTAAATGAAGCTTAGCGATCATTTCCTTTGTGCTCGTTCTCCGATGTTGTGTGTCAGGTTGATAAATTACAATATAAAAAAAAAAAAAAAAAGATTATGTATATATGTAGAGAGATATATAAATTCCTACAATTCCATATATGTATACATATGTACCGACTCATGTAGAACACAGACTGGTAGAGACGCTAGCGAGAATGATATCAAACTGGTCGTCTGTAATCTCGCGGTTTATTTAAAAGTCCTTAAATTACAGGATGAAAGGATTTTCGTTGAGACGGAAAATTAATAATCGTGAAAAATAAAAGATCAGGACCAACTTCGCATAGCTTTATGATTTTTTACCATTTTTTTCGCCTGGTGCGATTTCTGTCTTGTTCTGCGAGGTACGAGTGAACACTTCTTTTCCAAGATGTTATTAAAATCTAGAGGATAATCACCGTCACTTTATTAAAAAAAATATATATTTATATAACAATCATTAACAAATTACCTATATTCAGTTCACAGCGATGCAATCAACTTAGGTTTAACTAGGATTTTCAAATCTCCACCGACGATGGGGATTTAACGTATGATTTTGAATACCCCTGGGGTTTTTCTTTTATTTCTGTTTTTTTTTTTTTTTTTTTTATCTAATTCAATTCCACACAATATTTTATCTATACGAATAGAATCTATATAATTATTATAGTCACAATATTTGACCGTAGACACATTAGGTCACTGTATCTTACGCAGTCTTTTTCGCATGTATTATATACCTGTACATATGCATTTTTTTTTCTCCATCTATCACTTTTACGATGATAATATTCATCTTGAATTCTTCTGAAAACTTCAAACTATACATATTACATATTTAAAACGATCGCAATATAATTGAAAATAGTCTTTCGACTCTTTTTCACTATTCTTTGCACTACTAGCATAGAATTCTAGAACTTACAAAATATTTTGCATGATTTTAATACATCTTGAAATAAAATCTCGAGTCTAACGAAGACGTTTCAACGTGTGATTCAAAAAGTAAAAAATCGAATGAGTGGAAAAAAAAATTTGTTCTTTGCAGAATAACGAAGAAAAAAACTTTTGCTAACAATAAAATCTAACTTTCTACAATTCAGCGACTTCCCGATGATTCTAAGAGTCGTGAAAGAATTTTTTTCATTTGCTATTATTTCGGAAGATGATTCTTTCTTTTTTCACCTCCGAATAACAAATTTTACATGAAACTAACAATCTTCCACATATCTATCTTGTAAAACTTATGGCACAGATGAGTGTACAGTAAATATAAAAAACATGTTTGGTATTACGACTAATTATGATCATTTCGCGCGATTTAAGGTTTAAAATTAAATTGCGTGAGTTTCTTTCTTTCTTATTTTTTTTTCTTTTTGGCTTCACGGTTCGCGCTAACTACTTTAAAAACTTATTTATTAGTTATATTTACATATAAATTAATGAATAATTAATTGGATTTTCATGATATGTTATAAAGCACTTAAAGCATCGTGAATCACATTGCAGTATAATAAGCGTTTTCCAAATGAAGAAAATTGAAATTAGAAAAAAAAAAGAAAAAAAAATTCTTTAATCATCTCAAATACCTATGTATACTTATTTATCTGCGATTGCGGACTGTACTTTGCAATTGCACAACCATATTATCGCTTTTTGAAATTATTATTATCATTATTGCTTGTATCACTTTTTGAAAAATAGCTTTAAAAAAAAAAACAAAAAAAAAGGTACCCTTGAAATATGAGCATAGTTGGTATATCGACGGCTAATAAGTGATCCTGTAAAGATCGCCGGAATAACGTCTTCCATTTCTTTTACCACGTCCACATTCGATGCTTGCTACATCACAAAAACTATTGTTTAAAATATTGAGCCTTTTTTCTAGCCTCAAGTGATTTAGAAATCTGTCTTTTTTAGATCTACTGAAATGACCGCGACCAACGGTCATCCTTAGGGCAGCCTCTTCGTCAGCTGACATAGCGAATTCTTTGTCCTCTTCAGCATCTTCATCGTATTTGTTAACAAAAGGTTCGTTCGATTGACCGGCCGCGCCTCCGTTATCTTCGGAATCAGAATCTGAAAGAAAAAATGTCCAAAAATATATTTCGTTGGACCGGAAGAAAGCGAAAGAAAAAAATCCTAGATTCAACGTCGCGATTGAAATTTTACCAAAACATGATCCGGAGTCCGAAGAGCATCCGGAAGAGGAAGTCACGTCCCAGAATTGGGACTGAGGTCCCCGAAGCGGACTCGGAGTTGAACTTGGCGTCAAAGTAATGACGGAAGAAACTTTAACCGCTGATTTCGGATTGTCGGATCTGTTCGTAAGCAGAGTCGAATCGAAACTGATGGCGAGACGATTTCCGTAACGTTGACGACGTCTCGTGGAACGTTGTCCTTTCGTTTTCTCTTTAAAATAACCTATCGACGGTGACCTTTTCACAACCGACAAACAATGCAGGTTCGATGCACGAGTCTCATCGCCGTGAATTTTCTGATTCAAATCGACCTTCGGCGACGATTCGGAAGCCGCTAATTTTCCATCCTGAATACATCTGAAATAAGGTTGGAGGGAGAATTCCAATGTTAATTAGATGAATTAAAATTATTACCGCTATATTTAACAACGTCATTGACCGCTCGATCTATTTTTAGGGCCAAGGGTCGGGGACTCAAGTTCTCATGGTACAGTTTTTTATCTGTACTACACATACTTGAGGAGCGGATGATGATCGCAGTCTGGGACCGCTTTTATAACTACATGAACTTCTTCGTCAGTCTCACACGACAGCATTATACAGCGTCCAACCTATTTAACCGTTGACCCTCGATCCGTAATTGGCCCTTGCATATCTTTCTCTCCTTTCCCTTCCTTTCTTGTTTCTTTTCTTTTTCTTTATCCTCTTAAAGATATGTCTGGTTATTTAAACATCAAAGACCTGACATCTTTTTATCGAAACACTTCATAAATGTACAGCGATAAGGCTCCACTGAATGAATCCATTACAAAATATCCTGAGGACATTTTTTTTTTTTTTCAACAAATCAACGGAGACGTCGAACCAGAAATCATAAGTTTCGAGTATCGGTAGACGTGTACGATATCTAATTTTCTAACTTCAATTTAGTTTTCTGTTTTTCTTTTATTTCTAGTAAATGATGCAGAGTTCAAATTAGTCTGCATGAACTTCGAGTTTAACGAACCTTCGAGCGTAGATAATAAGGCATTAATTTATCGAATATCGAGGTCTAAAATTATCTCGTCCCTCAGGCGCAATGATCGATCCTGATTTCTCAGACTCGACTCCGTCCCACGTGCTAATAAAATTCATCATCATCCAGCCATGTAACCAAACGACAGAAGTTATGAACGATCAATTTTTTTCTTTTTCTTTTTTTTTAGCGCCCGATCTCTGATAAATATACGATCGATACAATTTTCCGATCTATTGACTCAGGCCGAGCAGATACTTAGCGGTAATTATCACTCGGTTACTTATTTTTATCTCTAATTATTTTTTCTGCGTATTCAATCAGGTATGCGCAACCGTACAGTTCACATGCATGTGCTATTCCGATGACTCTACATTATACCTATGTATATCGAGTGCTCGTGCACCCGACACATAAATGTACATAGGTATAAATACACATATGTAATAAACTATTCGAGATTGGCAACGAGTTGAGAAGAAGAAAAACTAACAACAATAATAATAATAATATGTAGAAATGACGTTGTACGAGTTGAATAGTGACGAATAGATTCGAACCATATTTGATTGTGAAAAATTACGTCATATCTCCGTATGATTTTGAGCGGGTGTATAAGCTCACGTGATTCGTCATTTCAACTTGTATTATATTTATGGGAATATAATGTGTAAAGTTATGACGTTTGGTGATCGATTTGTAAATCGAATTTTCAATAATTCGATCGATATTATTTGAACAGAAAAGATTTTTTTTTTAATCGTTAAATAAAATCGATCGAATCGCAATTGAATTCTGAAATAACTCAACCTTGTGCATTTATAATTAAAGGTCGTTAATGAACGATAAAATTTTTACGTAGTTTTGTAATTAAATATACAAATTTCAAGGAGGACTGGAATGCTGCAAGTACAACCGTAGAGCTAAACTAGGCATTGGAATGACCAGTTATCGTACATGCATTCGACTATATCCACCTGAAGAATTTTTCCGATATCTTGATCGATCGCTATTCGAAATGAAAATTGATTATTATCCAGAGGCTATGATAATCACAAGGATAACTTCCGCAGCCGATAATTGCTCCGGGTTGTAATAAATAAATTTTTACGTTTACTCGGAGACGTTTTGAGTAAAAGTGAACATTTTTTCTTCTCTTGTTTCTTATGAAATTCGAAACGATTCGGAACGCTCTATTTTAATAACCGTTAAATAATAGTAATTGAAAATAAAATAATAAGCAAAAAAAAAATAAAACTAATTCTTATACACGATGGCGAACGGGCGAAAAATATTACGTATACACATGTAGGTAGAGTTAACATAAATAAGTTTCGCAGTAGCTGTTGTTTGACACGTGATCAAAATACGTAAATATCTTACGTTGTATATACGTGATTTTTTTTTTTTTTTATTTCTTCTTCTTTTTTTTCTTTATTCTTATTTCTCATCTTCATTGGTTCTAAAATTAAGATCGTGTCGTCGTAGCGAGTGCAGTAATAAATAACCAGAGTATTACTTGCACCGTGTCAATTGTCTATATAGGGGGTGAATTAGTATCGCTTATTAAAAAAATTACCATACGTTATGTGAAAAATGTGAATTATTCATTCAATCAGTCAATGACAATAAAAATTGATCTCTCGATGAGATGATCAGTCTTTGTTTTTTTTTCTTATATTTCTTGATACGTGCATATGAATGCAAATTGTGAAGAAAAAAGAATGTTATGTAAAAATTTTCTATACGATCTATAGGAACGTCGGTTCACGTGCACCCAGATGATATTCTATAGTGATATAATAGATAGTGTTTGTCGGAAATCTCGCGTGTAGGTATACATGATATAATTTCTATTTACCCATATACTATATATTTTTGTTATATGGGTGTGGTGTCGATATATAGCTTTACGTATCATAAAAGAATTTAAATGTGGTGGGCGTGAGTTGGTAACGCAGACGCAAACGGCACCAAAGGAGAGACTGTAAACCCAGACGACGACTACGACGACGACGACGCCGTCTCACCGGTGCACGAGCACTCAAAAACCGCGGAATTATATGCGAACTATGACTATAGATCTCGTGTTATGTTATCCTAGATATATTTAACTTCGTACAGGCGATTCCTAGGCACGATGTATTACATCAATTTTCAATCATTATTACAGACTCTTCTTTTTTTATTTTTTTCTCAAAGAGAAAGTTTTACAAGTTTCATAGTTTCGATCCATTATCGGTAAAAGTATTTCGAATTTTTATTTCGCTTCGCAAATTTGTGACTTTTGACGATCCGGTGGTTTTGGATTAAATTTCACGTACTGTATAGCTAGCGATAATATTTTGGTGTTTGAGATTACAAGAGATGGTTTCGAGTTTCGATTCACTGAAATTACCCATACAGTTGTACACCGCATACACATGCGTCTTGTGCGTACGTTGTAACGATCATCGTATGCCAGTGCACGCGTACTCTCAACTGACCGAAAGATTCAACGACGTTCCGCGATTCGGCGCCACTTCCAAGGCTTCAAGTTCTTTTTCAAGATTTCAAGGTCTTAGGTACACGGCAAATAAATGACGCTATATTTGATTTAGATTTTTTTCTTTCTCCTTTGCTGCAATGATCGCTCCGTTTAACGATCCCGGATAAATCTTATCATCGACTGCAGATATTCGATCGATCATATTTATCACTTCCAGAAGAAAAAATGATCAATACGGACCTTCGGGGACATCAAACGTACCGCGGGATCTGATAATTCATTGACTCAAAATCTTGACTAATCGGATAGCGATTCCAACCGGCAATGACTTGCGAAAACTTGAACTAACAACGTTACAATTTGCACATGGTAAAATTTGTGATAAATATTTTTTTTGTCTTTCAACAATCGGCAGATAAGAACACGCATCTGAAGATCTTTCGGAACGTTAGATCTCGAAGAAAGAAAAGGGGAAACAAAAATAGATTCAGTGATGCAACTCCTTCGTGTGGTTTAATTGACTCTAAGGATAGCGGTAATGTTGCAGCAGTCCACGTTCAATTAGCTGGTCTGTGACGACGGGATAACAAAAAGTGAATAGAACAAAAAGAAATGAGAAAAAAAAGGGGGGATAAAATAAAAAAATGAAACACGAAGAATCGAGGCATTGTAGTACATGCCGTGACAAAAGGACGTTTGAAATCACTGGAGCGATCAGTGAACACCGAGCGCGCGTGACGGCGTACATCAGTCTCCATATAGGATTTATTTTCTTGGTTTCTTTTCCGGGGGCGTTCAAACGATCAATGGTCGTCCTTCGTTTCTGATACTCGTATATATACTTGTTACTTGAAAGTTTTACATTCTATATACAATGTTTTTACATTATATACCTACATGTATTTTTAAATTGATTTCCGCACCCAAGAAAACCGTCTAATGTTTCCCCCCTTCGAACCAAAAGAAGCCAACAAACTTACGTTTGCTTTACTTTTAAGCCCCTAAGTACAGCTAAGAACTGCAGATGGCTGTGATATACGATGGATCATATTTTACGTAACCAAACGGATCTTAAGAACGAGATCGAAATTTTTAATTCCTGACAGATTTTGAATGATAAGAAAATCGAATATCATCCCTCATCGTAGTCATTCGTTGACTATCTGCAAAACCATATGAGTGACCAAGAACGTAAATTTTTGGATACCATTTGCAGGAATCATGCGAACTTAAAACATGTACAGTACTTAGGTATAGGTACATCTATTTATTCCTGTATGCACTGGACCCAAAAAGTCTTGTGTAACAACCCCGATGTGTGGTATTTTTAGTTACTTTTAAATTTGTCACCAGCTACTAGCGCTCCACCCGTAGACCCTGGAGCTCAAGTTCAAAACAACAAATTAACAAGCGCGTTCTTCTTTTGTCTTCATCTTTTAAGAAACTTACCAGCACAATGACTAGCGATATTTATATTATCACATGATCAGCGACGCGTCGCATTCGTCTAATCATCGGCAAATCATCTCACAATCATAGTTAAGAATTTTTTAGCAAATTACGTTGCGGAAAATTTGGAGAAATTGTATCGAAAAAATCGATCGTTAACCGCAACGCCGTTCCAAGACCGGTTCGCTGGCGTTCGGTAATCGGTGACTGTAGAATTTTGTCGCTGATAAAAATCGTCCTCAACGATTGTCAATGTTTTGTCGTCGTTTTCGTTCAACTGATAGATCGAGCTGATTCAATTTCGATCTGTAAATTCATCTGGATATGTAAATCATTACTCGCGATGTTCCCTCATTAATTTTTCGTCTTTTCTTTGCCGGCCATGTAATGCGGTCTTCCTCATCCTCGACTTTGACCACATCTCGGTTCGAGCTGATAACGAGTTGACCATATTTGGATTACTGTCTTAAAAAATCATCGCATTTTGCAAACGAGAAATAGAAGTAAAAAAAAAATTTCAAAACGTGATGTTATTACCTACATGTTCGTTCGTACAATATTTGGATTTGCAACTCACGCTCGCGGCAATGAGTATCTTTTCTGATTGTCAGTGGAGTTGAGATAAGAAAAATTTTCACATTATAGGATAAAAATTATGCTGCACATATTTCTTTTTTTTTTTACTTCCATTCGAACGTTTCTTCCGCAAATGTACAGTTCGACCATATTCATAACATGCATATATGTATAAGAGAAAGTCGGCGGTCGGCGAGATCGTAAACCTGGATGAAGGCGAAATAAAATATAAAAGAAAAAGAAAAAAGAATTCTTCAAGTCACGATGAACACAATCCCTACTTTCCTCACCTAGTTGATAATCCCTGGTACCTACATAGGTGTGTAAAGTCTGCAGGTTATGTGTAGTAGGCTAAACTCTGGATTATCTTTTTATCCTTTATCGATCGACGATTGGTTCGGACTAGATTTGGTTTTGTTTAAAAACATGTTTTCAAAATTCAAAGATTGTATGGTAGTTAAATATTCTATCGAACGATCAATGACGTTTAAAAATTGATTAACTCTTCGGTGGGTTACGAGGAAAAATTGATTCATCGAAATCCCCGTGCAACGAACCTGTACTGAGGATCGAGAAGTCTCTGGCAATTCCAGGCCAACTGTATCGCAAGGGAAGCGAAAGTGGACGATACGACTCCCATGGTCGTCCCAATTGTCGTTGAGATGACCGGTTCCACCTTCGTCGAATATATGTTCTTCCGATGTTTCCAATATTAATTTATTATCACAAAATTTGGACTCAGCACTTTTGCACACAATTTACAAAACCAACTGAATTATCAGTTATCACTTTCCGAAACTGTTCAAATTCCTCGCTATATCCTTATTACGTAAATCACAATTTTCCTTATTTATCTTCTCAAAAAATTTCTTCTCTTTAATAAATCCTCGATACCTTTTTCATCATCGGATAACTTTTCATTCACACAATCTGCACAACTCAACACGTTGACTGTACACACAATCCTTTCAATATACTTTCAGTTTCTTGACTTTCATTTCTCACAATCAAAAAAATTGAGAAACGAAAAAAGAAAATGTTTTTCAACGAAGATGATAAGTTAAATTAAAATTACGTTTCTCATTTATTTATTGTCGCACTTATCAAATGTATAAAATGAAAAAATTGTACACTGTAGACGATGATTAGCGGGCTTTTACCAGCGGTGAGTCGCTTGAGTGCCGCTTCATGTACGTCAACTCGTATTTATATTCCTTACACCCCCCACTACGATATTATAATATATACCGCGACACACGTGGTCCGCGTGCCTCACGGGTGCATGTTTTTCCGCTATTTTGTACCGACGATATTTTTCAAAATTTCAAATTTTTTTTTCTTCTTTCTTTCTGTTCCCATTATCTTCACATATAATTATAAATTTTTAATTCCAATTATCGAAACACGCGCTATCAATGACCGTACCGATTTCTTTTTTCTTTTGTTATAATTGTTTTTTTTTTTTTTTTTTCAACCATCTACTAAAAATAGGTAAATTATACATCTAACGAAGGAAAAAAAAAAGTTTTTTCTTTTCGCCATTTTTGATCCCAGGACACGTCCTGAGAACGTGATTTTTTTGTTCACTCTAATACAGATTTTTTTTTTTGTATTCTTCAAGTCTTTTTTTGTTCCGTTTTCATTTCGTAAATCGTCCATGCAGTAGGTATGCGTGTCACGGATTAGCATAAATGTTTCACAATATAATAATTGTATCTATATAAATTATTGCATATTATTTTACGTAGGTATATACAATTTTTGCTGTTTATTCTTCGCGAAGCGGCGTGCAATTGTTGCCATTCTGTTTTTCTCACTATCCAAGTTTTTCCTGACTCAAATAATAAGTTTTTTTCTTAAATATTATCCCGTTAGAATATTTTTTTTTGTAAAACATTTCATATGTACAGAAAAAGAATGAGTACGTATGTCTCGCCGCGTGTGCGTGAAAAATTTATTGTCACTAGATTAATTCAACGTGCGATATGATGTACAGCGGTACTATTCATGTGTGTCTAAATGACGGGCGAAAATTTAACAATGTAAGATAAAATTAGACGGAAATTTATGGAGGTCGATATAATTAGCAACGGCATATATTATAATTGTATTTTCCATTTTTTTCTCATTCTTTCTTCCGATTTTTCGTCTGATCTTCTTTCCAAGTTATTTTTCTCGATTCCGTCGTCTAGGGGATACGATGATTCGCAGGTCAGGGTCAATGTAAAAAAATTACGATCTCAGAGATGAAAATAATTAATTAAAATCTTACACAACTTTGCTGTGAGACTTAGAAATATTATATCAGTTTGTATAAATGATTTAGTTAGAAAAATAAGAAGAATAATTATACACACGAATTTACGTCGAAATCTCAATTATCAGCTGAGCTTCTGACCTTTTTCGAATGGCGACGGAGCTTTTTAGAAATTTTTTTGATAACCACTATGTAGAGATGCGTGCTACTCTAATTTTGGAAAAAACGACTGACGGAAACTTGTAGTGAAGAATAAATGATTTTCTCTTTTTTCATTTGGAACCTGAATTCGAGTCTCGAAGACGGAAGTTTTGAAATTTGAGAATTTCGTTCACGATCTAGTGGCTTGAATTTTCAAACTGATTTTGAAATGCATTCTACTTTTAAACGTCTAAGCAAAAATAATAATTCGGCGTACACGTCAGCAGGTAATTATAATTTAACAATGAAATATCTAAACGATAACTAATTACATTTAGAATGAAAAAATAATTCTCTTACACTTTTCGTTGATGAACATATTCATTATAATAATTCATGACGAAGCAGTCCAACACATAAAATTTGTACCTACAAATGACATGTATTATAAAATATTCCACGCTTACAATTCAACCATTTTTTCGTATGATTAAATTTTAACGGTTGACATAGGCTCGTAGTGTGAACGTTCTATGAATGAGTAACGAAGTTGACCGTAATGAGTGCGCGAGCACTGAATGATCGAGCGAACAAGGTGGGGACTGTTCGTTTACATTTACTGACCATGAAAATGGAGCAGCTATTGATTATCCAATAGATATGAAATACGTAGCTCGTGAGTCATTTGAAAGGAAAAAATACTTTCGTTAAATATGAACCTGTGATATCAATTGTTATGAGGTTAAGAAAATTAACGTCGTACTAATTCTTATGATAATTATCTGGAAAAAACGTGTTGGCCAGTATGTTTGCATAAATAATATTGGAAAGATACGGATGAGGAAATTTTCCGAAATATTATTCATACATTTTGTTATTAAACATATATTAATGTTTGTCCGAAGTATAGATATTTCATTATCATCGTTTGAATCTCCGCATTTGTTTTCCTTGCGGCAGATGAGAATTTAATAGTTAAAAAATCAGCAGAAAAAAGGAATGACGTAAAATTAAATTAAATTAAAAATTGACGCTCGAAATCATTTCCATACTCATATCGTCGTGTACCAGTTTAATGAACTTCACGTATTATGCGAGTTTTTCCCTTTCTTTTTCTTTCCAAACATTGTTTAACTCGAATACTTACTTACAATTAACGGAGTTACTCTCACTAACTTAAATTGATTGTATTCAGTTGATTTTTGTTCGATTATTTAAATTACGTCACATTCTGTGGTCGGATCGATTCAAAAAATTTATCCAATTTTCATTTTCCTCATGTTCGACGACTCCTCTGATTGTGAAAAAAATTGAGTACAGGGTGCAGTTGGATACGATCAAGAATATGATCCAATCTTATCTCTTACACATGAACGTAAACGCGGCACTAATTGTGCTGAATTTTTTTATTATGTTAAAAATATCTAGTCTATTCTATACCTGAAGGACGCGTCTATGAATTTTTGAGAAGACACCGACCCGAAATGAAGAAATACAAAAAAAATAAAAAAAATACCTCAAACCTTTTACGAAGAACGTTTGTTCAAGGTGTATTTTTATATCATGTCTATGACACAAATTACGCTAATTACGATGATAAAGTGAGACTTGTTCTCGTGAGATAACAATGATGGTTATTGTGCCATTGTTACCTACAGATAAAAATAAAAAATAAAATGAAATCTGGTACCTATAAATTTATTTATTTTTTTATGTTACTTTTATTTCTTTCAGCGTACGATTAATCGTAAATAAACTTTTAACTGAAAAATCACCCCATGTATCAAATTACCGAAAGAAATAAAACAATTACAATTTTTATCAATCAGATCGATAATGATATTCGAAATTCTATGAACATTCAGATGATATAAATTGAAAAATATCCCGAACGCAGAATTTTTTCTATTATCAAACGAGCAGAGCTTTCAAGTTTGAGTGCAAGTTTCACGATACGTTGCAAAAGGGCGCCACTGAGCGAGTAAAAAGTGGAGTGCGCTTTAAACAAAACACGATCTGTTGGTGGTTTTTAGAACCAATCGGACCGTCGAGCTTGCTGTTCTTCTCGTCGTGTGCAGCTTACAATATATCAGACATCTATATGAATTTTACTCCGTTCAGTAACGCCATCAGTGGAGCTTACGGGGACTAAGAAAGCCGAAATCGATATTTCTGTTTTTTCGAAAAGAAAAAAAAAAAAGTTTAAACTTTCATTAGATTGTACCGAACACAAGGATTTAATTATTTATTGAAACTTGTCAGAGAATGTCAAGTTTGAAAGAGTTAAGAACGCTGTAAATGATTTTTTTTCAACTCCGCGCAGGATCCCATAATGATCACATTTGATTCTTTTTTATTTTCCTCTACGAAGATCGACGAGAATCCTAATCAAGAATCAGGTTTTGGATACTCAACTAATTTTTTTCCTCCAATTGATTCAACAAAAAGAAAATAATCGTTAAACAAATATGTTAATCTTTATCGCGCATCAAGCTTCTCAAATTGCGAACACCAATCTAATTAATTCAAACAAAAATCCTCGATCTCTAGTTTGCATAAATTTAGATACACAAAAATCTTTTACCTTCTTAGCTGAGTTACAACCTTTCAATTACAATCACAATTTATTTGTTTTTTTTAAATTAATTAGCAACTCAGCGGTAAGACAGATTTTGATTTTTCGGATCGCTCTAAAAGAACCTTGCGTCAATTTGTTTCTTCTCTTTTTATCCTTGACTCGAAAAAAAAAGGTCATGCATGATGTAAAAAGCGTCGTGTTACACAAGAAGTCTTGTATTTCCTGCTATGATAGTTTGAAAGTCGCGTTTTACGGGGTGGCCGCAGGATGGAGACGGGAGTCTAGACACCGTCTGCATCTGAAACAATCGCCAGTCGCAAGCCCGACGCTGTACCCGCCACGTGCTTTACAAATTTAAAATCCATCCAACGAAACCGGCTAATAAAAAACAAAAAAAAAAATTTCCCACCCGCTATTAAAAGCTCGTTCGAAGGCCCTTTCCTTTCCCACCCTCCGCTCCCACCAGATAACCGAATTAAAAATACTTTTTCATATAAAATCATCATCATTGTCAACATCGTTATTATTAATAACAAATAAATTTTTCTACACATCAACATCGTAACACGTGGACACGTTATTACATACGTATATATATATACTTACGAGGCACGCATTACATAAAAAATGAAAACAAGTTAATAAATCAAGCTAACTATTCAATATTATCAAAAACTTTTTGAACAAAAACGAACCGATGAGACTTTTTTCGGAGTGCGGATAAAAATGAAAAAAAATTAATTAAATAAATAAAAAGAAACTTTACGCGTACGATGTAATATTGGAGTGAATTTTCAAAAATACCTTACAATACGGGACAAAAATTTAAATAAAATTTCAAAAAAAAGGAGGAAAGGAAAGCGGAAAATTCGCAATCTGTAGTAGACGAGGCGCGCGTTTGCTGATAAAACGTGTAGAGAGAACCGAGGGAGAAGAGACGAGAAGACGCTGCAAGATATTCTCAGTTCTTTGTGGACAGTGTTTAGAAGAAGTAGATTTGAACAATGTTAAAATAAAACTTGTTATAAATTTTGACATTCCTACACCCAACGATATAACGATAAGTCGAAATCATAACAACTGTCGATAAATATTTTGTAAAATAAAAAAAGAAAGAAAATTTATACACCTCGCTTTTCGATAGTGGAAATAGTTAAAAATAAAACCCGGTTCACATAAAATCGTTTTTACGCATACAGATAGGTATTTGTATAGAGAATAGAGGGTGACCGAAATAATTATTTACTCGGTGATATAAAAAAATTCCGTCGCGTTATAATATTTAACTCGATTCTATCGTTTTTTTTTTCTGGATTCGCTAACGGGTGTGTTTTTTAAATTTTTGGACGTAATGAAAAAAGAAGTGAATCGGAAAATTATCTCTTAGAAATTTTGTGGACAGGGTGCGGATGTTCGATGTGTAACGTGTAATACAAGCGTGGTAATATGATCGTTTTCCTCAATTTTCGGTACGAATTTTAACCCCAAGTTGGTTGAATAATAATTTCAAACAATTGACGATTCATCGAGTTCATTAAAAGTTGGTTGATTAAGTTCCTTAGAAAATCTCGGATTAAACGAACGTCATATTTTCTGTAGACGTTATAATCAAAAACTTGACTTAGAGAACTGGTTCCTGAGTGTACACGTTTCTACTCTTATGTATAAGTAGATTTGTACCAAAAACAACCCACTTTTCGACCGAATTACTAAAATTAATGTACAAATATATACACATTCACACAAATACTTATAAATAAAATAAATCGACGTTGCGGAGTTGCACATGCGGTACCATAACGCGAATATAACCGCGTCGTGTTCTAACGCTGTTTCTGACAGCTTTTCAAAACTCATTTCATATACCGACAACTTCAATTTAAACTGTTAGTAAGAATAAGACTGGGGAATGTTTTAAAAATGTGGCATAGGTAAGAAAATTTTTTTAATATTTTATCTAACATGTATAATAATTTCTGCGTGCGAGAACTAATTGTAAATTTTTTTTTTCTCAAATTAGCATGCGTATTCTTTTTTTTTTTTTTCGTTTTTCAAATCTCCTATGAATATGGAATTTTAAAATATCGTATTGAAAAATGAGTGAAAGAAAAAAAAAATCTCTAATTAGTATCACGTATCTGATACTTTATATATATATGTCGCCTTTTTTTCGGACGTTCTTAATTATGTACACACGGTAAGAAGATCGATGCTTAATTAGCGCGTTATTGCAACCTTCGTTTGCTTTTTTTTTATTCATCTTTTTTCTTATTCTTATTCCAATCCGCCCACTACACAGGATATTAGGCATTATATTATTACATCCAAAATGCATAGCACGACTAACTAAGGTGCAGCAGAGACCCGCTTATCTTCACAGATTATACTTTACATATCCTTAAATAAAACATATACCATGACATAACACATAATCGAATATGATCGAATTAGTATATACTTAAATGTAAATTATGCATATGATTGGCCGACATACTTCGGAATTTCAACCACGAAAATTATTCATGCATGTAGTTTTTTTTTTTCTTTATGATTTGATTTTATTTTATTTTTCAGAGAAGGTTAACGTAACATATGTATATGCGAGTGTTTATGTAATGATAAATTTCAAATCGCGAATTTACTATCGATCACATATGTACATAATTACATATATGTATATTATCTTTATAGTTACTCGTATAATTTGTACAAGCGACTGAAAAGAAAAGTGATAACAAATGAATAAATGAATGGATAAAATATGGGTACTTAATCACGTGGTATATACACAACACAATTGTTATAATTAGGTATACGATGGTCATTAATTATGTATACATATATACCTACTTACATTCATCTATATGACGACGCGATCAGCTGCTGCAACTCTTTTCTTATTTGATACGGGTTATCGAACGGGACTCTTGTAAGTCCCAACGACGGATGGACGGACGAACGAACTTTCCGGTTTATAGTCTTATGTATATACATATATACATATCTGTATTATATACCTTTATATATATATATGTACATATAATAAAAACAGATTTCGTAATCGGGAGGAATTCGATTCATTCATTTTTATACAGCAGAGACGCGTGCAGGTTAACTACGCGGGACTCCAAGTTTTTCGTCCAATTTTTTTAATCCAAGTTTTTTTTCTTCTTTCAACACACGTTATACCTGCAGGTCAAGATATAGTTTGTCTGGAATAAAATATCTAAACGCTGTAATACGGTCGAGATTATTCCGAAAAAATTATTATCAAAAAATTGGGTTTTCCTGGAGAAAACTTGGAGAAATCTTTCGATAGCACATTATATGGTCTTTGTATTGAAAAACTCGATCGAAATGCATTCATTATTAATACAACGATAATAATAACGATAAGTTTGAATGACGGCGGGTCGATATTCGCATATTATCGTACTCTATACACACATACATATGTGCACATATATGTACGTTTGTAATAATGAATGGAATCTGTTTTATATACAGAGCGCTGATTTATTAAGAACATTATCACCGGGCTGCACTGATTATTTTCACTGCAGTTTCCGGACCCAATAAAACGGATATACATATGCACACGTGCATACGTACGTGTGCACATATGATACATAAAATTTGAATACTTAGAATCGCGTTCGTCGGTTCAATTTTCAATTTGATCGATATCATCGGGGAGTCTAGATTTAATTGTCGGAAGTAATGCGCTGAAAAAACTATACATATCGCTGATAATAATTTTATTACATTCTAATCAATTTTTTATCCAACTCCCTAATATGTAGTAATAAAAATAACTTCGGAATTAATTATTATTTTTTTTTTGTCTTCAACTGATTTTTTTTTTCGACTCTGTTAAATAAATTTTAATTAACGACAAATCGGGTATATAAAACACATATAATGAGACTGGATGATCATTACGTCGTCCGTACGACTCGCCTATGTTATCTACGCGGTCTGTTTAGTTTTTATGGTGAACATGATCTAGTATATGGAGTCTGTGATGTGATCGCGGTTTTTATCGGAATAATATTATTTGTTCATTTTATTTTCTCTTTTCATCTTTTTTTTTTCCCTCATTTTTATTTTCCCCTCTTTTTAACACTTGTCGGTAGATTTTCTTATCTATACAGCTTCGTATGTATACGAATATAAGTAAAGTACGATACGGTCGGATCTGACAAAATGTATATTATTATATACATTCGGTTGTACGCAGAAACAAATTATTATCGCTGCATAAAAAAAAAAGAAAAAGAAAAACTCAACTCGAGGAGAAACAATTTCATTTTCAAATAATTACGCCGGTTTTTTCACTTTCGGTTTTCTATCGAATCGTACGGAACAGACAAGATGATAAAATTTATACCTCGACGGTTTTCTGGTGTTCTCATTTTTTTTTTGTTCTTATCCTCGTTTTTTAATTTTATTTTTCTTCCTAATCTTTTCGAACCGATAAAATGTAATATAATGAAAACTCGTTTCATAGATTAGAATTCGCGTGTTAGCCGGTACAGTTGAATTTTTTTGTTTTTTTTGAAAGGTGCCTTTGCAGAGATTAATATACTTAAGAATTTAGCATACGTATATCATCTCGAGAATATATTTAAAATAATCTGCGCTACGTATAAAGAGTTGAGTTTTGCGAGACGTTCCAGATGGCTACGAGGAGAAAATAAAATTTGCTTTTAATTTTTTCTTTTCTTTTTTTTCGAAGCAATAACTATTTTTTCTT
The DNA here is from genome assembly GCA_963932425.1 of Athalia cordata. Classification (NCBI taxonomy): domain Eukaryota; kingdom Metazoa; phylum Arthropoda; class Insecta; order Hymenoptera; family Athaliidae; genus Athalia; species Athalia cordata. The sequence continues at coordinate 7,035,834 of OZ010627.1, forward strand.
TCGTCTTCTTTAATTTAACGCGCCGTTGAGAATAGCTGTCGTGTATATTCGTTGTATATGAAAAGAGAAGAAGCGATTCTCGTTGATTTTTTCGATTCGTTCAACTCCTCGCATTCTAACTCATTTCCTCCTTGTGAGTCTCGGTATCTTTTCCGACTGATAAAAAATGACCGGCTTTGCCGCCGCAAGTGAAATGCAGCCGCAGACTATCGCCGCCGTCTAGGTCTCGTGCATCCTCTAAATTAAATAATATATATAATTTTTACCATCTGCATATTCTGTCGTGAAAAGCGTACAATCAAACGCGTTTTACGCCCACGAATTTATGCACGGTATAAAAAAAAAAGAAAAACTGAGGGAAAAAAATTAATGCGACTTAATTAATATCGCAATTAGCCGATCGAAATCTGAATGATCAAAAATTAGTTGGGAATTTACTTTTGTCGGAGTATTCCGATAAAAAATTGTAGAAATTCGTTCGAATTAGCCTTTGATTTCATGGCCAGAACTTGTAACGCATGTGCGTAACATATAATATAAGAAATTATACATTATACGCGTGTAATAGGGAAGAGAGATGTAGAATAAATTTAAGCATTCAGGAACGCGAGACGGTGAGATTTGACCGTAGAAATCACGGTGCCTCTCCATCAAGTTGACTGAAGGAGAAACCGTTTATGAGTTCGCATAACCCAAAGGTCTCTGACTCCCCATATACGCATATAAGTTTAGGTTACGACGATGTGTTCCGGGCCCTTGTCACTAAAAATTTTTTCTTCAAAAGACACTAAAAAAACCGAAACCCGTGCCAAAAATCTCTGTCTTCTTGTCCTCCATTTATTTCATTTTTTTTTCCCTGACCTCCCTCTCGCTTCAAATACAACTTTGAAATAATTGAAAACTCCTCGATTTAAAATAGAATTATTTTGAAAAAGGAAAAGGAAAATTTTAAAGCTTTTTTTGCCGCGAATCTTGTTATCACGCACGCTCTTTTTTCACCCATCTACTTTTTTCCCTGGGTAGTTGTTTCACCCGAGATTCTGAGATTCCTTTCTTTTTTTTCTTTCTTTTTCACTTTCGTCTTTATATCGTATAAAATTATCCCATCCAATTTTTCGTTATATCCATGCACGCGATGACTCGTACAGTAAAAAAGGAAAAGGTCGAATTTCAATTCAAACTTTATCAGAGGTAATACGGGCTTCGTACCAACATAACGTAATGAAAAATCTGCGGATATGTAAGAAGGGTTTTTTTTTCAACGACAATTTTCATTTTACTATTTTTCGATTACACATTTTTTTTCTGTATCTGAAAATTTTGTATTTCTAACGTTTCGAATCTGCGATACGTCGCAACAACGTATAACTAATTATCGGATAATGTGTAATATGTTTTTATGTAATGATAAATAATTATACCGATAATTTATCGAACACCATCAAGCGATCGGTGCAGATTATGAAATCCGATATATTGCGCCAGGACACTGCAGGTATAACGATAAATGTATCTAAGATTCGTAATTCAAAGGAGCATGCGAATAAGGAAAAAAAAAGAACAGGAAAAAGAAATTAACGACGTGTTATGAGGATATGTATCATTTGAAAAATAATTTTTTTTCTTCTTCCTTCTGCACAAATGAGAAAACCAGTTTTTATTACATAAATTTAACCCGTAATTTACGCTGTATTTATTTTCTCAATTACGATATATCTCAAGAAATATCTATTGGACTATTACATATGTACATCAATTAGGTGTTATATGAATTATGAAAATAACTAACATGGCGTCTGTGAGGCTAGGCGCCACATAATTGATTCCATGAATTGAGAAATTTTTTTAAAAAGCCATAATAAATCATTGTTTTTTCTCTAAACTCTAACAATTGATTAATTTATTATCGCTTCGATCGAACACTGCAAATAATTATAATTATTATTCCCATACGTATTATATTTGAAAAATAATTTGACAGTCGACGACCATATACGAATGTATTTACGTATGATATACAGATATGTACCGGAATGTTGATGAGACGCGATGATAAAATTATCATAAATTTGTCTTCCGTTTTTTTTTTCATTTTCTTCTTCTTTTTTCCCCATTGTCATATAACTCGTATTTTAATATTATTTATGGACGTGAATATTATAATGTATATGAACGCTTATTGAACTGTGTCGCGTCGTTTCTTACGAGTTTGATAGCATCAACGAACCGCGCCGAGTTATATTATATCCGCGGTGCAATGGCTGATGGTTATTTTTGGCACTGACTAACTTCAGAGTTACCGAAAAATTCTTGCCCTCTTATGTACTACGTACGTACGTGCCGTACGTTTACTTACATATTATACGCACGGAGGCCAGCGTAATCGTGATTAAAATACTGAAATAAAATAGATCATGTATGAAACAGAAACCATAAAGATGATGTTAATGATCATATACCAATCTTTTAATAGCCCGTGCAGGCGCCACTTCATTTTTTTTTCTTTCGTTTTATTTTTATAGAACAAACGAAACGGCTGGCTAACGATAAAGCGTGATATTCTTCATGGTCAACTAGACTCCAGACTCAAGATTATAGTAATTAATTTATAGCAAATAAAAATTGAAACAATAATTTGCCTCGAGAAATTACGTAAATCCCATATGATTCCTGCAGATAAATTACAACGTGTGATTGATGATTTTTTCAATTATAAGAAAAAAACGAAATTGTTGTTCAAAAAAATTACAAAAGTCGTAAATGATTCTTTTTTCTTTCATTTTTTTCATACTTCAAATGTCATGAGTTTTCATGGCGGATTTGCAGCTGTAGAAAAAAAAACAGAAGAAAAAGTAAAATAATCATACTACCAATTTAAATGATGTCGTCAAAAAATTCCCTGTTTATTTTGTAAAAAAATTAAAAAAAATAGAATAAATAGTTCTTTTTTGCAGAATCTTTTTTCATTCGAGGATAAAATTAATGAAGTTAAAAGAAACGGTAGGTTTTATTTGAGAGTGTAAAATTTTAAGGGGGCTTGTTGTACGGTTAATCTAAATAATTCTCGGGTGATAACGTCGACGCGTCGAGGCGGATAATTCGTTGTAATTTGTACATTTATTTAGGGGGTTTGGGGGACATACATATACGCGTTAGCATATTAACATCGTATACTGGTAGGCTGTGTGGAGAAATAAGAGGAGGAAAAATAGAGAAGTAAAAAAGAAGAAGTGAGAATTAAGCGAAAAGCGCAGTTTTATCAGCGATATAAATCAGAGTCCAAAAAAAAAGAACGAGAGAAAAAAAAGATCGTTGATTCGTTTCACTGCATATTCGCGTGTGTGAGATGTGGTAGTAATAGAAGTAGAAGTAGCAGCGATAGTGGTAGTAACAGCGATTCGTTTATTCGAATCTAGGCGAATAATGGAGGGCGTAAAGGTCGCCGACAAATCACTCACTTTGACGAAACGAGATCAATCTGTCGAATTCCTTCACAATTCTTCTACAGCAAAAACCTCCAACTCTCAACGTTATATTATACGCATTTTTAACGCCGCAAATATCAACGCGATCGTATTTCAACAATTATTTTGGTTTTACTTTTCAAACTTCAAGATATCAAAAAAAGTTACTTTGGAATTTCATAGTCTTTTTTCTGGACGTTCCTACTTTTTTTTCGTGTCTATCTAATTAACTCGAAGCACAATTATTTTCAATTTTTTTAAATTGAAATTCTCGAATCGAAAAATCGAGATCGAGAAGAAACACAATCGCCCTTTTGCAAACCGTCTAGAAGGTATTTCCCATATGACGATATAATTAATATTTACATAATTAACGTAAATTTACTTAGTCGACGTTGCTTGTCACGTTCTTGCCAAATGGTCGCGTTACAGGATGCGGATGAGGATCGTTTACGTTTATACCATAGCAACGGCGGTGGCGGTTTCCTATTGTTTTAATTGCATGTACTTTAATTGGCCGTAGTAAAACATTTACATACACACATAGGTAAGCCTGTAGTTGACCCGAGGTTTGATTCTAAAAGGTACATGAGGTATGAATTACATATTCAAATACACAATTCTCAAACAAATTTTTCTCGATGAGCGAAGAAAGAAATGAAAAAAAAAAGAATAAGCAAAAAGGTGAAAATCGTATGAGAACAAATTCTACTATTTCGTCTTGTGCACGATTTTTTCGATCGATCGCAGTAGGGTTATAATTTAATAAAACCCAATTAATTAATTAGTTTCAGCACTTTGGTGGTCATCTCCGCCGCACTGTCTACGGTCCAAAATCAGGGATTCGCGGATCTATTCGGAGACAACAAAAATGGTGAGTAGAAATTACACCGGAAAGAAATTTAAAAAAATTACCAGCGGGCGCGAAAGGCTCTCACGATATTTTTGTGTGGTTAGATCTAATCAACGACGGAATTTAATTCTTTAATTTCTCCAAATTGAAGAAACGAACTGTGTATACATATATATATGTAAAAATCTAACTAACACATGAATACCTCATAGAAATATATAAATGTAGCCTAATTTTCGGGCGGCAGCCCGCATAGAATTTTTTACTTCAATTTTTTTCCCTCATCTATCTAAATTATCATCATTTTTAAGAATTATACCGAACATTATATGTATTTTGAAAGATGACTATGATACTCCGGGACGGTTCAATGGGAAACCAAATAATATACTCTCTGGATACTTGATAAGGCAAAAGAATGCATGTAATTATCAATTCGACTGAAATTTGTCTATTTTTTTTCTATAAGGTTTCTCACCCAATTTTAGTCGTATCTTTTCTCAATTAATTTTATCATACTTAGCCAGTGAATCGAGTCGATCTACGATGGTTTATGAAATTACACATGTCATTTGATATAAATGAAAACTAGATCGCAGCTAAAAAATTTCATCAGTATGTACCTACAGTTGCGGAGCTAGAACGAACTTTGAAGCTCCCTATAACGCATGTATAAATTATGATAATTACGTACATAATCACATAGAAAATCGTAATCAATAAATCATTGCTACAGTGTCTGCAATCGATCTCTGCATATTACATGCAACACGTATACCGATCATGACGTAATCATCGACGATTGAGTTACTGTAATTCTTATATAATCTATAATCCTCTGATTTTTTTTTCCCATTTTTAATATCGTCATTGATTTTTTTATTTCGTGTGCGTTTATCGGTATGAACAAATAAATAAATGAATAAATAAATAAATAAATAATGGCGCATTGTTTGCTTTTGTTAAAGGACACCGCTCATCACACACACGCTGCACATGTTGTCTTTTCTTCTGTCCCTTCTCCTCTCTTTTTTCCCCCCCCTTTTATTCATTCATTTATTTATTTAGTTACTTATCTTTTTTTCTGCCTTTCCTTTTTTGTTCGTTTTATTTTTTCCGTTCCGTTCTATTTGTTTCTCCGTAGAGCGTATTATGCTCCCAAAGCCTCCGTTGATCTCGTCACGTCTCGTTTTAAGCTTCTTCCAACAGCTGGTTTTATTGGAAAGTATATACATCATATACTTTTGTTCTTTTCTCTCGATGTCATAGGTATGTACATATGTATAGTTTATAAGGTGAGTACGTACAGAAGAGTAAAGGATTTTTAAATCAACGTTAAAATCACGTCGCACGTTTAAATTTCGAATTTGAAAATGAAGTTAAAAAATCTTGTAAAATTGAGACGAATTTTTTTTTTATCTCACAATCAACTATCGAACGGTTTCAGTGAATTATCTCCAATGATTATGATAAAAAATAATGAAAGTTAATTAACATATATTTATCTTGTGAAATAAAAATGTCGCCGACGGGTATATATCTGTTAGTTTTTAGGGCGTTGTCCCGATGGTTTTAGTTGCCGTTAGAAATTTAACGTTCGGTTTGTGCGACACGCGGATTCCTTGGTGAGGTGAGGTGAGGTGAGTTGGTAGCGAGTCGAAAGCAGAAGCTTCGCGCTTATCAGGGAGGCTGGGACGAATAGCTCCCACAGGATAAGCGATAACGTTCATCCCCAGTTCTGCCCTCATTTGTATCTCCTCTACTTTCCCATCTCTCCTACAGGAGCACTCTTCCAACGTTTTACTTTTTTTACCCTCCTCCTCCCTCTTTTTCTTCCTCTCCATTCTCCCTCTTCTTTCTCTTCATTTTTCAACCCGATGAAAACGACTTTCCAAAATCTGTTCATTTGTAAATTTTGCTCAAAGAAGAACCGAATAAAAATAGAAGCGAAAAATGTTATATTAGTCTTTCGTTTACTACTTCTTTTTTTCTCTCAACAAAAATATGATGCCCATGTTATAATAATTTGCTTCAAATTTACTTTTTTCTTTAACTCTTTCGCGTCACCGAAACGGGTGGCGATGGCACAAAATTTTCTGGTCATGATGTCGTTCTCTGCCTGTCGTTGATGTTCGTTTTTTGTCTCATTTTGGTTTGGTTGGTTGGTTGGTCAGGAATGCACGAAAACCGCTTCGTCATACGGCTGATCCTGGACCGCGTCTAATCACCAGATGCTTCAAACTCCTTATGGGTGAAGGAGTAGAGGTTGAGGATGAGAGGAACGAAAAATAAGGTCGTACTCCAGAGGGAGACAAGACGCCCGCCCAGACATTTTCTCACAGACAACTTTCATGCTCATTATAATATACGTTTACATTATACACGTATCACATGCAATACACACGACGGTGCGGGGCTTCTAATCCACATGCAGTTCGATGAACGCGTTTCCGCACGATTTTTTCTTTTTACTTTTCATTTGAAACAAAAATGCTCACACGATTCGATGAACTCGTATCGCCGAAATTATCCGTGCGATTTGAAAAAATAAAAAACGGCGAAACGAAAAAACGCGACGATTTTTTGATAAATTTTATCATTGCGCGGTGTAGAAATTTGTGGGGAAAAATTTGGGGACGATCGAATCTTCGAGAAAAACCAAGTCGGACGAAAAAGGGAGAGGAAAGAAAAAATAAGTGCGGAGGTGAGAGAAGAAAAAAATAATAAAATTGAGTAAACATTGAAACGCGCGGTTTCCCAAAAGACCACTGGTGATTATTTGCGATATAGGTAGTTGGACGTGCGGATGGTGTGTGTATAGGCATTAGGTATATACGTACATCGGTGTTAAAGGGAAGTCCGAAAACGATCATGCGCGTATACGGATAGGTTCGATTTGAGAAGCTTTAACTTTGACCAATTCACCGTAACGAACTGGCATTGCCCTTCCTATACGCAATTTACTATGAACGAATCCGCGCGGTCACATTCTCTCTATACTGTGGGTTAAACGAATTGCATTCGGGTGTGTCCAACGATGATGAACTGTGAATCCGGTAGTCATTATATATACTATACACACCAGGTTTTTTATTTTCAACAATTTTTATACAAACCTCAACTTCAAACGCACGTATTTCCAAGAATATTATGTCGAATGAAGAGTCTTTTTTTTCATCATCATCATAACGAAGTAAATTGCGTTTTTTTCGGCGAAAATTAATAAATCAATCGCGCCACATATTTTCATCAATCGAAGCAGACGATCCAAAGGAGAAACGGTTCCCTTCCACTCTGAAAATAAAATGAAAAATAAATCGCAGCAAAAACGAAGAAAAAAAAAAAATGAAAAATTTCGTGTAGGATACGTCGTAGTTACCATATTCTTGGCGGATTTTTTTACAGGGCTACGAGATTCGGTTTCGGAAGAGATTTTCCACGCGTTCCGTATACATACCTATAGGTTGATACATTTCGTAAGGTCCATTTTTTATTCTCATTTTTTTTTTTTGTTCTGCTTCAGGGAAAATGGATGAATGCGTAAAACGAAAGACAGAAAACGGACGTATAAGATATAGATAGATAAATAGCATATACGCATATGTATACATACCATATAGCTGTATGTATATATTACGAACCTCCAGAGTCGCAGCAGCCCTTCGTCCTATTCCCCTATTCCTTTTCCTCCGTTCTTCCCTTCTTCCCTACTTTGTTTGTGTTTTTTTTTTTTTTTTTTCGTTCCCGCTAAAAAAATAAAAGGTTTTATCTACAGCCAAGGAGACTTATGGAGACAATCACGATTTTACACGAGCTCTGAATTTCAAGCAGTCCTCTCGCGTGTCATATCCGTAAGTGGGAAGAAATCTCGTGGTGATATCCTGAAGGAAGGGCAAAAATGGGGGGTGGAGAGGAATCGCACCGCAAAAGTCTATACCCCATCTGTAATCGTGTATAGATATTCCTGTACGCATACCACATATTTTCCCCATGGGAATCCCCCTCTTTGTTTTGGATTATCATCGGATTATTTGTATACCTCATACGTCTTCTCCGAGCTTTTTTTTTTTCTTTTCTCTTCCGTCTTTCTCGTTTCATCCCTTCGTCATTTTGGTTTCCTCAGTATCGAGTCATGTAACTGCGAAACAATGAAATTTGTTTTACCAAACCCGAAGCCGAACAGATATTTTTTTTTTTGGCTCGATTCAAATCGAGGGATGATTTTCATCGTGAAAACGCTTACTAAACTGTACGTAAAATAGATTTGTAGTTATAATTTTGAGAATACAGGAAATTTGGGCGGCCCTTAACCTAAACATACGTATAACTGGACTTCAATTATATAGTCCTAAGCAGTTTAGACGATTTTCCCTCTTCATTAAGGTCGTCCCTATTTAATTAAAATTCAAACGCACACATAATATGTGTGTTACATTTATATAGGGTGGTCATTGTAAAGCTCGTTTTTTAATCGAGAGTTCAAACTTGGCATAGTTCTTTTTTTTCACGTGTTCACGTAGGATTAAAAAATTATTTTCACAAGGACCACGTCGCTGTATGTATAAATAAACATACCTATGTACACACTATGTGTATATCTATTGTACTCTGTTTCCGGATCTGCACCAAGATAACCCTCAGCAAATTTTCTGCTTCCTTAAATCTTCTCACCCCTCCAACCCTTCGATATCTATATAAACAAGACAAAAGCTTATGTGGTAAACTCACACATAGGTGTGTATAAAAACATACATATGTGCATATACGTATTATCCCGTAGGGGAAGAACTATCCAAGAGTGCTGCAAACGCTCCTGAGGGACTCGAGGATACAGATAACTATATACATCGGGTTTACACATGTCGCATTTTATCTTCTGATATAACTTTCAACTTCTAGTACGCAGTGAACGGCGGAACATTTTTTTTATCCTCTTCATTCTCCTCTTTTATTTTTATCTTTCTTCTATTTTCTCGAAAACGGTTGGAGCGGGAAGAAGTTACCAGGTTTTCATGAACACAAGTACCAAAAATCACGTGCAGTTGAGATTTTTTGCAATTTTTGGAGCGAATAATTCCAGATTCTAGATTACAATGCAGTACAATAGTGCAGTACTAGTAATCGAATAAATATGCATGACATCCTCGATGTGGAATGCGTATATATTTTAAAATAATACATCATACTATGTGGTCAACCGCACATAACTTGATTACTCCAAATTACAGAAAAAGCTGAAGAAATTCTTGAAAATTATTGCGAAACAGGATAGAAAGAATAAACATTCCGGATGTGGTTTATGGTTAAGCCTTGATATATATCACTGCACGTAACGTAAAGCATCGCAGAGATTTTGTAGGATGATATTAATAATTATTTTTAATTAATCCTATCTAAAAATTACATAATCCCGTTCGTATGAAAACAATCAAAGAGCTGACGCGCGTATAGCGAAAGAAACGCAATCGATTCATAGGTCAGTTTCAAATCTGCATTTTTTTCAAATAGTTTCAAATCTGCCGGAGAAAAAGGAACCTCTTGTATGAAAAAAGAATCGTAAGTCACGTCAGATTTAGCGAGAATCATAAAGACGATAAGAAAATGTAGGTTTCACGTACACCCGCAGTAAAACCGAGTAATGAGCGTGACCGTCTAATTGTAGGAGTGCTTATAGAGATAGACACAAAGTTCTAGCCTCGGAAACACGTCATCTCAAAGAAAGAAAGAAATGAAGAAAGAATGCGAAACAAAGAAAAGTCAGTAACCCCAAGTCGCTGTTTCACCCTTAGAATTATCTGCACCTCTGCGGCAGGTAAAAATAAAAAAAAAAGAAGAAGACTTTCACGCCATTTTGAAAAATCCGTTTTCTTCCCTTATTTCCATCAAAAGTTTGTGTATGTAAAAAATTTCTTTTTCGAAATTCGCAAAATATAAGTACAAGCTGAATTGAAAAAAAAAGTGAGGAAATGTGAGCCCCGCGCCATGTAGTATATGGATAGTAATAATATGAAGTTGGATGTACAATATATGTGATGGGAAAAGGAAATGATCCTTGGTGATATTTGGTCAAGTTTGATCGTAAAATATGGTGGAGGTATAAATCTGCGAGAAAGAAAAAAAAAAAAGAGAAAAAAAAAATAGTAAAAGGAAGAAGGAAGAAGGAAGTAATCGGAGGTATAGATCGTACGTAACGTACATCCACACACATACGTGTACGTATATATGAAGAGTTGAAAGTAGCCGCATTACCGCGAAGAGCCCAGGGGTCCGATATGACATCTGCGTCTGCTCTAATAAAACCTTCTCGAACGAATAAAAACACAGTAGCTCCTCTTCCGTTCCGTTCCGTTCCGTTCTCTACTATTCTATACTTTTGTGGTTGAATCCCCGCGAGGCAACCGGCTATCCTCTCGTGCACCACCGCCTTCTACCGATTCCTCGCGCGGAGTTCGCTGGAATATTCTGCAAAAGCTGTCCGAGAAGAAGAAAAAAAAAAGTAAGAGAAAAAAAAAAAAACATAAAGAAATAAAATAAGAAAAAAGGAAGAAGAAAAAAAGTTGGGAGAAGAAAGGGAGAAGAAAATTCGAATAAGAGGAAACGAGCAGAAGGAGATAAGCTAAGCTTAAGTTTATGGTGCTGAGCGAGCAGGATACACTTCACTCTTTTTTCAAATCTCAACCATTTTTAGTCTAGATATATTCACGTGAAATAGGTAACCGTATAGATTGATGGTTTTTTTTTTCATTCTCCCTTTATTTATTTGGTAGTTGTTTTTTTTCTTTTCAATAAAATTCGCTTGTTCTTTCCAATCTCATCCAAGAAAATAGAATTTCGAAAATCTGTGAAAGTTCATTATTCTGGAATTTTAGATAATAAATATTTTTCACCCTTCCGTCGACATGGCGTTCGAAATAAAACTATTTGAAAAAAGTACACCCCATCGGTTTGACGAGGCAGAAGTGAATCCCATTCAGTCCAGCGAGGATGGAAAAAAAAAATTCAATCCTTTCGAGTGTTGGTACAAATGATTCCACGGTATGTGATAAAAGAAATTTTATTCGATGCCCCATAGTAGAGAGAACAAAAAAAAAAAAACAGAAATGGAAAGAAAAAAAATTTAGAAACTCAAGAAAAGACGAAGAATCTGTGCAAACAATTACTCGATAAGAAGAAGAAGGTTGGTCGGTATGTAGTCGGGAACAGTTTATACTATGCGAACTATTCTTAAGATCGTACTTCAAAGTTTTATCCTTTGTTTTTCTGGTACAGCTAGTATACTTTGAGAAACTGTACAGTGCATACATACCAACGTATACCTGTATATAAAATTCGAGTAAAAGAGGAAGTTACCGCTTAGGCGGATGTTTGCTCGAAAAGTCATGTCAAAATTAGTTCGCCTCGAGGTACCTTTACATCCCCTATAGTCTGTACACCGCTCTTTATTTTCTTTCAACTCCTGGACTACTCCCCCATTCCCCCATGTCTTCCTCTTTTCATCTCACCCCCGACCTCGGAATTATATTTCAAACTTTCGACCGCTGACTTATTTCGGGAATGTTGTACGCTCTTCGATTTTCATTGGAAAAAGAAAAAAAAAGAAAAAAAAAGGTGTCATTACCACACGATATCGTGGAATTCACAAAATCTTCCAAGTATTCTGGTCATTTTTTTTTCTATCCAACTTGTTCGACAGAACCCTTAATTGTTCCGCACTTGCGTTGAATTTGCAGCGAACTTTTTTTTTATTTTCAGAAATTATTACGATTCTCCTTCGTGTATAATATTTCTATTCAAAAGTGGAATCACATAAAATATAAATGACGATGTATAACGTACGAAATATTGAGACGAGGGGTACATGAAAGATCTAGTTCGTGAACGGCAGGTGAATTTCACGCGTGAGAAAGTAATTAAATTATCTCGTTAGGAGTTTACTGCTCTCGTTACAAAGTTTCCTTGGTAGCGAACGAAGTACGTACACACACCATCGCGTACACGTATGTACAATACGTGCGAATATGTGTAGCAGGGATAAGCCAAGCTGGCGCCGCCCTATACACGATATATTCTATGTTCCGGTTTGTTTCCGTTCTGATTTTAGGATTCGCAAAAATTTCAAACACCCGTGCGTTGCACCGGCCACGTACGTTTCCCATGTGCGTACGGTATCGACCACCAATTTACTTTATACTTTAAATTATTATTTCGAATTTTCATTCGTCGAGTGCATCGAACGATAAAAACCACCCCTGTACGTATACGTATAGTACGTACGTACGTGTAGTATTCCTTTATATCCAGCCCTTCGGTGGTGTAAAAATTCGCCCCTGGCATTCCCGTGACAAGCTGATTGTTGGCGCCATATATGGACGAAAAAAAAGAAACTAAAAAAAAAAAAAAAAAAACCTGTCGAAAATAAAGGTACAGAAATTGAAAGAGAGAGAGAAAGAAAGTTACTGAAAAAAAAAAAAGGGCGGAGACGCGTTACTCGCACACAACGAGCTTTTATTCACAACCCGTTGCACTATGCTGTACCCATAAAGACCATACATGAAATGTATACGTATAGGTATAATAACCTACTTGCAGTACCGCAGCTGAGTTGAATTTGGAAAAAAGCCAAATGAAACCGCAAGAAACAAAATCAAAAAAAAAAAATCATTCTTATATGAACTGTAAGGACGACGAGAGCGGAACAATATGTACGGGTGCAGTAAACCTGCGGCCGTTAATTTTAATTTTAATCTTAAGATTTTCATTTTCTTTAATTTTTTTCTTTTCGCAAGTTCTCGGGACGAAAGTTTTTATTATATCATGTATATATGCCAATTTTTCAGGATCATTCGATATATACGAACAAGCGGGGTGTTCGGTAAAATTTATCGTTTGTTATTTTTATTTTATCTTGTTTTTTTTTTACACGCTGTATAAGAATACGGGTTTAAAGATTTTTTTTTCCTTTTTTTTCTGCCATACGCGAATATAGGTGGTAAAAAGAAAATGGAAGTTAGGTGCGATATATCAAGTGAATTGGCTATCAACCGTGCATATACACATATGTATAAATATATGTTTTATACGAAAAACGACTTTTTCCATCTACATATGTACAACATGCCGAGATATATGACGGATCCGTCTTATCGGGGCAGACATTTGTTCCGTTCTTACACGTTAAAGAATAAAATAAATAAAGTCTGCGGGCGGTTCACATCGCGTCGCTGTCGCGAGCTCTCGCCCCCTTAGGCTATTCCAAAAACTCTGTTATGGAAAAAAAAAAAGAAAAAGAAGAAGAGGGAAGATAAACGAAATAAAAAAAATTACATCATTCTGCCTCTTTTCCGAAGATAATCGCAAACTTTGGACATATAAGGAAAAATTTTATACACGTATCTGTGCCCGGTATCGATAAACCTGAGCGAGACGAAATTTAAAAATCTTCTTAAAAAATATATGGATAATACATTATTCTTATATTTTATGTATAGATGAATTATTTCTATAATTTTAAACTTTATAAGGAAGATAAAATAGGTAATTTATTATTATACCTTTACAAACGATTTCTCGATTTATAAAATATCGAAACACATATAATACAGGATATAAATTTCTTCAGTTTTGATAAGTATAATAAATTTATACGAATATCGATGGTGATCAATTTTTTTTTCTCTTTCATTTCTTTGTTGCTCATTTTTTTCTTTTACTTTTCCGCAAGAAATTGACACTAGCGACAAAGAATCGTTATGTTTCGTAACGATTCCTTTTTTTTTTCTCTATTTTACGTAGAATTGTTTCGTTGAGAAACTAATAAATAATTTTTAATACCAATCACATATGTCGATAATTTGTTTGGAAAAAAAAAAACTTCTTTTTGATGTTCCTAAAATTTTGTTTATCCACCGCGCAAAACGAAATTATTCCTATGAAACACGATCGCTTCGGATTCTCTAAATTTTACCACGCCATGGTGAATTTATTTTTGAAAGAGAACACCGACAGAGAATTGAAAATTTTGTTAAATTTTCCACCATTATTTCTCTATTAATAATATTCAAATATCGAGATAAATATATGCACGTGCATAAAATACATATCTGTGTGTATGTATGAGCTCATATCGAAATTCATCCCCCCTTTCCTTCAAACATCCATCTAATGTACTAGAATCATCTATACATATAATATATAAATACGCATAGTATATATATACATATTGCAGGAAGGATCTGTTGTGAATTATTTATCCTTCTAAATTATGCAGCCGGAAGAGCACCAAGCTTGTTTCCCCCCTTTACCGTCACCATGTTTTTCCCTGCCCCGTGTTTCACGTTACCCTCCCCATTGCAGACAAGAAAATCACGTAGGTTTAAATGGCTGTATAAAGTGTGCAGTGTGTAGTTTAACATCGAAAACAACGTGAGAAAGATCGTTCGACGATGTGGAAAATTTTATGAAAATAGAATAAAATATAATAACGTTATTAACCGTGGCTGATTTTTTTCCGCGAAATAATTATATATCATTTATGGGAAAATTCAACGAACGCGGAACGGAAGAATCCCATTGAAATTGAACACCGTGTACGTGAATACCTATATATCTATTTGTGCATCGAAATCTACATCGGTCTCTTGGGATTCTATAGAATTTCTAACAATATATGTATATAACGTGTATACATATACGTATGAGTTCAACTCACGTTTAGAATGCGAAAGCTCTATTCATGGGGGACCTTTTATACAACACGTGAACTTCATCTAACAAGGAATGCTTTTGCGATAGCCGATGTGTAGGTAACTAACGTCATATATTCTACGTATAAGTTTGACTCAACTATATTATATACTTTTACTACTTTTTTTCTCAGTCACGTACAGAAAGGATTCAGATTTTTATTCATCTACCGCAAGCTCAGATCAAGTTATGTATCTTGCGATCCTAAGACCATGAGAGAAAGAAAATTGAGTGTTTCGGAGTTGGAAAACAGAAGAAAAGAAAAAACTACTTGATAAAAATTACACGCTCCAAAATCCTACGTGGAAGTTCTTTTTTTTATCAAAATGTATTCGGGCGTACAAAAAAAAATTAGAAAACCGTTTTGAATCGGATATTATGCAGACGAAACTTACCCTCCGTGACGTAATTTGGTAGTCTGGAGTAAATTCATCATCATTGGCGGGTATAATGAGATGAAAACAGAGGGTTTCCGACACCCTTGAAATTCCGAGTTACAGAGGTACTATATACAATATATATACCTACACACCCGTTCGCGATATCCTTAGAGAATCTACAGAGAAACAGTTATACCGTATATATGGGGTATGATTATATAGTGTATATTTCAACCATTCTATACCTCATATGCTGTGTTTCTACATAAATTACATTTTAGAATACGTAATAATTGTATAACTGTATACCATCTACCTTGTCGTACTTTACACGCATGACGTCGTTGCTAGGATATCGTTTTTGCATTCTGCTTTGATACGAGGGTTACATTTCAACTATGATTTACGGGGTGAGTCGTTTCAAAATTATCCCCTAACGGGACATTCTCAATTCGACGGAATCCAGAGTTTCCCCCACGCTCTGATATTTTTCTCCTAAACCTGGCGCGGTAATTAGATAAAAAAAAAAAAAAAAAAGAAAGAATACCCGTGAGATTAGGTTCCTGCCGTTTTCGGATTTTCTTAAAAACTCACCCCGTAGACTCGATTACGTCACGACCACATTACACCTTATACAGAGGAAACCTTTTGCAAGGTGTTCCAATCCTTGAAGAACCTTTACCTTCACCCTACCTCAAAGTTGAGAAAAAAAAATACGATCGAAAGATTTTTGATACAAGTATTTGTTACTTATTTGATTACGTTTTTTTTTTCTTTTTTTAAATATACTACATAGAGTTATTATTTCACCCCGAAGCTTCGTTCATACGTCGTTTTGCAAGAGGAATAAAGTTAAACAGTATACGTCGTTCGGTGAAATTCTCGTAACTTTTCTCTTATTTTATTTTTCTTACTTGACGGTTGTACAACGTTCAACATCTTCGCATATGTGTGTTTTAGCCTTTGACTCGCTAGGGGATCTCGGGAAGAGAAGAAAATGGAGTTTATATTTACTCAACTATTATCTCTTGTTCTACCCTTCGAATACCGTCTACTTCGGTATCTATAGGTATACCAGATATAAAAATAAAAAAAAAATAAAAAGACGAAATCTAAAGAAAAGAAAGAAACGAACTGAAAAAGAAAATACTACGATCTGGTTATTGATATACCTATAAAGCTCAGGGTAAAGAATACGGGAGTTGTTATAGGGAAACGTACATCGCAAGAATCGTTGGTAGGAAGAAAAAGAGAAAGAAAAAAAAAAGAAAGAAAACGAGTTAGAAAAATGATACGAAAATCTGAGGAGTAAAAATCGGTAGCATAATTTTCTAAGAGATATTTTTCAGAATTCCACTCGGAATTCTCCTGCACGTGAATTAGACGATTGAGATATTTTCAAAATTTGTTGAGACGAGAGAATCAGCGCGTTTATTCAATGGTATCTAATTGTATTTGTACGTTGTTAAGACGTTGCGGAGTTTGCAGTCGCGCATTTATCAGTTAGGTAATTAACTGCGTTTCCCTTAAGAAACAAAATTCTATAACGTGCAACCAAGAGAACTTTATACTTCTCAGAATTTATGCGGGCGTATAGCTGCGAGAACAGAATTTGAGTAAGTTATTTAAGGGCAGACTTCGGAAATTCTCACCCCCACACCTCCGACCCCATGTCTAGCGTACTCCTAACAAATGTCGCGAAAATTTCCGCGGATCACTTCGGTAAATTAATTTTCATTATTAAAAAATTTGAAAGCAAAAAAAAAAACACTAAGAAAATTAACCGTGAGGATCAACTTCGTTCTTTTCGCTTCCATATCGCGTCTTTTTGGAAAATTGAAATTACTCGGGAAATTCTACAATTATCGAATACTATAAGTGAACATACCAAAAGTTACGTCTGCAAAATCGATAGAGTCTTTCCTAAAATTGACTCTTTTGTTTTTATACGTTCTTTAGGCAGACTGCATATTTCGAAAATGTGCTTGAAAAGGTTTCCTCGAAAAGATCCTCGGCAGATTATTTGTCTGTAAAATTCGAATACGTCGATTTCTCGACATTGTAAATCGCATATTGCGTACTCAAGGTGGTAGGTACCTCTTGACTGAGGAATCTAATATGGATGGATATTGAGATGGTATATCAAAGTTTAAAAAGCTTGCCGTTGGTGACGGTGGTGGTGGTAACGGCGGCGGTTGTCATGGTAAACTTGATTACCTCTTCCCTTCTCCATACTCGTTTCACTTCTTATATAACGTTCATCTTTTATATAACCTTTTCATACTATACCAAAAAATATATATACAATAATAAAAATAATAACAATAAACGTTTCGAAAACCAATATATCCTGTCGTGAAACACCATAATAATACGATGGGGACAAAATATCAAGGAAAGCAGTGCAGACGTGCAATTTTCTCATATTATCACCAATTTTCCCATATAGATTTTCAAATTTCACCCCTCAATTCACATTCCGGCATTTTTCTCTCTTTTCTATCTTTATTTGTTTCGTTTCTTTTTTTTGTTCCAAATGAGAACCACACTGCACCGATGAATATTAAATCCGAAAATTTTCCGTACTCCATTTTTTATTATCTACTAGTTTTCATCTGAACACGAACTGACAAATGATCGTCGTTTTGTTAGGTCTCAAAAAATTTTGCGGTAAATTTAACAAACACGTACGCGCGTATATTAGTGTAGCAAGTCGTTAATTATAAAAGTGAAAAATTTCACCCTTCCCGGCGTTGCTATCGCGCGTTAAAAAAAAAAAGAAAGAATAAAGAAAAATTTGAATTCTTCACAGCGAGATATATTATTGCGGGTATATAAATAATCTAGTAAGGAAAAAAAGGAAGAAAAAAAACGTTAACTTGTTCATTACTTTTTTACACGGGGTGAGAATAAAACATAATTCAGTTGTTCTATTTAAAAAAAAAATAAACAAAAGAGGGGATTAATTTTTATTTCAAGTTTCAATATCGTTCTCTTTCTAGTTTGTTCTTTTTCCAAAATATTTCTATCGTTAATTTCAAGGGTGTGTAAGTGATGGTTTGTTAAATATAAAATGAAGGGGTTGCGTTTAAAATTGCATCGGTTCGTGACAGCTGAAGAGAGCGCGACGCGTCGCGCTTGGAAAGAAAAGAAAAAGAAAAACTTTCTGTCGCGAGATTAAAATAGTTTTGTACCCTATACAAAAACTATTATCGATTGATCGATCGATGTGTGGTACCAAGCTGTAAATGAAAATCTGTTTTCAATTGTGTTCAATATATTATGCGAGTTTCAACTGAAAATGAAGAAAAAGAAAATCAAAGAAAGAAAAATGCTTATACAAAATTCGATTCCAGTTGAATAAAGCTGTCGCTGCATAGGGACGGAAGAGTGGGTGGGAAAGAAAAAATTAATAAAACAAAGTAGAGGGAGAGAAAGAGAAAATCGTAAACACCCTAAAACTACAGGGGTGGAAAATTACGCGACAAGTTTGTAACGTCGATTCGTTGTTAAGGCCTGAAATTGATTAGGGGGTATCCACGGTGGAGAAAAGGGTGATAGAATCCCTAGAATTTCATGTAGTTTTGTACATTATAGTGAGGATCTTGATCTCGTTGTTCTTGTTGTTATTTTACACCCATTTCCCGAACACTCTATTATCGTTGCAGTACCTACGTTACATAGTAACTTATAGTAATAGTACGTCGAGTCACGAGGTAGTTGAGACTAACTTCTACTTTGGTCTTGTAAAGGTTTCGAGAGTTAGAGAGTTAGTCTTTATCCTCGCAAACTCGGCTTTTCTTCCTTTCTTACCTTTTTCCTTTTCTTTTCTCTTTTTTTCGCACCTCCTCTTTTATTCCTTTCAGAAGGATAAAAGATTAAGATAGAAATAGCTGGGAGGTATACCGTTATACTGTTATCCTTTACCAGCATACTGAAGAGAAAAAAATAAATGAATAAGATGAACAAAAAAAAGAAAAAACAAAAAAGGATGAGCAGAATCAAAAGCAGCAAGGATTACTTGTTTTGTCTGGTTTAAACATCGGACACGTGAAATATACACGAGGTGGGGGTAAAAGTGTTTAAATTTTGCGATCATCACTTAAATGGGATTATCGTTTTTTTTTCGAAAATATCATATCTCTGGAATCGAGAAAGATATCTTCAAATTTCAAAAATGTAATGAAAGCTGTACCTCTCTATTTTTGGTTAAAAAATTAAAAAGGAAAATTACGGAAAACCGATAAAGATTTTCAAATTCTACTTCGTTTTGCCGAAAAAGATATTTCTTCACGTTCTTCCAAGGTGCGCCCTGAAATTCAACTCACCGTATAGATTTATGCTTCGCATCGACGGTGTAATTTCCCTCAATTCTAACGTGATCTTCCCCCACTCGATGTTCTAAAATTTTGTGATCGTTCGCTCGTCTCAAATATGACAAACAAGAGAATCATCTGTTAGAAGAGTTTGATGTTATACGGGAGCTGGAATACGGTAGACTGGATATATCCATGGTTACAAATTAAGCTTCGTAAGGAGAGCCTCGTCTCGTTGTCGTGAAGGAGATGAGGGCAAAAGACGAAGAAGCGGAGAAGGAGAGGAGAATCTTTCGGGATGATGTGGAGCGACTTCACGAGCATGATATGTTGAGACTACCACTCAGACCTGCCTGCAGGCTTGTCGTAATAAACAATATAACACTCACTCTTCTTTTGTTCGACTCCAGGGGGTGCAGGTGGTGTCGTCTCGTTCATTCGTACATATATATACACATTTTTTTGCCGCGTCTTCTTCTTCTTCTTCTTCTTCGTTTTCTTCGTTTTCACAATTTCTACTCTCCTTCACCACCAGTAGTCACACATAGCCCGAAGCTCGAACAAGAGAAGAGTAAAAAAAAAAAAAAAGTTAAAATAAATGACAAGTATGTATTCCAAAGAACAGCTGTAGCCTCTTATTTTTCTCATCGTTGTCCCAAAATTTTGCACATCATATTACTTTGTAATATTTAATTGAAAATAAAAAAAAAAATAAAAAAACCAACAACACGTGTTCGTTATGCAATACGACGGATAACAATGAGATATAACGCATGTGTCCAATAAAGTTTGAATGGGAAAAATTTTTTGTATCTGAATTTAGTCTGTTGTATGAATATGAAAATACATGAATTCGCCCCCGTTTGCATAAATCGCCGGCCCACCTGTAACGAATTAAAACGACATCATGTAACTTTAGGTCAGATTATATTAGGTCGAATTTTCACATCATTGAATAAACCGGATATACCTGTTATCTGAGGCTTTGCTTGGTGTATTGATGAACAAAGTACGATCGTACGACCGTATTCATGTTTGAAAGCTGGTATACGATAACCCCACCCGCCCACTATGTGCTAAAACCTCAAATTCTGTACACGCGAAACCCTGAAATTTGATTATTCAAGGTTTATTGTACCTTACCACCTACGCCACTAGTTACAGACAAAATACACCCCATTTCTGTGGCTGGATTTTGCAGTGGTCATCGTCATATCACCTTTTTTTTTTTCTTTTAAAAAAAAAAAAGGGGGAAAGAAAAATTGGATATGATCAGGTGAAGAGAAAAAAAAAAGGAGAAGAAGAAGAAGAGAAAGAAAAATCGTCACCCTGTAAAACGGGCCGATCTTTTTCACCCGCGTTTTCTGGAGTCTCGCGTGTCGCGGTGGTGTTTGCTTAAAAGAAATATTTGCCAGTTTCTGATTGGCTATTTCCCTCGGAGTCATGGATATATACCTTAAATATATATAGATATATATATATTAATACTATAGTTATAATACCAGGTTATTTTCACCTTTCCATCTTCCCCATCATTGTTTTCACTCTATATATTCTACGTATATAACGACATGGCGTAGCGACCCTTATTTTCAACATCCATTTCTCACTTACACAGTGTATACCAGAAAATGATGTATTACAAACAACGCCACCGGGACTCGCCCTGACAATGGCAAACACCAAATCAAAAGGAAGAAACCTTCCGATTGCTTAATAACCCGACCCTCTTTTACATCTACTCTTGCTTCTTCTTTTTCTCCTTTTTCTTTTTCTTCAAGGTCGCGAGATTTTCAAACATTGCAAAAATGTGATCTTCATAAAACACACACGCACACACCCCTCTGATAAATGGAACAAAGAAAAAAAAAAACGAACACTTATTTTTGCACCGATAATTCTTCGAACTTCGAACGATTTCCTTTTGAAGAATGTCGCTGCAGCAGCATCGTCATAGTAGTAAAAAGAGAATGGATGAGAGTAGAGAGTTTTTTTTCCTTTTTTTTTTCACTCATCTTTTATTTTCACTCTTCATCGTTTCCTCCTTCTATGTTTCTCGATCTTCACCACGAACCACCATCACAACCACCATCACCGCCTCGTCAATTGGTTTCCACACCAAAGAGAGACCCACTTTGTTACTAATAATAACAAACGAAATTCTAGAATAACATACTCAGGAATATTCCCCACTTCCTATCGCTCACATATAACACACCTGTTCGCATCTTATCCGCTTCTTTCTTTTTCCCTTCCTTTTTTTTTTTATCCTTGCCTCTTCCTCATAATAATCTTCTTCATGTAATAACGAGAAATATGAAAAGCATTCGCGTGATAAAAAAAAAGTAGTTCACGGTAATGAATATATAATACAATAAATTTGTTATTTCGTATAGAATTATTCAAATCAGTTTCATGGGGGGATGATGAGGAAAGCATGAAGTCTTTATTGAAATTAATTTTTTTTTTGTTTCCTCTTCCCCCCATCTTCATTCTATAGGGATATTTATCATTTGTTGTATAATAAACATATAAGATTATATGTACTTCCTTATGTATAAATATCGGAGTAATTTTTCACGGGGTAAATTGATGACGCGACATCGAGAGGTGCAGCTGGAGTATAGTAAAAGACGTGGGGGAGGGGTAAGGAGGGTATAAGAATCTCGATAATTATTCTCCCTTTCTTAGCTAAAAATTTCCCCGAACATCTTTTGTGGCATGAAAAGCTCAAAAACTTTTTCCTTTCGTCCTTGATACAGATTTCGGAACTGATTTATAAAAGCAGCTTTTCTATATAAAAAAATATGACGGCTAAAACGTATATAGTTATATACGATAGGGACGATAAATAAACGCGCGAGATGTGCAAGGGCTTCAAAATGAATTACTCTTAAAAATAAAAACTCCGATATTATATATACACGCACATTTATATATTACATAAAAAAAAGTATATAGGGATATACCTATATTTTACTCGTATACTTTCCCCTGCACTACACTTTTCAGGTTACCCATCGAAGAAACAAAAAAAAAAAAAAAAGATAATAACAAAATAATGATAATGAAAAAATAAAAAAACGAAAAAAAAAACCTTTCGCAAGCGCGGCCTTTATATACCACGTAACAAAAGATGACTCTCTCGAACCTAATTTGTCGTTTATGGATTTCATTCGGGTGAAAAGAAATAGAAGAAAAAAAAAAAAATGAATAAATTAAGCGGAGAGAAATTGACGAGTATAGAAATAATGAAAAATCGTGCTGGAATCGAACGAGAGCATTGAAAAAAAATTTTTGGCAGTAGATGAAAAAAAAATGGAGGTACAAAAAGCCGAGCAAAGATCGTATACGAAGACGTAAGTTTTCAAACGAGCTTGTAGCTTGGTAACACAAAAAATAGTTGACAAGACTACAGCTACATAAAAAAAAGAGAAGAAAAAAAATGGAACGTTGAAAAAGAAATACCAATTTTGTCGTAACCCCGTGGCCGGACGTGTACACATATATATACATTTAAGGTATGTAGCGTACGTGCTCGTGAAACGGGGAGGCTACTTTGACGAAAAGTCAAACATCGGAACCGAACATTCACCACAGTTCACCACCTTCCTTTTCCAAGTTGAAAAGTTTTCTGATTAAATCTAGCTCAACGGAACTGAACTTTCGTATGTTTTGCTTTCTAACCAACGTAGACGACATACCCGCTCCACATCTCACCACCGCTGCAAAAAGCGAAGCTCGATTAATCTATTATACATATACTCACGAAACGTATAGATGCGTATAAGATTTTTCGTTTTTAAAATTTGAAATCGTTTTAGTTTCGTCTCATTTTATATTTCATTTCTCGTGACGCGGGGATTTGAAAAAGCTTTATCTAAATAATACACAAGAGACAAACCGAAGAGCGAAGATCATCCGGGGGTAGTGGGGAATGGGCGGGGTAAAAAAGGGTGTGAAATTTTATGATGACAAAATGGTGACGAGTGGTATTAAATAGACGTATGTGTGCACATACGGCCACTCCAATTTCATAGTTTCAATTAATATTTCACACCCCTCGCGAACTTCAATATATATCTTCATAATGTACGGGGAGAGACGGATGACTAAAAGATGGGGTGTGTGTGCGATACGCGAATTTCGTCCTCTTTCAACGCTCAAGATATTAAAAAGTCAGCCTAAATCAACACCGAGCACCCGCACTATACCCCCCCCCCCCCCCCCCTCTTACTCTTCGTATTTCACGACCACCCCTAACTCCGTGAGTTTTCGTACCCCCGCGTAGTAGAGAACGTCAAGGGCTACCCTTCGCACACCCTTATGTACACATTTCCACCACCACCTCCTTCCTTCCTTTCCCTTTTCCCCGAAATTCGCGACGAGCCTGAAGGACTCCGGAATAGTATACATGCGTACATAGAAAGTTTCGAAACGATCTAGGCGTCCATGTAACGTGGACTGTGAACTAGAAGAGTTTTTTTTTTTCTGTCAAAAAATCGAAGTTTCAAAAAAATTTCATGGTCTGCACAAAAACCTGCAGGTAGAAGTTGAAATTTTGATAAATTAGCACGGATGATTTTCTTTTTTTTTTCTCTCTTTCCAAAAATATTTGAACTAAATTTCAATTGATATGCTCATCAAATTGGTTTTTTGAACTTGAATTTTCTAGCGACTCACATAAAACGCAGTGACTCAATAATTTGAATAGGCTACCTATTTACCTATTCGTATTTCGAAGTATTGCGAAATTGTTCATTGAAACAAGACGACCTAAACGCGATATGGGGTATACAATAATTAGCATTTCCACCTTTCGGTTTGCCAAGCTGGTCTTACTCTTGCACTCCTCCTCGAATCTACTGACTCAACTGACTGAGTGTTTCAGTGCTCCTCTGGGGAGAGATATTAAACTTTGACCCCGAACAACCTCTCCGGGGGCTTAACAACCCCGAGTTAATCAACAATAAACCCGTCCCATTCCGGCCATCGGACGTACATATATATATCTATATACATGTATATATACTACATAGTACACGCGGTATGTGAAAACTGACTGACCCGGTAAACGACCAAAACTTTTTCTTATCGGTCTTCTCGAACTGCCTTATGTATAGTACACACAGAACGGTATAAAATTATATACATATATACATATATATACATACCCTTGATCGGTCTACATACATACGCAACGCACTGTATATGTACGTCTAATAAAATTACATACATACATGAATATTTCGCTGTGTAAGAGTATTTTCCATGCAATTCTTATACGAGTGTGTAAATCGGACGTGGGTTTGGGTATATGTATGTAATAAGAAAGATTTTCTTAATTAACAAAACAAGCGTAAAAGTGGCATCAAAGTTAAGAAGTTTCGCGTTAAACTACCCCCAAGGACCAAGAGGGACGAGGAGGTGGGGTGAAAAAGTAGTAGAATGAAAGGTTGAGGGTTGTATCTTATACACTTGTACCCAAAAAACATGTAATTTATGTAAGCATAAAAACTATCTCGAAAAAAAGGGTATTTCGTAGGAATTATAATTATAAAACATTGTGCGTGAGCTAGACACTCTCATAAAAGTTCTAAGATATTAGATATATTTCGTTGATGAGCGAGCTTTTGATGTGATTCTGTGAAAGAAGGATGTATAAAAAAATTAATTCCGATCGCGAAGAATTTGGTCTCTGAGAATATTCGTACCGTACAAATTAAAAAAAAAAAAAAATTCATTCTGGAAAAGCTGATATTTCGAAAAAAAATTTATCCCTTTAAATAACCTCCGAGGTTTCATAGTTCAACGTAGGTGTATAAAGCTGCCATCTGGCTTTGAAAGCACGAACTTGTTGCACTTCCGACGATATCATCGGGGCAAAAAACGAATGTTGAATGCAGCGTAAAAGACACAACAAAAAAAAAAAAAAAAAGAGAAAGAACACAAGTAGATACCTGATATCGCGAATTAAATTTCACCCCCATAGGCAATAGTATTTTATACTTTTTCTTTTTCCATCTCCATACCCGCGATCGGTTTTGTATTTTTTATTCTCTCCTTTTTTCAATCGAATCATTTTTTTCTACACCTCTTTTTTTTCTTTTATACAAAGAATCAGGAACTGAACGGTTTGAAAATGTAGGGAAAAAAGTGATTGAAGAAAAAAATAAGCGCCGGATATGGTAAAAAGCACGTGGTTATCGTTTCCAGGTTTTTACAACTGCAGCGAATGTAGGGCGCGAAGTTCTGCAGGGTTTTGTACTGTGCGAAACTAAAATGGGTTCAAACTACGTATAATATGGTGCTACACATACGTATCCACAGTAGCTGGTAGCGTATTAATTGGGTACGCTATATGACGATGACTTGTCGCGGGTAACACCGCAAGTTCGTAAAAAAAACTAGCAAAAAAAAAAATTCCATCTTTTCACTTTGTATAATTTTTTTTGTTTTTCTGATCGGTATAGAAATATGATAAGAATCTCTATCTCTATGTAAATAGTATAGTAGTTCCTTGTTACATCATTATTCAGATCACTAATGATCGTCACGTGATGGAGTAGAAAAAAAAAATTACAATGATCATTTTTTTCTACCATTTTTGTCTCAATTATATCAGGCATTGGAATTGAAATAAAACCGCTAAAAATCCTGGGAAATGAATGAATAAATTTGATGAGAAACAAAAAAAATCAAATAATTCTGTTCTTAGTTCGTTATTTAAATCTTTCTTTTTTATTAATTGGTTTCAGATTTGGAATGGGACCTCTTGGATGCCATGCCGATTCCGTCATCGTCCGAGCGATACCTTTACTACGATATCGGATTGGACGGATTTCCGGTATACGGATTTCGTCCGGGAGCAGACGTTAAAAAACCCTACAGACTTCATCTGCCGGAAAAACTACCGGCTGAATTTACCGTCGTAGCTAATTTTAAAACGCTATCGACAGGACCCAGCTACTTATTCGCCGTACTCAACTCGTTCGATACCGTAGTACAACTTGGACTCAGAATATCCGTAAGAATTTTTTCAAACTTTCATTTTTTAATATTTTCTTAATAATAAAAATGACACGATGCATCTACTGTGTAATAGGTGTACGTAATAAATTTCTGTCGAGAAGTGTTCTTGAGTGAATTTTCATATTCTTATATTCGAAACGAAATGAAATGAGATAAACTCGATCAAAAAAAAAAATGAAAAAAAAACCTCTCGAGATATTATTTGTAAATTTATTTTTTTTAAAATCGACGTATACAACCTTCGCAGACAACATCTGCGTATACCTATATATGTGTACTATAATATCGTAGAATTTCCAATAGCGAACATATTGAATATTTAACCTGCTTAATAGAACGTGAAATTTTATCCGGAAGGAATTTGATTCTATTCACCTCCTGATCACATTAGTGATCGATAGTAAACTTCCGAAGTACATAGAAAACGTAATGTCGTATATACAATATCTATCGTATCACTAAACGAGACGTTGATGGTTTTATTTGATCGTCTGTCTTCAATTTTCTTTCTTTCTTTCTTTCGCTTTTCCTAGGAGAATGATAAATATGCTTTTTAATTTCGCAATCAGAACGGCCCGGTATAGGTTTTTGATTTTTTTTTCTTTCATCGTTGAAATGTTGAAATCTTTATTGAGTAAATATGATCAATTTCCCACCGCTATAAAGAGAACGTGATTTTTTATCTTCGAGATAAAAATGAAGAAAAAAAAATGATTAAAATAAAGAATGAATGAAAATTCCAATTTTTTCTTCAAAATATCGTTTTCAATCTCTTTTTTCTTTACCTTATTTCAGGATGGTCCAGGAACGAATCAGAACATAACACTTTTGTACACTAATTCGGATCTGCATTCACTTTCGGACGAAGTAGCAACATTTACAGTAAATCGTTTGGTCAAGAAATGGGCGGAAGTTATACTAAAAGTAACAACAACTGACATCACACTTTATTTCAATTGTCACGAGTTTGGAAAGCAAAGAGTTACCAGAATTCCAACTGAACTCGTATTTGACACTGCCAGTAAACTTTACATAGGACAAGCCGGTCCGAATATCCAGGGAAATTTCAACGTGAGTACCAGATTTTTCTATTGAAATATATTTTGAAAAAAAAATGTTTGTAACCAATGCCATAAATGAATTTGAATTCATTTCGTATGTTCACCAAAAATCCAAAGAGTCTCGTTACGAGGAGAGGGAAAAAAAAACAAAAATAAATTTTAAAAGCATGTATAAAAATTAAAAAAGTGAAAAAAAAATTACTATAATTACAGGTACCGATACGTTGTATAACTGTGCGATGAATAACTATTAAGTTTTTTTTTCGCATCTACATACTATATGTACATGTGATAAAAATAACAATAAAATGATTTTTCATTTGGAGCGTTTAAAAAACCAAAAATATGAAAAACGAAATAAAAGGTACGTGAAGGATAAAATTTTATGCGATACCATTTCGAAGAATGAACGTATGGAATGTTGAATTAAAATTCGTTCGCCGAGTTCTGTAAATTAAT
Source organism: Athalia cordata (assembly GCA_963932425.1). Taxonomy (NCBI): domain Eukaryota; kingdom Metazoa; phylum Arthropoda; class Insecta; order Hymenoptera; family Athaliidae; genus Athalia; species Athalia cordata. The sequence goes on from OZ010627.1 coordinate 7,064,142, forward strand.
TAACAAGATTTTTTGATGGCTCTTATAAATTCGTATATTATTTAATTTTTTAAATTCTGTGCTCAGTACGTTGCAGATATCGAACCGACTCTTTCTTCCTTTCATTCTTTCGTTCGACTAATTTTTGTGTTCCATATATTTGTTAAATAAACACAAAAAAAAGGGAGGAAAAAAAAAAGGAAAAAAGGTAATGGAGTTCGGGGAGGTAAGTTTTCCGGTGTGTAGGTACACAACATATACATACATATATGTAAAATCTACAGAGACGTATATATATGCATACTATACCGTGAACTGGAAAATAAATGAAACCGGAAAGCGTTACCTCGGAATAGGGATATATACGGAAAGAAGAATTTGTGTAGAAGGTGAGGGCGGTGAGAAATAAATTGTAGAAAATAAGGAAAACAAATCGAAGCACACAGTTTCGAAATTTATTCCTAATCGATAATCAATTTACCTTTTATACCCCCAAGTGCAGTAGCGGAAAAGGATATACACCGACTTTAAAATGAAATTAAAAATAAAGAAATGATATTGTTAAAACAAATAAAAAAAAAAAACTTATATATAATATATTCTCGTCATTGCCATTTATAGTATAATTCCAACCAATCAGTATTTAAATTTGCTTTCGATCCTTACGATCAAAAAAAAAAAAAAAAACAGACTACGAATGATAAAAATAAAATTAAATAAAATTCAAGTCAAGAATATCGTAGGTAAAATTTGATCTCGATTCGTTCATATATATTACTGCAATTTACTTGCAAATAAATAGGAAATAATTTGAACATACATATGCGTACGTACTTTACATGATTCGACTAGCAATGTAATCAGTGCGAAGTGATTTGTATAATTTATTTAAAAAAAAAAAAAAAGATAGAAGAACAAAAAAACAACACGAAATAACTGCGAATGTGGAGAATGAATGAAAAAGAAAAAAAATGAAACGCGCAGCGGAGTGCAGTGCAATGCGGAATATCTTGGAGCATCGCTTCTCGCAGTAAAACAGATTACTTCGTTGCATAAAATTAGCGCTTTTATATGTACCAACCATACCGTAGCCAGTGCATCTTGGTGGGAAAAATTCTTATTGTAATTTCAACCGGAATGGAATTTTTTTATTCAAGAAAGACACCTCGGACTAGCCCCACTCTTAATTTTTTCTTCTACCTCTTTTACTTCCTTCCTTACATTATCTTTTCTATTTTTTTTTTTTTATAATTTTTCGTTGGTTCTTTCTCATCATACTCATTTCAACGATATATATGTAGGTAAGCGCGCAATCCTCATCAACTACTTTTGTTAGTTCTTTCCCTCTAGTTTCGCTTAGTTCCATAGTTGAAAAAAAAAAACACTTTTCGTGTTTTTTTTTACTTTTTTGAGGCCTTTTCACGCCGGGATTAATTTTCCAAAAGTTTTACTCGGAACATCATGAATATTTCCACTTATATGCTTCATTTATTTATTTTTGTTAATACTTTTTTTTTTCAATCATTAATTGTAACGCTGAACATGTTTTATTCTCTTGTTTCATTCACTTTTTTTCTTTTTAATTTTCTACGTCCAAGAATAATCAGTGTCTGATTAATAATAATTTAGATTATGAATAATTGGTTTCTACGGAAATAAATTAAGATCCAATTTAATCAACCCGAGAAAATAATTGGGGATAAATACTGTAAATTACATGTAATATACATGATAAATCAAAGTTCGAAGGCAGGTATACGAGGTGAAGTTTAATCAAGTATTTATCGGCTCAATTTGTGCTATTAGAATGAGGAATCTGAAAATTTCTACAAGAAGTTTTTTTTTTCAATTTTCTTTCAATATACCTAATATACTACATGTTAATAACGTAGATTGGAATTAATGGAAATTCCGTAAGGCCGTCATGATTATGTTTGTTGTGATTTTCTGCGAAAACTGTTTCTCTCTTTCACCCGTTGAATTCTTATCATCGCGATAAAATTATTGCACACTTAAATCCCTGTATCTGTAATAATACCTAAGCAAAGGCATCTATGCGCAGGATCAAATTTCTGCAAAACTTTCAGCCTTATAAGATAAAAACTCATATCGTGATAATATATTTTAATATTTACAGCGGGTTATATGTCCAGAAGTGGAGATGAAAAGAAAGTTCTCTCAATTTTTCAACGCTGATTTACCAGCTCTCCTTCGTTTAATTTAATTATTTTTTACCATCGATTTTTTTATTTTATTTATTTATAAATATTTTTTCTTGTTCGTACTTATTCTCGAGGCACTTTTCCATCTCTTTCGTTGTTATTATTATTCATGTACTTGTTTTTCTGATGATGAACAAAATAACGGATGAAAGAAAGAAAAAAATAATTTTTTTTTTTCCATCTTGTTAGGGTTTGTAATTATAAAAACTTCCATATTTCGTATCTAATTGTGCACATTGATATCATAAAATACACGAAAGTTTGCCGAATACATTAGCCTGTTCGAATTTCGGTGGTAATTATAAGTTTAATTAAATATATCTACAATAGCCGTTGGCATATTAGCGGTGTTTTAGTTTTCGAATAAATTACAAAATCCGATGAAAATTATTGAAATTATCACTTTTATCATCATCTGTCGATGTAGTTTGTATAGTGCAGATTTTCCAAAATTGCATTCAACTTTTCATCTCAGAGTCGAGATTTTTCGAAGGACACAGCCTTTCGTTGAATCCAAATAAATTTCATCGCATTAAATTCAAGTGAATTTCATAAAAATGCGGCGTTATTAAATTCCCAACACAGCTTAGAATTGTCCACAGAATTGTACATAAAACCAAAAAAAAATATCTTATGTACTCTGTACATACTCGGTGATAGAGATCGGTAGGAGATAAAGAATGAAATACAGAACGTTCGTAGTATAAAAAAAGAGAATTAAGCGGAAAAAGATTTACTGCAAAGTAAATCCAGGTGCGCGCGTTTTCTTTATCCTTCTCTCTCTTTCTCATTTTGTTTTCTTTTTTGGTCTTGTTCTGTTTTTTTGTTTTGTTTTTACATGTGAATTGCTCTGATACACCGCTATGCATCGAAACCGAAACTGCAAACGTTTAGATACGGTGCATTCCGAGAAAAATTCCCCAAACCGTGACCCTGACCATTTTAATATTCGGAAAGACTTTTTGTTTAGAGATAAAAAATGATCAGTTGCGAACCGCTACCAAAATGAGATCCAGATTAATTGTACTCGGCAGTGAATATTTCAGAAATAATTTTATGAAAATATTTTCTTGCTCTCGTTTATTATTAAGAAAAAAAAAAATGTCACAAACCACTGTATGCGATTTTTCATGAATTTGAAAATAACGTCTTTAAAAAGATCACAATCTGAATAATTCGTAAGGTAATGAAAAAAAAGAATGGAGGTGAAAAAAAAAATTCATCGTCCATAAAATGATCCGGGTCACAGTGCAGTCGGTGAGGGTGATTTGGCAGGAAATGCCTCATTTTGTGTTGCAGGCGCGCACAAATTCGCTCGCAAATATGATAAAACTACCTGCACTACGTGGATTATGAATTCGCAATTTTACATTTAATGGTTGAAATACATAATTTAGAGCGCACTTACATGGGAAACTGGATTCTGGTATAATATGCTCATGATATTTTCTATGGAGGCATTATATGATGCGTAAACTGGAAATATTCTTTGAAAATCCGCTCGGTAATTAATTTTCTAAAAATATATTTACATTAAAATTATCCACTCTTATTCGTGACTGGGTCAAGGATGAATATCTAAATTCTCTTCGCGTTGTGAATTAGGATTTAAAAAAAAATCTCCGTGTCGTTATAATTGATTAGGAATTCTAGACGACCATCTTCTAATTTGCCCCGCTCTTTTTTTTTCATATTAATTGAACCAACGATTGAATGATAAAACGGTGACTCGAAGTTTCCGGAACTGATTTCTGACATAATTTGTATTTTTAGTTTAAAAATTGACGTAAACATCATCGCGTGGATTAATAAACATCCGATGATTTAATGTGAGGCTCTAGAGATATGTGTGTTCGGGTCAAGGAAATTATGGAATTCTCATTACGAAATCCAAGACGAATAAATATTTAGAATTTCATTCTACTATAACCCAAATTATTCTAACCGTCAGTCTTATTGGTAAAGGTTGTTTAAAAAAAAAAAAAAGGCTTAGATATTTGCGTCCCTGGCCAATAAATCGAAAGCGTTAACTTCGGGGGCCGCAAATCCAGCTTTTTGGAAAATTAAACCTCTCTAAATTCTTCCACTTCTATCCCTGCGCCCCATCCGAAAAAAAACTTTTCCTTTTTTTTTTTCTCTTTCTCTTTCTCTACCGGATTTCCAACACTTTTCCAATAATTCCCCAGCTTCTATTTATCTCCCATTCCCATACGAATTTTATGGGTTTCACGCACATCCCGGAAAACCAAAAAACTGAAAAATACCCATCGCATACACCATCGATATTTTTTCATCAGAAACACAGAAAAATTGTTTCTTTTTTAAGACTGGAATAGTTTAATAATTGTCAATAAATTTTTGATCAATTGTAAATTGTATATATATTTTTTTCTAACACACTTGCACTTTGCGTACACGAATGCAAATTTTATAGATACATAATATTGAAAGTCCCAATATCGTTTCGAATGCAGAAGACGGTGTGGTGCTTTGAAACTGTAATTTCATGGCTAGACGTTACTCCACGGTAGAAAATCCAGCCGAATCGCATAAAGAGTTTACGATGGCTGGAGAAAAATAGGGGGATGAAATAATGGGGATGGTAAGAATATCTGAGCATGAAGAAACGAAAGAGATAGAGAAAAAGCGCGAGACAGAGGACTACGGAGAAGAAAACAAAAAAAACAAAAAAAAAAATGGACAAAAAATAGAGAGAGAGACAGAACTATCTCAACCAGCGAATCTCATGCGCGCAACTTTGATCTCGAAACAATTCGAAAAAATTGGATTCCCTTCCCGCGTGTTCGTTCCTTCTCGAGAAACTCACCTATTTTCAACGTACATACACAAGTTCCTTATACACACACGACGCACACATATACATGTATAGAAAAAAAAAGGAAGGAAAGCAGAAGCTGCAGGATATCTAAAGGAAAGACGTCTTTTGGCTTCAGGCGCGATCGATACCGGTTATCAGATGGTCGGTTAAATAAATCCCTGCAATCAAAAGATGCCCATCTAAACAGTCACATCTTTGCGGCTATGGGATCCGCGAATCTTCTGCCATTCTTTTATTTTCTCGTTACTTTCTTCCTATCACATTTCTTGCCTTTTCATTCCCCTCTCTATTTTCCCTCCTGTAATTATAATTACATTTACAACACGTCACGTTTTGTCAAAAAATGAACCTCATGTTGGTTAGTTGGTTTTTTTTTTTTTATTTTGTTCAGGATATTCGAGATCCTTTTAAACTAACCAGGACAATTTTTTCCCCTTTCGCGGTTTAAGTTCGGAGTAGGTAATAGTGTAGAAAAAGAACAAAAAAAAATAAAATACTAGAAGGTAGTAGCAGCAGCTGTTGCTACCGTGGCAATACAGATAAGGTGTTTTACTGGAATCTCAAGGAGTGGTAGGTCCTTTGCGACTATTTTCATGGTATATAGATATACATATATAACACCTGGCAAAAGCTCATATACGATAGTCGACGCGAATGATATATCCTTTTATTTTCTCCCTACTATCCGAAGAAGCGAAAAGAAGAAAAGGAAGAGAAAAGAAAAAAGGTCATTTTATTTTACCGACTGCAGATAAGCGAATCCGTTAAAAAGAATAATTTATCCAAATTCGTTACTTTATTACTATCGTTATTACAGTCATTATTGTTATCGTTTTTTTTTCTTCTGTTTCCTTCTAAATTTATTTTAACAGTTTAAATTTTTTTTTTTCCCTCTTGTCTTTTTGCACTACTTTGTCGAATTTATTTTCACATGTACCGCGAAACGTATATGTATAAGTATATGGGTATGTGAATAAAATAGGCCATAAAATAAGGATGGAAAAACATAAAGATTTGGGATTTAGGAAAACTGTCGTTTCACAACTGGTGTGTACATATATACATAAGTATATGATGTACATATATAGTACCTCATATACCTATATACATATATATATCGCCTCTGGCAACAGTCGTACGTTCCGTTAAAGCTGTGCGAAGATCTCGGATTTTTGTCGGACAGAGATAGAAAGGAAGATGTAAAAAAAAAAGAGAGAAAGAGAGAGATGGAAATAAATATATATATGTACCTGTATGTGTCTGTACATATAGTACACGTGAAATGAATCGAAGGCTGAATCTTCGCGTTACCATTCTCACTAACCCAACGGCACCGCACAATCAGGAATAAAAATGAGGAAGGGCTACTCCACATAACGGGGCCTCCAGGGTACCTACAGGGCTACATAATATAAAACCTGTAGTAGTACACCTCTGAATATTATTAAAACAGAAAAAAAAAAGAAAAACTTCACAGGTTTTTATTACATTATATGCAACACACACGTATGATTTGGATCGTTCTGTTTTTTTAAATAATCGGTAGCAAATTATGAAAAAAAAAAATTGTCTTGCAATTATTCTGTTAGATTCGATTTTTTTTTTTTCCGAGTTCAGTTTTCTATGCGGGTCACTATAATATATAATGAAACAATAATGAGAGAAGAAAAAAAAAGAAATTAAAACAAATTAAACTTGTTTTTCGAAAACACAAGTTATATTTGTTTTAAAAAAGTGCATATAATATATCGTGAGGGTGTCGAGCAACCGACCCGTATTTCCAGTTTGCGAAAAGTTTAAACTTATATACAACTGCAGTTCAAGTTGTAAATATATGTGCTTAGAAAATAACAAGTAAATAGATTGAGCGGCGTATAAGACTTATGGGTGCGCAAAGAGAAAAAAAAGTGAAATAAGTAAAAGCAACGGGTTATACGTAGGCGAGTATAGTTGCAGAAAAAAAAAAAAAACATTTATAAATGAATAAAGAAAAATCTCCATACAAAGGCGCGATGAATTTCTCCAATTCGACGACGCGGTTCGATATGGTCGTTCGTCTTTTATCGATGTAGGTATATATTTTAACAGTAAAAGATGCAAAAATTTACAGCGGGAACTTTTGGGAAAAATTCACGCGATAGTAAAATCTCCGGAGTTTTCGACCTCTCCTGCAGAATAGTAGTCGACGACTTTCAAACGGACTTGATTTTCAAAGAGATTTACTTTACACGTATTTTGTAATATGCGGAAAATATTTCGCCCCGCTGCAGCACACCTGCGGAAATATTCTGCAGTAACATCGTGACGATGCAGCTGGTATTTGGGGTGAAAAAAAATAAAAAAAATTACATGCACATTCACGTGCGACAAAAAAAAAAGAATCCAAACTATAGAAGCGTTTGAATTATTTTTTTCATTCGTTTTAATTGCGGTAGCTTGAAAAGTTATCAATTACGATCATCGATAAAATTTAATTATAAAAATTGAGGAACTTCCGATCGCGGTAAAACGTTATACCTACTAATTCGTCCAACAATAAAAAAATTCGCGTCAATTGTAGTATAATAAAAAAAAAAGGAAAAGAAAGAAGAGAATAGAGCTTCTGATAATTCTCCAGTCGAACTCAAAGATCGTAAATCGATGGAATTAAATTAACGAATAGGCCAATCACAAGATGTCCTCTTGTTACATATATACCTGCCAGGACTACCCCACTTATCTACCTCCCCCAGATTCGCCACCCTCTCCAGTTTTACCCCTGAAGAGCGTCGAGAGAAACGCGCCAGGGGTTGCGCTGGGGGTTGCGTGGTGTCCAGAGTAAAGCACGAAGGTTAGTTCATCGGCTAGCCGCGAGGCTGCAGCAGCTCTCCTGCACCCTTAAAAACAAGGCGGGATTAAATGTAGTAGAAAACACGTTTGTTTACGCGATGTTTGAATTTCGTGTATTTTCTTTGTTTTAAACGACAGAAAATTCATTTATTCTACCTTTTTTATTTTTTCCTTTTCTCTTTCCTTTTCTTTTTTTTTTCTCTATCATTCGTTCTGTGATAATTTTCAGAAGTTTCAGTGCTCAGTTTCAGTTTTTTATTCATCTGGTGTTTGCGCTGTCATAATTTTTCGATGGTTTTTTTTTTTTATTTAATTTCCTAATTGTGAGGGAAAAATTAAAATTTACTTCACGTATTTAAGTTTTTTCTTCTACTAATAAATATGTGGTGAAAAAAATATGTACGCGAATTTCCATGCACAAAAGGGCGCTCTGTTCCTAATATAAAAAAACGTGCGATTCGATCAATTTTTTCAAAATCTTATACTAGTTTTTAATTTAATTTCAGATTTCGTTACAAATATTACAAACGAACGATAATTCGTCAGAAATTCATTTCGAATACAGTATAATATTGTTTTACAACACTGGATGTTTTTTTTTTTTTTTCAAGCTCCACTTTTCATTTATACATTTGTTTTAACTCATCTTTTTTGTATACGAAGCAGCGATCGTGACGCGAAGGGTGAACTCGCTCATATCGTACCATTGACCGCGTCGCGGGCATTATGTGAAGAAAAGTAAAAAAAAAGAGAGAGAGAAAAAAAAAGAAAGAATTTCAAACTTTAGGGATCTACAGTGCCGCGTGTCGGTCCTCCCTCGTCGCGACAGGAGGAGCTTTCGTTACAAATCACGTTAACGTGAACCGGTTCGGATTGAGAGGGTCCCGATTGTTCTAAATTGAAAACAATAAAATTGAATAAACTAAAAATAGATCACGAAAAAGATAAATACGACGTGTTCAAAAACCGAGTAAAAAAGAAATGAGTGAAACCCTCAGATATTCCGGCTCAGATTGACCCTCGCAGAAAAAAAACTTCCTTTCTCTCTCAGAATCATTCGGATCAGCGAGACTTTTAATTTTCAAAAATGATAAAATATTTTTCTTCCGAATTACAGTATAGGGGGGAAAAAGCTAACTGGGGAAACGATCGGAATAACGTTTTGAAGTCTTATAAATTCGTATCAAAGATCCAACGATCATATATCGTTTCCGAGTAATTATTATTTCACGGTATAATATTTGAGATTGTAAAAGCAATTCTCACGTGATAATAATAATGATAATTATTATATTCCATATACCGCGAAAGAGGTGATTATCAGTTACCTAAACCCACACATGATTCGGACGCGTACACACGCACGTTTATAAGCACACACGTGTACACATAAATTTCGAGTAATATGAGCCCAAGATTTATTCACTACGCGCGCACACATATCGTATAGGTTACACCGGGACTCATTTACTTCTGCTTTGACATTTAAGTACCGGAGGCGTGGGTGGTTTGCACATCATCCACCTTCGATAAGAGATTGGAATTTTCCGAAAGGGGGTATATATATTCGGGGGAAGAAACGGCGGTGAGGTGGTTGTGGGGCAATATAAAATGAATTTTCGTTTTTTTCTTTGTCGTTCAAACGTGGTAAGAGTTGAATATGTATATAAACATATGTACACATCCGTATATAGGTATTTACTTTTTCCTTTTATTTGTATACCAATTTTCCTGTTTTTTTTTTTCGTTTTTTTTTTCCTCTTTTATTATTCTTATTTTTCATATTTATTTATTTGCTTTGATTTTTTCTTTCTCTTTCTTTTCCAGGGGGATGACGAGATCCCCTGTACGATGCGAAACCGAGATTCGCTGTTGTGATTTTATACTTTACATGGATCGATAATTGTATTGACTATGACGACACGCTTTAAAAAAAATATTTATCATATATACCTACGCACGGTGTTTTAAAACTTGTTAAATCATATTGACTGAAAATCGTTTACAAATATAGACACTATATATATACAACATATGTTAGAGTATTTATGTGATTTTAAATTTTAATGAATTGTTAATTAGAAAGAAAAAAAAGAAGAGATATTTTAAAATTGTTTATAAAAAATAAAAATAACATTAATAATAATAATTGAGCAAAAGAATTACGAAAGAAGAATATGGTATATAATAGATCGTCGAATAAAATGCAAATTATATAATTAATCGATCGACGATCCTATGATCATAATTGAAACATTGATGAAACTGCATTACGTGATTGAAATATGAAATTAAACGAAAATATGACAATTGATCGAAAATTTGATCACGTCAAGATTTACGATTATATATCAACATTTCTAACGAACAAAAAAAGAATCTATAACTACCCGTTGTATAATATAGTTAAAAGATGTGATCGGAAATATTTTGAAAAAATTATATCGTGGGCTGCAATGACTCTGAATTTCCTAATTGTCAAAAATCCTTTTCAACATCATGTGGCCCCAGATTTACGAGTATACAAATGTCGTCAAGCTATAATATTTTTTTCAAATATTTGAATAAATTAATAATTTATAAAAATAAAATAGATAAATAAATAAAAAGAATACAAGGGATTCCTTATTTAATTATGATCCGTGTAATTAATTGACGTGATATACGGTGTGTTGATATATTTAAAAATATATATAGAAAATAATATTTCTCGCGAAATATAATAAAATTGAATGAAATCCATCTGATAGCTGAATTAAGTTATACTAACCCAACCCTGTCAGGATGGCAATGGTAATATCGCCTCGAAATAAGATAATGACGTTGTGCTTACTGATCGGTACAATAGTGTTAATGGCATTAATTGTTACCGGAGTAATTGGAGTTTGGCATGAACAAAACGACGGAAATAAATCTACGAATTCAGTGGGAGGTTCAAAAGTGATCAGCAGTAGGCTACAACAATTCACAGGATATGCAGCTACGAAACACGTGAGTTAGATTAAAAAAAAGAGAAAAAAAAAGAAAATTTCACAGATAATAATATCAATTGTAGATATTCAGAACCTTTCTCTGAAAACATCCCCCAATTTTTGTGCACCTTTTTAACTAAGAATTTTCTCAAGTCAATTACTAATTAAAAATTGACTGCATTTTCTTTGCATCGAATGATTCGAATTTTCATCGGTTTTTCGTTTCTCATTTTTCGTTTTTCTCTCGGTGCGTGTTACAGGTAACACAATTATTTCCGTTCGATTTTTTATTTTCGGTTTTAAATCCTTCTTTTTTGTTTATTTCATTCTTTTTTTTTCTTTCTAATAAAAATTCACGAGATTAATATACAAAATATACCGACTACGGGGTTGCAGTTGGTGGTGTTTTTGATCCTGCAGTTGCAAACAACTACTAAATTCGAATGCATATACGGTTGAGGATTGCGAAGCATCGCAGCGGCGTTAACTGCAGTTTGTTATATTCGAATTGTTGTTTTTATGCCTCCCAGGAGAGATTAATAATCTCCTAGGACTGAACCACACGAGTCGTTTATCGTTCGAGACCAAACTTTCTAAACGTTTGATTGCGAACATCATCTATAACACCGTGTGAATTATTTACTCAGATAATACACACGAGCTAAAAATATCACCGAACAATCGTCGCATTTTATAAACATAATTGATTTGTCTTATTTTTTTTATCGTGCGCTGATCACGTGTGGAAATGAAAAAAAAAAAGAAAAAGATCTCATGCCTATTACGAACGTGCAGGAAATCAAGAACGTGCGTCTGGTCTTAATATTATTCCTATAGATATATTTATAGACTGTCCACTGATATAATTTCCTTTACAAAATTCATACGGATCAAATACACGAGCGTGTATCGAATCAGGTGTATAAAATTCAATGAAAAGAAATTCGATATATATATAATGGGAATAATTTTACGGTAATTGTAAAAAAAAATCTTTTTTTTACTACTACTCGAAACATAGACGTAGAAGTGAATATTTATCAGTATATAGGTAAATTGAACATAATTGATGGATCGTTGATAGAAATTTATTTGTCATCCCGCAGGTTGTATTCAGTTTTTTTTTCTTTCAAATTTATATTTTAGATATTTTTTCTCGTCATTATTTTTTTTTTTTTCACGTTTATTATCTACTCATACCGACGTACGTACGTATTGTACATATAGAAATCTATAGGGATATCGTACAGAAGGGGATGGCGCATGAACCACGTCGGGTATATAATTTGATTACAGAAAAAAAGTGACGGGGGAGGCTTCTCTGGTACTTTTAGCGAGAAAAATAGACCGTCAAAATCATCATTTGTCTTGATACCGTCAGATATGTTTTTTTTTATTTTGCCAAACGCGGTTATTGATGGATCGAACATTTCGTTCATTTTATTTATTTACTTATTTACTTCTTTTTTTTTTTATTTACTCGTCGTTGTCGTTAGGACTTTTCATTTTTTATTACCATTATTATATATGGATTCGCATCTGTACCGTTTTCGCGCTTTTTATACGAATTTGTTTTCTCACAGTTATATTTCACCGTGTGTCTTAACCGATCGTAATTTTGATGTACTCGTAACGATGGTTGGGTCGAGTCAAGTTCCTTCGCAGGGGATGATTTTCTGCATTTTAGTTAAGCTTTTGCCAGACACTTCGTTTCACCCGAACGTCGGATCGGCCGGGCGCCTCTATTTCTGTACTCCCATATACTTTGCCCGGTTTAGGTAATAGGCTCGTATACGTATAGAAACAAGCTAACGCGATTCAACTACACATATATACCGTATACCAGTTAATATCAAAAGCGTCTAACTAGCCCGTCAGTAACTTGTCAGTATTTGACGAGCTGCTGATTCATAATCCAAACGAGGGCTCACGCCATTCTACGTGTATACCTCATAACCTTACGAGTCCAAAACTTAACTTATCATCGTCACACAACCCTTAACAGGTATAAGTGGTATGAAATAAAATGTACATATGTGCTGCGGGTACATAAAACAAATGCTGGTCAAACCGATAACCGGTTCATCAAAATCGATTATCAGATTTAAGGTATATACCAGGATGCAATGGCAATAAAAATTTCATACGAAAATAACCCGATCGAACTTTTTTTTAGCAGTTATTCAGAACTCTTCTTTTTTTTTCTGACAGAAAAACTACAGAAATTGACAATCGGAAACGAGTAGAGAAAAAAAAAAAGAGGAAAAAATGTTATGCGAGAAAATCAGCGTTTTCTACTTTACTAATTACTTCTTCTTAAATGGGTTTAATTTACATGATACCTTATACCGAACATGTTACATAAAACGTTATATTCTGTGCGGACTAATATAAATGATAATTAAATAATACGGAACAGTACATAGGGTATGTAATGTGAACGCGTACGTATATGTATTTGTATGTATGAAGAGGAATATGCGCCTCTTGGTTCTTTTCGAATGAGAAGAGTTGTAAAATTAATTATGCAATCGGTTTAGCTATGGCATCGAAACTGTCCAATTGTGAATAGAAAGGAGCATTGAAGCGCGCGCGAACGATTATGTGTGTTTAACATCGACTGCGAGAATTATACGAAAAAAATTAAAATACATTTAAATATTAGAACCTAGTTCGTATTACATAATCATTTTAATAATAGTTAAAAATATATACCGATTGGAATGATTCTGAATAATTATCTAAACTAATTTATTATAAAAAACTATTGAAAAAGTATTTCCACACCCACGAAATCTCATTAAAATTCAACATCGTTTAAAACGTTCTTTTGACATTTTTCTTTTTTTCTTTTTGGCATTAGGTCACTCGCTCCATAACTACGCGTCAAAAACAAAAGATCGAGTGTAATTTTTCAACACCTAATTGATGCTGAAAACACTTTAAAAAAATGACACGCGAGAACCAAAAATTTAAAATATACTCGTTTCAGGAGACAGTCGCGCTATACAGTCAAAACTATACGTACGGAAATAATTCTGAAAAATCTTTCTTTGATCAGAACTAGGTCAGATTACGTATATATGAATATATAATATTTTTAGAACTTATATACGTGTGCGCGTACGTGTATAATATAAAAATGAAATTCATCAAGGCGGATAGAAAAAACGCGTAAATATAAGCAATTTTTACGATTAAACGGAAACATAAATTTTTTTAGTCGCCTAATAATTATTTGCTTCCACACGAAAATCTCATAACGCGAAAAATTATATCCACGTAAGTACGGTATTCACCTGTGTAAAATAAGATAAAAAAAATCAAGTATCACACAAATATCATACGTTATACAATAAGAGGGATAAAAATCACAGTCGCACATATATACTTTTCATAGTAGAGTATGAATTCAATTGAATCGAATCGAAAAACGATATTAAATAAAGAAACTAGCCTACATATTTTCCTATTGTACTTGTACAATTCGTAACAGCTGTATACCTGTATCGTGCATCTAATAAATGCAATAGAATACAGGGAAAACTTATTGTACGAATATTCGTGCTATTTGATAGCGAATATCGCGATTTATTGATATCATTACGAATCGAAATAGAAACAGAAAGAAAAAAGCAAAAAAACAAACGATGGGCAATAAATGCGACCGAAGGGCGTACAATTTTCGATCACATTACACGCGAATATTTTTCACAAATTTCAGAATGTAATCCAAAAAAAGAAATTCATTTTTAAACTAATGGAGAAATTATGACGAAGCTTTTCCATTGATTTTCGTCCAACAAAGAATTGAAGCAAAAAGGAAAGTATGGAAAGTAAAAAAAAAAAGAACCATGAAATGAGATTTTAACTCGAAAGCGCGAGGGAATTTCGAAGTTATTACAAAAAAAAAAACGAAAAAAAAAAGACAAAAAAAAACAATTGACGGGGATTTCAGGTATACCTGTACGTTATACGCGTAGTGTGTGACAAGGAATAATAGCAAATATGTGAGTTTTACTTGGTGCTTTCGAGTTTGCGGAGAGCTTTGATACACGTATATCATCCTCGGGGTGTATAATATGATGTCATTGAATTGCCATTCGTTTCAAACTCACTGCCTGACGTTATATACAGAGGTTCGGTAAAACACACAATTTCAGTTATATGTACCTTCATACAAAATACATATGTGACATCAATATTTTAATTATTATTTCTCTGTACACCATAACCACCACTGCAGCGGCAGTGGAAGCTTTATTTCATCTGAATAAAAGCCAAAGCCGCGTTATGCGCTGCACGTAAAAAGCTCAGAAAGTAGAAAAAAAAATTGTTTTTCTTTTCGTTTCTTTTTTTTTTTTTTAAGAATCGACCATGCCTTAATCAACCTTTGGTAGGTGTACTCGTTCACTATTCCACTTATATAAATATGTACAAACAATATATGCAATCATGACTACGATTTAATAAATATGAAATATCAAAAGTATGGTATGTATTTTTTTAAATGAAATATAATTTAGCTCCAATACAATTCCCCGTTATTATACATTCGTATGAAAATTCTTTGATGAATTAGCGTGAAATCAAACTAATTACCTATTCTATCCATAAGTAGACCTCAATAAAAAAGCTCGATAACTGGATTAATTGACAACTGAAAAGCTGACCGGATATGCGCATACGTATAATAATGCTAATTCAATAAAAACTCATTCGCTTTCGCATATGAGAGTAGCAATGTAATTGGAGATGAACCGAAGAGATTCTTTTTTGTATCTCACTATCGTCTTTCAAAAACAAATTAAAAAAAAAATCCTATAAATAATAATAGTAACAATGAATAATAATGGAACAA
Organism: Athalia cordata; assembly: GCA_963932425.1. NCBI lineage: Eukaryota > Metazoa > Arthropoda > Insecta > Hymenoptera > Athaliidae > Athalia > Athalia cordata. The sequence continues at coordinate 7,079,844 of OZ010627.1, forward strand.
ACGATACGTAATGTACAGGCTGAGTCACCACAAAGGTCCCATTCGGGAGGAGCTTCGATTGGCCGAGGCTCCGCCTTGTCCGTTCTTATTAGTTATTTTCAAAATTCCTGTTGCCAACCTGTATCTGATCGCTGACCGGCAACAGGAATTTTGAGAATATCAAGTAAGAATGAATGAAAGCGGAGCCTCAGCCAATTAAAGGTCCTCCCGAATCATACCTTTGTTGTGAATCACCCTGTAAATATAATAATCTTCTCTTCAACAAAACCGAATATGTGATATTTATAATCGCTCCATTCACGATAGAAATCCGGTATAGAAATTTTGAATTTCGCGTTCCGTAGGTAATTGTCTCATAAATTAACAATCGCTTGGGAAATTGGTGATTCAGGACATCGTACCAGGACCCTTACCGGGACAGAAATAAGGTGTGGTAAGCGATAAGGGTGGACCGGAAAACAAACGGATAAATAAAACAAATGAAAAAAAAAAACGAAGAAATATACGAAACATATAACTGTTTGGTTTCTGTATGGGTGGATATACCCTCGCGCAACAAAAGCCAGAGTATAAAATATACACGTGTAAAGGGAATTCGGTAGACAATGGGTCGAATAAGTAGAGGAGGTTCGATAAAGCATGAGAGAAGCGCAAGCATTATATTTTTATCGAGATAATCCCCGATGCTTTTCTCCCTATATTATAAGTATATATCTGCGAGAAAGGTATACGTACATCGTTATCAAGATCCATCTGATCAGATAAAATTCGATTTATGTAGTAAGTTCACATAAATATATATACCTATATAGTACATAATGCCGTACGTATATGTACATAGTTAACCGCATGCGACAATACCCACCAAAAATTTCGAAGGTGAATTACAGATGAGTCCAAAAAATTTTAATCATTTTTCAAGTCATTGAATCCTCGCAATTTTCGTGCTTCAAAAAAAGAAGAAAAAAAAAACGAAAAAAGAAAAATGTTCACACTACATCACGTGTAGATATTTTCTGTGCCCCTCCCCCGCATATTAGTGGAGTGTGGCAACGGTTGTTCACTTGATATGCTCACACACGGGTTTGCCCTGCAGAGACTAACTCGAGAGAAGACAGTCATCTCTAAGCAATCGTTGGCATCGCTCGAGCGTGAAATCATTTATTTGAATGACGATATTACACGAATCGTTCGCGAAAAAAAAAATTTCTATTAAAAAAGACAGATAATTAACTGGTTAAAAAAAAATTAAGAAAGATTAAAAAATGAAAGATCGAAGGAAAATTAACGCGAAATTTTGAGTGGTGACCACCCCGATTGATCCTACGAATCACGAAAAAAAAAACGAGGAGATCGAGGTTTTATAAACTTCATAAAAGAAAAAAACGAAAAATTAAAGTAGGGTTGATTAATAACGTATCTTGAAAATTGGATTAATTTACTTCGGATATGTGCGCTGCTGCTTTGGACCGCGCGATTTAAAATTTTTGGGCTTTCCGAAGAGCGTGAGATATGGAGTTGCACAGATCGTAAAGACCAGGTATAATCCATAGCCGATAAAGATCAAACATGTCGTTTGATATAAATCAATGACTTTACATTGAGTATAAATTGTTTTCCTAACAAGCATTTCGGGGTCTGCCCTATTAAATCTTACCGCTAATTACAGTGTACCTAAACCCTCTGGGTATTCGAAACGCCCACAATTTAACATTAGGTCCATCACACATCTGTACATACATATATTGTATGTGAATTTTATATACGAATGTGTACTTATACATAAAATAATTTTTACCATATAGATATATACGGTGCGGTAGAGTGCAGTGAATTGGAGAAGGATACAAAAAGGAAAAAGAAAATTCAATGGAAAATCAAATAAATGTGTAAAAAAAATTTTGGTACAACCACATGTTTCAGGATCATAAAAAAATGTGGTATATTACGTATGAAATAAGATAATGAACGTAAATTTTGTGGTGTAATTGAATGTAAATTTAAATAATCATATTTCTAAATAATGCAATTTGGATATTACGTATAATTTATTTGTGTTTCTTTTTTACTCAACGAGACTCTTTCGAAAATGGTGAATGTTATAACGAGGTTGATATTTAACTATTTTTTGGTTATTTCTTTGAAGGGGACACTTCAAACGCTTAAAATTTATTCAGGACACCCTCAGGATCTGGTGAGATGCGATATCGACATTGACGTAAGTACTTTTAAATATACCCCCGGTAATGATTGAAAAAATTTATCGCAAAATTTCTGATGCCCTTACTTTATTAGAATTGAAAAAATTAGAATTCATAGTTGAAATGCAAATCAGAAGAACAAACTTGTCGAACAGAACACGTTGCACTGTTTCGTGAAAGCGAAGACGACGTCGAGGTGCGACCGTAACCAGTCATCTGATACAATTAAATCTTTCTTAGAAAAAAAAACACAATTGAGTTTTGATTGAACTTTTACGGATCAGTTGTCGGATCTAATTATCAATAATAATTAGGATCAATTGGAATTCCGTGAATGGTAATAAGTTAACAAAGGTCGAAAATGGGGATATAATTGAAACTATAAAGAGTTGAAATAACAAAATGAAAACGATCGCTTCTTATTTTCGGACGAATATCAAAAAATTGCAGTTTAGAAATTTTTTACATGCACACGTATGTAGATATACGAAATCTCCTCATGTACATAGTTAGCAAAATTCATCTAAATATTCGTAATTATAAATGTTAATTACATGGTAAATGCTGCACGTGGAAGGTGAAGTAAATATATTATACCAATAACTTAATCTGCAATTGCATAAGTTTGTTGTTTCTATATACAAATTCGTATGCATGCTGAAGTAGCAAAAGCAGCAACAAATGCAGAAGCAGCAGCAGAAGCAGCAGCAGCGGCGCTTTGCCGGTTGAGTTAACCGCTGCACAGCTATATTTGAACTTGTAATAAGTCATCACCGTCTAATCGCAGTGCAAACCAAAACGTACACGAATACGTGTATATTATGCATCAAACATACGTATTTCCGTACATACTACAGAGTACATAATTATCACCGTAATTTCGAAAACTAATTTACACATATGTTATATTTTACCCAATTCATTCCCAGATATGTATTTTTCAAACACGACTTCGAGATGCCCGCTGCACGCGTTTTCCTACAACGATCCGCAAAACTATCGAGATTAAATAAAAATAAAAATCGAAAAAGGCTGCGCCCATATTCATTTCGTAACCCGGAACTTATTTGCGTGCGCGTAGAAAACAAAAACGATCATCATTATATTTATTCGCAATTAAAATTTGTGGTTTTCTTTTTGGAATCGTCGTATAAACGGAATTCTAATGGAGAGGTGGATCAAAGTTCAAAATTTAAAAATAGATATAATGACCGTTCGAGCTGGGAATTAATTTCGTTTTTATTTTTTTTTTTGCGATTATGTAGCATACAACTAATTATACTGGAAAATTTTTATGTATAATAAACTATAAATTTCGCTAATTAAAAATACGGATTTGAAATTTAAATACGCGGGGTCGCCCACGCGAGTCGCGACGATATGGTGGAAAAATTTGTATTTATTTAATTAATTAATTTTTCTTCCTCGCACATAAAATTGTAAAAAAAAAAAGTACAAGTTTCACGTGACAATTTCATAAAATTATATACCTTCGCGTTTCAACATTATGATACAAATATATGTCACGATTGAAAGAAAAAAAATTAAAATTTTTTACGACCCAATCAAAGCGGATGTGATTTTTCAGAATTTTTATTTTCGCACCAGCTACGGGTCAGTGTCTCGATTTCGTTGAAAATTTTATGCGAAAAAAAATATCTGTTCCAAAAATGATCAAATTACAATTATTTTCTCGCCACGTTACGCATTACGTATCACTTGAGATTCGGTCTTGCGACTTAATCAGTCACATTTTTAACAAACATACTTTTAATTAAAATGTACACTTCATATGATACACATACGCGATGATAACATCGCGAGGGCTTCAACCTGCACTAAAAAAAAGGTGACGGCGTTGTAGAAAGAGGAAGAGGAGGTAGAGAGGAAGGCTGAGAGGGAGGACGGGGTTAATACGGCCTGCATTTGTTTAGTGGTCAACCAATTTGTAGAGGCAATTTATACGTAGAAGAGACGTCAACACGTAGTTATTAAGTGCCGACCGCACTCGACCTCCTCCCTTCGCAACCTACCGGGTGGTTCAAATAAATCCAATTTATTTCCAACATCAGTTAATACCCCTTTGAAAAAAAAAAAAAAACAGAAATTACCTTCCTCATATATCCTCAACAAGTAATTCCAATACTTCAATTTTAATAAATGCAGCACTGATAATCTATAGGATGACGTGATGATAATTGATTGTCAATTTTAGTTCACAACATTCCTTCAACTTCTTTCTATTTTTTTTCCTACCCATTTTTCTTCTCCTTACATTCAACGGAATAAAAAAAATAAATTGGTCGAACCTTTACTATATGTTAAAAAAGACTTTGATTTTTTTTTGCTTCTCTTTTCTTTTTTCGAAGTGAGAACGGCTATATGATATTATTATGCCACCATCACTTAAAGGTCCCTCTACTTTAAAAAATGAAGGGTTCCAATTTTCTCACCTGCTTTATAATATATAACTCAAAAGAGGTTACACTGTGTTATATATATGTATTATACATATACATCTTTATACTCTTTAGGTATATAAACGTACCAATTTCCACTATCTCATCGAGAAGCGAAGAGCTGTAACCCAAAATTTATTTATTATCCACTCAACTCTCTTTCCCCTCTCTTTTCCCTTTTCCCTTTTCCCCCTTAAAGTCAAACTCCGCGTTTAGGACGAACCGTATAATAAATTCACCCCGTATTCCATCTTGTAAAATTTTTTTCCCTCACTACTCGTCCATATTATTATCATTATTACAATAATTATTTCCGAAGTACATCCCCAGTCGGACGCTCAGCGATCGACGCAATTATTATTACGTGGTTGAAACGTATGTGGAAACGAAGTCATAAAAATTTCCGATCCCAACGAACGAAAATAAAAAATAAAAAATTTATCCGATTACACGACCGAAGAATTAAAAAAATTGATTAATTTATTAAAATTCATACAATAATTATTATACTCCGATGAATATTCTAAAAATGTCGATCAATCCAAAATTACGATCAGAAACTGTCGATCAACGTTGTAGATTGAGAAGTGAAAAAACAAAAGAAGCAGAAAAAGAAAAAAAAGAAAAAAAACCCGACAAGAAAGTTCTGTTAATTACTCGCGCTCGTTGAATGACGAAAGTTGACATACGTAGCCCGCGGGTTCATCGTATAAATGGACGTTTGAAAAAAAGCCAAAAAAAAAAAATTTATTCATATATTATTGCTGCATCGTATGTACTTTGAAATAATAAAAGGATAGTCGAGTTCACCACGAGACTTTGAGCAAAACGATGTATAATAAAAATCGTATTCGTATGATGAAAAAAATTGACGATTGGATAAGAAAAAAAATCACAGAGTTCGGATCGAACGGTTAATTTGAAGGGCGGATATGGTATGTTTGTGGAATAAAATAATGAGATAGGAATATTTCGATAGTTTTTTTTTTCTAATTTTTTTCAACTTCTCCATCGGCGATACAACAGCTCCAACCGGAGTCATGGGCTTGTCGTCCATGGAATTCCTGTAGCGTGCCGACATCATAAGGCACGCGTGACAGGCGCCGATGGAGATTGCGATCGAAACGAATTATTTATACACATCTCCGCGATGTGTCGTAATATAATGTAAATGTATCGCATTAGATCATTTCAAAAAACGATCAGTGAACAAGAATAGAAAGATGAAAAAAAAACGATCTATGTCAAACGTACAAACGGTAATACAAGGGTACTTATAAATTGCACAAAAAAAAAAGCAAAGCGAAGCACGGTAATATCAAAAATCCAAAAAAAAATCATCATATTCGCCTTCTTGAACGTCGCGCGAGTTAGCGCAAATTTTCGGGCTAGATCGGTGCTCGGTTTCCCATTGTTATTTTGAAAATTTATATAAAGTAACTTTGAATACGTCCGCAGGTACGTATACTTATTCGCCCGATCAAACAAGTTACGCGGGACGATCTTTGGACGGAAGAAAAAAATTTTCATTTCATGGGACGTTAAGCTCGACGGTTTAATACTGATTGTGAACTGACGATGAATTGCCTGCTGTATATACACGGTGGTGGAACCACCGATCCTTGTAGCAAAATTTTCTTGCCACGTTTATCAAACGCTATATATAAAATATAGGTATATGCCTATGGATGCCTTAAAGTATATATGTGTATGTATTTTATCACGCCTTATTGCCGTTGATCTATTGTCCTTGGGGAAATAATTAATCCCCATAGATTATCTTAAATTACACGTATAGAAATAATTAGAGGTATAAATCGAAATTTCTATAGTTTCTATAGAATTGATAATATAAAATATCGTAGTGGCATAAATTAGTTTCAGATTAGATATAGGACGTATGTACATAATTTTATGTAAACTTATATCTTATTAGAATTCTCACGAGAATTCTAAATAGCATATATAAGGTGTAATTCTTAGCGAGTGAAAGGCGCGGTTGAGGGGGAGAAAAAAAAGAACCACGAAAAAAGGAAAAAAAAACCACTTGCAGTTGAGTAAAATTGTACAAAAAAAGAAAAAAAAGTTATATCGGTTGTAAAGCCACGTATATATGTATAATTACAAAATTACATATATAGCTAAATATATATACACGTTTAATAAATGTGTACGATCTCATATTATACCGCACAGTGGGACTTGTATAAGATTCCGGGCTAATTGTATGTATGTACAGCTGTAGGCACTTAAACTCCTATTGATAAGCAAACCGTATGGGATACCGAAAGAAAAAGAAATAGAAAAAAAACTCTGTACTATAAGATACGCGTGTACTTTTCAACTATCGTACGTATATAAGTATCTCCGCAGAGTGCATCGCTACAATTTAAATATGATTCGATAAAACGGATAAAAATTCTTTGATGATTTTTCCCTTCTTTATAGTTCTCTAATGGAAGATTCACCGAAGTTCAGTTTTGTTTTTCTTTTTTTTCTCGTTAAATTTTCACATTGGAAAAATAAAAAGGCGGCTTCAAATTGTACCATATAATAGTTGGCGCCAATGCGGTACGCGTTTCGAATAAAACAATTGATTGGCGTGATATCCTGATAATAAATCAATTATTTAAACACCGGAAGTTTGATTTCTATAGTGTATACGTGTTCCTTTCGATACAGGCCCCCATTTAATCATCATAGTACTTTATACCTACCTGCGTAACAATTATGTAATAGTTTATATGGGGATGTAAAATTCAAAGAGCTATTTTATCGAATATTTATCAATCGATACATGGTTATAATTATTTACATAAAATAGTTAGGTGTGTGTATATATGAGCGGAATTCTATACATAGCTTTCCGCACCCATATACTTGTGTTATATACAATCGAACATCGATATGGGTATAAGGTATATACCTATATAATGTGTATGCGGATCGCGGATGCTTTAATCGTAATTCAACGACCCCATGTCGGAGGATTGACGGACCGAATGTGATTGAACGATTACAGATCGTTGACGTAATACGTACGCGAAAGCTTGCGGCAGTTGTATGTAACGTATATATCTACATACGTCTCATCCACGTTTCGCATATCGTCATTGTATTATAATCAGTTCGTACATGTTATTATAAAATCATTAATACACCGTGGGACCTGCACTTCCAGTTATTTCATTATTATCATCGATAATAATATTTTTATCAATCGCATTGATTAATAAAATACTGTAGAGAGACAATCTTACCAAACCAGGGGTTATTTTCATAATCATTATTTTCCAAAGAATCAATTTTCGTTTTTTTGCGATATCATACGGTACGCAGCGGGCCTGAATCTTAAGAAATGAAAGAAAATTGTAGGTCACGCCCTTTTAGTTCCGGGTCCTAAATATTTAAGGTATTACATATGTATGTATGTGTGTAGATGGTATGAAAATAGTTGTCCCATACGTGGCACTATCTCGTTCCCCGTAATACTTCGTTTCGCATTTTTCGCACGTTTCTTTCGACAAGCGAGTTGCTCACTGCTGCCTACTGCTGCCTGCACTCTAAGATATACATATACCTATACATGACGTGTACTGCAGGGTAAAGTTCCCATCGAAGAATAACGGTCACTGCACATCTACCATTGTTGGTATATACGTAAACCTGATATACTAAGCAGAGAGGAAAATAAGCTGGAGTTCGAAACGGATACCATTTTTTTTTTTTTTTGTTCAGTTTTATTTTTCTATCCAACGCAAGTCGTACCCGTACTCGAGTTCGCGTTTTGCATGAAAATTCTCCCCGTTCTTCTTCTTTTTTTTTTTTCTTCAAGATCCTTATAAAATTTCTAACTTCCTATTCTTATAACCTTAGCAAACCATTCTGTAAATCGTACATTATTTTTTCTGTCTAATTTACATTTTTCTTTGTAGAGATTAGAAGAATTTTCAGGTTCTGGTTCGGGGGACGACGAATACGACCCAATAGATCGGCTATTCGTGAGTTCGTTACATTAATTTGCTTTTGATTTCGTTTTACAATTTTGTTTCGCCTTATGTTTCTTTTCGTACCGCTTTTTTATTCGTTACAGCTCATTTCCTTGATTTTTTTGTAATTTTTAATTTTTCGATTTGTTCATTATATGTTGCACTCGTTCTTCTGTCTTCGTTCTATCGCATTATATTCCCCCTCCTTATATTGCTGCATTACGTAACGCAAAATTAGCGATTGAAAAATCGTACCGCACGTGATTTTTGAAAATAAAAAGAACAAAAAAAAAATTTTTTAATCAAATACTAATTCCAGTGATTCTGGCACACCATAAATTAACGTGCACGTCCATTTTATGTGATTTTATGTGCTTATTCACTCGGATTCGTTTGCTTTTCATCGATTTTGTATTATAATTACCTATACATTTGTGGTAATCATGTAGTTATATATTTCACGCAATAAATCGTATTACATTTTGTCTACTTCATTTATTGATCGATAAAATTAATTAATTTATTCAATTATCTTTGTCATTTTGCTCGCGACGAAGAAATTGAAAACGATTTTTCGTTCAGGTTGATTCCGTAACGCATTTCGGACCACGAAACCGATGCATATATCATATTTATAATTAAATTTGTTATATTATGTATACATAAGGTATGCAGTTTGATGTACTCAAAGTAAATATTAATACACATACGACGTATGTGTGTCCGCCTAGTAATTCAAACAACGATTTTGGTTCGAATCATGAAAATGATGGAGAGTAAAAATAATTAAAAAAAAAACAAACAAATTGAACAAATAAATAAAGAAGTAAATTTGCAGCTGCAATGGACAATCAATATTTACATACTTGTCGATCGATAATAGATAATTATTTCAAATTCACACGCTGTCATATATAAATATAAAAAAGAAAGGACATTCAAATTATAAGAATTATTAGTTTTATAATCATGAAAATTTTTGTTTTACGCACGTTTTGTTTTTACATCTCGTACTCTTTCAAAGTTTAAGTTTTCGTTCCTCTTCTTTATTTTTTTTTTTTTTTTTTACCACCCTCTATAGGTATGTACGACACACACGGAACATACCAGAGAAAATGATGAATACAATTTTAACCCGTTGTCAAATATTTATTTTATAGGTGTATATGAATCTATACATATGGACGCGTTTACAAGGGTCGTACGAAAAGGGAAAAAGAAACAAAAAATTTCCGAAGGGTTTTGTGTGAACAGGAAAATTAGGGTAGGCACCTCAAATAATACACGTATATATGTAACCCTTATCCCTCACCCGTTGAAGCAATAATAATTAGGCGATCGATCAAATAGATTTATATATAATATCACCATACTTCCAATATATATTTGTATAATATAAATCTCTGATTTTCGAACGAAAACTTAAATACGCTGAAAAATGATTAAGTGTAACGAACACGACGGACGGAAGTGAATGAATAAGATCGTTACGATGAGAGAAAATCTAGTCAAAATTCAACAGATTTTATACACAGGAATATAATAAGGAAAAAATCGAACGAATTATAACAGCATTGTGAAAGGTGTCTTTTTCCACGATATTCGATCAATCTTCTCGAACACCTTATATACCTTTCTAAATCAGGGGGTTGACGAAATTGAAGAAGTTTCAAGGGAGATGAAATACAATCAATCAGAAATGTAATCGATACATATTTCGCGTTAGATTTTCATATCAATAAAACAAAGAAAAGAAAAAGGCGCCAAAATAATACAACGGAAAATACATTTAGAAAAAGTTCAATTTGCACGAGACGATTTTGAAACGTCCAACAATTTTAGACGATAGCCAAAATTCAGACTATACTATATAATTTGGATCGTTCACTTGATTGAGGTATAACGCAACTGATCCCTCTGGGAATTAATCTATATTTGTGTGACACAGCTAACAATATATGTACAGGTGTATGCGTATTAGTTTACCTAAACACTTTGGTACATGGTGTACGTGGACAGTAGAAATATACTTGTAATCACATACCTACCTCTATGTACAAACCTCCATACCGTTTACATAAAGGGTGTATTTTGTACATACTATCCGCGGTCAAACATCGCGAGATGTGTTACCCACACACAATGTGTATGTGTAATAATTGTTTCCTCAACAAGCAACATCACGCATCCGTTTACCCTCAAATATAGAGAGGAAACTGCAGGAACTGAAACCAAATAATATGTATACATCAGGATGATGATGATGATGATGATGATGATGATGATATCGGTTTACAATATAATAAAACACAATTGTTTCTTGCACGGGAAAACTGAAAGAAAAAAAATTTCATGATACAATTTTCAATTAATTGCGTATCTAGAGTCTCGCGATAACTTTCCTTCAAATCAATCGTTATTGGGTTATTAAAAAGAATTTTTTGTTTTCTAAAACCTCCATAATTAACAAACTTATTTCATCGTGAAATTCAGATCGTAATAAAAATGACGAGGTAAAAAGGAGCAGGAATTTTCAACAACATCAAGAATGTCCTAGGAATCCGCTTCGAAGAAGCAAAAAAATTCAAAGCAAACTAAAGTTTGATGGGGGATTCAGATCGCGGTTGAGTTTACGTGAAATACCCTATGTACCACGTACAATTACAGTTTGTTTATGTAGTTTCTCTCAATCGAACAATTAATCTCTAGCTCTATAGACTCACGCTGTAAGGTACACCACAATCTGGTTAGCTGATCTGTATAATATCATGTACACATAGAATCCCTACACTATATACCCGTGTATAATCTCTATGTACTCGCATACATATGTACAAGTATTATAGGTTTGATTTGAACAAGTAAGAGGAAGTTCGAGATGAGTTGATCCTGTCGCAGCAGCAGCAGCAGCAGCAGGTGGAATATGAGAACGAACTCTATATCTACCATGGAAACTATCATCTCTACAAAATTAACCGCTGACAATCACATCTTTACAATTATTATTGTTTCAATTGTTGTTAATATTGTTGCGATCAATGCCACATAACGAACGTGTAAAACAATCCATATTTATTATACCGCGGTATGCTAATTATGACCATATCATTATTTTCAATACACATTGTGATACCCTTCGGTGCCCACGTCATCGCTCTCTATTGTTTATGAGTCGATATAATTTTCAGATGGATCCCAACACGAATCGATATTTATATCGCGTATACATCATCGTCACGGTCATCGTCACCTTATTATAATTTTTTTTATCTCATTAATTTTTATTCATAATTTTATTAAATAAATTTACGAAATCAAATTGCTGCCACAATGCATTGCTGGTATGAAAGCGAGTTTCTTTATCAGCTGATAAAAATCGCTCGAATTTGCCGCATGCAGGTAGGAAAATCAAGTTGAATTAAGTAATGAAAATTAGTTAGCGAGGATTATTATACGTATGTGATTACATACATGGGGATATGTAGAATGCGGTGGTTTAAGTTGGGCAAAAGTGCTCGAGGGGACAGTCGCCCGGGACTTGACTGTACATTATAATCCGAAACACGCGCCACCGCTCGTTTCAAACTATAGATGTAAGATATTATGCATGAACTTGCAAGTTTCCCAACATCTATCTACGTACTATATAAAGAGGGTTGGGGTGTATTAACTAAACTGCTTATAATCGCTTATTCTAACAATCTTGATACCCTTGCAGACGATACGCCTAAGCTACTTTCCACCTGATGTTATGTATACGTTCTCGCTGTTCCTCGTCTTTCTGCATATCTCCGGACCTCGGTCCCTATATACATGTATCGGCAAACTAATAAGACATAAATCTCAAACTTCATTATACTATACATACATCATGAGCAATTTATTATACACACGATTATCACTAAAATTATAGCTTATCGTCAAAAGTTTTGTATGCAACAACAATCCATTTTTCCAAAAATCCAGCATAAGGGTTGAACAAAAAAATAAATGCGAATCGTTCGATATACGTATTTGTATGGGGGATGCTAAATTCATGGCGTAAATAATAAATCGCTTGAGTTTTTTATTTTTTGTTTTTTCCTTTTCGGTGAAAATTTTTTCCCGATGAGTGATCGAGGGTTTGTTTTTTTCTCTATAAATTATAGACAATAGATGACGGCGATGAAGATCCCGAGGCAAAACCACCACCTTTTATCGCACCACCACCACCAAATCCAGAATGTGAGTAAAATTGAAAAAATTATTTCACCTTATATTGAAACAAATGTTCAAATGATGGTCGGACCTTTAGTTTTTTATATCCTTCGAAAAAAAGATTAATATTTTTTGTTTTTACAGCCAAAGGATGGAAGGGAGAAAAAGGCGACAAGGGAGAAAAAGGAGAAAGTATTCAAGGACCTCCGGGATCACCTGGACCGCCTGGACCGCCAGGAATATCTGGAACCATTCTCGAGAATCCAGATGGGGTAATTTACCTTTTCAAAAGTATTTTCTTACGTTTTTTGTACGGGTGTTTTGAAAATAAATTCAGGTTTAGGGCGAGTTAGAATGATTTGAAATCGTGTAAGGATACCTGATAATTAATCGCGTATGTTTATCGCAGGGAAAAGCGGGTCCTCCGGGTCTACAGGGACCAAAAGGCGACACAGGTACGTGTTCTTGTAACACGACGGCTCTGATGTCCTCCTTCACGATGCCTAAAATGATCCAGGGAGAAAAGGGAGACCCTGGGATACCAGGGAGCGAAGGGAAACAAGGTCAAATGGGATTAACGGTGAGGGAAGAACATGGGTTGAATAAATCCCGGGGTTACATAGACTACAATTCCAATTTCTAAGAATGTCGAAACTCTCTTAAAGACGATCCAATTCCCTGATGAGAGAAAAGAAAAAAAAAAAGAAACAGCACGTCGAACCAATCTCAAGTCACGTAGTCCGTGACGTACGAAATAATTAAAAAATAAAAAGTTTCGTCCAATTTTTCTTACCTAATTGCTTCTTTTTCGGGGGAAAAGAAAAAAAGATTTACACTCAGACGCCGTTTTCACGGACTCAATTTCAAATTCGCAGGGTGCAGCGGGACCTCCTGGTGAGCGAGGTCAACAGGGGGCAGTGGGTCCGAAAGGCAATACAGGTAACACCGGAGCCCAAGGTCCGGAAGGGCCGCAAGGTCAAAAAGGAGATCCCGGTAGGGACGGCGTTCCTGGAGAAAAAGGGGCCGAAGGTCCACCCGGTCCTCCTGGGAAGGGTGAAATTTCCGGATACGATGTAAGTAATTGATCAACATACCCGACCCTTTAACATCATTAGAAAACGGAATCTACCTTCCGAAAACTATAAATCGTTTCCAGGCAATATTGCCTCTAAAGTCTGGATAATTACTTATCTACTATGTAATTATATACTATGTACTCAATTTTCCCACTACTCAATTATCTGTACTAACTACTATAAGAGAAAGATTTTATTATCCCATTATCAATTCATAACGCAGCCTAGTTGGAAACCAAGAAGTATCTACAGGGTAAGTGAAATTCACGATGTCTAGAGAATTGGGAATCGCAGAATTGTGAATGGATCAATTAATTAAGTAATTAACCGAGATGTCGAATCTTTTTATTTCACTTTTACCTACATAATTACCTGTTTTTTTCTTCGGTGATTAGATGGAGGGAATAACAATGCGTCCTGGACTTCCGGGGCATAAAGGTGACCCTGGTACTCCTGGTAATCCTGGTCCCAAAGGAGAGCCAGGAGTTACAGGTGTAAAGGGATCAAAAGGAGAACTTGGTCAGAAGGGTCTGAAGGGTGACAACGGTAAAGACGGTCCTATAGGAATTCAAGGATTTAAAGGTGAACCCGGGGCTCCCGGAGCTGCCGGACTTCCAGGTGCTCCAGGAGAAAACGCGAGACCAGCTGAAAAGGGTAGTAAAGGAGATGCTGGACCGGAAGGAAAAATGGGACCGGCAGGACCAGCAGGACCCCCTGGACCAAAATCGGAAGGAGGAATCAATGTTGGGGATCTAGGTAAGATAATGAAAAATTTTGGCAAATCCTTAGAATTAATTCTAATCCCATCATTAACCAGGTCCAGGTGAAAAGGGCGACAAGGGAGACAAGGGCGACTTGGGTTATAAGGGCGATTTGGGTCTGAAGGGTGAAAAAGGTGAGAGCGGAGATTCAGGACCAGCAGGAATTCCTGGTGTCAACGGGATTCAGGGTCCTCAAGGCAACAAGGGAGAGCCGGGAAAAGATGGGACTCCAGGTGCCAGCGGAACATCGGGAACTAAAGGAGAAAGAGGAGAACAAGGACCTCCAGGAGTCACCGCCATCGCTGGGCCCGGAGATTACGTCACAATTAAGGGAGAAAAAGGAGCAGAGGGGAAAAGAGGAAGGCGAGGGAGGCCGGGAGCTCCTGGACCCGTCGGGCCACCAGGAAAAAGTGGAATCAATGGGGAAATCGGACTTCCAGGATGGATGGTGAGATTTCAAAATCAATTATCATAAAATATGAAGAGAGATTTTTTCCCGATCCACGTTATAGGTACTTGTTGATTCTTATATTTCGTTATGTCCTTTAAACGTTTGCCAAAGAATGGAAAGGTGAGTGATTTTCTAAAAAACACATCTGTTATCCTTGTTCGTCTTGTCAAAAACCTTTTTTTTTTCTTATAATGGCAGAGCATTTAAAATGTTATTTATTTTTTTCCTATAGGGTCGACCTGGACAACCAGGAGTGCCTGGGACTCCGGGAACAGCGGGAGAAAAAGGAAACAAGGGAGATCCTGGAGCACCAAGTCCTTACGGACTTTCAGTTGGGGTAAGAATAAATTTATACTCCAAAAATCCGATCAAATGTGTATAGAAAGAATATAAAAAAAAGAATCATACCCAACAGGTTAAAGGAGATAAAGGCGATCCAGGATTCCCCGGAATTCCTGGAACACCGGGTCGTGATGGGCAGCGAGGTCATCCAGGACCGCCTGGTCCTGCTGGACCAGCTTCTCAGGGGAAATTCGTTCCAGTTCCTGGACCACCAGGACGTCCCGGGCCCCCAGGATCACCGGGATTATCTTTGATCGGTCAAAAAGGAGAACCTGGAATCGGAAAGAGCCACATTTTTATGGAAAGAGGGGACGGTTATTACGGATCCAGACAAGGTACAAAATTAAGTAATCTTATGATGTAAAAAAAAAAATTTGAGAAACATCCTACTAAAAAAAAAACCAAAATCTATTTCTTACGCTGCGTGTTAAATTATAAGGACCGAGAAGCAGTTTAGATGAGTTAAAAGCTCTCAGAGAGTTAAAACAGCTGAAAGAACTCAAAGAGCATTACGGTAAAGTATATTCATGAATTTTAATACGACCGAAAAACTGCTAAGAAGTCGAATCCATTTCGATAAAATAATCACGCCATTCAGTCTTCCCAAATTTTTCAAAATCAAATAAACAAAATTTCAGGATCAGGAACTATCGCTACCAGAGGTCCTGCTTCAGAAAGCACAACAAAAATTGTTCCCGGAGCTGTAACATTCCAAAACACCGACGCCATGACAAAAGTAAGAGAGTCTAATAGATTCGAATAATGTTACTAACATAAATTATAATTTTAAATTTACTTTTTCAGATGTCGGCCGTCAGCCAAGTCGGAACTTTGGCTTACATAATAGACGAAGAAGCATTGCTAGTGAGGGTGAATAACGGATGGCAATACATCGCTGTGAGTACATGAAAATAAAATGAAAATTTTTCATAGAAAAAACCAAAAATTAGTTTAATCATAATTGCATCTACCCTCTTTTAGCTGGGGTCTCTACTCCCCATAACAACTCCAGCTCCACCAACCACACCACCACCCCCAGTGAAGGCACCATTCGAAGCGTCGAATCTGATAAATCAAATTCCTTTAAAAACTGACGGGACGGGAGTAAGTGGAAAAAATTATCTACACTAACCCCGATTTTCTGATCAATTAATATTAAGATCGTCAAATAAAATATTTTAATTTTTCTCTATCTATCGCCGCACCCCAGTGGTACCCGAAAATGGTAAGGTCCTTTATCTGGACTGAAAAAAATCAAAACTAGAAAATCGAGTGAACTATCAAAAAACCGAAATTTTCATACAATCCTAATTCCATTCCTTTGCTTTTCCGTAGCTGCGAATGGCTGCACTTAACGAACCCATCACTGGAGATATGCACGGTGTTAGGGGCGCAGATTACGCCTGTTATCGACAATCGAAACGTGCAGGTCTAACGGGAACTTTCAGAGCATTTTTGAGCTCACGAGTACAAAATGTCGACAGCATCGTCAGATTTGCGGATCGAGATCTACCGATAGTCAATATTAAGGTACATACATAAAAACGAAATTTAATTAATAAATTTATTACTATGATGAAAATTTTTGTAACTAACTCACGATATTTTCACATTTATCAGGGAGACGTGCTTTTCAATTCATGGAAAGAAATGTTCAACGGTGACGGTGCCTACTTTTCTCAAAGTCCAAGAATCTACAGTTTTAACGGGAAAAATATCTTAACAGATTTCTCCTGGTAAGATAATATTTATTTTGTATATTTATTTAAATGTTCTGTTAGTAATAAAATTTTCTCATGCATCTGTACTTTTTTTTTTCTTCTCACTTGTTTAGGCCAGAGAAAGTAGCGTGGCACGGATCTCACAAATTGGGTGATAGAGCAATGGACACTTACTGCGACGCGTGGCATTCCAGTAATTCTGATCGTTTTGGATTAGGTTCGCCATTGAACGGAGAACGTTTGTTGGAACAAGTCCGATATTCCTGCGATAATAAATTCGCTCTACTCTGCATAGAAGTAACAAGTCAGGTTGCGAGACGCCGTAGAGAGACCGATGAAGAATATCAAGAAAATCATCATCACATCAAAGATCTAGAACTAAACGAAGAAGACTATAGAAAACATTTGAAAGAACTGATGGATGATTAAAAAAAAAAAAAAAAAGAAAAAAAATTCAATTAGAGCAATCACAGACGAGAGGGGCTCGCGCTCAAAAAAATAAAATACTCATCGTAAAATGTTAAAAATCAGGTTAATTTCAATCAAGAAAAAACAAATTCCACTGCACGATTCCAAAGCCGAAATGATTTCTTGTTAAATTTTACATTTTGAGTACGAACTTGACTCACCACTAAAATAAGCTCAATCATAATTCCGACGAGCCAAATAATCGTAGATCTTCTACATGAGAAAAAAAAAACGAAATAATCTCTCCAAACTATCACGATATTAATGGAGTAGAAAAATAAGAGGGTGGAAAACATAAGAAAAAAGAAATCATAATAATATTGATATTAACATTTAATACACATAATTTAACTATATATCTATCATGTATCAGAAGATGCAAAACTAGCCATTTACTCGAGAGAAAAAAAAAATCTACATATTGCATTTCAGTTCTATCCAAAAAAAAAGACTGATCGTCTCAAAGTTATAGTTTGTCAAAGCCACGTGTCATATCAGTCATCCATATCAATTATCCTTAATCTTCACCGTAAACGAGGGAGGATGTTCGATACCGTAGAATTTGAATACGAAAATCGATAGAAAAAAAATTAAATAAATTAAAAAAAAAAAAGAAAAGGAAATGAAATCCAGGGAGCTAATAAATTGATCGATCACAAAACATCGCGGATCCCCCTTAATGTAACGGGCGTCGTTATGATAACTATACTATATGATATTATAAATGTTGCCTAAATCACAGTAAACGTCCAGTATGTAAACTTAGCATGACGGTAAAAAAAAAAGAGAAAAATGGTGAACGAAAAAAAGTTATGTGTATTATACACAGGATTATAATTATCTATTATCTCATTCAACGTACGTACACCACACACATATCTAGGTAACGATTGAATTTTAGTGAAACGTTAATCGCGCCGATAAAATTCAGAGTAAAAATTTCTAGTTTTATGACATGAACATCATTACTATTATAAACAGCGACAACTGCAGTATCGGAAGATGAAAAAAAAAAAATGATAAAAGATTCCAAACGATGCATTTACGTGTTAGTCGAGAATGTATACATGAATGTGTTTGTTAGAATGTAAGCGCGAGGTGACCAGCTGAATTTTATTGATTCAGGATACTAAGGAATTTTTCAGATTTCTCGACATGATTTCGTTAAATTTTAATTTTACCAACGCAGTGACTGGTTTTTTTCAATAGTCTACCGATAGAACGAACTTTGGTCCGGTTTGACATGATTATACAACATGAAATATTAAATTGCGTCGACGCGGGTCACCTTGAAATGAAAAATCTATCTGATACATACATAGAATAAGTAAATAACTACTAAATTATATAAGGACTAAATGATTTATAGGTTTATGCTCTATATACATATGTATCGATCGCGCATGTTGATGAACAAATTGATGTGATCTGATTCATATTTACGTATCGATGATGATTGACTGTACCGATTTATCAAATGATTTAGTAAACTAACTAAATGAATTTTTTCGAACAAACCGGAAATTACCTTTTATTCGTATTCTAAAATCCGTCAAAGTAGGAAAAAAAAATGTAACGAAGAAAGAAATGAAGTGAGAAAATAATGAATGACTAGTCAAACCCAATGCGAAACTAGAGGCTTAATATTGTCGCGATAAAAAAAAATAATGAAAAGTGAATCAACGGTTTATTTTGTCAACTATAAATGAAAGTACCTAAGGTTTTTTTCTATTTAAATTTTGAAGATCGATGCCGAGCGAAATTTCATCACGAAATACGGCGGATGAATAAGGCCTTGATTAAAAATTATGGGAATGGTTTCAAATGACGATACAGTTTCTTATTATATATATATCTATAGTAATCGTAATTGCATCGAGCATAAATAATCAGCTCTAAGTCAATATCTGTAACGTAGAAATATAAGTATAGATGAATAATGTAAGAATTATTTATTACCTACTTGCATGTCGACGTAGTGGTATAAACACCATTTGTATACTTGTTCGAGGGAAAAAAAAAAGATAAAAAGAAAACCAATCTATCAATTGATAGAGCATCGGAAACACAGTCGTATAATTCGTATTTTGATTGATTAATTTTGGAAAGAACCGTATCGGGGGTCTTTTTTATTTGGTACCCCGAAAGTACCAAGGGAAGACGCATTTAAGTAATGACGACTTGTTTGCATGGCTTATCGTGCATTAAGATACGTAATTAAATTTCAAGGTTTATATTATTTATATACACATAAATTTTATTATTGTCTTTCCGAATAAATCAAAGATGAAAAAAAATCAAAACACGCCTACTTTAAATCCTTTCCTCCGTTTTTTATTCTTCGGTATTCGAACAGAACATTGAAAACATCAAAGTAGGTATCGTTCGATCTATCGATTTTTTGATAGTTCGAAGACAGTCAAAAAAAGACAAAAAATCTGGGTAAAGTTGATTAGCTTTTTAGCACAGCTACCGCTTCCGTAAAACCCAAGCCATCCAAAATGTAAGCTAAATTTTCAATCGACGCGTCTTCGTCTTCCTCCGCCCAAATTTCTAACATACTTTTACATTGTTCGTATTGGGTAGGTTTACTCGAGAAAAAATCAATCTGTAACGAAAGATAAAAATTAATTAAAAAAAAAAAAATAATAAAAAAAAGAATTATTTCCAAAAAATTTTGGGCTAGTGTTGTTCGAGGGTTTTCCACTATACCTCGTGTGCGTGGTATCCGAATTTTGCGGCGAGATCTTTCCAGTCACCTTTTAATATTTCAGATAATTTGGCGACAATATCAGCGGTAACTTTATTGAATTTTCTCAACTTTGTGGGGGTTGAATCCGCCTCCACTTGTTCGGTTTCCTGTTTGAGAACGTCATCATTGAATTCCTGCTCGCTCACATCCGGCGGTGTTTCCTCAGGCTCGATTTTTAAATCGGACTGCGTTCGTTGACGATGAGAAAAAAAGTTTGAAAACATCGCAAAATTTTATACGAGCTAATCATAAAATCAGGTAATAGCCTCACCGGTCGATCTTTCGCAATTTTTTTTATCATCGCTTCCAAATATTCCGGTAATTTATTAATCGGATAATTTCCATGGACAAAAAAGTGCGGGCTACGTCTTGCGAGTAACCGCAAAGCCCTCCAGCCAAAGCTTCCATCGTTGACTTTTCTGCGGAATTACAAGACAGATCAAAATTCAACTGAATTTTAAAGTGTTTCGAAATTTTAATGTGTACGCACTTGTACTGATCTTCAACCATTGCGGCTGGATCTAATTGTTCGATAGCTTCCTCGAAGTAGGTTTCTAAGGAGGGGAGGAAATCCCGATCCTTCGATTTACAAGCCTCAAGATTATTCGGGCATAGATTCCACAGCTTCGTTAATTCGGGGCTGTAAAGTCGGATGAAAGATGAATTTTCATTCGCAAACGGAAGTTTTTGCGTACTTACTTTCCCATATAATATTTTCCCTGGGCTTGAGCATCTTTAATGATGTCACCAAGCTGCTTTTTTTGTTTTTTAGGCTCATCGCCCTCACCGTTTGTTTCGGGTGCAGGTCTTTTAAATGGTGGACACCCATAATTTTTCCACGCATTCCAGTGCTCTTCTCTTTTAAGGATATTTCTTACTGTATCCGCAAAATTTGACCCATTTGGGGGAGTTTCAGCTAACAACGAATACACTTGATCGGTTGTCGCTTTCACCCACTCAACTTGGTCTGGTTTTAGTTCATGGGTTTCGCTAAAAACCAAAAACTACTGATAACGATTGGGATATGGGAAAATTGGGATATGGGAAAATAAAATAAAACTAGTGGATGTTAAATTCATCATTTTTGCACCTGATACCTGTAAATTTTGCTAGAACACGACTAGAAACATGCTGGAAGACTTTATATGCTCTCGAACAGGATCTTAAAATAGTGTCAGCTAATCTCAACTCCATGATTGTACTGACATTTAATGAAATGACAAACAAAAAAGTGAGACCAGTATCAACTGTTTTTAGATACGTTCAGATTGGTTTTGGCAGTATTATTACAGAGGATTCTTTCACTTCAAAAGAACTGTTGGAGTAATTGGCATGATTGAAACGGCAACTTACGCTTTGAATCTTACGGTACTGTTGAGGTATTGGAAGAGTATTAAGAACTGTAAAAGTACGTATCGCCTAAAATTTGAATCAGACAATTGTAATTCCAACAACTTTTGATTCGTTAGGTATTTAGCAAAGTAGTGAGTCTCTTTGTGGCTTTCTTCCATCGGTGCATCGATGGTAATTCGTCTTGTTGGGCAGCTACGCTGTTCTTCCAATTTGAAAGATGTAAATGCAGATAAGACGTGCGACGTATGCTGCAAGTATGAGGAGATTTAGGAGTGATATGATGATGCATATATCCTAATTAATCATGCTCACACGCAAGAACTTACTGCAGAGAAGACTTTCCAGTACATTTTGTTATAACACTGATTAGGATTCCTGAAAAAATCTTGAAGAGCCCAGAACTTTCTGTACAGATTGTAATCAATAGGGATCTTGTTCTCAGTTTTATTAGAGTCTTCAACTATTTGATCTAGTAAATCTTTCTCAGATTTCTCATTACCAAATTCTGTGTGATTATCGAGATTAAATTCACTAACAATGTTCAACCCAGACCTCTCAGAAAATGGAAAAAATTTAGCAAGAAATAAGAGAATTCTGCCACAGAAAACAGTCTGTTGGGATCGTGAAAGTCGCCTGAGTAAGTCATTGCACATTCTAAGCAGGTTGTTTTTACACGCGCTGAAGAATATTTCTTCTTTCCATACAACGACATTGTTCTCAACAAAAGTAAATAGTTCTTCACATCTATCTAAAGTCATACAGTCAAATATATCCCCAAGCAGCATAACAGGCATACTAGCCGTTGCCAAATCCTTGCGGCATAGCTCGATGCAGAACGCTATATACGATTCTAATATTTTTACATTCCCCGATGAATTCTCTAGCAAAACAACAAGCAGTGTATCTCGAAGAGCTTGATCAATAACTGCTTTTCGGTTTGAAGCATTAGTATTTATTTCCAAACACTTTTTTTGGAAACCCGATATATCCGATGACTTGAAATATTGTTGTAGGTGAATCTGCAATTTTAAAAATTGTGTGATACTGCCTGCGCAGGATAATGACAGTAATTTTTGATATTTTTTATGAGCGTCAAGAATAGGTTAGATTATGGTATGATAAACAAACCATGTATTGAGTGACAGATTTAATCCAGAAATAAACTCACATTATAATCACGTCTCAGCGTCTCAAATGAAGCCATTTTTGATGATCACAGTCACTTACACACAGTTTCTTTGGTCTTATTATAACAATTTGTTTATGTATCATCACTTGTAGCAATCTTACAGGTTCGGTCTGGTGAAGGAGATCCGAATCTACTGACAGACCAACGACGCTGCTGTATAGTGGCGCCGCTAGGTCCGTCATATTCAGACAAATTTCCGGTGAATTTAAATTCACGCCGCGAAGCAGCTAACCAAATTGAAATCTAAGGTATACCCCTTTAGATTTTTTCGATTTTGGGGTAAAAAATGAAGTATTTTTAAAATCGATCGCAAGACGCTTTGCTCATGTATCTTGACCTCAGGAACACGAATCCACGAGCCAAATTGATCTATCTATAAAATTGATTGAGTTATCGCCAATTTATCGCTCCTAAAAGTGAAAAAATGATGATATCTCGATGGGATTTATTCCTAGCATAATTTAATCGACGGATTCGTTTTCCTGAGGTCAAAATACGTAAGAAAAGTGTCCTGCGATCGATTTTAAAAATACTTCATTTTTGGCCCAAAAATCGAAAAAATCCAAAGGGGTGTACCTTAGATTTTTGTCGATTTTGGGGTCAAAAATGAAGTATTTTTAAAATCGATCGCAGGACACTTTTCTTACGTATTTTGATCTCAGGAACACGAATCTGCAAGTTAAATTGATTTATCTATAAAATTTATCGAGTTATCGCCAATTTATCGCTCCAAAAAGTGAAAAAATGAAGATATCTCGATGGGATTTATTCCTAGCTTGATTCCCTCGACGGATTCGTGTTCCTGACGTCAAAATATGTGAGGAAAGCGGTATGGTACGATTCGCAAATATATCACGCCTTTTTTTCTAGTTTTTCACGTCATTTCACGATCGTATGTTTCAAAAGCCAAGTCTGTGCGTCCATGCAGCAGCAGATCTTGGGTTTCTTTTTTTCGCTCTCTAATTTCCTGAAGAAAAAACTCTCAATACACATTCCGATCGCCAATATCAGACAATTTGTTGAAGCGCCTTGCAAGATGGCAAGTCACGCCGGTCGTTTTGTTTTAAAAAATTCCTTAGAACCCATAGGGACATCACAATCAAATATCAAGCAAAACAGATCGTGCGATTCTTCGTTTTCGCGCTGTATGTCGGGCGCGAGCAGCGTCAAACTTAGAATTTTTCTGCCAGTAAGGATCGAAAGAATGCAATTTTTAATCGTAACCTTCGATCCAAATTAGCGGGAGGAATGGAAAGGAAAAAAGGTTACATAGGGAAACGCAACATGGCAAAAAATTATAATCACATATCAAAGTCGAAATAATTATTAGCAGTCTCCAATGATCATTTAGTTAGAGCTGCAGCTCAACCGCGTCATTGAATCGTCATAATGTAGGTAGAGTCCCAGAGGTCACGAGATGCGAAAATACGTCGTAATACAGGTCGAAAATAAATTATTCAAATTAAAACTGACCTTCAATTTCACTAAAGAAGACTAAGATCTGGTATAAGTAGCTCTCAGATGTCCAAGTGCATTGTTAATTAAGCCAAAATTAACTGCAAAGATGCACGTGTAGCAGCAACAAGCGTTCAGGCACTTCGATTTGTTGTAAAACCACTTCTAATTATTTTATCTAAGAATCATCGTTTCCAGATTCAGCAGGGAAGTTCATTCAATATCAGAGTTAGTTATTGTAAAGTTTAACAGTTAATATGATTAAATACAGTTGAATTTGCAACGAGATGTGCGGAGCCGAAGAGAAAATTTTGGAGTCTAGCGACTGAATGAAGCCGGGGGCTCCGCGCGCTTGCAGGTTAGCACAGGCAACACTTTTGTCTCGAGACGCTGCGACCATCTTTGTTTACCTCGCGGACGTCCGATCGTTTCAAATTCAAAATACGTCGTACATATGCTTAGAAATAATATTCTGATGACGGAATATTAAATTATGATGGCTAGCTGTGGTTGTACTGTCATGTATTATTAATATTTTTACCCAATTGTTGTTAATTAATTATAACAATACTTGTTTAGAGTCTGTACAGCTGTGTGAGAGCTCGAAATAAACATAGCAAATAAAGAGTGCATGAACAATTAGGACCCCAAATTTAATTATTTATTCATTTAATAAACCAACTGCAATATGATGTGGGGAAACATTATTTATTCATTTTTAACTTATTTAATCGTCCATGCGGTTCACAATTTTCAAAAAATAATCTAATACGCAAAATATAATCGAATGCTTGAGGAATTCGAAGTTCACAATCTTGTTGGGCAAATTCTTCAACTGCATTTTTGATCCAGAAAATATAGGAGATTGTTACAGTTCATGGCTGCATGTTTTCCTCGGACTCAGACTGGAAAATATAAACGGTATATCAACTCATGAAAATAGGGAAAATCTTTGAATAGACGCGTTTCCATAACCACCCGTGAACGTATTATACGTTCAAGAGGTAGCGTCTCCGGCTCGTTTCGCTTTTTTTTTTTTTTTACATAGTGGAACGATCGCCAAGAGCCCTATGCAAACCACTATCTGCACAGCATCCCCCGTCTGGTTGAATGGAATCTGTAGAGATATAGAGAATGCAAGAAAAAACAAAAATGGACATTGAAAGCGAAATACATAACATGGTATAATGAGCATCAGCAATGACACAGACATAAATTTCAATTGTTATACGTATAATATGCGAATAGAAATGACATCTTATAAATATAAATGCACAATGAAACTTGCACGAGACAACACGCACGTTAACACGAAACATTGACAACATACACAAAACATCGTAACACATACGAATCATTTAAGCAAAGCAGTAAAACCAGACAATCATCGTTATAATTATTAAATATACATGTATACACAGAATTAGAGAATCGAAAAATGTTAGGGACATTGATGAATTTCCTGTGAACAGGAATAATAATTGTCAATTAAATTAAAAATTCAGACACCTGAAACAGAGAAATAATTAATTATTCGAGAAAATTAGTATTAAGCAAAGAGAAAAATGAACTGCATCGGTGAAATTCCTGTAAAAAGAGAAATAACAATTTTTGATTAGATTGTAGATCATGAAATCTAAAACAGAAAAACAATTAATAATTCATCGTTATATCAATATGATTGTCATAAAACAGAAATCGAGAAATATCAGAGTTATAAGGAATTAGATAATAAAATACTGCATCGGTGAAATGTCTGTGAACAGATAAAAATTGTAAGTTCAAATATGGACGATGCAAACTGGAACAGAGAAATAAGTATGATCATTATAACAATATCATTAATATCGGATAGAAACAAGAAACAGCATAAAAAGATAAAAATAAAAATGAGCTCATGAGTCGGTGTCAATTATTAGACGATGGGTACCTGAAACATAAATTGAATGAGTTCAAATTTCTATGGGTTGTAAAATGAAGACTTTGGATTTATAGGGAACCATACAACCTCCTGTTTTCGATTGTTTAAATAAAGAGGATAATCAAACTGTTGTTTTCCAACTGGGTTTTGCGGATGAGAAAATTGTTTCCAAGATTTACGAAGTGAGTAACTGTCATAATTCTAGATTTTTCATCCATTGCTTGAATATTTTTTTCCCATTCCGAATAAAATTAAATGCAAAATGTGCAATGTGTTGATCCTGGAACATAAAGCGAGCTGTGTTAGTAGCCAGAGACAGCCTGTGAACAAAATCTGATTAGTATCAAAACTGAGATTTGAAAAGCGAAGATGTGATCGATGATTGCGTTGCTGGCGATGGTGAATTGAAAATTCATTAATTCCCAAGAAATGTTAAGTCAACAGTTTCCAAGCCAATTTGATGCGGATTGATTAATGAAAGTTAACATAAATTTCTTGGAGACAATAAACTGTTTTCTCTGTTTCGCATCCATGATCAGATATCCTAAGAGTTTCAATTCCTGAAATCAAAAAGCAAACTGCAGATCAGTAGCCAGAGACAGCCTGTGAACAAAATCTGATTAGTAATAAATCTGAAAATTGAGAACTAGGACCTGTAAAAAAATTTGATCAGTATTAAAACTAAGAATTAAAAGCTAGGACCTGAAATTTGGAAATTTTTATTAGTTTCTTAGAAATAATCCCGTGGAAGTCAAGCCTAAGGCACAAACAGGTGCGATAGAACTTGATTCCTAACAATTTTTCGGTTTTAGGGTTTAAAACGCATGAAGCGTCGCAACGTATGTTTTAATCGCCAAGTCCGCGCGCATCGGAGTGGCAGCGACGGAACTTGGGTTTTTATATCTCATTAGAGTCCTGAAAGAAAATCTCTCAATACATATTTCCACCACCAAAATCAGTCAAGTTTGTTTAAAGCGCCTTGCAAGATGGCAAGTCACGCTAGTTATTGTTTTAAAAAGATCCTTAGGACCCCTAAGGACGTCACAAACATGAACTAAACAAATACAGATCATGCGATTCCTCGTCCTCGCGCTATGCCCGCGCGAGCAGCGACAGACTTGGAATATTTTTGCCAATAAGAATCGAAGAAATGCGATTTTCAATCGCAAAAACAGAAATCGAGAAATGTCAGTTATAAGCAGTTAGATAATAAAATACTGCATCGATGAAACGTCTGTGAAGAGATAAAAATTGTGAATTCAAATACGGACGATGCAACCTGGAACAGAGAAACAAGTAGAATCATTATAACAATATCATTGATATCGGATAGAAATAAGCAACAGCATAAACAGATAAAAATAAAAATGAGCTCATGAGTCGGTGACAATTATTAGACGATGGGTACCTGAAACATAAATTGAATGAGTTACTCGAATTTTTATGGGTTGTAAAATTAAAACTTTGGATATATAGGGAACCATACAACACCCTAGTTTGAATTGCTTCAATAAAGAGGATAATCAAACTGATGTTTTCCAATTGAGTTTTGCGGATACGAAAATTTTTTCAAAGAGTTACGAAGTGAGTAACTTTCATAATTCTAGATTTTTCATCCTTTACTTGAATATTTTTTTCCCATTCCGAATAAAATTAAATGCAAAATGTGCAATGTGTTAATCCTGAAACATAAAGCGAACTGTGTTAGTAGCCAGAGACAGCCTGTAAACAAAATCTGATTAGTATCGAAACTAGAACGTTGAATCCAGAAGTTGTGGTTGGATTCCTAAAATCAGAAAGCAGAACACATTAGTAGCCAGAGACAGCCTGTGAACAAAATTCGATTAGTATCAAAACTGAGATTTGAAAAGCGAAGATGTGATCGATGAATGCGGTGCTGGCGATGGTGAATTGAAAAATCATTAATTCCCAAGAAATGTTAAGTCAACAGTTTCCAAGCTAATTTGATGCAAATTGATTAATGAAAGTTAACATAAATTTTTTGGAGACAATAAAGTGATGTCTCTGTTTCGCATCCATGATCAGATATCCTGAGAGTTTCAATTCCTGAAATCAAAAGGCAAACTGTGGATCAGTAACCAGAGACAGCCTGTGAACAAAATCTGATTAGTATCGAAACTAAAACGTTGAATCCAGAAGTTGTAGTTGGATTCCTTAAATCAGAAAGCAGAACACATTAGTAGCCAGAGACAGCCTGTGAACAAAATTCGATTAGTTTCAAAACTGAGATTTGAAAAGCGAAGATGTGATCGATGAATGCGTTGCTGGCGATGGTGAATTGAAAAATCATTAATTCCCAAGAAATGTTAAGTCAACAGTTTCCAAGCTAATTTGATGCAAATTGATTAATGAAAGTTAACATAAATTCCTTGGAGACAATAAACTGTTGCTTCTGTTTCGCATCCATGATCAGATATCCTGAGAGTTTCAATTCCTGAAATCAAAAGGCAAACTGCAGATCAGTAGCCAGAGACAGCCTGTGAACAAAATCTGATTAGCAATGAATCTGAGAATTAAGAACTAGGACCTGTAAAAAATTTGGATTAGTGTATTAAAACTAAGAATTAAAAACTAGGACCTGTAAAAAATTTCGATTAGTGTATTAAAACTAAGAATTAGGAACTAGGACCTGTAAAAAAATTTGATTAGTATTAAAACTATGAATTAAAAGCTAGGACCTGAAATTTGCGATTTGCACAGGTGCGATAGAACTTGATTCCTAACAATTTTTCGGTTTTAGGGTTTAAAACGCATGAAGCGTTGCAACGTATGTTTTAATCGCCAAGTCCGCGCGCATCGGAGTAGCAGCGACGGAACTTGGGTTTTTATTTCTCATTAGAGTCCTGAAAAAAAATCTCTCAATACATATTTCCACCACCAAAATCAGTCAAGTTTGTTTAAAGCGCCTTGCAAGATGGCAAGTCACGCTAGTTATTATTTTAAAAAAATCCTTAGGACCCCTAAGGACGTCACAAACATGAATCAAGCAAGTACAGATCATGCGATTCCTCGTCCTCGCGCTATGCCCGCGCGAGCAGCGACAGACTTGGAATATTTCTGCCAATAAGAATCGAAGAAATGCAATTTTCAATCGCATTTTTCTATTCAAATTGGCGTGGGCGATGGGAAGGAAAAAGGGTTACATGGATATAAATTTGTGGCGTGGCGGTCGGCGATCCTCTTCGACGCGAAGTCTTCGAGCTCAACGTCCACCTCACTTCCATGCACCACGGCTGGTACGGAGAGCAAGGAGGACGTATTTTGCTTATCCCAAGTGATCACAAATGTTAAAGGGATGCAAAAAACCTAATTTAATTTAATTTGTCTGGTCGGGTTTGTGAATTATTGAATGGAAAGGGATCTATTAGATCTCAGCAGAGAGATCTAAGAGATCATATCAAAAAAATGTCAAGTTAAATATTGTAGAAAATTGAATAACGCAATTTGATGAACTCTACTCAATCGATCACTTGGAATTGCTGTGGAAAGAAAATGTGCACTTCCGATTTCTTGCCTGCCCAATTTTTTTTTCAGCCCACAACCCACCCAACGGTTAAAATTATGACTTGCACACTCACAAACACACTGCACATACTTGCCAAATAAAAACCCTTCGCGATACGTGAATTTACCTATACCTGCCTTTCACCTGTATTTATCCAAGAAATGATTTTACTGACGAAAAAACCTCAATTCATACTTGCGCCGGCGCATCAGAACATTCGGTTCACATTCGTTTTGCCAAATTTCTGGCAACTGACTCGACAAAAAAAAAAAATATATGAAAAAAAGTATCTATCATTTTCAGAGTGTGAATGTGTTTAGGCAGCCCACGCCTCGGCCGAAGCCGTAATATTCGACAATGTGTGTGTTTTTAGGCGTCGAAATAATTAAAAATTGCTTTTTTTTTTAATATGAAAAAGTTAAGGGCTATAGTGTGTAAGGGAAAAAAATTCCCATGTGCACATACATCTCAATCAAAGCATTCCATCTCACTCATATCTCACATTTATTGCCGTGGTATCTCGTTCAAAAACTTACCGTACCTGTTTTGTGTGTATAGAAATATAAAGGCTGCCCACGCCCCGGCCGAAGCCGTAATGCATTTAAATTTTGAGGAAAGGTGTGTTTTTTATCGGGCCGAAATTTGAACAACGTTGATAATCTTTGAATGATTTTAGTAAATTTACTCTCGATAATCGAAATTCTTCAATAAATTGATAAATTCATTAGAATTAATTAAAAAGTATCTTCGTTAAAAAAATGAATTTAATTCATCTCATATCTATTCATTGAGCAAGAAAAAAGTGAAGGGCTGAAAATTGTGTGTAAGGGAAGAAAATTCTCATACATGATTAGACATCCTAGATCTTTGTATATTCTAGTAATTATACGTATATTTTCTCATCGCTCTGAGCGCAAATTTATAGGTAAAACTTAAGAATACTTACTAATAAATTAGAAATCAATTTCTATATGTTTTGTGTAAATAATATTCAGGCTGCCCATGCCCCGGCCGAAGCCGTAATTTATAAATTTTGAGAATGTGTGTGTTTTTAACGGCCGAAATGTATAAAATTTGCTAATTCTTGAAATTACTTAATTAACGTAATTTTCATTAATTGAAATTCAATAATCTCTGGATAACTTCTACAAAATCTTTCCTTCAGAAAAACAATGAATTGATTTGATACAATATAAAGGGCTGTAAAAGATGTGTGTGTGAAGGAAGATTTATATTTTTGTGTGAGATTCCGTAAAACTATAGGGATAGGTTTTTTTTTTTTTGTTTTCTTAAAACTATCAAAAATTACAATAAGTATTTATCATCAAACGTTGCATAGAAAATTTGAAATATTTTTGTTTCAAAGATTAAAAATCTATTTTTTTTGTTCAAACTTAATGGTAATCTTAATTTTGTTTTCAATTCTTAATTTAAGATGTCCGCGGTTGATGCTTCACGCTTAATCGGATATTTATAATTAGCAGAGAATCAGGTAGAAAAAAATATCGTTGAATTAGGTGTTTGTACGTAAGTTCATCAATCAATGTATTTGTTTTGAATGAAGTAATACCCAAAAATAACTGAATCGATAATTTATTTGATTTTTTAAAAATAATCAAGAATTTACCAATGAATTGAGGCTGCTGAATTTCATTCCTGATTCTCGTAAAGTGAGTAAAAAACTGTAGCGAAGACCACCGTTCGCACGACGAAATTTTTGTACCTAGCAGCGATCGACGCAAGCGAAATCGATCACCGAAAAGTTAAATAGAAAACTTGTTGAACGCGCGGGCCGATTAAACGATGGTCTTTACCGTTGCCTATGAGCTGCACACTCTTGCTTACAAGATCGATGGAAGATTGGATTTATCCGAATAGTTCATACTCGATAAACCAATTGTGAAAGTTACCGATTGACTGAATGATTGAATTATGATTTTGCAAAAGTATTTTAAACTCGTATGGCTCTACAGGGTGCATGTGCGCTAGGCTCAATGACAACCAACCCTACAATTACCTGAGCTAGTGAAATGACCTTAAAAATTAAAGTACCGCCACGCCACGCGAATAGGGGGAAAAAGAGACGTCACAATATACAACGACCCCAATGCCAGCGTTCACCATCGCGTGAGCGGGCAAAGAAATCGAGGAAGCCAAACTGCTGGGACTTACCCCATCGCTGCCGGTACCAAGACCAGACCCGAGCTGGTTCCCAAGCTCGGGGGTCTTGGAATTTACCCGGATGTCTCTGCCTCCCTGATGGCTATAACTGTGTAGTAGGTTGAGAAGTTCTCTGCCTCCCTGATGGCTATAGATGTCTAGTAGGTTGAGAAGTTCTCTGCCTCCCTGATGGCTATAGATGTCTAGTAGGTTGTGAAGTTCTCTGCCTCCCTGATGGCTAAAGATGTGTAGTAAGTGGAGAAGAAGTAGGATGAAAAGTTGAGGCCATGCGATGCTCCCACGAGGATCGGTGCTGTAAAATTGACAAGAAAACAAAAATCATTATTAATGAACAGCCAGAAAATTTTTATAAAAGGAAAGGAACAGTTTGTATTAAAAAGTTATAATTACCGAAATTTCCCATTTTGATAATAATGTTGAAGATGTGTAGTAAGTCGAGAAGAAGTAGGATGAAAAGTCGAGAAGAAGTAGGATGAAAAGTCGAGGCGATGCGATGCTCCCACGAGGATCGGTGCTGTAAAGTTACAAGAAAACAAAAATCATTATTAATGAAAAGCCAGAAAATTTTTATAAAAGGAAAGAAACAGTTTGTATTAAAAATTTATAATTACCGAAATTTCCCATTTTGATAATAATGTTGAAGATGTGTAGCAAGTCGAGAAGTTCTCTGCCTCCCCGATGGCTAAAGATGTGTAGTAAGTCGAGAAGAAGTAGGATGAAAAGTCGAGGCGATGCGATGCTCCCACGAGGATCGGTGCTGTAAAGTTACAAGAAAACAAAAATCATTATTAATGAAAAGCCAGAAAATTTTTATAAAAGGAAAGAAACAGTTCGTATTAAAAATTTATAATTACCGAAATTTCCCATGTTGATTGCAATGTTCATAGTCGATGATCAGCTGGACGAGGAGAGTTCAATGCAAGCAGTAACAATGTTTGTCTGTAACAAATGTTTGAAATTTTTATTGTAATGGATTTCAAACACACGGATGAAATGAATCGAGCGATTGGAACGACCGAAATAAAAAAATATTTAATTGTAATTCACAATGAAACTCGAAAAAATATCGTAAATTCAAGTGAAATTGAAAATAGGATAAAAGTTGTAGTGCAATAGGATTATATTCACGATAGAATCACGCCCTGTTATTTTGAATGCGAAGATACTAATCGAAAAACAATCGTTCGACCTCTACTCGGCATCAAACACGCAGAAACTTGGAAATAATAAGATCACTGCCGCGCAGTAGTTGCAGAATTTTCCAAGCCGCGATTTCAAACAAAGGAATCTTTTTCCCAAGTCGCAATAGTAACGGACCCCGGTAGTCTAGATGCGAAGAAGCTAATCGAAAAACAACTGCTTGACCTCTACTCAATATCGAATACACAGGAGCTCGAAAATAATAAGATTACTGCCCGTGCAGTAGTTGAAGAATTTTCACAGCCGCGATTTAAAACAAAAGAATCTTCTCTCCAATTCGAAATAGTAAAGAACCCTAACAATTCTTTTGTCCGAGCAGCTCTAACGCGTAACCGAATCAAAAATGCGTCGTATTAAAATTAAACGTTATGATCAAAATCACAGTATTCACCTTTGTTGATGTGAAAACAGATTAAAAACTTGGTACAAATGGATCCAAGATTTCCACGTGCATTAATTAGCATGCACTTTGAATCGATCGTTTTGAAGAAAATCACTTGGCGTCCTTAGACTTTAGTTTATAGTATAAGAATTTTTTAATTTGGTTAATTAAGTCACTTTTTATATCCGAATTAGATGAAGTATAGTTTGATTAATTATTCGCTCGAGTATTGCAGAGTTATGAGCCCGGTGTAATTCGATACAATGAAATTAATACGGAGCTACGCAGATCCGATCTAACCCGTTCGGTATCTGGAGAGCGAATGATACCGCATGAGCTCCGAGCGACTATCACGCCGCTAACAGCGTGGCGTCTTACGGGCCCTACGAGTTTTTGGGGATGGGGAATTCAAAATACGTTACACATATACGTCACAGGCTTTGAAATATCTATACGAATAGCATGGGAGAGGTGTCGATAATCGACGCTCTCAATACTAATCAGTTATAACTCTGAAATAAAGGAACTGGTAGTCAGGATAATTTTTAAATAAATGAACCTTGATTATCCATGTATTTATTTATTATTTTATTAATTTCACGCCCTTACATACGATTTTTTTCAGTGGTAGCTAGCGAGGTATTCGATAATTCGGGTTGAAATTCTCAGTGTCAGGGTTTTTCGTTTTTTTTTTTAATATCACAATTGGACGGCGACGAGCTAAAACTCGTTGACCATCGAAAAAATACGATTTTTTTTTTATAAACTGTCTGTAAAATGTGAAGTCCAACCAAAATTTATTACTCATATTGTCGTCCACTTGTTGAGTAGATAAAATAGGGAGGAGCGACGGGTTGCGAGGTCGGAAATGAATGAGGAGTTTAGAAGATCTGTACAAAAAAAAATTTGACGATTAAAATTTTCGTTGATAAATATCCATACTACTCTTCGTTTTTACGACGCCGTTTAGGCTGCCCAATGATATTGCATCAGGCGATTTTTTGTATTTATTTAAAAAAGAATTCAAAAATTCAGGATAAAAATATTTTAAGTCTTAATTATTATTTTTTAACTAAAATTAACTAGGTAATACGAATGTCATTTACGCCGTGAGAATTGTGATTATATGAATACGAATGTCATTCACGCCGTGAGAATTGTGATTATATTAATTTTTTTTCGTCTTCATAAATTAATGATGATGGAAGGATGTACGTTTTTTTTGTCGTTTTGAATACTGCGCTCAGGATTCTGTGATCTGAAAATGGCAGATTCCGGTCTCATCCCATGGACCAACTCCAGCTACGATTTGCGCAGGACGCTTTTTTCACCCACGTGCTCCCGTGAGCTTCTCCAGTTGGACGTGAGAGTTGTTTACAGTTCTTCGTCACTATCCTAAACAATATTATCATTCAATTGGTGTTACCCGTTGTACCTCAATATTAATTATCAGTTTGTTTCTGACTTAAACATTCAATTTTTTATCAGTCAGTCGTCTCATTTTCTTCACAGTTTTCTTTCAAAAAACGTGTTTAATCTCAGGGGTTAGGATTTTGTTTGTAATTTCCAACGAGAGTCTATTCGATAATCGATTCGCCCTGTCGAACGTAATCGCAATTTTAAAATTCAAATAATCGTAGGGAATCTTTAGTAGAAAATTTTATTAGCCACAATTTCACTAAAACGTTGCGATGTTAAGGAATATAATTACTGCGCTAAACTGTCCTCCTAAAAATCGAGTGATTTTTTTATTCGGTGGATTATTAGTCGTCGAATTATTTTGGCAAATATATAAGAGAACTGTTCATGTTAAAAACGAAAAAACAAAATCTATCAATGAGGTGATATTTTTTTCTGAAGAATCATCGGGCTGTCGATTGCACGCGGTTTCTCGAAAACCGTGCGATCGATCAAGTTGCTCTATAAGAAACCTCAGGTATCCAAATTAGATTAGAAGATTAATCAAATCGTAGAAAAAAATGTCAACGTTACAGTATCTTCGATTATTATTTCACAGAAGAATAATAGCGTGTCTAGAATCTGCGGAGAAGACCCTTCACATCTGCATTTACATGATCACCTGCGACGACATCGCGGAAGCAATTTCAAGGGTATTTTATCGCGGAGTGAACGTGAAGATTATCATAGACGGTGGAATGTCAGAGAACGTTGCTTTCGATCAGAAAATACGAGCTTTTAAAAAAAAAGGTACAAATTCTAGTTATTCCCATTTTAATATTTATTAATTTTCCATTTGTTTCCACGAAGGTATTCGGGTCCGAACGAAAAAATCTACGTACCTCATGCATCACAAATTCGCCCTAATTGATGGCGAAATTTTATTAACCGGCAGTACAAATTGGACAATGCAAGCGTTGTACGGGAACTGGGATAACGTGATTATCACGAATAACAAGGCGATCGTGATGCCATTCGCTAAAGAATTCGACAGAATGTGGTCTCAGCTAACAAAGGATGAAGAATAAATCCCCGCATAATATATCTATAAGACTGAACTATACTGTAACAAAATGGACGAAAGTTTTCAACGAATTTAAATGAAAACCGAATAAACGAATGAAAATTTTCATTTTTTATCGATTCCATCGAATCCAAATTCCATGTGTTATTTATTAAAAAAAAAAAGAAACCACCAACATACCCTTGAAAAAAAAAAGAATCCCGACCTCTACCACCATTCGCAGCTTTAAAAAAAAAAAAATCCATGCGGCTAATGAGCGTGGATAATTACGTTACGATAACGTTTGTTTCAGTCGAGTGATCTGACGACTACAGCTGTTATAAACTCCTGCAGGATGACGCACTGATTAACGATCGCTTTATAGTATAAGGTAACAACGTAATAGCGATTACATAGGATCAAAACATCCAGTCATGAGATAATTTATACACGCACCGAAAATAATGCTCGACTGTTCCTCATTTTACTTCCTACGTAAGATTCGAAAAATCATGAGTAATCATTTATTTTGTAGAATTTTTTTTTTTAATTCTGATTATTCATCGATAAAAGCGTCGTTTTTTGTGATGCTGATTTTCTCATCTTACACACGATTTTTTCGCCGTTCTATCGGCCCCCCCCCCCCCCCCCCCTCATCGTACCTTTTCCTCCCCGTCGTTTTATTAACTTGACTGAATTTTCGTTTAGGCATAATTCACATAATTTCATTATCCGAATGATGTCCTTAGTGTAAATCATGTCGTCGATGAGATGAAAAATGAAATTGAATTATAAACTGAAAAGACAAGTGAACTCGAGAAAGTTGACCCTACGTTTTTGTAGCCTAAGTAACGTGTATAGCTATGTACAAGCATTACACGTAGTACATTGCGTAGGACGTTGCAGTTGCGTTATAACGCGTAAAGTCCATAGGGAGGGGGTTGCCATGACGATTGTGACGTCATCTTTATGGCGACTCTCGGTTTCATCCCCCGCCTCCTCTGATGTGCGTTAAGGGTTGATTTTAGTCGGGAGATGACGGATTCGCAAATTGCAATTTTTTTTGTGACAAACGATAGAAAATTCTCCGAATTTATAAATGGAAGAATATAGAAAAAATTTGAAGAATTCTCACAATTCTGCTCAGCTGCGAGATACGAGAAGATCAAATTCCAGAAGACGCTGATGACAGATAAATCATATTTGTCGTTTAATGAATAAAAAAAATTCTGTCGAGAATTGATGACTTTTTTTTTGTTTATAAGAATAGATGGAGTTCCAAAAAACTTATATGTCAAACAAAATTTTCACATGAAATTCGTTGCGCATGTGATGATAAAATTTTCGAAATCCACATCATCCCTCGGGATAATGTGCCAGTATCTGGATCTTCGACCCGCTCGCTCTGTATTCGTGCGTGACGTAGGCTTACCGTCACAGGTGCCGTTCCCCCCATCTCATCCCCTTTCTTCCTTTCGCTCTACGCTCTCAACCCCTCAACTCCAGATGACGTCATACCCGACGATCGATCCGCGTGAACCTCGGCGGGATTTCGTCACAGATTTAACATCCATCTTAAATTTTTAAAGTAAATACAAGAGTTCTTTCTCACTTCGTAATTATACATTAAAAAAAAGAAGAAAAATCTTCATGTGAAACCAAAAAATTTTCTACAATGTTTTTTGATTTATTAGGATTCTGATTTTTCTCGCGTTGATTCGTTATCGGTTGTAATTCCTGTTTTCCTTGGTATAACGTATTTTTCGGGGATTATTTTTTACCCGGATCGTATTCGGCATACGCCGAATTTGCGTATCGTCAAAGTGAAAACC
The DNA here is from genome assembly GCA_963932425.1 of Athalia cordata. Taxonomy (NCBI): domain Eukaryota; kingdom Metazoa; phylum Arthropoda; class Insecta; order Hymenoptera; family Athaliidae; genus Athalia; species Athalia cordata. The sequence continues at coordinate 7,117,761 of OZ010627.1, forward strand.
TGTATATTAGGATTACATAATAAAAGCCACCGGACCACAAAACGCGTCCGACCTCAGTTTTGGAATGTCATTATAACCTCTGGTGCTTTCGGGTCGGAGTTATTGTCGATTTAAAGTTCTGAGGGTTGCTTAGACGAGGCTTCCGCCTTTATGTGGTAACTTAATGGGCCGAGTGGTGCCAAATCTCGATATGATTTTACCTCTGAAAAACTATGTTAAATTCATTGTTGTGACGTTAATAGCGTTTCATACTTTAGTTATACAGTATTTATAAATTCTATTCGCTTACTCTCTCAAAGTTGTTCTGTTTATCCCTTGAACTTGCGCACGTATATTTTAATAAGTCATAAACGAATGCATTGCTCAATATGCGTTTATAACGTTACTACTCTTTTGCCGCAACTCTAGAAAAGAAAAAACAAAAAAAAAGAACAATCAAACCAAAACTATTCCACAAAATATCTATACGTAGAGAGTTCCGTGCTGCAGTTTCGTATTAATAACTGCCACAGCAGCTGGTACAAATATAATTGCTTTTACACGAAAATTCATCGCAGATTTAATACACTACGCGCGCTCGCAGCTATTATATGGGGTATCATAAAACGTGCGGTGTGGTAAAACAAAAACTAATGGAAAAAAAAAATTCGAAAAAAACAAAAATAAAATAAAAAACTCTTTCACTCCGATGTTAATTCTTCACAACTATACATACCTATACGATCGAATTTATATCGTTGTACAATACAATGTCAAGATCTGCACGGCGATTATTTTCTCAAATTATAAAATCATCGCGATTAACCTGCAGAGATCGGAATATATTCATACGGATATTGAGAAGTAAAAAGAATGAAATTTCCAAAAGTATGAAAAACGTTCACTGAATATTTTTGCATATCTTCCACGATTCGCGTTTCAATACTGGTATAGTAGCCGAAGTGGGCGTTGAGTTGGAAAATTGTGTGTGTTTTTTTTTGGATTGAATATTTACTTTGGATTTTTTTTCTTCTTTGGTTTTTTTTTTTGCGGTACGCGGAAACACCTCCGCAAGTTCTCTATATGATAAAGAAAAAAAAAAAAAAAAGCACACCCACGTACGAATTTATCCAATCTTCGATATACGCCGTTTTTTTGTTTCGTCTCATTTGTGTTTTTTCTATTTTTTTTTTTTTTTTCAAATTATTTTTGAATCAATTCGATACACTCACGTATGATGTATCCCCGGCGGCGAAGGGTGTGGATTTTTTTTTGTTTGTTTGCCGAATTTTTTTTCTTCTGTTTTCGAAACAAAACGTGAGAATATATTAGAATTTATATGCGGCGTATTTTTTCACATGTCAGCGTATTCGTCAAAGTGAAAACCTTGAAAGATTTTTTTTCTTTTGTAAATGTCTGGTATTCGACCCGAGTCTTCGAATTATCTACAATAAGAGGTCCTAATTCACATTACCACATCCTTTCGGTGTGCGTAAGATGATTTCGAGTGAACCTATTTTAGGAACTGGATTGACGTAGGTGTACGAGATTCATGAAAGGGCCTAATTGAGACGTTTCAGATTCTCAATTTCCTGGAAAAATGTTATTAACATTTCGTACCACACGTAGGTATATCTGGTTTACGTATTATATACACAACGTACATTAAATAACTTGGAATAAAATACGTGCGTTGCACGTGGATCGGTAAATTATCATGTATCATCGCGCGTGAGGTAATCCAAACTCTCTTATTGCGTTCCGTTGAATAAAAATCAAGTATTAAAATAGCAGATATTTTTTGTCTAAGAAAATCTTTTGACTTCATCGAAATATCGAAGTGACAATCGACGAATCTTTTCCGAAAAATTTAATTTTCGAAGCACCGAAACTTTGCGATCCAATTAATATTTGGCGATATAATAATCGGACGTTACACGTACATCAGGTATACGACGTAGGTGGTTTTACATAGGTATTTAGCGGTTTACAGCATGTGGTCTGCTGCGACGGTGGTGGTCGGGGGTGACTAAACTAAACCACGTGCGTCACGCCCGCAAATGCAGCATGCTCACAAATCACAAGTATATAACAGCCTCCTCGAAATAGATGGTTTTGCATCCAGCATTTACATGTATATTCGACCATCAGCCATTACGACGGGGTGTTTAAAGTTGCTAAACCGAGAGACTAGTAGTGCGATAAAAATAATACAACTAAAAATTCATAATATATATTCCGTTCTAACACTGCACGTTACGGTGCTGCAGCGTGCATGGAGAACCGAATCTAAAATGTCAAATTTCTGCGCACCTAAAACGTATCAATTTTTATCGGTATAACAAATATAATTGACGGATGACAAACATAAAATTCTACCTGTCTTTTATTCGAATTTAACAGTCCGATAGATTAATAAAAAAAAAAATTCTAATCAATCGATCACACCGACCATATAACTGCACAGTTTACGAAACGTACACTATATACAGTTACGCATATGATTCAGTTAATAATTCACGTGACGTTCGACCCACGTGGAAATTCTTCGAACACGTGTTGGCAGGTTTACAATATTCTTTTTTTTGCTCATTTCAGTTTTTATTTTTTATTATAAGGTTATAATCGTTGATTCGTTTTGTCTCGAGTAATAAGTATGGGGGCAGAGGGGAAAGAGGGGGTGATTATACAGCGTGCACCCTCGAGTAGGTTTGAAGCTGTTGGAAGCAGATAAAATAAACGGTAATAATAAATAAAGAGCAATTCCGAATTTTATGATCGTTCGTCCGTTTCGCGTTACAACCATTTCTATTTCTTTTTCTTCTTCTGTTTCTTTCGATTTTCCGTTCTCTTGTATTTTCTGTTCTTTTACAACGGTACCGTTCTCACCACGTTCTCACCTCGTAAAAAAAATGCGTTAGAACTATAACTACATTGAATTTATTTTTATACAGGGAACTTGATGATTCTGTGTACGACCAGATGTAAGAGAAAAAAATAAAAAAATACATACAAATAAATATCACTTACAGATGAACAGCTTTGAAATCGGCGGAGGCGAAGCTGGTGATGAAAAAAAAAAGAAAGAATAAATAAAATAGGAACAATTCAATTCACTCATCGACTAATATTATCTCGAGCTTTTTATTTATACAGCACTCGACGTTGTCACGTGTATTATTTCATTCGCTCAATTGAAGTGGAACATATACAATAAATTTTTTTCGTATGTAAATCAAAGTGATTTTGTTTGCTCTGTTTTTTTCTTTTATTTTTTGCAAATTGACGCAAGTTCGCACCGCCTACATTATAATCGCGTTTCGTCGCTGATTCTTCGGTAATCGGTGATTGCTTTAGATTAAACATTAAATTTAGTATATTTCTTCAGCAGTTGAGTATTTGTTTTGTAAACTTCCTTATGAAAATTTTCAAAGGATCAAATTTACCGATAAAAATAACCTATCACTTCCAGCTACGTATAAGATGTGTACTGCGCAACGGTAAAATTCTATGAGCGAAAAAAAAAAAAAGGAAACCAACTGAAAAAGAAGGAAAAAAATGGCTTCCCATAATTTATAGTCATTCAAAAAATAGGTGCGAATAATCGACGATCCACATAAATTTTATTTAATGAGTTGTATTCGTATGTACGTTATACCTGCTGGGCAATTCGAGAGATGCCCGGCATACGATTAAGTTTGTTTAATCAAAAAGGAAGAAAAAAATTGGAAAAAAAATAATTCTTTTCGAAATAATAAACTATTTCTGCACGAGTATATTTATATTTCATCATATTATACCTACTCTTGTGGATATTTGAAGTCTTTTTTCTTTTTTTTTCTTTTTCCAGTATCTATACCTATACTAATTTTTCGAATATTCTTACCGCAGTTACGAGAAGCTTCGAATACCTTAAAATTTGGATTGACCTAAATTTTGGTCGAGTTCAAGAATGAAATTCTTATGAAAATTTTTTCATTAAATAGGACTGCAAAATTATCTGCCGCAAGAAAAGTTCTGCTGCTGAAAGAAATCCCTGTTGCATTCAAGGGGAAAAAACTTTTCCGATATTTGAATCAAATGTGATTAAAAGATTTTGCAAATTGTGTTGATTATGAATGTAAAAATCACAGCCGTAAAATTCGTCTCGAAATGTACGTGAGATAGTTTTTAAAAAAAAAGTAGACCTTGCACTACGAAGAAAATAAGTAAAAAAAAAATCATTTTGATTGAGTGAGATGATTATTTGGAATGATTTATATGCAGTTTCAAATTTGACGTAGATACGTGTACGTTGATATACCTATATGTACGTAGGTGTGTTAAGATCTTGGAACGTATTTTTACGCTGTCAATTTACAGCTGGTTTTCTGCAGCATTTAGAACACCTACATTATTCCGTCTATGTTTTACCTCGGTGTTGGCTTCCAGCTTGTCAAAACACAATCTATAAATAGCAGATGGCACTCCCCAAATAGCACATACATGTACGGAAATAGGTAAAATATCACGCTATAGGGAGAAGCTCAAAGTGTAGCTTTTCGATACGGTGTGCAGGGGGGTTTTCATTATACACGTTGATCAACTCCTATTATCATATCTGATTGAACTACCAAATACAACCGACCATAATTCAGATTCCAGATTTCATTCCGATTACAACCGCCACATAATCATCCCTGAATTCATCATGGGCAACAAAATTATTTTTCAAAATCAAAAATCCTCAGGTCATTACAACCAGGTAGCATTTTTTTCCACGAGCTCACCAAGTTTCATTGTACATTACAAGATTCAAAAATATCTTCCTCGATTCTTCCCACAAAGTACATCATCTATTCATCGATGATTATGCGGGCAAAGTTCTTTCGTCTCTCTGAGAAAAAGAAAAAAATAATCGACAAAAAATCCGAAGGTCTACGTAATTCTAAGCTTTGTAACTGGTTGTCATTTTTTTTCGTCTTTCCAATAAATGTATTATTTCACTATAGGTGCACACGTAGATAATTCCTGGAGAGTTCGTTGACACTGTAGGTATATATTTATCGTGAGCGGGGGGGATCGATGAGAAAACTTCCGAAAGTTACTACCTATGATAACAAGAGCGACAACAACAATAATAATAATGGTAATAATGATACGTCAAAAATGTTTTTATCACTATTCGTGCAGCGCGCGGGCAGCAGACGACGCGAAATATAAGTTTGATAAGGGGGAGGGTGAATTATTGCGGCGGTAGTATAAGTTGAGCGGAAAGGAAGGGTTTATGGGGAGGGTGGAAAAGAGGCGATATTTGGTAACTTTTAATTTTTCCAGCTACATTATATGGGAGGGAAAGGAAACGCGCCTCATTTTGTCGTGTTACGTCGTAATTTCCATGGCGCTTCACGGAACAAACAATAAATATTATGTTGAACCCACCGGAGCCTATAACCGCGGCTAAAAGGGTTGAGAAATAATTGTAACAGCGAAGCTGCAGTACAGGAGGGAATAGAAAAGCAAGAAAATTGCGAAGCGATGTGGTGACCCAGATTCTTGATCGCCGCAATACGAACAATGTTCGAAAGCTTTGTTTTTTTCATCAATAAACTCATTGGCATCACTTGCCAAACAAAGTTTAGGCAATTAATTATCAAACCCGTACACTAAAATGCACAGTAACGAGAACCATACGTTTCAATAGTCAGAAATTTACCGAAGCCTGCTGAAGAACGAAGAAAAAAGAAGAAAAAAGAAAAAAACGTGCCGAAATAAGAAGAAAAAGTTGTTTCAATTTCTTACAGGGGTAGAATCCCACGCAGAACACGTGCTTACCGTGGCCATCTTTTTTTGGGTATTCGTTTTCTGGTATAAAAACGAATTTTTCGTATACGATCAGAAGATATTTTATTTCACCCGATGCTTCGGCGGTGTAACTGGGGGTGAAAAAACTGAGAAAATTGAAATAAATGGAAGAAGTAGGTATTCCTCACGATATTCGTAAGTGTTTGAGGTTGTCGTTTGGTTTCGATGCGGGATACGTGTACAATAAAATAGAAGATATTCGCGAACAAGCGTAGGTATACAATGTCTGGAGAAGATTTCGGTTCTTATAAATATTTACTCGACAATATCTGAAGCGCGGAGATTCGTATATAGGTACGTACGCAATATATTCTATACATATCAATGGTTATGTAATAACTAATCGCGTAAATTACGCGGTCAAATTATATCGCCACTGATTTTTCTTACTCACATTTAAAACGCCTTCGCCAAAATCGTTCGATCACACGTCAGCTCTTCGATATAGGATTTCGAGAAAAATAAAAAATACATTTCCATCGCGTCAAACGCAGCAGGTATTTTTTCAAAACGCGCTTTTTCACCCTATCGATCATATTGTTCGGGATAAATATGTGATTTATAAATAAAATTAAAAATGAATTCAATTTTATCTTTTTCTCAACCTTCTTTTCTAATCATCATATTTGCGAGTTTTCTTGAAATCAGAACTAGATGCTGTTACGCTCTATCGAGCGATGGGGGTTGCTGAGATTTTACTCACGACACTAATACGTACGGTATATAAAACTGCATGTGGGGGGTTGAGGCTCGTGACAGGCGTGCCTAAGTGCAGTCAACGGATATGTACGTATTACGTGTACATATATTCAGTGTCAAGTCAGGAAGGTGTTAGACAGAAACCTGCAACGGTTGAATATAGAAGAGTGTAAAGAGCGAAAGCTCGAGCGGTCGGGTTGAGGGGAGGAGGGGGGGGGCGGGGGGAGACAGAGGATGAGCTCGAAAAATTCCCAGCCGCAAGTTTAAGGCTTTTTGCTCTTCTGGTTTCATGTCCAACACGTATACGTAGAGGTGTGTATAGGTATATTATATATGTATGTAATGCGCTGCTCGACTCTATTCGTAGAAATATGCGCTTACTAAATTTAACTTTGGTATATTCTAGTATACCGAGAATCCCTTTTGTCCTTCATTTAGTCGTCTCATATTCCTCAAATTCTAGAACTCCTGTCACTCGTGGTGTGTCATCAATTTTCTTCACCCCACAAACTTCACTCTCCGGTTCTTCAACCCCTGAGTCACCGTTATTATTAGGGCACAAGGAATAATCGGTGTACACTTGTAATCGAGATCCACGATCATCGGGGGATGATTTTTCGATTTTTTCTCCCTCGATCGTGTTTCAGGCAATCCATTTAGTGTGAGGCAAATCTTCAAAAACTTGTTCATCGAACACTGAATTTTTATCAACCCCTTTTTGTTCTTAACAAGCTTTGCGAGCGAGTGCTCAGAAAAATGAGAAATTATTTCCGCGTCACAGAAATTTTTTTTTTCAATTCCATAAGAAACCTCCGATATGAGAAATTATGAGGATGAAAAAAATTGTCTTTTTTTTAGTGAAAAAATCCAAGTTTGAAAATTCCTATACGATCGCTGCGTATGTGCAGATTATTTTGGATGAAAAGTGCATCGAACCTCCAATTTCGGGATCATGGGATATTTGTTCTCACGGTACAATACGGGCGAACAGTAAACCTCATCTCCATACTATCTGAAAGGGATATACTCATCAATGAATTGTTGGTTGAAAATCTTCCGTAAATCCGCTTACAGTTTTACCTGTGTTAAATTATAAACTACATACCTGTGTGACTGATAATAGATTTATGAGGTTCGAAGTAAATCCGGAACTGATGCGAGCTTATCCCTTTTTCTGTCATTCCCAGGTCTCGATTCCGTTAGTGGAGATCGGGTAGGGGGTAGTTATTTCGTGGTTGGTTCTGCGTGGGAAGGGGATAGGGAAATGGAGGGGGGAAAGGGAAGACTTCGGTGCAGATCCCGGGTATCCAGGCTTGGTCGTCATGACAACGAGACCTCCCCAGGCATCCCTGGACTCCCCCCCCCCCCCCTCATTTCATACCCTCCAAACAACCCTCGGCGAAAGCTCAAGCTCAAGTGGTTCCAGGCTCCCGCTCGAAGGGCTTGCTCACCGACTCTCTAATTATTCCTCCTGCGGAGTTAAATTTGGACGATGAGGATATGAAGAGGAAAAGAGAATTTCAGTTACACCAGGCGCGTCTTATACGTTCATTTTTTTTTCTCGCTTCTTAAATATTTTTCTACCTACCTTCACTTTATTTCATTTATATTTTCATCTCTGTTCATCTTACCGTAACATTTTCTTTACACCCCCTCCTCAGCCCCTATCGCCCTAAAGGTCTTCCACGTGTTTAATTATACAAGTTTTTAAAACATGCAGAATTTATAAAGATTCAAATCCTTGTTAATTATTTCCGTTTAATTATCGATAAATATTTTCTCTCTAATATAGGTGATAATTTTCGAAGTGTAATTAAATTATGATCGGTAGAAAAAAAAAGAATTCACTTGAAAAATCAACAACTCGCGCGCTCGATTAATTTTTATTTTAGAACGAGTAATTGAGGAACAGAATTAATGAGTTTACTCTTTTTTTTTATTTCGCTCGTTAAAATCTAATTATTATGTTTGAAAATTAGAAATATTTTTCTTTTCATAGTTACGTTTATCACCATACGTACAAAAAAAAAAACCGATGATCGATGAAAAGTTTTTTTCATAATTTTTGCATGGGAGTTATATAATTACCATTGAAATGATAAACCTCTTTTTCCAGTTTTAATATAAATGAATAAATTATTAAATAGATTTTTAAACACCGGTCAGACCTCTAATCTCATCGTTTGTCGTTACACATAATTATGCACGTAAACGTTTGGTTTGATAAATGTAAAATATATTTTTATGGATTATTTATGTATTTATTTATATCTTTTATAAATGTATCTAGGTACAAGGCCAAGTCGACTTTTCATGGCGATTATCAGCTGCAGCATTTCATTGATCAAAATCTATAGAGATGATAATAATTAATGCACGTATAAAATGTATATAAATATATTGTTCGTATGATAACGTGCACTGAAAATAGGATCATAAATTAAATAATGAAATAATGGAAATGAGAAACAATTCAAACAAAATGTCATCTGATTTCATTCAATTTCCATTACCAAAGTGAACGATAAAATAATAATTCCAAAAATAAAAACAATTATAACAATTATAATATTTCAGCATCACGTATAATAATATATTACAAGTGTATATATATTCTGTATAATTTTATGTATAATAATTACATATATGTACATCACTTTTGGTAAATATATAATATAACTTAATTATCTAAACATGTATATAATAATATATATTATAGATATAATTATATTTATAATATCTACTTATTTTTGTTTTTTTTTTCAATTTTTTTAAATATTTATCAACTTTTTTTTTTCTACACGGAAAGTAAATAGTTGAATAATATGATAATATATACCTACAAGAATATACAAGACGATTATACGAATAATCGTCGTTTCTTTTTTTTTTCTTTCTAAATATCTGTACATATTTAATATATAATTAATGCAGGCTTTTTTTTCTACTTTCTATACACTGTTATCTAATGTCACTATACTGCGTATATATATAATCTTTTTTCTCATGACATTTGCGAAATAATTAAATGTAGAAACGATCACATTATCATTACCTATAGTACCCGGCGTACGCCATGAAACTTTTTGATAATTACTATACAAATAGAAATCATAGATAAACGCTAAATATCAAGATATTCCGATACATGACACGTATAAAATGTAATGAAAAAATATCAATTTTGCGTTAAAATTTATTATCAATTTTCATTATACGTATGAATATTTCTTTTCCATTTTTTTTTTCTTCTGCTTTTTTCAAATATCTTGTGTTATTTTCAATAAGTGCACCTGCAGACTATAAATTGTCCATAAATTTCATAAATCATCATTGTTTCAATATTCATTTATAATTTTGCTCTTCCCGTATAAATATTTGGAATTGACGATACACGCGATCATTGACATTTTAATCCAACATTTCATTATCATGCAATTTTCTACTACACAGTACAATTTTTTTTTCTCCTCGATGCCACCTGCTGCTGAACGGAATTGAAGGGAATATTAATTTTACATCTACGTTTACATCATAATAAATTCTACTTTTTCTATCATCATCAATATTATCAATATAATATACATATGGGTCGTTCCATGTCAATTCGACCAACGATTTTCCCTCACCATTTTTGATTCGCTCCCCAATTTTTCATACATTTCTCCGATCTCAAAAAAGCACTCGTCGATTATTTCAGATTTTTTATAATGTTGAATAAAATAAAAAATCGGCCTATCATGGGACGCATGATGAAATGATCGGAATGAAAGGTAAGATTTTTTTAGAATTTATTGAGATTTGAAAAGAATTCAATTTTGAGATGGGTTTGATTAATCGTAGAAAATTAACCGTTTAAGGAAAAAATTCACGAGTGTTTTTTTGAGATTGGAGAATCGTATGAAAAATCACGAAGTGAGTTAAAAATGGCGAGGGAAAATCATTGGTTTAGTTGGGAAGGAATGCCCCATATACATTTATCATATAACTTATCGTATGTATAAATTTTTTGGAAATGTTATTTATTGTCTCTATAACAGCCTAATTATTTATCTCAACTAGGCTGTGTCATTTAATATTATATATACCGATTAATCGCGGCGAAAACAAAAAAAATTAAAAGAACAAAAAATAGAACAATTGAAGACAATGTATCGTGGATCATCATGAAACAATAAAAATAATAGAAAATACATAATTACATTCTATATCACATTGCAATTAAAACGTAGCTGTAATTTTTTTTATTTCTTTTCTCTCGTTATTTCATGAAATTTTTTTTTTCTTTTCTACATTTTGCGTAATTTGGCTAACGAGTTTTCAAATAATCTCCATTCTCGTTACACGAGCACGGGCGACCTATTCGAAAAAGTTTTTGTTTCGAAAAGAATTTTTTTTCTATAAAATTTATTCGTAGAAAATAAAAGAAAAATCAATTCAGACGTTAATTTTTCACGGAGATTCCATCCGCTACTCGTCGAACGTAAGATTCAATGAATATAACATACCCAATTTGGTAATGATAATTTTTTTGTTTTCTCTATTTTTTTTTCTGATCATAATTGACAGCAGAATGTGCAAAACTAAATAACTAGAATAATGTTTCCCTCGAAGTCTTTGTACTCTTATCGCCAGTATCAGCTGTAGTTTTACCCTCTATTCCTCCATCAGGATTAATTGGTATTTTACGAGGTGATAGTCTCTGTGATTTTTTAGCACGTTCGACACTGGCTACTATCAGACTCTTGTAACCTCGGTGAGGTAAATCGGCAACGGGTAATTGAAGAGCCATATTTAAGTTTGGCTCACTTAACGACCTCGATGACCTAGCCAGCTCTCACATGGGCTCGGAACCGTAGCCACCGATCAGTCCAGATTCACCTATGTTGGAATCGCACTGCATGACCCATTCCCATATCCTTTTCGTGACAACTTTTTGATCTATTGTTGTTTCGAGTCCGTAACTGTTTAATAATTTTTGTAATTTATTTTTATTCTCATCAACGTTGTTTTTATCGTCAACCAGTGTGTCCAAATACAAAAGGCTGTCACCACGTCTCGCCAAACTTTCACTGACGTCAACCGACGTGGACGTTGCGCTTTGACTCAATTTACTTACGCACCACGAATCCTTAAGGTATTTATTAATCTCGTTAACGTTCGCACGTTTTTCCGGCTTGTGTTCAAATATCCTTCGAAAATATCTGAGTAATCGTGGCGTGAATCTTCTGAACGTCGATGGAATTTTCGTCGTTCTTCTTTTCAGCCATCTTTGGAATGCCGAGTAGTCCGGATCTTGTATTAAATCTGCACATTGCCACGGTGGATTTCCGGTCAAACAAACGAATAATACTATACCGAACTGCCAACAATCAGCGCTGCGCTTGCAGGTGTACCTTTCATTTTTAATGACCTCATAAACTTCGGGTGGTAAAAACGGCACCCATGTACACCGTATCTTGTTAACGAGTGTTCCTTCTTTTTTGGTACAACCGAAATCGCATAGTTTTATTTTAGACATGTCCTGATTGAACACCAGAACATTTTCCAACTTCACATCGCGATGCGCCAGTTGTTTGGAGTGGAGAAAATCGAGGGCGGAAGCCAATTGACCGCTTACTCTTTTACATACGTCTTCCGAAAGTCCACCGGCCTTTACGTTACCGGAAAGATCACCGAACGGCGCGTACTCCTGGGCAAAAACGTAACAATTTTCAGCCCTGAACGCGACGGCGTAAGAGCTCAGGATATTCGGATGTGGACTCAAATGGTAAGAGTAATGAAATTCTCTGTAAAAATCCTTTTCGGATGTCAACTCCTGATGCACCGCCTTCAGTACCACACGTGTCTGCGTACGTTTATGCGTCGCTAATAAAACTTTAGCAAAACTACCCTCTCCCAATGTTTTTTCAACGTTGTATTCCTTGGTTAAATCCAATTCGTCCAGGTCAACTTCTTGGACTCGATGAATACCCGATTCTTTTTTCTCGTGAAGCTTCATCTGAAACAATTCCCAAAAAACAAAGGAAGAAAAGTTTTTTACATATTCAATTATCAATCTATCGTTACGTATACAGAATGCAGGTGACAAAATAGAATCAATTTCGCTGTCTGGACTTTGACAAATTTACTTTCCGCGTTATCGATACATCGTGCTTCATTGTTTCGTTAGTACTATGATCATAAGCTCATATCGCGTGACGTCGCGAATCGATCAAAAAAGAAAGAAAGAAAAAAAAAAACCATGTCGCGATAACGGTGTCCGGACAGAATTGCGACGGTATTGTAATCGCGGATAATCGATGTGGTATTTTTGGGGCTGAAAGGTGGTATTTAAAAGAGGGGAAAAAAAAATTCATTTTTCTCATATATACGAGACAGTTCAATCATGTGGATATGAATTCGTTCGTCGCGTCAAACGTGGCTTGGGTTGATATTGGTCAATTTATTTTTAGAGACTGAATTATTCAGGATGATGCAATATAACATCCCCTTTCTATGATTCAACATTCTTCTAGGGCGTAGATCGATATGTCTATAATAAGATTCGCAATTGAACTTTTATTATTTTTGGGGTTTAGAAAACAGGGCGACGGTATGTGAAAAAGTGTCAAAAAAAAGAAAAAAGAAGAACTAATAGAACACGAGCCTCGAGGACGCATTGGCCTTGACAAACCGACATCGATTTATCATGTCGCTTCGAGTCCGCGTTTCGTCATCTCGATAAACAACGACTAACAATCTTTTTAAGGTAGAATTACACACCCGTGGGATGAGGATGGTGGAAAATTTTTGAAAATTAAAGGGAGTTACGAATTACCAACTGGATATAGACAGAAACAAAGTGGAACGTCTAAATCAAAACGTTTATATATCACTTTATTGTGAAACGTGTAAACGAAGTAGGTAGGATTTTCTGGGTCATTAGAAAGAAAATAAACCAAATCTCTAAGATTTTCTCTTTCATGCATCTGGTATACTCATCCAATCTATTCAGCTTTTTCTATTTTACTTATATTTATTCTACCGTTGATCCTTTTTTTTTTTTGTGAAATCGGAAGGACGACGTCGGATCGTTGATTGGATTAACCGCGGTCGCTTGTTTAAATGAAATTGTATTTTTTTTTTTCTTCCATTCAAATAAGTTCTAATCCTCGGAGGTCTATACAAGGGATTTTCCGTACAGTCATGAATCTCTAAACCTTCATCGATTCAATTACCATGACAATCGGCTTGCGGGTAACTCACATTTCACGCAAGATTTCATTTCGACGTATCGTTCGAACTTTTTTTTACCGCGTGAATATATGTTTATAATATTTTTTTTACGCATGTATATGTATTTTGTTTTTATCTTACTTATCAAAAACGATCAAGTGCGATTTAAAGTCACGAGCGCAGAAGATTACCCTTCTTTCTTATTTTTTTTTTTTTCTTACAGACGGTAAGGGATCGATGGAAACGGTTACTCTGGCGTCACTTGTCGCACTCACCCCCTCAGATAATACAACGTTCTATACATATAACTATACACGACCAATTCTTCGTAACTGGATCTTCGCCAACCAGCCGCGTATCTACAATTTTTCTCCCATCCTTTTTGTACTTCTTAAATATAACGTATAATTTTTTTGATTTTTTGCTTCATCTCTCAACCTCCACAACTATACTGGCGCGTGATATTAAATTAAAAATCAACTCGGTGTATTTTTTCAAACTCTTTTACCTCAACTCTAATTCCATTTACAAATTCGTTTCAATATTTTTCACCTCGCACTGCAGCACCGCGCCTCGTATACTGCACGCTTCTTGTACGTATAAAAAATTATACATATAGCTTACACTACTCTCTACACCATCTGACTTTTATATGCACGCGGATTTCAGGGTTCAAACTGCAGACCTTTAACTTCTTGCATCGGGATCAGAGGGAAAAGGGGGTACGACGTGATCGATAAAAAAGAGCTGGCTGGAAAACCCGGCGAAACTTTTTACATGTACTACGTATAGAATTATACTTATATACGTAGAATCTACTTTCCTGCATCTGGGATTCATACGTATGCACATCCGCGTACGCGGGTAGGAAAGAAAAAAAACGAAATTGAAAAATGAAAGAAAGAAAGAAAAAAAATAACTTGTACGCCACAACAGGTGACGGGGGATGATCTTTCTTTACGATTTCATTGTGAAGAATCGGATGAATTTTTGATATACTTTTTTATCTTTTGGTTTTGGGTGTTCAAAAAATTTTGGAATCCCTGATATCACGTGAGGATTTATATTGGAATCAGGTGGTGCGGGTCGGTAAAGTTTGTCGATCGAAGGGCACGTATTAGAAGGTGATCGATGAATTATTTTTCTTTTTTCTGTTTTTTTTTTGAACTTCATTGCACTCAACGACCTCCCGTAATGTCAATGGCTGGACAGCTATCATCCTTATATGTATGTACAGAGGTTCGCCCGCAGTAGCGGCTATAGTAGGAGCTTTTGTAGGAGGTTGATCGATTTTTACATGCGATTCTACCTTATTCTATTTATAAACTGCGAAATATCCACCCACGTTGCTTTCTACAATGGTAGATGTATTTTATATATATATAAAGAGAAAGAGAAAGAGGGAGAGAAATTGTACCTTTCCTCTTCTCATATACACTACGACGCGACATCCTGCACCCCCGCTTGGATGTGATTATTTCCATGAAAACGTATCCGCCCCCGTTATTCCCACCCTCACCCACCCCTTGTACGGTCTGCATGTAACATCCCGACAAGTTCTGGTTCAAGGAAAAGAAGCGAAAGAAAAAAAAAAGAAAAAAAAAACGGATAAACGAAAGAAGGAAAAGAAATTACATCACACAATCTCTGAATCTGACGCAATTCTTATTCCCTTAATTTCAGTTTTTCATTAATATTGGTTCGTTTCTTATTCTTTGCGTATGGAAAATATCTCTTCATACATTCGTTAAATAAAAAAAAAAAAAATTCATCGAGATAAATGAATGAAGTATAAAAAAATCAGAATCAACTTCTAGTATTCGATAGATCTTGAAAGATGCTGCGGGACGTGGAAGAAACATAAAAAAAGAAAAAAAAAAATTGGAAATTATCCACTGTAATTTATCTCAGAGATTTGAAAAATTGTTGCTATCAATATTCAGTTTTTCTAATCTACAGAATCGGGGAACGAACGATTTACCACAGGCTAACAGCAACGGAGAGGGAATCAATGAAAGTCGCAATAAAAAGATGAAAGAAGAAAAACTAGTGAGCAAGGAAAAACATAAATTGAGAAATTACGAAGGTGAAAACAACGTGAGCTTTGGATTCGGCATCGATAAAGGGGGGAAGAGGGAGGGTGAAGAATAAAAAATAAAATAGTCGTCCACCGATATATTTGATATTGAGATCAAGAACCGAACGTGACGATCGGATTAGATAAGGATTACGGCCCGCGGGTATCACGATAGAAATTTTGTTGAGGAAAAAATATCTGATTTTTCAAAATTGTTTATTTCGTTGTTGAAAAGAGGAAACAAGTTATCAATCTCACCTTGCAAAAGCTTCTCGGAATCGATGTTACTTATATGATGTATTCCAATATACAAGTTGCGATAGAACACAAACAGTTTGTGAACGAAGCGATTGATTTACATTATATATCTGCTGTTATACCGCACATTTGTAATATAATTAAGTTTTTTACAGTTGCCACTCTACAGTAGATATCGTAATTATTGTCGCTGTAATTTTCTTTGTCTATTGTTTTTGATATTTCAATCATGTGAATAGATCGAAACTACCACTTTACCATATACTGCACATAATATAGGTACGATGAAAATATGTTTTTTTAGTTCAACTATTTTTTAATATAATAATAATTATTATTATTGTATCGATTTATTGCTTATCGGTGAATTGAATGAGTGAATGTTTTCTTTTTCAATCATAATTCGATTAATTAATTTTGGTTTTTTCTAAATTTTCAAAGCATCATCTTCATCTCCGCCACTTGGTATCATTTCATTGAAATTATCACTGTATATTTATTATGTATACCTTATGCAGACACGGAGCTTTCGTTAACATTTTCAATGGTGCGCGTTTTTAGCGTCTGCAGCGTCGCGACGCTCGACGTCGCTTATATAGAGACCCTCCAACGTAGAACGCGCAGACGTACATTATACGATATTACATACCCCCTGCAGTCTCGGCACATTCAACGAAAATGTTGAAAACACAGGTTTTTTCGATATTTTTTCGAAATTATATTAAATTATTAAAACGGATAAAACTTTTTCAACGTTTTTCTTTTTTTTTTCTTGTTCCATTTCTAATTTTCACTCACGTGCAGTTCACCGTGCAGGCATCATACGTCATGTATAGTATAAGTATGGTATTTATAAATCTTCTCTATTTTAAACAAGCACGTTTAATTTATGGATCGATGAATTTTTTACTATTTATTTTTCGATTATTAGGTACAAGCGTTGAAATTTCTAGTTTGAAGTATTATATGTATCCCCACCGGGTGTAGGTAATTGTTGTAAAATTTATCACGGAAAATATAAAAAAACATACAATAAAACTGCAGCGCAATAAGTATTTCTTGACCTATTCCAGGATCGGCCACACTTGGCTTAGTTTTGAAGATTCCGAAAATTGTACATATTTTAAATCTGATAAATTTCTCGGCAAGCCACGCGAGATTTTCTTCTCGGTTAACCGCGTGAGCAGAAAAATGATGAGGTCTCTTTCCCAATTTTCGGTTCATCGTAACGTCCGCATATACATATTTTCGTCAGATTATATTTTTTTCCCACGTATTTCACAGCGGGCCAACGATCATACCCAGATTCGGGGTAAAAATGACGAGTGAAGAAGGAAAAGAAATGAAATAATCTATTGAAATAAAATAAAATCGAAAAATATTTACATAAATAATAAAACAAACAATTTTTTTAATCGTGAAAAACCTTCGCTTCGAATCAACGACGATTACATTTTACATAATTATTTTTTCGATCTAATCTAAATCAACGACAAAATTCGAACAATTAAGAAAATTAAGGGAAACTAGAAAAATAAATTACATTAGGACCGGATAAGGACGTAACAAGTAATATTCACCACAAAATCGCACAATTTAGCATTCCCATTAATTTTCCATAAAAATAAACTTCAAGATTAATCGATGAAGATAAAAAAGAAAAATCAAATAAATAAAAATAAGAAGACAATTTCAGAGGCATCTAGAGATGAAGAAGTATATAATTTAGAGTATCATAGTTAATTTTTCATCGAACGATGTCTGATCGATGAATGATGATGCTGCAGACGAACTACCGGTAGATGTTGTCTCGTTTGTGGTATCCAAATTTGATGAATCGCAAGTAGAACATTTTTCATCATTTTTTTGACAGCAGTCCGAACAACTACAAATCGAACTATCGGTCGTAGTACAACATTCTGAACAGCTACATGAAGAAGAACAAGAACAATCTGACGAAAGAAATGAAGAGTCTGATGAGGAAGAAGAAGAGGAATTGCAGAAACTATCCTCCGCTGCGAAGAAAAAAAGAAAGAAAAAATAATTGCACAAGCATAAGATGGAAAAAGTTGCGATTCTGTCGTAATTAATCGACATGCGTGAATAGATTTATTTTTTATGAATGATAAAACAACGAAAATCAAAAACGCACGTTTCAGTCCCATTTCAATGGCAGCTTTCATGAATTTCGCGCTGAATTTCGCAACCGCTTTAGTAAATCTTTCAGCTTGTCGAAGTTTGCGTTTTTTTTCCTCCTCCGTATTGCTGTGAGATTGTTTTCCAGCTGTATTATAATTTACTAAACTTTGATTTTGTGTTTTCAATTCTCCATCTTGCGCAATCACACTTTTCTGATCTTCGTTAAATTTTACGACTTTAGTTACCGACGCTGCAGATTTCTCACCTGATCCTTTATCAACATCGTTATTATTCTTCTTCTTGTCTGCAGTTGCTAATTTTTCTTTCAACTCGATGCGATTGTCCGTTCCACAATTTTTGGGATCCGACATTTTTCCGCTATTTTTTTCCAAATCATTCTTTTTATCGTTTAAAGCCATTTTTTCGAACACCGTCGCTACGTTTTCTACCGAATTATTTTTTTCTTCACGTGACTCTTGAATCACCTTAGCGGTTTTACGAATTCCGATTGATCGTGACGTAGATACTGCAGTAGCTTCGTCGCTCAAATTTTTCTTCCTCGTATCGCCCTTCTTTTTGACAAATTTCTTTTTAACCTTACGTTTTTCATTCTCTTCCTGTTTCAGCTGCTTTTCACTCAGATCACTTGTCTTCACCGTATTCTCGTCCTCTTCCGACATCGACGATGACTGCAGTTTTACCATACGTTTTGATTTTGGAAGTAATTTTCCGGCTACTGACGTCATGGTTTTTACATCACTTGTACACCTCGGTTCTCCAAAAATATCTGCAAGATTATGAAAAAATTAAAAACGTATCGAAGTTGTTGTATAATTTCCATATACATTACTTGAATTCGTAAATTACATACGTGAGTAAATATGTACAAAATTTAATAATTTGAAATCCGAAGGCATGTGAGTTTGCATATCTTTACAAATTTAATGTTTATTTTCTCTCATGGAATGACCTATTGAACTCAACATACGTATATGTGTAACGTACTCGAAGTTTAAATTGAAACGAATATTTGCACTAAAGTATACAATCCGGAGTTAACGAACAAAAAAGACAAAAAAAAGCGAGAACATCGAAATGAAAAACAGACCAAATTAACGGATGAGAAAATAATTAATGTACTGCAGAGTGTAAAAGCTGATAGCAAAGTTAATATTTTACAATTTATACAGACGGTGTAGATCGAGTGACTGTGGATAAATACTTACATACCTTGTTAATGAGCGAGCGTTTTCTGTTTTTTTTTTGTACTCTTCTACTTTTTTCCTGCTAGAACGTGGTGTGGTCGAAGAAGTATTTAAAGTTTATCATAATTAATTTTTTGTTCAATTTGTCGCGTGAAAGTAAACCAGATTATTGAATTGGGGAGAATAATAGATTTATTGTTACGAATTGGTATCACGATATATTAACTAGATCAATTTTAATTTTCAAATAAATCGGTATAAATTAATTGCACAGGTATATGACACTATATTCGCTTCACTGAGTTGGCAGTCATATACTGGTGCCTAAATTCCAATTACTCCGAAACAGTTTCGCAAATATTCTGTAATAATCTACGCAGGCTTTCGAAGTGGGAATAAATCCGATTGGCCGAATATCAAAACGGTCAGCAACCATAACATGGAATTGCCATAATCAACAATTGTCATGAATTGTTATCCCATGTATAATCCCAATCAGCGTGAAACGAATGTCCCGGTATATTTATTTTCTTGGGACTCTACGAGAGAAAAAAAAAAGAAAAAAGAAAAAAGAAGGATAATCGCGGTACCTGTAGTGTTTCTTTTTTTCTTTTCAATTTCTTCGTTACACGGACGAAATTGCCAGTTACAGTGTGAATTAAATTCGTGCGGTAACCAGATTTGCACGAATAATTTCGTGCGCGGTTCTTTTTCTTCCAGAAACACGAGACTTCGGAGAGACGAATTTTTACAATTATATAGAATACCGCCAGTCCGATGCTCTCGGAAATTTATAATATAAACAAAGAATGAAGAGTTGACAAATGGTTAGCGTTAGAACGTGTATCTTCATACCTATATATACGTTTCGTATCACACTTGGCAAAGGTCCCGCGCATGGGGTGACTGAAAATCTCAAAACTTGATGATGATGATGACGATGATGCGTCTCTACTTACCGCCGCCACTAAGATCCAGGAATCATTTTATCTACTACGAATTTTAAACTAATAATACACCATATAATATAACATCTGCAGTCGTGTCGTGAGGCAGACAACTTTTCCTCATAAAATTATCAGAAAAACCGCTTAAATCGGTCGTGTAATTTTTTTTTGACTACCCTCTTTTTTTTAGACGAATCTCTGATACGTTAGAAAATTTTTCGACCTATGGGAATTTAGTTAGAAAAATTATTTGCGATTATTACATATATATATGATTTTATAAAATCTCGGTTGAATTATTTTAGGATATTTTCTCAGCGGTACTTAAAATTCGATTTCTTTTTTTTTTTCAAAGTACCTCATCACCTACACGCACCTATACATATCCGTACGTTTATCGTACAGTCACCCATTTATTTTTATGCGTGATTTACAGAAATTACTTATAGTTCTTCGATAATATGTTACGTTGCATCACAAGATGACGTTATAAGTGATTCCGTGCGATATGTAAAGAAATACATTTTTTCGATCCGATATGAATAATCGAAAATTTCTCAATTACTCGACGAAAAAATATGAACGATTAGTATTGGTCACACGCGCCAACTTATATTCGAATAAATTCATCACTCTATTTTTTGATGTCCCATATCGTCATCACTTCAAATTACGTTGATTTCTCGTCGGGATGAAAACAGGTTTCCCATAAAATCTGGTATCGTAAAATTTTCAAATATGGCACGCGTATTTCTTTTTTTATTACTCGACGTTGATAAAAATAAAACAGAAAAGAATTAACGATCGTTTTCGAGGCGCCAGTATTTAACGTTTTCCGATGTAGATATCGTAGGTTTCCCTCATTCTCATGTATATTATACACAGTACGTGCAGGAACGTTGCCAAAAAAATAAATAAAAAATATTTCCGTGAATCGGACAATTCTTTTTTCTTTTTTTTTTTTCGAAATAATTTATTCGTTAAAACACTTTAAAATAATGCAGCTGCACGATGAGGTTAATATTTTTAAAGATCATTTTATAAAGCAAGTTGTATGAAATTTTTATGATCAACTGAAACTTCGTTAAAAAATTTCTCGTCTTTTTGCAAAATTCAATTAATTACACGAAAATTAGTGGACAATCACCTCTAAGCGACGTCGCGCGATTCTTGTCGGGCCCGATAATTACCAATTAGTTTTTATGGCATAGTTTCAAGTCGGTATATTGTACGAAGTACATAATTGTGTACACTATTTAGATCGTAAAAGTCACGAGCGGCCGCCGTACGGATCTATATATGCATATACTATACTATTAGGTGTTCTGGTATATAAACTTCGCAGCGTGATTTCCAAAGCTTAAATAATTATACTTTAGCAAGTGAAATTGTTAATTCGTTCATCAAAGGAATATAAATGTCCTTGAGAAAACGTATGTAGGTACGCGTGTTAATCAATTTATTTATCATATGGAAGTTAATTCCGGGTATATAAGGTGTATGACGCAATATAGATTTCGAAAACGGCTCACGGCTTGAGGAAATTTTGGAATGGGAATCTGAAAAATGTGGATTTGTTCCGACTGCAGTGAGCCAAAACAGACGAAATAATTCATTGCTCGAAGGAATGAAAATGATAGTGCTCCAGCGTATTCTCTAATTAGTCATACTCATATTAAATTCTTTAATTTGCTATACTAATTTTAAAATAGCGTGTGAAAATTTACCAAACTGAATTTATTGTCGTATAAATTCTAACCAAAGTTATCTCATAATCGTTGATCTCATTTTAATTGGTTTGAAAGCACGTCATCGAATTTGAAGAAAATTTCTGCGATCTTTGGTCCTCCAAAATATTATGTTGGAGAATTTTTGGGTTTTTTTTTTTCTACTGATTCTCGATCCGAACGCTGTTTTAACCGATTTAACGATCGCGATGACTAACGGCTTCATTTTGGGTGGAAATCAGTTGGAATAATTAAGTTCTCAGAAAATAAGAGGAGAAAAAAAAAGACGGGAAAAAAAATATAAAGCCTCGGGGTAGGTAACCGGAGCTAGTGCAACGAAAATAAAATGATAATGGGTGGTGTCGTAACTGGAGTTCTGGGGAACTTATATATAAAAGTGAGAACATTAAGCGAGCGGTGATAGTTTTCGACGACTTAACCCGGAGTAGAGATGAAGAAGGTTCGTATGACCAAAAAAAAAATCAGACGATTGAATTGAATAAATAAATAGATAAACGAATGAATAATAAGATAAAATTTTTCCTCTTATCGCAGATATTTTTCATCCTCATAACCGCGCACGCGGTTTTCAGTGCTCCAGCAGTTCCATTCACACAATACGGACCTCCGGCTTTGGAGAGTAATTTGGAAGAACAAAATGTTCCGTCGTTTGAAAGTGCAGTTCCAGAAAAGATCCCGGAATTTCCGAGTGCAGGAAATGTTGCAGAAGGATTCGAGCTACGTCCGGTTGAAAATTTACCTAACAGAGGAGGGTTTCCGTCGCTACCGGTGAAAAACTTCGGTGCACCTTACCACCCTGGTCCGTTTTTGGAATACTATCAACCCTCTTACGACCTTGAATTACCGCAACACGAGTACAATCACGACTTCCGTTTACCCGAAGATTATTTCAACGTCGGTTACGCTCCGGATTTTGAGATCGGATCGGAACAAGGTGCACCGGAAATAGACTTGAACGTACAACCGGTGTTCGAAACGAATGAAGGTTCCGAACTAAAGGAAACCGAAATCGTACCGATCCCCGATTTTTCTTCACTCCAAGAGACTCGACAACCCGAGGAAAGTTTCAACGCCGGTCAAGAAATTGCGGGCAGTTCAATCGACGAGTCAAAAACTCCTATTTCACAAAATTCCGAAACGCCAAATAATTTCGCTCTCTCACCTGGAACAAATATCAAAATTCAAGATGCTTCCGGCCAATATTCCCACGGGTGAGTTCATCGTTATTATCATTATTATTATCGTGATTACTTGTCAACCTTTTTGTGGGAGTAAAAAGAGAAAAGGATTGTGGTTTATGTTATTCAGATCTTTTTTTTTACAACTTAATTTAATTTCCAAGTGTTATTAATTAATGACAGGCATTGTCGAAGCCCTCGAAGGCATTTTGAGTCTGGTGTAATTAACTCGGTGATGATAGTCGGTGAACTTACTATAATACAAATACCTATAAAGAAATATAATTGTCATTCTGTGTCACGTAAGCTCGTTAACTTAACGACAAATGGCTTGGAGCCGAATAGAGTTTTGATAACAACAAAATTATACCGTAAACGTTATGACGTTGGTATAAGGTTCTAGGTATAGATTTTTCGTTGTTTTTGTTATGTTACCCAAGAGTTTCTCAATCAATTTCGAAAACGATTAACGCTCAATTAATTGTCTCCCATTTAAGTTCGCCGATCATTTCAACCCCCGTTGCCGTAATCGTCCAATAAAAAATAATTATTATCAGTCTCACTTCAACCGATAGAGTCTAAAAATACGAGTGCCGAAAATTGTTTAGGAAAATTATTCAAAAAATGCCCAGGAGGGAAAAAGGAACAAAAGAAAACTTCCTTTTTCATTCGAGTGTATCGATTTGGAAAAGAAACTGTTTTATCAACTTTATTCGAACCGAAGAGCTTATTTCGAACTTGCAAAATCTGTTTTATGGCCAGTCGGTAATTTGACGAGCTTTTCTGTGGAAGCTTGATTAAAACCGACAAAGTATTTTGTACCAAATCAAGGGGATTTCCTGATGTTTTAGATTCGCGAATGCAGATGGTACTGAGGTCCAAGAATCTGGTCATCTCATATCTACCGATGATGGTTGGGAATACGTCATTGCTAAGGAGGGTAGCTACAGCTACGTAAGCCCTGAAGGTATTCCGATCAGCGTTAGATACGTCGCGGACCACAAAGGTTTCAGAATTTTAGGAATGGATTTCGGACGTCGGTAAAATTCAATAAAACCTCACCGATATTCTAACGCATCATTACTGTATACCTACTGTAGTTTTTAAACGGGACCCAATGAAATTTTTTCACCAAGATATTCCACTGATGGTTTTTTGGGTTCCCCTAATAAATATTTATTTATTTTGAATTTTTTTTTTTTCGTTATATTTAAATAACACATAATCGATACTGTCAAAATTTTTATATCATTTGCATTGTGTCATGTACTAATTCTATAATCATACATAATATTGATTCGTTCTGTAGATTTTGTCGTCTGTATCACGATAAAACAATAATGATAATAATTATTATTATAATATTAATTCCGGCAGCGTGATGGTTAATTTATTTAACATATTACCCACCAAAACTGTACCCGTTTTTTCTTCTCTTTTTTTTTCTATCTGTCATATATTTCAAATAAAACTAAGGACAATCAGATTATAACATACGAGTATATTGTGAATAATTTTATGTTTTTCAACTTTATTAATACATATAAGGTGTGTAAAGTATGTCAGGAATTTACTTTATTATTTTACCAAAATGTATGAAAATAAGAATAAAAATTTCTTAGAGTAATTTCTGCGTGTGTGATGTAACGACGATTCGTAATCTTTATTGTGTATAACGTACATATATATAAGGTAGGTATAATATACTTGCGATAATATATATGTATACATATATATGTATATGCATACCACATAATATACGCGGTATGAATATTAATTTGCTTTTGTAATTAGGCCGTTTGACGACGCATTCAGACCTGTAATAGGGTAACTATATATTTATATGTTAGTATAGGTATAATACGCTGTTCAGGGCGTGATTATTTAAGACGCAGGTTACGTATATACCTACCAGATATGAATGTACATAAATATGTATTTATATACCTATATACCCAGTGGCGATATGATATAATTTAACAGAGTATTATTAACAGCCACTTGATAAACATTCCGCGTCACATAACCACCTGAGATCGTAAATGTCCTTAATGTTATTACATATATACATATTATATGCATACATATAGATATATATATATGCATACATTTATTTACCCGAAATACTATAGGTATGTACATTTAGGGCAGCATGGAGTAATGAGGAAGATTTTTCCTCACTGTCTACAAATGAGCGAACGGTAAATTGGGTTGAAAAACGAATAAAACTTTCGATTCCCATCAGTGCAGCAGTCGTTATAATTTAAGTAACGTGTAAAATCTTGCCAAAATTTTTACGTATTTAAATATATTTTAGAGGTTGATACGTCGCGCTTTTACTTCCTCATACGAGTAATCAGAGAGACGGAAACACGAATACATGCATTTAAGTATGTGTATGGGGTACGTATAAGGTTACGTATCACGTGATGAACGGTGTTTATACATCATCATTAGGCCCGCTAGGGAGCCATGTATATAGGGTGTAGTACATATACACATTTGTACGTTATATACGTGAGATTCGAAATTACCTGCAAACTTGCCATCCCATCCGTTGTACCTACGGTATACCTATGCATCTCTATATAGCAACAAAACAACATCTGCTAACTGATAATAATTGCGTGGTACGTTGCTAATTGTTGAGGTCCTGTTCGAGGATCGTTCTAATATACATATATACTTACATAGGGAATAGTTATAGAATCGTCCGCTGCATGTAGGTGCGGAGTATTTCATTATAATTTTCTTTTTTTTGGTAGTTTTTTTTCTCATCTGAAATGCAATCGTCGTACGACTTCGTCCCTTGTCCAGTAACTTTTTTCTCCATCATATCGCTTTCTCTTCGCAACGTTGACCAATTATGAAAATGAAGAAAAATATCCAAGGATTTGGAAACGCCTTATGTGTCGAGTACAAAAAAGACCGCTATTTAGACACGTCTGATACGTAATGAAGGTTGATCCTGAACCGCAATTGTATCGTTTAACTATATTAATAAAAATCACATTCGATTAATAAAAATTTTACTATCGAAATCAAAACATAAAGTCGAGTGCCAATTAGAGATGAAAGTTATTGTCCTTTTTTCAACTTGCTTCGTTAGTTCAAACCATGAGATTGTTCGTTTCCTTCGCTACATCGAAGCTCGAGCTTGCGAAACGTCTAAGAGATAGATACCCATTTCTGTCGGCGTTGTGCATCTCTCTGTAGCTATATGCGAGTATGTGTATGCGTATGTACAATACCACGTTGTAAAGTATATAACGTAAGAGTACATGAGAATATACGTATGTGTACATAGAAATTTGTATACCCGTATCAGAGAAAGAGAGAGAAAGGGACGCCCGTACATACCTTGGTATAAGGGAGACTTCAGAATCTAAGACCTGCTTGACCTGTACTATGTGTTATACGTATATATGTATTCCTAGGTACATATGTGTGCATACCTACATACGTATAGTCAACTAAACTACTGCATAGTTTAGTACTCGTGATAAACAGAGACAGCCTCCCCAGCATTTCAAAGCTAACTTCAAGATCGTCAAGAGCACTATAAACTTCTCTTATCTACGCCCCATTCGCGGACCTTATACTTCATACTTCGCTCTCTCTTTCATTCTTCGAACTACATACAAGATTTCACCAAGTATTCTGTATAAGAAAAAAAAACGAACCCTTTTCTTATTTTTCATACATCAATTCCTCATTGTTCGATCGTATTCTTTGATTTCAAAGAAAGAAGAAAACAAAATACATAAGCAAAGCATCGGATAAATAACGAGTCCCGATACAAAACTAAACTGCATAATGTATACGGTTCGCGAAACAATTGCTTCGACATCTTATTTTAAAAGTGGAAATGAAAAGTCGAAATTTTCTGAATTTTTTTATACGCATTTCGAGTTTCGTTGGTAACATCCGAAGATCCTATGAGTTTTTATATTTCGTGTTCGTGTTTGTCTCTGCAAAAAAAAAAAAAGAAAAAAACGGCTTTTGCACTGGATGATCCTCGAAGGATCAAAGGATCGTCTCAGCTTCCGTCTTCTGAACTGAAACAGACGTCGTCGAATATATCTGGATAGGAGAATGGGAAGAATATGGTGTCACAAAAAAAAAAAAAAAAAAAAACCCCCTCGTGCATCACGTGTTATGTTTTTAGAAATTCATCGCAGAACGATCTAGCGATAAATCTTCGAAAATTTTTTGTCTCTCTCTCAATTCTCCTTCCGCGACATGATTTTTTTCTTTTTCACAACTCTATTTTTTCGGTTATCAATTTTATTTTTAACGCCTCAAAGTCGTTATTTTCATTAGCCACTTTATGCGACACTCGCGTGCTCGTAAGGCTCACGAGGTGTACAACTTATGCAGCACCTGCTGCGGTTCTGAACGATTTCTAAAAACGATAAAACATACCCATGAGCCGTAAGCAAGAAAACTATGGCTAACCAGCAACGCGAGATATTCATAATAATAATTATTATTATTACGACTATTATTACCGCAAGCCATATAGGGATATAAATCAATCCCTGTAGGAGCTTTTTTCGTGTGTTACGAATCCTAATTTATTTATTTCTTCATTTATTTTTGATGCTTTTCGAAGATCAATTTCATGAGAACATATCGCCGTGATTTTTATTTCAATCACTCAAGTTTTCGATAACCATGAATAATATCTATGCGGGAATATAAAAGTTTGCGCTATTTTCAAATTCAGTAGATGAATTAGTAAATCTATATACATACACGCGTGTAATCTATGTGGAGTAAATAGGCTTGAATACGTAAATCCGTTATAATATTTGTCCCTCTGTTTCTGTTCCTCGCTCAGCGGGGTGGTTACCGCGACAGAGCGATCTCATCTCGTTAATAATTTGATCGTTCAATCTTATTAGATCATTTGAAGGCGGCTTAATTCCCTTACCTAACTCAACCTGACCTATACCCAACCTCACCATTTTCTCTCCTTCGTCGTTTTCCCAAGAGAATATTTCCACCGGCGCTCGTACGGTCGCGGATCTTATATACCGTTGCGGTTCTGCAGCGTTGTTAAAATACAGGTGTTGCGAAGGTAGGCGTAAAGTGTATGAGGTATATAATACATACGTATGTATAGTACATATAATATATATATAACACCTCATTCCGCAGGACGATGAAGTTTAATAATCATCCAACTGTGCGAACCATGAACTTTGCGGGACGATAACATTTCTTGAAGTTACAAACATACGGTTCATCGATTTTTATTTCATTTTTATTTTATTTGTCTGTCATACATGTACATATGTACACACTGTACATGAGATACGTGTACAGTGTGTACCGACAAAGTGTAAAAAATGAATAGTTTGATTTTGTTTTTTTTTTCATTTTCTTTTTCCATAAAATCAAGCTCGAATAATGACCGCAGATTTATAAAAGAGACTTCGCATCGTATCGTGCATACTTCAGGGGGTTCTTCGTATATAGATCCAGATACATAAATGTATGTATTGTTCGTATGTACAATATCATGTGATTTTTTTTTCAATTTTTTCCATTCAATAATTATCTAGGTTTTTTTTAATACGTAACATCGCGTACATTACATGTGGTACGATTTCAGTGAAAAGAATTAGAACGGAGATATACCTATCTAAAAATGTAGGATATTATACATAAATATATGAGAGACGTGTATCTGTACATAGAATAGTCGGGTATAGTTTTGTCGTTGGCGTAATTTATCTTCGTGGGAAACAGACGTTGTTCCCATGGGATGGGTATTGATGTCGTTTCTGGAGGGATGACACTTGGGACAGAAACAAGTTTATTGTGCGCGTACGGCGCAGCGAAACTATAATGTATATATAAGAACGGTCGGAATTCACGCTAAACAAAAACAAAAACTATAACAACGATGACGACGATAATCGCGACGATGATTATCACGAAAATGGGAAAAAAAAATTTATTTCGCTACGCTGATTACAATACCTGTGTTTCCACCTCCTAGCATAAAATATGTGAATAATTGATTCCCCGGACTAATTTTGCTGATAACAATTTTCTCTTTCGATTCCGTTTTTCAGTTTTTTGTTTTCTCACTTTTTCTCTATCACGTCTCACCCCCGTGTAATTTTTTTAGTCTTTCGAAACAGAGCTGCTCCCGATTCGAAGAAGTGTTATACGATCACATTATTTTTCAGACTGTTTTCTACAACAGTCTGCCAAATGTTTTGCAATTTTAATGAAATTTCAAGCAATCCTTACATCCCCTAATATTCTCACCGCATCCCCCTTTTGGAGTCGTATCACATTAAAATACCTAAACAAAATAATATCAGGTTATAGCATATTTTATATAGGTATACGCGTATACGTACAAACTAAACGAGGCTTAAGATCCGTCTCTAATTACAAATTAAATACAGGGATAAAATGTTACGAGGTAGGTGGGGGTAGGAGGGATGAAAATTCTGAAGACAAATACTGATATTGGACTTCGGTTATAGTAGTTTCTCTCAAAAATATCATTTCTTACCCTGTTGCGCAAAAAGAAAAAGGCTCGTTGGAAAAGAAAAAAAAAAATAAAAGAAAACGAGAAAGGATAAAGGAGAGGAAAGAATACATATAAAACACAAAAGCACCCTCGACTAGGACATGCGCTTCGCGGTTCCATCCTACATCCAAAATTTTTAGTCTTTTTCCATTTGCACCCCTTGGCTCATTCAGATTCTCTCTGTACTTCATAACCCAGCAGCACCCGCGTCAAGCTCGAATGTTGAAAACAGAAAAAAAAACCAAAAAAAACAAAAGAAAGAAAACGTTGCACGGAAAACAACCTCGGCTACGGTGGCACGTAGTAGCCTATATCATTTCGCGTGCATTGAAAAAGAAAGAGAAAAAACGAGCATAATAAAAAAGAAAAAAAAGGAAAAAAAAAGATTTGACGACCAAAAAGGAACTTTTCCGAAATACAGAAATAGAAATACACGAAGAGACAATGCCATTCCTATATATACACGGACGCAGAAGGGGTTTTTTCTGCATTTAGGTACATAGGTATGTAATATATATATAGATATTTATTTTTTATGTATAGTGGGATATTCTCTTTCGCAGATTACACACTCTACTGCAGGTCCCATTATTCCGGATGACCGAGACAATGATTTAGGGGCTCGTATCACATGAATATACGAGACTGCAGAGCTTTTTCGTTACGTTTCGTTTTTTTTTTTGGCTTTGGTTTCCTTCGCCTTTTTCGGATGTTCCAAAGTGCAGTGGGCAGTATTTTTTGAAGATATTATACATAGATGATATTTTTCCCTTCTCAATTCCTGCAGCACTTCCCCTCCTATACGTAATAATAATAAAAGACAGAAAATGAAAATAATATAATAAAAAATAAAAAAAGAAGAAAAGTCACACCAGAAAGCTTTGTGTAACTGTGCCAACCCTTGCATAGAGAAAGGGTGATAAATTCGTATCTATTAATAAAACAGAATGAATAAATAAAAAGGACTTTTCTTTATTTTTATTCATTTTATTTTAATTTGAAAAACGTAATTGACTGCGGTGGCAAGGTATATATTGTGTGAACTATATTTAGACTGTGCGATCCTATGGGCCCCATAAGGAATAATAATTCACTTTTCTTTTCTTTTTTTTTTGTCAGTTTCAATTTTCAAAGTATATTTATTCATATTTTTATTTTTACGTCTCGATTATATACGTTGAGAAATGCGTTTCCCTTAATTGGACGAATCTTTTATTCTGGCGCAACGTACAACGAAACTCTACCTACTCCTGATTCTGAGAGGAGAGATATTTTCGAGGTGAAATATTTGCTTGTAATAATCTGTGGAAAAGCTGATGAAAAAAAAAGAGAAAAAAAAAAAAAAAAATAGTTCAGAACTGCGGTATCTTCGGATCACCTCTTTGCCCCTGTCTAGCTTCTGTTCCTGCTCCTCGTCACCTCGTCACCCCTGGGGGACTGTGGAGGGCAACTAGGTGGCCAACAGAAAACGGAATCAATAAACCACAGGAAAATACTGTGCATATATATAAACATACATTTATACACCCACATAATGGTATAGTATATGTTGAAGTGCGCCGTTTCCACTGTTGCAAGCACGATCGGCGGCTACATGTATAGAACTGAAGCACCTCGCGATCGTCCATTTTTTGCCCACACGATTTTCGAAATTCTAACATACCGTTTTCGTTCAATTATTCCTTTTCCAAAAAGAAACTCGGAAGGCAAAATATCTCGATTTTTTTTTCCATCCTTCTGATAGGAAAAAGTTTTCGACCGAGCTCCGGTTGACTGGGTCATTAGGAACTCGCTTTTCAGTAAGAAAAAAAGAAAGCGATAGTACAAAAAAGCCATTCGATTTTGAAAATTTTCATGCCCCCTTAAATCACCATTTGATGCTAATATAATGTGCTTCTATAAGTAGAAGGCTTGCAAAATAATCGCGTGTGTTGTGTTCAAATCAGGGAAGCTTTTACATGGCAGAGTGTGCGCCAGAAGTTACTATACATCGCGTTGTTTCATTCCACCTTATCTTGCTCTATAACGAACCACGCTCTCATTATTTTATAATTCTCCTACCCTGTAAGCCATGCCGCTCATACACACACATTTCACCGTTGAAGTTAGTAGCCGAATTTTCATTTCGTTCAAATTTTTCATTTTTCAAATCGGTCAAAAAATATATTTTTTATCAACGATAGAATATTGTTGCAAAGCACATTTTCGCGTAATCGCATAGAAAAAAAGAACTCCAAATTTTGAGACTTTTTTCCCCCAAATCGTTCCGATCCGTGAATGGGTTATTTATAAATCGAATTTCTTTTTTTCAAAGCGTGTTCGATTGACTGGCCACTTGTAAGAGTTGTTCGAAGCTGTTAGCAAAAAGCTCGCACCAGAGTTAGCTCCTTTTCTCATCCCTTGCGCGGCGGGTAAAAAAGAGGAAGAAAAAGGAGCATCGGGATCGGGATATAGAGGTGTGCAAACATCGAGCCTTTTCTTACCT
Organism: Athalia cordata; assembly: GCA_963932425.1. Lineage (NCBI taxonomy): Eukaryota > Metazoa > Arthropoda > Insecta > Hymenoptera > Athaliidae > Athalia > Athalia cordata. The sequence continues at coordinate 7,150,094 of OZ010627.1, forward strand.
CACCATCTGGCTAGCGACATATAGATCGTACGGTACACACACATATGTGTATACAGATATATATCCACAAACTATACAGGTATAACGACGGAAAGATAATGTGGAAAACTAAACTTGGATGAAGAATTATTTTCCCCAGAGGAAAAGGGAGGGAGGATTTCGTTGGACGATATTCCTGAGGATACATGGTGAACATCTTTCCACGGATCTTTTCTCAACCTCCATCTACACTTTTTTGTCCTTGTTCCCATGTCGTTTCGCTCTCACCTATTTTTTTTTACTAAATTATTCATTTCTTTTTTCACTCAGACAAGTAAAAAATTAATGAAAAATTTCGCGAATAGGGTGAGAGTGCATTTTTCCCATCAAAAATGAAACTGCAATATTTTCGTGCCCAGAAAACGTGCCTCAAATTTTGTCACTTGCAACCTTCTTCTTGCAGATTATTTTTTTATCTCCAATCTTGAGAGGGATTTTTTTTTTCCGTTTTTTTACCAACCTCAAATCACGGGGTCGTCGACATTGTTCCGCTCACGACAGTTGTTTTTTTCTCTTTTCTTCGTTTCCGGATGAAAATTTGGTTACAGTTTTTCTTTTTTTCTTTTTTTTTTTACTCGTTAATTACGCTTGAATAGCTATACAGTATTTCCGGCACGGAGTTTACTCACAATCAGTATAGCTAAACGCGGATTGTATCTCCAATAGAATTTAAGGGTTGATGCATATCTCGACCTCGCACGTTCACCCGCCCTCCTTGGTTCGAGACATTTTTATTTTCCTTTCCTTCTTCATCCAATTTTTCTGAAGCGAGTGAAGAAGAAGAAAAAGAAAAAAAAAATTAGAGAACATCGCAAGATGCATCTTATATTTCACCCCATAGAGGAGATTATTTCTTTCACCCGCTCGCTGAAGGTAGGTAGGTACTACTGCAGTGCAGCGTCGCGTGAAAATGCACCCGGTTGAAAAATGAAATAATAAATAAAAAATATATAACTTCGGAAAAGTTGTCATTTAATTTCTATACATCGCGCGATCCATCCGAAGTGGGAATGGAATTTATAAATCTAATATCTTAAAAATTTCTCCTCCCGGATATACAGTCCCCACGTATATAAGTCGAGTAAGATGGGTCTATAGCTTAAAGGTGCAGAGCAGACGAACGGGGTGGGGGGGGTTAAAAGCGACAGACAACTTTTTACGAGGGCTGCTTGTCGCCGCGCGGTAGAAGGAAAGAGAAGGACACAAAGTGGGAGGAAGAAGAAAAAAAAAAGAGAGATAGAGACTCTTAACTTTACGTGAAGATTACTCGACCTTTAACTCGACTTACGAAGTCGACACGTTAACCCCGAGGTAGTTGAATCGTTTAATTTAAACCGCGAAAAAGTTCCGAGCCGAGAAGGAAAACTAAGTTGGTGGGTGCAATTTTTGCATTTTTTTTTTTTACTTTTATTTTAGCATATTTTTTACTCGCATGTCCATATGCTAACTTGAGAGATGTACTTTGTAGAATCTTTCACGAATCTGAAGGATTTTAATTCAAAATTCACGTGGCGAAAAAAAAAGAAGAAATTCACGATACCGAATAATTAATTGTCTCGTCATTGCTGCTTTGCTTGCGGAAAATGTTTCATCAATTAAAATTTGTGGGGATGAGTTGTATCTAAACTTTGTGTTGAAAATTATTTTCGAAGCTGAATTTACGCTCTCATTCAGCTTAATGGCAAAGTTTTGAGAAGTTGTGGCAGTTTTATATGCTTTATACATATACACGTACATGCACACCTTTGTGAACATTAATCTGTGCGGAGGTAATGCTCTACAAATTTTCAAATGTAAGGTACATAACGGAGTAACTGTTGTATACATGAGAAGCGCATTGAAATTTTAAAAAGTTAAAGAAGGAAGGAAGAGAATCCAAGAAATTAGAAATTTGAGTCGTTAACGTGAAAGAGAAATTTAACGAAACCGCCAGCTAGAATGACCTAGCTTTCAATGAGTAATTTGTTAATTCTAAAAATATACGTATATTAAGGTTACGGAATTTTAACACGGAAGATTAATTAATCATCGCCTCAATCTAGCGCGACGAGTTCAAACTTTGCAGATAAAAAAAATTCTTCGTATCTTTCTGAAATTATAGAAAAAAAAAAAAAAAAAAAACGTTTCACACGAAATAAAAGAAGCTATCGAACATTTCGTACAGATTTATGAAAACTATTGACACTCAAAATATTTGCCGCCGTGTAACGAAATAGTATAAAAAAAGAGGAGAGAATTATCTGGTGGAAAAATTCTTTCGCAACAAATGTTGAGAGGATAAAAGACTGGGGGATATAGAGAGAGTAAAGTAGTTGTAATAGTAGTGGTGGTGGTGATGGTAGAGGAAGCTGCTTTTTGCTGAGTATACATATATACGTATATAGGAGGTGCAGAAGAAGCGAAAGCAGAAGCACACCGCGCGACGGTTTTATCTGAGATGGATCACTCCGATAAAATCTAGGGTCTATTCTTGAACATTGCACCGCGAAAGTCGTTTTCTCAAGTAATAAATGGTGGGGGGAAGGGTTGCGGAACCCCACGCCACCGTAAACCACCCCTTCAAAAGCCGTCTTTGCGGTCCAACAATGCTCCAATCGCTGCAAGGGCATGAAAACCGATAATATAATTACGAACCGACCGTAATTTCTTTAGCCGTTATTTGTCTCGTCTATACCAAACGAGAGGAGTATAAACCGAATCACTTCAATTTTGAAATTAATCCGATATCCTTATCGTAGAAAATCAAATTCCTTTTATTTTATTTACAAAATCAGAAAAATTTGCTAAAATAATAAATTAAATATATAAGGACGGATTTTATTCGGCGATAGAACATAGAAATTTTCTAGTTCTGCAAAACTTCAGATTGAGAGAAAAGTTTTAATCTATTTGATGAAAAAATGAGTTTTTGAGTTTTTGGAAAATTGTATAGAGTTACGGCTTGGACAATTTTTGGTGAGAACCTTTCGGCGTCGAATGAGACTGAATTGGAACATGGGCCGCAGCTATCAACGATTTTTTTCTTCCAAAATCCGTGTTTTATTTTTTTCTATCCAAAATTCAATTGGAATTTCATCTTGCCTTTAAAATTTCGTAAAATGAGATCAACGGAACTTTCCTATTCCACAAGCGTATATCGTATAGCGTATGTGCAGGAGAAGATGAAATCAAATGAAAGAAAAGAACCAAAAGAATTTAAAACCAAAAACACTGAAAAAAAAAAAAAAAGTTGTGTCTCAAGGCGCGCAACTAGGGTAAGGGGGGGGAGGGAGTTTAAAATTATGTGGCAGTACGTTGGTCGTATAGGTGCTTGCGGTAGCGTCGCGTGAGTACAAGCACCCTTCTGTTTCAGTTTCTCCCCTCTCTCTCATTTTGCGCACCCCATCCCATTCCCTTATATTCGCTTCTTCTTCCAGCTCCGTTCCCTGGGGGTCGTCGTATAGTATACGATCGTAAAACGCAATTCGCGCCCTGGTTAATGTAATTATTGCGTGGTTGCAGAGCAAGTACGCGACTCCTTTTATTAATTACATAATCAATGATACTAAAGCCAACCTTCACCCCCCCTCGCCCAGAACCTAAACCCCATAAAACCGAGTAAGAAGGGTAGGATGTGACATTTACCATGCAAAGCCCAAACTGATCCTCCGTTTTCAAACCGACGACACTCCCCCGTATTTACCCTTAAAACAATTATTATGTGAACCGGGGGAGGTAAAAAGCGTGCTTCGTATTATGAATACCTGGAATAAAACATAGAAAAAATTTTCTCCGAATTACCGACTGAAAAGCTTTTACATCAACCGCGTTATCGCATGGGGTCGTCTCGCTCAACTACGATAAGTTTTTTTATGCATTTTTTTAAATTTTCAAACTCTTTTTGAGATAATCGAGTCATTTCTGCGGCACGTTCCGTCGCACGTCCAAAATTCCGTGGAAACGAGAACAAAATGGCTGCAGGGCTTGCAGTTTGCGAAAAATATAGTCAGCTCGGAAACCAAAATTTCTAGTGTCGCAAAAATCGATGTCTTTTGTGTACAGAAGGTTTATTTAAAATTCTTCCGAACAATATCCTCCAACTATATTCAACGATGTTTATAGTGAAAGACAACGAGATACGTATATACAGGTATACACGTACAGGTATACGAACGTTACTTCTTGGGTCAAAAGCGCGATTAGTTTTCACCGCACAAAGCCTCCTGGCTCCTAAGGGATTCTGGCATACATTAGACGACGCCTACGGTGCTGCAGGTTATGTACATATAATAATATACGTACATATTATACATATATTTGTATGTGTGTGTATACGTACCTCCATACTATGCAGACGATGTCAGACCGGGCCAACTAATCTCCGGCTTACCTATTATTACGGCGAAGATCTAAAGACGGCGAGTTTCTCTTGACCCAAATAAAGCGATGCATTGTGTCGCCCGGATTTCGGTTATTCTTTTCTTAAAATCGCTACCCAGTTCGAGCTTTAAGGGACCGCTGAGCCCGATGGGGACGACGAGCTTTCTTCGCTTCTTGCCACTATAACGCAGTCGGAGTATTATCATCATCGTTATATTGTCGTAGTTGTCATATTTTTAGATTTTTATTTTTTCCCCCATCTTTTACCTTCTCTTCCGCATCATTTTTACCGTATTCTTTCGGTGGGTACTTTATTTCAGACGACCGTTAACTTTTTTGTTCTCTTTTTTCTCTTTTTTGTCGGAGCGTCTGTTTGTCCAGTTGAAAAAATTTCAACTCTTTTGTTTAACGAGAAATCTCTGCAGATTCAGGTTTAGTATCGCATGCTTTGGTAAATTTAGATTTCTCGATAAGAAATAATATAACAAAGTTTAAACTAGCACTCCTAACTAAACTCGCTATACTTTATATATTGATTCAGTTCGCGATGCAAACGGAATTACGAATCGTCGAAAATCAATAGTGATTTTCATTTTTTAGTTTAACTTTTCCGTTCACTTTCTCTACCTGAGAAACGTACGGGTCAATTTTTGATTGAATATTTTAGTTTTTCTGGGACAATATAATAAGTATCGTCATAGTTTGATACAACTTTACTAAAAAAAAAAAACGAAAAAAAGAACAACATAATCTCTTGTTCAGATGTCACGATGGAATAATGTCGTTCCGATATAATTCTGAATTCAGAATAATAATGGTTATTATTACTCCTCTATGTGAGGAATGTGAGAGTCGTTGATTACCCTCGAATACCATCGATAATTGACATTCTATTCCTTACTCCAAAGATTGTTACTGTTAAAATAAAATTCTCGCATTTTTACATACCTTCTTCACGAATAGTTTGGGGATTGAATTTGGTTACCTCGCTTCCTCCAAAAAAGATATCAAAAGTTCAAAATTCCTCTGTAACTGAAAAAGATCGTCGTGTTATTTGAAAAAAATTTATTTCAAAATTCGAACGACTGCGTTAAGTGAGAACGAGGAGTGAAAATCTTTTTTTAGCTTCTAGGAAAGTCGTTTCCAAATAGATCGTCGATAATGATCATGTGATTAGAAAAGCTTGTAGAAATCGTGCCGAGGTAAAGTAAAATCGGTTTCGGACCAGCGAACGCGTTCTATAATTCCGTACCTTAGGAGTTACATGAATGTGTGTGCTCGAGGTACGTACATTGCATGTACATTGCATGTATATATGTATATATATGTAACGTATATGATACGAGTTTTCATACAGGTGGATACGGAGCGAGTGTTTTAGTATATATCTGTATATTACATTAAGCACGTACAGAGGTAAGTGCAGGTTCTGTAAATTGGTTGGTATTTAATTACCAGTAGTATGCAGTAAAGAAGAAGCATTTGTAGCAGAGAATGTCTGACACGCCATGTTTGATGTTTTTAGTGTCTCAATTTCTCCCTTAATTTTTCATTTTCATTTCCTTTTTCTATTTCTATTTTATTTCTACTTCTGTATATTCTGAGGTAACTTTACAACGTACCCGTTTTTACAGTGGTATAAAGTAAGCGGCCTTAAAGTCGAACGTTTACAGCCCAATACCTACTCTTCGTTGCTCCCGTTCTCGTCGTCAGCTTTGGCTCAGGGGACAGAATATATGTATAGTTAGTGAAAAACATCTACGGAAGCCACAGGATGGTGTTGAGTCTGCACCAGTCGACGGTATTCATTTTACGACTAACTTTAGATTTTTTTACTTTCCAAACCCTAAAGTTCAAAATAATATACACGTACGGCACGTACACACATGAAATGTCATTCCTATATCCAATTGGTTATCGATAAACCGAGGGAACTGAAAATTTTATTAAGGCGATAAGAATTTTATTAATTCTACGGGGCGATAGTCGAGTATTTCCTGTCTTCTTCACTCTTCTTTTTTTTTTTTTTTCTCTTCTTTTCAACCCGGTATGAATTTTTCTCCGCAAGAGTTGATGTGAATATTTTATTTTATTCATTATTTTCGTATAAGGGAGACGAGAAAAACCAAAAAAAAATAAATAAAAAGTCGAGCGTTCGAGGGAGGGTCGAACGGTGCCACGTGGGCATCAACAAGTGACGGGGTAGAAGGCAACGACTGCCGTATAGCGAAGGTGGTAGCAAAAAAAGGAAAACTGAGAAAAATGCAAAAGGAAAAAGGAGGAAAGAGAAGAAAAAAAAAAACGGAAGCCACGCACGGGCCACATTCAAGTAGTCCGACGCGGAGAAGGTTTTGCGAGTGTTGGAGGTACCGCGATAAAGCCACTCAAGATAAGGAAAATTATAGTGGTCGATGTGAACCCCGACGCTTATACTATAACCTAGACCACAACGTTGAACGTTTGAACGTTTGAACGTTTCTCCTTTGTTGTTCGCTAGAAAACAACCAGCTACCGTCACCTCGACTGTTCAAGTCAGAGGGGGGTGGTTTCGAGCTTTTGCGTGAAGCTTGAATTTCCATTAACGTTTTACCAATCTTTGAATTATGTTGTAGCTTTATAAAGATCGACAACGATAACAGCGTATCATGTGCTTTAAATTAAAGGGTTTCGTAACATTTTCATTTTAAAACAAACGAGTTCAACTCTCGCGAGAAGCTCGAAAAGTTCAGTGTTTTCAGAAAATCACCGACGAATCACGTGCGCGATTTTTAATTGGCGCGAACGATAATTGTTTTCATTGTAAGAAAAAAAAAAAAACTGAATAAATGAAATAAACAAATGCAAAATAGTTCGCACTTTCGGAACGATTTGTTTCCACGGTTCGTTATACACGGGGTCGTTGATCTGACCCGAACTTGTTAGACAGACGTTATCTAATCAATGACTTTAGTGACATACGAGGTCGGGTAAATACAGTGCTAAACCGCTCGTTACCTGTGCTTACGGGAAAGGAGATCACACGGTGTAAATGATTCAATTATCGAAAACGGTATGGGTCTGAAAAGATCAACTCCGAACTTCATCCCATCAGTTCGATAAAATGTTGACGGTCGTTAAATTTCGATCACCTATCATCGCATCGCTGATTCCTTTTCTAATCGGTCAGAAAAGTGGAAAAAAAAAGAGAAACAGAATTTCTTTCACGTCTCTTTGGGTTGTCACCCATTGACGTCCCTACGTATTCGACGTTTCATGAATTACGAATGTGAATATCGACAGTTCTGTCTGAGCTTGGATTGCATCCGGAAGACCGCATTAAAAATAAAATCATTTGAACAAGAGAGGTCGATATTACGGTGCAATCATTTCACATTTTTTTTTTCTTCTTCTATTTTTATCTATATTTTCGTCTGATATAATATCATCAACGAAGTTTGTAGGATCGTCGGAGACGGGTTTTCAAGGTCGTTAAAGTTCCCGCTCATACGTATAACGTATATTCGTTGTAATGGGAGCGATCAAGTCGTGTGTAAATCATCTAATATCGTTTCAAACTGCAGGTTTGCTACGACATTTTGTCGATGCTGTCGGAGGATGTATAGCGCATAGTGTTATTACAGACGGTAGTCGACGAACTTTATACTCACAGTGTCAAGATATTCGAATATATTTCGTCCTGCATGGCGAGGTGGAAGTACGAATATAAGGGTCTTCCCCCCCCCCGCCCTTCGCCGTCCTATACTACCGCAATCTGCTATAACATCGTTGTAACGGCTCTAGCTGACTTTAAGGGTCGTTCATATATATCTACTAGAAGGTAAATTCACTTTACAGTAGGAGCAGCAGTAGCAGTAGCAGTGGCAGCTTCGGCTGATTGGTTACTACCGTTCTCGTCAACCAATCTCCATTCGAAACTTCTGGGTTGCATACTTGATCGTTTAGTTTGCCGAAAGCTTCGCAAGCTTTCGATCCGCATCGACGTCGTGCGGTTGTCGTTTGATGAATTGCAATAATTTTAGTCGAAAGTAGTTTAACTTATTTCCTTCCGATAAGATCGAACGATAAACGGTAGGTAATCATCGTTCTCAGTTCTTCGGAAGTTTGGCGTACGTTTTTGGTTAGCCTTTGATAAATTTTCGAACCTCCGACATGTGTAATGTTGAAAATTTAATTGGAACGATTGTTTTTTGGAAAAAAGATTCGGAGGCCGCCCATATGTGTTTTCCTCAAATGGGATTCGGCGCACATTTGGTATTCCGATAAATTTTTCAACGTCCAGCTACGTTGGCTAGGCCACAAATATCTGGAGATGTGAATTTGATAAATCTCTACACCGTGGCGGGTAGCTCTTCAACGATTCGTTTCAAGCAAATTGAAACTTGAAGGAGAGAATGATATCGATTCAAGAAGGCCATAAGTCTCGCCCCCGTGTTCTACTGCACCAGCACTACCACCCACCAACGGTAGAAATACTAGCAAACCTTTCCAATGCCAACGTCAAGACTCTACAAATTTATTGAAAGCAAACTGCGCTCGTGAAAGGCAAAGCCGTATTCCATAGCTCACATAAACCAGGAGGGGTCGTTTATAACAAGCTCATGTATACCTTTATGCCTTCTTCAAAACTTTCTCTATTTAGTTTTTTTACCTATCTTTTACTTATTTTCACATCTTCTCTGCACCTTCTATCAGGCCGTAGTTCCATTGACAGACTTTAAGTTCTCCTTTTTTCTTTTTTTTTTTTAATCCATCCTTCCTTTTCAAAGGGGAATATTCTCTACACATCATCATTTTATTCGAATATAATATAACCGTGCTCTGATTTGAAAAATACGGGAAACGCATGCAACAGCAATATACAATTTTTCCAACATGAAAACCTTTAGAAATTATTCAATTTTCTACAACAAGTATATCTGCGATCGTATGTACCGATAACCCGGTTTTGTTTTATCGAATATTTTAATGACGAGAATTCAACCCGGTTTTTTTTTTCTTTTTCTTCTTCATTTTCTCCAGCTTCCTCTCTATCTTTTTTTTTTCTACTCGTGTTACAAAGAGTGAAACTCTAAGGAAAAAAAAAAGAATGTATGGAAGGTTGGAATGGCGTTAACCAATCCCTTAGGGCTACATAGAGTCGCTTTTCGGAGTTATCTCACGCGCCCAAAACAATCAGTCTATCTTTTAAAATTGTAATGTGATCTCACTCCACACCGGGTGAGACTACTATTTTTCCACCAAGAAAACTACCTTTATATACTTGTATACCGTTGGACTTATATTACCGTACGTGACGCGGTATATGGATGTTTTCATATACCATGGTATACCTAAGTACATATGTACAGCTATGTACTTACATACGTTGAAAAACGTGAGGGTTATTGGTACCCATGTACGCATTTATATAAGCAAAGGGAGGAATCTAGGGGATGGTAGGGACGATGTGAGAAATGTATGCACGCTTATGTATATTTTCTGTACATTCATATGGGCCGGTACACGTTTCCCATGAAATGGGATATACATACACCAGCCTCGTCAAATATTAAGAACTCCTAATACCGACGAAACGCGTCCCTCAGGTGTGGATCCAACGGCTTTGCGATGCCCCGAAAATTCGGAAAATTTCCCATTATTTTTTTCGCTATTTTCAAATTCGGTGCAACGATCGTTGAATCGATATTCATAGATTCCGAAAACAATAAGAAAATTTACTAGAAATTCATCATTGAGTATCAAAGTACATTTATACATTTTTATTATCAATTCATTCGTTTCTCCAAATAAAAATCGTCTTCTTCCCAGTTTTTTTCGAAATTTTTTTTTGAAACGCTTTGGAAACGCACAAGTATTCTTAAGAATTGTAGTTTGTATCCCAACAAAGCACCATCGGAGCAAAAAACGTCGCCAAGATCATTAAATTCTTCGGGGAGAGAAGATCCAAATCGATCATTGAGCCAAGTACATGTAACTTCGCATCATGCATAGGAGTACTAGAGAAGACTGGAATAAATATGTAACAAACCAAATGACCAATTGGAAGAATATGAAATTGGCAAAAAAATAAAAAAATAAATAAATAAATTAAATGAAAAAATAAAATGAAATAAGAAAATGGAGTACGTGGTCCTTGGCGGGCTAATGTCATATTGCCATACAAGAATTCTGGATTATTTTTTTCGTAAGATGCCTTCTACGTGGAAAAGGATATTACCCCCCTAGGAAGGGAAAATCCTTTTCCGCACTACTGAGGGAAGATACTTTTCCACACTAGAGACGAAAGTAAAGTAAAGCATTTTTTCACTTTCCACACTAGTGACGAAAGTAAAGTAAAGCATTTTTTCACTTTCGTCACTAGTGTGGAAAGTAAATTTTTACTTTCGTCACTAGTGTGGAAAGTGAAAAAATGCACTTTTGCACTTTCGTCACTAGTGTAGAAAGTAAATTTTCACTTTCGTCACTAGTGTGGAAAGTAGATTTTTACTTTCGTCACTAGTGTGGAAAGTGAAAAAATGCACTTTTGCACTTTCGTCACTAGTGTGGAAAGTAAATTTTCACTTTCGTCACTAGTGTGGAAAGTAGATTTTTACTTTCGTCACTAGTGTGGAAAGTAGATTTTTACTTTCGTCACTAGTGTGGAAAGTGAAAAAATGCACTTTTTCGCTTTCGTCACTTGTGTGGAAAGTGAAGTTTTACTTTCGTCACTGGTGTGAAAAGTGAAAAAATGCTTTACTTTACTTTTGTCACTAGTGTGGAAAGTAGATTTTTACTTTCGTCACTAGTGTGGAAAGTGAAAAAATGCACTTTTTCGCTTTCGTCACTTGTGTGGAAAGTGAAGTTTTACTTTCGTCACTGGTGTGAAAAGTGAAAAAATGCTTTACTTTACTTTTGTCACTAGTGTGGAAAAGTATCTTCCCTCAGTAGTATGGGATATATGTGTCTTTTTTCGCACTTCATTACCAAAAAGATAGATAGGGAAGGAAGGGAAAATCCATTTTTGCCCTAGGGAGGTAATATTATCTCACTAGGGAGGTAATGAAGTCCACGCGAGAAATGGGCAATTTCCCATCCACTTTACATGCGAGAAAAAGGGCCGATTTCATGCACGTGTTGAAAAAATATCTCACCGTCTTTCCAAATGAATTAGCCGGTATTCATATATATGATATTTATTCCCCGCGTCGAAATGCTCTACCGAGTCTCTTGATTTAAAGATACAAATCCTCGATTTTTTTCCGGATCACAAAATATAAAGTAGAATAAAAACGCTTCGGGTTTTAGGTTTCGAAAAGTGTTAAAACAGGGTCATCGACACGCCCCTGAGGAGCAATTCTTGAAAGATCAAAAAAAAGGGAGCCGCGAAACCTGCAATGGTGGGTTTATAATAGAGATAAGTATCAGCCAAAACACCCATATCCACACATGACTTTGGTACGGTATCACGTACGGCTTATGTTTACCCAGGTCTAAGTAAGCGCCCCTATTTCCAACCCCAACTCACCTCCCCTCCCTCCCCCCTCCCTTTCAACCTCCCTCTCATATACGAGAGTGCCTTTTGAATTGGTATTTTCATCCTAAGTGTCCGCGCGCCACTACTTGGAATATTCCTTCCCTTTTTTTCCTTTCTTCATTATTTTTTATTTTATTTTATTTATTCATTAAATTTGTTCTCATTCGTTTTGCCATTCATTATTTTCTGCGAATAATAGAGTAAATATTTCTCAAGTCAATTTGAAAAATTAACTAAACATAATAAATAAAAGACACGCGCCCGTAATAAATTTTCATTTCAGTCGAATAAAAAAAATTATAGTACACGTGTGCCACGTGGTTTGATAATTAATTAAATGTAATTTTGATTAGCGAAATTAAAATTAAGACGTACGATCGATTTAACGTGAGCCTTAGTAGGCCGTAAGTTCTTCATTGAAATTCCATTGTGGAATTGGTATCGAAATTTGTAAATATATATTGTCGATGTGCAGAGTTTAGGGTATACGTATACCTATGTAAACTCGTATGTAAATTTATTGGCTTTTGTGCATAATAAAGTAAACCGGAATTATGTTAGAATTCTTTTTTTTCTTCCCTTCTTTCTACTCGTTTGCTTTTCTTTTTCGTTTTTTTTTTTCTTCCTTATCCGCCCCTTCTCTTTTCATTGACGAAAATTCTCACGGTAGTGATATAGGGTAATAAAGGTAAGAAAAAACGAGCGCCTTTCACAGTACATATATACGCATATAACGTATGTACATATATTATATACTTAGTTGTGTATGTTGCACATATATACGTGTACATAATATATATCGAAATAACTGGATGGGCGGATATACATGCAGGGTATGTACCGAAGGAATCGGTACGCAGCTCAGGGCCGATGGAAAATTCGTAGCTTTCAAAGGCAATCGACCGTCTCGTTCGTCTGTTTAAAATTTCAAACTCTCAAGTTTTGCGTGTGGGTATGTGCATATACCTCCGACTTTACCCCCTTACTACCCTCCACCTGATCGCCCCAAGAAAGGGAATCAACTGGCGGCCATTTATATTCGCATATGTGTTTTATGTACATGTGCAATTTAAATACGTTATAGCTATTAATCACTCGCGCCAATTTGGTTCGTAACCAAAACTGTGATGACAGATCAATCGCTCGATCACCGAAGATCCATGCGAACGATAAAAAAATTAATCGATACGGAATATTTTTTTTCTGACTCACCCTTGTTTCTATTCATTTTTTTTCCCCCGTCGCATTTTTCACTCCGGTGAGATATGATTCAAGATGAAAGAAAAAATGACAAAACGAAACAAAAAAAATTGAGGCGAAAAAAATTTCCAGAATAATATAAACTGCATAGTCAGCCTGGGCGAGGAGAGGGAGGTATAAACTAAATATTTTACTCCGCTGTATTTAAGTTTGCAATATCTCGTAAACGGTGGAAAGAGGAATTAATGCGAGTACCTGCCCTGCCCCTATTAATTACTCTTGCATAATTCAGAGCCTTGGAATCGGTGTAGTTTCACTTATGATTGCACCCTGACATGCCACGGAGTTCAGAGCATATCAAGTTATCCGTAAAGAAATTATGATCGTTTGAATAATTGAACAACGTTTAAAATCTTCACAATATAGTTGCGAAATTTTTCAAATATTCTTTTTCCATCTCTTTCTTTTTTTTCCATACATTATTATACTTAATTAATTTATGTATTCGAAGAAATAATAATGATCGAGAATCGCTGTTCAATTTCTTCTTCTTTTTCCAAGTACGTGGAAAACTTTTTTGGATTCTTTTACTTTTCCTCCATTTCTTTGCACATGTCGACTATAAACAGGGATTAGTAAATACTCTATTACTCGGTTTTGAAATTTTTTTTCTCTTCTTCTTAAATATTACTCTTTTAAAGTTACATCTTAAAAAGCTCTTGTTTAATGAGTTTTTATATTCTCTTTTGTCTGTGTTTACTCCCACGTGAAAGGCAGATGCAGAACCAGAGGCAGAAGCAGCTGTATAGCAGTAAGTGTAACATCATCTACTTTATATTACGCGGTTAGAAAGTCAGCTACTAAATTTTCTTCTTTCTCTTTCTTCCTTCCTCTATGCCCACCTTTTACATTTTCAGAGTCCACAATATGCAGGTGACCGCCGAATATTCGAAATCTCTCGAAATTTTCCACCGATTTTTTGCAACCCTTCTTTTTTCTACCGATTTCGATAAGATCCAACCATACGTGCAGATATGTATGTGTTACGAATGCGAGGAAAAAGAAAAAGAAGAAGAATCCGATCGAATTGATTCCAGAAAAGTTAGGAAGTGCCGAGTGGATATATTTTCATAAAAAGATTTTCGATAAGTTTTTCCAAAGTTATCGCCCCACCGTAGGCCACTGTACAAAGTTTTCTATCGAATCACGTCATCCACCTGTCAACTATTATCGCCACCATTTTTACGGTAGACTAACCCAAGTACTTCTGAAAATGTTCGTTTCGGATAAATAAAAAAAAAAAAAAAGAAACACGAAAAGAAGGTGATAAATAAATTAATGATTTTACCTGCAGCGATTAATGTAACATCGATTTTTTAATCACGAGTTGTGGTCTTATCTAAAATGGCGTAACCTCCACCGATGAATTCTTGTATCTTTATTGTTATTTCCATTCTGTTTTTCACATCCACATACAGCGAACTCGATATAAGCAGAAATAAGCTTCTTTCTTTTCTTTCGACTATCTCTGCCGGTTCGCTTCTTCGCTTCATCTACTAGAAGAGACTTTCATTTTTTATTTTTTTTATTTTTTACATTCTTGTACTGCGATAAAATAAATATATATTCACTGCAGGAAGTCTATATTCCTATACATAAACTTTTTCAAACCTATATATACGCACAATATGCAAATCGAAATCCCATAATAAGATAAAAAAAAAAAAAAATACAATATCTAAACTGGCGCAAGCTCAGATAGATTTTTAATAATTTTTCATTCCGCATCCCGAGATTCATATTACCGCAATGACTCGAGGAATTTTTTTTTTTTTTTTTTTTTGGGATAACGTGTATCCTTTCCAGAAATACATAAATTTCCTACGATTGGTATTATACATGCGTATAACTGAACTTCTTATTCGAGGCATAAAAAATCAATTCCAAAAAATGGCCAACCGATGGGCGTTAAAGGCGCGATATCGCGGTTAAGGGTTATTGGAATGGTCAGTCACAGGTGCGATACGTGAAATATTTGCAAAGTAGATGTGATGCCCATGCCAATATTTGAAAGAGGGAAAACTGCGAAATGTTTGCCTTTTTTTTTCGCTCCTCAAAAGCGTGACGATTAATTGTAAAAATCGTGACATTTCTGCCTAATTATACTATACAAGGCCGATAAAATTAATCTGTACATCGAAATTGTCGCTTTCTAATTTTTTTTTCTTTTTTGTTCTTCCCAATAAAAGTGTTCGAACGAAATGATCTCGAGAGAATGAATAAACGATGAGGGTGCGATAAGAAAAACAAATAAAAATGAAAATGAAAAGAAGAGAAAGAAAGTCAGTTAATTTAATTATGGATGCGTTACATCCCTCGTCGTAGTTGAGTTTCTGCAGCAATTTTATACCCGATATAAAAAGAAAGCAATCGTTGTTCGTATTAAGTTTTCCACGGGGAATTAAGTCGAGACTTGTATTACATGCGCGCGATTGTTTTGCAATTTCTAAATAATAAATGAGCAGGTTCAATGTAAGCAATTGAGAAACACGGGTAGTCGGATATCGGGGGTTCGTTTCTACGATATACTTCGAAAGAATATGAAAAATTTCCAGACAGTCAAATAAAAGAGAAAGAGAAACGAAGAGAAAAAATGTAATGATAATATCGAGTAAATACGAAAAATAAAGAATATATGAGAAGTTCTTCGTGTCTGTCGTAGGAAATTCGCGGAGACTAAAAATTTGACGTGGCTTTTACGTGGTTAAAATTGTTGTTCTTGCAGTTGACTGAGAATCGAGTGGGTTGCAAAAAAATAGAAGGAAAAATGGAATCAAATTAAATATTTGAAATGTGATTTTGCTAAGTGTCTTTCTATCGAATACTTATCGTTGTGGAATGTTGAGAATTTTTTTTTCTTCTGTTTCTTTCTAATCGAAACTTCTTTACGTTTCTATCCCTAAGCGTGCGTGTTGTACGGTATTTGAGGTTATAACGGTGTGTGAAATGCAATGAAATCCCATTACGATGATGAAACACGATTGGCCTTAAATGCTAAACGGATATTCGATATACACGGGTCGTAAAACTTTGGAAGGACATTTTCTTCTTCATTTTTTCGGTATATATATATCCTGTACATAATAATATTACGTAGACATATAAAAGACGACGACACTTAGCGTCACTTTTATGCTGATCGTTTTACGACCTAAATAAGCAAGCCGAGCCAATCATATCATTTTTATTAGATAAGAAAAAATCGACAAGTCCTTCAATTATAAGTTTCTTCACATCGGTACAGGAAGTAAAAATTTTTCTTATTAATTGCTCTCTACATTGTATCGTAATTACCAATTTCTTATAAGAGGAGAGTAGTAATTAATCGAAATTTTCTTCAAGTTTATCGGTAGAATGAGTATTTCGTCCGAAGTTAATTGGGGAATTTGTTGAAACAAATCTCGTATAGTATCCGATCGATTAGTGGGTAAGACGATGGGGTGGTTATTGTTTCACACAAACGAGAAAAGAAAAGAAAAGGAGAAGAATCGCGGTAAGAAAAAAAATAAAAAACAGTATAAGTTTTTGAAAAGCTCGAGCTTGATCTTGTGCTCAAGTTGAAACTGAAAGTAGGTACAGATATAACTTGGCGTGTGCGTAAGTGGGAGCTTAACTTTTGAAATCGGATAAAACCAACCAACGGTGGAAAAAAATGAATGTAGGGACCAAAAGAAAAGGAAAGAAACAAAAAGAAAAAAGGAACAAGGAGGAGGTGAGATAAAAGTATTTTTTAACTCTCCACAGGTAAAAGAAATACGGAATAAAAAAGAGACTTTTCCAAACTTTTACGCGCAATCCCCACCCCCCCGCCATATTGTACTTATAAATTTTCTAACATGAATTTTTAGCCCTTCGATACCTCCACCATATACTGCAGGTATCCGTATAATAATAATTGCTCAGTCTTTTTTCCGAGTACCTAAATTTTCTTTTATTTTAATGAAATTATATTCTGTTGTTTGGGGGGAAAGTGATTTGTTTTTTGCTGTTTATTTTTGATCCTTATTATTATTTCAACCACGTGGAAGACGAGTAAGATTAATGAACAAATCGACGTAGAAATGGAATATAACGTTGCGGTTTATCTCATAATAGGTACGTATGGTATATGGAGGTTGATATGGATAAGGTGGAGGTAGAAGTCTGGCGTGTGACAGATGCTCCTCCCACAGGAACGTCGGATAAGAGATAAGAGAAACAGCAGAATCGTGACTTTAGCCACGTGGGATTAGACGATTAGCTAACTAAGATCTCTGGATGATCTCATTGTCAGTTAGACTCAAAAAAGTGCGTATCAATCACAGAAGTAATTTTTTCGGTTCTCATTTTACATTCATCGACTCCAATTATAACTCGGCGTTTATTTTATGACATTTTTTTTGTTCCTTTTATTAACATATATTTTTCGGATCTATGTATATCATACATATATCGCTTCCATTTTGCGTGTCATATAAATATATATTTTTTCTCTCCGTTGTACCGCTTTGTGAGAGTGTCAGATGAAGTTTCGAATCGACTTTCGTGACGTTTGAAAATAAATCAAATGTCAGATGATATAAAGTAAATTCTCTGGTTTCTTTTTTTTCACATTTTCTCTATGGTACCCTTGAATTTCTTTCTTTATTTTTTTTTCGTCCTCTTCAAAATGGCAATTTTGATTCTTCAAAGACGTTTGTTCTCTCGTATACTCCGAATGTAAGAACAAATCGACAAAACAATATCGCAAGGCGAATTCACTTACCGTCTGCACATGCTCGTGCGAGAACACCAGATATGAGAGACACCAGATTTTTCTGTGTCAAATTTTACCTTTTTTCTGTCTTCGGAATTTTATTCACTAGCTTTGTTTCGGATCTTAAGATTCTGAATTTAACGAAATAAAAAAAGATTTTCGTTTCAAATTATATACAGCTGATATTCAAAATTTTCCGCAGAGCTCTTTCTTCCAAGACGTATAACAGATAAATTTACGGTACCTACTCACACATTTCAGGGGGTCGGAAAGTTTAGCGAGGGAAAAATTTCTGGTATTAAAACATATAAGAGGTAGAGACAAAAAAGTCAGGGGAGGATCGATCTTTGGCATCATTCGCGATATCGAAACGTTTCTTATCTCGTATTCAGATTTTATCCAACCTACCTATATTGTATATACATATTCTGCAGCTCATTTTTATGAGAAATACTGGCAGAAGCATTCACCAAGTTTTTCATTATTAAAAGGTTACTCTCCAGAGTATATATACATATATTTACGTAAGTTCGCTGGATATGAGAATATAGAGAAAGAAAAGAAGAATGAAAAGAAAGTGGAACGTTTTACATTATTGATTCCTTCCAATTTGCCAAGTATAAGAATATAATCTACGATCTCTCCGAAACGAATGTCTCCTAGTTGCAGTCCCGTGCTTTTCAGCTTCGGATTTAAGCTCGAGATTTACGCTAAGAACAATGGACTCTTGATCAACCCTAATCCTGCAGGTCTGCACATAGAATCCCTCTTTTGTTTCATTTGTTTATTTTCCTTTTTTGTCCCACCTAAACGCCCGTATGTTTCCGCAAACTTGTATCAAAGATTTGCAGTCCACGTTTAACGATTCGTTATTCGAAAAAAACAAAAAAAAAAAATTAGGTCGATGAACACCGGAAGCTGGTTTTTAATCGTTTCTCCATTCCTCTCCTTTTCTACAATTTTTTTTCCTTCTTCCCAGTTCCATTGGGGAGGCGGAAAAAAATCAAACAGAACAAAAAAGAGAAAAGAAAAAATGAACTAAAATAAAATAAAAGGCTTTGGAAAGTGGAAATGGTTATATGTTTTTAGGTAAATGCAAAGCTAGCGAAAGAGTTGGCGTATAGCTTGCAGCATCAGCAAGGTAACTTGGAAATGGAGGAATCGAGAAACGAAGAGAGCTTTTCGCCCTTCAGACACAAAGACAACTCACGGAAGAGGGTGGGGGGGGGGGGGGGGGGCGTGAGGGAGGTGGAGAGGGGCGAAGCTTTCAGTAATCACTTCACAAGAATAAGAAGAAGAAGAGAGAAAATCTTGAGATGTACCACAGTGCAGGGTACAATTTTAGTTTCAGGGTAAGAAAATTCCTGAAGCTGCTGCGCTGTGCATAATAGGGATCAAGTGAGTACGGAAGATAATCTAGATGAAAATCATAGAGCGTATAATATTTTAGAAAGTATATCCCGTAAAATGCGCTGCATAGAGTTGTAAATGAATAGAAGAAAAGCTTGATATTTTCAGGTATTTGAAAATGACACAAGATCAATGGGGATCGAGCAGGAGAAACAGCGGAGGAAAGATTAAAAAAAAGAATTTTTCAAACATGTATCTTTCACATTTCGAAAATAATTCAAGGGGGTGGTATTCCTGTAAGCTACTGTTCTTTATTCTTCGTCTTTTTTCATAAGTCCTTGTATTATATAATAAAGCAACGAGCCTGTTATATATTTGCTTGTAGATTTTCGCGAAAGAAGCGAAAAAAAAAACTAAGTCGAAATCATTTATAAATACGATATAAAAGTATAAAATATAAACAACGAATCGGGAAAGGCCCTTCTTTTGAGTATAATACTTGTTTCACTTCTTTCCACTTCGCCAAACTCTCCCCCTCGCCCCCACCCCCTTCGATTTTTTCTTTATCACCCCATCGTCATCGTTTCACAGCTAAATAATATCGTTCGCGAATACCTCGAAGTTCGTGCGTATTAAATATATCGTTATAAATTATAACTCGGAAAATTGAAACGTTCGAAGATTTTTATATACGAATGGAAATTTAATAGCGGAGTCTATTATAGATAGAAAAAAAAAGGAAACCTACAGCGCGATTATTCTTATACCGATGATCTTGTAGATGGCCACGCGAAAAAACACTTTGTCTTCTCCTTAACCCTTCCGATTCATGCAACACCCTTCGTTCATTCTTTTTTTTTTTGGTTTTTCTATTCAATTTCGGTCTGCCGGAATAAAATTTTTGTGATACTTTCTAAATTCTCGTGATTTTTTTTTTCTTTTTCAATTTAGTTATTAAAATAAACTTGTAGGTAGTCGTTGAGTGGTTTCTTTCCTTGTGGTCTGGCGCAGGCGAAACGCGGAGGCGTGCAGCCCAGAACAAAACAGAACAGCACAGGTGCCTCGCGGTGTATGGCTAATCAGATTAAACGCGACGTGAGGGCGATCGATATTTTCGCGTGAGTTTTCCAGGCAATTGGTGGTGAGATAGCGTGGTCAGCATATTTTATGCTCGCACAGTTTCTACCCTTTATATATGGGGGCTTTCTATACCGCCACCTATTTGTATAAGTATTTTATGTATACATACCTATATGTACATACCCACTGTGGTATATATTATATCAACAGTCTGATGTACAATCAATTTTTGATGTTATCTTGTTTCTTGGTGTGTGTATTTTTTTTTTCTTCAAAATTTTGTTGTTTCTCGTCGCTGCATAGACCTGAAGAATGAAAATGAATCATCGGGAAAATTATGAGGAGAAGGGAGAGGAGGATCAGTGGAAGAATTTAAAAAAGGGTGAGGAGCTTCTACGAGGAATTAGAGGGGTTACTTGCATCCTCTGGTGGTTTGAGAGAGAATAAGAGAGAGAGAGAGAGAGAACCCGGTGAATTACCTATGTTATAATAACACAATATCAGGGTAACCTTACCACATCGTGTATGAAACAACCCCCGTTGTAGGTACCGTAAAGAGGGTTGTATGAGGGTTGCTACGATCCCAAAACCATGGGACGAGAGACGTACGTCGCTGCCACGGGGGTTGGCTTTGGTTTGCTGCGCTGCAGACAGAAATTGTGCGAAAATACCTATTGTACATACGTATATATATGTACATAGTTATGTATCAACTACAACATGCATTAAGGTGTACAGGGGCATGTACAAACTACCTATATGGATGAATGTATATACGTATAGATATCAACTCTCTAACCAACAGAGCGTGAACAGGAGAGAAGAGAAGAGAAGAAAGAAGAGAGGAAGCGAACAACGTAATACCAACGGTAACGCGGTCATACATTTTACACCCCCTTATATCAAGCTTATCACCTCGTCCTTCGATTAGGTAACAAATCTTCTCCCTTCTTTCCCTGCAGCTCGCACTCTCCGTTTTACCGCCAGATTCTAGAGCCCCCTTCGTCTATATTTTTCTCTCTCTTTCTCCCTTTCTCTCACGGGCCACGACGTAGTACAATTACCCTTGCTTCCAAAATTATTGCCGGACCCAATAAATTCCCTGGCTCTACTGATATCCAATCTCTATCCAACTTTGCCCTACCCCCCTCTTTATAGATCGTTTTACAGTAGCTCCGTTAAGGGCAAAGGTCGCGCGAGTAAGATACTACCGATGACCTTGTACCGACCGACAAACTAGCGTCTTTTAACAAATTTTATTACACGCCAACCTACAATGTGAAATTTTCTTTCCAGGGATAAAACGTCGAAAGAAGGAAAATTTTATCGTGATCGAAATCACGAGGACGAATCGATTGTTAATTTTTTTTATGCGCAGGAAATCGTTGTACAGAGTATTCAATTTATTTATTAACTATATAGTATTACTTATGGCAAGTTGAATATATTTTACTCGTGTTATCTGGACAACAAAAGATACCACAATTTGCAGTTTCGAAA
Source organism: Athalia cordata (assembly GCA_963932425.1). Taxonomy (NCBI): domain Eukaryota; kingdom Metazoa; phylum Arthropoda; class Insecta; order Hymenoptera; family Athaliidae; genus Athalia; species Athalia cordata. The sequence continues at coordinate 7,171,930 of OZ010627.1, forward strand.
GAAATTGTTCATTGGACATTTGAGGAAATATATATTTTTTTTTTGTCATTCTACTCACCTGATGATCCAGAAATTTTCTTCATTCGCTACCAAATGATCAGGTTTGTTCTTCGATTCCGTAGACGAAAGTTGATCGATGAGGTTGTAGATTGTTGAAGTAAAAATAAAAAAAACTTTATATAATGATAAAATAATGCTGTCTTACCATTTCCCCGAAGCGTTGAGGGCGAAGATCATCCTGTACGTGTGAAGGTCGTCAATATTCATTCCTCGATCGAGTCAAAAGTGAATTTCGAATTCTACGGGAGGTGTATTAGGATTTCAACGGGATATCGTCGATTCGAATCGATTTCGTATACCTAAGTATAGAAATTCTGTGACGACGTATATAATAATAATATTACGAAGTTGATGTGAAGCGTGCCGAGTCAGCCGGCCGAATGACGCGACGCCGACGCGTCTGAAGGGCGTCCCGAGCGTCTTCCTTACGAAAACAGATCGGCGAGCTCAACTTATTACGTGTATTTACTCCAATTAGCCTAACGGATTCTTATGCCTGAATTCACAAATAACATGTAAGTTTCTTTTGTAGATATTCGAATTAATTCATCACTTCAATTATCGACAATAATACCTTATTTTTCTTTCATTTTTGCTCTTTCATTTTCAGGCGTAGATTCAGCACCTGTTCCAGAAAAAAACAAAGAAAATATATGGTAAGACAAATAAAAATAGTTAGGTTATTTATCGCAAGAAATTAATTATTTCAATCAATCTATAATTTTTGTAATATTTATTATCGAATTCTCATTCATCTAATACAATTTATTTTTAACAGCCAATAATTTCAAGTTGAAATAATTTCGTAGCAAAATATCGTGCATTTTCTTATACATTCTTGTTCGCACTATGCCTTTACTTATTTATTTCTTATTTCTTCTCCATCATTTTGTTTGGCGTCAAAAAATCACGACCCTTTTGTTTTTTCACCTATGAAAATCAGTAAGCAAACAACCACCAGCTGTACCCGTACGAAATTGATTGGGTTTATAGGCAGGTAGGTGGGTAGCTATACCTATGCAAATATGTAATTTAAAATGTCTAACGGGTAACAAAATTGAAGAGTAACGATAAAATTCCAATTCATAACAAGAGATACAAATTATTATTCATGAAAATGTTTGAAAAACAAGAATGAACAAATAATCAGATGGTATAAAAACTGTTCCCGTTACGAACAGCTTCGATGAACGGACTATTTTATTGTTTCCGATTTACAATTTTTGCTTTTGCATTATGTCGTGTGAAAAATTTTTCTTTTCAATCCAGAAAATGAACAAGATTTCGGAATTTCATTGTTTGTTCAATATCAATACACCTCTGGATTCTTGAATTAAATCTCCGTTGAGCGGGCTCGTTATTTGAATCGTTGTGAATATGTTTCAATTTCGATTCCTCTATAGGTAAAACTGTACGTATGTATTATACAGTAATAATGTACGTATAATATATACGGACGTTTGTGTTGTACGTTATATTAACTACGCAAAATTCTATTTACATGCTTTCCGCAAATAATACGCAGAGAATTGTGGTATTTAGAATAAACAGTTATTTGCACGAGTTATACACGCTCCCGCAATCAGTAGGTAATGTAGACCTATATAACCTCCATAATTCCGTTGTGGTTACATTCCGAACATTACTGTACATTATATACGCACACACATCTCGTTATCATATTCTCTTGTTCAAAATTCTTTCTTTTTCTTTACCATCTTCTTTTTTCCACGCCAAGTTTTTCGGCGGTTTCTCAAACCAAGGAGCGATCGTAAAGAACATTTCCAATTCATCGTTGGACTTGTAAAAATCATTTCGATTTCTTATCAATTTTTTTTCAAGCGTAAATCTACGGCTTATTTTCTGTATAATCTCACGCATGTCCTTTATACGAAAAAATAAAATAGAGTTCTATTAGAATGAACAAATTTCGCTGTACCGAAATTTTGGAAAAAATAATTATTTTCGATAATTTCACTGTGAGATGATTTCGAGATTATTTTGTCTTTTTATTAATTTATTTGAATTTTCTTTGTGTTCGTCGACTCAAAATTGGTGATCGGTAATAATAATTTACATATAAACACTTATAACTGTTTACCAAAACTGAATAAAATCTTTACTGTTCATCAATTTTGTATAATATAATTCTGTGTCAGCCGGTGCTACCCGGTTGACGTAAGGATAAGGATGTAAGGATATACACCGCTTATAATATAATACAGTAAATTTAGCAAGATACGATTTAGCCAGTTCGCGATCAAATATAGTCGATTAAACTGTACGTTATAAATTATAATATCAAACGCTATGTTTGTACAGTCGATCGTTCTTCTTCGAAGAAACGTCTGCGCGATAGGATTTATACCAGAATTCACGTAGCCAAAAAATGAAGAAAAAAAAACTGATCGATTTAGACAATTTCAAAGATGTCAAAAATTTATTTCTCATCTTACAAATATACACGTACCTGTATAGTGTATACCCTACCACTCTGCGCTTTGCAGTTGTTTCTGTAAAAAATGTCGAACTTTACTTTGCGTCACACTCCAAGAATCGCAAAACTTTTCGAATGGATTTAGAAAAAGAAAAACGTCTGCGGGTATGGTATAATGTAAAATATGTCTGTGACGTGTTCGTGTACCTCACATACATATGTGTACGTGCGTATATGTAGTACTTCTAGAAAAAGCTCATAGATAACCGCACCTGTTCCGTGGCTCTCGGAAGAAAACTATCGTAGTAAGAAATGTGTCGCGATACTCGCGGATCAAGTTCCCCATTATAAATGGCTTCCAGGACACACGTAGGTATATGGTCATATGATTCATGAGAAAACTCGGAATCATAATATAAATGTAGGAAAAGAACAGGTACGTATGTATGTGCATAGCTATAGTTTTATATCTACACATCGATGTGCATTCGAATAAAAAAAGAAAAAAAATCCTAGAAGGAATTTTGAATTTTTTTTGAATTTCAAAAGTCGGTTTTTGAACTTTTGGGCCCTTTAAACCCGTTCCAGCTTGTGTACACCCTGTATACACATGTACATGTAGACGCGCATGTTAAATCTGCGCATTTTCATCCCGCCCTTTAACTTTGCACGTAGAGAGGGGTTGAAATGTGCGAAAGTACGGGGTCGTGTCCGGCGTTGGAATATATCCTCGTAGAGTTTGGTCCCCGTGGATAAACCTCGGTGTATAATAAACCTGAAGGGGGTATACATAAAGAGAACGAATACAGTAGATGGTGTACGGGATATGTTGGAGGTACGGCGTAGGGTTCGGGGGGGGGGGTGGTTGGAAGAGAGATATTTATTTACATTCTAGCAATTAGCTGCCCATTAGACGTACCTTTGGGACCTGCAGTACCGTACGCGATCCGCATCCACACCAGGAATATGCAGAGACTGTGAAATTTTGTTTGTTCGCTACGAATACTTATAACCCACCCCACCCCCCACCTTTCTTCCTACCCCGTATATTTGTTTGCCGAGATACGTACGTACGTATTCTCGTATGGGGAAAACCCCTCGACGCGAGCTGGTTTCTATTGAAATTCATTCAATGACGTTGAAAACCCACTAGAATTGTTTCGCGTCGCGTAATTTTCTGTCACAGAATTATTTATCCCGAGAATAAGAGCATTCCCGTTTTTCAAACAATAATTCGAACGTGTAAATTGTTCTTTGACAAAAATCTAAAGAAATTTTTTCTATCGCACCCAAAAAAATAAATGGACCAAAAAAAAAGGTGGCGAAGTGTTCGAGGGTCGCTAGCAAAGTGATTTGGTATAGGAACGCCACGTATAATATATCGCGCGAAGGGGTTTTCGGTTGCGTTTTTGGTTAATTTGGAGAACGAAAGAGAAAGACGGAATTGTTAGCTTGTTGCTTTCAAAGGAATACAGGTGAACGACGAAGACGACGGCAGCGGTGGCGACGACGCGGCGTTTATGATAATTAATTTTAAGCTAATGACTCCTGTTCATTCAGAAGCTGCGCACAGGACTTTAGAGGAGCACAAGCAATAAGGTAACAATAACATAAACAATGATAATGAGCTGTTGCCGGTTGTAAACTCCTGATTATTAATAAGCCAAATAATATTTATGAATGGGGTGAAAACGTGGGTATAAGTAATGAGTCGGAGAATTGGAAAATATTAAAACAATGCTCACAGATGAAAAGAAAAAAAAAAAAACTTGTTCAAAAGTTACGTCACAGCCACTACATACCTATATACACGTGCAATGCTTGAAAATTGAATAACGCAAAATCCTCGGAAAATTTGCATTAACTTTAGTCACGAACCGCACAAAGAGGAAAGGGCGGGAGGGGGATGGGGGGAGGGGGGAGGGGGGAGAAAAACCAGGGAAAAGAGAAAGGGAATTAAGGGAGGTCGGGCAACAATTCAGTGGCAAAAGTTGCTGTATATAGACTTCATTGGTAGAAAATAAAAGTCTTTCCTTTCTCTCCGGCAGTCAAATTAACGAAGTAACGAGAGTAAAAAAAAAAAAAAACGAAAAAAAAGGGGGGAAAAAAAAAGTTTACGGAAAAATAATAATGATAAGTAGGTACAACACGGGGAAAAAAAAAATTGAAATTATCGTAGGTGTATGATTTGGCCGTTGCTACTTATTTCTTTCTTTTTTTTTTCACATCGATTCCCATTACATTCTTTCGTTACGACAGAAAATAATTAAAGCTCGTATTCGCAGAGGTCCGAAGATATTTTTAAAGTATTCTTTTTGGGCTACGTGTGGAGAAAATGCTTGCGACTCTTTTTTTTTGGTACGTAAATTTTATTTCACGGGTTAATTCGTTTCAAGTGTAAGCGGAAAATTCATGTGAGTTTAGTTCTACTTTTTATGAGAATTTGAATTTGTTTTTGCTTTTCTTTTTTACTTTCCGTTCAGTTTTCGGTGTAAAAAATTGTGAAAGTAGAAAAATAAAATAAAGTGTCCGAATGGAACTGCATGAATGTAAGATGCAGAGACCTGGAGATTTTTCATCTCCAGCATTGCACTCCGGAATTCTATGATAATCCCGAAGTATACGTTATACCGTCGACCTTTGCGTCTACTTTTTCGTGATGAAAGTGTCTAGATGCGCCGTATACCGATTTCGAAAAACGATAGGAATACACTTTAATTTCTGTCAGGTAGCGAGTAGTTGTAAAAATAATAAAATGATAAATCGATTATTTGTTCGATCATTTTATGGGGTATGTAAAAATACAGGATAGTTTTCCCTCGAGTAATATTATAACACCTTCGAGCAGATGGGGCACCCGTGTATACGATGTCGGTGATCTTCGTGTGGCCGACCAACGATTTTAAATTAGGATCCTTCCTTATTCGGAGCCTCTCGGGATGCAGACATGAAATATCCTTTACAACCAGTCTTCATGCGAAATTACCGTCGGTCCTTCCTCTGCAACTTCAGGGTATTACTACGTCGCAAGGGATAAGGTGTACGTACGTTACATGTATATTCACCGGGGAATCGTTACCTCGATGAACTCACTTATCAACAATGCGCTAATTAGAGAGCTTCCACTATTGTGCAGTTAACTCTGAAACATGTTGGTACGGTATAATATTATAAAATTTGCAATAGTTTACCCATTCATTATTCTAACCAACCCCCCCGTTTACGGCTACCTACTTGTTGCAACAACGGGAAAACTACCGAAATAATATCCCCTTGACACCCTATCCTCATGCATATTCGTTGCGTCACGTCTCGTATCAAATTACCAGAATTTTTTACTTTCCCTTTCATTTTATTTCTTTTTTTTTTTTGGTGAGCACTGGCGGAGAGGTTATTTTTCATTTCTGCCCCGCAGGGGTGGAGAGTAGTGGTGATTCGTGGCTAGGCGACGATACGATGTGCGGGGCAGATTGAATTTCCGCTCTGACGTCAGCATTTGATCTTACGTTTCTCGCTTCCCTTTAGACGAAACTACTGCCATACAGCAGTTAGAGAAATGCTGACAAGAATGCTGCCAATTTTGAAACTGTGAAACAGCATGCCAAAGTTTGATGCACATACCTATAAACGATACAATATATATACGATGTGAAACACATTATTTCACAGTAGATAAAATCGCTGACAAATTCACACCGTAGTATACTTTTTAACACCAAGATCAAAACCAAACTGACATCGTCCATTCGAAATTACTTCTTATACTCATTCTATGATAATTTGAAGTTCTGAATCTGTAGTTACTCTGAAAAAAGAATCACCTTATATTCGTGTGCGCAAAAAACATAATAGGACGGATGAAAAAAGGGAGAGCGAAAAGAAGCAGAGAATATCTATATGGATACAAACCTTGTCTCGGTGGAGGAAAAATATGGTTCTGGAATGATAAAAATATAAGGGTTAGATATAAAGTATGTATGGTCACGCCACGGACGTGTTGGATGATCTAGTGCGTATCATAGTCGTGAAAGAAAATAATACGTCGTGAAGAATTATAATTTTCTCACAACGAAACTCACTTCTCAAGACTGTCTCGTGGAAATTTCCAACGAACTTTGGGAAAATGAGTGTTATTCGGGTTGGATCTCACGAAATTACCGCGATCTTCTTGTCCTCGGACTCTAGAATTTCTTATTCTCCTGTTCCTTCGGGTTGTGTTATACTTCCGTATGCTGTCGGAAATTCGCCTCTACTTCCGGTATAGCATAGTATAGAAACTCGAGGTATTGCCGCTCAAGATCCATCGCGATATCCCAAAGCATACCGCAGCTGGAGGTGGTAGCATGAAAATGATTGATCGAGGTATTCGAAGAGCGCATCATGGATACTGCAGCAATGTTACCTACATTAGCATAACTTTACTGCAGACATTCGAGTCTACAGGTATATAGGAGCGGCGCTCAAAACGATCCTATAAACTGAACTCAATCCGAATGACATTCCTACGAGAAGCCGGAGGCAGTCGGAATGTCAGCTCCAATAATCCCACCCTTCTCAATCAGACTGATTCAACCCTAAAAGTTCAGGATTGATTCGTGACAAACAATGTCAAACGATACAAAATCCATTTGCGTAGATTTTTTTCATTTTCAATTATTCTTCATTTTGTTTTAGTCAGTCCATTTCATTTTTCGATATTTCATTAATTGCACATCAATTTCAAACTCAACAGAACTCGTTTCAATGACATTCTTTGTTATGGAAGACAAGTTGAAATTTTTTTTTCAAATTCAAAGCTGTTTCTATTCGGATCGTAGTTAGAAAAAATTAAAAAATCATCGTAGATACTTTGAACTTAAATAATGTACAAATTTAAAAAAAGTAAATATGTATGGATATTGTTTTCGTGATTGGAATGAATGGATGAATTTTAATTTAAAAACTTATAAAACCAGCCCGAAAGTAACGCCCTAAATAAATCTTACAGCATGCGGACATTTATGTAACCGTATAATAGCGACTGCGAACACTTTGGGTGGAGCTAGTCAACGGGGGAATTTCCCTATACCTCAGAGAATTCGCGGATCCGCTTAGTGCCTCTGGGATCCTCTTAAACACTTCCTAATCACTTCCTCTGAAGCGTGGTTTAAGTGAAGGGTGGTGGGATAGTCAGCTATTGGGTCAATTAACCATGACTAAAATCCCGATCCTCCATCACCTGTCAAAATAATTTCGATCCGTTGATCCTAGATAACTTTTAAATTAAATAACTTCGATCGATTTCGCGTGTCAAATTTTTAATGACCTACGTCCAACGTGACGACGAACGATGACGATAATGATAATGTGGAAGCTTTTCAATGTTCTAATATCGTCGGACCAGATTTACATTCTTTTTTTTCTCTTCAAAGAGATCACCGAAGAGAAACTCGTAATCACCCGGTCGTCACGAGAGTGGAATGTAAAATAGAACCAAAAAGAAGGAAGGCAGGAAACATTTGCAAGTTATGATTTTTTTCTTTTCTTCTCTTTTCTTTTTTAGGCACTATATTAAAGCGAGCTTGTGCATCGTCAGTTGTTGGAAAAATAAGATCGCGGGGGTGTGAAGAAGACGATGCGAGACATTTGGTATGAAGAATGAACATCTTCCGAAGCTTACACAGAGCTTTTCAACCGGGAGTCACAAGAATCCCTCTTTTCTTTTCCATTCTTTATTGTCAGTTGCGATGCGACGCGTACCCACCCTCCTCATATTTCCCCGACTCATCCCCGTCAAATTTTTAGATGATTGCCGTCGTATGCGACTAGATAATATATACATACGGATATGTATAAGACTCAACTTTCCTTGCAGGTACGTCAATCGCGTGATACTGCAGAGAAGAGTAAGTGAGGGGGGAAAAAAAAGGTAAGGGAAATCGGCCAAGGGTCTGCGTGAAGTACAATAGACGATCACTCGGCTATCGCCCCACATTCCTCTCCAATTCACCCCTCGGGATAACTCATCCTTCGCGATTTCATTTCCTCCCTTCGATATAAAAGGCTGCAACCAACAACGGTAATCCAGCGATTTCATAAGATACGGAACTCCGCGGATCGAAAGAAAAAAACCTTCATCTGTCAAAGGGTGAACAACGTATATCATTCGATGCATTTTTCGTTCTTATGATTTTTTTAATCTCACCTAACGACATTTTAGAGTCAAAAAGAAAAAGGATAGAAAAAAACGTTTATCGAGATTGTTTTTGATTTTTAATACAAAGTCACATGGACAATTTCCTTGCGCGAGGAGGTCGCTTTTTCCGTTATACCCTAGGGGTTACTCTTGGCCAACAAAAGACTACATTTCTCGGAACCTTTGGTAATTTTCAAAAGAATAATCATAGAGGGATCCCTTAGGAAAATGGCACACTGTTATATACCTTATACAACAAGGAAGAAAACTGTTACAGGAGGTACTCCATGGCCCTGGGCGATTCGGACGGATCCGCTTTTCAATTTTTTTTTCTCTCGTTTTCTTTCTCTGCTATCTTTGGCAAGTTTGGTTTTTTGGGTATCTCCTCTCAGCTAAAAAAAGCTCTATAATCGGATACAACGCTCAATTTTTTCGAAGATTTTTTCTGCTCTGGTTTTCATTTATTTTTTTTATTTATTTTTTTATTTCATACGAACGAAACAAGCTCGATCCACACCGGTGGCTAGTGAAGCAATTTAAATCCTGTAACCTGGTCACAAAGGATCGACGATATATTTTCATTTTTCCTTTTTTTTTTCTCTCCCTCCCCATCACGTACTCAGTTTTTGTTCAGGAAAAAAACAAACGATTCATAAAGGCAATCTGAAAACGATCATATTTTATGGATGGAATACAGTCATCGGGTTACTCGATTTTGTTTTTTCCTTTTATTCATTTTTCTCCTATTTCTCTTTCTTCTCTTTTTTCGCACGGATTCGGCTGTGATACTGGAAAATATCGATTTATACCGCGATATCCATTACAAAACAGTTGTTCATGGGTTATAGTCACTGTACAGTGTCTACCGTGTTCAACCTGAAAATACGCAACCTCCTACACGTACGTACGTAGCTATGTGTCATCGAACCTCGTGGGACAAACAAAAACAATCAATTTTATGTCAACGCAGTTTGTAAAAGTATAACATACAGTATGTGGTAAAAAAAAAAGAAAAGAAAAAAGAAACCGTTTACGTATACATACGCGCAACAGGGGCGTGATTATTATTTTATTTCACTTTTCTTCCATATTTTTCCAGGCGGTAAAACCTATACGGAGCTTCTTTTTTTTCCAAAATATCGAAAAGCCGAGTCCTCCCAAATTCATCGAAGTATAAAATTGAATGACTCAATAATGTGATAAAAAAAAGAAAATCCGGGCAAAGAAGTGTTTCCTATAGGTGTACGTATTGAGCTTTTATCGTAAACTTAAAATTTATAAGAAAAATCTAATTTTTCTTGAGTTAGTTTCCATGTTAAATTTTTATTATTACTATATTCTTTTTTTTTCCTGCAAAAGTAAAATTGCAAATATAAATTTATACTCGTTATATATAAAGACGGTGAAATAAATTGTCAAAACGTATTGTGTTTCGTGAATTTTGTAAAAGTTCTTATTCGCAAAATTTACTCTTTTCAACTTTTCGTTAACCACACTTGTTTCTTTTTCTTCCTTTTTTTTTTACCTCAAAAATATATGAAGGTTGGTATATGTTTCACAAGTATATATGCGACTCGAAAGCCACCAAACTTTTCAGCGAGGTAATTTTTTCGTGAAATAAGTGCATGGAAATATACAGGTACATGCTTTTCATTTATTTATTTGGATTTTTAGTTTCTTAACTTTTTTTTTCTCCACTCATCGTCAGTTACGAAGAATGGTTTTACGGAATTTTAAAATTAAAATAAATCGTAAGAAAAAAAAAGGAATCATGTAATTTTTCGATAATCAAAATGCCGGTAATTCTGTTTTTTTTTTTCTCTTCGGTAATATTCGGAACTGTTTGATATACATCAAAGTACTTTTCTCATTATCTTATTTATAATGGGCGGTAAAAAAGCAAATTTTAAAATATGATGGATTGCTATACCAGGTATATATATTTATAAAAGTATATAGTGTAGGTATATAAGTAACTAATTCACATACACACGCGTTGTTCGAAAGCATTGATGAGGAACAAAAAAATCGTTTTATGTTTCGAGACAAGAAAGACCATCCAGATTTGTAGCCGAGTCACGTATAAAGCGCTAAACTTTACTGCACAAGTTTTTGACGAAATCGCTTTGGGAAATCAGACAGTCTATTCTCCGTTAGAATAATGTATCATGTATATATATACATACTTATGAAATGAAAAAAACAATATGTATATAAAGCAGACACGTTTCCGAAATGGCTTCTTATCGAATTAGTTTTGAAAGAAGAAAAACTACTGATTTATGAAGCATATATTCGTCAAAAGTTAAGTAATTAGAAATACAAATTGAAAAAAAAAGTAATTTACATAAATTGAAAAGCGTTTTTCAGGCAAAATCAAGAAAAAAAAATGTTCAGCTTATTTTTCTTCTTATGGGATAACGATTTTATTTCGATGATTTTGATTTTGATTTTTTTTGCACATTGTCGCTATTCACCGATTCGTTTTATCCGACGCACGGCAATAGGATGTATAGATAGATTGAATTCAAATCCCTACTCAACAGCATTTACTGCATTCTAGTTTCCGCCCGCTGCAATCTTTTTTATTTTATTACATTTATTTCGATTTTCAACCAATCCAAAAAGTGCACGAGAATTTTTCGCAAAAAATCTATGGCATGTGTGTACGAAGATTGGGAGTCTTTTTTTGTTCTGGAAATTTAATTTCACTTCTTTCAATTATCATAAAACAGATTCAAGAAGTTCATGTATATTTCAAAAAAAAGTCCAGCCTTTAACTATGCCATTTTTTTTGAACAAATTTTTTTCAATTGTTTCTCAAAGTGCCACAGCTTATGCTGATTTAAAGCGAAGGCTTTCTACACACGGTTTTAGAATGCACCGCTTTTCGCATTCGTTAGTATGCAGAAAACCGTGAGATTGGGGTAGCGTATTCTCATAAATATATATAGGTATAGGTATGTACGTACATGGGTGTGTATAACTGGACAATTTTAACACGTCGTTTAACGTATTTTATATACGTACGCGTAGAAAGCGGAAGAAGTTGTCTAGGCCAACAAATAACCGCGAGTCAACTTTCAGGAGCGACAAATCTTTTAACTTCTGTTTAAAATGTTCATTATATATACTTATACATATGTACTTGCCATAAACAAATACAAAAAGCTTTGAGAGAGTAAAGAGAAAAGTGAAGTTACACGTACCAAGAAGTTTTCTCAACTCAACGGTCCGTGATGTTGTCCCAAGTATAATTAGCGAATTTACCTCTCCAACGACACTTTATATGAAAAAAAAAGAAAAATTTATAAATCTTTTACCGTACCGACGATAATTGTTGTGATGAAAAAAAAAAAACCACAAAAATTCAACAAACAAGATGAAGAAAAAAAAAATTAAAAAATTATTCAAAATTCACTTTCCCTTGCAAGTTTTATCTACTTTGCTGACCCTTGTAATTTTCACAGCTTTTTTTCTTTGCCGTAGTCTATTTTATGCCGTACTAAATTCGGAATAATTTTTTTCCTTTTTTTAGATCGAGTTTTTGAAACTTCATTAATTGCTTATTTATTCGTCGTCATTTTTTTCGTACGTTTTTAAAATTGTCGTACGCTAGTTCGGGTGGACGTTATTTTTAGTTGGCTGGGATGTAAGACAGATTAGGATCGAGTATAATAATCGATATAATGAAGGTTTGTACCGGTTGCATTATAAGTCCGTTATTGTTATAGTCGGTTCGTTGGTTAGTAAGTAAGTTAGTTGGTTCGTTCGTTCGTTCGTTCGTTCGCCTTTCGCTAAATCAGTGTCACGCGACAACCCCTAGAAGTTTCATAATTCATGAAATTAATTGAATTAGTAAACAGTCGCGTGACGAGACGGCAATAAGAATCGAAACCTAATAGGTGATTTTGAGCCGAGATGAAAGCTAAATGTGTTTTATTTTATTCCAATTTTGCTTCTTCCTCTCTTTTTTTTTTGGTTTTCGTTCTGCTGAATCACGTGGAACTGAAAATAGAAAGAAACAAAAATTAAGAAAATGTGAAAGAAATTTGACCAAAATAGCAATATTTATAATTATTCACAGGTGCTTTACTCACACTTAAATACGGATGAAAATTACCGAATCACACGTCTCCCCTAATTCTTCATTGACAGAAAAACGAAAACCCTAAGTAAATTGAAATAAATGTATTCGGATTCAACATCGCAATAGCTGTGTGAATTGTACAGGTATTTACGCTGCATGTATATATAGGTGGGAATATTATGAAATTAAATTTACACACCTCGACAATTTCACAAGCCGCACACCTTTTCATTCACACAATATCCTTGCAAAGAAGACAACAATATAATAAAATAATGAATTGCAAAAAAAAAAGAAAAAAAGAAAACCGAATTGAATAAATGAATGAACAAAAAAAAAAAAGTGAAGGGGGGGAAAAAGGGAATGTAAAGTCCTTTATAAATTATAATATTCCATTCAGGATATTATCGCTAATAACAAAGTCGATATGAAAAGTTCTCCCTCGTCCTCCCTCTTTACCTTTTGTCCAAACAGTTTGATGTCGAAAGGGGGGCTGTTAGTTTGTTCAGTAGCCCATCGCGGCCTGGTACGTAAATATTACTAATTATTCATTTAACTTTATCTCATCGAATACGCCCTCTTTCCTTGTAGTTGCTGCTGCTGCCGTTCAAAGATACTCAGCTCATCATAAATCTTTAATATCGATTTATACCTAATGACTTTAACAACGGTGTATAAACTGCATCTGTATATCTATAGCATACGTATGTATATTATATACACACACAGACACTGCGACAGATATAAATTATCATTTCTAACTTGTCTTTTTTTTTCTTCTTTTTTCTCACTTTTCTTTTTTCTTTTTTTCAACACGCACATAAATTAATATATACGCGTCATCGATTAAATATCGCACCTACTTTTCTCTTTCGTTTTTTGTTCTCCTCTTCTTTAATTTTTTTTTTCCAACACACATAATATTATTTATACTAATTTACATCGATATTTGTTTATGATGAAATTATATGATTTTATTATTACTAAATTTGCGAATTGTATATATACATATACATGTATACATTAGGCCATACACATGGGTATATACTATTTATTGTTATTATTATCATCATTATCATTATTTTCCTCCTCCTCCTCCTCATCGTCATTATTATTACTATTATAAATATGTACAGATAAATTATATCGACTAAATTATAATATCTATTAACGTGACGCATCGATCAATTGTAATCAATTAATCAATTGGTTGATCAATTATTTTTGAAGCTCTCTTTTTTTTCTTCAAAACTGAGAATATTTAAACACCGATTCATATGTATACTATATATATTTATATTTTATCGATTTATTTTCTGTTTCTTCTTTATCTAATTATACGTATAACATATAAGGGATTTTTGTTCTTCCATTTTTTTATCTTATTTTTTCTCGTAGAAAAAACTTTTCGAGCGAACGTGCGGATATATTACGCACATTTCGTCAACGTCTTTTTTTTTATGCTCGTGTCACTGATCTTCTTCGTCCTCTTTCAATCTACAGTTTTTCATTCATTCTGATCCTTTTTTCAATTCTTATCTATTTTTTCTCTTTCTCTGGGGCTGCATCTCTTATACGCATAGTTAATTAATTAATTAAGACGCGGCGCGGGGTAATATCCTACTTCATAAATATATATGTATATAGAATGGAGCCACTATTTGCATACAAATGTAATTATTGTACCTGTCAAAAAGTAGCTATACATACATACATAAGTGCAGTGTACATGCGTACGTATTTAATTAATTACGCGTACATACCGGGATACATGAATAAAAAATGAAAGCGTTAAGTTCTGTCAAATAATTTGCGGAATTACATAATCTTTTTCAGATGAAAATCTCACTATAGAATTATTTAATACATATATACACATATTATTATGTATATATATATAATGTTTGATAACGATCATATTATATTTATTGTATGTATATAATTAGTATATATATGTATATAGCAGTGATATAAATTATACATAGTATATCTAGATTACAATCCTTTATTACATAAATATTATTTATACCTATATATATATTTATGTATAATCTTCTTAGTACGTGTGCGTTTTTCGTGATGGTTTTTCTCTTCATTTTTTGTGTATTTCGTTTTCTTTCTTTCTCTTTTTTTTTTTTTGCTTTTTCGCTTTTTTAGAATTCGTCTAATATTTTGCGTCGACAAAAAATATCATCAATATATTCATATATGCAATAATATATTACACGGTAATATTATATGTGACACTCGGCACGATTGCCAAAGAAAAAAAAAAATAGATCATCTAAATTCTTCTCTTAGGTTAAAAAAAAAAAAAACTTGTCAAAAAGTTTTTCTGTCAAGATATAAATGACAGAAATATTTCCGAACTCGAGCCTTAAGAATTTGCAACCCGATTTTTTTCTCTTTCTCACGACAATGACTTTTTTGGGTGATAAAATTTCCGTGATTTCTTATTAAATCGCCCAATCGTGCGGAGTGTTATATCTTATATACACAGCTACATTAAATATTATTTTAATATAATATTCCATGTTAAAAAGCACGTAACGATCAGATATGTTCTTTTCATTTTTTTTTTCTTTAAATATTTCAACAATTTTTTCATCTTCTTTTTTCAAGGTTTCAAAATTTTTTTAATCCATTTATCATTACGTTTTATTATACTTTATAAGAATTTATTTCTTTACAAATTATTTATACATACCTACTATATTTTATTTATCACAAAGCTGCAATCGATATATCGTATTATAAATAATTATCTTCTTTTTTCGATCGATAAAAGTTTTTTTTTATTTTTTTGGTTTCCTTTTGCAATTTTTGTCAGATTCAATAAAAAAACGCGGGCGAGTCTGTTCATCGATAACTGGAAAGTCAAACGAAAATGAAAACGAATGTAAAAAGAGGAAGAAAAGAATTTAGCAGGAAGATGCGTGAAATCAAAAGCATTATATACCTATTTTATCGTATTGATAATTTAAGACTTAGATCATAATTGGATTAATCATAAAAAAATATCTATTCCAATCCATGGCCCACTATACAAATTTTATTATTATTATTTTTATTATTATCATTATTATCATCAATATTATCATTATTGTTGTCTCGTTTATCATTAATATCGGTACAATATCGACTATGATATTCTGATATTTCCATAATTACTATTAGAAAAAAAATATACAAAAATTACAGGCAACCCAAAAAATTCATATGGATAATGTATTATTCAACTTTAAAAATGAATATGTATATTATTATTATTAAATATATATACCGCACACGTACTTTCTGTACACGTTTTTTTTTCACTATACATTTATTATATATTAGAATCTCACACAGTTCTTTGATTATAATGAGTGTACATATATAACCACACTTCGAACCACCGTAATGACATTTTTTTCCGAAATGAGTATTTTTTTTTTCTTCCTTTCTTTTTTCTTTAGTATAATTACATTATACCTACACATGTATAATATGTAAATTTTATTCTTCATTACGACGCTATGATTGTCTCTTTGTCGCGATCAATTTATTTTATCGCGTATTTATATTTAACCTCATTTCTTTTTTTTGTTAATTAATAATTTGTTAATTTTTTTCTCATCATTCGTTCGTTATCAAATTTTTCTTTCTCTTTTTTTTCCTAGTTTTAATGAATTTCTTCATAAGAATAATAAACTCCTGCATTTGGGTCCCGTAACGGAAACCTTAGACATTATAGATATACATATATTTATTTAAATGAATTTTTTTTTATGTATATTATATTATACATAGATTTTTTTATGGTACCGGAAGTAGACCGAAAAATGCCGAAAATCCAAACACCAATAGAAAATGTGGCCTCAGTAGGGAACCGCTGCCTTGAACTGCAACACCAAATCGTAGAAAAATTTATTTGATTTACCTAATTAGATATGATGATCAATCGAACATTTATGAATTTCAATTTTATGAGCGTTTGAAATTTTTTTTGTCAAAATCAAAAGAAATAATTTGCACGTTATTTTTGTTCGATATGATTTTTTTCTCTTTTTTTTTTGTCGGTTTCGGCGCTGCGGATATTTCGGAAATTGATTTTTTATTATCAACGTGATGCGGCTCACGTAATATATGAGTGCAATTTATATATTAAATTTAAAGGTTCAACGTGTACACTATACATCACGTTTTAGTTGCAGCACGAAGCTATTCCTAGCCTTTTAGGAATATCGAAAATCAATGAGGCAAAGAATATTATAGCGCAACGCCGCGCGCTGTAAACTTTTGGAACTGATGCAAATCGCCGTGGCAATATCTATCGCGGACGACGATAATCTTGAAAACTATATGAACGGAGACGCAAAAGAAGCTCGGAATATAAAAACGAAAATTTCGACGCCAAATAGCTCAATCCTTTCGGAACAGATTTGTCAGAAGATCAGTTTGTTTTTTTTTTTGCTTTCACTAGATGAAAATATCTATGCGGTATCTGTGCGAGGAAAAATAGCCTAATGTATATGGAATAAAAAAAGAAAAATTGGAAAACTAATTGAATAAATAAAAATTGAAAAAATGATTATAATTGTATGTATGTTCGGAGCTTTTTGGAAGCTTTTGTTATCAGCCGAAGCAGTCGACTGCAGATACGAAATGTGTACATTGAAATTTTAGGTAGAAATTTAAACTTTAATTAGCCCATCGGTGATGCAGAGCTTTTACACGAGCTTTTCTCTTCGGAGAAAATTCGACCTATTTATGTATACATATATGTATATGCCCGCATTCTACGTACAAGGATTACACATGATTTTTTTCCCCCTACAGTTTTTACACAGACGTACATGTATATCAAGTCGTGATCATTTAGTACAAGCTTTTAATTAATTCTTAAATTAAATTTCGAGTAGTCGGTGGAAATTTATGTCTATGTATTACATCCATGTATACATACGTACCTACCCGCTGTTTTAGGTAATTTTAAGTCTATGTATTCCGTGTAATCAAAGAATAAATACAGAGTTGAAAATTAAAAAAAAAAAAATTAAACGAAAGAGAGAAAAGAGTATGAAGCTACTCGGAAAAGTTGGGGGAAAAAGCTTCGTGGCCTACTGCAACATTTGTCATAAATCACAAACATCTGCCGCGAGAAACGAACTCATTTCGTGCACCGCGTTTCGCGACCTTAAGTATTCAAGAAAAATGTAAGATAGAACCGGGGAAAGGAGAAGAAGAAAAAAAGATAGACACACAAAAGGCACGAGATGAAAATAAAAAATAATAATTATCAAATAACGAAGACCGCGTTTCTACTTTTAAAAAGGCGATTTATAGCTGCTATCATTTTTATACGAGGACGTACTGTACAGGATCAGGTTGGCTCAGGTTGCAGGTCATCGCCATATCACGTAGTGGTTACGCGGGGGAAAAAAAAAAAAAATTGACAATTTTTAATTCTCATTATAATGCGAATTCAGAATAATTCTGAAATGGTTTTTTATATTTTTATTTTTTTTACGAGCGTTAAGTCTCTGCAGACAACTTCGTGATTTTACTATAGCATATGTTGTATACTACATATGTATAATATTTATATACTTGTGTATGGATATAATACATATAATACATGTATACTGAGTATACCGTGGAGATTCAGCCGACACGGTTTCGAAGCTGTTTTACCTACCTGCAGTGCTCTTTCTCTGAATAAATTTAAACGAAATGTCATGAATAAATTTCAACGTGAACAAGTAGAATCTCTTGATTCTGATTAAGTCATAAACTACGTATATACGTGTATCATATTACGTAGAATTCATACGGTTTTGATTTTTTGTATACTTTATTTTTCCTTTGGTTTTTACTTTTTCTTTTTCCCTTTTGAATTGCGAAGGAGTGAGCGTTCAAAATATCTCGAGAACGCTCGCTACTGGAATATGAGGATCAGAAAAATGGCAAAGAACTCTGCAGACGTTCGTAAAATTAATGACGATTAGAAAATTCACATGAACTAGTTAATGAATGTATCCTTGAAATCTCATAAGTATAAGTAACATGAATTTCGAGGTATCTGAAAAGGCAGAGAAAAAAGTGATCTGCAAAAAATTATTTTCTACAATCTAACTTCTGTCCAAAAAAACTTCATCCTCTGAAAATCATGCCCATGAATTACCGACAATTTACTGCACATGAGAGAAAAATGTTAGAATGTGCCTAAAGGACCCTACTTTGCATGTATACATTGCCGTGTTGCCATCCGCACTTATATCTTGTATCTTTCCTTTTGGTTTATTTTTCTGATTGTCGCCTCTGTCGGACAGCCAAGTCGTCTGCTCCGACAGTATTAGCCATTACGGCGTATCGACTACGTCGCAGCCTAAACGTGTGCTCCGTTTGTCGAATAAAAACCATTTCTTTTTCATTGCGTGTTCTCTCAAAAAATGATATCGAAATATCCAAATATCCCGTTATAATTAGGAGCTAAAAAAGTGAATAATTTTTGTTTCCAACTCACCATAAACTTGCGTCTCTCGTTGATCCACCAGCGGTTCGCTGACGGGACGACTGGATTGCACCGTCGCTTCGCACCTTGACGAATAATCCGTCGAAATGCAAGAACAAAAAATTTGAACAAAAAAAAAAAAACCACACAAATCAATATGGGCGAACTGTCGTTGTCGATTGTGAAGTGCCATAAATTTTTTGACTCGCTTAATTTATTGCGATCGAAATTCTCACCTGACGTTTATTTTGCCATCGGTGAGATGATGAGGTCCAACTTCTAACCGAAGTCCAGAAACCGATGATACCAAACCGTGCTGTTGTATCTTCGCTTCGTAATCAGGATGTACCTGAATTCATAAGAGGAATTTTTTTTTTCAAAGAAATTAAACTATCCAACGCAGAAAATTTCGTACATGGAAGGAAACTAGGTTCGTATGACTCTCTAAATGTAGTTCTTGTTGTACACAGATGTTTTTTTTTCTTTTATGAACGTACGGAGAGATTCGGAAAAATTGACGATAAAATGCTTTACCAGACGAAAGGCTGTTGCCCAGCAGTGTATATAGCTAGTAATAACTAACTACCTAATTTTCGTCGAAAACGTTAACAGCTCCGCTGCAACGTTCAGGAAATTAATGTTTTCCTCATTTCCATCTAACTTCCGGTTTTTCAGTTGCTAGCGTTTATATAACTCGTGCCCTG
Organism: Athalia cordata; assembly: GCA_963932425.1. NCBI lineage: Eukaryota > Metazoa > Arthropoda > Insecta > Hymenoptera > Athaliidae > Athalia > Athalia cordata. The sequence continues at coordinate 7,191,892 of OZ010627.1, forward strand.
ATCGAAATCAACTTCACGTTTATATTTCAAACCCGAATATACATGTGCGCTGCAAGCCCAACTTGTTTTGATCATTCGGAATGAGGACTACGTTGATTTAATTATCGTATTAATTGAGAAAAAACAAAACACAGAAAAAAAAAGAAAATGAAACTCTCATTCGTGTTCGACTAGATAGTCGAACGCTCTACGATCGTACCCGCGGCTTACTTTAAAGCTCGCTGCAATATCGCAACTGTATCGGGCCGATCGTTACACGTTTAATTAAAAGATGATTAAAATAATGCTATAAACATAGAAATTTTTTTTTCAAACTCTTTCTTTTTTCTTTTTTTTCTTGTTACTCTTAATAATCTCATAATCCCACAGACATATCTATGCGTGCTAATTATTTGCGTTACTGCATATGAAATTTTGTCCAAATTACAAGCGAGTTAGTTATAACGTGCTATATTAATGATGACTGATATAATAATTATATCATGCATATTCGTTAATAAGTGGATTTTAATCCCGTAAAGCAACGAGCTTTCGTGACAATCAAAGTGAGAGAGAGAGAGAGAGAGGAGGGAAGGAGAGAATTTCATTGCAGTTTATATGGGTACAGAATTGAGAGAGAAAAAAAAATTAAAAAAATTTAAAAAAAAAAAGGGTCGGTTGGGTCGTCGGAGTTACAGCCGGTTCTGGTATTCCATATATAACGCGGTGAAGCAATTAGCGAGAGATTACGAGACACATAATAATTTTTTCGACTGCCGCGTTCGCGTTGCAACAAGTGAGCGAATGAATGGGGTGCCGGAATCATCCGTTTTTTGTTATTCTCAAATCTTTTTTTCTTTCTACGGTACCGATCTCGCTCTTTTCACATTTTTTCTTTTCCTTTTCTTTTTTCTTACGACTTCGTTTCCTTACTTCTTTCCGGGCATTCGATTCCTCGTTTTAAATCCCTCATCTAATACTCGCCCGTTACCCTTAGGCGTGTGGAAGGAGAACAACGAGGGCAACTGAGAAATCAAACGGGTCGTTCAAAGTTTGATGTTTCAATTGGCTTGTCGTAAAAGCAAGTCACGAATATTATGCAACGGGAACATGTGTGATCAATTATTACCTCGCTTTTTTATCTGTGGGAAAAATATATTCAAGAATGAAAAAAGAATAAGAATAAGAATTCACGTGATGAATAAATTTTTGATAAATCTTGGCTGATGAGAGGTTGTTTGGATTGCAGAAAAAAAAAAATCTTGTATTAAAACGAAGAGAGTAGAATTAAATCAAAAAAAAAAGGAGAGGTTTTTTGTTGCCAGGAATTTTATATACCGAAGATTGAGATGTGCAACGCGGGGGTATGATCATTAGGGTATATCTGATACCTATTAACTAATACTTGTGGAAAATTTACCGTGAAAATAGTTTACGAAATATTTGAGGAAAGTTCGCATAAATCGGTACCTGGTCTATAGGGTTCATCCGATATACGATGGAAAACTTTGACGCTAAATTTGCTAAAGTTTCCAGCAGGAACTTAAAACCATTCAGTGTATGCATATAATATATACAACTAAAAAGTCAAAAACCTTTTGGATGAGGCAGCGCGGTTAGTGGTTACTTCTAAAAGACGTCGTTGTATTAAAATCTTATCCACTTTTAAAGACTTCGAATTTACCTTACAGCCTAAAACTCATTGCGGGATTATCAAAGATCAAAAACTTTACCCGACTTCATATCAATTATTAATTAAAGATTAAAGTTAAAGACTTACGCGCTTACAAGAATTACCGTATAATATATAAAATGGAAATCACGTGATCCGAAATTTTGATTTCTTCTCGAATTAAAATTTTTACATCAACCGTATTATCAAAATCAAAAGAAAAAGAACGCATGTCATACCATTATTTCTATCCTCGATGATTTTTTTATACTTTTTTTTTTTTTTTTTATCTTATTGTTCCGGAGATGGAAGAAGAGATCAGTGGTCCGAGTTTATATACCTGCAGGTTATTCACGACTTTCTTTCGAGTTTTCCCCGATACTTTTTTCTTTTCTTTTCTTTTCTTTTCAGTTTTTTTTTTCTTACTTTTCATTTTATTTCATTTCTTCTTGTGTTTTTTTCTCAAACCTTATCGAACCCGCGTCATTTTATATATATATCTGAAAAAGATTTCCTCGAAGTAGGGGCAACTATCCGTCAAGCCACTTATTTCGATTTCTTTGACCGTATCGACGTACCTCGAGATTGGTCAGTCCATCTCGCGACCGTAGGAAACTGTTTGAACTTTTGGAAAATGGGTTCTGCCCCTCCTCTGCCCCGCGACCCCTCACCCCTTTCCATATTCCCGGAATACCTTGTACCTCCTTATATCTTTTTTATGTACGTACATACGTATACATATGTGTATGTATATAACGTATGTAATAATAAACCCATAAGAAGAAGGAACCACCGCGCGAATCAAAAGAAATATTTTGCTTCAATTTACCCGACTGAAATATTACGATTATTATTATTATTATTATTGTTGTTACAATATACGTTCTTGTTCTTTTACTCTCTTTTCTCTTATTTGATTTTCTTTTTTATTCCCATAAAATACTTGGGTATATCTTTTATGTTCTTTGCTGAGCGAGTTTTATGGAATCTGTGAGGAAAGATCCAGGGGATCAAGGATCATCATTTTTACTCCTGCGGTTGTTGCCGATCCTGCAACACGTTATATCAGGTATATGTATATAGCGAAAGGGTTATTTTCTCTTTTACAGCAAATGTTTTCATTTATATACTTCTAATATCGCATCTGTATATATCTATACATATACATATATATTTTTCAGGTTTGCGTGCCAGTTTGATATTAGAATCACCGGGGGTTGCGGTTCGTAACCAACCTCCTTTATTCAACGATCGTACATATATTGACGTCCAAGGTAAAATTATACAGGTGATATTTATATATATGTATATATATATTTTTATTCTCTACATCACCGAAGGACTCCATACCTGAGTTATATTAATTTGATTTATGTTAACTGAATATATGTATAAAGGATTAAATTCTACGATCCTTATTAACGCGCATATATCTGCTTTTCCAACTCGATGTTTAGAACGAAAATTCGATTAATTTATAAAACGCGAGCGTTTATATTGTGCAACTTTTCTATCTCTCGCAACTTATATATTCTCTGCACAAACAATGTCCGCGGTGAAAACTCGCATGCTCGTTCCCCGGAGAGCTGGGTCGGATATTTTATATACTTGAAAAAAATGAAAGAAGAAAATAAATAATTGAAAAATAAAAACGGGTCATGAGTTTTCAACTTTCGCCACACAATTCGATCCGAAAGAATTTATTTTCATTTCGTTTCTTCTCGATCATGCATGTGGTGTACAATAATTAAAAATCAACAGTCCAATTTTCAGATATAATTGATCAATGGATGATCAAAATTTGAAAAAAAATGACGTCAAAGGAAATAAAGAAAAAAAAGGCTTCGTTTAAAAAACGGCGGTCGAGCCGGAACGAGATCGAGAGAAAAAGACGCGCAGACTGAGAAGAAATTGTGGGGGCGTTGGGGGGGGGGGAGGTGGTGAGAGGGCAGCGAGGAGGAAGGGGATTTGAAAATTCTCCGCTGCAAATCCGAGTTTAATAAGACGCAACGTCGTCAGAATATTTAATAATCTCACAGCAATCAGTTGGAGTCGTCGCCGTAGTCGTTTGGTAGAGGAGCTGAGTAGCAACAGAAATGTATATGTATACAGTTCGCTGTATATGTATAACTTAGGCGTTCGCGAATCACGTTGACGAGTGACTCTTTTCAGATCGTTTAAGGATTTACTAACTGACGCCCCTGTCGTCGTCATTAGGCACGAGGGAGCCGAGCGCAGTTACATGTATACGTCGTTGGCTTGAGGGTATGTAAAACATACATAAATATACGCGTGTTCCAAAGTATATGTAACAACATGTACATGCACATAAAGCAAGTTTCACGTATACGCGAAAGAGGGTGTGAAGCGTCGACGGGGGTGGCGAGAAAAGGAGGGGAGGAAATGAAAGTTCTGGCCTGTAAGTGCCATGAGAAAAGGTGGTTGATGAACCAAAGCTCAGTTCCAATTAGCGAGGGTGAGAATACGCCCGGTATACATGGTTTTAATTTATGCAGAAAATCTGGGGTGATGATTTTTTACGCATCCCACCCCGTCCCCGTTTCCCTACATATCCTTTCTCGTTATGAAATGGGATTCCCATAATCTAATAATATTAACCCATCCCCTCATTATAATTCTAAAGTCTTTGATCTCGAGTTAGCCTGCTCCATAACAAAAAAGGCTTGAGAATTTCATATCATTTGCACACATAATATATATATTTTACATAACCAGAGGTATATACTTGCAACGGATTCAATGTAATTGCCTAATTTTCTTAAAATTTTGAATAATTAGTTAACGCTGATTATAATTGATTTAATAAATTAATTAATGTATAGAGTGAGAAGGGGGACCAGGTTAGAAGGAAGGATCTGATGATAAAGGGAGGGTAAAGGATCTAAGGGAAATAAAAATCAACAATTTGATGGGGTAATGACAAAAAAGATGTTGCTGATCATTTTCGGATCCGGAAAGTATAAATTTTGTTCCACGAAATGAATTTTTTTCACCAAATTTCTTCCTTTTTTCACCCTCCCATAGAAGAGAAGTGAGGACGTATCCACGCCTCGTTAAATTTACGGGATAATCAAACCAATGGAAGCAAATAATTAGACAAAAAACAAAAAAAAATTTATCGAAATGAAAATAACAAGACGAAAAAAAAAAAATTTCAAATCCATGAAGTAAGGATCGGGAGAAACAAGCGCAGGTACGTATGAAAGAAAAAAAGAGGATTAAATGAAGTCGACATAAACTCGCACGTTGCGGTAAAAATGTGCTGAATAATAAAAGTTAATTTTAATCTCAAGGATTACGGGTGTATATATTTACCGCAATCTTCATGATGTGTGTTGAGAATAATGTGAAATACTTTTTTCAGGAAAAGTTGCCCAAAGTTTTTTGCTCTCACATTTTTTAAGGTTGTATTTTATAATTGTGATGAATATGATGTAAAACATTTTTTTTATTCTGTACGTAAAGTTTCAAGTTTTTAGACAATAATTTTTCGACACGTATGCGTGTATCGAGGAGAAAAGAGAATATGAATTATGCAGATTTTGTCTTTTTCGAACTTGTTTTTTGTTTTTCTAGGGAAATCACGGCGCGAATAAAGATAATCGTATATTCAGAATGCAATTAAAGAATACCAGATGCAGCTGTACATTATGATTATTATTTGTACTAGGAATATACGTTCCATCGGATGGCCTGGTTTCCCAGATATTTTCCAGGGATTATCGTATATCCAGATATGTATATAACCACCGATACCTGTTGGGTATGTACAACAATAAGTATATGTGTATCGGTTATTATCGAGGTATCTGTACGGACGGGTACCGGAATTAAAAATGACGGGACTATAGTACGTGTAGGGAATGGTCGATAGGAGGAAAAAAATTCCCTTCATTCTTTATTTTTATTTTTATGTTTTTTTCCGTTCCTACTGCATTTTCATCCGATTTTTTTCCATTCATAAGGATTCACCGATATTGCCTAATAACCCTTTTTCCTGATTTTTGTCTTTTTTGAATTTTAAAACCGTGGAAAAAAAATCTTCGGATATAGCAAATATACAGTGCGGTATGTACAGTGTGGTATCCCCCATGAACATAAAAGTGAAAAAGAATAATGAAGGAGATGAAAAGTGGAAAAGTGGAAAGTAGAAGAGGATTTCGTCTTACGTAAGATCTATTTTATCGTAAGTGTGCAGCGGGAGCAACACCCCTCGATGCCCTACAGGCTCAACGAATGTTCGATCAATTTTATCGACAGGTTCAAACACCGTCGTAGGAAACCCATCGTGACCCAATATTTTTTCTAACCACAATCAAAAAAAAAAAAAACACGGAAGAAATAACAAACGAAAAAATATGCGCCTGCAAGTTTCCATAATCCAAAGAACTGGAGTAGAAAAAAAAAAAGAATATCTCACGAATCTTGATCGTAAAGAATAAAAATGGGAAACTTTTTGGATACATTATTTTTTTTTCTTCTCACCTGTACGCCATTGATGAACCATTTGAGACGTGCAGCTGGAAATGATTTGCCACTCGTGCAATTCAATGCCAAAACGTCACCGCTAGCGTAAATTTTTTCTTCCCCAGTTATCAGAGGTCCGTCTTGCGGTAAGGCTGCAAAAAACCAAAAAAATAAATAAAAAACCAACGATGTACAAATTATTTATTTTCGTAGAATCAAATCGATCCGGTTTTACTTTTCTTCAATTCTCACGAACATTGTTTTCCTCGAGCTTATTATCATTTCGTGTCAGACAGTCGTTACAGTGTACATACACATTTAATTGGAATATCAAATCATTATTAATTCTTCGTCAAGGGTGAGAGCGGAGGATTGTATCGTTCGGAGAATTATATTTTTCATACATTCAGCGTATAAATTCAAATAAAATATAATTTTTCATCATCGATATTCTCCTAATTCTTGTAAAGAACTTATACGAGCGAAAAAGTGAAGCGAATATTTTCGTCGATTGGTTTGTACCTTAGGTAGTTATAGAGATTGGGAAAAAAAAAATCACATGTATATATAACAAGGATGGAAAGTGTTTTTCAAGATTGAAAGAAAAAATAATTAAAAAAAAAAAAGAACAAAAGGTTAAGAAACAAACTTTTCTTCTTGTTCTTTGCCACCGTGTTATATAATATCATGTACTTATACTCGTTTCGCGATTGTACGTGAAAAAGAAATTTTTTTTTTTTTGCAGAAGTCGCGGATTCGCAGTAGGTTTCTTTTTGTTTATTCATTTACTTTTTGTTTTTCTCAAATTTTTTTTCTTTTACTCACCTGACTCTATATATATATGCGCTTCACTTTTCCTCGTTACGCAGCCAACTTGAGAAAAGAGAAAAGTGCGTACACACTTTTTAAAGTAACATAAACCGTGCCTCTTCACCGTGGAAAAAAGTTCCACCCTTATATTGTGTAACTCTAAATTTTTGAAGGGAACTTTTTCCTCTTTCTTTTCGTTTCTCATTATTAGTCTTTGTTCCGTAAGTTATTCTCATTATCGCCAAAGTTAGTTCCGATGTTTTCCCGATCTTGACTATATCGAGGAGATATCAGATGGAATAAAAATGTAAAACAAATGGTGGTTTATACTCACATATTACTTCCATATGGGCTTCGCCGTGTGCCGAAGGAAAACTTGGAGCTTCCGCACTAACTTCACATCGATAAAGGCCGCTTGTACGGAGACCAACGTGCCTTAAATAAACTTGCTGACTGTCCGACATGTGAGACTGAAAAAACGAGAAAATTATTATTTATACTTTTGGTTTAGTTTTTTTTTTTTTAAGTGTAGCGGTCGACGAGGTTTGGTTTTGATAGGATTCCGGAACACTGAAATTAAATTTTGCCTCGAAATTTCACGCACATTTTTCTTTACGCCGTGAATCCAGCTCGTTACAAACATGAGAGTTTGAAAAAAAGAATAAACTGTTCGCGTGTATCTCCGGCAACTAAGAGGAAGTAATAATAATAATTACGATAATGATAAGCAGCTGAGGTTTAATTATACAAAATAATTTCATTTTACTCGCGAGCTCGAGTGTGCTGTGCAGAAAAACGATATCAAAGTTACCAGTTATTATATATCCTCTACAAACCGACCTCTACCTACTCACCTGTATAACATATTATATTTTTCACTTTCCTAACTGAAGTGGAAAATTGAAGGGGGAAAAACGATCAAATTTTTGCTTTCTCTACTAATTTTTTCAAACCTTTTTTTTCTTCTTTTTTACAGCGTCAAACTCGGGGTTGAATAAAACATTGAAATTTAGCGCACTTCAAATTACATACGTAACTTTTTAAATATATTATGCGGATGCTTTCTACGTTCAGATTTCTCGTGTGGTTTTTTTTTTTCTTTTTTACCTTCTTTTCCTTCCTCTGGCTACTTTTCTGCATGGAGTGGCGCGCGCGCGTATAGGGTGATCCGTATTGTACGAGGAATTTGATTATTTGGAAAATGATCAAATTGTTCGAGTCTATAAAGTTCTCACGTTTTGAGGGGAAACGAAAAATAGTGTGATCAGTTTCGGCGCCAATATTGGGCATTCTTATGCATAATTATCGAGGGGGTAACCGCTTGTGAAATACTTGGGACAGTCAATTTTGAAATGATATGAAATACTATTGGAATGCCCATGAAATGGTCTGAAATGGTATGAAATGTTTTGTTACAATATGTTTTGACCTTCAAGAACACGATTCCGTCAAGTTAATCAAGTTAGGAATAAATCCCATCGAGATATCTTCATTTTTTCACGTTTCGAAGCGATAAATTCGCGATAACTCGATCAATTTTATAGATAGATCAATTTAACTTGCAGATTCGTGTTCCTCAGGTCAAAATACGTCAGAAAAGTGTCCTACGATCGATTTTAAAAATACTTCATTTTTGGCCCAAAAATTGAAAAAATCCAAAGGGGTATACCTTAGATTTTTGTCGATTTTGGGGTCAAAAATCGACATTTTTTTAAATCGATGGTAGGACACTTTTCTGACGTATTTTGACCTCAGGAACACGAATCTGCAAGTGAAATTGATCTATCTATAAAACTGATCGAGTTATCGCCAATTTATCGCTTCGAAAAGTGAAAAAATGAAGATATCTCGATGGGATTTATTTCTAGCTCAATTTAGCTTGCAGATTAGTGTTCCTGAGGTCAAAATACGTAAGAAAAGTGTCCTACCATCGATTTAAAAAAATGTCGATTTTTGACCCCAAAATCGACAAAAATCTAAGGTATACCCCTTTGGATTTTTTTGATTTTTGGGCCAAAAATGAAGTATTTTTAAAATCCATGGCAGGACACTTTTCTGACGTATTTTGACCCCAGGAACACGAATCCATCGATCAAATTGAGCTAGGAATAAATCCTATCAAAATATCCTCATTTTTTCGCTTTTCAGAGCGATAAATTGGCGATAACTCGATCAATTTTCTAGATAGATCAATTTAGCTTTTGGATTCAAATTCCTGAGGTCAAAATACGTTAGAAAAGGGTCATACGATCGATTTAAAAAAATGTTGATTTTTGACCCCAAAATCGAGAAAAATCTAAGGTATACTCCTTTGGATTTTTTAAATTTTGGGGTCAAAAATGAAGTATTTCCAAAACCAATCGCAGGATACTTTTTAAACGTATTTTGACCTCAGGAACACGAACCCGTCGAGTAAATCAAGCTAGGAATAAATCCCATCGAGATATCCTTATTAGTGGAATACTCATGAAATGGTATGAAATGATGTAAAATAGTTGTGAAATGTGAAATGGTTGGGACACCTATATGTTGAGTGGTTACCCCCTCGATAATTATAGTATTCTTATTGAACAAAATCAAATTTCATCCCGATAATATAAATCAACCATTTTACCTTCACAATTTTTAAACAAACATTTTTATGTGGTTGATTTTTTTGTTTCGACAAATTTTCTAGCGCGAGTCAAAGCGTTCGATACCTGAGACACCCTGTGTACGGGAAAACATGTATTATGAATATTCAAAAATCTATTTAATGAACATATATATTTTATATAGTAAAAATCTCGGTAAAAATATACAAAGTTGTTCTTCAATTTTCTGCAATCACGGGACGTTTATTCGTTGGAAAATTAGCCGGCTTGTTAAACCAGAAGTCGCATAATAGTACCAGGACTCATATCGGACGTAGAGAGAGAATTTAATTTGTTTTGACTTTCAGTGAAAAATGTTGTTTTTTTTTTTCATTAATTTTGTTCGTTTTATTTTCTTTGTTCTTCATCGTGGTATATACGTACTGCAAGTTATACGCCTGGAGGACTACGAACAACACGGTGCGCACTGCAGCCGTATTTGGTACAAATAAAATATTCAGTTGAGCTTCAACCGAGTAAATTGATTCTCAGCATCTGCTGATCCTGCAGCAGCATCAGCCAACAGATACTATTCCGAAGCTATATATATTCATTCGATTCTAGTACTCCTGTACATGCCACTCAAGGATTAATTAATCTTTCAGGATTTAAACGTCAACTTGCAATTTCGCTATGACCTTATAACTATTTAATATTTAGCTATAGCCTAATGGAACAATTCCTCCAAATAATACCGTAGAATAGAGGATTTTTTAGTGCGATAAAAATGACAATTATAAATAAATAATTGACGAAAAAATTTAGAATTCTAAGGCTATAGCATCTGATTTTTTCGATTCTGGGGCCAAAAATTTCAAGCTTAATACTTTGTGGACTTCCAGTAATTCACTTTTCTCATGACCTTTAACCGCAGATAAAGCTTTGCTAATTTTTTGCTCGTGATCGAATTTCATATCTCATCAGCTGGTCAACTTTTCAGGAAAGGATCACATGATTTTCACATGATGGACATATTATAATATTGTTCAGCGATTTCGGAAGAGGTCCCTTTGGAGCTGTTATATACTTTGTAGTACGACGGATTGGAAACTATTGAAACGAAACATGCGTATAAATTTATAGTGCGTATATGTGATGTACATATCTAAAATACTCGCATAATATGTATACATGGTTACATTTACAGGTGAATAATTCCAGGAATAAACCGTGTCATCGGTATTACATGATGTAATGTAAGATATATAGTGCATGTCATGTAGCGTTGGCTGACCTAACCCAACAATGTTCATTCTACCACGAAACGCGATGAAAACGGAACGTTAGTCCGACCGTATAACGAAGAGCATTTATTCTATTGCTTCGAATGATTTTTTTCAATCGAATAATGATCGATAAAAATTAGTTGGCTCAGAAATGAAATTTTTTATACATTTAGCTAATGAAATTTGAGATCCTGGTTCGGGAGATGAAAATTATACCGACCTCGTACATATATCACTCTCCCTTTCCTCTGGATCGATAGGGTGGATTTTATTAATTACACCGTCTTACTTTTTAATGACGAATAATTGGCCCTCCTGAATCGATGTGTTTCAGATTTATAGTTTCTTTTATAGTTTCGGATAGACGGGGTTTTGAGGGGGGAAAATAGTAGACACACAGAATGAAAGATAGCGGTGACTATATAACAGGGGATATAGTTCAAAAGAGTTTTCTAGAATACATAAATATAGTAAGAATCGGAAGACGGCCCCTAGGGAGGTAAAGAGCTGGTTGAGTTAAAGGAGGGAAAATAGGAGAGTAAAAATGGTAGTTGGGTAACCTCCGGATGGTTTTGTTGGAGGACGAATGTAACTTTCTTCAGAATTTAGTGATCTAGAGAATTGTCAGGCACACCACGTAGGAGTCATTATGTCTGTCGAGCGATGCTGGTTCCCCGCGTTCCATAGTTATCCATTTCTCTTCCCTTTTTTTTCCTCCCCATTTCCCCCCGTAGGGGTACACACCCATCGCCCAATACTCGCCGCAGCGTTGCAGCGGTGAAATTCAATGGGTTCGGCTAGCCAACTGTCTTCGTTAGTTCGAATATATCCCGCATAGGTATTATACCCAGACATATACCTGACTGTATTATACATAGATAGAAATTCACCTCCCAACGGTAGCGCAACTGGGATGGAGTTGCACCAGATAAGTTGGATCGTTCTACACCCCTTATCGTACACTACTTTTACCCTCCTCCTTCCTCCCTCTCCCCCTACTTTCACCCCTCTTTCCAACTCTCCTGCCCTTTCGAAAGCTTCAGGTACACGGAGTTCGAGCTGCTGCTGCTGCTGCTGATGCTACTGCGCCATAGGGTATGCGGTGCCAACCCATCGGCAGCTACTACAGAATGGGCACTGGAATCGCCTTTGATCCGCATCTGACTTTTATAACGAGGCTAATTTTCCTACTATTTCTATCCTACTCCAATACCTGTCTATATCTACATAGAAATATTCGATTTCAGAGCTCGAAATAAATGGCGTCGCTGGTCGTGATACGATTGAATTGAAAAAATGAATATTATTACGTTTTAAAGAAATAAAAAAGAAAAAAAAAATGGAGAAAAAGTTACAATCTCGGGAATTGTTTTTTTCTCTAGAATATTTAACGCGAGCTTTTTGGTGTTCGCGATAATTTCAAATTTCGAATATTAAATTTAATTTATTTCTCCCCGTATATTAAATTCAGCGGATAGTTTGAATCTAACTTTATGAAGTGTTGATCATAATATTATAATATCGAGCTTCATGTAATATATCTCGCAGAAGCTTCTCATGCACGTGAACGGTTATAACGTGGTTTCATTTTACAACTCCGAAATAACCGCGCGTCGTTTTACCTAGTTTTCTAGTTATATATAATGCAGCTGCATATAATTTCTACGTTATTCGGACACGTGTATACCTATGTATTCGACTTGAACTTTTCTGTAGATATCACGTGTACGGCCCTCGGTTAAGTTAACAAATTTTACAACTTTGCTTCCATTTATACGAAACACGCATGCGTGTATAATTTGGTAAACCTTATGCACGTATATATGGTGGACTATAAAACCGCAACTTTACACTATCACAATTACAAAATGAATAAAACTTTGTTACGTGTAGATACATATGTGTCCATATATACACGCAAAACCAGATTGAGTTATACTGCAGAGTTGCAAGTGGAGTTTATATATATACGAGGTACATGTCCCAAATTTTCTGGTCTAAACTTTATACTGGAAAATCTGCGGACGTTATATAGTGACGAAAAAAGATAGTAATGATAATTTTCTGCAAGCTCCTCTGCACCTTTTGTGTTATTACATTAAAAAGAAGTGCAATAAATAACAAAGTGCACGAAAGCTCAAAACATGGGTTATACTCCTTGATTTAAAGCACATAGATGAATCCACAGAGGTATTTAGACAGAGAATTTGAAAAGAACATATTTGAGCTTTCGTAGGAAAACCACATCCAGTAAGTTTCCTATTCCAGATTATCCGCTCGGAATAAACTGTGGGTACAAACACGGTTACCCACATAGTGAAAAGCGCGGAAAAACATATACTGTAGACGTATATGTATACAGAAATAGAATGCGGACGTATATCGAAAAGCGGGAGTAGATCGTTGCGAGCTTTCGCTCGGATAAACCGTTAGTCGGTACTGCGTACATTGAGGGCGGGTGAGTTCGAAGATTTCTCGAGAAAATGGAGGCCACACATCAGCGGAAGAGGTATACTTTGTCTGCCCATTCCCCCTTACTTCCGATTCTATCCTACTACACCATACATATAGTTACTGTGTACATATACCTATACAGTGACTAGGCAACCCCCAACTGATCGACTTCTTATTGCACAAATTTATCTTGTAATAGGGAGCTAAATCTGTTACGGGCTACTTGTCAGAGTTCAAATATATATACCTGTACATATACATGTACCCTGTATACCTGTTCGCATTCTCTCCCACTCCATGAAACCCCCCTACCCTGCACTTTCCCCCACATCGTCCTATCACCTTTTGCACTGATATTGATTTGTATTTTGTGAACGCCAATGTAATAAAAGCTCAACCCCTACTGCAATTTCTCATCGCTGCAGTGCTGCGAGCTCAAATTTTTTTTCATCTCAAGGTGACTTCTATTAGATTTGTCAGAACTCCGTGAAAATCTTCTTTCACCCAGATATGAATTAAGATTTTTTGATTTTAAACGATGACTCTAGGCAGAAAAAAAACCGGATGAAATAATAGAAAAAAAAGATCGAAAAAAAATGGATGACATTTGAATACAAATTCCAACTGACCTTTATCCAATAAAAGTAGATTGGTTGATTTAGTTTCGATCAGTTACAATAGCTGTGGCGATCACGATGGGAAAGGGGGTATAGATGCGATAGGAGGGTGAATTTATTCAATTACGTAGAATTAAAGTGTTCCCTAATGAATTACCGAATTATGGTATATCGCGTGGGAATTTGAAAATGGCTGATATAATTATTAGAGTGTGAAACTCGGTGTAACAATATAGTTGCAATGGTGTATAGGTATAATATAGCGTATATATATATATATACATAAATATTAGGTAGATATTATTTCAGAAGTCTATTTGAAAAAACAAAAAAATTGTTTCGTTCGCAGCAACATGGTTCAAAAATAATTTCCCTCGATTCGTTTAGATTTCTCTATAATTTTGACGGATCGTCGATCGCTCCAGTTTTTTTCGTTGCGGCTGAAGTGATCGAGCGAGTAATCCGTTCAGGTAAGCCGTAATGGAATGAATTTGAAATTCGCATTTAGTGAATATAACCAAATTCCCTGTACTGCACAGTTAACCGCGGAAAAAGTGTTAGTAGAATTCAAAAAAAGTGAAAAATCAAGAATAGTTCGAGACAAATAAAAAGCAACAGTAAATAGAAAAAGAAAGAAAAAAAAACAAGACATCAAAAAAACCAACCGAAAAATCTAACGGAAAGAAGAAAAAAATAATAGAAAGAAAAAAAAAAGATTTAGCCAACGATAACGGTTACGGTTACGAGAGTGCGGGGAAAAAAAGTACGGTGACGGTGATAACCGTTTCACAGGGACAACCCTAGGCGGCAGTATTTTTTTTTCCTCTACCTTTTTTCTTGGCTCTTTTTTTTTTTCTCTCGTCTTATTTCGACCCCGGATACCTTACAAAAGACAGAGGTTTCCACCTCGGTTTTCTCTTCTTTTTTTTTTTTTACTTTTCATTTTCTTATTCCGTCTTGACTCGACTTGAGTTGTTGGGATTTGCTGTTTTATTTTTTCCTTCCAGTTTTTTTTTCTTTTTTTTCTACTTCATTTTATTTTATTTCATTTTATTTTTATTTCTATTCTTCTCCTCCACTTTTTATTCAACTTCTTTTTCTCTAGTCTTTCAGCAATTACTCTGAGATCAGGAAGTTCTTCGCTCAATGCGATCACCGGCCACGGCCACCTCATAGCTGCCTTCTACATTATATATATATGTATATCTATACCTATTGCCGAAACGATTTCGAATGTTGACTTTTCACCCTTATCCAATCCCATCGGAAGTTAACAACCCTCTCTTTTCTATCTACACCCCATGTATATCTATTTGTACATACGTGGTAGATCCGATTGGAAAATTTTCGGTTTTCACGCACGCGAGGATCATTTTTCGAGTTTTTCTTTCCTTTTTTTCTGAACAAAAAAAAAAACAATTCTGTCGCAGAGATCTTTGTTTTTAAATTTTTTTTTTTCAGTCTCTGCCGTCTTACGATTTCCAAACGATTTCGAATGATATATATTTTTTTTTTTTGATTCGGAAATTATATTTTGTTATCTAATTAACGAAATAAATTTTTCACGCAAACATTATGCAAGCACGAAACGAAATTTACGATCTTTCTTTTTTTTTAGAATAAATTGCATCGGTTTCAACTAATGCCTAGGCCCTCGGGCTTGGGGGTGAAAATTTCTAAATTAAAATCCCATACGTAATTCATTCAGCGCACGTAGGTATGTGAACGTATGCGAATTTGTGTGCGTGAGAATTCTATGTGCAATCGAAATAAATGCCTAATTATGTGCACGTATTTGCAGTATATGGTAATTATTTAGTACGGTTATATATGCAGAGTGATTCGACGAACTGATCTCTAAATGTAGCGCGATCTAGGTGGGGGTACTAGTTTAACACAATTGACCTAATTACTCTTCAGTAGATAGGCATGTACGGCACGTATTATATAGTTCACTGTTGTTTTTACTATTTATCTATACAACCGTATGTCTACCTCAGCTGTTCATGTTGTTTCATTTCTATATTATGTATAAATGCGGCACGCAAGCCTCGTTTCGAGTATGGCGTACACCCGTATTATGCAGTTACTTTTTTGTTCCGATAACCCGTTCACGAGATCACTGTATAATTTAATGAGAAAGAAAAAAAAATTATACGAATTTTTCAGGAGCTCAATTTTCAGTCTCGCAATTGGATTAATTAGAAAAAACATGCAGGTGGTTCACCAGAAGATATCGATACATCCGAATTTTTTTTCTTCCAAAAATAGGATTGAGAGTGTATCGGAAGAAAAAACTCGTTTTGAAACCTCAGCGAAAATATAAAAGCGTCGGAAAAGCTTGCTCAAATTTGAAGAAATGGATTTTCATCTAAGTTTTTGCTCTCTATTCAAGAAATCTCCGTTCGATACAAAAAAAAAATTAAAGTTTCGAAATTCATGGTGTACAGGATTGTGCAGGAGAAAATTTGATTTTTCCATTTATGGAAATGTCATTGAGAATAAATTAAACAAATGAGAATATAATTGTATTCGATAATAAAATATGATTGTATAATTGACACGCGCGATTACCACGCGGATTGAGATAATGAATTCCACTATCCGTATATGAATGTAAAAAACAAAAATTCATATCTCCGTTTTTTTTGTTTTTGGTTTTTAAAATTTTTTTTCTGCGAGAGAACGAGATATATAGAAAGGGTTCTGTTTTATCGGAATATACGCTGTTGACGGGAATTATATCTGCATTGTGTTGGTATGCTTAAAGCTTACTCAACATCCAATTACCGGATCCCACAGGGAAAAGAGGATTTTTCCTCTCTAGGTACTCCCACATTTTCTTTTTCACATATACTTTTTTTTATTTTTATTTCTTTCCTGTTTTTAAAAGAATTTTTTTTTTCTGCACATCGTATTTATGTATTTGTTCGTTTATTTTTTAATCTGTTTTTTTCTATTTCATTTTGTTCCGTTGGGTTTTTTTATTCATCCCTTTTTTTTCCATCCACTGAATTTTCATTCATTTGCTACTGCGTGTGGACCAACGTAGCGAATAACGAAATTGAAAACCACATCCTTATACGTATTTGCTTCCTTTTTTTTCAACGTTTACGACTCTTTGGTATAAAAAGAAAAAAATCCTTAAACTACTCGAGAGTTTCATTTCGATTATAATCTAAAATAGATCTCGCGATGTGTGTGAATAATTGTTATCGATGTAATCGTGATTAAATTCCGTTTAAAATTAATAACAAAGAAGCCGCAAGTGTCGGGCACAGGTTATTGCGTACATAACGCGACAATCTCAACACACTCTACGGAATATTATTATATTACACATGAACCTTCGCCGCAATTTACTTGTGTGAAGTTTCCGCTTGGCACGAAGAGAAAGGACGTTGAATTTAACCTTTGACGCAACAAACGATCGGCTCGACACCCCCTTTTCTCTCACCTGCATGCCGCCGCGGGTGAGAGAAAAAAAAAAAAAAAAACACGCTAAGGGTTTTCTATACACAGGTTATACACCGATCGTCGTAGGTCGCAATCCTAGGGTCAAAGGTCATCGGGATAAATTAATTCTCATACCGAAAAGTAACGCGAGAAAAACTGAGCGATGGAAAACGATCGCAATTTTTTGTTCGAGATCAGAAGAAATTACCGATGTGTTAAAATTTAGTTTGCGATGGTCAAGTTTGAATTGGTCAACCCGATGCATAATATAAATCTGGAAAGCGGATGAATGGACACTCACGTCAACTTTCACCCCTTCAACTTGATAGCTATGCTGGCTGGGGTTGCCCCTTGGCACGTATCTGTAGAACTCTTCGTGGTCCTTGTACCAGGTTACGGAGTATAGTTTGCCTAGGCCCAAGTCGTATCTGTAAACACAAAGGGTTCGAAAAGGGTTAATCCACATTGAATCGTGAAATTAATTCCGGAGACAAAGTCTGCCGCTAATCCAAAATCCTCCGTATAGTTTTCTCCAAATATTATATTCCATAGTGCGCACGATATATTACTGTAGAATATTTGTGTATCGTCGCTCAAAATTCCGACGTACTGAACTTTTGTGAAAAAATTCAAGTCCCCGATTATTGCTATCATTATTATCGATATTATCATTATCAATCTCGACGGTTTCACAGTTTCGTGACCCACGATCCGATCGATGAAAGATATTTCATTTTTAGCTGAAATTTGCACTCCTAAATTCGCCATAACGTCCATTAATGACTTATCCATGTTTGATCTATTTCCGGAACGTGGAAAATCAACGCGACCTCATTTCATCGATCAAAAATCTGTATGAGGTCGCAGAAAAACGAGAAAAGAGGATGATGGATAGAAAATTTAAAAAAATCATGTATATTTTCTGCTATTTAATTTGATTTGTTTCTTTTTCGATTTTTCTGTTCCAGTTTGACAAAAATTCATCACCCTGAATTCGATTCCCTGTATTTAGTTGTTTTTTTTTCACATTCACAACTAGGGGATGATATTTTACCGATTATGTTTCTCTTGTATTATAACGTTCGAGGATAAGTTTCGAGGATCTCCAATATCATAATTATTATTGTCACTATTATTATGATTAAATTTGCGGTTTTCAACCCTCGAGAGAGATCGACGTTGGTAACTGCATATATGTGTATATATATTACATAGCAAGTGGCAAACAATATATTGTATGTGTACATACATTTGATGCCGGCTATATGCATGCATACCTCATTGAAGTACCTATATATCGTTTGTGTAAATGAAGGACACATGCAGAGGTATATTAATCAAGCAGAAATTCGATATACATCTAAATACTTGCATATATATGTATATGAGTTTGTATGATCACCCCTCTAACATTCGTACAACGAGATGTAGCATGAAATAGAATCTTCCTTTACCGTTGCACGCAGATATACATAGGGTGGATTCCGAAACATTCTGAGGCGTTAACCTCCCGCGGGAACATCCTTCGCGTCTGAACGTTCCATGCCCACCAGCCCCCAAAAACTCATACCACCCTCCACCGCTCCGGACATGTAATATAGGTCTGAACATCTCTACATTCGAGTATCCTGTACACATACATACCATGTACACCAATATATCTTTGACACATTGCACCCCGTATGAATAACAATACAATACCGTAAACCACCCCCCATACAACGCGTCACGGCTTTTGTGCGTATATATTATATAGGTATGTATTTCGATGTATAAATACATATATATACACGGTACATGAGAAGGAGGCGAAAGACGGAATGCGGATGAAATGGGCCATGCTTATACAAAAACGTTTCCCAATACCAAAAACAGCTCAGCGTATTACGGATAAATTTTTTTTTCTCCCGTTTTTTCTCTATTCCAAATTCACCGAGATTTTATTTTTCTGTCGAACAAATGACGTATGTATTTGAAGCTCGAATTAAATGGTTTTAGATAAAACGATCTCGATATTGTAATAAAAATCTCGGTGGTTCGTGGAATATTTTCAAATACGTATAGGGTATATGTAATAAAATTTTCAGTACGACCGAGGTGGGCAGTAAATTGTAGGAAATCTTGGGATGAAAAAAAAGAAGATAGAAAAGAAAATCTTAGAATAAGAAAAAAAGAACTTGGAAAAAAAAAGAGTGAAAATCGCTGGCAATAACTGCACCGAGTCGTGACTACGTTGAATGGGTGGGAAACGAGGGTACAAAGGCAGTGGGTTCGAGGGAGGTATGTAGGTATCTGTAAATGTGGATAGGTGCTACCCGGCAAGTACGTGCTGTAAAATATACAAATGCATGTATATGCGCACGTGCCACAATATATATACATATGTATATGTGGGAATATAGATAATATGTATACTATATATGTGCCTATCTGCTGTGTATAGTTTATGCACGTGCATGTGTACAATTTCGTGCGAACTCTACACGAGAATTGATTTGCATCCTCCGGCTTATTTGCCGGGTCACATCCCCGGGGTAGTTCATCCCAGACCCTCAACCCCCTCATTCACCTTCATCCCTCCCTCTCCCCCGACCCTCCGCCCAACTCATCCGGCAACTACACCCTAAAACACTCCCTCATTCCCACCCAACACAACCATCAATTGATGAATGCATGGTATTGAAATACAACTAGTCGGTATTATACGCGGTGCATAAAGAGTTACTCGGTTTCACTAGTTATGCATGCATACCGCATAGGTGTTACATTTTTTTCTATACAAATACAATGTGCGTATTCGTGTATTTCTATAATATTGACGCGGTATAGACGCTACCGATAATAAGAGGAAGCATTGCAAATTTTTAGCAAGTATAGAAACTTCGGTTCAGATATTACATAGATTTTAGAAAAATTGTTAACAATAACTTATATAATAATAATTATGGTTAATAGCTCCTCCCAATCTCGGAGTTTGAAAAAACTCACCCCATAATTTGATCGATTACAAGAGCGAATTTCTTTTTCTCTGCCACGTTAGCGACAATGAATGAACGATATTTTGCACACTTTGTGAAAATCGTCCCCAATTTATTAACGAAAAACAAAAATCGTTTTTTTTTGTGTTCTTTTCTCTAATTTCCAAGATTTATCACGCGAAATATTCTATTCACATGTGGATATGTATGTACGTAAATTCGTGTATATAAACGTATACCTATATCTATTCATGAGGAATGATTATCCGGGGTTGGCTTTCACAGCCTCGTTCATTGCCGGGACGTACATAGCGTACCTTTAGCTAGCTTAACCGCAAACAATTTTGCCCCCTGTATTTGTGCATCCGAACACGTGGGCAAAAACGATGACGTACAAAAATATCTGTATACTCTACGTGCCGAGGTACGCACATAGCCACACGTCAGAGGTGAAACATTATTTCATTCAAAAACTGTTGCTTCAAACGATACGTACATATGCGTTGTACCTCGTACGTTACTAATGACGAGTATCCCGCAACCGAGCTTTGGTTGATTTTCGCAACCACACAGAATTATTTCGCACATCCGTTAAAAATTTTCAATAACTATTCACGTGTCAATAGACGTCGATTGGCAGGGAAAAAACAACATTTTAATCGCATTTCATAATCCCGAGGAAGATCTGTGGGAAATTGTCGTGTAATTTCGATATTCATAGATGATTTTTCAAAATGTGTTTTTTTTTTTTCGGTGGTCGCCAATTAAAACTCACAAAAAAAAAAAAGAAAAAAAAATTAAAGACGAATAAAAACGGTGGGTGAAAAATTATGCGTTAGGAGAGGGTTGAAAACTTATTGAGTCTATGGCAATCGAAGTGAACCAAGAGAACTAAAAATATAATAAGAATCATGATAATAATAGTAATAGACAATCGTACTGAGGGGGATGAGAGAAGAGAAATGCATTCATAATACCTGTACCTCTGGAGGGTGATGTGCTATAATATTAGAAATTGTCGCATGAATCCGTAGCCGGTGCTTAAGCACGTCTCACGGCTGGTAAAGCACCTTCTCTACCTTGGGTGCACTTTAATTAATATAAAACTACAACTTGTAGTTTTCATGTTAAGAGATAATACGCGTCGTCGGATACATTAATAGGATTAAATTACTTGCAATAATACAGTTCGAAATTTATTGATCTAGCTTTTTTTTTGATCCTCTACGAAATATGATTCAACGATTCGATCAGTGGTAATCAGCGATCAATTTTTTTTGGATCGATCAAAATTCATTTGTTAATAAAATTTTGAAAATCAAATTGAAAAATACACGATGCGAAGTGTCTAAGATTTTTTTCTGCCAGCGTAAAAAACTTTTCGAAAAAACAAAAAAATTTCAACAGATCGTGACTCAGATTTTTATAACTGTTTGGATATATTCTGAGAACATTAGAAATCTGATCAATCTCTCATGTCTGTCATATTGTTTTTTCTTTTGTTTCGAATCAATTAGTTGATTGAAAAATATTTTGAATCGAATAAAGAAAAAAGAAATTATACAGGGGTGATATTATAATTGTTTCAATTTTTTTTGTTTTCACCTCTTTTATTTTTCGGGGTGAGGTCCGAGCTTTGCCCTTTTATTATATTAACCTACGTGCGTTTTGTAATTCGCGTGCGTTTGAGCATCGGGAGGTTTGACGGACGGAGGGAAAACTGAAGGGTAACGAAGATCGCTTATAAAATCTTTCACATCATCGCGTACGTGCTTCGAAGTGGCGCGTGTTCCTTTCCACGAATATATCGTATACTGCGATGTATTAAAGTGGGTTGGTTGGTTCGGAAGGTTGAAGGTACATGGTGTGTACGTACATAACTTTTACCTACACAAGTTTACGCATACATATACATCAACTATTGCTGACGGTGTTGGTGCAGGCGCGGGCGGCCCGAAGATCATATAGATAAGTCGAGCCCCCACGGCTAAGAAAATAGTAAGTCGGGGGCGGGAGCTGCCAGAAGCAGTGCTGACGTCAAATTCTATGTATATAGGAATAATAAAAAATATATACGTATGTACATATGCCGCGACATGCGAATGTGCGGGTGCGCGTCATACAGAGTCGTACATTAAATTTGCCAACGGTTTTGTAGGCATCAGCCCATGGGGCGTTCGCAGAATTTCGAGGTGTGAATCTGACAGACCGCAGAAAAATCGTTTATATATTATAACACGAAAATCGTAGGAAGGGAAATAGACAGAGTAAAAGATAGAGAGAGAGAGAGGAGGAATGAGAATGGGGATTAATTTCCTTGAAAGACATCAGCCGCGTGGGTGCCTAGCTGTATACATATACAAAATACTAAGAAATCAACGTCTTATTGTTCGACTTGCAGTCATTTGGAAGGAATCGTTCTTGCGAAAATTTAATTGCGAAATACTAGCTGACGGCTAAGGCGAGCAAACCACCTGCAAAACGAGTAAGAAACAAAAAAAAACCTGCTATCAAAATTTTTTCACCTCGTTGGCAAAATACCGATACAATACATGACGTAACGTTTTCGAATGAGATCAAAAACCAAAAAGAATAACGCTCTATTCTCGTCGACGAAAATCTAACTTAACTTCGAGTGGACTGTGCTTGTTTTTCACAGGAACTGAAGATTTAGGTCAATTGAGGTTCGTCAAAATAGCTACAGCGTTTGTAATTCAATCAGAAAATTAGTCGCAGCTGACTGGAGCTCGCTGAAAATCCTGGCGAGAAGATGAAGACGGAGAGAAAAGGAAGAAAAAAAAAAGGAAAAACTAATCTGAGATAATTGTATCATAATTTAGAAAGACGCGATGCAGGTAGCGAGGGAAGGAAAATTATTATGAGGAGAAAGAATCCTGCTGCGCCAAAGATGAAAAGAAGAGGATGAGGATGTGACGGGAACGAGAAAAAGAGGATGCTGTAACGCAGCTTTCTACCCTTCTATGTACCACCGAGAACATCATCGTCCTTACTCTCTGCCCTCTGCTCATTCCATTTCATTTTTTTCTTTTCGTTTCGTTACCCTCCTCTCCTATCCATTCCATTCCTTTCCTTTCCTTTCCTTTCCTTTCCTAGCTCTGCGTCGTTCCATTTCGCGTACACCAACTGCATTAGCCGTATCCAGAAACGTTTCCAGAATTCGTAAAATAACCCGGTTTTCCTTTGGCAGCCGTAATACCAGGTACCCAACTTATACCACCAGCTGGTTGGCGGCGGTTTCAACCGGCAGTTCATATAGGTAGAAACCAGATGCTAGAATAGAAGCGGGAACGACAACGTCCGCAACTTTTTATTTATCTCTGAGCGTTTTATTTTTTCATTCGATTTTTCTTTCTTTTTTATTTTCACCCGATAGTATTCCGGCTGGAATTCGAGCATCGAAGGAGATGCGGACGATAAGTGCAGCAACTGCAGGAGATAAGGCGGCTTTCGCTCCGAATTCTCTCTTATGCCGACTTTTATACGTTTCATCGACACTGCACCAACACGCGAAAATTCCACCCCTGCATCGCACTTCCGTATAGTACAGATCTGCTACTGCGGATAAAATCCGTGATAAAAAAAAAGAAAAAATAAGGACAAATAGAAAAAAACAAATCGCTCGTGTCAAAATTCTGCAGTATAACAACGCGGATGCGGATAACGGAGACCTCGTTTTTTGATGAATCTCAAAACAAAAAATTCTCATGTTTTGAAGGCCCGAAATATTTCGACTTTCGTAACACACAACGATCATTACTCCTTATAAAGATTGATCGCCGATGATTTCTGTTTTTTTTAACATCGATTTTTTAAAGTAGTTACCTTTCTCCGTATAGTTTTGGTTGTTCATTTCCACGACTGTGCTTAAAATAATAATCTCATTTGTAGTTGTAACCGTTAATTATGAAGGGGACGTTACAGGGTGACCAATCAATCATTTTATCACCCTCTAGAACGCACGTACAATATCCCGTGCTCGGCAGACGTGTCTATAATGTGCATTAATGATCGCGTAATGCTGATTAGAAGGATTACAAGGACGCGTACAGCGTTTTCGCTGATGGGCACATCACCTATACACAAACTCGCGGTGATAGTTGTCGATTGAAAATAGATTATAAATTTGGTCCTTCCTTTTTTTTTCAATTTTTGTTTTCCGATCCATCCAAGTGGACGTTTATTTTTATTATTATTATCATTATTATTAGTTTCCCATAAAAAAACACCGAGCATCCAACAGGATAAAGGAAAAGAAGTATATAATAAGTATTAGAAAAAATGAAAAAAGAAAAACGAAAGAAAAAAAAAAAGTGTGTGTGTGTGAGTTGCCAATTAGAAGTTGGCACGTACCGTGGGCTGAAATTTCCCGCTCCAGCTGTGTTGTGTTTTCTTATCCCATTTCTCCTTTTTTTCCTTTCTCTCTTTTTATCTAGCGCTAGCTTTATTTCCCTCCCTTCCCCCTTTTTTCATTTCTTCTTCTTTTTCTCGGGGGTTTCTTTTTCTTTTCTTTTTTGTACTTTAATTTCTTTTTCATTTTTTTTTTTTTTTTTATTCTTTCTTTTTTCTTTATTTCGTACAAGTATCCGTAGGTCTAGCTTAATGCTTGAGGACGTAGCTAATGCATTAGTGATCAGGTCCGCGATACCATACTGTACGAGAATCAATGGGGATAATAATCAAGGAGATTAAGGAGGGATTAGAACTTGCTGGACGTTAGAATTAGTATATATATATATATATATGTGTGTATATACTTCGCCTAATTCTCTGACTCCTAAAAGTAGGTAGCGAACGATAGAAGTTCTGCTAGATCTAGGGGAAAGCTAAGGGAAAACGTGAAACGATGAAGGGTTATTAGGTATACACGAAAAACCGCATAATCTTCCTCCCAAAACGAATGAAAATTTCGATGTACATACTATTGAGCTCGTTTTAACAGGCAACCTGGATATTATAATAATTATTACAGTTTTGGGGAAATTAACCTACCCACTTTGTGTATTGAGGGAAGTTATCGGACAACTATTCAAACAGCTTTAGTCTCCACCCTCCTTTTTTTTTTTCCAACAAAGGATTACCTCCTGCGAGCTGCAGTCCGTTATTAGCAGAACGGATTGAGGATTACGAGCCCCCCGATCTAATTGCCTGGACAGAAAGATGGGGGAGAAAACGTAATACGCTAGACGACTTTTTAATCGAACCGATTTTATAATCTGTGGATAAACATACTATAATTATATTATTGTACGCGTAACGGGAGTACGTATCATTATCGAGAAAAATAATAAAGTTGTTCCAAAAATTGATAAATAAAAAAAATGACAGACGTCGATTTTCTTTTTGACGATCTTTGGATTTGTTAATTTGGTTGATCGATTTTCCGCTTTGCGTGACTTAAAAATTTCTTCTATTTGAGAAAATTAATATTCATTCTCATAAATGTTGGAGTTTCGGGCGAAAGGCAAGGTTTGAATATTCATAGGAACAGATGAGGACATGGAGATAAAATTCGTAGACATGTTTTTCTTCTGCGCTAGACCTCGTAGGAGTTTTCCCTAAATTTTGCCGGTCTAGCAAAATGTATAATGTGCATTTAAATAGATCACGTGGTACGATAGCCAAATATTCTGCAGCAAATGGCTGACGCATATCTTCAAACGATTTAAAATATCGCAAAAACTGCGTTTCACAAGGAGCTGGATATACACGTAGGTATAATACTCATGTACATTACATTATGTACACCTATTTACATATATATTATATACACACGTTCTATCATGTGATCGTAAAATGCGAGCTTGCAGTTGCAACGTTGACAAAATTTTTCACATTACCATAGGCGAAAAGAGAAGTATGTGAGAAAAATGGAAGGGAAAAAGGTGTAAAAGGAAGACTGTAAAGGGGTGTAGAGAGACCCATAGTGGATACAGATATATGTATAGCGTGGGGGGTGAAAACAGGGGATGGAAAATTAGGGGCGTTTGAATTCTAGTGGTACATCACCTCTTCACGGAGCTCATCTGCAAGCTCATGAAGTTCACGTGAAACTCACTACTTACTCACCTGCATTGCAAAAGCGCGCTTTCACCCTGTAACGTATACGGCGGTACGTTTATGTGAAGAAGTTTTACGGCGCCAGCTGAAACATAGAAAATAAAAAACGTTCAATTTTCAATGAATTTTTACCATCAGATTTTCATTTGCAGATAATTTTATTCCACTACATCTAATTGCGATTATATATCGTTGGTGAAAAACGCAGGAAGCTTTGAATTTTTCCTCTCGAACGAAAGTGAAAAATAAAATTCAATGAAACCAAAAATTTAACCGAGACAAAACTCATGGTTAGACGTTCCACATAATCTCTCCACGACGAAGGTATAAAAACGCATAAAACCTCCAGGACGGAAACAAAAAAAGAATAAAAAAATAAGGTGACGGAAATTTCATCCCTTATTTTCGATCGAACTAAAAATCGGATGAAAAAAAAAAAAAATTCCTGGTGTTGCCCTGTTCCGTTTTAACGTGAAAACAGTACGAAGGGGCGGGGGGGGGGGGGGGGGGGGGGTGCATACGCATCAACCCTTTATACGCGTGCGTGAGCCAGTCAAAAAGTGTACGAAAAATGTTAAACGTAATGAATAATGCAAAGGGGTTCTCCAGAAGCACGTACAAAGTTAGGGACGTATGTGCATTATACATATACTTATATACGTAGGAGGAACACCCTGAACATCCCTTAAGGCGATACGGGAGTCGAGCTAGTCGCCCTTACATTGTTGGTCTTACTGCTGCAGTAACTGGGGGGGGGGCAAGGGTAGGGAAGGGATGCTGTATTTGTGCACGAAAATAGCTGCGCAGGGTAAGGAAACAAAAAAACAGAAGGGAAAAAAAAAACTAGAAGAGGAGCTAAAGAGAAAAGATAAGTGGGAGCTGGTCCCTGAGCTGAGGAGCTGAGTTTACTTATTCACGTTGACATAACCCCCGTAGCCTTCTTCGTCTTACCTTCAGCTTTTGAAGGTACCGCGGCGTGGACTCGTATCGCTTTACATATATGTACGAAAAGGGTGCGTAGAGTTTGCGTTGGGGGTTGTAGATACCCTTGCTTATACGGTATTCAAAGTGAGCCTGAAATTCACGCGATCTCTGGATTCATTAGAACGTGATACGGCATGGTGGGGTAATTACATCGACCAGATTTTACTGAGATTATTATAATGTAATCTCTTATCTGGTGCGAACATGGTCGAGCTGAGCCGTGAAAGATAATGGATTTTCTCTGAACGGCACTGAAATTATTGCTAACTAATTTTTGGTCGGAAAGTAATTATTGTACTTTCGAACCGAGCGAGGTGAGTTTTTGGAATCCGAGGGGCTTCGTGTTGTTCACTCGAAACAATCAATCAGGAAATTGTTGATCTTACCAATGCGGTTTCGATAAATCTAAAGATCTCGAAGGGGATGATTCGACCACGTTTTGACAGAAATTGAAAATAGGGGTGTGACGGAAACAAGTTGAAAGGCGTACCGTATTTATCAGACCTCGGTTATTCTGTCTAACTCGTTGTCCGGGCAAAATGTCACTATAACGATAATCTTTTACCTCACATCTCGCCGCGTCAAGACCTAAAGGTTCTTATTGTTCAGAACGTAAACTCCCCCGATACTTGGCTTCGCCTAGGGTTCGACGCAACCCTCTTCAAGATTCTGTAAAACAGATATGAAAATTCTAGGGGCTGTTGGCTGTTGCCTGTTCGCTGTTCTCTTCGTTTTTTTTTTTTTTTTTTTCTCTTGCCCAGCATCAGCTGTCGGCTGTTGCCTCTTTCGATACCGAAACGTCCCTTACTTTTCACTTGAAAACCCTAAACTAAAATCTATGCGGGTTTGAAGAGAGCGCTATCCTTTTTTTTTCTTTTTTTGGTTGTCAACCTATAGTAGTTGACCTAGAATTTTTTATGTATGTAAAAAATGGGGTGGTATTTTTTTTTTTGTTTCGTTTTGTAGGAAGATGGAAGAGGAGAGGAGAGTTTGTTGAGTTTTAAATGGAATCGCATGTGCAGCGTTGGTAAACCGAGAGGGATAATAAATAACAGTTAGGTAATTATTGTGATTTATTCCCGAGAACGAGACGACCGACCCCTTGATTCATGGGGAGTATTAAATCGCATATTCAAAGCGTTCGATGTTAATTGCAAGTGGAACACGGAGCCCCAGTTTACATATATATAGGTATAGTTATACCACAATACACGTACCCACACCTCTGTGTTTGAATATTATACCAATGTATATCACGTCATATACACCTAACTATACCGGTAGCTATACACAAACTGTACCAAATGTCTAACAATGCATAGGATATAATATATAGTATATATCTATGTACATTCATCTATGCAAAGATCACTAAACACACACCCAATATTACAATATTCAGTCATGAAACTTGATCTATTAGACGTACGAAATCAAGGTGATCTTCAACAAGGGTATTTGCACATTCTAACGTATTCGATTAACGGATCTGCTCCCGATAAATGAGAGAAACTTTGCAGAAAAGTGCTGACTTTTATTTCAATCATTGAAAACCTTAAGAAAATTGTAATCGCGCTCGTTCACCCTTCCGGGCAACATGGGATTCTGCATAATATTTGTGGTCGTAACTTCAGAGTTTTTTTTTGAACGAAAAAAAAATCGTCGAGAAATAATGAAGACCTCGAAAGTACAGCGACATTTTTTGCTCTTCCTTGTAGCACAAGGATCTACAGTAAAAGTTAAAAATTCAAAAACGCTTTTAACAAGCCGGATCATCCCGAAGAAAAAGACCAACCAAGAGAGCAAAAGTATATCCATCTCGATTGAACGCCAATTATCCCCAGACATTTCCATCCAATTGATAACTAAAAAAAACCTTTCTCCAATGTAAACTACTTCGTGATCCAATTCATTAAAAAACAGGTTTTTTTTTTCTTATCCTTCCAGTTTTCTCAAGCTCTAACCCCGTATAATAAAAATTGTGCAGCCGAATCCGTGGGATGGAATTTGATCTTTAGTAATCGCGACGGGGGATGGGAAAGTGAAGCCGGGAGAAGCTCTCGAATTAAAGCATAGTCTAAGCTAGAAGCGGTTAATTGCTGTCGGATTGACCTTAATTAGTTATTCAAAGATGTTTTCAAAGTTTGTGGTCGAGGTAGGAAAGTCAAGCTTGGACGGCCAAGTCTTCGGTAACGCTCTAGTTTCGGGGTCGCAATTCTGAAACCGCCACAAAGATATGTAAGCAAGCTTTGCAAGCTCACCTTCTTAACCTCTCTTCCCTCTGCTCTTCAACCTTAAGGCGGTCGGCTTCTCACTACTTGCCTCGGTCGAGCAGTGGTGGTCGTTATTGATCTTACGACGTTGATGTGTACGAGGTATATACATATCTGTACGTTTACATATGTATTTATGATACACATACATGGATGTAAAGAAGACTGCTTTCGCTGCGCCTTATATTTGTGTGTACAAACACATAGGTGTGTATGTGTGGGGTG
Organism: Athalia cordata; assembly: GCA_963932425.1. Taxonomy (NCBI): domain Eukaryota; kingdom Metazoa; phylum Arthropoda; class Insecta; order Hymenoptera; family Athaliidae; genus Athalia; species Athalia cordata. The sequence continues at coordinate 7,221,765 of OZ010627.1, forward strand.
AGCTTTACGAGGTAAACTTTTCTTTTCTCAGGCCAGAAGAAGAAAGTCGAGTGTCTTGAACAAGAAATAAGAAAGCGAGTAGGTAAAAGTAAAGGAAGAATAGAAGGAAGTGCCGCAGAATATACTGGGAAAGGAAAGGAGGAATATACAGGAGGCCACTCGGAAACTCCCTATGTATAACGGGCGAGCTTTGATGCAGAGTTAAATGGGCTTTGTAATAAAACGTGGGAATTTTACTTTTTTACACTCGCTAAAGTAAGGAAACCAACGATTTATCTTGTTCAAAAATAACTGCCCACCAAAGAATTAATTCCATCGGAATATTATGCAAAGTAATAAATGACGACTTCATCCAAAAGCTGAAACGGACCTTCATAACCCCCAGGTTCATCGATGACACCGTTAAAACTGATCAACTGATTAATTAATGAACTAACGAGATCGTGCCGCAAGTTTATGGTTGAATAGACGCGTATGAGGCTCGCATAATTGTGACATATTCGAACGCATTATAACGCTGGAAATATAATTTAACGCCCAATGGTACTCGTGTATTTTGATCATATTTTAGAAATCCACGGATGCATAAATTGACAAATATCAAGCATTGCTTTGTGAGAGTGGTAAATAGGGGTGGTTAAGCGTAGTTGATGCAGCCACGTGTTTATTGCAAAACTGCAGAAACTCCCATATACCATCATCCCCAGTAGAGCTCTCACGTAAATTCAGTTTTCAACTTGCCCCCGTAGTAATAAATGTCTAAGGTCGCTACCTCGTTGGTACACGTCGCGTATACATTCGAAAACTCGCAGCTCCAGATTCGTTCGACCACAAGTATTGAACATAAAAAGTTTACCGCAGTTCTGATTTCCGTATAAAATTTGCCAACGTTAAACCCTCGAAATTTCTCCAAAAACTTACCTACCGCGCAGTAATCAACCACTCGAGTATAATTTTATTTTTTGATACACGTATTTTCAAGCATCGAAAAAAATCGTTAAGTCACGATATATTCAAATCGTTTCCGATGCCCGTCGATAAGAGCCTACCAACACCACCCACGCTTCCACGTATAATACCTCGACTAGAAAAAACAAAAACTAAAAAAGAATAAAATAAAATTTATCAACCCCTAGCGTTATCTCACGCGAGAGAATGACCGCGGGGGTTGGTCTATGAGCGTCCACTGTGGTTAATATAGAAACGGCGGGTATAATTTAACCCCGTAGAACTCTACATAAGGTACAAGCGGTGTAAGGTTAGAGCTAGAGGGTAAGTGGCAGCCAGTAATTATTGATAGATATGTCAAGTTTAATGAGATTATAATTACAGCTCATAGACATCTGCGAGGGGGAATGGGATACATTGGAACGTGTGGAGTGCGGAGGAGTGGTAGTGGTAGAAGTAGTGGTAGCCGCTCGTTTTTCCCTTCTAAGATTATACAGATACACGTCATACCTATAGCCAGTGGAACAGCCGTTCATTTAACCTTGCCCGAGCTAACTGCAGACGTCTTCGTACTCCCTGAAGACGGTAATCAGTCTGATCTCTCAATTAAATTACATTTAGGCTCTTGTCTGGTTTCTCGGCCGTGGAAATTTACCCGGAATTATGATGCCCGGGGTAATCTTAGTAGCGGAATAAGAAGAAGAAAAAGAAGAGGAAAAAGACGAAGCAAAGGGTGGTGGTTCGCGAGACCGTTTCGAAATCTCTGCTCCATAAGGCGGTTTCTGCTCTTCTCATCCTTTGCTTCGAGAACCGCAACATCTCTTCTATTCGATAGAAGCGTTACCACACCCCCGCAATTTCACACATGACTAACCAACATCTGGATTATATATTATTATATATATTCCCACTTTTCGAGCACTGTCAGCCGATTCTACTAGTAAAATTTTATTCAAAAATCGTTCTCGTTTTATCAACGTCTGTGCATAAGGCGCGTTATACCCGCATCGATTTGTGAGAGAGAAAAAGAAATACTCTCGGTTACAAGTAGAATGAAATTTATTGTGTAATAACTTTTACGTAAGAGGTGTACATGCTTTTGTCCATTGTTAGGTGTTTTAAGTCACAGTGAGAAACCGTAGAGTACATGTAAACTTACATCGGTAGCAGTTTACAGTTGGCGACATCAAATTTTCACATTTCTCAAGTTATTCAATTTCTGAGGAGCTTGCAGAGATTCTTGACTTTTTGTTAACAAAAAAAAATTTCTTCTCGTGCAAAACGGTTTGTTGAGTTGTGTAACAATCTCGAGGGTTCCGTTAATATTTGAAACAATGAATATTGTTACATAGAAAGAAAACCCGCACACTCACCGTTTTATTATTACAGTTTTTTTTTTTTTTTCTTTACCTCGTCCGGGCAATTCGCTTATTTATGTTGTTAATTTCACGTTGTTAAAACAATGTTGGCGTAAAAAGCTTGAGTTACTTGTTCCAGCTGTTGTACGTTGTACGTTACCCCTTTGACCATCGGTCGACGTAACACGCATGTAATATACGTATGTAGAGAGGAGATGAGTAGATGCATGTTACGTACATTCGGAGGTGCACGAATACATGTTCGGAATTTCGTCATCCACATAGTTGTGGCTGGAGGGTTCCGGCGTTACAATCCGCGCTGTATGTGTTCAGTACTATGACAATTTGCGGTTTACCGCGCCACGATGTCACATTGGGTTTACGTTTACTGTTTAGCATTGAAACGCGGTCAAACGGGGCGTCAGGATAGTATTCTAATTAAGCCTGACGTCGGTCATGGAAAACCGCAGTAAACAATTCATCGATTTTGCATATCATGGGCGATGCGTTACCCGCCCAAAATTTCCCTTCGACGTGAACCAACTACCTGCAGTTTTCAAGCCCTCCTCCGTCGTAAGACTTACAAATTTATCCTTAAAAGCTCGAAAACTGTGTGCAAAGCTTTTCGCACACATATTACGCCGAGAAACACGTTAAACGTGAAAGTACCGACTTAAATATTACACGAAAATAGTCTGAAGCCCCTAAGGGCCGAGGTGTGACGAAGCGAAACTCACGGCACTGTACTTCATGTTAACGGTTGATGTTAAATCGCGCCGAAAAGCCGAGAGTGGAATAAGGTAAAACATTTTTAATATTTTCCGCACGGTGATCATCCCTTCAAAGTTGGTGGGCAAAAAAAAAAAAAAAAATGGATACGAGAGGAGCAAAAAGAAGAAAAAAAAAAAAGAAATACTAGGGGAAAAGTGGAGATGTTATATTTCTTGTTTTGAAATATTTTCTGGACGCTGCTCTATAATCCTTTGGGACTAAACCGCTACCGCGCGTCAACTTCCGGTTATACCTTTGTCAATCATAATATTCGAGCAACGGATTTAACATGGGTATAACAGGAAATTCACCCTTCGCACCAAGAGCAACCATACATAAGAGTCGATAGGACTTTTATTCAATTTTCAATAAAGTTCGTACGCTGTGCCATCTGAATAGCAAAAAAAAAAAGAGTAGAAAATGAACTAAACTTTACAGTCCAGATATCAGAAAACCAAAGCTTCATAAAACGTGAAATTACATATTCATAAAGTCAAACAGGAAAAAGTTCGAGTTAATTGGAAATAAATTTTACGAACCGAGCTTCTTTTTACTGTATTTTCGTTTTTTTATCTTTTTGTTCTACTAGAAATTATTCAGCTGTTAAGTTTTTCTTTTGTATTTCTTTTAGCACGCCCGTTAGCGCGTCTTTTTATCCATTGTTTTCCTAATTTCGCGCCTCGGCTTAAAGGTTTACGGGGATTTGAGGAAACGCAAATTTCGCCGTATCAACTGGTGCGTAATAATATTTTACGTTACAGCAGCGTAATTTCATTCATCACCGCTTAACGTATGTCATTAAAGCTACGGTGTAACGAAGGGGTTAGAATTTCTGAAAACCGAATTCGACAACTTTAATGACATTTGGGACTGGGACTTGAAGTTGGTGCAGTCCCGTTGGCCCGACCGACCGCACAAAACTTGTACGTTTCATACACATGGGCGAGTTCGCGTTATCTGAACCGCTTTTATCCTGTCCACTTTCGCGAATATTTCTTTTTTTTTTCCATCATATTTTCAAAGTTTTCAACACCGATCATAAAAGTTGTCGGTAGCGCGAAGAGGAAAAAAAAAGACGATGGTGTATAATTGCCATTAATCAATTTTTCCAATATAATTACGGAGTATATGATAAAGAATTATTTCCAATTACCGATGTGCTTCCTCATTTTGTTTAAAGGACGTTTTCCACTTTACTTCTTTTTTTTTTTTTGCACAAGCTTCGAGCGAGAGCGAATCTTGAGATCATTAAGCGCGTTAAAAAGTAGAACGAAAAAAAAAGAAAAAGAGAAACTTTGGTGAGTTTTTGAACCGAGCCAACTTCTGATAGTCTTACGATGTAAAGTTGACGCCTGATGTGTTCATTACACTCGAGGCCAGAAGAAAAGAAAAAAAAAAAGAAACTGAATAAATAAAAAGTAAAAAAACTTTCAAACTAATTCCGGAAATAATTAGAAAAACTGCAGTCAAAGCGTTAGCTTTGTCATCCGATGGTTATTCCGGCAAATTATTTACAAAAAGTAGATGAATGAATAGGTGAATGAAAAATGAATAGAAAAAATTTAAAAAAAATTGAGATAAAAGAAGGAAACTAACAGAGTTAATATTTTTATTCAAAACTTCTTCTACTCCTTCTTCTTCTTCTTTTTTTTTTTTCTCATTTTTTAATCTCGCGGAATAAAAGCGCAATAAATCCAGGGTTAAAATACAGCTGTGACCGTTAAGAAAAATGCGATACGGCAGAACTGCGGCACCGGGAACTTCATGCATAAAGATACCAAAATATGGTTAATTTACGCACGGCTGTATATACATACCTTTTATATACCGAGGTAAGTATATATAAAAGTGCGGTTGAAATTACGGGAAACGACCTCGTTTCATTTTCATTAATAACTACCGTTTGAGACTGCTTCTTATTCTCGTATATAATTAGAGAACTATATTATAAACGCCAACATGTATATATATATATGCCCTTGATATCAGTGAATATACATGAACAACCGTGAGAATATTCGTCCATTTCGGTGGAGATTTATTTTATTTATCTTTTTCTGTCCTCTTTTTTTTTCAAATTTTTTTCCAGAATCTACACATCTTTGATATGATTTATCACGATAGCTTCATAAGTTGAATCGAGTCGGAATCGAGCGTAGGTGTAAAATTTCCTTTCCTCTTTTTTTCGCTTAAGAATTTTCTTCGTTTTTTTTCTTCCACTTCATTTCTACTTTTTGAGTGGTTTGCAGGCTATAGGTACGCATAAGAAATTGAAGGTAAATCTTTTTTTACGAGTCCCGCATTTCACCCGTCTCGCATACATATGTATATATAGATATCGCATACATATATACACTGGACCGCGGTGTGGGATAAATATATATTCCTTTAATTAAAAACCGCAGAATTTACTTTACCCAAGCTTTATACCATACTTCAGCAGAGGGAGTGATATGTATTAAGAAAATGAGGAGAAAAAAAAAAATGGAATTTTCATAAAACGAAAACGAATCATTTATCATTAAAGACGAGAAAAAAAGAAAAAAAATTGATACGTTATATACATATATGTATAACTATGTATTACATACCTCACCCTGTAAAGTTTAATGCCTGAACAGGTATATATCATCAGACCGGATATTCCGTTCGGTTCATTGAATCTGATAATAATATTAGAGTCAAAAAAAGAAGAGCAAAAAGAAAGAATAAGTAAGAGGAAAAAAGAAGGAAAGAAAAAAGGAATAGTAGATAAGAGGTACGGAGATAATCAGCGCGAGAAATAATTTTCTCTTGACAAAACTTCACTTACTTACAATTAGTTTTATGGTTCCAAGCTTCCTTATGGAAATATCGATGATTGTTATCAATGAAAAGAAAATACGGTCCACCAACGAGCGAATTCTACAATCCTCCTTCAAGTGTGATAACTTAGATATATATACGTATATTAAAATTATACGTCGAAGAAGAGCCATGAATTATAATTACAATAGGGATACTTCTAAGATGTGACAATATAATGATGGTAATAACAATTGTTCACGTACACTTTTCTTTTTGATCCGTTTTTTTTTTTTTTTCTTTTTCTAACATAAACTTTTCTTATTATTTTCAGTAAAAAATATAAGAACGAGTGAGAAGAAAGAAAAAAAAGAAGGAAAAAATGAACAGAAGAAGCGGAACTTCACCCTCCCTTCTGAATTCATTCATGCCTCTCATATTCCTTGGCGTCGATGTATAAACATATTTTCTCCCGACAACTTATGCCGAGTACGACTTTCCGTGTACGTTATAACGAACTATGCGCAGGTACGTACCTATATACCTATGTATAAGGGGAGTGTAAATAAAAATAAGAATAAAAATAAAATGGTATAAAATAAAAAACTTGTCAAATATATCCTTCAGGTTTTCCACACCCTATACCTGAGACCTTACAGCCCAGATTTACCCCCCTCGAAAAAAAAAAAGAAAGAAAGCGAAAAAAAAACATGTTTTTTTTCAACCCTGTTACTCTCGACGAGTGTAAAATGAAGCGAGAGGTTGTAAATCAAGAAAGTATGACGGGGTTGTTTTTTTTTTTTTTTTTTAATTTCATTTTTGGTTGAGGTGTAATTCAAGAACGTACTATATGTTTCTTTTTTTTTTTGAATTTATTTTCTTTTGTTGAAGGTATGGAAAATTGGAATTTCACGGAATACACGCTGGTCGAAGGTATTGTGTTAGAGCCATATTCACTTGATATCCCCATATCATAAATGTAATATGTTGATTTCAATGGAAATTTATCCACTGAATTATATGAACGTTGTATGGTTTATAATCCTGTTCGCACTATCGCTTGTAGATATATACCCCAGTAGATGGGTACTGCAGTTATTCAATATTACGTTATTGTTCCGTTATTAGTGCGGATTTCCTCCAACGCCATCGACGTACCGGATAATTGGTTCCGCACAGCTGCAGCAGCAGCAGCAGCAGCAGCAATTGCGAATTAGAGAAACAAGCTTTTCGAGCTTATAATAGGCTATCCTCAAATTAATATATATACATTATATAAATTTAAAGATAAAAACCATCAATTCAACTTTCATTTATCAATCTTATCATTTATTCTTACATTCGATTTTCGTTTCAATTTTTTTTATCAAATTTATAACTTGTTATAATTTTTCTTTGTCGATTTTTGGGCCAAAAATGAAGTATTTTTAAAACCAATCGTAGGACACTCGTCTGACGTATTTTGACCTCAGAAAAACGAATCCGTCGAGTAAATCAAGCTAAGTATGAATCCCCTCGAGATATCTTCATTTTTCCACGTTTCCGATCGATAAATTGGCGATAACTCGATCAATTTGATAGATAGACCAATTTGGCTTGCAGATTCGTGTTCCTGAGGTCAAATTACGTCAGAAAAGTGTCCTGCGATCGATTTAAAAAAATGTTGATTTTCGATCCCGAAATCGACAAAAATCTAAGGTATACCCCTTTGGATTTTTTCGATTTTTGGGCGAAAAATGAAGTATTTTTAAAATCGATCGCAGGACACTTTTCTGACGTATTTTGACCTCAGGAACACGAATCCATCGATTAAATTGAGCTAGGAAAAAATCCCATCGAGATATCTTCATTTTTTCACTTTTTGGAGCGATAAATTGGCGATAACTCGATCGATTTTAGAGATAGATCAATTTGGCTTGCAGATTCGTGTTCCTGAGGTCAAATTACGTCAGAAAAGTGTCCTGCGATCGATTTAAAAAATACTTCATTTTTGGCCCAAAAATCGAAAAAATCCAAAGGGGTATACCTTAGATTTTTGTCGATTTTGGGATCGAAAATCAACATTTTTTTAAATCGATTGCAGGACACTTTTCTGACGTATTTTGACCTCAGGAATACGAATCTGCAAGTAAAATTGATCTATCTATAAAATTGATCGAGTTATCGCCAATTTATCGTTCTGAAAAGTGAAAAGATTGAGATATCTTCGTGAATTCTGGTGCTGGACTAAAATAGTCGCTCAAAAGATGAAAATGGTGAAAATAGTGAGACTACATAGCCTTTGATTCTCTCGATTTTAGGGCCAGCACATCACGACCTCCGAGTTCCAACTTTGCGTTTCAAGATTCGATTGGACATCAATTTTTTCGGAAATGATGATGCCTTTACGTGTTCGAATCTAAGAGAGAGAAAAAAGACTGAGAATAAAAGTCGATAAGTACTTCCAACCCCTGCACGATCTTGATGGGCGAACGCGGGCAAAGTTTTACCATACAGAAATACATGTACACATATATATACCTACGCCACCTTCTTCTTTTTTCTTTTTCTTATTCTTGTTTCTCTATTTTTTCATTTTTCTTTTTGTCTCGGAACAAACACGGTTCCTCTTATGCCTGGCTTTCGTTGGCTAACACCTCGGAACAGATAAAGCACGAACTCGGGTATCAGATTGCCTCGACAAAAACGCACTTCAATTATCTATGCCCAGGTGAATGTCTTTTTCTTTTTCATCTCCTTTTCTTTTCTCACACCTCTCTTCTTTTTTCTCTACACGTGTACTTTTTTCCTTGTAAAAAATCTCGATACATTTGACACGAGCTTTGTTCGATGTTTCCAATCAAGGAAGTTCGGGATCATTCGTACACATATGTATTATCCACTTCAACGCGCCCCCGAGACAAAGACAAGATAATATATATATGTATATTTCCGACAATGCATGCTATGTGCTCGTATATAGATGTATAGGGAAAACAGCGGTTTCATTGGGGCTATCTGACGGACAAATCTGAAAACGATAAGAGCCTCCAGAGTTCCGAAGGTGGTAGCGGAAGTGAGAGGCGGAGTAGTTTTGGCGAGGGGAGATCCTGACGCCCCTAATTTTAGGCCAGAGAGAGGGAGAGGGAAAATGAATTTCTATGTGCTCGAGGTTCCGTTTCGATGTGATCGACCGAAGAAGTGTTGCCAGACATAAACGTGTAATAGGTATGCAGATATACATGTATACGTAGCGTTATAATGGGTACATAGGTAAATGTACGTGTATATAAGTATATGGGTATTGTATACGCGGATAAGGTAAAATTGGGAGAGTGGTTTGGGCAGTCTTCCGCGTCTCCATTCAGATGTAATCTACTTTAATTATTCAGATAGTCTAAGGAAGGGTAGTTTTAGCCACAAACGACTTAGTCTGGCCCGTTCTATGGACGACGTCCCGGCGCGAAACCAACAAAAAATAATAATAATTATAAAGAAAAAGAAAAAGCTCTTCGAAACCGTACCGAATAAACTCCGTGCACAGTATACGAATTTCCAAAAAACTTAATAGATCATAAATTTATTTTCAAATTAATTTAAATTCCCGTCACATCGGTTGATTCCCGTTATATTAAATACGTATTCATTTATTCATTTATTTATTTTTTTTTTTAATTCACCAACCGGATATAATATAATATATTATACAACGATTCGATTTTCGATTGTGAATTTCAACCGATAGACACAATAATATTTCATAACGTACCTATAACACCGAATCGTTGCATGAAAAGTTTCGGGTTTTGAAAAATACGTACTGTGCAGACTTATAAATTCTATAGTGTCGAATAGCTGGGCTATAAAAAATTATTTATTCACGCTGTATGTTTATTTTTATTTTTATTTTTATTTCATTTCATTTTTTTTCGCATCGACCCTGGACACAGTCGGAGGCGCGTGGCGTTAGGGTTATTGAGACCGTAAATTCGGAGTTCAATTTTGATTTGTCACTTTTTACTCTCCGCAAATATAGATATCCCTATGTATGAATGTATACAAATTTTGTATACGTATATGTTTATACGATACATACGCGTAGCTTTGTGTGTGCTCGGAAAATCCGCGGATATTGACGCCTCCGATTCACCCCCCACCCTTCCTATGCATGGATATCGAAGTTTATCGAACGAATTGAGGAGGATCGTATTTATACTATGCACACAGTCGGGGGTATGGATATGTTTCCGGTCATCACGACACTCAGCTGGCTTTCCGATCCACTCGTTCATCCAATTTTCACACCCTCGTTTATCCCCCTTCATTCTATGCGCGTTATTCGCACTGTGTGAAAAGCGAAAAATGATAACTCACGATGTCTGGCAATTATTGTATTTTTGTATTTTTTCATTTCGTCATTCGAATTTTTAAATAAATTACTTCAATATCGATCGTTTTCTTCCTCTCCCCCTGCATTCACCCCTTATACGACACGTGATCGATCGACGCGACGATTATCTACTTACGATGAAATTAAACAAAAGAAATAATAACATTATTCGACTAGATAATCGTAATTTGTTCATTTTTATCCGACCAAAGGATTTTTGGGCGGGGTGAAAAGGATTATTGAGTAATCCCACTGCACCGTGCCGATTCAATTCCTTTTTTTTCAACCCCTACCCACATTCTCTCTCTCTTTCACGTTCTTTTTCTACTTTTTTTCCTTTTTTTTCGCTTAAAATTTATAATCAAAGTACAAAGGCGCAATACGGCGCATTGCGTGCCCACCAGTTTGCGTGCATGGAATGATTCCGATCAAACCCATCTTTTTTTTTATACACACGTATGTATGTGTGTATACGTAATTTATACATATATTATATACTTATACGTATTTTTACATGTATGTCATTTATAAAGGTGTGTCTATTTTTTATCATTACCACCAACATTAACGTTGGCATATTTTCCGGAAAATTTTTTTTTTTATTTCATTCAGAAGTTCATTCGACTGTCTCCATTTTTCACGTCGGGAATTTTGGAGAGTTCATTTCACCCGGTGTAAATCATTTCGGTCTTATTACTTTCGGATAGTTTTCGTATGATATTTTTAAAGAATAAATGTTTCAGTGGTCAGGGTCAGAGGTTGGGGTTAGGTGATTCGGTGTAGAATGAACCACATAATAAAAAGAATGAGAATCAATATCCAATCCGTTTGGGGGTATATACATAACCTCTACTCGGATCGCGTTGACAATAAACCCGTTCTCGATATTACACGTTCCTCGTTGGCGAGGGTTAGCGCGGCTCCCCAAATGACGGTTATCAATTTTTTATTAACAGTATCCTACGTGTACTTTCACGTGGTATATTTCTCATTGTCAGTGGAAGTTTTGACCACCTCGCATAACGAACCTCCGGAATTCCCATTCGTTCGGGATAGTTTGAAAATTTATAGATGATACAAATCGTAACACGGAGAACACTGCACGTGATACGCTATCGGAAACTGATATCTATACTTTTTCCAAAGAAATATAGAAAAATCACTATGTTTGACACACGCTTCTTATTAATAAATAAATATATCATAGACTGTAATAAAAATGTTTCGTGACCGAGGAGCTTTCGACGTCTGACGATATAAAAGGTGCTGAAAAAACCATAGGGCTTGAGGGCCCACGTTATATATCCTCAGACCAAATCTATATCGATACACCGACATGGGTGGCACACACGATTTGATAAAACAGAAGAAACAGCAATCCGATATCACGTAGACTTATCATTCGACGCCACGCCATAACCACCCTTACATACGTCGCATTCTTCGACTTCACTCCAAATTTTTTATCAAAAAATGAACGAATGAAAAAAAAAAAATACCAAAAGATTACGGTGTGTTCAATCGTACCTAATAAGGGATGATTTTTTTTAATCACAATTTCCGTACAACTCAAACGGTTCGAATTCTTGGTATAAGATTATTTTTTTCTTACTTAGAGTTTCTTTTTTTATGTTCGTCTTGTTTGTTTTTTGTGTGTGGTTGGCGACGAACTTCCGATCTCCGTAGTAGCGTGACTATAGCTATAACGCCGTTGAAACATTCCACCTCTGGTGTAACATCGGACGCGTTTTACCGGTCGTTTTTCACGTGTTTTACGACTATCGATTGCAGCAGGGTTAATGTGGGGTGAAGGGGTACGAAAAAGGGAAGAAGGGGATGGCGGAAAGGTGACGTTGTGATGTTTGTGGTTGTTGCGGTCCCTTCGCACTAGATTCTGTCGGGAAGCACAATCCAGAATAGGCCGTCTCTATACGTCCGGAAACGCAGGCACGAAACTAGCTATAGATTTTTTTCGGTCTGCCTTTCCGAGTCACGGTTACAATGCGGTGACCGAGAGGGAGAAAGGCAAAGAAAAAAGAGAAAAAAAATAAATAAATAAAATAAAAGAATATATCTGTAGGGGATGAAAAGTATTTCTATGGTATTATATACATGTGAGAATAACAAGAACAGAAAACAACAGCAGCAGTATCAAGAGGAACGAAGGGAAGAAAAGGGGGTTGGATTGGTGGTTAGTATTTCACGCACGCACTTAAGTCACATGTACAATGTCGCACACAACAATGCAACGTTAATATTAATTACCGTTTGACATGCACGTTGGCTGTAAAAATTTACCTTTTACATACAATTTTTCAAACATGGTGGTCGGTGTGGTGCTCCTCGTGTGTAGGAAGCTTTTCAAGTATTCACTACGCTATAAAATAGAAAGACTGCCCCTGCGTTGCTAATAAAATAGAAAAACAAAAAAAAAAAAAAAAAAGAAATGAAAGGAAGTGAAAAAAAAAAGAAAAAAAAAATTAGTTGAAAAGTGAAAAATAAAGAAACGGAATTTATATGATATACTATACATATATATTTATTACGAAGGGGTGGTCGAAAGAAGAGTAACGAGAACGACGAGCGAAAGAGGTAAAAAAAAGAAACAAAAAAACCCGAGGAAAAGGGGCAACGCGGGGGGTATAGCTGCTTTTCTCATTAACTACGCAACGAAATTTTTTTTTTTTTTTTACTTTTCGTTAAAAAGAAGAATACACGAAATTAACAGACCGGAAAGTAATTCCAACCGCTCATGCAATTCGTGTTCAACATTTAGAAGAAAAAAATTAAAAAAAAAAAAAAAACGAACAAAGAAAAAGTTATTCACGATCGCGGATATAAGTCGGAAAGCAAAATTTCTGAAAATATACGAAAATTATAATTTCACTAATTCCGTGTCGATTGTTTCATTTTTTTCTTGTTCTCGTTTCATTTTTCTCTCCAGTTTTACACCCTGCTGAGCTTGTCAATTTGTAGTGACCGTTGCAATTGCATTGCTCTTTGCGTTACACGATCTCACCCACCCGTCCGTCATTCGTTTTATCGTAACATCGTTTTTTTTTTTTCTTCTACGTTTCATACATACCTTTTTATATTTCGTTGGCCAATGAAAATTCGGCAACGTCCGTGTTGCACTCGTTAGATCGCGTACACACATGTATTATCCACGACTTTATCGACATACCTTATCAGACGTACGTATCGAAATAAAAAAATATAGATATATAAAAATACGTACGATAAAGTATATCTGTAAACCTATGTAGGTATTTACCCATATTCTTCATGTATTGTAAAGGTATTCAAAAATAATATCACAAACGATCGTTACCATGTCCCAATAGCCGATGGTCTTCGAAGGTCGTTAGAACATATATCACGTAAAAAAATTGAACGGAATGCGGCAATCATTTTTTTTTACGGGGTTATGTAGGTGTGCGTTCTATTAGGTTTTTTTTCAGTATTTTTCCCTATCTAGAATGCCCAGAATCTAGATCAGGAAATAAAATGGACAACCCAAAAAAAATCACCAGAATCAACTGGACTATATTTTTTTCTCTCCGTTTTAGTTAAAAGAGAAGAAGAAGGAAATGTACACATACTTTTTTCTAGTTGAATAAAAATTCAGTAACTAGATTGCAGCATTAACTTTTTTTTTTTTCATCTCATATAATCACCAGATCTGACGGGGGGAGCGGGGGAGGGGGAAACAAACAGGGTAGTTAAACGTTTAGTTCCAAAGTAGGGATTCTGAAAAGGTTTTCTATGAATATAAATTGGTGAAATTTCAACCATTATGTGTGTATTTAGATGCGGATCGTTTTTTCCCAAGATCCTGAATGAGGTGAAAAATTTTCTCGTTCATTATTCATTCAGAGTTTTATATTCGCTATTATATACGAATATTTGTGCGACAGAATTGTAAGAATCTGATGATTAAAATAATAATCTGTATGAGAGAGTGCCGGATAAATCTGGAACTCTTTATTCACTTATATCAGGTATGTAATAAACTTGAAAATGAATCGTGTGAGTGAAGATAGACATGGATGAGGAGAGAAGATAATAAGCGGAATGAAAAAACAAAAAAAAAGAGATGAATAAAAGCGGAAGATAAAGATCGGAAAAAAAAGAAGAAAGAAAAAGAGATATAGGAAGTGTATACCTTGATAAGCAGAAAGTTCGGAAGCAAAAAACTGGAATTAAGATGCTAATTTGTTAAACGAGTAGGTTCCGCCTCAAGAAATCATTTCCCCTAAATAATTAACCGACTAATTTCATTCGTTTGCATGGCTTAACCGAATGTGCAGGGATTTGAGGGCGAAGAGAAGCATCGCGATCGCTCCGGGCCAGAAGAAACTTTTTATCGTTTTTATACTTTAAATAAAAAAATCTCCAGTCTTCGAACGCGGTCTACATTAATTTTATTTTTATCTAAATTTATTCATGTTTTCATTCATATTTATTTCATTCTATTTACCCGCCATTAAAATAATTTCATTCTCGTCATTACGATTCCTTTGGAAAAAAAGAAAAAAAAACTTGTTGAAGATTCTTCATTTGTACAGTTTTTAAATTAAAATTGCAGCTTCTTTTTTACTAGATTGATATATTTAACTGATTTACTATAAATTATTTTTACGGGCTATTAGAATGGGAAGCACGGAGTTGGCGCTTTTTTCATTCATATTTCACTATCATTCTCTTCCAAATTTTTTATCTATTTTCTTTCCACGAACAGATTACCAGAGTTTTCCCGTGGGTCTCTCGATATTTTAAAAAATTTCGTTTCGCTGTATATTATTGATAGATATACAACCATTCAGAGATTACAGATATACGTGTTGCAGAGGAACATAAACGTCGAATGGTGAATCAAAAGCGATGATAGAAAAAAAAAGGGGAAAACCGAAACAAAAAATACACACCGCCTACATTTTTCTTGGATAATGGAACCTCCATTCCCTAAAACTCACCCCATACTTTCGCAACGGATAACGGTGCTGTATGAGGTGATCGCCAGATTTTCGTCGCTGACAAGTACAATATTTTTCATACTTTTTTTTGTATTACCTTTTTTCTTATGTTTTCATCTTGTCATTACCTGGTCAGACGGTAAATCGCGATTATTACCCTAATGTATTGTAGACATTTTTTTATGTTCTACAATTTACAACGTGAAAATCTTTTTCACGTTATAACTTACGCACAGGCACTCGACAATTAGGGATGACGGGTGAAGTTTTTGAAAATTGAAAATCACGATAATAACGTTAATTATTCTCATACCAGGTCGTGCACAATTAAAATGTCCGGCACAGGCATTTCGATGGTCTGAAAACGAAGAGAAAAAAAAAAATAACTCAAGGGCAGGGCAGAAGATGAAATGAGACGAGATGATCACGTGCGGGGATGATTAAAATCTCTGAATTAATATCGGGCTGGAATGATTGTAGAAAATCCATGGAGAGGAGGGAAGAAAAGTCCACCCCCTTGACCGATTATTATAATTATTATTATTATCTCGAGCTATTATATTAACCATATTCATACACCACTTGATGTCACTCGATCGTTTCGTAAACTGTTTTTGGGTTTATCCGGTGATTTTTGGGGAATGGCGTGGAAATGAAGAAATCGGAGGGACAATTTTTGTTGGGAAAATTATATCGAGAATTGTATACGTATATGTATAGTTCGAGGACCACTCTGTCAATATATAAAGCTCGTACTGTCGGCTGCTGTCTGCAGCAAAATATAGATCGAGAGACTCACCCTCTTGTTGCATCGGTCGATGGTCGTTCCCGTCCAGTCGAAACGTCAAGTGCCAATGATAGTCTAGCTGTCGTCGATATTGAACGCGAAGCTCACCAATTTATGTTTATAAATATATCATTCATATTGTAAGGTCATTCACGTTCAGTCTGTAGAGGACGACTCAATTTTGCAGGCAAGGGAATCGAAGGAGCTTCAATTTTCAGTTTTTGAATTATGGATTCTCCAAATTTGTATCACCTCAGATTCCTTTTTTGGAATTTTCAATTCAATCGATAATCGACTCGTTTGATATTCGATCGTTTGCACCTGTCCGAAATTTGAAGCTCATCGATCTTTCAAATAGAAATTTCCAAGTTTGATGGAAGAGAAAAACTATTTGGAATCGATCACGACAAATTGACATTTCATACGTCAAATTTTATCCCCATTTTCTAACGCTCAAAGCTTCGAGAAAAACAAATTCCTTATCAAACGTGAGATATCGTTGTGTAACGTTTTCAACATAATAGGCTTACTATCTCAACACATTCCAGCTTAATATATCGATAATATGTACGTAACTTATACGTGCCAATACGTCTGATGTTCAGCTTAAACTTTCACCCCTTAGGCTCTCCTTACGCTTAGATACGGAGCTATACATACCCTCCTTCTAAAGTACACTTGACCACGCTCTGAGTGAGGTGGCGATCTAGCGAATAGGAACTTGAACTGCGACTAGGTATGTATACAGGGTGAGTCGGTTCGAACTTCAAGAAAGGAAAGAGGTGTTGTACTCTCAACTTTCTTGTATATTCATCACGTTCTTTTTTTCAGTAAATTACCTGTACTTTTTTTTTAATTTTTACCAATCTTGGCGCGTCGAATAGATAAATAAGTAAAAATTAGGATCTTCATTTTCGGGGTTCGAAATGACTCACCCTCTATGCAAGTATGCTTTTGCCACACAGGATATGCCTGTGGATTGCTCCGAACCTGGAATTCCGGAGAATTCGCACCCCCTCGATTTCCGCTCGATGTAATATAATCTCTGAGCGGTTTCCTATTTCATTTGCACCACCAAGTAGCGCTCTCTAAAGATATTCATAGGCCAAATCTCAACCATTCAGTGTTCGACGTCATACATATATGCAGGTATATATATATCTATATAAAATATACGCCGCCACTTCACGTCGTCAAAAGTTTAGGTTGAACATCGGTTGCCGCTTGAATTACACCACAGAATTCAAAACTCACTAACTTTTTTTTTCATTTCTCGCACAAACTTTTTAGCAAAAAAAAAAAAATCAGATTTAATCAAATAAAACGACTCTTCCGGAACGAAAAATTGATTGAAACGACTGAATAATTCTAACGCGCTCACATGGTGTGATTCCTCCCAAAAGCGAAACAAGAAAAAAAAAAATGCATGTAGTTCATGGCAATTAAACACATATAAAAGTGTATAATATGCCGTGGACTTGATGGGAGAAAAAATAGGGCGCGACCCTTAGAGCGTCGTAAGGGTGATAACTGGGTCCCATTTTGGGAAAATCTCTGCCCATAACGCATAAAATAAAGAGCAGAGTAAAGCAGAAAAGTGAAGGATCCGCCCTTGAGTCGGTAGGGTTATAAAAGAGAAAGGTGAGTTGCCTGAGGGTATGGATAGTCCATCGGTAAATATATAACCAAAAATTTTATCCTCCCCAAAAGTTTCCTCCCTTGTAAATTCGACTCGATTTGATAGCTTTTTCATCCATTAGTTCTTATTAATGAATCAAATTTCAGCTTCATCGAACCGAAGTGGTCCAGACCGATCATGTATACCGAATGAAAATGCTAATTCCTTCTTTTTTTTTTCTTGTGTAATTACAGAACGTATCAGATGAAAACGGTATGAAAAAAAGGAAGAAGAAATAAATTTATCATTGAAATAATCCACCTATGATGGACATTCGGATCAAAAAAAAAAATTTACACGAGCGTATCTATAGATCTGATGAAAACTGAATACCAGTATATCAATCTGCAGTGGTTAATTTCATACCGCTAGAAATATGTCGTCTGCAAATATAGGGAGGATATCAACATCAAACGCATACCGGCAATTTTTTCTTTTTTCATTCCTTTTTTTTTTCTTTTCTTCTTTTTTTAGGCAATCTCTCGTTCAGTTTTCTGCAGTTTCACTTAATATTAGAAAAAACTCATTTATTTCTGAATGCGGCGGAGAGTTCAGTGAGCTATTTTCATACCGCGCTGAATGAATGTCGATAAATCTGATGAAATTGAGAATAAATATGTATATCCATATACAATATCTATACATATTGTATAAGTTTATCGGAAAGATTATGATGGTTTCTCTCTTTCTCTCTCTTTCTCTCTCTTTCTCTACTCACGCAATCACGTAAACGCGGCAATCTATTTCGTCGTTTCTTTTTTTTCTTTTCTCTTTTTGTTCTTCGTTTGCGACGACCCATAAAAAATGATTCAAAACAAAACGCACTTTGATTTTATTATATATCATCAATCATTCGTCGATTATCGGGGTAAACATGTTTGTACGCATTTATGTGGGATAGCTATGTATACATACATACGCAAACAGATTTTCTGTTTTCTCCCTTTCTTCTTTTTAGGGTTGGTAAAAGCGAAAGCCAAATAACGCGCAAGATCGAACCCCACGCGCGCTGCACCGCGTAGCACTTAGAAATCAGTAGTATGAGTCAGCCACTCGACAGGCCCATTCAATTCCACACCTCTGTAACGATCAGGCTCAAGTTTCCGCGATTTATTTCCTAATCCATCAAATCTCAAGGCCGGAATTTCCCGGCCCGCACGAGTTTCTTGAACTTTCATATAAATCTTGGTTCGCTATGAAAAACAAAAAATAAAAAAAGAAATTAAACCAAGAGAGAAAAAAAGAATTAAAATCGTCACTGCGGAAAAACGCGTTTTCATTGTTGGAAAAAAGAAATGAAGGAATAAAAAGAAAAAAAAAGAAAACGGATTCTATATTATAATTCCTGAATTTGAGGCGCTTTGCCGGGCATATTCAACCGGAACAGGATTACAGAACTACGCGTATGTATGTATATAGATTATACGTATATGCAGGTGATGCTGGGATGATTCTGCACGTTGTTTACTCACGGGACTCTTTTTGGCCGTATACTGCAGGGAGCTGCTTTTGGTGGGCGCAAACTGAATATTTTAGAGTCCGGAGAGTGGCATGCAGACACTCTCTCTCTAGCCCATGTTTCAACGTTTCTAAAGCCTTCGTACCTATACCCAAATGTAAATACACACACCTATATGCATATGTAATATATAAAACGCATATGTATACTAGGTAAGCGTTACTTATGTGTAGGTTGGTTAACTACATGCGCCGTATATATAAATAAATATATAGCTACGCCTGACGTCGCGACGTCTACGTTGTTAGTAGTGAGACCGAGGGTACGAGGTGGTTTGAAATTCAGACTTTGGATACCTTCTTTGACATCCACCGTAAACCCTTCAAGTCAACCCCCATTGATTTCATAAATGTGTTGGAATTCGGACTTCACATTTACGGATATAACGATTTTGTGTCTTGAAAATAATAAAAATTTTCTACGGTAATTTCATTTCTTCTTTTCATTCTCTCCTCTTTTTTTTCTTCTACTTATTTTCGTTCATCCGGAAGAGAATTCACTGAATTTTCCGATCGTGCTCACCGTTTAACATTATACTTAAAGAAGAAAAAAGAAAGAGGGTAAAAAAGAAAAAATCCCCGTTGATGAGATCGTCAATTCCAGTATTTAAATTTGGCCAACGTCGTCGCCTTTGGGATGAAAAAAAAAAAAGAAAAAAAAGAAAGGAAGGAAGATATAAAAAGTAAAAGCGCGGAGTGAGGGAAGGAACTCTGACTACGGTATAACTTTGCGTTGTAATTTCATAAACTTACCGAATAACTTACGGGAGTCGGGGGATGGGCGTCTAGTGGTACAGGTGGGAAGTACGGCAAGGGAAGCTTTGCGACAGTCCGCAAGTTCTTCCGATAATACGAGACGTTGGAATAATATATAAGAGGAAGGGTTGGAGATGATTCGATTCGATTCGATAGGATAGGATAGGATAGGATATAGGATAGGAACGGAAACTGCTTTTTACCGAATGACTAATTACTCGATAAAGAGGATCCAATTCAGATTACCGCTTTTGCTATCGGAGTCTCATCCCCTTCACGAATTCACCGTTGTCGTCCACAGTCCAAGAAGCCTTCGGGGCGTCCATATAAACGACGATTCCAAGAAATCGCGAGAAGTACTATAGAAAGTCTCAGGCTCTAAACGCGATTCGGTTCAACAAATTCGGAAAATTATAAGATCACGGAATAAAGGAGCCAACCGATTTCAGAAAACGAAAAACAAGAGAAACGAACAACTGTTATAAAAAAAAAAAAAAAAGAAATTAAAACTCCGCAAGTTTTTTTCTACGTCGATAAATAATTCTGACAATTTTAACAGCGTTAGATATTGTAACTGGTCGGAAAATTATGTGTACATTAAACAGAATAAAACAGACGAAATAAAAATGATCGAAATAAAAAAAATGAAACCTAATTGTTTGCTTTACTGCAGCCCAAGTTGCAGCGGTAGCCGCGAAGTATACGCACCTGTTGCGCAACGGGTATAGCCCCGTTTGCAGCACAGTATAAGGTATACCGTTTATGTACATATATGTATAGTTGAAAGTTTGACTTTGTACGATCGTGATCTGATTCCCAAAATATTCCAATGTAAATTCACACCAGGACCAAAAATTATTAACAAACATATCCGTCGTCGATCAAACCGCGTGAAAAGTAATACAGAGTTCCGATACCGAGGGTACCGAAGAACGAAAATTGAAAAAAGGGGGCAAAGAAATCAAATAAAAAAATGACGACAGTAATTTGCGGTGTAAAACAGGTGAAGTCATAGTTCCTCCCTTACAATTAGCTCTGTTAGAAAATAAAGCAATTTATAATCCGCCGTAGCATAATATAGATAAAGTAAGCAACCACGATAGTTAGAGCCGATGAACGCACAGGGCTTCGCGGGGTTGGATGCGTGTAAGTATATATTTATATATTTAAAGTACATGGTATATAAGGTGCGCGTATTACGTATACTCGCACGCGAGACTATAAGTCATATGCGTGCTGCATAAACTTGCAATAGGAAAAAAAAATTCTGTTGCGAATAACGAAAAAAATCTTTTTGCAAATTCAGGGAATTCAGTGAACGGACGATCCCCCCAAGAGTAGACAAAAAAAAAAAAAAACTAAGAAAAGCCAAATGACTTTGCGTCATTCAATTTTCGTATGTCCGACCCGAGTGATCGGTAACCCACTGCAGCGTTCGTCGTTCATCTTTTATTTATTTATGTTAAACTGATCGGAATTTTTTTTTTATTTTCCCTTTTTTTCTTTTTACTTTTTCTTTTTACTTTTTTTTCTTCATTCCTTTTCTCTCTTTTCCTCGGTGCCTTAAAAATTTTTCCATCATACCAATATCAATATCGATATTGATATCGATATCGATATGTATATGGGGCTCAATGCACTTATCCTCCTCCCCCCCCCTGCCCCCTTGCCCCTCTTTTTTCCCGACCAACGCGATACGCCTCGGGAATACCGAAGCATTCAAGCTGTTACCACACGAAGCTATCAGTTACCAACTACCGCCTTTTTCGAATATATATATATTACAAATATACGCACATGTACACGTAGTACATAGGTGTATTGGTTTTATTCCGCTTCCCTCCGCATTACATATAGATCTATGAATTTATGGTAAATATATTATGTACATCAAGTTCAATATTTCAAGTTTCGAGTTTCACCTTTTTATATCCGCAGGTTCCTTGACGTATTAGAACTTCCGTATAGATCTATACACTTCCGAAGAATTATACTTGATTAAATACAGTAGATATAATCTAAGTCGGTATAATAATACCACGATAATTTCGTCTAAAACTTTATCCCTAGGGATCTTCGTATCGTATTTCGCTTTCCTACGGGACATATAAGTCCAACTCATTTTCCGATTCTCACAATCGGTCCGAACCAATTATACCCACTCAAAGTAAGTAATTCGGTCAACGAAAACCGTGCGGAAAATAAATATACCCTCAGGATAACAAGAAATAATTATTTAAGGTCTACCGAACGTGTATCGCTGCTGCAAAAAAAATACGAAGGTGGTACTGCGAAGGAGCAAATGAAAAAAGGTGATTTTCAAGTTTTTTTCTTGTTCTGCTCGATCGGTGTAAACTTTGATATATCCACCGACTCGCGGGTATGAATATGATCCATTTTTTTCCAACATCCTTCGGGAGCTTTTTTCTCCTTCGATTTTTTTTTTCTTCTTTTTTTTTCTTCTGTGTTTGCTTTAGATTTTTGGCCCTCGTGCGAATGTCACGAAAAAACATGGTCGTACGACAAGCATGTTTTATACGGACCTACCAGTGTTTGCCTATGATGCTTGTCAGTTTCCGGGGTGATGCGGGTATAAAAATTGAAGGTAAAATTCAAAACCACCCCTTCGCATCCTGCGCCAAACCTCCTTGGGCTTGAAAAAAAAAAAGCCGCTCGATTGTTTGTTTAGAAGAATAATAAAAATAAAATAAAAAAAATAGGACTCAATAAATTATACCAACTTTCTATTCTCATCCTTCCAAATCGATTGAAATTCTTACCTTGATGGTATCTCAGCATAGCGATGAACAGAACGAAGGCCAAATCCATTTTTGAGAATGCACAATTTTTACTCGACATGGATGATTGTTATTCAATTTGATTTCTTTTTTTTTAGTTCATTGACCGTTCGATCCCGTCTTTTTTCAATAACTTATTACATCTACCATAAGTTATAATGTTAAACAATTTCCAATCATACACATAAACTTTGCTACATACTTTGATTATTTAATATGTGTGTATTATATATTCAGATTACTAGTATATGTGTAATGTTCATACATAAATTAATAATTATATATTCGAATTAACTTTTTATATTTCCGTTAAAACTGCTGATTAGTTCTTAACGTACCGAAAACATCCAATAATCACGATCACTGCGGGTAACGGAGATTACCATATACGTAGGTATACATATACGTTGGTAAAGTTTAAACAATATAGTTATACGTACACGTATAAATAAAAACAGATGTGCCGTAACACCCGTACACTATTGAAATGTTCCTCTTCGAAGTGTTATAACAGCTTTTAAGCCCCAATTAAATTTCATGACTCGTTGTGGAACTGTCCAACCTGCTGCAGGGCTGCGTGTTCATTCATTTTATTATTATTACCTTTATGGTTATTATTATTTTTATTCTCATCATCTGCATTACTACCGTTACTGTACCGCGCGTTACGACCATACGTACACAGTTTTAATCTGCATAAAAAAATTAGAGAAATAAAAAAATGATCAAAAAAATAAAAAATAAAAAAGACAAATGAAAAGCTCAGCAAACACCGCGCAACGCAAACATGTACATGTGTTTGAATCCGGCCAATTATTTACTCCCATATCAATACGGGGTGAGCTTTTATTACACGGCAAAAAAAAAAAAAACAGAAAAAAACGACAAAGAGAAAAGAAAATAAATAGAGCGATAAAAAATAAATCCTGTACAATAATCAAAAAGTTAGTCTGCTTTTTTTTTTTCTTCCAATCTCGGTTAAAGAATCTCCTTTCGATCTGGCATATCACGGAATGGATTTCTCATTTTTATTGCTTATTCATTTTTATGTACTTTCTTCGCTCTTTTTGTACCTATTATTTATACCATCTGAACCACATTTACGATCTTCCTGGATCAAGATATCCCGAGGTAGAGAAATCTCGAAAGCTCCATTACTTTCAAAGCTTAACTACCACCGAAAAAAAACACAGAAAGAGATTCTGAACTGAATTAGTTTTCGATTAATAAGAAGAAAGAAAAGAAAGACAAGATTTATGAATAAAAGAAGCTACGTAAAACGGTGAAAATTATCAACACGATTACTACGATGTTCAACTTGTTATTGTATGTAATAATTCCATGTAATCATGAAGGGGGTAGGAAACAGAGAATTCGAAGTTTGTAAGCTTTAAAGTGGCTATAGCTCGTATACATATTGCTGCTAGTTTCATGGTTACGTTAAAGCGTCGCGAGTAACTTTTAATCCTCGTATGCGTTATATCGTGAACATTAAATTGTTAGTAACATATAATAGTAGGTAATCTATACTGCGCGACACTAGAAATAATTGCTGAATTTTACAAATAATATCAAGATAATGATAACGGCATACGCAACGAGTCGACTGGCAGATAATCGAGTCACTGAGCGGAGTAAAAAACAGAGAAGATTATACGATTAAAAATGATCCTTTGAAATGGTATTATAATGAATGCAAAATGAATTTTCTACAAGATTTTTCAATGAAAGCACCACCTGCGCATTGCAGAAATCAGATCCCAGGATATACCTGAAAAAAATATAATAAAAATTTCTGCCACTGCGATTTTCAAAGAGGGAGTAAAGGAAGTAAAATAAAATACGGACTTAAAATTATCGCAAACCTTATTCGAAGTGAACTTTGTGTGATAAAGAAACAAAAAAAAACAAACACACGGGAGAGATGAGAAGATAAGAAAAAAAAATTCCCTTCACCTTTTACAGCGCGTATATTAACGTTGAACGAAAAGCTTGCGCGAGCTTTTACGCTACCACGTGCTTCCCGATCTTTGGTAAAAGTCTCTTTATTTTATCTTATAAGTCTGCTATGGGGTGAATTTTTTGCCTCCTTATATACATGTATAGGTCTATTACGTTATATTTTACGAGGGAAATAAAGCACAGAAAAAAAAAAGAAAAAACGAAACGAAAGAATTTCAAAAATTTTGCGGTTAAACCGCAGGTACTCTACACGCTTGTACGCGTAGATGCTCAAAATTTGACTACGTTTAACATGAAGTCAAGGGAGACGTTCGTTAGCGAATTCTAACGTATATGTAAGCGGAATTGCTAATTAAGAGCAATGACAGGTTCACTCCATGAGTTACAACTTCGATATCTGAGCTCAGTTGCATATTACACAGGTAATATTAGGTACTACGTTGAGGCATCGCGAGTAATCAGACCATAAGATATAACTTCCGATCTGTGGGTACATATAATGTACATATCGTGTACATAGGAGACTCGTGTAATCCAATTATCTGTTCGGTTTAACCATGAATTAAGTTTCAGTCACGTGGGTCGCGTCGCAAAGGATCATCGACATCAACGGCTGCTGCAGCCGTTAAGGCGCGGGGATTTTGAATTATTAATTAATCCATCCCAAGCTCGCTGATGGTTACACTATATTACGTGATATATTCGACCTTATCCATGTAATAATTATCACTAATTAAACATTTTCTACAAGTTTTCTCCAAACTTGAAGTTAACATGGTTCATGTAATCGAAAACTATTTTCCATGCTCTTGTTTCAGCCGCATTATAATATTGTTAGAATACTTGCTTGATTAACGACGAGCGAATTCTTACTTTTTTCTTTTTAATATTTCCCCTAATTATTATGTAATTTACATCTCATAAATAGTAATTGCAGATGATGTTCGATTATTTATAATCCCAGATAGTTATTTTATCTAAACTTTTTATTACTTCTTTTATTTATCCTTACTTACGAGTAACCTTAAAAATTAGCAACGAACGATAAACTTTATATAAAATAAAAAACTAATAGATTTTGGGCAATTTAAAAATTGCACCGTTAATATAAATTTGTAAGAATAAAAAAAATTGAAAATGAAAACTTGTTTGATTTTGAATTATTTTTTTTTTCTAATTTTTAATATACTCAAAACACTTTTCAACTACCGAGAAGTTTACTCGTAAAATATATTTTATTTGATCGAGAAATTTATGCTTTCTTCGACATAGATAATTAATTTGTTTAATTTGTTTTTATTTTTTTTATTTTTTCTTCTCACTGATTGCAATTAATGAAAAATTGCCACGCGCACGCGACTATTCTCCGGTATTCATCGAGTTCGATTAATCCTCAGTGGTACCGTGCAAGTCGTCGACAGGAGCGGCCGGTGCCGACTGCGACGACTGACGTCGCGACGCCCTATACGATCAAGTTTACCTGCGCGCTTGCGTATTTTGATATTACATAGGTATGTACCTGTATATCTGCATTTGATACCTACCTGTGCGATGCATTTAATTTATGCACGTGAGTTATATCGTATTCGGTTAGTAGGTTGGTGGTATACAACGGATGAGTTTGCACGTGAGAAGAAACCGAAAAAAGTAACAAAAAAATTACTTTCATTTTATCCGAAGAAAATTGGGTGCAAAAAGAGCCCCTGCAAACTTTATATCAGATCGAATATGCTCGATTATTCTTCGACAGAAGCCGTCTATTTGCTTTTCGATTTTTTATTATTTTTTTAGTTATGACAACGGAAGACAAAAAGCGGCTATCGAAGTACCGGAAAAAGCGGAAGAAAAAAATTAATCATAGACAATCGGTGATCGTTAATTTGATATTTTAAAGAAAAGAGAGCTCAGGGTACAAAATGACGAGTATAAGGAATTTTCTGATTTGGAAGAGAAGAAAGAAAGAAAAAAAAAATGAGAGAAAAAAGAACTGCCGCACCTCGTGTGCTGCAAGCTAATAGAAAAAGCTCGCAGATTTGGAAAGCTAACGAAAATTATCGATTTCAGAATAGGGTGGTATAATCGAGTTGAGACACTCGAGTAGAACAGAAGCTAGCGAAACGTGCTTGCGAAGCGAATTGCGGTGCGGTGTTCGGTGTTGGGAATGTAACGGAAGTGAATATCCAGTTGTGCAAGACGATTGCAGTATAACGGATGATGGTATACGTACATATATACCTACGATGTGCTCACGATTCGATTTTCGATATAAATATGTTACATTGAAAATTGAAAAGCTCCTTGACTGTTCAAGATGAAACGAATAAAAAATAAAAAAATAAGATAAAAATAAAAATACGTATAAACGTACACTGCACGGTATATACGGAATAAAAGTTCAAAGTATAATAATATTTTGTCCTCTCTTCATTATTTCGTTACAATTATGGTCATCGTTTGTTTATCAATTCTCGAGTCGGCAGAAAATCGCCCCTGGTAATTAACTGAAAAAGATTAATTCGACGTAGACAGAGAGAAAAAAAAAAAAGAAAAAAAGCGAACCTGACATTAGTAGCTCGAATTTTATTTGAAGATAAAATAAAACGACCCACCCTGACGTATGTCGATTGTATAAGATAATTTACAATTGTAATTGTATGTTATATACATAGAGCTGTTTTGCGAACTATTTACACCGGTTTTTAGCCTCCCTCGAGATACTGGGGCACCCGAACCGGACCCAGTAATTATCAGAACCGACAGGCAACCCATAAATTCTGAAGCTGAATGCTCCGCGAACCGTGAAGGTTGTAATTTTCATTTTATTTTGTTTTTATTATTTATTTACTGATTTTTTTCTAATTATTATTTACACGTTTATTTATCTTTTAGTCGAAAAGGAAAGTCAAATACAAAAACCTCGTATCGTTTGTACAACTTTTTTTTATTATTCATCTCAAAAATATTTGAAACAAAAAAAAAAACTGAATAAAAAATATATCCCGCAGGACTCCGTAGAAACCGGACCGAGGATTCGGTCGATCGATCAGTTATAATGATGTTTCGAATTATTTCCCACCGGTCATTATTGGAAAGGTAAAGAATGGAGATGGGAAACAAAAAAAAAATTTACGTAAAGTCTGCTTAATTAGTTCGGTATTCAGGTTCCCTAAATTCTCTGGCCATAACGAACGGTTGATTAATTAATCGATTTGTAATTTCTAACAACCTCCCACGCAAGGGACTCCGCGGGTCCAGTCTTCCCATTCAACAAGTTCATCCCTTATCTAAGCTGCGGACAAGTTAGGGCGGGTTTTCACTTCGATATAATATATAATCCCAGATGATTTAGAGAAACAACTATCGTGATAATGATGTTTAAAAAAAGATAAGAAGAAGATCTGAAATATTGCTGGACGCACGTTCCGATACTCGGTCGACTATATATATTCTTAAAAACGAAAAAGCAATATGCAATATACACTGTGTTTTAATATTTCATGAAGGGAACGCGAGGAACGTTTACAAATTGAGTCCCCGTAGAATGCAAAATAGAGAGTGGAAAAAAAGAAGGAACCCTTCACCCCCTCCCAAAGAAAAAAAATAAATAAATGAAAAAACTGGGAGACGCACAAATGTGAAAAACGAAAAAAAAATGAAAAATAAAAAAAATAGAATATAGATTTCTACCCCGACAACGTCGTCTCGGGTTGGATTTGCGAGCGAGTCCTTCGCCGTTCGAGGGAGGGGGAGGGTTTCGAGCGTAGCAGACGTAGAGTTGGTATAAGAGGGTTGGAGGAGAGTGTAAGATTCGATTGAAAAACAGAGAAACGCAATCGAAGCACCCTGCTTTTCAAAAGGGCGAGGGAGAGGGCCGATTGGTGAATCATTCATAACTCGTTGCCGATGATAAAAGCGTTTCTTTGATATAGTACCTCTTTGCATCTCTCGGTGAAATTAGCCCGTTCGATTGAATATCTCGTTGCCGATTGGGAAGAAGAGGGCGAAGACAAAAAAAAAAGAAAAAGTAAGGAATACGGAAGCAAAAAAAATAATTCTATGTATCAGAGGAAGAGCGGAATATATCCTACAATACGGATGAATGAAAACGTGTCTTCATATATATTTTCTAACTGCGACTGAAAAATATAAAAATAAATGAAACTAACTTTTTTTTCTTCTTTTTTTCTCTCCGCTCTATTAAGTGTATAGACTCGCAAAAAAGATTCTCGATATATTTTAAAACAGGGGTGTGCGAAGACAAGAAGATAAAAATATCGATGGTATCTCTTTCTGAAATGAAGTGACCCTCCTATCTGTCCGTACACTTCGTGAAAAGTGTTGTATATGAGCGTATAACTTGATATACATATACTATATGTATAGTAAGTTTCACCGGAAGTTGGATATTTATTATCGGACTACGTTATAAAGCTAGGTTTGCCAACAGTCCGAACACATCTGAAGTTAGCAAGTTGAGATAATTATCTTCTAACTTTATTTATACAATACCATAGCTTGCGTATATGTGTGGACATTGGACATTATTTAGTCCCGATGTTTTATTGTGTCCGGTTGCTGATCGTTAGGGTTGATTGCGTTTTTATGACTTTCTAGCTCTCACTTTCTCTCGTATATTTTCTCTTTCTCTTCTACAAACTTCTCGCACCGTCATTAGCTTCCTCTATACCATATATACTCTCTAGCTTTTGACTAGCCGATGCCCAGGCCAAGAGTCACCAGCCGCCGGTACCGCGACTGCTGGTTTTCATCTACCTGACAGCATCTCTCGAAAGCTTCTGCAAAAAGTCGTTATCCCAACCGGCACAACGTGACCCTCTTAACATATTCATAGAAGGCGTACACCAAATCTGGCCGAGATGACGTGCCGAGCATTTTACCGAGCAGGTATAGTAAGTAATCTTACAAACCCTATGACGAAACCCCCTGTACAGCGGTAGCTTTTACTCGGAAGGTTGATGAGCGTCTTAGTTTTCACCCTTGACATATAGTCAGACGTAATTGATATCTTCAGGGCCACGCTGCTCTTCGTTTATCACATTGTGAGCTTTCAACGTTATACGTATAAATGCGCACGACTTACCCGAAACCCCATTTCCCCGATGTTTTTTGGATACTGAAATGAAAATCCATTCTTTTCGTGTTCTAACATTAACTCAGACGTTATCGGTTTCTTGCAGGTCAGACATTCGATCGTAGCTCGAACGACCTCTTGACCTACCAGGTGCACCAGCACATCGAGCTATTTCGGTAGGACGCGAAAGTCGAGAGATCATGGCGTCTGTCCAGTCAATGAAAATATCTCGAGTAACTAATTCACCGAGTAATTCAAACCACGTTCAAAGTTGAACATTATATCATCGCAAATTCTCGTCCAAGGTTGGTTTCTGCTTCGAATAACTGGAGATATTATTTCTTCTTCATTTCTTCTTCTTTTTTTCAGATATAAGCCGTCGAGATTTTCACTGCTTGTCGCAAATACCTGGAGGACATGACGGTGCACGGACACATATCTGGGTACATATTATCAAAACGATGAGACGGACGTGGGTGGCTGACTGACTGACCGGACGAGTGACCGACCGGCTGGTTGGTTGGTTGGTTGGCTTTTCTGTTGCCTAATTATACGAGCCGTCCGTTACCCCAGCTGGTGGTAGAAACACACGGGGTACCAGTACGTGCACGTATAGTGATACACAACCACATCGCAACGTCTCTTTAATCAATTATGCAAAAACATTTCCGGCCAACTCGTCGCCACCCATCCGTATACCATACACACGGTGGGTCCTTCGTCCAAGTTGCACCAGAGTCGCTCGTCCTATGGACGTTGTGTAGTTGATACACTTTTTATTCAATGATTTTTTGTTTTTTGCTATTCTTTTTCATCCGCATCTCATTTAATCTCTTGGTAAATGAAAATGTTAGAACGAATTTCACTCTCTTTTCTCATCTTCTTAATTTTGACGTAACGTTGAACGGTAGTGTCTCGGTAATCCTTACATAGCCCCTTGAGCCGGGTCGGCCAAGACTTGCGATGCATTTACAATATATATACGGCTTACTTCGGACAAATTCACCCCGTTATCAGCAGTCTCACGTAGCACTTCGTGGCCCAAAGTTCCCTTTTCGTTTCTCTTCTATCTAGACCCCAAATAAGGAAGGACATGGAAGAAGAGGAGGAAGAAGCAGATCCTGTCGTAAGAAGAGAAAACGGAATAGGAAGAGGAAGAGAAATAGAAATAGGAAGACTAAGAGGTAGACATATAATGTAGTTTGCTTTAGATTCAGCAGGTGTCGTTAGTACCCGTGAGACCATCCCACCCATCTCCACGGATCCTGTGTGAGTCCTGAAGAACGCGAAGGGTTCAGAATTGGAGAAGGTGGTAAGAGAAGGTTGGATATGTCGAGGACGAATGTACGTCTATATAGAATATATGACACGTAAATCTTTCTTTCAAAATTATTATCACGCTCAAAATCTCATTGCACTGATATTTCATCGAACAAATATAATTCGAAAAAATTCTCAACCATCTTATTTCAGGGTGAAGGAGAAGAAAATAAAAAATAGAAAAATAAAAAAGGAAAAAGGACTGTATACAGATTGATTATATAGTTGGTCAGAAATTAATTGAATATAGCGCGTATAGAATTCTCAGCTATACATCTTTACCGGTTGTGTGGTGGAGTGAGAGAGAAGTAAAGTTGTGCTTCGAAGGGAATTAGTGGATAAGATTCCTCTACGCGAGGTGGATCCACAATCAGATCAAACTCCGTTTCTCTACGTCGGTTAATCTATCGGAGACCCAAGGGGCTGACTGCCTGACTGGTTAGCCTCTATACCCTACCAGCACCTTTATACCAGTGGGTTCAACTTTCTACCCATCCAAAGAACAAAACGACGCATCTTTGTCTTTCAATTTATCCCATTCCTCGGTACAATCTTCTATGCAGTCCAAAATATCGACTGATTCGATCGGGAAAACCTCAGTTGCGCACGGTTCAATTGCACGCAGTTCGATTGGACACACGAATGACTGACTGACGGCGTTTTCGGACACAGTAGCTTTTATACTTCGATTTTCACCCGAGAAAAACACCAAGCCTTTGTTTTTTTCAAAATTTGGGTCAAAAATCAACTATTTTTTTCTTAGGTTTTCTATGATATTCTTATGTATTCTGATCTCAGGAATCCGAATCTGCAAGCCAAATTGATTTATCTATTAAATTGACCAAGGTATCGCCAATTTATCGATTCAAAAAGTGAAAAATCAAGGATATCTCGATGGGTTTTGATTCTAGATTAATTTGATCGACGTATTCGTGTTTCCTGCGCAAAAATACGTAGGATGAGCATCCTGCAATTGATTTTGAAAATACTTCGATTTTCTCCCTGAAAGAACACCAAGTCTATGTATAGAAGAACACCAAAGACCAGAGTCTTCGTATATTATTCAGCGATTTTAGAACAAAATCTGAGTGAAAGAACACCAAAGACTATAGGATATATATTCGTGAACCGCGAAAGTGAGCATGATTTATTTGTCATGCAGCCATTGATTCTGTACTTATCGGCATAATTGCAATATTAATTTATTGAAAACTTTCAATAATTTGATTGTAACACATTCATTGTAAGAGAGGATTCTTCTGATTAAATAAATCTATACTACATCCAATGATGTGTTGAAATTCAGTTTCTCCCTTCTATTCATTCGTCACAAAACAGCCCCCTCGAATTGAAAGATTAATTAACATCGAATGCATCATCAACATCCTTTGTGAGCAGCACATCACGACATCAGGCCCTGACTCGGACCGCCTCGTCGCATGCATACAACAAGTATAAAACTGCGGCCGATCAGTTTTCATAGAATAGTCTCCTTGCTCACAATATGGCACAGCGATCTGAAAACTGATGGGAAATTTTTTATTTTTTTTCTTCTCGTTGTGGTCATTAAGTTATGAATAATTCATTATTACTCGAATTTCATACTAAAAATTCAGGGAATAACTGCTTGATTGATACTGGTCAATTGAAAAAGTTTATCCGAGTTCGGAGCATGAGGTTAAAATCTGATCGATCGCAATCTTGAAACGGTCAATTACGGACGTGTAATTCGGTATTCGGTCCTCAGAGCATCTTGCATTATATGTAGATCCTTCTTTGTGGCAACGGCAGTACGGCCGCAGCAACCGAAGCGGCGATACCAGCAGCGACATCGGTAGCAGCGCGCAGATCCTTGGAGAACAGAGAGACAGAGAGAGAGAGAGAGGCGAGACAGATACAGACGAAGGTAATATTATGGCTACACGCCATCAGTACGCAGTTGCTATTGCGCTACAGTTCTCTATTTTATTTAAACTTCTTCGATCGCGTTGTGAACAAACACCAAAGAAAAATCTTCCGAATCTTTTACTTGTTGAGTTCGCTTTCCAGTCTTATGAAAAAAATAGCTCGGGAAGAAGTGTTCGGTTTATTCTAGATGTCTGGAATAAGTGCTAGATGAACAGCAACTATTAGAAGAGCTCCTATATCATTAGAAATTTCGTGAATTTCGTAGCTTAGACAGTTTTTTCATAAGCTGTGACAAGCCGTGTTCTTACCATCCTTTTTTACTAGTCCCGATCGGTCCTCTTTTCGACCGGTAGAATTTTGAGCGAAGGTGATACGACATGAACGCAGAATTTTGATAGACTTTGAATAATGATTGAATGAACCGTTGGTGAGGAAAATCAAGATCCTTCTGCCAAAACTAAAACATAGTTGCTTCCTTGTATTTTGAATTGAGAAAATTAGTGTCATGGATTCGGGTGAGTCGGATATAATTTGACGTCGGAATTCCGAACGACTATACTTAATTTATTAGATGTTTATAAATTCCTATATCCGTATAATTATTCAATAATGGATTTCGGAATAGTTCTGTGCGACTTTGAACACTATGAATTCTTCTGTCTATCGAATTGAGGAAGTCATCGTCGGGGTTATGGTTTAAGAATAGTTTTCGTTGTTACATTGTACTGAACAAATTTATTCATATATTTTGGGTGCAATTTAACAATTTTACTCCATTTCTTAGATAATATTTTCTTATTTCAGGTTTATAATCGATGGACATGGGATTGGCCTGGTTCTTTGCAGTATTCATTCGAGTTTAAATTACGTTGTGGAGGAGTTACATGGCATCGGACAATGTTTCACAGGTATTTAAATTATTTACATTTTCCTTTTTCGAACCGAATTCCCGCTGGTATCGAAACGGGTCGTTGCGCAGACATCATGAGATGCATGGGAACGGAGCGAAAACTGAATTTAAGCGAATAGTGGCAATAGGAATAAATTTCGGCATAGATTTTTATATGGTAGGTTGATTAGGTCATGACATGTTAGAGAAGATTTTCTCAGCTCGCGCTTCAGTTTTGTGATCTCATTGCCTGTGGTGGATCTTGGAGCCATCGTAGATGACGGGGCGCGATGCTCGCGGGGCTCTGTTCACAGAGGTCAAAAAATATCAGAATAGCGTGAAAAACTCTTATGTTAAGCAAAAATGTAGATTTCTTGTTTTTTTGAGGTAAAAATCGAAGTGTTTGCGAAATCAATTGCAGGGCGCTTATCCTACGTATTTCTGCGCAAGAAACACGAATACGTCGATCAAATTAATCTAGAATTAAAACCCATCGAGATATCCTTGATTTTTCACTTTTTAGATCGATAAATTGGCGATAACTTGGTCAATTTAATAGATAAATCAATTTGGTTTGCAGATTCGGATTCCTGAGATCAAAATACATAAGGATACCATAGAAAAACCGAAAATGAGAATGGTCGATTTTTGGCTCAAATTTTGAAAAAAACAAAGGCTATAGGCTTAGGATTTTCTCGTGTTTGGGGCGAAAAATGAAGTATTTTTGAAATCGATTGTAGGATGCTTATCCTACGTATTTTTGCGCAAGGAACACGAATACGTCGATCAAATCAATCTAGAATTAAAACCCATCGAGATATCCTTGATTTTTCACTTTTTAGATCGATAAATTGGCGATAACTTGGTCAATTTAATAGATAAATCAATTTGGTTTGCAGATTCGGATTCCTGAGATCAAAATACATAAGGATACCATAGAAAAACCGAAAATGAGAATGGTCGATTTTTGGCTCAAATTTTGAAAAAAACAAAGGCTATAGGCTTAGGATTTTCTCGATTTTGGGGCGAA
Source organism: Athalia cordata (assembly GCA_963932425.1). Lineage (NCBI taxonomy): Eukaryota > Metazoa > Arthropoda > Insecta > Hymenoptera > Athaliidae > Athalia > Athalia cordata. Next base: position 7,256,709 of record OZ010627.1, read on the forward strand.
AAATGAAGTATTTTTGAAATCGATTGTAGGATGCTTATCCTACGTATTTTTGCGCAAGGAACACGAATACGTCGATCAAATCAATCTAGAATTAAAACCCATCGAGATATCCTTGATTTTTCACTTTTTAGATCGATAAATTGGCGATAACTTGGTCAATTTAATAGATAAATCAATTTGGTTTGCAGATTCGGATTCCTGAGATCAAAATACATAAGGATACCATAGAAAAACCGAAAATGAGAATGGTCGATTTTTGGCTCAAATTTTGAAAAAAACAAAGGCTATAGGCTTAGGATTTTCTCGATTTTGGGGCGAAAAATGAAGTATTTTTGAAATCGATTGTAGGATGCTTATCCTACGTATTTTTGCGCAAGGAACACGAATACGTCGATCAAATCAATCTAGAATTAAAACCCATCGAGATATCCTTGATTTTTCACTTTTTAGATCGATAAATTGGCGATAACTTAGTCAATTTAATAGATAAATCAATTTGGTTTGCAGATTCGGATTCCTGAGATCAAAATACATAGAAATACCACAGGGAACTCGATAAAAAAAATAGTTGATTTTCGGCCTAAATTTTGAAAAAAACAAAGGCCATAGGCTTAGGATTTTCTCGATTTTGGGGCCAAAAATGGAGTATATTTAAAATTGATTGCAGGACACTTGTTCAACGTATTTTGACTTTGAAAACACGAATCCGTCGAGTAAATAAAACCAGAGCCAATATTCATCGAGATATCTTTTTTTTTTCCAGGGCCGCAGGACATACGACGTTTCAAAAAGGCAGCAGTACCACAGACTCGCCGAAGAGGACCAGTGTCGTAACAATTACGTCACAGTCACGGACGAGCCTTGACCTTCAACAGGAAGTGTATTCACGCTAGTCTTCAATTCGGAAATTAATTATCATACATACATAGCGAATCATTGTTAACATAGAATAAGTGACCAAGTCCTCATGTCTTGTAGTCATTAGAATGACTTTGAAACTTGTGAATGATGGTGGAACTTTTTTAATACAGTTATGAATATTATAATAGCACAATTGTTGAATGTATCCTACCTACATAATTCATGAATAAACGAACAGCTATTCCCAAATTGGTTGCTTGATTTTTATTGATTACACCCCTGCATCCAACTCTCATTAACATCCTTTATACAAGCAACACATCACGACATCAGGCCCTGACTCGTAATGCCTCATCGCATGCATATGATAAGGCACGCACGCATGCACATGATGTCTGGATGTTTCGAACTGGCTCCTCGCCTGTCCTGTTCTCCTGATACCAAAATTCAAATTTTTGGCCGAAATGTGCCTTGAATTGTCAGGGCCGGTATTGTAGCGATCTACCTTATCACTTCCGGTTGAGATGAAGCATGATACAATACACATAGATGCACATGACGTGGCCTGCACCCAGTCGCATATGATCTATCGACGATTCGGTAGATGAGTATGATGCGATACACATGCGTACACATGATGAGGCCTGCATGGATACGCATATGATCTATTGATCGATCGACAGACGAGCGTGATGCGATACACATGCATGCACATGCATGCACATGATGGCTGGATGTTTCGAACTGGCTCCTCGCCTATCCTGTTCTCCTGATACCAAAATTCGAATTTTCGGCCGAAATGTGCCTTGAATTGTCAGGGCCGGTATTGTAGCGATCTACCTTATCACTTCCGGTTGAGATAAAGCATGATACAATACACATAGATGCACATGACGTGGCCTGCACCCAGTCGCATATGATCTATTAACGATTCGGTAGATGAGTATGATGCGATACACATGCGTACACATGATGAGGCCTGCATGGATACGCATATGATCTATTGATCGATCGACAGACGAGCATGATGCGATACACATGCATACACATGCATGCACTTGATGGCTGGATGAACTGGCTCCTCGCCTGTCCTGTTCTCCTGATACCAAAATTCAATTTTTGGCCAAAATGTGCCTTGAATTTTCAGGGCCGGTATTGTAGCGATCTACTTTATCACTTCCGGTTAAGATGAAGCATGATACAATACACATGGATGCACATGACGTGGCCTGCACGCAGTCGCATATGATCTATCGACGATTCGGTAGATGAGTATGATGCGATACACATGCGTACACATGATGAAGCCTGCATAGATACGCATATGATCTATTGATCATTCGACAGACGAGCATGATGCGATACACATGCATACACATGCATGCATATGATGTCTGGATGTTTCGAACTGGCTCCTCGCCTGTCCTGTTCTCCTGATACCAAAATTCAAATTTTTGGCCGAAATGTGCCTTGAATTGTCAGGGCCGGTATTGTAGCGATCTACCTTATCACTTCCGGTTGAGATGAAGCATGATACAATACACATAGATGCACATGACGTGGCCTGCACCCAGTCGCATATGATCTATTAACGATTCGGTAGATGAGTATGATGCGATACACATGCGTACACATGATGAAGCCTGCATAGATACGCATATGATCTATTGATCATTCGACAGACGAGCATGATGCGATACACATGCATACACATGCATGCATATGATGTCTGGATTTTTCGAACTGGCTCCTCGCCTGTCCTGTTCTCCTGATACCAAAATTCAAATTTTTGGCCGAAATGTGCCTTGAATTGTCAGGGCCGGTATTGCAGGGATCTACCTTATCACTTCCGGTTTGGTAAATTTGCCCAAAAATCGAGTTTGGTATCAGGAGAACAGGACAGGCGAGGAGCCAGTTCGAGACACAGCATGATGACAAGCATGCGTGTGTGTTTGATGATGTATGCCATCATGTATGATAGGGTGTGCCGAACAAATGATGAGGCCTGCATATGCCTGCATGCATGCATGTGATGATGTATGATATCATGTACGATATGATCTATGAATTTCGCCAACGACAAATGATAGTGAATGACGTGTACAGGGGTGTGATCAATAATAGTTGAACAATCGTGTATTGATAGTAGTTAATGTTTATTGATAAATCAACGATCAAAAATACATATGGAGACATCGTAATGACTATTATAGATTCAATTTCACAGATACACACATTCTTGTATGATTTTAACGACTTACAATCGTGTACAGGACAATACTTTTATCTCGCTTAACATTAGATTAATTATTTGATAGTTCTTAAAAAATAAACAAACAATATGTATACAGGACGATCTTATTTATACAAATTATCTACGCCGAACACATGATGATTGGCTTTGGAGATGCTCCGAGGATAGTCCTTCATCCCGATGAGAGGCACAAGTACTCCGTAGGCTGCTCGATTGTCTCCTGGAAAAATAAAAAAAATCAGAGGTGAGTATACATGATAAACGTAAATTGCATCTGCGGAAGAATTGAATTATCTCGGAAAATATTACTCTAAGCTCAATTTACTCGGTGAATTCGTATTCCTGACGCAAAAATACATCAGCAAAGCGTCCTACATTCACTTTTTAAAATACTTCATTTTCGCCCCAAAATTGCAAAAATCCCAAGCCTATAGCCTTTGGTTTTTTTCGAAATTTGAGCCAAAAATCGACTATTTTTATTTTCGATTTTTCTATGGTATCCTTATGTATTTTGATCTCAGGAATCTAAATCTGATAGCCAAATTGATCTATCCATAAAATTGATCGAGCTATAACCAATTTAGCTCTCTGAAAAGTGAAAAATCGAGGATATCTTGATAGGATTTATCCCTAGCTCAATTTAACCGACGTATTCGTGCTTCGGACGCAAAAATACATCAGAAAAGCGTCCTGCTATCAATTTTAAAAATACTTCATTTTTCGCCCCAAAATCGAGAAAATCCTAAGCCTATAACCTTTGTTTTTTTCAAAATTTGGGCGAAAAATCGACAATTTTGTTTATCGAGTTTTCTATGGTATTCTTACGTATTTTGATCTCAGAAATCCGAATCTGAAAGCCAAATTGATCTATCCATAAAATTGGCCGAGTTATCGTCAATTTACCGCGCGTAAAAGTGAAAAATCAAGGATATCTCGGTGGGTTTTAATTCTGGATTAATTTGATCGACGTATTCGTGTTCCTTGCGCAGAAATACGTAGGATAAGCGCCCTGCAATTGATTTCGCAAACACTTCGATTTTTACCTCAAAAAAACAAGAAATCTACATTTTTGCTTAACATAAGAGTTTTTCACGCTATTCTGATATTTTTTGACCTCTGTGAACAGAGCCCCGCGAGCATCGCGCCCCGTCATCTACGATGGCTCCAAGATCCACCACAGGCAATGAGATCACAAAACTGAAGCGCGAGCTGAGAAAATCTTCTCTAACATGTCATGACCTAATCAACCTACCATATAAAAATCTATGCCGAAATTTATTCCTATTGCCACTATTCGCTTAAATTCAGTTTTCGCTCCGTTCCCATGCATCTCATGATGTCTGCGCAACGACCCGTTTCGATACCAGCGGGAATTCGGTTCGAAAAAGGAAAATGTAAATAATTTAAATACCTGTGAAACATTGTCCGATGCCATGTAACTCCTCCACAACGTAATTTAAACTCGAATGAATACTGCAAAGAACCAGGCCAATCCCATGTCCATCGATTATAAACCTGAAATAAGAAAATATTATCTAAGAAATGGAGTAAAATTGTTAAATTGCACCCAAAATATATGAATAAATTTGTTCAGTACAATGTAACAACGAAAACTATTCTTAAACCATAACCCCGACGATGACTTCCTCAATTCGATAGACAGAAGAATTCATAGTGTTCAAAGTCGCACAGAACTATTCCGAAATCCATTATTGAATAATTATACGGATATAGGAATTTATAAACATCTAATAAATTAAGTATAGTCGTTCGGAATTCCGACGTCAAATTATATCCGACTCACCCGAATCCATGACACTAATTTTCTCAATTCAAAATACAAGGAAGCAACTATGTTTTAGTTTTGGCAGAAGGATCTTGATTTTCCTCACCAACGGTTCATTCAATCATTATTCAAAGTCTATCAAAATTCTGCGTTCATGTCGTATCACCTTCGCTCAAAATTCTACCGGTCGAAAAGAGGACCGATCGGGACTAGTAAAAAAGGATGGTAAGAACACGGCTTGTCACAGCTTATGAAAAAACTGTCTAAGCTACGAAATTCACGAAATTTCTAATGATATAGGAGCTCTTCTAATAGTTGCTGTTCATCTAGCACTTATTCCAAACATCTAGAATAAACCGAACACTTCTTCCCGAGCTATTTTTTTCATAAGACTGGAAAGCGAACTCAACAAGTAAAAGATTCGGAAGATTTTTCTTTGGTGTTTGTTCACAACGCGATCGAAGAAGTTTAAATAAAATAGAGAACTGTAGCGCAATAGCAACTGCGTACTGATGGCGTGTAGCCATAATATTACCTTCGTCTGTATCTGTCTCGCCTCTCTCTCTCTCTCTCTCTCTCTCTGTTCTCCAAGGATCTGCGCGCTGCTACCGATGTCGCTGCTGGTATCGCCGCTTCGGTTGCTGCGGCCGTACTGCCGTTGCCACAAAGAAGGATCTACATATAATGCAAGATGCTCTGAGGACCGAATACCGAATTACACGTCCGTAATTGACCGTTTCAAGATTGCGATCGATCAGATTTTAACCTCATGCTCCGAACTCGGATAAACTTTTTCAATTGACCAATATCAATCAAGCAGTTATTCCCTGAATTTTTAGTATGAATTTCGAGTAACAATGAATTATTCATAACTTAATGACCACAACGAGAAGAAAAAAAATAAAAAATTTCCCATCAGTTTTCAGATCGCTGTGCCATATTGTGAGCAAGGAGACTATTCTATGAAAACTGATCGGCCGCAGTTTTATACTTGTTGTATGCATGCGACGAGGCGGTTCGAGTCAGGGCCTGATGTCGTGATGTGTTGCTTGTAGAGAATTTCAATGAGAGATGGGTGCAGAGGTGTATTGGATAAAGAATTAAGTAATCAACTTCAAAATAGCTGTTCGTTTATTGATAAATTATGCAGGTAGGATACATTCATTGACCGCTTTATACAAATATCTATTACTGTGAATAAAAACGTTTTAATATCTCTCACAAGATGAATGATCCACTCATTATTACAATATGGCTCCAGTAATTCCATTAAATACTAGACACAGAGACATAGTCACTCATTTATACATTGCCGATTATTGGTTATACATGGATAGTAATCAGTTTTCGAAATGAAATCGAGCGGTCGTAAATTCGTGAACACATTCCCCGTTGAAAGTAGGCCAATGCTCGACGGTGTGGTGCAACGTCATTATTCTAGCATCGGTTCTGTTGGGCGAGTCCATGCGAATGCTGACTTCATGGGGCACCAGATATCTGGATAGTCCTGCGAAAAAAAAAAGATCTCGGTAAGTCTTCGTGAGAACTTGAATACTCGAAAGATTCGTCATGTTCTGTAAGTTTTGCTCTGGTGTTCTCTCGAACTTGGGACCCTCTCATTCGATCAGCCGAATTTGAGTCATGAAAAATTATTTTTTCTAATCGTGTACAATGTTTCCATAAACTGATTCATAAATTCCATGCGACTGAAATACGAAGTTTTTTTTACCTGAATCGAGTGAAATAGCAAGAAAAAAAAGAAGGGACGTGTATATAAAGTAAATTAGAGCGAAGTAATTTTGTGACGATGAAAAGCTGATTTGGAAAAAAAAAGGGAAGAGAAGTAAGAAGGAGAAAAAAAAATTAAACTTATATCTTTAAAGCTACTGCAAAAATTTTATTTCAAGTTTTCATATAGCTGAGAAAAATATACATCAGTAGCACCGGCAGCATCGCCATCTTCGTATATAGCACCCGACAATTGAAGGCCATTAAGATAAAAATGAAATGATGACAACCCATTTTCGAGAGTTGAAATCCGCGAGGTATAGGTGAACTTATATATATAAAACTGGGGTGGTGAATCTACTCATTAGTTTGAATTATATGAGAAATATCCATAGATATACATATATATTTGTTCGAGAAAGAAGAGGTAAAAGAAAAAGAAAAAAAGAAAAATTCAGATGAGAAAACCGATGCGTTTTAACTCAGAGAGTGCATAATTCATGGTAGGAAATGAGACAGCTCAAAGATTAATACGATCAGTTTCGATAGCTCTGTGAGCTGCTGCCGCTGCTTCTGCACCAATGTGGGGTTATATTATGTCATCTTCGTTTTCAGAGACATTTCAGCAGTAGTAGTGGAAAGGGGTCGAAGGGGAAAGGGGGGGGGGGTGTATTCGGAAATTAATTGCCATGCGCTTGCAGCTGCAGCGTATAGGTATATGGAACTACGCGATGAATCGGATATTAGTTTTTCCAATATTATTCCAGATTAATACCACGACGTGACTTACGGTATGCTAGATGGAGCGCACGCGGTTCCGAAAACTAAATGGGTTGGGCGTAACTGTAAAAAGAAATAGTGAAAAAAAAAAGTCTTTCGGAATTATTTTCCCTATGTACCACGTTCTCCGCTATAACCCGTATATATATGAAATCATTTTATAATTATTGTATATCAACGACCGATACGCGGACGGCAACTTAAAACACAATAGAAATAACAATTAATCTAGAAATCATGAAAAATCGATTTGAAATTAGAGGACGAACTATGTGCGGAAATATACGGCGTGCAAAAATAGCTGGCTTTCGGAAACGACGCACAGCGTTTTACATATTCTATTGATTTTTTTTTTTTTTTCGTGAGCTTGCAGAAGCTTTAACTCTTTTTACAGGAAAGTTGACTCGATTATCCCCATGCTGAGACGCGAAGAAGAAACGTAAAAAATGAAAATTTTAAGAATTGAGGGTTCACGTGATTTGATAAATCTGCTTTCAATTCGAGCCCATTTTGTTTCTCAATTCCATCACTGATTTAGAAATGACTTCAATTAACACGTGAATTAATTTAATCGAGCGTTTAGGAAGGACCAGATTTTCTCGGTTATTTTCTTCTATTTTTAGTCACCTAGCTGACGAGATACGAGGTACGTGACTTCTGTTAGGTTGGAGGTTATGAGGTTCAAAATTCCTTGGCACGCCTGCAGTTAGGGATGATGGTCTAGGCTATGGTGATATGAGAAACGATCAACAGCAGCTTCGTATTTTAATTTAAAGGTAGGTATATAATTCGGCATAAAGCGTACTGAGGTATATAATTAGGGTGATTATTCAACAGTTAATTGGATTAAAGAAAAATTAATTCCGTGCCGATACGGAATATAGCCTTTATATAACGTAACGACCTTGAAAAAAGAAGAAGATGAAGAAAAAAAAATTTATATCTCGTCGTACCTAAATGTTATAAAAAATATGAGCGAGAATTGTTTTCATTATTTATTACTTATTAGTTAAATTATTATCATGACCACGTCGAGCTATATACGGCCGGGATCCGACGAAAAATAATTACCACTAATTTTCCACCCCGTGTATATAATATAATAAAACCCGATATTTCCTCCTCACGGTGGTGTGCAGCAATAATTTTTGAATATAACCTCAAGACGAGGAAAATAAAAATAAAAAAAAGGAAACGATGAAGAAAGAAAAAAATTCTTTCGTTTCTTATACTTCTTAGGTTATTATACGCAACCCGTCTGCGTACGACGACGACGTGCGTGGGAATTGAATTTCCCGCCAATTTCACCGTTATCCCGTATACATACCTGTTCGTAAACGATCATTTATTCACGACGAATGTACGCAACACAGACGACTTGTACTCTCTCATCCACCATCTTACGTACGTCTTTTCAGTATTAACAGGAGTAACTTCCAAAAGATGGGTTATGTGTACCTACGCATACGTGTATCATGTAAATATATTATGTGCTTACTTACCCCAAAAAGGAGAAGCAATCCACTCAGGAGGAGAAGAAGAAGCCGCTAGACAGAGAGTGGCTTATTCCAGTTCTGATCTTTGATTAAATTTTGCATAATTGTTTAATTCCTTTTCCGCTTGTTATTAGACGCGTTAATTAAATTATGTTATGTACGTATACGTAACAAATCTACATAAACCTACTCGAATATAGATGTTAGTCACTTCTTCGTACGAAATTCAAAAAGGAATTCCATAAGAGTGTCACCGTCGCGTACTTCTATGGTATTTGAGAATCCGAATCGAATTGTATTTGATTTTAGTATATACATCAAAAAGCTAACGAAATTCGAGCGCGATTCGGAAAGCGAAGAATCTACATTTTCACTGTGCAAAATAATCACTCAACGCCTATAGTGTTTCAGATAGAAATTGGTAGGTACTCCGTTTTCACGAAGTCACAAAAAAGCAAATTTCATTCGCTCAATAAAAATTGATTGGAACATTTCGGAAGCCAGAAAACGAATTTTCAATTATCGCATACGAAAAGTCAAACAGAAAACTTGAAACCAACAAATCAATTAAATATCAACCGATGTGAAAAAAATTCTTTTGCGATGAATTTTCAGAATTTCACAATTTATATAAAAGCTTCATGACGGAAGGTGAAAAGTTTATGATAATAGTTGAAGAAAACATGATAAAACAGTTTTTCTTTTTTTTTTTTTCTTTTTTAAGCTGTTACCTGCAGTAAGCTCAACGATTTCGCTGACGCTGAATTATTATATTAACGGTATACCGTTTAATTTTCATCGCTTAAAAATTCCCCGTCCTAAAGTTTAAGCTTGATATAATAACTTGAGCCTTCGCAGATCCCCACCGCTCGTCTTCATCGCCATGGGGCTTCAATTCTTTCTTTCCTTCTTCATCTTTTTTTTTTTTCTTTCTTTCTTTTCATTCCTTATTATTACTCCACCAAAAGTTGATATCTAATTTTTTATTTTTATTCTCATTCGTTCAATTTTTAATATTTAATCTGCAATTTTCCAAATTTATCGCATAGATTTTGTAAAATCAGTTTGAACATTTTTTTTTTTCTAAAAATATCGCTATCGTCAAGATCCACGAATGGAATTGACGCCGCGGAAAATTCTTTTTCTTACTTTTCTTCCTTTAATCAATTTACGACCGCACAGTTTTGATATAAAAGTCTGAATTACATGGTAGCTATATACGCGTATACCTTTTCGTTTTCTGCTTTTTTTTTTGCTTTTATTTCACTTTTCTCCACACTACACTGCAAAGCGGATGAAATATCACGATCAATTTGTACCACCACCCCTTGCAACTCATTTCTCCTTTTCCCTTACCTCCTTTCATTTTTATTCGTATACGTATATACACATGCATACACGTAACTTCGCAACAGTTTTACATTTATATTTGAACTGTGTTGAAACAGTTTTTTCTTTTTTTTCTTTTCTTAATTAAAAAAAAGCTCAGCAATGTATAAGTTGATTTGTACATATCCGTAAATACGTGTATTACAAATTTAGAGAACACGTTGGGATATTGTTAGTGATGCGGTATTAGTTTTTTTTTAAGGAATTTTGCACAACGCGAGTGAGCGAGAGAAAGATAAAAAAAAAAAAGGCAAACAATTCAAGGGTGGTTATTTATATCATGAATTAGCGAAACTTGTTCAACTTTTGGTAAAACAGCTATGGAGGTTGCGCTCGCGAAAAATCGTGAGAAAGATAAAGAGAGAAAGCGAGACGAAGAAAGTGAGAAAGAACGAGCGCACATTGAGGAAGTTTTCTACTTCGCTTGGTACAAATTCAATCAATGTTTTCGGACGCACAGAGTTTTATTTTCTCTTCACTCGTCCCCTTTTTTTTTTCACGAGCAAAGTAGGGATGCATGTGGGGTGAAACAAAGATGAGAATATAAAAATAAAAAAAAAATAAAAAAACCAACGGAATAAATAAAGAGAAAGGTAAAGGTTGAGAGGTAAAGGTGAAGGGTTATGTGGGAGATGAAAAAGTAAAAGAAAAAAAAATAAACAAAATCACCACCACGCTTACGAATTCCACGAAGAGAAAATTACAACCCCGCAAACGTCGGTTAGGATTGTTTACCTAGGATCATTTCATTATCACACAAACACTCCCTGTACAGATAATATAGTATAACCGATCTTTTCGAACGAATTTCTAAACTCCAGACGAATCGGGGGGGATTCAACGAAAATGAATTTTCGAATATTTTTTTTTTCACTCAAAACAAATATAAAAAATATATATCATCAGACTGAGAAATAAGGGATGAAGAATTGTAATTTCAATTGAACCACTTACGTTCAATTATACTTCTTATTCAGATGATAAAAAAGGGAGAAACGAAAAAGAAAAAGTTCTTTAAAAATTCTAGAGTTCAAAAATGAATGTCCTATTGTAATTCACAAGCTAACTATGTACCCGATGCACACGTGTATGCACATTATGTGGTAGTTGGGCGCCCACGGATGCGTTTCTGATTACCCTGCGCCGACGTATACGCGCCACAAAGTGAATAGCTGCAACGTTTCTTTTTTTTTCTCTCTTTCTTTTTCCGTTTCTTGCATTTTTTCCCTTTCAACTTTTACAATACAACGAAACGTCGGAGTTTCTTGTATGGCTCCAGGTGATTCGGTATTTGTTGTATCTCTCACATTTTTATACTTACATTTCGGCCTGCCGCTGCACCGAATGCAATGGAAGTAAAGCCTCCGGCTTTCTTTACAATACACCGTATATAGCTATATCTATAGTATATCAATGAAAATTTTTACCGCGACGTATAGTAAAAATCAACAACCGCGGCAGCTTGTACGATGTCGTCGTTTGTCGGCGTAAAAAAGAAAAAAACTTTTCCTGATACAAAAACCAAAAAAACTGTAGTTTTCACGTGACACATACGCTGCAAAATATGGGCGACGTCCTGCACGTCCCTATAACTCTGTATAGCGGCGTTTTTGTCTTTGCTGATATTGTACTATACCACTTTGTCAGTGATTTTCTTCTTTTTTTTTTTTCTTCTCTTGTTTAGTCTTTGTAATTGCAAAGCAGAATTACGGGGTATAGTTATATAGCTGGTAATATAGAGAAGAGAGGAGAAGAGAAGAGAAGAGAAGAACAGAGTCAAATGTAAAGCAGAAAATGAGAGAAAAAGGGAAAAAGTCAAAGGAAAATCTTTGAGGGCTATTGTTCTAAAACAAAAGATGGCGTGTGTCCCTGAGGCAATTCAACTGTCCCATATATGAACGAAGAGAGAACCATTTTTATACATATATATATTGTTAACTGGTATTCTCGGCCTTTCGGATATACCCATGTATTGTACAGAATATGGATATGGAATATAAACGAGGAAAAGTTTCTGGGGAAGAATATTAAACCTTTATAGTTTGCGATGCATCCTATATGCAAAAATGTATTACAATATAGCACAAGTAATGGAAAGTGTAATATTACCAATGTATGTATCGAATGTACATAGTCTTATGTACATGCAACTGTGATTACGCGTTTCATTATAGAGTCAACGCTTTGTTATTTTCTACTATTCCCGGATTTAAATTACACCTATCCAAGTTGGATATGTTAAATAAATACACATGCACATATGTATACCCGAAGTTGCAGTGATCCGATATTGATATATATGTACTGTGTGTTATTGCACGTAGGTATATGCCCATCCTGCAGTGCAATGGGATAATTTTAACTATCTGCATATCGTACTGTTTACTCCGTTACCAGGCATAATATAAATATGCCATTCGATTGTTCAACTCTATATTGTTTCACGTTACAGTCTACAGATACTAATGACCCAAGGACTCACAATCAGCCATCTCCATTAAATTCTATTCGGTCTTATCGTTAACCCCGCTATGGTTCAGAGGATACGACTGCGGCTGAAGGGGATGCAAATTCGATGCAATATCGACAGCTGTTATATGCAACCGATATCTCTACACGTGCAGATATAGAATCGACGTGAGCGATATCCCGGAACTTCACAGTAAATTTTTCTAAAAAATTTTCATCAAGAATTAATCGCCAGAAATGAGGTCCGATGCGTCGGAATTGAATTGGTATTCGGGGCTCAATTATGAAATATTATTCCAAGTACTTTTTCACCGATTCTCAGATGACTTTAATGGAGTTGAAAATGGAAAGAAGGCAAAAAATAATACGTCGACAAATAAATGCCAACTTACTTTCTTTTTTTTTTTTATAACAGCTCACAACGTACAATGGTTTTTTCTCCAAAGAGCGCCAGAAGGTGTCTTATAAAGAAAAGTCATCTCATACCGGAAATGGTGACTTTTAAAAAGTTTTTCACTCGCGTATTCGAATCTCACGTACAGATAAAATCTAAGCGTGAATTTCCAAGTGTGTGTATCATCGGTGTGCCTCTTATCCTCCACGTATTGCGTGATCACACGGTCGATTGATTTATAGTTTAGAAAATTTCTTTGATATATTTTCAACGAGAACTGTTCAATATACGACAGTAACGAGGTTTACACGTCTCAGGGTGATTTGAGATTATACGAAAATGAGGTTTAAATAATCATCAAGATTTTTTTTCCCTTCTCGCTTACACCCGAATTACCCCGCTTACTTTTGCGGCTGAAAGGATTTAAGGTAAACAAGAAAGGGTGAGATGAGGTAAGAATAGAAAAGAAAAAGAAAAAGAAAAAGTAAAAAAAGGAATCCATGTATCATACATAGGAGGGTAAAATATACAGGTGATGTTAGTTAGCCCCCCATGTAGCCCGGCACAGTGGGGATTGTAAGTTTCAAGGAATAAAGGGAATTGATATAGCGGCAGCTACGCGGCACCCGCCCTTTGTTGAAATGACTGTGACGTATAGCGAACACCTGGCGACTTCCCAGCATACCACCGAAGATAGGACCCCCGTTCGTACAATGCCGCGGCGATGGATGAAATTAAAAAAAAAAGAAAAGAAAAAAATCATATCAATAATAATCATAACAATAATAAGAAGAAGAGGAAGATAAAAATCCCTTTAAATCGATATTTAATCAGGGATTCTACGGAAAAGGAATTCAAGTGTACCTACCGTTATAACCCGTCAGTTATATCATCCCCCATACCTACCATCCCCATATATCAAATGGAAAAAAAAATGGTGAACCCGTTTCACTGCAGAATCTTATGTGTATCAGTTTTATTGATAAAATCATTTCATAAATGAGGAATAATTGTGAAAAATGAAAATTTCTTTGCCCATGTTTAATTAAACCATCGGAAGAAAAATTTCTTTTCCAACTGAACGAATGTTCAACTCTTGAAATAATACATGCCTCGAGATTTCTAAAATTTTCTGAAAGTTTCTGGAATTTTTTTACAAACATTTCTAGTCTCACTTTCAGTTTCACGTTTAACGCTGCTAGCTATTTAGGAAGGTTTGATTATATGGGATTCGAATTACAATCGTACAAGCCATGAGAAGTCGATGCTAATTGGCGAAGGGAGTTGTTAGTCCGTTGGCTCGGTAGAAAGTAGGATGAGCAGGAAAAGGGAGGAGGGAGGGAAACAATCGGCAATTGAGAATTGAGAATTGGGAATTGAGAATTGAGAATCAAGCGTCGAAGACGAAGGTTGTAAAGGATGAGCGAGAGCGAGTCCCTCGTACGTACGCGGCGCTCTCTCTCACCCTTTGTACGTAGAGTTTGATAACCTCTTATTTGTTTCAACGGGCGTTTGACTCGGTTCCTTGCAGTGTTCGATAGCTAAAGGTCGTTCTCCATCTACTATACTATCTTGTTCCGATTCCTGCCTGTTTCCTAACCCGACAAAGAGGAAGACAAAGTACCATCGTAGAGTCGTTCCGGTTTCCAAGTTCGAACTTCAATTCAGCAAAATTCTTCAGAAAATCTCCATAATTCACCGAATCACCTTTTGATCTTCACAGATGAAAGAGCTCTCCACATGAAAGTAGAGGAGAGAAATAAGGAAAAAAGTAAGGAAAAAAAAAAGAAGGGACCGTAGTAACTATCATTCGCCATATACTCACGCCTCCTTCGGCATCCTTACAACAATATCAAATTTTTCGAACTAAAAAAAGAAGATCATCCCTCATGGCCTTTTTCATATTATTTTCACTCCATTTTAACACCATTTCACGGCATCTTATCTTTTACCACCTCTTTTTTTCATTTCTTTATTAATTTGGATCGGAGTTTCGGATTAGGGATGATGTGGAAAGGGCGGCTGATTTTATTGATCATTGTATTTTGACTTAAAAAAAAGAAGGATTGTAAAAATTTGTAATTTTTCAGGCGGTTACGATCGCTAATGTTCTACCCAACTGTCCCTAAGGATATACGTTTATATATGCATAAAAATGAATAAGTTAACCTTCGGTATACGGAAAATCGCTTGTATTCCATGAGGAGGTAAAAAGCGGGTAGCAAATGAGAGAGAAAGCAAAAAAGTGATGAAGAGAGAAAATGGAGACGGAGAAATGGAAGCAAAAGGAAATAAGAGCCGGGGATTTTGCGGCAGCGTAGAATCGGAGGGGTAGGTGGTTCACGACTGACGACCCAAGAATAAAGATTAGAAACAAACGAACGCGGATTAACGCTAATTGGGCAGTACGCGAGGAGGTCGTACTCTCGTCGATTCAATTTTTTGTTTCCGATTCAAGAGACAAAGAAATTATTCAAATATCACGGCTATTAATATTCCATGGAAGAAAATAAAGGAAAACCGGATGACGACGATATCTCCAGTTTTCCCCACCGACAACCCAATGTTACCACACCAAGAAACATTCTTACAACAATTACAATAAGGATTATGCACAACAGAATTCTCCGCTAAATTTAATTGCCTCAGAATTTATATACATGACAATATCAATACGTAGAGTTCACAGTTTACAGGTTTCTACAAAATAAAATAACTTCGATGTTCGAAAAAAAAAATACCTGAAATTTTATTTTCAAATTTTCGATATTCCAACGGAAATAACGATTTCTCTCATTTCACGATTCGTGTATAGTGTACAGCCCGCTTATGACTTCCGTCTGTAAAAAAAAATAAAAAATAAAAATATGAAAAAAAAAATTCTCGTCGTTTAATTTTTTCTTTTCCCGCTCGTTGTTTCGATACGTAATTTATTCCCATCGTTTTTATTCATGGGCGTGATTGACACCCAAAAAACGAGGGAAAGATTAGAATAAAATATAGTCCCCGAGATCCAGAGGACTGTCATTATCCCGCAGCACCCAACGTCTCGCGCAGCAGAAAACTCTAGGGTTCGCAATCGCCTCCGCGTCATCTTATATACTGAAACTAAAAATGAAAAATATCCTCTCGACATGTAAGGCGCACGCGGGAGAAAATTGTTATATTCAGGTGGCTTCGCAGGCTGGATTCGATTTTTCCTTCTTTTTTTTTCTTTTTATGTAACACGTATCTGCGGCTGTTTCGCAACGTTTCAACTTTGACTTTTTGTAATGTATGCAAAAGTGAAAAGAAAAAAGGAAATGAAATAGAAGAAAAATCATTAAGAAATAATAAAAATAGCACGAAAAAAAAAGAGAAGAAAAAGCTACTCCTTTGCTGCGCACGTAAATGTATAAGCTTATTTACAAAAGCAGTCGTAAGAAAACAATCGTTTGACATATATAATCACACAACAACCCCAGACCGGTTCTGAAAATATTTGCTCTTTCGATTTCGAATTCAACGAACATCATCCCCGAACCAGTATTTTTTATTTCTATATATTTCTACACTGAAGAAAAAAAAAAAATTTCGAACTAAAGATAAAATAAAAAGAAAAAATACTCCGATGAATAAACGAAAAAATGAATATATAGAATGGCTGTAGATGGTGAATGGATAAACAAATATGGAAACGAATGATATAATAAGGCAGAAAAAAATTGAAAAAATTGAAAAAATAAACGGAACGAATAAATACAAATTATTCACCCTCTCAACTTTTCGACAGATTATATATTATTCGAAAAACAAATTCATCCAGTTTGGTTTGAACGAAGAAAATATACAGCATGAAAAATTGCAAACTAATGAGCTTGCACCTTCAATATGTCAACCCGGACACCCATGTAACTATACGGTGTCCAATTTACTTGTAAAAAAAAGTCTCCGGTTTCATCGCCGTTGAATTTTTCTTCTATTTTTTTTCTTTCTTCTCCATCATGTATACGAGTGATTTGAAAAAAGCTTTCGGTGAAAGGGGGTAAAAAGTCGTAAGCTCGATAAAAGGAAAAAAAAAGGAAAAAAATTACTATCTGGGAGTGGTTTTTTTCTACGAACAAACGCGTATAGAGATTAAATCGCACGGCACCTGTACCACCCCCTCCACTTTCGATGCGTGCACCGTCGCACAATATGTACTGCCGTGAATAAATTATGCATTCACCTGCAGAATATATTGGCGGTGCAGCAGTTATGTCCCAGTATCTATACAGGTATGCATATATGTATCGATAGTTGCGAACCAACCTCGCGTGTTAACCACCCCCTTCAACCCCCCTTCCTATACTTTTATAAAACCCGTCAGTAGTCGTGTGAAACTGGTAGTCACGCACATTTTCGGATTGGATAAGCTTTTACGATTTTTCAATGCATATTATATATATGACTGTATATTGGGTAGCTAGTTGATTTAGTCTTTTTTTTTTTCCTCCTTTTTTTCACCATTTATTTCCCAATTGTTTGGTTGCTCGATAATCTGGTGGCTCGTTTCATTATTTTGTATTTGCACTCAAGTTCTTTATCCCTTTTCTTTTTTTTTTTTCGTTTTCAATTTTTCGCTTTCGAACTAATTGAAGTCAGTCCAGATTATGTGTGATTCTCGGGCTTATGGGCTATTTTGATGTGTTTCGACCTCGAAAAGTATTTTCGAAAATGATTGTAGGGCAATTTTCTAACGGATTTTGACCTCAGGAACACGAATCCGTCGATTGAATTAAGCTAGGAATAAATCGCAACGGGATATCTTCTATTTTTCACTTTTCGGATCGGTAAATTGACGACAGCTGGATCAATTTTTTAGATAGATCAATTTCACTTGCAGATTCGTGTTCCTGATGTCAAACTACGTCAGAAAAGCGTCCTTTAATCGATCTAAAAGAATTTTGATTTTTGACCCCCAAATCGACAAAACTCTAAGGTATACCCCTTTGGATTTTTTCGATTTTCAGGCCAAAAATGGAGTATTTTTGGAATCGATCGCAGGACACTTACTACAAAATACGATGTGATGATGCTTTTTCTTTTTATTGCTCGTGATGATCCAAATGCGATGGTTATTTTTGAAACGGCGAACGATTTCGTTGCATTCGGGTGAAGCGTGTTCATCGCTTGTAAACCACGGGGTTGGAAAATGCGGGAGGTTGAGGTTAAAATGGTATAAATAAAATCGAGAAATTAAAAAACAAAGAGGTTACGATTAAAAAAATCAATGCAATAAACAACGACCGGTATAATGATAATGAAAAGCAAAAAAAAAAATGAACGGAAAAAAAGCTAACCAAAATATCTGCCGACGTTATTTTTCGAAATGCCCAGTCAGCCAATATTGAATATTATTACTTACACTACTTGACCTACCTTCCACCATTTTCTCTACACATGCGGCGTGCTGTCGATGTTTACGAGCAATGAACATTATTTATGCGTGAATACCCCCGCAAATTCGGCGCGTGTGAGGTAATTGTACCATGTATATGTTTACATACATATGGATATATGTATTTCACGCACATTGTGTGGTACTATTATACTTTTGCCGTGTTTGCAGATCCTCGATACGGTTTTGATGGTGGGTAGGGAACCGAAAATTTGGTAGTACAAAATCGGATATTGAATTAAAAAGAGCTAAGCGAATGCAAAAAAAAGGAGCAGGATATTTAAAATAAAATAAAAAACGAATTATAAAACGAAAAACCGGAAGCACGGCATGGGAATGATGCGGTGGAAAATTGGAAAGTGCAGGAAATTTGTTTTACAGTAGCGATTAACGAACCTTGCCGTAAATTCCGTGGTTTTTGGATGCACATTGTTTTTCGTTTGCATTCCAAAATTTCTCCGTGCAAATTTCGTAATGCGCGGTAACAGGAAATCCAGCTCGCTTTGCGTACGGGAAAATTCTGCAAGTATGAAAAAGTATGTCAAACACCGAGAGCATTTTTTTTATTGCTATTTTTATTATCGATAAACTAAATCCAGGGCAATACACGCAGAAAAGTATGAGAAGAAAATATACCAAGGTGAAGAGATGTGACAATGAAAAAGATGATGGATAGAACGAAAAAAAAGAAATGGTGATAGAAAAAAAATTGATAAATAATAAAAAAAATAAACGTGAAGGCAAAAAAACAATGAAAACACTCGACCAAAGTTCCTCCCTCACAGTCAACTTGACCCCCATTTTCCGGCACTCGAAACTGTAAAAGTGTGTCGTAGAGCAGAGCTGCCAGTTGCGGTGAGCTGTTCTTTGGTAAAATGCTCCATTCTTTTTGAAAGGAAGTCAAGCAGGCTATTGCAGCGCTACCCCTGAATCCAAGTGCCAAACTAGAAACGACGCTGACACTCTTTGCTGATGGGGGATAAAGGGGAAAAATTAGGGAGGGGGTGGGAAAAGGAGGCCCTGAACTAACATACCGAGGTCAAAGATTAAATCAAATAATTTTTTCCTTCCTTTTTTTTTTTGCACCAGCAGCACCTAGAGATAGATACGGATAATTTTCTAACCGTGGGGGGTCCCGGGGGTTGGGAAAGGACCGTCTAGGGGGATGCGGGGGGCTGTGGATATGGCAAATAGTATTCAAAACGTAGGTCGCGTGACCAGTGAGACTCAGCAAAACAAAAGGTTTCCCCATCTGTAAATTGAATTAAATTCTCAGCAGACACGCCATCGGCGATCTTCATTCGCGCAGGGTTAGATATAAAAGCGGGGAGTCCCAGGGGTTTTAACAAGTGAGTAGCGGGTCGCCAGCCCAACCGTCGCACCGCGTCTCACTTCATATATATAGTCTTGACCCGCCTTCTTATTATTCTTAACCGTATCGAACACGAGAAACGAAAGAAAAAAAAATTTTGATTGCCAATTTCTTTTTTTTAATTCACGAGAAAACAAAAAAAAAAAGAAAAGATAAGTGAGAAAGTAGCAGCCCAAAAGATTGTTACGACTCTGTTTTATCTTTTATCTTCTGGTAATCGTAAACGCGCGTTTAAATCGTCAATTTTGAGAAATCTAGATTGGGGTTTTAGCGCTCTTTGGTAGAGTCCGGTTCAGATTTCTCTAGCTTCCGAAATTTCTGATTTACGTACTTTCAAATCGTAGACTGGTGTCCAGGAAGATATTTTGAACATGTTCTTCAACGAGTCCATCCTCATCACGCCCGCAGCCTTTGTCGGCGGTGTTGGGTTCGTATTACCTCTGTTACACTTTGAATAATTAAGTACCTTCAGGGCGTTCCTCCTCCTTCTACTCCTCATCGTCGTCGTTTTCGTCGTAGTCGTGCGGGATTGATCGATCCTTGGATATGAAAATTCATTCTTACGGATCCGAGAACCTCCAACGTCACGATATGCAAAACGAGTACACTCCACACTAATGACCGTGTCCTCTTCCGATCCCACCATTCCGACCCCGTTCACCTTCACCGTGGATCGTTATATCTGAGCTCTATCGATCTTTCCAAAGTAAAAAACGAGAAGAAAAAAAAATTGAATAAAAGAATACATCCATCTCAAATAACCCATCGCTACTTTGTAATTATAGGCAAGTCCAACAAATGCAGGAGCGACTGTTGGGGTGGAATGTGCCGCCCGAGCATTCCGAACTTGTTCACCCTCATTGGAGAGGTTTTTTGGCACCAGGAAAATTTTGGCATATCGGTTTAGCCCTGATCTATTTTATGTTGATGGTGATGTCGTTGGTCGGAAATGGCTGCGTCGTTTGGATCTTTACAACGTGAGTAACTTTGTTTCATCTTCTCTTTTTTTTTCTGGTGCCTTTCTTTACTTATTTTTTGTTGCCTACTGAAAAACGTATAAAAGTTTTTATGTACCTCATAATATACGGATCCACTGTTTCAAAAATACAGTTCAAAGTGCCTGAGGACGGCGTCCAACATGTTCATCGTTAATTTGGCGCTCTTCGACCTCCTGATGATGCTCGAAATGCCGATGTTGATAACGAACAGTTTTCTCGAGCGTATGATCGGATGGCAATTGGGTTGCGATATTTACGCGACCCTTGGCAGCATCGCTGGAATTGGTTCAGCTATCAACAACGCTGCAATTGCTTTTGACAGATACAGGTTAGCAGTATCAAAAGAAAAAAAAAAGTAGAACAAATGACGTTTTGTTTCCACGCTTGACTTTGAGACTTTGACATAATTATCTCGCTTCCTCCAGAACTATTTCCTGCCCAATAGACGGAAGACTAAATGGAAAACAGGCTGCGGTCATCGTGGCTTTCACATGGTTCTGGTCACTACCATTCTCACTGTTACCAATCGGAAATATATGGGGTCGTTACGTACCAGGTGATTGGAAAATTAATTTCGCCAAGTTTCTTTTTTTGGTATCTCAAACATTGTATCAGTTTCGCAATACCTCCCACATCCCATATCATGGACGGGGTAAACTTCGGCCTAAGAATAGCTTCTCAGTTACCCACAGCCATGCACTAGTATGTCTACCTTGTAAAGTTACTACTTGCCTACGTTAGCGTTACCTCGGTTTAGCTGGTATATGTACATTCACTGTATAGAGTGGTCTAATTACTGCTGCATGCAGTTGCAAGTTGCAGTTGAAGGCAGGCGGCAAGCTGGCAGGCAGTCAGGCAGGCAAGCTCTTCGCTGCCTGGTAACGCTAACGCCTTTAGATGGTGGTACCCTAGAAACGTATCTACGTCGAATTAACAGGAAATACTCGAGGCTAATTTACAGCAAGGGGACGCAGCTGAGAGCGTTTTACACGAAGTGACATGAATATCGTAGATAGTAAATTCGTTTTAATCTTCCCGGCACATTAACCAGCAATTCCTTTTTTTTTTTTTGCTTCAGTTTTCCATAAACTTACTCGATTTATAACCTTACAGAGGGATTCCTCACGACATGCAGTTTTGATTTCCTCACCGAAGACCAGGACACCAAAGTATTCGTGGGCGCAATCTTCATCTGGTCTTACGCAATACCCATTAGCTTGATCGTTTACTTCTACTCCCAGCTTATCGGAAGCGTTCGCAGACACGAAAAGATGCTCCGTGATCAGGTAAAACTTTTTTCTTACTTTTTGGTTTCTTTTTTTTTTTGGAAAAGTGATAAGCGATCAACGACGCTGTGATTTTCTACTCGACGTCATTATAGGCCAAGAAAATGAATGTCAAGTCCCTGGTGTCTAACCAAGACAAAGACAGGAGTACTGAAATGAGGATCGCCAAGGTAGCATTCACGATATTCTTCTTGTTCCTGTGCTCGTGGACTCCGTACGCCATTGTTTCCATGGTTGGTGCTTTCGGAAATCGGTAAAAAAAACAAGAAACATATAACAGATCGTTTTACAAGTTTCCTACCTGTCGGTACAACAACGTTTTATTTTTCAGCGAGGCTCTCACTCCATTCTCAACTATGTTGCCAGCGCTATTCGCAAAAAGTGTATCCTGCATCGATCCCTGGATCTACGCGATCAATCATCCAAGGTAGATAAAAAATATGGTGATTCCATTAAAGTATCAAATGACGTTGTAAGAAGAAGAAAAAAAAATGGAACCTCTCTTTTTTTTTCTTTGGCAACAGGTACAGACAAGAACTTCAGAAGCGTTGTCAGTGGATGGGAATTCATGAACCAGAGCCAACGACACACGACACAGCGTCGGCTACTACTGAGAAAATGAAGACGGACGAGGCTTGAATTACATCAGAAGCTGTGGTACGATGATGAGAAAAATTATATAAAAAATCAAAAATCGAAAGAAAAAAAAAAAAAAAAAACTGCTGCTATCGACGATATGGGTGACTTGTATTTTCACCAGAAATACAAGCTGGTCATATTCGTCGATGATTAATTAATCTCTTATCGGCCATGTTATAACCTCTATTAAAAAAAAAAAACAAAAAAAAAAAAAAACAAACGACCACTACCTTCGAAATTGGACAACGATTATTCGGACATGTGACTATCTTCCACTGTTACATTATCATTGTTATATGCTCACCATTTATCCCTAACACAAAATTGTATAAATTTAATAAAGGCAATTTCAAAGGCACCTCAGACTTTCTGAAATTCTGAAACAACAGGAATCCACAAAAAAAAATACCCGCTTCCCAACCTCTCATGACTTTTTTTTTACTTTGGGTTCAGATTTTATTCAGAAATCAGTTCAGACTAGCGACGTTCAACGGTTTGAAGGAAAAGCTTCGCCATCGAATTTTCGGAACCGGTCTGTAACTACCCGCAAGCTCGGAGTGAGCCACAGTCGGTAGCTTTTGAATCGATAGCGTTAGTTTCCTCAAGTTTTAGAACCTTACGAGTAAAATTTACACCCCTGGATGGTAACTTTCTACTATTTCCAACCCCTCAGTGCTTTCGGGTGAGCTTTAAAGTTTCCTGGCGCCACGATGGGGGTGCAGCACAAGTGAATCCGTACGATGGCTCCATCTTTATTAAAGGGTGAAAATAATTTATCCTGAAATGGAGGGTGAATATCTGCCTGCTTTAAAGCGTCAGATTAATTTTCATCGCAAAATTCATCACAACTAATGAGATTAAGGGCTTTTGGCGTATCATATCGAATTAACAGCTGTCGTATTCGATAACTGTTGGACAGCTCTGGTTTCATAACGCAGATTTCGATGAACGATTCGAATGGGATGAGCAATGAATTTTTCCAATCCAAAAGTTTTACCGCGGTTGAATTCCCGTCGAAATGCTAGACGTACGTTTTTTACGTCTATACACCATTTCCCATACCCAATCACCGACGTCGCGACGGGTTCCATTGTCTGCAGGGACGTCGGTAATAACAGTGACTTGTAAAAAAAGGTTCGAAAAATTTCATCAAGACGTCGTTTCAACCCACAATACTCGTTCTGCAGAATATGGTATCCCTGGCTGCAGCTCGCACATTTCTACGAATAGGTTCTTATGTGTATACATATATACATAGTATATATATATATATATACATATACGTAGTACTGCAAGAGAGGCAATCTTCGTTCTGTATAAGTCAGCCTCAGGTACATACGTGCTCTCTGACAAATAAACGAAACGTGCCAAAAGACAGAAACCACCGCGTAAAAAGAAAAAAAAAAAAGAATAAAAAAAAAAATTCAAAGTAGAAGGTACAAAGTGCAAGGAATATGAGAATTGAAAGAAAAGAAAAAAAATAAATGAATAAAATAAGTTGCTCTGCTGGGACTGTTAGAGCAAAAAGTTAAAGGTTATACTACATCAGACAACCTTGTGCAACGTTTTGTAGATCAAGGGGTGAGAAACGGCTCGTAAATTGCAGCTTATAAGGGCGGCAAGCTTATTGAAGCGTCAAATATCGACGGAGCTAGTGGTGTTCTAGGCTTGTTGCCTGTTCTAGAAACTTAGAAACTAATCGCTTATGTATATTGCTTCATAGGATCAAAGGAGGTTGATGGCAAACATGTACAGATCGTGCATCCAAGTTTCCGGGATCTAAGCCGCAAGGATCTCTCATTATCAAGTCGATGGTGTGCAAATATGACGCCGTAGTTTAGATTTCAGAACTTGAGAGAACGATATAAAAAAAAAAGAAAAAGAACAATAAACGAAATCGGAAGAAAACTTCAACTGGTGTCTCACGAGCTTCCAGTTATTTTTTTCTTCTCATTCAACAAAGTGGTAGAAAGCGATGCACGCAGTTATCAAGTGGCGAATACAGTTATAGATCATTTTGCAATTTCGTAATTGCAGTGCGAGAATTACCCACGATGGTTTTCTCTTTTTCTCACCTGTACACCTTACATAATACATTCGTGTGAAGTGCGCTCATATATTATTCCTCGAGACTTAAAACTCCAAAGTTTTAACTGGTTCGAAACTCATCCTCATCCTTTTTCAACTTCTCTCTTTTTATTTATTTCTTTCTGCAACTCTTTCTTTCTTATACTTTCTTCATACTATTTTTGTTTTGCTTGTTTATTTATTTGTTTTTATTTTTTTTTTCCCATTTTATTTCACCTGCGAAAGACGCCTGCACCGTGGACTCTACCGTGGTTGTTGAATTTTTATTTCAGCGCTTTTTTTTTTCTTTTCTCCTCCCTTTCTTCACCCCCTCGGCAAAAGTTGTTCATCTCACACAAATATCTGCCGCTTATTCGCGGCTAGACATAAACCGGAGTAACGTTATTCATTGCTTTTCTTTTAATAATGAAACTTGTTTGTTATATACTCGAAGAAAATTTCATACAATGCGTAGGTATATCGTAGGTAAGAACCGATGATCGAAGAAAATATTTCACCCCTTCCTCTCCCACCCTTTTCTCCAATTTTGAAGTGATACGGATTGAATGATAAAAAATAGACTAACAACATCTGACTTTCCACTACCTCATGTAACACGACAATTGCAAAAGACGTTTCTATTTTATCTCTTTGTCTTTCAAAATCGTGCTGTCGTACAATTTAGCCTATTGTTAGCCCTGCGGAGACACCTGCTACGGACAGGGTAAGGTAAAACCAAGGAAGGTTAGAGAATCGTTGGTAAAACGGTAAGCCAGATACAGCAGCGCTGCTGATTCATCTGCACCCCTAGAATGTCATTATCGTTGTTTAAAATTTTCCACCCTGGTTGTAGTATAAAACCATGGGAAAAGCGAGATGGTGACGTTGAATGAAGAGGACGGGGGGGGGAGGCTTTGAGGATCATCCCTTCCCCCTTCCCCCTCGGTTTTCACCGTGGAAACAACAGCCTGCACGTAACGATAAGCTAAAGATAAACAAAAGAGAGATAGAAGCCAGTAGTTAACCGTTATTCTCTAGCCTACCTACACTACCCATCATCTCTCTCTATTTTATCAACGCATATATCAACCGCCCACATCCCCCATGGTATTTCCCGCCGTCCAACTTCAAACAGACAGACAAATCCGTCCGGAGCTTTTTGAATCGGTTGGAAAAAATCTGTTTAACTTGATAAATTTGACGGTAAAATCTGCGTTCAACTTGACATACGGAATTGTAGATGTGGAACTTTTCATTTTATTTTTTTGGTCCACATAAATTGAAAATTATGTGTCCAGTTGATCGATATACTTATTGAGTGAAGAGAAGTCGTGGATAGAAAAATAGCCGTTCAATTATAAACAACAAATTGCGGCTGTCATGATTTTGACAGAAATAAGTAGAACGTGGAAGTTTGCGGGTTAAAATATGTAGACACATTTTAAGGGGGGGTTTCGAGCCGTGTTTTCGGTGAAATTTAGGGCGTGTTTGAAGTTGCACCCTTGAGCTGTTACAAAAAGAATTCAGCAATTTTGGGGTCCACAATTTATCCCCTTGAGATCCAATCTACTCGACGCACACGTTGTAGTAGTTTTTCTCTTAACAAATGATACAGACATTTGTAACGGCAGAAGGAGCGCGGCACCGGCAACAGAAGAAGCGAAGTAGGAAGTAGAATCATGAGAGAAGTAGTGCGGGGCGTTGGAAAGACTTAAGTGTACTAAGCACGTTCTAAGTTGAAGATACACGGTTTGAAAATAAATAGAATGTGATGGCAGAGAGAGAGTACGAGGAGCGTCAGGTTCCCGACTATACTACATGTATGTAACAGTTATAAAGGGGGGTTAAATTTCTGTCTAGTTTTCCAGTGGTAGTTCTATATAACTGAAACACCCTCCTCCTCCCCCTCGTCCCCCTCCCACCCATACAACCCCCGACACTCGTACTGCCAAAACTTTCGGGCACGAGCAAACTATAACCGCTTGCAAGGGGTGTTAGCAATTATGAAATTTAACACCGTACTTTAACGTCACCCTACACCCTACCGAAAACCCCTCTTAACCACGACGTAATTAGTTACACACTCCGAAACCGTGTCAAGTGTTTTCAAAAAGCTCATCGACGATGTATTTATATATATAGTATGTGTGGTGACGTTGTTTCATTCGTACGTCATCGTAACGTCACTCAACATCATCACTTTTTATAATACTGACGAGAATTTTGAACGTAAAAAAAAAAACTTGAATAGTAAAAAACTGATACGATCGTATTAATCTATATCGTTAAAAATAAATTTGGCAGATACACGCGGAAATGTGGTAGCTGGTTATCAGAGCTTTTTTTTTTTCAATTGTGTAATCGTTAGATGCATGTACGAAGTGTATGTATGTATGTATGTATGTATATAGATTTACGCGGGGGTATTGTTAGAACAAAACGAGAAGGAAGCTGCAAGCGCATTAGAATAATGCTTTCGGTAAATTACTTTTAAGCACGCAACAAAAGCTCGAACAAATATACAAGGAAGGTGGTTGTAGCGAGTGGGGTTGATTTTCACCGTGAGAAATCCCTCGGGTACAAATCTTTGTCTATGTATATGGGTAACATGTATACATGGTAAATATAATCCGAACATATACGCGCGGATAAAGTAGAGAAAGATGAAAAAAGTATGAAAAATATAAAGAGGAAGTGTTATAAAACGGAAGGCGGTGTGTATAGGACGTAGTTTTTTCGGTCTTAAAAATTCTATTTAATTTGCAATTCGCTAAGGCCATAAATATGTCCGAGATACCGTCATAAATCGAAGGTGGTAATTGAATTTCTAACGCCTATATTACGTGCACTTTACATATGTATATACATGAACTTATATAATACATGGATATCGGGCGACTGCAGGGTGGCCGTCGGTACGAACGGTGGAAAGTAGCAGGAAATAGGGAAAAAGGAGATATATATACATATATACGTATACATAAATTTTCTCTGGCAATAATTTTTAAACCTGAATCTCCAGACACCCCATCATCATATCCATTTACCGACCTTGACTGTTCCTTTTTCTTAATCTCATTCGAGACAAAATTTGCTCGCAGTTTCTTTTCCTGCTCACAGTAATAACGCCGTAGTTATCAAGAGAACGCGAACGTCCTGTGTTTGTATATACCGTTGCACACTGAGAACTGAGTGTTTTTAATTTCGCAACTTTGTTCTCTCTCGTTTTTTTTTCTTTTTTCGTTTTATATAAGACTTTCCTTTGACGCGAATCGCTAATCACAAACAAACTCCCTATAGCCTTTTTTCTTCAAAAGCCGGCTGTGCGCGAACAAGTTTTTTGTGCAATGAAAAAAGGACGAGGAGGTGTAAGGAGAAACTTGAAAAAAGCGCCACGGAAAAGGATGAGGAGCAAAAAAGAGAGAAAAAAAAAAAATTAAGGAATTCTACAAATTATTCGCACACATTTATATCATATACTCGCCACAAGAAGAAGCAGTGCGCTGAGACTGATTAAAATTGAAAATTCTGTTGCATTCTTTTGTAAAAATTACCGTTGATGTTGAACTCATTTATTTCATCTAAAATAAATATTTTTTTCATTAAAATATGTACGAGTGGTATGAGTGAAGATTTTTAACGGTATAAAATCTGGGGAAACGATATTCCTACGAAAAGTGCGGAAGGCTGATTAGCGTTCAACTTTTTAACGTTTTCAAACTTTTAACCACACCAGTCTCCTCCGTTCCGTTGTTAATACAAGAGGTAAATTTTATTTCAGAATTTTTCAATTCTCATTTCGTTTCGTGTCCCGAACAAATATTTTCGTTCATCAAATCCGCAAGATACTTGAATTTCATGTTTGAAAATCATGCGAAATGCATTTTGCCTGGAATAATGATATATGTATAAGTTGGTGATAATCTCGAATTTTGATGAGGAAAATTCAGGGATTTCAGTTTTCAGACCACTGGAAATTATCTCCATGCATTACGAGTTTTCAGTTATGTTTCATAAAACTTAAAGTGCAATCCTAGTGAAATTATTCACGTTAAGCAGGGGGTTTGTTTTTAGTGGAGGTGTGACGTCGGGGCTTATCATAAGCCATTCTCAAGTACAGCGATGAGAAACAAATGACGAACTAACTGCATATAAACTAGGTGGATGAGTCGGAGGAAACTAGCTAGGTAACTAAAGATATAGTAGCAGGTCAAGTTAACAACGTGGATATATACCTATGTTGACCTAACGGCTGAGTAGTCGGTGAAGATATTAAGGGTTGCTAATAACGTTTTATCCAGATAATATTTCATCCGTCAGCCGTCAAATCCATAAAGTTATATAATATTTACATTGTCCAGCTGATATTTGATGCTCACTCTTTCGAATCGAAAGTTTCCAGCTGTGAATTTCTGCCGGTCTAATTAAAAATCATATATTTTCTATAACTGTTATTTGTAGGAAGTTTTCCGGGAAAAAATAAATTGACATCGGATACAAAATAAACTGAAAACTATCTCCTTTCTCTGGTACAATATAACGACGTTTCTGGAAATCAATTTGAAAAGCTACTCGTTACTGAGCTTTTTCAAATCACTCTAGTGTACAATTTCCCACGATTCTTAGAACCTCACGGATATCGCGTTTTCCTAGGTATCTATTACCTTTTTGTTTTTTGTTTCAAACTGTGCGGGAAAAATTGTTGAAATTAATTACAAATCGAGACTAGTTGTGCTGCAGTGGATAGAAAATTTCCAAACTAACAAGATTCGACTGTACCAAAATTCACCATTGATCCAATTACAGCGGTACGTTTTTGTAGATCACCAAAAAATATTATCTACTCATTTCTACAAAAGGATGTTCAGGATTTTAATTTTGAGATTAGGATGCGTACGCCCTATGAGTTTCGCTAAGGTTCGCAAAAATCCTACAACCAGATGGCATAAAAATCGTTGACCCGCCGGGCGCGTAACGGAAATGAAAGAAACGGGAACATAGCAGGGTGAAGAAAATATGAGAAAAAAAAACCAGATGAAAGAAAACGTGATATAAAATAAAAGAAATAAGAAATGAAGAAAACACCTTTTACATATTTTTCTCGAATGTACGACCGATTGTATAGATATATTCATGGTAAATCGATAGGCGTTAACAAGGTGGTAAACCAGTATAGCGATAAGAGGTGATATTTATTACCCCCTTCGTTATTTATGGTAAGAAGCGTGGACGAAATGTCTTCGTTATGATAAAATAATAATAATCAACCCTCTAACATTTTACGTTTTTACGACACCGCCATCAACAGACTTTCAACAAATTTATTGAATGAATTTATGGTCGAATATCAAATATGGCGTTGACGTGCAGGTTGAAAGTACAATATTGTTATATTAGTAAACCTACAATTAACGTAGTTTTGCGTTACTATACTGCAGCATATTATCGCAATGCGTCAGTTGAGGTTGAATGATATTAAATATTAAACAAAAACTGTCGACAGAAAGACCAACATTTGCTAACGGATGTAACGTCATTGAAACAACGATAGAATCTATCGATTACTTTCCTAAAAATAATTACCCTTTTAATCAGTCCCAATCGGATTATCTACGAAATTGACTGTGTTCCAGAAACGTGTACTGCTGCAAAGCCCTCCGAGCTATGGTGGTGAAAATTTGTTAAATTACGTATACTTAAATTACTAACCTTTTGTAAAAAATATTTAATAATTATACGGTACAATAATTGTACCCCAAAACGCGTATTCCCCTTCGTTTACTTCTTAATTTTATTCCTTTCCCTCAGCCTTGTTTCTTTTTTTCTTTTTTTTTTTCTTACAGTCTCGCCGTGTCACGTATCGCGTCTAATTATAATTCTAACATTTATAAAAGCTTTCTGTAAAGCATACTACCTTATATAAGCCATGGAATATAATAGTCGGTAGTAGTCTACCTAAATATACATCGTTAGTTAGTTTGGCTGTTGATTTAAGTACACTGCGT
Source organism: Athalia cordata (assembly GCA_963932425.1). Classification (NCBI taxonomy): domain Eukaryota; kingdom Metazoa; phylum Arthropoda; class Insecta; order Hymenoptera; family Athaliidae; genus Athalia; species Athalia cordata. Next base: position 7,287,652 of record OZ010627.1, read on the forward strand.
TGCCATGGCGGCAAAGCTTAAGCCGCTTAGGGGTAGGATGGTTGTGTTGGTATAGGTGGGAGAAAAGTTGGTCTGGCAAAGGTCGTTCCCATAATGTAAAAGTCACATTTCAATCGTACAGCTTGTATCTAGATATATAATATATAAGTTTGGTGGCAAGGCCTTGCCAATTAATCTTTTCTTGTCATAAATGAGAGAGGAGCTCTAAATTATTTCTCCTTTTAAATTACTTAGAAAATATTGTTCGTTTCGAGGCAACTCTACTCGTTTCAGAACCGAAACGCATCGACTGATGACAAACATCCCGGCGATAGAAAATAGTAGCCAATGAAAAAACGAGAGAAACCAAAAAACCGGGAAATGAAATGTGAAGAAAAAAAAAACCAAACGATAAAATCGTAGGAGGAAAATTACGTAACAGCTTTTGATCACGAGGGTTTTTGAACTGTTCGGAACACCGTTTGCTTTTAAACTGATAATTGTAGAAGTTCTTGGTTAACGCCTGAAAAGTTGTATTCCACTTATAATGGGTCCCTATACATATAAACGTAATTTTGTAGATAATATGCTAAACGCCGTGCTTGATATCGCGCCAAATTAGCCGTTTGTAGTGGGATTTCAAGCCCGCAAAAGGTGCGCTTTTATTATTATTATTTAGTTTTTTTTTTCTCTCAAGTTTTGGCGAACGCGAAATCTTCTTTAATCTTTCACAAAAGATTTTCATACGCTTGTGGAACAAGAAAACTTCATCTTTGAAAGAATAATTCCTATTTTTTTTTAGCGAAAAAAACTTCGGCAATCAAACTAAAATTCTGTGGTTCTGAAATTACAGCTGTGGCTGGTTTGGAATTCGATGAGTTTCCGAACATTCGATCGGATAAAATTTTACAAATCTACGAATTCTCGATCTCAGCTGTTAATTTTGCATAATTAAACTGCCTCGGGTGGTCTTGAGAGGTCCAATTTCAAGGTTCTACACTTTTCAAAGTACTTAACAACCGGATCGAGTCTGAAATTCTAATATCTGTAAATGAATTAGGAGCTGCCGGGAGATTGACGTGGTCTACCGGTAATTTAAAAAGAATTCAGAATAACCGTGGATCGCTTTCGGATGTTACATGCAAAGTGATCCTTCGCGTACCGCGGGATAAACGTTATCAGCCGGTTCTGCAACAACCTCTACGAATAAGACACGGAAGCCCCCTACCCCTCCCCCTTTTCCCTTCCCCTTTGCCCTGGGGGTAATTGAAACACGAGCGAAATTCTCATACAGAATCCAAGTCACGCCTCATGCGATACGCAACTCAACTGCGTATACCGCTAGGAATAAAATAAAAGGAAACTTTCACCCCATCCACCCCCTCCAGTTTCCGTTCCTTCTACACGCGCCTCAACCTCCACCTCGCAGAAAATTTCTACCTTTACATAGGTGGTACGATGAAAAAATTCGATAAAAAAATCTTACGGGATGAAATTTAAGCTCACGTCGAACATTTCTTAGAAATTGAAGGCTCTGTTTCATCTTCATTTACTTGACATCCTTGACTTCCTCTTTTTCTTTTTTTTTTTCTTTCTTTTCTCGGTAAATAATATTCGTTTACCATGTGAAACTGAGAAACTTCCAGGTGAAATCTTGGATATGAATCACGTCGTCGCGTTTTGAAGACAAGTTCGCCAGCTCTGGATCTCGAGGTTTTACAAAAGACGACGGAGCTGTTTGTGGCTCTCAGTAACCAGAGTACCCTTGACTTTGCAACCTTTTACCTAGCTACCCCTAGAGCTGCGACCGCCTTTCAACTGAGCGCCCTCAAATGCATATTTTCAAGTACTTGCACCACGACAAGCTCCTATTTCATTTTTTTCTTATTTTCGTATGCCTTCCAAGTAAATTTCAGACCGACCAGAGAATTCTGCACATCACTCTCGATGTGTTAGATATAATAATCCCGAAATTTTGTGGAATCTGAAAAATGCTCACCGAGATTTTGTCAATTTTAGGTGACCCATATATTCATGTATAATTTATTTTTCAATTTTTTTCATTCGTTTTTGAAATTAACCAACTGTCCCACTATCGTATCAGCTGTTTAATATTTAGATGTGACGGTTGATTATGATTACATTTCCAACCCCTCAACTAAATAGATACGCTCGACTTGTGGGCTTCAGACTTATGGAAATGAATCGACGAGGAGGGAAAATCTGTAACTGAAGCAAATGGAGACAAATGCGTCACGTATTCACACTGTTTCTGCTCGTTAGCGTAGAAGTCGAGTACCAGCTTTTCGGCAGGTAATAAATGTCGCTTTGCAAATATCGTCGGTACACGTTCGCGTTCGTTAGTATCGTACGCGGCAACAATATATACGTGGGAGAAAAAATTTTCGACGTTCAAAAACGAGGCCAAATGCTATTTTCGCTTTTAATTATTATTAATATTATTCTATTTTATTCACCAATTTTGTTTCGCTCTGTTTTCTTCCGTCCTAATATTCATTTCCCTAGCAACATACGTGATTTTGTTAGATCTCAGCAGCAATTTCATCCCCTAGTCATCGAAGTATTCGCATACGTGAGGTATACAGTATATAGCAGAACTTTTCAATAAAATTCAGGATAAAAGCTGAGACCGACGTTTTCACGACAAAATCCAATGGCTGACTAAAGCACCCGCAGCTACCAGCCGTCGCAGTCTGATCTCGGGTATAAGGTGAGGGCTTATAAAGACTCGGCCACAGCTTTAGTCCCAACTTTACGCACCCCTGAGTACATAACGGTGACGCTATACAGGGCCGCACATATTTAATTTATAAACAAACGTCAACTAGCAAGCCCATCATTATAAATTATCGACTTTCGAAATCATTTTCTTTTCTCTTTGTAAATCTTCTGTGGTAAAACCTCGAAACTGTTGGAACAAAGATAGTTCTGATTTTCAATCATCAAACGAGAATTAATCCACCGAATGAAATTAGAATCTAGTTTAACGAAATTTATTCTTCAGAGCATTTTCCTCGTGAAAAACTATACGATAAACACTTTGAAAATATACGGTATTGGTCAGACGGTTATTGTTCTCGAAGCAATTCGCCTGGAGGTTTGGAGTTAGGAGTCAAAAGTGGGAAGTTTAAGGGAGGGAGGGTTGAATTTTCTCTCTGCAGCGCAGGGCAATCTTCGACGGAATACTTTTATTAAATGGATACGATAAAGTTCGAGTTACGACCTGGAGCGCAGTGGTGCGCCCCTGCAGTGCCGTTCGCCCTGGGGGTTCCCGGGGGGTTCTCATGAGGGAATGAAAAAAAAAAAAGAAAAAAAAAGTCTGGGGAGATTTTTCCGGAAGTTTCTCCCTACGCAGTGGTTCCGGTACAGGGAAAAAGGTGGTCGTCTCACCCTTAAAAATTGCTTACCCGCCTTCGATAAAAATGCGCAAACGTCACGCGTTCGTCGGGGAATCAAGGGCAGCCATTGGGTCTTCGGTGAATATCCAAACGACGCGAGCTTATCTCATCCTCGAGTGAACAGGGGAACGGGGGGGAGGAAAAAAGGTGGTCACAGGAGAGCTTGCAACTGATTATGAGCCAATCTCTGCCCCGGCTCACAAAGGACGCATCAATCAAACGGATGGAATAAGGCTTAAGGGGAATACAAAGAGGAAAGACAGAAAGTTTTCCAGCATCAAACGTCCAAATTGCAAAAGACTCTGCGATTTCATTATTATTATTTTTTTTCCTGCTTTAAAATCAGTTTCTGTAATTTTCGTCTATCTCTATGGTACCGCCCGTTGCTCCGAATACAAAATCTTCATGTCAGAATGATTTCGGCTTCATTAAAATTGGGATGAGAAGGGTCATCGAGAGATGTATTTTGTTAGGACTTCAATAATTTCAATGTTGTTTGACGGTTGGTTAACCGGCGATTAGGTTTAGGTCAAGTCAACGGCATAATCTCATGTTATCCCAGTTCACAATTGCCGTTCTATTCTGACAAAGACCATTTTCTGGAGATTTCCTATCCGTCTGTTCACATCCCACCCAAAAACAGTTCTCTTATAACTCATTAGCAGCACAAGAACGTCAGCCATATTTTATTGTTATACTAAATCGCGAGTAATAGCATCTCTAAATCTCATTGGCAGTGGAGGTTTACCCTTCAAGCAACCTCGAATGCTCGGAGGAATTCATCCGTAAAGCGTTGCTATAGTTATGATCGCGTAGCTGAGAGAGAGTTTCGAGAGTTAAATGCTTAATACATAGTGGAATTAATATACCTGGCAAACGAAGGTTCGTTCGGAAAAAAAAGCTCCTTTGAATTGAATCGAATCGTTACGTGATGATATCTTTGAAAATTTTGGAAACGACTTCTGCAGGTAAAAAAAAGAACAAATAGAATGAACAAAAATCCATAGTTATTATAGACGTAAACAAGGGAGATAAAGATAAATTCATAGGATTTATGTATTTACGATATCCCCTTAGGTTCTCGATCCCCCATCCCCAATTTCGAGCGGCTACTATTCTCCGCGGCTATCATTTTCCACTTTATGGACAATGGGTATTTTTCCTTCTCGTTTTTTTCCATTTTTTTCTTTCTTTTAGAGAGAGTGAGATAGACGCTAACTCTCCTATTGGATAACCATAAACTTCATCCGAGTATAAGTGATCCTTCCGAATTCGGTAATTCCGAGTATCAAATATATGTCCGTCGGCATGTACAAATTGTTTATTATAATTACATAATTGTTACGATACACCCGTATCGAAACCATCGTAATTCAGTTTATCGGATTTTCTAAGGTTGCAATACGACAGAAATTGATGAAACAATGAATTTCCCAAACTATACAATTGACAAAATCCCAACCCCGACCGATATCCATTATTATACCTTATTGTTATTTCCAAACAATATCTCAAATTTGGTTGAATTCTATAGGTGTTGTCAAAACCCGAATCGTAAACACCTAAAACTTCGTGGGGGTAGTTACATGTGTCAGGTTTGCTTTTACGATCTAAACTTCATTTCAGCTTGAAAACTTCCTTGTACCGCACGATCTCTGTTTTACACCATAGATTTCTCGTAGCCTCCGCACGTCCATTTCGCGTCGGAATTCTACCGCGTGTTTTCGCTTTATATATATTCGGACATCGCCGGTACCAGGGGTAAGGTGAGAGGGGCAAGGGGGGGGGGGGGGGTTGAAGCATGAGAGTTGAAGAGTAAAAATGAAAGAGGTTGGTTGCGTAGCCACCCCTTCGTCCCCGCGCCCCGGTTACCTACATCAAGAATATAATATATAGTAGGTCGTCGAGTGAAGAGGGTGCAGCGTCGGAGGACCTGGACTCTGGAGGGCGAAAAGAGAGAGAGAGAGAGAGAGAGAAACGCGAGGGGTGTACGCAGAGAGTTGTAGACGGAGGCGTCTGCGCGTAGTGAAAAGCCGTTGGGGGTTGCTTTTCGTTCAGTCAGACTCCGTCTTTTCGAAGGGGTGGTGTACGCGAATTTGAGCTTAAAAAGCTCAACGTGTTCCGCTGATATAATCTAACGATTAATTTCGAGTCGATAATAAAAAACACAGATATTCAATTCTCATTCACTCGTTTTTCAACTCAATCGAATAAATCAATCGGAATTATTTTCAACTCGATCCGATGGTATTATGAAATCAAAAAAATGAAAAAAAATTCCCTACGCTCGAAATATCGCGATGAGTCAATAATTACTGTGAGGCTGTAACGTGGTCGTGCTGGTTTTTAAAAAATCTTCGATTCGTCGTCTCTCTAATAATATTATTTAAAAAAAAAAAAAGGATAACGAAAAGAGAAAAAAATCATTATCAAATTGTAAATAATTGTGTGAAAACGTCTGATTTTAACGACCAGTGTCAAGTTTATCAAATAAATCTCAACAAATTTATTATGAAGCGTTGATATTTTACTGTGATTAGTGTTCGTATATAAAAATTATATATACACATTTCATATAGTATACATACACATATACTATACATCGATATATTTTTGAGTTCAAATGAACATGTGCAGGTAATTTTTTCAAAAGGATTCTTCAACCCCTTCAGCTTTCGGTGAGTGAATTTAATGTAAAAAAAAAAACTATTAGATCAATCACCTCATCCTATTTTAATCTATAGTCATATGAATCAATCTCGAAAAAAATTTCCCTACAAATTACCGTCTCTTAAGACGTTCAAAAAAATCGTTGAAAAAGAGAAAATCTCAAGTCTATCGGTAAGCAAGCGGCTATCGGAGTCTTATAGATTGAATTTGTTTTTTTGACATCGTTATAAATATTCGATAAAAAATTTTATCCACGAAGAAATATGTAAATCTAAAATATCAGGTCTGAGCTGAAATGAAGAAACGAGAAAACGAGCAAAAATTCAACACGTCGATCTTGTTACGCGTGTTAATTTGAGCTAAGAGGGTGGTTTTGAAAAATTTGAATTGTACCCGTCTCGTTACAAAATTTCAAGCAGCTCGCACATTAAGTGTGATTCATATTCATATATTCAGTATAATATTTCCGTATGCATGAATGTTTGAAGCGTGAGTGGTAAAAGGAGAAAAATATATGGAACTGAAATGGAGAGAGAGTAAGCTGACTTTATATGTACAGAAAAGGCGAACGAACTGTACATTATACATGTGAACGATAATCGGAATGTCAATCTTCGAACCCGCTGCAGGCGTAAAAGTTTACCGTAGGAAGAATAAATATCTGCAAAAAAAAAAAATCTAAAAAAAAAAAAAGAAGAACTCTAAAATCCACAAAATTTCAACACCCAATCCTACGATAATTAAATTGGCCGTGTATACCTCATGAAACTGAAATTGTGCTTGACGTTTCTTTTTCCCTTGTTTTTTTTTTCCATAGTCTGATTTAACTTTTAATGTAGCTTAATTGCGGCACTCAAGTTCATTAACTCTAGACAAAAGTCATATCTTCTGTCTACCTCATGTAGTATGCATGAATCCGAAAACGTAAAGAAAAAAAAAATAGAAGAAATAATTCAAATAGAATGAAATAAAATAACAAAGTTCTGTTTTACGTGTTGAAATTCTCATGGTCGCCGCAGTGCTGCAGTTTATTTGTATTACTTCTAAAACGCTGGTGTACAAAACCCCGCAAAACTTTCTTTTTTTTGCGCTTCTTCACATTACACATCGTATATATACATACATATACATATACGTAATATGTAGAAATAAATTTTCATACACATAAAATTTACATAGATATAATTCTAAAGCCTCACCGCATGCACACGTGTGCGTTCGCACGAGGTAAGACAAATCGTTACACCTCCATAGCTCAACGAATCGTCGGTTTGGTGGGAGGAGAAAAAAAAGAGAGAGAGAGGGAGAGAGAATGGGAAAGGGGGCTGTAGGGGTGGTGAGTAGATATACTTGGATTCTTATACCATCTACTGTTACCGGCAACGTACATGTACATAAAGTACGTATACATATATATCTATATATATATATAATGTGTAGTGGAAGTTTTGCTGAATTTTATGGTTTCCCAGAGACTGGGGTAGGGGTTGAATGAGGTATAGAGAGTTGGCTGTTTCCGTAATAGTTCGCTTTAAGTGTACTTAAAAGTATTTTTTTTTGTTTTTATTTTTTATTTCATCTCTTTTTTTTTCTCAACTTGTCACGAGAATCTCTTTGATGTAACGGTCTGATTTCATGAATACTTTATGCCGTTAAAAAAAATTATTTCATCGCACCATTCGACTTATTTCTTTAGATTTTTAAACTTATATGGGCGAGTATTGAAAGTATGGTATAGTTCGATTAAATTTTTCTATCAAAGTTTTTTATGTGGAAAATCGTGAAATTCTCCCTTACGATGTACATAGAACGTTTATGGCAGAAACAACCCCTACCGCGAATTCACCCTCCACAGAGGTATGTTGTGTTAGGTTACGTTTTACCAGAGGAGCAGGTGTTACGGAACGCGGTTTGCCCGTCAGTTTCGATTTTCGACCCCACGACGGTCCTTATACAGCACCGACCGAAGCTGCAAGCTCGTATCAACGCAATTTGTCGTCTCTCCTCCTGCTCTCTCTCTCTCGCGTTCGCTTTAGCCTCGATTCAAAATTAGTTTTCACCTCGAATCAGAGAGAAGTTCAAAAACCGTCGATTTCCCACCCGGTATCACGTGATCCTAAATTCAGAGTTGGTTATACGATGGTGGTTGAAATGAGATTAAAACTGTTAAAAAGAAAAATGATAATATCGATCATTTTTTTTTTTCAACTGCCTCCAAAAAACTATCCTTACGAACAAAGTGGAAGGAGAAAGAAAAAAATTATTTCTCATTCAACCCTTAAATTGGAAAGTCTTTGATGTGGAATAATTTAGGCCTCGTACCTAGTCGTGCTTTGGAATGTGTTAGTTTTTCTCCGTCCTGGCAAAGTGCCAAAGTCTTAATAAGCCCAGTGAGTGGTAGATAAATACAAAGCTTCTTCAGCAGGTGAACTACTCGGGTAGGAGATATTTTTACAAACACGTTCGATCCGATTGCCAATTTGTTTTATACTCATCCCTTAAATCTCCCCATTTACATTTACCTTAACCCAGAATACCCGATAATAATTACGTCCGTTCCAATATTCGTTCGATAAATTTACCACAGAATTTATAACCGATTGATAAATACTTCTTGAATTTAAATTAGTTTATGAATTTACCGAACCGCCTTCGTTCTCGTTTGATTGGATCGGTTTTGTTTGTTCGGTTAATCTTAGAACGAGTTTTAAAATAATAATAATAATAATAAGGGCTCTTAAAGCTTTCGAAAATTTCTTACCTCAATTCACGTTGTACAGTACATAAGGATTCGTTTATATTTATTTTTCTCCATTGTTCTCTTGGATAAATTTTCGTTTCGCGAAATTTATATATATACGTTGACAGATATATACGAAGCACTTGAATAAAATATATGTGTGTGTATGTACAGGTGTAGATATACATGGGTATGTATACATGTATATATAGGTGTTTGTAGATCGTTGGGATTTGAGCGTTCCCTGAGCACTAAGCGGACGTTTCAGAGACTCGCGACTCGAGTCGAACCGTTCCCTCTGAAAGCAATCACTTTCATAAACTGCCTCTCACTTCACTCCGTATACACGTACAGGGGAACTCTGACAGAAATCGTCTCGAATCGACTCCCTCGCGTAATTACGATATATTATACGACACGTATACGCATATGTATTTTCCAAGCACAGGTATTTGCTACAAAATCATTTGCTCGAAGCACGAATTTTTTTACTCCCTCTTAATTACCCTTTAACCCCTTTTTTTCATTTATTGTATAAAATGTATCTACCAATAGTTTGAAAAATGGAAAAAAAAAAAACTAAACGAAATTATGAGAGCAAATCACAAGACAAACACCTTTTAAAATAAAATAAAAAAAGTTGTAAGAAGGTATTCAAAATCTGGACAAAATAAGGGTCTCCGTACCTTAATCAACCCTATATTCAAGGGTGGTAACTTAACTTCCCCAGCAATTGCGGTGGATCGTTGAGTTTCAGTAAGTCATTTTATAGAGGTATACTCTCTTGCGCTGAGCAAAGTGGCCTTAATTTTACAAAGGAAGTACTAAATTCCTTCAAGAGTGGGATGTACCGACCCTAAGCCCCGCGGTTCTTCAAGGGGGATGAAAAGTCGATGGTGATGCTGGCGGTGAAAATAAGGCAGAGAAAACGGGGGGAGAGTTGAGGTTAGCCGGAAAATAAATAAACAACGTATACGGGGTTAAGACAGAGGTGAGGGTAGTTTTCTAACGACTGATTCAACGCGTCAATCGCTTGCTTTTGCTAAATTCAGGATATACCGACGCGTGCTAGAGATTTTCACCTTTTTTGGTTGCCGGGTTTAACCTACGTACCTACCCCTTGCACTTTAGATCCCGCGACAAGGTGAGGGTGCGATAACGCACGTGAGAGTCTAAGGGATAAAAATCACCGCGTGTCTTCTTTTAGCCCTGAACCCCCTGTCTTTCCAGTTCCCGTCAAAGAGTAACAAGATATGAAAAAAAATTGGAAATAAAAAAAATATAAGGGTTGTGATTTTTTAAAAATTTTTTTCTATGTTTCGATGAGGATGAATGATTTCAATCACGCTGCGGAGGCGTATATAATTTTCTTATTCTTCATCTGGGTCTGACGCGAGGATTTCAAGATTAAAAAACTTGAAAATGAGGTATTCGTCAGTCCGAGGGGTTGGTTTGTCGCTGGGTATTGTGAGATGAGGAAAATAAAGCCTCTCCTGTCAGACACTTCCTGATAATCTTAATTTCTTTTTTATACTTTCTAAAGACGAAAACTTAAATAACCTCCCACATCTACCCCGTACCTGATCACACGATGGTTCGTTAATGAAATTATCCTGCCCAAAAAAGAAAAGATATTGGAATTGACGTTCAGAAAATTGAGAAAAAAGAAAGAAAAGCAATTATAGTATCCTCGGTACTTCGATATTAACCCTCACGTGATTTGAGCACGAGAAAAATTGGTAAAGTGTTGCAATTTCTCTGTGCAAATACCACGCGTTTGGAGTGAAGGTGAGAAAAGAGGGAAGGGTTGAGGTATGAAATAGTGCTACTATACTCTACACATACTCGGTGACCTACGTCTAGGCGATACAACGAGCCCAATAGGGTTGTGATCTATGGGGTACTGAAACCGTTTTCAGGAATGCGTTGCATGTGTTGTGTTTGCGTGTTGATATGATTTAGAACTACCACCACCCCCAGGTTCAAGTTCAGAACATGAGGTAGGTAGATAGGGGTGAGAGAAACCCCGAGGTCGGGAGGTTCGAAGCTTTCAGCTTTTAGCTTTCCTCCTATTTTCAGGTACCATCGGAGACCTTCAACCCCTGTACGTATGTGCGGTGAATGTTCCGTCCATTTTACTGCAGATACATTTTGTCGGTGGTTATACATATGGTGAATATTATTAAAATATCGCACAACCACACGCACGAGCCACGTTAACATTTTACGCAAAGCTCACGCGGCTCGGCGTAACAGAGGCAAAACAAACGCCCCAGTTCGAACAGAACACCTTTAGCGAAAGCTGAAGGGGTGCTGCAAGATTTACCGCGGGTACGTGACCTTTAACACGCGAAATTAGGACCGATTCGTCATCCTAGGTGAGAATAGAACAGGCCGAAGTTTCCTCCCCCGAATCAAAACACGTTATATCACACTTCGCAAGGTGATGATGTATCAGATTACACAGCTTGAATTCGTACCTAAGGGTTGAAAAAGTAGAAGAAAAAAGTAGAAAAAAAAAAAATTCCACCGTCACCGATTATCATACCGTTTCCGGTTGGGCGGATAAAAAATTTTTTCTCGGTACAGCTTATGCAACGGTCGCAGTTATTTTAATCCAACATAATGTTATCTACGTACATAGGTGGTGTACATTCGTACGTATAATCTTTACACTCGTTTTACGCCGATGAAAAATACGTAGTTGGGGGTTTTAAAATTTACGCAGGTTAGAGAGTCGGAGGCGTTTGCACGCGTATTATAACATCGACGGTATGCGAATAAGCGAAGGCAAGGGAACGTCGGCAACGGGAGTTGTAGGAGGAGTTGGTATGGCATAGGGGATGATTCGATGGGGGAGTGTTGGTGGTGTTGGTGGTGGTTGAGCGACCTCCGGGTAATGACGTCCGCGCCTATCCCGCGCCTCGCACCCTACTAACGTGGTAATCGAAACTCAGGCTACTGAACCGCGCGCTCCGGTGTTCCAGGGGGGTACAGGGAGTGTAGCTGATTCTGTACGGTTGTGTTGTAAGGGTAGCGATGTAGCTACGGTTGCCGCTGTTGCTACTGCTGTTGCTGTTGCTGTTGCTGCTGCAGGGTAGCTGGTTATTTAGCTGAGGGCTTGTATTTTACAACTGCGACAGTGTTGCCGCGTACCTCCTACCAACACCCTCATCCTTACCCTCACCCTCTCACCTTCCCTTTCACCCCCCCGTTATGTATATACTACATACTGTTATGCTTACGACACGAGGGGTGGTGGTATCGTGCCACCGAGCAAGCTTGATTCTCAGACATAAAAGCTCTGCACCCAGAAACCATCACGTCTCATCACTATACATATATACATGTACGCAAGTACCGTCTACTAATATATACAAAGAACTTGAAATTTATCTTGATTATTATCTTTCCCGGTTTTTCCTTTTTTCATCACCTGCCGCTGCCCTCTGAACAACGAGAAGTAAAATCAAAAGAAAAAACAAAAAGAAAACGCTCTATCGATGAAATTGGGGATGTAAAAATTTTCTGTCATTTCGGAATAGACTGCAGAAGAAGCACATATATTCAGCTTTCCGAGGTCAAAGGTTTGACCACGTCCACCTTTTTTCCCGATACAAGAATCCTTTCTTTTATTTTTTTCATTTCATCTCGTCTTTTTTTTTTATTGCATTTTTTTCTCCTCCAACGAGTTGCGGCCTCATCTCTTTTTTGACAAATAAGAAAGATATCTCAAAAGGAAGTAGAGACGAGGAGAAAGAAAAAAAAAAATAAAATAAATAAAACGGTAGAAGAAAATTGACGGAGCTTGTGAGCTTTTTCTCCACTGGCTAAAATTCGACGTCCCCCCCCCCCCTCCCCCTCCCCCCTTCTCCACCCAACCTAGTTTCTATCCCTCTCTAGGCTTCTATATCTCTTTTGCCCCCGAGCACAGTTCAACCTCAGTTACCTAAGGGATGACATTGCCTCTATCGAAAATTGCCCAAACTTGGTGTACAGCTAAGACAGCTATCGCAATATTTTTCAGTGGGTTCTTTTTGCTCGTGTGATAGAAAAGAATAGAAGAAAAAAAAAGTAAAAAGAAAACCGCGTCGATTCAGACGTCTGTGAATTTTTCGTATCGAGTTAACGAGACGGGAGACTATAAAAATAACTTCCAGTTTGTTTTTGACTTTAAGAGTCACCCTAAAGAAGATATTATTACGTCGAGGGAAAATGAATGTATGTAACGCGGAGAATGTATGTTACGCATAATTTCTGATAATCTAATATTTTTTAAGCCAGTCAAATTACGAAAGGCACGGTTGCAATTCGGTAGATTTCAAGTGTCAAGAACAGTACTTGACATAATATATATCTAGGAGAACTAACGTAATTTACAGAGAGGGTTGAAAATTTTCCATCCCCCGTGTGATAGTGGCAACGTATAGTACCTATATACAGAGAAAGGTATATGGCAACGAACTAAACTTGGCAACGTCGTATCTGACGTTGTGACGCGGTTGAGAGAATTTGATAGGGGACACGGGGACAGTGATCCTCCTACAGTCTTTCAACCCCCAAAAACTTCATCCCCTCGCGCGATATCCACCCTCAGTTTTCTCCCCGAAGATCAGAGCGGCGTCTTATTAGAACCCAAGTCAAGCACTAAAATGCAGGGCGGACGCGTTACTTTCGGTTTTACAGTCTTTCAAAGATATTCTCATACATTTCCTCTGATCTTTTCCAAAAAAAAATGTAGAAAGAAGAAAAATAAGGTATATATAGATGAGTATTCAAAAAGCACAATGCAAGTGGTATTTTATTCAACCGAGGCATTACACATATATATAAGTTCTATTTAGGGGAATGGAAAAATTCCCCATGGAGTTCAATGCCTGCACGTATTCAAAATTACATCGTTTCATCCTGCTCCACGATCTAAGAGAGCCGAGAGCGGAGACTTTGGTATACGTGGGAGAGGGTGGAAGAAAAAATAAGGGTAAGAAAAAAGCCAAAAAAAAACAAAAAAAAAACCATGGCAAGAGGGAACGAAAGAGGGAGACAAAAAAAAAATAAGAATAAGAAAATGTGGAAGAAGGAGGAGAGAAAAAGCAAAAAAAAAAAAAAAAAAATGAAAGAAAGCGAGAATTTTATACTTGATTTTCTACTCGACGTTCGCCCCGGTTCTGGATGTTGAGGGAAAAGGGGAGGAGGAACTTGAAAGGGGGGATAGGAGGGGTGAATGTAATTTCTTGGGAGGCGCATTCAAGCGAGAACGCTTATTCGCCCCGGAGGCCGTCGTACTTCGAGGCGTTCGTCGGAGCTGAAGAGGAAAAGAAGGAACGAACGAACGACGGACGAACGAAGCTTTCAACCTACCGTCCTACCTATAAAGCTACTGTGCAATTGAAGATGCAAAACTCGATAGAACGGTGTTCGTTCGTTCGTTTTTTTATTTTTTCATTGTATTTTACAGGAATCAAGAGCTTATCTGGAAATTAATCAGATTGTATTTAACGTGGGCTGCTGATCTCTATGTAAATGCGCGTTCATGTAATTGTACACTGCACCGTACCTTGTACACTATGTATATCGCGAATTAAGATGCGACACAGGGTATGACGGATCAGAACTGCGGCTGTTTATGATCTGGTATTATCTAATTATAGATTATCGATAATTAATTAGTATTCAGCGCTCAATCTCAAACACCCAATCGCATCGCATGAATAATCTGAAACTGATCATATAACTACGATAATAATGGGCAGAGTCGTAGATGATTCGGAAAAATTAAATCTTCCAGATCGAATGTGACGATCGCCGATCCATCTTACAAGAAGATAAAAAATAAATTAAATAAATCAATGGGTAAAAGTAAAAAAGAAGATTAATAAAAGAAAAGAAAAAGATGAACACAAATGTTACGTATTGCGTTGAACGTTTCTTTGACGAATACGATAAAAAAAAAAAAGAAAAGAAAAGAAAAAGAAAAAGCACCCGTATGTGTTGAAAGAATTTTCACACCCTACGTTATTGTTAGCAATTTTATTTTTCGTCTGGTTATTTCTTTGTTGTTCTCTTGCATACTATAAGTATATGTATATATAGGTGTATACGTAGTAAAAGAGTAAAGTGAAAAAGGGAAGAAAAAGTAAAAGAAAAAAGGGGGGCAGGGAAGGGGGGGGGCAAAAAAAAAAGGAAAGAAATGTTACTGCGTTCCCCGGAGTCGCATCGACGCGTTTCGATGTGTACCATCTATACCTTTCAGCACGGTTCTCGAACAGGCTATTGATTTTTCATTCTTTTCCTCTCTTAACAACAACGGTTGCAAATATACCTGGTAGTACGGGGGCAGAAGGAAGGGAAAAGGAGGAATTGTACAAACCTAGGGTATGTGTACCATGCTCGCATATATATGTGGATATATATATATCAATATATGTATACATACGTCATGTACATATGAGAATTAGTAGTTGAGGATGGGAAATGAAAAATGGAAAGAGTACACATACTCCAAGGTGTGTACATAGGTATATATGTACGTACATAGTTGAGCTGCTATTGCTACTGCTGCTGTTAATGCGAACCTCGTAGCTATTTCGAGTGCTACTCAAACCGTTCGTTCGTTCGTTCGTTCGTTCGTTTGGTTCCCGATACACGCGTAGTCCCTATTGTAGAAAAAGAAGCAAAAAAAAAAAAAATTAGAACAAAAAACCAGATACTATTTCACCGGTAGCAGCAGCAGCAGCAGCAGCAGCAACAGCGTTTGTATCCTTCCGAAAGAAATTCGGTCGGATGAGAAAAATGTAGGCGTCATACGGATACGAAAATGAAAAAAATGGTGAAAAAAAAATGAAATCGTAATAAAAATAACGATATAACGCTAAATATGAAAAGTTGAAGAAGTCGAGGGGATGGGGCGAGGAAACGAGAAGAAGGAAAATGAATAAAATTCAACAAAAAAAAAGAAAGAGCAAAACACCGATAGATAAGCAGCCTCCGTTATACATACGTAAATGCCTTCCTGCATCCGATCTCATATTTTTCGAACGATGTGAAAAGAAAAACAGAAAAAAACCCGCCCCAAAAACAAAACTTGCGTTTCGAAAGGCAATTAGATACAATTTGAAAATAATATTATAATTGCCTCAGGGTTTGTGTTACACTCCCTCATTCCACTTTGCTAAAATGAAACTACCCTTTACCTTCACGATACGAAGAATTTTCGTATATATTTTATGCGCAAGAAAGGAGAAAAAAAAAAAGAAAAGAAAGAGAATTCAGAGAGTTTAATCTGGATGCACGTTGGATCTATGAAAAAAAAGAGAGAAAAGTAAATAAGAAGAATGAAAAAAAAAAAGAGGAAGCTAAAACCATCGAGTTCGTCTTAAGTTTGTTTAGGGATGAGGAAGGAGAATTATTGGAGAATTGAAACGGTTATCTCGTTGCGATAAATCAATCCGGATTAATAAAACTACATTGCATAGAAAAGCTCCGCGTTTTCTTGAAAACTTCGTTCCTGAATTAATGATTAACCATTGTCGTACCGAAGATTTCTGAGTAGCTACAAATCAAGGGATGAAAAGTAAGTGTGAGACATTGTAACTCGAAATAGTTGAAAGAAAAAAATTCGATCACACAACGGCATATATTATATCGTGTACATAGACGTCACTGCACAATCTTAAGATGGTAAGGGTGGAAAAGAGTGTAAAAAATAAGGGGGAAAAAACGAAAAAAAAAAATACAGAAGAAGGCGGGTGGAAAGAAGAGAAAAAAAAATGGGTAAAAATCGTATCCAGCGCGCTGGAACTTTCAAGAGATTTACGGGGCTGTTTGGACGGCATGTCCGTGTGCGGAGCTGACGACTTTATTCTATCGCTTTCCTACCCTTTTTCCTTCGTTTTATATACACAATCATGTACATATGTGTTTTATACACATACACCCATATGTTTATATACTCGATGTAAAATTACATACGGGTACGTTGGATGTGTTATTACCTATACTTGAACTACGCGTTTTCTGTCTTCCTTTTTTCCTTTCTTTTCTACACGTCTCTCTCATTCTCTCCGAATACATATGGGGTGTTCTCCCCACCCCTTGGACCATTATTTTACGAGGTAACAACAATTTTTTTTTCATCATTTTTTTTCAACAACATCTGCGTATAGTTGTAACCCATCCCGTTGCGGTGAACACAGATAGATTACTTCATAGTACATAATATGCACATGTATTTGATTATGTAAACACTGTACACATCACGTGGAATGTGAAATGCGATACACACCGAACGCAATACATATTATAGGTCGGTATGTATTTTATGGTGAAAATTTATTACGACCACATTAGTTGCTAATATCATCCCCATACCTTCACACCCATTGGTATGTATGTAAATATGTGTATAATATGTAATATATTCATCATATGTGCATACCAAATATATATACATACATTTTATGGGATAAAAGTAATTAACCTGCCGCTGCTGCTGTACTGATTAGTATAATTGATGATAATCACATTCGTTCCTAGAATTCAATAAAATTATTATCGGCAAGCAGCTTATCGATCGATAATTTCCGTTCATGTACCAACGTTCGTAGCTAGGTTTATAACCAATGCTAACATCTATCTTGAAAAAGGATTTTTTTTTTTCTTTCTTTCGGAAAACAAATCAAACAAAAAAAATAAAAAAAAAAAGGTGAAGAAGAAGAGAAACGTTTTTCATTCTACATTTTCACGCCACTCAGCCTTCCCTTATCTACCCTCTCTCTCGATTTACCGGCTAAATATCACCCGTCCAATTTAATTTCCAGGAAAAGGGGAATGGGGGGCGGGGGGCGAGGAGGAGGAAAAGAGGGTGGCATATATATATATAAGTTGGGGTGGAAATTCTATCCAATCAGCATTGATTTACGGTTCCCTCTTTTCCGGACAATACTTTAGCCGGGTGGGTGTTAGCTAGCGCTAATAAGCGACAATATTGTCGTAAATCTAAAGGTGAGGAGAGAAAAGAAAAGAAAAGAGAGAGAGGAGAGTTTGCAGTAAAAAAATTGAAGAAAATGATCGGTATGTGTTCGTGTATGTGTGTGTGTGTGTGTGGATATAAGTTATACGCAGAACTGGGGTGGTTGGAGAAAAATATCAATTAAATTTTTCGACATTTATCTATTAATCGACTTTGTACCAAGTGCTGACGACAATTTACAGCGACGAAGGGAAGGTAGAAAAAATAATATGAAAGGAAATGAAGATGTAATGATTTTTTCAGCCCCTCATCTGCGTCCTCTTTTATCGGATAATGTACACGAGCAAAGATTGTTAGATAAATAAATATCTGAATGATACTAGAGTTTTTTGTAAGTTCATTAGATAACTGTCAATAAAAACTACAAAGATAAAAAAAAGACGTTCTCACCTCATCATCCGTTAAGAGCAGAGGCACTCAATTGATGAATCTTTAGATAGCGATGGTCCATATTTCTACCGACTACTTTTGGTTGCGAAAAAGTCTAGCGAATCATGCGCTCTACGATGCGGATGGCAGAAATAGAAAGCAACTGTGGAGCACGCGAGCGCGGCCCGCCAAAGTATAAGATTTCCCTTCGAATTCAATTTGCAGTTACGTTTCCTATTACATCTGAGGACCGAATGATCGGAATTTAATGAAGTCGGGTGCGTTTGGCTTTCGTATGAGAATAGAGAAATTTTGTTTCCGTAGAAAAAGTTTGTATCGTACATCGGTGTGCATTATAAAAATGGAAAGATTTCCAAAATTTTTTTCTTCCACAGTATTCGATCGTATTCTCGTTCCGTCCGAATGAGTCGAGAGAGAGAGAGAGAGAGAGAAAAGACAAAAAGTGAATTAAACAAAATAAATTAATTAAAAAATTAATAGGGGGTGAAATTATCCACTCGGATGTGGGATACCACGCTACACGTTACATCTAAGTATGTGCTAATGGTTGAGAGAGAGAAGGGTGACCTTTTTAACAATTCATACCACAATGGGCCATCCTTTTCAACAGCCTTTGTCAACTGGGTTACTTCACTCCGTGAGTCGTCGCATTTACCAACGACTATTACTACGCGACTACTAACATTTTCTGTTTCATATACGTACAGTGATCCCACGTCTATATCATCTTTCTCTCTACAGTCCCACCAGAGTTTTTTTTTTTTTTTTTTTTTTTCTTTCCACCGTATCACATCTCGTATGAAAATTTTTCTAATTAACCGAGTTCAACTCTCACAGTCGGCTGGCACTGTTACCCGCACACGACTACGTTCCCTTACACTTTTGTACAAGTCCACTCCGTTAGAAAAATACATTATCCGTTTGCACATTTTGAACACCCAAGGAAACGGATAGACAAAGAGAAAAAGATAAGTCGGGAACGAAACTCAAAGTTCGCTACGTACACGTAGTTGTTTCAGGAAGCCCGAATTCCGGTCGCAACGTTCGCATGTATAACGTCATCGTATATTTCATCTTCTAACTTTTTCCGTCATGTTTTAGCTGATGATATATTCAAATTTTTCGACAAATTTTATCGGATCTCCGTGTGATCTTATTCGTGGAGGGAAAAAAAAAATAAATAACCAATTCTTTTGTTTGATGTAAAAGCTTTCGGAAACATATATTGTAAATATAGATGAATAATTTTTCTACAAATCTCTCGGGTCGCAACGGTAACTTCGTGTCGTCGCGAGCTCTGCTACTCATTTTTCTCTGGATATACTTATATTTCCTGGTATTCTCTGGGGATATCGATAGATCGGTAGTAACAACTTATTCGTTCAATACGTACTATAAATGTATGGTATACTTACGATTCCGAGTGATTGTGATTTTTATCTTTTGAATTCAACATCCCTTATTCACGCAATAGAGAAAGAAGAATAAATAAGAAAACAATTGACACAGCTATTAGAATAATCCAAGGTTCAACACGGGTATAGAAAATATCATAATGACAATGTTCTGAAGGAACGAAAAAAAGGTGAAATTAGCAGGAATATTTAATCGATTCTAATTACATCTGCTTATTTTCGGGTATGTATAAGATGTGGTGTAACACTACGTACGTTAATAGATATTATTATACTAATCTCAAATTGTACAATAATATAATTTGCCGATTTACCCTAATTATTAACTGCGAATTGCGCATTGAGCCAATTCCCACGTTCGCTTAAGTACTCCTCTCACGTCGAGTAGTCGATTCGGTATTCAGATACACACAAGGCTTCCTTCGTCGCAACGCTTGCTCTCTATACATATATACAAATCTCTCCTACGTATTGTACATACTTACGTTTGCCATCGCAACGCCAGCGCCCTTAACCGTTAAACAATGTCACAGATCCGTATCAATTTTTTATCACGTAAAACCTTACGAAAACCCTAGTCCTGATACATGACAAAATCAAAATTCGATCCCAGATATATACCCCGATTAAAAAACGGATTTTTTTTTCCAAAAATCAGATAAAATATCATTTTCGAACATCAAAAACTCAGTACAAAAAAAAAAAATGTCACGGATTATTCAAAAATCCTTTTGTTTTATGTGCATAATTTCCTGTCTAATATTACACCGGTTTAATAATTATAATAATAATGATGATGATAATGATAATAATAATAATAATATTCGGTTACCTCAACTTCCTCGGTATTTCATAAGGGCAACATATTTAGGAAATTTGAAGTACCCCGAGGTAGCAATAAGGTGAAGGTTGTTATCTATATATCTATGTTACACGGTTACGTTCCATGCCGTTGTTTCATAGCTTTGCTCGATCCTTCGGGTTGGTTTTGCGAAGGGAGTCGGGAAGAATATACACATATATATATATATATGTGTGTAACATGGGGATCGAGTTTGAGGTGGTATAAGGGTAACAATTTCCCACCTTACTACGAACAATTTGGATTATGCGCAGGGCGGGAAGAACATGTATAACCTAAAAGCGCAACCTCGTCTTATATACAATATGTAACAATAAAACCGTACAACCTGATATACATAGTTTTGTACATGCATGTATATAAATATACACACGACGTTACACAAGCTCACATACATACGTTGCGGAGCTTTAAATAATTAACACTAATTTATCGCGGCTCTAACGTACGCTGCTTATACCTAACGATAAAGCACTACAGATTATGTACAAAACACTCTGATTCATGAAAATTCATTTAACTCGGGTGTACGTGGTATCCGGAATTAAATGAAAAAGAAGAAAATGCCCGATGAAATAAAAAGTAATAGACAAAAATTCGTTGCTATTCTTTTTTGGGTTTCGCCGATGGCGTTAGCGTATACCACATATACTAGTACAGAGTTTACGAAGACGGTTTAACCGGGTTTCAGCCCCTCCGAAAAAAAAAAAGAAAGAAAGAAAAAACGAGAAAATGGGAGGGAAAAAAAAAGGTATCGAAACAAAGCTTCGCCACCGCGGAAAACTCTGACGCTAAAGTTTCAACTCGTTGTAGAATTTGTTCCAATAAAAGCGGTAACACGGTATGTGTATACGTATATATATATATATATATATATAGGTGGTGGCATGGTGTGACGTGCAGCACGTTTTGAAAGTAAATATATATAAATATATATACATGGATATGTGTACGGTTTCTACCTGGGCGGAAATTGTGGCTATATATATATATATGTGTGTAAAGGATATACGTGCTTCTAGTAGGTAGCCGCACATATTTATATCGTCGGAAGTTAGGTGTACCAGAAATTCTGTAGGACGAATAACGCGGTATAGAAGAAATAGTACAAGTGGAGTTAGTTATACCTGCTGGATGAGTAGGTACAGTGGCCAACGTGAGTAGCAAAAGCAGATAGTGGTTTTCCGGTTTTACATATATCTATGTATTACATAGTTACATTATACATACATACAAGGGCGGTTCTTCCTCTATTGTATGCTCGCTCTGCAATCTAGTGCGGATTAATTCGTTCTGTGGGAATAGTTGTCAGCTAGAAAATACCCCCACCCCCACCCCCACCCCCAACCTCCGCCCACCCTTACACCGCTTCCGCATGTATATACTCCCGTCCTCAGACGCATAGGTAGGATTAGCCCTGGGACACTGTACCGAGGGAGAAATTTAAGTCCGATTTAACTAGATATACCCTAAACTTACAATCAATTTAGAGAGAAACAGGACGTACCGAAATTCAAAGATCATTCGCCGCTATGGATAATCCAAAATTTTTCACTCCAACCTCATTTTTCGAAGTGAAAGCGCAATACTTTACATCCTTGCAAAAAAGTTGGACCCATCGGTGGGTAAAACGACATTCACTCAGGGATGTTTCAGTAGAGAAAATCATGTTGGTAGATTGCACGGAACACCAGCTGTTTTTTTGTTCTTTTGCATAAAATTTTCTTTGCAAATGATGACATTTCTCGTTGTACCGATGTTCTGTTTTTTGTTCGTTTCCATTTTTCTCTTTATTGCACGGTGTAGTTGCATGACAGAATTCGGTTCGTATCTGTCGTTGCAACGGTGGAGTACAGCCTAGGAATAGAAATGGGTGAAAATGTAGAATGCGCAAACATATCCCCGTGGCACTAGGGAAAATTGTACTCTAATATTAATCGTAGCTACTCTACATCGCATTCCATAGAGTACGACTAGGAACCTGCAAACCTCTCTTAACTTTCCTTTTGCGTATCGCACCAAAACCCAACCCGCGAATTTGGCTATATAATGCTAGTCTCGTCTCTTATACGTATATGTGCGCGCTGTATAATATATACGTGTAGTATACATATGTATATGGATTTGTACGTATGTATAGGAAAGGAGAGCTACTAATGAGACCAAAAACATCAGAGCCAAGTTACGACCCTACTAAAAACGTTACGGGTGTGATTTAGGGGATGGTAATGGAGCGAGGGACCGAATCCCAACTCTCCTTCTCTCACTTCCTTTTTCCCTCTCTCTCTCTCTCTCTGTCTTTCGCCGCGTGCTATTGCAAATAGAAACTTCAACATCCGCACAAACACGATTTACCCCTAATACAAAATGGGCAAAAAAAAAAAAAATGAAAGGAAGATCGTCGAAGTCCAATAATGCATAAATGAAAGTTCATTAGGTTGTACCGTACAGTCGGCTGAAAATACCAACCCCCTCACTATAATGGGCTATTACCTTAGAGAGTGGAATAGAGAATCTTGCCCACCCATTTCCCTCCCACTCGTCAGTTACCCTACAGAGTGAACATTGAACGTTCTAGTCTGGTTCTAATTACCATCTCTGGAATTATACTATTGCCCATGCAGATGTAGCTGCAAATACGTTTCCGTTTGGCCGGTACAAATTGCTTGGTATTAAGAGGGCTACACCGGGTTTCGGATATGCTCAGGGGATGATGTTGAAGTCAAGGTATAACGTGAAGTTAGGTCTGCCTCGGTCTGCTTTCGCTAAGGTTTGGTTGGGTAAAGTCAACGGGGGTTCTCACGGCCATTGTGTAACGCGGTAGGGATTAGGTTAAAAATGACAAATGAATTTCAGTCAGGTATTAAGGCACGCAATCGTTGCGTCATGCCTTTCAATCTTTCACTCCATCTCCTCATCACCATATACACCTATACCCACCCTTTAAAAAAAATTTTACATACCGGACAAGCCAAGGTGACCGTTTAACGATACCCGGGCAATCGTACAAGCACACCACACCGACGGTGACTTTTTTATAACAAAAAATTACGAGCGTTATGTTTTATCATATGTTCATTATCTATACGAATTTTTTTTTCGTAGAATCCAAAAAAGGTCTTCACATTTTCTGATACATTTCTTCTACATCGTAATTTTGATGTTGAAAAAAAAAAAATTTTCAACGATACTATTCTCAGTTTTTCAATTTTCAGCTACTCGGGATATACGAATAGAACAACGGATCGATGTCCGCTTCGAAAAATCGTACGGCAGGAAACTTGTAAAATTTTCAACTAATTTCTTCTCTAGATTCGAATACATGCGCGCACTAATACCTTGTCTATCCGTGTAGTGGGGGGGGGGGGGGGGGGGTTGTGTAGTGCAGAAACGCGGGTAACTTTTTGAGAAAGAGTAACCAAGGGAATAATCTATGTGGCCACATCAAAGCCGTCACGGGTTTTCCCGCTATATACCCTTATACGAGTAGGTATATATGTAAAATGTATACGAGAGGCCACAGGCGAACGGACGAAGTATCCAAGTTGGCGGCCTCCTCTTTCACGCAAAAACCTGCGGCACTTTTAATTTCAAAGTTTTGCTTCCATACATATCGCGTTTCCCATCCGTCTGTAAATTCACGCAAAACGACCGCACGGTGAACAAATAAAATTCACAAAATTATCACACAGGTGTATAAACGTTCGGCCGAGTTCGTTGAAAAATGAAATAATCATCCGCAGGATTATCACGCAAAATAAAAGCAAAAAATAATTACAATCAAATTTCGACATGCCCTGCAGGACCAAAAGAAAGTTTCTCGCGAGCCAAGTGACCTTTCACATCTCTATCGTGTTTTTCCTTTTTTTTTTTTACGAAAGGTGATATTAATTTTCATAGAAAATTTAGTAATTGAAGCCGCAAATTTGTTAGGAAGAAATGCAGACATGAAGCTCCCAGTTTTCTATACTAACTAATGTTGTTTGCTAGGACAAAATAGCGAACTAATCTAGCCCGTACACGACATGACACACAAAACGGTTTCCTACTCATGCATACTTCAACAGTCAGCTGGTCTCCGCAACGAAGATTCCCAAGCTTCATGTCGATGTACACGAGTTAAAGTCCTAGATACATATAGTCCGAGGTCACCATAAAATATAAGGGTGTTCCAAACCGCCCGATGAGAAATAAAAGAAAAAAAATTCTAATCAGATTTTTTATCTCCAACTCTTCTGTCACACGTTATATCCTGAATCCGCAAATTTCTTGGACCACATTCCGAAAGGTTTGAAAAAAAATGAACTCGAGAATCCCTAAAATATTTCGAGTACGTATTTGAATTCAGAATTTCAATGACATACTAATGGGTAAATTTATTAAACGATCTTTAAATATAACAGCCGATGATTATTTCTTTCGCTACATAAAAAGTACGCGAAAAATGAAATAATGTAATGAAAAAAAGAAAAGGACGAGAAGCTTCTCGGTACACGAAGACTGAAAAATACTTTAGTTGATACATTCGTAGTTGTGTTTTTTTTTTCCCGGTTTCATTTTCTTTTTCTTTTCTCTGTGAAAAAAGCGTTGTTCATATTTTCTTGATACACGATCTACGGTCTATACATAAAGATATAAATACCTATACCGTCATTGACATCAAAGCGTCTATGTGCACAGGCGACAGGTTGGTTGGTTGGTTGGTTGGTTGGTTGGTTGGGTATATAGGCGTTGCAGTTTTACTGTTTTACTACAAGGTACATGAATATAGAGACTGCAGACCCCTTGCAACGCGTCGAAGTATAACGTAAAAATATGGCGCATAGGCACCTCGAGCTTATAGCTCACAGGGGTGTTTCTAGAGCAATGCGATGAGGGGGTGAAGAGGGAGGGGGGGGGGGGGGATGAGACGTTGAGTAAAAAGGGATCTAGCCACGTTGGAAAAAGAAGGAAGAAATGGTTCGATCAGCGTCTCGTCTATACATCCCTGAAATTTTTTTCTTATTTTTTTTTTATTGTTTTTCGTCCTTTCACCTCCTTTTCCTCCCTTATTCAACCCCCGCTACTCGCAGTCGGTTTTCCCCTTGATGATTCCGTCGGTATACCTACTATTACTGTAGAACATTCCACCCTCTTTTCCCCCTCCTTGCATTGCTGCGCACTTTATATACTGTATATAGGTATATATACTTACGTATATCTATATAGGCGTATGATCGATACATGCTCCGCTCTTTCCGGTCGTGGAAGAACCGAGAGTCGGACACGCGTTTCGCCCCCGTGTAACCGCGTGGCAATAATCACGTCGATATGGAAACTAATGGCATAGCTGTCAACCTCCTGTGTAATATGAGCTTATATAGAATGATCTAGTTATTCAGAATACTGAGAACGGAGAAATTGAGGGTGAAAAAAAAGACATTAGATGCGAAATTAGATTCCACTTACGATCAGATTGGGGGTTTTAATGGGGTAAAACCTGTGTTTGATACGTTAAAACTGAAAATCGGTATTTTTCCAATTACCCGAACGTTGATTGAAAAGAAAAAAGAAAAAAAAAAGAAAGAAAGAAGGACAGAGAAATTGCATGATAGAAAAATCCGAGAGTTGAAAATAGCAGTTGAAATAAAGGGAGGAGTTGAAATCGAAGCGGTAAGGATTTGTGATAAGAGAGTTACAGATACGTGAAGAAGAAAAGCAGCTATCATTTATTTATAATATCTATAGTTATGCCACGTATCGTGTAACTGTAACTATGGGCTAATGCAGGAGAAAACGACGCGACCACACAGTTCTCCGATAAATTGATGATGGAAGTAGGATATTGTAATCACTTTTATGCTTCAACTACAAAAGTTTTCCGATTGGAATTTTCCTGTTCACGAGTATCTGGGTCGGGAAACGGACGTCGAGAGTTGCCATGTTACAATACCATCCCCCCATATATATCTGTGTACATTATCTGCCTACAACCTTATTTCAACTATATAGATACACCCTGGTATACACTCTACTACTTATTTACAACGCGAATTCCGCAGGGGTGCACTTTAATTTTTTTTTTACTTTTTTTTCCGCCTTTTTTTCCATTAATCCTTCTCTTTTGTTTTCACTTCCAATCGAAAGTTTTCTCATTTCTCATTGATAAAACAAAACGAAGCAAAAGAAAAAAGAGAAAAGAAACCAAAAAAAAAAAAATTCCTACAGAGAGCGTATATCATGGGCAATTTTTATTTCGAGTTTCATGTATTTGAATTCCTCTAACAATTCAAATAAAACACACACAAACGTATACGATTTTTCTTTACCTTTTTTTCATTTCTTTTTTTGTACTCGAACCCTCCGAGCATATTTGAACAATGACCTTTTAAGTAGAGACGTTTTTTCCAATCGGGAATCTATATTATCAGGTATATACCATACGCACATACAGTTATATACTTATTACAGTTTTGAAATTAAAATCTCAACCTATTATAATTGTGCAAAAAAAAAGGAAAAAAAACTTTGTGCGTGTTTTGTGTCGTACAGTTCTAAAAAGAGAAATAGAAAAATAAAAAATTGAAAAAAATATGGAGGAAAATGAAAAAAAAAGTTAACGCATTGCCGCTAGAAAGGCGTTATAACTCACGATATTTATACATATATATATCATACGAATAAATCATAAATGACGTTTTTAAGATATCACGAGAAAGCCGTGAGCGATCATGCCTTCATATAAACGTACACGTCGTCTGCAATTTCTTTTTTTTTCCTCTCTCTTTTTCCTTTTTCTCAATCTCACTCGTAGGTTCCTTCAGCGACGAACAAATGCATTCTTTAATTGCAGTTGAGGGTTTTTTTTTCTCCATTATTTTCATGTATTTTATTTATTTTTTTTCTCGATTCATTGTTCATTTTACATACGAACGATGAAATCAGCATTTTTTCTCACTCTCGCGATTCGAAGGTTCAGTTTGATTGATCGGATTGATTAGAATCAAAAAATTTTCGACGTTCATAACGAGCTCGAGTCCCTACCGGACTTTGTTCGACTTTGAAAGGAAAAAAGAATTTCCGTACGAATTTCCAATTTTCCTCTTTTGGGATTCCCAAGGAAATGGGGGAAACTGGTCGCATAACAAGGTTTCCAATACAGAATGAAGTTAGCTGCATCTAATGTACGAGTCGTGTTTGAATATACTTAAGCGTGTTTAGAGAAGTTAGTTACACGTACACACAAGTTTTGTCGTACAATACCATATATACATATATTAGAGATGTAGGAGTTTCTACGTTGATACAATCAGTGAGGGTTCTTTAGTAGCAAAAAAAAAGCAAAAAAAAAAAGATGAAACTGAGGGGAAGAAAAATATCAGCTGCAAATACAGAGCCAACTATTTATCAGGATTGGAATTAGTCGGAAACAGAATACGACAATATTTGATACGATAAATGCAACTGAGACGAATGCTAATTAACGTGATACATGAAGTTATCCTAATGCTTATACGAAAAATGTTTGACTTTTTTTTATAATTAAAACAAAGAAAAACTATACGGACGCACTTAACGATCTTCGGATGAATAATTTGCTTTGAAATTAGCTTATTTTGAAAATTCAATTACATTTTACAGCATTCTTGTTGGCACAAGCAGCAACGGCGGCAGCGGAATAGGATATTTTGCTTCGTTGCTGATGCAGAAACTGCAATAGTACCAGCTTAAATTCTTAGCAGGAGAATCTCTTCGTATCTCGTATCAAGATATTTCAAGTACACGTGTATATACCTATACACCTCTTCTTTGGACGTCGTGTAACCAGGTGTAGATAATTATAATTAATTTATTCACTTCTCCCGATCCTTATTACCCTCTCCCCCCCCGCCCACTAACTTTATTACACATTGCAAATGGGTATAATCTTGATTAACTTTAACAAACGGGTAATTATCCTGATTACTTTTAACCAACTATACCGACGGTTAGTGAAACTCTAACAAAACTCAAGTTACATTTTTCATGCAAAGGAAATTTTCTTCTCTTCTTTTTCAAACAGGCTCTAATCGAACCAAGGGAAAATATGATCGTTACGTCTTGATGCCCACAGAAAAAAAAGTACATACGATACAGTAACGCTGAAGTGAAAAAAAAAAAAAAAAAATTGTCTGAAAACGTTGGGGGAAACTTTTGGTGGTTGAAGGAGAAAGAAAAAAAAAAAAACTTGTTAATTGATGAAACGTGAGGCGATTGGTGATCGAAAATAAAAAAAAAAAGGAAAAAATTAGGACACCGTTAGGTACCGTGGTAATCTACCTTGGCAGTTCGGCAAAGTTGTTACTGATAAAGTTGCCCCGTTGAATTCTGTTTCATATATATAAAATGACATGAACTTAAAGCTCGAGGGTCAACCTGGGGCGAGGTTATGTCGCTTTGTCTCATCCTATTTTCAAGGATATACATATGTACACACCCATATAGGTATATACGTATAACAAATATCTCTACGTAGCATGTGCAAGCTGCACGAGTAAATAGATATAACGTTGGATAGAATTTGACGCGAGAGTTTTGTCGTAACAGGAATACACTTCTTGAACATACACGTATGCATTCCTCGGCATACCTTTGCCGTGGCATGCATGTATGCTCGCGAGTAAAACCGCAGTACTTTGCAAAGCTTCCATACCTATGCTCCCCAACGTACCCTGAGAGGCCAAGAGAGTTTAAGCTCCGACTAATGGCTAATTATCATCTCAAACAAGCGACTCGATTACATATATCTGATAAACGAACACCTCGTATCAACTTAAAAATCATACAAACAATCGTCGATTTTCTTCTCATTCACAAAAAATTGGCAAAAAATAAATGATTGCCAAACTTGTGACAGACAATTGTTTCTTTTTTTTTTTTTTGCTTTCTTATCGATCGTTGGACGGAGTTTCCAGCTTCAAGTTGCTCATGATTCGATGGATATTTAGTAAGGAAATGAAAAAGTTTTTCGAGTATACAATATAGAAATGTGTATCTTCTCAAGTGGTGAAGATGTATATATATTTTTTTTTCTTATCTAGAACGGCGCAAGTTGTGATATAGTTCAGGGTACGTTCTGTATATTAGTAAAAGCTCTGGTGGTTACCAACAACGTTGTAGAAAAGCGGGTAGTATATAAAATCAAATAATTTAATATAAGGCAAAGTATCGGAAAACTGAGAGTAATAATGGAAGGGGGGAGGAGGATCGGGGTGGTGGGAGGGGGGTATTTGGTTCGGTGTAGTGCAGGCTAAAGGGTGAGAGAAAATCGACGAATAAAAGCTCGCCGGGTAGAGGTTGGGGTAAAATATTCCCGATATAATCTCAATTCCGGCAAAGTATAACGGAGAAATAGGGTGGGAAACAATCCCAGTTCGGCAATGAGGATCGAAAACCCCCGCTGAGCTTTCCCAGTTTCTATATATACACTTCGTTTTCTATTCCTGGTTCTCCTGCTTTTTGGCCAGTCAATGTTTTAATTAAAGAGACCCTACAGATCGAGCGTCAATGCCGATGTATATACCAAGGAAGTGAGTGAAAGCGAACGTTCCGTTATAGCCTCTAGTCAGAAACAAAGAAGAACGAATAAAATTTTTCAATCAAAAAGACGTCTTCTTTGAAAAACTCACTGTAGTTTTTCACATCAATCTATCTGGAAGTCACAATGAATTTTATCGTGTATAAAATTTTATTACCGGACCTAGGAACTTCGTTTAGTCATCTGACACGTCATAACGAAAATCCCGTGAATCAACCTCCTTTTTCCCCTATTCTTCCCACTCAGGACTCTTTCGAGAGTAAAAAAGAAAAAAGAAAGGAACTATCGAAGAAATGGAAAATTTTGGAATGTCTGGAGCTTCGACTATATCGACGGAAAAAAAAAAAAAATCTGTACAATTAGGAGTATTTCACACCGTCGATTGATTTCAGTATAGAATATCATGCCGTAAAACCAGAGCTGATAAAAATTCGAAAGGTTTGGAAAAAGTTATCACTTTATCGACAAATGAATTGGCTTAACTTTGATTACGAGATATATTTGACCGGCCTAATTATCAATTTTTATTCCAAGAACAATTTGCGCCCCGCTTTGCCTTCCCTGAGTATCTGAGTTTTGGGAAAAAAAAAGCAAAAGGAAAAAAGATGCTCGTAAAATCGACTGTTTCATCTCACATGAGTTTTCAAGGATCACTAACGTTAATTCAACCCTACTCAGGATTTGTAAGTACAGTAATTCGGTCTGTCTGCAAGGGTCTAGACCGAATGAAAATCCCGCGTAGCGAATTAGTCTTTCGATTCGCATTCCACGGACAGACTCTGGCTGTATATGTGCTTAAATGAGTGCGCGAGCGACCTCCCCTATGAGTACCTTTCGGGTTGGTGGCAATTTTCTCAAGGACCGAAGCTATTCCCCTTGTTTTTATTAGAGGATCACACCGCCCGCGTCCACACAGAGTTGGGATACCTACCTACTTCCAGTCCTGCAGAACCAAACCCTGCCCCACTTTCGGACCACCCCGCGAAAGCTCGGTGCTTCCGAGAGGGTCGCGTTGCCCTCACCATCGTATATGATGACGGCCAAAAAAAGCCGGAGTGAAAAAACAGAGAAAAACGAGAAAAAAAAAAAAAAAAGGAGAAGAAGGATTCGACCGCCGCAACTCCTCGACGCAACTTTTCTGCAAGCAGAAACCACCCTTGAAAGCTTATATACTACGTACACTTATACTTAGCGAAGTACCTTGTTAACGGACTTTTTCGTAAAAAATGGATAATGGAAAGATTTTTCTTTTCTTTTTTTATTTTTTTATACAAGCCCAGAGATAACACCCCAAGTATGATTTTTGTGTGCTCCAAATTCCTGAACATCGACACTCCATGTCGTCTTTTTCCACGAGATTTTTTGAGAGGGTGGAAGCGTGAAGGTTAGTGTTGACAAATAAGAGGTTTATAATCGCAAAAAATGTATAAAAATGAGGTAACTACGACCCTTTTTTGGAAGGCTCGGTGTTAGTTTTTCGACCGTTTTGTGCAAGAGGATTTTAAGGGAATTCGAAATTTCAAGATCCTTTTAATCGCAAACTTTATTGCCTCGATCTAACTCGAAAATGAAAAGTGATGAAAACGGAGGTTTGGGAAACCTCGTAGATCGCGTGATAAGAAATTCTTAACTTGCACGCCTAATGTCTGTGGAATTGAAGGTGACAGGTGGAACGGTATAAGAGACGGTGTTGGATAGGAATTAAGCTTGACGTTGGCCGTGGGCCAATTGCCACAATTTTTCATCGGCCATAGAGAATGGAAAGGAAAAAGAAAAAATAAAAACTGAAATAGTTACTAAACCGCGTGCACATAGACTAATTAATTTCCCCGCAATTTTCACCCGTCATTTACCACCGTCAGAGCTTATGTAACGGAATACCATCAAAAACAGAAATTAGTATAAAAATCCTTTCCATATTATATAGGATAACGTTTACGGACAAGTTTAATTCATCCCCTTCTCGATTTGAAAGAATTTAATTTTCTCCTATAAAATCCGGATTGGATTTTTTCTGATTTTACATAACTTTTTTTCGCTCTTTATTTCAACCCCTATCCGTTGATACTTAATTGGTTACCCTCGTCAGTCGATGTCAAGAATATACTGCAGAGGGTTGAAAATTAACTCCATATTATACCTTCAAGACACCTGATAGAGGTAAAAGTACGTGAGAAATTTTCGTTTTGTTTTCCTTTATCATTTTTCTTTTTATCAGTTTTGGTTAACCGTTGGAGAGTTTGATTTTCGTACGCGACTATATAATACTCCGAATATATTTTACATAACTATATACTATACTGGCGAAACATGTTCGGAGTTGGAAATACGAGAGGCGATAATATTCCGGGGCATCGGTGGTAACTCCACCCGGTGTGAAGGGTCCGGTCGAGATCGTGACGTCACACCTCCCTCGGGACCCTTTCGCTACTGTAAACTTCTGTCCATCCGCAACGGTGGAGTTACTGCTAAACGTCACGATATCCTTTCGCCAATAATTTTCCCGCTTACCACCGAATCCTCCAATTTTAAGGCTATGCCACGCTCGGGTTAGGTTATGTGAAGTGAGTGAGGGCGGGTCAGGAGAGACCCAAGGATTGTTTCAAAGTACGCCTAAGCCTTCCCACCTCCCTCTTCCGATTTTCATCACTTTCCCACCACGATTTTCGTTCCGAAATTTTCTCTCGACATATATATATTTTTGTTAATGAAAATTAATTAGAATTATAAGTTTTAATCAATATAACGTCACTCTCCACGGCAACCTCAAAGTTATTGTATGTATACCTACTATGTGCACGAGTTAATGCTCGGAGCTTTTTTAATGGATGATGAAACCACAAAACTAACCGCAGATAAAGAGAAAAAACGAGAAAAAAATTCCTTTCAAAAAAACAAAAATCGTTCCAATGGTGGATTTTTGGTTGCCGTTGAACTTGCAAGGGTTGTTGTTTGTGACATTCTTTTAAAGTAAATGGACGAGAAGAACAGAAAGAAAAAAAAATGAAATTTTTGTTTTATAATATATGCAAAAGGCGACCGAGCTTATTCAACGTCGTGACGGGCGGTGGTTTACCGGAAGTAAAAGCTCATTAATCCCCGTAATATATAGAAGCTTATACTACAATAATATCGTTAACCACGAACGTTTGGTTGAAGTGAAAAAAGAAGAAAGAAAAAAGAAAGAAAAAAACAATGATGAAGTTGAGTTAGTTAAATTCATGGTTATGTATATCTATATAAATATATATTATATTGTCTGCATAAATAATTGAATAGTCCTTGCGAAGGTCCTTCGAGTAGCGAATATCGTGCGACTGTATATAAGGTAAATAACAATTAACAATCTGCACCCCTTAAGGAAGCTGAAGAGGAGGCTTTATAGAAGCAAGCTCCGAAGCACCGAGCCTTGAAGCAAATTATCATCGCAGTTAAGAGATAAATAAGATAGATAAAGAAATATTACACTACCTTTACAGCATCAAGCCATCCCTACATTTAGCTTTACGTATTACAGTAACCCCTCGGTCCTCGCCGTCCATTTCCCCCATTTTAAGATCCCTCGACCCATATAATTACCCAAGTAATTGCAAATTACAAAATTTTACCCATAGTTACTTTCGGGGCCGTTCTCAAAAATTTTATCAAACTTCCATATCGTCGTACTCGGGTTCTCGAAATTTGAATATACGTTGAAGCAGCGAATGGATTTATGTATATAAATTTCGCTCCTTTTTTCTATTCTCAAATTTTTTAGTACGTTAAATAAAGTTCAGTATATCAGAAAGTGATCGAATCGATTGTCGATTTGAAGTAAAAAAAAAACGAATTAAACGAAAAGACAAAGTAAAAAAAAGAAAAAAATGTTTCGCGAAAATCGTTTCACGAGTCGTGTAAATAAGCATCTACCTTACAGCTACCAACAGGCGCGCGTAACTTAAGATGGTCGTATTAGAGTACCGCAGGATTCAAAAAATATCACTTCCCCAAATTTCGTAATCACAAAAGTTTTTCAACGTAAAAAGGTGCGTGTACAATTTACAGTAATTCGACTCTCCGACTCGATAAAAAGAAGGAAACGAGACACAGGGAAAAAAGAAAAAAAAGAAACAACTGAACAGAAATAAAAAGAAAAAGAAACGCAATTTCAAAGTTTTGTTTGCGCCCCTACGGCCAGCCCCGTATACTGAAAAACTCGCGCACATTTTAAGAGATAAAAACGTTTCACACGTTTTTTATTTTTTCTTTCTTTTATTTTATAATATGTAAAAAGCGAAGGAAAAAAAAATAAGAAGCGGTTCAGTGAATTTTCTCGACATCATGATGCCGCTACGTGACTATATAGGTAATACGATTGATCCTCACCTCGTCACCTCTCTCTATTTTTGTATTTTTTTTATTTCTTGTTTCCGAAACTCTTTATTAACTTTTATTCGATACCTTTGACGTTCAACATTTTACGACAGAGCGATATTTTTCTTTCATTTCTGTACACTTTATACGTGTTATATGTATATGGAAAAAAAAAAAAAAAGCGTAGGTATAGTATGTTAGAATCGAATCGATTCGTATAGTATAACGTAGGAAACTGCATCGCACATTTGTCACGAAATCGTCTTCTAAGATTCTATCTGTCTCCTGCAGAGATTAGAAGAACAGAAGGGACTCGAGATTTCTCTATATATATCTATACGGGACTGCTACTGAAACGATAGGTAACTATACTTATATCTCTATGTTCTATACGACCGATAGAAAATTGCAAGCTCTCCGAACCCATATTTCAACCCTTCAACTGACAAATAAAATTCACGATCGTTTTATTTCCAGTTAAATACACCATAACATACTACGTGTAATAATATGAGAACTATTTTCATTCCGCTTGACCCAAATGAAAATAGAAAAAAAAAAAGTTAGGAAACGAAAAAGAAAAAAAAAAAAAAAAAAAGGACGAACCCAAAGTCTCGGCCAATCGTAATACAAGAGTTTTGAAATAAAAAATTGGAGGGAAATATCCTGTGACCCAGAAAACGGTGCGGAACGAAACCAGGTGGATATTATAATCTCAATACTTTTCTTTTTTTTACTGCTCCTTTTTTTTTTGTTTCTGGCGCATACAGGCGAAGGCGCGTACAGTGGTCAGGCGAAAGGTGTATTGGAACCTCCCCGAGGGTTTTCGAAGGAGAATCAGCGACCCAAAGCGACCTACGGCACAACCCGTGCGAGGGTTTAATGCCATAATCCAGTGAGTGGTTCCCTCTCGCTATTGGCAACTCGACGCCTATGGGCCTTCGTCGCAAAATTGATGGCACCCGGTTCGCAATTCAAGCCCTGCACTACTTTGCGTCACTCATTCCCATTCCCCCTTCCAAATTTGACGTATGTTACGGGTATTATATATATTATTAAAAATTACATACACATGTCATGGTTTTTCATTTTTCTTATTTGTATTCACCGTTCGATTTGATTTTTTTTTTTTTTCTCATTTGCGGTATTAATTTCCACGGTTAAAAAAATGTTAAGGTGCGTACGCGTTCCTACATACCCCCTTCGCGACCATATAGCGAATTCCCATAGCTCATTTATTCTCTTCAAAATCGAACCTTAATTAAGTTGAACTAAAACTTTATTATCACCATTGGCGTATCGCTGCTACACACCCTATTCGTCTTTATCCTACAACTAGCACTATATATATATATACCTATGTATGTTTGAAATACTGCACGAAACGCCCCGGAAACACGCAGCTCCTACGAATTAATGCACTTCGATCACCTTTATTGAAAGAATGAGAAAAAATTAAAACCAACAAAACTTATATACCTACATTATGTATATTTGTTTTATTTTATAATCAAT
The DNA here is from genome assembly GCA_963932425.1 of Athalia cordata. NCBI lineage: Eukaryota > Metazoa > Arthropoda > Insecta > Hymenoptera > Athaliidae > Athalia > Athalia cordata. The sequence goes on from OZ010627.1 coordinate 7,323,582, forward strand.
CTTTTCCATCTCCTTCTGTCCAAATTCCAAATTGAAATTTTCGAATCCGACGTACCGCAATACGAGTATATGACGGCGACGTATAATCATGATTATTAAAGGTATTTTTCTTCTCTCCTTTTTTACAAAAAAATCTTCACTGCATTTTTTCATAAATGGTTGAACCAAAAATATGCAGTTCATATTAATTAATATACCAGAGAAATTTTGGAAATTATTAGGTATTTCACTATAGAAATATAGATATATTGTATTATGTACGTACGTACATTATATTTATATGCCAGCGCGTTGATGAAATAATTAAATTTCGTTCAACGAAGCGAAATTACAAAAATTTTCACACGGTTCGACGAAGATTCAATAAACGCAGCTACACATGGGATGTACGCGCAAGTTGTCACGCTCATAATTATCACCGTCATTATAAAGAATCATTATTTTTGTTGACAGAAAAAAAAAAAATTCATAAATTTACATTTCACATAATTAGGTCGGCATGAAAATGAAATCATTTCATCATTGAGGCTATTTAATAGACGACATTTTTTCGTTTCGAAAATCATCAAAAAAACTTTACGTCGCGTACCGATCTGGTTTTTAAACAAAATTCTTCATTACGACGAAACCGTACCAATTGTTTATACATTAAAAAATAGTGGAGTGAGCTTTCTGTGCCTTTAAAGTACATAACACCATATATTTCCCTGTGCGCTTTTATCGGACCTACTCGCCAATCCCTGCGTGGATCGTTGAGTTCAGAAGAAAGGGTTTGCCTATATTTATATTCAAACGTACGTCGCGTCTACGGAGAGATATGTGAAGAATGAATTCTTATGTACACATGCGAGTAGGTACGTACCTAATATGCACGCATGCACGTAGGCAGATAATTTCTCTGGAATTCGGGCAAATACGAGAGTTATGCCGGCCAAAGCGAGACTCAAGGCACGAATAACCTGCAGCTATACGACGCTGCAACGAAACGGTTGAGGTGGGGTGAGTGTAGCCAAGGCCGGGGTGCGATTTCTCACCCTTATCTTATCTAACCCCCTTTCGCCACGCTCTTCCCTGGCTCGACCCCCACCTGCACCGCAAATACATATATATTTGTATATATTCAGGTGTATGTTATGTGTGGATGTGTGTACGTATATATGTATAGTAGTTCTTCCGGTTTCTACGTTTCTCACTTCCAACCACCCCTGTATATTTTCCGCCCTCTATTTCACCGACCCTTAGTTCGATTCAATCGGGGTTAAAGAGCCCTGTACGTAAACAGGTTATATACGGGGTGAAGGGAGCGGTGAAAAGTTCGCGTTGAAAACTTAAATTTACTTCTGAAGATTTTAATTCCGTAGATTGACGTGGATTCGAGTCCTTCAAAACTTCCCTCACATAACATATAAGGCATACCTATACTAACCTCCGTTACTAGTGTGAGACTGAAAGGGCGGGGATAAGAACGAATATAAAAAAAAAAACAAGGAAAAAATTGAGAAAAAAAATTAGGGGGGGCGAAAGGGAATAAGGAAGAACAATTCGGTGCAGGTAATCTCGTAGATTTGGTGATACCCTCACTGAAAAGGGCCGTGGGGGGAAAGGGAGGGTCGCGGAAGGCGTATTATACATTTATCGACTTCGGCACGAGTTTAAACCCCATCTAGCTGTTAAGTCTCATTCCGAAAAACCATTACCAAAAGACGGAGAGAAAGTTGGAAAGGCGGGAAAGAGAGTTTTGTTTGCTACTTCCACGGTATACCTATACCTCCGTATTCTTCCGCGGTTTCGGATCTCCTCCGATATCGACGACACGGTGTGGCTTAATTGGAGTTTTCCAATCCAAGATTTGTGCCTTAGAATCATAGCACGTGCGATCATTAGGTGATCTTTGCCTTTCCCTCCCTTTTTCCGGCCCTTTCTCATTTTTCACTCTTTACATATAAACGTAAAAAGTGATACTAGAGATGAAAATAATGGGTAACGAGTAAATTTACCTTTTTGAAAACTGCGCGAACGAGCTCAATGAGACAAGGGTTGTTCAACCATAAAAGAACAAGAAACAGGACAGCGTTTCGATCCTTACTCAAAATCAGGAGTATGGAAATAAAGAAATCTATTCGACAGCTGGTGACATTGGAATTTAATAAATTTCGCCAAATATTCATCCCTCACAATTATTGTACAGGGTTAAAAATCCGCGCATCATATCTGTGCTGTTCCGAATTGATCCGCGCTCGAGGGCTGAAATTTGATTCGACTACCTAATTTATTGGGAATACGAAGGTATGCATGTGGGTACGTACCTACCCACCTACCTACCTACCCACCTATCCATGCGAAGACTTGTTCAACACTGTGAACGGCCGTTGGTTCGTTTAAACTGGTGAGGATCCATCGATTTTGGGTCGACCGAACAGCACCGCGACCGTTGGTATCGAAGCCAACTTCGGAATATCACCTATGTGAATACATATGTAACGTATACATAGCTGATATATATTTTATATTTCGCATACTGTGTGTATGAGACACGAAAATCCAACGGCAAGTACCACGTATTCATGTAATATATATGTTTCAAACAACGCGCGTTTGCTAATTAGAAATCAAACGATTTTCATCCCACGGCAGCTTTTCTCATCCCCTTCACCCTTAATCCTCCCCCACCTTCCCACCGCCATTCGCTGCAACTCTTCCGCTCGTCACTGAACTCGCGGTAACTGATTAGCAAGTTTTACTTACATATGTATACGATTTCAGACAGAACGATTCTGATAAATTCGCCCGAGGGAAACCAAACGGCGAAACGTTTTCCCGCAATTATATTCTCATACCGTGAAGCGGTTTGTTAATTAATGAACGAAAGGGTTCCAGTTGAGATTCGGGATCGGTGAGGTTTCCCGAACGGAAAAGGTGATCCTTGATTAGTTATTTTTGTTTTCTTCAAATCTATTTACACATTTATGATCGTTTTTTTTTACTAATTTTGTTAAACATTCGCGCTCGGATATTCGTCGATAGGGAGAACCTGTACGAAGGGTAGAAAATAATAATAATAATAATAATTGAAGAAAGAAAACAAAATTACATATGTATATTGAAGGTATTCATCTGTAATATATGGGGCGGGCTACGAAATTCATGGGTTGGCAGGCAGACCACTGGACGATTTGTACGAGCTTAAAAGCGGTTGTACGAGTCTACCTCAATTCCAAGGGACTTTTACCCTCCCCTACTCTGCAGCCTCTTCCTTTCCTTCCTTCCTAACGTTCCAAAACTCTAAGCCTCACCAAACCCCATTCACAGTTGGGATACAGCGGGTCAAGTGTTCATGGATGCTTACGGCTCGCCATGCTTACCTAACCCTCAACCAGATGAAATCCCTAGTTATAACTTATTCAAAGCCAACTTCCACGCTACCTGTACATACACAGATATATATACATATGTTTGGATATGTACAGTCCTATATACTATATAAACTCGAAAATACATTGTTCAACATTATTAGAATACGTAACTTTCTTCAACAAAATGTAATAATGAAATATTGACTGCGGAAAAAAAAAAAAATTTATTTACTGATAGCGAGTGTGGGCATATTTAGGTGACCAGGTAGAAGGACATCAAATTTTTCCGGGGTTCCTTGTAGTGCAAAAACTTTTTCTTCGATCCAGTTTTATTTGGACCAATTTATTTTTTTTGAAATCTGACTCTGAGGCACCGTTTTTTGAGACGAACGTTTATTATTTTCTGAGCCATCTTCAGAATTTAGTCAGCCTGCTTATCGGAGTTCCCATTTTCTGAACGTAAGGACCCATGAGGTTTGGTACAGGATATCGAAGAATCGTTAAAACCCTCCGAGGATTCTGAAGCAATCGTCGGTTTGCCGGTGGAATTTTTCTCCCGATATCTCGTTCGTTTTTACACACACGTATGTAGTTTGAAAAATCAAAGAACAGATCTCACATTTCCAGGATATCCTTAACGTATATGAATCCTGATTTATAGTATAAAGAAAAATTATAATCTTTACACCTGCGTTCGATAAATTGAGGACGAAATTATGTCAAATGGATCGTGATCGAGCTACCTGTTATTGTTTGAAAAAAAAAACGAAAGAATAAATAAAAAAAGAGACGAATAGTCAAAGGAACAAACCGCGGTGTGGTTTATGGAAAGTTTACAGCACATTCGCGGTAACGTGAGCGGAACTCGCGGCCGAAAGAGAAAGAAAGAGCGAGGGGCAGGAAAGGGGGAGCAAAAGTGAGCCGAGGAGCGGGACTTTGTTCGATGTTGAGTCGCTCTGCAAAGAGGTCGGAGTCGCGGATGTATAAACACGCCGAGTAAACAACAAGAAGCGGAAAGTACGCGGGTGGAGAACAAGAGCCTGGCAACTTGTTTGAATTTCTAGCTGGAAAATCTCAAAGGAAAATATATACGGCTGCTGCTGCTACGACTGCTGCTTCTGCTGCTGCTGCTGTTTTACCTCAACGTTCTTTACTATTCCAGCTATTATGTTTCCAGAATTTTACCTTCCCCTACCTTTACCTCATCTACACCCCCGTGGAGGGAAAACCGTGGGAAAATTCCGAACCGGAAAGCTTTTCTCCCATACCAAAGCTTAAACTTGGGTAAATTCAATGCGCGAAATATATATTTTCTTAAGGATAAAAAGCGTGGCAAATTAGATATGAATTTTTCTTGTATGTTTGCACCAATAAAAACCGATGGTTAACAGCAAATTACCGGATTCCAGAGTCTTTTGGATTCAATGTTTGATAAATGTGTTAAAACTTTGAAATGGTCTGGGGATCGGGTAAAGGGAGCTTTTGATTTTTCTCTACTTCGGCTGAAAATTACGAATTCGTCGTTTCATTATCCCCATCGTCGTTTTCCCATCTCTTATTCTTTTTTGTGCTACTCGTTGCCCTAAAACTCTCCAAGTTCTGCTCTTTCAAGGTTTTCCTCGACGTGTAAGACGACGGGTGAAGACAAATCATGAGAAACTTTCGCTCACGATCGAAACTCTGAAATCGAATGGAAGTAAAACCCCGGTAGTGATTAATTATCAAGGGTCAGGATTTCAGCAGGAATCTGATTGGAAAACTGTCGTTCAAAGGAATACGGTGTGGTGTGGCCTAACGCCGATAACGAGAACGAATAAATGGGAACTTGGAGGGATTAAAATTTACAAAATTACAATTAAAAAAAGAAGTTCTCATTCGATACTTTTCAAATTGATAAACTTTACGGGGCAAACTCACGAAGAAAACCCCCTTGAGTGTGGGATAAGGTTCCTTCAGATTTACATACATGTGTGCGTAGGTATACTGCACTGCTGAAATACCTCGGTATTTCGCGATTCCCATGCGATAAAGTTTCCCCGCCTCGGAAGGTGAACAAGCCGGTAAAAGAGCCCGATGGCTTTGACGCCGGAATTCGACCGAGGTAGAGGAAAGTTTTACGACGGAAGTTCGGGTCGCGCAAGCTTCGTACGTCGTCGCCATCGCTGTCGTTTGCTACGACTACTATATGTTGATGTCGATGTGGACGGCGATGGCAATGGGCGATCGCTACGGAACCGGCAACCAAAAACCACCAACGGCAGTAGCAGCAACCCCGCGTACCAACTTTCCTCATAAATTCGATATTCAAAACACCTTCGAACAATGGATTCCCCGTCTATGGGGTTGAATTTAGCTGTAAATGACTGGACAAACCCACGGTGCAAAACGTTGATATACCGGGATTACCTCATTATATAGTAAATGGAGTATTTCGACCTGCAAAGTTCATTTCTACCATGTGGAAAGAAAAAAACTCATTCGTTTTTACGATCTTTTTCTGTGTTTAAAAGTGAAAGATAAACTGTCTACCTATCCTTCTTATATATCCTCATACGACGCCAGGATCTGACATAAATCTTTGAATTCCTTTTGCCCCGTGTCGCATGTACCCATCAAACTTTGATCGTACTACCCAGAATCCATCACCGATTTACAAGACGGATTGAATGATTTATCTCGGTAATGAAAAAAACAATTTTCTCTCTTCATGAATAGCCATTCATTCAGTTGATTAGGTTACGTCTCCTAAATCAACAACCTGTAATCTAACGCCGTCCGAACACATGATTAATTAAAACACGCGGCAGTTTTAGGTATATAAATTGGATGGGCGTATTCCATTGTTTTTGGCTTTTAATTTACGGAGTTTGATATGATTGAATCATCCTAAAAATCAACTGAAATTCTACCACAGCTGCTGTCCTTGTTTATTTTAATTCCCCGTTATATGCCGCGTTCACGAATTGTGAAAATAATAAATTCCGCTCGTACGTATTGAGATCTGCAAATACTACGGCTCTTCTCAATCTAATGTTTAGTGAACAACCTTTTACGTTTCATTTTTTCCTTTCAACAATTTCTTACATGACATATCTCCGTAGGGATTCGAAATATTTTCAAGTCGCCCCATATATTTATGAGTAAAATATTCGCTCCGAAAATTTGATAACCGTCTTGTTCTGTCCCATGTCCCGGGCTATCTCATCCTGTTCCCTGCATCCTCTCCATTGTCAGAATATCTCTACAAATCCTTCCTAAGTTTCTACATTTCTAAAGTCCTCAGCATCGCATCAAAGAAAAATCACATCTTTATCTGTACCCATCTCAGGACTCTTTCGTCTAAATAAAATCCACCCTACAAAAAATCGTTAATTTTTCTAAATCGTCGAGCTGATATTATTTTCCAATATGAGTTTCAACATTTCAACACCTCGCCGTTTATGCATGAACGACCTCTCCGCCAAACTGTCAAAGCCATCGCCACCGACCAACGTACCCGACTGTGTATTTTACATCCTTCCCTAAAGTTTTTTTTTTTTTCATTTTACCTTTTTTCACATTTTGTTTTTCATCTTTTATTTTTCAAGCGATGAAATAACAGCCGTCAGAAACGAGACGTAACGTTCCCACGGGAGGAAGGAGGGGGATTGGGGGGGGAAAAGACGAAACTTACTATGACGTTAAATATTTACAGACATATGGTGAGCTTTATCCTGAATGGCCGCCCCGAAACTTCCATACACGTCAGGGACTGCAAGGAGGTAGGGCAGGGGGCACTATAATAATCATAGAATACTGAACTAAGGATCGATCCTTTGTGGAACATCGTTATAAAAGTAGTACGTAGTTCTTCTTCCTAAGGCATTGAACATTATATGTATACCCTCTGGCAATCAGTACCACGAGGTCGCGGCATTTTCTATTTCCACAAAAAAAGGAGAAGATAAAATAGAAAAAATAAAGGTAAGAGCTGAAGGAAGGGTAGCAGGAAAGGGGGAGGGAGGGGGGGTAGTGATAGCTGAGGGAGCTCAAGCGAGTTTCCAATCGGCTTTTCAAAGAAAAGTATATAGATACGTATATACATACATATAATATATATATTAAAATTCTCCCACAGAGAAAAGCGAGTGAAGTTCCTTCCCACTGATAAAAAGAAACTTGATCAAAGTTTACATTATTTTTATATGATTATCATATCTTTTTTCTTCACCTGGCTCGAAAAATTTCTTCACATCATTTCCGAATTTCTCGGGTTTTTATTCGCGAAGTTTAACGTTGAAGAAATTTTTTTTCATGTAAAATTTTGTCCACGATTACTCGATTCCCGATATATCTTTTTTTCGGCGATCGGACCTTTCTCGTCATTACGGATAGGCAAACTACAATATTCCAGCAATTTTTCTAACGGCCATACGTAACGAAATAGCAAATGGATCGAGTCACACAAATCGAATAAAGCTTTCGTATCTATTTGTTTCTTTTTTACTCGCTTTTTTTTTTACGCCGATTGCCATTATTATACCTATACGCTAACGGATTGCGTCCTTTATTCAACCGGAGTGAAACTTGATACCTTACTCCGTGTCTCGTCGACCGTTTAAATCCCTAACGATTTTTTTTTTTTTCTCTTCTTGTTTTTGTTCCTCTCTATTTATTCAACTTTGTTTCACGTTACGAGCTGGATTTATTTATTTATTTATTTACTTTTTCCCCCCCATTTGTTTCTCTTGATTTCGTTCCAACCCCGGGGACATAAAACTCGATCATTTTTATCCTGAATTTTAAGAAACAAAAAAAAAATTATCATTTAGTCGGACGAAAAAATATCTCGTCGAAGTAGAACACGGGGTGAATCGTGAACCTTGGGGTTTAAAGCTTCAGAAGATACATTATGTATATAGTGTACATATGTATAATACGTATCATATATTACATATCCTGCAAACGTCTGCAGAATGTAATAAATAGTGAAGTACCCACCCTTATCCGCTAATTAACCTGCAGCAGGGCGAAAAGCTCGGTGTAACTTAGCTGCTAGCTGCTCGGAAAGCTTGGTAGTTTTAGGGAAGATGTAGATGATGATGATGATGGTTGGTGGTAGTGAAGTAAGTGGATGTGGAGGAGTTGGAAAGCTCAGTTGGTTTTCTATATAAAGAGTAGAGACGCCGGTGAGAACCACCGTGAAGTCTAAAGGGAATAATCGATAGCGTTTCCGACCTTACCGAGGGTTATAAGGGAAGGTTGGATGGGGAGGAGGCGGCTCTCCGGCCCAACAGTAATTCCGAGGTGACGGTGGGTGAGACTAATTATTGCGGAACGGGATGCGGCCTAGCCATGCGGCTTCTGGCGTAACTGGAGCGGGAATTGGATCCAAAGTAGTTCAGGATGCTTTTCCAGCTGGGGTAGCTTTTCCAAATTTTACCCCGTACTTTTTTATTTCTATTTTCTTCTCTTTTCTTTTCTTTTCTTAAAAGCTCAGGAGCTTTCGATGCGCCGATGACGCAGGGACCGTACCATTGGCGCGCGGTGCTCCTGCACACATCAATCATCCGAGTTTAGACTCGGACACGTAATTTCCTGGGCATGAATATATTCGACATGATCGCCGCCGTCGCGGTCGTCCCGTACCCGATTGGTCGGCGTCTGTAGAAGGCCTCCAACGCCATTGGTTACCCCATATGATTTACGGGTACAAGTCGCGATCAGTAATGCGGTTTGATTGGTTGCCGCGCAAGTTCACCGCGCTTATATGGATACCGCGAATCGGTATAAGAATCATATCTGAGTTATACTCGATCACCTTTTCATTTTTTTTTTTTTTTTCTCTTTTTCAAAGGGAAACGAATTCTCAAAGTTCAATCCTTCGGGAAAATAAAAAGTAAAATGCGATAGACTCTGAATAAAAATACTAATAATAATAATAATAATGATAGAAAAATCTCATCCTTATCACAGCACCAAATACACCACCGCTACGTACTATGGGGTGTCCGTACTAACGGAAGACACGTAATATCCTCCCTCAAGATTTATCGCCAATACGAAGATATCCCATGGATGATTTTCAGGAGAGTAAATTTTTATAACTCACGTCACACGGTTGGATCAATCCAGAATTTTTGAAGACCAGCTGTAACTCCGAACGAATGAAATGGAATTTTTTTTCTTCCTTTTTCATTTTTAACGGTGGAAACAGTTACCGACGGACTTGTGCGAGTTCCATGAGATTTTTAGGGGCAATTTGTTAACAAAGCCTGCAAGGTTGGGTATCGTTGAGTCCGATCTGTTAGTTGGTCGGCACGCAGGTCGTTCGTGGTTGAATAGGAGGGGATGGTGGTCGAAGTAAGTAAGAAAAAAAACAAATGAAGCCGATAGCGTGTGAAGTCTTGGTAGGAAACCACCATTCCCTTTTCGTTTTCAGTTCTCCGTTCATCGGGGGTAGTTCGAGGCCCTAATATCACGCTTAGACTCCTGGTAAATTGGAGCCATTACCGCGTTACCGTGATTTTATACCATCGGGGACATAATTAGTCGTTTCACCAAACGCGCGTACCGTCGTTCAAGGGTCCCCTTCTGCCTGCCTGCCAGCTCGCCTGCCTGCCGTAGAGGAGTGTGAATTAATAAAACGTGATTGCATCTGGCTGAAAGCTAATTTCAAATTCAATAGCTACAGGGACAAACGAGGATTGGGCGTGGGCGACGAACAGGACCATAGGGAAAAGGAGATAGGAAATTTCCCTGTCTCGATCGTCACCGAACTACAACTACATCCTTCCGAACCCCTCCGCAGAATTTCCCAACCCCTAACATCTTTGGAATTCCCGAATCCACGGTGAAAAAACATTGCAACCTACTATGTTTTTGAAAAAATAAAAACAGACGAGCAAGACCCCGAAATTCCTCAAGGACAAAAACTTTCGTCTAATTATCTGCTAATTTGTCAATTAATACACGAGCTAGCCGGGGGGAGTTGACATGTGTAGGAAGGGGTGAATTATCTCCTGAAAGAATTCAAAGCGCGTGGGTTGTTGCAGGTGGATGACGATGTCGTGGAATGGTCGGGTATATAGAACGGAGGAAGAGGGGGGGGGGGAGAGAATGTTCTCCTCGCGTCAGGCAAAAGGGAAAGACAAAAAAGGGATGAGCCAGTGGACGACAATGATACAAACTGGGGGGCTTACCCCGTCGCTTTATTATTTATAGCCAGGCTTTATACGAGCACGTAGCGGAATTCCACCGCCCCATAGTGTCGCGCCAGCATTATAAACCAGTTAGAATCGTTTCGGACGTGCAGGAGGCTCTGTTATATCGACCGATAAAACCCACCCCCTCAACCATTCTAACCTTTTCCCCATATAACAAGCACAAGGATACAATCCACCCCACTCTTATATATACGCCTACCCTTTCCAATCGATGCTTCGATCAATTCCTGTATAATTCACCATGGCCAGCTCATATGCATTATATAGCAGGTTACCTAATACCAAACAGGCCTACAATTGACGATTTCTTTTTCTCCATGTTCCGCTCATGAATCGAAAAAAAAAAAAATCATTCAAAAATTTTAGATGAATTGAGAATTCGAGTTATTTATTCCATGGGGAATCGTTGTCTCGTGTAGTCGACGATATAACTCGAAAATGGCGATGTATAGAAAATTATGGGCACGACCGCTATAGTAGCAAGTTTGCACGGAGTAAATTTGTGTATATTATATAGCATAGTTTTGTTCTCTAGAGCTTTCGATTTCAGAGTCTAGTCATGTTTTAGTCTACAGTTAGGATAGATTACAGGGTTGCATGGAGTCCGCAATGCGTATTATACCAGTCCATAATATACATGGAAGCTTGAGTATCCTTAAGTTATACATGTAGTAGGATGTACTACACGTTACATATTGCATATCTGACGAATTAATGTAGATAAGATACGACTTTTCTTAGTATAAAGCAGTTTGAACGTCGCAAGGGAGATCTGTACTGCAGCAGAGACGTATCACGTATGTACATAACCAGCAGAGATTTGAAAAGTGCGCTTTTTTTACTTTTACTATGCACGTATATGAAGAAAAAAAAAAATGAAAAAAGATGAAGACGAAGAAGAGGAAACTTTTCTTCAAGAGATATTACACGAGGTAAAATATATACATGTGAATATACGCGGACTCGAATCGCTAGGGATTATTATAGGGTGATAAATAATCATGGTCTTTTTCATCTACTTTTCAAACTCAAACTTTCACATATAGACATCCGATTTATTTGATATTCATTTCACAAATGATGCGCAAATAATTCGTCACACTGTATATGTAACTCGATGGATTTGAATTAAACGAAAAACTAAATTTCTTATCTTCTATTTCCTTACGGGATTGATTATAACCCCCGAGTAAAACGAGCGAGCTTAAAACTTAGTAGATAAGATAGCTTTAACGCGTTACCTGCAACGACCTAGGTCATGTCATTTATACGTCTCTACACTGGAAGACGACCTATAGGTCGTGGCGTTGGTTGCCCTCCTTCTAAGTTTACAGGAATGAATGTGGGATGGGAATGGGGAGGTTTGAGACATGGAGTGTGTAGATGAAGTTGGGGGTTTCAAACCAAAAGCGGGATTTTAGGGGGCGGTGGATGGTGGGATTTATGCAAACGTCAACCGCTGGGACATCCCAAGCTTAGTTTAATTGGATGCCTGAATTACCAGAAACAGGGCGCATAGTTCGCGAGACAGCGAAATGCGGATGTGGCTTTCATGCGGAGTTCGTATACCCATCCCCCGATCCACGAGGGCGCCGATATTTCATGATCCATAAATTTATAAACCCTGGCAAGATCCGAATAATTAAAATAATCAGTTCATTAACAGTGTAAGAATAAAAAAAAAAAGAAATTAGAGTCGCGAGTAAATCCTTATGCTACTAAATTTAGGTGAAAAGCGCGTATATCTAGTCGAGCCGCGCCACTTCCGGTCTCTATCTGGAAACTAATGAGGTTAGTTTTGGACATACCTGCAGCATTCCCCCTCTCTGTCTATTTAATGTATGCGTAGTAACCTGAACCGTATCACACCGTACACCTACATGTAAACCTTACTCTAGACTACATCGCGTTTCGTGTGATTTGTGATCGTCAACCACCCCCTACTATTCGGATTGACCGCTCGCGTGTCATCGTAATTCAATTAGGCGCCTCTAATATACGCTAGTTTCAACCTCCCTCTATACATGGTGGCACCCTAAGTACCTATTTGGAACAAAAAAAAAACGAAAGAAAAAAAAAAATTAATAAAAATGAATATATAACAAAGGTAATTCAAATTCTCATATTCTCTAGTATCAAAATTCCAAAATGATTAGCCCGAACATTTCTTTCTTTTACTTAACCCTGTAATTTCAGTTACTTTTTCAAATGATACTTTGGCATGCGTGACAATTAGCGCGGAAATTGCCGACAGAGTAACGTTGCAATTACGAGAAGGACTTTTGGTAAAAAATATATAGCTACCGCCTCATAAAGTATGAAGATATCGATTACCGCTCTTTGTTGAGGTTGTGAATTTTCTCTCTTATTTTTATTTTAGTATCAAAAATATTTTGCCTTACTTTTTCGGATTCTACAATATTCGAACGTATGGGTTTTCTTTCTATACTTGTGATTTTCTGGCTTTAACTCCATACCCATGTAATTCCCTCGGCTCGAATTTTCCGTCCTTTCTTTTCCTCCGTCGCTTTCGATCTGCAGGAAACGAACCACAAGCCTAAAAGCTACCTCTATTATACCCCAACTCTTCAATGGTATAGCAAAAGCAACAGCATCAGCTTGCCCAAAACAAGGTCACTCCGAAAGGTCCTAGTTTTCTTAGCTATAGTAAAATCACATAGGAAGAAACTTGGCTTACTAACAATAAGTGGCGCTCAAGTTTTACTTCAGGGTCTTCCAACGGGGTGAGTTCCGAGCCCCTTTGAGTCTATGGGGCATTCCACCAATTATCCTCACCCCACTGAGCTCAGTAATAATGAGAAAAATCGCAATATGGAGGATCAAAATCTTTTTCGTCTCTTCCGATTCGATGAAGGTCAAAAAATATTTTTTTCCACACTTCGAATAGTGCCTGAATTTTTGAAATCCTGGAACTTTACCATCTTCTTTAAACGAAGCGTAGTTCTGCTAACCGTAAAAGCATTTCGTCTGGTGGACCGAAAAAGAAATATTTATATATATACACACACATAGTGGTAACATTCTATATACTTGGATATATCTACAAACACGAATGGAATACTAACGACTATCGTCTTATAGACCAGACGTTGGTTGGTTGAAAAGGATAGAAAAAGGCATTTCGAAAGTATAATTTTCCATAAATATTGAGTCAGCTTTTTCTCGATCGACAAAACACACACGTTACCGACCACTACCTCACATACCTATACTTCGCTTCGATTTCTACGCAGTCAGTCATGGGACTACCTGAAAACCGAAATAAATTCTAATTTCACCTGATTTCTCTGACTCGAAACATCACGTCCAACACACCACCAGGTCTATCATAACGTCTAGACGATTTTAGTGGGTCCCTTGCGACCGTGGAAAGTTTGTTCCGACCTTGTACTTTACGATAGTGAAGTGTGATGAAAATTCCACCATTCGATAGACCAAAAAAAAAAAAAAACATCAAACAAGGCATACCTAATAAAATTCACGAAAATTAGTTTTGTCTCCGAAATCCCATTAGATGTATAATATTAATTTACATAATAAGCTTCAAAATATTTTTGACGGTTGAAAAAAAAAAAAATAAGAAATAAATAAATAAGAAAGCAGCAGCGGCATCGTCGGCCCCTATTTTCTGTTCGATCTCGTTTTCATTTTTAGCTTCCCTTACTTTATTTTTTTTTTTTTATTCTAATTTTTTTAAGCCCCAGAAGACAACGCACTGGCTTTAGGTGCACGTCGATTCTAATGAAACCCGGTCAAAGGGGAGATCGAATAATGAATCGAGAATTGCCGTGACAGAAATACTGCAGGGAGAGAAAATAAATGAGGGTGCGGATATCATTCGGAACAGGGGGGGAGGAAGAAGTGAAAATACGTTTTACTAACGGGGATTTCACCACCTGTTAAATTTATATCCATATATATTAATACATAAATCCAGACTTTTCATAAGCAATATTAAAATCCAAAGGAAACAAACAAAAAAATACTTCTAATCCCCGAAGTAATTTGCTCGGATTGCGCTCATCGTATACCTACTGTCACATAAACTGGATCATATATTTCAAAAACCTTTTACCTCATCAGTGAGTATCTGATTTTTTTTTTTCAAAATAAATTTGGGTTAAATGTGCGCAAGACAAAATTTTCTTTTTTCAATTTTTTCTGGGATGTTTACGAGTTTTGAAATTGGATGCTGTATGTACCAAAAATGCTGTTTTGGGCCAGACACAGCGAGAGAAGTAAATGAAAAAAATAAATAAATGTAATGAATACCGGCTCTATTTGGCAAAGAGACGAACGGCGATAAAGCGCCACTTGAACAACGTCCTAATTGGTTCTCCATTGGATACCCCAATGGAGATAGCCCACACTAGAATCCCTCCGTTGAATTTGCTCTCCGAAAAAGATCCCTTTGCTTTCATTATTATCTACTTCAAATAATTATCCAATGATATATAATCTCCTTTTTTTTGCTCGTTGCACGATGTTAAAAATATCAGAACTTCATTTTTTAGTGCACAGTTTTTGTGATCCTTCGTTTGTGAGAAATTCAAGGAATTTTTCCTGCACAAATTGCGGATAACTTGCCCAATCGTTTTCAGAAATTTACCTATACGTCTTCAGAGAGCAGGCTTTTAAAGGTAAAAAGAAATGAAAAATTTCACCAAATGTCTACGGCTTTCAATGCGTATCCGTGTAGTTGAAATCGGACAGTCGGTTCAGAATTCTAATACCGACGCGTCAATTTTTTCTGATAAACTTCAGGATGAGAAGCTGCTAGCTAGATTCGCAACACCTACTTATAACCAACCCCTATTCACACTGTACGGGATATTCGCAAAAAGCTTTTCATTAAAATTTTGTAACGTGATTTTACATAACGTATTGACAACTTTTACACGTATATCGTAACCCAAAGTAACCTGCGTTCGAACGGCAAGAGCGAGACAATAATTGTTTACACCTGCAGCAGTGAATTCAAACCGCACGGATTACAATCCGGATAACCTGGAAAGCTAGCCGCGCAACCTGTACTATATATGTATACCCTTTCCAAATGGCGTGTTGCATGCTGCTGGCGTGACTTCCGGCGGAGGCGCTGAGCTCCGGAAACCAATCGTACCATCCTGCTAAGGGTTGGTAAATGATCGTGTAAGTTTGTATGTATGTGTCCGTACTTATACATGACATAGTACATCTTTATAAAATGTATAGTAAATGCGAACTCTCGGTGCAACTGAAGAGAATAAAAAAATAAGAAAAAAGAAGATGGTGAAGTTAGCGATAAAGGATATTAGCAATTGGCTCCGTTGTATAATTGGTGTCGTACCTCGGTAGTTGGAAATCCTTATCTCTTCGATCTTATTTTGTTTGTTCTTCATCGTTCGAGTTGATTTGGTATTGACATGATACTCAATTGAGGATGTGAGATAGAAATGTATGGTTCATTCCGGGGGCGATGTGATACAAAATGATTATAATAATGATGATAATAATCGAGGAGAATTTCAATTCCTGTTAATTATTTAAGCCGATTAGTATTCATGGTGCGTGTGGTCCTTGCAGAGATCCTTGGGCGAGTTCAGATCAAGCTTATTACTCGGTGCTTAATTAAATCAATTGAGGTCCCACTCGAGACCAGTGTAACTCAAAGGATCTTTACAGGTCGAAACTGTATATGTGTTCACGTGTACATATAAATATGTAGATTTGTATATATACCTGAGTATGCACGTGTCCATGTATGTATATAAAATTCATTCGCATGCGCATTCATTCTTACAGATGTGCATTTGTAAAGTGCTACCCTGCAGCGACTGTAGGTGGCTTCACGTTTAGGTCGAATGTATATCTGTATATACATGAAAAGCTCAACCCTTTAGCACAACTAATTGAACTGTACTTCGCTCTAATACCACTACCGCTGTCACTGTTGCAGTTGCAACGAGTTTGTGAAGCAGCAGAAATAGCAATTGCATCGGATGTTTATTGCGATGGGCATTCCTCGACAAATCGTTAACCCTGTGATCCTGACTACCTCTTTTGAAATTTGAAAAAAGGACGATCGAAAAAATGAAGAAGCAAAAAAAATCTTTACCCAATGACCTAATCCTGCAAGACACTTATAAAAAAAAATTCTGACATTTTTTTTCTTTCTGTTTTTATAATTATTCATGAATCATCATTGTGCTGAAATGGAATGTGTGAAAATACAGGAAATCATTTGCTAATCATCTCGCGCGATGAAATAGACTGTGCTTTGTATATATACGTTTATGATAAAAATAGTAAATGTCGACTTTTACCTTTGGTCACCACATGACACGTGTATCTGTGGCCTGCGGCGCGTGTCAACGACAATTAAGAGTTGACATTGACAGCTTGCATCGTTTTCCCTGGATTGTACTCATATACAGGCAGATTATTGCACTGCAGTTTCTGTGTACAGTTATTCCATAATAATCCCAAAACTATGTACTTGGTACATGTATACCTATATATCCTGTACATAATTTGTATGTACAGTATATACCGTAATTGCATCGGGTAATCACGCGTACGATGTAATAACGGCGTCAATAAACCGCGCGAGTGACAAAATTTTACAAATGTTATAAAATACATAGAGGAAATCACTGTAATATGGAACATCATATTCAATACCTCGGAAAAGATACAATAATCAAAATGCACAGAAATCGAAATTTAAAAACAGACTTTCATAATTAGCACGTGCAATTTATCGCTCTTCGATGCGGTGATTTTATCTTGCACTCAGTTTTTTTTGTTGTTTATGTATTTTTTTCTGAACGAAAAATCAGTATGGATAAATGAAGGAAACATTTTTCGTCATATTCATAGCGGTTCCTTTTTTCACTATTTTTTTGACCCCTCCATTGTGAATTTTAACAGCAATCACGTGCCTATACGTATATTTTCTATCGAAATTTGCCGATAAATTATTGATGGAATTTAGTTAGCTATTCGTGGGATGTTGCAATGAAATTCTCGTTCTTTCAGCAATCCATCGACGATAATATCGAACGTGTATGCATGTGTATGGTACGTACCGACGATATACGCATTGTTCGTACGTCAGAGATGCACACGATCGTAAATATAAAATATTGATGAAATCAGTAAAACAGAATTAATAAATATTAAAAATATAAATATTGCTAGTCGGAATAAATACCGATAAAATATCACGCTATATACCCTATAATACCGCTCGGGGATATATAAATACATATATATTTTCATAAGCTACAAAATTTTCAAACACCAATTTTACTCGTCTACGATTTTGTCGAAAATGAAATTTACACCCATTTTAATAAAATTTACACCCATTTTAATGAAATTTACACCCATTTTTATATAACTAGTTTTTCATGTTTCACCGACCTCAAAGATTTTTGAAATAAAATCTTACCTGCACATTTGAATCATCCTTCGCCGCCCTTGACTTTCTCTTTCTCTCTATTAAAACAAAAAAAAAACAATTAGAAAAATGAAATTTTATTCTTTTGCTGATTGGCTGAGAGAAACTTGAATACTGCGATAAACTTCCATACCTTAGATTCGTTTCGATTTTGGAGTAAAAAATCCATTTTCAATTTCGATATGGTTCAATAGATGTTTATAGGCTATTCTCATGTATTTTGAGCCCAAAAATCCGAATCAGCTGACCAAATTGATCTACCTATGAAACTGATCGATTATAGTTATAATCGATTTATCGCTCTGTGAAAAGTAAAAATCAAAATATCTCGCAAGGATTCATTCCTAGCTCGATTTACTTGACGGAATCGTGTTCCTGAGATCAAATGACATGAAAAAAGCCCATAACTGTCTATTGAACCCCCTGAAAACTCGAAAGTTGGATTTTGACCCCGTTATCCGTGTCGTTCGCAAATTAATTACCTCTATTTCGGGGTCAAAAATAATCGATTTTTTTTTTTTGATATTCAACAGGCGTTGATACGCTATTCTTGTGTATTTTGAGCTCAGGAATTCGAATCTGCAAGCCAAATTTGTCTATCTATATTATTGATCCGGTTAAAAACGATTTAACGCTCGAAAAAGTGGAAAAATCAATATATCTCGATAGGATTTCATCTAAGCTCCATTTCCTCGACGAATTCGTGTTCCTGAGATCAAATGACATGAAAAAAGCCTATAACTGTCTATTGAACCCCCTGAAAACTCGAAAGTTGGATTTTGACCCCGTTATCCGTGTCGTTCGCAAATTAATTACCTCTATTTCGGGGTCGAAAATAATCGATTTTTTTTTTTTGATATTCAACAGACGTTGATACGCTATTCTTGTGTATTTTGAGCTCAGGAATTCGAATCTGCAAGCCAAATTTGTCTATCTATAATATTGATCCGGTTAAAATCGATTTAACGCTCGAAAAAGTGGAAAAATCAATATATCTCGATAGGATTTCATCTAAGCTCCATTTCCTCGACGAATTCGTGTTCCTGAGATCAAATGACATGAAAAAAGCCTATAACTGTCTATTGAACCCCCTGAAAACTCGAAAGTTGGATTTTGACCCCGTTATCCGTGTCGTTCGCAAGTTAATTACCTCTATTTCGGGGTCAAAAATAATCGATTTTTTTTTTTTGATATTCAACAGGCGTTGATACGCTATTCTTGTGTATTTTGAGCTCAGGAATTCGAATCTGCAAGCCAAATTTGTCTATCTATAATATTGATCCGGTTAAAATCGATTTAACGCTCGAAAAAGTGGAAAAATCAATATATCTCAATAGGATTCCTTCCGAGCTCGTTTCACTTGACGGAATCGTGTTCCTGAGGTCAAAATACACGAAATCAAAGCGACGAATGAAAGTACAAAAATGCGGCGCGCGCGTGCAATGCTAGTATAAGTAAAATCGCATATGTTCTGGAGGTTTGAAATTTTTTCAAGTTTTTCATTTCGGTCCAAGCTATGTCTAGAATTTTGAATTTCCATTAAAAAAATTCCTGACAGGCGAAACGAAAATAAAAAACTAAAAAAACCTGTTTGAAAAAAAAAAAAAAAACTGGGGTCCCGGGTGATCGATGACATCACGAAACACCCCCGTGCTCAACCAATCTGTTTTTTTTTCTCTCTTATTCCTCGGTTCTTTTCTCATACCCATATGCGGACCTTGAGGGCTTTTTTGTGAGCGGTGTTTTTCCTTTTTTTTGTATTTTTCTTGTATGATTTCTTCTTGTGGTTTCTTCTCATCCACCCCCGAGATCCTGTGCCACACGAACGCATCATCAAGTAGCACGGCATGTTGTGTATTCCTGTACACTTGTACACCCGAAAATTCTCAACAGATTTTCATCCCTCATGAATTACAACTTCTTTTTTTTTTTTGCTGTCTAGTGAATCATCTCATGAGAATAACGACACGTGCAGGACCAAATGAGAACCAATTTAAAAAGACTTATGTTCGAAGACTTTGATCGTATGGCATTTAAAAATAGATATCGATAAAAAAAAAATCAAAAATTCTTCTCAATCGTATTGATTTTACTTTTGCACATCTCACGCGAGGATGTTACTCTATTTGTTATGATATGAAACATGATACATATATTTATATAATACATCGTTTATGTTTATTTATTTATTTGTTGGTTGTTTCTTTGACTTTTTTTTTTCAAATTGGCACGTGGTGCGATATTAGCAAATTTATTATTAGCAATGGCGTGTCCCGGGTGGTCGGCCGCATTGTACATATAATACGTGTGCCTATATTCCTCGTTGATGTTATACCTCGAATATAAATTCCACCTCGTCGCGATATTTGATACAGATTTTATTCTCGGTATCATTTATCAAAGTTCACACAGATTTTTATTTATTTTCCTACCCTTTTTTTTTCTTTTTTTTCACCTCTCATTTCATTTCCGTCACCTAACCCTCGTTCTCTCCCTGCTGCAGCTCCAGCTATATTTTTTGTTTTCTCCTTTTTTTACTCTCCTAATTTTTTCCTTCTACGTTTTTGCAGTTTCTGTTTTTCACCAGAGATTCGGGAGTATGAAAAAACTAATACGTGTACGAAAGAGACAAGAATAGTAGATAGAAAACGAAAAGAAAAAACGAGAAAAAAAAACTTCCCTGACATAACGTGTTATAAAAAATATAAGTTTTTTTTTTGCTTCTCTTCTTTCAACTGAGTTTTGAATTTTCTCTGAAGAAGAAAAGAACAAATAAAATTTTCCAGTATTGATAAAGAGGTTTGAAAATCGAGAAGACTCTGAAACGCGTTTATACGACGAAATCACTACTATGTTAAGACCCATGCGTATATGTATAAAATATGTACAGATATTGCAATACAAGGACGATATCACCTTGTAATATATAATCGTTTGCGGTTAAACGAGGCAGCGATAAGTTTTCCCGAGTATAAAACGGAGAGAGTTGTTTTGAGAACAGGTACGCGGCTAAGGAGGGTGCGGAACGGAGTGGAATAAAATATATATGTACAGTACGTTACAGGTTTATAACGCGTGCGCGTCACGAAGAAAACTGGAAGGGGAATGAAGGTAGGGAAATTTAAGGGATGGTATGAGAGAAGGGAACTAACTGTCAACCCCCGTCAGAGTTATAAAATGCCTGCACTAATAACATAAACCTACGGGAAAAGCACCTCGCGCGAGTATAACCGGGGCACGAAACGAAAAGAGAGAAAGGAGAGAGGAGTGAGGGGGGAATGAAGGTCGGGGGGGGGGGGGAGGCTCCTTTTCCACCTACTTGAGCCACCACGAACGCTTTGATCAATTTTGTGGATTATTGTGGGCGCGCGTCGCGTATTTTCTCTATACATACACATTGCACATATATACAGTCGCGTTGAGATACATGGCAGTCGGTTTCATGGGGTGGTATAGAAAATAGACTGGATAGATACGCGCGTATATATAGCGTAAGGTATTGGAAACGGGGTGAAGAAGACGGAAAAGAAGCACGTAAAATAGAGGCAGGGATGCTGAGATATGAAGAGGGATAGAAAAGTAGTGAAAAACATCGATTCCTCCGCCCTTTTTTACTTTTACCAACTCTCTCGTTATCCACCCTCTTTTTTCAGTTTTCATCCCTTTCACATCTGAGTTTCGTATATGTGTCGCGTATTTCAGATAAACTCGAGGTATTTTTTTGTACGCGAAGATAGCACTTGAACCTTGAGAAATTTTACATCGGAGAAAGAATTAATCTGTGTTAAAAAACGAGAAGCAAAAAATAAAAAAAAACAAATCTGCGTCGCGCGTTTCTAACTTCTCTTACGTCAACCGACGTCGCGACGCTTATTTTAAGGGGACGTCTTTCTATTCCTCTCATTCTACCCAACCGGACTCAGAGTCATGAGGTCGTCTAGGGGAATAAGAATTTCTCCTCACATTATTTCACTCTAATAGTCCTCACGGAGTAAGTATTTTCTGAAGACTTTATATCCTGAAGTAAGTGAAACGCTGACTATTTCTCTACGCCATTTTTGTTTTTTTTGTTCTCTGCTCTTCTTCTTTTTTCTCCGTAGTGCTTTTCCCTTCTTCTCCTTCAATTTTATCCGATTTTTAGATAGAAGTTGAAAGAATGGGGTAAAGAAAATTCAAATTCAAAAAGATTTCGAATCAGTTGTAGAATTTCTTCGATGATTTTTCGTCGGTTGCAGTTTTCTTATGAGTTACAATTGATTGAAATAATATCTTGTTTCTCGTTCTGTTCTTTTGTCGATTTTTCGATCATCAAGTTTTTCGAGTAAAAAAAGTACCGGAGTCATTTTTTTGGTTACCCGCAATCTTCGGAATCCGGTGTTATTTTAATCTTTTATGGCCATAAATGTTACAACTATAATAATCTACCGTGGAAAAATTTGTCGTCTTTTTTTTTCTGTTATTCATTCTTCTTTTTTTTTTCTTGTCTGAATTGCCCGTTCCTCAAGTTGTAAGTTAACTTCGTTCCCTTCAGCTCACTTGGCTACTTATGAAGAGTTTCAACATTTATTGTACGCGGCCATAAGACCGCAGGGATCGTTTATACCCGAAAAAGTTTAACAAGTAAGTAGGTATATATAACACAAGATATAAGATGTACAAGGTATGGAGACTTGAGATGAAAAATAAAAGAGAAATAAGAAAAAGATAAGTGTACTTTTACCTCGGAAAAGTAAACGAAACAATTTAAAGTAAATGAGAGGCTCTACCCTGATTCGTTACCGCAAATCAACTACGGAATCGAAAGCTGGATACACCATAAATGTGATACGCGATATACCTCGTATTATTTATTATGTATATACGTATTATGTACCATATAAATACATAACCGTAATATATATCTATCTGTCTGTGAACCACGTTGCCTAAAACTTTGCCAAAAGAAAAAAATAAACTTTGACGCGCTCGGCGCGGGATCCCACCGGCTGTGGTTTGCGGTACGATAAATTTTCCACGAAGGAAACAGCGGAAAGCTGTCATAACGCGCGTAGTGGAATCCCCTGACGTCGAAATACAAGCGACATGAAACTAAAAAACGAGGACACGACGATGCCTTTTTCTCTTTTCCATTTTTCTTACATACTTTCTTTCATATCTAATGCGTGTTTCATCGAGTTTTCATTTCCATTCACCTCTCTTCTTTCGAACTCTGCGATTATTCAGTACCTACTCGTTGAAACGAATTTCGCGGTGGAGATTTTTGGTTGCGTGTCGACGATCAGCCCTTCAACTCATTGGAAACGTTAGACGGGGGTGAAGAAGGGAAGGAGGAAAGAGCTCTATAAATACATCTGATAACGCATCAGTTTTTTTAATAGCCCCCAACATAATTTTCGACACTTTCAGTTAAAACGAACGGCTCATTCTAAAATACGAAATAGATTCGAGGAGAATTTAATCCTTCTCTCTTATTTTTTTCTCGTGTCTTATATCTCATTCCATTTCTGTCTCTCGATTATCGAGCTACTGATTGCAAGATAATTATACGATAGTAAAGAGGCTGCAGTGGTGTATTATTTTCATTTCTTCCACTTTTCTTTATTTTTTCTAATGGACTTTTTCTTTATTTTTTCTCGTTTCAGCTGTGGTAGAATACGATAATAATTTTTTCTATTTCAAGAGATGAAATATTAAAAGTGAAGTTTTAAAAGCGGTTAAAGAACCCTCGACGAAAGGAACGTGGAATATAAATAAAATATAGAATGAGGCAAGCAAAAAAAGTATAAGGAAAAAAAAAACAAAGAAAAAAACAGTGAATCTAATTCCGGTTGAAAAGATATAAGCTCTCAGACAAGTACATCATCCCCCTACCCGTCCACAGGTCGTCGCTATCAGTTCGCGTCAAGCTCTCCGGAATCTTTCAACCATAAAACTTAATGTTCCTGGCTCAAATATTACATACATATGCGCACCCGATATAGAAATGTACGTGAAAAAAAATGGTTCGAAGGAAAATATATCAATGGGGAAATTTTTATAAATATTCTGTGATTGTGATTAAAAAAAGAAGAAAAAAAAGAGGGCTGCATGCTGCTTGATGAGCACATAATGTACATATTATATATGTATAATATATTACGACTGTCGTAACCCTGAAATGGGAACCGCAATCGGGTACGCGAAATGTTGAAAATTGTATATATATTGTTCGGTATTATAGCTTATATTATATCTAAAAGGTGTGGGGGGGCGGGGAGGGGTAAGGGGGAGTGGCAAGGTGATATATCGTAAGTTAAGCGATAGGCAAGGGTGTGTTACAAGTACTTAATTAATTTCTGCCAACTCCAATAAAACCCGCATGCATGAATTCATAATTATGCAAACGTGCCAACCGGCCGCAGCTACCTGGCACTAGAACTGGCTATATATACCTATATAACCACCTACCTATCCAACCATCCAACATCATCCATCCACTACCAAAGCCAGACTCCCCAGAGACGAGACGCCTCGTTTACAAATGAATTGAGGTCAAATGTGCATAAAGAGTTGTCTAGTTTATATCCTGAATTATTTGAAAAGCGAGTAAAAAGAAAGAGAAGATTCTAATTGCTCCGAATTACCGTTTGCCTTTTTTCGTTTTTTTTTTTCCCTTCGACAATCTGATCACGCTACATTGTACGCGTGTGAATCTCGTTCTCGAATGAAAGAATGAATGAATGAAAAGTAAAAACTCGTTTCGACATTTTCAGAGTTTCGATAAGAGATGTGATTTTTTCGGTGAACTTTGGCCAGCGATCCCCTCGATATTTTTCGGAATACCGTAACTAATCCGAAAAGCCTGTAATTTTGAAACAACGGAATCTAACTCTTGCGAAGAATATATGAAATTCGTCACGGATAGGCAGCGAAAATATAGTTTCCCGGTCATTTCCGGATCACCTGGATAAAATTCTTGTTCCACTTTTACGGAGTTCCTTCATCCGTATGAGTAACAATGAAATATATTTTGCGCAGTTTTCAAACCGCCACTAAAAACAAGCGTGCAATCGAGTTTCAGCGATGAAATCGTCGCGCACCGCACCGTCCATGTGAATATACATATCTATATATATACGTATACGCACACATGTACATTTCATTCACACATACATTTTCGGGCTTGCTGTGGCACGTGTCAGAAAGTTATTGATCGGAATCGGGATTGGAATGGGTTGGGTTATCGCCCCATGGCATTGTGAACAACTGCTTTCATCCTTACAGTTCGACAAAACACAAAAACGAAGGAAATTTCCATCATGCACATATAATAACGAGGCGTGCATGAAAACCAAACAAAAAAAAAAAAAAGAAACAATTTGGAGCAACAATTACACCCAGAATTTTTTTTTTTTGCTTTTTGAAAGTCGATAGCTATACAGCTGAAAACTTTCCATCCCACTCTTTTTTCATTGTTGCAAAATTTTTATGGGGATGAATTGTGTCCGCAAATGGATTCATGTATTTATTACGAATCGAGAACTGATGAAAGCAATTGTTCTCAGTTTTCCTATGGGAGAAAATCGTTGATATTTGATTTTCAGGCAGATTCCGCGTTGCTGCAATATGTACGTACGCCTCCGTGTGGATATTAATACCATATTAATACCCCCTCCGAGATTTTTGGCTGTGAATTTTGAACCGAGAAAGGGTTGATTATTATTAAAGTAGGAGCTGCGGCTGTATTATAATATGGCCTCAGCGGAAGCTCCGGAATAAAGGGTGAATATCCGGCGTGAAAAGGATCCGAAGACAAAACGAATTACGTGCGGTGGTCTGCTTCGCGAGCTTCCCAAGCTTCGCAAGCACTAAAGCAACTCTCGCTAAGGAACCAGATCTGGATGACTTTCTTTGATAAGATGGCTCAAAGCTTTTCTTCGCAGCTGTTTCAAATCCCAATCTTATCCCTTGTTTCGGGATGAGTTTATTTTATTTTATTTTTTTTTTCTTATCGATCAGAAAAACGTTACCAACCCTTATACTAACACGTGACACGTAGCAAACTATAATTTTTCTACGAAAGCTATTCGATATCCTGTCACCGGGAGTAACTGCATGAAAAAAAGAAAGCCAAAAAATTATTATAATAATAAAAAGTTGGCACCCCTGTAACGAGATTTCAAGCGGGTGAGCTTAACTGACGTTATCCTACGCACACAACACCGCGATCTCCAGAACCCTTTTCGCAAAAACTTCATCAGAAAAGAAACAAAATACAATTTTTTTTTTTCTTCTGATACACCATTCATTTTTCAAGGTCACCCGACGTCGGTTTTTTTTTTCCTCGACCAATTTTTTCCCAGCTGTTGAAAGCGATTCTGTATTTTGATGTGGAAATTGTAAAAAAATGTTGAAACGTATATTATGGTATCGCCACTGAATTATGCTATTTTGGAAACGTGTAGTTTCTATAGATAGTATTATATAAGGAATTTATTCCATTAGAGTTATAAAAAAGTAAAATCCTGAATCGATCGAGAAAAGTAATAGAAAAAGAGTAAAAGGGGAAGAAGACGCAGCTTGCAGCGTTGCGGCACGACGGTGGTGTATAAAAGCGAGAGGAAAAAAATACGTCGAGTAGAGAATACGCGGGAGTTTTCCTGAGCGCGAGAAAGGCCCCAGCTGTGTAAGAGGGCGGTAAAGGTAGGAAAGAAGGAAAGGGGGGTCAATATAAGGGAAGAAACAGGGGGAGGGTTGAGGGAGGCAAAGGGATGAGTAGAAAAAAAGCGCTTTTATTTTCGTGTCGTGGGTACCTATCTCTTTGGTTGAAGAGTGTCTACTACGGGTGCGAACCAACTAGAGAACGGGGCGTGCTCGAGTGTTTCTTAAGGTGAGAAAAAGGCGCGGGAAAAGGAGAACAAAAGATGAGATCAGGTCTACGCTTCTCCACCTTTGTCTCTCTCTCTCTCTCTCATCTTTCTTTCTCTTACTTTTTCTACCATCTTTCATTTCTTCTTTTTTCTATTTCTTTTTGCTCCATCTCTGCATTCGCTACTCTTTCGCAACTCACAACTATACACACCATACATATATAGGTGATTTTGCACACGACTCTCTTCCGCTGTTGCAGGAAAGCTTCTGTCAACCGTCGCGAAGCTTGCCCACCTGACATTTTCTAATTTATATAGGCATGCGTGTATACCTATATACAGCGAGTTGATCGTCAAATGTTTTTGATTAATTACCCACCATTTTCCGAAGAACTATATACTTGTACATAGCATCACGTCGTATACATCCTTTGCAGAGAAACTTCGAGGAGCTTATATTCCCATGTATGAGGAAGAACCGTGGAGAAAAGCGAAAAGAGGGATAGAGAAAAGGTGGGGTGAAAGAATTACTTGGAATTCGGGAAAGGCAGGTTGGACACGATAAAAAGAAAAGACAACAATTTTTCATCCCCTACCCCGACTCACCCCCATCCCTCTTCATTTTTTCCCCAGCGTGGTCATATCGATCAGAGTCCGTCTGGTTCCTCAACGCGACCGCAAAAAACTATGGCGTTTAAAATAAAACAAAAATGAAAGAAAAAATTCCATCGCTGACAAAATATAGACAGCCAGGTTTACCCTGTAACTTATATGTATGTGTTACACACACGGCAAGAAGTCGAAATAAAATAAGTTGAAGTCATTTTTTTGTTTTTTTGATTCGGGGATGAAAATCAGACTACGGGATTGTTTGGAGAACGAGAGAGAAAAAAATACACGTGAAATATAGGAGGTACCTCATTCATTGTTATTAAGGGCAGAAGGACCTCAGATAAGGTTACTGCCTATCGTCCTGATGCCCCATACATCGTCGACTATCTATATCCATATTGTACATCATAGTATTTGGCGTGATACGCTCCAAAGCTCGGGTAGCTATACCCACGTATTATACGTATATCGGATGTATAGTAGTAAGGAGTTTGCAAACGTAGTCGACAAAGTCTGAACGCATTCGATGTCGGATTATTCAATTCCGTAGGTTCAGTTCAACCCACACAAACTAAGACTCTACTAACTTCGTAGACTGTATAAACTTTTCCGCCCCTTCTCGATTCACTCCGCTTTTAACCCGTGGACCCCGTAGAGAACTGCAGAATTGCACCGAAAATGATAAAAAAAAATTAAAAAAAAAAACAACATAAAAAAGAAATACTAAAAAGAAATGAGGAAAAATTTTCACTTTTTTTTTAAATACTCCGTATACTCGTACTTCGATTTCCGAAAGAAACTCGGGGGTGGATTATTTTTGTTTCGTTTTCAGATGCCAAGTGATAAAAACGCTAACGTTTCGAGCATACGGATGTATAAAAACACGGTCAAAAGTACTTTCCAAAGAAATTCTAAACTCTTGAAACTGGGGCGTAAAATCGTTGAAACTTTTCCGATTCTTAGCTAGCCAGCTAGTTTCTTTTTCTTCTGATTCCTCCGATTCTTTTTCAAACCTGCATTATACCTATATATACCTGCGTACGTATTTGGCGTATTTTGAACAGTGGGTGGAAATGTTTTTCGACTTGCTTGTACTATACATCGAAGTATCACGTCCTTCAATTTACTCTGCGATTCCATCGCGCGCCGCACGTTTTTTTTTTTTTTTTATTCCTTCTTACTTTATTCTATTTATTATTATTTATCTTTTTTTTTTTTATCCGCGGTAACGACATAAGACCGCTTTAAAAAAGATGGGAGGGAACTCGGGGTAAGATCTAAAAGTCGTCTGACTTTTCCCCCTCATCGCTTTTCTTTTCCTTTTTTTCTTCTTGTTCTTATGTCTTCGTCGTTGCCACGGGATTAGGAATAAGTAGAGGATATTTTCAGGTACGTTTACGTTGATATTGCGAGCCCGAAAAACCCGCACTGTGATAGCTAAATTTTTTTCTCTTCATCTGGTAGGGTTTGCGATATAAAAAAGCGTGGCAGTGCGTATGTTGGGGTACTATACATGTATCGCTGCAGAGATCGAAATGCAAAACTACATTTTCAGCAGAAATAAGAAAAGAAGAGAAAAAAGAAATGCGAAAAGAAAATTCTGCTGCTCTGCTTTATCCATACGTGTATACGGATATCGGATCGCAATTTTTATCCAAAGGGGATCGAGATAAGCTAAACAGATTTTCCGAACTACCTCGCTTGCGTTTTTTGTTCACGATTGATCGATCAATCCGATTATAATATTACTGGTGTTTTGGGCAAAAGTCAGAATAGTCTTGTGTGTATATTCGTATGTATTTTCTACTCGAAAATCCGAATCTGCTACCTCGTGAACCTAGTGAAATGATCGAGTTATCGCTAATTTATCGCTCTTAAAAGCGATAAAATTAAGATATTTCGATGGGATTAATTCGTAGCTCAATTTAATCGACGGATTCGTGTTCCTGAGGTCAAAATACGTTAGAAAAGCGTCATACGATTGATTTTGTAAATACTTCATATTTGGCCCAAAAAACGAAAAAATCCAAAGGGGTATACCTTAGATTTTTGTCAATTTTGGGGTCAAAAATCAACATTTTTTTGAATCGATCGTAGGACACTTTTCTGACGTATTTTGACCTCAGGAATACGAATCTGCAAGTTAAATTGATCTATCTATAAAATTGATCGAGTTATCACCAATTTATCGCTCCAAAAAGTGAAAAGATGAAGATATCTCGATGGGATTTAATACTAGCTCAATTTAATCGACGGATTCGTTTTCCTCAGGTCAAAATACGTCAGAAAAGTGTCCTGCGATCAATTTTAAAAATACTTCATTTTTGGCTCAAAAATCGAAAAAATCCAAAGGGGTATACCTTAGATTTTTGTCGATTTTGGGGTCAAAAATGAAGTATTTTTAAAATCGATCGTAGGACACTTTCCTTACGTATTTTGACCTCAGGAACACGAATTCGTCGGGTAAATCGAGCTAGAAAAATATCCCATCGAGATAACTTCATTTTTTCACTTTTGGGAGCGATAAATCGGTGGTAACTCGATCAAATTTATAGATAGATCAATTTAACTTCCAGATTCGCATTCCTGGGGTCAAAATAAGTAAGAATACCATAAGAAACCCAATTAAAAAAAATGTCGATTTTTGGCCCTAAAATCGACAAAAATCCAAGATATATCCCTTTGGATTTTTCTCGATTTTTGGGTCAAAAATCAAAAAATGTTCTACCATCTTAAGTTGAAGAATCCAAATCCAGCAATTCTAATTTCAAGTTCCTACTTTCCGCTAATCAGCAAACGAATAAAATAACACCCAGAACATCTGGCTTTGTGAAATGTCACCTCGTTCTTCGAGATTAGATCAGACGTCAACTTTCCAGCAAGCTATAAGAATTCTTCTCCATCTCTTTTCAAAAAGAATATTGTAAAATATTCTTTCATCGTTCAACTGTTACGACTCTCAATATAATCGCCATATAGTTGCATCGTAGGTAAATTGATAGCCGATGCAGATAAAAGATCATTCGTCTAATACCTAAAGCTATTTTCTACTGCAACAGCTGCAAGAGTAGACGGATCTTTTTTCTCCCTCGCAGTATAAGGGTGGATTCTTGATGTTCACCGCGCGGCAAACTTAATCAGCTTATTTGGCAGCATTTTAATTTCGTGATATACGGCTGACGCTTGCTGACGCCGCGCTCCGCTAATGACCGTCGACCGTACCGCGCTAAATTTATCACCAGGTATATTTATGCGCAAAAATAAGTTTCGTGTTCCTTTGTCGGCATAAAATTCGGATTAAAACTGCCCCGGGAGACAGTGAGCTTGGCGAAAAAAAAAAAGAAAAAAAAAAAACGGGAGGGGTGAAACGGAGAAACGAGAGCGCAAAAAAATGTATGAAAAAGAATCTTTCTTTCTGTGATTTTTTTTTGTTGCTTTTTTTGCTTTTTCTTTTTTTGGTTTTGTTTTTCCTGCACCCATTTCTTTGTTTTGCTAAATTCTTCAACGTCACAAAGCCCCCTCGGTTTCATTACGCGTACCCCTCGACTCTGATTGAACGAAGGGCGCAGCTCAATTTAAAATATAAAAACGAATCGTAAGAATTCCAACCCCTGCTTTGAGGTGGTGAAAAAAAGAAAAAAAAAATAATGATCAAACGCAACGAGATAAACGTACAGACGCGATGTCCGTTCAACCGTCAAAATACATGAATATATATACGACTACACGATTTTTACAAAATCGTATAAATTTATTTCAAATATCTACGGCAGTATAAAAGCATTTTAGTCGTGATTATGTGTTTTATTTTCACGTTGTTAAAATAAGACGTACTTGAATGTGACTGTGACCTCTGCCGAGCTGACGATCGGAGACGCAGTTCCCCATGTCTGAATACTCCACGGCACGTCCAAGCACGAAAATTAGACCGAATCGACGATTTAATCTGTACTGTAAATCGGCACCACACAACCGTCGCGATACGATTCCGAGAGACTAATGAAGAGTACGCGCAGTATTACAACGTTGATATTTACTTTTGAATGACGAAACAGGCTACGGAACACCGAAGCGCTGACGGTATTATAGCTGGTCACAGATTTACCTGTAGTTTAGAGTGTTTGTTTTCGATTATTCGTATATCACCGTAACTCGCGAAGGGTTAGCGATGGATAATTACGTTGCCTATGTAATTAAATTTGTTTTAATTCAGGCTTCGGATTTCGATTGAAGGAAAAAAAAGATTTAATCAGCAATTGATTTTTCTGAAATGCTGTGAACGACATTCTTGAAATTTTGTTCAAAGTTCTTTCGACGCCCTGTATGAGGAATTTTTTTTTTTTTTTTTTGCTTTATAATAGGATCCTTCCAATTTCCGGGCATCATCGGGTCGGGTACGTCTAAGGTCTCGTCAGGATATAATAATAATATTATATAAAGCACATGAAAAGACGTTACATACCGTACATCAGGGATACAGAGAGAAAAAAACTGCAGCGAGAGTAAAAAAAAGTAAAAGAAAAGAATATAAAAATTCAAAATAAGAAAATTAGCTTCCGGGTTCCGTCATTCTTTCATCATCCTGTGTTTTTTATACTACGGTAACCCGCGCGCTATTTTATAAGGATTCTAATTTCTCTTTTCTCTTGTTGAATTGCTATCAAATAAAAATATATTTAATCCTAACAAAGCACCATCGGTGCAAAAAACGTCGCCAAGTTCATTAAATTCTTCGGGGAAAAAAGATCCAAATCAATCATCGAGCCAAGTACATGTAATTTCGTATCTTGCTATATAAGACTGGAATAAATATGTTACAAACCAAATTGCCAATTGAA
Organism: Athalia cordata; assembly: GCA_963932425.1. Lineage (NCBI taxonomy): Eukaryota > Metazoa > Arthropoda > Insecta > Hymenoptera > Athaliidae > Athalia > Athalia cordata. Next base: position 7,355,904 of record OZ010627.1, read on the forward strand.
AGAATATAAGTGAAAATTTGAAAATTCTGTATTCTTGAAACCAAGAGTAGAATCGAAAAAGTACGAGATACGTGTAAGTTTTTTTCGGTCGTATTACGTAGGAAAAAATAATGAGTCAAATCGAAGAGGTCAAAGTTCACGGGCCTGTCGGTTTCGCGTGGAATACCCCACGTATAGAAAAAATCATCATACTATAGTTGTAATCGGTGAAATTCGGCCACAGAAATCGGGTCCACCGATTTTTGCAAAAACTGAGTTTACTCGCTTTCATTTTTTCCCCCTCTCTTCATGATCCGCTTATAACGGGTAGCTCGTGAGAGGGTACAAATTGCCCCTCACCGCCATTGCGCACCGTGCGGACACCGATTAAACCTGTACTTGCAAAACGAGAAGAGAGAAAAAAAAAAATAGCAAGAGCGAGAAAGAGAGAATTAGAAACTGAAAAAAGTGCAAGTATGGCCACGCGAGTACAGTACGTATAGAAACAAAAAAAAGAACAAGGGCACAAAATCATTCATTGGAATGAAAATCAATTGTTGTTTCGGATAAACTTTTACGCGCGGAAAAAAAGAAAGAAGAAAAAAAATTGAATGAAAAAATAACAATGATAATAATAATAATAATGTTGATAATAAAAGTAAAGTAAAATAAAACACGAACGCGGGATGCCTTTGTAATACATATCAATACCCTTTCAAAATAGTTGCCCTTAGGGGAAATCATCCTTCCTTGAACCGAGGGGTTTTCGTTTTACCGTATATAACTCAATTATATCGACCTTTTAACTTACATCAAACAATCCCTTATACCACGGACTCACAATCAGTTTTGTTATTGTTGTTCTTGTTCTTGTTGTTTATACATTGTTATTATTTTGTTATTTCTATTATCATTATAATTCCAACAATATCGGGTATAATATATTAAAGTTGTAAGTATTCGTTGGAGCGTTGGGAATTTTTTTCGTTAAATTTTCTGCACTGTTGTTCTATTGAAAATTTCTTTGAGTTAAGAAAAGAAATTTCGCAAACGAAATAATCACGTTACACTTTAGTATAGATATTTCTCCGATGAATGTTACTCTTGCTAATTATAATAATAATAATAGTCACAATAATCTTAACAATAATCCGATAGAATACAGGGAATTCGGGTCGTCTTTAGTTGCAGTTACCCAAGAAACCGTAATAAATGCAACAAAGTTTTCCAAGAGCTAGATATCACGATGCGATTTTATTTCGCTTTTATTTTATTTTATTTTGTTTCATTTTATTTCATTTTATTTTACTTATGCAAGTTTGCAGTTAACGTGAAGAATCGCAAATAGAATCTGTCCTTTTATCCTCTCTCGTATCTATTTTCAGCCAATATTTTCAATTAATTATTACTTTCATTATTATTCGAATTCAATCTTCATTTAAACCTCGTATAAAATGTAATCGATCGCGACGACGACGCGACGACGCTTCGTTATTGTATATTTGCAGTAAAAATACGACAAAGGAAGAAAAAAAGTAAAGGAACAAATAAAATAACGAATGAAATAAAGGAAAGCAACTGATCGCGGAGTTAAACGAAAGAAAATAAAATAAAAATTTAAATTAATTTATATATATATACATACATGTATTTTGTACACAGAAAGTATTGGAAGCAAAATTTACACAGGTATATATATTTGCTCGTTTTTGTATTCGTATCTTAGCATTGATATTTTTGTAATTTTTTTATTTTGTCGTCAAAACTTTTTTACTTACATTCAATCGAAGAGAAAGAAAAATGAATATGCTGTCACATAATTTGAGTTATATTGTACATTTATTTGTGAACTTTGACCCACATCAACGCGTAACTTGTAAAACATGTATAATCCTTTCTGATAATTATTTAAAGGTATTCCATAATCACAAGACGTCCTTGAACTCTGGAGTTCGTTTGGTTTTTTTCCCCCTCATTTTGTTTTCTCTTTTTTTTTTTTGCTTTGTTGGGATAAAAAGTTAGGTGGTATTATAGTCCTTTGGGATAAAAAGGTGCACCGCACCACGCGCTGTTTAAAATGGCGGATTCTACCCACCATTTCCAGTTAAATTTTCAGAGACTAATTTTATACCAACCACTACTATATGTATATATATATATATATATACCTATGCAGGTATACATGTAGGTAAATACACTCACCGATAATTGAGAAAGAAAAAAAAAAAAAAAAAGAAACAATTCGAACAAAATGAAAGAAATAAAATGTAAAAGAAAAAAAAAAAGTATAATGAACGATGCTCGCGGACACGTCGCACGGTGTTAACACAATTGCAATTAACGGGTCACAGTTTATAATTATTAAAAAAAAAAACAGGAGGGAAAAAAAGTGAAAGTATTCACCCTCGATTCATTTCAAAAACCTTAGTATAAGTATGGTACTTTGTGTATGTAGGGTGTTTTTTTTATCATCAGCTGACACCACATAACCAACGGTATAATGTTTTTTTTCTGCCTCTTTTTGTTTTTTTAGCTCTGATATTGAGGAATGAAAACTAAAATGGCGTAACATACGAAAATTTGGGGATATGAAACAATGTGAGGGGAATTTTGTTGAGAATGTAAAAAAAATGAGGTTGTATTGGTACTTCGGATTAAATTTGGGTCAGAAATTAAACCTTTCATTTAGATCGTTTCAATTTTTGTGAAATTCCTAATTTTTTTTTTTGAGTCAACTAATAATTTTTGGAACTTTTTTGCTGCAGTTAGGAGAGCGTAACCCAGAGATCAAATTTTTGTAGACCCTCATGGTGGTTTTTAGGAAAGCGATATCATTTTATCTCTTTAACATAAGGTTTGCTTTCGTAATTTGAAGATGTGGATATTATTGGAAAAGTGGATGTGATGGGTGGTAGACTATTGGAAATCGGGATAATCGTTTATGGTGTAACGACTTCTGATGGAGGTACAGCTGCAACGGTTACCGGCGACTCGTTAAATATAAATTCACGCTAGTTAACTGCCCGTGCGGGCGAGTGTTTAATTGCTAATTGCCCGATCGATGAGTCGTTTACGAGCCAAACCTGCGAGGGCTTCACCTCGAGCACCTTAACTAAGGTACGAGATACTCCAGTGTTCAGAACCCGAGAATAGCCAGATATTAGCCCTCGACCTGCACATTTTATACCTGAAAACAACAAGATTGAAACAAAAATTAGAAAAACCCATATTTCCACCTTCCAACGATATAATTTCGGAAGCGAACAACCTTGAAAATACATCCAGAACTGAAACCCAGAAGGGTGTACACCTCAAAAGCAAACAGTGCAGAATTTATGAAAGCAAAAAATAATTAATGAGTTTCAAAAATTAAACATTTTAAATTATATTCTTTTATTTTCCGACGTACATATATACCCTTACGGGCAAAAATTTCTGGTCCTCGACCCTCGATGCTTAAAAAAAAAATAAAACAAGAACGAAAATCGGGAATCAGGTTTATTACCCCATTTCGAAACGTTGTACGAAAAAGCCGTGTGTCAAAACACCCATCTCTCTTGGAAAAAAAAGGGAATAAAAAAAAAAATCAAATCCAAACAGACAAACACAAAAAAAAAAGGGGGAATTTCTGGTTTCTACCCCTAAATCCCAAAGTTATGCGATGGTGACACCGTAGGCATCTCTGTAGGCACGCACGTGAAATGGCACGCGGAATATACAAGCCTAAATCACGCTGGGAATTGGGACATATTCGCAGTGAGTGAACCGAAAGCTAAATGGAGGGAGAATTTTGGTTGATGTGTACATAGGGTATGTGCACATACATCGGAGATTACATAACAAATGAATACATAGTATATGTACGAGTATATACGGGAGAAGAGATTGTTGCATACATACGAAGGTTTGTGTAGCAATTATTCTGTGATTAAACTGTCTTTTGTAATTGGATTTCACCCTGGAATGAGTATTATTGAATTAGAGAGACGTTATTTGACGAAGAGTTGGTGCAGCGATCGGCCGTAGGAGGGGTAGAGGTGAAGCCTTAAGATAGGAAGTAAAAGGAAATTGGTATATACGCAGCCCGCGAGATGAGACGTGCAACTAGGAAGGAAGAAGAAGAAGAAGAAGAAGAAGAAGAAGAAGAAATTCTTTTGCGTCGCGTCGTCTGTATCGAAGCTGACTGTACACGTTTTCCCTTTAATCTGTCACTGCGCCTCACCCTCAATGCCTACTTCCTTTTTCGCTCTCTTTTCTTTTTTACTTCCCTTTTCACTCGTCGCTTCCATCCCCTTCTCTCTGTTCCCTTATTCCCGTTGCCCCCTCTCTTTTTTTTCCTTCTCCACTTCCGCAACCCTCTGCGCCAGCAACGTATATATATACGTATACGACCAAGTTTCTCGTTCCGAGCGCGCGGTTTTCCGTTCGCCTTTGATTATACACGTGGAACCTACGGCTATAGGGTGGAAAAAGGAAAAGGGAGAAGCCCGTAACTGCTGCAATTGAAAAGATTTAATTGTAAGAATTTCTGAACGTATTACGACTCGCTTCGTCTGTTATTTAATTCGGTTATTACACCTCGACGAATACAATTTGAGTCGCAACTATAGCATGTACCGGATTTGAGTCGATTCAATTTTTCAAATTATCTACTGAAAAAATATTTTTTTTTCCAAAATAAATGCACACATATTGTACGTTCTCTTCTTCGAATTTTCATCGACGACCCATTTGTCTTCTTCTTCTCTTTTTTTTATCTCTTAGCAAAAATTTTAACGAGTCCAAAAATTTAGGACACTTTAAATCAGACGTTCGCAGCAAAAAATGAGCAGCGCGCTGTATTTTTTTTCCCCTATTATATTATTTTTTAACTTTCGTTTTTTTTTTTGTTATCAATTACTCAGAATCGACAGTCTACAGTCTACACCTAGAGATATGAAATTTATCTTTCGAGGGGTGAGTAAAGTACCTTTTATTCGTAGCTACCCTCAAAAGTGTGTTTCACAAGAACCCTTCCACCAGGTCCTTCCCATCAGATTGTTGTAAAAATCGATTTCAAAAGTTTCTTTGTCCTATTTAAAGCTGAGGTCTTCGGAGAGGAGGATCGCTACAAAAGTTTCTCCGGATTTTTCCTCCATTTTTCTTCCACTTTTTTTTATTCCTTCTCTTTTTCCTCAATCATGTTATTCGATAGAAAAAAAAAGAAAAAATGAAAAAAAAAGCACAAAGAATGATGATAAAAAAATTCTTAACCGTTTTCATCCGCGGCACAACATCTCCAATCAAAACGCATTTTTTTTTTCTTTCATTTTACAAAAACCGAATTGAAACGATCGACAATTATAAAATTCTTTGTTACATAATAGTTCAGGTGGTACCGACTTCCGTTAGTTTCTATTACATGAAAAGTGATCGTTAGACTACAAAAAAGGAATAGAAAAAAAGTCAGAACTAAAATGAAGGAAGAAAAAACAAGGAGAAATTAAAGCATGAAGCTCCGTCACGCGGTTCGCATTTTATTAAACGCGTGTAGTACCTATACAGTTACGAATTTATTAGCACGCCCCAACAGAGTTAAGTTATAATGTTTTAACATGCATCTCGACAAAAATAAAATAAAAATGAAACTAGAGAAAAAAAGAAAAAGAAAGAGAAGAAACATAGCAACTACGTACATTTTAATGTACAGCTGAGAAGTCACAGTCAGCTATTTTTATCCAAATATCGAATGAATTTAAAACGCGGGGAAACAAAGCTTTTGATGCTTCACGCAACTTGTGTATAGTATATTAAACGCAATATGTATATATGTACTGAGTACCTCATATATATACCTACGTTGATACGAATCGCACTAAACTAACAGAATTATTAAGCTTTTCACGCACCCTGAACGCCTACTTCGTTATATATTGTATCACTACGGAATCATCAAATAAGGTAATAATACCTGGATAACATGATACTCTCGATGGTCAATCCGTAAAAAAAAGAAATTGGCCATAAGTTATGAGATAATGAAAACTTCGTAAAAAAAGGTCGCGCCCTGATAAATCAATCGTGTAAGAATATAATAGGTATTGATTTTTTTTATTAAACATTAATTTTTTTTTGTTTCCGTTGTCTTTGAAAATCATGGGTGACTATAGAGAGAAACAACAATTCACGCACCTCTGTCGGACGAGATGAAATTAAGCTACCAATTCCGGAGCTTTTTGATATCGTTGTTTTTTACGTTTTTTACGTTTTCTTTTTTTTTATATATGTTTTTGGGAGAAAATTTACATTTTCAACCGCCGCATGTTATTCGGAGTTTTCCCCGCCCGTGTCGTGTGTGACATTGCAGTTTAGATTATGAAGAGCTCGTTTGTCAGAATATTGTTCATGATAAAAGCTCACCTCGCAATTTCAGGTTCGCGCGAATACCCTTACCTGTTTTTCACCCGTAATATTACGCAACTCGCGCGCAACGGAACGTTGGGCTTAAACATCATAACGTGAATAGTGACGTAAAAATAAGCGTGTTTTTTGTTCTTTTTTTTTTGTTTCTTTTGCTCTTATAATGTTGCCCCACTGTGTGTGCGCTGTATAGGTAGTGCAATATAAAAAGCAGTTAAAAAAAATTTATATATATTTTATGTACTATATATCCACATACCCCTATATATACGCACATACCTGTGTATGGCGAACAATTTAATGGCGTGCGAGTAGCTGGCAAAAGAACTGTTTTATTTGATAAACGACCTTTGAAATATACAAGTTAAGTTTAGTTCGCATACACGGTGTGGAAAACCTGCAGGACCACGAACGACGGTGCACGGTACAAAAATTAGAAAAAAAAAGAAAGGAAAGGAAAGAAAGAAAAAAAACATTAAAAATAATGGAAAGAAAAGAAAAATGAAACTCCGGGGGGTGAAATCAGCTTGACACGGTCGCTGAGGATGAAGAGTACGGGGGAGTGTTAAAATTCAGAAAATGGGCGTTCAATCTTAACGCTAATTACACGCTGCAATATGGCCGCCGCGAACGTGTTCATGTATATACATTGTATACATCTAACTGTATACATATGTATATTGCGTGTACGTTGTACGAACGAACGTACGTCCATTTTCTTGTTTATTTTATTATAATTATTTGTCAACAACCCGGTGAAGCACGCTTATAATAAACGTACGTACGTAACGCGCGAATGTGTTACCCTGTACGTTACAAGTTATACGTCTATATCTGAACCGTCTGGCAAAACTCATGTGTAATTTGCTTTTTTCGAAAGCCGCAGCGCTGTTTGTATTACCTCATGCACGGGATTGGATGTGGTAATTAAATCGCCGCTGAAGACAAAATTCAACAATATTTTTTACGCTTTATATATTTTTCGGATATACTAATAAGAAAAATTACATTCAAGGGTCGATATTTATAGGAAAAATTATTTTGTTGGGAATTTAAAAATTCAGCTTATTTCGATTTTTCATTCTCTTACGGGGAACGCGATTGTATGTGGTTATTTTTCGGTCCAAGAATTTTAGTTCTCAAGGATACGAAGAGAAAAAAAACAAAACAAATAGGTAACTTCTGGAAGTGCACATTCGTTAATTTTTAAGATCAATCCCGGTTGCTGATAATTCTAATAAAGGTTTTTCTAATTAAATTTTTTCCGGCAGTTTGCGTACGAGAAAAAAAAAAAACAGAAAAAATGAAAGAAAAGTGGAATGAATTGGAGAGGCAGGAGAGAGAAGAAGAAAAAAACAGGCCATTTATATGTATATCATTATAAATATATAGATAAAGGAAGTCGAATAATTTTTCCCACGAGCTGTCGAGAGATTCGAATGAAATCTGGACTGATCCAGATGAGCTGCTGCTTCCATCGAAAGAATGTTTCGGTTTTATACCTTTCCCATATTTCCAATTCCATTTCAATTCCGATTTTCCTTCTTTTGTTTTTCTTTTTTATTTTCACCTCTCGTGTATAGTTTCATCATATTTCCGTACATATTTCATTAGATATATTTGTAGGTATTATAGAAAAAAAAAATACTACGTGTGCAATTATCCCTATTAGATGTTTTTTTTTTTCTACTTGTTTTTTTCCTGCGTACCTATAATTTTCGCTCTTTGTTTTCTACCCTTTTTAATCTCCCTTTTTATTTTTTATTTTTTTTTATATTCTGATCGCTCTCCCAAACCACCCCTGACAAATTTTCGGGAGCGTATAACGCTTGACTGGAAATAAAAGTGAGCGAGTAACTGCGTAAAGTTTGATCAGATTTTTCGGTGGACGGAAGATGTTTATCGAAAATTTTTCGCCCCCTTCGCACCATGTCCCGCTCTCGTACTTTTTGAAAAAAATAAAAAAGAATTCCTCAATCATTTCGTTTTCATCCGAACAAAAGCTTTGAAGTCCTTTTCTTCACATCCCGAAACCATATTCGATGGTCCGCGCGCGATTTTGCGGTCCGGACTGGAATCACAGTCTGTATATACCCGCCGAACGTTTGGGTCATTATTACGGATACATATATACATGTGTGTAGATATTTTCTATATCGTACTTTACACGGATATATATATATACATATATAGCGTAATATACAGAACTATATGTATATACGAATTTCGAACGTTAAACGCCATCATCCATTCATACCGCGGGTGCGCATCGGTAATTCTCGGCGTAGAATTCATTGAACGTGGATAAAAAATATGTACCAGGTCAGTGAGCAGGATTCAGAACCACAGCACCAGAATCTAGAATCCCGAGAGCTTGTTGCCGAGAGTTTTAGTTTGAACGAAGGCCTCCGTATTGTTGCCTCGGAGATTTGCTACTCAAATAAAAATGCGTACACGTTGGTATAATGTACAAATGAATTGTTTCTACATTGTAAAACTGACATTTTTTTTTATTTCGAATACAAAATTTCGAACAAAAAAAAAAGGGACGACTGAACGCTTCGAATCACTGTCGAAAAATATAACGTCTGCAATATAGCGTCCCTCCCCCTCCCCCTTCCACCCCCCTTACCCTGACCTATTTTCCAGAGGTGAAGAATGGGAGAAACTTAATTCGCTATTTGCTTCTTTCGCAGCTTTATATTTGTTCAAACTGAAAATTATATGCATGTCAAATTTCGTGATTTGGGATTTTAGAAATAAATTAGGGGGAAAAAAAATTCTTTGTCGTATTTTTGAATTGTTTAGGATATCAGGAAAATTTCGTTTTGTTGGAACAGTGTATTTTCAGATTGTGTATCGGCTCCATACGAGCATATCCCGCGGTAGAATTTCAATCAGTCGCAAGGGATTGGATGTAAGGGGAAAAAGACAGTTGGAAGTATTAACGGATTTCTTATTCCATTCCCTAAGCGCACACATACCCTTACCTGCGGATAACGCGACGCCTTGAAGAACACAAAGTCGAAATCCTACGGTACAGTGTTCGCGGGCATACAGTAGCAGCAGTTGCGGAAATGAGAACAACGAAAGAGACAGAAGGAAAAAACAAAAAATTAAAGGATCCGAACAGACGCAGGAGGTCCAAAGAACATTATGTGTAAGCAGGATAATAAAAGGAGACCCGAAATAAAAAGGATGAAAATCGGTTCCAAATCCCTTTTCACAAAGCTGGGGATATGAAGCTGAAAAAATTTTTTTCGCCAAACTGTGGATACCATTAGAATATTTGTTAAGGCTGCAACATACATCGTGATCCAAATTTTTAGCATCAAAAAAGTCTCATCCCGAAAATCAACGCCCGAAGATTACGTGGGAAAAAGAAAAAACAAACACTTGAGAAAATTTCAGCTAGACATAAAGTGCAGAATTATTTTATAGAATCGAAGAAGATATAAGATATGGAGGAAACGGCATGAAAAATCTAGAATTTAAGATTATTCTAAAAATTCCCAAAATTCTTGGGGTCTTGAAATAGTTTTTGTTCAGCTATGTATAGATCGATTCAGCATCGATATCTGCATTGTTGAAATTAAGAAGTAAAACTCAAAAATCGCCATCCTTTTAATCCATACACATAAATTATCTTTCATTTACAACCTCCTGCCCTAAAGTACCTGAAAAAGATATATCACGAGATTGAGGACATTCCGACGTATCTGTATATTACTATGACGTTATAGCGTGGCTGTTCGTCGTTTGGCCACCGCGGTATCTCCTTTATAAGGGCATGGCTAAGGCGATAGCCTGGTGACCCTCGGATGAGGTCTGTAAAATATAGGGAGAATAGGTCATCTGGGGGTCACGAAGAGAATGTCCTGGAGGATCGAAGGAAGTAAAAAGAGTTGCGAAGAAAAATGTAGGTAGGTACGTATAGTTATAGGTATACTCGTACAAGTGCAGGAAGGGTATTGCAGCTGCAATTGGGATGAAGGAAGAATAAAGCACATAAGCTTTTTCCCACTGCAGGAGATCTTCAGTATCTGAAAACAATAACAATCGATAGTTCACCAATCTCTATATCTCCTTAGGTGCCCAACTAGGTATACATAGGTATATATCATATGGAGTCCTGCAGTGTCCCGCGAGTCGCTTCGGAGCGTTGAAACACGGAAAATTTTCAAAAGATTCTCTCAGGCAGCTGCTTCGCCAGTAGTAACTGCACTCGAAACTTCTTCCGCGGCGATGCAGTGAAGACCAACAAACTAAAAAATAAAATAAAAACAAAAAATAAAATAAAACAGCTAACAAAGAAAAAAAAAGAAGCTCTTTCCATGCAAAGTGCGGATCGCCGTCTATGATCATACCGAGCTTTGTATATAAGGGACGGCTGAAAAGCAAAAAAAGGAAATAAAAAGTAAAAGAAACTTATATACCTACACAGAGCTTTTTCAGCTATATGGGGGATGAAAAATGAATACTATACGTTGAAATAAAAATAAAAAAAATTGCAAGTATAGACGAGAGGTTGTGCAAATATTGATTTTTGCGAAAAATGTATATATGAAAAATTTGAGAACATTTATTAATATAGTAGGTATATGGGAAAGAAAAAAAAAAAGATTGAAAATCTTTTCCACGACCTTGCGCTGAAAAGCAATTGCTCAACCCTTGGGCGTTCCGTACGTTTTAACATGGTATATATCTGAAAGTAATATTACATTATACGTGTACACGTTGAACTTTGTAAGATTGTAGGTTTCGGAATCAGATTTCAATATTTCATCTCCGATTCCGAGAACACGAAATTCTGTTTGACTTAGGGTCCTCTGATTCTTCCCTTAGGTTTTGCAGTGCCGAATCTGTTTCTCATCTCATCAAGTTCAGCTTCTCTCCACGACCCTTCGGCAGAAAAGGGGTAGCTAAAGATCCAAGAATTCTTGTAGCTCTATACTCTCAGCTCAACGTCATCGTCGTCGTCGTCGTCCTCGAAAAGTCTTAATACGAGTTAGCTGATGCGAATATTTCCTCAATTCGTTATATTACGAGAAAATCTACCGCAATTTTCTTCCTCTCATATACGCATCAGGTATATATACCTTTTATATACATATATGTACGTGTGTACATATACGTATAGTTCTTATACAGTAAACGAGATAGACAGACACGCGCTTATTCCGGTTCTCAGCGACCCGGGGGGCAACGAGGACCCTCAGAACGATATGAGGTCGAACTCTGGACCAGAGTTAACAACGAACCATTTCGTGCGGCTACCTACCATTTCTCCAGATATCCTGGCACTACGCCCGAGGGATACAAAATTCTGTGTACACATATCTATATTTCTCTGATACCGTGTACGCTGCGCAGCTTTAATCATCCAACTGCAACGATCTTTCTCCGAACCTGTAATACTGGGATATGAAAATCGAAAGAATATTCGAAAACTTTGTCCAAGGATTCTAGTTGTCCAGTTTTTCCAGGTGCTTGATCATCGGACAGGGAGATCAGGGAAAAGAGTCGCTTCGACACGAGGACCTCAAGGACCTAGAAAAAAGAATGATAATTACGAACAAAAAAAATATCAAACGTTCTGTAAGCCGCTGATTTTTCTCTCCGTTGGAAATCGTGAAAGTTTTTATTTCACAATTCTCTATAATTTTTTCCCCGACAATTCGGTAGTGCAAATTAAATACAGTTGCAAACCGGTATTAGTATGTTGATGAAACAAGTGATCATTGCGAAATGTTGATCAACGGCAAACAGCGTGCTGACGATGACAGTAAAGATAATTACGAAATCGACACGTTGGTGAAGGTGGATGTGACAATACGTATAACGCATACGAATGATGTTCGCTTGTTCAAAATAACACGTGATAATATTTGAAATTCATTAAAATGTTGAAAAAATCCTATTCGCATCTTCACGTGCAGTGTTCGGACCAGGTGTAGTTAAACGGTAGGGGAAAAAAAGTAATAATTCGTAAAGAAAGAAAGTAAAAAAAAAAGAAGCCAAGAAATAGGAAACAATGTGCAGGGTAATTTAACAAATTGTTCTATACATATTAACACATACCAGATTTGAACGAAGTGCAGGTGTATAAGGTATATAGGTGCAGCGCAAATGGGTATGTACGCGGGCCATCTGCAGGGTGGTTATTTGCCAAATAATCCCGTATTCAGTAAACACTTGACGCAGTAATACATTGATCACTCGCCACCGGGATCAACGTGGAGCTTTTAAACATCGCCATTGGCTAAGCCGCGAGCTTGCATCCCACGTGATACGGGCTTACGTATAAACTGCCCTTAATTCTGAAATTCCGTGAAAAAGTTTTGACATGAGAAAAAAAAAAAAAATTGAAAAACAGAGAGAGAGAAAGAGAACGAACGAAGAATAAATTGGTTCGGGTAAAGCCTGGGCCCGCAGTTGTCGTCAAGAGCAAATTAGAATTACAGTTTATACCGATTCATAATTTTTCCAAGTTTCATTCTTCATTTTTCTTTTTTTTTTTTTTTGCCATTTTTCTTTTTTTCTTTTCTGCGACACATGTTGGCGACGCACTTAACATATTTTTATATGGTTGATAAAGTAACGTCAATTTTCCGTAGGTTTAAACCAGTAGGTTGAATTTAAAAGGACAATATATATTCGGTTAAAGGTTAGATTACCGCGGGGTGCGAAGCCCCTTCGAATTTGTATAGGGGTGAAAAATTACTTGGAAAATTATTCCGGAACTGTAGTAGAGTGTAGGAGTCGCGTCGAGTCGAGTCGAGTTGCGCACCGCACATCGTATGTATTATACATTGTATACCTATATAACCTTCGGCGTCGGCGTCGGGGGCATCGTCGTCATGCGATGTACGAAAGACTAAACTTCGCAAAATTCGCTATGTCCAGGAAAACAGACGGATGGGGGGAGGGAGAAAAATAAAGGCGTTATATGCAGTACGCAGCGTAGAACGTTCGTGAAATGATCGTGGCGTCGCGTCGCATCGCATCGAATCCGACCATATCTCAGGGTGCAGGAATGCGATAAAAACTTGGAGAAAAAAATCACCTCGCGCTTCAACCGCACTATAGGTATGTAAGTTTGACTCTAATGCGCAATTACCTATGTAAAAACATGTAATATAGGTAACAAGCGACCAAGAATTTTGTACACTTCATGCTTATTCGAAATGAAATCGCAGAATAATTTCAACCTGAGATTCGTATTCGCAGAAGTCTCTTTTGAGAATGAATAAAAATAATTAAAGAAAGAAAAAAAAAAAAAAAAACTCCGAAATAAAATTAAACAACTTGAGCTTAATGATTCTTAGAAATTCATGAAATTAATATCCGCAAGCTTCTTATCAGATAAAAGCTTAGACGTCGGTTATAATTAGTTGACAAATTTTCGATACATCTAATCGGCTTTGAGTTGATGTTCATTTTGAAAATTTGATAGAGAGTAATAATAATAACGATTATATTTTGATTTCGAATACGCTGCCGGTAGAATAATTCTTGACAAATTATACTCGGATATTATTTATCTAATAATGCAGAAGCGTGAAATAAACGCAACGAAATTATGTTTTATTATATATGTTTTTTTAAATATTTTCTGCAGAAAGAATAGGTATTCATTTTGCACAGACTATTTACGCGCGCACTTTTACGTCCTTCTACCCTCTGCAGTAATATCCTCATAGTTGTGTTTAGCTATATAGCAATTTGACGTTCGACCCCGACTGGGTCTTACCTACATATCTCCATATACGTATAAATGTTTTCTGGTATACATATACGGGTTCAAATTTCACGCAGATTCTCTAGAAATGCACCTAGGAAATAGTATGAATTTCAGTTCGGCTCTTCTATACCTGTACTGCAGCTACACACACGGTCTAGTTAGCGATAAAATTTCATTCCTTTTCCCAGCATTGGTAAATATATATAATGTGCACATAGTTTTTACCGGGATACCCAGCTGCACCCTATGTACCGTACCTACGATAAAAAGTTTGTGTGTGTTTTTTTATTCTTCATTTATTCCTTTTATTGTTTTCATTCCTCGGTTACATTTTGTTAGCCACAAAAGGTGTAACAATCGCCACACCATATTCGCATCGTCCGTGCAGAAATGTAAAAAATATTATCAAGGTATTTTTGAAAATTCTTTAAATAAAATTCTTCGTCGACCTTATCAAGTATATAATACACCATAGATATGTACTCACAATCAGTCAATTCAGACGACAAGTTCGATCGTTCGCGCAAAATTTCACAAAATCATCGGTTGACAGCTGTCGATAAGATTGTAGAAATAGATTGAATATAGTTAGTTGAAATTCCATACCTACTTGCCGGATCGGTTGTTCATTTCGCAGTTTCCATTGGCTTGTATAGAAGCAATGGTAGACTTTTTTTTATTCCGGAGGTGTTTAAGAAAACGCGAACGAAATAAAACGAGAGAATTAAGGGTAGTTTAGTGCGTCTGTCGCACTGCATGATATCTAATTGAATCCACAGGCTGCAGGGGTGGGATGGGTGTGTAAAAAATATTTTCCAAAGTACATCGAGCGGGCTAAAGAAGTAAAAATATGTCACGTGACCTCGTTATTATATTTACGTTTTGTGAAACGCTTTCGCATCTCATCGTAGCATCGCTCGACAGCGGCAGCGGCGGCGGCGGCGATGGCGGCTCTAATTATAATGAAAGCTCGACAAGTTTATAACAGCCATCATCCCTTGACCTTCCTTTTTCCTCACCTCGTTATTATTGTGTAATGTTTAATTTAATTATTATTATTATTATCATTATCGTTACATCAAAGCCAGTTACTTTAAGCTCACCAGACAAAAATATTTGTATAATACGCACATACATTGCACGAGGGGTGTTTTTTCTTTTTTATTTTATTTTCTACTTTTTACTTCATGTTATATTTTCACTTTTTATGTTTCATACGTTTCAATTTTTAATCCTGGACGAATAAAAATGTCCGCACGTGCAGATAGTGACGATGTTGAAGATAAAATGGCGCCGGCAGCTGAGAAGTAGATGACGCAGAAAACAGCTGCAGGCTAACCTGATGGACCGAACGGTCAGTCAATAATCGAATTGACTATCGAAGGCTATTTGATCGATCGAACAGTTTTTTTTATCTTCCTACGCTCGTTTTCAACAAACTTTTCATAGAAGAGAATAAAAAAACTTAATAAATATATAAAATAAAATTCCCCCTCGCTCTGAAGTTGAAGACGAACCTGCGCGTATGTGTAATCCACATTTTTCAATTTGCACAGTGGCTACTTTGTACATATCATAAAACGTGATTTCACCTACCTATATCTGTACAGAGCTACTCGGCTCATCTACGGCTAGAAATAGGAGGAAAAGGGAGGGCGAGGGGGGAAGGGGGGATGCGGCGTAGAGGGTGGTAAAGGTAAAGTTTTGAGAGGCAGTTTTGTACCCTAGAGTACAAACAGCCTCTAATCAACTGCTCCGTCATGTTCTACTTTCTAGATTCTCCCGGTAAAATGATGTACATATACATATATATATATATACGGACATACATATACGTATATATAATACATGGGCGAGAAACGAAGGTAGAGAGGTGGATACCAAGTAGCAGCAGAGGCAGGCAATCGTGGCGACCTGCAACGGGGTAGCCAGCAGCAAACCGGCTTCTATACGCCGGGCAAATAACTTGTTTAAATAAAATCAAGCTGAACATGGGGCGGGAATTTAAAATATAGAGCAAGAAAGAGAAGACGGGATATACACGTGCTGTGTACATGTAACAAGGAAAAAAGCAAAAAACTAAATACAAATAGAAACGAATTTTACTGCCGGCTAGATAAAGGCGTACAGCGTGTGTGTGTGTAGTGCAGAGCGAAGTACGTGAAAGCCGAAAATTTATTCACCTTAAAATCCAACCTGGGTAGCTATAAAATTTTCGACCGACACGTAACTACGGAATCTGAATGCGAATAATGAAGAAGGTGATAATTTTTGGAATAAGACCAGTTTTTTTTTCTCTTATTTTTTTAATTTTTGACCGAATGATGAAAAGCAAAAAATTCTGATCGAAAGCAAATACAAATATTAATACATAGAGAGACAAATAAAAGCTTTTGATTTGGAAACTTTTTTTTTTTATATAAATTTGCTACAGTTGACGGAGCGTTTACCGATGATATAAACCGCGAATGGACTGTAGGAATAGAAATGAGCAAAGTACGCGTCAGGGCGCGGTCGAGAAAAGGAGAGAGAGAGAGAGAGAGGTGGTAGGGAGTCAGAGGAGTGCGGATAAAAGGGGGTTGGATAAAACGTCCCACTCGAATGAGGCGAAACTTTGATGAATTTTAAATCGTCGTTCCTAATGGAAGTGGGACAGGGACTGATGCAGCAGAGCTTTACAAAGACGGATTTGGGTCGGCCCATTGGTCGTCCCTTGAGCCGTTTCTTAGGAGGGTTGGTTTCTTTTGAGGACATTGCCAGTCTCATTTCACCTACACAGTAAAGGAAGCTAATTTTATTAGGTCGATTTTTTCCCGACCGGTTGCCGCGCTCCGCTCCTTACTTCATGAGTATGGCAAAAGGAAATCCAACGTTACCTTCCATATACATACACATATAAAACGGAATATCTTCCGGAAGCTGAAGTGGCTGGAAGCTAAGCATGAAAGCTGAGCCAAACCACAGTCAATACCTTCGAGTGCGACTTAGTTAACCATCCCCTACCAACCACATCTGATCCTCCCTTTATATTCAATGAATTTGAATAATGGAAGCCCTGATAATTCCCAGCTTTCAGCAGTGAACATGATCAACGTCTCACCCCTCTTTCCCTTTTCTTCCTTCACTTTCGAGAAAATCACGCCTGAATCTCGTCAGTTTGTTCGTCTAGCCACGTGATTGATATTCGTGAAAAAAAAATTGTTTTTCATACATTTTTATATTCGGTTAAAACAAAAACTTGCCGATGGAAAAGAAAAAAAAACTCTCGAATGAGATGGTTTATAGTGATATATTTTTTTTTTACTCCAATTCTGGGAAGATCGTGAGAATTATTAAATGCATCAGTTGATTGAAGAGCTACTGCACCGCGCTGCGAGATGCACCGCATCTAATCAAATCTGTAGCTGGGAGGTTCGTAGATCAAAAGTGTAGACGAGGAGATTATACCCCAGAGCAAGTTGAGGGTAATGAATGATGGATTGAATACCAAATCAGTTATGCAGACTGCACTATTATGAGATGATGTATATAAGCGTTACGAACATGTGCATTACTCAAACGTGCATGATTATCGAGCAAAAAAAAATATTTTTTGGAGTGTGGAATTTTTTTGAAAAAATCAAATTCAACGTAGGAACGATTTTTAATTTTTGATAGATCAGTGGCGGATTATCGTTCCGATTCTCTTCTTCTCGTTATTTTATTTCTTCGAATTTTTTTTCAAATTTTCAATTTTTAATCTTTCATTTCCGAGCAAACCCGGTGAGCAGTTCACCCCTTTGGTGTATTTCCAGTTTTTAATCAAGAAGACACTCTCATTATCCGTGTGGCGTATCTCCGCGTGACCCTTGTTAACGCCGCAGGCACGTAGCGAGATTCTAATTGGATTTGAAATGACTGAAGGTATCTGTAACATTGCAGCTGTAACAGCAGTTTCATAAAAGACTGCAACTAACGACAACAAAACACAGCCAAAACAAGCCGATGGCGGAAGTATAAAGTAACTCCGCGTAAATCTATATCGAATGAAAACTGTTTTTATAAATAATTAAAGAGTACCGCGAGACGGAATGAAAAGAAATCCTTTCGAGTATTTTCTTTCTTTTCTAATTTTCCTTTTATTTTTCCTTTTTTTTCATTTTCTCCACCTTCCCGCATGGGGAATTGAAACAAAAAGTAAGAGAAAATAAATGGATGAATGAAAACGGTTAAATACTGCAGGTTTCTTAACACCCCGTTGAAGTAGAGAAAGTTTGACGCGGCTCTAATTCATCTTGACTTTTTATATTCATCCTCTACCACTCTCTCCATAGATTATCCTCGAGTTATACAATATATAGGAAAACGAAACGCGGTATGAGTACCACTGTCCCGGTGTAATAACTATAAGTAATTATCCGTCAAGTTCTTAAGCGAGTTCACCGCACCGGTGGCCAGCATCGTTGAAGGTAGAACTTTGAATAAATTCTTCAAATTGTCTGGAGCCAAGAAACTAATATTTCTCACAGCGTACGGGCACGGGGTGTCCCTCTTCCGTTTCACTCTCTACCCCGCAAACTTTTCTCTTTTTCCACCCCTAGCTAGCTCGCTCTCGTTTCTCGGCGACGCTCCTTCAACCCCGTCCTACTATAGGTCAATACCTATCCAGCCATCGTTCACCATTTTATTGGCTTTTCTGCGGCGAACAGATGCAATTAATTGTAAGTGGATCAAGTCAAACTGGCAAACGTTGTCCGGGTGTTGTCCCCCACTACCCGAACCACCACCACTATTACCATCGCACCACCACAACTGTAACCAAAATTCTTAACGAGAATTTTCGAGCTACTTCAAGCGCGAAGACCCAACGGAAGAGCTGTTAGCTGAAACTGCAGCAGTCGAGCTAGTTTACACTTTTTATTTTTTATTTATATTTTTTTTCTTCTTTTTTTTTTCGATT
The DNA here is from genome assembly GCA_963932425.1 of Athalia cordata. Lineage (NCBI taxonomy): Eukaryota > Metazoa > Arthropoda > Insecta > Hymenoptera > Athaliidae > Athalia > Athalia cordata. Next base: position 7,374,965 of record OZ010627.1, read on the forward strand.
TATCCGGCTGCACTTTCTGTATTGACCGGAGTGCGACCAACCGATTGGCTTATTCTCCTCCAGCTTCTAACGGGGTGAAACCACCCCGGAAACCCCTTTTACTCTACTTCCTGCTTTTTCCATCTTTCATCGTACGTTCTATATAATAACTGCAGACGTCTGTGTCCATCGGAAAAACTCCTCAGACATGTAGTTTTACACTGTAGGCACTTCAACACGAAGGATTCACTGTGCCATTCGATACTCGTTCGATCGTTTCTACTGCAGAAAAAAAAAAGAAAAAATTTATTTCCCAAAAACTGGAAGAAACTTTTCCTTCTTTCTTTTTTTTCTATTCTTTTCCGATTCGAATTACCGAGATAGATATAAAATGAAAAATAAAAAAAGGAAATACAAAGAAGGGGTGGAGAAAAAAACGGCTTAGAGAAACAAATTTTTTGGAACGCCCGCGATTCACCGATAGAAAGTGAAGGGTTATTACGGGGCTTCCAAAAAGGGTTAGTATATATCTAGACCAGAGTCCCTTTTGTGAGCGTATGTAAGAGAAGGCCTGAGGAACGGGGGAGGGCAGAAGGGGCTATACTGGGACTTTCGGGGGGATGCTTTTACGAAGTCTAAAATGTTTTTCTATTGGCGGTTGTCCCGGTGCCCAATATCTATGCTAATCCGAGCAGGTTCTTCGCGGTAGACGTCATGTCCCCGGGTTCTACTCTGCTCAGCTGCTTTACGGGCAAGGCAAACGCGTCATTTGAGCGAGGATTCTTTTTATCTTCTTTCATCTTATTTTTACTATGTTTTTCTTCTTTTTTTTTTTTAGGATGGATTCGAGAATATAGCGTATATGGGGTAAGGTCCTTGGAAAACGGGAGAGATGATCGCTCCAAAATCCATTAAAGTAGGATTATCAAAAATCAAATCTCGTCTTCGGGGATCACAGTTATACGCAAAAACAATATGTACGTACGATGATTGCGAGAATAATTCACTTAGGTTGTTCAAATTCGGTTTGTCAATTTTCGTCCGCATCGCTGCGGGACAGGTCAACAACACGGAATTCGTGGAATGTCCCATACACGGTTGATATTACTCGATAATTTGTGAGCGCTGATCGGTTATCCAGCAGATATTCATGGTATGTTCGTAAACGATCACATACGATATGCGTGGTATATCCTATGATGCACATGTTTAATATACACGTTCATGATCCCATACGTTATACATAACTGTATATGTACATGTGGAGTGCGCTATATCATATTATGAGCATATGCTTGTTAATCTCTATAGTTGACCACGTTGAAATTTATGGCGAACAAACTCGCGTAGGGTTGCACAAGGGGGTGTGTTTGTCGATTTTGGTAGCACATCGTGTGGGAGTAACCTGCAGTACTAGCTGCATGTAATACGAATAGATGTAGGTATGTAAGTTTTAGTTGCCAGATATGTGTACGTATGTGGGTGTGTGTGATATATACCGTGTTCATAATTACGCGACTTTCATCGTGCAGTAATTTTGTTGCTGACGTCAACGCTGCATTGCTATGTAGTGGCTACAATGGAAAACTGATTAAACTACAACAACGTAAGTTCCTACGCTACCAGCTACTACCCCTTTCTACCTAACCTACGGTTCCTCTAGCGAAGCAAATTACGTGTTTGAGATGTAGGCATTTCAGCGACTAACTAAATCAACGCTACTATGCACCGCGATGTTCCACCAACCCCTTTAACCTACCGCAAATAATGCACACAATCAAAACATGTATGCGGAGAGACGCGAACGAAGTATAAACTTTTCTGTAATTGTCACTTCAACTTACCCTTCTATCTAATTGTATTTCAATTCATCCATTTCACATTTCAACAAAATTTCGTACAGCGAAATTTTTTTTTGTTGAAGAAACAATTCCTATAAATTTATGAATCGAACAGCTCCTGCCTGTCGATGCGAATTATCAGATTTTTTTGAACAAGCAATAATTTTCTTATCGCTACACATTCGAATGGTAGAAACGAATGGAATTTATTTTAAATGTCATACTATTAGTTCGATAACGGTCTGCCTCATGTGCATTATTTTTACCCCTTCCGCTCTGGAGGGAGTTTCGTCGACGCCATGTTGTATGGAAATCGAACGACGTGCTACAGGTGTTTCCCACCCTAGTTTTAGTTCGCGAAAATGAATTCTAGCGGCGCTACAGGGTGGACAGATGGTGGCTCCTTTGCGAGTCGGATGAAAAAGTACAGTTGAAATAGTGTAAGGGAGTCGAGAATACGCGAAATCTTGAATAAGGGTCATTCGTGGTCTATCGCGCTTACTTAGCGTGGCTTTTAACGTGAGAATGTCTCAAGCCTCGATGTGTCTCGAGTACTTCGTTTTACGCTCAAAGCGATTTCCATTTGAATTATTATTATTATTTTTCTTTTTCATTTATTTCGCGGAAGATATTCCACATTGAATTTATATTTTTCTTTGCTTCTCTATTCGAATGAACTTAAGAAAATAAAATGAAAAGAAAAAAACAAAACAAGTTATGAAAAAATGTTCTTTAACGAGATATTTCAAAGACCGTCACACGACGAGGTATATTACAGCGGAAGAAGTAGAAGAAGAGATGAAAAATTGGAGTCTTTGAATTTTCTTTATGAAATCAACGGTGGTGGGATATTATATCCGCATGTATATATAGATGTGGAGGAATTCATTGGCTGTGAGAAAAAAAAAAGGTGGGAAATATATATATAGGATTCTTTTTGAGGTGAATACTCGCGGCATCTGAGCTGCTACCAGAAAGCAATTTGAATTTCAAAGTCGAAGGAGTTTTCTATATAAGATTTCGACTGTTACGCGCTCAAGTGATAATCACATAGAAGAGGGAAATACTGCCGCGGCTTTTCGAAACTCGATCTCATTCCCGTTCAAAGTATCCGCCGAAAAACAATTTAGAAAATGGAATAAAAAAAATAAAAAAAAATAAAAAAAGGACTCCACGCATCCCTGCGAGAAAAAACTGAAAGGAATATCAAACGAGTTGAGTATTATTCAACAGTTTCGACAATTTTAAAACCTCGAGCCGAAGAAAAAGCGCTGGAAAAGAAGAGAAGAGAAGAAAAATAATGAAACAGAAAATGTCGAAATTCAAAAATTGGGAAAAACGGTTTGATTTTTTCACGATATATCGTGGTCAAGTATGAAAATGCATAATAAATGTATAGGTAGCTGTATATATCATTGGAAGTTTCGTGTTTCATATTATTGTTACTATTTTTTTTTTTTTTATTATTATTCAAATGAAAGCACGGAGCGATTGAGATATATTTTATTCAGAGCACGTGACGCGTGCGAACTGCAGCAGTATACCAACTGACGTTGGAATGACCGAGCAACGGACATGCGGACATAGAGACGGACGCGCTGGGCGCAGAACCATAGAACTGTAGACGAAGCCGGTTTACATATAGAACATTGAATTCTACAAGGGTTGAAAACCGACGTACCGCCACATAAGCCCTAACACAATGAAGAGCAACGCGCGTGTGCATTTTGATTCCTATTTCTGCTTTTCAACGGTACATGGTGGTACGCGCTGTTGTAGAAATTGCATTATTTATGCGATGAAAAATATGTGTTATTCTTGACGTCCAACGACTTCTTCTGTTCCGCGCTTCGATATTCTATGACTAATTTTTTCTCACTCCCTTTTCCGTTTTTTATTCATTTTTTGTATTTAATTAATAATTTTTTTATTTGATTAAACATAGTTTATCGGATGTCTAGATTGTACTTTTCTATTCGTGCAGTGCTATATTGAAAATGAATACATGGGCGCATAGATGTGTCGTGTATATAAGTTGAATACCTGTATAAGTACGAACAAGTAAATAATATATATGTATATACTTGTATGTATTATATACGTCAGGATATACATAGTACAGCTGCTCGTCGTTCGCAGGAAGTTAAATTGCGTCGCGCCCCCATTGCAGGGGATGGGAGCATCACACAGAGATTTCTGTATAGTACATAGTTTGGATATGTATATGCATAGATGTATAATATACATGAACCCATGTACATATGAGGTATAACTATACGTATACTCAATATACATTGAAAAGTTCTTCTCCCGATCGATGGCATCTGTGACTGACATGTCGTAACGACCGAACTCATTAGTTGGCGATCTGCGCGTATTTACATTCAACTATCGGTATGCATATTATACATAAGGTATTTATATACAATATGTATGATATACGTATGGCTGGAATAATCCTCTCCAATATACTACACATCGCCTCTCGTATCATTAGGATACAGTGATAGGGGAATTAGGAACATCGCAAAAGACATCTTTAATTTTTCCAAGAACTTGGAAAAGTGGGTGTTGATACTTATTTTCCAATGACATATGTGTTCAACTTCATTGCAATGGTATTGGAGCTCTCGCGGGCTTATGTCGTGCGGTGTTAATCTGACGATCGGTTTGTTGTGACTTTGATTCGTTCGTCGTGATTTCAGTCGCCTGAATGTCAATTATCGAGGGCAAAGGGGATTGGAAATTGGAAATTGGTAGAATTTGCTTGATCGGCGACGAAAGATATTACACATGTACGATTAGATGTTTTCAGATGATCAAAGAGCACGGAATAGATGTTCTCTACTCTGATCTCTTATCGATTTCCAACGTGGTACTGTTCTCACATTCTCTTTATCTATAGCGCAAACCCTTTGGGTGATCCTTCCTGCGAATTCTCTTTCTCACTTCGTTGTGCAAGGCCTATGGGGACAACAGCTGGTCTGGACTTACACAACTGAGCTACATATATGTATATAGTGTATGTATATATGTACGTAACACATACATATATGTGACACACGGGGCTCGTTTGCGAGTTGGCCGACGTGACGAAGGTTCAAAGAGGATGTCATCCTCGGCTAGGCACACTTTCCCATCCCAAATACCCCGCAGCTTCCTCTTACTACTCCCCGATTCTCTCATCTCTCTTTTGCTCTGTTCCCTTTTTCTCTTACTCCTTCCTTCATCTTTCCTTTTCCCTTTTCCAGCCCGTCGAAGTTGGAAAGTTGTAACGTTTTCCGTGAATATTGGCAGCTTCGAAAAGTCCCGCGGGGTATGAGGGGGTGAGAATATATCCTTATATTAAAACAGTCGTGGCGTTCACCGAAGCTGCAAAGTCGAAGTAGCGAACGGTCTGATGACGAAGGGTATGCATAAAATTTCAAATATAATACTCCATATTCAACGATTCAACAACTCTCCACGCTTCTACGAACTTCTGATTAGGAAATTGGAAACCTCATTATGATGCGACAATTTCCGACCATTAGCCGGGTGTTACTCTTTGGTAGAAAGCCTTCATTGATTTTGTTTCAAACCAAACCTTGCTTAGATTAGGATTATTCTATGAAAAGCATGAATTAGAATACCGGGAGAGGATGGTTTGTCGATGTCAATGGTCTGGAAGGTTCAAAAAAATCAAAATACAACAATTCGCAAGGCTTTCATAGTGTTCTCTGGTTTGTTTGACAGTTGTGTACAGTCGTTAAAATAAAGATTACCATATTCCACCAGCTGCAGATAGCCGGATCGATAAAACGTCATACATTCGAACGGCTAATGCTTGGAGAGAAATGATTGACCCATTTACCTTCATTCGTACCTTCCCAATCCACCGTGGTGTTGATGTCGAGTGATACTGTTGATTGGAAATGGATGTTTCTGGATTTCCAATGCACCGTTCGATGAGTCTGCCGCCTCCCAGCTGTCGGTATCCTCTGGAGTGAGCCACCCACGACTGAACCTGGTGCTGGTCTGGCAACGGAGTATCCGTCGTTGTTCGTTCAGACCGTGTGGGGTCGCTTTTGGAACTTGGATTCACGGCATAACAGAATACTTCATGAACCGACTTGGACACTAAAACACACAACATGGCCGCCTAGTGTACTTGCTTGCGGGGATGTCATGTTGAATTCGTTGTCACTGGAGTTGTTCACTAAAATTTCATAATTTTTATACATTTTTACATAATTTAGATCGATAGTTGTTTGTATTGTGATGATGTCCGGGTTGTTTGTGTTCATGTGATACGCGTGGGTTCTTCGATAGACCAAATATTATAACCTCGGAGCGTTTATCGAATTGTCAAAGTGGTGAGTGATTCTGTCTGTCTCTGTGCTTATACCCATACCATACTGTCTAGAGTCTCCGTCTCGTTTTAACGCTTGCTCATATCGTCCCTCTGAAAATTCAAACTCTAACTTATACCTTGCAAAAAATAACACCGCCAATCGACCTTCATTTGTTTTGGATTTTTATCAATTTGATTGGCCATCACGTGTTGCTATGGCAACATTTCACAGTTGCTCATCGTTTGTCATAGTTTTGCTATTATTTTCGAAGCATCTCACCCTTCATCTTCTCCAATCACTTCGATCGCTGATGCTGTTTTTTTCATTCAATTCAATTGTCCTCCGAAATCTCTCTACTATTATGTACTCTGTGCTTGTTGTTCTTTTTCACCACGAGGATGAAAATCGTAATACGAAACTTGTTAGGATTTCGTAACCTCCTCTCTCTCCTTTTACATACAATAATTTCACCATATCCCTTCTCCTTCGTTTGATATTCGACCAACTGTTCACTATTTTCGAATAATCTCAACATTGTGACTAAATAATGGACTCAAAATTGTTTTACAACTAAACGTAGGGTGGAAAACCACCTGCCCATGTACAATAATTCTATCACTCAGTTATGAAAAACTTACAATCAATGTTTATTTTTGTCAAATGTCCATGAATGTGTACATTGATTTCGCCATCACTTTCATGTATCGAATTTTCACTGTCGGGTACAAGTACAAAATGATTAATCGCCCTCACAGTTGGATTGCAATCGAATTAACATCGATGAATAGTTTTAATCTTTTTCCAGATGCTTCACCTGAAAAATATTACCGATTTCTCATCTGATAGTGTAATTAATGGAACTCACAGTCAGTTCCGTTGCGAGTCATAATTATTTCCAAACATTATCTAACCAGAAGACACATTTGCAATGATTCATTTCTTGAATCACCCGCAAAGATAAAGAGAGAGTAGACCTTGGATGATGTATTTTTCAATCGACTTCTATAGATTTGTACTCTTCCCTAATGTCTGATTTGTTTTTTTGTTACAGGAACCGAGAGAATTTGGTCTGATTCCAAAAGACGATTGGTACGTATTCTACATTTTTATTTAATGTGTTCTTATCCTTGCCAAAATTGCAGGTAACAATAAGATAATGACAAGTCGCTTAGGTACTGCCAAATAAATATGATTCATTTGTATTCTAAACTGCACTGAAAGATGCAAGCAAAGACAGGACAATTGAAGTTCACTTTTGAAGTAATAAGTATCCCAAAATTCTGAAAGTTTGGAAACTGTTATGATGTCTGAAGCAAAAAATCCACCCTTCATGAAAACACCCTACCACACCGACCGTTCTCTATGTTTCCTCACCCTGATTTTCATCCCTCCTATGTTACCGATCGAGTCTACCCCCTGAGCTTGTCGGTAAACCATTCAAGGGTTGATTCAACCCCTAGTTTTCCAACTATCGAGCGAAACAAGGATTTCTGCATTCTGCAAGTTTGGTTACCGATCCAGCAACTGGATCTGAACCAACCCTTAGGAGTGCCGTCACGATATACCAGCTGCCAGAAATGTTACCACAAGTAGAGTAGGGGTGGGAAAGAATTTCAGATACGGCAGGAAAGATTTCCGTCGGAGAAAGTCGTTACCACCTAGTTGGCAATCGGCAAACTCAAGCTTCGAATAGTCGTAGGGGTGACTTTACAGATCGCAGAATGTCCAATTGAGGAACAAAAAAAAAGGTCATTCTGATTGTCTTCGATAACATTCGATAAACCTTATCCATGTTTTATCTCATCATTCTTCTCATCCGTTTTGTTCCAAATGGAATTTCAAATGTTTTGGGTAACCAAATCGATCGATATATCTGGTGTTCAAAAAGTTTCCGAACTTGAACGATTATTATTACATGAATCGGTATAAGTATAAGTCTAATATTTTGTGATGCTTTTATCAATTGTTCAATGCTGTTCAACGATTAACATTTTATTAAACTTTTGCTTCAACCAAGTCATGGTCCAAGTATATTATCGCATTGTAGCTATCTTGCGTTGACCTATGCCATTTTATGCGAATCTTACGTAAATTTCATCGATAATATACGTGCATGTATAATACGAATGTGTATAGTTATATGCTACCGCTAAACTCGCACGCGATATACTTTGAGCGAGAAAAAGAGAAAAAACTGAAACAAAAACAATGAAAGAAAAAAAAAGAAGTCTCTCTTCTCTTATTACCTCTCCTTGAATATTTTCGCTGTTATATTTAACTGCACATCAGTTCGTCGTCTGCCGCTTATGTAATCATTAAAGCCAGTCTATAACCAAAGCTCGCGCGTTTCTCCCATAGTTTATGTACTTACCCTCCTCAATAACTCGTCGAAATATTAAGGGTAGTTAAATCCGGGCCTCGATAATCATTCGCTGCTTTATAACCATATATCTACACGTTCAGCTGCCACTGTTTAATCATACGATACAACCACCACCTGCAGTAGGAATAAGCTGCGTAGAAATTCAAGTGAGTCGTAGCCTTTTCTTTGTATATTAAACATACATTGTATGCATAATAAGTTATAGTGAACATAAATCAATTGGAATTAACCGATTTAAATTTCGGTAAATACTTATATACATTGTAAGCTATGGTGCACAATATTCTAGAGCAAGAAACTTTAACCATCACCCTGAAGTCGGTCATTAAAATTGAAATCTTATTCAATTGTTTAATTACCAGGACCCAAATTTAACGGAGTATATTTTCAGTGGGGTACGGGGTCCATTAATTCCGTCGTTACGCGTTTGTGATCATTTTTAATTATATCCCTACGTCGGTTTGGTTAAAAAAATTTTATTCAATATTTGTATTTTTCTTTTTATGATGGATGTACAGATTGTACGTTTCCGATTATTTTTTTTTTTTTTATTGATTATCTTTTCCACTTTTTTCTTTTTATAAATTTTTTTCATGTACCATTATACGTATTACACGTCGGTATTCACTAATCCGGTAGCAGTGGCATGGGGATTGACTGACAGTTGCGTGACACGTGTCACCGAGCGTGAGAGGTCGCCTGCTGAGGGTACGTTCTGCGGTCTTTCGACTCCATCCATCCATCCATCCATTCATTGACCATATTCCAGTTTATACCAACGTACACCTTGAATTAAATTGAATGATCGATTCGAGTCAATTCGCATTTATACTTTTGACTAACTCATTTCACACGTGTACAGATAGCCGGCGGATATTCCGACTGCGAAATGGGGGACTTTTTGGACACCCTTTCATTTTAGCTTCACTTGGACTTGATGTGTATATTATGTAATATCGCAGATGTTAGATATTTATATACATATATATTTATTTATGTATATATGTATGCATGTGCTATGTATAGGAGATCGTGACTCTCGATAACCCCTTCATCCGTTGCTGGTTAAGAAATCCTTATCGAGTATCGACGCCCACCTCCTTCCGGTTTGGCTTTCAACTTAAAGTTGACTTAATTTAACGCCGCTCTTTTTTTTTTTGATGATACTCAGTCCCATCTCTTCCTCACTCTCGGATGCCGCATTCCTTGACCCGATATTCTAGATTTAAACAAGATTCTTATTCCGGCTGCCTTTTTCTTCTTCTTTCTCACGATTTAGTTACTTTTTTTCTCGTCGGTCGTTCTTTTCATCTCCACTTTTACTTTCTCTCCTTCGCTACTACGTATACGGAGTCTTCAAAATGGGCTTAACGAAATCCTGGATCCTTTGCTATCTTCACGGTTCTTTTTCTTTCTGTATACCTCATACCCACCTATGTACTCGGATACCACATTCAATACGTATGTAAGGACACGTTTCATTCGTCCTTCAAAAATGTCCTTTTTAACTATGAGCATGAGTATATGTGATTCCAGGCTTCCAAAAGCCATTCAGTTCCAAAAGCAGTTTAATTCTTAAAAACATAGTCAAAAAATGATGTATAATAATTTGTGTTTTTTTCCAAGCATCTCGAGTCACCGTAGTTATATATTGAAGATTTCGTTTATCGGTTGGGACGAGGGAAAGAAAAAGGAATTGGAGAAAGGAAAAAACGTTATACTCTTCATTGTATATTTAATCGTTACTTTCTTTTTCGTTCGTGATTATCATTAGCGTAAGAGTGTACACCGAGGTATACATGTATAGTACGTGTACATTTCGTAAATTGAAATGTCACTTGAGTTTCCCTTTAAATTGTACTTTTTGTTTTTTGTTCTCTTGTTTTTTTTTGACACGGGTGCAACTTACATTATGAATGTTGTACCGTTTGCGAGGGGTAATAGGGAAATTGGCAAAATCTGCTTTACGCCGCTCCCTCGTGAGACTAAAATGTCAATGGTACGAAATTCAACCTTCGTCTAATAAATAATTGGCATGAAGAATAACGTACCTAACGTGAATGTAGAGCGAATCGTCGAACGAATGAGAATAATAGTGGAGAGAATTGTCCTGTGGCAAAAGTAGGAACACCGTGAAATCGTTAAATTCCCAAGCTCTCTTTCCAATCGAAATCGTCACCAACACTCCTCGTACCTTGTCAACTCGTTTCTTGTCGATAGATTGTTCTGTATAGGAAAATATATTTATAGACACAATAGAAACGTCGATCCGATTTTATGGGGTAACAGCTACGGGTATATACGTATGTATATACGAAGGTTTTACTATAGCTAACATATAATACTCGAAAGGTATATTCTTTTTACGACCTGAGTAGGTACTTTGGTACAAATGCAGTGTGTACCTGCGCCGGTGTAACGTTACGTACTGGGAGCGACAACGAATTTCTTGCATCTTTTTCACCCTGATCTGAAGTTTCTTGAAAAGGTTATTTTATGTATTCGAAAAGTCATGCCATACCTATATGTATCTGTCTTGAAGGAAACTGCAGCTGGATGTCGAAGACTGTCTGGAGGAATTAGCGAATGGAAATTGACGATTTATTCTACCGTTTTTATCAGAGAATAAGAAATTACATTGGATGAAGAGCGTCGTACGGTGAGAAAACTAGGTTGCACGGAATGAAATCCCTGTACAATTCAACGAACGTATATTTGATGGGAAATAACGATAGAGAAAGATTTTATCTCTGAATTGAAAAAAAAAACAAAAAAAAAATGATAAAAATAAAATCAATGGAACCCCTGAAAAAGACGATGGAGAAATGAGAAGAAGAGTTAGAGAAAATAGGAGAAAAAAAGAGTTCTTGTATAGCGAGGATCGTCACCCCCAGGAAGCGATCCTTCGAATCAGAATCGAATCGGAAACAAATTAAATAAGGTCGAAACTAACTCGTTCGTCGTTCTATGGTCAATCCACTACCGGGTTAACATTGTTTCGACCTTTATCATTTTATACCGATAGAAACATCATTTCGTTGAGGAAAAAAAACGACGACTTTTGCCACTGCCAAAAACCAAATAGAAAAAAACTCCCTTCTACCAGACGATTGAAAATTGACGATTGAAAGTATATGACATAGAAATTCAATTGATCGTGGGGAATCCAACGAATTTTGATTTATTTTTTTCTACTTTTAGTAAAAAATAGCAGAAAATCTTCTGTAACTTTAGCGGTAGAATTCCAGCGCAGTTGGAAAATGCGAGATCAAGACAATGGTGGTAGAAAACGAGAGAACGAAAAAAAGTTGTTTCTCCTCACGTTTCGGGTAGGGAGAACTTGATTCCCTAGTGGAAGAGCTTCAGTCGCGCCTAATTAAAACGCTAGACTGTACACAGCCAGGAAAGCTCGTGCCGCTGGCCGTGCGGAGTAAGTCGTTTCTACATGTACGTATATAATGTATATGTATACATACAAATATATAGGATAGATATGGGGTATGGTCGCTGCTGTTATATGCGCTATATCTTCTTTTGGTGTCTGTCACGCTGCTGCGTCCACGGAAGAGAAGCTATGTAGCTGGTTCTTTCCATCTCTCAAGTTAGCCAGCTATATGTTAGAAAAAGAACAACAGAGAAGGAGAGTAGGAGGAGCACGCTTTATATCTAGGTCAACCGTGAAATTATGAAGCTAACAAGTGTTTTAAGAATTTCTCTAGTGTTTCGCTCTTCATATTCTCTTTCTCTCTTTTTTCTCTAGCTCTTTCTTTGTCTTTCTATTACTCTCTCTCTCTCTCCGTAGGCACTTTCGTTGTGTTCCCGCGGGGAATTTTTATATACACAGCTCCCCTATACACTGTCGCATTTTCAACACTCATTTTATTTTATTTTATTTTATTTCATTTTATTTTTATTTTTTTATACATTTTTTTTTTCGTCTTTTTAATTCTTTCTTTCTTTTTTTTTTGACATCCATTTGTTCTTCCTGCTCTTTGTCTATTTATAACACATATTCTCTTTTCTACTCCTTTAGCAGCAGCGGGCAGCTTTTCTTATTTTTTACCTCGTTACTCCATTTGGACACCTGGCGCTCATTCATTTTGTTTTTTTCTTTCATTTTTATTTCTTAATTATTATTTTTTTTTTTTTCGACTTCTGTCTCTCGACGTTATTCACACCGTGAATGTAAAACAACTTTACCACTTTCCTGGAATATGAATTCATAATTTTTGTATTTATTAAAAAAAACAAAAAATTTTGTTAGCCTCCAACTTACTTGATACGTTACGACCGATGTAATTTTGGAAAATGTGAAGGAAGGAGAAATCTTTTAAACAAATGATTTTGATCGAACACTTTAATTAAACGATTTCCTTCATTTTTTTATTTTTTCTCTTCACGAACGAACATATATAATTCATCTCAACCACTTCGTGGTTAATTTTTTCTTTTTTTTTCTTTTTCTCGTGTAAATGTCGTAAAGTCATTAACGAGAGTGCATTGCACCTATACATATAGTAAAGTATATATGTAACTCGGTATTGTAGTTTAATATTTTTTTTTGGTATACCTACCTATATGTAAGCACATCAGAAACGTTCAGTCGCGTCCGCCGGAGGCGAAGTTTCTCATGAAATTTGACCAAGTTTTAGAAATATTTTTCATGACATTTACGTCGCCGTCTCTTGGGCATCCCTTAATTAATTAGCGTAGGCGCAGAGCCCGGAAAACCGAGCTGCTGCTGAGTAGGGCGGGGATGAGGGGGGGGAAATTCCTCCGTTACTTGATTTCTTTGAATTCAGTTTATTATACTGGCCTCCGCCCGAAGAAACTCTTGCAGATAATTTCCAGGGATTGGAAATAAAATTTTACACAAGATCTTCGGGTATACATATACGTACTAAAATAACTTCTCAACTCTCGATCGATCTTTGTTAATTATCATTTTTCGGAGTTGAAATTCCATAAGACTAAATTCGAGGTATTTTACCTTTTACTCCACAGTTGTCTTTCCTTTTTTTTTCTTCTTCATCTTTTACGGAGCTCTGAATCGTCGGACTCGAATCGTCCTTGAACTCGAGTTTCAATCAGTCACAGGCTGTCTCTTAATTACTGCGTTGTTAAATATAAACATAAACTGGACGATGACGCGTTGTCGGGCGTCGGATTTCCTATCTCTGAATAATACGCGTCATCGTCACGATACCGTTCACACCGTTCGTATATCTGCGGAGCGATCCAAATCCCCTTCGAACCCCGCAGCCCCAAATTCATGGCCTGGACTAACCCAATTCCAACCTCGTTGACGTAACAAGATACAATTATGCCGTTTGTGTTTCGGTATCTCTCATTGACACCTTCGATTCAATTCCGTATATCGAGTAAACTGCAGGTGAATTCTTCGCGCTGACCGTTTCTCTCTTTTGTTTTCATCCAGCGAACTGCACCTGAAAAAAATCAAAGATTTTTCCCGCTTTATTAAACAATTATTCCATGATAGTTTGTCAGAAATTTATTTCTATCATTTATTAAATTGAATTAATTTAGCGTGATTTTAATTTTTTATTTTAAGATCGATCAGATGCATAGTAGGTTTGTCGGTCATTCGTATTGCGTGAGTTCTCGCGTGTATGGGGTCTTCGTCGTTTTGCATTGATATATATCAATTTCTATAGATCGATATAACAAGTGATCTGCATCGCGGGTCTGCTGCTAGGGTGTATATGAATTAAGGTTATATAGCTTCATTATACCTGCATGATTATTTCCGAACGCTATCTGTTTGACGACGTCATGTCATTCAGAGACTGTGCTCGTTACACCTCTGAACAACATATACATAAACCATGACCGTTATATTGACCACATGTGCAGTGATTTCTATGGAACGAATCCGTCATTGCGGCAGCAGCAGCAGCAGCAGCAGCAGCAGCAGGAATAGTGGCAGCGGGTATAGTGGGAGATGATTAAAGTCATTAAAGCTCAACCGTTGAGTGACGGGATTTCCCAACCCTCTACCACCCCCCACCCCCTCCTTGCTACAACCATCCCATCCCCATTCGCCCCCTCATTCGAACCCCCATTCACCTGCGACGTGGCATCGCTGCGTCCAATATATCGTCCCACTGATGAGGCAGGAAACTCTGCTGCTGCTGCTGCTGTTGCTACAGTGATCACTCGGTTCACCGGACATCACCGACGACTGCGGCAGGACTATGGGGATTGCTCAAAGTTTCAAAGTGGTGAGACGTTGCTGGAAAAGAATTCTGAAATCTGGAAAATGTGGTTTGCTAAATGACTTAATCAGTTAATATCCAGTTGCGGCTGTTGTATTCGTTTGACATTTTTCTTTCGATACTTTTTTTTGGTTTTCTTTTTCGTAAAATTCGAATGAACGAAAAGAAAATGCAGATGATTATATATACCAACTACGCATGAACAGCTGGCGCATATAATTTACATATCCCGCAAAACGCACGGGGCAAAAATTAATTTCATAATGAAGACAGGACTAAATTTTGCGGTGACAACATCCTGCACCGGTCTAATTGTACACCGGTTTCAAGAGACTCGGTAGAGTCTCGCGCCAAGTACATTAAAAGCGAACGGGACGACACAGAGTATATTTACTGCTACGGGAGCTCGAACGCGGAGTGGGGACTTTTATTTACACAAATATCTCCTAAATTATTAGCATTCCGGGAAATTTGGATGCACTTTTGTGATATAAATCGAGGAAGAGCTTTCATTTGAGCCTAATTTCAATTGAATCGATGGTCGGGAAGCTGAGATATGATAATTCTGCTACCCGTTTGCCGTCGTTTCGACGAATATTTTTTAAGCACCAACGTCGTCGTCATGATACCCTAACCGCTGCCAATATGAATGGGTAGAAAGGATCGTTACATTATTAGAATATATTTTTTGGACCGAACCCTGCGGAACGTGAGTTCTTATGTAGCGCCCGTAGATGGCAATAGGCAGCGACCACCATTACCGTATCCTAAGTCTATGTCTGCAGCCGTCACCGGGCGGGACGCCGTTTTTTCGAATCGCTATTCTTCCGTCCGTCATCCCGATGCTGAACGAACGTAACCAACAAATTCAAGCGCTGTGTGATTATCTTACTTTCTGGAGCTGTCATACCACCTGATTGAGACTTCTGAATCCGTTTGCTCAAATGTTATATTTGTATACTGTATTATACTCGATAGCTCCGCGGTGACAAATGAGGTTATGCCATAAATGAAGTTTCTTACTACTATTATAACGAATATACGTGAGCCTTAATATACGTATGCGATTACCAAGGATCGAAGCGTCGAAAGATTTGAAATCATTAACAATAAGTTAATCGTCGATTTAACCCAACAATGATTAAGGAAATCTGATCTATAATACGTGTTGGCGTCCCGAAAAATAAATTGTTTCATTTCACGCAGTGCGCAGACTAAAAAATTATACAGAAACGATTTTTCAGTTGTTGACAATAATTTTTGAAAAATACATATTTTTATAGAAAATTTAACGTTCAATTGTTGAAAGTATAAAAATTGAATCATAAAATACCAATAATTAAAAGAGAAGAAATTTTTGTTCAAAAAGTAGTGAAATCCCAACAAAGCACCATCGGTGCAAAAAACATCGCCAAGTTCATTAAATTCTTCGGGGAAAAAAGATCCAAATCAATCATGGTGCCAAGTACATGTAACTTCGTATCATGCATAGGATTACTAGAGAAGACTGGAATAAATATGTAACAAACCAAATTACCAATTGGAAGAATATAAAATTGGCAAAAAAATTAAGAAAAAAAATAAAATAAAATAAGAAAATGGAGGTAGTGGGACTTGGCGGGCTTTTTACGAAAAAGAAAATACAGAATTCTTGTATGGCAATATGACATTAGCCCGCCAAGGACCACGTACTCCATTTTCTTATTTTATTTTATTTTTTTTCTTAATTTTTTTGCCAATTTTATATTCTTCCAATTGGTAATTTGGTTTGTTACATATTTATTCCAGTCTTCTCTAGTAATCCTATGCATGATACGAAGTTACATGTACTTGGCACCATGATTGATTTGGATCTTTTTTCCCCGAAGAATTTAATGAACTTGGCGATGTTTTTTGCACCGATGGTTTAATTACACGATTCCCAGTCGGAATTACGGGCGCCTTCTGTTGCACGAGATTCTCGGTTTGAGTGATCCTCGATCCTAGTTTATTTTTGACGGTATATCGTAGTAGGACTGCTGATGCTGATGTTGCAAAGATGCGTGCTGTCGCCCAAAATTCAACCCCTATTTTCGCCGTCTCCGAAGTTCCGTCATCCCCCAATTCCCCGCAGGACTTATAGTTTTCGCGATAAATTCGCGACTCGAGTCAAACGACCGCAGGTGTCTGCTCCTTTTCTTCCCCCCTCCCCACCCCCTACTCAACATGCGACACGTACGGAATTTAGTTAATTATTAAACGGTCGAGAGAAACGCGGCCACTTCGGAAAAGTCAAAACGATCATTTGGACGAGATAATCAAGTTTGTTTTCTACATTACGACATTGTGAAACATGAAGAAAAAAAGATTTACATGACGATGACAATGACGCCGAGTATGATGACGAGGATAAGGATGATAGTGGTAAATCGGTGCATCAGTTGTAGGTCAAATTCCATAAATAACGTTACCTAATCTATACATATCATAACAGCCCAGAGCACCCCTCGCGTGGTTTTTACTTTTTACACGAGGGAATATGATAGGGCACGCGTCACTCGATTTCGGGATATCGCGCGAAATTCCACCCCCTGTAGCTGTTATAGGTATACAAAGTATATGGGAACCACCGCTGCCGCTGCTGGGAGTTTAGGCACTCAAAAATATAGGTGAGTGGTTACGGGCACGCGCCTGAGGGTAGGTATCACCACTCTCAAACCTCCGCCCTTCTTCCACCCCCCCTCCCCTTTTTCTCTTCCACCAACAAAATCCACTCCTATACCCCATGCCCACGGTGTGTCAGCTAAACTCGTCCCACGCATATCGAATAACCCCTCGCAAAATTCAATACATATGTACACATACATACGTACCGAAATTTTCGAAAATGCAACCGCGTCCCGGTAAAATATACATCTTGAATATATACTTTTCTCATATGTTTGGTGTCCAGCCACGTGGAGTTGCATGGTACGGTTATTCAAATATTTCGCGGATAAATTCCCACGCAAAAAAAAAACAATAAAAAAAAAATGAAACGCACGTAATCAACCCTTTGTTATTCCATTTGTGTTCCACGTATATACATATGTATTTCCCGGAATTAAGGTTTCATATATTTTCTGCTACTATTTTTTGTGAAATTTCATTTATTTTTTTTTTTTTCGTTTTTATTTCTAATTTTTTTCACGATTCGACGATACATCGTACGTCGAAGTGTTCGTGTTGTCTTAAATTTGCATATTATTTCAGCCTCGGTCGAATTCGTTGGAATGAAAAAAAATAAAAAGAATACTTTTTTTTTTTTATACCGTATCGTAATTATACGCCGATTGATTTTGTCGAGCGCATGTCTTTTATACAGGTAAAAAGTTAACGTCTAAATTTTGTTGAAAATTCTCTTTCGTTATCATTGTATTATTTTTACCTCCTCTTGACATTTCCGTTGTTTGTTTCTTCTCCTTGAATTTTCTTCTGCAAAATTATGTTCGCATCCCATTGACCGTATCCCGTCGTAACGCGGATATACGTAGGTATACATATAACTTCGGATGTATAACGTGCGGGGAAAAAAGTTGAGAGGCGTAATGGGGGTAACAACATCCCCTGTCGCCCGGTTTATAAACCCGCATGTAGCGAACACTACCATGGAATAAAAAGCTAATAACGAAACAAAGCAGAGTAAAGTGGAATAAAACAAACGCGAGAAAGATGAAAAAAAAAATCATAAAAAGAGAGAGAGAAAGTGAAGTTTTTTTCTCTTTCGAGTTAAAACAGAAAAAAAAGGGGGATGAAAAAAAAAGTGATAATTAAAAAATGGGGAAAAAGTTTGTTATATCCCGCGGCGACGAAGTTACTTTTATGGTATTGGTTTATTATATATTACCTCAGCTAACAAGGTATATATATATACGTGTACATAATATGATATAGAGGAAAGTAACCAAATATGGAATAGTATCCCTAATGTGGAATACCACTGTTTCTCTCAAACAATACAGTTAAGACGCAATACACGACTATTTTCTATATCACTTATTTACTGTGGTGTCTCGCCCAGTCGGCCGCGTTGGTCGTGCGAACGCCGCAAGGACGACGGGATTGTTTTGGTTTGCCGGTGCATAGAAACTATCCAAGGTATGTAAGAAAATATTTGTTTCTCGTTGATAAGTTTGTAAACATCGAGGGGGTAACCACTCGATATATAGGTGTCCCAACCATTTCACATTTCACAACTATTTTACATCATTTCATACCATTTTATGAGTATTCCACTATAAGGATATCTTGATGGGATTTATTCCTAGCTTGATTTACTCGACCGATTCGTGTTCCTGAGGTCAAAACACGTTAAAAAAGTATCCTGCAATCGGTTTTCAAAATACTTCATTTTTGACCCAAAAATCGAAAAAATCCAAAGGGGTATACTTTAGATTTTTGTCGATTTTGGGGTCAAAAATCGACATTTTTTTAAATCGATCGCAGGACACTTTTCTTACGTATTTTGACCTCAGGGACACGAATCTGCAAGTTAAATTGATCTTTCTATCAAATTGATCGAGTTATCGCCAATTTATCGCTCAGAAAAGTGAAAAAATGAAGATATCTCGATGGTATTTATTTCTAGCTCAATTTATTCGACGGATTCGTGTTCCTCAGGTCAGAATACGTAAGAAAAGTGTCCTACGATCGATTTTAGAAATACTTCATTTTTGGCCCAAAAATCGAAAAAATCCAAAGGGGTATACCTTAGATTTTTGTCGATTTTGGGGTCGAAAATCGACATTTTTTTAAATCGATGGTAGGACACTTTTCTTACGTATTTTGACCTCAGAAACACGAATCTGCAAGCTAAATTGAGCTAGAAATAAATCCCATCGAGATATCTTCATTTTTTCACTTTTCGAAGCGATAAATTGGCGATAACTCGATCAGTTTTATAGATAGATAAATTTAACTTGCAGATTCGTGTTCCTCAGGTCAAAATACGTCAGAAAAGTGTCCTACCGTCGATTTAAAAAAATGTCGATTTTTCACCCCAAAATCGACAAAAATCTAAGGTATACCCCTTTGGACTTTTTCGATTTTTGGGCCAAAAATGAAGTATTTTTAAAATCGATCGTAGGACACTTTTCTGACGTATTTTGACCTCAGGAACACGAATCCGCAAGTTAAATTGATCTATCTATAAAATTGATCAAGTTATCGCGAATTTATCGCTTCGAAAAGTGAAAAAATAAGGATATCTCGATGGGATTTATGCCTAGCTTGATTCACTTGACGGAATCGTGTTCTTGAAGGTCAAAACATATTGTAACAAAACATTTCATACCATTTGACACCATTTCAGACCATTTCATGAGCATTCCAATAGTATTTCATATCATTTCAAAATTGACTGTCCCAAGTATTTCACAAGCGGTTACCCCCTCGGTAAAAATACCATCATTATATATTTAGCGTATTGTATTGATGTCTGTCTAAATGTTTTTGTTAATTTTTATTGCGTTACTACTGTTATTTTTGTAACACGACAACAAGTTCAAGCCGGTATAAAATTCCAAATATGGAATAGGTCAACTTACTAGGTGTGATTTCTGCAAGTTATAAAATAACTTAATTTTAACAGACTAAGCTCCTTTCATTTTTGACCGAAGTATAAAGATCTCTTAAAAAAGAAACGATGGAGGTAGAAGAAAAAAGAGGGAATCAAAAAATCGGACGAAAATTTATTGACCTATGTCAGGTAGATACTCGCAGATGCGAAATGAGCAAGAATATAATTGTGCTATGTAACGCGCGAAAACTGGACAAAAAGTAGCGAGGAAAATTTAATTACTCTTTAGTCTGAAAGAGAAAAATGAAAAAACGTATGAACGTAATGCATGAAAAATAGAAAAAAGGAAGAAAACTGAACGAAAAGCGTGACTGAAAAATTAATTAAATATATTCGCAACCATTCCTTTGATATCATATGTATGTACCTACTTTTAGTTCACCGTACATACGTATTCTGTCAAAAAGATACGAAAAAAAGTATCAAAGAAGAAAAAAAAAAATGGAAAAAACAGCGATGTGAAAAGTATATATGATATTCAAAAGATTTGTATAAATTTTTATTCACATCTTTCTTCAACCCCTCAAAACACGTATAATTTATACGGGTTATTGAAGTGAATGTATATAGGCGATAGTGAATCCAAGTTACACGATGGGCGAATGAAAGGTGCACAGTGAAATACGACGATTGCCTTAAATTGTTGTACATATTTTTCTTTCGGCATTTTATTTTTTTTTACTCTTTTTTTTTTCTTTAAATTTCGCACACATAAATAATTGTCTCGTGGAATGAGAAGAAAAAGAAAGAATAAAGTGCGTTGCAAATGGAATGAAGAAATGTTTCGTTTGCAACGATCATTGAAATCTTCATCATCCTAATTCCGCCCTACCAATCATTTTTTTACATTAAAATTGTCTATTCGTTTTTTTTTACTATTTTATTAATGTGATTCGAATTCTAAATTGCCGGTTATATCCACTGAAATGTGGGGTCCAACCGTTGAGGGATGAGAATATCGAGAGAATTTAGAGGGAGAAAAAGGTTACTTTACTATGGCGATATCTTTCGAGGAAAACCGAGTGTATATAAAGTCTTTATACGCGGGTACTTACAACCTTCAAGATATATCTAACAAGGGTGAAACCGGAACGGACCTAGTAACACTGATAGAAGAAAAAAAAAGAAACAAGAAACTGAGAAAAAAAAAAATCCCTTAGCTACTGGTTCAGCTACATTTGGAGAAGGGAGAAAAGGTAATAGAGGAAGAGGGTGGAAGGGAGGGTCTAGTCAGCCGGTAAGTGCTTCCATCCATCTTTCACCCGTCTGACCCCGTCGTGCGTTTCCACCTTACACAGTGAAAGTCGACAGGGATGAAGCTCCAAATAATAAGAAAAAAACGAAGAAACGCCATGACAATATCTTCAGATAAAACTGTCCGCATGTATACCCGAACAGTCCCGTCAAACGGCTGACTAATTCGACTTGTTGATCGAATACCCCGTATATGATAACCTCTGCGAGTCAGATTTTAATTATATTTAACAGATATTATTTTTATGTCGGTAAAGCCATTTTTTTACAGTGAAAATAAAAGGGGAAAAAACCAGGAAGATTTCGATGGTTTGCAGTCTTTTTTTTTTTTTTCTAGTTGGTTCCCTTAATTTCTTCGTGATTTCTAGCGATGAGTCAAGTTTAGTGAAGCATTGAAAAAGTAGAGATCCCCATAATTTTCTCCCTTGGTTCTGAATCTAGTCGACTAAATCTTCCGCGTATGAGTTTGCCGTTCGTTCGGAATGTGAAAAAGAATTTTGCAAATCCGAGGAATCCAGAATATCTGGCGGGATTATCTGGAGCAAAACGTCCAGATAGCGGGTTTTATCCTTCGTTCATTCTCCGTGCCTCCACATATATGCCAGGGTGAAGAATACTATCCCCCATACACGTCAAACCCCTCTGGGGCTCGACGGAAAAATTGAAGTCTTTTTATTCCGATAAAAAAACGAAAAGAAAAGTGAAAAGAAAAGAAAAAAAAAAACACACAATATAAAAATCCGCCAATTGTGCAGCTGTATGGAGCGGATTTTGTGGTTCACCAGCATCCATCGAGATTCAATTTCTATTTATTTCTACTATAAAAGTACCGCGATATCTGCATTCTAAGTTATTAACCATCTTCAAATTCTGATTTAATAATAAACCATTCTATAAGGAAATCTGACCAGTGACTCGTCATGCAACGAATAAAATCAATCAAACCTCATTTTTCGACCGATAAGATTCACCGATCGGTGCTCGAATCGTATCTTCATCTCCTTCTTCATCTGATTTGAAATAATCTATTTCAAAAGTCTCGTAACGGGGTGGTTATTCTGTTCATCATCGTCAACTATTCATTTTTTTTCCCCTCTTGTTTTTTTTCCCCTCTTACTCTTTGAGTTGAGTTACGCAAGTGGTTACACTATAGCGATCGTTGCGATTAAGCAAGTTTCAAAAAAATGAAAAAATGAAGAAAAAAAAATCATATAACGCTACACAGTAAACGCGCGAACACTCTTATACGTATAGTCCCGTGCTTTATCTCTGTCCATATATTTCTCCTCAAGCTTATATACTCTTTATTTCACCAAAGGGTAGCCTTTATACACTTCTTCTCTTATTTGAGGCTCGTACGATATTTTTTTCTTTTTACTCAAAAAAAAAAAAGAAAGAAAAAAAGGCTTGTAACTAACGTTAGACTCCCCAGCTAAAGACTGCTTTCGCTGTTTTTCAAAACCCCCTGGGATTTCTGCAGCAAAGAAAGGGGGGAAAGGGGAGAGACGAAATGGCAGGTGGGTGTAACTGTACCACCACCATAAAACCTAGAAGGCAACCCAGTAAATATCCTTATCACTAACAGTTTATCACTTAACAGAACACCATATAATCGATACAAAAGGTATAAACGCGAGCACAGTAGGTCCCCTTTCGCCCCTTCGGTAATTCTTTACTTCGTTCGCTTTTCTTTCATTTATTTATATTTATTTTATTTTATGTTTTTGTTCATTCTTAGAACGTTCTTACATAGATTACCGGCACTGGCTGAAGAACTGCGATCGGCTTGATTTAGAATCCGAGTTGGTTGAAAATGAAGCAAAACATCAGAAGCACGTAGAAGACGTTTTATTTTTATCACCCTTATACAATCCGTACCTACTTTATGTGGTTTTCGTCCCACAATAGCCGACAGTGGGGTTGCATGCGCGATACGTTTGTCCGCGCGCTAGAAACCAACTCCTGCCAGGTGTAAGCGAAAGAAAAAAGAAAAAAAAAAAGGGACGGCAACTGAAACGTCACACGTAAACGTTTTATCATTCATCGTCGGATGGTTGACTTCACCTCTCCGTCTCTCGAATAGATCCGAAATTTCAAAAATGTTTCATAAATTGTAATCGTAATATAATATTTTTAATTCGTATCAGGCGCGTCCTCTTTATCTGACTTATATTTTCTCTTTCTCCGTCCATATCTCTCTCTCTCTTTTACAAATGATTATCGTCTACGTGGTTGATGGGCCCTCGTCTGTTTTGTCTGAAAAAACAGAGTGGAGTTTGTTACGTCCGTCTGTGTATATTACCTATGGGTATATATAGGTGGGTGGGTAAGTGGTGGTGGTGGCGACGGTGGTGGTGGTGGTGGTGGTAGCTCGGTTGTTATTAAATGTTATTAAATGACTGTGTAAGCCGACTTGATATTTATTTTCACCCTTATATACGTTGGGTGATGTTGCCGGGTGCTGCTGCTGCAGAAACTCTAGCAAAACACCTCGAAAATCCCAAACCCAGGGTTAACGGAGGGAAGGAGGAGATATTGCTAGGGATTATCCTACCCCAGCAGTTTGATTGACGCAAAATTTGAAAGTAAGCTTTTAATCCCTACACGCCTGTCTTGCGAACAGAATTTCATCTGCAACAACGTTATATACCCGTTACACGTTACAGTTAACCGTTACAGTTGAGTTGAAAAAACAAAAAAAAAAAAAACAATTCAGATTCAAAGAAAAAAACAAAAAAAAGAACTCCTATTTCAAAAAACATAATTCCACGGGACCAACGAGAGCTTTTCTATCTGCGAAATGATAAAATTGGACAACCCCCTCCTCCCTTCGTTCGCGAGGTGGTTAGAATTTTTTTTCACCCGGATGAAATGAATGCGTTTAAAAAATTCCAGACGAGTAAAAATAATCAATATCATAACCTATCGATTACTATCACTTACTATACGTCAATGTACAGGGGGGCGGGTGAAAAAAAACCATCCCTTACCAGCATACTATGGGGATGGGTAGATAAA
The DNA here is from genome assembly GCA_963932425.1 of Athalia cordata. Classification (NCBI taxonomy): domain Eukaryota; kingdom Metazoa; phylum Arthropoda; class Insecta; order Hymenoptera; family Athaliidae; genus Athalia; species Athalia cordata. Next base: position 7,399,606 of record OZ010627.1, read on the forward strand.
CATTGTTTTTACTTAATTAGCCCTTTCGTTTGCCGATGTCGCCTGTGGCACTCGTACCTGTTTTATAGGGGTGATTGTCGATAACGGAGTCCCTTGGGTCCAGAGAAAAGGGCTTTGCGTATCTAGTTGCCTTCTTTTGCTATCCCACTTTTATTTGTTTGTTTCTTTTCCCTTTTTACATCCTTATACACAACGTTGAATGCGACTCGATATCTGTTGTACAGTAAAATAATTCAATGTGCTCGCGGTATCCATTAGACACTCGTTTTCACGTATCTGATCAACGCACATCATACGGTTTTTATGGATGGATTTAAAGTTTGTTCGTTTTTTATTTTTTTGTACAACGAGCGATCGTGTCGTTTCACATTACATATACACCAATTAGCCCTGAATAAACGGAAGGCCACAATTAGGATGATATCATGGAGGACGCACCAGTTAGATAATTCCTGTGTAAAAAAAATATGAGCATCGAGACAGTGCGATATACTTCCGATTTTATTGTTTCTTCATTCTTCTTTATTTCTTTTTTTTTTAATTTTCTTTCATTTCATTTCTATTAGCGCTCTGTTGTCCGAACATTGAATTTCTCTCTCCAACGTCCGATAATCTCCGGTCTTTCGTCCGGGTGCTCTTTACCACCGTTGTATAGCAGGTACACACACATACCGTATCCCCATGGGCAACGACGATGGGGTTCGGTGGCTATAATATGCACAGAATGCACTCATCGACTTATGTGCACCACATTTTGCTATGTGTGCTTCGGCCAAAGCTGCTTGCTGCAGGATCGAGCTAAACCGAATGTAGGTACTACATGGGATTCTATATACCTAGGCTATTATGTATGTATATATAAAATGGTAGTGCACCAGACCATCTGATATAACCTATACTACTTTCTGTGTGTACATAAACTGAAATTCACGAACCTTGCGGAACCCGCAAACGTTAGGCGAACGAACTGTCCAATTACGCAGCGATATCCTTTCTGACAGGCTACGTATACTGGTACCTACCTATACTACGTGTATACATATACATATACCCATGTACGTTGCATCCGCGGGCTTTCCGGTTCGGACGGGGAGCGGTTTCAGTTTCCTCTCTACTTTTTCTTCCCTTCCATCTCTTTCTCTTTTTTTTCTTTGCATTTTTCACTTCTTTCCAGTTCCCGCAGCATTCCCTTCTATACTGCAATGTATAAAATGTACCCACAGGTATATATCCTTGCTTCTACTTCTTGATGTGGCTGCACTTTGCAGTGGCAACGTATCCGTGCGTCCATTTTCCTTTTTCCCGTATTTTATTTTTTCTCCTATTTTCACGTGCATTTTTACTTTTTCTACGTTTTTTGCCGTATGCATGTCTTACTTTTTTCTTTCCCCTCGCTTGCCACTTAGCTGGGCTGGTATCATAACGTAGAACTCGAGGAAATTATCTAAGGAATATAATTACTTGTAACGACCTGACCTCAAAGTTTGTCACGGTATGTAGAAACAAACTTTCGAACGTATTTTAAATTATATATATCGTTCGAATTATAATTCTTTTTTTGTTTGTTTGTTTAAAAAACCTCTCGGCGCAGTCGCGTACATGTGAGGGTAGATTTTTTTTTTGTTATCATTAGTTATTTCGTCACAGGTATATTTCTAACGACCGATTTAGTGGCGCGACATTCGTGGTTCGAATAATGTGGCAAATATCCGAAACAAATTATGAGGACTGAAATAAGTGGTGACTCGACGGTGACTCGGAATCAGCCGGTGAAATTGAGCCATCAACGTTCACAGGATATGCCCACCTCATCATCCCCTTATTTCATAGCACCGGCCGCCGCGCCGCTAATACCTTTTCTTATACATATAGATCTATATTGCGGAAAAGTTAAAACGACAGGGAACACAACGGCAACTACTACATTATTTGTCACGAACCCGGCGATTCTTTATTCTTCGATACACCTTTTCAGCGTATCGCGTGCCAATCGACTTTTACCTATAACGCGACTGATCTTACTCACTTCCTTCCTTCCTTCCTTAATGTCGTTCTCTTACGCTCATTATTTCTTTGCTCTTTCACTTCTCATGATTTTATAACGAATGAAATTTTCCGCCACTACATAATTAAGCGGGTGAAATTTTGATCCATGTAATGTCGTCGTATACGTATGTGTTATACGATTCAGATACGAACGTTACGTCACACGATGGAATGTGTGACGAAAATGTTATCGCAATAAACTATATATGTACAATATGTGTATACGGTTATGATAAGATGATTAACGGGCCTTTCAACACTTCACATTTACCTTGTATACAAATTTACTATCTACTACTACTACCACCACTTAACATCCTATATACATCGCGTGGATCAAATTAAACCGGAGACCATCCGACGTCATGTTTACCCTACACATGACAACCGATCTATACACACGTGTATCCACGTACAGGATATATATATTATGTGCAATACATGTATGTGTACGCATGTATGGATCGGTATGTATATAACTAACACCGGAAAACGTCAACCCCGTTCTACATTTAATTAAACCAAAGCAAATCCTTCTATACGGCGACACATCATGTCGTCAAAAGATTTAACACTGTAATCAAAATTGCTCCGCATAATGTGCAGACTCGAATTTTCGAAATACCTATATGTACGCGTATGTCGGTCAGATTTGCAAAAAAGAAACTTGCTGAAATTTGAGATCTTTTTTTTTTTCTCTTCTCACAGCTCGAGAGAGATTTTCTCTGTGGACTCTTTTTTCGGTTTCAACGAATACAAAAATCAAAATCTCGTCCCTTTTCGTAAGTTTTTTATTTTTCAAAAATTTGACGAATCGGGACGAGGGCAAAACGCCTCAGATATCCTGGGATGAAGGACGTGGGTTTCGAGTGCTACTTTTTTTTCTTCCCGCTCTTTTTTCCGAGAAGTACCGTATATAAGGGCGTTAAGACAGAAGCGACGCCAGGCGTCGTGCAGGGGATATCGGGCGTTGCGTCGCAGGGGATGGTTTTGTAGAGCGACGCTGTAGCGCCGAGATGTTTTGACACCCGTCGGTCGCATTCCGAGTATCTAATTACGCGCGCGCGGCACTGGCAGGACCGTTGCCGCGGGGTGGAGGCGACCTTGTATATTGTGTTATTAAGCCACCCAAAGTGCGGTGAAATTTAATCAGGAAAACCATCAAAGCGGTGGGGCAGAGGGTTGGGAGCTGAAGAAGGAGTCGCACGGCCATCGTCGTATTCTGTGAGAAATTCAACCCGGTTCAACTCTCTCCACTTCGGCAACTTCGCAAACTTACCCCCTCCACACCCGTAATAAATTTTTAGACTTTCTATTGCAGAAAATAAGAGGAAAAAAAAAAAATCAAAAATTCTTCCAAAAAATACAACCGACCATTTTTCGGGAAATTCGTACGAGGTGAAAATACGTTCAACAATTTTGTTAAACTCGTTGTTACCGTTTTTTTTTTTTTTTTTGTTTCTCTTCATTGCAAATGATATATACTGCCGCGAGATCAAAGCTTATTCGCATGTCTCCTCTGTCGTCCTTGCGTTTGTTTCCGATGTTCGGAAGTTGGCAAATTTAATCCGGCGGAGTACGAGAAAATTGCATGCAGGGAAAATATAAACGGAAAGAGAGGGAAAGAAATAAAATGAAAAGAAGAGAAAATAAAAAACAAAAAACAATAACGGAGGAAATAGAAAACATATAAAAGTGTTTTTCACCGAGTTTATGAAATATACTCGGATAAAACGCGAACCAATTATACGCTATACCGGCTAGTCCGATAATTGCCGATAAAACGGAAAGGAAGAGAGACAAAAAAAAGTACGAGAGTAACAGAGGCAAAGAGAGGGAGAAAAACCCGCTTTGATCTGACTCGAATAATCCACCCTGACTCTCCAACGACACAAAAAGCCAAAGTCACCCCTCCATCCAGGCTAATCCCCAATCCCAAAGTCCGCCCACGTAATTATTATTACTGTTAAAGGATAATTATATAAATCAATTATAATCGTAGGCTGGAAAAAGGGGGATCAATTATTCATTGATATATTTATTTATTTACTGTTTTCTTTTCTTTTTTTTTTTTTTTTGTATTAAATTTATTCATTTGTTCTATAAACTGTTTGAAAAATCAAATTATTGTTACATTTATAGAACGCACGGGTTGTGAACCGGGATGATATTTATTATGGTGGAAAATTTGTCATAACGTGTCAAAGTTATATTTTATAAAGTTATGAAAGTCTACGATGTTAACAACCTGCCGTTATATCGGACCTAATATGCATTAGCGAAGCGTTATTAGTGTTACTAGCGATATAATAGACCCCATACTATAGATTCTTCATTATTACAAACACCATAAACTATTGGTACCTACCCTCAGGGTAGAAGCGACAATCCCCATGATATTCTCTACCTCGCTTGATTTTCCGCCGTATTCTCTCTATGGCTCCGCAAGTCTGTTTTAGAGTTTCCCTAGCTCCTATCTGTGCGAAGCTTTTCACTTCTCTATTTTCTGCGGTTACGACGACGACGACGACTACGACGTAATAGTGAATATGTGCGAGTTTGGCAGTAATCGCGGTTGAATCTAGACATGGCCTTAGTATGTGGCTAAATTATTAGGGGGTTGTGTAATTGGCTGGTTGATAGCGTGCGGTTAACTTGCTAAGGTGCTGGTTGAGTTGGTCGCAGGAGGCGGTTTCGCACGACCGTCGCGTATATATTCCTACCATAGAAACCAACCAACAACCGGATTACAACCCTCTACTTTACATACAACTTCGCGATACAGGTGAACTTAACCTTTGAAAACTTCAATTATATATCCACAGGATCTTTCGCGCAACTTTTTTATTATTAAGAAAATCTTCTCGTCAAGCGGAATACTTCCGGAAGGATGTTTAATCAATTTTCGATGACCAGGCGACCGACGTTTTACTTCAAGTTTGAAGACAGCAAAAATATCCTCGTATACGGCGCATTGTAGTGAAGTGTATGAAAGAAAGTTGTCAGTAAAACAAAAAAAAAAAGAAGTCAGTTTGAAGAACTTGTACAGTTTTCAAGAGGCAATTTCTAGCACGCTATATATCATCACATTCGACCCATAAGAACACCTAGGGACTTTTTCTTTTTTTTTATACTTCACACTATGAATACGCTTTGTACGCTAATATTACACTATAGGTACGAAATTCGTAACCGGGCTTACGTATGTTTATTACGTTTGAACGCCAATGGCGGAAAATCCTCTGCGCGGCACAAGCGAATCAAATCTGATTTTCAAGCTCCGAATGAAATGGAAGGGGCTTTAATTTCTCTCATACGTGGATGAGCTTGGAAATTCTACATTGCGAGTGAATTTCGCGATAATTTATACACCGCGTGTTGATTGAAGAATGAGCAAAAAAGGAAATAGAAATAGAACTTTGAAGAGTAAAAATGAGGACTGTACCGTGCAACGATGACGATGATGATATCGAAGTCAAGAGACAAGAGTCAAGCGAGACTCGAAGAGCCATTCAAAAACGTGCTTAATTATTGGGTATCGCGCCAGTTTCAAGTACCACGTGATCTGCCATCTTCCCGATCTAAAGCTTCAACTTCACTTCAAGGATCTCCCTAGAGACGAGGGCGCTCTGCACCAGCTCCGGTACTTTACTACGTATATGTCCAGGCGTTAGAACCTGATATCGAGTGCAAGTACGCCGGGTCTCATGGTACTCGAAGTCGCGAAGGAATCCGTGACCTACATCTTATCAGACGCAGTGTAGAAAATGTTGCACTTGTAACTCTAACGAAAACCAGAGAAAAAAAAAAAAATTGTTTCCGGGGTGTCTATTTACAAAAATAATTATCTTCGAACAAAACGGCGACGTTTCGAATGGCGATTCTAGCGAGAAATTCAAAATTAGAAGACTTAAATTCTTTTTACAAAATTGACCCCAATTTTTTTTATCATCGAACCATCGGGTGCAACAAAAAATCATTTCAAAAGGTAGAAAGTCGTTTAATTGGTGATTAAAAAATTAGTTTTCGAATGTACAGTCCCGACAAAAGTTCGTGTTTCCCAAGTTTCTTCTTAGTTCGTAAACCTGTCGAGGGATGAACTTTTCAAATCGAAGGTACGTCCCGTACCTCGTTGATATTTATTTTTTATTTTCTATTTTTATTTTTATTTCTAATGTATTTTGAGACCGCCTGGTTCACGGTGGTTTTTACGATAGTCATATGGGAATTATACGACGTTACGTATACTACGGGGGTCGGGATCCGTGCGTCGCGTCGTGTATTTTGTTGAACTACGTGTGCGTTGAATGGGAAGATATTGATTTTACAAAATACGTCTGCACCTGTAGGAATCTCTTATTTCCATTACCCATCTTCTTATCCCGAACTGCAGGAGAAAAACTTGGAAATAGGATATGAGGTGGAGAAAGAGAGGGGGGGGGGGGGGAAGGAAGAAAAGGGAGTGACTATCCTTGGGGCCCCATCAACTTCTTGGAAAATCTGAAGCAAACTCGCACAATTGCCAACAAGTCATTCGATTCACTCGTTCTTCTTCTCACATCTCATCTAATACCTTTATTGCTACGATATTACTGGGGCAAACCGCGCGGTACAACCTCATTCTTCGGGGTAGAAAATCGAATCTCGAATGCGAATTCTTCAAGGCTCATCTTTCCGCAGGTTGCGCGTAGGTATATGCTTAAACCGCTTATGTAAAAAAGAGAGGGAAGAAAAAAAAAAGAAAAAAAAAAAAAGGTTTCGGCTTTCATGACTAAGCTACCAAAATTCCATGGGGCGATCTTCTCCTGTAGAAATATATTTCTATTATTTTTTTTTCTTCTTCTTTCTACTTCCAGAAAAAAGGTAATTCGAAATGACCGCGGAGGTTGTTGCCTCACACATGAGAATCAGCCTCCAGTGAATAGCATTATATCGTTGTTCCCAAGTCGAATTTTTGGGAAGCTAAGTTTTTTTTTTGTTTCGTTTTCTTTTCTTTTTTCCTTCTTTCTTCTCCCTGTACGTATAAGGGTTGAACCGAGCGTGAACCTGGGGTGTCGTCGGGACGCACCTTGGGACTGTTTTACAAGGATTCTGGGTTGCCTTTTGCCGTCGTATGCTTCCTACTTCTACGCGTTGACGTATACATACATATAAACATACATTTTTATACCGAACCTTGTGTAACTTTTGTCAAATGTAAAGGGATATGTATGTACGTATGTATACGTGCATACGTACGCAGAGATGCAGGGAAAGGCGAAGTAAAATAAGTAAAGAAAAAAACGGAAAAAAAAAAGAGAAAAAAAATTAGAAAAGAGGACCTCGGAAGAGTTTGCAGGTCTCTTGCGGCTTTGCATTTCGCGCCCTTCACGCGTGACGTCATCACTACGATACGTGATGTGGGTACCGGATATATATGTGTATGTGTAAACCATGGAAAATACACACACATCTGTGTACGGTACACCAGATATTCTGTTGGATAAAATTTTCTTTGACGGATTCCTCACCCCGTATGACTTCCGTATCTCAGTTACAGGTATGTACGTAATAAAAATCAGGGAGTGTTTTCCAAAAAAGTTTATTCAAATTTCGAACGATTCTCACCTTACATCAGATTCCAAGTAATCCAACAATGCGCGAATTCGTGAGTCTTTATCCCGATTTATGAAATGGAACGAAAAAAATGATTCCAAGATATCTGAGGTGTCAATTTTTGGAAAGGTTTCCAAACGTCCTTATCGAAATGCCTTCGGATCTAATTTTTTAAAACGATTAACGAAGCGAATAAAATATCCAAGGTTATATCAAAGCCGGCACAAACTCCAACTTCGAACTGAAAATAATAATAATGATAAACTTTGGCCATGTGAGCTTTTCCAGACGTACTATACATATATATACGTAGACGTACTGTATAGGGGTGAAAGGCTGGCGACGAAAAATGTGAAAACGAATGGGTTTTAATATCGGACGATGTTATAAGGTGCGACTGGAAGTGTAACGGGGTAAGGATTTCATATACGGGGTGAGTATGGGGTGTATTTCGCGTCTCTCTCTCTCCCTCTCTCGTTCTTCGGAGACCGTGAATCTGTTAATCCTCACAGATTTCGGGTTCGAGACTCTGCGAAGTTAATCATGACGTCATGCCGAGCGTTAGGTGTCGGTTTTCTCGTTTATGTATTACGAACGTTGGATACATATATAGTGCAGATATCGATGTACTATATACGTACATACCTATACATATATAGGTACAGATCGTATACCGGGAGCGAACGCAGCTGCCGCGATAGACAGGATCATCCCGAGGGCTTAACAACACATTAATACGCGGCAGGGTGACGGGATACAAGGGGATGGTAAGGGTGAAGGGAGAGGGAGAGGGGGGAGGAAATCTCAACGCTCGACGGCCTCCGGATGGGAACCAATATGTTATAACTTTGTGAGCAAGGTATATTCTATCCATAACTACCCCTATAGATATCACATCGGTTATCTCTACGTAATTCCCATTATTTATTACCACAATGATCAACCTTTTTTCTGACTTTTCTTTTTCTACAACATTTCTTTTTCCTCCCCCCCCCCCTCATTATACTTTTCCGATCTACGCGTATGGTTTGAAAATAGACGTATATAAAGTATCTCCACTTATTTTGAAATTCAAACCGAAAGCTGAACAAAAAATTCTTTTTTCACACCTTCTTCACGTATACGTTCAACGAAATAATAAATTTACATATTCCCATAGACTGTGGTTGCTGACGTATCTCGCGCCATGTCGATTCAGATTATTATAAAATTCGAAAAACGCGAAAGAAAATAATAATAATAATAATAATGACGATGATAATAGCAATAATCATAATCATAATAATAAAACCGGGGGGTCGAGGGGGTAGAAAGAAGAAAAAGAATCGGTTGCTCTCTCTCAAAAGGAAACACTGTTATCGCGTGACGGTCGTCATTAAGGCGGTTAACTCTGGTAGGGTTCAACCCCCTGGGATTCCTGCTTTCTTTACAGAAAGTGAGCGAGAAAGAGAGAGAGAGAGAGAGAGAATAAGAAAGAGAGAGTGAAAGGTAAAAAAAATGAAGTCAGAGAGAGAAAGTCGAGAGAAATTAGTCCCTATACGCGATGATAGAAAGTCAGGATCGGGAGCAAAGGGTGTCCCTCTCACGCAGGACAAAAGCGGATCTTTTGTTACTATATACTCGGTGGTTGGGTAGATATAGATATAGATGTATATAGGTATATAATAATATAGGTAGAGCGTAGGAGTAAAGGGAAGAGGGAACGACTTTTCAACCGGAATTAGCCCGCCCCCAAAATTCAGCAAAACTTCCCTTTCCTATCCAGAGCATCGTTATCTCTTGAGCGAGTCAAAGATATATATATGTATGTATACATATATATAGATTTTTAGTTCGTTGGCAAGGTGCGCACCTGTGTATGGTTGATCGTTGGTGGTAGTTGATCCGTTGTTAAAAGTTACGGTCACGCCGCTTATCGGGGCGCAAAGCTGATTCGAGAATCCCGATAAAACTTCACGTCCATACCGTCAGTCCGTCATCCCCTTTGTACCAGACTAGATTTATACCTACCTATATACAGCTGTATAGATATTTTTATATCCGGTATATACCCGAAGATTCGGAGCGACTTCGATTGCAGGTAAAAACAAAAGAAAAAATTAGAAAAAAATGAAAAATAAAAAAAACTCTCTCGGAAAAGTCAAGAGACGTCAAAAGCTTCGAAGGTTTCAATAAGTTTTTCTTGCCTCATCTACACAGGCAGAGGAGTGCAGACACACCGGCGAATGTAGCCGTGTACGATGATAAAAAAGAAAACAGAAAAATTTGAGAAACACAAAAAAAATGAACACCCGAGTTTTATCCCCGAGGGAGGGAAAATAGATAAATAGGAAGTTGAAAATCGTGTGTATCGCAAACTAAACTAATATATCTTAAAAATATATATATATTTTTCTTCCTCTCCCTTATTCTTTACCGGGTGCGCAACCCCCTGCAAGGAGTAAAATAAAAATATTAGAAAAAAAAGGAAGAAGAAGGATCCTTTTATACGACGACAGACTTTGAGTTTAGAATTGCAAGAAAACCGGGGCTGCTCTTTTTATTTATATGTACAATACAATGCATTCTCAGTTTCTCATCCTTGCATACTAGATCATGCTCATCGACGATATCACCCTAGCGGCTATTTTCATTTTCATTTTTCTTTCTGTTTTGCAGGTTGTGGAATTTACACTCGGTCGTTTTGGGGTACTCGTTAACAGGTTAGAAAAACACACACATACTCTGATACAAACGCATGCAAAAAAAAAAAAAATTAAGAAGCATAAAGGAAAAAGAAATTAGATTGATCAATTTGAGGAAGAAAAAAACAAATAAAGTATCGGTTCATCTGAAGCTGTAAAATATTCTTAATATCGCTTTATTATTCCTTTCGCACTATGCTCTATACATTATACATTATAGAGTCGATGGTGTACCGTAGCTGTACATGTATTTATTTTTTGTTCTCTTCCTCATTATTTTCATTCAACGTATACATGCCACAGTTTCAACTGCAGTCGCGATATTATAGGTATAAGTAGAACCACGTACCTTATACCTTATGCTTTACAGCTTGACATTTTTCTTCCGTATTGTTTTAACCTCCTTCTCTTTATCCCTCCTAACCCCTTACCCCTTACCCCTGCCACTGTATTGCAGTATTGCTGTTACCGATCCGAGTAGAAATCTGCAGGGTTCGAAACTACGTTGGGTGGATGACATGTAGTTTTATACACGACATAATCTACTGCATCGTATACAACGACGGTTTTCTACTTTGCACCGCGATACGGATAGTAGTAGACGTCGACTCGTCCTTCGCTTGTAAGATTTTAATTAAAATTCTTCTACAAAAAATATATATTATGTATTTGGAGCGAAATTTACGAGGTCGTGTATCTGCAGAATTTTCGTACGTATACAGCTGATGATGCTTGTTATACTCTTCAACTATAGATACGCAATACGGTGAGTTGAGCGACGCGGACGGTGCAGCTGCGTTCTGAGAAAATCTGCTGGATTTCGATTTGACTGACGGAGGATTAGTTAACCAACCCCATCCCCCTCTCGCTCTCTTCGTCCTTCTCATTCTTTCCAAAAGCACCCCGCAGTCCCCCTCTCACGTCCTCTCTTCGCCGCCGATTGATAACGTTTTCAATCTTCTCGTGCGAAATGAATTGTTGTATGACATACAAATTGATAAGATAGATTAGAACAATTAGGAATCCAGCCGAGTTCAAATTTTTTTTATTCGTTATATCTGGTTCTTGAACATTATGTTTTCAGTTTCTAAGAAACTCGAAAAAGCAGACGGGGAAGTAAAAAAAAAACCAGCAAGAGGTCAAAAGATTAGGGACAACTCTAACTCTGATTTTGATGATTATTTGTTATCGGTAATTCGCACTTTGTAAGTTTTTGTATTATTCCGATTTTTTTTGGTTTTCTCGGTGGTGAATCGCGTTAAGCGTGTTTCAGGGTCGATGGGTGTTGGATGTGGGGGTGGGGGTGGGAACGCAGGGGGATTGGGGAGAAAGAGCCGCTTCTCGCGTGTCCAGTCTAATAAGCTAATTAGACGTTCTTTTACTCCGGTATGGTTGCTGAGTTTTTCAACGACATACGGCTGTTAATACGAAACATACCGTATATCTACCTATACACTATCACCGGACGTTGCCGCCTTATACTACACGTATAGCTAACGGGGTGGTAATTTACTTTGCGCAACTCCGCACGCGTCAAATCGATCCTTTTTATATAGTATATGGTATAATAAACGTAACGGACGTACACGTGAAAACGTGTAGAGAAAGGAAAAAAATAAAAATAAAACAAGAAAGAAAAAACATGATCGTATAATTTTCATAAAAATACTTCCCCCGAACCCCCCAGCACACTCCCTCATCGGTTGATTTTTTCACATCGAGTCAAACCGCACGAGCTACTTAGATTAATTCGTAATACTTATAACATGAAATTGATTCGGAGAATTTTTTTTTAATCAACAATATTCAATTTATACTTTGACATTAATAGAATATACGAGTTGGGGAAGATAAGACATTTATGAGGTATGTAGAAGTGAAGAGAAAAAGATAAAAAAAAAAGAACGAACGAAAAAAAAAAGAAAAGAATTATCCAAATGAAAGGGATGTAATTTATAACGATGACGTGACGAGCGTAGGTTCCGTGCAGTGTGCAAAAGCTCGTTTGTTCGTACCTATATATTAGGTATGGGTATATAAATGTGTATATATGCCGGGCGACTATATTCTGGGAAGTATTTACCTGATCGTTGACACGAGATCGAAGAGTCGGTTATAGACTTTAACCGCACGTTAGGACTTGTAACGAATAACCCTCCTCGCTGGAACTAGTTCGAATCGCGAGAATAAAAGTAGAGTAAAAAGAAAGAACAAAAAAAAAAAGGAAAAAACTAAAAACACTAACAAGGAGAAAAAAAAGAATAATAATAATTTACCTACCTCGTGCAGTAAGCGTGTGTGTTTTCTTCCCATACCTCCTGCTGACTTAACGATTGGTTGAATTAATCGCCGTAGGTCTCTTATATGCTCTAATCAAATCTTGCAACAATAATTTTTGATTCGGGTTAAACACGCTTCGATATAGAACAAGAAAACACGCGATGTTATAATGAGTAATTCTTATCGTTGGTTAAAAAGATTTTTTTTTTCGTTTTTCCGTTCATCGCGTTGTACTCGTGAATTTGGTTTCGCATTAATTTGTTTTCTCTTTTTTTTTTTTCTTAAAAGAAGTGATGTAAGAACATCCAAGAAACGTGGTGGTAGTTAGTAGTTAGTAGTAGTAGAAGTAGTTGGTGGTGGATTTATTTGTTGGATCGTTTGAAATCTTTGAGGCAGTCTAGTTGGCGGTGGCATTAAGGGTTAAACGCAATTAAAAATAACGTCATCATTCAACATAGGTGGTAATGGTGGTAGTGGGTGCTGGTTTCTCTGCTATATAATACAACTATAACCCACATTGAAACTACTGCTAAACGTAAGGGTGAACGTTAGAAGTCTAGCTAACCGTTAAAGTAATGTATGCGCGACTGTGTAAACATAGACCGAGAGGGTCCTCGTTGCGGCAAAGGGGGTTGTACTCATACCACGTTCTCTCTTGGATTCCCACTCTACCTATTCTCTACTATTCTATACCTTATATATATGTACCGTAGGTTCTACCAAATACTATCTCTGTATCTCCTACTCCTACGTGGCGTCTTCGATGTTTGCTTTTGCTATAGGTATACCTACCTACCTACCCACCAACCAACCGACCCATCTTCCTACCTATGTAACCAGTTGCTATTCAGGCTCTATGATGTTACCTTCCGTGACATCAAAACGCAATCCGTCAAAAGATTCGTTTGATAATTACCTGTGAACAGTGTTCAGAAAAATGGAAGACTTTGATCGGTGAGAAATTGACGCTTTCTAATAGTGAGTATCTTTCAGGTGTTGAAATGAGGCGATTGCATTCGTTTCGGTATTCTCCTTGTGATCCTTCGGTATCAACACCGGTGTCACTAGCTTCTGTTATATATATATGTAAAGATCCTCGCAGATTCCTCGGGGGTGCCATTTAAGTGTAAATTCGTAGGGAAACCCCGTGGCGTTGGTATTGAACAGAGTCACCGTGAGCTAAACTAAGACCTGTTAATGGTTCATAACAAGCGGATATGAAGCCTGGTGATGGTGTATTGTGTTCCTCATACCCAGTAGGTATAACACCGAGAGATATACTATAGATATTATGGTACAGTCTATACAAGTAAATCTTCCCTCACCGCCACCACCACTAGCTCTACTCTATGGTTCTATCTTCGCACATATATACACCCCATACGTAATATTTGCACAGTTACCTTACAAACGTGTCGTGCAGGAGCACCAAACCTACATAAACATCACCACACTCTCTCTCAGTTATCTACCCACAGTGTAAATGGCTATACGCTACCAACGCCATCTACATATTACCACCTATCTAATATGCTCCCAGCTTCAAAAACGTCCTTGAAATCGAGCGTAATACTATAGTCTTTTTACACCCGTGGATCTGAGGACCAGCTGTGTCTGGAATCTGTCTTTCTTTTCTTATCGTTTTCGGGGTTGTTTCGTCGCTTTCAGTTTCCATAGACAATATCGCTTTTGCGATAAAATGAAGAAAAAAAAACTCTCTTGGTTTGTCAGAGCGATCTTTAATTTTTTATTCGAATTCGATCTTTATGGTCCGTCTTTTGATCTACTCGAGACTGGTTTTATGTTGAATATCACGAGGCATTTTTATAGCTGTCCGAATTTGAAAAGTCATAACATGGTGGAAAGTGGAGTTTTTTTCGTTTTTGTTTTTGGCGATTTTGCCAGAAACAGCAGCTGATGTAATAAAGTAGATGTAATAATGAAAATCGTTGGATCAGACGTCTCATGGCTTTGTTATTCATTTTTTTCAACTGTCTGATCTACCCGCCTCAGGGAGTAGTATCCAAGAAATTCAACACGTTCTTGACACTAATTTTTGGTAATATTTTATTTTTATTCAATAACATTTTCAGGTCGCAAAGTCTGCAGTTACGTATATAGTACGTATCAGGTCTACCTAAATTTCTACCTTCGTACATAACCTCCCCTCTACTAATCTGATATGCGATTACGATGTTGGGGAATTATTGGCCTCTGAATAAATCCGTGAAATCGATTTAATACCATTAATATTGTAAACGCCTTTGAAAGCCGATATGTTTGATGTCGTCTTTGAATATACCAGACAACCCTCCCTCCCTCCATGCCTTCTTTCCTTCCAATACCGCATCGCGTAAACTCTCCGCAGTCAAATAATACTGGAAATTTTACTGGAATTGATCGAAAAATATTTTACAATACATGTGCACTTCATACGGACGTATCCGCCATTATTTTTTCACAAGCAGTTCGCATATCATATGATACATGGGCAAAAAATCGTAGTTCAAGCTTGAGGTATAGAATTTTTCGATACATTTTTGACTCGATTCGAACTTTTGATATCGAAATAAAAAAAAAAACTGAAAATCGCCGTTGGAATTAGGAACCATTTTACTTTAATGCTACTTCTGCCGCGAACATCATACTCTTCGATTTCAATATGTGGGACGTTGTATTGCTCCTGCTGGTGATTGGTTTAATTGGATAGTGAATTGGAAGCTGATCGTGAGAGGAGAGCCGCTTATCCAGATTCATTCAGGGATTGATTAATTCCGCAGTTTCAGTTGACGATGACTAGCGCCCACGCAGCTATACTGCGGCTACTCTGCACCGATCGGACTTAAATTCCCTCTAATTAAGCAAATTGAGACCGCCGTGAATTTGGCAAACCAAAGAAAAAAATTCGACTCTGGCAAGGGTGTGAAATCATTTTTTTTATCTATTTCTCTTTCTATTATATCATTTTATTTTATTTTTTCTTACGTTTTCACCCCGTACCCGAATATTTGTGCGAAGAAACGAGAAAATAAAAAAAAGAAAAGCAAAAAACCTCGGGACGCTAGAAAAATTTTTCACTCAAGAACACAAACTGGTTGCCACTTTTTTCTTATGGTCCTTTCCATTTTTTTCTTTTGCTTCACGCATGTAAAAGCCTAGCTGCTCTTCAATCTAGACGTGGGTCGACGGTCATTTGTCACGCATAAAGTGAGTATGCACACGTCACGTAACACCCGCTGTCGACGAGTCTAACTTTTCCTTGTCGTATTTCGAATTGCTTCAAGAGTGGACAAAGATATGAAGAAAATGAGAAAGAAAAAAGAATGTAATTGGTACGCGAGAGAAAAATTTTCCGCTCGGATACTCGATTTTTTAGAATCGAAAAATTCATTCATCATTTTTATGGAAAATGGCTTATTTTCCATTCGTTGCAGATTTTGTTTAAAAAAGTTTATTATACTTTCTCATTGTAGGTGAATTATATACGTACATCGTTTGAAAAAAAATTAAAAATCCAGTGTTCAGTAGTTGATGAAAAAAAAAAATGTATAACTGTACAACAGAGAAATTTTTGAAAAATTTTACTACGTCGAAAAAGCATTTTTTTTGTAGCTGGACAAAAAACTGTATTTCAAACTATATTACCACGTGTACGTACACTCGGCGAAGTTGATTCTGAACTAAACCACCCTACTTTTCGTGCATCAAAAATGAGCCAGAATTCAACTCACCGATTGTACAACTGTCTTGCATTATAAATACCGAATTCGTGCATATATGTATTTTTTACGGTTACATAGAAATTCCTAGAATACATCACCGCATTGGGGCAGGTCGCTAAGTGGTTCGAAAGGTTATTCACGATGTTGTTCGCACGTCGTAAAATAATTCAATTAAGACAAGGAGGTGTGAATAAGATTAATTAGGTGTCGGCAAATCGTTTGACACTTTTCAACAATGGATCAAACAAATAAAGAAAAAAAAAAAGAAGATAGTCACACCTCATCGTGTATTAAAAAGCCATAAATCATTCCTACATTTCTTCACAAAATAAACTTGGATGCGTTTGATACGTGAAGTAACAACACAATGAAGAAGTGTAGTATAATTATTCCTAAATTTAGATATTAGGTGAAGTAAATTCGGACTGTGATAGCTTTAGTCGTTGCTAATTTATAAGCAAATATCTAATTACCTTGGGACACCACCGTCATTTATCAAAACTCTCATTCGTATTTGAAATATCTCTAAATAAACTGCAGCTGATCCGTACAGTTGACCCGGATTTTAATATTCAACATGAAACTATTTTGAACAGACTGCAGTTCGGAAAGTCCATTATCAATATGTGAGTAGGACTCTTTTGTTTCTGGTTCGTTCTTTGGTTTTGTCTCCATATCAATCGGCGTTGCGGAATGATATCCTGGAATATTGGGATTGACCGGCGATAAAGCTGATCCTAGAGAAGATCGTTGCGTAGCACATGGAAACTTCGGCGGCAGTACGGGGTGTGGCGAAGGTTCGAAGAGCCAGCGGGGTTCGTGGGCGCAAAAGGTAAAGCCTCGAAGGCAGTTTATTAGACGTCCTGCTGTGGCCTTTATTAGCTTGAAACGCGGTAACGCCAACCATACCTTCCACCATTCACCCTTCCGACGTCCTTTGCCCTCTGGAAAACCCTGCCCATCTCGTCGTCGTCGTCGTCGTCGTCGTCATCTCGCGATATATCGGACGCTGGCGCGTTACACCTAAAACGTGCTTGGAATCGTTTCAATACCCCATCAAACTTGACGTTTTAACGACACCTTACGCCAATCATTATTTCAAACTTTAACGTTAGAGCAACGTTAGATACTGTGAGCCATTTTTGACACGAACTCCGATATGTACGAGACCTGGATTCTCTGAATGTCCTTTAAATATACACGGCGTATATACGTTACATAAAGTATAAATAAATATGTACGTACACGTACGTAACACGTATACCACACCCAGTACGATCGCACTTAAGAGATTTCTACCCTACGTCGGGATTCCTGGAGTGGAAAATCGTCACATTTCAATCACACGGGTGTAACCTCTCCGCCATCCATGTCACCCCCCTTGTACCTCGTAACTTTCTTCGCTAACAAATCTTATCCTGAAATAGATTCTAATTTCTATAATTACAAGAACCCTATAGCTCGGATTACTCAGAATCTATTGATCACGTCTTCGAATTTCGTAGTTCTATTTTTGACCAAAAATATTCCAACCGCGCAGAAACACAAGTAATATGATTATCTGTCGCTCTGAATAAAGTCTGAGAATGAGAAAAAAGAGAAAATCGCAGGTTCTCCAAACGGCATATGCCGCCCTTATATCTTCCCTGGATATTTGAACCCTGTTTTGCAGTATAGGTGGGAATTAAATTCTATCCACGAATAAGTCGAGGTGAGGATCAATCGTTTTAGGTTCTAGTCCCTCGACCCGCGTCTTCGGCGCCATACGCTCTGCAGAACCAAAACTCTCGTATGGCCTCGGGCTGGCTCCGGAATTTGGCGAAGGTTCCCGCAGGTGCTGAGCTTCTGTTCGTAGGGGTTCGTTGGTTGGTACGGGCAAGTTCATCACTAAGTCATGATGCTTTTATCCAACCACCGTGTCACCCTTGTATCTCACCCACGCATCCCCCGCAGCTTCCTGTCTTTCCATCTGCCAAGGATAGCGAGCTAGCTGCCGTTAGTAGCTATGCCGCCATCCATCCGCTCTCCAGTCATTGGGGCTTCCGCACCACCTGGTGCCTGCCTGCTTTTGCTTCTGGTGTTTGTTGCCCATCTTACCTCACTTCGTTTCACCTCACCTGACACACCGCGACCCTCGACCTTATCTTTTTCATCTGCTTTTGTTTCGATTACTACACCCCATCCCCGTACGTACACATGACACCCACTCTTGTCGTCAGCTTCTCAAAAAACACAAAAAAAAAACGAGAATGTACCAATTTAGTCAAGTGGTAATTCCTATCAGGGTTCCTAAAAGTTTTTGGCAACTGGTAAACCTGAAAAGAAATTCTATAAAGTGTGGCTTTCACGTATGTGGATTTACAAGCGAATCGGAGTATGAATCCGCAGTATTTTGATATTAATTCTACGATGACAATTCTTGATCTATGAAGAGTAAATTACCCTGTCTAATTATACGACGACCACTCAGCATGGGCGGTTAGTTTGTGTGTTGCAATTTGATGCTTGCAAAGTAGAATACTCGGTGCGCCGTAACTGCTAAAGAGGAACTTCTAGCGTTACGGGAATAACTTCTAACTAGTTCCGGTTCTCTATACCGCGAGAGCTAATTTCATGAGTAAAGAGGATTCTCTTTACCGTCGGTGTAGTATCTCTAAGTACGTTGAAATAATTGCAAAAAAAAAATGAAAAGAAAAAAAAGCCAAAAGCATATAGCCTAGATGCAAAATCCCCTATTAGTTCAAAAGCTTTCATCCGTCTAATCAAGAAGTTAAGAAATATTATACGTCGGAATTAAAAAAAAAAAAAAAACCCTAAGATGCAACCAGAAATAAATATCTCACATATGGTGTTGTACCCAAAACGAAAAAAAAAGAAAGATTTATATTCTATGCAGATTTAGTTTGAGGGAAGGTGCGCGGCAGGTGTATGAGATGCTATTATACGTGGAGAAAGTTGTCGGTAGCGTGGGTGGCTCTTTATTGCCGTTTGAACTAGCAAATGAAATACGAGTTAATTATGTGAATCGGTTTCCGCGCTTCTGGAAATAATGGCTACTATTCCCCCTCCCCTTCCTTGGTAAGCTGTGACGTCGTCAATATTTCCGCTGTTAGATAAAAGCCCGAGGAATATAATATAACCTAACTAGAGGTGACGAATGAGGATAAGAGTGGGGATGGTTGAAATTCACACTGAAAATAATTGTCCTGTGCAATGCAGCAGTGAAATGAAATGAAGTGAAGTTAAAGGTGAAAGGGAAGCAAAAGCTCCGAAACGTTGAAAACGTTTTAAACAGACCAACGCGCGACGTATATGAAGCTATTTTAGGTTACATACGTATACCTATCGTAACTGCAAACTGCACGAGAGTACCAAGTGGAGGTATTGGTGTTGAATACTAGGAGAGAAAATAGGGGTTGAAATTTGAGGCGTCGAGGACGGAGGCGTGGCTTGAAGGGTTTAAAATATTAAGCTCCTCAAATATTTCAGCAGGATGGTTAAGTGGCCTAAACGGGCCGCTGATTGCCTCATGCCAGGAGAGTTTCAGGAGTCGGAAAAGGGGACGCAACTTGTTCACCATCCCTCAAGGGGTTCTGAGCTTTTGAAATTTTCCTAATTCGGAAAAACCCCGCAACCTCAACACTGGATAAAACTTAAACACGATTTCAAATCATTCCGAACATAAAAAAAAGCATCGGATAACTTCGATTCGAACATATTTCCGGTATCAGCTGGAGTTTTTTTCGAACATTTAGAAAAAAGAAAAAATAATTTTCAACGTCTAAAAAATTATTAAACAGCTCGTCGTTAGCCGCTTCATCCAGCGTCGTGTAAAGGCATTGCGCACGGGTCGGTGCAAAGATTATAAAATTTCGCTCGTTTACGTCCGGAATATTTTTTTTTTGTCTTCTTTTTGTTTTTTTTTCACTGATCCGTGTAACATATAGTCTGTAGTTCGGAGTCCGAAGTCGGTTGTCCGGGTAGTCCGATGACCCGCAACCTCATGACATGAAACGTACGGGACGCGGGAAAACGAGACTATCCCGCAGGAGCTTAATTTCACCGGGGACACGGACCACGACCCCCGCGTACCAAAAGTTCGTAGTAAAATTTAATCGGGACTGTCTCCTGCCGTCCTCTCTGCCTCCTCGCACCACTTTTTTTTCTTTTTCTTTTTTTTTTTTGGTACTCTGCACCGCTGCCGGGAGAAGCCAGATTTTTAACACTGTTCGCATACTTTTTCTCACAGGAATTAAATACATCTATAGGTATATATCCGTGTATAATAATTTCTATGTACCCCGACCCCGTGGATCAAATTGCGCAGGGTTACAATAGTTGTTTTGCTTTTATATTAATTTTCGAGACTCTCTTTTATCATTCTTTTTATTATCTGCATTTTTTTTGTTTAGTTGTTATCTTTTTTTCTCTTTCATCCGTTGGACGTGAATATTGTACACGATTTTTCAAAGGAGAGGAAAAAAAAATAACAAAAATGAAATGAAATAAAAAAATATTATTCCCCATAACAAATTGCCGGTGGAGAATTTGCGACTCAATGACCGCCTCCGCGACCTGACCGATTGCAAGTTATGAATTGGAACAATTCATACGAGATCGATGTGGCTCGTTCACGTGTTGACGTGTATGCACACATCCTATGTAAATGTATAAATATTTGTAGTGAGTTAACTAGTTGTGCGGTGTGAGATCCGGGTGATATCAGGAAGGCAAACTTTCCCGGTGTTGGTAGCGGCGGTGGCGGTGGTGGTGGCGGTGGTGGTGGCACTGGGGGGTGGAGATGGTGCAATTTATCAGTTATAACTGAGAAATTAATTTGACCGAGTGCTGTGGCTCGCCTACCCCCCGCCCCTCGGGCCCCTATTTCCCCCTCGAACCCTCCTTTCCGCCATTCCCCGATATTCCCACCCCCATAACTCTCTTATTTTGAAAAGTACAACGCGAAGAACCACGCGCTGGTGCCGGCAAGACGACTCCGCGTAAATCAAATCAATGGCAGAACCAAGCTTTTCATTGGTTAGATACTGAGAGGGTCGATATCTGCCGTTGACTCTCTCAGCTGTACACGATCGGATATACATATTTATATAGATAATATATACACATACCACCTATCTACCTTCAATTCAATGTAATATATTACGCGAAGCTCGGATGTCTACCTAAATTTGAAATATTTGTTCCGTCGCGTGTTGGAAAATCAACCCCCCTCCGTCTCTGCACAGGTAGATTTTACGCCAAGTTATTATGATAACGAATAAAATATAACGCGTACCAAATTATCTTCTTCAATTTCACATCTCTTTTTACATCACGTTTTCCAATCACTTTTTTCCATTTATTCGAGAGCCGACACGGATCATTTCTGTTTTTTTTCATTCACACAAAGCTATAATTACATCATCCTTCTCATTCTCAATCGCATTTACCGCAGGTGGTTTTCACGAATTTTGTACTTATGTTTTTTCAAATTTTCAAAAAGCTTTTAACCGACGATTTTCATAATTTTCACTATCCATCTAATTCGAAGCAACCTGTACTATACTATAGGTATGCCGCTTTTTACTTTTTCTTCTTTTCACCTTCTCCCTTTACTTTTCACATTTTTTGCTTCGCTTTTATTTTCGTGGTGCAAAGATGATCCGCGTTGACACCTTTCCGTCATCTAAGCGCGATGATGCTAGCGACGTTGGGAAACGAGAACCACTTCCTTTGAGTTGAGCTGCGCCCAGGTGCCCGCAACGTACCTAACTTCACTTTACAGCTTACACCGTTCAACCACTTACCCGCATCCCTCTTTATATCCAACAAAAACGAACTTAAGGGCTCGTATTATACGACTCGAGACATCATTTTTTTCCCACCTTTCTCATTCAGTTTTTCCCATTTTTTTTGGAGGTTAATTTAATTTATTTTCAATTTGTTAATTTTTTTTCTTCGATTGTTTCTCCGTTGTATTTCATTGTTCTGATCATGCTCCAGCTATTTTGAGTTTCATCACATGCGATCTTTTTACGGATCAGAATTTAATTGGAGGATCATTTTATTCATATATTTACTTCTGTTTTTTTTTTTTTTCAATATTTTCATCGATTGAATGAACCTTGAGAGTTCATTAGGTACTGTGCCAGCTGCTACACCAACCGTACGAATTGATTGATCATCCAGTTATCAAATATCAATAAACTTAACGTACCCAGCGACTGACAACTAGAGCAACGAGAGTACCTAACCTGCGGCTACGCGTATATATATGCAGGGGGAGTGTTTTTAGCTTCTAGTTGAAACAGCAAAAGCAACAGCAAAAATACGGTAGCTGGTTGAATAAAGAAGAGAGAAGGAGAGGAGAAGAGAGAAATGTGTTCTCTCAGCGGGCGCTTCATCCAAGCTGCACGGAGATAATGGGTCCACTGCATTGTTGTTTTTTGTTTTGTTTTTTTGTTTTTTGCATTGTTTTTTATCTTTTGCGAAAGCGCGCGCGTTCATGCTGCGTAAAGCTGCACAGTGGATGCAAGAGGAGTGTGTAGAAGAGAGGGAGGGAGGGTGAAGAGACACGTTCGAGTTTATTTTTCTATTTTATTTTCGAAACAGGCGCCGGCGCCTTTCCCACCCGAATATACTCACAGTTCGCCCCTGCGGCAGTCGTCCGGTAAACACTAACCATACTTTTTTCTTTTCCTTTTTTTTTTTCGGTAGGCTTTTTTTCCTTCTGTTTATATTTGTTACGTTTTTATTTGCAACCAAGTGCGAGAGAAAACAAGGAATTTTCATTTTTTTTTTTTTTTTTCGCTTATTTTTCGTTGTCCAGAAAACCTATTTTCCACCATCGTGCTCGTATTTCGATATTATTCACGTTTCCCCACGTTTTAGTTTTCCTTTTCATTTTTTACCCTACGATACTGTATGTATAGCTCGGTACGAAATCCAAGCCGTCACATCGCCATCACACCTTCCATATAACGTGCCCTTTTATTTCTTTTTACTTTGGCAAACAAATTTCTTTTTTGCTCTTTTTTTTTTCTATTAGCCTGTATCATTTTTTCAGAATCCGAGATACGGACAATCGAGGGATTATTGAATCTATGGATATTTTTAATCCCATTATCAATCTTATTATCGTGTTTTACCAGGGATAAAGAAAAGGTTGGTGTGTTTAATATGAAACGAAAATAAAAAAGAAACAAAAAAAGAAAAAAGGAAGAGAATTGGGCTGGTCGGGGGTGTTCAGCATGCTCGTAATGAATTTAATTAGGATTTTATCTACCCTTTGGGGGCGGTAGGGTGTGTGGTGTTGTGGGGTCGTCGTTTCATCGCGTATTACACAAGCGCCTCTTTCTGTAAACATCATCCCCCTCGATTCTCTCACACTTAAACGACGCCCTATAGCGTCCTATGGTCTTTTCTCGTACCACCCTACAAGTCACTAATTTGTCTAGGAGTCTAGGAGTCTAGACGAGTTGTGTAGGGTGTATACCTCGAGCTTCGAAAAAAAATAAAGGAGGAGGGAAAAACGAAGTGTAATTAAAGTGAAACAAAAGAAGAAAAAAGATCAAATAAAAAAAAAACTACAATGGGGTAACGAAAACGAGAACAAAAAAAAAAAAAAAATCTCGTATCCGTAATATTTCTTAACAACCAACCAACCATCCACGTTATGGTTTCCCTTCCACGTTGACAATGCGCGGCTTTACAGAGTCATAAAATGGATACAAAGATGCTTCCGAGGTCTCTAGCTTGTTCGAACATAATGTATAACTACGATAGCTGAACGATACGGAAACCATCGAACAAGACAAAAGAAATGCAAAAATGTTTGCGTCTCTCGATCTCGATCATCCGGTTTCATTTTTTTTTTTTTTTTTGTACGCCATTCAACTCCGAGTTACCTTGTATAATTTTCGGAATGAACTTGAAGAGACGAAGCAGTGACTTGTGGAAAAATTGATGATAGCTGGGCATGAAGATTCGCGGTGGTAATGAAATTGGGTCAGCAAACACTGACGGGCACTTGTTCTTCGTTCGCATCAGGGTTAGTTTCTCTTTTAGATGGTTTCTTAGCTGGTTATTCGCGCTGCTTATTTTGGATCGAGTTAGGAAGGCGGGTAGCACTCAGAAGAGGGTGAACAGTGGGAGGGAAAACGACGTCTGTATATAGTATATGAGTTTATATACCATAGCTGGATATTAGACGAGTCTTTATTCTCTCTTTCTTTCATCCCCTTGGTCCGGTTTTAGCTGGTCTTCTTTCTCTTTTACTCTCATACCTACTCGGAACGAGTATCTCTACAGTTTTGTGCCGCGAGAGTAGCGTGGAAACCAATTTTTCTCCCGGCTGTCGCTCCGCGTTACAAATAAATGAAGCCACCCTGCTCTCTGTCTCCTCTTTCCAACGGGAAAGTAGTAAAGGGTGCCTTTCTGAAAGCGGACGGTCTACTTCGTCTCCCGTTTCTTCCATCGCCATCACCTTCCCAGAACCAAAACCTAACTCAACTCTCGAGCCTGGCTGCTCTTCGCACGATGTGATCTAATAAAATCACTATGAACAGTAATACGTACGAACACCGAACCCCGATGAAGACGACTCTGGTCACCTCGATAACGGTCTGCACCGATTCTCGTACCCTTTACAACTTGCGAGTTTAATTTACCCGGTTGATAAATTAACGAATATATTTTCTCTCCAGATTATTTCTACCCGAACAATTCGACCTCGGGAGAAATGAAAAACATATTTGAAAATAATATTTATTTGATTCTTTAACGTGCATATGATAATAGCGCGTATTATGGGAGTGAATTTAATGGTAGGGGAGGAATTGTGAAAAATCGATAAGCGATTCCGCAGCGTAGCCCACCCCGGGACAATACGTCAAACCGGAGGCTAATTAACAAAGTGCCCCCTGTTTATTTTCGGGCTTAATTCGATAACTCGATTACAGTGTTACCGTTCCTACCATCGGGCAGCTACTTCCATTCCATACGATCGAATGGGACGAAAGGCCCTAACATGGTTACGAACCACCCGTGCCAAACCGCGAACCCAAAACCCTGTAGACTTTCGGCCCTCGGGTTAGATGCTCACCGGCTCACTGGACGCGTAGACAAAAGAGGCTTTGAAAATTAGCTCCCCGGATACTGTTGGTTAGTTACGATTACACTTGCGAGCAATTACTATTCTCCGACGCCGTCTGTTCTTCAGGTTTTCCTCTATTTCCCACGGTTTTTAACGAGAAGATTTTGACAAATTATGGACGGGAAAAAGCTGATAATGAGTTCGGCTCTGATGTATAGTCCGCTCGTAATTAGACGCGTAACAAAACAGCGAGGGATGAAAATTGATAGTGGAGCTCAAATTGAGTACCTGGAGGTACGAATTTTTTTCCAAATTTAAAACCGACTCGTGAATCAATTTATTCCAATATTTACTATTGCGGTGAATTTTTCGCCGCAGTATTTTCACTACCCCAGAAAGTCCGATTTTTCTTTTTATTTTTCTTTTTCTTTATCGTCTTCCTTTGGTTGTCGCGGATCGTTCGAATCTCCATCGACTCTCGTATAGCCTTGAGCAACCGGCGATATATTATTCTCTGGAAAGTAGAATATACACTTTCTGGACGCTCGGGTCAACAGTTGGGATACTTTAAATCGATATCGAGATATGGGATACCAACGATAAGTCAAAGTTTCTTTTTCACTCTGAACGAAACTTAAAAACTAAAACGATCATCTTCAACCCTACGTTAGCTTTGATTCGATCGATTTCCCATACACTGTACACTGTAATAAAAGTTATCCACGTCGCCCGTTTCGATACAATGTAGCGAATCGCGGGATATATTTAAGCCCAGGGAGTTAGAGGAACGTCTTCCTAGGCATCTGGGTTTGGTCGAGGTAACACCTGATCGTAGATGTAAATCCGCGTTACGCTTCTATATCTACCATAGCCAATGTATCAAAACGAGAAAATGTATCGCTCTGGACCACGGGATACGAGAGAGCCCGGCGGTAAAGAGGAAGGGATGAGAATACGGGTGTACACGAAGAGTGGAGCGGAGAATAGTAGAGGAAGTAGGAGGCAACGAAGGTGAGAGGGTGCGGAGAACGGAGGGTGAGGGATGGGAGCAACCCGTATAATTCTGTTTGTTTATGGCGCCGCGGTGTCCCGATTCTTCACCGTAATGGCCGCTGCAGCCTGACAAATCTCCGCTCCGTGATTTTTACAGATTGCACCAACCGTGATACATCAGCTCCGCACATCCCCTATCTCTCTCTCTCTCTCTCTTTCTCTTTCTCTCTCTACGTTTGTTGTTCCGTTACTCTATTTCGTTGAATTTATTTTTTTTTTCCGTTTCGTTTTACCACCGGTTCCCATTTCTTTTTTTTTTTTTTTTTTTTTAACTCGTACCCACTTGTTCGACGAAAGGAAGAAGGGGAGAATAAAATAAATAAAAATAATGGAAACTACGTAGTTTTTCCGATCGAAACAAAAGATCGTTGATCGTGTGTACCACAGGTATGTTCGGTTTGTGTACACACGAGCACCATCTTCTTTGGGATCCGAGTCCGTAACAAGTGAGAGACTAATTCATCGGTGCGGTTTCTCGGCACGTGCTTCGAGGCTGGTTCTTCATTGGGTAACGAGCCACTGCGACGACATCACTAAGACCGAAACGATATAACGAACCAACCAACCACCGACCAACTTATGTACCTTACCCCTGAGTGATACGAGCAAAGCTGATACGATGTGCGCTGCATTTAGTGCTGAAACTAAGATGGATCAGTGTACTCTGTATCGGTAACTATTTCTTGGTATATATAAGGCGGTATAGATGTAAACTGAGTATCTGCTTTTCGTAACCAACGTTCAAAACCCTCTCACTTGCTGCTCACTGTCTCTCTGAGGGTGGCATTAATTTTGGCCTGTGAAACTCGCTAAGTGCTTTCTAAACATCGTAATCCTCGCTCGGACGATATCCCTTTCATCCCCTTACTCGTAAACCTTCAGCTCTGCTTCGCCGTCACCGTCACCGTCACCGTCACCGTCACCCCGGTACCCACTCCATCGCATATAACCATCGTCGGTCTTTCATGAGATGAGCAGGGCGGTAGATGAGAGAAAGGAGAGTAAGTGGAGGTGAGAGAGAACGGAAGGAGAGGAGGGAAGACACACCTCAAGCAGTTTCGCGACAGGCCGCAGGCTTCCAAACTGAAACTCCTTTAAGGACATACAAATGGCTGTCTTAAAGACGTGCCTTACGTAAGCTGTTCGCAAACACCAGCTGACAAAGATGACCCAAACTCAACTACTACGCGCGGTGTCGAGATCCGGGGATTCTAGACTAGCTCTGCGCTCCCTGACGCTCGCCCAACTCTTCTTCCCCCCATTTCATATCCTCGCGAGCTCCACCGGGGAATGTACCTTTACCACGAAGAGACGAGAGAAGACAGAAAATAGAAGGGTGAGCGGTTGGGCTAAGCTAAGGGATTTACATTTTATGAACCTTACGGAGCTAAAGCCGCGCCCGCCCATCCACGTGTTCGCAGACTCGGTGAAAGGGGTAGTTTCTGGCACGTGCGATATTATAACCTGTATTGTCGAGTGAGATCACTAAGGCAAAACGCTACGGATACCATCAAATCTTCTCAGTCCACCCTTCCACCCTTTACTTTCTCATCTCCCAACACATCTAACCATACGTACAAATTCCATGGAAAATTTCTTGACTAACCTGATGTGTATAAACGCTAAAAATTTGTATTTCACACACATTTCTGTTTCACTCTAATTTGTTTCGAAAAAACTCTTATTCATTATTTTTTTCAAGGTTTTTCATTTCGACGATGCAGATTTTTTTTGTTAAATAATCTAAAACGATGTATCTTACGGTGGCGAGCTTTTTACATTTTTTACAACATACACCCGATATTGGATAAAAAGGATGAGAAACGAAAAAAAAAAAAAAGAAATAGAAAAGGAAAGAATGTCGTTGAAATTAAGCGGTGCTAACACAAAGCTGAACTGCAGCGGTACCATATATAGGAGAACGTGTACTATATAGTATAGGAGCTTCGTAAAGCTCGAGGGTGGTAAAACATAAGTGCCGGAGAATCCTTCTAAAAAGTTGGGGCTCACACATTCCCTCTTTCCTTTATTCACCTCGATCCTCACCTACTACTTTCATCCTTTCTTCTCCTCTTTCTTCTCTTACCTCAACAAGTCGCGAGCGGAGAGAAAATCGAAATCGCATTATACGGTAAGTTAGCTTCACCCTCTACCACCGCCAACGACTCACCCCCCCCATCAGCTCTACACTAGTCTCAACTATTCCTAGTATCCACACTCACGACCCCCACCTATCCCTCCCCCTCCCCCAACCCCCTGAGCACTTGTCTTTATCGTTTTCTTCCCGCGAGACAGCCACTATGCGCGGAAAACTTTCTAATATCTGATAACCATCAGCGGTAAAGCGACGAGAGCTCTTGCGTTGAAGTCTTAAGCCCGAGCCCGCCAACTTCTCGTTAACAAACCATCGCACTCAACCCCATTTCTATTTGGTTTTTTTTTTTTTTTTTTTTTTCTAATTTTTGCTACGACCTAGGTCGGGGGATAGCTTTGAAAAAATTGTAAACGCTATTTATATACGCAATAAAATTATGGACGTAGGGGAGGGGGGATGAAAAAACGGTCGAATTCATTTATTCCGTTTTAAGCTTTTTATTCCCCCGGCACAGTGGGGGTGGGTATGGGGATAAATTATTTTTTTCTTACATTTATTATCTTCACGAGTTACAAAAACATAAATTGTGAAAAAAACAATACCGAAAGAGATTTTTTTTTTTTTTTTTTCCCCACCAAAGAATTAGAAGATACGGGCTCTAAATTAACCGGTTAGAGGTTAAATGATAAAAGTTTCGTGACATAACTTTTTCTTTTTTTTTTTTTGAAACTTTTTTTTTTCTTCTCTCCTTCTCTCTTTTTTAACCAAAAAATGTGATGGTTTACGCGCGTCGACGCCACCGCAGGGGGTTTCTGTACTAGGATAAGAAAACCAACCCTCGCTAAGTATATAACTATGTATGTATTAAAACCCGGTCGGTGGTGGTAGAGGTCTGGCCGCCCGAAAGCTCTGGGTATATTTATTGAGTCTTTTATATTAAAAGTGCCCCCCTCTCCCCGTTTCTTTCTCACTTTGCCTCTTCTTTTTTCTATACTCTTTTCTTTCCGTAACCACCTAGCTCTTTTTCTCTCAGGTTCGCCTACCTATACACTTTTACGCGAGTATCCTGGCTCAGCTTTGTTCCCTTGGATCCCTAAATCACACCGCACCGCAACATTATTAACTATTTACATAGCCGCGGTATTACAGACACCCTGCGTGTCGGAGCTATACCTCTACTCCTCAACCTGGATCAACCCCGGAGGGTTCCCCTGTAACGTCTTCAAGTAATAAGGAGTAAGAAAATCCATGAAAAAAAAATTTTTTCCCGCTTTTTTTTTTTGTTTTCTACCGAGAAAAGTTTTTTTTTTTTCTATCAAACTCGAACACTATGATAGATATTTTTTTCTCCGTTTTTACATTTTTTTTTGTATCTCTTTTTTTTCGTATATATCCGTTAGGTAAAAATCGAGTTTTCCTGTGCACGCGGTTTCAAGCACATGCACGTAACAAATATTTAAAGATGAGTTATTGGAAAATGAAAAAATCTTGAAAAGGGCGCAAGGGGTGGGGGAGGTTGGTGGTAACTACACGCAATGTATAAGGTGAATTACAAGCGAGTGAATTTTTTTACTCCAGGGGTTGGTGAATTTCGCGTACCTACCGTTTCAGGTCTCGTCACAGCACATTAATATCGCGATATGCCGGCATCATCTCGGTAATGGCTTACGGAGTAAAAGATCACGTGTACCCGAAGAGACCTCGTTGGCAAAGGAGGAGGAGAGGGAGGGAGGGAGAGTAGAAAGAGAAAAAAGGTAAAGGAGAAGAAAGGGGGATCGTGAGCGTACCGAAGCTGCGAAGTACGGTTATGGTGATGGTCGTGGGTAAGAAGAAATAAATTTACTCGTCGAGGTATATGAGAGTATAGAAAAGTTGGCGCGCATCTGTCTTCATTTTGGATGACAAAAAAAAAAATGAAAAAGAAAAAAAATGAACGGAACGAAAGCAAATGAAAAGAAAAAAGAAAGAAAATAATATGACGAAAAATGAATATAACCGAAAGGAATGAACACGGCTCCTTCGCTTCTTCTTCTTCTTCTTCTTCTTCTTCGGAAACCATATATTGAAAACTGAGGCTTAGTACCAAAGATGGGACACGAGGCTTACACACCCTAAGCCAACGCGAGCATATATATCGAAGAAAATAAAAAAAAAAAAGGAAAAAAGAGGAATCGAAAAAAAATAAGAGGGAAGTCTTTCGTATCTAATCTACACCGCCCCATCCGATTCTTAACGCTAGGTTAAGGATCTCCACCCCCTATACTTCAGACTGACAACTTGAAGGCGCAATCAAAAATGGATCAAACATTTCTCAAAGTACTACTAGGGTTTTTATTCATTTTTTATTTTTATGAAAGAGATAGAGAAAAAAAAAAAATGGGAAAAGTGGGTGGGATATTTGCCCGTATGAATACCTGAACGGATATGATGTTTGCGAAGAGGATGTTTTCTTTTTTCCTTTCACTTCTCGATATCAATTACCTATAAGTACGTATACCTCAAAACGAATCCGTTGAAAAACTGACTGATGAAAATTTTATACTTTTATAGCTTACGGATTTTTCTTATTTTTTTTTTTTTTTCGGTACGTGAGATACATCGTCACATACGATTTTCACGTAGGTAGGAACATGTTCATAAATAATATACGCCGTCGTTCATCTGCGAGGATTGAATAAGTAATGGAGCATATGTATGAATACCAAAAATACAAAAAAAAAAAAGAAGAAATGAATGGAAACGAAAAAAAAAGTCACTCGTATTTGTCGCCCTCACATTTTTCAAATTCGAAGCATTGAGCAGCGGTAAGGGTTTCTACAACTCTGTTTTTCTGCCGCAGTAGCTGATCATTTCCGATCTCTTTACATCTCTGAATAATTATTTTCTACTGATCCCTGACGGATTTCGGATAAATTAACAAAGGTGCTGTTTCAAAGTCCGGTTATATTTAAAATTCTTCATCCCTCAAACCGCTTTTGGTTTTTGTGTGAGTTCCGAAGGGGTAACCGCTTGTGAAATACTCGGGACAGTCAATTTTTGAATGCTATGAAATACTAGTGAAATGCTCATGAAATGCTATGAAATGGTATGAAATGGTGTAAAATACTTCCAAATAATTGTGAAACAGTTTTGAAATGTGAAATGTGTTTTGAGTTCCAAATACGTGTATGGTTTTCCAATTGTTTGTGTACCATGGACGATTTTTTACCGGTCTTCTCTAGCTCGCAACTTTGTTTTTTTTTTTTTTTTTTAATTAACCCCTCTCCGTAAATCAGGGATTTTTTAATGCGAAAACTTTTTCTAACTCCTGGGTAACCGCCCTAAATAATATAAGAGATGAGTAATAATAAATAAAAAAAGAAGATGAGCGAGTAAAAGAAGGTGCGCAGAAAATAAATACTTGAAAACCTTTAATTCAGCACCCAGATATGTTTCCCTCCACCGATCGCAGCACCTGCATCATCATCTTATCGTTGTCCACTTTTTTACCCGATACTTCTTCATTTACGAAAACCGATGAAAAGTTACCCCTAGAGAATATTCGCCCCGTCTCGACGCGAGAGACAGAGAGAGAGGGAGGCAGAGGAGAGAGAAATAGAGTAAGCTAAAGTCGAAACGGACAGAGAATCCCATAAAGGGCCCATTTGCACCTCTATTCTACGTCCCATCATTTATTAATAATGCTCTGGATTTTCCCAAAAGATCCTTGGGGATCAACTGTAAGAGCTGTTTCCCTCGGCGACGTCAAATACCCCGTAAATAATTAAGGATCGGTCAGTATAGTCCCGGTATTAACGATCTCAAGAGAATAATATCTTCTTTTGTCTCCGTATATTGATTTCTACGTGTATCATATCAAAATTGATTTCCACTCATTTCTTTACCATTGTAGGTAATTAAGTGAATCGTCATGTAGAGAAAAAAAAGGAACTAAAATACATGTGATCAGAAAAAAGAAACGAAGGAAAAAAAAAAAAGAAGCTACTCGCGGGTTCTTCGCGCAGGGGGTTGTAAAAGAGCGAATGTATTCACTGCGTTGAACGTCGTTATGCTACTCCGGCGTTGAATAACGCTTGTCAAAATAATATATATGCATAAAGTACATAGGTATACATATACGCTCCGGTATGCTGACAGAGTAAATCTTGGCAAGACGACGGTTCGAAATATCTTGGTAAAAGTTGCGGGGGGATATACCACGGCCAATACTTTCGCCACATTTTCCTTTTTTTTTCAATTTTTTTTTATTTTTTTTTCTGCTTCTCTTTTTCTTTCTCTTCTCCCTTATTTCTATCCCGAGGTGGAGAGGTATAACTTATATTTAATTACTGTCGGTAATATATTAGATTTAAAGACTTTCCTGTAAAATATCGCAACATTAAGAAAACCTCCGACCACCACTTCGTTACCTACACCCACCCGTGCAAGCGCTACCTATAGTGCCGCTGCTCTTGCTTCTCCTGCTGCTTCTCCTGCTCTTGCTCCTGCTCCTGCTGCTGCGGTCGTCCAACCGCGGTCACGGACCACCACTACCATCACCACCAACACCATCATCATCTTATATCCCACGACCGGCGAACCGTGTTGAAGAAAATGATTTATTTTTCATGAATTTTTTACACCGACGCCGCGTTACGCCACGACAAAGTTCCCGGGGCTGCTTTTTTCCCGCCTCTCAACTATATACGTGTATGTATATGTATACGTATACGTATATATATGTATATACCTTGGGTTACCTCCTACAGTGAGAAGTTGGCAATTTTTTACCCACCAGAAATATTCTTTTAATTTTCTCTCCCACATTTACCAGCTCTTTCACTCTTTTTTCTTTTTTACTTTTCTTTTTGGTACGTTTTTCTTTTTTTTTTTTTTTTTCCATACTTTTGTTTCCCTTTCTTTACTACCTCGGTAGAGCTAACTCCGAAGGCTAATTAAAATAAGTTTAATCCCGAAAGTCCTTTCGATGTACAGCCGTTTTTCAATTTGATTAAAAAAAAATCAACAGTTTCTATCCATTCAGTTCACATCGAACTTCTCAGTTTCTCCCATAGAAATGCGGAGTCTGAAATTTGTATCATTTCATGCAACCATATCATATCCGTAGATCATAACGTGATTCCTCGGTGAAAGCGCCGTTTCATCCGAAGTCTTCAGTTTTACATGGCTTTTTTGCTTTTGCTTGTTATTTATTTATTTATTTATTTTTACGTTCACTCTCTTTGTCTTCTTCTTTATTTTATTTGATGTAGGTGTGTGTATGTGTACATATTTTTTTTTTCTTTTTCATCTTTGTTTTATTCTTCTTATTTCTTATTTTCTTCTCTTTATTATAAATTATTCATTGCGCGAGAGCTTTCAGGCCGTAGGGTAGGTAGTAGCGAGCCCGAGATGTTTTCTGCAGTAGCCATAAAAACAACCTTCGTCTTTTCACCGTTGAGTAACCGCGAATGTGCTCACCGGTAAAGGGGAAGCCGAGCAGTAACCCACAATGAATCTTTGTCCGGCACCAGCCAGAACCCTCTACCAACCCCATCACCATCCCCGTCACCATACCCGTCGCCATCACCATCGCCGACAATAACCTAACCACGTATACGCACGAACGAACGATATGGCACGTAGATGTATTTTATACAGATGCAACACACGCGACTGTCTACTGTTTTCTTTTTTTTTTTTATTTTTTTTCATTTTTTTTCTTTTTTTCGCGTTATAACTTTACTCACGTCTTCACACTCCCCGAATTTTTTTTATTTTTTTTATCGCCAGATGGAATTTGTTTTTTTTTTACCCTTATGAAATTGTAGCGGTATATAGTATAAGGTATACCTACCTACCTACCCCCATTGCTCTGTACATTCGTATATGTAACGTATACCACACTAAGTCTTTATTCAATTTTAACTCGCGTTTCAACAAACCCGTTCAATCCGACCGACCGCGGAGAGTTATACCCTCGGAAAAGTTGGAAAGAGAATTTTACCGTCTGAGCTATGAGAAACTCTGAGCTGGGTCATTGCTCATGTGGGTTAAGTGACCCAGTATTCTATTTCATAGAAAAGGAAACTAAGAATTCCTATATACGGTATATGCAGGAGAGAGAATAAAGATCGCCTTCAATTTCATATTGTACGAGCTTTTTCCATGAACTATACCATATTCTTTTACTTTTTTTTTTCATTTTTTTCTTTTTTTCTTTC
Organism: Athalia cordata; assembly: GCA_963932425.1. Classification (NCBI taxonomy): domain Eukaryota; kingdom Metazoa; phylum Arthropoda; class Insecta; order Hymenoptera; family Athaliidae; genus Athalia; species Athalia cordata. The sequence goes on from OZ010627.1 coordinate 7,434,378, forward strand.
AATTCATTTTGTTTACTTCGACAAAATCGAGAGCGTTCGATCGTTATTTTCGTTTTTTGATCCATCGAAATCAATTTTGGGACGAAGCCGAAGATTTTTTTTTTTCTTTTCATTAGTTTTCACCTACCGTTGCAATCAATTCCCCATAGTACACGAAAATTATAGGCGAAATATTTTTTAGTTCACATTTTCGAACACTTATGTTTGGTAGTGGTAGTTTTTTTGTTGTTTTTTTTTTGTTTTTTGCGAACGAACATTTCAATCAATAACTGTTCTCTCTACTATAGTATGTAGTAGTGAAACCAAACATCGAGACCTGAGGCTATATACGCGATCAGATCAAAATACAATCATATATCCAGATAAAATACATCGAAACTCAATTTTACCAATCGACAATTGTATTGTAAATGAAAAGATACACAAGGTTTTGTAAAAATGAAATGAAGTGGAATAAAATACATGGGATGAGAAGAGAAAAAAAGTGGGGATGTTCAGAAAGAAAGAATTCATCACTTGAAAAATTGAATTTTCTCGATTGTGAACAATCATTAGATCCTTAATTTCAATATCATATATGGATGCATACAAATCTATAGTAAAATATAAACGTGTGTGCGGCGGGTACGGCAAGAAATGGATGAAGTATCCGCGGGGGGTGGAGGTCGGGGGTGTATATTCGTATGGGGTAATTGTCCCCGAGGACCTCCGTGCGGATAAAAGCCTACTTAGGAACCATCGGAAATAGGCGAGTACGTTGCTAGCCGGGTTCGGGACCTGGGGGTCTTGGGGTAACCGCGTGTTCCTTAATTGACGCAAAGCCCACCCGAATCAAACTGTAAGCTCCCTGCGGACCGCATAGCACCGGTACGAGCAAACGCAAAAGCAGAAGTAGCTAGAGAGAGAAAGATGATGCGAGAGAGAGAGAGACGGAGAATGCGCCAGGAGGACCAACGCTGCGAGTCTCGTCCGTCCGTCAAACTTCCTACTAAAACATCAGAACTACTAGTACGTTGGTCCATGGCACCGAATCCGCAGTGTTCGATTTTAGCTTTTTCCCCATAAAAATCCAATGCCCAAACTAAACTGCAACTACGCCGGGGAAAAAAAAACCATTCGCAAAAAAAGAACAAGCTCCCGCGTACCTGCGACATGAAATCCTGATAGAAAAAAAATGGCAGAAATAAAAACAAAAAAACAATTGGGAAAAAGAAAACTTTATTTCGATGATGAATTGAATATGTGCAGAATTTTGACGGGATGAACCGGAAACGAGAACGCGTTGACTTCGTATTCCAGTCGCAGGCAGCTGGTTGCTGGATAATTTTATCGATTGTTTGAACAAAAAAAAATAATTATCCTTCAGATCGAAATCCGAACTGCATCACCAAACCACGCACATACTAGATATACGGATGTAGTAGTTGCAATTAAATACGACCAAATTAATGTTGTCCCTCGTTCGCATGTCGCATATGCTATGAAAAAAAAAAACCATCCAGTAAAATATTTTTCCAATAAATACCAAATTTCCAATCGTCATAATAACTTCGATTGGAAATTTTCCACGTCGATTATTTCGTACCGCGGGGTAAATTTTCCATAAATTAAATATCAGTTTTACTTGAGGAAAAAAAAAGCAACAACGGGACGTTGAGCGATAAAGAATTATTTTTATTTTACACGTACCAAAGTTGGTTTGATAATCAAACCGACAGGATATTCGCTAAAACATCAAATTGTATTATGCACGTGTTTTTTGTTTGATTTATTTAAATTCGTTTTTTTTTTTTTTGTTTTTTATTCTTTGTTGCTTACTGATATCTGCAAAGTGCCGCGACTGGGTAAACACATTATTTATTCACAGACTAGGAGAGTGCTCGTTAATTAACGGAAATCGTCACTCCTGGTTGCAGATCCCGTTTATACGCAATTTATACGTATAGGTACAGGTATACATGCGGCCGCATGCGCCGTTGACGTCAAACCCAAAATCCCGATACGCTCAGCTTATTAAACGAACCCGAGCTTATACCGAAGCTTTCCAGCTCCATGCCTTCCACAAAGTGATTCGATTGTTCCTACAGGACTTACTGTGCGACGAACTTTATCGCTTGCGTGACCGATCTGGACTTACGACATTTTTTAGTTTCTTTGCCAAGAGTCCGCAAGGACTACTGGGACTATTTTTTTATCCCCTTTTCTATCCTCGATTCTTTTACTTTACCAGATTGGTCAGAAACTGAGCGACCGCGCAGTACCGCGGTTCTCGTCGTCATCCCGAATAGATTCGTTCCCGCAAAAAAAAATTTCCATCCAATACTCTTTTGTTAGTAAATGGAAAGACAGAAGAAAAGAGAAAAAAAATTAAACATGATTAAACACAAGAGCGAAGAAGATGCTGAAAATCGATTCCGATGAAATTTGATAGACCCGAAGCGTCAGACTACGTCGTCGTGTATCCGAAAACTGACTCGATAGGGTGACGTAACAGGGGAGGCAGGGGAGAAACTTGTTAGTGACCACATTGTCGAGGTGTCCCGGTTATTACGGTACGTCACGTGTCCCCAAGTTTTAATTAATATAGATAGATGGCGAGAAAACAATGGAACTAAATCCTGCAGCCAAAATAATCCTGACGACCAAAAAATTACTTTCTCTTACGATCCTGCAACGTTACTTATATTTCTAAAAGGATTTAAACAACGTACTCATCGAGCGAACTTCTCTATCGAAGTTGTAAAATTTATTGACGCCAACTTTTTTTTTTCACAAATCAACATGCGGAATTTTTTGTCTCTCCCATCCGATCCGATTCGATTTGATCTCGAGTAAAAAGATATTTGTCGCGTTTGCAAGCCCGATTGTGTCGAGCCATGGTCAAGTGCAGTACGGTTGATGTATAGAGTGCGAGTGGCGTGTGGAACAATTTTGCACAGAGAGAAATCTAAATGAAGGACGGTAAACATGTTTTCAGTACTACCGGGCCATGTAACATTTACACGATCCGGTAGGTTCCGAAGCGAGTTTGTGTATTTCTCTGTGTAAACCACCGACGCGTCATACAGTCGAATAGATGTATCGCGGCAGTCGTGTACTGCGACTGGCTGAACACAAAGTTAGTTGTAGGCGGTAACGTTATGTGGAAATTAAAGTACTGATCCGAACTAGATTAAAAGCATTCATTAACGTTTGATGGTGTTTTATGGGTTCTCCTACCGTTTTTGCTATACCTACCCGCGTACTTGCTCTTCCTATAATTCTACTCGGAGTTCCAACGCCGCCTAGTGTTTGCTGTTCCCCAAAAGTTTGACAGCTCGCAACGTGCTTCGCTAACTTTTGTTTTTATATCGAACCAGCATCGCTTTGCTATGCTTCGTCGTGTCGTCGGTTACAAAAATTTTTCGTTAACACGTCCCAAATCTGCTAACTAAATTGATCTATCGAAATGTGAGTGAAAAATTGAGATGTCTCGCTTGGTTTGTTTCCGACTCGATTTGGTCGATGGACAAAACGTATTCCAGCAGGATGTAACATTCATCCTGAACGTCAGGGTCGTCGTTACATGTCGTTTCTCATTATGCCATACATCGAATGTTATATTCGCGTTACTGACATCAATTTTCTTCGCCATATGCTATGAATATCTGCACCAGAGCATATAATATCCCATGGTAAACTCACATCGGATGGCACCGTAAGAGCATCCCGGCAAAGTACCTCCAACCTCTCAGCGCGGTATCGGATATCATCGATATTAATGCGTAAGAAGATACGCGTATCTCGTTACCCTTTATTGCTTGTCACCTAAGGTGTGGAATCTGTATTAAACATCATCCACCCCCCCGACTTCCACCCCAACGTTAACCTCTGCGCTTCGACGAATGTCAGCCCCATTTTTTTTTTAAACCATTTCGTCCATACGAGATCGCTTAAACCACGAGAAAGGAAGCAGAAAATTGTGAAAGCTTCTTTTTCTATTTTTCATGATGTTTTGCAACTAGGCGGGGGGATTCGCGATTCTGAGGAATGTCTAGTTTCCCGTTAGTTTGCTTTTTTCTTTGGCTTCTTCGCATCGGTTTGCGAAGATGGAAAACAGATGATATTGAAAATTTTTATTCCAGTTTATATATGATATGCGGAAATTGATGGAAACCATTTTTATCGATTATTTTACTCCGCACGATCAATGCAGCTGCCGAGAGTTTTTGTTGTTCGTGGAAACGTTCGTTCTTAGAGATAAGACGATAGATGGATATACGCGTATATGTTGGAATTTTGATGTGCTCATAGGTATACGCATATTATTCAACTCTACCAACCAAACAATGTATATACGGAAGCTTACGTCAAAACACATTTACATCCTTTGTGCTTTTTCTCGGGAGAAAAAAAGAGAAAAAGACCGGGGTACGTTCGGGAGTTGAAGGAAGATATATTTTTTTTTTTTTTTTGCAAGAAGTGCCGAGGATAAAAGATTTCAATCTTCCAACGTTCATATACCTCTGGCTCTCGTATCAAGCGCACTGCTGTTGCTGCTGTTCGCGGCTTCCTATCAAAGTGAAAAACATCGAAAATCCGATACCCCCGATTTCTATTTCAGCCTTTTTCCCATCCTTTTGGCTAAATGGCACATAACTATTCCTGCAGCTTTTTATTTATTTATATATTTATCCACTTTTTCATTTTATTATTTCATTTTCTTTTCTTTTCTTTTTTTTTCTTGCCTGCACGGGAAGTTATCCATCTTTCTGGTTTTTTTTTTTTTTTTCTCTTTTTTGTTTCTGCGATTTTAATTTAGAATCTTAATTAAGAATGGTATGTAGTTATACCAAGGATTGCAGTAAAACATAACTCATCCCTTAGACAAGTCGAGAAGTGATTAATGGAATCGCTTTTAATCCTTTCGAAAGGCGGAATTAAACACCCACTTTATTAATCACTCTCCCCTCCCCCCTCCCCCAGCCGCCCAAATACAGTCTGCATCTACCTTCGCTGTCCAGGTGTCTGGTGACCGAATATATTCATCAAATAACTAAATTACATCAGTTTCGCGAGTCGCCTTTAGACAGAATTACTCAATGCCAATAGATATTTTCTTCCTAATCGAAAAATTGAGATTCTTCTGAATAAAAAAAAATTTGAGAATTTTTCTCGTTGTTCCGGACATTCGATATTGTCTTTTTCTCTATAGATTTTTTTTTGCAATTTTCATTTTGCCGTCTATATAATATACCACAGCTCCTCTCCATCGGTTTGGTTTTTTTTTTTTTTTTTTCATTCTCAGTTTTATGCTACAGCCAAAGTCTCGTTTTGCCCCCCGGGTGATAATCAAAATAAAAGACCCCGCCCGATATCATTAAAAAGTAATCTCAAAAGAAACAGCTATCCACGTATAGCTATACCCCCTTATTAATTGGAGTGGTTACTCGATATAGCTGCACAACCACCACTACTACCATCGTGAAAAACACCAACACTATCTTGTTCGTACATATTATAATTTCCTCCCACGCTTCCCTACCCTTCGGAGAAATTTTTACTATACTCGATACTCTGTAATTTGATAAAGAAAGGAAAATGCAGAAGAAAAAAAATTATATCAAAAGATTATTGCAAATGAAATACATATTCGTGCAGAGATTTGTAGAAATCATATCAGAGAGTCAAAGTCGATTGGAAAACATGAAAATTGCCTAATTCTGAAATTCCATTTTTTGAATCGTTTAACTATTTTTTTTTTTATGGTTTGGAGGGTGTTGAGAAATAATTTCGAAAAATGAATTCATGTATAATAAAATCTGAAAATGAAAAAAAAGCGGCCGGGAAGATTCCTCCTCGCTCTATACCTCTGCATTCTCCTCTGCACTTGAGTCGTTTACTCAAGCGATGGGCTAAAACAACTCTCATCTCGCGGTGTTATAATATAGGAGAATAATGTTTATTCATAAACTCTTATATCAAAAAACTTGAGAGAGTCGAGGGCCTCACAATTGTCCAATGGACAGCTTTTTCACTCCTTCATGTGCACACCTTGCAAGTATACGTAACATATATATTTCTATACATATATATATGTACACCGTATCCTCACCAATCTCGTTTACCTCGCGCATAATATATAGCGTAATATGTATAATAATCCCCAGTGCGTATAATATACATATATATACTTTCTACATACAGTACAATATGTATATTTATATACATGTATATATGTACGTCGGAAGTGTTACGAGATGCCCTTTTTACAAAATGCAAATACAAAGTGACTCCAGTTGGAGAGGAAATTAACCGGGGACGGTTTAAAACGCGCGGTTTCATTCTCCCTAATCAAAATAATGCGGGGATTGTTGTTTTTTATTATTATTATCATCATTATTACTTTTTTGTTTTTTTTTTTGTTTCTGTTTTCTTCTCGTTTTATTATTCATGTAATTATTTTTTATTCATTCATTTTTTTCGTTCTTTTTTTCTTACATTTCTTTCATCGCATCGACACATTGTCGATAAACGGGTGAAACTCTCGATCAACGCTCGCACTTGCGTTCCTAATAATTAATTTGGGTAATTTCTAATTTCATCTCAATTAATAAATGAATTGATATATGCGCGTATGAATAAACATGTATAAGGATTATAGAATCGGATTCTAGTAAACGAAATTCGGATACGTATATAAGTATGATAAATAAATATACATATGTATATGCGCACATCCATATACGTTGGATATTTGGTACCAGCTCGATTAATCCGGTACAATAATTAGCCTCGGCTAATTATAACTACGCGTAACATGTGTCATCCTCGATGTATATTAATTAGCGATTCATAGCACTGCGATTACCACCCCGATCTAAACCCTTTCCCTTCCCCTTTTTCCTCCCCTCGAATCCTTCAGTTTCCTATTTACTGTAATCGATCGACTGGATATCATATAGTGCGTAACGTCCCAAAAAAAAAAAAAACCCATATGAATTATTGTTACTCCGTGAAAAATTGACGAATTTATGTGAGTGAAATAAAGTCCGACTCAAAAACGGGCACGGTGCGAATGGTTTTTTAAAAATTCAAATTGAAAACTCAGAGTCGATTGGTTTTCAAAATTCTGTTTGAGTAGGTTATAGAGTAACTTTTGCACGGGAAGGTATATGTGCCAAATTCTCTGTTGCAGTAGAGTCTAAAATCATGTCGTGGGATAAAAAAAAAAATTAACAAATAAAATATGGAATGATTGAATAAAAATCGTCAAGTTTCTCAAAAGTACCGAATTCCGATATCGGAGATTATTTTACACAAGTTTTACGTCGCACCAGAATCATCGGTGCAAAATGCCTGGTGATTTCAATAGGGAATTTCCTCTACGCTACGAATGTAGATTTTTCCTAATAAGCGTATAAACCTATCACGTTGACGTTGGAACAAGGGGATGATATTTCAGGCATATAACGAGCGTAGAAACGACGACTTACTACTGGCAATAGTAGGTATATATATATATATGTACAGCGATCGTTCATGTCATGTGACGTACGTCTATACGTAGACTACGTATAAATAGTATGAATATACATACGCGTCTCTGCGACGTATAGATCGTATATACAGAGTTAGAGACATGGACGAGGCGACGCGACGCGACGAAACGACGTATAGGGTAGGGGAGAGGTCGGTACCTATACCGAGATGACAACGACGTCGACGCTGATTTGTGTCAGCGAAATTATCAAGTTGACGTGACCTGCAAGTTATCAACCTGATGGTTACCAACGCTAGTCAACCCTACGTACCTACGTAACCATCTACATGTACAGATATACGGATATAATACATGGATTCCATGTACAAGAGATTATCTTCCACCCCCCCTATGTGCATTTCTCAACAAGCTAAACCCGCGAACGCGGCCGGTTGCGCCGCGGAGGAGAGAACCGCGTGTTAATTACTACCAAGTTCTCTACTCGTAGTTGCTTCGTGTTCCTTATTAAGAAATATCTCGCTTCAATTACGCATACGTACAAATACGTATTCCTATCTGTACTTGTATTATATCACTTGTAATATACGATGGATTATTAAACCCTCATCGTACACTTGTAACGATGTCGTGATCATGTAACGATATTACGTGTATGATTTTATCAGACACGTAAATACGTATAACGCGTTTACGTCTAATTCAACGGAATTCTACGTATACGTCGAAAATCAAAGAGCAATTAATATTCGCAATGTTCGCGGTAAAGTCAATGTATATAATTTATATACATTATACACTTACGCGTCGTGAGCTTCGAGTCGAAGTTATTCTCCATTTTTATCTATTGCTTTTTTGTTTTTTCATTAATTACATCGATGATTTACGAGTCAAACTTTCGCGAGTAAAAATTGAAAAGAAAAAAATAAATAAATAAATAAACTTTATCGCTATAATGTATATTGAATATTTTTACACGCGATACATAAAATATACATATGTACTACTGTAAATACATTGGGATTAGTTTTTATGTATATTTTTCTTTCACCTATAGCGAGGTGTATAAAAGTGCGTTGTGCTTTCTGAATTTTCAGGTATTAATATACCGTATACGTGTGTATGTGTGTAAATATAATCGGTATAAATATATGCGTAGGATATGAAATGCGTAAATAAAGTAGATTACTTCCGCGGTAATATCATAAATATTGATCAATTAATATCGAATAATTAATTAATAGCCTCCTACTTTTCATCCCCCCGGTAAATTCCCTCGATACAATTTTTATGCTCGTAATACAAGTATACGTGTGCGTATAACCTAACCTCTGCCGACTATATCCTGTATAACAGCTTACACAGTTAACCCCTCGAACCAAGCAACCCCCTTGCATCAACTTTTCTTCTTGAAAACGACGACAACCACGACGACGATGCTGAAGATACTAGCACCCACTTTATAACGCGCCCCTAGGCGTCGACGTCTCGGCTCTCGAAACCACCCCCGAGACCTCTACCGCTGCACCAAGAGGAGGGGTAACCGAGAAAAGACGGAAATAGCGAAGATTAAAACACTTCCGTGACAAAAAAAAAAACACAAAAAAATAAAAAACTTTATGCCCACCGATTCTTGAACCCCAACTTAATTTTTTATTTCATTTGATTATTTTCTTCTTTTCTTTCGCTAAAACTCGCAACTTTTTTTTTCTGCACTCTGGTTTTTTATTTTTGTTTTTTGTTTTTCATTTCGGTTCTACATGTAGAGTTGTTTGGGGATGGTTTGTAATTAAAATTGGAAACCTTTGGAGTATATCGGTATCAAATTTTTGCCTCTCGCGAACCCTTTTCAACGATACGCGATGATGAAAATTATCGAGTGAGCATACCTGTACACAGATAGATCCGTTTTTCATGACCAAATTACTTGAATATGTATATTGGTTTAATTATTTCATTATTAATAATGTCATAATATTATTATCATAATTTGGCAATGGTATTATGATAATTTTGCTGATTATCCTATCGTGAAGCGGATCGTGGGAATTACGTTCAAAGCGAAGACATGAAAAGAAAAAATGAAAAAACTAATTTCCGTAATTTGAACGAGTTCGTATTACATCAATAATTGGAACATGCTCGTAAGAGATTAAAAATATGAAATATGTATGTACATTATAAAATTGCATTATACTAGAATGTTGAAAAGTATGAGAGAAAATTGGAGAGAAGAAAAACGTGGGTATAATAGATGAGACTCACCTATAAATAGACCGGCACATCTCGACATCCGATGTCCTCCTGATATCTCCGTAGTTTTATTAATTATTGATTTGAAAAGTTAATCTCGAGGAGATGAGGAAGAGTCCTCAGTTGATCCTCGAGTATAATGGTACAGGTACTCCCAGGGTACCAAAACGGCGGAATTCGTTGTCGTTATTTTTTTATTTTTTATCATCAATATGTTAATTTATGATATTTTTATCATTTGTTAATTTTTATAATTTATAAAACGAAGAAGATTTTGAATGTTTTTCATGCAATCTGGTAAAAGAAAATAACCTAATGACTACGTATGGGAAAAAGTATAGAAGAAACGGGGTGGGAGGAAGAAGTTCTTTGAATTTCGTGGATCTTATTTTGTACATATGTACATAGTTTTTTTATGTACCATATACATGTACGCACTGTCTATATATATATATATCTTCTCGTCGACCGATCCCGAGAGATCCACCCTCGTGCTTTCAACACCGTGACAGAAGTGGTCCCTGGGAGCACCACGCGGACAAACATCGGGCCAGAAACTGCGATACTTTGGCCGTGGTTCGAGCCAGACAACCACCCCTTCCCTGGGGGCGGGAATAAAAGAGCGCATGCGCTGCTTTGAAACTCCAAAATCAGCCCCTGGGTAGCCCGCGCAAGGAAAACACCACCTCATGAATTTCATTTTACTCTATCATATTACCACGAAGCTTTTTCTACTTTTTTCGAAATGGGCCCGATCTTGGTAACGTTAAAGTATAAAATTAACCGATCGAATCGGTAAAAATTCGAAGTTGTTACAAAGTTCTTCTTCTCAAAAAAAAAAAAAAAAGGATCACGAAAGAATGAAACAAACTTGAAAATTGAAGAAAGCTTGATTTTCATGTCGACTGCGCTTTCTCAGTTACCGTGCAAATTTAAGCTCGCATACTAAGGATTGGTTTTTGAACTTTCATCACAGAACACGAGAAAAAAACCCCCGGAAAAACTAAAAGATTGAGAAATAAATGAGAGGAATCGTGGCGTGTGCCGCGAGCTTTCTTATGCGGGGTGGATCGCACGCGGGGTGCCGAAATTGTGGAGGGATTTTGCGCCGGCGCTTAAGGGTAGCGGCTTTCGACGTCGGGGAAGAGAAACCGGCTGTGTTAGGGGTGCGGGGGTGAGTCAGTGAGGTCGCGACGCGCGCTCTGTGAACTACCCTTACGTGCGTTGATCTCGTCTCTTCTTTACTTATCTCGAGGGTGAATTGTTTGAACTCTGTGACAACGCGAACGAACTGGGAAAGAAGAAAAGAAAGAGAAAAAGAAAACGTCGAAATTGAAGGACAACAACGAAGTCATTTTCAGAAATTTTATCGAGATCATAAAGAGGAAACGAAAGCAGAAAAGAATTCTCAACGTCCACTGCAGACTGTGTCCACCCCGAAATCAATCACAGAAATCTTCATCCCCTGATTTTTCGGGGGAAAGAAGAATCGAAGAAACGCCCCGCAAATCAACGCTTACGATTATACAGTAAACGCGAGAAAAAATTATTTTTTTTTCGTTTTTTTGCAACTCTGTGATTTTTAGTTTATTTTATTTCCCATCTGTTCGACTTCGTTTCGGTTTTCAACCGAGTGTGGAATTTGACGGACTGAGAAGAGAATAAAAAATCAGCAAACATGAAAAAAAGATTCGAAACGTTGAAAAGTTGAAGAAAAGAGAAAAGCAAGAATACTACCCCATATCAATTAGTCGATGAACTTTGACCTCGTCAATTACTGTGAATAAAAACAAACTAAATAGTTGAGTGATTTTTGAGTGCGTTGGATAAAATTGGTGTCTCATTTCTTACCTAATCGAGCAAAGTGTGTACCGTGAAACCTTTGGAAGTCGTGTCGAACTGAAAATTTTAAAATGCTGTATCGATAAAAAGTGGTTCGAACTTTCAAAGTTTTATTCGACATTTATACTAGTGGCGGTAAAAGTGGAATTGCAAGTGGGGTAGCTGGTGGGACCAGGAAATGGGAGCGCTGGAACCTCGGTATAGTGGACAGTCGTAGAATTTTCTTCGGTATCCTGCAAAAATGAAATAAATAAATATAAAAAATCAAGGTGAAAAAAAATGAAAATGAAAATGATAATACTTCGAGAACGTGATTACTACGGGGATCCAACTGTTACGACAACAAAAAAAATCAAGTCAAATTAAATGAAAAGAATAAAAGAAGTACTGCTAAGGGTTTCGAATATTTGAAAACCCTTGAGTAATGCGATCCGAGTTCGAAATACCGGGTTAAAGTTTCGTCCCCTTCGTTAACCGTGTTCTATACACGTATACTTATGTACAACGAAAGATCGTGACAAATTTTTATCCTTTTGTATGGAAACAAAAAACAAAAAAGAAATTTTCCTTGTTCTAATAAAAAAAGAACAAGAAAAAGAAGAAGAGGAAGTGAAATAATCTCGTGATAAAGAGATAGTCATAATACTGGTAGTGAGGGAATATGGGATGGTCTTGGAATCACCGAAAAAAAGAAACGCTTTAGATAAGAGTCGAAAATCGGTGAGAATTAAAAAGAAAAAAATCAAAGAAAAATCAAGGAAACAAAAAAGATGCGCACATAATCGTATTCGAAAATGTAAGGAAGGGATTAGGCTGAATCAGAGATGATTGCAAAGGATATTCATTCGACATGTCCTTAAAAATTGAACATTTTTACCCTCACCTCTGGCGTTAGTCCATTTCCTCTTCGTTGCGTGGTGGACATAGTGAATAGAACTTTAAAAGGTGATCCTAAACGCCGCCACGTTTATGTAGATATATACCCATAAGGAAGTGCGCGGCAGGTTGTATAGTGGCTATAATAGTGAATGAATAAAACAAAAAAAAAAAGGAAAATTAAATTAAATTAAATTAAAAGAGAACAGAAAAAAAAACGTCTACATAAAAGCGAAAGTAACGATAATAATAGTAAGAGAAAAATAAAGGTATAGAGGAAAAAAAGGGCGTAAAACGAAAGACCACTGCAGATAAGAAAAGATGCGGATAACCCTAACCAACCCCCTGCACGCCCTTAAAGTTCCGAATAAGCTTACGAAAGCTCCAAATAGTGAACTGTAAAATCGGACCTCATTTTGGGGCGATAGGTTCAGCAGCCCTCAGACCTTTTTACCATTTGGTTTTTATTTATTTTTTTTTCCCTCGCTGTCTTCTTCTCAACCCACTTCCTTTTTCCCTCCGCCACCCCCCCCTTGCCTGACGGAATCAACTGAAATCTCGAAAAATGAGATGAGTACGGGGGGAAAAAGAAAAAGGAAAAAAAATTGAAAAAAAATATAAAAATATCTTATTCGCAGTTGAAACGGGATATAGCAGGCACGATCTAAATTTGTCTAATTATCCCTAAATTAATCATCGTCGAGGCTGATGTTATTTATATACGTAAAATTTTCGAGTAACCTGTATACACCGACGAATAACTGTGAAACACCGTAATCTTTCGGGTTCAAAAGTACCAGCTCAATTATCACTGTGAATATTGACTCGTTTACTTTTTCTTAGGGAAACGAAAGGAGAAAGGAAAAAGAAAAACACAAAACAAAAAAATTATACGTATAAAATAATGAAATTAAATGAAAATAAATTAAATGAAGAAACGAAATAATTCAAAATTAGTGATGTTTGAGAGTTCGTAGAGTGCGGTGAAATAAAGAAGAAGGAAAAAAAAAGAAGAAGAAAAACGTAATTGTGAATCTGTGATCGATATCCTAGTTTTTTAATACAACGATCCGTCTCTTCCTCTTTTGATTAAATTTTTTCCCTTTCACTTTATTTTATTTATTTTTTTTTCACAACTAAATCGGCAAAGTAAGACGGTGAGAATAAAATAAACTGTGAGAATCAACGGTGAAAAAACGACGATGTTAACTAAGGAGAATGTATTATAAAACGTCGTCTAACACAATCCCGAGCGAAAACGGAAAATATCCTTCCCAACGTGCTGCTTTAAGCTAAATTTGAGCTTTCGAAGCTCTTGTATACCTACACATATTTATCTTCTATCTCGTTTTTTTTTTTTTGTTTTTTTCTTCAATGTCACACGCGTACACCGAACGTGTACATTAACTAACACAAACACGCGTAGTGCGTGCTTACAAAACGTAAAAAAATCTCTGGAAATTCCGGAGTACGAAAAAGCGTGAGGGAAAAATTTTCAGCAAAAATTTGCACCGTTAGAAAAATCAGAAAAACGTGTTTCGAAGTGCGACACGAAGTACGGCGTGATTAAAAACGTCGAAAATCATTTCGACGAGATATCTGTTTGTTTTTTTTCTGCTTCCACTGCGGAATATAAATTTGTTTTTATTGGCTGGGAGATTGACGTTGTGGTTATTTTGGTAATTGTAGGAAAAAAGGAGGATCGGACGAGGTGCTGAGGTGCTTAGTGCAGTGGAGGTGCAGGTGGTTGCCAGAGGTAAGACGAGTCTGGTCAACATGACCCTCGTCTTCCTGGCACTCTTGGTGGCGCTCAACCCGATCTTAACGGCAGCAAACGGTGAGTAAAAAAATTCCAACAAAATAAAAACAAAGACAAAGACATTGCCGGACATTTTGCGATACAAAAGGAAGAAGTAACCGAGTCACGAGGAAAAACGAAACCGAAGGAACTTTTGTAAAATTCTCCTCGCTGCAAAGAGGAGGGACTTTTTAGTGCTCACACGACAACGAGAATTGCGCCACGCGGCCTTTTCGTACCTCGTGACCCCCGGGGATCAGTGCCTTTTATTATAAAACAAAAACAAAAAAAAGCAGGACTTATTAGATGAACAACGTGTGATATCAACGGACATCATATATAGTGCTGAAACAGCTCACGCGATGACAACCAAGTGTCATCCGGTTGACGGTCCTGAGTCAACAATCAAATGGACAAAAATAACTGAATTCTTTTTCTTTTTTTTTTTACAACGATTCGTGTTATCAGTGATGCGATTTTCGGTTTTTTATGAAAAAAAAATAAAAAAAAGATCTCTTGCGTAGGATTACCCATGATATTCCACGATATGAATTTTTTCCAAACGGATTTCGATTTTAAGCTACATTCATCTAGGTACATTTTGCGATCGAGCGTAATCCATTTCAGATATGTTAATCCTTTTTTTCCCATTCTTTTTTTTTCTGCATTCACAGGTACATTATCCCTATAAAAAAAAAAAAACGAAAGCTTAGAAAATGATTCATGGTTAATACAATCCTCGACTCGAACTGATTTTAAATTAGTCGTAGGTATTTACCTCGAAGAACGACCGGGGCCGCTCTTGAAATATCAAGAATTTTTTTTAAAAAGGCAACGCTCACGCGGACAGGCCGGGAATAATAAGAAGCGGACGCGTTTAAAAATCTTCTCTTTAATGACTAAGCTTTAAGCTCTTTGTATAATTAAAAGAAAATGAACGCCGGCCGGGCGTTTTTATTTTATTTTATTTTATTTTTTATTTTTTGCTTGATTCTTTTTTCAATATCTTTTTCCTATTCCTTACGCTTCGTTCTTCTTTCCGTACCTTCGTCTTCCCTTCTCCCCCACCCCCTTGTCTTTTTCTTTTCTCTTTACTTCCTCATTCTTTCTTTATCTTGCTAACGCTCGTTAGAGTTTGCGTATATAAGCAGCAGGCAATGCTTCTTTATACAATTTTTACAACAGGAATGGGACGTCGTTTGTATTACAGATATACAGCTGTAAGTGCGCACATATATATACTATATGTGGTATGTGTGCATGAAACTACAGAGAAACTTTGAATTTTTTCTCTATTTGTTCTCTTTCTATAAGTTTTTTTTTTTTATTTCATATCTTATAAATTTTTAATCGTCGATCGATGTGTCCTCAGTTTTGCAAATTGGATCGGGCAACTGAATTTGAAATGAGACAGATTGGAAGGTGAGTACCGCAGAGGGAGCTGTTGCCCTACCATTCCTTAAATTGCCATTTTCATCCTCATACCAAGATAATAAAACCATAGCGCAAGGGTTCATAGTTAATGTAAAATTTTTATCCCGCGCCACGTTTCAACACTCCGTGGACTCCGCGTAGTTCAGTTTTCAACATCGCTATACGTATACATATATACCTTACTCTATATATATGTATACACGTTGAGATGAAGAAGAAGGCAGCAGCCGCACAAGATCGGAGATCACTTTGCGAAGAAGAAGATTTCCTCTGAGAGTACTAAACCAAGGATTCAAAACGTTCACGATACGCACGAATAATAATATCTTCGGGGTACAAGAGAAAAAAAAGTAAAAGCAAAAGCAAAAACAAAAAAAAAAACAACTGATTTTCAACCAATTCGTTCCTTACTAATATTCTTACGATTCACACGACTCGTCCGCATGAGTCGGGTGAAGTGAAAAGTAAAATAAATGAATTAAGGGTTGCATTCTTTCGAATCCAATCGCGGTGGCGTATCGAGTAGCGCGATGGTAAGAGAAGTGGTGAAGAGAAAAAAAAAAAGAACAGAACAAATAAAAATACACTACCGCAATGTCAGTTTGGACGGCTGACCCAATGGTGTCGTAAATTTAGTTTGAAAAACCCATCCGCATCGTTTAGTTATTAACAATTTAGTTCGACTCGCCCGCCTCCAAAAATATCAACGTCCTAATTAGCGCCAGTTGTCCGACGTTATACGAACCTGGCGAACTCATTCACTCAATAATGCACCAGACCACCGAATCTTTCCCTACCTTCGTCCCTCCGATTATGTAACCTCGTCCATACCTATCTTACTTTTATTCTCTCTTCAAGCTTTCTATATACCTACGTATACCATCTACTCCCAGAAGAACGAACTTTACCCGGGGGAAGAATAGGAAGATTCAACGAGACTAACTTTTTGCAAAGTGACCCCCTTCTCCTTCTCTCTCACTCTCTCTCACCTTCTTCTACTCCCCCCCAAAAAAAAAACAGAAAAAAAAAAAAAAATGATATGGGTATATATTACAGAATATTCTCTGCAGAGTTGGTTGACGTTGCCCGGAACACCCTACCTCGCCCTTATAACCCGACGCTTCCCCGCGCGTGAAATTCTTCCGTCGATATTTATCGTTATGGGGATAAAGGAATGACGCTGTTCTTTTCTTTTATATTTCTTATTCCTTGTTACTGTCATTTGCGTTACTTCACTTTCCTCCAAGGCACCGATCCGACCTTGAGGTTTAAAATTTTCTACGATATGCGCTCGAATGAGTTTGAAAAATTTACCCGTATCGTCTTCCAATAATTAATAATCTAATTTCGATCGATGGCAATTAGTGGCGGATATTTGAGCGTCTTGGACGGGTTTGGATAGATGAATTTTTCATAGTTAGCTGCTGGGTGACCTCGTATATGAGGAATATTTTTACCCCCCAATTTTCTGTGTGGCCAAGTGAGCGGACTGTATCTACCTGCTACCCTTCTACTTTTATTTCCCCGAGGAGTAGAGGACAACCGCGATCTGCAGGGATCCGGGATCGAGTTGGAGCTAAACTCAGATAAACTGACTTTTAGATCTGAATAAATTAGAATATATTTAAATCCCAGGCCTAACTAAATTGTGGGGAAAAAGTGAGCCGGGTTACAGTTACTCTCGAGGGTTCGCGCGGGCACACGGTGATAAATATTACCTACCTTATACCACCGACGCGAACAACCACCCCGCACCACGATAGGTATTCTTTCCGCTAATATTCTTTCCTCCATTTCCATCTCTCGCAGATCTTTTCCCCCGCCCCCCTCCCGCTCTTCCAAAAATCGTATTTATCCATACCGGGCTGTTATTACGATATGACAAACCTCCTATACACACCGTCTTTTCGATAGAAATGTTCTCCCCTGTTATTTCATCCCTCAAATCGTTTCGAATTTTCCAAATATATACTACTTCACTATAATATATGTACATGTATATACGGATAATCTGATACAGTGTATACAGACAACGATGAAAATAATCCCCCCCTCCCCCCCTTCAACGTTCCCAACCCCCGTTATACACCCTTATACTTTAGCGAAATCGTTTCACCGGGTGCTAAAAATTGCCGTAGTCTCTACCGGAAAAGGGAAAAAAAACAAAATTCAAACGAAAAAAAGGGCTATACTGCCATTTCCGTCCCGTACTACGATGCTTCGCCAGAATATAAAACACCTCGAAATCAATGCACATATATATGAGTTATGTGCCTATTTTTTTTTTTTTTTTTTTTCCACGATAACTTTGAAAATAATCTTGAGGTGGAAATTCGGGATTCATTATTCCTCGTCATTATCGCTGAAAATTGAGAAATTGTAAAATTTTCGAAAATTCCTAGTAGCGATTTTTTTCGAAACTTTTTATTGAATTTGCGAAAGCTGAATGAAACTTTTCCTCCATGTTGAACATGTGGAAAAAAAAAAGTTTCCCAGTTCAGCTATTATTCACGTTTTGAAATGGGCTTTATTCATTTCCGGCCCACCTCGTGTGCCCATTTCATAGTTTATTAGCATAAACTGCATCCCCCATCGTATCATCGATGGGCCATATACTATATACTTATGTATGAAGGGCAGTCTATGGGCAATGGGGTATATAAGTAGGGGGTTATATGGGCCTACGAAGGTTGAAGGTTGGATGCGGGATGGTTATAAAATAAAAAAGTTAGTCCCATTTTATGGAAGCTCTCTCGCCCGCGTGCGGCTGTCCGGTTGATACGGGGGGTGGAAAACCGAGAGAGAGCGAAATAGAAATAGAAAAAGAGAGAGAGAGAGAAAGAACTACAGGGACTTAGATATGTAGAGGAAAAGTGAACCGTTGCCTCAAAGAGAAGGAATCAAGCTTATCCCTGGCCTCGACTTGTAAGCTTAGCTTCGTTCGTTCGTAGATTCGCGCGGGCTTACGACCCGCCGTGGCGGCGCACACGCGGGTTTTCCTCCTCCCCCCAGTTATATGCCAAAAAGTTTACTCGACGGGATTACCTACCAACCAACGCGTCGTGCCAGCCACGGCGCGCGAGAACCATCTCAAAACGCACATATATACACTACACTCTTCGGGCATGAATAAACTTATACATGTGTATATGTGTATAGGTATAAGTATATGGAACCTGAGTAGCGGAGCTATGAAAAGTCCTGGGAAACTTGAAACTCAACCCCTTGGAAAACAGATTTTCAGATTATCCCTACATCCTTTCACAGTCGTGCGCATTATCTACACGCGTTGTATCAGGGGAGATAATTTCTTCTTTTTTTTTTTTGTTTTCGCGCTTTTTATCGCGGAAATGAAATCTCATAATATTCGTCCGTTGATTATTTGAAAAAAGGACTAAAAACAATGAGGGGAAAATTCATCAAGGTTTAATTCGCGTATAACGTACGTCGGTTAGATTTTTTAGTGTAAACTAACGTACGATCTAACGTGATTGTTTTTCATTGTTTGTGGGTTCGATGAATTATATTGTTTCACTCTAACAGATTGGGAGATCGTATCACAGCAAAACGCTGTCTATAATATACGTGCTAATTTTATTTTAAAATGGCTATCAAATTAGCGGTAATTAACCCGCGCGGTATAATACTAAAAATAATCAACACCATTATCAATGCAGTTTACGTATGGGTCGGCGATACACACGATCCAACGGCTCCATTAAATTTCAATAGAAATAGATCCCGCAGCTATGCATGCAGCACGGTAGCAGGAACTGAATAAAAGCTCACGACGTACTTTCAGTTTTTTAATAACTTCGCTGGAATATCGAACAGTTTGAATAATATGCTCTCTTTTTTTTTCCTTCATTTTTATAACGTGAAAAAATCTCTTCCCGTGATCTCCGACGTGCCTCCTATCCCCTTATCCTTCTCTAGGTATTTGCCGGTGGACACTTTGCTCTTTTTTCTTTTTCTCTTTCTTTTTTTTTCAGTTCTTCTCCTTGCGTGACCATACGTCAATTATTGCGGTATGGGGTGCGGCACCTGCCACCCATCGTCGATAGTCCGATGGGGTACGTATAGCGAATCGAGAGGGGGGGGTTGGGGGAAGGGGGGGTCGAAGGGGGTAGGGATGCGTGGCGACGCCTGCTACATAGAACTGCACTTCGGGCGACATAAATCGAGAGGAAACCCTGCATTCCTGGGCAGGGTTTATCTATGGAGGAGCTTTGAAACTCGGAGGATAAATGGGGGTATGGATAAATCGATAAATGGTTTATTAACGTGCCTAGGAATCGCGCGCGCGGCTCGCACGAGCATAAATTATTACATACACGAGGGGGAGGGATTCAATAGCCTGGGATAAAATTTCAGATCCTGGAACAGGATTTTCTCTTTCTCGTTTCCGTTTTCTTCTGTTTTTTTTTTTTTTTCATTTTTTCGTTTTTCCACATATTCTTATCTACTCGTCTTTACATATCTTTTTCTTCTTCTCCTCCTCCGCGGGGTGGCGAACACGGGGGCGAGGACGAAAGGTGAAAAATTCAAGAACCTTCGAGCCACCGGGTGCATAAACGCGAGCGGTTAATAATATTCGGCAAAACAAATGGTCCCTTAAAGCGTTTGGAACATTTGCCAAAATTTTGGGTATTAAATTTGTGATGGATCGTTTCTCATCCTCCCTGCACAATGCGAACTTGGTATATATATATATACGTACGTATGTATAATATATAACACTGAGGGAAAATGCAAGAGTGGTGGGGCATCTCCCCCCCTATTTTCTTGACAAGAAACCCCTGAGAGAATAAACTACTCCGCTGTACATATAGGTATATATACTGTCTGGCTCCTTGGCCTCTTCCTGTACTTCCCATGATTTACCCTCTTCGTCTTTTTTTAACCCTTGGTACATTTTTCCTTTTTTCCCCCTTGTCAATTTTTGGTTCAACTCAGTAATTTATTTATTTGAAATTGATTATCTATCGTCAAATTTTCGAAGTAGAATTTGGAACATGAATTATTATTTCACCACGTTGACCGTATATAATATATATGTGTTTGGTTTTCCACGGTTGATGTTGGACACTCCGAACCGGAACACCCTTGTTCGAGGGCGACCTCGCGCCGTTCCGAAATCCTTGTTAAGCCACCAAGGTCGGGTGAGGACTCGTAAATATTAGGGTGAAACTCTGTACGTCGTCGACCGTCCGCTATACTTTCCCATGGACTTCGCGTCGACGAGGGAAAAAGATACATACCCTCTAAATTCACACCGTGAAAAACATTTACAGTTATATATGTACGTGCATATGTGGACGTGGGTGAAATGAAAGCTGAGGACCTTTCTACACCCGCGAGCAGCAATTAAACTTCCTTTGATTCCAACCCCTCATGCACCAATTTTATTTTCACCACCTTCCAGATCTTGTATTCCTTTTTTTTTTCTTTCCCTCCATCGAATGTCTCTAGATTTGTCTAGCTCTCTGTTGGTAGGATTTCAAATAATCTATAAATTTTTCGACTCTTCGAATAAAAGTATAAAAAATTTTTTTTCCGTTACCTCGCTACTCCGACTGTCGCACCGCGATTCTTTCGCGTCGATATAACTAATCCAATTCCTCTGCACTTGCGGATCCACCGAGTCGCTGTTAAAGGTATAAAGTTATATCGGAAGTATCCCGCAGGTTCGAACGGTTTGAAACTTTAAAAGTATATATATATGTATACACTGCGCACAACAATTAAGGGATCACTCGAATTTTGTCGTAAAAAAGACCCATTTTCGAAAGGGTGTAAGTTCGTCGAAAATGAACGGATTTCAATAGAAAAAATTGGGATCTGAAGCTTGAAGCTCCGACTTCAAAACTGTCATCCTGAATTTTCTTTGTGCACAGTTTTTTCTGAAGTTTTTCAGCTTTGAAGCCACGACTGCAGAAATTTAGCGTTTTGCTGTTTTTTTGTACCATGTGCACCGTGTGTGAAGAAAATTGCACGGGGATCGTGTCATATGGGTTTTGTAGCTTGAAACTTCCCCTTCAAAATGCTTTTTTTTCATCATCGTGCGATTTTTCATTACCGAGTAATTCGTGTTTGAACCATTGACTGCATTTTCGCAAGTTGGTGAATGTGTGTGGATTTGTGACTTAATAATTGACGTGGTTTACGCGATCTTAGACGGCCGTCAAAAGTGTTATCCGGCAGGGGACAATTGGGCAATAGTAAAGTAGGCGAGATTTATTTTGGCGAGTCATTATTATTCGAGAAGGCAACACGAGATTTTTGATGAATATAAGATCACCGCACGAGCACTGAGGTACCCGTAAAAGTGTCACCAACTCACGAAAGTGCAGTCAACGGTTCAAACACGAATTACTCGGTAATGAAAAATCGTACGATGATGAAAAAAAAAGCATTTTGAAGGGGAAGTTTTAAGCTACAAAACCCATATAACGCTATCTTCGTGCAATTTTTCCGACACACGATGCACATGGTACAAAAAAAAAGCAAAACGCAAAATTTCTGCATCCATGGCTTCAGGGCTGCAAAACTTCAGAAAAAACTGTGCACAAAAAAAATTCAGGATGACAGTTTTGAAGTCGAAGCTTCAAGCTTCAGATCCCAATTTTTTCTATTGAAATCCGTTCATTTTCGACGAACTTACACCCTTTTGAAAATGGGTCTTTTTTACGACAAAATTCGAGTGATCCCTTAATTGTTGTGCGCAGTGTATATGTATATGTACAATATTTTCTATAGAACGTAGCCGATGTGCGATTCCCGATGGGTCAGGCAGGTACACAGCCTAGTCGCTGACCCATTCCGCGCTTAAAGTTAATCTCGTTTAATGCTCTCTTCCCCATCGTAAAATCGGTTATGGTCAAGCTCTGGTACATACCATGTAGCCAGCAGTTCTGCACTTCTATTTCTCGTGTAACTCGAGGCTATACGGCCACTACGACTTGGTCATTTTGCTCTCGATTTTTTTCTTTTGGTTTTTATAATTTTTTTTCTATTTTCTTTTTTTTTTCTTTCTTGCACCGCACGTAACATGCAAGTCCGGATATATACTGCGGGATGCCTGGAAGCCACCTTATGTATATACGATCGTTATTATATATATCTATACACCCGCCATTATACGATCTTGCAATCTTCCCACACATGAAATTTCATCCCTTATTATAATACAAGAGCTGGTAACAACAAGCGTGGAGGTATAACGTGGAAACTTGCCACAGTGTAACACCTTTTGTTTTACCGTATAATAGGAATGGGGGAAAATCAAACAATTCAAACTCCTACCAACGATACGAACCTAGTTGCACGTGCCTATCCCCATTTCAAATAACAATCGAACGTTATAAACCTCTGGACACCTTGCTGCATTCGAACACCCATCTATATACACTTAGCCACGGATGATATCGTTTCAAAGTTACCTTCAGTTTCTATACTGCCCTTACTATTCAAATGGCTAGTGAAAAGTTCACTTCGCCTTCAGAGATTACCTGTTCTTTTTCTTTATTTTATTTTTTCTTCTTCTTCTTTTTTGATCATCCGATCGGAACGATTCACATTTTACCGTTCGATTCGTGTCGAAACGCTGCTTAGCGTTCGTGGTTGTTGAATGTTATGGAATTTTGGTATCCATTTTTGATTGTTTAAGAAAATCGGAACAACTGTAGCCAAAGTATTTTACGTACCTATTTTTGACTCGATTTTTTTTTGGGTAGTATCCGAAGTAAGCAATTTCCAGATATATATATTTTCGTCGAAGTTAATCGATGCCTAAGGTATGATTGAGACGTATTTTTGGACTGGTAGTAGCAGTGGTGGTGGAAGTATAGGTATAATCAAGCGAGGATCAGTTTCCCCAATTCCGAAAATCGTAGGGGTATAAGGTAGGAAAAATATTCCAATAACCTCGCGCCGCGGCGCAACTCGATCCAATTCACCAAGATTAGATCTAAGTTCTCCTAATAGAGGGAGACGGAGAGAGGAAAAATAAAACTAAGGTAAAAAAAGAAATCAAATGAAATAAAAAATAAATGAGAAAAGAAAAAAAAACACCCAACTCACTGTTCATGATCGTATAGTTCTTCGATCTTATTCTTCTCTTTCTTCCTCTCCTTCTTCTTCTTCTTCCAATTCTTCTTCCAATGAAACTACGTTCGTCCCTTGAACTAGTGTAAGGGAATTGAAGCAGTAATTGTGGAAAAGAGAAAAAAAAAGATAAGACAAGAAGAAAGAAAAAAAAAATAAATAAGAGAGAACAAGTTTCCCCTCGGTGGCTGAGGTGGTGGGTTCCAGGTGGATATAAAGGTTTTCTACATTAGGGTGAGTAGTGCCAGGTCGATTTGCACCTGGCACCCGCCACGTAAATGCAAACGTTAACGTTAACGTTAACCTTAACCGTTAACCCCACGTGGACTATAGGGACGTAATTTTCCTTCCATATAGTCCGGGTTATCCAGCTCTCATCACCTTTTACTTGTCGCCCTTTTACCCCATAGCTGTCCTTACATACCATCCACCTTTTCCGTGGTAGCTGACCTAAATAAACACCATCTCTTTGCGGCGTTTAAGACCTGCTAGTTTATTCTTACGCTCAATTCGAAGGTACGAAGAGATGAAATGGACAGGAAGAACGTGAAGTTCGGGTCATCGGCTGTGCCAATTTTCTAGCAGTTTCAGGGGATCATGAGAATCGTTGATCGCTTCGTACTGTGAAGAGAAAAGAGAAGTGAATATAAAATAAAAAAAAGAAAAAAGAAAAAAGTCAATTAGCAAAGATTCGTTAGGATAGGTGCAGGTCTGGAGATGTGTAAGTAAAATCGAAAGCTTGAGAAGGGAAAAAGGTGGTTCGGAAAGGGTAGGCCGAGGGTATAAGAGCCTTTGATACTCAGACGGGGATGGGATTGGAAGTTATAAAGACTTTGAACTTGAAGACGAGATGCGAGCGTCTTCGAGCAAAGTACTAATTACCAAGCCATTAACAACGCGAAATCAATCAGGTAAATTAAACCAAGCTTGAGCTTAATCCGTCAAATGATTTAACGAGGGTCGGACACCTTAATCAACGCAATTAATTAATCTAGATTCCAAACCCTCGCACTATACATGCCTATATTTACATATATATACACATAAATACAAATTCATTTCGTAAGTACACTTGATATCGTCATTTGTTAGCGCATGGAAAATCTACACCTACTTGACGTTGATACATGTGAATACGGACAATCGGTGGCATTTAATTTTTCGAAAACGATTAATCGCTCTCACCGAGACAACTTCCTATTTTTTCTCTGATTTCCGGTACTGCAGTAGCATCGATGGTCATACAGGAGGGGTTGGTGAATCTGATGGCTGCAGGGAATTTTTTCTCCGCCAGTAATCGAGACACAGAAAAGTACAATTGTTCGAATGATTTTTTTCTTTCTTTTTTTTTACATCGTAAGAAAGATGGATAAAAAAAAATCCAAAGAGAGATCTCGATGACAGGGGCAGTTTCTTCTTTAATAAAAATGAATTAAAAAAAGAAGAAAAAAATTCCACACAACCGGCTGGCTTGAAAGCTTTCGAGTAATTGAGTAAACCCCCTGCGGCAATGTATAAGACGTTCTTCAAAAGCCGTGTGAAGTCCGCTACTTCATTATCACGTTTTTTTTCCCGTCGCTATCATCATCGACATCTTTTCTCGTTTTATTAATTAATTTATTATTTTCGAATGATTTTTTTTATTTTCTCTTCTCTCTCGTTTCCGTTCGCACAATTTAAATTCACGGGCATTCAGTTACAGCTGACGAAAAAAATTCTGAAAACTTTTAAAGTGGGGTGGTGTATATTTGGAAAATGAAAATTTCTTAACGCCCTTAATTCTGACTGAATCGTTGGATTATCAGACGCACCTTTTATGAATAATATGGATTATAATTCTTGTCCAAAAGTTAACAGAGAACACCGTCGTCGTCTCATGATACGTATAACTACTCGTGTACCTACCCTGGATTTTCCTGTGTACTATATTATAACAACCCCTGAACACGCGATCTTTGGCCAATTCCGCAAATTCTTGTACTCGAGACGGAGGTAATTCTCGTTTGGATTCCTCGCGTCTCGTACCGTGGATATAATTATCATGTCACACGGAGAAAATCGTAAGGATATGTCAAAATACGTGCATTCACCGTTCCCGTTCCAGAACAAAAGAGCGAAACGGAAGACGGAAGAGGGAATAAGAATTTTTCGAAACAAAACCACACGGAGAAAAATTCCCGGTACAGTCGAACCTTTTGGGAGAGGGTTGGTACGATTACTTTTTATGATCTGAAGCGTATTCCTTTAGGGGTTAAAAGTCCCCCCATGGGGGTTGTTAATTTAGACACCTTGTATATAGGTCGAAAATAAGAGTACCCGTTGCCCTCATCGTCCTATAGCAACGGGGACGTTAAGAATGTTAAGATCCTCGTATCGCGTCCCTCTCTCTACGTTAAACTCCTATCTTAACAACCCATCTACATTGTCCGAGGAGAGGAGTGTCTTCTATCCTCTCAAGCGAGACGGGCGCGCGACACCCCGCTACGCGTTTATCGAGGGCTCGAACAATGTGTTTTTTTTCACTCTCTTTTTTTCTTTTTTCTTTATTTCATTCTTTTATTTAATTTCTTTTTTTTTTCTTTTCCATCATTTTAGCTCTACTTTTTCATCTATCTCTCTCATTTTATCCTTCCAATTTCTATTCTTCTTTTCAACCTCGTTTTTCCAAAACCAAACGAGCACGATACGATATATAATCGGATAGATGATGGAATTAAATTGTTTTGCGCTAAAATTATTTGATCATTGGTTTATACCATTCGAAATTATGTATATATTCGGATAATATCTTCTCGGAAAAATTCGAGACGGTTTTTTTTTCTATTTGATTTTTTCCACCCCTTAAAAAATTATTTATAAGCATCTCGTTGTCTAGACGAATTAAATTTTGCTGGTACTAATTGATATTGGTTACACCGCGTGAAATTCTTTGGCCTGCTATATAATAAGAGGAGGAGAAATTCGCTTGCCAAATAGTATTCTGAAAAGTTTCTATAAGGTATATAATATCTACCTATATAGCGTTACGATAATTATCGAATTATAATCTGCAGACCAGGCAAAAAAAAAAAAAGGAAAAAGTTGGAGTGTCGATTATAGCCCGCGATCCATTTTTACGATCACTTGTAAAATACGGTTGGAAGAAAAAAAGAATGGAAAAAAAAAAAAAAGATAATTTCCTCGCGCATAGTTTTCAGGGTTTACCAATCGATATACCGTCGATTTAATAATTTGAAATTCCAACGATCATCGGGGGAATCGGTTGGAACGAATGCCTCGCGGACTATAGGTACATAGGATATCCCGTGGGATATTTCATGGAAAGAACTTTCAGCAAAGAACGTACGCAAAGTAGAACGAAGTATCTACCAGCTGCTGCAGAAAAAAGCAGAGAAAAAAAAAAGGGAATAGAAGAGAATAGAAGAAAAAAAAAAATAGATGGAATAAGTAGAAGAATAGAAATGAGAAGAAGAAGAAGGTAGTAGAAGAAACCTCGCGGATGTTTCTTCTTTCAGGGACGCGCAAACATTTGATCCTGATTACAAGGTTTCGGATCAACCTGAAGAGGGAAGGGGATGATTCCGTAGGATAACTCGCAGTGGATATAGGTAGGCATTGGATAGTTGGAACGGCGGGGGAGGGGGGGGAGGGGGGGAGGGTGGATGTGCCAACGACGTATTTCTTGGTTGGCCTCTCGAAGTTGCGGTGAAGTAACTGTTGATTAAGAAGACTCTCTTCTTCCGCAGGCTCGGGCGGTGAGGGCGGGGGTTGAAGTTTCGCTCTCTATAGCGAACCTGAGGAACGGACAGCGACGGTAGGCTACCGGGAGTGGTGGTATAACTTGGTAGGGAATCGAGTTTTTCGAGGACCCGTAGCCTCAATTAACCGTTTGCGGACCCTTTCCTCCTTCCACCTTACCTTACCTTACCCTCCCTCTATTCCTCGACTAACCCCGGGCCACCCTTGGCCCGCAATTTTCGTAACTAAATTCTAGGAAAACCGATCCCACGTCGAGTGTGTGCACCCCCTTCCTTCCCTTATTTTGCACCCTCTTTTACTTTCACCGGGATTCCCGCGCGCTACCCCGGGAACAGGTCTCTCCTTGATTGCCGGGAAAACTACTGTCCCGATGAACCGAACCCGTATAACATTATGAGTTAGAACGCAGTCTGTAGTGTTTCTACTAATTCTGAAGAAATTGTCATCGTTTTATCGTTATTTACTCAGTTTTTTGGTCCTTTTCGTTGTATTCATTTTTTTTATTTCATGCCAGAGACGATTTTCAATAAATCATTCAATGATCGACTACGTTTTTCTATTTCGTCAAGCGCACGTGCGTTTATTTTCGAATACACAGTGAATAATTGAATAACGATGTTTTACTACAGAGAAAATAGTAGAGTGATAAAAAACGGCTCAGTTTTACCATGTATCTAGGGGTTGCAGTGGCTTTTATTTTTCAATTTTTTTCTTCCTTTTTCTTCCGTTTAATACGCCTTGTAGTAAAGTCCGGTTTGCCGGTGATATAGGCTAACGGTAATATATAGTGACAACAGATTAGGTGTCGACGTCGGTGGTTTTCGTCACGGACAAAAACTACCCCGTGTTCTTTTTTTTCGTTTTTTTTTTTTTCTTTCTACCTTCGCTCTTTCAGTCTAACTCAATATTATCATTTCCAACCTGTACAACACGCAGCGAAGCTTTTATTAACCACTACAAAAATGTGGATCGCAGACAACATGTACATTATATATACATATATACTATATTATATAAATGGGTTGGGTGTGAACACGTGATGGGTCGTTGTCGCGCTGGTCTTTCGCCACCGACGCGACGTGAAAAAGAGAAAAAACTATCGTGTATAAAGAATGTCGTAACGTAACACTGACTCGTATCGTATACCGCAGACGATAAAGTCCTGCGAAAGGAGTAAAAAAAAATACAAATAAAATAAAATGAAACGCAACGCTTGTCGAACGGAGGTCTGGAAATCGGCCCAACCTTCGATTAATTCCCTTCTCTATCTATCGCTCTTTATCTCGTCTTTCTCTTTTTACTACAACGATTCTGACGCCCTACTGATATTGGATACAATAGACGGTCATCGGCTGTATGGTCAGTCAACCGGTCAGCCGACAACAAACGCCCTGGCTTCTCTCCCTCCCCCCATCTCTCCATCTCTCTGTGATATCCAGGTACACTTAATCGATTCAATTATTTGACTCCGATCGATTTGTTGCTCGCTATTATACCTCACATGACGCCTAACCTTTGTTCCTAATTGTGCACCCAGAAACCCTGGCTATTCTGTATACAGACGTGTTGCCTGCAGTCAGTGTTGAATTATTTTTTTTTTTCATATCTCCATACGTACGCGTGTAGTCGCTTCGCATCAAAGCTCTTTCGAGCACAAATCAACCGTGACGTGGATTTATGGATGATATTTCGGAACGTTGTTGAGAAAAATAAAAAAAAAATGGCTGAAAAATTTGGAGCGAAAAATTCATTTAGGGACGACTGTCGAGTACATTTGTCGTTATCGGACCGTGTAGCAGGTGATCAGCCACGAAGAAGTTTGGTAGGAACAGTTGAAAGAGGGATGAACTGCACGCCCGACAGACTTAGTTTTTTGTACATCTCATCCCTTGTGTATATACGTAGGTATATAGTGGAGCGGAGAGAGCAGCTATTCTTCGCCCAGCTCCTTTTCCACCTTTTCACCCTTGGCTTGCGAGTCGCATGACAAATGACGGTGGCGTTATACCGACTCCCTCAGGGTCTGTGGGAGGAGAGGGGTTGGAGAGGATAGGAAATTAGAAGAGTTTAGTTCATATAATTTACTTATCAATTTCTTTTTTTTCTTCTTCCAGTCGTATACGGTACTCGGACACGTAAGGTGTAATGATTAATTTCCGATACTAGTATACATTTTGTAAGAATTTTCCGATATATGCGCCTTTACTACCTCGTACACCCTTCACTTTTGGATTCATTGTCGTATATCGTGAAACCTCCCGTTCGGCGGCCACGTGAAGAATATATGTAGGCGAAGGTGGCGAGCTATGCTATGACCATATTTTCTCGAGACGTCGCGGACGGCTGGTCTTTTGGGAACCATCTGTGACATTTCGCCTTAAGAAGACCCTGGGACGCTTTCGAGATCTCGTTGCGAAATAGAAAACTGATGATTTCTTTCTATTCTTATTTTTAACTGTCCTCACTCTCGTCTCTACGCTTTTGATACTATCGTATTCGACATTTTTCTACCGGTTTCATTTTCTCTGTACTATCGAAGTCTGGTTTGGAACCTAGAAGGTCTTCGTTCAGGCCAACTCTTATATTCTCCAATTTTTATTCTATAGTTCAAAGTCACAATTTCGCCGCGCCAGATTCTTCTCTCTGGGTTTACTGTACCCCATAAGAAAAGAAAAAACACCCTGAATTCGTTCTTTTTCGTTTCTAATAATATGCGATTCTGGTTTTATCCATGAAATGATTTCACGACCGATCTACCGGAGGTTCTTATGCTTGGTTGAGTACCGAACACAGGTGTTTTCGATCGTAAGTTTGTTAGCTGAAAGTTTTAGAACCCCCAAACCCCTGGGCATATTCCATTTTACACGTCATGGGGCAACATCACCGTTGTGTATATATTTATATAGTACATACACATACATACATATATGTATATATAGTAATATACACGGTGGTATACCTTATGCGGAGTCATATCTTATTTATTCACACCAGCTCGAACGATTCCGTCAAAATTAAATATTTAAGCCACGCGTGTATATACAAGTATACGTATAATTCTGTACACAAATATTCGCCGCCACGCCCTGCCGATGCCCAACATCGGTTTTACAAACGTCAAACTTACGAGACCATACATTTCACTATCTGAGATAAGAGAAAAAAAAAAATCTACGCTTCGATATTTTCTTTAAGGTTTACCTGTTACCGTTACTGCAGTTGCAATTTTTATTTTTTCTCGTTTCATTTCATGTATCTTTAATGAATGTTTTTTTTTTTTTTTTTTTATTTCTGTTCTTTCTCCGCAAGTTAATTTGGTATTCCTATTCGTTGCCCTATCTAAATTATTTTCTGCCAACAGTTTCAGACTGCCCACCGCATAAATTGGCGTTGGTAATTTCTCGAGTTGGTTTTACTGGCGTTCAGCGTGTGGTTTCTGATATAATATAACGACTGGTAGAAGTCTGTGTTGAGTTTAGTACAGGGTTCGAAACGACTGAAACGTTCTTCCCATGCTTTTTAAACCCTCTTTCTTTCTCTTTTTCTATTCGCAGTATTTCTGCAACTCGCTTCTTCTTCTTCTTTTTCTTCTTCTTCTTCTTAAATCTTTTTCTTTCTTTCTCTTCTACACGAGCTCAAATTGCCAACTCTGTTCAACATTGAACTGCTTCTCCATGCTTCTGCTTCTGCTGCTTCTGCTGCTGCTGCTGCTGGGCAGCCGGTCGATGCGTGTAGCCTTCGACTCGCACGCGATCTCAACTTGTGGCGTGCCGAGTAGTCCGACGTCCGCCCTCCGGTCGTCCTCTGCCACCTTCCTGGACGAGGGTAGAGGACGTACGTTTCACCCCGCCGCTGGTCCCGTTTCGTCCCGTCCCCAGCCGCCCACCCCCTCGCCACTAAAGCCGAGGCTAGTCACACGCTGTAAAAGTAAACCGACGCAGACCACGAGAGGCTGTAAAGTTGCCACTTTTATTGTTAACTTCGACTACCACCATCAGAGGGCGAGGAACAAAAAATTCACATGGAAAGTAAAAGAATGTATATAAAAATAGAAGGGAAATAGGATAAAAAGAAAAAGTGGGAAATGGAAACGCTCGAAAAAGCACGGTATACCTATGTATCGTATAAAATGCGTGTGTTCACAAAGCTCGTCGTGAATCTGTTAAAGACAGGCCGGGTGAAAAAAGCTTTTTTTCCTCGATCTTACCATAAGCTTATTTTTATTTCTTTTATTCTTTTTTTTTGCATACATTTACGAAGCTGTTACATATACACACTGTTTCAATGGCGATGACCAATGATCCATGGGATCATGAATTCATAGAAACTGACAATGAGTATCTACATCCCCTTTTTCACTTTCCTTTTTCCATCACTTTTTCAAACACATCGTGCTCAGCTTTTTCTTTTTACAGTACCATTATTTCCACCCGCAGTTCGAGTTGTATATAAGGTACACGTATATACAGAGGTCTACGCGAAGGTGGGAATGAAGATCGGATCGAGGACGTGGCACTCTTGGTTTTTTCTCTCAATTGATTAACGAGCTTGCATTGTCTCCGGGTTTTGAGCTTTTTTACGGGCCATCCGTGAAGCGGTATCGCCAATGGCAAGCACAGTTTCTCTCGGCTCTTTTGCTCCTGCTGCAGGAGTAGTAGTCCCACTTTCTTCTTTTTACCAGGAAAACTCGCTCTCCTCCCTTATGTTCATCCCTCTATGCGTTCGCTCCTCCGTGCGTTTTCTTGTCTGAGGGAATTATACCGTTTTTTCTTTTTCTTTTATGTTTTTTTTTTTCATTCTTTTTCTCACTTCGTCCTTCTTTTTTCTTTTCTCTTTGTTTCCTTCTTTCCATCCTGCGGAATATATGAGGACGTGGCGCGGTTTTGAAAACTTTGAAAAAATTGAACCTCACCATATAGCTTGGTTAGTCGAAATGAAACGGTAGAATTTTGGGAAAAAAAGGATCTTAGAAAAATTTTTGAAATAAGTCATACCTGAATTCTTTGGTTCATCCTTCCGGAGGATGTGAATTATATACATATAAATGTATATATATACTTTATGAACAATGTATCGAGAAGAATATACATATGTATAAGGCGGTGAGTTATGAAATGAATAATAGGTATCGACACTCCATGTGTATTTCGTCTGCTGGAATCTTTCTTCTTTCCGTTATTCTTTTTTTTTTCCTTCTTTTACATACCCATACCTATACTACGGAGGATGGAACGCCCAGTGCGCGTCACGATAGATTCGAAACGAAACGCGAAACGAAACGTTCAAATATACGTTTCTCGCTGGTTCGGATATAACGCGACTTCGAAAGACAGCGGAGGGTGCGAGCTGGCGTACCCATAACTCAGCCCGTATGAACCAAAAAAACTTTAACGAAATTTTCGACCCCTCTTCAGCTGCTTTCTCAAGGTTGCGCGAATTTTTTTTTTTTCTCTTTTTTTTCTCTTACAACCCCCAGTTTTGTCGAGCTGCGAATTGTGACGCGAAATGGATAATTTTCTACCGCAATTATAACAGAGATTCGGTAACCTAAAGCAAATGAAAATATCTAATTTTATTGGGTCAAGTTTCAAGCTGTACGTAAACGCTCGCATGAAGTCGAGGGTTGCAGAAGAAAAAAGGAATAAATAAATAAAAAAGTAAAAATCTCATATGAAAATCGTGACTTAAGAAAACCACCGCCGCCGCCGCAGTCTCCTCCTTTTTCTATAGCGTGGAGTCCAGTCAACCGAGAATCATCCGCTCGTTTGCATCCCCAGGTCGATAATTCCGTGCCGACGACGCGAACGGTGGCTTGTGGCACGGCTGACTCTACTTCGTGCTTTAAATTTCGCTGCCCCCAACCCCGATACCAACCTAGTGTGTATCGACCCCGCAGAAAAATAACCGAAAAACGAACAGAAACTGAACTCCAACTTACGGTATCGCCAGAACCACCACTTGAAGTGAAAAAAAAAAAGACTACTTCTACGTACTCAGACGTCTTCATGGTTTCTGGAAATTCCATTATTATAATAACCGAAGGAGAATGATAGAAATGCGATCGTAATTCGATTATAATAAAATTTCTTTAAAACTTCGTTCGTTTGTCAAGACAAAATTTTTTTTGAATCATGCGGAGTCGAGTCGACAATATCTTCTCCTTTTTTTTTCTTATATTAGTTCACGTTCTGTTGTTATATTTGTCGAATCGTGTACTTTTATATTTGTCGGTTGATATTTTTATTTTTTTTTCTACCTCCATTCGCA
Source organism: Athalia cordata (assembly GCA_963932425.1). NCBI lineage: Eukaryota > Metazoa > Arthropoda > Insecta > Hymenoptera > Athaliidae > Athalia > Athalia cordata. Next base: position 7,468,193 of record OZ010627.1, read on the forward strand.
ATTATTGCGATCGTGGTGCAAACGGGACGATGTAATAAAATTCTCCCCTTAGATTCGGAATCAATTAACGAATGTTTTATACATGTATAATTTTTTTTTCTCTTCTTTTTTTTGTTTTATACATTTGCTCCCCTTTCTCTTGTTTCAACCCCCCGATTTTCCGTGTGTTCACTTTATTGTTTTCAAACCACGTGCCTCGCCCCCGGGGTTGAGCTGTAAATGTTGACGGTATATCTACGGCGCGTGGTTTATACACGTCTGTAATTGGTTCTCGATTCGTAGGTGCTCCGCACATATATACAGGTGTTCTTTTATTTTTCATTCTTTTTTTCTTTTCCTCCGATTCACCACGCCGCGGCCGTATACTCCGTTTTACCCATATATTTTTAACGGGGCTTAAACCTCGAAAACCAGAGAGGAAAATTTGGACTTGAATTCCGGGACGGACGGACAACATACGACTCGCGTGGATTTATAAACGCTGTCTAAACGGACTCGGAGGTTCAAAGTTGATCCGGCTTTAAGCGAAAAACAGGTTTGACATAGTTGAAAAACACTTTGCGTGTAACGTTCCAGCCCTCTCCACTTTCGTGTAATCCAAATATAGGATGTACATATACATATAGGTATGTAAATATGATATATATATATATATATTTATGCATGTATATATCGTACCTGCATATGGGTAAAGTAGTATACGTTGCACGTTGCAGGTCGGTGCACTACATTTCCTACATATCAAACATCCCCCTTCATATCCCCCTTTCCCTTCGTCGATCACCCCACTCTACTCTTCATCCCTCTTCTAGCACGCGCGCAAACAAATACACTAGCGGGCTGCATAGCGGTGCAGTAATACTACTGGCCAACGTACATATTTATGTGTAATTTTACGTGTGTGTGCAACAAGCTCTGTCTAACCTATTTGGCAAACGACCAACCAACCAGGTTTTAGATACACGGAGTATGTGGGCGGATATGGCGGTCATATGTGTGTCGTCAGTTATACGTATGCATTTCAAAAGACCCGACCACGATGTGAATTTCTGTTTGCATTCGCCACTCATTCCACGGGTATGGCGTACACGTCCTTTCATAATTGGCTCTAAAACCCATGTCTATATGACCAACCGTCAAAGCATGTTAGACACTTTAGGACCAGAAACTGAGTGACGGAAGGTTCCTATTTATATAATATAATATCTGTTCACAAAGTAATTGAGGTGTGGAACGCCGCGGTGGGTTATAAAAACTTTTGACAGTACAGACGAGATTCTAGCAATTAAACGGGGTGGGGGGTGGAGAAAAAAAAATAAATAAACACAAAATTAGGACACCGGTTGGGTTTGGAACCGGAAGTGAGAAAAATTAGTTTTTCCAAGCTGCACCGAGGGTAGGTATAGTTGTAGAATTTTTATGGGGGTTATAAGATCAGCGGATGGGGTTTTTCTGGATTGAAATATAGTTTTTTATACAGCGGGTGGGCAACGGCCACCAAAAACACAACGGCTGATTTATCGGTATATGGCGTGAGGCTATGAATAAATACGAAAAGTAATCGAAAAGAGAGCACAAAATAGGCGGAGGGTATCGACGACGGAAATTGTTTAGGGGATGCGGGGGTAGGGAGCCGCGGGTGGTATAAATTCACGATTATCGAGATCACCGTGATATGTTTTACGGTATCCATAGGTTAAAAAAGGTCGAAAAACTAATCGTATGGATATCAATGATGTTGTCGCTGTTACCGGTACATTGTTTTCTTGTTTCCTTTTTTTATGAAACTAGAATAAGAGGTGTTGAAACTGTGGTTCCAAAACCAATATGGGGCGAGAAACGGGTAGCAGCGAGTTGTTGAACACCAGATGGTGCAATGGGGTTTAAACGTTTGCAACAACGTGCTGCACTATATGGTCACAAAAAGGTAATATCCGGTTATCCACCAACGCCACCACTTCCAACACAAACTGTTCAGCTGATACTACCGGTACGCTTCTGTTACTCTCGAGGTTATTCTCCACGTAGTGGTTAACAAACGACGCCGTTTAATCGTCGCGTACTGTTTAATTGTTCCACCGTTAACCACCCCCTCCCTTTCCTCCTATTCTATCCACCTACCACTCTCTTCTTTTTACACAACACTCCGGGGTTAAACCCTACTCGAATCGTTTTAACGCGACGTTATACCAACGGGACAAACAACTCCAGGCGAATCAGCGAGGATACGTTCGATAATTATTCTCATTCGAGCGGAGACTGAAAAAAAAAATTCACCATCATCCGCGAGAGTGTTTCGAATCGGTGAAGCTGTTTTTTAATCATCTTCGAAGATCATCAGCTGGATATGCAGGGAACAACAGGTTCCTTACGATGAAAACAGTTTATTATAGTCGATAATTTTGAGGGGTGAAATTTCGCTTCGTTGGATTACAGGTAGTAACTCATTAAAAAGTCAATATACTTACGGAGGTAATAATGGATCTGCATAACTAGTTAGTTATAAACATATCCTGATCAAATACCCGAGATCCGTATCTGAAGGAAAATTTGGTATACCTGTAAGGTATATTGTAACGCGAGAAGAACCACTTGCCGAAAACCCTTTGGTTCCGTTGAGAGAAACCCTCCGATCCTCGAGGGAACGCGCGTCCCGAGCATGAGGGGAACTCTTAGTCGGTGGGGTGCCGGCACAAAACACCCCTTATATTAATTAATATAGAAATCAGCATCTCCTGCTCCTCATATACACCATTTTCTATTCCCTTTCCTCCTCCCCTTGTTTTGTGGTTGATAATTACGGTTCCAGGATTTTAGCGCGGGGTGTAGGAGCGAGGAAAGAGGAAGGGGGGGGGGGGACGAGAAATGAGAAAATGGGAAGGGAAGAGGGTGGGGGAATAGGTATCCACGGCAAAACTTTGTTAGTTCAACCAGTGAAGCCGGATATGTGACGCCGTTTTCCGTCCCAACTTGCTTCACCACCCCCGTGGTTCAGAGGCACCGTCGCCTTTCTGGTATTAATCCCCCCAGCCCACCCCTCCCGTACCTAATTCTCCCGATACCCGTTCCACACTCTTCTCTCAAACCCGCCCTTAATTCTCAACGTCTCGCCTTCAACCTACCGGGTTAATTTGAGCTTCCGTTTTTACGCGATTAGAAATTAGTTCAGAACCAAGTTACGCACACTCCGTTAATGGACCATTCCGGAGGCTAAGAGCTACTCGTGGAAGTCCGTTTATCGCGCGATCACAGCTTTTATTCGTTTTTACGGAAATTTACTTTTGGATTCCGACGACTCGTTCATGATATCGTTCGGAATTTTATACGAAAAATAAATATATTATATTTGAAGCGAAAAAAAAAGGAAAAGAAAAAAGAAAAATTGAAACGGAAACAGAGGAAAAGGGATAGCGGATTACGCAAGTAACGTTAGGACAAGGGTCATGTTTAATGTACTCGGTGGCAACCGGCAAGCGACCAACCAACCGACCAAACTACCTCTACTTTTCCATTTGTATATCTTATTTAAGCACGCGAAACAATACGCCATTGTTTACCAGCAGTTTCATACAACCGCTGTCTCAACGGATGCCAACTAGGAACCCCCGGCGCCAACAATCCCAGCAATCCCTCTCGTTTACCAAATACTCTTGTGTGCAAAGCTTATACATATAGATAGGCATACCCCGCAACGAACCGTAACACACCTTAGGGTAACTTGGAACGAAGAGGATAACCTTAAAAATTTAAAGAATGATAAAAAATTTCACGAACTCGAACGATTCACGTGCGGTGTAAAATTGAAAAAAATCTCTCATCCGTAACGATCTATATAATTTTTCATAGAACAATCAGCCGAACATTAATCAGCTGAAATTCGGGCACTGGACTCCAGAGATGGACGCGTTCGGAGGTTTAATGGTGGATTTTGCATGCAGATCTAGTGCAGCAGCATCAGCATCAACGAGAGATTACATCGCCACGTTCTGGGTAGTCTAGATGCCAAAGCACTGCAGCTTTCAGCTCTGCTCAGTGTTCCAGGATGTGAATTCGCGGTTAGAATCCGTGCCTCGGGGATCGGCACAACGTACGAAGGTTCAGATATTTCAAGTGCAATGAATCGCCCGTTGCGAGTTGATGGTCATCAATAGATGCCCGCTGCAATTTTGCCGAGAGCTTTTATCTACGATCAACTGCTTTTAACTTTCATCTATCTGTTTATGAATCTATTTCACGCGATTCTCATGACCGTCCGTAGTCTTCATGAAAACGAATTCAAATAACTCAGATCTAGAGAAGAAAAGAAATGAGATGAGATGAGACGAGACGATGCAAGAGAAAAAGTTGAACCCACCGTCAGTCGGCTACCTTTCTTTTCGTAATCAAAGCCAATTTTTTTTTTTTCAATGCTCTCTACGTTGGTGTCAATTTTTCGGTTGCGAAACAAAGAGTAATCGAGCGGTTTATCGGATTAATAAATATTGTACACACGTTTATTAAATATGAATGTAGACACGTAGAGAATAACCAATAAAGTTAATTAATCGCTTAAAATATACTGTACATACATGCACAGGACAATCTATGATGATTTGATCAATTTGAATTTGCCATAGCCGTTTGAACCGCGTTTTTTTTTATTTTTTGTAAAAAATTCTGGGCACATGGTTTCGACGCACCGTTTCCATACACCACATGCCGCCTTTCATTCAATGAAATGTGATTAACATCGCTCACATATGTGTGCAGCAAAATGTCCACATTACGCGTACAGCTCGAGCGTAATCGTCCGAAACAATCCAGTCGGTTTCCAAATATTGCCGAACCAAAAACCGAAAATTTCCGATCTCCAACGTTTACTCGTAATCTTCGACTGATCACTCGATAGAATATCGTCACTCGGATTAGCTCGGAGCTCAACAACATCCTCAGTTCGTCTCGGACTCTCGGGCGATTGAGTCCGGTTTGAAAATTCGGTGATCGAATTTGACGTCAATTAGCGACGAGTGATTGTGGGTGTTTTTTGCGCAAGTGGTAGTTTCACAAGGTGGTCAAACGAAATTCTTCCACACGTGTGAGTAAAATGAAAGTTTCTTCCTGCTTTCTTTTCTGTAGAAAAAAAAAACAAAAATTTTCGACTTTGATATTTTGCATAAAATGGTATCCCTGTTCGAATATCTAAGTTTGTTGCGCTTGCATGCCCGGGTTCGGGTAAGGTTCGAACCGCCCCATGGTTGTGGTGTTGCGGCGAGTTTCGTATCTTATTTATAAATCTACGATGTATACCAAACGATGCAGGGGAAAACCGTTTTTGAGACAGGAATGATTTATGCAATTTCTAAGGCACTTGCTGAGGAGTGCGTGCGACCGAGTTTCTTAATTCAACCTCTATTACCATTCTGCGTGCACGACACATTCCCTCGCAAACGTTAATAAACGTACGTACATCCGAAATACTAGGATATATTTTAGACTTAGTCAATTCACTCGAAAGCCGCTTAAAAACGTACTCAACATTTTCTACTTGCTTATCTCAAACTCGTATAATTCCTCAGAGATTTTGTTTTTGAAATTTATATTAATTTTAAAATAGAAAATCTCAAAACATTTTTCATTTGAAAAAAAAAAAAGAGAAAGGATTGAACATACAACCTACAACCATACCTACTTTGTAACGCGTTTCAATCTGAGTTTAAAATGAATCTACTGCAGAGATCTAATGAAATTTAATATTGCACAGGGGGTCTTTTTGCTCGTATCGTTAAAAGTCAACGTCTCAAATTTAGCTGGAGTTTTAAAGAAAAGGGGTGTGAATATCTGAGGGGGTGGTACAAGTTTTGTAGGGATTGCTTCTGCTTTTGCTTTTACTTCTGCTTTTGCTTCTGCCCGCTCCTGCTTCTGAAGGATACCAACACTAAACACCGTCCAATTTCCTTTCCTCGTTTCCTTTTACCGGCGCCACGACCCTCTTCTCCTTCGTCAGTCACTCCGGCTTCCTTTTCCTTTTACCTTTTACTCCTTCCTTCCTTCGCTCTTCTTTACTACTTAGATATATCTACTCTCCTCTGTATGTCTTCCATACTTTCGCTTTATTCAGCTTTCAGCGTTCTCCCCAGTTTTTGTCACCATTGCAGTAGCATAACTATGATATTCAGTTTCTCTCGGAACTTCCTTCGCTTCTCTCGGAGGTTGATCTATTTTAACGCTTCTCAGATATTTGACTTTTTTTGTAAAGTCTTCAATCGAGATTTAACGAAGGTTGCCTTTTTTTTTGCCTGAAACAAAAAAAAAACAACGCGGATGAAAAATTATTTATAATTAGAAAACACTGTACATTCGAGTTCGCGTATAGGTATAAATCGTGCAAATGTCGAAGTATTAACGTAAAACTGAGTTGTGAATTCCTGAGAGGACTGATATTATGGGTATAAAGGTGGACAACCTTCAAAGTTGATGGCTATTTAAGCAGGACATATGTGAGCCGAGAGTGGAGCGGAAAATTCGTGTTTAATTGGCCAGAAAATATAAAAACTTTGGAAATAGTTTTGTTCGGGGTTATAGCGTTTTGGGGTATGGAGGTGAAAGCGAGGGGTTGGGTATCGGGGTTGAGTGGATGGGTCAATAAGGGGTGGCTTAAGAGGGGGCGGGATTTTTAACTTCGCAAACTATTTCAACCCCGCTCGGACCTTTACCTCCTCTACCTCCGCACGTATACCTCTTTTTTTTCATCCCCCTTCCGATCCCTCGCCTTAATAACGAGCAGCGAGTCCGTGAGCTCGGCAATCAATATCTATGACGTATAATACGTGCCGAGTGTACCGTTGATATTTTTATTTCTTTTCCTCCGTCTTTTTTTTTTTTTTTTTCTACAAAACCGAAGATCTATTGGATCCTTCTTTACACATCGCACACGTGCACCAATTATCTGCAGGGTTTCAAGACCTTTTTTTTTCATTATGATTTATAGTATAAACGGTTTTTTTTTTTCCTCATCCGTTTCGCATTTAGATCGTACCGCATATTTTCTAACCTCAAATCCAGACTGAGATATTGAGGTCAAAAATTGAGTCAGTTTTTTCACTGTGTAAAATTTCGATCGAGAGAAATTTCGAGGTTGAATACACGCATAAAATGGCGAGTCTGATATTTCGAAGAGGAACTTAAGGTAGGAAGGATTGAAAAGTTGCACGCGATATTTAGCGGGTGCATCATAAATAAAATGGTGGTTTCAGAAGGTGGTGCAGTGGGAAGGTTCGGAGTTTTGAGGGTTTGTTGAATATAGGGGAGTGTAAAAGGCGGACTTGAAATTCGTGAAAACTACCTCCATCCAATTAAGGCATCATATCCGGTCGGTATGTGAAGGTTTGTTGGTTTTAGTTTGAGACGAGAATATAAGGGTGTTGGTTGAGTAAATCTATGTAGACTTGCAAAAACCCGAGTCTATATAGACACGCAACACCTATATTTGCACGTAAACCTAAAATCAACGTACATACGGGGGCAATTTTCTTGGTGTAAGTGCCGAGGAGAAACTTGGCGGTTTCTGCACGGTAAAGTGTACATATTAATACGTCATAGCTCGACTTAACTTGTCTGAAACAACCGAGTAGCTCCCGACAAATGCGGCTGGCGTTGGTGCTGGCGTTGCATCAGATATAAACCAAATTCGATATTATGTATTGTGGAAGGTAAAGGTAACCAACATCGCCCGACCCTATACACCCAATTTACAACAACTCTCCGCGCATTTGCTGAATCTGCCCTAATATGCCGCGTACGCAACGTTATCTACATTTATATGTATGTATGTACGGTGTATGTGTTACACCTATATTCTAAATTTATACATATTTACCATATATATAGGTACCTATATATAAAGGTATATATATGTGTTTATATGGCATCACACCACACGTACGCGCAGTAATATACGCTGAGAATAGCTACGATACGTGCAAATAACCCTTGCGAATAAGCCCACGCCTCCTATTTTCCTCTCCACCCTTCACTACGTTCGTACTTCTCTTCGTTTCTACCTCATCCCCAATTTCTACCAACCCCTCTCTACCCCTGCAGCTCTGCGCATCTGTTGAAAAATATTCCCTTTCTGCCTTTCTATATTTCTCTCTCTCTCTCTTTCTCTTTCTACCGTAGAAATACAATCCTTTACCCAACATGAATAATTCTCGACCACATTTTTTTTTTCCAGTTTTTTTATTCTATTTTATTTTTTACCAACCCCCACTTTATACGAGGAATACCATACCCTGATATCGTTGGTATTGCCATTTCTATTATGAAAAATGCTGAATAAAAAAAAAACTCCGTCTCACGGTTATTGAATTACAGTCGGGTAGATAGGGGTGAAAATTTTGAAAGCTACTGTTTTTCGTAGAATTTTTGAAAATCATAAAATTTAATTTTGGATTCTGTTCCTGATCCATTTGGATTTTCTCAAATGGGGCTGAGATTGATTTGCAAAATATTGTGGAAAAACATGAGGGTAATTTTTTTTTTGAGTTCCATTGTTCGAAAGTTGACAGTAGCTGGTTGTTTTTACGGTGATCCTAACTGCCCGGAAATAAGAAGGTTCGTTGATAACGATACAACTGAGAAAATAGGGCGGGATTTGTATAACTTCTAACTGAAACTGACTACTGTCCGAAGGTTTTACTCATGTTTTTTGTCATTAAAGTCGGTCGTGGTCAACCATATCACGCACGGTATGGTTTGGTATATTATATTTGTAAACTAAACCTGCAAAACCAAGGTAACCTCATACATGCGCATCTGTACTAACCCAGATACATGGAATAACTTATCAGAACGTAACCTACGTGCAGGTATTCGGCTTTGCTTCGAATAAGGGGGCGTTACTCCGGGTGCGGCGAACCTTCCCTTACAACGATCAGTTAAAATTTCGTGAATTGCCTCGGCCTCACCGCTTGCTTTTACTGACTCTGGTCTGCCCACTCGGGGTTCTTCGATTGCTCTGGTCTGCTTCTGAGGGAATCGCGTGGGTGTGCCTAGTGATGAAAGTAGTGTCAGGAAAATCAAAATACCAAATGGTAACATGAAATAAAATTTAGCGAGGACCAAAACTGATCGAGATATCTTGATCTTTTCACATTTCAAAGCGATAAATTGGCGATAACTCGATCAATTTTATAGATAGATCAATTTAACTTGCAGATTCGTGTTCCTGAGCTCAAAATACGTCAGAAAAGTGTCCTACGATCGATTTTAAAAATATTTCATTTTTGGCTCAAATATCGAAAAAATCCAAAGGGGTATACCTTAGATTTTTGTCGATTTTTGGGCCAAAAATGAAGTATTTTTAAAATCGATTGTGGGACCCTTTTCTGACGTATTTTGACCTCAGGAACACGAATCCGTCGACCAAATTAAGCTAGAAAAATATCCCATCGAGATATCTTTATTTTTTCACTTTTCGGAGCGATAAATCAGCGATAACTCGATCAATTTAATAGATGGATTAATTTAGCTTGCAGATTCGTGTTCCTGAGGTCAAAACACGTCAGAAAAGTGTCCTACGATCGATTTAAAAAAATGTCGATTTTTGACCCCAAAATCGACAAAAATGGAAGGTATACCCCTTTGGATTTTTTCGATTTTTGGGCCAAAGATGAAGTATTTTTTAAATCGATTGCAGGACGCTTTTCTGGTGTATTTTTGCGTAAGGAACACAAATTCGTCGACTAAATTTGGCTAGGACAAAAACTGATCGAGTTATCGCAATTTTTTCACATTTTAGAGCGATGAATTGGCGATCATCCTATCGTTTCGATAAACAGATCGATTAAGTTAGCAGGTTTTGGAAATTTTTCAAAACATTCAAACAAAAAATTCCATAACTCGAAGAACACCGAAACCAAACAAAGCAAAGCGCCAAGTTATTGAGAAAATTTCGGTTCCTAGTGGATGAACTTTTGTTTTTAGTATCACAGCAATTCCTATCCAAGCCTTACAAGTTTCAACTATCGCCCATGCTCGTGCCATTGCCACCGGCCAACCCGCAAGAGCGAGCTATGTTCAGTACCAAGGTGCTCGACTACACGTATACCCAGACAAGGGCGGCTTCCCATCAGATAGAGCGTATAGAGCCCTCGTATATTTCGGGGCCCGTTATTATCGAGGGGTAGATTTCATCGTGAATATTTATGAGGGTGGCTCTCCTCTCTCCTCTTCTCTCTTCTCTTTCTTTTTCATCCACCGTTCTATGTATACCTGGCTATATCCAACCTACGTACTCACCTTTCCACCTTGTACACCTTCCACCTTCGATCTTTCCACGACCTTTAACACCGCTACCACCACAATCCATTTGTCCACGAATGTAATACGCGGGTATATTTAGAAAATTTCCTTTATTTCTCCACTACCCGATTCTAATTTTAATATTTTCTCTCCCCGTATCTTTTTCTACCAAACTACAACGCATAGAACATAATTATAAGATAAGAGATGATTTTCCCACGATTAAAAATACGAAGAGTAAAATTATCCATCTATTTCTGTACACAGTTTGAAAGTGAAGAAAAAACTAGAGTATCTGTCTCTAAATTTTTAATCTCTCGGCTATTTCCTCGTGGATGTTTGTAGGGTCTAGGGATCGACGTTTGGTAGAAACGTGAAATAGTTAATTTACCGCTCGGATTCACCGAACAAGTGTTGGCAACTTTGTGTATAGGTAGTTGTTCGGAATGGTCCCGAAAAATATAGTCAAGACTCGTAGTACATAGAACGAAACGCCCTAACTCTGCGTCTTCTCTGAATGAAAAAAAAAACAAAAAACAAAAAACAAAATAAAATAAATTAATGAAAGTGGAGAGGGAGAGAGAGAGAGAGAACGTCGACAGCTAAAAGGGATAGCCGATAGTAGAGTCCGTGTCGACTGTCGTCCGGGGACAACCTTTGGACATTTTTACCAATTTACTTCTTACACGCGTTGCTACCGTCCCGCGTGTTCGCGACACGAAGTCGGTCGTCGCGACGCCTCTTCCGACGCTCCATCAGCTGGGTTCGTATACCGGCTCTATAAGCTTCGCAGGAAGAAGAAACTGTGCTCGGAAAACTCGTCGCGCGGCACCCCCTGCGTACAGTAGTATAGATCGTATATAGTAACACTGAGGGGGTAGGACGGCGGGAGGAGGGTATAAGCGCGCACCAGCCGTGAGCGTAATCAGGCAAAATTGCCGGAATTCAGACGATTTAAGACGTCGTTTTCCTTGAAATTTCCTACCGTCTTCTTCACCGTTTGCGGTGGCAAGGATTTGCGGTTCTCGGAAATTCGGATTCGGTAAAAAAAAAAACAAAAAAAAATTCCGAAAATTGTTCCCACGCGCTATAATAAACCCTGGACAAACAAAAAGAATGTTGGGAACAGAAGAAAAAAAAAAATCCAAATTGAAAAAAACACTTATAAATAACGCTAACGCCACGAAAGCTTTGTTCTTTTTTTTTTTTGCATTTATTTATTTATTTTGTTTGGAAAGGTTGCGAAAGCTTTCCGCGAGGCCGTAAGCCAGAGCTTTTATAGAAACAAGCTCCCTCAGTACGAGCAGCTGCCGGTTGCTCCGGTGAACACCGGACGTCGAGGGTGGCGACAAAGGGCGGAAATTCTCGTTTGGCTCCCAGTTTCCGGTCATCCCTTTCTTCCCTAGCGAAGTCCGTCCGGACGACCCGGCGCATCCCAGCGCGTTCGACACAACGTTCTATCACGTGTGTACAGTTTCTCGACGAGGTGACCTAGCTGAGTAAAGAGTAGGATTGTAGGAAAGCGAACATACCTATATAACATGACTCTGGTTGAGGGGGTTGAAAAAAGAGGAACTCTCAACCCCTACTTTTCCTTTTATTTTTCTCTACGAGTATTCGACGAGACCCGTCGCGTCGGCTGACTGATCCAATACTACATGACGTAGAAGAACGGTTGAGGGTTAGAAATAGAACTTGGAAAAGCTCCTCCGTTTCCGAACTTGGTCAAATTGGATACCCGGTCTTGCAGAACGATGGGAAGAAGGGGGTGGAAGGGGGAAGGGGAGGAGAGGGAAGAGCGGACTTCACGTCGTGTACAACCTTATATGGTATATACTATATCGGTGAGAATCCTGCGATGCGGAAGGTGAGAAAATACGATATAAAACGAAGAAGATAATATCGGACACAATTCGAACCAACCTTTTCGACGTTTCGGAAAAGATTCGCTCCGCAGACTTTCGTCTATTTTTCTATTTCTTTTCTTAATATATTTCATTCCGATCTACGGAATTCCGAAATTTTTTCAAAGCAAGAGAACGACGAAGAGATAGGACGCGGAATTAGAGGCGACCCGATGTTGAACCTACTCACTCGCACTTCTGATGTCAGTGGTCGTGAAGAAGGTAAGCGCGTACTTGAGTGACGCAAATGAAGTCGGGGCAAGAGTCAGCCAGGCAAGCAGCCACCAACCAACCAACCAACCAACAAACTCCTACATTGACAAACTACTCCCAACCCGTATCCAAGGTATGGAGAAGTATGTAGCTCCATGTTAGGACCAAGAGGAAGAGGAAACTCCTCTACGGTACCTCTTGCTAGAATTAGCAGCCTCCCTACCCCCCCGCCCCTCCCCCTTCCACATAGTAGTAGAAGTGGTAGTATAGAGTTGTCGACTAACCTACCCGGAACACCACTGCACACCCATTTCCTTCCTTCCTTTCCAACCTTCTTGCAGCCTTGGGACATCGTTAGACGGTGAGGTTTCCAAGTGCGTTTTTTTTTCTTCGGTTTTCTTTTCTTTTTTTTCTTTTTTTTCATCATCTTTTCTTGTATTTTTCTTCCTTTATTCTTCGCTCCATTTCTTTCATTCTTTTTACCGTTCACCTCTCCGCCATCATTTCATATTTCAACGTACAAAATATTTCACTCTAATCCTTATACCGCTCCGCTGTCCATACCGCGACTGTTCAATTTCGCTGGTTTTTCCTTCGGGAATCTACCTTTTCTTTTTCTCTTTTTTTTTTCTTTGCATACCTTCGGTAACTAATTGCGATAACAACTGCATCCACCCCCTTTTTTTTTTGTTCCATCCCCAATGTTTGGTTCATATCCACACGTGTGTTACACAACGTTCCAAAAAATATTCCCGTCACGTTCCACCGTTCCTTTTTCTCATCGGGGATTTTTACACTGAAAGTTAAGTTCGCCGCTAACATTTACCCCCCCCCCAAATCTGTTCAGGGGTTGCTCTTTGTTTTTTTTTCTCTTCTTCTTTTTCTTACTTGGTTTTTTTCTTCCCGATCTCAGGAACTTCACGGATACATCCTACCTACCGAATAGGGTCTTCCACGCCACGCAACCAGCTTGTATGTAATATATCGGTTGAAACATACGTTCGCCTGACGTAACCGAATGTACTTTTGGAACGGGAATGGATATCTAGCGGTGGTTTTGTGTGTACATACGTGCGGTGTATTTAGTGTGACAGAGATGGTTTTGTCGAGAAAATGGAAGCGGTGGTACGGGGGGTTGGAGGGCAGTAATGCGACCGCTGAGTTGGCCGCAAGAAGTTGTAACCGTAGTTTGCAGCAGTAGCAGCGCAGCTTCTGTTTCATGTTTTGCCACTAGCCACACGACGTCTGTTACACAACCCCCCTCAACCCTCCGTCCTAACCTTTTGCCCATATCTGTACTACCGACAAAATCCAGGTTACATTTTGACCTCAGGAATTTTAACCCCACGTACACACGTTTGCGGGGTGAGAGAAAGAAACGAAGAAAAAAAAGAACTTGAAGATGTATTTCTTTCTTTCCTTCTGTTCTTTTTCTTCTTCGTTTGTTCTTTCTCACGTTTATTTTCTTCCCGGAGGATCATGTATCCTAGTTTTGCTGGAAAACCAGTTTCAAAAGTTTCTATAATATATTTTTCTAGCCCATTATTTTCTCCCGTAACATACGCGCGTTCTAATACCATTCTACGATATAATGGGGGAGGAAATGTAAAACTAAACGCTTCGAGCGATATGCTTGGCGTCAAAGGATAAAATTTAAGGTAGAATTACTCGGATCTTGAATGTATATAAGGATGGAAACTATGCCAAGATCGAGGCGAGATTGTTCTTAGAATCCATATAGGTATATGAAAGAAAATGATAGAACGGTGGCGAGGGGGCGGGAAAAGCGAAGGGCGACGGGGGCGGGTAGGGGGGGATTGGGTGACGACGACGATGCTGTTAGCGGATAAAACGGAGTTGGAAATTGCCGATGAAGAATAGAGTGATAGAACGGTTTCGCGATAGCTCCTATGTACTATAATAAAATATATATATATATCCATTAGTTGGTAGAGAATAACCAATGAAAGCGGGAAAACAATTCCCGCGGCTATCTCGAGAGCAGGGGCCGAGATTCGCGTATGGAGTAGAAAAAAAGGAAGGAGAAACTAAAATAAGAGAAGAAAAAAAAATCGCGGTTGGCTATCGAAAAATAGAGAAGAGGATGGCGGAGGGAAGGGATTGGGAGGGACCGACTAACCAAAGGAAAAAAAAAGAAGAAAATAGTAAAAATGGAGGACCGACCATGGAAGCAACCGAAACGGGGCACGCATATAGGTATATATTGGTATGGTGTATAACCTACCCCGGGATCTCTATTAAACAGAACGAAATTCGCTTGGAAAAATCACACCCTGCGCCATTGGACTGACACGACCTGACGGCCCATGAAATGAACACACTTCTACCACCGTTCCCATCGTGAAATACGCGTCCACATCTTCCCACACTTTCCCACAAAATTTGCTACAGTTTTCTATATATGTACTATGATGTACACATCTATGAATTGACGTGCTCGTGTCGGTGTACGTATATATTTATCTTTTATATCTTCTAAGGTTGTGAGAAATCCACACGTCGATCACTACCCCTCAAACCTTCTTCCTTTCTCCACCCTCTCATATCCTCCCCCCTCCCCCTGCCTTCTATCCGATGTGACTGACAGTCACTGAACCTACAATATAAGATTAGATATCTGCGAAACCCGCAATGGGTTTCGCGAATGAATCGTGAAAAATATTTCTCCCTTTCATTTTATTTATATTTTTATCCTACGTCTTTTGCCTGTTTCATTTTATACTGTGAGAAAATTTTAGCGGGATCTAAATATCTTGATCTTGGATTTTTTTTCGCTTCGTTTTTTGAACGTCTCTATTTTTTATTGGCGCCGGAAACACCGATGGCGAATAGATGAAGAGTTCTCTCACCGAGTAATTTCTCCTATCAATATTTTCAACCCCTACGATTCATTGGTATAATCGGATATCTGTATCAAAATATAGCGGAGGGTGTAAAAGGGGGATGGATGGGCGTTGAAAATACAGGAACTGCCGCCATCCGATCAACGGGCTACTTGGAAACGAGCCAGACACTCAACGGAGAAATATTATATTTCGCGTATTATCTTCGTGAACTTTGAAAAATCAGACAAAAAAAAATAAATAAAACGATATAGGAACAAAAAAAAGTATGCGCACATATAACGGGGGCGAAAGTTAACTCCGCCAAGATTTCCGCTGCGATATATATTCTTTGGAAATTTAAAGGTAGCAAAATTGTCACGTACCTACTTTATATCGCGAGTTGGATTTCAAAATCTATTTAACAAAAATGTACGAGGATGGTGTTTCTTTTATTTTCGTCGTCGTTTCTTGGAATCGTTTTGTTTTTTGTTTCTTCAGTTCTATTTGCGTGTCCGGTCTTCAGGGGGTAGGTAGGTGGGTAGGTAGATAAGTAGGACGTCGTCGAGTCAAGACGTATAATGCTGGAAAAGGTTTTCTCCGACGACAGGACGATTCCCAATTTCCTAAAAGCTCGAATACGGCTTGTTACGATTCATTCGGACCGTTTTCGCTCGCCCCCGAGAACCAGAAGATAGAAAAAAATGAAGGAGATGAAAAGGAAATAGAATAAGAAGTAGACGAAGAGCGAGATATCCTCTGCGATCGGAAATAATTCTGAAATGTTTCCGCCTTTAGCCAAAGAGCGGACGGAGGGGGGTTGCGGGGTATTTGTAATTGCTTCCAAGTAATTCCAAAGCGTCAAATTCGATCACCAACCCCTGTTCCATTTTTGTTTCGTTGGTGAAATAAAAAGAAGAAGAAGAAGAAAAAGAGCAACCACTTTGATTTCATAACTCAACTGCATGCAAAAAAAAAAAACGTCGTGTGAAAAGAAAAAAGAAATTTCCTCCGTAACTTCTCAAAATTTCATTTCTCCGTTTCGTTCGTTAATTAAAAAATTAATAAAAGCTCATTTCTCTTTTTCTTTTGTGTGTTTTTTTTTTTGTGCACATTTAGTTGAAGAGATATGAGAATAAAATCCCCCCCTGGATTTTTTTTTTTCTCAACGGTTGACCGAATACTTTTGCTAACTTTGTTAGATATCATAAAAAAAGATGCGGGAATATATATTTTTGTTCTCCCGTTTATTTATTTTACACGGTTGATACGGCTGACAAAAAGAGGGACTCCTTATCAGCGGACACCCTTTTCGGGTACGTAACGACTCGGATAATATTCTTCGTCTGGCTCCTGTCGAGATAGCGATTAATTCCTTGGTCACTTAGCCGCACGCGACTCACACATCTATCGATCGGTACAGCGGGTCAGGGCTGGACTTGGCTCACAATTTTATTTACCATCGTTTATTTTCAACCATTTCATCGGGAGAGAAAACCGGCTCCTCGAACTCTCAACGGCGTTGATTTATTTTTTTGAAAATAAAATCGAGAACTTTCTCGAGTTGAAAAGAGGCAAAAAAAAAACGAAATAAAAATAAAATAAAAATAAAATAAAATCGAATGAAATAAACGAGTGAAAATCGTTCGTTCCTGTAAAAACAACATTTTTTTTTTTCCCTTTTTTTTCTATTTCTCCATACAATCTACGTTATTTAAAGGTATACCTACACCGCAGCACCAATGAGCCGGTACTCTTTTCCACGAGTAATCGATATTCCCAGAGTTTTTACTCCCGCTGCAGAAAAATTATACATTAGCTTGCACTTTGTCTGTTTTCTTTACCGGGGTTTTTCTTCACATTTATACCTAAGAAAAAAACTTAAATGAATAAAATGGATAGAATATTAAAAGAAGAAACAAATTTAATCGAACTTCTATCCTGATCTGCATAGTTTTTGAACCAAGAAAAAAAAGAAAATCAATAGTTAGAAACTGAGAATATTTATCTGAGCAAATTTCTCTTCGACGATTTTTTTATTAGATTTGATTTATTAGTTTATTTTATTTCATATTCATTGATTTATAAATCCCATTTTACAAAGGGAAACCGATATCTGGGTGCACCGCAAACAGAATTTCAAGGATGTTTAAATCCCTCGATTTCCGTGGGGTGACTCGGCGGGTATCCGTTCTATGAAATTTGTCGATCGATTTGAAATAAGAATAAAAAAGATGAAAAGAGAAAAAAAAAGTAGAAAGGGCGAGCGGGGCGGGTATTTGTCTCCGAGACGACACGCCGGAAGAGGGTGAGGAGAGAGTATACGGTGGTATGCCCACCCATACGATGGGAGAGAATTTTCCGGCTGGCTAGGTCAGTTCGATCTAAATTTTAAGGGTAGTGATCTGAGAAGGTGGGTAGTTTGGTCGACGGTGTAGTAGGACGGTCAACGGGAACACTGCGCGCCGCCCTGCCTTTATTGCCGCTAACCCCGACTCAACCTCTCCACCTTTTTCTTTTTCTTCCTCTTGCTCTTCTCTTTCGCCTTTCGAACCCCCTGCGAGAGAAGAAGCACGATCCTCGAAAGTTTCGCATTTTATCGCTCTTCCGAAGATATTTAATTTTTCTTCGGGGATCTTCTTTATAGCGATCCTCGCTGCCCTTTCCAGCCTCTCCCCGACTTCTATCGCAAAAATTGGTACAGCTATCTTGCCGGATATGTCAGTTGCAGCCTCCGAGAAGAGCGAAAAAAATATTTACACTTTGTTTTCTTTTTAATCCTCAAGGATCATTTCCGCGGTGAAGAAATCTGATTGTGAGCGTAATTTCGAACGAACCTTTCGCCAGAGAGTGACGATGTTTGTAGTCTCTTGTCATCAATCGTTATTGTAAAAAGGAAATTTCTTTGAAGAGTTCGTCCTCTCCTAGGACAAACCGGATAGAAATTGTTCGTCCATTCTTAGCTTTGGACGTTCAAATAAACCGTGGTAGTAAATAACAAGGGAAGTCGTGTGTTGGCTAGCCAGGAAATTGGAATGACTCTTCTATGACAATGAATAAATAGGACACGTGGAAGTCGTCTTTTCCCTAGGCACCCACAAACCCTTCGCTATGTTGATTGCCTCTAAATTGCACCTTCTGCACTACCTTATTATTATTATCCTTCATCTTTTTCCTCTCTTTCTTCTTCGTGACGTTATTTTATAACAACGCGATCTCTTCCAACACAGGTTCAACCTTAGTGGGAACGAGCTAGTAACAGTTTATGGAAATTCACCATAGAAGATCGATTCTCTTTTTCCTTCCATTCACCTTGTACGTGGACTTCTGCGAAAAAATTTTTCAATAGGATCAAAAGTTTATTCGAAGATTTTTCAACTCCTTTGATCGCTTGAATTGAGATGATAGTGGAAACGAAACTCTGGTTATATTGCAAACCAGATACGTAGATCCGTAAGAAACTACTATGCAATATTCGGGACACTCTGCAGATTATAAAAGTAGGGAGAGAGGAAGCTTTGTTGTACTTGAACAGACATATGTGTACATGGACGTATAAATTCTTTCTCCTCTCTGCTGCTATCACTGTTGCTGCAGTCGCTGGTAACCACTGGCAGAAGACTGCTAGCTGCTGCTTTTGCTGCTGCTGTAACCTCCGACAAAAGCTCGAAAAGCTCGAGGCGTATCCTCCGGGAACTTTTAATATATCCTACCTACGGAACCTACGTTTGCCAGTCGTCCGCCGAGACTGACTTTTTTTTTCTTCTTCTTCTTTCTTCTTTCTTTTTTCTTTGTTACGTGCACAAAATGCACACGTACGTGATTATTCACGTTATAAAAAAAAACTGAATGATGTAAATAATAATGATAATTTATTTACTTTCGAAACAACATATACCTATTCTTCGTCGTAAGATGAACATATTTTGTTTTTAATCACCACTCTCGTTTGTGTGTTCAAATCCTTAGAAAATCAACTTTGCAATTGACTCGGCTTCTCATTTTCTTGCTCTTCTTACCTTCTTTCTCATCTTGCACTTCAAGATAATTTTATGGTTTCTACCACGTTTATTCAACATTGAAGAAAAACTCGCGATTCTTTTTTCTCTTCCACATCTCATGGAAATCTTGAAGAGACACACCGCAGACGATCATTGTTTGGCGCAGCGAACGTTTCTTCGTTTTTTTTTTTTCTTCTCTTTGTAGTTTCATTACTCTCTCTTTGACACGTGCAATCGTGATGGATGTGGGTTTGAAATTCATTAGAAGCTCATTCTATTCAATCTTGGTTGGGTTTCTGGGACAAAGAGCTGATTGGACAAAGTAGATGTGCTCCGCTAACACTGCAAAAACATAGAGAGAAGAGAATTACACCGGAAATAGTAGAAGACGATCGTGCCTTTTCTCCTTATCAGAGAATAGCAGCTTATTAGATTACCATTATAATTTTAGAACGTGATGAAAAAATTCAGATATAAAAATCGAATAAAATGATTGTTCTCTATGGTATAGAAATTCTGAGAATCTCGATAAATCTCCATTCGTAAGTAATTCGGATATAACACATTCCTGAAAAGCTTACCAGGTATATGTACGCCATCGGGTCCTCAAACTTTCTGGACTTTGTAAATAGAATGTAGTTTGTAGTGTTCAAAATACACAATGGTTCTTCGAGAGGGCATTGTGTATGTACAGTAAGCCCCCCGTAGGTTTGCGGAAAAACAGCATTGAATGGACCATCGCAAAGATGATCCGGTAGCACGAAGCTCGTCCGCTTTGGTCCCGCTCTTGAAACTTTTTTGTTTTCACGATTTGATTTTCTTCTATTTTATTTTTATTTTCTCTCCTCGTTATTTTTTTTTTTTTTGTTTTTTTTTTCGTTTTTTCCGGCAGCTCTGTCTTCCCTATGGCGTACCAAACGCTCCTAGTATATTTACGTATAGGTACACCCTAACAAATCCCTCCCCACCACTCACGTTTCAGGCTTTCGGTCAGCCAGAGAGAGATTCTGATTGAATTCCTTTTTCCGCTGAGTGAGCTGGCGCGAGGCGCGCCGAATAAAACTAAATAAATGAATAAGAAGAAAGAAAATAAAATAGAAGCAAAAAAAAAAAAGAAAGAAAAGTGAACAAGAAAAAATAAGCGAGAATCAGAGAAGATCGTGTGCAATGCCAAATTCCATCACACCACCCAAACCCCTCGGATCACACGAGGTCTCACGTGTTTATTGAATTTTCTTTTTCCTTCTTCTTTTTATCCGTAATTTTTATTCGGGTACATCTGAAATCTTTTTTCGTTTTTTTTTTTCAACGAAATCTTACAACAAAAACACTCCAATCGGCAAACAGGGTTTTTCGAAAGTCGATAGTTTCGTGTTATTTTTTAATGATTTAATATTCAATCACTGTTAGAATATTAGGGGAGTGGTTCGAATAGGTAAAATGAAAATAGATAAATAAATTGAGAGCTCTCGAGTCATCGAATCGAAATCAATCGGGGAGTTATTTTTTGTGATTGGTTGCAGGCCATGCGATTGTACGTATCGGTGTAGAGGCTACGAGCTTTTAGATACCCAATATTCCAATATATTCACAATATTTTACCGGTATAACGTCGTTTCCGTTACTCACATGGGTACCACCTACTACTTGGTAAAAATCACACCTGCACACGGAGTGGGTGAACTCTGAACGGCAGAATTCGCGATCTGAAATATTCGGAGACAAGCCTGGTATCAATCACGCTAGGCGGAAGGTAGTTCGCCGCGCATATCAAGTACCCCGGCTCAAATCTTCCTCCCACCCTCCCCCTCCCCCTCACATCCCACTCCCCTTTCCTCTTTCCCCCAGTCTAAACCTTCACGACTTTAAACCTACCCATACAAACGCCAAGGGGTGGCCGCCGCAGTTCGCCGTATAAATGACGGCATTATGCTCAAGGTATTCCTAACGCTACTACCACTACTACTTTTACCGGTACTCCTTTCCATTGGTACCCAACTCACCCCGATTCAGCCTCTTTCGCGTCTATTGGTTGCGACGGCTTCAGCTTTCAATATTTCAAACACTTATCGTATGTTGGGAGACGCGGTAAGAGAGAATAAAGGTGGGGTAGTTTTTAGATGGGGTATGGGGATGAAGAGTAAAGCACAGAGGCGAGGGGTGGGGCTGCTTCAAAACCGCGTATAATAGTCGCATTTATTTCATCTCCGCCCACAGTTTTGACTTTATAATTCAACGCGAAACCCAACCGCGAAAGGGTTACGAGCGCGCAGTCACTACCACCACCACCACTACTACCAACAATTTCTAGCTCCTTTACTACCGGAATATCTAGTTACATTCATGCCCATACACTGTGCATGTGTTTTTTTTTTTTTTTGTTTTTATTTTCTGTCAGAAACGCAGCCAGAATTTGTACAATTTCGCAATGACGAGGTGGAATTTGCTCCACATGTAATTCGTAATTCTTTCCATAGCTCGATGAGCTTTTTGAAGCTACGATTCTTCGTTTTTTCTTTTTTTCTTTTTTCTCTGGCGTGTCTCACACATGTGGAGACTCAGAACAAAGATTGGGGGTTTTTGTTACCCCCTCAAACGTAAATAGTAGCTACCCTACCTTCGCTTTATTTAGAGACTAGATGACTCGAGATACTTCGTGTTGTAAGTACGCTTTTTCTCTGATCAAAATAGATCGTTCAAGTTGATTAAAAGTTGATCAAATAATCAATCAATACCAACTCTAATACTCCGCAACGCTTTGCTCCTTACTCGAAAGAGGAGAATCTAATTACGCGATCGCTACTCATGCGTAACACTGAAGAGAAAAAAAAGACAAACAAAAAAAAGAGCAGAACAGAAAAAGAATAATGATCAGGTTTTTAATTACGACTTGCCGACTTAACGGCTACAACTGTTGAGTAAAATTTTCTATACCGATCGAAGTTCAAACCTATTTTCAAACGAATATTGACGGGAAATTTACTTCTCCTTTAAAAAAGCCTCGTCAAAAAACTACACAACGTTCGAAATCAACCTGAATTTCCTGGACCCTTGAACAGAAAGACGGAACAAAAGTTTCCATCTGGCTTGACAGGTATACTCGACAGACTATGTCATGTCCATTACCGGTCAGGATGTGAACCTTCTTTTATTAACGTCACAATTTTTATTTTTTTTTTTCATTTTCTATAATGTTTCACATCCCTTTTCGCAGTCTACAGGTTTGGGAAAATTCTTTATTCAATAATTGAATGTTAAATTTAATTTGAAACACCGTAAATTTTATAACATCCCCGTACGAAAAGTTGGAAACGATGTCGGTGCGCTTTAATAACGTGAGAATATACCTACGGTGTTTTACTTTTTTTTTGGTTTTTCTTTCAAAAAACCTGTTATATATAGGAAGGGAAAAAAACACACCTCCGTCCGAATTCATCTTTGTGCTGCAAGCTTGTATATAGTGAGACTAGGTGTATGTTCTTCATGGTAGGGTATGGGAGATCTGGCGTGGCATTAAATATAGTTTAGGGGAACCACGAGCCCCAAACGCATTCGTATCACTTAGCGCGGACACCCTTCCCCTGCAGAAAAGTAGTAGGAGGAGGGCAGGGGAAAGGGAGAGGGGGGGGTGAAAGTCTCACGGGAAAAATCTCCCGAGTTACCAACATGTATATGTGTGTGTATGTGTATTTAGTCAAGCCAGAAAGTGAAGGAGCTTCGTGACCCGGACACACAACGGGGAGAGGTCACTTTAACGTTATTCTGTTTGCTAAATAGTCCATTTTCATTTGGTACCTCGAAGAATTATCGCCCGCAAGCTCTCCGGTTGACACGTCTCACGTATATATAAATCTACAGATGCGATGGTACGTACGTCTATATCCTTCCGTTTCAGTTTCTGTGTATCGGCGAAGGATGATGAAGAAAAAGAAAAAATAACCAGGGATGGCAAAAGCTCTGCTTTAGGAGCTTGAATCTCGATGTGAACTGTGGCAATTACACGTTGCACAGTATTGCGCTCACACGCTGTGGGTAATAAAAATGATCGTAAATAATGACAGAACGTTGCGATTTCTCCGAGAATTTCTTTTTCTACTTCTTCCATCCTTCCCTCACTCTACTGCCGCGGGATGACCGCTAAAGTCCGTCTGGAACGAAGCCAAACTCAAAGTTCGGGATATTACAGGTTTCGAAAGTACTTGGATTTAACTGTGCGATCATTTTTACGGTTCTGACACGACTCACTCGCCTGTGGCTACTGAAACTATCTTCGTACCTTCGACGCGCAAGATGAACATCTCGAAAAACAGTCCTTGAAAAATCTCCATATCGATCGACCCGCCGTACCTCATTAAACTTTTCATCCAAAGTACAAGAAATTGAAGGACAGGTCGCTGATCCACTCAGTTTTGAAATCACGAATCATTTCGAGGACGGCGCATAACTTCACCTGACCAAACTCACCTAACCCATAACCTGAACCACTCAAAGTGGCACTTATGTGGCTTGTTTCTCCAAGAACCTTTCGAACCTTTCCATTTACTATCCAGCTGTGATTCCTTCGCAGTTTTCCTTTTGCTTGATAACTGTTTCTCCACCCTCGTTGCCCATTTTTTTCGGCTGTTCTTTCTACCTTATTATTATTGTTATTATTACTATTATTATTTTTTTTCGAGAAGTAGACGCTGCCAACCGGGACTCTGACTTCGAGGGTTAAAAGGGGTGGAGGTAAAGTGGCGATGGTACGGCGCGCGATATCGGCTGCCGAAGATTTAGCTCGACTCATAATACCGGGTGCTGTAGTGGGTCGCGTACGTGACGGGCTTCCCGCTGCGCAACCCCCTGTAGCTCCTATCATTTTATATACACCTCCCTCCGACCCACCACCCCATCAAAACCTTCGGAAGAAGGAGGTTTATAAGATTTTATTAAAAAATTTTCCCTATATTCTGTACTATCCCCATACCACCGCCGACTCCCTCAAACTGTTCTGCGTGACATCCCCGTTATATGAGTCGATTTTGGTAGAGGTAGGTGAACATTTGGCAAAAAGTATATTTAACAAGGATATCTTCTCAGCGGTGATTAGATTCTGGTAATTGACGTTCGTGATGTTTTTTTTTCTTAAAAAAAAAAATCGCTCGCTACCAGAAAATAAAATACTAGACTTACTACCCTCGATCGTGAGCTCGCAAAAGCTCCGCGGTCTCGAGGGTGGTGCTCCGGTTTGTGCGAAGCAGCCCGACGAATCGCGTTAATTCAGGAAGTACAGGTTAGGTACGGTGGCTGGGGAGAAGTAAATTTGGAAGTGGGATCTGGGTAACGGTTACATGAATCAGTGCGTCACATAGACGTCGACATCGACGTCAGTTTCCGTCGTTTCGGTATACGTCGCGCGACAGTGATCTGGCGAATTGGTTTTCTCCTTCCCCCAAAAGAGCGAACCAAATCTCGAATTTTATCGCCTCTCTTCTTTGGGAAAAAGACAAACCAGACGCACCGTCCCAACACCTGATGGATTTCGCGTGATCGATGTCTGCGGAGACGAATCGCGTCGCGACATTTTACGTCGACCCGTTAAAATTGACCAGATGCTCATTTTATGGCGTTGAATTCAACAACTTCTTCTTTTTTTTTCTTGTCAATTAATCGATACCGATATAAGCTCGTTATCGTCTACCGTCATTTTACTAGCCTTTTTTTCTTTTTGTTTCCAGACGATAATTTACCATGTGGTATATTTTTCAAGCAATTTCATTAAGCACTATCGACGTGTAAATATTGTTGTTTTATTCCCCGAAGCAGCGTGTCAGCTTATAGGGTATATATTTACTAGTAATCTTACTAATGGCTAACTACAACGGTTGTACCAACGATTACGTTGTACAGTTTCAGTTTTACCTTACGATCATATAGGAATGAGCAATTCTAAAGTACATTTGATTTCGAAAACTCCATAGCGTTTTGATAATTATTTTTTCATACCGAAAAACGGAGGGTAAAATTGCAGCAAGAAACGATCGGAATAAATGACCTTGATTAGCGAGTTATTTCCAGCGAATAAAGGGTGAAATTTTTGTTACCATTCTAATACGTTATACCCTTTGATTTCAAGCTAATCAGAAATATCTGCGAATTGTGGAATCCCGGCCTATATTCCGGAGTCGGGGTGAGACAATAAAGGGTCGAGGAATTATATTTTCCCTACCAATTACACCGTTATTACAGGAGATGGTTGAAGGGGTTTTGTGGGGCGGGAAAGGCATCGGTAACATTAATAACAAATTTAATAGTTCGAGGGGTTGGGGTTTCGTTCGAGGCTACTAAGGCCTTGAAACAATCGTATTGTAAGCGTCGCGATTCTGGATTGTAGACGGGACAATGGCTACCCTCGCACATATCTCAAATCCCTTTACCAGCTCACCCTCACCCTTCCTTCCTTCATTCCCACATATCCCCTTATTCTACATTCACCAACAACGCCAAGGCATACCGAACCGACGATATACCTTCCTAACTAACCTCCACGTACTATCCCTATCACACATGTATCTATCTACCTTTTGAACAGATTGGTAGACCTTATCGGGAGACCCTGAACTTCGGAATTGAACTCGATTTTCATTTTTTATCAAAGAATGTTTCAATTGATACCAAACACACGTAAATGGAAGGTGAACGTAAAACATATCCTATGTGGTTGAAACGGTCGTATCTCTAGGAGGAGAAAAAATATTTCGCACGCTCGGAGTCCGTTTTGCTTAGAGGAAGGTGGTATTTGGTACGCGTAAACGCACTCCGGTTGTTGATTTAAGCTTGACACACGTATACGTTATAGTAGATACTTTTGCTGCTGCTACAAGAGAGAGAGAAATGAGGAAAGATGGACATTCGGTTTTCCTGGGTTCGAAGGGCTAAGACCTTCGGGCAGGGATGGTTTTCGTGTTTTGCTCTCCAACATCAATATGGTATACAACCAGAAAGGGCGGCACGCGGAGGATTTATCCCCGCGATACATGACGTTACCGCGTTAGCCACATTGGGTCGTCGCAAAAAGCTCCGGGGCAGCTCTTCCCTACCCCTATAGACTAGCTGGGCCGAAAGCTCGTGCTACGCTAGTTCTTGCGTAGTTTCTCGTTGTATGAGAAACTAGGTATACATGTATTTATGACTACAAGCTTCACTGTATATCCTAGGGTACAACCCCAGAGTACACTGTACCGACGCAAGCTCTGGGTTACTAAGTACCTTATATTTACTCACCCCCGGAGTTACATGTACATGTATACATGCACGGTATACGGATGGTTTTCCAACGATAACCTCGTGCACCCTAGCTTTTTTTTTTCTTCTCTCTTTTGTTCTCACTTTTTTTGTTTTCTTGCACCCCCCTCGTGTACCAAAAGCTACCGTGCTCTTCTACCGAGCCCGCACGGTTTTGGGCTTAAAAGGAATTTTGTTAGGCTTTCAACGTTGCACCCCGTAGGATATAAGGGAATAATACGGTGGAATCCGTAAGTCTTTTCACTTTCATCGCAGTGATAAAAAACAACCCTTTGACTGTATGAGAATTTTTTTTTTACTCTTGGTAAAGATTAAACGATTATTATTCTTGAATTGATTTTTTTTTTTTTTCCCATCGCGTCAATTGTCCTGTTAGGGGTCGGAAAGTAGCCACCCTTATCTACGTGTTTTCTAAAAGGACAAGAAAAAGAGAAAAGCGAGAAACATTTCGGGGGAGCTTGGCGGCGTGTAGTGAGAATCTTGGGAACGTAGAAGGGAAGGGTGGACGTCGCAGGCGGCGGAACGACTAAGTTGTTGCAATAAGGTCCGTATAAATCTTTTCCAAGGATTCGATTAAACGAACATAATTTATGTGGACTGAACGGCCAAGTCGAACTTCAGTTTCACCCGACCCAACCCGGGACGCGCGCGCTTCTCAAACTCCAAACATCCCCGTGCAACATGAGCTTATACCGATGCTGATGCTTCGTGAAGTACGACGATATCGGACGGGCTTGGAAGAAAGGAGCTTTCAAGTCGCTCCACGCTCGAAAGACGAACAGAGGATAGGAACACCTTTCCGAAAACAATTGCTTCAGGGGATAAATTGTAAACTAAAGTGGCTGTACTCTTCTCGTCCCTCTGCACTTCCGCTCCTTCTCTTTTTCCTAATTTTATGGACTCGTACCCTCCCTTCCCTTCTTAAAGCGGATATGATTCGGACGTAGTATATTTGTGACTTTGTAGCTCGATTTCACTTTTTACCATCCCGCCACCATTTTTTTTTTTTTCTTTTGTTATTACGTTGTTTTGTTATTCCGTACGAAACAAGCGCAACGTGTTGTGTTTTTGTTGTATTTTTTGCTTCGCAAATTACGACCGATTTACTCTGCGAAGTGTAGCTGCAGGTAGCGGAAACTTGCATCTCGCAACTCCTGTGATTTGCATGATAAAATATGTATGCATTCTGCGGTAGCCCAGGTACGGAGCGCAGTTCGCACGAAGAGAGCTGGGCGACAATAGATAGAATATGAAAAACAAAAAAAGAAAAGAAAAAGAAAAAAAAACCCATATTCGAAGGCATGAGAAATGAAAAAGGAAAAATTTAAACAAATTAGCGCATAAATAATAATGGAATAAGAAATGGTGGAGATGCTGCACGATACCGAGAGCCTGAATTAGTCTGTATTCAATTTTCATCGTAACAGCTATTGCTGCTGCTGCTGCTGCTGCCGTTGCAAGCTTCCTTATTCCTCGAAACCTGGGGATCTTCGTTTTCGTCTTAGTCTTCGTTTTCGTCTTGGCACGAAGGGGGCCCGACATCGCATCGTCTCGGCGCTAGCTCCTAAAGCTAAGACGGTCTCATAATTAAATTCGTTCAAATTCACCCCCTCTTTTTCAAGCCCCATACCCTCTGTTGGCATTGTCCCGTAACTAGCTATTGTGCAGGCGACGCGGTACCGCGGAAACTTTTATATCTCCCGTTCTTCTTATTCTATCTCACCGTCACGTCAGTTCTATGGTATATATATGTATATCAAAGCTGGTTGGGCCGAAGTAAAAACTTCCCTTTTGTATGCTTTTCATTTTTTTTCATTTTATTTCTTTTTCTCGTATTTATTTTGCCACTTTCTCTCTTTTTTTCTCTCTCTGTCTTTCATTTTTTGCGTGTGTCGAAAAGTAACGTCAGCCCCATCCCAACGAAATTTCTGGAGCAAAGCTTCAGATTTCGTTAGTTTTGGTTCTCCCGTCGGATCGGATGTATGAAAAGCAAAAGTACCTCGACGCACCTGTAGATTACGGTATAAATTTTCCACAAGGATTTGGAAATCTTCTATGGTAAAATCTGGTGCCAAAACTTTCATCCGAACAATGCGGCGGCACGGCGGCGCGGGCGCGGCGGTTTCGCGCGTGACGTTACCGAGAGCAAAGCTCCGACAAAAGTGAAATTAATGCAAAATGGTTAACAATCCCTGTCGGTGGTTATAATCAACCGTGAACCGAAACTCCTCGGTTGCTCGCCTTGTTTCTCCTTCCGTGGTTTTGGATGTGTATGTATTCAACTACGTTCTCAGTTCCTTCTCTTCGTTTCTAATTTTCAAAAAAAAAGAACAGCGGTGGAGGTAGCAGTGCCAGTGGCTGTTACAAACCCCCCCATACAACCACCCCAAGGATAGGGAGTCTGTCTTTCTCCTGTCTGCAGTCACGAAAGCTACGCAAACTCGACTTCAAGTCGGTCTATTATAGTTGCCAAGTCTGCGGTAATCACGTTAGATATTTTAATAAGAAGGGGGAGTCGGGGGTTTCCCCTCGCGGCGGCAAGTGAAAATCTCCCTTACATAATATATTATATATATATATAGGCTTCTCCCTTTTCCACCCGGCTATAGAATTCCTTATACCTTCCATCTCTGCCGCATAAGTTTAACTATATATTTATACGGGCAAACTCCTTTAATTCCTTTACATCCATCTCTCTTTTTTTTTCCGAATATACTTAACTGCGATTCTGATACCAGCTATTTTACATATAGAGATGGAAAAAAATGTAGGCAAAATAGATTCGGATAATCAGTTGACTTCAAAATTTGACTTTCTATTCGACGTGGGTAATTATCCTATTTGATTTTTATTTTTTTTCATTTTAACGACGTACGTAGAATCCCATCATTCTTTTCTTTTTTTTTTTTCTCTCTTTCTGCGCACTTAAATTCATCCAATGACAAACCATTCGTCTTACATCGCCGGGATTATATGACGTAGTAGGTAAGAAAAGCGACGAAGCGAGGAAAGACATTTTCAATTTATAAGAAAATACGATATAAAATCCCAGCGGGCTAAGACCTGAGGAAAAGGATAAAGAAAAAGCAACAAACCAAAGAAGAAGGAAAAAGAATGCAGAAAAAAAAGAAAAAGAAAAAAAAAAAAGGAAGAATGTTGAAGAATAAAACGACGACTTTACTGCTAGCATCAGCAGCAACAGCAGCACCAGTAGTAGTACCGGTTTTCTGAAGAAGAGAAAGGGCTTGGTTAGAATAAGAGGAAGTGTGAGCTTGCTGCCACACACTAGGTACACTTATTTGTTCTCGTTGTCCGGTAAATGGAAATGGACTGTGCCGAACAAAGTATTCTCGCTTCCTGTCCTCCTACTCCTCTTGTCTTTACACTGTTTTTTTCTCTTTTTTTTTTTCTCTCTCTTCCCACACCCCCTTTACAACCCTCTCTACCTAGTATGCGCTTCAGAATTTATACGTGCGCAGGAAATTCGCGGACGCACATATAGATATGTATGAATACAAGTTTGACTATGTATATATGTATATAAGAACGTAGCTCGGATGCTAATAAAGTTGCTCCCGGATGCTCTTCGTTTCTTGAAAACTATTTTATTTTACCTTTTTTTTTATCTTTTACTTACCTCACTTTTTCTTCGAAGGAATGTTCGAACCGACTGCCGACTCGAATCGATTCGAAAATAAATATACACATACATACACAGGTATGCAAAAGTATGTAATTATTTTTACAAGTCGAAACAACTTTGTGCCAAATAATTATGAGGTAACCTTAAAGAAGGGAAAGAATATCTATTAGCGTAACTAAAAACTTAGTTGTAATAACGATCGAGTGTCCAATTAATTCGGAAAATGTACATCGCAGCTTTGATTTCTATGATATTTTTATTTACGCTCGGTAAAACTTGAGGTAAATTTTACAATTAGTTTTCCTACTCTAATTATGTTTACGATATCAAGAAAGCATTGGATTTTTTTAATCATTTTAATAAAAGAAAATCAAAAGAAAAATCTCGCGTTCCATCTTGAATCGGGGGTTGATTAAATATTGAGCGAACTTTTTGTTTTTTATCTCGATACAACGAAGCGCGGGAGAAGCTCACAGTCAGAATCTGGACTTGAGTCTGGTATCATTAGGTTTCATTTATCACTCTCGAACTAGATCGTTGAGCAGCTTTTCAGGAAAGAACGACCGAAACTCAGGGTGAATAAAAAACAAAATAAAAGAAGAAAAAAAAAGGGAAGAAACGTCGGTGTATATACTTTACCTGTACGCCATTAGTCAGACGTTGATTGGTAATCGAGAATTGGCGAATGTAACTTTTGAACTGAAAATAATAAGGAATTAATTATGGTTATCTTCTCTGAATTAACGCCACGCTTTTCCCTCTCCCCTCTCTTCACAGATGTTGTGAATAATTTTTTCGATTTTGTGTGAAAATCCAATCACGCAAGTTGAATTAGATAGAGCGATGATTATACGGAATGTGAATTAACGCGACATTATCCTTGTATAGGATAACATTAATCAAGATTCTTTCCTGCATCGTTCACCGGTGATTTCGATTCCCAAGTCGAAAGATCCACCCCCAATTATCGAAACATTTGATTAAAGTAATTCCTGAGCGATAGGGAACTGGAATCGGTTTACGAAGGTTCGAGATTTTTACCCAACCCAACTTTACCTCACTTCGCGTTCTACCGATCTATATAAGCAAATAAACGCGAGTAAATAAATTGCGAGAAATTCCGAATAAAAAATTTCAACAACTGTGCAGAGATCGCGCGTTTTATAGTTGTTGGAAAAAATAATTCTTTCCTTTCTCTTTTTTTTCTTTTAGATTTTGAGGGGGTAAAAATTACGTAATTTGTGATTAAGTTTTTCGCGTATTCCGGCAAAACCGCGATGACTATTCCTTCGCTTTTACCTTTACACACTCCTATATCCTCATCCTTATACTAGGATCTCGTTTCAGTTCCTATGCAATAAGTGAGATTTATAGCAGGCAAAACTGCTGTGTTGCTGCCGAGTCCCCAAGACTTTCTTCGCCAGTTTCTGGATCCTAGATTCTAGGATCTCACTTCTCACTTCAATTCTGCAGCTTTTGCAACCGCGTAACGCTAGCCAAGAGCTGCGAATTGTTACCCCGCAAATTGTAAGAAACAGCGTTAATATCCTCCGCCGTTCCGCCATTTTCTACGTCCTATACCAGAGACCAGGTAGCGTAGTATAGTTGGGTTAGTGGGTAGGTAGATATCTACCCATCTTATACGGGATAACGTACGCCACAAGAATTTAACCAGAATATGCATCTGAAACTCCAACACATCAGGTTCTCACGTGACTAATCCCAAAATTGCACGACACACGTTTCCTTCACGAGATATCTATAAGTATAGAAAAGAATTTCATTCCGAAAGAAGCAACGTGAGCGCGTTTTTGAAAGAAAAAAAAAATTTCTCACTCCGCGTAGAGAAAAAAGAAAGAAAAAAATGTTGTATATAAATGTAATTATCAAGGAAACTCGTAGTATAATATATCGCTCGTTGTGGTTTTGTCGTTTTAAGGATTACCACGTTTAACTGACACGACTTTCCAGACCACCGTGTTTGTGGGGTTAAAGTTTTCCTCACCTTATAACCGTTCACCATCCCCTTATATCTTTTACCCTCTCTTAGTCAACTTCTCGAAGCAATAATATATCGCGTTAAAGTGTTAATACTTTTCCCGCAAAAAGCTTTACCACCGTTGCTCCTCCTGCTCCTCCTGCTCCTGCTGCTCCTGCTGCTGCTGCAACTTGTGACGACGACGACGACGACTACGACGCCCGGGCCGCGCCACAACCGTGATTAATAGCTCGTGGTCGCCCCCGCAAAATTGTTATCTCGTAGTAAGTTCTTAGTATCTCATATACAGGGTGGTTACTTTTTAACTAAAGTCATACTTAGATTCTAATCTTTACGTAAAACCAATTTATTTTCTCATCCAGACTCTATTCTTTTTCTTTCTTTTTTTTCGTCTCAATTTTTCTTTTTTTTTTCATTCTCTTCACTGCCGGAAGTGATTGCGATGTTAATGCCCTCGTGACCTTGGGGATGAAAAAGTTGATGTCCGGTCGTATTTCGAAATATATCGCGAAATACATTTTCTGCGATCGAGGATGATAAAAAAATGCGAATTTATTGGTCAAGTTAGACGAAAATAACGAACGCGGCGAACGTACGCTAGTCCATGGTGAGATTTATGAGAATTATGCAAACGAAGAAAACTATGTATAAAAGATGAATAACTGATAGTTTTCTTTAAGACGCGCTAAGTAGAGGAAAAGAAGACGGGGAAAATACGACCCTCTTAACTTATGGAAGCTGCGATGTGTAACCCATTTTGTGAAATACTTCGTATAAAGTTATGAAAAAAAAATACGATTACGTCCATATATGGTATGATAATATACATGATGCCCACTTTTTTAGCTCCGCACCCAGATGATGTAAAAAAAAAAGAATTAGAATTTTTTTTTTTATTTTTATTTTTTTTCTGTTTTACTTTCCAACGTAATATATTTTACGATGCGTAAAGGCCTGCGAAATTTTGCATGTCCATAAA
Source organism: Athalia cordata (assembly GCA_963932425.1). NCBI lineage: Eukaryota > Metazoa > Arthropoda > Insecta > Hymenoptera > Athaliidae > Athalia > Athalia cordata. The sequence goes on from OZ010627.1 coordinate 7,501,340, forward strand.
TCCGAGTAATTATTCATATTTTATGACTGTGTATAATTGACGCCGTAAAATGTCCATTAGTATATCCCCCTTGTCGGAACGAGAACCCGACGCTGCCGACGTTCCCTTGAACTACGTTATTCCGCTTATTATAGTCTTCAACTCGGAAGCTTCTTTCTCCTTATTTTTCTTCATCCTCATTTTTCTTTCAGTATCAGAATCAAGTTTCTTTTACTGATTAGCCTATCCCATCGCTTTGCCGATAACGGTTATCAATCACCTTCGATTAATTCTTCGATGAAAAAAAGGAATAAGAGATCTCGTCGTGGGATCCTCACGCGCGAGTCCTTTGTCATCGAATATATCAGTTGGATCTTATTGTCGGTTTAACAAGGGGGGCAGGGGGGGGGGGCATATACAAGCTTTTGACAAAGTGAGATGGCAGAGAGAATCTTGAATCTGATGGGTTGTAACACTGCTCAGGAATTGGTTTTGGGTGCGAAACGTAGCGTTGACTTGAAGGCTAAAGTCTAATGAGGCTGCATTGTTACCACTGGGTCGTACCCTGTCCCTGATGCTGTCTGCTACCAAGTTACCCATCCATACCAGAAACGCCAGAAACCTGGAACCCGTAAACTGGTCGATTTCTCTCACCTATACAGAGAATACTGTCCTATTGTAGAGTGTCCTCCCGGTATAACTGTCATTCGTAACTTGATATCCCAGTCTCCAGTCTACGGGATTCAGAATACCAATTCAGGAAGCATGTCCCAGTCATCGGCGCTCCGAACAATCCCAGGACATAACCAATTCACGAATCCCTGTCTCCCATGGGTGGCTAAATTTCTCTCTCTCTCTCGCTCTCTTTCTCTCTCTCTCAATTTCGCTTCTGTTACCCTTTCCCAGTGTGTATGATGGTGTACGGCTCAATTGCTTCGGCTCACCTCTCCCCCCCCCCCCCCTCCTCCCTTTAAAGGTTAATGACGATTTCGAATTTGAATACCGAGTCCGCATTAAATCTGCACATCACCGAATATCGATCAAAATTCTGCCGCCTGCTTCTACTTCTACTTCTGCTGCTGCTGCTGCTGCTGCTGCTGTTGCGCTGCTGCAGTCAACATCGAGTCGAACTTGAGAAATTTTCAATATATCCGGTACCTACGTACATATTTGTACTGCACTCGGGAATATGCGGAAAATCTTCGGATAAACATTTTTGAAATGAGGGAAAAAGAGGCGCCGCATGGAACCTTAAAAATTCCAGAGGTATTTCAGCATCGAATATTCATATACACGTTTTCACGTGTTGATTCCATCCGAATCTCATCATATTTGCTACAGCAGAAAGCAGCGCGTGGGCTACGTGTGTAGATAAAAATCCATATTTTACACTGTGCCAAATTACAACCAACTTGTTTCTTTTTTTTTTTTTTTATTATTATTATCATTTCTACAAGCACTCGCAAATATAGACGAAATAAATTCGATAAATTCGCTTCTGAGGCGTATATTATATCGTCTGAAATCTGAGGCGTTTTTCGCACCCGGTGTTCGCTTTTGTTTTTTTTTTTCTTTTTCTTTTCATTTTCACGTTCACAAAACAAGGAGCAAGCTATCTACTTCCCTCCAAGCTGTATAAGTATAAGGAAAACACTGCTGTTAATATGATCCTCCTGGATGAGGCAAGGAAAATCCCCCGGGAAAGCTCGACCGCCCCTTCCTCTCCCCTCCCCTTCCCCCTCCATGTGCACCCGTAGCCTGGAACCTGCTCGCGAAACTATTTTAAGCTCAATTTCATTCGATCGCGATTCCCCGACGCCGAGTTTTTTCTCCTTTTTTAATCTTCTTCGTTCCGTTGTACTACCACCTCTTTCTAAACTGAGCTTCGGCTTCGCTTCGGAGCTTCCAAGTTGAACAAGGCTCGGTAGACCGTGCAGAAGAGAGGGAAAAGGAAGAGCAGCAGGGGAGGATTGTTCGTTCGTTTTCTGAAGAGAGAAGGAGTACGGGGGATGTTGGAGGTGAATCCGCGACGTGAATGGAAATTGTTTCAAATCAGGGGCGGGGGGGAAGGAGAGTCCCGCGTCGTTTCGCCGCCGGATATGAAAGAAACTAAGTGCGTTTTAAACCGCGATGTGGCCACCTCTTTTTATAGGCGTTACCGTTCAGAACCGTTTCAACCGTTTTTCCAACGAACCTTCGCCCTACACAGCACTGTCACCCTCCTCCACCGTTTAGACAGAATTTTTCCATGCCTCGGGCAAGGTTCTTGGGGGATTCAAAAACAGGATTTTCCAAAGCTTTTGTTTCTCCTTAGTTCCATCCAGTCAACTGAATACTCGGTTATATTTTTAACCTCGTTGTTTTCATACGAAACAAAGTTAAAAACCCCGTTGCACTATTCACGCCGGTTTATAGACCAAGTTAAAAAATCACGTGACGCACCAGCTAGCTTTCTTTATCATCGTTCGAAAAGATCCTACGCTAAACCTCTGAAGTGACCTTTGACCCAGATAATACCAAATTAGCTGTAATATTTTTTACTCCTCCCTACAAAAGGTCACCATGGACTCTTTCACTAATTAGCCATATAACGCCGTCCTGGACCAAATACCAACTTTTTTTTTATCCTTTCTTCTTCTTCTTTTCCCATCTGATGCTGACATACCTGCGCATGTATGTATTACTGTATTTTGCGTCGGTCTCAAGAAAGGCGGAGGTTATAAGTAGCGATGGTTGAGTGCTTCGAGCCTCCAACTAACCCAAGACCTGCTAGTGAGGACTACTGTGCCAGACAGATTGAAGGCTCTTCAAACACCGACTGAATCGAACCCTCACAAACCGAATACCTACATGGCACTGCTACGCCACGCTGTATATTGCGAACGTGGCAAATAGATTTTTTTTCTTTCTCTCTTTTTTATTTTTTTTGCTCTCTTTTTTTCCTCTTCATCGAACGGATTCGCGTCTACATGCTAGTTTAAATAATTCTGGATTTACCGAATCGAAATCTAACCTCCGAAACATCTTACAAATCAAAAAATTGCGGACCACACTCGACCGGCTTTTTTTTCGAACTCAAAAATCTAGATCCAAGCATTTGAAAAAGTTGGAGCATGTATATCGAAGGTCGCATGGCAGTTGTAAAGGACATAATAAAAGCCAGCCGCGTTCATTCGTTCGTTCGTTGGTAGCAGAAGCAGAAGCAGAAGCAGAAGCAGCAGCGTTTGAAGCTTCAACCCTTATAACGGCCTCCTGAAACGGAGTGAACCTTAGGGAAGGTTGTAAGGCATGTATAGGTCGGATACCCGCATCCCAGAATTATATGGTATATACATATATATAAAGTCATAAACGGCAGGGATCGGTGTCTAGTAACTGCTGCACCCGTAGGAGATGGACAGAGTAGTAGTAGTGGAGAGTGTAAAAGTGGAGACCCAGTTTTAGCTATTGCTCGATGTGTAAAACAACGAACTGAAAAGAGACAACATTGCGCACGGTATGCGTGTAAAGTAAACCGACCAAGACCCACCCCTTATACGCTCGTGGTTTGTTAGAAACAAACTTTTCTCAACGATTGTACGACGTTCCCGGATTTCATCCCTTTCGCTCTCTGCTATATACATACCTGTACGTATATCCAACCGAATTCATTCGCGGTCTCCGTGCGAGTTGAGTGTTGATACCAAAATTGGTCTGGAGGGTTTTTTGCTTTCTCTCAGTTTCTTTTACATCTCTATACCAACGCAAACAGATGGGACATGTTCGTAGCCTGGACCGAATTTTCAACCGTATGGAAATAGCAAAGACGTGGTCGAGTATTTTCTTAGAAGAATCGCGTAGCCTCCCAATCTCAACGATCTTGATTTCACTCTCCCCATTTTCTACGGAAACGATCGAAGAAAAAAGGTTCTCTGGGTTGTTTTTTTTTCTTTTGGTTTTTCGTTGTCTCTCCGTCATAGAATTGAGCGTCGCTTCGACTGCAGCTGAAAACAAAACCGTAGAAATATGCACATAAGTTTGGAATAAACCGAAGCATTTTTTTTTCAACGACAGCTCTGAGAGGAGAAAAAAACTTAGAAAATCTTCAAAAACAACTCGGAATATGTTTCTCATTCGTTTTTGTCGTATCAAGTACGATTACAAACGCGAACACATTACATGACTAAATATATATGTATAATAGCGCAGTGGATGTGCAGTAGCAAAAGAACAGCTTCAAAATTCTTAATCAAGAAAACCGTAGCGAAAACAAGTTAGTGCACCGAGCAAGCAGCGGCAGCGGCAGCGGCAGCAGCTAGACGAAACCCCGCGGTCGTATGTATGGTCGAGATGATGTCATAAAACAAAATGTAATCAACCCAGGGACCGCATAACAAAACACTGTCGACCTCCCTGAATACAACCAACCTGACCTATCCCCGCGAACACATGTACACGGACACAACGCGCTTGCACCGACTTCCATATCCCCCCAATGAAGCAATTTTAATCACCGAAAGGTGTCACATGCACATTTCAAATTAATTAAAACAAAAAACAAAGAATTTAGAAAAAAAAAACGCACACACACTCGATTTTTATTAACTTTTGGTTTATTCTCGAAGCTTTGCTCAGGAAAATGTGCCTATTTCTTCTCTACCGAATTGATATTAGCTATTTTCTTTTTCCTTTTCTTTTCTTTTCTTTTTTTTTTTATCCTTATACGGCTAACACGCGCGTTAATCCCGTAAAAAGTTATATTCGATATTTGGCTCGGTAAATAAAGTTTATTATTAATACCTAGCCCTGACCCTTGTATATATGTACCTACTTAGGGGGTCGTGTGTCACGTTATACGGGTTATACCCGCGAGTTCTTTTTTTTTTTTTTTCCTTTTTTTTTGTTTTATTTCGATAGGAGGGGGATGTAAAAACGGTGTTAGAAAGCTGTATACTAAACTCTTCGATATTATAGAACAGTTTGGCTTTCTCTATAACGATGCTTTTTCTTGCTTTTTTACTCGCGATCATTGCTGCGATATATTTTTATCACAAAAAAGAAAAAAAAAGGAAGTTAGATCCTTCGAGCCCCTGTTAATCAGACTTTATTTTATTTTTATACTTTTCCCATCTACGTTATACATGAAAATTTTATTATCTCCTATTTTGGATATCCCACGATCTTGATTGTCCTTCGATTTTCCAAACGTTTCTATAAGATAATCGTTTTATCCTCTCGAGAAGAAGAAAAAAAAAAAAAGGAAAATTTCTAATTCACCGACAGTTTTTAACGATCGGGATTTAATTTCTGCGCACGGGCAAGCAAGATTGAAATTTTAACACGACCGTTCTCGAAGTGGATAATATTATTCGAATGTATAATGGAATGCATCTAATTTAACGCGGAGCAAAATTGGAAGGATTTTGTTAAGTCCTCAAAGGCTTAACTTTGTCCGAAATAGCCTGCAAGCTTTTGGCCGCAAGCTACGTGAGCTGATCGCCTACCCCACGCATGTTATACGGGCATAAATGTAATTTCGAAATCACCGGAATATAAATTGCCTCGTAGATATAGAAGAACATTTGTTGATTGTTATTTTATTTTTAATCTTATTTGTCTCACTTATTTTTTCTTTGGATTTTGTTTTTTGTCCAATTTTATTCCGTAATTCAATACCGTTTATGTATACGTATATTACGTACTTCTCTTTCCTACTCGAATTTTTATACGTATTATGGGTAATATGGGTGACTCGCTCGTTGCGGAGGTCGGAGTTCGTTGCTATCGTAACGAGAGTCGGTGAGTGGCCCCCCCGCCGTTCACTATATAACGCAACATCTCTAATGGAATCTTCAATGTTCAATAACGACTTTTACGGGGCAGTTCCATGGCTCGCCTCGAGTGCAATAGCTGTTACTATTGCCGCTCTATACTCTCTATGTATTCGTCCTCGCTCCGATGCGCTGTTCAACCACACTCCTATAATATCCGAACACACGTTATATATCCGAACATATTTTCACCAAATCAGATATTCCCTCTTTTTCATTCTACTTTCATTCTTATTCTTATTCTTTTTTTTAAATTTATTTAACGTATTTCTTTGTGCTTTTTTCTGTTTTTTTTTTTTACACTCAGCGTCCATCTAATTGATGTATACGGTATTTGAAATTCTACCAAACTAGAACATACGTCTCTAAATAGGTATAATGTATATGAATCGACGTATCGACGGTTCATGTACCCCATATACATATGTAGAACATAAATACATTCCGTTTCATCGTACGTAATATCTATACCTACGTGTATATCCGGCCGTTGTGAATGCAGAGAGCGAAACCAGTTCGGAATTATTTAAATATCAAATAATAATTAGGCGCCCATTAGCGGCAGACTGTACGTTCCGTTTCCGAGATTCGAATGAAAATATTTTAAATTAAACTGCACACGTATGTATGCACGCGTGTATAGATATATCAGATGCATGTATAATCACGTGTGCATGCATAAGCTTTCTCCATATACTCGACGTAGAAATGTTTGCGCGTCCGACAGCCACGTTACATGTATTTACATAAATAATGCATCAATATCAATGGAAAACCCGCGTGACCGAAAGGAAAATTACACGTTAAAATGAACCCCTGTTACATTACACGCCGTTCGGGTGTATATAAAACTTTTTATCACTACGCCTTTAAGCTTTGATTATTCGTTTCTTTTTTTTTTGTGGCTTCTTTTCTCGCGGAGGGATGATCCGATTTTTTTCACGTATGTGCCCTTTCACCCCGTTCGGTCGTAGGTGTGTCACTTAGTAAGCGATTCAACAAGTTGCGTAGAAAGCAATAAAATAAAGCGACGCTCCCCCCTTATTTTTCCTTTTTTTTTTTTAATTTCGCCCGGTCAGAATCGCGGCTACCCCTGAAAACCCCTGAAAACGAAATAATAAATTAATCGCTAACCGAGAAGAGAGAAAAAAAACTGGAACGAAATAAAATTGTAAAATTTTTACACGGTCATTTGAAAGCGAGGGAAACGACGAGGCAAAAGAAAATCAGTAGAATAGCTCAACGTACGACCGGACGTTACTCGTTCGGTAAGTTAGTTTTCAATTTTCAAAGAAAGAAAATCATAGTATTATTTTATAGGAATACGATTTACTTGTATGAAAATTTAAGGAATATAATATCGGATTTATTTTACTCTATGATACGGAAAACGTGTGCGAGTTTGCGCGGTGTTGTCGTTTTTCCTGAGATTTCTCATTATGAAATAACCAATTAATTCGAGTTTCGTACAGTGCCTGTAAGAGGATCAGTGATAATTAATGCAAAAAAAATATACCCTGCAATAACAATAGCGAAGTTGTGCGCGAAATATGCTAAGCCTCTTAACATACACTACCCTCCTCCTTCGTTCCTTATATAAAATATCCAACCCGCCAAACCAAAACTAAATGATAGAAATTAGAGGGGAAAATTTAAAGATGGAAAACCAAAACCTGCACCCCCTTTTTAAACTCATCCTATATGAAAACCACCGGTTCAATATCGTTTCAAAATTTAACGAAGATTTGAAAATCTGTTTTAGATAACGTGTAAAATATATTGCGCTTCCGAAAAAAGTTTTTTTCGAACAAATTTGAAACACGTTGTTCAACTAAATCTGTAAATAGCTTGTACATCCAATGTGGTGCATCGCTATGGGTTGCCATACAAACTACTATACAGCCACTGCCTGGTGGTAAGTCGACCATACGGTTAAACTGTAATGGCGCGGTGATATATTTAAACGTGTGGCAAAGTTTCGAGCTTGCAGAAGAGAGAGAGAGAGAGAGAGGAAGAGGGAGAGAGGGAGAGGGCAAGAGGTGGAGAGGGTGGAAGAGGTTGAGGATTGTAGAATAAGGGCGTGCTTCGCATAAGTTTACATTATCTTACCATCCGATAGCGCGTCCTCTCTGACTACCGCCACGACCAGGAGCGCAACGAAATTCAAGTTTCTCTATCCTAGGCGAGTAGCTAGATCAGAAGTCAGAATCGTTGGTCCATGGAAAAGTTGTGTACCAAAAAGTTTAAACGAAAATAGAATAGCAATTACCTCGGGATGACGACGGTACGATTATATGTACCCGAAGGATTTAGACATCCCAAAAAAAAAAGAAATAATAAATTAAAACACCCCCAATTTTAATATAATCAAATTCAAAACGTCGAGAGTCTAAAATTGAATATTTTAATTTTTATGTACCTCAAAATTAATTTCTTTCTTTCTTTTGATTTTCATCAAAAACTTTCGAAAATTTTCCAACCATTTCGATTACTCGTTGATTTTTTTTTTCAATTTTTTTTTTCTTCTCTATCGCTATTCGCGACTTTGAAATACCCAGTACGTTGATTCCAACCCTTTCATACTTTGATATCCGTGTATAACTCTATGTTACATCGTCGAGGGAATGTGTATCCCGAAACATGGAGGAAAGAAAAAAATGTGTGAGACAAAAAGAAAAAAGAAAAAAGAGTGCAGAAAAAAATTACTGAATTCGCTTACAAGTTTGGTGAGAGACCACCGTCAAAGGTTTCTCATTAACAAGTTGAAATTACCGTGTTCACTGGGCGCTTTTCAAATCCACCAAAATATATGTAACACATAAAATACATACGTATGTATTATCCGTACGAGAGGATATAGTGCGTTTATCCATATCGACGATGTAGCAGGTCCTTCCTTCTATTTCCCGCTGGATGGATAATAATTAATTGAAAATGAAGATTAAATTTATAAAATATTAAAATAGATGAATCAATGTAATATCCCGATGAAAATGTGAAGAGGAATAGCTTCGCAACGATGAAAAAGATGAGAGAAAAATGTAGGAAGAAAAATCATTCCCTGTATTCCTTGGTACTCGAAATAGGTGCAGGACAAAGTGGAGCAAAAGGAGTAGAAGAGAAGAGAAAGCGAACTAATTTCATCAGCTGCGTCCTGCAGTCGAAAAGTTCAGCGCTTTCTCTATCCTTTACCTTATACCCCTTCTACCTTCGACACCCCCCACCCCCCCCACCCCCTTCCAACCCCTCTTTACGTTCTTCCAGCAGTACAACTAATTTATTTTTCATAGCTACGGCGTATTACGTCCACGCTGTCTCCACCTTAGAGATATCTTTCATTGTTGTTTTTTGTTCATTTTTTTTTTGTTTTTTTTTTCGCCTTATTTCTCGCTATTTCTTTGGAAAAGTTGAAGTTGCACGAGACAAAGGAGAGTGCATCAGGTAGTGTGAGGATAGGTAGTATAGCAATGTATGCGGACTAGAAGACAGGGGGGGAAGGAGGGAGGGAGAAAAGAAGGAGAATCAGGAAAGGAGCGAGACTTTGGTTCTTGTTTTCTTCCGAAAACGTTTTCCGTGCAGATGGAACTGAGAAGTTTGTCTCTACCCGATGCTCGTCGGACCGTCCGCGCGTGTCTGATCTCTTAATTGTGAGCTGAGATCTAATTTGTCTGGATTTTAAAATTTTATACTCCCCTTTCTACGGTTCAACTAGTTAAGTCTGCCGCAGGATGATCTGAAACCGGAAAGATCACCTCTCTTTTATCTCCCCCTCTTCCTCACTTTCTTCATTCCGTTTCTCGGAACAATACGATGCGAATCAGGGTAGTTCGATATCTTGAAGGTTCAAAGGTTGAATAAAGGGAAAATGGGCGGGTGAGGGAGGCGATATTAACTATATACCTACATATCCTGGAAACGAAGATATCTCGAGCAGAGATCATCGCTCAGGGATTAACTGATCTCGGTACAAATTACGAAGATAACTGGTAATAACTAAATTCCCTTGGGGATGAGGTATTAGGGGGGTAAAATGTATGGAGGGTAGGGGTAATAGCTTTGCCGGGGTACCAAATACCCGGTACTGGTTTCCGCCGGTGGTTTTGAACCAACCTTCGTTGGTTTGAGTTTAGAGTTTCGATCAATCCTAATACAGGATGATGGTAATGGTGATGGTGGTGACGGCGACGGCGACGGCGACGACGAAGCTGTGGTGGTGTTGGTGAATTTACCGGCGTATGCAAGAAACGTATAGATAAAAGGAAAATGGCATGAGGAAAATAAAGGACAAGGGACAGTCGGGTCTGTACGAGACCAAAGCTAGCTAGCTTGCGTTTGCATAATCGCTAAGAACCCCGCGAACCACTCGACTCGAATAATCGACCCCTTCGAAACGAATTCGCTTTGAGAAAAGCAGCAAACGAAGATAGGTAAGGAAAGTAAAGGAAAGGAAAGGAAAGGAAGTAAGTAAAGAAGGAAGTCCGCAGCGTCCTCAATCGGGGAAACTCAGTTTCTAACGCTATGTATATACATACATAAAACTAGGTATATATACACATAGCAGACGGGAGGAAATACGAGAAAAGTTTTTCTTTACGATCTCTTAAAACAAAATCATCCCTTACTACCCTTACGTACTTTTCCCGTTACTCCCGAGAAAGAAGGAATTGATTGTTACCGAAGACTAAAAAATAAAAAATACATTTCTCCGGTATTTTCTAACGAGCTTCGGCTCCGGTTATCACAATTTTCTTCGACAAACAGAAAATGAAGAAAAAAAAAAAAACAGAAAAAGGAAGAAAGAAAAAGGGAAAAACTGCAACAGCCAACAGCCGCGCGCGCTGACCTCGCGATGAAAAATCTTTGTCGGTAACCCAACGTTACTACACACGTTGATATAAGCGGAGAGGTGAAAGACTGGGCCGTGGGGCTTTAGGGGATGGTGTGTAGTACGGGGGTAGTAAAAAGGAGAAGGCGACTAGGGCGTTATTGCATAGTGACAGTGACAGATTGTACCTGACAGAATAACGTTGTGTTTTTTATTTATTTTTGTTTTTTTATTTCATTTTATTTTTTTCCCGTTTTCTCTCCTAAGCCATGAAAGTATTGTCCAATTTTCCGTTATCTAAACAGAAACTGTACGATGACTATATTTTATCAACCTTTTATAGCCTCACCCTGTACCTTAAGGTACGTGTATAAGGTAGCGCGCGTACTATAGTAAGATACGGCAAACACGGTGTGACGCAGATGTCTGACAAACAATATTATCAATGAATAATAACCAATATAAACATGTAGGACGTCGGATTTTATCAGGAACGTCTTAATAAAGTCAAAGATAAAGCCAAGGTGAACCGAAATAGTTTATAAAAACCCCCCTAGATTTCTATCATCTATTTTCTTTCATTCGTTTCTATTTATACAACATGTTCGTACGTACGAATTAATACGGGGGTAAAAACCTCGAGTTTCCAGTATGCATATCCGACACACGTCTGTCGTACGGAAAAAATAAGGTGGATAAAGAATTCGAAGAGGATTCTGAAACGGAATAGGAAATTTTTTTGGCGAGTTTCAATATCGAACAATAACTCGGATATCCTCAAACCACCGGCATTTCTTTATATATACCTACTTATCGTACAACCGGTGCGCGCCCGCTGTTCTGGTAGTAAAATAATACACGTGTCTCCCGGTATAGCCAACAGTTTTCGTATTTTTCATGCTTTATCATGTTTTCGATATACAACAGATGCTGCCTGTCCACCTATAAATATGTATTAATGTATACCGCACGCGTGCAACAACATCAGCAACAGCACCACCTAAAATGAGCATTTTTTTTTTACCTACGATTTTTATTTTATTCATCTTTTTTTTTTTTTGTGCTTTTTCTTTCTTCACGTTTTATCATGATTTTTACAACGGTCAAGGGCTATTTGTTTTCTTTTTGTTTTTTTTGTTTCAATCAAGAAGGGTAAAAAAAATTTCACCTATCGAATTACATAAGTATATATATTTATATGTAGGTATACGTACGTGTATAAAAAGTGTGTATATACAATTTGATTGGTGGTCGTTGATTAGAAACAAGCGTGATTAGGGATTATGGGAAAATAATTCACGTCGAGGTTGAATAATTGCGGAATTGCGTGATCGCAAAAAAAAGAACACAAAAAAAGAAAAAAGAAAAAATTATAAGAAGGAAAATAAACAAATAAAACAGACCATCGAACATCCGAACGCTCAGATCAGATAATACTCGCAATAAGCCAACAAGATTCACAAAAAATGTATCATACTTGCGATGAAGATCCTCTGCTCAACTATTGACGAGAATCAAAAAAAATAAAATAAAATGAATGAAATATCCAATCTTTTTCATTTCGTTGCTCATTCGGTGGGTGAATGTACGTATGTATAAATTTTTTTTTTAATTTTTTTTTCTTCCTCTTGGTAATCGTGTAACGCCTGTTGGAAATTATTCCGTAATTAACAACCGCAACTGAATTCAACCGGTGTGTTAGACCAATTAACCTTATAACCGGTGAGAAAAGTGGTGGTGGAGATGTGAATATACATTATACATATGTATATGTATATGTGTGTATATAGACTATGTACACATAGTAGTTGTATGGCTGTTTTACTCGACCTCAGGATCGTCCATTGCGCTTGAACGAGTGCGCTGCGCTGCATAGCAGCGAGGGGGGTGGTTTGGTTTTGGTACCTGAGGCTGTTTGGACGTGTTGCATTATGCAAGCTCCTACAGAACCGCGTTTTCTTTCACCAAGTATAGAAGAATATAAGGTGGTTCTCTCTGCCCTAACCCAACGTACCCTGGTGATTTGAAATGAAATTGAATTTCAAACTGTAAAACGTACTCATATATGTGTAACCCCCTTATATCGTACCATGTGTACGAACCTTTTGGGTGCACGAACTTTTTTAAACAAAAGAAAACTGCGAGCTACTGATATGCATTCGTATACCTATAGATGTACAAATTATTTACGGTGCAGATTTTTATTACTTGATTATTTTCTTCCATACTCATCTTCGTGTTACGGAATGAGAAAACGTTGAAATAGCGAAAACTATGAAGTCTTCGTATAATTTGTATTTTTGAAAATTTCCAAAGCACGAAGGATGAAGAAGAAAATGAAGAGAAGAAAGAAGTAATAATAATAATAACGACAGGACCGAACCACCCTCCCGTTCAAAGTATACGTTGAACGTTAAACGCGAGGGTCTATTCCTCCGAGGAAACGAGCTTTCCTTCTTGACTCTATCGAGAAAAAGCTCGTTACCCTTCAGGATCAAGACCCGCCGTTGGTCCCCAGGACCTAACTGGAGTTTTGCAAAGGTTTATACAGGGTGAAAGGTATGGAGGATGTTAAGGGCGGGGCGGGGAGTTAGTTGTTGCCTATACACGAGGATACCTTGAATTCGACAATTGGGACCGATTGACACAGACCTCCCCCTCCCCCGTCGTTGGTGTCCCTCAGGAGCATCTATAGGTTAGAGAAAAAAAGGGTGAGCGACAAGGGAATGAGAGTAGTTGGAAGGGTAGTAGGATACGAAGGAGACGGAAAAAGCTTGCGATGCAAATTCCAGAAAACAGGGAAAAGTTGGTAATTAAACTGGAGACAGGACACCATCCAGGGCACGGGCAAAAGCGATGGTACGGGCGTCGGTTGTCTACGAGGACGCGGGGGAACGCGGGTTTGTAATGCTTGCCGGAGCGGTAAAATGCATGTAAATATATTCTCAGTAGAAGGATGAGTGGAAGAGGTGGTGAAAAAATATTACAAGGGTTGAAAAGCTGCTACCACACCCTGTCACCAAGAAATTATGCTACACTCCAACTTTTCTACGCTTATATTTATGCGTATATATATATATATATATATGTATATTATATACCAAGGATCTGCTAGATATGACCTCGGATCTTGGTACTCCTTCTAGTTGTTCACCCCCCGGTAACTTGCTCTCATCTTATATACCCGTTCTCCTCGCTATCATCCCTCGAGGTCACCCTCCGTTGGAATGAAAAATAAGAAAACAAGAATAAATAAAAGAAGTAAAGAAGATATGATAAATAAATTCAACGAGGAAATGGAGAAGATTGTATAGTAGGGGGGAAAAAAAAAAAGGAAAGAAGTGTATGAAAAGGTAGCGAAAGAGACCGTGATAATAGTTAACTAATGGCAGTGGCATTTTTCAGCGAAGGGGTGGGCAACGGGGGTTGGGGATCGGGAATGGGGTTGGGAGGGTAGTCGCCTTGCCTTTTAACAAGGCTTGTGTTTCCGCCGCCTTTAACTCCGTGTAAGAGGGAGGAAACTGCTGCTCTTATCTTAAATCTCCGAGTGATTCGAGCCGATGGTATCGTGGGGGCGGCTCTCTTTCTCTCTCTCTCTTCCCTGCTACCAAACCTTAAACCTTGTACCATCCACCCTCGAAGTTAGTTATACCTAACTCCGCACCAACCTATCTTACCTACCTACACTGACATTGAACCCAAAAACTTTTTAACCTCCCCCGTACCGAACGTCGCGAAAGAACAGATTTAAAACAATCGCCCTTATCCGAAAAAAAGAAAAAAAAAGAAATTTTTCACAGTGTTGAACGAGTACCTGCTGGTCGGTGGATCGTTAGAGATATTTATCTTGAATTTTTCTTTTTCAATTTTGCAGAGCTTGCTAAACGTTTATTAATGTAATGATCGATTCCGCGGTTCATTCAAATGCCGTGAGAGTTGGAAATGGAGAAATTATCAATAACGGTCGGCCATATGATTGTTTCCAAGCATACGTCGTCGGTTCTGTAAACTTTTTACCATAAACAACAATTGGTAAGGACACTAAGTACCGTTTAGGGAGTCTGGACAACACTCTGTATATCCTGGCCTCTCTAACGGCGTGCGAGGTTCATTCGTAAATGTATGTAGTAACGGTACCGGTAGCCATTTCATAGTCGTACGCTATGCTGTAGGCTTTATGATGACTGAGGACCCTCGTGGGATGGAGGGTTGCAATTTTCCCCCACCATAATGTAACCTGCACCTGAACCAACCAACACCTTCTCTCTCTCTCTCTCTCTTTCTATTTCTCTCTCTCTCGGCTAACGCAATGCTAGAGGAAACACTATTCCGTATTATATGCGCCCTCCATTTCATCTGGACACGGTTGGAAATAGGAGTTGGTAGGGTAATTTTGTAATGCTCACCTTACCAGACCAACGGCTAAAGATATACTCTTCAACTTCCGACCCCAAAAGCTTTTCCCCTTCTAACTCTACGGTTATCGTTACGACGACAGTGTCGATCGCACGTCGTGTATCAGAGTGAAGTTGTGCTAAAATCAACATTACTGGTGCATGTGGTCAATCTAAACCCTACTAGCCGTACCTGCTACCCACTACCTGCACTTAGTGAGCTCTCGAACCCTATAGAAGCACCAGTGTGTGCAAACGGCCAACCGAACTGGGTCTCGCGTGCTTATCGATCGAGCAATATACCGTGGAGTCAGTCATCCCCGTCGCCCTTGGCTACCTTCTGGTTACATCGACGCTTTGATGGCACGCACTAGCTTCTTAAAGATAGAAACTAGTAGTTTTCCACAAAATCAAACAAACAACCCCTTCTTCATCCGGGTCGATAATATTTGACGTACGTATAGTAATTCTGCGTTCATCAACCGACGTTACATTAGAATAGACTTTCGATGGTATGCGATCCGAGGATGTTAGCAGCAGATTTTTCATGTCTCCTTATTTTTTTTTCGTGGAAATCTAATTGCCACTAACGATCCGAACGTCCCCATGTATTGCGGAAAGTAACCGTAATGATCCTGCAGTAGCGAACCGTCCGCGTCCGTCGAATCGTTCGGTGGAGAAGAGGTGAATTGCGGAGAATAGCGGGAAAGAGGGTAGGGGGTGGTTTTGGGGTAGAGGTGGGATGTGCAGTCGCTTCATTTATCACCCAGAACGGAATCCCGTTCGGCACATGCGGGCAGTACCCCCGACCAATACCCAGGTAGATAGAGAGATGGACGCTAACCACGACCCACGAGAGCGGTCCGTTGGTCAGACAGACGTATGGGGCCGTATTCGACCAAAAGGTTCATCGATATCGCATGAGGATCCTTCACGATCACGGTAAACCTATTTTCTTGGTACTGCAATACCTCTACCAATTTTTTCTCTTTTTTTTTATCCCACGGTCGAATCGCCGAACACCATAACCATCGTTATATAGTGTAGAAGTGAAATTCATTTGCGGGTCAGCAGCTTCGACCTGGAGAAAATTGTTACTTTTTACCAGCTGAGGATCCAACCGCTGTACCACCATTTACGAAAACCTCACGTAAAACATTCAACGGAATCATAAACCGTGTTGTTTTTTAATTTTATTTTTTTTTCATATAAAATATTCGTACGCGAAAATCTCTTCGTTTAGATGTAACGAGTTGAAAATAGTTGGAATTTCTTTCGATGGATGGAGTAGAAATTCTCTCGAACGATGTACAACGTACGTACGTAGGATATAATACCTATTTGGATAATGTTCAGAAAAAGGATATCAAAAGTTCCGATTCTATATATTATCGAGGTACACTGGAGCAGATATTATTAAACCGTTTGCAATGCGAGTGTTGAGGCCGTCTCGAACCGTCCATACAAAGCTTTTGCTTCGGATGTTTCTGCTGTTTTTTTTCCTTTTCTATACGTCTCTGCCCACTTGGTTCTCCTGAACTCAGAAATCATTTGACAATCCTCCAGTATAGAGAGCTGGACTCTCTTTCACCTTTTCTTTTTTATCTGTTTCTTTTCTTCAAGTAGAGTTGCCCCGAGTCTAAAGTTTGAGAATCAGAAACGATCAAACGATAGCAGGATGTTTTCTCTTCACTTTTCTTCTTTTCGACATCTCGATGAATTGATAAAAGGAATCACCTACAGATATATCGAATTCTGTGAGAATTCTTTCGAGCGACCCGCATATGTGCCGGGTAAAAGGATAAGGCATGATAATATGTGTATGGGTGGGCAACGGGTTTGAGGGTTGATTTTCACATTAACTATTTTCTTCTTTTTTTGTCTTCTGCTTCTTTCTCTTTCTGCTTTTTTTTCTTCTATCGTCCGTAACTTTCGCAGATTGACAGGAACGGATTTTTTGAATAGTGAGAACTCTGGAACCCTTCAAGACCTATCGATTAGAAAGAAAAAAAGAATCAAATTTGGACGAATTTGTCGTCTCACAAAGAACTCTAGAACTATGCAAAATGAACCTGGAACTCCGACGAAAAGTAGGGGGGGCCAACATCACGGGGGTTATTTCTGCTTCTTTTTCTTTTTCACGCGCGTTATAAATCGGTGGCAAAAATCGCTGCGCAGCAATCGATTGGGGGAGGTTAGGATAAGGTATAAGGTGGGTGAGGTATAAGGGAGAATTTTTCGCTATCGTGATATCTCGCGGTATAGTCGTCGGTAGTATATAGGGATGGAAAAAAGGTTCAGGATTTTTATTTGAATTTTATGATTTAAATCGCCCACTCCGCATATTCGTGCAGCAGTAGGTAGTACCAACACTGTATGCAGCAGCAGCACCACCACCACTTCCACCACCACCAATCGAGTCAGCATCTGATTTTTATGCTTTATTTTTATTACTCTAAGCGGAGTGTGATGCGGTAAGGTGAACTCCAGAGCTTTTCCGATCCTCTTTCACCCATTTCAACCCCCGAACATTTTCTTATTCTCAGGTAACAACGCTAACGTTTTGTTTGTTTCTTTCTTTTTATATTTTTATTTTTTGTACAAAATACTGTAGCAAAAAAAAAGAGAGAAAGATGAACAAAGAATTGTCTGAAGGAACACCGAGGATAAAATTCGCACATTTCATGTCACGGTGATCCCCGAAGCCGAGTAGCTTCATCTAAAACAAAAAAAAGAGAAAGGAAAAAAAAAGCTTCAAGCTCGTTTCGAATTGATTTTCTGTTACCACATATATACTTCATTCGAACCGTTGAAGGGATACTAAAACATGATATGTATGGTAGTAACGACTTTTATTTTTTTTTATTTCCTTTATTTCTTTTCTTCCATCCTTGCTCCCTGTGAGTCCAAATATGTCGTTCGAATCCAACTGAATCGTCGTCGTCGTCGTCATCGTCCTGGTCGGATTGACGGTGAAGGTAAACACGTCCCAAAGCTCCCTTCTATTCCTGAATCACGTGGTGAGGATTTCCTCCCTTCCAAAAACCTTCGAGCTCGAATAGTATATAGGTATATACCCTATAAGGATAATAGCAGGGAGAAGCACACAACCATCCATGGTGTTGTTTTAACGCGCGGTCTCATTCGGGTCGTTATGGTAATCTTGAACGCCCGATTTACTGCTAGCTACCGACCAGCTCCACCCCTGCTTCTTCTTCTTCTTCTTTTTCTTTTTCTTCTTATTCTTCTTCGTTTTTCTTCTTCATCACCCCCTCGATTCTATAACCTCTAAGCTATGGGTCTGGTGGTCAGTCGTTGCGACTCACGCAGACCACGCGACCCTCGCATTTCTCAAGGGGTGCTTTTTTAGAGTGAGAAACTACTTTGCCCGTAGCGTATAAAACGTCGATGAAAAAAACAGAAGAGAAAAGGAAACGAAACGAAACAAAGAAGAAAGACGACCACCCTTTGCTGCGTATATTTCAGATTTGAGAACACGCCACGCTATACGTAGACATATGGGGTTAACAGAGCATATCAAACGCTGTTATGATTGCCTGAACTTGGCTGTTAAGGGTTGGAAAAAAAAAAGTGAGGGAACAGATTATTGGATAGAATTCTGGAAAGCGAGTTTTTCTTGCCTACCCATTATACGAGAATATTCCAGCTCCTCGGTATACTGGCTAGTCGAGAGAACCTTGGTTTATTTTATTTCATTTTTTTTTTCGTGAAGATAAAAAAAATAAGAAAAATTGCGTCACACGTTACATTTCATTGGGTATCGGATGTTATATACTTTGTGTGTATCGTCAGAAAGCAATTTGTATGGCTCAAGATGTGCTTATTATAAATCGAGTAGAGACTTCGCCCTCCCTTGCTCAAGTTCCTCAACGTTGAGACCCGAGTGAAATGTTTCGAAGTACCGTAATAAGTCGTTTGAATCCGTGCGGATGAAACGACCGAGCTGCTGCTGCTGTCCCCTCCTCAACCTCCTCCTCCTCCTCATCTCTACATAATATAAATATAGGTAGAAGAAAATTCAAATATTTATTTTCCGCGAGACCTGCAACTCCGTACCTGTTTCTCATAAACTTATTATTAAACTAATATATGCGCGTTCGAATCACCCTTATAGTCTTTTATGAAATTTTTATCGTATTTTTTTTAATTTTCTTTTCCAACCTCTTCAGCTCTCGTACTTTTCATTAAATTCCAATATCCTTATACCCGATCATTCTTATCCCGAAAAAACAGCAATGTGTAAAATAATAAAATCGGCTTTTTGTTTTATTTTATTTTATCTATTTTTTTTTTTTTTCTTTTCACATCATCGGGGAAAAGACTTTAAAAGGGTGGTATGATGAATAGGGAGGGGGAATGGGGAGTAATAATTCATGTGCAGAGCAGCTGGTATCATTTTTCAATAGTTCGGCTTACCCGGCATTTATATCTGGACAGTACCAGCAGCAGCAGCAGCTACTGCCCCCTACCCCCCCTTCCTCGCTACGTGCGGCTATGCCGCCGAAACGAATGAACGAACGCGAATCCGGTTCACTCAGTGGATGCTTACTGCTGCTGCTGCCAGTGGTGGTGGTGGTGGTGGTGGTGGTGGGTAAACTGAATGCGACCCCCCCGAGCGGCTCTCGAGTGGTGGACGGTGCTAAATTTTCTCGATGCAAATGAGATCCCTGATACGAGCGAAATATAAATCCAAAAAACCCACGAATATTTATGCCCATTATCTAACCTACCTATACACGGAGAGTACGGAACCCCCTTCCCCTGCTCCTACTTTATTCACAGTATCAAAACCCGACCAACCCCCTCCTGGATTCGCCAGAAACCAGAGCGTTCCAAAAAATTCGTCCCTTGTAGTTAATCATAAGAGTAGAATCATGTTTTGTGTGAACATAATTTCCATTCTTTTAAGCTCATTTCTTTGTTTCTCTGTTTTCTCAAACGATTTCACCCTTATTGGAACTTACTTTTTTTTATTCTTGCTGGTTTTCACTTCCCTGAGGATCTCCTTGGACCGTAGCTCGCGTTTTACACCTGTAAAATAAGTCTTGACCTATCGGAAAGTGGCAAGTTTCCAAAGGTTTTTGGAAAAAGGCGGGTTTGGTAGACTGGTTGATATCTGGTTGGTGGGCAACACTCGGGGTCGACAACCACATTTTCAGCCCCAATCAAAGCCATTATTAAGCTCATCCCTCGTACTTTGTTCCCGACTATATATATCCATATAAATGTGTAGGTGGGTTCGGTATAGGGTATAGTTTGGCGATGTGGTGGCTGCTGCGGTCCTTCCTTCCTTCCTTCCTTCCTTCTATCCGCGGGGCTGCAGGTATAACCTGCCAGAACTGGCTTCGGGCCAGGGTATTCATTCCTGAAACTAACCCCCGTACTTCCCACCGATCTAAGGGGCCAATTATTTAATCAATTCCACCCTCTTAGCGGTCCCGGAACCCCACCCTCTTACTCGTTCACTCGCTGCAGAGCTAAGTCTCGGAGTTTCCGTGACAATTGAAATCGGCTCCTCACCCCTATTTCTTCCCTCCTTCCCCACTCGAAGACAGAGACGTCGACTACGCCAACCACCTTGTATTCCCTCCCCCCCTCCCTCTCCTTCATCCCTAGGGCGAAACCCTCTTCTCTCATTTTCTCCTCTCTCCTCTCCTCTCCTCGTCACCATTCTCCTCTCTTCGTTCTGGCTTGTAGACTTCAAATCATCTATTCCATTAGAATGCTTGTAACGAGAGTTTATTTTCATAAAGGGGATTGTAGATCCTAGAATAGTGTCCTGCCTCTTCCTTTCCACCGATTTCTGGTACTACCTCGTTTGCAATTAACAAAATTACTGGGGGGGAAAACCCCGTCATTTCTATGCAGGCATTACCGGACCTGCATTACGCAGACCCGATCCAATAGGAATTCCTTACTACAAATCTTACATTGTTAGAAATTCAGAATGGAATGGAGAATTGAAATCAAATTTATCCGACGACGGACTTATATAGAAAATAACCCCCGATGGTATAATAGAATTTCTTTATCACATTAGCTTCTGTTTTTTTTTTATCAACGGAGAATAAACTATTTCTTTCGCCTATTTTTTTTTGTCCTTCCTTCGATTTCTTTTTTTTCTTTTCTTTTCTTTTTTTATTGCGAGGACTCAATCCGGTGAAAATCACGACACGCGACACTGTGCTCGGCTATTATCGATCACTAGAACTTTTATCGGCGCATCGGATTAGATAATGGGGTGCAGTGTTTGGCTTGATATTAAAATTTATGACTTGTCGAGGAAAGGGAGAAGGAGAAAAAAGCAGCGCCCGGCTTTAACGGCTCGGCTGTATGCAACAGGTATCTTTTTTTTTCTCTCCCGAGTGTTAGCCCTGTGTAGGGCCCCAGAGGCTTAACGGAAGACCGATTAAGGCGGGAATTTCGTACGCACTACGAATAGTTCAAACTCTGAATAACCCGGCGGTCTGACCACCCCAGGGATAACCCATCTCTCAGATAATGGCTGAATTATTCCCTTTGACGGCCAACCGTCAACGCCAACGGTTGTCTCCGTTTTGGATGTTAAAAGTTAAAGCTAAGAAATAAAGAAACACATAAAATTCATATTCTTTCCTTTCTTTTTAACCGGTAAATTCCTTCGGGATCGTGATTTGCTGCGGATAGTAATTAACCGGATACAGTCTCCTCGATTATGTTCTAATCCCCAGTCGGTTTCTACTCGACAATACGCCCTGTAAGAGAACCTGGGACAAGAGCCCGTTGTAAAACCTCGAAATAAATCCCGAAGCTACTACTACCTTTTACCAGTCGAGGTCTCCGTTCCCTCAGGATTCGGGAGATGCAACGACTACAGGCAACGAAAACCCTCTGATGCCTAAACCAACGACCACGTCCCAATCACGCCACAAACAATTAGATATAAAACCGTACACCGAAGGTTTAAGGGCCGCTACGGTACGGTAGATACTGGGGAGACCATCTAACCCTTTAGAAGTCCACGAAAATTCACCGGGGAACGGTACATCACTCTTAGCGACGACCAACCCCCTCGAGAAAACAAACGCCCACTAAACAACGCCAACCTTTAAACCCGGACCACAAATTTCTCAATCTTTATTCTCCGCCTCAAACCTATCGATTATTTGCAGGATATACGAAAGAGATTTTCTGTACATTTTGTTGCTTATTTATTTGTTCACTTTTTCTTTTCTCTCGTCGTTTACCCATCATAAATTTTTTTTCTATTAACGTTCGTCTCTCAGAATAAGGAAAATAGAATTTTCAGTTTCCATATAAATTACAAACTCCGTAGGATCGTAAAATGCCATTTTCTCGCGTGTTTCCAGTCGATTAATCACGAAAATATCAATCGCGACGGCTTTTAGCACCACCGTAGAAACTACGATTACTTACAACGTCTTCGACTATTATAGCTTAAGCCGTGTCGCCGATGACGTTAGATGTGTATAAGCTCTTGGATTATGTCAATCGTGAAACGAAACGCGAGCTCTAGAGGCGTGACAATTTACAAGTGAAACCTCAAACTCCGTTATCCATAGGGATTTGAGGGATGAAGGGCAGGGAGACGAACGCGTTTTGGTTGAGAAGAAAGAAATAAAGAGACGTGTGACCGTGGAAAAAGCCATCACGATCTAGGCGTTGTCGTCGCTCTCTTCCTCCAGCCATAGAATGGATACCCTTCGGTCCGCCGGCACGCACCGTGTTCCGTTTCGCGGACGGAATATGAAAAAAGTAAAGAGAAAAGGAGGAAAAAGAGAGAGAGAGAGAGAGAGAGAGAGAACAAACCAACCCCAGTTGACAAATCGTTTGCGGTGAAAACGAAATGGGATTTCAATCAGTTATATTCTCTACCGAATTGTCACCCCGACGAAAAATGTACTTTTTTAGAAGGCGCTAAAAGCTTGGAAGAAGCCCAGTCAGCCAATAGATCCAAAAACGTTAGCAGAAAATCGGATGTCGAATAGAAAATTTACGTCAAGTCATCATAGAAAAAAAAAAACCGAAGAACGTGGTCAATTCCAGAACAATCTATTAGACCAGGGTGAAAAGCGTTGGCAGTTCTCAAACAAAAGTTACAAATTTTCAAGTTACGTATTTTAAAAAAAAGTTCGTACGTCATCCAGGGTATTATAAATTTACAGCCTTGAGCCAGGGTGAAGTCTCCTCGCTTTCCTGTAGGATGAGGGAAAAGTCAGGGTAAAAATAATGCGAAGGCAACAAACGAAAGAAAATTTAGATACCGAATTAGTATAAGACTCTGCAGGTAGCGTTGGTATCGGACGCGAAATAACGTCACCGTCGTATTCAACGATCGTTATACTCTCCTCAGTCAATATTTTTCTGTATCTTATTTATTTATTTATTTACTTTTTTATTCTTATCCTTTTCCTTTTCCGTCGAAGTAAGACTTAAGAGAGGGAACGAGTCAGGTGTACCACCTTAATCTCTTACGATGGAAGAACAAAACCCGTCGAATTTCATTTGGACGGGTCTTTTTTCCATTAAAATATAAATTTCATTTATAACCATGACGATATCAACGGGTGTTGAATGAGGGTATTCGATGGGAATAGCAGTGACGGGCTCGTGAGATGAAGATGAAAATGGGAATGGGGATGCGGAGCATTGCCTGATAATAAAATGACGTCCCCTCTCGGCAGTCTGGTGATGAGATATATACCCCCGGCAACTTACTGAACGTTCATCGACCGACTGACTACTTGGTGTACGCAAGTCGTAGAGAGGAAGAGATGGTTCTTCTGGGATAGAAGGGTGGAATGGCAGTGAGGGTAGGAAGGGGGGAAGGCATGATGCTTAAAAATTCTACCGATCAACGCGAGACGCTAAGAGTATTGGAATTTCTTACGGTGTAGAAAACTCCAAGCGACTGACGGCAAAGAATCCTTCTTCTCTTCACCGAACACCTCGATAACTTTAGCTCCGGGTTGGTAGAAAAGCTACTTTTCATTCATTCTCTTCCTTATACCTAACCATTTTCTTGACGAATCATGCGTACACCTCACTAAACACCGGTTTGAAAAGTGACTTGAAAATATTATCGGAGATCACCCTCATTTCAATTCGACAAACCAACATCGTAAGTATAATAAATCCTTTTCAAATTACAATTCGCGTATACGTATCCTGGCTTAAAAATACGAACTACGTTTTTACCGTTACTTTTTCATAGTGTAATTTCTACCGGAGAAAACGAGGTACTCGATGTATAAGACGTTTATATTATGCCTACACTTTGAGTGCTCGTACCCTCAGTTACGATGCCAGAAATGTACATCTTGGTAATGGTTGCGAAGTTATATGGCAAACCTATTTTAAATATCGGTTTCAGACCGAGCTGCCTTCTCTTCTCTTCTCTCTTCTTCCTCCTTTACTCCTTCCGCCAACTCGGCTATGCTCTAATATTACCCTTACTTTCGCCGGTGTGTATAACTTTTGCACAGTCACACAACCCCCACATACCACTTCTTCACCACACGCTATACCGAAGATATATTTTATGTCCCACTACGTATACCGACGTTAAAAGCCCTCTCAGAATTATTCCAAGCACCGATTTGTTGATCGTCGGTACTATAACGCCCGTCGTCCATGGTAGAGCCGTAAACATCATAGCTGCTGCAGCCCTCGGTAATATTCTGTACAGACCGACTGGAAACCTTCGACTTTTTCGGTAGGAAACTACGAAGGGCGTGTCTACCCTGACCGAAAGCTCTTAGGCGGCTTCATTGCTCGATCCTCTTTCTTCTCTCCTTTTGAAGTCTTGTAACGTCTGCCTCTCATCTACGAGTATCTCTGTGGAACACTCGCTCCGGTAATGAGACACGTAGTGTGAGTAATAGATTCGCATTGTATGCAGTGACATCAGAGAGGCGTCTAGAGGTCAGAAGCCGCACGAGAAGGAGCGAGAGGCAGAAGCAGTGACGCATTTCACTGCAGCTCTAATCTAATTATATCTAGATGTGCTACAAGCCCCCTTCAGGCTGATGACACTGTTCCTCATTCCTCCTTGAGCACAAACACTTGCCGATTCAAATCGAGGTCAGATCGAGTCGGAATCTATTCGATTGATAATTTATCACCGTTATACGTGTGCTTTGGAGTAAAATTTATTTGAAACAGAGAAACAAAGAGCGTCTAGGAGGGAATGGCTAGTCCAATAAGGATCGGTTGTTCTCCCATGGGGTAGTGTAGTCGCTCTGGGGGTATAAGGGGACTGTAAACTCGGGATTCTAGGCACGTGGAGAACACCTCTGTTGAGTCAACTGCCGGTGGCTACCAAGCCAAGCCGTACACAATGCCCACAATCGTATCTGTAATGTAACGGGTGTCTGGTGGCTCAAGTGAGGAGGAGCCAGGGCGGTGGAAATGGGGGTAGAGTTAGAAATAGAGGTAGTAGTGGTGCGATCATATGCCGATCTAGACGTGACCCAGGCTAGGAGAATATTTCCAACTATATTCGAGTCCATGAATACAACCTGAGTGGCATGGTAGTGTGGAGAAATAAATTTTTGCAAATGCCAATTTTTAGAATCCGAAGAACGGAGACAAAAGTGTAACGCGAGAACTGAGACGGTTAAACACCATCTAACTAAGCATGCTTCCAGTAATTTGGAAGTGAAATATCACCGCGTAATCCTGGACTGACCCCTTTCAGGACATTGACAAGGGTTGACCCCCACAGGTTGGCTACTTTTGGCTGCTTTCAGCCTGGTCTCGGATAGTAAGGAGAATTATAAATCTCTTGAAAATTGTCTCTAGTTTCCGTTAGTAGTTACCAACAACTTTTGGAAAGGTCTTGTTCAACGGTAAAGCGAATACCTTAAATCTCAAACAGCCTCCTCGTAAACGTTATAATCATGATGTAGAATTTACAGCAACTTTGACATCCGGCCAGGAGCTAATGTCCGTGTCCTCTGCATTATTCGGATGAGAAATAATAGTTCCACATTTTTTTCCTTCGTTCTGCTGCCAGTTTTCTTTTCTCTTTTTTTTTTTTCTTTCTTCTTTTTTCTGCTAAAACAGGAATATTCTTTCTCCAATAATAAAAGCACGGCTCATCACTCAAGCATGGTGTACAATGAAGGCGGTTGAAAAGCTTCTCAACTTTCGTATCTACCCAGGTGTAGAGTATCCATCTTCAGCAATTACTGGAAAGTACTCGTAGAGCTTCCAAGTGATATGATCGTTTCTCGTCAGTTTCTCGGGGAACTCGAACGGACCGAAATGTGAGAGGGGCGCTATGTCGTATCTCGCGGTTAAACCACAAGCTCGTAAACTGTACCGCTAATACAAGTCGATATTAATAGCTGGGTTGATCGGTTTCT
The DNA here is from genome assembly GCA_963932425.1 of Athalia cordata. Classification (NCBI taxonomy): domain Eukaryota; kingdom Metazoa; phylum Arthropoda; class Insecta; order Hymenoptera; family Athaliidae; genus Athalia; species Athalia cordata. The sequence continues at coordinate 7,527,738 of OZ010627.1, forward strand.
CCTGTATTAACCAGCCAACAGCTACCGACAACATCGGGAAAACACGAGAGAAGCTAAGGAGAAAATCATGAAGGTGGTAAGGGGGTTGGCGGGGTGAAGAGAAGCTCATGGCATACCGTCGTGCCTGGTTGAGATAGGGCAGACTTTCGACTAAAGTACGTGCGTTTCGTCGGGTCGTCATCGTAGGGTTTATTAGCCAGACAAACTTCTTGCAGAATTAATAAGAGTCGTATTCAACCCGCGTTAGTTTTATCGTATATAATAAGTACAAGTCGTCAGTTATTCCGGAACACAAATACTCGGGACAAAAAGCAATGAATCCCATTTTCACGAATGTTGAAGAGCCGCAACCTTCCCACCTATTTTACGTTTAGGTAATTAATTTGCTCCTTGACCTGTACAGTCGGTTTTATACGTCCGTCCATCCATGGTAGATATATATAGACGTGTATATATGTACATAGGAGACAAGTGGATGGTCAATGGGTGACGTTATTCTACGTCCTTTGCTCCGGGAGGTCCCAGGGTTCAGGAGTCCCGTGGGTTTCCGAGCCCTTGGGCATCGTCTGTCCGTCCATAAAACAGACGGAAGGGAAACAAAGGGCTCATTCTATGCGCGGGTTGTATCTGGTGGCGGGTTTTGGTAGCGAAGTATATAGAAGGTACCAAAACCACTCTCTCTCTTTCTCCCTCGTTCGGAGTTCAGGTCTCAGAGCTCAGGGTCCTCGAATGTACGACCTTGGATACCAAACACTGTTTGATCTCGTCCCTTCTTCGTCCCTTTCTCTCGTCCTCCGTCACGAGAGAGGCGCGACCCTACAACATTCGCGACCCTTTTTCAACCGGAAGAAGATATGTAGGATAGGAATCCTTTTCACCCTACAGTCGACCTCGAACATTTGATGTTTATATCTACCTACGCGAGTGCTGTAGGTGGGGGTGGTAAAGAGTGGAATGGGTGCGCGAAAGTATGCCGGTGTTATTGACTAATGCAGTCCGCCGGTGTCACTGCCAGCTGTAGCTTAGGGTGAAAGAAAAAAAAAAAAGAAAAAAAAAAAGAAGGGAGGTCGGATACAATACGAGCGCATTGGTTAATGGTGTGTGTCACCCCCATGTGCAGAAGCGCGCAGTGTCTGCCTCTCTGTCTTCTGTCTTATGTCACGTGGGCTCTTGATCTAATGGGGTGAGATAAAAAAAAAACTAAAAAAAAAAAATAGAAGAATATACACCAAAGAGAAAACGTAGAAAATATATATAAAAATAAAAGTGAGAAAGGGTGTTTGGATTTTTTCCTCCTTTCCACTCGTACGTTTGTTTTTTTTTTTGTTTTCCAAGGTACGAGTGCGACGTCATTCGACGGTGAAAATATGGGGATAGGGTAGGAAAAAAAATATTCTCTCTACTTCGCTTCGCTTTGATTCTCCCTGCTTTTCTCTGCTTTGCTTTGCTTCAGTTCGCTTTGTCGAGATTCGCGATGTGTGGCCCTTTGTGAGCCTGATCGGTGACGTTGTATATGTAGGTATCTCACATTTCACGAGATGATTTGGCTAATCTAATATCAGCTTTCCATTTTACATTTATTCAAACGAATAAAAGCAACGTTATTGTTACGCTTATCAAAACCTGCTCGCTTTTCTCATTTTTCTTCTTTATTACGAGAACCAACCCTCCGTGTTTTCTTACCTTAATCCCCTCTCCGTCGTGTACTTGGAGTATTTTTCTCCACACACTCTATAAAGATTAACAAAAAAAAAAAAAAAGAAAAGGGAAACACGTAGCAATTAGATCATAAGAAGAAAATTACTTGTAATATTTTATTTTCGTAACCAAAAATCGCATCACAAATCGTATTAAACGTGTAATAAAAAATCGTTTATCGAAGGAAAATGTAAATTATAAAATGATCTGTTGACTTCGGGACCGCAATCGGATGACCGTTCAGCGAAAACGACGATGACCATCGAGTGTTTTTCAGGGAACTTCAGCGACTTATCATACATCCATTATCTGACACGTGAGTATAAAGAATCAAGGGTTGAAATGAGTATTGAAAAAATAAGAAAAGATATGTTTTCAGGAAGAGCGAGAGAAAAAGGAAAAAAAAAGTCGATCAACGATTTTAATCCAAAACTATATCCACCCCATAAGATTACCTCTTTTTTTGTAATATCCTATGAGAGTTTCCTGACAAAGGTCGTTGATCGCTTGGTACTTAAATATCATTTAGTGAATTAGAATTCAAATTTCGTACGTACCTAGTTTATTCCTCTAGGCAATCTAAATTTCAAATCTTTTGCAGTAACAGATGATGTTTGTTTTTTTTTTCCCCTCCTCTCTCGCTCGTCTTATCGACAACTACTCCATATAACGATCACCATATCGTACACACATACGTACAAAATATACCAAAGATGGGGGTGGTATCAGGTATGGTGTAGGGATAGGATGCATACTTTGAATTTCAAATATTCCTTGCTCTCTCCTACCGTAGAGTTGGCTATTGCTCCTGTTGTAGGAAACGGTTTTCTACCGTCCTCTCGGCTACGGGCCAATCAGCTCACAACTTTGCAAACTGCGCTCGGATGTTCCTGTTTGTTGTCATTTGTTTCGTTCAGCCCACATCCTCGCTTTATTTATGGTGCTTTCAGTTCTAGAATTGATTTTGTGATTTATTCTACAGGCTCAACGTTATATGGCCTCACCCCACCCTCTCCTCCCCCAACCCCCCCGACCCTGTACCTCCTCCTTTCGGTTCTACCTTCGCGCCGCACGAACCGTTTTGCATTTTCAATTTCGATACTGTCTGTTTATGGGTATTTAATTTTTTTTCGTTTTTTTTTTCTCTTTTTTTTTATCTCTCCGCTTTCTCATATTTTTATTTATTCATTTATCTCCGCGACTATTGCAAACATACCAGATGGAATATTTTTTAGATATACGAGTCCTGTGGGATGACTTTCTTTTTTCTTTTATATTTTTTTCTCCACTCTATTCATTCTCGGGCGAAAGCTGAAGAATTACAAATTAATTATCAAGCAAATATCGTTGGGAGGCTAGTTTTAAAGCAAGTAAAAATTTTTTTCTTTTTTTTTCCACCTGCATCCTATTGGATGAAAACTTGCAGAGTAAACGGGCGCGTTGGTTAATTTCCCTGTAATTGATAACGAGGACGTTGTGCACGTCGCTAAGTAACTGATTAGAGAGAACGACTTTAACCTGAGTACCTTCTAATCTCTGCCACTCAACACGTGACTAACTATACGGACTCCTTTTATGTATAAAGCATCCTACCCAATAATCAAGTTTGGGAAATTTAGTTTCGTTTTTTTTTTATCTCAAACTCTTTCTAGTCGTGTATGTCGACAAATATTTTTACTCTCCGCGAACGGCAGAAACAACGAAATATCAAGGATTTGAAAAAACAAAAAAACAACATTCATCGACGTTTTTTAATGAGTTTGTTGGATTTTTTTCTAAAAAAGTCGGTTACGATTTTGCATACGCGGCAAAATGGCTTACGATTAATATACAAACTAGGATGCGAGGCGGGTGAAATCTGCACGAAATCTGGCCGGTTTCAAATGTCCGTTAATTTATACGCATGCTAGCGGGTTTGCCACCTTGAAATCAGGTCGTCGATGAACCCTATCAATTTCCCTGCACTGATTTTCGACGATAAATAGAGCTCACTCTACACCTTCGTACAACACCCATCATCCGGATACCTGCAGGCAGACAAATTTCTAGCATGATATAGATATGTAGAGGATATATATATGTACAGGTATATACGTGGCTGGCTATATTGAATATTGGCAACGCAGTTTGGCGTATATTTAAGTGGCGTGATCTATCCGCCCCTTCTTCATCCCTTTACATAAATCTGGGCATGAGAGGTGAACGAGATATTGCCGGGATTTGACCTCTCCGAGTTTAGTATATGTATAGTATATATAGGCAAATATACATGCACACTTCGGGGTCTGGAGAACAGCTTCTCGAAAGCTTTCATATAATATCTAACCTAACCCCCTTGGTTTTCTGATGGGGGGACGGGACATTTACTGCTTGTTTAGAATATTACTCGCATATATCTGCATAAATTTTACACAGGTCTTAATAATGGGCGGGGTTAATTCACTCCTCCGCGAGGTGGTCACAATTTTCGGTACATGAACCTGTGCAGATATACGTATTGTACGTACGCGAACTTTCTCAAATTAGTTACAAGAATAAAAATTAAATTACGCATGAAAAACCGAATCAGGCAATTAATTTATCGAGTCCTTCGTCCAGCTTATGGAATGACCGATGGGATACGCGATTGACTTTTACCTCACGTCCTGTAGATATGTGTGCGTATATAAGTGAGCGGACGTTTAACCCTTTAGAAAACGGTTTTGGATTTTCAGAGGGCAGAGTTTTTTTTTTGTCGTTTTCTTTTTTTTTTTTTGTTAAATTGGTGCGTGAGAAAAATCCCTGGATTATCGTGCAGATTTTGGTACTCGTGAGCGAGGAAAGTAGAGCGAGGGATTGAAAAAAGGGGTAAAAGAGGGGTAAAGGGCGGACATAACGGTGGTAGGGGAAATATAGGGGGTAGCTACGGGACGAAATACATATTCAAATTGAATTACTCGCGCTACCGGACACGTTGATTTGAAATCATTCGCTTAAGCCAAAGCCACGCGATTCCTCGACGCGTCGCGTCGCGACGCCCGTCGTTCGTTCGTTCGTTCGTTCGTTGACTAATGGAAATTCTCAACGCGAACTCGTTTAAAACACAACCATTTTGCATATACGTATAATATAGTGTGTATACACCACTCAAGGATCAAAACTGGTTCGTATCACGTAATATTCATAGAAAATTTTCGTTAGGGTTTACGCATACGCAATGGTATTAATTCGTACAAAAATGATTTTCAATTCCATACACATACCGACCATAAATACACCACACCGCGTACATCATCCTTAAAAATTAATTAAGTTCTCGTAGGTACCTTGAAAAAAATCAGAACGAAGTCGAAGAAAAAAATAAGAAGAAACCGCAGCTTTCAAAAGCTTTGAACTATAATTCTGAAATTCAGGGATCGCTTATCGGTAGGAACGCAAAAAAAAAAGACAGAAAAAAAGAAACACAACACTGTGTGCATCATGAATCGTATAATAAGCGTAAATACCTCGATGGTATAGAGGTAGGTATGTATAGTTAGGCGGGTAAAAGTTTTATCTATAAATATAATGTTGATATCATATGCATATATGTGTGGGTGTGCAAATTGATATGAAAAGTTTTGCATGCTCTGGAAAACGTATATATACATGGTATAGGTATACCTATACCTATACCTTATATACCTACCAAGCAGCATTACGTGCGAGTTTGCAACGCGTTGCTGCTGCTGCTGCAGAGTTCACAATTTCTAATTGAAATCCCACAGCGTGAAAGCTTGCTGTTAGGACTTTATCGTCCCTAAACAGACCCATGATGCAATTTATAAACCGCGATTAATTTTCTTTCATAATTAAATGGATATTATATCCGAACAACCAACTCTGTTATATATCGAATATATATACTGTGTTCATTTAATACCATGATCCAATCGCTATTAAACTTCCTGATCCTGATTCACCGCTCATTATACGATCTATAATATTTTGTACCGGATATCAAATTTTCTGTAAAAAAAAAAAAAAAAAAAAAAGAAACGAACAAAAAATGAATGCGTAAAAGGTGCGTGTATAATTGGAACGGAGTTTTCAAAATTGAGAGCTTGAAGCCAAAAAAATGGCACGCCAAAAAATGTTTTTTTTTTTTTCTCCACATGCGATATGACGAAATTGATTTTCAATTCGATGAATCGAGAAACCAAAAAAATGTACGTATATAATATTTTTAATAGACGTTAAAATAAAACGATAGTGGAAAAATATGTTTCACGGTAAAGAGAGGAAGAGAGAGAGAGAGAGAAAAAAAAAGAAAAAAAATTTCACGAAATGAATTCTGCAATTTAATAAACAGAAATGGATTAAAAGAATTTTTTAGTTTTTTTTTCTTTAGCGTATACCGCAGAGAGAGGTACGAAAAAAAAGTATAGATGGCAAAAACCAAAATCGAATCGTATCTAATTCGTTGGTTCATTCTTGGGGATTTTTTCCGCGGCGCGGCGTCATATCTACGGATGCATGGAAAACAATTACATGGGGAGTTTTTACAAGATAAATTATTATTTCGTCAGAACGAAGAAAAAACAAAAAATCCATGGGGAAAACCCACGCCAGATCTATTATACCATTGGTCAGGCTATACTATACGCGCTGCGACTGCTTTTCACGGTGGCCAGCAAATATTAATTCAATTTAAACGGAAAAGCTCTTGCCGCGACCCACATATATATATTTACACTACACACGTACTACGCGTACCTATATATATATGTATATATATATATATAGTGTAATTACGACGAGTGTTTTTAAAGGCAACCAGCCAACCGATTCGCCGCGCTTCCGACTTCACCGAGCGGCCGAATTCTTTCTCTCTCTCAGCCGCTGCAATGCTGCGGTACTTGAATTTTTTTGCCTATCTATTCATACAAGTATTTACCACCGAATTGCCCTCTATGATATTAACCCATCTTCTCCTTCACTGACACAAAGAAACAAAGAAAAAAGACCAAAAAAATTCAATTTAAAAAATTAATTTACATATATACCTGTACATAACGTGTATCATCCGAAACCTTATCAAGATAATGAAAGAGCGGTTATTAATTTTTACACCGAGTCGAAATAATTAGCAAAAATCTTTTCTGAATCGGCACGCGCCATGTTTCAATTTTTGATCATTTTCTTTTGCTTGATCTCGGCTTTTTTGCCCTTATATGCATGGAATTGAGGAAAAAAAAACAAGTTCAAAGGAATATAACGGAACGTCGCGGTGTGTGAGAATTATGTGAGGGAAGAAGGAAGATCGAAACCTTTGGAGGCTTAGGTATAGGTAGATACTCTATACATGTATACCGATAGAAAGTCCCGCAGGAGGAGTATAAAGTGACCATGAGAGTCGCCATTTCCCATCAGCTTACCAGCTCTTGAATAGCTCCGAACTCTGGCTTCGTCTAATTAGACGGTGTTGAGTTTTGAGTCTCCTCCGTTTGATGGTACCTATAACAGGAAGAGGAACAAGGGAAAACTGGAAACACAGGTCAACGTCGATTAATTCCCCAGCAGCAGCTGCCGCTGCTACTCCTACTACTTCTCCCTCTCCTCTTCTCTTCTCTATCCGTCTCTCTTTTCTTTATCACAAACGACGACGATGAAAATCCCCCCACCCCCCTTTCATCCTCAGCCCCCTCGTCCGGAAACCTCCGCGCACACAAGTGCCCTCGGAACTTTGTGCGTCCTCTTTCGCATCTTATAACATATATGTATACATATTATATATATATACGCGTTTTTTTGTTGTCAACCTGCTGCAATTCGCTATCGCATGAGCAAATTTCAAGAGTTTTTTTTTTTTATTTTATTTTTTTTGGTTTGAAAAAACCGGACGACCTCAAACTCAGCCGCCACGCTTACGTACTATACATATATACATGTATATTATATATGTGTATTGTCGGGGTTGATCTGCATTGCAGGAAAACATGGAATATAACGGTGCTATTATTTTTCCTCTTGTTGTCCACATTGTTTGCTTTTTCGTCACGTATCGGACCGCGTCGATATACGTTGTTCTGAAACAACCTGAAATCAGCCACCGTATAGATCATACTTCATTTTTTGTTTTTTTTCTTCTGCTGCTTGTTTTTTCTTCAAAATTCTTTTTGAAGTTACGTATATAATCAGCGGTAGATGAATTGCCGAATTTTTTTCTTCACCCTACATCAATGTGGTTTTTTTTTTTTTTTTTAAATTGTTGACCCTGAAGATATGGCGGAAAGGGTGGGGTCCAAGCCGATGAGCATATCGATACGAAAAGTTATTAAAAGAACAAAAGAAAGCCGTAAAAAAATGATTTAGAATATTTTTTTTCTTCTTCTTCTTCTCTTTTTCGTAACGTTTCTTTCATTTTATAATTCGTTGAAATAAATTTTCTTAACCGAACGTAATCGAACCGTGACGCACCTGATCATCATCTCATTTCTTCGCTCCGTCGCGTAATGCGAAAACCCGAGTTTTAATTACATAATTAGTTATAAGATCTTTGTGAATAGGTACGGAGAAATTCGGGGGCGATTTAAGGGAGCGAATAAAATCTAACGAGAATTGCTGCGTTTTATTCAACATTTTTTTTTTTCGGAGCCCGTTAGTTCCGAATTCAAACTTTTGGAATAACGTCATTTACATATCATGATGTTCGATGACGGATGTTAGTCTTTTTTTCTTTCTTTTCGATGTTTGATCATAAATTATTATTATTTTATATTTATATATTACACCGGATCGTTCTAACGGCGGCAGGTGCACTTGACGTGTTATTACAAATAAATATTCTATATGGTTAAAATTTATGGACGAATCGTGCGATGCCAATAATCTGAAATAACTACCACCCGCCCCTGGCTACCCCTTTGACTCTCCCCCTCCTCCTCCCTCTCTTCCTATCTTTCTCTCTCTCTTTTTCACCTTCTCTCACACCCCCTAGACTTACCCCTTTGACCTGACCCGACCTAACCCAATCCGCCTTGAGTGCGCGGCACCGAGTAATTTTCTCGAGTACTTAAAACCCCCCTCGTTTCGCAACCTGCAGGCACATCGGAATTATTTTCACTCAAGAGATAAAATTACGCACGTACCCTCCTCCCTATTACTATTTTTCTTTTTTTTGTTTATTCGTCCTTTTTTTTCTTATGCAAAAAACTCATCCCGATTATCTCTCACTGCCGTGCAGCGACGTTATGACGTTCTCTTCAGTCGTGAGAATGAAAAAAAGGAGCAAAAAAAAAATGTAGAATAAAATTAAGTATGATTGGTTTGATCTTTGAGTTGTGACATACCGTAATTTATTATTTGTACAATTTTCTAATTATATTTTCTCTGCGATGTATGCGGAATTAATTAATTACGCACTCAATAAAAATGATTGAAATTTTCATTTTCATCATTTTACACGTATGGTAGATGCAAATTATTTAATTAATTTCTTGTCTTTTTTTGAAAAAAATTATCCTTACCGTTAGAAATTGATTAAAGGAGAGAAAAAAAATGAAATAGTTGATAATGGGAGCCCATATATAGAAAGTACATCGCTATTACTATACGCTGATTACATTTCCCCTACTCGATAAATGGACAGTATCCAATTGAGATTTTCCTATTTCATTCGACACGTCGTGTCCTGAACGTGATTTTCATCCTCGATCGACGTCTCTGACTCTATTATTGCCACATTGTGTTTTACCATCATCATCATCATCATCGTTAGGAACGTATTCCCAATATTACGATTAAAGTACAAAAAAATGTCTGCACAGTTTTACACCACTCACACCTATTTATTTGGATGATATTTTTTCAACCCTATGACACGTTCCCTCAAAAAGAAAAAAATATCATTAAATCGTAGCAATTGTTATGCGATTGATATGGAATTATGGAAATTAACGTAATTTTTTTTTTCTGCCATTTCTGTTCTCAGATCCACCGGAGATTCTTAGGAGGCCGATATCGCAACAGGTTAAAGCCGGTGGAGTGGCGTCGTTTTATTGCGACGCACGTGGAGATCCTCAACCCCAAATACAGTGGCGAAAAAATGGCAAAAAATTAACACGTAAGTGTTCAACTATATACAATGTTAAATTTCATTGATCATACCGAACCGTAAGAAAAGGAAAGAAATTCAAAGCATTTTCATCGTCGAGTTTTCTTTTTGTTTCAATTTTCTCAATCAATAGAGCTCACGGTATATGAAACTAATTAAAAGCAAAAAGGTTTCTTAAGAAACTTAAATTCTTAATCGAATTATTGTAATTTCAAATATTATGTATCGAACGTCGTTAAACGGTTATTATAATACCGATGGAATTAATAACCGTGCTACCCACAGAACGTATCAGCGATGAGAAAATATTTTTCGTCCTTTAAAAGTAACGAGCAATACCTGTATGTATAGTAAATAGAAGCGTGGAAGAGCAGAGCAGGTAAGTACCTACCTATAGGTATTATAACTGAAAAGAGAGGAGAGGGGAAGTTAACGTCGCGACGCGACGCGACGCCTCTCAAGTAATTTACTACCCGAAACAGTTTCATACGCGACGTACGCAACGCGCTATAGGTACGTCGTTCGCTTTTATTTTCTCTTTCATCTTCTCACGATGTTTGCCTAGATTTGCATCTACGTAATTGAAAATCCTTACAATAATTTAAAAAATTGAAATTGTTCATATCTGAATTGTTTATTTGCCTCAAATGTGCAGATTATTTATTATTCTTTTTTTATTGCACAAACTAATTCGATTCAAATACAAGATCTTCAGATTCTTAAAAACAGGGTTTTTTTTTGGTTTTTTGAGGCAGTTTGAACGCTCTTGGAATTTTCATCTGTTAATTAATTCTATAGGGGTATTTTACTTCGTTCCCAGAAACTTCGATTTTCTATAACCCATACAGTTATTAAGTAGTAAATTGATTCTTTCATTATTCTCTTTTCTTTCAGCGTCCCAACCTCGTTATTTGGTTCAATCTTATCCCGGTGGTGCTTTCATGAGAATCGAACCTGTCCGAGACGTACGGGACGATGCTACTTACGAATGTGTTGCCGAAAATGGCGTCGGTGACGCCGTTTCTGCCGAGGCTCAACTCGTCGTCCACGAACGTGAGTTTCAAATTACAATTGATATCATCATAATAAATATTATAATTAATGCTTTTATCGAAAACAAAAGAAAAACTCTGATCTGCCTATATCGTACGAAGCGAAAGAACAATCGAATTTTCGAAATAAATGCGTGAGAAATGATAATTAGGTACTATACCTATTGGAAAAAAAAGAAATCGAATACACACGCGTTTAAATTGGAAGAATAAATAAAAGGCACACAATCTGAATTTTATCACGATATAATTCGGCGTACGTGCTTGGCTCAGCGAAGTAAATTTCTATATACGTATATGTATATACAGCTATTGACCCTTATCGAACTTATTTTGTAAACGAGGTTTCATCCTGTACAGTTGAGTTTTTCAATTTATTATTCGTTGTAAAGTTGATTCTAAACGCAGGTGAAACCGCTCCCATCATTTCCCACATTTCGCGCAGCATATATGTATGTACATAGTGTGTGTATACGTATGTGCGGCATAGGATATATCCATAGTATATAGTGTACGGCAAAACATACCGTCGGGGTTTAATAAAGCGCGCACGTTATTTGCTCCCTGTGCAAACAATTGTTTAATAAAATAAAACGTGAAGCACGAGAGGTTGTTCTATGTGGACGTAGGATGATATTGTATTCGGAGAAAGATTCAAAACGTCATTAAAAATTGTGATAAAGGACAAAAAATATAAATTAACAAAAAAAAAAAAAAAAAACGTAGGTAAAGGAAAGAAAACTTACGCGGTCAAAAAAAGAATAGTTAAAAAAATTAACAACCATGACACGTTTATTTTATATTAAATAAATCAATGACTCTCAAAAATTATTTGTCAGGCGTTACAAAAATAGAAAAAAAACTATTTTCTTTTTTTCCTTTTTCTATACTCGAGATTCTTCGAGTTTAAATATTCGATCGTCTGGGAAGTATAATTGATCAATTTCACGTTTGCCCGATAGACGAAAAATGAGGTGACCTTATAGGTATACTGCATTGAGCGATAGATTTTATTATTCGATGCGTCCGGTTATATTTTTTTATTTGAGTTGTTTTTTATGTTTTCATGTTTTTTTTTCATCCTTTTTTTTTTCTCTTTTTTAGTTATTGCAATTGAACCATTTTGCTAAATCGGTCGCGCACATACAGCGATTATTCATCTCAATCTGCACTCACTCTCTGTATACTCACTCAATGTACGAACCATTATTTATGCTACACCGCGTTGCTCGAAAGCCTGTTCAAAAAAAAAGGAAAAAAAAGAAAGAAAAAGTTGCTCCACCTCCAACCTTTTCATCCACGTGCAACTGAAAATTTTAACCGTATACTTTTTTCTTTTTTTTTCATGTTTTTTTCTTTTTTTTTTTGTAGTTAATATACGTACAGTTCGTATTGTTCATTACTCATCGTATAACGGCTACACCTAGGCGTACCTGAACACGCGTTAATTATTTATAATAATTATGAAAACCTATCCTTTTTCGAATTAATCGAATAAGTACTATTTAAAATTAATTTATTCATTTCTTTATTTTCTTCTTTTTTTTGCCAATCATTTTTAGTAGGCTATCGTCACGTTATTCGAAGATCATGTGATGTGATCATGTAACAAAAATGGCGGCTGTATCGTATTACAGCTATTTTCTTTATATACTTTTTTTTTCTTGTTATATAAATACCCTATATCAGAAAATAATAGGAAATGCAATACATCTGATATTCTGATATGACAGGCTTTTTTTGTTTTCTCTTTTTTCTTCTGTTGTATTCGCGCAATCATATTTTATTAAGAATTCTCTGCGAATATTTTGCAAAGATATAAAAAAAAATAAGAATCGATAAATAATCTCATCGGCTCACCTGTACCTTTACCCATATTGCTGATCTCAATCAAAGTGGAAATTTTCAAACTCTAACGAAAATCAATAGAATGATTATTTTCCTTTCGGGAGATAAAGATGTGGAAGAAATTGCAATAACCGTTCTTGTCCCATCACAGGTTCATTTATTAAAGCAGAGTTTCCCGTTTTAACATGAGCATATAAGCACCACCTAATAGTTCCCGATGAGATAAGAGGAGAGGTAAAGGTTACATATTTTGGAATCCGGAAAGCTGCGCTCGGTTGAAATTTAAAGCGCGGCGAGAAGGGTGGGGGGAATAGAAAATGGTTGTGCGCTATGGTAGTACCTTTGCATTAAGAATCAGGGGATGAGTACCTTATATATCTACATATATGCATTTAAATGTTTCAAACACCCTTGCGGCGTGTTATATATACGTATAAATACACACCACTACTTCCCCCTCTTTCTTCCTGCCCTTCTTCCCACCGACCCAATTTCTGGTTGCTTAGAGCTTCGAATTAAATTTATATGAAGCCTAAGTGGTCTGTTCCCTCAGCTTAACTTCGTCGTCGACGTGGTCGTTGTTGGTAGTTACTGCTTCTCACTTATATTATGTAAGAAGAAAACGTCGGAAACTTGCAATTACACTTTATAGTATCTTACTTACTACCGCATCTTAAAAGGGAAGCGGTCTTCTTAACCCCTCGATATTATCGCAACCTGCACAAAAAAATTCACAGATCTTTAACCAACGCAAAAATATACCTATCGCCAATGGAGTAACCACTTGATTAGGTGTCCCAACCATTTCACAATTCACAACTATTTCACAACTATTTCACACCATCTCATTCCAAAATTGACTGAACCAAGTATTTTACAAGCGGTTGCCCCCTCGTATAAACCCCTATTAACCTCATTAAAATGAAAAGCTGATTTTTAACCCAAAAATCGACGGAAATCTAAGGTTTGGATTCTTTCGATTTTGGGGTCAAAAATGAAGTATTTTTAAAATCGATCGCAGGACACTATTCTAACGTATTTTGACCTCAGGAACACGAATACACCGATTAAATTAAGCTAGAAATAAACCCCATCGAGATATTTTCATTTTTCCACTTTTCAGAGCGATAAATTGGCGATAACTCGATCAATTTTATAGATAGATCAATTTAACTTCCAGATTAGTGTTCCTGAGGTCAAAATACGTCAGAAAAGTGTCCTACGATCGATTCGGAAAAATGTTGATTTTTGACCCCAAAATCGACAAAAATCTAAGGTATACCCCTTTGGATTTTTTCGATTTTTGGGCCAACAACGAAATATTTTTGAAATCGATTGTAGGACACTAATCTGACGTATTTTGATCTCAGGAACACGAATCTGCGAGCTAAATTAATCTCTCTATAAAATTGATCGAGTTATCGCTCCAAAATTTGCAAAAGTTCCACAAGCTCGCCATTCAATACACTGCATATATCACGACCTGATCATTTTTCCAAAGAAATTACTTATTCATCACGGCGAAACAACCTCTATCAAAGAGGAAAAACGAAAAAACGAAGAACAAATTTTTAAATCTCTAAAAATGAAAGAAAAATTAAAAAAAAAAAAAAGGTGTGTGGAAAAAGCGAACAAATATTATATCCTCGTAAAAGTATTATTATACGTTATTGCAAAACTGGTTCTTTTTCTTTCCCCCATTTTTCGAATTTTCCGATATTTTCCGAACGCACGCGATGAAAGCGATTGATTGGAGTTTCTGCGGACTGCCCCCTTCCCCCTTTCTCACTCTCGCCCTCTCTCTTTTCACTCTCTCTCTCTTCTTCTCTCTTTCATATATATTTCGCGATAACGCAACGTTCTCCATTCGCGCTCGTCCCATTCGGACCATTAAGCGGCCAAAACGTAAATTGAAACTCATATACACACGGGTTTGCGGCCACGTTTTCTCTCTACTTTTCCCTCCCTCTCTATTCCTCTCTCTCTCTCTCTCTCTCTCTCTCTCTCTCTCTCTCTCTCTCTTTCCATCTCATCGTGTACAGAACTTATACCTATACACACTGTGCAGGGCCTGCACGCCGGCCGGTGGGGGTTGCAGTTTAAAGGGGTTGTTGCCCATGGAAAGTAAAAAATGAAGAAATAAAAACGTAAAAAAAATTTAAAAAAAAGGATCACGGAGGCTCGGGGGTGGAAAGAGACTCAACCCGGCGTTCGGTGTTCGGTCTCCGATCACCACGTCGATGTACAATGCACACGTATATATATCTGGGCGATACACTACATAAAACATAGAATTGCTTGTTTTCCATGGTTTCCAATTAATTCCAATCACGTTTCCGAAGATCAGAAGAATACAACCCCGCGGCTAGGCCACATATAAACCACCGTGTTTTATACATATATATATATACCAATCTCTACCCTATATATGTACAGGTACGTACGTGGTGTGTGTAATGCAACTTTTGTTCGTTCTACAAATTTATATTTAATTGAATTAAAACAAGAAAGAAAAGATAATACAATTGCAAGAATTTAATACGTACGAACATACATAAGCACGGTGTATATCTATATAGGGGGGTGTATAGATCTATGTAAGTGGGTAAAATAATCGCTTTTTTATTACTTACACAGCCGCTCTCTTTGGATTATATTATATAGACGATATATACGTATAAAATTATTAATAAGATTAAGAGAATATTAAATCCAAGTGGATGATGATTTCGTGTATAATATTTTCTTTTATTATTTTGTCGTCATCGTTATCATTATTATTATTATTAATTGTATTTTCAGTTTAATGATTTAATGACGCGAGTCGTATTCGTATATTATACAACTCCTCGCGTTGTACGGGAGGTAAAACCTTCTGCCATGAAACCAGGTACCTAATTCGCGTATTAAAAGAGATGAAATAAAAACGACACTTGCCGCGTAATAATCGTTAGCCAATGCGGTACTCCGCTCGTGGTATTTTTTTTTTTTTTTTCTTCTTCTTTTTTTTCTGTTCTGTTCTGTTCCTCGTTGCTTATATTTCTTACAACCCTCGTAAACTATATACATATATACAAAATAATAAAAATGAGAGAAAAAAAAAAGAAATTATTATTACGATGATAATAATATTTTTTAATATTCACATAAAACGTCAAGCATCTCTCAAACCAAACCCTGCACTTTTTTTTTTTCTTTTTTTCTTTATAGATTTATATTATGGGTACAGGTAGGTATATAGCTGTTATTATATAGGTATGACGAGTGTAAAAGAATTCTTTAGCCGACGTATTAAAACACAGAGAAGAAAAATTGTTTCTTGGCTCGTTTTAAAAAAATCTTTTTTTATTTTTTTTTTTTTTGTTGTAAAATGAGAATTAAGATGTGTACGTATTATATTATTTCTCGTAATATAACCGCCAGTTATTACAATCTGCAAGAAACCCGACTTTTATTATATTATATAGTAATTTCATGTACGAGCCAAGCTCTTCTCCTGGATGATGATTGCTGCCGCAACTCGCGAAATATAATTACACTTGAATATTATATCGCGTTGAGATCGAATTATATGAATATATGTAGTGAGTCGAGTGTCGTCGAATATCTGTAGATTTTTAAATTTGTCGAATTATAGAGTACCTAAATGTGTAGCTTACGTGGAAGAAATTTAATTAATTTCACGTTTTAATTAGAAACAATTCGCCCGGTTTTCCCAAAGAAATTGCCGGAATTAGAGGGTTGGAAAGGTAATTTTTTGCGGGTCAAAAATTTCAAATATCTAAGGGAAAGTTGCTCCACGATTTTGCGAACAATATGTATGTGGTTTTTTTTTTTTGTTCTTTCTATTTCTTTCGTATCCTCCAGTTTCTAATTTATACGTTATACCGAAAATTTGGAGACGTTTATTTGAACAACGCGGTCTAATTTTTTTTTTTATCTCTGTACGTTGTTGTTGGTATAATTTTTTTTTTATTTCTTTTTTTAAATTTTTATTATTTTGTGATTCGGTTTAAACAGTCCCCGCGGCTCTTCGCGCCCAATTTCGTCCTGCATTTTCTAACCCGCAGTGAATTTCAAAAAGGTTTGAAAATGAGAATTCGCCCGCCCGAGCTCTGGAGGCTCACCGTTCTGAAGAATCGCTTTGATGAATATTCTGAGCCCGGATTACCCGGTTCGTGTATCTACCGGAGCGAGAGAAAAGCTTTTACAAATATTTGAATCCTTTCCATTATTACCATCAATTAAATTTATAACCATCAAAAAAGCTTACCCCTCAATAAATTATTTCATATACCTATTGTATATACCTACGTATATACTACATGATAGTATATACTTACAATTAGATTGACTTTCTTTTACCGAATACCATATTGTTATTCGCCATTATTTGAAACCACTAAATTTTGCCGTTCCTTTGAAAACCAAAATGTACAATTATTTATCGGATGGAAGGTATTTTCTTATTTCAATCAATATACATAGGGGGTCTTCTTCTTTTTTTTACTCTTTCCCTATGATTGAAAGACCAAAAAATCGGGTAGCGACATTTTATACCATTCGTCACGTAACCGTATTGCAACATAATTTGAAGTTTATGGTAGGAAGATTTTATCTTCTTCAAACCATTTTCACCTTCAAAATACACACCTATACGTATACACACATCTGAGTGCAAAAACGGTTCGGAAGCTGGGCGACAAAGTTAAATTACTAAAATAGTTGTCGGGAAGCGCAGCTATGCAGAGGTGGGTAGAGTTGCCGTTCTTATCGTTTGTATCTACTTAAACCCTGCGAGAGAAACGGAGAGAGAGAACAAAAAAAGTTGGAGTAAAAGAAAAAAGACAAAAAAAAAAGAAACAATCAGGTGAAAAAAAAAAAGAAGAAAAGTTTGACGCGGGGTGAAAATTCGCGCCTAATTTATGTACCAATTAATTACTAATTAAAGCACTGCTTTTTTGGGCCAAATTAAATTCACCCTCCTTCTTCTTCTTCTTCTTCTTTTTCTCCGTCTTCTTCTTCTTCTTCTTCTTCTTCTTCTTCTTCTTCTCCTTCTCCTGTGCTCTCGCCGCGGTCGCAGAGTTTCATCCACCTCGTTCCTCATCCTCCCGATGCTTTTTGAGCGACTTTTCCCTGGCGCGCTTCCCGACTCCTGCAGACTTTGGATTCCCATGTCCGAGATGTTCGCGAGTCCTTGTAAAAAATGCCCAACTTTCATCCCTTCCCTCCGTCCACCCTTCTCCCTTTACTCGCATCTCTCTCGTGAAATCAACGCACTTTTCTTCTACAGATTAGCTTTTAATCGGAGTTTGCGACTGATATTTTTATCTCGTTTTCTCATCCTCATTTCCTCACCTCACCCTTCTTTCCTCCTTTCGCTCTTGATTTTTTTTTCGTCTCTCTAAATCAAAGAAAAAATAAAAGTAGATATTGAAAATGTTTTTTTTTTTTCGATTTTCTTTTTCGATCATATTTCGTATCCTGCCGAAAAAATTTATCCTACTCGTAATTCCCCGTGAGTAATATTACACGTGATCGATGTATGCACATATAAATTGATCTGACACGAGTATAAATATCGATATTGGCAATCATGATTTTGCTCTCTCAGAGGATTCCCCTTACGCATCGCTGTGTAATATATATGTATACAATCTTGGGTAAGGAGGGAAAGGGAAAGGGTGCTACAAGAAAACCCTTTTAAGCAGTTCAAAATTGACGAAAATTCCATTTTCACGATGCTTTCACTTGTAGTTTCCAGGCTAACGTTCCTTATAATAATACCCCACTGTTGGCTAAAATATAGGGGGAGAAAAAGTAAAAAGAGAAAAGTAGATACAAAAAAAAAGAGAGAAATAAAAAAAATTGCGAGACAAAAAGAAAAACATATACATCCTGCACCCGAATGAAATAAAATTCGTAAATCCAGCCCCTTAAGATTCGGATATTAAAAATTATCGGTCGTCGCGTGTTATGGTTAAAGCGTGGAGCTTTTGCACGCCTGTATAATAGAGGGGTGAAAAAGAGCGTAAAAGACAACAAGCTGGAAGCTGTTTTTGGGGTTTACGGGGTTAGTGAAAATTGGTGGGAAGGTTAAAAACGGAGGAATTATCGTAGTGTAGGGTGGAAAATGTTTCTCTCCGGTTTATTTTTCTCTCTTTCTCTCTCTTTTTCTCTTACGCGAGCGTTCACGGGTAAGACGCCTAATGCGCACACACCATATCCTATACATACATATATATACGATGGGCAAAACCGGCACAAATTGAACCTTTTCAGGTTATTGGGGGATAATGCTATAGCATTTAACAAAAGGATATTTGGTCCTACGGAAAAGGTGAAGAAAGGATGAAAGAAAAAAAAGAAAACATACCGAGGGTGCGGAGCAAAGCAAAAACGGGGTGGGTGGATATATTTTTCCGCGGGATTCGGGATGTCCTATAGGAAAGCCTATACAGAGAAGTCAATAGAACCGGCATATGCCATCTAGAAGAATCTTATATAGAGTCGCTTTATGATTTCATGCTCCATTTCGGGTGTTTTGTCAACCGTTTTCGAATTCTATTCTAAAATTCTATCACCTTTGGCTTCCCTTTACCAAAAGTGAAAAAAAAAAATAGAAGAAAAAAGAAAGCTCGAACAAGAAAGCCCGCGGATACGCATACACAACCGTCGTAGAGGTGAATGTCAATTTGGTAGGACTTCACCGCATTTTGTTTCTATTTGTTTTTCGTTTTTGGTTTCTTTTTTTTCGAGAAGAAGAAACACATCTTTTCCTCCTGAAGATAGCGAGCGTGTCTGTTGGTAAGAGAAAAAAATAATCTTCGAAGAGCGCGTGATTTTTCGTCTCTTTTTTCATCGAAGGGTTGGGAATTGCACCCTCCAAGGTATTTATAGTCAGCGAATTCTGGTTGTCCTCCAACAACTCTGAAAGCTCATTGTCAGAAAAAAAGGAGATAAAGAAAACGAAGTAGGGGAAATAAATATAATTCGACGTAGCGCAGCGGACAAGGATGTTTTTTTTATTTTATTTGGTTTTTTGAACTCTACTCGCTCAAATTTTCCTCATATTTTCTCGATCGCTTGCAGTATTCTAATTTTTTCTGTTTTGAGTTTTATATTTATCAGACGTAAATTTGAAGCATCTGTTAGGTGCTAAGTACTCCCTTATATCTACCACGTATCATCTTAATACCTGCCATCTTAATTCCAAGACACTACCACCTTATATGTGCCAGTGGTTATCTTCTTCCCTCGGGACCCGGAAATGGTTTCTAATTCCGATATAGCCTAGTCACAGGATTAGAAGCATTTGAAACATTCGTCCCGCCAAATCTGCACCTTGCAACGTCCCGAAATCGCCAACAAGATAAAAAGAAGAAGAAGAAGAAGAAGAAAAAATATTCGTGAAAGATTTCAACGCATAATGAAAAGTTTGAAACAATCAGTCAACTTCCGTGGAAACTTTGAGACATTAATACATCCGCCTGCTGTATTAACTAGGTACCAGGTATATAGTAGGTGTACACACCTACCTTGAAGTATTCTACTTCCATAAAGGGAATCCGTAAAGTAAGAAATAAAGGAAAAGAAAAGAAAAAAATAAAGAGGAAGAAGTAAGGAGGAAGCGATAAAAAGAGAAGAAGAAGAAGCGAAGACCAAAAAATAAAAAACATAAAGTATAATAAAAAGAAAAAGAAAGGTAAAAAAGGTGAAAAAAAACGGTCATTAAAATTCCCCGGGGGCTGCTCTTACCCATCCCCACCGACATCGGAGCACTTTAATCTCCTGCTCTGAACACTCAACAACTTAACCTTGCGTTAAGGGCAAGGAGAAGGGGAGGAAGAAGAGATATCTAATTTCTTAAGGGTTAAACCTAGTCTATTTTCTCGTTGCGATCTCCTCCCTTTCTTTCAAACGCCCGAACGATCCACCTTCACCATCCACCTTTATATCCACCTACACCTGTACATTTCCTCGCACCGAAACGGAATCGGACTCCCCATCGTAAACTGGATAAAAACAATTGCAATTTACCGTCTTAACAAAAAGGATAGGGAGGATAGCAGGTATACTGGAAATAAAATTGATACGCGACACCAACGAGTGTCGACCGGTACTTCATTCCCTCGTTCATGATCGTCGCAAAGAAATCGGAACATCTACAATTTTAAAATGTGAAAAAAAATAACTATAGTACTCGAATAAGTCTTGTGCTGAAATTTTTTTTTCCAAGCCCGATACGTACTTACAATGTACGTAGGTATTCTTTAACTTGAATTTTGACTATCGTATTCGGTGAGATTTTAATGAAAGATTCTCAGAGATGCCGCCTATGTAATATATAATCACTCGCTTTCGTTTCACTATGTAAAGGGTTTAAAGCTCGGTAATCCGAGTCTCAAAGTCGATGTCAAACCCTCCCTTAAATACTTGAAAGCTGGAAGTAAAGCGTATTCCCTTACGTTAGATGTATCATATTTACACAACCATATACATACCGTAATACATATACAGAATATAATTTCTAAATACATATCTTACGCGGAGGTTTCGCAAGGAAAAAAAAAAAAAAAAAAACACTTTTATCCTCCAGTAGTACAACGCGAAGAAGAATAAAAAATTCTTTTAAATCGTAAGAAATAATGAGAGATCGCAAGGTTTCGTTGAAAAAAATAAAAAAAAAAAAAAAAAACAGAAATAAAGTTGAAGAAAATCCGCACAGTTTTCGAGAAAAATTCCTTATAAAAATGAAGTAACATTGGCTCGAAAACTTCCGCTTTTTTCTTCCCTACTTTCCCCCCACGCCAACGTTTATTTCTCTCCGTCTCTTCTTTCTCTTGTTCTTAAAAAGAGATGTTCGAGATTATGCCCTCTTTTATAATTGAAGAAATAATCACAACCCTTAGCTCTTGCTGCTGAAGTTAGAGACGACCGGGATGACGACGGGGTCGGGGGTGGCGGGCAGGACGTTCAAGGAACTGTGATGCTTCCGGAGGGTCGGGAACCGCGAACTTTTTCACACACACATGTTCTTCATGAATGTATAAATATGTGTAGGTGTATGAAATTTTCTTCTACGTCGTTGAAAAAATAAGAATGACAAAATAATTCGCCAAAAAGCAAGTGAAACACGCCATATTATGTAGGGAAAGTAGCAGTCGGTTCGTAGCTGAAAATGAGGAAACAAAAAATATTGGAAATTGTAAGAAGAACAAAAAAACGAAACAAAGAAAAAGGGAATGCAAAAACGAGAAAGAAAGTAATAACACAAAATGGAATAACGAAAAAGAGAAGGAAAAAAAATGTGTACATAGGTATATACGCACCCGACTAAATAAGGGTGAATCTCGACTCGTCGCGCGTTAAAATTCATACTTTGAAACAATTCAATCCCGCGAAGTAGTACGACTATTATACGTATACAGCGGTATGGGGGGGGATTGCAGAGCCCGCAGGAACTGGAGAGGAAATCAGACTTGGTTATAGTCGCTTGCCAGGACCCCCCGGTCGAGCGGTGGTACCATTTTCCCTCGTTGGAAAGAAAAAAAAAGGGGGAAAAAGTAGCGAGATATATATATGCGTTATACAAGAGACAATGACAAGCGGGAGCAAAAAAAAAAAACTAAAAAAAAAGATTCCACCAAGAAGGAATTGAAAGGGATGAGAAAAAGTAAAAGCGAGATCCAACGGGACTAATAGAGACCAGGGGGAAAAATAAAAAATATTATACAGCAGAAAAAAAGAGAAAAAAGAATAATGCACCTACAGGGAATTAACGTTTCCCTATTTCACCCCCAATTCCGTACCCTCTGTACACTACACGCTGTATATATCGTTCCAACCTTCGCTCTCCGATGTTTTTAAATTGCTTATTATTGTCGCGCCAAATTATGATATCGCTGTGTCCCCGAATAAGAGCCGCGATTTCAGGCCTCTTCAATTTATAAAAAGAAAGGTAAAAATAATACGAAAGTTTTGTCACTTATGTATGTAATTTTCCACTGATCTAAATAAATTTCCTCGGAATTCGGTAATTAATCCCCTCTTCCAATTTTATTCGGCTCTGTAACGTATAACTGTGGGTTTCCTTATATTTGGTTGTTTTTTTGATTTTCTTCTATTTTTTAGTTATTTTTTTCCTTTTTGTTTTCGGGGTCAAATGCGGTGGTCGGTAACCTCACGTCCGCAATACCGTTTCGGTATTATACTAGCGGTAATATAGGTATAGTTATATATCTCATACGCCGATTCGGTAAAGTTCAACTATCGATATAGTTTAG
Organism: Athalia cordata; assembly: GCA_963932425.1. NCBI lineage: Eukaryota > Metazoa > Arthropoda > Insecta > Hymenoptera > Athaliidae > Athalia > Athalia cordata. The sequence continues at coordinate 7,550,696 of OZ010627.1, forward strand.
TATACGACCGATACGGGTGCTTGCGCTTCGCCAAATACTTTTCAAATATCGCCACCCCCTATATATATCTCATACCCTATCGTATGGGTATAACATATATATATATATTATGCATACATATATACATGTAATGTACAACTGCGGGGCATAGATATAAAGTAGATGTACATACGTGTACCAGAAAAGAGACGGAATTGAACTCTTGATTTGAAAATGGCAAAAAAAAAAAATCATCCAGATTCCGTTTCTGAAAGAGATAAAGTTTGGCAAATGGTTGCGATCAGAGCTCAATTTATAGAAGAAAATGATTACCTGCATTTATAATCGGATGTCAATCTAATTTTCATATTTTTGAAAATTCAAAAACTGACGTAGATTTTTTAGGATTTCTCTTTCTTTTGAAAATTTGATTTTTATTAAATGATATTTTAAATTATATTCATTTATTTATTTCACGTACTTTGTCACTGTAAAATTTAGAAAATTTAACGATATTCAGCAACAGGATTTGTAGTATAGTAGATAGTAATGTAATTAATCACACTGTGAGGGTAAAGAAGAAGTTTGAATTAATGAAATTTCCGAGTTGCCATTGACAAAAGAGCGGTTAATTAACGTAGTTGGATTTCTGAAACCGGTTGGGGGGATTTTAATCAAAGTATTTAATTCTACTAAATAGCCGCTGATTTTCACCCCTTCATGTATGTACACGTCGAATAACCGACGTCTCTCTTTCTCATTCTGTAACCCGATTCTATCTTTTTATACGTTAGAAACGGCCGGAGCCGGTTATAAATTTTTGCGATTCCTCGTTTGTTCTTAAACGTTGAAGATAAAATTAAAATCATATTTTTTATTTTCAATTGAAATGAAAAAAATCGAAAAAGATTATTTCAAGGTATATTCTATGGAGAATAAAATTGTACGAACGAAAAAAAATAATAAAACTGACACAGCAGCAGCTGGTTCCCATTAGAAAAACTTATCAGACTCAAATGAACCATAAAGTAAAATTGCCTCGCGATTTGAGCGAATGGATTTTTCATAATTTTCAACCCTCCACATTCTCCGTCTATCTACGTCTATCTCTCTCTCTTTCTCTCTTTCAACCTGTCGGACTGGTTACACTAATGAAAATATGATGAGCGTCATTTTCCTGAACGATGAGGACCATTAACACACATTGTTCAAGCGGGCAGGATCCATGCGGTTTCCATTCTCAATTTCATCCTACCTGTTATAAATCAAAAGTACTTATTCCGAACACTTTCTTACCGGCTCGAGTAGCTCCGGGATGCGATGAGATGATGTGAAGATAAAATTTCCCATTTATATTATCAAAAACTTTAGAGAAATTTGTCTCGTCAAATATTAAATGTGCTTAGCGGTACTACATTAATTATATTCAATTACGTATTTATAATCGATTTGTAAGAGAAAAAAAAAAAAAAAAAATTGTCAATTTTCAATTCAAACAAATAGGGGATGATTTTTATTGGTAGATTCATCGATTCCGTAACTGGACTCTATACGGCGTCAACAACCGGCTGTAGATTCGTAGCACGGTACATGTAGGGGCTAATAGGAAGTAGACGGCGATGAGGGGGGTGAAGTTGAGGGTGAAGTTGGCGCAGCTAAGTTCAACCCTTAGTTTTGAACCCTTGCGTACATCGCGGTAGAGAGAGCATCTGGGAGAGGGCTGACTATGCATTAAAAGTGGAACGGGGTGAAAGGGGTTGGTTGATAGTGGTGGTGGTATACATAGGAGTGGCTTGGAGATTGTGGAAAATGGAAGAGGAGAAGGTAACGGTAGTGGGTGTACCACGGGCAGGGATAGAGATGTGGGGTACTTTGATAGGTCGGCCCAGCGTCTATCGGTCATATTAAGTAGCCTCCAACCGCCTTAAACCACCTCGAACCGCCATCAACCCCACGACCTTACCGTAGGTGGCTAACCTAGTCCCATCCGTCACTCGCTTCCTAGGGGGTCTGCGCACAGATACATACGTATATATATAAGTATATATATCAGTGTGCACATATATCTACCTAGTCATTCGATTCCATAGAAACTCTTAAACCTCCAAAACCCACCCCCAAAGTCAATGGCTTCGCTATTGATTTTAATGTGCGATCCGAAGCAGCTAAACGTGTCAATTTTACAGATCCGCATTACCTGGTGTAAAAAACAAAAAATCAGGACAATTTTTTTTTCTTATTTTCCACGGTAAACTAGGTGAGTCGTATTTTTTATCAAGCGAGAGTTAGTCGACGTCAGGATGAACGTTGCAGCAGCAGCAGCAGCAGCGGTAGCAAAGGAATTGGGCTGATGAAGAGGGCAGATAATCATATTCGATTACGATCATCCTCGCGGGTGGTTCCTTTGTCCCGAAGTAAGGTAGACCAACCTAAAACCCCTACAGAATAAGGTCGCCATCCACCGTTTTGTACGATAGACACGACGACGGGGACGACCATCCCACTTGAAATCCCTTCGACCCCCTTCTCCTTTAATCTAAATCGTGCTCCTCTCCCCCATTTATCCTCCCCCTTTTCCACCACACCCCCATGTCTCCCTCTCTCTCTCTCTCTCTCTCTCTATTTCCACCCCGCGTACGAGTGCACCCACTATAAATTGGCTAATTATAATCCGGACGGCGGGCTCCAAGGGGGCGGGGATGGCCTCGATGCGGCCCTGGGTACCAGGTGACTTGGTTGGCGAATCATGACAGGTACGCGTGTCTGAGAATTCTCAACGTTGTTTCGACCCTGTTACACAGAGAAATATAGATCGCTATATCCCAATATAGATCCCAACAACCCCCTCCCACCACACACAAGACACCTTCGACGACGAGTTCACCATGAACTAAACAGTGTATAAGGCGAGGTATGACCGAAGTGGAAAGGACGTTCGAAGGTGACTGTAGGTATAACAGTGGCGAAGAAGAGAGGGTGATGGTAGAACGCGACGTATAACTCTTGAACGAGAGGAACTGAGAACTCAGGAATCCCTTGGTAAAGTTAACAGAGTTGTGTACCAGGGCCATATATGTAGCTATGTACGTGTGTACATGTATACGTGTACTCTTGGATTAGGTCAAACTTGTTTCGCCGTTGGCACCGTACGAGATTAGCATCTTGAGAGGGGATCTCTACGTACTTTGCATGGGGGTTCGTATATATGTGTGCATATCTACCAACCCTTACTCCTTACTGTTTACTCGGTTTATACTTCTACAACCCCGTTTTGCAACACCATTTTCGTTGATTGTCCGAGACTCGACGACTTCTTCTTCTTCCTCTTAATGGCCACATACCATATCCATACTAACAAAGAACTTCTTCAAAACTTGAAACAGGATAGTAAGAATTTTCTGGAAATTGGCTAATTTTTCTAAAACAAAAAAACTGAAGACACCCTATACTTCGTAGCGTGCGAAATGACTAGTGCTCGGTGAAATAACATTACATGGAAACGTTCAGCAGTGCTGCATCTGTACTAAAAGTACACATATCGAACGGAAACGTGTCCTCCATTACTATCTCCATATTTCTCTCTGTCTGCCCCCCCCCCCCCCCCCCGCCCCCCGCCCCCCTAGTGACTCGCTCTTTCTCTCTCCGTATTTTTGAATTGTCCAAGTATTTGTTCATGTGTTAACTCAATACGATTGAAAACGAGTACAAAAGGATATAGAAAGTACAGAAATGGCCGGTCTGTTACACGCAGATACGATAAATTTCAATAACTTTTATTCGATAAAATCACCAACGAATATTATATATGTTGATGAAAATTTATGTAAAGTTAATTTACAAAATCAGTCTCATGACGAGTAATTTTGTTTCTTAATGAAAAAAACGTTTGAGTATTTTATTTATTTATGCAAATTTCTTTTTTTTTATAACAAAAGAATAGAAGCTCAGCGTAATCGTGGTGTGAAATTTGCCATTTATCGGGTTAACATTCGGCAGCGAAATAGCCCGCGATATTCGAGGGGATTAGATAACTTCGGTATAAGGTTGGAATCCGGTCGATCTTTGACCCGGGTTCGTTGGTATCCGGATGCTGCAGGGAGCGGGTGGGTGGATGCCGTGAATAAAATTCCTCTTTCGAACAGCGTCTGATGAAACCCGCACGTTAGAGGCATACAAATTTAAGAAGGATGCTGTTTGTCTCCCCCTATTTCGCTCTCTCCACTTTACCTACCTACCACTACTGCTTCGATATAATTCGAGAATTTTTAATCGCTCTTTAAGTTTAGCCTCGTCTGTATAATTTTAAGTTTTAGTACTCTAGACGGTTAGATTCGCGTTCAACTTCTTGGCAAATCAAACCAAACAGACGTGGAATTTTTCGGAAAAACCTATAATGGCAACTTGGAGTGGTACCAACAGAAATAGAATGGCAGCTAAAGAAAGGAAAACGTATACATATATATATATATGTATATTCTTTGACGGAATTTTTATTTACTGCAAGAAGGGGACCGACTTTTCTTCAGACTAAAGCTTCGGGCTATTCGAACCTCCCCCGTTACTTTGGAAGGTCTCATTCATTAATACTCTTCTTATTCTGGACAGACGAACCCCTAGCTACCGAAACCCTCCCTTCTACCTTCCTTCTTGCACCGTGAACTGTGTGCTACTACCTTCTAACTCGTAGACCGGCAATACATAACCAACCAACGACCAGACGAACCAGCCCCCATCAAATACTGCTCACTTTTTACTCAAACCCCTGCAGAAACCTACCGCCAAACTCCCTCCTTCTCTATTTATTTCCCTCTCTCTCTCTCTCTTCCTAAATTCTACTTCTTTCCATTAGTGTAATTGCCAGAGAACTATCCCGTATCTTGAAAGTTGAGGTCTGAACATTTCAAGGATCTCTCACGGAATACTTTGTAAAATGTATGTGAATTTAAATACTTGGACAGATTTTCAATGCACTCGCAATTTTCGAAACGTCATTTTATCACCGGATTATAGTGCGACGGTTGATCGAAAACTGATCTCCGAGAACTGGATTCCGATTCCCAAGCGACGACGACGTCGACGATGTTGGGATAACCTTGAAACAAATGAGAAAGTGATGAATTTTCTGTTTCGGTTGGTAATAATATATATTTTTTTTTCTTCGAAAGGTTGACACGTGTGAATTCGCTCGTGCAGAACAGTTCACAGCTTTGGGCTATACTTCACCTAATCCCAGTTGGCAATAGCTGTACGGCGCGGCGGTATACAGAGCGTCGCGACGCGTCTCTCGGGGTTGCGTGACGTCGCCCGTTTCTGACTCTACCCACTAATACGACGAGGTTGACGTAGTTACCCAACGTTAGTACGTTACGCGTGCACGCGTTCAACGGTCAGGTTCCCGTAGGAACACTCTCTCTGTATGTGGGAATGGGAAAGCCTGCAAACACTAACCCAAACCCCGACGCTACTACTGGCGTGTTTTGCCTCATTAGAGAACTACGGGATCACCCCGTGTTACCGGGTCGCGTTCAACTAACACAAATGCACAAATAAATTCAGTTATATCCCCATCCATTTATACACGTAGTTTGCGAACAACTGAATTTTCAAATTACTAATTTTATGTATACTACGAACGGTAAAATTGATCGTAACTTTCGTAGCGAAAATCGTTCGGAAAAACTTCCGTTCGGTGAAAAATTCCTGTGATTCTTTCGGAATCTGGAAACCTCGTGACCACACATCTTTCCTCGGAAACGTCGAACTCCACCTGGATTGGTCGTAACTTTTGAAAGCAAAGAATAGTTGAATTTGATTCACATTGAAATTTTTTTGTTTCGATTTCGTTTTATTTTTTCATTTTACTGCGGTCGTTAGGAGTGGGTCTGGTGGTCAACTGTGTATAGCTCGGTATCGTTGAACGGAGTATTATGACGTCGCTTAATTAGAATCAATAAAACAGCGATGGTGAGTTCCCCTCCAATTACGTTGCAAACTATCGTTTTCAACGCACGGTTTTCTAGCCGCACCGTATGCGCCCGTTGCGTTCCTCGGTTGTTGAATTGTACCCGGCAAAATTTTCCGATCACATTTTCTCTCTCTCTCTCTCTCTCTCTCTCTCTCTCTCTCTCCCTATACCACGTGTACCAAATGCAATTTTACCCTCTGCACAAAGTAATAACCTACGCGGCAGTTCTATAGGTACGAATTTTACAACACACTGCAGCAGAAACCGACGTCGTTAAATTTTCCTCGCTAAAAACAAACGATGCCTTTTGCTATTGTTACCACTAGCTATAGCCAATTTTAACGTTTCAGCTTTCGGTTACAACGCTAACTTTGTCAAACCCACTAAGAAATTGTCACTAGATATTATTTCTTTGGGATAAATTTTCTGATTTCTTTGTTCTTTAATAGTTGACAACAATTTAACTCGATCAAAACTCGCTCTTGTTTGATAATCATTAACGGTGCTTCGTTACCATTGCTAACCAACTCTGATTCGGTCCCTAAAGATTTAGGAAAAGCAGAGTACAACCTTCACCGGTATTATCATCATCATCATCATCATCATCATCATCATCATCATCATCATCATTATTGGCGACTCGACGTTTTCCACGTCGATCCCCGAGAGTTGGACGAAACACAAGCTGCGCGCACGTATAGTATATACTTGTGTACCGTATGAATAGTAGGTTACTACCCTACATAATTGCATACCCGCAATTAATAATTAGACGTGCAATTGCGCGTCAACCGCCCTCCGGACGATTCGATTTATCGAACTACATATACCTACTACGTATGGATATATTCATGGACATCACAGGGACGGAGATACGGAGGGGAAATCATTCCACCCTACCTATTTCGACTGTCGAGAATACCCTTGTACCATCCATGTTATCTGGTATCTCCGTGCCAACATACGTCTCCAAACTCTCCCCTCCGCTAAACAAACCCTACCCCCTTCAGCATCCTAACGGGTTCACAGTTTCGTGTCGAGGCATTGAGCTGTAATACTGGTATTTGCCTCCGAGATATTAATTAGTCTCCTGTCCCGGTGGGGTAACCTTCCCCCCTTCCTCAAGTTCTTCCCATTCCCGCCCATTCTCATTCACCATATTTTTCGAAAATTCGCAATAACTTATCCACAGTATTAGGAAAGTCAAACTTCTTGTTTAAGTCAACTAATCGAGGATAAGCTTCTTAACGACTGACTTTGACTCGTTGTCGAAAATTTCGAGAGGTCCCGTAAGTGTATGAAAAAAAAAAGTCTGTCGAAATTTGATCCATCATTTGTTTGTTTATAATTTTTTTTCATTCTTTCTTTTTTTTCAGTTTCTTTTCTTCACCCATCTATATTTCACCCTCCTTCAGTTATAGAATACAAGATTAGCTATCTACTCCTCCACCCAATTTCATCCATCACTCGTCTTGCCTTTGGCCCCTCTACTTTACTCTGTGAGCGAAGCTTTTGGACGGAGAGAAGGGCACCGACTATTATTTATCATCCCGTGTTCAGATTCGGGTGATATGAAATTCGGGCAAAGGTCGCAAGTGAGAAACCGAAGATACGTCTCTTGTATTTTCTCGCTAATAATTCTCGCCTCGCTATTATCAGCGTCGTTTTCTGTCAGATATTGGTTCATCATCCGTGCGTCTCTTTTCATTTCTTTTCAAAAAAACAAATTACGAAACATGGTTCACTTATCCCGCCTCTAGCTTTTATTTCTAAGTGCTACGTACGCTACTGGTTTCGCTGAATTCTTATCAGAGATTCGTTACCGAGAGAAAAAAAAGAAAAGAAAAAAACGAACGAACGAAGGAAAGAAAAAAAAAATCGTTGCCGGGCGATCCGAAGCACCGTACAACGTGTTCGGTACCTATAGGTATATAGCTATGTAGGCGAAAAGTTTTCTATATTTTATGCAGCGGTTTATAGAGATATATCGGACGCGGAGAACGACGGCATAAGTCAAAACCTACTCTCCCTAATGGCCTGCCTTCGGGTTTTCGAAGGGGGTGGTTGCAGGTCTCGGTATCGTTCAGATGGCGCGGGGTAAGGGTGGGTATAAGGTGGATGGGTGGTTGAACTTCGGAGTTGGATGTGTAAAAGTGGACAGGCATGTGTATCCGTTTTTCGATCGTTTACTTCACTTTCCTTTTTTCCACCCTTCGATCACCCGCGTCTCCTTCCCACTAGGTATATCCTATCCGAGGCTGCTCTCTCCGGTATTTGACATAAAAATTGCATCCCCAATCGCGTAAATACCAACGAAACCGCCTCTCCGCAGATCGAACGGAAATGTTGCACTACCGAATTCTTCTCGTTCCTCAAACTCGACCATTCGAAATAACTCGCTATACTATTTCTTACTTATATGTACGTTCCTCGAAAAGTTTAAACAAAATTTTTTATCTTCGACCGTTCGTAATTTTTTTTTCCTTCTATTCATCGTCTCAACGAAGTACTGGATTATACTATAAGGTAGTGATGTATTTCTCGTCCTACGATAATCTCCTCGTGAATAATTATTTACATTGATAGAAAGGGGGGTGAAGAAAAAAAAAAAAAGGATTGATGGCAAGTAATTTTCGTTCCTTCTAGCTTGCTGCAGCTGGTGCAGGTTAATGGGGAGTAATTTCATTCGCATTGAATCGACTTGAAAATTGTTCAATTGTATTCCTCAACTGAGACCGATGCAGGTATAATTAAACAGGATCCTTCCTCCTCCTCCCCGCACCCGTGCGATTAAGAGGAAATTTTCTCCTTTGTTTTATTCAATGATGCTTGAAACTACCCCCAGGAGATAACGTTGCGTTGAGAAATCTATTCCCCCCCGTAATACGTTGATCCGAGAAATGATCGTTAGAATTTGATATCTCTGATATTTTCGGAAATTGAAAATTTTGTCACCTTTCAAAAATACCTACCTCGTGTCTGATTAAAGTCTGTAAAAAAAATAAAATTAACGTTCGAAACAACCCGATACTAACAATAAGAGATATGAAATAATGTGGAGGGATGAGAGAAATTGAAATTTCAAGGACACCTTGTATATGCCTAGATATATTAATTTATTTCATTTCTGAGCATCGAGTTACCGATAGATATGACACAGGTATATATGTGCAGCTGAGTAGTCGGGATCACTCGACTGGTTCGAAAAAGAGAGTTGGTATATGTATATGTACTTACATTCGTGATTCGATTGAAAGATGAAAGTCCTTTTTCTCCCTCGGGATAAGAGATGGGCAGTACCATCCCTCCCATGGGGTACCTGCAGCTACCACGTCAGTACCAAAGAAGAAGAAGTAGAAAGAGAAGTGCAAAAAAAAAAAAAGAAGAGAAAGAAAAAAAAAAGAACAAGATAAAAGAAGGTAGATTTCTGAAGCGGGTAAATTTTTTGGCGGGAAAAACTTCTGGGCTATGTATATAAGCCGGTATATAGGGTACAGCGTCGTTGTGAAGCGACGTATATTTGGGGTGAAGGGTGGAGGAAGAGAGAGGGACGATGAGGGGGAGGAAATCAGACCTAAGCAAACTAAAAATCTCACACGAGTTTCTGCAGCGGCACACTGCGAGTATATAATATACATGTACATGTATGTGGATATATATATATATATATGTGCATATATACACAGGAGTTTCCTGGAACCCGGAGTGGGTGTCCCTGCTGTATCAACCCTTAAACTTTTCCACTCCACCACGAATAGAGACAGGAAGGCCGCCACGCGTGTTTTCTCTGCAACCCCTCAGGAGCCGAAGAACTCCTTCTCATCCCCTCTTTTTCACTTTTTTTCCTTTTTTTCGCTTTTTTCTTTTTTTTGTTCTTTCTATACACCCACCAGTTTCGCACGACACCGTTCGTATTCGGTATACCAACGCGACGCGGCGGAGAATATTTTTCTCGATTTTTAACTCGATTCCAAACTTTTTCATAAAGCTCCAAGAAAAGGCCCCCGACCAATCCTGCCGAAGAATCCCTGTCACCTATATCTCCCGATTCACCTTCCTCCCCCTCCCCCCCCGCCCCGCTCCCAACAATTTTTCTCTTTCTTTCCTTTTTATTTCATTTTTTTTCTTTTCTTTTTTCTCTCTCAACATACCCATTCGCACGCACGATGTTCTTTTAGTTTTTAACCCCGTGGATTTTTATCTGCTTTCAACTTCGTTTATGTATATTACATTTTTTTTTTGCCATCATTTAAACCCTCTCACCTCGCGCCACTTCCATTTGCAACGTGAGGCATTGTTTGAAAACTATATTTTACCGCGGGTTTGAACTAAAAAATGAAAGAAATACACCTATACATGTCTTTTATCTTTTTTATTTTTCATTCTATAGCCCAACGCCTGATTATTTTTATCTCGCAGAAATCTCTACCGTCAATAATTAGCACCCTCTGACCGGACGTTTGACAATCTTTCTCCAGTTTTAGTTTTTTCAGCTTTCCTTTTTTCTTTTTCTTTCCTCGATTCACAGTACCGAGAAAATTGCGAGACAAGGGTATATAATTTTGCGGTTATAGTTGATAATTATTATTTTTTTCTTCTCCTTTCTTTCCGTTACATAGGCAAAACTTTTTTATTTGCTTTACACGGTGTCGAAAATTATGAGAAACCTCCGCGTATCCTTTGTAACGGAAATTTTGGAACGGCTGCGCGTGTATTTTCTGTATATAAAACTAATGAGTCCCGGGTCTAATTCCCCTCGACAAATCCTAACTCTGGTAATAACGTTTATAATCAGGAGTTTTGTTCTTGAGTAGGTTGGTCTTCCGTGTACACCTTAATACCAATTTCTCCCCTTCTTCTGATCGTCGTCCTCGTCGTCGTTGTCGTCGTCGTTCTCAAAACGTAGAATCGTCCTCATTCCTCGCCTCGTTAAGAGGTAAAGAAGCTACTTTACAAGATCCAAAATTTTTCAAACACCACTTCACCAATGTAACGAATGAAAGTGAATTTCAAGGACGTCGTCTTACGTCCACCCTCGAAGGTTATTAGTCCTTCGATCATCGCACCCCCTCCCCCCCTCCCTGCCCTGGAAAATATACCATCAAATTTCTCTACAGAAATTTTCACGCGACGTTAATTTGGGTTGGAAAAAACTTGGTAAAAATTTTTCAAAAACTGATTCTCACTAACTTTCGTTTTGGAATGGAAGAAAAAAAGAAATCAATTCAAACCGTACGTTTCTTTATTCCTACGCTGTTTTTATTTTTTCTTTCTTTTTTATTCATTCCCCTTGCGAAAGCTCCCGTATTAGGTAAATCGCATACATATCTTTGCATATATAGACATTAGCTGTATAGGTAAAGCTCTGAAAAGGGCGGTAGAAAGACCGGGTTTTTTATGGTCTAAACTTTAGGTGCGCCCTAGCTGGTATAGCGAAAGGGAAGGTACGGGGGGGAGAGGGTCTCGGGTGCTTATTGCCGTGATAATTATTTGTTTCGAGGATTGAATAAAAATTCAAATGAGTTTTCGCAAACTTCGGCTGCTGCTGTGGCTATATATAAATTATACATAAATATGTATATCTATATATACATGTAGCTTTTACCTGTGACGCCAAATATATACGGATGAGAAAAAAAAAGATGTGTATATATGTAAGTACATAGGCCGCACTCATCGAAACTATGAGGGTTGCCGCCACCGCGCCCGTGCCGTCTAGCTTTCTAGAATAAAAGTTTGATCTTACGTTATTACGATTTCAAGTAGATGCCTTTCTCTATGTATACGTAACAAATAATATAACTTACTTTGTTTACTTAGAAAAAAGAAAAAAAAAAAGTTATCATTTTATGTAAATATTTTGTAGATTTTTTTTGTTCTTTCTTTCTTTTTTTTATCATCTCAAAGGCAAATTAATTCATTAAGGGTCGCCTTTATACAATTTGTACTAATTATATAATTATTATATTCTATATATATATCTACTAATTAATTTCATTTATCAATCTCATTATCTTTTTTTTTTTTTTGTTCTCTTTGAGTTTATATCATTATATTCAATAGCGTTGCCGGAGATAGGTGGTCGTAAAATTAGGAGAAAATATAACCACGACCCCCTTGATTTTTGGTTAATTGGTAATCGACGTAGGCTTATTAGATAAATTTTTTTCTTTTTTTTCCATACGTATCGCAACAGGGTTTTGTCCCATAAAAATTGAGGTATGGTTCGGCAGGAATTCGTATGGGTTAAAATTCGCAGGGAAAACCGGAGGCGATAGATAGAACCGAAATGAGAATGTGTACGAAAACAGAACGCGAGGGGGTGGCCATGTTATAACGTAACATAATCCAGGTGTTTACTTAATTACAAGTAATCCATTATCCCGCAACAGCTCCTCGCGCTGTACGATGTTATAAATATATATATGTACGTACGTACATATGTATGTATAGTTTTACCTATACACGTACATCGCAATGTTCGCTTTTCCCGCCAGTCACTACATGTATTGCGGCCGTTACTAACTACCCTCAATTCTCAACCCCTCCAGACCCTTCTCTTCTCTTCAATTTCACTCGCCAAACTATTGTCCGTTCTTTTTTCTACCTTCGATAAACGTGTACTTCGAAACACTCGTTCTTTTTTCACCGATCTAAACGGACCATTTTTTAGTATTTATTTATTTGGGTTTTTTTTTTTTTATCGATCATCGGTAAAACCGCGAAAGTATTTATCGGGTGAAAAAATTTGCTCCGATTAATTGATTGGAATGAGAAAGATATACATGTATTTTTTTTTTTTTTCTTCTCCAAGCTGTGGAGACGGAAGTCTGAACGAAATTATTGTATACGAAGACCACAAATTAAGGAGATAGAGAATTAGAGGGTGCAGGTACAGGTGGTTAGAGGATAAAATTCAAGAATAGGTTTAAATGTATGTAGAGAAAGGATATCCTCATCTCTCGCGTGTACTGCAGATAGTGGACAATACTTAACAGTATTTTCCGTAGTGTGCGGTGATGGTGTAGGGGGAGGTTAGTGGTGGTTGTGGTTATGCTCGAAAACACAGGCCAGATGTAAAGTCTGGTGATTAATCAAGGGCTTCGGATGGGGTAAAAGCAACGGCGGAGAGATTAAAGGAAGAGAATATATATAAACCTACCTTCGCCGACCTATACTGGACAAAATGTTAAATCTACACGCGGTCTATGTGTGTGTATAATACATTATCTACAATGTATAGGTATGTAAAGTATGTATGTATGTAAACCGTAATATATAACCCCGAGTATTTTGTTATGCACGTAATTATGCAAACAAACTATACAGAACCACGGGTTCAGAAAATATATTCTGCTAATTTAGATTGCGATGATGTTCGTATCCAGATTTTACCATTCTAATAATTATTAGTAACAAAATAAAAAGAAAAGAAATTGATTCGCGGTGAAGAAGGATCTTAGTTTTTGCAAAAAATTTCATTTTCATTTCATTCATTTTTTTCGGCTCGTTACAATCAGACGTATGTTACTAAAATCTGGCTATAGGTATATAATATGTGTACATTCCACCCCGTATAATATGAGGTAGGAGAAAAGAGGGTTGAAAAACCTCATTCCCCTTCTCTTTTTTTCACAGGACCCGCAGTAGGTATAGTATATCATATATATGTATATATATGTGTAATGTGTATACATATAGGTACCGCGTCGCGACTCTCTTCCATCAAAGTAATAAATTTCTATATTTTTCCTCAACTTTTCCAGCGCATTGCACTCCGCCAGGATAGAAAGGGGAAGGGGGGAGGGGGGTGGTGGAGTCCCATGGCCGCAACTCGCCCCTTTTCACCCTTTCGTCCTCCCAACCTTTTTTTTAATATGTGTATATACAGATATGCATAATACGCGACTTTTACGTTGCACACGCCGTGGTAGTATCGCAACTGAAAACATCTCTCCCGCCTTACCATTTTACTCGGCTACCATATGTAATAATATATGCGTTATATATCACGTCTATGTAATGTATATGGTGTATAGGCATATAAGTGCCGACGAGGGTATGTATGTACCTGCTAGCGAATAGAGTGTGGAGAGTAGGTATAACGGAGTAGCAGCACCAGCAGCAGCTGGAATAAGTCGTTAAGTAATTAGTGCGACTTTGTTAATGAAACGTGGCGTTGCATATGCTACCTTTATACTACTATACGTTATTTGCGTGACGTATTAAGCAAATTAGCCCATTTTAACGCGACCATACCCAATATAGGTATTTACATACACGCGTACGCACACGTATACTGCAAAATATGGTGTGAGCTCCAGTTATCCAACGACGCGTTCTCGTACAAACCGCCAAAAATATCCTCGATAATGAAAGAAAGTGAGAAAAAAAATTAAAATCCTCCTCGAATTTGATTTTCTATGTATTTTATTGGAAGAAGAAGAAAAAAAAAAATCTATCGGTATAGGTATCGCGAAAATGTGTCTGTCCATTTAATTCGAATATTAAAAACCTATATTCCAAACCGGGCTGACCTTGGCCTTATAATTTACTTGAACATATTTATAATAAGTACATATTACATCAAACCCCCAACAGAGAGATAAATTTACGAGTAAAATTATGAGATAACGAATCGTAACGCTCGTCTCGGGAATTTTCCTTTAATTTTTTTTTTTTCTCAATGTACATGATATATTCGAAGGTGTTTAATGATCTTATCGAAAACGATCTCATTTCTCGGAGATGACGAGGGCGAGTAAATCGCAATGAGAGAAAAGAGAGAAAAGAAGGGGAAAAAAATCTAAAAAAGAGAAAACCTCTAATATAGTATCGATTTATTCAAACGCATTATACTACACTGTTTTTTTTTATATACCTTTGATTACACGCGTATCGTTCTACCCAGTTTCTTTTCGGAGACTACGGAAACTATATTATACTGGCAGAATATTTTCCATCTCGTCCCCCCGTATTTGTAACCTCAGCAATTTTCAGGCAATAAATATTTACCCTCGAGTGAGTAAACGTTCGAATCTACGATCTGTGGAATATTTTCATAAAATTGTTCAATTCAAACGAGCTTTTATCAACTACCTCATGGTATATGGTATCGTATGTCAGTGCAAACACAAAACTTTTAAAAGGTAGAAAAGAAGAAAAAAAAAGAACATTACGTATTATTCGTTCATTAATTTACTTAAAAAGTAAAGTTTCGTCAACGTTCTTTTGTACGTCCCATTCGCGTGTGGGGTGTCTGATCCGTCTAGGGGTAGGTTCGTTGGTTATAATAAACCTTCGGAGTCTCAACACGAACATTAAAGAAGACACCTTAGCAGGGGTCAGGTTTCGGTTTCTTTTTTTCTTTTTTTTTTTTAATTCAAATATTAAGTGCTTTTCCACCCTAATTTTCATACTTTTTATTCCACGTTTTAAAAAACCACCTCATATTTTGTTCGTTTTGTCCTGAAATTTTTACTATCATTTCATCTTTGACGGTTCTATTTTTTCTTAACGCTCACACTTTTTTCCACTTCTCTATTCGCTAAAACTTAGAGAACAGGTATTTGAAGCTAGAAAGTTCTGAAAGAGAACGGATTGATTCAAAACCCCCCCTATATTGCTCCCTCAAGCGAAACTCGCTCGACTCCTACAGATGCAGGAATGAATAATATCTACCTGCCGCCTCTCGCAACCGTTCTGTTTTTTTTTTTTTCTTCTTTTTCTTACCCCCTTCGTTTTCCTGAATAGAAAAGATGCGCGGGGTCGGGCCACCGTCGATCTCAAATACCCCGTATTATGTACCCACTATACTATCAGCTATCTCAATTCAACCCTCAACCAACCAACCAACCACCCCTCTCGTCGTCTTTTTCTTCGCTGCTGCTGCTGCTGCTGCTGCTGCATTCTTCCTATCTTCTTTCCTTTATTCAATATATTATTCCTTGATTCTTTCCCCTCGCTCTTCGTACCTACTCATTTTTCATCTACCCACCCTTACAACAACCGGGATCGTATCCCATTCAGTTTTTCTTGATTTTTTTTTTCTCCCCTCCTTCTTTTCCTTTTTTTTATATTTTTACTTTTCCAACCAACAAATATGCTCGTACACCTTATATTCAATTTACTCGGTTTGCTTCTTTTTTTTTTTTAACTTTTCTTCTGAAAAAATCACGACCTGCACAAATGAAAAAAGAAAATTCCAAAAAACAAAAAGAAAAACACACAATTTTCATGCAATGAAAAGACGCGTTTGTAACGAAGCTTTTTTTATACCTCGAATACTTCAATTTGAAACCTTTTAATAAAATTGTCGGAACTTCCCCAACATTTCTATACAACCGTTTCGAGACGGCTTGACCTATTGGCCTAAAATTTATCACCGAATGTCTGCGAAATCCGAACAAAGTAAAGAAGCTGAGCTCGATGTCGACGCATTCAGACATTATTGAACTTATCTTTATCGAACAGATTTTAGAAATCGACCGGGGTCAACCCTTTCGTAAATTTCTAAACACGTGAATCATGGGTGGCTCAATGTTATCGTGTCCATTAAAAAATCGTATAGGTAGACGTACGTGACTATCGTGGTAAAGTTGAGTTAAATATATAACAGAGTTGCTATCAGGTTACTAGAAAAATGTCTTCTTCCTCATCCTCGTCTTGTTCTTTTTTTTTCGATCTTTTTTCCCCCAGCCTTTTTATCGAATTTATCTTGTAGTAGCTGAGTAAAAATTTTGGTCGAAAAAAGGGATAATACGGGGTAACCAGAATTAAATTGCTCGGTATAGAACAATTGCAAATATAGGCTAGCACGTAATCGTGTGTATGTATAAATTACATACATACATACTAAAGGTATATATGTATGTACCAATATATGATGCTGTGCGGTACGGAGAAATCGCGTTGGCAGCAGTCGTGTTGCCAATAATAATGATTAACGGTTAGGACAACCGAGCGGTGCCGTTGGTGGTCGCTAGCTGCACAAGTATATAGTACTTTATACATACATACCTTATGTATATAGATATACACATACATTATATACAGGTAGCGGTTCCTCTGTACCGATAGGTAGGCGCGGAGAATGACATACGTACACGTATGTACATGGATGTATATATATATAGGCATATACACATATGTGTGTTTTCATGTATACATATAGAAAAGTACATGAGAACCCGGTAGGAGGCTCGTCCTTGGCTCTAGACTGCAGCGAAGGTTGGTGGTGCATCATGGGGTGCAAAACCCTCTCCTTCTCTCTCTCTCGGCATCGATCGATCGCGACCTATTCGCATGGTAATATAAGCAACTACCGAATAGCTATAGTACCTGCCGGACCTTCCATGAACTGCACCAGAAGCAGGCCAGCTCTTTTGCAATCGGAGGATTTCGCGTCCAGATCGCGAAGTGACTTTACTGTATAGATATTATGCATGTAGTAGGTAGGGTATACATAGATGTACAGGGTGAGTCGGCGAAAAGGTCCGATTCGGGAGGAGCTTCAATTGGCTGAGGCTCCTCCTCCATCCATTCGTCAATTCATTATTCTTGTAACAGGAATTTTGAGAATAATAAGTAAGAGTGAATGATGGCGGAGCCTCAGCCAATTGAAGCTCCTCCCCAATTGGACCTTTTCGGCGACTCACCCTGTATACATATGGATTTCTCTCTCTATATATATGTAAACGCGGAATGGATGGATACGAGGTTTCGAAATGGTTGAGAAAGATAATATGAAGGGCCAAAGGGAAAAGGGAAAAGGGAAAAGGGGAAAAGGGGAAAAGGAAGTGGTCAGGAAACCAAATGATATGATCTATGGAGGCGTTGCTCGGTTCTCATGCACCGGCATAGGTATTACGGCGGTAGGTCGATGTTATAATTTCAACCAATCCCTATGATAAATCAACAGAAAATTTTACCTCCCTTATACACACTATGGACTGAATACAAACGAATTACGTATCTTCAAACCGTGTTATTACGAAACCTACTACTGTATCAACATTGTGGCACGTTAACCACTACGATGCGGCATTATAGGTGTTCTGTAATAAACCAAATTTCATTAAGACCGCGTTGGAAACATCGCTCGTATTTGAAAATTGAAAATCGTAGTAAAAAATAGGAAACTTCGTTTCAACCGGAAGAAGCTGATATATTTTGAGTCAACGTCTGAATTCTGAATACGGCCAAATCGGAATGCTATTTTATTCGTTTGATTTTTAAAATAGCTAAAAAAGAGAGAAGAAAAATGCAGTTTTTCGAAATCCTAAGACTCTGTGAGACGATCTGATTCCTATCAGATTTTGGGGTAAAACTCAACATTTTTTCATCCCGAAGAAAATAAAACAGCTGAAATTTCTATCACCGATATCTACTGATCAGTTGGTTAATAAAAATAATAGCAATACCGCATCTATCTACCTACTTACATGCGGGTATTATAATAATATGGGGTGTTTCAGTGCAGGCGATGAGGTAAAGGCTGTATAGTTTAGTATATATCTATATGGGGGTAGGTTTTAGGAGGTTATACGATGCCTTGGCACTTGGCGTTTGCGGGGGTTGCGCGCATATTGGCTAGTTTGGTTGGCAATATCTTGAAAACCGAGGCAGAGGCATGCCATATTATATGTATATATATGTACAGGTGTATATAGCCATACGCGGATATATAGAGAGGGATGAAAGCTGTAAGGGAGTAGCAAGCGAGAGCACGCTTCCGCGTGTATATACATATGTACACCATATTTACTCATACACATACACATGTATTCATACATATATTTATCTGCTATATACACATTCGTATACCTATATATATGGGGAAGAGAAGGGTGAAATAGAGTTATCGCGGCAAAGTGCACGGTAACACTGTTATACCCTTCACAAAGCGACCGACCCACCGCAGCCGCACTACCCAACCACAACAACCGCCCGATTCGATTGTTTGTCGGACTCCCAGCCACTGCAGCACGTTCTGAGACTTCCGATGACCTTGCCAACCTACCCCCTAATTATTTGAATATTTATTTGCTTTCTTCATTTTTTTCTCGCACCAACGATCGGCCTAGATGTTCCTCAAAAAACCGTCACATCTACTTCAATTACGAATGTAAAAATAGTTATCCTTGGAAAATCCTGGAGGGATGAATTAGCGGTCGAAGGATATATTTTTGTC
This sequence comes from Athalia cordata, assembly GCA_963932425.1. Lineage (NCBI taxonomy): Eukaryota > Metazoa > Arthropoda > Insecta > Hymenoptera > Athaliidae > Athalia > Athalia cordata. The sequence continues at coordinate 7,569,832 of OZ010627.1, forward strand.
TCTCTTTCGCGGACATCCCTTAGTTGGAAAAAACAAAAAATAGAATGACAAACGAAACCTAATTTGATGCTCTGAATTTCCTTTTTTTCTACGTCTGTCTTTTTTGAAGATATGCATGTAGATATGTACTTATATTTATATACATAATTACACATAATTTAACCACTTTGCTATTGGCACTTGAATGTCCTGTACTACCCATACATATACACGTGTGCAGCGCAACAAGCTGCGTTTCAGAGTTGGTGGCCTTGCCACGTAGCCACTCAGCTAGATCCTAGGTGGTTGTTAACATCGAGAATTTCACTTGTATGTTGTATCGGGTGAACGGTGGCGATGACGGTGGCTTTAGCTAATCAGATAAACTTTACGACTGATAAAATTAACTGTTTCACTTCTCCTATCATGTGGTCAGTTATACGTTATAGGTACCATATGCTTTTATAAATTCTAGTTTTACATCGTTCAAACAATAATTATTAACTTCACGTATATATAATTCGACCACCGCTAATTGTTTTTATAAAACTACAGATAAGATTCTCATCGGCCTCAAGGTAAAAAAAACTTACCTTATTCAATGAACACGCTAACATCGTGCCCTCGATTTTTCTCTTTTCTTTTTTTCTCTTCTCTTATTTCGTGAGCCTTTTTATGACATTTATATTATATAATAAAGAAAAGGTGCACACAAATTCTTAGCGTAAAAAGTTTTTTGGTTTTAGTTTTATTCTTTTCTCTTTTTCTTCAATTAAAAAGGCACCGAAACAACGAAAGGAAAAAAAAGACGAAGAAGAAGAAGATACTTCAACGAGAAAGGGTGTAGAAAATGTCAACCCCATTTTAAATGTACGGAGTATAACGCAACATTCCACAACAGTTACTGAAAATAAACGAGATCCTCGTACTATCCTAAATATGAAAATATATATCGGGTCACCGATCCTATCCAGTTCTTTTCTGTAATACATGCTAAGTTTTTCTATAAAAGCTCTATTACATAGGGAGAGTGCAGTAGGTAGCCATATAAATATACGGGATGTCGGTTCTTTTCTCATTCTATAAAAGCGCGTTTCTTTCCAGAATGTAGAAAAAGAAAACGGGTTTCGTTTCTCTTTATTTATTTCTTTCCTTTTTCTTTTCTATCTTTTTTTTTTACATGTTTTTGTGTTTTTGTTCTTACACTGCAGTTACATACATGCCGATGCTCTCGAACCGTTGGTAGATGGTATTCCAAAAGCTCCGGCGCGTCGTGTAGTCGTTTCTTTTTTTTTTTTTTCGTTTTCGTTTTCGTTTTGAATTTTCTTTCCGTTTTTTTTTTTTGTTTTTTTTTTTCTCAACAAAGGGAACACCTTTTGTACAACTCTTTAATATCCTATACAGCCAGCTCATATTTTACACCTTTTCTATACATTCCGCGTAAGCGTATCATATCTCATTTCCGATGTTTTGTGACATTGTGCAGAGTGAACAGCGAAAGAAAGAATGAGAAAAGAAAAAAAAAAAAAATGCTCGTTAAACTAAAACGACGCGAAGAAATAATGAAAAACAAAAAACGACGAATTCTTATTGAAAATGTATATTTTTTGTCTTCTTCAAAATGAGGTCGCGGTTACCCATGTGACGCGGGTATTTAACCGTATTATATGTAATGTGTGAGTTTGTGATATCGTCAACCCTAGTTTTCCTCGATTTTAACAATTTTGCTGTTAGTTTGAAAACACGTCGCGGCATCCCTTTTTACTCTCAATATACGTAGAGCGAAGACTCGCCAGAACTACCGAGAGCAGCAGCAGCAGCAGCAGGAATTCAACGTTAAAACGTGGCTTGCAGGTACATCGAGCGAGGCTGCGACTCGTAAAGCAAGGCGGTTTAGTGCAGGCGCCTTTTCTAGCCAGTTTCCCGGCGCCGCCGGCGGCGACGTCGACGGGGGTGGGAGGCGGTTTAAGGGAAACGGAGTAAAGGGATGCTCGGAGTTTTCACTCGCAGGAAGCTTACTCACACACCCATATGTGCACACACCTTAATAGTAGATTTCGAAATATAAGGAGTTTTGCAACTGCCAAATGAAGAACCTAAAAACATAGTTAAAATCGTCTTTGGGCCCGCCATTTTTTTGTCCAATTTTCCTTAATCACCAACGCTGTAATATAATCCGTTTTTTCTTAGAAACTTTCTTTTCATCGGTCCAATAATTAAGCTCGGACGAATGAAAATTATTTCACATTTCCTAATAGTTCGAGGTATATAATTATCTACATTTCCTCTGGGTTCTATAATACCTACCGGGAATGATGAAAATAGAAGAAAAAAAAAAATAGAAGATAAATATAGATAAATAAACGAAAAATTGTGAAGAAAAATGGCGGTGCTGTGCAGTAATGCACGGGGTAGCTGGTATATTCAGTTTGGGTTGGTCGTACGCGGGGGTTGGAAAGGGAATTATCTGTCGCTGGGAGCGGTGCACTAAGTGACGTCACGGGGAAACACACCCCATATATATATATATATATACATACATACATACATCGTATATATTGTATATACAGAACGCGTTTGCCGCCCTTCTTTTGCTGCAATGTGTGCAAGTTCATGAATAATAAAGCGAGCGAAGTGTTCCTAGCCTCCGCATCCACACCTGAACCTACACCACCTTCGGTGTATCTACTGTACACCTACATAGTGATGCCTAGTCCTGCCGTACTACTGCTGCTTTTTATTTTTTTTTTTTATTCTTCACTTTTCTTCCTTTTGTTTTACCCTACTGCTCGCGTTCCTCACGCGAAGAGACAGCTGTATGCGAGAAAATACGATGTTTTCATCCCATAAAAATATGAAAAATTTCCCCAACGAACGACGCGCAATGTTGTCGGGATAGTTGTGTACACATACGGTTTTACATACTCCGTATCTACCTCTATACGTATTATATATATTTACATGTATATAACCACAATATAGTGTGTGCAGTGTACCTAAAACTTTTCCGATATACCTACTATACCACTTTCTGGAGAACGGATCATTTTACTTATATTTTCACATACGATCCTTATATATACGAAGAATATCTATGTGCATTACATAATAATGCCATTCGTGGAAAATACAATTTCTTTTTTTACTTTTCCTTTCTTTTTTTTCTTCGAGTAATCCAGCTGTCGGATAACATCGTATGTATAACGATGTGACTAAATGGGTACTCATTATTCAATTATCTAATTAGAAAAAAAGAAATTTTGTGTGTCTGGTTGCCTACCGTCAGTTGCAGGCTTACGCTATAGGGCGCATAAGTTGAAACGAGAAAACGAAAAATAAAAGAAAATAAATAATATTCATTTCGAAGCACGTTTATGATCATATTTATAGATGATTAAATTGAATTCTAGCGGGACGCGTATAGTGGATATATGAATGGGGTGGTGGGGGGTGGGGGTGGGGGGTTGAAGGGGGGGAGGTAATGGGCATTGAAGAAACTTTCGGTTTGAATCTGGCGTATAGCTGCCCGGGCGTCTGCAGCAGAACCTCAATCTATATGGATACGTAGAAACCTACCTATACCTTCCATACCAACGTATAAGGCACTAACGGGTATGGTATATATAGATAGTATAGCTGCAGAGCTTCGAGCAAATTCGCGGTGGTCCAGCAGCCAGGATAGACGCACGGGAGATTGTTTGCGAACTAATCCCAACCGTATAATGGCTTTATTGTATCAACGGGTAACGAGACTTTATGAGATAATAATAACTATAATAATGATAACAACGGCAACAACCAACTTTACATATATATAGAGTAAAAGCAGAAAGCAAAGCAAAATTCAACTCGATCTAGAGCTGCTGTAAGGCGTAGAATTATATATCCCTCTCTTCTCACAACCCGCGTGAAATATATATATATTTTTTTTTTTTCTCGTACCTATTATAATATTCGCGTGTTCCTGAATTTGTGGGAATTTTTGTTCACTTTTTTCTTTTTTTTTTTTTTTTTCTCTGTCTCCTACTCATCCCTCCTGTACCTTTTATCCGCGGAATCGAATGGGAAATATTATAGGTGTATACCTATACCTATACCTATACTCCCTGCGATATCTTATTCACCTTTCAAGATTTTCACCTTTTTGTTCCCGACCACCTCCGCCGTTTTTTTTCTCCCTTATACCCGCAGCTTTCAACCGACATGCATAATGGATACTCCCACGCAATTTTCACCTCTTGGAATAAAAATAAACTCATTATATGTACGTAGGTAAAAAAAAAAAAGAGAAAAGAAAAGGTAAAAAGCATGGTCAATATTTCCTTCGTTCATCCTATATTATACTTATAGAACAATTGGAATTCAGGGAAAACGTTTTTTACTATACATATGGCAGATGGTCGTCGCTGAATTTCTATAATTCGTACTGTAAATTCAGTCGAATTATATCTTTCTTCGTATCGGTTGAGGTAAATTACTTGAATTCAACCGCGGCGTATAGTTAGGTGGTAGTTTTCAAGCAGCTATTATTCAAGCTTACATAAGTTGTTCAGTTGCTTTATAACTTCAGTTGAAATCTAATTGTTCCAACCGCATCGGACGAACGCCCATTTTGTCCGGACTTTGAAGTCAAAGGGTAAATTCCGTCCACACCCTTTAATTATCCGGGGAAGGAGGTGACCCCGTGACCGTTGATTGTTCCTTCCCTCCAATATAATTCAATTCGACTGTAAAACGGGAATGGGGGATGACTTTTTATTTTTTCTTCTTTTTGTTTTTTTGGTACGTGTTTTTAGAATGTTTTGCAGATTGGTTCGATGAAGAGTATATAGATAAATGGGTATAGGGTATGTAGAATCTGTTTTATAGTGTTGTTCATCGTAATGAATGGGAGGATATTATTACTTGTCCGTCAAAATACCTTTGGGATAAACGGGCGACGTATATGTAATAATAGGAATGGAATTAAACAAGGCACTGTTTTATCGTAACTGCAGGTCAACATCATCCCCTGCAGTATTCGCAGCTTTTCATTCAAAACTCTCCCTTGGGATCGCACAAATTGTACGACCCTCAAATTTCATTAGCACCTACACATCACGTGATTTCTCCTGCATTCTCAGAACAACCGCGCCGTACAGTTCTTCATTATTTTACCGCTCGAAATACATTTGTCAGATTATTTATTCATTCGTTTTTTTTTAAAGGTGCTTATCAGTTTTCATCGATGCAAAAAAAAAAAATCTACCCCAGTCGTCGAAAATTGTGTGCGGTGTACCAAAAATTGAAGGATTATATTATTATTTTTTGAAAATTAGAAGATATTTGGAAAATAAATTGGCAAAATTGACTGATCAAAATTTTTGAGCGCGCGCTTGATATCATCGTAATAGCGCGTAAATGAAAATGTATATAGCTTATAGGTATGTTGTACATGTAGCGTATTATAATTTTTGGAGTAGATGTGGTAATTAAACGGATCGGTAAACACGAGCAAAATATCTCAACCATAAATTAATTAGCTGGTTAGGTAATGAAATTCGTTTGGTGTATAGTTGTGTTATTATATATACATATAATGCGTATATAACAGGTGTGTACGTGCAGTACGTTTTATTTATAAATATTATATTATGTACATACATGTCGTATTATAATATAATAGAAAATCCCCGACCCAGGCTATTAGTCGTATTTAGGCATTGTGGACCTCAGCATATGTGGCTTCCACAGCGCGGCAACTAGGGCGCGTAACTAATGAACATCCGGTATTTCGGGTATTTTCGCACTAAATTACCTCGAAACAAATGATTGGGGATGGTCAGAACCGCGCGGCAAATTAGCCAGACGCTAACGTAATACATATACCAACTATGTACTATAACTATATATATATACCTACATATGTACAGAAAACGAACGTCACGTTTCTCCAGCTTCACTTCACTTCGCCACCCCTATTGATAGCTGTCGATCCAAAATCACCTGTGAAGACAAAAAAAAAAACTTTTATCAGATCAAATCACTCCGCAGAAATTACATGTATAGGTATATAACCTATGTAGAAAATGCGAGGGGGTAACCACTCGTTTTTTGGGTCAGAAATGAAGTATTCTTTAAATCGATCGCAGGACATTTTTCCAACGTATTGTGACCTGAGGAACACGAATCTGCAAGCTAAATTGATCTATCTATAAAATTGATCGAGTTATCGCCAATTTATCGCTCTGAAAAGTGGAAAAATGAAGATATCTCGATGGGATTTATTCCTAGCTTAATTTGATCGTCAGATTCGTGTTCCTGAGGTCAAAATACGTCAGAAAAGTGTCATACCATCGCTTTTAAAAATACTTCATTTTTGGCCCAAAAATCGAAAAAATCCAAAGGGGTATACCTTAGATTTTTGTCGATTTTGAGGTCAAAAATCAACATTTTTTTAAATCGATCGCAGGACACTTTTCTGACGTATTTTGACCTCAGGAACACGAATCTGGAAGGTAAATTGATCTATCTATAAAATTAATCGAGTTATCGCCAATTTATCGCTCCGAAAAGTGAAAAAATGAAGATATCTCGATGGGATTTATTCCTAGCTTGCTTTACTTGACGGAATTGTGTTCTTGAGGTCAAGACACATCAAAATGGCCCATCAGCCCTCGAGAAAATGCTTGACATACATAATATAGATGAAATTTTGGTCATCCATACACTTTAAACTATCTGTTCACGGTGTAACGAAAAAAGCAGCGGAACATAAAGAAAAATAGAGTACAGAAAAAAAAGCAGGTGAAGTTGAAAAAGAACAAAAAAAAAAAATTATCGCTGATTTGATGGACAGTAGCTGCCCACGCGGTTCCCCTTGGGTGTTGTTAAATTAATCCGATAAGGGAGTATAATGAATCAGCCGATAACTTAACCTCTAATTTTCCAGATATAGTATAGGTATCTACTTTATGGAGTGGAAGAAAATTAGGGAGGAGGTTATATATAGGTTAGAATTAAAAAATTTCAAAAATAGTTGACACGATCGCGTAGGGGAAAAAGTATAACTTAATCGATAGATTGATATGCAATTGATGGCAAAAAAAAAAATTAATGGGAAAGCTCAAAGTACCATGAGTATTTTTCCAAAAAATTAATCCAATTGATTGTTTTTTCGTGTACAAAATTTTGCGCGCGATGCTCACTCCAAAAATACTCGAAAACCCCTAATGGATTAACTGGAATCGACTGAAAAACTAGAGAAAAAAGAACTGAAGCCATTTTTAACTTTTCCAAAAATATGATCCTCGTGTTACCGATGTGTGTTACTTCGGAAAAAAATGATCCTTCGATCGATCCATCAGAAAAATCAGAAAAATAAAATCGGGACACAAAATTACCTCATATATACCACAGAAGACTGCACGCGATGTATAATATATTATATACCTAATTTATATTGAGTAACCTCGCATCAGTGATTAATTTTTCCGTATAACATACGTGCATATTCGAAAATAGCAACCAAAGAAAAAAAAATACTTTTGGAGGTGGAATGATGTGGTATTACGAAATATGCTATACCTATCGCTAATCGTAATTTCGATAAGAAATTTGAAAATAATCTTTTATTACATAAACTGAAACGGAGTAGATATCCGTGATTATGCATTTACAAAAGGCAACGTATTATGAGAGTCGCGACGTCCAAAGCAATTCTAATCAACTAGCGAACGAAACAAACGAAGGAACGAACGATCGTCGAACTAGGAAGTAAGGAAGGAAGGAAGGAAGTGAGCGCAAGCTTTAGAAACTCGTGTGCTTTTGGTGCAGTTATGTACATATACGTATATATTATACAATTCGCTAAAGAGACTCGTCATCGTCGTTGCTCGTTGTCTGAGCCTGTAAACTTACTACTATTACAATATACTGGAAATAGTACGTAACGTATCTAGTCGCAGTCGCAGTCGTCGTCGTCTTCGTCATCGTCGTCACAGTGCAGAAGACCCTTGTTTGCATATACCAGCTACTCCTCATTACAATTAGAGACTGTGAGCTACGTGTCAATCCCTCAACGTCTAACAAATTCATCAGACCGTTATACGCGAGTATCGAGATACGTACGAATACAATGGTATCGTGCATTTATACTACCTGCCAAAATGAATTTATTTACAGCGAATGAATAAAAGAAAAGAATGAATTTCTCAATCTTCCGCCTGCAGAGACGATTTTAAACGACTCAAAATCCTTGGATTCGATTTAAAAAAGCTCATAAAGCTCGGAAATGCCATTTTTTCTTTTTCTTAATTTTTTTGTTCTTCTAATTTTTGTATTTTAATTTCTCGTAAGATGAACAACTATAGTACGTGCAGTATAACGTACGTGCCTATAGACGCCTATATGAGAGAAAAGTAAAAACAAAAATGGCGGTATGAAGGCAAAAAAATAAAAATAAAAAATAAAAAACGAAAAGGAAAGAAAAAAATCTTCTCGCGTTTGGAAAAAAACTGAAAAAAACCGGGAAAAAATGCAAAATAAACAAAGAAAGAAAGAAAATGTCTGTGAAAGCGAGCCGCGTTAACAAAGAACTTGATCAAACAGAAAGTATAAGAGTACACAAACACAATGGACCGACTTGCAGTTGGAGAACATTAAAAGCGTCGTATACCTATGTTATATAGTAAAGTAACAGCAACTTGTCGTTATACATAAATGAACATGTGCGTATTGAAAATTTGCAAAAGTGGATGTTGGGACACGATAGTTATGTCTGTCGTCGCAGAATAGAGATTAAAGAAACGAAAGAAAGAAGAAGAACAAATAGGTAAAAAAAGGTGGTGCAGAAAATTCAAAGGATGGGGTTGAAGAAAATTACATGAAATGAGTGAATAAAATATATTCTTGCATGGGTCGTCATAGATACCATAAGTAAGTGAAGCGTTATACAGGGTGGGGCAATAACTATTACCACCTCAAATATCTTTGAAACTAAAAGTTATTGCGAAAAATTCTTTCAATAAAAGTTATTCAGTATTGAGGGGGACGTTGTATAGAGACACCGTTTTTTTTGTTAGTGGAGGCGCTCAGGAGATATCAAGGTCATCTTCATTTTTTTAAATGGACTCATATGTTTTTGGTCCCATAGCGTGATAGCGGCTTTTGAGACGAATTCAACGACCTATAACACGAGATCGTTTAAAGTTGTACAAGATCGTTAGTTCATCATTCATACCTTACAAGATATGCTCAAAATGATGGCCATTAGCGTCGATGCAATATTGTAGCCTTCTAATTGCTGACTCGGTCGCACTTCTTATAATGTCAGCATTTATTGCGGCACATGCTGCAATAATTTGTTGTTCCATATTTTGACGCGTAGTTGGTACTTCTTTATAAACAATATTTTTGAAGTATCCCCACAAGAAAAAGTCTAGAGATGTCAAATCTGCCAAGTATCTACACATTATTTGTTTTATTTCTAGGGTGAGAATGATGAATGGACGATCTCGTACGACCTTAAACGACCTCGTGTTATAGGTCGTTGAATTCGTCTCAAAACCCGCTATCACGCTATGGGCCCAAAAACATATGAGTCCATTTGAAAAAATTGAGATGACCTTGATATCTCCTGAGCGCCTCCACTTACAAAAAAATCGGTGTCTCTATACAACGTCCCCCTCAATACTGAATAACTTTTATTGAAAGAATTTTTCGCAATAACTTTTAGTTTCAAAGATATTTGAGGTGGTAATAGTTATTGCCCCACCCTGTATACCTATATGTATACATAAAATATATATGTACATGGATTCTATATGTACATACATTTACTACATGCATATATATATAGATAGTGACTGCAATTCCGCTACTGGGAGAACTTTCATTAATTAATTAAGTAGGTACCTCGTTTTGTAAACATCCTCTGATGTATCTGTACATACATACATATATATATATATAAGCACACAAGCTTTTACATACATAAATATGTAACCCATATATATATATATATATATATATAGCTATATCTATAGTCGCGGTCTAGTCACAGCCGCACCAAAATGTAAATATGCACAAGACAGCAGCTATGACATCTCGTGTGCAGTCGTTTCTTGGAGCTCAGAGAGACTACATTTCAACATATATATATGTATATACCTATACATACATTTAACCACAAGATAACTAACTGACTTCAGGCGATATGCGAAGGTATGTACAGGTATCCGTGTTTAATTAATTGAGGTAAAGTTCCTTCCTTATATACCTACCCGAAGAGAGAGTAACTAACGACATGGTTTTTTTTTCATCACGCTACCCAAATCGACTTTAATCAAATACATAAAAAAATTGTTCAAATTTGTTCATCTGGAATTTTTTTTCCGAATAGAATATTAACGCATATTAACGCAGTTCGAACGCGGACGCAAGTTTTTTTTTGGCCGTATAAAAACGGTGGGCGTAAAAAATAAAGAAGAAAAATGTCGTAACGCAATTTACGAAACTACGATATATAATTCGAATAATAATATTGTCCTTAGAAAGGAAACGGTTGAAGATCGTTGATCTACTATACCCCGCGTTTATGTGGGTAGGATAGATGGGAGAGTTTTCGCCAATTAAGAGCGATACGCAAACAGGGGGGGGTAAAACTTAACGGCAGGTAATGGGAATTTCTGTCTGCACCCGGCTTCTGGAAGGACCGAAGGGATGAGAATGTGAGGGAATTATTGCGCGGCCCTTTGCAGGTTGCAAAACCAACTCCCCTCCACACACCCTATACCTATACGTCCGTCTCTCTTTCTCTCTCCCTTGAACGAGTGATACGCCGGCACTCTCTAACTTTAGCAAACGATAGCAGGACGGTAGATATTAACTGGGTAGAAACTTCTAGCCAATTTCATCACCGGAAACTGACGATCCAGTGATTGTGGCTTCAACTGCTGCTGCTGCTGCTTAAGCTTATATACCGGAAGTAGAAACGACGGTGATATGGTAACTCGTATTACGACCCCGTTATACCGCGTGCGTGAAATGAAATCGCATAATCCGAGCAACGCGATTCGAATATAACGTGACTTGATTTTTTTTCCCCCATTTTCTTAGATTCGTTTTAGAAGTCGACTGAATTTCTGCAGGAAAAATGCCCAAGAAATGCACGGCTCTGATATTTCGAGTATAGGAAATTAAGGGTTCGTTGGTTATGATTCGTCAGCCAAACGCGGGTGTCCAAACACACAGCAGTTGGTATCCAGACTTTAAAACTGCAGCGTAATGGTTTGCAAATACCTTCGCTATGGTTTGACTGATTCGGCTATATTATACATATATACATATATATAGGAGAGAAAGAGAAACAGAGTTGGAAGAAGCGGGTGGAACTGAACTTTTCAAGGAAGTTGAGCTTAGAATATATATATACATACCTCTACCAACTTGCCTAGAGTTTTAGGATCCAGAGAGAGAGGAGATTGAGTCTGAACTCCAAAAGCTAAGTCTTATACTTCTCGTTTCAGGTGATTTCGTCCTGCGTGTATTTCATGCACCTTTTCCCTCCTCCCCCCTCCTCCATCTCTCTCTCGCTCTATCTTTTTTTTTTTTTGGTACTCTCTCTCGGTAAATCGTGAACAGGAAGTTGTGCAGCCCATCAGCATTGCGAGAAGCTAAGAAAATCGTGGAAAACTTTACCCAACGAAAATCTTCGCGAGTCAAAGTCGCGGGTCCTTTTCAAGGATGCCGCGTATCCTTGATCTTGTACTTTGATCTTTTTAACCAACTGATGTGGCTGAAATTAGGTATACAATTCTTCGTCCCTACGTCTTCTTCTTCTTCTTCTTCTCATTTCCTCACTTTTAAAGGTGATGAAGATCGAAATTATGTATTTTATTCTTTTTTCTTTTATTTCTTTCGCTCTCTGCACACGACGACTCGATTCATCATGAGTTCTGCCGGATAATCAACGATCTCTATGTGAAAGACGGTTTATTCGGTTCGGTTTTTTTTTTTTTCGTCAACTATCAACCCTTAGCTAAAATAACATTCCGCCTTTCTCAACCTTTCTCTGTAGCCTTCGCGCATTGACTAAAGAAAGCTAAAACCAACCCCCCTATATTATGGCTGTAAATCTTACGCGAAGAAGACGGCAAGTCTTGCCGCCCTTCCTGTAGGAACTAATCGAAATACCCGAGAAACTAGAGATAGTATTTCTCTTATTGTTAGTTTAAGCACAAAGTAGCTACACAAACTCACCCTTTTTTAACTTGCTTTCCTTCTTATCATTCAATTTTCCAAAATCTATAAAACCATCCCCTTATTCTTCTTTTCCTTCTTTTTTTTGTTAATTGATCATTCAAAAATCAAGGTCATCTTAATTGTTGTGGATTTTCTTCGGAGTTACAAAAAAACGGAGGACCGAACGAAGAAACAAGAAAGTGAAAAAGCAACGAAAAAAAAAAAGAAAAGAAAATGAAAAATCTATTACGTTGTAACGTTAGTGTAGGGGTGGGCAAAGGGTTGATTTATGCCGGTAGTTCTCTTTCGCACCCTTGAACGATGTAGATATATGCGTCGTTATTATTTCTATATCTCACGGGGTTCTGCATGGGTACCGAAAAGACTAAAGTCTGATATTTTTGGAAACGGAAAACCATGCCCTTGAAATTGTCAGAATCTTTTTTTTGTTTTTTTTACAACACACCTTGCAATATCTCAACGTTTCTTAAACCCATAGTATTTCTTAGCTCATTTCTCCGATTCTTGTCTTCCAAAGATATTTCATCGAACAAAAGTAAAAAAAAAACAGTATCAATAAATTAATGGGAAAGAAACGCGCATTAAAAAGAATCCCTCGGTGTATTCGGTACTTCCGGTTTCTTTTCTGCCCCAGGAACAGGAGTCCCGTTTCTCGACTATTCTTTAAATTTTCATTCTTTGTTCAGCCGAATCCACATCCTACTTACATAATAACCACAGCGATATTTCTTTCCCTTTTCTTCACTTTTTTTACTGTATATCATTTTATCATTTTCTATTGCTAATTCTATTGTTCTTTCTTTTTTCGAATAGAATGTGAACGATTTTTCAAAATGACACGAAGAGTCGATACACAAAAAAAAGCAAAAAAAAACAAACTATTCATATCAATTTTTCACGTTTTTTATCGCGTATGTATGGTAAAAGAGAAATTCAAATCATTCAACTCGATAAAGTTTTCTTCAACTTCTTTTATTTGCTCGAGATATTATTCTTCGTTCCTTCAGAACCGGGAGGAAAGGGGAGGTTGGACGTATACATATATAAAAATGTGAATGCTATAGGAAAAGTTAGGGATCTTAGCAATTTTGATTCGGACTTCTGCAGGAAGAGACAGAGCGATTTACTTATTTTTCTATCTTACTTTTTCCTGTTTCAACTGCGCCATTAGTCTTTAGAGACGTTATAGTTTGTCACCGGGTACAATGTATAAACGGAACATGACGACGGTGAGAATAGCTACCCTGTCATCCCCTTCTTTGCTTTAGCTGCTGACTTACACAAATAAATAAATAAATATATAGACGGACCGTCCGCCTCTCGGTCCGCCTACCACTGTGCGAAAGAAAGGAAAAATGATAAAAGAGAGTAAAAAAAAAAAGAAAGAAAAAGGAAAAAGGAAAAATAAGAGAGAAGGGAAAAAAGAGCTTGCGCCGCTGTTACTGGTGCGGTAAAGAGAACTCTGTATTATATTTCATTGTTTAGTTTTTCTTCGGGTTATACGGATTTCTTTTGTGGTCGTTATCGCGTTGTTATCATTTCGTTATCCGTTGGTTGATGCCAATTATCTCCCTGCAGAGTCGCATCAGATCCGTTCTCTGCAGTGGTAGCAGGGGTACCACCCTGCCATTCGGCTTTCGTTCCGTTCCTTCCCCCTTTTCCCTCCACCATTTTCATCTCCTTTTCTTCTCTTGCTTGCACCTACGATGCTCTTCCTCTCCCGGATGATTTCCCCCTCTTTTTCCCTCTTTAGTCGTCTCCCTGCGCAGCCTTCCATATTCCCTACAATAGAAATCACCCGCAGACCTCGAGCCAAACAATACCCACCCAAGGTTTCACAACCTACCAACCCCTAACGCTTTGCTTTTCACCGGGAAAACTCTTGTCGTCCAAGAATATAACCAAGACCCTATACTGTACCATATATACTATAATATTGCACACTACTTTGATTCTTACTACCTGCCCGGTAACGTGCAGGCATGTATACCAACAGAGTGGGGAAAAAAAAGGCTCAACTTATTTCGCCAACGAAGATTTTTGCAGGAATTTGTCTTTTGTACCGTTAATTTTTTTGTTCTCTCTCTCTCTCTCCTTTTTTCACCCGCTACACTTGACCAAAATATATACCAACCCGCGCATGTTTCGATTCAAACCTGACAATAATTCTTTCTTTTTTTCTTTTTTCTTCCTTTATTTCTTTTATTACAACTCCTTCAACCGCGAGCTGGTTTTATTTTTATACGTACTACACAGCACAAACCCCTACTCGCAGATTCTGACTAACGACTTAACACCGTTTCGCCGGTGGTGGTGGAAAGCTCTTGGCAAGAAAAATGAAAATTCAAAAGGAAAAATATTTCTTTTTTCCTCTTTTTGATGAAATTATCTTTTCGGGATTATAAACTTTGGAAGTCAATCGAAGGATCACTGGAGATTACATTTATACGGATGAGATCGTGCAGTGATTTTATTTTTTCTCTACACTTTTTTATTTCTTCACAAGTCACATTCGTACACCGAAGCATTGAGGTTCGGTTCGCCGTTTATATGCATGTAGTAAAACTGCAGATGAAAAAAGAAAAATTAAAAAAAGAAAAAGAAAATTTTCTCATTCACTTTTTTTCTCAGACCGTAAAAGGTGAAGGTAGCAGTTGGCCGTGTACAAATCTACTTGAAAACTGCCAGAGTTTGGAAATTCTAATAGAAAAATAAATACCCAAAGTTTTTACGAACCCGGCTCTAAATCTCGCGGCAAGTTATGGGCAGCTACATGGACCCCGGTATTAATCTTAGTCTTAAAAACGAACTATTTTTTTTTTTTTTGTTTCCACAACTCAACTTTCGACGGTTATATGGTTTGTGTGTGTATAGCTGTACACAGTAAATGGAATATCTGTACATATGTATATATACCATATACCCATAAAAATGTGCGAAACCATGTAGTATATAGACAAAAAAAGTCTAAAACGAAACTAAGAAACAAATGGAAAGTAAAGCCTGGTTAAGACGTTGCAAAAACTGGTGGCATAAATAAAATATGCTGAATTCGTAAGAGCAGAAAATATCCGAAATTCGGTGGAAAAAAAGTTTAAGAATAGTGACGATTTGGAAAGACTTGATCTCGTTTTCTTATACGTATAGACCTACGTATGATAAATTTTTGCACAGATAGGCTAAATCTCATCTTTTCTTCAAACTTTGGCCAAAAGATAAAAATAAGAAGTAAAAGAGAAGTGTAAAAAAAAAAAAGAAAAGAAAGAAAAAAAATCAAATGAAAAGAACTGCGGAGGGAGACAAAGTATAAGAGCTGGCACAAAAAAAAATATATATATTAGACTGAAAAAAAGAAAGTTAAAAAACTTTTATGCTGTATTGAATTTTGATTTGATACTGCGAAGGCTTTTATATATACGACAGGCGAGGGACGATCTATCTTTTTTTCTTTTTCTTTTATTTTTTCGTTTTTTTTTTTTTCTTTGTATATCTAGAGATGGGTATCGTCGGACTTTACTCTCCTGTCGCGACCCAATAGCCCCCATTTTCCACTCATCCCCTTGAAATGGAGGTATAGAGGAGCTTCCGATACTCACAGTTTTTCTCCCCCTTATAACTTTCTGACTTCCCAAAGGATCAACGACGATGGAACGATATCGCGATATCGTCGACGTATATATTTATTCTATTTTATGTATGTGTACATTCGATGGTCGTACACCTACTTTAGATTTTATCGAGTCTATTTTACACATACATACATGTATATGTAATGTCAAACAATTGTGTGGGAAATTATTAATTATTTATGACAACGAATTTTTGGTATACGATAATGACCGTTTCGCTCCTTCCTTTTTTCATTTCAGCTGATAACTTGCCCCCTGGATTTCCGATGATAACGCAAGCCCCGACAACGAAAGTTGTCGAAATTGGACACAACGCTGTTCTGTCATGTGCAGCGGTCGGATCACCAAGACCTATTATTTCCTGGGTGCGTAACATGATGCCAATTGATACGAGCAACGCCCGATACACCGTACTGGACACTGGTGAGTTTTTCTATTCATTTTCTATTTCAAATATAATTATTCATTGTATATTTTTCATTTTTTACTTTTCTTTTATTTCACATTTATTCATTCAATTTTATAGCGATATAGTACCTATGGCTATATTACGTCTCTGCACATATTGAAATACAAACTATTTCCAACTTTCTCTGATATATTTCATAACAAAATCAAATACAATATCATATATACCTACCTACCTACGTATATATATAAATGCTCTGCTCGGCGATTGGAAAACAAAACTCACTTGTTTTGCGAGTACATTTTTTTTTATTTTTTCCAAACAATATCGCGTGATTTTTATTTTGTTCATAAACTCAAAAAAAAAAAAAAAAAAAGATAAAGAAAGAAGAAAAATTGCGTATATAAATTGTGTGTAAGTTAGTTATAATGCAAAAAAAATAAAAAAATGAAGCATTAGGTATATGTATGTATAGCTATCTACAACTTCCACTTTAGATATTTCCTCTTGATCGTCGTTCTTCATCGATAAATTGATTTTCATTTCAGGTCGTTAGCGCGAGTTACATTTGTATATAGATATTTGCATTATTCATTGTAAATATCGTTCGATAAACCATTACCACTATTACCCCTTGAATTATCGAACGATTTCACGTTACCAGCGTTGGAATTTATTTATTATCATCATTATTTATTTTCCCTCTCTATCTCTCTTTCTCAGTCTCCCTTCTCGCGAACGCACCCCTCCATCACCCTCTTTTTTTTCTCCTTGAGAAAGAAAAAAAGAAGAAGAAAAAAAAAGGAATAAGAATCCGACGCCCCGGGCTTATTGACAGACGGGTGACAATCAGCTCAGTTGAGAAAGCTTTTTTCAAACCTCGGGAAAACGCCTTTTCTGTGTACACAAAATAACATTTTTAAGAGTACCTGGAAATATGTATTATACATATATAAACTACATATATACGGAATCTAATTTTCATCCAGCCCGCAGCATATTTTCCGAGACAAGAAAATCAAAAAATTTCCTGTAATTCATTATTGCAGTAGTATATCATTTTCTTCATTTTTTTCCCCTCTTCATGGAAGCTAAAACTACCCACATTTTCATACATATTATGCTACTGGTAGATAAAAATAAAAAAGCACTCTTCGTTTATGTAAATCAAAAAAGTTCGTTTGGTTAGCTTTAACGTTTGCCCTTAGAACGGGGGGGCGATTTGGATTTAAGGTTAAGAAAATTACGAAAATTCGACTCGACTTTTGTTGAAAAGGTATTCGAAGTTGCAGAATCGCGAGAAGAGCAATATAGATATCCTTTCGGGTATAGCGAGATAGATAGATATATACATAAATACAATGTGTATATAGAGTAGTTTCCGTTTTCCTTGGGGGTCTCGCTTTGGAAGGCGAGACAACATTTTTCGAATTTCCTTTCGCTCGAATGTACTTATACCTCAGGAGTCAGAGTTACTCTTCGTTCTTAGGTGGTGTGTTGGGTGTATATCAGGTTTCAAAGAATGCTAGCAGCGAATATACCGACGACCGTCGCGACGCGTCCGCGTCGGTACAGCGAGACTTCTGCAAGCTCGGTAGCCGTGAGGAGAAAACGAAAGAAAATGAAACAAAAAAAAAAGCCTGGATCAAAAGTAGGGGGTGTTGAAAAAAGAAACAAGAAAAATAGATAGAGAGAGAGAGAAGTGTAAACAGGATGACGTGGGAGAAGAGAAAACTCGACTGTATAGAAAAGTATTATAAGAGAGACAGTTTTCTTCGGGGGCTAGATATGTTGGAAAAGAAAATTCTACTCCCCCTTTCTATAAGTCAGAATTTTCCAGCAGTATTTTCACTCTTATATACGAGCGTGTGCATGTAAGAGTTTCGAACCTTCTCAGTTTTCTATATACTATTTGTCGTCTCCTACTTCTTCCATGGTACACCAGAAGCTGAAGGAAATAGATCCACTTTTACGCCCCCCTCCCCTGCCCTTCTTGGGTACATATAAACCTTGAATATCCTCTGTGTTATCTACTATACATACATAATATCCAACATTTATATACTCTAGGTACTGCAACCTTCGCGCAGTTACTTTTTTAGTCCTCTCTTCATCTTCTTCGGCAACCTTTGCCTTCGTATATACGGCATACGCAGAAAGTATCCTGCAGGATACACGTTACCTCCTGTAGGATAAAAAGTATATATATAAATACACATACATAACTAATATATGCATAGCGGTAAATATGTATTTCTTACCTATAAAATTCATAACGACGAGATGCAAAAACACCCCCATCTCTTTTTTTCATTTTTCAACTACTGCACTACTACTACCTTGTGAAGAAAAAAATTTCTTCTTCTTTTTCTTTTCTATTTTATTGTTTTTTCTTTTTCATTTATTAATTTTATTTTATTTTACTTCAAGATACGAAGGAATCGATATTGTTTGTCAGATACAGATATCTGTATATAAATATTATATCGTTCACGAAGCACGGTTGTAATATTTTTTGTTAACAAAAAAAAACCATGATATATATATTTATTAAATTATTGAAGGGGATCTCATACAAAATGTATTACGCATCGCAATATACTGTCGTGTATAAAAGTCACGCGTTGATATACGAGACGTGCGTGAAAACAACTTTGAAAAACGCAACAAAAAAAAAAGAAAAGAAATTAAAAAATATTCCACCAACTTTAACTTATTGTAAAAAAAAAAAAAAATAAAAAAAAAAACAAAGCTCTGTACGTATACAGTAAAAAGGTTCTAAGCTCCTATATTCTACTTTCTTTTTTTTTTCAATTCAGAATTTGACTTATATTCACATGGATTTATTATTCAGAACTTTATCATTTCTCTTCTTTTGCTTTTGCTTTTTTGGAGTATAATTCTTTCGACTATTTTCTGAGAAAAGCGCTAGAGAAAACTGTACCGCAGAGTGGTTACACCCCCTCTAGACTTCATTAGCATTGATTTTCATGTAAAAACCGACCTACTTTCAGGTAAAAGAAACGCTTCTTTTACCCTCATATAATTTTCTTCTATATATGTATATTCTCTTTCTCTCTATATCTTTTTTTTTTCTTATCCATTGTGATTATTTTTTCATTTTATTTTATTTCATTTCTTTGGTATAATTTTGTTTTTTTCTCTGTTTTCTCTCTTAAATATTTTTATTCAACTAAATTTTACATAATACCACTATTATATATTTACATATTATTAGGTCGGCCTATATACCTCTGATATATATACATACATACCGACTCTGCAGCACGCATAGGTTTTGTTTGACGACTAGCATATAATTCTTTCGTTTTTTTCCAAATATCGTAATAAGAAAAAATACTCGTCTATATCGAATATACGTGAATTTTTTTTTTGTTTTATTATTTTATTTTATTAATTCTATATAGTAATTCGTCGTTGAACGAGAAGAATAAATTAAAAAGAAATGTGTTTTGAGGATATATATATTTTTTTATTTTGTTCTCGAAAGAATGAAAAAAAAAAAAAGGTGGAGATGATAAGAAAATAAAATAAATACCTGTATTTTCATAGGGAAAAAAGGGGGTTGTTTTACAGTCTTGATTAGTGAGGTGTGATAACGTCAGGAGTTATTATAATTGTTGACTAGGTTATATACATATGTATACACTCATGTATTCGTATATATAGAATATAAGTACATCTATATGAGTTTTTAGACGTTTTGATCCGCTCGGCAATAATTTTTCGCATCTGATCAAAGTTGGGTATACAACATACGATTATAGTATTGTAGGTATAAAATTATATGCCATACCTCATGATATTACGTATATATACACATAGGTATTAACCACCCCATCAGGTGTACACCGGCAAACCACCAGATCTTTGATAATAAATACGTGGCGAGGGAGAAAGGGGGTGGTAATAATCTTGCTGAAGAAACACGCACGATGAATGCCTCGTTTAATACATATATAATACCTATACAGCATTTATTATATAACATGAAAATATGCCCACATACACGTCATTTTTTATGATCAAACCAACTCAAACAGTACGGACCGAATCTTCCACGTATAAAAATGCACCGGTTACCGTCTTAGTTTAAATATAAACTCCGAAGCTCGTAAAATATTATCCCATTAAGCTCCAACTTAGACGCATCAAAACCAACCCACCCCCTTACATTCAATTTTTTTTTCTTTCAATTTCTACCCACAGCCCGTTCTATGGTGAAATTTTGTTAGTTCCGTTCAACTTAGAGAAAGTCTATGGCTGTTCTCCTCTGTTTCTTTTTTTTTCTTTTTTTTTTACTCTCTTCCTTGGGGGCCATTAGCCGACCTCCTCATTTCTTCTCCTGTGCCTTAAAGCTTTTCCATCGTATCCCCTGCAAACGATGCTTTCTAACCTACTACCACCATAGTTCTACTACTACGTACACACCCCCCTCACCATACCCTTGGGACTGACTTATGACGGTACCAGGTGAGTTACCAGCTGACGGAATTAAAGGAACGAGACGCTAAGGAGAGCCCGGATTTGCTGCACCGGGATCTTTCCTTTTGGTTCTTACGATTTTTACAATCTTAATTTTTGAAATGAATAATTTGCCGTCGAGATTGTTTTAGTTGTTCTTTCTTTTTTCTATTTAATTTAATTTCATTTCAAATATGACCCAATTAAGGAGCACCCTTATAAGGTATTATATGTGTATCGTATTGTGCTGTATGAGTTATTAAGTTGGGGGCTTACGGGGCGTTACGACTTACGAGGTAAGCACTCCATCACATTGCGAACAAAGTCGCACCATACCACACTATCATTGTAGATCAGAATACATAATGTTAGCTGTGGGGGTTGGTAGTTACCGCTGATACCGTTTCCTAAGTCCCAAGTATAATTTGCCGTGACTTTGTACTAATGTAATGACTCTCTCCTCCCTCTCTCTCGCTCATTTATTTATTGTAGTTTTTATTATTTCATGCCTACGTGTACGTGTGTGTGTGTGTGTGTTTTTTTCTCTTTCTCTAGAAACAGGACCATTATATTCTAATTAGAGAAATAATTAAGTCGCAATTAGTAACCTGACGTTCTATATACATATATACGTCATAAATAATTAATGACGAAACACCCAACGCGTTTTTCGAAGAAGGGGTTAGTAAGTAAGTATTATACCAGCTAATATATTATACGCAACACCTTACATCGTTATTGAAATATACGATGTAAACTGCTGCACAGTTCTTTTTTTATCAGAAGAAATTTTTCTTCGGACCAGAAGACCCCCCTAAAAAACCTCCGAACTTCAACGTTTTTTGCTTCAGGAATAAAAATCGACGATCAAATTTGATAAGGATAAAAATTTGAAAAAAAAACACATCGATGCTGACAAATTGTACCTGGAAATTTTTATAGAATCTTTTTTTTTTGGTGCTTTTTTGGATAAGGGGGAAAAAAAGGGATGGTGAAGAGCTGGGTTAAGAGGGAGCAATATCTCGGTTTACAGATTGTCTTCGACGAGACCTGAGTAATTGAATGAACGTATACTTCCTCGGTATATTGGTATAGGTATGCGGGGAGATTTTTGGTACTCAAAAGCTTGCTTTTACCGTTTGAGTGATAAAACACGAAATTCCGAAGGGCGTCAATAACTCGTTTCAACTTAATCCCCTTATTAGCCCTTTCAATCTTCCTTCTTTTCGAATTCTCTTTCTCTTTCGCTCTTGTTCATCTTTGGTTTTTTTTTCTGCTTTTTTTTTTATTTCCCCAGCTTTTTTTTTCTCATTCTGTTCGATGAGATGTCTGAAAGAAAAAAAGGGTGACGAAAAAGAGAAAGCTTGGTTTAAAAAAAAAAGAAAAAAAAAATCAGCCATATCAAATAGAAGGGAAAAATATAGATGGGAAAAAAAAAAACCTCTCACCCTTAAAGCCCATGAAAAAAAGAAAACCGAAAACCCTCTTCCTACTTGTGTGTGATCCGATTAACGTTTTAACCAACTCGATTTCTGAAGATTTTCCTTTTTTTTTTTCCTCAACCCATTAACTTCAAGGTCTTACGTCTCCGAAAAAAAAAAAAGTGAAGTAAAATGAAAATGAAAAAACGGACACCTCGTATTTAACGATGAGATAAAAACTCGACGAAAGTTACTCAACGTCACAACGGATATCTGAACGATATATCTACTTCTTTTTTTTGTTTTTTTTCCAAAGCAATATTTTTTGACGTGGTAATCGCCGAGCTTTTGAGCAGGGAGTGTAATGTCTATACATATAGTGTTGGAAAAAGGTTTAAAACTTTTTAGATAGAAGAACAAAAAAAATCAAAAAATAGAAAATATGTATAAACTGAATAAAAAATTGAACTTACACTAATTTCAGGAGCTCTTCAAATAACGGCATCGGAAGTTGACGATCAGGGTAAATACGAGTGCGTGGCGAATAATTCGGTTGGAACGGAATATTCGAAAGCTACACTGTTTTATGTAAAAGGTACGTAAGAAAACTAACTTTATAGCCGTCTCCGATGTGTATAAAGGACATTTAGTAAATACAAAGCTGATATTTTTTTTTCACCGATTTTTCATACAGTACGACGTGTTGTTCCGCAATTTTCGATACCGCCACCCCCCTTGAACGAGGTGGTACTCGGTGCTTCCCTTAACATAACGTGCGTCGCATTCGGGGCACCGATGCCATTTGTAAAATGGCGAAAGGATCCATCGACCGATATTACTCCGGAAGATAAACTGCCGATTGGAAGAAATGTCCTTCAATTAACCGATATTCAGGAGAGCTCAAACTACACCTGCATCGCCGCAAGCGAGCTGGGAATCATCGAGGCTGGAACAATGGTCAAAGTTCAATGTGGGTTGATTTCTATACGAACCCCCAAAAAACAAAAATACCCTTGCGTAGATTCCTCTCGAAATTTTACAATTCTTAAAAAAAAACTCTCATGAAAACCCTGCAAATTTTTTTTCTATCTTGATTATCTTTCAAAGTTTCACAGTGATTTAGAAATTTACGAATGTCTTCGGTGTTTTTTTGGTTTTTATTCAATTTTATTCCATTCAGCTCTGCCTTGGCCGCCTGAAAATATTCAGGTGTCGGACATCACCGCTACCTCGGTAAAGCTTACCTGGTCTTACAAGGGTCCCGACGAATTGCAGTATTACGTTATAAGGCATAAACCGAAACAAACGAATCAAGCCTATTCGGAAATATCAGGAATAACGACTATGTACTATCACGTGAGAAGTCTCAGTCCATTTACCGAATATGAACTGATCGTTATCGCCGTCAATCATCTCGGACGTGGTCCCCCAAGTGCACCTGCTGTAGTAACGACCGGTGAAACAAGTCAGTATTCATTTTATTTTCCATTCACAAAATACACATAGTTATTATAATTATCATTTTCTAGTTCGACGTATCGTCGTTCGTTTGATTTTTTGATTTTTTTATTTTTTATTCGACTAAAAAAAAAAGTATGAACAATTTTTTTTTCATCATCACGTTACACTTTGGTAGATAAATTTCTCTTTACCTATCCATACACAGATGTGCATGAAAATCTATATCTGTGACAAATTACATTTTCGATTTATATACTCCCTATGTACGTACACGTACATGGTTTACCTATAAACTAAAAGCCACCCTCCCCCCCCCCCTTCTTCACCCATGTGTTCATTTTATATTTATATTTGCACAACGATCACCGCAACGAATCAGCATTTGAAGTAACATTAATTATGACCATATATTATGTGCGATTTTGTATACATGAATCCTCGTAGGTTCAACTATATATATTTATACATATTATGCGAACATCGTATGTGCGAAATAAATTCAGATCTACGTACAGTAATCGAATACTTTAGAAACAATGATCACGTATTTGTAATTCCGAAGACACTTGGATACATCGGATGAGTAAAAAGAATTTCTTACTTTCTTCATCATATGCGCTCATCTCACATATAATAGGATCTTGATAAATTAATCGTATTGTATACGTTACGTTATTTCTTTTGATCTTAGTTTTTGCTTTTCCTTTGACAGAATGCGACAATTTTATCTACACGTGAACAGCGAATTGACGTATAAAAATCCGATGCGTAGACAAAAAATATTTTAGTTTTTGCACCTAGTCGTAGATTTTTTTTGCACCAAGAAGAAATTTTTTTTTTCTTTCTACTTATTACAATGAATAAGATACGAAAAAGATGAAACGAAAATAGTTTTTGTACAATTTTTTGAGGGAAATTTGACATTTTTTTCATGCTGTCCTTGGTCTCGGTCCGATCGCTTTACGGCCTTGGACACTTTGATTCATGTAAGTCTCATAAGAATTTTTACTATCCCTCATGTCTTGATTGAATAAATCTCTGTGTCGCACAATGTACTTTAATTTAATTGTGTTTTTTTTTTTATTGAAGAAAAGAAAAAGAAAGGAAAGTTTCCTTCGATTGGATTCAAATGATATATACACACCCTTAGTTATTTCTTTATTCTCAATAAATGTTTTCACGAAATCTTTTATTAATTTTTTTTTTTTTTTTTTCATGTGCAAACTGTTCGTTTTTCATAAAGAACGTTTGATATTAAGACATGAATTAATGATTTCTAAATAAAAAAGAAAAAAAACACATTTATCGATTTCTAGCGCACTTTAATATAATATCCATATAATTAGTTATAGTGCATATTTATCACAATATTACTTAGATACAAAAAAAAAATAATATACCTGCCTCGTTATACATGTGAGAAATTACTTTTCAAACGTAAATAGTAATCGATTTTATTTTTATATTTGCCATTACCATAGCGGAATCCACATATGGAGGTGCCAGTAAGTAATCACGTAATAAGAGTGCAGTAGAATAAAAAAAAAAAAAAAAAAAACTTTAGATCTACATAAAATTCACCACTATAAATATATTTATCGGTATACTTTTCACCCTTTCACTATGAAATCGAGATCGATTCGATCGATGTAAAATCCATCTCATCTCTATGCATAGAATATGATCGAAGTAGATTGTAATAGACGGTGTAAATTACGATCGGCGTAACTTTTTTCGGTGATGGTTTACAATCACGTTTTAGTGTGACTAACCAAAGTTACTCTGAGTTAGAAAAATAACGAGAGAATAACGTCCGTGATTTTTCAAATTTCTAGAACCGGGAACTGCTCCGCGAAATGTTCAGGTGCGGCCTCTGAGCTCAAGCACGATGGTCATTCAGTGGGATGAGCCCGAGACACCAAATGGTCAAGTGACGGTGAGTCTTTGAGTTCCTTTCGTCGGTAAAAGTCGATTCCGGAGTTGATAAACTAATCGGAAAATGAAACCGACGTGTTTTCAGGGGTACAAAGTTTACTACACTACGGATGCTAACCAAGGAATGGCTTCGTGGCTCTCCCAAATGGTAGACAACAATCAGTTGACTACAATTTCTGACCTGACACCTCATACGATTTACACGATTCGGGTCCAAGCATTGACGAGCGTTGGTCCAGGACCCCTTAGCCTTCCGGTTCAGGTTAAGACCCAACAAGGTGTACCGAGTCAGCCCAATATGTTGAGAGCGACCGAAATAGGGGAGACTAGCGTTAAACTCCAATGGAGTAAGCCTGCTCATAGCGGTGAAAATATCCTAAGCTATGAGTTGTATTGGAACGATACGTACGCAAATGTGAGTCCCAGGGAGAAGAGAAAAAAAAAGAACAAACAAGGAAAACATCGCTACGATTATTCTCATCTTCTTTAAATTTTTTTTTACATCCGCAGGAAAAGCACCAGCGTAGAATACCAATAGTTGAAAATTTCACCCTAACAGGGTTGTACCCAAACACACTTTACTACGTATGGTTGGCGGCTCGAAGTCAGAGAGGCGAAGGTGCCACGACTAGTCCTTATCCAGTTCGGACAAATCAGTACGGTAAGCTATTGAAAATCAACGAACCATGCTGCGAGGAGTGCCAATTAAAGCTTACGATCCGTTCCTTATAAAAATCTAATCCTAGGCTTGAAACTATTTTCGAGTTTTTCTTCGATTTCATTTTTATAAGGGGACGGATTTTCGTAGGCGGCACAACAGGTAGGAGACACCCGCTAGACGCTCCCGCAAGTAGCGTAAGCTACATGTAAAATTGAAGCTATGAAGTTAGTTAAATATCGCATTGAGAGGAAAAAGAAATCTTGTATATTTAAAAAAAAAGAAAAAAACAAGTTTCAAAGAGGGGGAAAAAAAAAATAGGACAACGATTAAGAGAAGAGAAGAGAAACGAAAAGGCAAAAAAAAAAAAGCCAGTGTGGGAGAGTGAGAATGATTGCATGTGTTGCAACAACGTTTTTGGATGCCACTTTATATATATATACGTATAAACAATATATATAAATTGCACTATGCACTGCATTGAATATATGTGTGCATTTTGGGCACCTTTTTATAATTATTATTATTACCTATATACATAAATATCGATAAATCATTATTTAGGTCCGCTCCTTTATATTGGACTTCTTTCGTTTTAAACAACTGAATAACTATCTCTTATATATCGTACGACATTTTATAGATTTCGAATACCCAGGTAAAACTTTTGCTAATAATGTGTATCTTGGAACTGTTCAAGGATCATATATTTTTCAGTATTTATTATTTTAACAGAAATCCTTCGCATCACTGAAATCTATATTTCTTTTTTTCTCTAATTATTTCCGTTACGTTCCAATCATTATTAACCGGTTTGGTAGCCACTGTTGATTCTTGGATATATTGTAAAAAAAAAAAAAATTACGGGGGTTTATTCTTTATTTCGGATGTACGTAACAAAATTATGGGGCAGTTGAAACAGAAAATTTTGTCTTTTTCGTTTCTCAAACGAATTTTTGGAGATAATTATTTTCGTATCGCGTGTTTCAAAAATGATCAGTGTCTACCATACGAAATCCTGGAATCCCAATTTTTTGTTTTGTCTTCCTTAAAACTGAGTGTTGTACAGTCCCCGGTGCACCGCCACGCAATGTAACCGGACGAGCGGTCAGCCCAACCGCAATTTTGGTCACTTGGGATCCGCCTCCGGCAGACAGGTCGAATGGAAGAATAGCCTACTACAAGCTTTTTGTCGTGGAAAGTGAGAGATCCGACTCCGAGGCGTCCGTTATCAAATTGAACACCACAAGCTTCGTTATGGACGAACTTAAAAAATGGACAACCTATCGGATCTGGGTTTTGGCGGGCACCAGTGTTGGTGATGGACCCCCAAGCTATCCCACTACCGTCCGCACCCATGAAGATGGTATGTAAATACGATCAAACCATTTTCTGTTTACCCAACGCACCCGAAAAGTTTGGTATTCAAAATATTCCCGTCGCCCATTTCGTCCAAGTTTTCTCTTCTCATTTTTCTTTTTTTATTTCGATTCGTCAGTGCGTACCGGGAACGAGTAATTTTTCAAACGGTCGTCATTTTTCATCCCTTGTAAAAATTTCGATGATGACTAGATTTTCGATTTTATTTTTTACCGCGGTAAAAACTGTCGTTTTTTTCATTTCCCAGGCTTGTGAAATTGGTCTGAATATTTTGTACACCATACTTTACGGTTGTCGATATAAAACATTTCTGAAAATCGATATAATATTCCCATGACATCATCAAGTATCATTATACATAATTATAAAAGACCCAAAAATATAAAAGCCCGCCAACAAATCAAGTCAAAGAGAAAAAAACGAAATACATTGCGCGTTTATGTGCGGGATACCAAATGATATGCCAAATAACGATTAATTATATTTTAAATTTCAGATTTCGCTATCGCTCTTCAACCTACTCTCCCTCAATCTCAATCGACCAACCAATCCTGATTTATTTGAATCAGTTGATACATCACTACTACATTTTTACACTGTTTCTTTTCTTTTTTCTTTTTTTCTCTTTTTCTTTGGGGTTTTTTTCAATCGCTACAGATATTGTTACATATCTAAATATATTTCAGAATTTTCTTCACTATACATTGCAAACGTTGATCGGAAAATTTCAATTATTTTTAAAAAAGAAACAGAGAAGAAATTATAAATTATGATACACTTTTGATTTTGACATTGAATATATATATATATTTTTTTTCTTCATACGATAATTCATTATTAGAATCTTTTACTTTCTTATATTTTTCATTCTTATATTCTTATCTTTATATTTCGATAATCTTACTTTTTGGCCATATCGTGGTATATTTGCACTACTCGATATGCAATTGGATTTTTACTCACACTTTTGCACGTTTGCAAGTGCTCGAGTATTTTTGTCGAAGAAAATCAAAAGTAACGAGCTAACTAAAAAAAAAAAAAGAAAGATTTGTACAAATTTTTGAAATGAGAAATCAAAAAAAAAAGAATATTGATTTTCCATTCGGTCTACCGATGAATCATATGTATGTATATCGGAACATACAAATTTACAATTCTTGAACGTTGGCCGTATTTTTTGGCTGGCAATATTTTATATTTTTGGAAATTTTTCACACCAATAATTCATTTTTTTTTGTTTATTGGTGTGTCCCCACCCCCCAAAAAAACGCTTTTTTCGCAGGTATAATCCATATTGTATAATGCAGCCACGGATTTTTGGACGCTGATGATAATTTTTTGAAATTCAGCTATGAGATTTTTCATATTTTTCATATATATAGATTTATATATATACATTTATTGTAAATAACATTTTTTTACAGGGCCTAATCAAACATTAATATATTTACAATATATATATATTAATATAAATATTTTTTTCATCGATGTTTTTTCGCACATCGAAAATTCGATTGAACTAACAAAGAATTTTTTTCCGAATTTTTTCCTTATTATGAATTTTTAATTTTTTCTTGCTATCAAGAAAATAATAATCATATATCACTTTTTGTCTTTCCTTGAAGCTTTTGCAGGAGGATGATGATGCAGGTTTTGAACAGCTAGTTTTTAAGATTATATATCTATTTTAATGATATGAAAATCGATGTTTTTTCTGGTGATGGTTTACTTGATTAATTGACATGATTTATTTATTTTCTTTCTAAAGAAGGAAGAGAACGGAAAGTTTATTTTTCATTTACATGAACTACTTTTTCTATTTTTTTATACATTTTTATTTCATTCACAGTGTCACAAATTTTTTTTTTTACTCTAACGAATTTTTTTTCATCAATTTTTATCGTCTTCGAGGATTAATTTAAAATTTTATTCACATGTTGTTTAAAAACTATCACTTTTGCCACATTTTAATAATGATTATGACATAATATAGATAAAAATATTTAGCTATAACTGTCCGGATGAGTTTTTATATCATCGATAACAAATTTTGTTCAACGTATTTCGTACGATGAAAGATATCGAGAAAAATGACTATACTTTATGATTCAAGTAAAGATACAGAAGAGAAAATGAAAAAAAACTCACAGTGGCAGTCTGCAAATATTTACATACCTATATAATATATATACAATATATATATTGTATTTAAATTGCTTATCTAGCACCACCACACGCGTATGTGACACACAATTAATTAATTCATTGATTAATTAATTATTTAATTATTGCACCCACATCTAATCATATTACGATATCTCAAATATAATACTCTTATATCTTTAGTCGGAAAGCAAAGAAGAGAAAAAAAAACAATTTAATTAATAATTTAGTTCTATTGTTTGCACATGTTAGAGCATGCATTATTATTATTATTATTATTACATAATTTCTTTCATCACTCCTCATCCAATTTTCCAAAAACATTAAAAACCTCCCGATCTTTAAAGACTATGAAAAACCAACGGGGAGAAAATGAAAACTACCCTCGACTCGGTACAAAAAAAAAAAAGAAAAGAAAAAACAATTAAATGATAATAATTCGAACGAACCAACCTCGTCGCGTCGTATCATATTGCAAATTAATTATGAAAAAAAAAAAGGAAAAACAAAAAAACCGAGTCTGCAAATTTACAACACTGTACATTTTAATACATAACAATATACCATGTTACACGATATTATTAATACATAAATATTAATATTTATATTACAATGAATGGCACGCCGATGCATGGGAGAAATTTTTTTTTACATACACATCCCTTTTTCATTTCATCCAAATGCATTTTTTTTTTTCGTTCATAAAATTCATTTTATTGTTTTACCATGAATTTGACTTTACAATTAATTCATTGACATCGACATACAAACGCAGCGAATGTTGAATTAGAAAAAATTAACAAAAACACACAAACACGCACAGATACATACGTTTATCACGCATGCAATGCTTTGAAAAAACAAAAGAACTAACATAATTATTTCATTACACATTCAATTAATTTATACACACAATGGATGATGAATCTATTGAATATGTAGTTTTCAAGATCGATAATTTGTAATATCTCGAAAAGAATAAAATAAAAAAGAAAAATGATTTGCAGACTCGGTTTCCGCAAGAGGAATTTTAGAAAGAAAAAAAAAAAAAAAAGATATCAGAGGTCGACATTGAAATAAGCACATCAACCGTATTTCAATAAGCACAGTTTTAAAGCACCTTATTAATTAATTAATTAAATGGGCATAAATTTGTTCGAAATTTTTTTTATTTTTTTTTTATTTTTCAATTCTCTGTCTTTATATTATGTAAATTTAAATAAATTAGTGTGAGTGATAAAGCGCACATCGCACACCGCACAATTGTTGAATTTCACCGGTCAGCACTTTTGCACAATAATTCTAATTATTTGGAAAGGAAAAAACAAAAAAAAAAAGAAAAAACACCAAATGAATATGAAAATTTGTTGAGCACAAATCACTGTACTATAAAATATTTATATATATAGTCTGCATATGATATACATATACATAAATATAATTTATTACGAATATATCATATGCATGATGTATATGTACATATCTACACGCATTTAAGCGCACAATATTGATATTCGCAAAGCACCCTTATTATATTATAATAAATAATATAAAAGCACCTAATATATCTACGCACCCCACTTTCAACTTGTCATGCGAAATGTACTTGCAGGCCTTTTGTAACGATGCGAAAAACTGTATCTCATGTATTAAAAGACGAGAGCAAAAAAAAAAAGATATTCGAATTTTTATTGCATGAAAATTTTATGAGCAAGTGTATAAAAATTTGAAGAAAGAGAAAAAATAAATAAAAACATATCCATGCTGCAGTTTTTGAGCAAAAAGTTGCGAAAGGCAAAACGTGTGAATGACTGAGCGAATGTGTATTACATTGCGTATACGTAATTTTTTGAAAAATGTCCAAATAAAATTGAATACATTGCAAGCAAAAAGAAAAAGAAAGAAAGAAAGCAAAAAAGAAAGACGAAGGAGTCGACGAGAAAGTAAAAAGAAAACTAGACATTATTCGAAATTGATCGATATAGAAAGTTCAATACAATCAAAATCAAATCGAATCACGAATCAAGTAAGAAAAAAAACAGAAAGAAATGCAGTCCAATAGACAGACAGGTCTAAAAACGACGGGTGAAAAGGATAAGAAAATAATAAAATAGAAGAACGAGTACTTTTGATACATTTGAATACCAATACCAACGCATTATGTAGTACCGTATTATTAAAGCTATCGTCTCGAAAGTGATTATTTATTGATTTCTATTTTATTTAATTTAATTGAAATCGGTGCGACAAAAAATGGAGATCCAAAATTCTCTAACGTAACATTAACAGACGTATAAGTGATTAAACATAAAATTGAATCAAGAATTATCATTGATATTATTATTAGTATACGTGAATTAAAATTGCGAAGATGTTTTTTTCAGTCCATTTATTTATTTCCTAGCATTAAATCTGAACAACAAACTGATAATTATCATTTTTAATTTCATCAACGATTACCACGACCGATCATACCATATCACGCGATACGTTAATATTATTAATAATGATAGTAATAATCATTATTATCTTCATGCATTCGACCTTTATTAGTAATAATTATGTTACCCTATATAATATATATACAGTATACTGACAAATACATCTACTAATCCTCAACATTAATTGGTACGAAAATTCCGAATATAATATAAATTAATTTTGAGTTGTTTCGATTACTTAGGCTCGTTATTATTAGAATGCATATTAATATATGTAATATACATAATTATACCTCTGAAATTTTGTAATATATATTTTCTAAGTTTTTTTTTTATTTTTTGTTCCTGAAAAATTACCATTGATACTTTTATTATAGGTATGCATGCGAGAAATTTTTTCTTGAATTTTTTTTTTTGAATTTTCTTGGTTCTTTCAATAGTTGTATACCAAAGTATACGATATTTTATAATAATTGTCGCCTTGATACAAGTTTTTTTGGAACTGATGATGATGACGATGATGATGATGATAATGATAAATGAATTATTAATTGTCAAAGTTATTCATACATTTATAATGTAATGACATAATGAGCATGCTATATTTCCAATTTTCATAGTATAATTTTTATATTATACTTTTTAAATACACACATACCTATTACACATTTAATTCATATTCAGTCTTAGATATTTTCAATTAACTATCATTATTTTCAAACATTATTCATGTATTGAATAAACAACAGTTTCGTTTTGTGCAATCATATGCGTAAGCATTTCACATAATATCACATAAAATTTTTGACAACGGTTTTGAAAAACTGCTAGAACAAGATCGAGAAGACGAAGTATGAAAGAATACAAAAAAAAAAAAGAAAGAAGAACGAAGGATTTTTTTGAGAAAAAATACGCAATCGAATTGCAGTGTTTTGAATAATCAAATATGTGTATTGGATGAATGGGTGGATGAAAAGTACCTTTTTTGACAAATCCAAAATGGAGAAAAGAAGGAAGAAAAAGGAGAAAAGCAATTTGTCTCCCGAAATTTTTTGCCCAGCATATTTTTGAGGTGGTTTTTTGGTGATTTTTTGGTGGTATTTTTTACCAAAGATTTTTACCCACCAAAAATCACATACTGCGCTAATTGAACAAAGTTTTGATAATAAATTTTTTTTTTGCGACGCAAAATTACACTCGATATCATCGATCTCTTTAATAATAATACCAAAAAAAAAACGACAGCGATGTTATCTCGACACATTTTTCAAAAATTTTTATCACAATTGAACTCACCTAATTCACGAGTGATTTTTCGCTATTTCACGAAGAAAAAAAAAAAAAACAATTTTCCCATACCGCAGCAACGATTCTTTCTTTACCGTAAATTATACATCAATCAATTATTATTTTTCCTCAATTATCATCCGTTGACAATAATTATTTATTTAATTATTCAATTCATTTCATTTTTTCACAGTCAAATTATCATTATTTTATTTGAATCAAATTTTCTCAACAAACATAATACAATTATTATAGGTTTCGTATTATATATATACATTTATGTATATAAACTGAATGTATAAAATATCGATACATTCCAGTATCGATGAAACATGTATTATTATTCTAAATAATTTTTTTTTTTTCCAACTCATTTTATTTGATTTTTTTTCCATATATTTGGATAGTAGTGATTGCGCATGCTAAAGATATTCTCACGTCTCCCGCCTCTCTGTACAATACATCGGATACTTATGAGGGCTGAGCCATATTCAGCCACATAAAAAAAAAAATAATTTGTTTTTATGTCATCAAGACATTTTTTGATGAAAACTGAATAGAAAAAGAGAAAAAAAATAAAAAATCCAGAGAGAGAAAAACAGAGAAAGCTGATACAGATACTTTTTGTCAAATTGAACCAGTAGATATATCTGCTACAGCTTATTTTCAAAATCAAAATGATTATTGATAATAATAATAATAATAATTAATAACAATAATGATGATAATAATAGCAACGAATTTAACATTTTGTATTTTAAATAATAATAATACTAATAATTAATGACAACAATAATAATAATAATCGATATATAACAATGAGCGAAATTGACATGAATTTTGACGAATTTTATTTTTTTCACTTTTTTGGCGACTTTTGGGGCGCAGCTGAAAAAAGTGAGTATTTTCATCCATCGAGTCTCAAGCAAAAAAAAAAAAAAAATTGCATCGTGCCTCAAATTTTTTGATTGACTTTTTTTGAAAAAGAAAAAGAAAGAAAGAACAATTTTTGATTCGCAGCTATTTTATGTACATGTATTTGCGCGGTGATGCAGAACAGTAAAAAAAAATAATAGTAAAAATTATTGGTGTTCAGTTTTTAAAGTTTTACTTTTTTTGTGTATGAGTGTTCGTAGATATAATATGCAGTATATATTATACGTATTATACATCATTAGTTTGCGCGATTCTTTTTTTATTCGAATATACGAAAAAAGAGGAAAACGACAACGAAACCGAAGAAAAAAAAAATCGTACTTCACTCTGTTTCGAATTTTCATTTGATTTTCATATTGATTTGCACTCCTATTAGAAAATTCGAATCGACTGTATCCCATACATACATATAGGTATTCTAAGCAGGCAGTAATTTTAATTTCTAAAAAAAAGTTGCGAAAAGAAGCGTGTTAGTCTGTCCATAAATTTTGCAACTGTTCATTTTTATTTTTACGAAAATGAATGGCAGCAGAGAAATAAGATTCGAAATTAGGTGTATTACATTTAGTCGTGAAATGAATTAAGAATATGGACTTTCTGCAATGCTTAAAAATATTATACATACGATCACCGTGAATCGCGTTGTACATGAGAAAACAGACAGAAAAAAAAGAAACGAACAATGAAAAAAATAATAATAATGTTTACAAAAAATATTATTGGTATTCAAATGGAGGAAAATGTAAAAAAAAAAAAGGAGTAGAAAACCCAGGTGCTTAGTACCCGGAAATTATGTGTTGTGCCGTCCGTGTGCGACTGTTGGCTTGTAAATTTTTTATTTCTTTCTTTGGACCTTTATTCTAATTTTCAAAATTCTATAGTCTTTCAATAACAAATGAACTTTTCATTTTTCATTTCCTATTACCTGTTATAATTTAAGTATTTCGTTAACGTTATTTTTAAAAAATTAGTAAAAAAAAAGAGGAAAGAGAAAAAAGAACAACTATTATTCCAAATAATTAATTTTAATTTTAATTTATTTTCAGCTATATTAATAAAAAATATCATTACATTTAAGTTTGATTCGATTATTTTATTTATATTCCCGTATTAGACGAAGAAAAAAAAATGCCTAGTGTACATAGAGCTCTGTATGACTGTGCGTGTGTATGTGCGTATATGTTTTATTTAGAATATTTGCGATAATGTTACTTAAACTAATATAAAGTTGCGTTACAGTGCCTGGAGATCCTCAAGACGTTAAAGCCACTGCGGTAAATTCAACTGCAATTCATGTTGAATGGAAACCACCACTTCCTAAGGACAGAAATGGATTGATAAGAGGGTATCACATACACATTCAGGAAGTCAGAGAAGAGGTGAAAAAAATTGTTTGAAAAATAAGAGACTATATACCGACGTCGTATTAATTATCGTTTTTTTTTCTCCGTCTTTCTTTACAAATAATCATCAGGGTAAGGTTTATGTAAACGATCCAATGCGTCGCGACGTTCTTGAGGATGTACTGGAATTGAATGTAACCGGACTTCAACCTGACACTAAATATTCGGTACAAGTAGCTGCCCTTACCAGAAAAGGGGATGGTGATCGGTCGCAACCAGTACACGTTCAGACACCTGGTGGTGTGCCAAACAGACCGCCGTTAAATTTGAAGTATATTATTCAAATTAACAAAAAAATTATTATTTATTAACTTCCATTTATAATTAAACTCTGAACAATTTTCGTAATGAGATTTTTTTCTATACAGAGTCATGGAAAGAAATCCAACGGTATTGGAACTCGAATGGGGAAGACCAAGTCAAACTTACGGTGAACTTTTGGGGTACAGAATAAAATATGGTATAACTAATCAGACACTGAAGGAAGAGTTTATCGACGATATTCAAAAAAATACCCACAGGATAACTGACCTCGGTAAATTATTTATGATAAAGCTTGAAATGTGATTAGAATATCGCGGATTGATGATACGAGTCGACTTAATTTATATTTGTATTTATTTATTCTTATTTTTATTTGCAAAGAACGAGGCGTGGATTATGAATTTCGAGTTGCTGGTCAAAACCACATCGGATTTGGTCAAGAAACGGTTCGTAATTGGTTCAGTCCTGAAGACGTTCCATCTGGGGCCCCGACAAACCTGTCGTTCCATTTTCAAACCCCAGATACGGTTTGTATTACTTGGGAACAGCCATCTCGACACCATAGAAATGGGCATATAATAC
The DNA here is from genome assembly GCA_963932425.1 of Athalia cordata. Lineage (NCBI taxonomy): Eukaryota > Metazoa > Arthropoda > Insecta > Hymenoptera > Athaliidae > Athalia > Athalia cordata. The sequence continues at coordinate 7,606,508 of OZ010627.1, forward strand.
GTTACGATGTACAATTTAACAAGAAAAATGATCACACAACAACCATTGAAAGAAACACGACCCAGACACGAGCAGTTTTTTCAAATTTAGAAGAAAATGCCGAATACGTATTCCACGTAAGGGCGTACACCGGGATCGGAGCAGGGCCTTTTTCCGAAAAAATTACAATTGTTACTGAAAAGGATATCGGAAGAGCACCAATGTCTGTAAAAGCAGTTGCAACTTCAGAATCCAGTGTCGAAGTATGGTGGGAACCAGTTCCAAATCGTGGTAAAATAATTGGTTACCAAATATTTTATACCATGACGGCGGTTGAGGACCTTGACGAATGGCAGCAGAAAATTGTGGGCCTTACGGAATCAGCAAATCTTTTGAACCTTGAAAAATATGCCCAGTATGCAGTCGCAGTTGCTGCGAGGTATAAAACTGGACTTGGAAGACTCAGCGATAAAGTCACTGTGAAAGTTAAACCTGAAGATGTTCCACTGAATCTCAGGGCACCGGACGTTTCTACACACTCAATGACGTTGCTTTGGACACCACCGATAAGATTGAACCCATCAAATTACACGGTTTCCTTTGATGCCATCAAGGAATTCGTTGATTCTCAGGGCATAACGCAAACGCAAGTAGTTCAGAGAAAACAAATAACTTTGGACCCCGATACGACCACTACAACTGTCAACGAACTCGCTCCGTTCACTACGTACAGTGTTAACGTCACCGCGGTACCTTCTGATGGACAGTATAGACCACCAGCTAAGATCACAGTAACCACTCAAATGGCAGCTCCGAAACCTATGGTGAAACCTGATTTTTACGGGGTTGTTAACGGAGAGGAAATACAAGTGATATTACCCCAAGCTTCCGAAGAGTATGGACCGATATCGCATTATTACCTGATCGTTGTACCTGAGGATAAAGCGACCGCGCATAAACAGCCGGATGAACTTACGGAGGACATGATATCGAATGTCGCTGGAAAGCAGGAGAGGGAAAACGCACCCTACATAGCTGCAAAATTTTTACAAAGGAACATACCATACACTTTTCATTTGGGAAGTGGAGGTAACTATGAAGGATTTGTTAATAAGAAATTGGACAGGAATAAGAGGTACAGGATATTTGTTAGAGCCATCGTTGACACGCCGAGAAAGGTGAGCTTCTTTTTTTGCTAGTCAGTTTTTTTGTGGTATTTTGATTTTTCTCATTCTTCATTCCATCGATCTTGAATATTTTTATCCAGCACTTGTACACGTCTTCGCCATTTTCGGAGTATCTTGCTTTGGATATGCGTGAAGTTCCTCCTGGTGAACCACCCAGTCGTCCAAATCCAAACACTCCCGTAGATGGCAACTCAGATGTCTCCGTAACAACAAAAGATCAAGAACCAGGAATGGTTTGGGTTGTGGGACCAATTATCGCTGCCCTCGTTGGTAGCGTCTTTTTGGTTCTACTCTTCGTTATCAGAAAGTAAGCATCATATTTCTCTGACAATCTTTGATTCTTTTTTTTCCGACAGCGTAATTTAAACCTTTAAAACTCCTTATTTTAACAGACGCAGACAACCCTGCAAAGCCCCGGACCAAGCTGCGGTGACCCGTCCGCTAATGGCCGCAGACATAAGCTCGAGTCATGCTCCTTCAGATCCGGTAGAAATGCGTCGGCTAAATTTCCAGACTCCTGGGATGATTTCGCATCCACCAATTCCCATTAGCGAACTTGGAAACCACATAGAGCGCCTGAAAGCCAACGATAATCTCAAGTTCAGCCAGGAATACGAGTCTATAGAACCAGGTCAGCAGTTTACGTGGGATCATTCAAACATGGAAGTGAACAAACCGAAGAACCGCTACGCAAACGTAATCGCCTACGATCATTCCCGAGTAATTTTACAGTCGCTGGATGGTATGTTGGGTTCAGATTACATAAATGCAAACTACTGCGATGGTTATAGAAAACAAAACGCGTACGTAGCTACTCAAGGACCCTTGCAAGACACTTTCGCTGACTTTTGGCGAATGTGCTGGGAACTCAGGACGAGTACTATCGTGATGATGACTAAACTTGAGGAAAGAACTAGAATAAAATGTGATCAGTACTGGCCAACTAGGGGGGCAGATACCTACGGTCAGATGACTGTAACGATAAGCGATGTTCAGGAACTAGCGACTTATTGTATTAGAACTTTCCAGGTCTGCAGAAATGGTTATTCAGAACGTAGAGAAATAAAACAACTACAATTCACTGCCTGGCCTGATCATGGAGTTCCTGAACATCCGGCTCCATTCTTACAATTTCTGCGACGAGTTAAATCGCTGAATATACCCGAAAGTGGTCCTCTGGTTGTTCATTGTAGTGCCGGGGTTGGGAGAACCGGATGTTTCATAGTTATTGACTCTATGTTAGAGCGTATAAAACATGAAAAAATGATAGACATTTATGGTCACGTAACATGCCTTAGGGCACAGCGTAATTACATGGTGCAGACAGAAGACCAGTATATTTTTATTCACGATGCTCTTTTGGAAGCTGTTATATGCGGTAATACGGAAGTACCGGCAAGAAATTTGCATTCACATATTCAGAAACTGATGCAACCTGAACTGGATAATATAACTGGGATGGAATTGGAGTTCAAAAAGCTTTCGAACATAAAAGCCGACTCAACAAGATTCATCTCTGCTAATTTAGCTTGTAACAAGCACAAGAATCGCCTTGTTCATATCCTACCATATGAGTGTACAAGGGTCTGTTTACAACCCCAAAGAAATATCGAAGGCTCTGATTACATAAACGCAAGTCTGATAGATGGATATCGGTACCGTGGTGCCTACATTGCAACCCAAGGTCCGCTGAACGACACAACCGATGACTTCTGGCGGATGCTTTGGGAGCATAATTCGACAATAGTTGTTATGTTGACGAAGCTCAAGGAGATGGGCAGAGAGAAATGCCATCAATACTGGCCTTCCGATCGATCAATAAGATACCAATGCTTCGTAGTCGATCCCATTGCCGAGTACAACATGCCACAGTATATTCTCAGGGAGTTCAAGGTCACCGATGCAAGGGATGGAGCCAGTCGAACGGTCAGACAATTCCAGTTCATAGACTGGCCTGAACAGGGAGTACCAAAATCAGGTGATGGGTTCATAGATTTCATCGGACAGGTTCATAAGACAAAGGAACAGTTCGGACAAGATGGGCCTATAACGGTACACTGCAGTGCTGGAGTTGGACGTACCGGAGTATTCATTACTCTTAGTATCGTCCTTGAACGTATGCAGTACGAAGGAGTTGTCGATATCTTCCAAACAGTTAGAATACTGCGCACCCAACGCCCTGCGATGGTTCAAACCGAGGTGAGCGACTCAAAAGCAACGATAAATCTTTCATCGGTTTTATATTTGAAGAGTTTTCTTTTACACTTCTCTTTTTTACAGGACCAGTATCAGTTCTGCTATCGAGCTAGCCTGGAGTATTTAGGATCATTTGATCACTACGCCAACTGACGAGCAGAACCATGTGATCGAAGAGATGGTACAATTGATCGTAGAGATAGGCAACATCGAAATCGCGATATTGGATCATCTGATCAGGTGAGAATACGTCGAGTGTAATAGATCTTCCAGAGAGAAGAGTGTTAATATGTGCAGCGGACAAAACAAAAAAAAAGTGTTTCACCTCAATATAAGCGGTAATAATTCCGATCCCTCCCCCCCCCCCCCTGCCGCGGATATAGACAGAGCGTATTACGTATATTCTTATTTTACAGAGACGAATATAATTATGAATAATTGCATCGTATAGTAGTGAAAATGTTAAGCGATAAGGTTCCAAGTGTTGAATTCAAACAGTGACTATATATCTATAGCTAGCGAAACATTATACATATAAAAATGAAAAAGGAAAAAATTAAAAAAAAAAAAATAAAAAAAGATTAGCAATCCAGAGGGAGTTGAACAAGAGTTAAGAATAAGATTAAGAAGACAAACGAAGTAAGGAAGAGCAGGACAAGCACTTTCGTGAAGGAAATTTTCATCGTTATTTCTTTTCTTTTTTGCTATAAATACGTACAATTTTTTTTTCTTTGTAGAGTTGTGACAGACGGTCGTCTCCGATGTAAAAAAACATAAAGAAAAAAAAAAATCATAGACCTTAATTGAAAGAAGTTTATGACTAGTTAGCAAAATTTGATAGAAAAAGGTCGAATAAAAATAATAATAATAATAAAAATAACTTCTAAATAAATAGGAGAGCGAAAATGATTGATATAATTATTGATAATCAAGTCCCCGGGGGCTCAGCGTCCAATTTATAATCTTCTCTGTTTCTATTTTTTAATATCGTAACTACGGGCGCGATTAAATCGAAAGATGAATAATTATTCATCACTTTTATTCGATGGCGGTGTTCTAAATTTAAGAATCTAATTCTCTCAATTTTTTTTTCCCCATCGATTAAATCGCTAAAATTTCGAACGCGATTGATAACTGGGCGTCGACGACGTTTAGGTAATAAATACATATGATAGATAGACGAAAATTAATCGAATTGATAAAGAAAATAAAATCATTGCATTTCATTTGGCGTGTATTAACGTACTGCAGTTAGGGATAGAAAAAAAAAATGGAGTCGGACATATCTGAATAATGGGCATATTAATAACCTAAATAATTTTCACCGTAAATAATAATATAAGACGTAACGAAAAACAATAAATAAAAATTATTGAAAAAAAATAAAATTTTTGAGCCCTTTTAAAAAATTAATTCTTCGTCATATCTAGTTGATTCAATTAATAGCATAGAGGGATTAAAAAATTTCGATTACGTACAATATTATTCGAAAATATAATGTTGAAAAATGACCATATTTCTACTACTATACTATCTAATGACGAATATATATTACGATACTACGCTATATACTCTTTTACTACTAAAAAAAAATAAAATAAAATAAAATACTATTATGGCAACAAAAATAGAAAGAAAAAAAAACTCGTTTTTTTATAATCGATCTACTTAAACGTAAATTACGAAATGGGGATTAAAATTAGCGATCATTAGCTCGACGTGACGTCACACTCTCTACAATTGTTATATACATATTGAAAATTATTGATGATATACATAACGTAGGAAAAGATTGAATAGTTGGAAGAATTTGAGAAAAAAAATAAAAAAAATAGACGTGGAAATTTCCTAAATTTATCGAAGATAATTAAGCTTGAGTTTAGATTATTGAAATGAAGAAGAAAAAAAAAATTGCCATACTGCCAAATCGACAATTATTAATACTATATACCTATTCATTACGCACTATAGGTGATCCTCCTACTCATTATTACCTATATTAATTAATAATTAATCAATTAATTGATTGATTGGTTAACGAGATAAGCGAAAGAAAAGAAAAGCGAAGGAAAATGAAAATTTGATCGTATTATAATTGAAAGGAAGTAATAAGAAGGAATAAATAAATAAATAGATATTAAGAGCGCGAAGAAAAGACACTTAGAAAAAGATGACAATGAAAAGCGAAAGAACAAGAAAAATTCGAGAGAAAAAAAAAATTACAAATCAATTGTGAGTGCGTGAACGAGAAAAGATTGAAATAGAAAATAAAAGGGGAGAAAAATTATGTTCGAAAGAAAGTGGTGCCTCTCTTATAATGAACAAACGGTGCAACAAATTACCGATTTATTTGTGGTGCACAATTTAAAATAAAAAAAATCCCTACCTGCATTCTACGTAAGGTTTACGTGCGCCCTCGAATTGATTTCATCCCCCAAGATATTTTGCTTTGATTGACACGTAGAATGATCATTTTAATTTCATTTGATTCCCAAATTTCTTTTTTCTATCAGCAAATAATTTACCATACTTACTCACTGCTAATACAAGTACTGCTCAGACAATAAAGTTCAAGGACAAATGAAAAAAAATAAATAAATAAAAAGATATGTAATTGTGCCTGTATTTACGGTGCGACACTTGATGATTTCACTATATTTTCACTCCTACCCCAAACGCAGTAATTCTCATAGCTGTTCAACTTTTCCCCAATTTTACAAATAGGAAAAAATAAAATCCCAATGAAAATATCTATTTATCATAAAATTAGCAATAATAAATTGAAATCGAGGGCGTAGGTAATATTGATTAGCAGTCGCAAATTTTATGTGTACATAAATGCACCGTCTATCAATACTAGCTTATAAATATATATAGTGTAACAATAAGAAGAAAAAAAAAGAAAAAAGAAATTGTTATAAACAGAACACGTGTAATGTATAACATGGTATATATTACATCGTTACTATTATTTACAATGATATTATTCTTAAAAAAAAAAAGAAACAAAAAGAAAAGCAAAAGATAAAAACTAACAGCAATTGATTGAACAGTAAAAAAAGCAAAATTGAAAACGAGAGTTAGAAGAGAACTTTGAGTATAAACGCTAAAATTATTTCATACGTATACACACACATGAATATACGAACACAATACTAGAAAGAAAAAAAATTAAACAAAATAACTGATAAATAGTTTTCTGTACGACGACGAAAAAAAGAAAAAGAAAAAGACAAAGAAAAGAAAACCTAAACAGCAAAGTAGAAAAAAAAAGTCAAAACAAAAGACGTAACAATAATATTTAAATAATTAGTTAACGAATAGTTTCTATATATTGACTGCATAACGATAATATAATTAATTGAGTTAATTAATTGATTGATTGATTGATTAATTAATTAACTGCACTGTATACCCCGATCATGATATGATGATACCTTTAATTGTACCCTGCCAGAGAAAACTATAATGTGCAGCATTTATATAGGATTATTTAACAACACGCTTTTTTATACTTTTTAACATCATGTTTTTTATATATTTTTTACAAATCAAACTCTTAATGTGCATGTTATATTTTTTTAGAGAGAGTTAAGCGAAAAAAGGAGCGATTGAATTTTGCGGAAAAAAAAACAAAGAAAACGCAAAAAATTCTTTCATTTTCATTAGCCGACTGCATAATTGTATCGTTAATTAAGAAACTAAGCAGCATATATATGTACTCCTATAATATCACGAGCTTTGGGTCAAAGATTTGAAAAACAAATGAAATGAATTAACAAATCTAAAAAATTCCATTAGTTTCATTAATACGATCAAATTATTATCAAACGATCCGAAACATCATCAACGTCATACATTTTTTATATTCAAACCCAAAATCACATAAAAATTATATCCAAAAGCTCGTAATATACGCATGGTGGATATAAGCTGTACGATAATTATAGTATTAAAATTAATGAATTGATAATAATTTATGTATAAATAGTTTACAACCCGATATCATAGATTATACTTCTATGCTATATATTCTTCTTTTTTTCTTTCAATTTTCTTCTATTATTTTACGTGTATTACTTTTTTTTGCATCGACTGGCGTTATATTTATTGTATACAACGTGAACGACAAAAAACAAATTAACGATAAATGGGGAAAAAAAAAAAAAATAATTAATCGTTAACCACCACCAAAACGTGTAATCGACACAAAATAATAATAATAATAATAACAATAATATTAATAAGAACAATTTAACGCAATGTGTGTGAAACAAAAGCAAAAGCAAAAACAAAAAAACTCAAGTCCATACTGTATACATACCTTTACTATGTAGTAGTACATAATATATATATACAATAGTTTTTAAATATATGTACGGAGATTACAATTATTTTTCATTATCATTCAAATCATTTTTGTGTACATCGTTGTTGTCTCGTTTTTTTCTCTTCCTTTTTTTCTACTTTTTTATGGTTTCTTTCATTTTGATAGTTGACAAAAAAATTGACAGCGTTAAATAGAAGATAAAGAGAAAAAACGGAAAAAAAAAAGCAAAATGACGATGAATATTATAAATGAACGAATCAGCAGCAGCTATTTCATGAGATTTGAGTATAACGTTGTATTTTAGCTAATTGTAAGTGTCGTTTAGATTTTAAGTTTTATTTAACCCAAAATTGTTTGAAGAAAAGAAAAAAAAGAGAAAAAGAACCCTAAATTAAACAGAATAAAGGATAAAAATGAATTCAGAAAATGAAACGATGGGTGGTTTGTTGTATTCTTCAAATTGGAATGAATAGAAAATGGAAAAAGAACAAATTAAATTGAAAAATTATAAATGCCGTATCAGCGTCGTGTGCAATATAATTGTCTGATGCACAATTATTGAAATTGAAAAAAAAAACTAATACAAAAAATCGTATTACGTACGTATCGAAATTCAATTGTTATTTATACACGATGATCGATCACATAAATAACTGAAGATACCAAAATCTGATGATTTGAAAAAAATAAAAAACAGTGAAAATAATGACTAAGGCAAAGGTATGTGAAAAAATAATATTATAATACCAATACTGAATATAATACATAGATTAATTATAGAGAAAATAATTGAACGGAAAAAATTATAATAATAAAATTTAAAAAGAAAGAAAGAAAAAAAAAATCAAATACGATTAAATCTATCGTAAGTATTGGAAAATTATTTTGTGATACTTTCTTAACAGAAAGAATACAACAGGCTGAACCGCGTGAGAAATATAAATTTAATAATAATTGAGGAAAAAAAAAGATAGAAAAATATTACTAAAAACAAGATTGATGAATGAAAGAGATATTATTAACAATTGACATACAAATTGGATATTATGTAATAGGAAACACAAAACAAAAAAAACAAAAATGGAACCTCTGTTGGCAGGAAGAGATACCATGTATATACACATTACATATATATATATATATATATATATATAGCCTGATCGTGGCATCAATAAACTAGCAACTAATATGAAAATAAATTGAATATATATATTACATATATATAATTAATTTAACTCCCGCCGATCGATGTATAGAAATAGTTTTTTGGAGACTATAAATATCTTATGAATTAGATAAACTGGAATAATTTCCGTCGAGTGCAATTGGTTTTTTTTTTTTTTTGCATGCATGCATGCATATGCTTGTGATTTATAACGTTCATTGCTCTTACATTATTCGGTGGAATATAATTGGCCGGAAAAAAAGAGAGCAATGATTTGAAGAAAAGAGAAGAAAAAAAAAAATCAATCAATGTGTCAAAAAAATGTAGTGCGTGCAAATGCGTAGGGATGTAATATATTTAATTTCCATCGTCACCAGATGCGGGGAATCGTTTGCAGGTAAAAGGAAAAATATATGAAAGAATTTTGCAGCGCAATCCGCAGCTGCCTTTTTTGCATCACCTGCGACATCATCATCGTCGTCATCGTCAACATGCTCGGTAGCAGCGATGTAAAAATTTTTTCATTCAATTATTATTTATTTTATATTTTGTTGAGAACTGGGACAAAAAAAAATGTATTATCAGATTATTCTTGTCACGATGATTGTGACAAGAAGTCGAAGTTTACACCCTTTTTTTTTCTTCTTCTCTCGTCCTTTGAGGTCTGGAACACGAACACCCGGCGGTACAAAAATCCTATCCTTACCACGTTATCCTGGGGGACACTATAAATGTGGTGACATTGTGTTCGAATTAAACCGAGATGATATTGTGACCGCACGAAGAAAAGGGAAAATAAGAGAAATAAAAAATCAGAAAGAATATTTATTACTTCTCCAACCCTTCGTCATCACTCATCTCTTCGTACCGTGGATTATCATTATTATTTTCTCTTCTTTCTTTTACTTCTCTATAAAACGTCCTTATATACAGACGTGATGTTTATCTCACCCGCAGCTTATATTTTTGTATAAAATATGTTTCAAAATTTTTCATTTACATTAATGTTGGTAGATACTGTACATACATGAATGTATAAGTATGTAAAGTGGGGTTTACAATTACGATTATAAATATACATATATATATTCTACTTTTTTATATGCTGAGTAAGCGTTTATTTTATTTTTTTTTTTGTTCTTTTTGCAGGATTTTATACATATTGTATAAAATAATAGTTTGAATATTAAACCCGACGCACCGCTAGAATTTTGAATACCAAGATTAATTATGTGATTAGATTTTTCTTTATTTTTCTTTCTTAACATTATTTCTTTTTTCTTTCGGGGAGTATGAACTAATGGTGAGTTAATGCGATGTAGATGAAATGAGAAGGATTATTATAATCTCTCTGGCCATCAATGCCCTTGATTTAAATCGAGTATATTATAGGGTATAATAAAAAGAACAGGTGACGTGTGTAAAGCTCGTGCAGGTGGTTTTCAGTCCAACAGGTTTAAATTAAAATAAAAAAAAATAAAAATGTAAAATGTAAAATAAAACAAAACGTGAATAGTAAACTTGTATCAAAGTACATATCATGCGTAATGGCTGAATGAGTTCTAGCAGAACGAAGTTTTCTTTTTTTTTTTTTTAAATTTTATTTTCGAATTCTTACGGAGATCCCGTGAATCGATAAAACCTATCGTACACGCGGGGCACACCGCACGCAGATTGCTTACCATCGTCATCGTCATTATCATTATTATTATTATTTTTAATCTCGCTCACCTGCGCCTGCACATCCTCAAGATGTGTCAGATATTATTGATAACTATCGATAGAAGTTGAGACAAAAATTGTCTGGCAAACAAAAAATAATTACATATACTCGTCTAAAATTCAACGTATTGTATACGTGCAGGTGAATGATAAATCTTGATATAATGAATAGATCGCGAATTATATCGTGTAGATCATTTTTCAAAATTTTGGTTAATTTTTTTACTAGATTTTAAATCGGGGACACCCAACGATTTAAATCCACATGCTCTGTGTATTACGGAAGAAGAGGAGAAAAAGAGAGAGAAAGAAAAGAAATTTACATAAATAATTGAAGTGGTAGAAGTGAAAATGAAGGGGAGATAATTAAGGAGTGAAAGAAGATATATCAATTCGATGATTGCCGCTTATATACGTTTACGTTATTATTATACATCCGCATTCGTATGCGTTATATATTTTGTGGATGAAAGATTACGATGTAACTTAAATTGAAGGATCAGGATATTTATCAAAAAGAGAATATGTTATGTATATACATATGTAAACATACATGTGCGATACGTCATGTCATATATTGTACGAGTTGGAAATTGGTTCTGAAGAGCAATTACGTAAACGACTGCAGTGACAGCTGTGGTGCGATTCGTGGTGAAGCTGAAATACAAAAGACGAGCCCTCCGTCAAAAGTACCCGAAGAAGAAAAACAGGGGCAACATAGAAGATGAAGGGGGAAGAAAGAGGAAAAAGAAGAAATGAAATAAAATATAATAAAATAGAAGAAGAAGAAGAAAGAAGAAAACCACCACTTCAGACACGGAACGAGCCTGTCGCGTTCCAGCTCTACGTAGGGGAGAAAAATATATAACAAGAGGAAAGGAGAGATGAAAAGGTAAGAAAAGAAAAGAAAGAAAAAAAAGTAAATGTCTTTCTACGTTCAAAAGCAGCAGGAAAAGACCACAGAATTTACCGCGTGAACCTTATTACCTACCTCACCCTGTGCACCCGTATGAGGAATTCAATTTTGGGTTATTCATATATGCAACTTTTAGGGGAAATATCGTGTCGTGGGGAACTTGCAAAACAAAAGACAAGAAAAAATAAGAACTGTCTAGACCAAACTAACAATAAGTGAAATTTTTTTTTCAAAAAAGTGAACAATGTACTCCTGATACGCGAAAACAAGTAGGTGCTAAATTAAAAACTAGCACACCTGATAATTGCTTCCGAATACAAAAAATTTTGATTTTTTTTTTCTTTCTTCTCAGTTCGGTCTACTTGCGAGGCGCAGGACTTTCGTCTCGCAATTCCCCTGCACCAATTGACCACACCTGTCTTATTAGGTCCCCTTTCTTTTCTCGTTTTCTTTTTCATTTTTTTATCTGCTGCAGGGCTAATACTGCACGTATTTCCTGATACATACCTGCGTATCCTGTCTTCAAGTTTCCTCTGTTTAAACTAATCTCTTTGAACAGGATATTTTTTAGGGATTAGAATTTTGAAGGTATATTATAATATGGTTCTCGCTTCAGTCGCTAGACTGCATAAGAAACATTTTCGGATCATTAGAAGAATTTTAATGGTGAAAATTTGAATATGAAAACATCAAGATCAGGCTTTCCTTGTAGAGAAAGAACTTTTCTTTCGTATTTTCAAATCACTTAAAAATTTCTCTTTAATTATCCTGCTGTTTCAATTATTCCCGGACTCGAACAATGTTGAGCAGGTAAAACGAAAAGACATCATCTCAAATTATGATAAGCAAAGTTAAATGATAATTCAAATAATTATAGTAATAATTCATGAACAGTGCGATATCTACAGAGATTTGATTCGCAATTATAGTATGAAAAACCAATCTGTTAGGTATCGAAGATTATGTTTTTCATCTCCTCTCTTCTGTCCTATGAGGAGAAAAAAAAAAGAAGAAATTGTCCTCGGTTGCATCTGCAGACAAACATAGGTATTTATATTTATATTACACAGCAAAGGACTGCACGCGGTTATTAGGAAGGGATGATTTTTCAAAGGTTTAAAGAACGTCGTAAAACCAATTTTTTTTTTTTTTTGTTTCTTTTTATGTCTTTTTTCTTTTTCTCCGAATGCAGGGCTCACGAGGATGGCTTTGGCACGAGCGCCTCCGGTGGGTTAAGAGATAAAAAAATCTCAAGCAGAGAAAAATGAACCAAAAATAAAAAGAAGAAATGAACAAGGTAGGTATAGGTGTATGCCGCAGGTGCATCATTCGGATTAAATATAAAAATGCAGCAGCAGCAGCAGCAACAGCAGGTGAAAGACTCTACTGTACCCATATACCTGTACACCCTATAAATATAATAATAAATGAGACGAAATCAACGATCTCGCGGTGATTCAATTAAATCGATCATTTGCACGAATAACAGTAGCCCAGAAACTCTTATAAATTTATTTTTCGTTCCATTCGTCCAATTTTTTTTTTTTCTTTTCACCGTTTCAGTAGGGGTGAATGAACTCCTGATTTTACTATCGCTACTCACTATTACGATTTTTTTTTTACCCAGTTCTGGTTATGAGAAGAAAAAAAAAAATTACATTGTAAAAAATGTTTCATTGAATGACACCCGCAGGTACATTAATATTATATCCATGTAATACATGATCTCGACGTTTCGTATTAGAAAATTTTAACGTTCGGTAAATCGATACACATTCCTACTTTTTTCGATTCTACTGTTTTTCTTCTTTTTTTTTATTGTCAATCGATTGTATGGATTGTAATTATTTTTTTAAGTTTCGGGATACGACACCGTGCGGTGAATTGAATGAACATTGAACACGTCATAATAATACACGTGTATCACGTTAAACCGTATCAATATCTATTTAAACATCTGTGCGAGTTTCACCACGAGAATTGAGAAAAAAAAAATTATAATACATGTGTATCAAGATTTATACGATTCTTCGGATGAAATATCATGAGAATATCCAATCGGCACGAATTCTTTGTCGTCTATGGATGAAATCCAATGGCAATATGATTACACATATTTTCCATCACCATTTTTTTATGGAGTTCATAATTTGTTGAATTTTTTTTCACCAGGTTTTTTCTACGGTCGAAAAAACTTGTGAAAATTTTTGAAAATACGTGAAAGATTTTCGTTTTTTTCGTTATTCATTATTCGAAAGCACGTTTATGAGAGAAAAAAAAAAGAAGAGTCTTGAAGATTATTATCGTTGATCTTTTTTTATTAGTGAATCGGATGCGGCCAACCGCATCCATATGCCTATTGCAATTGAAAACCACTTTATAGCTGTAACTATAACGTTTTTTTTTTTGTTTTTTTTTCTAATAGTCTAGTCAACAGCTGCTTAGTTCTTCTCCGTCTGTACGTTATCAGTCTTTTAATTTCCTGTTACTTCATATTCACATGTTTCATAAATAATAATTATATCGTAATACCACAAGCGTTTGGAGGAATCGTTGAAAAATAAAACAAGCGAATATAAGATAGGAAAATAAAGAGAGAAAAATGATAAAAATTTAAACGGCTGACCTTGAATCAAAGCTTGAACCTTGATAACCCTCGGAGTCCTCGGACAATGTGAAGCAGTCGGGGTGGTTGGCGCGCAGCTAGGTCGTGACCTTTGACCGGAGCATGAGAAGAGTTTAGTGGCCGGGCGGGGTAGTTGGGCGTGGAGGGATGGAGTTAGAAACGACGAGGAGGGTGGAAAAGCCTACTATATATATAGTTTATCTGCAATGCCAGTAACCTCGCGAACTTGGGATGGTTAAATGTGAAAAGGCGAAGGGGAGAGAAGGGAATCCCAAAAAGGGCGCGTTTTCCCGGGGTGTCTGTCTCCATGGAGATCTGATCGAGCGGCGACGTCTCTCGTATTATTTCTCGTACAACCTATCTGCAGCTACGAAGCGCGGGAAAACAGCATACCATAATAATAAGAAAAAAAAAAGGGAAAAACTGATAAAGAAAAAGAAAATCTACAAACTTCACATCCGCAGCTGGGCGTCGCAACATCCCCTGCATCTAAACCGATTCCTTTTTTTTTCTCTTTTTTTTTTCTTGTTAACAAGTGCAGTTATAAATATGGTTCAAAGTGGAAGTAATTTGATCTTGACTTTTTTCTCATCCTAACTTCAAATTCAGATATCTAACGCTATCTAGTTTATGGGGGAAATCAAAGCTTTTGAAGAAATTCTAATCAGATTTGAGAGAATCTTTTTTTTCATTCGGACAAAGCTCAGAGCGTGTTTAAATGATAAAAAAATTTCGTGAACTTTGATTTTTTATTTTGAATTTCCCATTCGATACAAAAAAAAATCATAAACTTCTCATTCGATTCCACGATAATTATGAGAGTGGAACAAAAAATATGTACAGAAATTTGTAAGTTGAAAAAATGACCGGTAGATTTTTCGAGAATTTTTGTACAGCGAAACCTATGCGATCGCTTCAAATTTCATCATGTTACTTATACACTACGTTGGAAAAAGAAAGAAAAAAGAGAAGAAAAAAGAAAAGAAAAGATAGAAAAACTGCTGTGCAAATATAGAGATGCGACAGTTTATTAATTTAGTCAATTGTCAATACGTGTACAGGAAATAGTTTATTTGGCTTCCGATGATCTATGAGCTGATAAAACTTCTGTCGAAATCTTTACACCAATTATTCCAGATATTATTTTATATACGTAGATACAGACCACATAACAATTTTTATACCTATACAATATTGATGGTAAAACATTTACGAATACGATGTGATCGTAAAGTAGGCGATCCAATTCGATCATTGTTCTCGGATTCAATTTTACCACGCGACGCCATGGCGCATATGCGGAGTCAAGGATTATGCTAATTATGTTAATCAATGAACTGGGCTATGCCCGATGATCGTTTATAGTTGTACATATCTGTACATATAAAATTCAACTGTATAAATCGTAATACATAGGTATATTTTATAATGAAAATTGCGTCAGACTAGTTCGATCACGATCGATCGATCGACGTTTTATCCTATACCTATCCACGTAATTTTTCTTATCGTTCCAAAAGTTTTATCCGATTAAAAAATTATTCGTTTTTTTTTTTTCGTTCGAAAACATTAATAAAATATATGTCACGTGCAGCAAATCTATAAGAATATAAATTCACTCGACAAATCTGAAACGCCAAGAAAAAAATGTTCAAACTCACACATTACCAAATGTATATTATATAAAAATTTTTACTTCTTTCCCAGACATATCTGCATTCGTAGTAATATCACATATGTACATATGTATATACCATTTTAAATACACACGTGTTCGTAAAGAGTGTGTTGGTTATCACCGTTGGTTTGATAACTGCATCCGGTCCTATCCTTGAACATACAAACTCACAATCGGGAAATAAACTCGAAAAAAAAGGTTTTTTTTTTTGTTTCTTGTTTTTTTAAGCACGCCTCTTACCTCGAAGTTTTTTTTTTTCTTTCTTTTTATCATGAATTCAGAAAATTTTTCTATTTCTACGATAGCCGAGTCGGAGGAAAAATGAAAGAATTATTTTTTTTGCTTTTCTCTCTTACCGTTTTATCTATCCCACATCTTCGATATACGAACGAAATCAAAGTTTCCCTTTTCTTTTCTTTCCTTTTTTTCTCTTCTCTCGCTTCTCGTCTTTTTCCCCTCACGACTTGAATTCGGAGATTTTTGTGCAGCTTGATAAGATTGCTTTAATTTCTTTCGCCTTCCGACTTCCTCTTTGCAAATTGCGTGTACTTAAGCTTGTATTTTTTTTTTTCTCCCACTCTCACGAATCGTTTTACTTTTTCGTTTGTGTAAAATTTGTAAAAACGATATCAAATCGAGCGCTAATTTTTTGGACTCTTAAAATCTTTAATTTCGTAAAAGCTTACGTGTTATCATGAATGATTTTGATAGAACAAGTGAAAATTAAAATCAAACTTCGAAGAACCCATGAGATTTGGATTTAATATCCTGAATATCTTCGTGGTGAGGACTGTACAGGTGCGCGTCTAGACTCTTTTAAAAATCGCCCTTACGCACATGTATAGTATATGGTAGGTATTAGAATTATATACCATTTGCACGTGTATAATTTCACATTTATATAAATAGATATGTATATACACATACCTATGCATTTATTACCTGTACAGTACCTACATTATACGCGTGCAATTCGGCGGGAATAATTCGGGCACTTTCGATGCCCATGCGAAGCGTTGGGATGCGATAAAAATAAAGTATATAAGAGCAAAATGAGTTGATGAAAAAAGCAAGAGAAATAAAAAGAAGAATAAATATCACATATAGCAGTCGCTTCGAGGCCCTCCCGAACCAGTTAGGAATAAGGACCGGGCTCGCGCGACGATCCTGATGCCAAGATCCTGATTTTGCTCCTGTTTTCTGCGCTCCTCCTGCTCTATACGTATACCTATACCCAAATGTATAGAGAAGTCTGCGTCGAGACGTGCGTTATAATAAAAGATCCTCGTACCGCGCTTAAAAAATGCATATGTAGAATGAAAAAAAAAAGGGATAAATAATGAATATATGAGTAAAAAAAAAAAATCATGCGTATGTAAAAAATTCACCCTCTTATTTTTTTTTCTTTCGCTTTTTCTTTCTAGTACACTGCAGGTTTACATACACATGCATTACATATATATGTATATATATGCAATGAAATTATTCGCATCACCATACAGCGATAAAATTCTATTCTGCATATGTAAGTTGTATACCTGTGAGAATATTTTGCAAAAATACGTTGCCCTTATATACGTACCGGTTTTTACCAACTGAGCAAACTAATTTTGATTATTTCTTTTTTTTTTTTTATTTTGTAACGCAATGGTGTTTCGACTATCGTATCGAAGCGGATATAAACCGAGGATAGATTTATAAATGTTGTTAAATTTTATCAACCGCGGAGGTTATACAGTTCAGCGATTATAATACGAAATATGTGATGGAATTTTGGCATCCTATATATTTTTAATAATGAATATATCTACATACGGTAGTTAAATTTAGTGCAATTAGTAATATTATTAACTAATTGTATTTACGATCGTAAAAGGCAAGATAGGTATACACATAGTTAAGTAATATAATATAACCGGTATTACTTAAATATACTCCTATATGTGGTTCTCAAACCGGAAGCTTTAGATTAATTAGATTTTTATCTACCGCGTTGTAATTCGCCCCCCAATTATGAAAAGCGAGATCTCCGATTCACTTTCTTGAAATAATAATTGTTTCTTTATTTTTTCTTCAATTTTTTTTTAATTTTTGAATCACTGACGCAACATTTTTATACCAACATATCCCTATACTAGGTAGATCTATAATGGAACAACAAAATTAATTGAGAAATCGAAAGAAAATTAAAGAACAAGACTTTTTTATAAAGGGAAAAAAATCACACAAGACCTGCATCTGTAAGTGTCTCTTTTTTCTTCCTCCTGTAAAAATTATAATACGACACACTGCACTGCCTTTTGTTTTGGCTCTCAATTAGGTCTCACCATAAGCTTATTATGTTGTTTATAACATAATAACAAGTCGTGTAGATTATCACCGAAATTTGAATGTAATTTAATCTAATTATTTTGTTATAATATCTGTGTTATATCTGAGTGAGCGATATGCAAATCTCGTGGTATATAAATCCATACATTAGGCTGCTATCTATTGTTTTTTGTAATTCGTTAATTTCACTTATATAACATGCGTGCTGTTGCAGTAACAGGTGGACGAGGTATCTTTCTTTTTTTTTCATCTTTTATTATTTTTCTTGCACCTTGAAAATTGCGCCTACGTATTATTATATGCGTTTAAGTATACCATGGGTAAAGTGCTTTAATTTAATTGACCTGCGCAAGTAAAGCGATGATCATTATCGGCGGTAAAATGTCTGTCCCTCTAATTGGTAATTAGCCACGTATAAAATGATATCTGAATTATAAAATGGCCGATCAACAGGGGAGGATTGAATCGAAAAAGCAGATAGGATTATAATAATGGACTATAACGGAAAATTGTGTGGACAAAAAAAGAATTTCAGAGTCGCTAAACCATCGACTAAATTATACTGCGAATAAAACCAATCGAGTTATCGTCAATTTTTTTCCAACTAATTTTGATTTTTGATCTCGATTTGGGTCGAAAAATGAAAATCAATCTTAGCTCTGTATTCTCACGTATTTTGGCCTGAGAAATACACACGATGAGAAATTGCTCACGGACATTAGAGAACCTGTTTTAATGTTTTTTTTTTTCTTTCCGTAGCTCGTGCCGCTAAATGAATCGCTAAAAAGGACCTAAAAATCCCGGAATCGTGGACAGGTATAAAAGTAAAATATAAATAAGGGAAAGAAAAGAAGAAGTCTTCCTATAGGGACGTATTAATTTTCCCAAAAGAAAATCGATCACATTTGTAAGAACATAAAGAAATTGCAGCAAAGTATTATAGCGGCATATGTCGTAGTACACATAAAACTGCTTGATGGCCGATTGCACGCGTTACGAATATAAAAAAGCATAGAGAAAAATGCATTAAATATTGCTGTATAAGGATTTCCCGAAACTCGAGGGGGTTCGTCGCATTCGAAACGAGGAAATGAGGTGAATCCCACAGGAGTTACGATCCCGATACATACACGAATCTCTATGGGATAGGAATGAAAAAAAAACCGCGTCGCCAAAAGCGAAATTCAAGTGCTTTTCATACAAAGTTCAAATAAAAAAATATAAAACTTTACAAATTTTGTATCCCTAAATTTTTGAATCCTGTCGTATAGGATAAAAATTGCATTTTATGGGCGCAGATTACGCTGCATAATGTAGTATGATCGTCAGCAGGATTCGATCGCGCACACATTTTTTTTTCTCTTTTCTTTTCTTTTTTTTTTTTTTTTACGTCCCTTCAGCTGCCGGTGCATGTGCAACGTGTATATGTACATAACGTGTATACCTATACATGAACGTCTCTCCCTAACTCCCCTTCAAACGCGCCGCGAATTCGTAATGATCTACGAGGGTAATTCTTGAAGGAGAAGATCGAAGCTCTTACGTACGTTCATATATGTATACATGTGTACGTGCATACATGTAGAAAATGTATGTATATATAGATATATATATAAGTCACGCGAAGCTAAAAGAAGCGGAATGCCTCCGATCTTGTTTTCTCGATTGTTCTGTTGCAATTTCTGCTTTCCGCATCTCTCGCAGGTCCTGCCGCGCCGTGGAGAGTTTTTGGCGGGCGTTCTCATCGTGATCTTAAATCCCGATCAGTTTTCGTTGCAAAGTCTAGAAGTTAGAATTGCTCGAGGGTCCCTTCAGAAACCTGCCTTCACCGGCCGGACCTTCCGGGAAGTATTTTTCGACAGCGGTGTTGCCAAATTTGAAAAAAAGAAAGATAAAATATATACGTGCTGTATACGCGTATCCTTAAACATATCTCATCGTCACGAATTTATCTATACAGCTTAATTTTATTATTCTAAGGACAATCCTGCGCCGAAACCGATCGATCCTCTTCTGAACGCATATGTGCGATGTATGGAGAAATATACCCCATTATAAATTTATACTGCACACGCCTTGAGCAATGTCATTACCGCATGTGACGAGATATCCGGTTTCCGGTCAACCGGCTGCAACTATAAACGACGCGAAGAGGAAACTCGCAAGTTGATTTTATTTAATTAAAACTCTTTCGCTCTTTCTCGTTTCCTCGACAAAAAAACTACCCCCGAAATTTTCACGGATCGGTTGGTTCCTTCCGATTAAGTGATCGGACCAGATTTGAGAACTCAACTTTTTTTTCGCACTTTTCACATCCAGATAAAAATTCCCACGAAGTTGAATACATTTCAAATCTGATCGAAACGTCGCATTCAAAACTCACCCGTATTCGTATACGTATAGATTTGGAAAAAAGTTGAAAGAAATAAATTTAAAAAAAAGAGAAGAATTAAAAATAGCGATAATTCTCGTTCTCACGTATATAATCGTATCTACAAGAGCTGTCATTAAAATACATACATATTAGAAATTTGCTAGAATACAATTATGCAGCGATACTTAATAATTTTCGACAGTTTCTTGGATTTTACTTTTTTTTTTTTTAGAGAGAAAATAATTAATAATAATAATAATTGTGATGATAAGGTTTGAAAAGTGCACAGAGTAGCTGACGATGCATGCGTTATGCTATATCTAGATATTATATGTGTCGCTCCTGGATCACTGCAGTCGCGACAGGAAGTATAACGTGTTTCTGTAGCCGATAAACGTCGTGCTGTTATAAACTACATTATATTACTATAGCGAACAAGTGCAGTTACATTGCACTATCATACACACTAGATATTGTATGTGAATTGGTGTATAATATACAACTGCAGTTTATAGTCGCATAACTTTTAACCGATGTATGGGTATATGCGTATAATATGTGAACACGTCAACCGTCAAGCTTGTTTCTCTTTATGTAGGTAGCTCGAAAGTAGAACAAAACTTTATGTACTTTGAAACGTTTTATGTCTGATGATAGAAAAATAAAGAAAAAATTTTAATAGAAAAAGATAACATTTCTGCAGCAGATTACCAGTAAAAGATTCTTTTTTTCTTCTATCTATATTTCTTTTCCCCGATACCCACCAGCGTGAATGAAGAATCCTGTAAATTTGAAATTTTTTGTAGCAAAAGTTCCGAACGAATAAAAAGAAAGTAAATGCGGGGTGAGATGAATCTCTTTGAGATTCAGCTTGCATTGAATTTGAGTGAAATTTTGTTGGAAAATGAAAATTCGGAAATCACCCATTCAGCGGCTAGTAAAAACGCGAAGAGATGATTATTCCCTGTATCGTTTAGCAGCTCCTACAGGTTATTTCGCACGACGACGGACGCAGAGGCAGATGTGAGTAAAACCTAAGGAGAAATCAGACGTACTTAAACTAATAACTATACAGATATAATATACGTCAATTAACGACGTCTGACCCCTTTTACTTTACCTGTATTTTTAAAAGGTGTAATATTACTGTTAGAGAAATAACCGCACCATAATGTGTATGGTCAGATATTACCGTACCCGTAAGCCATACGTACCCATAGAAAATATCGCAACACCGTACAGAGTTTAGGAGAGAAAAAAAAGAGGAGTAAAAGAAAAACCAATTTATTTCACCGCGGCCGTTACACCCCATATAGATACGATATGATTTATTTTTCACTCTTTTTTTTTTCTTCTTTTTATTTTTTGCTGAAACAGGAAGAGAAGGAAAGAACAACCCTTGAAGCGATAAGATTATCGCCTCATCCATGGTTGTATCTATGGGTATCTCTACCTACATGTGAACATGTATACCGTTATCCCGTTTTCCATCAACGGGAACTGGACTCCCTTTGCCCCCTTTTAAAATCTGGCCAATGATCGGCTTTTGAAAAAGCGTCCCCTAATTCGGGTCGGTCCCATTTGCGGGCCCACGGTTGCTGCGGAGGGTCCCAAGGGGCCGGGATTTTCCTCGTAACTTTCCCTTCGTTTTTCCCCTTCCCTTTCCATTCTCTATTCTTCGCAACGTATACCTATATACGATGTCATGGGGTTTCCATTGGACCAAAAAATTTTTCCCTCACATATTCAGGGTTGCCCTAATTATGTATATTCGAAATTGCTTCGGTATACCAGAGAGCCTATGTGTCGTATAGTCAAGTGTACAGTGGGAACGCGTAAATCTTTTTTTGGACAATATTTCACTGATAAATTCAGAGTTCCATTTTATCTTCTTTTTTTTCTTTTCTTTTTCCCAACCGCAGTGGTGTTTCTTGCGGGGTTCTTTCTTTCTTTTTTTCTTTTTTTTTTCTTCAGCTTCTATTCGTTTTCCAACTGTGAAATTTCTCCCGATTTTTAAATACGTGAGAGAGTCAATTATGGAAACCGGAGATAAGCGACAGCACTTATTTGATACCTAAAATAACAAATTTAGGAGCAAAAAATTTTCCAAAAAAAAAACCAAATGGACCAAATATTTTTTTGTCAACTACTAAATTACCGACGAGTTATATTCAACAATTTCTTATATCATCGGATCCAATTGATGCTGATCGGTGGCAAAAATTGTAAATTTTTCTACAATCTTCATATTAGCACATTGCTAAGATCGAAGGTCTCCCATGTAACAAGTTCAGGTCGCAACGCAAAAAGGGGTGGAATTCGCCGCAGGTTACGTAAAATCTTATGCCGTCTGCGTATAGTTTTCTGTGTGCATTAAAAGCGTGTGTTGCCGAGGTGCGAGCGTTGAGGAGAGAGTCGAAGAAGAAGCGTCTGTTGCTTTTTTTTCTCCTTTCTTTTTTTTTCATTTCGTTTTTCTTGGTGACATCATACGCGTCGGCTTTAAGGTGTATTTGTACAGGCCGGACAGGCAGCCAAGCAACATTCGGCTAAAGACACGTGTGCGTGAACATCACGCGCATATAAGAGATAGAGAAAAAGAAAAAAAGGAATTAAAAAACTTGAGAAAGAAAAAAGACAAAAAATTGAAGAAGAGTCTCCCGACTCTCTTCTTCGCGCCTCCCTTTCAATGGTCTACCAAATTACGGACAGACAGGACAGACAGACGCGTTTCCGCTACCATAAATTTCTGCTATATACGCCATCGTGCCTTTCAATTCTCAATTCCCTCGAGCCGAATGTATGTTACTATAAAATTATTTATACGACGCTGATTATAAGCGAATTTCCATCAACAAAAAACTTCGACTACGCCCCCCGACCACCGCCGCGTTCGACACGTGGCAATTGACTAATTGTATTTCTTTTATTTTATTCATTCGTAAAATGAATTCCAATAACTCCAATCTGGGAAAATGAATGCCATTCTTTCAGTGGAGAGAAGAAAAAAAGAAAAGGAAATTTCAAAGCGTTTCGAACTAACCGTTAAAATTCATTATTCAATTACACATGCTTCCATGAAAACTTCATTTTTAACCGTGTAACATTATAATTGCAATTGGAAAGCGATTATTTTTATAATTGTTTCACGAAAAAAAAAAAAAAAAAAAATTCCCCATCATCGTATAATGTGACAATTACGTCGAACAAACACTCGATACAAATTATATTCATCGCGTGAATTATATATATATATATATGTATATTTTTAAATTCTTACAAAGTAATACATATGTGTATGATATTATAATGGAACAAAAGCGGCGCGCGTCAATCGGCACCTATAATATAAGAAGAAAGCGGCTTTTGCTTTATCAAAGTCCGCGTTCTCATTGTTTATTATTATTATTATATACATTTATGTATTTTTGTTTTTTTCTCTCTAAAAGCTCTTCACCGCCAAGAAGACTTTACGTATCAAAAGACGACGGATCCGTGGTGCCCTCAGGGTCCTCTAACTGACAATAAAAATCACCCCCTTCCACCGCCATAATGTTTACCAATATTACTACACGACAATAATGCCCGAAGATTATTCACAAGTTTCGAGAGATAATGATAATAATAAGAAAGAAAAAAAAGATAAAAGAAAGAATGAAAGAGAAAAAAAAAATGGGACTCTATGGCGTTGTATAACCTTAGGCTAAAAAACGAGGAGATTATCCAGGTAATACGACAGCTTTTAGAATGAAAAACGAAACTGACCGACAGGTTGACGAGTTTTCAATAGCTCTTGATTTATATTATTGTTATTCTTCTTTTTTTTTTGTTGGTTTGAAATTCATCTTCTATAATTTCTTGCTTCTTTATATTTTTTTTAAACTATCGCGATTATCCTTTTGACCCACATTTTTCTCCCTCACTATTTTTATGGTCATTCCTTCACTGATTTTTTTTTTTCAATTTTTTTTTCTTGATTCTTTACCTAGCCCTACATTTTTTTCTCGGTCTTAATTCGTCCTAGAATGTATATATAACGTAGTATATAAATACATGTATGTATTTTATAGTATGCACATTCATTTACTCGCTCATTTTAATTGTAAAATAAACGATTCAAGGGTCAAGATCGTCGCGTTTGACTAAACCTTCAGATTTAGGTATACAATATTATCATTGTAGATATGTGGTCGGTATCTGGATAAAATCAGATGAAACAATCTAGTTATTCGTGTGACGAGATGAAAAAAAAATTTAAGCAACTATTCAAATGCTTTTTTACTAACGTAAAATAAATGAATTTTATCTTTCGACAATTTCCGAACTAATTATTTTGACGATCTTCATAAATCTTCGAATAATCGGCGATCGGTGAGGTTGCAAGTATTTTATTTTTATCGATCATTATTATTTCTTCTTATAGTCTCTTCTTCTTCTTTTTTTTTTGGACCCAGTTTTTCGGTCGTTAACTTTCGGCAAATTCCTATGGGAGAGTCGTACTACTGCACATATAAAATTGTAAGAAAAAAACGCACGCGAATTTTAAAGCGGTTTGTCAGTGGTGGTAAAATCTGTACGTATAGTACGCTTGATAAAAAAATAAAAAAATGAAGAGAGAAAAAGAATCCTCCTGTGCTGCAGCAAAACTGCGGAAGAGAGAGAAAAGGAGAGAAAGAGACACGGACAGACCCGATTTACCGCGGTGTTGAATTCCCAACAGGTTAATTTTTTTCCATATTCTTTTTTTTCCATTTTTCGTATATCAAACTGTAACTATATATATCTCATACGCCATGCGAGAACGTATCGAAAGGAATTCGAAATATTTTTTGGTTTTTTGTTCTTCTCCATTTATAAGTTACATAAACGCATAATAAAGAGTCATAAATTTTTTTTTATCATCGTCTTGCAATAATTGGTCAATTAGGAAAAAAAAACTTGTGATAATTTTTTCGACTACGTGTATACGTATACGATTGCTGAGATTAATTTTGATCGGATTTGTGAGATGGAAAACGAAACGAAAAAGAAGGAAATAAAATCTTTTGACAAAATTTGAGATATCCAACGATAAATCATCGCGTAATTTGATTCGGTAATATTTTCCCGCGGTATTCGGGAATCCACATGATGCACATGCCGGATTTCTGAGCGTCGTATAACACGTGAAGCTGCAGATTGTGAGGAAATCAGGTTGCTGTGTGTCGGTGGAAGAAGTGCAGAGTAGTGAATTATACTTTGAATTTATATCATACAACACTGTATTCGTCGTATACGTTAATAATAAATCTCGAGCAAGTTATATTGTTAATCGTAAGTTAAAATGTAAAGTATAAGTAACGATAAACTAGGAGCAATTTTAAGGTGTGTATAAATTGCGAAAATTAAATTCGTCGTTTGATTGTGCGTAGTAATACTCCTCGTGTGTAGGTATATATCGCCGTATGCAGTCTTTTTGGGGGCGTCGCGGCGGCGTCGGCGTCGGCGTCGGTATATTCGAACGTTTATAAAGCGCCGCAGCGTCGCGCGGCACCGCCGTAATACGAAGAGCGCTTGCTCATTTCTAATCCGCGATAAAAAGTAGTCCGTCTCGTGATGACTCTTTAAAATTATCATATATCTCTACAAGTACGTTAAGACAACTAATGCAACATCGCAGATATGAAATATATCAAATTCTGAACCTATTTGCAAACATTTTTCAACATAAATAACCATAGTTTTTTATATTTCATTAACATTATGGCACGGAAACTCGGGTGCGGCATGGGAGGCGGTACCCATGCGGACTCTGCAGTAACGAATTCAAAATACGAGAACCCTGGGTTAGAAAAAATACAAAAAGTCTCCCAGGAAATTTAAGAATTTCAAAATAATGATTACGCTCGCAACGATTCCAAATATGAATTTCTCAGGGCTTCATTGAATTGAAGTTGGCAAAAAAAACAACTTTGTATTTCAATCGATTCTCTAGCTCAGAAACGTGAAACAATTTTTTTATTTTCTTCTTTAAAACTGTGTGAATAAAATCAATCGAACCAAAGAATCTTATCAATTTAGCTTATTCGATGTTCCATCAGTAATTTGGAAAGGAAGAATTGCTTTCGTTTTTAGATCTGTTCTAATTTTATTACAAAAATCTTACAACGTTACACACGTCTTTGAAAATGCAAAGAATATTGAGAGGAATTATGAGGAAAAAAAAAAGAAGAATCGAGGGACCTAGAAACCTTATCACTACTTCCGGGAATAGAGATGAACTTAAAAATTTTGGAATACAGCGAATTTTGGCTATTTGGATTTTGGGCGAAAGGGGTGGGGGGCGTCGCCCTACCGCCGGCTATTTGATTCGCTCCTGGCGCCGGGTGCTTGGGCGAGCCGCGGCGGGTCTAAGTAAATGGAATTCGGATCGTTCAGTCGCCTGTAACCGGCTCGAAGAACCGAACGTGTTTCGTTCGCGCGTCGTATCACCGAGGACCGCTTTGAGCTAGAATGATCTTGTACCTGGCAAATCGAAAGAGTATTGGAATATTTAGTAAATTGAAATTACGGTGTTACGACAAATCATTGCGCGACATACGATACATTTTTCATTCGTGTTCATCGTCGTCTTGTTCTTGAAAGAAACAAAAAATCTGGTGGTTTAAAAAATCCTGAATTTTAAAACAATCGGTACGACGAGAATTCGCGCGAGGAATAATCAGCACCGAGGTGCGAATTATTTCGCGTTTTAAATAAAATACGCAAATTGAGAAGCAGACGTAGCAAAGTAAAAAAAATAAGGAAGAAGAAAAAAAGGGCAGAGAAGAAGAGAAGAGAAGAGAGGAGGAATTTCGCTGGCATATCGCGAGGTTCGCGCGCGCGCGCGTGAAATAGAAAAATTATCTAATAATAATTGATATACGAATCTGGAATTCGCGAATATTAATTAAACTATTTTTAATTAAGAAAAAATTAAATAAGTTTCTATAATTTTTTTTTTTTTTTTTGATTTTTTTTTTGATTTATTTAAAATAAAAAATTTAAATCTTCTTGTTGAAACACAAGACAAATTACTACTGAGAAAGGATAAGGAGTACACCCTCTAATTAACAGTGCGCATGAGTAATCACAATTTGTTTTTGGATTATCATTACAAAGGTTAGTATTTTTTAATTAGTGTATTAATTTCTTTTGTTTTACAGTGAATAGAAAATTGTTTAGATATTGTGAATTTTGTGTGCGAAAGTTTTTCGTAAATTTGAATCGATAGTTTGAAGAATTTCGACGGGACGTGCTAATTAGTTTCGTGTTGAGAATAATTTAAAATATTTTAATTTTATTTCAAAACCCTATAAAGTAATAAATTTCATCGATTTTAATTCCTTACCTACTTCAAGCTAGGGCATTAATTTTCATAAAAACGTATCGAATTTCCATTTCCATCATTTAATTAGAAACAAAAAATCCGGCCGATTTTTTAGAAGCATACCGTCTTCAATTATTTCATTTTAATTAGTTATTTCTTTTTCTTTCATAGTTCAAATTCCTTGATGAAACAAATCTGCTTTAGGTTTGATAAAAATATCCGCTTTGATAGGAACTTCAAGTACAGTTTTTGCGGCAAAATCAGCCGGACTTTTTAGAGCAGATTAGCATATGGAACTTCGGAATTCGGTACAGATAGCGAGAGCTAGTTTTCTAACAACTGATACTATTCGTAGATGAATTTAAATTTTATTCTAAACAAAGTTAAAACAAAAAAAATTGACGATTTTTGGTCAACATCGGAGGACGAGTGTTTAATGTTTTTTTTCGAGTTTCTTATTAGTATCGTGATTTTTGTAAACCGTTTCGTTTCTTCCCCAAATTTTTTTTCTTTTTCATTTTTTTCATTCCTCGGAGCTTTTTTTGGTTTAGCCGCGGCCCCAAGGTTGTCTCGCGATTCCGTACCCGAAGGTGGAATCCTTTTTGTTTTTGCTTTTTTTAAATTTTTTTTTATTCGGCTCTTCGTTCTCTTCATTCTTTCACGTTTTGTTTGATTTTTTTCTTCCCCCTCACTCTTTCCCCTTTAAAGTCTACTTACCTGATGTTTTGTTATTCAATTCTCACGTCCTAAGTAACTCTATGGCTTCTTATTGTCGCGTAGGCGTTTAGAGAGGATATTTTCCTCCTTAGTTGAAGAAGGAAAAAATGTGATAAAAAAAAAAAAAAATTAGAATTTATACCGTCATGTTGAAAGAATTTTTATCGTTTAACTATCAAAAGTTTCATTCCACATCGTCCTCGCCCTCGTCATTCATTCATTAATTCAGTCATTCATTCATTAGTGAGAAAAAACGAAACTTGAGAAGCGTCTACTACCCTAGTAGGAGTAAGGTGGGGAAAGGAGGGCGTGAGAAGCAGTGAAAAGAAGAGTCCGATTTTGTTGGGATGGATAATTCGTAAATACCTAAAACCGGCGGAATATTAATTTTCTCACTCGCGATATTAATTAGTTGCGATGTAACATTTGGTAGATCCAAGTAGCAGGCAGCAGCAGCCGTCGTCGCCGCGCGTGGCACTCTAGAGTTATCAAGGTCACGTGCTGGTGAGTCGCGTCGTAGTCATTTTCGGAGTTGCCAGAGCTTGGGATCGAGTTAAATTTTTCAGTCTTCTACAGTAGTCGCGAATAGTACCTCGATACGAACGGTACCCTTCCTATCAAATAGTACACAGTTGTATGTATGTGTACATACATACATGTACATATATCGCGTTTTAGTATCTCAATGCCAGTTAATCTCACTAACATATCAACGTTTTACCACACCTATGTACACCTCTCTGTCAATAAAACTTCAATTTTATTAATTAAATACGATTAATCGATGGCCGGGCCAAGATTAGAATTCGACAGTTTGAAGCAATCTTCAGCTGCTGCCACATTTTACTCAAGAAGTGAGACGATTTATTATATGAAAAAAAAATTTCCCTTCACAACACTAACGAGCGTTTTTTTTACGAATTTCATCTTCATCCCCTTTTTCTTTCAATTTTAGACTTTCTTCGTAACAGTATTTTTGGAGTAGTAAAAAAAAAAAAAGAGCGTTCGATCGGCTCGTGTTCTTTGAGGTCTTCTAGACCGTCCACATGTGTAAACATCGACCCTGTAGGTCCATGAGAATATTGAGAACCTGATTTTTATTTTTCTATTTTTTTCGTTTGCCTACTTGAGATCCTAAAAATTTATCGAGTGTGTATCCCACTTTATATTCGGCAGCTAGGTAGCTAACACCACAGCTCTTCGAGCTAATGTACAATTTTTTTTTCAATCTATTTTTCTACTCTTCATTGTTGCATTCATATTGTTTTCT
Organism: Athalia cordata; assembly: GCA_963932425.1. Lineage (NCBI taxonomy): Eukaryota > Metazoa > Arthropoda > Insecta > Hymenoptera > Athaliidae > Athalia > Athalia cordata. The sequence continues at coordinate 7,636,344 of OZ010627.1, forward strand.
TTTCTTTATTTCTCCTTTTTTTTTTCGAGAATCTTTCAAACTCCTTGAATCCCTTTGCCCGGAAGCCGCCAAAGCAAAAAATACCGGTTTATATACGACCACTGTACGAACAACATTGTCTCATTAGGCGGCGTTTTTTTAAAAAAAAATTTCAAGTATTTATTTTACAAAACCAACCAGAATAAATTGAAAAAGCTGGATTAATAAAAAAAATCAAAGCACGTTTTCTATGTTCGTTTTTCTATTTTTTGCCATAGGAAAAACAATGCCGGTTCCAACGTGGGATTGTTCCGAATTGGGTCTATTGGATGAACCATTGGACACGGCGACGGTCGTTTCGGAGGATATATGGAAAAAATTCGACCTAGATTTTCCACAGGCATTTTCTGCCGAGCAATATCACACGACGATAGAAGACGGGATTTTACCATCTTCCGGTTTTGATCCATACGACAGAACGACGTCGTACGGTTATGAAAAATCATTGTCTTCGTCTCGTTCGGCCGAAGCGGGTGAAATTAGACATCACGATTGTATGTGGGCAGGACTTTGTATAAGTAAAGAACACAACAGAACACATCCAGCGAAGAAGGACATACAAATACACAAAAAGGTACCCGCTGGTCGGAGTCTTTTGATAAATAGAAAACCAACAAACGGTAATACATCGTCGTCCCAAGGTTTGAACGCTTCGAATTGTACGGTTGTTAAAAATTTGGAAAGTGACGGTGATTCTACGAGACCAGAAACCCCTCAAAGTTGTGAATCTGAAACTGACGAATCCGAAGATGAAGTACCACAATTTCGTCACGATTCTATTAGCATAAATGAAAAACTTTCCGAATATTTGGGAGACGTTGCAACAGCAACAAATGCCGCTCCCGTGAGCGAAGTAACGGGACAACTTGTCAGGAGGACATCACCCGATAAAAAATCTCATCAAAGGTCCCTGTTCGATCACCATCGTAGAAATCATGGTTCCGTTAACGAACATACGAGACATCAACAAGATATACAAAAAACTTATACAAATAATCATACAAACAACACAACGAACATAGTCTCGTTAGGAGATCACTGTTATCACCTCAACCAGACATCAAGTAGTAAAAAGCTCGATCATCTCGGGGTCCAAACGCCTTCCGATTCCGGTGAGTTGATTTTTTCAATAACCTTTTTATTATATTTAAGTTTCTCATTCCTGGGCGGACTTTTGGAAATTCGTTCATTTCTGACCAAAAAAAAACTATTATCATGTTGTTCTTTCTTCCCAAAACTCGCGGTCACTCTTTGGTGACCGAATGATGTTTGTCGAGGGTCGTCCCCGAGAGGTTTCGGGTTCAAACGATCTTCCTCTTAAGCGCATAAGCTTCTTTTTTTTTTTTTTTTTTTTGTTTCCGTTGCTTTTTTTTTGGAGCAGGTACCAATCACACGACCTCTAAACCGACTCAGGATGACCCCTAGACGCGGCAATTACAGTGTCGCGGTCATTGGTCGATGATGATCTCGATGATGCGGAGGAGCACGAGACAAAGTGTTCGAATGTCATGTCCTGATTAATTTCCAAAACTTTTGTTATCGCCAATTATTTCTCTATAATCATTATAATTATTACCCGAAATAAGAAACAAGAAAAGACGAGAGAGAGAGAGAGATAAGCCAGTTGGAGTCATGGACATGGCGTGAATAAACATTATTCTTCTTACGTTTTTACGTATTGCAACAACGAATTTACCTGAGGAATCCAGACCGTATATCGTCGAAAGTGGGGACCGGCATATTAATTTTTGATACCTGAGTTTAAGAGACCCAGTGTGTGATGAACGAACCCACTTGACCATGAGGATATATATCTGGATTCGTCTGGAGCGCAACAAAGAAACGCAAACGTAGACTCGCGAGTATTTTTCAACAAAATTTTCTTCCTTCTTCTTGTTTTATTTCGTTCCGACTACACCAAATTGCAATTTCTATTCGAACAAGTTATCAAGGTCAGTTGGCTAGACCCCCGGGTACGTTTAGTTTTAGGTTACCCGTAGTAGCTTGCCACCGACGATAGTGGTAGTCGCCGATGACGTCATTGGCCCTAATCTAACCACAAACACATAGAGATATGTGTAATATATGCTTAGAGATATAGATTCTCGTATAAAACACACACGTGTGCAGCGCGTCTCTTTATACCGTGGGAGAGTCCTCCGCAATTTATTCATCTCTCTCTCTCTCTTTCTTATTTCTTCCATCTTTTTCTATCCTCCAACTCGTCGTCGTCGTCGTCGACGTCTCGTCGATGCGGAGTTGGTTTAAATGGTAATCACACATGGAATGCGATGACTTGAACCCTTTCGCCGCATGTGCAATCTCCTCTTACGTATTATACCTATGTATGTACGTAACCTATGTGCACCGCATACGATAAAACGTAAAAAAAACGGTACGTTAACAACCGTACATAATCGTATGAATGCAAAATCTGTCTTTCAATATAAAGTAACGTAATATGCAGAAAACCCCCCCAAAAAAAAAAATTAATGTCCCACATAATTCATACACTCTACCATCATGATTTTAGTTAATTAGAAAATTTAGTTAATTATTCCCCCCCCCCCTCATATGCCCCGCATAATTAAATTGCTCAATTTATCAATTAATCGCTGATTACTGCAGATTCTTTTCATCTGCGAACGTCATACGGGCGTTTAATTATTATTATTGATAATATCAACAATTTAATTTTTTGTGCATGCTCTTACTCTCGTTCTCGCCCTTGCCCTTGCCCTTGCCCTTGCCCTCGCAGTGTTGTCCTTGGTTGAAAAATTGCGCAACGTTACCGCTATAATGTGCATATAGTCTTTTAATTCATTCAGCCTTTGGGCAGAAATAATTTACTATACACGATGTACACGTGATCATATAACACACACACACACAAACATACGCTTAAAAATAACGTTATTGAGGTTGTGCAATTGTAAGAGAGCTTTTTTTTTTTCCTTCTTTTTCTTTCTTTTCTTTTTCTTTTTCGCTCTTGTAAGGACGGAAGATAATTGAGGGTAATAAAAACGTTGGCAATGTGCATGCCACGATCGCGGTTTGTTCGAAGAACACTTGATGTCTTTTACAATCATTGCACAGCCCATTCATGGATCTCGCTCGTGATCCGGAGGGTTGTCGATCACACGTGTGAACTTGTATAACTTTGACGAAAATTTTCATGTATAATATAGGGTACGTAACGTACCTATATGTACTCCATTTATTTGTTTGTTTGTTGTGTGTTGTATCGCCTTTGAAAAGTGGTGTGGTAAACCTGCGGTAGTATAATAGTAGTAATCGTAGTAGTAGTAGTAGTAGTAATAGTAATAGTAGTAAACGCTATATCGCTGCTTCTGCTGCTGCGCTGGCTGCTACTATACTGTACTTCATTCATGAATGCCTCGCAACCGGCAAAGTGCGCCGCGTTGTGTTGAATTGTTGCCCGTGTGATATACGTACTATTCGCATATGTATATCTATACACATATTATACACTTATATACCCTAGCTATATATCTTACACACATGTTACATACATTTTCTATCTACGTAAAACTATGCAGCCATGCGAATAGAAAAAGTACTCAGCGTCGCTTGTATATTTTTACAAACCAACTGACGAGCTTTTTTTTTCTACTTTTTTTTTCTTTCTTTTTCCAACGAACCAATATCGGTAAATCATGCCGATCAAAAATATAGATCAGCCAGTTCGGATTAATCGAAGATTTTCGAGAAATTATCAGCGATTTTTTTTTTTCTTCTAATTTCAACTTTTTTTCTTTTTTTCTGTGCGTGTGAAAAAGTACAGGGTGTAAATGGGTGTTCCATTGATTGGCGATAGAAACGGTTTTCGGAAAGTGTGGGAAATTTTCTATATTTTTTTTCCCCCCCGTATATCGCACAGGGTTTTTGCCAAATTCGAAATTCTGCATTACTATAATGTAACATGCGCATGATACGGGTGCACTGTGAATTGTTAGATCGAAAGGGAGAAAACGAGAGAAGGGCAACAAAAGAACAAATAGAGAAGGAAGATGAAATATAGGGTTCCGAAAACCCGAACCCTCACTCTCCGCATCTGCTGCTCCAGAATAGATGAACTAGGATTACAAAACGCGCCGCCAATTTTTGCCCCGTGTTATATTACACGTTATACACATCGTGAATATTATTCAATTTTTAATCGATTTTCATCTAGTCAGAAAGAGAGAAACTGTTCAAATTTCACTACGAACGAATTCCGACAATTTTTAGGGCAAAGAAAAAAAGTCACCGTGGTGCCTCGTTCGTTTACCTCATTGTCGGATTATTTCCGTTAGAGTTGTCCGGGTGGGGCAATCGTCGTGAACAATTTCTTATACTCCTTTTCTTTCCTTTCTCCTTTTCTGTTCCATGTGTATATATATATATATATATCTATATATATGTGAACGTATTATCTCGTCGAAGTTCTTTCGATCCCCTGCAGCGGTACTCCGAATTTAAATCTACACGCGAGTTCGTTGACTCTTAATTTTTTTTCTGTCTTCTCGCGTATACCTCTTGCAGCAAGACTTTTATAAATAATCATGATGAAGACGCCGACTACGACGACGATAATGATCATAATAACAGAAATAATATTATTAATAATAATGACGAGGATGATGCTAGGATAAATTTTTTTTTTTTACGAATATATCTGAATTTGAATTTTAAAAATCCATAATTTTCTTCTCTATTACAATAAAGTGCCGGTACAACGAATGGACAAAACTTTTTCACAAAAATTATCATCACAATGAAACAAAATTTTTCCAATATGTGTAAATTATATTGCCGATAATAATTTTGTTTCGTTTGATATTCCTATCTCGATCACACGTCGTATGTATCGGTAAAAAGAATTGGAATGATGAAGAAAAAAAAAATTATACATTTTATTATAAATCTAATGGTATGATAATATCCAGCTCGCGAAGGTCTTTTAAATTGAGAATTGTTACCGTCTTCTTCAAGGCCGTCCCCTTCGATTGATATAATAGATACGCCATTATTATGACAGAATAGTTTAAAAAAGAAAGAAAGAAGAAAAAAAATTTTATAATGAAAAGAAATAAGTGTTGGAATAAAAAATCGAAAAAACGATTGAATAAAAATGAAACGTGCAACACGCCCATGTATACCTGGGCCACCGACAACCATGAAGAAAAAAATTTGTGTCACAGCTTTCGAGGTGTTTAAAAAATTTGAAAGAACCAAAAACGAAGAGAAGAAAAAAACTTGGAGAAAATTCCGAATGCAGAAATACTGGAGGAAGAAGACGGTTAATAATTTTCCAGTTTTTTTTTTTTTGTAAGCAGACCAAAAAAAAAAGAGAGAGAGAGTCGAAGAGAAGAAAAAAAGAAGAGAAATGAAATACTGAAATTAAGAAGATGTAGGATTTACTTTTCCTTTTTATTAACCGCTTCTTTTTCTTCTCCTCCGCTCGAACCTTTGCTCATTCAGATATTCTCGATGGTAGGGGATCCGTGTGGCCAAGAATGTGCGTGTGAGAGGAAGAGAAAAATAGAGGGAGATGAAAAAAGAATCTTTATTAAAAAAGGTGGGGGCGAAAATTCCACGTGCGTGCTATAAACCCGAACGTCATTGCAATAGAGTTAACTTAAAGTCAAGTCAGATCTTCGCATAATCCAGAAATACCTAAGCGTACTTTTATATTACACTCGTACATCTATACATTCCTACTCGTATACATATTGTACATGTACTTATATATCTGGTATAATAAAATGTACTCGTGGATGTGTTGGAAAAAAACTCGCGGGGGTATATAAACGATTCTTTATTTAATTCTCTTCTATTTCCCTCTTTTTTATTTTCATTTGAATTTTTTTTTTTTTCGATAAAATACAAGCAAATAGAAACAATTCAACGTTAAATGGGTAATAACTTGATGCGAATGGTCAGTATAAGTACGTATTATACACATATATATACATATATATTCAGGTTTGCTAAATAAAAATTTATCATGTACTCACCTGTTCAATTTTATCGAGCCCAACGGATGACGTGAGTAGCAGGTACTTTTTTCCGTGCGTCAAATTTATTTTATACATAGGTATGTATCCGTAAGTACATTATATACATACGGCCACTGACCCTCTGACAATGATAAAAATCGATTTTTTTATTTTCCATTATTTTTATTGATCGATAGTCAATCATTTTTTTTTTTCATTATCTGTAGGTTTTTTTTTTCTTTCGAAAAAGCTCTCAGCACATAATAAGGTGGTAGGGCCAACGCTTATCTCTAGTTTTCTTAAGTTTTCTTTTTCTTTTTCTTTTTTTTTGTCTATATCTTTTTCTATTTTCATCTTTTTATAATGTTGAAATCAGACCTTGATCGGATCCATATGCCACGTGCCGCTTTGGATGTGGACATCGACGTGTTTCGTATTTAAATTTCTCATTAGATATATTATATCTATATGACGTTATATTATACACCTGTGAAAATCTCATTTTTATATCATTCGTTAGAAGACAGGTGTGGCCGAATTTTATATATCTATTTCACAAATCATCATCATCGTCGTCGTCTTCGTGATAAATCCTAACGATATGGAAACCATTTTTGCGGAAATCGAAAACTCTACTACAATTTCAAGAAACCAAAAAGAGAAGAAGAAAAAAACACAAATTACGTCACGTCTCCAAAGACCGAAATCACGCTAAGTGGTTTCTCTAATAAATTCGCGTCTTCTCATCCTAATATGTAACAATTTAGCATGCATACTTAGACTCAAACCCACTTTTGGTTGTCCATGTAACTACGAAACACCGACTTTTTTTTTCTCCTCTTTCGCTCTTCATTCATTTTTATTCGAATGAATTACCATAGATTTTCGATTTATTATTCGGAAGAAAAGAAAAATAGATTTTTTTGAAACAAGAAAAAAAAAGGAAGAAAAAGGAAAGAAACTTCAAATTTTACTTTCAAAGAAAAAGATTCTCTACAAAAGAGGATGAAGGAACAAAAATCGAGGGGGTTGAAAAAATTCGAAAAAAAGAAAAATGAAATCGTACAGGAAAGAGAGAACGATGGGACCTGCGCACAGGAATTTTGCGTAAACGAGAACGAACGATACGACAAGGGTAGTTTCGTTCGAGGGTGGAGTCCTCGATGGCGTATTTTGCGGGTCGATAGCGTCGCGACGTGTAGCACCGAGACGGTCGGGACGCCTACCCCAACACAAGTTCCGGACGGCGTGCCCCGGTTGCGCGCGAAGGCCAGTGACCTAGCCGGCAAGGTCGCGACGCCTCCGTCTTTTATACTCCACGTATGTATGTGTGTGTGCGTTGTAGCCTGCACGTGCCGTTTATACATGGCCAACGTTTTCACGTGTATAAGTTTATATCCGATATACGTATGTAACATTCACGAATATACTACACACGCACGCCGCGACTTTCGGCGCTCAACTTTTCACGGGTTTTACTCCGCATTACATGGCCACATATATGCATACTATTATAACTATGTGTAGGTGAAGTATACGATTATATGGGTATTTTAGTACGTCACATCATATTCCAATAACCTTGATTTTTTGTATATAATATACATATATTTCTTTTATTCTTCTATTACTTTTCTAATGGTATACAGTTTTCGTGTAACAACCTGCATCAATTTTTTCTTTTTTTTTTCAATAAATTCTCTACCGATTCTTTCAGAAAATTGGTAATCATTTTTTTTTTTTTTTTTAATGTGTAACGAACCGTAGAGAGAGAAAAAAAACAGAAATTCTAATCGGCAAAATTAATGGGACTACTGGACCTCCCATTGAATTGGCGCCCTTTAATCTTAACGGGTATTACGTATCTAATGAGAATATTAAATTTATAATTAATATCTAGTCATTTAAAAGTGTGTTACACGCTATCGTGGTACAGAATTATGGAACTACCGGTAAAGCCAAGGCCACACGTGTGCCAAAACTCGGAGGGCCTCGGTGAACCTCGGAAAACTCCGTGTATGTACTATATTTTTATGTACACGCATTATACATACATACATGTATTTTGTTTTTTCTATTTAGTTTTACGTTTTTTTTTTTATATACATGATGCGTGGTGTCACGTATATATATATATATTATCGATGACTGTATACATGGTCATGTATTTGTCATATTTAATCGATCTATTCGCCATTGTAATACAATCTATATATAATTTTCGAAAATTTGATTCGATTTTAAATTTAGAAAATTTCCAACAAAGTACATACGCCGAAACTCACTTCATTCGAAACCGATTTATAATTTGAACGATTTTTTGATTCTCCTCATTTTTTCGGGACACGCCCTCGCGGTCCATCCGCACCAAAAAAAATAAAAAAGCGAAGTTCTACGCCCTCTCGTTTTTTTGCTCTTGGATTCTTAATGCAGTCGCGAGGTATTCGAGTGCACTTTTTATAGCTGATCGAGAACTCGCGGTCGCGTTTTGCGCGGAGCAGAAGAGAAGAGAAGAGAATCTTTCGTGTACATGTCACGTGTACATGTATTTATATACCAACACCCGCGTGACGTACACTCGTACCTGTACGTACACGTATATAGATCGCTTCTTCTTGAACGCGGGTCGGTTACCGTTCGGCGAACTCCTCTTTCTCGCGTGGCTCCGCAACATCCTCATCCGTGAAAGAATAGCAAGAGGCGTTCTTTGACTGCAGATGATGGATAAAATCGAGCAACCGTACCGGACAAACATTTGGACTGGTCCTCGAGGCCGAAAGACGAAAAGACGTCCTTTGCAAATAAACGACATATTTTATTAACTCCAAAAGAAAAAAAAAAATTCTTTTCGAACTACAATCCACGGAAAATAACTTAAAAAAAATAAAACAATTCGAACGTGTGATTGGTCGATTGGATCGAACGGACGTTGATATGTTGAAGCAAAAAAAAAGGAGAATTAGCAGGAGAGAAACGCGGAACTCGAAAAAAGAATTTTTATTACTTTTTATTTTGAACTGATTATGAGATTCTAGAGCAGAGAATACTTACGGTACTTTTGAATATTCTTTTTATTTTGTTTAATAATTTTTTTTCTTTCTTTTTTTTTTTTTCTTACGTCTTGTCCGAACCGATATCCTTCTATATACGTGTGGTCTGTACGCCTACTCAACTTTTCTCTTCGAGCATAAGCAATGTTGCTACATATAAATTCTTGATCACTATATACATGATGTAGCATCCGGACCGCGACCGTCGAGTTTTAACATAACATAAATATGTACATGTATATAAATATATATATACATACATGTATCTACATATATACACTGACTCATTTTTATTGACTCATTGCGGTAGTTTAAAAACTAGATGTACGGTTCGTACCTACCAAACGTATTTATAGATAATGGACACGGACAATGATATCATCGAGTTATATTGAAAAAAAAAAAAATTAAAAGGAAGAAGGAACAATTTATTGTCAGAAATAAATATTGTATATATCCGCCTAGAAATGTATAATATATAGTAAGGAATCAGATGTATGTGATTTTTTCAATTTTTATGTTTGATCGATTTTAATTTTAATTTTTTTTTTTTGTGTGTTTCTTATGATTACAGAGGAAGAAATCGACGTGGTAACATTCGACAAACCGTGCAGACCGGCGTCGTTGCCGACGAATCCAAGTGCGGCCGACAAACAGCATCTTCAAAAAACGGTAACGTCAGCATTGAAGGATAAATCGCCACCGCGACCACGGGGTCGTCCTCCGTCAAACGCCCCGAGAAAACGTTCGGCTCAAACAGATCCAAAACCGGCAAAAAGACCGAAGCATAAAACTTACCAAAAACGTAGTAAAATTAACAGCAATTCGAATAATACGAACGGAAATATAAGCAGCAGTAGCAGCAGCAGCAGCAGCGGTAACGGAAACAGTAGGAGCTTGAGTTCGGAAAGGGTTGATTTTAAATTCGACAGAATATCCGGTGTCGAAAGAAACAATTGCTCGACTGATTTCGGTTCGATATCCGTTAACAATGGAACGAGTGATAGAAATAACGAAAGATTCGAAAGACAGAGTCATAGTAGCGGTAGTAGTAGTTCAGGTGGTAATAGTAGTAACGGAAAATCAATGCAATCTAGTACGATGTCAAGAAGTAGTTCGGACGACGAACCTGACACGGAAAAAAGAAGTCTTCATAACAATATGGAAAGACAAAGGAGGATAGAACTTAGGAATTCCTTTGAAGAATTGAGAGTTTTAGTTCCTGAAGTTGAAATGAAAGAGAAAGCACCAAAAGTTGTTATACTAAGACAAGCTGCTGTATATTGTGATATGCTTACGGAAATGGGACAAGCTACTTTAGCGACTGTTAACGAACTTAAAAGACGACAGGATCGTCTTAGAACTAAACTTTGTCAATTGAGAAAAAGATTCGCCGCTGCTCGTTAGGAATCAATTCAATTAAAAAAAAAAATACAAAAATACAAAAATTCTCTTCATTTTTCTTATCGATCACATGGATTCGGAAAACCACATTCAAGGTCTTGGGGGGGGATCGTAAATTTATACACGAATAACCACATAAAAATTTTTACAGACGAACGGACCCGTTTCAAAAAAAAAAAAAATTTCTTTCTCAAATTATTCTTTTTCCCTAATTATTTTTTTTCTCTCGTTTTTTTTGTGCTTTTGTTCTAAATCAAAACTTCACGATCACGAATTTTAGACGAACGCAATAGGTACGTATAAAAAGTATCTACATAAGATTTGAAAGAGAAAAATGAATATAAAAAAATATGTAGAATGAAAAAAATTCATTAGATAATTGAACACGGGATACAGATCACGTGCCACGGTTTTAACAACATTTAATTATCAAAAAAAAATGCTTGGAATTATCTTATGTTATTATTGTTATTATCATTTTTTTTTCTTTTTTTTTTTCTTGAAAATAATTAAACGCAACTACACATAGTTTAAGCGTATAATTGAATTATGATTACGATTACTATTCTTATCGTTATTATCATTAAACCGAATAAATCGGCGGGTCGTAATTATTATCTTTTGAATGATATATCGGGGAGAATTATGATTTCAACTTTGATATTGAAAAATAGAAAATAAATAAAATAATAAATAAGATCGCAAAAAAAAAAAAAATACGTGGGAAAACTAATAATCATTGATTCCTCGCAGAATGATTATGATAAGTAAATTTTTTTGCTTCTTCTAAATCGTCGTCATGATTTATATAACTATATAAGTAATTATTAATCGCCATAATTATCGGATGTGATTTCTTTTTGATTTTCTGATTTTTTTTTCTGTTTTTTTTTTTTTTTTTTATTATTTTTAATAGTCCATCAGGGGTTGGTATGAACGTATATATATACATATATATATATGTGTTATAGCGATGGAGAGTTAAGCTTTAAATACATACATACATACATATATACATAAATATTATATGAACATAAACTTTATTATTAATAATAATTTACATTGTAAGTCTTTTAAAAACTTTACATAAAAAATTACATACATCCACTTCCTATATCTTGTAAATATAGTATATATATATATACATAAATAATAAAACACACATACACCCACATACACACGTTTTATAATAAACATTTTCTTTCTCTTTTTGCCTTTTTTTTTTTAATATCATTATTGTTGTTGATATCATTATCATTACTATTATTATTGATTGGCTAGGACGATAAATAATGGAATATAAATTAGTATACGCGGATCATGTTTAAAGCATAGTTATTGATTTTATTGCAGTTATAATGATGACAATCATTGTTGTTGTTGTTGTTATTATTATCATTATCATTAATAACCAAACGCCTCTCGCTGTGTAAATAGTTACGTATAAAACCATAAATAAATTAAATTAATTATTGAACCAATAAATAAATGAATAAATTAACGGTATATATTTTATAGATTATTAAATTGCAATGATGCGGTTTATAATTATATAACTGCTGAGATATGGAAAAAATAACAAAAACGAAACAAAAAACAGAAAAAAAAAACGAAAAATTTTTAGCAAACAGCGGTTTAATAATTAGTGGCTTGCCTCGCTATTTTGATTACATATTAGATAATAGGTATATATATTATATATGAATATTGTTATCTTATATACCAACAAATGAATAAATAAGTAAGTGAAAAAAAATTAGATAATTGATAATAGCAAACTAATTTACCTCCAGGACGTACCGATAATTTTTATACTATACATTATATACCTATATACACTTATCCATGCATATTATTATTATGGGTCGTCCAAAGAACTTTAAAGTCTGGTTAACTGAACTCGCTCTATAGTATACGTATATATGATGATACAAAAGAAAATTGAAAAATTGAAAAACCAAACAAAAAAAAATAAGAAAAAAAAAGTGAAAAAAAGAAGAAAAAAAACTGATCACGAAACTTTGAAAAAATATTACGCAACAAAATCTGAAGAAAAAACTGAAAGTAGTACCGAAGTAGATGAAAAAATTGGAAACACGTAAGAAAAACATAGTGAAAACGAAAAAAAATATACATACAAAAATAGAAAAACAAGAAAGATTTTTTTTCTTTTTCAAATCATCTTCTATTCGTCAAAGATCTCAAAAGTATACCGCGTCTCTTTTTTTTTTATTTTTTTTTTCTTCTCTCATCCCGATCCACGTACATACATATGTACAGCAAATCAATAAATAAATGAATATGAACGAACGAATAGCTGTATGAAAAAAAAAGGAAAAAAAAAAAAAATGCTGCAACAAAACTCTCAAGTACCTCGCCAATAATATTTAGATCTCAAATTTTTATGCAATTTCTTCGATTAAGGAAGAAAAAAAATAAACGAAATAAAAAAGAATTAAAAAAAAATAGGTAATGCAAATACAAATACAAACTCACACGAATATAAATATATATATATACATACACATACACGACTTCGTATAAAAATTATAATAGTACATAAATTATTTTATCTACGATAAATGAAATCAATGTACAATATAACGAACTACAATGATAATGATATTTGAAATATAACCTCAATGATACTAATAATAATAATAATCATAGTAATGGTAACAACAACAACAATCATAGTTGTAATAACAATAATGATGATGATGATAATGATGATGTTGGTAGCAATAATTAAGAATTATAGTCGGGCGTGCTTAATGGCGATCGGATATACACATAATTATATTATAAAAACTTATAAAAGTATAATACATGAATAATTAAAGCCTATCATTCAATCGCGAGATATTTAAATATCATTATAATTACAACAAATGGATACTTGCATAATAAACATATTTAATAATCGACGAAAAAAAAAAAAATTAAAACTATAATATACAAAAAATAAAAACAAAAAAAAAGATATGACTAAAAATTAACGTACAGTGCACACGCCGAAAGAATTTACATTCGATCAATATATTTAATTGATCGATAAAAATATGATAAAAATGGAAAGGATACACAAGTTTTGAAAATATTAATTTCTTTTATTTTTTATTTTTTTTCCATCATTCATATACTCGGGAGTTTTCATTTTTTTTACTTTAATTACATTTTTTTTCTGTTCACATTTCTGATCAATGCTAATCACAGAATGCAGCAGCTCAATCGATTGTCTTGAAAATCGGACCCTATAATATGTTTAAAATGGTCCTTATTATTTTCGAGATCAACTCCGTAAATCCATTTTTGGATTACCGTTCGTTACGGTTTTCGTTTTTATTTCCGCTCATTTTTTTCTTTTTTGTTACTTTCTAATATTTATTTTACACAAAATGCTTCACATACCGCACCGTATGATTATTATTTCTTTTTGTTTTTCAATAGTCAATATATTGTTATTCGTATCACGGGATACTCGACGATGTGATTTTTTTCTGACAATTTAATTGTGAATAGTGATAGAGGATAACTGATAATAATTATAATGATAATTATGAAAATCAGATGTAACGAAACTGATGTGCAAAAAAAATTTCAAATCACAACTAAAAAAAAACTATCGGGGTATCCCGTTATTTATTATTATCATTATTATTGTCATTATCATTTTTTTTTTCTTTTTTTTTCAACTTTTATTAGGATATGTAACAATAGTCGTCTTGAACAGATCTCCTTTTAAATATATGTATGCACATTATAAATTAAAGAAAAAAAAAGACAAAAAACTAAGAAAAAAAAAAAGATAAAAAGAGAAAGAAAGAAAAAAACAGAATAATTAATGATGAAAATAATGAATATTATTATCCGAAAGACATTGTATAATATATATATATATACGGTATATTATACATAAGATTTTGCAGAAAAAAAAGTAGGTACATAACACACATAACAAGCACAGAGACACGGGTACGTAGTGTTAGAAATTAAATTTATTATGTATAATAAATATTTGAAATGTGAAGACAAAAAAAAAAACAGAAAACTTACACTCGATGTACACGAACAATAATTTTGCTAACCAATAACTAGCATATGTTGTTAATATGCCCATAATGATACCTATCATACAAACAAAATGAAAAAAAAAAATGAAAAGCAAGAAAAAAAAAAGCTAAACTAAACTACAAAAATACGAATACATATTATCTATATATACATAATATTATTGATTATTATAACTTATCTTTGATATTTTATATAATGAATGGAGAAAAAAAAAGAAAAAAAAAATGAAAAAAAAACCGAAAAAACAATTAACTAATTTAAGAATTGAATAACAACGGTATAATGTTATTATTAATTATTAATAATTATTGATAATACATATATAGATTTATAACGTTGATATGAGATACGGAAAAAGGAGGAAGATCGAGATGAAGGTTGATAAAGGAGTGTCGAAAGTGCGACGCGCGGGGTAGGGGAGATATACGCGTTAAAAAATGTGTTCATTAAATATATAGGTGACCCTAGTTGATAGTTCAGTATTTGTTTAAAAGTGAATAAAAGAAAATTTTACAACGCGAAATATTATAACAACAATAGTAATAATAATAATAATAATGATAATATAAAATTAATTCACAATAACGATGATGATGATAATGATAATTTTAATGATAACGATAGTATAATAACAATAGTAGTAATAATAATAATAATAATTACGATATGATCAATTTTATATGAAGTAGAAAAAAAAAAAAAAAACATTCAAACACGAACACATAGAAAGAAAATGATTATTAGGTATATTCGACTAATGGATAAAAATTCTTCACACACGCTGTTATGCATACGCCTACGTATTGTGTTTTTTGCATATGGAAAAAGAAATTGGAAAACTAAATCGCAACTCAAGTGCTTCGTATACATATAATGAATAAAAGTTTATGTATCGGTATATAGATATTTATATATTAATAATGAATGAAGAAAAAATAAGAATCACTTACGTATATCCTCAGATTACGATGAACGAATAGTTGGTATATATAGATAGTATGTACAGAATTGATTATATTAGTTTTTTTAAGTCGAATTAGAAAGAATGAAAAAAAAAAGAACGAAGGGAGACATTTAAGAACGCGGAGGAAAAACTAAAAGACGGAGAGATAATTAGTTCAATTAAATTGAATTGAATCGAATCGAATGCATACATATTTATTGTACTGTATGCACGCATATGAGATATTATTATTATTATTATTATCAATATTACATCGAATGAAGATGGGGAAAAAAAAATCAACGATTATCGCGTAATTGTTTAAAAACAATCATTGATTGAATCTAATTTTCACAATTTTTTTAATTTCTTTTTCTGGCACTTTGCTTTTTTATTTTAATTCCTCATTATGTTACTTTTTAATTTTTTTTCCTCAAAAAATTTGTCGTTTTTTTTTATTCTGATTCTTTTCACTTTCCTTTTTTTTCAAGGAAACATAACAACAACAAAAAAATAACTTTTCTTTCGCTCTTCTTAATTTTTTTGATAAAAAATATAAATATAAACTTTAATGTTTTTATATTAATTCTATTAATATATATATTTAATATTTATATATATGTTTAAACGGGGCAACTTTTAATTTACATTGTAGTAATCAAATTACGCTTGTTCAATAAGAAAGTTGAAACACAAAAAAAGGTGAAGAAAACTAGTGGAAATGAAAAAGTGAAAACCGTTCGTGATTTACTATTTTTAATTTCTTTTTTATTTTTATTATTATCATTATTGCTATTATTATCATTATTATTATTATTTAATTTTCTTTTCTTAAATGTTACTTTGGTTATTTTTTTATCACATACTATTAGCGATATAATGCGTTTGTTGTAATATTATCTTATTAATTGTTATAATATGTTACGATTATTTTTCTATGATAATAACGATAATTATTATTATTGTCATTACTATTATTATTATTATTATAAATAATATTATTTTGTTTATCGTCGCGATATTTTAAAATACATATATATATAAATATATGTAAATATATATATATATTGTATGCACTATTATATTTGTGTTGATTGAAAAATTATTACCAATTATTTTATTATATGAAATAATTCAATCATCATATAATAACATCCCAATTATCCTAAAATTACAATTACGATGATGATAATAATAATATCATATCTGTGACACCGAAGTGAAAATTCTGCATGAAAAAGAGAAGTGAAAAATGAAAATGCCCAAAGATCGTAAGTGATTTTATTCAATTAGTTATTAGATTTTATTCGATATTTTGACATTCTAACAGTTTTTAATGTATAGATAAAAATGAAACGGTTTACCTCAAACTCTGGTATAGGAAATTATCAATTGAAAGAAATATGAAAAAAGAAAAACTCAAAATTGTGAATAAATGTTATTTATATTACAGATTTTTTCTTTTTACATAAAATCATAGTACTTGTTTTTTTTTTGTTCTTTTTTTATTCGCTAATATCTTTGATAATGATCGTAATAAATCGCTTTATAATTTTGTGGCGTGCCAAAATTTCGATTGAACGGAATTTGAAATTTTCATCACTAAAATGATTAGGTACTTTAATTACGAGGTCATAATTGAATCGTTTGATATTTTTTTATATCTCACTTACAATTAGAAATATGTACAGTCATTGCGACGCGACACCAAATAGATAATAGATTACAGACATTATCACTAATATTATTACAATTATTATTTTTTCTTGCTTCCGTCGATTATGTCATCATCTGTAATCAGAAGCATTAGATATTATATAAAATTATATTTATTCTAATAGCATATAAAAATTAATCACTCAAGTATATTATTCAAACAATTATATTGTTACGCATATTATATATTAAACAAAAATTATTAACATGCATTATATATAAAAAAAAAACGAAAAAATAACAAAAAAAAAACTATCAACGCCTGCTGTTGCTGTAATATTATAATACATGAAAATAATTAGATATACACATATACCATGTATTATATACATTGGATAAGAAAATCATTGAACGAAAAAGAGAAGAGAAAAAAAAGATTATTGGATAACCTATACGGTGAATTTTAAACGAAATCCGTAATTTTCCGTCTAATTCTTAATTCATCGTTTTTTTTTCTTCTTTTATTCTTTATTTACGGATTAATTTTATACTCGTCGAACGTCGACCCTATACAGTAGGTATAATATACAATATTACATGTATACGTGTAAGAGTTTAGCATGCGATATCTACCGAAATCAAGTGGTTTTTATACGTCGATACTACGATTTTTTTTTTTTAAGTTTTTTGCTTTTTATGTTTATCATCTCTTCGTGCCTCTCTGTCTCCCATCTAGTCAGGTTCACATACCTCGCTATACTATACAGTTCTCAAATGTTGAACTTCACGAAGTGCAGAGACCGTATTTCTGACTTCTTTTTTTACTTTGATCGTTATTATTTATTCATTATTATTATCGTTATTATCGTATTCTTTTTCTCCTTCTTTTAATTCTCCGCGGTGCGATTAATTTCAATAGCTACCGGTCAACGACTGTCGTCCTTGGTAGATTTTTTTTTTCTTTTTTTTTTACAAAAAACGATCGTATACATTTTTATTATACATACACACGGTGGATTGTTTATTACTCACCGCGATGGTTTATTTATTTTATAATACTACGGTATGATTAGGTAATGATTATTTATTTATTTATCTTTTTTTTTACATTGCCAATTTAATTAATTTGTAATTGTTTTCCAAGCGAATGAAGGATCTTTAAACAGAGAAGCGATTTTGTAATTTTTCTTTCTTTTTTCTATGAACATTCTACTTTCCATGGGATGCGGAAAATGTGCGATTTTAAATTATAGATGTGGATTATACGTGGGCACAGCGGAAGATTCGATCCTTTTTCGGTACCGCGCTTTAAAACGCAGGTAAGAAATATGGTGATTTCAATGCGAGGTAAAGAAAGAACGTTAAAATTCTGATCCTTATTATATCCACTGCAGCAGCAGCAACAGCAGCTTACTTCGGTTTAAAATGTTCCGAACAGCAGCTGCTTACTTTCGAGAGAAAGTATACCTACCTGGACATATTCTTCTACCTGAGAAACTGTGTATAGGTATGTATCTTATGTACACCTATATCTACATTTATTATACAGCGTATATAAATGGTGTGTGAAGTATATTATTTTGGAAATTGTTCATCTGGAGCTTTTATTAATTATCGCGATGGAAGAAAAAAAAAATTAATAAATAAAAAGGTGAAGCCAATAATTATTGTCTGTAGTAAAAGTAATTTGTACTTAATTATACGTGGTATTTGAACGTAAATTTGAGGATATAGAAAATGAAATAAATCGCCAATTTTTTATGGTCAAATTTTAAAACGTGCGTAGAAGTGAAGAGCGTATTAAAATATAGGAGGAGTATGTAACTACGTTATAGGAAAATAATGAAGTACAATTTGATTTTGATTTTGATTTTGAGTTTTTTTTTTTTATTCACACCGTTTTCCGTCAAGTTCTATGATTTTTACATATATTACGTTATTACATATAAATATGTATACGTAATTACGCACGTCATCCATATCGACACGTTAGCTAATATCTTCGCGGTTACGGAATCACATTATCACATTATACGTGTAGGTTTACATGTATAGTAGTTTCCTTTGCCTATTGGTTTAAAAAATTTAGGGACACGCATTGGCGTCTCCCTCCCTCCCTCGTCTTCTTCTTCTATTTTATTTCGTTTTTTGTATTCTTCTGCTTCCTCTTAGTCTCTTCGTAGTCGTCTTGTAACTAAATGCGAGAATTATGGAAAGCTGACGTGACACCGATCGGACCAAGGTCATATATAACACCGTGGGATTTACGATAATTGTATAATATATATATATATATACATAGTTATATATCAGATATTATGTACCCTTTTTTACCTGCTTCAAAAAACCTATTTACTTTACGCTCAGGTATACATAAAATAGCTAAGTATATATCTGTACATGGTATCTTATGTACCTATCCACTACCCTAGATGTATAGTAGAATATTCAAATTCTTCGTGCAGAATGTCATGGTAATTACATGGTCGCGTGAAACGCCCATTTTCACTTTCTGTCCCACAAAAATTTCAGATAATTAGATACGTGAATATATAAATTCAAAATCACCTATTGGAGTGATTGAAAATCTCCAATTCTTTTTTTTTCAGTTTTAATTCTAATCAAAAGCAAACCGCGAATTGTACGATACATTCAGCATGAAATGCAACGAGAAGCAAGACTGGATAATTGAAAAAAAAAAAAAATTTGACTTGATTTTATCTTGTTCTTTTTTTGCCAAGTCACGATGGTAATGATTATTGCAGTTATCCTTTTTTTTCTCTCAAATTGTATATTGTTTTAAATACCTATATATTGCGTATATATACGTGTGTGATTGTATATATATCTCTTTTACAACCGATTACATATAATACCTATCATATACCAGTTATGTTAATTGGTAATTACAGGTTTTTTTTCTTATATATCTTATAGGTATGTATACGAACGTGTAAATATGTGTACATAATACATACAAGTAGGTATACGTTAAAGAATGGACGGTCGCGTCTGTGCAACGTATAAGTTCTACCGTAAGAGTTCTTGGGGAGAAAAAAAAGAAGAGAAAAAGAAAAAGTTCAAAACCCCCCCGTTACGTATAGGCTGCAGTCTCGTTTTATGAATAGAAACGAGATAAAAAAAATTCTTCTCGTTAAACAGTGTAAAACCACCGTGACAACGCATTCAGACCTACCCAAAGCACAAAGTACATACGCGTATGTATGCGTTAATTTTTTTTTCTACATAATAATAATTTGGAGACATTAACTAATCCCTCTTTTTCCAGGTTCACCCGAAAATTTATCCTGAACTGTTAAAACTAGGGAATAATAAATTTTTTTGAATATTTCACACCGAGAAGAAGAAGCCATTTTTTTTTTGGTCCGAAAAACGACTCACATTTGGGTGAATGAATTATTCTCGTTCCTCATTTTCCCTCCCTATGCGTCAGCCGCTACTGTTCTAAAGTAGTGAAGATTTCGTAGACTGTAATATAGAAGAAAACGAAAATAAAAAAGAAGTGAGAAAAAGGAAAAGTTTAAGCAAAGAATACCAGGAAGGACGCGCGACGCCTTGCCTCGACACTTCGAGTTGGGTCAGGTTAGTGTAAAAATCCAACTTCTTAGGCCCGAGGCTCGCCAATTATTGACCATATACACCCACGATATTATATTCGAAAACGGTTTCGTCTAGCTTTCGATATTATTCTTATAATTTATTTTTTTTCCTCAATTTCGTCTGTACTAATAAGTCTTTTGATTCTTTCGTTTCTCACCAAATATATTTGTGAGTTGAATAACAAAAGATTAACAAAAAACGAATACCTACTGCAGTCGGCGTCTCTTGCTGCTGCTGCAGCAGCGCGGAAAAAGTTCCTCTGAAAAGATCATCTTTTATTTTCCCACGGACGAAAACCGGGACCAATTAGCCTCCGTATATATGTCAATCGTGGCTTACATGGTGGCATATGTATAGGTATGTATAGATATGTGGACGTACATAAT
Organism: Athalia cordata; assembly: GCA_963932425.1. Lineage (NCBI taxonomy): Eukaryota > Metazoa > Arthropoda > Insecta > Hymenoptera > Athaliidae > Athalia > Athalia cordata. Next base: position 7,657,519 of record OZ010627.1, read on the forward strand.
ACAAACCGGAAGTGAAATTGGTACGTTAATGACTCGATTCAGTTTTTCCTCTATGCATTTAAACCGACGATATAATTATTACACGTAATTAATTAATTAATAGATGAAATTACCACACAGAAGTTTCTCATCATTTTTCTTTTAGTTAAATAATTTGATAGGTTCTTTTTTCTTCAGATTTTCAATTTTTCTATCTCTTTTGGATCGAATTCGATTTTAGATTAAAAAAACAATAGCCGATACTCATGTGCCACTTCAATTTTGAAACAGGTGCGTGTACATTCATGTCCACATATATATATAGTCCATGTACAATGTGAAGTAGGTAATGAATCTATGTACATACTTTTCAACAATTACACCCTGAGGCTTCTGCAGAGCTGGGGAAAGTTTCAATTTGGTATTTCCCCGAGGCCCCTAGAGGCCTGGAAACATTATTATAATCCTTTTCGATCCAAAGTTGCTCGATATATCCGATCATCTGCAGTTTAGCTACGGTTAGCCGAATTCAATTAATTTTCACAACGATAATATAATGCGACTGAATAATTGGAGAGAAAGAAAGAAAGAAAAAAAAATCAACCACCGTCTAATAGAAGAATTTTGAACCGCGGAGGCGGGCGGAGAGAAAGAAAGAGATAGAGAACTCGGATGGTGGGGGGGTGTGAAGTGATTTACTCCGAGTTGAAAATGAGGACGAAAAATCGCACGTGGTAGATTCGTATCGGTTAAGCGCCACGTGCAAGAGCCAACTCTACTTTTAAGTATCATATATACATACATGCGAAGACACACAAATATATACTGGGTAGTTTAAAAATAAGAAAAATTTTGAAAAAATATTTCCGCGTATACTTGTATGCATATATGCGTTATATACCAGAGTTTCCCGAACGACTCGAAAAACCCCCTGATAAACGGGGAAAAATAAAAAGGCAAAAAACAGACGGACGAGTCGAAAATCTCGAGTGTTTAAACCAATTATGGAAAGATTCCGATTCATAATTGTCAATAACTTTTATTTTATTTCAATTTATTTTCTATGATTAAGAAAAAAGAAACGAATCTATATGTAATTGGGATTCACGAAATCTTTTCTACTGAATACACCCTATAAATGAGCGAAGTGACAAGCGTTATCATCTGTGTTAGATAAGATAAACTTTCGAACATTTGAAGCATGATTTTTTTATCACTCTTGAAACACCATAGATCGATCTGAACGAATAATTATAGTGATAATGTAATAACAATAATAACTATTATTATTATTATCATTTAAACACAATAAGGTATTAATACATCATGGTGTGTAAAATTTTACGGTGCCGACTGCCGCAGGATGCAGGCGGAAATTATTATACGTGTATATTAATTTAAAAAACTATATAAAAATTGCAAGCGCAGCTGCGTTTTCTTCCAATGTAATATAAAATTTACGATATTATATGAATCATACGCGTTATGTATATGTATGGGTATTTTATATGGGCCTTCGGACCGCCATGCCATATCTTTATTGCAATCTGATCCTCTTGATATTACCCACTGCGCTGATTAAAAAAAAAAAAAAAAAACTTAATAAAAAATATAAAACAAATGAAAAATCAGTTCTGCGAATGCTGGTGCGATTATTATGGCTAATCTGGTGGTCCACATAGTGACACGTATCTGATTGATATTTTAGAAATATCACATGACCATATATACGCGATATGCATATCACGTTATCCATGATTTTGTTTATAAACATAGTAAATTTACGTTATAACTAAGCATATCGTACGTGATTAGAACGAAATATATTTTATTATAACCATTATGGTTCTCATTCAGGAAAATTTTTTTTTTAAATGTTTTTAGATTTTTTTTTACATTTAAATATCACACACGTTGTACAGACTGTCGTATTTATCTCACAAATTTCACGTTATTCGAACTAAATGATAATACACTTTTACTTGTTTGATCATCGTTAATCAGTTTTTATTTTATTATTATTTATAAACCTATTATCATTATTATCATCATCGTCACTTGACTAATTTTCTTCATTCCATGTCCCGCAGTCGAGAGGAAGCACGTGACTAGTTTAAAGGTACAAGGTTAGTGGCAGTTTAGGTCGCGGCATTGCATCGGGAGAGGCCCTTCTATGCCACGCAGGGATAATGATAATGATAATAATAATAATAATAATATGGGAATGAAAAGAAAAAACGTATTGACCAATAGAAGGGAGAAAAAGAAGGTATGTATGTACCATATTTCTTCGAAGGAACAGGAACGAAACCAGTAGCCCTTCCTGAAAAAGTTGGGCACAAAAGGGACCCAACTGAAAAATCAGTAGCGGGGATAAAATATCTGCCTTTTAAAGGTATATAGGTATATAAGATTTATTGTATTCATCACATGTGTTATGTATTTTTGTATGTTGTGTAGTGTACAGAAATGAGAAGGAGAAAGAGAATGAAATGAAAGAAAAAGAAGGAAAAGGAAATGAAGTAAAATGCGTTTCACTTTTCGTAGACTTCATACAGAGTAGAACGTGTGTCAGTCAGTCGCAGTCTCGGTAGTTGGAGTTTTAAGAAACTACAGAGGAGATTCAGTGGAGAAATATAAGAAATACATATCGTATTTTATCCTAATACGTACAGCGATACGCAAAACGGTTGTAAACCGTGTTTAATTGGTTCCTCAAGCCTGAAAGAGAATAAGAAAAAAATTAAAGAATGAAAGAAGAAGTCTTTGTGAGTATTTAAATATGTGGTTATTTTTAAATATAAAGATCGTGCGCATCGTATTCATTATGTAGAAAAATATTTGCAATTTAACAATAATGGTTATAATTGTCCAGGAGCGTATATATTGTATATTTGCACAATCTTCATGCAGCTGCATATTTATACATGTATATAAAGTTTATTATAGATTTACGGGAAAAACTTGTTAACTTTGAGATTACAAATACGTATGATGTATTGTTGGTATAATAACGTGAGCAGAAGGGTAATTCTGATCGATAATTGACTCATTCTTGTACCAGATATACGTTCGTAGATGTTGCCTATTGTTGTTTGAGCTGTAATTGTGGCGCGTTACTTTTTCTCTTTATGTCGTATGTATTTCCAGCGGAAAATCGTATGTGCATACTTTGGAAACACGAGTACAGTTTGTCGTCGGTGACTCATGAGAGTGATATTGCGCAATCTGTCGCAATGTAAGTTCTGTATATGAAGCTAGTTTCTTCTCCGGAAATAGAATCTGATAAAATCTGAATTTTGAATTTAAGGTGCCACTATTTTGTGAGCAGTTCTGATCGGACTCGACTTCCATCCTAAAAGTTTAATTGAAAATCTCTCGGATTTTTTACACTCAATAGAATGTTAGTTTTACAAAATTAATACGTTGTCTTGGCGGTGTATGAAAAAAAGGCAATAAAATTCTTCGGATAATCAGCGTAATTGCAGTCAAAATTATACGCGAGTTGATATACGTTATAATAATACCGAAATCGTATCATGAAAATAATATTTTGAATATTTTTAAATCGTCCCGTTTGCTGCGCGCACCATTCTCGAATCTCGAATCGATTCGTTTCACGTCACGTGACTTCGAGTTGAACGGCGACGCCATAATGGATAACGTCAGAGTCGTGCTGGGTGAAGTGCTAACTGTGGTGTGTGAGTAGTAAGATTCCGTAAATTTTGTGATGTCGCGAGTGCCAATTCTTGTTATTTTGGGTGCTACTGGTACTGGAAAATCAAAACTGGCCATCGAACTTGCATCGAAATATTTTGGAGAAATTATTTCCGCAGACAGTATGCAGGTAAAATATTTTTGTCATGTGTCGTATCATTACCACGCTGCTTTTAGGTTAGGCCATTATAACCTTCACCACGAGGCTCATGATTTACTTCAGAATTATTGTCTAGTCTAGCGAATTTGATATATTATAAACTGTTCTCCCATCACAATTTGAATTATTTACGACAAATCAGGAAATTTTTTAGGCCCCTTTAATCACGTGTCGATGTAGAAAATTAGAATAATAACCTGACGATAAACTAAGTTGTCGAAGGAACCAATTGCAGCAAAAATAGGTCTGGCGATTGGTCTCGTTGATTTTTGAGATCACAGTTATTTCAATAAGGGCTAATTTTACTGCGGCTAACCAGACGTTGAGTATTACAAACAATAGCACTCAATGTCTGGGGCTAACGGAGTGGATTCTTGATGATGTCTAACCTCTCATGAGGCTGACTTATTCCACACGACAAGCATGGCTTGTCTGCGCCTTCCGGAGGTACCTAGTCACTAGGCAAGCTGTGTAGCTTTTTACATAGCAAATCTTGGGATTCGTATAAGCTTTCTGTGTTCAAATGGTTTTGGAGAATTAGATATAATTTTTTAATCTCATTATAAAATTATTTAGATCAAATTTATGCTTTTACCGATACTATTTGCAATTTCTTTTCAGAATTTAGTTTGTGAAAATTCTTTTCCATTAATCTGCTTTCATTACTTTCATATTTCTATCATCTACAGTAACTATCGTAGAAAGCTTATGAATGAAAATATTTTCATTCTCATTTTTTACTTTCACTCATTGCCTGACGCTCGATTTTATTATTCATGGTACGAGGCTCAGGTAGTATTAGATATTTATTTTCCGTCGTATCATAAAATCAGACATTCAGTAACATCGTAACATATTTTATATTCTGCTGCCTACTAACAACATCTTCGAGGAAATAAGTTGTCGGGGAAGTTTTTGAGAATAAAGGCTAGTCAATCCTTTTATTATCACTGCAAAATTATTAAATACATCACGTACCAACATTTACACAAAGTTTGAACGTCAGTTAGCTTGCAGAAGGATGAAGCCGTTATTATGCAGTCATTCATTCAATTCTTAGAGCCCCACCCGAACTAAGCCTACGTGAATAACGTTACTCGGAATGTCTGGTATAAAATTCACACTCCGAATGATTCCAGTAAATTATGTAAATTCATCATTCTTAACTTGCTTAATACCTTCTCGTCTATCATTAGTTAGATGGGTAAAATACCGTGGCATGTGAAAATACAAGGAAAAACCTATCGCACGAATAGGTGTGTACGATAAATATTCATTATTTGCTTATGACGTTTGTTCATCCTTGTGTCTTATTTGTTTATTTATTTATTTTATTTAAACTCTTACGTAATATTTGCGTATGTATGTGTACAGATATAATCAGATCTAATCAACGTCTATCGATCTAATCAATTTTATTTCATTTCGTTTTTAGAGATCAAGGATCTCTATGAGATTCTTCTTCTCACATATCACTCCAGCTGTAGTTTAGTGGAAAATAAATTATTTGAAAAGGGAAAAATGGAAATTTTTTAAAACAGCAATCTGATATACGCCTTATTTTCCGAATTATTCACCAACGACTGCTGGACAGTCAAAGTAAAAGTAATTAGGAACGTTTGAATAATTCGCAGAGATTTTCTATCGCCGATACTAATCGAATTCAAACGATCGACGTAGTCGGAGTAATTCCTAGACAAAAAAATGTTTTATCTTATCTTTGATATAGTACGCTCACATATCAGCAGGAACAACATATAAATAATACATCTAGTAAAACGATGACGACGTTAAGTAATTTTCAACGTTTTAAATTCCTTCTCGTTCGTTGAACAGGTTATTGGCATTCGGATATGTCGAAGGCCACCTCAACTCGTGTTTCTCTCGCTCTCTTTATCTGTCTCACTCTATCTACTACTGGCAAAAATTTTTTAACGACGCGCATTTCGTATTCTCATTCGCGTCCCCTTGGTGGTTCTAAGTTTCCTCTATTCCTAGCCACTTAATTCACACGTGGATCGTTCGTCACGTGATATAAAGGGCGATATATACCATACCTACATAGGTATACATGTAACATAATTAACAGGCATCTGAGCGTAGCCGAGGAATCATTTGATACTTACAGTTTAGAGTCGATTTAAAAAAAGCTTGCTTTAATTGTATTAATACGAATTTAAGTCGCATTTAGTTGACCAGTGGGTGTCAATTTTGTTTTTCTACCTCTTCCCTTCTCTATTTTTCTCTTTCGCTATTCGCTCTGGAATTGCTGTAATCGTTACGTTGTGGCTTTGTGGGTTTAAATATGGACTTCAGATTGCGAGACTTTGTTGTATAAAGTGGAATAGGAAGAGGAAAAATTTCAGAGAAGGACGAAGAGGAGGGCTGGGTTGTTTCTGTTTAGCTAATCGCGTAGAGCTGGCTGCTCTCGTGCCCTTCGCGGGCCCGCGAGGTGCCACGTGGCGACTTTTATCGTCGTAAAGATGTCAGTTTTAATGGCTCACCATCATCCGATGACGACTATGACTAACAACCTAAAATGGCTCTATACATTGCTAAGAATTAAAAAAAGAAAAAAAAAAATAATGTTTTCTTCATTTTACGCGCATATCCGAATACTTTGCCTTATCAAGATTTCCCTCACCGCTCGTCGTCGTCAAAATTACGCGTAGATTTTTTACGATTGTTATTTCGTTTCTTTTCATTCTCTATTCTACTCCGTTTTCATATTCGAATACGTAACTACTCGATATAAAAATTATTAATATGTATCGAGAAATTATTAGCTCTGATCAGAAGATAAAAAAATCACAGATTATCCTGATGAAGAATATTTTTATGAGGCTTTGATGATCGTGCGATGTACAGATTCAAAAATTATTAAAAAATTTCAATTCAATTTTTGTACATAAAATTTCGTACACTTACATCCCTCAAATCAATTTTCTTTCTTCTTTAATTCTAGAATCTAAATTCATTTTTAATATTATTATTGTAATAATAATAGTATTAATAATAATGATGATGATGATAATATAGTAGCCTATAAATTTTCACGCGCGTGTGATAAAAATGTGAAAAAGCTTCCGCTATTAATTCAATAAAAATAACTATAACTTCAAGGTTGCCATTGTCGTCGTCTAGCTGTAGTGATTTTGTTTTTTTTTCGTTTTTTCTCTTCTATATATCTTCCTGCATAATGACCCCGCATGGTTTACCCGATTGGTGGATTAAAAAACCTATATATAAAGAATAATGATAATAATTAACATACTTGCGGGGGTGTGCAGACGCGTGACGAAGAATTCTGATTTCGCTTTTCTATTCGATTTTGCTTTTGTTCAAATTAAGATATTGATAAAACAGAAAATGTGAAAATTAATCAAATTAGTGATTTAGTTTTTTTTCTCTTCAAGCGGAAAAGGATCACGCGTTTCCATAGCCTTTTATTCAGCTATGGTTTTTCCCTTGTTTTTCAGTCAGGTGGGAGTAACCACTACTAAATAATTTTTATCATTCGACTCTTGTTTTTCATTATCGCAATTATCAAAAAACCACAATGATTAACATAAAGACCCGAATCGCATGGATAAGAACATATAGTATTCATTATTCTCCGGAACAACTCACTACAATACAGAGAACTTGATATACATATATATGTAATATGAACTTACCGCAAACCGGAAATGATACAGCCATACGACGGATGTTATATACCTAACCACCACCTAATGTAATATCCTAATATAATTATTACATATATATCATATATACACACACATAAATTTACGTACACTTGTTAAGCAGCGCAACTATATTCAGCAAAATATTATTCTACATATACGTATATAACTTTACATATACATATATATTTAAAGTTTAATATATGGACCGGAACCACATCCACCGGAATTTCGCCTTATTATATTATTATATATACGCACGACCTTCTGTTTAATTTCTGCGATAGCACGTGTAGAACGCTTCGACAATCAAAGAGAAACTTTTGATAAACTTACACGTCTCATACGTCGTCTCAATTTCATCACTGGTTATAATTATTATTTTTATCATCTCCATCGTCGCCGTCGCCGTCGTCGTCGTCCTCATTCTTATCGTACTCTTAATTATGCGAATACATATGTGGTGACCGGAATTGAAACGGTCCCCAAAGTTTTCTTTGAAATTTTTTTTATTCATTTCAACGTTCGATTAGAACCAAATTCAGAAAATCATTTTTACATAAATCCCTATCAATTTTTCGTATAATGACGAGTTATTTGAGAATTATAATTGGCGAGAAAAATGGTATAGAAAATAGCATAAAATTATATAAGATGCGTCATATGGTCAATGTAATGATATGTGTAATTTAGAAACACGTTCCAAATGTGTGAATCTCTCGCTGTTGAAAATATTCTTTTTTTCTTAGTTTTGAATTTTCTCCCATCGATGAATTACGATTATAATAATTATTAGAATTTAGGTGAATTGTATTTAATCTTTAAATTATTTTTATGTCGTACGTTCCGTATAACCCCATGCAAGTTAATTGAGACGGTTGGTTAATTTCTGATTATTAATTGTGCGATAATAATTAGGTATGTACGCATCGTATCAGGTAGCGTATGGAGAGTGGGGGAGGGGTGATGGAGGGGGTATACAAGTTGATACGCAGATAGGTGTGCGTTACGAATATAGGCAGGTTATCTAGTTTTGCACGTAGTGCGTGTGCAGCGTTTTTTGAGGTGACGTAATTTACATTCGCGCAATACGTAAAATGAACCGCTCTGCATGCCACGGACCGCGGTTTGTTGATAGTTTATATACTTTATAGTACCATTGACCCTCCTCCTATAGATATGTAATATACCTACTACTACTATTACTACTACTATTCCTACATATATATGTACGTACAATTTTCTATTGCTGGGATTATTACTCGGCTACTTTAGATTGCTCGCTTATGCTCGCTTGCTCACGGCCCGCTAAACCTTGAATTCGAACTATAGTTCGACGTTCTCGGACACCGAGCGCGCGCACGTGATACGTGAATTAACCTGTTCCCACCTCTTCTATTCTTTTTCTTTTTCTTTTTTTTTTCTTCTAAGTTTAAGTTTCGTTTTTTCTTTTTCTTTATTTCTTACTCACATCCCTCTACGCTTCCGTTGTACATTTTTGTCTGTTTCTTTTCTTTTTTTTTTTCATTTATATTCAATTTCTTTTCCAAGTCGATTTTAACATTATACGCAAATTTCATATTATACCTAACGATATAGTTTCGCAGGTATTTTAACACCTGATCCGCTCATTTATTTTTTTTCCCCTTTTTTTCGTTCTCTCTCTGTATCTTTTCGAATATATTGTCACGTTACACATGGGTATATCTGCTTTATTTTGGCTTTGGAATAATAAAATCGTAGCGAATGAATGAATGAATGAATGAAAAGTTATGTCGGTTAGACGAACAAAAGCTCAGACTTTTAAATTTTCAAACCATCATGGAATTTTTTATTCGCGTAGCTCGTCACAAAAAAAAATCAAAAAGGTCCTCGGCTCATGAAACATTTTTTTTCTTTGTCAATTATTTGAGGTATTTTTTCAAAAAATATATAACCACACTCAATGACTATGTTATAACAATATACATAGGTATGTATATATTTACACGATCTGTTCCCTTGAAATTGTTTTCACTTTAATATTTATTCAAAATAGTAATAGTATATTTTACATTGAAAGAGAAAAAAACGTCAGTCGAGACTTTGCCTTCGAATTTTCTACGCGTCCATGAAAATTCTGTAATTGTAAAAAAAATTATCTATAAAGTGCCCATAATATGATTAACGTTGCATACGATCATAATGTTCGTACGTAGCTTGTTCAAATATTTGTGAATGCGAATGTAAATATTACATTTTTAGAGTTGAAATCATGAAGTACCTATCGATAACTGAAGTATTTTATTTTTATACACTTGGAGAATTTTCAAAGGCTCTATGACCTTTGATTTTCTTTTTCGAGCTAGGAATGAATCTCATCGAGATATTTTGATTTGTTCACTTTTCAGAGCGATAAATCGATTATAACTCCATCATTTTTATAGATAGATCAATTTGGCCTTCAGATTCGGGTTCCTAAGGTCAAAATACGTCAGAAAAGTGTCCTGCGATCGATTTTGAAAATCCTTCATTTTTGGCCAAAAAATCGAAAAAATCCAAAGGGGTATACCTTAGATTTTTGTCGATTTTCGGCTCGAAAATGAAGTATTTTTAAAATTGATCGTAGGACACTTTTCTTACGTATTTTGACCTCAGGAACACGAATCCGTCGATTAAATTAAGCTAGGAATAAATCGCATCAAGATATCTTCATTTTTTCACTTTTCGGAGCGATAAATTGGCGATAACTCGATCAATTTTATAGATAGATCAATTTGGCTTTCAGATTCGTGTTCCTGAGATCAAAATACGTCAGAAAAGTGTCCTACGATCGATTTTAAAAATCCTTCATTTTTGGCCCAAAAATCGAGAAAATCCAAAGGGGTATACCTTAGATTTTTGTCGATTTTTGGCTCGAGAATGAAGTATTTTTGAAATTGATCGTAGGACACTTTTCTTACGTATTTTGACCTCAGGAACACGAATCCGTCGATTAAATTAAGTTAAAAAAAAATTCCATCGAGATATCTTCATTTTTTCACTTTTCATTGCGATAAATTGGCGATAACTCGATCAATTTTATAGATGGAATAATTTAACTTCCAGATTCGTGTTCCTGAGGTCAAAAAACTTTAGGAAAGTGTCCTACGATCGATTTAAAAAAATGTTGATTTTCGACCTCAAAATCGACAAAAATCTAAGGTATACCCCTTTGGATTTTTGCGTATTTTGGGCAACAAAATTATATGCAAGGAAATAAAATTCCTTCAAAAGAGAAAAGGAGAAAAAAAATGTTGTCTTCTGTTCCAGGAAGTTGTCGACAAGAGACTTGATTTGAGAATAGATTCTATGCTGGGAAATGGTCTGGTGCAAGAACTAATCGAATCGTGTTCCTGAGGTCAAGATACGTTGGAAAAGTGTCCTGCAATCGATTTCAAAAATACTTCATTTTTCACCCCAAAATCAACTTTTTATTTTGATATTGTTCAATACGAGTTTATACTCGGTGTATTCTCATGTATTTTGAGCTCAGGAATCCGAATCTATTCTAACCAAATCGATCTATCCGACAAAATGATCAGATCATCGCCAATTCTTCGCTCTCCAGAGGTGTAATAAAAGACAAAATTCTTTTTCTCGTTCTATGTGTTTTATTTCTCTTTAGACACATCGTTTTTATTTTTCTGTTTTCTTTTTTTTGCATCTGTTTTGAATCATTCACATAAATTCACGGTGTCCCATATCTAATCTCTCAATATACACGTATAATTTGGATGGTATTATAATTACGTGCAAAAATAATTACAATGTAAATTTTACACGACGAATTATCGTCTCGTCTCGCTCCATCGAGTTTTTGGTCCGGTTTCCGAGGTCGTTGGTTGGTTGGCCGGAATACGTCTGACTTCAAAAAGGTCTTTTTATTACACATCCGAATCACATTGTTCATTAATCGAATCGATTTTGGGCTATTTTTCGCGATTCAATTCGTCGGCGCCCTCGCGTAAAGATTTTTTCTGTTCATTCTGTTTTTTTCATTCTTTCTCCTCACTACCTTGATTCTCTTTCAATTTCTTTTATACGATGCGAAAATTTCATTCCTAGTGATGACTCATTGCATTCGATGAAATAAAATCTCGCGCACCTTTTGATTCGTAAATTGAATATTCACGCCATCTTTGGAAGTACGTCGCGTTTTTGAAATACCTATCCTAGTTATAGGGATCACCTGATTTCTAATATGACTAATTTTTCACGAGAGGAATTCGACGCTTTTGATGTATTTTTTTTTTATTATCCTCCTCCCCATTATCTCAGTAGTTTTTTTTAAATAATTGTTACATAACATAATCCTGCCACAGACAAAATAAGTTTTTAATACGGACAAAATCAAGAACGAAAGAAAAAAAAATTGGAATGATGGAAAAAAAAAAAGAAAAAGAAACCTGCTGCAGTAACTCGCGAGATGATATCAGATCAGGTATTATAATATGCGAACCGCGTGCTCATGTACGTATATATATCGCGTTATATATATACATATAGTAGGTGGATATTAAAAGAGTTCGACAAACTTTTGCGCATTAATCAAACTTTGATTGGTTAATATAATATACATATAGGTACTACGCAGGTATTTATCTATACTCCGTTCGCTTGACGCCGATATATTTTTCAGGATCAGGACTTGTATATACGTACAAAGCATATACCATATGTCTGGAGTATAAAAGAGGTAATTGACCTCGTGTATGGATTGTCTCTGCTCTGAAAAATCAATCTTTTATATTTTAATATTATTTATAATATCTTTTATCGATGCGGGATATCAAAAACTGTACAACTGTTGTATTCTTTTCCTATATATTTTTTTTTTTGTGGAGGAAGAAGCTCAACATTAAAAAATTTATAACAAACATCGATTCATTGTACATCATTATAGTACATGATAGGGAGATGCGGTTTTTTTCTTTTTTTTTGTACTCTTCTTTCGAGTCGTTTCATTATTTATTTATTCATTCATTAATATACAAATAAATGATACGATTAAAAACAAAAAGAAATAAGGAATTCAAAAAATATGTCCCATTACATGTAGGTGGATAAAATTATATCCTGGTAGAAGACGTCTATCCGGATCACTCTATTAACGGTGCAGAGAGAACTTTCAATCGTATTAGTTTTTTTGGTTTTATTTTTTCAATTAAAAAAAAATGGATGATTAAATCAAGATTGTTTTTTTCTCCCCCCTGATATATGGTACGAATCGCGAAATTATTTTTATTGCACACGTCCACTGGTTCAGAATTTAAAAAAATCATGTAAAATTCACCATTTACTTGATAGTTATTTCGAATTTTTGAAAATCATCTGCGTTTTTTCTTTTTATTTTTCTGTTAAAATTTTTTAATGTATTTCCCTAGAGTAATACGTTACAATGTTAGACCGATAAATTAACGCTCTTTTTTTACATATTTTAATTTAATTTTGTTTTTTTTTCATTCACCTTTCGACACCTAATAAAATGTTCGTGGTAATGAATTCATTGGAGCGTTTAAAAATCGGCCACCCTATATACGTATAGTCTACCGAATAGTTATAAACTATTGCTCGTGAGATCGGAATGGTAGATAAGTCGCATGTTCATCATCCGAGCTGCCCTCCGCAGATTCTAGGCTAGGCGCTGCTGTTGCCGCTGCTGCTTCACCTTCTCTTATCGCCTTCTCAGAACCGGTCCATGTCCGAGAATATACAGCTCGCGATGCCGATGCTGATGCCGATCTCGAAGCCGCGCGGCTAAACCTCCTCGTACCCCCCTCATCCACCTCCATACACTTAACTCTTTACTTCGTTTTGCTTTACTTTGCTCCGCTTTTGCTCGACTTTCTTCCTGGTCCTGCAACCAGCAGCTAGTCCTGCGATACACAGAGGTCCTGTCTTAGTTTTAGTTTTATTTCATTTTTCATACACCTATACGTATATACCTATACCGATACTACCATATTCATATGAACAACCAACATAACATCCTCTTCTAAAATAAAATTCCTTCAGATTATATTTTGCTCTGCTCTGTTCTGATTTTCTCTTCTTATGTACATGTATAGATGTATGTATACATTATATTTGATAAGTATGTGCGCTACTCCGGTTTATTATGTAGTTCGTTCGATCTCAGCCGGACTTGGACATTCGTCTGATCGAAATTACGATTGCATAGGTGTGTCCATATAATTTTAAGTACGTACGTATAGTTCAATATTCACGCGTTACATATGATTTATTCTCGATCCGCGTACAAGTTGTTCGTGTAAAAAAAAAAAAAAATTAACGTACACGTCTCCATACAATTTGAATTTACATGGTAGTAGGTAATTTTTTTTTTGTTTTCTGCAATATTTTGAGTAATGTATTTTTCAAAATTTCCAAGTCCCCCAGGTGATTGTTGGGAAAAAAAACATTCTTATCTCGACACACAATTTAATTCAAGTGCGGTTACGTCGTAATTAATTCGACGAAAAAACGCGACATCATCCGCGTATATTCTTCCGTCCTCGTCAATGTTCGTGCGAAGTGGGCGAAGAAATTTTTTCGAAGTTAAAAAAAAAAGAAGAAGAAATTGTATAAATAAATAGATTCGATATACATATAATTGTGATTAATTAATCATGATCGCGTTATCGTACATGTATTTTATTCTACCTTGGTTCATTTAAAATCCTTGACCTCAATGGTCGCGGCCGTTGGAATACAGAAAACGAAGAAATAGGTAAAAAAAAAAAAAACACAAAAAACACAAGGGGGGCAAAAAAGATCCAACAAGAACAAATGGCACACAAATGACAATGTCATTTACTGGATTATCATAAGTAAAAAAAAAAAAACGAAAAAGTAAATGTATTTCGTGTTCGCACGGTATAAATTGTGGGGTATTTAAGCATCTGACGTGCAGTAGGTCGGTTTTTCTAATTGTTAGAATATTTAAATGAAAAAAGAAAAGAAAAAAACGACGAAAAAAAGAACGTCCACGTTTCAATGTAACAATGAATTGAATTTTTACGGTTTGATCGATCTAATTTGAATTGGCTAAAATAAAATTCGTACACACCGCGGCGATTTCTACAGAAATTTGCAACGCAGATATTTATTTATAATTAGTTTCAACGAATTTATATCGCAATAAATTTTTCTATTACACCGTAACGACGCGAATATATACCTAAGGTTTTATAATGTATTATGGAATCGAATTTTAATACCTTTCGTTCGAATCACCTGGTGACCGAGAATGCCTCGAGGCGATACAATATATTTTACCAGAGTTTGTGTGTAATGTTTATATACGTACATATTTTATACATTTGTACGTTTCACTCACGTATTTCATCCTCCCACTCAATCACTCACTTCTGTCAAATAATCGCGCTCACCTATCTCGCTATTAGCGGATCATTTTTCCTTACCATTATTTTTTTTCGATTTTTTTTTTTTTTTCTTCACTGCGAACTTCTTATTAATATCATCGTTGTTGTAACACATTAGATCGAAGCACACCTGTGGAACATTTACGAATTTCTTCTTTTTTTCTTTTGATTGCGTTTAGTTCGCCGCTTACGAATTCGTGTTCGAAATTTTGGAGTCGTATATGGACTAAAATTTGGTTTAGCATGAAAATGAAAAATTCTTTTTTTTGGAACCGGTCCAGTGTACAGTGATCATGAAAAAACGTACTCACCTATGTACATATGTGTGTAGATTATTCGACCGGACGATGGCAGGTGGTTGGTTCCTACCGATCCATGGGAGTAAGTAGTAGAAATTGTAAGGAAGAAGTATAGGAATGGGGAGAACAGGTGACGCGAGGAGCCCCTTTTGTCTGGCCTCCAAAGCAGTCCTTCTGGACCGGTACCGGTTACGGAGGATCGGCGCGTGCCTCGGGCTCACCTTTATCCGAGATTTTTATATCCCAGATCCGCAGGACGTACGTAGCGTTGTAACGCCGACGAGACTTTCTTATAAATCTTATGCCTGGAATTGCCTCCTGAAGCCTCAAGGCTCTACATCTGTTTTATTATATACTCTGTATGGATATTCTTTTTCTCTTTTTTTTTTTATATATATATATCTATTAGGATAACAGTAAATGCATCACGTGCTACACTTATCGAATAGTTAAGAAATTTTTCTACTATAGGTACGTACGTACGTGGACGAATAATATAATTATATATTTTCTCTACGACGACCGCGAGAGAAAATGATGATGATGATGATGATGATGATGATGATGATGACGATAATTGTGTCGATGCACCTTTTTCTTTTTTCTTTTTTTCTTTCTCTCATCGACAGATGCAATGCGCATCGTTCATTTAATGATTTTTGTTTCGTTGATTCATTTTTTACAGGTATACAAAGGACTCGACGTGATTACTGCAAAGGTTACCAAAAAGGAACAAGCCATGGCGCCTCACCATATGTTGGATATTTTGGACCCTTTGTCAATCTTTACGGTTGTCGATTTCAGGAACAGAGCATTGCCACTGGTATCCTTTAATGCTATAAGAATCTCAATTTTTTTCTTATCGATATTTAACAAATACATACGTTATTTTAAAAATATTTCTTAAGGCAACAATAGATAGACAAATTGATCAAGGATGAAACAATGCCGGTGATAGTCGGCGGTACTAATTATTATATCGAATCATTGCTCTGGCAAGTTCTGGTCGAAGATCCAAAAGAAACGGAAGACGGTGCTTGTTCTTTGGTTTTTGAACGTGATTGTGGTACAGTTAAAATAAGTGGTGATCGATCGAAAACGATCAAATCTAATAATGATCGGGGTGTTCAAGTTTCTCCCGAAATTGATGAAAGTATAAGAAATAGTGATGATTACGTTAACAGTGTCGATGATAATTATTCAAAAAATGATCGAATCATAGGTGATAAGTGCAACAAAAGTGATACAAAAAAGGATCTTTTCGATTTTGATAAAGAAGGGAAAATATCCTCCGAACAATTAGATACGGAAAGTACAGCTGCAGGTGGCGATGGTTTTTCTCCATCCGAACGTGAAGAACCACCGTTTAAAAAAGTGAAATACGACGACGATCGCGTGAGTAACGAGGAACTTCATAAAATCCTCAAAGAAGTTGATCCGGAAATGGCCGACAGACTTCATCCAAACAATCGAAGAAAAATCCTGAGGTTAGTAGGTACGCTAATAATAATTGTGGAAATATATATATATTTTTTTTTTCGTTCTTTTTTTTTTTACACTGTCTGCAAGTTTTGAATCTTTGGTTTGAACTTCACCTACGTACGTATAAATCATACCTATATAAAGGCGCCTATAAGGTGCTGCAGGGCAACGGGGGTATTAATTTAATTCAGTAATAATTAAGTAAGGTAAGCTTCTTAATTGGTCATGCTTTGCGTTTTCTGGTCTGATGATCCCCGCCGAATGGCGGCTAGTTGATCCTCATTTTAATTACTTATTCTTTATAAGTATAATATAATATGTGCCAAACACACTCGGTGAGAATCTTTAAACAACTTGCACCAACACAAAAATTATGTTTTTTTTTCTTCTGTTCATTCCTTTTTCTTTTTTCTTTCTGCTTTTTACTTTCTTATGCGTGTTACACGATTATCAAGAATGTCGGTGCATATGCAGTAGGTAGTTGGATACCTATTTACTAATACTTTGTACGTTAATGTAAATTGCAACTTATAAGTACGAAGATACATCATCATATAGTATAATTAAATTGCGTATCAAAAGCACCGGTGCCCTTATAATGGAATAACTATACTTTTTTTCAACTTCCCACTGCGGCAGGCTAGAAAATTTTCACGAGACGTGAAAAAAAAAAGAAAAATCAAACATTTTTGAATCAACGTGGTCCCTTTTTTGAGAACGAATTGATCGTTTATCTTCATTTCTTCATACCGAATTTTGTTGAATTTTTGTCACATTGGAGTGTTTTTATTTTTTTCAGTTTTCAAAATTTCTAATCACGAATATTTTATCATGAAAATTTGAAAGTCTCGCTTGGAGCTGGTCAGCCGCCGAATTGATAGAAATAAAATGTTTCCTTTCCGATATATTTTCGAACGTAATTGGTCGTCGAGTATTTTTTTATCAGAATTCCAATAATCTCTTTTTCACTGTAATTCGTGTTATCTTTGAATTATAATGAGCATCTATAGCTTGTACATTTATATTCCATAAGAATTTGAGAAACGTTTTTTTTCTTTTTTTTTTTTTTCTTCGTCAACTACAATCTTGACTTTCAACTCTTTAGTCAGACTGCACTGCTGCACCTGCACGATCGGTATACGTATACATACATATATTCGACGACTGTTCAATGGTGGAAAAAATGAAATCTAAAAAACCACCAACGGAAGATAAAAAGGGTTTTCTACATTATACAGTCCTGAGAACTACAGCTATCATATGGGAATTTATTTGTCCCGTTTTCTTTTCTCCGTTTTGTCTTCTTCTTTTTTTCTTTCATTTTTTTTTCTCTCTTCTCTTCGGTATACGGGTTGTGAGTTTCTTATACAAAATTCGACTGCTTATCGTATAAAGATTCTTATATACCCTTTTTTATTCTATTTATATCCTTTTATTCGTAAAATAGTCTGTCTTCAATGTAACTATATAGTAAATGACACGCATTCAAACTGTATACACGCATATGTTTATAATGTACTTAATAATGCACCTGTGTCCACTCATAGGTCCGATATATGTATATTAATGAGCGCATCTCATCTTCTTTTTTTCTTTTCGTTCATTTCTCTCAAGTTTTCGATCAACTCAGACAACGTATAATTGAAAACCGATCCAAAAGCAGTAGATATTATATGTGATACATCACCAAAAATGGTACATGGTACCTATTTATAAATTCTTTCCAAACCTTTTTGTTTTCGAATTTTCTTCAAGTTTTAAATAAAATAAAAAAGAAATTTAATTCCTAGGTCGCAAATTTCTCTGACGGAGATATGGTAGATGTAATTTAGTTATTAAGCTTCTGTAAAATTCAAAAAAGACGAGTAATGAAATAAAATGAGACAAAAAAGAAAAAAGTTGCGTGGGTTGAAAAAGGCACGCACGTGCAAAGCATCGGTGTACAAAATTATGACGACGATCGTCATCGTGATCTCATTCAGAGGAGTCGGAAGGGCAGCTGGAGATCTTTTTTTTTTGCCTTTTTTTTTGCTTTTTTTGCTGCTTCATCGTCGCGCAGGTTATATACCCATAACACATTTCAGCGTCTGTAATACGTTGCGAGACGTTGAGTCCGACGGTCGATCCGGGCTTAAAATCGCGTGACTCATCGGAATAGAAGTTTCAACGCAAGTATAAAAGCGAAGCTTTCCGTCGCGTCGCGGCGGAAGGCGGAAGACGAACGACCGACGCGACGCGCGGTACCCACCAATAAGTCGGCACCGCGATCTTCGCGATGAGGGAGGAAAAGACAACGACGCGGACGACCGCATTGAGCACAAGCGCGTGCGTCAAAAACCAGTGTCCGTATACTCTACATATATCATTGTGTATATATATAGATATAGTATAGGTAGGTCGAAGTCGTTCCACGTGGAGGAAATTGCTCTGCCCTGCGGTTGGTTGTCTTCTTTAAAAATCGACGAAGCGACGTGGGTGACGACGATCGCGATCACTAGGGCGTCGAGGGCGACGCCGTAATGGCCAGCAGCCGCGGGTCTCTTCTTTAGTCTTCGCTACTATTTATTTATTTCTTTTTTTTTTTTCTCTCTTCGCCCCGTTCTTCTAATTTCTTATGGGCACAGCTGCCGAAAATGCTTACTTACGCAAAAACCTGTTTTTCGAACCCCGAGACTCGAAGAAACGACAATTCCGTTCTATTTAAAAGAGGAGGAAGAAGAAACGAATGAAACGAAAGAATTAAGAATTTGGGTTTCGTTGTCCGTTTTCACTAACTTTTGCGCGAATAATAATCCACGATAGTTTATCGCCACGTGGCCCAGCCAACCGCCCCGGCCTCGGGTACACGTGTTTGACCCAGTCAAGAACCAACCAACCACGATGATCATTTTCTTTTTTTTCTTTCCCCTCTTAATTTTCACCACCGACTTATACATATTCAAACTTGATCCCGTAAATCGTATTAAAGAAATCGAAACAAAAAAAAAAACTTATTTTATAATACATATCGAAGAAAACGACCACTCTATTATACGAGTAATTATTTGAACAAAAAATTTGCCAACGGCCATCATTTTCTAGGTGATTTTTTTTTTTTCTTCTGAACCTATTTTATTTATTCCTTTTCTGCTAATCTCACGTACGTGAAATCATATTCTTATTTTATATCTTCATTGGTATTAATATTATAGCGTTAATATTTTACGCTATCCAGATTACTCTAACCCTTATTTTAATGTCTGCCGTCTAGACTAGGAGGCGGTAAGTTGGAGAAATACAAAACATATCGAAATTAATCGTGACATTTATACGGGCATAAAACGTCATTAAATGATGATAAATTCATAACGTTTTATACATGTAGTATAGCTTGCATCATTTTTAGTGGTTAGTTAAATTGAGATTTTTGTGAAGAAAAAGAAAAAAAAATTAGTTCTCTGGCCTCTCCATATTACTCTTAGACCACGAGATGCTATCAATCTTTTTTTTTGTTTTTCTCTTTTCATCTCGTAGCTTTCTTTTCAAAATAGTTCCATCGCTTATTTTTATCTCCGTTCATTTATATTCACATGGTTATGGATTTTTCATTGTTATATACATGTATTTGTATAACATCCATCTAACATAGTTGGGGAAAAATTCTTCGATGCAACTTAGACGAAACGAATTTTTGGCAAAGATTCAAACACTGATTACGAACAGTTGGAGTATACCGTAGTAATAGTAATAGTAGTAGTAGTAGTAGTAGGTAGTAGTCTGAGCACAGCGCGACCCAAACGATTTTTCCCGTCCACTTTTACTCCCCTTCTTTTTTTTCCCTCCGATTTTTTTGTCTTCTCTAGTCTTGCCTACTTTTTTTTTTAACTCCCTTTTAAACTTTTTCTGCGAACTTGGCCAGCCCGTTTCCCATAGTTACACACAGTAGATCTGTACCCTGTAATCGAGAAAACGAGAAAAATGAAAGAAAAAAAAGAGGAAATAGTCGTCTGGCAGTTTGTCTAGCACTTTTGTACAAATAGATTGAAAAAAAAACTGGTAAAACCAAAAAAAAAGAAAGAAAAAAGGAAAAATTGGAGGGAGTTTTCAGAATTATCTCTACGATCGGGTACGCCGTTTCATAGATAAGATATATCAACCACCGCGTCGTCGCGCTGGTCAATTACCGCGATTACCACCTGTTTCTCGAATACACGCATGCGTAATTGGCAATCGACTAAATAGTTAAAACTACTCGTCATTATGTACATATACTCGTACAATATGGTGATCTTTAGTAATAAACCGCAGTAGGTATCAGCGTTCCGAAGGTCACTCACCGTTCGTATTACATACCTTAACGTATACTTCGATGTATTATACATACAAATTATATATGTACCTATTTACTCAACGTTTACAACGACCAAATTTATTTATATACGTATATGTACGTGTGTATAATTTTTGTATATGACCTTCAATTTTATATACATATTATTATTAAGTAAGTACGCATATATATAGTACTAAACTTTGCAACGTGTACAATTAACGCGGTCCCATTTTTTCAGCTTTGAATTAATTAATTAATTAATTAACTAAAACTTCTTCTTTTCGTTTCATTCTAATGAGACATTGAGTAACTTGAGTCTTGATTGTACTTGGAAAACTAGAGTGCGATAGGAAAAATCATTGCGATGATCAACATTCATTTTACATATTCGTTTTTTTTTGGTTCCATGTATTAGACTTATTTTTCATTTGATTAACTTGGCAATCGCACGTGTGGAAAATATATATATGTAGTATATATTAAAGGTTACTGACATTTATCTATATACACACGCAAATGATGATATTTGGGTATTTTTACACCTGACCATTTTTTGGCACTTGGTTCGAACGATTGCCAAATCTATTGAGCGTATAACAACATTTTCGTTTCTTTTTTTTTGCGTATTTTCAATCTTCTCACGTCATTTTGTACTACATCTATTACTTTTTTTTAATTTGATTAAAGTCTCTTCGAACTAGCTGGTTAATGGAAAAAAAAGATGAGATTATTTGAAATGAAGTAAAATTGAAAATTCTAGGAATATATATAATTATATTATTTAATAAATAACTTGCGGAAAGTATATTTTCATATATATACCCGATTTTAGGTACTTATGTACCTACACAGGTATGAAGCAGATGTTTTTGCATGTACATTTTGTATGTATAATATGTATACCTATATGTATACCTCGATGACATACCCGCCGCTTGTAAAGTAGTATAGTCAAAGAATATGGTCAGGTCATGAGGTCTCCGCGTAAAGTGAATAGAATAAGTTAAGGAGAAAAAGAGAAAATAAAGTAAAGGAAAAACCTTTGGTCGTGCTGCAAGAGGGATTCCTTTGTCACCTTCTCTTTTTTTTTTTTTTTTCTCTCTTGACGAGGGTGCAGTCTGGTCTGCTGCTATATTAGCCGTATTATATACTTATACTTATACATTATATACCTGTACCTGCAATGTAAGGGAAACAACGGTACTGCAGAAAATTTTACCGAGAACTAAATAATAAGGGGAACAAAAAGTTGGGGGTGGGAGGACCTCATGGTTTGCCCCACGTATTTCTTGGACTTTATGAATCCAACGGGATTTTTCCCCTCGTAAATCGTCCTTGCCGTACACTAAGTATATTGGTATATGTTACAGACTCAAAATTTTTTTGAAAAGTTTTCTGGGAAAAAGTATTTTGAATTTCGAAAATTTGAATGTAAATTTAAATCTCAGATATACCGTAAAATAATTTTCAAAACGTGGTGAAACAAATTATACACTTCGTTATTAGATTAATTAATTTTATGGTAGAAGAATGATTTTTAAGCAGGATATTTCTATCGCTTTAGTCTGCGTTTTTGCTTTTACCTGAGGTGCGGTTCACTTGCATTTAATTTGGGGGTTTCTTTCACTACGGATCGTTCGCGATGCGAAGAACGAGGACTTCTGGTCCCCGTAGTGGATGTAGATATATACGAAGTACGTATATATTTATTTATGTATTATTGCACGAAGAAAGGGCCTTTCACGACGTACCCGAGAAGGACGAGCCTGCGGGACCCCTGGGCCAGGTGCGAAATGAATCGCCCGATTTTTTTCCCTTTTCTATTCTCTTTTTTTTTTTTTCTTTCTTTCCTCTTCTTTTCCGTTCTTTCTTTCCCTTTTCCCTTTTTTCAAGGACTCGTTGACGGACGCTTGCCCTTCTTCTTTCCGACTATACAGGCATATTTCGTATGTACCTTCGTAGGTAGCTGGGTACCTTAGCCCTCTACCCCCAAAAACCTTTTTTTCTTTTCCCACTTTTATTCTCCCTTATTATTATTCTTATATGCACTTCCTTCCGAATATATACCTACGCGTATGGTAAACTGCAGAGACCCGCGCTGAAAAGGACGAATGCGATCTTCTCTCGTTTTTAATTCTCAGTTCTTTTCCTCCCCATCTTTTTCTTTCAACCCTTTCCAATTTCCCGCCTTCATTTTTATCCGGATACAAATGATGGGCGGAAAATTTTCAGAGATTCTTTTTTCATCCGAATATTTTATTCAGCCCCTGTGTACATACGTAATCCGTTATGAATTATTAATGCATTTTAATGTGTCTAATGAGTAAAGGAAGTTTTTTATTTTTTTACTCTATCTTCGCACGTGTATTCGGTATTTATTTGCAAAACGGTTATACAAATTGCGTATTTGTGAGACACTTATCTGGATATGTCTGTGATTTTTATTATATAACGTCATTACAAGGATCAATTTTTTTCTCTTAATAACATAATACGTAGACGCGCAGGTCAGGTTCAAGGATCTTTGCCTTATTAGAATAAGATAAGAAAAGTCGGAATAAAATTTATAAACTCCAAATTACGAATATACATATAATATTATCAATTTTATGGGGTTATGTAGAGAGAAAAATATTTACTAATCGCTAATTCTTTTATATCGGTAATTGATGATGTGATTAGTTAATTAATCAGTTTATTAATTAAGTCGAATCAATATTATAATTAGGTACGCAGGTTTTCACGTTGTACAATAAAATACACTAACATAAAATTCGAATTATTCTCGATTGACGAATAGTTTTTCCGTTTTTCAAATTTCTTTTTTCGTTTTCCCCTTTTGACATGAATTTTGTAACTATGCGATTGAGCTGAAATCCTGAAAGAATTCACGTTTCAATTATTAATTCAAAATTAAAAAAAAAAAATGAATGAAAAAAAAGAAGAAACGTTATTGGGCGGAATAATTTAATCGATTATGTGTCGTAATGATTATAATTATTCCAACGCCTCCGCAAGTTTTCGTTCGGGTCACTCGGTTAGTAAGTCATCGTGTATTATACATGTATTATTAAATTATATTATGGAGTATGAGGAGACACCGGAAGTCGAGAACAAACGTCAGATTAGGTACATTTTCACATCACTCGTGTTGCATCTGCAAACCTACGTACACTCGAATAATCTCACTTGAAGAAAAAAAAAGAAAGAAAAACGGAGTGCCTTTGCCGCCGATGCATATTTTTATCACATACGAATGTGTATATTTGTTCTATAGGTACTCTACACGTACACGAACTTGATATCAGAATTTTGAATTGCATCCAAAACTGCAGAGTAATAATTAGATTTTTTATACATAGTCATACTATTTTTACGTATAGTTTTTGAAGTGGCTTTGAGTTGCGTCGTCCCGAGTGATTTTTATTGCTTTTTGATTTTATTCGTTTTTTTCTCTCGCTCTTCCGAAGTGAATGAATTCACGATACACAGATATGTATATAGTAAAAAAAAAAAAAATTGTACAGTAGATACGCAGCTCAATATTTACACAACATATATATAAACGTGTGATATTACACGCGAAAATTTTATTATGTACTGTCATGTCTTATGTACTGTATATACATACGTATAATAAATATCTGTTTATATTATACAAACGCGAAACAATCTGATAACCGAGGGTGGCATCGAAAAACCGATGCAATATAGTCGCTGATGCGCTGATAATTATACACGCGCAATGTTTTATTTACAAACAAATACAGTCGGTACATACACGTGTATGTACACATATATATATGTATTGATTAATTATTACCAATGTCAGTGAATCAACAAATTGCACTCTGGTTATATAGTAACTATAACTATTGTTATATTATTATTATTATTATATACAATTACCCATATGTATCTGTTGGTGTAATTATTTCATTCGATCCGTCAACGACACTAACAACAACAACAATAATAATAATAACAACAATGATAATAATTATAGTAAAGGTTATTCTGATAATTTGATTGCTCGTTAGATACATATATACACGTAGTACATATTGGGCATGTATAGTTTTTATCTAAATATATATATAATAATTTATCCATGTACATGTACACATAACCTCGAAAATTAATTACGACGAATTTATTTATCATCACCAACATCATCATCATCATCATCTTTTTTGGTTATTATTATTTAAATTGATTATAAAATTTGTTTATTTATTGTAGTTTTTTTTTTTTTTTTGGTTTTTTAGATTCTTTATTTTTTTTCATCGAAAGATTGATAAGAAAAATTTTTGCGTCTAATTCAAGTCGTGTTCGAATGAGGTACCAAGATAGGTATGTAACGTTATGATTATATCGGCAGGAACGAATAAATCGACGTCGCAGATTTGTAATACCGGATAGAATTGCGTATTAAGTTGAAGATTTTTTTCTTTCTTTTTCTTTTTCTTTTTTCTTTTTTCTTTTTTTTCTAAATTATTGCGAATACAAGAGATACTTGAGATACTTATATGGATGTACGTAGGTATACCTATATGTATAGTTAAACGATTTTAATCGCATCTATACTTATAACCCCCCCCACCCACCTCACCTGATCATGTCATGTCAATTTATACAATCTTTGCGACGCCACGTAATGAAAAAGGTTTAAAAAAAAAAAAATGAAAGAAAAATAAATTTGTAAAATAAAAAAATGTGTTTGAAATATTGGATCGATGTAAGTTGCAGCTGCAGAATTTTGTTATTTTTTTCAACTTTTTTTTTCTTACGATTTTTCTCGCGAATCTGAACGTTTACGAAAAAAGAAAAAATCGGTAATTGCTGTTAATTCATTCACTCGGGGTTTTTTTTTTCTTCTTTTTCATATTTTATAACATCCGCGAAAGATGCGATATAATTTCATCATCTCGCAAAATATAATTTGTAATGAAAAAACCAAAATTTATACTGAAATCTTTTATGACGGAAACACGACGAAAGATAATGAAAAAATTGAAATGAATTGAGATTTGTCATTTTATGAATCTTATAGTTTTTAATCGAATTTAGTATGCATCTATTCTCGTTTCAACGTTGTACAATTGTAGCTTCTATGGATGCGTAAAACTAGTTTGTTCAGATGAATAATTGTGATAAATTGTATCCGATTGTTTTATTATCCATTTATTTATTTACTTATTTGTTTTTAATATATTTTTTTATTTTACTCACACTAGCTGGATGTAGTCTGATTTTGATATCTCAAGGTTATTGGTGATAGCGACATCATTATTTGTAATTAATATATAATATCTACTTTTCGCTGTGCGTGTGCGCGGCAAATCATTGAAGGTCCAAGGACAACCTTGCCTCGCGCGGATGCGAATCTTCTTTAATTATCAAATTACAAACGTAAAATATACGCATGAATGTATAACACGTTTGCATTATTTGGCGTTAAACGTATATCGTAACCCGCGAGTTTTCAGGGCAGCTTCGAAATTTTGTGAATTTTTTTTGAAAATTTTACCCGCATACCTCGTATAATCGACGATCTGTAAAGTCCGGGGTTAATGAAAGACTGTGAATATAAAAATGAAAATTTCAGACCATTCTTTCATCATCTTCATTCTTTCGCGGTGTTCAAAAAACATTTAAAACTTTGTTACACGTATGCACATCTGTGTGTATGTAACACACCTATTCGAACACGACGACGACGACGACGTCTCGCGGCGCCGCGTCGCTCGACTTAAAAACTTATAGATTTTGGATTGGATGATATTTTTATCAGATGGCAACGCGTGGGTCTCAGATCTCGATTTAGACATTCTGATAACGCTCGGCTACAACGGTATCAAACAAATGTAGAACACTCGAGGTATATCCTATATTTATAACGTTTATATCTACCTATAAAATCGCATGGTCTGATCGAGGAAGAAAAAAAAAAAAGAAAAAAAGAAACACGAATTGATATTAGGTTAGTAGAATTGTAGTCTCGAGTGAGCCACCAGCTGATGATCGTATAAAATTCGAATCATTTTTCTTTTTTCATTTTTGACTTTTAATTTTATCTTTCTTTTTCTTTTTTACATCAATTTTCCACACCCATTTCTCGTGACTAATATCATATGAATGGCAAATCGCCAAGACGTTTATAAATTTTCCTCATCTCTTCCTGTTTCTTGGATTCCTATATATATGTATAGTATATCATTATACATATACACATGTGCTGTGCATATAAAATACGATTTTCCTCCTACCGTTACCTTTTTTTTTTTCTCTTTTTTTCTTCTTTCTCTCGTCTGATTTTTTTGTTTCAATCATGGTAAACGATTCTTCTATCAAATTTTACTTGCGGTTATAAACCGCCACGACGCTCTCTCTTTCTTTCTTCTTTTCATAGAAAAAATCACGATAACAATATATCGTACGATTTCCTTCGTAAATTTTATCAAATCATTTAATTATCTCGCGTATACCACGGTGTGAACGGAATAGAAAAAAAAAAACAAAAAAAAATACAAAGAATAGAAACAAATAAAATTAAATTAGAAGTTCGAGAAAACAAAACAACTAATTAATTGAAAAAAAGGTGTCTAATTTTACTATAGAGAATGAAAATATTATCAAGATTTTTTCTTTTTCCATTTTACCTCATTTCCTTCTTTCTTTTTTTTTTTTTTCTTTGATTTTTATTTCGGCACACGTGGCGTAAACGATTATATTACGATGATGTATTGTATCATACGTAAAATTATATGTAGGTATAGGTATTTTGATATACGTATATTATGTTGCTCATTACGTAACACACGTACATACATATAATAAGTTGGTGTATAACGTCATTAGAAATCGGAAAGCTCATATCAATCTGGGTCAAAATGAAATACATGTATAAGAAGGATAACCGCGCCCGAAAGGCGACTCTCGCGGCAGCTATATTATATTATCAGTAAATGAAACCCATTCTCGCGGGTGATTAGATCCGACTAAAACGTTTAATTGCATGCCGATGTTATGTATATTGTCGACGACGATTCATCGGCGCACATCTTCTCGTCGTCTGCTCTATATATTCCACATGTACATAATTTATATAACATATAATTCTTTTATTTTTCAATTTTAATTCTTTATCACAATTCTTTTTTTCGTTACTCTCGATATCAGTTTTTTTCTTATCACAGATTTTTCAATTTTCCATTTTCCTTGACATTGAAAATTGTATTTGATTTTTCGTTTTATAGACGTAAACTTTATCTGGAACGTTGACATTTTTTGTTAAAAAAAGAAAACTCGAGAAGGATGAAAAGTCATCGAATCATAGTGCAGATTTGATTGATTGAATTCTTATAAAAAAAATTGAATTTTTCTTATCATTTTTCTGAATCGTTGTCTGATATTTGAAAATCAAGCGTTGATGATTCTGAATCGTTGATGAAAAAATTACATGACTTATGCAAATCAAAATTAATGTATAATAATGTGTGTAATCGTATACGTATATGAGGTCAATGAAATCGATTAGTTGATTAATTAATTACTTAATTAATTGGCAACATTTTATTGTCTGTGAAATGTTTTTCAATCGACTCTGAACTAATTACATATATATCGTTGATTAGTATATTCGTCATACGTACTTCGATTGATCGATATATTTCTTGGGGTACGTTGGGAGATGAATTATTATAATACCGTATAAAATTTGTACTTTGATACTAATAATTCTTGTTTACTCATTACGTTCTATTTCTAGTTACAAAGTTAGCGATATTCTTATCTATTTATCATTGAAGTCAACGTCAGACTTCACCGCATACCATATTTTTTATTACAATATTAAAATTTCTTTTCTTTTTTTTCTATCATACTTGTCAGTTAAAATTACCTACCGCATAGGCCAGAGAAATTATTTAGCTCGTTGCACAAAACGATCGTCTTCAAATAACGAAATCTTTTAAATCTAGATCGATAACGCAGTCGTCGACTTCGGGTTTTATAAAAAAAAAAATTATTTCCTCATTTCTTCGAGGAAATTATTTTATGTAATTCATTTATTAATCTTTTCCGTTAGGTATACACCCAAGAATCGTTACCGTATATCGTTATCAAAGCCTTTTGGTCAATTTTCCCTTTTATTTTAATCAGACGAAATTCCGAGTACTCGTGGAACGGAGGCGTTAATGATTATATATTCTGCGGTCAGTGTCGAGTGAAGTTTTTACATGCACATACACACCTATGTATCCTAGTACATAATGTATATAGTATAAGGTCAAAAAGGAAGGGCGCAAGGTCTTCAAACTCTCTGCGTTATCAAGTTCTTGACCCCCCCGTACATATGTACCTATATACCTATATATGTCACTACCGGTTGAAAGCATATAGATATTGTACATATATACGTGTATCCCTAAGTGTGTTAATAATCTGCACAGGACTTCCGTTTGAAGTTTAAAAAAAAAAAGCAATGAAAATAATAAAAAAATATATTTGTAACCCGCTTATGTTGCCGCTACTATACATATATTTATGTATATGTAACGTATATGTATTAATACGTATTATCCTAAACCGCGATAACAATATAACATCTGTACCTATACATATATATATATTTATAGTTATTCATGAACTGCAATTTTGCAAAACCGTGTTGTCTCAAATATACGTGGTCTTTTTTTGTGTTTTAATTTTTTTTTTTCTACCTGTCGCCCGGGTGCAATATTATCTACCTGCATTTCCAATTGCATGTTAATTATACGTAAAAACGTGAGAACGTGAAAAAAAATTCGACAAATGTAATTTACGCATCGATTGTACGGTATAATTTCAATGCAGGTTTTGGACAATTTAAAATAGAAGAAAAAATAATCAAGGAATGACGGAATCGCGTTCAGAGCTGCATCTTCGATGATACCATAGATTCTTTCTGTTTTTTTGTTCCTTTTTTACTTTTTTGTTTCTATGGAATCGCTCTGTATTTTGAGAACGTAAACTTTTTATTATTCATTCTGTATACGTATAGTCTCTACGGATAATAGTTAGGAAATACGTCATCGAGGGCTCGAACGGTCTCGTCTACATGTAGGGAATCCTATCGGCTAGACTCTCGGGTCGCCATAGTTCCTAAACACTATTTTCTATTTCTGATTTCTAACGCATCAGTAGGTTGTTATATGGGAACAGCTTAAAACTAACGTGCTAGCCACGCGCTGTTCTCAACAATCTAAAAACGAAAAACGGAAAACGGGAAAAAAAGAAAAATCAAAATACAATAAAATCAAATTGAACGAACAAATAAACGCGGATGAAAAAGAAAATCAAATTATGTATATAGGGATATTCTATCATCGATCGATTGATTGAATCATTTTCTCTTTTTATAGATCGCTCCAAGTTTTCGAACAATTCGGCGTGAAGCATTCCGAAATTTTGAAAGAGCAGAGGTTGGCTGGTGGTTCCGGTCTCGGTGGTCCTCTTCGCTACAAAAATTCAATCATTTTGTGGCTCCAATGCAAGCAGGTATTCAAAAATTCTTTTATTCCATCTATATTTATCGTACTTCGTTTTCATGCCCACAAAATTACACCGCATACAACTGACAGGGAGACAGACTCGTAATAATCATTTATGTCACGAAAAATTGTCACCGAGGAAAGAGAAAAAAAAAAAAAAAAACTGGCTGAAAATAAACAAAAACGTTAGAAAAAAACTATAATAAATTGTACATCAACTGCAGACAGACTTTATGTTGGCTCCATGTATCTAATTGCGTCATGAGGACCAGTCATGACACAGGTGTGTCGTGAACATGTATGTTGACAAAAAAAAAAAAAGAAAAAGAAGTTTTTTTTCTTCTAAAATAACAATCATTATAATTATATACGTAACGTGTATATCCTGTGCAGAGAAGTATTATATACCTGTAGAGAAGCGAAGAAGAAAAAAAAATTCTAAATAGTAAAAAAAAAAAACGAAAAATAGTATGCAAAAAATAAAAAAGGAAAAACTAGGTCAGGTTCGGAGACACGGTTTTTCTATTAATATATATATATATTTTTTTTTTTTACACTTTTTTCGACAAACGTTAGTCGGAGCCTCCGTTCGGGATGTCACTGAACTTCCGTTTTATTTTTAGATGATACATTATATACACATTTACGTATATGTGCATATAGGATACATAGGTATGCAGGTACATTATATGTTGAAGTTTAGGGCACGTTTTAAACCCTGAGTTAAAATTCCCCGGTAAGCAAAAAAGGGGGGAAAAAATTGATAATCGATTGAAATTGTGAAAATCTTCTTAGTTTTATCAGATACATGGCATACGTATGCGATCAATTTAAATATTTAATACCCCATGACCCGGATCAGTTGCAATTCGTGACCTAATTTATACAAGTGCAACTTTGTACATATAATATATAGGTATAGTTTCTAATCTATAAATCGATTGAAAATTTCATAAATGTATGCGGTATCATTAATCTAATCCAATTCCATGGATAACCTTTATCTTTTTTTTTATTTCTAAATACATAAAGTTATTTAATTTCTGTTAATGTGCTCTCACTTTATATGCCTGTGTGTTGTTATACCTACCGTTGAGGTGTAACGGTAAATAATTTAATCTTTCTTACGTAATTTTTAATACATCTAACTCCCCCGTTGCAGACTTATACGGTGCACAGCTGCAAATGTTAATATACTTCCGATGCATGTACCTACTTTATATTGCACATAACGTTCCCATAATGCATTATACTATGTGTTATATGTATATACGTATGTATAGGGAAAGTTAGTTTTACGCCTACTATATAATATCTATATATCTATAAAGTCTCGAGAAAGATTGTAATGCAGAGAAAGATAAATTTAATAGATATTAGCTTTATTTTATACTCATATTTAATACCTTTACTTACTTTTACCGTTCGATTATCGAATATACATACGTACAGGGTGATTATTTTTTTCTCTCGTTTCTCTCCCCCTTTTTTTTTTTTTTTGCCAAGGTTTTATTTAGGGCATTGAAATATCAGATCTGTGCAGATTCTTTAATCAATTAATTCAATTGTAACGTATATGTGATGGAGGTTATCATTTGATTTGGATATTATTTTTTATGGTGCTGTTTTCTTTAGTTTCATAATCATTCATTCGCTATACATTAATTATTTATTTTATTTAATTTCTTTTTTTTTCGTTCATTGGTACCACATTGGATATATCTATGGGATTCACATCGATTTTATTTTGTACACGAAAACGATCACGTTTTATACATTCTTATATATGTATTATGTATTTTTTATACCTATTTAAACGAGCTACTCTCTGGGGGAAAAGGATAGTTCGTGGCGGGAAAGACAATTGCAGGAAATTCTTAGAAAGGGCGAGGCTCATGACCACCTTTCATTATTCTTTTCTTTTTCTCTTTTTCATTTTATTTCTTTCTTTTATACTACTTTCATTAATTTTTAGTTTTCTTATTTTTTCTTTATTCGTTTAATTTCATTTTATTCAATTTGACCAATTTTTTTTTCGCATCCTCAAAATTTTATCACATGAAAAAGATTCTTTGGTTTTTTTAGGTAATTTTAGGTAAATCGTATATAAATGAAATTTCGGATTGGTTCTTCAAATTCTTTTTTTTTCTATAGATAAAGTAGGTATGAAGTCAAGATTTTTAAACCACGTGAGGTTTTTTTTTATTCCAATTAAATTATTTTTCTCTGTAACTTAACAAGTTTTTTTACCAAGTGAAAAAAAATACAACGATTATCGCATTATACACGATTATGTGTAGTATAGGTACGAGGAAAGGTGGAATTTTGCCCGTCTAGCATATGTCGGCGGTCTGATTATCGGCTGTGCCAATCACGTTCGGAGTTTTTTTTTTTTCGACTCTGAGAATGAAAATAAAAATTTAGAAAAAGAAGAAATTGCGGATGAAGTGGAAAAAAAAGAATGAAAAGAGGTAAAAATCGAAGCATATAAAATTCAAAAAGTTCACCCAGTCATTCTCCTGCATACCTGAATCCACGATAACGATATGATCCAAAAATTAGACTTACGATCAGACCCAAAAAAAAAAAAAAGAACAGCGCGAAAAAATTCGTCAAGATAAAATCGTCGCGTCTTCGTATAATTGTAATAAATATATTGCATAATGTAAAGTCTGTTGCTGATTCCGCAACCTGACGTAGGTAAATATGTAATAATACATGTATTACATAGGCAGGTATATATGGTACGCGATATTATTATTTGTACATAAAATTTGATACACGAATTGTACATAAAGTGGTGCGACAAAAAAAAAATGAATGAAAAAAAAAGGAATCCGTGAGAAGTCGATTACGCGGAATCGTTGCATATTTGTGAATTGCGAAAAGCGTAGAGATATAATATAAAAAGAAAGAAAGAAAGAAAGAAAGAAAGAGAGAATGAAAAAAAAAAAATGACACACGTACGTTTGGACGTACATATAATCGCGGCATTCATTCATTCATTCATGCACATTTGCTATATACTTATATACTATAGATAGAGATATAGATATAGCTGTATATGTATTTCAAATACTGTGCTACACCGTCTGACGGGAAGTGACGTCATAGCGTGCATTGATATGCCAGCAGCTGCTATATAGTTGCTCTCATATATATATACATATATTTATTTATATATATATATATGCATGTAAAATGTTATCGCGCTCTCATCCTTATGCACACCGCGTTGAGGATGAACGAAAAATAAAAAATTCACACGGCGATATATCGCGAAAAATTTCACTTATCAAACTCCTAACTGTATCATAGTAGGTAGTACAACATACATACGTATACGGTTGTCCAGATACGTCAAATATCGGTAATAAATTTGAAAAAAAAAAAGAAAAAAGAAGAAATTTAATAGTTGTGTGGAATAATTAATTTTATTCGTTCAATTCAAAGAGAGAAAAAAGAAATTACGAGGGACAGTTGGGACGGTTTCGAAGAGACGATTTTTGAAAGTGACAAAAAAAAAAGAAATTTGAATTCATTGTCAGTTAGACAGACCAGAGCAGCAGCATCTGCTTATAGTTTGTATACGGTATCCTCAGAGTATTTTGTCTTTGGTAAAATTGGCGGGAATGAAATTTCATGGATTGCAGATGCTGAACACATTTTTATTTGAATATCTCGAATACCCTCGTGTCGCCGTCTTTCTCTCATAGTATTTTATTTTCGCATCTGCTATAATAGTATTGGGGGTTATACAGTAGGTTGGTCTTTGCCTGTAGTAAATTAAAACGTGGTTTTAGTATGCTTGAAAGCTGACCACAGTACATCCTTGTACCGCGTTCAATGTCCAACGTTCAACACGTTGAATGTTGAATATGTTGAACGTTTAGCGTTATACATACCAACTCATACCAACCAACATTATTACATACCTATATGTACACATGTACATATAACGTACGTACATTGCACATATACTTAATAATATAAAAGAGAGACACACCGCAGACGCCCATTAACAAAATCCTCCTTGACAAAGTCGAGAGTTGATGACCCGCGAAGTCCCCCTTTTTCGCCCCCTCGCCCCCCCCCCCCCTGCCCCCAACCCACATTTATTCCACCGTTCAACTACACTCTCTCAACAGATGAGGATATGAACGTCCCAGAGGATATGCATAGGATACGAGAGAGAGAAAGAATAAAAAAAAAAAAGATAAATTTCTCAGAGACCCGAATAATGATTATTCCTTTTTTTCTTTCTTTTTTTTTTTTGCTCACACTATACGCTGAAGTACCACGCGTTCCTTTTACGATTTGCACATACGTACTGCCATAGACGCCATATAGCAAGCTTCAGACACTCGCTAGCATCTTGTACGGTCAGATTCCTTGTTCATCTTTTATCCTTTTCTTTCCTTTTTTGTTCATTGATCAAGATAATTCATAAAGTCTGAAATATGGGGTTTATAATTTCTGCTAATTTTTAAAATATAGCCATACGTATCAGATTATAATAGTTCAAATTCAAATTTCTCTCCATTATATTCTCCATCTCATTTTTATTTATTTTTTTTACATTTTGTGAATGACGGCGATAGCGCGGGTGACGTATTACAGGTGATTAACGCTAAATTTATTTAATTTTTCGTATTCTTTTTATTTCGTGTTCCAAAAATTTCTCTTCCTCTTTATTTTATCGAAATCTATAGTCTTGTAGGCGTGGGTAAGAATTGTGGGAACCAGTTGCCCTCGGATATACCTGCAAATTTTTTCCTTTTTTTTTCTCCTCATTTTGGGTTGATTCTTTTTTTTTTTCTTTTCGTATAATTTTTATTCTTCTCTTCGCTCGTTCACGGGGGGATCAGGAAATCTTTTCCTTATACATGGGATAACCTCATTATGTTTATTTAGGTTTTATTTTTCTATACCTGGATTTCTGTATACATATAATGTAGTATGTATTTACGGAAAACATGGAAAAAATAATGGTTAAAAAAGAATGAGAGAGAAAAAAAAAAGTGGAAGGAATGGAAGAAGGTTTGTGGCCAAATAATTTTGCATACGCATAATTTTTTTGTCGTATAATAATAATTCTTGGAGTAGTTGCAATTAACGTAATTCTTGGTAACTAGGTATACATATATTATATTATTTGTGATCATATTCCATGTGTTTCGGATTTCACCGAGGAGTACATGGAAAGTTACGCGTACCGGCGTATTCATTGAGAATCGTGTCTTCGATTGGTTCGATAAGAAAGTGAAAAAAAATAATAATTCGATAACCCAGCTATTGATTGTCGTTCGATCGATTAAGAGGAAATGACGAAACGCACATGACTCTACTACGATTGCATTACCGAATGAACAAAAAAAATTAAAAAACTAACAACAAACAATTATATCGAAAGAAAATTGAATGAAGAAAAATGATAATTACAAAAACAAAAGATAACTGAATTACTGTAATTATTATCTGTACAATAACTTCTGTTCACCTATCAGGAAATTGTATATATGTATGCAATAATGTGTGTATATTATTTTTGCAGATATGTCGAGAAAAAAAAATGTTAATTCCTCTTTTTCGAACTCCGACGATAATGCGCAATCAATTATTGCACTCGAGTTCAAGTTCAAGTTGAGACTTTCTTCTTCTTTTTCTTTGATTGTTTTTTTATTTTTTTTTCTCCATTCATTTCAATTAATGAATTAATTAATCAATTTAGAGAAACGTTAAAGAGGAGGGACTCCAAGAATTCCGAGTGAATGGTCTTCGGAATGATTGAATCAGACCTGTGTCTACGTCAATTAACTTCCGAGTAGTTGTAGCCATATGGTTACGTACAACGAATGTCTAGTTCAAAATTTTTTACGCTCCTCTTTCCGCGTCAGAAATCTATGCGAGAGGCAGCTCGCGTTCGCTTTGCTGGAACGGAAAATCAAAAAAAAAAAAAAAAAGAAAAGAAACATAAAAATATCACTCTAGAAAACCGATGATTCAGAGTAATGATTAATTCATCGGTTCTGCCCCGAGTGTAATCATCGGTACGACATACCGAGAGTCTCGCGACAAACGGGCGTCGCGACGCCCAAGTAAATCGCGAACTATACGTATATATATATATATATCTACATACACGGAATCGTAGATCATGTTACTTGTTAGTCAGACGACTCACGCAGTTACGTCTCTGCACTTGCTCCGCAGAAACTTCTCACGCCCTCCCTGTACGTTATAGTACACAGATAACGTGACACATAAATATCTAGGTATGCATATCGCCTTTTTTTTGTTTTGGTTTTGGTTTTTTAAGAAAAATGCAGCCAGTTTTTTATTCGTTTTCATTGCATTCATTTTTATTTTTAGTTTTTCTCATTGCTCAAAAATGCAGTTTTTATTTTCATTTTTTTTTTTCTCGTTGCATTTTGCTTACCAAAAATGACGTCGTGAAGAGGGAAAAAATAATTCTTATACTTCTCATCGCCCCGCTTGTAAGTATATAAATAATTTTCAGTTGAAAAATTTGTGTTACAAATTCATCTCGAAAATTCGTTTTTCTTTCTCTTTAATTTTTTATTCAATACATAAACGTATGGATCGATATGAATTTTGTCTAAAAATGTCTATACGAATAAAACGACAAAGATTAGCGGGAACTAGAGAGAGGAAAAAGAGAGACGGAGGTATGATGATCTCACGCATTCATTCTCGGAAGGCGTTCCAGGCACCGTCCAGGCCAAAACGGTTGGACCCGACCAGCTTCTCTTTGGCGGGTCTTTCGGTTTATAGTAGCTACGGTGAACGATCTGCTAAAATTTTCTCACTCGAGGCACATAGCTAGATGTATAGTATACGTACTCCTATATCTATAGTGTATAGAAATATATGTAAAGACATGTAGATGCCGTACGTAGGTAGGTGGATAGATATGTATGTGTCTCTTATACGTATATATGCGATAGAGAGAAACTGAGAGGCTCTTGGGCGGGAGTCGCATATAACTATACCTATGCACAACTCGTGGTCCCCATTGCCGGAAATGCCGAACGTGCTTCTTATCCTTACTTGGCTCGGGATAGATTATTATTATCATCATCATCATCATAATCATCGGTATTATAATATTACATTATAGAGTACAACAATTTTATATGATCGTAATAAGACTGGTTCAGCAATTTTTTCAACAATATCTTTCGAATGTCTTGAGAATTTTCTGCAAAATTGGAATTGCAAATGGAAAAGAAAGAAAAAAAATAAACGATAATCGCAAAAGTGAGGGAGTAAATTTTGGTTTTATGGTAAATTGTGCGTACTCTTTTTTTGTTTTTAAATGGTTTTTTTTATTTTTATTATTATTATCATTTTTTGTCTTATGTTCAATTTATGAAATAATTTTTTGTAACGTATAACTGTAGGTATAGTACATATTGCAATAAAGTCTCTGCATCCTGCATGTGTCGAGCAGATTGAAATTCGCTTATGTTGCAGAGTGAGCGAGAGAATTTTTATTTCTATTTCTATTTTTTTTTAAAGCTTACGTTTTGTTTACTTGTAATTCTGGAATGGGTGTTCTCTACTTTTTCAATGTATATGCATATTTCTTTTCTTTTTTTTTTTAATCACAAAATGCGGTATTCGTAGTTTTTGTAGAAAATGTTTATCGCCAGCCTGACAGTTTAGGGTACCCACTTCCGTTTCATATACTCATGGAAATATGATAATTGTAATTATAATGCGCAATTATATGTATATAATTTCTTCTTCCGAATTCGCCGGTTCAAATTTTGCTTTTTTCTATACCTTTCATTTTTTTCTGTGTGATTTTTTGCCAAAAATTTATCAGAAATTAGGAGAGAAGGAAAAAAATCAAGTTTTCAACATAAATGAACTTTTGTCGTTATCGCATCGTCGTTTTATTGTCCTATCTCAAAATCGGAGCGAAGAAATAACCCTTTTTCGAGTTTGGAAAATCCATCGGATTATCAAAATGAAAAAACGAATTCGCGAAATAATTTTCACCACGTTTGTCGTCTTACCTTATACCTAATGTATAGTAGCGTAAAGTGCGAGTGCGCAAATTTTCGTAACGTGGTGCAATAGTTTTTTGCAATACATGTATATCTGTTGAATGTAAAGTATAATATGATTACGTATACCTATAGTTATATGTATTAACTAAACTTTCCTATATAGTATATGGTTTAAACCGACTAACGCGACGCTCTACGCCGCGGCGCCTCACTGTTCGATCACGTTGCAGGATGTGGTGCAATGTTGCATTATATTTTGTCATATGTTCATCCTTCACCTCCCATCTCTCGACATTAACCTGATCGATTGGTTCTTTTTTTTTTCTATCATTTTTGTTGTTATCAAATTCACGATTTCATCATTAAAATAATAGATTTTAAAAAATACGCACATATATAAAGTGCCGGAGTGGAGTTGAATGAAATTTTACGACGCCGTTTGTTTGTAATTCCGAATTTCGAAATTCAACGTTTATTACGTACGTGCGTAATAATTTTTTGGAAAGTTTGTTCGGGACGCGGTTTGTTACAAAGGTGGTGGCCTTGGACCGCCCTGCGTCTGCACGTCTGATCCCAGAGGGAAGAAGAAGAAGAAGATGACGAAGAAGAGGAAGAAGAAGAAGCTGAAGCCGAAAAGTAGAAGAAGCAGAAAAAGAAAAGAATGAGACGGAGAATTCCCCCCTTTTTATCACCCCCGTCTGTCTGCATCGTCCCGCAAGACGTCTACGTCTGCCGAGTCTGGGGGCCCTTTGCTCCGCAGTTAAGGCAATATAAGAAAGAAAAAAAAAAAAAGAAAGGTCCAATTGTTACCGGTTTTTTGCTCTTGTGCAGAATGAAACCCTAGACCCTTCACATCACTCCTCCCCAATCTCTCCTTTTCCCTCCCCCCCTTAAATCCTCTCTTTCTATCTTATTTTTTAATGTTTTTTTATTTTTTTATTTTTACGTTCAAACGCTTCGGGCGACGTTACTTCGCGGACAGAAAAGAGTTCATCTCGTTATAATTCGAAGTACATAAGAAAATTTGAGAAAAATAAAAAAGGAACTGGTTTTTTTTTACACCCTAAATTCAAGCACGACGTACCAGAGTTCAACTCATTTCCAATTACGGAGGCCAAAAATGATGTGCACATGTTAATCGGTACACGATATTTTTGGTTTTTTGGTTTAAAATACAAACTGATGCAATTAGGTGATAACATTTGATAAAGATCACCATGTGCAGCGAGTATATTAGGCATTTATGTACATACACGCGTGTCTATGGGCATGTAATATTTCTATAGTTATATAATAACTATGTCAAGGTAAAACACATCGCAATCAGGGGAACCGGATTACAATTAGACACAAGCAAATATATGTATGTATATATATTTATATAATTGTATATTTATACATAAATTTAGATATCAAATCTCGTATTAGTTTTATTATAAAGATAAAAACAATATCTCATAATCGGACTGTAAAAATGTATTCACACACGTTATCGCGTATAGGTGTCATTATTTATGTAAAAAAAATTAACTTCGAATGAAATTCGAAACGCACTGATATTGTAAAAAATCACAAAATTCAATTCTGATTCATCGGTAACACGTATCACATATTCGTCACGATTGGTGTTTATTTAGGGCAGATTTTTTTCTCTTTTTTTTCTTTTTCTTATCATTCATTGGGATTTTATTTTTATAATTCTTTCATTCTTTTTTTTTCGCCGCTCAGATTGTGATTGGGATTATCATCCGATTCATACATATGTATACGTATACACAATTATACATACGTGATATATGTATGCGGAATTGTTCTGATAGATTTATCGTTGAGGCGCCAAGAATATTTACTATAGAATTTTGATAACGAGGTTTTCCCGTTACACGTGTCTCCGAATACCTATGTGCATTCGTTTTTATCTGATATGTATACCCCTCATATGCGGAGAAAAATTTCAGGAACTTGAATCGTTTGATCGTGACGATTCGAATTTTAGATACGAGAAAGTGAAAAATATTATCGAGATCGACAATTCGAAATGTTTCGTACGTTATCGCGACAGGCGTTGAATTTCACCCGAAATTACACGTGCGTAAAATATTAATCAGTTGAATTATTTTACGGAAATTAGAGTCGAATCGTACATGAAAGAATGGGAGTATTGAAATTCGGAATACCGTGAGAATTGAACGAGAATTACCATGGATTAGATTCTTTGAAACCGTACAAAGGGATCGGATTTTGCTATTTTTCTTTTCATTTTTTTGCAATTCAATTCGATTCACAGTTGTGTCTTTATTCGTGAGTATCGATACGAATATAAAGAAACTTCGCTGGGGTCTATGTAAATTGATAAAATTAAATACCGGCGAATTATAATAATATAGATATATGTATGGTAGATATTGCGAATCGATAAAAAGGGGGAAATCGTGATCCACGTGCGGATTATGCGGCACCACGGGTACATCGACCTTGGCCTCATTTTGGCACAGGAATCTATTACCAGCATCCCTATGTAATCTCTCTGTCTAACTCGTAAACCATGTTGTATCCCAAACCCACATAGATATTCGATATCGTGATGGAAAAGTTTGTTTGAATTTTTCTTTTTCTTTGGAAAAAACGAAAGAAACGCATTTTCACCGATTGGACGCTTTTCTTTCGCTTTTTTCCAATACCAATTGGATGTATCGGAACGTATTTTGATGTTGGAAACACGAACCCGTCGACTAAATCAAGCTACGACTAAAACCGATCGAGATATCTTAATTTTTGTGTTTCGCAAAACGAAAAATTGGCGATAACTTGATCGTTTCGATAGTTGGATCGATTTGACTAGCAGATTCGGATTCCTCGGCTCAAAATACATAGGAATACCCAGAAAAACTCAATAAAATAGATAGTTGATTTTTGGCCCAAATTTTGAGAAAAATCTAAGGCTACAGGCTTGGGATTTCTTCGATTTTGGGGCCAAAAATAAAGTATTTTTGAAATTGATTGTATGATGCTTTTCTGATGTATTTTTGCGCCGGGAACACGAATACGTCGATGAAATTAACCTAGGAGTGAATCCCATTGAGATATCCTTGATTTTTCACTTTTCGGAGCGATAAATTGGCGATAACTCGATCAATTTGATAGATAGATCAATTTGGCTTTCAGATTCGGGTTCCTGAGGTCAAAATACGTCAGCAAAGTGTCCTGCGATCGATTTTAAAAATCCTTCATTTTTGGCCAAAAAATCGAAAAAATCCAAAGGGGTATACCTTAGATTTTTGTCGATTTTCGGCTCGAAAATGAAGTATTTTTAAAATTGATCGTAGGACACTTTTCTTACGTATTTTGACCTCAGGAACACGAATCCGTCGATTAAATTGAGCTAGGAATAAATCGCATCAAGATATCTTCATTTTTTCACTTTTCGGAGCGATAAATTGGCGATAACTCGATCAATTTTATAGATAGATCAATTTAACTTATAGATTCGTGTTCCTGAGATCAAAATACGTCAGAAAAGTGTCCTACGATCGATTTTAAAAATCCTTCATTTTTGGCCCAAAAATCGAAAAAATCCAAAGGGGTATACCTTAGATTTTTGTCGATTTTTGGCTCGAAAATGAAGTATTTTTTAAATTGATCGTAGGACACTTTTCTTACGTATTTTGACCCCAGGAATACGAATCCGCCGATTAAATTACGCTAAAAAAAAATTCCATCGAGATATCTTCATTTTTTCACTTTTCAGAGCGATAAATTGGCGATAACTCGATCAATTTTATAGATGGATTAATTTAACCTCCGGATTCGTGTCCCTGAGGTCAAAACACGTTGGGAAAGTGTCCTACGATCGATTTGAAACAATGTTGATTTTTGACCTCAAAATCGACAAAAATCTAAGGTATACCCCTTTGGATTTTTGCGTATTTTGGGCAACAAAATTATATGCAAGGAAATAAAATTCCTTCAAAAGAGAAAAGGAGAAAAAAAAAATTTCGTCTTTTGTTTCAGGAAGTTCTCGACAAGAGACTTGATTTGAGAATAGATTCTATGCTGGGAAATGGTCTGGTGCAAGAACTAATCGATTTTCACGATAGATACAATCGTGAAAGGATCGAATCAAAAACGTGAGTCAAGACGATAAATTTGAATCTTTCATTCTTCAAATAACTTTATTCCATTTGAAAATTTCCAAGGATTACTATATTAAACTGATCGATAACTAGATTTCCATGATTCTGCTCAATTTTTATTCATTCATTTAATCAAGAATTTCTTTTGCTTCTTTTTTTTCTATCATGAAAATCAATTTCTCACTTATAGATCACCTATTATAGCGACCCCCAAAATTCTTTACGAAAAATGTTCAACTTTTTACTCCACGTTTGCAAATTATATTAATATAAATGTGCACAGTTGGTGTGTCACAAGTGTCGAGGGAAGTAAAAAAAGAATTGATATAAGAAACAAAAAAATAATAATATAAAATAAATAAAATAATAATTCTTCGTTCTATTGTAACAAGTGTTACAAAATTTCTCGGTATAAGTATACTTTACATCTCTATGTACAGTGATAAATCTATTTTACCAGACAGAAATGCAAAGAATAAAATTGTAAAAGTAAAAAAAAATTTATCATAAAATGACACAGATGAAGGAAAGATGGAATATTACAAAAAAAAAAAATGGTAATTCAAGGTGACGAAAAAATATTCTCTCCGACTAAAGAATAGAATAAAAAGAAAAA
Source organism: Athalia cordata (assembly GCA_963932425.1). NCBI lineage: Eukaryota > Metazoa > Arthropoda > Insecta > Hymenoptera > Athaliidae > Athalia > Athalia cordata. Next base: position 7,700,881 of record OZ010627.1, read on the forward strand.
TAAATAAAAATTGATGTAAAAATTTATTAGAATCAATCGTTGTTGGCAAGTACACTTGGGCTTGGACATTATATGTAGTCGGACCAGAGAATCTAAAATTGAGATGAAAGAAAAGAAAAAAAAAATTTAAAGAAATATTTCATGTCCTGATTTTTTTCTTAAATATAAAATGTTAAATGAAATTCGGTGGTAGGTGGTGGGCATCGTCGGTCCCTTGGTGGGCCGACGTTAAATATTTCAATTTTTTTTTTTTCTCTTCTGCTTACCGCGGTCTGACCCCCAAACCGAGGTAGGTAGTCTGTCCACCAGAGTAGTAAAACATTCTCTTCTTCTTTTTTTTCCTCAAGTTTCACCTGCCTATAAAGCGATGGATGGGATATTGTAAACCATAACCCTACCTGACCTAGCCCTATAGTAAAACGGCTCCTCAGGTATATGCAATAATAGTAAAATGTGTACAGTGTAGGTATAAGTAAGAAGAGTTTCCGTATTTGCAGTGGATTCGGAATTAACAAAACTGCATATTTTTCTTACCTTTTTTTTACGGTTTTCTTCATCAAACAAATTTGATAATTCATCCTCATTCATTCGAAGGTTTGTAGCCTGAAACTAAAGTCAGGTATTCGCCATGAACATTTTGTTGTATTTTTTTGATTTTTACCATAAAATTTGTACCAGCCAATTGGAAATTTTTGAAAAATTCGTGCAGCCTAAAAAGAAACAGATAAGAATTGCTTCTTTTTTTTTTCATATCTGAAGATTAGAGAACGTTTCATTTTTTCTTTTTTTTTTTTGTACTCCACGTCTGTTCTAGTTCTATTTTAATTTCTATTCTTCTAAACAGTTGCGGGCGCGACCATTGGCTTCTATGTAATTCGTAGAAGTCGCGCCAAATTATTTCTGCGCCAACTACGTAGTTTTTTACTAATACTGGTCGGCGATATATATATATATACATAAATTTTCATACCCCAAAAAGAAAAAAAGATAAAGTTTCTTCGTCTCTTTCTACGGATTTAAGAAAAAAAAAAGAAATAAAAAAATTCTCTTACCTCTTCCTTATCTTTATATAATTTACCTAGCTGTTCCTATTGTACGTATAGTACATTTAATAATCTTATAACGTGGACGTGTAATTATACACCTCATTGACGTTAGGCGCCACTACCATATTATGTACATATTTGTATCGATATATGTATATGTAAATTGTATAATATGCAAAGTCTTGTTCGTTCAACCGATATCGTATACTGTACAATCTTTTCAACATTTTTTCTTTCATTTTTTACTTCTTTTTCTTTTTTTTCTCATTTATTTCGTTCATTTTATGTGTGTGTATAATTCGTATGTATAATATGGTTTTTTTTTTCTTCTTTCTTTATTTCCTCTCTTTTCGCTTTTTCTATTTTAGAAATAACCTGTACATTCTGAAATTTTTATTTTTAGAACTAGAATTAACGGGGTTAGTTTTGTATATTGTAGTATCTATATACCTTTATGTATGCCATGAAATATCTAAATCACCTATTTCACAATCACATAATTTATAAATTAGCTATTTATGGATCCGGGGTTAGAATCTTTGAAAGTTGAATCATTCTTTCTTCTTCATCTCTTCTTTTTTTATTTTTATTTTTTTTCCTTCTTCTTTCTCTTTAAACACACAGTTTTTTGGGAAATCCTTTTTGATCTACTTCCCATGGATTTTTTCTTACTTTTTTTTTCTTGTACTTTTTTTTTTAATCTCATTTTTCAAAGAAACTGCAGTATTGTATATTGGGTAAGAAAAGAGGAAAGATGGATTGTATTTCCATTGCATTACAGGACGAAGTATATATACGTATTATAAATATATATATACGTATACCTACTGTGTAATACAACAATTGACAAAGGCTGATGGTGCAGGCGATTGCATAGCTGACGACCGCTTGCACTTTTCTCTCTATATTTCTATAATACCGCGTTTTTTTTTTGGTTTTTGAGAGAATAAAAAAATGTTCTCCAAGTCTCTTTACCTTCAGTACATGTATACCTACACATATAATGTGCATGAGACGGTAAAGAATCGTCGAAAAATACTCCGCGTATAGTAACTCCAAAAAAGAAGAAAACAAAAATCGAAAAAACGAACGAAGAATTTTTTTTTCTTTTTTCTTAATTCCTTTCTCAATTATTTATACACCATTTGTACAATTGAACGTACGTGTAGCTGGTATATATGAGGATATACGATATAACTATCCTTATTCAGAATTTTGAAAAATTCGAAAATTTAATTCTGACAAGCTGTAAAAATGTGTGCATGAGTAATCTCTTGTACTCCTTTTTTTCTTTCCTCTCCTCTTTTTTTTGCTTCAAGTTTTTATTTTATTTCATTTTTTATAAATTATAGATATGTTAAATAAACCGTGTTATCGACACACCTTTGCTGTATTACTCGATCACGAGTTGCAGCTAGTCGGGATTATGTAATTCTTGTGAATTGAATGTCTGTTATAGGATTTTCTTTTTTTTTTTTTTTAATTTTTTCTTTTTTTAATTCATGTACGTACATACTTACGATATAATATGCACTTACATATAAATATTACCAAGAAAACTAATCAAATATCGCGCCGCTAGGCAATCCATTATTACAGTGTTCATTTTATCTTATACGATGTATATACTTGATTATTATATACACGTAATACATATAAATATACATATATATTTAAGATAGCTATATAAAGTTCAGCACTTTTGATCGATCTACACGATTTTCTCTGAATTCGTATTCACACAGGTATGATTTCATTGATTGATAATTGCGTGATTAAAATATCGATTTTTTTTTTAATCAATCTTCCAAAATTTCTGTGGGGAAGTAGTGTAAAAATTATCAACAAAATAAGTGAATTAAATGAGAAACAAACAAAATGAATAGTGAAAAAATTACGATGATTATTTTTTAAGCTCCGTTAATCTAGTTTTGTTTAATATTGCGAGTCGCCCCGATATCTGCTCTGCACCCGCGCTTTCGAGATGTGAAAGTCCGATAACGAGGAAGTTTGACGTAACTAAACTAACTGTCTCAATTTCTTTTATTTCAGTTTATTTTATTTGATCAGTTTTCTTTCTTTCTCTTCTCATTTTGCATACTTACAATTGAATTACATATTTCATTCTACTAGTTTTATTTTCACGAAACAATATCTCGTATGAAAGATTTATTAAGGATAACTGATACTCCTTAATTAGGGGAAAAGAAAAAAAAATTAATACATAAAACTCATATGTTGTATCGATGTGAGAAAAGATTCTCCATTTTTTTCCCTCTCTTCTTGCCTTCATTTGCGCGGCAAAAATTATGTTATCTCCAACAGTCAAGGGGTTAAAGTTATTCACAAATTTCATTCTTTTTTTTCCCCCTCGTTTGTAAATATTTTTTTCTCCAATTTTTTCTTTTCTTTTCATCTCTACGTATTACGAGGATGGTTTATTACATACATACGTGCGTGCGCGCGTGGAATCGTCGAAATGCTCGATTATTTTGACCCCCTAATCGCAAAAATAAGAGGCTTTTTTTTTTTTGTTCTTCTAATATAATATAGCTGACGTTGCAGATTGAATATATATTTTGATTTTTTGGTTTCGCTTTGCATTTTTTTTTTTATACATCCCGCCTTACACTTTATGCACCGTCATAAACTGAAAAAGATTAAAAAAAATGTTTAAAAACGAAAAAAAAAATATTTTCAACGAATCCGAATGATAATCGGACAGTTTGAATTATGATACGTATAATTCATGTGTATATATAAATATATATGTAATACAATTTATTTAGAGCAGAAAAATGTCGTGATTATTGATACAAGCTAATTAAAATGTATGCACGCCCCGATCACGGTTTCATTATCACTGTTATTATTATAATTATTTTTTTCTTCTTTTCATTCTCTCTCGTTTTATTCTCATTGCATTCGTGAATAAATGTATCACACACCACATGTATACCGTACATTGTACCGCTCCGAGAGTTATCTGCAGTTAGAATTATTGTGTTGGGTCAAAGAGTATAAACTTTATGAAAGACATTGGAGTAAAGAAATGGCGATATTAAAAACGAAAAAACGAAATGAAGAAAAAAATCAATCGTCTTCATTTGAACAGCAATGAGCATTGATGTTTGTTGGGATTTATGCACGAAATACAAAGTAAAATGAAAGAAATATCTTTTTTTTTGTTTCAAATATTTCAGTCTGTATTGTAACGTACCACACACGTGTCCATAAATGGAGATATGTGTAATTGTCGTCATATATTATGATGTGTTACGTCAATTTTTGAAAACGTAATCTATATAATACGTGTGAGGGGTCAACCTTGTCTGTCAATATGAAATACGTTGTATTTCTTTTAACTTTATTGCACAAAATATGCATACATTGTTTCGCAGAGATTGCGGAATTTATAACACATGTTATAAATTTCCTGGACGAACATCTTGACAGAATTATTGTATAGGGTGTGAACTTGAAAATTGATGCAATTCTTTATCAAAATTTTCTCGATATGGTTCTGTAGAATTTTTTTTTCACACATATAATTGAATTTTCTGTTTTGTAGAACGTTATGAAGAGGGCATCTTTTTTCTCTGATTTTTGTTTTCCACAGACTGATTTCAGAAAAAAAGAAAAAACAAAATCTTGAGAAACTATAAATTTTATTTCCTTTATTTATTTGTATTTATATTTATTTTCCATGGTCTCTGTGGTTTTTTAGTTTAGGAATTTTAAATAACTGAACCTTGAAAACTGAAATAAAGTATCTGACTGGAAGCTTTTCAGCGCTTTTCGCATTTTTCACATCGTTGTAGCGTTTAATTTTGTTTTTATTCTTCTCATTTTCTAGAATCTAACGTATCGTTTTCGTTTAATTATTCAATCGATATATTGCTTAATCAATTTCCTTTTTCTTTCTTTTTTTTTTCAGACTTCCCGATTACACAAAAGGAATTTTTCAAAGTATCGGCTTCAAGGAATTTCACGAATATCTGATTTTGGACGACGAAGAAAAACGCACAAAAAAAGTTAGTGGAAAATTTTCTGAAATATATGCACACATATTTTTGCAAAAAATCTTAGCTGACATGCGCTGTTTTTTTTTTTTTTTGTATCATCATTTTTGTTCTCGTTTTTTGGCGGTTTTTTTTTAAACTTTACGTAACATATTCTCGATTATTGGCAATTTTTTTAACACATATTATACGATTATCAATTAAATTTTGAGAAGAAAAAAAATTGAACAAAATGATAATAATTTTTAGAATAAAACTGCTAATCTATTAAATGAAATGAATCTCTATAACACTACATGTACGTAAAGTTAATTTTATATTGGACTCGGCGTCCATTATAATGAGTCTTATGTAACATATATTCATCATGGGGTATATAAGTATATAATATAGATAAGAAAGAAAAACGTTTGAGTAAGTTTGTTTTATCGTACAATTAGTGCGACGATTATTCAGATATGCCAAAAAGACATCATCGTCTTTAAGTTTATGTGCGTCACTAAAATGCCACTATTATTTTAAATTAATAATTATTACAAAGATTTTATGTTATTTTATTTTTTATTTTTTTCTCTCAAATTGGCTATCAAATTCATATTATTTGATAAAAAGGAACCTCGACTGAAGAATTAAAATTATCATTCTATTATAAATGTACGTAGATACATGAATTTTTTTATATTTTTTTTTATCCATCTCTTGTTTCAGGGGGAAGAACTTCTTGAACAGGGTATTAAGAATTTAAGAATAAGAACGAAAAAGTACGCTAGGAGGCAGCATAAGTGGGTAAAAAATCGATTTATAGATCGATCGGATCGGGAGGTGAGATTTTTCGGAGTATTATGAGAACATTGAGTTAGTGAGAACGAAGAAAACTAGGTACGTTTCAGGTTCCCCCAGTTTATTCATTGGACTGTACAGAACTCGATAGATGGAATGAGAACGTCCTGGAACCGGCGATTTTGATTATAAATCAAAAACTTGGAGGAGAAACGCCGAGCCATAAGGCCCTGAATAACGATAAGACTGATGAGAAAAAAAATTTCTGTGATAAATTTGATCAGACTCACTTCTGCGAGGTAACACAAATTCCTATAACCCGTCTTTCTTATGTATACCTAATTCTTATACATATATTTATGTATATGTAAAACTCACGTTTTGATTATTCATATGTATGATATAAAATGTTACGTAAAACTTTAGTGTTAATCAATATTTGAAGTATCGATCTGTTTGTCTCGTGTATACAGACGTGCGAAAGAGTGTTAATAGGAGAGTTACAATGGAAGGCACATTTGCACGGAAGAAAACATGAAAGGATGGTTAAAAAGAGCAAAATTGAGAGCCAAAAACCGATGAAGGAACCAATGGAACAATTGACATGAAAAAAGGTCTTTCGTCAAATTTTTCGTAGTTACTTTTTTCTTTCTTTTGATCTCTAGCCACGGAGATTTGATGAATTATTTCAGAGCGCAATACCAAAAAATAAAAAGAGAAATGAAAAAAATGAATACAAATATCATATACCTGTGGTTCAAAATGTGAATAATTGTTGACTTTGTGATTTAATAAAATAGTGAACATATTCATAATAATTCCTGATCCAAGAATCCCAAAATTCCAAATTGTTCGTTTTTCTTCCCTTAAAAAAGTTGAAAAAATGAAAAAAAAAATCAATGGAGTTAAATCTTCGCTGTGCTAAAACAGTTTATCGATCTTCTCTGTAGATAATACAGTTAAATATATCTCGGGATCCTTATTGTTACTGCCTGTGGTTGGCTTGGTAAAATCTTTCGTACCAACTGAGTAGCGGATCATTTGTTGGTACGGGGCCGATGAGAGGCGGCTATTCATATATATTGAAAAATGTTATTAACAATTGATAAAAACAAATTCTAATTTTGGAACCATCAGTCAAATCAATCTTGTCGGCATTAATTGTTTATACTTCGATAACATTTTGATTTGATGTATCATTATTACTTTTTTTTTTAAAGGTAATTAGAATCTTTTATTTTACATTCATTATTATTTAATATCATGTCAGTTAACAATGCTTATACATACGGTGTATAATATATATCCATAATATTCATATAATAATCATAATATATATGTATAATACATGTAGCGGGAATAGTAGTAATATTTACAATTGATTTAATTTTACTCCAAAAATTTCACGCCCATAATTGAGGATTTTTTTTTTCAACTTCATTTTCACATCATATAATTATTTTTTTATTCTTAATTTTCAATTCGATATAACTATACATCATTCAACTGCTCCTCAATAATATTTATATTCATAATATATATAGAATAATAATACTGATTTTAATATTGATTTATTAATGGCATCGATCGATTAATCAATCAAATTTTTCATTGATACTAGATCGTCTAGATCGAGATGCAACGACACATATAACATGCGCATGTGGGTGTGTGGATCTTCGAAAAAACAATTCAAGATCAATGTTAAAATACGACATTAGAAATCCCACTGATAACGTTGCATCAATTGGCAACAGTAAGTAAATCACTGAACAAAATGATTAACAATAATATCATAGTTTTTTTGTTCTCTCTTTTCACTTTTCCAGAATTCCATTGGTCGTGGTGAACTGCGGCCTGCTTTTCACCTGTGAAAAAAAAAACATTTCAGTTACGGGCTTCGGAAGATGAGAATTTTTATTATTTATTTATTTATTAATATTTTTTTTATTATTTTTGGCGCGTTTGATATTTATCCGGAAACTGCTCGGTTTAGCAATTTACAAGTTTAATTTTTCTCATTTTCATTCTAATTTTCTTTTTTTTATTTTCTTTTTTTTTCGTTTTTTCATTTGCATGCCTATGAAGGGTTAATATATGAGATATTAATACGGAGCTTCACATAAAGCGTTCGTGCGGACGATTTTTCAATTTCTAATTAGGAAGCTCTTGGGGGTTGTAGCAATTTCCTCGCTAGAAGTGGCTCAAGATATACCCAACCACCCTTCTTTACGATTTTCACACTCGAGGTATATATATTGTGCAGCGTGAAAAGATGAAAAGTAAAAAAAAATAAAAATTCCTTATGAGACTTCGAAACTAACAGCAGCAATGGGAGAACAGCAAAATGCCTTACCCCGATGCAATAAGGCAATTTAAAAACTCATGAAAATTCAAAGCCTGTTCACCTCAAACGAATAATACGTGCACGACACGCTCCTCCAATGAATTATTTTCATCGCTATTATTATGTTTATTATTAACAAATCATTTATTTCCATTCCTATACAGCTGTAGACCCCTGCCTGAGAATCGTATAGATGCTGATTTTTTTTGTTCTTTTTTTTTCAATTTTTATTCTCACCGTTCAAAACGTGTAGATGGACGAGCGAAGTACTGTGCTGATCAAAACTGCAGGTATATTCTCCGCTGTCACTTTTAGCGACTCTTTCGATGTAAATTCTCGTCGTTACTTTATCTTCAGATCTGTTCGGAAAAATGGGGAAAAAAAAGGAGCATTCACTTTCGTTGTATCATACGTATAATTAATATTGTTCGTAAATTTTGTCGCAAAACTTTTTTTTTGTTTCTTATTGTTCGCGTTTTCTTTGATGGGAACTACTGTATGAAACTAATTGTTTTGTTACATGTAAAAAGTTTTTTACGTGAGGAAAGCTTAATGAGAAACACACAAAACACTTTTGGTCCGAAAACAAAACTTTGAAAACGTCTGTCACGGTGAAACTTTTTTTTTTTTTTTTTTTTGTTGCCAGAGAGTTTTCAAACGAAGACAAGAAAGTCAACTCGCGACAAAACTCTTTGATTATAGAACAATGATGGTATTAATTATTAGTAAAAATGAAGAATATCCTTTACTTATTTGGAGACGGGGGAAAAAAAAACTCAATTCGATTTCAGGGGATGCAAAAGAATAACTTTGGAAAAAAAGTGGTTTCGATTCGTGAAATTTTGAAATCCAGAAAGGAATATGAATTGGAGGGCCGGGTCTGGACTACGTAGAAGTTGAGGTATGTAGGTATGGGTAATTTCTAACTTTCTAACTTTTACGTTAAATAACCGAATCCGACTCGAAGTAGAAAATGAAGTTAGCCGTTGGCCGTATCTTTTTCAACCTTTCATTCGGACGGACTCTATTTCGCCTTGGCTCGAAAAAAGTTCAACAAAAATAGATTAATTAAAAAATTTCGTGGGAATATCTGCGCGAATATTCTTCTTCGAGGCATTTCTCTCTTTTGAATTTTTCTTTCCCGTTTACTTTTTACTTGCAACGAATATTTTAAATTTTGAAAAATATTTTCTCAACTTACCCGTTCACGTGATAAACATTCACATGGTCCGGTATTTTTTCACCATTCTTTAACCATGTTGGTAGTGATTTTTCCACTACCCGTCGCGACGCTTTTACTATACATGCAAGTTCGACTCCACTTCCGGTTTTGTAGTAACGATCCTGTACCTCGTGACCAGCTTCGTCGACGATTCTTACGTCCGGTGCTGAAATTATATATGATATTTTGTTTTAATATTTTTGAAATCGCCTTTTTTCTCATTGAGAATTTATTTCACAAATTATAATAAAATTATTCCAAAAGAATCTGAGTGTAATTAGAACGGAAACAAGAAAAGATGAAGTTCGCAAGTTTGACGACCATTTCAGGGATATTTTAATACCTTGAGACTGTACGTCTATTCAATTCGAAACTTCATATGCCCCCGTTAGAGATACAATAATATAAATGAACAATTGATGATGCGCTGAAAAAATATTGATATACATATATGTATTTGACGTATCATATCGCATTTCATCCCGTTCTTCCTTCCCAAGGGAGAAATTTTTCTCGCCTCCCTGCAGCGTTTGTAAGGAATTGTATAGGTAAATCTGAAATATCTCGAACACTATCGTTCCTGATTTGACTCGAAGTTTATTTTTTCTTCCTTTATTTTGTGTATAATTGTATATATGTAGGGTATTGAATTTCTTAATGAAAAAAAAAAATGCAAAATTATTCAACCCATTTTTACCCCCCCATTAAAATTTCTAAAGTATTTTCCGTTCGGATGATACGTATAAAAATTGATAACGGCAGCAAAATCGTGTCGAAGAATGTTTTTTTTTCGCGTCCTTATTTCTCCTGCATATTTTTCACAATTCTGACGTCCTGACGCTTGACACACGTCGTCCGTTTCCACTCGCGGTACTAAATCATAAGACAGTGTTCACGATCGAAGGCGACATACCTATTCCAAAATGCAAATATAATTTGAAGATAAAGAAATTTAATTATTTTTTAGCTATACGTTTCAAGATTTTTCTACTAGTAATTGTCATCGTTGTTTTATAAGAAGCGGAAAAGCTCGTTCATCTAACGTACCTACTTTAAAGTTGAGCTTGCATACATGTATTTATAATATCAAGTTAAAATGATATTTTTAATAATCTACCCAATTTATCTAATTTTATATACTTGCAAGTATAAAAATGCCTATAGGCTCCGCTTTGGAGAAAATCCTTGCTTAGAACTTTGTTCGAGGGAAAAAAAAATTTATATTTTTAAATCCGTATTCTCTTTTATATACCGTATAATATACATAGGTATATATAATAATCCTTGGAAATAAATCGCCGCTAAAGCTTCTCTAATTAATAATTAATGTACATAAGTACTTTACCCACTTGCTATACGAGCCTCCCTATAAACATATAGGTATGTACGGTACATACAGCTCACCGAAAGTTGCCGCGAAAAGGATGAAAATTTCGCGCACGATGAGAAACTCGTAGCTCTAGTAAAACGGCTACCTGTACGTATAATACATGACACACGACATAATTACTATAACTCATATATACTAAAACGTGAAATTGCAAGGGACTAATTTAAGTAAAAATTTTTCCACAATTCCAAACTCAGTTGTAAAATCCATTTACTGCTCATACGATAACAAGAATTTTTATTTTTTCAAAAATCTAATCGCGCGTGTCATTCAATTTTTTTCTTTCTTATCATTCAAATCTTCCTTAACTTTCTCTACCATACAAATAAAAAAAAACATTCAAATCTGAATTAGAAAAAAAAAGGCAGGGTCCTTCTCGACACCTAATCGTACAAGGAATAATTGTTGAAAAAAATTTTGTTCGTTTCTCTACTCGGTTTTTTTTTTTTTTCGAAGCTGATTGAGGCTTTTGAGCTCCACCGATCGAAAGAGTATTTGGAGGGAAGGAGTAGTGAGTTTCAAACAGATGTATAAGTTTATGCATACGTATACATATATTACGTGTACATAAATTACGTGCAAAGTTGTGAATAGGGATACCCTAAACCGTAACTTTCTGGGGCAATTTAAAGTTGTCCCTTGAAACGTACCTATATCTAGATATATATAGAATATACGAGTATACATGTAACAGGTATAAAATAACACGGCGTATCTGAATTTCTCTGTATTTATATGAAGCGGAAAAATCGGAAGGATCAAAAGTGATGCTTGAAATTCGTTGAATGTTTAATAAATTTTTATTCATATATGTATACACCCAGGAAGCGGATGCCGATAATATCGAAATTGGAAGAGATTTTTAGAGGTGCAATATTTCAAGGAAAAATGTCGCTGTATAGTTGGCAATAATCTGGATAGACGAAATTGGAAACTTAGAACGAGAAAAATTTCTCTGAATTTTTCGTTTTGCTCTCGAAATCTAAAAGAAAAAAGAAGCGCTTCGGATTTCTCACCCCGAAAACATTGTGTGATACGATATATAAACTAGATATTTTTGAGATAATCATAATTAGGTATTATAATTGTTATAATCGTTACCTAAGACCGTGACATTTGTAGTTAGCATTCTTGGCGGGTGAGTGTTGACCTGACAGACGTAGAGACCATTATCCTCGCGTTGAACCGAAGATATTGCGAGCCTCCAGTTATTTGGATACTGAAAACTCAGACTATATCTCAAGTCCGAACTGTAGGTACTTTTGGCAACTGTTAAAAGTGACACCCTTTCCGCGTTACGTTTCATCCACATTACCTGCAATCAAAATAAGGAAATTTAAGGACCTTCTCAGGATAGAGTTTTTTTTTCGAACTTTCGTTTTTTCATTACGTGTGTTTGTTTGATGACAAGAAAAAAATTGCTCCTCTTTTTACTCACCGTTTTATCGGAAAGCATCGCCACTCGACAGTCTAGCATCGCGATTGTACCGAGATGAAGAGCGACGTGTCGAATTCCGTTAATAATCGAATCGTCGTTTTCTATACTCTCGAAATATGGACCCCAGTGCGTGACGTGATGATGTCTTAAATGAGGTACTCGAATAGGAGGAAGCTGCAGACTCATCTCATCTGCGAAAAAAGTATGACAAAATTAATTAAAACATAATTTCTCATCGCGATATTAATAGTAATAAAACGCATCGGTGTACATTGAATAATATTTGGGCAGGTGATAAGAAGGAAGTTTATAATTTGTAAGGAATAATTTTTCATCTATATTCAGAATCTCTATTTTTCGAATTTCGAGGCAAAACAGAATCAAAAAAATCCCATCGCAGGGATGAAAGTGTTGCAACATGTAATCGGATAATCTTGTGGTTTTCATGTTACGGGGCAAAGAATTTTCATACATCTGTATCATATTTCATTCTCGTTACATTCGAGCTGCGGAGAGAGAAATGCAAAAGGAAAAATAAAAAAACGAAGAAGAGAACAAATAAAATACCGAACAAAAACGAAACGAAACGAAAGCAATTCGTTCATTATCCAGAGGCCTGGGGTAACTAATGCGAGAGCTGGGCAATATGTATACATGTATATCATACTTTGATGTACGGGGAAAGAATTTTCAATTTCATTCCGGAGGCCCTACGACAACGGTTTCGAGCTCCCTGAAACCATTGTAATGTAATAGAAAGATGTGAGGGCATAAGGTACACACTTATATATGAACGTATTTTGTCTCTTCTTTTTTTCTCTACAAAAAGCAATTATTATTAAAATCCATCGGCCGACTTTTGAAAAAATCGTTGTCGTAGCGAACGAGCTTCTAATGCAGTCTTATTTTCTTTATTCATTCAATTATTTATTTTATTTATTAATTTATTTTGTTTCTTATCATTGCGCCATTTAATACCTGATCTCATACCAACTCTCCCAATTTTTTTTTCTATTCGCTATACTTCGAGTGTAAAACATGGACATCGAGAATTTACGGAGAATCTTTTTTGTTATCCAATCGTTGAGAAAATTTCATTACCTTTTTTTTTCAGTGTAGCGTGAATCATTATTGGTTTCTTTGTTCCGCCTGATTTGTCTGATTTGACGTTTTCTTTGTTTCTTTTTCCCATTCTTTTTTGTATTCTTTGTTCAAATAACTGCGTGTGCGGGTGCTATAATCTTGTTCGTATCCGAAAATATAAAAGTCTCGTGTTGAAATTTTAGGGATTTATCCCAGCGGATTTCCGTTAGTTCGCAGGATCTTTTATCCATTGGAGTGTATTTTAAATATATATAGAGAGGGTTACCGGTTCCCTACTTTGGACCCACTCGAAAAGTTTGCGGCGATCCTTAAATATAAACCTTGGTAACGGGGTATATACGTATACGTATTTTGAAAACTTTTTTTCCTTTTTTTTGTTCCTTCTCCTCTATCGTTCCTACACATTTTAGGGTATCATCTTCCAGGATATTGCTTCATTGACTTGAGCGGATAAAGCTCTATACCCGTCCAACGGTTCTTTTTTTTTTCTTCCTTTTTCTTTTTCAGTTTTTCACATTGCAGCAAAGCGAAAATAAATGTAAAAAGTATCCTTAAACCCGGTCATCCCAGTAGCTTTGCTACATTTTTTAACCTATAATATACCCACCTATTTATGCTGAAAGATATCGTTAAAAAGTTTTCTCTTTAAACTCCTCAAACGACGATGAGCCTTACGAACCACTTAGCTGCGAATTGTTTCTCTCTCCTCCCCAAACGTTATTTCCCCTTAGTTGTCTCATTTTATTTTTTTGCTTTTAATTTTTTTCTTCGTTCCCCATCTTTCACTTCTTTACGTTGCGAGGAAGTGCAGCGATTTTCGAAAAACGCGGATGAAAATGATCTAAAATTCGAAAATCGTGACGGTAAACGAGTAGAGTAAGAATACTATGATATTTGATTCGATAAACGTTGGGGACAATAACTGTTTTTTTTTTCTCCGATGATAAAATAAAAAATAAATGAATTCAAGTGCTCTCTTCTCTCACCCCCTTCGGAGATGTTGAAAGTAAGGGAGTTGCGATTTTCATCGTCATCTGCACGTGCACTGTGTACGGTGGAAAAACAAACTTGTATAGGGTGACGAACGCTGAGAGAAAAAAAATCGAAGAAAAAAAAAAAGAAAAATTTCGGTTAAATTTGAAAGGTCCTTCAGGTCAAGAAAAGACAACTGTGTTTAACGGACGGGGATAAAGACCGTCCACTTGCGTTTTATACACCGGACCATTGTCTTCCATTAGATAATTAGTCGGGTGAACCTCTGCAACCATCACTGCTAATGTACGCCTTCGTTCGACGTCGCGACGCTCGCGACCGACGCAGCGAAAGATTGACCCTCGGGCTCTTTGGTATAAGTTGAAGGTTGTTTTTATTTTTTCTTTCCTTACTCAACGTCCTTATGGTATACAAATTAGAGGGAAGAATATTTTCTAAGCTCATATTTGCATCTGTTGGTATTTTCGGAATATTTTTATTTCATATCCTCGAGTTCAAAAAAAATTCAAAACCATCTTTATCTTTCGGTAAAGATAATTAACCGAAGGTTAAGGATTGTCGGGTTTCTGAGAATTCGTAATAAATTAGAGTGGTCCTTAATTTGCGAGAGTCACAACTTTCCAGTCTCATCCCTTAGGCTGCTTTCATTTTGGGCGACAAATAATATTTTCTGCAGAGAAACAAAAAAAAAAGTACAAATCGTGCTTGATCGGACAACTTTTTGTTCTTAGAATCGAAGGAGCTCGGGGGATGTGATTCAAAAAATTGCGCATCCTGAAAAATAGGGACCGCCGGCTTTCCCGGTTTTATATCTATATATTTCTCAGGTTTCTTCTTCTTATCCGTATCTATAAGTCGGTGTTATATCGTTTTTTTTTTTTCCTTTTTGTACATCGTGTCCTGCGGGTTTTCCTGTGGGAGCTTTTCACCCGTTTTTCCAGTAATCTATAGTACCGTCTATGGTTTTATATATTTCACTATATCTATTTCTGCCCCGCAGACATCAATGTCGATACTATCGAGGACACTCCGTAGATATTTTATACGCGTATATAGCTTCTGTTTTTTTATTTTTACACAATTTTTTTCCGTCTATAATAAATACGGAGCATATGTTTGCCTCGCGCCATATCACAGGTTTCTTTTTTTTCCATGTACATTTTACATACCTATATACCAACGCAAATCTGCCCTATGAATCGCCAACTGCAACCTCTGCAACTTCATGCAAGTTTCCGGAACGCTTTCCAGAAGCTTTTTTTGTTCACGCTTCGACGGATCCTATTTTCCTATTATTTTCATTTTTTTATCGTGTTCCTTTTTTGGCAGGCTCCTCTTTTTGCTTTCCAACGTTCCAATGCTCTTTTATTGACCCGGAATCAATGCGAAAAGTATCCAGATATACCGGAAAATTTCTTTTCGCACACATGCACACGTGTCGGTTAATTAAAAAAGAATTTTTCAAAGTTACTAAATAAATGAAAACAAAAAAACTGTGTGCAATTTTTTTTTTTTTTCTCGTATATGATCGAATTCTAATTCCTTGGGAAAATATTAATTCAACGTTGAGGTTAGGTACTTAAACTTCTAATTGTCGGAATAATTGGTGGTAATTAGTACAAGAGATTTTTTTTTTCCTTTTAATTTATTTGTGTCTTTCTTCTTTCTTTTTTTTAATACATACGGAGCTGTACTTTTTACATATAAATATCTTATATGTATAAATGTATGTGTAACGTACAACTCTGGGAAATTTCTGAGTCAGCGATTATATCACGTTTAAATAATCAAAGTCCAACTTTTTGAGAGTTTTCTTAAGTATGCACTTGAAAACTCTAAGGGAAAAAGGAAAATTTCTCAACACCGTGAAAGAAAATTATTCGCAATAGGGTGAAATATATATGTATACAGAATATTGTATGTGACAAAACTTACGTTAGAAAAAATACCGAGGCCTAGGTCAGGTCAGGTCAGGTTGGGTTAAACGTTGAAAATCTTCACCCCATAATCAAGGGTAAATTTTCTTTTTCCGCACGAGGGACAAACAACGAAATTAAACGTGCAGGGTGAAAAAGCTATTGTAAGAAAGTTCCTCCCTGGGTACACGGCGATCATCAGTTAAGGTGAAAATGGCTTCCTCTAACTTATACAACTCGCTCTCTTTCTCTTCCTTGAAATTTTGGGGAAAATTTATATACCCGCCCGCGCCGCCTGCAAAGCCTTATACTTTCGCGGTATATTCTACTCATCCTACTTTTCTACTTGCCAGCTCTCCTGATTCGATTCAGGTAACAACGTGGCTCGCTAACCGAACCGTGAAACCAAATGTCTTCGCGCTCGAAATACACCCCATACGTATACCGCCTACCAAACTTATGTACAATGTCTCTCTCAATTTTCTGCTATATGCTCTGCATGATTTTTTATCTCTCATTTTTTTTTTTTTTGCATTCAAAAACGCCGAACCGATATCAAAAATATGAATTACTATTTTTGATATCTGTGTAAGTGCGGAAATTCTCTTTAGAAAATTAATTTGGAAGATATACAAATTTCTTTCCCACCCCCTTTCTTTTTTGTCTTTCGAATACTAATTTCGAATAAAATATCAAGTATACGAAGAAACAATTTTTGTTTGCGGTTTATATTCTACCTTCTATATAACGTCTGGGGTATGTATACGTATTTCAATTTTCTCTCTCTTTGGTAAAGGGGTGTGCACTTATGTATAAATTTCAACTAGATTCCCACACGTCTTTCTCAGCTGCACCGGCACCAGTAGCAGCAAAAGTAGCAATAGCTGTAGCCATGAACAGTCAACGGTGTACCAGAGCTCGTCGCCGCTGCCTCTGCAAAGCTGTTCTTGAATGAAATTTCAACCGTAATGCGAAAGCAAATGCGAAAGGCAGAAGATATGAGTCGTCGGTAAGCCACCCGTGTAACGGATACAGTTTCAGGGGATGTATACACATCATTTACATATATATATACATATATATATGCACATACTATGTCTACATAGAAATTTAATTCGCTATATATTTATTCTTTCACACTTCACATTATTTACTCAACAATCATTTCTATATACTATTTCTTTTTTTATTGGTTTTGTATGTCGTCGCAAAAATGTTTGAACAATCTTCTTCTTTTTTTTTTTGTGAAATCATTATTGATCGAAGATAAAAATTTGGAGTAGTTTACGCACGTTTTTTCGAACACTCGCGGTTATGCAATGCCCATAGATCGAACTCGTGCATTCCAACGTCGCGATCGTTTTTTCTGAATTTTGCAATTTTGTTTCGTAGAAAAGGAAAGAAAGTTTTTTGATGCTCGGAAAATGAATTTCTGAGCACTGCGGGATATCGATGCGGTATAACGTGTCTTTACAAATAATGCTCTGATTTCTGTATCACGGTTGAGTAGATTGTTCAACAATAATAAATGAAAATTGTAAATACAACGACTGAATTATCAAATTATCGTGTTCGGAAATTAGATTAATTATCAGCATCACTGCCGTTGTTCCAGTTTTGTTAATTATTTTACCTATACGAAAAATCGCTTGAATTTACGTGTCAACGAATCCGCGCTAATTTGCCATCGTAGTTACAAAAATTCTGTGAAAATTTATTCTCCAACGTCCGGAAAAAACATAGAAATGTTATTTTAATGATATTATTTTCTTTTTCTTTTTTTGGATAATTGACAAGCTTGATTTCGGTGTAAACTTAATACCGTAAAAATTATAACTATACTTAATTATTTTGTAACGAATTTGACGTTATGCTACATCCAAAATTCAATTAGTTTATATAACTGCAGACTGCTGCAGTTACGTACTATGGACACACAAAACTGACCACGTTTGGCACTGTTATAAATTCACTATCCAATTGACTCTACATTATGACCGCAGTCTAAAAAGCAAATAGCTAATGTACAGTAGTTACTGGGGTGGTGGATGTTTCGGTTTTTCTCATTAAAACTTATATGCGTTTGCAAACATAATGAAAAAAAAAAGATTATCATTACGTGCAAAACGCGATATCGAAAACTCGATGAACTAGTTTCTGTTTCATTCTTTTTTTTTTGTTTCGTTTTCCTCGATTCTTCTGTTTTTCTTGATTCACGGATTTTCTGTATCATGATTATTATTTATTCCATTTCGCTCGCGTATCCATTATTATTGTCATTTGTGATAACTTTTTTACTTCTATTCTTTTTACATTATAATGGGGGTGGGAAATGTACTCGCGACGCGCATTAATACACATGTCAATGTAATACGTGTAGCCTAATCTCTCTGAATTATTTATCCATCCATCCATACACATAATATACCCACATTTGGAATAGACATGCACATAGGGTGGCCAATAATAAGCTAGGAAGAAGAAAAACGAGAAAAGGCTTGGAACATTTTTCGTTTCTTTCATCGTCGTGACAAAAATCGAAATTATTCAAGCTCCACAATTTCCATAGTCTTTGATTTTTTTTTTTAAATATCAATTTCGGCATAATTCACGTCAATGATTTTTGAAATTTTAGAAAAAGTGAATTATTTTACTTTTCGGTCACCCTGTATACATGAATGTTGTATACCTCGGGCAAATAGAGAAACTCCGGAGAACTTCTGGCCTCGATATTACAATATATTCGGGTTATAATGTTCCATCCAACTGCGACTGTAATATTGCTTGTCTTTAGAGCATATACTGCGGATTGATGTCAGATGATAATATACCCGAAGTACAGGTACATACGTGTATATAAATGTCTACCATTTACTTTTCCTCTGAGAGAAATCAATCAATATATTGTAATATGTTTTTATTTTACAAATTTTACGTGGCTCTTACGGATTCCATTCGCTTTATTGGCACCTAATGTATATAATATTCCGTATAGAGTGAGAAAACGACGATCATCGATCTTTTCTTTTCCTTTTTTTTTTCAGGACAAAAATCTCGAAGCTTTTATAGTACGGGGCAGATTCCGTATGAAATTTTATATCGTCGTCGAGCTTGAGTGAGCTTTAATCCTATGTGAGTGGACGGATTAATTCTCACTTTACGCGTATTACAAGCTATAGTCCGATATTGCGTACAATGTACAATGTACATACACAATTTTACACACTTACTTACGTATGTAATTTTCTCTACATACATATTTGCTACCTACGTATATATATAATCAAAAATATAACAACGGGGGGTTATCGCCCATGAAACTCATAGAAAATATCGGGCGGTATAAGGATATGCTACGTATACGCAAAGGGGAAATTAATGTTTGCAAAAGCTTTTCATCTCCATCCTTTCTCATTTTTTCCTTTTTCATTTTTCATTTTTCATTTTTTGCTTTTCTTTTTGATTTTTTTTCAGAGCTTGTACATCGTTGTATATTTTATACAACCAGGTTATTTATTCAAACGGTATTGTATACGCGGCTATATCATGGAAGGCTTGAGTGAATTAATTTTCAAACAACTAATCCCAGAGATTTAAGAAAACAAAATAAAAATCAAAGGAACAAAAACAAAAAGAAAATATATTATATACGTATTCAAAATATATGTAGAAACTTTGGGTATCTTGCAAGTTTCAATCTGATCAAGTTTGAGCGCGAAATTTAATTAGCTAGTAAAATTTTAAACTAATCACGATTTTTTTATTTGCTATGGTTTCGAAGTAGCTCAGGGGTGGCAAATTTTCTCTTCTTTTCTATTTGGTTTTCACCTCAAATTTACAATTTCCTGGTCTCCGCACCGAGTACAGAAGCCAAAAAATGGGAATTTGTGGTTGGAAAAAGACAGAAAAAAAATTTGAAAAAAAATAGTTTGGCACGGTATATAACGGGTGAAAAAAGTGGAACATAAAGCAGCAAGTAGTCGGTGCAGGGCGCGCTTGAGTCTAGAAATCTGGTAGTTAATTGAACATGCATAGCAGGTAGAGCTCGAATTGTGCAGATAGTAGTCCGAAGGGCGTAAGTTATATATTATATATGTGCGTATATATACTATGTAAGTTGCACGAAATGGCCCGATAAAATATCGCTTCTCCGTAACCTTAGCTAACCGTTATATATACATATATATATTGCACTCGGAATCGTGTGCTGACTGCCTTAAATTGTTCACTACGCGGAGCGATCGTAGGTAGCTCTAGTGAAAAACGTTTTGCGAAACGTTTACGTTCATCGTTCACTGAATTGGCAATCCGATATACCAAAACGACCCTCCACAACGACACGACGGCGTACCTACCCCTTCAACTTCGCTTATTTTCTGAATGCAGCTGCTTCTCGTCCTGTACAAAAATACAGAAAGTACGAAGGAGAAAAAAAAAAGGTACAAAGAAAATCGATTCTAAAGCTATTATACTGTTGTACATTTACGATCAACGATGCAAACGTCCAATTTCACCTAAAAAAACTGTCTTACGGTACCACCTGATATCCTCTTCACAATTTGGAAAAGAAAAAATCAAAATGAAAAGCTTCTTTCTTATTTTGATAAGAAAAATTCTTGTGTTCGGAATACTTCTTTTTTCTTTAAATCGATGGTATTTTATTTAAAAAAAAAATCTAGCCGTAAAATTGATTGATTTTCATAAATCAATCCATCCATTTTTTATAGGGTTCGAACGAGGGAAACAAAAAAGTAGTGGAAAATAATTGATCAATTTTTTGTTCGATTCTTTTTTTTGTTCTTTTTTCCAAAGCAGCACACCAGATATTTTCACGGTCCAAATAATAATCCATTGTACGCGTGCTCCGGGATTATATTATTTTAGATTTTGTGTCTGCGGGCTATGAAATAACCGCGGTGGGGAAAATTTTTTTCTTTCTTTCTTTTCTTTTTTTCATTTTTTTTTCAATATTCGTGACCCTTGCCCTGACCCTTATCTTTAGTTTAACCTTTTCATTTCCATTGCCATTCGTGGGGTTCTCGTTCCAGTTAAATTTCGAAACGTAGAACTCTATTTGCGTTCTGAAAATGTGAACGAGCACGCAAGTTATATAGGTATATGTTGAAAGGTCGAATCATACGAACGATTTAACACCAAACGGTAAACCATTTACCATTTCCACAAAATTATGTACCTAGGTATATCTATATCTGTATGGGTACACAGGGTGCATGTGGTATATAATATCCGAACAGATTTTATTAATTTATTTTACTTTTTCAACCACATTTTTATACAGCGGTAGAAAAATTATGACCAACTATACTTCGGACTGTTCATAATAGTCTTTATACGATTAATTAGGAATGGCTAGACACAATTAATTGCATGTGAAAGATCCACGTTGAAAAATCATTATAGGTAGACCTAAAATTCAAACTGTAATTTTTTTATTTCATTTTTTTCCCAGTGATATTCGCGATCCTTCGGGGGTCGGAATATTACGCATACATGTTTCGCTGTTTTGCCTCTGCTCTCTTTCGTATTTTTTCTCCTCCCCTTCTTTCCTTTTTCTTCTCATTTTTACAACAGAGTTAAAGCGCGAACGACGAAATTTTAATTTAGTCACGGTGGTCATCTCGTTTTTTTATTTCAGTTTTATTGTATTTTATTTTATTTTTTTATTTTTCAGTTTTCATTTTTATCTTCATTTTCCTGGAAAAAGCTCCATTTGATTAGATATCCGATACGTTGACTTTCTACCGCGTGACAAATATTTTGTCATGCGTGGATAAATTTTCAGCGTACTTTTTTTTCAATTAAAACTAGATACTCCCGTGATTGTCATTAGTTGGCAATTTCCTGTTTACTGATTACGGAAAATGAAATTTTTAACATTTTTTTTTTTTTTATTAAATTAAAATTCATAGAGGCTTCAATATTTTTATTGTTTTTTAAGGTCGTACGATACGAAATTCATTTTAATTAATGTTAAACGACAATTAACGATGGAATCTTCGTACCGAAAATTCCGAGTTAATTTAATTGGGGATTTACCTCAAGAATGTATCCTTGACATCAGACTATATACAGTCACGTTCAAAGGTATCCACCTTACGCAGGAATTTTGACCCCCTCCCCGTCCCCCCCTTCCTCGTAAATTACGTCAAGTCTTTCGAAAATATATAAAAAAAAAAAAAAAAAATACTTCCGGAAGAGCCTCCCGAATTTCGAATGTATCGCAAAAAAAGAGATAGACGACTACAACTAGATATAATAATATTTGAAAAAAAAACAAGGACGTCGAATTAATTTCCTTCCTCGTTATTCGTTTTTCCTAAATACCTACACAGGAACGTATATCTGGAGTGTAAAAAATTCATACCTGCAATTTTATTATTCATAGATTTTTAACGTCTCTATCAGTAGTTGCAATGTAATAAATTAAGTAGATTTTATTTTGTGTTATTTTTTTGTTTTTTTTCTAGTTTTATTAATTTTTTATAATATCGTTCGCATCGTTGTTGAACGTACAGTAGGTGTACGTTGGATATTAATGACGATTAGTTTTAAGCTCACAGAGTGAAAATGGTTGAGAGAATAACACGTTGGTATTATATCTATAATACACTCGAAGACAATCGTTATAATCGACGAGATGACGAGAACAACAATTACCGGCAACAATGACCGTCCACATAATCAACCTTTCATTGTTTCACTCGCTTGATACGGGACAGTCTTTAAGCGCGTTACGATCGTCGCTGTACACAGCGATAAATATTCATCTTGAGAGACCGCGGGGTTCGGTTTTATGTACGGGGATATTATGTACCCGCATTACCTATGTACACGGGCATGTACATACCGCAGCAAATACTTGAAGAATTTCGCTACACATTTCACCCTACAAAACCATCATTTGTTTCGAACCGCAGGAACCGCGCATTGTCTTACCAAAGTTTAAGAGAGAGCAGAAGGGACGGTGAAGACTGAAGGTAGACGCGAAAGCTGTTGGCAACGGAGCTACGCGCCGGTAGAAAATACTTCGGAAGTGGTCCATCCATCTTCTCGTCTTGTCGTCTCCTCGTCGTCCTCGTCCTCGTCCTCGTCCTTCGTATATACTTTTCACCCCGTACTGCACCTATCCATCCACCCAACGATATAAAACCAGCTGAAGACTCGTTTTCTCATGGCAAATGTTTTTGCCGGAGATCAGCCATCCCCCCCCCCCCCTCCCCTCCCCTCCCCCCCCAAGGCTCAAAAGATCCCCGGTACATGTATATATATGTATAATATCACCGTTGTTTTCTCGTGCTTTTCATTTTAACTTTTTTTTTTTTATCTTAACTTTTTCCTTTTTCAATTCACTTTTTATTTTCTATTTTTACATTTGTCTCTCTATATCCCCGCGTCTTTTGTTCTTCTTATTTCACTTTTCTCGGGGAACATGACGCACGTCATTTTCAATACCTTATATATATATATTATAGGTATATATAATACATCGCCGCGGGGATTTTTATTGTTGCTAACATATACGATATGGGAAAATTTTACTGAATTACATATCGATATTCTGATTTTTTATATGTATTTAGAAAGAAATGTTGTTTTTTTCTTTTTTTCGTTATCATCGATGGATATTGGAATAATTTTTGTCTTACGAAAGTATATCTAAATAACGAAAGAAAAGAGAAAACGAAAAACTGAATGGAAATTAATTCTCCGGAGTGTTGAAATCGCGTGCGGCCGATTCTTTTTTTCCCATCTCCGCGTTGATTTTATTTCGCAAAAGCATGATTTTTCAAACTTGGTCCCCTGATGTATTTTGTTTTATTTTTTTTTTGTTCCGTTTTTGGCGTTCGCTCGAAGTAACTGACCCGTGATTATTTGTACATTACGATACAGTATGCGAGGTTTGGAATTCCAGATTCAATTCACTACACGCCACCGTGAGTTATTCAACCGATTTCCGAACTACTTTCTTTTTTTTTTTGTCGTTCCTTTTTATGTTTGGCAAATTGTTGTTTTTTTTCTGCTTCAAGTTCTCGTGAAATCGATATGTAATTTTACTTTGATCATTAGGAGTGCAGCATAATCGGTATTGTTTGATATCCCATATATTTTATATCAGTAGGCAAACACATACACATACCTATATACAAAATCGCAATATTCTACAAGTTTCTACGTAATATTATTATCTTCTCCGATATGTACACACGTATACATGGTGTACCACCATATAATCGCTTAGGAAACTATAAAAGCTGCGGTATACCCGCGGCCTTCATTGTTACATAGAAAATTTTTCTAAAAGCTTTGCTTATTTACATATAAATACCTGCGTACATACAATATATTTTACACGTACCGCGGGGTTGATTTTCCTTTTCCCTTTTTTTTTTTTTTTTTATTTTTTCTATCTTTTCAAATTGTGTTTTTTTTTTGCTTTTCACGTACGTGATCGTACGTAGCTTCGATACTATATGTATCCATAGAATATATTTGTGTATAAGGTACACAATAGCCATTGTTGCAAATATAGGTATATGTATAGGTGGTACAGGAAAAAGGAGGAAATAAAAAAAAGAAGGAACTACATATACATGTACTTAAAAATAAATAAGTATACGTACATAAAGCTTCTTCGGTTCTTTCGCGCGAATATCGATTTTTTTTTTTTTATTTCAACTTTTTTATTTCATTTTATTTTATTTGATTTTTTTCTTGCGGAATTATGTGCGGAAAGCTTCAGGAGCTCGCAGTTTGTTTACGCGAGTATTTGAAAAGCTTTCTAAAGAGGGGTCGGTGCAGAGTAGGGATGGTAAAGGAAAAATGGGGGGTTGGGTTTGAGGTGAAGAAGAGAAGAGGAGAAGGAGAATGACGACGACATCTACGACGGACGAGACGTCGAGAACGAGGTGGAGGACGATTGTGGGGAAAAGTTTATTCTATCAAGTGCCTTGTTGATCGCTTTTTTCCAAACTCACTTCGTAAGGTATTTGGTATACATGTATACCTATGTGTATAAGTAGAAGGTACGTACTTTCCCGCTTGCAACAAAACTCGCAACGTAGTTTGCAATAATAGGAATTGTGAGAGCCATGAGAAAAAATAAAAAATAAAAAAAGAAGGAGGTCCGGACCCTCAAAACTGAAGCACTTTCTTACCGCACCAAGCGAACTTTCTACCCTTACCTTTTCAACTAACCTACCCTATGGCCTCAGTTGAAACACAAACTTTAAAACCCGACCATTAATATAAACCGCTGATTATTATCGCCTCACAACCGATTTTTACAACTTGATAGAAAAAATGCACAATTCCCTTGCAACGAACTTTTATAAAATATTTTTTACATTACCTTTATGGTATTCAATATGTATTTGATCCTTGGGACCGCATGCATCTTGATATTCAAATTTTAAACATTTATTTTTCTTCATTCTAACCTATTTTCATTTTTCCATTTTTGTTTTTTTACTTTTTTATTTTCATTAAGGTCACGTTTTATTTTTTATTATCATTCTTTTTTATTTTTGATTATTTTTCATCTTCGTTTCGTTTCTCGTCGCCCCAGATTTGTTTCCACGTATAATCTACACCGGTGTAGATTTTTCTTTGAGCTCTCAGGGGTTGAGGAAATTTTTTTCCTTTTTTTTTTTGTCTCTCGCTTTTTTGTTTTTGTGTGAACTTAATTTTACATCTTTTCATTTTCACAGTTCTTCTTCTTTATATATCTTAATTATGAGGGTATCTCTCTGATGTGCTGCTCTGCAGTTACGATTCCGGTTCAAGTAATATAAAAAATAAAACGTATAGTATATTTACTGCCAACTCGAGAAGAGAGAAAAACGAAAAACGGAAAATATTCTTCCAACATTTGCTCGTCTTGTACACAAGAAAAAATATCTTCCACGTATTCTTGGTCTTCGATTCGCGATCCACCATTTTTTATAAATTCAGAGAAAAGAAAAACGATTCACTGTTATAATTATTGTGCTTTTGAAATCTGCATACGTGACACGTGATAACCTTTGAAAAATTCATCTTACTTTTTACAATTTTATTTTGCATTATTTTTTTATTTGCTTAATTCTTCGGGGATCGAGTTTAGTTACGCAAATAGAATCAGTTTTTTTTTTTTTTTTACTAATATTCTAATTTTCATAAATTTTTTAACACCTTTTCACCCACCCTTTCGATGAAAACCGTCTCGCCACAATTACGTGTCATCGTTTCTTTTTTTTCTTTTCTCTTGTAAGATAAAACCGACAAAAAATTGATCTGTTTTTTCTTTTTTGTTCTTTTTCTTTCAATAAAGCGTCTACCGATCTTTAGTGGATCCCAGAAATTGAGATTCGATAATTTAGATATCATATTTTTGGACAGAACGTTTTTTACTATAATCCCTTTGATTTTGAAGGGCAGTTTAATGAACCGTTTAACGAAACGATTGTTGAAAAAGTATAGAAAAAAATAACGATAAAGTGCGATGCGCTCGGTGGTTGAAATGAGTTATGAAAGAATTTGTGGGTAGAATGGAAGGATAACACCCCTTCGTTGAATAATAATTAGCCTCGGTGTGTTTCCGCCAAGCTGATTCAATTATATTCAGCTAAAATCACGTATACGCATCCCCCGCAAACCACCCTCACGTTTCATATACATGCACGTGTACACATAACACTTATAAGTATACATATGTATACGTATGTGAGGCAATTTTATTCGACGGTATTTTATTTTGAACGCTACGTATAGCAACGGCAGCCCCTCTCCATAAATGAAGTGTTTCTTGACGTGGGGCTTTTTTTCTTTTTTTTTGGGTAGCAACCCAAACGACCAAAAAATTGTAAAAACGAAACTCCGAGTTTCGTGGGGGGCGAGGAAAAAAAAATGAACAACCTCGTATGTATGTATAGGTGTGAAATAAACGATTCGGCCAAAAATCGTCGCTTTTTATTTTTTTTTTTGCATCAGCACGCGATCGGTTTAAGAAACCAGAGCTTCGAAACAACCATTTCGAATGAGACGATGAGATGAACAAAGAATTTTGTGAAGTTTAAAAAGAAAAATCAAAATTTGAGTTAAATATCGAAAGTAGTTTTTTTTTTTTTTTTGTATTTTCTTGTATGCTGAGTATGAGAAGCTTGGAACTTTGTTTTCGTACATTAAGTTCTCGGCAATTAGTGTTACCTGCTAAGTATATAAAGTAAACCTAGGTAAACATATATGTACTGTACCTATAATACGAATCTCGGAAGCAAGTTTGTGCAGATGCATATTATGTATCGCATACATATATATCTGGGTAGGTGAAATTGCGGCGGGAAGCTTCATGGAGTAAGTGACTGTATATATATATGTTTTATGTACGTACTATGTACACATATGTATTTTCCATGTTCCTTCATCGTTCACTTAAACCTGCACGACCTTATATAGCCTTTAAGTGCCATAGCAGCAACCGCAAAATTGTTGCTTTGTAATTGTCACGTGGAATTAAAGGTCTAAAATTATTCATCATATATACATAGGTTTGTACATGTATCTTACATACAAGTAGATTGCAGCAAGTCTTTGATAATGTAATCAACCGTCTTTTACTGAAGAGTATATAAGGATAGTTTTGATCACAGGAGGCGTTACGAAAACCCTAAAACTCCCATACATAATAGATCTGCTCGAACTAATTAGTCGCGAGAGGGTTAACAATTACTTATACAAGTATGCAGATTATTTTATAACATAATACCCAAGTGAAAATATTCGAATTAGGTACGTTTTTTTTTTCTGTCAAAAGAGTTCTGAAAAATGAATAGCGAGAAATAGTTTAGGTCGTTGGAAAGATTTCATCCCTTAGCAATTACAAATTCTGTTACAAATTTACCCTTTTATTTTTTCACTTACATTTCAGTACTTTCTATCCCTCTCAACTCCGATTCGCAGAATATTTTTTTTACTTCTTTTCCTTCCTTTTTTTCATCGTTTTTGAAACGGTGTTACTATTTCAGTGTCTCTATACGCTATCCTTGGAGATATTTTATTTATCTCCTTTTTCCTGTTTTTCTATTTCTTATTTCCTTTTTCCGCTCCTTCCGTATCGGTATTTATATGTATTATTTTTTTTTTTTTTCGTTTTCGTTTTTATTTTTTTACTTCCACTTTATCTACTTCTACCCTTAAATTCTGTGTCTATTTTTTCATATATATACGCACCACGTATGTGCACGTATAGTATACGATGGTTCGAATCTTGCAGCCCTAAGCTGGTTTCGTAAAGAGTGGCTCGAAGCCCGGGATCACGTAGCGAGTGAGAAGAGGTTGGTTTTCCATCTTTCTATCCTATTCGCTCCACCGCCATTTCTCCTTCCTAAGGGCGTTTGAGGTGTGAGAAATTCCACGAAATCTTCTCAACGCCAGAAAATCACGTACGAAAAAGGGGTTGACTGCTCTCCCTCTCTAACACAGTATTTTATACGCCATATTATACAGCTTTAATATATAGCGAGACAGAAGGCCTTGCGTCTTTTTAAAGTGCAGCTGTATTCAGTTTTCTTCTTTTTTTTTTCTTCATTTTTTATTTCTTCCCTTCTGTTTCTTTCTTTCTTCTCGGTTTCTTTTTCTCACGAAACCGAAATCGAGTAGATTATTTTAATGCAATGGAAACAAAAAAAACAGAAAAAAATGCTGATGGGGATAACTTTGGTTTTTTTTTGTATTTTTTTCTTTCGATTTGATTTTTTTTCCCCTCTTTTGTTCAATCTTATAATAACGGCGGTAAAGAAGAAAAAAAAAGAAAAGAAAGAAAATAAAAAATACGCAAGAAATAAAAAATTATTCCAGACCAATTCAACGACCTCCATTACAAAGATGTTAGGTATGTAGATTGAATAGCTACGCTTCGAATCTTTTATCTTTTTTTTTGTTCTTTCTTTTTTTCGTTTTTTTATTCCGTAGAGAATTACATTTTCAGATTGCAGAAAAGCAAGTGAATGTTGGACTCGAACTGGTAGAGGGATGAATTTTTCTGAAGAAAGATTTATTCCGATTTTATTTATTTTTTATAATTTATACTGAGCAATAGGAAATTTTGAAAACCATTTTATTTGAGAATCGATTGGAAAATTGTAATAGAAAAGGAAAATGAAAAAGATTTAGATTGTAGGCTCATAATTTCTTAGTTATTTTTTTGGTTTGTTGATATAGGTAATTAGGGATGCAGTTTCGCGTTTCGTAATGGCTATTTTCTAAGGGAGGTGGTTTTAGTAACGAAATATCCTTTCACCGATGAGAGTGTATATGGTGGTATATAAATTAGGTTGCACAGATTCCGTTGGTTGGTTGTAACTATACCACGCGACCACCTTATACCCACCTACCTACCTTTCACCCTCATCTAGAAATCTGAATTAGGGTTGCAAACCAACTATACATATATTGTACTAGTACGCCCGTCGTGTTTTGCAAACCCTGCATCTATGTATATTGTATATATATATCTATATACCTGTATATATATTTACGTATACTGAAACCCTTGACGGAGGAAGTCCTTAAATTGCCGGTTACATCCTACGCTGCTTATAGTCAAGTGGATCTTTACCGTCGTTTCTATGCTACAACCCTTGTGTATAGGTATATCTAAAATACACACGCATATATATATATTACAATCCAAAAGTCACCCCCTTCCCCCCCCCCGCCCCCAATCTTGACTATGTATATAAGTTACAACTAAACCCTCTCTTCAACGTTCACGAAATGAGCAAAAGTATACGTATTACATTCCAACGGTTGCAGCAATAAATTTTAAACCAAACGGTCCTGTTATGCGACTATATTATACCTTACTTAACAAAAGCTTGAATTTGATCTCAGATTTTGAGGATACCTAGTTTTCTTCTCCACGAATTTCATTCGAAGTATTTGTCGTTATAGTTAAAGACGGACAATTTTTTTTCTTTCTTTCATTCACTGAATGCAATTCGCTAGAAATAAAATACACGATTCATTTCTCGAATTTGCTTGTTGATTTGGGGCCCCGGGAAAAAAGAGAAAAAAAACTTATAATATGCCAAAAATATATTTATGGATTAATAAAACACGCATCATTGGCAAACGCGATATCTTTCTGCGTCAGCAAGCTATATATTTTTTTCGCTTGATTGGGGGTGTGGCCTGCAATTGACAGAGGGTTCGTATTATTTTCGTTTGTTGGTTTTTTTTTTTTTTTACTTTGACTTTTTGTTTTTTGCCTGTACATAATTTTTTTTCTCTCTCTCATATCGATCGTTTAACGTGTGCTGGTATTCGATAAAAATCGATTCATGGGATTATGACGAAGAAGAAAAAAACACAAATGAAATAAAATGAAAAACGGAACGATCGGAAAATTTTTAAACTCTTTGCGATAAACTTTCGTTGTTCGACAAATTAGCCAGGGCAATAAAAGAAATTTTATGGGTTTGTGAATTTTGTCGATGCTTTGAAAGACGGTTTTCTTTTCTCTCTTTTTCTTTATACTTGTTTGGTTGGTTTTTACTCTGTACCAAAGTTTGAATCGCGAAGCTTTTTTTTTTTTTGTTTTTCGTAAATCGATACAGAGTCTCTGCTGAGATATTCGAATAACTTTATTGTGATAATTTTATTTTCAAAGGTTATTATACATCGTTATAATATTTTATGACTCACCTTGAAAAAAGGAGGAGGACTCGTTTCTCGGTTTTCTGCTGTTTTTTTCTACGGGATGTTGATAGAGATAAACGGAATTATCGTGCTGATGATGATGATGATGATTTGCTATGACGATCGATAGGGTCAATATCATGAAAAAAAACCACGACTCCCATGGACCGGGAACTACCATCTTCTTCTTGATGTCGCATTACCCGATATTTTCTATTATTTTTCCTCCGACTGATTTCTTCCAAAATAGAGAGAAAACAACACGAAACACCATAACGGAAATTTATTCGAAAAGTTAATTGTCGGGTAAATTTTTTTGCATACGAAAATTACATCACATCCGCATTATCTTCGTCTTCGAAAGTTTCATCTGAAACAAAGAGAAAGAGAAAAAATTTCAGAACTTCTGCAAAAATGAGCAAAAATTAATTCGATTTTATCACATCGAAAGGGTGAACGTTTTCTTTAATTTCTAATTAATTTGTAACCGCTAAAATGTTGTATAATTTATACTTGGTATAGATATATACATATATGGTTTTCGCTCTGTGCAGGTTTTTGCAATTTAATTAACTCCGAGGTTGTCGACGGAAATTTCAAAAGTTCGGGCGTGACTTAAAGAGTGATTAAGCGACCGCCTGCGCATCTCTTTCTCTCTCTCTATTTTTCTCGCTCTCTCTTTCTGCAGGTTCATATAACGCCACTCAACCGAACCCGCGTCCTTAACTTTAAGGCTTACCTGAAATCCCCCAGGTAATTTTCTCAAAGTAAAATTCAAAATTATTGAATCACCGCATCCTTTCGCATAAAAATTTTCAATTCCAAACGTACCTACTTCGTAGAGTTATAAGTTACCGTTCCGATTCAAACGCATAGCGAGATAATATTATACGCTTTTCAGTTTCATTTCACCAAGAATTTTTATTCCCATCCACATCCTACGAATTTTAGCTTACAGTCCTGCGAGATAAGGTGTTTTATTCATTTTTATACAGGAAGACGGTTGATTTTAGCGTTGATTTTTTATTTTGTTCTTTTTTTACGGACGAAGGATGTGGAATTAATTTCCATCATATACTTAACGGGGAAATTTCTGCAGAATTATTCGTTTCCGCATCCTCCGACAAATTTCAAATATTTCTTGTAACTTTTTCTTCTCCTCCCAATTTTTTTTTTTCTTCTCACATTATATTTCCACGAGTTGCTTTTTCGTTGAATTTTAAGAAGCGATAAAATATCTTGCATTTGTATTTTCAACATCGAGCGATATACCGATCATATATTATAAGGATAACAGGAATTGAAGAAAGAAGACAAAAAAAAAAAAGAATTATCATTAATAAAAGCAGGAAGTTTTAATCCAGACCGCAGGGGAAAAAGGACCTACAGTTTTTTTATGGTTTTATAGGTTCTACTCTTGACAGGGGTAAAATGAAAAATGAAAGAAGATAATAAAAAAAAAGAGGAGAACATGAGGGTATGATACAAACTGCAGATTGCATCGCATCGAGGCTGCTTGTGAATCCAAAGCTTTGCATACCATATGCAGATGATCTATGAAAGAACTTTGAAAAGTGCGATGTTACATACGGACACTCGACCTTTCAATCTACGCCGTGCAATGTGGTCGGTGCAATTGACGGTGTGTAACGAGTAGAAGAATTTTTTTTCCACGTGAAAATAAAAAATGATCATAAATGGATATAGATGAAAGAGTAGAAGAATGAAAAGACAAGAGAAAGATGAAGAGAAAAGGACGCGTGTTTATTATCGGATTTTTTATCCGATCGTTATTTTAATAATATCTTGCTCATGAAGTAAAGGAAATGACGTGCATGTTAATCAGTGTTCGTGGTCGCGCGGATACAAACGGTTTGCGTCAGTTGAAACGGACTTGCAGATAAATCGACGGAAGGAACAAGAGAGAAAATTAGCAAATACTTGCACGAATTTCATCGCGTTTTGATTTTCATAAGAGAAAACGTTTCACCTTCAAAATTTTCGGATCATTTCCTTTCCGAAACGGTGAAAATGTTGTACCCGCAGCAAAACGTTGTCGCAGAATTTAGGTATACGACTCTTTTATTGTACCGTCTGATCCAAATTATCCATTTCCTTACTCCTGCGGGGGAGGATAACGAGGATTTAATCACGATATACAAGATGTTTCAGCATCTGATACTGTCAACAGATGACAACCCCATGCAATCAGATACCTCAACGATGTTTGTCCAATTAGATTGTCGACTTTACGGTCTACTTACACACGGTATTGATCGTCAATATATATATATATACATATATTTTTTTTTTCGAGAATATTCCCCAATAAACTCGAGCTTAAATTGACACGATCTTCAAATGAGAGGAACCGGAACAATCTTGTCAGGCGTTGATTTTTGGAAGCGTTTCTTAATCGAACGAAATGATGTATTCGTCAACCTTTGATGGATCGGGAATGAAAAATTGTGAGTAAAATATTCATACCAATTCAAATGTCAACAACCATTGGCATTTAATTATGCGATCGTGAAGATCTATTCACTAGGTAATTAAACATGGATACATATAATATGTCTACCAAACATTTGTTACATCATATTTCAGATTTTAGATTTCCGTTCGAGATTTTGACGAGCAGATCTAATAGACTTCAATTAACTCGAAATTCGATGCTGACTGTCCTCCACGTTGCGTTTTTTATGACGTTGGTCTACAGACACATTTTATGCAACACTGAATGAAGCGCTGGTTTGGCCGTTCGAGTTAGCGAATTTTTCTTGTTCTTCGGCTAGCAATTGAATGGTGTCTTCCAAAAGTGCGGCTTCATCTTGAGCGTCGAATACAGCTTCGGGGTCGTTTCTCTTCAGAGCGTTGTTCACCAAATTTCTGACTTGCGTACGAGCGTCCTTTACGATATTTGCGAATTGGTTTCTCTTTTCAGTTATGAAATCGGTGGTAACTTCGATATTTTCTTGCGAAGGCATGATCCATTGGGTGAACTCAGCTAGAGCAATAAACGGCCTCCAAGGTAGCAAAACTAGTTCTAAAGCAGGTCCGATGTTGTCGCCGATTTCGGATCCTATAGGAGCCTGCTGGCTGAGAGCCACAAGTGAGAACAGAACAATAAGTTTCAACATGATGGGTGAGTCTTTGGAGTCAAATTGTAACTTGATTCGATGAAAATAAATCACCTTCCTTTTATACCGATATTTTTACCGCCAATTTCGCTCACTCCGTCAATGTAGAAGGGAGATTTTCGTTAGACGACTTGTTGTAACAGATGTCAATTCACGCTCAAGTAATCGTGAGAGTTCACGTACATCTTATCGTGTGCGTAATTTCTTAATCAAACAGAAAACCAAATAAATAATAATCGCCACGATCGAGTCGCGCGATTGGACGCAACGATATTTCAAGTCTGTGGACGATCAGTACCGGTTCAATAATTTCGAAAAACAAAAAACTTACGATCAATTCTTCGAATTAATTAGAACTGATCAGAAAACTCCAGTGTTAGGGTAAACTATGCCATCTAACTGATCGATCATTGGCGTCATCGGTAAGATGGCGTCATTTTGAAATTTTTAACAGACGTTGATTATGTAACGCACAAATCAGAGAAGCCTTCAATATCAGCGACGTAACATTTGGAATGTCGAGTCGAATATTGTTTGATCAACGATCCAAGCTCAATATTGGACGATGATTAATACACGTTCAAAGACACCAATAGCTGGTTTAATCAAACCGGAATTACGCGAATTCCAACGTTTCGAATAATTTATTATTCAATTAAACAACCTGTGTAAACCAAAAAAAAAACCATTACGATTGATCAGTTTGGATCAGAAGAAGCCTAATTCCGAACAAGTGACAAAGGAATTCACGAGTTCCCCTTTTTCTACTTTTCTTTCAAATAGATTTCAAGCTCATTAACGCCCGTGGTCGGGCTAATATTCCCTTTTCCTTAACAACCATATATTTATATTATATCTAATTATGAATAATAATCACAATGACGACGATATTTGCAAAATGCCGATTAAATACGAGATTAAGTCGAGGTGTCGCGCGAAGAAAATTCAAGTAACCTGGATAACCCTTTCAGCTTAACGTCGCCGCCTCAAATTCTCGCACCTCAAGGGATGTCAGGGATAATTGAAACTTTAGATGAAACTTTTGGTGTATATAAGAGATTAGTAGCTTTGTATTAACTACATATATCTAGGTATAAACCTGTGCGTTGCTTTCACCTATTTTCGTATTTAACATTGTTCAAAATAGAAAACTCTTCTAGTTAAATTCGCTTTGATTTTAAAGCCTAAATATAGTGAAGAGGGTATAAAGCAGTCTGGAATAAGCAGGATTACTCTGTACAGGGTGTTACCAAAGTAGCGAACCGATTTTACACGCGATATTGGAAATATTTCATTTTTTTGAAATGCGCACACATCTGTCTATTTTATCAGAAGAGTCGCATATCCCAGAGATTTGAAATTTTCCAAATTATGTCATTTCGGATCTGAACTAGTAAGAATTGTAATTTTGTTTTTCGTACACCAGATATAGGTATACCCATTTACCGTGTACGTCTCTAGTACATATAATATACGTACAAAAGGGGAAGATTGTAATTCGAGGCGAGAAATTTTTTTTTCTTTCCGTTTTTTTCGACGACATATATAAAACAAAATCTCAACGACTTCAAAACTTTTCACATAGCGAAACAACCCCTGTGAAATATTTTCGCGAAGAAAGGAAATTGTTTCTTACATATATCCGTATATGTATAGGTTTTTCCATTTGATATTCATTTTTTTCCCGTCCATCTTTTTTCGCTCTTTATTTTACTCGAGAAAGTTTGAAACCGAGATCCGTAGATCCTACGCGATCGTCAAGACAATTTACGGAACACCCCCCAATATATTGCTACTTCCTTTTTTTTTTCAGTGCGGTAAAACTTGTTCATTTTTTCTTCTCGATATTGAAAAACACGCGAACTTGTTCTTGTCGCTTTTTTAACTGCGGGGAATACCAAAGTCAAAAAAGTGAGAACGTTTGTCTCGAGAGTAAATTTTTTTGATTCCTTCTTTCCCTTTTTTCCCCCCTCTACAGTCGAGTGGGTCTTCCGTCCCAGTTTAAGTTTTCGATCAAGAAAAAGAGAGATAGAAAAAGGTGAAAAAAGTAAAAGAAATTCGTTAAATTGAGTTTCACGATTGGGTTACGCGCGCCAAAGTCTCAGAATTGTTTGGTACAGTCGATCGACAAAATTGTGAAAAGCTTTTCGAAATTCGATCTTCGAACATACAGTTCTTATACGTGAGAGTTTAAAATTTTCGTCGTCGGAGGATAAGAAAAGTTTCTCAGGAGGTTTCGTTTCGTTTTGAGTTCATCGTATTTGATTGAAATGGATTGTATCTTTTCTTTTCTCAGAATATATATATACTTCTCCTTTTTTTTTCGTATCAGAGATAAAATTTAAAAGTCAAATTTTCGTTCAGCGAAAATAATTCGAAACAGATCGGAGAGAAAATCCTGAGCTAATCTCAACGCGCTATCACATGGGGTACCTACTGTAAAAAGCTCAACCTCGTGAGTAGCTTCTTCTAAGCCAAGAAAATAGGAACACGTAGTTGATTTCAGTGCGGACGCGCTTTGAAGTTGAATTTTTCAAACCTAACCTCAACATATAACATAACGGCGGAGAATAATCCAAAATCACATTTCAAATTATCATTTTATTTCAGATCCGAGCAATTGTTTCATTTATTTTTTTCAAATTCGTTTAATGATGTTGATATCTAATCAACGGATCACTCGTCTACTTGTCTTGTCTATTATCTACATACATTCGAAATCGATTTTGAAATTGCAAAGATAAGGGAACGATGGAGGTAGCCAAGTATACTTTAATATGTAAATACGTCAAAGTTTAACTCATTGTCAGTCAGTTTAAATCAATCCACCGCTTGCTCAAAAGCGAAGGATAAGGATGAGATGGAACAGAATGGGGAATGGGGAGTACATAGGACCTCGTATTGTTTAAGTCCTTTCAAGTAATGCTGTGTAAATTGTTTCGCAGACTCGGAGAATGGAAATGAGAAAGAAAAAAATAAGTAAAAGAATCGAAAAAAAATTTTTTTGAGACACGATAAATTGGGCGTGACACGCTTTGGCCTCTACGATTTAACTTTCAAATTATTCAGTTACAAGTTCAAAGCAAAATGGCTGTTGGTTGGTAGCTATGTACGAGTATACACCTTATATACATAGGTATGTATAGTATACATGTGTGTGTCTCTGTAAGGTATTGGATTTTTACGACTTTTTCCCAACTCGCCGCGCTATACCTTTCCGTATAGTAGAACACTACTGCTGCTGATTGTCAGAAGAGAAACTGAGAAAAGTAAAAAGACGAAAAAGTGCCTTTCCTGATTTGTTACTTTTTACTTTACTACCTTCTTTTTCTTATTCTTTCAATTTTGGATAAGAAACAACCGGCTAGAACTACCTTATATAAATCAGAGTTGTTACGTACAGAGATACGTGATCCTTTAGAATCAATTCTAATACATAAAAAACTTGGACATCTGAATTCAAAAATTCGATCGATTCGAAAACAAATTCCTCAACAAGATCAAACAATCATTTTCTAATTTAGAAGAAAAGAAAAAAGAAGCTATTACGGTGAAAAAAAAGTTTCCAAGTACTTTCTGGCTGCGTGAGTTATTCAACTTTCACGACATTACATTACAGTTTACATTAGGTAAATATATCGATAAAATAATATTCTACATTATCGATATTATGACCTTTTCATGTACGATCGATCTCTATACGTATAGGTATAGGTATGTATGTCAATATCCGGCGATACTTTGTGTCTTCTTTATATGTAGGTACATATAAATATTAAATATATATATACACGTCCATATCCTATACATATATATATCTCGAAATGTTCAATTTACTACTTCGTTTTGCCGGAGGGCTACGCAAAGCGACCCCCATCCGTTCCCCTGATGTGCAGCAATTTTTCCCTCTTCCTAGGTACATGGTAAAAAAAAAAGGGAATCAAGAAAAAAATATATAAAATAAGAAACAACCAATTCCAACGACGACGTTTTTCTCGTATGGTCGTAAAAAAAGACATAATATTGGAGAGAAATATACGGATATACACCTGTGTAAATGAAGAGAAAAAAAGAAATAATAAATCATCACTTCAACGTCACATAATTAAATCGATTTGATTAATTATCGATCATCTCATCATTTTTTTGTTCCGCGTTTAATGTAGTCTTCCTGCTTTCTTCCTGCTGCTGTAGTTTTTCCTGCTTTCTTTCCTGTTTAACAAAATTTCGGGATATTATGAGTCGGGATTATCGAAATACGTAGAGATATTTTGTTTCTTTTCTGTGCCGTGGTATGTGAAGGTTAAACGCAGTTCATAATATATCTGCTAGTTTTGGTGTTGAGAGATTTATATCGCTATATATTGTGTACATTTCTATAGGGGTCTATACGGAGAGAAACTGATAGTGAGAAATGAGACATTCGACCACGGGAACCGACGGAGAGTAGACGTCGGATACAAAGAGACGAAACTGAAACTATACGCTCGACGTTTCAGAGGTTGGAAATTCCTGATTGAAAGGTCGTATATATCCACATACCATATGGCTTTCTGATAAAAATTCCAATACACTAAATTATACGTCTAGATACGTGTAATTAATCTCCGTTGTTAACGATTCGACTTTTGTTTTTACTTCGTTTTTTGCGCGATACTAACACCTTTATCTGGATCACATCGAGGGAATTTTCACTGCGAAACGTCGAAATTTTACACATCGAGTTCAGCAAATTATACAGTTTGAATTTCGAATTTCTAATCACCATTTTATTTTTAATACGTTCAGGAGCAATTGGATACATGGAATCTGTAGATGCCAGCCATTTTTTTTCTTCACTTCTTCACCCCTCCTGGGGTGAAAAGAGGAAAAAAAAATTAAAACATTAAATACAAACTTTTTCAATCGTTAACCCAACGATTTTTATTTCTTTTCTTTTTTTTCTCTCTTTCAATTCGACAAATTAGCTTTGTTTTATATACATACGTATAATACAACATAACGCCAACATTTTTTTTTTTTTCGACTGCTTGAGAAGTTCGTTGAAATTAACCCAGTAATTTTTTTTTTTCTTCTGGTTCAATATTATATTCATTATATTCTTATTTTTCATTATTAATTCAAGCCTTTTAACGTAACCCTACATTATCTAATTATAAAATTAGGTAAACTTTTTGATGAGATATGAAACAAACATATTTTTTATACCGGATCGAATTCCTCTGGAATATTTATTTCGATTATGCGATTTTTATTTATTTGAAGAAGAAAAAGAATCTGATGTTTTTTTTTCTTTCATATTCATCTTCAATTTTGTCGCAAAATTTTCTGATGCTGCTGCCGTTTGTCTGACTCGATTACTCGAATTATCTTACGTGATACTTCAGAAGCTCTAGTAAATTTGATTGCGCAGAGAAAATTAATTGACACGCTAATTGTAAGCAGCAATTATAGTCGTTATGTATGTATATCTACGGAATTTCAACGAAATACGGATTCGCAACTTGGAGGGTTTAAATTTAACTTATTTACACATACTGATTGAATTAGCGAGTCCTGTATTGCATGTAGAAAAAATTTTAATCTAGTAGATAAAGGTCACCCGAAGTTTTGAGCCTTTATCATCTATAGAACGCCAGCTAATCAACTAAAATCAATGCAGAAAGAATAAAGATAATAAGAAAATTATGTGATTATCCTGATAGTATTATCCTCAAAAAATTCTACGATCAGGAGTTAGATTTTATGAGTCTGATATTTATCTTGCTGATTCGTTATTGGTCAGATTTCGTTTGATTGCCAATAAAACAATTGAGTTTGCAAAGATCAAAAATCCGAAGCTCTTTTTCTCCCGGTATCGCGTAGAGTTAATCCTTATTAGCTGCGATTTTTCTACCTTCAGCACGCAAGTCTTTCTCAATAAATTTCTAAGAATTTGACCGCGGGCCTCGCCAGTTTATCTCCTTTTTTCTATATCTGGACTATAAATAGAATTAGATAT
Source organism: Athalia cordata (assembly GCA_963932425.1). Taxonomy (NCBI): domain Eukaryota; kingdom Metazoa; phylum Arthropoda; class Insecta; order Hymenoptera; family Athaliidae; genus Athalia; species Athalia cordata. The sequence continues at coordinate 7,740,977 of OZ010627.1, forward strand.
TAAACAATTTTTGATAACCCTTCGAAAATTCTCTTCACATTATTTTCTTTTTGCCTTTTTTCTAAAATTTATTTTACTCTTTTCTAATTATTTTTGTTAGGAAGTAATTATTCTGCGTCGGTCTACATTTGAATGACATTATTCAAGAACGTCAATCTACTTCGTCGTTTCTGACGGCCGGGGAGAATCTTAGGGGTGAAGATCGTAGCTCGTTTGTCGATGTTAAACGAACCGAATAATATCGAGTATAAATGTAATTGATCTCGTGTAATTTTACGATCTTGCAAATAATTTGTCGACTACGACGACGTGGTCGATTATCGCGAGTTATCGGTTAGATTTCTTTCCAATTAACAAATCAATCTCTTTTATATGCATATCTATACACCCTTTCTCCGCTTATAATGACGAGAAAAATTATATTAATCACACCTTTCACGATTTCTCAAATCACATTTTTAGATTTTTAAAAATGGTTTCAAATATTAAAAAAAAAAAATCAAAGATATCGTTGGCTGGTTTGGCACGAAATGTTCCACGTCTATAGTACCTGACACTGACAAATCCACGTGACTCGATAGTAACTATAAAATTAATATCTACCGATCCCGCAGAACTGAAATAGATAAAAGACGATAGGGGGTAATTTAACCCTGAAATAGGGGGAGATCTGATCGCTTTACGAACGATTACACATACATATAGGGGTGGGTGTTCACTGACCCTATAAATCGGCCATTACATATTCTAGAGAGAAGAAAAAAAACAAGTAAGTAAAGAAGAATAGAAAAATCCACAACAAAAAAGAAACCACGAAATAATTATACCTTTATACGCGTTCTATTAATCCCGACGTAAAATTTCGTACGGGTATAAAAATCCCGAAAATTCAATGTAAATTGAACGCTCAAATTTCTCCGGTCCAGATCGCAATTTCGCTTATATGTACAATGTACATATAAATATATGGGAGAGTAAGCGATAATATGATTGGGTGTGTGGTTTTATTTTTTTTTCATTTTCCGTTTTCCGTAATATCGTCGAGGTTTGTCGTTATCAAATCGTTTTTGAAACCGCAGCACGTCATAATAAATGACACATAGTGGGTGTCCGGTACTTCATACATGCGTATACTGCACATGTACGATTTTATATCACGTGTATTTCGTGAATGTACACGAATAATATTACTTATCACTGCGAATGATAACAGCCAACACGGATTACAAGCGTATAACGTACTATAATGTAACATGAAATGTATTATAACGATAAATTTATGGGATGAAGGGGGGGACGGTTTTGGTCAATAAATCAGTGGAATTAATCGCAACATTTTAACGCTGTTTTTCACCTGCATGTATATGTGTACGTATTTAACGCGTATATTTCTCAACTTTTTGAATTATTTTACCATAAAAAAAAAACGAAAAAAAAAAAAAAAGATTTCTGAATGAAAAATTAGATTTCATCAGACTAGATCTTTCACTGTGTAGATCAACTGTGCAGTTGCTGTAAATTGTTGACTGGAAAACGAGATAGAAAAGAAACAAAAAATTCGAAACTTCAATCCATTTTAAATCATTTCGTTCAAATTGGATAAATTATTACCTGCGATCATGTACACCGTAAATTCAGATTATCATAGCTCATGAAAGATAATAATTATGAGCTTTTCTCGTATACCATATACATGTATACTAATAATAAAGCTTCTATATACCAGCAGCTGGTTTTGAGTGCTCCTTTCGCATAATAATATTATTGTATTATTCCTTGATATAATTTATCATTCTATTTACCTACTTCGTAACACGAATATATATTTATATATATACAGACATATATCCAACCATAAGTTATATATAAGAGTAGGCACCGACCCATATACTTATATTTTCTCATGCTTTTATTTCTGTTGCAATTATTTCTGCAGTGATATCAACCGCTGGAATAATTTTCATACAGCTCTCTTCCGTTTTACATATCTACCTTTGTAGCATACATTTCTATTTTATCCGTTACACCGCTCAAATCTAAAAAAAAAAATGTCTCCTCTTTTTTCTTTTATTCTAATTCACGAAGAACCAATGATATTCTTCGTCCCGATTTTTTAGTGGGTATGTACGATAAAAAGGGTTCGCCTATTTTTACATTTTTCAAAACTTATTTTGATTTTTCTTACCCTACGATAATAACGCGAATCGATTAGTATATTATTAATCGAATTCGATACATTTGAGAAAGGGAAAAAGAGACAAAACCAAAAAATAAAATAAAAAGAAACGAAAAAATGAGAAAGGTAGATGAAAGACGAAGATTAATTGCATCGGCAATGGTTATTTATGTGTGTGAATTTGTATATTTTTCTTCTCTCTATGTAATACATGATATATATATGTACATTATCGTTTTGTTGGAAATTATAGCAAACTATATAGTATATTATGTATGCCTATATACGTAATTTGTTTCTGAGTTACCTAAAGCAATAATGTGTTGAACAGTTCAGAATTTCTAGAATTTCAGATAAATGGAATTCCTGCAGGGTAGAGAAGCCCTCCCTCTATCTATCACTGATATAGGTATACGCGCCCTTATACCTCTACTTCTATTTCACTCATTGCCTCACCACCCCCTAGTTGCATACAAGTTTAACAGGTATTTTGACTGGCACCGCTCGCGTTTGTTTTCAAAGCGTTCCAACTTCTACATAAAACAAAAGTCCATTTAAGGTGTATTAATCCGAACTCTTCCGCATTATCCCTCCAAGTGTCATGACCCAAGCTCACAAATATTTGGTCATCCACTTTATTTTATTATTCAGTTTTTGATTTTTCGCACAAATTTTTCTTAACCGGTTATTATATGAATTCTAAAAAATTAAAAGTAACCAAAATCCGAATAGTATTCTAAGAGGAGAAAGTCACGTGATTTAAAATTCGATTCATTAATAAACCATTCTATTTCCTTGCAAAAAATATTCCCCTTCTCCCCCTAATATAATAATGATGGAATTAAAATAATTACAACGATTAGAAATTCGTTCTAGAGAAATTGGTTTCTTCAATAAATTGAAAAGAAAGAAAATTTATCCGGAGAATTTTTTTTCTTTCACAAAATTATGAGGTTTAAAAAACGAAGTTATGTGAGTATCTGTACCTATAAAACTAACGCACATAAGATACATGGGGTGGGTATTTTTTATGTGAAAAATTGATGAAATAAACCCCACCATATAATTTAACGAGTAAAAAAGCACCCCGTACGATGGAGATGTATATGATGAATAGATTTGATCGGAAGCCCAACGTCGATACCATTTGATACATATTTTTTTTATTTCGTTTTTACTTACTTAGTTCGAAAAGAAATAGAAAAAACAGAAATTGTTAAATAACTGAAATAATACGTTCGTTTATTTTCTCGCAGTCTATAACTACGCGTTCTCGTACGTACATATCCCCGTGTAATGGGGAATAATAGGTATTCATCCGATTATTTTTACCATCGCAACGGTATAAAAAAAAAAGAGAGAAAAATTACGTGAAATGAAGGGAAAACCTAATTTCATTTTATTCGATTACTAAATCAAAGATATGTGTATAGATATATTACATGTGCAATACCTGTTATTTCAGGGTCTTCTTTACCTACCCTATACGTGAGTACTTTTTCACTTCACCCCCCTACATTATACCTCAGTCCTTCTCACGAACAAAATATATAATCACAAGAATCAGCTGCGTACGAGTATCATACGCTTTTTTTTTTTTCTTTTAATTTGCTTTTTTTTTCAACAGATCGAGTTCGGTTCGAGTAACTCTATGGGGGTGGAGGTGTGACTTTTTCTTTTTACTCTCTGTTTAGTTTACACGAACTTGACGTCGTGCGCGCCCCAAAAAGTGATTGAACGAAGAGAGAGCAAGAAGGAGAAAACAAGAAGAAACGAAACAAGTGATGCGAAAAATGGTAAATGATTGAAGAAAATTCTTACATCCGTATACATACGAATGCGGATCTGAAGAAGAAAGTATTTTTAACAAATCGTGCGCTTTTCGAAAATATTCAAGCTAGTTAAAATGTTGAGAAAAAAAAATCACATGATTGCTACGACACGCAAAATAGTGAAGGTTTCAAAAAAAATTTCTGCTTCCTTCGGTATGACTTTTTTTTGTTTTTGATTTTTTTTGTTTTTCTAAAAGGTTTTGTATGTACGCGTACATACATGCATACAGGCGTGTCTCCCATTGGGAATTTGGGTCGAGTCCCCCGATTAAATGCGAGGAGTTGAGGGAGGGACCCGACTGGATTATTGGGGAAGGTCAAGTTCAGGTCGGCTTGGGTTAACCTGGATGAAATAAAGTCCGTTTTACGACGAGCGTTGGGACTACCAAATAACCAACCCTTATATACCTTATAGGAATATATTCGTGATAGAAAGATAACGATTTCGGTATATGCACAGTAGCTATACATATAGGTACATACCTACTCGTCTGATGGGAATTGGATAATCACGGAATAATTTTCATGTTTCCAAATGCTTTCGAAAAGCGTTTTTGTTTTTTATCTATAAACCATTTTTTCTTCAGATCGACGCGCAACCCGAGTACCTGCATCGAAGAAGAGAAGAGAAAAATTGTCGAGATGAAAAATTAACGAATGTATCCAAAAATACTGCAGACGTATTGAGATTATTTTTGAATCAAGTTTCCAGGTATAAATTCGCAAACATCGTCTGCTGCCGCATATAGGATTTACTAAAGCGGAGTGAACGTCGCACTTGGTGGATGGGTATGTATAATACCTGGCTGCAGTTTTGAAATTATTCATTTCAATAGAATCGATCAAGCGGACCACACCCGCGTTGATTCCCTGGAAACAATGGCTGAAATATTACAAATTAAGGTCAACTGCATTGCAGTTTCCCCAGACATTCAGATGCACTGAGATAACTAGCCAGATTCTCTGCGGAGGTGAGAAACCGATCGTGTTAAAATATATATCTAAAAGTATATATATACCTTTACCTATACGTATATCTATATATACATACTTACGGTACATATTATATATAACTAAAATAATCTTTCGTGCAAATATAGAAGAACAGTTTAAACAAATAGGTAGGTATATACGCGAATTAATTACGACGTTGAAAAATTACGGCCGTGTGAAATTCGAAAAAATTCTCTACATTCGCCTGCATTCGCCATATTGAAGAGATAAATAAATAAATAAATAAATAAATAAAAATTGTGTACATACAAAAAAAAGAAAAAAAAAACAGCAAACAAACGAATTTCACACGACCCGCACAAATATATCGTTGAATTTATTATACTATATATACATACCGGACGCTATCGGTATACCCGCATTAAAAAACGAACGTTCGGAAAACAAAAAACAAACAAAAAACCAAAGGGAAAAAATCGCGAAACTTTTTGAAAAAGAAAGAGACGAATTTATTTTCCCTCGTATACGGATTATGTGTATAATAACGAGTATAAGAGCGGGTGAAAAAGAGATGAAGAATAAAGAAAAAAAAAAATATTAACAAAAATGAAATCAAGGGAACGAAACAATAAAAAAAACATTTAACACCCATTTTTCTCGCGCGCAACTAATTAAACGCGACAAAGAATTTACACGTCGTTTAACGTAGAAAAAAAAAGTGACGGTAATTCTCTTTTTTGTTCTTTTTTTTTTTATATGTTTCTGTCTTGTAACCTAATTTCTATGCGGATTAGTAACTTATGAAGTTAAATTAAACAAGGTAAAATTAACCTCAGGTTTGACGATTTTTGATTTAAACTTTTTTTTTTCTTTTTTTTTCCGTTTTTCCTCTTGTAATTTTATTTCAGAACGACACGACGAAAGGGGTTGGAATTAGATCCGGGATGTTTTGTATCTTCAATCATTTTTTTTTTTATGACAAATTTATTCTTTTTTCTGCCAACACGAGAGAGAAAGAAAGATCTGCTGTTGCTGAAATACCTGCGAAATTCTGTAGAGAAAAAAAATTTGTACGATGTATGTATGGTACATATGTACGTATTACATGTATGTATCCTTCACATAAATTTGTAATGTCCCTCGTCAAGTTTAAACAGCGTCACAGGTGCTGAAGCTTTTCGCATGGTTTGGATGAAGGACTGCCAAGGGTAGCTTATATTATATTACATATATATCTAATACATTATATATGTAATACAGATATACATACATGGTTCGTAATTTATTTTTTAAATAAAATACATACTTCGTATAACAAGCCTCGAAATTTAAGTGATACAATACCGTGCGTCATATAACATAAAATGTGAAATAAGAATGAAAAAAAAGCTCTGCCTCTCTCGCAAATTTTCACCCTTTGTACTCGTTTTTGTCATTTGTTGAGCTTGCGCTATGTGGTTAATTTTGTACGCAGGTTCGTCAGAGGCAAATAAGACGTGGGTTATATTACGTGCACTCGCAGGATATTACCGTTCTTTTTTTCTAGTTTCTATACCGAAAGCGGTGAGCCTTTTTGACAGGGATGAAAAAACGTGTAATATCGGTCGATGCGGCTGCTCAAATTAATCCCGATGTTAAAACGAAAAGGTTAGTAAAGAAAAGAGAAGAAAGGAAGGAAAAATGGAAGAAAAAAAAGCACGTGTGAGCTTAGTATTTTGTGAAAGGTTTATACGCGTGTGAAATATTATAACCATTCAGGTATTCTAGATTCTAATAATATTTGTTTTAGAGCAAGAAAATTAGCATTCTTTGTATAAACTCGCGGAGCAGATCTGCTAGGCGAAGCTTAAAAGCTGTGTGTGTGAATATTAAACTAGATACTGTATAAACTTGAATAACTTGAAGTTTAAAGCTCTCGTAATCGCTGCTAGTGACGCGTTGTTTCACGGCAAAGTATGGATGTGGTTAGAAATACATCGATGACAATGCGGTCATCGAGTTAGCGAAGCGAACTAGTTGATTTCTAGTTTCTGAAATTGTACATACGGTGTGTATGTGTATGTTCTATGTCCTGTGTATAATATGTATGTGGATATATGTAATATAACGATCGTTTGTGCAGCAGGTTCGGTTACTCGGACGAGCGATCCTCTAACGTTTGTGGCTCTGATGATTTTCCAGATGCTTCGCTGTGTTATATACTTATAGGTATATGCCATATATACACTCCCATTCTCATCCTCTTAACGTTAGAAACCGGGAGCTTGTTAAGGACCTTATACGCCGAGGCATGAAGGAGCGGAATTCTAGCTCCTTTCAGAAGGTGCCTTCACAATCTATTGCCCATCCAGACCAGCCCTCCAGCCCGTCCCACCCACCATCCAACCTAATCTAATCTCCGACTTAGAACAAACCTATCCATATATATCTGACCTGCAACGGAAAACGAATCTTCTGGAAAATAAGCTTCGATGCTCATTGCATCTATGGTGAGAAAAATCTTAATTTCCTTTTTGTTTTTCTATCAAAAAATTATACCACCGGTATTAAGAAGAGGAATTCAAGTCTTTTATTTCATCCCCAAGGAATCTGTAAACGGCGTAAGTAACCTAATTATTTTAATGAGGTAATTATTAAAAAAAAAAAAAAAAGCTTTACATTCGGTAAAAGTAGATGCTTTCAAATGATGAGATTTTTTTTAAGTTTCTTTTTTATGAGTGAAGGGAAATAGCTGGTTCGGGAATTAATCGATTGGCTTTCAAAGGATTCGATTGATTCGATCCTGGGGGTACACAGCTGCTAATTTAGTACAATTGGTTTTCAGTACTGTAAAGCTTCACTCAATCTCTCCTCATCAATCAAGATAAACGATAAAGTTTCAACGATTTTTCGAGCTCTAACCAAAGCTATACCCGTAAACCTGTCCGGGCATTACTGCAGCACAATTGGAGAAAAAGGTAAAAGAAAAATTAAAAACCAAAAACAAAAGAAGCCGCTCACTTCTAACAGAGCTGTAAAATTGGAAAGCTACATATTATCGATCTGTGCACGTTTTTTTCTTTCTTCTTCTTTTGTTTTCATGGATACGCTTGATTTTGGTTCTTACGGCGATAATTAGATCGTATAATGATAATTGTGATATAATTACTTTGTATACTAAATTCTTCGAATTGTCGAGCATCGCACTGTGCAGGTAGAGTCCTCGGTCTAACCTTATAACAGCATCAATTCGCATAGTCTGTTGAATTTCTAACTGTTAAGTTGATAAACAGAATTAATCTAATTGCCTTCTACTTGAAAACATGCGTATACATTATATACCACGTTTCCATACATATATGTATTAATTTATACGCGTCTACGTGAGAGTCGCGTTTGCTATACATATACATCATACATAGGTAGGTATGTACAGATGACTTTCTCGTTCTGACAAGCGAAATAGCCGATTATATTTGACGAACGTTCCTTTGTTTCATTCCTCAACGTCAAACCGTAGTTCGTTTGCAAGTTAAGTTCTCCCTATACAAATATAGAGTGCAATTCACCCATTGTGTTCTCTCAACCTACCCCCCAGCTTTCCACCCCTCATAATTTTCCGAGATTGCATCTACTCTATAGATATACGTATGAAAGCGACTGTTTCCTCGAGGTAACAAAAATCACGTCGTCTTCTGATTAATTTCTATCAATTATTCACCTCCAGTTATACAAATCCCATCGTTGCTGTCGGCCATTGAAAAAAAAAAAAGGAAACCAGATTTTTTTCTTCGATGTGAAAAATTCTATAAACTCTTCGAGAATTTCAAAATTGAATTATAATTCATCCTGCACGTATGGGTAAAATGAGTATTTTCGTTCATTTCTTCCCCAAAGAACGAGACGAGTTTACCGTAAGAAAAAAGGTGCTACTTGTTCTAGTTTCAAAGAACAAGAGATGAAAAGTAAGAGAAATGAAAAAAAGAAAAGGAAAACTTACAAACCAAAGAAAATGCGATAACGGTTGCTTGAGCAGATATATACGTTAGGAATATGCTGCATGCGTATTATATGATTTATGGGGGAATCGTTGGATTGAAAGAAAAAAATCGAATGCTCCAGTTTTATTTAGAGGGATGATAAATATGTATATGGTTATACGCCCTAAAGGAATCTCAATTTACGTAAATTTAATACCGCGTATACATATCTGATGGGTTCTTGTTTTGGTGATTTGGCACTCCTCGATTCGGACCTTTTGAATAAAAAATGATCCGAGAAAAGTCGATCCGGTGTAAATCTAGTCCTTTTGTTCTACTGTCCGACGACTGTCTCTTCATATTTTTATTTCATTCTCTTTCTTTTTTCTTCATCTTTTTTTTTCTCCATTCTTTTTTCTCTCTCTCTTTTCGCCTACTATATAGCTACAGTTTTAATTACAGATAAAAATTTTTTACATCTCGAAAAAGTCCCTTTCAAAAAAAGAAAAATACAGAATTACAGGAATATCTACCTGCTGCCGCATTGAGATTGACGATACAACGATTACTCGAGTTTCTAAAAATTCTTGCTATTATTTTATGGAAGAAAAAAATTTCTTTCTTTTTTTTTTCGGTGGGTGGTACTTGTACATTTTTAATTTCACACTTAATCACAAAAGGTAAAGAGTGAGAGGAAAAAAAAGGAAAAGGAACAAAAAAAAAATTATGAATAAATAAAACTCTGAAATTGAGTCAGTTTATTTTTAGATGAAAGTGATTATTAAAAACCTTACTAACGATCTCTCTCTCTCTCGTCGTCTCATAATTGAACCGTTATATGCAATGTGACGTTATATTATATGCATATTTTTTATAATTATACACTTTTAATAAAACTAATTTTATTTTTTTTTCCCTCTCCCGTTTCACAAGTCTATTATATTATATGCTATTATTCGACATCGATGATGCGAATTTTTTGTACATCGAGTGACATTCTTTAGATACCTTATTTTTATTTCTTTTTATACATGTATATCTCGTACGGTTGATACCCTCGCGGTTATGTACTAAGTACATATTTATAATGTGTATGTAAATAAGATTGAGGGTATCAAAACTTGTGTGACATATTTATAATATTTGTTTTAACGCGAACCCCGGAATTTTATACTACCGACAAGCCCTAGGTTTAACCGGTCTTTATATATGTACATATATACATATATTAAGTATATATGAAAACATAAAAAGAAAGAGAGAAGAAAAAAAAGAAATTAAAAACATACTTTCAAAACCTTTTTGAGCAGGCAGCGAACTGTGTATACCCTACCTACCCCTGCATTAATTATATGCCGCATTCTACCACTTCTGTGCACCGCAGCGCAGCTTTTACGCACGGTAATTTAAATTTTTATTTATATAAATTATAAATACATTATTATACCTGTACATACATATGTATTTGTACGTATATATGAGTACACAATTTAAGTACAAACGACTCGTGGAAATATGTGCATGTAATAGTAACGTGCGCATATAATTTTTTCATTTATTTTCATCGCCTGGTGCAGTTGTACACATAATCTGATTTTATAGTTCAACCCTTAGATCGTAATATGTTTTAAAACTTGTGAATTCTATTAAGACACAAAAAAGAAGAAATCAATTAATTTGTCATCGATGAGGTTGTTTGACGGTTGCAAATCCACGCACTCAAATTATCCCATCGTTGATACCATAAATTGATTGATTGAAAAAAAAAAAACTTTCTTTAGTCGTTCAATTTTTTTTTTCTATGTGATCCGAACTTTTATTTTTGAGACTCACCAGTTCGATCTTACGTCTGTCCCTCGTTGCTTGTCTTCTTATTTATTTTTTTTTCACTTCTTCAAAGAATTTTTATTTCAAATATTTTTTTTTTCCAAAAGCTCGACAGAGTTTTGTGTGCGAACTTTTTGAAATCGTATAAGAAAAGAATCACCAACAGTTTCAGCTGTATAAATGTTTGAAAATTTCTTTCGTTCGTGTGTTTGTTTGTTTGTTTTTTATTTCTCGTTTATCGTTAAACTTGCTACTCGTGTAAGGGTCGGTTGACGACTGTCTACTTGAAAGCTTGCAAGCTCCCTCTACCCCACGTGGCTTCGCTCTTGGCGGACGATCCGCTGCACCAGCGCGACTTTCGGAAGCTTTTCGTACTTGAAACGACCTGAAAATTGATGGAAAAATTAGTTTACAACCCCCTACCCCTTCCAACGAGGTTTAGGAATCGAACGAAAATTGGGGGAAAAAAATAAAACAAATTTCAAACCAATTTCCTAAGTTGTCTCGTGTAACGTATGAGTAGCTGACGATGTCACGTATGAATCGCGCCAACGATTTTCATCTGTTTTTAAAAGTTTGAATTCTTGTTAAGAAAAATTAGAAAAATTTTACACCCACCCATTTAGCAACGAATTCTGTAAAATTCTCAGGGACTTTTCTCGACAAGCTTGCGATGCGAAAAATGCGGAATCAGAACAAAAAAGAACAAAAAAATGAACAAGTGTCGTAAATATCGCTTCTACGGAATCCGAAAATAAAAGCGACATGTTTGAAAGCTTTTGGTATTTATTGGCAAAGGTGAAAAAAAAAAAAAGAAAATTTTTTCTCTAACGTAGCTTCCATCACATTTGTGGCAGGAATTTCTCCACCGCCAATATGGGAGTTAAAGATCAATAGCGTTTGTGGTCAAGTAGCCATAAATAATAAGCACATATTTACAACCTATATATAGTAGCTATATGTACCTATATACCTACATAACTATGTACATCTTTTTTCCTTTTTTCTTTATCACACCATATTTTGCACCGCGAACGCAACGCGACGATGTAATTTATTTGATGGTACCGATGCGATGGATCGAAGAACTTTTTCCCTTTCCTTTTACCCGAAAAAGGAAATTTAAAAATATTAAAATGTTTTTTTTTCATTGTAATGTACTATAGTAGGTGCAGATTCTAAGCACATAAGTATATAGATAGAGATCTTGGCCACAAATCTGAATCAAAAAATTTTTATCCAATTTCAAAAATTCGTTTCTCAATAATATGGTAGCCCCTGGCCCTTTCAAGCCACTGAAAAAGCTTTTGGAATTTTTTCTTCCCTTCAATTTTTCAAGCCATCTCCTGCCATGCCACAGGTATATTGAAATCGAAGTTCTCTTACCACTATTGTAAAAAAAAAAAAAGAAAAAACCCCATTTTCAAGATAGAAGGTAAATAATTTTCTCTCGATCTGATCTTTTTAACAATTTTTTAACTCGTCCTCGTTGTGTTACATTTATCTATTGTTATTTTACGTTTTTCTGAAGGACTTGCGGGGAACGTTGGAAAATTGATATAGATATACGTGCATAGAGTAATGAAAGTAACATGTATTATGGCAAGCCATGCGTATATAAGGAAAGTCTCTACGTAGTGTATGGTATATATACATATATGTATAGTTCTGCTGAGGTCCATGACGGGTCAGACTCCCCTTAAGGTACCATATATCACTGGCCACAATGGGTTAACGTTGTACATACCGTATAGTGAGACCAATCCCATACACATATATACAACTGTATATACTTCAGTTGCTACGTAACATAAAGGAGGTAAAACGGAGTTAAGGAGACCAAAATTATAATAATAATAATAATAATAATAATAATAATAACATATAGTACACCGCACGGCACTTTCCCACGATGAAAATACCCGAGAGATGAAAATAAGAAATTTCAAAAAATCAAAAATTCATTCGCTCACACGAAAAAACCAGCTACAGATTTAAAAAATAAAAAGGAAATAGTTTTTTAACATCTCTCGACTTGGGAAAGAGGAAGAAATCGACGTTATGTACGACGGTCATTTTTTTTTTTTTTTTTTTAATTTAAAAAAATTTGGATTGTGCCAAAAATTTGGAATTTATAGGTTGTAAAAATTTCATCGCAGCTGACTTACTTTTGATACAGATTCTTTTTTTATTTTTCTTGTCTCTTTTCTTTTCTCATTTGTGCAGAAAATTTTTTATACCGTACGCGATCTCTGGTATATAACTGTTTATACATATAATACATAGATACATATATCTATGCGGATATGTATATAACTAGCTGATAGCCTCATATTCTCGGTGACTTTTAGAGGGCAATAGGGTTTGCGCACTGGCTAGAATCACCGAGAAATACGTATGTATAGGTATATAATATTCGTAACCCCATAGCAATAAACTAACCTCTTACACCCCAAAAGCCAAGTAATCACCCCTGTATACCGTACTACGTATATTCACGCGTCTACAGATGTTTCTAACTGAATTTCTATTTGCTTCCGTACATTGACCAAAATTCTAGGTCGCATAGTTCATTAATATTATCGTTCTAACAACCCGATGATGGTCGTTATCATCCTGCGGTCGAACAATTTTCTCATTCTTTCCCCGTTTTTTTCTAATAATTTTCTCTGTCCCTTTTTATTCAGACCTCACCGATTTTATGGAAATCGCAAAGTGCGATTCGATACACATGAATAACATATCGTTAGAATACATCGTGGTTGAAAGTAAGTACGAAGATTTTTGTACGTATATATGATACGTATAAGATATGCGTGTATATCGTAGGTGTAATAGTATAGGGGTAAATGGTCAGAAAGAAAATGTAAAAAAGCTCAACTTTTGTTACGGGGAGATCAAGAGGATTTGTATGTTGACGCTACAGCTGCCTTTGTGTGCTTTTTTCTTTTTTGATTTTTTTTTTTTCGTTTGCTTCTTTCCATTTTTTTTTTAACTTCTCTATAACATGTCTGCAGCCCCAGACATCGACTTTCTTATACACATATTCACAATTTTTATACTTTTTTCAAGGAGTTCGTGCATTTCATACCATAATCTGTGGAAAACGACTGGAATGATCTATGTCTATATACTTATACTCTATTCTACTATTCGCCTCTTTGTAAACCAACCGCGAGAACCTCTTGGATAGGAGAAAAAAAAAGAGAAAGAAAAAAACGGAAACGAAAATGGTACTCGATCGGTAAGCTATACAAACGATTTTCAAAAATTCGAGCATTTTGATCTTCTAGAAACACGTAGACTTCAAAATGTTGGAGAATCGGGGGATTGGAAGAGAATCAATTTTTTTATCTCCACACCTGAATTTTTTCAGGGACATTCTACCGGGCTTATGGGCCATTTTGATGTGGTTGACCTCAAGAGCACGAATCCGTCGATTAAATCAAGCGAGGAATAAATCCCATCGAGATATCTTCATTTTTTCACTTCTCGGAGCGATAAATTGGCGATAACTCGATCAATTTTATAGATGGCTCAATTTAACTTGCAGATTCGTGTTCCTGAGGTCAAATTACGTCAGAAAATCGTCCTACGATCGATTTTACCAACACTTAATTTTTGACCCCAAAATCGACAAAAATCTAAGGTATACCCCTTTGGATTTGTTCAATTTTTGGGCCAGAAATGAAGTATTTTTTAAATTGATCGTAGGACACTTTTCTGACGTATTTTGACCTCAGGAACACGAATCCGTCGACCAAATTAACCTAGAAAAATATCCCATCGAGATATCTAGATTTTTTCACTTTTCAAGACGATAAATTGGCGATAACTCGATCAATTTTATACATAGATCAATTTAGCTTGTGGATTCGACTTCCTGGGCTCAAGATACGTAAGGATACCATAGGAAACCCTATAAAAAAAAATGTCGATTTTTGACCCCAAAATCGACAAAAATCTAAGGTATACCCCTTTGGATTTTTTCGATTTTCGGGCCAAAAATGAAGTATTTTCAAAATTGATTGTAGGACACTTCTCTAACGTGATTCGACCTCATCTATGAATCGCGTAAAATAGATTCTGTAACAATTTGCCTTTGGTCCTAAAAGAAGTCCCTGAAGTCAAAGTGAGAAATTCGAACGTCGCTATTCTAGTAGACGGTAATTCCTATATAAAAAGCAAAAATAGGGATTTTCCATCCTCCAGACGAATCGGTACGTTTGTATCTAGATAAAACGATAAGTATACGGTGTTGAGATGAAAAAAATTTGATAAATCGTATAGATACCCGCAAAAATCGAATTATATCGTATTTATATTATAATGGTATCGCCGAATGCCGATATGACGGGAATTTTTTCAATTATATTTGATGGATTAATCCCTTGATCAATTATTCGTTTACTCTTAAGTCCGCACAGACGACGGCGGGGTCAGCTGTTAGCGTTATGAGTGGTATTCAATCATTGGTTTGTATTTTTCTTTGCCCTCATATATATTTGTCACTTAATCTTCGTTCTAACTCAACTTTCCGACGCCTGAACACCGAAAAATCCTGCGAGATCAATGAATATGAAAAACCACGAGTGAAAAGTTGTTCGAAAATTTTGCACAAGTTTTTTCTGTTTTACTTCGAAAACTTGCACTCTTCACGTAATTTCCAAAAAATTTCCAAGAAAAAAAAACAAAAACTTACTTCGCGTACGCCGAAATCACGGCCAATCCTTTACATCCACTTTGCATGGAGATATAGAATGAGTTTGAGTTCGATTTTTAATTTAAATATGTTTTTTTTTAATCGGCTTCTCCTTTTCTTCTTTCCTTCTTTCTTCGTTTTTTCGTGTCAAGTACAGGTCGAACCTCGAGATCCGTCACTTGAGGAGTTGTTTTAATTATAATTATGTGTTCAAACTTTTTCCGCGCCCCCGTTATACGCGTATTACTGTATAGTTCGAGGGTCTATATTAAAATTGAAATTCGACTCAACTCTTCATTAATCATAATTATTATTCGTTTCATTGATTAATTTTTGTCTCATTTCTTTTATTATCTTCAATTTTCAGTTGTGTTCTTTTTTTCCGTTCATATCTCGATTTTTTTTCTAACACCTTGCCACGCGTCTCTTATTTATTAATTTCCTTTTTTGATAACCCTGAAACTACTAGTTGTTTAAAAATTCGTTTTTTGATTGTCAATTAATTAATTAATTAATTATAGGACGTTGATTTAATTCCCCGTCAACCATTCGATCGACCTTTTTCCATGTAATGTTTTCAAGGTGTTTTGGTTATGCGTATGTGTTTTATTATTGGAATCGATTTTCACCCCCTGTGTACTCAACATGTCCGTCATCGTCGGGTAGGTTTTAGTCAATTATTCATGTCATATAAAATCGGATTGCGTCGAACCACTTTACCAAACGAGTTCGATACACGTATGTACACATAATCATCGATATGCACAGGATCTAAAATAATACACGACGACTTCCGTTTTCGATTATTATTAGGTACTGTTCACATGATAATTCCCACAAATTCGAGTTTCGCCGAAGGATCAAATGCATACGAGCAATTACTAAAACCAAATTTTCTTCCATGCTCATTGAGATAGATAGTAAAAAAATGATTGAGATTGAGGTGAGACGAATTACGGAGGTCGCAGGTGATTGATGCTCAAATGTTTTCGACCATCTATATTCAGCCTCGACAAGTGTCCAACTGAAGTTACAAATTATCCCAACTAACATCCAACTAGTCGCCATCTTATGATTAAGTAATAACGCTATGGTTATTCCTACCGATCATTTACCTACCATTGAATCCGACAAAACTTATTATTTTTCAAAAAATAGTCCAGCTTTTATTTTTTTTTCAAGATTCAAGAGAATACGATAGATTTTCTTTTGTCGCTTATACATTGTGGTGTTCATTTGTTGAATCTGCAGACTATATATACATGGTATAAAATGATACATACAGGTGGTTGTGGTACATAAATATAACCTCGAATATAACAGTTATGTACATAGCAAGTTTCTCTGGAAGCTTTAATTATTCAAAGAAATCTGGATTCCCTAGTGTATAAAGGCTAAATTGGATTAGGTACATATGTATATGCATGTATGTATATAGATTTCTCTTACGCGAAGCTGCACGGTGCAAATGTTGCAATTTCACAATCTTCCTCCTCCTAATGCGGAAGAAGCAGCCAGGATGGGGGGAGGAACGGGGGTTGAACTTGTCTAGGTGATTTACCGTAGACTGCAGGAGGTTTTTTAAAAAATTCATGAAAAGCAAAGTGCTGCACACACCGTACGTGCCATATTTCATTTTAAACAAAAAAAAAAAACAAAAAAACAAAAACAAGATACAAAATAAGTACTAACCTAATCTGACCCGCAAGTTCAATCCTACCCTCGCCAACCCTCGCAACGATATAATAATGGTAATAATAACAATAACAGTAGTAATAAAATTTCCGAACACTTTTGCATGAGGGAAGAAGAATATGCGAGGTGCGAAGAGAAGGTGAAAGAAAAAAAAGCAAAAAGAAAAGGAAACAATGGAAGGAAGGAAGGAAGGAAGGATGTGGATAAATCGATAGAAATAATGGACAGGGCGGAGTGTATAGGTAGTTTGCGGTGGAAGGAAGGTTGTAGGTATATTCAAAAGTCGACACACGATCCACCGGATAATTCGCTTTGATGATCGCGCAGCTTCACTCTCGGTGATGGACCATTACCAAGATGGCCTCAAATCCCAGCCCGAGGGGATGACTTAGCTTTAACCCCCTCGCGCTACCGTTATAATAACACAACACCTGAACAGCTTCCAAAACAATTTCCGCAAAATGCATAATTCAACCATACATTATATATGTATGTAGTTTATATGTGTCAGAAAATGTCTGGAAATCGTAGGACATTTTTATTCTCCATCCTCGAACAGGTCGCCCCTTTATCTAAAAATTAACTGCACTTTCGCTTTCGTTTCATGCAGCTTTCTGTCATTTCTCACCGGATTTGTAAGTTAGTTTCTCGACGTCTTCGATACGAAGAACATCTACACGTTTGTAATACCGAGGTAAAAAGAAAGCACGTTTCAGATAATACTAGTAGAAAATTAGCGCATTACAAATTCTAGATGAAAAACAGCACGTTTCAGATTGAGAATAATAAGGAGAGCACGTTTCAGGTCAACTCGAAAAATAGCACGGTTCAGATCGATCTGAATATCGCCGAGTTTCGAATAGCCTGATAAATTTAACCAATGGTGAACTAATTCAAAAATCATCTAATCCTACTAAAAAACTAATTCTAATTACTAACCGAATAATCAAAGAAACTATAATGGCTCGAATCGAGTGCAGTGCACTGAAATGCAGTGATTTTTCGGTAAATCTGAAACGTGTTTTGTTTCCAGTCTCGATGTGAATCTTCCTGTTCTTTCCTAATTTTTGCGTTTCTTCTTTTTGTTTTTCAGAGAAATCAAGCCAAATTGTTGATGGAAATGGTAAACGAATAGGAAAATAGATGGACAAATAAACAAACAATCGAACGAACGAGTGAAATCAGGTTGCAATTGGGGGGAGGAAGAGGGGCAAAAAATTAAATCAAATGGAATAGCCACAAGAAATTACGCGGGGGTGAAGAGGGATGAAAGGAAATAATACACTGTACGTTTAGGAGTGTACAGAATTTAGCAAATCGTTAAGCGAATGGCGAAGCCCTAGAGATTTCTGAATCCACGTAGGTACATTGGAGAATACCATCTTCGAGTTCTCTTGGTATGGCTATATGTACCTATATTATCTGTAATTCTATATAACATAGGTATTATATATACCTTAACCTGATTTCGGAATGGTTAAATGGGAAAATTAGTCGGCCAAGATTTTGCCTAATTCACATACAACTGTACACGAACAAGCTGAAACGTGACCAAAATATCAAAGTGGAAGACCTTACATACACTATACACGATATATATATACATGGTATTATACATAAAATGTTCAAGCTCTAATGTCTGCGACGAGTCGAGTAGGTACCGTAGAAACGAATTCAAATTACTTTTTACTAGACTCTGATACTCTAACTCCTTATACCGTAGCTGCTGCTACCCCGAGACTTTCATCCCTTAAAAATGAGATGGAAGATGCAGAGAAGAAAAAGGTAAAGAAAAAAAAAAAAAACAAGCAAAAATTATTCCGACAAAATTTCATCCCTGCAATTCGATTGTCGTTAGGTATAGGATGTTGTAGTTTAATACCGCGGACTCGGATCTGCAGTATGGCCGGAAGAAAATTCCAACAAAAAAAATTAGATCGAGGGAAATCGTCGAGAGAAATCTTTGATCATATTTTTCAGGCACGACTGTTATATAATAACGTTACTTATGAAAGCTCTTAGAAAATAAAACGCAGAGTCCGCAAGCTCTATCGTAAATATATACTATACGTAGCTACCCTAATTGGTGAGCTCTTGCACGTCAAACACCAGGGTAGTTTGGCTCATTCCCATATGTTGTTGACACTTATTAGGCGGGGATGATATTGCGCGATAAGGTAGAATAAAAGCGCGTGGTTTTTCCGAACCGGAAAATTCCCGCCTCCCACCCTGCCCTTCTTAAAAAGAAAAGTAACGAGAAGAATTGTTACCATTTCGGATCGAGAAAATGGATCGTTTTTTAATTGATTCCTAACGTTTCCTGGGTTTTCTAGTTTGTAACGATAATAAATTGATAGAAATGTCCGGAAACTGGTCGGTATTAACCTGCTGCAGCGCAACCGATTATGCGCTATTGTTATAGGTATTTATAGATGGAACGCAATTTCCGTTCGCTTATAATACGTTACACGGGTATATCGAATGTATTAATTGCAAATGCGGGGACAAAATAATTCCAGCACGTGTACAGAGAGAGGTGATTGCTACGTTACATGCACATGCATACCCTGCATACGCCGCGTATATGTGATACGAGAACTACGTCATGCGTTACAATTAATCAAGCAAAAACTGTCATCTGCCATGTCCAGATCGTTGATGTCAGCGGGCGGGTACGAGAAACTATACGTATGCCTATATCGACCCCAAATAACGCGGACGTCGACGCCGGTGTGATCAACGCCGCTAGGAGAATACCTAGAGGGTAGGGAAATGAGGAGAATTTTGAGCTCTTCCAGATGCGGATTATACGAATGTTGATGAAGAGCGGAACCTGAACGCCAAAATTAAACTGCACATGGACGGGTTGGACTCTACATTTCATTTTTACGTCTGAAACGTGTCCAATACACGTTTCAGTTTTTTCAAATTTTCCTCCCTTCAGTTTCAGTCAGCGGAAACTTTTAAATTCTTGGAAAGAAAATCTATTTTTCTTTTCTAGTTTTTGAAAAATAGTAGCGATTATTTTCTACAAGGGTTGGCGAAGTGACTCGTCAAGTTCTCCCGTCTTACGGTGACGCGATGTGATAATTCTGACGTCGCGTCGCGAAAAAGTTGAAAAAATTGAAAACTTGTAAAAGAACAAAATTTCCTAGCAAATTGCTTCAGGGTTCTTCTCCTCCTTTTTTTTCTCTCTCTTTTATTAACTGAAGTCTTAAAAGGGTTGTTCTCCTTTACAGCCGACCCTACCCATAAAGCTCAGCTGGTGGGTTTCGTATCACGTCCGGTATTACCATATTATACCTACCGACCCTATATACTGTAATAACATACGTAAAATATAGAATATTTGCATATAGGTATGTCTAGTAACTAAACAAACGCGAGATCATCATCATCGTTTTCTCACTTTGGAAATTTCATTCACATGATAAATGTAAATCACCTCACACCCGAATTAAGCTTTTTTCGAAGCTCATTAATTTTTTCTGCTTCTTCTTTTTAAAAATCAATCTGAAACGAACAACTTATCTTAATTTTCAGCCGAGTGATTATGCACTTTTCTATTCCCCATGTAATCCGAAAGTCGTCATTTTAAAGGCCCTCAAATTTTAAGGGACTGACCATTAGATATAGAAAATTAAAAAAAAGCGAATGAATGGAAATAAACTTTAGATGAAAGTAGAAAAAAGTCCAAGGAATAAAACAAAATGGAAGACAATTGCTATTGGAAATAGTAAATTAATGATGGGATATTCATTCGTTTGAGAAGCGAAGGAAAAAAAAAAACAGTTGGAAGTGAGGAAGAGGAAGAGAAAAAAAAAAAAGAAGAGAAGAAGAAGGAAGAGAAAATTAACGAGGGCCCGTAGTGTTCCCGCGAATATATCGAGTATTATGGAACATCTATAGGTATATAGGTGGAAGGGATGAATGGATAACAGTTAAATAGCCGTACCCTGATTTCTATGGCCCGTGGAGTGGAGTCCCTCGAACATTCCAGTATCACAGGGACAGCTCTCTGATTAACCTGATGCACTGTGGAGGAGATTGCGTGCATTGAATTTATTTGAAACGTACGTGGCTTTGTGAGTATCCCTCGCCCATTCGTTTCTAATAGAAAATACGAGTACCTACCCCCCCTCCACCCCCCTATACGTCTATATATTTACTATGTATTTCAAGCGTTGTTTACCTATCGTACGTGCAGAAATTCATACCAATTTTCCACGACTCCTAGTAATGTCGGATCACTATGATGATCATGGTGATGAAAATGATAGCAAAAAAAGGAATTTAATAACTAGATATAAAATGCGATTCGCGAATTTACAAATTATTCAAATATTCAAATCAGATCTTCTGCATTAATTAAATGATTTCTTTTTTTTTTTTCCTTTTTTTTTTTTTTTTTTATAAACGAATCATTAAAATAATTAATGGCCGGTACTTAAAAATAACGATGGTTAAGATCAGAGCTAGAGCAAGTAAATTATGATATAACATCCCTATCTACATATATTGCAGAAAAAGCCTTCCGTTCCTCCTTCCTTTTTCTCTCTCTTCTATTTTTTTTTTTTTTTTTTCTTGGATATCACAATTCTATGGAAATCTAATGTTATATTTTTTGTCGTAATATCAATCACATTACCAAATCAATAGAACTGCAGCATAATTTTTTTTCTAATAATCGATTTGTTCATTCATTTCACGTGATTTGTCGGAATTTTTCGCAACCCTTATTCATCGGCCCCCCCCGTTTTTTTTATTCAATTATATTTTCCACCGGAATTGACGTGAATCGCAAACATAATTTTCAAAGTGCACTCGTACGCGTTTATTTTTCCAATCTGTATTCAGAACCAATTGATTAGCTCAAATCTCTCTACCGTATATACACATGTATATGTATAGTGTATTTATTCACCAAAGTTCCGAACAGCTAATTAATATACCCGAAAATATATTTTCGGATTCGTTTCAATTGGTTGAAATTTCAAAAGAGTAGCACACGCTTTTTTTTTAGTCATTGGTTTTTATTATTAATAACTCTTCAGAACCGATAGAAAAAAAAAAAAATTCGCTTTCATCATGTTATAATAGTGATACTCGTGGAAATGGTGATTTTGAAATAAAAAATGTTTTCAACAGAAATTCACGTACGGTATTTATTTCAACATTCAACTGACAACAATTTATATATTTACAATTTCATAGTTTTTTTTTTTAGTTTTTTTCTTCTTCTTTTTTTCTCTCTTTTTTTATCGTATTACTTATACAATAGGCAATTCATTTATTTAATCAATCAATCAATCAATCAAATCAATCAATTAATTAATTAATTACAATCTAATGATAATATCTGCAATTTTTAACATTTTGTGTATGTGTGTTTGTGGTTGGTTGTTTTTTTTTTCCTCGATATATTCAAAGGACGTATCCAAGAACAACCGTATCGAATAATATACATCGGTGGCGCAATGATGGTAATCAAGTTTTGTAGTACTTTTTTCTCCCCCGTCTTTTTTTTTTTCATCTACTTTCCAAATTTAGTGCAGCAAAATTTTGCTCATTTTGATCACGTACTATAATGCACATATTATTACATTAATCATGGAGGGATTATATTCATGATGATGAATTTATTTGTTACAATTGTCAAATAATATCCAAGCGCAATTTTGTTACATTAATTTATTTATTTATTTGTTCGAACCAAAGAAAAAAAAACAGAAACAAAAAACTTTTCTTTACTTTTGAATATTGATTTCTTTTTTTTCGTTTCGTTTTTATTGAGTCGGAAAACGACGATCGATGTATGTACAACAATTATTAGGCGTAAATATATCCACATATATATATTAATGTATATAATATAACAATAATATATATAAGCCCCTGAAAATATTGACTCGATCGATAGAGTTTTTTTTTGTTCTTCTTCCCTTTTTTCTTCTCTGATATTCTTATATATTTTATTACTGTAATGATATTTTTTTCGAATTACGTACAATACGTTTATATGTATAAGGTTTGATTTCTTGATATTTTTGGTTGTTTGGTTTTTTTCATATCGGTTTTGAATTCATGAATTTATCTATAAGGTAATACCGAGTTTATTGTATATTCACATAATAGTAAATTGGAGCTGGGCCAGCAGCTATAATTTTCATATTACATTTACATCCTCATTTTCATTTTCATTAAAACCATATGTATAATTAATAATGTTAGCTGCAGTTTTTTTTTTTATTCGCTTTTGGTTTTTTGTCTTTTCTTTTGTCACTTTTTATCGTAGGTTTATGTATGTAACCTGTATTGCTAAACACGTCTTCTGTAATTTTTTTCTTTTCTTTATGCTTCTCACATTCTTTCATTCTTCTCCTCGTAATACGTTATATAATTTTTCTGCAGATATGTATACAATATATATGTACGCAATAATTACATATATATGATATGCGATGTGCGCGTTTTGATATATTTAATTAGACAGCGTGATATGACGTTATAGATATTGTTATTCGTGATATCATTTCACACTTAATATGCGTTTGACGTAAAATATTCACGTCATTTTATTTCACCCTCTTTTTTTCCTCTCGTTTCTTATTTCTTTCGTATTATAATGTTTGTTTCAATATGTTAATATAATCCTAAACTTTTATATTCATACATAACCGTCATCGTCATCAACTAGATAACGAAAAGCCTAATATATTTTTCATTTCTTAATAACCTATTGAACTTTTAACATTTCAGACTCCATTATTGTCGCAATTTTTTTTTCGTACGTTTGATTCGTCTTTTTTTTTCTTTCTTTTTTCTCTTTTCTATTCTCATTAAATTATTATAGCATAGTATACATCGATCAAAGACATTTTATCATTACAATTATACGTATCATTATCATTATAATTTTATCATTGATTCAAACATTTTTTTCGTAAATAAACGATTTGAGGTTCGTTTTTCTTATTGTCTTTTTTTTCATTTCCTTTTTTTTTCATTAGTCTTCACGAAAATTATCTGAATTATTCTATATATAACTATATGGTATATTTGAATTATTATCGGATTTCGTTAAAACAAATTATGACACTTTTTTTTTTTGTCTTTCTTCCTTTCTCGCTTCACAACCAAAACGTGTAAATATATTGTCATCGGAAATGTTTTTTTTTTCTTTTTCATTCTTTTTTATTTTTTCATTGAATTTGTAGGCCACTGTGATAAAAATGAGAAGTGCAGTGTGCGTCGTGTGTGCAATCATCATTAACAATTATTTAATTAATAATTATCATTGTCGCTTATCGTAATTAAATCAAGCAACAATTTTTCGTGGTAGATTTTTTTTCAGTTTTTTCTTTTTTCGTTTCAATTAAAATTTTTTTCTTTCTCATCTCATTTACTTATAAATATTATTACACGTATAGAATATAATAATATTTATACATACATATTTGTATGTATATAATATACAATACCGTGATATGGTAAAATTATTGTCGATATATTAGTTGATATTTATTGGTTTTGTCCCCACCCATCCCCACCCCCCAACCCTTTCTTCGCAATTGATTTTGATTTTTTTATATCTTTCGGTAATTTAATGTCGCACGTAAATTATTATTATCATTATAATAATAATAATTCTTATTATGATTACTATTATCATTATTATTATTGTCGCACATTGTTAAATGTATATCAAATATCACTCTTTCCCTCAAGATTTATATTTATAAGTAGGTATATATAGATAATAATTTTCTAAAACAGTCGCGCGTACGGATTCGGCCGTGTGTGAACGCGCGTTAATTATTTTATTCATTTATTTATTTATTATTATTATTATTATTATTATTTTATTTAATTTTTTTTTTTTTTCAAAAAATTGCGTTTTCTATTTTTAATATATTTATATAGGTATAATAATAATATCAGATACCTTATTATTATACTTTCAACGTGATCAATAATAATTTTTTCATTTTCTTTTTTTTTTCTCTTCTTCTTTTTACCTGTTCTTTCGAATTTTGATGAAATTAAATTTAAGGAAATAAAAAAAAATAATAATTAAATTAAATGAAATATTAGAACAACCCTCAAAAGCCAATGGACGGCTTCTAATCTATAATTTCTTAACGACTTATGTTGTATAATATCTAACAAGCGGTATAATTTATCTTTTTATTCTTATTTCATTTTACCTCAATTTTTTTGTTGTATTATTTTAATTATTATTAAACGTGTAATCGTTTCGGTTAGATCGGGTTATATGTGTAGACCGGATAACGAGTGATACGATTTACTGATTTTCTTTTTTTGCTTTTTTTTCTCTCCTTTCGTTTCTCCTCTAATCAGACGGTAAATCTTCCGAGTACTTTTATACACTAACGCACTAGATAGACGCAACAGTTTGCAAATTGTATAGGCAATTATAGTATTACAATTAACTCATAGCGTATATTATTATATTTATGTATATAATAATTTTTCTAACGACCGCAGGCAAATTCAGTTATCAAATTCATACGATTTTTATTAGACGTGCGATTTTTTAGGAACGCGAATTTGTTTTTGATTTTATTTAATTCTTTTCAAGTTTATTTCATCTCCATTTCTCTCACTCATTTCATCTATTCTTCTTCTAACAGTCCCATAAAATTTTATTGTTTAATTCAATCATGCTTTCGCTTCGTTTTTTTAGTTTGCAGAACAAAAATTTTCAGAGCAAAAATTTCCTTGCAGCCGAAATTAAAAGTTAGTATGATTTTCAGTTGACTTGTTTCTTTTAAGGCCTTAACGATTAGATAATGTTACGTTATTGAGAAGGTATCTAGACAGATCTTTCTAGTTAATATTTCTCAACCATGGACTTCTAGTATGACGCGATTCTCTAACAATTATTTAGCAACAAATCTTTTTCCTAGAATTCTGCAATTCGGGCGACAGAGTTTAATCGAGTTTAATTCTATTCCTTAGAGAAAATTAACGAACTCACGCAGTTTGAATCAGCCCCCCCCCCCCCTCCCCCCTCCCCCCGCTCCTGTCACCCAAATTTTTGAACTTCGTTTTTTGTTTTCATATTATTTTAACTCTCTGCAGAATAGAAATCTTATAGTGACGAGGTAGGCACGAGTATTAGGTTAAAAATATTCCCTACCCCGTGACCTAGGTCAGATCTTCGTCGTCGTCATCTGGACCACCCGTTGGAAAACAAAGACCTTCACTTCCGTCGCTACGAATACAGAATAAAAGTGTTTCCGAAGCAGTCACTTCGTGAGGCATTATTCCATGAAATTCTTTTAGATCTGCAGCTGGAAACCAGGCCTTCTCGTTGTCGTCTATTATCAAAATTCCGAAATATCTGGAAATTGAATGATTTATATCAAAGCGTTTTTGAAATAGGTTTGGATTTGAATATATCGCAATTTTCTAGTTTTCATTTTGGAAGGGTTGGGCACTTCTGGTTATCGTTGATCCTTTGAGTGATTCATTAATGGTTCAAAATTAATGGGTTTTTGTCAAAATTTTTACCTGCACAGAGCGACTGCTGGAATCCAAAGAACCGATGCTAAAATTAGAACTGCTATTAAAACGAGAGCCCAAACTGGCCATTCGTGTCTTTCGGTAACCCCTTTGCTCGCGACCCACGCTGGATAACCACTTCCGTCTACCGCAATTTCTATGAAAGATGCCACCAGAATACTGAGCATAGCTAATGGGCTCAGATACTTCCAACATATGAGCCAATAAAGACCTGGACGATTTCCGGTCATCAGTTCTATGTCATCTGCAAATCTAGAAAACAGTGACGATGGAGTTAGTGAAAAAATAAAGGTAACTTGGAAAATCAACAGGCTATTTTCTTACCTTTTCAAACCATAAACGTACGATACGCCGATGCATTCAAAGAATGCAATTATTAAAAGCGGAAAATTTCCGCTAAAATTGTCGAACAAGACAAAAACGTAACTGCCTGCTCCGTGAGCGAAGGACATCGAGATCACGCAGCAGATGAGACAGATGACTCCTGAAAATTCAATCAAAAAAAAATCGTCAAGGAAAATTAAAGTGGAGATCGACTAAAAGCGGTGAAATTCACACTGACCGGTTAGAATTTCCTTCCTCAAATTTGGAAACAACTTCATGTCCACTATGCTCGTTACAACGCCTTCCAGTGTTCCGAATTGTGAATCAATTCCGAGTGTGAAAAGCATAAGGAAAAATAATACCGACCAAAATTGGGCTCCGGGAAATTGGTTTATAGCTTCCGTGAAAATTATGAAAGCCAGTCCAGTGCCTGACGCAGACTGGAAGAAATTCAAAAAGTTCCGACGTGTTTTGAGGATAATTTTTTTTTGTTTTACGTTACTCACGTTATCTAATTCCTTTTCTAAATCGCAGATTGGTAATTCCGGCATTATCATAGTATCCAGAGATCCATTAATACTGGGTACATTTATCGATGCTCCTGGTAACGGGACATTGTCAACGTCAACTTGATGCCCAAATATACTGACCAGGGTTGCGTTTCTCTCAACTAAACACTTTTCGTATATCATTGTGGCCTTGAAACCTTGGAAAGATGATAAAAATCTCAATTAGTAAGCTAATTATTACATTCTTTCTTTATCGTTCTCACAACACAACTTACCTATAATTGAAAATACTACAATTCCAGCGAACATCGATGTGAAACAGTTCGTTAAACTGACCATTATCGCGTCGCGGTAACAATTATTGTTAACAGGATTATAAGATGAAAAAGCTATGAGTCCGCCGAAGGCTAATCCGAGGGAAAAAAATATCTGGGTACCAGCTTCCAACCAGACAACGGGATCCGTTAACGTCCACCACTGTAACCAAATTCGAAGACATAAAAAAAAATAATATAACTATCGAATCTTCTTCAAGTTTTTAATACTGGCTCACCTTAGGTGTGAAAAGATGACGTAGCCCATCGGACATTCCCGGTAACGTTACCCCACGGAAAAAAAAAATTATCAAAACGATGTACGGAAATGTCGCCGTCACGTAGACCACCTGGAAACAAAAATTTGCGTTCATTCAAACTCCACTAGCCTAGAAACTTTGATCTCTGCGATAATTTCAAGAAATACTAGACTGGTTGGAACGAAATTTCGACTGGCCAAAACTGTGTAAGTTATGCTAAGAAGAAAAGCTTTTCCTCTCGAATATTTTCCGTACTTGGAAAAAAAAAGAAAATTGTTTTTTCAATAGTGATTACTGACCTTTCCAGAGGATGCTATTCCCTTTATCATACACATGTAGACAAGTATCCATGCGATTACGAGAGCGACTGCAATCTTCCAGTTGAATACTTCGGGGGTGTTTATATCTTCCGATATCACCAAGGTCGTACGATACCAGAAGTACTGCGTCGGACCACTCGCCTGAATTGGAAATAACGATTCATTCGGTCTTGTTAAAAACAGGTATGGTTATTGTTGAAGAAAAAAGAAAAGAAAAATTTGTAGTCCCAATTACCAAACACTCAGGTTCTGGAGAGTAAGATCCATTTTGGAAGTATTTATTCGGACACTCTGACCATGGAAGTTCGGATTGGAAACTCTGCGAGGTAAAAAAAATTAGTTCGAAGAATTATCTACTCAATTTTTTTTTTTTTTAGTTTCTTTAACGTGAAAATCGACTTACTTGCGCTAAGTAAAATAGGCACCATGCGATAATCGTGTTGTAGTAAAGAGCGACATTGAAAGAAACTACAGCACTGCTCACTCCGATCCCAGCGAGGTATGGAGAGACCTGAAAAAGACGAAGAAAAAGAAATGAAAGAAAGGTCATTTGTAAAATATGTTCTGTAATTTCGTGGATCGATTTGAAAGAAATTTATTCACCTGATTCCAGACCCCAATTGCTCCTTTTCTGAGACGCTGACCGATCGCGAGTTCCAAATAAAATATTGGAATACCTTCAATGGCCAGCATAACGAAATACGGAATAAGGAAGGCACCTGAAAGGAAAGTTGAGTTCATCAGTAGTCAATTAATCGCGTCTGAATATTATTTATTTAATTGTCTTTTTATGATATTTCAACCCTACCTCCGCCATTTTTTTGTGCGAGATAAGGAAACCGCCATACATTTCCGAGTCCAACAGCGTAACCAACAGTTGCTAAAAGAAAAGTTAACTTGCTATCCCAATTTTCTCGCTCGTCTTCGCCAGCTTCCGGTTTAAAAATTCCTTTCCCTTCATTGCTCCCCAACTTACTACCTCCGCCCCCGTTTCCCGATTTGTTCTGTTGGTTCAAAAGAAAAACGATTTAGGATACCATTGTGATTTTTAACATTTTATTCATTCTTTTTTCTTTCTTTCTTTTATTTTCAGATTCTTTTTTCCTTCCTTCCCACCTTTATATTCGGACTCGAATCATCGAATCCCGCATTAGTAGCGCCGTAGTTAACGGTTGAATTGCTCTTGTGATTCTCAACAACAAGTCTACCCCTCATTTCCTTCATTTCCAATCTATCGATACTCTTCTGCGGTTTCAAATCACGTGAACTTTGACGGCGTACAAGATGTGCCGTGTTCGCCATTTCCTTTATATAGAAAAAATTTGTTAATCCTTCGAAAAGTTTTCGCTAAACTTCACCCCTTTCCAATTCGACCTTCTTCTTCTTCTTTCGTTTTTTAAGTTTTCTTTCTTTCCTCTTCTTCGTTTTTTTTTTTCGATGCTTTTTTATACCTGCAGCTGTTCACTTGGCCAGGTTTTATATACGACGATATCAGGCGACACACGGGCTACTCTTTGATGCGGACTTCATCCTGGAACAAAAACCAAAAAACGGACGAATTTTTTAATTTCTCTTGTTTCGAAGTAAGAATAAAATTCTCGATCGCGTACACATGGTAAAGAGAAAGAGAAGAAAGAAAAAGACAAAACCTGTGGAGCCAAAAATCCAACCTAAGCCACAGAATATCCGCTGGGATAAAAGAGAATTGGATACTATACATAAAAAACCGTACCTAAGGGTTTAAGGTTAAAGAGAATATAATACCGCACTGTATATAAAGTTGTTAAACGTTGAATGACCGCAAGGATCCTGGCGCAAGAAATTACGTGTATTTTATACAAGATCTGAAAAAAAAATCAACGAAACCAAAAAAAAAAAAAGTATTCCACATCGCGGCAGCGAACTTTCCGCGCGCGGAAACAACTCGGGGTAATTGTGTTTAGAATCTGCGGGTAACTATATACAAGTATGCATGCATATATAAAATATATATATTATATATATATATGACTATGTGGTGGGTGTGCAAAACTTTGGTATATGCGACGTACATATACATTTATGCAGGTATATATATACTGTACATACATCCGTGTGACGTAGTGCTAGATTCATAGCTATATGTATAATCTATTCTGACGTAGGTTTGACTTGAGGTTTTAGTCGATTCCAACGCAATATTATACTGACTCCTAAGATCCGAAGGATTAAATGATTGTAAATGATGAGAAGAAATTTTTTCTTCCAAATTTGTATCCTTGGTAGATCTTATAATCAATGTTATATACATAGCTATAGTAGTAGACCCCGGGAAGCAGATTGTAAGGGAAATTTTCCACCAAATCTTGTTAAATTTGTCTCAAAGTTTGACTACGTAAATTGTATATAGATATATATAGGTATAGCTGAACATAAGGTATTCGAATTACCACTCAACTTTCCCAATTTCACATACCGCCGTTATACGTTTAAGCACACCTCTACATAAATTTTATATACAAACCT
The DNA here is from genome assembly GCA_963932425.1 of Athalia cordata. Taxonomy (NCBI): domain Eukaryota; kingdom Metazoa; phylum Arthropoda; class Insecta; order Hymenoptera; family Athaliidae; genus Athalia; species Athalia cordata. Next base: position 7,771,903 of record OZ010627.1, read on the forward strand.
ACATAGTGTATCTAAAAACACCTTTAGGTACTGTTATACCTTGGCCCAAATGACCCTGATCCTCCCCTTACCCTCTTCACCTTTTATTTCCTCTTTCCCTCCTCTTTCTCTTTCCCCTCGACATCCCTTGACTTGCGCAGTTTTTGCACCCTCTTGCATTTACGTCGTCGGAAACTATGTGGCATCTATTTTTCTTTTTTTTTTTGCCTTTCGTTTTTTAGTCTTTGCATCTTGTTTGATTTTTTTTTTCGTTGCTTTTTTTTCCCCTCTACTTTTTCGACCGCTTATTTACTCGTGGAACTTTCCCTTATCGATCTTTACGTGTGGGAGTTGTTGTATACTATTAGGTATATCGTGGGATAGGTACGAAAATTGTACAGATACACTATGCACACATTGTGTAGAGATGAAAAGGAAGAAGAAGAAGAGAGAAAAAAAAAGAAGAAAGAAACATTTCTTGGCAAGGATGCTGAAAGCTTTTTCTAAATGTAGGGAAAGTATAGCGCGTCAGCAGCAGGTGATCGCTAAAAGTAAAAAGGACATTGGAGGATGAAAACGACAAGAACAAAAACTCATTGAAATTATTATCATATGTGATTTAAAAAACTTTTCCCCAATATGAGCTTGTTTTAATTTTCTTTGTTAAATTTTTTTTTCTAGGGAATATCTGGAATTTTTCGATTTTTTAATTGCTATGCTTAATTATTTTTATTCATTTGATAATTTATTTACAGATACCTATTTTCCATTTTGAGTAGAGGTATTTTATTTTTCAAACGATTAATCCGTTGTATGAGGGTATTAAATTCATGGGTCTCGGTGAGATTGATCACTTGTGGATTTTCCGAGAATATTTCTGAACGATTCGAATATTTTTTAATAAATTTTATCAGACGATTCGATCACGTATGTTCGAAGTAAAGATCGGTAAAACAATTGTAACGCGGCACGTAAGCGGGAATAAAAAATTGTATCGTTAATTTCAAAGGTTCAAAAGTATGTGAACAAAAATGGGAGATTGAGGAAACTAAAGGGTTGCTAATAAATAATAATTTTTCAAAAAATTTATGAAAATGAATTGAGTTTGGAGGAGGATAATTTTTTGCGGGATAGTTCGATGGCTGTTGGAGATAAAGGGGTAAACGTATCCCGAGATCCGAATGGTTGTTTTGTTTTTTTATTTATTTGGATTGGATTTTGAAAGGATGATTTTGGATAGTAAAAAATATTGGATAATTTATTGTGTGAAAAGAGGAAGTCTTCTCCATTATTTAACACTGACCTTTATAAGGGATGAACTTCGATGCACGAGGACGAGGTTGGTTCCTGAGGTTTCGGATGGCGGTTTGCTACTCTGGCGCCATCCAGCTGGCTACAACATTTGGAAACGCAAAGATGAAACGATGGAAGGACGACGACGCTGGAATCAATAGTAGGCGCCGGCGCCCCAAAGCAAACGACATGGTATAAGGGATTCAAAAATTGGTCAATGAACATTCACCTCGTCACATAACATAAATAGCACTACGATCTATCAGCCACGATCGTAAACGCGATCCAGAACATCTTGCCTCCTTTTCTCGCCTCTTTTTTTTTTTTTTTTTCAATCATACTTTTCTACAATAGCTGGTCAATTATTAATTTCAAATTTTCAACGCTCGATAAATCATAAACCCCTGAGAAATTGCTAATAAAATATCGGAAAAATCGCCGATGCGAAATAAGAATTATTTATTTTCTCTTCAAGGAGCAAAATTCCCCAAGGTTCCAATTGTCGATCTCCCGAGACGGGGTGAATTTCGGTATCCATTGTCGTCCAGCAGCTGAGATCGGATGTTGAGAAATGTCTCGCAGCAGATTCGATATATTTTACATAAATACATAGGTATGTACCTACTTATAATATTGATGTGGGATGGAATAGTTAATGAGAATATAAAACGGAGGATAACTTCATTCGGTTGTCCTTCTTCTTTTACTCCATTCTTTTCCATACCCTCCTATACTATGCGGGCCTCGTACTTTTTTGGAAAATTTTTCTCGCCCCTTGATCCCCCTTTTCCCCTTCACCGACTATATGGCCTGCAGATTCGTTCTCGGTTCGTGCAGCTGTTCGCTCGATAAATCACGAGTAATTACATTATACCTGGTGTAACTACGTGTAGAGAAATATTATAGTTTCAGCCATAAATTTTTATTTTCGTATAAACGCGAAAAAAAGAGGGATGAGGATGAGGTAGAATATCAAAGGAACTGCGCTGTGTGATTAAGTTTCAAAGTTTTTATTACTTTTTTTTTTGTTCACATTTTTTTTTTGTTATTCAGATCCTTAATTGCGATGAACTGGGTAAATCCTAAGATCCCTGAAAAATGTTTAAGAAGATTTAAGAATCTTTTTCGTTCTACTTTTTCTTTTTATTATTCTGATTTTTTTTATTTTAAGTTGAGATCGATATAACCGTGCTTTTTGTACGCGGACGGGTAAAACGAATTAAGTTCAATCGAGTTAGCGAACAATGGAAAAGATTCGTCCTTCTACTCATCGGAATATATTTATTGTTAGTTAGTCTGTATTGATTTGTGAGATTTCGAATCTCCCTTCATCTTTTTCGTAAGACTTATTTTTTATTAACCTTTACGCAGCCTCCTCATCTGAATTCCTCAGAGCCTTATATCGCGTATCATTATCTCGACTATGGCGCGGGCTTGATAGCGACGCCATAAGGAAGTTGGGGATAAAAAAAAAATAAGCCAAACTCAAATCACCCGCAGATTTTGGGGTAAGAAGTCAGAGAAGGCTTAGGACTTTATGAAGTTTCTCTCCATTATTTTTTGAAAAATCCAGAAGTTCGATATAAGACGATTGAACTTTACGCGTTTCGACCGGATGAAAAAAGTAAATCAAACAAAAACTTTCTCACTGTCCATATCCGCTCGTCCTTTTTTATCAGGCTCGAAAGATTTTATCAGGTTGTCAATCGACTCTTCGTCCTGACAGTCGAGGGTCTTCATGCATTTTTGGATTCCGGTATATCTATTTTTTTTTTCATTCGGCCAGTTAAGATAAAATCGAGATGGTTTTAAAGAAAAGCTTGGATTCCCGAATTCTCTTCTTTTTTTTTTTTTATTATAGTGAAAAAAGGATACGATTTGTTGTAGTATTCGTTGCTATCTAGAGCCCATTCCATAAGTAAATCCAAACGAGGTCTGAGAGGTGTTCCAAAAATGATGTCTTTCATTTCCACGCTGTTAGGGTCGATCTTACTTCTTGCGTTTTCCAATTTTTTCAACTTACTTTTCAATTCCTTGATAGTATTTGAATAAAACATGTATAGAAATTTAATTACCGTGACAACTTCTTTACAAAATTTATTTTCTACCTGATTAGCGTTGTTCATTTGATTTATTATTTCTAAAATCGTTGATATTTCATCTTCAATTCCAACATTGATTTTGAATATGAGCCTCTCTCGTAATCCTTCGGTATAACAGATATCTGTTGCATCTTTTAAAAGTTTGCTGTAAAATGTTATTACTTTGGTTATTTTACCAACGGTTGCTGTCGATTTAAAATTCGGCCATCTTATGTTGGCGCGCCAAACCATTTTAACAAATTACAACAATGTATTAAGGATGGACTTACTTTGAAACCAGACGAAGTTGTTCCGACTGATTTTTCAAACTGTTTAAAGGTCTCTCCGCAGTTTTCGACAAATCTTTCCACTTTTCATCTATTTTAAATAGATACAAATAATATCCGAGGATAAATTTTTCAAATTCCGTTTCCATGATGTTTAAATTTTCTACCCCTCTTTTTCATCGATCGGTTTTTGTTTTAGGTTATGTATTTTATAATCGATATATTAAACTCGAAAAATCGAACGATACTCCACTACGATTAGTTTATAGAATTCTAAGAATCGAAACAATAACGCGTATTCGCGCATTCAAAATTCAAATATTTTCAACAATGGAATCGCGGGACATGTATTAAAAAACATTCGAAATCAAGCGTGTTCGAATTGTAATTTTTATAAACGTACACTGCGTCTTAGAGCATACTGCGCATTACAGAACAGTAGCTCCATCTTTGTTTAACAATTGTAAATTATTATGCATTTTACAAATTTACAGCTCGATCGTCAACTAAGCGATCTTTGAATTGTGAGAGAGAAAAAAAAAAACGTTCATTACAGAATACCTAAGGCGCTACCAGCGCTCCTCTACCTTTGGATTTCGGAATGAAATTTAGTACGTATAGTAATTTCATTGTAACCAGTAGAAACAGACGGTCTTCATCGGCCGCGAGTGCGCGTCAGATGTGGAGAGATCTTTTGCTGTCTGACCAGTCCGGTTTCTTACCTCTTAAATATATATACATGTTTTTGTTTTTTTTTCTTTGACAGCTGTCATATGACGCGGTAAACTAACGCTGATGAAATTTTTATTGTAAAAAAAAAGAAAAAAGAAAAAAGAAATCAAAAGAAAGAAACGTGAAAAAATTTCCTTCTTTTCTTTTTTACTTACTTTATTTTTATTTATAATTGTTGCTATAATATTTTGTTTAAAATAAAATAAGTAGAACGAAAAAACAAAAGAAAAAAAACCGTCGTGTAAATATAGTTTTTCTAGAACGTTTTTACAGTCGGTGTTAAATTACTGTGTGAAATAAAAATAGAGTAAAATTTTTGAACAACAAAAGTGGTGGTTGTATGGATATTGGACAACCGAACGAGGAAACAGGATAATAATAATAACGAATAAATAAATCGAAGTGTTTTTTATTTATTTATTTTTTTCTCTTTAAATTATAAATCAAATATATTGATTCGAAAATGCGGACCATGGAAAAAATAAACGGCAGGATTGATAATGATAGTAAAACAACGGATAATTCAACGTCAGTAACGGCAGACATTCTAAATCCCTTTGTACATCGACTTGAACTCGACACGACCTACGACAAACTCAAGGTTAGAAAAATATTTTCTAATCGTTAAGAGAAAAACACCCCAAAGAAGGAAAGAAAGAAAAAAAAAAAATTTACTCACGTTCGTTTGGCGTGTAGTAAACTTATCGCAAAATTGAAAAAAAGAAAGAATTTTTCCAAAAGGTATTCTGGAGAGATAGTAAATTTGATTAAATGGAAGAAGAACAAATAAATCAGAGCAAGAACACATCAAATTACGCAATTTGGTGCGGATCAAGTTCTAATCGATTCTATACGCTCGACGAGTAAAGAGAAAGAATTTCTTTACCCTGAAACGAAAATTGAAAAACAAAAAAGAGAGTTCAGGATAAATCAAAGGTTCAAATATACGTGGAAAAATGCATATCTTTTCTATCTTCAATTCTGCGGGGTGTGTAATCATATTGTCGTGGTGTGAATGTTTCGTAGCGTGAGCGTTATTTGTACGTATCGTACGTTAGATTTAAAGTAGACGTAGAATTTGAGCTTGCTTTCTACTCTCCGTAGTTATAATATAGCATATAGGAGGATATGTGGCACCGGGAGTCGTTATATTACGGAGAAACTCTTTTCAGAGATGCGATCCGGTGTGACGAAGCCCTAGTTTTTTTTTTTTTTTTTTATTTTACCTTTTTGTTCTTTCAATTTTTATTCCAATGCAATTTGTGTTATCAACGTAATTTCTTACACGTGGCGCAGGGTGAAGTGGTAATTATATTTGTGGTCATGCACGAGTATACTCGATTCCGAAGAGCTCGTACAATTATAATCATCTACTTCTTTCATACGTATACGAACAAAGTATGGCTAATTATTATTTTTTCAATTATCTTATCGATTGTTATAACGAGTATAAACTACGTGTGATAAAGTCTGCAATTTATTGTCGGAATCTCAAGTTCCACCCGTGATAAGGATCGGTGACATTGGATTTCTAGCTTAGGGTCAGAAAAAAAATTTCAACTATAACTTGTACAAAAATTTTTTCAACAATTTTCTGTTCCCCTCAGGAATTTTGAAATCTGGTTTTTATCCCGGCTCTTTTCACATCCGTATAGAACGTTGACTTTCGAATACAATGAGAATTCGAATCGACGAAATATTATTTGTAAATGATTTTTCGACGAAAATAATAAGAAGAAAAAATGTAAAAAAGGGGGAATAAAGTTTCTCTAAAAATTCTGACGTAATCGGTCCGATTTTCGAATCTCGATAATTCTGAGTCACGTTACTGCAAGTAATATATATAATACGTATAATATGACGTCATGTGGATAAGTATTTGCAGAATTTCTACATACTTTTTTTTTCTCAATTTTCATCTCATACGTTATCATATTGATTCGGGGGTTATTAAAACGCGGTACAAGAGATGCACATGGTACATACATATGTAATGAAACTGAAAGTATTTCGATATGTAATCCGCAATATTCTCAACGTTTAACTTTTATTTTATTTCATATTATGCAACTGCCGTATACGCGGCATCGAACCTGATAACTTTTCTCGATCATGATCTATACACGGTATACAAATAAATATGCCTGCATACGCTTACTACACATTTCCACAAACCGCAAACTCAAACTCGAAAGAAAAAAAGGAAATCAAATATCTATATGATGTATTTATTGCAATTATTTTTTGTAAAGTAATTTCGATTTTCTATTCATTTTTATTTCTATGATCGAAATATGTCTGAATTCTTGATACAGAAATTACATGAGCGAAAAAACGATTAGGAGAAGAAAAGAGAACCAAGTCAATCCAACAGCTGATCCCAATCAAATGTATTTAATTAAAAAAAAAAAGAAATAGATCGGCCAATTACGAATACCGAAAAATCTATACGTTGAAAACGTTTTATAAATAATCATTTGATTAGTTGTGATTAACCACATATATATTTAGCCGCGTAAATAAATATGATGGATGAGATTGAAGATGAAAAGCGCAATCAATCGAGCTCTCCTAGCTAATTCTCCTTATTACTTTTCTATATACGATGGTTTTTACAATTATTATTTTACTTCAATTTTGCTTCTAATTCGATCAGTCTTTCTCACTAGTTTTTCCTCCATCACAAGTACACGTACGTACATAGGTGTATTTTATATAAATAATATATATTTGCACATACAAGCACGCTGACAGTCGCTGCAATCACGAAGCTGCACGTATCTTAATAATTATTAGTGTCGAACTAAATATCGGTCGTTCACTTCATGGTAGTAGCTATGTATCTATGTATATGTATTAATGGTATAATATTATTTATATACGTTAACATTCGTGCAGTAATTATGTATATACCTCTTTCATAGATGCGTACAATGATTTTTTTCTTCGTTTTTTATTTTCTTCATCTTCAATTTTGAAAAATTTATATTTTCTACCAGTCTTATAGAAAAATCGTTCCAATAATTTTTATTTATTAATTTGTTCTTTTGTTCATTAATTTTTTTTTTTTAAACCGAAGTACGCGCCAGAGAAATACCTACTTATTTTCGCACGGCAGCGGTACAATATATAATAACGGAACGAAAATTTCTAACGTTGATTATTTTTCTGTATACGATAATAGGAGTGTACGGTAAGTAGGTATATCTAACCGTGCTTAGTAATGTGAGAAGAAAAAAGACTAAAAAAAAAAACCAAAAAAAGAAAAATAGTTGTTATAACTGTTAAGTATATATGTAATATCGATTATTGATATGTTATATACGCACACGTGACGTGTACACGTACACATACATGTCTTTGCGGAAGAATAGTTCGAATATACCATAGGAGAAGAGAGAGAAAAAAAAAAAGGAATGAAAAAAGTTTGGGCCCGGAGGCTGAGAATTTTCGGTTCAGAGTCGGATCGACCGAATTATCTAGCGCGTTAATGTAGGTTAGTGAAAGAGAAGTGAAGGCACGCAGTAGTTTCGCGTATATACGTGTTTCATTATAGATGTTCGGTTCAACGATACTCGGCATATTAGCTGCGGTAGTAGTAGAAGTAGTAATTTTTTTCGTCACACAACCATCGGTAAAGTACAGCTAGAATGATCCTCATCCGGTTGATTCATTATTCGTTGTTCTTTTTTTGTTATTTCGTTGCTTTTTCTTTTTATAATTCTTCAATTTACGATAACCGTACATGATTCGCGTATACTCACAGCTGTCCGATATATACGTATATGACCTATTTATGATATAAATGAAGTTGCTTGTTTGCGGGATGATCGATGAATTTTGCAAAAAAAAAATTCTAAAAATAGCTCAACGATCTTGATAGATTTTTACCTTACTTAGCTATGTTAGATCGATTTTATTATTTTCCTTTTTTTGGAAACATGGAATATTGCCTTATTCCAGAAATTTTTTACGCGCATTATACGCATGTACAGAATGAATAGAGGTAAATATACCTAAATACACCACGTGTTATCGTATATGCGATAGAAATCGGATGGGATCAAGAAATCACTTTCTAATTGTTAGTAGTGAACGGTTTTCGCTGTACTGTAAGATATCATAGGCGCATAGGCGCCCCCGTTATTTTATGGTAAACCATAAATTGTATCTATGTAATACACGTATATAAACTGCAAGACACAATATTTTATACTATAATTTGACAAACAAACAAATTTACGAAATAATTATAGTTGAATAATTTTAGTCTCGGCAAAGCTTTTCGAAAAGGTATACCTAATAATTGTATATGGGAAAAAATTTTCGAGCCATAATTATTTTACGCCATCGAAAAGCTTTTTTATTTTTAAATACGCGTGTGCAGGAGTATCGTACAAGTTACGTTATGTATAGTATTTCTAAACTTTCATTCCTTTTATTATAAATGTCGGAAAATTTTGAAGCTCGAAGAAGCCCCAAATTTCACATAATTATTCTATGTAGTATCTGAAATCCGTCGTATGAATCCGTATAAATTCCTTTCATATATACATAATTTAAACCACTTGCAGCTTTTACATGTATATATGAACATTTACAAGACACGTTACGTTTACCTAACTCACATTGTATAATTCAATAGGGGAAGCCTCTGCAGAGGCCCGCGATCGCGCATTGGAATGGGAGAAAGATTTTTGAATTTCTTTTTCTTGTTTTTTCATCTCCAACGAAAAAAATGCGATGTAGTTATGAACTATATATCAAGGTCGGAAAGACAAAAAAAAGGAACAGAATATAATCATACCTATAGGGTATATTTCATAACGTGTAATTACTTAAAGCAATTAATAAATGCGTAGTAATTGAACTCGCGAAGGTGCAATTATATCTATTTAATTGTTACCAATTGTTACTATTTATGAATATGTATATTAATTAAACCAGTCAATGACATAGCACCGTAATGAATGTACTATAGAATTTAATGCGTTTAGAACCGATTAGCATATCGGCATTATGTGCATCACATACGTATATTATTGCATATAAACCTATGTAATAAATACCTGCATCAATTAAGGTAATTCGATCAAGGCGAATTATACGCGCGTTATGAAATTTATATTAACGTACATAAATAATTTGTGATTTTTTTTTCTCTCTACTTTTCGACATCATTTTCGTCGAGGTGAGAAGAAGAAAAAAAAAAAAAGAAAGAAGAAGTGGCGAACATAAAAAAATTGGTAATGAGACTTTTCGCGTATCGCTGCAAGGGTTCTTAAAAAACGCTCTCCTCGTCACGTACGTTTCCCTTCAATCTTTCGCTTATTCCTATTGGGCTTTTTTTATTCCTAAGGTTTTATTTTTTTTTTCTCATTCATACGTACAGCTATATATGCCATAAGCCCTGCAGTATGCGTGTATATATAATAGATGTAAAAAAAATATTTAGGTCACGAGTTATAGCAGGTCGCTCTTTTACGTACCTAGAATCCATAGGTATATACGAAATATTCCATGGTTTATAATATTAACTTATGTATTTTTATGTTTGAAACTACAGAGGATCCATTTTCCGTATACGGTGCCTAAGCTGAAGTATATTTTAAATTTCCGCACGGAATAATTACGCTCCAAGAATTATTCATATAATTTTAATAGTATTACGTATGTACGAATTCATATTTTTATCATAGATTATTATCGCTACATGAATTCTTTTGCGTAAATTTATTCGAATCAAGAGAAAAAAAACAGATAAATCAAATTTCATTTTCATTCGGTGCGGAAGTCTTCCTGTCTATAAGAATCTGATAGAAGATTCAATTTTTTTTATTATTTTGTTTCGTCTTTTTAATCGTAAAATTCTTCCGGAATCGCGCCTTGGAATTTACATAATTTTATATCTTACATACGATATCTTTTCAAGGTCTTACACCCATTTATACATATTGTTATTTAATGCGTCCTTATAATATACAAGATAATTATCTATTTTCTGTTTCAAACGATATGATGGTGCAAAAAAAAAAGGAACAGAAGTTTTATGGGTTAAAAAAATTCAACGAGGAAGGAAGGAAGGAACCTATGGGTTTTTTGGAATCAAAATGCTAATGAAAGTTTTTTTTTTGTTTAAATATTTTATTTTTCTCTTGTTTATTTGCCAGTAGAGTTATAAACATCCTATAACATATACTCCTTGACACGATTACGCGTTATAAGTACAAACTGCAACTTGAAACCGCGTCCATCACCTCGTAACAAGGTCTTCAATTATTTTTCACGTATAATTTTCTATATCTATATACCCCATGTATGCGGTTCTACAGATATAGGTATGTATAGCATGTACAAGTTATGAGTACATATACACATGGTTATGAAATGATATATGCCTGGAATGGCGAATGAGATAATTATAATATTTTTTGTACTGATGTATTTTTAAACCGGGCTGCAACATGGGAAAAATTTCTTCATAAAATTCAGCTCAAATTGTGCGCGGGGTCCATTGTTGAAGCTGAAAAAAATGTTATAAAACTTTTTATGCATCGTATAAAGTTTCATTTTACATCTATCTTTTTTGCTTCCATATATAAACGGACCACAACGTTTTAAAAATTTAAATAGAACAAAAAACAGAATATCCACATTTTTCTAAAATATTCTCATCTTGCTGTAATATTCAATTTTGAATACTGAAACAAAAAGCAAATTTTTTTTGATTTGTTGCTTGGGTAGTGCAGAAGAATAGAATTTCTTCTTCTCTTGCTACTCTTCTTTTTTTTTTACACGCATCGTGCGAATCTCGAGATGAAGAAAGAAGAATGAAAAATTGACGGAAGATTGTCGAATGATTTTTTTTTTATATCTGCAGCATTTCTAATAACTTTGATTGCACGTAATAAATATTTCATTGCAGTTGATAATCACGTTACTGCGAAAGCTTTGATTTAATCGCTAATCATAATATAAAGTGTACACCACCGCAATGTGCAGCGCAGACTCATTTTATTGTTTGTAAATTGTGAGTATAAAATAAGCGACTACTTTGTACTTATTACTTACAATTAGGAGAACGTGAACATGCCATGGGACCAATAGCAACGTGAAAGAGTTAAAGTTAAAGTTAAAGTTATGGGAGAAGGAATTATAACGGTTTCGCAAAAGCCGGTTGAACGGTACCTGCTGCTGCATCGTCATCAGATTTATACTTTTAACTATAATAAAATTGTTAAGTTTTTACTCATTTTATACTCGAATATTTTTTTTTTCACGTCCGTCACGTTTCGTTATATTATATAGACATCAATCAGATAGTAATCCATGAGTCACCATTTATACCAACTATATACTCACCCACACTACACATTGATTAACAAAAAAGTATCTCATTCACAAAATATTAAACGTATAGTAATCGATCGAAGCGAACTAATCAAGATTAGGAATACGCATGCTAATTAATTTATACGATTCATTCAAAAAGCACCATTTTTGTTTCCTCCTTTTTTTTCTCATTTGTTTATTCGTTTTATCTAGATTTAATTCGGTATAGTTTTTTTTTTTTCGATTTCTCTATTTATACAACCAGTCGGATCGCCATTTTTTTTTTTTTTATTCGTTTCTTCTATTCTCGCTACATTTTTGTTTCTTCGATTAAAATTACAAGAGCGAATGATATCGGACTCGCGTTCGTATATGATTTTGAATAAAAAACTTCCTCATTATTACAGCCAAAAACGTAGAAAAAATAAAATCGAGTGCAACGATCGTGAGAGATCCCTTTCTCGCGTGTAATAACCTCTGCGATACGAAATTGACCTTGAACTAGGTCACGCAGGTGCACAGGGAGGGGATTAACCTTGAACTTGCACTTGGCCCTGGTACAAAATTTTTAAGATGATGATGAAAAAAAAAGAAAAAAACATTTTCTCTTATATACTCGAAATCGAGATCACGTAGCGAATATAATGCGATTAATCTTTTGTTCATATTTTTTATATTCTCGTTTTTTTTTCTTTTCTTTCTCTTTTTTCGTTCGTCATACATATGTATATAAATATTATATAGCTATGTGCCATGTGTCTTGGGGATATATGTGTTTTTTATACACCAGATTTCGCTACGCCGAATTCCAATGCTTCGAATTCTAAATTCCGCTTTCTTGGCGTACCGCCATTTATTTTTTACTATCATTTTATATACGTCTTACATGAATAGGTATTTGAAAAACGATTATATATAATGCTTTACATACGGTATGTACATAATAATCGATATATATAGGTACCTAATCGAATTTCCTGCTGACCTTAGGAACGTTTAAATGAAAACCGCGAGCGCGGTTCGCTGTTACGTAATTATATGTATACATCATATAGAAAATAAATCCAGACGACAGAATGTTGAACCAAAAAAATTAAAAGAACAAAAAGGCGAAGAAAAAACTCAAGGATTTCAATAATTTTTTCGTCTGTCGCAAACTCCATTCGTTTTATTAATTTTTTTTCTCTCTAATCTTATATTGTCAACGAGTCGGAGATGACGTAGGTATCCATCATATTAAACCCTCCGTAAAATTTTTTTTTTTGTTCAAAAAACATTCCCATTTATCTTTGAACGTTTTTATTTTTTTTCGTTTTTCTTAATTTTGTTTTCAGCTGTGTCTCGAGACTTAGGCTCTTTGTTTGATCCATGAATTATTATTTATAAAGTTCTTTCATTCGAGATTATGAAAGAACGTTAAATATTATCTGTACCTATATATCCATGTGGTGGTCAAGCTATTCAGTGAAATGACCATGAGAATCCTGTCTCTGTCTTTGAACCGTTATTTTACCTGTCTTACTCTATGTGCCCATAAGGAAAAGGGCTCGAAATGAATCTGAGGGCCTTGACCTTCGATCGAATTCACTAAAATGTTAACGTGCAAGAATTGATGAATCCTCGAAGGACAATCGCGATATTAATTATTCGACACGAGCTAGTATTATGTATAAATTTTATGTATATGTATAATTGCAAATGGTGTACGAAGCGATTGTTCATTTTATGAAATTGTTCATTCCCCTAACATTTCGTTTATTTATTTATTTGTTTTTTTTCATTCTCTTCTTGCAGACAGCATTCCTGACGGTTGCTCTGTTACCCTTTCGACTGGCGGCCATTACGGCACTCGTTATAATGGCATGGCTTCTCGCGTGCTTGGGGCTTCATGGACTGACAGAAGATGATCTTCGAAGAGCTCCCCTCACCGGATGGAGGCGGTAAAAAGCAAAAAAAAAATCTTTCCCTTACTAAAACATATAAACCTACTTGTTTTTTGTATCCCCCTCCAGTTCAGAAAGTATAATATTATACGTTCATTTAATTATTGAAAAAAAAAAAAAAGAACACACACAACAGCAACAATTATAATAATAATTGTTTAACAGAGAAGTAAAAGAAAAAGAAAACAAAAAAAAACTACAAAGTTCTAAACGTACACATGTAATATTTACACGACACAAACAATTTTATATCACATGGGTTTTATATTATAAATATGTACACGAAAGCTTCTTTAACAATTATTATGTAATGATATTATTATATATATGCTTGAAAAATTTTTCATTAATATTCTCGCATGTGCATGTCGCGGGTAGATTTATTTCTGGTTTGCTTATAGAAAAAAGTTTTTTGACTAACACAAGTTTTTTCAAATTGTATTATATATAGTTTTGAAATTCCTTGGATTCGATGGGGATAAGCTTCTAGATTTATATAACATGTAATGTTTGCAGATTTTCCCTTTTTTTGTTTTTGGATCTCGTAAGAGATCCTCTCATTATGATTTTTGACCCGTTTCTTTTTTTTTGTGTTCTTTAAAATCGACTACATATCCTGCAGTCTCCTCAACCGGTTATCTCAACTTATATAGGTATGTAATGTAAGGCGGATTTGAAAACTGGCTTATAGCATATGCCGTGTTCGGATCACACCGGATAACTTTCACCGTCGTTGGTTGAATCGACTCGCGGTTCCGTTTTTTTCTTCATCAAATTTACAGTAATAAATATTATTGACTAAATTGAAACGAAACAACATCAATTTTATTATATCCTAGTAATTTTATTCTCTTTTATTTCAGTTTAATGTGGATATTGTGTCGTTCTCGGAATCATGAATAAAATTTCATTTACCTATATTCTATAAGATAACATATTTTGGCATATTATCGCGCTGTGCATCGATTCAGACGCGTCTAGTTTTACGTACGTGTTTAAACAATTTTCCACGCGTCTAAACGATCCGTCGAGTTGGGTTTATGCCAAACGCGTTATAACCTAATCTAGGCTACTTTTATCTAGACGTCGACGTCGACGCCATTTAGTCTCGTATTTCAACTCGTTGTTTACTGCACACATATAGATCCTGATCTGCCTGAGTAATGAATAACTTTTCTGATTGAATTTCATCTTTCTTTCTTCGCGATCGTCATCCAGTTAATTTGGGTACTTTTGTGCTTTGTATCTCCTTGCCATATATTTTCTGCTTTCTTCTGTTTTCAGATTCCTAATATATATTTTTTTTTCATTAATCCATTTCTACATACCATAAAAATATCACCATCGACATAATAAGTAGAGCTCGACAATTAGGCATCAGTTTTTGAATTTGAAGGCAATTTATTTAATTTTTTAATCATTGACCGAATTATCGCGACTCCTATAGCGTGCCCGAAGGGCTCATTCTGAGCTAGCTGTTCATGTAAAACGTCATACGAATACCGTAAAGTTCAAACACACCTCACCTCATTAGTCGTTAAATGTATGCGTATATATAAAGTATTCGTACCTACCCATGTGTACCTCACACATTACAGTGCACGAGCTGCAAGAATTTTCACTAAAATTATATGTATATATTTATATATCTAATGAAAATTTGATTTTTATTCTTTGTTTCTTTCAATGATCTTTTCAATTATTTATGAGACGCCTCTCTTTACATTTTTAGTTACGACCCGAAAATTTTGACTAAAAAAAAATTCACAAGTAAATATGAATGGATGAAAAAAAAATCTCAACAGCGGACTCAGCAATTATATATAGGTATATAATAATTAATATGTGAATTGAAGATGCGCAAGTCAGGTACATAGCTGTACAAGTAATAATATCATACACACACCATACTTATAGCTATAGCATTATTCTAATTCGTAGTTCAAATATTGCGTACACTCGTCATTAGAAACTTGCTGTATTGTATGGTAGGACCGGAGACGCAGAATATTGCGGTTTAGAAATTTTGGAATAATTCATTTTTGTTCATTCTTTGTGTCAGACACAGAAGGAAGAAACTAGTGCAACTGAATTGAGATAAGAGAATCGAAGAAGCGCGATCAATTCCGTTTTTCAACTGCAGTAAAAAATTGAAGGAAAAGTAGCATGAAAAAAAATTTGACAATTTTTATAGATTGGTATTGTTAACGTGTTCAAAATACCCGCTTCGAAATTAAACGTGATTTGTTCAAGTTTTTTTTTTTTTTTTTTATCTCAAACGATCCTTTCGATCTCTACGAAACCTTTCGGCAATTAAGTTAAACGAATGCTTCGATTTTCCAAAATGAAGAAAAAACTAAATGACGATCATCTGATGTACCAACCTCTTTAATTAATAACAGAGAGCTCCGTATTCTGATCTGCTGGATTATGAGAGCGTTGTTCGTCTGCGGAGGTTTTCATCATTTGAAGGTGAAAGGTCAGAGAGCACCTGCGAAGGATGCTCCAGTTTTGGCTCTGGCTCCTCATTCTAGTTTCTTCGATGCCCTAACCGTCGTCCATCTCGAAGGCCCTAGCGTCGTTGCCAAAGCGGAAACAAGCCGAATACCATTTTTCGGAAGTACGTCGATGGTTTTACTATCATTACTAATCATTATTTATCGATCGATAATAATCACTAGAATTTATTGCGCAAAAATTATCATTCATAATAATATCTATACACATATCATACATAAATGTGTGCGCAAAAATTTAAATTATATACACGTTCCGTCGTCCTTGACGCATATTAGCGATATATTCTGCGATTAGATAACTTCCGTAAATTTAAATTAGTATTTTCGGAGACGTTAAAAAAAAAAAAACCAAATACTTTCAATTTGCGAACGTGAAAAATTCTTTTTTTACTCACATATGTATCATTTGCACATACGCGTATCATGATCGTGTGTCAATTGATTCGACAAATTTTTTTGTTACGTGATAATATATGCACGTATAATTGCGCGAAAAAAAAACTTCTGAATTTTTTTTCTCTTCTATATCCTACGTGCGCGTAAATCACACGAAAAACTACTTATTGTTTGTTTAAGTTATATAATTGTACATTATAGTTTTATTCGATTAATCCCATCTTTTTTTCTCTTCTTTTATTCTTCTTTTTTCTCAATCGAAAAATCGCACATTTTATATTTCACCCTCGAGCGCAGTCTAATATACATTTATCACTAGAAAAAAAGGAAAAAAAAAAGGAAAAAAAAAAATCATTGAATATCTGCACTAATCAAACTATACTATTTGTCCTATGCTATTTTTCACCGTTATACATATATGAAATTCCAGACAAAAAAAATATACCAAAATGGAATTCGAAGGAAAACATATTTTCATTACATTTATCATGTGGTGAATGCGGTGATCGTGGGGATCTATATTGTAAAATTTGTGAACAGGAAAAAAATGAACAAGAATAAGTAAATAATTTAAAACTATCATGAATTTTGTAACATAATTATTTAAACAATACAAAATTATTAATCGTTGGGCTTGGTACACAATCTAACACCTGTTATGGGAAAATAGATACACTGCACTTTTGAAAAAAAAAAAAAAAGTAAAAGAAAACTGAATGGTTTGAATAGAACAAAGTTTTTTATATACACATATTTATTTATTTATTTCATCTGGGCTATATACGTATAATATTGAGAGTTAAAAACCGAAAGGTCGTAATCCACAAAAATTTACAGATATTAAGCTGCTATGAAAGCACAAATGAAAAATCTAAAAAAAAATTATCAGAGTAATTTGAATATGAAATGAGGTTGCGAAACAGAGAAAAAAAAACTCGTCTAAAATATTTTTATTGAAAAATTATTATTTATTTCTGGTGTAAAATTTATTGAACATAAAAAATGGCGTGGATTACGTCCTCCCGATTTTTAACTCTCTGTACGTATTTCAATTTCGCTAATGGGTTTCTGTCACACATATTTTTTCTTTCTTTTAATTATAAATACTCGCATTTAATACACCTGTACACACGCATATGACCATTTACACACAATATATGATATGATAAATAATGTATTGCACAATTCATATATAAGTTCAAAAGAGCAAGAATTGAGAAATTGAGGGAGAACAAAAATTGCATAGAGAAAAACAATAAAAAAAAACCCCAAAGAAAATCGAGAAAAGAAAAAAAAAAAACTATCAATGAAATTGAATTGCAACCAGCAGAAAAATAATTCCCTGGCTGTGCTTCCTGGGTCGTCTGACTTACCAAGCTGGAGGGATGAGGATCGTAGTAAGAGGAAAACAAGCGTCGAGGAACGAAGCTCCAATTTTGGTCGTCGCACCTCATTCGACATTTATTGATGGGGGAATCGTTTACGTCACCGGATTTCCATCAATTATTGTACGAAGGGAGTCCGGACTGAATCCTTTCATCGGAAGTACGTCCATTCTGTTGCAAAAATAACAAAAAAACCTCATCACATTCTCTACCCCTTTTAGAAAATAAATGACAAATCAAAACGCCAACGAATTGAATCGAATAATCGAACCTCTAGATGAACGTTTCTATTTTTTTTTTTTTGCTAATATTCTTCCTAGAGTAACTATAGTTCTTCTTTTTGGCGGTACCTAGTCAAATTCTTTTTTTACATTGTTTCCCCGTATCGGTTACCATTTTTTAATTCGTTCCATAGGATTCTCGCGGATATCCGTTCGCAATTTCTGTCGGTTGTTTATTTGGTATATAGGTACTGCTTCCTTATGTATATATATATACCTACGTATCTATACGCGAAATAGCTTGCGACTATTTAGTATGGATACCTATCCGCGTTCCTTTTTGCGGATGTGGAAGTCTACCCATATATATACATTTATTTATTTGTATAATGTATATTTAAAGAAGTCAAGTTCCTTTCACCGCTGCATCTATACAATTTCCTATAAATATATAAGGCCCATTCTACTACGATAATACCTACGACCCATATCCGGAGGGATTTGAATAATTTAAAACGCGTCCTTTTGTTCGTTCGTTTTTTTCATTTTGTTATAACTTTTTTTTTATCTGGTTATTTCTTCGTTTTTTTTTCTCATACCTAATTCAAAATTAATCGATGAGCATATGACCGCGCGCGTCTGTAACAATTTCGAGTATAGGTCGACTCATAATTAACTATCGAGTAATTCGTACAGGTGAACGGAAGATGAATGAAAAATAAAAGAAAAAAAAGTGAATGTGAAGAGTTAAAAATGTTTTCACTTATTAGTTTGTTTTATTTTGTCTTTCCTTTGAATAATTTTGACTGCACAGAGATGTTCGTTATATCTTGAAACAAAAAATTAGAATTCACATAAAGATGCATTGATTCGAATGAAAGTAAAATCTTTTGATATGATTACATAATTGATATTGAAAATTGGAAAAATTTAATGTAACTATCCTTTTCTTTTATTTTATTTTTTTCTTTAGTTCTTTATTTATTTATCGTTCATTCTTTCGCCGTGATTATATACCTAACGTTTCAGAATAACGTGAATAAATGAGAAATTTTTTTTTTAAAAAAAGCGGCAGTGGAGGGAATTCTACTATGGTACACATATAAATAAATGAGAGGACTTTCACTCGCATGCGCTCATATCGTTAAAAGAAATTAATTTTTTCAATTTTTTTTTTATTTAAAAAAAAATCTTATTACGTACCTCGGGGCAGTTGTTTATGCGTACATGTAATAGCTGGTAATATTTATCGACGCCATATGCAATAATGTACAGGGTGATTTTTATTTTAAAAACCAATAAATTTCTTTTTTTCTCTCGTTTGCCTCAAATTATTGATGGATAAAAAAATTAAACAGATATGAAGGAATTTAATTTAATGTCTATACGGAGAATATTAAAGTTGTATTTCATCACTTACATTATACTCATGAAAACTTGTAAAAAAAAAAAAGGAAAGAGAAAATGAAAAATTCCTTTGTTAATCAAACTCGCATGACGATAATTGTGAACAATTTTGGAAAAGTACTCGAATTCTTTTTCTTCTTTTTATGTTTCTGAATATCTGAAAACTTTTTTCAATGATAGTCACCCTGTACATGTTTCAAAAAACTTGATAAAGAAAAAAAGAAAAAAATCGTGGACGGAATGATGATCTACAATGATTTATTGCACTTGTATATTATACCTTGGGCTGTATAGGTATACCAACTTCCTAACAGGAAATCGACGGCGATCATTTTTATCGGTATTCTAATTGAACGACAAAAGTGAAACTCATAGTGGAATATACGTGTATAATGTATATGTATATAAATATAAGGTGTATAATATTTTATTCATACACGTCTACCTATATATTTATATACCTATATACATGCGTACGTATACATTAGCAGAGAAATAGCAAAGAGCAAATACATATATATATATCTGTAGATATTAATAAAAATTATAATAATTACAATAATAATATTGAATATCAGATTGCGCTCGTCGCGGAATTTTCCATAATATCGTGTATATATTTTATGCTACCTCCGATTTCGCGTGGTTATTCAACGATTGCAGACATATTTATTGATGTATGGAAGAAAAAACAAACATTTTAGATAATTGTTTTATCGAATGATTCGAATAAAAATTATGAATTTGTTTATTCATTTTTGTTTCCCCAATTAATTCACGACAGAGCTCATCAACTACACGCAACCTGTGTACGTTTGGAGGGAAGATCCTAATTCCAGACAAAATACCATCAAAGAAATAATTGAACGAGCAACTTCCAAAGAAGATTGGCCACAGGTGATTACTTAATTGAAATTGATTTTCTGAGCATTGTTTTTTTTTACTTTTTCCGCATTTTTTTATATAGGTCATGATATTTCCCGAAGGAACCTGCACTAATCGTTCATGTCTGATCACCTTCAAATCCGGTGCTTTTTATCCCGGTGTCCCCATTCAACCAGTTTGCATCAGGTATCCGAATAAATTGGACACGGTTACCTGGACGTGGGAAGGACCCGGGGCGTGAGTTTTTTTTTTTATTCTTTTAAATTATTTATTCATTTATTTTCGATTATAACATCTCCTTTAATTTCTTTTACATCTCATGATAATGTATCAGTGCAGGTATACATACATATAGCATTGCGACGATCGCTTTCTGAATTAAATAACCTGTTGATATTTTTTATAATAACTTCTTCTTTTTTCTTTTCATTTTTCCTTCACAGATTGAAATTATTGTGGTTAACTTTAACGCAGTTGAATAGCAGCTGTGAAATCGAGTTCCTACCAGTTTACAAACCTAGCGAAGCTGAAAAATCTGACCCAAAATTATACGCGAACAACGTCAGGAGGTTAATGGCCAGGTATAATGATGAATGATATTTTTTGCTTACTCGTAGTATAGAGTTGACAATGACGATATAATCGTTCGTATTACAACGAATTTTCTTTTCTCTTATTTCATTCGGTTTTTTTTTTTCTTCTTGTGCTTTTATTTCTCAGGGCGTTGCAGATACCAGTTTCGGATTACACGTACGATGATTGCAGAATAATCAGCAAGGCTCATCAATTAAATTTAAAACATGTTTCTACTATCATCGAAGCTCATAAGCTTCGTTATAAACTTGGGTAAAAACAAATGAAATAATTTCTAATCAATTAATTAATGAATATCGTGATAATTAAAAATTCTATTCACGCGGATTGATGATTCTGGTAAAATTGCATATTTTTGCAGCTTGTTGCAAGCGAGTACGGAAGAAAATTTGGTCAACGGTAGAACTGAAAGGTTAAACGAGATCGTCGACCTACATAAATTTTCACAGATTCTCAGGCTGGATGAAAAAGATTCAGCGACGAAGCAGTTGTTCCACATACACGACTGGGTCAGTATATAGCATTTATATCCAAGTCTTCGGGAAATTTTAATTCGTGTAGATTTGATCGTTGATTCTTTTTTCTTTTTTTTTTTAATTATCTGTTGCAGAATCGATGCGGTAAAATTGATCTAGAAGAATACATTTTCACAGTATTAGTAATAGCGAAGGCAGATTCGGTTGAAGAGATGATCAGACTGGCGTTTAAGGTAAAATGAAGAGTAATAAAAATGATGGACCTTTTTTTTTAAGAAACATCTATTTGTGATACTCAATTTTTCAGCTGTGTGTTCCGACTGGTAGCGATTCGGTCGATGCTAAAACCCTCCGTAGAATTCTTTTCTTGTGTCTTCACCTACAGCCCGAAGAATCGGATAGGATTTTCAGAGATTCTTTGACGATAGAAACGAACGAAGTTAAACTGGGTGAGTTCAACGCGATGGTGAATGAATGTTGGGTGTTCTTTCGAAATGTATGTTTTTTTTTCTGTCACATGTTTTTCAGACGACCTCATAGAAGTTCTTGGCAAAAGAACCGAATTCGCTCATCTGTTCGCAACGAATTCCGATGAAAGGCGAAAGAAATCAATTTGAGAATACACAAATATTTTATTAACGTTGAAGATTTTCAATAACCAAAATGAAGAAGCTGCTCAGCTCTTAAATGTAAAGTAAATGGAACTAAATCTATAAATCAGTTCGGTTTTTTTCGAAGTCGAGAAAAAAAATGAAAAACGAAAAATGCCATTGAACACATTTCTTCGGCGTTAAAGGGGCCAAAAGGCTAACGAAAAATTTACTTCGTAACGATATCACGGCGGTTCTAATCTACGATTTAGGGAAAGCGTTCTTTTCTCCCCCTCATCGCATGTATTATATGAATATTTTCAGAAAAGATAGATTTTTCATCTGTAAATAGTGTGCAAAATAGTTATTGTTATTATTATACATTCAATTAATTTTCGCGTCTTAGTTATAGTTCTAACTTTTTTTTTTTCCTCGTTCTTCACATAAATGCAATAAATTAAGGGTACCAAAATTAAGCCCATCCAGTCCTATCTGAAGGCATCATCCCTACTCCAGAATCTAAGGTACAATTATATAATATATTAATATAAATTTATAAAGACAAAATGAATAGGAATGAAAAATAATATACTTACATATTATTACTGTAGATTTTTTGACTGCTATAATATGCGATAATTATACATATATAAATATATTTATTTTATAGACATTGTGGATAAAAAAAAAAAAGAAGAAATTTGATTAATAAAATACATTAATATATGATATAGATTCTTATATAAATTATATGATGTGTCCGGAAAATAAGCCCTTTGACTCAACATTTTTGTTTTTTCATCAATTTATTTTGCGTACATGTATGTAAATATATTTATTTCGAATTGCAGGTAAACAAGATAATGTCAATTCGTCGTTAAAACTACATAGGTATATGATATAAAGAATTTATCTACAAATACGTTATCTTTAAGAAATAATTTTTATTTTATTTTATTCATTCATACCTATATACATAACACGTGTACATGGATATTTTAATTGTTCATTGATTGATCAAATTTACATTCCACATTGTAAAGGAAAGGTATTAACAACACAAAAAAGAGAGAGAGACTTCGAATGAGCATCTGACGATTTACTTTTGGGGGTACGTTCTTTTAATGTTATTCGAGATGATGAAGAAAAACAATAATTACATACGAATAACATTCTTTATACATATATTTATATAATATGGTACATACATGGATAATTATTGAATTACAATTAGAGATTTATGAAAAAATACCGCGATTTCTTTCAGTCAGCTTGATATGATGAAAGTGAATCTAATTATTTAATTAATAAATTCCTTTCATATAGTATACATAATATTCGATATTCTTATGTATATTAAATACATGTATATATTATATGAAATCTTTTTTTTTCTTCCAATTCTCTGCACCGAAGTTGTCATGTAAATACGTGTAAATGATTTATAAATATATTTGTCAATTAGAATGACCTAGCGACCGTTACGAAGCAATGAAGTATCACGGTCGATAAAATAGAGAGAAGAAATCGGATAGAATTGGGTTCGGCCGATAATCACATAGGTAATAAGAACCAAATTCCAGTTCACTTCTCTTCTGACCGTCATCGTGCGAAGACGTATCACGATTCCGAACGTCAGAAATGAAGTAAGTTGTTTACGTTATTTGATAACTTTTGGGAGAATAACCCAATTATTGATCTATTCATTTATTTATTTATTTGTCGGCTGAAGAAGTTATGGATGTCTATTTTTCGCGTCTTTATTTTTATGTACATGGTAAAACCAACATTATAGATCGCTCGTCTAACTTCATTTTACTATCCTGCTCGTGACTATTTAATTTTTATTGTTCATATAAACGAATAAGATAATAATCAATTGTAAATATTAAGCGGCTTTTAAGTTCTGAATTGCCTTCAAATTGATCACAATACTGAGCTCAATGGTGAACTTTAGATTTTACAGTAATCACAACCAGTTATAATTCACGCATCGTTTCTTACTTTCGCATCACATGTTATCATATCAATTAAAAGATATTCCTATCTCCGCAATGATTATTACAATTATTAGTACAATTATAATTATTTTTTTTTTTTGTCAAGATATACTTAGTATCATCATTTTTCATAGATATCTAGATTATTAATTTTTTGTTCTCTCAACTTTAATTTTTATATATACAATAAAACTCCGTTTAGGAATTACAATTTTAGGAAGGCACGTCAGTGCATACGTTACGATATATACCCAATCATTTTTCAGTTCAATATTAATAATATATTATGTACAATTCTCCCTTCCCCTTGTCAAAATAGAAATGAAATAATAATAATATTGATAAGATAAATTAGAATAAACCTCGAACCATAAAGAATAAATTTCATTCTTCGATTTTTATTTAGCAAAAAAAAAAAAAAAATTCTATTAACGTGCAATGTTCAGATCCATTTTTCGATACTACTACATGAATTGTAGCATAAAATTTAGATTCAATTATTCAAACGAGACTCACTTTTTACGAAATATATTAGCCATACTAGGCGCGTTTGTTTTCTGATGAAATATTTTGCTCATTCTTTGTCGCATGTCTTCGACTCCTTGACCGACGTTTACGTTTACATTAGCCATGGACAGGGAAAGTCCTGAACTCGTTGAAGCTGATCTGTAACATACAGAAACAAACGAATTTTATATTGATAAAATGTCAAAATACATTTTTGAGGGAAAGTTTCCGAGATGGCAAAATTCTCACCGTTCCAAGGCCTTCGGAGGTTCTTGTCTAGATTCAGCTTCCTTCAGTAACGAATGGACTAAATCTTTATGCTGAGGTGTTGTCTGATTAACTAAAGCTTCGAGGTATCTGAGTCCAGGTAAAAGAACGCCAGTGATGCACTGACTGCTTAGCGGACAATAAACTAAGACAGAATATGCCTCAACAAGGGAATTTGCAAGATCTAGTTTTCTACCCTGTTGAAGAGCCGAGGCTGTTATACCAGCCAGCTGCGTGGCAATTACTGAAATTCGAAAGATTTAATCAATAAATCGAAACGAAAATCATAAATCATCTAAGCTCTGAGTAAAGAGTAATTTACTCACCATCCTCTACGTAATGTTTAGGGCAATTCGGCGCAATACTTGAGAGAGCTGTGACCAAGGGGACAGCTAATGATGAAGGAACGCCCTGCGGTTCTCTAGCAATTGTTTCAAGTGTCAATCTTGCTTTGTCTCTCGCTTCTTTAGCACCACACTCCGTAACGAGGCGCGCAAGGGCAGGGATTGCCGCGGCTTTAACAGTTCTGATAACACAGGGTAATTATGAAGCAATTATTAGCGTTTTATTCGTTCATTGTTTTGGTTGATGAAAAATTGTTGCAAACAATGACTTACATGTTCGAGTCACTGGCGAGTGTTACTAAGGCTGGTGCCACTTTAGTGTTGGCAAGATGATCAGAAATATGGGCTGTCAAAGCGCTAAATAAAACGGCGGTTGCACATCTGACTGTCGATCTTTGATGAACAACCCCTGCGACAGGATGAGATTAAAGTTAGATACATATCGTGATTATTTTTGATTGTGAATGTTAAAAAGGGCTGCTTACCCTCCCAGAGAGCATTAAGAACGTGTTTTTGCATATGATTTTGGTTGCATAGTCTGATAACCGCCATTTGTAGGATCTGACTGTTAACACCGCTCATAGCAAAGGCCACGATGAACTGATTCAAAGACTTCGTTACTTCGATAGGGTCTAATGTAGAGAGCAAAGTTAGGTACACTGGGATCAACGTAAGACTTAGAGTTCCTCGATCGGGGGATAACTTTATTAACTGTTCTTCAAGTTCAGATAATTCGATAGCGAAGATTGGCTGAATCTAAACAAAAATATGATTGAATTTTAATCGCTTCGTTGTTTGAGCTGTAAAAAAATATTCACCTTCAATATAGTGACGTGTCTGCCGAAACCACAACACATGGAATGTATGTACGTGATGAATGAGTTCAGAATAGATTCCTGGGTTACGTTTAACGATTTCATCATGTCTATAATTTCCGGTAATCTGTATAAGGAAGACATAAATTCAGTAATCGATCTTGGTGAAATACAGCAGTTGAATGAACAATACTATAAACTAGATGAAACAAGCAGTTTCTCACAGTTTTTCAGTTAGCCAATCTAATTCTTGCCAAGAATCGTTTTCCCATGTATTGGCAAAGAAAGTATGTAGCATCGTTGAGACGTCGATATCTCCTTGGTAAAATACTTTTGGGTCTATCATCGGAAAACGGCAGAGTTCAGTGAACTCTGACGCTGTGTGAGAAAATATGTTAATTATTATACCAGTAATTCAGATACTCTCATCGGAAATCCGATTAATCTACTAACGTAACTCTGAAGGTATTTCTTCCTGGATTAGTGCCTTGACGTTTTCGTTGTCAGCTACACAGACAATGGTATGCGGCAGCAGACATTGTAAGACATCGATAGATGCTACAACTCTATCTCTATCAGAATTTTCTTTGTTCTGTAGATTTTGATGGTGAGATGGCTTTAGTTGAGTCCGCAATTTTGATAAAATTCTAGGGAGTAAGTGAGACTGTAGTCTTTTCAGGGAAAGCGCCCACTGTGCCATTACTGGCACTAAAAATTTAGCCGCAGTTTCCACTACTGAAGATGACGAGTCATCAAAAGCAGTTAGCGTCAGTTCTTCGCACTGAATAATTAAGGTGGTAATCAGGAGATTGACATAATTATTCTTAGATATCAATAAAAAAATAAAAAATCACTTACCTGGAAATATTTATCTGGGTCATCCATCAGCGCAACTAGTAACGCCAGACTTTTCACAACGGCAGCTCTGACAACAGATTCTTTGTCTTCGAGAAGCATTTGTTGGAGCATAGATAGCATAAGAGAATTTCTAGTTGCACTTGAGATATGCGGAGCTAAAACCGAGCAGCATTCTGCAACTAACAATCTACGTTCAAGGTTCTTGTGCTGACTCTGCTCCCAACACTGGCCCAAAACCTCTCCGCTCTCTATGGAGCCCGTAGAATATTTCGTCATAGCAACCAGACCTTTAAAAAAAGATCAAAGATTAAGGACCAGTTTCAAATTATATGTGAAGTACGAAGATTTCAAATGCTACATGACTCACCGGCCAAGATCATGAGTCTTTCTTCTTCTTGAGGTCGTTTTTTCAGATTGAACAACAACTGCAGCAATTTTTCCCTCTCACGGGGACTAGAGTGCAATTGCACAGCGCTAAGTATCAACGGAATCATTTCTTCGCGTTTATTTAGTATCACATTAGGAATTATTCTGGGTAATGAATACGACAATATCTGCACAAGATTATCTTGAGTTACTCCGTCCTTCAAAGGATCTTCAATGAAGGCTGTTGCTGGATTGGATGTATCGACAATACAGTGAGTCATGACTTCGTTTTCAAAATGTGGAGGTAGAATTCTGGTAAACGAATGCGAAGTTGATATCTTTTTTTTTTTCTCTTTCTTAGTCTAAATGTTGGAACAAGAATAATCTTCTTACCGGTTAGAGGAATCACAGGGATCGGGTGGTGGCTTGGTTACATCTGGTCTCGGGAATTGAAGTGTTGTCCATTCGCGATCCCCTGGATCAGTTTCGTTGAGACTTGTGACGATTGACGTACTGTCATCTCCGCCGGGCTCTTGAGTCACATTGGATATATCCTGGGGCATTGACTCGAGTATTTCAAACTTCTCAGGTGTCGACGAATTAGAATTTATAGTCTGAATCGTCCCTGTACTACCCTGAAAGTTTAAATGTAGGATAAGCAACAACTCACAAAATAGCAATGTTTTCCACCAACCTTTGCTTCTCCATGTGTCAAATTAGTTTCGCTAGCCAAGAGCCTTTCTAAATCAGATTTCTCCTGTTCTAAAGTAGCTTTCTCTTCTTTTAGTTGATTTATCTCAGATATCTATGAAAAAATTAATATCATACATAGTATCAGATAATGCAAAGCTCAGAAAACAACTAGATAAATGTTTTCCTAAGTTTTTTAATTGGAGGCTCACCATTTCTGCAAACTCCATTTCTTTTTCTTCAGCGATTGATTTGTCTAGAATTTCAGTCTGCACACCAATGGCAACGGAGGGTGGTTTGTCATGCCCATTGGCTTTCATGAACTCTCTATATATTTGCAGTAGTTCTGCAGGTTTGGAGATATTTAATCCTACATCGTCCCAGTCCTCAAAATCTTGGTTATCATTCTCATCACTAAAAGTGATCGAAGTGAGCTTGTAAGAATGAGCAAGAAGGTATTCATTGACCAGGTAATTCAATGCCCTTTGCTCGTGAGGTTTGATGGGAGAACTGGTTATCATATGTTTCTCCAAGCCTAGGTCAGGTGTTGTGACTTCAGACTCTTTGGTACAAAAAATTGCACAGTTAGAATAAGAATTTGATTCATCTTACTTCGAGAATTCAAGTTGATCACCTGTAGCTACCGTGAGATTAGCTCTCAAGGCTGAAATATTTTCTCTAGCTTTCCTGAGTTCAAATTCAAGAACTGCCACACGCTCATCTACTCCACCTCCATCCTCTGAATACCTGGTCATGTCCAAAGAATCCAGTGTTGCTTGACTAAGTGATCTGGCTAGAGGGTGAAAGCAGTTTCAGTAACATTACCTGCCAAATAGGTAATCTGGATATCATGTAATGAGGTTATCCTTACGCATTGAGACATAGGGGTCAGGCTTGATATTCTGTGTCTCAAAATTTCCAGGGTTTGAAAAGTAGTCCCTGAGG
This sequence comes from Athalia cordata, assembly GCA_963932425.1. Lineage (NCBI taxonomy): Eukaryota > Metazoa > Arthropoda > Insecta > Hymenoptera > Athaliidae > Athalia > Athalia cordata. Next base: position 7,800,815 of record OZ010627.1, read on the forward strand.
ATCGGCAGCTCTCTTCCTGCTTCGCATAATTCGGCGTGTAGTTCCAAAGCGGTAAGCAACAGTCTTTCATTAAGTAACTTGTTTGCGATATCGATGTATGATATATGAGTAGTCGAGGTGATCTGGGAATCCTCTTCTGCGGTGATAGTTGATAATAAATAGAAAAGGAATTTGCTGAATTTGATTAGATTTACATATGATCTATGAAATCTACTAACCTTTCCCGGGATCAACCGTATTTGTGCCGAAGATATCCTTAACCTGATCAATGGGCTCAGCCATTTTTTTAGCAGGTTATAATTCATCAGTTCCAATCGTCATGTGATCATATCTTTTTACGGAATAGAAACAAGGACGAATGAGTAATTAATTCTCAAACAGCATTGCGCTATATACATAAGGCAATCGCCACAAGTATTTCGATATCCGTGACACTTCGTGATATGCACTGATGACAACAAAGCCATGTTACCTGTGCTTTATCATTTTTGTGGAAGCACGAACGCAACGCTACGTCTGTTGCGCGTAGACCACTACTGCCACTAGGGCACTAGGCACGCCTAAACGAACTGTCTTTTGCGAACTGGTTATGCCGTGGAGAATAAAAAAAAATTGCGATGGATTTGAATTGACATCGCCAAATATCTAACTAAATTAATCTAAAATTAAAACTTATTGAAGTGTCTCAATTATTTCGCATTCTATACTATTTCAGATAATGTTTTTTTATTGGAAGTGTAGTATGGTAGTATCAAAGCGATAACGGTCGGCAGGTTGAATATTATCGAGTACCCCAGAGATAATATATTCACATTGCATCGTAGAAGGGGAGTAAAAGGTAGTACCATTGCGAATAGCACTACCTATCTATACACAATGGTAGTACTACGCATAGTGGAAGGAGTATTCGTAGTAAACGCTGATTGGCTACTGTTGCTCATTCAACAATGCATTTAAGTATGAGGGTGTGTCGTGGGTTGCTCGTGATATTCCTGCGCGAGAGTGGTTAATTTTCAAAAACTCATTATTACTTTTTGAAAAGTTAACTGAAACGAATGGAATGAAAACCAAATTGAAGCTTGCACCTTCTGCTTTCAGACACGTACGAATAAAACAAGTATTTTCCTTCTTGTTCCCCTATATAAACCCCATCGAGATATTCATGATTTATCACTTTTCAGATTGATAAATTGGCGATAACTTGATCAAGTTGATAGATAATTCAATTTGGCTTTCAGATTCGGATTTCTCAGATCTAAATACATTAGAATACCATAGGAAACTCGATAAAAAAAATAGTCGATTTTCGGCCCAAATTTTCAAAAAAAACAAAGGCTATAGGCTTAGGATTTTCTCGATTTTGGGGCGAAAAATGAAGTATTTTTAAAATCGTTTGTAGGACGCTTATCTTACGTATTTTTGCGTCAGGAATACGAAGTCGCCGGGTAAATTGAGCTTAAAGTAATATTTTCCGAGATAATTCCATTCTTCCGCAGCTGCAATTTACTTTTATCATGTATACTCACCTCTGATTTTTTTTATTTTTTCAGGAGACAATCGAGCAGCCCACGGAGTACTTGAGTCTCTCATCGGGATGAAGGACTATCCTCGGAGCATCTTCAAAGTCAATCATCATATGTTCGAAGTAGATAATTGGTATAACTAAGTGATGATATGCATATGATCGTTCTGTATACGTTATTGTTTCTTTTTATGAACTATAAAATTAATAATCTGATGTTAATAGAAATAGAAGTATTGTATACACTATTATAACTCATCATCATGGTATAGGAATAAATGTATCTGTAAAAATGAATTAATAATAGGTATTACAATGTCCTAATATGTATTTTTGACCGTTAATTTTTTAATAAACATTAACTACAATGAATACACGATTGTTCATTTACTATCAATTGTACCCCTGCACACCTCATTCACTGAGATTCGTTGGTGGCAAAATACATCCATCGTATCGTACATGATATCATACATCATCACATGCATGCTCACAATATGGCACGGAGATCTGAAAACTGATCGGAAATTTTTCTTTTTTCTTTTTCTTTCTCGTTTTAGTCATTAACTTATGAATAATTCATTATTGATCAAATTACAAACTAAAAATTCAGGGGATAACTGCTTGATTAATATTGGTCAATTGAAAAAGTTTATCCGAGTTCGGAGCATGAGGTTAAAATCTGATCGATCGCAATCTTGAAACGGTCAATTACGGACGTGTAATTCCGTATTTGGTCCTCGGAGCATCTTGCATTATATGTAGATCCTTCTTTATGGCAACGGCAGTACGGCCGCAGCAACCGAAGCGGCGACATCAGCAGCGACATCGGGAGCAGCGCGTAGATCCTTGGAGAACAGAGAGGCGAGACAGAGACAGACGAAGGTATTATGACTTACACGCAAAGATCAGTACGCAGTTGCTATTGCGCCACAGTTCTCTATTTTGATTAAACTTCTTCGATCGCGTTGCGAACAAACACCAAAGAAAAATCTTCCGAATCTTTCACTTGTTGAGTTCGCTTTCCAGTCTTATGAAAATAATAGTTCGGGAAGAAGTGTTCGGTTTATTCTAGATATTTGGAATAAGTGCTAGATGAACACCAACTATTAAAAGAGCTCCTCTATCATTGGAAATTTCATGAGTTTCGTAGCTTGAACATTTTTTTTATGAGCTGTGACAAGCCGTGTTCTTACCATCCTTTTCCAGTGGTCCCGATCGGTCCTCTTTTCGACCGGTAGAATTTTGGGTGAAGGTAATACGACATGAACGCAGAATTTTGATAGACTTTGAATAATGATTCGAACCGTTGGTGAGAACAATCAAGATCCTTTCGCCAAAACTAAAACCTAGTTGCTTCCTTGTATTTTGAATTGAAGAAATTAGTGTCATGGGTTCGGGCGAGTAGGATATAATTTGTCGTCGGAATTTCGAACGACTATACCTACTTGATTAGACGTTCATGAATTCCTATATTCGTATACTTATTTGATCATATTCTCATTGTTTCGGAATAGTTCTGTGCGTGTTTGAACACTACGAATTCTTTCGTCCATCGAATTGAGGAAGTTGTCGTCGGGGTTATGGTTTAAGAATAATCTTCGTTGTCACATTATACTGAACAAATTTATTCATATATTTGGGGTGCAATTTGACAATTTTACTCCATTTCTTAGATAATATTTTCTTATTTCAGGTTTATAATCGATGGACATGGGATTGGCCTGGTTCTTCGCAGTATTTATTCGACTTTAAATTACGTTGTGGAGGAGTTACATGGCGTCGGACAATCTTTCACAGGTATTTAAATTATTTACATTTTCCTTTTTCGAACCGAATTCCCGCTGGTATCAAAAAGGGTCGTTGCACAGACATCACGAGATGCATGGGAACGGGGCGAAAACTGAATTTGAGCGAATAGTGGCGATAGGAATAAATTTCGGCATAGATTTTTATATGGTAGGTTGATTAAGTCATGACATGTTGAAGAAGATTTTCTCAGCTCGCGCTTCAGTTTTGTGATCTCATTGCTCGTGGCAAAGCTTGGAGCCATCGTAGATGACGGGGCGCGATGCTCGCAGGGCTCTATTCACAAAGGTCAAAAAATATCAGAATAGCGCGAAAAACTCTTAAGCAAAAATGTAGATTCCTTGTTTTTTTGAGGTAAAAATCGAAGTATTTGCAAAATCAATTGCAGGACGCTTATCCTACGTATTTTTGCGCACGGAACGAGAGTACGTCAATCAAATTGTTCTAGAATCAAATCCCACCGAGAGAACCTTGATTTTTCACTTTTTAGATCGATAAATTGGCGATAACTCGGTCAATTTTATAGATAGATCAATTTGGCGTTCAGTTCCGGATTCCTGAAATCAAATTACATAAGAATACCATAAAAAGCTCGATAAATGAAATAGTCGATTTTCAGCGCAAATTTTGAAGAAAACAAAGGCTATAGGCTTAGGATTTTTGCAATTTTGGGGCCAAAAATGGAGTATTTTTAAAATTGATTGTAGGACGCTTTTTTGGCGTATTTTTGCGCAAGGAACACGAATCCATCGATTATATTAATCTAAAATAAAATCTCATTGAGATATCCTTGATTTATAACTGTTCAGATCGATAAATTGGCGATAACTTGATCAATTTAATAGATAATACAATTTAGTTTGCAGATTCGGATTCCTGAGATCAAAATACATAAGAATACTATAGAAAGCTCGATAAATAAAATAGTCGATTTTCGGCGCAAATTTTGAAAAAAACAAAGGCTATAGGCTTAGGATTTTCTCGATTTTGGGGCGAAAAATAAAGTATTTTTAAAATTGATTGTAGGTCGCTTATCTTACGTATTTTTGCGTCAGGAATACGAATCCGCCGGGTAAATTGAGCTTAGAGTAATATTTTCCGAGATAATTCCATTCTTCCGCAGCTGCAATTTACTTTTATCATGTATACTCACCTCTGATTTTTTTTATCTTTTCAGGAGACAATCGAGCAGCCTACGGAGTACTTGAGTCTCTCATTGGGATGAAGGACTATCCTCGGAGCATCTCCAAAGCCAATCATCATGTGTTCGGCGTAGATAATTTGTATAAATAAGATCGTCCTGTATACATATTGTTTGTTTATTTTTTAAGAACTATCAAATAATTAATCTAACGTTAAGCGAGATAAAAGTATTGTCCTGTACACGATTGTAACTTGTTAAAATCATATAAGAATGTGTGTATCTGTAAAATTGAATCTATAATAGTCATTATGACGTCTCCATATGTATTTTTGATCGTTGATTTATCAATAAACATTAACTACTATCAATACACGATTGTTCAACTATTATTATTCACACCCCTGTACACGTCATTCACTATCATTTGTCGTTGGCGAAATTCATAGATCATATCGTACATGATATCATACATCATCACATGCATGCATGCAGGCATATGCAGGCCTCATCATTTGTTCGGCACACCCTATCATACATGATGGCATACATCATCAGACACACACGCATGCTTGTCATCATGCTGTGTCTCGGACTGGCTCCTCGCCTGTCCTGTTCTCCTGATACCAAACTCGATTTTTGGGCAAATTTACCAAACCGGAAGTGGTAAGGTAGATCCCTGCAATACCGGCCCTGACAATTCAAGGCACATTTCGGCCAAAAATTTGAATTTTGGTATCAGGATAACAGGACAGGCGAGGAGCCAGTTCGAAACATCCAGACATCATGTGCATGCATGTGTATGCATGTGTATCGCATCATGCTCGTCTTTCGAACGATCAATAGATCATATGCGTATCCATGCAGGCCCCATCATGTGTATGCATGTGTATCGCATCATACTCATTTACCGAATCGTTAATAGATCATATGCGACTGGGTGCAGGCCACGTCATGTGCATCTATGTGTATTCTATCATGCTTTATCTCAACCGGAAGTGATAAAGTAGATCGCTACAATACCGGCCCTGACAATTCAAGGCACATTTCGGCCAAAAATTTGAATTTTGGTATCAGGATAACAGGACAGGCGAGGAGCCAGTTCGAAACATCTAGACATCATGTGCATGCATGTGTATGCATGTGTATCGCATCATGCTCGTCTTTCGAACGATCAATAGATCATATGCGTATCCATGCAGGCCCCATCATGTGTATGCATGTGTATCGCATCATACTCATTTACCGAATCGTTAATAGATCATATGCGACTGGGTGCAGGCCACGTCATGTGCATCTATGTGTATTCTATCATGCTTTATCTCAACCGGAAGTGATAAAGTAGATCGCTACAATACCGGCCCTGACAATTCAAGGCACATTTCGGCCAAAAATTTGAATTTTGGTATCAGGATAACAGGACAGGCGAGGAGCCAGTTCGAAACATCTAGACATCATGTGCATGCATGTGTATGCATGTGTATCGCATCATGCTCGTCTTTCGAACGATCAATAGATCATATGCGTATCCATGCAGGCCCCATCATGTGTATGCATGTGTATCGCATCATACTCATTTACCGAATCGTTAATAGATCATATGCGACTGGGTGCAGGCCACGTCATGTGCATCTATGTGTATTCTATCATGCTTTATCTCAACCGGAAGTGATAAAGTAGATCGCTACAATACCGGCCCTGACAATTCAAGGCACATTTCGGCCAAAAATTTGAATTTTGGTATCAGGATAACAGGACAGGCGAGGAGCCAGTTCGAAACATCTAGACATCATGTGCATGCATGTGTATGCATGTGTATCGCATCATGCTCGTCTTTCGAACGATCAATAGATCATATGCGTATCCATGCAGGCCCCATCATGTGTATGCATGTGTATCGCATCATACTCATTTACCGAATCGTTAATAGATCATATGCGACTGGGTGCAGGCCACGTCATGTGCATCTATGTGTATTCTATCATGCTTTATCTCAACCGGAAGTGATAAAGTAGATCGCTACAATACCGGCCCTGACAATTCAAGGCACATTTCGGCCAAAAATTTGAATTTTGGTATCAGGATAACAGGACAGGCGAGGAGCCAGTTCGAAACATCTAGACATCATGTGCATGCATGTGTATGCATGTGTATCGCATCATGCTCGTCTTTCGAACGATCAATAGATCATATGCGTATCCATGCAGGCCCCATCATGTGTATGCATGTGTATCGCATCATACTCATTTACCGAATCGTTAATAGATCATATGCGACTGGGTGCAGGCCACGTCATGTGCATCTATGTGTATTCTATCATGCTTTATCTCAACCGGAAGTGATAAAGTAGATCGCTACAATACCGGCCCTGACAATTCAAGGCACATTTCGGCCAAAAATTTGAATTTTGGTATCAGGATAACAGGACAGGCGAGGAGCCAGTTCGAAACATCTAGACATCATGTGCATGCATGTGTATGCATGTGTATCGCATCATGCTCGTCTTTCGAACGATCAATAGATCATATGCGTATCCATGCAGGCCCCATCATGTGTATGCATGTGTATCGCATCATACTCATTTACCGAATCGTTAATAGATCATATGCGACTGGGTGCAGGCCACGTCATGTGCATCTATGTGTATTCTATCATGCTTTATCTCAACCGGAAGTGATAAAGTAGATCGCTACAATACCGGCCCTGACAATTCAAGGCACATTTCGGCCAAAAATTTGAATTTTGGTATCAGGATAACAGGACAGGCGAGGAGCCAGTTCGAAACATCTAGACATCATGTGCATGCATGTGTATGCATGTGTATCGCATCATGCTCGTCTTTCGAACGATCAATAGATCATATGCGTATCCATGCAGGCCCCATCATGTGTATGCATGTGTATCGCATCATACTCATTTACCGAATCGTTAATAGATCATATGCGACTGGGTGCAGGCCACGTCATGTGCATCTATGTGTATTCTATCATGCTTTATCTCAACCGGAAGTGATAAAGTAGATCGCTACAATACCGGCCCTGACAATTCAAGGCACATTTCGGCCAAAAATTTGAATTTTGGTATCAGGATAACAGGACAGGCGAGGAGCCAGTTCGAAACATCTAGACATCATGTGCATGCATGTGTATGCATGTGTATCGCATCATGCTCGTCTTTCGAACGATCAATAGATCATATGCGTATCCATGCAGGCCCCATCATGTGTATGCATGTGTATCGCATCATACTCATTTACCGAATCGTTAATAGATCATATGCGACTGGGTGCAGGCCACGTCATGTGCATCTATGTGTATTCTATCATGCTTTATCTCAACCGGAAGTGATAAAGTAGATCGCTACAATACCGGCCCTGACAATTCAAGGCACATTTCGGCCAAAAATTTGAATTTTGGTATCAGGATAACAGGACAGGCGAGGAGCCAGTTCGAAACATCTAGACATCATGTGCATGCATGTGTATGCATGTGTATCGCATCATGCTCGTCTTTCGAACGATCAATAGATCATATGCGTATCCATGCAGGCCCCATCATGTGTATGCATGTGTATCGCATCATACTCATTTACCGAATCGTTAATAGATCGTATGCGACTGGGTGCAGGCCACGTCATGTGCATCTATGTGTATTCTATCATGCTTTATCTCAACCGGAAGTGATAAAGTAGATCGCTACAATACCGGCCCTGACAATTCAAGGCACATTTCGGCCAAAAATTTGAATTTTGGTATCAGGATAACAGGACAGGCGAGGAGCCAGTTCGAAACATCTAGACATCATGTGCATGCATGTGTATGCATGTGTATCGCATCATGCTCGTCTTTCGAACGATCAATAGATCATATGCGTATCCATGCAGGCCCCATCATGTGTATGCATGTGTATCGCATCATACTCATTTACCGAATCGTTAATAGATCATATGCGACTGGGTGCAGGCCACGTCATGTGCATCTATGTGTATTCTATCATGCTTTATCTCAACCGGAAGTGATAAAGTAGATCGCTACAATACCGGCCCTGACAATTCAAGGCACATTTCGGCCAAAAATTTGAATTTTGGTATCAGGATAACAGGACAGGCGAGGAGCCAGTTCGAAACATCTAGACATCATGTGCATGCATGTGTATGCATGTGTATCGCATCATGCTCGTCTTTCGAACGATCAATAGATCATATGCGTATCCATGCAGGCCCCATCATGTGTATGCATGTGTATCGCATCATACTCATTTACCGAATCGTTAATAGATCATATGCGACTGGGTGCAGGCCACGTCATGTGCATCTATGTGTATTCTATCATGCTTTATCTCAACCGGAAGTGATAAAGTAGATCGCTACAATACCGGCCCTGACAATTCAAGGCACATTTCGGCCAAAAATTTGAATTTTGGTATCAGGATAACAGGACAGGCGAGGAGCCAGTTCGAAACATCTAGACATCATGTGCATGCATGTGTATGCATGTGTATCGCATCATGCTCGTCTTTCGAACGATCAATAGATCATATGCGTATCCATGCAGGCCCCATCATGTGTATGCATGTGTATCGCATCATACTCATTTACCGAATCGTTAATAGATCGTATGCGACTGGGTGCAGGCCACGTCATGTGCATCTATGTGTATTCTATCATGCTTTATCTCAACCGGAAGTGATAAAGTAGATCGCTACAATACCGGCCCTGACAATTCAAGGCACATTTCGGCCAAAAATTTGAATTTTGGTATCAGGATAACAGGACAGGCGAGGAGCCAGTTCGAAACATCTAGACATCATGTGCATGCATGTGTATGCATGTGTATCGCATCATGCTCGTCTTTCGAACGATCAATAGATCATATGCGTATCCATGCAGGCCCCATCATGTGTATGCATGTGTATCGCATCATACTCATTTACCGAATCGTTAATAGATCATATGCGACTGGGTGCAGGCCACGTCATGTGCATCTATGTGTATTCTATCATGCTTTATCTCAACCGGAAGTGATAAAGTAGATCGCTACAATACCGGCCCTGACAATTCAAGGCACATTTCGGCCAAAAATTTGAATTTTGGTATCAGGATAACAGGACAGGCGAGGAGCCAGTTCGAAACATCTAGACATCATGTGCATGCATGTGTATGCATGTGTATCGCATCATGCTCGTCTTTCGAACGATCAATAGATCATATGCGTATCCATGCAGGCCCCATCATGTGTATGCATGTGTATCGCATCATACTCATTTACCGAATCGTTAATAGATCGTATGCGACTGGGTGCAGGCCACGTCATGTGCATCTATGTGTATTCTATCATGCTTTATCTCAACCGGAAGTGATAAAGTAGATCGCTACAATACCGGCCCTGACAATTCAAGGCACATTTCGGCCAAAAATTTGAATTTTGGTATCAGGATAACAGGACAGGCGAGGAGCCAGTTCGAAACATCCAGACATCATGTGCATGCATGTGTATGCATGTGTATCGCATCATGCTCGTCTTTCGAACGATCAATAGATCATATGCGTATCCATGCAGGCCCCATCATGTGTATGCATGTGTATCGCATCATACTCATTTACCGAATCGTTAATAGATCGTATGCGACTGGGTGCAGGCCACGTCATGTGCATCTATGTGTATTCTATCATGCTTTATCTCAACTGGAAGTGATAAAGTAGATCGCTACAATACCGGCCCTGACAATTCAAGGCACATTTCGGCCAAAAATTTGAATTTTGGTATCAGGATAACAGGACAGGCGAGGAGCCAGTTCGAAACATCCAGACATCATGTGCATGCATGTGTATGCATGTGTATCGCATCATGCTCGTCTTTCGAACGATCAATAGATCATATGCGTATCCATGCAGGCCTCATCATGTGTATGCATGTGTATCGCATCATACTCATTTACCGAATCGTTAATAGATCATATGCGACTGGGTGCAGGCCACGTCATGTGCATCTATGTGTATTCTATCATGCTTTATCTCAACCGGAAGTGATAAAGTAGATCGCTACAATACCGGCCCTGACAATTCAAGGCACATTTCGGCCAAAAATTTGAATTTTGGTATCAGGATAACAGGACAGGCGAGGAGCCAGTTCGAAACATCCAGACATCATGTGCATGCATGTGTATGCATGTGTATCGCATCATGCTCGTCTTTCGAACGATCAATAGATCATATGCGTATCCATGCAGGCCCCATCATGTGTATGCATGTGTATCGCATCATACTCATTTACCGAATCGTTAATAGATCATATGCGACTGGGTGCAGGCCACGTCATGTGCATCTATGTGTATTCTATCATGCTTTATCTCAACCGGAAGTGATAAAGTAGATCGCTACAATACCGGCCCTGACAATTCAAGGCACATTTCGGCCAAAAATTTGAATTTTGGTATCAGGAGAACAGGACAGGCGAGGAGCCAGTTCGAAACATCCAGACATCATGTGCATGCGTGCGTGCCTTATCATATGCATGCGATGAGGCATTACGAGTCAGGGCCTGATGTCGTGATGTGTTGCTTGTATAAAGGATGTTAATGAGAGTTGGATGCAGGGGTGTAATCAATAAAAATCAAGCAACCAATTTGGGAATAGCTGTTCGTTTATTCATGAATTATGTAGGTAGGATACATTCAACAATTGTGCTATTATAATATTCATAACTGTATTAAAAAAGTTCCACCATCATTCACAAGTTTCAAAGTCATTCTAATGAGCACAAGACATGAGGACATGGTCACTTATTTCACGTTAACAATTATTCGCTGTTTATGTATGATAATTAATTTCCGAATTGAAGACTAGCAGATGTGAATACACTTCCTGTTGAAGGTCAGGGCTCGTCCGTGATTGCGACGTCATTATTACGACACTGGTCCTCTTCGGTGAGTCTGTGCCACTGCTGACTTCTTGGAACGTCGTATGTCCTGCGGCACTGGAAAAAATGAAATATCTCGATGAATATCGGCTCTGGCTTTATTTACTCGACGGATTCGTGTTTTTGAAGTCAAAAAACGTTGAACAAGTGCCCTGCAATCGATTTTAAAAATACTCCATTTTTGGCCCCAAAATTGCAAAAATCCTAAGCCTATAGCCTTTGTTTTCTTCAAAATTTGCGCTGAAAATCGACTATTTCATTTATCGAGCTTTTTATGGTATTCTTATGTAATTTGATTTCAGGAATCCGGAACTGAACGCCAAATTGATCTATCTATAAAATTGACCGAGTTATCGCCAATTTATCGATCTAAAAAGTGAAAAATCAAGGTTCTCTCGGTGGGATTTGATTCTAGAACAATTTGATTGACGTACTCTCGTTCCGTGCGCAAAAATACGTAGGATAAGCGTCCTGCAATTGATTTTGCAAATACTTCGATTTTTACCTCAAAAAAACAAGGAATCTACATTTTTGCTTAAGAGTTTTTCGCGCTATTCTGATATTTTTTGACCTTTGTGAATAGAGCCCTGCGAGCATCGCGCCCCGTCATCTACGATGGCTCCAAGCTTTGCCACGAGCAATGAGATCACAAAACTGAAGCGCGAGCTGAGAAAATCTTCTTCAACATGTCATGACTTAATCAACCTACCATATAAAAATCTATGCCGAAATTTATTCCTATCGCCACTATTCGCTCAAATTCAGTTTTCGCCCCGTTCCCATGCATCTCGTGATGTCTGTGCAACGACCCTTTTTGATACCAGCGGGAATTCGGTTCGAAAAAGGAAAATGTAAATAATTTAAATACCTGTGAAAGATTGTCCGACGCCATGTAACTCCTCCACAACGTAATTTAAAGTCGAATAAATACTGCGAAGAACCAGGCCAATCCCATGTCCATCGATTATAAACCTGAAATAAGAAAATATTATCTAAGAAATGGAGTAAAATTGTCAAATTGCACCCCAAATATATGAATAAATTTGTTCAGTATAATGTGACAACGAAGATTATTCTTAAACCATAACCCCGACGACAACTTCCTCAATTCGATGGACGAAAGAATTCGTAGTGTTCAAACACGCACAGAACTATTCCGAAACAATGAGAATATGATCAAATAAGTATACGAATATAGGAATTCATGAACGTCTAATCAAGTAGGTATAGTCGTTCGAAATTCCGACGACAAATTATATCCTACTCGCCCGAACCCATGACACTAATTTCTTCAATTCAAAATACAAGGAAGCAACTAGGTTTTAGTTTTGGCGAAAGGATCTTGATTGTTCTCACCAACGGTTCGAATCATTATTCAAAGTCTATCAAAATTCTGCGTTCATGTCGTATTACCTTCACCCAAAATTCTACCGGTCGAAAAGAGGACCGATCGGGACCACTGGAAAAGGATGGTAAGAACACGGCTTGTCACAGCTCATAAAAAAAATGTTCAAGCTACGAAACTCATGAAATTTCCAATGATAGAGGAGCTCTTTTAATAGTTGGTGTTCATCTAGCACTTATTCCAAATATCTAGAATAAACCGAACACTTCTTCCCGAACTATTATTTTCATAAGACTGGAAAGCGAACTCAACAAGTGAAAGATTCGGAAGATTTTTCTTTGGTGTTTGTTCGCAACGCGATCGAAGAAGTTTAATCAAAATAGAGAACTGTGGCGCAATAGCAACTGCGTACTGATCTTTGCGTGTAAGTCATAATACCTTCGTCTGTCTCTGTCTCGCCTCTCTGTTCTCCAAGGATCTACGCGCTGCTCCCGATGTCGCTGCTGATGTCGCCGCTTCGGTTGCTGCGGCCGTACTGCCGTTGCCATAAAGAAGGATCTACATATAATGCAAGATGCTCCGAGGACCAAATACGGAATTACACGTCCGTAATTGACCGTTTCAAGATTGCGATCGATCAGATTTTAACCTCATGCTCCGAACTCGGATAAACTTTTTCAATTGACCAATATTAATCAAGCAGTTATCCCCTGAATTTTTAGTTTGTAATTTGATCAATAATGAATTATTCATAAGTTAATGACTAAAACGAGAAAGAAAAAGAAAAAAGAAAAATTTCCGATCAGTTTTCAGATCTCCGTGCCATATTGTGAGCATGCATGTGATGATGTATGATATCATGTACGATACGATGGATGTATTTTGCCACCAACGAATCTCAGTGAATGAGGTGTGCAGGGGTACAATTGATAGTAAATGAACAATCGTGTATTCATTGTAGTTAATGTTTATTAAAAAATTAACGGTCAAAAATACATATTAGGACATTGTAATACCTATTATTAATTCATTTTTACAGATACATTTATTCCTATACCATGATGATGAGTTATAATAGTGTATACAATACTTCTATTTCTATTAACATCAGATTATTAATTTTATAGTTCATAAAAAGAAACAATAACGTATACAGAACGATCATATGCATATCATCACTTAGTTATACCAATTATCTACTTCGAACATATGATGATTGACTTTGAAGATGCTCCGAGGATAGTCCTTCATCCCGATGAGAGACTCAAGTACTCCGTAGGCTGCTCGATTGTCTCCTGAAAAAATAAAAAAAATCAGAGGTGAGTATATATGATAAAAGTAAATTGCAGCTGCAAAAGAATTGAATTATCTCATCAAATTTCCGATGATAGAGGAGCTCTTTCAATAGTTGCTGTTCATCTAGCACTTATTCCAAAAATCTAGAATAAACCGAACACTTCTTCCCAAGCTATTATTTTCATAAGACTGGAAAGCGAACTCAACAAGTGAAAGATTCGGAAGATTTTTCTTTGGTGTTTGTTCGCAACGCGATCGAAGATGTTTAATCAAAATAGAGAACTGTGGCGCAATAACAACTGCGTACTGATCTTTGCGTGTAAGTCATAATACCTTCGTCTGTCTCTGTCTCGCCTCTCTCTCTCTCTGTTCTCCAAGGATCTCGCTGTCGATGTCGCTGCTGATGTCGCTGCTTCGGTTGCAAGCGCCTGTTCTGTTGCATTCCGAAATGCTTTTCTGAAATGCGTCCACAAAGTGCCTGAAATCAGGCGCCGCTCGTTAGCTTCTGGCAAACTAATTTCGTTTTTTTTTGTCGTCTAATCATGTGCACCTCGTGTAAATCTCGGGTTTACTTGATCGCTTTTAAATAAATCGGCTAATTTGTCTCTAAATATCGAGGCAAATCCAAGAACATCTGAAGAACTCTTTGATATTTGCGAAAGAATTATTTTCTAGAAATTAATGAGGTGTGATTAATTTTTAATTTACATTGGAAAATCGAGCCATGTATTTGAAAGCATATAGGATTAACAAATAAAATTTATCCTCTCCTCTTTTCAAAATTTCAATCCTTTTCTCAAACGGTCACGTAATTGAAATTTCACATTTATATTCATATACATACGTATATATTTATGTGATCGATGGATAATTATTCAAGGAAAAAGTCGACATCAGCAGTCGTATAACTGAATTATTTAATCATCGATAGTTGCACGCAGGTCCTCAGGGCGTCCCTAAATCTCCCGAGAGTTAGAAAAAGAATAAAAAAAACGAAGCAAAAAAAAGGAATAAAGAAATTCTCACCACATAGGTATACGTCACAATAATCGTCGAATCGATCTTTCATAATTTCATAGTCGCGAGCAGCTCACACGTACGTATGATATAAAAAATAGGAGCAAAATTCATGCACGTATACGTGCGCGATAACGCTCACTCGTCATTTCAAGTATTATATATGCGATGATATAGTATAAAATTCCGAGAGCTTTTTTTTCCATGAAAGTAGAAATTATCTGTCGTCTGGGGGGTTGAAAAATTAAAAATTGTTTGATCACTCGACCGCGCGTTACACTATACATATATATATATATGGATTATTATACGGCATATAATAACTATACGAAGTTATACCATATGATAAAGATGTAATTGCCGGTGAAGAGGAGGACTGTCTCTCTTGGGGCGTCATTAACGCTACAAACTCGCAAGGTTTGATATTATTTTCCATATATACCATACGTTATATTTAAATAAAACGTTATCAACCCAGCTCGTGCACGCTTTTCATATCCGAAGATACCGAGAAACAAAAAAAAACAAAACATTTTACACGTTAGACGCGCAAGGATCTGGTAAACTTTTAGCCACGAAGTCCTGTACGATGATCGTTAAACTGGCTATACATTACAAGGATCTATCTGATCATCAAGAAAATAAAAGAAACTGAAAAAAAAATAAACTATGTCAAGTATACAATGAAAAACTTTCATATTATACACACAATCTCCATTATATCTCTCGAATATTACACATCCTAATTCTTACGTTGTTTTTGTAATCATTTGAAAAATTCGTCCTCGCATAAATTCTCAAGCAATTAATACGATATTATTTAATAATGTTTTATTTGTCTTCACTTCTTCTTTTTACACTTTTTTCGTTTCTGTTTCTAAGGTTGGCGTGACACCGAGCGCGGGTATTACATTACATCTACCTTGATGATGTTGATTAATTAATAATTGTCGTTGAATTAACAAATAGCTAGGTTGTATTAGATCGGATAGATCGTGGGCACTTTACCTCAATTAACGTCAACGGTAATTTTCTCATTTTTCATATTATTGTCCAGAATTAATTCCGAGTCGAAATTATTTCGTCGATCTTTTTCTCCGTAATTTATACGGTTTACATACCATGACGCGTATAATGGAACGCTGGAGATATCGGAAGTAGAAGATAGGTTATTTCATGTGTGATCGGTATAATTTATTTTCAATTCAACAAAAGAATAAAGCAAACAACAATTTGACGTCGTATTCACATTCGGCTCCAAATATACATTAACACGAATATAAGTAGACAAAATACTCGAGATCTTTTCACGGATCGTATCAAGATCTTAGAAATAGAATATTGTATCTTATAAAACTAACAAACCCGCTTGAAAATTAGACCCTTCTATATTTGAGGAAAGAAAGCCAAAAAAAGGGAAGAAAAAAAAAGTATATTTCATATTTCCGAAAGTCAGAGCGAGCCAGAAAAACGAGAAGAAAAAAGAAGAAAAGAAAATAGCAGGTCCCAAAATTTGCATCACAAATATCGCTGATTCTGGAAACTTGTTTCTTCAAAAAAAGGACCAACACTGATGCGGAGCAACCGCACCTGCGGGGCTATAGAAAATTTCTTAAAAAGCATATAATCAGAATTCACTATATTATTATTATTTTCATATTACACCGACATAATTTTCTGATTATTCGATTTTTCAAAAATCCACATGATTTATTGTAACTCTTTCAGAACCTCGGGGTAACCGAATATAATGTCCGGACACTTAACGTCGATTTCCTTTTTTTTGGAGGGGTTATACGAAGCGCCCGCAAAAAAAGAGAAAAAAAAACCAATTGAAATTGAAATCTTTCAACTCGGAGGTTTCTAGCTGTGACTGATCGGGTAATTTTAATTTTCACCATCATAAACTATTGTCATATTTTTCCACCCTCCTACTATACATATGGTACGTTAACTGATCAAATACGACACGTTTTGTGGAGGAAAAGGAAATTGATCGGCTACTCCTCAAGGGCCGATCAAAAATGACCGATTTCCACTTTTCATGCAATCTCATTGTGAGTTTATATTTTAAAACCTTTTTACTCTTCTTGCGCAACATAAAATCCATATTTTAATAAGATAAAGTATATACGCGTGCATGCGGTGAAACACTTATTAAAATTACGTCTCACACCGCACATATGGACCATTTTCTTTTTTTTCTAATTTTTAACTCTCATGTTCTCTAGAGTTGAAAATCCAAATTTTAAGTCTATTAGAACACGTAATGTTTAAAGTACGCCGAATCACTCGAGTTAATAAATTTTTTTTTAATGTATTTGTAGTACATAGGTACATCGATTGATTTTCCAGAAGCGCAGAGTGAAATACATTTATTCTCCTATTTTTTTTTTTTTGGCTCAGGCTTTTTATTTTTTCTACGTCTACGTAAAACTGGTCTACATATACCATAATGCATACGTCGTCTAGTCCGCACGTGTGTATACCTAATGAACAATACGTTGGTAATATGTTTGATTTGAGAGTCAGAACCGTGAGATCTGTCCCCCAAGTTATAATACATGATCTACTATACCTACATATGTACAAAGATATATATATGAATTTACTTACGTGCACTCCGACACAGCACTATATAATGTAATACATATAAATACACATACGTGTATATATGTATGATAGATGGAACAGGAAGTGAATTAGCTTTCAACAAAATTGAACGCCCGGATATATAAAGGTACACCTATACGGATGCGATGCGCGATGGATGCGTTTCGCGGCTGATTGTAACTGACGATTACATAATATATATATATACATGTACATTACATACATGGATCTGGAAATATTTATACGACCATCGGCGAAAACTAGGTGATATGTAATTGTTAGCGACGCAATAAATAGAGAAAATTCTAAAAAAATATGAGGGTGCTGACGAGTCATTGATTTGAAAATAAAAAGTATAGTATATAGACATTCCTGATCGACGCCTCCATATCATAAATTATACATTAAAGTAACTTCTGGATAGATTAGTTGGTTAGGTTAGTTTACGTGTTATATCATACGAGAGATAATAACTGAAAGATTAAGTCGGTCAATTTAAATTTAACCGCCCTACATGTAATTTCTGTATTGTACATATACAGTATCTTTTTTTTTTTTGATTTTTGTTTTTGATAAACCGTATACATTGTATGCGTACGACGTGCGTAACTTATTCATCAGAATCGAAGTCGTCAATGATCGCTTTATTCAGCATGTACATGTATAGATATATATAGATTGTAGATATATACGTGCGAACGAAATTAGTAGATTAAAATATTAATAATTCTTCCCGCATTATATCTGCTGAGGTAGAAACCTACCCTTTACTAGCTTCGTAAATTGTCGACTGTAGGTATATAACGTCTACATATATACAGGACAATGACTAATTACCCGCGTGATCGTGTTTTACATCCACTTATTTTATTATTCTGATTATTGCCATTGTTATTATCATTCAATGCACGTATAATATACGTATACTATAGCCTCTATCGAGACAGATATAATACAGAAATAGGTTTCCAGAGATAAAGAAAATATATGTTTACCTATATAACATAACGTGTTTAAAGACTTCCCGTCAATTTCTACTGTCTTTCAAGAATTAATATACCATTGTATTTCTCATGAAACTTTCAACTTTGCTTAGCAAACGGTGTAGATATTTGTTTGACTTTTATTCGTATATAGAGAACTAATTGTAAGTTTACAAAGTTCACCCCGTACTCATGAAAAAGCAACCCCTTCAAATGATCTGTGACATGTTATAAAGCAATTTCAAATAATTTCCACGAATCGTTTCGAAGCTGTTCTAATTTCTCACTTTACAAATAATACGATTCTTATACTGTGTAATATAAAATTGTATAAGAAACTATCGATTGGGTTAACATTTTTTTCATTCGGTTAAAAGATGTAAATGTATTTTACGTATTATAGGTTTACATCAGGTACAAATATGTAAAATATATGTTCGTATAATAAAAAGAAGAAAAAATTAAAAAACCATTTCTTTTTTTTAATTTTATTTTATTTCGTCGTTGCACATCCTTCCCTAGTACCTAGTGCTATTTCAGGTATTAATACGATATTACAGTGCAGAATAGATCGGCGAAAAACGATAATATATTTTTTCCAGGGTATGTGCTATGCACAAGCGCACGCCTTGTTTGCTTTAGATTGACCCCTTAGATTCCGTATTATATCCTACCTTTAAATATTTCATTATCTGCAAAGCTCGAATATATGTCCTTCCTTTATTTTACTTCGTTTTTTTTTTTATTTAATTTTTTCATCCATAGCATATACGTCGTTTCACATATTTTAATATACCTAACTGGCGGTAGAAAATTTTAAAAGAAAAAGGAAAAAAAGTTATAGTAGGTATAGAAAAAAAAATCATGTGCAGGGGGTGAATATTATTGGCGAGATCGTCTTCCCTCTCACATACTCATAGGTATATTACATACCTATGTATAAATTCGGGGCGCCGTATGTGCCAAGTGTCATCGCACCCAAGACCAGCTGCTTGCTCGCGCGTTGATCACGATGTGAATGTGGTGCAGCAGGGCCAAAACTGTCGGTTTATATTATAGCTATAGTATGTGTAAATATATACATGCACATATAGGTACACATGTATACCTACGCAGTTACTCTTGCACGCGAGGGTCAGTCTGAATTTTCCTTTTTTTTTTCTTTTCTCTCTTTTTCTTTTTTTTTCAAGTACCTAGCAAATCCCCGATTCTAGATGTAGCGGTGTTTGAAGAAAATAAAAAATAAGAACAAAAAACGAATGAATGAAAACAAAAAATTGAACAAATAAAAATATAAGAGTTTCACGAACCACTGCAGTCGTTGAACCCTTTTTTTTTACCTTACAATGAAACCCAAAGGTTTTATATATTATGTTACGTACAATACCGAGCCAGAAAAAGGTAAAAGAAAAATTTAAAGTACAGTGTAAAAACCGTTGTATATTTTTGCTCGTTTCCTGATCTCTTTTTTTTTATTCTAATCAAACAAATCCGCTGAAAATCGTCCAAAAATCCGAAGAGAAAAACTTATGAGAAAAATGAGGGCGAATGTTATATTAATTTTAAAATTATTTTTTCTGCATATTTTCTACATGGAATTTTCAAAAATCGATCATTTGTAACGCTATGGTAAAGGACGATTGATTATTTAATTATTTTTCTATCGAAATTTGTTAACATTTTTTTTTTTTGTTAATCCTTGAAATAATTATTTCTCACCGGATTTCGCACGTTATATGCTGGAACACGCGTTATTGTGCGATGTACATAATAACGATATAATTACAGTTGTATATATGTAGGTATATATGTATATCGTTATACAGTATTATTCAGGAAGCGAAAACCTGTAGAACAAATTGTCGAAACGTGATATAAATGCGTTTATATATTACACCATATAATATTATACGGTTGTTATACATGTACGCATATACAATGTACATAATACGATGTACGTACACACGTATTTATATACCTGCGCAAGTGCGGGTACGAGGTGATCGTCTCGTTTACCGGGTTCCGAACCGCTCAAATTGCTCCCTGCATCTTCAATCTCGATACATAATTGTAACGGGGTTCAGCTTTCGTCTCGATATAAAACAAAAAAAAAGTACTCGAAGAACAAAAAGGAAGAAGAAAAAAAATTAACAAAATCACTAACGTAAAATTTCATTGCCTGGGTCTTTAAAACTTGATAAGGAAACCTGGTATTCCCTACGCGTATAAAAAGAAAAAAAAAAAACCAATTACTCGCTTAAAACGTGTATTTTATTTATATATTATTCCTCAATTCTTTGTTCTGTTCTATCCATTATTGTTATTTTATTGCCTTTTTTTTTTCGAAAAACGAGTGCAACGAGGAACAGAAGAAAAAAAATTGCGCGAGAGAAAATTCAGGCCGATCACCAGATTGATCTTGGATCCGATTTTTGTCCGTCTCTCCTTTTTTCTTATCTTCTCATTTTCGTCTTCTCTTTTTTCTCTGCACATTTTCTGGTACACCAATTTTGGTGTATTCGAGCAAATTAAACGTGGCGAATAGACCGTTTAAATAGTCGTACAGATTGAAGAGAAAGAAACGAAAAAAAAAGAATCTTGGAGAATGGGTATGATAATATAATTCGGATAAGAAATTCGATCAGAACGAAGGGGGTGACCTTGTTTTACTAATCTTTATCTTATATACGTATATTATTATATGCTTGGGTGGCATCTCACCGGGCGCAGACTCTCCCTGCATATTTCGAGCAGGTGGTTTCTTCTTCGTCTTCTTCTCCTTCTCCTTCTTCTTCTTCTTCTTCTTCTTGAACGTCCACCTCGTGCAATCTCTGTATATAGCTATATACGCAGCCGTATAACCAGCTTGCATCGCGTGTCGCCCGGCAGTCTCTCCCGCGATTTACGATCAGGATATCGTATATAGCTATATACATACACACATATGTAGGTATATACCTTCCGGATCACGGCAGACTTTTCATGACCTCTACATAATACAGCATCCCATTTCTGATCTCCGTATATGAGCACGATTCTCGGCGATTTTTCTTTTCTAATTTTTACATAAATGTGTCAAGTATTTCGTTGCTATAGTCAGCTCGACAGATAAAGAAATGATCGATTTTTTTTTAACTCTTCTGCAAATTATACTCCGCTTACGATTTATCGATAAACGCGACACTTGTGCAGACGGAAAGAAAAAAAAAAGAAATGAAAAAAAAAAAGATTGATACACAATTAACTGGGTCAATTGTTGCATAAATACTTGTGCAGCCCATAGATGCACTTACTTACATGGAAACCAAAAAAGCACGTTCGATCGATGAACGTATAATCAGAGAGATAATGAAAATGTGGACTGCGAAATCTGGGCCGCGGTGCTCTTCTCGACTGCACATGTATTTTATTATACCTATGTATATCTATATACATTCCTATCTATTACATAACCTGTTGATCGTTGGCCCCTGCAGTGCTGCAGTTTGTATACCATCGAATGCATGCGAAGATACAGACGTCAAGTGGAAACGAGATATATGTATAGAAGAACCTGTTGGTGTTTGAATGAGATTTTTATTTTTTCCTTTTTCATTTTTTTTGTCTTGCAGAGATTTGCGCTCTCATGGTGGAGTGGAGAAAAATTGCCAACAAAAATGAAGCGTGTAAAAGTTCAACCTTCCATTTTTTTTTTCAGCCCTCGATATATATAATTATCATTGCGAAGAAAAAAAGCACGTATACCTACGTGGAATATTTTTTTTTGCTTCAAATCAATCGCCCGTTACTAAAGATTCTCCTCTGATTTCTGACGCGTGTTATACGAATGTACGGTAAACTTGGTTGCAATTCGTCGTCGTGACACGATGCAACTTGGATATCCAACGGTATATAATATGAGAATTTTAACGGTCCCCTTTCGCAACTCAATTTGGCAAGTTTTAATACGTTATTACGTGTAGAGCATCGAGTATATAAATTTGTATCGGCGATGCGCTGAAAAGCAAATGAAAACTTACACATGCGCGTGTGTTGAGATCCAAAAAAAATATCGGGTTGATATAATTTTTTTCTAAAACGTTTATTTTTCGCAAGTAGAAAAACAAAAAAAAAAAAAAGGAACCAACAAATTCGCTAGCGCAATGCGAATCGTTGCGCATATATTTTTTGATATTTATAATATTTTTTGATATGTATAATATTTTGATGTTTATAATATTTTTTAAAAAACTTGCAGGAATTTTTCTCGACAGTTAGTCCGATTGAATGTTCATTTCACCAACGGGACGGATCGTCAGCTCACAGACCTAAAATTTATGAGATAAATCAAAAAGTAATTAATCTTGATCGATTTTCATTCTTACTTGAACATGCGGAGGTGTGCCAAGAGCGTAGACAATTCCGTTCGCGATGTCTTCCGGATTCAGGATAGGGAGACTTTTTAGATACGCTGGATCGAGTCCGTCTCCGCCTGAGGTTTGAGCACTGTCTAACATTTCGGTACGGACCAATCCTGGGCTGAGACTCTGGAATAAGGAAAATTCTCTTCCGTTTTATACTGGAGTTTATTTGTTACTGGCGATTCATACGAAAGAAATAATATACGTGGTTACCGTGATTTTGATTTTTGATTTTGACAAGCCCAACTCCTTCCTGATAACTTCGGTCATGGCGGTCACCGCGTATTTACTGGACGGATACAAGCTGTAAATATTGGTAGCGAATTCTATGGAGTGGCCCACTATGCTGTTGACAAAACGTAATTTTCGAAAAATTAAATAGATGCGTATTTCCACGATGAATTTATTGTTTGGAAAATTCGTAACAACGAACCTGTTTATATTTATGATATGACCGTCGAACTTTCTCTCGTTCATCGAACGCAGGGCTTCTCTGGTTGCTATGGCAACACCGAGAACGTTGACATCCAAGATATCCCTAAATCCTTCCGTAGATCCCTCTGGAGAATTAAAAAAAAAACGTATGGGAATTGGAAGAAAGAATTGCACAAAGACAGCTAATTTATTCTGTGATTTTTCCGGAGATGTGAGGATGTCGAAGATGGTCGACACTTTTGACAAATTCGAAGAGATATTTTTTTTTTTCTTTCCTCCCAGATTTTGACTTTTGAATTTTGCTCACCACTGAGACGTTCGGGTCTTACGACTGCAGCGTTGTTAACGAGGACGTCGACGCCCCCGAGATTCTTTTTAATCCATTCGAAGACTTCGAGGATATCTTTCTCCTTGCCGAGATCGCATTTCCTAGCGTAAAGTTTTCCTTTGGCGCCC
This sequence comes from Athalia cordata, assembly GCA_963932425.1. Classification (NCBI taxonomy): domain Eukaryota; kingdom Metazoa; phylum Arthropoda; class Insecta; order Hymenoptera; family Athaliidae; genus Athalia; species Athalia cordata. The sequence continues at coordinate 7,824,748 of OZ010627.1, forward strand.
TTCAGGTTTTCGGCATTCTTAGCAATTTTATCAACTCGTCTCGCTACACCGACCACATTGAGACCCGCTCGAACGAGAGCTTCGGCCGTTGCGGCACCAATTCCAGAACTGGCACCGGTAACTACAGCAACTTTACCAGACCAACGTTCCATGATTTCTGCAGGTCAAATCGTAACTGAGCGAATCTTGTCGGGCTGCACATATTATATAACTTCTCACCGAAGGTTACAGCCATGATGTATTTCTATGTGCACAGATCTCTTCGTGTGTTGGTCGAATATGACACGTTACGTAACTCAATGACATGGACTATGGATACATTTATCTGACAATGAGAGTATACGTATACATATTATTTACTCTTGACTCACCAGCTAGACGGGGAAGCAAAAAGACTTCAGGATGCGTTACGTTATCTTCACATGGATTGTTCGAAATTATGCATCGTCACTCCTTCCAGTCTAATTGCAATGATAAATTGTCAAGTTAATAAAGACTGCCCGATGCAACAATGTGAACAGATAGATAACAATGCAGACTATATAAAGTGCATTTCGAGCTGAAACTTTGACAAAAATAAACACCTCAGATTTATGGTCTCTGTAATAAATGTTCGATCAAAAAAGTTTTACTAAATTTACAAAAATGAAAAAAGTGCCGTCTTCGCTTACAGAGAGAAAAAATAAAAGATTCTACAGGCAGTCAGGATTCGAAAACCTTTTTTTTTATGTACCTGTTTTTAGAGTTCGTCGCACCTATGCAAGGATTCACATATAGTTAAAAGTTATAACGTTCTTTTTTATTTTTTATTTTTTTTTATAATATGCAAGGATGGCGCGGCATGACATAAGGATACAGTAGAGGCGCGTGCTCGCACCTGCCCTCGAGCCCCGCGTCTCCGGTTCCCTCATGCCATTTATTACCTTCATTACCTTCATGCCGTAGAGGGTCTTCGGCCCTGTTAGTAATCTCGTCCATCCCCCGCTCAGTTCATCCTTTTTTTCCCCCCCGTTATTTTTAGTTCTTTTTCTTTTCAATTATCCTGATCCTTTCACTCCTCGTGAGCGTGATATTTGAATGAACTTACTTTAAATTCAACCGTAACGATATTAATTTGTCTGTAAGATAGATATTAATTACAATTATACGTTAATTAGACATTTCTTTATTTTTATAATCAAAGTACATACGATCTCTATATTATAAGAATCACATATAGTGTCCCGGGCGCCGATGATACCGAAAATTAAATTTCATAAATACCACGCAAAAATATACCAGGCGTTATATTTTATTTTCGAGCTATAAATTTTCATTTTTAAAATGATATAGATTTTTCAATTCTCCAACCATATGTTGGACTCATTGTGTAGCTACGGAGTCAGACGTTTGACGCGAAGATGTTCTCTACATTCATTCATGGTAAACGACGTTGTATAGTTTCTTTTTCCATTTTTTCCACCTTTTTTTTTTCTTTTATTTTCATTATTATTATTTGTTATCGCCCACGAAACGGCGCTCCACCTTTCGATCCAACGACGAAGAGAACAATACCTGTATGATTAGAATTGTAAACATTTATTCCAGTAATTTGTGGCATTGTCGTATCCAATTCCTTCTTTCCTCAAGCTGTATAAAAAATTTTCTAGATATTCAGAAAAGAAGAAATTCTAAAAAAAGAAAGAAAACTCCTGCAGTGCAGTCTGTGAAAAAAAATTTTTGTCCACATTTTCCCTCATTTTTCAATTCATAATTTTATTTGTTTTGTGTTTCTATTTCTTTCCTTTTTTCCTTTTTTGGGTAGACCCGTGCAGGGTTCAAGTAGAAGGTCAACGCATGTTATAACATTATAAAGGACCGAATCTCATTTATCGAACAGGTTTCTTTTTTTTTCCCTTCAATTATGAAAAAACGTCTCGAAGCAAACGCTGAGTGAAAAAACGCCGGTGACGCGTGATCATCCAAGCGAGACGTAATTTTATATTGTGTTGAACGAATACTCCTTCCTTATCAAAATCTGCATACAGGAAAAGTGTTTTTTTTCTTTCTGCTTTTTTATATTTCTCCATCTTTCTATCTCTTCTTCCTTTTTTTTTTTTCCACGACCACACACCCTATATATTTCTATGGGATTCGCCCTCGAAAGGGAACAGCAGCTGTATGCTAATAACCGATTCAGTTATTAGGGTATTAAGAGTTATTGAAAAAATGAAATGTGAAAAAGAAACCAAAAAACAAATGGACTCGATTATTCTAGTGCCACTCTTTTATCCTTACAAAAAAAAACAATTTAGATTCTAAATTAATTATATATTGTAAAGTTTGCTGTATTATGATATATGTACAGAGCTGTATACTGCGAGATAATAGACTTTAAAAAAATAATTGAAAATAAAAAGAAAGAGAAAAATTCGCCTGCGTTTATCCTTTTTTTTTCCTTCCAACTCCCATAGTTTCTTTTATACAATAATCTATAATTTTCCATCACGCAATAATTTAAGTTGCGCAATGTTAGGTTTTAAAAACATAAATATGTACATAGATATAGTATAGTATATAGCGGAGTTGGGGGTACGCGATGGTTTAAAATTTATAATCTACTTCAACCACGAATTATATAAAATTACGTCTTCGAGGATCACATTATCTTGAAAGATAGGTAAGTATATTTTACGTACTGTATATAACATGTAAAATAAGGGTAGCTTTTATCGGCCAGTTTTTACAGATAAAATATTCGTTTGTTACTATTTCTATGACTAAAATTAAAAAAAAATGAAATGGCTAAAAAAAAAAAATTGCGTAAATTTAAAAAATTAATCCCGACCATGGAACGAAACAGAGTATGTAAAAGAAAAAAACATATTTGATGTAAAATTACAGAAAAATATTGTAGAAATTTTTATGTGATTTCTTCGAAAACGGATGAGTATACCATGGGGTGGGTAAAAGAGAAAGAAGAAGAAAAAGAAAAAAAGGAATAGTTTGATTTTTGGAACACGTCTGCTAGAGGCGTTTATAATATACCTAGAGTTTTGAATAAACGGGATATCTATATATACATATATATATACTTATATGGAATTATTTTTGAGCGAAACGAAAACGTTTTGTGGATTAATTTGGATGTGGTTATCATGACAAAAGGTGTGGTAATCGTGGGTCTTCTCAGGTGGTCCGTCTGTCGTGCGTATATAAGTAAAAGATGGAAAAAGGTAGAAAGGATAGAAAATAAGAAAAAGAAAGAAAGAAAAACCCAAACACCATCGATTGTGGAAAGAAAAGAGTGAAAAGTGGCGTCAGGAGAAGTAGCAGTTTGAACGAGACACGCAGAGGAAGTGAAAATTAAGATTTTAGAACTAAAACTGGCTTTTCAAATCGGGTAATTACCGCGTGTGGCTTGCACGAACGATGTCAATTATCATCTCTGCATGTCTATTTGGGACGTTCCCTATATAGGGAACATCGGGCTTAGCCGCAAACTAGATGATACGATCCCTTATTTATTTTATTTTCTTTTTTCTTTCTCTCTTCCTTCTTTTTCATCCCCTCCCATTCGCAGTGTTACGAAACGAAAAAGAACTTTGTCTAGCAATCGAACAAAACGTTTCTATTGTCATGAGAAAAAAACCCCGGCAGTTAACGTAAACGTTCTTATAGGAAATCGACGACATCTGTTGTACCGGTCACGATTTTATGGTTTTGCCTAATCTATGTAGTTTTAATTTTTTTATCAATTATAATTCTGAAAAAACGTGACATCAAAAACGTCCAGTTTCATGATTATTTTATAAGAGAAAATTAAAATCCAAAGAGAATTCAAAAAAATTCGATAATAAATTAATAGACAATAACAATCGGGAGCGACTTTCAAAATTATTTCTAACCAGTTCGTCGTTTCAAAAAATTATGGTGAAAAAATTATCTCGAGGGTTGAAAAGAAAAATCTTTGGTTTCCACACAGAAAACCCTCAGGGCTTGTAATTTTCTATAACCTAGTGTATCTGGCTAACAAGGGTGTCGGCTAGTTCTGCACGACTTGACACAGGTATATACCTATATGCCTACTATACATGTATGTATATAAATTTGTACATAAACTAAACATATAGTTATATACCAGATACCTTGTATTTACGCCTGCGGTTCGTTCAACCGCCACACAGTCGCGGTTTTCTTTTGCCTCGTTTGTAAAAAAAATGATCGTTGTTAAGTTTCTTATTTTATTTATTTACTTTTTCATGTATCGTACACGTCTAGCAATATTAATGAAAATGTGAGCAAATTAAAGGGTGAGTCGCCTATGTACACGTTAATCACGAAATTATTTTTCTTTTTTTTCAAATTATAGTATTTGCATTATCACGTTTTAATTTTTAACGGAATCCGTTTGTAGTTTTCGAACGAGACGGACGATAAAAAGTGTCACACACGTACGCGCGTATATCCATATGTGAAAAATGTATTTACTTCGTTCTACTTAATAAACCCCGAGATAAAATATTATACGTGTGTAAATGTTCGAGAAAAATTATCTGCGCAACACATCTGTTCATATATATAAAACCAAAAAACTATAAAACGAATAAAAAAAAAAGAAGCTTATACCGGTGGATTGCAATGTACATTTTTTTCCCCCAAAATTAGACGAAAATCCGATCTCAAAAAGGTTTGTACATATGTAACATCAAAATCAGCCAATATAATGGGAAACAGAAAAAAAAGAAAAAAAAAAAAAAAATCTAGGTCAAAGTCGTTTGCTCAGGTGACAATTTATGCTACTTCAAAACGAATTATGATATATGTATACCTATATATACATGTAGATTAATTTAATAAAAAAAAAATCTACAGTGTTGTGAATATTTTCATATTTGATTCGAGGACGCAGTACTTGATGCGCATACATGAGTCTTTTTCTTTTCTCTTTTGCTGTAATTTTTTTACCCCGGAGAAAAAAAAAAATCCAGCGATATCTACGCGAACGAAAAATTGATACGAGCGATATGATTATCGTAAGATACATACCATGTACGGGATGGTGGTGATTCTCATCCATTTTCACTCCGTGAGAAACGGAAGAAGAAGAATACCATTTATCATATTCAGTTTTCCATGAAATAATATAATCGTACCGCGTGAACCGAAAAAATACGTACTCTAATGTTATAGTTGACTTACGATGTTGATCGAGAACTGATTTAATTAATTTGGTGCCCAAGAGCGTAAGTCACAAAAATCAAGGACGTGATTAAGAAAACTTAATTTATTTTCACCTTTTTCGGAAATTCGAGTCTCTCGTGGCTCCGCAGGAAATGACTCGTATAAATTTGTCATTTTTTTGCGGTATACGTCCTTCTGATTTTTCATTATTTTGCAATGATTACGAGTACATACGATATAACGTAAAGTTTTACCTGTTCTGCAATAATAACAAGGATTATATACGAACGTACAGTTGTTCTTACGGGGGCATATTAAAACCGCGTAAACTTTTTATTTCTTTCATTCCTTTTTCTTCTCATTCTCTCGTTTTACTCAATGAATAGTTTATTAAGCCTTAGCTTTGACTCATCAGAGTCGAACCATAATCACGGAGCGAGACCGGTTGATTGCCTACCTGCTAGGCACAATTACCCCATTAATATTAACCATCGAAGTTATATACCTACCAGTTCTCATTATTTCGATTCGTATATACCTATACCACGTGATATACCTACCACTCATTACAAGTGTTTGTTTTATCCGCCGCTACTTTTAACGACCCTTTTTTCTTTCTTTTCTTTTCTTTTCCTTTTTTTTATTGGGGTACAGGATTTATAAGTATATACACTTTAAAATACGTCCATTAAATTTTCTGCTAAGATTCTCATATCCGGATGACTTCGACGATTTTATCGATGTGAATAAAGTTTGTTCCTTAAACCCATGACAAAAAAAAAAACGATCGTACGTCTTTCAAATATATTAAATTTTCAAAATTGTAATTTTTTCTCGTTTGTACCTTGTTTTTTGACTCACCGAATATTTTACATCACTAATTAGATACGCTAATTATTATGTTGAAGAAAAATGTTTAAGGTTAATTTTTCTGAGATAAACCTATTTCATTACTTTTCTTACATCGATTTTTACACCAGCTTCGTTTTTCCATGCTTCAGTAGTTTAGTAGGGTCTTCGTAATATATTCCCCAGTAGTATTTCCGTTTCTTTTTTTTTCTGTTCTTTTTTCTTTTCGTTCAGTTAATTAATTATACATATAGGTGTACATATATAGATATAATTATAACGTACGTATATCATAGGAAAAACAATTTTATTCAATCAATATTATTTAATTTTTTTTTTTTTTCTTTATAGCAATATATAATAAACATAATTTTTGGTTTTTCTTGGTTTTACCGCGATATTTATATTCTATACTATATAATATATATAATATATTTATAATATGTAACACATTAATTACCTCGCTGCGTGATTATCTTATATATATATTTTTTTACTAATTATACGTAACTATAATAATCTATACGATAATGTTAGATACTATTAATGTTATATAATTCCTATAATAGCACAATTATTACATAACCTCCATTTATATATAGCATTTCTATAATCTAATTGAAGAAAGAAAAAAAAAAAAACATTTTTCTAATTATACACTGATAATAATAATAATAATAATAATAATAATAATAATAATAATAATAATAATAATAATAATAATAATGTAATGATAACTGATAGTACGAATGAAACGAGAACGGAAAATAATTGAAATAAAAAATAGTAGCAGTATTGATAATTAATTGTTACAATCATAATCACCACATTTGATATATCATTATCGCAAATTTATCATAATTTTTATGCTTTCCTTTTTTTTTATTTTGCAATTCAATATACTTACTTCACGTATCTTTTTGGAAGAAAGAAACTAAAAAAAATTTATAGTTATCATTATTATCATTAATCATTATAAAAAATATATATGTATTTTATAAATATAATTATTCAACTAATAATTAATATTCACTGCATAATTGTGCATTTGTACATATATACCTATATATACGATATGCGGTATATCGGTTACTTTCTATAAATTTACACGTAATGATTAATAATAATAATTGTAATAATAATAATTATAATATCGATGATCAAACTTTTTGCTCATAGCTCAGCCATTATCCTTATAATAAATTATCCCTATTTATTTCGTGATATCATACATCCTATAGTCAATTGTTAAATTATATATTTATAATTATCATTTACCTACACACGTTAATCGTTTAATTTTATAATTTATATATAATTAATTACCCTATATGAATAAAGATGATCTACGATTTTTATTACTATACATAATCCTATTTTTGTATATTCACTAAGGACAAACGATAATGCTAATAATGATAATAATAAAAATGATAATAATAATAATGACAATAATTGATTATATCGTACAATCTGTGCAGGGCAAAATTGTCTTTTTTTTTTTTGTGAAATTCTTATACGTGTACGTATATCATTTTGATTTTTTTCCAGTCGCATACGGTGTAATGTGATATATATTATGGGATGAATTGAAGTTTATGTTTAAAACTTTTGGTCACTTTTATTGGGTTTTTTTTTTGTCAATCTGTGCAGGGCAAAAAATTTCAGAGCACCGGGTTCTTCACCGGATTCACTATAGATTCATCGCAATTCTTACAATAATTATCTTTGGTCCTCTAGCCGTTATGATTATCTTTGCCAGACAGTAATTTAGCGTAACACATTGAATATAAATAATGATAATAATAATGATAATAATAATAATGATGATGATGATGATGATGGTGATGAGGATAATAAAAATTAATAAATATGGTAATCCAAAGGCCGCGAGTCAACAAATAATTATATTACATATTCCTAAATCCGAACATCGATCCATTCATTGGATCGATAATTCATTCGTTGATTAATTAATTGATTAATTAGATCTTATTGAATGAAAATCCCGCGCGATCACGTTCATTCGTAACTTATATATCCACACTATAATATTATTACATAATAATACGTATTTTACAAATAAGTATTATATAAGAAATAAATATGCAATATATATAACATTTAGATATGTAGATATATATAGGTATATGTATATTACATAGCCATTCAGGTATGCTCGTGACATTCTCACTCAAGGCACACTAATTACACTATATGTATATCTATATAAATATGGGCAATAATTTTATTACACAAGAAAAACGGAGAAAAAAAAAATTCAAAGAAAAAGAAAAAAGAAGAAGATGAATAAAAAGAAAAATCTATATTGACTAATTACAACTCGCACGATTTGAATTTTATCCTTTGTACATATGATTTTGCTTCACATAGAAATTTTCAAGAATATTTACATCGTTTTATATTTATTTTTTTGTTCAGGCAATTTTCTTTTTCCTCTTTTATTCTTTGTCCTTTTCTTTCTCTATTTGTCTTGCAATTTTTTTTTTAATCCTGTAGGAATGATGTAAAATTATATGATAATATGTGATGGACGGTAGCTAATTGCGATTGCAAGTTTTAATTATAAAATACGTATATAATATGTTTCTTTTGTGCATATTCACTTTTTGAAAAAATTGTTTCATTTCTTTTTCCTTTTTTTTTCTATATCAAACATTTTGATTCTACATGTGATGAGAGCTGATTTATTTTTTTATGATCCTGGAGGTTCGATGAACGTTGAATAATTTTTTCAAAATTTTCTCTCAGATTTGATGTTTAATTAAAAGTAAAAAAATGCACGGAACAAAAAAAGAAAAAGTGAAAAAGAAAGGAAAGAAGAGATTGATTTTCTTCAGCTATTTATTATTTCAGTCGTGCAGTTAATATTACTATCGTTAATCCCGCGCAGTATGCATCTGCTACCGGAGTTTGATGATAAATTATTATCATTATTCATGTGATGATTATTATTATTATGCGTAGAATTTGATATCTGGATCGAACCTGAAACCGGAATCGAAAGAGATCGGTAATCTAGAGCCGGAGCAGCGGGATGTTGACCCTCGCGATGTCTTCTAAGATCGACTTTTCTCTGAAATGCTTTTTCGCATAAACCACATTGGAATGGTTTGTAACCTGTATGCTTTCGCATATGCGTTATAAGGTTACTACTTTGAGAAAATGCTTTTCCGCACACCACGCATTTGTGGGGTTTCTCACCTGAAATCAAAAAGAAAAGAAAACTGCAGTTGCAAAAGAAAAATATTTAGAAAATTTTCATATCTAAATGTTAGGGACGCTCTCACATAAATCGAGATAGAGTTTTTGAAAAGGATTAGAAGAAAAAAAAATAATCATCTCACAGAATATTTATATATATTTTTGAACAATAAATTTGGGTCAAGGATTTTGATTTTTTTTTTTCTTTTTTGCCTCACGGAATAAAATGAGGAAAAAAAAGAAAAGATAATCAACCAATTCTCTGCGATAAATAATTGTCGAGGGTTTTTTTCTTGTTTTTTGATTGTTTCTGCTTTTTTCTTCCACATCAGAATCGGAAAGAAAAAAGAAAAAAAACTGCAGACACAAGTAAGATATTCACATTGTATTTCATTTTATGTATATTGTGGCTGGTAACTTTATAGGTCGAATATACTTGCGTTGGAGGAGAAAAAAAAAAATAATTTCTCTCGTATTCGGAGTGAAAAAAAAAATGATTGATTGCCACATATATATATATATATTATATTAAGAGGTTTGCCGTCGAGTTATAACGTTATAATATATAATTTTGACATTTTGTTGATTTTTTGTGGTACATGATATCATTACACATACGTTTTTATATATGTATACTTATAAACATTTGTACATATTTACACGCTTTGGCATCATATATATACCTATACACCTCACGTGTGAGTATAACATAAATATACGAAGGATATATATAACGCGTATAATATACCTGGATTACAATATGGATTGAATTTATATTTGTCTATTAAGGCGTAAATGGCACACGAGGTTTTTTTCTTATTCTTTCCGTTTTTCTTGAAATTTTTCTTGCTTCTTTCTTTCCTTTTTTTTCTTTTTCTTTTTGTTTTTTAAAGCCGATGCGATTCGCTTTGGTTGTTAATGTTTCTCTTATGTATTGAACGAGGTTATCCTAACGCAGCTGTAATAACTAATTAATCTTACATGGTTTATATGTACACGAGCGAGATATATATACGTGTAAAAAAATTACATGTACTGCACCGTCCGTACTTATACCCAATGTAACGTGTGAAACGTATTTCAACGACTGTGACGTATCGGTTGTGGTAAATGAAGTAAAGTGATCGTAACTTATAAATCTTTGAATTCGTCAAGGAACTTTTCGCTCTCGGAATAACTCGGATATTATATTCATATATTGCACACACATAATCTATGCGGTATACATACACGGGAATGTCCATGTATTTCAACTTATACCTCGTACATATTTACAAAGGGGACGCGAATCGATACCTCGCGAGTCACACGGCTATTAACGATAAATACGCGTGCTTTTTTTTTTTCTTTCTCTCGTCATTTCACTCCATTTCTTTCTCTATTTTTCGATGTACGAATAAACGTATTATGCGTTGACGAGATGAATTAAAAAAAAAAAAAAAAAAGTTAATTTATAGTAAATCAATGAGATAATCGAAAAATTATATATATGATTGAAAATTATTTTTTGATCGGTAGATGATTTTTCTTCGTTTTATTTTATTTTATTTTTGATATTTCATACACCCAATGTGTTTCATTTCTTTATATAATTTTGTGAAATTTTATTTTATATTTTTTATCGTTCTAAACTGATCTTTGTTATTCGTTTTGTATGTATAAGCGCAGATGCAACGGTTGCAGACTGAAAAAATACGTATTCCATCCGCGATCGTTTTTATATAAAATGCATTTGCAAAAGTGCAGTATATATGCAGGTATATCACAATTATTCGAAAATATTAATAACAATAGCAATTATTGTTTATTTCGCTTGTCGTCTCGTCGACAATCCCAAACGCATATTAAAATAATATAATAAACACCTTATATTATACATTCAAATTTTTCTTTTCTGGTTTGATCGTTTCTCATCAAATTATATTTCAATATAATCTGCATCTGTGGTGAAATGAAAAATTATTGTATAAAAAGATTCGGTGTCTTTTCTTTTTTTTCATTCATTTATATGAAAAAATCTCAAGCTACTTGAGATTGAAAACTGTGAGAGAAGAATAAAATATCACACGTTCCAAAAAGTGAGATTTTTCAATCTCTAGAAGACTAATTTTATTCTATTTCATTTCTTTTTTTTTTGATTTCTCACCATCGATAAGAAACAATGTGAAATGCTTGAGAAACTGAAGAAAAAAATTGCGGAGGAATCGATTTTACGAATATTCACTTTATTTGTATAACTTCCGATGATCAATTAAAACAACTTGCCGAGCAAACTAAAACCCGAGCGTCGTTATTTTATTTAATAAAAGTTAACGTCATCGCGATCGTAGTTTTAAGATTAAGATTATTACGTACAAGTATAGTATCTAGGGGGTTATTATATTTTCTAACCTTTTACATACTTTTTTTTTTCTGTTACAGAAAATTCTGTAACGATATTTGCCCATCGCATTTAACTCAAATATAACCGAAGGTGTAGTAGATGTATAAAAAAGAAAAAAAAAAAAAAAAAGAAAATAGTTATAATCGTTTAGTAATCTAAAGTAAATTTACGTACGGTTTTTACATTATATATCTGTATATAGGCTATATTTTAATTGTGTTTACGTAAAAATTGAAAGGCGGTGTGCGTCGAGAGATGTTTGCTTTGCATATCGTTAAATCAAATTAGTTGACGATTTTTTATTCGAATGTTCAACGTTTCTTTTCTTGCCACTTTAATATGTCTTTGTGTAAGTGCGTTATACTGCACGTCAAACTTCGAGTCGTGCAGAGAAACACCCTTACACACAGTTAGAAAATTTTACTACATATTTACGTAGATATATAAAATTCTCCATGTACACGTAGATGGGAAATGTTTGGACAATTATACCATCAATCAATGGTGTTGTCGTCGTCCAACGTCACCCCTCTTATACCCCCAACGGTTATACGTTACATCCATTTTATTCCAACCGCATAAAAAGCGTCGCGACGCCTCGTCGCTAAGAACGACAGACTTTTAAAAACATTAGAGGTATACGTGTGGTCGGGGTGTCTGAATTTTATAACAGTCGCTTGAAACGCTTATCGAAAATCTTCGCCAAGTTTTTATTCTTATTCTTACTTTTTTTTTGCTTTTTATCTTGTCGGAGATATATGAAATATGATTTTTGAAAAAGTGCAGTTCTCTTTTTTAGCCAACAAAAAAAAAACTTATCCAATAAATTTTAACTGTAATTAATAACAGTTTTTTTACAGACATCTGCAAGTACTTTTTATAGAATAGTCTATTGTACGTTTGAATCTAGTTTTGCTTTCTCTTAAATTTGTAAAAATATTAATGAAAAAAATTTCTTTTCTCAATCACTGACGTGAATTTGGCATTGCAATTGCAGCATGCAATTATTGTCGCCGAAAAACTCTTGATTTTGAAAAGTTGAAATTGTTATTGAAATTTTTATTACATTCCGCACCCTCTTGGGATACGAGCGCATGCAGCAGAGTTACAAACCAATCAAGGTGAGGGAATTATAAGTTTCATTTGTCAGTCAGTCAAGTCCACATTTGAATAACAATAATATTTTTAACTCCGCTTCTACACGACGCGCGAACAAACAATCGCGCTAATAGCATTACCGTAATGAGTTTATGTACCGTACATTAGATGTATACCTATATACCAAAGTAAATGTGTTTTATGTATATATAATAAACATATATGTCTATTAACCTTATTATACCTACATGAAATATTTCAAATTTATACCGTATATTGTTTTCCCGAAAAAAATGACAGCGAAAATTTGAAAAAAAAATTGAAATAAAATAATTTGGAATCTTCATTTATACTCGATAATTCTTCTTACCAGATTTTCAATTTTTTTTTTTCAGTATTTTATTGTACTTGTATATGCCCACATCGAAGGGTGCGACGATATTCGATCGATTGTAATAGAGTCTCAGTTATTACAACTGCCATTGGTTTACATTCTCAGGTCGCTGACACCCTTCAATATAAACTGCAACGCACTTCATTGCATATGTATAGTATAATTTTACCTAAACCAGTTATCCACGCCCTTAAAAAAAATCAGAAAAAAAACCCCGCATTTTGTATCTTTACCGCAAATTATAGCTTATTAAAAAAAAAAGAATCAATGCTTTTTATCTCTAGTTCTGTTTTTTCTTTTGTTTCGTTTTTTGTCTAGTTTTTCTATATTTATAAACGCGATGAGTATGAGATGGAATTTTCTGTACACATATAAAGTATACACATACGCATTAGATCGGGGTAAGGTAATACGATATACAATAATTCCGCGATGTCTGCGCAATGAATCACAGGTGGAAAGTAGGCGTCATTTGTACATAGGGGGTTTAGGAGAACGGACAAACGACTACGATTATTATCGATGCGTTTGATCTACGTTGAAATCGTAATATACATCTACAATATTTGATATTGCGATGAAATGCACGCCACACTATTTAAATAGAAATATATATTATATAAATCTAACTTCAGGTACATTATACGATACTTTACATATACCTATATTCGAAGATCATCGGCGCGTCGACACCTGTCTTCGTTATATTTATAAATGCACTCTATAATAATGCGCGCTTCTATACGGACAACACGAGGTGACATCGATGCCGGGTAAGGAAGGAAAGAAAAGAAAAGCGATGAAAAAAATCAGCAGATTTCTTTTTCTTACGCGCGGGTTACTTCAAGTTGATAATACTGCACTATATGGAGTGAACGATTAAATCATGAATGATGATAAAAAAGAAAAAGAAAATCAAGAATCATTTAAATCGCCTTCCTCCTGCACTTCTCTCGCTGCACATATTTTATTCCGCAATACATTTACGTGCTGCTTGAAATCCCGCGCCAAGTTTCACACCGTAGGGGTGTGGATATGCATGTTTTTGCTTCCGGGGAGTAAATAATTCCCCTTTCTCGTCTACGTATACATATATATGCAGTGTATATAAGTTTGTATATGTACACTTATGTATTCGCTATATTTATGTACCTACTGCAGCGAGTTCAGAAATGACGGAGAATGCATTTCTACAATATTAAAACTGGGAGTGACAAATGTAGAGGTATACCTATATAAAATATATATATAATATATAAGGTTTTGGTATATAGGTAATGTTCGTACATACGTATGTATGTGTATAAAGTTTCTATTCCTCGCACGTTGAATCATTCAATATTTAATTAGCATTCACTTTCCATATTATACATCTCTTTCCTCTATATCACCCTTTACTATACATATATATGTATATATCACATAAATATTTATATACATTATAATTATATACATAAAGTTTTTGCGTCAGAAATCAATTTCTTCGGAAAAGGGTTCGAATATAAAATCTCAGATAAAAAAATCATGTATAGGGAAGGAAAAAAGAAAAAAACTGTACGAAGTACAAAATGAAATACCCTTTTTACAGGTGATTCTTTCATTTTTCCATTACCTTTTAGTTTTTTAGTTTTTTGTTTTTTGTTTTATAATACAAAACTGCATCACCTGTATAATTACGTTTATCTCACACGTGTCACATTCGGCGCATAAATTAATAAATAAAAATAATATCTAATATACGACCGCCTATATAAACGACGTTGTACATGTGTTTCTTTTTCTTTTTTATTTCCTTTTTTCTCTACACGAGCATCGGCGTCGCATCAGCGCATCGCCGGATAGAATACATAAGACGGCACGTGCCTCTAAAGGCTGGAGATCAGGCTGGCACGTGTGCCATGGGGAAACCGGAAGCTCACTTAGCGTTGCCCAAACACTCGTTTCCCAGAACTTAATTCACGTATATAGGATACATACACATATACGTCAATGTGTACGTATACCTATGTACTCAGTTCTCTCATTCCTTCCGGTTTTCACGACTATTTTACGACTGGGTAATAATGACCCAAAGTATATGGACGCGATTAAATCGAAGCTATATATGTGTATAACCATCACTCGCTGCATTTTTTACGAACCTTTTTTCTGTGATATTTCCGCGAACACTTTGATGAAATAAAAATTTTGAAAATTAACGTTGATTAATGTAGATTAAAGAAAAACCGCGAAAACTGCAGGAAAAAAATTGTCGGTACCAACAAAATTTTAACCCGATAAGAGAAAATAAAATGAATAAGAAAAAAAAACCGCGCTCAGAAAGATTTTCAAAATTGTATTTAAGTAAAAACCAAATATTAAAAAAAACATACAAATTCAAAGAAAATCAAAACGACGGTTATTCAATACCTATACACTTTCCCGTATATCGATGGGGTTGAAATTTTTCCTACCCTATTCGTTTTAGTTTGTTATAAATTTTTTTCTTCAGATTTATACCTCTCGCCTTTAGTTCGCACGATGCAGTTGTTGAGTTTACGTATAGTTCACAGCTTACACTTGACGGTTTATTACTCGGCTTCAGCCTGCAGTAGCATAGAGGTGTGTGCGTACATGCATACATGTATAATTAATACATATATGTATATAGGAGTATGTATATGGGGAAACAGAAAACGTGGGGAACGAGGGGGGGGAAGGTTCTTCTGCAAATTGCAGCTAATGACCCGGTTCTCGGTAAATTATTTACAAGCCTGATATATACGTATGTGTACATATCTATGTGTACAGGTATATACCGACAAAGTGTGCATGTTTAAAACAAGGCTGACTCAATTTTCTTAAAGTTTATCGCGTTTGAAAAATAAATTATTCAATAAACGAAGTAGAATTATCTTAATTCTTATGTTTCTAATTGATTCCTTAATAAATACGCTGTGCAGCGATAATTATCGGAAATTCTTTTCTTTTTTTTTTATATATAACGCTCATCAATGATTGATCAATGAAAAAGTGAACCAAAATTTGAAAATAGAAAGATCTCGATGAAAGAAATAAATAATTACTTGGAAGAATAAAAATCGGTTCGGATCTACGTGACAAAAATTCTAATGTCTTCGAATTAGTTTGTCCTCGGAAGATATATAATTAATAGTTAACTAATAGCTGTCATCGAGGATAACGGTTGTTGATGTAGTGTAAATCAAGCTCCTCGAGTTTTTCCCCCCCTCTCTCATCATCCCCTTCCCCCTAACCACCCCCGTGAGGAATATATATGTGAAGGGCATCGTCGCTTTTTGCCTCGTGAAAGCTGCCCATGAATTATTCCTGTGGGATTTAGTACAGCCCTCCTCAACGCCCGATATGGGGTATAAGATACATGGTACATATGTATGTGTGTATATATATGTACTATGTATTTGTATACATAGGACTATCACCCTCCATATACCTTCTTCCTCATAACGCGGTTTCATCAATTTCTAATTAATATCCACACGTAGTGCTAATATTCACGTATGAACGGTTTCAAAAATTCCAGGTGTGGATTCTAACCTCGGATTTTTCGGCCATTTTTTTTCCATCCATCAAAATAAAGAAACCAGTATCTAATAAAAATGAGAGCCTAGTCTTTTTTTTTTGGATTATATTATATGTAATAAAATATAGATGTATATGAATTCATGTGTTACAGCAGGTTATGTAGAGCATTATAGAACAAGAAAGAGGGTTTTGGATTAGGGTTAGGTTGGGTTACATATAGGGTGGTTTTGATCGTCGATTCACCTCAATTTCTTGGCATACTTGACCCCGAATTACGCGATATGTATATTTTCTCGATGACACGAGCCGCGAGTTATACCCGACGTACATATTATCCAATCCATAATATATTCGATACATATATACATGTATATGTATACATAATCATAAGTACCATATACACATACGTGATACGAATGTTAGAGCGAACTGACCAGGTCTGGGACGACGTTATAACCAAAAAAAGAATTTCTCCATTCATTTCGTGATCTTTGCGCACTGTTTGATTCATACCAAAATTACACGATTGTCATCATCCCCATTATATAGACGGGCGTATAATATCGAGCAACTTATCATAACCAGCCCCTGATAAGTTCGATTCAATTTATTTAATTTCTACTTCGTTCGCAAGAATATTATAAGGGGCGATAAGGGAAAATCTACGATCACAACGACATTGATAATGATGATGATGATGGAGGTAAAAAAGGATCGCGTATAGAATACTTATTACTCGGGACATAATCATCGATCTGTATAGATTATTCTCCGTCTATTTCGCCCACAATACGTGCGCGTAAATTGCATAAATATTGCGAGGCTAAAATTTACGCAAATTTTCAACAATTCCCAACGAATCGCATCGAAACTTGCACGTAAAATTCAACGTTTCGATCCGAGCGAGTAGAAATTAAAATAATTACACATTAATCCAACGAGACACTCGGTAGATATAATTAGTTTTCGCAAAGGTGCAGACAATAATAAAATAAACGATGATATTATCGAAAGTGTTAACAATATACGGTTAAAAAATTTACACAAGTATAAATAATTCAAACATATATATGTATACGGTATGTATAATGAAAAAACATTTGAGTCTGATTTTTCTTCTTTTTCTAATTCTTTATCTTTTGTTTATCTATAAAGCTGCTTATATAAGTATAACAAACATATACATATGTGAGAAAGAAAAGTAAAATTGAAAAAAGAAAAGAAAACATATACGTTCCAAAGACGAAAAAAGAAAAACAATTTGACAGCTGAAAAACTGATCGAATAATCATATAAACACACGGAATAATACGAAACGGAATTTTTTACCTTTTTCTTCATTAAACATAACCGCACGTATGGTTGGAGAATATGGAGGAAATCCTTATAATATATAATAATAATAAATATATTTATAATTATATTATTCAACTCACCGGTGTGTATATAGGTGTGTTTCTTCATGTCAGATTTTTGATGAAATCTTTTTCCGCAATACTGACAAGGATATGGTCTAGTGTCGGAATGAATTAGAAGATGAGTACTCAAAGTACTCGATCTTTTGAAAGCTTTACCGCATTGCTTGCACTGAAACAGAAAAGGACAAAAAAAACTTAACGAATGCAGCAGGATCAAAAAAATATCGTCATTTCAACGAGACTTTTTTTCTTTCATATACCTATAAGACAGAATTTCATGAAAAATTCATTGCATCTCGAACAGCGTTGAAGACGTATTTATATAATTGATGCAGACGTTATATTACTGCATGTACAGCAAAATATAGTGCAGTTATAATTAACATACAAAAGGAGGTCGAGTCGAGTCACTCTTATATACATATATGTACATACGTATAGTGCAATTATACATCTAAATTAGTAATTTTTATTTACCGAAGATTAATCGATTATATTTATTATATGAACGCACACATACCACATATTATACATATAATGAATCATCATTATAATATCGCATATATACGTATACATATGTGCAGGGCGATGAGTTTTCCGTTGTACGAATTATACGTACATGTATTCTTGGAAGAAAAAAAGAAAAAAAAATTCAAATTCAAAAAGAACAAAAGAAAATTTTTTTCCAAATAAAATAAATAAAACCTCCACATATAAGTGGGAGGGCAGCAGTTGTTAAGCTTCTTCTTATAACGCCGTATTCTTAGAATATAATATAATATCTCTATACATCAAGCTTAGTTTTTAATGTGAACACAGGTGATGCGGAATTCTATGTATAGTACGTATGTGTGTACACTCATGTGAAGACTTATAATCATTCGATTTATAATACCAATGATTTCCACAAAGCAAAGTATTTTTTTTTGTCTCTACATTTTTTTTTTGTCTCTGTACGTCTTTTTTTTATTCAATGTAATTGTGCACTGCAGGGAATTTTCTTTTGTAAAAAACCAGAAGAACTCGATAAACGACTTTTGATATTTGATTTTTGGCCATGAATTTAGGGTAAAAAAAAAGACAAATTTAAAAACAATGACGAATGGAAGAAATGAAAAGAATGTTCTCTGTTACTGCGTTTTTCTTTTTTCTGTTTTTTTTTTTTTTCAATATAATGAATATGCATGATAAATAATTAAAGTAGTGTTGCATAGAGAAAAGAATTGCGAGGAAGTTCTCGATTCATTTTGTATTTATTATTAATGTTATACCGCGTTGCACTACTCTGAACAACGTAGAGGTAAAAAGAAAAGAAAAAAGGAAGAATGAGTAACGAAAAAGGAAAAGATCAAAAAAAAATGGAAGAAGAAGAAGGGGAAGAAAAAGAGAAAAACTTATTCGAACGGATAACGGAGAAGCCGACATTGCACCGGCAACAAGACGCCGCCATTCATTCATCCGCGTAGAATATTATTCATCTATTTCCGGTTGAACTGCAGCACTTTGCAGGCACATCGCGAACTGACAAAGGATAGACGGAATATAATAGCAAAAAACAAGAAATGAAAAAAAAATCGCCGGCAAAAAGAAACTAAAAGAAAAAAGAAAAAACTTAAATAAAAAGCTCACTATTATAATGACCGTTATAAGCGATACGTGTGTATTTAAGTAGGTAGGTACGTAACATTTAGACATGGAAGAAATTCATTCATCTTTTTCTGTCGAACAATAATAATGATAATAATGTTAATAATAAAAAAGCAGATTCACCGAATCGACGATTTATATGGCGATGGACATCAGAGTTTCGTGTAGGTTCAGGGGAAAAAATGAAGTAGAAAAAAAGGACGAGGAAAAGCTTTGAGCTTTTCATAAATTTCGGATATAGGATATGTAGGATATGTATTATGATGTGACGTATGTATAAAGTATTTATGGGTTATGTATTAGAAAATCATCAACGCAATCTGTATCCTGACACCTGACAGAATATAACCTATATCGCTTATAGGGGAAGCCGGGAATATAAGTTTTGACAAATTATCCGACTAATGGCCGCCGCTGCCGCAACTCTTCGAATTATATAATTACAAAAAGCGTGCCATGTATGATGTATCGTGCTGTTAAGTGACACGTACATCTATGTATAAATGTACGTCCGTATATTTAGTAAATCGTTTGATAGAAAACCTCTAAAAGGTTATATGTTATACCGTATTTATATATAAACGTGAAAAAAAAAATCATTAATTTCTGTATCAGAATGTCCGAATATAAAGCGAACCTGTAAACCCATGCATAATATATTCGTAGAGAAAGAAAAAAAAGTAAAAAAAAATGTATTGAAAAATTAATATATTCCAAAGCTATAATATAATATCCTACATAATGCAGAAATTGAATTAATATGTCAACCTTTCGTTTTCAGTATTTCTTTTCTTTTTTTTTCATACCATAATTTATAACATACCCTCGTATCAAATATAAAATTACACGTGTCCTTAATTATTATTATTATCATTTTTTAATTTTTTATTATATAGATCACATAATATAGATTATATAGATTCACAAAAATTATTGCATGCAAAAAAAGCAGAACAGCGTAAAAGTAGAAAAAGAAAAAGAGATAACTGAATGCATATCTGTAATAATATATTTACCTGGAAAGTTCTCTCCGAAGAAGATGGCGGAGTGAGGGGTGAATAATGTGTCAATTTCGATAGTACTGGAGTGGATGAAGAGGGTACCGTCGGACTCCACGATGAAACTGGTCTAGTTTCTTTCGCTTCTCTTTCACAAACCGAACCGGGTGACCATATTTCACTTTTTCGTAAATTGTGACTACTCGACGAGGAACTGCAACTGTCCGAAGGTTTCGTACTCAGGTTCAGCGGAACTTCTTCCTCTGCGAAAAGATTTTCAAACATTGTGTTTTTTATTTTCTCTCCATGGCTATAAAACTATCGAACTTCAATTATTATTTGACGAAGGAAACTCGCGGGCAAAAACCAACGAAAAAAAATTAAAAAGAAAAAAGAAAAACTGGTTGTATCGTGAAATATTTATATTCAGCACTCGGTTAAATTGTGTGATAAAAGTTTCGTTTCTTTTTTTTTTCTCTATTTCGTTATCGGAACTACAATTCTTCCAGTCGTCCTTGGTACCCTGCAGGTGTTATCACTTGATATATTGTATACGTGTGTTCCAACAAATATATATAACGGTATGTGTAGTGTAAAATTTATACAACTAGCTCGTTTTCTTTAACTCTGTTGCAGCTGCACATAGTTTTAAACCTTGTTACGTAATAAACAAGTCGCGATAAACTATAAAACTTGCGAGTAAGCTATACATAAAATAAACTGCAATAACGGGACAGCGTAAAAAAAAATACTAAATTTGCTCGTTTTGGCTCTACGTAATATCTTACACTGAAAAGTACAGAAAAAAAGTTGTGCTTTTTTTTTTGGATTTGCCAAAGAAAAGTATCTGAAAGTTTTTTTATTTTCAAACTTGGCCAGGACACACACAACTCTTTTTTTATTCAATTCGATCGAGAAGATGAGAGAGCAGAGGTAAAAAGGAAAAAGTTACTATTAAAATTTGTGAAAAAAAAAAACAAAAAATTTACCAGCACTCCTCGCTTTTTCCGGTGTGAAACCGCGATGAGTAATAGGTGAACAGGCGCGTGCTGGACTCGGCGGTTCGGCAGGACGCATATTTTGCCCTCCCGTTGCAGCAGGCGTAACTTCGTGTTGATGATTATTGTTATCGATATTATTATTGTTACTATTACTATTATTATTATGATGATGATTCGTTGATATCCTGGGAGGTAGAAGTGAATGGGGTAACAAAAGTCCTGCCGCGTGATGCGCCCACCATGGTAAAGCACCCGCTGCATAATTTCCGTAAACCAAACCACACCGCATCTCTGTAGAAAAATACCCCCCGGAAGAGAGAAGAAAAAAAAAAGAAAGGAAACATTAATCAGTCGTTAGTGAAAATTCGAAAGCTTCAAGGACGACGTACACGGTACGGGAAATAAAAATTGGAACTTCATTTACTTAGCGAATGTTGGAAATTCGGACTTTCATTTTTCATGTTCATTTTATTCCCTGTTCCCGTGGTTTTTATCGTTCGAGAAGAAGTTGGCGAAGAAAGACACCGAAAGCTCACCTCTGGTGTGCGCAGGTCCTGCGGCAGCAGCGGCAGCGGCGGCGGCGGCAAAAGTTAAATTTTGTAATCTGAGGTCGGCGTGATGTTGCTGTTGTTGGTGATGTGATACCAGAGTGAAGGCACTGAATCGGTCCAGGATTGGCGGTGGAGGAACTCTTGGCGATGCGATGCTACTGCAAGTACTACTCGTGCTGCTTCTACTACTGCTGCAATTACTTTGACTGCAACTTCCTCCGCCTCCTCCTCCTCTTCCTTCCGCACCAGGACTCCAAGGTGACGTTGGTATGACTGAATTCGGACTTACTGGTGGCGATAAAGTCGCTGGTGGCGATAATGCTCCCGCTGGTATCCCAACTACCGATCCCGACGAAGGATGCAGCTCTGGTTTCACGTGCCAGGATCTTGGCACTGCTTCTAAAATCATACGGAATCGAAAAACAAAATAACAAAATTAATTTCTGCACCGAAAAGAAAATTAAAAGCGTCAAAAGTTCGAAGATTTTTTATTCCATCTCCTTAATTTTTTTTTCCCCCTTCAACTATAGCTAAGAGATTATTTCGTTCTATCGGCCATAGAAGGATATTTCCAAAACCATCGCTAAAATATTTAAAGAACTGGAGAAAAAAGAAATAGGATGAGCTTTAGGGGCGCCGTATTTCCCGCCGGTTTTTTTTTTTTCATTTTATTTTATTTTCGTCAATTCCCACCTCTATTTAGAATGCGTATACCTATATAGCGACGCAGAGATTGGAGGGAGATATCAGGTGTGTGTATAATATTGTCTGTCTACCGCCCGCAACGTTGATGCTCTATTGCCCATCATTGCCCATTATTATAGTTGAACGTGCGCAGTGATATTTTATAAGATTCTATGTACCTATATAAATATACCTATGTGAATACACTCTATCTATATACACGCGTGTGTTTTATCAGATTATAGTTAGATCGCACGGAACGCGTTTTTTATAGTGCTTTGGCAGACCGTTTGACAAGAAAGAACATATCCTGGCCAACACATTTTACACACGCACCGCGACGTACGTTTTGTTATATACGTTGTATATGAAACAAACTAACAATAAAAAAAGAAATTAGCTGTTTCCGAAATTTAAGTATATATGACGTAGAATTTATTTCGACAAAATTTTATTTTCGAAATTATAAAAATATTATATTCTATAAATACATACGCGATAATATTTATTGTGCGATATATTCTTTAATTGCAGATTTGTCAAAAACAAAATGAAATGAAAAAAGAAAACAGGATCTTTTTGCATACCTGCAGTAACGTCAACTTTACGTATATCTACATATTGACATATCGTCTCCGATGCATAAGTAAAATACATATATGTTTTTTTTTTTTTGTTAAAATGTGAAATATATATAAGAAGGAAGATATGAAGAGAGAAAAAAAAAAAAATAAGAACCTCGCCAGGAGAAAGAAAAATACAGTCGTGGGTGTGTGCACACTGCATATGACGGTAAAGAAAAAAATAAATTATGCAAATAAAAAAAAAAAGAATAGAAAAAAAAAGGAAAAGAAAAAATATAAAGACAACATATATAAAATATATGCACCCATCAATATAGGTACCGATATACGTGGCGAGGTGTTTCAACAAAACTTGATTTGTTTGAGAAATAATTTGCGTCATCTATATAGGTGTATATATTAATTTATGCGATTGTTGAAATGTCCGATTGCCAAGTTTTCTATTATTCGCTTGTAGATTTATAATGTATATGACATGACGCGCGCATTATTTTGTTATCGCGTTAAAGTTACCGCGTGCAAAAACTGATCTCGACATTATCCTCCCTCTGCTCGCAATAAATTTTCTTTTCTTTTTCCTATACATTACAGAAAAAATTTATTTTTTCATGTATCGATCATTGAGACGGATCAAATCTTCAGAGGAATGAAAATTGGAAGAAAAAAAAACGAACATTTAATTTCAATTAACAAAATCGTTGCACCCGGTGCGTGTGTCTTGAGGAAATAGTATAAATAATTTTCGGATGCGTAGGATAAAAAAAAAGTTTCCAATTAAAAAGTTTTATAAAATTTTCGAATCTCCGCCGGTGATTTCAATGCCCGAAAACTGAGTAGCTACCAACATATTTCAGTATTACATACCTATGCCTGCTGGTTAATTTTAGAAAAAAGCGAAAAATCTGTTACGATTGAAAAATTTTTGATCGATCTAGATTAAATTTTGAAATCGGTATACTATACATATATGATTCATCGTGTGTGATCAGGTGATTCGAGACGCGTAGATATACGTGTAAATAATATGGGCACACACGTATGAAATACATACCTAAACCTATTTAACTCTCGTATATGTGCATCGTGTCTACGAGCGAATTTCATTTGATCAGACACGTGGAAAAATTATACACATAATGCATATATGAGTATATAAGTATATCGCGATCTCTAAATCTTCTACCTCAATTAATTGGAAACATGTATGTATTTGTGTACGTGGAATATGTGAACGCGACAAACTATACAAGGAATTCTTATTTGTCGCCAGATTTTTTTATCCAGACATAAAATTTCTATTTCAATATAAAAATCTTTATGTATACACTCATTCCGCAAATACTTTACACGCGAAAATCTTTTTTAACACGTGTAGCTATACAAATAACGTTTATACAGTGAATTTTTCTAATTGGAAATTTTTTTTTTTTCATACATATAATTCGATGACGCCGAGCTGGTGATTAATACCGATTCATTTTTTTTTCTCATCATATAATCGTATATATGATCATATGCGAATCGGATGTGTCGATGATCAGAAATAGTTTTTGAAATTATTAAAAAAATAAAAATTCAAACACGATCGAAAGGGGATAATTATCTTAAATTATAATCAAACTCACCACACATTACGTTCTTTCTCTTGTCTTCCCCGTGATGCTCAATTAGATCGAATACGACGATAGAATAATTTTACTTCTTCTGCCTTTGTCTCTTTTTTTTCACATCAAAATCTTTGGATTATTGTGTCGTTTACGTATACGTGGATTGTATCGTGGAACGGTGCACTATATAACAATTTTTAATACAATGTCCTGTGTATCATACGATCTCGTTGAACACAATAAAATTTCACGATTCCAAAAATTTCATTACTGATTTAAATAATAGTTAACGATTTTCTACTCGAAGTGTTAAAAATTCACAATTTTTCTTTTACTTTATTATTTCGAAGATGAAATTGTCCACACATCAAATTCAAGAGGGAAAAAAATTATCAAATCCAAAAAGAAAACTAAAAAATCACACGCGATATGATGCAATTAATTATTTCGCGCGTTCATCAGCACTGATTTTAATTCCCGATCAATAAATTCTTTTATAGATATAAGAAAAAAAAAAAAGTTTTTTTCTTCAATCAATCGATCAATTAATCACTTAATTATAACTCGGTGCAGTAATCGATTTTATTATCCTTCGTAGATCTTTCAGCACTCTCGCTGCTGTCACACTTTTTTGGTTTACTTAAATTTATTTATAGGTACATAAAAATATTATAATCGCGATTTTTAGGTACAATATTTGAATATAGATGCACACCCGTTCGACATATAAATCTATATGTCCATGTAAGCGAATAATTAAAATCACATACTGATGATTCTTCTCACTGTAAATATTATACCCATACGCAGCAATGTCTTCCTTACGAGATAATGAACAAATTACTTTTTTACTTCTTCTTCTTCTTTTTCTTTTAACTTTTTTTTGAAGCTTTCAAATATCTTATTCAAACACATGCGATCCGGATGAACGATTTATCGCGTTTGCGTACCGATTTATTTAATTCTATTTGATTTTATCAATAATAATCACGATGTCAGTGACGGTATGATAATAAGAACGATGAAAAAAATTTGATTCAAAAAATTTCTTGTCCATACAATTTTTGAAGGGTGTAAAATAATTATTTATAAACTTTCACGTAATATTTTTTTTTTTTTTTAACTATATCTTAAATATATTTTGGTGATAAAATTGACGAGTTATGTATGCATACGTATGTACACATATATGTATGCTTGAATTTTAAGATTGTGAATTTATAATAATTGTGGGAAAAAAAAAAAAAGTAAATTTCGATTATAACTGCGCTGCAGATATAGCGCGCGTTGGTCTCTCTGCCCTAACCTGGCCAAGGACCTGGACAGACTGATCGTGAAGCACTTTGATGCTCCCTTACGATCCTCCTGAAGTTTCGTATAGGATTCACGCCGGTGTGTATACCTTATACCTGATGGTTCACGAAAGCCACCTACCTACCTCTACCTATCTTCCTACCTGTCGCCGTTCAAAAACTCCGGGCTCCCGACTTTGACGCTCCGCCCATAATTTCTGAACCACCGGTTAAAAACGAGGGTAAAATAAACGTGGAGAGGGAAACTTTATATTTTATTGGCTGCAGACACATCGCATATACATGCGTATTCATACATGTATATGTATGTTAATATGTAAATCATAATTGGTAGCTTATCAAGATTTTAATTAACTATAATTTGGGTACCGTAATCAACGGATTATTCAAATTTCATCAATCGAATCGTGTACATGGAGATTCGGGACAACGGATTTACCTCGTAGAAATTTGATTTCTTTTTTAAAGTTGCTATCTTTTTTTTATAAATCTTGATTCGCTACCTATGGCAGATTTGGAAAATCTGGGGAGAAATTTAGCTCTCTGCATTTTTGGGGGTTATCAAATTTTCTGAAATCCGCGGGTTTCTTTTTTCTTTTATTCTTTTAGATCGAAGTCGCGTACGCACGTATTACGATGTGTGAAAAGTTAAGGCGAGAGGTGGGAGGCTTTAGTATTTTTTGTTCGATTATCATTTATCGGTTACGAGTACGTAGGTTACAGGTTTTAATATTCTCGGCGTCGATTAGACGCGCATTTCAAGCCGGCGGGGGCGGAGGCAAAAGCGTCGGGCGGCGCCGCGGCGCCTCGGCGCCTTTTCTCATTGGCTACCACCGAGAAATACGGTTCCTCCTCTTTCGGCTCATCAATATTTAAAACCGCAGCTTTGAAAACCACTTCTAAAACTCCGTAGTCCAGATATATAATATATTTACAGACATGAAATCGCAATCACCCCATATAAACCAAGGCTACGCTAGATTTTAATCGAGCAAAAAATTAAATGACGAAATTTTTTTCCCAACTTTTCTGTTTCTTTTCTTTTTTCTGATTACAAAATCCAGATAATCTAGATTCAATAAAAAAGACGGAAAAAATTCAAGATCATCGCAAAGAAATTTGAATTCATGCACGAAGGGGGTTGGAGGTGCAAAAATTGGTGCGCAAGTGAAAAAAAGAAATGCAAAAATTTTATCAACGTTCATATTATGGAGTGTACAAAAAAAAAAAAACACACCATATTACGCTAAAGTATGACGTTGAAAATCGCACCTGATGTAACCACCCCTCGCATATATGTATTTTATAAAAGCCGGTCGTCATTTTCCACGATATTATATAACGTGTTCTAGATACATATATTTGAAGTGTGCCGGAGATTGTACGATTATTGTTATTATTATTATTATAACATCTCGACGCCCCATCCCTCGAATCGCATATAAAAATACATATGACGCTGCGTCAATTACCGGCACGATGACGTTGTATTGTTTAAATATTTTTGCACTGCACGCAGATGAAGTTAAATAAGCTCTGCAAGCAAGCAAGCAAGCAAGCAAACCGATCACGTTAACGCTTTCAAGTACATATCTATAGTCGTTATACATTATATATTATACCATAAAATTATATACCTGGATGCACAAGCCCCGCAGGTTCCTATAGTTTAATACGTATTATATATATACCTATGTACAAATAGAGATTACATACATATACATATATATTAAAAAAATAATTTATATATAGTATATAATCGTGCACCTTATCGATACGTGTAGCTGTTGATATGCACGGCATTTATTGTATATCATTGCGTAAATATGCAGTGCACAAGAGACAAGCGCTGCAGAAAATTATAACCTACTCGTACACGTATGTACGTAAATGATATATAATATGTATATCATACATGTAAACCTGGTATACGTGATAACGTCGTTATATACATAGTTATTTACGTATACGTAAAAAGACAATAGATGCTTGCCTGCAGATTAGAAATTCGTGTGTCACATACATGTGCATACATATGTCGTATATGTATCGTACATTTCATGTATTGTGCATATACACAATAATTGAACATATATACGACTAAAAATTGAATTTTCTTACGGTATATATGAATAATATATAACCTTGCGCGATTGCTACTGCACAGCACCTTTTGCATTATACTGCATTTGTATTGCAACTTTTGAAACGGTAAAAAAAAAAAACTACACCGCTCCGTAACCCTGCAAATGCTCGTATAATATATAAATGCACCTATGATAATTTTGCACCGCTTATAATTAGAATAGCATATACCTATAAGTATATCGTCGCGCGTATAATACCTGTACACAATCGAACGTTTTATTAAACTAGGATCTATACTATGATATATTATATTTGAAAAGTAGGTGACAGCTGGTGAAACAATACTTTGTATATGTATACATAACTTGGTACTTGATATAACGGTTATGTATACATATATATATGCACACATATCGAGATCATATTTTAATTTATTACCTAAATTTGTATAGGTTTTTCTTTTTTTCTATCTTTTTTTTTCTTCTAAAACAAATATATTATATGTATCGTGTATGTATACATAGACAGCAGATTAGGTCAGGTATATAGATATACAATGACATCATTAAAAATTTTGCAATTATATACTACGCCGAAAACCGCGAAACAATTAATATAATCTAAATTAACGCTTGTAATAATTATAACTATACAGACACATACATCTAGAAATTATTTACTGGACATATGTATTATTTATCCACATACATATTATGCATTACATAGTATGTTTTTGCTCGACCTCAAGATTCTGAAAAGTGAAACACGTATTTTCATATATTTCTTTTTGTGTATGTTATCAATTTTTCCGTGCTTTTTACACAACGCGCAGTTAAATATTACCGCACCACTAATTATTGTTACATATAAACTACGTCGACACCGTGTGCAGTGCAGTTTTCGTAAAATAATTTAACATTGACAGTAGGTAAGTCGACTACCGCGTGTTATATTATAACAATATACATATTGCATAAATATACACGTGATATATAAGCACGTCAAACTATATAAGTGGTTTATATTTATCATATTGCAGCTGATTGTAACCAAGCAGTTGGTTTCTTTTTGTTCTTTACTTTTTTTCCCCCTTTTTTTTTTGCACGACGTTACATTTATGTGTCCACCTAAACAATACATGAATTTATGTATACAATTTTTTTTATATATTCAATAAACCGGTTAAAAAAGATTGATTAAAAAAAAAACGATATAGAATCTCAGATTTTTTTGCTGCATTGATTTTTTTTTTCAAGAGTCTTTTTTTTACTGTAACTGTATTTATATTTTGGAAAATTGTATATACTTGAATATATGTATATAGGTGTATATAATATATAATTACATGCATCTGCACATCGCGTTTGGAGGTATTATTTTATAATGGTGTCGGTTTATTGAAGATTTCGAAAGCGTCGAGAGATTTCGTGTTTCCTTCCCATTCACCTGCATGCAGCGACGTTATTTGCCCATTCATCGATTCTGCCGACGTTGCAATTGCAGCAGCTTCGACGCACCTACTTCTTCGTTTCCGATAAACTGCGTCGCGCAGCCTCTCGCCTTTATATATGTTCTGTTGTATTCGGAGAAAGGTAGAAATTCATTTAACGTGCCGCGCCTCAATTTAGGTGAATACGATTGCAAATAATATCCGCGGATTCGTGTTCCTCAGGTCAAAATCCAAAGGGGTATACCTTAGATTTTTGTCGATTTTTGGGCCAAAAATCAACATTTTTTTAAATCGATCGTAGGACACTTTTCTGACGTATTTTGACCTCAGGAACACGAATCCGTCGATCAAATTGAGCTACGAATAAATCCCATCGAGATATCGTCACTTTTTCACTTTTTGGAGCGATAAATTGGCGATAACTCGATCAATTTTATAGATAGATCAATTTAACTTTCAGATTCGTGTTCCTGAGGTCAAAATACGTCAGAAAAGTGTCCTACCATCGATTTAAAAAAATGTCGATTTTTGACCCTAAAATCGACCAAAATCTAAGGTATACCCCTTTCCATTTTTTCGATTTTTGGGCCAAAAGTGAAGTATTTTTTAAATTGATCGCAGGGCACTTTTCTGACGTATTTTGACACCAGGAACACGAATCTGCAAGGTAAATTGGTCTATCTATAAAATTGATCGAGTTATCGCCAATTTATCGCTCTAAAAAGTGAAAAAATAAGGATATCTCGATGGGATTTATTCCTAGCTTGATTGACTCGACGGATTCGTGTTCCTGAGGTCGGAATACGTGAGAAAAGTGGCTTGATATATGTCACAAATATAATTACGCCATTTCTCTAGTTTTCCACGTCATTTCGCGATCATTTCACAAGTATTTCATATCATTTAAAAATCGACTGTCCTAAGTATTTCACAAGGGGTTACCCCCTCGGTAATTACGCTGTAAAAATAACGAGCCCCCCCTTGGCACAGCTCTTCATTTTTCCCCCCATTTAATTTCGTCTCGATTTGTTGCATTGGTTCGAATTCTATAGAAAAAAAATCACGTTTGAAATGCGTATCAAAAAATTGTTGATGCATTAAATAATTAATGATTTGTGATTCTCGTTTTTCTTTTTTTGATTGTTCATAAGAGTAGAATTGTTTCTATAGACACATGACTTGTTTTTGGTGTACCATGTATATGCATGCGCGACGTTACGTAGATTATATGCTAATTATAAATATAAATATACGTATAATAAGGCAAAATAATTAGACAGCTTGTTAATTGATAACGATATCAGCAATAGTTTAACAGCGAATACACATTATGTATGTACCTATATTTGTGAGAGCTGCGATAATTACTATTTAGTGCTTTTTTTTTTTATGAGAAAACAGTAGATTATTAGCATGCACATAGGAATATCGCGATCGTAGAATTACACATGAATTTTTTCTTCGAAATCAAATTACAAGTAAAAAAAAAAAATGTGAAATAGAGGAAATGGATATAGCTGAACTTTGGAATGGTTTCGAAGATTCAGGTTTCGAATTATAAGAAAATGAATGGAATTAGCTGGAAAAAAAAATCGAAAGAAAATCATAATTTGAAATATTAAGTGCGGATATTTTTTCAAAATTTATACCGTGATCCACATAGGTATCTATAAAGGGAAAAACGGGATGTGCGGTGGGTGTTCACCATCCGGAAAGCCCTTCGACCCTCATAAACGAGGAAAGGTGTGCGCCGGAGGTATCCTACCTATAAATAAATACATGCATATAAATATAAGTATATACTCATATATATGTATAAATATATAACATGCAGTATAATATAAATTCGCTCGCTTTCCATTGGCGGAGGGATCGAAAAATCTGATATCATATAATAAATCCTGCTCGGGTATAATCGAGTCGAAATTTATACCAAAAACAAATTTATACGTATGAAAATCTCATTTTGGATACCAAGATTGCGGCATAAATTTTGATTAAAAAAATAATTAATGAATAAATAAATACATTTATATACATTTCTTTTCTTATTTTATTTTTGGTTCTCGCACGGTAAAGTCGTTCTCGATATTATACATATAGAAAATTTGTTGTTGCCTCAAAGAGAAAAAAATTAATCAATTGGTTAGAACATTTACTTAAATTCTTTAGTAATTGATTTTTTTTTTATCGGAAGAATTTTATTAATGGTATACGGCTGATAAGGCTACACTTATAGGTTTCTTTATAGCGTATCCTTTGAATTCATTCATATTTTACGTTCATTCAGAAATAAATAAATACCTCATACCTCCGCCAATGAGAATGGCACGCGCCGGCACGCGCCGATCAAGAGAAGAGGAACACGAGGCACTCTGCAGAAGCGCCTGCAGCAGCACCTATACTAAAGATATATATATAGGTAGGTATATATGTATTGTATACGTTCATATACATACATATACCTATATGTGCAATGGTTGCACTTTGCGATCTGCAGCGTTTGCTGCGCTCGTGCAGCCTGCGATGGGTTGACGTTGGCACACTCTTTGCACTTTCGGGTGAATGAGCTTCAAGAATTTAATGTTCGCATGTAAATTTTAACCGCCTAAAAAGCGCAGTGATCGTATAAAAAAATTCCGTTCACCCCCAAAAAAACGTCAAACGTGCCTAAATAACTACCTTTTAAAATATCACCCTGAATGAAGAGAAAAAAAAGAATCAAGAAAGATTTAAAGAAACTTCTTCGATTCCAAAAAAGAATGATACCTAAATCTGACGAAGATTTGATTGCGGTCTCAAAATCGAATGAAATTACAAAAAATCATTGATTAAAAAATATTTCAATTATCCGAATTTGGTACTTTTCTAGATCGAATAAATGAGAAAAAAAAAAATGAACGCTAAGATTTTTTGTGAAAACTCGCGATATTCGTTTATCGCGGAATGGAGTTGCAACTGTGCATGGCTGTTCGTCCTGAAAAATGTAAAAGTTGAAGATTTTTCATTCTCTTAGGATGATCCACGAAGGTATTATCGTGTATATATTTCATGCATGAAGTTTTTTTCAGCGCATCAAATCCCACCGGTTTTATCCCCTACCTCCCACACAGTCAACGCACACATGTGTGTAGCACGCGCCGCGACGCCCTCGCCCCTCGGTTCCCCTTTCATGAATCCTGAATCCTCCTCCACCCCAACTATATATATATAAAGGTATGTATACAGGTATACATAAATACGTTCACCAGGTAACGGCGATTCCCTCGACGGCACGCGACAGGCGCACGCCGACGATGGCCTATTAGTTTTTTCCTTTTTCCTCTTTACAGCTCTTCTTCTCCTCCTCCTTCTTCTTCTTTTTATTTTCTTTATCTTTCTTTTTCATTTCGTTCTCGAGAGCGTCGCGTCGGCGGTATATATGAGAGAAATAAAGTCGGCCTCTTATACGCACAGGGACGTATACTTCCTCCCCCTTCTCTCTTTCGTTTCACGAGGTGTTCAAATCCTCCGGTTTCAGAATTCCAGCACTGATACACAACAAACGGTGTACCGTAAAGGAGAAAGCGTTTTATATACACGTTCAAGAAAATTCATTAGTATCCGTTTATTATACCAACAATAAATTCACGCATGTATTAGTGCGGGTAGAAGAAGATGGAAAGAAGAAAAAAAATGAAAAACGAAAAAGAAAAGAATATAACGAAACGATGATGTGAGACAACCACGAAAAGAGACCCCGATGACATCTGGCAGGCAGAGCATAACGAAACTTTGCTGTTGCTCCTGCTGCCGCTGTTGATCCTGCTGCTGCTGCGATATGTTGCACTTCTGCGCCGGTATTCACTTCACTGCAGGATGAACGAACGCGTGTATATCTCTACATGTACACCAACGAAAGGGAACCAAAAACGATCGCAACGGGGAATGACGCGCGCTACGGAAGAACAGGGTACGGGTTTGATGCCCACATATGCGCCTTCCACACTCAAAAACCACCTTCGTTCATTTGCTTCCCCACTGCATTTGATACACATATACACCTTCAAACCTATAACAGTGTACCACCGGGTGGTTGTAGGAAGTCAAAATATATAACGGTCGAATCCGGCCCACAATCTTTTTTTTTTCTTTCCTTTTTTTGATCCTCCTGATTCTCTCGATATGCTCTAAAATAAATGTACAATTATTTTGGCAAAATCTTATATACTTCAGAGACTCTATACATACAATTTTAACACCTGTGTGTATGCATGATATATTCGTAGATTATTTTCTTCTCACTTATAAATGCGATGCAATTTGCTTTTTTTTTTTTCTTTTTTACATATCAATGCTACACATTAAAAGAAAGAAAAAAAAATCACCTTCGCAAGGCCCACCCTGATATACATGCACATATTATATATATACATATAGATACCTATATGCATGAGTATATTCGGGCATAATTAACCGAGTCGAATGTGAAATCGAGCGCGTAAGTAACGACCGATGAAAGCCCGATAAAACAGCAGCTCACGAATACGAGTACGCGATATATATGTATATATTTTTATGTGCATATATGTATATAGAAGCGCATGAGTTATGGTCATGTGTACACGATGATCGTCGATATATAAGCGCGTTCTTATAATACTTATACGTACCGACAACTACACTACCGCAAAAACCACCGGTGCACTTTTCATATCTTTTACGATCATCAGATTCGTGATCCAGACCGCAACCGTCATATACATGTCTCGATCCTCCCGTCCTCCTCCAATAAACGCGGGGCTGCACGAATGCGCGTCATAGAAATTGATATTCAAATTACATCGACGGACTGACGTGTGTACGTCGCCAAGACGGGATATGACTCAACTTACGTACGTCGTAAATGATTTTTCATTCGACTTTTTTTCTTAATTATAAACAAAATTATACGTACGACTAATTTTTTTTTTTTTTTTGATTTTATTCACGATATTTAGAACAAAAAAAAAAGTAAAAATTAAATGAGTACCTGGATTTTGTGATCGAGAATCTCAGGTCATTCCTCTTCTTTTCCACCGCGTATCCTTTATCAACTGATTCCATCTCTATTTTTTACAATAGCTGTTTCATTTGGACTGTATAACAAGATCCATCTTTTAAGGGGTGCGATAATGGCGTGGATTTTGATAGTTATCTTTAACTAGCACGGTAGCGATCGCTCTGGAAATAGAGTGTATATTTATACTATTTTTATCTTTTTCTTTTTCTAGTTTTTAGTTTTATTGTGAGTCGGCATCGGCCATTGTTCCCATCGCCGAGCCGTGTTCCTCTTCTGTTCTTACAATTAAACTCCGAAATGGCTTCACAGCGTAGACGATGCTGCTGCAGGTGTGACCTCCGCCACCGTTCGAAAACCAGGTATTTCCCCAAGATGGTTATTAGACCTGGAACTATATCTATACTGACACAATATATAATCATTAGCCACTTCACGCGGCGTTAAGCCGCGCGCTAAGAATAAAAAGAAGAAGAAGAAGAAGCACCTCATCTTGGGAAATTAAAAAACCAAAATTATGTGTTTTTTATAAAAACTAGACCGGTTAAAAAGAAATAGAAAAAAAAACAGAACTTTAGATTTTCTTCTCATCTATGTCGTGCTCCTGGGCAACGAAAATTTTCTATTCCCGTTCGCTAAATTTTCGAAAATGGAAATAGATCAAGTGCGTAATAAGTTTTATTACCGCGTCAAATGACAGCAGGCTCCTAACAGCGAAGGCCAAACTATGCGGGGCAGCTGCCCGTGAACTGGTATGGTACTCGTGTATGTCATGAGGTACCAGAAAAC
Organism: Athalia cordata; assembly: GCA_963932425.1. Taxonomy (NCBI): domain Eukaryota; kingdom Metazoa; phylum Arthropoda; class Insecta; order Hymenoptera; family Athaliidae; genus Athalia; species Athalia cordata. Next base: position 7,860,571 of record OZ010627.1, read on the forward strand.
GATAAAATTTCATCGAAATCGACGACCAGAAGACGTTTTATTCCAGGACACCTTATCTGCAACGTTAAAGTAAGAAGTGAAAAAACCGATTAAAAACGTTCTCTGCATCACATCGAAGTCGAAAGACATATGTAATTCGAATTTTGGAGAACGTCTAACTTTACAAATCTGCATTTCTTACAATCCTGAATCGCAGAGAATGATTATCTCCAACGAGAGAAATCCGTGATGCGAAAAATGTGTTGATTGTTTCTTTCTTTTTTTCTTTGCTTTCTGAAATTAATTTTTAACTTCACCCATAAAACCGTATATAGTATGGTTATACGTATAATAAATTTGAAAAATGTATCGAATAATACACTTAACTATAAACCACAATAATTATTCAAGAGCGATGTATTTATCTTAAACGGTTAAATTAATCGGGTGTGGCCCCTGGGGCGACAATATAAAAACGTGGATGGCTGCCGTATTTCGTTCCGGATTTCAAATTAGCGGCGCAATCTTTATATGTATAAAAACGTTTGGGATCATAACGTAATATATATAGTATATATAGATGTATGTATTATACAACCCTTTGATTTAGGATGCCTAATTTTTTTCTTTTTCTTCTTCTTTTTTTGGTTTTTTGCCCCTTTTTTTGTACATAGGTATATGTAATATACCGGCATAAAGGGTCTGCAGCGCGGACTCGCATCAGGCTGCATCATCGGTGCACACTTATAATGTACGATAAGTATTTTAACGTCATTAAAAACGTTAAGTGCTCGACGCATCATAGGTTATCAATTAAATTTTCAAAGAAAGTGGATGCGATGCGATGCGATGCGATGCGGTCGGTAACTCAAAAAAAGTATAATCATGTTATAATGATTTCCCAAAGCGGTAGCTCATATTTCATATACGGCTTTACTTCTCTCCATCAATTGTATTATATAAATCCGCTAACATCTTATACTGCACGTCAAATTAATCCACTATAAAATTCACTTCGAAGACAAGTCTGGATCAAAAAAAAAAAATAGATTACGATAAACGAAATCAAAACTCGTTCCAACCGTCGATTATTTTGTACAAAAATATTCGGTACGAAAATGATGAACGTATTACCTGATTGTAATTGACGCAAAAGAAAAAACAAAAAACAGATTTAATTATGTAAAAAATCTCGTTTACAATTTATTGGGCAAATATTCGCGAGTGTGACGAGATAATTAGCGGTAGAAAAAAATTAAGAAAAATTCAATAAATTAATTAAAAGAAATAAAAAAAAAAAATCAATTAATTAATTAATTAAAAATGAAATCCGGTGAATTTCAAGAATTTCACCATATTATGCAAATTATTATTAATTATCTTTGTATATATTCACATTGTATACGTAAATTGCCCGTATACGAGAAAAATTTATAATCCAGATCTTTTCGCACATATATACACATAAGTATATACATATGTATACATAATATGCGCTGCTCCGCGTTGCACTGTTGGTTATAACGGTATATTTTTCGATATATAAATTTGATAATTTTCTTCTTTTTTGTTTTTTACAAGTGTTAATTGACGCAGTTATCTCAGGGTGCACTGCACCTATAGTATACCCGCGTATATACGCAGGTTAAATTTCTCGCTGCTCGTTAATTTTCGGAGGTACTTCGCGATGCAGTTTATTCGGTATATAACGATTACGCCGCTTATACATATATCTCTTATATATACGTACATATATATATATAGTTTACAGTACAACAGTTATGACCCACGCAGGTGATTATAAAGGCAGGTTATATCCTACCGCAGGGTTTGTCGCGCGCGACGCGTTCCTGTTTCAGGATAATATCTGGATTTCATAATTATTCCACCACTAAAATAATTAGTCGCTCTTCCAATTTGCAATAACATCGTCATTTTACGATCTTCCCTTCTTTTTTTTTCTTCTTCTTATCTTCTTCCGCTTTTTTTCTACTCTCACAAAACTCCCGCAGGGTTGTCCAGAGATTCAATCACGCAGCATCTTAAATGTGTCTTGAGAGTATCAATTTTTTAGACAATTCTCAAAAGATCCAACTCATCATGATCATTTTGTTGAAGAAAATTGTGTGTTTTTTTTTTCATCAGAAACGACGTAATGAAAAACGATCACACAATCAAAATGATCAGTTACGTAACTTTTTCTGTTTTGTATAGAAAAATGATTCAGAATCAATCTAACCGGGTGTACTTATAGTGCAGCTTTTTAAATCGATTTTGGACATTACAAGTTTTCAAGTCGGTTACGAAGCACATTGATATAGGTAATTATCGAAGAATTTTTTCTCGCCAACGAGCCGATGTACGATTCAATAAAAATCTTCGTACGCTTACAATACCATACGTGTGCAGGGCGTTTATTTCAACAACATGCACATCGTAATACCCCATGTGAATATATATCTATATATCTATACGTATGTACGGCGCGAAATGCTCTGGATTCGGGGTTAATGCGATCGAGTGACAATTAAGTCGCGCGACTTGGTCAACGCGAGCTGCAATAATAAGGATCAGGCAGAAGTGCTGCTGCTGCTGCTGCTGCTGCTGTTGCACCTGCGGCGCATCGTACACGTCATTTATGTACCTATATATATACGTATAGTACATACCTATGTATTCATTACATCTATATAGAAATATATGTACAAGTATAGCGATGCACGTACAGATATAAAGCTTTATACTATACCAAATGCAAAAGCAGAAGAAGCAGCACCGAGACAGTTTTCACATACGTCGCAGTATGTCACATGATCATATCTAAGAAATCTATATATGTGTTTAAAAAAAATCATCCGTTCATTATTGAACACCTATGTATATGACACAAATACATATCTATCAAAGCGCGTGCAGCGAGCTTGCGAGAGAAAAAAAAAATCCATTAAAAATTCAATGTGCGCATCATTTGCCTGGTATGTGATATATTAATTGATGTAATAATTATTGATACATACGTTTATATGACACATGAAAAAAGCAATAAACTACCTATGTAATATACATACCGCAAAATTTATCGCATAAATAAAGTTGATATAGAAGTTATAATTTTTTCTTTTTCAAATTTTTATTTATGTATAAATGTAAAGAAATCTATGTGAATACAATAAGGGTACATACCTGTATGTACATACACGAAGAGTACATACCCTCGTGTCAAAGAGACGTACGATGGGATTCGCTTTGGTGAAAGGTAAGGAGGTGGGGGGCACCTGTACACGGCAGGTGAGAGTAACCCCAGGCAAATACGTACAAGTATTGTACGTTATACATGTGTGCACGTATAAAATACCCTATATATGTATATGTATATGTATACATACGTTTACTTATCGTGAGCAGTTTCATTGCAAGGCACGATATAATAAAATAAACCTTTTCCGCACGTTAAAACTGTACGTACCTATATTATACCATGCCAAAACGACGACGCCCGCGCCGCCCACACCTATTAAAAAGCTCGTCCCAAAAAATTCAAGAAAAAAAATGGGGAAAAAGCTTTGGAAATTGATTTTTTCTCGCCAAAATTCAACCTTCAACTGTAAAATACGTGTACAATTTTCTTTTCTTTTTTTTTAACAAAGTTTTTCCATTTCCATTCGTATATAAAGTAAAAGAAAAATAAAATTGGAAACCGGTCGACTATAATATTTATATAATTGCGTATAATAATAATATCTACAAATTGCAAAGTATAAGGGGTGATATTGCGCGTATATATACCTTATAAACGTGACATATAAGATGCTTTTTATATATGTACACTTATCGTTGTATATATCTGTCTTCTTTATGGTATATCGGCTAATTAGACGTAGTCGCGCGGCGTTACCGAATCCGTTACGGAAATCGCCAATTTTCACCCTATCGACTGCATCTCGGCATATAATATTGTACCTCTGAACCTGATGCGGTGTGAAAGTATTATATATACCTGTATGTAAAGGTAAAAACGAAAAAAAAAAAAAAGAAAAAAAAAGTATATAAGTAAAAGATATGGAATCCCCTTCATTTTGGCACGCGTGTATCGGTGGAGTACGCGCGCACGCGTGCACAAGGTATATAGTATATAAGGTACGTCTTTTCATGTGTATAAAAGTTAAGGTTCTCGGTTTCCACTCTTCTCTTATGATATTCTTTACCCTACGAAAAAGAAAAAAGAAATTACATAAAAATAAAAAAATAGAAGAACCAAAAAAGGAACAAAGGGCGGTCAAAGGACACCATCGTTTTAACTAAAGCCCCACAAGATTCGCTAGCAAGGGACACACAGGGGAGTCGAGATCACGTATGTGAAACAAAAGAAAGAAAAAGACGAATGAAAAATCTATGGGAAATAAAATGGGAATCAAAAATCACATATTAATATCGGAGATTGAGGATTAATTTTTTTTCTCCAATATTAGGTAGCCAAAATTTCTAGTAATAATTTGAAAATTCTTTTTTTCATATGTATATAAAAAAGTTTTTTTTTTTGGCGTTGCATTCGAATAAAATATATGTACAATCCCAACAAAGCACCATCGGTGCAAAAAACGTCGCCAAGTTCGCTTTACTTTACTTTCATCACTAGTGTGGAAAGTAAATTTTTACTTTCGTCACTAGTGTGGAAAGTGAAAAAATGCACTTTTGCACTTTCGTCACTAGTGTGGAAAGTAGATTTTTACTTTCGTCACTAGTGTGGAAAGTGAAAAAATGCACTTTTGCACTTTCGTCACTAGTGTGGAAAGTAGATTTTTACTTTCGTCACTAGTGTGGAAAGTGAAAAAATGCACTTTTGCACTTTCGTCACTAGTGTGGAAAGTAAAGTTTTACTTTCGTCACTAGTGTGGAAAGTGAAAAAATGCACTTTTGCACTTTCGTCACTAGTGTGGAAAGTAGATTTTTACTTTCGTCACTAGTGTGGAAAGTGAAAAAATGCACTTTTGCACTTTCGTCACTAGTGTGGAAAGTAGATTTTTACTTTTATCACTAGTGTGGAAAGTGAAAAAATGCACTTTTGCACTTTCGTCACTAGTGTGGAAAGTAGATTTTTACTTTTATCACTAGTGTGGAAAGTGAAAAAATGCACTTTTGCACTTTCGTCACTAGTGTGGAAAGTGAAAAAATGCTTTACTTTACTTTCGACACAAGTGTGGAAAAGTGTCTTCCCTCAGTAGTGTGGAAAAGGATTTTCCTTTCCTAGGGAGGTAATATCCTTTTTCAGGTAAAATATTTTTCCGCACTTCATTACCAAAAAGACAGGTAGGGAAGGAAGGGGAAATCTATTTTTGCCCTGGGAAGGTAATGAAGTCCACGCGAGAAATGAGCAATTTCCCATCCACTTTACATGCGAGAAAAAGAGCCGATTTCATGCACGTGTTGAAAAAAATATCTCACCGTCTTTCCAAATGAATTAGCCGGTATTCATATATGATATTTATTCTCCGCGTCGAAATGTGAAAAGAAATTCAAAGTTTTTAAAACTTGGTCATTTTTTTTCCGTTACCCTTTCCCTTGTTTACTCGACATTTCTTTTGGCCAAGTTTCGGCGGATCCTGATCTTCAAATGACTGTGACTTCTGAACTAATCATCAAACGAATTTTTATCACCCCAGAGGCAGACGCTTCCAAATCAATGAACAAAAATTCTCTGGAAATAGAGCTCATGATATCAACGCTAAAGTAGTCCCTACCGAGTCTCCTGATATTTTCGTATAGACATGTAAAAAAACGTCAGCTTGCAGACTAAAAGTCGCCGATATTTATTAACTTATTTTTTTTTTACCCATACATACGTACCTTCATAGGTATCCATATCCCGAACGTGAGTTAATAATTATCACCGTACCGTTGCAGGTAAAATAGATTGAGGGGTATCTCAAACTGATTGTGTGAGTCTTCTCTGATCGTTTCACGCTTCATCGCGTCCGCAGCAGTTTAACCTTTCCGCATCGATGTATAATTCACCCACAAAAAACAGGCGCAGGTCTCTGCATAATACACGCGTACACATTTCTAACGCCGTGTGAAACTGAAACCACAAGAAGCCCGAGCAACAAGAATAAAATTAAGAGAAAAAAAAAAACAAGAAGACATCTGATTAGTATTAACAAAAGCTAAATTGTATTTCTAATTATCTGGTTGCGAGGTATAATTTTAATCAAGATCGTATCTAATTTTTGGCCAAAGAATTAACACAAGTTATCGAAGAACTGCGGAGTGCAATTTTTTTTTTTGTTCCTTCGAATAGCTTGCGCATCATTTTTAACTTTCGCGAAGAAGTTTCAATAGCCGTTGAAAGATAATTAAAAAGTCACATGGTGCTGCACGCGAGCAGACGTCTTTTCGTGACATAAACGATTGCAGGTTTGATCTCTGAAGATATGTACATAGCGTATGTGATACTTTATTCGAAATTTAATTGCACTAATTACGATGAATCGCCTTCAGGCTTTTAGGTGCGTAATATTAATCGCATATAAAACGCTATACACATTTTATAAATATATATCATCGTGATTATCATTATCACTATTATAATTGATGTATTTTTTTAAATTTTTTTCTTTTCTTAACAATATCGATCCCTGCCGATCAATAATTGCACTTGATTCACCGAATGCGCGTACATATTATATTGTACGTACGCATGACATGGGTATGTACGTACATACGTATATATATACTCGGAGACATTTAATGTTGAGCTGTCAAGAAAAAAATAATTAATTAACAGTATGTACTTGCAGGGGTATATATATATAGGTAGCTACATATAAAGCGAACGCTGGCGCGCGCGCGCGTGATGCTTATTAACGTACGTTTTAACGATCTCAAACTATAACGTCGTAATTAAAGCTTAATTATTACCAAGAGACACCCGGCAACTTCAACTTCAACTTCGTATGTCGCTTTGTATATCTATACATTACATACCTAATTTATAATCGCTTAAATACCTTTGTACATGTAGGTGAATGATAAATAGGTATATACATATATAGATATGGTATATTCCTATGTAATATTTGATATTATTAATGAACTGCAGATTGAAAAACAAAGGGATTTCATTTTCGTGCTTTTTATTTCTACTCCTCCTTCTTCTTCTTCTTCTTCTTCCTTTTCTTTTTCTTCATTAATTCGACGACGATGATGATCGTAAGCTGATTAAAGAGAAACACAACAGAGAAAAAAAAAAGAAATCGAAAGAAAGCCGCAAAAAATATTAATTCATGCGCCCTCGATTAACCGGCAAAAAACCGAAGAAATTAATAAATGAATAATTAAAAAACTTAATCGTCTCCGAATAAAGATATCTTCGAATATGATCGACTACGGCCTGACCACATACTTTTCATATGCAGTATTAATAAATTAGGTTCGTAATTAAAGAATTTTTTTTCCAAAGATTTTTGATCGATTATAATTGCGTAGATTACAAACCGCGATATATTCTGAATAATGAACAATATAGACAATCAAATTTCGTTACATTACACTAATTAGTTTTTCAATCGAATACGTAATTTCTAGATTTGCAGCTATATACCAGTTAAGAATCGTAAAACGAAAATATAAAATAAAATAAAATAACACGACATAAAATATAAAGCGGAGAGAAGGAAAATTAAAATATAATAATAATTATCAAGTCGCACGTGCCGCGTAATACAGTTGATAATTAGCGTGAATCCTATGTGTTTAATCTAATTAGCTTTCGGTGCCGCTACGGCATATGCAGATTATTTCGGATGACATGTCATGCACTTTATATGGCACACCACATGTATATCTATACATAATGCACCATATAATAATCGAGTCATTTATGGAATGACAAAGTGCCTTTGCAGGGTCCTTCGCGCGCACCTGACGTATTAATATCCCTGAGCGAGAAAAAAAAAGGAGAGACAAAAAAAAAAAAAGAAAGAGATGAGAGAGCGTCCCGCCACTTCGAGATGTATATTATAACGCCTCGATCCCGATCGTTTTATATCAAAAGGGATTTTCGACAGTTCCAAATTAGGGCAATCAAAAACCAAAAAATTTTATAACACCCCATGAAGACAAAAGGAATCATATATCAGATCCTTTTGAGAATTAGAAAGAATCTCAATTTTTGAAATTGAAAGGAAATGAAGTTTTTTGTTTGAAAAAACCAAAAAAAAAAAAAATCAACCACCATGGCCAAGAAGAAAGAAAAAAAAATTCTCAGACCAGATGACCCTATAGACGCGAAATTGGTAAGAATTTTCAGGACGATGTACCCAAAATGGTCAATTTTTTTTTTTTGTTCGAAACGTTAAAACAAATGAATAAAATTTGAAAAGTTTTATACATCGCATCAGTTCGACGGTTGCCGGTATAATCGTAAAATCGAATATCACGTTGTCATCGTCCGGTATATGTGTATATGGGGAAGGAATTAGAGAAAAAAAAATCCAAAGAATGATAAAAAAAACGAAAAAGAAGCTTAGAGTATAAAAACAGCAGCGGTAGAAGGATCACAAGCACGCGCTGCGAAGATATTTCTAGGGTCCTTTTAGTCCCTTGAAGAAGGTTCCATTTATACACGCGCCGTCACGCTACACATACATATATAACGTGATGTACATATACGTATGTAGAAATACGCACCCGAGTAGGTATTTTTATAGTCCCGTATTTTTTCCATTAAATTATCCCATCCACCTGTGAACACCGGGCGCTCCAGGAGCTGGTGCTTCTGCTGCTGCTGCAGACGACTGCTTCACCATCACCGGTTCCGCGTTTCATTAGTGCCGCTCTCGAAGAATCGAAGAAGAAGAAGAAGAAGAACCAGAAAAAGAAATGAATATAAAAAAAAAAGAAGAGAATATCAAGAACATATTCAAAGAACGAAACCGAGAGTTGTACAGAAGTGCATTGCGGCTCGATATGAGAAAACTGGAAATAAAATAATTAGCAAACAAAAAAAAAAGGAAATCGAAGAAACTTAAAATTGTACAAGAAGCGCAACGGAATAAAAAATCAAATAAAATAATATATGTAAGGAAATGTAAATGGAAATAAAAATGAGAAAAAAAAAAACGCCGCTCTCAAAGAGGGACGGTGATGAAAAAGTGTGAAGCGAAGCGAGACCTGGCCAACCTGCGGCACACGCGCTTCGTACGTACCGTATTATAGCCGCGCCACGAAACTCGACGCGTGCCAGTAATTTAGGGGATCCGAATTACGAGCGGTACATATATGTATATGTATACATACGCGTGTACATGTGTGCGTATATGACGATATTATCGAACAGATCGATCGAAATCGTTCGAATCGCAGATGAATCCTATTCCGGGATATTTCATTTAATTACCTGCAACGTGCGCGCAGTGCAGATAATAGAGGTATGTTCGATCCAGAAGAGGCGTAACCCTCAAAAGCGGATCGGAGTTTGGAGGCATAAAAATCAATGACTTGAGTTTCAGCGGAATCTATTCCGAAAATGAATGTATCAAGTTTTTTATATAAAAAAAAAAGTTGAACTAAATTCAAACTCGACTTAAAAAAAAAATTTGCAGTATTTCCAAAACCCGGATTACGATGAAAAAATTTGTAAAAACCAAAATAAATGAATAAAATTCGAAAAAAAAATTCAATTAAACATTTTCGTAATAAAATCGGTCATCGATGATTTACGTAAAAAATCAGGCACGCGCCGAATCTTCTGAAAACTTATTATACGTCGCGTATACGTATACATATATCGGTTCTGTTTTTTTTAGTTTTTTTTTCTTAACACGTGTACATTACATGTACGCGGAATTTAATCGCGCGTCCCCAGCTCATGAAAATTGCACCGCCGCGGTTGACTTTCTACCAAAACCGAATAACGTTTACCGTTTGCCGACCTGCAGAATGATCAAACCAGGCAAGCACATGTGTAACTATAGATATATTGGTCAGGATCAAGAAAAATTCCCTGCCCTGATGATGTGCACCGATATAATTGCGGGTTATACGCGCGGCAAGAAAGTTTTGCGATCAGACACGATCAACTGTACGTGATATATATATATGTATAAAATATACATACCTATATACCTACTCGCGTTACTATATGGAAGTAATATAATGTATAATGTACTCTTCATACCTATACACAAGCATATAAAAATTTATATATGTAAAGATCTGACATCGACGCGTTTGACGGGATCATTGACTTTAAGGAGCGATGTAAAATTGAAAAAAAAAAAAAAGAAAAATTAAATAAAATCGCCTTCTGCAGCAGCCCAGTTATGGTGTATGTACACATATCGAACGACATGTACATAATTCGGTACAAATTAAAACGGACAAGTGATTTTTTTCCAACCTTCGGTACTCTTCAAAACGCGTTCGAGACGCGACGATCGTTATCTCGCGTTCATGGAATTAAACCGTAAATTTTCGTGTTTAAAAAATTCTTCTCATTTCAATTCATTCTTTCATCGTAACGTCGTTTTTTCATTGAATTTTTCCGGCTTATTAAATGTACCAGATTTTTTTAATTTTTCTTTTCCGGAATCTAATGCAGATCCGAAAATAGGACGATTTTTTCGATTTTTTCGTTTCGTTTGCTTCCTTAGAATTTTGAAGATTTTTTTTCTTTTCGTTTTCTCACCGTTGCGACGAATAGGAATCGTTTCCTGCTTCTTTTTTCTGATCCTCCATTCTACGCGGTAATATAAATTGTTATCGAATTGTTTTTTAATCATTCCCAAATAGAAAAGACAACGGTCTACGTATTATAGGTTTTAAAAGAAGAACCAACAAAGAGAAATATAAACTAGCCCTAATAATCCGTGCATACATTTATCTACCTACTTTAGATCGGGCCAATTAAAACTTTAGTTAATCTCCATCGACCGCTACTTCCGGTATAAAATTCATAGACCAACGAATCTAATCCGGTCTAAATCCTGTACAGGTAAAATAAAAAATGAAAAATGAAGAAAAAAAAATAAAAATATACTGGAATGACGAGATCACATGGCGATGAAATTTTTTTCTATGGGGAATTTTTTGAAATAATCAAACTCTGTTCTCACCGAGCTTGAAATTTAAGAAAAAAACTAAGAAAAAATGAATTTTCTGCCCCCTATATAATTTCGAGTGAAGATATTATACACATCCCATAAGTGTATCACGTGTATGGTGCGTACTGTATTTCGCAAGTACGTTTAAATGTATAAAAAGAAGTAGGTCAAAGTCTGCGGTAAATACGTACATTAAAATTTTCAGTTGTATGAGGAACAGCAGCAGCAACAGCAGCGGCAGCAGCAGCAGCGTGAGTGAGGAGAATTTTCTGCTTCAGCACTGTGATTGCCTCGGCCATTCCGCCGTTGCGGCCGACCATATAATAAATCCCCATGTACTACACCATATCATCGTGCGGTATAATAATGCAAATTCTCAACGGATGTCACCCGCAGCGTTTACGTTCCCGCTGATTTCAATGATCTCCAATTCTTCGCTCGTAATTACACACACGCGTATATTATATGAAATCCAAAAAAAAGAAAAAAAATTGTAGGTATGCATGTAATGTGTATGGATTTTTTTAAATTTTTTTTGCTTTTTTAATACATACGTCTCGTCCGCATCCCGTTTCGCTGCATATTATGTGTCCATTTGCTCCGTTTTTATATTTATGTCCAAATTTTCAGACGCAATACAAAAAAAAAGAAAAGAACAGATAATTAGGATTAAAAAACATGAGAATTTGTATCGATGATACAGGAGTTGAAAGATTATCAAGTTACCCACACCAGATCCTGCTTCGCTTCTTTCTTTTTTTTTCACATATATCGTCGTGTGAACGTTGGGCAGGTATTCAAATTGAACACAAACAACTTTTTGTTTATTGATTAGCCGGATGTGTAAAGACGAGATGATCCATCCTTAAACGCGGTATTATCTCTCAACCGTCTTGCACGTGCTGTAATTGAAGAAAATACGTTATATTTTTCGAAAGGAAGTCAACTATAACGTCCATACATACCACCTCATGTAATACCCTGTGTTCCAAACACGTGCAGGGTTTTATAATGTCGCACGTTATACGTTACAGTATTTTATAGTTCACAAGATCAAAATTAACGACACACCTGTGGAACTTGAATATTTATAGCCTATAGCATCTTTGAAAAATTGATGAACGAAATGAAGAAAATAGAAAATACCTAATCGCGAAACTCGATAAATTTTCCCACGATATATGAACTGTGATTATTTAAACAAAATTGACGGGTGAAATTTTTTCATCGATCAAATTAGCGTCGGTTTTGAATGAGGGAAAAAAAAATCTTCTGAAATAAATAAAATCGAACAAAGGATAATAAGATACTTGAAATTAGGTACACCGATAGACATCGGATTAAATTCTTCCTGCAGGTTTAGGGTAGCTTAAACGAATCGTTGTCAGCTGGAGTAAATTTTTTATCGTTGAAAATAATTAACACTGGTTTATATTCATAATACAGTAGGTAATGAATTCATCGAAAGCTGACCGTTGAATGAGGCTATTTTGATATTCTACAGGGTGGGCAGCAAATAAACCAAAAAAATTGATCGTTCAATTTTGTCATTTGTAAAAACGAAGCCTGAACTATTTAATTCCTCTGTACACCGGGTTGAATCGGTGTTCGGATTTTGTGGATAGAAAAAAGAATGGGAAAAATTTGAAAAAATCAAAATGAAGATAGAAAGAAGGAAAGAAAGAAAGAGAAATGGATTTTCTTAGGTGGGACTGTTAAGGCTCTATCAACGCGGTAGAAAGCCGCAGGGTGCTGTTCCTACTCATTAGAGAGCCAACTAACCATTAACACTGCGTGAGTTATATTATATTCAACGAAACCTCGGAAGAGGAAAACTGAAACGCAAGGTGCACCATCTGATGTGATATACACACATGTGTGACGTTCACATATACATTCAACTTTTTTCGTCCACGTACATCGATGTGAGTGAATATCAAAGTGAATAAAAACTTTATATACAGCTTAGAGAAATAAAAAGGACCACTTAAAATTCCGATTAGAAAAAAACGAAGTTTTTTACATTACGCGTTTTTACATTAATTTTTTTCCTCAACGTGACCCCCTGCCGCGGAGAAACTAATCAGTAATTAGTTGGTAAAAGAAAAAAAAACGAAAAAAAAATTACATCTTAATAGACCTACCCGTTGAAAATCTGCGTTTGAAATATATTTTCATTCGAAAAATATACTGAAGCTGATCTGAGAATGAAGAATTCGAAAAAAATCACACATGAAATTCTTGCCGTTATTCTCATTCCCTCTTCGATACATATGAATTATATGAGAATGTGTGTGTGTACGTGTGGTATAATTTATCGAAGGAGAAAGCAGAGATGTAATTAACGTTGGCAATGCCCTGCTATTAACCAAAATTTACAGACACTTTAGAGGAGCATTTTTAAAGGCGTCAAAAGTCAAATTGTATACATATATGTTATTTTCGCTGCAGGTCCTTAACAATTACCTGCAACGACAGCAGCAGCAAAAGCGGAAAAGTAACGTGAGGAGCGAAAGATTACAATAAATAAAACAAAAAAATAAAAAAAATACAAAAAGATTTACCGCTTGATAAAATACGCTGGAGCAAGCCTCTAATTGTCCGTAATCATCATCGTCTCTTCAAGGTATTATACCTTCGGTGTTACGTTACGTTGTGCCCACATATGTATATATATATATTATATGTACTTGTTAGACTCGTAAAAGCTCGCGTGGCTTCATCAATAAAACAGCATCGGTAGGAGCAGCGGACCGGGCGTATTTTCATTCTCGTATCAAAGCAGCTACGATATCTACAGGGTGAGCCGAAACATCCAATATACCTGTAATTTTAAACCGAGAATTAATGTGGAGAAAAAAAAAATTAACGAGCCAAAACTTTACGATGCTATTAACAATTTTGCTCATTTCATTTTTCAGGAAGCAAAAAACCCTTTTTTTTGTTTAAAAATTTTTGATTTTCTCACAACAATCGAAACGAATATATATCTATATCGATCAATTTTTTGAAAAATGGAATATTATAAATTGAGAGAAAATAAATTACGCTCTTGTGAATAGTTTTTTTTTATTTTTTCCACCCCGTACATGACGTACGCAACAAGCTGGTCCAAAAGAGGCTATGATCGTTCGGGCATATAATTAACGTTAAATATCGTTAGAAGAAAATCAGGTGAGGATTGGTATGAAGCTAAGAAAAAAACGTGTTTTTGTTGTTTTTTTTTTTTCCACAAAGGTTATACGTTAAGGATTATAACCTAATCGATGCACCGCGGCAGCCCTGTATTCCCATTTATCCAACCGATATATCATACACCCCTTTTATACACTAGTTTTTATTATATATTACATACATAGGTAGGTATATTAATATATGTATAGATACACCAATGTACTTAATTCGATAGTTGATTGTTACGCGAGCATTATTATATACAGACGGGGGTTAATCAACCGCGTCTAATTGTCGGTGATGGTTTTTTTTATTTTATTTTTATTTTTATTCTTTTTATTTTCCTTATTCTTCATTTTTTGATTTCTATTCGACCGCGCGCCTAAATATCGATCCTTCGATATTATCATCTACTGATTTATTAACCCTTCACCGTTATTACCCCGCAGGGTACGTCTGCGTTCTCCGGATTCCACTAAAATAAAATAAAATAAAATGAACGAGAACAAAAAAAAAAGGAAGAAACAACAGAAATTTCAAACTGAAAATGATATGTAAGTTACAACCGGAACGGAGCATGAAAATTCGAGTATATAAATTCTGGTCTAATCAATTTTCAGAACGGAAGAAATAAGAAAAGTAAAAAAATAATCTATAAGATTTATACATTTTTATATCGTTCCGAATTAACATTGATGAATCTGCAGTCCGAGTGATCGAAATTTTTTGTTCTATCGATCATACTTTCTACATTGATACTTTTAGAAAAAAGAAAAGAAAAGTGAAAAAATAACTGCCACTTTACAATCCATCATGCTCATGCACCCCTCGGAAGAATACATAATAACTTTTGACGATGCAGGCGTTTTGTATCTTTCGCCATATTGTGCTTGTGTTTTATATAAATGCGGAACTTTTTTCCCTGGCACTATATATCAGTACATACCTGTACACATACGTATATACTACATATATTTAATATGCACCATGAGCCGCGATGCATCGCGTAAACAATGTACGATATATGTTTGTACATAAAGTGAGATATAAACCGTGCAGTTACAGGTATATAATACGTATGTATTTTTATACGTGTATATATGTATATAGATACTTATATGGTGCATATAACCCATAAAAGACTTTGCGAGGAATTGAAGACATGCACTCTTCAAATATACTTGAAATATTAATGTCCACCACTTTTGCGCGGTAGGAAAGTCTACGACCCCATATGTATATCTATGATGTATGTATACATGTACATATATACATATATATTTTACTATAAAGATTGGCGTATAGGTATATATACGTTACCTACACGCCGCAAAACTGTACAACCCCTATCTAAACGTTCATTTTAAAGTCACTCCCATTTCACGACGATAAATTTTTTTTTTCTTTTTCCTCATACTCTTCCTCTTCCTTTTCCTTTTCCTTTTTTTTTTTCTCCTCTTTCCTATACTCAGCTGCCGCAATCGACGCAGTTTCATCAGCGCGGTTATTATTTTATACATATGTATAATGTACGTAATATCAACTGCAGCGCGCGGCAATGTGGAATTTACGCTATATCTATATGTATACATATGATAATATGCGGTAGTAAATTGTTACATGCACTATATATGGAGCTTTTCAAATTACATAACATAACGGACCAGCAAAATAGATAAATTAAATAGAAAAAGAACTATCAACCCCCATCGTTTTTTTTTCTTTCAAATCAATTACATTTTCATTTTTCTCTCACAATCAGATAATTAATTCGAATGAAAGAAAAAAAAAGAAAAATACTCAAACCAAACTAACAATCATAGAGCGATTTTTGAACGAAACGCTTTTTTTGTTTCTTCACAAAAAAACAAACATTCATTCGGTAAAAAAAAAAAATGTGTAATACATATTTTTTAATCAGATACCAATATAGATTCGAGACTGAAGTTCGTAATGCGATTCGTATAATATTGAACGAGGTAATTTTCGCTGGTTTTGGTATTTCGAGTTGTAGAGAATAAACGTTCGCCAAAAATGGAGGTAAGGTATATTACTTGAATACGTGCGGTGCGGAGTGGTAAGTCATGCAGGTCGCGACTTCTTCTTCTTTTACTCAGCAAGATGGGAGAGGCAAAATTTTCGAATGACGAGGAGGTTTCTCGGTCGCTGTGCAGTCGGTATGGTATATAATATAAAAGATATGTGCTGTGCACCGAGAACAGCAGCAGCAGAAGCAGAAGCAGAAACGTCAGCGACATATTATAGTCAGCCGGCGTCCATCTATGGAGACATAACAGCGCTTTTTCATATACCCCCGGTTTGTTTGTCGGAAGATTTTTAACTCCCAAAAACCGCATCCGGACCGCCGCGACGCAGCGCGAAAGAGGTCCATCTTCTTATCCTCCTTTATTTCATCCTTAAGGATCCAGTTTCTTTTTCTCTTTTTATAAATACTTTTTTTTCTTCTTTCTGTCTTTCTTTCTCTCTTCTTCTTTCTCTTTAGGTACTTTTTTTTTCACGTATCTCTGCCACCACCAGTGCTCGGGTCGCACGTCGCTCACTTTGATTGTAACATAATAATGATAATGGTAATAATAATCATCGTCATTATCCGCATGACATTCGCGAGATTATTTAAAGGAGACGAAAAACGGAGAAAGCTTCCACATCTCATCGATGCTAAAATAAATATCTACACATTATATATGTGTTACATAAAAAAAAAAATGAAACACACAAGAAAAGAAAATGCACCCACCATTTTCTTCTCACGCCATTGATTGCACTGATCCATTTTTGTTTTCTGTTTCTTATTTTTTTTTCCTCTCTAATTTTATTAACATAAATTAAAATTATTACATGCCATGCAGCTGCAGCTTTATAGAGACAAGAGAAAAAAAAAGTTTGAAATTAGACCGTATTTTCAATGTTATAAAATAAATTCATTCTTTCTTCTTTTTTTTTTTTTGTTCTTTCATTTATCGCGTATTATCAATGATCCCACATTTATGACCTGTAGTTAGAAAAGATATTCCCGCAGCTTATGTCGTATATGCCATGGGAATTATAATGATCGCGGGAGTTAAGCTCGACGATGTTTTTTGTTTATCCGACTCTAATCAAGCGAGGAGAAGGTTGTCCTATTTCTATGTATATAACATAGGAATATACAGATACCTATATATATTCCGGTATACCAACTTCCGCCAAAAACCGTTTAATTATTCATCATTTTTATATTTCCCATCGGCTCACGTCTCTATGGGGCATTAACTATATGTATAGTATATACCTACACATTGCAACGCGCGCGCTTCTTCATCAAGATACACTTTCTCACGCAACTTTATAATATCGTCCTATATAATCGTACGTAGTCGTTTTATCTATATATATATACATATACATAGGATATGTAAGAAGGATTCTCACCTGCGAACATACTCGAATCGATCCCGCATTTTTACTTTTTTTTTTTCTTTTTTTTTTTTTATTATTTTTAATATCGTAACCATCTTGACTTTGCATTATCTACACGACGATTCGATCATGTCCTCGTATATTATAACGGACAATTTGAACCGGGGGCAAAAAAAGAAAAAAAAAAAATGTCCTACAATTGATCCCCCGTGATAAAAAATATTGATATAAAAAAGAATATGCTCTCGAAATTATGGCGTATCGCGACGACGTGTGTATAATAATTAATTTTTTTGTATACATATGTGCGGTGCGCCCACATATAATTATTCTCACATACCTATGTATCTACGTATGTGATAATACATATGTGCAATGATGAAGAAAAATTATTTCCCACGAAAAATGCGGGTATAAATTATGAAAAAAAGAAAAATTCTGTTCGATTAAATTAGTCGAGCACATCCTTGGTACCAGGATGTATAATATTTGAAGGATTACCGAACGAACTCTTAGAAATAAATGAGAAAAGTAAATAAATAAATTATACTTTATAAGTGATAGGTATATATATGTAGTTTTTAACTTTGTCTATAAAACGCATGATATTGTATAATAATCAAGAGTTAGGGATCAGTTCACACGGTTCACTGGACACTTAAATTTTGTACTGTGCACCTGCAAAACGTCTAACTAATCTGCATATAATATAAATTTATTTAATTGTTATACTTGGGGTATAATCCAGCTACGTAATCCACGTGCGTCAAAATACATACATATCTATGTATGGTATAAGCAGTGCACGTGAAGAAAAAGAAAAAGAAAAAGACATAAAGGAAAAAGAAACAAAAAATAAGAAGAAGATACGACGAGGGTTCAATGAGACGCTCTGATCAGATATGTACTCGATAGCTATACTGACCACTTCCGGTTCCGAGCGCTGTTAAAATTTATTATTGCATATTAAATAACCTGAGAAAATTCTGAATATATATAAAATCGAGCCTGCAGGGGTGATGTGTCCGGCTATATAGGTATATTGTGGGAATGGATCAACGGAACGCGATTATGATCTCAGTTTATAGTTGAAATTCATGAAAAAACAAAATGAAGAATAATCATTTTTTCTTTCTTTCAAATCCTCAAATAAACCTGATTTTTTTCATACATATTCGTCCACCGATCTCATATACGTTCATCGATCTTTTTTTTACTCGCTTTAATTATTTTTAACTATATATCAAAAAATTTAAACTTGCCATCCTTTAGAATCATTCAAACCTTGGGGCACGTAAATTATAGTACAGATTTTATACCGTTGCTTCCGAGTCGATTTCATTTGAAAAAAAGAGGACGAAAGGATATGTATAAGGAGACTTGCGAAGTTACACTCGATAGTACAATAACTCACGTGCTATTGGTGCACTGCATTGCTTTCGGAGGTTCAACGACTTCCATATTTCAGGTTCCCAACTAAATCTGCATAACGGAATTGACTTAAAACCAGGACAGGTGCCCCCGTACATAACATCGGAGCTCAAGTTTCTAAGACTCAATTGTAGCCAGAAGGGAGACCGTTGAAACCTTTAAAGATTTATTTATTACTTTTTTTTTTTACTCTTTGTTCTTTCCATTAATTATAAACCAAGTAAAAAAAATGCAGAAGTTTAATACGCGAGCAACTTGAAATCCAGGCGCTCGAGCGTTATCTTCTTTCTTCCTTCGTTTTTTTTTTGTTTCTTTTTTTTGCTGTTCGGTGAAAAAATATCCTCTTTTTTTATTTCACACGTCCGATTTATACCCCGCATGTAAGGATAAAAATATACAATTCGTAAGTTTTTTCATTATTATATAATCTAATTTCCGTTTCTAGTTTTTGAAAAAACGAAAGAAAATCCCCCCAAAAAAAAGGAAAATCCAATTTGGAGAGTTTCGTAATATATGCCGTGGTATTATGTATACATATTTTATATACCTATATATATATAAATTCATCTATGAGGTGCATAGGTCGTACAAGGGTTGCGAGCCTAAATACGGCACCTGCAGGAGGATCGTTTTAGGGAGAGATCGGAAATCGGTTGCCGCGCGGTCTTCGAAAATATGGCGATCTGTTTTAGAAGCTCGCGCTCGCGCGGATCCCTTTGAAGCCAAAGTTAGAGGCGCCTGTATCCTGCGTATAGAACCGAAAGAGGTGTTAATAAATTTACTTTCGGTTTCACGCAGATGAAAACTCAGCTAAGGGTAGATTTATCATTATCTTTCATTTCTTATTATCCTGCATCGTTCGTCGATCCTCATCATTACCTTAAAAAATGGAAAAAGAAAAAAAAACACATCATCTACAGTTAATACAAATGGAAAAAAAAAGAGCTGCGTTATTTCAGAAGAGATGAAATCACGCAATGAGGATGAGCATATTATACGTGAGAATGTAGGGCACACAAACATTATCATTACAAATAATTGTTGCAAAATATTTTTCGGAAAATAATAATTATGCTGCATCGATTTGAGGACGTTGCGGTTCACTTCCGGGCAATATACGATGAACTGTCCCGATTATTGTTATACCATTATTGTCACTATACGTCATACATGGGAGAGTTTGTGGGAATGAAATAAAAAACAAAAAATTTAAAAAAAAAGGAGAGGAAAAGACAAAAAGACGTAAAAAGGAGGATGAATAAGGGCCCAGATATATGTCACGACGTTGTAACCAATAAAACAAGCAGACCTCGGCCACGCGCCCGGCCATCTGTCGTCGTAATCGTCGTCGTCGTCGTCCTCGTCGAGGACTAAGAAGACGACGTTACTTCACTCGAAACCATCGAGCGACGCGACCTCACCATATGCTGCTGCTTGCAGAGAATTCATCGACCCCCAAACTTGACACAAAAGAAAAAAAAAAAAAAATTATTTCTACCCACACTCGAAATTTGTTAAAATATCAAGAATTAGTAGCAAACATTTTACAATATCACGTGAGAAAAATAATAATCCAAATTTGGATTTTGATATGCATATTTTAATTAATTTTTTTTTAGTTTCTCTATAGTATAACGAGCGTATCTCCAAGATTTTTCAGTCCGACGAAACTTGACAATAAGAGGAAGTTTCGAAATATTAAAATAAATTTTGGAGTTCATTATTCGATGTCTTTTTTTTTTCTTTTCCTTTTTTTTTCTCAACAAAAGAAATAAATATTTTAATAGATATTATCTGACACGATTCGTCTTTAACTTTGGCGACCCTCTGCACGATTCGTCCTCCACGAGTGGCGTGTGTGGCTTTTGTTTTTTTTTGCTTTTTTTATTTGGTATTGGTCGAGTCCCGTTGTATTCGGAAGGCCGGTTGGTCCGAAGGTACCGGGATGGGGAAGGGGGGATGGCGAGGGGGATCAGGAATCTTGATTTAATCGTTCTGGACTCCCGTGTTTCCCACGCGCGCGATCCTGATCCTCAACGAAAATTTCGTTTCGGCGCCTAAAAACATCAAAGGTGTTACGCCAGGGGGCCCAATGCAATGTTTCAGGAACTGCTGATCTCCGAAATGTTGTTTGCACCAGTTCAAGGTAGACCTCCTAAATATTCCGGTATGCAAATATTTTACAATCAATCTTTCGAATTCCCCTACCCCCTTCCCCTTACCTTACAGCGCATACACTACTCGCTGCGCAAACCTCATCGCGTGATAATTCTTCACAGAGATCTTATTTATTATTTTACATTTTTGATTTTTTTTCGTCACGTCTGCATTTCTCGGTTTCTTAAATAAACAAATTTCAATCTACACCATATGTATCATTGATTCGATATAATATGAGAAATTGAAATTATTATTTGCGGAGAATAGAATATTTCTGAATATTTTTTCTATGTTTTTACGACCTCTTCATTTTGTGATTTCCCATTTCGTGGGTCCTCGATTATTTTTACCCTTGTAATATAGGTGTTAGTGCGTGTAATCGACTTTGAATCGATGAAGGGTTACGATTACGTATATCTGTATGGATTATACGTACGTTCATATATGTATGTGTCCCTACAAATAGATATAAAAAGAAAAAAACAGATATAAATAAAACGAACAATATAACTTTACATATATGGCACAATATGTTTCAAGGAGCTTTTATATTGTCTTTCCTATTTACCTTTCGAGACAATGGACTCGCACTATAACGGCGATCAGGTGTAAAGAGAGAATTACTTGAAGAGCGTTTTATTGCCGCCACGATATACTATAAATATCGCAGGTATACGTACACACTAATAATATATACATACCATAGGAATACATTAAACCCGTAAGGAAGTGAAATTGTGTGTAGGTAGAGGTAGGCATAATAATGGACACGATCATACGCAATTTATAAATGGAAAAGCCGTTCACACGAAACAATATTACACACACATAATCATACAATACGCATATGTATGGCAAAAAGTGTATTATAATATAAAGCAAGAGTGCGTATTACACATGCGATGTCTGCTTCTTCTTTCTTTCATCTTTTTTTCTCTTCTTTGATTCTTTTCCTTTTTTATTTTATTTTATTTCCGTACACGCATCGGTCAGAAAGGTTCGAATTTAGTTCTGTATAAGGGGGTATAACGGTATTGAGTTATTATACATAAATATTACCCAAACTACTCGAAAAGAAAAAAGAAAAAATCCTCAATCTAGCTTCAGTCTCCGATGTAACGATCATTTCGCTTCTGATCATCGAATATTTTCATTGAAAAAGTAGAAAAAATTTGTCTCATCATTTTTGCTCATTGGTCTCCTGAATTTCGTCCTTTTGATCCAAAAAAAAAAAAGTTATATTCTTACCTACGTCGAGACTCTTTCCGATATCTTTGAGCTTGACGAAGTAAAAAAAAGTAAAAGAAAAAAGAAAAAAAATGGATGAAATGACTCAACTCAACTCGAGGGACACGTATTATAGTCCTTCGGAGTCCTTGAGGGTCGTAACTGCTGCTGTTGCTGCTGCTACTTTTTCTTCTTCTTCTACTGCTGTTACAAAAGCTATACGTAAGTATAACGGACTAATGAACGGGGGTTTACGTTCACGATCAGAAAACGATCCATGGATGGAACGTGCCCAACTCTGCAACAGAAAGAAATAAAGACAAGACAAGAAAGAAAGAAAGGAAGGAAGAATAATTAATAACCGTATGGTTATGCAGCGTTTATGCTTCATATCACATATATACTTATGACATACATAGGTATATTATGAACACGTATTATAAATTTTTTTGTTTCGCATTCTGTATACCTTTAATTTTTGTTCTTCTTTTCTTTCCTTTTTGTTGTTCTTCTTTTTTTTTTTTTTTTCCATCCACCCGGTGCAGTTTATAATTTACGACATCAGCTTCGCTACGACGTACGGATCGAACATGTTCGCACGGTTCCCGCCCTAATGGGATGAATCTTTGTTGTGGGTACCGTTGAATGAAGGTAGTTCAACTACATCGCTGGTGCTGAATATCATCCAGGGGAATTGGTAGAGAAAGAGAAAGAAAATTGAGAAAAAGAGAAGAGCAAAAGGGGAGTATAGAGGAACCCGTAAGGTTTGCCGGAACTGCAACGGGCAACCGGCGCAACAGAGAAACGTGTAGTCGATCCAATTAATGTAGCACATGACGTTTCCTATACTCACCAATATACACATTTATCCACGGCTATATACCTATCCATACATACACACGTATCTATAAAGATATATCTGTTGTAATGTGCCCAGGGGAATCCGAAATTTCTTTTTTCTCTTTTTTTCCATCTCGTACTTTTGGTTTTTTTCGCGCTTGTGTATGAGTTAAAAACCACACACATGTATACATTATACGTGCCCCAGACCCGATGAAATCAACTGCTAATTACTCTTTGTCTTTTTAAATCTATAAATTTTTTTTTTTCTCTTCTCTTTTCTCTTTTCCTTCCATCGACGATACTCCAGATGTTATTCCATATATATACGATTTCCGATCAAATTTTTATATCCCAAGACAATCTTTCTGCAGAAAAAAAAACAAGAAAGATTAGAATCTTTTCGAAAACATGATCGTAAATATAAAAATTGTAAGCTATAATTAGGAGAGATTCTTTTTTTTTCATTTTGTATGCAGTTCGTATGATATACTGCAGATTTTTGAATAAATAAATTAATCTGCGGTGTGTAGTGTTGAAGTTAAAATCTGATTTATCACCGCACACTGTATGTTCGAATCCTTAATACGACTCATCCGGGATTTCCTTACATTTGCGATCCGGGCTATAATTTATTTTGAGTCGGGTCAGATCGGTAATCGGAAAAGCCGCGCGAAAGCCGCCGGCGCGGCGTCAAACTCCATAGAATATATGTACAGTAAAAGCGGGGGCGAACGGACACATGGCACGCGTACAAAAAACTACACCACATCGCGTCCCGATCATCATCTATAAATTCACGTCCAGATTTCCTACATATAATAAATATCACGTAAGTTCCATAAGTGTTTTCTTGGTTTTGTCTTCTTTTTGTCTTCTTTTTTTGACTCGAATTTTTCGAAAATCGGTGTCATCGGAAAGTACAGACATTGCATTGTATAGTCGGAAGGAATCATCGAGAATGATTTGAGGAAAATTCTTTTGATTTTTGGCCCCCTGAAAATTTGGGCGCTACGATTAACTGTAGAGAGTAGGGGTGGTTGGACTCGTGCTTCTGGCACGAGACCACCCTGACCGGATCGGTTAAAAGACAACGAACGGTGATGGTAGGTAGTTGGGTATAGCCACGTGCCGAAGCAACGCGCTCTTCAGCTGAGAACACCAGTTGGCAGTCGTGCCCGTCTACCCGAACGAACGAACGAACCAACGAATAAACGAATCAACGAACGGACAACACCTTCTCGCCATTATTTTCGGATGGGTACCTTCCCACACTTACTATATAAATATATAAATACATAAACATATATAGATATACATATGTAGTTTTACACAAACCTGAAAGTCGTGATATTTTCCCTCACCCTCTAATATATAATCACCCTTCCAATTTTTTGGTTTACTTCATTTTTTTCTCTTCCGCGTCGCTCCTGATGAGTTTATTCCGAGCGAGCCTTTTTTTTTTTTCTTTTTTCTTTTTGGATACCTAAAAAATCGTGTAGAAATAAAATATCGAATTACATTGTTTAAAGTTTTCTAATATCGACGTTTTTGGAAACAAAAAACGAAAAATTTTCTCAACCGGCTCGATGATTTCGTGACCTATAATATGTTGACGAATGCGCATTTGGAGTTTCGATATAAAATTCATGATGATAATTGGGATAATTTATTAATTTCTTCGAACGTTCTACCGTAGCGATACGGAGGTAACAGGAAGGGAATCAGGAGCAACAGCAGCATCACCCCATTGGACCCGTGGGCGCCGATCGCTGTTGATCTTACGAAGTTGTGTATGGGATACATACGTCTCTTAAAACGGGATTTATAACGCAGCGCTTTCGATTTGGACCGGTCCGGATTCCGCGCCCTGTAAAAAGAAGAAGAAATCAAAATAAAAATGGAAGAAACAAAAATAATAAAATCGGTTGGTGCTCCAGTAGGATCTCACTTATATATGTATAATCTGTGTGTATGTGTATAACTGCTTTTATGCTATACACACAGTGTCATTATAAAAAAATCGCGTTACACACACATGTGTAAGGTACTTTATTTATATACATATAAACCACGTTTAATTGCAAACCATGTAGGCATTATGCCCTATAAGACTAATATGCACATACGTATCGCTCATTTGTCAAGAAAGCGCAGTTAGCGTACGCCAAAGTATGCGAAATTGATCTTTCGCCTTATAGTTCTCGAGAAATGTATAACGCACATCGATCGAAGTGTTCTTCGAAAATTATCACCGATTTACATTTTTCTTTTCATTTCATTATCATATTTCTTATACGACGCTCAGCATACGGTAGCATCTATGTACAAAAATTACCTCAAGGTAGATTAAATGGACATCGCAATAAAATTCAACAGCAGCAAGAGAATTCGATCGAATCGTCGATCATTCGAATTTATAAAAATCGTATCGCCTTCATCGTGCAAAGCGATATATTTAAAGTGTTACACGTAATAAATAATTCATAGATATATATACTGTACTTGCATAAATTGTCACCGAAAAATAGAAATATTAGTACCTTACTTTACATTACATATATACATATTTATGTATACCTGTACGAGAATATAATTTTTGCCACGGAGCTGATGCATCAGCAAAGAGATCTTTGCAACACCTGCTTTACTCGCGTTTTTTTTTTTGTTTTTTTTTTCTCGTTTTTTTATATTTATTTCTTTGGAGTTTCGGAACTCTT
Organism: Athalia cordata; assembly: GCA_963932425.1. Taxonomy (NCBI): domain Eukaryota; kingdom Metazoa; phylum Arthropoda; class Insecta; order Hymenoptera; family Athaliidae; genus Athalia; species Athalia cordata. The sequence goes on from OZ010627.1 coordinate 7,886,621, forward strand.
TATACACCGCGGGCACGAGACTCCTCTCCATATTAATTTGTCACCAACCAGTCCGCCCTATTCCTTTAAGCTGTGTGGATCACATCCGTATAATATTATATGCACGTTTACCGTTGGTATATATAGAAATACGAGGCGGACTCTGCATTCGCAATAACTTTCACCCTTCAATCCTGCACCACTTTTTAGGATTTCACCGCATGCAGCACAGATGTTTCTCATACTTATTTATTATCGTAATGCCGTGTGTCTCGCTATCCGGCCGTATCAGACTTCTCATTTTTTTTTCCCTTCCAATGAAATCTTAGATCGATTCATCAGCGTCTGCTCGTAATATCCTCGAAATCAAAAGTTGGTCAATCTTTTTCTGCTTTTATTTAACCTCATGCGTAACACAGCAAACTTATCCCATAGTACGGGGTGGAATTAACTGAGGTTCTTCACGTACGCCATTATGTCAAAAAGTATAACGTGTGTCGTTGGATTCTAACCCTCGGCAATTAAATGCGCATTACCAGTCTAACTGCGCTCTAAAGCTAGTCTAGGATTGTCCACGTGACTTTTTTTTTTCTTTCTTCTTTTTTCTATGGTCATACAAGTCGTAGTTGAACAAACACAACCCCGCCGTGAATACGGGGTAGAAATAATTATATTACATGTCCAGCTTATTTCCAAGCGTAATTTTTTTTGTATTTTTCGTATAAGTTTATTAGAAATCTGGGCGTTTTTTAAATATTATTATTACTTTTTTTTTTGGGTCTTCGTCGTTCGTAGGGTTGTAAATAAATTATTGCGTCCCCTCCGATGTGTATTTCGATGAAAAATAATTTTATGAATTATTCCGACATCAAAGAAATAGGTGTATCGTCATCGAGCGGGAATAAAAGATGCGACGACGATCGAATAATTTAGGGATCATGCGATTGTCGAGATACCTGAATAACGTAATCTGATGAGATTTGATTCAGGTATTCAGACGTGCACTGTACTGCTAGATATATATTGCTCGATGCGCACGGTGTAATTCTGATGCCCCTCACGTGACGTCGCGTGTCATACGGAATAAAATAAAAATAATATATATAGAAATTTAAATAAAACTAGATACACACGTGTGCGCTTGTAATATAGGTAACTACAAGGTTAGAACACTGCAGATGCACCAGAGAAAGATAAATTAGGAACAATCAATGAATTTGTCAAAATTATCACGCGATACTAATAAATAAATGGAGCGATTCAACTTATGCAGATTCGAATTCCTGAGATCAAAATATTGCGAATTGTTGGCCCAAAAATCGCAAGAATCCAAAAGAGTATACCGTAGGTTTTTTTTCAATTTTGGGGTAAAAAATTAACGTTTTTTTTCGAAATATCTTGACGTATTCTTATGTACTTTGATCTCAGAAACACGAATCCTTCGACTAAATTAATTAAACTACGACTAAAACCATTCGAGATACCTCAACTTTTTAGCCCCGGAAATCGAAAATTGGCTAAATGAAAAAGTAAAAATGGTCGGATTCATTACAGTAATCGCATGAAATGATCAACATCTATTCTACAAATGCGTAAAGTTCTTGATCCCGTACATGCAGTGAGCAGAGGTTGATGTTTCTATACATAAAATGCACCTCCTATAACTTCGGGGTGAATCATCCCCTGGGATTTCTGGGTGTTTAGGAGAGAGAGAGAGAGAGAGAAAGAGAAAGAGAGAGAGTGCCTGGAGCTCCCCGGGTCTGCTGAAGCGTGACAAACGGGGCATGAGGTGATGGGGCAGTAGGGGCTTGTTCAGACCTCGGGTCAAGCACCGGAAGTGTTTTGGCGTAGGGGCATCGGGGGTGTTTGGGGTACACGGGGTTCCGGGGTGCCAGGGATGGACAACAAATTAACCGGTAGATCCATCCTATGTACATTACATATTATATACACCCATGTACTATATACTATATGAATAACTACGGGTGTGTATCACCCCTCCGCAGTATTGCAGCCATATGCCGCGCAGGTGAAGAAGAAAACGGCCCTCTATAGCTAAAGCAAAACCAGCGGCAACAAGCAAAAGCAACGACGACAGCAGCGGCGCGTTCCGATCGAGAATCCCCATAGGTACTTACAACATGGTAGCCATGTAAACCTCCAAGTATATAAGTAACAAAATGATATACATATATATAAATTACATATACACACACACAATACTTCACTTTCTCCAAAAATTTAATTACAGAAATTTCAACCAAAAAAAACCTATCTGATTTATCAGAATAGAAATATTGTGAAAACAGCGGGGAAAAAATATCGTTACTAAATTTGAATAAAATTGATCGATCCATCTTGTTCGCGATTTTTCTAAGTGACGCATTCGCGTGGCCGAAATACCAAAGCAAATTATATAAATCGCGCAAATTTCCGCAAAAAGATAAAATAAAAACTGAGCCCCCGATTCGAAACCGGAATTCACATGTGTACTCGTCGAACCTGCCATTTCTGACACAGTTAATAAATTTTATTCATTTTTTTCCTAGCCCGAGTCCGCGAAAGAATATAGATAAATTTCTACCACAATTCACAGGCTGATAAAAAACGAGAATCAAAAAATTGTGCGGATCAAATTTCGTGCGAAAACTTGATTTTATATGAACATATAGTACTTCTTTCGTTCCGATTTTTATTTCCATCGTATCGAATAGATGTCGATTTAAAATCTATGAGAAAAATTCGATGACATGAACGGGTAAAAATGATTCATGCAGTATAGTAGTGTCCGGGGTTATCGATATAGAGAAACTGTAAGTAAAATGAAAACAGAAAAAGAAAAGAAAAGAAAAGAAAGAGAAAAAATGGAAGAAGAATAATAAGAAGAAAGAGTATGAGGGAGGGGTGTAAAGAAGAAGCTAAATAAGGATAGAAATACCCTGTAGGAAAAGGATCGGAGATACAGGTGGTTGTGAAAGGGCCACCTGCGCGGCATGCGGGCCTCCGACCGAGGACTCTCCCGGTATAGCGAAGTACACTTGCATGCACCAGAACACAGAAGGATTTCGAAGCGCGAGTGTCTCCGAGTATCAAAAGAGTAGTTTGCTGGAAAAGGATCATCAACCACGCGAGCAACGAGTATTCACCACACACACATCATCCATACGTATATAATACGTATCCGCGTGTATATCGACTGCATACTTACATACATATTTATACATGTGTGTTTTAGATACGCCCCGCCGTTTCTTCATGAGCCTTTATAACATGCCATGAAGTGCATCACCGATACCAACGTTAAACGTAGACTCGTGCTGCTGTTTTATCGCTTCGTTTCCGACTCGATTGTTACACCTTTAAGTTTTTTCCTTTTTTCCTTTTTTCTTATACAATGAATAATTATTTTTATTATTATCATTATTATTATTATCATCATCGTCATACCTACGCAAGTCTGCGCTGCGCAAGTGCATCGTTATGATTAGTACACATAAATATATGTATGTGTATGTGTATGTATTTGAAAAGAGATGTGCATCATCTGTAGGATACTGTATCGTAATTATATACATATGTATAAACGTTGGGTGCTACTGCAGTCGCATATATATTGCGTGAAACTTTTCTACTATGTATAACGTACCTAATGTACATTGAATATTCATATTTATTACAGGTTTTCAATATTTGATCAAGCTCCGTCATCTTTGGTATATACATATATCCAAATCACCAAAAATCCCCATTTCTTCAAATCTGGAAGCAGAAGAAAATCTTTTCAAAAAATCATTAAAATGAAGAGTAAGATTTTCATGTTGAACATTTTATCATTTTGCATTATTTATTCTATAGTATTCTTAGGATCGGATTGGTATATTTGACTTTCCAGAAAAGAAGGAAGAAAAAAAAGGAAGAAAAAAGAAAGTAAAACATTTAGATTTAAAACTACCGCGGGCTTTGCTTCGGGAGAATAAAGACGCAAAGCGGAATGAGATAACGGTCAACAGGTGCGGGTCAGGGGCTCGGCCCACCTACGGTCTTGTATATCTATATATCCAAATGTACGTACGCTGATTTTAGATATATCAGTCGTCCAGACAAATTGCTATTATATACTACTTTCACCCCCTATATAAGAATATCAAGAAAACTATACGTACCTTCGATTACATTCAACTTATATATAGAATGAAATTCATCGAGATGGATAAATGATTATGATTATTTATTATTACCTATCTTAATTTCTTTTTTTTCGCACCACCCATATATCCGAGCGTATATGACAATTTTTAGAATAAATATCTGATAATTCTTATGGATGATATTTCCCCCGATGCATCTCATACCTATATACCTGTATATGTATAATTCGCCCGGGTTATAAATTTAAGTCAATACCGGGGAATTTTATTGCCGGTACACGCCTCTCATATGCCTTATATTATGGGATAAATTCTCCTCATCAGCTCGTCAAATGAGAGATATCTGATACCAGATTACAGAAAGCGCACGCTTTTTGCTTGTCAGGTATTAAAAAGCTGAGCACGCGCTCGCGCTCGCGCGTTACTTTCGGATAAAGAACTATACGATATATACGTCGCAGCAGTACCATATATACTTATAATAATAAATACTATAAAATGTGCATCGAGGCGATCGAAGGAGAAAGAGGGGTAAATCGAAAAAAAAGAAGAAAAAAGGAAGGAGAGAGAGAGAGAGAGAAGGAATTTTTAAACAAAAATTGGTAGGTAGAATCATCAGCATCGGTGGCGTGTGTATACCTGAGTTAATCCCCGCTTGGTTGTAATTGATCTGATACGACGACCTCGTCAGGTACGCAGGCGGCATGCCGTAAGGTAAATTACATAAAACGGCGAATCCGCTGTGAAAAAGGATAACCGCATATATTTAATAAGTGTACAGCCATAAAAGAGTTCGGTTAAAAGAACGGGTTGTCCAACACTGATCCGATCATCGTCCTTATCTCTGCAGTCTGCAATATATCGGGAATTACGGGTGTAACTGAAGATCAAACTATATCGCATCACGTACGCGAATTCAGAAATGCGCACGCGTCCTGCATTTTCTTTCCTTTTTTTCTTTTTGCTTCTTTTCTTTTTTTTTTTTTTCTTTTTGTAACGGACAATTGGGTCAAGTGTATGATAATAAATAATTCGCGTACCACCACCACCACCACCACCAATCGCTACTGCTTCCTCCTTCTCCTCCTTATTCCGATGTATAGCTTTTATGTGGATTACTCGTACCTGTACATTTAACTTCTATACTCGAACGAAACACTCAGCTGTCTCTCCATTTAAGCAGACTCCTCCTCGTCTTTTTTCTTATCTCTGTTTTTCATTTGCTTTTATTTTACTCAATTTTTTTTTTTGTTTTTTTTTTTGCTTCTTCATTGCTGAGGTATAACGCAGTCGTGGTTATAGGTACCCAGTAGGTTACAGGACATTTATTTTTATGCCCCTTCATTTTCTGCGCCCGGTTATGGCGAGACACGCGTTCGTATATACTATAAGTAAAATATATACCGGTCGATTTCAACCATCGAGGAACGAATACTTACTCGTTAAATGTTTGCGGCAGAGAAAAACTTCCTTCCTTCCTTCCTTACTTTGATAAATGAAACATTTAATTTGATGGAAATAATTGTTACTTCATAGATTTTCACATCGTACATATGTATAGTTTTACGTACACAGTTTAGAAATTCTATTGAACAAGAAAATCATATTGAGGCAATGAATACACCTCCTGATTCTCTTGGTACCTCAAAAGGACAAATGTATCTTGTTACTAGGATCCGTTGTAAAGACTGATGATATTAATTATGAACGTAATTATTTAAAATCTACACTAGAAAATTTTCGGAACGAATCTCCATCCGGATATAAATGTGATGTATCTTATTTTTAATTATAAAAGATCTGGATCTAAAAAATCTTCCCAATGAACCTGTAAGGGTTGATGAAATTCCTGCAATAACGTAATCTTTTGTAGATTTTTCGAAGGCGTTGATAAGTTTACGTAAAAACACAACTAATCGGTATCTGAAATTGTGTATCTGGTTTTATAAGCGTGGCATGCAGGCGTTAAGGGACAAAGAAGGGTGATGTCTGGAGTGTAACCGGGACTCCTGCAGTAATAGGGAGAGTTGAAGGGGATGACTTCGAGTTTGGAGTTAGCTGCCGATGACGGTAGGCAGCTGGCGCAAGGTGCCCTTTTCCCTAGGAATGTGCTGCACTTCCAGACTTCCTTCAATATTATACTGAAGAGGTAGGTATATGGGATATGGGCTGCACGCGCCGTTTCGGATCGTATAAGCGCAACTGCATCACCGCTATGTCAAAAACCGGCACGAATAGCACTCTTCCTCTTCCCTGACTTTTCCTCCATTCCCCCCCAGCTCCCTTTATTACAACCGATTGTCTCTAAAATCTAAATGCTACCATCAATTCACTAGATTTATTTCAGAGATATACCCAACAACCGCCGAGGAGCGACGTGAGGTTTGAAAGAATTTATTTTCTTTCTAATTGTACGCGGCGGTCTATGGTGGGATCCAGCACGCTTTTCTCCCCATATATTTCAAACAGATAAGCTACAAGCAGTTTAGACTACTAACTTCTTTAAATATGTGTACGTTTTATGACGGAATATAAAATATCCAACTCTGCAGACCCGCAATTACGCTATACACATATCCGTATATAACGATTAAAAATTAACATCAGCTGTAATAAATCTCTAATTACGAAGACAGACAGGTGAATAAAGTCTCTAAGCTATTATATCCTTCTTTTTCGCATGTCAATAGCGTCACGAGAGTTTTTGGCTGTGAATAAGTATTTGAACGAATTTTCTTTGCGCGCCTTAATCTCTGGCGAATGCATAAAGTGCATTCACATCGATTGCATTTAGATTGCATCAAAGTAAAGTAGCGCCATCGTACGATTAAAATGTGAATTATAAACTTGCATTCCTGACCTGAAGTATCGACTATTTGAACGTAAAAGTCCCTGAAAGTTGATTGTGGTGATATTTTGTTGTTTAATGTTGAGCGCAGGGGATTATAACTAATGTTAAAATTTTATTCGCCTACATTCCGATCGAACAGTGATTTTTAATGGTAGAGATTCGCGGTGATTGGAGGCTATTGAGATTATTTGTTAATTCGCGAGTGATATTAAAGATGCGAATATTAATATCGGTGTCTAATAAAAAAATAAGATAAGCTGATCATCGATATGTGGTTGTGAGAATAGAACTGGGGCCCCGGGAGAACGCACAATTCTTTTATTTCTATCCTGGTGGTACAGGAAAGTATCAAAAGTACGTATTGCATATTATGCATCCCACGTATCGCTTTGTAATTTTACTAATCATAAAACCGAACTACTCTCCTCACTTTTCAAACTCACATTTAAACCAAACCACCAAAAACTCTTGGTGATCCTCAGATCGATTTACCGTTACTACTTTAGATACTAATACCTGAAATGAATCTACAACTGTCATCGAACAGAAGCTTCACTTTGCATCATAGCAGTAGCAACATTGATCGGTTGAGGTTTCTAATAATAAACAAACAATTACCGTCGCAGGAATAAAAAAGAGACAAAGAGAGAAACACCAAATGAAGTAAAGCTGCCTGGGAAATAAGTCTGAGACCCTGGTTGGTGGGTGAATGAATGGTGTTGCAGATAGACTCGGTGTGGGGTTGGGCGTCACCCCCGCTGCGCCTCCAATTAGCTGGGGGGTCTCGGGGCGCCTCGGGGAGTGCAGGGGCAAGTGCGGGTGCCCAAGCCTCACAGAGAATGGGCGAAATGGTGGTGGAGCGAGCTCCGTCTCCTCTACGCCTTGGCCACACCTCCGAGAAGCACCCCGGAACTACCCTGACGGAACTAAATGTACTTAGACGTCACAGGGAACTATGCGATGTTGTTCTCAATGTCGGTACCAGAAAAATATTCGCCCACAGAGTGATTCTATCTGCCTGCAGTCCCTACTTCAGGTAAATGAAATTTTATCAGTCACTCAGTGTCTGTTTTGTTGCAATATCATCCAAATATTCTTCTTCAAACTTTCAGGGCAATGTTTACCGGAGAATTAGCAGAGTCCAGGCAGACGGAAGTGACGATCAGGGATATAGACGAGGTGGCCATGGAGCAGTTAATCGACTTTTGTTACACCTCCCAAATAATAGTTGAGGAAGCTAATGTGCAGACTCTTCTGCCGGCTGCATGTCTCCTTCAGCTGGCTGAAATCCAGGATGTTTGTTGCGAATTCCTCAAGAGACAATTAGACCCTTCCAACTGCCTAGGAATACGCGCCTTTGCAGACACCCATTCCTGCAGGGAATTATTACGCATTGCGGATAAATTTACACAGCATAATTTTCAGGAGGTTTGTTTTCAAATTTCATACTCAACAACAGAAAAAAACAAAGTTATTACAACTAATACTTACGATACATCAGGTAATGGAAAGCGAGGAGTTTCTCTTGCTACCAGTCGGTCAACTGGTGGACATCATATCATCTGACGAATTGAACGTGAGAACAGAGGAGCAAGTTTTCAGTGCAGTAATGAACTGGGTGAAGTACAACGTAACGGAACGTAGGCAGCACTTAGCTTTAGTACTGCAACACGTCAGACTGCCTTTGCTGAGCCCAAAGTTCTTAGTAGGAACTGTAGGATCAGACTTACTAGTCCGTTCAGACGACGCATGTCGGGACTTGGTAGATGAGGCTAAAAATTATTTACTTCTACCACAAGAACGGCCCTTGATGCAGGGGCCAAGAACAAGACCAAGAAAGCCAACTCGGAGAGGTGAAGTTCTCTTCGCAGTAGGTGGTTGGTGTTCAGGGGACGCTATTGCCAGTGTAGAAAGGTTCGATCCTAACACAGCGGATTGGAAAATGGTTGCACCGATGAGTAAGAGAAGATGCGGAGTTGGTGTTGCCGTTCTCAACGACCTTCTATACGCAGTGGGCGGCCACGACGGACAAAGTTATTTAAATAGCATCGAGCGTTATGATCCGCAGACCAATCAGTGGTCTTGTGATGTTGCCCCAACGACTTCCTGTAGGACTAGCGTAGGCGTCGCGGTGTTAGATGGATTTTTGTACGCAGTCGGAGGCCAAGACGGCGTACAGTGTTTAAATCACGTAGAACGGTGAGTCAAGCTGTAATCATGTAACAAAGACCAATTAGTAAAGTCCATGTTTATTCTGTTCAGGTATGACCCAAAGGAAAACAAGTGGTCGAAAGTTGCACCTATGACGACGAGGAGGCTTGGAGTAGCAGTTGCTGTTTTAGGGGGTTACTTGTATGCGATCGGCGGGTCCGATGGTCAGTCGCCTTTGACTACGGTAGAAAGATACGACCCTAGACAAAACAAGTGGTCGCAAGTTTCCCCAATGTCAACAAGACGCAAACACCTCGGTTGCGCAGTGTTCAATAACCTTATATATGCGGTAGGCGGTAGAGATGACTGTATGGAGCTCTCTAGTGCTGAAAAATATCATCCGCTAACTAATTCTTGGAGCCCAATTGTCGCCATGACATCTAGGAGAAGCGGGGTGAGAATATTATCGACATTTGAACAAAGCGTTGAATATTCATCACTATTAAATTTATAAGTACTTATCCATTGATTCTGTTCAACAGGTTGGCTTGGCTGTGGTGAACGGCCAGCTATACGCCGTAGGCGGATTTGACGGAACAGCGTACCTGAAAACTATTGAAGTTTATGACCCTGAGCAAAATCAGTGGAGATTATGTGGGTGTATGAATTATCGACGATTGGGTGGTGGCGTTGGAGTGATGCGAGCCCCGCAGACTGAGAACTACATTTGGTAGCTCAGGCCCCCCCCTTCAGCTCCGCAAGCTGAAAGCCCCGGAATTCCCACAACCCCAACTGCACCCCTTTCTGTTCCTATCGCGATAACAACAACCCGAAAACGCTATCGTCGTTCCATGAGCATCATATAAGTAAATAACTACATAATCATATTGGAGAAATAAGCAACCGTGTAAGCATTTATCATCACCAAAAAACTTGACCGCGTATGCAAGAACAAAAAAAAAAATTAAAAAAAATACCCATGTATTAGGTATTAATTGTAGCTGCCTAAAAAACAAAAAATGAAACAAAACAAAAAAATAAAAAAGCTATATAAGTATAATAAAATAAATAGCGGAAAAAAAAGATTGTTAACTCGAAGGGTGTGTAAATAATTTCTTGAGAGCAATGGTGATTAGATATCCACATAATTACTCGGTGCGCTGGGTCTATCAATACTAAGTATCATTTCCGATTATCAAAAAAATTTTTTTTATCTTTACAGCCGTAAAAATCTCATGCGTGCTGTCCTTTGTTATTTATTTTCATACCAATACACCCTAATACCATACTCACATTTTTTTTCTTCGAAATATACCTCGAGACTTTACCCTCATACACTTTTCGATCAAACTCTCTTCTACTTCTGTTTCCTATCGACATCAATGTGAAGGAAATAGGCGTATCTATTTGGCTGGTTATTACTTTACATTAGAGAAAAAATGAAAATTACATTTCAAGGATTTCATCGGTTACCTCGATTATAGATATTATTTTAGGATTCCAGATAAGAATCCGAGCATTGTACTTTGCTATATTTTCTGGCCACGAAAATTGACTAACACATTAGCGCTTATTTTCTTTGAACAAACATTTCGATGCACCGTAGATATTAACGTTCAAAGTTTTACCATTATACACATTTAGCTGTATCTCATTGATGTGATCTATTGCTGTCACACTACACATGACATCACAAGATATGTGAAATACATGTAACTATATATTTAATCGAATTGTTTTTAAATTTACCGAAATTAACAGTAGCTTAATTATTTGATTTATAATAATTTCCTCGCTCGACTGAGACACAGCGATAAATTTAATAATTATCTTTCACCTGCACAGAATTTTCCGTGACGACTAGTTGCTGTCAATAGTAATACTCAGTGAACTGAAGAAAAAAAAAAATGTCTGGCAATTAAGCTTGCGTTCGTCGCCAGATATAAAACAAAATAATGAAAAAAAATATATATATGTGTCTGTCTCTGCTTGAAAAGCTTGAATAAATTTAATTTACTAAGAAAAAGAAAAACAGTTTTTGCAATCATGTGACAAAAATATTGTTTCAATAATTTCAAAGACTAAGAAGAAAAAAAGGAGCCTTTGAAAATTTTGGAACTAATTCATCTGGTCAACGGTCTTGTTATAACTGAGATCATTACCGAATTTTATTATGTGTTCTTAGTTGAGTCAATGATTTTAACAAAGCTTTTACCGAATACACGAGCCTTCCCTGCGTATTTCTAAGTTATTTTTTTTATTATTAATATTATCCAATTATTTTTTTTTATATTTCAAGGCCTGTCGAAGGAGTTGTACAAGGCGTCTACAATATGCGACATTTCTAATTATCGTCTAAAAAACATGGATTGTGAACAAGCGTTATTAGTTCTGTATATATTGATAAAACGTGTCCAAAATGTTAATGAAATATATTTGTTGAAACTTAAAACGTCTTGATGCAATTAGGAATTATTTCTAGCCTTGGAAATCATTATACTAGCAACGATGAGGGCAAATAATTAAAAACGATCATTTCAAAATTCACAAAGAAATTCATGGACGAAAATATTTCGAATCCTGCGCCGATTTTTGAGTAGTACGTGGAGTGGTAGTTGGTGTAGATCTATCTATTGGACGGCGATTGAGGGGAGAGTTTCTCATCTTCTTAACAACGAATTGATAATTTTTGCGTGCAAATGGCCACCGTTTCAGTCAAATGTCAAAATAATCTCGGTGGAACTCATCAAGAGCACTATTCAAGTAATAACATAATTTTTTCTGACGCAATTTGCAAGACAAATCATTATTTTTGAGCTCTCATGAAAATTCATATCAAGTAATCGTCCTTTTAAATTTTCTGTTGACCTGTCCTAACCTGCCGCAAATTGTGTATATAAACAAGAAATTAAAACCCTCTGCTCTTTGAATATTATCTGGTCAAACTAAAGTCAATTTAGGAGTGCTTAGGTCAAGGGCTGGATGCTTCGAACTGGTCAAATTTGTAACTGTTTTAGACGCACTTGATGTTTCCATGGATGCGAGGACAGATCCTGGAGGCATGGAGTAGTAGAAGAGGCTCGCGAGAGGACGGGAGGCATTCATCTGCCTCCTCATCCGGGAGCCCAGGAAAACCCTCAGGAAATTCTAACAACGCTATGCTTGAGGCCTCACAATCAGATCCCAATAGTTTCTCTATTAACATCATCAGGTTTTAGATTTTGATCATTCATTTGGTATCAGAAATGAGAATATGCTGATAACTTTTTTCTACAATTCTTGCAGCAAAGAGGGAAATATCCTAGGGGTCAATGTTAGGCCAGATTTTACCATTGAAAGGATTAAGACAGTCGCGATAAAACATTTTTACAAACAAGACCCTAGGCCTGCTTCACGTTTTAGATTAGTTCATGCAACAAAGCTCAAATTGCTGGTTGATGATAAAAAACTTGAGGACGAAGACATAACAAATTCTGGTGAGTATCTAGACACTTTTGTACAAATTTATTCCTCGAGCAATCATTCTAGTTTTCTACTATTTTTTTCTAGATGAATTAATGCTTGTTGAAAATAACCCTCCTACAACGAATGAGAACTTGACAGAACAAGCGTTACAAGGTCCCAGTGAAGAAGTGATCGCTCGAATAACCGCGGAAATACCACTTAAAAATCTTAAACGACCTGTGCCTAGTATTGCGGACTCCGAAATCGACGTACATCTAATTATTTATCAAGTTTTAAAATGATGCCTAAATACATAGTGAGGCACTAATTAAATGAAATTTATCCACAGTTTCAGAATGAGATACGGAAGATTCTCATCACCCTTGTACAAACTTCAGCAAAGCTGTTAAACCACAGTCCTGAAGCAACTAGAATTTGTGAAATTATTAGGGAAAAATGGGAGGCAAGAAATAATCGAGCAAATGATCCTAAGGCTGTTAAATATCTTGTAGAAATGGGATTTTCAGAAAAGAATGTGCTGAAGGCGCTGCGTCTATACAAGTAAATTTTATACTATACTGAATTCAGAGATCTAATTCCTTATTATCGTAATTCTTTGGTGATTATAAATTTACTCCTCATGCTACTCGACCATTTTCAAGTTTGAATATATCGGAAGCACTCGAGTGGCTTATAGACCATGGAGATAGTCCTGACCTAGAAGATATTGAAATCTCGTCTCTGGATATTGAATCAAACATGGATCCAGGAGGGCCTAGTTCATCAGGCATATCGAGTAGAAGAAAGAGCCTCAAAGGCGCATGTATGGATCTATTAAAAGGAGGTAAGCAGGAAGCCTAATAATCCATTCTGACCGTTCAAGTACAGAGTTAGCAAAAGCTTATTATAAATCCAGGAAACCAGAGCTCGAAGAGGGAACCGAATTTAATAAACATTGTCGCTGTGCTCGTGGAATCTTTCCGACAAAATAAAAAGCTGGAATTCAGACCAAATGTAAGAATAATGTCGTCTCTTCAAGAAATGGGTTTTGAAGAAAAGAAAATTAATGAAGCACTCCGAGTCACTGGGAATAATCAACCAAACGCGGTAAGTTACTCTCAATCTATTACAACATTCAATGCTCCTTAAAATTACAATTTCTCATGAATCTGATTAATTTTCAGTGCCAATGGCTATTAGGTGAACGACGCCGAAGCCTACAGGACTTGGACGAAGGATTGGACCCAGATGGCCCAATCTACAAAGCGATTATGTCGAACCCCCACATCCAGCTGAGCCTCACTAGACCTTCAATGTTACTCGGTAATATCTATTCTATCCATGAAATAGTTGGGCGAATCTCATTTATGTTATCGCAACTTCACGTGTTTAAATTTTTAGTGTATCTTTCTATGCTGGAGCGTCCGACAGCTGCGGAAACTTGGATAAATGATTTAGAAGCTTCGCCAGTGCTGAGTCAAATATATAGGACATACTACGATGAGAAACACATCATGCAGGATACCACTGTTATTAACTTGCCCAGTGGCGCGTTAAAGTTCATTTAGTTGATAAAAAAAAATTATTAATAATTAATTAAGGAAGAATCAAATAAATGAATATAAATTATTGTTAAACTGTTCAAGCTCAAATTTTATGGTATCCCCGTGTTCCTATTTTTTTGCATGTATACATAACTCAAGATTCAAAAATGGGATACAACTGACGAGGCTTACCGCAAGTGAGGCTTGGATTATCCTTTCTTCGAAAGATGTTAGCAAACAATATCCTTGTCGAGAACTAAAATCCGATTCAACTATTAACAACGACCGTTCATTCGAAATGTAAAACGCGGCACTCGTGTTTACTGTCTGAAGCAGGCCGTATGTCGAACATCACGAGCCGCTGTTCTGATTTGCCTGAAGTTGCACCACCAACCATCGACAGCGTGTTTTGAACTGTCAACTTTTGCTTAAATTTTGCACGAACATAATGGTATTTTATTTCACGAGCGATGGTAAGATTATTCATCGTAATGACGGCAAACAATTTTTATTGTTGAATTATTGAATCACTTTGTTTTTAGTATTTACAATGATGTTTATTCAATTTCATTTAGAGGTTAAGTTGAATTAGCAATAATTGTAATTAAACAATTATTTTAGTGGTGCAGCCCCCCGTAACGCTTTTCATGGGTCTTGACAAGTTTGAAAGTGAGTTATTTCTCGATTTACAATTATTTTACGGCTCATAGGTAACTTTTCCTTTGAACAGACCTATTGTTTACACATTAGGTTGACTCCCGATATTTAATCCACGTGATTACTAATCTTGAACAAATTTGTAAGATCAAACTAATTTCAAATCTTTTTCTGTAAGACGAGGATCTCATAAAATGGGGATGGCCAGAGGACGTCTGGTTTCACGTTGACAAACATTCTTCTGCTCACGTATATTTGAGACTGAAGCAAGTATGTCGGACCATTTTTTAGACATCCAAGAATCGAAAATATCTATAAATTCTTGCTTCGATTTTTATTCCCGATCGAATATCTTTTAGGGTCAAACTATAGACGATATACCTGGTGCAGTTCTTGAAGATGCTGCACAGCTGGTAAAGGCTAATAGCATCGAAGGAAATAAAATGAACGATATCGATGTGGTCTATACATTATGGTCAAACTTAAAAAAAACTCAGGGCATGGAGGTAGGTCAAGTTGGTTTTCACAAGGAGAAAGATGTCAGGAAAATGCGGGTTGCGAAGCGACTCAATGCGGTTGTTAACCGTCTGAACAAGACTAAAAAAGAGGAACAGCCTAATTTCCGGGCGGAACGAGAAAACAGAGACCGAAGTGAAAGGGAAGATAAAAAGAAACTCCTTAGGGACCAGAAAGAAAAAGAAAAAGCTGAAGAAAAGAAGAGGCAGGACGAGGCTGAAATGAGGTAAAAAAAAACTTGATAGCTATTCTCTCTAGCAAATTCGGAAATTATACGTTAATTTTGGTACATTGCTTTCAGAAGCTACAATTCATTGTTCAGTTCAAACAATATGACAACAAATACGGAAACCACCGGATATGATTCGGATGACTTTATGTGATAAAGCTGTTTAGATTCTAATAATAAATATTACCCTACCTGTTATCTACGTTTCCGACTAATTGTTACTTAAGTGCTCCTATTACTGTATAATAAAAACCAAGAACACCTTAACTATCATAGTTATCGGTTATTCATTGATTAAATTTCCTAAATTTGTTAAGTCACACAAACCTCATAATAAATTAATGTTCACGGCACCGAGTGCGTCAACTATCCACTCCGGGTATTCTTTATCCGGATAAAGGTCGAGTATAAATTTCTGAACAAACTGTGGGAATCTTTGCTCTACAATACTTTTCCTGATGTCCCGCATCAAGGTCAACTGAAAGTTGATATTATGTACAGTCAGTAAATGACAAGCCACAGTTTCTTGCGTTACAATTTGATGTAAATATGCTCGGGTGTAGTTCTTGCACGTCGAACAATTACAAAACTCATCTATTGGTCTAAAATCATTTTTGTACTGCCGCTGCCGCAGATTCAATTGGCCTGTTCGGATCAAAGCACAACCGAATCTCTGAAATTTCAAATCAATGAAAACTCGTGACAATTGCTAGGATTTCATAGGAGCTCAAATAATTTTTATTTACCGCAGTTCTGCTAGGAAAAACACAGTCGAACATATCAACTCCCAAGGCGCAGCAAACGACCAAGTCAGACGCGAATCCGACACCCATCAAATACCTAGGTTTGTCTTTGGGCAAAATGTCTGTCGACAAATGTACCATCTTCCAAAATTCGTCTTTGCTTTCCCCGCCGCTGGAGAATTTGAATAAACAGATTGCAGGTGAAACCAAATGATTCAAGAAGCTATAAATAAAGAAATTACCTCAAACCACCAATAGCATATCCATTGACCTTTCTCAACATCAATTGTCTGGCACACTCAGTTCTCAATTCTGGATTCAGTCCACCCTGAACTATTGGAAAAATGTTTTGCTCATCTGGCCTTTGATGAGCGGTGAGACATCTGTCTAGCCATCTAGCAGTTCTAGAGAAATGAATTCATGATTATAATCAGAAGTGGACTTCGAGGTCATTTTTCTACTTAAAAGAACAATTTAAGATTACCTATGCATTGCCTCTTCAACTCGAGGACCAGTAATTGTGGTTTTAACAACATCGTCAAGCTGCATCATTATGTCTGCTCCAATGGCGTTTTGTATCTCAATGGAATGTTCAGGAGTTAGCATGCATTCAGATCCTAAACATTTGAGATTATTAAATAAATCATTCAAAACCTGTTGTATCATTGATCATCTTTCTTACAAGTGTTACCATCATATGGAGATTCGAATTTAACACCCTGTTCAGTAATTTCAGCAAGTTGAAGTAGAGAAACCATTTGAAATCCTCCTGAATCCGTAAGCAGCGCTCTATGCCAATTCATAAATTTGTGTAGACCACCTGCTTTCTCCATGATTTCTGGTCCCTGTCATAGACAAAGCGCATTATTTGCGTTCAGATTGAAATGACTTACCCTAGAAACTATGGGTACTCAAACTTACTGGTCTTGTTCCGAGGTGATATGTGTTGCTTAACATTATTTGGCAGTCCAGTCTCTCCAACTGCTGAGGCAGCAGACCCTTGAGGGTACCCTAAGTAATTCACGAATTTAGTTACACAGATAAAGTATAAAAAGTTAAAACATCGACTTTTGTTGATCCCAAGTTACCATTATACGAACACACGACAGAGTGGTCTTCCCGGGAATTCTTTACCTGCGTGCCAACCGGCATAAATACTGGTGTGTCCACGTGATGATGAGGCAAATTAATTACCGAAGTTCGCGCTTTTGTTGTTTGGCATTCCGCAATAATTGTGAACACTAAAGGGGGTGGTTTTTTCGGCGACATCGTGATATTCCTACGCGCCTGAAGCCAACACGTGGTGCTTATTTCACAAGTGCGTCCGATCATTGATCGTAATGTATCCAGGCACCCGGATTGGCCCTATTTTGGCCATATTTGGAAAATGGCCACGACACGTTGTCTCCACCAATCCGAGCATCTGTCAAACGCAGCAGAACACACTGCTAGACCGTCAACAAGTGACAGCATCTTAATAACAAATTGTTGGTGACCTTTAAACCTGTTATCTTTCAGAGAGCGAAGAGATAGTCTGAATATATTTAAGTGCCACTGGTGAAGATAATTGACGTCTGGAATTAGTTTAAAACTGTTGATTGTAACTGCATCAGCTGTCCCCAATTCATTGCTTCAACGTTAGTCAGAATTTGCTCTGCAATATTCTAAAATTAAAAATGGTCCGTGCGTGGATAATGGATGATCTGGAGACCGATCAACGTCTAGAGCATTTCACAAATCCTCCAGAATTTGTGTCGCTACCTGATCTCTTTAAGAAAACAGGTGTCGAATACTTCAAGGTTAGTATCTAAGCAGTTGCATCAACAATAAGTTAATCTAAAAACTCTCGCAACAATCGATCATACCATTATAAAAATAAAACAACTTATCACCCTGACGATCTTTCCACCTCAGATTGACCATCGGAACTTTGCTTCTGATCCAACTTTAACCAACTTGAAGGAAGCCCGAGGATACACTTATGAGGATGAAATCACTTGCTCTAAAGAATGCCTGCAAAATTACGAGGAAAAGGTAATCATTATTTGCAGATTTTTTTTCTATACTTAACATTTACTGAGATATTCACTAAAATATGCCATAGCTAAAACATTTCTTTGCGGAGCATCTCCACACCGATGAAGAGATCCGCCTGGTTCTTGATGGTTCTGGGTATTTTGACGTTAGAAATCACGACGAGAAATGGATTCGTATTGAGGTTGTACCTGGGGATTTGATTATCATACCAAGTGGAATTTACCATAGATTCACATTGGACACAAAAGTAATGAACAGTAAATCGATCCTCAGAAAGATTATTGCTCTGTGATCATTTTATTATTTATGATGCCATTATTTTTCTATTGTAGAACTTCATAAAAGCAAAGCGGTACTTCATTGGAGTTCCAGTTTGGGAGCCTCACAACAGACCGGCTGATGATATGGACTGCAGAAAAGAGTATCTAAAGCGTCTGCAGCACGGCTTTGAGGTCTCAGCTAATTAGAATTAAGACTTAATATTCGGTAATTGATATACAATCAGCAACAGTGTTTTAATCGATTTTAAATGTTTACGGATTATTTACTTGTTATCGTTACATGTTATCAGAATATCATATTTTTGTAAATACATACGCTTTTACATGCTCCTCAACTCTGTTTTCCTCCTATATCTCATATAATAAGATACAACAACTGAGTCCTTTAGGGCATCCTATCGAAAGTTTATGGATTATAATTACTTCACGTCGCATAACTCGTAAAAAAAAAATATCGTAGAGTGAATCTCAACGACACGCTTTGAAGAGGAAATTTCAAGCTTCAAAATTTCTGTAAAAAAAATACAATTCAATTACTGAGACTCCTAATCTGCCGTCTTAAAGTCAAGAGTTCACTTTAAGTTCTTGATACGAGTTGATTTGGAGGAGCATAACGTGCGAACATGATTATTATTTACACATTTAAATCTACGTTACAAATCTATTTTTCACGTTGTATCGAAGATGCAAAATATCTACAAATTATGAGTTATATTTACAAGGAATCATTTTTCATTTAAAAATTCAACCGATAAACCTTTCTTCATACAACAATAGTATGGATCTATTGTTTTAAATGTTGCGCTCATTTCGAGGGTAGATTGGTCGATTGGCTGCATTCCCAATAGAACCGGTCTACGGGCAAGATAGTTCTGCGGTGGAGTTTTCGATCCAATGCCGCGTCAAGTCTTCTACTAACCAATCAGATACAACCACGACCAGAGTGTGAAGAGTTTTGCTTCAAACGTCTGCTAGGATGGCAGGGTCACAGATAGCCAGGATATTTCTAGTCAATTTAGTATTATGCGTATTTTTTGTGTTAGCTGGGTAAGTCGCTCAAAATATGAGCAAGTTTTCTGAGCAAGAAAAATAACAAGCACTCTCTTCAACCCACTCAAATACCAAATATCTCATCCTAACCTCAGCTCAATATCCCCCAAGGTATTGTTGATTTATCCAGGATTTAAAAAAATCTTTTTCTCTTCATTTACAGGAGGGACTTCTACTCAATCCTTGGAGTATCTAGGAACGCCAACACCCACACTATCAAAAAGGCATACAGAAGATTAGCGAAGGAATTGCATCCAGACAAGAACAAAGATGATCCTGACTCCTCGCAAAAGTTTCAAGACCTAGGTGCAGCTTATGAGGTTCTTTCGGATACAGAAAAAAGAGAAATGTACGACCGCTGTGGAGAAGAGTGTCTCAAAAAAGATGGCATGATGAACAATGCTGATCCATTTGCTAGTTTCTTTGGTGATTTTGGTTTTCACTTTGGAGGAGATGGTCAACATCAACATGAGACTCCAAAGGGAGCTAATATTGTAATGGATCTCTCGGTCACCCTAGAAGAATTATACAGTGGAAACTTTATTGAGATAACTAGAAACAAGCCAGTGATGAAGGCGGCAAAAGGAACGAGAAAGTGCAATTGCAGGCAAGAGATGGTCACCCGTAACTTAGGACCAGGTAGATTCCAAATGATGCAGCAAACTATTTGCGATGAATGTCCCAACGTTAGGCTGGTCAACGAAGAACGAACCCTGGAAGTTGAAGTTGAACCAGGAATGGTCGATGGGCAGGAGACAAGGTTCACAGCTGAGGGAGAACCACATCTTGATGGAGACCCAGGGGATTTGATAATAAAGTAAGAATTAAGCGAAATTAATCTATGACAATATTCATTGATATTCTGTCTCAACTCATCAATGACAATGGCTGTTATTTATTTTAGAATACGAACTCAGCCGCATCCTGTCTTTGAGAGAGTTGCTGACGACCTTTATACAAATGTCACGATATCACTGCAAGATGCGCTAGTTGGGTTTACAATGGAAATCGATCACTTGGATGGACACAAAGTGACTATTCAGAGAGATAAAGTAACTTGGCCTGGCGCTAGAATTAGAAAGAAGGGAGAGGGTATGCCAAATTATGAGAATAACAATTTACACGGCACTCTGTACATCACGTTCGACGTAGACTTCCCCAAGTCTGATTTTTCAGAGACTGAAAAAGAAGGTAAACTTTGTTTTAATTATTCTTATCCTGAAATTTTTTGTGTGAAATTAGAAAAAAATGTATTAATTCGATTTTATGTTTTACCAGAAATCAAGAAACTTCTTCGACAGAATACTGTGAACAAAGTGTACAATGGACTACGAGGGTACTAGCATAATAATACAATTGATAAATAATAAAGAAAAAACAGAGTAACGAATAGTTTGAAAAATGATCAACTCAACAAATGACTTCGCAGAAAACAAATATCTGATGCCATTGACGAATCATTGGTATATTTTCCACTTCGCAACATAAAAAAAAAGTCATTCAAAAGGGCTCAACCCGATCCACAAGTCGTCTGATATAATTCCTAAACGTTATTTACTATTTAGATTCAGTAATTTTTGCGTTAGTTATTTTGGTCGCAGTTCGTTCTACTCCGACGATCCGAAGAAAAGATAAAACAGCATATCGCGTGACTACTTACTTATTCATCGCATAATATAATCATCGACTACGTTGCGTGCGTTCGGTGCAAAAATTTACTCATCGAAAGATTGAAAAGTAAATTGCAAATAAAACGGATGATATTTAATTGATTAAGTTATTATATTCAATGAAGTGTGAATGATTAAATGATGTGCAGAAAATCGCCATCATTGTAGACTAGATAATTTTTGCATTTAAAATGTACAACTATATCATAGCATGCGATGCCTGAACACTAGCGTGCCTGAATATAAGTTGTAATTATTAAAAAAGACAAGAAAATCAGAAAAAAAACTATTTCTATCTTACTCCTGTTTCCGCATATCCTTTTCATGTTCCAATTTTTTCGAACAAGGAATTCAGCAGGTAAGTAAATTTTTGTATACGTATTCACGCAGCTATAATTTATCATTGGAATCGATCACGTACGACTACTGAATATTATTATTACTTACCAATATGTTATCACAGGGAAAAATCCCGAGATTACGTAATTCGAACAGCAAGCCTTCTCGGACTTATGGAAGTTAATCAGTCGCTATAAATGAGACGAAGAAGATTGTGTGATCAACTCTCTAGCTAAATTCATCAGTTGTTCCCATTACATTCGTTCGTAATTCAGTGCAGTGCCGCGGCAACGAAAACGTTGCTCCAGACAACGACGAAAGCAATCGCCAGAACACTGCATCACTGTGACTTCTCGCGATAAAAACGAATAACGACTGTTGGTTGAATATTGTGTACCTTGATTAGATTAATGAGAAGTTTACACTTAGTTTTTATTCTCCATTTTGTTTACAAACATTGGAAATTATTATACCTCTTTCAAAAACAAAATAAAACACCAATATCAAACCACCCAACGCTCGGTTTACTTTTTTTTTTTAATAATATATAATATATATATATATATATTTATCATTAAAACATACTATACAAAATATCACATGTGTAATAGTATCGGTGAGATATACCTTTTTTTTTTTCCAATATCATCGACAGTAGCAATAGAGTCTCATTTTGAAATCATCAACGCAGGCGCTCTGTTGGCCATACAAATTAAGCCTGCTAACAGAACCAACTAATTTTTGTTTAGAGTCCTTGGTTTTGTGCCTAATAGTTCCTTCAAAAATCGCATCTCCTGGTTCAGTCTGTGCCGTTACCGTGTAATCAATACTAGGCGCAGTTTTTTCTTTTGGTTTAATTCGTGATTTATCTGCCCACGATTTAGCGTCTATAATATTTTTCACCTTAAGCTTAGCACATTGGGGGTAATCAGCGATCATGTTGTTTAATTGTTCTACCAAAAATTCCACCGCTTTTTTAACTATGGGATCTGTGAGGGAGGTATTTTGGCTCAAATGACACATGCACCAGTGTCCAGGAATTCCAGCCATTAAACAAGTCCTGCTATCTGGAACGGGAATAAACCAGCTTATTCCCCTAGGCGTGCGTTCTTCGTCTTCAATTTTTTCATTTCTCACATTGAGAGCGTCCTCCTCGAGTTCTCTGGGGTTTAAAAGATGGAGAAGAGTCTCGTGAAGGTCGAAAGGAGTGGTTAAACTTTTTGAATTTTTTCTAAGGGTAGCCCAAGCACCGGGATATTTATTACGCCACCATCTTGGCAGAAGAATAAAAACAAATGGAAGGCTCTCTTCGACGTGACCTTGATAAGTCTGCCGAAAACCTCCCCATCTTATTCCGTGATCGCTCATAACGATGAGTGCAGTCTTATCTATAATTCCGTTTTCGCTCGATTCTCTAATAAATTTACTGTAAGATTCATCCCCAAATTTCGGATAGTGTACAAAGTCGTGGGTAAGAGAAGCTTGCCAAAAAAAAGCGAAGTATGAATCATCGGAGAATTCCTTAGCAATTTTATCGCCGTATCCCAATAAATTATCAAAAGTTTTTCTCGTACCAACGCACAAATCAGCGTTCAACTTGTGCGTATTTCCAATATCCTTTTCCGACGCTACGCAAAATGGTCTGAGGTAATAATCGGTTGGTGGGTTTTTAAACCCGGTTTTAAGGTAATTAAAGATACTCATTTCGCACGCGTCTTCTCCAAGTACCGTCCTGTAGCCAGCCTCGCTGTAATTATTCCATAAGAATCTGCAGTCGTCGAAAGTTTTCTTTTTTGATGTCCAGCAATTTTGTGAAAGTTCCTTTTCCGACAAACCGGTCAGTACGGGAATCATATTCGGAAATGTATTGTCTGCTACTTTGTTATACCCCAACATTTCTACCGCACCTAAATCCCGAAGAATTTTAACGGTCTTTGGCATTGTACGGTGAAAATTCAAACGCGAAACTGCGTCAAGACCAAGAATCAAAATATTTAGTCTTCCGGTTTCCGGCCCAGGGCGAGGCGAACCGTTGCAACGTTTTTCAACCTGTAATTTCCGCGGTACAAATGAAAAATAGTCTTTGTAAATTTCCTTCTGATTTTTTCTACACTCGACTTTGACGAATTCCGCCGAAGAACCGCTCACATCGGTTGAATTATCAAAATTTTGGCACGTTTTGTCGTATCTGTAAGAAAAAATATCGGAATAAATTATTTTCAAACTTTTATTCTTCGTTTTCGTTGTATCCAAAATTTTACCCGGAGATTAGAAAAAGAATTAACAAATGATTACACTCACGTGACGCTATTGTCGTTTTGATCAGTCCTCCAAAATTTTCGCCAACAGCAATCGACTGTTTCCGAATCACCGTAAAAATGATGTTTCGCATTTTCGTCTACAAATATTGTCGACATATTTGAACTGACCAGTGGAAGATGCGTTCCAACGTCGCATTTGAAGGGTGTAGAGTCTTTGAAAAATTGCTCTATGCTCGAATCCATGACATCAAACGCTGGAATACGACATCCCGATGTTTTTACAACGAATCCTGGAACGGTCGCAACTTGGGGAAGAATTTCAACCGAAGAATTTACCTCCGTAATTAATTCATTTTCTGAAATTGTTTTAATCATCCATTATTACCCAATTTCCTAAACGATCTTTATAATATCTAGAAGATACGAAAAGAAGGATGTATAAAGATGAAATAATAATCAAATAATTTGCGTGGGTCTAACCGGAAACGTTTCATAGATACAAATATACATCCGTTATGTTCGGACTCAATATCGTTCTTTGACGAAACAGGAAGAGAAATAATCAAAAATTAACCGATAACAATATGATTTTGTTAATTAAACGTAATTTGATTCCTCCCAAAATGTTCTGTTGGTATTCTCACCCAAAATATGATTGCTGAGTCTGCTGGTCCAGGACGTGGTTATCTGACCGTACGTAAAAACGCTATTGATGACGACAAGCAAAGCGCATAAACAAATCAGAACGCCCATCAGCCATTTTCTTAGCCGTAAATTAGCTGAAAATCTTTTTTCACTAAATCCTCCAAGAATCGGTGTCTCATCATCGTCCTCCATATCCTTTTGACTTAGGAGCCTCTGACGTTGTTCGTCCGCAAGCCCCCCGCCCAACAGGACTATCTATTTTACACACTATAAAATTAGAAGAAAAGAAAATACCAATTCCAAAAAGTATTAAAAATATCCAAATGGTGAATGAAAAAAAATCTTAATTTCTTTGGATTCCATTTATCCTTTTTTCCAGTTGATTATTTTTGCATTACTAATTTCAACGTTAATACCGAGAGGACCACATGAAGTGCCCTTGAAAAATGATTTTGTCGAAGAATCATTTGATCTAGAGTTCGATTAATATACTTCGTTGTGATTGACGTACAGTGACCGGTGATAATAATACAATAATTTAAAAATAGAATGCAGTTGGCTATTATATGTGATGTACATTATACGATACTACGGTTTAAATTAGGTTACAATGTATGAATGAATTTATGATGTGTACATATAGATCGTGTACATTAAATAATTTCACGTCGTATTATGTATATACAAAGTGTGTATTTATGGAGTTTATAAGAGAAAATAGAGGGAAAAAAAAAAGAAGGAAAATAGTATCCTCACCTTCTGGGCATGTCGTTTTTCATCGACCATTTCGTTTCAAATACTGCGACGATCTGTAGTTCGCCGATAAAGGATAAGCCGATATTGAAAATAATTAGATTCGAAGCAATTTTATAATCAACGACACCAAGCATTGTTTATAAATTCAATATTTCGTAATGTTATTACTATTATTTCATTTTTCTTAGATCTACGTAAGTATTCAAAAAATCGAACAGGTGCATGATTACATGCGAGTCAGATTTCGCTAATAATTCTTTTCAATTACTTTCTTTTATCTTTCATCTCATGTGTAAAATTTTAATTTTTTAATTCGCGAATACTATAATTAATTTCATCGAAGATTTTAATCCTCCCTTTGCTCCAACATTCCGCAACAAGAGGGTGAGAGAATCTTTAAAAAAAAAAATCGTTCTTGATCCTAATCCCGAATTTTATCAACCATCCTTTTCATGTTACACGCGTTTATAATGTTGATCATTTTTAATCACTATAGTCGTTTATTTTGCCCGGGAATATTTTGCGCGTTGTATATAGAAATTACGTGGAGATGAATTTCATTTATGGTCAGTTCACAATCTCCTTGCAATAAATTTATCGAAAATTATTAAATCACTATGGATTTATTTTCCTTCGCGTTATACTTTAATTACACATCATTAAACACGAGGAAAAATATTTCGTGCGCATCAGCTTCCACGATACGTACAACTCTGTTATTGCTACACTGGCGAAAAACTATTATACTGAACCGAATGTAAGAGAAGAAGAGCTCTAAATGTTACGGTCGATATCAAACTGCGCGCGCGCAGCTTATCACTATTCGAATTCATGCGCCGAAGCGACGCGGACGTCGCGACGCCTTTCGATTTCAGAAACAGAAGCAGCTTTTCAGTTCCAGTTCTTCTTTTTTTCTAATTTATCTGAATATAGTCAGCGGATTATATATTAGGTTTTAATTAACATTTTTATGACTCGAAAATTTTCAAAAATGTGTCTTGTCTTTTGCTCTTCTTTCTTTCTTTCTTTCTTTCCAACGATACAAGTACAGCTGATCCCCCTACTTTATTTCTCTAATTAAACTCCTTAATTTCTTCTTTTTTTTCCAGCTGTTCGCGGTAATTTTATCAGTGTTTCATTATACATATTTCAAAATAATTATAATATCCAACTACACACGTATGTGTATGCAGATTTCGATTAGCTACTGCCTATTAACTGCCGCCTATCGCAATTTCCTTCGCGATAAGAAGATCGATTATAAACAGAACTCTGTAGCTGCAACAGCAGCAACAGCAGTTATGAAAAAAATTAAAATGTTTTATGCATACCCGCGTATAACTGATATTTTTCCGTAATTTTCGTTTTCTGCAAAAAACGCACACCGCCAACATATTATAAAAGACTGCATATAACATGAATAATGTATACGGTATGTGCAAGTCTATATAACACATAAAAAAAAAAAGAATTGAAACAATAAGTTTAATAACGATAATAATAATAATGCTGATATCACCTGGCGTACGGTAAAACGTATAAACTATTGCTTTGATAATAAATTTTCTTCCTAGACATTTAAACGATAACAATAAAATATATCTTGATACACACGACCTCGTATATTGTTGCATATGGGGCATTCCACGTCAAACCAATGGGTCCATCGGCCTGACCCCCTGGAATTTAGATGTCCCATGGATCGATCTTTTATGGTTCGTTTCGATCAAAAATGACAACTCTAATTTTTCGAAGATTTTACCACCAATTTGGGGGGTCCTGCCGCCGACTTCAAATATATTTTTCACGAAGATGGACATTTTTGAAATCTAATAAGCAAAATATAATTGAATGCTTTAAGAAGTCAATTTTGTTGGAAAAATTATTCAACTGTATTTTTGATCCAGAAAATAGAAGATTCATACAGTTGATCAGGCTCCATGTTTTCCTTGGACTCAAACTGGAAAATATGAACAGTATATCAACTCATGAAAATAGGGAAAATCTTTGAATAGACGCGTTTCCATAACCACCTGTGAACGTATATTATACGTTCAAGAGGTAGCGTCTCCGGCTCGTTTCGCTTTTTTTTTTTTTTACATAGTGGAACGATCGCCAAGAGCCCTATGCAAACCACTATCTGCTCAGCATCCCCCGTCTGCTGGAATGGAATCTGTAGAGATATAGAGAATGCAAGAAAAAACAAAAATGGGCATTGAAAGCGAAATACATAACATGGTATAACAAGCATATGTAATGATAGAGACATAAATTTCAATTTTTATACGTATAATATGCGAATAGAAATGACATCTTATAAATATAAATGCACAATGAAACTTGCACGAGACAACACGCACGTTAACATGAAACATTGACAACATACACAAAACATCGTAACACATACGAATCATTTAAGCAGAACAGTAAAACCAGACAATCATCGTTATTATTATTAAATATACATGTATACGCAGAATTCAAGAATCGAAAAATATTAAGAACATTGATGAACTTCCTGTGAACAGAAATAACAATTGTCAATTACATTAAAAATTCGGGCACCTGAAACAGAGAAATAATTAATTATTCGAGAAGATTAGTATTAAGCAAAGAGAAAAATGAACTGCATCAGTGAAATTCCTGTAAAAAGAGAAATAACAATTTTTGATTAGAATGTAGATCATGAAATGAACGAGACAACACGCACGTTAACATGAAACATTGACCAACATACACAAAACATCGTAATACACGAAATCATTTAAGCAAAACAGTAAAAACAGTCAATCATCGTTATTATTATTAAATATACATGTATACACAGAATCAGAGAATCTAAAAATGTTAATGACATTGATGAATTTCCTGTAAACAGAAATAATAGGTAATTGTCAATTAAATTATTAATCCGGACACCTGAAACAGAAAAATAATTAATGATTTGGAAAGATTAATATTAAGCAAGAAGAAAAATGAACTGCATTGTTGGAAATTCTGTAAAAAGAGAAATAACAATTGTTGATTAGAATGTAAATCATGAAATCTGAAACAAAAGAACAATTTATGATTCATCGTTATAACAATATCATTGTCACAAAATAGAAATGGAGAAATATCAGAGTTATAAGCAGTGAGATAATAAAATACTGCATCGGTGAAATATCTGTGAACAGATAAAAAGTGTAAGTTCAAATATGGACGATGCAACCTGGAACAGAGAAACAAGTATGATCATTATAACAATATCATTGACGTCGGATGGAAATAAGAAACAGCATAAAAATATAAAAATAAAAATGAGCTCATCAGTCGGTGTCGATTATTAGACGATGGGTACCTGAAACATAAATTGAATGAGTTCAAATTTCTATGGGTTGCAAAATGGAGACTTTGCATATACAGGGAACCATACAACCTCCGGTTTTCGATTGTTTCAATAAAGAGAATGATCAAACTCTTGTTTTCCAACTGGGTTTTGCGGATACGAGAATTTTTTCAAAGATTTACGAGGTCTGTGACTTTCGTAATTCTAGATTTTTCATCCATCGCTTGAAGATTTTTTTCCCATTCTAATTAAAATCAATACAAAATGTTCAATGCATTGATCCTGGAACATAAAGCGAACTGTGTTAGTAGCCAGAGACAGCCTGTGAACAAAATCTGATTAGTATCGAAACTGAAATGTAAAATCCAGAACTTGTGGTTGGATTCCTAAAATCAGAAAGCAGAACACATTAGTAGCCAGAGACAGCCTGTGAACAAAATTCGATTAGTATCAAAACTGAGATTTAAAAAGCGAAGATGTGATCGATGAATGCGGTGCTGGCGATGGTGAATTGAAAATTCATTAATTCCCAAGAAATGTTAAGTCAACAGTTTCCAAGCTAATTTGATGCAAATTGATTAATGAAAGTTAACATAAATTTTTTGGAGACAATGAACTGTTCTCTCTGTTTCGCATCCATGATCAGATATCCTGAGAGTTTTAATTCCTGAAATCAAAAAGCAAACTGCAGATCAGTAGCCAGAGACAGCCTGTGAACAAAATCTGATTAGTATCGAAACTAAAACGTTGAATCCAGAAGTTGTAGTTGGATTCCTAAAATCAGAAAGCAGAACACATTAGTAGCCAGAGACAGCCTGTGAACAAAATCTGATTAGTATCGAAACTAAAACGTTGAATCCAGAAGTTGTAGTTGGATTCCTAAAATCAGAAAGCAGAACACATTAGTAGCCAGAGACAGCCTGTGAACAAAATCTGATTAGGATTAAAACTGAAATTAAGAACTGAGAATCTGAAAAGCAATGGCAAAATGATTGACTTCTGTTTGATAAATGCAGTTTCAGGATCTAACAAATTAAACATTTGTCGGCGGTAAAAAATATTAGATTCGTCATATCCAATGCCATTTCCATCAACTATGAATAAAATATTCTCTCTGTTCATCATTCTTGAGTAGGTATCCTGAGAGTTTTAATTCCTAGAATCAAAAAGCAAACTGCAGATCAGTAGCCAGAGACAGCCTGTGAACAAAATCTGATTAGGATTAAAACTGAAATTAAGAACTGAGAATCTGAAAAGCAATGGCAAAATGATTGACTTCTGTTTGATAAATGCAGTTTCAGGATCTAACAAATTAAACATTTGTCGGCGGTAAAAAATATTAGATTCGTCATATCCAATGCCATTTCCATCAACTATGAATAAAATATTCTCTCTGTTCATCATTCTTGAGTAGGTATCCTGAGAGTTTTAATTCCTAGAATCAAAAAGCAAACTGCAGATCAGTAGCCAGAGACAGCCTGTGAACAAAATCTGATTAGGATTAAAACTGAAATTAAGAACTGAGAATCTGAAAAGCAATGGCAAAATGATTGACTTCTGTTTGATAAATGCAGTTTCAGGATCTAACAAATTAAACATTTGTCGGCGGCAAAAAATATTAGATTCGTCATATCCAATGCCATTTCCATCAACTATGAATAAAATATTCTCTCTGTTCGTCATTCTTGAGTAGGTATCCTGAAAGTTTTAATTCCTGCAATCAAAAAGCAAACTGCAGATCAGTAGCCAGAGACAGCCTGTGAACAAAATATAATTAGTAATAAATCTGAGAATTAAGAACGAGTACCTGTAAAAAAATTTGATTAGTATCAAAACTAAGAATTAAAATCTAGGACCTGTAAAAAATTTGAATTCGTATATTAAAACGAAGAATTAGGAACTAGGACCTGTAAAAGAATTTGCTTAGTATTAAAACTAAGAATTAAAATCTAGGACCTGTGAAAAATTTTGATTCGTATATTAAAACGAAGAACTAGGAACTAGGACCTGTATAAAAATTTGATGAGTATTGAAACTAAGAATTAGGAACTAGGACCCGTAAAAAAAATGTGATCAGTATTAAAACTAAGAATCAAAAGCTAGGACCTGAAATTTGAAGATTTTGATTAGTTTCTTAAAAATAATCCCGTGGAAGTCAAGCCTAGGCACAAACAGGTGCGATAGAACTTGATTCCTAAGAATTTTTCGGTTTTAGGGTTTAAAACGCATGAAGCGTTGCAACGCATGTTTTAATCACCAAGTCCGCGCGCATCGGAGTAGCAGCGACGGAACTTGGGTTTTTATTTCTCATTAGAGTCCTGAAAAAAAATCTCTCAATACATATTCCCACCACCAAAATCAGTCAAGTTTGTTTAAAGCGCCTTGCAAGATGGCAAGTCACGCTAGTTATTGTTTTAAAAAATTCCTTAGGACCCCTAAGGACGTCACAAACATGAATCAAGCAAATACAGATCATGCGATTCCTCGTCCTCGCGCTGTGCCCGCGCGAGCAGCGACAGACTTGGAATATTTTTGTGAATAAGAATCGAAGAAATGCGATTTTCAATCGCAAAAACCGAAATCGAGAAATATCAGTTATAAGCAATTAGATAATAAAATACTGCATCGATGAAACGTCTGTGAACAGATGAAAATTGTGAATTCAAATACGGACGATGCAACCTGGAACAGAGAAACAAGTAGAATCATTATAACAATATCATTGATATCGGATAGAAATAAGCAACAGCATAAACAGATAAAAATAAAAATGAGCTCATGAGTCGGTGACAATTATTAGACGATGGGTACCTGAAACATAAATTGAATGAGTTACTCAAATTTTTATGGGTTGTAGAATGAAAACTTTGGATATATAGGGAACCATACAACACCCTAGTTTTAATTGCTTCGATAAAGAGGATAATCAAACTGTTGTTTTCCAATTGGGTTTTGCGGATGAGAAAATTGTTTCCAAGATTTACGAAGTGAGTAACTGTCATAATTCTAGATTTTTCATCCATTACTTGAATATTTTTTTCCCATTCCGAATAAAATTAAGTGCAAAATGTGCAATGTGTTAATCCTGGAACATAAAGCGAACTGTGTTAGTAGCCAGAGACAGCCTGTGAACAAAATCTGATTAGTATCGAAACTAAAATGTTGAATCCAGAAGTTGTAGTTGGATTCCTTAAATCAGAAAGCAGAACACATTAGTAGCCAGAGACAGCCTGTGAACAAAATTTGATTAGTATCAAAACTGAGATTTAAAAAGCGAAGATGTGATCGATGAATGCGGTGCTGGCGATGGTGAATTGAAAATTCATTAATTCCCAAGAAATGTTAAGTCAACAGTTTCCAAGCTAATTTGATGCAAATTGATTGATGAAAGTTAACATTAATTTCTTGGAGACAATAAACTGTTCTCTCTGTTTCGCATCCATGATCAGATATCCTGAGGTTTTAATTCCTGAAATCAAAAAACAAACTGCAGATCAGTAGCCAGAGACAGCCTGTGAACAAAATCTGATTAGTATCGAAACTAAAATGTTGAATCCAGAAGTTGTAGTTGGATTCCTAAAATCAGAAAGCAGAACACATTAGTAGCCAGAGACAGCCTGTGAACAAAATCTGATTAGGATTAGAACTGAAATTAAGAATTGAGAATCTGAAAAGCAATGGCAAAATGATTGACTTCTAGTTGATAAACGCAGTTTCAGGATCTAACACATTTAACATTTTTTGACGGCAAAAGATATTAGATTCGTCATATCCAATGCGATTTCAATTAACTACGAATAAAATATTCTCTCTGTTCATCATTCTTGAGTAGGTATCCTGAGAGTTTTAATTCCTAGAATCAAAAAGCAAACTGCACATCAGTAGCCAGAGACAGCCTGTGAACAAAATCTGATTAGTAATCGAGACTAACTAAGCTCTGAGAATTAAAAACTAGGACCTGTAAAAAATTTTGATTAGTATATTAAAACTCAGAATTAGGAACTGGGGCCTGTAAAAAAATTTGATTAGTATATAAAAACTGAGAATTAGGAACTAGGACCTGTAAAAAAATTTGATTAGTATTAAAACTAAGAATTAAAAGCTAGGACCTGAAATTTGAAAATTTTTATTAGTTTCTTAAGAATAATCCCGTGGAAGTCAAGCCCCAGGCACAAACAGGTGCGATAGAACTTGATTCCTAACAATTTTTCGGTTTTAGGGTTTAAAACGCATGAAGCGTTGGAACGTATGTTTTAATCACCAAGTCCGCGCGCATCGGAGTAGCAGCGACGGAACTTGGGTTTTTATTTCTCATTAGAGTCCTGAAAGAAAATCTCTCAATACATATTCCCACCACCAAAATCAGTCAAGTTTGTTTAAAGCGCCTTGCAAGATGGCAAGTCACGCTAGTTATTGTTTTAAAAAATTCCTTAGGACCCCTAAGGACGTCACAAACATGAATCAAGCAAATACAGATCATGCGATTCCTTGTCCTCGCGCTATGCCCGCGCGAGCAGCGACAGACTTGGAATATTTTTGCCAATAAGAATCGAAGAAATGCGATTTTCAATCGCATTTTTCTATTCAAATTGGCGTGGGCGATGGAAAGGAAAAAGGGTTACATGGATATAAATTTGTGGCGTGGCGGTCGGCGATCCTCTTCGACGCGAAGTCTTCGAGCTCAACGTCCACCTCACTTCCATGCACCACGGCTGGTACGGAGAGCAAGGAGGACGTATTTTGCTTATCCCAAGTGACCACAAATATTACAGGGAAGCAAAAAACCTAATTGAATTTAATTTGTCTGGTTGGGTTTGTGAATTATTGAATGGACAGGGATCTATTAGATCTCAGCAGAGATCTAAGAGATCATATTGAAAAAATATCAAGTAAAATATTGTAGAAAATTGAATACGCAATTTGATGAACTCTACTCAATCGATCACTTGGAATTGCTGTGGAAAAAAAATGTGCACTTCCGATTTCTTGCCTGCCCAATTTTTTTTTTAGCCCACATCCCGCCCAACGGTTAAAACTATGACTTGCACACTCACAAACACACTGCACATACTTGCCAAATAAAAACCCTTCGCGATACGTGAATTTACCTATACCTGCCTTTCACCTATATTTATCCAAGAAATGATTTTACTGACGAAAAAACCTCAATTCATACTTGCGCCGGCGCACCAGAACATTCGGTTCACATTCGTTTTGCCAAATTTCTGGCAACTGACTCGACAAAAAAAAAAAATATATGAAAAAAAGTATCTATCATTTTCAGAGTGTGAATGTGTTTAGGCAGCCCACGCCTCGGCCGAAGCCGTAATATTCGACAATGTGTGTGTTTTTAGGCGTCGAAATAATTAACAATTGCTTTTTTTTTTAATATGAAAAAGTTAAGGGCTATAGTGTGTAAGGGAAAAAGATTCCCATGTGCACATACATCTCAATCAAAGCATTCCATCTCACTCATATCTCACATTTATTGCCGTGGTATCTCGTTCAAAAACTTACCGTACCTGTTTTGTGTGTATAGAAATATAAAGGCTGCCCACGCCCCGGCCGAAGCCGTAATGCATTTAAATTTTGAGGAAAGGTGTGTTTTTTATTGGGCCGAAATTTAAACGACATTAATAATCTTTGAATGATTCTAGTAAATTTACTCTTGATAATTGAAATTCTTCAATAAATTGATAAATTCATTAGAATTAATTAAAACGTATCTTCGATAAAAGAAATGAATTTAATTCATCTCATATCTATTCATTGAGCAAGA
The DNA here is from genome assembly GCA_963932425.1 of Athalia cordata. Lineage (NCBI taxonomy): Eukaryota > Metazoa > Arthropoda > Insecta > Hymenoptera > Athaliidae > Athalia > Athalia cordata. The sequence goes on from OZ010627.1 coordinate 7,921,029, forward strand.
AGAAAGTTAAGGGCTGAAAATTGTGTGTAAGGGAAGAAAATTCTTATGCATGATTAGACATCCTAGATCTCTGTATATTCTAGTAATTATACGTATATTTTCTTATCGCTTTGAGCGCAAATTTATAGGTAAAACTTAAGAATACTTACTAATAAATTAGAAATCAATTTCTATATGTTTTGTGTAAATAATATTCAGGCTGCCCATGCCCCGGCCGAAGCCGTAATTTATAAATTTTGAGAATGTGTGTGTTTTTAACGGCCGAAATGTATAAAATTTGCTAATTCTTGAAATGATTTAATTAACGTAATTTTCATTAATTGAAATTCAATAATCTCTGGATAACTTCTACAAAATCTTTCCTTCAGAAAAACAATGAATTGATTTGATACAATATGAAGGGCTGTAAAAGATGTGTGTGTGAAGGAAGATTTATATTTTTGTGTGAGATTCCTTAAAACTATAGGGATAGGTTTTTTTTCTGTTTTTTTTTTTTAAAACTATCAAAAATTACAACAGGTATTTATCATGAAATGTTGCCAAGAAATTTGAAATGCTTTTCTCTCTAAGATTCAAGATCTAATTTTTAGTTCAAGCTTAATGGTAATCTTAATTTTATTTTTAATCTAAGATGTCCGCGGTCGATGCTTCATGCTTAATCGGATACTTATAGTTACGGAGAATCAGGTAGAAAAGAATATCGTAGAATTAGGTGTTTGTACGTAAGTTTATTAATTAATGTATTTGCCTTAAATGAAAATAACTGAATCGATAATTTATGTGATTTTGTAAAATAATTTAAAAATTTACTAATGAATTGAGGCTGCCGAATTTCATTCCTGATTCTCATAAAGTGAGTAAAACTATAGCAAAGACCACCATTCGCACGACGAAAATTTTTTACCTAGCAGCGATCGACGCAAGCGATATCGATCACCGAAAAGTTAAATAGAAAACTTGTTGAATGCGCGGGCCGATTAAACGACGGTCTTTACCGTTGCCTATGAGCTGCACACTCTTGCTTACAAGATCGATGGAAGATTGGATTTATCCGAATAGTTCATACTCGATAAACCAATTGTGAAAGTTACCGATTGACTGAATGATTGAATTATGATTTTGCAAAAGTATTTTAAACTCGTATGGCTCTACAGGGTGCATGTGCGCTAGGCTCAATGACAACCAACCCTACAATTACCTGAGCTAGTAAAATGACCTTAGAAATTAAAGTACCACCACGCCACGCGAATAGGGGGAAAAAGAGACGTCACAATATACAACGACCCCAATGCCAGCGTTCACCATCGCGTGAGCGGGCAAAGAAATCGAGGAAGCCAAACTGCTGGGACTTACCCCATCGCTGCCGGTACCAAGACCAGACCCGAGCTGGTTCCCAAGCTCGGGGGTCTTGGCATTTACCCGGATGTCTCTGCCTCCCTGATGGCTATAACTGTGTAGTAGGTTGAGAAGTTCTCTGCCTCCCTGATGGCTATAGATGTCTAGTAGGTTGAGAAGTTCTCTGCCTCCCTGATGGCTAAAGATGTGTAGTAAGTGGAGAAGAAGTAGGATGAAAAGTTGAGGCGATGCGATGCTCCCACGAGGATCGGTGCTGTAAAATTGACAAGAAAACAAAAATCATTATTAATGAAAAGCCAGAAAATTTGCATAAAAGGAAAGAAACAGTTTGTATTAAGAAGTTATAATTACCGAAATTTCCCATCTTGATAATAATGTTGAAGATGTGTAGAAAGTCGAGAAGAAGTAGGATGAAAAGTCGAGAAGAAGCAGGATGAAAAGTCGAGGCGGATGCGATGCTCCCACGAGGATCGGTGCTGTAAAATTGACAAGAAAACAAAAATCATTATTAATGAAAAGCCAGAAAATTTGTATAAAAGGAAAGAAACAGTTTGTATTAAGAAGTTATAATTACCGAAATTTCCCATCTTGATAATAATGTTGAAGATGTGTAGAAAGTCGAGAAGATGTGTAGAAAGTCGAGAAGAAGTAGGATGAAAAGTCGAGAAGAAGCAGGATGAAAAGTCGAGGCGATGAGATGCTCCCACGAGGATCGGTGCTGTAAAATTGACAAGAAAACAAAAATCATTATTAATGAAAAGCCAGAAAATTTGTATAAAAGGAAAGAAACAGTTTGTATTAAGAAGTTATAATTACCGAAATTTCCCATCTTGATAATAATGTTGAAGATGTGTAGAAAGTCGAGAAGATGTGTAGAAAGTCGAGAAGAAGTAGGATGAAAAGTCGAGAAGAAGCAGGATGAAAAGTCGAGGCGATGAGATGCTCCCACGAGGATCGGTGCTGTAAAATTGACAAGAAAACAAAAATCATTATTAATGAAAAGCCAGAAAATTTTCATAAAAGGAAAGAAACAGTTCGTATTAAAAATTTATAATTACCGAAATTTCCCATGTTGATTGCAATGTTCATAGTCGATGATTAGCTGGACGAGGAGAGTTCAATGCAAGCAGTAACAATGTTTGTCTGTAACAAATGTTTGAAATTTTTATTGTAATGGATTCCAAACACACGGATGAAATGAATCGAGCGATTGGAACGACCGAAATAAAAAAATATTTAATTGTAATTCACAATGAAACTCGAATAAATATCGTAAATTCAAGTGAAATTGAGAATAGGATAAAAGTTGTAGTGTAATAGGATCATATTCACGATAAAATCACACCCTGTTATTTTAAATGCGAAGATACTAATCGAAAAACAATCGTTCGACCTCTACTCGGCATCAAACACGCAGGAACTCGGAAATAACAAGATCACTGCCGCGCAGTAGGTGCAGAATTTTCCAAGCCGTAATTTCAAAGTAAAGAATCTTTTCCCCAAGTCGCAATAGTAACGGACCCCGGTAGTCTAGCTTCTAAAAACAACTGCTTGACCTCTACTCAATATCGAATACACAGGAGCTCGAGAATAATAAGATCACTGCCGCGCAGTAGCTGAATAATTCTCATAGCCGCGATTTAAAACAAAAGAAACTTCTCCCCAATTCGAAATAGTAACGAACCCTAACAATTCTTTTGTCCGAGCAGCTCTAACGCGTAACCGAATCAAAAATGCGACGTATTAAAATTAAACGTAATGATCAAAATCACAGTATTCACCTTTGTTAGAGTGAAAACAGATGAAAACTTGGTACAAATGGATCCAAGATTTCCACGTGCATTAATTAGCATGCACTTTGAAGCGATCGTTTTGAAGAAAATCACTTGGCGTCCTTAGACTTTAATTTATAGTATAAGAATTTTTAATTTGGTTAATATTAAGTCACTTTTTATATCCTGATTGGATGAAGTAATTTGATTAATTATTCGCTTGATTATTGCAGAGTTATGAGCCCGGTGTAATTTGATACAATGAAATTAATACGGAACTACGCAGATCCGATCTAACCCGTTCGGTACCTGGCGAGCGAATGATACCGAATGAGCTCCAAGCGACCATGACGCCGCAGACAGCGTGGCGTCTTTCGGACCCCAGGAGTTTTTGGGGATGGGGAATTTTGAATACGTCACACATACGTCACACGCTTTTAAATACCTATGAGAATAGCATGAGAGAGGTATCGATAATCGACGCTCTTAATAATAATCGGTTAGAACTCTGAAATAACGGAATTGGGAGGCAGGATATTTTTTAAATAAATGAACCTTGATGACCCAAGAAACAAAAATCAAAAAAGTCTAAAGGGGTATACCTTAGATTTTTGTCGATTTTGGGGTAAAAAATAAAGTATTTTTGAAATCGATTGAAGGACACTTTTCTAACGTATTTTGACCTCACGAACACGAATCCGTGAATTAAATTGAGCTGGGAATAAATCCCATGGAGATATCTTCATCTTTTCACTTTTCAGAGCGATAAATTGGCGATAACTCGATCAATTTTATAGATAGATCAATTTAGCTTTCGGATTCGAATTCCTGAGATCAAAATACGTTAGAAAAGTGTCCTCCGATCGATTTAAAAAAATGTCGATTTTTGACCCCAAAATCGACAAAAATCTAAGGTATACCCCTTTGGATTTTTTCGATTTTTTGGCCGAAAATGAAGTATTTTTAAAATCGATTGAAGGACACTTTTCTAACGTATTTTGACCTCAGGAACACGAATCCGTAAATTAAATTGAGCTAGGAATAAATCCTATAGAGATATCTTCATCTTTTCACTTTTCAGAGCGATAAATTGGCGATAACTCGATCAATTTTATAGATAGATCAATTTAGCTTTCGGATTCGAATTCCTGAGATCAAAATACGTTAGAAAAGTGTCCTCCGATCGATTTAAAAAAATGTCGATTTTTGACCCCGAAATCGACAAAAATCTAAGGTATACCCCTTTGGATTTTTTCGATTTTTTGGCCGAGAATGAAGTATTTTTAAAATCGATTGAAGGACACTTTTCTAACGTATTTTGACCTCAGGAACACGAATCCGTAAATTAAATTGAGCTAGGAATAAATCCTATAGAGATATCTTCATCTTTTCACTTTTCAGAGCGATAAATTGGCGATAACTCGATCAATTTTATAGATAGATCAATTTAGCTTTCGGATTCGAATTCCTGAGATCAAAATACGTTAGAAAAGGGTCATACGATCGATTTAAAAAAATGTCGATTTTTGACCCCGAAATCGACAAAAATCTAAGGTATACCCCTTTGGATTTTTTCGATTTTTTGGCCGAAAATGAAGTATTTTTAAAATCGATTGAAGGACACTTTTCTAACGTATTTTGACCTCAGGAACACGAATCTGCAAGCTAAATTGATCTATCTATAAAGTTGATCGAGTTATCGCCATTTTATCGCTCCAAGAAGTAAAAAAATAAGGATATCAGAACGAGTCGAGATTTTTTGATTTGTTTTTTTTTCTCTTATCTTTTTAATCATTCCATTTTATTAATAACAAATATTGAATTGTACCTACCGTATATAGGTGACGATCGTTACGATGAAAAAAAGCAAAGTGGGTTTAAGTAATAAATAAATATAAAAATATCGTTTGAAAAAAAAATTTCAAAAAGCATTTGTTATTTCTTTTTTTTTTTGTTTAATTTTTTTTTTTTTCATTTTCATTCGTGTCATTATATAATAATAATAATAATAATGGTTTTATTATTGAAGTGATATAGTTATAATGATTCGTAAATTTAGGTACTTAATGTCTACACTATATATCTATATTTATTTATATTATATATATTTATGTACGTATGTATATATATGTATATATATTTATTATTTATTTATAATATTTATATATATTTTTATTTATCATATTATGTATATTTAGTTTTATTATCTATATGCATTATGGTATAATTATCATTAATGTTAATACCTAATATTTTTACACGGATTATACAATATTTACAAACACTATATAATGTTTCTCGTTATCGTTATTAATAAGCGAATTCATAATTCACAAGCATATAATATATTCATATACTCATAATTATGTGATTATTCATTTAATTTTAATCCACAATTTTTTTTTTTCTTTTTCTTTTGTTAAAACTTTTAATTATGTTTTCTTTTTCTCTCTTTTCTTTTCATGATTTTTTTTTTACTTCATATGGACAATGAGCGCCGACCACGATCTGTATATTTTAATTATCATTCGCACGTATATTTAATCATCGATTATTCTTTCTATCGATTTCTAATTATTATTATTTCTAATTATTATTATTATTGTTACTAGAAATTTTATCATCGTTATTATATTACTGAAATATTATTTATTACATAGACACCAAATCGATCTATTGTTCCCACAGGATAAAAATTGAAGAGAATTATCCAAATTTTAATTGATTGGAATTTTTTTTGTTCTAATTAATGAATGTGTGTATAACAGCGTTAAATTTGATGGGTGGCATATTCCGTAATATCTTCATATCTACTGATTTGTAATATCAAAACGAATTGCAGTCAGCGAAAGACGATTTTTTTCTCACAATAATAACAATAATAATAATATTAAGAATAACGACGACTGATAGTGTACTGACTTATTATAATATGTATATCAAATGAAGTAGTCGTTTATTAATATTATTTATTCGATATTTTTATGTAAATTTCGAATCGTTATTATTCATATATGTATAATAAGTTCATATCATCAGATAATATAATCATAATCATATTTATATATATACTTAACAATAGCAGTACGTTACAACTTAATTAATTATATATAATTATGCGATCTTTCAATCGCGATGCACACATAACGTATGTATTTACATACATCGATCGATATATGGTATAATTATTATATATAGTTAAGTATATTTTAAATATAGGTATGCAGGTGTACCGTTTATTATAATATGTGATGCGGTATTTCTTTTTTATTAACTTTTTTTTTCTTCCAAATTTTTTATTTCATATATAACTACTATATACATGTATAATTATTTACAATACACACCTATAATTGTACCAGTATATATAATATTTATATACTTATTACACTTTAATTGCACATCATATTATCATGATATAATAATACATGGATTTTTGTTCACCATTTCTTTTCTCTCAACGATTCATTCGAGCGTGTATTTTTGTTTTTCTGTTCTAGCTTTATTTTGCTTCCTTTTTCTCTTTGCTTTTTCCATCGACCTTCTCATACGTAACTTATTTATCTTATACCTATTCATGTTTCGCATACACCACCAGAAAAATTTCATTATGCAATTCATATACATACACAAACTGTTCATCGATTAGTTATTATCATGTTACATAATTATTAATATGTATATATATATTCATATATATATAGATATCGTTAGATATTTATAGGAATTATTTTATATTCACTCGCAATCATTCATTGTATCCGTATTAATGATTATTATCATCACCGTTTCAAGATATTTCGTTTATATACCCACATACATAATACATATATGCGTATACACATATAAATATAATTCTGATTTTTTAATTCTTTTTTTCTTTCTGTTTTGTTGATTCACTTTATTTTATTTTATTTATTTTAATTTTAATTTTAATTTTAATTTTAATTTTCTCTTGTCGTTTTATTTTATATTATACGTTTTTTTTTTCTCTTTTGTTTATCGGTAAAAAAATTTCGATATGCCTTTTAGTATCTTAATTGTTTTTTTTGTTTGTTCTGTCTTTTTTCCGTTTCTTTTCTATATCGTTAATTTTATACAATAATTTCAGCAGTTCAGTTCTATTATATGTATCTAAGGTAAGTAATAAAAATTTTGAATATCATATACGACGGACAGCAAAATTTATTGAATTACTAAAATTTGTTCATTTTCTATAGTTCGTTAGGAATATCTGAATTTGTGATAGAAATAATAATAATTAGTTATGTGATATTGAATCGAGGAAATAATAAAGATTAGCCGAAAGTCCCGAATGACATCGTAGATTATTTATAATGTCTAATAATAAATATCGGGGATTTCCGTTACACCAGCTGCTGCATATCTAAGGGGAAAAATCGTATCATATGTGACGTATGGCGATGTGTATGTAATACATATCATATGTGACGTCAGATATATACATCTGTTAATTATATTCGTCGTATATTAGATAAGTATAATAAATGCGACAAATATTTCGGCTGGATTATCTACGTATTAAATTTTGTATGTGACGAATCTTTTTTTTCCTCAATCTGTGGAGCGTACGCGCATAGAGCGCGTTCGGTGTCTTCGATAATTAAGAAACAATTAAAAAAATTTCATTTTGGCGCCAGCGCCTAGATTTCAAAGAAATAACAAAACATCTATAATACTTCTTTTTTTTGTTATGGAATCGGATTGTGATGCCCTAGATTTTTTTGGACTCATTTATTCCTTTTTTTTTTTCTTTCTATTTGTATCTTTCGAAAACAATTATCTACTACGACCAATATTCATTGACACTCGTCATATAATATATATTACATATACGCAACCGGATGTGATTTTTTATCGAATAGTTTTCACGTAGATGTGATTTGATTATTTGACGTTAACTATATCTTACTATAAACTATCTTATTTTATCATTAATTTGATAAATTGATTGATTTACTTTTTTTGTTTCTTGTTTCTTATGGTATTATATTTGGGTGTATGAATTGTTACAAGATCATCATGTGGTTAGTTTTTGAAGAAAATAATAACGCGGATCGAACTGGCTGACTAAAATTAAGAGAACATAAAGTAACGAGAAAATTTGAGAAAAACTTCATCACAAAACTTCTCACAGTCAATTTTAGAGATCTTTTCCTCATTTTATCTCAACAAGTGGAAGTGGTCTCGGACAACATTTTCTCTACAAGAAAGTAATTGAAGCAACTATTGTATGAAATGCGACGGTATAGATAATTATATATTAAATATAAAAAAAATCGTCAAATAATAAAAAAGAGATAGAGATAGAATCTTCTTTTTTTTTTACTCGACTAATCGTGAAAAGGAATGAAAATACAATGAAGAAAATTAAAAAGAATGAATGAAAACTGCGATAAATAAATATTATATCCTGCAATTTTATTTATTGGTTTATTTATTTATTTATTTATTTATGTATTTATTTAACCGGGTCACAGCTGCTGCGGAGAGTCATCAATTAATTATATATATATATACGATGAGATAAAATAATATATATTATAAATCAATAAATTAGATGAATTTTTTTTTTTTTTTCAATAATAATAAAAATAGTAATAATAATATTATTATTTGTTTCTCTGTTGTTTTGTATACATTTTTTTTACTTTGTTCGTTTTTTCTTTCTTTTTGTTCTCTCTTAATATTTTTTTTTTTGCGGTATCGACGATATCAGATGTGGTAATTGTATAATAATAAACAAATATATTTTTTTTCAGTATACTATATATTTGCAAGTTTTTTCAAAATGAATTTGATATACTATATGTATATAGCGCGATCGATATTATTTAATAAACGCATAATCGAAGAGTTCAATTAATTCTCTTAGCATAATGTTTAATTATTATTTGCTTTAGATTGTGATAAATTTTATGATCCTGATTATTTGCAAGTTAATTTATAACCGCAGGTATACCACTAAGGTATTGTTCGTAATATCTTCGATATAACGTATCAATTGAACTCTTCGATTAACCATTATTCACGTTACTTTTTAAATGTAATTTAGGTAATAATAATACTATAATACAGAATATAAGTACATTGGTTTAATGATTGCAGGCTGCTCCTCTCATATATCACAGCGAGGGGCTTCGCCGGGCCCGCTTTTTTTTATACTTCAAAACTCTATCCTCCATATTATTATTACTATTATTACTATTATTATTGTTATTCTGTTTATTATCATTATCATTATAATTATCGTTATTACTATCTGAATCATCCCCATCGTAGCCCTTTCAATAAATCATCTCTGTTGTATGATTAAATCTTACAGTTAGCGTATATTAGTGATAATAATAATAATAATGATAAATAATAATAATGATAAATAATAATAATAATAATAATAACAATAAAAATACTAATGACAGTAATATAGTATTTATTATTTATTTAGTGATGTGATTAACGCGCAGATTCTGCGTGTGGTTTGTTATGTGTGTGTTGGTGATTTTGTTTAAATTAATTTAGTTTATTTTTTAATCTTTTTTTAAATGTTTATCCTGCGTATAATGCATTTATTTCAATGAATATTATGATATTCATATGTATAACATGTGTACAGACAGAGTTACCTAATTGTTTGCACTTATACTGAATTATTTTACTTAAATTACTTACCCTAGTTAGTGGGGACCATCCCTTTAGTGGACGGTCTTTACTTTTCATTTCTATTCTTTTCTTTTTTCAAATTATTTTCTTTTCTTTTCTCTCTTTTATTTCTATCGTTTTGAATTTTCTTAATTTAATCATAGGGCCTCTTGATACGCGATACCACTTGTCTTTCGGCTCACCCTTATCTCGAGATTTAGGGTTGAGCTCAGTCTAGGCATCACGACAAGAAATAACAACCCTTTTCTTTCTTTTCTTTATGTAATACGAAACGATCATTGTTTATATTATGTATAATATTTATATCACTATTATATAATGTATTTATATTATACTGTATAATGTACGTTATCATAATGTTAATAATTTTATCATGTAATATAGGTATAAGTATGTATAATTAGTATCTATATACGTATGTAATATATACATAACATGTGTGTAGTTTCTTTTTTTTACTCCTTCTTCTTTCTTTTATTAACCAAGGGATGAATCTGGCACTTTATTCGATCTTCTCACTCTTTTAGATTCAAAGTGACAGAAATATCCCTTTGCGCAAAGATAATACATAATTGAAATTTGAATAAATGTTTACAAAGGTGGTACAAGTTCTGAATACAACGGAAAAAACATTGTTTTTTTTTTTTCAAATTTATTTAGTTTTTTTATTTATTATATATAATCTGCGGGTTATGCAGTCCTTGCAGACGTACGCGATGGGTTGTAATTTAAATAGGTTTTTTGTTTGTTCTTTTTAATTTCTTTTCGTTTTTTTTTCGTTTTTTTAACTTTAAAAATTTTTTTGTTTTAGTTTTTAGTTTTTTATAAGACTAGTCTGATAATAGGAACATGGTGTCTTCGCTTCGTCTCAACAATTCACATTATTATATATAAACTCCTTTTTTTTTTCGTTTTTTCTTTTCTTCTTTTTTATTTTGCCTAAAATTAAAGGTGCTTATATAATATTTATAGATAATCAATAGTTACCTAGTTATCTTTGTATCCAATTAGATTGAGTAACTTTTTGTCTTAGTTTCCGCTTTCGATTTATGAATGTTTTTGTTTTTTTGTTTAAATACCTTTTTTCAAAATCCACCTCCAAAAATATCTTTATAAAGAATCACTCAGTCAGGTGTCTTTCTTGCCACCAATGGGAAGTTTCACGGTTTGAGGGGAAAAAAAAAAACACTTTCTAATCTCACGCTGCCAATCCTTCGCCCCTCGGAGGCGGTGGGGGTGGTAATCTTGCAGCGGAAGGTGTCGAATCGTCGTCTGATCTCGATGGAGCATCTCTTTCGAAATGACGTTGAAGGGTATCTCCTGATCCGTTACCTCCACCGATAACTCCTGTACCCCATGCGGGGACACTGGCAGAGTTTTGATTTCCAGTATTCGAAGAAGGTGTACCTGGGGAGTGCGATGGCGAAGGGGTGCGGAAAAGCATCGAACCCGTTGGTAGCGACGACTTTCCTTCACCTAGAGGACCGTTGCTCGGAGCCATCGGTTGCTTTTCCAATGGAAAACCCGCTCCGTAAACTGAACCGAATAGACCAGCGTATTTATTTGCTCCTCCGGGATGAGGGGGAAGACCGTTGCTACTCTGTATAACGGATATCTCGTTCAACTGGAATTTAATGAAAAAGTAATTTAGATAAGCGGGATAATTTTGGGAACTTTAAATAACGAACTTTGAACTCACTTTTTGCTGAACACCGTTAAGGAACGGTGCGGGTAGGTATGGATAAAAGAGATCTGGTCTTCTCTGAAGAAATTCGGAATCCTTTGGAGTTATTGGTAGCGGTGGAAGGTCCAGAGACATCCGACGACCTCTGCGGGACGCTCCATTCGTCCACATATGAGTCCCCATGTGAACCTGGAATTGAATGAAAAATATTTGAAATTATATAATCTTCTTCTTTTTTTTTTACTACCCTCAGAATTACACTAGCTTCTGTCTTTGGCAAGGGGATGGTTGAAGCGATAGAAAAGTGAAATAGGATAAGAATCAGGAAAGCTATGTGAGAAAGAAAAATTCTTATGCTTCTTTAAAAATACCTTAAGGTTTCCTTTTGTTGTAAATGCTTTTTGACAAACTGTACATCTGAACGGTTTATCTCCCGTATGAGTTCTCATGTGTATCTGAAGTGCCGACGACGATGAGAAGTTCTTATTGCAAACTTGGCACAAATGCTTGCTGGGCATGCCTGCGAACACACACACAGAGGCTAAAAAATTAAAAAACTCACCAAACAAATCGTGGTACCGTTTATCAGATCCCATTACTCTCCAGCTCTGAACATTCCGGATGGTTTTCCGCTCCTCAATTATTATTATTCATATTAATTGTATATTAGATAATAAAAGCCCCATAAGCCAATCGAAATATGGTATAAATAGTACAATACGATATAAATTGTTAGACGCAGGGGTGTATGTATCATTGTTAAAAAAAAAAAAAAAAAATTGATAAACAAAAAATAATAAATATCAGTATAAGCGAGGAAGAAAATTAATAATCATCTATAAAAAACTGGTAAGCAAATGTCTATTTTCCATCATATATAAATATAACAACTGAATTCCGCGCACTGATTAATTAATTGATAAAATAAGAAAATAAAAGCGTTACTAATTCTTTTGGAAACAAAAGAAAAAAACAAGGAAAAAACTTACTAGGAGGCCTTTTTGGTGCTGGAAGATCCCCCTCGGGTGGTGACCTTTTTACAGGAACAGCAGATTCCATAGCAAGGGGCGGCATCGGCGGGGGTGGAGGTGGCGGCGGTGGCGGCGGTGGAGGTAGACTGGAATCATCGGAGCACATTGGACTCCTCGATGTCTCCAGTTCTTGCTGTAATTGTTGTTGTTGTTGTTGTTGTTGCTGTTGTTGTTGACCGGGTTGCTTACCGTCGCTGAACAGATGTGGTGGCATGTCACGTATCTTATGTGTCAACATGTGCTGCTTCATGTTTCCCTGCAGATATACAAAAATGTTTTTTGTTTTTCTTTTTTTCTTATACTTTCTTTCTCTATTTTCTCTTTCTGTTTTACAACATTTTAAACAAACTAGCCGTAAGTCGAAGCTTGCGGCTAGCCGATAAAAAGCTATGGCGGTATAAATCATATTTGGTATACATATTATACAGCGGCTTCGAAAGTTTTCGAGGAAAGTGTGACGGGAAAAAAGACAAAAACTTGAAAACGAAGCAGAAAAATCAAAAAATTAAACCGCAATTCCCACCCTCAATCTAGACGGTTCAATCCGTATACTAAGCCCATCCCGAGTTTAAATGTGAGGTGGAATTCATATTTTTATAGCGATGGATAATTGCTTCGGAGGATAAGGTGGGAGTTGGTGACATCAACGATGGTATAAGAAAGTACGGTATAAAAATGCGGTATAGTAAAATACGGAAAACATAGAAAAAAGGGAAACACATTTCATCCATACGTGAAGCAGTGAAGGTGTGACACTGCTGTAAAACGATACCTTCCTTTGTTTGTTAACTAAAAGAGTTAATTTATTTATCTCGTCCCATACGTTCACTGCTTTCACTCTAATGAAAATGTTGAATGTGTTTTTTTTTTGTTTTCTCGGGCGAATAGCTAAAATAAACGATGATGATGATAAGGAAATTAAGCGAACGAGGTATTTTTTAGATTTTTCGTCGGGAGAAGGTCCTTACCAGGAAGACGTGGTCCGAGGTGAGAAGCCCGAGGGCGGGGGGCAGTAGCGGGGGCAGGCGAACGGGAGCAAATGTCAGATGCCGCCCCCCTCCGGACCCAGACCGCCCCCGGCTCTTCCGTTCCTCAGGCCGCCGCCGCCTACGTTTGGACCTCTCTTGGTTGCTGATAGGTGACCGTGGTGGTGGTGGTGGTGGTGGTTGAAGGTGATGGTGATGGTGGTTGTATTGGGGGTTTGTGAGAAGGTTTGTATTTGTGGTTGACGTGGTTGTGGTGGTAGTAGTAGTGGTATTGGTCATATTCGTGGTTGTGATGTTGGTCAGAAAAGGGTTCCTTTGATTCGCGCTGCTGCATGAGGAGCAGACTTCTTCCCACGAACCGTTGTTCTGAAATTTTTTAACACCATGAGCCACACACGATCCCAAAAAAAAAAAACCCCACTCCTCCCCCACCCCGCCACCCAATGAAGATACAATTAAAGAACAAACTACTGTAACATAATTATATTTTTACACTGTATAATATCATATATGCCATCATAAAATTCAAGCCGCCATATAAATCCATATAGCCTAATTAATTTACACATATATACCACATTACAAAAGAAGAATAAATAAATAAATACTAAAACAAAATGAGCAAGCAACACAAAAACATTCGAAAAAAATCATATGATAAAAATGGAGAACGACTAATTTCTTTACGATTCATTTTTTTTTTCTAACGTTTTTCAATGATATAATTTGATGATAATCATAATTTTTACCTTGGTTGAAAATCCTCTATCGCATACTGTGCATTTGAATGGTCTTTCCTTGGTATGGCTTCTATAGTGAATTTCCAGTGCCGAATTACAGGCGAATGTCTTGTAGCAGATATTGCAGGTTGTATTTCCACGTACTGTAACAAATTATTTCAAAATTTCAGTCATGTGAGGAAACAAATTGAACAATATCTTATTTTTACTTCTTTATACTTTGTCTCCTTCTTGCTATTTATTTATTCTGTTTTCTTTGAGAAAAATTAATAATATTTATGAAAAAAAAAATGGAAAAGACAAAAAACAACAACGACAAATTCGACCTCCCTATATTCAGTGTCCCTTCACCATATATAGTGTCTCATTAATTTATTTAATAACAAATATATATATCTATATATTTCTTTCTATATAATTTTTTGAATATTTTATTTTCACTTCAAGAAAATCACGTGATGTGGAATTTCTACACGAAAGAAAAGTTTTCTTCTAACATTATAATTTTCATTACCATATTAATATTATTACGATTATCATTATTATTATTATTATTAATCATTAATTATTGATTATTTTATTATTATTATATTCTATCGTGATATAACTTCGAATTTTAATGTCTTTTACATAATTAATATTAAACGATGTGATTATTACCATGAAATATAAAAAAAAAAAACTCTCGAAAATTTTACCCGAAGCTCTTGATTATGACAAATATAGACATTGAAATTAACAAAGTTTATAATAACGAAAGAATTTATATATATATATAATATGCATGTATCATATACGTACATAATGATTTGCCATTTATAACGAATCCAATAAAAATAAACAGATAATATATAGTTATACAAAAATAACGAGATAAGATCGAACCCAATTATTTCCTTCTTTTCTTTTTGTTTAAAACAAATTATAAAATAATCAAAATGATTAAAACAAAAATCGAGAGAAAGAGAAAGAGAGAAAAAAAAAACTAACGTCAAAAATCCAACCATCCTACGTCTACGATTCCTTTTCGTATAGTTCTTTTTTTATTTTTCTCTTTTTTTGTTTTTGCAAATTATAGCACGTAACTTTTACTCATTAATTATATAATAGTAAACTAATCAGGGATTAGGATCAAGCGTGGAGGCAGGTTTATACTGTACAAAGCCGTTTATTCAGAGCTGTACATGTGGTAGTTGTTATATACGTGATAAAAAAGAAAAAAAATTCTAGAAAAAAAATAATAATATATATATGTATAACTGAAAAAAAAAACTGTTGTAATAAAGAATTAGAATCATATTATGTATATTGATTTTCGAGTTCTGCAGCATTTTGTCGTGATTCCATGTAATAACAAAATTCAATTTTTTGCAGCAATAATCATGTCGTGACTATATATATGTATATATATTTGTATTTGTTTATTCATTAAGTATATCATAATCGTTCGTAATTATATAATAATATTTATTTATTCTTTATATTGACAATGATGATGATGCGATGGTGATGATAATAATTAAAATCATTAATGATAAATGATAATCAAGAGTAATGGTAATGATGATGATAATGATAATAATGATAATAATAATAATAATAATAATAATAGTAGTAATACAAAACAAACCTATATAACTTACAAAATATATATGTATATGATACAAAAAAACCGGCATCGTTTAATCTACATAATATGCGTAATGTAATTAATTATCAAAATGCATCTATAATGATAATAGTAATAATGATCCTAGTATTATTAATAATGATAATAATAATGAACTAATAATTAACAAATCATCGATAATAGTTAATTGCAATAATATTCCTCGCTCGTTTTCTACCATTAATTTTATATATACTTTATGTATATGTATATAATGTATAATATATATATATATATATACGCATTTTTCTATGTACCTATACATACACCTATATACCTAATATTTATTCATATATATTGTATCTATATAAATATGAAATTTTGGCAGTGTGAAAAACAAGAAGAAAAAAAAAAACGAGAATTGCAGAATAATTAAGCAGCACGTTTTTCGTTTTTCGTTTTTCGATTTTTGTTCCTTTTCTCTTTTACTTTTTACTTTTACTTTACGCGATCAATAATTTTATTTTTCAGGATAAGTAATTAATTAATTATTTAATTAATTGATTATTATTATTATTATTACTGGGATAAATAAACCTATGTAAAAGTTTATGTATAATATATATATATATATATATATATATATATATATGTAAAAGTAAAAAGATATATAGGTATAGATAGACAAGAAAGAGATCTAGGAGAAATATGTAGATAATATATAATAGATATATAGAAGGATTTACATACACATTAATATTTAATTATTATTATTATTAGATAGAGTTAATCAAGAGGCAGAGGGGAGTGCTGGGCCCGGCTACACCACGTTATTTTTAGGGATTAAAAAAGTGATTATCGAAAAAACGAAAAAAAAAAAAAACAGAAGAAAAAACAAACACAACAATCAGACAAATGATAATAAATAAATGGATAAGAATCAAAAAAAAAAACATCAACGTCCAAAAAATTTAATTTGAATAAAACATTTTTTTGGTTTCCGAAAGGTATGGGGGGGGGGTGGAAAATTATTCACATACCTACATACGAAACGTTCAAGGTATATATGTGGAGGAATTACAAATATATATGTATGTATGTATAAATCGAAATGATATATAAAATTACACTTGTTCTTTTTTTTTTTTTTTTTGTTAAATATAATTTTGGTATTATTTAAACCGAATCTTTTTCATTTTTTTTTTCTCATTCATGACAGACGTGGACGTGGGGGTTGGGAGGAGGTGGATATTGGGAAAAATTATCAAGTTTTTTCTTTTCTTTTTTTTTTCTCTTTCAATTCCTTGCTGATCTTTTTTTTTTTTTTTTTTTCGTTTCTTTTTTGGGATGCTGCGGGAGGGTGTAGCGGGAACCCTGGCTCGCCCTGCTGCTAGCAGCGCCTACCTGCTGGCCCTCCGACAGCTAGGCCGAGCGGGTTGTAGGTGGAAGTTGCAGCTAGGACTGCGGATGTTGTTAAAGAAGCCAACGGACCGCTGCTACCGGAACCACTGCCACCACCATTTCCGGTACCGGGAGTGTTGGTACTTATTGTCGATGGTATACTGTTAACACCTGTGACACTACCCATCGAACTACTTGTTGATGGAGGTGATGAAACTGCCTGTAAAATTCCGGCGAACATCCCGAATGGATGAGGAGGCGGTGGGGGATGATGAGAAACTGAACCAATTTGTGGTTGCGATGATGGCGGAGGTGTTGCTGATGGTGTTGAAGTCGACGTGTCTGCCGGCGTTGACGACGCTCTTGGCGTTAAATCCAGAGGTGCACCGATACCAATACTTCCGGTAGCAGATCCGCCTAATCCACATGGTGGACTTACGGTTTTATCATTACCGTTGTAATGATGAGGTGTTATCGGTGGAGATACGGCGATATTTATTCTTGGAATTGTTAAAGGTGTCGTTGTACTTGCACATGTTGTCGTTATTGTTCTAACTTGATTTTCGAGGGCTGCTAACGAGGTGGAAAATAATGGTATGGAAGAATGTCTCATGGATCTTCGATCGATTTCATCTTGAATATCATCGATGTCTTCACCATCGGCACTTTGTCTTTCTCGAACATCATCGCAACGATCATCTTCGTCTCTTATATCATCGTCGTCGTCTTGATCATCCATATCGTCCCCGTGTTCGTCTAGATATCTGTCTTGTTGCTGTTGTTGCTGTTGTTGAAGATGATGGTGATGATGGTGATGATGAAGGTGATGTCTCAACTCTTTACCGTCGAGGTGATTATCGGGACGGTCTGTTATGTGCTGTTGTCTCGTCGGTGGAAACCCCAAAGTAAAACCTGCCCCCGCCGCAGGATGAAGCGAGGGAAAACCTTGGGGAAGGAATGAGGCCAATGGGTGATGTGGATAACCTGATGGAAATTCGTTTACTTCAGCTGCTTGAATTTGTTCAGGACTGAGATCGGTTGGTTCACCTGTATGAAGTCTGATGTGTTGCTGAAGTACAAGAGCATTTGTAAATTTTTTATGACAAACCGGACACTGGTGAAGTACTCTTAAAGGTGGTTTCGCCCTATGAACACCCATGTGTGTTTTTAAATTACCTTTTGTCGTAAACGCCCTACCGCATATTTTACACTTAAAAGGTCTTTCTCCCGTATGTGTTCTGTAATGCATTTGAAGGGCGCTCTTACACGATAAAACCCTGTGACAGATAACGCATTGATTAGGATCTGTCAGCTTGTGCTCAATATTATCGACCAATTGCTGAAGTTTTGACGTTTCAGAGGTCTTCGTTATTTCTATCAGACTTTCCCACGAATTATCATTACTTCCCGGTCTAGGTAATAGGCTTGAATATATCGCTGGGTCCCTGGCAGGGTCGACCATCATCTCACCTGATGGTCCAGTTGGAGTGAGAGGACCCACCGAAGACTGATGATGAGGTAATTGATGATGGGAAGGTGGTCCAGTAGGAAATAAGATCCCGGCAAATGAGGTCTGCAAACTTCCACTACTGGCGCTACTACTGGCCGGTGAAGCACCAGGGTACCCTATCGACTGCTGTGGATGCCGTCCGCTCGCTCCTCTGCTTGATAAATTTTCCGGTTGTTCTTCCATCTCCTCGTCACCTTCCATATCACCGTCACCGTCTAATCTCCCGCTCATTTTACTGTCCATACTACAGTCTTCGTAAGCCTGATTTTGAAGGTTTGTTGGATTTGCCGATGACTGTGGCGAGGCGCAAAGGTAACGTCTCGTCTCTTCGTAGTCGTCAATTTCCTCTTCAGCAGTCTCCTCGGCTTCTTCGGGTTCTCTTTTAGGAGTAACGCGATCACCTGACCCGTTTTCTTCTCTACTCGACGGCCTCGCTGGCCGGTAGGATTCGGAGGGTGATTGATCCTGTGTCGTCGGTGACCTTGCCGTTTCGTTAAGTCTCAGTGTTTGGTCGTGGATCGTTGAACTACTTTGATGCTGTTGATGTTGTTTTTGTAGCGACGGCGCTGGGTGCGGTGGAGTCGGTTGATCGTGAAAGGAATGATGCGAGTTCGAGTGAGTTACGGGTGACCTTGGGGACGGGGTTGAGATCGTAGCGCCGACTGGCTTGCTCAGATTTTCCGGTACGTCCTGTTCGTCCCTGCAGTGGTTGACCGGGACTGGAGTTCGGTAAAGGGGTGGCATACCGGGTAGGGCAAGGGTTAGAGGTAGGGGTGGTTGAGGTGGAAGGAATCCGTGCGCGGCCGCGGGATGAAACGGGGGATGATGGGGTCCTGCGGGGGGCGGTGGAGAATTTAGCGGTCTTTGACCTGTGGCGGCTAATTGTTGAAGTAGGGGTGGATGGTACTTGTCGAGGTGCTCGGGTATGGGATTTGGGTTCATTTTAACGTGGGGAAACTTGGCCGTGTGCCTCTGGAAGTGAACCTTGAGGTTTCCTTTGGTGGTGAATCGGCTTCCGCAGACGTTGCATTTAAAGGGTCGCTCACCTGTGTGTGATCGGATGTGTATCTGGAGTGCCGAATCGCTGCCAAAGACCTTGCCGCAGTATCGACATCGATGCTTGAAGAATGGTTCGCCTCGACCGCCCCCCGATTTAGAATCGTAAGGAGAAAGTCTTGATCCCTTTCCGCTCCTGAACGCGAGTTCGTCAGCAAGGTTGTTGGCCAGAAGGCCCTGGCTCGCGTTGTCGAGTACTTCCTGTGCTCTTTTTTGTAGCATTTCGAGGGTGTTCGGTTCGTGTAGCGGCGGGGGGTCGGTGTTGGTGATGATGGTTGAGGCGAGCGAGGAACTGATAGAGCAAAGCGACGGCATTTGATGCGATAACGACATATGGCTGTTGTCTCTACCGTTAACATGATGACTTCCGGCATTAGTTTGGCTCTGTACTCCATTTCCACCGGCATTAACACCATGAATCGAACTTCCACCAACATTTATTCCTGGCGCAGATGCAGGTATTGGTAAGCCGATTGGTGAATTACTCGTCGGTGGTACCGAAATATCCTGAGAGATGCTTATAGGCGTTGATGGACAAGGTGACGTCGTCTGCTGATGATGACTTGGAGGTCTGGAAGGAGGTGGTGACGTCAGGGCGGAAAGGGGTTTCGGATGAATACTTGGCGAAGTTGATCCCTCTTTATTTATTTCTGTTTGAACAACATTTCCAGCATCATTTCCACACTGCGTTGCGGCAGAAGCGGCAGTGGCAACGACTGCGGTACCATTAGGATTGTTCGGTGTTTGATTATGAGTTATCGAAAGCTGTTGTTGTAATTGGCTTATCAATTGAAGTTGAAACACTTGCTGATGTTGAAGGGTATACAACGTACTTTGGAGTAGTGCTAAATCCTGAAGAGCCGCTTCGCTATCGGCTCCCCCTGCAAGGGCGGTTGCCGCGAATTGTGCTACAGCAACTTTAGTATTTTGAAGTGCTTCAAGGGTAACATGACTCGCGCCCGCGGGTGGAAATACCCCCGTCGGTGGTGGTGCACCCCCTTCAACAAAGCTATTATTGTTCTCCGCGTCCTGCCGATGTCGAATCTGTTTACGTGTTCCCTCTTCTTCTTCATCCTCATCATTTTCATCAATATTATCAGCTTCGACTCCATCTTCATAGTCCTCCTCCATCGGGAGATCCTCACCCTGAACTCTCTCATCTCGATCCTCATCATCCCCATGGTGAGAACGTGCCGATGTGAGGTCCACAGCCTCCTCACCGATCCCACCCCCACCCCCACCGCCCCCGCCGCTTTCCTCTCCATCGGATCCAGAATCGTTTATCCCCTCTTCTGAAATCATAAATTATTTTCAAAGGTTAATAAAAAAGGTTTCTAGAATATAAATTGTTGAAAGAAAAATTATTGTTAGTTAACAGTTATCCATATATGTTTCTCATTACTAACTATGGATAATACCGAAGGTTGTAACGTTACCAACGTGACTGTGGTAAGAGAGCGTCGATCGGTAAGAACGGAAGCTGTTTTAGAAGGTTGTATTGATAATTTTTGGTGGTACGAAAATTTCGAGGTGCTTCTGCGCTTCGTATTTTATTTTCAATTATTTCTTTTTTTTGTTTTTGACATATAGGTACCATGGCCCCTTGAATTTAATATTCTAGTTCATATTGTTATTGACCTCTTTTAGTATTCAACGAATTTCGAATTCGTCTCGGGGTCCCATCGAAGCCGCTTGTTTCGCGACGCATAATTCTTACATCGATAGTTTTATAAACGTATATATATACATTAATCAAGAGCTTTGTTGCCCGTATCATATGTATAACATATACCGCATAAACGATTCACTTTATATACTTTATTGAAATTTCGGTTTCGGTAAACTGATTATTAAACGTCTAGACGAATTTTTTTTCAGACTGACATAATAATTCAATTTATTTCCTTTATATTTATAATCATTATCGTTGTAATTTTTTTTTTTCTCTTTATTTCATTTCAGAAAATTAGAAAACAATTGGCGATGACGATTCTTCAGGTTCGATTATGCGAATCACGAAATTTCTGTTATACCAAGAAAATTTAAATTCTATTTATTGTGTCGAGTATAAAATAGAACCTTAAAGATTTATGAATCGTATAGATTTTTTTCCATAGAAATCTACTACCGGTTATTACACATCTGTATATGTATAACGATATTATAACACACTGTCAATGATAAAATAATAAAAAAAAAAAATTAAAAAAGGAAAAAAGATATGGCCATCATATATTCTTCGGCACGTGCCTGTTGCTTAATTAGCGGCACAAAGACACCGAATAAATTGAATAAAGACGGACATTGTTGTTATTAATGAGTCAGGCGCGGTATCCGCTACGAAAAACTTCATAAATATAATAATCCAGAGTTATAAAGTGTCGAATATTATTTTGCTATATGTAGTAACGAACAAAAAAGAAAAAACCAAAGGAAAAAAATAATAATAATTATTATCTATTCTAACTATCGATGTATAGTAGAATGATCAAATAAAAATTTCGAATCTATACAACGAAATTACGGAATTATGTAAAATGCGATATTATTATGTATACATAATTATTATTTAATTATGACACCGCTGAACAAATCGATTATTATAAACTCAATCTGATCAAATAAATTTTTATTTACACTATTATGATTATTGTTTTTATTATTATTGTTACCTGACTGCTATATCTTTTACAACATCTGCACGAAGTAGATTTTTATAAACTATAAAGAATCGCGATTAATTATACAACGAAATTTATAAATTATTATTAAGGTAGGTCGTTTTGTGTACATATTTAGAGTGAAAAGTTTGTATATATTTTATCATAATACTCACTATATATATGCAATAATGATAATAATATAATTATTCATAAATCGTGATCCAGGTGTTAATTATGTATTCATTTTGAAAAAGTTTAAATGCACCGAATGTCCCGGAAATGTCAATATAGCATTGAATATCCGCCTTATTATTGAAATAACGATCAATAACATATATAAATATATATACACTATATATTTATAAATATATAATCCAACAATGAATATTGAATTGAAATTTCCAATTATACATGTTAAAATGATTCCGCACATTACGCATGCGATGGCCGCACTATAGCATATAATTCGTCCTTCTCAACCCCGTTTCAAAATCGGGTATTTTCCACCCATCATTAAATATTTTAATGTGTAAAAAATTTTTTTTTTTTACTCTTCATCTCATTTGGATTTTTGATTTTTAATTTCTTTTCTATTTTAATTTTTGTCATCGAATCCCGTTATACGCCATTTCCTGACTGGTATTACATATATATTCAATAAGCTGTTAAATCTATATACATATATGTATATATCATATTATATACGCTTGATTCGCGCGTAATACGAAACCAATTTTAATCAAAAGATTAAAGATCGACGGCTACCGGTGTTCTTATGTAATTTATATATTCATATTTGAATATTCAATATACGAGTATAAGGAGCAAAAAAATGAAATATTATACGCTTCCAATTCTCCAGATATATTAATTATCGATTTCCGATATGAAGTGCATATAAAAGATGACTGATCGCATTGAGAATAAAAAATCTTTATTTCGTATTTAGAATTATTTATAGTTACATGTCAATCGCATGTGTGTATAAATTTTAAGTACCGGTAAAATCAGTGGTTGAATTGGCAGGATGATTGCTGCAAAATTCAGCTGACAATGAAGTTTCCCTCGAACGTTGTTTATCACCTCTGCTTGCCAATCTTCTTGTAATACTCCACCGCATCAACTGCATTTTGAAATTTTGTTTATTTTTTCTTTTCCTCTCTTTATCATCCCTCGTTTTCCATTTATAATAAATTATTCACTTTTAGTTTTGCACTGTGATAATTTTATCCCCTCAAAATTCATTCGGTACACTAATACGGAATGTGACGAAGAGAATTTTCTTCTTCCGATGACGGGGGTTGCGGATGACTATACTTCTTCGGGCCCCGAAATCGAAGAATTCAAAATTTTTTGATGAAAAAAATTAACAAATAATTAAAACTGTGTCCCAGTCACGATGGTGTACAAAAATGTCTTTTTTTGTTTCTTTTTGTAATTAAAATCAAACAAACGAAGCACGTAGTTTTTTATTGTGTAGATATTTATCGCGATCAGGTGATTTAATTGAAATTAATCGAGGTGCGGAACGATTATTATAATCAGTTGTTTATATGCCGATAATTAATATATTTTGCCGGACGGATTTCGGACGGACGGGGTGCTGCTGCGGTCCACCTCCGTGTCCGTCATTCACGCAGCAAGGATAAATTCCGACTGAACCAGAAGTAGAGTCCCGTAGGTTGTCTGGGGCGCGTAGGTGCGTACGCCACTGTCCTCCCCCTTCTCCTGATCCCGGTTTCCCCACCACCTAGTAATTCGACTCGACCAATCCCCACCAAGTGTTACCGGAAAGCCGGTTATGACAGGGTGGGCGGGTCGGTTAATAAATCAGGGGGGAAATATGGGCGGGGCAATGTATCAGCCACTCACCGAACGGTTATGAATTTTCATACATATATACAGTCGTTATTCGAATGCTCCCGTTTCCCCGAGGGTCAGGGGTCGAAACGGTCTTCGAACGCCGAAAATCAACTCCCCCTCCGAAAAATATTTTTTTATTCTCTCCGCCCCTGAACGATCCCCGTTTCCTACCTCAATTTTGATCGCTTTTCATCCCCACCACTTTTACTCTATAGCGGAGAGTTAAAGTTCACCACGATTTCCGGGGACGACGTCCGCCACGTCGGTGCAGGAGGTCGGAGAGAAGAGAAAAAAAATAATACAAAACTATATGGAAGTGCAAAAGAAGAGGAAAGTGAATGAATTGTGAACGTCTGTATGGGGTCACGATGCAGCGTCGACGACATCGCAGGAGAATCAGGTCCGAAACTTTTTTTTTCAACCCGTTCTCGTGAATTCCGATACGTTATACGCATAGGAATCTCATCTCTTCGCAGGGTGCAATTCGAACACCTTGTCATTTGCGGGAGGAGGACCTGATCCCATGACGATTGAGCTATCGATGATGATGATTACGAGGGCAACGTTCCAACCGATCATCGGACGAACCCGTTCGAAGTACATTTATTTACACTGTATAGAAGAAGGATGTAAGAAAAAGAATGAGAAGAAAAAAAGAACGAGAAGAAGACGAAGAAGAAGCGGAGGATTCACAAGAATTTTGGAAGGCTGGACATGCAGCAGCAGTCCACGCGTTCTTCGACTGGACATATAGCAATAGCGGCTTCTGCCGTCGTCCAAGATCGAGTGATCCTTCCGAGAATTAAGGTTCTTCAAGTTCAGTTTTGTGGGGATCTGCAGCAGCACCGGCAGCATCGCCAGGAGTTTACTTTATATTATAGATACCTATACACCGGAGACAGAAACCCAGACGGATCATTGTGCAATAATATAACAAAACGAAGCGCACGGCGGCGGCGGACGGCGGCAAGGTAGTCAGGTCCTGAAGACCCGGTCCATCATTGTCACGCGTTCTTACGATCGGCCTTCATCGCCGGTAGACTCTAATATGCAGGCACCAGCCTAGCTAACCGTTCGAATTATATTTTCGAACTCGAATGATACGAAGGTGTTTTTCACTGTCAATTATGATTTGATTCAAAAGAATTATCGTTTCATTTCTGCAATTTGATTTTCACTATCACTAGGATTATTGCCATCTGGTTTACGGCTAGAAGAACGTAACCCACAAACAGAAATAGTGGTGATTTTACTACTCGCATATCCACATCACATCGCATTCGTTACTTTCAGAGAATATTGTGGAGAACAGAAAAGCGAAACTTTTTTCAATGTCCATATCATGCGACGTTCGATGTTTGACAAAAAACAAAAGAGGAACAAAAAAGGAATGTATGCAGTGTTGAATATCCGTCGGATTCTTATAGGTGTTCCGTATATTCATGAAACAGAAAATTGCTTACGATTATATAGAGAGCCGACTCGAAGCTGGATCTTGTATCTTGTCTAGTCTCAGCATGTATATTCCAGCAATTATGGCTCTAAAATCACCGCATGGTATAATAATATGGGTTCATATTTTCTCTTTTACAATCGCGACTACATAGCTGGTACATGAGCAGTTGTATACCTATACAGCTATATACTTCAGTACATAAGTATTATAGTTACCATCGCAACCCTGAAGTGATTTACAAGGGGGAATATTTCTAGGCTCAGCTTCAACTACTTCCTCCACGGACCGCTGCGCTACTACTGCAGTTCCATCCATATATATGGATGAAAAAAAGAAAGAAGAAATAGCTTCTTCTTTTTCTTTTCTTTTCTGAAAATTTGAAAAGCTAACTTTTGCACCGGCTCGTTATATGGTCCGGATCATACACAATATATAATATGTACATAACTCAAGAGAAAACGAACGTCTTTCTATCTGCACTGCATCAGCAAAAGCGAGGTCATTAAGTGTTAGAAATTTTTCCTAAAATTGATTTACGAGCTGCAGTTAAATTTTCAAAATTCACGAATAAGAATCTATAGTATTAGAAGAATTTTTAGCAGATACAAACGGTTGTATACATAATAAAAGAGGATCAGAACGTCGACCCCTATGGATCGGCGTCGTATCAAGGTGAAGGTCAAAATTACTTCTCGATCATCATCTGCATCACGTTTCTCGATCAAAACCGTTAATTATGCTATCTTGATTGAAATTTTTTTTAGATTTTGTCACGACACACGTGAATATAAACGGTTAAAAAAATGCGGTGCAGGAATCGAAATACTATATAATCTGTAGTATAGTTTCTATTTATCATATTATATGTATGTGGATGGTGAAAAAGATCATCATGAATCACGGGTAACACTATACATACACATTCGTATAAGGTACTATACATATATATATAGTTAATGTTAAGAGAGTTAAATTATGTGCCACGTTGAGGTTTTCCATTGGACGATACCACCTGACTTCTAGGACCGCCCCCTGCGCCTCCATGCATGATATATATACCCTATACCTGCAGCAGCAGCAGCAGCAGCAGTTTAAACCCCCTGACTTATATTATAAGGTACGTACATAGGTATGTATATGGGTACATGTACGTGCGATATATGTTTAGGTAAAGGTAGATAGATAGTTACGTACACCTATGTAATAAGTTGAAGATGTATAATAGTAACTATACCGAATGTGTATGTACGTATACGTCCTTCTCTTCAATTCTCCATTTCCTCATCCCCATGTACATATTTATACATATATGTGTAGGTATGTATAGTACGTACTGCACCCTTCCCATAATATATTCGCTCACATATAAATGCAACTGCACACCGCGGTGCAACTATACATATATCTATATACCTATGTGAAATTTAATATGGAGCTTTGAGTAACGCAAAGGTGAATTAAGCCAAAATTTATTTCACAAATTAATTTTACGACAAGAATCTGCTTCATCTACAATTTCTAAAAATCGTTATAAATGGACTGATTACTAAATAGGAGGTCTCCAGCTTTAAGCTGCAGGTGGAAATGAATATGATCTGCTTTAGAAATTATCAAGCTCCATTTTAAATCGATCTGATTTTTTTTCTTCCTTCTTTTTTTCTAGAGTTATAACGACAATCTGGTAAGAAATTTTCGAATGAATTTTTTTCTCATACATACATAGGAGTATTTACTTTACATATTATATACAAACCTATACACATATGCTGCTATATATTATAGTGAAACCTTAGAATTTTACCGCTGCGATTATTTTATTGACCTAATGGCCGAGAATTCCCTTACAGGGCATGATATATAACATATATTACACTATACATGTATATATGATATAATCCATTCTCTTTGCGTGTACATCTATAGGTATATAACATTAGATGCTATATACGGAATTAGAATCGGAGGTCGCTGTATATGATCCGAAAAACATACATTATATAGTCGGATAAGCCATTGATCATGCGACGCGCGTTTTTTACACATGTAGAGACGTGGGCTGGTTGCAGCTAGTGATCGCGGTAAATTGATCGTCCGTCTAATCATCATTATTATTATTATTTTCATTATTATTATTAATTATTTATCTGGTGCCCGTCTCTTTAGAGTTTAGAGCGTGTGCAGGAATACAATTCCTATGCTTCTCCCTATATCTGCATCAGTCGCTCTTTCTATCGTATATTATAATTCTGCATAATATGTAATCGAAATCGTGATTTGATAAGAATTTGCGCGGATCAGATAAAGTAAAGAAACTAACAAAAAGAAAGAAAAAAAGAAGTTCTTATCTTTTCTTTTTTTCCTTTATAATTTACCCTCTCAATTATCTTATTCATTTTTTTACACGTACTTTAATTTCATCTGTAGTATTATTATATACCGATCCGCGACGATCGATCGATCCCCTTATACCTATATGTGTAGGTATATATATATCTACGTTTTTTTCTCTGATCAATTTTCTTTTCTTTTCGCTTTTTTTTTTTTAACTTCTCTTTTTCTCCCATCGAGCGCAGTGTAGTACGTTGATGTTCGTTGTTCGTGCTTTTTCAGGATGTATATAGATATGGTATATGGTGTTGCATATATATATATATATGTGTATATGGTGAATTCGCAGGAGTTTCGCGGTATCTTATCGGTACTCGAGACTGAGCTACATCGCCCAGGTTGGCGCGAGTATTTATTTATTTGCAAATGAATAAATAAGGTCGATCGATGCGCCGATTCAACGATGCAATTTATATATATGTATACACACACGAGTACATGTGTGTGTGTACCTACATATGTATATATACCTATATAACTGGTTGTCTTTCTTACTCTGCTTTTCAGGAGGATCGGAAGATTTTGCTGCAGCAAGGATTCCTTAGGGATCCGCTTATAATATGTACATTATACACTACCCTATATACGTTTGTGTGTATGCAGGTTAGGATCGGCGATCGCAGCGCGCGTTTTATTCAAAAGCGGCGGGTAGGTAGGAAAGAAGAAAAAAAAAAAAAAAGAAAAAAAACGAAACGAAACGAATGAAAAGCGAGAAACGAAAAAACGAAAGAAGAAAATGATTGCCTGCACATTGCGGCGTGTCATACTCTTCGGGGCCTTATCTCAACCCCTTTTTTTTTTTGGTTTTATTCGCGAATCGAGTTCGACCCGATTCTCCCTTGTACATATAATAGTATTAATAGTGATCGGAGAAAGAGGAATTTTCTGATCACGGTCCAATACCTGCAGATATATGTTATACGGCTCGCCCGACCCGTGCGAAGTTGCAGATTATCCTTAATTCGTCCTTTATTTGCACTATTGCTGTACCTCCACCACCACCACCGCCACGGAACCCACCGCCAAAAAGATCTCCAGCTCTCTCATCGCGCGCGGTTTCGTTTCGCATTGCGCGTCTTGTATATATTTTTTTTTTGGATATACATGTGTATTTGTTTGTGTATTATATATACATACGTGTATGTATATACATATAGTTACATACCATTCACCGATATATACAAAATAACACGCGCGATATCCGATACCGCAAACTATATAAGAGGGTTTTAATGTCCCACGTGCACAACGCGCTTCGCACAAACGAACTACAAATTTTATTGGGACCAGAGAAAAAAAAAAAGAAAGAAATTTATCGGATTCGATTTTATGTGTATATGTATTTGCTGCTGCTGCACATATTTTTTACGCTATATATAGATTAAACACTGGTGTATAAATGGTTGAATCTGAATTAATTAAACTTTTCGCGGTTTTTTCAACGAACATAATTAGATGAGAATTTGCTTCGATTCGCCAGCTAGTTTATAATTTCCAAAAAAATATCATATCGAAATAGTTTTTTCTGCTTTCAAACCTCCTACTTTGGAAATTCTGTGGGTGAAAATTGAAATTTCCATTAAATTTTCACCTGCATTTTCGATCTACTTTGAGAAAATTAGCAACTGTATAATATGCGGTTCGAGAACGGACCAACAGATTTTGACAAGTATTTTTTTTTTCTTTCCCCCCGTACCACAAGATTTTATCAAAATGAGTTTTTGTAACTCGCGATTCGAATATATTCGTTGCGACTTATTTTGCTGCAGAGTTATGAAAATGATAATTTGTTTTTTTTTCCTCTCATCGCTTATCAGTCATAATCTCTAGAGAGCGATGACCACCGGCATATTATATTATTCAAATTTTTTCTAATCTTTTTTTTTGTCCAACAAAAACTCGATAGAACTTTATACATAATAATCTATAATTCAAATCTCATGGAAACTTCTGGAATCCAAAGAAAAAAATCGCAAAACTTTTCATCCTGCAATTTTTTTTTACTTTTGTTTTTTGTCATATCAACGATTAGCACAAATGAGATGTAAATATTTTTTTTCGATACGAAAATTGTAAATTGTCAAAAATTCAAAATGTCAAATCGATTAGTATACCTAGATATGATATATGGGGTGTAAAAAAATTTAATCGACGATTCTTTTTTTTTTCCAAAATGCAGAAATATGAATGCAAAAAAAGCAAACCAAAACAGTATCGCGATATTATTTTGTTTATTTTATTTCATATTTCCGTTTAAAATTAGGTGTGTGCAGAGAATTTGGTGCGGTTGATAATATCGAACACCTTGTATAACGAGATCTGGCTTTTGGTTTTATACAATGCGCGTGCGGTGTGCGTGCAGTTTGAATACTAATAGTATTTGGAGTCCCGAAAGTTCGGCAAGAAGGTTATACACGAAGTAAAAAGGGCGAAAAGGGAGTATGAAAGGGGGAAGGGCGCACGCGCGATCCTTATTAACTGAGCCCTCAGGCATTTCGAACCTCTTTACGATCGCTGAGGAGCGCCCTTTTACGACGACACAACAGATATACCTTATACCTTTTACCAGCTATACGGTGCACAGGGCTCCGACGAACCGTAACCGAAGCAGTAACAATAACTATATAACAACGATAATAATGAGAATGATTATAACAATAACGACGATCATCGTTCAGGTAGGTAGAAGATACACGCGTATTTAATATTTATACAATAATATAAGACCTGCTCCAAAATTAGCCTCATCGTTACCAATTCAAGATCTATTTAATTAAGCTAGAGACTCGAACAAAATTCAAGTCGAAGGAAATAATTTTTCCATTTCTCAAAAATATTCGAAAAAAATCAAAAAAACATTATAATACTGATGATTTCATTTCTGCACGCGTCGGAATCGATAAAAATATTTTATCTGACCGTTTGATCGAGGAAGAAAAAAGAAAAAAAAAAAGTTTTGTTTTATAATCTCTCCAATAATATTATATTATCTCGTTTATCGCATCGTAATATTAATATTATTAATTACAAGATGTTTCTTTTTTATATAGTATAAATAATAAGATTCGAAAATTTGGTCCATAAAAATCCCATCCAATAAATCATTAGTTAAGCAGGTATGTAATAAACATAAAGTAGAAGGAAAAAAAACTATCGTTCGATCAATCTGTGATGCAACAGTTTTTGACTCCAGACGCACCCGCATATTCGGACGCCACGAAAAAATCGACCGAAGAAGAATGTTAAAAAAAATTAAAAAAAAAAGAAAGAATCATCAAAGAGAAAAAAAATGCGCATAGATCTTTCGAATTGGGTTTGGTAATAGCTGGTGAGGTGAGGTTATTGGCGATGATAATGATGATAAAAATAATGATAATAATGATAACAACGATACAACAATAATAATAATGACGTATTGGGGATGGTTATATGGGAGTGCATTATGCGAAGGAGAGTTTAATCGGTTAGTTAACCTATTCGCACCCGTCGTCGCCGGGGGGTTGTGCACAGCATATAAGTATATATATCGGAGAGAAGAAGAAGGGTTTTAAACACGAGAAGAGATATCGTGTTTCTTAAGTACCTAACAAGAGAAGAGAGAGTAAAAAATGAATAAGTTGAGAACAAAAAAAAAAAAAATTTTAAACCAAAATTAAAAAAAAAAGAAAAAAAAAAAGGAAAGAGAGAGGAGACGAGAGAAAGAAAGAGAGAGAGATCATTTTTCCGCACAGGTTATACACGTGCGGATGGTATTATATTATGCTCTTCATCTTCTTTTTCCTTTTTTTTTATTTCTTCTTCTTCTTCTTATTCTTATTCTTCTTCGGTGAGCGCTATTTAAATGCGTTGCTTGACCAATGGGTCAACCTGGCGGCACTAATGCCATCACTGAACCATTCGCAGCAGACTTCAGACGGATAGAATCTATATATACACATAGAATACGCTGCTGAGGGTATATTATTCGAAATGCATATTATATATTCCAAGCACTTCTTCATATCCAACGCGGCTTCTTTCTTTCTTTTTTTCATTCTTCTCAAGCACATCGTCAAAAGTAACCCGATATGATATGTTATCAACGAATTTTGCCTTTAAAGATTGATCAATTTTTCTCCTGATCTAGAATGATAAAAAAAAATTTCTTCAAAAACTGAATTGTAGATTGCGATATTGGTCATCTTGCCCTCTACGTCTTTTACTATCCCATGGTTTTTTTGTTTTTGATTGAGTTTTTTTATCTTTCTTTTCATTTTTTTTTGATTCTACTGTAAATGAATGAAATTCCATTCGAATTACCTGTACATTGGCTTTTTTATTTATCTAGCGAGAGAAATGCAATTTATGATGTAAAAAAAAAAAATCTGCAGTTTCATACATACATATGTGTTACATATTTTTTTTTTATATAAACTTTATCATCTTTGTTGGTCAACCGCTGCAACGCCTGCAGTTATGTATAGTGTCGAATACATACGCGACATGATGTCCTGCAAACCCTATTGTATATATGTATGTACTGTACATAACAATAACTGGCATATTGGTAAATGCTCGTATATATACCTATTATACGTAATTTATAAATGTACGTAGATTTGACAATATAATATAACGATGCGTGGGCGGCTGGTCAGCATTTGACCATCCACGAGAGGGAGGGGAGGGGTGGTACGTGTAAAAGAAACAGAGATGTATATATGTATGAATTATATATATATAGTGTCGAAGTCCCCTGCAGCTGTAAAAGCGTGCGGGGGTGTTTTTGACTCGTGCACTATACGTATATATATATGAGGTATGCCAGCAGCTGTCCCCATAAAACTACGTCCGTTTTTCAACTGACCGTTTCTTCTCTCAATACACGTTATATATACTCGTATATACATATAAATGCACCTTCATTTGATCTTTTCTCTACTAAATGGGGAAAATTCAATGGGGTAAGACCCATTGATGAATCTCAATGTGTATAGGTACCTACCTACGTACGTACAAGCGACAGAATTTTTCAACGCCTGATCATTAGCTCGCGATTTAAAATTCTTTCGACCCGGATATAAACGACATTGTGTACTACGTCTGTACCATATATATAAGGCTATTATTTCACAAATACACAAATATAAAGGAGGAAAATTTTATCCCCACACACCTTTGCATCGTTAATTATAAATAAATCGCAAGACTCTGTATAATATGCGGTAAGAATTTCGAAGGTAATTACAGCGTTTTTTTATCGTATCGAAAATATTTCATCTCGATTATATTGTTTTTTGAAAAGAAAAATGATACTCGATTAAGATCGAACGAAGAAACATATGTGGGATTAAAATTAAAATTGAACAGAAAAAAACGAGATGAAATAAAATTGAAAAAACCTCAAGATATATACGTGAAGGAATGTATCCGGCGAGGAAACGTCGCGAGACATTAAATCTCGAGGATTTTTCTAAAATTAGAAATAAGAGTTTTTGTATAAAGCGCGTGTGAAGTTAGGACGGGAGAATATATATCTCTTTCTTTCCATACATATATAAACGTATGTAGAAGATATGTGCGGGTACGAAGGTACATGGAAATTAAATGTGGGTAAAAGCGTGAAGGGATGCGACACACGTTTCTTCAAGTCGTTGTGGCACACGCTGCGCGTAAACAGAGACACGCTTTTTGACTCTATATACCAATAATAGGGAAACAAACACGAGGGGGTTGAAGCTGCTCGGAAAGAAGCTCATATTATATTTTCCAGACCATGCTGCACGCGCTCATATACTCTACTTCCCGAAAAACGACTTCATATAACTACCACGTATTTATACCTTCCACAAAATATACATATATATGCGCATGGAACCGCACGAATTATTACCAAAATAATTTTAATGCACCGAATTTGGACCCCTCGAAACTATGAAACAACCCCCGCTTTCCCAAAAAAAAAATTAAAAATTGTCTAGACGCCACTTTTTATACATCCAGACAGATTCTACTTTATCAGAATATTTAATGCGAGGGATTGGAAGATAACCTTCTTTTTTCTTTCCTTTTTTTCCGCCCCTTAGTTTTTACCCTGTTGTGCTGAATTTTTTTTTTCCTTTTTTGTACTCATTTGTTTCTCCTCGTTTAAATTCTACTGCAGCAAACGAATCATCGGGTGAAGATTGTTGAGCGTAATCGGATACTAATTTCCAATCAATTATATACGACATGTCAATAATAATAATAATGGTAACGATAATGATCGAAGAATAATTATTCTTAAAAAGGCAAAGGTCGTGTCCGCGAGGGCGTCGGGGGCCAAATACACACAGGGATCAACTAGACTGTCGTCCCGGAGGGGTTTCCCGTGGGTTGTGGAGGGTGTTATATATATGTATAAAGGTATATAGGTACGTAGAAATCTTATATGTATATTCTATATGAGTGAGGGGGTTGGAGTCGGTGGTATTATAAGTAGAAGTAGAAGTAGAGAAGTGAAAGGGAGAGGTGAAGGCGTCGCGTGCCCAGACCATAAGCACCCTCTCCACCCCCCTACGTAAGGTTCTGAAGTTTTCAGGGGTGTAACACCCATAAATAAAT
This sequence comes from Athalia cordata, assembly GCA_963932425.1. Classification (NCBI taxonomy): domain Eukaryota; kingdom Metazoa; phylum Arthropoda; class Insecta; order Hymenoptera; family Athaliidae; genus Athalia; species Athalia cordata. Next base: position 7,955,810 of record OZ010627.1, read on the forward strand.
AGGGCTTCCGTCTCCAGTTCCTTTTCCCTTTCCCTTTTTTCCCTCTCTCTATTTTCTCGACTCTATTTCCTAACACTATCCCTTATATATCCTCCTTCTGCTTATATGTATAGAAATATGTGTGATACCTACACATAATATATTTCACAGTCCAAGTGCAACATACGTGCGCATATGATGATATTTTTAGAATTCTCCTCGGCTTTTACATATTTTAGGAAAACTAGCTTTATATCCATCCTTATACTCGAAGACGTGCAGTATGAAGAGTGAAACTCCGGTCCCCATATATCCTACAAGAACAGCCGCATCATACGCATGTTTTTTCCAGAAGACCCAATCCCGCAGGATTTATGCGTTAAATATATTGTTACCAGCATATTGCATTGTGCAGGCGTTATACTTTCGTTTCATTTATATTGTCTGCAGTTATGAACGGAGCTTTTGAATTTTTTCCTCTGATTTTAATCGTCGTAATTTTTTGTTTTTGATTTTTTCTTTTCTGAATAATTTGGATTTTCTGCAAGTTCGGTTTGAAATTTTTAACCCTCTCTCCGGATTTTCGCTGGGAGGACAAACATAATTATAATTATCTCTACTCATCAGCTGCGAATTTTTGAAATTTCTTTTCTTTTTCTTTTTTTTTTTCTGTATCACCGATTTAATATAAGAAACAAAAAGAAACGAGATAAATGAACCATAATTAAAGGAAGAAAATAAGCGGAGCCGTGTAACAACAATTACCATTTATATGACGATCTACAGCAAGATCTTGAAATGTAGATTACCTACGTATATTGGTATATATTAATTACGGATTTTTAATTTTAGTGAAGTATTTTTGAGCGCATATATTAATGATGATGACGTTAAACGCGAACAAAGACGCGACGAGAAGGATATAATAAGACGAGAGATAATGCTCCGCAGGTAATGATGATGACGATGATGATGATTATCGAAATTATAAATGAAAACAAATTTTATATACCCAATATATATTATACATTTCTATAAATACGTACGCGCAAAAAACAAAAAAAAAATTAAAAATGAATAAAAAGGAACCAAATTGTACAAAAAAAAAAAAGATTCCGTGTATATAATTATAATGCACGCGATACGTGGGTGCACTTAATAATTTTATAGTCTTATGCGTATATAACGTACCTACGTAGGTGTATAATCCATAAAATAATTTAATACCGGGTGACTCCGTTGACGAGAAACAAGATCAAAAAAAAAAAAATTATTCTTTCGAATTCTTAAACATATATGTATGCAAATCTCTGTAATTGGATCATTAAATAAGTATACTATATATTACAAAAAAAATTGAAAATTGAAAAATTATGCACCTTGTAAAATTTATATATGATACGTATATTTTTTAACATAGAGGATATGTACTACAATAACCTTATAATATATTATTGCCACATATATATTGCGGCTATATGGTATATTGTAGAAAAGAGAACATAATATAGCTGGTCCTATTATATATATATGTATACGTGCCTCTATATAAACGAGGAGGATTTTTATTCTCGTGAGAAAATTGGCCAAGCCCTTTTTGGCTCATTAACCAATAAAAACTTGTGTATAACCATAGAGACGAATCATAAAAAATAAATTAATACAGAGATACATATACATGTACATATATAAATTAATATAGATGTATGTATATGTATATCACAAGTACACATCACTTTCTCATGCCAAAGAGAAAAAAAAGGAAAAAGTGCTCCGCAATTTTACACCCTTATCTTTCCCAGCCCTCGATGTATAATGTAGAAGTATATAATGTTGAATTTTCGCTCAATTATTACGCGTGCCTCGGGACGAGGGTAAAGGAAAAAAATGTAAAAAGAAATTAGGGTTGAAGAAATTAGGAATAAGAAAAATAAAATGGAAAGATAAAAAGGTTGAAGGAATATGGAGGGTCCCGCCTGCAGGTGTTTGCGTGAATCGTGGAAATTAGTGGAGCATAGAGGCGCTTCGCTAATCAATCGTACCTACCTTATATACATTTATATGTACTACATGAATATGTATATAACAAGGTATATAGATATCTGTATAGGTATTAATTCTCGCGCGCTGCAGTGTGCGTTATATTAAGTTGCATGCACGTGAGGTTTTTTTTTCCTTTTTTTTTTATAGGTGTTCGTATGCGCGTATAGATATGGTATATGTACAGTCATTTATATACGAGGGATTATATATTACCGTACATCATAGATACCTTCGTATACTATACGTATACCTAAGTAGCGGCTATTATGTTTTACACGTTTCGTGTACACGCTAAATAAATTATAACGCCGTGTGCATTATAAGCTAGTCGCGGTATAGGTAAATGGGTCTGTACATATTGTACATAAGTGTATATATATATCAAAAAAAGTGTGCCCTTTGATAACGCGATTTTCACTTTATTACGTACCAACGATTTGGAGCATGAAATTTTTATTCGAAAATTGAACAATTTTGTTCTTCTGATTTTTTTCAAATCCTTACTTCTCGGGACAATCTGATCCAGCGAGATTCTAAATTACGAAAAACTAATCGATTCCCAATAGATATATGTAGGTATACTAATTCCAACCATTATCGGGTATCAATATTTTAATTTTTCATCATTTGATTGGATTAAGATCAAGTTGTAATCGATGCAATATGTATATGAAATCAAAGTAAAAAAAATTATCTATGTATTTATGTATACGTACGATACATGAACCTAATTGAAGGTAAAACGTAATCAGTGAATCCGTTGAATTTTATTAATTAGAAAATAATTTTTTACCTTTTTTTTTTTATTCTTCATCATTTGCAATCACCATCTAATGATTTTATCAAATTTGACGTATCTATAAAAAAGTTATCTTCCCATTTTTCGGCAAAAAAAAAATTTATCAATTTTTATCAGCTGTATATAATTATTTCATATACAAATGTATGTGTTTCTAGTACAGTGACCCGCAAAAGTGTAGATCAGAAAAAAAAAGAAAAAGAAAAAGAAAAAACTTGAATATAAAAACTAATGAAAAATGGAACGGCTGGAATTAAGGCCGATGCGCTCCGGTGCATCAGATCCGCTTATATACGTACATATAAATATATATAAGTATGTAAATTCGCGAATATATATATATATGTATATATAGGGCTGGAAAAAAAGGTATAAAAAAGGTCGGGGTGACGATACACAACGTAGGTACCGACGTATGTGCGAATGAAGCCTTCCAAGTAAATGTGATGCAGTGCGGCTATAATTCCATCGGAAGCTAGTTTCAATATACATACATATACTCAATACATATGTATATATATACCTCAAATACATACATATTTTATATTATAACCGAGAAAAATATACGAGAATGCAGAAAGAATAATGAATTACGAAAAAAAGAAAGGAAAACGAAATGAGAAAAAAAAATCATAAATCCCAAAAAAAAGACATACAATAAAAATAGTAAAATTCTAGTTTTTGTTCTTATAATATTATTTAAAAATCTTTAACGGGCGGGCAAGGAATTTGTCTTGAAAAGTCAACAAGTCCATTTGATAAGATGAAAAAAAGCAAAAAAAAAAAAAGTTGACTGAAAAACATATTTAAAAATCAAATATAAAATATATATACATGAATTTTGAGTAAAAGGTATATATATCGAACGATAATGTGGATATTACGCGTAATTGAGTGATCGAGTGACCAAAACTCGTCAATTTTATGAATTTTTTAATTTCTTTTTTTAGACAAGTATCTTTTTTTTTTAACGATTCCTCAGCTGTCCGGTTATAAGATGAATATATTCATAATATAGATGTAATTTCATTTATTGATTTTTTTTTTCTAAATACTCAAGGTACGTGATTATATATATAAGATATACATATATTTATGCACATTGCGATGAACAGGTTCTATTAGTACACATCTTCATTTCTCAATCAAGAAGCTAAAAAATTTTTTCACTAAAAATTGTTCGAAAAGAACGGAAATCTTTTTTTTTCTCTTTCTTCTCGATCATTCACGTTATTCCTACAGTTTCAAAATAAAATAATTCATATATACGTATTTATAGGTATTGAAAAATCGTATTCATTCATCCATAAAATTTCGTGTTATAGATAAAATCTATAAAACGTAAAGATCGTAATATAAAACAAATTGCTACTTAATCCGAATGGAATATTTGATCATCTCGACTGCATCTGTAGGATCATATTTGAAATATATTCATTCATTCCTATGTAATAATTATTTATATACTACAGTATATATGTATACATAAATAATTATGAGAATGAGGAAAGATCTCCGATTATATCGGTAAATTTTTTTAAAAAATTCATCAAAACTTATGTAATAACATAACTATCATTTTTTATCACATTTATAATTTTAATCCCCATTAATATTCCATATATAATAATAAGTGTCTTTGTAATTTAAAAAGTGCGTATCGATAATGGAAAAAAAAAACGGACGAATGAAGAAAAAAAGAAACGATTCAAATCTAAATCTCTCTCTCTCTATAAATATGCTTATTTTTTTCTTTCGTTTTTGTCTTTTCGTAAAAAATTCTTCTACATAGTATATTACAGTAATAGGTGATTTGATTTGAGGCTCTCGCGATCAATATATTAATCGTTAATTTATTTATATTTATGGATATAATAACGTCGTTGTTTTATCAACGCGTTCGCGGCCATGACATTATAATCTATACCTGCCCAGGTGTAATATTATTATATCTATAACGCGTACTTGCAGGCCGCGGGAGTCGTCGTGACAAAAAAAAGAAAAAACCAATAATTAAAAAAAAAATGCATTACTCGATGGAATGATTAATTTGTACATGAATGTCATAATCATGCGAATGATATGATCGCTGGAATGAGCAAATCAATTAGAAATAAAAAAAAAATCAATGTAATTGAAACAAGAAAAAACAAAAAAGAATGATAATGAACCAACATCTTAATAAAATATAATTGAAGGAAAAAAAATTATAAAGAATAAATTATACAATTTTTTCGAAACAGTTCTTCTTTAATTTTTGTTTGATTTTGTAATTTTTTTTTTTCCAACAATTTTGAAAAAATCTAGGATTTTTTTTTCTGCGACTAAAAATGAAGGTGAGGAAATTTTTTTTTTTTAAAACAGAAAAATCAAAGAAATGAGAAGGTGGGGTATTTAAAAATATTATAAACACGTGCTGGCATCGTTTGGAGAGATATAATGTGTCGATTAAATATATAAAAGTATATATATATGTGGACACATAAAAGCCCATTTATTTAAAGATGAAGAGAATAAAAAAATTAATATTTCAAGTTTGATGAGAAGAGATCGGTTAGACAGATAATTATTCTCCGCTATTTGGCCAGACGTCGTTAAGATTTTTGACGAATATATGCTTGATGGTTATTTTAATTATTATGACAAACCAACGATCCCAGCAGCGCATCTTAATCACCTTTTATACAAATCATAATATTCCCCGACTTATAAATCACTTGTAATATTATAGACTCGACCTTTCGCTCATTTCGTATAGAAAATTTATCATTCCGTAATTTCCACGTCTTTTTCTTATTTTTTGATAGGCTGCATATTATATTCATCTCGATTTATAAGTGGGACGTAAAATTCACCGAACGGATTCGACCTAACTGTAAAATATATATTCAATCATAATTTTCCAAATTCTGAAAGAAGAAAATAAAAAAAATGATCACATATGATATCTGTGTTATAGCCACACGATTTTTAAAAAGATCTTCAATCTAGAATATCGTGAGAAAAATTTCAAATTTCAAATTCCGATATTTAATTTACTTCAACTTAATCAATCTAAAAAGCAAAAAAAATCAATCGGGTTTATATTCAGCCTATCAAGTGCGAGAACTTGATTTTACATTTCGTCATTATCTCTCTTTCCCTTCCTCTCGCTCTCTCGCTCTTTATTTCTTTTTTTTCTAACCCTTATTTTTTCCTTCCATTCTCGGTGTGTAGTTTTTTTTTTTTTTTTTCTTTCTTTTTACGAGGCGAGAGATCTTCACCAAAACCGACGGTAAATTTCTAAATATTTATAAGTTTTACGGACGCGTCCTTCCGTCGGAGTTAAATGTGCACAGCGCATTGCAGCTACGCGTCTGCTGTAATACGGGGGGTTGGGGGGTGGGGGGAAAAACGGTACGCATCTGCACACACGTGAGATGATCGCTCCTCCGCGCCGTTTTTTTTTTTTTCTCGTTTTTTTCAAACTCTGTACCGTCAGCTGCTACAAAAGTACCAACTACTTCACAGTCGAAAACGAAGAGATAGAACGAAAAAAGGAGGAGATAAAGAAAAATCCGTAAGAATATAATCATCATCGTGCAACGGAGGAGGAAACTATCGTTGATAAATCGCGTCAGACGATACAAAAGTTTGTAAGATTTTCGTTACGTTTTTGACGACGAGATGCGTTTACACAATTATATTTATACGTATACACATAGGTATGTAGTTCGTGTGTATACAATAAAAGTTTGAAATAAGCATGGATGCAGCCATCAGCTGCGGTGTAAAGAAAATAAGAGGATATCTCGTCATCTGGCATCAGAATGCTAAATGCAAACTGTAGGTATATGTAAATAATTTTCGTTTCATTTCGGAACCCTTTTTTTTTCGGTTTTTTTTTTGCCAAACAATATTTGCATTGAACCATGCACAGCGCGAATAATCGGCACCTCTTATTTCTCCGACCGTTGTGCAGTTGCATACGTGTGCAAGACCAGATTTTCTATGTATATATAAAATGCATGTTTGCACATATGTGTATATCATCGGATAGTAAATCTTCTTCGCGTCTCCGGGCACATGACGAAACGCCCTCTCAAGAATTTTCTTTTTCGTTTATTCAGTCCGACGATTTGAACCGCAAAAATTCACGTACCTCCGCTAATTATAAAACTACAATAATTCCGCCTCCGCCAAAAAGGAAAAAAAAAGGAGACAAAAAAATTGGGTGGAAAAAAAAGACGAGAAGCACGGGTCAAGTTCAACCGCATGTATAGGTACATCAAATTTTTCATCCTCATTTTTTTTCTTACAAATCCGAAAAAACAAAATATATTTACAATTTGAAGAAAAAAAGAAGTTGAAGAAACGAAATTTTGGGATATTCGCGCGGTAAAAAAGATGTGCAGGAACGATTGTGGGTGGGGGGTGGGTTCTGCGGGGGTTGATTTTGAGCCCTCCTCCTCCCTCCCGCGCCGCAAGTTATAACGTATTGAAAAAGCGTCCGTTCCCGAATCCCACGGGATGTTAGGTAGGTGACGTATCCCGCCGACTGTTTGGTTCGGCATCTCGCGGGCATTACGTTATATGGGTATAAATAACGTGAACAGAAGCAATAATACGTAATAATATATCAGCTGGGATTTTAGTGCGGTATATAGTAGGTCGGTATAGCTGAGCTCAGGGCTCCAGCGCCCAATGGTCGTAACTCATAGCTGATGCTACTTTCTATATACCTACCTCGATATCTATATCTATATATATCTATAGTACTTCTACTTTTGATACTTTTATTTCGTTCTGCACCCTTATACGGGACTCAGAAATCCGCCCTCCCGCGTCTTCCTTTTCTCTATCTTCTCTCTTTTGCCTCCTTTTTTTCTTCCAATTCTCAAAGATGCAGAAGGAGAAAAGGAGACAAATTTTTAGGAAATGGAAAAAATAGACACGCGATAGCGAAAGTTTTTCATCAACCAAAAATCATATATTGAGCGCGTCACCGTTTGCTTCGTATTGAAAGTAAAGGAGAGGAAGAAAACAGAAGGGAAAAATTTAAGGGAGACAAAAACTAGATTGAAAATTGTTGAATTTAGTAATCGCGCTATATGTTCATATACATAATATATAAGAATGATCTGAATAGTTTGTATAAATGGGGTGAAAGATCGGAGAAGATTTCATCATAATAATTTCGTGCTCCATTAAATTCTCAGTCGCGACTTATGTATAGGGGGATTCAAAGTTATCCCCTATTTATACCTATATATATACATACAGCATGTATACTCGCGTACAAAATTCTCAATTCCACCCTTATTATATGGAGTATTTCGCGAAGAATTTTGACAAACTTTTTCTCATCACTTTTGCTATACGTATCAGAATTTATGGGGATGAAAATCAACTGCAAAAATTGTAAAAAAAATAAAAATTATTATGGAATGATTAAATTAAAATTTTATGGTACAGAATTGATAAAGCAAATCTTTATTCTTTGTGGATCAAATTTTTCTATTGCAAAGTCTAGAATATGTTTCAAATTCTATTCTCGAAATTTTTAAAAAGTTCGAAGTGTCGATAAAAAAAAAAGGAGAAAAAAAATAGATTTTCTCTCTCCAAACGGTGAACTAATTAATCTGAAGTGATAATTAATTATCTTTTCTCGAAGTTTTTTTTTATTCTTGAGAAACGAAGATACCTAATTATATGACAAATAATTTCCCGTGGTGTATAAATATCTTATCGTATACATTATATTATGTATTAAATTATTTACCGTAGATAAATATATTTGAACATGATATATACGTCTGTGTCTATAACTACGGATAGATATAGCTATACAGGAACGAAGAGCGTGTCTGGATTTGCGGTTGAGGTATTAATATTATATTATATCAATAAGGGTTTGAAAAATTGAGTGTTATGGTTGTTGAGGGTGTAAGAATTAGGGGTGGGTTATGCGTATATCTATAGAGAATAGGTAGCACCCCCGCAGTGTATGAGGCAAATAGAATTCTCAGACAGTTTCCTGTTACTTCGCAAACAATCCCAACCCCCAATATATCCGCAAAACTCACCCTCTTTCCTCTCGGCCTCTCCACCATTTCTCTTTTTCATTTTTGTCTCTTCCTTTTTTTTTTACCCTTCTCAAATCGTAAAACTTCCGACGCAAAAAGCTCCGCTATAATTTCATCCCTTAATTTTTTTTACCCATTATTTTTATATTCTCTTGCATTTTTCGATTCCATCTCTTATCCCCGCATTTAATTTATATCGTTGGAAAATGGAAAAATTACAATTACAATGGATCGATAAAGTTGAAATAGATTTTGTAGGAAAGAGAAAAGAAAAATTGTAAATGATTCCAACGGTAATAATTATGAGGTGATTTGCCGCGGTACATTTTTTCTTTTTTTTGTTTAACGTAAATACCTATAATATTTGTACATTGTGTGAGATAGAAAAAAAGGAATTGTACGCTGTGCAGCAGGGCTGGAGTTTTGTAGTTTAAAATAGAGCTTTTAAGAAAGTTCTTTTAAGAATTGGTCATATAGTATTTAAAAGTTGTATAGTAGTCGCTACAATCTGCCGCATTTTCTATTTATAAATAATGAAATTTCTGGAGGAATAGCTGAGACTGTTTATATACATGTACATAGAAAATACATATGTACATATATTCAAAACCGGTACAATATAGTGACGTTTTCGATGTCAACCGTTGCTATACTATAATTATATAGAGTAGCATCGGTGGCTGTATACATATAATATGCCTTAGAAATGAACACTCTTCAGATTCCTACACGGGGTGAAGAGCGGTGCCGCCAACGAAAAAAAAAAAATCAAAACCAAAGCCAAAAGAAGCAAGTAAAAAGAAAAAAAGAAATGGAGAGAAGGAATAAGAGATAGAAAAAGAGAGGTAAAAGAAAAATTAGATAAATCAGAGTCCTGCCGCGTTGCGGCCGCGTAGATCACGCGCGGGGAAAGCTCAGAATTTTTTTTCTCCTTCTCTCTTCTCTTCTTTATTTCAATTCTAGGTGTCTTACCACCGGCAGCCTGTGGAACAGCTCTTGACTTTTTCTAGTCTGATTTTTCTTTGTCTTCTCAATTTTTACCTAACGTTTTTTTTTTTTCTTTCTATTTTTTTTTTTCTCGTCATCCAGAACACATGTACATATTTTTCGACTCACGAGGAGAAAACCACCGAAACTAAAATAGCGTATAGTATACAAATATATAAGAGATGTCTGAGAGGCAACTGCAGCGAGCTACGCGGAGTCACTAAAATATATAGAGAAATATCCGAATTCTTTCCTCCCTCTAAAGCGGCTGACGACTACTCTCCCTCCCCTCCTTTCGGACCTGCACGTCGCGCGTTTTATTTTTCTTCTCTTCCTCCTTTTATTTCCTTTAGCTTTACTTTTCTATATCCAACCGCTCTTTTTTCCTCGATTGAAAGTCTCTTGTGAGACATTAAGGTTACATATACCTCTACCCCGCGTCCCGTTGGGGAATGATGACTGACTTCAGCTCATATAAACGTATATATGTGAGAATTTTGATACTCCATCATTATAAGCACTCCTGCTGCAGCAGCAGCAACTTTGCGATGCATCAGCTTATTTTCTTGCAAGGTAAACAGAAAAAAAAAATTCACACGTCACACGATCAGCGATTGGCCAATGATATAAAATGTCAACCACGTTTTTGTTCATTTTTTGTTGTCGAATCGATGAATTCAAATTTTGGAAAATTAAAATCTTAGCAAAAAGAGAAAGAAGTGGAGGTTGCTATTTGAGTTGCAAGAAAAAAGAGAAAAAAGAGAAAAATGAAGGAAGATTATATTCGAACTGCAGGAGATGTCATGTGTATAATGCACCTATATACTGCAGTTTGCAGTTTTTTCTTTTGGAGCAGCAATTAGGCACGGATCGTCTCATGGATTTACCTCCAACTGTCGCCTCTCCGAATGACGAATGATGCTTTTCAACTGTTCCGACTATATAACGTCACATACATACCTATGTGCAGGGTACACACATTGCACTGTTGCAGTCTACAAAACTCCATGCATTTATACATTTCATACGTGTATAATTTAAGTTCTATTACAAGCTTCATCTTAATATATATTTCCCCTGCACACGAATGCCAAGATAAACTGCACCCCATAAATCAACATACGTCGCGCGTTAAGGTATCCGAATCTAACTGTTTTCAATTTTACCCCTTTTTTCTCTTTCGAAATTTCAAATGCGAAATGTATGGTAGATTCGTTGCAAAATTGGCAAAAAAAAAAAAACGATCTGCTTCGAGAAGTGACAACGAAAAACTTGTAGAATTAAAAAACTAAGGGATGATATTGAAAATACATATAGGTATAACTATAGGTGTATAACGTCATCCGACACAGGGTGCAACGGGGGTTGTTTCGTATCTACCTATACGTGGTTTGTGTTTACACGCGAATTTTCGGAAGGTTGCACACAGTCCCCTCTGTGTGTACAGTAAGCAGATATAAAGTAGTACATATACCCAGTGGGTTACAACATATATGTATATGGATGTAGATATATATATATAAAGCACACGTAGTGTCCCATAAAGGTAATCTGAATGTTATAGTTCCCCATGCCTGCACCACCGGATCCGCAGATCTTCTTTATGGGGTGACATATACGTAAACTATAATAATAATGATGATAATAATACCTACGTACGTACGTACAAATACAAAAATCCACAAGGTTATCCCATATAGCTTATAATGCAGTTCCCTCTTACCTCCCCCCTCTCAACCCCCCATTATTAGCTGTTCTTATTGTCATTTTAAAACGTAATACACCTCTGCCCCCGAGGCTTCGGGGTATATATGCTTACTATACACCAATATAAACCAACCATTTTTTCCTATTCGTGATTTTTCTTGCGTAAAATTTGTCCCGATGTCCTCAAAAGCTTCCCTTCTTCTTCTTTTTTTTTTTCGCTTCTTTTTTTTTCCTATCCCTGGAGTAAGTAAGTTTTTTTTTCTTTCTCTCTCTACGTGTGACCTGGAAACGCGGGACGACCTTATAATATGTAATACGTCGAACAGATTATATTCGTTTCTCTCTCTTATTCTCTTAGTATTTTCCATTTTCTTTTCGATTCTTTTTTTTCTACTTTTTTTCGCAACGATATATACATATATATTTATGTATGGTATATTTACTTTAGTATACATATACGGTTTTCGGGGCGATTATAACCGAGCTAGTTTGTACAAGGATATATAATAAGTTTGAAGGACCGAATCTAACGGGAGACAATAAAACGAACAATGAAAAGCGCGCGCGGGGTGGTTTTTGGGAAAGGGAGGAGAATGCTTGTACAGAAATATATGTCATCCGTTGTCATCTGTCAGCCCCAGGGGTATCAAGTTTTTAAACTGACATGCGGCGGTCCCATCGCCCCGTCGTCGTCGTCGTTGTCCCTCCTCGACGTCGTCGTCGACAAAAATCTCGGAACTAAAATCTGATTTATTCGCTTCTTTCTTTTTATTTTCTGCATTTTCTAGTTTCCCATTTTTTTCATCCTCCTTCCGTCCTGTAGTAAAAGTCATATGCAGTCATTAACAATCGTCATCCCCGCGTTAATACGTCATCGAAAATTAATTAGGTAAATGAGGTTTATAGGCTAGGAAAGACTTGAATAAAAATTGGAAAGAATTTGAAAAAAACAGCCGTCGCTCTCACGTCTCTTGCATAGGATGATGTACACGTGTATATCGTCTCTGATTTCATCGAAGAAACGAAATAAACCGCGTTCGAAAATCGAATTTTGATTAAAATGAAAATTCTCGGTGATCCGCCATTTACAGATGACGCTCGATATGTGGCGTATGGGACATTCCACGTGTAAAATACACACATGGTAGATGTATCTCGCTGTATATGAATTTAAACTGATATATATGTGAAGTATAGTAGTTCATGTATACCTATGTGCGGCAATGGCTCGGCGGCCCTCCCAGGGTTGCTGTCATTGGTCGAGGGTGCCGTTCAACCCTTTCCTGTGCAACGAACTAAACTCGCCTCCTCAATGGCGTACGATATGCAAACTAGTTATATATCACGCATTTATATGTACCGTAATTCCATCGAGCTGACAAAAATTCACTATTTTTACCTATCCAAAACTATAATAGATGGCCTTACTTTTGTTTTTTCCTTTTCTCTTCAAAAATATCTACGAAAATTATAAGATCGCTATAGGGGGTTGGAAAATTTCACGCATATAACCAGAACGTGTGGAAAATGATCCGAAGTTGCAGCTTGTAATCCATTAAAAAACAAAAAACAAAAATTATTATTACATAAATAAATTATATACCTATAAGGGATGAAAAAAAAAGATGAAATTCGGTACGTACATAAAAATAGAGATGAAAATCTATAGATAAATAAATGAAGGGAAATAATATGTGGAAAAATATGTGATCCCGAGATGTTAATCTCCCCGCGTGTCCTCTTAAGAGGGACACCGCTACGAGGGGTATGAAATAGGAAGGGGCCGGGGGGAGGGGGTGACACGGAAGGAAAAAGAAAAAAAAAAAATCGGGGGGCACGGAAGGGGACCACCGGGGCACTAATGCGATCCCGTTTAGCCAACTCGAGCGTAAAACGGTGAACTACGTGAACTGCGTTTTTGGTACTGCGGATCGCACCCGCCGCCCTTTATATAATATAATATATTTTATATATATTACATGGGTATGTCCTGAATACAAGTAAAAAAAAAAATCACGAGCTACTTACCGCTGCTGTAACAGCATGTATAGTAGCTCTGACAACCCGAACTAGTAATAATATATGTAACAATTGGGAAGCCGAACAACGACAATGCAGATGTCAAAATGACAAAACAGGAATATCTTTCCGATCTTTTATCTCTTTCTCTCGCTCTTTACATATATGCGTGGTGGACGTATTTTCTGTACCTACTACGTTTTTTTTTTCTTTTTTTCTTTATGTTAGCCCGCGGTGATTCCCCTGCCGTGATTTTTCCCCTATTATATATTATATGATCTGTAGCGCATCAAAACGCGTTCACATAATGTTTAATATATACCTATCCCCCGAATATATATTCGTTTGCGTATTATACATATACACGTATGTACAATAAATAAAATAGTACATAGATACGGTTATACGTACATACCGTCGAGAATTACATATGTATTCGATGTGTATATATTATTATTGTTATTACAGCAAGTATCATTATTTCGCGATTGCGTTCCCAGCCGGATTCGGAAGGTTCGCTCAACCGGAAAACGCGTTCAATCTAACCCAGACGTTACATATGTGTTAAACATATACATAAAATTCCAAAACCCCCTTCGAATATCTGACCCACCCCCGGACCCCTTTTTTTTTTTGGAAAGGGTTGAAAGCTCGCACTGTATAATATTATAGAAAAGTGCGAAGATTTTTATTCCATTACATAAAAAAAAGATTGAAAAAAACTATAATGTATAACATGTTTAACGTATATAATATATTAAAGGGTTAACACATACGTCACCCTCTTTGTTTAAACTTCGGTGTGACTTAATTGCGTCTGCACGTGTGTAAGCGAGTGCAAATTGCATTTTATCCGACTAGGTGTGAATTAATTAATTAGATATGTAATTATCTTATATATAGAATATCTTGTAGTCGACACTCGATGTCAATTACATATCGTATTTAACGTAGGTATATAAATACCTACAGAGATATGTACATAGGATATATAATACGTAAAGGCGTTATCAATATTAAGCGAATTTCGCAGAAGGGTTTTGCAGTCAGGATTATAGGACTGCGAAGCAATACTGAAAGGGGTGATATAAATGGCGCCCGGTTTGGTTATTAGGTAAATACCCATATACATCTGTACACGTACGTAATACACATCTATATTATACGAAAGGACGAAGTATATTCGGGGTCGCTGTGTTTGCCACCGAGCGTACTGTACATGAGCTCTGGTGCTGCAGGGGCCAACCCTTTAGCTGGCGTGAAATAATGTAACGAACGCCCTTAAACGATCCGGCTTTTGATGTGTCAACGGTCCGTTGATCACAAATTTCCAGACCACGTCACCGCCAACTACCCCCCGCTCCCCCAATATCCCCGCCTATTCGTTCTTTTCCTCCATTTATTATACGAATATACTACATATACGCGTTTAACCCCCAAAATTATATTCACGTATTTCGAAATCATCCCGATCGTTCGAAGAAAAGAAACAAAAGAAAAAAATTTTTCAACTGTATTAAGGGTGGGAGGAAATTTTGTACCGCACTGAACGACATTTTTTAAAATTGAAAAAACCCCCTTTCCCCACCCCCATTATGTGCGGGGAAAGGGAACCGCCTTCCTTTTATTGGTGAATATAATATATGAGCGGGGAAGAATCGGATATCCCATAAACGGAGTATGAAAAAGGAATAGAAAAAAAAAAAAAAGAGGGAAGAAGAAAAAAAATTATTTACAGTGGGGGTGGCTGAGGTATCCACCATATTGTACGAGGAACGATGATTTCTTTAGAATCCCCTTACGTATACGAATGTTGAAAAACTCTTGTGGTTGGTCGTCACCATGAATGAGACGGGGGTATTCCGGGTTATGGTATACATCGTAAGTAAAGGTTGGTGGTTGGTCGGTTGTCAAGAAAAATGTTAAAGGCACCGCGTGTGCGGTATCACGTTATGGAATTTGCCTAGAAAATTCAAGAGTCCTTTTTACTGGTTGCGTTTTTTAATAATACCGGTAGGTACGTTGCTCCTGATGCTGCTGCTGCCTGTTTCTATTCCTCTTTCTCCATAGGTTTATTTCATATATATATATAAATACACGTATATACTTATATCGTACATATGTACGTAGGTATACATAAATGTGTAGTATATATAGTATACGTATATACCCAGTTCGCCGCTTATCCCAGGCATATCCGTTTACAGACGACATTATGGACGACGGTGAGGTATCGTTGTCGTAAATCCAACAAACCTGCCCTCGCAACCATCTAGAGAGAACCAGAATTAAGAAGAGAGTCTATAATACGCAGGAGGAGAGAGCGCGACGCCCGATCAAAAGAATATAAAAACCCCAAACCAAATGCGTATATTTTTATATAGAAAAATTATATCAGTTCACATATATATCGTCTGCACAACCTATAATGCACCGTAGTATTAAAGGTATACGGTACGAATTCGCGGACATTTTATTTCCTCATAGTGATTGACAGAACTTTTTACCCTTCGCTTGTTTTCCAAATACTTTTTCTTCGTCATCTCATATACAGGGTCGGGTGGGTGGTTCGAAGGGTGAAAAATGTTTTTTGCGTATCGATAGGTGAAAACGGCGTGGCGCGAAAAGGGATATCGGTAAGGGTAAGAGCGGTGCCGCTTCGCATTCCGTTCAAAGAGTAAAACCCATCAATATCATCGTGCTGTAGAATTTCTCTCTCTCTCTCTCTCTTTTTCTTTCTTTCTTTTTTCTTCTCATTCTCTCTCTCTCTATCTTTTTCTCTCCGACTCTTTGACTTCGGTTTGCGAACGCGACGAGTAGCCTATCGTCGTGAAATTGGCAACAAATTAGGTACTCTCCTTGTGTGTACAGCGCCGCGATGCCCAATTAGCGGTTGGGTTCAAACCCGTTTCTTCCTTTGCAAAAACTACGGCGCTATTCGCCCACCTTTTATTCGTATACATATATACATATGTGTACATATGTATATAGTATATACCGCACACCATATCGTCATGCTACTGTACTCTTCAACCAACTTCTCCCTCCCTCTCTCTCTCTTCTTCGGAACACTTTGCACATACTTCACTTCAATGTTTCTTCCTTTTATTTACTTCATTTGTTCTTTTTTTCTTATCATATTTCTTAAAACCTCCGATGACAACGGGTTATGTACTCTTGACATTTTTCAAACGATGCAGTCTTCGGACCGCGCGCTATATCGAAGTGGGAGAATTTTATTTTATACACATACATATGTACAGAAACTGTAGCACTTCGATCGATCGATCGATCAAAAATTTACCGATCATCAGCTTCTTCTTCTTCTTCTTCTTTTTTTTTTTTTTGACTCTTCAGCTGTTCGAAAATTTCTAAACCGAAAGACACGATCAGTTACCGATTTCGATGCATCTTTAGTTCTTCATTACTATAATACACTCATAATTTGATAATCTACATCAAGTTCAGTTATCGATTTGAAAAATGAAAAAATTTACACAAAAGTAGGTATTACCTATATGTGTACCGGTACAGAGAAACACTGGAGTTCGTTAAAGCTTCCGCCTCTCGCGGTATATATTATAATGCAATGTTGGAACTTTAACCACCGCCTACTTATGGCTCGTATATATAGGTATATATACGCACACTGTATACCGCACTCTACATCCTTACGCGATAAATCAATCTCTTCAATTGTCAACCTGCCCGAAGGATCAACTGCAACAGGCGAGTTCATATAAGAAATAAAGGATTGGATTGCAAGAGACCTATACATGTACAGGTATAGCATATAATACGCACTGTATAGAGTTGAAAATGAACGCGGGAGCGGCGAACCGAATGAAGAAGAATGAAGAGAACGAAAAGGAAATAAAGAAAAAAAAATGAGGGAGAAAAAAAAAGAAGGAGACTCAAGAAGAACAAGAAGAAGAGTAGTGAGGAGATATCAAGCGGCATCGCGTATAAAATAAATAGCATTTGAAAGATCGAGTGGCAAAAGCTTCCAAAGATTGCTTGTGTATAGTACGCGCGGAACACCAATCCGAAACGCACTTCCGCGTGCCTCCGAAAGAAAGAGCAAAAAAAAATTAAAAATAATTTATCCAAATCAGAATCTGAATCCGACACATATTTAGTTTGGCTGACGAACGTCTCGTGATATATGAGAATCGATCGCACAGTGAATTTCAACGGTCTAACTGCAAAATGGATATGAATTTTCACGTAATACGATTTCGTGTAATTGGACTGGACGTTGCGGCGTTGATCTTCAAATATGTTGAGAAAGCACTTTTGAAGAGGGTTATGGTATACGGCAAAAAGGAATTTATCCGAGCAAAAGTTACGCATATCTCATTCTTATGTTATTCTTATTAGACATATTTTTCTCGAGTGTTTCTCCTCTTTTATTGTGCCTTATAATACTCCTCAGTTCATCGGATGTAATACCGGTGTTATTATAGTTATAAAACTAAACGTTACGTAACTCGCTAATAATTAGTCGATACAATTGTCTTCCTTTTACCGCTGAAGAGCGCTGTACAGATATTCGGTGCGGTGCGCATTGCAGTGCGGCTGCCGCAGAAAGTGAACAGCAAGAACCGCCGCCGTCGCTGCCGTTTATGTTACTTCTGCATTTCTGCCGCTACCGTTTCAATTTTTCACAAGACGCATGACACGAAGATTCCCAACTTCACTTTGCACCGGTCACATCTTCTCTACGTTATATTCGCCACGCAGAGGACTGCTGCGCGAAAAATTATGCGTCTGACTGGCGAACGGGTTGGCGAAGTAATTTGCGATCGTATATTTTTACTGTATACCTCATTTTCCGCATAGTAGAAGTTGATCGGTCTAATTGTTAACGTCCGCCGAAGCCGAAGCCGTTCGCGAAGACGTTTAACGTATAGACGTATAGTAATACGTAAGACAACGCTGCGCATCGATGCGAATCAGTCTTCGCCAATTTTACGCCCACGAAGGGCTTCGAAATCCCGATATATACAGGGTGAGTCTTTCCAAACTCCGATATTGGGAGGAGCTTGATTCGGCAAATATGTGCTTGACCTCGACGCGACTTCCTCAACGTTGAGCACGCTGTAATTCTGAGTCGACTTTTCTCATTCTTCCCATTTTTCTCTCGAGACTGGGCGCAAAAACCGAACGAGGCTCCTCCCTTTTTGCGCTGTTTGGACTGAATCGCCCTATACAGTTGGTACCACATACAATTTTCTATCCAATTTTCTATAGAGCAAATCATGCGAAGAACGTAAAAGTTTATTACAGTATCGTTGCTTTCCATACGTGCCCACGTGTATCGATTATAAATTTTGAATTGCGCGCCCTTTTCTCATGGTTGCACAGAAACCAAATATTAACGAACCGATGACGATTTATGCAGGTAAGAGGAGAAAAAAAAAATGTTCTCGTGAGGTCTGGAAAATCGAGGCTATGTGAATGATCTAGTTTCTATTATACGATACAAATTACACGTCGGACGGGAATACGAAGATTGAATAGCGAGAGACTAAGTAAGACGAAGAATTAATTATAAAGCCAATAGGCAGCTGCAGGCGAACCGCAGCTATTTCGATGATTTGGATGTATAATAAAACGTGAATTGCATGTCATGTCTTTAGGTTTAATAATTAATCATATCTATAAAATCCACCGGGTCTCTTCGGTACATCTGTGGAGATATTGGCACGCGTGCGCATCTAGTCGGTTTCATTCGTATATAGGGTCAGAGGTTACGCAATTGGGCAAGTTTTTTTTTTTTTTCTTCTCTTTTAAAGACACGAATCGCATAATCGACGCGTGTATTTTCTGTATACATACCTACGTGTTTATAATCGTACGGTATTAAAGGGGGTAACGCGAGTTCCTCA
The DNA here is from genome assembly GCA_963932425.1 of Athalia cordata. NCBI lineage: Eukaryota > Metazoa > Arthropoda > Insecta > Hymenoptera > Athaliidae > Athalia > Athalia cordata. The sequence continues at coordinate 7,975,300 of OZ010627.1, forward strand.
CCCGCGACGGTACAGATCGGGTCGAACAATCCGAACTAAGACGCGACTACTAAGATTATAAGACTAAGACGAAGACGAAGACGAGAATGACGACAACGACGAAGCCAAAAGATTTACGATCCTCATATTTACTCGTCTGAATTCACGAGTGCAACTCATACCACCACACTTAAAACTTTTACACCACTGCACAGTCGCTTATTCGCCGCGCTTGCATGCATTGCACGTTACATATATATGTGTGCTCGTCGTCTGCGGCGATGAGACAAACTACTACCACCACCAATTTACGAAACGTATATACGAATTAAACGCAGAAACAGGGAGTGAGAGAGGGAGAAGACAGACGAGAGAAGAGAGAAAAGAGGGTCTCGCGGTATCTGGCCTAAGTGCAATATGAGATCTATTAATATTCGGTGCACGCAGGTTCGGTGCGAAGACCGCAGGGAACGCGACAACTTCGGACAAAAATTTATTCCAAATTAAACGGTCGATCAAAAATTGTATCAATTATTAAGTAATTTTCCACTGTATTGTATCGTTTGAATTGAAATTCAAAAAAAAAATGTTTCCTCCCCTTCTTCAATTTATACCCACCCGGTATGCATTTATATCCGAGATGCGAATGTGAAACCAAAAAAAAAAAATGAAAAATTTTCTTCCCCGGGACATATAATTTGCGGTACGCTCTGTATATAGCTCTATTTTTTGAAAGAAAAAAAAAAAAAAAGAAAAATTAGTATCTGTCATAGATTTATATCGTTAATATAACGCAGAACAAAAACGCTCTTCCCTATATCGTTTTATACTGTCCTTAATAAGATCTATCTAGATTCTAGATTCGTACGAACTGATCCTGCTGCACGCACGTGCAGTACAGTACGTACATATATATCACGCATCTACCTATATATGTATATATACATACATTACATGCGTACATAACCAGCATGTACATACGTACGTGTCATGTAAAATCTGACTGTCAACCGCAACTTGTATTAGCAACCATGTACTGCAATGTGCCACTGCAGTCATGCACAGTACATATGTACTTAAGTATGTGTATATTTTTATTAATTGATTTTTTTTCTGGGGTCTACATTATATAGGATAGGTTTTTCCAAACTCCGAGATTGGGAGGAGCTTAATTTGGCATTTATGTTTTTTCGCATGCTTCCCATTTTTCTTATACGCGGCGCGTTGACTGGGTGAGAAAACCAAATGAGACTCCTCCCGTTCTCAGAGTTTTGAATGACTCACCCTATACATATATGGAGCGTGAGAAAAAAGTCAGCGATTATAATATTAATTTTAATTACCTATAATATTTTTAATATAATCTTGTTATTCATTTCTTTTTTTTTCATTCGTATCTTACATGTACATCTTTATTATATACGGGATTATTGCACTATAGCCTATAACGTTGATGAGTCTGTTAAAATATATATACTATAAATATAGGTATATACACATGTATAGAAAATTAGCAAGTTTAACAGTCGACGGCGATAAATTACTACCTGCTGTTTTTCTCGGTAGTTTCTGATTACATTAAAACTGATATTCAACTGTCTAAAGAATGATATATATATATCACATCTCATATACATATGTATAGATAGATGTACACGACCTGCTGAAATCACGCTTTCCTTTTTATTTATTTATTTATTTATTTTTTGCTAAAATTTTCATAGAGAATATTAAAAAAGAAAGAAAATTAATTAACGAATCATCCGATGAATTATTTCCCTACATAATTGCACTCGGATTTAATTAATACCTATACACATCTATCCATAGTATGTTCGTTTAATTTTTCTAAATTTTCTTCGTAATTTTCAATTTATACATAAATAATATAGAAGACAATTCTATAAATGCACGTTGTACGGATAAATATGGAATAATATTATATTGAGACATTTCTCAAAGGGGCGAGGCAGGGCTATAAGGTGCTCTGCACTTTCTTCTATTGATCTCTTATTCTCTGATTCTTATACGCGATTTGTACCTGAACTTCTCTTTTTACCGTCTCAACTTTCTTTCCTTTTTTTTCTTTACTTTTTTACTTTTTTGCTTTTTTCTTTTTTTCTTTAGTTTTGCACCGCCCGCAGAGACTCCCTCTGTAATATACGTATAGGTGTGTTATACCGTACCTGTATATACTTATGTATTTTATACAGTGTGTATATGGGGAGACGACCCGCGACGGTCTATGTATATTACATATATACATATATATACGTATTGCTATGTAATACTACATAAACCCCATCAATTCCGATATCGCGTGTTATTAGCTGTTCGTAAGATACTATAGTCGCGCGCAGTCTCTTTTTTTTTCAAATTTTTCTTCCAATTCCTTTTCTTTTTCATCTCTTCTTTTGCCACTTTTTCTCGTTCATTTTTTTCCTCTTCTTCTATTCTATCTAACTTTGACTATTTCTCGCTTCTATAATTATACTATATGTAACCCTGTAAAAATAGCCGTAGCTATTCTCATTCCGAAACTAAGGGCTTCATCGATTTTCGAGGGCAAAAAACAAAAACCAAAAAAGAAAAAAGAAAGGAAGAAAAATAATACAATCGTTATTTGTTCTTTTTTTTCTAATGCGGATTCTTCGTCTTATCGAAATTTCTAAACCGGAAAGAACAAATTCAATATAACTGAATACCTGCAGCACCCATCGATAGATGGATGAAAAAAATTTCGTTCGAAGTTAGAAATTAAATTTTTGTTTTCCGTTACAATAACGCCCTCATAATTATGATAAATTGAAGAGCATATATGATACATACATATGATATTATCGCGTGTCTATGTACATAAATATATTGACGTGATATTGTATAATAATAGCGACAAACATTTATACGACCTTTTGGAATTTGTCAAGTCAAAAGATCGTATTATATATTATAATTTTTCTCTGATTAATTCTTACGCTATATAAACACTATACATATATTTGTACATATGTACATACGCGATAAACGTTATACGCATTATTATATAGGTGTAGAAAATGTGTATGTCGTCAAAATAGTTATGAAATTTAGAAAAAAAAAACAATTGAAGGTCGTAATTTATGTGTACCAACAATCATGCGACCTGTTATACATGACATTAAGGGATAAAACAAGGACGAATTTTTTCAATAAAATTAAGTAAAATTACTATACATGTAACGCTATAAAAGTATAATATTAGAAAAGGTCATTCGTAAAAGAGATTTAATAATTAATACGACTTTTGAAAAAGCGTTATCTACGCATGATGAAAAAATATCAAAAAAATTCATGTATATATAGATATGTGCCGGCGCTAGTTAAAAATTGATAATTGATCAATTAAAAAGCACGATATAAGAGCGGCTGCATTCGATCTTATATATAAATCGTTATCACTTAAGAATTCGAAACAAATTTTTTCTAATGGCGTTATTATACAGAAAACTTTGCGCTTCGAAATTTGTAATTTTTTTTACAGATTACGATCTGTCACCTTAATCGCTCATTTTCTCACGTGGAACTAAAATTTTTGGCGCCCGCTACCTACCTTAATTTGATTTTTAACGACCGGTCCGGTATCACATACATTTTTTGAAAGAAAAAAAACAAGGAACAAAAAAAAAAGAAGGATCTACGAATAAGTTCAAGTTCTATGTCCGATCGTTGTATGCATTAATTATATGGTTGTTTTTTCGAAATTTTTTCTATGTTATACATACGTATGTATGTGATAAGATATTCTACGTATATATGTAATTGCACCGGGTATATTAGCGGCGTTTTAATTCGTACCGCGGGTGCACAGGACAAGGTTTTAAACACGCGTCATCTAAAATAAGTTAAAAGTCAACCGCGGTTGAGTCCTTAGGGAATGCAGCGCGTTGCGGTGTAGGTATTATAAGGCGGTATAAAAAGTAGAAAGAATTCGATCGCACGATGCGTGCGGGTCACGGTTTTCATACCTTCTTCGCGATGCCTACCTGCGGCGCACCGTGGCTGCCGGTATACGCGTATTATACCTCTAATAACCGAGCGGTAATCTCGTTCGAAACAAACGAATATTATCTGTAGACGATGATATTTTACCATCCTTGCGATTCCCACATGATCAAAGAATTATTAGAGAGCATAACGTGCGCAGATAGAAAATTATGAAAAAATCAAGTTATCCGAATCACTGCATTTATAATTAATGCGATTAATAAATCGATCTTCCTTTTTGTTCCAAGTTTCAAAATTGCATGGACGATTTATCGTAGATATATAAAATGGTGCAGTGTATTATGTCGAGTAAAATTTACGAAATCATAAATAAATATGTGAGTAAATGTCCCGTGTATGTACAGTGAATGTGGGTACATATATAGGTATATAATGCAGGGAAGGTTGTTGCGCTGCGCAGTGTTGTAGCAATTACTTGGTAACGCGCCCTTATCTTATCTCGTTCGTTCAACTGTCAAAAGTACGCGGTGTATATATTCGAATACTATTAAACGTTGCAACGAGAAGAAATAACGCTGCAGCGGCAGTGGTGAACTGCACAGTCGAATGCAACGCGCGGTGCAACAGCGTACGACGCTGGCCGCTGCAGAACGGTAGCTAAATGCCGGAGGAGAACGACGCGATCGTGTATAATAAGCGTCTATAAATAAACAAATATATATACATGCACATTTATTTTCGTCTATATAAAAATATATAAATGAATAACAAAAGAGGGAAAAAAAGAACAGTACAAACTTTATATATACGTAGGTGTATATTATATCGCAATATATTGTACATAAGGTTTCTCAATCCGCGAACGCGCGCGCGCATCGTGCAGATTTGTTAATAATAATATGCGCGATATTATATCTATTTTGTGCCGCACATTTTTCATTTATACAAAATAAAGACTGAAATTGAAATTTGACGAAACAAAAAACAAAAATTATTTTTTAACGCTTATTATGTATTGTTCAATTTCTTCTTCCATTCTTCTTCGTTTTTATTTTCATTTTGCTTTTCTTTTTTACTTCGACGCAAACGATCTTGACGACGACGACGATGATGGTAATTACGACGTGTTTAACGCCTGCAACGTTTTATCAGCCGAGAAACGAAAATTATATGGTTTTTCTTTTTCTGTGTAAAATAGCTGTATAAAATAAATTTTACACTGAGAGTTATTCTCTGTATTATATGTTGTTAAATAGACGATCGAACTTGTTGTACAGAAGATTAAATTACCACCGAATTTTACTGAGAAAAGATTTTCAAGTTTGGAAAGAAAATTTCTAATGATTTTTTTTTTTTGAAAGGATCAATTAATAAAAGAGAATCATCTCGTGCAGATCGTTGATTTTCATTCGCTTAAAAACAATTAACGTTTTCTTGATACGTAATTATTTTGAAAAAATAAATAAGAAATAAATAAATTCGATCATTGCAAATATATATAAGTGCAGCATATTGTGATGTACTTATTCTTAATTGCAATTTCGGAGTATATTATATATATATACGTAAGTAAATTAATTAAACGCACATCCAGACGCATCTCTAGAAAATAATTCACTATATAGCTGCGCGCTTTAATTAAAATCTTTAATTGCGTAAAATCCAAATGGTCTAGACTGTATATACCTACACTGTTAAAAATTTCTATGGTGAATTTACTAAATTGTGTTGGAAGTTTTATTCAGATACCGTTCAGTAAATTTACTTTACCATGTACAAGTAATATTTAAATACACAACTTTTGAATTCACTTTTCATTTTAGTGAAATTACCAAACATCGATGCAGCAAATTCAGTAAATTAAAGAGCATTTTTCAATTCTTGATTAGCGAATTCGAAACAAAAATGTATTGTAATTTTGGTGGCAGTCTATCAAAATTACTACACCGGTTGAGTGACTTTCTTGAAAACGTATATTAACAATTCACAATTAACAAAAACCATTAAAAAATACATCAGCAACGATTTTTTCAGAATTTTCATGGGGTTTTTCGACGAGTTAATCGCTTATAGATCATATATATGAGATGAAAAACGCTTTTCGAATTGTATCCAAATTGTCCTACCCGAGATACGAACCGTCGTCGTCGTTCGAATTACTAATCGCACGCCCTACCTATTACGCCAAGCTACCTTAGAAAAGATGTTAATGTTATGTGGTTTATAATACGACAAATGTTCGATTTCGTCGAAAGAGTTAACTGATAAAAGCCCACCAATTCGATAAATTCAGAATTTTTTCGATCAACACAATTAATTAATAATTAATCCAGAAGTGTATTCCCTACACAATAATAGTAAATTTCAAAAACCCTTCAGTAATTTTAGTAGCAGTTATGTGAAATTCCTAAATGTATGGCGAAATTGAAATTCACCAACGTTATTTTAGTATTTGGTTCCAGAAAATTATGAATGAAAAAGCAAAATTAAAAGCCATGTGTAGCAATCCATTTTGCTACACTAAATTTCTTTATTCCATGGACTGTAACCGAATTTTCGTGGACATATAATCGGTAAATTTCCCACAAAGTTTAGCGAAATCCAAATATTATGTAGCGAAATCACAAATTTTTTCATTGTTACTGTACAGTTTAGTAAATTTAAAATACGCTTTTGTATTTTCTTATCCAATTCAGTAGAATTACAAAAAATTATTGCAAATTTGAGAAAAATGCACAGTAAATCCACTTTTCTCTGTCGAATTTGTAATTTTACAAAACTTTCGTGTAGCAAATGTATAGTGAATTCGCAAACATTTTTAACAGTGTACGTTGAAACTTATATAGATCTTAAATTTATTTTACAACTCTGCACGTATAACCGCTCTATAGCAATTTTCAACTTATATAGTTCTACATAAGTCGCTTCGCTATTTTCTCCCAATGATTAGTAAAATTTTGCTATAAGATATCATGTGAAAAAAAGAACATACAACAAATAACAATAATTACTTTCACTATAACCTTTCGAACTGCACCTTCTATTACGAATTGTAATTCAATAAAAAATGATAATTACAATAAATCAAGAGATTTTTCATTCTCTATGTTATATTTTACCGGAGCACGCTGCGGATACCTATAGAACCGTACAGATGGAGCGTAGTAGTTCTATCCGTCGGACAGTGTCCAGAGTTTAAATATATCCCCATATACAAAATCGGGATCCGTTTCAAAGTGTGTAAGAAAAAAATTAACTATTACAGTCATGAGAATCGCATAAGAATTTTCAGTGTAAGTTATTTAATAAATTCTGCGCTCGATATATATTATAATTATTACATAATAATTATTCCTAATTCGATTGAATTTTTCTCATATTTCATTGCGGTTATTGAAAATCTATAGCCAATGGTCGTGAGATGGCTGCTCGTACTGTGCGGTACGAGGAAGAAGAATGAAATATCAATTTTTGCACTTACGAATTTGTTCTCTTTTGTCAACGAGGGGCCTTGGTTCGGCGTTTTGAAGAGGACCCCTTACGAGAAGTTCTTCTTCGAGTTGGGCTCGGCTGGGTCGGGCCTGCTTCCGCCTCGCCGACATAATACCTATTGGTATTTTCCAAATCTCCGCTCCTCTTTTCTTTTTTTTTTTTCGTTTTTTATCCGTTTTTAATGGATTTTATTCTAATTTATTATTAAACTAATTTATCCTCTTTATATCTTCTGCACTTATCTCATGAGATATATATATTATATCCGCACTATACAAATTACCCGCGCACTTGTCATGATATTTCCTTTACATATATATATATAATATATATAGTAAAATTTTTATTAAATAAAACAGTTTTACTTTCTATTTTTTTTTTATTCTTATCTCCCGCACAATTACAATTATAGATTATTAATCTTATTACATAATAATTTGTTTTATCGCTCCTTTTTTTATTGTTTTATTTTATTTTAATTTATATTTTCTTTAATTATTATGGTTTTCCTTTTTTTTCTTTCTTATTAAGCACTTTTTTGCACTACCCCGTCTTTTTTTTTTGTTAATTTAGTTTTTTAATTTTGTAATTATGTTTTTCTTTTCTTTTGCAGCTGTTGCTTTGTATATTATTTATTTTCGGTTCGATTCGATTATTATTGTCGCAGAATTCTTTTTTTCAATTATTCTTTCATATATAGTTTTACATTCATTATACACGCACGTAATTGAAGTCTTCGAATTTTTTCATCGTCGTCAACGGACCGATCACGTTTATACGCACAGTAAAATATTGTTCCGGCGACGATCGACTTTTTTTTCTCGTACCCACTTCATTAGGTTCAATTTTTAATTTTTTCTTTCTCCTTCTCTACAAGGGGGTGGATGAGATATTTTTCTTCTTCCTTCTTCGATCTCTTCGAAATTTACAACAATAATAATAATAATGATAATAATAACATTAATAACCACCGTATCACCTCGTCATTGTGTATAGGTATAACTACGTGTGACTGTAATTAACACGGTAGTTAAAAAAGTAAAATAAAATCGAAAAGAAATAAAACGAAGTTGAGAAAAAATTTATTATCGTTCTTCGATTACAACCACCCTTATTATTGTTGATAATAATAATAATTGTTATCGTTATTATCGCTTATAGTTTTAAATTTGTTTTCAGGGAGTCGATACTCCCCATATGAAATAATCCAGTTTCTTCGATAATATAATTCCATTCGTCGTTTATAAATGTTATTAATATTTTCTTCTTCATATATAATCGTATAATTATATCTTCCATATACATGCGAGCGTTATTTATATAATTTTGCTCGTTCAGTTTTTTGATGTGTTGTCTTTTTGTTTCTTCTTTTTACGGGGTTTTTTTTATGTTTCTTATTCTTATTCTTCTTCTCGATATAAATTCACTAGTAATACTATACGTGTATATACAGTATACTGCAGCATCAGCAGTCACACGAATAAATTAACGTCTACCGATGATGCGATGTTAATGACGATGATGACAACGAATATATTATCAACAATCCATCTTCTGCTGCACACCAATCCGGCAATATTTTTATTTTTAAACAAATGTGTGTACTGTTTTATTCGAATAATATTTACTTACACATACTACGTATAATATACATGTATTAATTATCGTTTTTATTCAATTATTTTTAATCCTTTTTTTTTTCTCTTCTCTTCTCTTCTCTTCAAATTCTTTCACCGGTCGTTGCACTTTATAATATTATATATATATAGGTACTCTTCGAACAAACACAATTTATTTTTCGATCGTTATTATATATTGTAATTAACGTGTCCTGATCCCACCTCTTCACTTATATCGTTATCATCATTATTATTTGTTTACTAGGATTTAAACGACGACGAAGATTAGGACTCTTTAAATCATCCCACAATGCGATGAGTTCGAACGATTCTTCTAGGATCGAACCGTAGGAAATGGATGAAGCAAAAAAAAAAAAAAAACGATAAATTTTATCACACCTTACGATGCACTTGATTTATATATATCGAGACGGAGGATGCAGTGTAATAAAATAATTCGAATCCCACCGATAAATTCTACCTATACATACATACGTATGTAAGATGTGAATATAATGTTAATGAATCTTATAAATCCGCAATTAGTTCGTTCTAATGATGATCATCATCATCAGTAGCAACAGCAGCAGAAGGTTTATATTCATATTAAATTTTTTATATAACGCATGTATAATGATTTACACATCACATATAGAATACATGCATATATATGTATATACACACCGTATACGTATATATATAAACTTTTATTGTTGAATTAAAAATTGTCGTTTGGTTTTTTTTCTATTCTTTGTTTTATACACATATACATTTAATTCACGTATATATATATGTATGTTTGATTAATAATAATATTATTTTATTATATTGTTTCTCTTCACGTATGTATAATATTATTATTATGCACGAATTTATTGTTATCGTCGATATTAATTAAATGACAATGACGACGAGGACCACGATGACGATGACGATGTGATAATGATAACAATATCGATGACGTTCTTATCGTTTATAATAATAATAATAATCACGTACAATCCGTACAATTATAATAAATCGACTACTCTCAACACTCTCACTACGTTTACAGTTCATGGCTGGACACACCAGGTCGTTGTTATAGCGGTCCAGTGGTTGTCACACGAGAGACGATTTAGGGCCGACTAAGACGTACCTCGTGGGAGAGAGGGCGAGAGGGGAATTTTACACCGAGGGGGATTTACGGAGGAGTAGAAGGGGAGGTGGGAAAAAGTGGGGAGAAAGAGGGCGAAACGTCCGACAGGGAAAAAAAGGAGAAACGAGCGAGGAGGGGAGGCGGTACAGCAGGTGGGTGGTAGCTGCTCCTGGACCGGCCCCGTTGCGCGTACCACCTTCCCAACCCGTAGAGGGCGTATTTTATTATATTATTCACCCCCGTAAAACAGACACCAACGATCCACGCGTGTGTATGGAGTACCCTAGATTTTTCATTTATTCTTTCATTTTTCTTTTATTTTTTAATACGTTTTTTAACAAGTTTTTCTAGCCTTCTTCTCGAGTGTGCATATGTGTGTTGTTCTTTTGCTGTCTTTTTTTTTTTTTTACTCTCGTATTTAAATCGTCAATTTACGTTACAGTAAAAAAACCATGTGCAATAAATATTCAACAATCATATTCGTATAAAATTTATCCTTTTTTGATAATACACGATTTTGATTTTGTTCGTTCTGTGGTATTTTTCTTTTTTCTTCTCATGTGATATTATATCTCAAATTCTCTCGAATTTTATTGAAGTAATTCTTTTTTTTTTCTCTCAAAATGAAGAAAAAAGAAATAAAATCAATTCGGTGAAATAAATAATAATAACAATCGTACAATTCTTTGGATACCAATGAAACGAGAGAACGTAGAAAAAAAAGAATTGAAGAAAGAAAAAAAAAATCAAAAATCAAGTTTTTTTAATTTTTTTGTGTATTTTCTAATCAATCGATATATGCGTATAAAGTAATCGTTTACTTATTTATTATCGCTTATTATTGTTATTATTATTATTATTATTACTATTTAATGATATTGTTGTTGTTTTATTAATATCGAATGTTGATTATTAATTATTGATATTATTACTATTATGATTATTATAATTTTTTTTTTTTTTGTTTTCACGTTTCGTATGGCGGGGAAACCGCAATATATTGTGGGAACTGTAATATAAGTATATAATAAGCGAGTTTTCAAGCAACGATGCCTCGACGTTGAGGCTCGGCTCGGCCGAACAACGAACGGACCAGGTCTGGGCTGATGTTGGAAGGCCTCTCCCCACTCCTTCGAGATATACTATAGGTAGTAGGGATGAGATTCTGAACTGAAGGTGCGCGCGCTCTACTCCCACCAGCAAAATATTTACCCCCACTATATTATGTTGTACCGAAATCCCCTCCTTTTCTGATTATTATCATCATACTTTTGTACAGTATATATCGTGGAGCCTCCCTTCCGGAATATATAGTAACACCCTTAAAGGTTGCGCACTCTCGTCGTCTATGACGATTGGGTTTTTTACTTTTTTTCTTTTTTTTTTCTTTCAATCTTCATCCATTCAAGTTTTTAGTCATTGCCTCACGGTTCCTCAGGGGCTCTTTTTTTTTTACTCTGTCATATGAAGAAAATTATGCACTTGATTAAAGAAAATGTAATTGTCATAGGATATAAGTTTCCTCAAATATCTTTTCATCCCTATTTATGGGTTGAAATGTAGACAATTTTACGAAGCTGTCACGAGCCTCACGAGGGCCTTGCCCTCGACTTTGCCCGATTATACTTTTCTTTTTCGGCTGAATGACCACGAAAACGTGACGACGATATGAGTATATGTAGTAGAAGATGTTTTTTCGTAAAAGAATCCACTTGGTCGTTTAGTTTCTATACGTGTGAAAGCACATGTGTGTAATACGTTGACATTTATGGACGTGTGTATGTAAATGTGCATGTGTATATATAGAGGGATATAAACGCGTGAACGAAAACGTGAACGCGTGAACGAGATGATGAGAAGAGAACTAGAGACGGTGTCGAGGTTAACCGCAAACCGCGAGAAGCGACGCGACGCCTATATCGCGATGCCGACGTCCTTTGAAGAGCATATAGCGTTTGTAAAGCAGTTTCAACTGCGGCAAGGAGAATATAGTAGATAGAAAGAAAGAAAGAAAGAAAGAAAGAATGAAGAATATCGCGTCTACCTTATACTACACATTGCACCGCGTAAACGCCCTCTCCGTCTTACTCCCACCTACGTTTACTATATCCCTCCCCCTATACTATACTCCCCCGACACCCTCTCATCTTAGGTACTCTTTCTCTATATTCTCCAAGCTTCACCGCCTCGTTCCGATTTTCTTCCTCTACTCCGAGCGAGGCGCGGGCGTGTCTTTTCTCTTCGGACGAGGTAGATGGTCCCGCCCCTCTTATACATTATATTACAAATACTATACATATATGATATAAATATATACATACCACACATAACTATCATACACGCTACGCCGCCTGGACTCTATGAATTCCTAGATCTTACGAAGCTCCAATTTTAATGCGGGGCACATTGAGAACCGCTCAAAAAAAAGTGCATTTTTTTTTCCTCTTCCAGATTTTCAGGATAATCGTCATGTGCATATAGTTAAATAACTCGTTATCATTTTTTTTTTTGTTTCGACAGAAATTACATTGACAATGAGACCGGTTGAAAAAAAATCCCAAGCACGACTTTTGATTTTTTAATATTTCTTCACCAGATCTTCGGATCGGGGTTCGTCGACTTTAGATTTTCTGGGTAAGAAGAGGAATCGGTAAAAAAGTGTTGAACCGAAAAATCCTGAAGTCTTTTTATCCTGATCAGAAAATTGATGCACATATTATCACATCATATGTATAATATATCGTGTGTTCGAATAGTTTCCGAAGTTTTAATTGGTGAAAAAAAAGAAAAAAAAAAATGTCCGAACGTTCATAACCCTTATGAGAGAGGAACTGCATGTATAGAAACACGCCTGGCTATACAATGAGGTGATATTCTAAGAGACAGTTTTTTTTTTTTTTTCTTTCAAGTTTTATCTTTTTTATACCAACAGGATCGTAGCAGCAGGTGAACTTGGTAGGACGCCCACTTCCTCGGATTACCAGTGTAACAGCGCGAGCTGTTATCGTATACCTTATAAACGAAGCGTACCTTTCCTAGTTCCATAGATCCATCAAGATGTCTTTTATTTTTTGAATTTTTTTTTCGTCCATTCCACTTCCTATTTTCTTTTCTTTCAAACTCTTATTAGCACATCTTCCGAAGTGCGGCAGTTGCGCTGCTGGTATCCCCCCGCGCTTACATCCGTATGAAGTGTGCTGCAGGTTGAACTTCTCGGTTCGAGAAGGAACTGGTAATACTATTCGAACCATCAGGAACGAGCTTCCAGTAACACTGTAGGTACTAACTGCTTACCGCTACATACGCAAGCTGCACACTGTATAAAAATCACTTTATGGCATTGGAATTGATTCAACTTACTTACTTCACTTACTTATTTACTCGCTCACTTCACGCAGCTATATAGCTACACGCATACAGTTGAAAAAGTCACGTGGAAAACATAATCGCAGGTGCAGAAAAGTGGTCAACTACATATTATACTGTTTGTATTTTAACCTGATCTTTATTATACTCGATCCAAGCATTAACCTGCGGAAGGCGTACCACCGGTATAAATACGTCAGCTGGTTTTAACAAATCCGCAAAAGGTTTGTCGCGCGTTGTTGTTATACACATAGTTACAATTACAGGTATATAGAGATAGGTATGTATGTATGCGTGTATATAAAACACCATTTACTTTAGATATACTATACATAGAAGTCGGAAAAACAGGTGGGCATCTACCTGCAGCAGCAGTAGTTCTCTCAACAGTGAATGGGAGTGGGGCGAGGCTCGAACCGACCGCGATGAATGAACGTGCAGGAAGCCTCGCTTATTCCTGTCCTCACGTGGTTTCAGGTTAAGGTATGTGAGTATATATACACGTATATATACATGGTCTAGGTATAGGTAATGGGAATTATATAAGGATCGTTTCGCAGGACTTAGTAGATCTTTTACTTTTTTGCTTTTTCACAGAAATTGCTTTAGATCTCGAAGACTTTGACCTTTATCTCCTGCGGCTAGGACGACCTCTGCCCTTGTTTCCATCGAGGGTAGAAGAGGAAGAAAAAAAAGAAGATATCCTTGGTAGAAGGTGTAACGTAATGTACGTATTTTACCTATCAGAATCGACTCTGTGATCCTTTTTTCACCGTAATTATACCGGATATGTTCCACGGGTATGTGTACGTGTGCCCGATGAAGTTGGCTGCAGAAAAAATATTCGATGCAGGTTCGGGTAATTGGTACACGACCGGTGATTCTGATTATATACCTCTTTCCAGTCTTTATTCTATACGTGAAAAAACAGAAGATGTTCACTCAAACCTCGCAATGCGAAGAAAAACTAGCTTAATTGTATGAAAAATCATCGAACAACGTGAATTTGCAGAAAAAAAATTCATGTTCGATCGACATGACTTTCGTGAATTGATTTATCAGGTGTCGACGAGTCGTTTGACACCCTTCAACAATGGATCAATAAGAAAAGAAGGAATATCACATCTCTTTATCTATCAAACACTTTAACAAAAATCGTGGTCAAAGGAGTAACTGATTTCTTTTAAATCACAAAAAAGCGCTACAGCCATCGCGTTACTAGAAGCGCCGAGTTGCGCGAGACTTAAAGCTCACATGGGAAAATTTGGATAGCGAGAAAGTCTGGTGAATTACGCGCCCCGCGATGGTAGAAATAGAAACCAACTCGGGTGCGCGCCTTTAAGTTGAATTCGCAGCTACGTTTTCTATTATATCTCAGAACCGAATGATCGGATTTTAATTAATGAACTTGGTTTTGAAAAAGGTACTTCTTTGAGTTAATTAGGTGAATCTTAATGGGTGCAATATAATCTGAAGAAGATTAAAAAAAAGAAATAATTAGGGATGAAAAAAGTGGGTTTCTCTTGAGGTTTACATTTTCCTCATGTTTTTTTCTCGGAGAATGGTTTATCGTTTTGCCGTTGTAATAATTTTAGGGTAGGTATGGATCGTAACAACGTAACAGGTAAAAAGGAAGGGTGTGTATAGCGCGGGTTGCCAAAAAGGTTAGAGTCTAAACTGTATATACCGCGTTGGTCGAAGGAGAATAAGAATAAGAATAAGTAGAAGAAGAAGTGGAGGTGGGTCGTTCGGTTCATCCGTCGGTCGGTCGGTGGTCTTGGTCTATTGTGTAGGTGAAGCGCCGGCGCCAGGTTTGACACCTGCATTTTCTTCCTTATATACTTGCCGTTCTTCTTTTCTCTTTCGCCGCTGGCCGAAGCTACAACTTGCCACCTCCGCGTCTTATATATAGTTTCTTTTTATCTTTCTTTCTCTCTCTATCCCTATCCCCGTATCTTTATCTTTTTCTACATACCTATATACTTCTGCGTTTAACAGCGGGGGTTTCTTCTTCCGAAGAATGAAGAAGCGAAGAAGAAGAAGAAGAAGAAGAAGGAGCGAGTGGCTGCCGTGAGTTTCAGCACCACAAAATTCTGTTCAGTGATCTATACTGATTCTCTTCGTATTAGCGCTATATAGGTATTATACTATGTATACGGTGTTCTTTTTCTCCAGAGATATATCCTCGTCTCTCTTTTCTCTTTCACTTTTTATTCGCCTCACTCTCGTTCTCAGTTCCCAGCACAGTACCTACAACACGGTACGGTACAGTACGGCGGAGCACAGCAGGCTTTCACGACCCACCCTAACCTTTCGTTTGTAAATCGAGGCTCGAAAAGTCGCCGCTTCTCTTGCAGTTCAACATCATTGCTATGAGAGAACACGTACTCGGCAGGTGGTGTAAAAACTGAAGACAAAAAATCAAATAAATTGAACAAAAAATGTGTCGTAAGATTATGTACTACGGGAACAAAAAATTATTGAAAAATAAAAAAAATCCCCACACAGCTTCCGTGTACCAAAATTGATCTCCACAGAATCCCTGCAGACTCGATGTAATTTTTTATTTCCAAGGAAGATTGGGAAAAAAGAAAAAAGGAGACAAATCGCGGGGTAGAAAAAATTCTTAATTAAGACTTTTTTGTCTCAACTGATTCAAATCTAGGCGAATGGTAAAATTTGGAAGATCGGTGTAAAATAAAGTCCACGATCGCGTCAACTGAGGAATCGTGATGCAGTTTTTCGGGGTGAAAGTCTTGTACATATATTTTCTTCTCTCTTAGTTCTTTTTTCTTTTTTGGACGAATTTTGGTAGATATAGATTTGAACACGTATAGTACATACGCATATAATATAGGTATATGTTGAGGAATGCAGAATAGTTATCTCGGTTTAAAGCTTGCAACGGGAGGAACAGGAGGATCAGAGTATAAGAAATATCGTTTACCAAGTGTGATAAATTTTCGTTTGAATCAGATTTTATTGCAAGAAAATATCCCGCGAGTCGTTATGTATACATACCCACCAATGGAGGATGTGAAAAAAAAACGAGAAAAAAAGAAAAAAATTAAAAAGATAAAGAAAAAGAAAAGACGAATGAGAAATAAAAAATAAACAAAAAAGGAAGAGGATATAGAGAAGAAAGAGCGAAGGAGGATGACGAAGGAGGGGGCGTTCGATCGGTAGACCGCGATCAAAAGCTGCAGTCTGCAGGAGTAAGGAAGGTGACGAGAAACAGGTCCAAGTCTCGCCCGAAGCGCGGCCTGCAGACTATTTCGTGTTTTTCTACCATCTCCTCTCTGCCCCTGCAGTTGCAGTGCACCGTAGCCCAGGTTGCAGTCGCAGCTTCTGAGATGCTTCTGAATTTTTCCTTCCTTACTTTTGTTTTCTTTTTTTTCTCATTCTTTTTATATTTTTATATGCTATTTTGCTTCAGCTGCGGGTTTCTGCCCGCGCATCGCGGATGAATCCCTTGAGCGTTTCGAGTGCAGATCGGAAGGAGGCGATTGCCGCCCCCTAAAATCCTCTTCCCTTCTTTCTTTCTTTCTTTAACCTCCTCGCGGTTCCTATACGCGAAATTTATATACGTATCCCACCGAACAATTTCAACGGTCAAAACGTCGCGATCAACGATTTTACCACATCAGTTTCGATGATCGAAGGCGAAACGACGAACACTATAAACCAGCTCCATAGACGTCCAGATATATTTATATATATCTATACCTTATTCCCCATCTACCCGCATATGCAGCAAAGTCTCCGAGCGGCGAACCCGAAATATATATTCTGAAGACTAACAATAAGAATTCGATCAAAACGAACGAACCTCATGAATACGTCATATCAATTCTTTGCTCGATCTCGAAACTCGCGTGCGATCGCGTCGGTAAAAAAGTTCGACGATTTTTCTTCGTTTTTCAATTTCTCAACGCTTTTTTTTTTTGTCTCTTTCTATTTTTGTTTTTCGAAACTGCAATTACTTGTAATGTATTCGTTGGATGAAAGAAAGGAAAAAAACGGACCAAAATTTGAGTTTCTTATTTTTTTAATCATTCACTTTTTTTTCAAACCCCGTACATTTACCATAATTGGATGTGATTGAATCTGAAGTTATATAACGCGTGGAGTTTGCTTTAGACATTAAAAACTTTCTAGGGTCTGTATAATTAGAGTTGAAGTAACTTCGAGTGTTATGTAGATGTATTTGTACCTATATAGGTATAGAAAAATTGAGGGGGTAAAATAATTTCCGACACGCACCTGCTGCACCCTTATAAATAGGGCATTATATTGTCTACACCTTTTGTCGAGTTATAATACATATAAATCAATATTAAGGTGCAATGGAAAATATTACACGTACACGCAACTTATACTTCCCTTCGGTATGGTAGTTTTCCTATAATACCTACATGCGCGAGGGTGCAGCGCTCGTAAGAAACAAGGAAAAAAAAAGGAGAAAAAAATTCTCCCTCTTTTCAGCAAGGAAGAGAATCCGAATCGATTAAACATAGATAGGCACGGTATGTAATAGGCATTATAGTACCCGCGAGACATTATGTAGTATATATCGGGGGAAGCCCCGCAACTTTGAACTAACTTTTCACGTAATTGATAATATTGTAAACGACTGTACAGGCGGCAGCTTGTTTTCCAGAACCTGCCCAATGATTCCTCTTGAAAAGACCGTTTATTACATAACACTGGTTATATGTCATCATATCTTTCATGCATAAATTTGTAGTTTTTCCTTTTTTTTTTTAACTAGCATCTACTGTACATCCTGGGCATCCAAAGTGTACTTTACTTTTACGCATGTATAAAATCTATAGAATGAAAAACGACTCTGTATAGAGTCGCGTGCCTCTTTCTCTCCCCTTTTTTCAAACCCTCCCTATATAGTTTCGTGCTTTTCCTACCACCACCAACGGCGCTCCCGGTCCCGCCGCTGCTGCTTTCTCTCCCACTTCAATTTCTCTCCCCTCGAGTCGGCAGACGCCAGCAGCTGTTAAGCCTCTCATAAGCACTCATAATATTATGATACATCATCCCTCTCCTCGACGCTTTTGCTACCTGTTGATCCCATGTAACACGCCCCCCGATTCCTGATACGCGCGGACCCAAAAAAAGAAGAACAAAAGAATAAAGTAATCAAAAAAACTCAAGAGATTTTTTACACCCTACAATCGCGATTCTAATTTTTCAAAGTCTTACAATTTTTATTTCTTAGGTAAAGTTTTTTGAAAAATTCCGCATCTTCCATGTGTAGAAGAAACCAAAACCAAAAAAAAAAAAACGATCCGCACGGTGTGTGAAGAATTTATTGAAAACTTTCCAAGAATTTTGAAAGAACAAAAAATTCATTTGATTTTTTGAACACTTTAGAAAATCACCGCGAGTAGTTGTACATATTTTTATATACGAGTACCTACGTATGTATGATACGCGTTGCTGGGACCGGATATAGGGGTGTCGTTAAATCGGACCTAATTGGTTTTCAAACGACATATCGAGCGTCTCGAGTTTAGACTGAGAGAAGAGAACTGGAACGTTCGTTCGTCTGCGCTGCTGGTGCACAGTGCGTTATAAATACGGTCTGAGTATATCTCAGCTCGGGTACGAGGACCGAATGCAAACCAGAGTATATACGTATACGTATACATGTATATATACAGGCGGAGGTTAATGCTGCTGGAAAAGAAACGTTTGGATTTAAGTATATTTCTTTTTTTTTCGTCTCCCTTTATAACCTACCCCCGCTTCTTTCCCTCGTACCCTCACCTGCTCGCATCTTCTTATAACCTATCGATAACGTGAAAAAAAATAAAATATATACACATACATATATGTATTGTATGTACGACGGTATAGGTATATGTGTATATTGAAAAGAATAGATATTCCCACGGGCTTTGTCGGGCGGTTCATTCTTCGTTTCTTTTTCTTTTTTTTAATTTTATCTTCTTCTTTTTTTAGTATTCTAATCTTAAAAGAAAAAGGGGCTTATAATAGGTGTGTATATTATATATCCTTACGCTATATCGGTATCTATACTCCAGGAATTCAAAGCTACTAAAATTCTAAACCATTTTTACCCAAGTATGTGGAAATTTGTGAAAGAATTATTATACCTGGGAAAAGTGTAGAAAGGATTTTGAATTTTTTTAAATATTTTATCGGCGGAATAAGGTGATCCTGGTTTTGGTTTTATCATTTCGATAGGGAACGTCTATTAAAAAGCGTGCGGCGTCCTGAAAATATTTCCACAGGATTATTCAACAAAGCCAAATCATTGTTTCAAGAAACCGATTCCGGAATTGATTTTTTCCTGTTCATCATTTCGGTTTTTTGAGGGTTACGACCATTATGGCTGTTCAGTCGTACCGCAGGACTGAAAAAGCTTGGATCACGCCCTCGCTGCTTCTCTTCCTTGCAGTTTCGAATATAATAAATAAAATAAGATAGATGAAAAAAAAGAAAAAAAATATCTGACTTTGCAGATGAGGGTGGGTAGTACGTATAATATGTGGGTATATACTATATGGTATATATAAAATATATGCATACGTACATAAATAAGAGTATATATAGTATAGGAGAAGAAGAGACGTGAGGTTGAATGTGGGGGTTTTCTCTTCTCTTCTCTTCTTCTCGTTGGTCCCCGCGTGCAACCGGGAGGATCGACTACGTTTGCAGGGTCGCCCGATCAGCGAATCTTGGTCGCATAAATTTGTTTTAATTGCCAGCGACGTTACATTTTGCTTTAATTATGCCGCATTATCTGGGAGGTAAATTAGGTAGGTCCTCTCCGCGCGCGATGCAGAAACCCGCAGTCCGCCGTTTCTGATCCCCTACATATATACCCGAGTCCTATATCTATATATCTATGTCTATAGACCTTATGCTACCAACTTCACATCTCATGACGCTGCTGATACCTTCTCTCCTCCTACGAAACCAACTCTGCACTCGATCCTACGATCTCTAAATCCTAACCCCCTAGCTCCGTTTATTTATTTCATTCTCATTTCAATTCTAGTCTCATTCCTTTCCAAACATTTTTTTATATCCGATCATTTGTTCCTCCTCCTTTCTGGTTCCTTAATTCATTTTCCTTATTTTTTATTTACACGGAAACAAGGATCATAATCATGTTTTTAAAGATTTTTTTGAATTATTAATTATTAACGATCGATCGATCGTGTAGATCTTGTAGCGTGGATCACGATTTTATGAGATTATAAGGAATGCGAGGTGTACAAATTGTTGATTGTTATGCAGATATTTAAGTTTTGGCAAGGCGAACTATCCCATGGGCAATGGGAATTTAAAGGGAGAAAATCGAGGCGTTTCATCGGGTATAGGAGTGTATGGGTTGTACGTGTATAAATACATGTACGTGTATATAATGCGGTATAGATCTACCTTTGGGATAGGATATTTTTTTCTCCTCTTTTTCCCTCCTGCGGGACTTTAGCCGGTGGATTCATGCAGTTGGTCCAACGCGCCCCTTATGCGCCCAATTCCCTGGTTCACCATACCAAACTATAAGGAGACCGTGTGACAATTTACTTGGCCGATCTTCTCGAACGAAACAAAACCAAGTTTCCTCAGTTCTTAGTCTTATTCTTATCCTCTTCCATCTTCTTCTTCTTCTTCTTCTTCTTCTTCTTCTTCTTCTTCTTATGGCTTATGGCTACGTTATTTATGCGGGGTCCGGCTAATAAACATATGACCGACCGTGTCCGCGCACACATTGAACTACATCAGTTTTATACGACGGGGTGGTAAGTATCAACTATGTGCACATATACATGTATACAATACATACCTATATACAAGCCTTGTTATATATAGAATAGAATTTACACAGACACAAATTATTTTATCCGTTCCTATTCTGCGGCGGGAGCATAGAAGGATCATTCTGATGCATTTTCTGCCGCTCGCTCGAACGTATCTGGATTAACAAAATGCGGAGCAAAACGTTGCGCGGATTTCGGTAAACCGAAAATTATCTCCTCAAGTTTATTAACAGCCTCCCATTAGCTGAGGTGATATTTCAGATCCCGAAGGCGGCTTTGATAACGACTGTAAAAAAGTAAAAAAGTGACCAGTTCAAAAATACCACACTTTGAATGAACGCGAAGAAAATCGTTGCGAAAAAAAAAAAGAAGGAATTTGCAAATCAATTAGTGAAAACGATCTTATCTATCATTCCGACATATATTATGTGCGGTGTAATTCCAATCTACGGAGGGATGAGATAAAAAAAATGTTCATCAAAAAATCCTCGCGGATGACGCGATATCGGCGATGAATCGTCACTTTTTTCTTTCTTTCGACCGCGCGGATTTGAGCACCCTTCCGTCTTTCCCCGGGGTGCAGTTGCAAGAAGAAGAAGAAGAAGAAGAAAAAGAAGAATAATAAGAAATCGAAGAAGAAGAAGAAGAAGAAGACGAAGAAGGGGAGGGGGAAAGGGGGCTGCAGTTTGTAAGAGCGACGCGACCGTGATGTCAACGAATATTTATTTAATTGGCTTGCGGCGACGCGACCGCGCGGGCGAATGCTCCGGGATCCTGAAGCAGGAGCAGGAGCAGCAGCAGAAGCAGCTTGTGTTATGCGGGGGCGATCGCGGAGCAGACGAAGAAAGAGCGAAAGATGGAAAGAGAAAAAGAATTATAAAGAGTCACGGAGGGTGAGGGTCGGGGGTCGGGGGTGGGGAAAAAAGAGAAAGAAAATATATACATAGAAAACGAGAGGAGAGGAAAAAGGACACTCACGATATACCTATAATATTCCCCATGGGAAAATACAACCATATAAATTCGCACAACCGCGTATAGCCACAAAACTGAATATATACTTTATCAGGACGCTTCGTACCTCTGCAGTTCTCTTCATCAAATTTCGCTATCGTCCTAATCCCGTGTGAAATAGAAAAAAAAAAGGGTAATGAAAATGAAAATTACAATGACGAAAAAGTGTTCGATTATATCTTGTGATTTTTTATCATCGATTTTTCAAGATCCTTTGAGGGAATTTTGAAGAATCTTTGAAAGATAGATTTTTTGTTTCGCGACAGCTGTCTGCAGATAGTTCAATTGAACTTGGTAAAAAGTGATCGGTTAAAATCGCGGTAGCCGTGAATTAAAGTTGAAAAGTTGCGGGAGAGGTAGAGCAAAATAGTGTAGTATCTGGACGGAGTTGGATATATTCGCGGCGGTGGTGAGGAGCAGCAGCAGCTCAGTTCAGCTCAGCTTGGACCGGCGGGAGTGATTTGTGAAGACGCTCCTGCGACCGTAATCACGTGAGATCTTTCGCTGTCGCGCGGGTTCTCTTAGCTCTATAACTGCTGCGAAGCTGCAGCAGCAGTAGCAAAAGGATCAGAAACAGAAGGAGGCATCGGCAGGTTGGGTAGGAGAAACTTTTGCTTTGGAGAATGAGACGGGGCCATTTGAGAATAGTGGTACCAAGGGGGACGAAAGGAACCCTTATTGTTATTATAAGGAGTGATGCGACCGCGTCCGCGTCCGCGAACGTTCCACTGGCATGTTTATGTCCTCAGATTCGAAGTGGCCTTGAGTGCACCTCTGACATCTCGCCTATACAGAAACCACCGCGCCGAGCAGAATCAGCTCAGAACAGCTCAGCTCAGCTCAGCTTCAACTCCGACTCGAACTCCAACTCTCGAACTCCTCTACTCATTCTTCTTATTCTTATATTCTTTGCCTTCGCATATTCTATCCTTTCACGTATTCTCGCGATATGCATCCCAACAAATCTCACGCAATAGATCCGACGATGATCGATCTCCCTAGTCTTCAATTTCTCTTTTTCCCTCTCTCTTCCAAATCAATTTTCAAAATTATTGTTCTCTTCCAATTTTAGGTGTTGACCAAAAAAAAACCTCTACGATTGGTCACGAAGAGCACATGAAAAAAATCATCCAATTCGTTTGCGAGCTTTGAAAATTTGGTTCTTTTTCCAAAAAATCCAAGACGAGCCTGACGACTCTCAACAAATAAAATCTTGAAAAAAAAGAGAACGTGAAAATAGAAACCTGAAGGACGTTTCCTCATATTTTCTTTCTCCCCTGTTACATCCTAATAACGGTAGCATAATCGAAGGCGTCGATAATCTGCGGGGCGTGAAATCGTTTGGCTTCCTATTAACTAATATAATAACTTTGTCGAGTCCCGTGTAGTCCAGGATAGCCTCTATAACATGTTATTATATTACAGTAAAGTTTCTAAGCAGCTCCGCCCCGTTAAGCTCCCCAGTTTGCCTCGAGGCCGTTCCGTAAGGTTCGGTAACGATGATGATAATTTACACGCTGAAAGCACATAAAACTAACCAAAGACAGACGTAGAAAATCTTCGTGTATACGTGTGTAGGAACATGTTATGTATCATAAAGAATCGTTTTCAGCTTCCTCTCCGCCCCCAAAAAATTTTTTCAACACACCCGGGGGCATCAACGCCACGCCCTGATCTGTCACCGAGTGCCTGCCAAGACCGTCGCGCTTTTTATTTTTTTTTACCTCGACTTAATTTTTTTTTCTCTTCGCTTTTTTTTTTTATTACAAACCAGGTCCCACCCACGCTATAACCGCCTCTTTCTTCGAACACCCCGAAACACAAAACTACAATACCGACGATGGCGAACAAACGGAACGCACGTGTCACGACGTCATAAACACACCCTTATAGAAACTTCGTTCCCTAATTTCTCCATTTATTGTATATTAATAAACATTTTTTCGGTATCCATTTATTAATTAAAATTACATCTGTTTTATTTATTTATTTTCTCTTCATCCGTTTCAATCTCGTTATAATTGTATGTATAGCGTGGGATGAATAAAGAGAAGGAAAACCAAAAAAAAAAAATTAACAAATGAAAAGAAATAATTAAAACATCGCCAAGGCCTGTGTAAAATAAAGACGACAAAAAGAAATGAAATAAGACAAAAAAAAAGAGATAATAATAATAATAATAATCATATATGTGTTGCATTTATGCGGCTAGTAGGAGGATCATGTCTGTACTTGCCAAGCGATATGTATAGCTATATACGTGTATATAGATATGTATGTACGTAGCCAATAGGCATTTGTATATCGAGAAGATAGCGAAGGATTAATTAGAGTTATCGGGGTATCTCTTCGCGTCATTAGCGACTGTCTCTGGTCCTGCAGTTGTTGGATATCGTATGCAACCTCCGAGGATGTATATATACGTATATGTATATATATAAAATACGTATAATGTATGTATGGCAAAACCATAGCATGTGCACATTATCATATATATATGTACGTGTATCGTATGTACGACCCGTTGAAACCAAAAAAAAAAAAATCAAAAAAATACCTTTACAAAAAATTCTGTATCGACAACTCGTCGCTTTTCTATATACGGGTTCGATAATTTGTCAAAAACTTTGACGTTCCCAAGAAAAGAAAAAATTTCGACACAGTTATTATATACCTAGGTATAGTTTTTTATTCATCTCCAGATTCAAAATTTTATCGACGACAATGAATTATGTACTATACTCGAATAATTGAAAGGATCATGATTTGAAATGGAAGGAGAGAAAAGATTGAAGAAAATAAGGAGAGAATTAAAGAATATAAGCTCAACATTTTCAAAGTTCAGTGACAAAATATTATATCGTACTGTACATCACACACCCGGTGTATAAACGCATGAGAGATGAAATGGTTGTGGAGTAAGAAGATTACCATAGACACGACCGTTGTTGCGTCCTGGATTATAAACATAATTAAAAATAACAAGGTTCGCGCCATACGACGCGTTCATCGTTCCTCTATATACCTACGTGTATAAGAGTGTCCCGGTTTTCGGTCCATACGATCGCAGGAGTATAAAAGTAGACGCTCCCGGTGGTCCTTCGGGAGTCGGGGATGACCGGAGCTCCTCGCAGTAAGGAAAGAAATTTTAATTTTTTTTTTCTTTCATTCAAAATTGAAGAGGACAATATCAAAAATGGAGTTACAAAGTCTTGTGTGTATTTTGATGTTAGATAAACGCGAATTTTATCCTAATCATATCAAGACTCCAAAGATGTTGATATCATTTCTCTATTTTTTGATTTTTGGAATTTTCAATACCGAGTCTTTTTTCTCAGATCTAAATTCCTTAGGAATTCCTTTCTTTCGTCAAATCCGTGGATAGCTCGTACATGAGAAAAAGGAAGAAAAGAGAAATGATTGAACAGAAACAGATAAAAAAAAAGAAGAAAAAATGGAGACTAGATAAATAAAATAATTCCACCCCAGGGGAAAGGGGGCGATAATCGAGGTGTAGTAGTTATACGACTAGTTTTGTGGTACATAAAAATCTTGTTGCGTATATGGTCAATTAAATAGGATGTTTAAAAGTGATTTTTTCTACCGAGAAAGAATTGGAGAGAAATAAAAAAGAAAAGAAAGGGAAAAAGAAATAGAATGTATAAATGAAATGAAAAAACAAAGCGCGGTTTTAATATGTAAATTTTATTTTTCATCTGTAATATAACCGAGGTGAGTATAAAGGATAGAATATAGGAGAGGATAGCGGATAGCGTTTATATGGGAGCGGGTTTATCAAAAAGACGGTCAAATTATAAATATACCTATACGGTCAATGTCTCCGAAAAGAACCCCAATTTAGATTCTAATGAGCCTAATATTTCAGTTCCCCGCATCGCATAAAGATCATTATCGAAGACACTTTTTCCACGAAATTCCGAAACTTCGATAGCAATAGATAGGTATAATTGGAATAATGGGGGTTCCTAAGACACTGCAGCTCGCTCTCGTGCAGCTTAGAACGCATATTATCGGTATAGGATATAACCGTGAGGTCCATATGCACCGGGGGCTTTTAAATACATAAAACTGACTTTTCACCTGAAACAAATCTCACGAGTCCTTTACTTTTTTCCTATTTCCTTTCCCCGTTCTTCTAGTTCTCCTCAGAATCCCCACAACTATTTTTCTTTCCACCTTCTCATCTCGGCCGCCAAAACCAGTTCGGCAAAAACACCCCTACGTGGAATACCTTTTTCTTTTTTTTTTTATTTCGAAAAATATGACCAAGTTTTTGAATTTTTTTTTAGGTACTTCATTGTCCTGATTCTCATTTACCTTTTGCGAATCAAATTTTCGGTCGCTGTAGATCCATACTTTTCAAGTTTCGAAAATTTTAAGTTCGCGCAAAAGTAGTTGGTATAAATTTTTGGGTTCATAAAAAAAATGGGGTATTTCGTTTCGATGCTTGATTCGTCAAGCGAAAGGGGAGGTTCAAAATGATCCCCGATAATAATAAGGATAACAATTTGAGAATGTTAATAATTATTATTGTTATCAGAGAGTGCAGAGATGGCAAGGAGAGTTTCTCTCAGCACTTCTATATCTACAGGTAAAGACGCTCTTCGGTGTTTCCTGATTGGATCTTAGGATCCTGTGGGTAGGACCTGGCGAGTAAAAGAGTATGAAAAGAGGGAGAGATTCCGAGGGAGGTTGGGCCTGACCTATGAACCCGCGATCACCAGGTTCCAGGGGCCCCGCCGTTTTTGCGTCTGGTGTATGCAACGTATCTATACATGCATAAGTATATATAAAAGGTTCTAGAATCCCTTTTCAGCGTCTTCTTCCCGTGGTCCGATATATCCTCCTCTCTCTTTCTTCTTCCCCTTTTTCTTCTCTTCTTTTATTTCTCTTTCTAACCTTGCGCGGTGATCAAGCGAGAGAAGGAGGACGAATATCGGAAGGCGCCTGAATTAAGGGGGAGAAGAAGATCCTTCGCCTTTCCCTCTCACTTTCCGTGCTTTATTTATTCTCTCTCTACCTATACGTTCGTACACATAGGTGTATCCTTATCCAAGTGATCCTGAGCTATACGTATATACATACACGCTTCGACTATATTCTTCCCACGCGTTTTCTGATCCCTTCCAATGATTTTTTCATTTTATTTCTTCTTTTCTTCTTCATCGTCATTTTATTTATCCATTTTGCTCATCTTAATTATTTATTTGTTTAACTTCTTCTTCGTTTCTTTTTTTTTTTCACCTTCTCAATGTTCGGTTTTTCACCGCGTTCCGACGTTCCAATTACGTGATTAAATAAATTTATATAATAGCCCCGAGTTGATACCACGTCCATTGATAATTGATGAAGTACGGTGTAAATTTTGAACGTCTCTTCTGCTTCGCGAAATGGCGATTTCTTCTTTCTTTCTTTTTTCTTCATTTTATTTTTTCTTTTTAAATTTTGTTCTCAGTTTCTTCAAGATGGTCGTATAATAATCTCCGTATAAATTCTAACACCGGTGATTTTTTCCTCTCTCTTTTTCTTTTCTTTAGCTTTATTTAAAGTGCAGCGTTATTCGCATCCTTTTCATTTTTTTTCTTTTTTTTTTTAATCTACGTATCGTTATTATACACATATACGTATAGATATACATGCAGATGGAATGAGCTCCATCTCCGTATTATAACGTTCGCCCCGTAAAGGGAACCTGCAGTAATAATAAAGTGATAATAAAAGAGAAGAAGTAATTTTACTTTCCAGAGGCTCCGGGGCATCAACATCGTCAGAAAACTTTACCCCGTTCATGTATAGCGAGGAGACACGCCATGGCCTTACTTTATTACGTGCTGCCACATTATCTACCCGCAACTACATCACTCCGACTCGATATTATACATTTATTTATATATATACTATACATAAAAATTTATATATTCATCATACACATCACATTCTCGAGATTATATATCAACTACATAAATTTTCGCACCCCTCGCACTTGTAAAATATTGCTAAATTATATAACATCACTCACAATTAGCGTGGAAAAGTACAAAGAAATTAATCATCTTCGAAAAACAAAAAAGGAACAAAAATGATAATCATAATAATCGAGGTTCGAGTTTTCATTAACGCTTATTTAGATTCGTTCGATTTTTGTATCAACCTTTTGGTAAAGTTTAAGAGAAAAAAAAAGGAACGAATTACAAACGTGTTGAAAAATATTTCGAAGACTATTTAGATTATGGAACGTTGTAGCGTTTATTAATATACTACACAGGACTGATATGTGTATTAAGTTAGGTATGCAGAAAGTTCGTTAACTGAGAACATATATATACGTATGTAAGAGAAACACTAATATTATCGATGAAAATACCTCGCTGGTGAGTCTTTTTTCTTCTTTTCTTTTTGGTTTTTTTCTTCTCTTTTTCCTTTGCAGGGACGGGGGATATTAACCGCGGTGATTTTGAACGGAAACTGCAGCAGCGCAGCATATTTAACAATATTATCCAAATATTATGACGTGCAAAATACATCGACCAGATATATTTGAATCGCCATGAACTGTGCGTGAAATATAAGAATTTCCATTTACGCACACGTATACATCGGATTATAAAACAAACATATATGCGCGGCGATTATATGCCGGCGTGAAATTTAATCATCCGCATATTTTAATTGGTGAAAATTTGATTTTGTTTCGTTTTTTCTTCTTTTTATTCAAGTATTTTAAAAACTATAAGCCACCTCGGGGCCCGACTTATTACGTGTTTATTCAATATTATACGTTTATGCGACCGTCCGAGAAACTTCCTTTTTCTTTTTTTTTTCGGTTTCTTTTTTATTTTCAAAAAACCCACCCCTTTATCCTTTATTTGAAACCTTTATCTTTATCGTTATGCGTCGTTGTTTCAACCTCTTTATGCCCGGACACGGGCCCCCATTAACGTTTGATTTACAACTTTCTACAAATCTATAAAGGCGACCTCTCATCCTTCTCATCTCTTCTTCCTTTTCCTTTTTTCTTTTTTTTCTTCTCCTTCCTTTTTTCATTTTGTCTTTATACCTACTCGACGTCGACGCGGGTATTGGTGAACCCACAGATTTGATATCAAAGGTGCAGTATAATCGGGATATTCTGGATCTGCAGGACGCGTTTTCTCTGTTCCGGGATTATTGTATATTCCGAATCCTCGTGCACACCGCGGTGTGAAAATGAGCCTACCACAGAAAATTAACCCGCAGGTGTATCGATGATCGTAATTTTTTTTTTTTTTATCTCGGTATAAAGTTTATACGCGAGTGAAATCTCTGAGATGATTCCCTCCGTCTTTCTCTCCGTAGAAGTTTTTGTTTCTCTTTCTTCTTCTTTTTGGTTTTTTTTCTTTTACTCTCCTCTTGTTTTAACCGCGGCGGTCGGTCAGATCGGAGACTGATAAAATTATACACTAGGGCCATAAACGAGCTGAAACCTGGCTGTTAAAATTAAAAATTGCCGTAAAACGTTGTCACGCGATGAGTTACGGTGGACTCCGTATTATACTCTTTTGCTCGCTATGGTTTGTTTCAGCCATATGCTATCGCACGGCATCGAGATTGAACCTCACCCACTGAACTTGTTATTTTATTTTTCGTTTATTTTTTTTTTTCTTCTACCCCCCATGTTTTTTGAGTGCGATTATATTTTTTTACGCCGTATTATATTCGACTCGAAACAAAAAAAAAAAACCATGAAATTAAAATTTTGCCGGACACCCCGAATCCCGAGAGCTCTCAATTACAATCATTACGACCTTAACGTCAGATATTTTTAATCACTCCGAAAATATATACGCGCTTCAGAGATTTTTTCCATGTCTTTTTTTTTTTTTGTTCATCTTCAAAATTATTGAGTAGAAGAATTTTACATGTGCGAAAAAGTAAAAACGAATCACGTTGAATCAATTTTAGTATCGTGGAAAAATGGGGATGCGCTTCGTTTTTCTATTTTATGGGGAAAGAAAAAAGGAAAAACTTGTCCGAAATTTTCGCCGATCGATCGATCAAGCATATGCGTGGTATCGCCGAATTAAGTTTTGTCGAACACGTATAAGGTGTACTTTAATGGTATTTATAAGATATTTATAAATAGCCTTTAACCGGATGATGTGCCCGATTGATCGACTCATGATGGCGACGGTGGTATTCGATATATGTAGGATAAGTTATATGTACCTATAAGGTATAAGAAGTGATCGTATTGGACGTTGTAAAAAGCGAAACGTTTCGATCGGTCATAAGAATTGTCGCGGTATAAGCGTCAAGAAGTTGGAAGTTTTACTCGATATCGAGTAGGTATATAGAAATAAAACCGAAGAAGAAGAAGTAGAAGAAGAAGAGGAGAACTCGAAGACCTCTGTCTCTCCATGTGCTGTTAATTCAACTTCTCATTCACCTAACCGAGGTCGTCAAAGTATATCAGCAGAAACAGAAACAGCAGCCAGCCAGCAGCAGCAGCAGCAGCAACTCCGAAGAGTATTTGCGATGATTTTTATGAAGGAAACCGAGACGGATCATCACCGTTTAGGGAATGTTGTTGGCTGTATATAGTTACTTTTATACCCTACTCGCTAAAGTTTTTTTTTCTTTCTTTCTTTCTTTCTTTCTTTCTTTTCTTAAACAATTTCCACAAATGTATTTAACATCGGTCAGCTGCATCGAGGTTCGGTTCTCGCCGTACAACTTGGGGTACGTAGCTCAGTGATCTTCAAAGAGATGAAGAAGAGGGGGGAGATGAAATGTAAAAAGAGGAAACGAGATCGAAATATAAAAAAGCAAAAAGTAAATTAATAAAACGGAGAGATAAGAAAAAGAAGAAGAAGCAAAAAGAAAAAGAAAAAGAAACACACATGGGGGAAATGACGAGAGGAGAGGCGAGGCGCGCGTGCCCACGCCAAAGTCATGCACCAGGTGGTAACTCCATAGACATACCTCGTTCTCCTTAGATAGATATTGAAGCGGTTTATGTGTAACTTTGATTCGTATGGGTTTCGTTCTGTCTGTATGACGAAGAAAATGAGTAGCGAATGTTTGATATGTAATGGTAGTTGCGTTATAGTATAGGATAGAGGAACCGAGAAGGAACTGTATAAGAGAGTTCGTAGCGATCGTTGCTTGGAACGCATTCCTCGAAGGTGGATCGTCGTCGAACTTATACTCGAACAACAACGACGACGACGACGACGAAGATGAAGAAGAAGAAGAAGATGAAGAAGAAGAAGAAGAAGAAGAAGACCGCGCGACGACGTTGGGGACGACGACGCACGACGCACTGGCAAAAAGATAAATTATTTTTAATGAAGTGGAACGGTTAATGAATGCTGTTACTACCGATATAGGAATACTTCTGCCAACGATGCCCCTTCAGGTACCCCCATACAAGAGTTGTACCTTCGCGGCGTTTCCTCTTTTGTATTTCTCAAACGACTATGCCTGCAGTTCCCTTCTCCTTATCCTCCTCATTCGTCTTTTTTTCTTATTCTTATTTATTTATTTATCATTATTATTATCATTATCATCGTCATCATCATTATCATCATCATACTGATTCTTCTTTTCATCATCCTCGCACCGCTGCATTTGTGCACAGCTTTTATATACACCGACACATACATATACAGGTATAAATACACGTATGACTAAAACCAATCGAATTAAAACCGACACGTGCGCTCCAAATTTTTCCAATCATACATAAAAACTTGACTCGCTGAAATATTACCAACTCCTTAAACGATTTATATTCAAAGAAATTTTTCAACCGAACTATATATTACAAACCTTTAATTACGAGGATATAAATAAACGGTCAGTTTCCTTATCTTATAATCTGAAACCTCGAGAGTATATAACCAACCTAATAAAATATGATATCGTGTCGGTATTTTTCAAAAGATCGAAACAATTATACCGATCCTTCGTTATAAACCACGGCTTTATTTCGCTGCGTCTTTCTAAATTCGATGCGATTAAAATTTTGAAAGCAAAAAATACTTGTCATTATTATTATTCTCAAACTGTGCAAAGAAGGACTTATGGATATGTATATGTCTTCGCGACATTCTCACTCCCCATATTTTTAAATCATTTTAAATCGCATCGGTAGTCGGAGTAATGGAAACGTATACGGTACATAATAGTCTCGAGTAAAAGTTTCTTTTAAACGGTCGTTCGAACGTCCAGATATAGTTATAAGCATTAGAAAAAATGTTGGGGTGAAGAGAGAAGGATATAATAATAATAATGGTAATAACGATGATAAAGAAGGATCATTTTTAAACCGGTTATTCGCGCTTCGGCGAACCCTTCAAAATATTGTCACGATGTCATCATACCTCACCGGATCTTCACCGGCTATTTTAGGCGTAGGTTATATAGATATACATACAAATATGGTTATACCTGAAGAGGAGCTTCTTCTGTGCCGAGGACATTTCGGGACATCGAGACTGTCTCTTCGTCATTCGTATTATATTTTAAGTTCTTCCATAATTTTCCGCACGAACAAAAAAATCTCGTCGCTATAAGGATCGGGATTATCCGGTGCGAAGTACGTACCTACCTACCACCGCAACTACTTCTGCAACTGCCCGATGGGGACGTATTCTCCCATTCTTTTCCTCGTCATCTGCGGAATGGAATTTATTATAATATGTATAGCGAAAATCCGGAGCAACGGTGCGAGAGAAAGTAACTACTAGAGAATTTCGTATTTGTCAAACAGATTCGAATGACAAATACCGCGTTGACATTCTCCAAGGAAATTTTCTTGCCCGGGATCATCTCCGTGTTATACGCAGACATTCGATATGCTTTGAAAAATTCATCTGCGACGATGGGACCGAAATAACGATTGATTTTTGGATCATCCATCGTAGATATTCCAGGCATGCTGAACATTTGTTTGTATTTTTTTTCTACCTTTTTTCTTTCGCGTTTTTCACGTCAGTGCAGGTGGAGCTACCGGGCACCGTAGGACCTCAAAGTGGGTCGCAGTGTCGGCGCACCACCAACATTTGATGCATATTGCATCGTTGTTTGTTAAAGGGTGAAACAATATTGGATAGAATTACAAATAACCGAACTGCATCGGCAACATATGCATGCACGCCTATACCTGGTCATTCGCCATTTTGTATCCTATGTTATTTCACTCTGTGCAGAAGCATTGCCGAATTGTACCCTCGGGCTAACCAGTCTTGCAACAGTTTTCAAAGTCCAACATGAAAATTCGCATCGATTCCATCGAAACCATCCATCCCGTATGACGAGGGAAAGAAGAAAAGGAACAAAAGGAAAAAATAAAACAAGTACCTACGTACCTACAGGATGCGGAAAATTGAACGATGTCACCACTGTCGGAGTAAATCGACAAACAAAGTGACGTCCGGCATCGAACCGCGGTGTTGAATTAGAATCTGGCTCCGCTATTTACGCGACTAATCCGATGGGTACAACTGAAATAGCTATGGATCCACACACACGTATATATATGTACATATGGATTCGGTTTTGGATGTTGGTAAATTATACCGGTGTAGCCCTAGATTGTCGTTCAAATTCACGTTGCAAATAAATCCTTACAGGGTAAACAAACACGCATAGTTTCGATGATGCTGGGGCCAGTATTAGTTTCAGATTGTATTTGTGCCAATACATATATAGTTGTTGGCATCAGACGCGGACATTTTGTTATGCATGTATGTAGATATACGTACGTACGTAGTTACGTATATCTGGCTACCTGCAGGACATTTAAATAATACGTAACTATGTATGTATATCTACATTGTACATGGGGAAGGAGGTTTGCGCGGGCGGTGAGCCCAAGAGAATCGTGTGAACGCTTATCTAGACATTCTGGGTATGGGAATGAGAATGGTGGAGAATGGGAGAGAAACGGGAACGGGGGGGATGTAAAAGAGGAGCGGAGAGAGGCGGGGGGAGGGGGGGAGGGAAATGGGGGATTTGGAGAAGTGCGGGGGCGCGAAAGCAAACCGATGCGATGCCGAGAGAGAGAAAACCACCGCATACACCGTATACAACAGTGCACGAAGTACCTACTACCTATATGCCCCACGTGGGCATAGGTGTTAATACAGTGGTCGATCCGCGAACTCCCGAGCCTGCCTGCGGGGACGACAGGCAGGTAGCCGTTTCATGCAATATGCGCATGTTTAATCGACCAGAGGTCTGTATTCGTTTGACTATACAGCCCGGTATAGATACTACAATCCGATCTGCACAACGCAACGTAGCAGCGCGGCGGCGGCGGTTCTGCTTCTATACCAATTCCAACTTCAAAACTGATGTTCTACGGAACTGAAACTTAAACAACGTCAAGTCGAAGTTGAATGAGGATCTTCGAATCTTTCGAAAGGAAAATTGTAGATCCATATGACCAGTTGGCGGTATCGAAATGGATTGACGATGTTGGTTTGGAACCTCGTCACTTTCTGATCATGCAAATACATCAGACTGAAGAGTCTAGCGTGAAGTTTGTTGGACTTTGCGGATATAGGAAAAGCTCGTTGTGTATTCGAGGTGCCGTGGCGTGGGCGTAGGGGTCAGTAATGTTTGCATTGGGTGGTGGCAGTATGTCCGTCCGGTTCTTCATGCAAACTGGCTATTTGCAACTACAATCATCTCTTCGGTATACATCTGTATGGGTTCACAGTACCCGAGTTTGTGGCTCTTGGGGGTCTCGACTACCACGGTCGTACACGTACCTATACATAGCGGTAGGAACAGTAGGCGATGCACACTGCAGCGACGATACTCCGCTACAGCTTCTGGCGTTGGCTCGTGTCCGGTGTACATTTAGTATGTGTATATCTTCGGTTGCTACCGACCACCAGTTGTATAAACTATATACTGTATTTAAACCGAACCACCGGTACAGAGTGCAGCTACTCACGCTGGTCGCTTCGTGTCGTCGTGGAACGGCGTAGCTTTTCTCAGGGTAGAAATAAAAGCAAAATACAAAATAGACGAATAACAAAAATGAGAACAAAATGAAAAAAAAAAGATACGGCTCTCGCTTACCGACTACGTTGAACGAGAGAGCGGCAGCGGTACGTGCATATAAACGCAGTATGGTTGAAACAAACGCGTTTTCGAAAGAGGAAAGAGAAGAGGAAAGAGGAAAGAGGATTGCGGGTAGAGCTCGTATTTGTATCGATGGATGTAAAGCCATTCTGCCAACTACTGACCAGAGGACAAGATCCCTTTCAACTTCATCGCGCGCGCTTCGAATATAACCCAACCGACCGGCCGACCAACCGAACGAACGAACGACTTTTGTGATCGCAGTGTTAGTGCCGCTGTTGCGGGCTGCTAGGTATCTAATGTAAACTTGTCGCACGGTTAATACCTGCCTTGTTCAGCGACGACGTACTGGTCCAGCTGTGGGGGCGACACTACGAGTAACTGGAAGAGGAAATTTGTAATGTAAAAAAAAAAAAAAAAAAACGGAGAAAGAAAAATACATAAATCAATCGAAAAGATTAGAGGAATCATCCTATTAGGTGCGGCATAATAATATCGTGTAGATTCGATGAGTGTTAGAAATAATTTTGTCATTGTATCGGAAGAAGGGGATCGGGTGATAAAAAAAATTTAAGTAAAACAAAAAACGATATCGATCTATCCCCATGCAATTGTCGACGACATTTGAGTTATACGATTTAAATATAATTTCGACGAATGGATGATTCAAATTGTTATCGAGATCTTTGACGATCTTTTTTTTTTTTCTTCACATTCGAAAGTCAGGCTTCTGTTTCTTAGGGCTACCAAGTTTAATGCTCGGTGATTATATTACGCATAATATGACAGATCCTTGGACAGATAGGTTTTTGAAAAACCCTGATCCCCTATGCACCCTTATATTATCCTTTGAAAGGGCATCCGAGAGTTGGGCAATAATGGGAACGCATTCAATAACCTTATATATATGGATTTTCTTCTTTTTTTTCCTTCTTTCTTCCACGGTCAAAGCAGCGATATTTCGCGGTTTCAAAAAGAGAAAGAGATAAATCAAGAAAAAAATATATAAGAATTTTAAAATAAGCACACCGTTTATACCGCAAACAAATATAACGTTTCAACACTATTTTGTTTTATTTTTTATTATTTACTTTTGATTTTTATTTTCTTATTTTTTTTAGTGAGAGAAAGAAAGATAGAAGGAGCCTAAGAGTTCTGAACTCATGAGACCGGTGGCTATCGCCTGTAGTTGGAATTACCATAATATTTAAATGTATAAAATATCCAAGTAGCTGTTTTATGCTGCAGTAGATATAAAGGTAGCTAAAAAGAAAAGGGAGGGTATAAGCGTATCGAAGAAGGTGGTCACGCGGGTGCGCTGAGGACAGAAGGTAAGGAGGCGCTGGATTTGCCGCGGCTTGGTGTTACCTTGTGACATATTTATCGGCAGCGAAGCCACCTGCGGGTACCCAATGGCCATTTGTATGTGCCCTCGCCTCCACCTCCCTCTCCACACAACCACCACCACCGCCATCACCACCATCACAATCCGCTGCACCTCCGGACACAAACCTTCGGCACAATACCAACGCTATAAAATCAGCCGCATACGAGCGATTGTCTCATGCTCGCTCTGCTCTCGGAGATCTTCTCCTTCCTGACAATCCATTCATCCTCATTTTGACGTTGCCTGCGTAGCGTTTTCGCCCCACACCAAAGATCACCGGCAATCTTGATGGTTCTTCCTCTGTTCGAGAAGCGATTTTATTCCGCGATGTTCCAAGCGATCGTAACTGGTAATTGACGGGTTAGTGTTCCTGAAAGTACAAAGCCAAAAAAAAAATGATGAAAAAAGAAAATCGATCGCCTGCGCGGCCCGGAGATTTTGGTATTCTAATTTTCGTCCCTATATCTCATAGTCTATCATGTTCTTCCTTTGGAGCAGTAAAAAAATAAAGGAACAGGCGTGAATCTGAGTCGTGGGATTTGGTTTTTCGGAATAGATGGGCTTATATACGTATATAGGTATAAGTAAGTTTGAATTCTGGCTCGTGAAGAATATCCTTTTCTCCGTGTATAATTTGGGAGGATGCGAAGCAGTAGCCCCAACAGTAACAACATCCAGCAGGAGCAGCAGGAGGCGAGGAAAAGGAAAAGGCGAAGAAGTTTCGCGTATAGGATACCGCCGCCGCTGCCGCCGCCGCCGCCACGATGATATATATCTCGGTAGCTAAACGGCCCATTGTTCGAAGTAGCCCTCTGACGAATTTGTATATGTTTATAATGGCCGATACCCGTTCTTACGAACGCGCCCGCGCCCGCGTTTACTGGTGAGAGCGCGCGGGGTTTGTTTTTACGTTTTTTTTTTTTTTTGTAATTTTTTTTTTTGCATTTCATTTTTTGTCCTCGTTTTGTTTTACTTTTTTTTCTTAATTTTTGACTCTCTTTCTCTCTCACCGCGCATAACATAACCCGCTGCATGTCGACGAATACCCATTTTGCAGATATCTTCTTCTTCCTTTTTCTTCTTATTCTTCTTCTTCTTCCTCTCATCCTCATCCTCATTCTCATCGTGGTTCTTCCCTCGTTCCAGAAGATTCCGCGGAATGTCGCATCTACCTCCCTCCGTAAAGGACACCTCGAACCAACTCCCTTTCCCAAAGTTCTCGCGGTTACCCACCTATTATTTTTAATGTCTCGACGTATTTCATGGATTGCTCGCTCCGCTACTCCTGCTCCTGCAGTTCCTCTTATACTCCTACTCTTTCATCTCCTGATCCCGATCCTCCAACAACGTCCTTCCAGCTTTTATTCCTGAAAAATTTTCTTCAACGCGAAAGTCACACGATTTCATCCAAAATCCACGCAATCTATACCGCAATAAGGGTGCGTACGTATAGTTGAAGCATCACATGTGGACGGTGAACCGTAAATACATGTACGTGCACATCGATGTGAGGGCGTTCGTGAGGAGTGAAGAGAAGAAAGGGAGGAGGGGGATAAATAAAATGGAGGGAATGTCGGGTGTCGAAGCCCTGGCGAATTTACGATTCGCTTTGTAACACCGCCTTCCTCAATTCAGCAATATACCTGCCCGCTTTTGGGGCCCCTTCTTCTTCTTCTTCTTCTCCTTCTCCTTCTTCTTCTTCTTCTTGTTATTTTCATTTTTATTCTTATTATTTTTCTTATCCAAACACCACCCGTCCCATCAACCTGCAAACTCAACCAATAACTGCTCGCGTACCTGCACACAGCGTAAAGCGGAGATTTAATCATCCTGTTCTACGGAAGAACGTGCATCATCGTTACTTTTATCGAAAGACAAAAAACCTATGACAAAAAATCGGGGGGGAGAAAAAAGAAAAAATGAAGAAGCAGATTCGTGTTCGAAGGATATCGAAACCAAACGTACACAGTTTCTTCCAGATCTTGACACGTTCTTTTCGATACATGGAACATGATTACTTTTTTTTTTCTTCAATTTTTGTAGATTCATGAAGAATTTTGTCACTCGAAATGAGTAGAGATTTTGAGATACGGTTTCCCTTGGATTTTTTACGTTTATGCTCGTATCGGCGAGCGGTGTTGGAGAAACGTATATAGGTAGTTCCGAAGAATCGATATATGGACAAGAAATTGTTGGTACGGTTTGGAGAAGAGCGTGGATGATGATTGATACGGATGGGAATGAGGTGCGTGCGTGCGTGTCGGAGGCGTTTCGATGCAAATTGAGCCCTTAGCAATTATGGTTGGCGGTATTTTCCCGGTACTATTACGCCTTGTATAACCAGCCCACAGTTTACTTAAACTCCATAGGATACGTATAGTACTCGTGCACGTATATACCTGTACATCTGTATAGGTATAGTTGGCTTTTCAACTGGCAACTTCCAACTACCTGCAGCAGCAGCACCACCAGTTCTACCTTAGCCTCCGTTACCACCTGCAGTGAACCGGCGTAGCCAGCAACTCCTAGCTGTTTTCTACCATAAATGGAACTGGAGCACGCGCGCGGCGGGTTCAGTGACAGTAATTTATTTATTACAAAATCATTCCTCAGCTTGGTTAATTTAATACCGTATATTCCTAACCTGAAGCTAATCGTAAGCTT
Organism: Athalia cordata; assembly: GCA_963932425.1. Classification (NCBI taxonomy): domain Eukaryota; kingdom Metazoa; phylum Arthropoda; class Insecta; order Hymenoptera; family Athaliidae; genus Athalia; species Athalia cordata. The sequence continues at coordinate 8,014,849 of OZ010627.1, forward strand.
AACTCTTTATGTACAAATATATATACATCTATACCTACATACGTACGCTGCGTTAAAAGATATATTTCTATATTCAGAGTTGTGATACTGCAACAGCGTTGAAAAAAAAAAAAAAAAAGAAAATCAAACCAACTGAAATAAAAAAAAAGAAGAAAAATGGTTCTATGAACGTTGGCATACCGTGTCACCTCGAAACTTTGCAGAACAGCAAAAATTCCTCCGAGTATGCAGAAGGCGAAGAATAAGATAAGAAAAAAAAAAAAAAAGAAAAAGATATATAGAAAAAAATGTATGAATCAAAATAATTCACTCGTTCGGCGCTAATCGCTCAGCGGCATACGCGTATTCTAGATATGTACATATAATGTGTATAATATATATTTTCTACATATATGCAACTGCAAATGGGCGTTTCTAACGTCGTCGATCCCGTAGTCCTTATTAAAACCTGTTCCCAACTTTGGATCATTCCAATTAATACCAAACCGAGAAGATTAATACCTCCCTCCCGCCCTCTCCTCTTCACCGTGCCATAGAATATCTGCGTACAGAGTATTTTCTTAAATTAAATAAAGAATCTTGGAACGAAGAGAAAAAAAAGAAAGAAAAATTAATGTCAAGTGATTTTTACGTCACATCTGCGATGTGGTAAATTTTTTTTTTTCCTTCTTCTTCTTCTTCTTCTCTGTTCCGATCGCATTTATCATCCAGTTGTCGCACTGCGTGGTTACAGTTATGAGATAGTTGCATGTAACGTACATTACGTTGTTTTGTTGACGAAGTAAATAAGTATAGTTGCGTATACAGTACGTAACTACATAGCAAAAGCGTTGTCTCGAGAGGTCTGATTAACCGTAGTAGTCTGGCAATTATATAATAAGTCGATAATAATTGCAACGTTGGCTGGTTGGTTGGTTAGTTGGTTCCGACGGTGCATCCATCGTCCCTCGTAGAGGATGAGAGAGGATCAAGGGCTAACTTCCCTCTTGTAAAATAACGCTCTTCAACGACCCATTCATCAAGGGCATAATATTATAACTAACGTAAGCACAATGTACGATTTAAAAAAAAAAAGAAAACATGCGAGAATCGTATCACCATCGACATGATCGTTTCTTTTCACGGTATTTTTGCTGACCCGAAATGTAAAAAATCGACCACAACTCCACCGTTACGATAGCCAGATTAATTTAATTAACAGATTCGGATTCCTGGTCTAAAATACTTAAGAGTTCAGTTGAAATCTACGGTACAAGTCACTTCGAGACAGCAGAGTATGAATTTTGAAACTGCGAGATTTCGAAAACTCGACATCGCTTGTAACCTCAACAACTTTAGATTCACCTTCCGAATGAATATGAAGCCGAGAGTCTTCGGTTGGCAATTTGGTTGATCGCACACTGTACCAAAATCTAGCAGCCTGAATTGTTGTTTTCGTTGCTCTATGTTTGCCCGTGATGAAGCCAGCACGAAATAACCCATGCAGTGTTGTAGTTTCGGCACTAGCACCTCGTAAGCAATTTACCATCGTGTTTCGATTCTCGCTTCGTTGACTCCGGTTTGCCGATGAAACCACCACCACCACTACCACCGCCATCACCATCATCATCGTCGTCATCAGTCGAAGCAAATTCGGAAACTGTACGTCACGCTCATCGTGTCGGTATTCACAATCGGAAGCCAATTTTCTCAGAGCTTCAAAAATTCCCAGGACATTTTTTCTTCGTTCGATCGACCGATCGGGCTTCGGGATTTCGAACGCTTCTTATCCCGACGTTTTGTCCCATCTAGATATAAAGTTTTTCACTCTTTTTTTTTTTCATCTTCAACGAATTCAAATTTGAAGGGCGTTTATATCCGAACGCGAAGCGACGGATGGTGAATAGTTATATGATCCGATTGGAAAAAGGAAGGTGAAAATAAAACTAAATAAAATATGTATCGTATCATTGAGTTGACCATTTCAGGTATTATATATTTATATTTGTCTATGAAGAAGTGAGTCTAGCCCATAGCGTTAAGCGTATGGTAGTCTAGCCTCGTTTAATACGGCCTGACCTATTCCCTATGAATTATGTAAGCGAGGAAACGTGTAGCATTGAGAGATTAATCGATGCCATAAGTCGCAGAAGCGATCATCATAAATATTCAATATTAATATCTATAGGGAAGAATTAACATAAAGTGGTGCTGCTCCGATGCCTGCAAACTCTATACTCTATGATATACTCACTCGCTCGATCGGTAACCATGTATAAACTCGCTTTCGCGCCCGGTACCAAAACTTAGAAAACTATTTTTCATTCTTCCCTCGTTTTTTATCATCAACGATAAATTCCCCACAAGTTTCTACCGATTCTTTGCATAGCCCAAAAATTTCAGCACTCCCCAAGTTTGCTATTTCTACGTGAAAATTTAATTAGAGAAATAATTTTTACAGAATCTGATTGATTTTCGATGTTGAAGAATATCGTTCTTAGATATTCGTAGAGTTTTTCAATCGGAACAACTGGATTTAATTTTCTTTTCGAAGTACCCCGTCTAGATACGTTACTGATTATCATAGGTATGTGCCCAAGCGCCGTATCGAAGCTGGCATGAAGCCATTTATATTAATTTTCCGTGTCGGTCGAAGCCCGCACGCCGCAATAGGATCGCAAATCAATTGTCATCACGCAAACGCAACGTGCGATCGATAAACTTTTCTACACATACATACATGTGCGTGTGTATACCTAACCTACACATCCATCCGTATAGATTTCCACTTTGATATTTATCCACGATTCATAATACCCTGTGTTACACGCTATTATGTAGTGAAATAATTTTAATCGTCCTTAATTCTCATGTGAATTAAAAAAAGAGAATTTGAATTTCACTTTCTTATACTTTTGGTTTCCATCTTTCTCGATCATTTCAAGTTTACAGCATTTCGTGCTCTAGGTGATTTTCACGTATGTACAGTATAACTAAGTTCGGAAAGTTTTCCGTCATATAATTAACGATGGCTTAGCTGGTTGTAACTTTATATTTTAATAACTCGACTGTACGACACGATAATTATCATCACCATCGATGTTGAATATGATATTATTAGGAGGGTCGCGTGGGTCGCGCGTTCATATTATACACCATATCCCATAGCCGTATATAAGGGTGCAAACTGATGGGGATCGTCCTTCTCGTTTCGAACATCGAACGGCGAACTCTACACCATCCTAAGGGTGATTAGTCGGACGACTAGGAGCCCGTGCCACGGCTTATTAACCCCCTAAAATCCCCCGCTAATGTCTGCGTGGAATATTACCCATATAAAATCAGTATTAATTAACCAGGGCTTATTAAATAATCTCATCATGTAAGGTCAAAGCTATAATTTCCGGTCACGGACTTTTTTTTTCTTCTTTCTTCTATCATCTTTTGTTTCATTATCCGATCGAGATTGCGCATCGAGCTGCGGAATTTTATGTCTGTGGGGTTTCGCTGTAACTATAGTTTTTTTTTTTTTTTTTTTTTATTTTCTTTTCTTTTTTCCGTATGCAGGGTTGAAATGTAATGGGGATGAACGGGCGTCTCGTACTCGTCTCGTCTGGTCTGCATCGGTACATATATGTATATATTTTACTATACATACCCGTGCACGTAAATACATGGAGGAAAACCCAAAGGACGCGTAAACCGCGTCGTCACTTTTTCGCGGGCATTGCGTTGGTTTGTAGTATTTGAATACATACCCATAAGAAATGGGTATAGGGTGTAGGTATACCGGGAATACGTATCCCGTAGGATCGAAAAAGCTGAAAACGTTATTGGACGAGCGACAATCATAAAGTTTTCTCACCCTTCTCTATGTATCCATACCCTTTGGTACGCTACAAGAATCCTCTTTTTTATGGTATTCGCAATATACTATAGTACGTACATGGGTGTATGGCATATACATGTATATGGGGTGGTCGAATTTCACTGCGTCAGTTTTATCCAACGCAAATATACGTACGTATGTGGGGTATACATGTAACGTGGACAAGGGACACGAACCACGGGATTCTTATTTTTTTATATATCTACACGTACATGCGATGTAAACTACCCTGTAAAATCGAACCCCTTCCAAGCTTCCAACGCGAGCGACATCAGCACTTTCAACACTATAGTTAACGTCGATTCGGCAAACCGACCGACCTACCCGCGACTTTCATAACACGTTGCAGCTCCTACGGTTTCTATGGGACAAATCTACCAAGTATGTTGAATTGTATATAAAGTTAAAACCGACCCCTATATGTCATGTGTCCAGAAAAATAAAGAAAAAAGAAGATCAAAAACACTGTCCAAACGGGGGCGCAAGTTTTCTACGTTATAACTTTCTTTCCCCGTAGCATATGCGTGTGTTATTTCCAAATAGGTATCCATCTTCTTCGCTTGACCGAAAAACTCATTTCAATAGATAAAATAAAAAATAAAATTTACTACAGAAGTTCATATTTTTTCTTTTTTAGGAAAGAGAAAAAAAAAGTTTGTTCTTCGAAATCGTTGAACGAATTTTCTTCTTTTTTTTTTTTCTTCTCGTCGTATGCAGAAATAATTTTCTGGCAAATCGTTGGAGCGATTGCAGATGGAATGCAAAAAAAAAAAGGGTGAATAAAATAAATTTGAAAATAAAAAGTAAAGAGTAAAAATAAAAAAAATCTGATTAGTTGTAGTTTACTCTCGTTTGCGTATCGTTTGTTGGTTTTGGCTGGGATATTTGGGGCCGAGATATCTGTTGCATACTTCATGTATCGGGAATATCAGGGTATATATCCTAGTGGATTGGCGGACTGAATATTTCACTTTGTAGCTGCGATAGAAGCAGCGGCAGGACCAACGATTTCCATATATCTACCATAACCCAGGCGTATTTCGGGGGCGTTTTGACAGCGTTTTCCACTGCAGTTATTACCGGTATTGAAATAAATTATCCGATATCGGAAATTTGTTTCGCTTTCTTTTTTTTTCTCTTCTATTTTCTGTTATCCTCTCGATATAAAAGGGTGGAGAATTTTACCGTAGCCTTTTCGCGATATAAAATATATATCAGATACAAGTAATTTCGCTTCAGAATCTGCGAATGTATGAAAATCGGGTTTTTCTCATATCTGCTCCATAGGATCAGATTTTTTTCCTTCCAACCCCATTTTCATTCTAAAAATCGATCGTCGTTTATTTCTTTCGTTTTTTATTGCGGATGTGCGTTGTGAGAAGATGATCGGTAACGCGAAGTACCTTTACGATAACCGAGCCACCCTTCCATTTTGTTATTTTCATTTAGTTTTCTTATTTTTCGTTGTTTGAATATTTATTTATTTTTCATTTCCTTCCCATATCCTCCGGGTACAAGATCCGTCGTTCTATCTGATCGTTGGAGTTACTCGTTATGGCCTCAGCTGGGCTCTGGCCAAGGAGATTTTTTTTTTCCTTTCTTCCTTTCTCTCCTCCTTTCCTGTTTTTCTCTTTCGACGTCTATCTCTTCAGTTTAGCTTCTCGACAGCCAACGAGTAGCTAAAAAAAACTAAACAAACCATAAGATATGAGCAAAATTTTCTTCGAGATAGAACCGCGCGACTGCTGAAACCATGTGATGCAACACAGTACCTAAACTACGACGACTTTAGCAGCGGCTATCTCTTCATATTGTTAAGAAAAAACAACAAAAATCACTATCCATATGTATACATAGATACACGTATGTATTCGCTCACGTATGTACCGTGATGAGACTTTAAAAAGATTTATTTATACATGCAAACTCGAGTTACGGTAATGGTAGTTACTTTATACTCGACATATCAGCTGCTGAAATGTTGCATAAACATCACATTAAATTATATTACATCACGTTAAACATCGGCCACATCATATCTCAGGACAAGGTCCTGTTCGCAAGTTTCCAAGGAAATCGCCCACACGTTAGTGAGAATTCTCCAGTTTTCAGAATTGAATTCCGGAAACATTCAGGAAGACGATGATGATTTTTCTTGGTGACAAAATTGCAGTAAAATTTTGGCAGAATTTTTTCCGTTTGTTTTTAAATCGTTTGAAAGATTAACATGAAAACTAAACGGGTGCGGTGATTTAAGAGGAATGAATAATGCGGGGGTGGGATCGAATATATTTGGGGTGCAGGGGTCAGTCGATTCAGACAATAGTGACAGCAGCGGTAGTTCGTCCCGATGCTCACGTTTCTAACAACACTCGCCCAATTTCACTCAAACAGAAGCCGATTAATTCTCGGCGTCCAATTTAATCCGCTCTCTGGCAGGCAGGCAGGCAGGCAGTTGGATGGACGGGAGGTTAGGCAGTCGGAGGGGAGGATTGCTTGTTGCAGGGGCGTCAACCCCCCCCGCTCGGCGTCGTCGTTCCACTGGGTTTTTGAAACGCTGCTCTTATACAGCTCCATACGTCGTCGTCATCCATTATACATATTTTAAACTGTCAATCTTTTCAACAGCGACTGATTCCAGAACGCTCGATGGATTAGGTGGATGGGGTCGAATGGGTCAGGTTATACGGGCCAACAATGCTCGCCCTTCCATATCACAAAAGACGCACGACTCACCCCCTTTTTCAGTTTTCTTTTTTTACTATTTCTTTTTTTTTTCAAAGTTTTCAGTCGATTATTTTCATCTACCGTGGTAGGCGCCCCCCCTAACAATTTCGCGTGTCTTCATCATCCATCGGGAACACTGTTATTGACGAGACTAGGATTAAAAAATAAAAGCAAAAAAAAAAACTATACGTATCTACGCGGCAATTTAACTCCGATTGGACTTTTTAATTACCGACAATATAATACCGTACGGTTCGGATATTAGTCGATATCGATTACCATTTAATCAATAATTCATGTAGACCGAGGACTTTGACTTCCTTGTATCATCTGTCACGTGATCATTAATCTCTATACGCACATTTATCGAATATTCTTTATTAGATAATAGTCTTTAAATATTTGAGTCTGACGTTATACGGTATAAATCTGTCCAAATATTTATGAATAAAATAAATATGCATAATAATGTTATTCGAAATAGCGATGTCTTTCCAAGATAACAATGAGTATAACTTGTTCTTCTCTATTCATTCGGAACACGATTCCACTGAATTTGCCAGAAATACTACACCCAAAGTCCTGGATGAGAATAATCACGCTGACAACATCTGACGAGAAAAAAAATCTTCCTAAATAAACTATACGAGCCTTATAAAGGTACGTAGCAAATTAGTGAAACGTCATTCCTGCCCTTCAAATGACACGTGGAAACCTCAAGGGTAATCAATTTTATCCTTCATTGTAAGGGTAGTGGGCACTGGTCAGCTGATTGGAACCAACGATCAGCTGTCCGTCTCAGGATATCAGCTGTTCGTGTTGGCATAAACTTTATCCTAATGCAGGACTTTCCCCTCCGAGTACACAGATCCTTTCATTATCCATATCCTTCGTTCGCTCGTCGAATGTATCGACGGATACGTCGGGTTGATGAGAAAAAAAAAAGAAAGAAAAAAGAAGCCAGAGGGAGATATCGGAAAAATATGGGAGAGGAAAAAGTGGAAGACAAAAAAAGAACAATTTCGAAGCTAAGAATTAACCACATAATGATCAACGGCTCGATGGCGCGCGCGCGATCGCGATGGAATGAAAGGTATGGGTATGCGAGAAGGAAAAGGAAAGAAAAAAAAAGAAAAAGGAACGTGAATTGTTTTTGCATAAATGTTGTACGTGGTGGATGGTACAGATCGCAATGGTGAATCTCTCGTGAGAGAATAGTGTGTTTGAAATTTTGCAGGTGGTAATATAAAAGTGTTGTGTTTAGTACGTGATCGTTGAGGATCGACGATAGATCTCGTTTGTAAGGTGGGTACTTATCGTTAGTTAAAGTCCGCTAAAGAATCCTGAACGTTTTGTCTGATTCAGATGTAAGAAACATCGTAGAATAATTTTTATCGTCTCAGTTTGTTCGTAAAGCGTTTTACATATGCGAAGAGTATCGAGGTGTACCACTGCAGTGTATGATGACGATGACGACGATGATGTTCCGAAGAGTTCGGAAGGCACGCGAGCTCTCGCGCGTACGTAATATTTTTTTTTTTTCTCAAACTCCTTGGAACGCGAGGACGAATCAAAGTGAGATCTAGATTCTAAATTCACCGTGCGAATCATCGAACGTCTGGATTCTGCAAGTCGCCAGTTTACCTCCCTAGTTGCGTCTGGGTCGTTGGAAAACTTCTTAAATAGTCTAGAACGTTATAACGCGTCCGATGGGATGATCGTCAGGTAGGTAAAAGGAGATAGAAAGTAAATAAAAAAGAAGTGTAATTCCATCCTTCGATCTCCTTCTTCACTGGAATCACCACAATCGTGCGTTATAATATGCTGGCTATTGTAAATCGCGAGTACTTCGCTATGCTCAAACAACTTATTTACAAAACTATGTACATCCATTTCTATATATATATATATATATATGGGGAATTGTTTAACTATATATATACACTATACTCTTCTGGACAACGACCTCGAACGAACGTACGTTTGTTGTTCGTTTCTCTATCTAAAGACTACTAAACATCGTTTCTTGCATACTAAAAAACCCATTTCCACAACAACGCTATTTTTATACACAATACCATTTATTTCCCATACTAATCCCATAGACATCTTAGTTAGATAAACTAACGCATCCCATTGGTCACACTTTGCACCACGGTGGAAAAAAAACAAAAACAAAATCCGCTGCAAAGAAAGCAAATTACGTGATCAACGAATCTTGATGACGTTTCCAGGCGATCGCTTGATCATTTGGTTGGGATTTTTCATCTCGAAAGTTCCGAAGAATGTTTGGAAAAAACAGCTTCAGTTTGTTTCTTTGATATTTTGACACTTTCTAACCGTAGTCGAAGAGGATCGACTTCCGATCTGGAATATAGTCCGGGTTATAAATGAGACGAAGATGAAGAAGGATTCCCGGTGTCGTCTGAACGATCGGACGTATCATGAAACGAACAAATGTCTCGTTGAGAACAGTAAAGGTAGAACGAATTCGATTTGATTTGTTTTATTATTTTGGTTTTTTTGGCCGGTGGAGGAGTAGCGGTGTAGCTGGAAGTTCTGGTCATTGATAGATTCCCCCCTCCGGACATGTGCATCAATAATTCATTCTCCGTCATCTCAAGTTGGAAACAACGGCACCGAAGCGGTATAGTATTATAAACTAAAAGAGGTAACTATGTATACATACCCACCTATCTAACCTCCCCCTTTGCGTTGAAACGCTGATATTCATATCTCGAGATCGACTTCCAGCTAAATCTACCTTCTGCACCATCACCACCGTCATCGGAACGTCGTCTTCGTTGTCGTCACCACCATCACCACCACCGTTTGATTCTCGTATCCGACCTACCCACTTCCCTTATTTGCATATAAAGGCATTCCTCGGTATGGCAGCAGAAGCAGAAGCAGAAGCTGAAGCAGAAGCTGAAGCTACTTCAGCTTCAGCTTTCTCGGCTTCCACAGGAGCTCGGTGCACGTCCATTCGATGCATAACTGTAAGTTCTCCGGATGGTTGACAGAATCTGCCAGCAATCTGCAAACTCGCATGATTTGTTGACCGTAGAAATATACTATCTATATATAGTTAATCCACCAACAAAAGGCCACACGACGTATGCATACTTACCTCCGAAGTATCTTCAATGTCCCGAGGTATTCTTTGTGTGTTTCTATTCTTTTTTCATTTAGTAATAAAAAAAAGAAACGGCGTTATTAAATAAATTTATCGATCGATTGATCTGCCGATTCTATGGATTGTAAGATACGCGCACACACATTATACACATCGCAGATTTACCGTGACTTTAGTATTATTTATACCGAGAGTTGAAGACAATTTAACTTTTGCAGCGTTACGTTACGTTGTTTGGACAGATCCTTACAACAGATTATTATAACCTTCTCATATATAATAATGGGCATATAATAAACAATATCGTATTTATAAACTCTTGTTAATATGACCTTTAGAAAATGTCGTAAATCAAGCAATGGAAAAGTGATTGGAAACTTAACTAAACGTTACCTCGTGTACTTTATAGGTTGGGTTCGTATTATATATCGCAGATTTATGGGAAGCCTTTTGTCAGCCGGCATCGCGACGCCACCGCGACGCTCATATACCTATTGATATAATACGATATTCATCGATCGGCTCGTTCACAATGACGGTAACCGATTAATAAGTTCCCACGTCATTACGCGAATAAAATTAAAAAGAAGAAGAAAACCTAAAAATTAAATTGCTTATCATTTTTTCTACTTTTTCTTTACTTTCCAACAGCAGCTACCTGCTGCAGTATTCAGAATTTCGAATTGAGAGGTGCCAATGAGAATACATATAGAATTCATTTCTCTTTTTTTCTTTTTTTTTTCTTTCTTTCTTCGTGGGACATGCGAGTATTGCAGCAGGCAAGGTCGTTTCTTTGTCCCTTCTTCTTCTTCTTCTTCTTCTTCTTTTTTTTTCATTTTTTGTCATTTTTTTTTTTTCTTTTACTTTTTACTTGCCAGTATAAATTCGCACTGCGCACGTTCCCTTGTACCGTTCGTTTGTCTCTTCCGTTTTACCGTGTGGTTTTCTGGCAGGCTTCTCTTCTACTGCTGCTGCTACTATACCGCTGCTGCTGCTGCTGCATCAGCGGGAGGATAAACGCGTCGATCGTGAATCGAATATAAATTTCTATTAGTATTTTTCATCAATAATATCATCATCATCATCAGCGTCACAAACTCACACGCCACACCCTCTCTCATTTCCTTCCCACTAAAATTTCCATATCCATCAATTCGTCGACTGCAGTGCGTTTTTTGTGCAAAAATAATTGCATCTAAACGCCTCCTCACATTGCGCACATTTTATTAATCCCTCGATAATGACGTCAGTTGAGAATGAACAATTTCATCGCGAAAAATTGAATCCAAATAAAATAATAATTAAAGAGACGATGTGAAAAAAAAAAATAGGATCAAATTTTTTTCATACAGTAAAAATTGTATCGTCTGGGAAGAAAAATCTTTTTTTTTTGTAGCTTATTACGGGCGGTGCTGTTCGCAAATTCGTTTTTTCAGCATGATATATGTGAAGGTATAATACGTATGGATATAGGGACGAAGTTAGATGGTATATAAAAATACGTATATAACATAAGACGTGGTAGTCCGAAGTTGGTTGTATAGCGGCGGTCGAGTAGCTGGCCATGAATTTCGGCTAATGAGAACATTTGGAGATACGTCAGTTCCAGTATGCTAATGGGCATACGAATGCCGATACAATTTCAAGATGAATCTTTCTCTACCCCGCTTATATTCGTCTCGGATACAACCGCGCACACTCGTTAGTTGCATCTTTCAGTTCGGTTGCACTCCTTACTTTTATATTCTTCGTCTATACCAAAACATTTCTATACTCTTTTCTACTACTCCACGCTTTATTTTCTACAGGGTTTCAGCAGCCCTACTCCGAAAGAAGAAGAAAAAAAAGAAGAAAATCACCGGCGCAAAACTATTAAAAAAAAAACGAATCCAATGTTAGAAAACTTATACTTTTCATGTCTAAGGTCGTTAGACAGAAAAAGTGCTTTTTCATACGATTCGCGACGTGATCGGAAGAAAATAAGCTGGTTGATAACAGCTGGGACTTGTAAATTTGGAAGGGAGGAAGAAAATTTCGTTAAAAACAAAAAGAGGAAAGTCCTTTCGACGGTCATCGATGGTTTCCATCCAGGTTTCCTCGGAGGTCCGCACTCTGTAGATATCGATCTTGGTACGGCCATTTGTTATACCTGTTATTACGAAATATGGCAGACGGAAAAAAGGAAGAAAGAAAAAAGAGACACGGCAGAGAAGGAGGACCAAAAATGAGGTGGACACTTCCTGCGAGAAGAATTGCGAGTTACTATCCATCCGCATCCTGCACCCTGCGACCTTATAATACCTGCTGTTATCCCGAACGGAATTTTTCACGACCCAGAAAAATTCTTCTTGACTCTTTGAGATTTAGGGCTGTCATATTATTCCTCAACAAGGTATATATGTATACATATATACCTGTATATTGCTATGTATATACATAACTTGAACGCGCATGCGGTTTCACCCGTCGCACAGGGTTGTAAATATCATAGAATTTGGGTTTAAAGCGTAGCAAAAAAAGAAGACAAAAAAAATACATAAAAATATATATCTATCTCTCTATATACTTGACCATTTTTCGGTAGAAAACAAACACACCCCTTCATAAATTATATTTTTCACCGATCGTAATAAATTTTGGAAAGGTAAAACTACCGCGTAGATTTTTTTTGGCTTTTTTTGTTTCTTTCGAATCTCGAGACAGCTGATAGTCGAGCGAATATAACTTGTGTATGATATTTCGGAATCGTTTGACGATCAGTAAAAATCTTTACGGGACACATAGAAAAGGGGATGATGGTGGGATATGGCATCTCCGAGGATTGCGGTCGCGGCGGTATGTACGGGGAAAAAAAAGGACATTGCGTCGAAACGATGACCAGTCGGAATATATAACGATCGATTTTCGATCGGCACGTACCACCGAGAGGCACTTCGGACAACCGAGCTAACAATAGCCATGTTGCCAGAGGGTTCACCCTATATCGATACCCTCCACACTCACCGACTAACTCTCTGCCCTTTGCACCCCCAAACCCCATTTCGCAACTCACGCATTTTACGGAAAAAAGCAATTTCGGACGTTTTGACAACCTGCAACTATTCTTTCTCGTTTTTTTGTTTCGCCTTTTTTCTTTTTTATACATTGTTTTGGTATACGTATATATACAGCACCATCCCGTAGGACCACCGGGAATAGTATATACGCGGACAAACAATTCTAATTTCGAAAGAATTTTTATTTTTATTTTTATTTATTCCCGAATTTTTCATTCGGCTTTTTTACTTGTTACATGGGTTATTTTTTCGTTCAATTGTTTCCGCGATGCATCCAAACTTTAATTTCAACCCATTCAAAGCTCTCGATTATTGTAACACGTGCATATGGTTTTTTTTTTCTAATTTTATTTATTCAATTTTTTTTCTAGACCTCCATTGAGCTTGGTATCGATTAATAGAAATTCAAAATTGAGTTATCGAGTATCTGATAGATTGAAAAAAAAATTAACCCGCCTTAAAAAAAAGGAAAGAAATAAAGAATAGGGTTGAAAATTAATTTTGAACCTCCAAATACCAATCGCCCGAAATTATCGTCAATGAAATTTCTGTTATATTTTATCTAATTTATTTTTCATTTACGTTCTTTGAAATTGTTAGGCGGTTGATTTTCTCGTATTCTGTTAAACGTACGTTTCATATTCGTATAAATCCGTTTAGCCCAGGTATCTAGAGTCGTTGGTGTTATTGTTACCGAATTTGACTTTGACTTTGTCGCTCTGTTTACAAGACGCTCGGGACTCCCAGCGTCGAGCCACTCGGCCGGCTGACTCGACGAGCTCAACATATATCTACTACGTGTCGCGTTTTAAATCGGAAATAAATCTAGTGGTACCGAACTGCGTTGCAATTGAGTCGAAAATTATCAAACCGTAATCGAACTCACGACATCTGCTGCACTGGATTTCATGCGTTTTAATTTTCGATCGTTAATTTTCAATTAATCTAAAATAAATCAGGAGAAAATCATCTTCGAAAGGCGAAGGAAGAATGTAGAGGTCAACCTGAACAAAATTCTGGATGAAATCGGGACTCCCCAGGATCGGTAAGACATTTTTTTTTCTGTCTTCTGTTTTTTACTTCGTTAGCAACAATATCGTAATTCGAATCAACGACGAATGAGGACGAGAAAACCCACCGAATTCGAGGACGTGTTTTAGACTTCTACGCCTGAAACGAAGGTAACAATTTTCAAAAAAAAATGTATTTATTTAATTTAATTAAAAACTGATAACTAATTCGCTATATTTTGGCCGCACAAATTGGGCCGTTATTTTGACACGTATTACGCGTTACGAATTGAAATCAAAAATATCAGACCATTGCATAAGTTGAAACAAAAATGATCTAAAGATGCATATGCATCATAAAGTTTATAATCTCATTTGATACGACGTGTTTAAAAATGAAAAATACACGCCAATTTGAAGGGGACAGATATAAATTTGTCTCGCGTCATTACGTGTGCGTATATCAGTACATAACGTTGTCATAACATACACGAGTTTATACGAAGTTTAACGAGGCCCAAAAACTACGCCGTCAGTTCAAGAAGGCAACGCAATTAGGAACGATGATGGAAAGGAAGAATAAGAAGAAGACGAATATTGGAGAGCTACGAAGGTCGAAAGAAGACGAAAAGTGAGACGAGCTGGTATGTCGCGCATCGCGTTCGCCGCCTCCTAAAAGATGACGAACGAGGTGGCTGCTGCACCCGTCGTCGTCGACGTTCCAAAAAAAAAAGGAAGATTGACTCAGAATCGTAAGCAAATACATATAATATATCCATATCCTCCGTACAACCACGTCGTATAAGGGTGTCACAACAATCATTAGTTGACGCGCCTAATACCCAGTCATCATCTTCAGGGTGACTGATGGCCTCTGCCGAAATATCTCGTATAATCCCCTGCAGCCGTTTTTTTCCTCCATTTTCTTTTTATTCCTTTTCATTTCACGCTCTTTTTTTTTCATTTTATCGCTCGACTTACGCGTACGTTATACAGTACGTTATATGTATGTGCATAGGAGATAGTATTCGCGCGAAATAATTCTAATCGCGATTAGAATACATATATATATGTATAGTAGAGGAGGGTATATATATGGCAAAGGTAGATAGATGGTTCGCGATATTTCCTACCCGCGGTGCTGCATGGTAGCAGAAGTTAACTTCGGATTGATCGTGATCGGGTTAATCTGATCGTTAAGAGTTGCGTAGATATATATTAACATAGGCTATATATATATATATATATATATAACTACGTTCGTAAGTACATACGTGGCAGTTAGATTGACTGTACGGGGAGAAGTTAATATAGGTGCGTGAATAAATAGATAGATGGATAGGTAGAGATACACCGGGTACATAGACACCCATTATATCTATACATATGTATATATATTTATATACTTCAACCAAAAGTGCATAATAATATAATATAACGTGATTATCGAACCGGTTAAAAAAAGAAAAAAAAAAAAAAAACAGATTAAAAGTATAGAAAAACTTTGAATTCCAAATTTTATTGATCGTCAAGATTTTATTGCCTTGTCAAAAAATGTGATAAAATAACGATAATAATAATTATCATAATAATAATAACAGTAAATGTTACTCAATATCTGGCCTGTCAACACAGTTTTTCGTAATGGTTTTTTAATTTTTTTCTCCAATGGTATAGAAATTTTTTGAGTAGAAAAAAAAAAAACCGAAAAAAAGAAACAAGTTATTTTATGTGAATTTCTATGCATTAATTTTGTGATACCAAAAATTATAATTTTTTTTTTTTTGAAACGGTCTTCGATGTAAATTTTCTTTCCTTTTTTTTTTTTATCTCGGTAAGCAGAATGCGAATGATTTAAAAATTCTAGAATTCTAGAAATTGGTCCGATGATGATAACTACCTGATTTAGTAGCCTGCGTGATTGAGGAAATTTGAAAAAATCGTCAATATGTGCACTAAAAATATACGCGTTTTTAAAAAATTTATTACGCATGTGAAGCGTGTGTGGGCAAACAGATAGCCAGAAATTGAGGTGATGCGAATCGCGGGCGCGTTGCTTTTCCGAGTGGGTTTGCTGCAGGTTTGGTATATAATATAGGTATATATAGATGTATATATAATATATGTATGTATGTATTATATGGCGGTAAAGGTATGAGGTATATAGCTAGGGAGATATAAATGGGCGCGTCGCGTCGACAAATCAAGAAACTATCGACATAAATAAATTTGTGACTCGCCCGGGAAATGGCTGTTTCTTACCCTACTAGTGCTACTTCTACTACCACTACTACGCAGCACCTTGGAGTTCGAACGGAAGTTCCCTTCGTCAGAAAACCCAACTCTCCCCGCGTTATACGTTTCTCCTATATGGTATGAGGGAGTCGAAGATGGCAGCTCTAAGTCACCAATTACCCCATCGGCCCTCTATCTGTCTCTATTATTCCCCATTCTATACTATACATTCATATATCTATATATCTATATATATTAATGTGGTTTACTCCACCTTTTCGACCTTCAACCGAGAAACTAGAAGCTCACACTCACCTATTAAATCTTACGTTTGAATCCCGCCGTTTAAAATTCAACTCCAGATAAGAAAAACGAAAAAACGAAGAAGAGAGCAGAACAAAATCATCCCCTAAGATCTTTTTCCTTTTTTTGTTTTAAACCGTGTTCGTTTTTTAGATTTTCATACGTCCAAATTTTGTAATTTTGATTCGGAAGCAAAAAAAACGATCGGAAGTGATTTTTATTGTTATGGAATTTTTTTTCGAAAATTGTTGGAAAGTGTATAAATGCAGAGAGAGAAGAGGAGAGAGGGGGAAGGGGGGTTTAGCCACCTTCGAAAAGGGGGATTTCATCCCCCGTACCATCGTAAGCGCCACCCCACGTTCATCCAGTGAATTACTTCGTTAGTGGCTACCTTCAGAGGGCTGTTAATTCCTGCAGGGCAGATTATACAGATAGGTTTATTGCACGCGCGTCCCAATCTAATGTCCGTAATGCTCGTGTAGCTACTACTCTATGTAGTATACACCTACATACATACATACATATCCTTATGTATGTATATACTATACATTATATACCGAACGAACGAACGAACCGACAGACCGACCGACCAACCGACCGACCGACCAACCACCCCTGCCGTTGCACACTCCGAATACAACCCTAAAGGAAACCTGCTACACTGAATTTCACGTACACATTATTCTGCTGAAATAAATGGCATTGTGTGAGCCAGAATTTCAAGAAATAATTATGATATCGCGTGTCCGATGGCAGAGGGTCGTATGTCCGAAAATATCGATATCTATATACGTATACCGATGGCAAAAAGAGGTCACGATCTTTTTTTCTTCTTTTCTCTTCTTTCTTTCCCCGTTCACTCGATGAATTGAACAAAAAAAAAGTTGGACAAAAAATTCTTGCAAAGTTCAATAAAACCATAAAAACCGATTTATTATATCGGCTCGGTATTCAGGGGTACAATAATTCACCGCAAGCTTTTTTGCCAAATTTTTTGTTTGAGTTCTCGCAAAAAATTTGGCCAACAAAAAAAAAAATCAAGAAGAATTAGAACTTCATCGAAAGAGAAAGAAGAAAAATTGGGATAAGACAAAGTTTAATTATGAGAAATGGTTTTCTCTGTTACGGACACATAGAAAAATTGGTGCGGGCGACTCGAGTGTCAAATTTTTTCCAGAAAATTGCACAGTGCAACGGTGATTTTCTGAAACTAATTATTATTGTTATTCTTATAACTTGTGTTATACGAACACGAGTGTACCGCGCGTACGCAGTCCGTTTCTATAAGGGTGTCTGATTTTAATGGTTCTAATTCTCCCTTTCCTCTAATAGCCTTACTTTTTCCCTTTCTCTCTCTCTCTTCTTCGCACGTAGGTATAAAGTATCTGCTGAATCTCATCTCTGTTCAATTTTCATTATCATTTCTGGCGAATGGTCATCGATTGTCCAAATTCTCCCTCCCTCCCTTTCTCTCTGTATGGTCAGTTTCAGTTTCGGAATTAGCTCGAATATATTTCTGCTGGTAATGTGATTTTGACCAGAAAGAGAGAGAGAAAAATAGCGAGAGCGTGCTGCTGACTCATTCAACTTCTTCTTCTTCTTTTTCTAATTCGCACAGTGTAACTACGAATAATACAACAAACGATTCGGTGTAGATGAAATCACGTGAAATTTTGCAGAGGAAAACCCATTTACGAACGCCTAATATTATATATAAGGGGCTAATTTAAAATACGTACAGAGATTTATGTATGTGTATATATGGGCTACATAGGATACGATATTAAACTTGATTCACCGCTTCTATATCGTCATTGTCAACAGCCACTCGAATCGGCACGTGCGCTCGATCGAACGAAATCTGTATTCGAAATATTGGTCTGAAAATAGTATAATTATACATGCCAATATGTAAATATTTTCCATTTTTATTTTGTTTTATTTTAGTTTTCTCTTTTCTGTGTAATGACCTTTGTTTTTTACATGATAATTATAGGATATATCAAGGAGGTAACCGCTTGGGGAATACTTGGGACAGTCGATTTTGAAATGTCATGAAATCCTTGTGAAATGATCGTGAGGTGACGTGGAAAACTAGAGAAATGGCGCGATATCCTTATTTTCTCACTTTTTGGAGCGATAAATTGGCGATAACTCGATCAATTTTACAGATAGATCAATTTAACTTGCAGATTCGTGTTCCTGAGGTCAAAATACGCCAGAAAAGCGTCCTACGATCGATTAAAAAAAATGTTGATTTTCGACCCCAAAATCGACAAAAATCTAAGGTATACCCCTTTGGATTTTTTCGATTTTTGGGCCAAAAATGAAGTATTTTTAAAATTGACCAAAGGACACTTTTCTGACGTAATTTGACCTCAGGAAAACGAATACGTCGATGAAATTAAGCTAGAAATGAATCCCATCAAGATATCTTCATTTTTTCACTTTTCAAGACGACAAATTGGCGATAACTCGATCAATTTTACAGATAGATCAATTTAACTTGCAGATTCGTGTTCCTGAGGTCAAAATACGCCAGAAAAGCGTCCTACGATCGATTTAAAAAAATATTGATTTTTGACCCCAAAATCGACAAAAATCTAAGGTATACCCCTTTGGATTTTTTCGATTTTTGGGCCAAAAATCAAGAATTTTTAAAATTGATTAAAGGACACTTTTCTGACGTAATTTGACCTCAGGAAAACGAATCCGTCGATTAAATTAAGCTAGGAATAAATCCCATCAAGATATCTTCATTTTTTCACTTTTTGGGGCGATAAATTGGCGATAACTCGATCATTTTTATAGATGGATCAATTTGATTAGCTGATTGGGACTTCTGATCTCAAAATACATGAGAATAACCTATGAACGTCTATTAAACCATATCAAAATGAAATAATTGTGAAATTGTTGGAACACCTATACTTCGAGTTACCCCCTTGGCATATACACCTCTTTTCGTACCAACAAAATTTCGCTTTTCGTCGTCTGCCGCCGTTCCTATTTGGATCTACGGGGAAAGGGAGGGGAGGGGGGCGGAAATGCCGTCGGGGGTGGAAGGGGCTCGTCTTAATCTACCATTCGCCAGTTTATGTAGCGGCGTCGGTATAATTGCGCTCAGTTTTAATTAACTTCTCTTGAATTTAAACATTTGTTTCCGGAGATGAGTAGCGCGCGTATATATATGTATAGATATATACACAGCGTTTCTACGCCATCCCCTTATCTTCCTCTTCTTCCTCTTCTTCGTCTTCTTCTTCGCCTCTCTTCACCACCACTTCAACTATACAACTACCACCACCCCCCGGTAGTGGGTGGATCTTATGAAAGCCACTACGCAACCCCCACCCCCCATTTTTCCTCCCCCCGGTTTAGTGTGCAGGAGCTTTTATACATGCTTCGTGACCGTTGCTTCGGTCTCAGGATTTGCCTTTACTCTTTAGAGGAAACAACGAAGACGAAGAAGAAGAAGAAGAAGAAGACGTAGAAGTAGAACGAGAGAAGAAAACGACGAGTTTCACCAAGAGGAACGACCAAACGACGTCTTTGTCCGCTCTCAGCCTGGAGAAACTGTCTCTCCCATTTTACTTAATTAATGTTTTCGTTGCATAATATCCAACTCATTCCTACCCATCGTTCCTCCGCCTCACCACATTTTTTTTTTTCATTTTTTTTCCCCCCTCTTTCCTTCTGGTCCCCGGAAAACCTGCTCGAAAAAACGGATGAATTTTACTCGTTTAAACAAAAGCAGAAAAATAAAACAATATCGTGTTTTTCTCAATCTATTCAAGATCGAGAATTCGTTGTTTCGAATAAAACCCGATATTCCATTACGGGTAAATCTGGTAAACATATGTCTCGATGCTGAATTAGGCGGTAATTTTAATTTCAATTATAAGGTATATTCATCAACGTTTCTCACAACCTAATTATCGTTGTAGATAATTAATTATTGCCTAAGGCGTCCCCCCCCCCCCCCAACTTTGTCTATATACCCATATAGGTATATACGTATACTAAATATTTTAGGTATCGTTTTACCCTATAATACTGATGAGAAATTACTCGCCCTGTATATAAAAATTGGATCGTTTTCCATTAATGGATCCTCTATATATACACACACATATTTGATCATTAAATTTTATTGTATCTCAAATTCAATTAAAATACAATGGCAAACTGCGAGAAAAAGAAGAAAAAAAAAGGTTAAAGGGTAAGAATCTGAAGTAAAAAAGAAAAAAAAGATGAAACAATTCCCAACAACCCTAAATTATCGAATAAAAAACTCTTTCTCGAGACATAAAAGAAAATCGTTACAAGGTGGCAACTGTATCCATTAATTTTTGTTCGTTTTTTGTTTTTTTTTCGTTTATTTAAATAAAAATCGTATCGAGGATGTTAATTAGAAAATTTGCCGTTCTTTTCTCTTTACATGAATTTTGTTCATTTTTTTTTTTCTCCATTTCTCCGAGCTAAGGAGCAAGGTTTTTCATTGGTTATTTTGATTATTCATTTTCTTTTTTTTTTTCTGTTCCATTCTGTTCTTTTCTTTTCAATTCTTGTTCCGCAACAGGAACTGTGGAGTTTTGTAATACGTTTCCGCGATCCCTCGATTGTCTCTCTTTATTCGCAGAGGTAAATGCTTTTGCGAAAATTAACTTATCTGCATCAAATAGTGATTATACTTAACGAAGGAAAGTTATAGCGGCGCGGGTAGCGGAGAGGCAGAGGGGGCAGAGGGGGGGCAAACCCCCGCGACCCCCGTTTCGTCCCTTACTGTCATCCCTCCTCTTTACCAAATCCCACCCCTTTTTCGCTCTCTTCAACGGTATACTGTGGCAGTCCAAAGTATTTGTAAACTTTTCCTGGCTTCGCATCTTAATCTCGAAACGATTAAAGAAACAGCGGTAATACCCCATTAAAGCTACTATAGACGATCTCAACGATGAAAATGTTATAACTAATCGAGATTAAGATGAAAAAAAATAAAAACAGAAATTTTCACTTTATTCTATTACGGTCTTTTTTTCTTCGTTTTTTAATTTTTATTCCTATCAAAAGTCGAGTAAAAAAATCTTGAAAAAAAAAATGACAATCTTATTTAAATATTTATTGCGAGCATTGAAGTTCTCCGTGATATTATTCCAGATCATATTATAGATACATAATTGTATTTGCATTATAGATTTATAATTGAATTTATTTATTACCTTGTCAGCTAATAATTTTCTATAATGGACGTATATTCGACAGATATATTGATATGAAATGTCTTGTACGCTTAAGTTATAATATGTATATATCCATAATATCGATCTGATAATTATAATAAATCTATATAGTACACACTTTTACTAAACGCGACGATTAATATCACGGTACGATAATTTTTCCGTTTAAATCGTATACGCGTATATTGGTATATATATCCATTTATTATCAATTACATCTATATGTATATCTGTATATAAGTAAAATAATTTATGGTTGATTATTCATGCGGAACGACAATTCGAAAGTGTAAATAAATAATAATAGGGCTCTGCGGATGTGGCGATATGGTTATTATACAGCGTACATAATATTTATATTCAGTAACGTCGTAAGTTTTTTTGGTCGCGTAGCCCCTGGGATTGAAATACACATATTTTTTTTCATTTCTTTCAAACTCTTTTTTCTCATTTTATCGATGGTTGACGCCAAGGAGAAAAAAAAACGAAAGGTTTCGTAAAAAAGATTTTGAGTTACAATTTTTCGAAACAAAAAAAAAAATAAAAATTAATTTTTAAGATTATAGTAAAAATATATTTAGTCGATTTTTTAAGACACACACAGTACGACACAAACATATATTTATAGGAAATAATATTTTGTTCTTTTTTTTTTCACGATAATGCGTCGCCTATAGATATTTAAATTATTCAAATGATACGCAGGTTTTATATACCTCTCCGTTCTTTATAATATAATTCCTCATTGGCCGGATACACTTTTCTGTTCGTATCATACCGTATAGAATTATTATTCATTTGTATACGATATGCCTGAGCGACTATCATTTTAAATAGATAGACATACTGTAGAAAAAAAAAAGACAGAAAGACAGAAAGAAAAAAAGAACTAGAACTATCTGGATATATATATCTATATATAGATACATTCTACCCACCTATATAGTGACTATGAAACCGTATCGGATGTTGAAAATCATTCACCTGCTGCTCCATCGCATATTATACTGAAGTACGAATAATATTCAATCGATAATTCGATGATCATGAAATGAAGTAATTTTTTTCTTTTTTTTTTTCAATTCGTTTATCACGATTATTTTAATTTATTTATTTGTTTAATCCTATGCTTGTAAATTTTTCTCCTCTCCGTTAATTAAATCGTTCGAATGAAAATTCGGAAATTCTTACTTTTAGTGTTACTGAAAAAGTTATATTTCCTAGCTCTAAAAAGGGGTGGGGGAGGGGGAGGGGCAGCGAAAGCACAGTGTAGAATGAAAATATATAGGCATAGGTATATGTATATATATATATATATATAGGTAAATACCTCTTAAGGAATAAAGCAAGTTACCTAATTGCTTTTGCTTGATAATTTAGCTGGCAATAACGGGTCGCGAACGGGTTCCATAATTATGCAGTTAACGTCAACATTATTATCCTACGGGATAAGGTAAGCAGCAGCAGCAGGCAGCAGTAGCAGAGGCGGCAGCTTTCCAGTCTCTGCAGGGTTTCCCCGAGGGTTAAATGTATATTCCAGTATATACATGTGTATATCTCTACAGGAAGCGAGAGAATCCTCGGAGACAAATTTCTGGTACTAAATTTATCTAAATTTTCAATTTTTATATCCTCCAGTTTTTAGAAAACGGAAGCAGAAATCCTGCAGCGACTTTGAGAAGATCAGAGATTTGTTCTCTCGTCAAAAGCTCCGTCTTATTCTTTCAAGTTTTCTTTCGATCTGTACGCGTACCACGGGTGTATATTCAACGAACAGATACGGATTCTTTTTTCTTTGGTGTTTTTTCTTGTCAAAAAATTCCGTTGTTTTCTTAAATTTCCTTTTCTCATTCTCAATGATTTCTTTTCTTTTTTTTTTTGTTCTATTCGATTCCACTCTGGAAGTAAGGTTTTAATAATACAAAGGAAACGCAGTTTACCCCCCCAGGAAAAGAAGATGGAGGGAAGGGGGGAAGGAGCATAATGGTGTTGGTTACTAATTACGATCATTGGATAATGAGCGGGCGGTGGACGCGAAGGAAGAAGGGATTCAAGGATCGAGGGGATCTTCTCCTCTCCTTCTCTTCCCCCTCGCCCTCCCACTTTTTGCCATCTTCCTTTCGCTCAGACTATCGTACATCCGCTCTTCTCTTGGAAAGATCTTTCCCCCGTTCTACTGTTATTTTCTCCCCCTCCGAAACCGTTCTTGGAATCGTTGGGTTAAACACCATAGTCCCGATGTCGAAGGCCCCGGGGCGTCGCCCAAGATCGTGTAATTAATCTCATTACTTCTGTCAATATTCGGTACCTCGATTAGCTTATACCTACTTAATACACATCGGCGAGGAGGGGAGGATCGGGAGATCGAAGGATCCATAAACCATGATTTTGAGGTCGTAACGACCTCAAGGTGGATCGTTCGAAAATTAAACTCGATTCTAGATCGTTTTCCAATTTTTTCTCAATCCAATTTCACGAGATTCAGATCCTTTTTCTGAGGGTTACGATTTTTCGGAAAGGAAATAGCATTTTTTGCATTTGACAAAAAAACTTTATCGACTTAAGAACGATCGCGGCAAACCAGTCGCGATAAATCGAGGACATATAAAAGAGATCAAAGTTTCTTATTGTTTCTTTCTTTCTTTTTTTTTTTTATCCTTATCGTTTCATATAACTGGACATCCTATCAAGGATCGATGGATCATCGTCGTCGTCTTTGTCGTATACCTATATAGAAATTTCCGGTGACTTCCATTCACGACTATGATGACCGGGAACGCGGAAAGACGACCTTGTCCGATCATGAACCGAGTAGAAACTTGGAGTAAAGTAACTGTGTATATTTACCACCTATATACACACCACACATACACATATATGTGAACACGCATGTCCACACCTAAGGAAAGAAGATGGACTGACCATAATCTTTCGAGTAACTGATCTGGTCCAGATATAATCAGTTAGAAGGTATTTTTCATTCAACATTTTGTGTCCACGTTGTACGGGGGTCCCGGTGAAGAGGAACTGCAGCAGCATCGGAGTGAAGTTGTATCCAGAGAAAAAGAGAGAGAGAGAGAAATAGAAAGAGAGTAAGAGAGAGACGGAAAGAAAGATGTTTTTATGTGCAGTGTGTTATAAGTTGGGGTTAGGAAGATTGAGGGGGTGGGTTTTTTTTCGGGTGTGAAGATATAAGAAGAACAAAAAAAAACAAAAAAGGGAAAAAAAAAAAAAAAAATCCCAGAGAAATACTGAAAATAAGAATAAATTTAGGAGAACGCTGAGGTATATACAAGGTATATATATGGGTATGTGTGCATCTTTTAAAACTGAATTGGTGAGAAGAACTTTTCGTATATATACTTTCTGGTTTTTGGGAAACGACATGACAGACCGTAGGGAGATAAAGTTCGTTAATGGGTGAAAGGTTAAAAATAAAAGTGTGAGGGGCAGGCCGTCATAAATCTGGCAATCCCAAGCGTAAAGCAGAACCTCAATCTATCTCCTTCTCTCTCTATCTCTCCTCTTCTCTTTCCACCTTCTCTTCTTCTTCTTCTTCTTCTTCGTCTTCGTCACGCGATAGAATTTTTTAAAACCACGATTATATCCCGGGTATGAATAAAACTCGCGCGCGTCGAACCACAGTCTAGATTTCAAAATGAAAGAGAAGAAGAAAAAAAAATTGACATAATTTTCTTATACTTTTCTCAAATTTTCTTTAACTTACACAGTTGGGTTTTCGAGTAAAGCCGTGGATTTTTTTTTTCGAGTCGACAGGGTAAAGCGTGTCACCGATATTTATTCAAAAAGTACTCAATTTCGTACAGTAGGGGGAGGATTGTTTTTCTTGGGGTCGTTCGGGGGTTCGAGACTACGACTATATTTTTAAAATAGAACACCGCACAACTGTTCCGCAGTTTAGGAAATCAACTGCAGCTCGTGCGCTGCTCGAATACAACCAACAAACGACGAGAAAACCAAAGAAACGAGGAAAAAGAAAAGAAGAGTCGCAAGAAATAAAATAAAAGAAGAACACAAAACGTAAAATTGAGGGGGGAAAAATTTTTCTAGAGGGCTGAAAAACGGCGACGGTATATTTTCGTTAGGTAAACTAATTTATTACGGTAATTTAGGAAATACTGTTCCGCCATAGATTTTCAAGGAATTGTCATATCCACGGAAACATTACTGCGGGGACCAAAACTGAACACACACCGAAATGACGTTATGCTGCACGAGGAGAGAGAGAAGTTGGAAAATCTCCACGTGCCTTATGTGTAGTACTCACCCCATCCCACGTACATCTTTTAAAAACTTCATTTCTCCTTCTTCATCTTCATCTTCATCTTCTTCTTTACACTAAACCGAGAAATGCGCTATACCCGGAAACGGAAAGGATCATACCTTAAACCTATACGTAGGTTTTCCAGAAAAATGTAAAACCGTTATACCTACATATGTATATGTCCATATACACGGTATATATTTTTACCCCTAACTCGCGTTCTAATTTTAAATAACCTCTATATGTATAAATATATTTTTACCAGAATTTTTGGGGCTCGAACTTTTCATTTTATTTCACTTTATTTTTTTTTTTACATTCTCATTTTTCGTCCACACGCGGGTACAGGATACGAGATATTCCCGTAGTGCAGCTATACAGTTGCGTCCGAATGCGAGTGTACGTAATTTAGTTTTCCAAAAAACCAACCAAAAAAAGTGGTGGGGAAAAAGAAAAAAAAAAAGAAAAAGTCCAACGGGGGGAAAAAAAACGAAAAATGAAGAGTAAAATTTGCATGACGCAGAATAGCTGTTGCAGTTTGTTGAATTATTTGAACGCGTGTATATTTTACAGGAAATCCTTTACCGCGTTGAGTATGTATGTACATATAACATACATATGTATCTATAGGTGTATATATACATAGAATTTATTTATAAGTGAATGTATCATGTATATTGCTGCGTTCCGCGACCTCGGATAAGAAGTCAGTTAAAGGTACCCCGGAGCCTTGGCCGAGGGGCATTATTTATTCAACTCTCTATACATGTATACAAGTATGTGAGTGTGTTAGGTATATACGTATGCATATATATATCTATATACATATTTATGTATGTTTTTAAAAAGTCGTTGTGAAAATGATACCTCGGGATGAATATAAAACGCGAAACGCCCACGCGTTAACGCCTGGGATATGTCCGTTTGGATATTATATGAGCGGTTGGATCGCATGCTCCACGGTGCAAAGAGTGGAACATCGCGTCGAGTCCTTTTTACTATACATATATATACATATCAATTTTTTTTTTCCTCCTTTTTACATATATACATAAACCTATAAGTCACAGACCAAAGGACTGAACTATAACTAACGCAATATCGGCGAAGACGATGAACTTTCGCGTTTTTTTTTTAAATTATTTTTGAAAATTTAGTTTCTTTGATTTTGGAGGAAGAATCGAGGGGTGAAAGGATCGGGGTGATAATCATTGTTCTTCAAACGCCGATGGGGATTGTCTCAATTTTATTCATTGATTTGTTTTTTCTTTCTCTCGAAATAGTGAAAGAGTAAGATGAGAGTAAAAAAAAGGGAAACGATGGTAAAATAGTACGTTGTATAGAAGTTAGAATTTCAGGACCCTGTAGGACGCTAACTTCACCCTACAGGCGCGCCTTGAATAATGTCCTGGTCAAGAATGGAGCGTCGGTAGAGCGCCCTCCGCGCGATCCTCATGATGCGCTCGAATTGTGCATCCGTCCGATCTTTATATACATATATATACACATAAATATATACATACCTATGTAACTACTAAACTAACGTAGCAACCTCCTACCTCTAACTCCTCTCTTGTTTTTATCTTCTTATAATTCTTCCAATGGGAAATAAACCTCTTGTATATAATACTTATGTGTGTATATAAATACGTATTATATATATGTACATATATGTATAATTATATATCGTATGTACGAACGTACACCTTTGCAAGATCGGTATATATATGCATATATGCGTGTACGTCGTGTTGCGAGGAGAATATAAGAGAAGAGAAGAGAAGAGAAGAGAAGAGGAGTTGAGATGAAATGAGATGAGAAGAGAGGAGGAGGAGAAGAAGAAGAGAAACGGCAGCGGCTTTATACTGATCCTGTACCCCCGAAGAATCACGTGAGAGACGACGATGTCGAGTAGATCCGAGGAGGAGTAAGAGAAACGACGAGAAGAGAGACCTGCAAGCTGAGACGAGCCGACGAGCGTCGAGTGCGGAGCAGATCGACCGATTAAACCTCAGGGGCGAGCACTTCGCCTTCAATAAAATCCGTATAATTGCCACGGGTTCCGTCGAAACCCCTCTCGACTTTATACTATGAACGTATAATATACTGCGCCAACTGCAGATGTTATACTCTCCCGGATTATTCTGCGTCGGGGAGAAAACTGGATAACATAAAATTCAAAAAAACAACAAAAAATACAAGAGGAAAACATTTATTTATTACTTAGGACGATATCAACGAAGTCAGAACTCTTCGAAATCTAATCCAAGTTTCGACAACTTCGATCAACGACAAAAAAATTTAACTTCACCTAAGTCCGACTTTGGGGTAGGTTATTGCGGAAAATTATAGAATTTTTGCAAAAATCTGTTTCAATGTAATTCAGGTTAGAATTTTTTTTACCCATTCTGAGCCAAGATAAGAAAATAATGGAATTGTTAAGACGCTTCCGCCATTTTTTTCTTGCGGCTTTTAATGAATTTTCTTTTATTTGGACCCTTTTTTAAAATGTATCTATTTCGGATGAGACCGCATCGATTATCAGGCGCGTGAAATGAACTTTTGGCGAGTCAAAGATAGGAGAATATATCGCAAAGTATCTCGTGTATAGAGGGTATGGATGTGGAAAGCAAGAGGCGAAAAGTTGGCTGGCTACTCCTTTGGACTTGCGAATCTAGTTAACCCTTGGTCCGATGGTATAAAGGGAATGGGTAAAATAGCGGAGGGGGTTAGTCGAGTCGAGTCGAGTCCGTCTGTCCGGTTGGTTTTGGGTAGTTTCCCAGTAGATGGGCGACCACGGAGTTTCCTGAGGGTAGGGTGGTTGTCGGTATACGTTACCTCAAACGCCTTTCGAGACTACATATGTTACCTCCCACCACCATCCTCAAACCACCCCTTTTTCGCGATGCTGCAGAGCCGAGCGAGATTGTGTGAGAATAGCAAAAGGGGGTTTCAGAAGTGAAGAGAAGAGAAGAGAAGAGAAGAGAAGAGAAGCGATGCCGCTCCACGGCTGATGTATATTTAACCCCTGCAGCCGCGCTATTTCACCATCTCCTAATTTCACGGAGTTCTCTTCCTCCTACTCTCACTCCT
Source organism: Athalia cordata (assembly GCA_963932425.1). Taxonomy (NCBI): domain Eukaryota; kingdom Metazoa; phylum Arthropoda; class Insecta; order Hymenoptera; family Athaliidae; genus Athalia; species Athalia cordata. The sequence continues at coordinate 8,043,802 of OZ010627.1, forward strand.
CTCTTTCCACTCTTCCTTCTTCGCCCTCTCCCTCCTCCCCTACCCTCGCTATCTTTATTTCTTTCTCTTTCTCTCCATGTATACCAAACCGACATCAGGAGGTAGACGACTACTCCTTAAGTTCAGTTAACGAGAGATGAAGTGCCACCATAGAATATATTTTATCTACCGTGAACCGAACCACCTTCATCTTCACCTACTCCAACATCCTTTCCACCTCTTCTCTTCTCTTCTTTTTTTCCCCCTTTATACGTACCTAGAAACTCACCTGATTTTTACCGTTGACGTTTTTTTTTTTTTTTAATTCATTTTCATTTCTCTCACAACAAATATTGTTTAAACCCTTCGATCAAACTCGTCCTAATCGTATTCTAATCGGTACTTAACCTTCTAGTTTGAAGAGAATTTAAAAAAAAAAAGAAAAAAAAAAGAAAAGCAAAAATCGTTCTAAACGACTGACGTATAATTTTTATATCCAAAAGAAAGAATTACCTGCAGTCAAAAAAACTTCAAGGATATTTTTACGGTTGACAGAATAAAAAATGGAGGATATATAAAGTACATCGTGTTATGTACCGATTGGTGCTGACGAGTAAACTGTTACGAAACACGACTAAAACTGGCGGGTGGTTCAAAGCTATAACTTTGGTACCGGGGATGAAATCCGTGCGAGAAACGAAGGGGGGTGGAGGTGGAGGGGAGAAAGGGGAAGAGGGGGGGAGTAGTAGCATGAAGTGTGTTCGTAACCACACCAAAGTTAAATGAATTCGAAATGATTGATAAACTTTATCATTGATCAATTAAACTTTGTACAGTGTGAGTGACGGGTCTCTTGGCGACAAGCGGGGGTGCCGCTTCTGCTTCTGCTTCTGCTTTTGCCGTCGAGCTGCTACCAACGTAGAGGAAAATTGCAACGGGGGTAAGGTGAGAGGGGGAGAGAGAGGGAGAGGGAGAGGGAGAGTTTTCGGGGGCGTAGGGGTCGAAAATGGGGGATGGTATTTAATGAACACCAAACGCGTTTGCCGCGGCACACGCCATGTATAGTATACGATAGAAACTGTCCAACCATCCCGCGGGTTTCTATCCAGTCATCGCTTTTCTCCGACGACACTATAGGTACGTGGTGTCCCCCCTCGGGTTGACGACGTAAATTAGAAATGGGGAAAATGTTACTTGGGATACGCGCCGCCCCGCCATCAAACTGTCCTCATGTTTTGCACCAACTTACACTCCATAAAGTTTATAATTGTTGTTCAATACTTTTCTTTCGAAGATAACTCAGGGTGTAGGTATTTTTAACGCGAAGAAGAAACCATAAAAGTGCAAGAAGCTTAAAGAAAAAAGAACAAGGGATGTAATCCAAACGTTTTTTATTTCCACACCCCAATTTTTTTCACGCTACTTTAGATTTCACAAATTTTCAATCTGTTTTCAGTTTCATGTCCAACATACCTACCTGTATAGCTACATTCTAAACCTTGAATGAACAACCCAGATTTTTATCCTGAAACTGATCTTCTCATTCTAGAAATCCTTATTTTTTTTTTCTTCTCTCTTTCTTTTACTCTTCTTCTCATTTTTTTTAATGTCTTTTAACTCTTCGAGCCAGCTGAGATCTTCAAAAATTTTACCCTTCAACGTTCCTTTCTAAATGTTTTTTTTTTTCTGTTTCTCTATTACCACTAAACCAGTCGACTAAATAACTACGATCTTTGAGGAGCAATTCCTTCTTCCTTTAATTTTTTTTTTTTTACCATTTCTTTTTTTTTCGGTAGACATCCGGTTACCTTAAATACCTATCTATGTAGCATGATGTAAATTAGATTACTTCGATATAATTTGAATTTTTGGATAAATTTTACGGAAAAATGGCAAACGATATTGTTATTATTATTCTACTCGCCAAGGCGAAAAAGGTTTTATTTATTACGTTCTGCACGGGTATATAGGTATATATATTGATATGTATACATATACGATGGAAGATACTTCTCTCTGAAAGGCTAATGAAAATATAAGAACTACAGCTGCTGCTGGATGATGGATTTGAATAAAACTAAAGTATAAACGTTACTGGCAACGAGCCATTAAGAGCTTTATGTAAGGTAGATGTAACAACCAATAGAGTGAGCATATTATACATACATAAATATGTACGTATACATATATGTGTGTGTATGTAAATAGGTATCCGCAGTACATGTGTATTATATGCCAAAGCTTCTCTGATGCTCTTCGGCCTAATGCTGTACGAAGAGAAACGCCTTTGATACTGCAGAAAACAGAATACGATGAGGAGAACGTTATACGAAAGTACGGCTTATGTACTACGCCTACATATGTATTTAAAGTATATTATACATAAATATATATATGGGATGTTCACGAATTAAGTATAACTAATATTAACGTCGGTTTACTCAACACAGAAGTACTCGAATCAGAAAAAAAAGAACCAAGTTAACGAAAAAAAGAAAAAACAAAACGTATACTTCGCCATTCATTTTGAATAGACCAGTTTCGAAGGGGGGGAAATAAATCTTCTGAATTAACGAAAAACTCTGAAAGAAAATTAAATACCAGTGCGAGTAAAAGAATATTGAAAACTCCGTATAGTATATGGGGAGAAGAAAAACAAATTTTTAGGAAATGAATAATTTTTTTTCTTCTTTCCTCGGTTTCTTTTTTTTTTGATTTTCTTCTTCGGAATATTTTCCGTCAGACACTTTTCTTCCTTTGTAGGTTCGTGGTTCGGACTGACTGAAAGTTTGTGAGTTTTTGAAATAACAAATGAAAAGAAGGGTGCAGTTTTCGATGGTTTAATATACCTGATGATATACGACTTTTGGTTTTAACCTCCGAGTCTCTCTGACTCCTAAACGTCTTACTTTTGGTGTACCTATTGAATTATTTACGATTCTGCCAAAAAGTATAATATCGGAGGGATTCATAAACGGGGTTAATTTATAACTTCTTTATTTATAGGTATAAAACCTACAGGTATATCCATTGAGAAAAAATATTTTCCCCCGTACTTTGAGAATAACGTCCTCTTTTATTCTATCGGAAATATTTTCTGGGACCGACTGACCCACTTGCTGTCGCTTTGTACGTTCATATATTTCGACTAATTTTTCTTATTTCACTTCTACTTCTTCTTCTTACAATATTTTTGAATATTTCTTCGAAAGGGTTGTGAAATTCGTTGAGAAATCCAATAAGGGTGAAATATGTATCTTTCATCCTTCGCAGCAGGGAGAAACCAATAGTCTTCTTCTTTTCTTCTTTTTCCTTTTTTTTCTTTTTCTTTTGCTTCACAAATCTCTGTATAGATATCGGTCCAGTTTAACTATACTTACTTAGGTTCACTGCCTTTTCTCATCTTATATTTTATTGAATTTTCGAGCACCGCCACAGTAACGTAGAAAAAAAAATTAATTCAATAAAATGTGTAGCAAAACATTAAAAAATTAGCCGTTCAATTAGAAACAGAAAAAAAAGAAAAGAAAGACAAAATTTTTTCAAAAATGAAGCGAATATTCGTAATTCAATTCGTTACTTTTTCATATCGTTATCAAAAATTTCTGGTAGCCCATTTTGTTGTGTAATAAATTTATCTCATTTGATTAGTTTTTATCTTATTTTATTTCTTTTTTCTTCTCTGGTAGCATGACCATTTTTTTCTTCTATCATTCCAAGTCAAAGCGAGTGAAGCAAATCTTTTCTAACTTGTTCTAATATATATAAATTTTAATCGAAGGTTGTGAATAAGAAGGGGGGTTTCTATCCGCATGGTCGGTCATCCGTTGACTTTGAACTGCCAGAGCATCAGATCATAACTTATATACTTACTATACGTATAAGAACGGAATAGATGGAAAAAAATTTCATCCAGTTTAGCATTTCAATTTCGTTTACCACGATTTACGTGATCTTCAATAGTTTTATGCTTGGCTCGTTTTTGTAGAAAATTTACTCTGCAGAGTAACGCAATGGAAAAGTTCTAAAAATAAAATCTATCATCGTTCTAATATACTTTTTATCTGTGAGAAAATGAAAATAAAAAGAAAAAAAATTTTTGCCACTGAACAATTTCTTTGTTTTCCAATTTTCTTTTTGCTCGCTTTTTTCTAATGCATAATTTTGTGTTTTTCTGCGTGTAAAAATTCTAACTTAGAACGAATGATTTTGTACTTTTTCTTTTCGAATTACGAGTACACCACGTAACGTATGTGTATAACAAATATATAAACTTCGATAGTTTTGGTAGTTAGGTAGGCAACGAGCGGGGATTTTTGTCGGTTAAAAGTTTTCTTACAAGCGTTATTTGGACCATAACGAAACACCAGGAACCACAGGTATTATCTACGATTCAACTTTTCTTCACACATTATGGTATTATGAACATTTAGTTGCAACGTCATGATTGCCATCGTCTTTATACATATATATATTTATACATACCTATGTATATATACTAATCTTCCGTTTCAAAAACCTCCAACTTATTTCATATAGATACATATATAATAGGTCGCGCTACTTCTTGTCTGAAATTTTTTTTTTTTACTCTCATTTTCTTCTTCTTCTCTCTCTCCCTTTGATTCTCATGGAAGAAAGTTATTCTTCTCTCCTCACTTCCCCACCCCCATCCCCCTTGGCTACTATTTTTTTGTTTCTTTTTGTACGTTTCATATGGATTTTGAAAAATTCATTGGTTTTTTTTTTTCTTCTTCATTTATCTTTGCTGTTTCAACGCGGATTATGCGTGGGAAAATAAAAGAGAAAATAAAATAAAAGCCAGCTCGCCGAAAGGTTTCGTTAATTGGTTTATATTTATTATAATTGGGACTCATACTTATCTATTTTGTACATATATATTTTTCTGGAGTGAAATAAAGGAGGAGAAAAACGAAGGAAAAGAATAAAAGAAAAACTAAAAGTCCACTGGTTTCTCCGGGGCCTAATGATTATTCCATAACATCGGGGGTTGGGACCCCCATTAACATAGTAGATGTCTGGGGACAGAAAATATTGTCCTACTATTATACCTGTATAAGGGTATCTGTCTATTTCTTCCTCTTATTTCTCTTCCTCCTCATCTTCTTCTTATTCTTCTTGTGGGAACTCTAGATCTCGAAGAAATGGTAAGTTTTCGGTGAGAAGAGAGAGAAGAGAAAAAAAGACGAAGAAGAAGAAGAGGAAAAAGTAGGGAAACGAGGGATGCGGAAGGGCGTGATTTGACAGTTTTAGTCGGGACACCATAATTTACACCGAAGGGATAAAACCCACCTGGCTTTAGTACCTATATGGACAGGTAAAACCGAGACCAAAAAATTATTTCAATAGATCTAATATTGAAGGTGAATTATTATTCATCCTAAATCAATCGATCGATGATTTATCGATAGCAAAATGTAGAGAGAGAAAAAACAAAAATTCGAAGATGTCAATTAGTGTATGCGACTATTCCCAATTCTTAATGAACTTATATGTATATGATAAATCTTGCGTAAATGTCTATAGAATTCAACTTCGAGAGTCGCGAGATCGTCGTAGTCGGTAAAGAATTGAGAGGAAAAAAAAGAGAAGAAAAGCAGAAAAAAAAAATGTAAAGGGATGGAAGGGACCGAAAAGAGGGGCTGAGGGGGTAAGGGAGAGTCGAAACACGCGCCACATAAATTTTACCTCCGTCTACCCGCGCGAGTGAAAGCTGGATTTGTTACAGTTTGCACTCTGCATCGCGTCTTTCGGTCCTCGTCCTCATCCTCATTCTCATCCTCAACCTCAACCTCAACTTCGTCCCGATCGTCTAGTCTTCTTACTTAGTCTTTCGCAGCAGCAGCAGCAGCAGCAGCCGCGTTGATGCTGTATTTCGGTTTGTGGTGCACAGCGTTAGGAATCCGTCCTGCCTATCTTATCTTTTTTTTTTTCTTTTCGTTTTCTTTTCTGCTTTTTTTCGATTCTTTTTTATTCTCCTCGTCGGTTTTGCCTTCGTCTCTTTCTTCCGTGCAATCCACCTTCTTCTCCTTCTTCTTCTTCTTCTTCTTCGTTTCCTTCCGACCCCTTTTCAACCTCATTATCCACCTCAGTCTTCGTCTTCTTCATCTCTTCTTCTTCCTCTTCGCTCCCAGGGCAAGTTTTGCTCCTTCTTATTCTCGTTATTGTTGTTGTTCTTGTTATTATTATCTATTTTTTTTTTTTTTCCAATACGTTTTCTCTTTCTATTCCCATACGTGTATATTCGTATAGCTCTGTGTTATCCTTTTTTAAAAAAGAAAAAAAAGAAAGAAAAAGAGAGAGAAAGAGAGGAAAAAGAAAGAGATAGTTGAGAGACGCTTACTTTACGTTCTGCATCGCTATAATTCGTGATAATTGGGTACGGCGTGTTACCGGATCGGATAAAACTTGTGTGTCGTGATAATTGCGATCCTACATCCGTTACCCGAAGGCTACTTTACCTACGCGTATATAGGTATACATATGTGTTACATTCTACATACTTAAGCTATCCATGATACCTGCATGTACGTATGTACGCGCATACCACACTATAAACTTGAAACAATTTATGCACAGTTCTATAACATTACGGAGAATCGAACACCGTATAACTTCAAATTCAGAGTACCTGATCATTTTTTTTTCCTTTTACTCGACAAATATTTTTTACACTTTTGTTTTTACACCCCAACAACAAAATAAAAGGGTCGCCTTAAGACCTCGTGCATAACGTGATTTTCAATTATTATTATTATTATTATTATTTTTTTCTCTTCAACAATTATTAGAAATCGAAGAAAAAGATAAGATGATAAAATCGATTTACGAATCATCCTCCGAGAACAAACGCGAAGAAATGAAACGGGGTGGCAGGGGGTGAGGGGGGAGAGGGGGTGAAGTTTTTTGCTTCGATGCAAACCTGCAGTGCTTCGCGTTGTGTGTTGTGTATCGTGAAGAAGGTATGTATACACGTTGTATGGTGGGTAAAAATAAAATTGGCTCGTTTTATAAAATACTGTTTGCAGAGATCATAAGGAGAAACAGAAATCGAACAGCATGGAGCAGCGAGTATCCAGAACTGCACTGTGAGTTCGATCTTTTCAATGTTGTGTATCGCCTCGCGCCATAATACGATTATAACACTGTGCTTTAAATTCCAGACATGCCTCTCTTTCAATTCATATATATATATATATATATATATATGTATACATATATATAAAACTGCTTGCTTTTCAGGCTTTATACGACGCTTATAGCAAAAGCTATAACAGGTGTCTCCGATATGGCAGCTTGTTTTCTTTGGTCGCTATTATGCTGCTGCTGCTGCTGCTGCTGCTGCTACTGCACCTACTTACCGATCAGCACGAGCCGCGACGATCTGCCATAACTGAAACAGCGACGAATTTTTTATTTTTCAAATATCTCTTTTATTTTTCATGTTACGTTTCTTTATCTCGAGATACTTCTTATTATTTAGCTTCCAAAAAGTACAATTTTATAATCGTCGATATTCGATTATCTGTAATTAATTTGCAAGAAAAAAAAGAGAGAGAGAGAGAAAAAAACCAAAACGATAATTATTTTTCGTATGTACTTCTTTTTTTTTTTTTTTGATTTTTGGCTTCTCAACGATGACGAACGATCGTCTCGGAAAGATCGAAAGACAAAGAATAAGAATAGAGAGAGACGAAGGAGAACGGAATGCAAAATTTTGTGGGAAAAGGAGAAATAAAGATCCTCAGATTTTCTGGATGAATTTATTTATAGCGAGAGCATATCAGAATCAGAAGCCAAAGAACGTTGCAATAAATGTATAACAATATAGAAATGTGTATAATATATTACGATCTATATATTATATATCTTAGGAAGTTGATGTCGGCAACCCTCAAGAGGGACAAAGGATTCTTACACACGTAGAGATATACGTATCTGGAGAGAGAATACGATTCAAGAATTGGGGGATGAGGATGGGAAAATATTATTAGGACGGAATTTGACTCCTATACACGCGGTCAAATCTCCGCGCTCTATGGTACGTCACCGGAATCAAAAAAAAAAAATAGAAAGGAGAAGAAAAGACGCCAAGAAGCAAAAAAAGAAAAAGAAAAAGACGAGGAGGACTCGAATATTATAATAACCTGCAGATTTCTCGAGAACAAAAAAGGAGAAACGACTAACTACTACTACTACCACTACTTAATCTGAACCCGCACACAACTCAACTTATAAAAGATATTCTCCGTGGTAACTTGAAAGTTACGTCAGAGATGTCATCAGATGCTAGTTGATTTACATTCGCTTTGGTTTAAAAGGAATCCCAAAGTCAGTCGTCTTCATGGGGTTTCTTTTTCTCGACTCTCCTTCTTCCTGCGGGGTATCCTTATAGGTATAAATATGCGTACAGTAATATTACTATAACCGGACTGATAGGAAAAAAAAAAAACACAACGCTGCAACCGCTTATAAATCATCTTATACACATTTGATATAGTTTTTGATAAATCATCATCTTCGCTCTGGATGTAAAAATCAAAATTTGCGCGAAAACGAGAGAATGTTTTTTTTCTTTGCAACTACATAGAAAAAGTCTTATTTTTTTTATTTTTAGACTATTTCTTGCCGAATCAGCTGGGGATTAGAAAAAGAGAAGAAAAAAAAAAAGGGAAAATGAAAGAACTGTAAAAACAGCGAAGCGTATAGGTCTGCAGGTTGACCGTTGAAACGTGGGGATGAAAAAAGCTGGAAAAACTAGAAAATAGAAAGCCAAAAAAAATGTATATATGTATATGTGTCGTAGGGATCGGGCGGTAGAATTTTTTCATTTGCGATCATTGAATCGCTTGAATCGGGTGATTATTATGCCGCCCCTATATTGGACTTTGGAACAGAAACAGAAACAGAAACAGAAACAGAAACAGCAGCAGCAGCGGTGGTAGCATCAGCTTCGTGCACTATGGGGTGAATTTGTCGATGGGAATGGGTGATGTGCAGCAGGAAGCCAATCCGAACGATGGCAATCAATAACTTTGAAACCTACCGCCGTTTGGGAAACAAATTCAGCAAGTCGGTTGATTGGAAAAACCGGTGGCAACGACTAACCGTTTTCAATGGTATACTAGTCGAACGCGAACGTCCAGTTTGTGACGTACGTATATATGCACATATATATATATATATATACACCATACCTGTACAGTACCTACGATTTTGCGCCATGAACTAACCTCCGTGTATTTTTTTCCGTACATATCTTCCTTCTTTTTTTTTTTTTTCGCTTTTTTGCTTTTTCTATTTTACACGCACTCGTTCAACTTTTTTTCGTATATATTTTTATATACCTAACCTGCACACCGATAACTATATTTATATATACGTATTATACATATACGGGGATCCACGAGAATCACATTCTCATCGTTGCATTTTACTTCCAATTCCAGAGCTGGAAGAATACAATAGAAAAGGGAGACAGCCGCGATCGTCGAAGAGGAGAAATGGTGATGTGGACCGTGTGGCGGCATGTTAAAAACCCCTTTCCCTAACCCCCGTCTACCACGTCGCTTTTCGCCCTTCTTCATTCCCTTCGCAGGTTGTTGTTTTTTTTTCTTTCATTTACCATTTTTCTTTCTTTTCTATTTTTTCACGCACACACGTTATATACCTACAATTATACTACATGCGACGCGCATTGTTCGTTTAATTTTTTTTTCTCTGTTTCTTTCTTTCTTCGATAATTTATCGGCGAGAATATTTCATCGATTACAGGTACACGTGGTGTGAGCGAAAAGACAAAAGTTTTCAGAAATTCCATATGAATTTTATTGTTCTTTGAAAAAAAAGAAAAAAAAAAAAACGTTACAGGTGAGTATATTTCATCGCGAGTGTTCAACGAACCCAGCTGATGGAACGACGAACGTATCGTTAGGAGGAAACGGGGCGACGGAAATACCGTATAAGGATATGGGCTTCAGGTACATAAATGTAATACACATATAGTATATATATGAAGTATGTACGTAGGTATATAAGTAGGTATATAATATACCCACCTGCAGCGTACATCAACCGCGGGACCATTTCTCTGTCGTTGCACACTTCGGAAATTCTTCGAAGGTGTTTCTTTTTCATTTTTTTACTTTTGTTTTCCTGATCCGATCGGTTCAAAAACAGATCGTTATGATTTTATATGATATAAAGTACGGGGTGATAAGATATTATATGCTAACCGATAGATATTTGTATTCACGTTTGCGACCTGCAGTTATTTTTTTTTAATTTTTTTTCTTTAAAAAAGAGGAAATTATCGATCCGTTACCGAATATCGTCGTTGACTGTAACGGATGAACGATCACGAGACTATCACCAATTCATAAACTTCTTTTTTTCTTTTTTTTTCGTCTTTTTTTCGCCTTCCCTGTAATATTCTCCTCAATATCCTATATACCGCGATATTAATTTCAAAGGTATAAAGTTACAGCACGAAATTCAGGGTATAACATGAGAAAATAATAACGAAAATAACTATAATGATAATGATAATGATAATAATAATAATAACGACAAAGGCAAGCGAGTTATGATAATATCTTGTTACTTGGCAATTCGAACTTCCGGTTTTTGTTGTAATTCAAGTACGACGTATACCACCTATACGTGTAGGGCATCATCACGTGCGTTTAGTAATTTTCTTTTTTTTTCTTTTATTTTCTCATCGTTCCCTCGTTGTAAAAGAGAAAGAAACAAAAATTCCAAAATTTGCCAGAAGATATTAAAAAGGGTATAGCAAAAAAAAAAAAAATGAAATAAAATAAAAAGTTCTCCGGAATCAAAATAACGTAATAATAATAATTTTTTTTTCTTCTCCTTTTTATTCTTCGTCTCGATTTTCAATCTCTCTTATCCTCTGGATATTCCCATGCATATATAGCTTTTCTTTACATATATGTATATATCTATATATGTATATGTTTTATATCCAACGGGAACTCGAATCCAATTTCTATACAGAGACGTATTTATACACGTAGAGATATGGACGTATATATGTGTATTATATGTGAAATAGATCAAATAGTTTTCTTATACACAAATATATAAGGTAGAATTTTCACGGGGGGATGAATTCCTTATTCAAGAATATATAGAGGAACGTATAACGTACCATAACCCTGTCGCGAACCTTATATCTTACTTCAATCCCTAAAATCAAGATGGCATTTTCTTTTTCTTTCGTTTTTTTTATTTTTTATTTTCTCCGCTCTTCTTCCCTTAATTCCCCTACACATATTCTGCTTTTCTCGTCCACGGTTGTATATATGTGTAGAATCTTATATACGATTTCGATAATATGTATTCTCCTTTACTAGCAATCTTGCTAATGGCACGTTGTGTCCCGAGTTCAAACCCCCACCCCCTTTCCTCCCACCCCTTTTCCTCCCTCATACTCCTATTCTTCGCTACCTAAGGATGAATATATTTATTCGAACATCTTGTTTGCTTTTATTAAAACTAATAAATTTCGGTGATAAAAATAGAAACATAAAAAAAGGTGGATGAAAAAAAAAATGAAAAACAACCCTATAATGTAGTATTCTACTTTGTATCGTTGTGCATGTATATTATAATTATGTTCGCTTCATTTCACCACCGAAATTGAATTTTTTTCCATGAAAATTCAAATGAAAATTTGAAGGAAAAAACTTACATCGTAAAAAAAAAAGACGACTTCTCTTTCATTCTTTCTTTCTTCTTTTTTTTCCTGTTAATAATGTTCCAGATTTTCATCTCCATATTTTTGAAACTTTTTCTGTCGCGCGACTCGTACGAGTTTAGGTATAATACACCAGATTCTCAGAGGTTAACGAGTTGAGGGCATAGGGTAAGGGTTAGAGGGCAGGATGAGATGATGGGATGAAATAATCTATCAAAAGTTTTTTGTTTCTCAAGTTTTTTTTGGTTTTTTTTTTTTACGGAATTCTATAAATACGGGGTAAAATTTAGTGGCTGGCGCCCCCCGCGTAATGTTTAGGCGCCGCGAGTGACGAGACACGTGCAGACGGTGTCTAGATATATACAATATACATATATATATATTTATTTATATGTATCTTAGGTATGTACTTATGTATAAAATAACCTTTATATCTATACGTGTGTAGCTGCTATTTTGTAGGGGAAGGTTTTTTCTTTCACTTTTTTAGAAAAAAAGAAAAAGAAAGGCTTAAGAACTTGTTTAAGGGTGTAAAAAAGGAAACGCTGGAGAACATTACATATCTATATACACATTAGGGTGTGTAAGCCCCCGTAGGAGATAAGATGAAACAACTGCAAGGGAAACACGCGTCATCGGTAATTAATAAGGTCACTTCATACAGCACAACTTTTCTTTATACTCTCAACTTGTATTTTCCTTAATATGTTTAGCGTCGTTTGACGATAACCAGGATCGAAAAGTCGAGTCGAGTAAGACACGAGGTTCACTTTAAGGGTGACAACTTTACTCTCTAAGTACACAGCTTATTTAAGCCTTAGGGAACGGAATTTTCTACAAGACAGGATGAGGTCATGGACCCCTCGTTAAAAAATTCATAACAAAACGTCTTCGTTCTGACGGGGTTGAAGAAACACTTTGTTTTTCTAATTTCTGCAATTGTTTTTTGGCTTTCTTCTTCTTCAAGGTCGTTAAAAAATTCACCTTTCCGAATAGCGTGTATTCCTTAAGAAGCCAAAAAAAAAAATTTCCCCGATCATCTTGAAAAACAATTTTTCAATGATTTTTTGGTTTTCACTTTTGTTGCCGGTATAATAAAAAGCGTGGGTTATAACCTTTCATTTTTTTATCTCCCGATCTATATATATAACTACATGTGGGTACGTACGTACATAAAAACTATGTATATAATATACCCTATATACTTATAACAAGTATATTATAACCGTAGAGAAGTGCGATTTCGTGCACATCTGTGTCAATATACTTTGATTCTCAAGGGTGTTTATAGGGTGGAAACACAGGACAGGACGAAGCGTACACGTATCCTGTATATGGACCACTTTTATACGTACTGCAACTACCTACTATATGGGACAAAAAGATGTGTTGGGAATATAAGCGAAGGGATAAAATAAGGGGATGAGAAAAGTGTGTGGGGGAGGACGGTACGGGACGGGACCCGGGATACGCGTTCGTTCGCTACAATGTTCGCAGTGGACAGTTGAGAGACGGGAATTTCAAATTGATATCACCCACTTCCTATATACTCGACGTTATAGACATGGGAGTTAGAAAGCTGAAAGCGACAAGCTTCAGACCGGATGATCCCCATATACATCTACTTCGATCGTGAAATTATTTTATTTGCTTAATAATGCGATTATCACACACTGTCTCGCAGTACATTTCATTTTCATTTTTTCTTTTTTCAATCTTCTACTTGTCGACGATACAGACGGGGGACATCTGCAAAGATTTTCTCTCCCTCACCCCACCCCCCTAATTCCCCCTTAAATTTCGCGATGTGTTATAATCTTTTTTTTTTGTTCCTAATACCGAATGATCGTGTACCTACTATATAGAATGGTTTTGTACAAGTTGGTGAAAATCGTTACCACCCTTAAGGGACATTTTGAAGAGGAAGGCGTCGGGGGAAGGGGGGGGGGGGGGAAGAGCTGCCCTATTCTAGGGGTTGACGATCATACGGATACTGTATTATACATATACGTATCTAATTCTTATATAGCTATATCTACCAGACGGAGGCGTTGAACCAAAAATGTAATTTACATCCTTTTATGTCTTGAAATTGAAATATTTGCGAATTAATTCGGGCGACAAGATTATAGTCGGCCATTATGGGGAGGAGATACAACCCCCAACCCCTCCCCGCAGCCTCCCCCTCCTCCCCCCTTTTTCATTGGTGGGGTGTTATAAATTCCCTCTTTTACACTTTAATGTTATACAGGAGGTTCTTCTTGGTACATATATTTTCGTATGGTATATATGTATTATATGTATAAGTATGTCCTCATTCCATAGCGCTGTGTGTAAGAAGAGGAGGCGTAGCGTAGCGTAGCTGGAAGTTGAACTTCAACCGGGGTATAATCCTTATATACTTTGGTCCTAATGATTTTCCTTTATTTAATTCAAAAATATCAACGCGCCCCCATTTTATGGAAGATTGGATTCAATTATGAGTGTAACGACGAGGAGTCTCATTTCTACGGATGCTATATACCGGAGGGGGTTCGGAGCTTCGGCTTGCCCGACGACCGGATTTCACCCTCTCTTTTCATTTTCCATTTTCTTACTTTGTCGGATAACAGGGAAAACACTTATATTATTATACATTCATATATATAAATATATTCTCAAAGAAGAATTCGAACGAGACGATCATCCCTGGTATTTGAAAATCATCTCTGAATCGGATAAATGCCAAAAAAAAATATATATATTTCTGTACACAGTTTTTGTGAAATATTTTCTATGTCATTCGATTCATCGTAAAAAAGAAATCACCTTCTATGTAACGTACTTGCAAAATTCGTGTCATATGATTATTTGAAGTTTTCTTTTTTTTTTTTTTTTTGGTCAATCGATCTCCTAAGTTTTTCCTTCCTTTTCTTTCCGGCATCACATATGTATGTGCGTACGTTGGATATGAGTATGTGTCTGTGCCAGTGCCCAGTTTGTTGAATCGAATCGGAAATCGTCCAGTCCGGCGTACGTATCCCTGTCGATCGATTATATTGGGGATTCTTAATTTATGGTTTATTTTCACTCACATCGACGGAGTATAAATCCGGAATATAATATACGGTATAGATATAACAACCCACCCCCTCCCCCCACCCCCCGTAAACGTTGTTCTGCACCGTAACATATGTATCCGGATTGTAAGTATATAATAGAAATATATTCTACTTCGGTACCTTATACAGATACAATGCACGCGCGTGCATCGCGACGTGAATTATTCCTCTTTTCGATCCGCACGCGTATAAGTAATAATATTTTCTAAACGTTTGCCGGTAATTATTATATACCGATGATATAACCTATGTATGATTCAATTATGATCCTTATGTATGTGTACGGAAAGACGTTGAGATCAAGAGGAAGCTGAAAAGAAGAAAAAAAGAATACCTAATATAGATATCGATCACTCCTAAGTCGCCTCAACCCCCTCCAACCCTTTCCATTGATAATTTTCATCATTGCATGATTCCGAATTTTTTGCTCGCGACAAAAAGTCAGATATCTCTGCCAAAAAAAATCGTAAACGAATGAACAAAAAAGTGTATTGAAGAGGAAGAATCCAGCTTCATTTTGGTTACTGTGAACTATTTTTACGATTTTTTTTTTTGCCAGAGATATCTGACTTTTTGTCGCGAGCAGGAAAATTCCGAAGTGTCTTATTGCATTTTTTGAATTTTTCTTCTCTTTTCTTCATCTATGATTTTGATTAACTTGACAATAAAACAATTTTTTTCTGCCACGTGTAAAGTGTTAATTGGGAAAAAAAAGGAAATTTGAAAATTCGAAATTGACCAGTTGTTTCATTGTGCTGTGGGTTGTTATCCAGAAGTCATTTGGCTTTTGGGGGTGGAGGGGGGGGGAGGAAGGGATTGACGGGGCGTCGAGACGCTGGGGGGAGTCGCACGTGGCGCCGGGCGCGTGTTATGACAGCGACGGTATCCGCCCCCTGAGACCGTGTGGAACTAGGAAAGCTAAAGCTGAAGCTGAAGCTTCTGCTGCTGCTGCTGCACACCGCGGGATAGAATGTTGGAAAAGATTTATCGAGGTGACACGTGGACGCTTCGAGCTAATTCCATACAAATTTCGGTGTTTGTTATTTCGGAGTAAAACGACTCACGCCCGCGCCATTGCAGGTTGATAGTTATATTATATGGAGATGTCGAAGAACGTAGGGAAAAAAAAACAGAAAAAAAGAACACCAAAATCGCACTTACGGATTCAATTCCTCACGAGATTATAACATGGGGTGAGGAGTACGAGGGTTTCGAGTATCGAAAGTATTTTGAGAAATTTTGAAAAGACTTTTTTTTTTTTAAATATGATCTACATGAAAAGATGGAGTAGGTATACAAATGGTCTAGATTTTTTTGATTTTATTTAAATTTGAAATGGAAAAAAATGAAACCAAAAAATTTCATTTTCTTCTCTTGCGAAGCTTTACCGTGCAGACGGCTTACTATACGTGGTGTGGAGCGAAAAAAAATGGAGAAAAAAATTTGAGGAAAGAGAGAAAGAAAAAGAAATGAAAAAGTAACAGCACCTATAAACGGCAGCGGGTCTATGGTGGCCGTACGATAATCGTATTATAAAAGCGGACGCAATAAACCGTGAACAGCTGGTACCACCTTACTAGAATACCGTGGCTGAAGCATAACTATATGTTTATACCAATATATGTATTCAAATAATGACGATTGGAATGATAAAAACAATAAGATTTCAACGTATAGATCGAAAACCGCGAAGGAACAAGGAGAAAAGTAACATCGCAATTTCGGTTTTTGCACCTTCGACGATAGTTTTTTTTGTTCTTCGTTCCCTCGATTTTGTGCAGAGCAGCCGCGCTGTGTTCGCTCTCGAATGATTTACCAAATCTGTAGAGTCGTTGAAGCTTTCGTGTAATTTTTCGATTGAAAAGAAAAAAAAAAAAAATTAAATAATATCAAAGTAATTAAAGTATAGGAATTATTTTTCGGAGCTTTAGTTTTTTGAGACCCCTTAAAAATATGGTCATGGAGCTGAAATCAATAATTTTTCGATCAATTATATTGCATTTTTTGTCGCAATCGTAAAATTCGTTTTTGTATAATACAGTATGAATTACATCTATATGTTCGCTCGGCCAGATCGTCATCGCACTTACATTAGTAAGCACCGGGGCTTTGTTCGTTGGCATTTAAGTATAACACGTTATATACATAGAATAAAATAAACGCGTACAGGTATAGAGCCAACTTCACGGCACAGGTGTGCTGGTACAAGGCGAACAGAATTTTATGTATTTTATGTACAACATTAAACGCGGTCATGAGTCGTTTTGCGTTATCTTCTTTTCTCAGTTTAAAAAAAATAATGGAAAAAGAATGAAAAAATTATCTTTTTTTTGCCACACGTATACCTACTTTATTTTTATATTTTATCGTTTATTCATTTCTTCGACGTATTTATTTGTTCTTTTTTTTCGTTACTATTTTTTCTCAGCGTCGTTTTTACACGTGTCATACCGCGATATTATTTTATGTACACCTAGAATCTATACATATACATATATAAATATATACACACATACATATAAAGTTTACCATCGGGAGAGAATAAATATAAATAATGCATAGAGCGACATTTATTCGTATGCGTTTTTGGTTTTGACCATTTATTCATTCGCGATAGAATTTTATTTTTTCACGCTTTTTTTATTTTTTTTTTCATTGCTTCATGTATCCGAATTTTTCGTCATACATTGTATCCTTACGTAGCACATACCTATACCTATATCTATAAATTTATATACCATCAAGATTGTTTTTTTCTAAATTTATTTATTTATTTATTTTTGAATTTTTTTTTTGCTTTTTTTTTCCGCCACTTAACCTCTACCTATTTTACATGCAGACAATACGTAATGTCAAACGAAATCGCGGATTTCTAGGACAATAAAATTCGCTTCCTTTTTTTTGTCCATTTTTTTCACAATTCATTTTAATTTTTATTCATATTCGATTATGTATTCTTATATACGGCGTGAATATCGTGGGTAAATTTTCATTTTCTATAAAGCGTGGGAGTGGGGTGGGAAAAAAGAAGGTGAAAATCGACGTGACGTAAGCAGAAAAAAATAAAATAGAAATAATACCATATAACTACGTTATATTTAAATTCTTGTTTTATTGTTAAAAATTATATGCGGGCGATTGACATAGCACAATATGCCTTATACCGATTTGAATTAGTATTATAGTCTCGCATTTTGCTGTTTATTCAAATTTGAATAAAACAAAAGAACTATTCGTTTCCTTTACATACGTACAAATATATATATGTAGGCGCGTTTGTGTATCGGTAGAAAAAAAAACGTACACCGTATGTACAATTTACACAGATATACCGGCAGGCCCCCTATCTCACGTTCCAAACTGATGAAAGTGATATGAAAAACTCACATAATATCATATGCTGCTGCTGCTGCAAAAAAAGAAAGAAGAAATTACAAAAAAGGAAAAAAAGAAAACGAACAAGGGAAAAGTGAATACAGAAACTTTGACCGAAATTCACATCTCGTTTGTTCGTTGATAAAACTTCATTTTTTCATTTTTCTTATTTTATTTTGCGATGTTCGCGTTTGTGGAAATTTCATAGTCGCTCTTCGGTTAAAATAATCGAATAACCAGCTATTATATTCTTCCCTGCAAGGCGGATTGTTGAATTTTTTATGTAATAATATGTTTTATATAATGTACATAAATCTAATCGGACGGTTTATGTAATTGAGAACTTGTACATACGTGTATCCATATATACATGACATATATCGTACACATAAATTTACATACCTGCGTGTAATATACCTATACATATAAATATTACATAATCTAGTTGAAGTACATTATACACTATTTACTATATTATATACACATATTTATATATCGCGATCGAAATTCACATCCACATTGAAATTTGCACTTTTAAGGCTACTCGCACGTATATATAGGTGGTAAATTTATACGCACGTATATCTAGTATATTTTTCTTTCTTTTTATTTTCTCTTTTTGTTCTTTTCAATTTTAATTCTATGTATATTACCCGTACGTATATGTATAAATAATATAAAGACGATATTATATGGGGACGGCGAACACATGACCCCGAGACTTTTTGAGGCATAATTTTTGTTCGTTTTTTACTTTTTAACTAGATACATTATACCCATGTATATATATGTGTAATACGTATGTAAATCAAATCTAACTAAATTCGTAGCTGCTGCACCGCGCCTATGCCTTATAACCTACCTGTGCACACGGATGTGGGACATAAATATTACCGATTATGTCGCGGTATAATGCGGACTAAATTATATGTGCCTGTTTTTTAAACATACGGTGTCCGACGCCGGCCAACCGACAGAAACCTCCCCTTATCCTTCCTCGAGAAAAAATTCAAAAACAGAATCCGAAAATGGAACGTGATCATTACAAAGAATCGATTATAAAAAATTGTCAAAATCAGAAGACGCGGATCGTATTAGAAAAACGCAACCCACAGTTTTTTGAGTTTGTTCATTTTTTTTGAGACGACATTTTGAGGTAGACTTTTGAAAAAAAAAACAGAAACGATAACTTTATTCTTTTGCAGCAGCTTTCGGTATTGTAATGTATATTAATACATGGGGGATCAGCTTTAATTCGATAAAGTATACGATAAAAAAAAAAAGGAAAAAAAAAAAAAGAAATGGAAAAACAGGAAACCTCGACTAATTCGAACTCTGCGGTATTACGTTACCATGCGTATACCTATAGTAAATTGTAACCCACAGTATTATACGTATACCGCGCTGCTAAGGATAATCCGGATATCGCGTTAATTTAGACTGCGAAATTAAGCTATCTAAATACAATTTCGTAAACTAATGTCATGATGGGTAATGTAATTTATAGGTCGTGTTTTTTCTGTTTTTTTGTTCTTACAAACGTACAATACCGATATAACCACATTACACTGCACGAACAAAAATTGAACTGAAAAAAAGAAAAAAAAAAAGAAAAATAAAGAACGCTGACGAAACTCGGTTATGAAAGAAAGACAGAGAGAAGAGAAAGAAAAAAAAAACTCTAACCCTGGAGAATACGCTATCAAAAATTGGTGATTTTTATAAGACGATTACACGTACTTGGTCGTACGTTATACATGAGTGTATGTGGATAATCGGATAATCAGACGTCTAAAAACCGCATGAAGCTCTCGTTATATATTATGTACATGTACTTTCTGTTATAGGTACATATAGGTATATATGCGTGTAGAATATGTGCGTTTCTGTATGGGCGTGCGGACTGGGAGAGAGAGAGAGAGGAAAATTTTGCAGGCACGTTGGCATTGCGGTCGTTGAGCGAGCGTAACGTTGACGCGACCGGGTAGGTATCTACTAGGCTATATACTAGGTGGGTATCATCATCATCATCATCATCATCCATGGAGCAATCGCGCGGCCTGTGGCACATCCCGGTGTGTTTGCTGCCGTTCATGTAAACAGTTAATCTAAATCCAGAGCAAGCAACGTAGGTGGGTATATATATAGTATATACATATACATACGCGCGCACATATAGATATGCGTTATTGTATGTACACACATGTACGCACATACGTAGGGATACGTACGTGTATAACGTAATGCTATGCAGCGTGCAAGACTCATTATACTTGTAAACTAGACCATACCGTACCATCCCATACACCATACATATATACCATGTAATGTACATAACTATTCCATGGTGATATCCCACGACCACAAGCGCGAACCAATCTCCGTTTCATACAGATTTCAACATTTTTTTTTCTTTTTCAAATTTATTATAAATTTATGCACGACACATATATTTGCCCGTTATACACATCATATATCCGGTGGATCGAAAAAAAGATCTTCGTATTCCCAAAAATATTATTTTTTTGCCTTTTTTTAGTCATTCGAATCACAACGATCCCGATCGGTTATCATTGTTTCTCGTTTTGTCTAAAATATCGAAATTTTATCAAGAAAAACGAAGAGAAAAATTGGACAAAAAATTTTTCCAACGTACGCAATACGTTATACATATTATATTTAACATGGTAGAACACATAACTAACTCCTTTGTTTTATTTTACTGCGTACATACAGTACATATGTGTTATGCATATGTTATACATAATACAGTTGAAAAAAAAAAAGAAGAAAAAAATGAAGAACAAGGAGAAGAGGAAGAACAATGGTGGAGATCTAACGCGGATAAATACATTTTTACAAGACTATAACTTATGCTTTATGTCCGTTTCCTCCCTTCCTACCCTGCGGCCCGCCATTTTTCTTTTCTTTTTTTTTTTTCTTTTCTTCATTTTTTCTTTTCTACTCGCTCCGATCGCGATGCCTTCGAATCAACTCTACGAACACCTAGCGTATATGCGTGAGTGTGAAGTTAGGTAAATGAAAAAAGACAAAAAAAAACGAAATAAAATAAAATAATGTGAAGTGAAGTTATGTTATTTACACAAGTCATGATTAACATACCTAATTGCTGATTTTATAATCACAAAACCATCGCAACCCATAAAATCAAATGTATGTATAATACGTAAGTATGCACCGTACCTCATATTGTACGGTGTTAGTTATACTTGAATAATACAGGAAATGAAATTCACACAAGTAGGTAATATGTAGACACATTATATGTATGTGTATTTATAACAAAAACGATGTACATATATCGTACATATGTAACCCGTTGCACCTGATCGTCGCCATTTTTATTCCGCACCGATTAATTAATTATCGGTTACATGAAAATGGTAACGATAATTGAACAAAAATTCATAGAAATTCTTCTCCATTAACGTACAAATACGCGTGACTATAGGTGTGCGTTGAGTGGGAAGAAAAAACGGATCACCCTCGCGAGGAGGGAAGAAAAAAAGTTAGGTAAGGTTACGTTGTATTCCGATATAGTGATGGATCAGGGAAGAAAAGTGGTTTTGTCCATTGCTTTTTCTGGTTTTTTGCAAGGGTAGCAAGAGCAGCCGAACGATATTATCATCATCACTATGCTGATAGAAAATTATTACCGTGTGTCGATCCATTTTTATGTCACACCCTTTGGATACTTATTTTTCATCTTATTTTACTTTATTTTATCATTTTCCTGCTCTTCATGTCATACGGCTCTGATGTACTACGGTATTATTTTTTTTTATTTTACGAGGAAATTTTGCCGGACTTTATAGATATGGCTTATCTATAGCACACTCCACGGCTTACGGTCATCCAGTTAATCTTCCAGGGGCACAGCTAGGGAAGGAAGATTTTTCTTTCTCTTCCTTTTTCCTTCTTCTACGTACTTCGCTAGAATCTCGATCTTTCGCACGGTTTTCGTTTCTGTCTATTCTTTTTATTTTTGTCATCCTAGTTTTCGATTCCTTTTTTAGTTTTCTTTCGATTTCTGTATAATAACGTTCTTTTTTTCCACACTTCGGGCACTTGGTACCGGTAGTTCGATAATGATTTATCCTCGATCCGATCTACACGTGTAGATTATCCGGGTTACTTGCAGTTCTGATTTTTCGCGATTTATATACTTATACTGCACATTACATACGTATAACGAAAGCGATAATTGTAATCCGCAATGCTTAGGAGGGCTCAGTCGAAGAAACTACCCCCCCGGTAATTGTAGATGGAAATGATTTATTCAGAAATATGCCACGTGCCCCGAACGTACGTTGAAAATATATTTCTCTTTTGACATCACTTTAGCCAGCCCATATTTACCCTCCTACCTCCTTCTCTTCTCTTCTCTTCTCTTCTCTTCTCTTCTCTTCTTCATCACACCCATCGATATTCTAGAATTATTTACACCCCGGAAAATCCCCATTGCGAAAAAAAAGCTTGTACGATAATTTTTCACATTATCATTATACCATTATGATCTTTCTGATTTTTTTTTCTTCGATCTTTCCTTTTTTTATAGCGACTTACAAATTGTTAATTGAAATTATCTTTCTATTTCATTTCCTTTTTTTATTTGTACATAAAAAATGAGACAACAAATGAGATATATTTGTCATGATTTGAAATCGATTTGAAATTTACATTTCCGCACCTTGCTACCTCGTGAACAATAAAGAGCGCAAGGGTTGTGCGGAGGATTTGCATCGAGGGTTGTCGGACGTACCTAAGCTTTCGAACAGTGACTTACCTATGTATGGGGCATGCTTGGTCAATCCGACTCGTCCTTTACTCTTAAAATTTTTTTTTTCATAACCGATTTTTATTCGTGTTTTCGAAAGAAATATCATTTTTGATTCTTATTCTTTTTTTTTTACTTGATTTTGAATTCGAGAAAAAAAAAAATAATCAGGGTATTATAATCTACTCATTAATTGAACCCACTAAAAATAAAACCGAAACAACATGAAAAAATCCAAACTTTAGAGAAAATACATCAAATGCAGATCGGTGATGCGATTCTATTTTACTACGAATGCCCTATACGCACATGTATACCGTTACGAATAGGGAAAAAAGAAAAGGATTTTGACGCTGATGCTTATGGTGCACTTTGCACGATCTACGTTATCGCGGTGTGTGGACGTTACGCCTGCAGCACCCTTGGGGGTTGCTTTTCCTATAGTGTCGATGATGGTTTCTGCATAAGCGTAGTAGAGCGAGTATAGGAGAGTTTTCGGGTTTTACCGTCCAGGGGTTGAAGGTGGGGTGGAGGGGGGGGGGAGGGGGGGGGGGGGAGAATAGAAAACTGGAGGAGGGAGGCAACGGCAGTAGCACTAGTAACTAGTACTATACATACGTGCTGCACGTGTGGACACTCTCAGCTTACCGGGACAAATCCTCGCTCCTGCATGCATAAACGATTAAGCCGCTTTAAATTTATTAAAATGAACGTCATTTCGATCGACGCGCGTATCGCATATATATATATATATATATCTATATGACATACATATAGATCTACATGTACTCGTATATTGCATCTCCTGCATTTTTCATTTTTCTTCATTTTTTTTTCACCCCGTTCTTTCGTGCATCTGTATCGTTAAATAATATTTGTAGAATCTTCCTTCGTTCTTCTTGTGTGATTATTTTCAATTAATTATCTAATTTATTTCAACTTCATTTCCCATAGTTATCTTATCGTCGCTGTGAATAAACTGTCTAAGCCCCTTCGACATTGATATTGAAAAATGAAAAATGAAAAAACAATTTTCATCATATGCGGGTTTTAAAATTATATTTAGTTTGAAAGCGATCCAATTTTTTAGCCCTTAGGGAAAGGCGTTGGCACGTTCACGCGTAGACTATATATATATAATATATGTATAATAAATACATATATATATATATATATATATATATATATATTTGCTCACGTTATGTACACACATATACATATATGTGTTTACGATATACATATAATATAAGCTGTTTCGCAGCGGACTTCAAGACTCTTTTTCAAATTACGTCCCTCAGGGCGTCACGTATGTATATGTATAGCGGAGAGAGAGAGCTTTTGCACCCTTGCATTGTACGTATAGAAAATAGTATAGAGGAGAGGGTTCGCGCTTTGGGGGACTCCCCATCCCCACCCCCTAACTTTCCTCTCGACCGTCTCATCACCCCCCGCGAATCCCATGCTTATCAAAATAATGGTTACATCTTCATAAATATTTGCCGTCGACTGTTTTATTGCAGGGGTTAGGGATGATTTTCGACAGCCGTGAAATCAGTATGTAAATTATATGAGGGAGAGAAAAAGAAGTGTCATATGTATTTTGTGTATTTATATACGCTACGCAATTATATGGGTGCGCGTGCGATCGGTATCCCCTTCTAGATGAAAATAAAATAAGAAAAAAAAAAAGAAAACTCGAACACGTGATACTCGCGTATTAATTTATAGTCTATTTATGATCGTTGAACAGGGTGATGCAAAAAGAGCGTAATTTTGGCTTTTTTTTTTTTTTGATTTCACCTCGTCGGCCACTCGCGCTGTATAGTTTTTTCGCCAGCAGCAGTTGCGCATCGTGCGTTGTTTGAAATAAAGCGCGACGGGTTATAGACGTCGAAATACGAGTTTAAGAGTCAGAGGTGAAGGGTGAAGGGCGAAGGGTAAAGGGTGGAGGTGGAGGTGGAGGTGAAGGGCAGAAACACGGGAGGGCATCTGCCTCACAATTAACCGAAGCCTCAGAAGCCTTCGAAAGCAAGCACCCACCAAGAAGTCAACAGCTGCGCGTCTGAATACTAATTTGAAATGTTTATACAGCCTTATATACCTTTCTCTCTCTCTCTCTCTCTCTCTCTCTCTTTCTTTCATTTCTATCTTTTTCTCATTTTTTTTCTCTTTCTCTTTCTCTACTCTTCCCTTTCTCCAGCTATATCTCAACTTCCCTTAAAGACTCCTCCGCATGTGATTCCTTTTCGTTTTATTTCCTTTTCTTTTTTTCCAAATGAAATTCGAACGATATAACGATAGAAATTATTCAATTCAACGATCTTAATTTTAATCGATTGGGAAAAGAAGATTTTAGAAAATAACAAAAAAAGTTTCCAGATAATTTCCAGTAAAATTATACCGCGAAAGCATATTATACATGTGTAAATGACGATGACGCAAACCACGTGGCCGTTTTTGCTGCACCCCCGTGTAATCTATTAGGTATTTATTATCAATACAAACACATATGGATTATAAACGTTGAATTTATAATTAAAGGGATATCGGTTGAGATTTGTGTAGTTGAAAAAAAAAAAGAAACAAGAAAAAAGGAATAATCTATAGTGAGATATTATGAGAAGATTTATAACATTATAACACCGCATGTATTATGACGTTGGTAAAATAATGGTATTAGAAAAATATTATCCCGATTTCTGTACTGCACGCATAGGTATGTATCGAGTCAATGAAAATTGTTATGACAATTTATAAACAATCGTTCATCATTTACATTAAATTCACCCCATGTGGATCACGTTACATTAGTCATTCGGCTTGTGTAGATTTTTAAATAAACATTATTCGTTATCAACTTATTATAGGCGTAGGTATTTAGTATCGTTCTCCTTTTTTTTTCCTCTTATTAAAACGTAAATCGGCCATAAAAAAAAAAAATTCGAAGTGCAAGAAAAAAATCGAAGTTCAATCTCAGGAAAAAGTAAATAAATAAATAAAAAAGAAGGTAAATGAAAATTTTTGTGGAAAAAAGAATTCATTCGCAGATTTTTGAATCTTCTTCTGTTTATTTTCTAATTTTTTTTTCCATACGTCGTTACAATGGGGAGTCATTTTTTTGAATTTCTTTTTTCACTTGGCTTGTCGCAGGTGCGGGTGATGTGGTTTTTTTTTTATATCTTACGTGGTTTATTCGATATAACAAGTACCTATCTATATAGTTGGGTGAATTAAATTCCAGAAGGTGAAAAATAAGAGAGAAACGAAATAAAATAAGATAAGAAAAAATAAAATAAAATGGAACAGAAAGGTGCAGCGCAAGTTTGGCGTATTGGACGTGAATGGGGAGGTGTATATATACGTGTATTTTGTATTATAGGTGTATGGGGTGGTGCAGCAAGGGGCAGGTAGCTATCGCTTGTTCGAAAGTTTAGACGAGGGATATATGCGGTGGTATAATGCCAACATTTATAACGTGGGGCGATATATCTACCCCTTGCTATCCACAATGCTCGCTCTCTAAGCTCGTAATCAGGTTTATCACGTGGCTTGAATGTATAATAACCAAAGTTACCCTTCCTTCGAACCAACCTGCAAGTAGCTAAAACGTACGTATCTATATATTCCTATAAATAAATACCTCGATATTTTTCCATTCGCAAAATTTTCACGGTTTCTTTGCGAAAAATCAAAAAAATAACAAGACCGTTAAAAAGGCAAAGAGAAAAATATCTTTTCATTCAAAAATAGTTCTTTTCCAAATTTATTTAATTATACAAAGAGAACGTAACAGATGAAAGAAAATCTGATGTAGAATAGTGGGAAAGAATTTCTGATTATTTTGATCGGCATGGGAACAGAATTTTGCAGAAGAAGTCTAGAGCGTATTATAGTTTCGTGGACGATCGAGACTCAAAATTTAACAAAAAGATGATCGGTTGTTGACCGTATAATTGATTTAAACATGGGTTATGAATGGCTGATTACCCGCATGGGTATGTATGTAAAAATAAGAAAAAAAAAATAAAAAAAAACACTCGATGGTTTTACACGAGTGTTCGAAGGATAGCGAGCGAAGCGCGGGTTTTGAGCTCATATTAGAATAATAGCGACCTGTCAAAGTGTCGACGTTAAACTATACGCGTATTCTGCAATAAGAAAAGAAAAAATCAACGAAAAAAATTTCACCTTGAAAAATAAATATATCCATCCCCAAACGGTATATTTATTATTAATTAACCTGTCGCGAATGTGCATGTATATTTGACACGGATATAAATAATTAAAAAGAAAAAAAAACTTGAAAGATTATGACGAAATCACGCGACTCTTCTAATTTTTCTTCTCTTTTTCTTTCGCAACGATTTCACCTGACAATGAAAGAAAAAATTGAAAAAAATTGTGAAAATGACTACGGCGTGTCTATAATTATTATGACACGTGTTATGTGGAGATAATGGCGTTCCAATTATGTTATAGAATGGGGGAACAAGGTACTACGGCACTATAACCTAACGACGAGATAAATGAGGGAGTTTTTGTTTGTTTGATTCTCTTTCGATTTTTAAATTTTTCTTTTTTTTTGTTCTTACTAAAAATTACGTGTGAAGTGGTTTGAAATTCTGTATTGCGCGTGTTCGTGTGCGTTTGTGCATCGGCTCGATGTAGTCGGTGGATTACTCGATTTCATTATCATCATACGATCACCACACCACCCATGGTTTTCCTTCCGCTCGATGCGCGCTAAGCACAAAACCTGCACCACCACATTACACATCGCACATCGCACAACGCGTTGTGATATACAACGAGTAAAATCCATCGCCTACGGCGGAATCATCGCCGCAACGATATAACGCGCCGTGCAACGTTTCTCTACTTGCATATGCCCCATCAAACCGCGTTATAAATAAGCAGCTCCCTTCGCTACCTTCTTCTTCTTCTTCTTCTCCTTCTTCTTCTTCTTATTCTCATTCTTATCCTCTAACCAACTACAATTGTTGTAATACTCGAGGTAAAACACGAACAACCTAATCTCAACTCACCCACACCTTCTCCTTAGCTTACACAAAATTACGTATTAAATTATATGGTACTATTTTATTTTTCATTCCTTTCTTATTACCTGTTTTGCTTTTATTTTTTTCTTTTATTTTATATTCAAGGAGAGAAGATTATGAAAGTTAGATAATTATTTTACATGGATGGGTAGCTTGTAACGTTATCATATATATATCATCCTGTTAAAGGCTACAAATTATAATTTTTTTCTTTCTTCTTTTTTAATTATCATTTAATTATTATTCACCGGAAAATTAAGTACAAGATTCTTCACACCGTTTTCTATACAGTTACACGTACTGGCGTAGCCGTTCAACCTTCTCATTCATTTATTAATTTTTTCAGCGTTTTATGCGAATTATTTTCGAAATACTTTTTCTTTTCATTCCTCTTTACTAATCTGAATGTAATTACTAAAATCAGATTGAATTCAAAGGGTGGAAATTGCAACAAATAAAAACAGATGCAGTAGTGCAGCTTTTTGTAAACTGCAATTGAATTTGAATTTAGCATAAAAATGTTGCTTTCTATTTTTTTCATCTTCCGCTGAATACTGCAAAATTTACATTATTCTTTTCGACATAGGAAAAAACATACGAAAATAAAATACAATAATCAAATTTGAAAGTAGATATATTGTATTATACATATTTTATAAGTTTAGAATTGTTCGCGCGTTGCAGGAAGTAACTTATCTTTTAACAATTCGTCGTTTTTTGTTTTGAATTTTTATTGTATAGAAATTACATATATACCTAGTTTAAGTTAGTATCATAATGTGTACCCATATATATGTATAGTTGTGTTATACATAAATATCCATGTAATAACGCAACACCAAAGTTTTTAGTTACGGGTGAAACGCGCGTTGAACGCGTACGCGGCGCAAGTGATATATTTATCTATACGTATATATGTATGTATACATAAATATATGCTATACATATAAATAAATTATTTAGTAAGACTATGCTAATTATATGTAAGTCGCAACATTACTTTCTGGTTAATGCGTTAAAAGGTGTTGGAGGGGACCGACCGGTGTGAAATGAATAATTTTTTTTTGTTTCCTTTTTCTTTTATTTTTTATTCATACTTATCTATACATATACATATATAATCTACGCGTAAAAGTTTTTGTGCCTCGTTCCTTCGTCGATTATTCGTCGTTTTTTTTTTTTTAAATTTCTTTGTTTTTAATATAAAAACGCTAACGGACGCGCGTCTTGCGTATAATGAAAAATATTACCAACACAATTTCAACCGAGACTCCCCGAGGCGTATATAAGACGACGACTTTCGTGGACAATGCTTCTTATGCAAATTATATCTTTATTACAATAAACTTAACTAATCTTATAAAAACACGGGGGGAAGAAGAAAAAACTCCGTACACTCAACTTCTTTACATTCAATTTTTAATCAGTTTTCCCTCTTCTTTTTTTTGTAATTTTTTCAATATATTCTCGCAGAATTGAGAATCTCGTCAAAGCAAATCGTGTCCAGATGAATATTCGATCGTAAATCTCAAAAACGAAGAAAAAGAAGAATTTAAATATCTAATTGGCATCTGAAATTTGCCTCGATAATTAAATAAGCGAGTATTATAGATTATGGCTCGCGAAACCGTGGACGATGTTGGCCGCCATTTTCAGCTGACGATGTAGAAAAAAGATGAAAAACAAAAAAATCAAAAAATACTACGCGGGGTACCAGAATGATCACCGTGATTATCACTCCCCAATTAACTCTATTCGATCTATACCAACAATTACTCGAAATTACCTACAGTACTGCTGCTGCAGGTAGCGAATTATCGATCTCACAAATTGTACACATAGATACGGATACCGCAAGACGTGATATAGAATATTTTTCTGCACAGTATACTGTAAAAATGGAATTTTTTGGTTTTTTCATTCATAATCTTTTTTTTTTTTGGTTCATTTTCTCAATGCAAAAACGAAATAAAAATGGACTTTCTCAACGTTTCGTTGAAAATAAACGAAATGAAAAAGAAAAACCGTAATATATAAAGTCTGAATAAATCTGTGAAGGAAAAAGAAAGAAGAAAGTAATCTGAAGATACCGGGAATTTGATTGTTCAGAAATGAAATGTGAAAATTGATTTACATCATTCATATTTCGTACAACGTACTGCCTAAATTCGTGCTCGCCCACGTTCGCTCCATTCGTTGTCTTATGCGATCAGAAAATTTACTTCTCGACGCGATTCTTGCGACTATACATACGCATATCTACAGACAGGGTGTGCGCGCACATGAACGTGAAACGTGGAAGTTGGACAATTAATAGCTCGCGTTGAAGCGCCGCAGGTTTCATCAAGGGAGAATTTCAGCAGCTGGCCCCTCGGGCCCTGCAGCAGAAGGTGCAGCACGCTTCGGACCTCACATTTATACTTGATTTCTTTTTATTTCGAAAATGTTTTTTTCATTTTTCATTTTTTCCTCTCCCCGCTCACTTCCCTTTATATCCACCCACGCGGACGTTGGATTATAATATATGTGTATAATTTTTTTGTACATACATAGATTTAGTATATATGTATATGTATATTCATTCTTATATTCTTCCAACCGTTGTGCACCTGACTTACCGTTCCGTTGCTCCTGCAGCTTACGTATCCATGGCGTATAGAAATAAAAAAGATAGACGTACGTATAAATACGAGGAACTTATACACTGCACCCCGTGCGCGCACTTCGAATCAACTTTTACGTAGCGCATTATATATCAGTTTAACCAACACTGACCGCTGCACATATTCTTTGACCTCTTAACTACATGCGCCACGATCCCCTCAAGATCTCATTTAACAACCCCTGGGGCGGCGGACCGTCGCTATACGTGTTATACGTGTGGCTATCCACCTTCGCGCTCTTCGTGACCTCCTTCAGCTTTTACCTTTATATTAGGTACCCTACGTATCTATATATCTATACAGTTCGCTACGTATCATCATCTTGCACCGGCCGTAGGTTAAAGCCTTACATTTGCCACCTGCGCACCACTCTGCCGTAGGTGGTACAAAGGCACGTGAGTCGTCCGAGGGTGCTAATTTTTCAGAGGAAATAATATCGGAGCCGTTTTTTTCATTTCTACTTTTCTTTGCTTTTCTCCTCTTTCCTTTTTTTTTTTTTTTGTTTTTTTTTTCTATATTACACCAACGTCAGGTGAATGAATTTAATTACAACGCGCGCACACAGGTGCGTAATTTTCGTAATACGAGATAAATGAGATTCCGTAAAATGATACGCATATTGTTTATTTACAAGCTATATATGTAAAACTGTATGTACAGTAATCGTAGCGAGAGAATGAAAATTCTATGAGGGAAAAAAAGGGAAATAGAAAAAAATTAAGACGAATTTCTTTTTTTTTATATTCACCTGAACAAAAAGCTCTGAGTTTCGCCGTATGATTTATAGACGATAAATATAAATGACGACACGATGATCGTGAGATTAGATTTTATGTAATATAATGTACACCGCAATAAAAATAGTGAGTTGTTAATTTCACGGTTTATGTATATCAGATATAGTAATACGTAGGTATGTAAGAGTATTCACATATTATTGCATGAAAAATTCATATGTACACAATATGTACGTATGTGTAAAATATGTATATGGGTATGTACAATGTTTTATGTTATTCGGTTAAGCGTCAGAATATATGTGAAGGAGAGGCAGGTGCGAGATTGGGATTCTATGGAACAAACGAACCAAGAATATTATATGTACAATGCGCATGTGTACATGCACCTGAATTATATACCTCCGAATTTTACATATCAGCTGTATATATATACATGCAAAGACGTGAGTTTCACCCGCGCAAACGAATTAAATATTTTACGTATAATATCTAATTAATTAAACAAGGAAGAGAAAACAATTTATCATCCGGTATTCTCGAAGTTTTTGGTTTCTGTTTCATCAAAAAATACTTAATTTTTCACCCCCTCATCGCTTTATTAATTTATACTGTTTTTAACGTACCACATATAATTCGTCGTCGTATATATTCGTTATTATCGTCGCCATCTTATCGAAGAATCTTTACTGGAGGCGTTAATTAATTAAATCAATACACCGCGAGATATATAGTAACTTGAAGAAATAGTCACGAACGACTTCCGCTTTCGATATCTGATACGGGCGATCGCTCAAAGTTTTCTTTCGAAAAATTGAAAGATGGAAAAAAAAAAGGAAAAAAATCAATTCCTCACCACCAATATCCAAAAATCAATCAATTATTACTCGCAACTGTGTTTTTTTACGGGACTTCTCTTTTATCAGAATAAAAAAAGAAAAAAGAGAAGGCGAAGGAGAAAGCGATATTAATTATAATTTTGCACACCGGAATTGTATTTCCTTCTTTATTTTTTTTTATTTAGAGAAAAAAAAGGAAAGAAAAAATAAGACCATTGCGCACCTTATTCCTACTTGATCGTCGAGCCCGAAATCCGGGGGACGACATTAAGTGTGTTGTAAAATATATACATATATATATTACGTGTACCTATGTAACGTGTACTGCAGTTTGCGGATGAGAACGCGATGTCAATTAGGACGAGCGAAGTAACTAACCTTAGGTAACCCAACCTTAACTTACCGGCGAACCTACCGCTGGACACGAATTCTGCATTAGATCAAAGTGCATGAAACCTTTTTCTTTTTTTTTTTTGTTGTTTTCTTTTCGCAGCTAAATATGTTCATTTATAATACACACCCACATATACTTATATGTATACATATACATTTTTACATGGACGGAAGTGGATATTTTTTATTTTTTTCAACTCTTTTTTCTTCACCCGACACGAAAGACTTCCGGGTACATAATGCGTGTTCGATTTATATGGACGTATATTTTTTTTTGCTATGTATTTAATGTATTTTAGCAAAAGTAGGGGTCTCCCAACCATGTTCGATAATAATTACCTTTATGGCATGTATTTAATTCTTTTACTTTTCTTTATTTCCTGATTGAGGCCTTGTCGAGTATATAACGGTTGTTTTTTTCGTTTTTGTCTTTTTCATGAGATAGATAAAACCATGCGCGGCATATCTGGCAATTGTTTAATAGCTTAAAGTAGTTTTCTTCATACTCCATTTATATCTACACACATATATATAGATATCTGTTTGGATGAGATAGGAAAAGTAGTTCTTTGATAAAGCACATAAAGTCGTAATGATAATAATCGAACCGAGGTATTGGATTAAAGGTGAATTGTGACTCGACCATATTGAATTGATAAAATCGCTCGTTGTACTTATGGGATATAATACGAGATTGATATCGGACAAAAAACGTTATAATACCATAAGGATGGAAAAAGAATTCCAACGATCTTTATATATATACATCTGTCATATATATACCTTATGTAATATACGTCACTCATCATTCTATTATTTCTTTTCATACGACCCAAAGGACGAAAAATAATCCTTCTTCATTTCGCGAATTTATTTCCTCTCATACCCCACGGTAAAACTACAATTTTCCCCGTATATTCAACCGAAGTCTTCAGCGAAAGACAGAAGGTTCTAACCCACAAAAAATTTGTCCTGTAATAATCCCTCAGAAGTAGAGAGAAAAAAAAAAAACATTTTTCTTAATTCCGACTTTACGTACTATACGGAATTGAAAGTCAAATAAATTTTTTCCCGTTCTCTGGACTTCGATATTTATCCTTAAAAATAAATGTTACGTGAAACGAGATGATTTGTCTGTATAGATAAAAAAAAAACAAAATAGAAAAGAAAAGAAAAACATAACTTGAACTTCTTATCAAAAAGCTATAGAAAAATCTGACCAATGACCCGAATCTAAACGTTTCGTATCACGCTATAACTTTTGCTTTTCTGCTTATACGCGCAGTCTGGTAGGGTCAGCAAAAGGATGTGGGGGGTAAGGAAGGATTTTAGGGTCAGGATTTTCTGACGTTATATGACGTTATGATTACGACCCCATATATCGGTTATTATATCAATAAGCTGAGGGTCAAGCTGCAAACTCGAGCGTACGTTGCCGTTGCCCTACTGCATGGTGTCTCCATTCCCTTTTCTTTTCCTTTCTTTTTTGTTTTCCTGCACTGCAGATATACTTCCGATCAAGGTCCTGCAGGACGGGCGATGACCAACTGCAAGGGAGGAAAAAAGAAAGTGAGAGAAGGACGGGAAAAATAAGAAAAAGAAAAAGAAAAACTAAAAAAGGGAAGACCGATGCACAACGTTCTTCGAGTGGGTGACATATGGGCTGGCTCTACAACAAAATCACCGAAAGGACCACGCTTTTTCTATACCTTATACTGTACGATACTTGATGGAGTGCTCGAACACCACGACGATTCGGTATAACCTAACCAACTGTAGTGTTCGCTCACCCTAAAGTAACGCGATTTTCTAACGCCAACTTTTATTACACTTACTCTCTTATGTATATTCACGTACCTACTTGAATTTTTATTTTATTCTTCTTTCTTTTTCCATATTCTTTTTACAAAAAATTTACGGTTTTAGCGTAAAGAAAATACCGTCCTCATCGTCAACCCCTCGATCGAGGCCGGATCGGATCGCGATGTTCGAAAAATAAGCTCCTTCTTTCTTTTTTTTTTCCCCTTCAAATTATGAAATTTTAGGGAACGATTTTTGGTAAGTGAATAAGTGGACAATCGTTCGCCCGTTTTACATCGATTTTTTTTTTCTCTTACAGTCCAGATTTCTCCTTCAATATAACGTCACACTTTTATTATAAAATCCAATCAATGCGTCAGATTGTTAAGGATCTAGAAAAAAGTGTGAAAGCTATGAATCATTTTCCGAAATTGTGCTTCTCGAATATTTCAAAGTTTTTTTTTCTGTACTTTTTTTTTTTTTATACACTCGCCTTGTATAACGTGAACCATACGTAAGTCAACCTAGTTTTGACCTAAGTTGGAATATCGAATGTAGTTTGAGTAAAGTAAAGCGAAGCAAAGTGAAGTGAAGCGAAGTGGTGGTATACTTTTGCTGGAGAGAAAAAAAAAAAGGAAGAAAAAAAAATTGAGAAAATCCCGAAGCCCGTCGTTTGATCTCACGCACTTTGCTCGGTCTCCTGGTGCAAGTTATATACGTATAGACGTGTGTTTATACATATATATATTTTTTATACATACCTATATAGCATAATACATATAGAAACGCGTGTGCCTTTCTGGCCTCCACTCCGCGAACGAAGGAACGAACGAACCACCAATTGATATTCCTGACAGGTTCACGTTCAGGCGTATATACCCAGAATTCGATATTTCTCATGTCTATATGTTCCTCCTCCTCCTCCTCCTTCCTCTTCTCTTCTTCATCTCCTTCTTCTTCTTTCCCTTTAACCTCTTTTTCTATCTTCTTTTTATCCCCCTTCAACGCCCCCGTAGTATCCCAATAAGCATCGTTCTTTCTTCAACTTCTTTCCACAAAACCTCCTAACGCGTATGTATGTTTCTGCGTATGTCTCTCTCTCTCTCTTTTTATTTCTCTATATACTCAAAAGAGATTTGTATCGCGAAAGCGACGGTCTATAAATACAAAAACAACTGTATACACGTAACATATACATATATACATACCACATGCACTGCCGCAATCGTCGAACGCCTTATAATCATGTGTATAATTTATAAACGCGAGTAATGGGCGTGCTGCTCCTATTTAAAACAAATCTACATATAACCATAAATTATCTCAATCATTTTTAATTACGTTCATATTATCTATCATGTGCACGTAGAAATCTTTTCCGATGCAAAGATTTTTTGGAAAGATAAAAAAAACGTCTTTTTCTCGCCTAATTGTAAAATTTCATAAGGGTAGCATTTTTCATTCTCCACAATTTTTGCAGGATTTTTATTCATCCTTTGAACAAATATTTTGCGATGCAGGATTATTTATATACGTATCGTGACACACGTGACGCGAAGCCTCCCTTAAACAAGCTCCCACCTTTGAGACAAAAAAAAAAAAGTTACCCCAAAATCCTACAGGAATCGAGTGTTGAAGACGTTACTTCTGAAAATTACATATTACATCCCGGAAATATGGGTACTGGAGGTGGTATGGAAATACCTTAGCGAAAAACACCCCCGTATATGATGTTCAAAAGTCCAATTGAATATCGGGAAGCATAAAACAGGACGAGATTCTTCCCCCATTTTATGGCCCCTTCCACGGTCCTTCTCTCTCTTTTTTTTTTTTTTTATTCCCATGTACTTTTTCTTCCTGCAGTTTTCTTCGATCTTTTTTGATAAATTCCTTTTTGTCTTTTTTTATTCTTGGTTTTTTTTTTTTTTCTTTTTTTGCCTGACCTGACGCATCACCGGGGTTATATTTCCATAGCACGCGTTATCAAAGAAATGGATGGTTGCCCCCTTCAGGACACTCGCATAAATCCTCAACTGATCCGTCGTGCATCACGTTTTCAAGGATATTTTCCTCCTGCAAGTACCCCGCGTACGTATACGTATAAATATACGTTTCCATCGAACGCGAATGAACAAATGTTGCACTGCACGTACGTTGCAGTTTACATATGCGTCCGTTTTCGAAATTAATTACTCGTCGTTAATAATCAATTATTTATTATATCGCGTCAGAAAAAGGAAGACGATAAAATTCGGTGAACAAAAAAAAAAGAATCAACGAAAAGTCAAAGAAGGAAGAAAAAAATTGATCTCAGCTGCAAAAACATCGAATCTGGAATCTTGTGGTTAAAAGACATGAATATGGTGGAATTCTCGCACGCTTTTGAAGAGAAAAGAAGAGAAGAAAAAAAAAAAAAGATTGAAGAAATAGGAATAAACCTATGCAATCTATACGACGTAAGATATAAATGTACACTTTGTACTGCTGCACGGTAACACGTACCTCCTATACATGTGAACGCGTAAAATGTACATGTTCCTTTACCTCTCAGGTGAAACAATGACATCCTGGTTACTTACTATGCGAATGCAGGTTTCCTACTATACATATATATTATATGTGTAACTTACTTTATATATCACCGTATACATTTGTATGTATGTGTGTACGTATAATACAGACATAATATAGATATCTTCGATTTCCCACGGATGCAAAAGAATTGAGAAAGAAAACAAAAAAAGAACAAACAATTAAGGACATTCAAGAATGTAGTGAAGACGCACGAAATTTTTTCTACGTTTCGATGAAAAAAAAAAATAATTCAAAACAGAGAGAGGAATTAAGACATTTATTCAGCCCCGCGTGTGTGAACTTTTTTTTTTCTCTTCATTTCTTTTTTTTTACAATTTTTTAATTACGGTCAGTTTTCGATCCGCGATCATCTCTCGTGCGCGGAACGAGATTTTTCGTTTTCGGTATAATAGGTGTGTCTCGTAAAACGTAGCCGCGGTCTAGCGGCGATCGAAACGATCGAAACGATCAACAACGACGACGACTACGACGACGAACGTGAACGTAAAAGTCGTAAACTCAGCACGCGTTCGGACTTGTAAATTTAAAGTTGGCGTGTTAATGGACTGCAGGGTTATTTGATCCTATTAATTACAGAAGCGTTAATAATCTTTACTTTACCATACACAAATAACGCGGGTATAAAAAATCTATACGCGTCATCCAAAGTCTCGTTTTTTCTTTCCTTTTTTTTTTGCTTCCTCAGGATAATCAGTGAAACACGAAGAAAAAAAACAAGATAAATAATTACGAAGGGATCCGATTGTCGGATTATTAAAGTTTGGAGGAAGCGCTAAGTTTTTTTTTTTTTTTCATCGACACCGTTTCAAGAAACTATATAAAGAAATGGAAAAACGAAAAACTGTTGCGCAAGATTCTGACTATTCTTTGTTTTTTTGGTTTTTTGGTTTTTTTTTTGTCCAGTCGAAACCGCGAGTCTAATTAAGAAGTTGGTTCGTTCGTGGGTTTGACTGGGTATAACGAAGGATATACGGAGTTAAAAGGTACAGGAGAGGTAAAGATGAAGAAAGGGAGAGGGGAGGGGAGGGGGGCAAAGAGGGGGCAGAGGGGGAAGAGGGATGGGGGTTGGGACGGGATAGGATGGATTCGAGGAGCATGAAACCTTAAACTTATCCAGCATTCGCTCGTTCGTTGGGCACACCAGATTCGAGATACCTACCTACCTACGGCACCACGAATATAAGGTGTATGTATACGTACATCAACATAACGTTGTGTGCGCCTGTTTAAGATTAAACTTAGGAGCAGATAAAGCTGGCGTTGAATATATTAGCCTGGGCATAAATAAACCGAAATTTAAGGGGACAGAATAAGGGGAATGGAAACGGCGAGCGAACGAGCTGAGCCGAATAAACGTAGCAACGTTGCCTCGGTGGTGTTCCATATGGTGGGTAAAGTAAAGTAAGGTAGGTAGACACATAGGTATAAGGTAGCTCTGAAATTTTCATCGGTGGTGGTGCAGACTGCAAGTAGTAGTGGTGGTGGTGGTGGTGGTGGCGGTGGTGGTGATTGTGGTGGTTGGTAGTAGTAGAGTGAAGAGAACGAGGGAAGGGATGTGAGAAAGGGAGTGTATAATTATTGTTACCCAGAGTTAGTTCGCTCGCCTCTTTCGTTCCACTCGACGAGTTTGAATTATAAGTTGCAAAGGAAGACTTGAATTAGAACGAATATATATATGTATATACTCTGCTACTAGTTAACACCGTATATACATATATGTTACTCACTATATATGTATACGTATATTCGTCTATTTATTGTGTTGGAAAAAATACATAAAAAGATACCTTATGATACTAGAGACATATATATCTATGGGGAAATCAACTTCCGCCCGCACATAGGTATATGCATGTGAGCACCCTTCGTAGAAAAAAAAAAAGAAGAAAATAAAAAACGAAAGACATAGAAAAGAAAAGAAAAGAGAAAAGAAAAAATTGGCGTGGTGTTTTACTCGTAGGTTAAATATATATTATAACATTTATTGTTAACAAAACGATTATATTATGTGAAAGTCATTATAACGTTATACATTTACATATATATATAGTTTTAAACTTCAACGCGCTATGAAGTCATTAACTACGTCATATCATGTGGCGTGGATCTTGTTGTGGAAATGATAGTTGAATTATATGAGGTAGGTAGAATTTTCTTAGGACGATGCTTTTTAAATGGAACGGACGTGGATTTTGGAAGTTGGAAAATTTTTCTGCAGAATCGACAGCCCGCATCGAGAATTATTCAATCGGCGATCTGCACCTGGAGAATCAGAAAAAAAAAAATATATCCAAATCGAAAGAGAACCATAGTAATTTTTATTCTTTCAAATTCGCGAAACTAAAAGTGTAGAGAATTCTTTCCAAAAAATCGGTGCACCAGAGTCCGATGGATTTTGAAATTCTGCATAAATTTATCAGAAATCTTTGCGACCTTAAAAAATTTTTCGAAAAACTATGCAAATTATTCCGTCCATTTATACTTTTATACTATATATGATTTCAAATCGATCCGTTACCCGTTCACTTTCTCCTTGTAATTTTTTTTTTATTTCTCATTTGGTTTTTTTTTTACAACGTCTGCAGAGAATTTGAGATGAATAACCTTGCATTGTGACGCGACGACAACGCGACGACGTCGGATATATCTACCTTATGTACATAGGTGCATGTACCTATATATATATGTGTATGTATTAATACTCGTGAGTTTCTATATACCGTTAGTCAGCGATCTCTCCGTATCCGTGGTTAGAATTATCAAACATTTCTTTGCTTTGTCGCATAGTATAAACTGCAGCAATAAACACCGATAAATAATCTTAAGTATATTTTATACGCCACATGCGTACGTATGCGGGGATATAATGTGGGCAAGGATACCCCATGAACGATTGGAACTCCGAAGATAATTACAAGTAACTTAAAATACATGAACATTTAGAACGATTCCGATAAGAGGGAGAAGAAAAAACTTATCGAATAAATCAAACATCGAAGTTTTTCGTCGGAAAAAAATGCAAGTCTTTTTGTATTTGGTACATGAGAGTAAAATAAGCGACGGGGATGTATAGGGTATAATATATACCAATCGTGTAACATATAATATAATATGGTGGACAGGAGAGACGGGTCGTGCAGATCACGTATCACCGATTTCCGTACAATAAAAAAGACATTTGAGACATTTCGGACATCCGGGTTAAGGTTTATATGTCTGTACATATTCGGTGACGGGGACCCACACCTACCTTATATATATACTTACATATTTATTCTTTTTTTTTTTTCCTACAAGCCTTCGAGTTGGACCAGAGCTGACACCCCGTTCTCACGCAATATCGGCCGCGTTATTTCACGTAAAACAATGGGGTCTTATATCCCGCTTTTATCCACTGGTCCCGGAATACCGAATACCTTCTTCTTTTTTTTTGTCCCCTACTCTTCGATTTTTCGTTATTCGTTTTGTCACAGTTTTACGATTTCTCGGAGTGAGGGGTACAAATTAGAAAACGAAAAAAAAACACACCTCCTCGATTTCCGGCATGACGTTGAAAAGTTTGAAATTCTACGATTCGGTTTCACCTTTACTAAAATTCAAATCCAGGGTTGAAAAAATTATCGGTCTTATTGCCGAGCGACGGTCGGGTAATAATTTATCAGTTGCGGTTTGCCACGCGTTGTATTCGGACGACCTAAATTAACCCGGAATCCCCTGCACATCTAGCTAGGGGGTAACTCTGGTAGGTAATAAAAATCCCATTTTTCTTAATACAATTAAGACATAGGTAGGTATAGCCGGGGAGGAGGTTCATAGCTATGGTATATAAATAAATATATAGTACATATATACATATGTATAAAACTATGTAGTCATATATATACCTTATACGTGTATAATACAGGTTCCCGGGGATATAACACACATAAGGATATAACCCACGCCTGGACTTTGCGATTCGGTAGCAGCTACAGGGAGGAAAATGGGAGGGTGAGGGCGGAGCATAATATACCTCTCTCATAATCATTAATCACCCTACCCTGCAGAGGTGCTCTCATCCCGGTCCACGAGTTCAACCCACCCTCCTTCCTCCATCTCTCCCCCCCCTCCCTTCCACTTTTCTTCCCGCAAACACTTTGCACTCCATCTGACCATATCGCGAATCGACGTATCGACCTCATGTAGAAATATAATTAATAACTCGCGACCCGCGGGTTTAATTAATCGCGATCTATAGTTAGCCCGATAGTTTTTTGAATTATTTTTTTTCACTCATATATAGAAAAGTATATGGCATCTGTACACATTTATATGGTTGTACATAGGAGAAAATCTACAACCCCCCCATCCTTCCACCTCCTACCCTTATACAACCTTCCTTGACCGAACAACCTCCTCGCTTCTCCAGTACCTAAGTTCCGAGAGTCTGCCCAGCTGACCAGTCATTAATAATCTGACCCATTTCCTGGTAGAACCCCAAAATTTTCTCGACCTAAGGGATGATGAGGGGGACGGGGGATACGAGAAATTCTTGGGGATCGGAACTAACGGCGGAAAGGGGTATGAAATTTACGAATTGCATTGTCAGAATTCGGAACATAGTATTTTATTTTTTCCCTAACAATTATTCATTAATTTATTCATTTTTTCTGATGCAAAAAAACGTTTTCTAGTTTCTCTAATTCCGTCAATTTTATCATTACTATAATAATTAATTTGCCATTTCCTTTTTCTACTCCAATTTTTTTTGTCTTTTTTGGTTTTAAAATTTGAATTCTCGCAGATTGATTAAAATTTCATAAAAACATGGTTGTAAATAATTCAAGCTTTGATATGTTTTTCTATCTACAATTTTGGGGACGGATCGGCACGCATGAGGAAAAATAGGAACGTATTATATTATAGGTGAGGGTCCTTAAATAAGTATTTTTAACCCTTTTTACTTTATAATTAATTGGTTGAGAGATAATATATATGTTTTTAGTAGGTATGTACGCAATGTATAGGTGCGTATGGGTGGATGAATAAAAGTGTTGGTGAATTAAGGACGCGCTTCTATTCGTTGATTAAAACCAACACGCTCCGTTGCCGCCACCCCCTGCTGATTCTACAAGTTTTCTATATTATGCGCATCACACGTCTGTGGAGTAATATAAAATTAGTCAATTTTCCCAACAACGCTTTTAAAATGATTATCGTCGGTTTATATTCATTATAATAATGTAACACCCCATAAGGAATTCATCAAATTCAATTAGAGGAGGAAATTTTAATGAAACTTCTTTTTTTTTTATTAGTTTCAATATAGTGCCTGTGAATTTTTCTTTCCAATTTCTGTTTATTCTTCTATTTTTGCAGACCGGGGGCCGAAATATGCAAAAAATGATAAATCTAGGGTAAGGGGCAAAAAAAAAAAGAGAAAAGAGAAACGAAAAATGAAAAAAATTGTAAAATGGAGTCGAAAAGTAAGAAAACTTGTTCGACGGATGGGCCGAGTGACAGGCATCGCTAAAGGGATTGAATTTGATCGATCTTTTATGGCCCTACGAATACATACTCTGAATACGAGCGATATGTGCACATCTACAATCCATATTCACCACCATATATGAAAATCGACGGGGTTGATGAAATGCCAAACTTCGAACAGCAAACCGCCCGCGGTCCTGACGTGCGCTTATACATATTCCATCCTCGCATTTTTCTTTTTTCTTCTTCTCTTTTTCCAATATATATCTACGTATTTTTTAGAATATCATATACGTACATATATATGATATATTCCACATGTCTAGCGGCCAACATTTTTATACACCTATGTGTCTGAAGATACATATAAGAGAATATATCAGATAGATCATGACGAGCGCACGCGGCTGCCCTGCGGAGAGCAAAAGCTCTATGGGACACGGTTTTCCTCTCAACAACTCGAGACGCTTCTCAGTAACGTAACAAAAATTATTCGGAACCCTATGCCGCCCAAAAATCACCTAGAAAAAAAAAATTTCTGCTCCCAAATTTACCTCGGAAAACTTATAAGAGACAACTAAAAATAATCTCACGATCCTGTTTATGAAAACGAACAAAATCACAGGACGATTCGTACTCACGTGTTTCTTTCGGTTTCATTTATGGTGAGAACAGACAATTTTTTTTTTCTTTTCACTTTTGCTGTATCGATTTTTTTTTTCTATCGCTATAGACAATTAATATCTGAAAAGAGAAACAAGGTTTAGAAAATTACAAACGCTTTGAATTTTGAATGCAAGAAAAAAAAAAAAATTAACGCGACGAAGATTAGCACAGCTTTCATCATCTGACAGATCCTTTTTTGGATTCTTCGTTGATTTCTTCTTTTTCTTTTTTTTGTCGTGAAAATTTTGAAGCTTTTTCGCGACGTCCCTGCGGCCTTAACAGAGGTTGTCTCCATCGATAAAAACATACTATAGGTATATATAAACGTATAAAACACGCCAGATATCTTTACGCATCCTTCGCCTCCTCCTCCTCCTCCTCCTCTTTTTTTTCCCTTTTTATTTTTTCTTCCATATGATATGGGAGACACATACGAGTCACGTCTGACACATCTCGTTTTCAGAGCGGGTGTCGCATTCGTCGAAGGATGAAGGAATGGGGATGGATGTGTCTTGTATATATAGGTAAATACCTATATCTGTACCAAAACATAAAAATCAGCTTTATATTCACTCCTATCTGGGGTGTATTTTCGCAGTGCTTTTCTTTTCTCGTATATTTCTACTT
This sequence comes from Athalia cordata, assembly GCA_963932425.1. NCBI lineage: Eukaryota > Metazoa > Arthropoda > Insecta > Hymenoptera > Athaliidae > Athalia > Athalia cordata. Next base: position 8,087,644 of record OZ010627.1, read on the forward strand.
TTTTTTCTTCTTCTTTTTTTTGTCTCCTTTCTCTTGGCTTTCTCTATGCATACCTACAAACCACCCTCGGATTGATAGAATTTATACTTATTTTTTCTTTCTATCTATGGTGTACTTTGGGACGACATTTTCAATTTTTTCTTCTTCAATCGTTTTATTCCAAATTTTTCAATTTTCTATTTCATTGCCCCAAAAATTCTGAGGTTTTTTTATTTTCAATATTTTTCATACAGCTGAATTCGTAGAGACTTTAGATCCGATATCGAAGAAATTTATTTTTGGAGATCGTTTTAAAAAATCTTGCAGAATGAAATGAAGAAAAAATTGATTGGACTTTTTCAAATGGCAGAAGTTATAAAATAAAATGGTTACCCCCATAAATTCGGCATCAATAAATGTGATAAATAATGAATAATGAATATAATATCAATCAATAAGGATGTAAAAAGATGTGAAGGGATATCGAGGCAATTTTCGTCGGTTTTCATACAGTTGGAGAACATATGTGGTAGGTATAAAATAGTGGTGTGTATACATAAACCATAGATATATCGTCGTACGTTTGGTTGGTCGGTCGAACGTTTGGGAATTCTGGGGTGTTCCATATTCCGGGCGAAATGTTGCATCAAATATTTAAACCCCCGTTCCACACGCGTATCTATTTTTTTTTCTCTCTCTCTTTTTTTATCTTTTTTTACCGTAATTTTTTCTTTTTTCGTTTTTTGATTTTGTACCGGTAAAAATGAGAAGTGTAAAAAAAAACAATCTGAAAGAGAAGGAAAAATCGAGAGGAAAAAGAGATAGGGGAAGGTGTAACGGCCGTGCGGTTTATACGCTCGGATATATATAGGTATATACCTTATACGATCACCTATATACCGCATCGCTTGAAAATTCATGTTGATCGATGCTCTGCCCCCGATTGAAAAGCTTTTTGAAGAAACATAATTTTACGCCCTCAAAATCCCACGTTCTCTCTTTCCTTGCTTTTACCTCATGTGCACATACACACATTATACATATAACTCTTCGTCGATATACGTTACATACATTGGAGAGTGAGGAAAACAGAAGTTAAAAAAAAAACAGATAGAAAGAAGGGATGAAAAAAAAAAAAGAAAGGAAAGACACTCTGGGGAAAGACCGGAGCGTCTCGACCGAGGGGGTAACCACTCGATATTATGTATAGGTGTCCCAACCATTTCCCATTCCACAACTATTTCATTTTGATATGGTTCAATAGGCGTTTATAGATTAGTCTTAAATATTTTTAGTCCAGGAATCCAAATCAGCTAACCAAATTGATCTATCTATAAAATTGATCGAGTAATGGTCAATTTATCGCTCCGAAAATTTAAAAAATGAAGATATCTCGAGGGGATTTATTCCTAGCTCAATTTAATTGACGGATTCGTGTTCCTGAGGTCAAAATACGTCAGAAAAGTGTCCTGCAATCGAATTTAAAAATACTTCATTTTTGGCCCAAAAATCGAAAAAATCCAAAGGAATACCTTAGATTTTTGTCGATTTTGGGGTCAAAAATCGACATTTTTTTAAATCGATCGTAGGACACTTTTCTGACGTATTTTGACCTGAGGAACACGAATCTGCAAGTTAAATTGATCTATCTATAAAACTGATTGAGTTATCGCTAATTTATCGCTCCGAAACGTGAAAAAATAAGGATATCTCGATGGGATTTATTCCTAACTTGATTCACTTGACGGAATCGTGTTCTTGAAGGTCAAAACATATTGTAACAAAACATTTCATACCATTTCACATCATTTCAGACCATTTCATGAGCATTCCAATAGTATTTCATATCATTTCAAAATTGAATGTCCCAAGTATTTCACAAGCGATTACCCCCTCGCTTTACATATATACTATGCAAAAAACGTCGCCAAATTCGCTTTACTTTACTTTCGTCACTAGTGTGGAAAGTGAAAAAAAGCATTTTTGCACTTTCGTCACTAGTGTGGAAAGTAAATTTTTACTTTCGTCACTAGTGTGGAAAGTGAAAAAATGCACTTTTGCACTTTCGTCACTAGTGTGGAAAGTAAATTTTCACTTTCGTCACTAGTGTGGAAAGTGAAAAAATGCACTTTTGCACTTTCGTCACTAGTGTGGAAAGTAAAGTTTTACTTTCGTCACTAATGGGGAAAGCTGAAAAATGCTTTACTTTACTTTCGTCACTAGTGTGAAAAAGTATCTTCCCTCACTAATGAGGAAAAGAATTTTTCCTTCCTAGGGAGGTAATATCCTTTTCCAGGTAAAATCTTTTTCCGCACTTCATTACCAAAAAGATAGATAGGAAAGGAAGGGAAAATCCATTTTTGCCCTAGGGAGGTAATATTATCTCCCTAGTGAAGTAATGAAGTCCACGCGAGAATTGACCAATTTGAACATTTTTTTGAATTGATTTTCCTATGGTATTCCCATGTATTTTGATCTCAGGAATCCGAATCTGAAAGCCAAATTGATCTATCTATAAAATTGATCGAGTAATGGTCAATTTATCGCTCCGAAAATTTAAAAAATGAAGATATCTCGAGGGGATTTATTCCTAGCTCAATTTAATTGACGGATTCGTGTTCCTGAGGTCAAAATACGTCAGAAAAGTGTCCTACGATCGATTTAAAAAAATGTTGATTTTTGACCCCAAAATCAACAAAAATCTAAGGTATACCCCTTTGGATTTTTTCGATTTTTGGGCTAAAAATGAAGTATTTTTAAAATCGATCGCAGGACACTTTTCCTACGTATTTTGACCTCAGGAACACGATTCCGTCGAATAAATCGAGCCAGGAATGAATCCCATCGAGATATTTTGATTTGTTCACTTTTTAGAGCGATAAATCGATTATAACTCGATCATTTTTATGGTTCAAAATTGACTGCTAGTCCAAGTATTTCACAAGCGGTTAGCCCCTCGGTCTCGACGCTTCTTTTTAACACAGACACGCGTACGTATGTACTCGTACTATTTTACCATACACATTTACATATGGTAGTTGCGCACCTTGCTGGAGCCGCACAAGCTTTGAACTTTGATCACGCGGGAAAAAAACTAATCGAGCGAGATAAAAATAAATCCCTCTAATGCAGATCTCTCTGAAACTAGAAGAGGATATACGTACACGTACCGGGGATGGAGTTAAAAAAAAAAGTGTTGCAGAATTCTTTTCTTCGTTTTTTTTTTGTTTGCCTTTTTCGCTGTCCGATTCTCAAGAAATTTTTGAAATCGTGTGAAATTTTTTATCATCGAAGTCATTAATTTTTGGAAATATTTGAAGTTTTTCTTCATCTTCCAAACCCAGTCGGAAAATACCGGCGTATCGCTGAAGAACTTGAGAAAAAATAATAGAAAAGAAACAAAAAAACTTCAAAGATCGGAGCTCGCCATGATCGTCGAAATCCCATACTATAGAATTTAATTTAGTAGTATCTCGTAGAGGATTTTTGGTTACTGATTATCTGGTTTAACATGTAACGCTAAAATGTTGAGAGAAGTTTCTAGAATTCAAGCTCCTATTTAACTTACTTAAATACCAGCTTGTCATAGACTACTCGATTCGAGCATTAGAGCAAAAAGCTGTAGGAACGTAAAAGACTATAGGCAGACAATTTTAGACTAGCTGCTTGTCAAACCTTTTTTCCTTAAAATTTTTTTAAACCATATGGGAATTTGTCGTTGCTCGTTTTTCACTACACAAAATCCATCAGCCGTGCACGCGTGACCTGCCCACAATAAGTAACTCCACTTAATATTTTATACTTTGAGGTATTCCGCACCCTCTGCCGCCACAAACAGACCCTTTGGAAAACTTGTATTCACTCAATTTCACACTTTTCTTCTTCTTCTTCCTTTTTTTTTCTTTTTTCCTTTTTCCCGTACGGATATAACGATCCCTGGAGTCCCGTTCACAAATCGATGTCCGTAGAATCTTAACATCGACATATGGTGTGTACCAGTTGCAAATTTTATGCCATGTAAATTTTATGGGAATTCAAATATGATCTTTTTTTTCTTCTTCAAACTAGGTAATAAAATAAATGATTGAAAAAGGAAAAACTGGATCAATTTCTAAAGGAATTTAAAAAAATGAAAAGACTTCGATGGTGTTTTGAGTGGCGGATCGTTGTTTTTTGTTTTTTTTTTCTCCATAAATAATACTACAATTATAATCCTTCATGGTGTTTCAAGTGGGTAACGCACTTAAAAATACATACGTACGTACGTAACACGTAGCGCGGTATGGGTTATATGGGTAGGTGGAAAAGTGGAAAGGTGGAAAGGTATATAATACGTATACGTGGCGAGCGAGTAGCATATGTAATTTCTACTCGGTTTAAGCCGACCATTAGCGTAATATATCTCGTGTTAACTACCGGGCGCGCGCCCTTCCTCCTCCTCTTCCTCCTCTTCCTCTTCCTCCTCCTCTTCTTCATTCGTGGACATCGCAGACCATCAGAGTCCGTTGACTGTTATAAGTATAAAGTAGCTGTCCAGTTCGTTCGTCGTTGGTTAAGAGACTTTCGGTATTCCTACATGCCATGTATATTATATCGTTTTAATAGGAGGAGTACCTGCAGGTTCAAAATTCACTTTTAACGTCAGGTGCACATTTTAGCGAGAGGAAACAAAAACGAAAGGAGAAAAAAAAACTAGAATTTTTTCTCCCACTATAATTATTCCAACAATTTCAAGCACTTTACACGGCATAATTCTGAATCCGGAAATACTTTTTTTTTTAATCGTGGCAACACTTCACTCAAAGAGGTCATGTACTCATTGAGCTTCTTTTTTTTTTTGCTGTCCCATGTCTTGCGGATGAATTGAAACAAAATGTCGTCGAATTTCCTGTCCCATATGGGGTGATATTCACCCTAATACGTTATAATAAGATGTCTTCGAAAGCTTCGCGTGGTGTAGATAAGTTTGGTTTAATTCTAATCTAAATCCCATACCGGGTGGGGTACGGTGGTATTGTCCATGGTGAGGATTTTGGTTCGCGTTGTGATTAGATTCGGCTGGATAAACTGATCCGTTCTTCCTCTCCCCAATTTCTATCTTCCTCTCTCTCTCTCTGTATTTAAGTCGTCTTGAGATTCGAGCGTTAATAAAGACACGACATACTGCAGGCGAAGGGGGTAGGTAGGACACGTATAGCAAAGGTTTATGCTCCTTGATGGGGTATATAATCTGTGTCCTCGATACCTGCAACGGAACAACATGCCAAGGCTTTCGTGGAAATGGAAACTACAGTTTCCAAAGGAGAAACTTAAACGGACCATTCGAAAACAGTATAAGATGGATAGATGGATATTTTGTCCTTCGATTAGTTGGTTTAGTTAGTTGGTTAGTTAGTTGGTTACTTACTTAGTTGTTATTACTTCGATTTTCTGAAGGGTTGGTTTTGCCCGTCGACTGAAAACGTTTCAGTTTCTGTTCCATTGGATGTTAAGTTAAAATCAAGAGTTTAAGTTAAGGTTAGTTCGCGTATCGTATGTACAGTGCGTTTCGTATAAAGTCGGGTATATAGTCGGTTGATCTCCAAGTATATCCTACCAGGATTACCAACTATTCCCGAAGACGGGTCATCCCGGATTAAGTCTGCCCCGCTCCCTCCTCTCCTCCTCCTCTTCCCTTAGGCGGCCAATATCAATTATAAGAGAAGACAAGAGGTCGCGAGCAATCACGCCGAGGCACTCCTTACACCCCCAAAACGGGATCAAAAGACTCAGAGACCAGATCCTTGAGTGTGTCCAACTCATCCTTACTCTATACCTACGTATATCCTACAAATTCTACCGAAAACCAACAAACAAAAAACGGGGAGGAAAAAAATATATATATAACTAAACTCTACTTCACCCCTGCACCTTGGATCGGCTACTTTTTTAGATAAGGAATACTTCAATTAACTCTCGCAAGCCTATGGGTATCAGGAGAAAAAAAAGAGAGGAAACAAAGAGGACGGGAAACAAATAAAAAAATAAAATAAAATAAAATGGAATCAAAGAAGAATCGGAAGGATCATCGCGGATTAGTCCAAAGCTCACCCTGCTCCACCTTCTTCCTTCTGTTTTATTTGATTTTCTTTCTTTTTTTTGTTTCGGTTTCTCTTTTCTCTCAAGGGTACGATATAATATCTTGAAATTATCGTCGGACGTATATACAATAATGTTAACGTCAACGATAATCAACCGTTTCTAATCGATGTCTTCCTGAGCAGACGACAGACGTTTATATGTCGCATACATTTAAGTATCTTTTTGAATTTATAATACCCATGTGAATATACAAGGGGTGGGTCAGAAGTAAGACGAACGATTTCAGAACTTATTAAAATTTAGAACGTTCTATAGAAAAAGAATTTTGAACTCGATTCTTCGGTTCTTTCCGACCTCTTCCCCCACCCCTGAAAAAAAGCGCTACCAATATTCGCCGACACTTGACGGTCCTTTCGTCTTTTTTCTATTTTCTTTGGCTCACCCAGTACGTTGAATAATCGTTATGCCACCATTATTAGATATTCATATGTACGTTTGTCAGAGTATAAAATAGGGTTTTATGGATGCGCTTGCGGAAGTGTAACCAGTTTTCCATACTTCTACACAATTCCCCTCAGCAGCGACACATTGCCGAGGCAAAGTTTCGAACATCCGTGGAAAGAAAAAATGAAAAAATGAAGTAAAGGGGGAAGAAAAGTGGGGGATAAAATTTCGGGGAGACACCACGTGTGCAGCAGTAGGAGGATGAGAGATGGAATTGCCGGTCCTGATGCAGTCGGCATATACCTACATAGGTATGTACTAAATTTGTATATTATATATAAATGCACGTAACCTACGTGTGCGCATAGGGGTAGAGCGCACGGGAGATGTTATCGCCCGTTTAAAATTGAATATTTCATCTTTTTTATTGAGGTTCTCGGTCTTTACTTTACTCGATCTTCCCCAACCCTCTTCTCTGCGACGTACATTTGTAGTTTCGTGATCGTTTGCATATCGTTATAAAACCGACACGACTGCAACGCTCGTTCTCCCGCAGAAGTAGAGGACGTCCCTTTTCCCGTTTTCGGGAAATCTACTGTCTTTCACCTTTTTTGTATCTTGGTTATTATTTTTTTTTAATAATTTTATCGATCGATCGATTTTTTAGCTTCTTGCCGATTTGGTTGTTTCTCGAAAGATTATTTGATAATTTTTGTGATCCCGTTTGTCCTTTCTTTTCTTTTCTTTTTGTATCTAAACTGAGAGTGTCTAAATTTTTCGAAGTATCAAATTCCGAATTCAGACCGATTCCCTGAGAGATCAATTTTTTTTTTTTTTTTTTAAATTGAAAACCGTTTCTATTTTATTCGTTTCTGAATGTCACAGCGATTGATATCATATCGTACGATTGTAAAAAGGTATGAGTTTCTATTCACCGACGAAATTTCAAATCGCCTGAAAAAAGCTCACCTAGCTGCACTTCACTCCACTAAACGGACATGCGCTGCAATAAGCTCAAAAGGAAAAAAGAGAAAAACACAAAAATGGAAAGAAAAAAAAACGAATGAAAAAAATACCAGCCAGCCAACTAAAAATAGAGTTCAAAGAAAAATGATCAATTCCGATATGCTGTTTTTTTTCTTTTTTTTTTCTAAATTTGACTCGATGTCGACACAGGTTAAATTCGTCAAATTCACACGTATCGTAGGGTGAAAATCATTTTATGGATAAAAATTTACGAGCTCTCCAGTCGGGTCCTGCAGAACGTCGTCATAATTTTACTGTCTTCTCCTTTTTCCTTTTTTCCTTCACTTCTATTTCTTTATTTTCTAGCTTCTTTCGCTTGACCCCATGGATTCTCATATGCACTTAGTTTTCATTGCTCACCATTGCAAACGAAGTATCTTATGGGTATATACACCATACGATATAATATATTTTCTAGTCTGTGGCTCCCCGAGGCATACGAGATACTATTTTTTCCCCCGCTTATATTCCAGGAGTTCCTCAATTTCCCACCAACTTCTATACAAAAAAAAAAAAAGGCAACTCCCAAATCTTTATTCCCTCAGACAAATTTATTCTCTATCTCATATCCTTCTTTCTCTCTGTCTCTCTTTTTTTGGTTCGTTGTATCACCAATTACCGATGAAGAAAAAGCAAAAGAAAAAAAGGGAAGGTGAAAGAATGAGGAGAAAAAAAAGCTTCCGAAATCCTTCGGGATCAATCTCGGAATCCCCCATACGTAAATACGTAAAGAATTTTTGCATGTAGCGCCCCATAAAACCCTATAAGTTCTGGTCCAGTAGATTGTCCACTTTTCATGTGTAATACCAGCACTTTACTTTTCGACTAAAATAATAACCATAAAAGGGATTCTATAAGGGATGGACGGTTAATCCCATTTTGTGTTCTATGTACACAATTTTTTCTTTTTTCCTCAGATTCTTTCCTCGGTAATCCCCATAAACTATATACATGTATACATATGTACGGTGTATGTTATGTACCAAAAATAGTCTGTATATCCAACGTCGATCTCGTGCATATGCCACGTTTTGAATATTTCACGATACACCGGACCTCCACCCCGTAAACATCGAAAAATTTTAGGGGGTTTTCGTTCTACGGGTAGAAAAAGAAAAAAAGAAAGAGGGTGCGATTCTTGTTTAGAGTAGTAGCGATGGGTCCGGTTTTCTATTAAACCGTGATTTTTTATTGACGAAGTGCGGACGGACTGCTCCCACTTTTACTGGCTATACAGGGTTACCATATATTATATACATATATACAAACACACATACCCCATGTATAAATATAAGGGTATGTTTGTCTGTGGAGAGTTTCACGGGTCCAGGAGACATCAATTACTTTGTTGTTTGGCGTTCTTTTTCACCCTGACCTCCCCCCCCCCCCCCCTATTTTTTCGTTTTTTCCCTCACCTATCAAGGGTCGCTCTACCCCCTTCCGAGCCCCCAAAACCCTCCTTACAAATAAGTCCCGTACACAAGATCCGGCGAAACAAAATCCAGAAAGAAAAAAAAGAAACCCGTCGGAGTATGCGAGGTGAAAAAACAAAAATCGGAATGAAACAAATAAAAAAAAACGAAAATAGAGAGGAAACTTGTCTTTCGAAGAGGAAAATTGTTGGTCGAAGAGAATGCGAAAAGAGGGAGAGAAAATGGTGGAGGGGGTGGGGGGGGCAGGAGGGGGTTGAGGGTCAGTCGACCGTTGGTCCCAAGTGTGCAATGGGGTCGTGCCATAGATCACGCAATATCAGTTGTCAGGGTGGTGTGCACGTATCCATGTATAGAAAATATACGTATGTGTATCGTATGTACAGAGTTATATGGAGAGGACTCTATATATGGGTTTTCAGTGCGAGTTACATCGCTGGACAGTGGGCACCGTACCAACATCGACTCTAGTGTCTCTTCTCCCTGAAGTGCGAGTGATGCGCCCCAAGAGATTTCCGTGGGGGTTGGTGGTCCTCCAAAAGGAATAAAGATGGGAGGGGGGAAGGGATGATTTTCACGTGATGCAAAAATTGGGAAAAAAAACTCTTATACTATACGTATCCGTACACCCTGACCATAGCTCTTGTATTATGTGTATATTTTTTTTCTCTCCTCTCCGGTTTTATTTATTCACTTCGTTTTTTTTCTAGGATATTTCGCATGTAATAACCATACTGCCCTTTCATCCCCTGTGTGTACAAACTTATTTTTTTCACCCTTAAATCTGCCCATATTTATTGCTCGTGTGTACGGGAAGATAAAAAGGAATACGTAATGAAGTAACTGCTTAATTTACGTTTTCAGGAAGACACGAGATGAACGAAATAGTAAAAAAAAAAAAAGGACGAACGACGAAGAATGAGTAGATGAATAAAAAGCGAGTTCTTCTTCCATTCCTTTATCATTATCTCCTTCTATTTCATACTTCAATTTTCCGTTTGCCTTTATTCTCTATTTTTATCGAAATTGAGAGAGGAGTTCGTTGATATTGTTTGACAGGATTCCTCCCACCCTTAGACCGACGTGTCCACGAAGTCATACACGTTATGTGGATAGATTTCTATTTTCATCCCTCTCATTGTCTCTTTTTTTTTTATCTTTTCCCTTCCGTTTTGATTTTTATTCATCTGTATAACTTTCTTATTTTATTTTATTTCTTTTTTTTTGCTTCTCCTTTCGCTCGGACAGGACATTTTCTCTTTTCTATTTTATTTTTACCGCCTGCAGTAACGTCACCACCCCTCAATGTATAAAAGACGCGTCGCAGCGTCCGTCCAGGTTATACAGATTCGCTTTTCCTTTTTTTTTCTTTTCTTTTCTTTCCATCCGTTTTATTTTTCGTTCCCTTCCCCGTAGACCGTGAATACGGAATCGCTCGACTCGCCGACTTATTTATGTGATTGGCGAGTGCCGATGTAAAACAATATTCTTACTTTCTAAAGGCTGAGAGGGAAAAAGGAGTGGCAGGTTACCGATGGTGGTGGTGTCGGCGGTGGTAGTTGATACGGGGGATGGAAACAAACTAGAGAAAGAAATACAGATAGAAAAAAAAAAATAAACGGGGAAGAATAAAATAAAAAGAGAAGCGAAATAAAAATCGCCGGATGGTGGTGGGTGGTATCGACTCACTTTTGTTTCACTGGCTTCTTCTCATGTGGGATATTTTATACATGGTACGATTTTACAATACGTGAATACGAACCAAAGCCAAATTCATCCCCCCCACCCCCCTTACGATATCGATACCCTCTGCTACTTATGAAACACCATAAAATATATATCTATATTATATTTCTACTACATTTTTTTCACGTCTTTTTTTTCCGCTTTTGGACTCGGTTATTTTCAGGGTCATCGAATCGGAATTCGTCCACTTCCGCGAGCACGGTTTTAGGCGATAATTTTATCATTCGTTTATTTTCGTATCGTCGAAGTTTTTCACTTACTGCAAAAGATTAGAAATGCAGGCGAGAAAATGTACGCGAAACTTTAATCGCAGGCTGATTTTCGCTCTGCCGACGCACGTACAATTACGATATACATACGTCGGTTCCGTTAAAACCGCACGGGACGTCTTGACGGCTCAAGTTATATACACTGCGATCTATAATTAGAGATCACGTTTTAACTTCGAGCTTCCGATTTAGAGTTTATTGTACCATCGTTTATTGTATCTGTATATATGTATATACCCATGTATATAAAACAAAGGTCTTCCACTCTTTTTTTTTTTGCAGTATATTTGCGTACATATAAAACTGCAGATTTCAACCCGCCGAAAGATTTTTAACATTTTTTTTTCCAGTTTTTTTTTATTCTTCTCAACAAAATACATCCCTAGAAGTACATAGTTATATTTAAACAAAATAGAAATCTTAAGAATTAAATATTTTATTTATTTATTTACTCTGGACTGGATTATGTACCGGAACACTTTCCTCGTTCGTTTAATTCCAGAGGGTTGAAAGGCGCTCTTCACTTTTTTCTATTCCTTCTACTTCTTCCCTTATCATTTTATTGTTTAGGTAAATCTCGCGAAGAAGAAGCTGCTCCCCCGGGTGACCTAAAGGTGACCATTTCGTTCTCTTATGAAGTGAGTGCAGTGTCGTGAAATTCCATTTTTTGTTTCATTTTTTCTTCACCACTTCTTCTCACTCCGTACTTTGTAGTTTTTTCTTTTTTCTTCGTTTTCTTTTGTTCATCGGTTTGCCAGATCGTCATATACCTTATACACTACACATATGTTGTGTGGATGAGAGATAGGATTTGTAAAAAAAAAAAGAAAAGAAAAAGGAGAAAGATGAAACAAAAAAAATTGAAGCGTGCGCTAGCGGTTCTCTTTGAATTTTTTCCAAATTTTTCTTTCCTCCTCTATTTTACCAAGATCTTACATATCTTCGGCCTGTGTATAAGACAAACATTAACGTGGAAAGAATGAGGAGCTTTCGCGTATGGCGTTTAAAAAACGAGTAGAGGAATAAGAAGAAGAAAGAAAGTAGAAAAAAGAAATGAATGAGAAGAAAAAGAAAAGATATGAAGTGGGGGAAAAGTAGGAAGGGAACGAAAATATGTGTCCCGGAGTAGACAAAGCGAAGTTTCTAAAATTATCCGCGGGATACAATGGGTGTACAAAGGTGGTGCAGGCGACAAACGTGTGCTGCGGACACATTTTCAAATCGCAATTGTATTCGTGCGGAATATTGTTGGTCGAATCGGTGGTATGGTATGAAAAAGAGAGAACCTTAAATAAAACAAGAGCCAAAAAAATAAAAAAGCTCCGCGAGCTTTGTGCGGCGGAGGGTGAAACGAAGAGGAGGAGGAGGAGGAATAAGATGAAGAAGATGAACCAGAAGTAGAAGAAGTAAAAAGGGTAAAAGAACGAAAAAAATAAGATGAGTTTTCAGCGCCACGCGAGAAGACCCGACGACCCGGTTGCTGCGTCCCGACGCGACGCATCTTTTCCTTCATCATGTCCTCTTCGCTCTAGCGTTAGTATCAATAGCGATTCCATCATCTTCTGATTTTTCTTCTTTTCCTCGGAACTATGTTTTTGGCCCCCTCCTTTTTCCTTTCGATCCGCGTTATTCAATTTTCTTTTTATTCCTCTTTCTTTCATCTCCGCGTGTCTCGTGCGCTCTGCATATGGTATGCGAATACGTTGCAGCTGCCTTCGTAGCTAAGAGTCGAGGCATAGATTTATAATTAAGATCGCTTTGGCATTTCGGTCACGCGTGTTTGCGACTATAAAGAAAAGATAGACACGCATACACGGGGGAAAATTACTCGCGTCTAAATTTCGATTCCCATTTATGCATGTCCTCTTTTATTTTATTTTATTTTATTTACTCATTCACTTTTCTTTTTTCTTTCTTTTCTTTTCTTCGTCTTATGTTATAATTATTCGCACGTATTATTTTTACCTTCTACTTCTAGATTCTCTCTCTCTCTCTCTCTCTCTCTACGGCGCGGCGTCTCTTTCTCTTTCTCTTTCTCTTTCTATCTGCCATTTTCAACCGCGACGAATTGTTAACGAACAGAAACGAATACGCGCTATAAGAAAGAGATAGGAACTTTTGTGTCACACATTCCAAAAGCTATGAGGCTAACTATAGACAAGAGATAGCTCTGCAGCTATACTATTATATACATATATATATATACCTACTATAGATGCTGCTGCTTCTGTTTCTGCTTCTGCTTGATTCTTTCTTTCTTTTTCTTTCTTTCTTTCCTTCCTTCTTTTTACTTTTTTTCTTTTTATTTTTCTCGATACAGCTGCATCGCCTTTGCCTTGCACTGTGCAGCACTATAACGCGCGAGAATAACGCGAACGCGGGGTATGCGTGGAAAATAAAATAAAATTGAAAAAAGATAAGAAACAAAAAGAAAACAAAAGTCAAAATGAAACTTTAATCGACGCTTTTAAATGCTGAGAAACATACAGAGAACTAAAAAAAATAAAAAATTCTTCTCCTTTCCTTTTTCTTTCTTTCTTCTCTCTCACGTTCCAGGCACCGTTTAAACTTTTGACACATAGGTATGTATATACTTTTCTGGCTTCCCTTAAATTAAGGGGCGGGTAGGAGGGAGGGAATGAAGGAGGGAGGGAGGAGGAGGAATTGATGGATATATTGTTTGTTTTAGGAAATATCTGGTGTATATCAATAGCGGTGAATAATTCAAGTTGGATTATAATTTGTGAATTTTCTTCTTTTTCCGTTCTTTCGTTTCTTATTTTTTTTCTTTTTCTCACAGATAATAATTTCTCGGTTGAAATTGTTACGAGAATTTTTTTTTCGAAACACGTTAAATCCGAAGGATTTGTTGTAAAATAAGTAATAAAAAAAAATATACAAATTTTTGACGATTAGGTAATTTATATATACGTATGTACACGCGTGCATGTATTTATTGTATATATATGTATATGTATATGCGTATGTATACGTAGTATATAATTATTATTGTCGAGAAACGGCACAGTTTATAATAGAGCTGTTTATAGATGGCCAGACTATAACATAACAGTTGAATTATATTCTACTTTTGAAATTGTTGTATAAATACATCGTGGCTAACAGCTGCGACTAATTAATTTTGAAAACTGCGGTGCCTACGTACGCGTCAACCGATATAATTCATACCTGCAGTGAAGAAGGGAAATAAAAAATAAATAAAATAATTAAAAACGAAAGAACAAAAAAAAGTATATCGTATATCTTTCCGATCCAATCGTAGAGATGCCGCTTCAGAAATTTTGAATTCTTTTTATCATCTTTTTGAAGATCGACAAAAGGTTTTTGAAATGAAATAAAACGATCTTTTTACTTGTAAATTCGTTCGATCCGAACTTACACGAATAATACAGGCGACGCGGTTGTCATAATCTTTTCTGTATGATATACATATAATCATAAGTTTGAAGGCACAAATAGTTTTTATAGAGCCAAAACAATATTATTTATATACGCTCAGAGCGACTCGGACATGGCAAAGATTCCATTAAATCTTACGTCAGTTGATTTATTAGCATGGAAGAATTTATGTGTTTATTCCGTAGCATCTGGAATATAATGTTTCCCTACTATACGTTATATACATGTGCATATACATATATATATGTATTTTTTCCTAATGCATACACACATTCACGTTTTTTTACACAAATTCAACTATACGTTTTTTTTTTTCGTTTTTTTCTTCAAGATTTCTCGAAGATTTTTATCTACAACCGCAAGCTGCAAAAATTGGTTGTACAGATTGCGAAGAATTTGTCGAGAAAAAAAAAAAACCGGAAACTATGACGTATCGAGGGAAAATAATTCCGTTCAGATATTATAACCGGTTGAGAATCGGAGCGTATATAAATATTTTTTTTACATATGTACGAATATCTGTGTACATATGTATGTGCGAGGTATATGGGGATGTATATTTTTTTGGTTAGAGTTTCGGATGAAATTCAGCGTAAAATTATTGAGGAAAGTAGCTTGCCACCCTCCATAACCACCCTGAACCTCCTTTTCGCTCTTCTTCTCTCAGCTGCAGGTTATTACGTATATCTATACAGTGACGAAGATCGGCGGGGGAGATTCACAAATCATATAACGCTTCGTGCATCCGTAATTTGAATCAACGAGGCAGGAATAAGTCTCGAGATATATAAGAGCGCGAGAGTGGGTGAAATTTCATGAGGCCTTCGCATAAGGTGAGCGCCTGCCGCGATGCGACAAACTCTCCTCCCCTAAATCGAGGGAAAACGTTTAATCCCCGCATAAAATAAAAGAACACAGTAATTTCGTGTTTTCCTTTTCTTTTTCTTTTTTTTCTTCTAAAAAAAAACTAACGAAATCTGAGATATGAGAGGGTTGAAGAAAAGAACAAACTAGTCATGAAAAATAGAATCATTTTCCCATTTTCATTTTTTAGATTCTTCTAACGAAATATTTTTGAAAAAATTAAAAAACCGAATTATTTTTTGTCTGGCGTTGTGCAGAATTTGAGGGAATATATGGCGCATATATTTCTGTACGGTAGGATTTAGAGAATATATAGTGGTAAAATCATGGAATAGCGGTTTTCCCTGGGGGGAGGAAGGGGGGAAGAAGCGGGGGGGGATAAGGGAGAATTCCTGTAACCCCTACGACGAGAGTGGATGTAAGTGCGGAGCGGTAAGGGGTGAGTCATTGGTAAACTCCGCATGAACGAGCCAGTGTTGCTTTAATATGAAAATTGCTCAATTTCAGGGAGTAAAGGGAGGATGAGGATGAGGATGAGGATGGAGATGAGGACGAGGACGAGGATGAGGCTGAGGGGTAGAGGGTAGCGAACGCGAGAGATAGTCATTTGCAAATGAGCGTTTTGGCCCGTTCAAGCAGAACTCGAATCTTCCGCCGCTCGCGCGTTGTATACATGTAAATATATATTACATATATATAGACGTGTATTATATGTATATATATATGTACAAAATTGCGTAGATAGTATTAGGCAATATACGCTGCCTAATGATAATTGCATATTGTTACGTTGATAACTATACAATACGCTTAATACTTACATTGCTACGCGGTACGCGGAAATGGAAAAAAAAGACACATTTTTCAATCCCTACAATTATTTTACAATTTATAACACACGTGTCTCATTACCTATATAATTTACTAAAATATCAGAAACCCGTTAGAAAATTTGTCATCGAAATTGAAATCTGCTCATTTTTCATCCGTGACGATTTTCGTCTCAAATCGAGAGAGAAAAAAATACGAATGAATTTGAAATTCGCGCCAAGTTTTTTCGTGATTTGATTTTTTGTAATTGTCACACGTCTCTGGACAGTTCAGCTGATCCGAAAGATTCCGGGGCAAAAAAAAAAATAGAAAGCAGAGTGAGAATGTGAAAAAATAAAATACTACACGAATACGTACGAATGCTATACGGATGAATTTACTACTCTGATGCCCATATATAGGTATGCACATAAGGTGTACCTGTGCTGAACACCTGATTAAATTGCTAATTACTAATTAGGAGACCATCGCACCTACTCTCAGGCGGTTCTAGCTGTTTTAACGTGTAATTCCTTACCGGGGCGTCTGGTTATCAGCAATAATTACCCCGCGACTCGTTCGTTCATCCGTACGAGACAATATCGAGAAAGAAAAAGAATCAGAAAATGGAAAACCAAAAGCGAAGAAAAAGAAAAAAACCAAAATCAAAATCAAATCGAGAAAAGAGAAACGGTCGAAGCGATAAATATGACGGAATATTTACGCTGTATACACAAATTAATTGAGGATTTGTAATGGTTATGTCGTTGATATTATCATGGCGTGTGTAAAGGTCGTTCGGTATTAAACAGCCCATTAAATGGGTTGTAAAAAATAAGCGAACGTACATATGGGTCATCTTCCTCGTCATCTTCTCACTCGAGATATTAAGACTGGTCTCTGATCTGGTGCATAAAATTTCCCATTAAAATATGAATTTGTCAACTTTATATAAACCCATATAATACGAGATCAAAGGTACCTCAGTCTCGAGAAAAGAAATCAGAGACAAATTCCTAGGTTTTATATCGCGCCCTATTTTTATATTCAAATTTTCTATCGCCCCGTATCATTTTTTCTTTTTTTTTTTTCAATTTTAAGTTTATCTCGTACAAAAAAAAAATGACAATAATATCCGCACACAGATCGATCGAAATTTGACGACTTTGCCGAATCAACGAGAACCAAAAATCCAAAGAAAAAACTAGAAGAAAGATCTCTTTGAGAATTTCCTTTTCTTTTTTTTTCTTTGCTCTTCTCTTTTTAACTAACGTATAAACAAATTTTTTATATCGATTATATTATTCGGTCGTGGTCGATGACGATGATAATAACGAATAAAATACCGTTTATGCCCGCGCCCATGCGGGGGTGTTGTATTTTAAACTATTATTCATTTTTTTTTCTTCTATTCCTTCTTTTTTTTCTTCTCGCATTCGCGTAAACAGCTAACGTGTACGGCACGTGATATAAATTTACATATTTAGATACCGCGGATTCATTTTGAACGCGTTGTTAAAAACTGCAGAGCGTAAAGAAAAATAAAAAAATGATAAATTCGAAAACCAATTCGAATATAGTGTGAAACTATTTGTACAATCGTTCGATCAGTGATTGGTTATTAAAATAATGTTAGCATTTTTTTATTTCAGAATCCGAAAATCCTAGTACCAAAAAATAATGTAGGTAGGTTACGTGTATGTGGATACTATAAGAAGGAAAAGGAAAAAGATGATTTTTCTTCTAAACGCGGATCGACACGAAGATAGTTAAAATAAAATAGAGAACGGTCCCGGTATACGTTTTGATAAAAGTTAACGTGCTGCTGCAGCCACCTTGATGGAACATGATGTATGTATAGCAGATAGAGTACAGTGACTTTTGCTATCCAACGTTATTTCTTTACGTGCAGACTGGGGTGGGACCCCGAAGGTCCTGGCTGAACGAAGCGTCGAGGAGTTTCTGAACCATTTTCTGAACGAGCTGTATGAGGTATGAGAAGAGAAAACTTCCCCCTTACCCCCACAACCCCCCCACCCTTTCAGACAATAAACACGCTCGCTGCTCCTACGCTGACACTCGTCATGTCGCCTCTTCCATTTGCCCTGTCATGAATCTCACGTATAAAAGTAGAAGATGAAGAGCCCCTTCCTTCCTTCCTTCCTTCCTTCCTTCCTTCCTGACTTCTTTCCTGACTTCTTTCTTACTTACTCACTTACTTACTTACTTACTTACTTACTTCCATTTCATGCGCGCGGGTACTCGGATCATTTGCTCATCTCTACACCAACATCTCCGGTACGTGTTCGGGAAATATTCATGTTGAAAATGTAAGTATTTGTGAATATCCTCATACATATTTTCTTCTTGTTCTTCTTGTTCTTCCTGTTGTTCTTTTTCTTCCGCTTTTGCCTACAGGGAGTGTATAATTGGTGTGTTTATACTCGGAGGATTTCAAAGACTCGCTTTTGAAGTGACGTGAAATTAGCAACGTAGTTGAAGAGTTACGAGTACGGAGGGAATATAAGTCAATGAGAAGAAAACTCGACATTTTCGTATCTTTCTGATTTCTTTTTTTCTTTTTGGTTTTGCTTTTACTCGTATTTTTAAACTACACTCTTTTTACCGTACCCATACCATTCGTTAAAGTCTCCGAAAACAATTAGTCAAAAGTTTTTGTTTTTTTTCTCTTCGGAACGTAGAAAAATAAAAAGCATTACTTTGGGGATGGATATAATAAAATAGACGTGTCACCGCTAGCTTTCGAAAACTAGAAACTTTTTCATTCCGTTCGCAGATTTTGAAACTTATTTTCAAAAAATTCGAACCGGTCGAAGCGATGAAAAAATTTCATAACTTTCTCGGAGCTTTCGAAGGAGATATCTTGGAATATCTATGGGAATCCTTGAAGAATAGGTGGAAAGGTTAAGGTGAATAAGAGGAATAAAAAGATCTCGGGGATGTTTCGTTGGCCGCGGGGGTGTGAGGGGGGTCGTTATTTAGTTAATGACTACTCTCTCGTTCGTAGGCGCTGAAAGCGGCGTGGAATACAAGATCGTGTTTGAGATGGTTGGTCGGTCGGGTTGGCTGTTGGTTGGTTCGGTTCTGCGGCCGGTGCACCAGCATCTACACTCCTGCGCTGCTGATCCTGTATCGTATGTATATATATATATGTCATGTGGTATACCGGAGCCCGTGGCTTCTGTAGGAAGATGCTGATGCGCTCCAGGATCCGGGTCCTGCTCCCATACCTACTTACTCTCCTCCATATCCACCGGGAACACCAACAGCACCACGGGGTACTTGTACCCCCTACATCGTTTGCCAGCTACCTGCGATACAAACAACGCTATTATGTATACGTACACACATAACCCCATATACACCATTTACCTCGTATAAATCTTTACACATATCTGCCTCTGCTATCCCACCTCACTTCTCCCTTCTTTCATTATTCTTATAGTTTCTACTCCTGCTTTATTTATCCCTTTCTCTAACGTTTTCTTCTTCTTCCTTTTTTTTTTTCAACACACATATTCTTCTCATTCTTCTTCTCATGCTCGTGAATTTCATCCCCACAAGTTTTACTTACGTTCATTCCATTATTCCACCTGCTTCTATAAGTACACCCGCTCAGGTTGATTCTGGATCGCTTCGCGGCCAAGCGCGCGTTTGGACAACTTTTTGAAAATTTGTCCAAACGAGCATGGCCGCGAAGCGATTCAGAATCAACCTAACCGGGTGTACATGGCATGTGATAGGCATATAATGGGAATTAGAATGTTTTAAATCAAATTCCAAGCGATCCACGAATGACCCTGGAAATTTTTTTTGTTTTCCAATCTCTCCGGCAAAAAACATTTCTAGCATCCAAATTTGGGGACGGTGAAAAAATTGGATGGATTGATTTAAAAATCCCATCAGATCGAAGCGATAAAATTATTGTCCCTATGAAAGTGAGGGTGAAAAACAAGGAAATTTTTTCTTTCATTACGTTTTTGTAGGAATTCATGTTCAAGTACAGATCCAATGAGCGATGAGGTCGGAGTATACGACACGGCAAATATATATCCACCTATGTGAATACCCTGGGACTGATTGTGTGGGTCCGTACGGTGGTCGTTGGGGAAGTTAGTTGAAGCGAATGAGACTCCTGCTAATACAAATCTGCGTGACTATCGAGATCCTGGTATGTATACTGAAGTATTCAACGGCACAACTAGCGAGGAGTTGCTCGCCGCCCCCTTCCCGCCCCCCCTTTTCACTACCATCCCTCTCGAATTCCCCTTACCCATTTACCGTCCACACATACACGAACGTGTGTTGACACACATGGAAAGTGCAGGGTATGTATCGACATATCGATGCTCCTGAAAATGCAGACGTGTTAGTTTCTCTTAGGTGAATCTTCCCTCCTCCTCTCTTTCCGCAGTCGAGATGAGGGGGTATGGTGAACTTGAAGTATAAGGTATGGATGTATTCGCAGCGGTGGGAGTTGGTGAAAATAAAAGAAGAAGGATCGTTCGAGGGGTATGAGGTATAATAAGTCGTGGTTAGTGGCAATCGATTGTCTCTGTTTTTCTTGTAATCTATTTATAAGCGACTGGACGAAGGCAAGGTAAATGTATATATATACCTACGTACGAATGTTGCACGTATATACGTATATATATCTGCGCACTATATTTATATACATGGTTTGTTTTCTACGTAATTGTGACCAACACCATAACAATTTTGCTGCAACACGACTAATATCGCGAACATCGAAAGAGGAGAAGGCCCCACGGATGCTGCTCGGCCGCTGCAAGTTTCAGCTTCTGCCTCGAAGCCTTCGGTAAATTCAATTCGAGAAGAGAAGGAAGAAAAAGAAGGAGATAGAAGAAGAAGAACAAAAACGCAAGACCCTCGCGGTTAGGCTGGTGTTTAATTAGGAAGCAACCGCGAACCTGGTAGATCCTGCATGCATTCGCATCGATCTGCATACAACTATAGGGTGTTCGAAGGATGGAACCAAAAAATTTTCAAGGAAAACTCACCCTTATTTTATACATTTATCCTTTTTCCTCAGCATCTCCTGCGATCGGATCACGTGTTTGAAAGAAAATAGCGAAACCGCGTGCAAGATTTGTTTTTTATCGGACTTTGGAAATGAGATAAAATGAAAAAAAGAAACTCATAGAATTAACGTAGGGATAAAAAAGAAGAAGAAGGAGAAAAAAAATAACACACATTCGTCTTTTCTCTTCCCGCGGGATCTCCACACACCACTTTCTACCCAGTTGGTGCTTTCTTCTCCCAATGGCTGGCCGTCAGCTGTAGGGACAAATGTGTGAAATCAGTTGGTGACGTGGTTAGCCGACCCTCCAGTGTGCCCACTTTTTCCTTCCTGCCTTCCTTCCTTCCTCCCTTATATCCTTTCTCTGTCTTTTATATTATTTCTTCTTTTTTTTTTCTTCTTGTCCGTCGAGAGCCAATTTGACTCCCTTATATCCGCTTGTCGCGGGATTCCGTCTTTCGGTCTCGTGAGGAATCGTTGGAATATGTAATTCAATTTCATTCACAGTAGCCAGACCATCTTATCGGCCAGATATATATTTTATGCATGTACGAGGGAAAAGAAGAGAAAAAAAAAAAGAGTAAAAGGAAAAATTGGTAAGATCTTGAATCGCCAACTGAACGAACGTTACTTCTTTTCTTTTTTTCTTTTTATATAATCCTTGTAAAGTGCGAAATGTTTTTTTCTCAAATTTATTTATACTAGACAGTGCGACGCGTTGTGACCGGGATCCTCCATTTATACGGATAAGAGTCGAGATTGTGAAGAGGGAAGAGGGAAGTGGAAGGAAAGGGCTCTTCCGGTGGTTGATTTTGCTACGGTTTAAATCATACGGTCTGAAGGGAGTTACCGTTGCCAACCAACCTCACCAAATTCATGCAACGGATGACCATACGATGGACTGTGGAGTATCCGTCCCTCCGGTTCACTGAGAAGTGAGAGCGACTCCCACCGGAGGATTGGAAACTGGTGGAACTGCAAAGAGGATTTGTCCAGCTTCCCACCCTGGTTATCCAATACCCTCATACACCCGAATACACAAAACTCAGGATGGCAACTTTCCTCATACGACTTAAAATACCCAAGAAATTTATCAAAACACCACGTGAAAAATCCCCAAAAAAATCCATTCATCGATGGAACCGAAGTAAAAAAGACTTTTTATCTATAAGCTCAGTCCTTCGAACTGTTCCTAAAAAAAAAAGCATACCAATTGTTTCGGTATAAGTAAATTCTTTCTTTTTTTTGTTTTTTTATTTTCTGAGCCGGGAAACGTCGGTCGTTTGAAAATCGTTCGTTTGTTCGCAGCACTCAGAATTATCAGTCTCGGTGATTCGAGAGCTGATTTCACTCCGTACGTTTACACGTCATACGTCTGCTATATGGAGTACCATCAGAGAATCGGGGGGAATTGTTCCAACTGAACTGAAATCTCATTTTATTCCGTAGGTAACCCTCGAAAGGATTAGCGAGGACCCATTTTATTTAAGTACGAAAGTACGATTCTAACTTTTGCGATTTTAACTCACCCTGACGCCCATAAACCTACCCCTTTTTTTTCTCTCTCTCTCTCTCTCTCTCTCTTCTCTTTTCTCTCGCTCTCTTTCTATTTCTCTCCATCCTTTCACCCGTCTGCCAATTAAACCGATTACGAAATGGTCAAGCAGACGCCTAAAGAGATTTTCCGACCAAATATTTTCGAGCTCATGATGCTAATGCAGGCTCACGACGCCGACGGACTCTTCGATGCTTTTATACCGGGAAAATTCTACTTCCGACAGACGAAAACTCCATATAAATTACGATACGATTTAATTCGAGAATAAGTTTTGCTATAGGGTAGAAAAAATGTTCTTTATTATTTATTTATTTTTTTTTTTTCTGTTTATGCGGAAAGATTTTCATTTTAACTGCGAGTTATATTCGCACATATATAAAATCTCGCATATGTTTGAAGACCTCGTGTCATATTTCAAGTTTAAAATAATGAATCTACTGTACTCGAGTTCCGAGATTCCGATTATCACGAGTAACTTAATTTCTCATAACCGTTTTAATTATTTGCAATGCAATCGATCATTGAAACCATCTGCGGCGGGCATTTTCATTTTTCCAAGAATAATTATCTGGTGTAATATTCAACATGTTTTTTTTTTTGTCTTTTCTCGTTGCTCTTTACGTGAGAGTAAAAAATATAAAAATTTTTCTAATCAATATTGAACACTCGTTGAATTTACACCTCGACGGTGAAATTTCTAATCACGTATGGTTCTAGAAATCCGCGAAAAAGCAACGTCGTCCTGCGCTGATGTTGGCGCTGCCAGTATGGGCTCGTGTGATCTAATTGTCTGTAGAGCTTTTTGCCCGTTACGCGGGTGGTCCGATCTTTATAATTCACTTAACGTCCACCGTACCGCCGTATATAGCGAACTCACTCCCGCGCGCTTATGGGATTCGAAAGCTCAACGTTGAAAGAAAAAAAAAGGAAAAAGACCAGCGAAAAAAGGGATAAATTCGTGCGATATATGCATGTAGGTATATATATATTTTTTTTTCTCTTACAAAAGATTGAAAATTTAGATAGACGAAGAAATTTTTCGACATCGGTGAGATACGGATGGATGGGGGTGGATGTGGGGGGGGACATCGATTGATGGTTGGAAGCTGTACGGAATGAACAGATCGCGGGCATATGGGCAGCTGTAAACTTTGGCAATAACAATAATTGTGTAATTAAGGAGAGGGGGTCGAAGGGGAATGGAAGAGAAAAGGGGGAAGGGTGAAGGGAAATGGAAGAAGAAGGGCGTCATGGACGAGGGAAAATAGTGCAGGGGTCAGCCGAAATGACCCTATACCTCGCTTGACCCTTGTGCGCCAGCGAGTGACCGAATAAGGTACCTTCTCCACGACCACCACCTTCCATATCCAACCCCTATACTGTGAGTAACCCACCACCCGCGCTAGAGAAGTAAATGTATCCACATCTATACGTGCGTGGGTGTTACTTCTCTCTAAGCCTATGTACGAAATACCATAGCATAGCTATAGGGATCCTAGACCATACGTACCTATACGTCATTAGGCGGTTTTCGAACTGCTCTCTTCATGGGTTTGAAGGGGAGCGAAATTCAGAGAAAATGCCAGATGCGAGAACCTTCCTTATTCCCTTGAACAAAGTTTTGTAATATGTACATTTATGTGGATATATACATGTCGTACAAATGTAGAAATTTTTCACCAATACTTTGCGAGGGTGGAAAACTTTGTCCACTTCGATCACCACCACTACTCACCTACTCGCTTACTTCTTCCTTCTCTCTCTAGTTTTTTTTTTTTTTTTGCCTCTACTCCTGATGATGATTGCAGGGCCACATGTCGACGTTCACGCTGATCTACTAAACTTAACTTGATCCCATGGGATAGATACTGAGGTACATGATACACGTATACACTCCACGTCCATCCTGTACCACTTGACGAAATGGACGCACCACGTATCCAATGGACCCGATCAAGACCTTTGCCGCCTCTTTTCTGTCATCCAATTCTGAACACATACTCAAATAGAATGACTGTGTACTTCCAATAACGCTCTGCTTTTCGTACTCGCCGAATCAATTCGTATACTAAATTTACTCATTCTATGGACCTATGCAGGTCTGTAAATATACACATCGGATAAAGGTATGTACACCCCCTCACGATTGAACATCGAGAATTTTCTATCCGCGACAAATCACTTTTCAGAAAACTTCCTACTACCGTGAGAGAAAGATGCTTTCTTCTCTTTCTTCTTGTCGTTTTTTACTTCTCCTTTTTTTGAATCTGTACTGTCCACTACTACCTTATTCCAAACATCAAATTCTTCAAATCCACATAATCGAATCAAGCTTGACTTAAGATGTTCGCAAAATTGTTTTCTGTTCTCTTGCTTTTTCATGGTGTTCTTCATCCGTTCGGCAATCACATGTGGATCGAAAAAAAAAGGTGAATCCGAAACAGCGCTACGCGTTCGGCGGAATAAATTATGTAGCTTCGAAAGTCCGGTAGAAGTGACTGAATTTTAATGTTTGCTTGTTGAAAAAAGAATCAAATAAAATAAACTAGAAAAAAAAGGTGATGAGAAAAAGGTAAAAGTATAATCTAAGGAGAGATCGACGAAACACTGGTGGTTCAATTGGGCCGTCGAAGTACTATAAAATAACTAAAAGAATCGGAAGAGAAAAAACGAAA
This sequence comes from Athalia cordata, assembly GCA_963932425.1. Classification (NCBI taxonomy): domain Eukaryota; kingdom Metazoa; phylum Arthropoda; class Insecta; order Hymenoptera; family Athaliidae; genus Athalia; species Athalia cordata. Next base: position 8,113,008 of record OZ010627.1, read on the forward strand.
AAACTGTGATTACCAAACGAAATGTGAACCGCAACCGGGTGACAAGATCGAGGTTCAACATTGTACTTCACCTGGCATTATAAAGCATCGAAGTGATCTGTGTCTAGGCGAAATTTTCTAACGTATTTGCCGGATAAAACGAAACTAGAAATGCTTCTACCGTTGGTAGGTGTACAGTGGTGATGGTTGATGGATAGTAAATGCTGGATGCGCAGCCACTTTAAGTGGAGAGATAAATAATTCAGGTACAGGATCGTCGGGGATAGTACGGAATGGCAACTAGGCAAACCTGGGGATATATCAGACATATACTATACTTGTGATTCACCTTTTCCATACAGTCACGTATACCAGACTTCGAATGAAAAAAGAAGAAAAAATAAGATAGGAAAAGAAAATAGAACGTATCGAAAACTGATCATTTTTTAAGCTTCCTTATGGCTTCGCTCACGAAATCCTGAAAAATGAGGAACAGTCAACCGCACGTTCGATATCTGCGGTAGATCAAATACTCGATCGATTTCTAAAAACCAAATGAAAGCTCTCATTGGTATTGGAATTTGAGCAGAAAAGACATCTTCTAACAACGATTTGATTCGGGGCACTTTTAATCGTTGTCAGGACGCAACTTTTGCTTGTCATGGCCACGCAAGCCAGGCGATTTGTGATACATCCACCGATGCCTAATAGATGTATAATGTACATTAGTGTACATACTCAGAGATTGAACGAGGATCGGCTAGATGGATGGATGGATGGATGGATGGATAGTCAAACTGGGTGTTTGTATGTGTATTGAGGTGGAGAGGAAGAGAGGGAGGGAGGGTTTGGTTGATACAGATCGTGGAACTCCGAAGCGAGAGCATTTGGTCAGCCAGGCATCGGCCCCGACTGATAACATCTCTAATCACGGGAACGCTGGACCAATCAGCGCTAATCCTGAACGTCCATATACCACCGACGCGCATAGGTATGCACACGTAGAAGCATACACACATATGGAGGATCGCATATACACACAGGTTCTCGTGAAATACCCTCCTTTATGACCCCTCCCATCATCCTAGTCCCGGTTCTGGTCCTAGTCCCTGCCGCCTCCGCTGTTGCTGCTGCTGCTGCTGCTGCTGCAGGGTGCTCAGCTATACCACCAAACCACCGTCACATTGATTCACTGCAGAACATTACAACCATTGACGTATATATCTATACGTATAGATAGAACCAACTATACGGACAGAAACGACGGACGGATGGGTATTACCTGGCATAGAGAGGACCTGACTGGTTGTGGGTTCCTAGGTAGGATGTGGGTGATGGTTGTGTTGGTGGTGTGGACGTAGTTCTGCCGCTTCCGTTTCTGTTTCTGTTTCTGTTTCTGTTTCTATTTGGTTTATGTCTAGGCGTGTCCTGGCGCTGATCAATACCCGGCTATCTCCTAATCCAGAGACTATGGTACGAGAGAGTCGAGCAGTCCAGTCCAGTCCAGTCCAGTCCAGTCCAGTTCAGTCCACTCCGGTAAAGTCGAGTCCACTTATGAAATTACATTTTCTGTTATTGGAAATGTAGTGACCAGTGTTTGTTTGTACCTTCCATTCTTCCTTCACAAATCCTTCTTCTTTTTTTCTTCCCTTTCCATATCGTTTTTCTTCTTTCACCCCCAATTGCCAGCCCTTCCGAACACCTTTTTTCCGCACCTCCGTTTCATTTCTATACCATAAAATATCTGTACGATCATCAAACAAATTAGAAGATCATACGCCCAGGATTTAAGGGCGTGACACATCTACATTATAATAAGTTCTTTCTTTTTTTTCCTTTTTTATACACGTTAAATAAGCCGAGCACGTGCATGACATGTGACACCATATCGCACCCTTATTATCTGGTAAAAAATTACACTTACTTTTACCAACGATATAAATAGAGAGTCAACCCTTTCGGTCATCGGTCTATCTAAATTACTACGTACCTTTTACGTTATTACCTCATCATTTTTCTTCGCGATGGTTTCGTAATCCACCCTAAAAAAAAAAAAATAATCCGGAATCGATTCACCCCCCCTGCGCTGAAAATAAAACAAAAGAAAAAAACACGAAGAATAAAAAAGAAAAAGGTCAAAAGAAAGAAGATGAGTAAAAACGTAGCGGTAGGATAGATTGAAACGAAGTAGTTGTATAAGGAATGGGATTCGGTCTCAATTTCCCTGCTACTGCAGCAGAAGCTCCGTGTAACGTAGAGTAAAACCGCTGCAGAGTGAAATTAGTTCGATATAATCAAATGATCAAATGCCCGTAGTACGTAGTACGTAACGGTGCAGATGGTCAGCAGGTATATATGTTTGATGAAAATATATTCCGGTAAAGTAGAACTCTTTGAAAAAAAAAGAGTGTTAGAGTCGATTTGAAATTCGTCGAAAAAGCTCTCGAAAAGGGTTCGCTTTTCTATTTCTTTTTCCCTTCGATTCATCGCGCGCGACAAATTCATCTACATGAACGAAGAGTGGAAAAACGAGTTGTGTACAAATAAGAAGAGTTTCACTTCGAGAGAAAGAGAAAGAAAAAAAAAAAGGAAAGGAAAGGAAGAAAGATGAAATGAATAACGCGAAGAAAAAAAAAAATAACCATTCGCCCCGAGTCTTCCAAGTTCGCGTCTCGCGCGATGAACGAACGAGGAGAGTAGTGCGGTATATAAAAGTTGGATAAAAATAACCCGCGCACGTCTGAGTCTCGGGTTGGTATTTTGTGAAAATAAATTCTTCCTACGAATATCATATCGTCTCAAGTATACGGGTAAAACGAGCGAAGGTTCCACGACTTATATTAAAATTAATAACCTCGTATCTTTCATATTAGCCTAAGTGGACGCGCGAACCCGCCACACCGTTGTAGTCGTTCGTCATAGTTCTTAACCCCCCGTGTACGTGGAGAGATATAAAGTCGAAATGTAGAGAGGTGAAAAAAGAAATGAATAAACGAAAAAAGGAAGTGAGGAAGAAAGGATGGAAGTATAAAGGCTATACGGTAGTATGGACGGGGAAAAGGGTGGCGGGCGTCCCGACGCTCGACGTCGCGGTCCCGAGCCTCATTAGCGTCTGACAAGAGACACGCGTTACGCTTAAAACCGTGTCATAAATATAACTTACAAGTGTTACTTTATGAAAAATTAGTCACCGCTGCCATATTACCCGCTGTAAAAACTTCTTCTCCTTTCCCTGCGTTTTCTTCATTTATTTTTTTTTTTTCAACTTTTCTAATTTTCCTTTTACTCTTTTCTCCGACTTCTCTTTTTCTTCCTCTTTCAAATCTCTCGCTTCGCCAGACGCGCGAACGTTGTGTACGATATGTATACTAAGAGTAAAAGAACCTTTCTCAAAAAAAAAAAAAAATAGAATGGAAAGAAAATCTCGACACGAAACATTCGAAAGGTAAAATATATAATATGTGGAAGGGTTTAAATCAACTTCTCGATATATCGAGAGTTCAGGGTTTAGATCAGAACACGATTAGACATATTATAAATTAGTGTACGTGAAGAAAAGGGATGTGAAGAGTCTTTCTTTTTTTTTTTCATTTTTTTTCGTGGGGGAGGAAAATCAGGTGAGCCTTTTTGGCCACCCCGACGACCGTGAGACCCTAAAAATCAGTTAGGTTTCGGAATAGGAGGTATATAAGATCTTTCTTTCGGTCGGGTGTCGGCATAATAAACATCTCATCTCGAAGATCTTCGGAGTGGGGGTTGGAAGTGGAGAAAAAAAACAAAAAAAATTTGGAAGGCAGCAAGGGGGGGCGAAAACCGAAAGAAAATAGCCCCCTAGGAGGTCTATGGGAAATATTGTAAGCAAGCAATACCGTATCTGGCATTAGGTTCTAAATTATTAGGCAAACATCGACGCGGTGTTAATAATGTCGATACCCATGCGTCCCGAAGGATAATATCTCCGGCTTATTATATGGAGAAAAGTTTTTTGGTTTTCTTTCTTTTTTACTTTTTCCTTTGCTTTATTTGTTTGTCTTTGCAATAAAACGGGTGGTGCGCACTTTTCACAAGATAGTCAACTCATTATATTCATCTTAAATGCATACTAAGATACTAAAAAGGAAGAGAAAAAAGGGTGGAAAAAAAAGAAAGAGAAAAGGAAAAGGAAATTATTATACAGGGTCGTGAGGCGCCGTCTATATCCTTAATTAGCGGTAGCTATCGTATTTTTATGTGCTCATCAAACGCGCAACCCTTATTCTATATTAGTTTAGTTTTTCGAAAAATCTTCCCCCTCCCCTTCAATCGATTTGAAAAAATGCACCCCATCTTTATTTCCTCCATTTGAAATATTCAAACTTCCTAGAAAAGTGTTCAAAAAAATTTTCCATCATTGGCGCCACCATTTTTTTAGCGGGATAAGAAAATTAGAAATCTAAAAGATTCGTAAAAATTTCTATTGGAAGGGTTTAATTAGCGTTGAATAATGGCTGGAGGTTCGGGTGTTAATATATAGCATTTTCACCGTTGCAGGTGAAACAAAAATCTTAATGTTTTTTTTTTTCTCGAAGGGCAAACAACACCCTGATGGGGTGATGTTTCTATCGAATTTACCGTACATACTACAAGCTTATGTGTAACGTAAGGGCTTCGCTTGGGAGTTTTGTTTTTCTGTTTTTTTTGTTTATTTATTTGTTGTTGTTTTTTAAGGTATATATTGTACCGGTGTTATAGTATATAGGGTTGAAAAACAAAAAAAAAAGGGAAGGAAGGAAAAGGAGGCAGCGCAGCGCAACACAACTTTTGGTACCTAGGGGCTGTTGGAATCAGGAGGGAAAGGAAGAGGATGAAGGGTGGAAAGGGATCTAGGAGACCTCCACGGGGTGAGATATATGGGGAGGCTTTTAGTTTCGTTAATGGGTATCTCGCAGACCGATAAGTGCCGAGATCTGTCTACCTCTGGATGCTTTACACCTTCCTCTTTTCGTTCCCTTATTCCTCTCCGCCCCCCACAGACCCCTCGAATGCACCCTATTCCCTCCTTTTCCCTCTCTCTCTCTCGCTCCCCTTCGCCCTTTGTCTCTCTTCAAATGATGATGATGACGGTCATGATACTCTGCTTTTTTTTCTTTTTTTTAACGAAAAAAATAAAAGGGTCAAAAGGAAAGTGAGTATCGAATGTCGAATGTCAGGTTTATGTTTCTTGCATAATTGGTGTTCGAAAATTGATGCAGTTAATACGGGAATCCAGGATTTTTATCTCCACTTTTTTTTTTTTATCACACTCGAATCGAAGTTTCGCTTTTGGATCCTTTGAGTGCAGGGTAAAATTCGAGGAATTGAATCGAAGCAATAATTATTCAATTTTCGATCAAAAGATCCAATCATCGAAAAAACTCCCTTGAAGCGAATGGATTTGACGAGAAAATTTGGAAACCGGTATTTGAATTTTGAAAATTTCATCGAAAGTACGGTAAAAATACGCCACCGTTTATGTATGTAAATCATATAACACGTACGTGTATAATAAGATATGCATGAAGTGTGGCGTTGATAAACGCAGGCTGGTTCTGTATTAAAACGGGTTAGTAAATTTCTGACTAACTACGTTAGTATGTATGGTAAAACGTACGTATGTACATAAATTTATATAAGTGGTAGGGTTACGTATATGTATAATATGTATACGTGCATGTGTTACATATGTGGCGAGGACTATACGCGTTTTAACGAGAGTCGCGTGTGTGGTGTTTGGTAGAGGTGGTTTAGTGTGCGGCGAAATTCCCCGGGGGTAAAAGGGGATAAGGTCAAAGCGGCGCGCGTTCGACATTCCAAATAAACATAATTAGATAATTATGAAGTTCCAAGAGACACGGGGGAGACCCCGACGCGACCCAACAACCGTTTGTATATTATTAATACTCAACTGATTCCGGCTGCCTGCTACTGCAAGCTGCCGACTATTTCTTCTCTGATCCAACATTATACCACCGTCTAACTGCACTTGCGAAAGGAAAGGAGAAGGAAACTACTCTTCTCGCATTAATAAATAAACCATAAGAGAGACGATCACAGAGAAACCATCCAAAGTATTATAAGAATACACGGAACCATTTTTTTTTAGCTTCCTCATCTGATCCGTAAAAACCAAAGAAAATTTTTTGAATCCCTCGACAAAAGACAATTCTTGCGTGAAGCAAAAAAAAAAAGGAAACGATTCGATTTTAATGAAAATAAAAATCTTAACAAATCGGGGATATAATTTCGTAGTGAAATCAAAGTGTCTGGATTATCGAACGGTGGTGTCGTAGGTGATAATTAATAATAATAGGTTCAAAGGGAAGCTAAAGCTAAGCAGTACGGGAATGAATTTGTTTGATGATGAGGATAAATTGACGGGGTAACAGACGGCGGGGTATGAACCCATCAGGATTGTGTACAGGATATATTCTCCCTTCGACTAACTCATGATATTCGCTAACAATAAGTCTTTCTCTCTTTCTCTCTCTCTATATTTCATCCGTTTCTCTATGCGGCTTGAAGAGCAAGACCTGCCTGTCTCTCCCCAATTGATCGCTAATCGTCCCTGTCAGTCATCTTGTCTCTTCGCTACAGTGAACCACTATTAGACGCTCTCTATCCACCGACGAAACGAACGTCGGAACACAACCGAGAAATCCGTTTCACCCTAAAAATCACCTACCGCTGACTTTCTTCCCTAAATTCCTATCAATTCCCTCCCTTTCTCTTCTTCTTCTTCTTGAGTTTTCATTTTTTCAGATGAGAAATGGGTTGAAAATTTTTCGAATGATCTAAAGATATTTTTCCATCGTCGGATGTACGCGTTTTAACGATCGTCATTTGTTGACGTTGTTCCGAAGCAAACACCACAGTATATAGCTCGTCGAAGGGGGAATCAGACAATTGCAAATCTAATCAAAATTGATTACAACAATTTGATTGACGCAATTGGTAGCGGACTCTGTCGGCTGTCGTGCTGCGATATACATACACCTACTATATCCGTACCAAAATGTCGTTTGTAAATTTGCATGTCCTACCCGACGCACACGTGCTACTATTGTATCAACTATTATTCTCGTCCATGTAACGCCATTTAAACAAACGAATTTTCATGTCCATCGAGTTCACACCGTACCATTTATACAAAGTTGAATAATATTTATACTGAATTAATTTCGAAGTGAGAAAAAGAGAAAAGAATTTCATCACTTCGGTGTCTTCGAAAGCTTATGAAAATCACGTTTATACGTGGTCAGTAAAAACCTCTGAGAAGAGAGAAGCTATAAGGGGTTGAGAATCGAAGGTTTGGTTAGAATAGTAGGAGATTTTTGAGAGGCGAGGAGATTGGAAAGGGTGGAGGAAAGTCTGAGGGGGTAAAGCAAGGCTGCAATAAAGCCCAGAGTGTGTTTACTTAGGTCCTTCTTGTACGTCAGTTTGATTCTATCATGGGTCTGCAGAGAGCGCATCGACTTCGGCTAAAAACCAGTTCAACCTACGGATAACAAAAATTCGCAAAGAAAAACTCGATTCCAAGTCCAGTTTCTTTTTTTTCTTACGTTAGGAAATATGAGAGAATATTCTTAGGGTACGTAGAGTGCATTGAACAAAAAAAAATGAGAGACCCTCCGAAGGTCCTTCCAATTTTGTTGTTTAGTTTTTTTCTACTCTTCTTTTTTCTTTTTTTTTTTTTTGTTAATCTTCATTTTGGAAGGGCAACAGGAAACGCGTTTCTTGCTATACCGCCTCCTCCGTTTCTTGATTGGAAAAATTCGCTGATCTCATTTCCGCGCGGCAAACTTTTTGGTGGCATAGAATGAGCTTTTGTTACACTTATATACCACCCTATATACATGGATTTGTACGATGGAAAAAAAATCTGTATGTATAGAAATCGAAAATATAGTAGGTAGGTACGTTTATTATAACGTGCAACTTTTGGAAAGGAATTTATAAATTCTTTGAAAAAAAAAAAAAACTCTGTGACACAGAAAGAAGGGGGGAAGAAAAAATAAATAAACACACTGTATAAAACTTCGTCTAGACTTGAGAATTTACAGATCTGTTAGACCTACTCGAACGGAAGACCTTTCCCTGGTTTGTCCAGTCAATGAAAGTCAGTTCGTTGCACATCAGCTTCTGTATATCCTAGTGTAAAAGTTTCGAGTGAGAAAATTGGAAAGACATTGGATTGGAGTCCTTTGTAAGGATGTTAAAACCCAGCCGGCGAGGTAATCGATACGTTTCAGTCTGTTTTTACTTGATTTTGAGTTATTGAATGGCCCGGGGAGGGGTCCTCGACTGCGTGCCCGAGTCATTCCTGCCTGTTCCCGTTAAATAAAACCCAACCTACTTCGTTATAGTTATAATATCTGGAAGCCGTTTGCGTCGTTGAAAAAAAGAAAAAAAAACAACAAGTCACCGCCGGATTCAAGAAGTGAATCTCGTAATATTTTTCAATTCTTTATACGAATAATTAGTCATTTTTCTATCCGTCTGGGATTTACCTACTATTCTCAGAATTGAGATCGTCATATATTATAATATATGTAACATCGGGTAACCCTTTGAGTCACCGAAACTCCTTGTTCTTCGGTATCCAAAAAATAAGGGGACTCGGATCTCCAAAAACTTATACCGAGACTCAGGGTCCCATTCTATGCACTCCAAACAATAAGTCACGCCGCGTTTAACATTCTCCGCAGTTATTTCTTTTTCTTTTAGTTTTCTTTTTTCTTTCTTTCATTCCTTTTTTCTTATTTCTCTCTCCTTATATTCCGACACCTCACCACCTCCTTAAACATCATCGAAAACCGGCGCGAGTTCCAACACCGATCTCCGCATCCCTATCTGTACGGACAAACTCTCAACTCGGCTTTTCATGTATACGTTATACGAAGCAGAGAAAAAAAAAACCAAGAAGAGTCAAAAGAGTGAAGAAAAAAAAAAAAAAAACACATACTCCTTCAGGACCAGATGAGAGGATATGGTGGTTAGAATTTAATTTAGTGGAAACACCTATATATGATATCCCAAGGAAAGCAGCTGAGTTGCCCAGTGTTTCTCATGTTAATATTTCATTAGATACATCAAAAACATATCAAGCTCTAGATTCACGTGGATCTTCTTCTTTTCTTCTCTCTCTCTCTCTCTCCCTTCGGATGAGCATCCCTGTAGAGATCCTCGATATTATCATCGTTAAAGATCAGTGGTGAGGTGAGATATATATGTACGCGTATGTATTTCGTGTGTGTTCCTTTGGATTTTGGTCTGAGTTAATCTAACGACAAGAACCGACGACAGCTATTTCAGAAACCACATCACTGAATTTTCTCAACGTTAAAAGCGATGACAATAACGTCCGGGCGTTGGTTGGACCAAACTTGGAAAATGGGTCTTTTTTTTTCTCCCTTTTCTTTTTTTTCTTCTTTGGGCTTTTTTTATTTTTATTCAGACTCTGTCTGTTGCATCACCGTCGTAAGCTGTAGTGGTGAAAGAAGACTTCAGGGATTTTTCGTGTTTTCGAGGGGGATGAGAATCTCATGGGCTTGTTGAAGAGACAGACCTCACTAAATCGTGTCCATTTGTTTATGGTGTTTTATATGCGTGTATAAATATATACATGCATATAATACATACCTTCTTAACGTTTATGGTGTAGATTTCTAGTTATTATTATTATCATCATTTTTTTATTCTATTAAAAACACAAACGCAATCGCGACAAAAATTGTAACCATGGAATGAGAACGAGGACAGAAAAAGAAAAATAATAACAATAATGGTAATAATAATGATGATGACGATAATAATAAAAAAAAAAATGTATAAAGATCGTCGTCTGGTTTTCTGAATCCCATAAATCCTTCAATCCGGGAATGTAATTTGACGTGACAAATGGCAGATGTAACCGATAGCGTTTTCAGAGCCGTTTTAACATATCCTTACTCAAGGTTCCAACCGCCACACCATAACCATACCATTTATTCCTGAATCTCAGCTGCTACAAAAGCCTGCGCACACCATACCGATACCACCTTTATTTTAGTTTCTTTTCTTTTCCTTTTTCTTTTTTTCTTTCCATTTCATTTTGTTTCATTGGGGTTTTTTTTTTTGTTCTGTTCTCTCCAATTCTTTTTATTTCTACCGGATCCCACCGAATATGAGTTCCTCTATCGTTGTTCGTTAAAATATACCAGAACTTATCTTCGAAACTTATCTGAAATCTTCAACGTCAAAACGCCGCCGCCTGCACCGCCACCGCCACCGTCGCTGCATCTTTGGAAAGACTCTGCTACTCCTCTGTATAATATGTAAATCAAACCTCGTAATATAATTTTAAATCTATAGAATCATAAAAATTGTTTGACATTTTTTTTTCTTCCATCATGACGATAACAATCACCAAAAACGAGATGCGGAGTGTAAAAATGTACATCAAAAATGCAGTTCGCGAAGAGAATAATAGAAAAGTGTGCAGAGTATGAATGTTCTTTTTCTTTTTTTTGTAACATAATTTTTTTTCATTTCGAATTTTTCGTTTTTCTTTGTTACTACGTTTCTCTCTTTTTCATTGGTTATAAGGCAAGAGCCTACAGCGATGGTAATATCCTCGTAATTTCGAGATTCGCTATGGACTTATTCATCATACTATAGGCCGTAAAAGATTTACGGTTCAGAAACTCCGCGCGTCTCTTTAATTATTTTTATTTTTATAGGATACACTTATATACGTACACATACACATATGTACTTATATATATGTATATATATGCGGCTGGTTTACATCCATCTCGTTTGAAACTATACATATATATATATACATACAGATTATATTAGGTATTTGCAAGCTAACCGTATCGAATGATAAAAATAATCATAAAAATAATAATAATGATTACATTATAACAATAATAATGACAATGGTAATAATCGTTCTACCGAATGAATGATTCTCGAGTACATTAAATTTATTTTTAATTATTTTTTTTATTATTTTTTTTTCTTCGTTCCATTTTATCTCATCTCCCATTTCGATTGGAGGAAAATCTAATTAGACGATGATATGCACGAGTTTAGAATATTGGACAAACCGATAGATACCGAACGACGCGGTGTCCGAAAATTCCTGCGATCATTGACTGCGTCGAGTTCTCGCGTTTTTTTTTTTCATTTCAATCCTCTTTTTTTTACCAGTGGTTTTTTATTTATTTTTTTTACAAAGTATCCGTGCTATATAGGTAGATAGGTAGGTACTTTACAGTCAGGAACCTGTTGCAGTAGTCCGAAGCTAATTAATATAGCTGCGGAGAAAATAAAAAAAGAATCGGGGAAACTGAAGAGATATAGATGAAATATAGTGAGTGAAATGTTTAATGTAGGAACAGAATTTCAATATTTTCAGAAATAAAATAATGAAGACGATGTACAGATAATAATGCTGAAAAAGAAAAAGTATTATAGGTACGAATGATTTTATACTTGGTCATATTTTTATGACCACGTGATAAATGGGGAGGGCGCGATGCGTATTGTATATATGTATATACATACAATAGGGTCATGTATACCGGAAACAACCAACGGTAGCTGAAAAACTGAAAATGAAAATAAAAATACAAAAGTAAAATCCGACCCTAAAAATCTAAGATCTTATCGAACATGTGCGGCAAGTTAAATTAATTAATTTTTCACTTGAAAAATTATCCCCATGTTGTTCAACGCGCACAAAAGTATAATAATATCCATCCCCAAACAATGCACAACAGTCGTACAGAAATTATAAGATGATTTACGATTTACTCATTTGTTTCTACCACTCGTTTCTTTTTGATTCATTTTTCTTCTTCTACTTTTTCGTCTACGTTGTTATCTATAGTTATACTGGCGCCCGAAGGGTGGAATTTTTAAATTTTCCAACAGGGAATGTTATTAACATTAATGTTATTTTAATTTTTCTTTTTTTTTCATACAAAGATACTGTGTCATTGTAATTAATACGCCTTCTTTTTGTTTCTTCAATTTTTTTTTTTTAGTGTTTTTGCCGTTGCCCGGAAAAAAAAACAAAGAAAAAAAGAAGAATTTCGGACAAAGTTGTTTTGACTTTTTATCACAAAAGCATGACCGATCGATTACAATAGCTAACAAAGTGTTTTAATCATCTCACCCGACGCGGTTATTAAAATAATAATAATAATAATAATAACGATATTATACCCGCGCGAAGGGTTCGGGTTGTTGAAACCGCATGATCAGAAGATGATGATGAAGGTGATGAAAAATGGGGTGGAGAGTTCGATGAAAAGAAAAGAAAAAAAAGAAAAGGAAAAGAAAAGGAAAGGATTGGATCGGTTTGTATATTATATCCAGGGTGATGTGGATCTGCGGGGCGTTGCACAGAAGCTGTTTTGACACGAATATGGTTTCTTTGCGATTTCGATCCGGTCGTTACGCCAGTCGAGTGGGTCGGATTACCCGTGACCGACACCTGGAAGAATTCCTCCGTCTAGTCAGGACCTTATTTTTTTCTGAAGGACGCCGCGATCGGTATATATTCCTATACACATACATATACCATCGCGGTATTAAGGACATTATACGGAAACTCGAGTCATCGTCATCAACCGATAGAAAATATAACTCGAAAATCTGATTCAACCAAAGTTCGATCGGATCGGTAATTCTCGAAATATAAATTAACCTCTTTCGCCCTGTGAACCAGAAATAAAATAATAAATCAAGTATCGATTTGCACACCGATTTATTTTTCACATCCACGCGATTGCGGTCGATAAAACGGAGCAGAAAGAAAAATTACGGATAGGAAAGGGGTGTCGGTAAGTTTTTGAAATCTTCTTTTCATTTCATCTTTTTCATCAATTCATTGATCAGGACCTCATCGGATCGACGTTATGAAAGAAAAAAAAAAAAAGAAAGAAAAAACGGAAAAACGAGACACCGACAAAACGGAGTTGCGTTCGGTGCAATTACGTGTATCTAATTGTACGATTTTGTTGAAAGATGCCCTACCCATATGGAACACACTACACATTGCATGATTCAAGGACACTACGACGATGTACACATAAATGTGCATTATGTAGTACAGAAAAAAAAGGAAAAAAAAAATAGAACTACACTGAGGCGTGAACAATTTTATTATAAATCTGATTTCCGCTCCAGATTTCATATAACCTCTATAGTATGGCTAAAGTATAGTAACTTCAGTCATGCACATGAATTAGGTTAAATTGTTAATTCTTCATGAATAGAATCCGCGCGCGGTGGAAATAAAATTAGATGATTGAATAGCGGATACCGCCACATACTATAGTTTTCAGATATATTTTTAAATAAAACCCGCATATAACAACACGTAGTCATATGAAACTAGGAGTGTTTATCGAATGCCCATGGCGTCATAAATTTTTATAACCTACGAAACGAACGTAATTCGCAAACTAGGTAGGTAAATAGAAAATATAATGTAAACTATTCTTATGTATAGTACCTATATAGATTTTCCATGTACATACAGTAACGCGTTATAATTTTACAATGTGCTGTACATATAATTATCATCATCATCATCTTGATTTTTATTGTCGTTATTATTATTATTATTGTTATCGTCATCATCTTGATTATTATTGTTATTGTTATTATAATTATTATTATGTTGTGGTTGTTGTTATACGGCAACGGCCGCGATAATCGTACGAGAATACGAGATAGTTGATCTGCACCAGCAGCAGCAGTAGCAAAAGCAGCAGCTTGTATTTAACATAAACGATTAGCATACAAACGGACCGATTCCTGTGTCTAATAAAGGGGCTACCGGAAGCCGACGTTATTACCTGCATAAAGGTATAACACAAACTCACCAATTGGTTCATATATATATGTATGTATATGTAACCTATGTTACTTTATGCGTAAACGCGTCAAAGTCAATCTGCATTATACGGTATTAATTCCGAAGGGAAATATAGTTGTATAGGTATGCGCATGAGCATGGTTATATATCACACATGATTACACAATACCAAATCTATTATAAAAAGAAGAAAAATGAAGAAAAAAAAAAAACAGAGAGAATGAAATAAAAAATTATATAAATGCGCAAAACTTCGTGTATAGGTATTATGAGGTATACCGATCCCTAACGATTACGCAATATCGTAATATATCGTCATCGTCATCGTTATTCAATTTTTTCATTTTTTTCTTTTCCATTTCGGAAGAAACGATCTTTTAGACTATCGATTGTTGAGATCGTTCAAGTCAAAAGTATATAGCGTCAGATTTTTTTTTTTTTTGGCATGAATTTATCATTCTCTTTATTAATCGTGTAACGCTGGATTTTCCCGGAATCTCGGAACAGATTTTTTCATTCGAAGAATCGATTGAAAAATTATTTAGTTTTAGTTTTTTTCTTTTTCTCTCCTTGTACCGATTTTCACGACGACGATTCGATGCAATCCGTGTATACATATACTACGTAGTTATATAGTTTTCGAGGCGCATGAATGAAGTTTGATTTTTGTTTTTTTTATTCGATTTGGTATTTTCTTCTTTTTATTATTTATTTCTCAATGGCTTTGAGAAATACGTGCGATGGCCTCTAAGTTTAGACTTAGAGTTCGATTTAGCTGAGACTAATCAGCAGGGCAGGTATAAGAGGAAGAGTGGAAGGTAGTGGTAGGGGGAGGGGGGAGGTGGAGGAGGAACACCGTTGGGCTAAAATCAACAAAAAACTACAAACGCGTATCGCCTCTTTTCCTTTACTCTTCACTTCAGGCTGAACGAACTCTGTGCAACTAACACCGAACCGCGCGCGATCATTCACGATTTCAAAGCCTTTGTCACGCAACGATGAATTCGCTTTTTCTTCTTTTTACTTTTTCTTTTTTCTTTTCCTTCTCCGTTTTTGTCTTTTTTTTTAATTTTTTTTTCCTACTGTCTTTCAAACCTCTTTGCTGTTAATTTATTACAGGTTGATACAGTATGTTTCATACGTTATCAACGAAGTAAACTACCTTTCTATCCAAAACGATCCGATCCAATGCTAAATTTGTTCTTTTTTTCACAGATTTTTGAAACGCGATTTATTTTTTTCAATCGTCTCGCGTTCCTCTGTATAAATTTTTTCATTTTTTTCTTTTCTTCTGTCCTAAACGATCACTACGATATATTTTTATTCGAGGAAGTTTGGATCGTCATTTGTATCGAGAATTCAGAAAAAAAAAGGAAAAGAAAAAAGAACGAAATAAAGATTTGATTTTCGGCTTTGTACAAAAAACTGGTTTTTGACCGGGTATAATCGGAGGTAATAAAAATCCTGGTAACATCTTTTATATATGTGATAATTTTCCAATAAAACTGATATCAAGTTTTGACACATTATATATGGATAGATTATATTAACTTCCCACTATATTTTTTCATTTTATAAAATTCATATTATATATAAATGAATTTTTTTTTGTTGTTCGATCTATAGTTTCACGTGCAGTACGTTATGTTATATGTATACTCGGAGTTTATTGAATCGGAAATGTTTTATTGTACAAAATAGTCGGTCTGGGATCGGCGAAGCTTGTCGCATACAGTATTTTGTCGTGCCTATATAACGTATATAATGTATATCTATACGGTTTATTTTGGCCATGAAATAATATGGATATACACACAGAATGAATACCGGCATTATCTAACTATATGAGAAAAAGTATAATATAAAGAGATAATGAATAATTCCATAATACGCGGTGTATATCATTACACACCTGCCCGCTGTTATATACTGTATGTACGGTAAAGTCAACGTTTGTCGTTCATTTCCTCAATTTAAAACTGCGCAGTATTAAACGCGTTACATGAAAAAGAAAAAAAAAAAACAAACAAACTCGATGCGACAATCGTTGGATCACTAATATTTTAATAATACCCCATACGCGTACGCGATATACATAGAATGGGGTATTTATCCGCATGTGACCCCCATTTATATGCCTACACATAATTGTGAAATCGTTTTTTTTTTTTTTTTTGTTATTTATATACTCATATATTATCATGCAAATATTCACTCATTTCGTAGATACCCATCATCATCGTCGTCGTCATTTTATACGCCATAAAATGCCCATATAATACTGTACATATATTGTATATAACATAATACGATTTATTCATTTATTTATAATTACAAATCTCTATGGGTCTCTGTGTATAATGATAATAGAATTATGTGGATGTGGGTATATCTAACTCTTTGTTTTCCGACCCCCATGTACGACTACATAAACCACATAAATTTTATACTCGTACCTATATCGTCTGTATATCCATATTTAAAAAATCATGTGACCCGTGAAGTAAAAATTACATATAATGGTAGGAATTAAACAAAAGAATAAGTTAAAACGCAAAGAAGAACGGTAAAAAAAAAAAGGAGAGGATCTCGTGACGTGCAAATAGTTTTGAATTTTCAAAGAGAGAAAGAAGCATTAAAAGAAAAAAAGAGAGGAAATGAAATGTGGGATTTGAAGGATTTTTGTGGCGAGTGTTAAAAGTGCGTTGATTAACGAGGAGTAGAATTTGAAGAGGATTCGGGGTCGATATCTCTTGAATTTAACATTATGTCGTGCATGATTGGTGTGACAAGAGGTGACGGGAGATTAGGGTGGACTTGATTGAAGGTAGTGGTAGTTGAAGGCGGTTTCCAGATACTCGAATCTCTGCGGACGGATGGATTTTGAGGGGTTTCCAAACGGTCGAGCATCATCATCGCGCTTAGTAGTACCTTATGTACTCGTTATCAAGAGTGATCGGTTTAGTATGTGTTCGTCGATCGTAGGAGTAACTTCTCTCTTTCTCTCTCTCTCTCTCTCTATCGAGATGATCCGTTAACAGTCCTCCGTAGGTTTCTACAAATCATTTTCTGTTCCCCGCATCGAATTTCATGCTCAAATTAAACGACGCGTGCTGCCACTGCTGCCGCTGCACCCTAATCGAGGACCCACTTCGGAACGGTAATTCTTGACATTCTGCTATTACGTAATCTCGATGTGGAATCGATCGATTCGATCGATTGAATTTTTACCCCTGCTATTATATAGTTTGTTAGTAAAATTCCGAAGCTTTTCCGAATATATTTTTTAAGACGATTGAGTCGAGAAGAAAACCAAAAAAAGACAATTTCGAAACGATAGTACTTTGATCGACTATCTGCAGGGATTTTGATTCGGTTTTTGTCAACGCGTAAAACTTGGAACGCCAAACCGAACTTCTGGTGCTATATAAAGAGTCATTCACCCCGATTCAGACAATCTAATGTCTACGGACTTCACTTCTGTTGCTTCTGCTGCTGCTGCTGCGCCAAAGCAAAACCCGGGAGTGATACTTGATTGTATTAATATCACACAACACACTGGCCTTCCATCTCTCTTTCTTTCTTTCTTTTTTCTTTTTTTTAATTGGATTTTTTCTCTTTCTCTCTGCTGCCTCATCTTACGATAACTTTCGTTTTCCCGTAACAGGCATGATACCAACTATACTGATTATACTCTCGCGAAGTTTGACGTAATTTTTCCTGAAGTTTTCATCCAGTTTTTATGGGGTAAATTTTCAGCCACTTTTACATAAATCACTATTCGTTGATTACGTGGGTAAAAAATGCGCGTATGAAGTGGAATTTTGAAAAGCTTTTTGCAACATAACCAATTAATACACTTTTTGGTGGACGAGACAATTGACGCTATACATATAGAGTTAGTGGAAATTTTCTGAAAAAAAAAGATTCGATTTGATTACGTTAATTTTGAAAATTCAGACAAATTTTTTCAAGTCTCATTTTAATCTCGCGGTGTAGAATGAATACCTATAGTTACTTTCACACATACCTATGTATAGTATAGCGGAGTAGACGGAGATGTAGACGGAGTAAGACGTGAATTAGGGGAATCCTACGGGACTCCAAAGAAAAACTCTTCTAAAAAGGTCTCCAAAAATATGACCCCACGTTTATCAAGCACCCGGTACGCGCTCAGATCAGCCACAAAAGTCTGCATTGTATGTGTAAGCTTACGCTTTTATTATAAACGCTCTGAAATACTTCGACATTTTATTTTTTTCGTTTTCTGTCTCTTCCGTTCTTGAGTCCTTCCCTATAATATCGCGATAATTGTCATCGAGTCTTTTTTCAAAAGCGAATAAAAAAAAACAAAAAAATAAGTTGAACGTCTTGGCAAAGAATCTTCGATATCGAACACCCATTTTTCAAGGTCCTCGAAGTTTTCGAAAACTTGATAGTCCTCCAAAAAAATTGTCAAAAAAAAAAAGAGAAACCAAATCGTAGAAAATTGAAATCTCATATTCTACCCCCGTCAGTTCTGCGCTCGAATATATTACATATATACGGGATACGCACGTATTTGTACTACACCTATGATGATAGATATAGAAAGGAGAGGAGGATCGTCGTCTGCAACGCGCACATATTGTTCTATTTATGTAACCATTGTTCATCCATCGTTCGGTATATATTTAGATGTTGGACAGAACCGTATAATAGTCGGTCGTGTTAGTATATAGGTACGTGTACATAGAAACTTATACGCGGGGCTAGAGATTGAGAGAGAGAGAGAGAGAGAGAGGGGTGAGTTTCGTCGTCTTCTTATTTTCTGTTATAATTGTTTTCTTTCTATTTGTTTTTATTTTCTTTCTTTCTTTTTTGTTTTTCACTTATAGGCAGCATAGCGGTTATAAATGCGTGCCGCCGTATGCCCTCGCGTTTAGCGGTACACGCGGTTTTATCTTCGGTGTGCGTTCTCGCTTCTACTGTCTAAGCTTCGCTTCTTAAAACTGGGGTGGTATGACGTATACGTATACATGTAAAAGGAATGTCTGATGCGCGCGAGCTTTAGACTTTTTAAATGTTTCTCTCGCCCGACGAACGAGCGAATTACGTCCCCGCCTTTCTTCCTCCACTTTGCCTTTCCCTTCTTCTTCTTCTTCCTCTTCTTCTCACTCATCTCATCTAATTTCATCCGATCTGATCTGATCTGATCCGATCTGCATGCGCGCCTGTGTATTGTAAATAGCATATGTATATGTATTTCGTATGTTCCTTTCTCTTATGTATTTTATATGTATATATGTAACCAATCTATCTACACCTACCTACCTGCCTGCCTGCCTACGGAACCGATGCAATTTAAATCGCCGGAATCGGTCCGCTCGGGCTATTAATGATGTTCGATCAATTTAGAACTATTGGGTTTCTCAATTAGCCAATCAGAAGAAGAAGAATAAGAAGAAACTTATCTATCTCGATTGTAATGTCCATACCAACTGAATAACTTCACATCTCTGCGATAACGTGCCGACGAAATAGAACCGCGATTTTATGTTTTTGAAATAAGAAAGAAAAAAAACACGAATTCCAAAATTCTACATACTTATAGATTTCATTAAAAATTCATTTATGAAAATTATTCCTTCAATCTTTTTTCCAAAATTTCTCGTATCTTCTCAATCTCATTTGAACGAGAAAAAAAAACAGAGATCATCTTTTTGAGGATGTTAAGAAATTTAATAGCTTTTTGATTTTCTGTACGATTACGTAACGACGATAATGAAAGAAAAAAAAAACCCCCAAAAAAAAAAACAATTGGATGCTTTATGAATTTATATTATCACTTGACAAACCACACCTAATGTGTGCTTATGTACGTGTTATATATACCTATATATAAACGCGACGTGAGATTAAATCTATTCGCGCGAGAATTATAATTTAATAATGTGGGGAATGGGATAACGGGAATTAGATGGAATGGGAAATTTGCCAGGTTTAAACCACGCGACGTTAACCGCTTCTCTGCTCCTCCTTATAGTTATATATTACATACGATCTAAATGCACATATGTATATGTCACTACATACACCTAGGTATATATAATTCCGTCAGCGAAACGACTGCCAGATTATTTGAACTGTTATTTGTCTTTCGTCTCTTGCACTTCCTATATGAGATTTTATAACAACGACTTTCTCTTTCTTTTTTATCTTCAGTTTTTCGAGAACAAAATAAAAAACGAAAAAAATTTCCCAAAGACTATACATGTAATCAAAAAAAACGAAATAAAATTCAATCGATCCAATAAATGAAATTTCGTTTGAAATAAAAAATAACTGTGAATGACGATATTTCTACGGAGGGTGAAAAGGGGCGGAGGGAATCGATATCGTGAAGTAATGGGATGGGATCCCTTAGCTTTTAAGGGATGTCGGTGGTCGTCGACTTGCAGGTTGCATGGGCGAGTGGAAACGATCAAAGGAAAAGTAGATATAGTTGTAGGTAGGAAGAAACCATATAGAATAGGGGATGAAATGCCTCAAGTATCGTGGAACCGTCTGCCATCTCTCGGTAGTGGAAGAAACTCCGAATACGTTTTTACCTAGTTCTCATAAAAATGTGGACCGCTGTGAAAATCCCGCGGGGACCCGTCGCGGTCGTCTTAGGAGATTCTAATTATAAGAAAACGCGGTGGAAGCTTCAAATAAATTGAGGAATTAAACGAGACCGACTACTTTGATTAAGAATAGAAAATTCAAGAATCAAAGGAAAATCAAGCGAAATTAAAGAAACTGCATTAATTGATTTTGATGAAAAACGAAAAACGAAATTCATCCAAGTTCATCCAACCGTCGATTGAAAAATAGAACGAATATTGCATTGTACTATAAATTCTCGATCGATTTACAATAGGAAATGAAATCGAAAAAATGCAGCGGAGCGGAATAGGAAGACTTGTATAAAAAATCTAAAACGAAAAGAAAAAAGCAAAATAATAAAAAAAAGCGCAGAGGCATAAAAGAGATAGAAGAAAAAATAAAAATAAAAAAACATGAATCTCACTAACGGAAAGAATCGGGAACGATTGTTATCCTAAAATAATACTATGGCTGTAGAGACTAAACAAAAGAGTGGCGCGAGGGGATGAGAAATACGACGGGAGAGACAATAAATGTATAAAATTAGAAGGCTCAAATAGAGAAACACGCAGTTTTGTCATGAGTCCCGCGACGCAGAGACGCGACGTGAAGTAAATTTATTTTTCTAGATACATCAAAAATCACAAATCAAAAAACGGCTAGAAAATGCTATTTCGCCATGCAGATTTTATACGGTATACGCAAAATTATGCAGTTTGTTCCGAAAATTTAAGACAATTTTTTGGTTTTTCGTTTTCGGGACCACCAACTCTACAGGCGACACGTAGATGAAAAAAGAATTAACTGGTAATAAATGAACCGGAATACAAAAAAAAAGAAGAAGAAGAATTTCATTGTTATATACACAGATAATCATAGGACACGTGGACGCGGCTGTGTTTTCTGGTAAATTTTCTAAGAAGAAAGGCGTAAATTCAGAGGCGCCTGATTGAATTACATTCAGCCATCAGTTTCGGGGTGGTAGTGACGTCGACGTCGATGACGACGATGCGGTGATGGGCGTGAAGATGTTGCACTGGTGCAGAGCTTATAACTACACATAGTGAAACGTGTGTATAATAGAATAGAAAATGAGAGTAAATAGGAAAAGAGAGAAGAGGAAACGCGAGCGTCGTCGTTATAACTATAGAGTACAGCGCGTCAACAGACCGCAGGAATATGTAAACCACGGTTAAAATCGCTCCGTAAATATCTCCGTAGATCAACAAGTCTATTTGTTATTGGACATACCCTATTATACCAACCACCCACCGACACATGACGACCAACCCTCTCCTCCCTCCCCCTATCGCACACACATCCCCTTGAAATTAAAGCTAAAACACCCAATTTCTATTTCCTCGTTTTATATACAACGCGAATCGAAAACTATTCGAACTGTTTGAGATAATGAAAAACCATAAGCGCGACCATTTTAAAGATTCTTGTACCTCCGAATAATGAGGAATGAGGAGGCTCTGATCCGCCATTGGTATTGCAGATGTAGACTGAAAAATTGATCGGAATAAAAAATAAACGTAGGTCGAAGATTTTGATTTTTTTGAGGACACGACCTCCCAGGATAAGGAAGAGATTTTTCATCTCTCGAAGGGAAAGTGAAACACTTCCGTTTTTTTTATTTTCGTGCTTTTGTTTGAGAATAAAACAGAGGGATTAATTACCCGGCGTTCAATTTATCGTTCGCTGTTTTCCCGTTTCCTTTTTTGTTGTTGTTTTATTTATTTTTTGCTTTTTTGAGAAGAGGTTATTCCCACGAGACGAGATTTCGAAGATCACAGATTTATGTCCGTAAAGCTAAAAATACGAAATTTAAAACGTTGTTTCCCGGATTCGTTGTTATACCTAGTTACGCACATACACACCACACATCAGGAGTTTCGTCCTTCGTCCCTCGAAAACCGTCCGGATCGTTTGACGTAGGTACGAATAAAATAAACGAAACTCTCTATACAATCTCCCTGAAGGGAATACGTTTTGCAAAACACTAACGTTAAACCGCAATTTTTTATCTACCTTCTTTTGCGTCCCATCGAACGTCAGTGCGAAATCATTCTCACCATCCAAAAAACACCCCTGCGGAACCTCCGCATTTTAAACGCGAACGAAAGAAAAAATCCCGAAAAATCAAACCACAAGAAAAACGAGTCGAAGATTCTAAAACTAGTCCAAGAATTATGAATTTTTTCCACAAGTCTTCAATTCCATCCCTCGATAATCTTCTTTTCCTAGATCCTTTATCTCTGGGGGAAAAAAAAAGAAGAAAATCTTCACGTAGAATTGAAAATCCTTCGAGTTTGCGTAAGCGATCGAGTGTTGTGTCTGATGGAAATACAACGACGGATGAGGGTGAGGTGTCCTTTTTTTTTATCTTTATTTTTATTTGTTTCAACTTTTTTTTTCTGAAGATAGATGCAGGGAGGATGAGGTGTTAGTGTTCTCGCTGTACGGGACCACCGCTAATACGAGAGAGATTAAGTGAATATAATTTGATATGCGGAGCCGCTGGCAGTAGCTATACCAGTAATTTGATGAACACGGTTTCTGTCTTAAAGTCATCAAATATTCAAATACCCCGACGAAGTAGGTGACGCCGTTGGCGTGTTCTAGCACCCGAAAACAAGACACCTCCTCCCCTCCCCTGCCCGCCCTTGTCGCCCTCTTTCCTTCCTATGGTGAAATTCTAGCGAAACTCTCTCGTGGATCCGTTGAAGGGAGGAAGAGGAACATCTTCTTCATCTCGACACGTTATGTGTCCCATTGAACAATCCGTAATCTGCACGTATCGTTTAATAATTAATACATTGAAATCCCAACTACTACGGACGAAGAGTGGTAACACTCAAAATCTAATGAATATATTCCAACAGAATTTCATAGGTTGAAATAATTATGGAAAATTCAACGATCGAGAAAATGGAAATATTAATCCTACGTAACGGGAGTTCCTTCAGAAAGAGGAAATGAAAAATCAAAAGTCAAAAATCGTATTGGCTCTGACGAAAAAATCCAAAGGGGTATACCTTAGATTTTTGTCGATTTTGGGGCCAAAAATGAAGTATTTTTAAAATTGATTGTCCAACACTTTTCTAACGTATTTTGACCTCAGAAACACGAATCCGTTGATTAAATTGAGCTACGAATAAATCCCATCGAGATTTCTTCAATTTTTCACTTTTCCGAGCGATAAATTGGCGATAACTCGATCAATTTTATAGATAGATCAATTTAGCTTGCAGATTCGTGTTCCTGAGATAAAAATACGTCAGAAAAGTGTCCTACGATCGATTTAAAAAAATGTCGATTTTTGACCCCAAAATCGACAAAAATCTAAGGTATACCCCTTTGGATTTTTTCGATTTTTGGGCCAAAAATGAAGTATTTTTAAAAACGATCGCAGGACACTTTTTCCACGTATTTTGACCTCAGGAACACGAATCTGCAAGCTAAATTGATCTATCTATAAAATTGATTAAGTTATCGCCAATTTATCGCTCCAAAAAGTGAAAAAATAAGGATATCTCTATAGGATTTAGTTCTCGCTTGATTTACTCGACGAATTCGTGTTCCTGGGGTCAAAATACCTGAGAAAAGTGGCGTGATATATTTCACAAATATATCACGCCATTTCTCTAGTTTTCCACGTCATTTCACGATCATTTTACAAGTATTTCACACAATTTCAAACCATTTCATACCATTTCATGAGCATTCCACTAGTATTTCATATCATTTCAAAATTGACTGTTCCAAGGCTACCCCCTCGGTTGTAACGTGTTCGATTTGGGTAGGTACGAAATTCACTCTTACGTGTGCTTTTTCACCGTACAGTTATTGTGCATAGTTTTGTGCATCCATATGAAAACGTCACGAAACCCATGGGCATTATCTTATGGTACGGCGTATGTACACGTGTGTAGTTAAACATTCCGTTGGCGGGCAACGTTACACGTGACTATCATCGTTTCCCACGCACTAAACACGCGCGGACGATCAACGCGACGTGTATGTATGTATATGGTTTGCAGGTATATGACGTGTGTAACATATGTATTTATACATGCGTTTTGTCATGTACGAATGTGAGTAGGTACGATGATAATTTCTATTTTTTTTTTCCATCAAACTATCATATCAATTCTTTGGATCATGAAACGGCATTTTGAATCGTGTCATGGAAACTAGCGTCGTCGTCGCGACGTTGACGATCCTCGATAATACCCGTTTGTGAAGTTTGCGCGCGTGTATATCGGGGAGGGGGTTTATATCGTGGCTACATTTATTTATAACAGACATAAATGCAGGTTTTATAAATTATACATATACGATACGTGATCATAATTCACATTCGGTATATGTATTCTAATAACGACAAAGACAAAAACTAAAGATACGACGAAGACGACCGACGACGACCCAGAAATCACAGCGATCATTGTCGGTCGATGTTCTCATAACTCCGCGATCTACGGGTCCGTTCATATACGCGATCGTTTGTTCCGCGTAGAGAATATAAATAAGGATCTTTGATTGAATTATCGATTTTCGATTATTTTAACTCGTTAGAAATCCAGCCGAGTTTTTTTTTTTTTCTTCTTTTTCTCCCTCACCTCTATCGTCGGTCGTTATGCATCGTATATCGCGTTATAACAAATTGGTGAACGGTATAATTGATATTCTTAACTATATCGTCATCTTCGATCAATGATCGCTTATCGATCGTTTCGAAAAAAAGGAACGATTATGCAGCAAATCGTCGAAAAATCTAGTCCACCGATTTCTTCGTTTTCCGTGTTCCTTTTTCCAAAAAATAAAAATCTGCCTCCGATCATCGCGACGTCAAAAAGTTGGAACACTTTTTTTCGTTACCGATCCGATCCGAAACTCGATCGTCATATTCGATCCGGATAGTTTTGCATCTCTGCACCGTCAACTTTGATATTTCCCAAAAACAGTGGAAGAATTTGAAAAAAATCGTTTCAGACGTCTCTTACGACTCGGATAAAAAATTCGAATGAATTGGTGCGAATTGAAAATACATTATACGCAATCTTCGATCATTTGCTCATATGATATGGATCAACAGTTACCGATAAAAAATTTTGAAAATGAAAAAAATTGGTACAAAATATTAAATAAAATGAAGTACAGATTATAAGCTAGGTGAATATGATAGAAAAAAATTCATATATTTGTAGAAGCTCGTGCCGAAGTTTAAAACCGTTGTCATCAAGTTATATACCATATCTACATATGTACAATTATGTACATATATATATGTATATGTAGACCCGACTCGAGTTCTCCGCAAGTATTTTTTATGCATTATAAATATATTCATATATGATTCGAATATCAATGTCTCCATTCTGGGACTTAACTTTTTTCTTCTTCTTTTATTTTTCTTTTTCTTTCTTTTCTTTATCCTTTCTTATATTCTTCTGTGTTTCTTCTTATCCGAGGTTATATATATTTGTTATGCGTCGTCGTGATACCACCAAGCCTCATGACATTCCGTCATGCTCGCGTTTCCCAGATCGAAATAATGCTAATGCCATAAGTATATATGTGTGCTTTATAATCGTAAATATTAACCATCGCTCACCTCACCTTCCCCTTTCCTTACCTTACCTTTCATTTCATTTCTGTCCGTCACACGTTATTTTAATTTTTAATTTTTTCTTCTTCCTTTTTCAAACTCCTCAATCTTTTCTCCCCCTTTCGTGCGGGCGCATATTTATTTATAATAACCGTTATACCTGTAAACGCGCTGCGAGAAGAGAAATAATATCATTATCAAATTTGAAACTACTTCTTTCCGAAATTCTGGTATTCCCGTGGTATGAGATTTCTTTTTTTTTGAGTCGAGTTCCTGCTCGAAACGTGGGTCAAAAATTACGTCATGATATATATTATTGGAATAACCGCAAGGTTATCTATTTGTGTATCATATTTTACAACACACCCATGTACACCGTATATTCGTGTAGATATATAACGATAAATCAGGTTACAGTATTATATGGGGTGGTGATTGGCATACGAATTAAGGAAGAGTGAGCCAAAGAAGTGTATGACCTCTAGTTGGAACGGTAGGCGACATTGAAAGGAATGTGAATGCACGTTGAATATCGGCCCAATTCCCATAACGCAATGAAACACGTACTCACATAGGTACATCCATATGCCTATGTATTTTACATAGAATATATACGCCACCACACCCCCCTTTCCGCAATTTCATATAGGTTATATTGTATACACGATCGTAATGTAAGTCGCGTGATCGGATCGCCCATCGATCGATCGATCGACCGATCGAGAAATAAGATGAAATTTTATCGGCTAAAAAAAATTATCGACCAACCAAAAACGATTTTATGTACATTCGTATATCAGCTGAGCCAACACACATGAATAACGCTACGCAATCGATCAAATTACATATATGGTTTGCTTCGGTACGATAAAATTCTTATGACGAAGGAATTGGACAAAAAAAAAAAGAACAAAAGTAACACGTATGATCGTAAATCGGTGAGCTTTTACTCGTACAAATTATATGTAAAAGAAAAGAAAAAAGCAGGGAAAAAAAAATTGCCCGTACAAAAGGTTGACTGAAAATGGAAAAAAAAAAACACTAAAAATATTGTATATACAGAATTAATTCCGACGATGAGGTAAAAGTACAGAGAATACAAAAACGTATATAACAGGAGATTCAGTTCATGTTTCTAACCGATTATTCTCTTATACTACGTGACACGTTTGTTTTTTCTTTTTTATAAATATATATCTTATTCAACTTTGGTGAAGAATCTTTCGTATAAAATATTCATACGCGAGAATTTTCAACGCACGTACTTACGATTCGAGGTCGATCGATTCCGGAATCAAGAAATATAAAACGAAAAAGATAAAAATACAAACTGACTATAAAACTAATAAGAATAAAGTTTCGAAATTGCAAAAATTCAGATCGCGAAGTTTCTCCAAATATTGATATTCCCAAAGTTGGATGATTCGATTATATTTTTTTGATATTCGCTTAAATTTTAGTTCAATCAGCATTCCGTGCGCCGCATTGAATCGTTGAAGTCAAAATGTAGTGTTCTTTTCTTTTGTATATTATAAGATATTTTCAGCTCAGAAATCTGAATCTGCAAATCAAATCGACTCACGAACAAAATGATCAAGTTATCGACCATTCATCGGATTTCAGAGCGAAAAAAATTAGATAGGTATCTCTCAATTAGTCTTATTCGAATCTGTCGTTCGTTGCGATTCTTTGCCCGAAATCGTTGATCATATCGAGTTGATAAAATTGGAAATGAAAATTCGAATATCAACGCCTCCTCAGAGGATTCGATATATCCATCTTCTGTATCGGATATACAATTTGAAAAAAAAAAAAAGAAAGAATTGTTCGAGAGAGGAAGAAGAGAAAATGAAAAAAAGTAGCAAAGAAACGAGATCTCGAAGTATGTATAGTATAAGAATTCTGATCCTGCGGGACTGTATATAAAACTTGGACCACCAGCGGGGTATTGTGCGGTGTCAATTAATGAGTCAGAGAAGATTTCGGTATGAGTCCGAGAGACGTAGAGGGATGTAGGGAGACCGAGGGGGTGGGGTGGGGGCGGCGCAAAGAATCATGATAAAGATTCGAATGCGAAGCCCTTCGAAGACCAAAAGTTTAACAAGAAAAAGTCCAAAAGAGATACTTCGCCGCTTTACTGACGGTGAGCTAAAAGTGTGCTGCAGCACATCCAGGATACTACGCAGAGGATATAACGTCGGTGGTAAGGTTTTGTCGACTAGTTCCCAGTACGCCACCGTCAAATAAATACATAATATGCACATAAAAGGGGGACCTGGCGCGATCGAAATGATCAACCGATGAACAGATTCCCAACTCTCATTTCGATCCCCCCTTACCTTCCCATATCCCCCCCTCCCCCCTCCCCCGTGCCCCTAATCTCCTATACATCTGCAGATTCAGACCGCCGAAGATGACTCTGTGGGTGGTATAATATATAGATCTGATTTACTATACATATGTACCAAAAAGAAAAAAAACAATCGGTAACTCAAAATTTTATACCACATATATCGGGACAGACTGTTTATGATTTTTCCAAAGTGATATAATTTTTGGTAAAATTATGGGAAGATAGATCAGAGAGAGGATCGATCGGATAAACGGTAAGAAAAAAATTGCAGAAGAAAAAAAGAAATGAAATGAGAAAAATTTTAGTAGATTTCCAAAAATCTTTTTTTGCTCTCCTTTTTTTCTTTTTATTTCTCAGCTAATTCTCCTGATTTTTAACCGTATGCCAGTAGTAGGGGGACATTCTACCGGTGTCTCTTTCTTTTTTTTATAGTTTTTTTTTGCCGATCTCCAGGACCACCATCGAAATGAAGCCGTCTTAACGATCCGTTCTTTACCTAGTCCGCGGTATCTTGACCTGTCTCAACACCGGTGAAATGAGCTGTTGTTTAAACGCGTAAAATTTAGGGAACGAGAAACCAAAAAAGAAGAAGTAGAAAAATAGAGCGAACGAAAAATGACCGGGGATCAATCGGTTGTGGTAAGTTTTATTTTAAGAGAAAACCGATCGGTTTTAAAAAATGATTGTGATGAAAATGATGCAGACTATCGCATTATCTATCGATGGTAAAATTGAGAATCTAATGAAAAATTAACGATGATGAAAAAAAATAAAATAGTGATCAAACCGGTGATACATTTGATAAAATCGGTATCGATGTTATATGCTACGCGATTGAAATGAGAGAGAGAGAAAAAAAAAGAATCAAATCATGAATGCGATCATGCTGCAAATATTATATACATATGAAGAGAGGGGAAGGGGGTGCAAAAACCTCATCCCGAAGAGATGAAGCTTTGATAAATAAATAAAAAGAGAGAAAAGAAAAGAAAAACTAATAAAAGACCCTTCTATTTAGTATGCCCATCGAAGATTGAACGGTGGGTGATAAATAAATGCGATGTGGAGGATTGGTGGGGAAAAGAGAGGAAAGTAAAAGAAGTGAGGAAGGGAAGGGGGGGGTGGAGGGCATTCGATACAGTTATTTAATAATTTATATAATGGGTATGCGCATAAATCGGTGATCGGTGATCGGTTGGCATACAATATAAGAAACTCCATGATGTATCGGCTAATTTGACGTATCGTCAATTCCTTTCGATATATTTTAAGAAGCATCACCTGCAGCAACTCGACTGCAGTTTCTCTCGATCCTTTTTCTCCCTCTCTCTCTTTCTCTCTCTCGCTTTATGATATAAACTATATATTTTTCAAGATCCATTTACGGTCAGCGACATATCCCTATACAGATATGTGGTATAAGTATATATGGTTTTCTTACTACGTATGTATTCGTATACCATACCACTTTAAATCCAACTTTTCTTTCTTATTTTACACACTACATCTTCTCTCCTCATCACCGAAGGCTGTAAATTACTTTCTGCCACAATAGTGTATATAAAAAGGTAACCTGCTGCAGATCCACCACCGCAACAAGGACAACCCGATCGCGCGTATATATTTCAGGAGACAAAACTATTCGACGCGAAGAGATATACAGACGTGAAGATGATCTTTCTTCGTATTCGTTTCTTCTTCTTTTTCTTCTTCTTCTTCTTCTTTTTTATAACCACCCACTTCAGGTATTCCAGTTTCGATCTTCTTGAATATTCATCCGATTGATTTTGTTTTTGAAATTTATTTAAAAAAAAGAAAATCTAATACTGTACTTTCGAAGTGTAGATCGACACTAGTTGTGTAAGCTATAGGCTTTCCTTTCTTTTTTTTGCTTTCAATATAATAATTCTCACGTTTCATCAGGATTGAGAAAATCTTCGCGAATGAGAGCGCGCTTTTCTGATCGGAAAACGATATATAATTCTTGGTGATTTTTTTTCTTTTTTTTTTTTTTGTTCAACGCATAATAGCATCGTTTGTTCTCTCATGTATATATAACTGGGTAGAGAAAATCAAATAAAGTAAGGATCATTTTTCACAATTTAAAGTAATCCTTATTCCGAATACATAGTGAATGAGAAGAAAAAAAAAGAAAAAAGGAAACAGTTTCGCGAATCTGTTCTTGAAGGGGATCAGGAAAAAGAAAGTGATTTTAATTACCAACATATCACGTCCGTCGTATTATCTGACTTTCTCTCTCTCTCTTTCTTTCTCTCTCTTTCTCTCGCACTCTCCGCAGCTGTTTCGATTACCCTCATCTCATTCGTCGCGTTTTCGTTATATCCTCAGTTTCTCTCTGCAGGGGTGGAGATTCTACTCCCCCTATATATATATACGATATATACAGCCTTATTGATTGTCTCCTTGTTTATTGTATATTTTAAATTTAATTCGGCTACGACCATGCCGAGCTTTTTCTCTTTCTCTTTCTCTCTCTTACTCTCTCTCTTCATATATACATAGGTATATTATACGTATAAAGATTCTATTGCTACCCGTTGCAGCAGCAATAGCTGTCAAAGATTTCCTCGATTTTTAAATCCCCTTGTAAAGTAAAGCGGTATACTATTCCACCCCCATATTCCCGCCCCCTGCCCCCCTTGCCTCCCTCCTTCCAATTCTCTTCCCTCTCTTTGCCGGAGAACAAACCACCACCCTCCCCCCGATTTCAGACTCGGGAGGACGTAGTCCGTCGTTTCCACCCCCCAATTCTATCGTCCCTCGCCGATTCCCTCAGCTAGTCTCTCCCTTTTTTTCACTCTCTCTCTTTTTTTCTCTCTCTCTCTCTCTCTCTGATAATTCACGTCAATACAAAAGCCAGCCAGAATCGGCGGAACGCGCCTTGACTGAGGTCTCTGAATTTAACGTTTGACACTTTTATTGGAAGCAGGATTCGATCCAATGATCGCCATGAGCCCCCCGACTGATCGCTCGAAACGGAAATAAAAAATAAATAAATAAAAATGAAAAGAAAAGAATGAAAAGAAAGGAAGAATGAAAAAGAAAACGGGAACGGGACGTAAAAATTGAAATGAGAAATCAAATTTCCATTTATCCGTTTATGTTAATTGATTTTTTTTGTCGAATAGTGTTTTTTGTTTTTCTTTAAACTTGCAGGTAGAAAAAGAATCCCAGATATCTTGTTTCAAATAAAAAAAAAAAAGTATAAAGAAATAGAAAATTGTTTCCTTTCTTTCCACAATCGTGTATAATATTCCCGAAAGACGGAGGGGGGAAAAAAAGAAGCGGGAAAGAAAAAAAAAAGGCATTCAAATTAGATGCCGGTGAACAGAATTGAGGGACGTCCATATTTAATTCAACCGCACATATGTGTATTTATACCTCACTTTACTTTCTGATTGATTACAACCGGAAGTCGTATTACACTCAACGGGTTTGATCAACGTTTCCTGTTATTATCCGGTAACGATCTCATATATATGTATGTACGTCTTTATATAGTATATATTGCATAGGTTATTCTCCGTAATAAACAATTATTATTTATTAATATTTAATCGCCGACCAATTATCCAATGATTTATATATTACGGCAGATACAAAATCTAATCTATTCCTCAGCAGGTCGCTCGTATTATATAAATTAGATGAAAAAAAAAGGTGAATAAAATTCGAAAAAAAATTCGCAATCTTTCTTACGGTTGAATATATCTATAGGTAAAATTTTTGTCCAAAAATGAACTGGGAATAGATACTTTTTTCAAAAGCGGGAAAAAAAAAAATATTTAAGGGTGGTGGAAGATCGTATAGATTCGAATAATATAGGTGTAACGCACATAATTTGGCGTGGATGAAAAAAGGGAAGAGGAAAAAAGGCAAAAAAAAAAGAACTAGAAAAAAAAAAAAAAACGCTAAAAAGTGGGAAACGTTTCTCGATCGTCGTCGCCGTCGTCATAGTCGCGTACGGTATAATAGTAGTCGTTGATCCCTGTCGGTTCTGTATAATTCATCGATATAAAGTTTCGCTCTGACGCGCGTTGGGTTGGCTTTCATTAAATGCTAATTTCAATTACCCTTCGACAAAATGCTGAATACTGAACAGCGAACGGCTATCGATACCTGTTAGAGACACGCCGACAGCACCCGTCGACCTATACGCCGCGTATACGCGACCAACCCCCAGTTTTATAGGATTTACTTTTCTTTCCCCCTTTTTTTTTTCTCTAGTTTTTTTTCGTTCTCCTCTCTTCCACCCTCTCCATGTTTTTTCTTCGATTCCGTTTCTTTGTTCTCCGCACATTTTCCGTATCATAATTTTTTACCGATCGATCCTAATTCGTACTTTTCCTCCTTTTTTTTCGTTTCTAATTTTCTTTCTGCTTTTTGGAATAGAAAATAATAACAAAATCGTTTAATAAAAATTGAAACGGAGTAATTATATTCGACTTCTTCCTCTCCTCCTCGCCCCCCTGTCTCTATTGGGCTTTTATTAAATTCCATTGTGTTTCGTTATAAGAGAAGAAGAAGAAGAAGAAGAAGAAGAAAAAAAAAAGAAGTAATATCTTTGTTCAGATTTCTTGGACTCGAAACTATATCATCTCATAACATAAAACGGTGTGTGTGAATCTGTATAGGGTTAACAATGCGATGGGTTCTCGAATGTACACCGTGTGGCTGCAGACCACACATCTCGACACCGAGGTCCTTTTTTCTTTTTCCGTTTTTCTCCTGTTGTT
Organism: Athalia cordata; assembly: GCA_963932425.1. NCBI lineage: Eukaryota > Metazoa > Arthropoda > Insecta > Hymenoptera > Athaliidae > Athalia > Athalia cordata. The sequence goes on from OZ010627.1 coordinate 8,146,235, forward strand.
TTTTTTTTGTTTTTTTGCCTCTTTTTTTCTCTTACTTTTTTTCCTTTCTCTTTCTATTCCGTAAGATTTCTCTCTACATGTGTGTTCACCTTTTCGGATATATTTTCTGTCCCTTTTACCAACTCTCTTCATCATCATCATCATCATCATCATGATCCTCTTTAGAGGAACTGACGATCATCTCGAGTCCTTTTCGATACGTATAATGCCGCCCGCAGTAAATTCCAGAAGCTATAGCATTCAGCTATGATGAATCTGACATGACACAAAAAACTATACCCATTCACCTGTTTCCACGAACCTGGGCCCGGACCCCCACCCCCACCCCCTTCACCGATTATATGTATATACAGGTACACCTAATTATGATCATTATTATTATCATTATCATTATTATTATTAGATCTCGATCACCTTCGTCGCAAACGGCTCTTCTTTTCCCGTGTAAGAGATTGATTCGATTATTAATACAGATAAAGACTCGAATGGAGCACATCCGCCTCTTAGAGATATTCTCTTTCCTTTTCTGGTTGTCTAGTGTTACGTAACTCATGAAGAAAAAAAGAAAAAGAGAGAGAAAAAGAATGGAATCGACCGTCAGAAGTCGATCAAAGATCTACATATGTCTAAGGGGTAAGAACCAGGAGGTCGTGAGGATCTTTTTTTCAGTTGTGGTCATAGGAGACGTAACCCTCAAAAGTGAACATGAGTAGCATTTAGGAATACGGGGATCATAAGTGTGAAAATTAGATTTTTTTTCTCTTCAGCTCTTCGACAGCATTTGTCAAAATTTGCAACGACTGAATCTGCAGTCTGCAAAAAAAATTAAAAAAAAATCAACGACACTTCGCCATAATTTCTACGATTCCTGAATCGGCCATCATCTCATGCTATTATCGCGTGTCCTCGTCGTTGAAAAAAAAAATTGAACATATCTAAATTATAAAGGTGACGAAATTTTTCCACACTGATCACTCACGTTATACTCGACACGTGTCTGAATTAAAATCGATCCAATATATCGTAGTATACGTATAGGTATACAGCTCCAGGAATAGTATAGATCAAACAAGAAAACAAAAAAAAACGAACTAAATCGAAGATGAAATTAAAAATTAAAAAAACAAAGACTCGCCATTCGATGGCTAGTCTGTTGTAGCAGAGACTTTATATTCTATCATTTCTATTCAATCGACGAAGGCGTTATTGCCCCCTACCTCCCCCCCCCCCCCCTCGTCCCTCCTCCTCCTCCTCCTCCCCCATTATCTTTGAAAGTTTCAAGTAATTTGTATGAATGTACCCAATCGTTTAAGAGGTGGAAAAAAAAAAAACGAAGAAAAAAAAAATGATAGGTATTAGATAGAAAGAAAAAAGAAGCAGATAGTACGATAGATATAGATATGTACGTGTGTGTGAAACTGATATATGGTAGGGATGAAAAAAGAAGTAGGAAGAGAGAGAGGATAAAGTAGAGAGATTTAAGGTTGAATAAAAATACCAGGAAGTGTTTATTAAAATTGGAAAGATTTATTTTAATTGGATCTTTATAAAATCAGGGCATGTATAACCCGTAGATATACATATACATATCTCTTTTTTATACATAGGAGTATACGTAATACATATATTTCTAAGAAATAATTCCACTCATCTCTTCTAACGTCTTTTCGTTCCTTTTTTAAACTTCGAGTTCGAAGGTGTGTCTGTTACACGTACGTATCGAACTATGTGAAATTCTTAGACGAAGTACACAGGTATGTGTGTCGTATACGTATTAATACAATTTTGGTATTTTTAGTACAAGTATATCGAGTACAATTGTTGAATTCTTCGAAAATCTGGGACAATGTAGATGGAATTATGTATATCAAAGACGTTGACCAGACCATAGAGTCGACGATGTAGATTAGAAAAAAGTACCACAGTTTTGTTTTCCATCTTTCTTTTTTATCTATAGCTATACTTTTTTCAATCGGCCTATCATAATTTTTTTTTTCTTTGATTTCCATTCTTTTTTCTTCTACTCGCCATCTCAGAGTGACGTGACAAAATTGAGGCAGAGGGAGAGAAAAGAGAAGACGAAACGAGAAACAGCAACAAAAAAAAACCCAAGTAAGATGATAATTACGAGGGTAGTTTAGGCGCGACGTCGTGTTAAAGTTAACGCCAAATTTATTGTCGAACGAATTTAATTCACCGTGTATCAAAAAACCCCGCGGGGCTTATGAAGCGTGTGTGTACAATAATGATATATATATATATGTCAAATTTTATTTCATGCATAAACGTACATAATTTCATGGCACGTTAAAAAATAAGTAGACATTTAAATATGGCAGCTGGCTAAATAGAGAGACTTGCCGACTATTTTCCCTATATTCTTTCATTCATCTTTTCTTTCTTTTTTTTTTACCTCTTTCCATTTCAATTCTCCCTCTTTCTCTCTTTTTTTTTCTCGCACTCTACGCGCTCTTCGACACGGTTAGCAGCAGCTTTTGTAAGCTTTTTTGGCACGGGGGGGTCGCGAAATCCTACCCTATAGATATACGCACCCCGTACGTAAGGCCCCATGGGACCAAGACGAGATACGGATTAAAGGGGGTGCAGATCGGACTGTCACGTGATATAATACGTGTGTAGATACAAGCTACGTCACGCCCGATAACCCTCCCCCCATCGACGTCGTATGAATTTTTTTTTTCTCATTCTTTTCTATTTGAATAAAACAATTATAGATTCTGCAAAACGAAAAATTTGTCTCAAAATTAAAAAGTCACTAGGATTTTTCTAGAATTCTAATAATTGGCTCGACGAGTGATTTGATTATATTTCAATTTTCTCACGTGTCCGTGACACGATTATTGTTATTTTTTTTTTTTTTCTATCCGGTAGGCGGAACGATATTTGTTCGGTTCATTCGGCAAGTACTTCCGGTATTGTTTCTGCGTTAGAATGTAAGGGAAGAAATATTTTCGCCCCCCCTTGATTGTTCCGTCAACTCCGCGACTGCAGATGATGACGAGAGAATTCGGTCCCCGTAGGGACTTCCGGACTTAAATCTGTACAACATAATTCACGTTCTTTTACACAACATCCCGGCCATTCGGAACGCACCCAGAGATCCGCAGGATATATACACAAGCACGTATATATGTATATGTATAGTTTATATCTGCACAAGCTCAATTTTATTATCCCTTAGACGTCAGTCGCGTGCCTTTGATTTACGTTCTTATAAATGACGTCACTTTAACCGTAAGTCCGACCATCAAAACCTCCCTTATTTTTGTCACCCCTCCGTACCCCCCTCTCCCTTACCTCCTTTTACCAAACATGTACATAGTATATATATATATACATATTTGACGTGCACTGTGCACAGGGTCGTGATATAAATGACCGAAATTTCGACTTATTGTGTTTGTCATCGCGCTATTTTATCCCCCTCTATAGTTTATATTATACCAACACCGTGTCAACTCTCTATAGTTATACATACGCCTATATACCTATATATGCGGCTATTTAACTTCATCTCTACAGATTTGATTTATGGACCACTCCACAAACCGTTGAAATATCATTCGCCACTATTATAATAGACACGGAAAATTGTTTGACATTCGTGAATTGGTTTGTCAATTTTTTTTTCTTTTTTTTATCTTTTGAAATACACTTTTCTAATTTCCAAAAAAAAATGTCTCATCGATTATAATTGTTTTTTAAATTTTCTAATCGTATAATCCGAAATGATCTAATTGTTTCAAACACTTTACATTAACCGATCAAAAATAATTCCGAGCTATTTAAAATATACTTTTCCAATTATTATATCATTCACCTCGCGTGACGTGTGCGGAATTATAATCGAACACCGAAAATTAATAGAGCTGACAATATGCGCGACATTCGACGAAGAGTAAAAAGAAGAAAAGAGAAAAAATTTGATAGGAGAAGAGAGCCTCGATTGATCCAATAAATTATCTCTTCGACGTTATATTGTCAGTTTGATTATACTTAATTATATATGAACGACGTCCGGATGGAAGTCGGTCCTCGATCGCGTCACAGCTGTTCGAAAAAAAAAACAAAAAAAAAAACCAAGGAAAAGTAAAGAAAAAGATAGAAAAAGAATTTTTTTAAAAAGTGAAAGAAAATCGAGGAATTCTCGATCACCTTTTTCCATCTAAAATATATACGTAACTCGCCTGAATATATATATATATATAGTAGGTAGGTATGTATACATATATATGTATCTATATTTCGTATGACTTGAATAAATGAAAAAGCATCAAAGTCGAGTCAGTCGATTGATTGCTTCTACGGCCTTCAATTGCGCCGCCAATTTACCGAGGACGGGGATTAGCCCGCGCTGCAGGGTGGGTAATAAAATAGTATGTAAATCTAAATTAACTCTGCCATATGTCCCCTCCTCCCTCTCCCCCTATGAAGAGAAAGGAATATAACGGTAGGAAAAAAAAATGAAAGAAAGAAAGAGACAAAAAAAACCCAACAGGACACCAGACGTCGATATTTATTATGGTTTATTTTGTCTTTTTAACTTCGGTTCGCCGGTCGCGATATGCGTGCAGTGTGGGGTTGGAAATTTTTCGGTAAAATAGAGTTGAAATTAATCGAGTATAATTTCATAATTGGTTTCTATGGAGTATAATGCAATAAAGAGAGGTCGTATAGATAAGGAAGGGGGAAGGTCGTCGTTTTAAGCGTCGCGCGTCGGGACGCCCAGTGAGCTGGTGCGTATAACTCAAATGACATAATTTAATAATATAACGTGCCGCGCCTCAGCCTTTTCATCCCCATCCCCATCCCCCTTTCAGGAGATCTCCTCCACCTCCTCGCCACCTCTAACTGCGCAAATCGTACCAGCTTCGCTTCAACCCTCGGGAGACCATCCCTTGTACTCTAGTTCTCTTCCTGTTCTCCCTTAGCTTTTGCAACTATTTCATTATACATGTTGCTTTTCTCTATAGTTTAACAGCTGTAATCGTTAATATTATCATCATCGTTGTTTTTATCATTATTTCTATAAATTAATTTTAATTTTTTTTCTTCAATCCTGGAAGATATTTGAATCAAAAGTGAGGAGAAGAAAGAAAAAATCCAAGTAAATTTTTTCGCAATCTTTTGCATTTTCTTTTCACGATTTTTGACTGAAAATAAATAAGAAAATTATTCATAGAAAAATTACTTCGTTGTTCTTTACTTCACGGTGATGTTCAGATCGCGTGATTATTTTATCCTCCCCTATATTTCGCTCTGCAGACATTAAATTCTTGAATTTATATTACTTTCTATTGTCCCGGGTATTATACATCAATTTCATCGATTTAATTTTAACTGGTTGCAATTTAATTTACAATAAATTGTGTCACCCTATAGAAATAATAATTCTCAATACCTACTTTATGTTTTATCCTTATTAATTGTCTAGGCTTTTTTTTTTTGTTCGTTTCTTTTCAAGTTTTGAAAAAAAAAACTATCATCTCAATTCCCATAGCGTATATTTGTTGTATAATAGATGAAATTGTTGGTTTTAACTAGGGGGCGAGTATATAAAATTTTTCAATAAAAATAATCTTATGGATGCGGAAGTTGGACAAAAAAATTTGATCATTTCGATGACTCGCCGTCTTTCCGTATACATGTATATAAAATTATATGGGTGTAATATTATAGCGATAAATCTTAATTAACGTACGCGTTCGATTAACTTTGTCATTATCCAATCTAGCTAATGCCCCGAAGACTGGAATGGCATTTTCAGTATTAAATTTTGAAGTACCGAACGGACGCATCTTTCAATTAAATTACTGACGCTGCGCCTCCTCATCCCCTTTCATCCTCTTCCTCCACCTCCCTGACCCCCAAATAACCTCCCCCCTCCCCCCTGCAACGATTTCTCGACAATGGGGGATTATCACTAAAGATGGATCGCGTTCCTTCGCCATCTTAAATATACATACCCGATACCCTTGGAACACCACATATAGCAATTACCTATAATTGTTTTATTAATTATTAAAAGATCAAAAAAATTAAATACATTTGAATAATCGATTTACAAGGGTTAATTTCTTAACCGTTCTACTTCTTACGAAAAACGTTTGATTCTTTTGGACCCCTGTCTGGATCTTTAATTTTCAATAATTATTTTTGTAATTCATAATTCTTGTATCTCATTGTGAATTACTTTCTCCTATTTTTTTTATTTTTTTTTGGTTTTGGATTCTCTTCTTACTTTATTTTTCATTCTCCCGTGACTGCGGAGATAATTGTAATTTTAACTATATTCACGGTACAATATGATTCGGATTTCGCACGTCATGTGAATGAGATTATGCGACTGATTTTATTTACTAAGGGGTTGTTTTATATCGTGTCAGAATTCTCGCCCCCTCGTCTCGATGATCGGTTCTCTTTGCGCCCCGTTTTTAGACCCTTATTTCCAGCTCGATATAATACCCGGCGTAATTCCCCACGGAAATGATTCTCTAAGGATTCATCCGATCGTTGCCAGTTGCCAGTTCCAGTTCCAGTTGGGGAAAAAAAAAAAAAAAAAAAAAAACCGAAGCATAATGAGAAAAAGAAAAAGAATAAGAATAAGAAAAGGAAGAAGAAGAAGGGTTCTGACACCGACTATACATATAACCCTGCTACCGATTTTCTCCTGCACCCTCCTTCGAAACTCCATCCCTCTCTATAAAATAACGCGCGCGAATACATTTTGACAATTCTATTACGATTATTTCACCGGATCCGAAACCCCCTGACACCCTTATATATATGTGTACATACATATACATATATATATGTGCGCGAATATATTTGCGACTACCTTCACGCATCATGTACAGGGTGTTCCAAATATGGAATGGTCTTCTTTTCGCAACCCTTTGATGATTATTATAAAAATAAATATATAGGGTAATCGTATACGAAACGAATGAAATGTTTTTTTGATTTTCTTATCTGGATTAAGACAAAAAAAAAGGAAGTTAGTTTTTTTCGAGCATTGTTCGTCCCTTTTTTTCAAGGCGTTAAAATCACGTCATCCTTCATGCGTTAATTTTGCACCATCCTGTATGGAAATGGAAATGGGAAGAGGAAAAATGAACGTAGCGAATCTAACGTGTGTAACGTATTAATCAATCGACGCATGTATAATAAACCCAGCTGCTATTTCGAAATGGATTTAAATCGGATCAAGGAACAGTCGGATTATATATAATTCCTATGATATATAAGCCTATAGTGCTCTCTCCTCTATATCCTGCCAACAAGTTTAAATTCAAATTCTCAATAAATTCAATTCTATCGTCTCTCATATTGCAGAAGGGAGAGACGACCAATCTACGAAAATTCATACACATAGCAATTAAGTGAACTTATTTGCATGTAACAAAGATGGTGTTAGTTTCTTTTTTTTCTCACATCAATTATTCCCTCCTCACTACCATATCCAAGAATCGAATGTAAACGTTTTTCGTCCAGACGATCAAAAAAGTGAAAAACGAAGTTGAAAAAAATTTGAAAAAAAATCCAAAACCTATACGGATGGTATCTACGTAATCTTATGTATTACATGGACCAAGTGAGGCTGAAAGATATGAAGAAAGGAAGGAAGGAAGTGAAAGAATGAGAAATAAGGGCACATGGTGCTCTCACGTGTGGAGTTGGAAAATAAGAGAGAAAGAAAAAAAGCAAGCAAAATGAATGGAGGTGAAAAAATAAGAAGAACGAGGCGAGAGAATAGGTGGCTGGTAGTATATACTTCGATACTTATATACACGCATCTGTATATATGTATATATTGCAGAAAACGAGAGTGAGTCATATAATAGAGTCACATCGGAGCCCATTGTGATCGCGAAAAGCATTACAATGTAAATATCGAATATTCCCAGTCGGTATATACAATACGCATATAGTAAATAAGTACCCCTCCCTTGACATTACAAATCTCCACCCCAGTACGTAGCGGCATATACGGGTATTATTCTATCTAGACACTATGTATAAAACCGGAGAACTTGTTCGCGCGCTCTCGAGAAAATCTCGCGATGTTAATGTACGCGACACATTTTCACACACATTCGCACTTGTACTTACATTCATACAGAATTGAATCGCTTACATATATACAATACACGTACACATGTATCGTCACATATGTAAAACTTCATTCTTCTTGTCTACATATACCCTATATATATTTATATATGTATAACCCTTTATGCACCTAACCAACGAGATATTCTACTGTGAATCTCAAACGATCATCGAGGTTCTCCATCCTAATTTTCAACGCGATTACTGAAACGAAATGGTACGAAAAAAAAGAAATGAAGAAAAAATTATTTAGTAACCGAAAGAACTGGATCGAAAGACAAAGAAAACGAAAACCAAAAAAAAAAAAGAAAAGAAAAATATACTGGGAAGATGAGGGTGAGAAAAAAAAAATTGCGACTTGTGAGAAATTTTGCTGCCAATTTTCGGACGAAAAAACTTCAATTTCAAATAATAGTTTGCTGTGAATGAGAGTAAAAGCACCACTGACCGAAACACGTGTATTGTTCCTTATAGGGTATTATACAGAGACAATCTGCTGCTCATGCCGATACCGCGTTATGTAGAATCGAATCGAATCGAAACGTTTTTGTTTTTTGCTTTTGTTATACAGTCTAAGTGTCGCGGTGGATCCTTTTCAGAAGGTGTATAAATTCACACCTTTGAACGTTCGGCACAGTCGGTTGATATTTGAAAGCAAAAAAATAATTTGAAGAAGAAAAAATGTCAAAATTCAGAGTAGAGATATTCGCGAGGGATAAAAAAATTCCGATCACATGGACCAGACAGATACGCGTGTATCCGTATGTCCACAAATAAATCGTGTTCATTTTTGGCCCGCATAGGGATTTTTCGGGGGGGAATTACGATCGAGGGTTGAAAATAAGGCAGAAAATGGCGGGGGTTAAACTAGGGGTGCAAGTGACCCTTGGAAAGCTCGTTGTTAATATTTAGGGGTGACCCTAACCCAACTCCTACAACAATGACGATCGGATTCGACTCGATGCGCAGGCGCGAACGCGAGCGATCGCCTAGACTTGGCTCGCGCGACGCGTCGCGCGTCGTTCGTGTATAGGGTGAAAGCGGTTATAACCTGTTTCAAATGTAAAATCACCCTCTCTAAGCTCCGATGACCTCCCCGTTTTTAAACCCCATATATTCATTTTCTATCTCTTATTATTTCCCCATTCTATTTCTTCACCCCTTAGCTCCCGATACGCAACGACGGGACCGACGATTTTAAAACCGTGTCATAGATCCCTGCAAGGCTACTTTTTTTTTTTCTCTTTTACTTTCTTCGGGGTCGTTATGATTAATGGATCTGGAACGTATTAGCACCCACACTTGTCACCCTCTCTTTCTACACGTATGTATATAACCCATCACACCCTACGGGGGTCTCTCTAGTTTCGAGGGTGGATAAGTCCTATGGATTTAACCCATGGAATTTAATAACCGAATAAACGTGCCATACGGCTAATTGACTTCGGCTTTTTACCCGTTGGGGGGCCACGAATTGTCTAGGTGCTGCTGTTCTGAATTGAATCAATTTTGAATCTAAGATTTGATTTTTTTCTCTTCTCTCTTCAGACATTTCAATTACACAATTTTTGCTAAAATCGTATGAAACTTTCTTATTAAAAACTAAAAACTAAACGAAATGAAATAAAATAGAGTAAAATCCTTTCTTTTTTTTTTCGAAAATCGGAAGGTCGAGTCGAATCGAATTCGCATGCGTAGCTGTAAATGCGTATAGTGAACATTTGACGTCGTCTGCTACAGGATAATATCGCTGATGTCCAGACCGTATAGGTCGGATAGTAGGAATAACGTGACAATAGGCAAGTGTCCGAGGTCCGAATCACCCCATAGAATGTTGAATGATGTCCGGTAGTTCGAGCTACCTATATGTATACATGTATTGTACATTATATGTACCTAGACAATGAACTTTATTGTTCTCATGAAAGCACCGGTCACTCTCCACGGTCCATCTGTTTGTCCTATGAAACCGCATAGCAGCGATCTGCAGTCCACCCGAATTTATTGTTGGTCCAGATGTCTTTCTTTCCTCTCGATCAAAGTTATGATACCCAAAATCTGGAGGTCAAGGTTGAACGGTATTCGACGTATAGTAAGATCAAAAAAAATTGACAAGACTCAAAAAAAGAAAGGAACATCTGTGCGCATTTCCGGTACCTAATTTGAATCGGATTCAGTTTTGATCAGCGAACCAAAAACTACGTATGCAGCGTATTAAACTCATCAAATTAATCAATTGATCATTCTGATTAGATTCACGAATAATATAAATTTTTTTCCATCATTGTTATAGTTTTATACGCGATGCCCCATAAGGGTTGTATATACAGTAGTGACAGGTGCATATGGACGTCATAATTTCATGGCTCGCTGACCCGAAACGCGTGACCATGAAATTCACCCCTAGCGGGTAGTAATCTCTACGGGTGTTCAACCCCAAAGTAATCGACCCGTGCCCGTGTATCACGATCATCAATTTCATTTTTAACTCCCTACTTCTATTAATATGATTCTCTTCTTTTTTTTTTTCTCCTCTTCTTTTTCAGTCGAAGGGGAGTGTTTTCCACGTGTGCATACATGGGGGATGTATTTCGACGTTCACAAATTTGGAAAACTATCAAGAAAGACCAACGATAAAAAATCCCCCCAAAAAAAAAAAAAGAAAGAAGAACCAGATCAGTAGGAAGACGAAAGATTTTTCACACGATTTCGATCCGATATTATATAGGAATAGGTATACGTCTCGGTGAGTGAACTTGCACACAAATGAAAATTTGTTAACCTTTTTAATATGTGTGTTATGGTATACGGGTGTTTTTTGAGAAAAAATAATGGCGCTCAATGATCATCGTGAGATGGCGTGTGTATCGGAGTTCGAATCTTGCACGCGATCTTTAAAGCTCCAAAGCGTACTCTTCAACCGATCCTCCTCAACGAGTTTTTTTTCTTTCATTTTATTTCATTTGTTTTTTTTTCTTTTAGTTTGCTTCTTTTATTTTACCACACCTGGTATATCTGGAGTCAGCGGAGCATCTCGCACTGTTCTTCACAATTATTCTTTCTTCTTTCTTTTTTTTTTTATCTTCCATTCCTTCGCCAACTATAGAGTGGTGGTTTGATTGACAACTATGGGTATATAAAGCGTAGATGTGGGTATATAATATAAAGAGAAAATTTGCGTTTGTCTACCTCGGATTATTATGATTATGGGTTTTCGCTTTGGACTAAAATTGCCCTCGTGAAATCTACGGGTAAAATACATATACATATTTATATCTATTTAGTTACACACGTACATGGAATATATATGTGTGTGCATACCCTTCCACCAACCTGCTCATTGCTCAGCGGGGTCAACTACTGAGGTCCGATGTTAATTATAGTATAGTATAGCGTACGGTATATATGGTCTCGGTTTCACGGGGTGGGCGGACATCTTGATATCTGTTTATCGGATCATGCTCGCTTCGTGACGATCAAACAGGACAGCTTCAAGACTATATGTATAGTATCCGTATACACACATCTATTCACACCTGTACATATATATTTATAATATACATACCTAACCACCATGCCCACGTTCGACTTCGTTGACTGCGACAGGAAGCTCACGAGTTCTGCACCGTGAGACCAACTCCAACGATCGAAAACCGGCATCGACATCCTCATGAATTGCTTCTTTTCTTCCTAACTTTTTTCTCTTTCCGCTACCCCCGTTCGGTTTTTAAACCCCGTAGAATAAAAAACAAAAAGAAAAGTATTCTTACGACCGAATAAAAACCCAGTTTTGGAAATGTTGTTGGAAAATTTTGATCACGGTTTTATTTTTTTGCAATGTGAATTACAATTTCAATTTGATACAAAATTCATTCGAATCGTCGTGATGTTTGAGATTTTATTTTTGTCTTGTTTGTTTGTTTTACTCGCTTTGCTTAATTTTGTCTTTTTTTTTTTGAGTTAGAAGTTGCAGAAGGGATGGGTAGTGAGTGAGTTAATGAAGAGTTCAAATTAGGCTCATCCGTCTCATTGTCAGCTGGCGTAACTCGAGCTTGCTACCTTGCCGTACTTTGATCGTATCGTTTAAAATTTGCCGTTTCCAGAAAAATTTCGGTACAAAACGACACCGTCTTCCGGTATTTAATGGACGCTTAAAAATCCCACGAGGGAAACAGTCGCTTACTAAATTACTAATCCACGTGTACGTTTCTTTTTTCAACCACAGTATATTCGAATCACCTTTTGTATACCGCAGATTTTTCATTTTCATTTGACAAATCTCTCTCTGAAGAACCATAGATATAATAAATAGCTTCGTAAATTCGTATGTTCCCTTTTTTTTTTTCTTTTTTTTTTATGGGAAACACTTTTTTTTTTCAATTTCAATCTAATGAGAATTATTGTCATTTACATGGGGCTCAAACTTTTTCGGTTAAAAGGTAAAAAAAAAAGGGAGACATAATTGAAAAGAGAATAAAAAAATAAAAAAAAAAACTCTACCGAGTCTAATGAAAAGTATTCACTCACAGCTCTAAGCGCAAATTCAAAATGCTCGGAAATTACCGTCGAAACTTGTTTAATTTTTTTTTTCCTTTTTTTTTTTGGTCTTTTTTCTCCATTCTCTCGATAGCATATCATCGGGCAACGGAAAAAAATTTTTAATTAAAAATCAAGCGGAGAATTGTGATTTGGTTGAAGAATAAATAAACTGAAAAAAAAAGTTCAGTAAAAATGATTACCATTTACTTGTAATTGCATGTCAAAATGGATCTTAATAAATTAATTATCGATGATATCAGTTTTTAAGTTCTTCTTTTACTTTTCATTATTTAAAATATACATCGAACGCGGTAGATATCTAAAGATAATTCGGCAATTTATCAAGCTGGGATTGACCTTTTTGCGGGAACTGGATGGGAAAGGGGTGGAGTGGGGTGGGGTGGGGGTGGAAGGGGGGGGTTGCATAATCCTGATTTCTGACGTTGAGTAATAACCGAGTGAATCCCCTTCTCGATCCTTTAATCTCCCGAATTAAAATAATTTCTGGATTATACCCCGACGTCGTTGGGCGTCGGGGCGCCGCGCCGTGGCTCCTATATTCCCGAATCCCCCTTTTAACGTTCAACCCCCACGCAGGCGTCGGCGTCGGCGTCGGCGTCGGTGTCGCGCTAGGGGGTTTACTACCTACACGTATAAATACGTATACCTAAAATGGGTATGTAGGTAGAAAGAGGTAAGATAGATACATATATATACATCTATACATATCTACCTATGTACCATATATGTATAGGTGGTACACAGAACAGAAGCAAAACGTTCCAGAGCCCAAAGATACGTATGGTAATTCAGGGGCGGTGGGTACCGATGCTCGTTATTATAATCTAGAATCGTCGGCGTCGCGACGCCCCCGTTCCGTACCCGGGCGATTCTAGGCGTTGGCGTTGGGCGTTCACGTTGGCAGGTTACTGTCGACGCACACGGACCAGGACATATAAACGTTGAACGTTAGCTAGCATGCTGCTGCTGCTGCTGCTAGTAGCCTCGCTATCTTCGCTCCAGGATCATCCAGAGCGAGAGATGGTGTTGGAAAGCAGCTAAGCCAGTTATCTAAATACCGTAAATAACGCCGTTTCAACCCCACCGCATCCACAAACTCAACCCCCATAACCACCCCCTCGTCTCTCCAGCTAATCCTCATCCTACAACTAAAATTCTGCTCGAACACGTGCCCGACATTTTCTCATAGAAATTATTTTGACGAGAAAAAAAGAAAAGGAGAACGACTAATGTACAACATGGAGTAAATTTTATTTCTTTCATTTTTTTTTTGTTTTTCGGTCGGACATACCCCATTTACTTTATATACTATATATTTACTGTACATATATATTTTCAGGGTAAACAACTTCTTGTAATCGTTACACGCTTGGCTGTCTGTACTTCCGGCTTATCAACCCCCTCTTATTCTTATCTTTCCCTTTATTCTCTCCCCCTATCCTCTCCATCCTTCTCGGATAATAAGATTGATTAATTCTGAGAGATGAAAATTTTATCTCATCTCGAAATCTATAATATACACACAATCTGTACAGTAATCTTTTTGCAGAGATACAAACATTCGCAATTTATACGTGAGAATGACGAAGAGAGAAGAGAAAAGAAAAAAAATAGAACAACATAAATCTTGTATCACATTTATAAATAATAATAATGATAATGATAATGGATCGTTTTTGCAGGATATTTCGGTTATTGGATGATCCTTTTGCTACGAGCATTTGTACACGTATTGAAATGTGTTGGGAAAGTCCTTTCGACGTGCTGCAAAGAATTGGCGATCGGTATCTGGTCGGATTATTTTCTGGATAAATGGATAAATCGTCGGAAACCTTTTGTTACCGGGCGAGAGTGTGTTCGTGAATTTTCGCCTGCAGGAGAAAAAGAAAGAGCAAAAGCAGAAGCAGAAGCAGAAGCAGAAGCAGTGGAATCATCATCGGAGGAGGCCGGGTTGAATCTGCCAAATCAAACCCTGGGGCTAACGTTTGGCATGGCGCGGCGGGTAGAAAATGAACGTTTCTATATCTGTATAGATTCATGTGGTACGAATTTCACACGCAGTAAAACCCGGAACCAACTACAAAATGTTTGGGGCGAAATGAAGATGGAAATTGAAGAAACAAAAGGAGGGGTTAGTTTAGTATACGGAAGTGACAACCTTCGTGTACGAAATATAATTCTGAAAACCCCATCGAATTCGATCGGTAGGTACGTATGTACAGACTTATATATTAAATACCTCATGTAGCATATACATATACATATGTATGTGTTGAAGTGAGGCGAAATCTATACGACAAAATTACAAAGCGTCTACAAAGCAAACACGAAACAACCCCCCTTTTCCTATAATATAACCCTGCATTCGAAGGGGATGGGGTGGTTTATCCCTGCACAGGAAGAGAAGCGAAGAGAAGAGAAGAGAATGGAAGGCAGAATAGAATGAAATGAGATGGATAAACGGCTGTGTTTACTTTTGTCGGGTCGATCATCGCCTCGCAATTCGTTCGGAATTACCAACCTCAATTCATCAAACACAGACTCTGAAGAGCAAGGCAATGTATTGTGTACGAAGGAGTTTTCGAAGCCCGCTTTCTCACGAGCGATTCTTTCGATTTTTGATTTTCAGTTATTCTCTGTTCTCTTTTCCATCCTAATTTCCGTCAATACGTTCCAAATTGACGAGCAAAATGATGTCGGTCTGTTCGTGGGGATGAAAAAAAAAGGAACAAAAATTGGTAATCTTTCAAATCCGCCTATCCGTCTGTATGTGTCTGTAAAAATAAGTAAGGTAAAGTCTGTTGAAACTGACGTAGAAAGAGCGATTCTGAGCAGCTGTCAAAGTTGATATACGAGTAGGAAGAGTTTTGCTCGTTTCTCTTCAGGAAGGAATGAAAGAAGGAAGGAAGTAAAGATAGGGATGATGCACGGAGGGATGAAAAAACCGCGAGTGCCGTTCTGTACTATAGAGTAAAAGAAGAAAAAAGTAAAGAATAAGGTTAAGATTTCAAAGGAAAAATCAATACGTCAGAAAAACAGAAGCTTCTGCATCTCGGGTTCACCAGACTCAACCATAATCGTCTTCGCAGTTTCGGCTTCAACTTCAGCTTCAGTTTCTTCAACATATCGGCTGAGAAGACGAGGAGGTGATGGTATAAAAGGGTGGTTGTTATCTAAAACAGACGAACATCATGGCGGCGGAGGGCAGTAGAACACGTTATTCGTGAAAGAAAAAGAAAAAAAAAGAAAAAGTTGAAGATGAAGATGAAGATGAAGAAGATCCACCATTTTTCGTATGTTTCTCTTTTTTTTTTTTCCTTATTCTATCCTTACATCGAGGCCACCCAAGAGTTCACTTTCTTGAAAATTTTGCTTATTCCGCTTCTTCTGCTCATACACAATCCTATGCGCACCGACACAAACACAAAAAAAAAGAAAAGTAAAAAAAGTAAAAGAAAAAAAAATACGCACACATTTGCTAACGGAATGGGGCGATGAATTTTATTTTATTTTATGGAGCAGAGCGCGAAGGGGTGGGTTCGTGGGGGTGGAGGAGGGAGGGAGGGAGGGAACAGTACGGGGAGATGGTAGCGCGCTACCGGATTCTTAAGGGTGGAATATGTTTCGTATTATCATAGGGGGTTACCCTAGCGCCTGGAGAACGCCATTTTGAATATATTCTCACCCGCGCGCGAGGAGAGTTATCTCGCAAACGTTTCGATTTCCCATTTAAGGGATCTCATATACATGGGAGTAGGTGGGGCGGCCGGGGGTGGCCTGGAAATATTAGCTTCGACGTCGCCCCTCAGCTCTCTCCCTCCCCCCCAGAACCCGCGGGTCTCTGCATCTCCACATTTACAAACCCTCGCATTTATCCCTCTCTCCTCTTTTTCCTCATTCCTCTTCTGGTCTTTGCGTTGTTCCCTTTTTTTGTTATTTCCATTTTCCGTTTTCATCTTTTTTGCCCTTTTTTTATCCTCACCTCCTCTCCTTCTATTTTCCTATACTTTCTCCCGTGTGGTGCATATAACCACCCTTATAACACGCGAACGCGAGCTTTATGACCCCCGTCGAGTATAATGGAATATATTTATTAAAATCACCTAACCGCGTTATTCCTATACCGTTTTATATACTTTACTTTCTTTTTTGCCTTTTTCACATCAATTGATTTTCATCCCCTCTCTTCCCCTGAGAAAATTAAAACCCCCCCCCCATTATTTATAAATGTACCAGTAGGTACAGAATATTTTCCAACAATTCGTCATGTGTTTAAGTGAATTTTACCTTCTTCCTATCCTACCCTTAAACGCCTGGAACAAGATTAAAAAAAAGAAAAACGTTTTTAGTGTTGATCCCCGAGTATTCTTCCTCTCTGAAAATTTACATTCAAACTCTGCTTCCCCGATCGACGACGACGTCACCCTGGGCGTCGATGATTCGCGGTCTAAATAAAGGTAGAGAAAAAAAAGGGGGTAGGTTCCGTACGGTGAGAAAGAAAAAAAAGAAAAAAAAAACGTGTAAAAAGGAACGAGAAAAGAAAGAAAAAAAGAAGCTGCAAAAAAATAAAGAAAATCGAAAGTACGAGATGCCGTCTTAAAAATTGGGTAATATATTCCCGGTGGGTTGCTGCATGGAACGTCGGCGGGTGGTTGTGTGGGGTTTGAAAATGGAGGGAGGTGGTGGTGGTGGGGTTGGGGTTAAAAAGTAAAAGTTGCGAGTTAATGGTAAGGTTTAGCATGCTCCTCTCGTTCTGACGCGCACGGTACCAGGGGTGCGGGGGTATACGGTAAGAGTGTTTTTTTTATTTTTTTCAATCGCGTTTGAAACGTCCTTGCGTTTTTTTTTCTCTCGTTTTATTCATTTCTACTATCGATGTGTAAAATTCAATAAAATGTTGGTTAGGTACGCGAGTAGGGAGGGGTGGGGGGGGGGGGGGGGGAGGGGGGGTAGAAAAAATTAACGTCATCAGAGGTTTTATGACTACTTGAGAATTCAGAGCGAGGCCAGCGGCATCCTGTATCTTATACAGCGCGAGATACCCTACGAGAACCGTAACTATACATTTATTCGTTCATCGCCATCGTTTTCGTTTCGCGCGCTTTCGAAATCCCAAGATACTTCCACCCCCGCCCCCCCCCCTCCTTGGCCTCGCTATAGATGCTCTTCCTTACCGCCATTCCACCCTCTTGACTTCACCCCACCAAGGCGCTAGGCGTATGCTTATTTTAATTGAAACAGTCCTAACAGTCGCCTCCTACACCCCCTCGATTCTTCCTCCCCCGGGGTAAGGCCGTTACCCAAGAGCTCCTCGGGATATTGTTTCAAACGAATATGCAAATTCAATGGGGGAGAGAGAAGGGGAGGATGGAAAAAGGAGGGGAAGGAATGGCGTGGCCCTTTTCCTTGGTTTCACTTCTCTATCGTATATACCTACTTTCCCCCGTTTCTCTGGTTTTTTCTATCATTCTTCCTTTTCCATGGGGTTTTTTTTTGTTTTTTCTTATTTCACTTCACATATCCACCGCCGACGTTTGATTTTCTTTCTTTTTCATTTGTTCCGTACTATACCCGACGCACCCCGTCATCCCTTGGAAGAAAGAAGAGAAAAGAAAAAGAAGAAGGAAAAGGAGGAGAAAGATGAGATGAAGAAAAACGTAATTTCTAACGCTTCGGAAACACCAAGCAAATAGATATTTCTACCACCCCCCCCGAAGTCATTCGCAATACCTTACTTTTTTTTTTTGCACCACACAGACTCAACGTTGCACCGTTGTTTTTGAAAAACTAAATCTATAGCGAGATCGTGAGGAGAATGAAAATTGTAAAGAACTAAAAAAAAAAATTATTTATTTAACGTTTTGGCGGTTGAATGTGGAAAAAATGGCGGGCGGTTTTGGTGACGACATTTGGTTTTCTTTCGTTTCGGTATTATTTTAACAATATCTGGACATTTTTACGTAGTTTATTATTCGTACGATACAGACGAGCAGAAACAACAACAGAAAAGAGAGAAGAAAAAATAAAGCAAGAAGAAAAGGGACGACATTCACCTGTATACATTATAGAAAGCGATCAGAATCGATCTGAAATTCTAAAGCGCGTTAAACCTTAAGCGACCAGCTAAAAGTTAATGCACCCCGCAAAATCGACCGTTCCTACCTATCAACCACCAATTTTAAAGACTCGACTACGATCAACCCCGGCACGCACATCGGATCGCGAGACGAATTCCTAATTTGAGAAAACAAAATTTTTTATTTATCATCTCGTCTCCGCGGATCACGTATTTATTTTTATCTCCTTTTCTTTCTTTTTTTTCCTCTTCTTTTTCGTTCTCACGCATCTATAATTAAATTTCAATTATTTCAAGCAAATTTACGATACAAATTTTGAGTAGAAAAAAGAGCGCTTAAGAGCGAAAAAAAAAAAACATTTATAAAGTGAAATCAAATCGCGCGATGGAATCCGAAGGATTTTTAGCATCCGTGAAGATTCGTTCGTTCGGTTGTTCTTTTTTATCTGTTTCCCTTCCCTCCCTTCCTCCTCTTTTTTTTCGAAGCGCTAAGTTTATATCAAAGAAATTGAATTAATTAAAGTCATAAGAGGTGCATGGTCCGAGTATAACGGGGGTTCTTATAATCGTGGGCGTTCGGTGTGTTGCTGGATGCTGGTGTATGTTGGGTTGCGTTGGTGGTGGTAGTGGTGGGTTTTGCGAACAAAGTTCTCGCAATATAAGGGCTCGTTTGTTACGAGTGCTCGCGTAAATATTAATTAGCTTTTGTGAGAAGAAGAAGCGAAGCCGCCCGCGACGAGTATTTATTGCCACACCGAGAACCGAGACAGTTTAGATCCACTTACTATACTTTTCCCTCCCTCCCTTCCTTCCTTCCACCCTGCGCCACCCTGTATATACATATACATACATTTGCAACTTCTCGTTCCATCTTGTTTCATTATTTAATTCCTTATACTCTTATTACAAATCGAATCAACAATTTTTCTTTTTCCTTCTCACATTTTCCGAGCCAAAAAAAAATGGTCATCGGTCGAACTCTAAGACCAAAAAAAACAAATTCACAATCCACGCGTAGAATGATAATAATAATAATAATGACGATGACGATGACAATAATATACGTAACTACAAATTGCGGTTTATAGTGGGTATAATATAAGGTATATTATACTATCACGGGTGGTTGTTTTTGGAATTAATCTGTACCCTTAACTCCGGGGTTGGATTTTCCCCCGGAGGTTAAAGTCGGTATAACTAATTGTAAGTGAGCGAAGTGACCCCGCGCTTTGTTCGTCGCGAAACGTAGTCTGCGGGGTGGGGGGTAGGGGGATAAAAGGGAGATGGTGCGGACCGGAGTCAAGAATATATTGATAGTCGGCTCAAAACTCCATTAAGGTATACATATATATATGTATACGTATATATAGAACGGGTGGGTATGGAGTCGGGTATTACGTATACCGTAAATACGAAAATGCTATCCCATTATTTACTGGTTAATTGGATTAATGATACTCGTTATTCCTAGAGGACCCCGCGTGAGTCGCGCGAACGACCTCCATTCTGTAGAGACGAGGAAAAAGGAAGAGGAGAGGAGAGGAGAAGTAGAGGAGTGGAGAATGAGAAAGAAAGAAGTATAGTACTCTGGGAAACTCGAATACAGGCGGCAAACGAAGGGGAAGAATTTGGAGGAAAATAGGAAAGATAAAAGGGACGAAATCGATGGACGGTAAGAACGACGAATATCTCTGGTATATTTTCACGAGAAACTACACAGTCGGAACAGGTATGTAAATTTGAACCCACAGATTTTCAATTTCAATTCCGGAAATGATCGAAAGCAAAAAAAAAAAAAAAAGGCCAATGGTCGAAAATTTTCCTTATCTCTTCTGTCATCAGCACGGTATTCAAACTTTTACAAAAGGATTTTCATAGAATATGCCAACTTTAGTAGGCTAATTTTGACCATTGGCCTTCTCTCCCTCGAAATTACCCTGGAGAATAATTTTCTTCTATTTCCTTCTCTAATAAATCGTCTGATATATTTCAATTTTCCTTATTTCGTGAAAAATGTACCGTAGATGTGTGTAAAAATGCAGGTGTAGATGCCGCGGGCGGAAGTAGATACGGCAAGAAGGAGAAGAATTAGAAGAAGAAAAAGTTGAAGAGACGACCCGTTCGCTTCGCGGGATTTAATAGTCTACCGAGTATGACGATGGTATGCGATATAAAGATGGACTTGAAGGAACTGCGACAGATCTTACATGGTGTGTATATATATGTCCACCGTAATATGTAGGTACGAACATCTTTTATTGCTTTATAGTAAAAACGAATCGCGGGAAATTTTATAATACCGACTATATAGAGATAACTACCTATACAACTAGGCATAGGCACGTATACGTTGCAGAACCAGGTGCTCCTCGAGCTACGCGGGAATCAGGTCATACGTACAAAAACTGCCCAGCATTCACTTCCGTTTAACCTGAAAAAAAAAAAGTAAAAAAAAAAAAATTATTCCAACAGGACAAAGACCAAAGGCGACGACCTACGCGAAGGTCATTCCCGCGTACGTGAAACGGGAATTGAATCATCGGGGGGAAAAAAAAGTAATTTTAATTAAGTAATAATTGAATTTTTCGTTACTTCGACAATTTTTGAAAATTTCTCAATTTTAACTATAGGTTTGTAATTTGGATAACAGGGAAGATCCGTTTGTGGTAAAAAACCCATTGCATTATCATTTTATCTCGCGAAATTTTGGAAAATCCAAAAACACGAAGAAGAATGCGTGAGGAGATAAAAGAAAAATTGCTTATCGAGTTTCAATTATTCTCACGGACAGCTGTACATAAGATATATGTAAGCGGAAGGGTAGGCGTTCTGGCGGAACAAGAAGTATAGCGAAATGCGGGGGTTGTTTGATAGGGTTGTGGGGTGGTCGGGAGGGTTTGAGAGTTCAAGTGTATTTCTGTGTATCTCATTAATTTCATTCGATATAATAATACCGGGTCTCTTCGGTTTTCTCGCGTTGCGTCGCGTTCCCCGGTGTTATATATTATATAGAAAATACATACGTATATGTATATAATGTATATATCTACAAATTATACGTACGTACATATACCTGTGTGTATACCACTCCGAAACGCGGACCACTTGCTGATTAATGGAGTCGCGTTTTGACTTCTGAAAGCAAACGCCCTCCGAAGCGGTTTTGGCTTTAGTTGCCTGCCTGCCTGCCTGCCTGCCTTTCGTTGATCCCGTATATACGTATACACGAAACTCGCGTAACCCGCTTTAACTTCCCCTGCTGCTGCTGCACAGTCCAGGCGTCCCGTCAACGCTTTGGCATCGGAATCGCGACAAGCGATTTATATTATTATATGTATAGATTTATTCATTCATCTACTCGCGTTTCAAACGCTACGGTGAAACACATTTATGTACATATAATGTTTGATTTATTACCAGATCTATAGTAACTCGAAAAAAAAAAAACAATTCCACCCCTCCGCCCTTGATGACGGTCAAATTGTAAAGAAGATTAATATGAAAACTACCATATAATTTAGGTACTTCAAAGCTGGAACCCTTCGATTAATTTCTGCAATTAAGATCGAGGGGGATGAAAAAATGGAGAGAGGGAGAATGAAAATTTTCTAAGGTTTTTGGTGAAGTTTTGCTCGATGGAATTCAAAACGTTTATAAAAAATTGACGAAGCTAGGTGCACCCGGAGGAGAAGGGAAGAATATAATCATGGATTCTAGGGGTTGGTTTACGGGTTTCTCACGTATAGGTATACAGGGCGAAGATCCACGAAACCTGGAGCGCCCGGTAAGCACGTAATGCTTCTTCTATAGGTATATAGGAGTGTAGGCGAAGTTGTCGGGAAAGAGGGAAGAAGAAGGAGGAGAAGATAGGAGAGGTGCAGTAGAAATATAAGGTATAAGGTGCGGAGAGGAAAAGAGCCGAAGGGAGAGAAAGAGAGAGAGAGAGGGTTGGGCGTCTAACGGGGGTGTAAAGATGGCGGCTGAAACTCGCGCGTCGGTTATGATAAGGCGATGCTTTAATGACAGCGGGTTGCCGTGGAAACGGGCGTATAGGGGCCGGCCGTCGCGACGCCCGGCGTCGGTCAGTACTGGTTTTCGCGGGGGTGCGCGGCGCCGTCGGGAGCGGCAGCAGCGGCGGCGGCGGCGGCGGCAGAGGTACACCGTGGAGGCGGATGAGTGGGCGCATCGGGGACGGTTTAGGGGGTGGAAAAAGGGGGGAAACAGGGGAGAGAGAGATTCGGAGCAAAGCTGCCGCCATACTAGTGGACAACGTCCGAACTCCCCGAGTTTCGTTCGTTCGTGTCAGCGTGAGCGAGCATTGCCTTTGTCTGTCCTATATGGCTGTTCAGTCTATCGCTGTTTGTCTGGATTCCCCTATACACCCCTGCTCGAACCGAGTTAGACGTACGCGAAATATCTATGGGGTGTTCTCCTACAAAGAGAAACAACTATTTACTTTTTTTCCCCTTTCTCTTTTCCTTTTCTTTTCTTTTCTGTTCTTCAAGAATTTTCTACGGAATTAAAATCAAAAACTAGACGAAGATTCTTCTCCAGTAATTACAGAAATATTTTTACTCTGCACTACCCAAAAACAAAAGATTCCAATTCTTCAATTCTCCCATAGAAATTTTTTATCATCGGAAAATCTAGCAATGCGAGGTACAAATTAGGGTTTTGATCCTTTTTTTCTATCTGTACCGAATCTCCATAGTATAAGTTTGAAAATTCTCGAATTTCTCATCCTACGAATCCCTGCAGTCATTTTTGCGGTCTCTTCGCACTGGGGTTTTTTTCTTTTTGTTTCTCTCATCCATTTCGGACAACGAAATTTGCCGCGTCGAAAAATCGGGTGCTTTTTTAGCTTCAGCCGCAGCCGCCGCGTCGCTCTGCACTTACCGATCTTTTTGATTGGGGGGTGGTTACTTTAATTTGGAAAATTCGAGGCACCCTTTATAACGTAACATACCTACATGGGTATATCCCGAACGTACGTGCGGACAGAAGAGTATAGAACCAACGACGGAGGGCCATGATTTTCCCCTCCGAAACGCGAGCAAACTTCGCAATTGACAATGTAATTTCGAAATTAATTGGACAGAGGCTTTTAGATGCCGAAGC
This sequence comes from Athalia cordata, assembly GCA_963932425.1. Classification (NCBI taxonomy): domain Eukaryota; kingdom Metazoa; phylum Arthropoda; class Insecta; order Hymenoptera; family Athaliidae; genus Athalia; species Athalia cordata. The sequence goes on from OZ010627.1 coordinate 8,170,122, forward strand.
TTTCGGTTTTCGATGGGATATACAACGTGCGCCACGTCCAGTTGTATTAATAGCAAAAAACATTTTCTGCCACCGCCGGACCTGCAATCGCCGAAATAAAATCGATTTTTCCATTTATTTTCATCTATTTATTCACTTTTTTCAATTCCTTCACAAATTTAGTTTACAATCCAGGATTTTTTTTTATTTCAAAGAGAAAATCAAACTCTATGGGGGATTGCGATTTCCATTCTTAATACGTTCTTTTTTTTTTAAGTTGCTTCGAAGGCGCGTAGGTTAAAATTTTTTCTATCTCACTGAATTTTCCATATACTACAGATACTTTGTAGTTGGTCCCATGTATTTTCGTCAGATGTATTCCTAGTGCGGATTTGATTCATTCGTTATTCAAGGGCTACGCCGACGGTCCGGCGTCTGGTGGTTCGGCAACAAAATCCTGTGAAAAATAAAAGAAGCTTCCTTCGTTCCACCTCAGTTTTCGACCACCTGCGAAAGAACGAAAAAAAAAAAAATACCTAGAGTATAGGTAAAGTGGCGTTCATTTGTTTGCGGAATTTTATATACGAATACGCGAGACGTGAAAATAGCTGAATATTTCTCCGCCTTTCCAAAAAACAAGAAAAAAAGCCCAAAAAGAAGAGAAGGGATTTTTTTTCTATTTCTTTTCAATCGGAATATAAAATAGTTTTGACACGAGTTTCTAAGTGTGATGAATTTTGGGGTGGAGGTTAGAAATAACTTTTGGTTTACCGCGGGTCTCTCCCGATTACGTCTAAGAAATTTTCTTTGGATAATTTAGGATTCCCGCAATTAAATGAGGCGGCACCCTTCTTCCTTACGAGGGGGGAGGGGGTGTGTTGTACGCCTGCGGGCGGCTAACGTTTCTCGCTTTACTTTTAGCTCTCGCTCTCGATCTCTCTGATCCCTTTTCCACCTGTATACAACCATGTAGATACAACCGTCGACGGGGTTTACGGGTCGTACGCCGCCTTTTATCGAAAACATTTTAGAGGGAACATCAAAGACGCTCTTAATCGCACCCAGTTTTCAACCATTTGGTATTTCTACGCCATATACACCAGATGTGTACGGGTTTTGCGAAAACGCAAGAGTTAATTCGCTCCCGCAACTACCACCGTAAATATGTATACACCATGTAAAGTGGCGCATCCGCACGTTTTTCTTCTTTTTTTTTTTTCCTTTTTCCATCCGCTTCTGGAAAATGAAAAACGGCTCGAAAACCTTCGAACCAAAATTTACCTCAAATTTCAAAAACGCTATGTGCTGTTTTATATGCGGTACAAAAAAATTCAATTTCAATTTCACCTGCCCCCAAAGAAACGCATATACGATTCTTGTTGGATCGATCAATCTTTTTACCTAATTATATCGATGTGAATCCCCGAAATTTGTAAATTATTTATGGTCTTCACCCTATTCGTAATGAAATTTCGAGTACATGCGGAGTGAGTCGGTCGTTGGTGAAAGAAAAAAAAAAAGAAGCTAATAAAAAAAGGATAACCCGTTGTAGGTACACGTATGTGGGGGTGCAGGTATAACCTGAGTAAGAATAAAATAAGGGTATATATATAGCTAAAGGGGTTGAAGAAAGAGAATAAAAAGGGTAAAGGGTCGCCCGTGCACATTCGCGTGGGTCAATTTAAAAATCAATATTGACCAAGGAAAAGCAATCCTTTATTTACTACGCGGATTGTTCTTCGCCGTTCTCCTTAGGTTTCGCTGCAATAGAATCGGAAAATGGGGTGTTCGAGGGGAGGATCCGTGTAGCGCTGCACTATCGCAACATTCTCAACTATCCATGGGCCAGAGGTAAAACTCGAAATGGAAGAAGAAAAAAAAAAGAAATTCTTTGCTCTTCCGAGCCGCCTTTTTGTTTCATTTTTTTTTTAGTTTTTTTTTTTTAGTTTGTCGGTCGGTTGCAGATTCGTGGCTGTGGTCGGTTTCACGGGCCCCTTTATATTCCGAATTCGAAGCGTATTTCAAACACGTATTATGTAATCCGGTTATCTTTGATATTCCACGAAGTAGGTACGTGCACATTCACCTATGCTTTGTTTTCTACGTTATATACATATACATACCATGTACACTATGTTTCTTATGTATACACAGAAATATATGTACATTGTGAGATATTGATTTCGCTAGTTCCTCTGTAGATATTTACCTATACACATATAATACATACAGGTATATCTATTCCCTATTCTGAGCATAGGGGATGAAATTCAAGTAGATTTTCTCTAGATTAAATGGATTATTTGCAATGTATAGTAAGTTACATACGACACATTGTACAAAAGTTTGTGCTGAATCAACCTGCAACGGTGACAATCCATTGAGTTCTCCCTTCATACGTGTTCACACGTACACGCACTGTATCTGTGTGTGTGCGTAAAAAGTAATACGATCCCGCGATTCAAACCTCAAAATTCACAAGCTTCTTTTTTCTTTTTTTTCTCTCATTTTTACTTTACTTTTATTTTTACGTGTAAATCCAACTGTTTTTGAGGGGTTGTAAAACCGAGCGCGTGCAAAGGGATGAGGAGAAAAATAAATGAACGAACAAATAGAAATGAACGAAAAGAAGTTAAAAAAAAAATAAAATAAAAGAACGAAACAGCAATAAATGTTATATATACTTATATATATTTTTGCCGCCATTGTGAAAAGAGTCACTTCCGTCTTTGGTTGAGGAGATAGCTAGCCGATATCATTTTTCTTATGGGGTTTTTCTTCTCCAGTTTCCAACCTCCCCCTTTTTTCAACCCAAGGGTTGCTGCAACCCTCAACGATGCTGACTCTCGCATCTTTACGCGTCTCTCTTTCTATACACCATTCTCCATAGCTCCGCCTCAAACGCCGCATCTCAAAAAAGTAAGTAAGGCAAAAAAAAATGGGAAGATAAAAACAGCCCATAACGTCCCTTCCGAAGTCGTATACCTTATATAGAGTGCAGAGTGCAGAAATGAGAAGGAAAAATAATACAACGATTCTATTACCGGATCATGAATCACTTCGGTTTTTTTCTTCTTTCTCTTTTTCATTTTTGTTTTACATGAATTGTTATAGAAGAACAAAAAAAAAAAGATTTTTACTCCGGTTCTCTTCCCCCCTGTCGCTGGTTTTTTATTTTATTTTTTTTTTTTTTTTAATTGAGAAGCTGAGAGAAATGAATAGAGAGAAAAAAAGAACAAAGTGAAAAAAGAAAAAAGTTAACGTCATTTGTCGACTACCCTCCCCCCCTACTTCTTTCCAACCTCCCAATTCCCTCATCCTCGACTCATCCCCGGAATGGAAGCTCGACAAGTAAATCGATGATTAAATTTGTTGTTGGTGGGTTAGACGTTAGTTATACACCTATATTATATATACATGTATAGATATATACAACAATGCACATATACCTTGTATATATACGTAGACTATACGTAGAATTTAATACGTTACAACATGGTAAATTAATGAACGCTCTAGCGTATGTATATCGAAAGCAATAACTAATAACGGTTATCGATTTGTTATTTCAAGGTCCCTTGAACGGCGAAACCTTAGTACATTATTACATATTGCGTATAGTATATACATATAAAATTTATCATATACACTCGTACGTATTATCCGTGTAGCTACTTCCTACGTATACATATACAAATATATAAGTATCACGGGGTGATGCAGGGTATAAAATGTTTGTTTTTACGGGAAAACGTGCTAGCTCTACGTTACCAACTCACAAGTGGTTCTCCTATATCTCCTTACACACACATACATATGTATGTGTATAAAATGTATATGGATATACAGGTACATATATATTAAAATAGAATGGTGGTGTTCTATCGGAACACGCAAGCGCCTCTCTCTCCCTCCACATACATATATATGTAAGTATATTTTATGTGTATATAGATATATGTATTTATATATGGGTTTTCGCGTATGTGTGCAAAAGGGAACCCTACGGTCTCAACCCACTCGCGGAGAGAGCCGACGTTGTATAATACAGAATCGACAGCCTTCCTCCTCCTCCTCCTCCTCCTCCTCGTCCTCCTCCACCTTCTTCTCTTCCTCCTCTATATAACCCCCCGAAGCACCCCGATCCCGACCTCCTCTTCATTCCCCCTTTCTCCTCCTCAATTCTCCGCACAACCCCCAGGAACCCCGATGGAGAGAGAGAGGAGTCGGTCGCGCCGCGCAGCACAATATCGCGGCAACATAACTCTTGTCCCCTGCTGCACGTCCCCCCTCTTTCCTCTGCCCCCCTTTCCCCCTTTCATCCCCCTCTGTGAACCGAAACGGGAGAAACATCGCCCGACCAACCCCCCCCCCCCCCCCCTGCCCCTGAACGCACACCGTTTCTCTCCCCCAGAACCCCAAATACCCCCGACACACCCGCGCAACCCGAACCACCGGCTTTGTTTCAATAATACTGTTTATATTGGAACGCGAAGCATTGATCTGTTTGCACGGTGGCCGCCTCCCGCACTGTTCCCTACCACCCCTTCTACACCCCTCGACAGTGCTCGCCGAAGATGGACATATTGGTTCCTGTAGGGAGAAGGTGATAGTGGTAGTGATAGTAGTGGTAGTAGTAGTAGTTTCGCGAAGGGGATGAGAGAAATACCAAAGAATTGGACGAGGTGAGGATTTCTATCTTTTTATACATCGAAGAATATTGTTTGGCCTCGAAGATGATGTAAAAAATAGATGATAAATAAGTAAATGAAGCGAGTGAAATTTGCTCGGGGAAAACTGGAATGAGGGGGTGGGAAGAAAAAATAGAACGGAACGCGATATTTTCGGAAGCAATTTTAGCCGGCAGCAATTTGAGGGGTATGATGTATATTGAGAGAAAGTCACGTCCGTAACTCAAGGTTTGTGTGTCTCTTGACGTCAGGTTTGCGCGAAAGGGTTGATGGTTTGCTACTTTACTGGGGAGGGGGAAGGGGGTGATGATGACGATGGGCAAATATTAATAAACTTAGACACCGAGAATATCAATCCCCTTTTCCGAAGAGTATTTTTCTTGTCACTTTATTACCTAACCTATGGACAGACGGATGGATGAATTGATGGATGGATGGATGGATACGTATGTGGCTGTCTGCACGCGATCAAAAGGAATATAAGGACAACAACGATCCGACGATCGGGACTAGGATAATGATAATAATGTCGATGGACAAACGAGTGGATGATGAACAAGCGAGATTAGAAAGTATGAAAGTAAAAAATTCAATCTTACTGTCCAATCTGACGAGGGCTATCTCTGAAATTAGACACTTGTGTCCAAGCGAATGAAGAAACAAGTGACTACTGTGTCCATTTCGACCTATGAAAAAAAAGAAAGATGATGGGTTATACCCGGGTAACGCGATCGTGAAATTTTCCGTAAAAGTCCGTTAAAGAAAAGCGTTGGAAAAGTTTGTCAAAAAGTGAAACAGTCGCGGGTTTGGAAACACTGAACATGAATGTTGCGTTGTCGTTACGTGCGTCGCATATGTCCATCGTGATAACGTATCCTCATACGGTTTGTTTCTCCTACATGTGGTTCGCAGATTGGTTAAATATGTATGTATAATGTATATATGTACCGTGTCTATATATGCATTTAGGCAACATAGTTGGATAGCCTGTAAGCTATATCCCTGCACTACTAGATGCTTCGATGCTTCGATGGACATGAAACTGGCTATGGTTATCTCGGTGTGAAATTAGCGCAGATGTCACGACGGCGCGGCGGCGGCGGCGGCGTGTCTCTCTACGTGTACCATACATACGTAGGTATACCAAACCATCCGACTGTCTGTTCATTTTCCACCAGATTGAACGTTGCCCCAGGGCTAAAACTGGGATGGAATTAAGGGAATGGTAGAATGAGTTCTGCAACCTCCTATTTCTCATTCTATAGACATTTTTACACTTGTATACTCATCGACGATCATATCACCAGCTGTTCGATTTTAGAATGAAAAAAAAGAAGAGAACCTTCTTCATTTTTACCATCCATCGGGATTCCGTTTGTTACAGTTTTCATATTTCTTTGATTTTCTTCCCTTTTTTACGCTCGTTTCTTTTGGGATGAAGGATTTTTACTTCGGGATGGTTTACCAGCACGTACAGTGGATATTCTCGTGGGTTTGGTCAGCTCCTGGACTTCGAGGGTTGATTGGTCGGTTCCTTGGCCTGTGTACCCCAGCGCGTTGCGCATGACTTTAGGGTCCCAGGGGTTGACGGGGGGGAAAGAAAAAGAAGACGGAGGATTGCAGGTTCAGGGAACGGTATAACCCGCGATATAACCGGCTCCCTAGAAAGAGCCGGTCTATCCGAGTCTCCTCACGTATTTTACCCTCTTTTTTCCTCCTGCTTCTTCTCCTCCTTATTCCTCCCCATCGTCTTCGTCTTATTCTTCCTCCTCCCTCTTTCTCTCTAGTTTCGTTCTTCTCCGTTCGTAACGTCGGTTCAACTTTATAACTTCTATTAATCCTTTATCACAGGACCCGCCACGACCAACGCCCCCGCGCCTCTTTTCCAAGAGTACCATGTCGCCTATCTAGGAAGGTTCTAATGAGAAAACCTCGACTTCTCATCCCACAGAATTTAGGGATTGAGTAAAAAAAAAAAGCACGGAAGGTGAGCTTCGGGGGTTTGAATTAGTCGATTGAAGATATCAAAATTGGAAATCCTTGAAATTCAAAAGCTTGAAACGTGGCTCAAAATTTTGTCTTTACCTTCGATGTACATTTCTTGAAACAATCTTTCTAGGGAGGGGGAGGTTGGCTTGCTTTAGAAAAAAAAGAGAAGAAAGTAAAGAAGATTTTGAGGATGAGCGAAGAAGTAGGTGGTGAGCGGAATGTATAATCAGTTGTTACAAGGGAGAGGAGAGGATGGGATTGCATTAGCGCAGCTAATTACCCAGGCACAATGGTTTGATAATATTATATTGTTTTGCCGGTACGTGAGGCTACTATACTATTACTAATGCTTACGAATTGGGGAAATGGGGGTTTGAAAACCGCCCCCGACCCCCGCCCCTATAGAACAATGTAAAATAAGGTTGCGTCGTTACATATTCACGACACTCTCCACGACTAAACACCGTCTCGCCGACCGATTTAAACTCTGGAATTATTTGACGAGAACACGACGAATAATTTCGACGAAACTTTTTCTCTGAACTATATATAAATAGATGTACGATGATTTATCAAGAGAATTAAAACAAGAAGGATAGAAAAATGATCTCACCTTCGATTCTAACAAAACTTTCTTTTCATCAAATACGTGCAACGCACCCTTACCTACAGTATACAGTGTTGAAATTTAATACTTTTAATTCTCTCGTACGTCATGCGATTCGAGCGAATCGAACGGATCGGTCTCGCCTTTAACAATGTCAAATTGTCCGACCGGGTGCAACTTGCCCATACACCATGTATATGTATGTATGGTGGTTCATTCCCTCATTCATCTTTACCCCGTGAAATGAGAGAGCACCGTATCATTTCAACCCCTAGAAAAGAAGTAAGTTAACGCGCCCTTCATACCCATGTACCATGTGCACACAGACGTAAATGTGTGACGTTTGTATATATGTACATGAGCTGAACGCATATAAGAAAAAAGAAAAAGAAGAGGGGGATCATATCTTGCTCGCACTTTAACGCATCGTCGAATAGTTTTGCGACCGGGTGTTTACACAGTTCCGCACAAATCTTCGGTCTTTGGTATCCATATTAAAACAACCCCCGATGCACGGACCAGTCCAGGGGCAGGGGGCAGGGGGGGATGAATTCGGCGTTGCGAGAGGAAGGGGGTTACGTTGATGCAGACCGAAGAACCGATGGGGGAACCAGCCGCGCGCCGGTTTTCCACCGTCAAACCTGCCCCCCAACCCCCGACCACCCTGCATCTCTAAGGGACAATTTATCTGTATTACACCCTCAGTTGGCTCCACTGTGTGTTTTGACAGGAACAGTATTATTAAATGCCCTACACCCCGCTCTATTCTATATTATCTACAAGTATACGCATACATATACATATACACTGCGCACAACAATTAAGGGATCACTCGAATTTTGTCGTAAAAAAGACCCATTTTCAAATGGGTGTAACTTCGTCGAAAATGAACGGATTTTAATGAAAAAAATGGGGATCTGAAGCTTGAAGCTCTGACTTCAAAACTGTTATTCTGATTTTTTTGTTCTGCACAGTTTTTTTGAAGTTTTTCAGCATTGAAGCTATGAATGCAGAAATTTTGCGTTTTGCTTTTTTTTTGTACTATGTGCATCGTGTGTCGGAAAAATTGCACGGGGATCGTGTCATATGGGTTTCGTAGCTTGAAACTTCCCCTTCAAAATGCTTTTTTTTTCATCGTCGTGCGATTTTTCGTTACCGAGTAATTCGTGTTTGAAGCGTTGACTGCATTTTCGCAAGTTGGTGAATGTGTGTAGATTTGTGGCTTAATAATCGACGTGGTTTACGCGATCTTGGACGGCCGTCAAAAGTGTTATCCGGCAGGGGACAATTGGGCAATAGTAAAGTGAGCGAGATTTCTTTTGGCGAGTCATTAGAATTCGAGAAGGCAACACGAGATTTTTGATGAATATAAGATCACCGCACGAGCACTGAGGTACCCGTAAAAGTGTCACCAACTCACGAAAGTGCAGTCAACGGTTCAAACACGAATTACTCGGTAACGAAAAATCGCACGACGATGAAAAAAAAAGCATTTTGAAGGGGAAGTTTCAAGCTACGAAACCCATATGACACGATCCCCGTGCAATTTTTCCGACACACGATGCACATGGTGCAAAAAAAAAGCAAAACGCAAAATTTCTGCATTCATGGCTTCAATGCTGAAAAACTTCAAAAAAAACTGTACAAAACAAAAAAATCAGGATGACAGTTTTGAAGTCAAAGCTTCAAGCTTCAGATCCCAATTTTTTCTATTGAAATCCGTTCATTTTCGACGAAGTTACACCCATTTGAAAATGGGTCTTTTTTACGACAAAATTCGAGTGATCCCTTAATTGTTGTGCGCAGTGTATATATGATCCTTGAACATCGTAATCTACATATCATACGTTTATATATATATATAAGCTAGTAGATTCGCACACCCTCATTACGTATACCCATCCATCCAATACTATCACGTGACACGAGGCAACCATTATGGGGAAGAACCCTTAAATAACCCCAGTTATAAGCTGATGTTTTTTTTTCATCTTTCGTCCTTCCCTTTCTTCTCAGCTTTTTTACTTTCGGCATATCTCTAGAATTATAGGTAAAAAAGAGAAGAAAAAGAAAGGAAAAAAGGAAGCCGGTGTTGACTTGGCACAAGAAAACAAACTTTATATCATCATACCGAAATGGCGGCCATCTCAAGTAAGTTCTGAAGTTTGTTTCGAATCATTAGAAGACAAGAAAAAAAAACCATGTCTATTCTTTCAAATTCGAGTAGTGATAAAAATCGGTAAGCTTATTCTTCATCTTTCTCACCCCAATACGTCATTTTAACGACGAATGTGCGAGTATAAATTATATACGCGTTTGGTCGAAGAGAATTAAACTACTATGTATAGTTATACTGCGTAAAAAGGGATGGCTATTACGTATCTGTACGCCGATAGGAGATAAATTAGTAAGTAAGGAGAGAAATGTTAATCCTGTTATAGAACACGACGGAACAGTTACAAGGACAGGATGAGCTCATGGATCTGTAACTACAACCGAAATGGCTACATATAGGCGTGTGGTTCCCACGTGACGAGAACGCGTGCCGAGGATTAAGGTCTTCCATCCCTGACTGAGCTTTGCCAATAGATCATCAAAATGTTGTGTTGTGACTAGGCGTCCTTCGGTAGGCCACCGTTGGTGTCATGCTTTTACATCGGATCTTCATCCCCAACCATTTTCCACATAGATATACAATAGTGATAATGATAATAATGGTAATGTTCACATCCACCTACAAGGTCAAGCTCATCCCCTGTAAAATTTCTCTCGCCATTAATACGTTTTCCTTTTCTTTTTCTTCTTTTGTTTTATGGAAAATGATTCGGGGTAAATTGGCACCTGCGGGTCGAAATGCGTTTCAGACTCGGCGTTTCGGCGTAAAGAAAAGAAAAAGAGAAAAGGGAAAAAACGTCGATAACAATTGCTAAAGGAGTACAAGTTTGCGCCAAGCACAGCTTAATTTCCCGACGATATTATAATTAAGTGATTTTGACGTAATGGAGGCCGTCACGTCATCCTATGAAAACACCTTTATACACACCGTGAACCAACCACCATTTCCACAATCAACGTTCGCTATATGGTAATCGTCACGCAACCTCGTCAACTACACCGCAGCCTTCTTAGCCCTTAATCCTCAACCTTTGAACGCTCATATCCTTCCGACGAGAAGTCCAATTCAACATATTTTCATTTTCATAAATACTTTTGACGCATGTTTTCAGAAGGGGTTTTTGTTTTCTTTTTCAAAATTTTGAATTCGTAGTTCTTTTGCGTGTATAGATCGTAGGATAGAATTAACGAACAACCGAACAAGGGATGAAAATTCAAAGTAGTGAAGGAGTAAGGGGTGTTTCACAATCAGTTCGACACATCCACGAACTGGCGGCTCTTCAACCGACATCAAATTAATATTTACCTTTCCAACCTTCGTCAGAGCCTTCGTCACTGATCCTTTAACACCGAATATACCATACCATGTACAGCGCGTGTTTAATACCCGTCCCGAAGCTGCAATAGGAGCGTCGCAAGGTCGTCCATGACCCTGGGTGATCGGGTGCCAAAAAATCTTCATCTTCAAGGGATATGAAAGAAAGGAAAGAAAAAAGATTCAAGGTCGGATTTTCAACCAGGTAATGAATCTACTTTGGATTCATTTTTTTAATCCTTCTTCCGATTCCTTCTTGATTAAAAATGAGAAGCTTTCCAGGTGTGAGTTTGATTCATCCGACAGTTCCTGAAGACACTTGATTTTTTTGATTTTTCGAATTGTTTAAACGACAAAAAATTCTCTATCCAAACTGAATATCGTTCGTAACGTAAACTACGAAATGACCCAAACGTTGGGACGTCGTTGCAGTGCTTTTTGATGGCTCGCTAAACCCTCCACCTTTGCCCTTAACAGAAACGCTCGTGGGAGGCGCACACCACCACATCAGGCAAACACGCAAGCCGCAAAGTTTGATAAGCAACCCAGTCAATTTCCGAGGATGGTTGGTAGGTAGATAGGTAGGTAGGTAGGTAGGATAGGTGGTTTGGTATGGGCACAAGGTAGAGAGGGACTAGTTTCGCATTAGGTTCTAGTTTGTTGGTCGAACGATCGAGTAGCGAGTTGCTTCTTGGCGTCCAAAGGACAAAGTAGCCTTAGATAAATTACCTAACCAACTGACAGCCGTCTACCTGCGTTAGTAAATCTCTCAATTGTTTATTCAAAGCAGGTGCTATCAGAATCGCCGTCGTGTACACCACCAATATTTTTTCTCTCTTTTTTTCTTTCATATGGCTTTATACAAACCTCATATACATACTTAATTCTATTCCCAAGGATCTTTTATTTATTTATTTATAGTTTTTTGCCATTTTTTTTCTTTCGCATACACATCTCATTATTCATCATTAACCTATCGATCATCCCCCTTCCCCCCCCCCCCCCGGAGTTTCTCATCAGAAACACAAAAACAAAAATTTATAAATAGCATTTGCTAATTCGTCATTAATTAAGTAATACGAACCGAACATATAAAAGCGAACCCGTTTAATCAACCTCCAATTTTCTCTTATATACAATTAAAAGATAATTTGGATTCTAGATTCGTTTTTTTTTTTCTTTCATTTTCTCTCTCCCGTACATGAGACAGATGTTCGGGGCTCCAATTGATTGAATACATAATGACGCAAAATATCGGAAATTCGTTTCGTTCTCGAGTGAGGAAGGAAAAGGGGAGGAGGTTTGGGGGTCGTGTAACTTGATCGAATCAACCCCCCCGTTTCAAAAAAAGAAAGAAAAGAAAAAAAGAAGTTAGAGTAAAAAAAAAAGTATGGTACAAGACCGCTCGATTCGGAAGAGTTGCGTAAAGTAAATTGGACGTGAATTCTTCTAAATTCGAAATAATATCTTCGAATGAATGTAGATGACGTTAGATTATAATATTTGAAAATGTATTACGCGGAGCGTATTTCTTTTATTCAGTCGGGTAGTACAATATCAGGTTCCTCCTCAACTGACGTACCAATAAGTAGTTTTTCACGATATTATTTTCTATCGAAAATCGAAACGTCGCTAACGTCGGATCATCGGAAAAACTTTAATCACGATTCGGAAGTAAAAGTTCATCCTCCGTTTATAAACGGGATGAGATATGAGAATAGATACGAGCGGAGGAAAAAAAGACAGAGATAAAATTTCGAATTGATTAAACTTAAAACGTAGACTGTTTTGTTTGATGGTATGAAAAAAAGAATTGAAAAATATTTCAGACGCATTTCGATAGATATTTGGATAAGTTTGGTAGGGATGTCCCTTGCCGGTGATCAATTAATCAGTTGATATATGCCACATCGAACTCTACTAGAGTCCCGAAGGAATTTTGAAACGACAAATTTTCAAAGGGTGCGTAATAGTAGATGAAATAACGTTGTGTGTATGGTTGAATTTGCCAGATTTTCAAAGCCGTTGGATTCTCCTATGTTTATTCGAAGATGCCTCTCATAGACATGTAGAAGTAATTCTACCGTAAGCTCGTATATATTGAATAATAAATTAACTGGTTAGTTGAAACAATTAATTAATCATTCATGACAGTCAACGCGAATTTGTCAAGGTGGGTTTAAAATCAAATGGGATAGATTCGAAAGGGGTAATGGTAGTGGTGGTGGCAGTGGGGGGAGATCATCGGTAGTGTTGTTGACTGGGAACCAAAGGAGATGAAGAGACTTTCTAAATCCCAGAAAATCAAGCAGTTCCGACGAAGAGAAGAAGAGAAACTCTACGATCAGTCAAAAGCTCAGAAAGCTACATAGGTATACATACACAAATATATATATATGTATATGTACATATATATAGTTTACGTTACGACCGATGTCAGAGAGCCCACGATCCTGAATATAATTTACTTGAACAAACTAAAATCTCCCTTCCCTCCTTCCCCCCCACTCCCTTCTTCCCCTTCAGTTTCAGCTCCTTTCGTTTCTCTCTTTCCTTCGTTCTTTCTTTATCCTTTTCCTCAACCCTTTCGTTCGTTCGTTTCGTTTCTGCACAATTCCCTGGAAAACCCGCATTTTGGTGTTCACCAGTCAGCGGCGGCAACGGCGGCAGGATCGCGACGTCCTTCTTCCTTTTCCCACAAGGAGAAAAGTTATTTACTCCTGCACAACACAACCAACTTTAGCTTCCTCTCTTTCTATCTTCGAGGTATTTCGTCGCTAAATCAGCTTCGCGCACCGCGACACCTAACTAAACCTGAATCTTGCAACCCTTTTTCGTAGCTTCCCCACCCCCTTGCAACCCTCAACCAACAGGCGAGAGTCGCTCATTCTGCCCCTTTACGAATACTTTATTAGACCCAAACACCCCTCTTTTTTTAAAACCCTCTCCTTCATATCTGTACATAGATTGTACACCCGGTTAGGTTGATTCTGAATCGCTTCGCGGCCAAGCGCGAGTTTGGACAACCCTTCGTAGCCGGCCCAGCTATGCACGAAAAAGTTGTTCAAACGCGCGCTCGACCGCGAAGCGATTCAGAATCAACCTGACCGGGTGTACATAGATATGCATAGTTTGCTGTAGATTTGCGAGGAAGATAATTTCGCGTGTGTTATGCCGCGAAGGACTTTTGGAAAGGGGTTGGGAGGCTGAACCGTTTCAGACTGTATCGTTCGTGGCTCTCCGACGGTTTTATGACGCGATTAAAAACCCCGTAGATATAATTCTCTAGGGGATTTTAGTGAATGCCTAAATTCAAAGGCGATTATAAATTGATTAAATTACCGGTCCGTTTAATGGGCGTAAAAAAATTCATGTAGAATGTTTCATTCGAAAGTTGCATGTACAGGAATTGGAGATTTTTATTTTCTCTGGATACCTATACATATTTTTAGGTATGGATTTTTCGCAGAGTTACGGGAGGATTTTTGTTGGAATAAAATTGGGAATGAAAATTGTCGCATCTTCTATGTGTGTAAAACGGAGTGACAGCCAAGGGATGAATCCACGTTCATAAATCTCACCAGATTACCAAATCCCATGTTTGATGGAACTGCATGCTCTTATTCTCCCCCATAAGACTCGCCATGTATATACGACATTCAACTTTCTCTCTTTCTCTCTTTTCATCCTTTTTCTTTCGTCAGTCTTCTCTCTCTCTCTCTCTTGTTATTTATATCTCCTTCCTTCTCTCTTCTTCAGCTCAGTATAACGACGATATCGCGCTAACTCATCGGGCGTTCAGTCGCTGATAACATTATCATAAAATGGCAATAGCGCGACTGCCATTGTGCTTCGGGGGTTCAGTTTGCTGGGGAGATTTTTTTTAGGGGAAGGGGGAGGGGGTGTTGCTCAATATCACTGTCCGCCTCTTAAAGACTCTGATCTAGTGCCCGAATACGATCTAACGCAGCTTTCATATGCAAATTTACTACCTAAAATCACCCCGGGAAAAATTTATACATGTATATAGTGTATATCACCTACCCCTCAGCTCTTCTCGCCTATAATTCTATACATTTCCTACATCACCTATTTTCACACGCTTCCTCAAGAAATAAAGAAACCAGAAGAGAAGAAGAAGAAGAGAAAAAATCGCCTCTCGACTTTTTCCAACTCTTTATATATGCACGTATACGGATGGACCGGAAAGGTCATTTTTCCGGAACACCTTCGGGCTGAAACAAGAAAAGAAAAAAGAAGCATCGAAAGTCCATTTCAAGGGTCGCATATCCTTTTCTTTCGTTTTCGGATAATTTTTGCAAAGTTTAAAAAGGAAAGCAGCTTTTTCAGAAATTTCTCAGATATTACGGAGGGTGTTCGAAGGTGTGTTCGGTTTAAATTGTGGTGTCGCTCTATCGATTGAGGTGGTTGCTTTTGATGTGTATGACTATAGAATTGAACTTGGCGCTAGCCCTCGTTTTATGAGGAACCAGCGGAAGGAGACCGAGGAGAAATGAGGAGTGAGGATCGAGGATTGAGGATTGAAGGGAAACGGTGGCAAGGGGGCCGAGGGGGAGAAAGGGAGTGTAATGAAGCACCGCGCAGACACGCCGTCATGAATATTCATAATCTAATACCTGAGAGCTCTCTCCGCGACGTAGACGACTATAACGTCGCGTCGTCGGTTGGTGGGTAGATTCGGTATGGGATTCGCAAACGAAAGCGTTCGAAACTACCGAGGGGGTTTGGTTCCTCAAGGAACCTGTGCGCTACCTCCTTCTCAGGATAGGCGGACCGGCATTTCTCGTAAGCCGTCTCATCATCTCAGTTCCATATTAGACATCCAATGGCTGTGTTCCTCATCCGCCTCGTTGGAGTCCCGGAGGTTCCACCGTTTCTCATCATCATCGTATACTATGCAGATATACCTATAGATATATATACATATTTACATATCCATGGGGGTTTATATCATCGAGGTGGTAAGAATTTACCGTATTAGGAAATACGGGGTACCGGAAGTAAGCGAAGAAATTTCTAATAACCGAATTATATTAGAAAATTTGTTAGAATAAATTAAACGTCCTTAATCAAAAATCCTTACACTGTGACTAATACACCGTCGCCGATTTTATCAACTTTCGGTGAATGGAAAGAGGGAATATTAAGAGGGTGTCTGGATATATCGGTGCCGCAGGGTACGTGTTGTAGAATCCCCCGCAACGATGGAATTAATAACACCAAGGGACACCAATCTGTTCGGTTACAATCGACGGGTCATGCCAGCCAGATACCCGGGAGTTTTAGCAGTGGCACAAAGTGGATGATGGTTCGTATATATTTAGGAATAGGGGAGAGAGAGAGAAAGAGAGCTAAAAAAAAAAGAGGAAACGTAGAAAAAAAGAAAGAAAGAAAGAAATATGGGGAATTCAGTGACACCATACACAGAACTGGCTGCATGGTGCGGATCGCACATGATTTGATTAGCCCCAGATTGACCCTATACGCCACCCTGTTACACTATGCACCATAGGCTGGGGTTAATCACTCACAAGGATCCTTTTTATTCCCCGCATCATCCTCGATCCATCCCCCCCCCCCTCGCCCCCCCCCCGACTCCAACGCCGGTTTGTTCTCCGCCCCTCTATAGCTTCGGATTCTGCCTGATCTCCTTCTGCTTCTCTGGTTTTCCTCCTTTTCCTGGTTCTGCTTCTGCTTCTGCTCCTGCTGCACCATTAGTCCTATGGCAGGCACTTTATGTTGGGAAATTTGCAATCTTCCCATTTAATAAATTGACGCTCACCCCAGTAGATGGTTGGGGGTTTACGCTTTGAATATATTATCGGGGTACCTAAGCTTCTCCTGTCTTCCATAATACGATATCATGTTAGAGACTGAACACTCGGTGAGAGTTTCCTTCTCTCCAGATTTCACCGTTTTCTTTTCCTTTTTTTATTTCACTTTGTATCATATTTTTATTTCTCTTCTTTCTTTTTTTTATGGAGGAAAAATGGGAATTCTGATTCTCGCGCGTATGAAAAGAAGAGAAATCGAGCGAATCCGAATAATGATGATGAAAGGGAAGGAGGGTGAAATTCGTCGAAAACGGACATACGGATCTATGAATTGTCGTACAGTCAGTGGGGGTTAATTTGAGACAACGCGGATAAATGTAGTTAATATCTGGATGGAGGGGGACTTTCACATCCTGAGGGTCAGGCAGAAACCGTACTCGCTAAGGACCCTTATTCACGCATCTGTCAGGATCTCTTTCGTTCCCAGGAATTTTCCGAAGAAAAAGAAGACGAAAAAATAGAAAGAGGATAGAAATATATGAAGAAAAAGAAATCCACGTCCACCGGCTCTGGAAAAACAATTATCCCCCTAATTAATTGCTCAGTGAAATGGTGTTCGAATTTTAGTTTGTTACTGGCTATTTCAATCTCTGGTTTATTATTTTTTGTACTTTCATAATATTCGATTGCAAAATTTAGCTGCAAAATTCACCGCGTCTCGATAATCGACATCTTCAACACCCCTCTTCATAGTCTCGGGTCATTACCTACTTCAAACGTATTACTCATAACGTATTATACCAAATGAAACTATAAGTTCAAACTTACCGTTATTATACCCAAGCAGAAAACCACTCACGGATCATATTTCAAACAATTAAGGAGCCACTCCACCGAACCATAAATTACCGCGGGTCACGCAAATGGGTAATATCGAGTTTATGATCGCGTAACCGCGGCTTAAAATGTTTCATTTTTTTTTTCATTCGCGTGTATTTTTATTCTCCCATTGTTTTTCGAAAGAAAGAAAGAAAGGGGAAAAAAACACAATCATCGCGATTTATTAACAGTCCGTACGTTGCTCCGGCTACCCTTTTTTTTTTCTCGTCCTTCCGTATGTACATAAAATGATGATATCCTTTTTCGCGCAAGGGTGTTGCGACTGAGCATTGCTAAATTCGATGGGGTTCGGCTGCTGGCTGGTGTAATTCGATTAGTTGTTAGTCTTGTGGTGGGTTTTCTCTTGATAGTATCGCGCGTGGCATCGAAAAGAAGAAGAAGAAGAAGAAGAAGTAAAGAAGGGAAAAAAATAGAAGAAAATTAAGAACAAAAAAAAGAAGAAGGAAGGAGGAAAAGCCCATGAACCACCATTACGTTACCTTATCCCCTACTCGCGGTCGAGCAGCGCCCCAGCTGTTTCTCTACGCCAGCGTACCTTTCTCTACATATAGATAAAGGGGGTTGCAAGTGTTAGTGTTGGTGGTAACTGAGCTAACGGTTTTCCTTCGCTAAATTAAAGGAGTTAAATGAACGTAAGATGACCAAAGCTGCAGTGTGGGGGGATGAGTCGGACAAGCGCCTTGAGAAGAACCTGAACCCGGAACTATATCCAGGGATCTGGTTCGGAGGGTGGGGAAAAAGGGAAAAAGGGGGATGATGAAGGAAACTGGAGAAAGGAGTCCTGATTATATCAGAAATTGCGGTCCGCTTGAACCTCACCGCTTACGTATAGGTATATCCACACATATACACACACGAAATTTTCTCTACGTGTCTTCGAAAGTCCAAATCAGTTATTTTCTTCACCCCCTCTCGAATATATCGCGCCCGGTTGAAACCCGCAACCTTTGATGAAGAAGAACCTTCACTACCGCCGTTGCAGAAACTAAACCTCCCTGCGGTGGTTACGGGTAATACCAGTTTACTCGGTAAATCTTTGCCTTTCGAATGACGTTTGAACGCCGTTTTCAAGGTCGGTTGATTCTTTTAATCCGAAAACTTTCGCCGCCACCCCGACAGCCCGATGGCGGTATTCCGCAAGTTTATCCGCGTATGATTCTTCGCTCTTCTTTTTCCGTTTTCTTTTTTCGTTTTTCCTTTTTCTTTTCATTCGTTTGACGATAAATTCGCCGGCGGTCATCCATGCGGAGGTCAAAGTCTCGACTTTCGATGGTATTAGAAAAGAAGAAAAGTTTTCGAGGGAGTGACCGGAGTTTCTACATCGCATATAATACATATATCTATCCATATAGTACACATATAGATACGCGGGTCACGTCATATATCGTTGGAAAAGGACGGAGGTATGATACGGCGCGAGTATATCCCGGTCCCGGTCCCGGTCCCGTATTGGAGAGATCATCCATTCTGGCCACAAGATGGCCGACGTATACGCCGCTCTGCAACGGTACCAACGCCAACGTAGCAAGATTTGTTGCCATAAACAAGATTGCCTCGCGCTAATGAAAAAACATTACCGCCGCAATATTGCGCATCCCCGTATAATACGCCGTACTCCCCCTTCTTTTTTTCGTACCCCCTTCCTCCCACCCTATCGTATAATCCTCCCCCCTTACCCGATAGACTGGTACGACGACTAGTTATTTTCTTCCCCTTTCTCTCTCGCCAATTTTTTTCCTTTTTTTCCGTTTTTTTCTTTTACCGTCTATCTGCACACCTCCTTTTCTTTTCTATTATCACGGCATCACGCTGCAGGCGTTTCTGATAGAAACGAAAATAATAATTAGACATAAAAGCTTTTATGAGACGATAAAGTTTTATGGTAATAAAAATAGAAAAAATTATTTGCTCGGGATTGAAATTGCCGCAATACTAGTTTTTATCCTCACTGCGAGCGATAAAATTGTTTTTCTCATATCATCGTTTCCGGTAATCGGTAAATTTCCTGCGAAAAGAATGAAAATCTGACGAAGTTTCGACGGATTTCTAGTCAGGATTACTCGGTGCAGATTTCATAGGTAATTCGACGAAAGAATGGAGAAGAAGAATGAAGTCGGGAGATGGTCAGATGATGAGCAAAAAGTAATTAGTAATTTGTATATTATTTGGTACATTTAATGATAAGAATGAATTTTGACAAAAACGCGTCTTTCTTCGAATGGTCAAGCAAGCAATAGCGGCAGCAGCAGCAGCAGCAGCCGGAGAAACGACTAAACCGGACGACGTCTCCTGGCGCAGGCGCTTGCCAACGTATTGACGCGCGCTGGTCACCCGGAGAAAACTACCCTCTCTGACCAACGACGTTCCCCTATTCCAGGACGACCACCATACCCATAGGGGGATGGTCATCGGGTGTTGCTCGGTGCTTCGGAGAACCTCGGAGCAGTGTGTCTTACGGAATGCCCATGATGCCTTCCCATCCCTTAAAACCCCCAGCCTACCACCCCCGACGTTTTCACCCCCCCGCCCCCCCCCCCCTTTCTCCTCCATCCCACAACTCTCGAGAAATCCCAATCCCTCTTCACTCTTCTCCTCTTCTCTTCTCTCCTCTCCTCTCTCTTCTCATTCTATCTTTGGGCGCACGACGTGGTCACCCTACCTCGGTCACACGCCCGTGACAAGTACAAGGCGGCCATCCAATAACCCGCAGCCACCTCTTCGCCCCCTTAAAACCTACCCTTTCCAAAAACTCCCCCTTTAACCACCCCCTACCCATACCCGTCTTTGGGAGGGACGAGTTATTGAGGCTCCTATGGAATTAGGAGGAGGTTCTGCAGAGAGGTTATACCGTGCCGGACACCCATACCAATGTTGGAAGAAGACGCGGCTGAAGCAGCGGACTCTCTACTACTCTCTTTGTCCTGGAAACGGCGAGGTTATGACCGGGGGATTTTGGGGGAGGGGGGTGGGAAGGGGAGGAAGGGGGAAGAGTGAAGTATATAGACAAGGGATAACGGTCCTCTGGAAATAGCCGTGGAAGATCGCTTTTGATTAATTAATACAGTCTCCGTAGACCTGGACATCACAGTGATGGTGGACTGGTCATTGGAATTGACTCTGCTGGACTAAACTCTGAAATTGTATTTGACGCAATACCACTTGACCAAAACTCTCGTATACTCGCAAACGACCATCTTCAATTTCCATACAATCCCATCTTCCGAAACACTCGTCATCCGAACATTTCCAACCAAAAATTCACACCCCTTCGAAGTAACTTTATTTACCCCAACGATCGTTCCATGTAATTAAACAAACTCAAAACACGCATCGAAATATATTCAAAGAAATCGTACTTAGGATCTACAACCCCACGTGCAAAATGGTGAGGAAAAAATGTTTCATAGATTTTAAAGTGAATGACAAAAAACTGGAAGACCAGTGGAAAGAAAGTGGAGAAGTTTGAGTTGTTTTTTTCCAACTTTTCTTCAGGCCCTGTAGTAGGAGGTTGTCGTTCGGATCAGTTCTAGTTTCCTCGAGAGGTTCACGCATATCACGTACGCAACGGGCATCCCCGTATGGCGCGCGGTGGCCGGTCCAGTGGCCGCGGCTGTGGCCAGCGACTGGGGGTGGTGGCGATTGGAGGTCCGTAGAGGGTACCCAGGCGTTGATCAATACGTGAAGATAGAATCCGATGCTGCCCATCCGGGCGCCCAACTACCCCCTCACGTTTCCCTCCCCTTTTCACCCTCCACTCTCATCCCTCTTTCATCCAACTACCGAGCTGTAGTGTGTGTATAACCTATTCTCGCACTATAGTGTGTTATGAACAATGTGAAAATGTGCGTTTTTTGTCGATCGAAGTGTTGAGAAGTCGGATGAGAACTGAAATATTTTCATTTTCAGATTATCGAATCCTGAAGGTGCCAGAAGTAATCGTTTTTACTTCTAACATTTTTTTTATCAGGAATCGTCGGGTTTCCCAGTCATTTTTCCACAATTCATCTCTGACAAGAGTCGATAGAAATTCTCGTCGAACGTTATGACGTATCGGTTCAACCGCGCGGTCCGATGACTGAGTCGTGAAAAGGGTGATGAAAATTTTCTCAAATTACATTTTACCCCAGTACCCATAAATGTGCAGACGACCATATTGCCCGCGCAGTGCAGTGCAGGGTTGCCCTTTTCTCTCTTTTTCTTTTGTCTCGTTTTCTCTTTCAACCCTGCAGCTCGTTTGATTTCATTTTATTATTACATCGTTTCGTTCCTTCCATCGCTTCCTTTTTTTTTTTCCGAAGCAATTCTGTATCCTCTCAGTTTTTCCAGGACAGGAAAAAAAAAAAAAGAAGAACTGAAAAACCGAAGAAACTGTTCTTCCCGATAATTCTTTCTTTTTTTTTGTCTCAGCTATTATATTCTCCCGACAAATTTTAGTTAATATTCGAGATAAAGTTCGTCTGCAGGAAGACGAGATGACGCAAGATGCAGTACATGGGGGTGGTCGGGGGTGAGTTAGCTTTATGTTAATCTTGGGCGTCGGCTGCGTCGCGGCGGCTGACAACAATGCCGTCGATCTTAATATCGCTTGGTGACGCAGTAAATGTTACTCCTACTCCTCCTCTAGCTGAAACGGGATTCGGTTATATACACACAAGGTGTACACGCACATATGTATATCTGTATATGTATAATGTATATGCATATTATATACACATCTACGATACACATGACAAGTTCTTCACACATACGATAAATACACTGCAGGGTGCGGCAAATACATATGTACGCATCAGACTGTACATATACATATCATATGTAGAATACGTACATGCTTTGTACACATATACATATGTACATATAGACGATCTGGTTTACGATGGTCTGGTGTACCTCGTATATCGAGGATATGCATATATGGTGGTGTTGGATGGTGGTTTTGGTTTTGGTTCTGGTGATGCAAGGGGTAGCATGTATATAGTTAGTATGTATAGTAAATAGGGGGTGAGTAGGATGAGGATGAGGATGAGAATGAGGATGTGAGGATGGTAAAAGGGGGTGGTAAAGGCGAGAGGAAGAGACGCGGGTGAATCTGTGGCTGAGGGATGGAAGGAGTGGTGGATAGATGAAGGGGTTGAAGGGGGTTAGGGGGCAATCAATATAGCCCTCAACGCAAACACGGAGCCACTGTTGTACTAACATCAAATAGGCGGATTGCTACCGTTCATCGGTTTTGCGCTTGTATGTATATCTATAATGTATATAGTCATGTATACCCTACCGGACTATATACGAGATCCGATGAAATATAGATCTATGTACGGAATTTATATATACATGCATATCCATATACATACATAGCTATACATACATACTCTTTTACATGCACCAAAAAAAAACACCTACATATTTTATGCACCAAACTAATCAAAACTCCTCGCACACATACCTATACATATAGCTACAGAAACAGCATCGAAGAGAAAGAGAGAAAACAAAACTTCTTGGCCGTAAAAATTCAAACCCTTTTTTTTACTTCGAAGAATTTCACTAAACCAGTAGACACTTTTTGCGAAATAATTTATACAGCGTCTCTTTATTCGATACATAAATAAATTCTTCAATTTTTAAGGGGGAATTTTTTTCATTTACGTTACACAGCGTATCCTTCGATCATTTAGTTCGGACAATGTGAAAAAGTCTTTTTTATCTGTACGTTTCTTTTTTCTTGGATTTTTTTTTTTTTTTTTCGTTGAAACTCGATAAATTTTACGAGGCTAAGAGCGCTATGCAGAGACAAGGTGTGTAGCTGCTACGGGTAAGTCCGGCTACAACTGCGGGCTGAAATTTTACCCATGGGATTTTTCAAAGAAAGGAGAACTCGGGAGAACCGCGCTGGAGAGGAAAGAGAAACAACGAAAAAATAAAGAAAATAAAAGTAAAAGCAGAATCAGAAAGAAAAAGGGAAATAGAAGGGAATAAAGAAAGAAAAAGGGAAAGAGTGAAATAAAAGAAAAGCTCGAAAGCTATCGGTGGGCAGAATTGTTTGGAAATTCTATGAAACAGTGATATAAAACCCGAGTAGAAGTGAATCAGAATTTTCAATATCCACGTCCAGTTTTAGACGAAAGAAACAAAAAAAACCCACAAAAAAGCCAACAAGAAATAAAAAAAAAGCAGATACAAATAATCAGAAGAGAGGGGTGGAATGTGAAGTAAAAGAGAAAGTAGAAAAAGTAAAAAAACTGAAGAAAAGCTGCAGCGGGCGGTGTTTTATTATAAATTACTTTTACAAATTATGCATACCTACTTCGGCATCGTACAAGGAAGTAGGAGGGGGTGAGGTGAAGGAAAAAGAAGAAAAAAAAGGAGGGGGGCGTTGGTTTTCTTAGGGGTGGTAAAACGAAGCTACCCTCCTTCATTCGTAAATTTTTTTCTTTCTTCATCTCTTTCTACTTTCCTTTCTATCTTTCTTGCGGAATAATGTATAATTTTACGGCCGGGAACAATAGCAGCGAAGAAATAAATTATGCAAGATTACAAAAAAAAAAAACAGAAGAAAAAAAAACAAGTAAAGAAAAGAAAAGAGAATAAAAGGAAGAGGTAAAAAAAGAGATGATCGAAGAAGAGGACGGAAAAATAACGGTTGGAAAAAGAAGGATAGAAGAAAAAAGGAACGCCGAGAACACGAAGAGGATAAAATGTAAAGGGAGAAAATCGTGGAGGGTGGAGAGAAAAAAAAAAAAAAAAATAGGGGGGACCGAGGGGTGTAACCATTTTATATTATCCGAGACCAACGCCGGCATAATTACCCGCCCCTCAAAGACAACCGCCTCGACAACTTCAGCAGCCGCCGCCGTGTATACCAGTTGGAGTAAAAATAAGGGAAGCAAAATTAAAAAACAGAAAAAAAAAAAAGGAGAAAGGAGAAAGAATGAATAAAATAAGATAAAATAAAATGAAATAAAAGAAAGATAAGATCGAAGGAAAAAGGAGAAGACGAACGGTTGGGGGAGGAGAGAGAGATTTTCTTCTGCTTCAGTTTCGTTATGAGATCCGGAGGACTCGCCGACTCGAGCTCTTCTTTGCTTGGAACAACTCAACGTTCGCAGACTCTCGTGGCTCGCAGATTTCCCCAATGTAAACATTTCCGCTGCTTCGCCACTTCAACCAATTCGTTGTAACACGAACCACCACCACCACCACCACCACTAACATCGCCCGGAAAAATCCCCATCAGACTCTAACTCGCCCTCAATTTTTACAAGCCACTTATTTTACCAGACCACAGTGACCGTCATTTACCATCGAAATTTTTGGGAACGAAAAATGACGAGTTAAACAAAAAAATCACACCAATCATCGAGTAATGTAGATAAATTCGTCCCCTCTCTGGTAAATAATTTTTTTACTCCTCTTCGATTCTTTAAAAATTAATTGCGATTGTTTGAGAACTCCTCAGATCTCATCGATCTATAGATTCTGATGCAGAAGAAAAAAGATACTTAGCTCAGATGTGTCGAGGTTGAGAAAAGTTTATTAAGTTTTTTGGGAAAGTAATTTTTTTCAATTAATAATGTGTTTTTTTTTTCGATCAAATTGAGAATCACTGTCTGAGTAAAAATAATTTTCCTTTCAGACACGAAAACGACAAAGGTTATATCGATAGAACGGGGGTCTCGTGTAAAACGGACGGACGGGGAATAAAATAAGAGGAGTGATGCTAATTCCGATTGGAAAGGAACAACCACTTCCCTCTTAATTCATAAAAAATACTCCCGATTCCTCGGTTCTCGACAGAGCGCAAAGAAACGGCGATAAAGAGATGCGGCCTAATAACCTCTTTCTCTCTCTCTCATTTTCTTCTCTTTTCATTCTTTACACTCTCTCTCACCCTTCTTACAAATTTTCCCATCGTGATTTTGATCCCTTGTGCCTAATTCTTCTCGACATCAAAATCTCACCCTGCGGTATATATTGACGATTGCTCTTCGATATTATTCACAGTTCAACGACTTACGCCTCTAGCTAAATTAAACATTTACATTCTTACACGCGTAACCGACTGAGAACAGAAAGAAAAAAAGTATAAGGTCGTTCAAGGTGTTCGAAAATCTTTTCTCTTTTCTTCCTTCATAAAAGTCATGAGATTTCATTTATTTCGATTCTTAAGACGAGGAAACGAATCATGCTGATGATGAAGACAAAACTGAAAAAAATAAGTAAAAGAAACCTGTGGAAGCTGAAGACAAAGTTTGAAGTTTTGAATTTCCTTTTCAACAATAGCGAAACCGGATATCGTTACGCGTAGTAATTTGGAGTATCGTATTATGACGGTTTGAAAATGATAGCGAGAGAGGTAAAATTTAGTTTTCCTAGGTGTGTTGGTAGAGGTGATGAGGCGATGTGCTTTTGTTCGTACCTATGTACAAGTATATTATAATGTGGAGGGTGAACACGATTCTCGAATGAAGACGCGACATAAACGTCGTCGTCTTCGTAGCTGAGAGAGGGAGAGAGTTTTGTCGTTGATAAAGGCGGTTGCAGTACGAAAGGATGAGAGTCTTTGGCCAGATAGGTTGGGGGTAGCTAGGTCGCGTCGGAAGATGTTAATGAGACCGGAGGGTTGGCATTCCTGGCGGCATCCAAGACTCCCAAAGATTCCTTACACCCCTAACGTCGCACGGGACACCAAACTCCTAAAATCTCAGCATCACCGACACGAACATCCTGTAAGGAAAGTGCTGAAAATCATCCACACACCTCGAAATCAAAAATTTTCCCACCCCCAATTTTCAACAAATTTTTCCTTTCATTTTCATCCCTATCGAACGGTTATAAATTTCTGAAAATTCCCAACCGTCCGCATCCTCAAAAATTCTAGTATTTTTTTTTTCTCCTTTTTCGCAGTTATCCGAAATTCATCTACAGTCGTATTAACTCCCTATAACTTGAAAAATTCAAAATGGAGGCGTTTCCCAATATTTTTTTAGGGTCAGTCTTGGGTTCGAGGGGGGGTAGGGGAGGTCGGTGGTAAAATATGACCGTGGTGGTGTTTCGGTCCGAAGTTAGGAGGAAAAGGAAAGGGAATACGTAAGGGTCGGGGTGGAGCAAATCCTAAAGGGGGCGAGGCGTCCTGCACTAGAACGTCGAGGCATGTTGCGTGGATATGATATCGTCGGAGTTTTTCGACCAATCAGATTTCACCTCAAGAAAATACCCCTGCAACCTCGACGCCCAGATATACATTATATAATATATATATGTCTATATTTTTCACCCCCAAAAATATGATAATTCCGCACGTCGTATATTTTTTTTTCATCTCAGAACGCGGAAGATCAGATTCTTATTTCTTTTTTTTCTACATCCCCTGTACGAAATCGTTGATCGTGTGCAGTTGATGAAAAAGAAAATGAAAAATTAATAAGTAATTAGAAATTGAAAATTGAAAGTAAATTCCGAGTGATTTGCAGATCCAAAATTATACAAACCAGCTGCACATGGATACCAACATTTATTCAACGTACATATACACATCTGTATAATTTTATCCTGAAGGAGAGGAGTTTAAGAAAATTGCGGACGTCAGACGCAGGTGTACAAGAAGAAGAAGAAAAGGTGGGAAGGGGGTGGAGGTCGCTTAAGACAATTCAGCGCAGGTGGTTGGGGGTTGTGTTCTATACATAGGTATATACATCTGGCGGTATACTTGGGAAGGCAACGAGCGGGGGTTTTAGGGGTAGGAGAACTGCTGTCAGAAGCACACTAGCCCGTTACTTCTGTCCCGGTGGATTCAACTCTCGCTCCATCGGATGATCTTCCGTCACCGTTCGTTTGTCCCTCGATCCGCGTGCAGCTTCCTTCATTCCTTATATACCATCTCCCCATCGCCGTACTCGGGACTCATTTTATTTTTCAGTTAATCTTTCTTTTTTTTTTTTTCTTTTTTTTCATTCCCTTTTCATCTTGCTTTTTCTTCAATTTCGTACACACAATTTTCGTGAACCAACAATAAAATTCGTTCGATACGTAATTATATTCGATGCGATTTATACTAATTTTTTGTTTTCTCGTGAAAAAATATTTCTTCTGCGGATTTTGAAACGTCAGCTTATATACCGCGGAAGGTAAAGAGATGCTCGTACAATCTGACGAGGATTTTTTTATTTTTTTCACCAACCCTGATATCGCTCGTTGACTTTCGACTATTCGTTTCCACCCCTTAAGTTTTCTCATACGAGTTTCATCGTTTCGGTAAACCCGCACGCGTACTTCTTTTTTCTTTTACTTTTTCGTTCTTCTTCGTTTTTCTCTTTTTTCTCAACCTCCACTTTATACTACTCCCTGTCTTTTCTATTGCCTAAAATCCAGAAGCAAAGGAAACAAGAAGAAGAAAAAATAAAGGGCACCCGTGATGATGGCCTATGAAACAAAATTACTCTCTATAACCAAAAAACCCGAAAGCGTATAGCCTAAACTTTAGGAGAAACTTTATGATCAAAGAGTATGTATGGTATGAGGTAATAAGGGGGAGGATATCACGAATTCTTGATCGTTTTTCGCTCGAAAGAAAATCTGGGGAAAACGTGAAATTTCAAGAAACAAAAGAGCTGCAGAGTTAGCGAAAAGGAAACTTGATAAAACATACCTATATACCCTATAGATCGTTTCCTTTTTCGATTCCTTGGGTACTTTCTTTTTCCTTTTCTTTTTTTTCTTCTTTTTTTCGAAAGCCTATTTATTTATTTATTTATTTCATTAATTCGCCGAATTGCAACGATCCATGTGAATTGTTTAGACTTTTATGTCGACGTACGTATACCATATATACGTACTAAAAAAAATACACGTTGAAATGGCGTCGTTTTTTTTTTCCATTTTTGAGTGCAGCAACGGTATAATATCAGGCGTGCAGGGATAGAAAATCGCGTTTCGCTTTCACCCCTCTAAAGAACGTTTTATATATACGTACGTAGAATATATATGTTGTGTAGGGGTGGGTTATATAGGGATCGAGAGAATCGCGGAAATCAAACTGCAATTCCCATTTTTATTTCCTTCCGCGTCGATATCGCGGGACGGGGAATGGTGTTTTTTTCAAACGGTTTGTGGCCATTCCATTTTAATCTATAGAAAGGATATACATAGGACGTATATATTTATATACATATACACATAGAGATATATGTACGTATAATATATATGTGTATAAAGAGACCGAGAGATTGAGGTTCCGCGGTGGCTTTTCACCATACCTATATGTATACGTATACGCATGTATTTACTGTATAGTAATTCACGTATCTATATGGACACGTTTTAAAGAGTATATCAAAGTTACACATCAGCTGTACCAAGCGTCGTGTTTGTTTTCGTTTTTTTTCCTCTCTCTCTCTTTTTATAATTCACAAATCGACACTCATTTTCATTTAATTTTCGCAATTTGAAAAACCAATAAAAAAGAGGATGGTCCGTTGAAGAATATGCATCAAGTTTCAAGTTTTTTGGGACCAATTCGTTTGATTGATTAATATTGGCCTGAAATATCATCGATAATCAGGAGAAATATAATTACTGTTCGAAGAGTCGATCGAAATATTGTGTTGTAAAATTTTTCTTCAGAAATTCAACGATGCTAATTTCTTTTTCTTTATCCAAATCAAGCACAAACGAAAAATCATTTTTTTCTCTATCTGGATATAAATTTTATCAAAAAAAAAAGAAAATTTTTCCGAGAGTATAAATATACACGGCGCAGTATATTTGATTATATTTGAGAGGCCGATATAAATGGGCGTAGGATATATGTATATAAATGTATATTATAAAATCCTATATATACATAGGAGTCTGCTTGAACCAGCAGCATAAGGTATAAGGTACACAGAGCGCACCTTAATGTCGCATAAATCTCCCACAGGAAAATTACACCAATGCGAGATAGAGGGCGGCTTGGAGGGAGAGGTGGTGGGAAAACGAAGGTAGGAGAGAATCGGGGGTAGTAGCAAAGCTTCGAGATCGGCGGTGTGTCGGGGGGCTGGGGGTTTGCGCGTATATTTCGAGCCGCCACCACCACCACCACCACCACCCCCATATACCTCCCCTTCGGGCTATCGCTATCCTCCACATCCCCGATTCTCCATCTCTCTCTCTCTATCATTTTCTATCTTTCTCTTTCTCTTTCGCGGCCTTTCCCAACGGCAGCAAGAGCAGCAGTAGCAGCAGCAGCAGCAGCAGCTTTCCCCACTTCAGAAGAAAAGCACTTTCATAAATCTGCTGGCAGATATATGTGCGCACAATTTCCGAGATCCGGCCATTAAAGAGCCGCTCTTCGGCTGCTGCTGCTGCTGCTGCTGCTTCTGGTGCACCCCCTTCGTCCTCTCCTTTCTCTCTCTCTCTCTCTCTCTCTCGTTGAGCAAAACCAGCAGCAGCAGCAGCAAGCACACCTATACACCGTATAGTCTCCGTTTTCCACCCCCCAATTTCTAACCGACTCCCTTTCCCTCTACTTCACCTTTTGCCTCGACTGCCACACCGCCACAACGCCGCAATCTCCGAGGTCGCGCGGCCGCGGGCGCAACGGGAAAGAGAAAGAAGGGAAAAAGGGAGAAGGAAGGAAGGAAGGGGATGGTTTTCCACGCTAAAGCGGTAACGCAGAAACCCCCCCATCCCCCATCCCCGTCGCCCCCCTTGTGCAAAAGTAATTCTCTTCAACATCAGGTATATACCATATATATATGTATAGTATAAAGGTATGTATCGCAGCGTATATGTATAAAGCGTGGTTATATCTTGATCTTCCCCCCTCAGATGCTATGAAGAATAACGGCACCCACCCGCCCGACCAGCAATGCCAAACTCTTGCGCTCCAGGAAAAGCGGCATCAAGTTATATTCCCCACGCCACACCCCCCAACCCCCAACCCTCGGTAAGCTCTTTTGCCATTTCTTCTGCAGTAGCAACAGAAACAGAAACAGAAACAGAAACAGAAACAGGAACTGAAAACTCGCCGCGCGCGTTTAGATAACGCGATCCCAAATGCTCTTCATCCTACTCGCCCCCTTTTCTTGGTCTTTTTCTTCATCTTCTTCCTCCCCCATACAACCGTCTTTTGGTTGGAAGAGAAACGAGCGAAAAACGGGGGGGACAGAGAGACCCCGCTATCCGAAAACTTAAGACTTTCTCACTTTTGACTTCTTTTTTTCTTTCCTTTTTTTTTTCGCCCTTCTCACTCTGTTTTTTCTTTTTTCTTTTTTTACGTAACTTTGAAACAGCGATGATACCAACAGCTGTCGTACATTACTCGGTGGTATACGCGCGCCGTAGGTATATACTGCAGCCAAAAGTCACGAGGGTTTTGCTGCTGGAAAAATTTTCCACGTGTCGATGTCCTTTTTAAAGGGATGCAGGGAATATATCGCAGGTTGTTGGTTGTTTTTTTTTTTTGGCTCACCGCGATAACACGTTGTAAACAGTTTACTTTTAAAATGGCCTTCCCCCCATTTTCAAACCACCTCCACCCCCGCCCCATACTCACTCGTTTTCATTTCCACTATCGTCTGCACACCTCTCGCAGGTATCACCTTACACACCATATATACATATATATATATGTATATGTTCTCAGATAGGGGTGAGTTAGGACTGCGCCGTTGGTAACCGTATGGGTTCCTACAATACTATATATCCTCAACGGAATGGGCATCGTGCGACGTAGCGGATCGTTTTTCAAGAATTTATATCCCGTTTTATACATTATACCAAAAGAGAAACCCCTTTCTCCTTTTTTTTTTGCCTCTGCTCCAACCCCATCTACGATTTTATTTATTTTTTAGTTTGTTTCGTATGAAATTTTCTTTTATCTTTCCCACCCCTCCCGCATCCATTCGCTCGTGCGCGGACGTAAGTTTTTTCATTTCAGCTGTGGAATATTTTTCTATAAGATGTTGAAAAAAATCATCCCTTAAACACTTTGGATGTGATTTTATTTGATATTTTCTGTGATGTAA
Organism: Athalia cordata; assembly: GCA_963932425.1. NCBI lineage: Eukaryota > Metazoa > Arthropoda > Insecta > Hymenoptera > Athaliidae > Athalia > Athalia cordata. The sequence goes on from OZ010627.1 coordinate 8,201,522, forward strand.
AGTTTTCGAAGACGACGACCTCGATATTGACGAAAGTTGAAGGTCTCGAAACAATGATGGATAATTAATATTATAAATACTTCCAGCTAGCTTTTCCACCCCCCCCTTTTCTTCTCCCTTTTACTCCGTTCCTCCCTCATCAAGCCCAGCAGACTTATTCAATTGAAGATTAATGCTTTGGGGGCTCATTTTATACGAACTAAATTACTCCGGTCCTTAGCGGCGGTAATATAGGGTTGCCTCGTTGTATCGCAACCCGCGGAGTTCTTCCCTCTCGCGTTTTCCACCAAAAATTTTCATCCCCCATCCTGCGTAAAATGAAGGGGAGTGAGTGAGTGAGTGAGGAAACGAAGGTGGTATAAAGGTGAGATGGAGAGATGGAAATTCTACTATTATTATCACTATAGTGTGTTGGTACAATTTATATATATATAGGTATATAATGTACGATGAATTTGTGTGTGTGTGAGGAGAGAGAGAGAATGAGAGAAGGGTGCGTTACAGATGGCCGGCTTAACTGCGGCATATTATACGAATTAATTGCCCTCCCCAACCTGAGACGGACATATTATTTATCTTCCTCCCTTATAGCCTCGGTTGCAGCAACAGCAACAGCAGCAGCAGCAACTCTCTAGCAATGGGTTCTCTCGTTAGATACGGAACTCTGCTTTCCCCCCTCGTTTTCCCTCCGTCCGGGCGTAGCGTATAACGTTTTCAACCCCCTTATATCCGTACGAAACTAAACCGACCACCGGCCACCCCTTTGTGCGGCCGTCCTCAACGACCATCGTTTATCTATCTTTCTATCCCGCGAGACGCGTTTGACTCGGACAACGAAAAAGATCACGCAGATCATACAGGGATGAAGAAAACTGGATATTAATCTTTTTCAACATTCGACACATTCCTGATCAAAGACAATCGACGAAAATCGGCAATCATCTTATCTCAGGGGTTGAGAAAAGCTCGATCTCACATTTTTTTTTTCCAAATAGTTCTGCAGGCTACTCCGAAAACTGAATAACAAGAAAAAAAAAGAAGAAAGCAATTGATTCAAACGCTGCCTACTTTGTTGTGAAAAAAATTTCTGTCCAGACAAAAAATAGAAAGGGACGCGGTGGATGGAAAGTCAACCCTTATTTTTTGAAACGCTCTGAATTTTTTTCCCCTTCAATCGAGTTGAAAGTTCTGTTACACCAGAGTCGAGGTTTATATAGAATGTTGAAATGATCAATCGCATAGGTAAATAATATGATATATTTTGAGAATGTATAAGATGGGTATGTTTTTTCTAACGGTGTTAGAAAATTCACCTGCTCAATCCCGCGTGTGTGTTTGTGTAGGTGGTTTACCTATAGTTATATTCTATACGTAGTACGTATGAAAGTGAGGAAGGGGAAACATCCCCTCCAACGTGAATAAATCTAGCACATACATATAACGTGTACCTTCTTCTCTTCTCTTCTCTTCTCTTCTCTTCTCTTCTCTTCTCTTCTCCGGCGGCGCGGCGAGGTACATCATTCCCTTACTCTTGTAGAATGGTAGAAGTGAGAAGGGTGGTTTTTGTACGGGGGGAGGGGTGAAAATATCTGCTGCTGCCGCTGCTCCTGCTGCTGCGGCTACGTGGATATATAGAAGCGTAGGTTACTCGAGGGGGGTTTTCCACGGGGTTCCAGGGGTTGAAGCAGAAGCAGAAGCAGAAGCAGAGCGGTGGTGAATTCAGCCCCGCCCGTCATAATCCTCGGCGCCAATCCCGCGGCCGGGTTTTATTAGATCCATAAATCCATCATATCCATTGTGGGACGCGGATCCGCGAGCGCCCATTGGTCGCGCTTATGACCCACCCATAAAAACCACCCTGTTTTCTACCTATATCTGTATACTATATGTGCATTATATTCGACCCATAGAAAACCCTCTTTATAGAGGCTGGAGGGTTACTGGCTGGGCTGACGCAATGCGGACCTTTCTTCACCCCGCCTTAGATATTAATATTGAATTTTTCTACCTCAGGAAAACCGGGAACTAGTATCAACCCCTAACTCCTTGAGATACTCAAAACGTTTCACTTCGTTATCCCACTTGGGAGATACGCTGCCAAAAAAATCGAATCGCTACGTAAAATATGCGAACGTATTTCTTTTCTAACAAACGGGTAGATTTTTATTTGTTAGATCTTACCCTCGTCTGCAGTTTTTGAGGGACGTATTTTTGAAAATTAGTTTTTTCATTTTTTTCTCTTTGGAAAAATGATTGAGAAAAGGATTTGAGGATTCTTCGGTGGTATACATGTGAGACGGTGAAAGTCCTGGACAGCCCGGTTTTCCCTCTTTATCCCTGAGCTTCACCGCCTTTCCCCTTTTCATCCCCTCGCTCGCGTATTCCTCTTGAGTATATATACGATGGGTGTATATATACATACAGATCCTCCCCGGGGTTGAGAGGGTACCGGGACTGGCTGGACCCCCGGAGAAACTGGAAGACCATCGGCTCCTTGACGGACGTGGGGATCAATATCTGCCAATACCATATACCATAGCAATACCATACCCAACCTATACAAGTTAGAACCCATTTCTACTACCAATGAAAGTTTGCAGGCACAAGCAAAGGACGTTACGTGTAGGTATACGAAGGTTTTTCCACCCACAAAACCCACCCCCCTATATAGTCGGTATAGCATCTATATACGTGTATCGCGTTATATTGCTATGGCCATTCTTTTCTCCCACAATTTTACCCCCTCCGTTTTTTTTCCCTCCCCCTACCCTCCTTTTCTATCGTTCCCGTTTTCATCCCTGGACCACCCGTTCCTCCTTCAGCCTTCGTTCCCCGGGTCCTCTATTGGCCATAAAATACCTTACCCCGTAAAAGGTGAAATTTAGTAGTGAGAAGAACCGGCGGAAAACGCCTGTACAACCCACACCCACTTTTCTCATCCATGGGGATATCCGAGGGAACGGCTGTACAATAAAATTATATACAACGAAATTGTGATCAATAATTCTTTCCCATATCGAACGTGTTGTAGCGTTTTTCTGTTTTTATTTTGGATACCTTGGAAGCTATTTTACATCGTAAATTTGAATTTGAAGATAGCAAGTCCTTCGAAATTTCGTGGTTGAATTTCAGAGCGTTTCCTATTCGTTGGTTCCGCATCCACCTATCTTCCAGTTTTCCCCTTTTATGTGTATATAGATGATAATATGAACGTGTATGAATATCTTGGAGTAGCTCGGGGAGTTCTTTTTTTTTCTTCTTCTTCTTCTTCTTTTTATGAATATGATAACACGATGTGCTTTTCCCATTGGCTAGAATAAACGGACCAATGGTAAAGCTGCGCGATATAACTCCTCGGTGATATGACGTTATGATATCGCTCGAGTTGGTTGCTTATTATTGGTCGCTGTCCCTTCTCGACCCCCTCGCGGTTTCATCCCCTCTTCTTGTTACTTTCCCCGCTATATTCCTCCCTCCCTCCCGCCCTCCCTTCGTTTCTTCCTTCCTTCCCCAACTTTTCCCCCTTTCTAGGTACCCCACAGTCGCACTGCCGCCGCCGCCGCGACGCTTGTATTCCGCACCCTCGCAACGCACATACCTTTACACCCGCATGTATATATCTAGACGTCTGTAGGGGTAGTAGTGGCATTAGTAGTTGTAGTGGTGGCGGTGGTGATGGTGCTCCCGCGTTCCCTGCGCGTCTCCCTTTTCATCCCCCAGCTCCTTCTCTTCCTCCTCCTCCTCCTCCTCCTCCTCGTCCTCGTCCTCTTCGCTCTCTTCCACCCCCTCAGGACGCCAAATTATGAGGATCAATACGCGAGGAGGCTTCGCGACTGGCGCCGACGCCATTCGCCTTCTGAATGGCCGTGAGGACGGACCGCGTGAACAGACAGACGCGACCTGCAGCACCTATAACCCTGTACCCCTACAGATACACTTATATCCATGTACAGATATATTCCAACTGAAGTTAACAATTTGCTTCTTTTTTTTTGCACCTCAAATTCCAAATTTTCGATATCAACGACTGAAAGTATTCCAAGTTTTCTTTATTTTTCGCAATAAAAGTTTTGCAGTTCAATAAACATCAGTTTTTCTCTTTTTGATCACGATTTTCATCTCGAGTAAAAAAAGCACAATCAATTGTTGAAATATCGTCGAAAAAAAGCCAAGCAAAAAAAAAAGGAACGGGAAGATTCTGATGTTCGTTGAACTTCATCACACTTTCTCGAAAATCTTTCCCAATTAAATTTTTCTATCGAAAATACTAGAAACTTCCACGAATATTACAATCTCTCCTTTTATGGTGTTTGTTTTTTTTGTTCTTTTCTGCTTTCTTTTTTGACCCAGAGATTGCTAACGAGATAATTGGGATCGGAAATTGTTTGACGCGCGACCGGAAGCGCAAATGTCACCCTCTTGGGAACACGATCTCTTTGCGTCCGTTCAACCCCTTGTAGAAAAATCAGCGGTCAGTATATAATCCCTACTTTTTCTTTCAACCCTTTATCCAAATCTAATTTTCATCTACTCGTTCGTTATCGATTTAATTGTTTCATTCGATTTTTTGTTCTTCTTCTCGTAAATCATAATTAAATCAAAACGAAAACATTTTTTTACACCACGCTATACTAGGATATTTCTTTCTTTTCGAATCTCGGAACGTTTCTTGAACCTCCGGAGGGCAAAACTCTGAGTGTTCTACAGGGGTACGAGGGGTGGGGGGGAAATGATCGAGAGCGGCGGTCCTGAGGGTCGTAGAGGAGGAGAAGGGTCCAGATCCGCGGGATGTGTCCGAAAAAAGTATATAATACATATAATACTACATACTTTATAGCACTTTATATCTATATACATAAAATACACTTCGTACGTAGATATACACAGACCATATAGATATATATTATATACATGTACATATGTATATAGAAAGAGAGAATGAATTTTTTATCGGTAAAAACTCCATTAGAGAGAAACGCCGGTGTTTGTTATTGGTCATCCTCGAAAGACGGTGTATATATGTATGTATAAGCCGAGAGAAACTGGAGGGTGGGAGATTTGGGGGCGGGGGGGGAGGGGGGAGATGTGTCCGGTGCAGCGGTGTCCATTGATCCGAAGAGATACAGAATCCTCCGACTTCTTTCCTCTTTTACGTTTCCCCACCACCTTCTCGCCCCATTTTTCCAACCGCCCTGGTCACCATCCCCTGGGGATCTTCTCTCTCTCCCCGATTTCTCCCGGTTTTCTCCTCATCTTTCGCTACAGCAGACCCACAAACTCCTCGCTCTCTCTTTCTCTCTCCGTTTCTCTCTCTCTCTCTCTCCTCACTGCCATATACGCACCCTTGGCATGGCATCTACAATGTCCTCTCTCGCGAACGTCTCAAAGAAATCAATTACCCCGGCAACACAAAATCCTCCAACTCCTACCCCCCACACCCTACAATCCCTCTTCGCAGATTCTACTGCCGTCCAACTCACCTCCGCCCCCAACCCCATACACATCCTACCCTTACCGACTCAAACCTCGCGACGTTATATATATTTTAGGTATGCGGGTATTGGTGTAACGGACTTTGATATTTATGGATATACTTTTTCTATTTTATTTTATTTCGTTTGTCTAATTATTTTTTGTCTTCATTTACTTCATAAGGGTTTTCGTGTAATTACAATATAACAATAGCTGGGTAAAAAATCTTGAGAAATCAAATTTTTGAGCATTGAGCATTGTTAAAATGGCTGGAAAATAATTTTAGGTGCTTAATTTAAAATCACGTGTCCGTTTGAGCTTAGATGAAAATGTATAAATAGTTTTAACGTAATTAATTAACTTTGTCGATTTCGAATCCGGATAATATACTGCAGACGTAATGGTATAACTTTGGTCACTTAAAGCAGCAACAAGTTCTTCCAGTAGTGCATGAGGTTCGGGACTACGAAATGTGGGGAACTATTTGTAACAAAATATTGAGAAAGTTTTTTTGCTCACAACTTTTTAACCTCCACTTATGGTCTAACCCGAGGTGTAACCCATATTGTTTTTATGTATTTAATTTTATCTTTTGAGAAAAGAATTATACACCAATCAACACGATTTTCACATCGCCCTTGGAGTTTGAAATATATAACTTTGAGGAGAGTAGAATATCTTTAAAATAAAGTAATATAAATACATAAATAAATAAATACCTTCCATAGAAATTGGATATATAGCGTAACGGAGGATCAAATTATACGGGGATTCGTACGGGTATATGTATTGTAAATACCTATATGTATAATATATGTATACATACATTACTGGATGGAAAAAGGCGACGCACGGTCGCACTGTATGTTATACCATAGGTATGTATATGTAAGGTACCTACGTAGAACTGGACACATCGTTATGTGCAGTACCTATATCGTATATATATACTACTTTTATATCGTTCCGGAAATAATGGGATTCCCATCATGAAGTGGATTTCCCTTGGGAACGGTGGACATCGATGCACGCGTCACGAGATCCTTTGCCCACCACCCTTAACTCCCCGTTCCTCTTCGTTCCTTTTTACTTTTTTTTCTTTCTCTTTTTGCTTCCCTCTCTCAGCTTGCAGCTTTCTTTATCCCTTTATCTCTCTTCTATATTTGGTCAATCGTTTTTACGCCGAATACATACAAGTGTTTGTAATGATTTTTTATCATGCTCCAAAAGTTCCTGTAATGAATTCATTCAGAATATTCAATTTTTTCATTTTATTGTCAGCAATAAATTATTAACGACAATTCGGTGGACAGGAATTCAAGGGCCAATCATTTTATACGTTGCTTTTGTAAGTTTCTGAACACTTCTTACATTGAACGAATAAAACTTACATACATTTTTGATCAATTAATAGATAAAAAGGAAAAATTGTATTCGATCGACGCGTGATTTCATGTGACGCAGATCTTGGATGCAGATAATATTACGTAGGTATGCATCACTACCCCAAAATCAAAAAAAATCTATGGTATACATGGTACATTGACTAAATTAGGCTACGAGTAAAACCAATCTCAATTTTTCTGCTCTGAAAAGTGAAAAATTGGCGATAAATGGGTCATTTCAATAGATGGAATTCAGTTAGCAGATTCAGGAAATACCAGAAAGGCGCACCTGCAATACTGGTTATTATTCATAATGTACGTGTAATTACGTTAACTGAAGATTATTCTTCAGTCAAAGGTAATTCTATGCAGAACATGTAAACTACTTGTCTGTCATCAATTTGAATTCGAATAAAGTGGCAGTCGAAAATATTCTATCGACTCTCGAACTCGTATCGCCCAGTGTAGTCGTGGTCGACTCACCGGCGTGCTTGAGGTTGTGTTTCGCGAAGTGCAATGTTATCTGTTTCGTGATTAGTATCTAATGAATTAAAAGACGTGAAAAATTGAGAGACATTAAATTATATACAGCCAAAAATGGCTGTGCTTCTAAAATCATCCTGTATCAGCATCCAGACAGGATTCAAGTTTCTCTACCCTGGGTGAGCCTCTTTTTATATTAGATTGGGTTAGGTCTGCATAGAAGCAAGACTAGTGTTGCAACTTTCTGTTTGTAAAATGTATATTTTTTCAGTGTTGAAGCCCTTACAGTGTTTTCGAGAGAAAAGCATCTGAATTCGTGGCCAAGGAAACGCCACCCCGCTTGGCTTCCAAAACAAACTCGCGTGGCAAGTAGAAACGCTTATGAAACATATTAGTTCTTTGCATTATTGGTATACAAATTTAGGATTCGACTGATAACTGTTTACTCACGTTCTGATAATTAACTTTTCATCCTTCCGCCAGGGATACAATGAGTATATCACACCGGAAAATAAGGAGTTCATTAAAGAGGTTGTAGAGTCTCGTTACCAGCGGCCAGATATTGGTCTGGGAACTGGGATTGTGCGAACATCCCCCCTTAAAGTAGAACCGATTGAGCCAAAGCAGGAATGGACAGAACGCAGTAGACGAACCGGTGTGATTGCCAAGAAGATTGGAATCTATCCCATATGGTTGAAAGACGGGCGCCGTGTGCTCTCGACACTTTTGCAGGTCCTGAAGAGAATAAGAATGTTTTGGTGGTTGAATTTGTTAGTTTATCTTGTGGATTCTGATACTTATTTTAGTGGTACTTTATTCAGGTTGTCGATAACCATGTGATAAAATACATACCACCAGAGGAATACAACCCGATAAAACACAAACGAAGGGTGCAATCAATGGTTAATCTCAATAAAAAGTATGGTTGCTTAATTGTAGGGTCCGAGGGATGTGATCCGCAAAAAGTAAGTTGCTTAAAGGCTGGTGTAATCTTCATTGTCAGGGCTGACAGTCTTATCAAGTACAATTTCTTCTCCAGTTCACCAAGGAATATTGCGGGCTGTTTAATGACAGTGGAGTTATGCCTAAACGAGTTCTTACCAGATTTTTAGTCACTCCTGAAGCCGCACTACAGCCTGGAACCCCTCTTTACGCAGCCCATTTCAAACCTGGCGAAGTCGTCGATATCAGGGGACTGACGTGAGTAAAATTTCTGGTCATATTCATTGTCAGTGAAACATCCCTCAGTTTATTTAACTTGGAAATTGGTAAATTATTTCTTTCGTATGAAGAATCGACCGAGGCTTTCAAGGAGTTTGTAAACGCTGGGGCTTTAAGGGAGGTCCGGCATCACACGGAACTACCAAAACCCACCGGAGACCCGGAAACATCGGAGGTGGTGGTGAAAAAGGTCGGGTATGGCCTGGCACAAAAATGCCAGGACACATGGGTAATCGAATGCGTATTCTCAGAGGTGTAAAGGTAAAATTTTTGATGCTCTACGAAAATAACTCTAATCATTTTTCATCACATCATCGTTTATTGTACAAAAATCTTACAGATTCTTCGGGTAAATACGAAGTACAATGTAATGTGGGTTCTGGGGCAGGCAATACCTGGAGGCACTAACTCGACCTGTTTTATATATGACTCATTGCTACCTCACAGGAAACTGCAAAATCCACCGCATTTTCCAACTTATTTACCTCATATTGCAGAAGAAGAACCTCTTCCAGAGGAAATGTACAGTGATGAAGTTCACGCATACAACCTACCCTCCATCGAATTCATAGAGGATTCAAAATAACTTCATATGTAAATTATATTTATCGCTCGCTAGAAAATACAAATCATGTTAATTAACAATTGTTCATAGAAGAACCCTCTTTCACCTGATAATCTGATACGCAAATCACTACGTCCATCCCGGAGGTGGCGCCTCCAGTGGATTTTAAAATTATTTGCTGGTGGCAGTCGACTCGAACCAAACCTAGCCTCAAAACACAAATAAATATTTTTAATTTACTGGACGTGACTGAAAGTTGTGAATCAAACGTGGCTCGTGATTAAAATAGTTAGCAACCATCGTAAACAATCAAGTTTTCGTCCAACAATAATTCAGATTCTCTATTAAAACCTCTTTCACGATGCCGATAAAGTACATCGGGCGCGCGACAGATTATAGAGGTAAATCTTTATGGGAAATTCTCGGTAACCTGAAGAACCATGGGGTCGGTCGAATAATAGCTAGAAACATGTTCGAAAGATACCCTGAGCCTTCATACATAAAAATTCTGAAGGTCGAAGCTCTTCCGAACGATGTAAGTCTCTAACCTATTCTGCTCTCTGATGGGTATTTTGTATTTTGTATTTGGTATTTGGTATTTCACTTTTCAATGCTGTATAATGTAAACTTCTGTTTGTTTTTTAGGATAACCGAAAGGTCAAGGTTGTTGCGGAACGAACATTCAGGGGTGTTAAATATGAGAAACCAGTAACGATAATGTCAGTGTCTTACAAAACAGACTACAAGCTAATACCAAAAGACGAAGAAGCTACATACTGCAAAGTTGAGAAACAAAGAGACATGCCCATTTTGCCTACAACAACTGATTTCCCACCTCTTTATAAAAAGATGCTGCTCCAAACGCTGGAAGCAAGAGGGACCCCGGTAACTGAGGAGCCTAAATTACAACTACGGTACAAAGTTTATAAAACAAATTATTACAAGGTTGTTGAAGAGGGAGAAACTCCTACCGTGACACACCACATAAATGTAGGAAATACTGTCGCCCCCCGACTCTACGAAAACATCAAAACAAAAGTAGGAGTTTGAGAGGGTCGATCATCACATACCTTTAGTTGTAAATAAATGAAAATGTATACCCAGTACAATGTTTTTGAAGATTTTATTATTTCAGTATAATTACTAACTGTATTTGCCTGTTTTCACCTGTTTTGATTGCCGCCGATCAGACCTATAGCGTTCACAGGGTGAGATTTTCTGCATTTTCCTATTTTTTACTAGCTCCGAATCTGAAAAGTATTGAAAAACAATATGGACTTAGTTAAACTATAGCTTAACCATATTCATTATATTCGTCTCATAAAACTTACACGTGACTCTGAGGTCGATAGCTTCTTGCTCAGTCTCTGCGATTATGGCCTAGTAGCAGTATTAACCATATTATAGAAAAGAGTTGTAATGTGTAAACTGGAAATGTGTTCTATACCTTCCAAAAAAGGCGCATTTCTTGGACGTCCTCACGTTTCCGTACTAGCCATCCTCGTACCCATTTCTGGATCATCAAAGCACCTTCATCGCGAGTCCAGAGCCAGGATTTAGGATAAATTGGTCTGGGACTAAAAAATTTGTCATAATTATAAATACCTAATACAAATATTGAGCTATAGTAGCGAGCAGCTTACTTCAATCTCAAAAAAAGCCTGAACGGTGGTATGCTGAAAACATCCATCCACCTTCTAGATCGTCCTGGATGTCTGGGATTGCTATTCCATAAAACTTCTGCGAGAAAATCGATGCCATTGAACCGACACTTTTGAATCTGTGGCGATCAAAAAAAAACAGGATTTGAAGAAAGCTACAGGGATTTTTGCCCTGCAACGAAGTTGAAAATAAAATTGAACACCTCAAGGGCATCCCATTTCCGGGCCTGCTCGAGCATTTTCTTCATCGCTGGAAGAAGCAGTGGGAATATTTCCTTATCCAGAAATTCCGCGGGCCCATCCTGCCTCGGAACGGTCAGTTCCGCAGCGTTCTTTTCTTCAAGCCATTCTTTGTACGGAGCATTCTTCGCCTCTGTTTTACGAAGAATACTTTCCCACAGAGAAACGTTAACCACTTCCGCCTCATCTACACTATCTAAACTCGAATTTTCATCGCTATCCACAGAAGATCTGCAGAATCTAGGACCGCAAAGGCAATCAGAATCCCCCTCAGATAATTCTGTTTCCTTTTCTTCCTCCGAAAAAAAAAAATCATTAACAGAGACACTGTCGCACATGGTTACGAATGAAAATAATTTCAAATCCCTTGCGATTGTTTTTTACTCACCATAATAGCACAAAATTTGTTTCATTCATTTATAAAATACCTCAAAATTACGAGCATAAAAAGTCACGCGAATTTTTGGGCGGCAATAAGCCGCGAATTAAATTAAATTGAATCATCTTCCGAATAAATTTTATCGTTACAAAGTTAAGAAGCTAACAGAACCTCCTAATACGTAAAAAAAAAACGAAAAATCGTCATGAATTAAATATCAAATTACCTAGAGTGATTATACCGATACAGACTACGTTTAAATGAAGAGCTGCCCAACAAGTTGTCTGCGGTTTCCTGGAGAAACGGATTCCACCTCATCTCATCCTCGGGCAACAGAAAATTCGAAAAGTATACGCTGCATTATATTAAATTATTATTAAATTGAATATTACACCAACCATAATTAAGAGTTATTTTCTCGTGCTGGAAACTGAATACCTTATAAATCGATCGTGCAACTGGTTTCCGGTATATTCCGATCTCAAGAATCTGAATTTGCAAACTAAATTGGTCCATCTATTTTAAATGATCGAGTTATCGTTGATTCATCGCTTTGAAAAGCTAAAAAATATAGATATCTTAATGGGATCAGATCGTAGCTCAATTTACCCAACGGGGTCGTGTTCCTTAGGTCAAAATGCGTTAGAAAAGTGTCCTACAATTGATTTGAAAAATACTTTATTTTTGACCCCAAAATCGACAAAAATCTAAGGTATACCCCTTCGGATTTTTTCAATTTTTGGGCCAAAAATGAAGTATTTTCAAAATCGATCGTAGGACACTTTTCTGACGTAATTTGACCTCAGGAACACGAATCTGCAAGCTAAATTGATCTATCTATAAAATTGATCGAGTTATCGCCAATTTATCGCTCGGAAAAGTGAAAAAATGAAGATATCTCGATGGGATTTATTCGTAGCTCAATTTAATCGATGGATTCGTGTTCCTCAGGTCAAAATACGTTAGAAAAGTGTCGGACGATCAATTTTAAAAATACTTCATTTTTGGCCCCAAAATCGCCAAAAATCTAAGTTATACCCCTTTGGATTTTTTCAAATTTTGGGCCAAAAATGAAGTATTTTTAAAATCGATCGTAGGACACTTTTCTGACGTAATTTGACCTCAGGAACACGAATCTGGAAGTCAAATTGATCTATCTATAAAATTGATCGAGGTATCGCCATTTAATCGCTCTTCGGAGTTAAAAACTCGAGAGGTCTTGATTCGTTTTGGTCAAAGAATCAGTATTTTTGAGGTCAAAACGCCATAGAAACCAGTCGCTCAAACGATTTGGAGAAGATTCAATTTCCAGCTCCAAAGATCGCGGAAATTCCAAGACTACCTATTACCTTTCTCAATAAACATAATTCAACATCTTCAGGCGGTGAAACAATTTCCCAGAAAACTGTGTCTTCTCATCAAAGTGAGACCGGTAATAAAAGGGATCAACATAGTGCCCTAAAAAGCGATAACCAAAGCGGAAAAGAAAGAACCGGAAGTCCGTTGCAGAGTCAGAAATCTGTTCATATCGTAGACAGCAAAGACTCCTCGGCACCCCGTTCTAGGGGCGAAAGAAGCAAGGAAAAAGAAACGCTCTCGGCTAAAAATTCTGCGGCGGAAAGTCATTCGGGAAAAGTTTCCGGTCATCCTATGTCTGAAAACACTTCCGAAAATCCTGGAACCTCTTCTGGTTCAAGAAATGCCGAAAGAGATGGCGATTTGAATTCTAATCCGAAAGCAAAAGGTTGGAATTTTTAGTTTTCTGTAATTGCTGCGGAAATATTATCTGGAAAATATTTCCTCTGATTTAGAACGGGCGATTCGACGGGCCGAAGAGCGCCGGGCAAAATATGAAGAATATTTGCTTACAAAGGGCTTCCGGTACTTTGATTACCTTTGTACTTGCTCGATATCATGTCTGATGTCCCAGTTGAAGAGGGATGAGTTTGTAATCAACACGGTAAAATCCGTTTGTTTTCTCGGGCTCGCGTTAAAACTATGCGACGAATTAGACGGCTTGAACATCATCAACTAACTGATCGAAGAAGGATAATAAAAAAATTGAAAACTTACAGAGGAAATAAAATAATGATGAAATTCTACATTCACATTTATTGATGATGTATAACATGGACAAAATATGAATCATTTTCCATATGAATTTCTCTGCTTCAGCAAATTCTTCATCATACAAAGTAGACAGACACTGATGGCCAGAACAAAGACTGTGAGGAGATAAGGAAGTAGATTTCTCAAATCTTCGATCCCATTATTCGACCCTGCGGTTTCTGCTTTCGGCGATTTTCTAACGACCTTAAAAGCGAAATCGCTTCTCCAGTCGGTAACATTGGCCTTTAATTTTTCCTGTTGGTCACCGATACTCCTGGATCGCCTGAGATGATCCTTAGGACAGTTTATACTACAGTCTTGACCCTCGAGGCATCCAGACACCTTGATACTGAGAATCATTTCATCAGTCTCCTTCATATTTTCGAACATAAATGCTTCGAAAATTAAATAACTTTCTAGTGGCGCGACCCTGTACTGATCGTTGGGACAAATCTCTGGGATTTCAGGATTCCTACAACCCTCTGAATCCAAAATCCATAAACTATTCATCACTCGAGGTTGTAAACGAGTCTCGATGTACTGGACATTCACTTCTCCGATCCTGGAGTACTTCCAACCTGATATTATATGAGTATTTCTTTATCGTTATATTTTTTATCCCGAATTGTTATCTTAAAAAACGAAGGAAACTTTCACACTCACCGTCTCCATCCCTGACGAGAGCCCTGAGTAGAATTTCTTCTCCAAGGACCACCGTGCCACCTGGGCTAATTTTTTGATCGAACAAATTTTCGGAACCGTATGATTTTCTGAAAAGTCCAACGTCCGTTTGGAAAGCGTTTTTCAAACCGCCAGCCGCAACTCTAGGTGCCATTCTCGCGGCTCTGAAATAATGAAATAGTTAAATACTTGAATCTAAAAATCTCGATCGAACATCTACTCACGTGTTCAGCGTCTTCACGTTAATTTGCGTAGTTCGAGATACCGTTTTATCTTGAGTCCTGCACTGCAAAGTGATCGTGTTATCATCCTTTAATCTGAGACCAGAGATTGTCGGGAATCTAATGGTCAAACAAAAGAATGTTCCGGCTTCAGTTGAGCAATCTGTTACACCGCATCCCCAGAAATTATCCTTCTCAAATTTTAGCCGGTACTCAGCCTTGACCTTGACGATCCTGCAGGCTTCATTTTTAACACTTTCCACAACAGGATGATCCGATTTTCTGAAAGGTACCAATGACGCTCGAAAATAAATGTCCTGTTCGGAATAACGGCAGGACATTTCGTTCACCCTAATCGCATCTGAATTCCAACCGGCTTCAGATCCTTGCGATTTCGGAGTGCTTTTTGGAATCGTCGTCGATCTCGACCCCGAGTATCTTCCAGGAATTATGGGATAACCGAAATGTCTACCGTCCCTATCTCGATCTTGAAGAAACTGACCTTGAAAATTGGTATTCAAGGTCTCTAGAGGTTTCGTCAAATCGATTTTTGTAACGCTGTCTATCACAACGGAATTAGACGGAGTTGATTTGCCGTCGATGACTTCCGGTAAGAAATTCTCCATCGTCGTATCCGGAGGTAAATAATTATTCGGTTTTATTCTCGTCGAGTTATCTAATTTTCTGAAGTTTATCAAAACAGGATCCTCAAGGTTCGAGCGACCGTTTATTCCAACTCCAAAGGAACGTGACTTAAATCCAAGGAAATTAAAAATCACGATGAACACGATCAGCCGCATAGTAAAACACCGATTAGCGGAAGTTGATTTTCTTTTAAAAGTTTCGTTTGAACTGATCGATCGTTGGTTTAAAATTTACCTTTTATACGTCCAGCTTGTTCAAATCGGTACAATAATTTTCGTATGGGAGTTGGAGAATAATTTGGGGTCACTCGCTTTCATTGTTTATTTGTTTTATTATTTTCGATATCACACGGGTTGCGGAGCACGTAGAAAATGTTTACAACGTCCTCCATTATTCCTCCGTTCATTTTTAAAGGCTCAAGATACGAAGAAACAAACGTATTAGTCCTCCACTCGGACACATCACCTCTTACCCTATCCTCGTTCGTTTTATATTCTGTATACGAACGTATTTCGATATTAGCATAAAACATAAGAGGAGCATTTTGGACAGAAAATTTTTAACACCTCCAAGCATTGATACACGAGCTATACGAAATCCATTAACATTAACTGATGCCCGCGATTAATCCGTTAATGCCCATAACCCCATGCCCCAAAAACATTCGAGTACGAGAAACCTTTTTTTTCCTACAGCTATAATAAAGGCTTTGTAAAATCATCACTCTCCATATCGAGTCTTTAAAGTGCATCATTTTTTACTTTTATTTTTTCATTTTTCTCTTTTCTTATCCATTTATAACGAACGGGATGCATTGCAGGAAATGCATCATCACGTGTGTGAAGAGAGAATTACGAAACACAGACGAAAAATTTTCTACTTGTATGGCGCGCGCCCGCAAGTTCTGCTCAGTTTAGCTCGCGCGCGCGAGCCGTTCATCATCATCATCATCATCATCATCCCCATTAATTTTATCCATCGTCCGTAACGCGACAGCGTGAGTGAAATGCATACAGAGTATAGGTATGTAATTATCATACACACCGGTATATCTATGGTGCATTTCACGTCAACTCAATCGATTTCTACGACCCTTAATTGTTGCCAATTTCTTTTCTTTTCTTTTCTTTCTATCTTCGATTTTCTTTTCGTTATTGAAATACTTTTTTATAGATTAAAAAACTGAGCGTTTCGATGTTGAGCGTACAGCGATTTTTGAAGTCCCGGAAAAATTTTCTATCCCATTCCAAATTATTTATTTTGGAAGACAAAGAAAATTGTAATTAAAATGCCACATCATAATTCAAATCGTAGACTAAAATTTGATGAATTTTTGAGATGGATATACCGTATAAATAGAAAAAAAAAAGAACTTGTCCCGGAACGTCGATATAACTGTGCAGGTGAAAAAAAAATTTCATCGAATATTCCATAAGTACAGACATATAGGTTTTCATTAGTGAAGATACATATAATCACATCATCAATCTCGTGGATAATAAATACCTATATGCATATAATATGCTTGTACCTATGTATTACCCATTGCACATAGGTACCCATGTACTTCCCCTTGCTTTACAATACATACCCATAAAAAGGTGAAAGGTACAAGTCAAATAATGATGAAAAAAAACGTTGTAAAAAATCTATATAATAAGTTAAGAACAATTAGTTATGAAGATTAAATATACATATGTATATAGCTGCGCGAAAGTACGCGTTAAAAATGAAAATAATTTGAACTTAAGTACGGGATTCCCTTATAAAAATTATAATATATTTTACATAGAGAGAAAAACGAAACGAAACGAAGAAAAAAAAAATGTTCCGCGAATCCGCGGTATAATATTGTAATAATTATAACACAGAATATTTAATTTCATAAACATATACATAATTCTATAACGGTTATAATCATGATTATATACTGCTGCATATATGGGGGGGTGGGGAGTAGGGTGATTAAATTATTATACATTATTATAAATGATTCGGTATGGGCGTAGGATATAATTATCGTACACATTAGATACCGCGCTAACGTAGGAGTAATTAAATTCTACGTGTGTATAGCTATACGTATTATATACGATAAAACAATAATGATAATATACGGCGCACGTGGATAAATTAAAATATAAAATTGCTACTGCACAAAGGCGGGTGCATGTATGATGAAGTTTTTTTTTTCTGTTCTCTTTTCTTTTCTTTTCTTCTCTTCTCTATTCTTTCTTTTTCTTATTGACCGACCGGACTATAATAAAGCTTCCGTTAGATTTTTTTGTAATTTCTTCTTTTTTTTTTCACTGCAATTCTCATACCTGCGAACTGCATTTTTATGCGAATTATTATATTTCATTATGTAATTCGTAATTCAATTTCGCAGAAAGTTCATGGATCTGTGATGAATATCATATTATACATATTTGTTAATTTCATTTTATTTCATTCATTCTTTTTTTTAATATACATTCTGAATATCGGAACTTCAAATTTGCGTTCGAACGCAAATTTATAATTGGTATAAGTACGTCATTAACATGTGCGTATCCGTACACTCGATATGAAAAAAGGAAAATCTTAAAGAACGTCGCCGAATTGATGAAGAAAAAAAAAGAAAAGATAGATGTATAAATAAATAAAAAGGATCTAGTAAAGCGAGCTGTAAAATTTGTCTGACCGTTGGCTGTAGCACGAGCTATAGGTATGTGTGTTTACTATAACGGAAAACCAGTCTTCGATTTATAAAATTGGCAACGCTGTCAAGTGCGAATTCTCCCCATCTAATGTATGAAGCCCAAAGAAATGGCAATTAGATGAAAGAAAAAAGAAACCAAAAAAAAAGAAAAATTCAACAAGGATAACACAGATAATGATAATAATAATCCCGTCACCTTAGAGAGTGATGCGGCAATATGAATAGATAGAAAAAAAAAGAAAAAGAAAAAAATTTATACACACTCGTGTCAGCTACCCCGTCAGCTGGTGGGATATTTTGCATCGTCGAGGTAGCAAAAAACGAAGAAAAAAAAATAAAAACGACTACAAAAAATCATGCGAAATCATATTATACAGTATATGTATATGGTATATTATGTATGAACGGTCAGGCACATTCCAGATATGGATAATATTTATAATAATTCATCGATCATAAATAAATACGTATAGTATAATATGTATACCTGTGAAGATAGTAAAAAGGGTGAATAATTTTGCCACCCTGATGATCCTATCTTATATAGGTAAATGCACGCGTGACTAATGTATCAATCATTTGGAGAGCAATCAATTTTCTATACGTTCAGGTGCAGTACGCGTATACTTGACCAGTTTAATTCTGTCTTCGTATAAATATACGTTTTACGTCTGCAAATATAAATCAGATCGTTTATATATGTAACCTAATCTTCTTCATGTTCGGCTCTATAGACAGATCAAATTCTGAATGCTGATTTTTGCTAGTCGCGCGCAGGTTTGATTTACAAGGATATATATTCTAATGTTCCGTTATACTATAGACACGCTTATAAAATATCATACTTACATCGTCAAATGATATGACAGACTTATACTCGTAAAATCTTAGAATATCAACTGGATTCTTTCGTTTCTTTTTTTCTGCTTTATGGGTCTCGAACAGGTTCCGATTTTTTTTTTCTCGCTGCACACGAGTTACGTCGATTTTGATATCACAAATCTTTATGTATGCCCAAAGTTTTATGTAACAAAATCAAATCGAATTAGTTACATTTTCGAATTAGGTACTTAAATCTCTGTACATTTATTGTATATTCGTGTACTGCATTATACCATAATTAATTTATACATATATAGAAAGAAGTAAAAAAAGAAAAAAAAACCACGAACGTACGTACGGCGAACGAGGTTCATTTCCGGTATTTATAAAACAAAGGCTTTTGAAAGATTTGAATGCGAAAAACCGTAATTATTGTGAACGCTTCAAATTATAATCAGTGCGATGCAAAATAAAATGCTAATTATTATACCAGCGGGCAAACGAACGGTCGAGTTTTATAATAGCTGTAAAGGAATTCACGCATAGTGTATTAATATTCTTATTCGCGGTTGCATAAATCACAAGAAAATGAAAAAAAAAAGGAAAGAAAAAATAAGTACTTTTTCATCGGCCCTCATATATCGGCCGGGGTTCCTCTTACAATTTTATTACATATATATTCATATCCATAAGTATTATTTTTCCAAGTAAATTATACACCTATACGTATATAATATCCTATACATAACATAATATACCATCTTCTCTGTCTTTTGATGGGTTTTGCAGGCCACCGTGCAGGCCACCAGAGCGTGATACACTTTAATCAGAAATAACACATTAAAGTGCAGTTATCCAAGTTAACGAAATGCACATAGACACATACGTAAGGTACCCAGCCATTGAAAAAAAAATAAAATGAAATAAATAACTTGAAATAAAACAATAAAAAAGAACGATGACATTGACCCAGTTTTTTTTTTTGCTTTGCTTTGCTTTGCTTTTCTTTTCCTTTTTTTTATGCTCTACGATTTACGAATTTACTCATCGACGTCATCATCGTCGTCATCATGCGGGGGAGTGCAGGTATTAGAAATTATTTGCTGGCTTTAATTCTCTTCGAATTGAAATTTTGTTTTTCTTTTTCTCTCAATTATAGAGATTTTCGAAAATTGCCATTTTTGAATACAACTGATTTTTGGCTACAGAAAAATGGATGTAGAAAAATTGTATACCCAGTTTTTTTTGACGTACTTTTATTAAATTCAAAAAAAAATGAGAGAAACGAAATGATGAAAATAAACGCGATTCAAAATCCGCGGTTGGGTTTACGTGGAATGCCCCATATACCGCGTGTACTGTACATTACTATACATTTACGTGTACATTTATATACCAGATATCCTATGGCAAAGAGGACAAGTCTATGTACATGTCTATGTACAGGCGATCTAGTGAGTAAGGATAATAGTTGTTAGCAGGGGCAGTGGGCATGCATTAACAGTACTCCGGATGGTCTTGTAAATTCCCTCCCGCAGTTCTTAGGGCTATCGTAGGATGATGGTGGTGCCGAAGCACATACAGCTGCTTCAAAGAAATAAAGTAGAAGAGAGTTTAGTTAGTTGCTTCGAATCCACCTTGAGAACAACTTCCTCGGTTTCCATTCAGTCTCCGGAGAATCTTCACATTAATTTTAACTCCATTAACGTAACGTGTATCGCAATCATCTTCCTCACCTATATCGAGCTATTAATATTACATCCCTGTTATCAATTCTATAAATAGATTATCATAAATCACAAGTACTTGGAATATTATCGCTGATTTACCACAGAAAATTTTATCGGTTCATTTTCAAAACGCGATCTTTCTTACTTTTGCTTTTTTATTGATTTATTTATTATTTTTTTTTTTTTTCGTTTTCTTTTGCTTACAGATAAATTATATACAGTCAATTACATCGCAGGTATACAGTGTAAATTAAGAGAATAATAGAATTATATAACTTGCGAAAATTTGAAAATCGAAAATATGCTGCGGAGGATTTTTATCGTGACCTGCATAGGAATGTTAACGGTGAGTTTTTGATTGACATTGATTAAAGAAATTGAAATTCTACTGGTATAAAATGTTAACGTGGCTAAGTTTTCGGTATTTTATAATCCCATGTCGTTTTTTGAATTTTTCTTCAGTTTATACCGCAAAGTTTAATTATTTTCTGACGAACTTACAATTAATGTAAGAAAAACTGCACGTTTCAGAGTCTTCGCCGTTCATGTTTCTATCTTTAATTGTACTGCGGATTCCTTTGTCATTGAATTGTTTTTTTTAGTTTAGTTTGTTTTTGGTCTGATTTTTCATTAATTACACCGTCGATTAAATTTCAGAAGAAGAAAGACAGAATGAAGGGAAATATAAATATAAATTTTGGCAGATGAAAAATGGCATGTTAAACAATCGCGTGTATGGTATATTGTAGACGTACGCGCGAATTTACAGTTCCAAGTTCATAAATCCGTGAAATTTTTCGCAAAATATTAATCGAAAATCTATGCAAAATACACACAAGTATACAAAGAGTACAGTAATGACCTAGATATCCAGAGTACGGGAATATATAAGTATGGTAAATAAATAGATTAAATATTTATACATACATTTATATACCACCCACAATCGCTCTTGTAATCTGAGTACCTGCATCTGAATATTCATCCGAATATCCGATATTTCATAGTGTTAATTTGTAACTTAACACATATATGCACCACATACGTATTTATGTGATCCTTATGTACGCGACTACTATGTACATAAATTGTTGTATTTTTAGGTATATGTGTATGACCATCTTAACGTATTCAACAGAGCATTACACGCTGCACCGTTATTTCATCGTTTAGGCTGTTCACTGTTGATGGTATATTTGATGACCATATAGTACATGTACACATGTACATTATGTACTGGTACATATGGGCACGCGTACAATTTTCGCGAATTTTAAATAACGCTCTGAAATCGATTGAATTTGGAGTCGTTTATAGTTTTTGCGCAAATGATTGTGCTCTCTTACCTTACCTACCTTACCTTAATACCTTATTAGGATTAATTCTTTCAATTTTTCATCACACAGGCGAAATTCGTCCTGGCTCAGGACTACGAAGTATCGGATATTCAGTGCAGCCTCGCAGGATCCGGTTCCGATTTGTTAACGGCAAAAATAAGGAGACCGGTTGGTTTTAAAGGAGCTCCTTTATTCGCTGATGACCGAGCGGCTAATCCACTTACGGATTCTAATTGCCAAATTAGACCCGATCCCAACGACCCTCAGGAAGATAATTATCTACTCAAAGTCACGGACTTTTCTCGATGCGGTATACTCAAGAGAAACGTAAGTTGATCTTCAGTTTCTTTCACGTTCCAAGACTGATTATTTGAAATTTTCAGGAATTTATCCATCTGAGAGTTTGGTTCCCAGCGTTTCCAGGAGTCGTTATGTTAGCCGATCAGGAACTGATACTCATGTGTCGCCCACCGGAACCAACTTTATTGAGACACAAGGCGGCCGGTTTTGCCGGAACTTTGTAAGCTCGCATAGAAGAAAAACCAAAGAAACGCATAAAAGATACGCATAGTAATTTGATTTTTCAGGGATAAATTCTTATCTTCTTTCAGCCCTCATGGCGCCCGGGTTTCTGGAGTAGTGGAAGAAACTCCGGGACGTTTGGAATACGAAGTAGCTCTGTACCGTGAAGCTGTTGGAAACACATCAGATTCCGGTACTTCCGGTTCTCAGACAGTCGATCAGGCGGTTCCAATCGGTACGAAACTTCAGCTGAGGGCTAGAATAAGCTCGGAAAGTGCATGGGGACATATAAAATTACTCGAAGTAACGGTCAGTCCTGATCCCGACGAACCTCATGCCCCAGGAAGTGTCGCCCTCGTAAAAGACGGTTGCAGAAATCGAGATTTCGCTTCGATAATTCCTCACCAACCAGCTAGGTACAGAGGAAAAAAGAATGAAGTATTTTTGGACTTCGAAGCTTTTCTTTTAAGCTCCATGAGGGAAAGATCCACACTTTGGATACATTCGCAAATAAAAGCTTGCATGGAAGCGCAAGATTGTCAGCCAGTACGTATAACGGTTTTAATTCGAAAGCGAGAAAGAAAAAAATTACATCTATATTCCACAATTTCTAATTTTTCTTTTTCAAAACTCGAAAGAAATTCATTTTTACACAATTTAGTCTTCGCAGGACTTTTGTCTGGATTTATTCGAGCCATCGGGACACGGAAAGAGAAAAAGAAGGTCCCTACTTGAACCGGAAGTTGAACTGCCAACGGCTGAAAAACTCGTGAAAAAGTTCAACGAATCTGTGCCGTTTACAAAATTCAAGGAGAACATCGAGTACACGGTCTTAATGCCGGGTGGTTAGTTTCTTTGTCTCGTTTTTTCTTAATAGTTTTACGATCTACAATCAACTAACAATTTCATTTGGCTTTTTTCTCTCCTGTTTCTTAATGTACGTTCGCGTTACGCGCGCACATTATACAGATTTGTACGAAAAAGTTGCCGGTCTCGAGGGAAGCTGCGGTAGTTTTTTTTATCTTGCTTCCGGTCTCGGCGTACTTTTGGTCTTCTCAGCTTTCATAATGTGCTACCTGGCATCACGTCTTCACAACGTTACTTCCGGCGTATCTCACAACAAAACAATTGACGATTTGGTACGAGATCGGGCAAGAAAATTCTGCGAAACTCCTGGATACACTGGACGTTCAACGGTGCAGTAATTATAAATCAGGTGAAAATCAGCGTTGATATTATTATAATTGTAGTTATTATTCACAAAACAAAATTTCAGAAGAGAGGAAACAAAATATTGAACTCAGCGCGAGCTATACAGAGGCTAATTTTTTTGTTTTTATCAATCGAAAAACTGACATTCGGAAACGAAATTAATTACACATAATAATTGCCTTGAAATGTCATTTCTGGCTTTTATATAATTGGCGATAATTAGATTTATTGCCAATTTTATTACCACGTCTCTTACGTAACGGTTTTGAATGAGACAGAGAAAAAGCAAAAAGAGGATGATAACCTGAACTAGTCGATTAATTCAATAAATCGCGATGATTTGAATAAAGTATACGAAATATAAACCGATAATCTTGCCGGGTAATGTTTGGTGATGGTGGGGGAATGCGAAAGAGATTTTGATGCCGAGATTATATCGTTGCAATTTTATTGGAAATTATACTCGCTAATTAATTACCCATATAAAATTATTATTTTATTTATTTTACTTATTCAATTTTTTTTTTTTGATTGTCATAATATCTCGATCATCAGCACAGATTTCTCATTATATAAAAATAATCATATAATTATCAACACAAGCACTGCGCGTATAATAATTATTTTGATTTAATTATTATCTAGTACCTGTTACTCGACTTGAAGTTTTTCAAAGAATTAGAAAACAATATTTTCATGAAGTATAGAGTTCTGCATGGGCATTTTTAAACTTAAATAAATCTAATAAAACTCTGAATCTATCGACGCATACCTGAAAAGAGAATTATATAAAAAAGCAATGCTATAACGTGACCTGAGAAAACACTGATCGCATATAATTAGTTAGTCAATTTAATTTTCCTTGATTATTCAGTATTCGTAGATCAGTTATATACACATATCTTTAAACGTAATGACATTATTATTATTTTTATTATTATTATTTATCAATTAAATAATTATTGTGAAACATTCATTATGTTAATTTGTATTAATGTTAGAGTAGAAAACGAATCTCAGGCGCACGATTTTTAATTATAGGGTGTGGTTGGGGAAATGCCGTTATAGTATGGAAAAAAAAAGACAAAACTAAAAAAAAAATACTAAGCTAATGCACTATTTTATGTAAATATTTATTTTAAACTGCAACGGCTCGCGTGTGTTAATTTATTGAAATAAATGGAATTTTTGAATATTTATAAAAAAAAGAAAAAAACAAACAAAAAGGGCAAAAAAATTGGTGGGTCGGTATATAAATAAACCGCGATGGAAAGCTTGGAAAATTTGTAATAATTAATGAAGGGGTGAAATATTATTTCAAGTAATTGAAGAGAAATATTGATTAAATTTTAGTAATTTGAATGATTTATTTATATCATATATATATTTACTATTATGTAGTATATTAATTTGTTAATTGATTAATTTATTTATTTATTTATTTATTTATCGGCGAAGAACCGACGATAATGAAAAGAATGAAATGAAGAATAGAAAATTGAAAATAGAATCCAAATTCCTTGAGAAAACTTCGAATAAAGTAAAACGTTGGGTGAAAAGAAAGATATAAGAAACGGATAAATGAAAATTGATGGTACCTTGAACGCATACATCTTAAGTTCGTGTGGAAAACCAATATACGTTTTTATTCAATAAATACATACTACTATTATATATAAATGGTTATTCATCTAGCACATCGTAGCGATGATGATAATTAATATTTATAAAAAAAAAGAAAAAAAAAATTGATAGGTGTTTACGTCTATGGATTACAATATAATCGTAGCTATATAAAGCAGTTTTAAAAAATCATCATATAGATAATAATTTAAGCTAATAAATAATTGACTGCGTTATACATTCTTTGGATTTAATTAGGTTGATTAGTTTTTATCTCTACAGCATCAGAGAAATGATCAATTTCATTACGTGTATAGATAACAGATATCATAAGTACTCAATGAATTTATCTATTTCCTGTCGTTGGAGTTCCTGAAAATCCTGGAAACCAACTGACAATTAGCTAAACGATGAAACGATGGTTAATATTTCATAATCAACGCTTAAAGTCTTTGAGTCAATTGATGATTTTTTGTTTCTCCTTTTTTACTGCTAAAAATTTATAATTGATATTGCACTTTTAAAAGTACTAACTCAAAAATTTTATACCGCAGAGCATAGTGACCGCGTCTCTCTGATACGTGATGCAAATTTAGTCTATATTATTTTACTTTATATTATCAAATCGCGGTTTGATTATCATTATTTACTTATATGTAGCGTTAATTTATCCTGAATCGTTAAGTTGATCGGCCAAAGCTAAAATTCAATAATTCTACCAACAACGATGAACATCGATGACCGCACATTTAACCATATCCGATCGTTACCTAAATAAAATATTTATACAGGTACGAAGTTTCACAATTCTATCATCGGTTAATTAAATCACGCGTCATGTCGACCATTTGATTTTCAAATAATCACTACTCGTTAATCACCTAGTCTGTTAATGAAAAACATAGGTGGAACTCGATATGGAATATTGGTCATGAAAAGTCTGGACTTATGAACCGCAATTTGTTTTATATACTAATTCACCTCCGACCCTCGATAACGAATAATAATAATAATCACAATTAAAAAAAAATTAAAAACAAAGAAGAAACGTATTACATTGATATCATAAATCGTCGTTCTTGGACTTTAAATTATAAAAGTTTCCATTACTACGAATCGCGTCCAATTTTAGTATTATACGTATAAGGCACGTTTGTCTGCACATGTTTGTAACGAGAATAGGCCTGAATTCTTTGGAGATTCATTATAGTTGCCGCGAGCAATTTAAAATCTGTTCAACAGCAGCAGTGGCTACCGAATTATTTCGCCCAGACTTTTCATGCGTTTAATGTGTACAGTAATTATATCCACCTATGCGTCAATATAATGCGATGATTGGTAATAATTGTTTTTAGACCTTCGATGCGATAATTTATGATTATAATCAGAAGCCTTATCGATTGTCGAGTTTGTAGCATGTAATAGATGGGGCGGGGGGGTCAATATTATGAAGCGCAGATGTAACGTGATATGGGTATTGTGATGGAAAGTTAGTACCGCGACGCGGCGGGTCGAAGAATAAGTAAAAGAAGACTATAAGTTGAACGAAAAAGAAAAGAAAAAAAACTTTTGGTAAAATGTTAGAAATTACTATTGTAAATGTACAGCTAAATTGATAAATAATTATGATTTATAACGGGGTACTTTATGTACAGATTCACAGCTGGCCAACCCACGGTTGGCCGGTTTTTCCAGCCATCTCAACATTCTGATTTCAATTTGACAAAAGCCTCGTGCGCAGCTAGCTCTTTCTTTTCCTTCTTTATATTTCTGTCCTCGAATTCCAATCTGCAATTAAATTACAAAGAGATTCATGTGTATATCAAGATTGACCGACCGCAGTTCTTGAAATTAGGAATTTATCTCCACATGCAAATGAAATTGTGATTAATAATTGATGGTACCTGAAATTAATATAAAAAATGAAAAATTATCAATGCAAAGTAATAAGATAATATTTTTCTATTTCTCGCTCGAGATTTGTATTATAATTTACAAAATAATCAAGCTTAAACTTAAGAAAGTAATAAACATAGTAATAATATTATTGATAACAATTATTAATGGTAATAAAGAATGAAGAAAATTTAATAGAACAAAAATTATGTGCGATCGGAAATAATTGAAAACGAGAGAGAAAAAAAAAGGGAATAATTTTCAAAGAAACTAATAAAATATACGTTCATATATTTTGCATCTCTGGGCAGCTGTGCGGGGTGTGAAACAGCGTTTGATTATCTAATTAGATTTTAAACTCTTAACAATTGAAAAGAGCTCCTCAGACCTACGGGGTAAAATGCTGCGTACAGTT
Source organism: Athalia cordata (assembly GCA_963932425.1). Taxonomy (NCBI): domain Eukaryota; kingdom Metazoa; phylum Arthropoda; class Insecta; order Hymenoptera; family Athaliidae; genus Athalia; species Athalia cordata. The sequence goes on from OZ010627.1 coordinate 8,228,842, forward strand.
GACGGTAAATTTTAATCGTCAGATCTAGTTGTGGTTTAATATTTATGCGCGCATTTCATAGTGTTGCTAGAATCTCGAAAAAGAGGTTCTACATTTTCAATCTGGAAGCATGAGAGAATTTAAATCTGGTAAACTCTCCTTTGAAATCCAAGCAACACTAATCATTGCGGGGGAAAAAATCTTGCCGAACAGTTACAGGATTATTAAACTATCTGTGCGAAATATTTAGCAATGAATCAATCTAATTCAAGCCCTGTAATTGAAACATCTATCAAGCATAAAAAAAACCTTTGAGATAAAATAAGCATGCGGTCGGCGTGTGATTAAAGGGAATCGATGTAATGATCTAAAAATTAACTAAGGGTTGCGTGTATAATGAAAACGAGATGGAAACAAAAAAGCAAGATTTAAGTCCCCAACAAAAATAATAATCAAGCAAATCTTCCTACCTGTGAAGTATGATTCTTTCAACGATCCTCTCCGTCGTCATTTCATTCCCACTATTCAAAGACTTGAATTTATTCTGCAGTTTTGGCTCCGCGTAAGGATCAGCTCCGTTCTCACATGGCATTATGGGGGTCTGTCCATGGCATACAATTGAAACATTGAAGTGCTCCATGAGATCTTTCGTGACCTCGTAAGGTGCCCCGATTACAACCTCATTTACATACTAAAATAAGAAATCGATAATCATCAATCAATGATCTGGGATATTCAGACTATTTCGCGTCTGATGGTGTAATCTTATTACCTTGCAAGCTAAAACGCTGAGAACTCTTTCATGCAAATTCATGATGGGGTAATTGCTTCCCTTGTATCTATTAACTGCAGGGTCGGTGTGGAGTCCGACAATCAAGTAATCGCCTTCTCTCTTAGCAACTTCGAGGAAGTCTAAATGCCCGACATGGAAGAGATCAAAGGCACCGGCGACATAGACGATCTTGTCACCGGGCTGAGGACTCTTTCCATCACTGAACTGAATGATCTTTTGCGTTGTAGGAAGGAACTGAGAACAGCCTGTCCAAGGGCTACGGGCCGCCTTGTCTTGCCCCATACTTTTACTAGGTTCACGATCTACACTGTACTCACTATCCCCTTGCCGAAAATGCTGCCGCGTCATCAATAGCATTCTACCAACAAGATCTGTCGTCGATACTCCAGCCGTTCTTTTGACCTCCCTACAAATTTGATACGCGAATCATTGCAGAATTTTATAATAATTTTTTTGCAGTTTTAGGGTAAGTGGAATAATTCATAATGCATGCAAACTATTGATATTTCTAATCGAGAACTGCAATATGAGTTGAGAAATTATTTTATAATCAGATTACAGGAGGCTCGTGCACTGATAACACCGGCAACCTCGTACGATATTACGTAGCGAGACGATACGTGACGTGACAATTGATTAGTCGGTGTAGATTAACTCGATTGAATACGGTAATCGATCAAGTTACGAGTACCCTATTCAGATAAAGGTCTATACACATACATAATTTATAATTACAAAACCTACTTATAGCGCCCGGATGTTTTGACCAGGTGATATGTGTCCACTCCATCTGCAGTCATTGTGATGTCATCCCCATGAACACAAAACGCACAGCCATGTTTATCCAGCGTTTCCAAAGTCGTAACGTATGGTGCACCTTCCACTACTTCGTCAACCCATTTTATTCCCTTGACCATTTTGTACCTGAAAACGAAGGTGCATTGTAGTTGTTTTTTATTCGTATGAAAAGAAATTGGAGTGGATTCAATACCAAGGGTAAGAAGTGCTGGCTGATGGAATAAACTTTTTGTTTGGTACTGCATAATAGCTTGATAACATATAGCCACTTGCTGTTATTGATTGGACTACAAGTACATTTTCTTCTGGCATGAATCATTGATGATGAGATAATAATGTAAAATGAGGTCAAGGGTGTGTAGGATTTAGCGTAAGAAATTCAATCGCAGATGCTAATTTAAAATCATTTTGATTAGAGTTACTTTGTTGGGTTGCCAAATCCTCTGCAGATTTTTAGTAAGGCTGATAATCGTTAAAATTGATAGGCACCTCTATTAGCCTGAATTTGGATTAGCCTCATCTGACTTATAACACAATTGGGCAATTGAACAAGTCGAAAAATAAATTTTTTGTCATTGCTAAACTATTTGGAGCCATTTAATCAACGACCAGAGAAACTTGTTTCTAATCTGTTGAATATAATTTTCAGAACGTTGCCTTTAGTCGATGTTCAAAGTAGTTAACCTTGACCTTAGCCGTATTATAGCAATCGCTTTATATATACCATGTCTGGATGATGTGATTAAACGTTCCTGAAATCAGGTATAGCCAACTGGAGACTACTTTTTTAAAGAGGCTTGTTAATGTATGAATCCAAAGCAGTTGAGACTGGTGCAATATTAACAAAATCCTACCTTTCTTCCTGAGTAAACACCGGCGGTCCTTTATGCTTAGTAATTTCTTCATCTGTGTGAATCCCAACGACCAAATAATTTCCCAGTGCTTTAGCTTGACGAAGGGAGTTGGCGTGACCAAAATGCACCATATCGTAGCTGGAAAGAAATATTTATTAAAAACTATCTTGTTTGAAATTAAAATACAGCTGCAAAAAAATTTCTTACAAACTAAAACTGGAATGCATTATTAAAAAATTATTCAGAATTTAAATGCCGCGACCCGCAACCCCCTTATTTCGCACGTTTCGCGCCATTCCTTTCAGCCAATCAAATCGACGGGAACCCTCAAGTTAAAAATCACAGGGCTGATATAGGGTGCGTCATTTTTATCACAGGAATACCGGAAGGGCAGCGTTGCTCTACGGTAACAGCAATGACGTAGAAGCCAATTAACTACTGTCTAGTGACATGTTATACAGCTCTAGATAAAAATGTGTTAGCGCCTTGTTCGTGCTACACGTGGGCAATTTTGTTCGATAAAATATCAATAAAAAATACAACGATAATAAAGCAACAAAATATTACCATCCGTCAGACCAGACACGGTTCTCTTTAACTGGTTCCGTCATTGTTGAATGAATGTATTGTGCTTTCAGATGCTTGTTCCTTTTTCCCTTCTTATCAGACTTCCGTACGTCTATATGTTCCTGTCTCGAACTACGTTAAAAGACACCACCCCACATCCAACGCCTCCAGATTCCCGGCGTACACTGCGCGCCTTGCGACGCCGCACCTCGGTTAAGCGGTCTTCCCCCACCTACTTTTAATCCAAACCCCGATAAAAAGATTCATGCTTTTCGATATTCGTTCGTGAAAGACGAGGAGGAATGTACTACCGAATAATGCGCCAATTAATTGGAAGCTACAGGCGCGCGTGGCCTTTACCTGACACTCGTAATAAAAATAATGAATGCTCTGTAATGATTTTCCTCCTAATGTCGAGAGCGTAAAAAATACCTGTTGGGAAATTTCCATGAATTACTCGATTATTTGAATGGAACTTTACAATATTTCATTTCAAATATTCAAATGCAAACAGTTTGACGGTGAAACTCTGATTCACTGATATATATCGGAAAATGATCCCCGCGGAATTCTCTGAAGACAAGATCAAAGATCGAGAGAACTCCCAGTATTGATCTTACGTATCAACGAATTATTATAATAAATAGTTTGTCAAAGCGCTTTTTGAAGGCATGCTATTACTGGCAATGAGTAAGAATTCAACAATCATGAATTTGCATTGTAACTATGACTCAGCGCAATAAAATTGACTGTTAGACTATGTTGCTACGAATCGCCGGTCTTTATGCACGCTTACGTAAATATTGCCGGTGTTCGTATGGTATCGATGATAAAACGCGTGTAAGAATGTTTGAATACGTCTTATACTGAAAAATTAATTGAAGTGCGCGCTACTCTGCGCGCATCGTATGATTTCTGATAAAGAATCTCTCTGTCTAATGGGTACCGATTATGAACATTATTCGACCCCTTTTTACCAGAGGTTCTCAAGCTGCGAAATGTTTATCCTTATCAATATCGTATGATTGCAGAATTATCTCACACAGATTCGTGATTATTCTTTCATTTATTAATCTTCTAATTGTTATCAATTTTCATGAGCTCGTTCGCCTACTTTTATCAACTTTCTAAAAGGTCGTACAGTTCATAGAGTTCGCAGATAAAAGAATTGAACTGCTGATAAGAAACTTGGAAATAGAGGGGAAAACTTTCCCTTATTTTTGCGTTACATTTAGTGTTACATTATCGTCTTATTTCTCGCTGATAAAATATTAATTACAATCCGATAATACCGGTAGTTGTTTCCCTGCGTAGGCGCTCGAGACAAAAACTACAAAATTATCTATATTAATTTCCGGTATCTGAGTTGGCATAAAATTAATTACTTCCCCAGACCGATAATAGAATGGTAGATATGATAAAAGAACTATGAGAGCTATGAATGAATGCTCATTCTTTTCAAGTACTCTGCAACGTCACTAAAAAACTACACCGATTCAGCACTTTTTCTTCAAATATAGAATAGGGGATACTAAAGATCTATAGAGAAAAGGGGGTAACAATTAATATACACCAGTTTGTATACATATAATATATTGAATATCTAGAAAAATGCACATTTTCGTACATGGGTTTTTTTCCCATTTTTTTTTAATGTATAACACTATGTATGCTACACGCTCTTATGGTCTAATAAATTCTGTTATAATACGTAAATAAGGAAGCAGTGTAAACATGTCTACAAACGTACGACAGTTTTAAAAAATCATTACGATGTCGTAATGAAGCTGTACAAAAAAAAAAAAAAAAAAGTTAAAAATTAGATAAGAAATAATTCGCGTCAATAAATCACATTTTAGTACACCGCGTTTGGAGAGTTGGAAATTTGTAACAACTTTTTACAAGCTGTTACCGATTGATTCCCACGACTGATAACGTATAAAAATTATTCAAAATAAATCATAGTGCTCCAATCTACTGTTCAGGATCAGACCATTGTCTCTTTTTTTTTCTTCGTCATGTTGATTTTCTATCTTTTGTCTCAATGACGATATCAATTGATTCATCCAATGTTGTCAACCATAATCTTCTCGCTAATATCCATTTTGTTGTCTGTAGCCACCGCTACTACTACCACCTGTTCCTCCACCGCTGCTGTAGCTGTTTCCGTTGTTTTGACCATAACTACCTCCGCTATTACCGTTGCTACTGTAATTATTTGACGGAAATGATTTACTGCCGTAGCTGCTTCCTGTAATTTGGATACGAAAACGATGTATTTAAAAATGTTTAGGCAAATAATCGTAAGTAAAAATGTTTGCCGCACCTCCTCCACTGCTCCACTTGCTATTTCTGTCTCCTCCACCGCTTCCACGGTCATACCTTCCCCCTCTATCACCGTCACGACCTCCGCGTGAACTTCGTGATCCCCCACTGCCACGTCCCCCGGAACCTCCACCTCCTCCGCTACGACCTCCAAATCTTCCTCCTGGAGAGAATTAAAGAATGGTATTATTAACAATCTGCAGGGTAAAGAAAATTTTGCCAATTACTCACTGATGAAGGAAAAAGAGCTTACTTTTGAATACGCCGGGGTTTCGGGAAAGCTCATATAGTTTTGGATTGACGACCTGTTTTGCCTCCTCCAAAACTTGAATCAGGTCATTAGCTTTGTGAGCGTTCCCAGGTGTGAAAAAGGCATACGCAGTTCCAGTTCTTTGGGAACGTCCAGTACGACCAATGCGATGTACGTAGTCCTCGGAATTTGAGGGATAGTCCAAATTTATCACAAATTTGACGTCTTCCACATCTATATACAAGATCACCAGCTATAGGTCTATCATAATTTAACATACTTGTTACTTTGTGGTCAATGCTATTAATATTATTGAAAGAAAAAAAAATATTCCTCAGTGGCAAGTGACAAATAATCATATATCAGAAAATTTTCATCTAAGTTTTATATCATGATCAACCATCACTAGGTCAAAAAGAATTTCGAAAATAAGTGTTAATCTCAGAGTACATGGAAAAGAAAAAGAAAAAAACAATAGTTACATGATAACAGACCACAAAGAGCAAGTTTGTCTATTAATTACCTGTTTTGCGCTACAGCTGGAATTGTAAAGACATTTTTTTTTGTTCGAATGTACAGGAATCAGACCTCAGATGGTTCTCACGAAAGTCTCAGTTGACTTTAGCTATAGTTTTAGCCCTATCAATTCGGCATAGCCACACCCTTCTCTCCCGCACCCCAAAGTATGGATCTATGCTGATCTTATAAAACGTTTGTCCCATGTTTGTGGATTTCCCGTTTATGGTTTTTCAACAGAGGCCCGGGTAGCACCGGAGGCAGGAACACGCACGTGCCTCACGTATGCTTCTTATTCTCCCTCTTATTATTACCACAAACGACATGTTACATTGCAATCCTTTTTCTTTTTTTTTTTTTTTTACTTGCAGAAATCAAAATTTTTATCAATAATCAAATCAATAAAACAGAAAGAAATAATCTCTGCTATAAATTTTAGGCTTTGTAAACAGTATTGCGACAAATGTATATCTTTTAATATGATATTGTCTGCAGAGCAACTGTCGCGAGCAAGTAGATTGAATGTGATATACCCACGTCTTTCCATGGGTGGTCGTCCCCAGCAAAGTGCGCTAGAAATCGCTATAATCTCTTCCATACTTTGGACCATCACAGGTATAGAGTGAGAGTGTGTAATTCAAGTGGCACGCACGGCAAGCCGAGGCACAGCGTATTGTTAGCTTGTTGCAAGGGGGCGGAGACCAGCAGTCACGCCTCAATCTATTTTGTATTTAATCCCAAGCAAGCTCTTCAGAGTTCTTATCATTGATAAAACTCCGTCGCATGTGCCTCTGAAAACATATAGAACAGCATGTTACTACCAGACTGACAAGACTTGCATTAATCAGGGGAAAGTTACAATTACCTAGGCCTATAAAACCTACCTGCCATTAATTAATTATCTGGCATCTATCTTAGTAGTGATCTCAAATACTTTGAGGTTTACTATTTTATCAATTGATCGTCAAATTTTAGATTGCATGAGCTATTTCTCAGATATTCTTATGACGCGGCAATAGAACGAATTAATGTGGTAAGGCAAAAACCAAAGAGTATTTGGTATCAGCGTTGGGGCAGCTTAAGCTATAAACAAAATGGGCACGTGAAATCAGGATGTATATCTTCTTTGGATAATTTCCTGAAAAAATTGATTAAAAATGGGCTACTCCAACAATCATACGTCGCCATTTCTTCAGTAGGAATATGAATTCGTACAATAAACACTCATTCGCACAATTGGAGAGCACCTGCGTCAATCAGTCTGGCAAATGCCGTCGTCCGTTGCCACGTTCTTGTTACTCTTAATCAGTTTTTATCGGAAATCAACCATCGCAGCCTGACCCTTACATCTTTCTAAACATTCTATATTCTGATACCTACCTAAACCCCGAGCTGCCACGTCGGTTGCAACTAAAATAGCAGATCTGCTAGCCCGGAATTCTATGAAAATAGATCGAATATATAAAAATTAATAATCATTGATTAAAAAAAATCTGCAAGTGTCAGATGTTGGAATTCTATTTACGATTTAGAACGTAGTCTCGTTCCTGTTGACTTTTATCTCCATGAATACCGATGGCCTGCCATCCAAATCTGTTGATAGCTCTAGTGATATCATCTACTTTTCTTTTAGTCTCAACAAAGATGATTGTCTTATTTTCGGGCTCGTTAGAAATCTCTTCGAGGAGTTTCATGAGTTTTCCTTCTTTCTCATACTCCTCACACACGTCAACAATTTGCAGGATATTATGATTTGCTGCTAGTTGTAGTGATCCAATATTAATCTGAATATAATCAGTCAAAAACTCCTCAGCAAGGTTGCGGACCTCCTTGGGCCAGGTTGCGGACCACATCAGAGTTTGTCTATCTGGTCTAATTTGCTCAACAATTTTTCGAATCTGTGGTTCAAATCCCATATCCAGCATCCTGTCAGCTTCGTCAAGTACGAGATAAGTGCATCTACGGAGGTTTGTAGTTCCGCGTTCTAAGAAATCTATTAATCGCCCTGGTGTTGCAATACAAATCTCTACACCCCTTTCTAGATCTCTAGCTTGTGGTCCCTTTGGCGCTCCACCAAAGATGCAGGTGTTTCGGACTTGAGAGGTGCTTCCGAAATCAGCTGCGACCTGCTGAATTTGTTGAGCTAATTCTCTGGTGGGTGCCAAGACGAGAGCGATAGGTCCGTCGTTACGAGCAAGACGCGGTTGGTTGTTGATGTGGACTATAGCTGGGAGGATGTAAGCCAATGTTTTTCCAGAACCGGTTTGGGCAATACCAACCATATCGCGTCCAGAAAGGGCGATGGGCCAGCCCTGCGCTTGGATCGCAGTTGGCTCAGAAAAACCTTGCTTCCGAATTTCATTGAGGACATAGTCGGGGAATCCCCCCTCCTCAAAATATACGTTTGGCCCAGGAATGTTAGTTCCTTTGACAGTGATTTCCTTATCTGATCGATAAATTTCAACCATGTGTGGACTACGTGCCAACACGTTTGGATGTGGCTGGTAAAAATCCTTGCGGAATGGCTGCAGAGTGCTCATGTCCCATCGTGGCTTGCGTAGACGCTCACCCGGTTGCTTATTTTTAAAAGAATTCCCTCCAAACGATCCTCCATCTCTGCTAGAGTCTCTACCTAGTAGAAGATTTGCATTCATATTAGGTATTTTTGGTGTGTCATTTCTGTTTTATCATATGAGAATCTTTGTCTTTGTATTGTTCTAATTTACCTCCGCCACCGAATCGGCTCCCACTGTCTCGCCCTCCAAATCGATTGCTACCTCGACTTCCTCCACTACCACGTCTATCTCCACGATCCCTGTCTCGGAATGACCTGGGCAAAAATAATTTTGTTGATTATGAAAGTAACAAAGTTCATTTATACGAATATATTATGCTTTGCCAAAAGTGAGTAAATATAGGTTCCAAAGACAAAATACAGAAGCAAATATTTGGTTTAATTGAAACCGGATAATAGAATAATCTTGAGGAAAATGCTATTCTGGAATTGGCAACCGTTTCATCGATCAAAAAGCGCGACATTCGGCGCAAAGTCGACGTCATGTCACAACAATGATCTATCGCGAGAATTTTTCTCGTATCTAAAGATCAAGCCGATATCCGCGCGTCCTACTTTCGCGGTGGACATAAGTCCGGTAATTGAACCGTTGAGTATAGATAAAATATCTACATTACTCAACGCTAACACCTCAAATCCCTATGAGAAATGGATTGAGAACTGAGGTATAACAGGACGGCCATGAAAAAATAATCAACGAGCAGAATATTGAGATCAGAAGTATTTGATTTTTACAAAAATGTACTCACATCTTCGCTGTCTAGTCTGCTTAAAAATCGTATAACTCTATATTTCTCTTAGCTATCGATACGATAGGTGTAACTAATTGATGAAACACCGAAATCGCTTAAAAACTACAGAAGAAGCAACTAAGCATCCGCGGTCACTTTTTTTTTTATTGGTTCTTCGTTCTCGCCAAAGAGGTTCTCACTTGTCGTTCTTTCTCTAATTCTTTCACCCCACGCCTCTAGCGTTAACTCCAGCCAAGTTTTGACATAATCTGGCATAATTGAGTACAGAGCGCGCTATGAGATTTTTCTTACGATCATTTGTTGTCATCACTTTGTTGTCACCTTGTTGTCACCTTGTTGTCACCTGTCACCTGTGATCTAGCTGTCACGTGCTTGACACATTTGACAAAAAGGCAAAAATCTCTCTGATTCTTGATCCGAAATGGTAATTCCCCGAATGACACATGCCAGCAATCGATATGAGCAGTTGCAATGCAGGAAATATTGGCGCACACAAAGTTATGATTTCAAGGTCTATCATGACTTTCAAATTGCATAATTAAATGAAAATTCTAGGAATATGTCAATTGAGGCTGTTCGGATGAAGAATTCTCATCAAAAGTCTTAATACAGTCTTAGGCTTAGTGCGTTCAGTTTACTTTTAACGTATTGCCTTTTGACCTTAGTAGATGTTTCTTATTTTTTTTTTTATGGGCTTAACAGGAAATTTATACCCAAATTTTTTTTATTTTACTGGCAGTTATACCTTTCATTATATATAAAACTGTTGATAATTTTGTTGTTAGATATAGTTAACGTTGACTGAAAGCAGTGGGTATTCATGAGTTCCAAAATAAATACTCAATTTTTTCAAACAGTAAGTAGAAATAATTTAAAAGTCTACAGATATAGCCATCAAATATCAGAAGATTATAAGTACCGTATAGAACCCACTCCAAATACCCAAGCATAAAAAGCTGAGATATCTTAAACATGTATGGCAGTTGATATCTAGAGTCTGTCAAGTGTGAATACCTTGAATGGTACCTCTGTAACTAATTGATTGCTGTAATCTTCAAGACACTTTTTGAAGTGAGTTTAGAATTTTTATTGTACATTTAGTGGCACTAACTATCGTACTTGTAAGTTATGTCGACTTGAACATCCTTATGCACTTGAGCAAATCAATGTATAGATGAAATTGAGTAATTTAATTTCATGAATATTGTTCTAAATGCTTGAATATGATAGTAACTAAATGAATGAAAGATTGTAATATTATGAGGAGAAAAGGAAAAAATTGATGTTATTGTAAATTGTAATTAACAATGACAAAATTTTCTGTTCCTTACATAACTACTGTCTGTCTTTCTTATGTAAAGTTCTAGTCTGCCTGCATACATTAGCATATTAGATTTATAGTGATGTTACTTCCAATAGACAGATAAAAATTACTTTCAAGATACGAAATGATAATATGCTATTATATTGAAATATTGATATATTACTTGATCCGATGAAGGGATAATTTTTATCATATTGTATGTATGAATGAGCTCATCTATTATATTGTTACATTCATACTATTGTTATAGATATTATGTCTATGCTATTGTTTTAACGTCGCTTTATAAAAAATATGTCATAAAATTGCAGAGAGCAGGGCAAAATAAATCAAAAACGAGTATGGGATTCGATGATGAAAAATATGCCATAGAATTGCAGAGAGCAGGGCAAAATAAATCAAAAACGAGTATGGGATTCGATGATGTAGTTGTACTGATAGGAGAGTTTGGTCGATATCAATGGAGGATATATTTTCTGCTATTCGTACCAGCATTATCTAATGCTTTTCACACAATGATCGGGGTTTTCCTAGCAGCCCAACCAGATTTCAGATGTTTGCTTCCTTCCGAAAGTCTGGAAAATGTTACTTACCAGAATACCGACTTTGACTCCCAATGTGTAATGTATGGACCTAATTTAACTGATACTGGGGATGAATCAGTAAATTCATCATCACCCATGGAATGCTCTTCATTTGTCTATGATAAATCTACTTATGACCTCACAGTTACAACTGAGGTGAGTTTTTGTGAATTGATCAACAATATTATATCAAAAACATTCACAGCATTTATTTTCCACTGGACTTGTTATTCAACATTTCTCTAGTTCGATCTAGTATGTCATAGAGCATGGTTGAGGGCAACATCAGATTCTTTGTTGATGGTGGGAAATATCTTTGGAGTGCTGATTTTTAGTGCACTATCCGATAGATTTGGACGCAAGCCAGCATTCTGTTCAATAATAGTCACTCATGTGATCTTTGGCTTTCTCTTAGCAGCAACACCTGAAATTATCTCCTACCTGACTATCAGGTTCATTTTAGGAACAACTCTAAATTCGATGTACATAGTAGGATACGTTCAAGGTATGTGGCGATTTCATATGCTTATGAAAGTAGCAAACCAAACGTTCTTTCTATTGTTATTTTATTATTGCAGCTGTAGAAATGGTTAGTCCAAAAAATAGAAGTACCATCTTGGTTACTCTACAACTATTTTGGGCAACAGGTGTTGTTCTCACCACTGGATTTGCATACTTTATCAGGCATTGGAGATTTCTCCAAATTGCTGTCAGCGTTCCAAGTCTCACATTCCTTACATATTGTTGGTAAATGAAACTGCATACTCAGTAAAATGTGATCCTATTAATTTCGCTCTACTTGGTCAACAGGTTCCTTCCTGAATCCGCACGATGGCTGCTTAGCATGGGTCGCACACAGGAGGCAAAGGATTTGCTGTTGAAAGCCGCTTCTAAAAATGGAATAACATTAACCGAAAAAAAATTAAATGATATGTTGGATGACACCGATGAGAGTAAATCTGTTGACACGCTCGAAAAGCACTCAGTGCTGGATCTTATGAGATATCCAAATTTGCGGCGAAGATCTTTACTACTCTTCTTCATTTGGTGATCAAACGATTTCAATTAAATAGTCATTCTCACTAGCAGATCGTCAATACCATGAATATATTCTAAATTGTGATACGACTCACCAGGTTTGTGAACAGTCTCACATACTACGGTCTATCTTGGAGTTACTCAGATCTTGGAAGTAACGAATACGTGAATTTTGCAATAGGTGGTTTGGTTGAAATACCTGGAATCATATTTGTTTGGCTCACACTAGATAGGTGGGGAAGAAGACCTGTTTTATCCGGATGCATGTTGGTCGCCGGAATTTCTCTACTTTCAACAATATTCGTGCCTACTGGTGATCAAGAAATTTTATAGCCAGTTATATGTAAGACTATGTGAAGGGTCTCATAAATTTCGTTGTTATTTCTTACAGATATGGAGTGGTTGGTGATACTGCTCGCAATGGTAGGTAAATCAACAGTAACAGCCTCTTTTGCATCTGTATATGTTGTATCAGCAGAACAGTATCCTACTGTAATTAGAAATGTTGGCGTTGGGACATGTTCTATCTGTGCTAGGATTGGAGGGGTGCTGGCACCCTATATTATTTACATGGTAAGATGAATAGAAATGCTGAACTGCTTATGTTTTTACTTTTACCAATTTCGTTACGGTACAAGTTCACAATAATGTTTTTGTAAATATCAGTAGAGCGGCAAATGAAATATTATACTCGTCTAAAGTTTTCCAATATTGTAACACCCACAGTCTAGTATTTGGACGCTACTGCCAGTTGTCATTCTCGGATCTGCTACCCTAATTTCTGGGCTGACAGTGATGCTTCTTCCGGAAACATTGAACAAAAAATTACCTGACACAATCCAGGATGCTGAAAATCAATTTAATAAGTAATAAACCTATATTTTGAGCTCTTGTAAAAATTTATTTTTTGAATCACAACATCTAGTTTAACCAAAATCGACTTATGATTACAGCAAAGTAATAAAGTTACCATACATTCAGTATATATTCAGCCTTCAAAAACGTGCAGATCCTATAAGGAGCTGAAGTGAATTAGTTCCCCAATATCTTATCCTCTCTACCTGGCATTGCTGTTATATGTTAATTTGATATTATTTTACATGTGATGCAGAAACAATGCTCACTTGAGGTCATTTGTAATCTCTGATATAACAAATATAAGATAAGATTGATAAATTTGAATCATCTACAACAGATGAACAATACATATAACGTCAAAATTGACATCACTTATCTTCTATTGGTATCGTACATTGTGGAGCCATCTCTAGAGTAGCAATATCTCATCAAACAAAGCTTGAAATTGCCACTAAGCTACTATAGTTGATTTAACGATGAGCCACTGATAAAGAGATTAGAATAATCATATTTGCAGACCAATTTGAGGACAGAATTCCTAGCAAAGAAAACTGATACCATTCGTAATTCAAGCTAAATTCAACTACCCAAGCAAGATCTTACTATTTAAGACAACTTCGTGAGTCATTAGTGATTATAGATAAAATTTAAAAAAAACGCCAAGTATTGATAAGCAATTTTCGTTTGGATCTCAAGTAGATTCTTGCTACATTTGCAAAAACGCCATTGAAAATAGCGGAGAGTCTTCAAGCATGCAGATACTAGGAAGTGGAGATGAGGAAAACTGATTCTTCTACGCAAACTGTTCTCACTTCCAGGTAAAATCCTCCCCCTCCCAAAGCATTTTATATCTTATCATATTGCATTTATAAGCCAACTGCATTACCATATCTATGAATATCTGGCTAACTGTATTTCAGAGGATCTTTAGTGCGAAAAGTGTGATAAAATTGATAAACTTGGGAAAAGAAGTAGAAGGATAGAAAAAATCGAGAACAAGCATGACATTTGATGATGTGGTTCTGCTCACAGGACAGTTTGGGCGATATCAATGGAGGATATATTTCCTCCTATGTCTACCAGTAATATGCGTAGCTTTTCATTCGATGAGTGGCGTTTTCCTTGGTGCCAATCCAGATTTTAGATGTTTGTTGTCACATGAAAATCCAAAAAATGCAACATTTCAACTACCAGCTGATTTCATGGATACAGTGTATCCGTGGAATAGTCAAACTGGAAGTTGGTCACAATGTGAAAAGTACATTAATTTTACCGATGCTGAATCAATGAATTCAACATCAACTGTAAAATGTTCATCATACGTCTATGATAAATCCACCTATGAACGTACAACTACAACTGAGGTGAGTATCTAAGCTATGAAAGCTATTTGGCAGTGATCATTTTCAGGTAGATTCATCACTTATGACTTTTACAGTTCAATTTAGTTTGTGATAAAGCATGGTTGACGGCTACAGTGGATTCTTTGTTGATGGTGGGGATTATGATAGGAGCAGTGGTTTTTGGTGGACTGTCAGATAAATTTGGACGCAAAACAGCGTTTCTTTCAGCGATAGTTGTCAATATAATCTCTGGCTTTCTCCTAGCAGCTACTCCTGAAATTGTGTCATATATGATCGTCAGGTTGATCTTAGGAACATCTGTTAATGCAATATTTCTCATAGCATACATCATGGGTGAGCAATAAGCATGTGTATTCAAATGTGACAAATGAGAGTTTCTCCTCATTGTATATTGTATATTGACTGATCTATTTATTGCAAAACTCACAGGTGAATACCTGCTTACATATGAATTTTATATCACGTATATTATCAGGATATATATCATTCTTTTAGCGGTCGAAATGGTTAGCCCAAGTCAAAGAACTACAATCGGAGTCATTGTACAATTATTTTCCTCAACAGGTGTTATTCTGACCTCTGTAATTGCATATTTCATTAGAGATTGGAGATATCTCCAAATTGCATTTACTGCGCCGTCTGTTGCATTTCTTACTTATTGGTGGTAAGTTAACTGTGCCATGATTGCATATTCTCCTCTATACATTATTTCACCAACAGGTTGATCCCTGAATCTGCCCGATGGTTGCTGAGCATGGGTCACATAGAAAAGGCAAAAAATTTGCTTTTGAAGGCAGCTTCAAAAAATGGGATAGAATTATCTAAAGAGCGATTAGACACTATGTTGTCCGATACCAGCGTCAGTAAATCTGCCCAAAATCTCGAAAAACACTCTTTGCTCGATCTCATGAGGTACCCAAACCTAAGACGAAGGTCTCTGCTTCTCTTTGTCAACTGGTGAGACAACGACTTTGTTTGCAGTAATTTTTTTTCGATTGAAAATGTAATAAATATTCTGATATTCATTGGATGAGTTACCAGGTATGTAAACAATATGACGTACTATGGTCTATCTTGGAACACTTCAAATCTCGCAGGTAACGATTACCTAAATTTCGCGATTTCTGGGCTTGTAGAAGTGCCAGCCCACATATTTGTCTACTTCACGTCAAATAAGTGGGGAAGAAAACCTATTTTATGTGGATGCATGCTGTTGGCTGGAATGTCATTACTCTTTTCAACATTGGTACCTGATGGTGATTACCAAATATAATGTTCACTCACATTGTGACCAGGAAAATGTAGCACCGTACGACTTTTTACAGTATAAATGTTTGCAGATATGCAGTGGTTAGTAATATTCTTGACAATGTTGGGCAAATTATCAATCACAGCCTCTTATGAAGTAATGTATATCATATCAGCAGAGCAGTACCCTACAGTGATCAGAAACGTTGGTGTTGGAGCATGTTCTACCTGTGCTAGAATAGGTGGTGCGACAGCACCATATGTTCTCTACACAGTAAGTTGCATAGATTAGAAATATATACTACTGCTCATCATCTGCTATCACTTCTATGTATTCTACTTTACACTCTTCATGCGCCAGATAAAACCCCGAGCCAGTCTACTTTCACAATCTTCACGTTCTTATAGGCAAATGTCTGGAAATCCTTACCAGCAGTGATTTTTGGATCCTTGGCATTCATCTTCGGACTGTCAACAATCCTTCTTCCGGAAACATTAAATAAAAAATTACCAGAAACTATACAGGAAGGTGAAGAATTTGGAAAGTCAAGAGTAGCAGATTCGTCGAAGTAAATGTTGGAAGAATTTAGTTATGCAGGATAAAATCTACTGAACTATGATCGTTAGTTGAACTAGGACAGAAATCTTCAGTCAATGCCAGAATTACTGGAGAGCAGAATTATAATAATAGCAAATAATTTACGCCTTCATTTGACGATATCTCATTGTTAAATCCGACTAATTTTGTACGTCTTTGGAAATTTGGACTGCTGAAACTTCAATACTGGAACTGAAAACGCGTTTGTTGTCACATGTTTTATACATGACAGAAAATTATCGTCTGCTCCAAGCTAGCACGAAACGGCTCAAGCTTATTCAAGGTCAATCCGTTCTCTGTTTACGAGGCACCACTCTACCGGTCTTCCCAATCATTGACTTTAAAAATCCTATAATTCAAAACCGAAACATGCTTGCGTTTGTCACAACATTCTAGCGCTAAAACTTGCGGATGTGTAATTTACCTAAACTCGGTCAAAAATTATATTTACATAGGTGTAAAAGTCCTTAATAAAGTACTTCACATCTTCCTAAGCATTTCGTCTAGTGATGTCAAGTAAGTAAAACCTCTACAACCCACGATAACCTATCTTATGAAAAACTAAACAGATCGTGATTACTTCAGTGAATTTTGCGATACAAACTATTCATCTGCTACAAGAGTCCCGTACAATTGATGCAAATAGCTATTGATACTGTGTAGTATGCGTTTTTATCACTTTACGATTTTTTATAGGTAGTCCCAAATATTCCGACTCAGAAATTGA
Organism: Athalia cordata; assembly: GCA_963932425.1. Taxonomy (NCBI): domain Eukaryota; kingdom Metazoa; phylum Arthropoda; class Insecta; order Hymenoptera; family Athaliidae; genus Athalia; species Athalia cordata. The sequence continues at coordinate 8,245,992 of OZ010627.1, forward strand.
GCGTAAAAGATTACTGGCGATTCAACGTCGGGAATCGCTCACAAAAAAAGGATCTGAAGGACCACCTCGAGCAGGGCAGAGTCCTCGAAGTTCAAACTCATTGCAAAGCACAAACTCACATGCAGGGGACCAATCGGTACCTAGCAATGGTCGTGACAGTTCCAGAAAGGAATTTGTCATGCAATCACAGATTAAAAACAACAGATATAATCCGCTTAATACTAAAGAGCCAAAAGACTTTTTCAACAAACAGCAAACTACTGTTGGGAAATGTTTCATGAGGACTGATACCAGATTTGCTGTTGACCTGACCGTGTATCAACAGCAAGTTCTTGATGTTTTCAAGACAATTCCAAGCAGATCATATGGTGCTTATATTTTTCAAGATACACTTCAATTATGACAAAAAGTTATTCCGGATTTGACTAGGTTTGATTCATTTGATAGTAATCAGGAAATTATCATTATAGATGTAAAGACAAGAATTTGGGACTTTAATATCAAAGATTATGATCTCCTCATGGAAAAACTAGCTCCCTTGAAATCACGGGCAGTTATAGATGGGTTGCCAAGTGCGATACTTCGGGTAAGTAGTCATTCAATAATTTGAATTAGATATTTTCTCAGGAATTATAAAGGAACCCATTGCCTATAATTCCACAATCTGTGTTGTGCAGATATTCAAAAGAGATACCAACACCAACTACGATTCCATCGATTTGTCATCCATAGATTCAAAGTTGGTAGAGTCCTTGATGCCTTTTCAACGAGAAGGTGTTTGGTAATGCCTCTAAATCATGTTCGTATGCGATTTCAACTGAAAGTTGTAGATATTTTTATGCAAGGAAAAACCTTTCAGCTATGGAATTTCAAAAGATGGGCGATGTCTCATTGCCGATGACATGGGACTCGGAAAAACAATTCAAGCTTTAGGGATAGCACATTATTACAGAGAGGAATGGCCCCTTCTCATCGTCACCCCGTCTTCCGTGAGGTGAATATAAAACAATAACAGACATCTCCCATTTACAACGATTTTATGTTATTCTTTCCTATCACTTTAGGTACCAGTGGTCGGAAGCTATCTATAACTTTCTTCCTTCTGTCCCCACACATTACATTAACCACTTTACAAGTGGTAAAGACCGCGTAAGTGACGCTAAGATTGTCATTATGTCCTATGACATCTTAGCCCGAGCAATTAACACTGTTGAAAAACATCTTTTCGGCGTAATGATATTTGTAAGTATATTATTTATCACACACCCATATAAATCATAACACATTCAGCTTCTAATAATACATGTCATTTTATTGATATCAATTCTATTTCTGCAGGATGAAAGTCACTTTCTCAAGAGTTCAAAAACTATACGAACAATGGCTGCAAGCCGCATAGTAGCTCAAGGAAGACGAGTTATTTTGCTCAGTGGTACACCAGCTCTTTCTCGACCAATGGAATTATATTCCCAGATTAAACTCATCATGCCAAAATTTTTAGGGTATTTATAGCCCATTTCCATTACTATTTCAAGATTATTTTTATGATCGAAATTAGATTAAGAGCTTTCTTTTTTCTGCAGGTACAGTGAATATGGTATTAGATACTGTGCTGGAGTAAAAGGACCGTTTGGTTGGGATTATAATGGTTCTTCAAATATGGAAGAGTTACAGCTACTGCTGCAACGCTGTTGTTTAATAAGGCGTCTGAAAAGTGAAGTATTACAGCAATTACCTTCAAAAATCAGGTAATTAGTTGCATCCCTAGAAAGAACGTATCACACATGTGATTTGGGGACAAGCACCCATATATCTGGAATTTTCCCTTCATTCCAGGCAAGTTGTTATCTTGGATCCAATATTAATCAAGGCAGGAACTAAGGAGGTAGCACAAATGTCTAATCAATTAGAGAAAATGCGTTTGAAGAGTTCAGAACGGCACGCAGTCCTGTTACAGTACTACAGAGAAACATCAAAAATGAAATTGAAGGCTATTCGGTACAAATCAAGAGGTTCTCATTTTATAATATTCCCGTTGTTTGAATGTTGTACTAATTTGATTTTCCAGTAACTACGTCACTGATCTACTAGAAAGTAAATCAAAGTTCCTGATTTTTGCCCACCACACGGCTGTCATCAGTGAAATTTGCGACACTGTCCAGTCAAAAAAAATAAAGTAAGTTGTACTCAGAAGAGAGAGAGAGAGGTAAAAAGAATGCGAACATTGCTGTAAATTATGCTTAACTATATACAGGTATATCAAGATTGACGGATCGACAAAATCTGAACTACGTAAGTCGCAGTGTGATTTGTTTCAAGAACAGCCAGATTACTTGGTAGCTGTACTTTCCATAACAGCAGCAAATGCAGGGATTACTCTAACAGCCGCTCAACGTGTTGTATTTGCGGAGCTGTACTGGAACCCAGGGGTGACTATTTCTACTTTGATACTGTATTTAAAAATCCATACTTGTGAAAATAATAAATTTGACAAAACATCAGGTAATGTGTCAAGCCGAAGACAGGGTGCACAGAATTGGTCAACAAAGCAGTGTACTGATTCAGTTTCTCATTGCAAAAAACACAGCTGATGATCATCTGTGGCCTCTAATGCAGGCGAAATTGGATGTCTTGGGCAAAGCTGGACTCAGTCAGAACTTTTCAGTACACAAAACGACAGAGACCAGGCAAGAGGTCACGGAGAAAGGGCAAACGAAACTAGATTTATATGTTACCAAATCCAGTTCACAACCAAAGTCAAACGAGCTTAGTTCACAGGACTGTGTGGCACTTGCCGAAGCAGTAGAATTTGAAGATGCAAAGTCAGTGGAGGATGAAAAAAGGGAGCTGCATCATTTACTCGAAATAGATGATGAAGATCTAAGCACATTGGATTTAGATATGGTTTAATAATGTTGCGTTGAATAAAATGTTGAGACTGATAAATTTTTATACGATATAGTTACAAAGATGTTTGAAGATGGAACGTGTTCTAAGAGACAAACGTATTTAACAGTTCTTGGAACTCTGAAATCTCGATCGTGAACTTAATAATAATTACATGTTGCGAATATTTATATGCGTTTAGTAGATCTGTAAAATTGTCGCTGTATATTTTTATATTTCTACATTAATTGATGTGATTAAAAAATGAGCGGTGCTGCTTTCCACACATTGAACTATTATAATGTACCCCTTCACATCTTCAATTACACATTGAAATTTCGCGACTGAAATCGATAGCAGCGCGAATGCGTAATTAAATCGATGTCGTACGTGTCGATATATCTCATTTGAGACTCGTCTGTCGACTGTCGTCGCTGTCAGGTAGCCGCTAATCCTAACCCCAAAGTCACAGTCCCATGTTTGCACATTTAAATATTTGCTCTTTGTAGTCACTGTTATAGAAACCAGATAAGTATTTATATAATTGAAAGTTCGTCAGCTACGAATAACTTTTGCTACGGACGAATCCATTCGCCCTTTTCTGGTAGGTGCGTACTTAATAATATTTAACAAATTTTTACAACAAATTCTAAACAATCAAAATAAAGACAACCTGATGAAACAGAAATTAATCACCATAAAATTTAACGAGATTTACATCCACATAAACTTGTTGATACCTTACTGATCTGATATGCTTGGTCCTCAGACTTGACACACAGCAACTATGGAACATCGGTGTGACTGTGGTGGATTACATGAAGAAGTTGAATTAGGTATACAGTACAATTTGTATCAAAAAATAGATAAAGATAATGTCGAATGCCTCAATGAGTACGAAGAAGGTTCAGGTGTAACGGTGTTCAAACCATGGGAAGAACGGCTAGACCAAGAAAAGGTGATTAAATTAATTATGGGATTAAAAAGTTTGCATTTATAATGATGTTACAAACTCTGTCTATATTTCTAGTATGTCGAGAGTGATGCCGATGAAGAACTGCTCTTCAATATACCGTAAGTGACATTACCTTATGTCAGTTGATAAATATGTTCAATGCTAACAATTCTCAAATTTCTAGATTCACTGGAAATGTGAAGCTGAAGGGATTAATCGTAACAGGTGATCCGGATGGTTCTTACCCCACCAAAGTCAGATTGTACGTATCCCAAGAGATGATATCTTATCAATTATCCAAAAATGAAACACATATTATTATTCCTTATTAAGAAAAAAAAAAAAGTTAATATTGATTCCGAATTTTGGAACAGGTATAAAAATCGTCCAAACATGACATTTGACGATACTAGCATAGAAGCTGATCAGGAATTTGAATTATCAAGAGACTTAGACGGTACTCACGAATATCCAGTAAGGTAAATATCTTGAAATTTTCAAACTAGCCCTCAAATTCGGTCCTATACTTATAGGGTTATTTAAAAACTTAATAGACATTAGAAATTATTCAAGACTTTTCAACAGGGTAGTCAAATTTTCCTCCGTTTACCATATAACATTACATTTCACTGGTAATCACGGAGCTGAACGTACACGAATAAACTACATAGGAATGAAAGGTGAATGGACAGAGGGTAACCACCATGGTGTGACGATCTGCACTTACGAATCACGTCCACAAATCTCTGATCACGTTGCGGATGAAAATATGATCACCAAACGAGTACAGTAACAGTAATGAAGGTAAAGATAATAATCATGTCAGCAATTATCACCATTTAGTAGTCAGTCAAACAGTCTTCGACTTTCACCGTTATCATCCTCATCGTCATTACTAAATAATTTCGTAAATTATAAATCCAAAATAATATTAACGAGTCAGAAAATTTGAGCTTTTTTATAACAACACGAAATAAACGAAAAATCGATATATCAAATTTCCTTTATTTCCTGTTTTTGTTTCTTACAAAACCAAACAATTTTAACGATTATTTACATTTTTTTGTTGTTATTTTCTTTCATTCCTGCTGTGTTACTTAATTATTTCACACAATCTTTTTAGAAGCAATTGACTAGACGTGTTACAAATATAATTGATTCATGGATATTAAATAACCTGGTATCTAGATCAGAGAAATCCAGACACGTAAAGTCTATGAATAATTGATGACGTATTATGTGTTTTTCAATTGAACATTATCACATATCAAAAAGGTAGCCGTGAAGCTTCAAGTCAGAGCTCTCACATGGCATTGAACTATTTACCAAACCATTATTCTCTGAGAACTGATTATCATTTACCATCACCTATTGCGAGTGAGTACTTATTGGTAATGTGGTTTCTTCGGATTCAATTTACCTCGAGAACGTAACAAATTCTCTGGAATTTTGATTTTCGTTAAGAATAAATGAACTACTCAACACATTTGATAAACTTTCGAATTATATGAATGAAGATTCAAAAATCTTCATTCGATTTGGAACTCGTTCTGTCGTTGAGAAAAATTTAAAAATAGTCGAGTCACTCATTTTCGCGCGGTTCGAATTTGATCAATTTGCAGAGACTTTGCAAGATGATTTTATTCCCAACCCACGTATACCACGTGTGATAGACCGCTGCATGCATATCTTTACGTCCGTTGGCCTTTAGTTGGCATCAAGAGCTGAAAGTGAAACAGTATATCTCGAAATCTGGCGTCTAGAAGAAGTAGCAGCAGCAGCAGCAGTAACGGCAGCGGCAAACAACGTACCGCGAAACGGACAGCAACAGCTCATATAAAATGTGGCTGGTGGTGGATAGCTAGTTTGCTTATCCGTGGGCGGTACCCGCACGTTTAGTTAAACATATAAAACACAGCACACATTTATATCCACCGCAAAATGTATAAATCGGGAATCCCGCGGTACGTGGCGCCCTGCAAAACAGCCAGTCATATTATCATCGCGCTAATCAGAATTTAAAACAACTGCTGTTTCTCCCTCCGTTTTCCCCTCCATTACTCCGTTCAACCGCATGTTTTATACTCATACTAACTGTTGATATACAAGAACAAAGCATCATTCACGTGTTAGTTGTCGCAAGAGTAAAACGTGTCTTCGATCAACGCCGGTCGCTGTAAATTCAAAATTTCGATTGCCGTTCGTTCACTTTTAAATTCCAAATATAACTTCACTATAATTAATAAGTTTTCTCTTTTATTCTCCTCACATCACACCGAGTCCAAGGTAGTTGATTTTACTTCACAGATTGTATTTCTAGAAGAATTGTAATTATCAGTGATTATAACAAAGTGACCTCGCGGAATTCGCTCGATCTCCTGAACATAACAATTCAACGAATTAATCGGGACAGAATAACTCTGTTATTCTTTGTGGATAATTGTTCGTGAAAAACTGTGATATATCTGACGACGAGTTGGAGTGTTCTATTTTATTTTTTTATTTACGGTAAACTTCAAGGTAAATTAAATAATTTAGTCGTATGATTTTTGTTCGTATTCAGCAGTGATAATATTTTCATTGATTCATGATTTTTCTTAGTGAAAAAATTCGCGATTAATTTTCGCAATATCAGTATGATAATCTCATTAAAAAATTCTTCTAGTCATTGTGAAAATATAGTCGTTTATTATTGTTCGGTTGTTTAAAAATAAAAAAGAAAAGGAACCAATCAGCGAATAAAGAAAAAAAACGAACCGTGTATATACACAAAATTTGACGTAGATTGATATCTTGGCAATTTTCATCATGTTTTATATTATAATCGATTTGTAAACAGAAAACAAACTACGCGTCTTCAAACTATAGTATGGTTATTACTAGAACCATTCGAAGAAGCTTTATGTATCTGCAAGTAGTTTCATTGCCATTTCGCAATTTTCTAATCGTGCGGTTTATCCACGACATAGAAATTTCGATACGAATTTACATGATGTTGCGTGTGGATGATAGTGGAACAGGAATTTTCTGATCGTTTTTCCTTTTTTTATTCTCCTCCGTATACAATCACTTCACATACGTATGCAAATTATTTTGCAAATTCTACTAAGATTTTATTATAAATTTTACACAAGTGGTATGAATAAGAACGTATGTATGTACGTGTCTTTAACTTCTTCATCTATAAATATCGAATGTGCAAATCTACCCACATCATTTTCATAATATTTATTTCCAATGGACGATTCTTCTATACAAACGGACTACGTATGTATATAATCACATATATGTGCATCCCAGATCACATTTTTCAAGCGTGATTTTCACTACACAATTTTCATTTAATTTTTATCTTTTATTTTACATCTTGCTAATCATTAATTCGTCCGACTCGTTTAGAATTCCTTGAACCGATTAAAGTTTTTCCTTGATCATGAATATAACGAATGTTGAGGAATATTGAAACAAAAAATTTAATCGCCACGAGTATAGAAAAAATTCCCAATACAAATTGAAATTCATTTCCACACACCACGTGCAATTGCATAACACGCCCCGTAGTTTGGAATATCAGAGATTTAAATTTCACTGCATCACGCGCGCAATATTCGTATCGAGAGTTTTTTTTCCCTTCATTTATTTATTTGTTTATTTATTCTTCGTGACATCACGAAGTATGCGAAAGTTAATAACATGTCAAAAAAGAAGACAAAGAAGATCACCGAATCGCAATTTATTTGCACATCAAATTTGATAGACAAAAAAAACAACTGTAATTTTCCTTTTACACTTCGTTAATTGATGTCTACAAAATACGTATCTATTAATTATCACTGGAGGGAGTTTTCTCATCTGATTATAATCCAATCGTTATTCCGGTTTCCATTATTATACGTATCATATTCGTCGAGCGATGAGTTGGCTTGAGGATCGCGTTAATTTTCACTGCATTGTTATAACTGCAGTTTCGCGGAAATTTTTATTGCCAAAATTAACGGGACAAAAAAATAAGAGAGAGAAAGAGAGAATTGAATATTCGTATAGAAAGTGAGCCAGATAAAAAGAACAAAGAACTTATAAAGACAAAGAGAGAGTTTTGTCGAGCCGAAGATCGTCTTATTCTATACTGCAGTTAAATGCCAAGCATTTATGCCATGTATTTTTAGCACCACCACCATGACGCCGAGATACGTTCAACTAGCCCAAGATTTTTTTTTTTTTCTTTTCACTCTGCCCCTTCCATTTTCGCATATATTTTTTCATCCGCATAATATTTAAAATGCAAAACTATATAACCGCGATCGTCCTTCGGAATTTAAATTATATCGAGACTTTTATCCGTTTTTACTTCCCATGTGGTTTCCTTTTTATTTTTAGTATATAATTATGTAAGAAATCCAAAGCGAAAGGAAAAAGTAAAAAAAAAATTCAAGCAACGATATCAACGGATCGTAATTTTAGCGTGTGAATTTTCGCCTCACGCAGAGTGCGTGCGTGCACGTGCGATATGCTGTGGAGTGAGTTAATTTGTTTCTTTATCGTTTAGTTTTCCTTTTCGTGTTTTTTGTTTCTTCCATTTTTATCCTTTGCGATAATAAAATACGCTGCATTGGTAAAAAAAACATTTTTATTGTATTTCGTTTTTAAATTAATTTGAAAATCATCCCGAAAAAATTGAAATAACATAAGGGAAAGCAAACGAAAACGAATGGTGTAAAATATGACGTCAGAAATGAAATAAAATTCGTATTTTATATCTTACAAAGAATTGTGTACATAGGTATAATATAATACATTTTATATACATCAATATAGTTACTATATACATATTTATCTAATTTTCCATTTTTAAATCTATGCATATGTAAGAAAAACAACTCATCTGTAATTGTACAAATTTACCACTATCGGTATCATCCAAAGTGCAAATTCTACATTTATCTAATAGAAAAAAATACTACAGAATTTACAGCCTCATAAAATTTTGCGAGTACTTTGAGAATAAAAAAAAAAGAGACGAAGAAACTTGCGATTACAACGATATAAAGTTAATTTTGCTAAAACTATAATCCCATTAGATATTGCAGGACACGTATACTCATTATACAGCTATATGTATAGTATAACTGCATCTTAAGCTGTTACAGAAGCTAAATTACAGCCTATTCCAGTAAAAAAAGGGGGGCAAAAAAAGAAGAAAAAGAAAAAAAATCTTAGAAATGCATGCGAAAGTTATACCATATCTCATACATATAGTTAGTTGCAGCATTATTAGTAACTGCATTATAAAGCTGCACGAGTTTAACCACGTGCCGCGGAAATTGTGAAATTTGTAATATGAATTGCAGCAAAATTAAACACATAAGAAAAAAAAAATATATTCATTAAATTGAAAGCAAAAATTGAAAGAAAAAACTCATATACATAACTCCTGAGTCCTGATCCCTCTGATATTTATTGAAAAAAACATATTTTTTCGAATTTCTTCCGAGTATATAAATTTGTTAACGATAAAATAACATAGGTAATTAAAATAATTGAGAATTTCTAAAGAATCGCATGTTCCATCTTTATTTTTTCATTTAATTCTCATTTGTCGAAATTTATAAATAAATTTTCTACGATATCGACATTGCAGACTCGAATCGTGCATTGCACATTATATTATATTATATTAATACGAATCTGCGAGATATGAAAATGTGAAGAAAGGCAAAAAAAAAAAAAAGTAAAAGAAAAAAGATTGCTCATCACGATGATACGCTGTACATATGCGTATACATGTATCTATAGTATACCGAAGATAACAATATGTAAGTTGAACATATGTATGTAATGAATATCGTGAATACATAAATTTATGTACATATACACATTTGTATACACGTATATGTACATAACATCTGCCTACGGTATAGAGTCCATATAGATACCTATACACATGATTATATATAGTAACGTATAACATAAGTAAGTTGTACCTACAATGCGGAGCTTCAGTTGGTATCAAAACGTTGGCGAAGTTTGTCACGTGTAGCGATATAGGAAATTATATGTACATAAACGTGTATCGCGTTTTTAAATGAAACTGACTAGTTTTTTTTTTTTTCTACATTTTTTTTCTTAATTTTTCTAAATTGATCATTTGTGCAATAACATATAAAATAATAACTGGTTCGATGTGCGTGATAACTTTGTCAAAAACGTTACATTACATTTAAAAATCAAAAAAAACAATACCTTATAACAGAAGAAAAATTTCTAATAATAATAAATTAAAAAAAGGAAGACGGAAGTATTATTATATTATCATCATCATCATCGTAAGACTGATATGTGAAATAAATTTACGAAGAAACAACAAAAATTTATATAAATAAATAATAGTTTTATGCACTTAATTTTGAAAATATGCACAGGTCGTACCTTGAACTATGAACCTTGAAAGAATTTGACGAACTTCAAATACGTCGGGATATTTTCTCTGTTGACTTATGGTAATCTTTATAATATTAATAATGAATAGGTAGATACACATTGTTTCTTATCTATAGTTACATAGAATTTACAAATTTTCAGCTCTTTCTCTCTCTCTCTCTCTCTCTCTCTTTTTCTGTCCCTCTCTCTCTGTTCTATCATTGCATAGAAAAGTTGTTAATAGTCACGTGTATTATACATATATATTTATAGTTTCCTTCGCGATTATTATTTAAAATTTATAATTTGATTATTATAAATTACAGATATATCCTGTATACATATATGTAAATATATGTATACACGCTCATCGATGAACTAAAGTGTGCACGAACCGATCCGTGATTAAAAAAAAAAAACAATTAAGTTCAATAAATTTATTATTAAGAAGAAAATGATTTTAGTGAAATTCAGTGCCAAAGATTAAATCCAATCGAATTCATCTTATATTATATATAACATTATCGTCGATATTTTTCTCGTTTTTCTTTAAATTTTAATAATTTAAATCATCGACATGGTTAAGTGACGTAGAAAAAAAGCACGGAATTAAAAAAAGAAGGAAGAAGAAGAAAAAAAAATTAGACACATGTGACAATTGTGCGGAACACTTTATCTTATTTTATTTATTTTAATTTTTGTTTTGTAATTTTATTTAGTTAATTACGTTGAACGTTGAACAATAATATCGCGTTATTATTCGTGCATGTGTTGAAAAAAAAAAGAAATAAAAAAATAGTATATAGTTATAAAAATAAATAAATAAAATGGCACATGAACCCGTAAATCGGAAAAGAAAGAACAATGGAAATACGAATGAATTTGAAACAACGGAAATTGATGAGGATGGAACGGGAATTGTACCGCCTGACGGTGGATGGGGATGGGTTATAGTATTTGCATCATTTATGATACACATTGTCGGTAAGTAAGATTAATAATTTCCAATTAATTGTATTACGAAAACTATTCGAACTTGAAAAACTTCCATCGTGTAATCCGATGAAAAGCTTTTAACTTTTTCTCTCCTCCTTTTTAAATTTTAAATACCTAATGATATACGCGGTTAACGGTCGGCTAACTTCGACAATCTTCGCGAATTCAATTTGAATTAAATACACCTATACGTAGACGTATATTTGTATCTCTGATTGTCTGGTTTTTGAGTTTTGAGTTTTTGCTTTTATTTTTTGCACGTGTAAAAATTTTTGTAACCTTTAACTCTGTTATATAGGTATGATTCATTTGAAAACAAGATTTTATATGATTTCACAATGATATAGGTAATAATTAATCGATTAATCAATCAATCGATCGTTTATCAATTGGTGCAGTTGTATGAGATGTCGTATGTAGATAGGTAATTATTATTTATCAAATTATTTCATACGAACTATCGGATCTTCGAAACCGCGTGCTGAGGTTCCAATGTCAGTTATTTCTCATCGTATATTTATTAAATTTACATACACATATACACACGTGTATGTATATCAATTAATTATACTCGATTTCGTAGTTACTTAATTTAGCTGTCCTCCATTTTACAATCACTAATCATACATATATAACAGTCACTAATATAATTATTGTGACATCATCGCATCAGCATCTGGCTACTGAAATTCCAGCTGATTTCGTTAATAATATTTACAATAAATATCCATGTTATTTGTGATAATTTTTAATTCGATTTTTTTTTGCAAGTTTTTTTTCGGTGATTATTTTGCGAATTTAATTTTTTTTTCTCTCTTACTCTTTACTTCGTTATCAACCGCTTTTTCAGCTCATTCGTTACGTCACATCCGTACTGATAATGCGGTAGTTTGCGTATTATAATTGAAACCTAATCGCAATTTGACGTAAAAATAAAAGAGAAATAAAGAATGGATTAAAAATGAACCAGGGAACAAAAAGTTATACAAATCTTAAAGCGTATATAACGCAACTATTTAATACATCGTTATACATACACGATTAGTCATTAGTCCGCCCATTAATTAACCCATCATGACGATATAAATAAATAAATCAATTAACTAATTTAAAGGTTTTTTTTCTTTTTCGATAACTTATAGAAATATGAGTTTTATTCCCCGCTTCTTTTTTAGTTTTTTAATTACAATTTCATAATTGCTATAATAATCATATCGTTATTTTCCGCCCCTGGCCCTTCTGAATGAATTTCATCTTTAGTTGTAAGATTATGCAGATATTTTTCTTTTGTTTTCTTAATCTTGACATCAAACGATTTTTTTTCCTCCTACCCGCGCGGTGCATTTTTTCATTCTTTTATCCCTTCTTTTTCTTTCCCTTTTTTTTTATTTATTCCCTTGGCCTGCTTTTACCGACTGTACGTTTAGATAACTATGTCAATGTAGACCAGTAGTCATCGTGTGTATTAATTGTCAGCGCCATTTTAATTAAGAAAGAGCTCAGAAGATAAATATAGTTTATACTAACACATTTTTCAATTTAATTTTCAGTACAAATATATTATACCTGTACTTACATATGATGAACTAAAAATTAAAGCTGAAAACAATATTATTTAATAAAATACACGTTACAGTATAGAAAAAAAAAAGAAGTTGAAAATTAACAAGCCCGTAATGAATAAATTTTTGATAAAAAGAAGGAGAGAAAAAATAAGAATCGAAGAAAAACGAAACCCGATTATAATTTTCAGACTGTTCCTTTCGTTTTTTCTTCTATTCATCCCACGTTTTTCCCTTGACCTAGTTTTTATCCCCGATAAGTACAACAATGTAGGTATATGTGTACCTAATTTCTGTTCATTATTGCTTTTGAGCTTAAATCGTATAAAAAGTTGAGTAATAACTTGCTATAATACCGTATAGATATTATGGGTACAATAAATGTCAGATAAAAATCTTGACTTTTCGTCCCATCGAGAAACGATTGCAAGCGGCCTAATATTTTTGGCTTTGGAATTCAGATAATCAAATAAATAATCTAGGCAGATAACACGTGTGCATCGTAAAACTACCAAATCATTCTTATACTATATGTATACACCTATACTTCATTTCATTATGGAAAAACGTTTTCGTATACGTGTGAGAATTTTTTTTGTTTCAATTTTTTTTTTTTCTTTTATTCGACCTGATTTTTTCATCCCTGAAAATTCTATTCGCTATAAAAGTATTTCGGATTGAATTTATTCAGAGCGCAGCTGACAACGATGACCAGCTGCTGAAACATGTATAGAGATTTTTCTATTTTCAAACTTTATCCTCATCCCCCTTCCCCGGCTCCATAGGTAGATGACTTTGGATCGAAATGGAAATCGAGTCGTTTGCCTTAGGATAATTAAAAGAATTAACGGTAATTAATTGAGTCAAAGCACGAAATTATACATATTCAAGTCAAAAGCTCGGTTTTGTGCCTGCATGCGATGCGTGTCAAGTTCCAAGGTTGTAACTTTTTTTTATATTTATTTCTTTCCTTATATTATAGATCGCGGTTAGTTAGGATGTTAATCTTTTGTGAAAATTATAAAGCATAGTATTTTTATGTTATAAATATTACCGTTGTAATTATTTCTTTTATTTCCTTATCTAATTACTTCAAGGGTTCATTATATTGTTGTCTGCAGGATCTGATTTATTATACATATATGTATAGGTATAATAATGTGGACCGCGCCATTTTGGTTTGGCATATAATTATTATTCGGAGATCAAACTTCTAAGAATTTAATTTAAAAATCGCTTTATCGTATTATGCACTTTGTATTCAATATTTAATTATTAACAATCAAAAGCACAGCGTGATTAATAAAGCGATATTATAATACACGTTGTACAAAGTGAATGTATAGTATTAGCTACACATAAGTTCTGCGAATTCGTATTATCGAATAATAAGTTAATTAAATAAATTGCGAGATTGATTGTTCCAAATCGGCTTAAATATTTATTCATTTATTTTATTTTAATTTGAATGAAAAATTTCCCCATCGCGCAATATGGCGCACCAGAAAATACCGGCTCTTATAATAATAGGAGAATATTAAATAAATATATAATATAATCGTCCTGAACTGCATTCAAACGTTTCCAATATTTATGAGCTTCAAGTCTCTGCACATCAATTGTCAGTTGAATGATCGACAAATAAGATAAAATAGTTTGCGTTAGCCGCATCCCATGATACAATATTTTCTCATTCCGCGATACTACGACAATATTCTTATGGTTATGGAATTTAGAAAATATTTGTGAAAAACTTTTCTCTGCATTTAGGTATACATTATATCTATACATATATATTCTTTTTTAATCTAATCTTATCGCAGATAGATTTATAGCTTCTTTATTTTAATTTTATTTCTACTTTCATACCTATTAAGATATAATATTGATCGTATTAACTATTTACAGGAGTTTGTAGTTATCGAAAATCAATATCATCAATCATTTTCTTGTCGATGACTATCATTTTCCAAATTTTTAACCTTTTGTCTAGTTTCTTTTTCTTCATTTTTTATATGCAGCTAAATGTGATTTTGATTATTCGACTCATTAAATGACGTAACTAATTTAATGATACAATATCTTATTTTCATTCGTTTGTTTACTTATTTTTTTCCACATTTATCGACGAGACGAATTGCATAGCTGTTTATTAAAAATCAAATGATAAATTGATAATTTAAAAAGATTCCCGACTCTGCACTTATACATCTATACAAATGGTAGATAATAAATGACCACGTCCGTTAGATATTTTATATTTTGCTACACATATTTTGCTTTATGGGTATATACAAATATTTATAAAATATTGTACAAAAATAATTCGCTAAAATGTCATGTATATATTACTTACGGATACTTTGCGACTGTGATTCCAATCTCATTTTATATATTTATGTACATAGAGATGTTGAGATGCATGATTCATTTGATTTGCGACTTTGTTCATATAATTTACATAATCAATTTTGATGTTGGATCAGATCAATTGTTTATATTGTACAGTCTCAAGTATATATTATGCGTGCATTATTTGGCGCGTGCACTTTTTTTATCTTCGATGCTTCTTAAATTAATTCAGTCCATTCGACTAAACGAAATGACCGCTGATGAAAGTTTTTTTTTTACTCTTAGAATTCGTCGGCTCAGATTTTATGACGTTGCGATGATGATCGCGATGAAAAATTATTTCATTTATATTTATAAATTTTGTATATTTTATTTATTGTTACAGCTGACGGTGTTACGTATTCATTTGGTATATTTTACTCTGAGTTTCTCGATTATTTTAAAGAAGGGAAAGGCAAAACTGCGTGGATCGCTTCGATTCTTGTCGGAATTACACTTTGCTCAGGTATATTATTTGGTAAAATTTATTATCGATAAATTTTAATATGTTAACATATATTGAAACGAGTTTTCACCATTTTTTTTCCTTATTTATTTATTTTCTCTTTTTTTTGCAATTCTAAAATACAGGTGTTGTAATTGTTATACTTATGATTACTTAAATTGCCCATATGATTCATTTTTCAATTAGTTTCAAATTATAGATAAACATCCGGATTTCAAAAGTTCTGATTCTGAAAAAAACAGCAACATTTCTTTATTGGTCTTGAGCTCCTTTCGAGCGCTCCAAGTTTTGTAATAATATGAATACCGTATTCGCTTATTAGCTCAATAATGTATTGCATTGACGATTAATGAGGATCAATCTTGTCTGGTAAATGTCAATTTATCTAACCATCGATCGCTTTAATAGATTTACCAGTCAAGCTGATACACATGTAGATATTTCCGAAACAATCATTTACTCTTTCGTTGATTGTAATTCCCTTTTTTATAAAAATGCAACTGCTTCCGATGCAAAGAACGGATTGGGCATTGCTTTCGACTATTATAACACATTTTCTAAAGCATAATTCAATTTAATTACAAAAATATTCAGAGTCGTACGAACTATAGACCAGAAAACCAACATCGCAAGTAAATAGACAATTGCACAGCTGTACAACTTTGAGCCGGTGATCCAGTGATGCCCTTGAAAATAAAAATACTCTATTAGATTTATCACACGTTTGTTATTTTTAAGATACTTCGAACTCTGAACAGCTGTTGCTGCAAAAAATTCAAGCGATTAAATAAAATATTCTCATGGTTTCAGGACCGATCTCTAGCTCCTTTGTAAATAAATATGGATGCAGACCTGTTACGATTGCCGGGAGTATTCTTGCCTCCGCTTGCCTTCTGGCAAGTGTTTATGCACAAAATGTTCTCACTATGTACTTTACAATTGGAATCGGAACAGGTGAGAATTTTTTACTCATTTATAAGATTTCGACATAATCTTAAATGTTCTATCGATTTTTCTGTGGTATTACAGGTCTTGGTTTCGGGCTGATTTACCTCCCTGCTATCGTTAGCGTGACTTGTTATTTTGAAAAGTATCGTTCACTCGCTACTGGAATAGCAGTATGTGGCTCTGGTGTTGGAACTTTCGTTTTTTCCCCATTAACGGAGTCTCTGATATCATATTTTGGATGGCGAGGTGCTATGATGATTATATCCGGTTTGGTACTCCACTGTACAATATTTGGTGCACTATTCAGACCATTGGAACCACCAAAACGAAAGGATATTCCTATGATTGTGAGTAATTTGAGCACAAATTTAGGTAATCTGACTTCACTCATCAATACCTATATTTCATAATAAATAATATATTGCAGGTCATACACTCGGAGCAAAATGGTTCTCTTCTCAAAGCCGTTGAGTCGAATGGTATCAAGAAGGAAGAGAACAAGGAGAGACATCGCAGCGTAACAAACATTCATCATATGAAGTACTCTGCCGTTAAGACTGAAGATGGAGAAGGTGTAAATAATATGCGTGTCGCACTCAGCCAACCTACGCTTTTTGGAAAGGATCTTGGAAATCATCCAGAATCGATGACCAGGTCGTTTGGAAGCGGAATTATGAGACGGCGAGACATTTTCTATCAAGGAAGCTTAGACAACATCGGGGCTAAGCCGTGAGTGAATAAAATACGAAAAAAAAGATAACAGTTACTGATGAATAAATCGAATGGTTTTACTAATTTGCAGAGGATCTTTGGCGAATAGCGTTGAGAATGTTAGGATACATTCGTCTTTGAGAAGTCTGCCCACCGCAAACGGTAAACGTTCAGAAAATTTTGAATGTATGCCCTATGCTGAAGAGACTTTGGGTATATTCCAGGAGATGTTGGAATTATCACTTTTAAAAGATCCTGTATTTCTACTCTTTACATTTTCCAATTTTTGCACCAGTATTGGCTTTAATATCCCCTACGTTTACCTGGTGGTGAGTCTGCACGAAAAAAATGCTCTCATGAATTTTAGGAAACTGAAGACCATTCCATATATTTTATTTGTTCTTCGCATTCCATTAAAATTCTAGGCCCAAGCCGAAGAGCGACATATCGAAAAAGTCTGGGCCAGTTATTTACTTTCCGTTATTGGAATGGCTAACACATTTGGACGTATAATTTTGGGTTACGTTTCTGACAAGCCTTGGATAAACCGTCTCCTCGTCTACAATCTGTGCCTGACTGTTTGCGGCATTTGTGAGTATATATGAAAAAGATTCGATTGCTCAAAATGTGACCTTGTTTTCTCTTCATTGATGTCCTTCTGAACATAAATTGAGATATTTTCAAACGCGCCGAAGATGATACCAGAGAAGATAACATCTAGTGTTGTGTAACATGTATTAGACACATTCTCTCCGGTGATAAATTACGAAGAATCTTTGTCACCGCAAAGTGATGAAGATTTATGACTATCAGCTTATCTGTAAGAACTCATCATAATTCAAGAGGGTATAACAGGATTTGGGTTGTAATACACAACAATTTGTATCGATGTGCTGTTGAAATTTTTGACTTAATAGATACTCTAGATAAGAGTCAAATGTCGTTCAAGTTTTTCACAAAAATCGATGTACATAGAAATCGAGTATCTAATTTTCCGTATGCGTGAACATGTTAATCCCTATTATGTAGAATTGGATTTATTTCATCGTATGACGGGGTATGGGTCAGGGCTGTGACAGCTGCTGATAATAATTAAGATTATTTTTGCAATTTCATGATCCTTGATATTTCCGTAACGAATATACATACCAATAATATAACTACATTACGAAATCTCCGGTATATCTTGCTTCTGTGACGCTGCTGCCTTTTTATTGCAAAACGTACTCTTCGTCAACTCCGAATCACGAGATTGATAAATCTTGTACAGCTTCAATTCAAACAATTGTAAACTTTGATTTTATTGAAGCAAAATTTTAATTAAATTTCAAATCAAAATATTCGAAAAATGACCTTGTCAAAATAATAATTTTTTCTCTCTAAAGCTACCGCATTGAGTACCTTCTGCGTCTCATTTACAAGTTTCGCTTTCTACTCAACCATTTACGGATTTACTGCCGGGGCATACGTAGGCCTTACATCTGTGATTCTGGTGGATTTACTCGGTCTAGATCGTCTAACTAATGCGTTTGGCCTTCTGTTACTCTTCCAAGGGCTAGCTTCTCTTCTCGGCCCTCCAGTAGCGGGTAAAAATTAATTCTTTTCTTTCTATTTTCAATATTGAATGAATCCTAAATCATCGCACATGTTTTTTCAGGATGGTTGTACGACGCTTTAGGAACCTATAATCCAGGATTTTGGCTGGCTGGATTAATGATCGCAATAAGTGGCCTCATTCTATTTTTTATACCTACAGTTCAAAGGCACGTACAGAAGAAAAATGAAAGGTTACAAAGGATAGATATTGCACTTTAGGATTTATGTATTAATTGTTAGTATGTACATTCATATTTGATATTTTATATAATTCTTCTTTATTGTTATTCCTTGTTATTGATATGCATTATATTGTATGTACATAATTGATAGTGTATATTTTTGTACACATATGAAGGTGATACTACATTTCAACTGCCGCAACTGCCACCTAAACTTATACGCATACAATAATTACAAGGAGCGAGAGACTAATTATACCAAAATACGAGTCATCTGACCTCCTGAATTCATATAATTTTTCTATTTATTTTATAATCGAATTTAGATTAAAACAAAAAGAAAATAATCGTCTTATGGATCTCAAATTTATTTAAAAAAATGATAAATCAAGCGCGCCATTTACTCGGTGACGACAATGCTCAACAATAGCGTATTTTCACTACTGTCGGTAAAAGCCGGTAAAGGATGAAAAACTATACATTATATCACTGCTGCCACCAGTCTGAAATGTTGTTAACTATTTCATGAAAAAACAATAATGACGTAATACCCTCCCCGGAAATCAGGTGCTCTCATTCATTCGAATGGTTTTACTGGAAATTTGACGTGCAATGTTTAGAGTTTCTACTCAGCTAGGTGGTGAAAAATTCATAAATATATTTGTGCATTTTTCAGAGTAACGTGTACCACTATTTTTCATTCAAGTGATTCTGAAAATTGATTGACAATAAAGGAGCTAAATGGTCTCGTGCTTTCTAGGCGATTCGCGCAAGTTCTAGAGCGATTTTATTGGTGGAAATTTAGGGGCAGAGGGAACCATGATGCCGGGAACGAAATAATAGGAAGTCGTACAAAGCTAGACGAGTCTCTAAAGCAGCGGTTTTGTCCAATCGAGAATGGCTCCTGATTCGGTCGAATTTCGTGCAGGAATAATACAATAATTTGTACGATTGAAGATCAGTATTTAAAAAAAATAAAAAGTAACATTTTTGAATACATCAAAATGCGGATAAAATTCGGTTGATATTCGTATATAGTAAATTAAAGTAATTGTCGGCCATAGAATAGATTGAATTCCGTAGACCCTTGGTGGGAAAACAGTTGATGATTTTTTTAACCCACCCAACTACCCAAGCATGTGAACAGACCTCGAACGGACTGATTTTCGAGAGACTCGGGTATTGAAAGGCTGTTGAAAAAAGTAATTATTGTTAATAGTTAACAAATAAAAAGCTGTGTTAAAGTGAGTCCCAGTTTATTAAGGGGCTAAAGGAGTAGCGGGTGATAGAATAATCAGTTTGGTATCACCGAGAATTTGGGAGGCTGTAAATCATAGAAAATTAAAACTGTGGATGCTGCGAGGCTTATACGTATGTATGTATGTGAGATCTACATGATTCTGGTCTGCTGCTGCTGTCGTACCATCGTATCGGACCGTTGTAGTTTGTCATTATTATTAAAAACTGCAAAATTACGGTTATAAATACGGACAATTATTGTGACACTAAGACGAACGAGGGAATAATACGCGTTATAGTACGTAACATCATAATTAACGGACATCTAATAATCACTTAAAAGACGCCTGCCTAAGCAATCAGCGGCGGTGTTTATTCAACCCAAGTGGTATCAATGTTGTCTGGCAATGGTGTGTAAAGAGAACGTGGTATCATGGTTTGGGAATCTCTCCAGGTAAATATAAATCATAAAATACATCTCCCATCACCCTGTCTTTCTCAAATAAAATTAATCATTCAGTTATACCCTTATACATTTCATTAAGTATAAAGTAAACACTCCGTGTCTTTCTATTTCTTCCTATCCATCTTTCTGTTTTGCCAAAAATTATTAAATTATTGTCATTATTCCCAACCTACAACTCCCGATTCCTTTGTCTTTCTTCTTTCTCCACTCCGAGTAGTGGTCCTCAAAATTATTTCCATCATCCATCATTCATCTTTGTCTAATACAATGTAGAGTTACATGATAAAGTGATGGCTGATAGCAGTTTGCTAATTTTGGACACGGGACACCTAATAGCCCATTTTATGCTTCTGAAAAACCATATTCTTTGTGTCCAGTGATCTGCAGGTATTCTTCTGCCAATGGACGATATAATTAATGCAAACATTGAAATTTCATTTCTCTTTTTGTGTAGTTATAAACGTATCGATGTGATGTGCACGCTGCTGAATATGTGTCTTCCGTTCGAAGTACGATACCTCGGCACATGTGTCGAGGATCTTGGCAAACGAGACTATAATGATCTTCGGGATACCGAGCACCGAGCCAACAATGCGTCGGATCTTGCAGAGTTAACTACTCTTGGTGTAACAGACAAGAGGACGCGGAGGAAACTTTCCCTCTATATGGCTTTGTTGCACTCGTGCAATTACGCCTGCGCTGTCATTTTGTACAAAAACCTTTCCAGCGTTGATTTTCAAGAGATTGTTAATCTACTGAACGGAACTACATTCACACAGGACGATCAAACCCTGGATGAACTTCTGCTGTTGTATACAATGGCCTTGAATCATCCAGCGTTTACCTACGAGCAAAAATCTGTCTTTGGCAATATTTTTGCAAAGCTACAGGAAGAAGAAGTCAGACTTAATCCTCCTAAACCGGTCACCAACTCTTCATTCAAATCAGCACAAGTAATATTCACCAAATTTACCTTCATATTCTATCTAATGGAAAACTTTGGGGGATTGTGGTGTTTCTATAAAGAGCAGATCTTTAATGAAACAATAAACGTTGGAACTTAGTATCTGGTTCTCTGAATTATCTTAACTGTGAAAGTCACTAATACTAATACTCGAGTCACTGTGGGATACCCCAGCTTTCCTGATAGTTAAAGAGGGCTTTATTCATTATCTGCACATATGTTCATGTGCTTGAGTATGTGTAGACTGGGATTCACTGAGTTCATCGGTTCTGTTAATAACGAATCAGTTTTCAGGGATTTTGGAAGCAACTTTATTCAAGATATTTTAATTTTACACCCGTCACCCTTCCACAATTAAACCATGATTACATTGATTAATGATAAGTAATATTTTCTCATTAATGCAGGGATGCACTCCATGTGTTACCCCTAATGACAGGGTGGGGGATACCGAAACTCTAACAAACTGCTTAATACCTCCTCCAACAATGCAGCAATTCCACGGTAAATATTCATAAATCCTCAATTATTTTACAAGGTCTAAGGGATTTTTTTTATCATTTAGGAGATATGTCTGCCCGGAACAACGCCATCGTTACAGGGATACCACCCGGTCTGACGATGCCACCACCTGGCTTGTGTCTCCCCGGTCCCGATCAGATGTCCATGGGTTCTGGTGGAGCGGCTCAGTATCTGCACCTCGGCTTTCCCTCCGTCAATCACATGCCCCCGTGGTCAGGTCAGGTTATGATGAGCAACCCAGTTCTGTATCAAACAGGCGATGTATTGGCTTATCCTTCTTCTCCTTTAGTGAGTCGTCAGTCATCTCCATCCCAATCCAGATCTCCTAGTCGAAGCAATTCCCCAATGAGCAGTCGTAGGAACAATGCTATCCCACGTACCTCCTCTCAAGCCACTCAGTCTACTTCAAACACCCTGACAACATCCACAAGTACAAGCTGCAGTCAAACGAGTATTTCACACTCGAGCGCAGCCTCTTTACCATCCTTGCAGCCATCCGCTACTAGCACCACCACCACTGGCAGTGGCGGTAGTAAAGGACAGTCCTCTCTTCCCAGTCAATCTCCGTTACCGCCTTCGCAATGGTCTGTTCCTCCACCCATAGCTGTTACTACAGCCCTTCCTCCAGGCAATTCTCGACACAGTAACGCCGAGGGTTCAATGACAGGTCAAACACCAGCTGGTAGTTCTAAACAGACGCCACCGCCTCCACGGCTCAGATCAACGGCTACCGCTGTAGAATCTTTGAGAGAAACTGTGGGCAAGGAAATACCGAGTTTCAAAAATAATCTTCAAAATCTGTCCATTGACGAGGTAAGTCAAATGAGATTTCTTTGATTCGATGTCTGTTTCTGCCTCAATTTGATAACACAATCATCTACAATACGCTGTTGATATTATGAAATATGATCAGGTCGTAGGAAGAAAATAGGGAAAAAAATTAACCCACAGCTTTTGATGAGCAGTTTATAACGGTGCAGCTGAATGAGAAATGGGAATGTAGAATATCTGAATTAGATTTTATAATGCTCTGCATATGGGTACCTTGTATGAACGCCAAAAGTTCCTTTCTATCTTTCGGTCTGAGGTGTATTTTGATTATTTAATGAACTCAGATTAGGAGATTGGGTGATGAGGAATTGCGGGACTTGGGATTGCCATCAAATGCAGTAGGTCAACTACAAAGTATCATGAAGAACCAAACTCCGAATGGTTTGAATCTGCTTTCGTCTGACAAGAAATCGGAGAGTTCAACCAACGTCGTTACGCATCCCGCTCTAGAACACGTTGAGAACGAGGTAATTCGCTGGTTATAGTCTTTAGTACTTATAAGTCATACCTGAAAGACTTGATCAAAATTTTTTCCACACTTCCAATTGCTTGCTCGTCGACTTTGTTTAGTAAGAATTATTTGCAATAGAAGGAAAGGATCGTCAACCTTTAGAATTGTTGTAATCTATGATTATAGAATCTAGTGATTTGTGGCTGATTGTTGTTATGACTTGATGTTATACTGTTTACTTCCTGAAAAGTACATTGAAATGTACGTTCAAAAAATGTAACATGTGTGTTTTGAAGATGGCAAAAATAGTTGTGTAATCACACAGGTTATCAGAGGAAGCGACGCGTTGAGCGAAGCGAGTCCGACTGCCACAAAATGCATCCCGTTACAGCAACCTCAGCACCAAGTTTTGCATCACCACCATAATCACGCAAGTACGAACGTGAGACGGTATCCGACTATTCCGCCCATGGACCCATCCCAAATGCAGATGTACCCTCAACCACCGCCAGTTTACGCCGCACAAAACACGCCATGCTACGCTTGCCTAACAATGCCAGTGGGTGGAGTTCAGAATCGTTATGCCAGGCAAGTGAAAAAGCTCAGTAATTTTGTAAGTTTCAAGCAGTGACTCTGCAGCACCGAAGGAAAAAATATCACGACTCTATTTATCATTCATAGGTGTAATGCCCAGCAAGTTTACTGCCTTACGCAGCTTCAGACTTTAAGACTGGATCCGGAAAGCAGTCGACACTGTTCTCAGAGCAGTAGTTCTGAAAGTACCGGAAGTCGGTCTCCTCCCGAAACACCACCAGCGGCGCCCTGGGTTGGCGGTGTAGAATCTTCAGCTCCAAATCAGTTACCTACAGATCACACTAACTCCGGAGGAGTCGCACCACCTCATCCGACGATTTCCGTCTCGTCATCTCACCAAGCTCCTCAACCTTCTATGCAGCAACCCTTACCCGAGAAACAGAGAAACAGTAGAAAAAACCCGACTCACTACGTACGTCACAAAAACCAAATAGTCAACGGTGGACCGCAAAGTCTTCCTCACTGCGTTCCCTTCACACCCCAGCCGTCACATTCGCCAATAACTTACCTCCAGCACGGACATTTCCCATCCCTGAGACCCGCCGCTGGTATCTACTCAAACTTTTCACATGCCGCGGCGTACGGCAGGCCCACTTATCCCACGTATCAACCAAATGGCGAAATGATGTACCAGTACCCTGGCGCACATCCTGGGCATCATCCTGGCTCGGCAGGAACCCCACCGCCGCCCTCAGCGCCAGCTCCACCTCAAGCACCTTACCTGCCTCCTACTCCGGTGGTTACTTACTCGACGGTAGTACCGCCGCCAAAAGTATCCTGCTACAACTGCGGAAGCAGCAATCATCACGCTGCGGATTGCAAGGACCAAACGATGGAAGACCTCACTAAGGGAGGTAGGTCACAGCCATCGCGCAATCCGTAGAATCTGGTCTTTTCTAGGCGGATGAAATTTAGTCCGCCTGGAATCGCAGGGATATCTACGCGCGTTTCTGATATGTATTTGTAAGTAACTAATTAGTAAAAGACAGGAGAGTGCTGGATAACTACTGTGGAGTGAGTGGGAGAATCGCTAGATAATTATGTCTACTTCTGTAACCTGCTACTCGCCCACCCACGAGGATTACGAGTCATTGGGCTAGGGGTATTTCTAGTCTAGGTTTAACGCCGATTTCAATCATATCTCGTACGAGGTTTCTACGCGTCGTTCTGACACTTCTACCCTTGTCTCATATTTATTCTCTGCTATTTTTGCTGCTACGGCCGCTAATCTGATACAAAATTTCACACTCCGAGCGACTGAGAAATTTTATTTCCCCAGGAAAACTTAGTTCCCCTCAGGTACCTAGGGTGTGCATTTAATTCATCTTGTATCTTCTTGTTATACAACGCTTTCAGTCCCGTCAAATATAAGTCGACAACAACCAGTGTTACAAATTCAAATCTTAGTTGCAAAGAAGTTCCGTTGTTAAAAATTGCAGAAGAAAAAAAAAAAAAAAGCTTCGATAACTCGCCACTCAATTAGTATCTGTGTGATAAATCAGCATCCATCCAGTTTGGTATTACGAAATGCGTGACCGTGAGTTGCAAATTATATTATCTCTCTATTTTCGAGTGCCAATGTATGCGTAGAAATCAAGCCCCCCCCCCCCAAGTTAACGTCCTTTCGTCAATGAAATTCTTGAAACGGTGGCAATTTTGCTAAGGAGAATTATATCTCAATAATATCGCAGCTAGTGTCTATCCCAGGCCTCTACGGACGTGTCCGGCACTCTTCTTTTTCCTGTTAAAATCTCTCAGACCGCACCTACCAATTCTATTTCAGCCCAGTATCGACTGGATTATACGATACTCAAACAACCTGGAGAGTGTCAGAGTTCCGACAAGTGATCCCCTATCGAGGACCATCATTTAAATACCTACCACAACCCTACTACCGCTACCACTACCAGAACCACAATAATCACCCGGCCTATCGATAAAAAATCAAACTACCGCTACCGTTCTCAACACAAGTTGTCGGTCGTTTTTCTAGACTTCTTCTATATTCAAAATAGGAATTATTTCAAACGTTCCCCAGTTTGCCAGCTCGCTGTACCTCGCAAACATTTTCTGAATTCTTATTTATGATAGCGCAATTATTATTATTAATAACTTATCTCCCTCTCCCGCCCTTGTTGTATTCGATAACCCAATATTATCGTCTACAAAAGTGATTTAAACAGCGTACTTCGTATTCTCATCTATATTTTTTAGAATATTATCAGCGGTATTTTCGATAACTCGTGTTAGGTATATTATAATTTTCGGCTGCGCGTATTTTCAACGTAAAACTTGTAATACCCAATCGGTTAACTTATTAACTTTCTAGTGACTAGCGTTACAAACAGTAATATCCAGTGAAATTCTGGAGTATAGGTATAATAATAACAACAACATCAACAACAATAATAATAATTATAATAACAATAACAATAACAATAATAACAATTAAATATTGAAACCGAAGTTTTCACGACTACCATTACACGACGCAAACTAAATCACACATCAAAAAAAATAAAAACATATTATAACGACGCCGATTCACAACAAACATACGTTTATATAGTTTATCATCTATCATTTTTACCTGTGGATATAAAATTCATCAAAAACAAAACCAAAACAAATTTTCGTGTGAAACCATAAGTGTTCGATCATCATCTCTAGCTTCCGTTGCGCTCCTGTGTGTCTAAACTAAAAAAGAAAACTTAAAAAAAGAAAGAAAAAAAAAAAGAAAAAAAGAATATATATATACTAGACGCTGCTCACTGCTCATTTAATTAACTTATCCATATACATATATATATATACATATATACATAATAATAATTAGTTGGGTATATATATGTTATATATTATATATATATTATAATTCTCATCCTATTTATAATAGTTAGGCAATCACACGTGCAACTTAAGCAATTTTATACAAGTTTTATCGGTCGCCCATCTTTTTTAATTGTAGGCAGTGTTATACATTAGGACTTTATTATATGTATAAAAACAAAAAAAAGCAAAACAAGAAATTGATGTACGATGAACAGCTTGGGATGACACAGAAGTGATCGTGTCTATCAGTCGTTTATTATACATGTAATTATAACACAATTTAAATTAACTAATTAGATGTCCATGTCGATTATTGATAAAAAAAACTCTGGCTAATCTCGTCGTACATTACAATAATGAATTAAATAATAAAAGAAAGAATATTAAGTAAACAAGTGAAAAACAAAATTAAAACAAAAAAAAAACAAAAAAAAAAAAATATATAATAGTTATTGTAAAGTTTAAAAGTACCTACCTATGTATCTGTAAATAAAAAAAGGGAAGACAAAAAAGAAAGCGTAACTAAGTATACAATCTAAACTATTATAAGCATTGTCTTATCGAATATGAGCGGGTAGGTGACAACGGATGCCACATGCATTTACAATGCCTATACTATTATTATACAAGTCTACGGACGCTAAATTACTAGATGTTAAATACTTTGTTTGTGGCAGCTAGTCAGAGCCCCACTAGATTTATTAGAGGTAAAATTTTGAAATTTAAAGACACCAAAGGCTAAGTCGGCTTCGGTGTATGCTCATACTACCGATACCAATAGCCAATAAAGCGTTGTGAGGTTAGAAATTGAGAACAACAGAAAGAGATAATTTCATTTGCAACTTGCGGTCGTCTTTTAAGTCAACCAAAATATGTATATGCATCGGAGAAGAGTATTCAAGTAAAATTGCTCATTTATTTGTTGTTTGCATGATGGAGTTCTGAGTGCAGCGAGAGTCGGCTGCTTCATAATTCAGCTCTTTGAAGTGTGTAAAAGATGAATCAATTGTACTTTTTATAACTTAAGGTGATGAAAGCTCGGTTGTAATTTCATGTTCGCCTGCTACATATCAGTTTATATATTATACTTTCCCCCATACACTATATTATTATTGTATCGACCACCCGTCTTAGGCCTTTAATATTTTCATATTTCTATCAATGCATTAATTGGTTATCATCGCCTCACATCACTTGCAGACATTTATTCTGTGTGTACAAAGAATATCCTAGGATAATATGATATATACATAATATATATACACATATTGTATATTATAGAAACTTTTTTTTTTTTTCCACTCTCTTTGTTATCTTGCTCTACATCTCGCTGTGTAATTTTTCTATCTCTGTCCAAAGAATGAATACGTCGGGTTAATTATTTAGTTTTTTTTCCGAATGTTCCTCGACGTGAGTGAATAAATAAATGATGCATACATATGTATGTGGATAAATATTTAAATGTTAAAAGTACCCCATATACGCTTTTGTATCAAATAATTGTCGTATAAAAGAAATGGAAAAAAATACAAATACAATAAAAAGAACAAAAAAAAAAAAGAAAAAGAAAATAGAAATAGAAATTTCCGACTCAAAATTAACCGGCAGCTCGTTATACATATATTATTATAATACGAATGTGATTGAAAGGAAATTAAAATGAATTATAATAATAAGTAATCATTATTTTCAAAGTGTTAATAATTTAGATGAGATTGATAAAGAAATGAAATGTTCAATAATAAAAGAATTGGAAAAGTCTTCAATGAGCTTTCATCACTTGCTCTTATATTGCACACGGTTACCAAATTTCCCACCTCGAAAAAAATCATAAACTTTCGACTGCCTCGTAGTATAAAAATTCATCCTGAGTCTTAACGTTACAATTATTATTATCATTATGATTATCATTGTCATTAGTGTTATCATCTATCATTATTACTAGTATCACAATTATCGTTATTACGATCGAATATAAATTTTTTTTCTTCTCATTTCTTGAAATATATATTTTTCTAATTATATGAAACTGATATTTTTTCGTATTTCTCAATTCTTGTTTGATTTACAGAATAATCTCTCTATTGAACGGAAGCTAACAAATATTACGAAAAATGAATTAGAAATACAAAGAATTTAGGGGGAAAAAGAAAAAAAAATTAGCCAGGAGGTTTTCAAATTATACATAATTGTAAACTCTTCTCCTAGCGGTAGCGGTTCGGTGATAATAATAATTAATTCAAATTTTTCAAGTCATACGAAAAAGATTGGAGAAAAAAAAAAAAAATCAAAAAAAATCTTCGACCATGAATATTTATTTTTCAAGTCTGACATTCATTGATGCCATCGGTCTTCAAATAGAGTTCAAATATATTGATTATAGTATACATCTAGGTAATATACAGATATTTTTTTGTCATTCGTGAGCCATTGAATTTTTCTGTATAAGTATAAATTAATGAATTTTTCTCTTATTTTTTTTTCTTCTTACTTTAAATTTTAAGTTCACTTTATATTGGATATTTATCATTAATTTTATTAGCAATTTCTTTCTTTCTTTTTTTTTGTCTGTAATTCATTGCTATTTACACGATACGAATTATTGTGGTTGTTGATTGATTGATGTAAATGAATTGCCTGCAACAACGACGTAAACTGTATAAGATATATTAAATATATATAGTATATATTATTAAAATTTTATGTATAATATGTGTACGCATATATAATTTATAATCTCAAAACTGTTTGTCCGTTTCTAATATCTCTGCGCATACCTATATTAATTATACAAATTATTACATATTATATCATTTAGGATAAAAAAATATTGAGGATTTTTGTTTTCTCCTTGTTTTTTCTACGTCATGAATTTTTATTTCAGCCCGATTACTGTAAGTCCTCGATCCAACTTTTTTTTTTCCTTCAGTCAAAGTCTGTTCGGTTTTCAATTTAAGATGAATAGAAAAATAATTAAAATTCGATGTTGAGTTTTTTCTTCTTCTTTTGGTGGCAAGAATGATCAAAATTTTGTAATACCTATTATATATATTCAGATGCACAAGCAATTATAAAAAATAGACATGATTTCTTTGATTTGAATGAAAAAAAAAAACAACTAAAAACACTAACAATAATAATAATAAAATAAAGCTAACGAATAAACTAAAAATAAATTTATAATCAAATCAAATCAGTATTACGCCTGTTAAAAAAAAATCAAAACTCTCGACCATATCGCTGGCAGAAAAGTAAAAGAAAAAACCAAAAAAAAAATCAGAGGTTAGTCCATGTTGTAAAAATAATAATATTAATAAATGATAATATTCAACATAAATTGTGAGAAAGGAAGAATAATGAAGCAAAACAAACAATGGGCGAAAGAAAAAGAAAAAGTAAGGAATATTATAAATGAAAAAAAATTTTAAACACACAAACTATTATTATTATTATAAAACATTATACGTATATCATACATTACTATATGAAAAAATAAATTACAAAACGAAGCTATCCACGTATCTCAGCTGTGATTCTTGACATCCAAATATTAAAAGGAAAAAGAACTACCGAACGAATACCTATAATATGACTAGAATAAGTTGCGAAATCGATAACGAAAAGAACAAAAAAAAATTTAATCATCAATTTAATATAATTTTCAATCAACGCTAACCATATAGGTACATATATTGTTATGAATATACTATATTATACATTACGACTAAAATATGTATAATATATGTATCGAAAAATCTTTGGGCAGTGTTACTTATATACATACATGTATAAATAAATTTCCTGTAAAGATTTATCAATAATATAGTGTTAGATTTTCATTATTATTAATATTATTATTATTGATGTATAAATATTAATTATAAGTTATGAAAAAACGAAAAAAAAACAAAAAAAAAAGATGCTGCAGCGTGCAAGAAGTATATCTAATATAAATAACAAATAAAATATACATTATATATAAATATACATGAGGAAAAAAAATTAATAAAAATACATATATATATATAATAATTATATCAAATTTCTTACGAGATGTAGCATAACGATATAACTACATATCGTTTTATGTATTACATAATAGGATATAATAACCGCTACTACAATAATAAATAGTAATTAATAATAATATAGTAATTAAATTTAAACAACAACAGTAATAATGAATATTATGAAATAAATATAATCTATATAATGAAGACAATATGTTCATAATAAAATTTTTGGAAACGCAGCGAAAAAGAAAAGAAAAAAAATCGATGAAAACAAAAATGAAAAAGAAAAAATATTACAAACGCAAAAAAAATAATCGACGATAATAATATTAATAATAAATAATAATAACAATAATATTGATGCAATGAAATTTAGGAAAAATCATCTCACAGAGAAATAACTAAAAGAATAAAGAAAGAATGAATTGAACAAAATTGAAAGAAAAAATGAATAAATAAGAATGGGAAATAATGAATGTTATGTAAATTATTCAATAACTATATAAAGGATGAATGAATTTTTGAATTTGATATATAGGTAAATGCGATATAAAATAATATAAATGTCTATACTAACTATAAATACATGCATTGTACAACTATAAATATAATATATTACCGAATATGAGTGAAAAGAAAAAATTCAAAAACTTATAGCGAACAGTAACGGTAAAAAATCAAAAAAGACGAAAGAAATTAAAAAAAAAAATTACCAAATAAATAATTTCAGATGAAAACTATACATAATGGAAATACATAGATATAAGAAAGTGTGAAGCGATTATACTTAGAGTTGTGCACGAATAAATGAATGCGTACGTGTTGATCGCGAAAAGAAAAAAACGAAAAAAGAAAGAAATAGAAACGAGCATATTTGTAAATCAATTTGAGAATGAAAAAAGCGAAAGAATGGACAAATGAATGAATGGGAATCGATCTAAAGAACTACGGAATAGAATAAAAAAAAAAGAGAGAAAAGAAAGAAAAATTAATAAAACAAATAACAATTATTAATAGAAGTAATCCAGGGTATGTTTGTATGGGTTTTCGCACCGATAGGCGTTATACTATTATTATTTACATTACATTGAATAATAATAATAATAATATTAATAATAATAATATTGATATTAATTGTAATAAGATTGATAACGTGACCTTAAATATAATTAATATGAGCAGCAGCTACATAATCAGTAATCACAATGAGACGAAAGACATACGAAGGATTTGTGCTACTTTTAGGTCATATATAAAATTACAAAAAAGAAAAAAATTCAAAAAAAAAAAAACAAATAAACGACAAAAAACCCACAAAAAAAAAGAAAAGAACGTTTACATACAAACATGTGATGTGTATATACACACTATACATATACTATATATATATTTCATATGTATGTGTATATGAAAATATTGAGATATATTTGTAAATTCTGTTATCTGAATGCATTATGAATATTTTAACCTCCTGTAATAAAATATTTAATAATAAAAAAAACGAAGAAAAGAAAGCAAAAAAAAAAAAGGAAACAACGTTACCACCCAAAATCGTAGATTGTTCAATTTTTTATTCTTATATATTTTTGTAGATCTGGTATGCATGTGTATATCTACGTTAATATAAGAATCGGAAGTTGTATGGAAATTACGTTTATTCGAATCTCTATTTTTGATTAATTTTTGGTTACAGAGATCGTGAAAATCGTGGGGTAGGTACGGATAGCGTCGAGAACACCATTTACTTACGTCGCGTCCGCCATATTGCTTTTTTTTTGGAACAGTTTTTCAATTCATATTGTAGTAAACAAAAAAATAAAAAATAAAGTATTATATTGCCGGGAGTTAATGTATACAGAAAATTAATTAATTGAATAATTCGTACATATTTTTATTATAGATATTTATATAAAATTCGTTTCACTGAAAAAGTTTCTCTATACATATATAATATATTGTATACATGTATTTTTTGGTGATAATTTGATCGATTTTGTCGATTCATTAGAAGAATTAGGAATACGTTGTACCGTAGGTACTATATAAAAGAAGCCAAACGGATCAAATATCATCGAATTACATAAGACTACTATAGATGCTTACGAAACAATTTTGATAGCAGCTGGAGTTTTCGTTATATCGTGAATAGATTTATATACAGATGTGAAACACAGCTATCACTACGATAATAATAATAACAGTAATAATAATAATAATAAATATCATAGTAGAATCGCATCTACCATATAATATATGAACGTATATGACAATTAAAATGACCTTGTTACCGATATACTTATTTTTATATCGATCACAATTATTTTGGCCTTTGACCGAATTTATTTCTATGTCAGTATGTATATAATTTTCATTTTTATTATCAAATTATTAATTTGATTTTTTGATTTATGAAAAATTTGTAGGTATATGAAAAAAAAAAATAATATGATAACGATAATTTCGTATCGATCATCAGGGGTACGCGACAAGTTGATTGAAATTAGCGTCTATTTGTAGAATGGTTTAAAAACATAATTATATAAATACTTAAGAAGTGATATATACTGAGATTTCTAATACATAAGAATAAGGTATATAATATATAATTTGGTTTCTATATATATATTTCTAGTTGATTTAGTTGCGGCATATGACATAGAAGTATATTTATTGTATACATGGGTATGTAGTATACGTTCCGGATCGAACTATGGAGAGTAAGAACGCATGTTCAAAAAGAGAGGGAGAGATGTTCGAATATAATCGAAGTTGTTAGAGAAGGAGGAAAGTAGAAGAAGAAGAAGCTGCATGGGATTTGGAACTGAGTTTGCGCGAGGGAAGGAATACGAGCGTATAACATTAAGGGGTGGAAACCGGGCTAACCAGGCCAACAACGACGCATCGTAGGGAACGTCGGGCCACCGCTCAATATCTCTTCGGGTTTTAACTCGCCAACCTCCGTTCGCCACAAGCAGCAGCAGCGGCAGCAGCAGCGTCAACTACGGGAATAGTGGCAGTAGCCAGCAGCTGTGAAATCAACCACCACTGGAGAGGAGAAGAGCTTCGAGATACCCCATTCGACGGAACAACCCTCTTTGCGTTTTCTGCATCCACTGCGCGGAGACGCTTGAACGGAAGCTCGCTCGATTGTTCTCAAGAGAATAAGAGAAAAAAGAAGAACGAGAAACAAAAACCAACTATTTCTAATACAAGAATAACAAGAAACAAGTTATTTATTTAAACAACCAAAAAAATACATTAATCAAAGTATAATAATTATTGTTACTAACAATGGAGGATAAAAAACTTGAACAGTATTACTCGCCGCCACCTAAACTTGGAAAATGGGAAGGCTTCAGAATTTTCCTATGGAATTCGGAAACCGGACAATTTATGGGACGGACTGGTGCAAGTTGGGGTAAGAATTTTTTTTTTCTTATACATTATTTTAGTGCGTACATCACATTTACTTCTCACTCACCCCCCCCCCCCCCCCCCCCCCAAATTCAACTACTCAACGTAATTCTGTGTAACGAATTTTATACGACTTCTTCTCGTATACGCGTATCCTAATTTTTCGTAGCCGAATTATATTACAAACATTTTCCAAGGGTATTAAACGTTAGCAGGATTTTTATCCGATACGATCGATGTGAATTTCATTCGTTTCGGTTCGATATTTCCATTCCTATTTTTCATGTTCTTTTTTTGCACCCTATGCGGCAAGGGTTGCGCAGAAATTTCAGCGTTACGTAACGACTTCCTTTTATTGTTTTCTCCTCCTTTTCTCAGGCGCCAAGGAGTTTAGATCTATAGTTCGATATTTCGTGTCACCTAAAGTGAAAAAAAAACAGCTTTCGACTCACATTCGTACATATTACTTGACTGTGTTATATATCGTATGTAATTCCGGTCGAATCAATACTCCAATTGGTTGACCTGCCCTTATAGGGCGGTTTTCATGTGCAAATATTTGCAGTCATTGATCAGATCATTCCTTTTAGAATAGAATTTTTTCGTAACTAAGCCGCGGGATAATCAGATCGCGTGGCTATTAATTTGCACCCAAGTTTGAAAATTTAAAAAACCCGGTGATATCATTGCAGCCATTTTGTCGAGTAATTTTTCCCTCTGGGCAGACTTAAAGGCGCTTCGCAGACTTTCAGACGCTCGAAAAAAATCAATGCTTTCTTCTTCACACCTTATTATAGACCGGATCTATACGGATAATCTATAGTTATTCTTTTTTTCCATCCGATATCTATAAAAAATCGACGACAGTTTATAACGATCTAAAAAAAAAAACGTAGGGATTGTTTAAAAATAATTCAGATACCCCGCGTACCTGCACCGTTTTATTTTATAGTATAATTTTTTAAAGTGTCGTGAAAACTTTTCTACATATAAATAAAATAATACATGTGTATTACAGTACAATTTGTAACGTTATCATATTTTACGAATATCGTGTATATTACGTAAAAGTTTTTAAGTTCCGATTCTGCGTAAAACGTTCCGCGAATCGTGGAAAACGGGTCGGAAATTTTAGGCGTAGTCCACTATATGTATACAAGGTAGAATTGATTTTCGGTCAAGGTATATATATATGTATAGTACATGGTCTATATATTCTTACCGGAAGCCTCCCTGACATGATCATCATATGCAAAGCTTCCCCATACTCTATTTCTTTCTTACAAAGTATTTTATTTCACTCGATTTTAGTAGTTTTCCTTTTTGGTTTTTGTTCTTTTTCTCTCTTTCTTTTTTTTTTTTTAATGTATGTAACCTGACATAACCGGCACACGCGGACCACTTTACGTGCACGTAGATCATATTACAAAAAAAAGAATTAAAAAATCAAAATGAGATCGTTGTTGAGCCGGATATAAAAAAAATGTTGGAAGAAGAATCGTAGGTTTTTCTATTTTTTTGATCATGGTAGCGAATTATCTATAATTTGTTCTCTTTCTTTTTTCTTGTATAATAATCTTCCAATGCGGACATTTCTGCAGTAGCATATATGGTATATGTATAGAGCGCCGGTAACCAAAAGGAGAACTTTGCGGGATCAATAGACTATACACTATAATATATAGGAATGGTTCAAGGGATATATGTAACATGTAATTTCGAATTACAGATGCATTGCACATGTATACATGTATAATATAATTGTTAATTTTATCCTCCACCAGATACAATAAGCGATGAAGAATCTTTTGGTTTTTTGTTTCTCACTTGCTTTTACTTTATAATTATAGAGCGTTATTTTAATGAGCCGGTGACAGCTGATCGCTCTTAACTAAGGAAGTTTGAAAATAGATTTTCCATGCACGGTTGAATTTTATATACGATAGATTTTTGTCTGTACTATACTCAAGAAACGTTAAAAATTCAACTCGAACTGCAGCAAAAAATGAAGTTTTTAACGTTGGTTCTGATAAATTTTGGAAATATTTAGGGAAGAATTATCGATGGTTAAAAGTAAATGGCAGATTCTAATATTATACGTTTATTCTATTTTATATTATACCCTTAG
This sequence comes from Athalia cordata, assembly GCA_963932425.1. Classification (NCBI taxonomy): domain Eukaryota; kingdom Metazoa; phylum Arthropoda; class Insecta; order Hymenoptera; family Athaliidae; genus Athalia; species Athalia cordata. The sequence continues at coordinate 8,282,556 of OZ010627.1, forward strand.
TCTATAGGCATAACCATTTTGCGATGCGACATGAAATATTATAGACTGCACGAATACCTATTGCAGAAGCTCTAAATCTTATCGTGCAAAAGCTTCGTATACCCATAGAAATCGATTCGCGATTCAGTCCTTCGTATAGCAAATATAACGCGCTACGTTTCATGAGTCACGAAAGAATAAGAATCTCGATCTTTTTTATTTCACAGTTTACTTTTATCTGTGCAGAATTTTATATATAAATGAAATCATTGGTAATTCCTGCAGGAAATGACAATTGATGTCATCGACTATTTTCAACCCCTATAATACGATCCAATTTTATTTATAATATTTTTATTTTTAGAACAATGCCTCTGTCGAAGGTATAATACTGCAGATTTTCAGCGACGGAGTCCATGACAGAAGTTATTGCCAATTCAGGTCAATTAGCTTTGGGATCTTAATTGTTATAGTTCTATACACTTTGCAATTGTTACGCTATTGATAACAACAGATACGTAATAGGTTTTCTTTTATTTTATTCCATTTCATTTTAAGATTAGAATTAGCTAGAAGGAAGCTCTTGAAGATGTTCCAATATTGAATTAGGTATTAGTTAATTTATAGAATATAAAATTTTTATATTTCACAAAGCTAAAAGAGCTCATAAACACAGAGCTGATATAACTGCGAGTTCAATCGCGTAAAACGATATAGGTTTATACGACCGTCCGGTGCAAAGATCAATCAAGTTCTATTGACGAGGAATATCAGTGAGCGACTGAAAACACAAGTCAATCACTCGGGGAGAACTGATAATAATTTAAACAATAATTTTTCAGCCAAGATATTGCTGTTCTACGTTATATTCTACGCCGTTCTTTGCGGGTTCTTCGGTGCAATGTTGGCCGTATTTTACCAAACGCTTGATCCAAATGCCCCCAAATGGCAGTTGGAAGGATCGTTGATCGGCACCAACCCCGGTCTTGGTTTTCGACCAATGCCACCAGAGAGTAACGTCGAGAGTACTTTGATCTGGTACAAGGCTAGCGACGAAGGAAACTACCGTCACTGGACCAAGGAGCTGGATAAATTCCTAGAAAGTAAGTAGAAGGGGCTCGTACACCCTCGACGTTATCTACAGTTCAAAAATCTCCTCCTTTCCATCAGGTTACAAGAAGATCGTACCGAAACCAGGTGTTATCGACACAAGGGTGCCATGTGACTACGATTCTCCACCACCCCAAGGAAAGGTCTGCAACGTTGACGTGGAATCGTGGCATCTGTGCAACAGAAACAATACTTACAATTACCAGAAATCAGCCCCATGTATTTTCCTAAAACTGAACAAGGTTTGTGTCGCGTCAATTGATCTGCATCATCGCGAATAGATTCAATGGAATATTTCACCAATTCCAAAACCCTTTTCGTACGCAGATCTTCGGCTGGCAGCCAGCAACGTACAACGACACGAATGATTTGCCAAGTAATATGCCGGACGATTTGAAGGCGCACATTGCAAACGAAAAATCACGAAAACCAAAGTCGGTAAACACCGTCTGGGTATCCTGCGAAGGTGAGAATCCTGCGGACGTTGAAAATATCGGTCCGATCCAGTACATCCCTCAGCGAGGATTCCCCGGATATTATTTCCCCTTCACCAACACTCCGGGTTATTTGAGTCCCCTGGTCGCGGTGCATTTTGAAAAACCAAAGTGTAAGTAGAACAATTAACAATTATTAACTCACGATCTGCATTATCTGCAGTGAGTGAACATAATCAATCACATCTTGATCACAATTATTAGACGGAGTTCTGATCAACATCGAGTGCAAGGCGTGGGCCCGCAACATTCACCACGACAGATTTGAGCGACGTGGATCGGTTCATTTTGAGCTTATGGTGGATTAAGCTGTAAAATTTAAAGACAAAATTTTGCTTTGACCACTACCAACTGCCGGCAAAATTTTTCAAGCCCTCAATCATATTGCATAATTATATATACATATATATTATTACGGCAAAGTCCCTGCCAAAAAACCAAAAAAAAAAAACATACAAAAAAAAAATCAATCTTTATTTCAATATTATCCATTATAATATTATTATTATCAACATAAAATTCATCATACGAACATACATAAAATGATACATACATGCATAGTCACATATATATACATAATATATAACAATTATATATTCGCACATCCTAATTTCATCATTTTATACAATACGAGACAAAAAAAACGAAAAAAAAAAAACAAGTCACCATCTTACACGGGCAATAGTTTTATATTAGGCAATCGGTTGTGTAGACATTCACCCCGCAATTAATTACTTAATTTCAATTAATTAATTACGAATATATACGTTCACTTCGTTTCAATATCCCAATGAATTAGCTATGATCAGTGTCAAGTTAAAATAATAATAATAACAATAATAATAACAATAATAGTTATAATGATAAATAATAATAATAATAATAATATTAATATTAATAATAATAACGTATAACGTAGTAATATATATGAAAACTCATATAAATATTATATAGGTCCAGTTTTGTTTGAAATTTCGGCTTATATAAAATATGGCTATACACATTATACATAACTATGTATATTGTACATTTGATTTACTTATTGATTATTATTATTATTATTGATTATTGTTGTTATTTTTATTTTTTAGAGACACGCTAAAAATCATTGATTGAATATATTATCTACATAAAATGTATCGGTATATATATTATATAAGGAGTATTATACATATTGTATAAGAAGTTTTGAAAATAGCTGCAGGAATATGTAATTTTAATTAATTACGATTTATTTATTTATTAATTAATTAATTTATTCTATTCTATTCAACTCATAAACCTAATTAAATTATTCATCTCACGAGGGTTTCGTTTTTATTAAGTTCATGGTTGTAATGACACGAGGTGTTTAAAAAAAGGAAAAATGAAGAAGAAAGCGAAGAACAAAAAAAAAAAAGAAAATTAATAAGATCCGATTACACACATATTATTTTTATTCATTATAATATGTATATGATAACAGATTGAACTACAATGATATTAATAATGACAATTAACAATAACTAACTAACGACGGACGATGCAAACCATCAAAGCAAAAAAAAAAGAACATCAGCAAACGTAAGGGGGGGAAAAAAAATCTCGCGGCTCTTTACTTACAATTAGCAAATAATGTGGCCACCCAGATATTATATTAGATACTTAAAATAAACTATTATATTAATTATGTACTCATCGTTATTATAATATACTGTCTGGAAACGAAACCTATGTAGAAAAAAAAAAAAAGAAACAACCGGATAAAGAATATTGCGAAAAAATCTAAGAAAAGAGAAAATAAAAAGAACAAAGACAACAGAAAACAACAGGAGAAAAATGATGAAAATCAATAACATTTTAACAAGGCCATCTTTATAAGTTTTTCGCAGTGCGAAAGTATAAAATTATCTAATAATAATAGTAATAATAACAATAATAATAATAATAATCGAACGAATGCGATACCAGCGAGTGGCTATATATAATATATAATACAGATGTATATATATTATATATATACTAATTTAATTACCAGAATAAAATAAATAATTGAAATAAATAATGTGCGAATGCAGCAGACAGACGACGGACGGATATAATTAAATAATTAATTAATATCTATATATATATATATATATATATATAGTTTTTAAAACGAATGATAATTACATGGAATCGAAACATTGACATTTTTTTTCGAAGATACTACTTGCTCTGTAACACTTGAATGTTATTATTATTATTATTGTTATTAAAATTATAATTGAGGTAAAAAAAAAAGAAGAAAGACAAGCCTAAATACCTAATTCGTTGTGAATAAAATTAATTATGTCCAATTAAACGATTTTATCATTTTTACAACACAATTCGTGTGTTGATGAGAAAAAAATAAATAAATAAAATATATATATGTATAAATAAATATATATGTATTATTTAACTTATATTATAATAGCCTGTTGATCGATGATGAGTAAATATTGTATGCATGTTTAAAGGTACATAGGTAATTATCATATACGATGTAATAACAGCCGAAACATCAGTACGAGAAAGATGAAAAAACCAAAGAAACGAGCATTGAATAAAATTTCAATAAAACAAAGTCTATAGAGGATGGAGAACGAAAAAAGATGATGAGGAAAACAAAATAAGATTAGTAACAAAATAATAATAATGATAATAACGATGATAATATTCATCAATGATATCGATGAAGAGAGAGTAAAAAAAAAAAAAAAAATTTAGCGAAAGTCACCTACATAGATATTATAATTATAATATAATATAATGTACAATGCATCCGCATATGATATTATTACAGCATTTGGAAAAAAAAAAAATGGGAATAAAAATGAAGAAATTGAATAAAAATAAATAACAAAAAAAATTAAAATAAACATATGTGTATGGGGGAGAAAAAAAAAATCATCATACATGTATGTATATTTGTAATATTAATATTTACAATATTATGAATATATATTATGTTGTATATTCGATTAACTAGTCGGTAGGATAATTAGGTTTATAATAGATACGTTGTTTCGAAAGCTTGGTAATAAAGGAAAAAGAAAAAAAAACGAAAAAAATCAAATAAATATATAAAAAATTTAATGAAAACGTAAAACAAATAAAGTATATATATACATATATATGATATGATATGTGTTATAATATATCTGTAATGTATATTATAATACATAATTAACTATGTGTATATATGAAGAAGTATTAATGAAAACTCCATGTCACATGGCCCTGTGCAGCAGCTGCAAGTGTGCTTGTCCGATATGAATTTCAGCCTGATAAAATATACTGAAAGAACGAAAGAAGAGAAGAGAAGAAAAAAAAAAGAAAGAAAGAAAGAAAGAAGTTGACTAGAATAAAGAAAAGAAAAAAAAAATTGTTTATTAAATTAATTATATTCTATCATTACATATTATAATATAATTATATAGAGATGAGTGCTATAATGATTGTTGTCATTATTATTATTAATTTGATCGAATTATAAAAATTAATTAAAAAATAATAAGTTTTCTTCTCTTTTTCTTCTTCTTTCTCGTTTTTTTTTTTCTAATCCGAACAACACACATCCTTATATATATTATCCATCTAATATTATAATTAACCACGTTACGCTCATGAATTATGATAATGATAATAACTACAACAACAACAGTAATAATAATAATGTAACATTTATTTTTCGCAATTCGAAGATACATTATATATGTACGTGATTCAATTTTTACGTTAATTATTGAAATAGAACGATAAAAAAATCTGCACAATTTTCAAAAAAGAAATCTAATATACAGGAAAATGAAGAACAAAATAAAAGGATAATAATATTTAATGTAATCGGAAATTGATTTCCTAACATACGCCACTCGAATAATCTCTATAATGGCCATGACGTCATTTGAACGATTATTATCATTTCTCTTCAAATTTTATTACATCGAAATGACGAATATATAACAAACCGCAGTTATTATCGCACTGTTGTTATTATTATTATTATTATAATTACTATTATTGATATTATTATCATTATTACAATTGATGTAATTAAGTTTTTCCGTATCGAATTATAATTAACAATAATTTAGGAACCGCTCGTCTCTTAATAATAATGCTGTTTGTAGAGAGAATATTTAAATATTATATAATATAGAAAATGGATTATTATTATTATTATGATAATAATAATTAATTAAATTAAATTAATTATAACATAGATGTTGAATAAATTTGAAAAATTAGAATGGAAAAAAAGATATTGAAGAAAGAAAGAAAGAAAAAAAAATCAAAGAGTATGCAGAAATTATAAGAAATAATATCATCGTCGCGGAAGATAATACCTATAATGCGCTGAACAGAAATGTATGATGCGAATATAATTCGTGGGGAATATAGGATATTATATCATTGATCGAAAATCGATAATTGATTATTGCTAAACAATTGGTTCGAAATGATGATCTTGTATGATGGGTATATATATACTATATAAATTAATATATTATATATATATCTATATACAATATTTATATACCTAATAGAAATGTTTTTAAGCATGAGCAGCTGGTAGTGATCCAATGCAACGGCACAGTGTTAACACCATTATTAATGCTTGAAACGTGTTATTATGAAAAATAAAAAAACATTAAAAATACAAATAAAAAAAAAGAAAAGAATAGGAAAAGTAATTAATATACGAAGGAAGAAAAAATCACGGAATCAAAAAAAAATCCGAATGGTAAGGGAGGAAAAAAAACCGGTAAATTAATGTCGGTAAAGAAGAGAATTTTATAAAGGGGCTATTGGATGGCTCAATTTATTTTAATTTAAATTAATTTGTTTTAATTTTTCTTATATCTTTCACAGAAAATAATATATAGAAATTTTTTTTTTTAATCTGTACGATTATTTTACAGATTCAAAAAATGTATAAGATTTTCCACGAAGAGAAGAAGAACTGCACACGCACGCATAGGTAATTATGTACATTTAAAAAAAGAAAATATTTCATTACTTGTAAAATTTAGTATAATTATTCGTTCGAGAAGTTTTTGACAATTTTATTCCTGCAGATAACTATAGCGACCCAGCTGATATTTAATTTTTTCAACAGATTTTATTTGAAGATAATTTAAACTGAAATTTTGTACAGCTGCTGCGGACTGTGTAAATTTTTAAACAATACCCATACAGCCATTATTTTGTATGCACGGAGATTAATTAATGAGACAGTTATAACCATAAAAAACTATTATCTTAAGTACCTGATAAAAAAAATTTCCGTAAAAACAAGTTATAACTGGAAACTACGCAGGTTCTTTATTATCTACGTATCATATTATATGATTCCCGTATTATAAAATACTTAAATCTTACAGCCGAAAGTTTACACAGCTGCTGTACATGATCTTTGTAATTTTAATGATAAGAATTACGAATATATAATCTATAGAATATTAAAATTGCCGTCAGCAATAAAAATTCAAAATTTTTAGTTAAACAATTCTATTTACAGTTCGGGAATCTATTTGAAATTCGGTTATAAGAGACATTCAATTCTCCCTTTTTTCATATCGTTGCGCTCCCATTTTCACCATGCCAATACTCCGCATTTTCTTTTTCGTCTTTTTTTCTTGTCCCAGCATCGAATTCTCCATCTGCGAGAGTTCGCTTCTCGTGCGCCTGCAAGACGGCAACTCAAGTCACGTCAGGCTCTTTTTTCACTCGACTTGCTTTCTACTTCACTTACTTATGGAAAATATAACGTAAACGAAAAGCAGATGAAGGAAAATGTGAAACGGATCAAACCTCAAATCATTGGAAGGTTGATTAAGGGATACGTTTCTTAATTTGCACATTTATTGATCGATTTATTATACATGGATCATTTTTTCGCACTGCGAATCAATTAATTATTATCATGATATCCAGGAAAGTATGGGGAGGATAATTTTGACGAATGGAAGAGAAAAAGGTCCTTATCTCCGAATAGATGTCTATTTTGACTTCCCTTTAAAGTGACACTGAAACTATAATGTGACGTGAGATGACGGACAGGATGTGGCCAATTCAGAAGAACATCGCTTATGACTCATACTAGAATGGCACTAGGCCTCGCGTAACCACATAATGTATGAAATCTTCCTCTGGAGCAATGAATGTGGAGGTTAAAACATATTTAGCATCTAATCCGGTATAATGTTTGCCTAAAATCATACCCGAAATGAACCGCTCATAAAATTGAAAGATTTTACAAATCGAAATTACTTTGTTCAATTTTTGATTGAGGATTTTTTTCATCGGTTTTTGGGTTCAGAAAATCTGCTCAGATTCAAAAGCGATCTTTTTCATATGATAAACTTAAAACCTAGCGCATATAGAGAAGAAAAAGAAATCCTCTTGCTTTGATTTTAATTAAATTGAACGAAATTAGAAGAAGATCTTGAATTAATCGAGATACACGTTATTCTTTTTTGGATTTTCGATCGGTAAATTGTAAAATTAGAAAAAGGATTATTTAAACAAAAAAAATGATAGCGTTAAAATGATTTTTACAGGGGAACATTTTTACATAACATATATTTTGGTATACATACGTATATAAAGTGATAAAAAAAATTTTTTTAAGTGCGATATAGTTTAAACTATGATAAAGAATGATCCTTAAGAATTTAATTGAGGAAGTCTGCGAGTATATCAGAGGCAGCGTCTTTCCATTCTGCGTCACACTGCTTTAGTCTGGTTATCATTTCAGAGGCACATGCATGAATTATTAATAATACCTATGAAAGAAATGTTCACATTAGAAAACAAAAATTTTCACACACATCGAATTAAAATCCAACGCAGAGAGAGCAAAAAAAAATGAAAATGAAAACCAATCATTATCGTATATCACCTGTAGGAATTTTCGAAAACTAAAAATAGATATACACATCGCTTAAAAAAATTATTATTATAAAATTAATACAGGGCCTTGCTGATGTAACAAATTTTTTTTCTTTTATCATTTGATAAACGGATCTAACCAACCGTACGCGATACGAAGAGAATTGAAGAGCTTTGAACGATTGTTAATTCACGTTCAAATGTTTGCAGGCCAATAAAATGTTAAGGGGGGCAAGAAAAAAATGAGAATAAAATTTCAAACCGAAAGAACGTTGCCGGTGAAACTTTTTTCGAACATCTGAGAGTGGGAACGACGACTGACCAATAAGCGTGAAGCTCTAAGAGACTGGTAAAAGTAAAAATTGTGTGGGTGAATATAACGGTAAAGCAAAAGCAAAGTAAAATGAAACCAAGCTCAGCCCTGGTGAGTTAAAGTCGGTGGAATATCCACCAGGCGGAGTTGATAGTTAAGAGGTGTAGTCATCATCAGTTGTCGTAGAGACAGCGAAGCGTAAGGATTAAGAAAGCGAAGTAAAGGAGAAGAAAAAAAAAAAAATAACAGAACAAGTGTTATCGTCGCGGATAAGTTCTGCATTGGCGATTATTGTTTTTTTTTTTGAGTTAATTTTCTTTCTTGTATTTAATTAATTTATTTATTGATATACATATTGTTTTTAATCATTATCGAGTAAATTTAGGGCGTTGATACCGTTTCGAATCCTTTTCGTAAAATTATTTAAAACACAAAAAACCAACAACAAAATGACGATCAAAGACCCAAAATTCGGCGTCCCCGAATCCGTTAATCCTTACGAAAGACCGCCCAGTGTTTCGACCGGTCAGTCTATAAAAACATTTTTATACAACGGATCAACCGGTGCGATTATGGGAAGAACACCGAGCAGTTGGGGTGAGTAATTTTACCTTGCGAACATTTTTCTTTTTCCTCAAACAATCAAACGATTTTAAAATAAAAACGCAAAATGAAGATCTCCGTCTTACCGATACTCAGATCGCGCATTCCGTACTATGCTACGTTGCTTTCGTCATATTATATGTGTCATCAATAAATTCACTACGAACGCGTGTATTCTAGGTAGAAAATATGGGCGCGACTCGCTATAGATCGTTTGTTAGTTTACAGTCGATCCCACGATTCATTCATTCGTCGATCAAACAAGTACCAATCTAGGACTTCCGGTCTCACAAAGAAAAATCAGAAGATCTGTAACAATGAAAATCTTCTCCCCGATGATCGAGTTGGCAAAATCATAAGGCAAAGAACGAGTTACACTTGCTACATTTCACATATTCAATCCTTTCAAAAGTCAAGCGCATTTTGATCCTATTTATTTATTTATACAATTTCCATCATCGCATGCCCTCAAGGATTCGTTATTCGAAAAAGGGCTAACGATTACAGTCAACAGTTTTGAAAATTTCTAAAGAAATTCTTTCTTTCTTTGCCGCAGCGTGATAAAACGCGCACAAACATTTACGTTCATACATACAACTGGGAGGCTAACGAACTTTTCTTTGCCATTCGTCGTACACTCTGCGAGTTTGATACTGGGATTTAGAAACTAATATTAAATTTCATTACACATCTCATTAGGTAGATATAAAAATATATAATAAAAAAAAAGACCCCACGTATAACATGTATAATGTGCAGCAATCGATGACGGGATATACTTTTTTTGTTTCAATTCAAATTTCTTTTTTTTTGGCATAGTAAAAATTTCGATAGCTTGTACAAAATTTTGGTATCGAAGTTTTTCTCCCGTGTTTTTTCATTGTCATAATTTTATGTGATCAATTTAGAGTACGTACGAGTTTCTAGTTTTGGTCAAATCGATTTCACGTCGAATGCCCCATACATATATGTATATATAAAATAACCGTCGAGTAGACGTGTGGGTATCCAAGTAAAAGTTACACCTGCCCAGACGGACACAATTTGTATATACCTATAATTATACATACATATATGTGCGTATCGATCATTTTCGGCTGCGTGCACCAGGTTTTATTCATACATTATACATATACATATATATGTAGTATTTTATGTATATCTTATATACCATATACACGCGTTAGCTCTTTAACAGTTTTACACAATGTTTAAAGTAAATCGACTTCCACCAAGTTGAGTTAAGAAGTACAAGTTAAGTCGTACTTAAGAAGAACAGCTACAGGTGTAACAGGAGAAGAGTGGGGAAAAATGGTTAGGGAAAAAGAAAGAAATTTAAAAATTAAAAAAAAAAAAAGGAACTGAGGGGTGAAACGTTCTACTTCTGTAAAGTTTATGAGTACATACAATAAAATAATTAACACATATATACCATAGTATATAGGCATATACTATAGAGAAAAGTGCAGGTATGAATATATATTGCAGAGAAGAGGTAATAATTACGTTAAATCGAAGGCAATTAATTTTTTGTTATGTTTCATTTTTTCTCAATTGTACACTTGATTAAAGTACATAGGTATATACAGTATATTATCAAGCGTGTACACGTGTATGTACAATTATGTATATGAGATACGGTAAACTTATGTGGGATTAAACAAGCCTTAACGAAGACTGTTGAGTGCAGCAGAATGTATTTATATATAAGGTATACATATAGTATATAGTATATTATATACTGTAATACACGTGGGCGTGGCATTTTTTTCGTTTTATTTTTGATTCATCTTTTTATTATAAATGAAAGAACGGAAACAATAAAAAAAAATTAAAAATGAAGAAGCAGAAATTAATTTTTCATTATACTAAATTCATTCATAAATTGTGCGTTGGTTTATTTAATAATTTTGTTTTATCGATCGAGTCTGCATCGTCGCGTAGCGACGCAATCGGTAATTCGGTTGTATACATATTATATGATAGAAATTGTAAAATTTTACAGCTTCTAAATTACAATTAGCTACTTCACTCCAATTACTTACATACTAGATGCATGTAAAGATAACGATTTAACTGTAATAGCTACAAAACGCAGACGCCTCGTACTGTGTCTATAGAAATAGAAAATATATCTAAACTTTGGTAATTTTAACGATGGGTCGAACGGACGCTACGGAAAGGCAGTTTTCAATCATGGCGCCGATCTGACGTACAGACCGCGCGGGAAACCTGACGATCCGGCTACTATTTTATTCAATTTTCTGTCGTTTTTCGTTTCTCATTTTCTCGAATAGTATAAATCTGAAAATTTCAACAATCGTCGAGGTAAAATATTGCCTGCATAGTTAAAAAAAATCTGACACTGCGAAAGATTTATTAATAAAGTAATGTAGCTAGGTGAATTGAGAGGAAAACAATTCCATATTCTTTTCAACAAATTCAATTCACATTTTGAAATATAAAATATATAAAATTTAAATTCTTACAAATTATTTTTACAATAAATATCCCCCACATGACCTTGGAATGAATCTTTCGCATGTATAGTTTTCAATGGGAATTGACCTGCACTGTGAATGGGGGCGTAAAAACTATTATATACTTACATTCTACATGACATAGAACTATACCTAGTAAAACAATTAGTTGTCCCGTCCTTCGCTGTATATATCGAAGTGATTATATTATATACAGGCGTGTATTACATGTGTATATACCTTATACTTTATACCTATGTGTAGTAATATATACATATATGTGAGAAACCAAAACGAGCGAATCAATTCAAATTCAGCGAATTTCATGTAATATATTTAGAACTGCTGATGTAAGTCATTTTCTCTAGCTTCTTTTTTTTTTCGATTTCCTGCACGTGCAGATTAATCTTTTCATATACAAATATCTACATCTGCACGTACCTAAGAGGATCGTCTTTTGTCGTTATATTTTTTCTGGTAAAACCTGATTAATTTTCTTCTTTTTCTTTTGCATTGCAAAGAACCATCTTCTTATTACTTTTTCATCGATTTCGATCATTTTTATTTTTTTGGCTACTCCGCAGTACATTTTCATTTATGCTTTGTGAACTTACTCAGCTGCGTTCGGACTTTCGATTTCATTAGACATTCGTATATTAAATAGTTAGACATATATCGTATTATTATACTATATTATATACGTAGAGAAGTGCACATCAGGGTGGATTTTTCCGGTTCGTTTTCATTTCTCGGGCTTCCGGCTTCGCGATATACCTACTTAACGTTGTAGTTTCGTTGTATCGTCATACGTATATTATCGGGTAAAAAAAAAAAAAAAAAAAACCGATTCGAAAAAGAAAAAAATCAAAAAAACAAAACGACTGCATGATATAACGAAGACAAAAGACCACAACGCGGCGTCCCTTCGTTCGCCAGACGATCTTTTCAGTGGTCGCGATTGCGTGGGCTGTTGAATGCATGTGGTACATAGGTGGATAGTATATAAGTAAATGTACGTATATACATACCCATGTAAATGTTATGTACTTTATATAAATATATATATGCTCTGCACTGGCCCCACGTTGCGTAATACGGTAATGCTTCAATTTACGACCAATTGACCTCGATGTACACGTTTGTATCAAGGGAAGTTCAACAATTACGATTCAAACGTGTACATATATACATGTACAACTATATATATATGTATGTATATGATAGATATACAAGTTATTTGTACTCCGTTTCCGTTTTTTTTTTTTTAAATCTTTTTTTTCTTCTCGTCTTTTTCAAAATATTTCCATAATCATATTTTATCATAGCAGATAGACTTTCAATTTCTCATCCTTTTTATTGTTAGTTTTTTTTTTCTTCTTTTTTTGATCTCGGGTCATTTTTTCTTTCGTTTTTTGTGGGATGCAGAAAATTCGATCTATAAATTTATTATATGAATTTGATTATAATAATATCGTGTAAAATACGAGATATTTATGTGCACGTAATATATATGTACATGTATATGTGTATGTAAAGAGAGAGAGAGAAACTGAGATAGTTGTAGAAATCTCTGTTAATTAATTGAATTGTCCTCTCCTGAGTTTAAGGTCTCCAGTGAAGCATCTTCGGATGGACATTGGGGTTAATGAAATTAATTTGCCTTTGAACACTTTATGGCGCCAAGATCAATGATAAAAGATACATTATAGATTTACCATGCATGTAACTTTAATCTATAGCACACCTTATAATATACAGAGTTTTATTTTTGTTTACAACTTATTGAATTGTTTGATCTTGAAAATCTTATGTTCAACGAGTTGGGTTGAAATTTTTTCCTTCGCCTTGTTCATTTATTTCGTTTTCATTTTTGATTCCAAAATTTTGTGCTACGTTTGACATCGATGCGTATGATTTGATTTAGCCATCGAAGATCATCCCATGTAAAACCTTATACATATTATTAATTTATATATCTACTTGTAACTTCACCTGTGTATGATATGTATACGTGTACCTATATTGTACATATGTGTATTAGGATATTCCTTGTGGTTCTTCATGTCAACAAATATCGTGTCATTTGATATCAGAAAGCTCGTTGGAGGGTCGGGGAGATCAGCTGACACCTGTTTATATAGCTTCAGAATTATTATTTACCTATTTTCATTTTGCTTTTTTTTGTCTTTTGCTTTTTTGCTTTTTCATACGCGACGCATCGAAATATCAAGCGTGCAGAAACAATTTTGTTCCGAATAATTATACGATAAAGATATGGACGAATAATAAATTTTCAAACAAATTTTCATTGCGGGTACATTAAACTTTAAAATCAGATTGACTTTATTTTTTGAAAACATATGATAAAAGAGAGCGGTAACATTAGACCAGAATTATTACGTCACGACCGTGCAGAGCGAGCGATTACTTAAGTTACTTTTTAAATCCGGTACGTCGCAATTGTAATAGCGCAATAATCATGATCATTCATTTAAGAGGAACTATAAAAGTGCGATGCGTATAAAATGTTCGATTGTATTCGATCGACCGATTGAATTTTGTTCGTTTTATTTACAGGAAAAATTGGGATCTTCTACCTGGTATTCTACGGTGTATTAGCAGCTTTGGTTGCGATTTGTTTCTGGGTATTCTTCCAAACTTTGGACCCGAGGATACCAACGTGGCAATTAGAAAGATCTATAATAGGCACAAATCCTGGTAAGCTGATTTCAATCATTTCTCCAAATTTTCTGCTATGTGAAAAATTGAAAATGGAATACATTTTTTTATTTTTCAAAGGCCTGGGCTTCAGACCGATGCCACCTGAGGAGAATGTTGAGAGCACGTTGATCTGGTACAAAGGAACTGATCGCAGCAATTATCGTCACTGGGCTGAATCTTTGGAGAAATTTTTGGAAGGTGAGAAAAAAAATTTCGTTCACAAAATTTAACGAAGGATTAATTTTAACGGATGTATAGCGATTGAATCGCATAGAAGCTTGACGATAGTTATCCGTAGGTTGAAACCAGTTTACATTTGATCCTAATTGCGGCTTAGCCAATTTTTTCTTTCATTTTTTTTTTCTTTATTTTGCTTTTTTTTCAATTATAACTACAGCCCCCTACGTTTTACTAGAGAAAAAGATGTATATTAAAGTTTTGTGTTAAAATGAAATTTTTTTGTTCAGTTTACAAAAAGCCTGGTTTGACACCTGGAAGAGGATCCAACATTCACAATTGCGACTACAATCAACCTCCAGCACCGGGTCAAGTTTGTGACGTTGACATTAAAAATTGGCTACCTTGCATCAGAGAGAATAATTTCAATTATCACAAATCCGCGCCATGCGTTTTCCTGAAACTCAACAAGGTTGTTATAAATTTTGTAATTTACGAGCGACTTATATAGAGAAAATACTTTATAATTTTACTTCACATTTTGCAGATCTACGGATGGAGACCGTTGTTTTACAACGACACCGATTCACTGCCAGAAGAAATGCCTCGTGAATTAAAACAGCACATTATGGAACTTAAAGCTAAAGACGCGAAACAATTGAACACAATTTGGGTATCGTGTGAGGGTGAAAATCCAGCTGACATGGAAAATATTGGTCCCGTAAATATCCTACCCCGAAGAGGATTCCCCGGATACTTTTATCCCTTCGAAAATTCCGAAGGTTATCTCAGCCCCCTCGTCGCCATACATTTCGAAAGGCCCCGCAGTAAGTAACCCCGAAATCATTAATTTTACCATTCCAATTGACTTTTCATCTCATTTTTTTACTGCCTTCAAAATTCACCGATCATATTCTGCAGTATTTTATCCAATATCATGTTTTTCTTTTCTTCTTTTTAGCTGGAATTTTGATAAACGTTGAATGCAAGGCTTGGGCTCGTAACATAAAACATGATCGTGCATCCGGTATGGGAGCTGTGCATTTTGAATTGATGATCGATTAAATTAGTGGTGAATTTAAGCAACAAAAAGAAACAAGTCTTTGCAGAGAATATTTTTTATCAATAATAATACTTCCCCTACGAGAAAACACTGCGCAGCTATATAGTATATATATATATATAAATTAAGTATATAAGCAATCAAAAAATCTTTTAATTTAATACCCATACAACTATATATATATATATATATATTTATATGTATATGATGTAATGATGTTCAAAAAAAAAAAAAGAAAAGGGTACAGATGATTTAGAGCTTATATTCATAATCATTCACGGGCAGTTATTGAAAATTTGAATCGAATACTGTGCGTGAGAAAAAAAAAACACAAAATAAAGAAGAAACAAAGAAACATATAAATAAATAATTGATATTATATTACTGATATTATGTATGGAATGTAATTATTATAATTCTTATATTTTAATTGATATTAATATTATTATTATTATTATTATCAATATCAATACTGCTATATCGATAGATTATATATTATATAAATTTAGGGATTAGATTTTTTAAATAGGAATTATTGTTAGTCTGAAGTATCTATACTGATCTTATTGAACAAACCTTGTGGCCGTGTTTTAGATATAATATATGTCTCTAATTAAAACTTTTAATTGTCAAATTTAATAAGTCGAGTAAGTTATTTTTTCACAATTGCGAAAAATGTTTACCGATCCGTTTAACGTATCTATATACCTATATATATTTATCTATACTATTGAATAAGTAATTTTTACATAAATGTTGTATAATTATATCTGGTATTTCGTTGATCGGTATTAACAAACTATATACAGAAAAAAAAGAATTTACTTCATTAAAAAAAGAAATATGTAAGTGATTTTCTTACAATATTGTCCATATCAATAATATTAATTTGAACAATTCACTATACTTCGTTGCAGGTTATCTATTGATATTTTATCTATACATATAATATTATCTAATTTTCAGTACATATATTTATAATACTACATACATCTATAGACTAGAAAAAAAGTATTCCATATCAATTAAAATTGCGACAATAATTAATTCTTCTTTCAATCTTTCAATTACAACAAATAAGCTTCCTGAATATTATCCGTTTCCATTTAATGGGGAATTCAGGAAATCTTGAAATATTTTAATAGAAATTATGACAAACTTTTTATACAGCGATTTAATCTAAAGAGAGAAGAACAAAAGAAAAAGAATAAAATAGCAAAAAAAACATCGCGCACTTAACGGACCAACGTATACTTATATACGACTCTATATAGTATAAAGTAATTAGTAACATATCGATATAATTAGTAAAGTTTTCGATTATAAAACATTATTGCTGATTTTGCTTGAAGTTAATCATTCCTATGATATATTTTTCTGTATAATGATTACAATATTCCCACCATGATTTACAATTATATGTATCTATAATAGACTGTATAGTATGTAGAATTCTGTGCCTTATATTGTGTAAAGTGTGAAGTAAAAACACGATATAGTATGAAAACGCCCGACTTTGGGCATCAGGTATACCTGCAGTGTTCGCTTAATTTCCGGTGGTCACCGTCCTTTTCCCCCTCCACTTTGAAATTTAGGGAGTGGTTCCCAAGCTGAAAATGCAGACCTGGCAAGCTATAGTTGTTTTATTTTCAACGTCGTTAGACGTTCGATAGCAGATACAGTCGCTTTATCAATTACGTGAATTATATTTGCGGGATGAAATTGCATGTGTAAAATCTTATACAGAGAATTGTGATTCATTTATGTGCAAGGGAGAACGCATCATTAAAGTGTCATGGAATACGAGTCGACTCAGCGTTGATTCATGCGGATCAGGCTTTAGCCATCCAACAAGGAAGACTTCTTCTGAAAGAGACAGAATTATTTATACGATATATCACGCATCTCATCTTTACAGTTTTGCCTTCACTCAGCATTCAGTTGTACGCTGAGTTAGAACAAAACAACGTCTGATCTATCAATTTTTGTACAGTAGTTTATTATTGTAATCATCATGGCATGCACAGTGCGAGGTAAATTATCAAATATACAATTAAAATAATGTTAGTTTTATATTGTTAGAATGATTTTTACAATATATTAGGATTGTTTTAGATTCTTCTTTGACAATGAAATTCGATTTTTTTACGCAGTCGCAAAAAATGCTACAACTTACTCAGCTCTCATTGGAGCCTTTACCTTATGACCTCATTGGCTTGGAATGTACTATATGTCTGATATAAACTCTGGTTGTAATCAACATAACCTTTGTCTATGATGGCCTTGTAAATGATTAGGATGATGAATAAAATTCATTTTTAGTTCAACAAAAATCTACTTTTTATTAGCATTTGATACAATAATACTTTGGTACACCTTATACATGGTGTGACCTGAAAGGTGGATAAGAGCTCAGAGATCGTTCATTTAACTGAACGTAAAAATTAGTAAAACTGGAAATTATAATACGATTATTTTATTTTATTTAATTTTATTTTATGTTATGTTCAGGAAAGCCAGTAGTCATACATCCCGCTTTCTATGCCGCTGGCCTAATCTTGGCTGCACTAATTGGTTTCATCATTTTTTACCATGTGGATCCAAGACTGCACTATGCCATTTTTGGAGCATCTGATGATACTAATATAGTAAGCGGCACCCCTGGTAAGGCAATAAAATTAATATATAACGTATGTTTTAACGCGATGGATATGAAGTCAAGACTAATGAGTAGATGATAAAAGTTCGCTACAGGGTCAATGGGTCAGTTTTTACTCACAATCGGAATAATTCATATGTGTGTGTATGTGTGCACCTATGCATGTACATTTAGTAATAATTGTACTTTGAACTAATATAGAAAATGAATAGTAAATAAAAAATTACCGACATCGATAGACTCACATCAATATATACTTACTCCCACGTCAAATTCATTTGGAATGATATATAAAATATTCTCTACACACAGTGGAATACACTTATCAAAAAAATTTCCAGTTCTTCTCCGATAAACGATAGAAATCGAAATCGATGTTGCTTGAAAAAAAACTGAAGTTATTTCACTTTTGAGATCGATAAATTGGCGATAACTCGATCAATTTAATAGATAAATCAATTTGGCTTGCAGATTAGGATTCCTGAGATCAAAATACATTAGAATACCATAGAAAACTCTTCAAGAAAAAATGTAGTTTTGCCGCCTAAATTTTGAGGACAATGTTAAGCGGGATTGCCTATAATTAGGCGTCAGTATAAATCGAAAATAATTCATATCATAATTCATCCCAACAGGTCTTAGTGTGAGGCCTAGGATAACAAAAGCTGGGTCTTCAGAAACGCTGATCATGTTCAACTCAGCGGACAGAAACAGCTATATGCCTTGGGTGGAATCATTGGACGATTTTCTCAAAGGTACAATAGCAACTGGGACTTTTTGGCCTTCAATTATCCTTCACATTTGATAACTTCATCCCGTATTCTTGACTCACTCCTCCTAACGTTTAATTCTCAGATTACAAGATGCCTGGGCTACTACCTGGACGAGGCTCAAATATTCACAATTGTGATTACAATATGCCACCACCACCAGGGGCCGTCTGCGATGTTGATATCCGACATTTTGAACCATGTATTACGGAAAACCACTACAACTATCACAGAGCTGCACCCTGCGTTTTCATCAAGCTGAACACGGTAATCTATTATTTCACATTCGGAAAGAACGATTAAATGTTTTTCATATAGAATCACACGAAAATTTGAATTACAAAAGTGATAATGAATTTGGAACCATCGAGTTCCGCGATTCTGTTCGAAAATATTTCATTTGCCTTTTTACGAATGAAAACAGAAATACAATTGTTTCGAATTTTATTGTTACAGCCAACCGGTTGGATTCCTGCTTATTATAACAAATCCGAATCACTGCCAGATACGATGCCCGAATATATGAAAGCAACCATTTCCGATTTGGAATCATCTTATAGACGGGAGCAACTTAATACAATATGGTTAACATGCGAGGGCGAAATGCCTGCGGACAAAGAACATATCGGCCCTATTCGAACTATTCCGATGGCTGGATTTCCCGGATACTACACCAAAAATACGGATGTAGAAGGTTATCTTCCACCTCTAGTCGCTATCTTATTCGAAAAACCGTCACGTAAGTATAAATACTCGTTATAAAACTTTTTATTTTTTCCCATCATAATCTATAATATAAATTTCGATAAGATAATTAAATAAAATGATGATAATAATTCTTTTTCAATAATTGTTTATTCATTTAACTATACATTCATTTGTACATTTCTATAGGTGGAGTATTGATAAACGTGGAGTGCAAGGCATGGGCAAAAAATATCGAACATAATCGTGATTATTTAATGGGACTTGTGCACTTCGAACTATTAATTAATTAATTCGAATCTGCATTGAAAATTCTTTCTCTTATAACGCACCCACACCACATGCACCAAATCTCCAGTTCAATGGCCTGATTGGATTGTTCAATTTTTATCACAATTGAATAAAGTGACAATATAATGGTCTTTCGATGTTACGTGTTGTTTAATAAAATGAAAAAAAAAAATAAATAATTAAACAACGAGAAACGAACCGTCCGAAGTAATGCACAAATCTAATATATAAATTTGTAGATTATATTTGTTAAATGTGAATTTTTATTTTTTACTATCTTGTATTGTATACGCATTATAAATAAAATGAGATGTTTATACGTATTTATAGAGCGTTGAATTGAATCTGTACAAATCCCGATTTTTCGAAGACGTTCATTACAATATTCGATTTTTTATAAATCAAAAAACAAGAACAATTAATATTGTAAGTATGAAGTATCTTCTATTCCTCAGCTTCTAGTTCAGCTTCCGGTTGGAAATATTCTTCTGCCTCAACTTCCTCAACGGCGTATTCTGGGGATCGTCTGAACCGTTGCTATAAAAAAAAATCATAATTTCAAGTCAATAAACGGAGCTGTATACAAATAAAATCTATACAAAACAGCATCGACAATTTCCGTATACGTTCTATCCTAATCGCCCGGTAATTTTCAGAGTTTTCAAACGTTAAATTATGACTGTTGTATTAGCTTATAAGAGACCTCTAGGGTTCAATGGATATACATCCAAGTACTATGTATATTCAGTTGATGCTTGGAGCTAGCCATGAGCAGAATACATTATTCTCAACCAACAACTAATTATTATACCTTGAGACATAACTAATTATTCACCCATCCCTTATCAAATAAAGTGCATATCAGAACAATGACGAAAATTATAAATACTTACGCCCTTATATGCGTCGGGCCATCTGGGTCGGGGGTTGAAAGGACCATGTCCCGGAAATGTTGGAAAGTTTCCTGAGGGTCTTCCTTGCGGTTGCAAACGTCTGCTGTCGAAGGCTTCAGCCACGAGGACCGCAGCAGCAAGGATGAAGAAAATTAGAACGGCTGCTCTCATCTTGAATTATTGGAGTCTCAAATGCGACTGAATGATTCCTTATTCCTGTCTCCTGCTTATATAGTTGCCACCTATAATTAAATAACAAAATGTAATCGTATATAACGTAAACGTTCATTAACTGTACACTTGTACAGATAAGAAATGAACATGGGGAATCACCCGGCTTCGTTATAGATTGTCTACTTCGACTGATTCATATTTATGTTATAATTTGCAGACGATATTTACAACTTGCAAATATATTTCGGGGGGTTCCATGTAGGTTCGGATACGCGCGGATGATGTCACAAAATACAAACAGTATACGTATTACATTATTATAGTAGTAAAAATTTGCATGACATTAATTGTTATCAATTTCTGAGAAAAAATCGTGCTGTATCAATACATATATTGTGCAAGATTGTAGAAATCTTACAAGATAATTTTGCTTAAACGCGCGAATATAGCCAGAACAAAGTATACCTATGCAATTTGTTAAGTCAATTCTTGGAGGTGATTATATTATATTTAAAACATCTGCATCGTGCCATGATCGAGGTTACGAAATAAGCGATCGCGATCAACGTACGCATTTGTACACTCATATGTATATGCTCAACAGCCTTTCTCGTATAGCATAATGCGAAATGGTAATAACCCATCGGGGGTTTCCTCGCGGAGTGAATACCCCGTGTGTATCGTAGCCGGTTATCTTTGTATGTGTGACTCGGCACTCGACAGCTCGTGTATCTGTTGTTGAGAAAGGTAAAATGCGTATAGTATATAAGACGAAATAACCGAGATAGAAGCAGTTCAGTTCACAACTCGAATTAGCAACGATAACAAGTCTTAATTGAAGTGCAGAACTTTCGAATTGATTCAAATAAACCAAATTTTGAATATCTGGATATTCAGCAGCACCATGAAGTTCACATTCTCCTTCATCGCTTTGGCGATTCTTGCAGTAGCTTCGGCGGGACTTCCAAGGCCGGGGAATTGGCCACCAAAAAGCACTGGTCCAACCTTCCCAAGAAATGATAGGGTGAGTAAAATTAGTTTGAAAAAAAATCAGTTCCGGTTATAACATGTAAATAAGTATTCGCAAGAACTTTTCGAAATCTATAATGGAATTATTTTTCATCATTTGCAGATACGTTTCCGCAGAGAAGCGAACCCGCAAAATTCTTTTTCTGCTTCTTGGAGTAAGCCGCTTGCGGGTCCAGAAAGACGCCCGTCTTACAACGTGGATTACAAGTACAATTTCGTAGACAGAAATCAAGCATCTGTTGGCGCATCGATTGGAGCGCAGAAACTTCCTGGTCAACGAGTTGAACCTACCATTGGACTTCAGGGAGAGTGGAGATACAAGAGGGAGGCCAATCCCCAAAATTCCTTTTCTGCTTCCTGGAATAAACCACTTTCCGGTCCGGAAAGACGCCCGTCTTACAACGTGGATTACAAGTACAATTTCGTAGACAGAAATCAAGCATCTGTTGGCGCATCGATTGGAGCGCAGAAACTTCCTGGTCAACGAGTTGAACCTACCATTGGACTGCAGGGAGAGTGGAGATACAAGAGGGAAGCCAATCCCCAAAATTCTGTTTCTGCTTCCTGGTATAAGCCACTTTCTGGTCCGGAAAGACGCCCATCTTACAACGTAGATTACAAGTACAATTTCGTAGACAGAAATCAAGCATCTGTTGGAGCAACTATTGGAGCACAGAAACTTCCTGGTCAACGAGTTGAACCTACCATTGGACTTCAGGGAGAGTGGAGATACAAGAGGGAGGCCAATCCCCAAAATTCCTTTTCTACTTCCTGGAGTAAGCCACTTTCCGGTCCGGAAAGACGCCCGTCTTACAACTTAGATTACAAGTACAACTTCGTAGACAGAAATAGAGGATCTGTTGGCGCAACAGTTGGAGCGCAAAAACTTCCTGGTCATCGAGTTGAACCCACTGTTGGAATCCAAGGTCAATGGAGATTCAAAAGAGAACTAGCCGATGCTGAAGCGATTGACGAAGAAGCAACCGATGTAGAATTAGAAGAAGTGAATGAGTCCCTGGAAAATTAACGACAAAACGAAAATTAGGACTCTGTGAAGATGTTCAATGAACAGTCTTTTCGCGAAGATCAAACTTGAAATAATGTAAGTAGAATCGAGATGTGGAGTGCAGCTTTAAAAAAGTCGATAATTTCGTCGACGGCATTTACTAATATTAAAATAAATGATATCCTGTGATATCACGTCATGTAGAAGAGTTGTTTCTACATTATTCATATTTCATACAACGACCAAGAAACCCATTTCATCACAACTGTTATCGCTTTTATGATCCACGATCTATATAATAAAAATTCAATAACAATTTCAACCATACTTTAAATATCACGTGATCTTTATTCCGCCTACCTATTGCGAAACATTCATACAATAATCTGAAGAATATTTTTATTCATCAAAAATATGAGCGAGTCTCCGTTTCTTTCGATATCGATAAGAAAGATCGTCGTTTATAATCGGCCATTTTCTTTTCTTCTTTACTCCGTGATTCCCAATAAAAAAAATCCGGTTAGTTATCTGTTTCGTCGTTCGATTTTTGGGGTGATTTCCTCCGTTCTAAGATCTGTTTTTGAAGTATTCATCTCTTATGTAATGTTCACGACCCTCTTTGCCGTTTACAAACAACATGTGGCAGCGGAGAATCTTTTCCTGGTTATCATTTATGGTAGTGGAAACGTCCTAGCGGCGATACACGAATTCCATGGAGCGCTAAATCAAAAGCAGGTGATATAATTATTAAAAGAAAAAAAAAGAAGGAAAAACGATTGCTAATAAAGTTACGATTTACCTTTAGATTGCAGAAATAATCAACGAGATTCAATCCATCGATGATAAACTTATAAATTTGAATATCATTCCGAACAATAATCACGTCGTCCGAATAGCTGGGGGATGGGCAATCGGCAGTGGAATTCTTTGGATTATTTTAGCAGCGACTCACGAGTTAATTTTCTCAGACGTAATTCTACTCTGGATCGGTTTTGTTTTTCCTTATTTCTTAATGTACATCAATACTTTTCACTTTATCGGTATCGTTCTACTGATATCCCAGCGTTTTGAATTGTTGAACGATAATTTTCGAGATATTTCTACCTACGTAAATTCTCTGAACGAGTTTACGGAAACTTTGGGAATCGCTGGCTGCGACGTAATCTGGGGTATATAAAGCGCATACAGAAATAAAATGCGGGTGATAAATTTTTGATTAATTATATTCTTCTTTTCTTTTTTTTTTTGGTTTTCATCACATTCCAGAAACGGACTACCGTCTAGAAGTTCTGAGAAATTTGAGACAGGCGGTGGTAAAAGTGGCTGAGAAATTAGAGGGCGCATATTCAGTCCAATTGTTGATGACCTTTTTAACCTACTTTGCAATATTCGTACAAAAATTTCACAGGATTGTTATAGCTAATGACACATCTTTGACCTTGGCCAATACTTTCTACGTTACTTCGTGGCTTCTAACCATTTCGTTTACATTCTTCAGTATCTGCTGGGCCTGCACAACTTGCCACCGTCACGTACGTATGAAAAGAAAGCATGACGGAAAAATGACGGCGTTAAAAATTCTCAAACAAAAAGGAGGGCTCGTTCCATTTAATCAACGTCTAATTTCAGGCGCGAAAAACCGCAAAGATTATACCGATAGCTAAACCAGACGTTCGAAATAAATACCTGACAATATTTGTGAGTAAATTGGGGTGAATTTGAACTAAAAAAATTCTGTATTGCTTTCTAAATTATTATTATTACAATACTTCTATTACAGTCCAAACAGTTTTCAATGGAACTGACGCATGCGGAAGTGAATTTTACGGTTTGTGGACTGTTCGTTATCGACATGTCCTTGTTGTTAGAAGTAAGTACAATTTGTCAGGATTATTTAATAATATTTTTCTTTCTTTCTCAAGCATAATCGCAATGAAATTTTAATTTTTTTCCATTTCGTAGATGACGACTACTATCGCCAGCTACATCATAATATGCTTGCAATTTTCTTGGAGCAAATAAAAAAAAGACCAAACCACAAATATATTATTCATAAAAATCCGCGTTCATTTATTCAAATGGCATCACCTAGTGGAAATCCTAATTACTTACTGGCATCAAAATCATACGATTCAAAAATTTGAGGAAAACATCCTTTCTTAGCAGCACATCACGACATCAGGCCCTGACTCGGACCGCCTCGTCGCATGCATACAACAAGTATAAAACTGCGGCCGATCAGTTTTCATAAAATGGTCTTTTTTCTCACAATATGGCACGGAGATCTGAAAACTGATCGGAAATTTTTCTTTTTTCTTTTTTCTTCTCGTTTTAGTCATTAAGTTATGAATAATTCATTATTAATCGTGATTAATCAAATTCCATACTAAAAATTCAGGCCTCAACTGATTGATTAATATTGGTCAATAGAAAAAGTTTATCCGAGTTCGGAGCATGAGGTTAAAATCTGATCGATCGCAATCTTGAAACGGTCAATTGCGGACGTGTAATTCGGTATTTGGTCCTCGGAGCATCTTGCATTATATGTAGATCCTTCTTTGTGGCAACGGCAGTACGGCCGCAGCAACCGAAGCGGCGACATCAGCAGCGGCATCGGTAGCAGCGCGCAGATCCTTGGAGAACAGAGAGAGAGAGCGAGGCGAGACAGAGACAGACAAAGGTATTATGACTTACACGCAAAGATCAGTACGCAGTTGCTATTGCGCCCCAGTTCTCTATTTTATTCAAATTTCTCCGATCGCATTGTGAACGAAAACGAAGAGAAAATCTTCCGAATCTTTTACTTGTTGAGTTCGCTTTCCGGTTTTATGAAAATAACAACTCGGGAATTGTTCGGTTTAATCTACATATTTGGAACAAGCGCTGGATAAACAGCAGCTATTGGAGGGCCTCCTCTATCATTGGAAATTCCGTGAATTTCGTAGCTCGGACATATTTTTTATAAGCAGTGACAAGCCGTGTTCTTACCATCCTCTTTTAGTAGTCCCGATCGATCCTCTTTTCGACCGGTGGAATTTTGGGCGAAGGTAATACGACATGAACGCAGAATTTTTGTAGACTTTGAATAATGATTCGAACCGTTGGTGAGGAAAGTCAAGATCCTTTTGCCAAAACTAAAACCTAGTTGCTTCCTTGTATTTTGAATTAAGAAAATTAGTGTCATGGGTTCGGGCGAGTAGGATATAATTTGTCGTCGGAATTCCGAACGACTATGCCTAATTGATTAGACGTTTATAAATTCCTATATTCGTATACTCATTCGATAAATATATTCTAATTAATTTCGGAATAGTTCTGTGCGTGTTTGAACACTACGAATTCTTTCGTCCATCGAATTGAGGAAGTTATCGTCGGGGTTAAGGTTTAAGAATATTCTTCGTTGTTACATTATATTGAACAAATTTATTCACATATTTGCGGTGCAATTTAACAACTTTACTCCATTTCTTAGACAGTATTTTTTTATTTCAGGTTTATAATCGATGGATATGGAATTGGCCTGGTTCTTCGCAGTATTTATTCAACTTCAAATTACGTTGTGGAGGAGTTACAGGGCATCGGACAATATTTCACAGGTATTTAAATTATTTACATTCTCCTTCTTCGAACCGAATTCCCGCTAGTATCGAAACGGGTCGTTGCGCAGACATGTCGAGATGCATGGGAACGGGGCGAAAACTGGAGTTGAGCGAATAGTAGCGACAGAAATAAATTTCGGTATAGATTTTTATATGGTAGGTTTATACTCTTTCATACATAGGTATTTTTCCAGGGTAACAATCGAAGTATTTGCAAAATCAATTGCAGGACGCTTATCCTACGTATCTTTGCACAGGGAACACGAATACGTCGAATAAATAATTTTAGAATCGAATGCCATCAAGATATGCTCGATTTTGCACTTTTTAGATCGATAAATTAGCGAAAACTCGATCAATTTAATGGATAAATTAATTTGGCTTGGAGATCCGAATTCCTGGATCATAATACATAGAAATACTGTGAAAAACTCTTCGAAAAAAACGTAGAGACCTTTTCTAGATTTTGAGAAAAAACTAAGGCTATCGGCTTGGTATTTTTTCGGGCTAAGAATCGAATTATTTGCAAAATCAATTGCAGGATACTTTCATTGCGTATTTTCGCGTAGCTAATACAAGTACGCCGTTGAAATTATTTTCGAATGAAATCCCATCGAGATATCCTTAATTTTTCACTTCTGAGATCGATAAGTTGGCGATAACTTGATCAATTCAATAGATAAATTGATTTGGCTTGCAGATTCGGATTCCTGAGATAAAAATACATAGGAATACCATAGAAAACTCGATAAAAAAAATAGTCGATTTTCGGCCCGAATTTTGAAAAAAACTAAGGCTATAGGCTTAGGATTTTCTCGATTTTGGGGCGAAAAATGAAGTATTTTTAAAATCGATTGTATGACGCTTATCTTACGTATTTTTGCGCAAGGAACACGAATACGTCGATTAAATTAGGCTAGGGGTAATATTTTCTGAGATCATTCAATTCTTCCGCAGCTGCAATTTACTTTTATCATGTATACTCACCTCTGATTTTTTTTATTTTTTCAGGAGACAATCGAGCAGCCTACGGAGTACTTGTGCCTCTCATCGGGATGAAGGACTATCCTCGGAGCATCTCCAAAGCCAATCATCATGTGTTCGGCGTAGATAATTTGTATTATAAATAAGATCGTCCTGTATATCTATCTATCTATCTGTATGTATTTTAAGAACTATCAAATAATTAATCTAATGTTAAGCGAGATAAAAGTATTGTCCTGTACACGATTGTAACTCGTTAAAATCATATAAGAATGTGTGTATCTGTAAGACTGAATCTATAATAGTCATTACGATGTCTCCATATGTATTTTTGATCGTTGATTTATCAATAAACATTAACTACTATCAATACACGATTGTTCAACTATTATTGATCACATCCCTGCACACCTCCTTCACTCATATTTGTTGTTGGCGAAATTCATAGATCATATCGTACATGATATCATACATCATCACATGCATGCATGCAGGCATATGCAGGCCTCATCATTTGTTCGGCACACCCTATCATACATGATGGCATACATCATCAAACACACACGCATGCTTGTCATCATGCTGTGTCCCGAAATGGCTCCTCGCCTGTCCTGTTCTCCTGATACCAAACTCGATTTTTGGGCAAATTTACCAAACCGGAAGTGATAAGGTAGATCCCTGCAATACCGGCCCTGACAATTCAAGGCACATTTCGGCCAAAAATTTGAATTTTGGTATCAGGATAACAGGACAGGCGAGGAGCCAGTTCGAAACATCCAGACATCATGTGCATGCATGTGTATGCATGTGTATCGCATCATGCTCGTCTTTCGAATGATCAATAGATCATATGCGTATCCATGCAGGCCTCATCATGTATATGCATGTGTATCGCATCATACTCATCTACCGAATCGTTAATAGATCATATGCGACTGGGTGCAGGCCACGTCATGTGCATCTATGTGTATTCTGTCATGCTTCATCTCAACCGGAAGTGATAAAGTAGATCGCTACAATACCGGCCCTGACAATTCAAGGCACATTTCGGCCAAAAATTTGAATTTTGGTATCAGGATAACAGGACAGGCGAGGAGCCAGTTCGAAACATCCAGACATCATGTGCATGCATGTGTATGCATGTGTATCGCATCATACTCGTCTGTCGATCGATCAATAGATCATATGCGTATCTATGCAGGCTTCATCATGTGTATGCATGTGTATCGCATCATACTCATCTACCGAATCGTTAATAGATCATATGCGACTGCGTGCAGGCCTCGTCATGTGCATCTATGTGTATTGTATCATGCTTCATCTCAACCGGAAGTGATAAGGTAGATCGCTACAATACCGGCCCTGAAAATCCAAGGCACATTTTGGCCAAAAATCGAATTTTGGTATCAGGAGAACAGGACAGGCAAGGAGCCAGTTCATCCAGCCATCATGTGCATGCATGTGCATGCATGTGTATCTCATCATACTCGTCTGTCGATCGATCAATAGATCATATGCGTATCTATGCAGGCTTCATCATGTGTATGCATGTGTATCGCATCATACTCATCTACCGAATCGTTAATAGATCATATGCGACTGCGTGCAGGCCACGTCATGTGCATCTATGTGTATTCTGTCATGCTTCATCTCAACCGGAAGTGATAAAGTAGATCGCTACAATACCGGCCCTGAAAATCCAAGGCACATTTTGGCCAAAAATTGAATTTTGGTATCAGGAGAACAGGACAGGCAAGGAGCCAGTTCATCCAGCCATCATGTGCATGCATGTGCATGCATGTGTATCTCATCATACTCGTCTGTCGATCGATCAATAGATCATATGCGTATCTATGCAGGCTTCATCATGTGTATGCATGTGTATCGCATCATACTCATCTACCGAATCGTTAATAGATCATATGCGACTGCGTGCAGGCCACGTCATGTGCATCTATGTGTATTCTGTCATGCTTCATCTCAACCGGAAGTGATAAAGTAGATCGCTACAATACCGGCCCTGACAATTCAAGGCACATTTCGGCCAAAAATTTGGATTTTGGTATCAGGATAACAGGACAGGCGAGGAGCCAGTTCGAAACATCCAGACATCATGTGCATGCGTGCGTGCCTTATCATATGCATGCGATGAGGCATTACGAGTCAGGGCCTGATGTCGTGATGCGTTGCTTGTATAAAGGATGTTAATGAGAGTTGGATGCAGGGGTGTAATCAATAAAAATCAAGCAACCAATTTGGGAATAGCTGTTCGTTTATTCATGAGTTATGTAGGTAGGATACATTCAACAATTGTGCTCTTATTATATTTGTAACTGTATTAAAAAAGTTCCACCATCATTCACAAGTTTCAAAGTCATTCTAATGATTACAAGACATGAGGACATGGTCACTTATTCCACGTTAACAATTATTCGCCTTATATGTATAATAATTAAATAAATAATAAATAAGAACAGCAGATGTGAATACACTTCCTGTTGAAGATGAGGGCTCGTCCGTGATTGCGACGTCATTATTACGACACTGGTCCTCTTCGGCGATTCTGTGCCACTGCTGACTTCTTGGAACGTCGTATGTCCTGCGGCACTGGAAAAAATGAAATATCTCGATGAATATTGGCTCTGACTTTATTTACTCGACGGATTCGTGTTTTTGGAGTCTATATACGTTAAACAAGTGTCCTGCAATCGATTTTAAATATACTCCATTTTTGGCCCGAAAATTATAAAAATCCTAAGCCTATAGCCTTTGATTTTTTTCAAAATTTGAGCCAAACATCGACAATTTTTTTGATCAAGTTTTTAGGGTAGTCTAAAGTATTTCGATCTCAGGAATCCGAATCTGAAAGCCAAATTGATCTATCTATAAAATTGAAAAAGTTATCGCCAATTTATCGCGCGTAAAAGTGAAAAATCAAAGATATCTCGATGGGATTTGATTCTAGAATAATTCAATCGACGTATTCGTCGTGGATGCATGAAGTTACTAAGTTCATTGGGTAATACTGGGTAATCTGATATCATGAGAAAAAGTTTGAAAATCGTTTCTAAGGGGATGCAATTCATATTCTTGGTACTCTCAATGATGCATTTTACTGAGCACTCATAAAGGAAATAAGTTAATGAATTCATACCTCTGCAAAAAAAGAACTTGTATGTCTCATGTGTTGCAGATCCATCTCGACTGGACGAGGATGAAGGGAAGTTGATCGTCGTAAACACTTGGTGATGTCCTGTTCCGAGTTCCAATCGATCGCCAGAACGACAAAGTCGATGCGAAATCTGCAGACAACATTAAAGACTAAGTCTGAGAGAAAGATCAAGCAATGCTCATTCACTGGGATGAAAAAAAAATAATATGTACAATTAGATTGATAATGTGATAATCAATAATAAATGTATCAACTTTGTATCTATGAGTTAGATCAATAAATTTGTTTCGTATCTTACAAAAAAGAAAAAATCGAGTAGAATATCATTTAAAAATCATCTAGCAAAATTCCGAGGAAGTTTTCAGAACCTGGTTGAGCTCATTTTGATAATTTTCTGGTACGGCTAGTTGAATACGAGTTCGAAATACCTTGAGAAATAGTCGCTCAAACGACTCCAAAAATATTTCACTTATTTTGTCACTGCTTACATAGATATATTGAACATCTATGCTGCTTATAAAAAATATGTCCGAGCTACGAAATTCACGAAATTTCCAATGATAGAGAAGGCCCTCTAATAGCTGCTGTTTATCTAGCGCTTATTCCAAATATGTAGATTAATTGTTATTTTTATAAAACCGGAAAGCGAACTCAACAAGTAAAAGATTCGGAAGATTTTTCTTTCGTTTTCGTTCACAACGCGATCGGAGAAATTTGAATAAAATAGAGAACTGGGGCGCAATAGCAACTGCGTACTGATCTTTGCGTGTAAGTCATAATACCTTTGTCTGTCTCTGTCTCGCCTCGCTCTCTCTCCCTGTTCTCCAAGGATCTGCGCGCTGCTACCGATGCCGCTGCTGATGTCGCCGCTTCGGTTGCTGCGGCCGTACTGCCGTTGCCACAAAGAAGGATCTACGTATAATACAAGATGCTTCGAGGACCAAATACCGAATTACACGTCCGTAATTGACCGTTTCAAGATTGCGATCGATCAGATTTTAACCTCATGCTCCGAACTCGGATAAACTTTTTCTATTGACCAATATTAATCAATCAGTTGAGGCCTGAATTTTTAGTATGGAATTTGATTAATCACGATTAATAATGAATTATTCATAACTTAATGACTAAAACGAGAAGAAAAAAGAAAAAAGAAAAATTTCCGATCAGTTTTCAGATCTCCGTGCCATATTGTGAGGAAAGAGACCATTTTATGGAAACAGATATGCCGCAGTTTTATACTTGTATGCATGCGACGAGGCGGTCCGAGTCAGGGCCTGATGTGATGTGCTGCTTACAAAGGATGTTGATGATGCATTCGATGTTAATTAATATTTCAATTTGAGGGGGCTGTTTTGTGACGGATGAATAAAAGAGGGAAACTGAATTTCGACACATCATAGGATGTTTTATGGATTTATTCTATCAGAAAAATCTTCTCTTTCAATAAATGTGTCACAATCAAATTATTAGAAGTTCTGTAATGAATTGATATTGCAATTATGCCGAAAAGTACAGAATCAATCGCTGCAGAATAGTAAATTATATTATCAATTATTAATAATAATTTGCGGTTCACGAATATACATATATATCTTATAGTCTTTAGTGTTCTTTCACTCGGATTTTGTTCGGAAATCGCTAAATAAAATACGAAGACTCTGGTCTTTGGTCAAAATCAATTGCAGGACGCTTATCCGACGTATCTTTGCGCAATAATACGTCCGTTAAATTAATCTAGAATCAAATCCAATAGAGATATCCTTGATTCTTCTCTTTTGACATCGATAAATCGTTGATAACACGATCAATTTCATAGATAAAGTGATTGACTGACATTTTCAACCATCTACTTGATATGATTCAGACCCTGTGAGTGCTTAATGATATGCAACAGAAGGTTTGCTTACTAAGATTTATTTTTGAATTTGTGCCCATTATTTTTGATTAAACCCCGCCCGCTAAGCCCTCGCGAGCGCCTGACTGTGAACAACCCCGCAATACACCCCTGTCATCGCCGTCAGGTTGCCTGGATTAGGCGGTAAATAAAGTAGAATGTTTATTAGTTCGTAAACAATCCGAAGGATGACGGAAGGAGCGCGATTGCTTGCTTTGTTGGCCGCCTAATCCAGGCAACCTGACTGCGATGACAGGGGTGTATTGCGGGGTTGAGAACAGTTAGGCGTTCGCAGGGGGTTAGCGGGCGGAGCTTAATCGAATATGATTGAAAAAAATGAGAAAAATTCTAAAACGTATCCAAGTGAGCGTATCTTCAATTGCTTATCATTGAGCGCTTGAAATCGGAATACACAGGAATACTATGAAGAGGTCGATGAAGGGAATTATATATACAGTTTGATGTTTTTTCGCTCAGATTTTGTAAAAAATCGATGTAAAAATGTACAGAGACTATAGTCTTTGGTGTTTTCTCGCTCAGATTTCATTGGAAATCGATGTCAAAATGTAATAATTTTGATGAAATCTGAGCGAAGAGACACCAAAGACTATAGTCTTTGTACATTTTTGCAGCGATTTTGCACAAAATCTGAGCGAAGACTATAGTCTTTGTATATTTCCTGATGACAATCATTCCTGATTCCGGATTCTTGAGGTCAAAATACATGAGAATACCATGGAAAACTCTTTAAAAAAAATTGTAGACTTCTCTTCCAGATTTTGAGAAAACACTAAGGCTATAGGCTTACTGTTTTTTTGGGGTGAAAATCGAAGTATTTAGGAAATCAATTGCACTATGCTTATCCTACGTATTTTCGCTCAGGGAACACGAATACGTCGATTAAATAATTCTAGAATCCAATCCCATCGAGATATCCTTGATTTATCACTTTTCAGATCGATAAATTGGCGATAACTTGATCAATTAAATAGGTAATTCAATTTGGCTTGCAGATTCGGATTCCTGAGGTCAAAATACATAAGAATACCATGGGAAACTCTTTAAAAAAAATTGTAGACTTCTCTTCAAGATTTTGAAAAAACACTAAGGCTATAGGCTTACTGTTTTTTTGGGGTAAAAATCGAAGTATTTAGGAAATCAATTGCACTATGCTTATCCTACGTATTTTAGCTCAGGGAACACGAATACGTCGATTAAATAATTCTAGAATCAAATCCCATCGAGATATCCTTGATTTATCACTTTTCAGATCGATAAATTGGCGATAACTTGATCAATTAAATAGGTAATTCAATTTGGCTTGCAGATTCGGATTCCTGAGGTCAAAATACATGAGAATACCATGGAAAACTCTTTAAAAAAAATTGTAGACTTCTCTTCCAGATTTTGAGAAAACACTAAGGCTATAGGCTTACTGTTTTTTTGGGGTAAAAATCGAAGTATTTAGGAAATCAATTGCACTATGCTTATCCTACGTATTTTTGCGCAGGGAACACGAATACGTCGATTAGATAATTCTAGAATCAAATCCCATCGAGATATCCTTGATTTATCACTTTTCAGATCGATAAATTGGCGATAACTTGATCAATTAAATAGGTAATTCAATTTGGCTTGCAGATTCGGATTCCTGATGTCAAAATACATAGGAATACCATGGAAAACTCTTTGAAAAAAATTGTAGACTTCTCTTCCAGATTTTGAGAAAACACTAAGGCTATAGGCTTACTGTTTTTTTGGGGTAAAAATCGAAGTATTTAGGAAATCAATTGCACTATGCTTATCCTACGTATTTTCGCTCAGGGAACACGAATACGTCGATTAAATAATTCTAGAATCAAATCCCATCGAGATATCCTTGATTTATCACTTTTCAGATCGATAAATTGGCGATAACTTGATCAATTAAATAGGTAATTCAATTTGGCTTGCAGATTCGGATTCCTGAGGTCAAAATACATAAGTATACCATGGAAAACTCTTTAAAAAAAATTGTAGACGTCTCTTCCAGATTTTGAGAAAACACTAAGGCTATAGGCTTACTGTTTTTTTGGGGTGAAAATCGAAGTATTTAGAAAATCAATTGCACTATGCTTATCCTACGTATTTTTGCGCAGGGAACACGAATACGTCGATTAAATAATTCTAGAATCAAATCCCATCGAGATATCCTTGATTTATCACTTTTCAGATCGATAAATTGGCGATAACTTGATCAATTAAATAGGTAATTCAATTTGGCTTGCAGATTCGGATTCCTGAGGTCAAAATACATAAGTATACCATGGAAAACTCTTTAAAAAAAATTGTAGACGTCTCTTCCAGATTTTGAGAAAACACTAAGGCTATAGGCTTACTGTTTTTTTGGGGTGAAAATCGAAGTATTTAGGAAATCAATTGCACTATGCTTATCCTACGTGTTTTCGCTCAGGGAACACGAATACGTCGATTAAATAATTCTAGAATCAAATCCCATCGAGATATCCTTGATTTATCACTTTTCAGATCGATAAATTGGCGATAACTTGATCAATTAAATAGGTAATTCAATTTGGCTTGCAGATTCGGATTCCTGAGGTCAAAATACATAAGAATACCATGGAAAACTCTTTAAAAAAAATTGTAGACTTCTCTTCCAGATTTTGAGAAAACCCTAAGGCTATAGGCTTACTGTTTTTTTGGGGTAAAAATCGAAGTATTTAGAAAATCAATTGCACTATGCTTATCCTACGTATTTTTGCGCAGGGAACACGAATACGTCGATTAAATAATTCTAGAATCAAATCCCATCGAGATATCCTTGATTTATCACTTTTCAGATCGATAAATTGGCGATAACTTGATCAATTAAATAGGTAATTCAATTTGGCTTGCAGATTCGGATTCCTGAGGTCAAAATACATGAGAATACCATGGGAAACTCTTTAAAAAAAATTGTAGACTTCTCTTCCAGATTTTGAGAAAACACTAAGGCTATAGGCTTACTGTTTTTTTGGGGTGAAAATCGAAGTATTTAGGAAATCAATTGCACTATGCTTATCCTACGTGTTTTCGCTCAGGGAACACGAATACGTCGATTAAATAATTCTAGAATCAAATCCCATCGAGATATCCTTGATTTATCACTTTTCAGATCGATAAATTGGCGATAACTTGATCAATTAAATAGGTAATTCAATTTGGCTTGCAGATTCGGATTCCTGAGGTCAAAATACATAAGAATACCATGGAAAACTCTTTAAAAAAAATTGTAGACTTCTCTTCCAGATTTTGAGAAAACACTAAGGCTATAGGCTTACTGTTTTTTTGGGGTAAAAATCGAAGTATTTAGAAAATCAATTGCACTATGCTTATCCTACGTATTTTTGCGCAGGGAACACGAATACGTCGATTAAATAATTCTAGAATCAAATCCCATCGAGATATCCTTGATTTATCACTTTTCAGATCGATAAATTGGCGATAACTTGATCAATTATATAGGTAATTTAATTTGGCTTGCAGATTCGGATTCCTGAGGTCAAAATACATAGGAATACCATGGAAAACTCTTTGAAAAAAATTGTAGACTTCTCTTCCAGATTTTGAGAAAACACTAAGGCTATAGGCTTACTGTTTTTTTGGGGTAAAAATCGAAGTATTTAGAAAATCAATTGCACTATGCTTATCCTACGTATTTTTGCGCAGGGAACACGAATACGTCGATTAAATAATTCTAGAATCAAATCCCATCGAGATATCCTTGATTTATCACTTTTCAGATCGATAAATTGGCGATAACTTGATCAATTAAATAGGTAATTCAATTTGGCTTGCAGATTCGGATTCCTGAGGTCAAAATACATGAGAATACCATGGGAAACTCTTTAAAAAAAATTGTAGACTTCTCTTCCAGATTTTGAGAAAACACTAAGGCTATAGGCTTACTGTTTTTTTGGGGTGAAAATCGAAGTATTTAGAAAATCAATTGCACTATGCTTATCCTACGTATTTTTGCGCAAGGAACACGAATACGTCGATTAAATAATTATAGAATCAAATCCCATCGAGATATCCTTGATTTATCACTTTTCAGATCGATAAATTGGCGATAACTTGATCAATTAAATAGGTAATTCAATTTGGCTTGCAGATTCGGATTCCTGAGGTCAAAATACATGAGAATACCATGGGAAACTCTTTAAAAAAAATTGTAGACTTCTCTTCCAGATTTTGAGAAAACACTAAGGCTATAGGCTTACTGTTTTTTTGGGGTGAAAATCGAAGTATTGAGAAAATCAATTGCACTATGCTTATCCTACGTATTTTTGCGCAGGAAACACGAATACGTCGATGGAATTAATCTAGAATCAAATCCCATCAAGATATCCTTGATTTATCACTTTTCAGATCGATAAATTGGCGATAACTTGATCAATTAAATAGGTAATTCAATTTGGCTTGCAGATTCGGATTCCTGATGTCAAAATACATAGGAATACTATGGAAAACTCTTCAAAAAAAATTGTAGACTCCTCTTCAAGATTTTGAAAAAACCCTAAGGCTATAGGCTTACTGTTTCTTTGGGGTAAAAAGCGAAGTATTTAGAAAATCAATTGCACTATGCTTATCCTACGTATTTTTGCGCAGGGAACACGAATACGTCGATTAAATAATTCTAGAATCAAATCCCATCGAGATATCCTTGATTTATCACTTTTCAGATCGATAAATTGGCGATAACTTCATCAATTAAATAGGTAATTCAATTTGGCTTGCAGATTCGGATTCCTGAGGTCAAAATACATAGGAATACCATGGAAAACTCTTCAAAAAAAATTGTAGACTCCTCTTCAAGATTTTGAAAAAACACTAAGGCTATAGGCTTACTGTTTCTTTGGGGTAAAAAGCGAAGTATTTAGAAAATCAATTGCACTATGCTTATCCTACGTATTTTTGCGCAGGGAACACGAATACGTCGATTAAATAATTCTAGAATCAAATCCCATCGAGATATCCTTGATTTATCACTTTTCAGATCAATAAACTGGCGATAACTTGATCAATTAAATAGGTAATTCAATTTGGCTTGCAGATTCGGATTCCTGAGGTCAAAATACATGAGAATACCATGGGAAACTCTTCAAAAAAAATTGTAGACTCCTCTTCAAGATTTTGAAAAAACACTAAGGCTATAGGCTTACTGTTTCTTTGAGGTAAAAAGCGAAGTATTTAGAAAATCAATTGCACTATGCTTATCCCACGTATTTTTGCGCAGGGAACACGAATACGTCGATTAAATAATTCTAGAATCAAATCCCATCGAGATATCCTTGATTTATCACTTTTCAGATCGATAAACTGGCGATAACTTGATCAATTAAATAGGTAATTCAATTTGGCTTGCAGATTCGGATTCCTGAGGTCAAAATACATAGGAATACCATGGAAAACTCTTTGAAAAAAATTGTAGACTTCTCTTCCAGATTTTGAGAAAACACTAAGGCTATAGGCTTACTGTCTTTTTGGGGTGAAAATCGAAGTATTTAGGAAATCAATTGCACTATGCTTATCCTACGTATTTTCGCTCAGGGAACACGAATACGTCGATTAAATAATTATAGAATCAAATCCCATCGAGATATCCTTGATTTATCACTTTTCAGATCGATAAATTGGCGATAACTTGATCAATTAAATAGGTAATTCAATTTGGCTTGCAGATTCGGATCCCTGAGGTCAAAATACATAAGAATACCATGGAAAACTCTTTAAAAAAAATTGTAGACTTCTCTTCCAGATTTTGAGAAAACACTAAGGCTATAGGCTTACTGTTTTTTTGGGGTGAAAATCGAAGTATTTAGGAAATCAATT
The DNA here is from genome assembly GCA_963932425.1 of Athalia cordata. NCBI lineage: Eukaryota > Metazoa > Arthropoda > Insecta > Hymenoptera > Athaliidae > Athalia > Athalia cordata. The sequence goes on from OZ010627.1 coordinate 8,321,449, forward strand.
GCACTATGCTTATCCTACGTGTTTTCGCTCAGGGAACACGAATACGTCGATTAAATAATTCTAGAATCAAATCCCATCGAGATATCCTTGATTTATCACTTTTCAGATCGATAAATTGGCGATAACTTGATCAATTAAATAGGTAATTCAATTTGGCTTGCAGATTCGGATTCCTGATGTCAAAATACATAGGAATACCATGGTAAACTCTTTGAAAAAAATTGTAGACTTCTCTTCCAGATTTTGAGAAAACACTAAGGCTATAGGCTTACTGTTTTTTTGGGGTGAAAATCGAAGTATTTAGGAAATCAATTGCACTATGCTTATCCTACGTGTTTTCGCTCAGGGAACACGAATACGTCGATTAAATAATTCTAGAATCAAATCCCATCGAGATATCCTTGATTTATCACTTTTCAGATCGATAAATTGGCGATAACTTGATCAATTAAATAGGTAATTCAATTTGGCTTGCAGATTCGGATTCCTGAGGTCAAAATACATGAGAATACCATGGAAAACTCTTTAAAAAAAATTGTAGACTTCTCTTCCAGATTTTGAGAAAACACTAAGGCTATAGGCTTACTGTTTTTTTGGGGTGAAAATCGAAGTATTTAGGAAATCAATTGCACTATGCTTATCCTACGTGTTTTCGCTCAGGGAACACGAATACGTCGATTAAATAATTCTAGAATCAAATCCCATCGAGATATCCTTGATTTAACACTTTTCAGATCGATAAATTGGCGATAACTTCATCAATTAAATAGGTAATTCAATTTGGCTTGCAGATTCGGATTCCTGAGGTCAAAATACATAGGAATACCATGGAAAACTCTTCAAAAAAAATTGTAGACTCCTCTTCAAGATTTTGAAAAAACACTAAGGCTATAGGCTTACTGTTTCTTTGGGGTAAAAAGCGAAGTATTTAGAAAATCAATTGCACTATGCTTATCCTACGTATTTTTGCGCAGGGAACACGAATACGTCGATTAAATAATTCTAGAATCAAATCCCATCGAGATATCCTTGATTTATCACTTTTCAGATCGATAAACTGGCGATAACTTGATCAATTAAATAGGTAATTCAATTTGGCTTGCAGATTCGGATTCCTGAGGTCAAAATACATAAGAATAGCATCAGAAACTCTTTAAAAAAAAATGTAGATCTCCCTTCCAGATTTTGAGAAAATAATAAGGCTATAGGCTTACTGTTTTTTTGGGGTGAAAATCGAAGTATTTGCAAAATCAATTGCACTATGCTTATCCTACGTATTTTTGCGCAGGGAACACGAATACGTCGATTAAATAATTCTAGAATCAAATCCCATCGAGATATCCTTGATTTATCACTTTTCAGATCGATAAATTGGCGATAACTTGATCAATTAAATAGGTAATTCAATTTGGCTTGCAGATTCGGATTCCTGATGTCAAAATACATAGGAATACTATGGAAAACTCTTTGAAAAAAATTGTAGACTTCTCTTCCAGATTTTGAGAAAACACTAAGGCTACAGGCTTACTGTTTTTTTGGGGTAAAAATCGAAGTATTTAGGAAATCAATTGCACTTTGCTCATCCTACGTATTTTCGCTCAGGGAACACGAATACGTCGATTAAATAATTCTAGAATCAAATCCCATCGAGATATCCTTGATTTATCACTTTTCAGATCGATAAATTGGCGATAACTTGATCAATTAAATAGGTAATTCAATTTGGCTTGCAGATTCGGATTCCTGAGGTCAAAATACATAGGAATACCATGGAAAACTCTTTGAAAAAAATTGTAGACTTCTCTTCCAGATTTTGAGAAAACACTAAGGCTATAGGCTTACTGTCTTTTTGGGGTGAAAATCGAAGTATTTAGGAAATCAATTGCACTATGCTTATCCTACGTATTTTCGCTCAGGGAACACGAATACGTCGATTAAATAATTATAGAATCAAATCCCATCGAGATATCCTTGATTTATCACTTTTCAGATCGATAAATTGGCGATAACTTGATCAATTAAATAGGTAATTCAATTTGGCTTGCAGATTCGGATTCCTGATGTCAAAATACATAGGAATACCATGGTAAACTCTTTGAAAAAAATTGTAGACTTCTCTTCCAGATTTTGAGAAAACACTAAGGCTATAGGCTTACTGTTTTTTTGGGGTGAAAATCGAAGTATTTAGGAAATCAATTGCACTATGCTTATCCTACGTATTCTCGCTCAGGGAACACGAATACGTCGATTAAATAATTCTAGAATCAAATCCCATCGAGATATCCTCGATTTATCACTTTTCAGATCGATAAATTGGCGATAACTTGATCAATTAAATAGGTAATTCAATTTGGCTTGCAGATTCGGATCCCTGAGGTCAAAATACATAAGAATACCATGGAAAACTCTTCAAAAAAAATTGTAGACTTCTCTTCTAGATTTTGAGAAAACACTAAGGCTATAGGCTTACTGTTTTTTTGGGGTGAAAATCGAAGTATTTAGGAAATCAATTGCACTATGCTTATCCTACGTGTTTTCGCTCAGGGAACACGAATACGTCGATTAAATAATTCTAGAATCAAATCCCATCGAGATATCCTCGATTTATCACTTTTCAGATCGATAAATTGGCGATAACTTGATCAATTAAATAGGTAATTCAATTTGGCTTGCAGATTCGGATTCCTGAGGTCAAAATACATGAGAATACCATGGAAAACTCTTTAAAAAAAATTGTAGACTTCTCTTCCAGATTTTGAGAAAACACTAAGGCTATAGGCTTACTGTTTTTTTGGGGTGAAAATCGAAGTATTTAGGAAATCAATTGCACTATGCTTATCCTACGTGTTTTCGCTCAGGGAACACGAATACGTCGATTAAATAATTCTAGAATCAAATCCCATCGAGATATCCTTGATTTAACACTTTTCAGATCGATAAATTGGCGATAACTTCATCAATTAAATAGGTAATTCAATTTGGCTTGCAGATTCGGATTCCTGAGGTCAAAATACATAGGAATACCATGGAAAACTCTTCAAAAAAAATTGTAGACTCCTCTTCAAGATTTTGAAAAAACACTAAGGCTATAGGCTTACTGTTTCTTTGGGGTAAAAAGCGAAGTATTTAGAAAATCAATTGCACTATGCTTATCCTACGTATTTTTGCGCAGGGAACACGAATACGTCGATTAAATAATTCTAGAATCAAATCCCATCGAGATATCCTTGATTTATCACTTTTCAGATCGATAAACTGGCGATAACTTGATCAATTAAATAGGTAATTCAATTTGGCTTGCAGATTCGGATTCCTGAGGTCAAAATACATAAGAATAGCATCAGAAACTCTTTAAAAAAAAATGTAGATCTCCCTTCCAGATTTTGAGAAAATAATAAGGCTATAGGCTTACTGTTTTTTTGGGGTGAAAATCGAAGTATTTGCAAAATCAATTGCACTATGCTTATCCTACGTATTTTTGCGCAGGGAACACGAATACGTCGATTAAATAATTCTAGAATCAAATCCCATCGAGATATCCTTGATTTATCACTTTTCAGATCGATAAATTGGCGATAACTTAATCAATTAAATAGGTAATTCAATTTGGCTTGCAGATTCGGATTCCTGAGGTCAAAATACATGAGAATACCATGGGAAACTCTTTAAAAAAAATTGTAGACTTCTCTTCCAGATTTTGAGAAAACACTAAGGCTATAGGCTTACTGTTTTTTTGGGGTGAAAATCGAAGTATTTAGGAAATCAATTGCACTATGCTTATCCTACGTGTTTTCGCTCAGGGAACACGAATACGTCGATTAAATAATTCTAGAATCAAATCCCATCGAGATATCCTTGATTTATCACTTTTCAGATCGATAAATTGGCGATAACTTGATCAATTAAATAGGTAATTCAATTTGGCTTGCAGATTCGGATTCCTGAGGTCAAAATACATAAGAATACCATGGAAAACTCTTTAAAAAAAATTGTAGACTTCTCTTCCAGATTTTGAGAAAACACTAAGGCTATAGGCTTACTGTTTTTTTGGGGTGAAAATCGAAGTATTTAGAAAATCAATTGCACTATGCTTATCCTACGTATTTTTGCGCAAGGAACACGAATACGTCGATTAAATAATTATAGAATCAAATCCCATCGAGATATCCTTGATTTATCACTTTTCAGATCGATAAATTGGCGATAACTTGATCAATTAAATAGGTAATTCAATTTGGCTTGCAGATTCGGATTCCTGAGGTCAAAATACATGAGAATACCATGGGAAACTCTTTAAAAAAAATTGTAGACTTCTCTTCCAGATTTTGAGAAAACACTAAGGCTATAGGCTTACTGTTTTTTTGGGGTGAAAATCGAAGTATTGAAAAAATCAATTGCACTATGCTTATCCTACGTATTTTTGCGCAGGAAACACGAATACGTCGATGGAATTAATCTAGAATCAAATCCCATCAAGATATCCTTGATTTATCACTTTTCAGATCGATAAATTGGCGATAACTTGATCAATTAAATAGGTAATTCAATTTGGCTTGCAGATTCGGATTCCTGAGGCCAAAATACATAAGAATACCATGGAAAACTCTTTAAAAAAAATTGTAGACTTCTCTTCCAGATTTTGAGAAAACACTAAGGCTATAGGCTTACTGTTTTTTTGGGGTAAAAATCGAAGTATTTAGGAAATCAATTGCACTATGCTTATCCTACGTGTTTTCGCTCAGGGAACACGAATACGTCGATTAAATAATTCTAGAATCAAATCCCATCGAGATATCCTTGATTTATCACTTTTCAGATCGATAAATTGGCGATAACTTCATCAATTAAATAGGTAATTCAATTTGGCTTGCAGATTCGGATTCCTGAGGTCAAAATACATAGGAATACCATGGAAAACTCTTCAAAAAAAATTGTAGACTCCTCTTCAAGATTTTGAAAAAACACTAAGGCTATAGGCTTACTGTTTCTTTGGGGTAAAAAGCGAAGTATTTAGAAAATCAATTGCACTATGCTTATCCTACGTATTTTTGCGCAGGGAACACGAATACGTCGATTAAATAATTCTAGAATCAAATCCCATCGAGATATCCTTGATTTATCACTTTTCAGATCAATAAACTGGCGATAACTTGATCAATTAAATAGGTAATTCAATTTGGCTTGCAGATTCGGATTCCTGATGTCAAAATACATAGGAATACTATGGAAAACTCTTCAAAAAAAATTGTAGACTCCTCTTCAAGATTTTGAAAAAACCCTAAGGCTATAGGCTTACTGTTTCTTTGGGGTAAAAAGCGAAGTATTTAGAAAATCAATTGCACTATGCTTATCCTACGTATTTTTGCGCAGGGAACACGAATACGTCGATTAAATAATTCTAGAATCAAATCCCATCGAGATATCCTTGATTTATCACTTTTCAGATCGATAAATTGGCGATAACTTCATCAATTAAATAGGTAATTCAATTTGGCTTGCAGATTCGGATTCCTGAGGTCAAAATACATAGGAATACCATGGAAAACTCTTCAAAAAAAATTGTAGACTCCTCTTCAAGATTTTGAAAAAACACTAAGGCTATAGGCTTACTGTTTCTTTGGGGTAAAAAGCGAAGTATTTAGAAAATCAATTGCACTATGCTTATCCTACGTATTTTTGCGCAGGGAACACGAATACGTCGATTAAATAATTCTAGAATCAAATCCCATCGAGATATCCTTGATTTATCACTTTTCAGATCAATAAACTGGCGATAACTTGATCAATTAAATAGGTAATTCAATTTGGCTTGCAGATTCGGATTCCTGAGGTCAAAATACATGAGAATACCATGGGAAACTCTTCAAAAAAAATTGTAGACTCCTCTTCAAGATTTTGAAAAAACACTAAGGCTATAGGCTTACTGTTTCTTTGAGGTAAAAAGCGAAGTATTTAGAAAATCAATTGCACTATGCTTATCCCACGTATTTTTGCGCAGGGAACACGAATACGTCGATTAAATAATTCTAGAATCAAATCCCATCGAGATATCCTTGATTTATCACTTTTCAGATCGATAAACTGGCGATAACTTGATCAATTAAATAGGTAATTCAATTTGGCTTGCAGATTCGGATTCCTGAGGTCAAAATACATAGGAATACCATGGAAAACTCTTTGAAAAAAATTGTAGACTTCTCTTCCAGATTTTGAGAAAACACTAAGGCTACAGGCTTACTGTCTTTTTGGGGTGAAAATCGAAGTATTTAGGAAATCAATTGCACTATGCTTATCCTACGTATTTTCGCTCAGGGAACACGAATACGTCGATTAAATAATTATAGAATCAAATCCCATCGAGATATCCTTGATTTATCACTTTTCAGATCGATAAATTGGCGATAACTTGATCAATTAAATAGGTAATTCAATTTGGCTTGCAGATTCGGATCCCTGAGGTCAAAATACATAAGAATACCATGGAAAACTCTTTAAAAAAAATTGTAGACTTCTCTTCCAGATTTTGAGAAAACACTAAGGCTATAGGCTTACTGTTTTTTTGGGGTGAAAATCGAAGTATTTAGGAAATCAATTGCACTATGCTTATCCTACGTGTTTTCGCTCAGGGAACACGAATACGTCGATTAAATAATTCTAGAATCAAATCCCATCGAGATATCCTTGATTTATCACTTTTCAGATCGATAAATTGGCGATAACTTGATCAATTAAATAGGTAATTCAATTTGGCTTGCAGATTCGGATTCCTGAGGTCAAAATACATGAGAATACCATGGAAAACTCTTTAAAAAAAATTGTAGACTTCTCTTCCAGATTTTGAGAAAACACTAAGGCTATAGGCTTACTGTTTTTTTGGGGTGAAAATCGAAGTATTTAGGAAATCAATTGCACTATGCTTATCCTACGTGTTTTCGCTCAGGGAACACGAATACGTCGATCAAATAATTCTAGAATCAAATCCCATCGAGATATCCTTGATTTATCACTTTTCAGATCGATAAATTGGCGATAACTTGATCAATTAAATAGGTAATTCAATTTGGCTTGCAGATTCGGATTCCTGATGTCAAAATACATAGGAATACCATGGAAAACTCTTTGAAAAAAATTGTAGACTTCTCTTCCAGATTTTGAGAAAACACTAAGGCTATAGGCTTACTGTCTTTTTGGGGTGAAAATCGAAGTATTTAGGAAATCAATTGCACTATGCTTATCCTACGTATTTTCGCTCAGGGAACACGAATACGTCGATTAAATAATTCTAGAATCAAATCCCATCGAGATATCCTTGATTTATCACTTTTCAGATCGATAAATTGGCGATAACTTGATCAATTAAATAGGTAATTCAATTTGGCTTGCAGATTCGGATTCCTGAGGTCAAAATACATGAGAATACCATGGAAAACTCTTTAAAAAAAATTGTAGACTTCTCTTCCAGATTTTGAGAAAACACTAAGGCTATAGGCTTACTGTTTTTTTGGGGTGAAAATCGAAGTATTTAGGAAATCAATTGCACTATGCTTATCCTACGTGTTTTCGCTCAGGGAACACGAATACGTCGATCAAATAATTCTAGAATCAAATCCCATCGAGATATCCTTGATTTATCACTTTTCAGATCGATAAATTGGCGATAACTTGATCAATTAAATAGGTAATTCAATTTGGCTTGCAGATTCGGATTCCTGAGGTCAAAATACATAGGAATACCATGGAAAACTCTTTGAAAAAAATTGTAGACTTTTCTTCCAGATTTTAAGAAAACACTAAGGCTATAGGCTTACTGTCTTTTTGGGGTGAAAATCGAAGTATTTAGGAAATCAATTGCACTATGCTTATCCTACGTATTTTCGCTCAGGGAACACGAATACGTCGATTAAATAATTCTAGAATCAAATCCCATCGAGATATCCTTGATTTATCACTTTTCAGATCGATAAATTGGCGATAACTTGATCAATTAAATAGGTAATTCAATTTGGCTTGCAGATTCGGATTCCTGATGTCAAAATACATAGGAATACCATGGAAAACTCTTTGAAAAAAATTGTAGACTTCTCTTCCAGATTTTGAGAAAACACTAAGGCTATAGCCTTACTGTTTTTTTGGGGTAAAAATCGAAGTATTTAGGAAATCAATTGCACTATGCTTATCCTACGTGTTTTCGCTCAGGGAACACGAATACGTCGATTAAATAATTCTAGAATCAAATCCCATCGAGATATCCTTGATTTATCACTTTTCAGATCGATAAATTGGCGATAACTTGATCAATTAAATAGGTAATTCAATTTGGCTTGCAGATTCGGATTCCTGAGGTCAAAATACATACGAATAGCATGGGAAACTCTTAAAAAAAAATATATATCACTCTTCCGGATATTGAGAAAAAACTAAGACAATCGTGTTTGGTGTTTTTTCGCTCAGATTCCATCGAAAATCGATAAAAAAATGTGTCTGAGTGAAGTTACGATAACAAGGATTTATTTTAGAATTATTCCTGATTTTTTCCGATTTTTCCTGATTTTTTCTAATTTTTTCTGATTTTTTCTAATTAATTAAATGATTTTTCACTAAGCCCCGCCCAGAAAGCGCAAAAAAATGGCCCTGGTGGCGCCATCCCTCGGATTTTTCCTCGAACTAACCCCTATTTTTATTTTTTTCCGGAAGAAAATCCGAGGGGTGGCGCCACCAGCGCGATTTTGAGCAAAAAAATAGGGGTTAGTTCGAGGAAAAATCCGAGGGATGGCGCCACCAGGGCCATTTTTTTGCGCTTTCTGGGCGGGGCTTAGTGAAAAATCATTTAATTAATTAGAAAAAATCAGAAAAAATTAGAAAAAATCAGGAAAAATCGGAAAAAATCAGGAATAATCCTAGAATAAATCCTTGTTATCGTAACTTTACTCAGACACATTTTTTCATCGATTTTCGATGGAATCTGAGCGAAAAAACACCAAAGACTATAGTCTTTGTACATTTTTACAGCGATTTTGCCTAAAATCTGAGCGAAAAAACACCAAAGACTATAGTCTTTGTACATTTTTACAGCGATTTTGCCTAAAATCTGAGCGAAAAAACACCAAAGACTATAGTCTTTGTACATTTTTACAGCGATTCTGCCTAAAATCTGAGCGAAAAAACACCAAAGACTATAGTCTTTGTACATTTTTTCATCGATTTTCGATGGAATCTGAGCGAAAAAACACCAAAGACTATAGTCTTTGTACATTTTTTCATCGATTTTGCCTAAAATCTGAGCGAAAAAACACCAAAGACTATAGTCTTTGTACATTTTTACAGCGATTTTGCCTAAAATCTGAGCGAAAAAACACCAAAGACTATAGTCTTTGTACATTTTTACAGCGATTTTGCCTAAAATCTGAGCGAAAAAACACCAAAGACTATAGTCTTTGTACATTTTTTCATCGATTTTCGATGGAATCTGAGCGAAAAAACACCAAAGACTATAGTCTTTGTACATTTTTACAGCGATTTTGCCTAAAATCTGAGCGAAAAAACACCAAAGACTATAGTCTTTGTACATTTTTTCATCGATTTTCGATGGAATCTGAGCGAAAAAACACCAAAGACTATAGTCTTTGTACATTTTTACAGCGATTTTGCCTAAAATCTGAGCGAAAAAACACCAAAGACTATAGTCTTTGTACATTTTTTCATCGATTTTGCCTAAAATCTGAGCGAAAAAACACCAAAGACTATAGTCTTTGTACATTTTTACAGCGATTTTGCCTAAAATCTGAGCGAAAAAACACCAAAGACTATAGTCTTTGTACATTTTTTCATCGATTTTGCCTAAAATCTGAGCGAAGAAACACCAAAGACTATAGTCTTTGTACATTTTTACAGCGATTTTGCCTAAAATCTGAGCGAAAAAACACCAAAGACTATAGTCTTTGTACATTTTTTCATCGATTTTCGATGGAATCTGAGCGAAAAAACACCAAAGACTATAGTCTTTGTACATTTTTTCATCGATTTTGCCTAAAATCTGAGCGAAAAAACACCAAAGACTATAGTCTTTGTACATTTTTACAGCGATTTTGCCTAAAATCTGAGCGAAAAAACACCAAAGGCTATAGTCTTTGTACATTTTTACAGCGATTTTACCTAAAATCTGAGCGAAAAAACACCAAAGACTATAGTCTTTGTGCATTTTTACAGCGATTTTGCCTAAAATCTGAGCGAAAAAACACCAAAGACTATAGTCTTTGTACATTTTTACAGCGATTTTGCCTAAAATCTGAGCGAAAAAACACCAAAGACTATAGTCTTTGTACATTTTTTCATCGATTTTCGATGGAATCTGAGCGAAAAAACACCAAAGACTTTAGTCACACGTATCTACTTGTACTACTATCGCTAGCTACATCATAATATGCTTGCAATTTTCTTGGAGCAAATAAAAAAGAAAAACCAAAACACAAATATATTTTTTATAAAAATACGTTCATTTAATCAAATGGCATCAGCTAGTGGAAATCCTAATTACTTATTGCCGTCAAAATCACACGATTCAAAAATTTTAGGAAAAATTTTAGGAAAATTTTTGAACCGGTCTGACGGTCATCTCATTAACCTGCACGGTTTGCGGTAACGAAAGAATGTAAGCGACTGCATGGGCAATATTTTCGGGCTGCAAATGTGGATAGGGCAATCCAACTTTATCGTGTGTAAGTATACCGGAAGTTATCCCAAAACTGGTTTTAGTCAAACCTGGAGTCAGGCTCTGGAACAAAAATTGTAAAAGAAAAGAAATTATATTATACATAGATTTAATTTCTATTAAATAAATACCGAGACTCACCGTCACTCTAATATTTAACTCAGCATTTTGCATCTCGTTCTGAAGAGTCTCGGTAAGTGCAGTTATAGCGTATTTAGACGCAGGGTAAACGTTAAGCGGAATAGTCGGCATATTGTAAATACGGTGTCCAAGAACACTGAAAGTTAAAAACAAATTGAAGAAAAAATTTTTCAACGTATAGTACAGCCAAAATTAGATCATACTCGTTTATGTTGATTATCGTTCCTTCGATTTTCTTTTCTCTCATAATTGCTACGGTTTGTTTGGTACAGTAAATTAATCCCATCACGTTTGTCCTGAACGTAGTTCTCAAGGCTTCGTTGTCGACTTCTGAAAATATTTGTACACATGTATAGTTAGATAACGTTGATTAATTTCGAACAGAAATGTCTTCTCTAACTACTTAATGATTAAATCTCACCAAGTATTGTTCCAACGACAGCGGACTTGACGTTATTTACCAGAGCGTGAACGCTTCCTAAGTTATTTCTGATCCACTCAAATGCTTTTTCAACCTCGTTTTCTTGAGATACGTCGGTCTTGACATAGTAAAATTTTCCCTTGGTGTCCGCCAAACTCTGTTTGATCTCCTAAATCGAAGAATAGAATATTCCGATCGTCAAATATCTAGTTGTACAGAGCCTAATGAAGCTCTTGTTTTTACAGGAATCAGGACAATTCTCTCAGAAAAATTAAAAATCCGTTTACCTCCAGCTTCGCTTTCCTTCTGGCGAGTCCTACAACCGTCAATCCGGATCTGACTAGATATCTCACTATTCCTTCGCCTATTCCTGCCGAAGCTCCAGTCACGACTACTACCTTGCCTGCCCAATTCTCCAACAAATTTATTTCACCCTGCGATGAATTTCCATCAATCGAAAGAAAACTCTATTGAGATAAAAACAAATCATGATGAAGTTCGGTGGAAGAAACAGTTCATTGACATGTAGATGTTGTACAGAATTTTCCGCGAATATTGTAAATTCCAAGAAAACTAAAAAAAGGACTCACCATATCACTCAAATCGTTTACCTGACGAAATTTGAGTACGTTAATACCTGATTCATTTGTAGGATGAGCAGAGACAGCTGGGGCAAATATCAAAGCGATGAAAAGAAAGACTGCAGCGATTGAGTTCTGCATTTTTATAATATTTTTATACACAGAAAACGCTGCAAATTTTTTTATTTTCTATTATTTCTACTATACAGAACACTTCGGTTAGTCAAGTCTTCACACGCAACGAACTACACAGCCTTTTCTATCTTTGCTAGAATTTAAAACTTTTGTTCTTATTTATAGTCGAACGTACGATAATCTCGACGTTTGAAACAATTTGTTTGTCAATTTTTACACGAAATATGTCTGCCTCACGTCATCTCGAATAGCATGGATCGAAATGTATTGTGATCTCGTAAATTTGAAACTCATACTTTTCAGGTGAAATTGGTGAGCCTCAATAATGTCAAAGTGGCCTTGACCATTGAGTGATAACAAAGAAAAAATTAATCATAACTATACCGCTTGAAATAAATTGAGGTGCGTTCCATTCTTAGTTTTTCGATGGAACTTCCAGTCGCATACGAATAGGTGAATTTTCGTTATCGATATTTTCTTATTGTACGTTAATAGTGACACAAACATTTACATCAGTTAGTCAGGATTATTTGGGAATGGTATTTAATAAATTTTCGTTTTGTTTTATAACGAATTCATTATTGCGATACAGATGAGAACTGCTAGAGCTCTGTTAAAAAATTTTTTGTTTTCTCCTCTCGGCAATTTAGCAAATTGATATTCTCTATATCACTTGTCCGAGTGGTTTGATGGTCAGCTCGGTGATGTGCACATCTTGTGGTACCGACAGAACGTAAACAATAGCATTTGCGATAGCTTCAGGCTGCAACACAGGCTGACCCTTGCCAGCACCCTCGTCGAATCCTTCAGGTCGTGTAAAATTAGTCTTTACTGCACCTGGACTTATGCTCTGAAATAAGATAAATAAGAATTAAACGTTGCAGGTCAAAATTGTTAAAACGAGTGAATAAAAACGTGGAAATCTATGGCGAAGTTTGCGATCCTTACCGTTACCCTAATATTCAAATTAGCATTTTTCATCTCGATCTGAAGAGTTTCGGTGAGTGCAGTCACGGCGAATTTAGTTGCAGCGTAAACGTTTAAATCAATACCCGGAATATCGTGGGTACGATGACCAAGAACACTGAAAAATAAGTAACATTCAAATGGACGTCCACTTTCGAGACATTCTGTTACAATAAAGTGAGGAAAAATTATTCTGAAGTAAGGATAATACCTGTTTATGTTAATTATTGTTCCTGCGGTTTTTTTCTCCTTCATGATTTTGAAAGCTTCCCTTGTACAGTAAAGTAATCCCAATACGTTCGTATCGAATATGTTTTTGTATGCACTGGGTTCCAGGTCTGATAAAATTTTTATAAATTGCATGAGTGGATAATTAATGAAATAATTTTGGTTATTTTAAAGAATATTAATTAATATAATTCGCACCAAGAATGGTTCCAAGTACAGTGCCTCCGGCGTTATTTACCAAGGCGTCAACGTTTGTTAAATTACTTTTGATCCACTCAAAGGCTCTTTTAACGTCGTCCTCTTTTGACACGTCGGCCTCAACCGAGTAGAATTTTCCCTTGGCGCCCGCCAAACTCCTTTCGAGTACCTGAAATGAAAAATAGAATGATTTTCTGCTCGCGAAATTGGGTGAAATTTTCAAACTCCAACGTCATTTTTTTATTCTTCATAATTATGCTCCCTCGAGAAATGAAAAAATCTGCAAATCGTTAGAAACTTGCAGAATTGTAGTTCATCTCTTACCTCCAGTTTCGCTTTCGTTCTGCCGAGTCCTACAACCGTGAGTCCTGAATTGACGAGACTTCTTGAAAGCGCGGCACCGATTCCTGACGAAGCTCCAGTCACGACCACTACTTTTCCTTCCCAATGTTTCAACAAGTTTACTTCAGCTGGCACCGAGTTTACAGTTTCCACCGCAGGACTCTGAACGGTGCGAAAAAATGAACGGTGTAGACATATAAGTAGGGCAAAATTTTTGGCAAATTGCATTGATTATTCATTCGATAAATCACTATAATGGCCTACTAGAATATTTGAATTCATAGCTAGGAGATTTTGTTCAAATCCTGCAATATTATAATTACATCTGAAGATTCAATGCCAAAAAACTCACCCCAACTCTGTCGGCCGTCGTTCCGTCAGGATATGCGAAACCGACGGCCAAAAACGCCGTGAGGAAAAAGAAGACGGCAGTTGCCATCTTGTTAGGTAATATTTATATTCTCTTAATGTGAAAATCCCTCAAGTCCTCGGCCTATTATTGTTCAGTACCGGTGTCGGGAGCAATGTGTGCCGAGATTGTTGATCTCACAATCTCAATGCGAAAACTGAGTGTTATATACCAGCTCTACCCATATATACCCAGCAGATGACCAATGAAAAAATTAAAACTGGTTTCGTCGCTTGAGGCTGAATTTAGCGTACCCGAATCGAATAACAAAGTACCTACGTAACTATTTGCTGTTGTATTGTAATTACCTTTCACGCTATTACAGATGCGAGAAGTTAGTTTTAAAATCATACGCATATTAAAGATATTAACGGCAGAAGAGTCAAAACTGTCGAAAGTTTTAAAAAATATTGAATTATAGTCATATACCGAATTCAAATCGCCTGTGGTTTAGATTCAGGATTTCCAAATTTCAGCGCTAATTTTTTGTCAAATCAAAAAATGACCGTTAATTGAACGATACATAACGCATACGTTTTGTAAGAATAAAATAAATAAAATATAACAATGAATACTTGTAAATATTCATGAGTTTGTTCGAGTTCGCGAAAAATAAATGTGCTCTATCACGATGACCGAAGCATCATAATTATTTTAAGCCGACCTTAAATTGTAGCCTGCATTTGTATGGTCTACCGGAAAGTTCTGTCCTTTGTTAGAACGAAGTGAAATGATAATTTTTTCATACCTTGAATAAACTTTATTGAATAACATAATCGCCGTCATTATTTATGACTTTTTGCCAGCGCGATATGGCAATTTGTATATCTCATTTTCGAAAAATGCCTTGTCCCTAATGACGAACAATTGAACCAGTGGGGCAGAACTTTCCGGTACACCTATTGACCCCTTACGCGTGGAAACGTACAATTGGATGGAAATTTTAGTCCGTGCAAACGAATGAAATTCATCAACTTGGAAATTTATTACCGTTCGAAATGTGTTAAAAAATTAATCCCGATGCCAACGAGATCAGCGAGTGGCTTAAAATAACATTTGATATGTTTAGAAGAAAAAAAGACTGATATAATCTGTCAAAATCCTATGTTAGTAGAGAAAATTTCTATTCCTCCGCATGGTATTATATAATATTTCTACTATAGTATCTGACGATCATGGAATGGGAGCAAATCAAGGACAAACTTTCTGTACATATTTACATCGTCGTTACATTAGTCATGTTTCTGGCTGACAAGTACACTGACCTTTGAATCCCGGTATAATAATGATATTCTGCATTATAGTCTCAATAAATCACGCTGTTTGATTTCATAAGAGGATAAATAATCAACTTCTCTTCGTTGTCCTTCTTACTCCATATACAGTCCTTTGACCTCTGCGTTCTTACACCTGCATAGAAATGTCGCATGAATCTGCTGTTGAATATTCCGAAGTAGAGGACCCTATTGCAGTGCAGGCAATGCCGGAAAAAATGTCTTACGATCAGCAGAGACGTAGCTCGAGCAATGCATTGGCGAAAATATCTGCTGTAGCAGCAGATCAAAGAAGAGCTTCTGCGGTAGGCCAGGCGACGATATTGTCGATACCAAAAGATGAACAACTTGGGGTAGACACGCAGAGGAAATCTGCACAAATGGTGGTAACAAACGTAATTAGGATTTCCGGAAGCGAACTAGGAGCAGAGCAGCAGGTTCTAACATCATTTATATCCAACGTCGATCAAGCCGTACAGCGGCCTATTATATAAAATTAGTAATAAGATGTTATAATTGTCAGAATGACGAAGCAGCAGATGCGTCGATGGAAAAAAAATTATCAGGGAAAAAGGAAACAACTGAACATAAACGTGTTGTCGTGAAGGAGACTTCCAAGGACGAGTTGCAAGGTTCATCTGACCATGCACATAATCACCCCAAAAATAAACGAAAAAATCAACCGTTAATGGGCAGAGCTATGCCTGACGTAATGACAATATAGAAATCGAACAACATTCTAAGATATACACTAGACTGCCTGTCGAGTATAATTTCCTAATTTCTTAGCCCTCGGATAATGACTATTCGACTCCGACGAGCCGAATGACGATGGAAAAAAAAATCTCCTCTAGTGATATCAACGTAAGAAGTCTGACAATTGATCAACAATCTTCGGTCTCCTTGACTAGTCTGGAAGCGTCAACATTTGCATGTGTTCTTCACGAGTGCCTCGAATCTCTGAGTATCTTACGCTACGTGATTCCAGCAAAAATCGACGAACGATGGGACGAAAGTTATAAGACTATTTCTCAGATGTACAATGTTCCGGATGAGCCAAAGATGATTTTTAGGGAAGATGCGGGACTCCTACCGTTGATACCAAGCGTAGCAGCAAAGATACAGCAGGATAGGTAGTGAATTTTGAGAAATATACATTTTATCATTGATTCTCTTTGATTCCTTATGGCCAGGACTTACGTGTACGATATATTAGAGAAAACTTATCGTAACATCAAACGAGAAGAGACGTTCGAATCCTTGGAAGCTACCGTTAATGACATCATTAAAATTCAGGAGGGCGAACGTGAGCTTGAAATAAACTGTGAGTTGTGGAATGAGCAGGCAAAACAACTCAGGGAGTTGGTAGAATACGATAACTTGGAGTTCGAGGAAATGCGAAAAAAAAAGATTGAAATGGCTCAGGAGTTGAACGCCGAAGTGGATCACTCGATATTTCAAAATGGTTCAAAATTGGGTGGGTTTTTTTTAAAAAAAAGAGCTACGAAAAATTCACGTACGATTCTACATCTCATAGTACGAATGTATAAAATTCAGGATATGTGGAAAGGTGGGAGCAAGCACAGCTCGAAAAGCAGGAATTGAAGCTGACGGAAAAGGAATCAGAATTACTACGGATGAAAGAGAACTGCGAAAAGTTGGAGAAGGCGGATCAGATAGTATCTGGAGAGGTGAAAACTTATCTCGAAGCAAACACTAGAGAAATGGAGGATGAAATAATATCATGGACTAGCCAATACATCGAGGAACTCGAAAGACGGCAGCAAGAGATGAGCGAATTTAGAGTATACCTGAATAAAAAAAAATATCTGAATCGCCTAACGCATGCATTTCCATTTCTAACATTATAATTAATCCAGGAACACATAATGGACCAATTATTGGAGTTAAACGAGTTGAAAGCGTTGAAAGATTCGAGACAAGCTTTCATCGATGAGGTGTTAGCTGAAAAGGAACGTTTGATACGCGAAGAAGAATATTGGAAAGGAATTCATCGGGCCGCCACAATAATTCAATGTCAATGGCGGGGTTACATGGTCCGTAAGCAAATTGGTCCGTTCAAGGGCCTCTGGCTGAAACTTAAAAGGCGCAAACGGGGCGAAGGTTCGGGGAATAAAAAGAAGAAGAATAAGAGTACCAAAAAAAAGGGCAACTAAGACGAATGATTAAAATATCTTAATATAAAAAAACGATAGATTTCTTGTGGTTAAAAAAATATGTAACACTTTTCTAGTAATATAAATTATTCAAATATATATTTAAACAAACTTATCATTGAGACATTATTAAATATGTACAAGAAATTCTGATATACTCACTCGCACGCAAACATATATAACACACACGTACGTTCATTCGTATGATGCCAATTTCTCCGGGTGAGGGGCGATTTATGTATTATTATATGTATATCTTTATAACTTATGAAGCATTGAGTAAATTATCTAAATACGGGGATGTATGTATAATATATACATATATCATTTCATTCTCGCCGCCAAGTAAAGAGAAACGGAGAAAAAAAAAAAAAAAAATTACAAAAGCACGAATGGCACCTATCCCGTCTCTCAATCTTTTGCATTTACATAATTCATGTTACGATGGATTGAGAGAAGATAAAAGAAGAAATCAATAAAAAAAGATTATTCTATCCAAAGACACAGGACAGGACCACTGTGTATCGATGATATATATTTCTAAATAAGATCGGCGCGCTATGTGGAGACTTGCAAGGGCAAAGAAAGAGTAATTGTAATTTAATATTTAAGCTATCAACGTCTTTTGGACCCACAAAGTCCGCCACTCTAGACACCTTAGACATAATTTCCATTAGTATGATGTAGATTTTTTAAAATTGCACCAATATGAACACTAGACGTTTGAAGATTCTTTTTGTTTTTTTATAAATACCTGTGGCATGTGATTCAGTTATTTTTTTTTTTGCGATTTTTTTTTTATATACTCCTAGAATGTGCACCTGAGAGATGCGAATAGAATGCCTAGAAACGATAAAAAATTGTGAAAAAAAAAAAGTTCTTTGCAAAACTGATAGCAACCACACTATCTCTTGGTGGGAGGTCGAAATGTGATGTTTATATTATTTGAAGTATAGAAGTCGAAATTGTTCATCTACTTTTCTGGCAACAGGTGCTACAATAACTAATCTTGATTCGACTTCAGGCTTAGAATTTTATCATTCACTTAGAATCGTCAAGCACAAAATCTGGGTAAAGAGTAATGGATACCTCGACGAAGTTTAGGAAGATCCTTCCAATGGTCGTATCTATCGATTGTCAGATCAAAGAGAATTTAGATCAGCTGTGGAATTGTGATCAACTTTTCAAAATATCATTTCATTGTTACTAAGTTCTGAAAAAGAAGATTGATAATCGTTGAAGTAGAATGTCTGTAACGTTTGTTATTTCACCCAAAGTAACAGATGATAACATTAAGCCCCGAGGATTACAATTGATATAATATTATGCCACGGAGTAAGATGATAAGGTCACAATATGCAAGAAAATTATTGTAGACATAAGAATGTCTTTTCAAAATATTAGCCGATTCAACGTTCTCAAATAATCTTGGAGAGCTAAAATATGTGGGAGACAAAGATTACAGGGTGGCCAAAAGAAATCAAAAAGTTAGAGTCTCAGACATATAAAACATGATCGGTATTATTCGGACCACTCAGCATAGCTACGAGCGTACGAGCCCTTGAATTAATTCTCAATATTGTAGCGAATACTAAAATAGTTCAGCAATAAAGTTTAAAGCTGTGTTTGATATCGTTGATATCAATTTTTGATTGGTTAGAACAGAAGAGGAAAAAACTCTACGCAAAAATCAAAGACTATTTTACAAAATCTTTGGTATCCAGTACTCTTTAGAGTTTGAACCCACCATTTTGACATTAGATTATACCTCTGCGTTCCTAGTTAACTCGTGGCTGTCCAATCGGCGATCAAAATAAGCCGAGTATTTGAGAAGCACTTTACTTTTCCTAGTAGCAAAGGTACGATGTATTCGGTTATCATAGTGATTAGAAGATGTTTTATAAAACCAGCAACTTCAATTTAGTCCCTAATTGAAGTGGAACTTAAATTGGAAGGGTGAACCGTGGAAGTGGTGGAATTCTTGGAACGGATTGAATCCTTGATGTTTCCCAGATTCTGGATCCAACGGATCTTCTCCCTGATCGAATTTCGCACGTTTTTGTGGATCGGTCAATACTTCCTTAGCAGCAGCGATATCTATGAACTTTTTTTCAGCGCGTTTCTTCTCGTCACCTTCTTGAAAATTGTCAGGGTGCCATTTTTGTGCTGCTTTTCGATAAGCTTTAACTATTTCTTTTTTAGTAGCAGTTCTTGGAACTGAAAGTATCTTGTAGTAGTCTCTAGATTCAGACTGTTTTTGAAGTCTCTGCGCTTTCTGGAGACCGTCCTTTGCTCTTTGGAAATTCGAATCGATCTCTAGAGCCTCTTTGAAGTCTCGTATCGCTGTTGGATAAACACAAACATATACAAACATAAATAAATTTTCACGTACCTATTGAACGTAATGTAATCAGTAGTTTACTATTCTCGCAACTTACCATCGTCGTACTGTTCAGCAGCAATATAGGCGTCTGCTCTATCACAGAATAAGCTCGGATCACGCTGGATATTGATGGCATCACCACAACTTGAAATAGCCTGAGATGAATCTCCACTTCCAAGGTAACAACGACAAAGTAGTTGCGTAGCCAAAAAACGAACGTTTTGATTGTTTGGCTCGTTTTTAAGCACACGATTACTAGCCTCTACACAACCATCATAGTCTTTTGATTCGGCAGATGCATCGGCATCTGCTAAGAACTTTGCAATCTTCTTAACTTTCTTGTAATGTGGAAAGCATTCTTTGTGCTCAGGGTCTAACCTCAGACACTCTCGAATTTCTCTAAGGTGCAATATGATCTAGTTAGCATGTGTCAAGTCGATAAAAATGTGACAAAAAAAAAACAATGATAGACAAAACTCACTTGAGAGATTCTTCCACTTGACCTAGGCGATACAGCAGCGAGGAGAGCTTGTAATATCCCTGAGTATTATCAGCAAGAAGTTTTGTGGTTGAGCGTATGTCAGATATAGCACTCATATGGTCCCCCAATGCTGCATGACTCTCAGCTCTCCATTCCCTGAGATGAGGTGCCCAAGGGCATACTTCCACAATTCGATTTATCAAATGTACAACGGATGCATATTCTCCTCTCTGCATCAACATTTCAGCCATTTCTATATCCTCCCTAACTGGGGCTATTCTATACAAGGCATTCAAAGCATCTTCATTTGCTGGGTCAAAAGCCAACTAGAAAAAACATGATCCAATCAGATGTGTTCTCATTTGTATTTCTTTGAAAGTAAATTGAAATACACATACCACATTGTGAAAGTCAATTTCAGCTTTGTCTAAATCTGCTTGTTTTAATAAGACACTGCCACGCTGTAATCTGGCTGCATGAAAGTCTGGTTTTAGTTCCAAAACCTTGTCCAAATCGAGTAGGGCAAACTTAGCTTTTCCTAAAGCTAAATATACCGTTCCTCTTTTGTAATATGTCAGGTAATTTCTTGGGTCACCCTCTGTTTTGATGAAGGAAAATGATGAAATTACATAACGTAATAATATATTTGTCAAAGGGATAAAATAAGAGACTTCTTCAAAAGTTTAAATGATCAATTAACTCACCAACAGCTGCATGGTAGTGGGACAGTGCATCCTGTAATTGACCTCTGGCTAAAAATTCTCTTCCTAGTTCTAAATGCCTGTCAATTTCTGCCTGTGAAACGCTGAGGGCAGCTGCAACAAGGGATTTAATTCATGTTCAAAGTATGGATTATGAAATTGCCATGTAAGATAAAAGGAAGGTTAGAATAACTCACCATCTAAAGACAGCTCTAAAACAACGAGTAATAACCAATACTGGAACATGACTGAAATTATGGTAGTTGTTAAAACGTTTTTTTTAATTCCTCGTCCCCTTCAGCTCGGTACCTTGACAACTGTGTCTGTAAAACGCAGACTTATCTCGCCGCTATCACAAAGCTGACCAGCCACACCGCCATTGCGATCGTGGTCTATCCTGATTGGTCCAAGTCATTGGATTTGTTTTATGAAAAGAACACCACGTTGAAAACAACACCTGTCAGTACGTCCGCGAACTAAACACGGTCTTCCTACTGCTTATCATTTCGAAATTTATCTATTCGGGATCTTTACTCTCATTTGTAATAATACACGAAGATGTTTAACAAGCTAGCACTTATTATATAATTTACAATTACATATATTTGAGAATAAATTTGTTACAAGAGATATTCATAATTATTGAGAATAAAGATTTGCGCCAACCATTAATCTCTAAATCATTATTTTGTATCTGTTATCATCTGTTCAACTGTGGGCTCTGTGATTTCTACATCTCTGCACTTAGCATGTTGCAGCTCTCTTCTTATTTCCGGTGTGAGCGTGTGGTGGGATTGCTTTTTCAGCAATGCTAAGAGCGCTTCTTTTTGTTCTGAGCTGATATCACCCTTGTAGCGCTGGGCAAAAGTTAGGAGAGCCTGGTGCCAGAGTACGGGTAGTTCTCTCGTGTCTGTAGTGAACCTGAAATTTTATAGGTCACATTTATCCCTATGCACTAATATAATCGTGGTTACTCAACAAAAAACTATTCATTTCAGAGGTATGTCGAAAAATTATTCGCTTATAAATATAATAGTAATCCTGCAAAATTACGAACCTCAGGAAATGAAATACAACAGCATCGACAACACGATAAGGAAGAGCGTATTTTTTGTCCAAGAATATCCTCAAAAATATACTGCTAGCCCCGGTATAATCCATTTCCGCTATTTTCAGAATTGCTGCCGATGAGTGCAAAATGGGTATTGAATTTTTAGCAACAACTGAGCCAATTATGGTTGCTTCTCTTAACGTGCAAGTACCAGAATCCAAAAGAGGCAAGATTATCCCTTTCATAAAACCACCAGGCTTGAATAAAGCTTTTCTCAATGCCTGATAGAGATGAAAATTGAGTCTTTTGTACTCAACAAGATCGTCTCTCACTCGGGGTAGAAGAACGAGATTGAAAAATCTTTGCGCCATTTTCTCCTTTAAATTTGATGCAAAAATTCGTGTTGCTTGATACATTGCAGCAGCTGACCATTTCGGGGGATCTGTTATGTACAATATTTGTTCCCAATTCCTCAAATTAGGTACAATTTTGAAAGCTTTTGGTAACTTCCCACTCCGATATTTAGCTAGAACATCTCTGACTCCTTCGTACATTTGACGAACTCGTGGATCCAGATCCTGCATCTGAAGAGATCCAGCATCAGAAAATTGTGTCTGGATATCAGTCTTTTTCTCTGTCAATTTTTCCATTATTATATCCGCTAACGTTCGCATCGGAGCCTTGTCTCTGTTCATAAACATTTCCAAAGCTCGTTCATCTTCTTCATCTATTTCTACATTCTCAAAGTGATCATTTCCAAGCTCTTCATCACTGGATTCCTGGGCATCGTCGTCACTGTCGTCACCGAGTTTGGTGGCGGGCTTCTTCGGGGATTTTGATGGCCTTCCTAAATCATTCTCCTCTTCCATCTCCAACTGTTGACGTCTAGCTTGCGCCAAAATCTTTTGTGTAAGATCGGCATCGACGAACTGAAAATATATTCTTCACTCAATGACAATTATATCGAAAGCTTGTTCTAATTATTATTAATTCGTTAAAATTATTCTAAGGTCTTACGTTTGCGTCTTCATCTTTTCTGTTTCTAATCTTCCGTCTGTTCTTCGACTTTACTATCTTTTCGCCCTCGATCTGTTCTGCTAAGCCAACATTCGATTGCCCTGCATCACGTTTCGAAATCTTGATTTTTTTAGCCTTCCCCATGGTTCAAACGCTCTTTTTTACTTCAAAGTTGCTTGGCACGTGTATTTACAGTTGAAGTTGACGATTTGAGGTTACTACGGTCTTCAAGATCAGCGTCACCTGCGCAGCAGCATTTCGTACTTGTTCATTTTTACAGCGGCAAATTCGAGCGATTGTTGCTAAAGATGATTCTTCAGTCGATACGTTCGTTCTTATCAATTATCGTGAAAATGTAATAAATACAAATATTTTAAAATTTCCATGAGTAAGCTGCAGATAAAAATAAATTTTCAATTGTATAATGCATAATTTGTTCATCATTTTTTTAAATCTTTATTGTATCATTTACTTTTAATTATTCTCCTGTCACTCCTCACATAGGTAATAACTCACATAATACTACAAACAAACCATGTTTGATCTGATCATCATCATCATCATCATATCTTGAACATATGCAATAATAATATTCATACTGAGTTATAGTTTTTTCTTCGGAAGTCACGTTTGTTTGTTTTTCCATTTCTATACCCGTTAGTATTATTCCTCATCGGGATAGGGTTGCTCACGTAATGTAAATGCAAAGAAAAACCAAGTTTTTACGTATGCTGTACTTCAGGTATCTTAGGTATAAGATATTATACTCATTTTATTGTTATCATATTCAATACCAGCACAAATGGTACAGCAACTTTTCAACTTTTCTTCAAGATTTCCCATCACAATTAATTTAACTAAGATATTGTGTAAAGTTGAGTGATTACTATTTGTTTTTTCTTGTTTTCTTTTAGTGTTTCAATTCTGATCGAATGGTAGATTCGTCGATGCATTATTATATCATTTGATTATACCATTAAGAAATCGCATCGTTATCATTACAAATTAAGGATAGATATTGCGATGGTCATGCGTTGTCCGAAATGAAAATAAAACAAACTCCAGCACCGATAAAAGCCCATTTTTTCACTTCTCTAACATTGAGAAAACAAATTTGCTTATCTCAATCAAACAACCACATATGTTTGTTTTCATTTCCAATAAAGAACAACGCTTTTCCCATGCAATTAGATGTTACATTCTCACAACAGACATTTTTGCCATCCCGTCCAATATAAATTTTCTAACTTTTCGCTATTCATTCATTTATATACTCATTCAGTTTATATTATGTTTTGTTGTTCATAAATTAATGTGTGTACACTATGAATGGTTTTATCACGTACTTATTTCTTGAGAGACATTTTCCAGCGACAAATGGTACTTTTTTTTTTTTTTTTAAATAATAAAACTGAAATTTAGTATGCGTATGACATGCTTCTTTTATATATAATATATATTATATTATATATATAGAGGAATATATATATGTTTATAGTATAATTGTTTGTAATTATGTATTCTCTTAGAAATGATTGCAGTCACAGTCAACATCGTCCATGCATGTTTGTTTTTTCTTTTTTAATTTTAAATGTATATCATTTTATTTTATTTTATTTATATGTGTGAACATTATCATCCATAGCCCTTCCTCCACCTAAGGCGGCTTCCCTTTTCTTTCCTTTTCTTATCATTTTGACTTTGTTTTATTTTACTTCGTTACATTTTAGTTTAATCTTGTATACACGGTTTCTCAAAGGCTGCTCGTCCGATAAAGCTTAAGAGGACTAAACACAACATAAAAAGGTACATCTGTCAGAAGTTACGAAAAAAGAGTTAACGTGTATCGAATAAGATTAAAAAAAAAAAAATTAATAAGATGATAATAAATACTAAATAGAATCAATAAATAGGATGGTTTTAATTAGTTATTTCTCTCCCATTTTTCTTCATTTTTTTTTTCTTTCTCACACCTAATCACCTAAATATTCTTAGAATCTAAACTCATATTGTATTATTTAATGATATAATTTAATTCACACACGGGGGGAGGGGGGGATTATTATTATTTATTTATTGTGAAATAATGATAAGAATAAATTGGTTGGCAGCGGCTCAATTCACATTTTATTAGTCCCTAAATATAGAGCCACACAACACAATATCGTTTTTATTTTACTCTATTTTTTTTTGTCTCGTGTTTTCATTTTTTATTTCACGGTGATCTAGGTATACTGGCGTAAACTGACTGTGTATCTAAAAATGATTAAAAATTTTTCACTAGCTTTCGGTTTCAAATATTAAAGAAGTACACCTGACGGTATTGAATAGTTCGACTGCACTGCAGTGAACGTATATATTTTATTTTTTGCTATTGAATTTATGTTTGGGAAAAAGTAATAAAAGTCAATTTAATACTGTAAAATAGAAATTGAACTACATTACACAGAGAAGCAGGCTGATTGTGCTGGATTTGGATTAAAAATGAAAAAAAATGCTACCATGATTGATATTGATATTTTTCATGTGGCAGGGCCTTGAGCGATAACAATACAATTGATAAGTGAATATTTGATTCTAGGATTAATTGCTTTAAAAGTTTGGTGGTTTGTATCGGTTTTCGTTTTTCTGATTTCAGTTTTTGAAACGCGATTAGAAGTCTGAAGCAATATTATTACTGTTGTTATTGTTATTGTTGTTATTATTATCATGAGATTTTTCTGGTTTCGTTCGTTTTTCATGGTAGTAAGACTATTTCGAAATAATTATGGTTCTCTCGGAGAAGAGGCATTCATTCACACATTGGTCCATATTATGGTCTCACACTGCATACAATGATATCCTCTCACGCACGCAATTGCACTATCTAATTATAATATGTATGTGGTAATTGTAATTGTTATGTATGTCATTGAAGACAAAAGGTTGCAAGAAATTACTATAATCAGTTGGGGGGTTTGTCACGCAAAACGAATTTGTACTTATTTTTTCCCACGCATTATAGATTTGTTTTTGCATTTATTTAGTTTCTGTTTCTGTTTTTTTCTTTTTTTTTCCCATTTTTACTATGACGCAGAAAAGATAGTCGACTTTCTTTCTAGTATATCATAAAGCCCTGTCGATACACTTATCGATAATAATAACTTGTATTTTATCAATGCGCTTTTTTGTTTGTTTTTTCAATTTTTATTTGTTTTACTTTTATTTTCATTCCTTTTTCCTTGTTTATTTAAGTAGAAACAATGCCCTAAAATATACAGTTTTAGGACCGCAAGAGCGTTCAGCCCTCCCCGATCGGACAACAGCCAAATTGTTGTTTATTTATGAATTTTTTTTAACGACTTTAATATCTGATATTATCTGACATTCAATATCGATAAATTCATTTGTTCAATTCACATTAATAGTGTATTATTTTCCTCGTTAATCGTTCATCGTCATTATCATCATCTTCATCGTCATCACTTATTTATCATTTCGCATGAAAATTGAATGTCCCAAAGATCGTTCGATATCACAGTCGTTTAGTTTTTTCTTTATGTGTAAGGTTTTTTTTTTTTTTTTTAAATTGTAATGTATTTATGCATATTAATTAATATTGTTTAGTGATTATTATATGATAATACAATATAATATAATATAATATATATAACATGTATATACAAATACAGATACACACACAAATACTTCTTTTTTTTTTTTTTTTTAAACAGTATATGAGCGCTTGTATCATATATTTTGTATACAGCGTAGCGTACTGATAAATACAGTTATAAAATATTATATGTATATGTATATATCTATGTATGTATGTATATGAATCCGCCTAGTTTGCCTCATAGAGCTCAGGGCATGTAATTCAAATAATGTACCTATAACGGGACTCTCGATCGGCGAACTAAAATTATGCCATTTATGTTCTTATTTTTATTATTATTATTAGTATTAGTAGTATTATTATTATTTTGTTTTTCACTTTATATTAACCCGTCTGTAACTGCAACCGTGTTATTTTATTTTAGTTTTGTTTCGCCTTCGTTTTGAACCTCGAATTTCTATCATCAATCATACCACGCGTATTCCGTTGTGGCCATCTTTTTTTTTAATTTAATTCATTTCATTCGCATTTCACTCCAATTTTTCTTTTCCTTCTTTCTTTTTCCTTTATCAGGTATTATATCCGCAGTCAAGCACATCTTTACGCAGGACGTCATTGTTACATTTAGAAAATAGCGTTCCCATGATGAAAAATGCCACAAAGAGTCTTGAATACATCAAACCTCTTGTTAAAATAACTTATTATTTGTAATTACTAATCACTATGTATAAACAAAACAGAAAATTGACAAATAAAAAAAAGATGAAAAAAAAAAAAATTCACTTACAATTTTTTTTTGATAGTTGTTCATTGGTGTAAAAAAGTTTTCAAGATGCGCATATTATATTATAGTATATCTTATATTCATCACTGGGGGGTACCCAGGCGCACCTATTATCTTTTTCATTTCTTTCTTTCTTTTTTTTCTTTTTTCTTTTCCTTTTAAATATTACAAAATTTTATATATACATACACATATCTATATATCTGTGGCAAGAACACAACAAAGGTTTTTCTTTTTTCATATTTCTAAAAATATTTCAAGACGTTTTCCAAGCGCACTAATTATCCTTCAATCTTGAAATAAATTTACTAATGGCCCATAGAATAACGCGTCGTTCACTTTCTTTTTTTTTTTTGTTTTCTTCTATTCATTTTACACCGTGCCACTTGTGTGTAGCGTTGTCTTTTGGGGACGGCAAAACAACAAAATACCATTCGTCGTTTCACTAATAAATTCAATGAAAATAATTATAGAACTTACTTACTTTTTTATTTCTGTTTTTTTTTTTTTCTTTTTTTTTGTATATTTTGTTTGTATTAGTAATGTTATACGCGATTTGAACAATGTGCAAAAGATACGTCAAAATCACCGTGTTTAATTAACGGTTTTTGTCGTTGTTATAATTGTTATTTTTTTTTTTTTCTATTTTTTTAACGCGTGTATTGCACATTTTTCGAATCATGCGAGAAATTTAATTTACTAAACCTCAACGAGCCCCGTAGCCCCGATAGGAGTTCTAAAATTTTCGCTAAGGTTTCACCTACATCGTTATCGTGGAATAGTAATAACGATTATTTTTTTTAATTTTTTTTTTTTCTTTTCTTTTTAATAATAATAATAATGATTATTCTACTTGTGTCCATCGACGATCGTCACCGCAGAGTCTGAGATATACTGGCAGAGATTTTTTTTTAGCTAAGGAGCGAATTATGAAATTTAATTTTGAAATTTAAAAAGTGTCAATCTCAAGTCTCAAGGTTTTTGTTCAGCAATCAATTTGTTTTTAATTAATTTCTCTAGTTCTTTTTATCCTGTTCTTGGTTTTGTTTGTCATTCCTTTTGTTTTTGTTCTTTGTTTGTTGTTTTTTTTAATGCTCGATATGGTTTTTTATATCTCATAATTTAACCGTAGTGTTTCATCGCATGTCGTGGGGATCTGTGTGTACTTGTGTAATGTGGGTGTATTGAGATTAGGTTTAGAGCGGAGTGCACAGAGAGTGAATCAATGTCTGTGTTACACATAATCGAATTTGCGTTTAATAATTGTATTAATGGTGGTGGTGGTAGAGGTGATCATTATCTTCATCTACTTGCCGCCCCACCAATCTGTTCCGCCACTGCCATTATTAGATGACGTGTTGTACGATGTACTGGTGTAGCTGCCTCCGTATCCTCCGTAACCACCTGGAATATGAAATTCAAAATGGCAGAAAAAAAAAGGAAAAGAAAAAAAACATAAATGAAAAATTGAGGGGACAATGGTTTTCAAAACTAAACAATATTTTATCGCCTTGGGTCTGTTGATTATGAAAGTGGAGCTCACCTCCGTAGTTTCCTGGCCTACCCGATCCGTTTCTTGCGGATCCTGCACCAGGTTGTTGACGATAATCTCGAGCTCCGAATCCACTACTGAAACGACCACCTCCACCACTCTTTGTACTGCCTGGTCTTCGTGCTCCACTTCCACCTCCGGAGTGTCTTGCTTCGGTGGACATATTTTCCAACCACGGAGGAAGTTCCTGATTAGCCTCTATCAAAAGTTGAACGAGATCTCGTACTAAATTATGGTTTTTGCTATTGAAGAACGATGTCGCGAGACCTGTAAATGAATGACAAGAAAAATAAGAAAAACATGAATTCGGGCTCAAAAGTGTACGATTCTAAAGTGAGATTAACTGTACCGACCTAAATTCCCCATACGTCCTGTACGCCCGATACGATGCACATATTCTTCAACATCGCCGGGCAAATCGAAGTTTATGACGTGTTTGACGTGCGGGATATCAAGACCTCGAGCAGCCACTGCTGTGGCAACAAGAATGGGTGCTACACCGCCACGGAAACGACGCAATGCATCTTCACGTTCGCGTTGGGTTCTGTCACCGTGAATACTAGTTACAGGATAACCTTCTTGGTGTAAGTATTCTTCCAAGGCGTCTGCACCTTTTTTCGTCTCAACAAACACCAAGGTAAGGGACTCTGCGGCAGCTGGTGGAATTAAAAGTTAAATTAATACAAGTTCCCTGAAATTCATTCAACCATTTCAAATGAAAACGAGGATAAAGCAAAAGGAAAATGCAATGTTCCATTCATACCAAATACATTGCATGAGACACTGCGGTGCAGCAAGGGGATAGGAGGCAAATTCTGCGATAAAAAAAAAAAGGAAAAATAAGAATAAAGAGAGAATACTTACAGGGTTCAGTGAGATTGCTCGTTTGTAATAGATCGAGAAGATAGGATCGTTTGTCAGGTTCTTCAACCCAGACAATCTTCTGAGTAATATTTTCAGAGGTAGATCCAACTCTGCCGACAGCCAAGAATATATAATTATCCAGAAAGTCGCGAGCAAGCATCTGAATCTCTTTGGGAAAAGTGGCGGAGAACATGAGAGTTTGTCGTTCCCCAGTTGGAGGCATCGTATCTTGTTGTACGATGCGGCGAATCTGTGGCTCGAAACCCATGTCAAGCATACGATCTGCTTCATCCAGTACCAAGTACCTGTAATCAAGATTTACAAAAAAAAAAATGAATTAATAAATGCGAGGATAAAATAGCGTCGAGTTTACGACACAGTAAAACAGTATAATGAGAATTAACCAACCGGCAATTGTGAAGTCCAATCTTGCCTCGGGTGAGCATATCTGCAAGACGACCTGGAGTGGCGACGAGTAAATGACAGCCACGATCGAGCTCGCGCAATTGTTCGGTAACATTAGCGCCGCCATAAACAACAGCTGGACGCATTCGTGACCTATAAGCGAACTTGCGTGCTTCGTCGTATATCTGAGTGGCCAACTCTCTAGTAGGAGCTAGGACTAAACCCAGTGGGTATTGCTTACGCCGTCCATAACTTTGGGGTGGTGGTGGTCGGGGACCACACTCGTAAATCTGATTAAGAATTGGCACTAAGAAGGCCGCGGTTTTTCCAGAACCGGTTTGGGCGCAAGCCATTACATCACGACGCCCAATTATAATAGGAATTGCATACTTCTGTACTGGAGTCGGTTGATCGTAACCAGCCAGAGCGATGCTATTCTTTATAATCTCGGTCAGCTGCACCTCGTCAAACTAGAATACGAACGAATTTTCATTAGTGTTTAGTTATTGGCAATCGATACGTCAAAACATTGCTCAGAAGGATTGTACGTACGCATGTGATGTGTGGAGGTATATTGTCACCAGTGGCCTCAACGGGAATATCCTCGTATTTGCTGAAGTTGATCCCAGTATTTCCTGTTCCAAACAACTCCTCCTCCATTCTTTCATCCCTTGCTGTCGGGACCGTCCAATCCACTTCACCTCTTCCACCACCTCGGCTTCCTCCTCTGGCATCTCTTCCGCCACCGCCGCTGCCATTCTCGCTATCCTTCCATCTTCCACTATTGCCAGTGGGAGCCGCTCTGAAATTAACCATTCAAATTTGAAGATCGTTTCAGGAATTTGTGGACGTGATGTTTTAAGAATGCTCGGATTTTAATAAATCGATGTTATTTGCAAAAACATACCTGTTATCATTTCTGGATTCTTGCCAGCGGTCATTTCTAGGCTGCTGTTCCTGCCAGCGATCATTACCAGCTTCCCTGTTGTCATTATTTGGGTAGCGCTGATCTCGTCCACCGCTACTACCATTTTCCAGATTACCACCCCGGCGATTACGACCACCAAAGTTTCCAAAGTCAATATCACGACCCCCACGAGAATCCCCCCTGTATCCAGTGCCGCCGTCTCGACCTCCGGCTCCACCTCCTCTACCACGTTCACGATCTCTATCACCTCCCCTGTCTCTGTCACTGGGTTGTCTCGAATTGACAGATGATGAATTCTGATCACCACCTGATGGCGCAGGTCCTAGAAATAATATCACCTCTATTCTTAGAAACAAATATTCTTACGATACACAAAAAAAGACTGGTTCTAATACTATAATTTGAGAGCAGGGCAGAATTTGATTGATACAACTTCTTCGATGACTGTCAGGCCACTTGTATAAACTACTGTTACTTATACAGATATTAAAAATATAAATGAAACTCTATGACTTAGATTTTATGTTAGATTACTTGTTTATTCAGCTTGACACAATATACACTTGATTTCCAATACCGATACACATTACGTTAACGAGAACACAAACTGCAGTCATGAACTAACACCTAATCAAATTAAATAACCATGATTAGTAAAGCGCTTGTTCAATTAAAATATTGCAATATTCAAACTAGTACTTCAAAGTGGTATTTCTCCTTTGCATTGTGCAACAAAGTTATTCAAAATGAATGCCATTTTTCTATAATGCGACCATATGTATGACCTCATTTGTCTTAAAAACTATGCGTTGCGCAATATAATAAGCGCTGACTCATGGTCAAGACAAAAATAATATTTTCTAAAAGATTATAATTACAAAATTTTGGTAATTCAAAAAATTAGAGCTTTGCCAATTAATGTTAGCATAAGTTGAGCTACACAAATGTTGATATACTGACCTCCGGACTTATTACGGAGATGCGGTGGTACGTAGCGAGCCCCACTTGGTTGGCGGGAGCCCTGCAAGTCCAGACCAGCAAACTGCAAGAAATTCAACAAAAATTTAGAAACCTCTCAAGTAATGCACAAATTGAATGATTCAACTAAATCCCTAAAATCACTCCGCACGTGCTGAACTGTGAGGAACGATTGCATGAATGAATGATTGTTTGACGGATAAAGATATGAAGTATGATAAACTTTGTCCTAGTAGTGGGAATAGTGAGGAACTTGTCACCGACCAGCAGGGTAGTCTCATACATAAACGTAACTCACACACACACATAAATGCACACATGTAAATTCGTAGCTGATCATGAGCTTGAATCACTGGCGTAAAAAATTTTCTGTTTGTGAAAGAAATCAGAGATTGCAATTGGCTTGGGAAAAAATGATTTAAGAAGACATTGAGCAAGGGATTCGACCACATTGTAATTTGATTTGAGAACAAATCAGATACTGTTAAATTCTTGTAGTGGTGAATGGATAAAAAGTGTTACAAGTATATTAATAATTTTAAGTAATTCTCGATTTTGAATTTAATAAAGGACACAGGCAATTTTTCTGGGATTATTTCCGCGTAGCGAATGATGACGAAGGGGTGGGAATTCCAGTATCCCTTCTAGCATATTCGATCGACCTGCGAAAATCTGAACTCTGACGGCGATATATTCTGAGAAACGGTATCATTTTGTTGAATGCAACAAGCGTGGAAAAAGCTATGCCGTTCTAGGAATCTTTGGCCGCCATTACCCAGTAGGATGTCATGTAATTTTTGCAGAAAATTATGAGTCTATTTAATTGAACCGTCAGGTAACACGATTATTTATGAAACTGCCATAATTTCGGGGATGAATCGAAAAGGAAATTTGATATTTCAATAATTTAACATCCATTTATAATCTCTAACGTTATTATTAAAACAGCGGCTGAAAATTTCAGCATGGCTAATAGTCGTGCGCGTGTTTCAAGCTATAGAGCAGGGGGATCCTGAACAGAATGTGACAAATAGTTTAGAATATATATCATTTTATAATTACCTGCTGCTCTAGACCTGATCCATTTTGGTTGGCTGCATTACTCATATTACACCGTCTCGATACGTAGGTTGCGTAGCTCTCTCGTATAGACTCGTCTCAATCTATCAAAAACAATTTTTCTCGCTCAAAAGATACTCCAGCCAAGTTACACTGGCCGCCTGCCCTGACACAAAGGCCTGACTCCGCTTGACGTCGAAGCAAAAAAAAAAAATGTATATGTATATGGCTGCCGCTGCGGCGATCCGCAAAATGGCCACACCCGTGTTTCCGCTACACAAAAACTGTCAACGAATTTATGGCGCTAAATTAATTATCCAATAATTTTATCCCTTTCCCACTTCGCACGCACAATCTCGATGGGGTTTTTAATCACACACTGGGATTTTATCACTCGTTCCGCATTACGCGTGGCTAAAATTTTTAATCTACGGGCACGCACACAACCGCTTATGGGTAAATTCCCAAACGCCACTGGCGACACCTTGCTACTAAATTTTAGACGCCGCCGACACTGGCCGACACCACGAGGCGACGAGTGTCGAGCATGGCTGGTTCAGATTGTAAAAAAAATGTATATTTCACCTATGAATTCAATCTTTCCACGCTTAGATTTTAGGGACGAGCGGACCGCTCGTTAGTTGTGCTAATTTTCTTATGAAGGAAATTTTTTCATAATTCGTTTTGCTGTAGCAAAAGGTTATAAAATAATATCGGATGACTTTGACCTACGAAGATTTGTGGAAATTTTCCATCAATCTTATACATTGCACCGCAAGTCCGATTTGTAGCGGAGCAAAATTGGTTGAACTCCAGTCCAAGAATCCAACAGCCTAAATTTCAGCATAAACGTTCTAAAGACATCGGTAAATCCGAAAACATCGCATAACAATTTTGATGATTTTCATTTTTATTTCCATTTATCGTATAATTTACACCTGAATGACGAACAGCGTTTAGTCTAATCCTCCTTCTTGGTGTCGGTCTTTCCTCCTCTGATTCTACCGGTACGACGAGCAGCAATCAAACCGACCTTACGTCCAGCGCTGGTTCCTCGCTTGACAGTCGAAGCCTTACCAATATGCTGGTGATTACCACCACCGTGGGGATGTTCAACGGGGTTCATAGACACACCACGAACCTAGAAAAATAATAATAACGAACATTCGTAAACCGTTTTTAAAATCATAGCAATAATATTCTATTCATGGGAATTATCTCAGTCAAAGTTTGATCCACACAGTAGTATGATTCAGGTTTCAAATGTCATACCATCATTGAAATATCTATAAAGCAATGGATGCACATGCTTGACATGTTAAAAGATTTTTTCATAATTCTCACCTTAGGCCAGCAGTTCCTCTTAGCCTTGTACTTGTGATACGCGCGTCCAGCCTTGAGGATGGGTTTGTCAATACGACCACCACCAGCAACAATGCCGACCATGGCTCTGTTGTTGGAGGGCATAACTTTTTTTGCACCAGAAGGCAGCTTTACTCTGGTCTTTTTGGTGTCGGGATTGTGGGCAATGACGGTAGCGTAGTTGCCGGAGGCACGAGCTAGCCGGCCTCGGTCGCCAGTCTTCTCTTCCAAATTGCAGACGATCGTACCTTCAGGCATCGTGCCAACGGGCATAACATTGCCAATCTGGAGATTAGCTGCAGAAAAAGAAGTAGTTTAATGGGTAAAGTCGTTGATATTCAATAGACTTTTAGATAAGATTAGAAAATTGCTTCAGAAAGAGCCTCTAGATGTCACTCCTCAAGAATCTTAGGAAGTAGGTATTCTAGAATTCATCATATCAGATATTTTGTGAAGATTCGTTTACTACTGACTTTCACAAGAAGTTGAGGAAAATTGGGAATGTATAAATTTTATAAACATACCCTTCTTTCCACAGTACAAAAACTGGCCAGTGTACATGCCCTCGGGAGCAATGAAAAGTTCCTTGCGTGTCTTGAATTTGTACGGATCACGGAAGTGTACTACGGCAAGTGGGGCACCACGACCAGGGTCGTGGATGATATCCTATGAAAACATCAAAGGAATACATCAAATAACTTTCCAAATTTCAAGCACACCAGTGATCTTATCCAATCATTAACTTCAGAAAGAGCCTCTAGTATGATCAACTTCATTAACAATCAGTTGTAGGATTACTAGAAATCATCATGTACGAAAAAAGATAGATGAAACTTCTTCAATGAAGCCTGATGTTGTTGCACAGCCATCGCCAGTAACATAAACAGGGTTATAACCTCAAAGGGATTGTTTTGCAGTCTCAAAGGGCCAGAAAATCGAACAAATTCAAACGTCGCCATAATTCGTAGTAGGAAGATTTATAGTTACATACCTTAACGACACCCTTAATGTATCCATGACGTTCGGAATAATCGAGTGAACGAAGTTTTGGAGCTCCCTTTCTCCTTTTGGTATGAGAGCGGAAAACAGACCCAGCTCCCTTACGCTGAGCGCGAATTACACGACCCATGGCTCAAAATCTGTGAACACGAAAAATCACAACTGAAATAATTCACACACATTAAATACACCTCATGAACAAATCGTTGGCGTCTGGCACGTCAAAACGATCGTTATGTATGGGGCACGAGGAAATCGTATGTCGACATCCTTAACCTAGAGTCGACAAATTTGAGCATATAATGAATTTATTGAGTATAAATATGAATTGATCAAACTTATGGATCTTTTAATGAAGGTTTTGAACTAGTCTAGTCATTAGATTGACATTAATTATCATAGATATTTAAGGATTTCACAAGCACTGAGAACGAAGAACACGTACCAATGGAGCCAGCGGCAAACAGAGGAAGTCATAGGTGACGTCGACCTGAACAAGAAAACAAACGATGTGGCGTTGATCGCGGTGTTTCGATTAATCGATTGGTGTTGCGGCATTCTACCGCGCCAATATTCGAACCATTGGACCGTAATCTATTTTTTCGCTGATAAAACTTGCCTAAAAGAAAAGAGAAGAAACCCTGAGAAACTTAACAGCATATTCAGTAGAGCTGATAAGTTTAAAAATCAGTCGCTATCGATCCCTTTAACTTTTACATTTATTCCAAGTTTGAATAGGTCTCAAGTATTTTTAGAGCGGTTCTGAGGATAAAATTCGTTGACATAGACACGAAACCACTTGTGGTCATTCGTGAAATAATATTGAAAGATATTCAAAGTAAAATTTCTCTGCGAAGACCATGGAAGTCGATAACAGCTATTCACCCACAATTTCTATCGACTTTAATGGAATTAGATCTTTTCCAGGGAATGTCCGCATCGCATTTTTCAACCCAAATATTTCCAAAACTGTTCCAACGACTAAACATTTCCATCCTTATGTAATCTCACATATTTTTAACACTCCCACGTACGAAGCTACATAATCTGCGTTACCTTAGACGTCTACACCACGTTCATAATTTGTGTTTTGTACTTTGCGCCCGCTTCGCATTATACTTAATTATAGATATATCTACCTAAATACGTAGTATAAAAGCGTAATTGTATTTGGTACAAATAAATCGCGTTAGCACGGTCTACAAGATCCAAAATAATTATCGAGTAATTATAATACCTTGTACATACATATACCTATACCCACATTTATGTTGATAATATTCGTACCTATATGTTGAGCACATGTATACCTATGTAAAATGGCGTGTAGTATGTCATATATTACGACGTAGGTATGTATATAACGCCGATCATCCAAGGAGGACCGGTTACAAAAACAATTTCTTACATACGGCGTTACTTTTTGTCCGAAAAGATCACGTTAGGTTAACACATTTAATTGCACCGTTCATATGCTTTATATTCATACGCACACTTTATAGTAAAACTCAGATATAATGAGTGTATGGTACATATTAAGGAATTATAATGAGATACGACCCCGATAATGACGTAAATCGAAACTAAAAAGATCAACTTAGATATCTCGTGGTAATTTTTTTCGTTTTCTTTTTCCTTTTTTTTTTATTCTTTGCTTTTTTAACTCATAATTCCGGTATAACAAGCTTCCTCCAAGTAGGTAATATACATAAACCTATATACGTACAGTGAAAAAGATCGCATAGTACGTACATATAGTAATTATACAATAAAACAAACGAATTATTGTCTCATCGTCAGTCGATTCAAAATTTAGATCGGACTTCGTAACGATTTTTGTTTAATAATTTTTTTCCTTCATTTTTTCGTCGCAATATCAGGTGCACATAAATTTAGCGTTTATCGCTCGATTCGAAATTTAACTTGAACGAACTCAAAAACCGTTTCATTCCCCATAATTGAAAGGGTTTCAACTTCCTTTATATAGTATAACGGTTTCTACGATGTAAAAAGGAAAACGAAGAAAAGAAAACAACAACAAGCAAAAACTAACGCGTAAAAAGGAAGAAAAGATTGTGATCTTCGAGTGACACGATCATGATCAGTGACAACCTGCTTGATGTGAAGTAACTTGCAACAGCATGCTACAGACATTCTTTCTCCTAATCGAAACGCTTTTTTTTCAAATCCGTCTTTACTTGGAGCTCTTTATAGGTTCACTCTTATACTGGTAGGTATATGGGATCTAGTTTTCTACAATCAAACATAGAAAGATGGCAGAAACATGGAGCGGTGAAACGAGTCGTAGGTTAGCGTGTCTATTTACCTGCACTTCATACCAAAATTCTCACTCTCTTTACAAAGATTTTTTTCATCATTATCTTATTATCATTATTCCTTTCCTATCGACATTCAACGAGCGTTGTTTGAGAAGTAGATGTATAGTATACGATTTTTTTCTTTTTTTTTTCTGATTCTCTTATTAATCTGCATCGTCTGAGAGATGAATTTTTCCGACGAATTAATCTTTCTGGCCTTAATTACTTTATTAATTACATAAGTTGAATAAAAAATATCGCTGGTACGGTAGAATTTGTGAAATTAATTAATTGACAAAAAATATGAATTAAAAAAAAATAAACAAAATGAATAAGTAAATAAGGGGAAGAGGATTATCGCACTCTCGTAAATTACACCTTCGCATTGCAGATTTTGATTTATAAATAAAATGCGAAACTAACGTGAGATGGCGTAACAGTACGCGCAATTTAAATGTTTAAAACACATTCAAAGTTGTATAATTCAGAGATTCAAACCATTCAAAGAGGCTTTACTGACTGACTGACTGACATACCTATGCATTATACATATAGGTATATACCGGCGTGTGTGCTGATACAGTACATAGCTATTCTATCGCATGGATGTCACGCAATGCGATTGACCTCGATTTCAAATGGAATTATGTAATTTTGCACTGCATTTATATAGAGGAATGAAACTCCCGTTCATTGCTCATGGCTCCGCCTTACGTTGGAATACACGCATTCATACATACGATTTATTTATCTCGTTTCAATAAAAACTCAATTCCCATTTATAGTTGAAACCAACAATTCATCTTCAAAATATTTAACTCGTCACAAACAACGTTATATATTTGTTATCTCAAATGTATAACCGTCTGCTATATTCGCATCCTCTTAATTATTGTTTTTAGAAAAAATTATAACAGATAATTAGAAGAAAAAAAAAAAACTACTGCTAAAAATTGTTATTTACGTATAGAACTAAAAATACTATTCTCACTTTGTCAGTGTATTTCAATCATTTGAAAAACAAGAAAAAAAAGAAATAAAAAAAACCATATGAGGATAGAAATCATCAGAAATTCCCCGAGATCAAATAGCAATGTAATTTTACTGCTGTGCAGTGCACAGGGTCGCATCGCGACGATTATGGATAACGAAAAAATAATAGGTAATTACAAATTGTTTCAACGGCACTGCGCGACTCCGTGCACGCGTATACATATATATATGTATACGTATAATTGTTAATGGCATTCCTTCTTCTATATACCCTTTAATTCTGAACTCGCAAAAGTAACGTAGGTTTATACCTGTATATAATATACAATAAAACATTTATATAAAACGTTGTAATACCTGGTTATAAGATCAAATCATTGTTATTTCTTTTTCATCGCATTAATAATTAGTATTGTTCTTTTTTCTCTTCCTATTCTAGCTTCTACGTAATCTTCGTTCTTCGTTGTAATAACAATGCCATCTTCGCGTATAGATTTTTACCAATTTCATAACAATTGGAGAATATTCATGTACGTATGCGAGTACATAGGTATGCGAGTACTTATGTCTGGCCAGTTTTTAACGAGTTCTGTGAATATTTAGTGATAAAAATAATAGTATAACTATACATACATATAGTAAAAAATAATTCAATCGATAAATCATTTGTATAAAATTTTATTTTCATACCTTCATTAGGTGTATTCAACTTCGAAGAGATTTGCATGAGTTTTTTTTTTACGTAATACTAATAAAGATTATTACAGCTATTATAACGATCATCATTCCACATCCCGCGTTATTCTGCACGAGACTGAAACAAATTCTGACGATAATATTTTTGTGACGCAACGACATGTACGTAAAACATACATACATATATGTATGTAATATACACAGATTTATATCAAAGTTTTTAGTGAACTGTCTGCTGATAGAAATCAGAGGGATAAGTAAAAAAAAAGAAAAAACCGAAGAATAATATATGAAAACAAAAAATAAAACAACTAACAATAAGAATGATAAATTCGTAATGTTAATTTCTTATTTGTTCCTCGATTTCTACGAACTTCAAATTCGGAAGCCAATTTTGTATCGTCTACAACATACATACATATATGTATGTAATATACACAGATTTATATCAAAGTTTTTAGTGAACTGTCTGCTGATAGAAATCAGAGGGATAAGTAAAAAAAAAGAAAAAACCGAAGAATAATATATGAAAACAAAAAATAAAACAACTAACAATAAGAATGATAAATTCGTAATGTTAATTTCTTATTTGTTCCTCGATTTCTACGAACTTCAAATTCGGAAGCCAATTTTGTATCGTCTACAAAAATAATTAATGGAAAAAAAAAAGAATGAAGAAGAAGAAATACGTTCGTGCAGACTATACTTTTTGAAGTTTTATTTTTCAGATTTGTGGTCTTTCGTGTCATAATAAATAGAATAAAAATTCAAATTCAAACTGCAGACATTAACTAATTATTATCATTTTTGGTGGTACAGACACGAGAAGAAGAAAAAAATTATTTTCAAGTAAGGAATATTATTTCTGATTAAATATAGTTGTTTATAAACATCATTGCAGATTACTGCAGAATGACATTTGAAATTTTTAATAATAAATTGCCAAAATTCGTACAAATTGCATTGATGATAATATATGATTGTTATAAATCGAATCAAGAATAACGTTGTCTGTTCTCCCAGTTTTAATGAAAGCGCGACATTAGGAGTCATTCCCTGCGACCGGTACCATAATAATTTTCACAATGATTTCCATAATCTTAACGCAACGAAAATCCATGTACGCGTTATAAACTATATAGGTATATATACATGTACATACGTATGTGTTGTTTCCACCTACGCTTACTTTCCGTCTCCTGTTTTATGCTCGTAATCATCAGCATCGTCGTCGTCATGATCTTGATCGTCTTAGACAGTTCCCCATAACATCTCCATGTAACAAACAGTACTAACACTACTGCAAATATAATATCCCTTCCATCGGTACATAAAACGTAGGATTTTTAATAAACATATATATCTATATCTAGTCGTCGTTGGTCTCTTTCTCTTATTCAGTAGAGACCTCCTCCCCACTACCATAAAATCCGGTGTCCAGTTATGTTGCTGTGGCGAGTATACACTCGGTGTTGAACAGCTCGAGCAAGTTTTGCTTGGCTGTTAGCTCTGCCACGCTCTACTCGTTGCCCGTAATAATGATACCCTGAAGTTTTTCAAAGTTAATATAATTTTCTTTATATCAACATTTTTTTTATAACGCACATTTCGGTTATACAAATATATGTTCATATAAAACGTTGATCAAAACCAGTACGAGATAGTATTAAAAAGAAATAAATAAATAAAATAAAAAGCATACCGCGTCGGGAGAACGGATAGAGTGTAATATAGATACCTTATAAAATACCTTATAAAGTAAATATACTATTTAATTTTTATTCTATTTTTTTTTTTTCATACCGCAGAATTTGAAACTGTGCAGAATAATTTTTGTGTGGTGAACGGTGTAGTTGTTTTAAATTTAAAGAAATAAACAAATAAACCATGAATTCAGTCAAGCGGTAGAAATGACACCGATATAGGTAAAGAAAAAAGATAGAAGAACAAGTGCAAAATGTTTTAAATAAACTTGTGATGAGAAGAAATCTTATTTGAGGTCATCATTGCGTGTTTCTTTGTAATAGTTTTTTCTTGCTTCAACATCAAACTCTGATTTTTATACCTGCAGTCCATATGCATCAAGGAGGAAACGAATGAGGAATTAAAGATCGCATGTGATCCATCCAGGCGACTGAGATGTTCTTCATTTTTACATCGATCTTGTTGCTTATAATTCCTCATTGCAAATAAAAGGTAAATGGTTTGAATATATATATTTGTAGAAATTCGTAGCATTGGTCAAGGTGAAAAATGAATTTTTGCACCTGCAGGAATAACAGGATATATACATTCTTTTGTTTCGTTCATTCTTTTGCGATTAGGTATATTTATTTTAACCTGAAGTTTATAACATAAATTGACTGCCGTTATTTGAATCCGATTAAAAATTTTACCTGAAACAAAAGAAACGCTGCATTACTTTCAGATATAGTAAAATTTTTTGATAAAAGACTACGAATAAGTCTACACCTCTTTCTTTTTTTTTTTAAACTATGCTTCTCATTCTTATTCTTATTCTTCTTCTTCTTCCTTCTTCTCCTCTTCTTAGTTGTTATAATAAGGTGCGCTGCAACTTCGCGGCGCGGCGGTCAGTGCGAAGGAGGTGAAATGTAGAGTCCGGGGCAGAGAGGGAGAGAAAGAGGAAAAGGGGGAGGGGCGCACCTGCCATATTGAATCGCTTCCATGGGCCCCTGGGCAACGGGAGGTCCGTAAGCAGGGGCGAATTCGATACCTTGGACGCCCTAGGCCTATGGAAGATTGCCGGCCCCCTATTACCTGCAAAGCATGAAAAATTGCTCGGGCCTACTCGGCCCATAGGGAAATACGCCCCTGTCCCTAAGAAGGCCCAACCGAACGGTGCCCCTACCGTGTGTATCGAACTTATACTTGTAACTTGCGCCTGGTTTCATTCCTTCCTTCCTTTCTTTTACTTGGAGTTTCTCGAATTTCCATTCGCCGTGTGTAAAAATTGGGACCGTCTAGAATGAGAAGTTATACGGTACACTCTGAGATCCTCATACTGAAACAAACAAAAAAATGTCATAATTAGCAACTGATTGTTTAAACTTCCGGTTACATTTTGGGCCCCTAAATTTTCTAGAGAATTAGTTGAACTTCATTTCATACGATACGGAACATTTATAAGCTACCAAACATATTTCACACTGTAAAAAATAGGAGGTATACAAATTCGGAACTTAAGTTGCACAAATTTTAATGCATTACATATTACATGGCGATATATAATATTACCTATTATGCGA
Source organism: Athalia cordata (assembly GCA_963932425.1). Classification (NCBI taxonomy): domain Eukaryota; kingdom Metazoa; phylum Arthropoda; class Insecta; order Hymenoptera; family Athaliidae; genus Athalia; species Athalia cordata. The sequence continues at coordinate 8,364,464 of OZ010627.1, forward strand.
CGCTGATGGCGACAAATTTATTTCAAAGTACATGCTCCAGTTTTTTCTTGAAAAAATTAGAATACAGATACTGCAGTTTGACCGCAATAACAATATATACTCACAATAAAGAATTTGAAACGTAAGAACAAAAATTGACGATCAATCACATACCTATACATCGTTTTATACCGCTATAGCACAATTATATTCCGTGCACAAAAATTTAACGTGCAATATTTATTAATGTGTTATTTATTGTGTGGTCTGCACAAAAGTATGTGTCCTACTGACGCAAGCGCTTACTGCAGCAATAAATTCACAGATTGAAATCAAAATATGAATGACACAAAAACGAATATGCACAATAAACAAAATAAATAGATTGACCCGTATTGTAATCATAAAATTCCCAGTCGAGCCGTGCAATTCAATTATTACATTACCAATGGAAATCGTTTAAAAAGAAAAAGAAAATGAATTGAAAAAAGTTCTGAGTTCTCATTTTTTTTTTTTTTCTTTCTGTTAAGTCTTTTCGGGCACATTTTTAACGTTTCCACTGATGTACACGAAATAAGATGGCCTTCTAGAAACTTGAATCATCTCGTTTTCTTAATTACTTCTGCTTTACTTATGACTAAAAGCATATTATCATGTATACCTAATATACCTGTATACTAAAACTGATATAGAAAGTTTATTCTATTATTTTGTGTTAAAAACCGCCTAGCTCTAAGCGTTTTCCTACAGTTATATATATTATTTGGATCTCCGACGCTAATGAATTCAAAAATTCTCCACTATTTTATTTTATGAAGTAGCTCGATCACCTATACCGCTGAAATATGCAGACGAGTATCTGAGGTCAGCGGAGCTTAGCTATACATATGTATAAAAATATATACTACTCATATATACCTTGTGAGATAAATGTTATGTATGCATAGTATATTATCAATATTCCAATAAAAATATGTAGGTATATATTTAACACATTATATATAGGTATATATAATTTACCCAGAGGCATAAGACTCTACAGTTATATTTTTATTGTTTCTCAATTTAGGATCGAAAAACACAAAAATATATAATTTTCAACGAATTAGTTTTATACATATATGTACTGTAAAGATTTGATATTTTTCACGGAAAGTTTTGGTTCATGGTTTTATTATATAAATTCTCATTATACATACGTATAAATACGATGTACGTATGCATGATATGATACACATAATTTTTTTTCAAATATCACCAATTTATACATATGCACTGTACATTTAACTGTCCGTTAACATGTGATTAAGAAATAAAAAAAGAATTGATCAAGTATATATCGTCGATTTAAATAAAAAAACATTAAAAACCCGCAAGGTATCGAACTCTGGTTTTGATTAGGTTGGGTCAGATGATTTATTATTGCAAAATTGGTCGCGCTGCACCGATGACGATAATGACGACGACGACGACAACGACGACGACGATGATAATGATGAAAAACAAACGCGATTCGTTATCGATGATGCGCTAATTACCCATATTGTCATACGAAGTTCACTGCTCAATAATCACCAATCAGGTGCTAAATTATAAGAAGACAAAAAAAGGGGGGACAAAAAATTTGTCAAAAATAAAAAGGCTGAGGTTTAACTATATTGTTTACTCAGGTGCAGGTAATAATCTGATCGATAACGAATCTAATTTGCGATGAAAGCATAATGAAGAGCAAAATGATATGAATAAATTACAAAAATTGTGCAAACCATTAAAATTTATACTCGGCAATTTTTCATAATTAGATCATTTCTATGCGGACTACGTAATAAACGATTTTTATACAGATCGAAATATATATTACAGATATTGTGTATGTATATACGATCGAGCCATTTGAATTGAAAATTGATTTGCAACTGACACGTATATGCAGATATAGTTATATTTGAAGAATCCATGCAGCATCAGCATTAATTAAAAGTGACGTAAATTTCCAAGACTCTTTGTATACAAATTTAATTATAACTATTATCACATGAAAGTATATGCCTCTGTATATATATACTTGAAAGTAAGTATGATCAGGTGCACCGTATACATACGTACGGTATACATAATTACGTACATGTATGTAATATGTTCACGCAATAAAATAAATAGAAAGATAGAAAGAAATGTAAAAGACGAAAAAAGAAAGAAAAAATCAAATTCAAAATGGCGACGAGTATAACGCGACTATGAAAACAAGTATCCTTCTTCATCTTTGTAATTCAATTCCAGATGATTTCAACGGATGTTATGTACCTATGTATAAATGATTATATTCGCGCGCGTAATATCATATAGGTATACCTATAAATGTATGCATAGCCCCGCGGCGTACAATATAATGTCATGTTTTTACGCCAATTTTTAAATGGAATTAATAATTAGTTATGCACATACACACATAGATCATGCTCATCATTTTCAGGTATAACGTAGCAGACGTGATATCGATATACATAAATAAAGTATAAGTCTTTATACGATGAACGCGATACACATTATGTGATCATTTCTGCACACGATGTAATACGGCATGTGCATGTCTATTTGTTTTACATATGTACATCATCCGTTTATTTGATTTTTTTCCTATACTTTCACATTTATTTGATCCTCTTTATTTTTCGTTTCTTCATAAATATTCATATACCTATAATATACAAAATTACACAGCTAGCTTTGAAAATTTTTTAAACGATGCATATTTGTGACGAGATTTTCATTTTGTTCAATTCTTTTTCTCGTTTTTTTTTTTGCTTCAAGTTTCATTCGATCAAAATACGCAATAAGCTAACAATAAGTATACGTATACAGTATAAAAGTGGCTATAGACCTCCTTGGGTAGGTACACACAATTACATTATTATATACCTATACGTATTCGCAATTACGTGAACCGGATATACCTACGTTCGAATCGCGTGAGTTATACAGATGAATATAATACACGATATTTAGACTCGTATTTAAAAAAAAAACAAAAAAAAACACAAACACAAATGAGAAAGAAGAAGCAAACCAAAAAGTAAAAAATAAAAAAAAGGTTAAAAGTTTAAATCTTCGATTATAAATATCCTGCATCTGCACCTTTCCTTTTATGCCATGAAGATTTTTTTTCTTTTATACCGCGAATTGGGATTGATGCACATCTTTTTACCCTCGTTTTTTTCTATTTACTTACAAATATATGTTACATTATCATATGTAATTATCCGTTCAGAATGTTAAATTGAGATACCGTATCTATTGCACATCCTTTATCCTATTGATTATATCAGATAGACAAATAGATAACGTATGGGGACTATAACGCAGGTTACAATATTAATATGTGTATATATATGATGTATACTTTATACATACATAGGTGTGTACACGTATGAATTTTTACCTATTGGATATAATAGCCCACTTAAAATCACTTTCAATTTATTTAACTATTTTTAAATTTTCATATTATAATATTCACCCTTCCTCACATGTATTTCACGTGCGCTATATCACGTGTATCATATTTTACCTACGATATATCAAACGACATTTGAATCGAAATTTTTAATTTCAATTATTTTTCTCTTTCTGATATAATTTAATCTTAATACACCAGCCATATATGATTTGCAATTAAGCTGCAGAAATAATGGCTACCTACATGATAATGGATTTTAAGTATTATATGTCTGTACGATAAATTTTTTTTCTCCAATATTTAACGCGATCCAAAAAAAAAGAATCATATCAAATGAATAAAGAAGAAATAAAAAACCACAAAAAACTGGGAGACATTTTCAATCTCGTGATTACCCAACAGTCAATTATAATTTAACAATTCTGATCAATTAATTAAATTGGAATTGACTGTCAGTTAATAACAAGATTAATTAATTAACTTCAGAATTAACAATGATATATATATATATATATATATAATTGGACATCGATGAATTATGTGATGGCTGTCTAAATATATATATTATTTATCAGCAAAAGATACTTTCAAATAATATGTACCTATATACGTATATATTTCCATAATAATATACGTATGTTACGTAATTTTCGTACTATTGTATGATTATAATCTACATCTGCATACAAAAGTCTTTAAAAATGATGATCAATTAAGACAAAAGGATATAGGATATAAATTTGTTCGTATAAATATTTGGAATTGATATTATTAGATAGCTATGAATTATATATTATTTTTTTTTTTCCGATCAGGAAATTTTGATCTCAAAAATCTTCTTATACGTTACGTTAAATGTGTACATGGCATTAGGAAATCGCAATGTATACGTTATGCAACTTAATAAAAATGAAAAAAAAAAGAAAATAAAAAAAATCGATGTGGTAAAAAACAGCTCCCTTGATTATTTCGTTTCGTCAATTGAATCAACTATTCGAGTATTCTTCGGTAATTTGTAAGGAATTAAATATATATGTATAGAGTACCTATACAACAGTATATACCATCATCCGTCATTTCTATTTACATATAAATACGCAGGTATATGAAATTTGAATTCATCTCACACGATAAATTAACGATCCGCATGTCGATCGTTGAAGATGTTTCGACATCTTCTGTGGCGCAAAAAAAGAAAACTAATTGAGAAGAACAAAAATGCGTCTAAACTTTGCTTTCAAAAATTCTTTGGTATTATGATAAGGAGTAGAAATATAAATAAATTGTAAATAATAATTCGCTTTCTTCCATCAAGAGCTTATAACTATTTCAGATAATATTGCTACGGGATGAGTTGAAAAAACGGGTTCAAAAAATTCAAAGAAAGACAAATTTTTTTTCTTCAATTTTGGTCGCGTTGAATATCCAATGACACGTAGGTACGATGGAACGCTGTCACGAAATTCATATTATAATGTAAACGTTAAAAATATCAAATTATTTACATACAATTTGCATCGCGCGAATTTTTGTCACCTCGTCATTATATGTATATCTATACTAACATAGGTAATAGCCTGCGCATTTTCATTTTTGCAATTTATCTTCATATCATTTTTCGTTTTCTTTCCCCGTATTTCTGCTTTTTTATTTTGTTTCTTTCCCTCTTGTTTTACTAAAAAAAAAAAAAATGGAAGAATAATTAGAAATTTTTGCTCGCATATAATGCGGTATAAATTCTATAAAAGAATTATATTATAAGTTCCAAAGGATAATTAGGTAGGTTCTTAAAAAGAAGTGAAGGTGACCTCGTTGCAGGTGCGACCGAACTCTGGTATGAGTAATGGAATAAGGAAAAGAAAAAATTTAAATAAAAAAACGAATGATAATGATGACAATGTTGAAAAAAAAAGCTATACTCTATTCTTATTCACCGATGCCGAAAATCTTTTAACAATTCCTCAATAACTGCAAAATTTATTGACTTTTCTTGACTCACGAAATTTAGATTTTTTCGGTATCCAAGATGTCCGGTATGTAATTTTCATGGTATCATTTGAAGAAAGAAAAAGGAAAAACAAAATGGTGGTCATCTAATCGACATAATATTGTACAGTAATTTGAAATTCCATAGAGATATATTCTGTTTCGTTCGCCTCGTTCGAGTGCATTCTAAAAATTCTCATCACCGTTTCATCACGATCTAGGCATCTCAGATCTCGGTCTATGTGAATCTTGAAATAGTGAATCACATATAGTTGATTCATAATGGTAATAATAATTATTATTATTATAGTTCTGGCAATTTTCATTTCCTTGGAACGATTTCCTGCTGGTTATATACGTATACATAACATCTTGAAACTAGATATATAGAACAATATAGTATACACACATGTATATATTTACTGTACATATATACTGTGGGTATATATGTATTTATATAATATGTGTTAACAGTGGTGAAGCAGGGCATGAGCTCTTAGCCGGTCAGAAGACCTTGTCAATTTGCAGGGTCAATTTCATCAGGAGGGGTCGGTTCATAACTACTTTACTGTTTAGACTTGCGTTTTACTGCAGCACGGGCCTAGCCTATCGCACGTTTTCTTTCTGTTTCCGCATAATCTAACGATCGCTCCCACCTTCTTTTTTCCTCTTTTCTCATTTTTACGACATAAATCATAAATATGATTGTTCTTAAAATTATAAAGTATAAATGCTGCGCTCGATTCTAATTGGATAGGTATACGTAGATAAAAACAAAATGGTGGACATTTTCATACACGTGATCGTAGCGTTTTGGTGAGATATACAATTAATTAAATTAAGGAAAAAAGGATTTGAATTAATTTCATTCGAATAAATTAAAATTAATTAATTAATTAAATCACGAAAGTTAAAAATTTTAGTCTCTTCTTTTTTCTTCATATTGTCATCGTATACAATTCAAAGCGATGATTTTAATAGAAATAATGATAACTTAAAATACGTGTTGAACGTGCGAATTATATACGTGACGAATGAGAGCAAATAAAGATTTATAAACGATCTGTACAAATCCGCAAATATATATACATATACATAAAAGTATACGTGATTGGTAATACTATATAATACATAGCATGTGTAAACGGAATTCGCATGCGGGGCGATTGAATTAAATACAAAAAAAAGAAAAAAAAACTTTGAAAAAAGGGAGATAAAATAAAGAAAAAAAATTCAACCGCATCGGTGCGGAACTGATTTTTAATAATCGGTCGAAATAGCTAATAAGATTTTTCAGAAACCTCAAAACGATGAATATACACATATTACACACTAAAAATATTCGAATATTCATAAAATTCAAAATTAAAGTTAACGAAAAAAAGAGGTGATTGATTTTTTTACCGAAACAAAATGTCAGCCAAATGAAGAGAGAGAAAAGAATAATGAAAGAACAAAATGGCGACAGAGAAATATTATACCTCATACTCGACATCGGGTCAAATTGGCAAGGAATCTTGCGCACATATGTAATCATAATTATATATGTTCATACCCAGTGTACATATACATAGGTATATATGTATAATATCGCGAATAAAATCCAAGTGTGAACGCAGAGTTTAAAACAGATTAAACACATACACATGCAGTATATAATATGTAATTATGTATATATACCTAAGGTAATAATTATCAAACTTAAATAGATATAACGTGAAGTACTTATATACATACCATACATATGTATATATATAATATGGAGGTTAGATTAGGTTATATTAAATAATTAATGCGCGTAAATTAACGCGCTGATTATAAAAATAATGTATAGGTATAATATGTGTGGTTGTAACAATAATTACTGTAATATCCAAATTACACTCGGCTCGCCCCATGATGAATAAAAATCAAAATTAATAAAAGAAACGGCATATAATAAAAGGTGAAAGAAAATACCGAAATGTGATGACAATTTTTAAAAATCTTTCAAGATTTTGATTTTTTTTTTCTCTCTTTTTCTTTGTATCCTCAGAAATTGAGATGTTTCAAGATTCTGAAAATCTGAAATTTCTCTTCCTCCTTCACTTTCTTTTTTAGTTTTGTAGATTCCATTGACGACTGCATATTCGAATATCATTCATGAATTTTTATAAAATTACACAAGTACGCGTACCATCTTCTTGTTTTAATTTTCATTTATTAAAAAAAAAAAAACGTGTCCTAAAATGGAGAGACTTCCAATAAATTTGAAATTTTTTCTACTTCTACTTCTTTTGTCGTACTATAAACTTACCAATATATTGTCATGATCAGGTAGGAGTTGGTATAGCGTTCTATAGTCCACAGGTGCCACGGCGCTAGGCGTCGCGACGGCTACCTCTAGCTTCCCTCCTCTGTTTTATACGTTTTATAGCGATCGGTTGGCTGCCTATGCGACGACGCAGCAGCAGCGGCGGCAGCGGTGGAGGAAGAAGAAGCGGCGGTGACGTTCTTTACGAAGTATTGAGAGGAGTTCGTTACTTCAGTTCTTCAGTTTCAGTACGCGTAGAATCGCGAGCGTACGACGACATTGGTTGCGTCTGAGATATAGAGACGATCCTATATAGTCAGACGAAAACAAATAGTTTTCATTATATATGTACAAATTTTATTCATCTAATTAATAATTATATGAAAAAACTAAATGAATTCAACGTGCGTCCCTATATACGATACATGAGCTCCAGTTTATCTTTTTATTTTTTTACGTCAAATAAAAAAAAAAGAACTGATAATCTTTTAAAACGAGGCATGATCTCAAGTTAAATATTTAAATTTTCGAATTTTGAAAGCATTATCATACGTATGTGTAAGTGTATAAAAAAAACTTTTAGCACTCTCGGGTGTATATACGGTATTTAAAAAAAGAATAAAAGAAAAAAAACCAATACCTTTAAACGGTATAACGTGTTAATAACTATATACGTTCATTAAATTTCGAAAAAATAAAAAATTTCGAATCGATTCATGTACATATATATATATGATCGATATATGTGTCTATATATGTGCACATTATTTACACTGCAGTCACGTGATATAATTTTCCCGGTGATAACTCTTTAAAAGAACTTATTTAAAGACCGTTACTAATTTATTACAAAAAAAAAAAAAAAACACTAAGAACAACCATATTATACAATAATAATAATAATAATAATTTTTGAATACCATATATAATATTATCACGCTTTCTCTGCAGAGCGCATATGTTTAAACATATATAATTTATTATATATAGATAAAAGTAATTAAATGAAATTTTAGTCACACGTATAATTTAAATTATATGTGCATTGAATTTATACATTTGGAGAATAAGAATATTTCATTTTTTTTGCCATTCCTTCACCGTGGTTAAAATAGAACGTGATTATCTGCAACTATAAATCCGATGGTCGTTCAACTGAAGGTAAATAAATTCAAACTATGAAATAATTAGTTAAAAAAAATTGTTACTTTTTTTTTTTCCCAATGAAAATTTCGAAAATCGTTCGAATATTTAAAATTCAAACATGATCTATAAATTAAAGCTATAGTTTGGATATACATATGTATACTGCTTCGAACAAAATATACATGTGTACGTGCAGTACGTAAGCATGTAATACATAAATTTGGAAAAGCAAAAAAAAAAAAAAGATTCAGAAAATTATATGATTTTATTTAATCTCCCCATAAATTGTTGTACTGCGTCCATGTTATATCGATAGGCCCGCGCTACGTATACTCCAATTAGTTGACTATGTGTTTCCAACGTTACCCAACTCCAAACTGAAGTACTACGTACGATATATTTGTAATCTAGCTAATTAATTTTCATCATCTTTAATAATTCAATAAATAAAATAATTTACATATATGTATGTACTGTACACACATATACTATACATATTTTTTTATAGCAATGGAACGCGTAGTTGGAAAACACACCTTGTCAAACTTGATATCTGCGCAAAACGATACAGTTTTCCTTAAACCACATTTTTATACATTTTTTTTTTTTCTTTCTTTCTTTTAATTCGTTAAACTAATTAAAACAATTCTAATCGGTGGTGATAAGCAGTCTACATATATGATGTTATTATTACCCACTATATTATTACGGAGCGAACGAGAAAACTTTTAATTTTTTTTAAATCTATTCACGAATTAGATTGAAAAAAAAAAAAAAAAAAATAGCAAATGCCGAGGTCATTAACTAATAAGTATATAATTTTTTTCTTCAATCTTCTGCATACATGGTGCACCTTTCGGTAACCACATTCCTTGATATCTGATGTCCGCATTACGACTTGGAACTTAAGAATATTATATTAAGAGAAGTTTGGTTGGTCTCCTCATAATCTCATCTTCAAATACTACGTTTCTATAAAATAGTTAATACATACCCCAGCGTCGTTTTTCCTGTTTTACGGCTTTCACTCATAATACCTGCAGCAAACCATAAGCGAATAATAATTAATTCATCATCTATATGAGTACGAATAACAAACACCTCGCGGTATAGCGGCAGCAAACTCGATGATTGAAAATCAATATAATAAATAATTATAATATAATTAATTAACATAATTTCTACCGTACCATTATACCTATATATATTTGTTCGTCGATTTTATTATACGGCGACGATAACAATATTTAATCAATTCATTTGTATAATGGGGTGTATAGTTAATTAGAAGTAAGAGGATGAAAAAAAAAAATGAAAAATAAAAAATTATCACGTGCAGCTTATAAAAAAGAAAAAGTAGAAAAAAAAACAGAAAAAAACAATTATGATGCGTTATCATATCACTGGAATATATATGTATATAGATATATGTGTGCTACATATATATATGTTCGTAATAGGAAAGTACACACACATACCTATAGGTATATTACAATGAACTAGGAGGAGATTCCCCATTTCCCGTTTCTTACGTGCGAAAAATCTCAACGAAAAAGACACGCTGTTATATACGGTGTACAACACTATGTACAGTGAACGTACACGATATAAAATTATAAGAAAAATAATCAGAGCGTCATAATCTTGCGTACGCGTCTGTGGAAGAGTGGTAAAATTGTGAATACCGCAATGTGAAGTACGTATTATAAAAAATTATTATTATTATATTAATATAAAAATCTTCACTGCACAACTTCGCATAGCGTATAATAAAGAATATGAATATGTTCCTTTTTTTTCTTCGTTTGAAAACGCTTCGATTAAGTTTCGCGAATATCCGGATCACTCAAATATTCTAATACATATAACACGAGGTCACAGGGTACTAAATATATCTATATATATATATTTTTTTTTTAACACGCCGATGAGGAACCTTCGTGAAAATAAATATATTCGGGGACATTCGTGTATAAATTTGGTCCCGTTGATATTTGTGCAATTTTTTTCTTTTGCCTTCAATTTCCGTTTTTATTATTTTTTTCTTCTTCTTTTTTCTAAACCAGATATCCGTCTTGTGACTTTGACATTTGTGATTATTACGAAACATTTTTGCGATATATATGAATATATATGTATATAACACACGTTATATGTAATTATATGTTATATGCATAATGCAAAATATTTTATGCATATTTATATATCTTTGTACATTATTATATATGTAGTATACATATAATTCTCCTAGACACGACCGCAACTTTTGCATAGAAATCTGCACGCCCCATATTTAAAAGCAAATAAATGCAAGAACACGTACGATAGATTTTAGCTTTCGAACTACCTCGCACATAAAATATATATACGTATATGTATACATGCCAATGGAATCTATACATATATATGTACATTGTACATATGTATATATCTATATGTTAACACTTCCGCAACGTTGCGATATAACGTACATTAAAAAGGCATATAGGTATTTTTATGTTTAGAAGAGCTGTGCAGCCGCCATTTTTTTTTTCTTAAATGACTTTTTCCCATTTTATTTATTTTTTTATCTCACGAACGCGTTCGTATCTTTATAATTGCATGTAAACTATTATTATGAACAAATGACATCTTCAACGTACAGTGAATTTCGTTCCGAATGAATTCAAAAATTAATAATTATAACGCGAGAAAATTATAGAATGCAGGAAAAATCTGACGTAGTTAAAAAATCTGACCAATAACGAGAAGAAAAATAATAATAATAATAATAATAGGTAATTGTGTTATAGTACACTCATCGAGATCACTGAATTCTTGGTATTAATTGTCATCAGCTGAATGTATGTGGAAGGCGAGTTGCCGCATATAATACAAGCCGCCTTTAAACACATTTTATCAGCTTTTATTTATTTATCTTTTTACTTAGATACTGATTGTTATTAATTTCATGATGTAATGATTATGATAATAATAATAATAATATATAAAGTACAAACCACCATGGTAAGTGCTTCTGAATCAGTATAGGTAATTATTGTGATTCATTGTAAACCATGTATACAAATGATATATATGACTAATCGCGGTATATATAAACATATATGTATACATCATATATATATGTATATTTTAAATACATATTATTATATTATACATGTATACCTATATGATGATAATCATAATTATTGCGGTGTGCAATCCGCCGTTAGTGCAGCAGCAATGTGTATCATATATATGTAGACATACGTATTACATACCTAATAAAATTTACCGTATAGTTAATACATAGCTTGTATGATAACTGAACATATATATCTTGGTGTACATGTATAAATGTATAATGTAATCGCCGTTACAATTCTGCATATAGCCGTGTAAACGAATTATTAATATTTTAATAATTTGATTATCTACTTATTTATGTGTTTGAATAGTCGTTGATCCCGCGACTCTATATATCCACATGATGAGCTTTTCGTGGTTTAAAGAAAAAGTAAAACACAAAAATAATCCCCAAACAACCGAAAAAAAACTAAAAAAAAAACTAAACCTCAACGTATCATATATCCCATACACGTTTATGCGTATGCAATAAGCTGTCTGCAAGCGCCCGCGCCTCCATTTTATTTTTTATGACTTTATTTTACTTTTTTTTTAACCGTGTTTCTATCTGCCTATATACACATGGGATACATACATGTGTTATAAACAATGAGACCCGAAACTAACCGGATTTAGTTTCGACTAGACCAGGTATGGCTTTTTATAGTAGATATTGTGGAGGGTTTCTCTCATGGGGTTTCCGGAATATACTATAAGCGCGTGTTTAAGGATGCACGTAAAGATAGAACAAAAAATGAAAGAAGAAGTTATATGAGGTATCTAAAATCAAAAAAGGACAAGAACTAGAGAAAATTAATAATCAATCGAAAAAATGAAAGAAAAAAAATCCCCATGATCGTGTCCTTTACTCTGACGGTGAAGAAAATTATGTTTGATGAAAAACATGAGCGTTAGATTTTGTTATAAAGTAAATTACGGAGATGAAGAAAAAAATTTTTTCTTTACTAAACATATGGCGATTTTTCTTTGTAGTTATTTTTGTGTTTTTTTTTTACCTAGTTAAAATTAGACCGATGGTAAAACTTTATCGCGTTAAATAATGCTAATCTAAACACGTATGAGACTAGAAGTTTCTTCACCGAGAAAGTTTCTTCATGCTATTATGTTTTTTTTTTCTATTTTTTTTTTTCTTCCTTCCGTATGAAATTGAATTCTTAAATCAAAGTTTATAGAAACATTTCTGCAATAGATAATTGAGATTATCAATTTGACGATTTATAAATTTATTTTTTTGCGTTTCTTTTTTTGCGAAATTTGTATCATTCGATCAGGAATTAATGGTTGTTGTTTTATTTTTTTCTCCGATATCATTAATTATATGAGACGAATATCTGAATAAAATTATGTATGTTGGCACAAAAAAAACTTGAATTGAAGAAAAAAGAAACTACAAAAAAAAAATCGAACTACTATTATACGTATGTACAACCATTGATACATATTTATATTTTTATACATCATTATTAATGGTACGAGAATAAAAAAAAAAAAAAGGAAAAATATATTTTTCTATTCCTATAATTATTATTGACGCCCAATCTATAAATCGATAACAGGCAAAATTGATTAAATATCTACAGATGATTCGCGAAGATGAATTGTGAATTTAAATTTTCACACCTAATAACCGAGAACCTTTCTAGTATAAGCGGTGATTGTGGTATTTTTTGTATAGTATAAATATTCCAAAGTCTGAGATCAAAAAAAGAAGGAAAAGAAAAAATTGTCTAAAAGCATTAAAAAGGAAAAGAAAAAATCCAGCGTTAATGGAATTTAAAAGAATCGATGATGCTATCTAGTGTATAGATCATTATTGGATTTATAGTTTTCTCACGTCTTCAAACAATATATTCTTCATAAACACCATAGAGCTTATACTATTTTCGTTTCACTTGTACCTATACGTACATCCGAATTATTCGTACCGCGTTATACGACGTAACTTGAAAAAATAAGATGGAAAAAAAAAGATGGCGTACCAAATGGTAAATCATATTGCGCACTTGAGGACGGCCGAAAGACCAAAACACTTGAAAATTTGTCGTAGGTATTTGAAACGAAGGAAAAAAAAAAAATACGCAGTGTAAATTGAACGAATCTTTTCAAACCGGAACATCCTGTACGCGATAAAAGGCTCGTACGCAATGTTATTTAAAAAAAATATTTATAAACACCGGAAATACTTACCAACAGTACAAAAAATTCGAAAAGTTGTGAAAAACGATACTATTATATTAAAATAAAGTGTATACTTCGATCTTTTTTTTTGTTCTTCATTTCCTCTATTTCTGTTTGTTGTAGTATTTTGTTTTTTCGTTTTTACAAATCGCGGTTATCAATCCTCATGCTGACAGATGTCATCAACATTATTATAATGTGAAGGTAAAACTGTTTTGCATGATGAATATCTATAGTACGTGTGTTCTTACAGTATACATGTCCTTACATGTATACATACGTGTATAGATAATACATATATATATGTACATAAGTTTACCTATACATATCTGCGTTGATAAACGCCTGGAATACTGATAGACGCCTAGTTTTAAAAGTTTGCGAAATTATTCTCAGTATTTTTTTCATTCAAATATAACGAGCCGAAAATTTTTATAACACTGCGGTGGCTACCTACTGTTGATTCAGAATTATTTTTGAGGAATAATCCACGTACCGAGTGTCCCTGTAAGTATTCAAAAGAACGAAAGGAAAGAGAATAGCATTTTTTTGGAACGTGATAAGAATGGAGAAAAAAAAGAAAAAAATCGTCGTCAAAATTGGCGAGTTAAAAAGAAAAATCATTCACGTACATGACGAATAGAGAGATCTTACATCTGATGGTCGGTCGGGTGTCCAACGATGGAAAAAATGGCAAAACCATGGTATATGTACCTACATGTTTGTTGGCTATGGTTGAAAACCACCACCATCGTTGCCACGCGGCCACAACTTCTCCAGCAGAACGTTAATGACTGGAGGAGGAATAGCTGGAGCTGGGCAGAAGAGGAGACGCTTCGCTCTTTCTATAGTCGCTAGACTCCACGGAGATGGCAATTACAGTGGCAAGATCCTAGATAAACAACTCCTGCCACCACCGGCTGAATATCCGCCGTGAGAACGACGGTGCTTTTGCCTCTTCTTCTTCTTCTTTTTATTTTCCTTTTCTTAATCCTTTTTTTTCTTCCACTTCTGTAACTACGTCAAGTTCCTCTTCCTTCCTCGTGAAGTTGTACACCTTCAACGCAGACTCTTAAATCGTCCACATTTAGACTCTGCGCTAAAAGGAGCTACGCTAATTGATGTGTCGTGAACACCTCGATCTGCACCAGAAAAATTGGAAGCTTCCGAAAACTTATTCCTTTCACGTAAAGAAACTTCCAAGTTTTTCCAAAACCTCAAACTGCATCTCCACGATAACCTCGTACCATGAAAGAAATAAAACAACAACAAAAAAATTCTTTCGTCCAATAATCTATCGGTTGAAATTTGATGGATAAAATCTGTGATAACTTTACATACACATTTACCATCAAATTGAAACCGTGATTTTGAATAATTCAGTTCTCTAAAAAGTAAATTTAATCACCTGGCGTATCAGGTCCAATAACCAGCTCATATTATATTAAGACATATTGATCTTGCGGTTGAAAATGGTGGTGATCTTTGACTTTCTCTTTAACGCAAATAGGTGATCTTTTCTGATCGTATTTTATCAATTATATGTATGTAGGTACCGAACACAACTGGGCCGTGGCTAACGTGCAATGCTAATGATAGTATTATAATATAGTCTACGTGATCCAGGGTTCTTTTTTCTTTTTTTCCTTCACTTATTCTTTTTCACTGTTTTCAATATACAACTATACTATCCTATCCCCTTTATTTTCTTTTGTATAAACTTATTTTTAACGATCGCACTATATAGTTACACGAAACCGCTACATGTATATATTTCTATTGCCAATCGATAGAGAGCGGATTTATATATGTAGATCGGATCACCGAAACTAATGGTGAAAAAAAAACACGTTATAAAAATATATCGGTCAATCTGTACAAGAATTTTCTATTCTTTTTTTTACTATTTTCTATAGTTTTTTGCTTCTTTTCGTTCTCTCTCTCTCTTTTCCCCATAGTATAATATGAAATCGTCACGGTATCAGACGTACCGGGAAAAAACTTGTGAAAAAAATTAAAAAAGAAAAAAAAAAAAAAAAATTATTGCTGCACTCGGCGTCTTTTCTTTTTCTTCTTTCTGTTTTCTTTTTTTATGCAGGAATATATTTTATATTATATACACCTATCTATAGTATATACGTGACAATTGCGGGGCGTTGACTCCGGATACTTTCGCCACTTTCGCATGTAGAGCAGCAGAGAGTACAACATATGTATAGTCATCAACTATGCATATATATAGTCAGTTTTAATGTCCTATGCAGATAATCCACATATAAGAGAAAAAAAAAAAGAAAAAAATGAACAGGTAGAAAAAAAATAGGAAGAAACCTATAAGGCCGTACGATATCATGCGATGAAAAAAATTTCCATATCTAGTGCTATCTCCCTATACACTGCGTTTTTACTAAATATATGAATATCTGCATATAACGAATAATCCATAATTAATTAATTTTTCATTTTACAACTTCAGTATAATAATTAGCTATACATATATAGGCTATATGTATGTAAAAGTATACGAGAGCACCTCTCATATATCTAGATAACTTTCTTCCTACGCTTAGCGATGTACATATATATAATGATAATTAGTGGCACGTTTTGCTGCGGTGTAAGTGGTATGAAAACTAAAAAAATAAAATAAACTAAAATCAAAAGAAACAAAAATAAAATAATAAATGAAAATAGAATACAATAAAACAATGAGCGAATATCTTTTGGCGTGACGATATAATGTACGGTATATATATGTATAGGTACATAACATAATAAAACGTGTGTAAATTTGAATAACGAGTGATATAAGTATAGACAAAAAAAAAATATCAATTCTTCGCTGCACGTTTTTTTTTCTTTTTTTTTTCTAATTACATATACGTATAGGTATATAGTAATTTTGAGTATATACGCACACGTTTAATCAGTGTACGCGAAAGAACGTACAACAATTTACAAGAATTACAGATAAAAAATGAAAGAGAAAAAAAAACGAACTATAAGATTGATCATGTGATCTACAGTACACATATTAAACAGATAGATATATATATATAAAGTTTATGTACAAACGTACATATGTTTAAAAATCAAGATAGAAATGATAAAAATCTTTCGTCTGTATATTATATGGAATATGAAATATATGTATTATATCAATGTTAGTTTAATGCGCGGTGATGACCTTGTTACACGGTATAATATCTATATATATATATATATTATAAAATTTCGTCAATCATTTACCCGAGAGAATATGGCGACCGAGACCTCGTCATTAAATCAAAAAATTTGCGTAATATCTTGCAAAAGGGGAATAAAAAAGAAAAAAGTAGAAACCGGTAAGGTGCATTTTATGTGACTGAGCAGGTGTATATGGATTTTTCGTGCCAAAAGATATGGTAACAGAAGATCGATCGATCTTTAGTTATTTATTTATTTATTTTTCTTCTCTTTTTTTCTTTCCACGATCAAAATGAGAGTAAAAATCGTGCAAATGTATCCACATATATAACGGTTCTTTACGCAAGTAATAATTTCTCGATATACCTTTCGATGTATATAAACATATGTATGCTATATACCTGTATCTTATATACTTTATGGTTTATGGAGTTTCATGTATACCGATCACGAAGATCCACGATTCTTCCATGTGTTCAACTTATAGTTCGCGGTCGTTCGATCGTTCGCGCGTGACGTTGTGGGCACGCAATATATAAGTCTCTATGTAGGTATCTATCCCACACGTATTTGATACATATAATGAAGAAATAGAATATAAATAAATAGGTCAGGTTTGCAGAGAAAAAGTAGGTGTAACGATATTAAACCAACATGGTCATAATGACGCATAAATGCATAAAACGAAAAAAAAGAGGTATACCTATATTCCCGTGTCAATTTTCTAATTGGATGATCAGTTACGAAGATTCTAAAAAAAAATCAACAAAATGTTTCTCGTTTCGTTTCGTTTATCAAATTGATTCCGTAACAAAAATATCCCACACGATTTTTATCCCAATAATTGATCGAATTTTTTTCCTTCTTCTTATCTTCTCCTTCTTTTTTTTCTCTTTTTAATTAAAAATTGAGTGCAAAATACGAACGTGATTTTACATGCGTTTTAAGAACACTTTATAAGATTCTTCGATGAATAAAAAAAATCTCTGCGAATGTATATAAGTAAATGAGTAATATTCTTGATTACGGTTGGGAAAATGGAATAAAATATATATCTCGGCGACAATCGCGGTCAACCACATTATATCAGCTGGCACGAAGATTTTTTAGATTGTTTTTTTCCATATATATTCAGAATAATCACACAATGCTTTCATTACGACATAAATTTCTATTAAAAAAGATTTATAATATTTACATGGAATTTACGAGGCATTTGAACTTATCATAATACTGCGCGCGTGTCAAGGATCGTGTAGATCTTTTTGTTTTATTTATTTATTAAGACTTGAATAAATGTTTTCGGATATCATTATAGTGCGCAGTATAGGTATATTAATTGCAAAAATTTGATAGATTTTTACGTAACGCATCGCGCGAGAAATTTCGTTTCTTTTAATTCAATTCCGGAAGACGATAAATATCACATAGATATATAAATATAATTACGTATATATGTACGTACATATATAGGTATTTATGTAGGTAGATTTATTTGCACTTGCAAGTTACGTGTCTCGTTGTCAGGCAACTAGCTCGTTAATATTTTATATAAGTCCTATGTACCGAGTACTCGTATGTACATTAAAGAATGATGCTCAAATTTTATGAGACACATATATACATGTATAGATATTAATAATTATCAACTGCCGCAGCAAGAAAACAAATATAAATGAATAAATAAAAAATTATAGTCACGTAAGAAAATCCATTGCACGAGAGCCGAGGGTCAATAAAATTTACCGATTGAAATCGATCGGGAAAAATAGCAAAATTTATACGGATATAATATTGCATATAATATATAGTAGAATAAAATGTACCCGCTCCCCGCTCTCTAGTTATATTCAAATAGGGCAACATAAACTCAGAACCGCCATTGGTTTCCGGTAGAAAACTTCATTCGCGTTGTATAAACCGTTTCCGTTTTATAAATGTGTGCGTAAAAGGAGTTTGATAAGAGTTGGATATACAAACAGTTTTCATTATATTTTATCATATTATAAGTTACTTAAGTTAAAACTTTATACACCATAAACCATATTAATTAAAATTTACTATTAAATTATATTGTTTCTTGCTTCATTTTTTCTTTTTTCGTTTAACGGAATTATAAATTTAAGCTACTTGTCGATAATATTTTTGAAAACATAAAATAAATAGTAATAATAATTTTGCAAACAATTCGAACGGCAAGAACAGAAAAGTCGTTGGTTTTTACTCATTTATACAATTGTGTAATGATCTGCACTGTATAATTGAAAATATTTAATTAATATTTTTGTTTCCATTTTGTTTCAGATTCACACTTATCGTGATTGTTATCTGTGGTCTCAACGGCAGCCGTGTATGGAATGAAAATTTGAATCCTGGGAAATTCTACCGCAGATACAAAGGATCAGAAAAATTATCCATAAATCACGGGGCTCATATATGCGAGGATCGAGGATAATTTTTTAATTGATAAATCGTTAATTAAAATAAATTGAGATCTGCTTAAGAGTATTTTGGAGAATTTATTTTCGGTTGTTTTCTTCAATTCATTTTGTGCGCGAAAACAAAATTATCATCGAAATGTTTCTTACCGATGATACGAATGAATAAGTGATCCATATGTGTGTTAAAATGTGAGATAATAATTGTTCGATTCATTAATTATCATCATGGATGAGGTGAGAGTCGTCAATAATTAATCAAAAAACCGACTGCAGCGAATCCAAAATTCCGAGAAACCGTCGAAAGAGGCAAAGAGAGAAAAAAAATTAACAAATTATCAAGTTTGTGAGGAAAGAAATTTTGAGAAAAAAAAGAAGCCAACTCTTATTCATACCGCGCATATATCGTGAGACAGAATAAGTAGGACGGAAAAAAGCAAAGTAAGAAGAAAAAAGAAAACGATCGATATAAGTGAAACATTGATCTCGTCATGAAAATGATAAGCGACGTCGTGGCTGCGGTACCAGTTGAAGATGGTTCACAATCATCGAGTACTTCAACGTCAGGATCATCGAATAGCACGAAAGAATTCAGAGAAAGAACATTGAGATCTTTAAAAAAGGGACTTGGAAAACTTTGGAGAAGACACAGAGGGAATGTTTCAATAACCGAATATGATCCAAGTTACAAAGTCGCCTATCTAGGCAACGTACTTACTGGATGGGCTAAAGGTGAGTTTCAATCAATTAATCAAAAATGTGCAATGATGTCAATTAATTATCCCGAAATTAATTTTTGTCTCTTTTTTTATGCACGATATTATGATCAGTAATTAATGTTATTAACGCCATTCGAATCACGTGCGTATAAATATAATACGTATTATAATTAAGCACGTATGTTATGTATACAGATATATAGTTCTTTGCCAATCGCAGAACCGGAAGTACGCACCAGACGTATGATCGTTAATTAAACCGCGCGCATGCAGTTATTTTGTCGAATGTCCAATTGTCGCTTTACATACCTACACATATATGTGCATAGCGGTACGTATGTATATACACCAGGTACATATGTAGATGTATACATAATGAAAGACGACGATCAAGAGTCGCTCTATATAATTGCAGATCGGCTGCACGTATACTTATCGCGTTAGTACAATATTGAAAAAAAAAAAAACGAAAGAACAAAACAAGATCTGGATAATTTATTCTATTATAGATTAGTTTACTATAACTATGAATAAATTTTATAATTCTAAAAGTATAAACGCGTTTGGAGAAATCGTGGAAATGAGGAATGCGCAGGTTGAAATATAAATTAGGTATATAACATATAATGTTATATTTTAACGTCGTATTTACCGCGGGTTTTATAGTATATAGTTATGTACACCTACATGATGATGATAGTAATAATAATAGCTCAAATCTGAATTCCTAAAATAAAATTAATTCCTATATTCACATGAAAAATTTAAATAGACTACGTGCGCGCGATTCCTGGGAACGTATCTTTATTATTATTATAATCGAAGAAGCTTATATGCGTTGATATTGTAGTGATAAAAACAAAAATAATTTTTCTTTTCTTTTTTTTTTTTAATGAACACGTATTTGCTCGATATACATACCCATATATTTTTCCAAATCGATCACAGCGTGTTCGATGAACATGAAATTTTGTTTTCTTTCGTTTTCTAGTGAAGATTCTAGGGACACACCTATGTGATCAATTTCGATCGCCAATGCGAAATCTTATAGAAATAATTAAACATGACGCACGTCGCGAATATTATGGTAATAATCTACATTTCATGCCTCATATAATAGATGTAATGATATACATGTCATAAAAACTTTAACATGTAAATCATCCGATTGAATATCTACAGAGAAAAAAAGGATCAAAAATAATATAAAAAATGTTTAATTAAAAACAAGAAAACAACGGTCAATAAACAAAAATATGGATGTGAAAAAAAAAATTTCAGTCAACATTATTATATACATATATGTTTCTAACTACGTCAGAAAACTAGAGGGGGGAAGGGGGGGATACATACATACCGCATATATGGGATAATATATTATACATATAGTTGTATCTAGTTACCTAAATATGCCAAATTATAGTAGCGAAATCCTTATATAGGTACATACCTTCTAATATATGATATAGTTGAATTAATTCTTCAAGATTTATATAATTCTTTCGGACAAATATGTTTTTTCATATACTTTATTAAGATTTTGTTGTAAGGAAGGAAAGTTTCTAATTCGCGCAAAATTCGTATATACTTATATACGTATCTACTTATACCATATATTATAATTGCTGTGTATATATGTATACCATATGTACGGTGTGTATATTCGTTGGTAACATGCGAATCTTGAATTACTTCTTTTTTTTTTTCTTTTTTCTGTCTACTTTTTCCTATTCTCAGATTATTATACGGTCGTATATGGTACTTTATAATCCCTGACATTCTTTGGTTTTTTGTTTTTTACCATAGTTTTAATTAGAGTTCAACTTCGAATATATGAGTAGATATTTTAACAAATGAATCCTGATCTTTGACTCATTCTTTTTTTTGCTTCTTTGTTCTTTATTTCATACGCGATATGTGAAATTAATACCTATTTTACGATCCAGAATAAGAATTTTTATTTTATCGACGATCATAATCTTATGTTCACTTTAATTTTTTTGTTGTTCTTTCTCTGTTATCCGAAGATATTACCTATAATCTCAAATGACGTATGACCGCGAGTGACCGGATATATGGTAAAAAAGATTATTATAAACTGGAAGTTGATTTTTAAACTTTTCTGGTTTCTCGCATTCCTATACGTTGATTTTTGATTTATATGGGTATGTATATATTTTCGGTAGCGTTACATTATACGTAGTTATCGTGTGTCCGTTAATTAAAAATTATTTTTTTTTCTTTTATCGTGCGCGAAACTGATAAACGTTGATGGTATGAAATGAAAAAATCAAATACTGCGAGGATATTCGTTAATTTTTAAGACAAGTTCAACAAAATTTTTGCGACAGACTATATATTACGCGGATATAACGCGATGACGATGACTATGACGATGAGATGATACCTTGATGATGTTGAGGAAGAGAATAACCGTTGAATTCTCGCATGCTGTTCGGTGCTGCTGCTGTTGCCGCACGTTGACCGGACATGGTCAAAGGCGTCGCCCCAGGGATCTCCTACTTTCTCTTGCGCATACCTTCACGACGTTTACTTTATATATTATATATACATACCGGTATATACCGTACAACAACCCGCTTCGTGTACGTATAGTATCGCCTGCTGCCAGTTCATGATGCTTCCGATAGCCTTCCCCGACAGTCTCGATCACGGAACACAAAAAGAAAAGAGAGAAAAAAAATTCAAATTTAAAGAAACAAAAAAAAAAAAGCAGATGTATAAAGAAAGAAGCAGCACTTACTTGCAGGTCACGCGAGAATATCCACGATTCTCAGAATCTACAGACACATACTTTGCATGCTTGCTTAGCGATTTTTCTGGTTTTTCCACAGATCCTTGCACAGTAAATTTAATAACTATAAAGTTTACGGTCAAAAAAAAAACGAGATAAAATAGGTATTAATTTTTATCGTTAATTTCGCGAACAACAATAAGAAGAATAGAAAGAAAAAAAAACTTATAGAAGAATCATAATTTGTAATATTTAAAAAAAATGATTTTACAGATCGCGAGGAACGCTCGTGCTGCAGACGAACCGCTACCAAAATGGTGTCTGCAGGAGCTAGTTCGCGCGTCAGAGACGATCGCGTGTGATTCGGTTATTTAATTTTTTATTTAACGATTCTCGGATCGCGATTGTATAAAATATATTTTATAGGCTTTAAGATAATTTTGCTTATAAAAAATGAAGAGGAGAGAAATGAGATAAGGATGAAAAACAAAATAGTTAGAAAACAAGAGAAAAGAATAAATTACATATATTGAATGAGACGCAGGGTTGAGTTTGTTGACGTATAATAATTCTTAAAAACTTGAACCCGCACGATCACGGACGGGAATCAACATCGGCATCGCTAACAGACGGTGTTTCCAAGTTCAAGGCGTACGTAATTTGTTCTAGTAATATATCGCTAACTTCCGACTACTATAACCCGCGTTCGCACCAGATGGAAGACCGCAGCAGACATCTACACTTTCTAACTTGATCGTTTAAAGTTTAGATGAACATATATAATAATAATAATAATAATATTTTGAATATATAACGTGTAAATATATGACATATACATATGTATGTAGAATTTTGACGCAAAAATATACCGAGATTATAAAACATATAGCTGCTACGGAATTTTTCAAATCTTTCTTTTTTTCTTCCATTAAAAGTTTTATAGGAATATAATCTAAAAATATATTTTTACAAGATTTGGAATAAAATTTGAGAAATAAAAAAATTATAATAAACTAACAACTAGCACGTATGTATATCATAGATATGATATACGATCCTTCAACCTCCGAAAATAAAATTAAAAAACAAACAAAACCAACATATTTTATGAATAATCCAAGTTAAAGACGCGCGTTCACCTTTTCTGGTTCCAAGCCCTCGATGATATTTCTGATTCTGATTTTTTTTTCTCGTTTTAAATGCATAAAATATAAACGTTTTATATATCATATTATACAAATATATACGATATACGTACATATGTATAATACGTATATATTATGTACTTAATATAAACCACCAAGTTCACGACCATATGTCGCTCTTTCTCACCCTGTATACTTACGTATACATATACATATAATACAAATTTTTAATATATAGTCACATCCGCTACGACGTCATAATATATACATCTATATTAGGTATATAAATATACATATTGTTACATGTATGGTCTCACATCTTCAACAGATTCGTTAATAATTCACTTTAGCGTCAATATCAAGCTCGAAGGTGCCAAGGTCCTCAGTGCAAATATTAAGCTATATATAGATGAGGTTAGCTAGGCGATATATGTATCTATATAGCTGTTATGATCGTTTTAAATCATCTCTGACAAAATTTTGAGCCTTCCCATGTTTTTTCTTTTATCTTTGAATATGATCACGTTTCAATTAAGTATAAAGAAATCATAGAAAGATTGACTATATAGTACATAGTAAAAGAAAAAAAAAGAGCAGATAAAGAAAGAAAATTTCCACAGCTCGATAAAATTTGTACCGAAATGAATAAGATTCGAAATTTTTATCTCTAATTTACATTCTGTCTTTTTGCTTTTTTTCATGCTTCGTCTGAAATCGTGTATACCTATAGTCTACTCCTTTTTTCTATTTATTTTGACCTTGGCTGCTCAAATTTCCTTGTCGATTGTTTCAATATGAATTATGATGATGATGACGATGATCTACACACCATGGAGATAATAATCTAGAGATCATTTTCTCTCGCGAAATTCCACAAAATTCCCCTCCCATTCGATGGCCGTTACATGTATATACCTAGACTATAATACCCCGAAGGCGTTCATCTTTTTATGAGATGCTAAAAAGTTGAACTATCGTCACAGTTTTTTCTTTTTTTTTTTTTACCATAATAATTTTTTTCTTTTTTTCTTTCGTTACCTCTGCCCCTTTATCAAAAACTACTAGTTATTTAATTTCGGTGAATAAAATACAATAATAAATAATAAATCTCCTACATGTTTGTAGAAAATTTTCCATTTGAAAACTAGTTATTATATTTGTGTACCTGCGGGTACAAAAATAACATGTATGTAGATATTATACAATGAATAAAAAAAAAAGAAAAAAATCAACAACAATAATGACATTGATTTAGATCAACGTTAAAAGAGAATAAAAAAAATGAAGGAATTTTATCAACATCATATATACATAGTATGTGTATAATATCGTAATTGGCGTCACGACTAGATTGTTAATTCGTAGAATAGATTTTTTTATTTTTTAGAAAAATTTTTCCCCGTCCATATGCATAACGAGATTTTTGTTAAGAACGATATCTAAACTAGTTCGCGGAATCATGTATACCTGTATATACGTATATTATCTGAATTCTAATGCACGCTATTAGGCAAAGTCAAAAATTTTCAAAAACTGAAAACAATATTATCTCCATTTGCATGTATAGATACACATACACATACATTTATCCAAACGCATGGCTCTAATTACCTAAATTCTTATTATTATAAAAGTTATTATTCAATTATTAAAGACGCTTTTTCGAATCCCCATTATAGATATCTATTTGTACATACTTTTAATTTTCATTAAACTCAGTACACATATTTATATTCATTATATTGTAACTCAGATTCCTTGTTAGCCGTAATAACAATAAGAATAAGAATATAAAATCCTTTAATCTCGGTGAGAAAATCTTTACAATTAATATAATATAATTAATATAAGTATTTTCAAAATTGACTGTAAAACGCTTTTCTGATGTATTTTGCGCGAGGAACACGAATACGTCGATTGAATCAAGCCAAGAATAAATTACATCGAGACATCCTGGATTTTTGACTTTTTCGAGCAATAAATTGGCTATAACTCGATCAATTTGATGGGTAGATTTATTTAGCTTGCAGATTCGGAATCCTGAGCTCAAAATACGTTAGAAAAGTGTTCTACGATCGATTTTAAAAATACTTCATTTTTGGCCCAAAAATCGACAAAAATCTAAGGTATACCCCTTTGGATTTTTTCAATTTTTGGGCCAAAAATGAAGTATTTTTAAAATCGATCGTAGGACACTTTTCTTACGTATTTTGACCTCAGGAACACGAATCCGTCAAATAAATTGAGCTAGAAATAAATCCCATCGAGATATCTTCATTTTTTCACTTTTCAGAGCGATAAATTGGCGATAACTCGATCAATTTTATAGATAGATCAATTTAACTTGCAGATTCGTGTTCCTGAGGTCAAAATACGTCAGAAAAGTGTCCTGCGATCAATTTAAAAAAATGTCGATTTTTGACCCCAAAATCGACAAAAATCTAAGGTATACCCCTTTGGATTTTTTCGATTTTTGGGCCAAAAATGAAGTATTTTTAAAATCGATTGTAGGACACTTTTCTTACGTATTTTGACCTCAGGAACACGAATCCGTCGATTAAATTAAGCTAGGAGTAAACCCCATCGAGAAATCCTTGATTTTCGACTTTTACAAGCAATAAATTGGTGATATTTCGATCATTTCGATATTATCTCCATTTGCATGTATAGATACACATACACATACATTTATCCAAACGCATGGCTCTAATTACCTAAATTCTTATTATTATAAAAGTTATTATTCAATTATTAAAGACGCTTTTTCGAATCCCCATTATAGATATCTATTTGTACATACTTTTAATTTTCATTAAACTCAGTACACATATTTATATTCATTATATTGTAACTCAGATTCCTTGTTAGCCGTAATAACAATAAGAATAAGAATATAAAATCCTTTAATCTCGGTGAGAAAATCTTTACAATTAATATAAGCCACCAGGCTGATCTCATTTGTAATGTTACAATATTTAGTATATATTCCGACGATTCTTTTTATTGTTAACATTACCATCATCATCATCATCATCATCATCATCATCATAATTGTTACTGTTATTATTATAATCATTATTTTTGTTATACTTGGCGTAATATAATCGATGTAGAAGTATCTGGAATAGAGTTGACTGCATGTCAACTCTGTTTTATAAGTATACCCATATAGCTGTTCATATGAGTTTTATATTTTATCGTTTCAAATTACTAGGTATATAAATTTGCTCGATTACACGTATACCTGTATAAGTTGACGTTGATTTTTCTTTTTTTTCTTTTTATTCTAACTTTATTTTTTGCGTATCCTACTACAGCTTATATACGTCATACAAAAATATATATACCTGGAAAGTTTTTTATATTCTTCTCCTTTTTTTCTATTTCATTTTATTTTATTTTGTATATGGTGTGTGTTTTTTTTGCTTTCATTCTTCCGACAACGGAAATATGATAGACATCTCCATACGTATCTGTATCTGCGAAATAAAAATCGGGTATCCACGCAACCGAAATACGACGCGAAATTCTTTTTTTTTTCTTTTCTTTCTTCTTCCTATTACGCATTTTATAATTTGTTTTCTGATATCAAATATATACTAACGGATATGAAATTTTAGAGTATTAAAATTTTGGTTGCTTTACGTTTTCTATAGGTACTAATAATTTTCCGAAGTGACGTAATATGCAGAATTTTTCGAATTATCATCATAATATATTATAACCGCGGCAGATGTCATTGTTCATCGTTATCATATTACGCTGTTATTTCGCTTCGTGTGCAACGAGACGCGTGCATGATGCAGAATTACATACGAAACAGACCACTGTGCCGCAGTTGCAGCATCGCAGCTTCTCTTTTTATTCCAATTTTCATTTTTCCTTCTTCCTTCTCATCTCTTTGTTTTTCTCATAGTTGGATAACCGCAGTATATGTACATATTACCCAATCAACTGTTATATTATTATACAGTGAAGTTGATAAATAGAAAAGTAGAGGTTTTTTTTTCTTCTTCTTGTTATTTTCATTTTTTTTGCTTTTATAAGGACGTTTTTGTCGTTGATGGATGTACACATACATGTAAATATACGTTTACATGTATTATGTCATTACCATGCGTGATGCTCACATGTTTTGTAATTATGCAATTGAATTCTTTTTCTTTATTTCCTCATTTTTTTTTTCTTCTCTCCGTCAATTTTTCAATTCAGGTATTATTTTATTATCATTATTATTATTATTGTTATTGTTAATATTATTTGCACTCGCGATGAAATATTTTACAAAATCGGTTACCTTTCTTATTGTTAGTTTTGTTTTTTTTCTGCTTTGGATATTGCAGAATACGAAAAAAAAAATAAATAAAAAAAAAGGAATTGATAACTATTAATTACGAAAAATGCAGAAAATCGTTATGGTAATAATATCGAAATATAAATGGTCAAAAGGATGTAATATTTACATACATATACATATCGTATGTATGATTTACATATGTATAATCTAATGCAACTTTCGTTAGAAGATTGATACATGATATTAAAGTTGATAGATTTCTAAACTTGGCCTCATTTTTATCACGAATATCAGGTGTTCGTGTCCATATATATACACATTTATATCGATATTGATCAGAAAATCCGGTGAATTACACTTGAGCATAATATTATAATAATGAATTTAATCGAAAAGTTTAATTCGTCCGGTCGTCCTTCACTTTTAAAGTTTCTCTCCACGATTCTCTCTCACTCTTTTTCTACCTACAGGTACGATAGGCATAAATAATATATATATAATAAATAATATATATATATCCTTTATAAATATCCCTACCAACGTATTCGCGATTATTGGACTCATATGCTTCTGCTGCTGTCTTATGAGAAATTATCGCTTGAATATTATTATTATTATTATCATCGTTATATCGTTATTATTACGGAATTATGCCCGAAGCGCGGTATAGTATAGTCGGTCAAAATATCAGCAATCTCTGAAAACGATGACCTCGGAATAATTATCGGCAAACGAAATGAAGTATATAATTTTTTTTTTTTGTCAAGTCGGAATCTAATCCGCGCACCTTGCGGCTTTACTTATTTTTTTTTTGTTTTTTCTTCTCTTTTAATTCGCGGAACTTGATCATCTCGACGTAATACGATCATCAATGAAATTTGAAGAGGTAGAAAAATTGTGACTTGTAATCACGAAATCTTGAATGAAAAAGAATAAAAGAAATCATACGGATATATCAGGGCACTGGTTCGTCCATATTTGCATTTTATATCCTAGCTCGAATTAATTATTTGCGTATGAAATAAAAATAGTTGGAAATTTTGAGATGAAAGTTATCTACAGATTTTCTCCATTTGATTATATAAATGAATTGCCGCCGCTAATTTTTACTTCGTGCAAGATATTATAATTAATTAATTAATTAATTAATTATACTTTGAATATTCCAGGTGACGGTTGTGTCGAAAAACCAGTAGCTACATTGTGGCGGAATTATGTTGGAAGTAGTCGACCCGATGTGTCAATGCGATTGACGGTCACTTGCGGAGGATTAACAGCGACAACTAGAGATCATGGATTGACAGAATATTGGGCACATAGAGTTACTTACTGCACAGCTCCGGTATCTCATCCTCGTTTAGTCGTATGGGTTTACAGACACGAAGGAAGACGACTTAGACCTGAACTCAGGTGCCACGCGGCACTCTGCTCGACCGAATCCACTGCTAGAAGACTTGCTTCCACCCTTAACGGTAGGCTCCAACAAGCATTGATGGAATTCAGGAGGGATAAAGTCTCCAGACAAAATGCCAGGTGAATATCTTAAGTTTTATTTACTCAATCGCACTCACTTTGATATCGAACACCCTTAGTTCCATTTTTTTCATTATTGTTTTGAAAAGATTTTTATTATTTTTTTTTTCTAATTTCTTTCAGACTTTCATTAGCAAATGCGGTTTATGAGAACCCATCCTTACCTCGTAGAAAAATATTGTTGAGTACAGGCGGACAGAACTATCGTCCTCCGTTAGAGCGTTCGAAGAGTGCTCCAAAGTTGTCTGCGATCGAAGAGGATGCTGTTGCAGAAGAATTAGAACAAGCACGACTCCTAGAAGAATTGCGTTCGTTAAGAAACGTAGCATGTAGTTGGCCAGACCAAGATGACTGGAGGTTAGCGAGATTGGTGGAGGTATTAAATCATGCAGGGAGTTCGGGTGAGTTCTCTGATGAAAATGGAAGTATATCGAGTGGTTGTGAGACAGCGAGTACAACAAACAGTGAGGAGAGAACAAATGGCCTTGAAGATTCTATCAACAATTCAGATAACGAACCAAGGAGTCCGAGACGAGTATATTTCTCCGATGAAACAATTGACCACCAAGGTATAACTACGTTAGTAAGAAATTCGGAGGGTTCACCGAACTTCATGACTCGTACAGGAAGTCCAAAGTTTCTAGTCTGCAATTCGTACAGAAAATTATACTCTATGCACAATGTTAATTCGGATGATCAAACGAGTCAGGAAATGTTTGACTTCGAAGATTCTGAGGATTTTACCGAAGAGGATATAGTAGATTGTAGTCCAAGAGGTGAACATCCGAGAAGAGTTGAAGGATCTGAAAGACGTCTTAAGAGAGCTGATACATTTCCACCTCCGATGAGTAATCTAAATTTGTTGGAAGATGAATTTTCCACATTGGATGCCCTCGACGAGGAAGCCGACAGCGATGAAAGTGGATACGTCGAAGCACCTCCGAAAATTGGTTCATTAAAAGACAATAACAATGACATTGAGGATATCAAATCAGAAGTCAAAGACGTAGACAAGGATATCACGAACAATAACAACAACAATAATTGTTGTTCAATATTACAAAAGAGGGTGAATAATTCAACGGACAATACAAATAGAATAAATAGTAATGGTAATAATCAACAACAACAAATTCATAACGAAGAACAAAATGAATTTCATAATAGAAGTTCACCTGATCAATGCCTCGATGATTTAAAGGGTTCCTCGATATGCCCGATATCTGAAACAATTAAAAAATTGGCTAACGCATCACTAAAGACTTCAAAATCACTAGAATTATCTACAAATAATCGTTTAAAGGCTTTCAATAATCTCAAATCTTCAAAATCATTTGACAACAGTTCTATCGGCAAAGATCAGGAAGCTACCGAATCACCCAGTCTCCATCAAAGAAAGCGACTTCTCGCTCAGCAGGGTATAAAAGTTTAATTATTTCCAGCCCTTTAAAGAATAAAAATAAATAAATCAACTACCTATTTAATTGGTGTATGAGATCCCATACATTTTACATATTGATATAATAGGTTCAGCGTGTTTTTTTTTTACTTTTTTTTTCTTTCTAATAAACATCACGCTTAAGTCACTCGTTAGTTCATTGTAAATACAAATAAGAAACATTATTGTTATAATGTATCATGGCGCATAGAATTTTCAATAAAAAACGGAAAACAAAAAAAATATATAAATAAAATAAATCTATCTCCTTACTACAGAGATTTTTATCTTGATGTTGAAAAAGCATGACGTGTATAAAGTATTTTTTACTATTAGTTTTTGTTTTTTTTTTTTGTTTTTTTCTTAATGGGATATAAATCGGAGTCATGAAATATTATGTATATGAGTATAATAATGATAATGATAACAGTAACTGTTACTACATGACGAATCAAATTTGAGAAAAAAAAAATCATAAAAACAAAGAAAAGCATTTTTTTCTCTTCATTTCGACACATTCAATAACTCTTTGAGAATTTCATTGTACAAAATTCATGCGGATATTATCCGTTTTCGATTCAACGATTAATCATCGCATTATAACTGAAGATATTACTGATACCTACGTTGTACTATAGATACTATACATATTACGAATATTATCATATTATTATGAATGGTCGTAATACTTTTATCATAAGCGCAGTAATTTGAATACCTTTTTATAGTCATAAAATACGATTTGTGAACAAAAAAAAAATACATATATTTCATTGGCTTCAACGTGGAATGTGAATAGTTGCTTTTATTCTCATTATCATTACTATCATGGTTTTATTGACTTTGTATTATTTTTATTGTTGTTGTTGTTATAATTATTGATATAAGAATCGTGTCGTCTGCTACGCATAGTAAACGTACGATATTAATTTTTGGTTCAAGATTTAAAGACAAATACGAGAGATATGTACATAGGTATATGTACCATATTTGCCTCGATATTGTTACTATCATTATCATTATTATTATTATTATCATTATCATTACCATTATTGATGTTGTTGTAATTGTCAATGAAACTTATAGTTATATACGTTACTCGTTGTATTATAATGGTAATATTGGTATGAAATTGACAACGATGTTGACTAATGATGTTGATCAGTTATAATAATAGTAATGATAATAATAATAGTAATAATAATTCGTGAGAAGAAATGATTTTATATATAAATGTAGATATTGTTGAAGTGCGAAAGATATATAACATATATATGTATGACATATATATAAATTTAAATAATATTTAATTATAACCATTATGTATTATGTAATAATTATTATTACGATAAAGATGTGTACGAAGAGATATAAAAACAATATATACTATATATACATAGAAAGATATATATATATTGTATATATATATAAAAATGAAAAATAAAAAACAAATGAAACAAAAGTTTTTAAATTTTGCTCAGTTTGCTTTTTCTCTTTGATTATTATTTCATAATTCTTCTAATGCACCTGCAAATTCATCTACACAAAAACATACGTATATGATATGTTATGCGCAATGTTTATAAACGGTAAGTTTATTTATAGTAATATAGGTAATATCAACGTATATTATTACAGATACCACGATATAGCAAAATCAAAGGTCAAAATAATTATTGCATGATCAGATGCGCGCGAATAAGTGAGATAATGCAACGTTGGTCTGTATACATAGATTTTTCTGGCAAATTGTTTACATATATGAACGGATATTAAACATGGAAAATAAGACGATTGATATTTAAATTGAAAAAAACTGGTAGACATTGATTTAATACACTATACATATACGTGTATCAATTTACCATGATCATATGGATATTAGATTCGCCTTGCTCTGTTGTTTTTCGCACGTTATGTATGAAATGTGAGACGAATCAAAATTGGAAGAAGAACTCGCTACGACTACACAACCGATCGAGATATCTCAAGTTTTCTGCTCTAAAGAGTATTTTCAAAATTGACTGTAAAACGCTTTTCTGATGTATTTTGCGCGAGGAACACGAATACGTCGATTGAATCAAGCCAAGAATAAATTACATCGAGACATCCTGGATTTTTGACTTTTTCGAGCAATAAATTGGCTATAACTCGATCAATTTGATGGGTAGATTTATTTAGCTTGCAGATTCGGAATCCTGAGCTCAAAATACGTTAGAAAAGTGTCCTGCGATCAATTTAAAAAAGTGTTGATTTTTGACCCCAAAATCGACAAAAATCTAAGGTATACCCCTTTGGATTTTTTCAATTTTTGGGCCAAAAATGAAGTATTTTTAAAACCGATCGTAGGACACTTTTCTTACGTATTTTGACCTCAGGAACACGAATCCGTCAAATAAATTGAGCTAGAAATAAATCCCATCGAGATATCTTCATTTTTTCACTTTTCAGAGCGATAAATTGGCGATAACTCGATCAATTTTATAGATAGATCAATTTAACTTGCAGATTCGTGTTCCTGAGGTCAAAATACGTCAGAAAAGTGTCCTGCGATCAATTTAAAAAAATGTTGATTTTTGACCCCAAAATCGACAAAAATCTAAGGTATACCCCTTTGGATTTTTTCGATTTTTGGGCCAAAAATGAAATATTTTTAAAATCGATCGTAGGACACTTTTCTTACGTATTTTGACCTCAGGAACACAAATCTGTCGATTAAATTAAGCTAGGAGTAAATCCCATCGAGAAATCCTTGATTTTCCACTCTTACAAGCAATAAATTGGCAATATTTCGATCATTTAAATCAATAGATCAATTTAGCTTGCATATTAGAATTTCTGAGCTATAAATACACAAGAATACAAAACAAAAAAACCCATAATCGATTCGTGGCTTTAAAATCTTAGGCTCTATATATTTTTTGTGATTTTGTAAGTCAAAAATAAAATTTCAATACATTTGGTAGAATGAAAGGTACGTGGAAATGAAAAGCAGATGATGTAAGAGAATTTTTCTCTGCAAAACTATACGATGATTTCGTTTTATTTTTTCTCATTCTTCATAAAACATTGCGCAACACTAAAATGATACCTATATGTAATGCAATTCTTACGGAGACTATAGTTTCCGCATATTCAGGTCGATCAATACTCTCCCAATTTTCCAAGTCACGCGAGAACATTTCTTATACATAGTTAAAATAATATCAATTTGTAGAATATTATGGCAGTGAAATCGATGGATTTTATTCTGGCATTTGTATTTTTTTATTTTTATTCATTTTATTTCCAATCTATCAATACTTCACTTTTCTGTTTTACTGATCCTCGTTAGCGCAGAGAACATTGTTTTCGATTCACATAAAAAAAAAATTAAATAAAAAAATTAAAAATCTTCATCTAGGTACGTTTAATTCTATAACGATTTCTCGACAGTCGATCGAAAGATTTCATTAATTTTATACAGCTATGAAATAGTTTATAGAATTCCTTACAGATAGCAGCAGTAACAATAATCCGCGAACCGCGGGTCGCGATACTGAAGTTTGAAATTTGTTTAAAAATCTTCAATCTTTCGCGTTCATCATCCGACCTTTCGATCAAATATTTATCAAGAGCGTCCATTAAAATTCGAATAAATTTCGATCTCACAGGTAGAATTTTGATAAAATTCTAAATAGAACGCGTAAAAAATCAGATAACGCGCTAACGAATTTTTTGTATCATTTACTTCTCAATTTCATCGATAATCATTTGAAACAAAAAATAATAAAAATCGCGGGGAAAAAGTTACTAATCAATTAAAAAAAAAAAAAGAACGAAACCAAAAATCAAAGAAGAGAATAGAAAAAAACAACGAATCGTGTAAATATTATGCTATGCAAATCGATGATTATAATACATGTGTCATCGCGAAATGTAGGTATATATATCCTGATTACAATAATGAGTTACATACATATAGGTATATATTTAAACAATAGCAATTATGTAAAATGTTTCGTAATAGGAAACTCGTGTGCGGCATGCCGAATAAAACGAGAGATTCTCAATCTCTTTTATTCGACATAATTCGCTTATTTTTTCTTCTTCCTTTTTCTGTTAGCTTATTTTTTCCAAATAATTTATTTATCTATTTCTAATACATGCAACTTCAATTATGTACAGTGCAATCGCGGTAGGTACGCGAACGTTAAAATTACTGTCGACTTTTTTTCTCGGTTTTCGAAAAACATTTTCTTTTTCAACAAAATATCAAAAAAAAAATAATGTTCAGTATATATTCAAGAACCTAATTGTACTTCGCGTAGGTAAAACGGTGCGTAATTACGGATAATATACAGTAAGGGAATACCTCACCCAATCTAAGCTTACTTCACTTCGCTTTAATTTACTTTACTTTACTTCACTTTACTCGTACCTTACTTTACCTTGCAGCGTGAGCAAGAGCAAGAGCAATAGAGCTGCGAGGGAAGTCAAGATCAAGGCGTCGCGGGGTCTTCGTCTCCTTCGTATGCATACATACCTGTACTTATACACACATATCGTGTAGATACGTACGTATAAATGTACATAAAAATTCGTGGTCGAGAATACGTGGTATGGTCGTAACGTTACGGTGTGGCGTATATGATAATGTAGTGACTGTATTATACGTATACCCTTATACTCTGCAGTGTTACACGTGGAGATTGTCACGTGTGCGTGGCCTACTAAGGCACCCGGAATATCTACGTGACAGGGCCGCCGCCAACACCAACACCATCGTCATATCATCAACATCACCGCAGTCTCTGGATCGCGCGGTGGTCTTTATGGTACATTTGAAATATATAAATCCAACGAATGATATCTGCCCACTTTTGAATAAAGAACAAACGAACGAATGGTAGAAAATTCAAAAAATATATATATCAGATATAACGACATATTGTACGGCAATTTCTTCCCCCGCATAATTCATCGATCCTTTTCTCGTTCGGTCTTTGTTCTTCCTCGTTCTTTGTTGGATTGTTTTTTTTTCTTTCTTCGGATCCTTTTTTCTTTTTATCGAGATCATTATATCTGGCGAGTGTAACGATCGATCCTAATTCGGTAGACAGATAACAAAGGTAGGTATTATACGTGATCCAAAATTTATTCTTCTTGTTCTGCGGCGTTCGCCTTTTTTCTTTTTGTCTTTTTTTTTTGTCGTTTCGTGTAACGAAAGTAGCTCATAGACAAGGACGTTCTTGAAATGGCACTACAGTAATTTTGAATCTACACATGGTTACGTGTAATCCTAAGTTGTAATCGATTATCATTACAGGTTATCATTTACTCCAAACTCCGCCATAAAATGAAACTTGTTTTACGCCATGAATTGAAAAAAATAGAAGTTCACTCATATGATTACTGTAGGAAAATGAAACGAAAGGGTGTTTTTTTTTTTCTTTCTTTCCATTATCTAATGTAGAAAAATCCATTTCGAAATAGCTTCGGTATCAGATGTGGTGAGTTTAGAGAATTCACAAACACATATTATAATTTTCCTACCGTCTGAAATTCTTTTTTTTTTTTGTTCTCAATATTTCATCCGATCGGAAAAAGACGTACCTTTGCATTATAGGTTTCGGACCAGCTGGTCGGTATCTTTTTAGCTAGACGACGGGAACGACGATGTCGACGACGACGACGAGGAAACGCCGTGTTGTATGGGGTATACGAGGCCCGTGTAGCTCCGTAGCACGTTTATACTTGTATAGTGTTAACGGCCTTGCTCTATGTGGGTCATGAAACAAGGTCCTACGACCACGAGACTTCCAACTGCCTAGCGTTACCTGGTTGCCTTCCTCTTTCCTCTATACGAGTATGCTGTACGTCCGCATCGGCATCGGCATCGGCATCGGCATCGGCATCGGCATGGGCTATAGGCCCGTTTGCCGCTTTTTAAATTGCCCGCGACTCCGCGATACGAGTTAGTTTTATGCTCTATTCGCGTTACTATACCTATATTTTCGATTTTCGATCGTTTTTGTCGCTATTAATTTTATTTTCAATTCTGCTAAAATCACATTTAATTGTCTGCACGCTCCACTAAATCTGTTCTTCCCGCTCTCGCTTCTTCGTCGCAAAAAATTATGAAAATACTTATATTTCGATTCGTTAATCAATTATTACGACGATCCATCTAATTTGAAAAATAATTTGGACAAAAAAGCACCACCATTGTGGTAGCCAAAGAAACACATATGCATTCGTACATATACATATGTATATTATATACAATACATATCACCAAATGTCACGAAATGACCCACTATTTAATGTCACGAGTTCAAACTTCACCAGATACACATATGTACACACATATGTATGTATTCTACATATGTATGTACAATTATAACCTGCACAATTTCTTCAATGCAATTATGAAAGAAAGAAAAAAAGAAAAAAAGAACAATATGTTCATTGATTAAAGAATTTTTTTTCCTCTCTCTTTTCGGAAAGAATCAAATTTTTTCGTAAAAGGAATAAGAAAAGGAGAAAAAGATGGCGACTGTATACCCCGTGATTAATAAACGTATGAAATGATCAAGGAAAAAAACGAACGAATTAAAAATGACGTAGGCTATTTTCCTGTCGTACGGTATTAAAAAAGAAAAAGAAAGGTAATTAGAAAAAGGAGTTTTTTGTTCACTTATGATATATACTTATATGTACTTAAATACATATATTTTAGTACGTAAGATGCACCGCCAACAATTGTCCCACAGTGTATAGTGCAGCATAATTTGCATTTCGAGACGGTATTAGAATTCGATCACGCGGTATAGAGACAATGGTAATTAGGATTTTCTTCATAAAATAGTACATCTGATAAAACCTACAACAACTTGACAGCTCAGCTGCTTTAATACATTTATATACTTATACATACATATGTATCTATTATACCACGTGCAGTGAATTCTTAACTGTTCCCTCATACAATATGTACCTGTATATAGGTGTATACTTATGTACGTACATACTCGTAAAACTGCATAAAGTCTGGATTTTAATTCCTACAACTACAAGTATACATATGTACTAATTACGTTATGAATTTTCCGCGAAATCCACAATTATACGTTTTTTGGAATCGAAAATTAATCAAATATTTTCAAAATAACACCGTCTATTAGATTATATACATGTATTGTATTTTTCATATGTGCAGCTATACATATGCATACCGCATGCTTGGTGGGAACTTTACCACGGGAATGAAAAGTGTTTTATTTTTTCCTATTTTTTTTTCTTTCTCTTTTCCTTTTTTCTTTTCATCATTATCATCTTCGTCATAATTGTTACGAACATACCTATTTATGATTATTTATTCTTTGGCAACATATTTGCAAACACGCGGTAAATAAAAAACAAACTGCTCCATAACCCGTGTGAAAAATAATGATAATTTACTTTAACTAATTTATTTTATTCCAATATCACGATTTTGTCAAATTTCACGAATGTAGGTACATATTTGATCAGAACTTAAAATGTGATCGATTTCGAACTCGATCGTTTGGCATTATGTGAAGGAAAAAAATTAATCTTGACGTCTATGATTTCAAGGGGACGTTTTTTTTTTTTTTTTTTGCATTTTGTTCATTAATTTGTTGGCTCGATATATTTTTTTTTTCGCGTTTGGAGGTTTTCCGTTACTATATAATACAAGGATGTGTATTTAGTAGTGCTATACATGTGCGTTATAGTAAAGGAAATATATGGTATACATAAATGCCGAAACTGCAGAAATTTAAAACCGTTATAACAGGATTTCGTAAATATAAATACGCATATAGGTATATCCTTGAAAAGAGAAGAAAATACACACATATATATATAATTTCGATTTCTCATAAGGAATTCAAAATATGAACGGTGCAAAGGAATTATTTCGTTATCTCATTATAAATGGTATATAAATATACATACATATGTAGTACCTATGTACGGTATACATACTATAATCTATCATCGACAAAATTTGACTAATTGTTAAATTTTTCGTATAACGCGCACGTATAAATATACATACAGATAATATTTATATAAAAAAAAAGTCGTCTATCGAGAAACAAAGGAAAAAAGTTTTCCAAAAATTTCTACTTCAGGTCTCGATTTTATTTAATTTTTTTCTATTTTCATGGTTAAAGAAGACTATTTGAAATTTTAATGGAAAGAGAAGAAAAAAAAATACAATT
The DNA here is from genome assembly GCA_963932425.1 of Athalia cordata. Taxonomy (NCBI): domain Eukaryota; kingdom Metazoa; phylum Arthropoda; class Insecta; order Hymenoptera; family Athaliidae; genus Athalia; species Athalia cordata. Next base: position 8,404,371 of record OZ010627.1, read on the forward strand.
TCGTTCCACGTGCAGTTTTTTTTTAATTACATTTTTTTTTTCATATCATAAATACATACCATATATACCTAGTATGTATATAGTATGTACAGTGAGACAGTTGTGTGCATTTGCGTTCTGCACGTTCGCGTTTGGAGTTTCATCCGAATATATAAGAATCTAAAGTGTGTCAAATTTCGAGTTGGCCTGGTTCCTGCACATTTGTTTTTTTTCTCCTTTTTTTTTTCTTCTTTCTTTCAACACGATCCGGAAGGGAAATGGAAACGGGGGAAGGAATTAAGGATGAGGGGGGAAGAGATTGGGGAAAGGGGCTACCGCAATTTGGATTTTAAGATTATAACCCATCCACCCAAAACTACGACGAAACTAACGCGAACACGACGCTGATATTTAGTATGCTCATCAAATTGTTGTTTTTTTTTTCATTCAATATAAGTCGGACTTGAATCAAGCTCATTTCCTTCGACACTTTTTCCATTCTTGGGCAAAAAAAAAAATACCGTTGCTGATACTTGGAGATTTTTTTCTTTTCGTCGGGATAGAATTCGTGAATTTTTAACGTCACGCGTCAATTAAAAATCTATCGACTTATCGGATGAGATCAGAAAAAAAAAATATACATATATACACCTATATCAAATCAATCACGTTTCGATCGATTCAATAAAATAATTCTTACATATACAGGTGTGTTTAATTTTTTTTTTCTTTTCAATCTAATTTCCAATGACTTTTCAATTTTTCCGAGGTGAAAGACAGATATTTTGGTTTTTATTCGCAAAAAAAAAAGAAAAAAAAAATCTTCTACAACGAGCGATACCGTAAAGATTCCGGTCCTTTGTTTTTCATCTCTCTCTTTGTCCCCTCTCCCCCCCTTTAATTTTGTTAATTGTAATTTTATAAGTTTTTTTTTCTTTTTCAAACAATTCGCGTAAAAGTAAAGTATCGTGCGCATGCTACATACATAGTATGTATATATATATATGTATATACGAAAAGTAAATGAGTAAGTAAGTAAGCTGTTAATTCCCCCCTCATCGCACCCTTTCCCCCCTCCACGCTATCTCTTAGTACGAGATCTTTTTTTTTCTTCTCTTTTCTTCCTTCCGTCGAGAGTTACTGCAGCGGGATCTCGATGTTACCTACCTATATACGTACATACAATAATATACTATACAGAAACAAACCGGGTGTCGCTGATGAAAGAAACAAAAAAAAAAAAAAAAAAAAAAAAAGGAAAAACATTTGCAAAAGTTTATTTACGACGAGCAACAACAACGGCAATAACAGAAGCAGCAAACAGCAGCAACAGCAACAGCAAAAGCATCAAGATCCTGTAACTGCTGCACCGAGTATCAAAGAAGTGTGCCGTCTAAGTGGAACAGCACTGCGCTGCCTGGCACGAAACTGGTTGAAACTATAGATATCGGCGCGCTTCGTCGCTCGGTGGAAAGACTTTCTTTAAAATGGTATAGGATGGTTTAAAACTATTCGTGCCGAAGGTGGTGTGTATTATAGTTGCAGGTAGTTTATAACGTGTCCATACATACATGCCCGTGCTGCACACAAGCATAAAATTATTACTTTTTATAGTATGTACGGTGTAGTATAGGTAGACTCGTGTATTTTGGCGAATTATATTTTTACTATATAGCATATAATACATATATATATATATATATGTATATATGCGCACGACCTTTCTCTCAAAAGTTCTTAACCCGGAAAGAGAAGTCGAAATTAAACGATCCATCGCCATATGATGATCATCACCGACGTGATCATGATTAGAATTTTATGGTAGATACATAGAAATTTATGTGTTAAATATATCACGCGATTAGGATGAGGTTGTTTACCGATTAGCGAAAAAAAAAAAAATTATAAATCAAATAAAAAAAACATACTAAAACTAAAACTACTTCCTAATGTAATCCTAATCACACTACTAAAAAATAATCTATACTATTCCATCGGATTCCGAAGGATATCTTTTTTCTTTTTTGTTTCTAGGGATGAATTGTACACGTACACGTAGTAAGTTTACTGAAAAAAAATTTCGGTTACAAATTTTTCATGCATGCTATTCTTCAGAGCACAGTCAGTCCATCGTTGGACAACTACAAGGTACATCACATACGTATATGTAAAATGAAATGTACATATATATATACATATATATATGGGTTTTTATATACATCTACGATGTACTTGTACGTATATCCATATGCATCATCGTCTTCGTCGTCGTCGTCGTCGTGGTGGTTCGGTCCTAGCAGGTCCAAAAATTTAGGTCATCGTGAGGCTATGGAAAAAGGTAGGTAGGTTGGTAGGTAGTAAGTTAGTCAGTGACTATATAGTCGGTACGTATAGTTACAAATACATAAATAAATGCATACATATATATGTGTGTGTGTATGTAAAAAAATATATATATATATATCTATGTTACATACACACGCTCAGGGTCGAGCAAGTCCTGAAGATGTTTAGCCTCTAACTGTTAAACTCGAAACACACTCATGAGTCTATGAAAATAGTCCCGCAGCATCAGCAGCATCGGATTACCACAATCGTAGCTACAAATTTTACACGGATACATACTATTTGTCTATGAATAGAGATTTTTTTTTTTTTTATCTCACAAAGTCAAAGTTTCAGAATTTTTTAACTAGAAATTCAAAAACAAAAAAAAAAAGAAAGAAGACAAAGAAGAAAAAACCATCTACAGCGAGAAGAGGAAGAGGAAGAAGAAAAAAGAAGAAATCACTAAATGATTTTTTTGGTTCTTTCTCGTATACGTATTAGTCAAAAAATTTTAGATTGTGAAAAAATTTACCCTGTGCAGAACCAATTAGCAATAATATTAATAATAACACTGATAACGATAGATAATTATAATCATGGTGTGAAAAAAGAAAAAAAAAATCCACGAAACATTATCGAATTATAATAAATATTATACTTATATTTGTTTTCAAAATAGGTGATCGATTGACGACAGTGATTTATCAAAAGAATAAAATAAAAACACCTATAATCAACGAATTTTTTTTTTTTTTTGTTTTTTTTTTTTTCATTTAAAAAACTTATAATCACTTTTCTATATAATTATATTCTAATATTTATAAACGATAATTAGGTACATACTATATAATTATTACTAGGTATTTTATAGTATATATTTATATGTATATTTAAAAAATAGTTTAAACACAATACTGCATTCGTCTTCCTCTTCTTCTGAAATAAAACAAAAACCAAAAAAAAAATAACAAAAAAGGAATAAATGAATTGCCAAGTTTCTTTTTTTTTCTTCTAATATCCCCCTCGTATTGAATATTTAAATAAATATATACATAACACGCGATTGACAATAATAATAATAATAATAATAACAATAACAACAACAACATCAATGATAATTAAAAATTAAATGATAATATAGCTTAATTATTAGTTTGAGATTTTTCTTCATTCATCATATTTTTTCATTTTATTATCGAAGTGTTTGTTTTATTTAATTTTGTTCAGTGTTAAATTTTCTCCTTTCTTTTTTTCTTCCTCTTTAATTTTCCTTAGGTATTAAAATTAATTAGATTTCGTTAACAATCTATAACAATAAATTTGCGTAGCCAGCTACGCTAGGTACCGAGTAATAGTCGCCATTTCGCTGAAATATAATGTCTAACACTTGTTTCTTTCTTTTCCTTTTTTTTTTCTTTCTTTCTTCGCGTTTTTTTTTGTACTCAGATAGTATATACTTATAATTATTCCACTTGTTTCCGCGATAAAGGTAATATGCAAATAACAAATTCAATATCACAAGTAACATTGATCAGTTGAAAAATCGAATATAAGATAAAAATTTAGCTCCGGAGTATTGAAATAATTGACGAGAAAAAATTTTCATCATTCTTCTTTCAATAATATCTATTACACGTAACGATAATAAATTGATCGTTATATCACGAGAAGACTGAGAAAAAAAAAATGGAAAAACAGAAATAGAAATAGAAAAAATTTTGGAATTGAGATCTGCGGGCACTTTATATTTTGTAATATATTATTTACACGTATTCTAAACATTGTCATGAATATATTTTTATGTATATACGTAATATACACATATATTGCCCCATTTTAATATCGTTATTAAAAAAAGTTCTTATTATATTATGAATTTTCGAAAATTAATCATGAAAATTGAGAGAGAGAAAGGGGGGAAAAATTGAAGAAAAAATAATTGAGAATACGAAAAAAATTACCGTCGCAAAGATAACTACGTGATATTGTCAACGAAACAACAGTTACGGCTCCGATACGCCCTGTGAGAGAACGGCCAGGAACATTAAAAATGTACATCCTTTAGATGAGGACGAGAAAAAAAAAAACGAACGGAAATAAAGCTAAAAATAATAAATAATGATATTATTGATAATGTTGATGTGAGTTAAAAATAATGTATGTATGTACAGAACGAAAAAATGGAAACATAGATCGCAGAAAACGAAAAAAAGGGGGAGGGTAAAGGAATTTATCGAAAATCAAATGGATAGATAGATAGATAGATAGAGAAAGAGAGAGAGAGAAAATGAGCACAAGTGAGATAGAGAGAAAAAAAAAGAAGAAACGGACAGCTGTTTGTTTGTATTTTTTTTTTTTTTTTTATCGTTTATAGAATAACAGGTTTTTTTTTTCTTTCTAATTCGTAATTTTTTTTATAAATATTTATATTCTATTTATAATATATAGCTATCTAATTTTATTTTACAAATTGCAATCACCGACCACTGCAGCACGTACACACTGTATATATATATGTATGTATATCTATGTATAGGTATTCATATAGGTATATGTAAAGCAATTAAAATGTGAAATATTCACATACGTTTTCGACGAGTTGCATTTAGGGATTTCAAGTACGATACAACTCGTAGTGTGATAATAATATTACTAATAATAATAATAACAATAATCATATTAATAATAATAATATCAATGATGTTAAAAAACGAATAAAAAAAGAATCCAATCATTCGAACACTGCTGTTCAGAGAGAGATGAATAAATTTAAATTTTCAAAATTTTCTATTCGGAATTCTCGCGGACTTCGTAATTAATCCATGAAAAAATAAATAAATAAATAAATTACAAGAACAGAAAAGGAAGAAACAAAAATTGCGATGCATTTAATTTTTTTAATTCTTGAAAAAAAAAAAAATTTCATGTATCCGTTGATTTGAATTTGAATTTCATTATTTAATATTGATGCTGTTGTTTTTTTTCTCAATGTTTGTCTTTTTTTCTTCTTCTGCTTCAATTATTACTATTATTTATACGTGTAATTTATTACCTTAAAAACCCGTATCATGTCGGCCCTATCTGAAGATAAAATTTTTTAAACTTATTTTTTAAATTATAATCCACTATTTTATATATATATTTATTTTATATATACTTGGGAGGGGGGATTGACAAAATAATAACAATTACTATTATTATTATTTCTGTTATTGTTATTGTTGCGGTTATGAAACTATCGTTGTGTGCGCGCGTGTGTGTTTCATTTTTCGTTGGTTTGATTTTTTTTTTTTTGTGTTTTTTGTGGTTTTTTTTTTTACAATAAAAAGAAAAATTTCAAGAAAAAAGTTATGATTAAAATTAAATATATAAAATAAAAAGACAAAGGTACAGTAGCGGAATAAATAAACAGATTTCAAGAAAAAAAAAAGAGAAAAAAAAATTATAAGAAACGCATTATTAACAAACACAGCATGGACAGCGTACAGCAGAATAATAGTAAAAAATAGTAAATAGAGTAGTAAATAATATTAATAATAACAATTATTATAACGATGTTGAAAAAAAGGAAATATAAATAACGAAACGATTAATATTAAATTAACATATAGGATAAAATAATGACAATAATTAATATAAATACTACTGATAGACCTATTCTGTATGTGATATATATAAATATATACTTTTTGTTTAATTATTGTGTTTTCAATATTTACACTTACATGATACAATTATTATATTACGGGCAGTTCCTGTCTGCGCGAAAAAAAAAATCCTTTCTTCAATTTCCGTTTTTATTTTTGTAATTTAATTTCAATTATTTAACGTTTTCTTTACTCTTTTATTTTACTCCTGAATTAATGAAATTAATTCTTTCGACATTGCACACACAATGTATATATCACTAGAAAAAAAAAATATCATTTTCATTATGTCGCGCCGGGCGTTTTTCAATATCGCCGAAAGATTTTTTTTAATTTTTTTCTTTTTCATTTCTCGGATAGGTATATTTGAAGTGTGTAGTATGTATACAGGAAAAAAAGTAAAAGAAAAAAAGAAAAATTTCACTTTTTATATTTAATATACATCGAACCGGAACTCTAGCCACAAGGCTTCATACCTCGTCTCATTGGCTAATAAAACCGCGATTCGTTCGGATCTTTCCGTAGCAGTCGAGCAGGAATTGATCTCACTTAAATTTACCTACCTACAGACATCACGTAGATCAATTCGTTCACCATTTTGTCGTTTTATTATTATTTTTATAAGATTTTTTTTTCTCTTCATTGGACTTTCACGTCGAACCGTCATCATTATCATAATCATTATTATCATTATAGATATAATGCAGAGTGATTATGATTATTTTTTTTTCTTCATTTTTACATTCTGAATATTATCGATGATGACGTTGCGTAGAACGTATCGACGGAATTTCGAATATATCGTTTTTGGATGTTAGATTATTTGGGTATTCAATTATTTTATTTTCTCTGTCATCTTCGGTACTTCTGACTCATCTTTAAATTCGATGCAATCGTGCCTATGGTTGAAATGTGCCATGAAAACTATCGTCATCAATAAGGCACTGAGAACGAACGACGTCATTCTTTTTTCGTTTTTCTATTTTTTTTTCATGGGCAACCCTGCAACGTTCGAAAATCAAATTTTCGTAATTTCTTTCATAAATTGGTTCGTTATTTTCACGAAGAAATAAGAAAAAAGAATTTTAATACAAAAGATCATCGTTTTTCTAGTCTCTACCGATCCGTTTATGTATTTGCTGGTGTTTTATCAAGTGTGCTTTCTGCCTGAATGCTTTACCGCAAACTTCACATCTGAAAGGTTTCTCACCGGTATGTGTTCTGAGATGTACTTTAATATTACTTTTATTAAGAAATCCTCTATTACAAATAGAACACCTGTGTACCGGTTTTTCTTTACCACCAATGAGACCGGATTCCGTACCATAAGGTAATCCTGTAGTGGTGGAAGGATTTTTTTTAGATGAATTTTGTGACCCCGTTGGTGGTCTACATCTTTTTCTGGGTAATGTAGGTGCTGCGAATGAAGAATGAAGAAGATGGTCTGGACTACAAGAAGTTGATACCCTTCCCGGAGGACTTACGGGAGGATATGGACTCGTAGATGACGGTGTTTCACCGCATGATGTAGAATTACCTAAACTATTACCAGCTTGAAGTCTCGCGTGAAGAAGTGGAGCGTAATTTTGTTGGGTAAGAATACTGTGTAAGGTTGATCCACTGTGTTGATTTTGGTTTTGTGACGATGAATTTGCATTTGCGTTACCATAAATCTGTGAAAACGGACTAGGTGACGTATTATTAGTATCTTGTTGCTGTTGTTGCTGTTGTGTTTTAGGTGAACATGCAGCATCTATCCAATCCAAATCTATCCAAGTATCTCTCGATGCGTTCGGATCGTTTTCAGAACCTGGACCATTACCTCCTCCAGGTACGGTAGTGTCAGCTATCGCTGAACCAATAATCGCTGCGATATCTTCAATGTCGTAATCCTCTTGTTGCGTCGATTGAGGAAGTTGTTTCGGATTACCCTGAGGACATGGCGTACTAGATGAAACTACCGGAGACTCGTAATATTCCTGATTAGAAGATGGCGTCGGTGATGAAGACTGTAATCCAGGCCTCTGCGAGGACGCTATCGCATGATAATGATGACCAGGTATTCCATTGATGCTAAGGTGTCCAGTGTACCCGGTAAAGGGTGGCAAGGGTTTTAATTCAGCGAGTGATTGAGACGCTACGCCAACCGATGAACCAAGTAGATAGGAGTCCAAAGCATCCTGAAGACCAGCGGCTGTTTGTTTTACGTCAGCAGATTCCAAAAAATCTGTCCCGGTAGCTCCCCATGCTGACAAAAGTAGACTATCTACACCTACAACTTCGGCTGGCGAACCACCGACCACAATATTATTCCCTTGTCCAGGATGATGTGATTGTTCAACACCAGAATTTGGTCCACTAAGATGTGGTGGAGCTCCTGGAGGACCAGCTTGTTGTGTTTCGTACTTCATTTCGTGTATGAGATCTGATTCTGACGGTGGAGAATCGTCACAGCGTGAATTAGTCGATTGTAAGATTCTTCTCAAGTCTTCTTTAGATAAATGAACTCCAGATGATTGAAGTGCAGATCTTGATCTGTTGGCCAATCTATTTTGCGACGTTGTAATAACGTTGTACGGTGAAGTAGCTGTCAAATTTTCTTCAGGGTCTTCCAAAACGTCGCAACAGTATTCGACCTTTACAGCTGATGTGCAATTCGTTCTATCGTTAGGTATGCTCGAGTACTCTGACTTTACCGATGTAGAATTTGTATTGTTTGAACTGACGTCACTATTACTTGATATCGCAGACGTTGAAACTTTCGAAGTTGATAACAAAGAGCTTAAAAGTGAAGTATTAAAATCTCTAACAGAATTACAAGAACCCCCACCTTCGGTCGATCCCGAACGATGTCCAGGTAAGCAATCAGGTGCTTCTTCAGACTTGATTCTAACGTTAAGAGATGAAAGTATGCCGTGTAACGAATCAGGAGACGTCGCCTCAGCGACGTTACTCCCTTGAAAGTCGTGATGAACAGTTGAAGATGTTAATAACGAGCATAAAATGTTGCTCTGTGTTGTTGAAATTGTGTCACGTGGTTGCGGCGATAACGATGATGATGTACCGTGTTGATGTAGTCCTGAACTTGCCGATGTATTTGACGAATTATTGGCTGCTAGAAGTGCAGCCAAAGAATTACTCTGCACCGTAGTTCCAGAAACGTGATGATATCCGGATGACACTACCGGAACATTTGTATTTCTTTGATCATCCGACTCGTTTTGTTGCTGCTGCTGTTGCTGCTGCTGCCTTACGTGGCAGCCAATTGTAGAAGTAGTTCCAACAGCTAATGGTGATATAACGTTCCTCGATGTACTGCAATTTGATACAACGCCCCCAACGTGATGAGTACAGGGTGTCGATGTCGACGGTGAATACGAGGGGGCTGGTGAATTCGGGGTTGTTGTTGTTGTAGGGGCCGCGGGACTCCCGTAATTGAGAATCGAGGTCGCTGATGAGGTCGACCTGGGCCCCTCGTCAACGCGGGCGGGGCCTGGGGGAAAAAAGGGACCAGGGCTCCACCAGGGATCCACTCTACTGCCGGGGGTGCTGCAGCCTCCAACGGCCCCGCGAGGACCTGAAATGACAAAAATTAATAATGATGACGACGGCTCTGTGCAATCGTCGGTCCAATAATTAAGATCAGCGCCATACAGGGCCACGACTTTGACTTTGACTTTGACTTTGACTCTGACTTGAATAGGTATCCATGAGGAAAGACCCTACGGGTATGAATATAGCAAACGAGTATAAACGACCCATAGCCAGTATCGCCGTCTGGTAAGTTGAGGAGGCGTCGATCGAGTACCACTACCTTCACATCTACAACAGCGACCACTACACAATTACCATTTACCATGACAACCACCACTCCTCTCTCAAAGAAGAAAGACTTGCTCCTGCTAACTAGGTCAGTGGCACACCAGCCAGCCACGGACGGGTACCTCGCGTCGCTTCACCAACCAAATTGTTTTGCTCGCGGACCCTTTTCACGAATTTCATTATACATGTACCACCATACCATCGTCATGTAATTTATTTTTGCCAATTCCGCCAAAAAAAAAAATTAAACAAAATCGCAAGTACAATTTTAGTTAAAGTTTATTTCCGACAGACTCTTTTATATTGAATCTGAAGCACCGCGATATTTCTTCTTTGCTTTTTTTCCTTGTGTGTAATTCAGATTTCCTTTCTTTATACCAAAAAAAAAGCTACCTAAATTCTCGTGTTCTAATTTCCAAAGTGCACAGACGATGACGACGACTACTTTGCTAACACTATAACTCGCTTGCGGAAATATAAATGTATACATATACATACACACATAGCAATTTTGAAGATCGAACGAGGTCAACGTGGTGCACGCATCCGCGTGTCCAGAGTACGCGACGTCATGCAAATCAGGCCCATCTCTACCTCTCCCCTTCTACCTTTCTTTCTCTCTCTTACTCTCACTCTTTCTCTCTCAATCCATCTCTTTCTCTCCCTCGATTCCCCTCCTTTTTTTTCTCTCATTCCATCTCTCTCAATGCTGCTATCCGACCTATACACCAACACCTACCTACCTACCTACCCATACCTATAGCAAAACCTACGGGACGTACGATGGAACCGTGGAAGGGGTCGTCGAGCCGTGACGCGCCCGGTACCGTTATCCAATGGCGCGGAAGCATCTGCGCCATTGCTATACGTCGAGCATTTATACATTTCCCCACCTGAATACCGGGGCCCACATTTTGGGCCTACGACAATGGTGGGCTACTTGTCAATGAGATCACTGGGTATCCAACCCGGGCAAATTCGGTGACTATATGTATGTATACATTTTTATGTTACTACTACTACCTATATTACGTGTCCGGTTCGATGGTGAATGTAGACTTACATCCAACACCAAAAAAATAAGTATAAAAACGAAAAAAAAAAAAACAAAAAACACTCGATGTATGTAGATCGACCGAATTGATTTCTTATACCTGTCATCGCAGGGATCAGCAACGACCCTGCAGGTCTTCCGAAACTACTGTACATGGATAACTATAACCGTGAAAAAGGATATCCGCGAATAATCGGGCCACGGATACCTTCGCCAAAAATATGCAATCCAGACGATGTATGAACCAAAAAAAAGAACGAATTACGCAAAGAGGACTACCGATGGAAAATATCAATGAAAACTAACGAATAAATTACTTTTTATCAAATGAGGTGCGATCAGCCGATCTGAATAACATACACATATGGTTGATGATGTCCACCCATAGCAACATCGATATACGAATGTACATATAATACAGGTACGTACATTACCGCTACACTTTGCGGTAGCTACGAGTGCATTATAAATATACGTGTGTTCAATACATGTTGGTGTTGAATTGGTGTTTAAGGTATACAGGTATACAGAGTTATGGGTTGGGGGTATCCAAAGTAGGACGGAGCACCGTTAACCCGTTGACAGAGAGCCTAACCTATACCTATACACAAAGATTTTGCTATCCGCACGCGTAAGATCGCTTTCCTTTTCAACGCGAAAATGGCGCGTGCGAACCCTAAGACGACCCACATTCCGAACACGATCGCCTCCGCTATAGTCATCGTTATCATCATCCTCATTATTCATTTTGATTTTATTTTGACTTTGATTTTCTCAATATCAGCATTGTCTGATTAATACGATTCATCTGCGCCGTAACATCATTCCAAATCCATATGGCCATAATCTGCTGCATCATGAAAACCGATGTTTTCCTTCGAGTATAAGTCATAATATGATGTGCCTATCACGCTGGCCTTTACAGAGAAAAAAAGGGTAACTAACGGCGTCAAGAGATTACTGTTCATAAATTAGCTGAATAACCTCATACAATTCTAATAACTTAACGTAAAATTAAAACACAACCGAAATTGAAATCATACATCAAGTTATAACGAAACACAACCGTACATAGTAATATCATCATGTAAATGTACATGCGTCGTCCACGATTTATACATTCATTAAATAACGTTCTTTAAACCTATCCATGTATTTATGTATACATAAAATATTTACCTACATACGATGAATTTTATTTGAAAAATGAGGGCCTTATCTGAACCTAGTGGTATTCGGACTGCAGGTTGATGTATATTTAGCACGAATTACATTAACAGTTCAGGACATCGACTCGTTTCTATGGATAGATAGAAAGGCACGTAATTGCCTATGTGATTCCAAGTTATATGGGTCCCCATATATGCCAAGCTTTGTCAATCCCGATTTTTCAAGATACTTTCTCACATAGAGAACAAATTTTTTGATTTTATTTCACGACATAAATCTTACCAATTCGACATAAAAATGTTCAACGTTTAATTGCGGATGAAAATTAATCAGTATAATAAATCGTACGGTTATTGAAGTGGAGTAGAACGTTGTATGATCAGACATACAGTGAGTCGATGCCGAGTAGAACATCGCTTATGCGGGCGTTCGTGTTCCCTACCACGCAATAAGTCCAGATATGTGCGTCTGACCAGTAACCGAGTTCTACTACTTAAATTATATTTTCGCCTCGTAATTCGTGTATCCAACGATATTTTCCAACGGTATACATGATAGAGTGGTTGTTTGGTTGTCTGCAAATGGAAGCTAAACTTTCAATTGTTTTTATTTTTAGTTTAGACGTAGAAATTTTTTTTTTTTAAATACAAATTCGACAGGACAATTCATGTCCACTTTGTCAACTCAATCATGGAAGTGAAATTAATTAGTTCATGGAATCTCAATATGAAAAAATTAGAACGAAGATTGAATTTTCGGAATGGAATATTAACGGGCCCTAGTGTTGCTAACGATGATGATGACGATAAACAAAATTGCAATCTAATTCATGGTAACGATGTGCTCGTTGTTAATTTTTTTTGCATTGAGGGGGCGTGAATTGTCTAACTGTACCGTGGACCGGTACCGTATCGATACTTATATCTCGCATCTCGATCAGTGTTCGTACTTGATCCGTTTGACCTTGTCCTCCGTTAATATTTTTACGTTACCTATCGAATCACGCGTAAAATATCGAGTAGAAAATCCATGATGAAGAATTATATATTGATTGGGATTGTTACAGTTCTATATATCTTTTACTCGCCCCCATAATATCGTTCTCAACTACAAATGTAAATGATATCCATACATGAAATACGTGAATATATGCATGAATACATACTACCCAGAGTTCTAGGTCACGGTAAGGTATTACAAAGACAATGGATCTGTTCGCGTATGCCCCCGCGATCATTGACTACTTAAATACAAGTGAATATAGCCGTATTTGTATTTGTATTAGTGTACATATTCCTATCTCTGAATGTGGGCGGAAGTTCCGGGACTAATTTTCCCCCACTCAAATATACTTTATTTTATTTTTTTCCTTCCCCCCTCTTCCGAAAAAAACGCATAACGCGGCACGTCTGCGGGTACGACGCTTATTCGTTGCGTTCATGACGACGACGACGACGACGACGAGGATGATGATGGTATAGGCCGTAAAATATTTGCGGAACCGCGCGCCAAGGCGGACGGATACCTCGTGAGAGACGCGCGAGTCGGAAGACCTCTGCGAGCAATGTGGTACACTGACCTACTCTCGAAGCCGATCCCCACCTCGTCATATACTTTTGTCCTTGTCTATCTCTCTTCATATTGCCCACCACTTCCCGACGCGGCGGTGGCTCGGTCGGTGGCCTTTTCTCTCGATATATGTTTGTGTATCTCTTGTACTATAGGTGTAGTACGTTGTATACGTATAGAGCTATATTGTAGGCTGGTTACCACTCGCGCAAATGGATGGATCGATGTTTTATACATACTCCTATACAAATATGTGAACGGCAAATGCTAGAAAAGATGAAGTGCCGATCACGGCAGACGCGATCAACTTTTATAGGCAATCGTGATGATCACGATCACGATCACAAGGATGTGAGACACCACGAGAAAAAAAGGCCCATGAAGAAGTTTAAATTGCATTTTGAAAAACCAGCAAAATCCAATCCATAACTGCATTTGTGACTAAACCGACACCTAACACGAACTATAAATTTCATATACGATGACTTATGCTGATGCAGAAATATTCTCGATTCGTACACCCTAACGCGATATTTTTGGATACGATTTGAAGAAACAAATTGGGGAAACTTTCAGAAATACAAATATTCCCATAAACTCGAACGTCCGATTGAAGAATATCGAATAGCCAAAAAAGATACCAACAGCGAACACTCGCTAAAATCGTCCATCTTTTAAAAGTCCGAACAAATTGCAACGCAGCGATCGTTCTCCATCGGTTTGGTTCACCACATGACGACAACGACGACGACGAAGAGGAAAGGAGAAATTTTCACCGCTACATATATATAGATATACCGATACCGCATTATACACCAGAAATCGACGAGTGGCCGACAGCCTCCGTCTGTCATTCAGTCAGTCAGTCAGTCAGTCAGTAGGCCCCTAGAATACCTAATGCCAATTTCGATTAGCAAATGTCAAAGAACCATGCGATGTATTTACTTTACCTGGAGGAATTAAAATCGGGGAAGCAAAAAAAAATTTCAAGAAAATAACAAATAAGAAATATGTGTACATGTACTTACATATAAGCAGCGTGGTATCCAGAGTGGATTTGTATGATGAGCCTTCAGGTCTTCTTATATTATATCTATCCAGTGGTTCACGTTAACGCACTACTTTTTTTTCTTTTTAATATATTTTAGCACTGATCACCGAATAATATCAAGATACTGTTGGTGTTTTGTCAACTTGCACATTCCAACTTGCACAGAATTTGTTTTAATTTTTCTTCGTTTGTATATCTTTGAATTATAAGCCGTTTTAATTTTTTTTAAAAAAACAAACAACAACAACAAAAACAACGTATAAAAATTATTATTCTTGTTATTATGTACCGTCCGGTGAATCTTTATTAGTCCGTCAGTTGTTAATGTCCACTAAAATTGGGTCCACCGTTAAAACTTGCTTTTTAAACCAAAATATGTTAAATTTCCCGTTGCACCTTGCACATGTATAATATACTCCTCTTTCAAGTCGTGGTTCTTCGATATGTATGTTAAAATTTTACGTTTTTGGAAAGAAAAGTTTAATTCTCTCCTCAGTTATTAAATTTTTTATGGTAATTAGATCTCCTCCAAATTCCCACAATTTAAAAAAAAATTATCACCAATCGATAATGCACTGTGTAAATTTCAGTTTGTTCTTACTCCAAAATTACTCCTATGTGTATCTCTCTTCTCTGCAGTTTTCAACAACAACAACAACAACAATAACAACATTCAAAAATAATAATGAAAACTCAAAGAGAAAAAAAATTTATATATGAATATATTTTACAACAGCCACGACACACTGATTATTCACGACAAAAAATTGTAACGTTCTTTCGAATTTCTTTTATTCATCGATTGGTTTATTTCTCTTATAATTTATTTAATTTTTTTGTACTTGTAACAATAACAACGATAGTTGTCATTTGTTATCACAAAAAATTATTTCCACTGTGTAGTTGAATTGTAAAAAGAATTTTTCGTTTTGATAATTAATCGATTAATCAACACCTCAAATTTGTGCTTAATCCTTGCAATTGAAAAATGAAAAAAAGTAGTTTCCTAACGTTGTAAAACTCAAACACGTAGAGCAATTATTAATTTCAAATATCCAATAATTAAACGTTGTACACGAAAGCATCGCTCTTATTAATTTTCCTTCATTAATTAAACAATTTAATTATTTATTTAATTATTTATTAATTCTTTCGTCTTCTTATTTCTTCTTCCGTCTTTTTTTTTTCGTTTGTTTTGTTATCGTTGTTCTATTTTTATTTTTACTTCTGCTAACCACTTCCTCGCGACAGCGAAATCCGACAAAATTTCCAAAAGTACCGAAGAAGCGAACTGGATGGCCTGTAGGCCCTTACTGTGAGGGGCCTTGCATGGTTCGGACAGGCCCCTACTCGGGGCCTCCATGTCCTCCCCACCATACCAACAATTTCGTTCCGACGCCTTCCCTCCTCCCGACGTAGCGACGCCCCCACCACACGACGCCTCTCTTCCCTTTACTCCCCTTTTCGCCACTACTCTTTTATTTTCATCTCTTCTCTTCTCTTCTCTTCTCTTATTTTCATACCATTTCTTCTTGCACCTGACAAGAACGGAGAGCCATAACCGCGCTCTGCACAAGCGTCAGGCTATAACGCGACGCGTTTTGTACGCGGAAAAGGCGCGTGATGCGCGACCCGATCCCGCATGTGTTGCAGAAGATGATGCAAAAAGAGTAAAAAAAAAAACGAAAAAATGTTTCATTTTCTTTTTTTTTCTTTTCAAATTATTATGATGCACGGTACAATTATTATACGGGTTACAGGCAGGGACATAAACTGAGTGACACAACTCGAAAACAGGATGATTCCTGTACAATTAATCGCAAATCATTTTTTTTTTCACGTAATTTCTGCAGAATGTAAAAAAACTTTGTCATATGTTATTCAGCTGAAGAAAAAAAGAGATCACAGTTTGTTAAATAAATTGGAGATCAAAAAATGAAGAGATTGCGGTCGTCTGATCATGTCAGACGATTTTTTTCTGTTGTTGTTTCATAAATTACGAAAAAATCACCAAATCGTTTGGGGGGGGGGGGGGGGGGGGGGAACAATCTCACTTATCGTTTTTGGGTATATGTTTAACGTTATCTTTGTCTTTCGATAAAACTTGTATTCGTACTACAAAACCGTTATTATCGTGTGGGTGTGAGAGATCTGCCAAAAAAAAGAAAGAAAGATGATAAAGAAACCAAAAAAAACGCATGTTCACTGTTATATTTTACAACAGTTAATTCGTTAAATATGTAACATATGTGTGTATATATATTTATTCCGAAACATATGTTTCTTTTTTTTTTTAACGAATTATGATTCTGTTATTTAAAAATTTTACAGCACTAAAATATACGATCACCCTTTATATTTACGAAATAATTTATTCCGATGAAAGAATTAAAGAATTAATTGATAAAAACGTACGCAACTTTTTCACCTGGTTATAATGAAAAATTGACGATTCATAGTTTCAGAGATAATTTACATTCAATTATTAATTGTGGTTTTTTATTCGTTTATTTGTAAAATTTGTGAAATGGTCGCGTAAAATTCGCTTCAAAATATCATATAATATTCAACTTGTAACGGGAATTATAATACTTAAAAGAAATGCATCAATTATGTATCCGTTAAATACCAATTCGCATATAATGTGCAGTATATTATAACCCAATATATAATGCACTGCATAGTATAATTTGTAGATACGTCGTTAAATTTTCTGTTAACCAAAAATTTTACATTACAAATGAAATGTATAACGTGTATGCTGCACGTAATATTAGTAAAGTGCAACGTGTATTCGATATGATGTAGATTTAAATATTTTTAAACACGGTTTTCCATATGATCTATCAAATTAAGCCTTCCAAACTAAAAGTATAGTAACGCATATAATAAATAAAAGGTTTTCCAAGTCCTACTGCACTTGAACTAGCCTATGATAGCGATCAATTGCTTGGAAATGGATGCAATGTGCATACCTTCAATATTCCCTCGGGCAAATGAAAATCTACAGGAATTCTCTTCGACATTTGCAACAGCAGAAAAATTCGGTTCAAATTTTCACATGCCATTTTCAAATACGGTATTAAGCGCGGTACAAAATAATAAATTTTCAAACTCGTCCAAATCGAGTGTTTTACAAAATTAAATTTAATCGTGGTGAAGTAAAAATATATATTAACCTGTAATATTTATCGGAGAAGAACTGAATTCATTTAATTTTTTGATTTTGGATTTTAATGAGGCAGCTATACCCATATGTGTATAATGCATGAATTAAATTCATGTAAATATATATTATAGGTAATTGGTATATTTATAATATGTATAGTACATTTCGTAACAATCTGTTACGTGCGCAAGTTTTACTGAAGAGTATATGATACATATATGTATTACTATATACAAACATATGTATAAATGCACATATATACGTGTAAGGAAAAAAGGAAAAAGAAAAAAAAAACCAACTCCGTGCAGAACGCTATATAACAATAATAACAATAATTATACTCTATACTCCTGAAATTAATTAACGCGGAGCCTAGTGTATATATTGCAAAATTTTTATTACACTACTATCGTCTAATTTGTCGAGAATCCAACCATGTATTATGCTATAAACGTATGTACATACGTATATAATAGGTAAGTAAGTATATATTTTTATATATATGTATATAACATATGTAGGGATGTTTGGTACGCTTTCAGCACATGCCTCGTCATGGTGTTGAATCTCAAGATGTATATAAAAATATATATACATACGTATGTAACATACCTATGGAGGTAGATATATAATATCAATCCACCTTCCATCTTATGGAAAATATGATCCTCCGCACTTACATTTTTTTTTTCCTAATTTGTTTGATAATTTTAATTTTTAATTTAATTTTCAAGTGAAACGAACAAGTTATTGAAAAACTTGGCCCTTAATTTATTTCGTTGCTTTTGGATTATTTTCCGAGTCACAACGTTAAGTAGAAAAAAAGAAGCAAAGCCGCATTTTTTGTTACATGAATTTGAATAAAACTTTTGAAAATTTTAATACAGCGGTAAAGCAAAACGTAAATTGTTTACGTGCGGTTCAAGGGGTTTTATTATATAACACCAAAATTCCCGTTCGAAAACGGTGTAAGTAGTGAAAGAAGATGAAAAAAAAAGTGAAAAAGAAACGGGTTGGAGGCAAAAAAAATTGACGGGATTTTAGGGTGGAAGGCAACAAAATTTGTAAGTGGTAAAACTAGCGGTCGGTAACGGTCTGTTCGATATTTTCAATACGGGGCAAATATTTTTGTTTTTTTTCTACTACTTTTTTTTCCTTCTGCGGGCATTTTTTTTTGCCGAATACGGATTTTAGGATGTACAGTATAAGGGATGAGGACCGAGTGGCACAAATTTCGAATAGCGGTGTGACATACCTTTTTTTTTTCTAGTCTTTTTTTCCCGGGACGTCCGAATGTCCATAACCCTTTAAGGTACCGTTTTCTTAACTGTGCTCTTTGGCTTCTTGATATCGTTAAAATTTAGGATTTCCAAAATTTAGGGAAACCCTTTTCTTTTTTTTTTCTTTTTTTTCTACGTTTTCGTTTATGTTTTTATCGTCACATAGGAACGGACCATGTAATAACTCGAGAAAGTATCTATATATTTTCACATCCTTGTTACTTTTTAGTTGTATACGGTAAGTTTTTTTTTTTTGATTTTTCTTTTGTTTAATAAAGAATATCTACCAATTATATTGGCAAAATTCGCAACGATATAATTATTTCCGAATTGTATATAAGTACGTGCAGTGTGTGCAGTGCATGTTATTATACAACTCTATCAGCAGTCCGTCATAACTGAAGAAACAAAAAATGGCGAGACGAAAAAAATTAATATAAAAAAGAAAAAGAAAAAGGAAAAAAAGTTAACAAAGTTTAACAACGCCATCCGAATTATACACCTATATGTACGTATACCTTAATTATGATGTTATTTTAAACAATTTTATGTACGTTTCGTTGGTAATATATATAGTAAAAATATAGATTGCAGTAAATAATTAGAGGCGTAAAAGCAGTGGCGGCTATTACTATAACACTTTCTTTGTAACAACGAACAACTATATCTGCACAGTAACACTATAACGGCGACTGGCGGTACCATTCACTCACTATTTTGCGGGTGCTGATCCGAATCTTGCACCGAACACGGCATATAAATGTGTAATAAATATTTACACATATACATACATACATAAAAATTATATTCATTACTTTATATAGATTTTTATACAGTAAAACTATCGCAACGCGCACGTGTTACAAGCGTTTATTACAAGTTTTATATACCCCTGTCAAAAAAGGTAGTAATATACATAGACAGAAGCCTGTTTAAATTTTTTACAAAATGATTTTTCATATATTATTAGTCCATCAATTTTTTTTTCTCGTTCAATTTGAATCATTTGAAGACATAAAAGAAAATTTGAAACTGGAAAAATTTTCAGTCGATATCGGAAAACAATTTTTTATCAAGATACTTTGATAAGAAGGACAAAATTGATTGGCGCAATTTTTAACATGTTAAATTGTCGCCCAATCGACGCTGATGAATTTTCATGTAATTCAAGTTTTTGTCATGTATTTTGTGCCTAAATATTTTGACACGGGTTGTTTCTGGGGGAATGAATGAAAATTTATGGTCTTCATGGGTCGGATAGTTTAACCTGGAGGATTCGGATAACCACTGTAGCATAAATATGAGACTGAAAATATATAAGTGACTTCGGTATGGTGTACCAGGCGTGCCCAGAATCTGGGGAACACCACCAACTGGATCCATGGGGGTATATAATAAGGTATACGCATATATAAAAGAAGGAGACCTGGAATCTACCTTATATTCCTTTACCGTTATGGTAACTATACCGCTGTTTTGGAAGACCTTACCTCCGCAACCTTGTTCCTCCCTCCCTTCTACTTCTACTACTCTGCTGTAACTAATTTCGGGGGCAAGTTTATTGGGAGCAATAAACCAAGGAGGACAATTATGCGCGACAGGACCTCCTTCTTCTTCGTCTTCTTCTTCTTATTTTATTTTTTTTTACTTCTGACTTTACGACGATATTTCGTGTATATTGGTTTTCCAGCGGTAGCTAGTACCCTTGACACTTTTATCCACTTCGACACCCTGCCGAGAGATTTTTCGATCGACGATTTTATTTGGAATGAAAAAATTAGCGAAAAGAGAAGAAAAAGAAGTTATGAGAAAAAAGCTGGTGACAAATTTACTTCCGTACGATCTGAACAGTGCGACATAATTTTCAATCGATTGATAAAATGAGGAATTTTGGAAATCGATTCATTTCAAAAAATTTCCAAATTTGACCGACGACTCGAGTGTCTTGAAAATTTATCGGAAGGCACGCGTCTAGCGTTACTTGATTTCAAGGACACACGCATATTCGAATAGAATCTATTCCGAAGGTCAAAATAGTCGTAAGTTGTAGAGCACATGTTGGACAGACGTTTCCTGTAAATTCTTCCTTTAGATTTTGACTTCTTGACCCAGTGTGGAGACAGATAAAATTTATTGCAAAATTTTTTTAATTTACAACAGTCGTGTGCCCGTAGTGAAGAAGACTAACTCAAATTTCATATAACAATGCATTTGTTTGACGACATTTGTACACGTACCTTAATACCATATTGTCGTTGTTGGACATGAAGGTGTTCCAAATGTGCAGTAGAACGAATTTGAATTCAATTGTTCGTAACATGTGTCGTTCTTCGAAAAATATTTTGCAACAGAAATAAAAGGTACTCGAGGTACAAACGAAGAACTCAGTCTCCCATATTGACGAACATAATTCATTGTTTAGAATAATGGGGAAAAAAATTGTTATTTATACCCAAGTATGGATGAAGCGAAAATTATATTACGATGGAACACGTGGAAATATAGGCACGCGTTAGAATTTGAAATACGGTATAATTTGTCGTGTGCTCGCCGTAAACGTAGGCAAACAAAAAAATTTACGTTCTTGATTTTTCAACATACGTGAATCACGATATTAATCGTAATCAGAACTATTCAAAAATATATC
Organism: Athalia cordata; assembly: GCA_963932425.1. NCBI lineage: Eukaryota > Metazoa > Arthropoda > Insecta > Hymenoptera > Athaliidae > Athalia > Athalia cordata. Next base: position 8,426,087 of record OZ010627.1, read on the forward strand.
ATCGGTACTTTGAACTTTCCCAAGAAAAAAAAAAGAAAAGAAGAAAAAAAATGATACGCCGTCCACCCGTAACATAATTTTCAAAATTTACGGAAAGGAATTTGAGCGTGGATAAAACTTTGGCAAAAAATCAAAAAAAAAAAGGTTGTTCCATTTTTCCTGGTCACGTGATCCTTAATTCGCTACGACGTACTTCCAAAATTCTCGCTTCCGTGTATGGTAAATAAAATTAGAAACGGTAAATTTTTCTACAGTCGCCGATATATATATGTATAATTTTCAGTTACAGCATGGTTATATCGGGCGTGAAAAATTCAAGTCACAAATATTTTGAAAGGTTAATTTATCCCGGCACGGTGTGCGGTGTTACGAAGTTTCCTAGTTGAAAGATTGGTGAAAAATATTTGGGTCTTTTGGAACCGCCATAGCGGAAAACTAACTAAGAAGAAAAGTGTAGAATGAAAGATAAAAAGAAAATTGTCCACGGTTCTCAATTTCCTGAGTTTTGTCGGTACTTCCGTGTTTTCCCGTATAACCACAGTAGTCGACATAGTAATTTGCGAATTTATAACCGTAGCAAAATGAGTTTAGGTCAGATATCCCGTGGTTTAAGTTTCTACCTCAGTTCCCCACTTTTACACCCTTTTGTATTCACGTATATATATACAGATATTTTTCATCCCAATTTCAACTTACTTTTGAACTGACAACTTCAGCCGCTTCTATAGGCAGCTCTGCCGATTTACCTTTTCAGATATCCGAAGCCAAGAAAAGGCAAACCAAAAACGTTTGCGATATTCCGCCGCAACCTGCGGTAGCCATAAATATAAATTAACCTGCAGTACCTAGTCGCTTCTTCTCCTTCTGCTTCTGCTTCTTTTCCGCATTTTCCACCACTACAACCAAACTTACTCGTTGTTCGTAATTTCCGTTCTCCCAAAATTCCAACAGTATAGTATTTGTAACTACGGTATTACAATAAATACAATTTCGTCTTATACCCCCGCAAAGTAAATTTACGGTTTTTCATCCCAACAGTATATTTTTCATGGAATCAGGTACTTGGGGTCGACATCCGATGAAGTAAAGTGCAACCATGTATATATCCCCGTGCGGTTGTATAACTACACATAAAACTGAACTAAAAAATCAAAAAAAAAAAACCTAACAGAAAATCGTTTACCATATTCGCGTTAATTTTACCACTGCAGCAAAATACGACCTTGCCACAACTTTGCGAATTCAAAATTTCATTTTTCCCTCCCAAGCCGATACAATAATAATAATAATAATAATACCTGTTGCAAAAAATTACACATCATAAATTTTTTCACCTCACATAACGAATGAAAATTGTACAAATTTCTTCTTCTTTTTTTTCTGTGTACTACAAATCGATGGTAATTTCAATAGATGTATTTAATATATAATATATTTATACTATTTAATCTCAAATACCGTGCATCAGTAATTTTATTTTCTTGTTCAACGATTTTTACGTAATTTCAGTACTACGTATATACCTGCCTATATATAAATATACAGCACCATATAGCCATAGTGCACGGTAGAATTATCAAATGTTCAGTGGTCATTCCGTAATCTTAATTTTTCGCAATCCGTTCTTTCCTAGTGCGTAGCGTGCGCGTTCTATTTGACTGTGTATAATTTTTTTTTTGTTTTACATATACACTACAAAATTCAGACAAAAAATGAACAAGAGAAAAAAAAAATAATTATTCATTACACAGTTAAAATGGATCCAAATAAATTGATTGAATTTAAATTAAATTGAATGATGAAAATATTCTCTTTCTTTTGCATTGATTTTTGGCGCGAGATTCTATAAAAGTTATAGTTATAAATACGTTTAAAAGAATTGTTTTCACACATCTTCATGTCTACGAATTAGTAAAAACACAAAACGAGAAAAAAAGAAAGTAATCAAATAGATGAAAATAAAAAATGTATCAACGACTAAAAAAAAAAATTTATAAAGGAGATAAAAAACGGAGACAAAAAACTAGCAACATATTATCCATTTCGTGCTGCATTCTGTGCATGAAACGTTCAATATGATAATACCAAATTTCACTATAATCTTACCACGTACCACGTGGTACACATATGTATGGCTGTATAATGTAATGAATTAATTCTGACGCCCAGTCTACATAAAACTACGTAGTTTCCGCGTGTGAAATTTCTTCCTATATACACCTACGTGTAGATATAGGTATAAATATATATATTTAACACCGAGTATGTATTAGTATTAGTGGAGAGGCAGCAGCATCATGCGCACAAGTTTGGATCGTTGGAAAGGAACGACTTATACGGCCGACACTTTACACGAAGGAAACGAGTGACTGATCGTATAGGTATATAAAGGCCTTGCAAGGCCGAGCGCAAACCACGGTGTATTTCAACTATAGATATACACAGGTATATAATATTATATGCACACACGTATCCCCATGTCGTGTGTGGATTCTTCTATATATATTCGTTTTTTTTTACTTTTTTCTTTTTTCTAATTAATTTTTTTCCATAGTTTTTTTTTCTCTTTTCATTTCACATCGGCGATATATTTTTTATCGTATAACTATAGTGAAAAATAATATCCTGCAGCATAATCGTATAATCCGGCGATCGCAAAATATGAAATTTGTGTGAAAAAAGAAGAGAAGAAAAAAAAGACTTCATCTAAATCTACACGATAATTTCATACGCACGTTCGGATATAATTTAGTTAAAATTCGAACCGCTATTATAAATTATAACTGTGATATTACAATAAGAGAAACTATAATCTTACTTGCACGCGTATAGGTATAGTTATACTGTAGATATTGTAAAATCTTAAAACCAAGAATCACTCGATCTTGACGAATTTCTAAACTCAACCGAATTCCTCCAAATATTATTGTGTCAAAGTACAAATGAAAGATAAATTGGAAAAAAAAAAAAAAATCTACAGCGACTGGTATTTCTCCTCTCTCCTCCTCCTCGTCGACGTCGTCTGCAGCCTTGGGAATTTGAGTTTTCGGAAGCAAAATTTTTTAACGTATAAAATATTGTTTTTCTTTTTTTTTTTCATCTACACACTTGGAAATATGAATTATAATGATATACATACATATATTTGTGTATATCTCGTTGCCCTATAGAGACACCAGAAAAGTTAGTTAGGTATGTAGGTTGGCACTCGGGGGCCCTAGAAACGTGCTCGACTGGTTCGCGTTTTCTACTTTAACTTCCCATCTCATAGATATATAGGTATAATATGTACCTATAACATAAGTATGTACAGACGTTTATTTATTTATTTACCTATTTACGTATATGTGTATGTGTACGTGATATACAGATGTATCGTTATCATTATCATTATAATCATCGACGTCGTCGTGTGTAGGATCTTTATAATAATTTACGGTGATGATGATTATCGTACATGATAATGCTATTTAAAATGATCGACTGTACGTACATAGGTATATATGAATATAAAATAAAGCTTAAATGTATATACATATATGTAATTTGAAACACGAATCAGAGGCCTTAATGTGATTAAAATTGAACACCGCGCGCCATTGTATCTTATTTATGCCGATAAAATAATCAAGATTTATAAGTATTCGCGATCTTCCAGCGAATATAAATAAATACTGTAATGACTTTCGCCATTTTTATTTTCTTTAATTAATTTTATAAATATATATGGATGTATTTGATAATTTGGTTCACAGACAAAACTTAAATCGACACAACTAAATACCTGATTGTCAATTTTTCTAAACAGTTATTTGTATCTATAAATACATAAAATTGTGGCGAATCACAAAGAGTCTCTGGCATGCCCTATTTACTATTTAGCTCGTCGAAATTAAAAGTGGGTAAATAGCGCGAAGAAGTAAGAACAAAGTTTATTTCTTTATTTTTTTTTCCCTCCCTATTTTTCTATTTAATTTTTTGTTTTTTGACGCTACGAAATCTACGGATGTTTATTTATTAAACTTCTGTGACGATGTAATAAAAAAAAAGAAGAATATGGTCATAGTCGTTTTGGTCAAATGAATAAATATATAATATACCTAAAGATAATTAAAATCGAAAGAGATATGTACCTGATTGTCCTTATTATTATAAAATTAGAGAAAACGATAATTAGAAAATATAAGGAATTAAACTTACCGAAAAAATAAAATAAAAGAAGGAAAGAAAGAAAGAGAAAAAAGAAGTGAAATTTTTTTTTATGATTAAATAAAATAAAAAAATAAAATAAAAAAAAAAAGGCGCCCGGTCCTCCCACTAGTTTTGTCCTGTTTGCCAAGTGGGCCAACAGCAGAAATTGAGAGTGAGTAGGATATAAGTATAACGTCTCGTGGTCGGTCCCCAACGGGTGTGTTCTGCAGAATCTTGAATTCGAAATATATATATATATATACATATATATGAGAAGAAGCCCCGTAATATTTTTCGAGACTACGTTCACTGTATATATATAGATATATAGATATACATATGAATATATACCTGTATAGATAGGAATCCATCTAACTGTTAGATTGCAGAGTCCGTTACGCACCTCCAATATAGTCCATCTTTCTCTCTCATATTCCTATATACTTTGGAAGGTACATAAGAAATTGTACCGCGTAATCCCCATTTTGAAATTTTTCACCGATAATTAGGTGTATACTAAGGTATACCGACGAATTAACTGCGATAAACCTTATAGAAGAATAATAAATCAAATTAAATGAATTAAAAACTAAAGCAGCAGCATTTTTTGTCCTTTTTCTTCTCCTTTTTTTTAGGTACAAATTTAATTTTACCCGAAAAGGTGAGAATTTTTTTGAATCTTTTTTTCTCTCTTTCTTTACATAGGACATATAGGTATATTATATGCGCGAATCAACGGACACCGCACGAAAAGCATTTGGTTTAAAAGAGAAAATTATTATGAGAATGAAACAAAAATATTTCTCACGTTCCATTCGCCATTTAATGCCGCGTTATAATGAATTATTTCATATGATCATTATATCCAATCTTCTTCCTCATGATTCTTCGGTTTAAATTATTGTCAATCAAATATGCACAGTTACTGAAACTGTTTTTTTTTTTTTTTTGTTAAATAATACCTATACTAAAATTAACCCGTAACGAATGTTTTTCTTTTTTCGTTTTATGAAAAAGTTCAAAAAAATAAAATTATGCATGTAAAATATCATTTTTACTTTACTTCTCTATATAAAAAAAAAAATAAAAAAAATCCAGGACTGTAGCCAAAATTTTGTCTGTAAATCAAAAAAATCACACGATAAAATATACTTAGTAAACACATTTACCGATAATTATGTATGTTCCTGCGTACGTAATGGTTTTTCGTTTTTCAAATTTTTTCGTTTTTTTTCCTCACACACATATGACTGCGGGTTTATAAATTCGAACACATGCATATCAATACGTGTACTTATACGTTGATTGAGGAATGAATCGTTGTATGTATAGATAATGTTACGTTGCAAGCAATATAAGTATTAAGTACTCGCGTAGCATAGGTAAGTGTGTTTGTAGGTCAGTGGCACAAGACGCCGCCACAATACAACTGGGCTGGCAAAATGTTACATACGAATATATATATTTAATACATATATAGTATACCTACCATGTGTATATACCTATGTACATAACTATCTACTTTATTTACCTATATATGCGTATATGTACTATAGGTAATATCATCACGAAGTGTTCCATTGTTCGTGAACTTGCGACGTGTAACTTTACACGACACGACGACGCACGTATACCGTATCACCCATGTTATCGTCAAGATCGCGAGAAAGAGGAAGAGGAAAATTGGAATAAAATGATAAAATAATTAATAACAATTAATGATAAAATTACAATTTATGCGATTTTTCGAATATCAGCTCTATGCTTTCAAATGTCTGTATTAAAAAATACTTTTACCCTCAATCGTTTGTTTCTTTTCTTTTTTTCTTGTGTTTTTTTTTGTGATCTGCGTTTTCATCTAGACACGTACTTATACGTTACATCTGCTCAACTGTTACACGAGATATTATAATTTAACGTGTAAATTTTCAGATCCTCATTTATCATGATTTACACGTACGGGTATATATGTGTATGTATTACAATATGTATATAATATATATTCGTATATATTATAATATATTAGATAACACTTCAAAGAAAGGTGAAATAGAAAATGTCAACGATGCGGAACAATTACGTGCAAACTATATACATATTGTATACCACATATACCCCATTATATATTCAATTCGAATTGTAATTTTCTTTCTTTTTTGTTCATATTATTCTATTGTTATTATCAATTTTAAATTCGAATCGCAGATTTATCAACGAAAAAAAAAGTTGCAACCTTAAATTCACTCGCGAACAATCATTGAACCCAACAATTTGTATTTATTTATTTAATTAAATCATGATGATGATTATATCTGTACAATATCAAAAAATGAACACATCATATATTGTAGAAATGCAACAACGATTTTATAAACCGATTGTATAATATCTTGATATTTAAATAAAAGTATGTATGTATTAAAAATTGAAAGAAAAAAAAAGAAAAAAGAAGAGCCTAATGTTTAAATATTTTATTAGCAATAAATACGATAACGCTAATTATGTCGGTTTGCTGCATGTTATAATATTATTATTGTAAAGTTTTGAGTTCGTTGCACTTTATACTTGTTTCGTTATTGCAACATTAATTACGCTTTTGTTATACGTATATTGTAATTCTTTATATACATAAGTTTTGGTAGCAAAAATATATACACGAATAAATAATATTAAATAAATGACTGAGCATTCGACACACTCCGTAACTGATTTTAAGCAAAACTATGTATATAATATGACACCGAGTACATATGTACAAATTCAAGTATATAACATGAATATGTTTTTATGTACACCCTAAACTGCTGACCATATCGCGTTTACCCAATAATCTCGATTTACTACGCAAAGATATGCAAAAAAAGAATAAGAGAGAAAATATTTGAGAATAAAAAAAAATGTACGAACAATAAAAACCCACAACCATTAATCCTGTACAACGATTGGATCGAGTAACATTAACTGTGACAAAGAAAAATTTTGTATTTCATTTAATTCGTTCTTATCAAAAATAATTATCATATCAATGATATCGAAATTTAAGTCTTGCAAAAAAGTTGAAAACAGAAACGAAAGAACAACCCGTTCTTCAGACCTATAACGATGGACTAATTTCGTTGACAATTAAAGTAGATAAAATTTGAAACTAAAAATTTGCTGTAGGGCGAGTAAAAAAGAAAACGTAAAAAAAAAAAAGATCAAAATTTTATTTCTGAATAAAAGAAAAAATATTTAATGTTTCTAACGGTAATTGGAGTAGATATAGCTGTCTGTCTATACGGTGACCGGTTTTTGATGATAATAATTGACTTTTACCCAAAACGCGTGGTATGCCCCAGATTCGAATTCAATTGGGCCATAAGAAACGCAGAAATTCGTGCCCGTACTCTCAGAGTATAGACATAAAGAATCAGATTAGACAATGCTTTCCCAGTCTAGTTCCTCACCAACATATATAAATGCACATATATACTACGTATGTATACCTTACATTATGTATTACAATCGTATACTTCTTCCCATGTATACATAGAAAAGGAAATGTAAAAAACTTTACAAAAAAGTCATGAGAAAAATTAAAGTAACAAAAAAAACCATATGTCGTTTGCTCAAATGATAATATAAACCCAATTCTGGTATTGGATTTTTTTTGTTTTTCAGATTCTCCTGGTACCAAAATGAGCATTTTTGATTTTTCGTTTGAAAGTAACGTAAATATGTATAGAAATTAATTAGTAAATGACTAATATCGCGAATTGGTGTATATAAATTTACCGTTGGCCCTTGATGTCGTGAGTCGGAAGGGGAGAGTATTTTATATGGGGGGAGGTGAGGAAGGGGGACCCGAACGATGTCACGATTTCGTACAATTTCTTTCGCTATATTTTATGTTATACACAGAAAGAGACTGTATACATTACGTATATGTATGGAAGAAAAAGAGCTGCAGGCAATCGCTCGTGGGTGTCGAACCATAACTGCACGCGGTCTTTGCTATTTCATAGCTATTATCACTGTATATAGTATACGTATATATGAAACATAGATAGGGTATGTATAAAATAGGTATATACATAAATTATACTTTCAATGATATAAAATTAATTAAAAATAAAATTTTCTAAAACCGAGGAACAAACGCGAACGTATAAAATTTTAGGGTCATATACTTACGTATAGAGAGAACGAAAAATTGATGCAGAATTAGCGAGGATTTGATTTTTCAAAATAGCCAAGAAGACCTGCTTCCGAATCAGCATTGAAAAAGGAAGAAGTTTTCAAATTGCACAGGTTATATAATAAAATTAACAGCAATCGTATATTTCGTCCTTGAGGTAAGAGGGGTTTCCTTCTGTACCTATTTATTATACCGCAGACTTCCTGGACATTTTCTATACAAATTTTGAAAAGTATAACTTTGAAGTAAAAGCAAACAACGGGGTGCACAGGCAGGTAGTATGTATGTACAATGAATATTATTTGTGGGCTCGATTTTGGCCACAATTTACGCAAGGTGCAGCGCAATATAAGTGAAGAACTGTAAACTTTATGCTGCAGGTACATACCGTATATACTATACCTATGTACGTTTCATTGTAAGAAAAATTTTTGCAACATCCGAAACGAATTTTCGCTATAGGTAAACTGAGGTGGTAACCCGCAAACGCGAAAGAATTTTCAAAGAACAAGTAATAAATCTTACTCAGCGACAAAACTTAGAGCTTGAGCACGCAATTACTAGACGTCCTTCTAACGAACGTTAAGAATATTATAAACTATGGGAAGAAAAAATGAAAAATTAATAAATGAAGAATTAAGTTTCGTCAAAAAATTTATGCACAGGCGTAAATATGTGTGCAGGAACGCTGTGAGTCCGTATAGTAAAAATAGTTTGGTTCTAGTTTATGCGCACATCTTCACTTTTACCTTACTAAGCATCAGAAGCGAAGAAATGCGCGTGTCTCGACTATTTTCGCCTGCTTCAAAGCCTAGAAGAGAAGCCATCAAGCTAGTCAGTCAGCCAGCCAGCCATCTACCAGGTTCAGCTTTAGCGTTGTTTTGCTTTCTCTTTCGGGAGTGGTACGCTCTAGTTCGCTTCTCTATTCCATTATTATATAGATATACACACCTATATACCTATCCGCGATATAGGCATAATTGTATATTACAGGCTAAGAAACCAGCTGGAAATACTCGCTGAGAAATATCTATAATTTTTTTTTTTTTTTTTTTATTTCCCGTTTTTAGGATATTGTAACAATGAGATTGAATATCACGTTTAGTTCTAGACAATATTCACGTAATATAAGTAAAAACGATAAACTAGCTATCTGGTACTTACATGATCACGACAAATTGAACGCTAAACGTATCGGTCAACGCCGCATATAATATGAACAAGATTGAAATTTTGCCACCGCCGCAAACATTTTAAGGAAGTGCTGCCATCGGTGGTAAAACAACAAACAAAGTTTGCCGCAAACTCATGAGGAATTAGTTTTAAATTAAAAAAATAAGTGATAAGAATCATGCAATTTCTCCGCTCCAAAAAATGGGAGAAGAGATTAGCAAAGAGTTCTTATTCAAAACCACCTAGCACGTGATATGATAGGCCAACGCAATGTCACCGGTTTAATATCAAAGTTGTAGATTTGGAAATGAATCTGCAAACTTCTGTGGCAATTGCACAAAATGGGAGACATATTATTAATCCTAATTTGTTATCATAAGTTACATCGCGAGCAAGACAATGAGCATCGAATCATTGAAAAGCGTACAAAAGAATCAGCAAAGTATTCAGTTAATCAAGAGTTTGGAACTCACCCATAATTCCAGACCTGACATGACTCCGGACATGATGTGTACCTAGTGTGAATATGATGCAGAGAGATGATCCTGTTGATTTGTCATTGCACCGTAGATTTAGATTTGAATCCACAAAACCTCTGTTACAATTGTATACAGGAGAAGACGCATTCTTGATTATAATTATAATATTACTGCTACATCGCAAGAAAGCCAGTGTTCGCCAAGAAAGCCGGAGACCATCAAATCATTGAAGAGCACACAGAGAAAAATGGCAGAGTATTCGGTAAATGAAAAGCGTGCAACTCACCCGTGATGCCAGCACCAATATGAAAAGAGAACCAAGACCCAAAACTCAAGCATCTCAAAGTCATATGGATGCCTCTAAACTGCCGATGTGATGTGTTCCTTCATTGGATGAGCATTACCAGTCAAGTCAAGGATTTGAGTTTCCACTAATTCACAATTCATGGCATTGTAGAAATAAAAGTATCAACCAAGGCGTGAAATGCAAAAATAACTAATGAACACACTCATTTACCCTCGCATTGACCTTACCATGATTTTTAGTTGGAAGGAATTTGGATATTTCTAGAAAAACAAGAAATGTTCCTATGTCAATCAAACCACTCAATAATCGTTTTTTTTAGACTTTTCGCTTTTTATCACGCGGGAGCTCGTCACTTTTGAACATTGTTTACGAAACTATCGCGTCTTTAGTCGGTAGAGGTCACTTCACGTAGAAACCGTCCGCTACTCTCGCCGGGAAAATTGTTCGAAATATAATCTCACTTACTGGTTAATTTGTTGGATTATTTTCATGGTTATTACCCACCCGCTTGACGTGTGGTCAGTTGAACAATGTTGAAGCAAATTCTCGAACTGTGAAGGACTCGTAGACAGTGAGGATTAATTGTACAGTGGAAAGAACGAGAGATCACGATGAACCACAACGAAACACGGCGCCAATCACTCATGGCTGACGTCGACTTAACAACAGCCGATCATCAAGAACAACTGAACGTAGACTGGACTAGTTCAGTAGCAAAATGGCGGCGCTGACACACGACTAGTTAACCGCTGAAATCTATCGTCCTTTGAATTTACGAAGCTAAACGATATATTCCCATTAGGATTCTGATGAGCAGCCCTACTCGCGAAAAAATCTGAACAGGTATGGTAGCGTCTTGTAGTTTTAGTACATCAAATTTGTTAGAATATTTATTACGAACATCAACAATAAAATATATTTGTACTTTGCATAACAATGTCATATTCTTAACAACGATCGGATTGGTTACATCTGTACCGATTTATATAAAAATAGTAACAAATGATCTAATAATGAATTAATTTTGTTATCCTTAATTATCAATTATAAATTCTATAAATCATAACTGTTTCCATCCATAGTTAATGGATTGATTTTTTTTCAGTGAATCACCGAACGCTTTGGTCACGACCAGTCCCACACCATCGATTCTAGGTAAGTACATTTTGAAAATCACGATTTTTACATTGTAGACAAATTATACTTATTGGAATATTGAGTACCCTAAATCACATCATACGAAATGTAAAAATTACAATTTCAACTGATGAAAATTATGAAATACTTGATCCATTACTTATTTTCTTAGAAAGATATGATCAGATCAAACTATCAAAGTATCGAGATGTTTTCGTTTTTGTTCGAGCTGTTCTATCCGAGATTAACTCAAGAGAGTTTGAATAAAATCAGTAACGGTATAATTGCACATTATTCATTGTATGTGGATGAATGTTTATAAATATATATAGGTTACAACTATAATTATTCTTATTCGAGGCAGTTGATTGGAGATTGATATTCTGATCTGAATCCATAATGTCGTTCACGAATAATATTTTTTAATTTCACGAAGCAGTGGAGTTTCTGTGAGTTCGTTTATTTCAACGAATCTTTTATTCGCTCGACTAAAGTAGTAGATATCACCTGTGTAAATGTCGAACCACAACGCGTGTATGTGAAGATCGTGTCTTTCCAACCGCCTTTTAAGGAAACCGTACGACGCGACATTTTGGAGTTGCTGTAGGGTGTTGATCTGGGAAATATAAACTCAAATTTTATTACTCGCTCACATCAAAATGTCCCCCAAGTTTTCTAAAAATATAATCATAACAATTATTTTGAGTATTGTCACCTGAGATAACTTGTCCTCTATAGCGAATTTGTCTTCTGGATCGATATAAGCCACAAATTTACGGAGTGGTGTTTCAGCTTGAAAAATAATTGGCTCGTGAAACCCAGTTATTTCTAGTTGCTGAAATTTTGCCAGGCTACTACTCGCATGAGCACACAACCATGCTCTGAGCGGTGAAATTCGTCTGTTAGACTGGAAAACCAAATAGGAAATTTAGAAAAATTGGACAATCGATTCATACTTACAAGATGTCATTGCAAACTGTATCTGAATACGCAGTTTGAGATGTAGTAGATCTTTGATAATTGTTTCAATTATTGATTTATATTTTACCTGTGATGCAAACTCCTCATCACGTAAGGCGTAGAGTAAGTTCATAGCTTTACAATCGCTGTGACCGCAGACAATTATGTGCCGTATATCGTTAACTACGCAGCCAAGTTCCAGAGCTGCTGGTTCACACATGGTTAGCTCATCCGAGAAGTGTTGAGAATGTGGTACAACGTTCCCAGCATTTCTGACTGAGAATCAAAACTGTTGATTAAAACTGTTTGTTAGATAGGGTAAAAAAATCACATAACATGATAGAAAAAATTCAAGTTTCTTATTATTTCTCCATAGAGCTACACATTGAATGAATTATATGTATACTAGTTTATTATATTTATAGCTGCTCCAAATATTTTGCAGTTTCGTACCAACAAACATATCTCCAACATTTGTTTCCGTAAATCTAGTAGGAATCATCCTAGAATCCATACAGGTGAAGAAAACTGCCTTTGGCTGTTGGATGGAATACATTTTATTAACGAGAGACGATCAATACATTTTTTATTTTTGTTTTAATTTTTTTTTCTGTTTTCCGTTTGCCAATCCCTTAGAAAATTTTCTGGCGATTAGGTGCTTTTTTGTAACCAATGGAATTTTGATATTACGATAACAGCTAAAGTGTGTTGAAAAGTCAATCAAAACATAAAATACGACTATGTGAGTAGGTTTCAAAGGTCATCCACGCGTAATGCTATGATTTATTAAGTACTGCAGTGATTAAAACACGTTAAACAAATCTTCCACAATTAGTCATTACCATAAATTATCATTGTGGAAGTCAACATAGAAGTATTATGTTATTGCCAAGTTTATAATATTGCCAAGGATGTTTTAGCGAGTTATTTTTGAATTCTGGGTTTCATAATGAAATTGAAAATTGTTGCCAAATATGGGTTCGAATATTTCAATTCAAATTTTGTCTTATGAAGTAGTCAACTAGAGTATATTCTTATCTTGAAAAAAATTGTAAGCTTCTAATAATTTTTGGTGCCTTTTCACTGGCACATTGATGAATGAATTGTAACAATCGTGGACTGTCAATTACGAGAAACGTCAGAATACCAAAATCCGACCAAAGTATATTACTTTCACTATGACTGGGCAAATATAAAATAGATAAAAGCTTACCTCTGGGTGATCCTTAACCTGCTTGAATTGTTTCACCATTCCCTCCCTGTGACACTTTCTATATTTCATTACGCCTTTTAGTATTCTGTCCATTTATAAAATCTATTGGCACTGCGGAGTACAGAGTACGAGAAACTCTGCTTCCGAAGATACTTTCCGATTGTAATCTCGGCGGTTTCTGGTGTGCGTAGTTGAAAAGTATACACGTATACGTTGGACATGTGTCAGTATCCTAATTCTACACATTGCACAATTTTTTATCAGCCATTTCAGCAATACCAAAGCGGGAAATTTTAAAAGTTGTAAATAACTGCGGCGTCTTACATACCTAATGTCAACGTTGATCTTGATAGCAATTAATGCTTCAGTCATCAATGTCAATGGTTGAATCTTGCAAAAATACAGGAAGATATTACGCATGTCATACGTAGAAAACATAGCTTTGTTATTTATTTGATCTTTTTTTAACGGAAGTGTCTTACTCAGCATTCTATATCATCTTCCAACCAGTTAGTAATTACTAAATGTTTCAAGGTTCTCTTTCAACTTCACGTAAAGCATTAGCTGAGAATCAGAGCAAAGGAATAATTTTTGAATATGTTCTAAGCAAGGGCTGATCATCCATGGTATTTGTTTATTGACACGATTAAAAAATACATTTTTATTAACAGTACATTACAGCAATTATTCAATGACAAAATATTATTGAGAAATCATAGAAATTAGTTCGATCAGATGCCTATCATATGTGTACAAATATACATAATATACGTGTTTTAATGGAAACAAAATTATCTTTACACCTCCCACTGTTTCACTTAAGAATCTTGGTTTTTTTTTCTATTGTATTACTATCTTTCCCCTAAATTTTTTTTTGTATTATTTGCATCTCTTTCACTAATTCACAAATAGCACACACGTATCAAACTCACTTACAAACCTAAAACTGTAATATAATATATTTTACAAGATATTTATAACGATTATAATACAAGCAAAGTCTATTGAACGATTTACTTCGTATAATTAGAAAATATTCATGTCTTTGGCAAAGCCAGAGAGAAATGCTGTACGTTTAAACAAACCGACCATTCCAAACTCATGGAGTGAAATTCTCCCTCCCATTTTTAACGTAATCCAAGAAGAAACAAAGAATTTTTATCACGAGAACAATTTCAACGAATTCGAATACAGAACCAAAAGGAAAATCAACAACAGACCTGTAGATTAGTACCTTCTTGGCATTTGATTAGCTTAGCCAGCCTAAGTAATAGTATATATAACAGTAAAAAAAAATTGGTTCGGTATCACGGTGATCAATGTGATACAAGAATCGGAAATAATATACAATTTTCATGCTCACAATGAGCAATTTGAATTATGTGGTTTTAATGATTGAGTTATTGCTAACAGTGGTGAAGCGACTGGACCCGGGTGACACTGCGCCTGGGTCGGGGTAGCTTCTATCTACTCAATGCTGAACTCTGACTCGCACGTTCCAATTTTTCAAAGTGTTTCCGAGCATTTCGGATGTTGATTAGTGTTGCGGCAGATGCTGGAAGTCAATATTCTCAGTTGTTAAAGTTCATTCAACTCTGACATTTTTCATATACACTTTATATACAATTTATAGATATGGACTTACGTATAGCAGGGTCAGACATGATGACCATCACGTATGTATTCGACGTGAAAACGTCAATGAACGCTGCAAAATTTGTATTCCTTACTTCCATACTTTGAAATTGTGCTGCCAATTTACTGAAATATTAAATGACGAGCATAATCACCGGATATTTTCACAGGTCTCCATTAACGTAGTTTTCTTGGAAAGACGTTATAATTACCTGCAGCTAAGTTTGAACTGCTTTATAATATTTGAGACTTTTTCAAATCTATGAACATCCCTATGAACTCGTCTCTGGCAATGGCTGATTACTAAAAATGTAGCACGCTCAAATAGCAAGACCTCATCAGCGTCAATGATATTTGCAAATTGATTCAAACTTTGTTCAAGCTCTTTAACATTTGGGATTAACATATACACGATTGAAGACCATGCTCTGTAACAGAAAAATGTAACCAGCCTTCAATATTTTTTTTCTTCTGACTACGGAATAAATAGCATTGTCCGTGAGACAGTAGAAACAGGCTATTTTACGTGAATGTTTAAACTTGACTTAAAAAATGGATAAATAAATTAATAAATAATTCAACTCATTATACCTGTATAAGGTCTCGTCCCATATGCTGGTTCTAAAGCATGTGCACTCTAATGGCAAGCTCAATCTTTTAAGATCTTCTTCCCGCTCTCGAAATATTAAGTCTCTCTGATCTTCCTGTACTAAATCCATTTTGTGGACCAAGCAGAATATCTTAGCATCGGGACTATTTTGTAGGATAGCTTCCAGACAGCTCTGGTAGTAGTGCATATCTTTATCCAACTCTCGGGATTCGACATCAAAAACGTATATCAAAACTTCGACATTCCTGAATATGTTGTCCCTTTGGGAAGCAAAGTAATTCTCCATGAAGGCTTCTTGACCTCCGCAATCCCACAAGTTCAATACTAAGTTACCCAGGAATCTGACGTGGCTGTGCTCGACATCGACTGCATAAATAGATCATCAAAATAGACAATTAGACATAAAATTGCGGTTGATTTAGTCAGTTGGCACTGTGGGTTCTGAACCCATTCAGGAAATTGAGAGGTTGGGAAATCTGACTAGACATCTTTATATCTTGTCGATGAAAGTGCAACAGGGTACAAAGTTCAACTTGGTCTGGGCCATTGGATCGAGGACAAAGTAGATAGAGGTAGAGCTAAGATATTGCATTTGGGTATAAAATTCGTACTGGTAGCCCCAAGTCTTCGTGTGTCCCTTGCGATGTAGTTAGCAAAGATTATGCTTCGCATACTCGTTTTACCGGAGCCGCTTTTCCCCATTAAAAGAACCTGTAAATTAGTGAAAGGAATTGAATAACTGAAGAGTAAATCGTGGATAGTAGATTGTATTTTATGAGGAATTCTGACAATACGCATTGACATTGCAGAGCAAAGTTGCATGCAACAATCGTTATGTTATTAACAAACCTTTTTCTTCATTGTCGATATATTATTTCTCAATATCGTGTGATGTAGCGGTTATTTGAGCAACGATAGATTAATCGGAAATAATCGTTGAATCAATTGCAAAAATAATAACACATAAGTCAAGCACTGATGTCAAAGTAGGTGGGAACTGTACTATCAAGTAAAACTTCTGTCTGCTATCGAATAATTATTATTATTATTATTTGGCTATTCGCACGATACGTGCAGCTCCCCCTCCGGTCTACTTCAGTCACTGATCTGCTCCGAAATCTGACCTCGTCAAAAACGTACGCGCAATCGGAACGTACAAAAATTTTTCCCGTGTCTTTAATTTATTTTCTACGAACACGGAAAAATCATAAAATAGATCATTACTCAGCATCTTACTTCCGGTTGCTATTCCCGGGAAGGTTTGAAGTGGTTTGAGACTGAAGATCAACGCGGTGAGAGCTTGAACGTTGACTCGTTGACTGAAGATAAGTAGTTCACTGAATATTTGTAAAGACAGCCAGCCCTGGGTAAAAATGTATCCTGGGGAAGCAGGTTTGAGGGGTTTGGCATCATGAAGACCCCTGACCTACCGACAGAATCATGCCCGCCAAACCCGCGAAAGGTAATTTCTCCTTTTCATCAATTAACAATAACTCGAACAACGTTAAAGAGAGTATGTACGTCCTTATTTGTTGCAACTGGACTTTGAAAAATTAAAATGATATATTTTTCGCATCTAGAATTCTGCTAAAATCCAACATTTTCGGAGAGGGTTTCAGAGGGCCGAACTTTCATAATCCATGATCTTCGGTTAACGTTGGTGCAGCTGAATTCCACCCCGCTAGGCTCCGAAATGAATATTTTAAATAATTCAGGTCAATACTCTTTTCTTTGACTGAAGAATCTTTAGATAATAGTGACGGCTAATCTGAATTCTTCTTAATGAGATGCTAACTAAATTCTGGTCGTTAATGTTTCATATTTTCAAAATCCACTTCTGGGGGTTGATTTTGCAGAACTATTGATATTAGTCATTACTTCTTTAGGAATCAATGCTAAGAGTAGTTCAGTGATTGAAATTTAGTCACAGTATACAGGTTCATACACAAAATCAAAGATATTTTATTCGTTTTCAATACGAATTGTGAATTAAACCTCACGAAAAACCATCGTATTCGCTTAGACTAGATACCTTTCCTCGTCCCAAATGCTTTGAAATAAACTGTTGCTTGTTTCGTGCAATTTTGCGAACCGTTTTCTCAGCTAACTTCTATTTCTCATTACCCGCAAAGTAATCTGGCAGGTTCAATTGTTCATTTGTAACTGTAAGAAACAAAAACTGAAAAAAAAATCATCCCTTATGAGTCTGCGAATTCTGTCATTTCTGGGA
Source organism: Athalia cordata (assembly GCA_963932425.1). Lineage (NCBI taxonomy): Eukaryota > Metazoa > Arthropoda > Insecta > Hymenoptera > Athaliidae > Athalia > Athalia cordata. Next base: position 8,444,199 of record OZ010627.1, read on the forward strand.
TTTGCTTTGTCATAAAGGAGTAACTCGGGAAAATATTTTATAATGAGGATGTGAGGTAACAGAGAGCAGGGTGGGAAATGTGGGATCAGCTGCCAGAGCTGGTATTGACGGAGATTTTCAAGCACCTGACACGTAGGGATCAGGTCAACTCTGGGCAGGTCTGTAAATCGTGGAACCAAGCCTTAGCCTCTCCTGTTCTTTGGCGATCCGTAACAGTTGTTATCGATCTTGACGTATGCGGTGGATTTCCACTGGCCAGACAGCTAGCGGTAATTCAATAATATCTTATTCCCTCTGAGATATAGCCATAGCAATATTAGAAGAAATATTTTTATATTTTTACGAGTTGAGTCAGAAAAATCCTGATATTCCTTCTTCTCGTGCATGACCAAGGTGAAGTATGGGCAGCACATGCGACGTCTTGAACTGGCATGGTCGAGGCCATATCTACTACCTAGGGAGACTCGAATTGCCTCTAATGTGCAGGCGGAAGGAGGTGCAGAGTTTCTGATAGTTATCAAAGAAAAAGATGTACAACTGCGAGAACTCATTTTAACCAATTGGGTGTTCAGCAGCAAGTGGGGCAATCGAGGCAAACTTCTTAGTACTCTTGCTAACTTTTTAAGGTATCTTCGAAGCTAGAAATCTGATAGGCTGAAAGAAAGAAGTGCTTGGCTATGATTGTATTTATTCAACATCACAGCTCACAGCGCAATCTTGAGACTCTAAGTCTGTTGAACGCAAATTTCGGAGTCAGCGATGTTTTGAGAATTTTGGGTGCCACCATTCAGTCCTGTGGAAATAATCTTACCTTTCTCGACTTGCGAGGTGCATTCAAGGAGTGGCATGCACCACACAGTAATCCTCGGTAACAAACACTGAATCTCGATCAATTTCAAATTACAAAAATCCGAAAGAACATTCTTCCTGAAACATTTTCCAGATACCTGCGCTTACTAGGTCGACTTCGAGCTCTAGTAATGCTGAGGCTAGACTATCCAGCCTTATCTGGTGGCACACTTAATGCTTTAGCTAGCGCAGCTCCTTCCGTACTTCGGACGCTGCATATATCTGTCCGAGATTCGGACTCCAGGCAACACACAATTGCCAATGCTGCTTGGCACGAGCTGTCGCTTGCTTGTCCAAAATTAATTGTCTCGTACACGATAAGTACGGACAATTATTTTATGAAGACGGTGTGTTTCAAAAAGCCAGTTCGATTTATGCTCAATCTTACTTACAGTGAACATCTCGCACTATGAGGATATGTACTATTTGCTATTACCTAGCGTGCCTCTTGGTAGCTTTCAAATGTATAGCGGCCACGTTTGGGACCAGAGCAGGTCCAGAAACTTCAGAAGTACCGTTGGACTACTGATAACGCACTACACCGATACATTGGGTGTGTAATTACTTCGGAAAAATGCGAACAATTGAGAAAAATACTTCAAATTAATTACGGGTTCTATAACGTAGCGTTGTATTTTGATGATTAGCCAAGGTTATGCTTCAGCTGCAAAATAATAGAGAGCTTCTCGATGACTTGTTGATCACTCTGCTTCTTCGTTGCAAGCAACTCACACAGCTGCAATACGATGGAATCCTGAGAAACCTAGATACTTTGAGAGAAATTTGTCAAATACAAGCCGACAGGAAAACCCGTAAGTTTAAAATAGATTTATTCTGGTCGATGAGCTTAGGGCCTGTTTCGGTTTACTGGTTATGTATGTAGACTTTCGAAGGATCAACGTCAAACCGCGTAATGTGAGCACCCGAAACCGCGCGATATTGGATGACATCAGCTATCAGTACAACCATGCAATGGCACAGCAAGGCGTTGATTTCCGCATAGAAGACTCCGCTTCTGTTCTGACATTCTACTAGGACAGTTTGAACAGTTTGTTTTTGGATTGGTCATCGCTTATATGATATTTGAGCAACGATGCTCGTCGAGATTCTAAGCAGCCAAGGGTTCAAAGAAGAAAAATTATACCATTGACACAATTGTCACCTGAAAGTTCTGCATATTTTAATGTCATCATTATACGCTTATGCAGGTCCATCATCACTCTACCAACTCTAATCAAATGTAAAAAATATTTCTCGTTGCTAAATACCGTAGATGACCATAAATTGAATATTAGTGCACTTGCTATTCCACCATTTCACAGAAATATTGTAAGACAAAATGTAAATGAAGTGTAGATGTATCACATGTATCAATATGAAACTTTAGATAAACGCTGTCCTTACGATAAAACTCTGGGTGCATATTCCACACAAACACATTTCCGGGTGCGGCGTCCGAGCGCGTGATTATTTACGTGGCGTTCACTTTCGTCGGTGAAATTCGCGATCAATTCACCGTTGGCTGTAAATTTTTCGTTGCAAATCTTGCAAAACAAAACTATACTCATTCTAATGATGCTGGTCCTGAGTGGGCGAGCGTCACCTGAATTTCTCTCTTTTGATTAAAGATATGAATTGTCTAAAACGATAAAAATAGTCAGCAATGGATCGCTATGAAAGAGAAATGCACGGATTTTAGTAAACATCGCATTAAAATCTTATTTAAAAATTGATACAAGCCAATTATTGAACGTCTCTTTTATCCTCAAGCAGCATTTTGTTCCTCGACACCCCGTACTGAATGTACTCGACATTTTCTCATCAGCGGCAGGATTTTAGATGCGTATTGAGAATCGTTCGAGTAACAAACCCTTTGCCGCATTTTGGGCAAACGTAGGGTCGCTCTCCTGTGTGATATCGTTTATGTACAACAAGGGTAGATCTCTGAGTAAACGATTTTCCGCATTGATCGCAGGTGTATTTTCTCTCCCCGGTATGCGTCACGTTGTGTGTTCTTAATAAGGTTTCGCAAGCGAAGCATTTTCCACATACTTCGCAAGTGTAGGGTTTTTCACCCGTGTGCGATCTGTTGTGAATCTCAAACCCTTTGGCAGTCTTCAACTCTTTACCGCAAAGAGCACATAAGTATCTGCGCCGAGGCCTCTCGTAGGCGTGTATCCCGTGTATTTCAACTTTATGTTGTTTGAGTGCGGACTTAAATTCGTAACACTTGCCACAAAGGTCACATTTGTGCTCGGAATCTGGAATCTTCGTTATCCCAGGTGTTAGAGGAACAAGACGGTCACACGAGGTCCGATGTTGCTTGAGTGTGCTTGCATCTCCAAAGGTGATACCACATCCGTTGCATTGTGGGTATTCTATAAAGTTGTGCATAGCGGTATGGGCCACAAAAAGATCTTTATCGTTAAAAGATTCGCCACATACTTCGCAGTAGAACTTTAATCTCAGTTCATGTTGTTTTTTCCTGTGTCTTTCAAGGTCTGCCTTAGTAACGCATACAAACTTGCATTGGAGGCATGAAACGTTCTTAGGAGTATGCGATTTCTTAATATGGGCATTAAGCATAAATTGTTGAGCGTACGTTCTCCAACAAGAGTTGCATTTGAACGGTCTCTGAATACCATGTGCTATCCTAAGATGAGCAACCAACCGAGTGACAAAATGAAATTTCTCATTGCAGATTTCACACGTTTTCACGTTGTCCTCTGATCTGAAAATTCAGAAGAAATGATGTAAAGAACAGGAGAGAGATCAAAGCTTATGCCGAATAATGTATTTACGATCGAAAATTAATTCTCTTTAGGATAATCGGATAGGGGAGGAAACTCCGACGTTTTTCAACTATCTTCAGACTCTCTGGAATTTTCGTAAACAAATTTGAAGTCGTGTTTTTTTGATTCTATTTTACTCACTTGGCTTCAACGGGGATGGGGTTCAGCTCGATCTGAATGCCGTTCAACTCGCCTTGAAACTGATCATGTTCGATGGACCACTGGCTGCAACATAATTGTTTGTAACTAATTATCACTTTGATATATCATTAACATGTGGAAACAATGACCTCGGCAGTTTGAAATGAGAGAGGAGGGCTCCGTCGAATTATGAAAGTGAGACGCGCTTATCGATGAAATCAGATATTGCGCTTCGAAATGTGTTTAAAATTCGTTTATCGTCCATCACATCCTTTATTTTTACATTATTAATTGTCAATCGCTAACGCTACCATATGAGATTTCTTATGTTTTGTTAGCAATGTATTCGAGACGAATGCCTTTTTGCAAACGGAGCATTGATACGGTCTCTGTCCAGTGTGGTATCGCATATGGAACACCAAGGAACTTCTCTGCGTGAACGCCCTTCCACATTGTTGACAAACATGCGGTCTTTCACCAGTATGCGTCCGTTGATGTAGTTTTAAATTTTCCCGAGTGGTAAATCGCTTCCCACATACATCGCAGCATGCAGGTTTTTCGCCTGTGTGCGTTCTTCGGTGTGTAATAAGTACGCTTTGGGATGACAATTGCTTGCCGCAAAAATCGCATAGGAATATTTTCAAGCTACTCGGTTTAATTCCGTGGACAGATTTCATGTGTCTAGTCAGGAACCTCTTGTACGGAAAACTTGATGAACACATCGTGCAATTGTGGCTATCTACTGTCTTCAGAAGCCCGGGATGATGCACCCTTTTATGAACCAGTAAATTATTTTTATAAGGATAAGATTTCGGGCAGAGCTCGCAGGCGTAGGGTCTCTGCCCTGTGTGCACATTTTTGTGCTCTAGGTATTCCACCTTGGAAAGAAACCCTTTATTGCAGATCTCACATTTGAAAGCGAAATCCTTGGTGTGCCTTCTGCGGTGGTATTCGAGATTAGTTTTTTGATTACAAGCGTAGCTGCAGACGTCGCAGGCGAATCTTTTGAGCCCCGTGTGGATCAATTTGTGTCTCTTAATATTCATCGAGCTCCTGAATGCTTTCCCACATTGATCGCATTTGAAGGCACGCTCAATACCGTGAACATTTTTCAAATGTTCGATTAGTTTTGTCATGTGAAAGAATCCAGCATCGCACTTTCGGCACTCATGAATCGTTTGTTTTATTCCTGTCGACCGCCAAAGCTCGTTCCTGAAACAAAGAATTAACTGAAACCGCGACTTTTATTTTCTTGGATATACTAGGGAAAAGGACATGTTAAAGGATAGATCAGATGAATATGTAATTAACAATATTTTTAATAACGACAATTTGTGGTCCGCGATACAATTTTTTCTGAATCCAACGCCAACTATTTCTTCTCCGCTGAGGTTTTATACTTGTCGAGGTGACCGGCCTTAAACTTGTTTAGTATATCCTCTATATAAAGAGGTGGAAGAGGTGGCAACGGTCCCGGATGCGTCTTTCTGTGACAAATAAGTCCGGGTTTTTGTGTGAAGGACTTTCCGCAGATGTCGCAAACATACGGTCTCTGCCCTGTGTGTGTTAAAATATGTTGCCTTTGTGCGCCAGATCGTGCAAAAGGCTTTCCACAGACAGGACAAGGGTATGGTTTGTCACCCGTATGCGTCCTCATATGAACGGCGAGCCCACATTTTTCAGAAAATGTTTTCCCGCACTCTTCGCATATCACTTTTTCACTATGCCATCGAACGTGTTGCTCCAAATTCTTCCGAGATACCAGTCGTTTTGGGCAAATTGAGCACTTGAACTCCGGTTTATAATGTGCGAACTTCTGGTGGACCTTCAAGGTATGTTTATCTACGCAGGATTTTCCGCAGACATCACAAACCACCGGAGGATTTCCGCTGTGGTATTTCACCACGTGTGTTCGAAGGTCGTTTTTTATTTTATACGCCTTTCCGCATACCTCGCAAGAAAAATTGTAAACGTCTGTGTGTTTCCTAATGAAATGCGCTTCTAGAATCCTCTTTTTTTTGCTCACGTAGTTGCAGATATCACAAGGGAATTCTGTTTTTGGAATATTAAGAGATTTGTGGCCCTCGAATTGTGCTTCCAGTTCGATTTTGCCTCGAAAGGGCTGGACGGATGCCTCGCACTTGGGAATGGAATGCTGCGTCTTAGCGCGTTCAAGCAAGATATCTCGATTCAAATCATTCACGCTAGAAATTTCACGCGAATATCTTTCATTGTTCGGCTCTGTTTTTGTCTTTGGCGGTGTAATCTCATTCACTGGGTTTTGTGGCACCGGCCCTTTCGACGAATTCCTGGCGCTACTAACTAGGACTACTGTTTTTCTTGATGTCACAACGGCATCGGCTGGCGTAGTCGAAACTTTTGGAAGAATGAACTTGGGCTTGGATGGATTCCGCATCAGCGCGAAGTACGATTTCCTCAACTGTTGTCTTTTTTGTCTCAGCAATAGTGGGTCGCGGGAAATTCCATTCCTAGAAAAATAAATTATACCGCTTAATCAAGCAAGTTCATTGTCACGGATGTCAGCCCTTACCTCTTTAATTATAAACGACGAGAACAATTTTTTTTATTACTCTTTCACAGGATGGAACGACATATAATCTCCGATAACGTTCGTTTTATTAATCAATGTCTTATGTTCTATGATACAAGAATATCATTTATTCGAATGATGAAAATCAAAGTCAAGGGCTATGAGCAGGGTTTTCAAGCGGATTAACGATGGTCAACACTGACGAATATTACATTATCTAAACACTCGCACTCAACTCAGAGCTTCTTTGCTCTCAATTTTTGTTTCCAAGGCAAAGTCCTCCAATATGTTGTCGATATAAACGCTAGGAAGTGGTGGATGAGGTCCGGGATGAGATTTTCTGTGGCTTGTGAGCCCCGGCTTCTGTGTAAAAGACTTGCCACAAATATCACAAACATAAGGTCGTTTTCCCGTGTGAGTTAGGAGATGCTGTCTGAGGGTGTTTCTTCTGGCAAAAGAATGCGTGCAAACGGTACATGAATATGGTTTCACTCCAGTGTGAGTGCGCTTATGAATTTCAAGATCGTAAGGAATATGAAACGTTTTTCCGCACTGTTCGCATACTACTCTTTCTTTCGTTTCGTGCCATTTAACATGCTGCTCGAGTCCCTTTGGCGTCATCAGACGTCGTTTACAGATTTTACAAACGTAGTCCGGCTTTTCGTGGATGTATTTTACGTGAGATTTTAGAGCATGTAAATTCTTGCACTTGTGGCCGCAAACTTCGCAGACTATCGGAGGATTACCGCTGTGCATTAGAGTCATATGCTGCCTAAGATTGTTTTGAAGTTTGAACAGTTTGTTGCAAAATTCACACGAGAATTGATAGTTGTCCGTGTGCTTTCTGATAAAATGATCTTTCAGCGTGTATTTCTTATTACTTTTATATTCACATACCGTGCAATTGTACATTAGTGGACCATGAATTTTCTCCACATGAATTTTTAGCTCTCGTTTCTGAACGTAGATCCTCGCACATGTCTCGCACTTGTACGAATGCAGCTGATTTAAATGCGATATCATTTTTCTCTTGTCGATGCACGTCTTTTCACACATATCGCAGTGCAATACCTGCTCTGTGTTAGAGGTAGTAGCTTTTTTCGAGCGACTACTTTCAATCTTTTTGTTTAGTTTTTTTATTCTAACGAGTTTCGTCATCAATTCCGGCATGCATTTTATTCGCAACGGTTGTTTATGGGTTGAACTCCTCCTTGGAAATACAGCAATGCTCAAGGGGTCCAATGGAAGAAGTCTAAAACAAAAATAGACGGAGAGACTGGTTAGACAGCTTGAACTATAATAGAATTAAAAACGGACAAGTCAACCATATAATTTTTAATACTCACTTTATGGGCAATTATGTGCAATTACGGTATTAATTGAACCAACTTACACGATACACAGATAACTATATTTATTCCTATAAAAACTCTGATAATACTTAATTAGATATACAAAATACAAAAACTAAGTATATATTTTACATTGGCTTCAGCAAATAATGGCAAAGCTTATTGAATTAAAGAGATATATTAGGACAAATAATTTCTAGCTTTGATAAGCTATCGTCACTTCACTTTTCAGAGGTTTTATGATTCCGGCGATCATCATCGAACATGGAGAGAGCAAAACTTCGAACTTCTGTAGTTAAATTCCTGAACAGGGCCATCAATTTGGGTTTATGTTTATATACTTTCATCATCGGTGTGTTGTCTCTTGCCAGCATATTCCTTCGTGAATTCCGTTACAATGGTTTTAATGGAGACAGCTGGAAGTGGAGGTAAAGGTCCAGGGTGTCTTTTTCGGTGGCAAGTAAGACCAGGTTTCTGTGCAAAAGCTTGTCCACATATATCACAAACATAAGGTCGCTTCCCCGTATGAATAAGGATGTGTTGTTCTTGTGCAGTTTGACGTCTGAATGTTTTTCCGCAAACAAGGCATGAGAATGGTTTCACTCCAGTGTGAACCCGCATATGGGAGTCGAGATCGCGTCCCCGAAATCTCTTTCCACAAGTTGGACAGACGACCTTTTCTTTATTTTCATGCCACGATAAGTGCTGTCTCAAATTTTCTTGCGTCGTCATTCCTCGTTTGCAGATATGGCATTCGAATTCAGGTTTATAATGACGATACTTCATGTGCGCTTTAAGGGCATGAAGATTTTTGCTGAAGTGTCCGCAAACATCGCAAACTATAGGAGGGTTTCCGCTGTGATTTTGCTTCATGTGGTGGTTTAGAGCCTTCTTTATTTTGAACTGTTTACCGCACGTGTCGCATGAGAAATTAAATTCGCTAGTATGAAGCCGTATAAAATGATTTTTCAGGGTTCCCTTATTGTTACTCTTGTAGTCGCATATGCTACACTCATACAACTGGAGTCTGTGAATTTTATCGAAGTGTCCATTAAGGTATCGTTTCATACTAAACGTTTTCCCGCACTCTGCACACTTGTGTCTATGCTGTTTGAGGTGCTCAGCAAGATTACTTTTTTTCAAAAACGTCCTCTGGCATGAATTACATTCAAAAGTTTTGCTCATGCTGGTTAATCTTTTGGAGGGTTTAATTCTCCTCGATTGAATAGCTGCCTCTGCCACACTATTACACTCCAGACCCAACAGTGTCGTCACATTCTTTACTGCAACATCTTCACCACCTTCTTTTTTAGGCCATAGCATGTACTCTGGAGTGCATTCGATTTTTACAACTTTCCCTTTTCCCAGGATTCTTGATCTATCCGATGGTATTCTTAGTGGATCAGAGGGAGATATCCTAGAACAAACAAGTGACCGTTAGAGGTGATTTCCAGGATTACAAGTCTGCTGAACCAGATGGCAATTACAGAATTTTTACAAATTTTAGCGTATCCTGTTAAATGAAGATTCCTAAAACACGTTTAGAGCATATATGGTATGTGTTGTATGTGTTGGACACATCGCTGGCCAGATAGGTGGGTACATGGGTTTGTGGGAAGGTAGTTAGTTTCTCAATTACATCAAAAAGGTTTTTGATTTCAATTTAATTGCACCCAATTATGCACGCATTATGCTTCTAAAATCAAATTTTACAAAATATTTCAATCTTAAAGCAGTTTCTATTTCTTTAGATTATTAACTGTAAACTTACCATCAGCGCTAAAAGTTGAGTAATCGTCAATTTCATTCCGATATGATTTTATGATCAGCCATAAGTACGAGGCAGCCACTGATTATTGTCGAGGTTGTCTCTTGGCATAATCTTGATGAAATCATCAACGATATTTCTAACAAAGAGAACAGAAAGCACTGTTCCTGTGACGCTTGTTTCGAAAATGATTTTCCGCGTACAGGGAAAGCTGATGGCTTTACACCAGTGCGAATCATCGTGTAAACGTTGAGGGAATATTTCTCGCGGAAAGTTTCGCCAGCGGTAGAGCGAATCACTTTTTCTTCCTGGTTTGTCTCTTATGTAGTTCACTTATATCCAAACTTGAGTTGGCGTATTATCGCATATTTTCTGGCATATCAATCAACAATTAATGAGCTTCTCATTTGCACATGACTTTCAACTTTCGAGCACACGCTTGGCAGATGCACTTATGCACCTTCATGTGTCTGACTAATTCTCTTTTTGTCGAAAGTTTGTACCCGCAAGTATCCGAGAAATAGATTCTACAGGCGAATTGAAAACTTCTCGGAGATCTCAGTCACTTTTTCAAATCTGACGAACTTTTTGTGCTGTCACAGGATTTTATTCTTGTTCACAGTTCCGTCTAGAACCTTTGTTTCGATAGAATAGTAGGTCTGATAATATTCTAAAACAAAATATATAATTGATTAGCACAGGTCATTACAACTCTAGATATTGTCCTTTACTTACTTTGTAATCGTTTAATCGGATTCACACGATTATGTGTATTTTTTTACATTTTAATATTGTCACAAAATAGATATTTATTGCAAAAAGTTCAGTCGATACACGTGTACATCTGACAAATGAACCACTAACTCTAGCATGTTAACACTGCAGTTCATAGAATAGGACTATAAATTACAGTTTCTGAAGTATAATAGACTTATAATGTAAACCGATAAGGTTGATCGAACTAGAAATAACATTGGACAATGGATTCAAGGCTCAAGCACCGAAACAAGCGAAACAGTGACTATAATTAATGGAAGTCTTTCCTAATCCCGGCTAGTTCATTGACGATATCACCTATCGGCATTACAGGTAGTGGCGGATGAGGACCAGGATGTGTCTTTCTATGGCATATTAATCCAGGTTTTTGGGTAAAAGCTTTTCCACAAATGTCGCAGACAAAAGGTCGTTTTCCTGTATGAATGAGGAGATGTTGTCTTAGCTGAGATCGTCGGGCAAACGGTTTGCTGCAGATGGGACACAAATGAGGCTTGCTCCCGGTGTGGATCGACATGTGTCTCTTAAACGAGTCCTTTTTATTGAATGTTTTGCCGCACTCTGCGCACATTATCCGATCCTTTTTTTCATGCTGCAACAGCAAGTGCTGGTCTAAATTCTCTTGCGTTACCATCCGCCTCTTGCAAATATGGCATTCGTACTTCGGTTTGTAATGAGCCCACTTCTGATGTACGTAGAGTGAACCGCTATTGCGGCATGTTTTTCCGCATAAATCGCACATAGTTGGTTTTTCTTTGTGGTGAAACCTAATGTGCGTCGTGAGGTCTCCCTTAACTTTAAATTTCTTGCTACAAAATTTACAAGGGTGCTCGTATATGTCAGTGTGCTTTCTTGTAAAATGGGATTGCAGCGAATGTTTAGATCTACAGACGAATCCACAAGCTTGACAAGGAAACAGGAGTGCCGATCTCGGACGAGTCTCATGTTTTCTTTCCAAGTGAGCAATGAAGGACGATTTTTTAATGCTTCTAAAATCGCAAACTGCGCAAACGTAAGCCCCATTTTCTTCTATACAAACTTTTTTCTTATGGGTCCAAGCGACGTGCTTTCTAAATGTTATTTCAGTGGTGAATGTTTTCTTGCAGGCTTTGCATTTCAGGGAACGATTTAAAATCGGAGACCTACAAAACGCCGAATCAGATACGAATTGCGCCTCCATAGCACTACTTCTTGCCATCTTTGATTCAGAAATATTTTCCATAATTTTCTCTATTGTAACCGTATCTCCTTCAAGTCTCACTTGGTACAGGTCACCCAAAGAGGGTTCATTTTCAACGTTTTCTTCGATGCTGAGAACTTTTCCATCTTCATGCTCGGACTCAGATTCGTTAGATCTTATCGGAGCCGATTCGTTTTTCAGGCTCTCTGATACAGGGAGCTCCTTCGCTGTCCAAGTAGCAGAAACATCGTCAGTGGGGAGAAAAGCGTAATAGGGTTTACCATCATACTCCAGAATCTGCCATTCTTGCATAGCAATGGCTTCTTTGCCAATCGTGAAAAGTCCTCGCTGCTTTTCAGAGTCACAGTTGCTCTCGTATCTGCAACAGGGGCATAAGCAAATGTTGTTGAAATTCAAAAAGTTTTGAGATAGAAAAAACTTACGTGTAGTACGGAAGGTACCAGAAGCTTTGAACAGAAAGACAAGAGTTTTATTAGATCGACGCAGATTTGAATTGGCCATGCAATCTGGACTTAAATGTTAGCATTATGAATAGATGGAGAGATAATTCGTGGAACAGTTTTTATTTTCATGACTATTCGAATACAAATTGATGAGAGGTATTTTCAAGTCACGTCTGTGGTAATCTGAAATCAGGAAAATCGGTTTAGGAATTTGTTGCCTTGAAATCAGTTCAAAAATAGATTGGGTTTTGAAACTATCAACATAAAAATTTTGGACTTTATTTTCGATATAAGATACCTACAAGTTACAACACCTTTGACGCCTAGCTAAATTGGAATGGAAAAGTCAGAAGATTAAAAGAAAAAAACAAAGCATAGAATGGCTGAGAGCTTTGAAACAGGTACAGGCGCTTATGTTTGGGTACAAGATGTACCGTTTTCTATTTATATTTGCACTGTATCTTCAGTAGATGACTGCCATAATACGTTTGGAATCATGCTCTGCATTAGTTATTCATAACGTCATTCAATATGTGATCGATGAGCACTCTTGGAAGGGGTGGATGAGATCCTGGATGCGATTTCCTGTGACTGATGAGCCCTGGTTTTTGCGTGAAAGACTTCCCGCAGATATCGCAGACGTATGGTCGAATCCCCGTGTGTATAAGAAGGTGTTGTTTTAGTGCCGTACGTCTGGCAAATGATTTGCCACATATGTTACAAGTGTATGGTTTATCTCCGGTGTGAATTCTCATGTGAACCTTAAGTCGGCTGTTCCTAGAGAACGTCTTTCCACATTCCTCACATACAACATTTTCTTTTTTCTCGTGCTGTCTCAGCATGTGCTCATTCAGGTTTTCCTGTGTTACAAGTCTTCTCTTGCAAATTTTACACTCGTACTTTGCCTTATAATGAGCAAACTTTTGATGCACGTAAAGAGAGTTGCTGTTCAAGCATGTCTTGCCACATACATCGCATATGACAGGACCCTCCTTATGATTGAATCTTATGTGGTTTGTGAGGTCGCCTTTGACCTTGAACTTCTTGCCACAAGTTTCGCACGAGAATTTGTAATCATCCGTGTGTTTTCGCGCAACATGTACTTTAAGCTCATATTTATTTTTGTTTTTATAATCGCACTGATTGCAGTAAAAATATTCTGTGATCAGATCAACAGTGGAACCAGTCAGAGATTGGATTTTGTGTTTTCGCTTTATATGAGAATAAAGGGAGGCCTTTTTCAATGTTTTAAAATTGCATTCGTTGCAATTGTACAATGTTCCATCACTTTCTGCCCTGTGTCTTCGCTTGTGAGAATACATTGTGCTTTTTTTCAGACACTTGAAGTCGCAGATATTACATCTGCATTCTTCTACTGTTGTCTTGTGTTTTTTTGCGACATGAGACACAAGCGTAGCTCGTTTGCTACATTTGAAATCACAGGACGTACAGGAAAGTGATGCTGGCCCACCAGAGTCTAATGACTCTTCATGCTGTTGCACATGATGTTGGAGATTCTCCTTTTCACAAGTTTTGTAATCGCAGATGTTACAGTTGAACTCTTTCTTTGCCTTGCTATCCTTATTCATTGGTACTTTTTTGTTACGCATATGCTTTTTGGTCATATGAGATGCAAGCATACCTCTTTTGTTTGATTTGAAATCGCACAGTTTACATAGAAAAATGGGTTCATTCTGCCTCTCTTTGGGTGTCCACATGCGCGCTTGGGGGTCATTCTTCTTGCAATGTTTGCAGCTGCACTTGCCGCAGTTACATACATCAGATTTTTCAGCAGAGTCTCGAATCTTGTGCTTCCTCATGAAATGGGAGGACAAAGTTGTTCTCTTGGAACATCTGAAATCGCAGATACCGCACAGATATGAAACACTCTTCTCGACTCTGTGCCCCGACTTGTGGTCATCTAAGAGATGCTGTGTTGAGAATATTGCATCGCATTTTGCACGCGTGTGGACAATAGACTTGCGTAATCGAATTCGCTTCAACCTTTCAAGCTTGGAATTTCGAAAATTCCTGGTTTTATGCCGTCGTAACATACTTTCAATAGGAAATTTAATGTCACATTTATCGCACGGATAACAACCTATCATAACTTGGCAGAGATGGGCCAGTGACTCGTGGTATGGATCTGTAACAATATCTGTCGAACATCTGGCACTGATTAAATCTTCGTTGATTTCCACCTTGATTTCATTAGCCGGTATCAATTTGTCTCCTGACTTCATCCTGAATTTTCTTGTGGACGTGACAGGCACCAGAGAATAAGAGGGTTTTCCCTCTGGGTTTAATTTCTGCCAGAGTTCCCTCAGAACGGAATCTTTGCCCAAGATAAATCTGCCAGCCGAATCAGTTTTGATCATTTTCTGGCCTAGGCGGATTGTGGAATACCTAAAAAAAAAAAATAAATGATGTGGTCGTTAATCATAGGTAAAGTGTGACATTGGAAATTTGAAAGTTATACTGGTGGTAAAACAACGAAAATTGAATGGGGAAAAACAAGGGTTACAAGTCCGAGTGACCAAAGGGTAGAATCGCAGTGATGGCAATCAATTTCATCATTGAAGATCATTCTCTGGCATCAAACATGATTATATTTTCTTACGAATGTTTTTATCTCCAAATTTATGTATGTTAGGTGTCGCGTATTTATATTGCAGTTTCCAGGACCCTCCCCACTACCTGTGCCTTCAAAGTTTTTTCAAAGTGGTTCGACTTATTTAATTATATCAGGATGTACAAGAGAACAATGACAAGAGATTATCTCTAAGAGGGTGAAATTTCATGGTTGATGTTTCCTCTGTTCTTGCCCAATGGCATAGATGGAGAAGAGAGGTGTGCATCAGGATGTTTCCGCCTGTGCTCGATCATGTAGTATCTTCTTTTGAAAGCTTGTCCACACAGATCACAGATATGAGGACGATCTGCTGAGTGAGTTAACAAATGAGTATTCCTCATGTGTGAAGTTCGGAAGTTTTTTGCGCAGATGTGACAGGGGTAAGGTTTTACTCCTGTGTGGGTGGTCATGTGAGTAGAAAGGTATCGTTTGGAGGTGAATATCTTGCCGCACTCTTTGCACGTGTAAGTTTGACTGTGCTGCAGCATATGATTGTCCAGATTTTCCTGAGTGAGGAGTCTCTTGTTGCAAACCGAGCACTGATATTTGTATTCATTGAGGTGAGCCACCTTTCTGTGTTTATACAAGGAATAGCTGCTGGTATAAAATCGTCCACAAACATCGCACATGTGCTGTGAGCTGCCGTGCGTACCAACATGAAATTTTAAGTCCCATTCCATCTTGAATCTCTTACCACAGTGCTCACAGGAAAACTTATAGTCATTCGTGTGCTTCCTGATGTAGTGCGACTTTAGATTATTTTTAGTTTTAGTGTTATAATCGCACTTATCACAACGATGCAACATGGAAGAATCAATTGTTTCATGTACCAATTTGTGCGCCTTGAGGTCACACTTATATTTAAAAGTTTTTAAACACACTGCACATTTGAATGGACGGTGGAAACTGTGCTTACTAGTTATATGTCTCAATATTTTGCTCTTCTGTTCAAAAGCGGAGTGGCATATATCACAAGTGTAATTTCCATCTGTTAATTTCTTGTAAAGAACTCCGTGCGGTTTCGTATCTTGACCACACAATTCAATTTCAACCAGTTCTTCTTCATCTCTTAGCACAATACTCTTCACTTTCAAATCGTCAGCTCCGGTTTCTGGGCTCTCCGATTCCTTGGAAACTTTGTTCCTGCTCCTAGATCGAGGGAAATTTTTTTTTACCCTCAACCTCTTCCGTGTGACCGATGACTTCTGGGAAACTATCGTCGCTTCCGATTCACTCTGACGATTCCAGAGCAAGCGAGGATCAGTTGCAACACTTCTTTCCTTGCTAGCCCATTGACGATTGATCAGCTTTGCTATATGGCAATGAGATTTCCTAGAACACGAACAACAAATATTTGTTAGTTTGCATTTTTTAAGAACACTATTTATATTCACTACTGTTGAATCTCATACAATGTTTATCTAGCTACACCATTTGGGTGACAATCATCATGCTGAATCGTTCAAACTGACTTGTCATTTTATCTATGAATCCTAATACGATCATCATATATCTGTAGGATTACATTGGCGTGAACCGGGTAAAGCAGGTTTTAAGCAAGCTTCTATTTTACCATCTCGTTATTTTGGTTAAATAGGTGAAGTGGATTCTGAATCGGCTCGTGGCCAAGGTTATAATGTTGAAGTAGGCAACTTATTTGGCTACGAGCTGAGCCACAATCAACCTCACTACAGGTACAGATAGTCTCGAATTGACATCTGTGGGAAAATGAACCTTCTGTTTGACGAAGTAAGCAATGACAAATATGAACAGTTTTTAGTGGCAAATGTCTTTGAGTTCCCATCTTCTGTTGATTTTAATATATTGCTAGGATCATCTTCCTCATTCAATTAACTTCATGCAGGATTCTTTCGGTCACAGGATTCCTTCATCCATAGAATCTCCATCTTAGAATTTGCATTTATTCACCAGGTCATATTCCACCTAGAATGAAATATAATAGTCATTTAGGATAATAATGTACATAAAGCGGCAATGAAATTTCCGTTCCTCCAAGTTGTGAAAAGAATTAAGATTACACTTATTGATGAAATTCAAATATTCCTGCAAAATCGATGGATTTTACGAAAAAATATCTGAATAAGAGTAGAATTCGACTTTTTCCAATTACTCTGTAAGCCGATTCTTAGCCAATCGATGGATATGGAGGATGAAGCGTTGACGAGTTCGGGATGTTTCTTTTCCAGTGTATAGAAATCACCAGGGTATGTTCTTCCCAAATCCACTCCCAAACCATATGGGAAGAATGTACACCTCAACTCGACCAGCCCGCGAATCTCAACGATTTCAATTTCACTGATATTTTTTACTCTTCCAAACTTTTAGCAAACACAAGAAAAGCATTGATTTTGATCTCCGAAACGACTCGATGGCAGTTTCCCTCTTGTTTTCCCGTACCTAAATACGAATGGAGCTTTGGCCAGAAGAGTAAGAAACGATTCGATGAAAAATTCTGAAACTTGCAAGTTTCTCATTTAGGTGACAAGCATAAAAAATTGCCTCATGTCGTCTTTCTTCGGACTGTCATTCCAATTTTCTGGAAAAATACAGTTCCGCGAAAATTCTTCGAGGCAGTCAGTGTATCTAGAGTGTCTTCAATTGAGTCACTTTCCTGCGATTTCTTTTTTAATAATAAATAAGGCCCTCAAATCACCCATCCTTTGGGCGGAGATTGGAGGCTCCTCTCGTTCGTTGTGTGCATAATTAAAAAATAATCCAAATAATGTTTGGAAAACCAACTGCACTGAAATACACATAAATTACCGTGCTTGGCCATATGTTTCTTGAGATCAGAACTCATTGAAAGATAATCGTGCTGAGTATGTAACAAGTTCTCCTTTCTTTTTTGCTCTTACAATTTTAGTGAACGCTCTTTGCAGGGCCTGCAAACTTTCTTCACAGTTTTCTTATTTTCATGATTCTATTACTGTTCTGTTTTGCAGAAATTCTTCACGTACGCTCATCACCAGACAGACAACAATAGCAGAGACATCGCTCTTCTCCTTTTCGGAAAATGGAAGATCCCGAATTTTGGTAAGTATGTATGAATATTATCTACGGATGCTTTGCTGAAGGAAAGTCTAACAGTATGTTAGACAGGGTGGGTGGTTTTGATGGAAACACTGAGATATCTAGAAATCTTTCAGTCGTACAGAAAACTTTTTCAGGCATCCTTGTCTTGCGATTAAAACCAGCCACCCCGTATTCTTCACTAAATTCTTTTAAAGAAGACGAACACACATTTGTACAGAGCAAACTATTCTTTATTGAAGTATTTTTCTTACTTGTTCAATTAACAACAGATTATTTCCCGATACACTGATCCAGTTAGATCATGGACTTACATAACAACCAACTATGTCTATTCCCCATACGATGTTATACCCTTTTTTAAATCATCATATACTGAGCACCCAGACGTGAGTTGGCTATTTATCTCTATCTCAGTCTCCACGAATGTCATTGTCATCATCATTACTTTGCGCATGTAAAGTTTAAGGTATAACATATCTTTCTAGAAATGATTTTTTTTTAGCGGTATGGCAAACCTTTCGCTGCAACAAGTTTTCATATCTTCGATCACGTTGGTTTCCTCTTATAAAACTTCATCCGGGATTGCAGATATTTTGAATTTCCTCTGCTACCAGTTCTCGTGGCTCTTTTCAGAGTTAACAGACCAGCTTAGACTTGGACAGGAAAAATGACGGTGAAATGAAATGTAACTTCGCTTTTTGACGTATCCAGTGGTGTTGTAATTTCAAGGAACTTTTTCGACCTGTCCCCTTCTCCTTTCTCATCTCGCAAGATTCAGTTGGCTCTTGTCTGGAAGATAAATCACGTTAGTGTATTCGCGTATACCTCTCATAGCAATTCAATTAGAATTTGACTGGTTTCATATAACTTGAGAAATAATGTGATCAAATCACCATCTCATAATAACCTGAATTTCGTGAAGCATATCTGATTGATGTTGCAGGTACATGATACTATTCGGTACTCTTTTTGATAATGATCTTATCTTGGACGCCATGAAGTAGGTTTGTAATCTTGATAGGTGGTGGTGCGGGATGTACGCCTGGGTGTTTCCTCCGATGCAGCATCATCGGCGAGCGCTGGGTAAAGCTCTGCCCACACAAATCACACACGTAAGGCCTTTCGCCAACATGGGTGAGAAGGTGAATTTTTTGGGAGCTCAGACAACCAAACGTCTTTCCGCAGATGGCACAGAGGTATGATTTCTCGCCAGAATGAGTCCTGAGGTGTTTAGTGAGGCCGTGTTTCAACTTAAACTCCGTTCCACACTGTTCGCAGACGTATCTTATTTTATGAAGCTCCATGTGACATTCAAGATTCTTCTGAGTCTTGAAACGTTTATGACACGTAGGACATTCAAAGTCTTTAACTTTGTTCTTGTGCTTATAATGCTTGTGGAAATATAACGAACTTTTGCTCGGGTATGACGTTCCGCATATGTCACAGATGCAGGATGATTCCGAATCGTGATTTTTCACATGTGTCGTATAATCGGATTGTACCTTGAAGAGTTTACCACAGAACTGGCAACTGTAGTTGTAAAGGTTTGTGTGTTTCCTGATGTAATGAATCTTCAGATAGGGTTTTGTTCTTGCTTTAAAGTCGCATAAATCACAGCCATGTGGTTTAGCCGTTTCGTCGTGTGTGTCCATGTGACGAGTGAGGTAAGCAATGGTTTTAAATTTCTTGGAGCAAATTGCGCAGGTATGAGGTCTCGAATCGCTATGCTTGGTCATGTGGCTTGTCAGCTTGGTCTTTCTGTCGAATGTTACATAGCAAATTTCGCAGCTGTGAGATTTCTTCAATTTCACAACTTTTCTTTTCTGCGTTATTGTATTTTCCTGATTTGAACTCCTTCTGAAGTCGAGTGGCGTGTTGTCCAGGTCATCGTCATCCAATCGGGACTCTGGCTTTTCATTTTTCTTGTCAAGTTCAGATTCTCCCATATCCTCAGACTTTACTTCCTTCGTCATAAACATGTTCACTGATTTTGGAATCAGAAAAAAATCCTCGCCTAACTTCACTGTCAAAAAAGAGGGGCCCAGGGGGTCCACCGGGTTGTACCTAAAAAATGATAATCTGGTTATTCACATCGGATTAGAAATGAACAAGCGTAACTAGAAACCATGCCGATGCCAACAAAAAATCAAATATTTATGCAATATTTGTTGATTGATGTCAGCCAATACTGCCTACTACTAATTGTAAGGGGAACACAGTGAATCATTTTTTGTTCAATTTTTTTCTCTCTCATCATTTGAAAATCCAATTTTTTACGTTTTGTCTCCAACACTAGCAATAATCGCTAGTCACTCGAGTTATGACCTTTTTTTGAATGTTGGATTGCTTACGGGTTGCTCATTATACAAAAAAGCAATAGTGATGGAAAAGAAATGTCAATAATAGAAATTTTATTCAATAGGTAAAAGATCTCGCATGTACAACATTTTTATAATAATTTTAGAAACATAATTCTAATTTACATAATTACACAGAGATATAATGGAAACACCAAGCCCTATTATTATCAGAGCCTGATCAAAGATAAGTACCTACCCATTCTTCATATTTCCCTCTAACAATTAACTCTGCAACAATGACCGATGCAGTTCGTCAACTTCCTCTCAGTCATTGTAAACTAGCTTGAACTTTTATCGCTACTAGTTTTCACGAGTTCGTTGAGTTTTGGTTGCATACTTTTCATACTTTTCAAATGTGTGAATCGTCATGGAGACTCTCTGATTGTGAGTAGGTGTAGAGCTACAAATATCACAGCAACAGAGCTTAACGCCTGTGCGTGTGAACAAATGCAGTTGAAGAAGGCTTTGCAAATCGAATGTTTCAGTGCATTCAGTGCGCTTCGGCAGATTCTTGGAAAGCAAATCCTCTGGAGCAAATGCCATACGTAAAGTTTCTCTTTCTTCGCCTGCAGAGTAGAAGTTTGTAGGATGTCTTGCGTACTGCCTGAAAATGCTTTTCCCGGAATTGTGGAGCGATGAATGCACGTGCTAAGCTTTCTTCTACTAGCAAATGTCTTGTGATAAGTTTCAGATGTTGATTCAACCAATATTTCTCCACTTGCTTGATACTTCTTCTATGCTGTTGTCGTCGGCGTCTTTAGACTCTAATCACAAATAAGTTCGGCTCACATTTTGGGAGTCGATATGCATTTTGAATTCCATTGCTGGAACCCACATGAATTTTTCACCTTGGCTAACCATTACGTATGGTTGTACTCGCAGGGGGTCATTTGTGGTTCTGAAACAAAACAAGCTAATCAGTCCCGGTTCGGATAAAAGAAATTATCTCTGCGCAGGCATTTCAACCAACAGAAAAAACTTTGAGAGATAAATGAAAGCTGCCGCTGCGCTCGATGCCCCGGTCTCCACTTCAAATGTAAAAAAAAACAATTCCGCAAGTGGGTTGGAGGCAAGCTGGGCATCCGGGTGATCTGCGTACAAAAGATAGCTTGTAAATTATAATAAATAATATATTCCTACTTAATAAAATTATTTCGATTTATCGACAGCTACAAATAAATGCAGTTATTTTATATTCAATCTGACAAGTTTTATCGATGAAAATTTATTTTGAACGGTCAAAAAAATTTAATCATGTAACAAAGTTCATCAAACTAGTAATGGATGTTATATAAATTATGTAGTACGACCTAATAAGTAAGCAATAAACAATAGATGATCTTTATGCAATGTACAGGGGTATGGTAATTTGAATATCGTTTAGACAGTGTACGAGTTGAGATAAGAAAATTCCTAGTTTGTTGCTCGTATTTCACTCGTTTTTGTAACTTAAAATAAACGTCGATTAGGTATGTTAATTTGAAGCATGAGCCTTTTCTTCGATATCTCTGATGAGTTCCGTGATGGGGATGGGCGGGGGAGGGGAAAATCTTCCAGGATGTCCCCGTCTATGTCGCATCATACTTGATCTCTGGGTGAAGGATTCTCCGCAAACATCGCACTTGTAAGGTCGTTCTCCAGCATGTGTTAAGATGTGTGTTCGGAGGCTACCGGTGCTTTTGTACAGCTTTCCACATATGGAGCATATCTGGGGTTCGGGATTACCGTGCGTCATGAGCATGTGATACTGGAGACGTGACTTTTGGTTGAACTCTTTATTACACTGCTCGCACTTGAAGCCTTTTTCATGTTCAAGTAAATGATTCTGAAGTTTCAGATCTGTAGTAAATTTACACTTGCATTTTGTGCATGGATAGTTATAAACGCTAACTCTATGGTGACGTTTATGGGCTACTAATCCTTTCAAGAGCTTGAAAGATTTGCCGCAAACCTCACAGACGTATTCCGTGCCATCGACATGGTGAACCCTCATATGCGTGCCGAGATCACCTTTTATTTTAAACTTTTTATCACACTGCTCGCAATTAAATTGACCCTCGCTGTCATCATGTCGTCTTATATGGTGGTTTTTCAACGCTTGTTTTGTTTTGTAACGTATATAGCATATCTCACAGGAATAGTATGTCTGGTTATCGTGACAGAGAAGATGTCTCTCAAGATCCTGTTTATTTCTACAGCGTGAAGGACACTTCGGACATTTATAAGGTCTTCGAGTATTGTGACGTCTCATGTGCTTCCCGAGAATGCTTCTATTTTTGAAATCCCTGTTGCATATTGTGCAAAAAGTATTACTGGGGTTGTCGCCAAAAAGTTCTGCGGCCGTTAGCTCGCTTTCAGAATCAGTTCCATCATTTTTTACTTGTATACTTTTAGTCTCCACACGAACTGTGGATGGTTTGGTGGACAGCTTCTCAGCATCTTTTTTCACAATTTCTCCATCCTTTTTGTTGAACTTAAAGAGTTTAATCGGAGTAAATATTTTGCCCTTTCCATTTTCGACCTTACTCTTCTTGCTCACTGTTTCAAAGCTGGTACGTAATGCCGGGGCGTACTTCTTCATTGGGTGACCCCTCCCTTGGATGCACCAAATCATGCCCCTGGAACATGGAATAAATCAATCATAATCAGGAAATTAATTCAATGAGATATTTCAACGTGGATGAAAATAAAAAGGGACTCAAATTAATGAAACGAGCACATCCATTCCCAAGGTCAAGTTTGTCGTACCTTTTACGTTTATGCTGACTTTCAACAGGTCTGTCGTATTCTGTTTGGATTGGAATGTCCCAGGCATCTAGTGTAGACGAACCCTCAGAGTTTTCACCTTCCCAATCATATCCGTGGATATAGTAAGGAGGAAGTCTTCCTGCTAGCCTGGAAGAGTTGTGATTTTAGCAGATCTGTTGTTTGTTAGTCTAAAATTGACGTCGGGACTGTTGTTTCAGAAACTGAGATTTAAGTTACTGTAAAGAGAACACCTTGCTTAAAATCACTCTGTTTTTCATATGACTTACCAAATTCAACATATGATTTATAATTATAGATACAAGTGCTCAGAGAGCGTACTCGGATATTATTACCAAGTTCGATTTCTCTGTCGAACGATTTGTCTGTCGAAAAAAAAGATTTAGCCGCTGGAAATGAAACCTTCGATTCAATTTTTGATACGGCCAAGAATTTGTCATATCATACATCTAGAATAACGTCGAACTCGTATGGCCTAGTTTTAAGATTCAGAGTCTTTAGTAGCTTCGATCTTTTATTCAACCCTGTGACAATATGGATACTCAAGTATATAAAATCTATTTTATTTTTTAAATTTCTGCTTATACATAATAATTTTGCTGCATTGTAGATTAGCCAAGTACAATTATGTGATATAACCAAGAATAATCATTAACTCATTTACAATTAATAGGCATTTAGAATCTTACCAACATCAAACTCAAAGAAGGTACTCTAGCATAAATCAAGGTGACGTTACGATAATGAACATACCTGAAATTGCGGGCAATGAATAAGGATATACCTAGAACATTATAAGAGTAATTGCAACATAATAACGTATTCCGACACTTAAAAAGTTACACTCCAAAACTCAAACGCACGTAGATTTTTGATGTGCGGTAAGATTCCCCTGGCAGGAGAATCCTCGATGACAAATTTGGCATATGTATGGTCGTTCTCCCGTGTGACCACGCCGATGAATAGTGAGTGTCGATCTCTGTGAGAAGGCCTTGGGACACTGATCGCACTTGTAGGGCTTTTCTCCGGTATGAATGCGTCTGTGCATCCGCAAATTTTCGGAATCTGTAAATCCTTTGCCACAAATATCGCAAACGTAGGGTTTCTCCCCCGTATGAATCCTCCGGTGTTTCTTTAGGTGCTCCGAACTGCTCAAACTCTTTCCGCAGTAATCGCATAAGTACAATTTTGTCGGATTGTGGCTTTCTTTATGACGGAATAATGAACGTTTCGTTGCTAATACCCGTCCGCAAATGTCACAGGCTGTGCTCGTCACTTTACTCGCCTTCATTTCTGGATGTGATCGTCTGCAGTGGGCGGATAACTGTCTCCTCAGGTGGAAAGCGGTGCCGCAAATGGTGCAAATGGATGGCTTTTCTCCAGAATGAATATTGTAGTGTTCTTGGAGTTCGATAGCTTTACGAAAACTCTTATCGCAATCGTTGCACTTATAAGGTAGATCGGACTTGTTTGTGTGTCTCAACATGTGGATACCAAGAGCTGCGACAACGGTTGTTTCGTAGTCACACTCTTTGCACATGTAGCTTGGATAAAAATGCGTCTTTTCATGTCGAGTGAGATCTCGAAATAGACGAAACTTTTTCGGACAATGATTGCAGGTAAGGTCGCCCGCGGTATGCCTGAGCAAATGTTTCTGATAATTGCTTTTGTGACGGAATACTTTATTGCAAGTTTTGCAAACAAAGTCAGTATTTTCGCTCTTCTCTGTTTTCACATGTAGGTCAACATTCACCACCGGCCTACTCTCGTTCTTATTTTTATTGCCGGCATGCTTCTTCATATGTTTTCTAAGATTAACGTAAGTTCGAAAAACTCTCCCGCACTGGTTGCAAGTATTCTTTCTTTTCCCCTTATGCTCGATTTCATGATTGTTCAGCAGATCTTTAGTTTTGAAAAATACAGCACAGGTCTTGCAGTGGTAAGCCAGGGGCATATCGTCTTCATCGTCGTCGTCGTCTTTCAATTCTTCCTTTATAGGAGCGTTTACAACGCTTGATGTTTGGTCAGCGGCCCCAACTTTCTGAGCACCTTCATCCGGTTTCTTGTTCTTGACCAGGTCGAGCTTCGATAGCATGAGAATTCGATAATATTCCTCGGACAAGGGTAGTTGCATAAATCTGAAATTAGAATTTGATATCCATCAGTGAGATAACAAGGTTCGTTATTTTACGAGCTCCATCATCATATATCATAAAAAATATAATCGTCGGCGCAAATAACGTACCAAATTAGCGCTAAGTATGCATTCTAATTGTTAATTGCTGATTTGTTGTAACACGAATGACAACTCTACTAAATAACTTATTTCTCTTACACACAGAACGCTTGGACGCTATACGATGATCACCAAAGGGATATGACATATTTGTTCAGATTACAACCTAATTTTTCACATCGCTGTCAATAGGCTTCATTCATTTGTTATTCTTTTATTTTAATAATACCCTCAAACATTTTCCAAACACTTTATTATTACTTATCATACATGGGTAGAGCGACCAAGACCTGAATCTTTTTTGTCGTCCTTTTATACGATACAATAGATTGATCAAGCTACTAATGCTAGACCTTGTTACTCAGGAACCTTACTTACAATTTCACAAATTTCGAGAAACTTTCCTTACTGATTTTAAAAAATATCTTTCATATCATCAGAAAACAGTAACATTAGCAATTGACGGAATCGCGACTCTTTGGACGTCGAACACATATAAATAATTATTTCTGAATCAATTAAGTTCTTGTATTGTAACGTTTACCATATGAACTCTGTTATGAGCATTGAGTAATGCCCTAGAGACAAAAGATCTTGTACAAAAATTACACTGATAGGGTCTTTGGCCTGTGTGATATCGTTTGTGAATAACTAATGTGGAATGCTGCGTGAAGGATTTTTCACAGGTATCGCAACTGTATGGTTTTTCGCCGGTGTGAGTTCTTTTGTGGACAACGAGAGTGGTCCTTTTGTGAAAAGCTTTTCCGCACACGTCGCACACGAGAGATTTTTCGCCTCCGTGGAGACGCAGATGATCCTGTAGCGAACCTTTTGACGAAACTGATTTCCCGCACAAATGACAGTCAAACTTATTGTCACCGGTATGCGACTTGACGTGTAATACAAGTGAGTTTTTATAAGCAAAAGTCTTCCCGCAAAATTCACACTGATGTTTAACTGGCTTAAAATTGGGTTCGTGGATCTTAGCATGTCGCGTAAGGGTATGATTGTTGGGAAAGGCCTTGCTGCACGTCTTGCACACATGCTCCTTAGCCTCGTGTTTCACGTTCATGTGTCCATGTAGCTCAGCATTTGTGAAGAATCCCTTGTTGCATACATCGCAGAACTTTGTGTATTTTTCAAAGTGTCTTCTGTGATGCGTAGCCAGTTGAGAAGCTTGTATAAACGATCTACCACACACATCACATATGAAATTACGTTCTCTTGTATGAATCCTCTTGTGAACCGCCAGAGTATTTGTACGTTTGAAAGATTTGCTGCATACGTCGCACCTGTAAGGTCGCGCGTCGCTGTGCGCCACCAAATGCCCCTCGAATAGATTTTTCGATCTAAACTTCTTTTCACAAATGTCACATCGGTAATATTTTGTAGATTGTATAACTTCTTTGTCGATAGATTTTTTAGAAGTCACGTCATACTTGCAGGGAGAATTCTCTATTGTCTCAAAGGCACTTTCTCCGGATGTTTCGAAACCTTGAAGTTCTTCATATGTCAATGCTACTCGGGTGTCGCTATTTGGCAGTGAGTTTGGTGCTTTCAAGGTTACTTCGTACGAAGAACTTCCCCGATCATCCTGCGTTGACAAACATTCACCCTCTTCTCTTAAACATGTATCATCAACTGCCGTGATCAAGACGTGTTCTGTTTCCGGAGTTATCGAAATCTCTCTTGGACGCTTCGCTATTTTCAGGTTTAATCTGGAAATAAATGCAGAATAAAGTGAGACGTTTGACTAACCTACGATAACTCTGAAAGGCATCGGAGTTCGAGCAAATATTTTTACTAAAGATTCATCAACTTGTACAATTTCCTCTTGAAAATGTGTTAGAATGTGGATATACATTTCCAATAATGGGGATCTAAGACAAACAACATTCAACTTTTCTTTTTCAACTTCACAAACTTCTGCAAGGGCTTGTGGCGATATTCGAGTTACATCGGATGAATAATATTCGATTACATAATATCACATACAACCGCAAAATTCAATAACAAATTCTTATAAAATACTTGATGTGAAAATATATAAGAGCGACCGAATGCGTGAATTACTTATTCGAATTCGTCAAATTTGTACTCACGCTATCGCTGCTGGGTACCCAGATAACCAAGTATGTCTCTGGAAAAAGTCGATTTCGATTGCTGCGACCCTTGTTGTCTTTTTGTCAAATATATGCTGGTAATACTTTCTAGGCATTGCAATCTACAGCAATGATTGCAGACGTTATTCTGCAATTGAGGGAGTGCTCAATGTTGGCAATATTTGCTGAGAATATGGGAACAACCGAGCAGAACTTGCTCGCATTTTGCTGATCGCTCGCTGAATCGTTTGATTTTATTTCAGTATCAATCGAGGACACACCTTGCTCTAATATTGCGAACAATGCTGTGCACGCATTGCTTTGCTGTAGAATTTGCATGCACGTTGTTATCTGGGTATTCTATCCATGACATTAGGAGAAATCATCGATGTAATTTGCCTCGAAATTTTTCCGGCTAAATTCCCCGATAGCCCTCGATGGTCAGCAGCAATAGTTCTGATGAACCTTTAATTGTGCTCCAGAGACGAATCCTTTGGGGCAAGTATTGCAGACATAGGGTCGTTCTCCGGAGTGATATCGTCGATGAATTACCAGGCTTGTTCTCTGAGTAAATGTTTTCTGACAAATATCACAGGTGTAAGGTCGTTCTCCGGTGTGCGTCCTCATGTGGACGGTCATCGTCGATCTTTTGGTGAAAGTTTTTGTGCAAAAATGGCAAACCACTGGTTTTTGACCAGTGTGAAGCCTAGTGTGTTCTTTGAGCGAGGCACGAGTACACAACTTTTTACCGCAGGTATCGCATGTGTAGTTTTTTTCACCGGTGTGAGTCCTAACGTGAAGCTTGAGCGATTTTTTTGTTGCAAACATTTTTCCGCAGACTTCGCATTGGTTGCATTTTTCGGGCATGTAATCGGGTTCGTGTATTTTTGAGTGCTTGTCAAGGGTATTCCTGGAGTTGTAAGCTTTTCCACAAATGTCGCAGATGTGCTCGTTAACGGTGTGCTTTGCAAATTTGTGCGACTTGTAGTCAGCATTTGTGTGAAAACCTTTCTGACAGAATTCGCATAGAATTTTGTAGTCCATGGTATGACGTTTCTTGTGTATAGTCAACTGAGATTTCAACTTGAAGGAACTCGAACAAATATTACAATCAAAATCTTTTGCGTTTGAATGACTTTTACTGTGGACCTTCAGCTCAAACGATCTTTTGAACTTTTTTTCGCAAACATTACAGCTGAACTTGAACTCCCTGCTATGAACTACTTGATGTTTCCTGAAAAGTTCTCTGTTGACACATATCCGGTCACATTCGTTGCATTTCCATTCGATTCCGATTTTCTTGTTGGTCGTAATTTTTTCTCTGTCAGAATCGACAGCGATTGGAGAAAGTGTTTGGTTTTTTGTTGAACAGGGTGTGAACATCGTGGTATTTGCGGCTGGTTTTGCCTTTTTACGTTCTTCGAGTTTTCTTCTTCTGAAAATAACATATGAATAATTAATGTACATTGATAATTGAGTTGCCAGAAGCAAAGCTGAAAGGGGCTCGGGAAAATTCGAAACATAAATTTACAATACTTTCGATTATGAAACTGAAAATTATATCTAAGAGGTTCGGTTAATCAGATGTACGAATATGGTCAGGGGCTTACGTGTGGTAATAGCGATTCTCGTAAAAAGTAAAAAGCTAAATAACAGGAATTTCAGCGTCGATGGAACTTAAACCGAACTCTCGGCATGTTGTGACTTCATATGGAGTTTCATAGAGCCCTTTTGAGTGAATCTCTTGGAGCACTTTTCACACGGGTAAGGTTTTTCTCCGGTGTGTGTACGGTTGTGGATGTGTAAATATTTTTTAGCACTGAAAGCTTTGCCACAAACTTCACATATGTGGGGTTTTTCTCCGGTATGGATCCTCATATGTATAGCAAACGAGGTCTTTGTAGAAAGAGATTTCCCGCATACTTCACAAGTCATCATATTTTCACCGGAGTGTATTCTCATGTGCCCTCTGAGCGAAGCCTTCCAGGTACTTTCGAAATTACAGATCGAGCAGTTGTATCTGACAGGTGGGGCATGTGATTTCGAGTGCAATGCTAAGTAGGTTTTGCTGGCAAGTCTGTCACCGCAGATTTTACATTCAAAAGGTTCTGCTTTTCCTTCATGTTCCAGCATCATATGAACGTTTAATTTATCCACAGTATAAAATCCCTTGTTGCATTTTATGCAAAACATGTTATACTCCATTTCATGCTTACTGAGATGAACGTCCAAAGCAAGCTGTGACTTCTGGGTGACACCGCACATGAAACAGACCACTTGCTTTCCATGTACCTTTGAGTGTTTTTGGAGTGTAGTTTTACTTTTGTAAGACCTCTCGCATATTAAGCAGGAAAACGGGCGATCCTTTTTATGCATCTCTTCAACGTGGAGCTCCAATTTGTCTCGATATCTGTACCATTTGTGACATACTGGGCAAGCCATCCTCAGTCGATCGACGTGCAGCTGTCTGTGTTGCAGTAAGATTATCCTCTCCTTAAGTTTCAGCCCACAGAAATCGCACTCGTACATCAGAGACTCAGAAGCACCCGTACTGTACCGAATAGGTTTATGCGTTTTGATGTGACTGATCAGGTCCTTTTTATACGTGAAAGTTCTGTCACAAAAACTGCACAGTTTTTTTTTCAAAGCCATAGCTATTTCGGTCCCGTGAAGGCGCATGTGACCGCAAAGATTCCCCTTCCAGTTTGTTTCGAAATCGCAATGGTGGCACCTGAATTGTTCTGGTAAACTTGCATCGTGTACTTTAGACACATGCTGCTTAAATGACGCTGTCGTTTTGAATCCACAATTGCAGATGATGCACTGGAAAGGTCCGGAAGAACGCACTCGCCTCGCAGTTCGGAGCTTTGACGTTCCGTATCCATTCCAAATTCCTCCAAATCCAGCAAGGTCATATAACCTGGAAGTAAAAGGATGATCAAGACAGAGGTACTAGTCTGACGAAACTAAAGTGCCTTTATTAGTCTTTCTATTATCTTAGGATACATCAAGGAGAAATGAGGCAATCATCGTTGCTGTATTATTACAGAGTGGTTTCAGTCATTTTCTTCAATCATTTTTCTTCATTCATTTGTTTATTCATGTATATGGACACCATTTTGATAGACATTTCGTTTAATTCGAACTATCATAGATATACAATATTTGCTCTACTAGGTGTCAAATATTTTTCATCAGCAACTAAAGAGGGAGCATCTTCTGACCGGCTTCTGTACAAATGTATAACCGTAGACAGCTGATTCGTTTTCTTCTAAATAATAGTTAAAATTCCGTAGTTTCTCCGTTGGACTCTACGTATAATTCCAGATAACAACTGGGGTGAAACGTTCATCTGTTTCCATGTGCGTGGCCCTTGATATGCGAATTCATTGATCCCTTCTGGGTGAACCTTTTCTGGCAAAATTGACACTCGTAAGGTCGTTCTCCGGTGTGTGTCCTGAGGTGTACAATGAGATATTTCCTAACGCTGAACTCCTTGCCACAGACTTCGCAAATGTGTGGTTTTTCTCCCGAGTGTATACGCATGTGAACTTGGAGGTAAGTTTTGCTTGAAACGGATTTTCCGCATATCTCGCATGTGATCTGATTTTCTCCAGTATGAATTTTCATGTGTACCTTTAGCGCAGCCTTCCAGAAACTTTCAAAATCACATATCGTACATTTATGTTTGTCTCGTTGACCGTGCGATTTCATATGCATATTTAAATAAGCAGCGCTAGCGTAAGGCGTGTTGCAAATTTTACAAGCAAACGGTTTTTCCCCTGTATGCGTGAGTAGGTGACGTTCCAATGTCTGATTTGTGTAAAATCCTTTGTGGCATGTCTCGCAGTAGGTTACAAACTCCTGATTATGTTTTTTCTTATGCAGCCTCAGGTCGTACCCGGAAACTTTTGATATTCCACATATGTCGCAGGTGAATTTTTTGTTGTGCTGTTTAAGATGAGTCTTTAAAAACTCTTTGGTCTTAAAACACTTTCCACATAGTATGCAGGGAAACGGGCGATCTTCCTGGTGAACTTTCACTTTGTGCTTTTCAAACTTTTCATCATTAGAAAACTCTTTATCACATTCTTCGCATCTATTCTCAGCTGATTTCTGGTCATGATTGTCTTTATGCTTCGTAAATAGGATTTGATTCCGCATTCTTTTACCACATACGTCGCATTCGTACATTGGCTGAATTGGATAACTTATTTTTTGTTGCTTGTATCGAAGCCTCCGCTTTTCCTTAGCTGCCTTTCTTGGAACCGGTTCGAGATTCGTTAGTGGTTTACAGTTCTTTCTTCCCTGGACGATCGATAACATCTGCATCGGACTTTTGTTCGTTTTTCGTTCATGAGACTCAGATGTGAAATCCTCTCTAGGCGTCTGATAAGTTTGTGTACGACATTTAGCGTAATTTTCCTCCTCCAAGATGGTCTCTTCAGAAGTATGCTTCGTACAATCATCAGCATCGTTAAATTCAGACCTGAAAATAATAACTAACGTTAATTTGGGTGCCTGAACAGGGCGATTAAGATCTAAGAAAATGTTGTTAAAGAATAATCTGAAAAATATATCGCTAGTGATCCAGTTGTAAGGAGGCTAAGATAATTTTATCGTCACACACTTGTTGTCCGTCTAATACTCATGCGACTTAAAACTAGAGTGATAAGATTACATTGGATAAATGGAAAGTGATTCAAGAATATGGGAGTTGGCGCAACCGCATTCAATGAAGCGTCAATTACTCGCTGATATTAGTTTGGAATTCTGTTTACTGATCCGCGTTACACTTGATACAAAAAAATCAGAGAGACGAGCTTATTGATTGCTGGCAACAAATAATCCGTACCTTTGGGCTTTGGACGCTCGTTGAAATCTTCTTTCCCTTCCGCATCTCTGACTTTGATTCCCACTGTATTATAAGTTTTAATACTTTCAAGTTTATCTTCACCTCCTATCCGATGCAGCGGTCATCTTCACATCACACTCTAGTTTCAATCCTGCCTTATTTTGTGATATAAACCTCTAAAAACAATTAGGGGGTCAGTTTTGTTTTGCTAAAATTTCTTTTTTTCTTTTTTTGTTTTTTAAACTTTGGCAAAGTGAGTTTCGTCACTACAGAGAATCTCTAGTTCTGTGTAGTGAAAGTATTATGCGCACGGTAACTACAATCGGTTCCTGAAATACTTGAAATAGAAAGAATAAAGATAAGATTGCAGAGAACCGGGAGGAAAATTATCGAGATTGAAGATAATTCTCTGATTTGCATCGGACATAGAGAAATCATTACACGTTTGCTATTCAGCCTCAGGGGGGATCCCAGGCTCTATTTTTTGTTAATTAAATTGTTTCGAACACAGAGTAGTTGTATTTGAATTACCAGCTCCAATCACGGCTTTTACGATGCTCCTCTGCTAACAGGAAAAAATCCTCGTTACAAGTGTATGCACTCCGGTCCTTTCAGACATGATAGTTGAGAATGACGTGCATCTTGGTTTGTCTAATGTTGAAGAAAAAACTTATCGTTAGTCATACTCCAGGTATTGATGATTTTCAGCAATGGATTTGCAGTAACTATTTTGAACAGCTCTGTATTTTGTGACCATGGATTTGATTTAATTCTTATTCCTCTGGAGATAACAATATTTCTTCTTTTTTTTTTTTTGCATGGATCAGACGCACTCGGCATACAGGTTTTAGTAGCCCGCAACTGGGGGAAGAGAAAGACGTCCGTTTTTAGAAGAATCTGCAAATATAAAATGTCCAACTACACTGTAGAGTGTAGATAATCATTATCAATTACTAAGAGTATACGAAGGATTGAAAAAAAAAAGAAAAAAAAAAGAAAAAAAAAGAAGTAGGTCACAGAGCTACGTTGCCGCAGGTCCCAATTTTCTTAAATAATAAAGCAAACTCCCAACTCTTCGAAGCTATTTCCTTCCATATAACGACGTGTTGTAGATGGAGTCTCTCGCATTGGTATAGTTGGATTAAGGCGAATAAAACCAGATCTCTGTAAGTGGTAAAAAACAACATTTCAGAAAACAATTATATTGCAAGTAAATCACTCAGATTTTATTTTTCAAATTCACCGATACATTAAGGTTTTGTTGTTAACTGTTTTCGAGCAGGTCACGATAAGCGTCTGCCCTTTGTGGCCACCATTTTTCGTTAAATCTTTGCTGAGCAATAAAGTCACGTCCTTGTGGATCTATTATTAGCCTAGTTAATGTCTATGAGTATGCAATAAGCAATTTATTGCAAATATAATAACAAAATAATCAGTAAAATGTTTCAGTTTCTTCAAACTTACTGGTATACATACTAATATGTATGTATGTATGTTAAGAACGTAATAATTAAAAAAACAAATGCTGCCATAAAACTTGTTCCCAGCCCCCCTTTCTTTATCTAATTTGATTTCTATCAACTTCTTTTCAATCCCTACGATCTACTGATAGTCATAAAAAGTGTTTCTTTATCTGAACTTGGTTACTCGTAATCCTTGATCAAAAGTAATTATTTCATCATCTAATGATAAAAATTTCCTGCTCTGCCTTGACTGTGATTTTTCATGTCAGATTGTGGATAATATAGCGGATATTATACAAAAATAATGGAGGTGAGGTGAATATTATATGAACACAAAGTAGGTCAAGCGCAGACCATCAGGAAAAAAGTCATGGCTTTGTCCAAAAAGCAGCGGGACGGTTCAATTGTCCACAGGGAAAATTGTGCGACTGTAAAAGCAAAGTTGGGAGAAAAACTAGCTAAATTTTCTACGGTATAGCTTCAAGAAATTCCTTATTTCGAAGTATCGCAGACTGAGAGAAGAAAAACAACACGAATAAAAAAAGTTGGTCATTGTCGATATAATCCTAAAGATCCTGCACCGAGTGGGTATACCGATTTAACATATTTTTCCCCATCAATTCTGCCTCAACAGATCATTTGCCGAGGGATCGTTAATTTTCTGCTGCTCTTGTTGTGCCCTTGCATCTTGCTTGGCATGAGTTCTAAGGTGTGAATTGAGCATAGTTTTTGATGCAAACGATTTGTGGCAGATGTTGCAGGGGTATGGTTTGTCACCAGTATGTCCTCTGAGGTGAACCACAAGGGTTGTTCTTTGTGTAAATCTTTTACCACAATGAAAACACTGATGAGGTCTTTCTCCAGTATGAGTCCGCCTGTGGACGCTGAGGTAATTCTGAGATATAAAACCCTTATTGCATAAATCACATACGTGCGGTTTTTCTCCCGTGTGTTTTCTTACGTGAATAGTCAAGTAGGTCTTGCTAGACACAGCCTTTCCGCATATGTGGCATACAAATTCGCTCTGCGTCATGTTGGTGCTGTGCGTCTTCATGTGAACCAACAGCACTTGTTTTCTAGAGAATCTTTTATTGCATAATTCACAGTGGTGTTTTTTTTGGGGAGGTACGTAGTCGGGCTGATGCAGTTTGGCGTGCAATCTTAGCCCTTGACGGTATCTAAATGAAGCCTGGCAAATCTGACATTGGAACGGTTTTTCTCTTGTGTGAATTGTCTGGTGTTCCAGGTAGTTGCTTTTAGCATAAAACCCTAAGTTGCACACTTCACATTGGTATTTGTAATCAAAATGATGACGTCGTTGGTGATTTACTAGATTCGAACGGTGTACACTGGCGTAACCGCAAATGTCGCAAACATTAGTTTTTTCATCGGTATGAATTAAATGATGCTTTTTTAGTAAAGAAGGGGTCTTGAAGCACCTTCCACAAACGTCGCAAGTGTACAAAAACAATTTCTCATCGTGAATGTCAATGTGACGTGAGAGCGCTTCTTCGGAATCAAAACCTTCGTCGCATAAGATGCAGATGTAAAGTTGCTTTACGTTGTCATCGACTTGCTGCTGCTGTCGAGTGTTCATAATATCGCGATCATTGCCCTCGGATATCATTTCTGTACCCCTTAAATCCTGAGACAGTTGCATCATGTTGCTACTACTGCTGATGCAGTGGTTCTTTGATACAAAATATCTGAAAATAAGAGACACACAGGCATGAATGACGTGAGACTAGTTTTACATTTTGTAAATTGCTTGTAGCAATGTCAGAAACATACATCAATTTTGGAATATCTTAGAGTCCCGTTAATGTTTATTTACAACATCGGTGAGATCAGGAACAATGAGACTAGATAACACCATTTAGGGGGCAACGATCTCAATCGTCATCAATACGTATCTGGGAATAAAACAGTATTGTTGATTTTTTTTCGTACTCCTATACGACATAGAGGCTCTCAGACAAGTGTCCTTGAACGTCAAACTTTTTTAGTTCACATTCATGAACATTTGCGACGGATACGATTTAGAAGACAGCACCTTATCTTCAGATTGTCTTAAACTCATTTGCCACTTAAAAGTAAACTAAAAACAGAAAGAGGAACAACCGTTTGAAAAGGCAGGAGCATAGCGATCCCACCATTGCTTCATTCACATCGACGCCACCAACTTCTGAAAATATTCAAATCTCTGTTTCGCTCGGGGACTCCATTTCTCTAGTCTTTTCTCCTTTTTCTTTAATCCCTTGTTAGTCTATGACAAGTACTGTACGTTCGATGAACATCTCCACATGGCGTTGAGTTAATCTTAACCAAACAACAGAAGTTGTATGATCGACTTACGATGTTGAGAGGCTGAAACGAGAGACCCTGCAGGCTCTTCGTTATCTGAAATAGAGTTGCACGGGGGAACCAAGTCGAGAAAAATAGTAAGTGTAAAAATATTTATCATAATCATAAAAAATATGTAAAAAGAATAGAGCAAAGTCTACGCTCCTGTTGGTAAAAAAGATAAGCCGAGTCAAGAATCGAAACTTAACAGATTTGTCTGTAAATAATGAACTGAAAAGAAAATTGATTGAAATCTAGAGTACATCACAGATGGAATTATATTTATTATAATTATTATTGTACAGCATACATGGAACGTTAAGTGAACCTCGTTGATTGCAAGTGATTTATAGTATATAATTGACCGCTAAAAACTAAATAAAAACTGAATCTCCTTGTGGAATGCAAGTATTGAATGAGGTAATCGACATCCCCTTTTCGAAGTGAAGAAACACAAGAACAATTGTTTTACCGGTAGCTGTGTCTGAATAGACCCTAATCAACGAATATAAGAAGCTGACATGTGAACAATGATAAATAAAATGAGAAATATCAGTACCTCTTCCAGTCTTTGTTTGGCTCTGATAAATGACATTCGAACTTCTATTGATGTTTCTTCATATGATTGAGCATAATCGTACGAGTTACGAATCCCTTTCCACATTGAGTGCAGGTATAAGGTCTTTCACCGGTGTGATATCGTCTATGAACAGTGAGAGTCGAAGCTTGAGTAAAAGATTTTCCACAGACGGCGCAAAGGTATGGTCTTTCTCCCGTATGTATGCGTTGATGTACGACATAGTACTTACGATGTGTGAATCCCTTACCGCAAACATCGCATACCAAGGGTCTAGATCTATGACTAAGTTTATGAGTGGCGAGGGAATCGATCGATGGGAATTCTTTCGAGCATGCTTCGCAAGGAAAAGACACCGGCGTTTTAGGAACTTCATTGTTCACTAGGAAATTATCGAAATCTAAGAGTGTGATATTCCCGTCCACATTATCAGTTGGGTTTCGTAACGTAGAAGTATGAGTCTTAGCATGATGGTTATAATTATTCCTCGTATCAAAGCGCATCAAACACCTAGGGCACGAATATGGTTTAGCGATACCTGGATCGTGCATTTTTCTGTGTCTGTCCAGGAGTTTTTGGTACCTAAAAGTTGCAGGGCAATAACTACAGTTGAAAGGTTTAACATCGGAATGCATGGCCTCATGCATTTTGAGGTGATGCTGAGTTGTAAAACTTTTACCGCACGTGACACACCTGTACTTTTTCTCCATATGAGTCTTCATATGAAAGTTGAGCTTAAAACGAGTTACGAACTCTAAACCACAGGTCAAACATGAATGATTACTGGATGACTGCAATGAA
Source organism: Athalia cordata (assembly GCA_963932425.1). NCBI lineage: Eukaryota > Metazoa > Arthropoda > Insecta > Hymenoptera > Athaliidae > Athalia > Athalia cordata. The sequence continues at coordinate 8,481,259 of OZ010627.1, forward strand.
GAGGAGGGCAACGAGGATTCAAAGTCTAATTGTTGCCCCGAATTAGTGGTGGTATGTACGCTGACCAAACTAGTATTTGCACCATGCAGATGAACATGTTGTTGTTGTCGTTGTTGTTGTTCTTGTTCATTAATGTTTGATAAGGTAGCGACGGAGATGGAGCTTGTTGGCTCTGAGCACTCCGGTGACGAGGGTGAAAGTATTTGTCGTAGCATCCCTGACAAACCACCGAATATCTCGTCATCTTTGTTGTTGTTGCTGCTGATGTCACCCCTGAAAGGATATAAACTCAAGAACAATAGCTGCGCAAATCTATGATGCCGTTATTATTACATTAAATAAAATGTTATGAACAAATAAGACCGTCACTAAATTCTGACATTGACACGACGATTAGCAGCAGCATCAGCAGCAGGCTAGTGTGAAGATATGCTTGATATTGTGTTATATGGTTTGTTTTTTACGTGGTGGTGGTTTTGTGCTCATTATGGTGCTTGTGTTGCCGGTGTTAAAATAAATTCATTCGCCCTTTTCTCATTCGGGATTTATTCGCTCTCAACCATTGAGCTCACCGATCTCTTTTTTTTTTCTTTTCTTTCCCCAGTACTATAATAATCCATCGCTAAACGACGAATAATAAGCCTTTCTCAACACCTGTTGTCATGAAATTAATTGCAGAGATGAAAACAGGACATTTTATGAGCAGTACACCTCAAACTCATCATAGAAGTAAAGCGGTCTTAAAACATCTTCAGAACGGAGGAGCAGAGTATGAAAATTGGGTACAGAGTAAATAAACAATTTACACGGCGTCGTAAATTGAAAGTATAATGTAGCGGTTGTAGACTAGTCTCACCTTTAATTACAGTTGAGTAATCAGCACGCCAATCTTTGTGGTCAAAGAATTCTGGGCAAGTTGAAGTCTTCGGTAGTAAAAAAAAATCATTCTCTTGAGTTTGTATCTTTCGTTTGGATATATTTTGCACTGAATCACTTTGACCGGATGTTAGAAGGAATCATCACCATCACCGTCGTCACTTCCACTCGGGTTCGTCACAGTTTTAAAATTCAGCGAATCACAAATAGTTTTGTAACAATCGTCAATCGTACAAAACGAACGCGTCGAATATAATTCACTCGATTTGTCATACGTAACAGCAAAGCGCGCAATATATGCAGCAGCTATGCAGTGGTCTATGATATTACATTATTCAGACCATAATCTCTATTATATACAACTGCAGGTACGTTTCACCATGAGGTCAGTTCATGTTAAATATGCATGTAATAAACGGTGTGTGATGGTAACTCGACAAAAATTATATATTGCCGGTTGGCTTTGGTCAATGGGGAAAAAGGAGATATGTTTTTACAAAGAAATACTCGCCTTATTCTTTATCGTTGCAAATTTCCAGATCTACTCCATAGGACGATGGTTTCTGTTCTTCTTCTCAGTCTTCTTCATATCTGCTTCTGTCTTCTTTTCATTTTCAAGATCCTTATACTCAGTGTTCAAAATAACTCAACACTTTCTAGTTTCCTTGACACATCACAGAGTTTAAAAAAAAAAGGCATAAAAAAAAATACAAATAAAATAAATTACAACTTCCCGTAGTAATTAGTTCCCGTAATCCGTTGCTTTTTTCATGGTAGGACAAAACCTTAAGCCACCATTACCGACATTCAACTTCTTAGTTGAATGCTTGAGGTAGTCGGACAATATTCTCTACGACATTACAGTCGTCGAAGTACGACTGTAATGAAACGCAGCTTAAAAAAAAAGCGTCGAGACAGAGCTTCTTAATCATCTTCATGGTTATTATATACAATAAAGTAAAGTGTTTGGACCATCGTTTTGTTTTTTCCTGGTCATGTGCGGCATTTAGTGCCTTACGTAAGCGTGGAAATGTTATATCGACAACATGTAGTAGAAAATTAAAATAAGTAATATTGTTTCATGAAGAGAGAAGGCATGGAAGATAATACAACTGACTCGAACTGAAATTCATTACGGCCATAGACAGGGCACGTCTTCTCCGGCTAAGTTTGAAGGTACGGTAGAAAACAGGCAGGAAGGAAGTGAAACAAAATGATGAGAAAACAGGCAAGAAAGAGAACAAAACAGATAACAAATGAAAAGGATAGCAAGAATGAAAAATTAGTAAACGAATAAAATTAATAGGTACATCGGAATGAAAGTGATATGAAAAATCCTAAATCACAGGTTTCTGTTTTTTTGCTTTTTCAAAACTCTACATTTACAATTTCACACTGATATTTTTCTCTCTCTCCATGAGACAAGACCCATCGAATTTTCATAAACCAGTAAACTGTATGTCCCTATGAAAGAATGATCAATTATAACAAATAAGTAACCGTGACTTCAAATAGATATCAAAAATGGTATCAAGATCTATAATCTTACAAATGTGTTGAATTGATTTTTTGCTTTTTTTTATACTACTCTCCATGCCGATGAATTTCTTTCATTTAGAAACATACAATAAACCGACATGCTCTTATTGATATTTTCTACGTATACAAAATATGGGAAACAATATTTAAAAAATCATAATGTATACTACTCAGAAAAATTGAAGGATCACCCTGCGGAGATCTAGCTATCTCAGGGTGACCCTTTAATTTTGATTAGTATATGGGGGAACGAGGAGGGCAGTGTCTGACATCCAGCGATTTGCGATTGTAATTCATTTTTTGCTACAGTTATGACACTCCGACTTTGTAACATGCTTTATTGCGATCACTGATTAATGTCTAGATCAAATAAAGGACAAATTGCTGGGAGCCCAGAGGCCAGAAGTGGTTGTGAGGTGTGTTTGGTACAATCGATTTGTACCCTGCGCACCTCATCACGATTGATAAGGTGACTAACTCTCCCGAGTACCCAAAACTAGAGATAAGTACTTAATAGACTTTGCCTTTGATTGGGCAATAGTTGCTTACCTGGCTAACACGTGATTTGATCAGAAAACTTATCCACTTCAAATTGTTTACATTTTTGAATGGTAAAATCTTTTACATGAGCAAGAAGTAAACGTGAAAAGTCTCAAAAGATGCAGATCGTTATTTTGAGCAATAACTGAATTATATATTGCAACATGAAATTATTACAGGTGAATTCCGAAAATATTTTCAGTAGTCTCGTCAAGTAACAATTTTAGGAGAAAGGTTTGGTCGATTCAGAAAATATATGAAGAAAAAAATGATTCCATAGGAATAAAAAAACTCTCCCCAATATTTGTCTGCGCTTGTATGTGTTTGTCTCAACAACACACCTCTGCCTCCCATATTTCTCGATGGTAACGAAAGTAAGAAGGAAGACTCACCCAGACTTAGCATCGCTTTCATTCATCGTCTGTGGCATGGACAGTTCAGGTATCTCTGTATTGCTTTTCTGTTGTTGCAGGCCAGAAGGACCAGCCTCGTCGCAGGCTAGGGAAACATTGACGAATGTAGTCGGCTCGATACTTCTGCTATTTCCAAGGTCTTCTTCGCTCTCTTCTTTCACTGGTAGACCTGTGTTAGAAAATAGCTGTCAAAGTCAGATTTAGGAGCTCCCTTGCTGTGTCAAATTTCTCTACACAATATGGAGAGTACTTATCACATATCTATCATCAAAATTAAAATCGGGCCCAAGCCCCCCCCTGCCTACCATCATCAGCATCGCAGTCGTCGTCAGAGTTGTCTTCTTCTTCACTGCTCTCCTCCTCTTCATCTTGTGGACGCGTTGTGGCATTAGCCTGCGACTGTGAAAGTTGGTTGGTTGCCGCTTGGCTACTCGGGCCCGGAAGAGCCTGGTGGATAGGTTGAATAGACCCAGAGCTAGTATTTATTGGTATAGTAGATGGCTGCTGATGAGTTGTGCCGGAAATAATTAATGGCATTCCGAGTCCAATGTTGTCTATTACTCCTATGCCAATACCAGACTGAGTTAAATGGGCCTGGGGAGTTGTTGTTGTAATGGAACTCTGAATGGTTGAGGAAGCGTCAACTTCCTCCTTCATCGTACTCTGTTGAAGATATTGCAGAAATTCAGACGGATTTGTAGTTTTCATATTTGTTCTTAGAAATCAAAAGTGTGTTGTGTGCATTGTGAGAACGGGCTAGTTTCTATCTCGCGATCTCTCCACACTTTTCACATTAGCCTCTAAATTTTCTCCATGAGTGATATCATCCTGATGTACTTCTATGGCAATAATAAGGTAAGCCGAGAATCTAATGAATTATTCGATCTAAATATTTCTTGAGCAAAGGGACAGTGTATGACAGTATTTTCATCGTCAATACTTTGGTCACTGGTTATAGGTCTGCACTGGTTGTCGATATAAACAAGATGGAAAAACAGAAAGCGGCTCTAAGAAATAACCCAGTCACCAATCATCTGTTTGCTGAATTCAAGTCTTAATATGAGAGAGGAAGTGAGATTCATTTACCGTATTGAGAACACCAGTGACATATCCCTGCTTGTCTTCGAGTCCGACTTCTCCGAGCCATTGCAGTAGCTGCTTTTCTGCGTTTGCGGTACTATTCCAAAATTGATAAAGTAATTCCACCTTGTAAACGCAATTATCGCATATCTTCTTAGGTAACTTGTCCTCTCGTGCAACCTGCGATTAACAAAATAAATTGGAGTCATTCATTTTCATTGGATTATTTTTTCAAGTTCATATAATAAGTGTAAATCGTGACTGGTATTCCAAGTCTTTTTCCTCTGTAAACCAAACCGTCTGAACTGATAGGGGTCGTTTTTAATTTATAGCGAAAAGGTTGGCGTCCCTTTGTTAGGGAAGGGCGCGAAGCATCGGAGACGCGTACCAAGGAAATCGAAAAAGGGAATCGGTCAGTTTGTGCCAGGCGAATATTCAAAGTAGAAGGTCTTCGTACCTATGACAAAAGCTGAGGGTCTCAATACAATTCCGGTATCTCGGGGACGAGAACCGATAATACAAATCCTGACGAAGGGATAACAGAATGAAAATGGCGTCGAGTCAGACGATGGCGTAGTTTCCTCGTTAGCTTACCTTCACCGGCAGGCACGCGGCAATCTTCAGGAATATCTGTCTTACGTCTCCTTCGCCCTCGAATATAGGTACAGAAACGCCGTCTTTGACTAAACACAATCTGCACAGATCCAGGTAGTCGAGTGACGACATTTTACCGCCTGAATTAACGGCACTGCCAGACGCAAACCGCGCCCGTGACGCGTCGGCCTCCCCTTTCCTTTTCTTGTTTCAGTCTTCAACTCACGATCACAACGTTCCAGCGTTGGTTTGTTCTGCGTCGTTCGGTCCTTGTAATCTCGACCAACCGACGATGCCAGAACCCCGAAACAGTCGCCGACGGGAACCGGCTAACTCCCAGATGTACAGGGCACAAACGACGACGACTTGGAATTCTGAATTCCAAATTCTCTCCACCGAGGCATCATGTCGCGGACGAGCGTCTATCGATCAGTCGGCGACAAAACTCGAAGTTTTACGGAACTTTACGAACTTCTTACGAGTCAAACGAACACAACGAACGATGATCAGCAGCAAGTCTGAATTTGTTGGCTTTCATCCCTTAGCTTCATTCACGATTGGCCAGGATTCAAAATCTGTGGGTTCCTTTGAATTTTACCTCAAGGCTTAAATCCAAAGACAACCGAACAGCTAAATATTCTGTCAATTGGACGGAATACTTATGGGTCGATTGCTCGAGCAATGAGCCACGTACCAACCAGGCCATGTGACTATTGACTCTGTTATTGATTACAATTACTCACATGTGATGTACTGATCAGTCACTAAGGTGCTGTGAACTTTCGATACAGGCATTAGTTCTAATAATGGATAAGAAAAATATCTCTTGTCAGAGGATGCTGCATCTAAGAGAACCAAAAAGGAAGAAAAGGCCCCGAATTAAACCCAAGGCACCCTTCCCGATAAATATTGGGCCAAAGAATGAGTGGATCATGTATACTGGTCTACTCAGCTCATTAGGTGTATGCATCACAGAACCTTGTGACATTGAAGCCCTACATTCTATGGTACGAATTATTCAATTTCAAATGATTCTTATATTCAGACATAAGCGACAATAAGAGACAAGTTTTTTTCAATATAGTTCAAGTAGAGTTGAAGTAAAATTTTTGAAATGTTTTGCAGGGGTTTTTTGGTAAAGGAGCATTGTCGCGCAGTTTTCCAAATTTTGAAAAAAGTAAGACTGGTGTACATTCAATCGTGAGAAAGAGACAGTGGAATAGAAGGCAGACCTGGCTGCAACAAGCTCAAATTCTAAGAAGTCTTGCAGATGACTTTGGAGAAGATGAATGGGGGAACATTGGACAACTTGACTCTGAAAAAGAAAGTGAACAACGCCAACAAGGTATTCATAAAGTCTAAACTTATTTAGCAATGATATATACCCATGTGTAAACAACATTGGATTTTATTTGTGGTTTCTCGTTCTAGTTGATAATATTGACTGTTCAAACTGACACTCAAAAGTATTGTAATAAGTATTCTGTGATGAAATGATTTTCCTAGGAGTTGGAGATGCCAGAACAAAGGACTGCAAACCCGAACAAAGGAGGAAAGACTTGGAAATTGAAAAGAACAATAAAATCGTGGCTTCAACTGAAAAAATCAACCCAAGCTCACTTGAATCTCGTGAAGTTACCAAAAATCTAAAATCAGTTGTTGCTGAGGTAGCAGAAGTTCTTCTGGACGTCAGCAAAGAAGATGAAATATATGAAATTTCGAATGTTTCTAATGATATAAATATTACACTCTTGGACAACGAGGCAATGTCTATTGATTTGTACGAGAATCTTGATGAGACTAAAAATCAAGTGGGCAGTATTGATCAGAAACTAGCGATACAGGAAAGAGATTTGTTGATTTTACCAGACAGTGATTCGGACTCGGGGAATTATTTAGATACCATTAAACCATCAGTTGAGAAGGAAGGTTTTCCCGTAAGAGAACCGCTATATTTAACGTTTGAAGAAACATTTTTTTTGATGTTCGGATTGGGCTGCCTTCAAATTACTGACTATGATGGTAATTTGTTGAATATTTTAGACGCATGGAACCACTTCTGTCGTGTACAGCACGACTTTGTACAAAAATATGTCGTATACCATTACTTTCAAAGCAAAGGATGGGTAGTTAAACCAGGATTGAAGTATGGTGGTGATTTTCGTAAGTTGCTTTTTTACAGTTAAATGCTGTATACTTTTTTTAAACAACAATCGAATACCTTGTCAAATTTCAGTGCTCTACAAACAAGGACCGCCATTCTACCATGCTTCGTATATCGTCATTATAGAGGTTTTAAATGCGGGTACCTTGCTCAGAGACACTAAAAAAATTTCGCGCAAAATGACGTGGCAAAAACTTGCAAGCTTGGATAGGTTGTCTGAAACAGCTGCGAAGGTATACCTAGAGAACATTTGATATTAGAACTCTGTCTATTCGATATATTTCTTTGCGGGTAAGTGAATCAAATTCTTCTAAGATTAACCCATGTATTATTACTATTACAGGAAATATTATTTGCTCAAGTTCTTTGGCCACCAAACTTTTCCACAAATGAGATTCCTTTTAGTCCCGAACTTTTGTCAGAGTTTACAGTGAACGAGTTACTGTACAGAAGGTGGATACCCAAACAAAAGAGAGAGGAAATTGATTTAGAAAATGATAATGTCGAACCACAAGAATGAAAGATTTGACACACATGCACTTGTTTATTCTCACCGTTTATTACTACTCATTTTTAACAGTGCTATGTTAAATAAATATATATTATTCATTACACTATACTCTCAAATAAGCTCTGATTGTAACTTCGAAATCATAGATATAGTCGCAGGTATCTGAGTTATATGATTTGGAATCGCAACGTATTTGCTAGCCTGGGTCAACAAATAATATAAGTAATATAACCGAAATGATTACACCGATGACTGCAACGTGCCTGGATTTACCGACTGGTTAGGTTCTTTGCTCTTTTTCTTAGTGATACCTGTTCTCCTATACTCGTTCCTTTCAGCTAAATATCTTTCCTTACACTCTGCAGCAAAATCGGTGTTTTCAAACCACCTTGTGAGACAATCTTTTAGAAGACTATTTTCTTCTCGGCACTTCACTACCATTAGCACACCACTGCTAGAACAGCATTCGGTGAAAGCTGGAATATAAAATCAGTTTTCAATTCTATGGTACACAATAAAATAAAATGCTTACTAAGTTGAAGGTCGCATAACGCTTGGCCCATCATCACACACTCGAGTTAGAGGTAACGTAAAAGATTACCTTGTACTTGTTCAGCACATTTTTCTTCCCTTGATATTTCTCGAATTAACTTGGGAATTAAGACGTTTTCTTCAACTTTCCTCAAGGATCGATCATCAGGATCTCCTGTTAAGATAGAATTTCACATCGTTGACGTTGGAGCGACTCATAATCTAGTGTATAACCTGAAGTTGATAACGATTGCGTTGAATCCAAAATAGTCCGGATCACTTCAAAACCGTTGTGACCCGAAAAATTTCGACTATGATGATATTGTACTTGGAAATAATCACCTAGCCCATGCGGTCCGCCTCTATAATTGAATGCAGCACGATCTTCGGGATCACCCATTTCTCTTGAATATTTCTACAGAAATTATTTACAATGTTTTCATGATTTTGACTAATATCGTCGCCTTCGGCTTTGATTGGTCGGTGCCTTTAGCCGGTAGCTGCTTACCTACCATACATTCCCTTCGGTGATTCTGCAGATTTCGAGTGTTACAATTGTCATTCTCCACCATTCACAACGCCGTTCGTTCTTCCACAACTAAAAGGCATTGTTTATTTCATTCACTTTTACTTTTGCAATTAACTACGATCGGAATTCATCTATAGAATCTCTATCATCAAGTAGGTAAGCTTCCGAAATTGTGAAATGTCACTGAAATATAAATAATGCCTCTAAACCCCCGGACTAACTACATCGGCACAAATAACCTCAAACATTGAATTGGTGAATCCTAACGTCAATTTTTATAGTATACCTTCATTCGGTAGTGTATGATATTTTTGATGGCACGATGAATTAATGATAAACGAAAAATGTCCTTTTTTTTATAGCGTGAAATAATGGACCGCTTGTTACGGTTAGGAGGTGGTATGCCAGGTCTCAATCAAGGACCTCCGCCTTCGGATGCCCCTGTAGTTGATACTGCTGAGCAGGTAACGTACTCTATGTTGCTCTAGTTTTAGATCAGAAGCAATTTGTCAAAATATAGACAAAGGAGAAGAGGAATGACTAATTCATTTACTCATTTGTGTGATCTGTAATCAAGTGTTCTATTCCAGGTATACATATCATCCTTGGCATTGTTGAAAATGTTAAAACATGGTAGGGCCGGAGTACCAATGGAAGTTATGGGACTGATGCTGGGTGAATTTGTCGATGATTATACAGTGCGAGTGATCGATGTGTTTGCCATGCCGCAGACTGGAACTGTGAGTTATTTGTTTATGTCATCAGTAATACAGCACAAATTTGGACATAGAAAAACTGCGGATTTTATCAAGGCTATGAAGGAACATTTCCTGATTCTAATGGGTGCTGTTCTTAAACATTCTAATTGTAGGGTGTCAGTGTTGAGGCAGTGGATCCAGTATTCCAAGCAAAGATGTTAGACATGTTGAAACAGACTGGGAGACCTGAAATGGTGGTAGGATGGTACCATTCTCATCCTGGTTTTGGCTGCTGGCTCTCAGGAGTAGATATTAACACTCAGCAATCTTTTGAAGCCCTCAGCGAACGTGCAGTCGCTGTTGTTATTGACCCCATTCAGTCTGTAAAAGGCAAGGTGGTAATCGACGCATTCAGATTAATCAACCCCAACATGATGGTGAGCTCATTCCTATTATCTATTTTTTGACCAGTGAAATGGGATTCTGGAAAGATCTTCTATTGCATACAGGTAATATGTACTTCATACCGACATTGTTCATTGGTTAGGTTTTGGGTCAAGAACCTCGTCAGACTACATCCAACCTGGGTCACTTGCAAAAACCATCGGTACAGGCCTTGATTCATGGATTAAATCGTCACTACTATAGCATTAGCATTAATTATCGCAAAAATGAATTGGAGCAAAAGATGCTGCTCAATTTGCACAAAAAGTCTTGGATGGATGGTCTTACATTGGCTGAATATTCGGAGCATGGAAAACTCAATGAAAGCATTGTGTCTGATATGTTGGAGTTAGCTAAAAATTATAATAAGGTAAATGTGCTTTTCTTGTTATTATTGGTTTTGTATTCGGCGAGGTAGTAGCCGAAAAATGAACTTGTGGTTTTTAGGCATTAGAAGATGAGGAGAAGATGACACCAGAGCAGCTGGCAATAAAAAATGTAGGAAAGCAAGATCCTAAGAGACATCTGGAAGAAAAAGTTGACATACTCATGACCACCAATATTGTGCAATGCCTCGGTGCTATGTTAGATACTGTGGTCTTCAAGTGATGTTTCATCCTCTAATTCGCCTTCAACAATCGAAATTAAAAACTTTTTTTCAAACAAACGGCTAAACTAGTTTTTCTATTTGTCAAATAAACTCTATTTTCTAAATCCTGATCCTAAACAGACCCCATCCTTCGTTCACATCATTCCCCGTCTAAAAACCTCTTGAAATCACATTTTTTATTACCTATTCCCCATCATACTCGTGACGGTACCAAATTTGTATCATGTGCGACGTCATTCTTGAAGCCTGAATATAATAGTGAATATAATTAGAAAAATTTATTGAACGCGTTAGAAAATATGTCAATGAATCATAAGCTGACTTGACAGTTCTATGTAATTTTTTCTTGTTAATGATCCAGGTTGTTATTTCTTATCAGTTTTTGCCATAGAATAATCAATTTAAAAAAAAGGAAAGAAAACCCAACGATCAATAGATTAATAACACTTACTACTCTTTTCCAAATCAATTATGAATGAGATACTTCAAATAATACACAGCCAGTGTCGGCGGTGTTCGTCTTTTCTTTCAGAGTTCTTACTTTCACGGTTGACAAACCGGAAGAAATAAGGTCCGAAAAAAATAAAAGCAATAGCGGTAAAATCGAGTAATTGTTGTTTGTCATCAAACTATATTATGTTTTCTTACCAACCGAATACATTTTGGGATTCAATAAAACCTTTAATTTACTATCAACGATTCATTGGTCTCGGAATTTTTGAACGACAAAATCATAATCGTTGGTCATATTACCTGATGTGTTTTTGGTTCGGCGGGATTAATCTCGTGATTTTTCCAATAACGTGTTATAGTGATTTATCTCTATTAGAAAATATATACGTTGACTCATGGGAGAAAATCGACGTAAAAATCTTAACATTGTGGACAATTCTCGTAGCAAATTTTCTCCACAGTTTGATCGGGCCATTTGTGATTTGGCTCCAAAGGAAGGTGATTATTCTGAAATAAGAAGAAACATAATAAATTCTTTATAAATTATTTTTACAATCAGTCATGAGATTAAAAGAAAAATACGTATACAATGAGCAGGTCGTATGGAACCATTTCAAAGATCTACAAATATTGGACGACGAATTCCAAGCAATATTTGGAGTACGAATTCATTCCGAATATCGGCGAAGATTTTTTACGCTGAGTTTTCAAATAACAAGTACTATTGTTCTGGCATTGCTCATGATTACTTATCCCCGTGGCTGGCCCACAACGTTCTCGGAGATTATGAAGGAATTAATTAGTCGGATAACATTTACACAACCGCTTTGTGCCATCGTCGCACTGAACTTAAACCACTGGATTTTACTAAGGTATTTATTTCATAGTTTGCTTTTTCTTTTTTTTTTTTAATTATCTGCAGATTATAATCATCGATCGAAGTTAACGTGAATAAATTTCTTCGTCGTTTAGATACATTGAAAAAAAATTTATAGACTTGAACAATGGAATGTTGCGACTAGCTAAAAAATCTTCACCTTTTAAATTAATAAAAAAAATACAACCGCTCGATGTATCTAGGAACGTATTAATCGTGCGACCTAAATGTAAAAATGACAAATCGAAAACTGAAACGTTGATTAACTTTTTGAGAGAGTTGAGGTCAGTATGATCTTATAAGTACATAGTATTATTCTTGTAGGATATTTTTTACTCAAATGAAAGATTTTTTTTCTTAATTGAAACAGGAAAATTCACTTTAAACTCTGCAAGTTATGTCGTAGAATGAATTCTGGTTTTGGTATTCAGAATTTAATCACAGCAGGAACATCATTCTTAATAGTAACGGGATTAACGTACGAACTTAATGAAGTTTTGAAAAATACTGTGAACAGTAATGTAGTTCTTAGTATTGTTCTTCCAATGTGTTTTCTAATAGCTGTTCATTCACTTCGAATCTGGGTAATGTCTCATTCCTGCTGGAGGGTAACCAAAGAGGTAGTACTTAAAACTGAAATGATTAATTACGTATCTCTGATCGTACAGAATTTTGTGGCAACTGGACGAGATAAACGAATCTTTGAATTTTCCAGGCTGACAAAACTAAAGAAATTATTTACGAGCTTTTGATAATAAACGACATAAAGCTCAGAAAAGAGGTTTGTCCTTATCTAGCAGACGTTAATTTAAATTTTATTTTTTTCTAGTTTTAAAAAATGCGTTTCGAAATGCGTTTACCTTTTTTCTCTGTAGATCAGAGATTTTTCAATGCAAATGCTTCAGAATCCCGTGGGCTTCGATGCTTGCGGATTTTTCAAATTGAATCATAACTTCATCCAAGGAGTGAGTATCTCACATGATACAAAAGATTGAAATTTATAAATCTAGTATTTTCATAGAATAAAGTGTAATTAATTTTATTTCTTGTTTCTTTTTCCTTCGATTCACAGGTGATCGCGACCATAACAACTTACCTTATAATTCTCATCCAGATGAGCGCTCCTTCTAAAATCAAATGCGAGTTGTCGAATAACATTACCAAAGTTTAACCAAGATCTGAAACATCGATGTGTTGGTAAAATGCAGTATTGAACGAATAAATATAAATATGATATATAAATATGCACGTATGTACATTTCATTACTTTATGTTTATGGGCTAGCAGTGTCGCAAATTAAAATTATAATGCAATATTTAATATCGATCGCTCGCGTCTCATCCCTTTAATTTCTTACAGTGAAACAATTATTTATCGACCAGGTACTTTGTTAACAAAAAAATTGTGATTATCTGATAAATTAACAACTCACTTTCATGAACATTGTATATAAAACATGCGAGACATTGCTAATATTAAAATTACGAACGATCGATTACGGATGATTATGATCATATACCGAGGCACATATAACTTGACTGCAATTGCGCAATTTCATTAGTTTCTCGTGTTAGAACGGCGATTGATGATCACATTTGAAAATTATCCCTCCGGACATGTTTTCTTTCAAAGCAAACTCCTTTCGAGATTCCATAAAACCGTTAATTTTCCTTAACTGCTTTATGGGGATAGGCTTCGTTCGGCAACCCGATCAAAGCCGTCTGTCATACCTCCTAATCTATCTTTACTTGATTTCAATTTACGTGATAAACGGAACGTTCGTGTACTTTTCTTTTTTCACGTTGTCGCTCTATGATATCTCAAACGACATGGGTTCATCGTTTTCAAAAGATTTGCATATCGTTACATCCTGGGTTATAGTTGCGACAAATACATTTCAATCCGCGATCGCACCCGTCCTGTTTTTCATCCAAAAAAAGGTAAAAAATCCCCGTAGAGAGAGAGAGAAAAAACTTGTACACCGATTGTAAATTTTTCATAATTCTACTACGTGATTGATGATGACCATATTTTAATACGTACGTCCTACGCGCTACAGATGTTACAGGATTCCCTTCACAGGCTCCCAATATTAGATGCAAAGTTTCACGCGATATTTGGTGATGAAATCAATATGGAATATAGTCAACGATTCAATAGATTAAGTCTTCAATCCATCGGCATCCATTTATCGATGGTGCTGATGGCCTGGTCAAATTTCTCCTGGAATCCACCCTCATCGCATATGTTCACGACTATCGTAAACACGACGACATTGGTACAACCAATGGGTGTTATGCTTACACAGAATCTGAACCTGTGGACTCTAGTGGGGTGAATTGTTTTTTCGTTGAGATTATGAAATTTTTACCTACCATTCATGTGATTTGAAAACATCGTTTTTCATCTTCCAAAATTTAGATACCTGGGAAAGAAGTTTCAGAACTTGAACAACCGTTTGTTCCAATGGGCAGCAACAACACCAGCTGCCTATTATACCTCAGAAATATCACAGCTTAGACGAGTCCGCAATGTTTTAGTGGTAAAACCTAATAGAAAAAATAAAAATGGAACTTCTACGAATCCGACAAACGATAAGCACCTCATTATCAGAGAACTTAGGTGAATCGTGATAGAACTTCAATTCTCAATGTTTCAAACTGGTTTTTTAATTTTTCAATTCAATATTCTTTGTTCTTGTTTATTTAAACAGAGGAATTTACTTCGAACTGTGCAAACTCTCCTCTGAGATGAACGTTTGCTTTGGAGTGCAAAATCTAATTACTGCTGGAACATCCTTCGTAATGATAACGGCGCTATTGTATGGCATATACGGCCATGCAGACGGTTTATTGAAGGAATTTCCTTACAATTTTAATGCTCTCGGAAGGCTCTTCTCGACGACTTTATGGGTCGGTGTACACTGCGGCAGAATCTGGATAATCGGGCACTCCTGCTGGAGTGTTACGAATGAGGTAATTAGAAAATTAATTGCAGCAAATTATTGACGGTGGGTCCGTGAAATTAGAAAATAACGACACCCATCATGTTCCAGGCCAAAAGAACTGGGCGAGTCGTTTATGAATTTTTAAATTCAACCTACGATGAGCAGCTGTCCAAAGAGGTTCGTAGACACGTAATTTAATGTACGTTGAGATCACAAGTATAATGAATATTTTCTCAACAATAACTTCGATCGAATTTCTATACGTTAATTAAACCAAAAAAAAGTTTCTCTCCGGCTGGTCGTCAGTGCAGATTAAATTACCAAAGAAATTATAAATCCATCCATCTACTTTCCACAGATGCAAGATTTCTCGGTGCAAATGATTCAGAACCCTGTGAGCTTTGATGCCTGTGGATTTTTTAATCTGGATTATACTTTTATCCAAGGAGTTAGTATGAATTATGTTTCCACTTTTCCTCAATGAATTCTTGCAGCTTATCGATTTTTTCTTTTTTTCCATAATTCACAGGTGATCGCGACCGTAACAACGTACTTGGTAATCCTCATCCAGATGAGCTCACCGCCGGATGAAATCTCATGCGGTGGTTCGTCTAACTTAACCAGTCCTTCGTTAACCCGATAATGTTTATCTGGACAAATATGAGCTCTGCGAGTGAACGAATCTTCGATTTCTTTAACGGTGGATAGAATAGCCGAAAGTAAAATTATTACAATTAGATTAGAATTGATTATTGTACAAGTTCATTATCTAAAATGGAAGGAAGATCGATAAATGAATTAGCATGAACACTTTCCGAAAATTAGTTCCACCTTCTATGTAAAGTTTATTATGCATGAGAGCGATCAATTGAAAAAAAAAAAGAAAATGTTATTTCGGCAAGCAAGAATATCAGTTGCTTATCATTAATCTATTGGATTTTCTTTTATGCCTTTCAGTATCCTCAGTTCTTCGAACCGTACAGAAGTGTTAGCGATTCGCACGACTTTTTTCACGATTCAATTGTTCCATTATTTTCGAAATTTAAACAATGTTCTTTCGACCCAAGACTTTTCTCGACTCTACAATACCGTTAATTTTTTTAAACTGTTGGATGGGGCTGGGTACTTTTGATATATTTTTTAAAAATCGTTACCTCTACATCTCAGCAATCGTTTACATGGTTATCATTAACGTCATAAATTCAGCACTAGTGATCATCGGGATCTGGTTTGTTTCACAAAGGCTAGATTCTGATACGACCACATCATCATCTTCTGCCGGTAATATAACTTACGGCGTAGTAATAGCAGCAAATTCTTTTCACACCTTCATAGCACCGTTATTAGTTTGGTTCCAAAGAAAGGTAATTTCCTAATAAGAACAGGTTGCCATCGGCAGATCAAAATATTATGAATAATTTCGATTATTAAAAAAAATTTAAAGGCGTTGCGGAACTACTATATCAAGCTGCCGATTTTGGACGCGAAATTTCAAGCAGCTTTACCGCGAGTTCAGATCCAAGATGAATATCGGGAACGGTTCATCCACCTTACTTTTCAAGTACTAGCAATCTTTATAATAATGCTCGTAGCAACTATGATCAACTCCTGGTGGACTCTGCCATACACATCTGGATTACCGTTTATCGTTATGTCGCCTACTTTATTTCAACCTGTAGGAATCATTTTGGCACTGAACTTGAACTTGTGGAGTCTTTTGCGGTACGTCATGCTTTTCTTTTTATTGTAATAAAATTCACTGGTCATCCAATTTTAATGGATTTGGTCTTCGACCGTTTAGATATGTTGAAAAAAAATTGAAGGACTTGAACAACGGCCTGTTAAATTTGGCAGAGAAAACCTCCATCCCTTATAATTCCAGCAGAGAAATATCGTGGCTTGAAGTGTCTCATGATATGCTACAAGTAAGATGGCGCAAAAAACAAGAAAAATTTGAAGCCTTGAGGTTGATCATCGAAAGGCATCACGTCCTTAGAGAGATAAGGTCAGTGGTTATCTGAAATTTTGTAAACCTGAAAATTTGTGATGTGAAATTCGCTGTATAATTTTATCAGGAAACTTCACTTGGAACTCTGCAAATTGTCACAAGAAATCAACGCTTGTTTCGGAGCTCAAAATTTAATCACTGTTGGAACATCGTTCACAATAATTACTGGATTGTTGTACACAATTTATAAAAGTGTAATGTCGAGTCGACAAAATTATGTAGAAATTTCAGCTACAGCTATATTTCCGTTGGTCAACTGGTTGTTATTTTACATATTGAGAATTTGGGCGATTCCACACTGCGGCTGGATGATCGGAAACGAGGTCAGTCGAACCAGATATCGAACTTGAACAACAAGAATTCATTATTCCGATTTTCATGTTTCAGGCTAAAAAAACTGAACAACTAATTTATGAATTATTACGATCGAACTCCGATGAAGTTCTTCAAAAAGAGGTAAGATGTATGAAATGTTAATTAGGATCGCCTACATATTTTCCAAGTACGATTAAACTTCAACTTCCTCTTTGTTGCCTCATAGATACAACAATTTTCCGTGCAGATGCTTCAAAATTCCATAAGCTTTAATACTTACGGTCTTTTTAATCTGGATTACACCTTTATCCAAGGAGTGAGTGTGCATTGAAACTATCTATAGAAAATACTCTTCCTAAAAATACGAAATTAATTAATAATCTCAAATCGCATGCAGGTGATCGGGACCATAACTACATACCTGATAATCCTCATCCAGATGAACCCCGTAAATCCACGAACTTCGTACCCAGCAATCAATACTACAAAATCCGAAAATTAAAGAAAAAAAAAGAAAAATTGGTAAAAAAGTATGTACGATACCAATTAAGATGATAATGAACTATAAATTTATGCGTATATAATTTTGCGTATTGAATATTGTTTACTAACAATTTATCCCTGTTTATTTTTGTATCGTTTTTTCTCGCAATTATCACGTTATGTTCAACCAACGTGGCGATCAATAGATTAATAACACTTTATTCGTTCCTCAATTATGCATAAATATCCAAATGAGCAAAATAATATTTATCTAAAGATCGATATCGGCTTCAATTACGTTTATGAGAAGTTAGTTTTCTTGATTCCTCACGTCGAAATGGTGCGACTGACGAACTGGTGGAAGTAAAACCTGAGAAATTAAGAGAAATAAATAATTTCGTAAACTTCATTATAAGTATTTAAAATCAAACTATGTTCTCCAACCGACCAAAGATGTTCTACGATTCTATAAAACCTTTAATTTATTATCAACGGATCATTGGTATCGGAATTTTTCGACAACCGAATCAAAATCGTCTATCATGTTTCCTCATATATCTTTGGTCATTCTTGATTAATTTTACGGGTTTTGTATGCATGTGTTTTGCTTACTATCGAGGTTATAATGGTATTATGAAGACCATGAATACCCTTTCGTGGAATTCTATTGGCTTCCTTACATATCTCGTAGTGATCATAACGAATTGTATTCACACGCTGATAGCTCCATTTTTGATGAGGTTGCAAAGAAAGGTAATTCTAGAAAATAAAAAAAAACAGTGTAAAAGTATATAAAAATTACAAATTCTTCAGAGTATTTTGACAATTATCATTCATTTCAATACCTGCAGGTGGTGTGGAACAATTTCAGAGAACTACAATTGTTGGATGACAAATTTCAAGCGTTGCTCGGTGTCGATATCGATCAGGAATATCGTCAAAGATTTTTCCGCATTTGTTTACAATTATTCGGAATTAATTTTGCGACGGCCAGTATCAGCTTACCTTTCATTCCATGGTTCGCTCCATTCTACGGCTTAACACTAAGTTTGGTAATTTTCGCATCGCTCTTTCAATTGATGAGTGTAATTCTAACACTGGCCTTGAACTTCTGGATTTTATTAAGGTATTCTTGATAAATTAGATTTCAGAAAATTCACCGAGCTTCAAACAAATTGCACCCTCTAACTCGCTTTCTTCTAGATACGTCGAAAAAAAATTTCGGGATTTAAATAACTGTTTGTTACGATTAGCCAACACGAATCCCTACCCGAATCCCAAAGGATTATTGCAACCTGATGCAACCAGTAATGTCCGAGTCATTCGACCTTGGCAAGAAACGGAGATATGTTATTCAACAGAAATATTGATTAACGAGGAACGATACTTTTTAAGAGAGATAAGGTTGGTGGTAATTGAGTAAATGTTTTAGTTATTCCAAGAGGTTTAGCACAATCAAGATTTCTTTTTTTAACAGGAAACTTCATTTAGAAATCTCCAAATTATCTCGTAGAATAGATTCTTCTTTTGGAGTCCAAAATCTCCTTACCGCTGCAACAACCTTCATAATACTAGTTGGGGCATTTTATAAGATTTACGAAGCTCTAGCATTAATTTCCTCGACTAACCAGTACCTTATAACAAGTCAAGTAGTGGGTTATTCTCTGTCGGCAGTCTTTAATGTCTTCAGAATTTGGATGATCACTCACTGCAGCTGGAATGTAACCAAAGAAGTAATTAAAATGTGAATTAAGGTCTCACATATTTACCGATCAAAGCCAATCTATATATCAATTATTAAAATTATCTGTTTTTTTTATTCAGGCAAAAAAAACTGGAGAAGTAATTTACGAACTTTTAAAATCACATCCCAACAAAGAACTTCAAAAAGAGGTTTGTCTATGCCTCTTGAGTTAATTTCTATGGATCTAAAGAGAAACAGAATAATGGAATGCGTTTACTGTATTTTCACAGATACGGATTTTTTCAGTCCAGATGCTTAAGAATCCCGTGTGTTTCAACGCCTGCGGATTTTTCACTTTAGATCACATATTCATCAAAAGAGTAAGAATCTGATACAATTTACGTTATTTTTCTTGAATTTCTGAGCAATTGCTCTACGTTCCCTCGAATTCGAAGGTCATCGGGACTATATCAACATACCTGGTCATCCTCATCCAGATGAGTTTTCCACCTGAAACTAAAAACAATGGGCAAACAAACGGCACCGGAACATAGCGAAAAGAGTGATGTAAAAAAACACAAGAAGAAATTATGGTAAAAGTTGTAACTACCCACAGTTTCTGCGAATAAGAAAAATATATCATACAATGTAACGTGATTTCAATAAAACCCTGCAATGTCTATTTTATCTGAACACTTTGTTACGTGCTCAATAATTTCGCACTTGTATTGTCTGCGCATCAATCACTCATTTATATTATATTACTGATTACGTTTCATGGAACTATTTACGATGCACAGATTCGCCGTAAGTGACCTTGTTTACTCTTCTCAAGTACCTTACCTCCGCACCATAGTTCCCCTTTTTATGACAAAACGTTTTATATTATATACACGCCCATATCCGAATTCATTGTTTCATTGTTTCATCTTCATTCATTCATTCATCTTCCAACCAGTCAATCGAAAGCAACTCTCCATTCAAAATTACAAAATCAAAGCAACGAATAAAGTATAAAATTATTCATTTAAATATAACCGTTTTTTACTTCAATCCTAACATCTAAATCAACATCCGGGTTGCTCCAAGCATAAAACCAAGAAGAACCATTCTTTTCCTACAACGAATTTGGAACGGTTTCTAGCCGCTCGGGAGCCTTCCAAAATCCGTTCATAACAACTTCAAAAATATTCTTTCAAACGATTGGAATCATTAAATTTTTATTTTTCTTCAACACACATGTACATAGTATATAGGTATAATATGAATATTCTCGGTCAATACACAAAACACGCACGTCAGTCAATTAGCTGAGCTGACAAAATATTGGCGACCTGAAAATATTGTGATAATTTTAATCAATTACTCAAAATCTTGTATAGTTAGCTAACGGAGAACTGCAGTCAGGTGAGTTTTCGCTCATCTGAATCAGGATGACTAGATAGGTCGTTATACTTCCAACCATCTACGAGTCATGTAAGAGATAATTAAAAATTAAAAACTGACTGATTGATTAAAACATTTGATTTGTCAGAGTTGTTTGATGTTACATGAATACGTACGCCGTGTATAAAGGGGTAGCCCAAATTGAAAAATCCGCCAGCACTGAAATGCACAGAATTTTGTGATATCTGCACTGCGAATTCCTGAATCTGTGGACAAGGTCAATAGACGAATTTTAAACATCATGAGCAACACAGAAAGTTATCATGAGATTTTTAATGAAGAGAAAAAAAATAAGAACAAGAATAAAAAAGACCACAAGTTACATACCTCGCTTTCTAGTTCCCTCCCGGCTTTTGTTTCTATAATTTTATAAATTACTCGGCCAGTTTTGGCAGCCTGAAATATACATTGAGATTGTTGAGATTGTCACACGATAAAATTATAGCTAAATATCAGGGGATGATCTAAAAAACTTAATTAATATCGTTACCTCGTTGCTAACTTCTGAGCATGTGTGATTTACGATGAAAACTTTCGCCGCGATTGATATAACCCATAAGATCGCGGGAATTATTTCGCTATTGAGATCCATCCTTTCATGACGCTGCACTGTTGTATTCCGATGAATAGAGTACAACAATACGGTAGTCACAATGAATGATATTCCAGCAGACATTAAATTTTGAAGTCCAAAACAATCATTCAATTTATGACTAACGTCGCAGAGGTTCAGATGTACTTTTCTGTGAAAAAATATAACAATAAACTGTCTCTCAAATTTGGAATTTTCACGGCTCGATTTTCTTTGTTAATCAATTACCTTGTTTCTCTGAACCAACATTGTTTTTGATATTTCGGAGTCACCTCCTTCTGGTAGTTTTTGAAATTTGAAACATTGAAAATTCTTCTAATCTCTGGATCAGGAATGGAGGCAACTTTTTGGGGTTTTCCAAGTAAAACTTCGTTCAAATTTCGAAACTGTTTTCCCACATATCTATCCACATTAAATAACAAATTAGTAATTCGGTTGTTTTTCTTTATTTTTTCTAGCCCATTTTTAATATGACAAATGGAAAAATCATACGAATATGCATGTACCTCACGATGTAGCAGAACTTCAGATCGGATACAGACATCACGAATAGCGGATAATAAACACATATCGTTAGGCAAATTTTATTGAAAATTGTGGTCTTGAGAGGCCAAACCGTGATGTTTGCGTGATAAAAGGCAATTATCGTTGGAAGAACGATTAAAATTACAATCCCATAAAGTGTGTGTTTGAAGTGACTGCGGTGGTTTATTCGAACTCCAAAAATATTTGTCAAAATACCGTCCACTGTTCGCATTTGTTTCAAAGATTTTTCTACATCCTGTTAACATAGATAAATTGTTATTGATTAAGAATGAAAAAAATGTACATATTTGTTTCTCTCTTTTCATCTCCCTACCTTTCTCTTGAGCCATGATAATAATGGGTGAAATATCAGGGTAATCGCATGAAGAATCAAAACTGTTATTCGCATTCTGTTGAAAGCGGATGAAGCATTTTTCACAGGTTGCTGGGCTAATATCACTACTTGAATTCCCCAACAGTGTAAAGCTGATAATAATATTACAAAAAATATCAAGTAAATATTCATAAACAATTGAAAATGACGATCACTTTTATCACATGGACAATAACCGCCTAGCCCTATAAACCAGTAAAAATAACTCAGCAGTTTTATCGTATCATTGAATGTTTTTACTTCTGGGAAAAACATCGTCCAATTTTATCAATGATTCGACTATCTCAGTTAAATTGCACAGAGCAACTGATCCCTGCACTTCTGCGTCATACAGCTATTATACTTTTCAACAAAATAAAAGAAAAAATACTCATCAACATAATTTCATTCTTGCTAATATTAACGGCGGAAATAATTGTCAATAACCTATATCATAGTAAAGCCATAGGTGAACAACTGTAGAAAATTTTTTCACTACAACAAAGTGGAAGTATCGACTAATTAACAATCTAAATAGAGTACCTATATTTATTCGGAAAACCGTGAAAATTTTCATTTCATTATTATACTGAAAAGCGTTAAAAAATTTGCTTGATTATTATCACTATATTTGCCATTCAATTATGGCAGCTAACGTCGAGTGCAGAAGCACTCATCTGTATAAGGATTACCAGATGAGTCGTTACGGTTCCAATCACCTGAAATTCGGAAAAGAAAAGAAATTCAATCCAATCGCCAATTTCATCAAGCCGATGTTCAAATCGTGGAATTTTTGATCAAGGTATCTGAAACGATTCGGATAAAATCTTTACGCGATGGATTGGGGGTGTGTAAAATTATTTTAACGAAAAAAGGAAAAAATAAAGTGAATGAATAGATTTACAAAATAATCAATATATGTATATCGCATACCCTAGCAAAGTTTGAAATTTCACGTCCAATATAGGCAACTGTTTAAAGTAATCCAAGAAGGCCTACGACATCAAGGAGAATTATAGAGTTTCTTCGAAGAAATATATTAGCAAAGTTTCTCAACAACGTCTGAAATTACCTTTCTCTGAAGACAAACCAATATTGGAGCCATTGCCGTATGAAAGGCGTTTGTTATACTTAAAAGATCCATCATAATGGCTCTAATTCTAGCAGCCACCGTTATTATCTCGAGAGTATTTATAGCTCTTAAAATCCACGAAACACCGAAATATATCAGCAACATATTTCCGGCGTTAACGAAGAACATGTAAAGGCACATTGCAAAGTACTTTCCAGTGCTTTGATACGGTTGCCGAAGAGCGCCCATCCCTAACAAACAATTTAAATAAACAATCGGTTTCATGGAATTGTAAAAAGTCTTCGGTTGACGAAACATGATTTCAAACTAAATAACAAAATAACCACCCCCATTCACAATTTCTCATCCTATAATCGTTCTTCGATTAAAAACGATAACACAAAGAACGAAGAAATAAAAGAAATCATGCACGATCACTTTTGTTCTAGCCAATAATTGAACTGTGGGAATTGAAAGGAAATTCGAAAGGTCTGCACCATGAGCCTTAGACCTTCTAATAATGTTAGTTCCAGATCGATATGTTTGTTGCTTTACGTATTTGTTTTATTTTTATTTTTATTCAACACACATGTACATACATATAGGTATAATAATAATATCCTCGGTCAATACACAAAACACGCACGTCCGTCAATTAGCTGAGCTGACAAAATATTGGCGACCTGAAAATATTGTAATAATTTGAATCAATTACTCAAAATCTTGTATAGTTAGCTAACGGAGAACTGCAGTCAGGTGAGTTTCCGCTCATCTGGATCAGGATGACTAGATAGGTCGTTATACTTCCAACCATCTGCGAGTCATGTAAGAGATAATTAAAAATTAAAAACTGACTGATTGATTAGAACATTTGATTTGTCAGAGTTGTTTGATGTTACATGAATACGTACGCCGTGTATAAAGGGGTAGCCCAAATTGAAAAATCCGCCAGCACTGAAATGCACAGAATTTTGTGATATCTGCACTGCGAATTCCTGAATCTGTGGACAAGGTCAATAGACGAATTTTAAACATCATGAGCAACACAGAAAGTTATCATGAGATTTTTAATGAAGAGAAAAAAAATAAGAACAAGAATAAAAAAGACCACAAGTTACATACCTCGCTTTCTAGTTCCCTCCCGGCTTTTGTTTCTATAATTTTATAAATTACTCGGCCAGTTTTGGCAGCCTGAAATATACATTGAGATTGTTGAGATTGTCACACGATAAAATTATAGCTAAATATCAGGGGATGATCTAAAAAACTTAATTAATATCGTTACCTCGTTGCTAACTTCTGAGCATGTGTGATTTACGATGAAAACTTTCGCCGCGATTGATATAACCCATAAGATCGCGGGAATTATTTCGCTATTGAGATCCATCCTTTCATGACGCTGCACTGTTGTATTCCGATGAATAGAGTACAACAATACGGTAGTCACAATGAATGATATTCCAGCAGACATTAAATTTTGAAGTCCAAAACAATCATTCAATTTATGACTAACGTCGCAGAGGTTCAGATGTACTTTTCTGTGAAAAAATATAACAATAAACTGTCTCTCAAATTTGGAATTTTCACGGCTCGATTTTCTTTGTTAATCAATTACCTTGTTTCTCTGAACCAACATTGTTTTTGATATTTCGGAGTCACCTCCTTCTGATAGTTTTTGAAATTTGAAACATTGAAAATTCTTCTAATCTCTGGATCAGGAATGGAGGCAACTTTTTGGGGTTTTCCAAGTAAAACTTCGTTCAAATTTCGAAACTGTTTTCCCACATATCTATCCACATTAAATAACAAATTAGTGATCCGGTTATTTTTCTTTATTTTTTGTAGCCCATTTTTAATATGACGAATGGAAAAATCATACGAATATGCATGTACCTTACGATGTAGCAGAACTTCAGATCGGATACAGACATCACGAATAGCGGATAATAACAACAGATCACTAGGCAAATTTTATCGAAAGTTGTGGCGCCGAGATACCAAATCATGCTGTTTGCGTGATAAGAGGCACTCATCATGTGAAGAACGATTAAAATTACTATCCCATAAAGTGTGTGTTTGAAGTGACTGCGGTGGTTTATTCGAACTCCAAGAATATTTGTCAAAATACCGTCCACTGTTCGTATTTGTTTCAAAGATTTTTCTACACCCTGTTAATATAGATAAATTGTTATTGATTAAGAATGAAAAAAATGTACATATTTGTTTCTCTCTTTTCATCTCCCTACCTTTCTCTTGAGCCATGATAATAATGGGTGAAATATCAGGATAATCGCATAAAGAATCAAAACTATTGTTTGCATTCTTCGGAAAGCGGATGAAGCATTTTTCACAGGTTGATGGGCTAATATCACTACTTGAATTCCCCAACAGTGTAAAGCTGATAATAATATTACAAAAAATATCAAGTAAATATTCATAAACAATTGAAAACGACGATCACTTTTATCATACGGACAATAACCGCCTAGCCCTATAAACCAGTTAAAATAACTCAGCAGTTTTATCGTATCATTGAAAGTTTTTACTTCTGGGAAAAACATCGTCCAATTTTATCAATGATTCGACTATCTCAGTTAAATTGCACAGAGCAACTGATCCCTGCACTTCTGCGTCATACAGCTATTACACTTTTTAACAAAATAAAAGAAAAAATACTCATCAACATAATTTCATTCTTGCTAATATTAACGGCGGAAATAATTGTCAATAACCTATATCATAGTAAAGCCATAGGTAAACAAGTGTAGAAAATTTTTTCACTACAACAAAGTGGAAGTATCGACTAATTAACAATCTAAATAGAGTACCTATATTTATTCGGAAAACCGTGAAAATTTTCATTTCATTATTATACTGAAAAGCGTTAAAAAATTTGCTTGATTATTATCACTATGTTTGCCATTCAATTATGGGCAGCTAACGTCGAGTGCAGAAGCACTCATCTGTATAAGGATTACCAGATGAGTCGTTACGTTTCCAATCACCTGAAATTCGGAAAAGAAAAGAACATTTTCTGCAAGTTGAAAAAAATTTCTTTGATTTTTCTCCGTCATGCGACATGTGTTTTACGTATACTAACTCCTTGAACGAAAATGTGATCCATAGTAAAAAAACCACACGCGTCGAATTTCACGGGATTCTGAAGCAACTGCAATGAAAATTCGTGTATCTGGTCCGAAAAACAAAAAAAGAATTAGTCATGAAGTTTGATCACATCAATAATTAAAAAACATGATCTGAATATTACCACTTATACAAACCTCGTTTTGAAAGTGCTCATCGTAATTTAATATCAGAAGTTCGTAAATGCAGTGCCCAGTTTTTTCGGCCTGTAGAAAAAATGAGGATCTTTTAATATTGCAGGATGTCCTCATTATTATTATTATTCATGATATGGTTTTCACCCTTTCAGTAACCCTCCAGCAGGAATGTGCGAGAATCCAAATTCTCAATGCGTAAATAATGACCCAGGTGATAGCTGGAACTAACATTAATACTGTCCTCCTATTCGACAAAGCTATATCAGCCGTAACACCTAAATATGTGCAGTACAACAATCCGGTAATTATCACGAATGATGATCCAGCAGTGAGGATATTCTGAATACCGAAGCCCGCGTTGACCCCTCTGGACAACTCGTATAATTGCATGTGAATTTTCCTTTTGAAATTTGAAAAATAAGAGAAATGTTCCGATTATTAGAGGTCCGAAACTTTTGAAATAATTAAACTGACCTGATCTCTTTGAGTCTGTGGAGCTTTTCGGCCATAATATTTACTGCTTCTGATTCTTCCTTCGCCGGATCAATCTGCACCGCCAATTTCATCAAGCCGATGTTCAAATCGTGGAATTTTTTTTCAAGGTATCTGAAACGATTCGGATAAAATCTTTACGCGATGGATTGAGGGTGTGTAAAATTATTTGAACGAAAAAAGGAAAAAATAAAGTGAATAAATAGATTTACAAAATAACCAATATATGTATTTCGCATACCCTAGCATTACGTAGAAGTTACAACTTAGTGTAAACATTACGATCATTGGTTGAAACATGTTCATCATAATGGACAGAGTTACGACTGACATTCCAAAAATACTTCCAGGCATCAATATGAATTCGGCCAATACCACAACGAGCAATGATGTCATTGCTATTATTATTTTCAGACTGAGATGAATAAAACGTTTTCTATATTCCTCCTGAATATCAACTCCGAATAAAGTTTGAAATTTCACGTCCAATATAGGCAACTGTTTAAAGTAATCCAAGAAGGCCTACGACATCAAGGAGAATTATAGAGTTTCTTCGAAGAAATATATTAGCAAAATTTTCCAACAACGTCTGAAATTACCTTTCTCTGAAGACAAACCAATATTGGAGCTATTGCCGTATGAAAGGCGTTTGTTATAGTTAAAAGATCCATCATAATGGCTCTAATTCTTGCAGCCACTGTTATTATCTCGAGAGTATTTATAGCTCTTAAAATCCACGAAACACCGAAATATATCAGCAACATATTTCCGGCGTTAACGAAGAACATGTAAAGGCACATTGCAAAGTACTTTCCAGTGCTTTGATACGGTTGCCGAAGAGCGCCCATCCCTAACAAACAATTTAAATAAACAATCGGTTTCATGGAATCGTAAAAAGTCTTCGGTTGACGAAACATGATTTCAAACTAAATAACAAAATAACCACCCCCATTCACAATTTCTCATCCTATAATCGTTCTTCGATTAAAAACGATAACACGAAGAACGAAGAAAGCAAAAAAATCATGCACGATCACTTCTGTTCTAGCCGATAATTGAACTGTGGGAGTTGAAAGGAAATTCGAAAGGTCTGCACCATGAGCCTTAGACCTTCTAATAATGTTAGTTCCAGATCGATATGTTTGTTACTCTATGTATTTGTTTTATTTTTATTTTTTTTCTTTTACCATTTTCCTAATGGCGTTTACACTGTAATGAATATTATATAAAATGTATGAGCGTAACCGACGATATAATGCAGGCACTCGAAATTTACGATAATTAATATTTGTCCATAAACAACGAATTTCTAATGATTGATAACCTGGACACTAAATGTGACAATTATATTAACCCTATTTCATTACCCTTCGGTAACGTTTCCCCAAAGATTAGAGAGAGGGTTGGCAGAAGTTGGGTCTGGGGCAGGGCTCAGCTGAATCAGGATTATCATGTACGTCGTTATGGAACCGATCACCTGCAGATAAAACAAAGATAAAAAAGAATCGAAATGAAAAAAGAAACTGGAATGTATTGTAATTCTGCACTTTTGATGACGAAAAAAAATTATACTTGCTCCTTGAACGAAGCTGTAATCCAAAACGAAAAAGCCACAGGCATCAAAGCGTACGGGATTTTGGATCATCTGAATGGAAAATTCTTCAATCTGTGTAGAAATAATTGTTTTAGATAAAATTAGGAAAAAAATGAATTGAAACACATAAGAAGTTTGAATGATAAATTCTTTACCTCTTCTTCAAGTTCTGTCGTTGTCATGAGTTCACAAACGATTTCCCCGGTTCTCAAGGACTAAATTTATTAGTTGGAAAAAAAATATTGACAATAATAATAATAATAATTTATTTTCAATCATGGCGGAGTGATTTGTATGCTAGAGTAGATTTTCATTGCTCAGTTATCATACCTCTTTGACCACGGCCCCACATGCGAAATTTATTCTCAAAATTGTGAAGAGGTAAGAGACAGTCCATAACATTGGTGTTGATCTAAATACCTCCATGTAATCGGCCCATGACGATGCCGATATTATTCGAGAATATATAAAACATACATAAAACACTCCGGTAATCACGCCGAAAGACACGCTCAACGAAATTAGATTTTGGACACCAAAAGCGTCGTTTATTTTCCGTGACATCTTGCTGAGTTCCAAGTGAGCTTTTCTGTGGAAAACGACAAGAAAAAAAGATAAAAAATCAAAGAAAACAAACAATGAATTCAACGTCTTTCAATATTACTTAATGTAGAAGTATACTTATTTAATTACTCGCCTGGTTTCTTGCAACAAGTAATTGTAATCGTTTGTTAAAAGTTTAGGTCCATTATTCTCCATCTTACGGCCTACCCTCGACTGTTGACCGCTCTTAAACAACGGGGGAAGCACATTTCCAGGAGAATAATTGGAAGGTTTTGCCTTCGCCATTTGCAGTAAGCCTTCGTTCAAGTCTCGAAATTTCTTTTCAAGATACCTGAGGAAGGACGTGAGGTATCTTTATCGAATCGTATAAAAAAGTGTGCTTGAAACACTTCGAATCCGCAAGCTAAATTGATCTGTCTATAAAATTGATCGAGTTATCGCCAATTCATCGCTCCAAAAAGCGAAAAAATAAGGATATCTCGATGGGATTTATCCCTAGCTCGATTTACTTGACGGAATCGTGTTCCTGAGGTCAAAATACAATAAAATGGCCTATGAGCCCTCGGCTTAAAAGTTGAAAATTGTTGATGAATTTTTTCGGTAAAAAGAATTTTTTTTTTTTCTTTTAATTACTCACCCTACGAAGGTGCAGAAGTTAAGGACTACGAGAAGCATCATTAATATCGGACGATGCACGATAGAGTTAAAGCAGATAATAGAAAATACGTTTCTGATGCTACACCAAATCGTATAGCTATCACGAGCTACGCTTATTGCCGTTATAACAAAAATACCGAAAAGGTTGCATAATATGTAGAAATATTGCTTCCCATGCTCATTTTTAGCTCCAAAAATCGCTCGAAATTTTACGTCCAATATCGGTATTTGATTGTAACATTCCATTATCCTCTGCGTGTAAAAAGAACAAAACAATGTGAAAATAAAATTAATATCGTGAAAAATTATGTTATTATACATATACTTATAATCGATCAATAAGTACCTTTCTCTGTAACCACATTAATATCGGATAAGTCAATCCGATCAAACTATTTGCGATTACAATTGCCGCCACTATCTTCCAAAGAAGAGGCAAGGTCGAATCTCCAAACTTTGCTCTAAAGAAACTAAGAATATTTCTGACGCCGTTGAATATAAAAAACCATTGTAAAACATTGACAAGTACTGTTGAAATCCACGAGCAGATGTACCAAAATTCACTTTTATTGGGCGGACGATACGCTCCGAGTCCTGCGGACCAATTGACGATACTGAGGGGTGTAAATAGATCCTGCCAAACTTTTGATTCCCATCGGGGGAAAATCATGCTTGCCAAAATCTGAAATTACAGAACATATACAAGGTTCTTTTTTTATTTCGTCGACTTATTTTGTCGATTGATTTTAGCGTAAACCACTCTTGTAACTTGTACACCTACTATGGACGTCTAATCCGTTTTACAGATCTCTTCAAACTGACATCAAGATAAGCTAGACGCTAATGTAATTGATATAATTATAATCATCGGCATAATCATAATAAGATGTTAGTTTCATAAAGCAACATTAACTTATCACATTAACAATCGTTACGTTAAAAAAATAATGTTCAATAAACCTAAAAGGACGCAACTTATAAATTATACACGCCATAACGTGTGCACGTGCAGACCATTATTTTTTATGATAAAATTTATAATTAAACTATTGTTATTGATCATACATTTGCATCAATGAATTTTCGATCTTGCAGGAAGAGTTTTTCTGATTCAATGAAAAACCAATCGAAAATTATTCCGTTGTTTTATATATTTTTTTCTCTTCGTTTCGTTCAAACTTTCCTCTGTATCTTATGGTATTTGGTAGCATTTATTTTCAAATTTCAGTATTATTCTGCGAATTATTTCCAGCTGCGTAAGTTGAGGTGGATTCATAAGGGGCACTCATCTGGATGAGGATGACCAGGTAAGTCGTTATGGAGCCGACTATCTATGGGTGGAAAAAATAAAATAACTCTGCACTCTGCTTCGAATTGATGAAAGAATATTATACTTGCTCCGTGAATCGAGCTGATATCCAAAACGAAGAAACCGCCGACATCAAAAGAAACGGAATTTTGAATCATCTGTAGCGAAAATTCTTGAACCTACGAAATACGTAAATGAATAAACGAATAAATGAATATCTCATCCTGTACCCTAAGTAATCACCTCTACTTGTATATCTTTGTCAAGTAAAGGCGTCGCCAGAAGTTCGTAAATGATATGTCCTGTTTTATTTACCTATGAATTAAAAAAAAAATTGTCATTTATTCATTATGAATTGTGAATATTTATGAAAAAGAAAAAAAAAGTGGTTGGGCACAGCGCATGCGTCGAAATACTCGAATTTCTCGACTTCGAGCGAGGTCGAAGCTAGTTGGAGTCATCAGTTCTCAGCGTGTTGTTGTGATGAGTCAACACGCCAGTGGCTACGCTGATGTTTGGAATTGGCAATGGGTTGAGAGCTCCTGACTCCAGCGAGGTTCGACCTCGCTCGAAGTCGAGAAATTCGAGAGTTTCAACGCATGCGCGGTGCGCTACCACTTTCCTGAGACGCACATGGTATACCGTACCTCTTTGACTACTTTACCACAAACGAAATTAGTCGTAACAATTTTTGAGGCATAAATTGCAGCCCATATTAATGATGAGAGATCGCCAGTCGACAGGTGACGTAACCACGTCATCCCGAACGGTCGATTACCTATGTAAAAAGTATACAACAATCCGGTCGTCATGCCAAAAGATATGCACACAGAAAGCAGGTTTTGTATCCCAAATGCTTCGTTTATTTTCCGAGACATTTTGCTGAGTTCCAAGTGAGTTCTTCTGTCGAATATTCGAAAGAAAAATCACTGATCATTGTTGCAGAAGAAACGGTAGAAAATACAATAGCTATTTTTACAATTAGTATTTTATTATTTAATTAAAACTTGCCTGGTTTCCTGCAACAGAAAAATATATTCCTTCCTGAAAAAATCAGGCTCGTCTCTCCCCGATCTGTGGCTGTTACCCCCATTGAAATCACTCAATTGAAATTGCATGGGAGCCATTTTTCCACGTAAAACGAACAGACCTCGCTTTTCCATTTGCCGTAAACTTTCGTTCAAGTCACGAAACTTCATCTCCAGATACCTGTGAAAGAAGAGAATCATTCGGCTTTCCTTATTTGCAGATTCAATCAATTTTTCTCTACTCACCCTACAAAGGTACAAAAGTTGAGGTCTAGGAGAAGCAAAACGAGAATCGGATGATGCAGGGTAAAAGTGACGTAGAAATGTTCTGGAATATTTCCAGTATATGAATGAATCCATGAAGCGTCATTAGCCACGGCGATGCATACGACGAAAAAAATAAGACAAATATAAAATAACATCCGAAGATATTGTTTTCCATATTGATTCTTCGCTCCAAAAATCCTGCGGAATTTAACATCCAATGCCGGCACTTGATGGAGACAATGCTCCATGATCAACTGTGAGTGTTGAAAATTATTTTTCTTCAATTAATCAGAATATAAAATTAACGTGAATACGAAGAGCAATAGATTTATTACCTTCTTTCGCGACAACAGTAATAACGGAGCAATCAATGCGATGAATACGTTTGTCAAGACGAGTGTCTTTAACATTTTATCAGGAAAGTTTGGTAACTTAGCAGCTTCGTCCAACTGAGTTATAGTTTTTCCCACTCCGATGTAAATGAAAAACCAGTGAGCAAGATTGATCAAAAGCGTCATAATGCACGAACAGAAATAAGAACAGTTACTTTGATTCGGTGTTTGATATATTGCCAATCCTGTCACCCAATTTGCAATAGTTAGGGGTAACAGGACGTCGGAAAAAGTTTTAGATTTCAATTCGCCAAAAATCATTTTTTTAGAATCTAAAATCACACGACGTCGTTATTTATCCAGATGTTTAAAGGTCCTAGCAGATATTCCATTTATTTATTTATTTCTTTTAGTGTCAATTGGTGTAATTCGATCAATTTCAGGAAAGAACTACCTTATATTTCTATAGCGTCGCGTCTATGCCCCTTTATATTTCTCTTCAAACTGATATCGTTGTATGAGCTAAATAATCTCGCATGCAAATGAATTGAAAAAGTACCTATGCGTATAATGAGAAATTTTTAATGCGAAGGTAACGATCGATTATCATTTTAAAAATCGCCACATATTTGAAAAGATGTTCGATAAGAATAAAACGACGCTGTCATATATAAGCCTTATCTACTATCACATAAGGTTGATCCAGTTAATAGAAATATAACAACCAAATATAATTAAACTCGAGCATCGATTATCGGAGATTTTTAGAGCGATCCCGCGGGAGCGTTGTTCTGTTCAGTTACAATGTGGAAAATAAAATAAAAATATCTAACGAAGGACGATATGGACGACTCATTGTAATAAATTATTTAATAACGGTTGACATTTAATCCTAATCGAAACTCTAAAATAAGGTGTAATTTGAATTCCGAAATATTCACATCCCTTATACGTCCGTATCGTTTGCCGAACTGTTAACTGTTGGTACACCAGCGGTGCTCATTTGAATAAGGATGACCAGGTAAGTTGTTATGGATCCGACCATCTTTAATTGACAAAAAAAAAAAAAGTACCAAATGGATTTCTACAACTGTACAGAGTAGGAAAAAGGACACTCCGCAGAGTGTTGGTTGAAGTAAAAATATCATCATACTTACTCCTTGAATCAAGCTAAAATCCAGCGTAAAAAGACCACAAGCATCGAAACGCGTGGGATTTTTGAGTATCTGTAGCGAAAATTTCCGGATCTGTAAAAAAAGTTGAACGATTTTCTGTTCGATCAATCCTAGGCTTAAGTAGAATGAATTTCCTAGAAATTACCTCGAGTTGAAGATCATCGTCAAGTGTCAGTGTAAGTATTTCATAAATTACTTGTCCAGTTCTTAGGGCCTGAAAATAAAAAGCGCGCAATGATGAACAATTTACGCATTACGAAGCACATCGTTGATCGTAGGACTTGATTTTCCAGAGCCAATACCTCTCTGGAGACTCTTCCGCACGATGAATTAACACTCCAAATCTTAAAACTGTAAATGGCGATCCATATGGGTGAAATCGCATCGACATAGGTAACGTTGCGCAGCGATGATTTACCGTGATATCGAATACTGAAGTAAGTATTGTACAACAATCCAGTGATCATAGTAAAAGAGACTCCCATTGAGACAAGATTCTGGATACCGAAAGCTGAATTTACTTTTCTAGCTAACTTGCTGAGTTCCAAGTGAGCTTGTCTGTGGAGCATAAATGATTGTTATAACTATGAAGTGTGATAATGATTTGTTTAAATTTTTCCATTCTCGCCTGGTTTCGTTCAACAAGTTACGGTAATGTTTTGTGACATTTCTGACTGCCATATTTTTCAACTTATTGGCTGTGGCTGCCGGCGGAAAAATCTCAGACATCACAGTCTGCGGTCGTCCATATGGATTGGCGTTGCAGGGTTCGACAGATTCCAGCAAAGTCTCGTTCAGGTATCGAAACTTATTTTCAAGATAGCTGTGGTTATTATAAATAGCATAGGTATATGCTCAGCGTGAAATTTCACATATCTTGTCACTTTGAAAATTTCTTAACGTTGTACCTTGCAAAAGTGCAAAAATTAAGATCCAGAACTAGCATGATCATTATCG
The DNA here is from genome assembly GCA_963932425.1 of Athalia cordata. Taxonomy (NCBI): domain Eukaryota; kingdom Metazoa; phylum Arthropoda; class Insecta; order Hymenoptera; family Athaliidae; genus Athalia; species Athalia cordata. The sequence goes on from OZ010627.1 coordinate 8,516,220, forward strand.
GGTGATGAAATGCTGCGCTGATGAAAAGGAAGTCAGATATTTTTGTGCTGAATGCCAAAGACCACGTGGTGTCGTAGGCCATGAGAATTGCCATGAATAAAGCAATGCCAAAGATTCGGCCTAATACGATCTTAGAAAATTTTCCATATTCGTTCCAAGCTTTAGATATACCTCGAAATTTGGAGTCCAATAATGGCATTTGCCAGACACAATCACGGAGTGCCTGAAGAACGTGAACTTTTTATAACATATTATATGAAATAACCAGCAAACAATTCATTATCTTTACCTTTCGATGCGTCCAAACCGTTACAAGAGAAATCACGGTGATAAATGTGTTTGTGACCATAAGTGCTTCGAACATTCTCGTAGCCATGGCAAGCGCCGTGGGTGAGGTTTCGGAGATATTATCTAGTTTTTTCAGCAAAATTCTTACTCCCGTAAAAATCGCCGAGCAATGCAAGATGTTCATAACCACTGTTCCCATTATAACACAGGAATATGACCTGAAGCTTTGCTTTGGTCTTCTGTACGTACCGAGTCCTGCTATCCAATTGAATTTAATTAAAGGATTAATCGCCTCGAGGATGGTTTTCGAGGAGGAATTCATCTTTGATTATTTCGATGCACCTTGTGGTAGGGTAACTGGAACGTAAAAAATTTCGTACCCATTTTTTTTGCAATCAAATTTGATTTATTATTTTTCTTTAAATTTATGTGACCAAAATTTACAATAGACCCTACGAGTGCTGAATTTTGCTTCTGGCTATATGCCTCTTCACTTCTTCTTTCAGAACTGACATCGACGCGTACTTTGCATGTATTTAGTTATTCCGGACATTCTGAGTCAATAAAGATAATGAGATATCCCTAATTGTGAGTGGAGGACGACAATGCTGCTTTAGTTCATTAATTTGTATATTTAAAAAGAGGTACGATAAGCCCACACGAAAATACGTCATGATACACTTAATTTATATTTCATTCGTGACTATGGTTGATCAGATGCCAATATTTATACACTCTAATCATGATTCGCCGTGGCCAATCGAAAGTTCACTTACTATTATCATTATCACTATTCTTATCGTTATTACCATAATTATTATCATTAGCCAAGGAAAATAGCTACAAATTGTACTAAAAAAAGCGCAATTATTTATTAACTGCACAATCCGTTCTAACGTCATCAATGGGTATCAGAATTTCCAAGTGGCTGTTCGGCAGTATCGCGCATCTGAATCTGGAGTATGATTAATGTCGTGGCAGTCCCGATCATCTAAAATATTTAATGAAAAGGTGAGAAAAAAAAGCAATCCTGTTAGCCAAAAATCAGCAGTCCAATTCTTACGCTATGAATCGCAGTAAAATCCATGACGAAAAGTCCGTGAGCCGTGAACCGTAAAGGATTTTGTATTAACTGAAGTAAAAATAAATTGATCTGAAAAAGAAAAAAGACAAAACAAATGAATTGAAAAAAAAAAGTTAAGAATGGATCAATTAGATTATAGGTGTGACAATTTTGTTTTTGTAATAATACCTCGCTTCGAGTTTTTTTGTGACCCTTAATAGTTGCCATCTGTAATTCGACAAGCAGTTGTCCTGTCCGCTTAGCCTATGAAATATAAAAACAAATTGATGTCTTTAATGATCCGAAATTTGGTCATTAGTCGATAACAAATTATTACCTCGCAACTTGTAGTAACGCAGGCGTGAATAATCAGAAAAATTTTTATGATAAACAATATAACTGGCATCGTATTAATGAGCTTATGCAGCAAACAATTAAAATGTAGTGTCCTGGTTGAGTTTGACGGACATGAATCTGCCGGTACTAACGTCATGTACAGTTTATACATTTGCGATAGTGAGGTGAAAAAAGATGCAGCGATTGATAATAGAACCTGGATTCCTAATGCCCTGTTGAATTCCAATGCCGTCGAGCAGATGCTGGAATGTATTTCTCTGAACATACAAAAACGAAAAGAAAATTCGATAGCGTTCATATCATTGTTACATGATCTGAATAAAATTCAAATTACCTTATATTGGCGATCAAGTAAGCTTGGGTTTTGTCACGGTCCGCCACATTAGTTGATTGAGGATGTCGTTTGAATAATAAATTTGGGATAAGTGTGTTAACGCGCTGCAGTCTGTTGCGGAGATATCTATAAAATTAGTATCAATTTTGCATGAATATTTGGTACTTCTATAAAAAAAGAAACAAAAAGAGAGAAAGCTCAACATTTTATGACCAACCTGAGGAAATTGTTGAATGTTAAATCGGAAACGAATTGGAACGTTATAGAACACACCGCATAGGTGAGAAAACAAATTCTGCGTATCGAGTCGAAGAAATTCATGTCTGAGATAGCGGCGTCGAAGAAAATTGTGCAAATAATTGAGACGAAGATAACTAACAGCCAAATAATCTGCGACTTGAGGATGTAATTGTAATCGGTTGGGATCCCGTGCATTTTCAGCATTTCATTTATGTTATCCAAATTGCGCAGACGTTGTCTAGTGTGCTAAGTTTGAAATAATAATTAATTTTAGTATAGTAATACAACTAGGACAAATCTGTACTGACGTTTTTTCTTTTGCTTTTCCTAATACAACCTTATCGCTGATCTGTCCAACGAATATGAAGACGAAGTATGCGGCGAATATCAAGGAGCAATTGAATCGATAATTAGTAGCCGCGATTTTCAATCCCCGGGCTTCCAAAATCTGTGCGAAGTCGGCAATATTATAGATCAAAATCAAAAAGGCGAATTGGATAGTGGACCAAATGGCTGACATAACGGGGTGTGTTCTTCCCTTAGGATATTCCAGGACACCGATCCCCATAAACAGGTTCGCCATGGCGATAGGTAAAAATGCGATGTACGAGGATTTTGGCATCGGAAATCTCATCTTCCTGAAATAATTATAATTAGTACAAAAATAGATGGATATTTCTAATTTCCCCACGCAATTCATTTTCTAACGATACTTACTCGTTTCAGTCGATGCGGGCAAAGGGTATTCCAAAAGTGCGCTTCTACGACAGTTCTTTTCCAATAATACTACTGAAACGTTGTCAATAATTTACTGTTGGGTCCATATATTATTCAAGAGGAAAATTCAATTTGAGTGGAGTGAAAATATGTATGTAATATTTACATATTTGTTATCGGTGAAATGAAATTGGAAAACAATGTGATGAACATATTTTTTTTCGTCAATTTGCCGAACGAGTTAATATATAATTATTGATATTTTTGGCCAGCGTAAATAATAAAACGGTCTAAGTGTGAAAATATTTTGTGACGACAACAATCGAGAGGACGGATGTGATGAGGAAAGTGTGAAAGTTTGATTGGACAATTGAGATGTTCTAATGCGTTGACTTATTTATTGGCAAAATTGATGGAGAAAACCCCAGTTGCGCACGGATCAATTGCACACAGTAGCAATGGTACACGGCATTTTGGCACACAGGTTTTTTAGGCACAGTTCAATGCCACACAGTTCGATTGGACACACGAATGACCGCTTTTTAGACACAGAAGTGTCAAAGTGTTGAATCAAATTCCATCGAGATATCCTTGATTTATCACTTTCCAGATCGATAAATTGGCGATAACTTGATCAATTTGATAGGTAATTCAATTTGGCTTGCAGATTCGGATTCCTGAGGTCAAAACACATGAGAATAGCATCGGAAACTCTTCAAAAAAAAATTGGATCTCTCCTCCAGATTTTCCGGAAAAACTAAGGCTATGGGGTTGCTGTTTTTTCGCTCACATTTCATCGAGAATCGCTTCGAAAATGTACAAAGTATATAGTCTTTGGTGTTTTTTCGCTCAGATTTTAGGCAAAATCGCTGTAAAAATGTACAGACTATAGTCTTTGGTGTTTTTCCGCTCGGATTTTAGGCAAAATCGCTGTAAAAATGTACAAAGACTATAGTCTTTGGTGTTTTTTCGCTCAGATTTTAGGCAAAATCGCTGTAAAAATGTACAAAGACTATAGTCTTTGGTGTTTTTTCGCTCAGATTTTGGGTAAAATCGCTGTAAAAATGTACAAAGACTATAGTCTTTGGTGTTTTTTCGCTCAGATTTCGTGCAAAATCGCTGTAAAAATGTACAAAGACTATAGTCTTTGGTGTTTTTTCGCTCTGATTCTATCGAAAATCGCTGTAAAAATGTACAAAGACTATAGTCTTTGGTGTTTTTTCGCTCAGATTTTAGGCAAGATCGCTGTAAAAATGTACAAAGACTATAGTCTTTGGTGTTTTTTCGCTCAGATTTCGTGCAAAATCGCTGTAAAAATGTACAAAGACTATAGTCTTTGGTGTTTTTTCGCTCAGATTTCGTGCAAAATCGCTGTAAAAATGTACAAAGACTATAGTCTTTGGTGTTTTTTCGCTCAGATTTCGTGCAAAATCGCTGTAAAAATGTACAAAGACTATAGCCTTTGGTGTTTTTTCGCTCAGATTTTAGGCAAAATCGCTGTAAAAATGTACAAAGACTATAGTCTTTGGTGTTTTTTCGCTCAGATTTCGTGCAAAATCGCTGTAAAAATGTACAAAGACTATAGTCTTTGGTGTTTTTTCGCTCAGATTTCGTGCAAAATCGCTGTAAAAATGTACAAAGACTATAGCCTTTGGTGTTTTTTCGCTCAGATTTTAGGCAAAATCGCTGTGAAAATGTACAAAGACTATAGTCTTTGGTGTTTTTTCGCTCAGATTTCGTGCAAAATCGCTGTAAAAATGTACAAAGACTATAGTCTTTGGTGTTTTTTCGCTCTGATTCTATCGAAAATCGCTGTAAAAATGTACAAAGACTATAGTCTTTGGTGTTTTTTCGCTCAGATTTTAGGCAAGATCGCTGTAAAAATGTACAAGGACTATAGTCTTTGGTGTTTTTTCGCTCAGATTTCGTGCAAAATCGCTGTAAAAATGTACAAAGACTATAGTCTTTGGTGTTTTTTCGCTCAGATTTCGTGCAAAATCGCTGTAAAAATGTACAAAGACTATAGTCTTTGGTGTTTTTTCGCTCAGATTTCGTGCAAAATCGCTGTAAAAATGTACAAAGACTATAGCCTTTGGTGTTTTTTCGCTCAGATTTTAGGCAAAATCGCTGTAAAAATGTACAAAGACTATAGTCTTTGGTGTTTTTTCGCTCAGATTTTAGGCAAAATCGCTGTAAAAATGTACAAAGACTATAGTCTTTGGTGTTTTTTCGCTCAGATTTCGTGCAAAATCGCTGTAAAAATGTACAAAGACTATAGTCTTTGGTGTTTTTTCGCTCAGATTTTAGGCAAAATCGCTGTAAAAATGTACAAAGACTATAGTCTTTGGTGTTTTTTCGCTCAGATTTTAGGCAAAATCGCTGTGAAAATGTACAAAGTCTATAGTCTTTGGTGTTTTTTCGCTCAGATTTCGTGCAAAATCGCTGTAAAAATGTACAAAGACTATAGTCTTTGGTGTTTTTTCGCTCAGATTTTAGGCAAAATCGCTGTAAAAATGTACAAAGACTATAGTCTTTGGTGTTTTTTCGCTCAGATTTCGTGCAAAATCGCTGTAAAAATGTACAAAGACTATAGTCTTTGGTGTTTTTTCGCTCAGATTTTAGGTAAAATCGCTGTAAAAATGTACAAAGACTATAGTCTTTGGTGTTTTTTCGCTCAGATTTTGGGCAAAATCGCTGTGAAAATGTACAAAGACTATAGTCTTTGGTGTTTCTTTGCCCAGATTTCATTAGAAATCGATGTAAAAACGTACAAAAACTATAGTGGCTTGGTGTTTTTTTGAGGTAAAAATCTAAGTATTTAGAAAATCAATTGCAGGACGCTTATCCTACGTATTTTTGCACAGGGAACGCGAATACGTCGATGAAATTAATCTTGAATCAAATTCCATCGAGATATCCTTGATTTATCACTTTCCAGATCGATAAATTGGCGATAACTTGATCAATTTGATAGGTAATTCAATTTGGCTTGCAGATTCGGATTCCTGAGGTCAAAACACATGAGAATAGCATCGGAAACTCTTCAAAAAAAAATTGGATCTCTCCTCCAGATTTTCCGGAAAAACTAAGGCTATGGGGTTGCTGTTTTTTCGCTCACATTTCATCGAGAATCGCTTCGAAAATGTACAAAGTATATAGTCTTTGGTGTTTTTTCGCTCAGATTTTAGGCAAAATCGCTGTAAAAATGTACAGACTATAGTCTTTGGTGTTTTTTCGCTCGGATTTTAGGCAAAATCGCTGTAAAAATGTACAAAGACTATAGTCTTTGGTGTTTTTTCGCTCAGATTTTAGGCAAAATCGCTGTAAAAATGTACAAAGACTATAGTCTTTGGTGTTTTTTCGCTCACATTTTAGGCAAAATCGCTGTAAAAATGTACAAAGACTATAGTCTTTGGTGTTTTTTCGCTCAGATTTCGTGCAAAATCGCTGTAAAAATGTACAAAGACTATAGTCTTTGGTGTTTTTTCGCTCAGATTTTAGGCAAAATCGCTGTAAAAATGTACAAAGACTATAGTCTTTGGTGTTTTTTCGCTCACATTTTAGGCAAAATCGCTGTAAAAATGTACAAAGACTATAGTCTTTGGTGTTTTTTCGCTCACATTTTAGGCAAAATCGCTGTAAAAATGTACAAAGACTATAGTCTTTGGTGTTTTTTCGCTCAGATTTTAGGCAAAATCGCTGTGAAAATGTACAAAGACTATAGTCTTTGGTGTTTCTTTGCCCAGATTTCATTAGAAATCGATGTAAAAACGTACAAAAACTATAGTGGCTTGGTGTTTTTTTGGGGTAAAAATCTAAGTATTTAGAAAATCAATTGCAGAACGCTTATCCTACGTATTTTTGCGCAGGGAACGCGAATACGTCGATGAAATTAATCTAGAATCAAATCCCACCGAGATATCCTCGATTTATCACTTCCCAGATCGATAAATTGGCGATAACTTGATCAATTTGATAGGTAATTCAATTTGGCTTGCAGCTTCGGATTCCTGAGGTCAAAACACATAACAATAGCATCGGAAACTCTCCAAAAAAAAATTGGATCTCTCTTCCAGATTTTCCGAAAAAACTAAGGCTATGGGGTTGCTGTTTTTTCGCTCACATTTCATCGAGAATCGCTTCGAAAATGTACAAAGTCTATAGTCTTTGGTGTTTTTTCGCTCAGATTTTAGGCAAAATCGCTGTAAAAATGTACAAAGATTATAGTCTTTGGTGTTTTTTCGCTCAGATTTTAGGCAAAATCGCTGTAAAAATGTACAAAGACTATAGTCTTTGGTGTTTTTTCGCTCTGATTCTATCGAAAATCGCTGTAAAAATGTACAAAGACTATAGTCTTTGGTGTTTTTTCGCTCAGATTTCGTGCAAAATCGCTGTAAAAATGTACAAAGACTATAGTCTTTGGTGTTTTTTCGCTCAGATTTTAGGCAAAATCGCTGTGAAAATGTACAAAGACTATAGTCTTTGGTGTTTCTTTGCCCAGATTTCATTAGAAATCGATGTAAAAACGTACAAAAACTATAGTGGCTTGGTGTTTTTTTGGGGTAAAAATCTAAGTATTTAGAAAATCAATTGCAGAACGCTTATCCTACGTATTTTTGCGCAGGGAACGCGAATACGTCGATGAAATTAATCTAGAATCAAATCCCACCGAGATATCCTCGATTTATCACTTCCCAGATCGATAAATTGGCGATAACTTGATCAATTTGATAGGTAATTCAATTTGGCTTGCAGCTTCGGATTCCTGAGGTCAAAACACATAACAATAGCATCGGAAACTCTCCAAAAAAAAATTGGATCTCTCTTCCAGATTTTCCGAAAAAACTAAGGCTATGGGGTTGCTGTTTTTTCGCTCACATTTCATCGAGAATCGCTTCGAAAATGTACAAAGTCTATAGTCTTTGGTGTTTTTTCGCTCAGATTTTAGGCAAAATCGCTGTAAAAATGTACAAAGATTATAGTCTTTGGTGTTTTTTCGCTCAGATTTTAGGCAAAATCGCTGTAAAAATGTACAAAGACTATAGTCTTTGGTGTTTTTTCGCTCTGATTCTATCGAAAATCGCTGTAAAAATGTACAAAGACTATAGTCTTTGGTGTTTTTTCGCTCAGATTTCGTGCAAAATCGCTGTAAAAATGTACAAAGACTATAGTCTTTGGTGTTTTTTCGCTCAGATTTCGTGCAAAATCGCTGTAAAAATGTACAAAGACTATAGCCTTTGGTGTTTTTTCGCTCAGATTTCGTGCAAAATCGCTGTAAAAATGTACAAAGACTATAGTCTTTGGTGTTTTTTCGCTCAGATTTTAGGCAAAATCGCTGTAAAAATGTACAAAGACTATAGTCTTTGGTGTTTTTTCGCTCTGATTCTATCGAAAATCGCTGTAAAAATGTACAAAGACTATAGTCTTTGGTGTTTTTTCGCTCAGATTTTAGGCAAAATCGCTGTAAAAATGTACAAAGACTATAGTCTTTGGTGTTTTTTCGCTCTGATTCTATCGAAAATCGCTGTAAAAATGTACAAAGACTATAGTCTTTGGTGTTTTTTCGCTCAGATTTTAGGCAAAATCGCTGTAAAAATGTACAAAGACTATAGTCTTTGGTGTTTTTTCGCTCTGATTCTATCGAAAATCGCTGTAAAAATGTACAAAGACTATAGTCTTTGGTGTTTTTTCGCTCAGATTTTAGGCAAAATCGCTGTAAAAATGTACAAAGACTATAGTCTTTGGTGTTTTTTCGCTCAGATTTCGTGCAAAATCGCTGTAAAAATGTACAAAGACTATAGCCTTTGGTGTTTTTTCGCTCAGATTTCGTGCAAAATCGCTGTAAAAATGTACAAAGACTATAGTCTTTGGTGTTTTTTCGCTCAGATTTTAGGCAAAATCGCTGTAAAAATGTACAAAGACTATAGTCTTTGGTGTTTTTTCGCTCTGATTCTATCGAAAATCGCTGTAAAAATGTACAAAGACTATAGTCTTTGGTGTTTTTTCGCTCAGATTTTAGGCAAAATCGCTGTAAAAATGTACAAAGACTATAGTCTTTGGTGTTTTTTCGCTCAGATTTCGTGCAAAATCGCTGTAAAAATGTACAAAGACTATAGTCTTTGGTGTTTTTTCGCTCAGATTTCGTGCAAAATCGCTGTAAAAATGTACAAAGACTATAGCCTTTGGTGTTTTTTCGCTCAGATTTCGTGCAAAATCGCTGTAAAAATGTACAAAGACTATAGTCTTTGGTGTTTTTTCGCTCAGATTTTAGGCAAAATCGCTGTAAAAATGTACAAAGACTATAGTCTTTGGTGTTTTTTCGCTCTGATTCTATCGAAAATCGCTGTAAAAATGTACAAAGACTATAGTCTTTGGTGTTTTTTCGCTCAGATTTTAGGCAAAATCGCTGTAAAAATGTACAAAGACTATAGTCTTTGGTGTTTTTTCGCTCTGATTCTATCGAAAATCGCTGTAAAAATGTACAAAGTCTATAGTCTTTGGTGTTTTTTCGCTCAGATTTTAGGCAAAATCGCTGTAAAAATGTACAAAGACTATAGTCTTTGGTGTTTTTTCGCTCAGATTTTAGGCAAAATCGCTGTAAAAATGTACAAAGACTATAGTCTTTGGTGTTTTTTCGCTCAGATTTTAGGCAAAATCGCTGTAAAAATGTACAAAGACTGTAGTCTTTGGTGTTTTTTCGCTCAGATTTCGTGCAAAATCGCTGTAAAAATGTACAAAGACTATAGTCTTTGGTGTTTTTTCGCTCAGATTTTAGGCAAAATCGCTGTAAAAATGTACAAAGACTGTAGTCTTTGGTGTTTTTTCGCTCAGATTTCGTGCAAAATCGCTGTAAAAATGTACAAAGACTATAGTCTTTGGTGTTTTTTCGCTCAGATTTCGTGCAAAATCGCTGTAAAAATGTACAAAGACTATAGCCTTTGGTGTTTTTTCGCTCAGATTTTAGGCAAAATCGCTGTAAAAATGTACAAAGACTATAGTCTTTGGTGTTTTTTCGCTCAGATTTCGTGCAAAATCGCTGTAAAAATGTACAAAGATTATAGCCTTTGGTGTTTTTTCGCTCAGATTTTAGGTAAAATCGCTGTAAAAATGTATAAAGACTATAGTCTTTGGTGTTTTTTCGCTCTGATTCTATCGAAAATCGATGTAAAAATGTACAAAGACTGTAGTCTTTGGTGTTTCTTCGCTCAGAATTTGTGCGAAATCGATGTAAAAATGTACAAAGACTATAGTCTTTGGTGTTTTTTCGCTCAGATTTTAGGTAAAATCGCTGTAAAAATGTACGAAGACTATAGTCTTTGGTGTTTTTTCGCTCAGATTTTAGGTAAAATCGCTGTAAAAATGTACAAAGACTATAGTCTTTGGTGTTTTTTCGCTCAGATTTCGTGCAAAATCGCTGTAAAAATGTACAAAGACTATAGTCTTTGGTGTTTTTTCGCTCAGATTTTAGGTAAAATCGCTGTAAAAATGTACAAAGACTATAGTCTTTGGTGTTTTTTCGCTCTGATTCTATCGAAAATCGATGTAAAAATGTACAAAGACTGTAGTCTTTGGTGTTTCTTCGCTCAGAATTTGTGCGAAATCGATGTAAAAATGTACAAAGACTGTAGTCTTTGGTGTTTCCTCGCTCAGATTTTAGGCAAAATCGCTGTAAAAATGTGCAAATACTATAGTCTTTGGTGTTTTTTCGCTCAGATATCATTGAAAATCGCTGTCAAAATGTACAAAGACTATAGTCTTTGGTGGTTTTTCGCTCAGATATCATTGAAAATCGCTGTCAAAATGTACAAAGACTATAGTCTTTGGTGTTTCCTCGCTCAGATTTTAGGCAAAATCGCTGTAAAAATGTACAAAGACTATAGTCTTTGGTGTTTTTTCGCTCAGATATCATTGAAAATCGCTGTCAAAATGTACAAAGACTATAGTCTTTGGTGTTTTTTCGCTCAGATTTTAGGCAAAATCGATGTAAAAATGTACAAAGACTATAGTCTTTGGTGTTTTTTCGCTCAGATTTTAGGCAAAATCGCTGTGAAAATGTACAAAGACTATAGTCTTTGGTGTTTTTTCGCTCAGATTTTAAGTAAAATCGCTGTAAAAATGTACAAAGACTATAGTCTTTGGTGTTTTTTCGCTCAGATTTCGTGCAAAATCGCTGTAAAAATGTACAAAGACTATAGTCTTTGGTGTTTTTTCGCTCAGATTTTAGGCAAGATCGCTGTAAAAATGTACAAAGACTATAGTCTTTGGTGTTTTTTCGCTCAGATTTCGTGCAAAATCGCTGTAAAAATGTACAAAGACTATAGTCTTTGGTGTTTTTTCGCTCAGATTTTAGGTAAAATCGCTGTAAAAATGTACAAAGACTATAGTCTTTGGTGTTTTTTCGCTCAGATATCATTGAAAATCGCTGTCAAAATGTACAAAGACTATAGTCTTTGGTGGTTTTTCGCTCAGATATCATTGAAAATCGCTGTCAAAATGTACAAAGACTATAGTCTTTGGTGTTTCCTCGCTCAGATTTTAGGCAAAATCGCTGTAAAAATGTACAAAGACTATAGTCTTTGGTGTTTTTTCGCTCAGATATCATTGAAAATCGCTGTCAAAATGTACAAAGACTATAGTCTTTGGTGTTTTTTCGCTCAGATTTTAGGCAAAATCGATGTAAAAATGTACAAAGACTATAGTCTTTGGTGTTTTTTCGCTCTGATTCTATCGAAAATCGATGTAAAAATGTACAAAGACTGTAGTCTTTGGTGTTTCTTCGCTCAGAATTTGTGCGAAATCGATGTAAAAATGTACAAAGACTATAGTCTTTGGTGTTTTTTCGCTCAGATTTCGTGCAAAATCGCTGTAAAAATGTACAAAGACTATAGTCTTTGGTGTTTTTTCGCTCAGATTTTAGGCAAGATCGCTGTAAAAATGTACAAAGACTATAGTCTTTGGTGTTTTTTCGCTCAGATTTCGTGCAAAATCGCTGTAAAAATGTACAAAGATTATAATCTTTGGTGTTTTTTCGCTCAGATTTCGTGCAAAATCGCTGTAAAAATGTACAAAGACTATAGTCTTTGGTGTTTTTTCGCTCTGATTCTATCGAAAATCGCTGTAAAAATGTACAAAGACTATAGTCTTTGGTGTTTTTTCGCTCAGATTTCGTGCAAAATCGCTGTAAAAATGTACAAAGACTATAGTCTTTGGTGTTTTTTCGCTCAGATTTTAGGTAAAATCGCTGTAAAAATGTACAAAGACTATAGTCTTTGGTGTTTTTTCGCTCTGATTCTATCGAAAATCGATGTAAAAATGTACAAAGACTGTAGTCTTTGGTGTTTCTTCGCTCAGAATTTGTGCGAAATCGATGTAAAAATGTACAAAGACTGTAGTCTTTGGTGTTTCCTCGCTCAGATTTTAGGCAAAATCGCTGTAAAAATGTGCAAATACTATAGTCTTTGGTGTTTTTTCGCTCAGATATCATTGAAAATCGCTGTCAAAATGTACAAAGACTATAGTCTTTGGTGGTTTTTCGCTCAGATATCATTGAAAATCGCTGTAAAAATGTACAAAGACTATAGTCTTTGGTGTTTTTTCGCTCAGATCTCGTGCAAAATCGCTGTAAAAATGTACAAAGACTATAGTCTTTGGTGTTTTTTCGCTCAGATTTTAGGCAAGATCGCTGTAAAAATGTACAAAGACTATAGTCTTTGGTGTTTTTTCGCTCAGATTTCGTGCAAAATCGCTGTAAAAATGTACAAAGATTATAATCTTTGGTGTTTTTTCGCTCAGATTTCGTGCAAAATCGCTGTAAAAATGTACAAAGACTATAGTCTTTGGTGTTTTTTCGCTCTGATTCTATCGAAAATCGCTGTAAAAATGTACAAAGACTATAGTCTTTGGTGTTTTTTCGCTCAGATTTCGTGCAAAATCGCTGTAAAAATGTACAAAGACTATAGTCTTTGGTGTTTTTTCGCTCAGATTTTAGGTAAAATCGCTGTAAAAATGTACAAAGACTATAGTCTTTGGTGTTTTTTCGCTCTGATTCTATCGAAAATCGATGTAAAAATGTACAAAGACTGTAGTCTTTGGTGTTTCTTCGCTCAGAATTTGTGCGAGATCGATGTAAAAATGTACAAAGACTGTAGTCTTTGGTGTTTCCTCGCTCAGATTTTAGGCAAAATCGCTGTAAAAATGTGCAAATACTATAGTCTTTGGTGTTTTTTCGCTCAGATATCATTGAAAATCGCTGTCAAAATGTACAAAGACTATAGTCTTTGGTGGTTTTTCGCTCAGATATCATTGAAAATCGCTGTCAAAATGTACAAAGACTATAGTCTTTGGTGTTTCCTCGCTCAGATTTTAGGCAAAATCGCTGTAAAAATGTACAAAGACTATAGTCTTTGGTGTTTTTTCGCTCAGATATCATTGAAAATCGCTGTCAAAATGTACAAAGACTATAGTCTTTGGTGTTTTTTCGCTCAGATTTTAGGCAAAATCGCTGTAAAAATGTACAAAGACTATAGTCTTTGGTGTTTTTTCGCTCTGATTCTATCGAAAATCGCTGTAAAAATGTACAAAGACTATAGTCTTTGGTGTTTTTTCGCTCAGATTTTAGGCAAAATCGCTGTAAAAATGTACAAAGACTATAGTCTTTGGTGTTTTTTCGCTCTGATTCTATCGAAAATCGCTGTAAAAATGTACAAAGTCTATAGTCTTTGGTGTTTTTTCGCTCAGATTTTAGGCAAAATCGCTGTAAAAATGTACAAAGACTATAGTCTTTGGTGTTTTTTCGCTCAGATTTTAGGCAAAATCGCTGTAAAAATGTACAAAGACTATAGTCTTTGGTGTTTTTTCGCTCAGATTTTAGGCAAAATCGCTGTAAAAATGTACAAAGACTGTAGTCTTTGGTGTTTTTTCGCTCAGATTTCGTGCAAAATCGCTGTAAAAATGTACAAAGACTATAGTCTTTGGTGTTTTTTCGCTCAGATTTTAGGCAAAATCGCTGTAAAAATGTACAAAGACTGTAGTCTTTGGTGTTTTTTCGCTCAGATTTCGTGCAAAATCGCTGTAAAAATGTACAAAGACTATAGTCTTTGGTGTTTTTTCGCTCAGATTTCGTGCAAAATCGCTGTAAAAATGTACAAAGACTATAGCCTTTGGTGTTTTTTCGCTCAGATTTTAGGCAAAATCGCTGTAAAAATGTACAAAGACTATAGTCTTTGGTGTTTTTTCGCTCAGATTTCGTGCAAAATCGCTGTAAAAATGTACAAAGATTATAGCCTTTGGTGTTTTTTCGCTCAGATTTTAGGTAAAATCGCTGTAAAAATGTATAAAGACTATAGTCTTTGGTGTTTTTTCGCTCTGATTCTATCGAAAATCGATGTAAAAATGTACAAAGACTGTAGTCTTTGGTGTTTCTTCGCTCAGAATTTGTGCGAAATCGATGTAAAAATGTACAAAGACTATAGTCTTTGGTGTTTTTTCGCTCAGATTTTAGGTAAAATCGCTGTAAAAATGTACGAAGACTATAGTCTTTGGTGTTTTTTCGCTCAGATTTTAGGTAAAATCGCTGTAAAAATGTACAAAGACTATAGTCTTTGGTGTTTTTTCGCTCAGATTTCGTGCAAAATCGCTGTAAAAATGTACAAAGACTATAGTCTTTGGTGTTTTTTCGCTCAGATTTTAGGTAAAATCGCTGTAAAAATGTACAAAGACTATAGTCTTTGGTGTTTTTTCGCTCTGATTCTATCGAAAATCGATGTAAAAATGTACAAAGACTGTAGTCTTTGGTGTTTCTTCGCTCAGAATTTGTGCGAAATCGATGTAAAAATGTACAAAGACTGTAGTCTTTGGTGTTTCCTCGCTCAGATTTTAGGCAAAATCGCTGTAAAAATGTGCAAATACTATAGTCTTTGGTATTTTTTCGCTCAGATATCATTGAAAATCGCTGTCAAAATGTACAAAGACTATAGTCTTTGGTGGTTTTTCGCTCAGATATCATTGAAAATCGCTGTCAAAATGTACAAAGACTATAGTCTTTGGTGTTTCCTCGCTCAGATTTTAGGCAAAATCGCTGTAAAAATGTACAAAGACTATAGTCTTTGGTGTTTTTTCGCTCAGATATCATTGAAAATCGCTGTCAAAATGTACAAAGACTATAGTCTTTGGTGTTTTTTCGCTCAGATTTTAGGCAAAATCGATGTAAAAATGTACAAAGACTATAGTCTTTGGTGTTTTTTCGCTCAGATTTTAGGCAAAATCGCTGTGAAAATGTACAAAGACTATAGTCTTTGGTGTTTTTTCGCTCAGATTTTAAGTAAAATCGCTGTAAAAATGTACAAAGACTATAGTCTTTGGTGTTTTTTCGCTCAGATTTCGTGCAAAATCGCTGTAAAAATGTACAAAGACTATAGTCTTTGGTGTTTTTTCGCTCAGATTTTAGGCAAGATCGCTGTAAAAATGTACAAAGACTATAGTCTTTGGTGTTTTTTCGCTCAGATTTCGTGCAAAATCGCTGTAAAAATGTACAAAGACTATAGTCTTTGGTGTTTTTTCGCTCAGATTTTAGGTAAAATCGCTGTAAAAATGTACAAAGACTATAGTCTTTGGTGTTTTTTCGCTCAGATATCATTGAAAATCGCTGTCAAAATGTACAAAGACTATAGTCTTTGGTGGTTTTTCGCTCAGATATCATTGAAAATCGCTGTCAAAATGTACAAAGACTATAGTCTTTGGTGTTTCCTCGCTCAGATTTTAGGCAAAATCGCTGTAAAAATGTACAAAGACTATAGTCTTTGGTGTTTTTTCGCTCAGATATCATTGAAAATCGCTGTCAAAATGTACAAAGACTATAGTCTTTGGTGTTTTTTCGCTCAGATTTTAGGCAAAATCGATGTAAAAATGTACAAAGACTATAGTCTTTGGTGTTTTTTCGCTCTGATTCTATCGAAAATCGATGTAAAAATGTACAAAGACTGTAGTCTTTGGTGTTTCTTCGCTCAGAATTTGTGCGAAATCGATGTAAAAATGTACAAAGACTATAGTCTTTGGTGTTTTTTCGCTCAGATTTCGTGCAAAATCGCTGTAAAAATGTACAAAGACTATAGTCTTTGGTGTTTTTTCGCTCAGATTTTAGGCAAGATCGCTGTAAAAATGTACAAAGACTATAGTTTTTGGTGTTTTTTCGCTCAGATTTCGTGCAAAATCGCTGTAAAAATGTACAAAGATTATAATCTTTGGTGTTTTTTCGCTCAGATTTCGTGCAAAATCGCTGTAAAAATGTACAAAGACTATAGTCTTTGGTGTTTTTTCGCTCTGATTCTATCGAAAATCGCTGTAAAAATGTACAAAGACTATAGTCTTTGGTGTTTTTTCGCTCAGATTTCGTGCAAAATCGCTGTAAAAATGTACAAAGACTATAGTCTTTGGTGTTTTTTCGCTCAGATATCATTGAAAATCGCTGTCAAAATGTACAAAGACTATAGTCTTTGGTGGTTTTTCGCTCAGATATCATTGAAAATCGCTGTCAAAATGTACAAAGACTATAGTCTTTGGTGTTTCCTCGCTCAGATTTTAGGCAAAATCGCTGTAAAAATGTACAAAGACTATAGTCTTTGGTGTTTTTTCGCTCAGATATCATTGAAAATCGCTGTCAAAATGTACAAAGACTATAGTCTTTGGTGTTTTTTCGCTCAGATTTTAGGCAAAATCGATGTAAAAATGTACAAAGACTATAGTCTTTGGTGTTTTTTCGCTCTGATTCTATCGAAAATCGATGTAAAAATGTACAAAAACTGTAGTCTTTGGTGTTTCTTCGCTCAGAATTTGTGCGAAATCGATGTAAAAATGTACAAAGATTATAATCTTTGGTGTTTTTTCGCTCAGATTTCGTGCAAAATCGCTGTAAAAATGTACAAAGACTATAGTCTTTGGTGTTTTTTCGCTCTGATTCTATCGAAAATCGCTGTAAAAATGTACAAAGACTATAGTCTTTGGTGTTTTTTCGCTCAGATTTCGTGCAAAATCGCTGTAAAAATGTACAAAGACTATAGTCTTTGGTGTTTTTTCGCTCAGATTTTAGGTAAAATCGCTGTAAAAATGTACAAAGACTATAGTCTTTGGTGTTTTTTCGCTCAGATATCATTGAAAATCGCTGTCAAAATGTACAAAGACTATAGTCTTTGGTGGTTTTTCGCTCAGATATCATTGAAAATCGCTGTCAAAATGTACAAAGACTATAGTCTTTGGTGTTTCCTCGCTCAGATTTTAGGCAAAATCGCTGTAAAAATGTACAAAGACTATAGTCTTTGGTGTTTTTTCGCTCAGATTTCGTGCAAAATCGCTGTAAAAATGTACAAAGACTATAGTCTTTGGTGTTTTTTCGCTCAGATTTTAGGTAAAATCGCTGTAAAAATGTACAAAGACTATAGTCTTTGGTGTTTTTTCGCTCAGATATCATTGAAAATCGCTGTCAAAATGTACAAAGACTATAGTCTTTGGTGTTTCCTCGCTCAGATTTTAGGCAAAATCGCTGTAAAAATGTACAAAGACTATAGTCTTTGGTGTTTTTTCGCTCAGATATCATTGAAAATCGCTGTCAAAATGTACAAAGACTATAGTCTTTGGTGTTTTTTCGCTCAGATTTTAGGCAAAATCGATGTAAAAATGTACAAAGACTATAGTCTTTGGTGTTTTTTCGCTCTGATTCTATCGAAAATCGATGTAAAAATGTACAAAGACTGTAGTCTTTGGTGTTTCTTCGCTCAGAATTTGTGCGAAATCGATGTAAAAATGTACAAAGACTATAGTCTTTGGTGTTTTTTCGCTCAGATTCTATCGAAAATCGCTGTTAAAATGTACAAAGACTATAATCTTTGGTGTTTTTTCGCTCAGATTTCGTGCAAAATCGCTGTAAAAATGTACAAAGACTATAGTCTTTGGTGTTTTTTCGCTCAGATTCTATCGAAAATCGCTGTTAAAATGTACAAAGACTATAATCTTTGGTGTTTTTTCGCTCAGATTTCGTGCAAAATCGCTGTAAAAATGTACAAAGACTATAGTCTTTGGTGTTTTTTCGCTCAGATTTTAGGTAAAATCGCTGTAAAAATGTACAAAGACTATAGTCTTTGGTGTTTTTTCGCTCTGATTCTTTCGAAAATCGATGTAAAAATGTACAAAGACTGTAGTTTTTGGTGTTTCTTCGCTCAGAATTTGTGCGAAATCGATGTAAAAATGTACAAAGACTATAGTCTTTGGTGTTTTTTCGCTCTGATTCTATCGAAAATCGCTGTAAAAATGTACAAAGACTATAGTCTTTGGTGTTTTTTCGCTCAGATTTTAGGTAAAATCGCTGTAAAAATGTACAAAGACTATAGTCTTTGGTGTTTTTTCGCTCTGATTCTATCGAAAATCGATGTAAAAATGTACAAAGACTGTAGTCTTTGGTGTTTCTTCGCTCAGAATTTGTGCGAAATCGATGTAAAAATGTACAAAGACTGTGGTCTTTGGTATTTCCTCGCTCAGATTTTAGGCAAAATCGCTGTAAAAATGTGCAAATACTATAGTCTTTGGTGTTTTTTCGCTCAGATATCATTGAAAATCGCTGTCAAAATGTACAAAGACTATAGTCTTTGGTGGTTTTTCGCTCAGATATCATTGAAAATCGCTGTCAAAATGTACAAAGACTATAGTCTTTGGTGTTTTTTCGCTCAGATTTTAGGCAAAATCGCTGTAAAAATGTACAAAGACTATAGTCTTTGGTGTTTTTTCGCTCAGATATCATTGAAAATCGCTGTCAAAATGTACAAAGACTATAGTCTTTGGTGTTTTTTCGCTCAGATTTTAGGCAAAATCGATGTAAAAATGTACAAAGACTATAGTCTTTGGTGTTTTTTCGCTCTGATTCTTTCGAAAATCGATGTAAAAATGTACAAAGACTGTAGTCTTTGGTGTTTCTTCGCTCAGAATTTGTGCGAAATCGATGTAAAAATGTACAAAGACTATAGTCTTTGGTGTTTTTTCGCTCAGATTCTAGGCAAAATCGCTGTAAAAATGTACAAAGACTATAGTCTTTGGTGTTTTTTCGCTCAGATTCTATCGAAAATCGCTGTTAAAATGTACAAAGACTATAATCTTTGGTGTTTTTTCGCTCAGATTTCGTGCAAAATCGCTGTAAAAATGTACAAAGACTATAGTCTTTGGTGTTTTTTCGCTCAGATTTTAGGTAAAATCGCTGTAAAAATGTACAAAGACTATAGTCTTTGGTGTTTTTTCGCTCTGATTCTTTCGAAAATCGATGTAAAAATGTACAAAGACTGTAGTCTTTGGTGTTTCTTCGCTCAGAATTTGTGCGAAATCGATGTAAAAATGTACAAAGACTATAGTCTTTGGTGTTTTTTCGCTCTGATTCTATCGAAAATCGCTGTAAAAATGTACAAAGACTATAGTCTTTGGTGTTTTTTCGCTCAGATTTTAGGTAAAATCGCTGTAAAAATGTACAAAGACTATAGTCTTTGGTGTTTTTTCGCTCAGATATCATTGAAAATCGCTGTCAAAATGTACAAAGACTATAGTCTTTGGTGTTTTTTCGCTCAGATTCCATTGAAAATCAATGAAAGAATGTGTCCGAGTGAAGTTAAGATAACGAGGATTTATTTTAGAATTTTTTCCTGATTTTTTCTAATTTTTTCTGATTTTGTCTAATTAATTAAATGATTTTTCACTGAGCCCCGCCCAGAAAGCGCAAAAAAATAGCCCTGTTGGCGCCATCCCTCGGATTTTTCCCCGAACTCACCCCTATTCTTTTGCTCGAAATCGCGCTGGTGGCGCCATCCCTCGGATTTTCTTCCTGAACTATTGTTATAAACAAATCGACTTTACGCCAAAAAATAGGGGTTAGTTCGGGAGAAAATCCGAGGGATGGCGCCACCAGGGTCGTTTTTTCGCGCTTTCTGGGCGGGGCTTAGTGAAAAATCATTTAATTAATCAGAAAAAATCAGAAAAAATTAGAAAAAATCGGAAAAAATCAAGAAAAATCGGAAAAAATCAGGAATAATTCTAAATCAAATCCTTGTTATCGTAACTTCATTTGGACTTATTTTTTAATCGATTTTCGATGAAATCTGAGCGAAAATACACCAAACACGATAGTCTTAGTTTTTTCTCAATATCAGGAAGAGGAATCTATATTTTTTTTTTAGAGTTTCCCATGCTATTCTTATGTATTTTGACCTCAGGAATCCGAATCTGCAAGCCAAATTGAATTACCTATTTAATTGATCAGGTTATCGCCAATTTATCGATCTGAAAAGTGATAAATCAAGGATATCTCGATGGGATTCGATTCTAGAATTATTTAATCGACGTATTCGTGTTCCCTGCGCAAAAATACGTAGGATAAGCGTCCTGCAATTGATTTCCTAAATACTTCGATTTTTACCCCAAAAAAACAGTAAGCCTATAGCCTTAGTGTTTTCTCAAAATCTGGAAGAGAAGTCTACAATTTTTTTTAAAGAGTTTTCTATGGTATTCTTATGTATTTCGACCTCAGGAATCCGAATCTGCAAGCCAAATTGAATTACCTATTTAATTGATCAAGTTATCGCCAATTTATCGATCTGAAAAGTGATAAATCAAGGATATCTCGATGGGATTTGATTCTAGAATTATTTAATCGACGTATTCGTGTTCCCTGCGCAAAAATACGTAGGATAAGCGTCCTGCGATTGATTTTGTAAATACTTCGATTTTTACCCCAAAAAAACAGTAAGCCTATAGCCTTAGTGTTTTCTCAAAATCTGGAAGAGAAGTCTACAATTTTTTTAAAGAGTTTTCCATTGTATTCTTATGTATTTCGACCTCAGGAATCCGAATCTGCAAGCCAAATTGAATTACCTATTTAATTGATCAAGTTATCGCCAATTTATCGATCTGAAAAGTGATAAATCAAGGATATCTCGATGGGATTTGATTCTAGAATTATTTAATCGACGTATTCGTGTTCCCTGCGCAAAAATACGTAGGATAAGCGCCCTGCAATTGATTTCCTAAATACTTCGATTTTTACCCCAAAAAAACAGTAAGCCTATAGCCTTAGTGTTTTCTCAAAATCTGGAAGAGAAGTCTACAATTTTTTTTAAAGAGTTTTCCATTGTATTCTTATGTATTTCGACCTCAGGAATCCGAATCTGCAAGCCAAATTGAATTACCTATTTAATTGATCAAGTTATCGCCAATTTATCGATCTGAAAAGTGATAAATCAAGGATATCTCGATGGGATTTGATTCTAGAATTATTTAATCGACGTATTCGTGTTCCCTGCGCAAAAATACGTGGGATAAGCGTCCTGCAATTGATTTCCTAAATACTTCGATTTTTACCCCAAAAAAACAGTATGCCTATAGCCTTAGTGTTTTCTCAAAATCTGGAAGAGAAGTCTACAATTTTTTTCAAAGGGTTTTCTATGGTATTCTCATGTATTTTGACCTCAGGAATCCGAATCTGCAAGCCAAATTGAATTACCTATTTAATTGATCAAGTTATCGCCAATTTATCGATCTGAAAAGTGATAAATCAAGGATATCTCGATGGGATTCGATTCTAGAATTATTTAATCGACGTATTCGTGTTCCCTGAGCAAAAATACGTAGGATAAGCATAGTGCAATTGATTTCCTAAATATTTCGATTTTCACCCCAAAAAAACAGTAAGCCTATAGCCTTAGTGTTTTCTCAATATCTGGGAAAGTGATCTACATTTTTTTTCAAAAGTTCCCTATGCTATTCTTATTAATTTTGACTTCAGGAATACGGAATCAGGAATAATTGACATCAGGGAATATACAAAGCCTATAGTCTTCGCTCAGATTTTGTGCGAAATCGCTGTAAAAATGTACAAAGACTATAGTCTTTGGTGTTTTTTCGCTCAGATTTTAGGCAAAATCGCTGTAAAAATGTACAAAAACTATACTTTTTGGTCTACTTCCATACACAGAAACGGTGTTTCCTCTGGGTAAAGATCGGAGTATTTGCAAAATCAACTGCAGGACGCTTTTTCTACGTATTTGCGCGTAATGAATACGGATACGCCGTTCAGAATTATCTCGAATCGAATCCCATCTAGATATCCTCGATTCTTCTCTTTTGCGATCGATAAATCGGCGATAACGCGATCAATTTCATAGATAAGGTGATCGACTCACGTTTTCTAATAACTACCTGATATCAATCAGACCCTGTGAGGGCTTGATGGTATGCAAAAAAAGTTTTGCTTTCTGGGATTTATTCCGGAATTTTTCCTATTATTTTCGATTAAACCCTGCCCAGTAAGCCCTTGCGACCGCCTAACTATCTACAACCCCGCAATACACCCCCGTCATCGCCGTCAGGTTGCCTGGATTAGGCGGTAGTTAAAGTAGGATGTTTATTAGTTCGTAAAAAATCCCAAGGATGCCGGAAGGGGCGCGATTGCCTACTTTATTTGCCGCCTAATCCAGGCAACCTGACTGCGATGACAGGGGTGTATTGCGAGGTTGAGAACAGTTAGGCGTTCGCAGGGGCTTGTTGGGCGGGGCTTAATAGAATATGATTGGAAAAAATGAGAAAAATTCTAAAACGTATCCTAGTGAGCGTATCTTCAATTGCTCATCATTGAGCGCTTGGAATCGAAATATATGGAAGTGCTATCGAGAACTCGATGCAATGGATTATAAATACAAAGTCTTTGGTGTTTCTTTGCCCGGATTTCGTTAGAAATCGATGTAAAAACGTACAAAGACTATAGTGGCTTGGTGTTTTTTTCGGGTAAAAATCGAAGTATTTGCGAATTCAATTGCACGATGCTTATCCCACCTATTTTCGCGCAAGAAACACGAATACGTCGATTGAAGAATTCTATACATCAAATTCCATCGAGATATCCTTGACTTCTCACTTTTTCGATCGATAAATTGGCGATAACTTGATCAATTTTACAGATAGATTAATTCGGCTTTCAGATCCGGATTCCTGAGATGAAAGTTTATAAGAATACCATAGAAAATTCGATAACAAAAATCGGCATAAATTTTGAAAAAAAAAAACAAAGGCTGTAGGCTCAGGATTTTCTCTTAAATGTAAAAAATGAAGTTCTTCTCAAATTGATTGCGGGAGACTTATCTAATGTATTTTGACCTAAAGAACACGAATCCTTTGAGCAAATTCAGCTTCGAATAAATCATATAGAAACATCTCAATGTATTCGTTGCGGAAAGCGCAAAATGGGCGATAACATGCTCATTTAATGGAGCTGCTACTCATTGTTAGTTTACTCATGATTCTTAAATCTTTTGCTTTTTGTTGCAGGGGGAAAATTGACGGCCTGCGAAGGAAAACCCGCCTCTCATTCAGGAAACAAGACTGCTTTTGTATCTACAAGACTCTGGCGCATTTAATTGGTTCATCCCACTTATCAACTAAATGACATTACTTGCTACAATATTCATCATATAGCTATAGATCATGCACTACTTCCTGTAGCAATTAAAATGAATCTTTGTCAATTTTATTGTAACTGATTTATTCAAGAAAACATATCTCTGAGTGAATACATCCATAGTATACATTTAACGTGATATTGATATTCATTTTGTATCGTCGATTTATTAATGAATAAAGAGCCCCTTCGAAATGATCTTTTAATCGACATTGAGTACACCCCTGTACCCCATCACTCCTCACATCCTTCATATATGTACATCTAAGCAACACATCAAGACATCAGGCCCTGACTCGAACCGCCTCGTCGCACGCATACAATAAGTATAAAACTGCGGCCGATCAGTTTTCATAAAATGGTCTCTTCGCTCACAATATGGCACGGAGATCTGAAAACTGATGGACTTTTTCTTTTTTTTTCTTGTTTCCGTCATTAAGTTATGAATAATTCATTATTCATCAAATTACATACTAAGAATTCAGGGAATAACTGCTTGATTGATATTGGTCAATTGAAAAAGTTTATCCGAGTTCGGAGCATGAGGTTAAAATCTGATCGATCGTCATCCTGAAACGGTCAATTGCGGACGTGTAATTCGGTATTCGGTCCTCGAAGCATCTTGTATTATATGTAGATCCTTCTTTACGGCAACGGCAGTACGGCTGCAGCAACCGAAGCGGCGATACCAGCAGCGACATCGGTAGCAGCGCGCAGATCCTTGGAGAACAGAGAGAGAGAGATAGAGAGCGAGGCGAGACAGAGACAGACGAAGGTATTATGGCTTACACGCAATGATCAGTACGCAATTGCTATTGCGCCACAGTTCTCTATTTTATTCAAATCTCTCCGATCGCGTTGTGAACGAAAACGAGAGGAAAATCTTCCGAATCTTTAACTTGTTGAGTTTGCTTTCCAGTCTTATGAAAATAACAGCTCGGGAAGAAGTGTTCGGTTTATTCTAGATATTTGGAATAATTCTAGATGAACAGCAACTGTTAGAAGAGCTCCTCTATCATTGGAAATTTCGTGAATTTCGTAGCTCGGATATATTTTTTATAAGCAGTGACAAGCCGTGTTCTTACCATCCTTTTTTACTAGTCCCGATCGGTCCTCTTTTCGACCGGTAGAATTTTGAGCGAAGGTAACACGACATGAACGCCGAATTTCCATGGACTTTGAGTAATGATTTGAACCATTGGTAAAGAAAATCAAGATCCTTTTGCCAAAACTAAAACCTAGTTGCTTCCTTGTATTTTGAATTAAGAAAATTAGTGTCATGGGTTCGGGCGAGTGGGATATAATTTGTCGTCGGAATTCCGAACAACTATACCTAGTTGATTAGACGTTTGTAAATTCCTATATTCGTATACTTATTTGATCATATTCTAATTGATTCCGGAATAGTTCTGTGCGTGTTTGAACACTACGAATTCTTTTGTCGATCGAATTGAGGAAGTTATCGTCGGGGTTATGGTTTAAGAATAATCTTCGTTGTCACATTATACTGAACAAATTTTTTCATATATTTGAGGTGCAATTCAACAATTTTAATCCATTTCTTAGATAGTATTTTTTTATTTCAGGTTTATAATCGATGGATATGGAATTGGCCTGGTTCTTCGCAGTATTTATTCAACTTCAAATTACGTTGCGGAGGAGTTACAGGGCATCGGACAATATTTCACAGGTATTTAAATTATTTAAATTTTTCTTTTCCGAACCGAATTCCCGCTAGTATCGAAACGGGTCGTTGCGCAGACATCACGAGATGCATGGGAAAGGGGCGAAAACTGAAGTTGAGCGAATAGTGGCGATAGGAATAAATTTCGTTATAGATTTTTATATGGTAGGTTGATTAAGTCATGACATGTTAAAGAAGATTTTCTCAGCTCGCGCTTCAGTTTTGTGATCTGATTGCCCGTGGCGGAGCTTGGAGCCATCGTAGATGACGGGGGGCGATGCTCGCGGGGCTCCATTCACAAAGGTCAAAATACATCAGAATAGCGTGAAAAACTCTTGAGTCAAAATGTATATTTCTCTGCCAGTTTCGGGAAAAACTAAGGCCATAGGCTTGGTGTTTTTTTGAGGTAAAAATCAAAGTCTTTGCAAAATCAATTGCAGAACGCTTATCCTGCGTATTTTTGTGCGGGGAACACGAATACGTCGATTAAATTATTCCAGAATCAGATCCTACCCAGATATCCTTGATTTTTCACTTTTCAGTTCGATAAATTGGCGATAACTTGATCAATTTGAAAGATAAATCAATTTGGCTTGCAGATTCGGATTCGTGAGATCAAAATACATAGGAATTTCATGGAAAACCCTTTCGAAAATAATGTAGATTTTTCTTCCAGATTTTGAGAAAAAACTAAGGCTATAGGCTTGGTGTTTTTTGGGTTAAAAATTGAAGTATTCGCAAAATCCATTTCAGGATGTTTCCTCCGCGTAGTTTTGCGTAACGAACTCGAATACACCGAGTTACTCAATCTAGAATCAAATTCCATCGAGATATCCTTGATTTTTCACTTCTTTCCTCGGTACCTTACATCAAACTATCAGTGTCATTATCTTCTTTCAAAAGACTATTTATCTGTATGTGAATTCAACTTTTCATGCATTTGTCCCGTATACTGAAACTGTGAAAACTTATATGAAACTATTGTTGCGTGGATGCTTATGACGAACTTTTTTTTTCAGCAATCATCGACAATTAACGGAAGGAGAAAGAGAATACACTAGATCGAAGGTGAAAATGGAAGTAGAAGAATAATCCAGACTTGATCCAGGCTTGCTTTTTCCACGTCGGATCCGCTGGCCTCAACGTTATGCGAAAATCTTCAGTCGGTCGTGGAGTTTGAAGGATCGACTAGGTCACGAGCGAGAAATGGTGAGGAAAGTAGTCAAGTTATCTCAGATTTGGCCGTAATTGACAGATAAAATCGTCATTCGGCGACATACACTTACAACTTATAAAAAGTGAGTCAGGAATCTTCTGCAATCTTCTGTTCTAGATCGCTCTTATGCGAAGAACTTACGTTTTTTATAAGACCTTACGTTCCGCAGAGGTTTTGATTACATCAAAATCAACTCATCGAGATATTCTTATCTTTTCTCTTGTCACAGCGATGATTCGGCAATAACTCTATCAATTTTATAGATCGATCAATTTGGTTTACAGATTTAATAGATTCCTGGACTCGGAACATCTCAGAATGCCCTCCCCCTTAAAACCCCCCAACAAAATAAGTGAAATATTTTTGGAGTCGTTTGAGCGACTTTTTCTCAAGGTATTTCGAACTCGTATTCAAATAGCCGTACTAGAAAATTATCAAAATGAGCTCAACCAGGTTCTGAAAACTTCCTCGGAATTTTGGTAGATGATTTTTAAATGATATTTTACTCGATTTTTTCTTTTTTGTAAGATACGAAACAAATTTATTGATCTAACTCATGGATACAAAGTTGATACATTTATTATTGATTATCACATTATCAATCAGATTGGACATATTATTTTTTTTTTATTTCAGTGAATGAGCATTGCTTGATCTTTCTCTCATAGTCTTTAATGTTGTCTGCAGATTTCGCATCGACTTTGTCGTTCTGGCGATCGATTGGAACTCGGAACAGGACATCACCAAGTGTCTCCGACGATCAACTTCCCTTCATCGTCGTCCAGTCGAGATGGATCTGCAACACATGAGACATACAAGTTCTTTTTTTGCAGAGGTATGAATTCATTAACTTATTTCCTTTATGAGTGCTCAGTAAAATCCATCATTGAGAGTCCCAAGAATATGAATTGCATCCCCTTAGAAAATATTTTCAAACCTCTCCTCATGAAATCAGATTATCCAGTATTACCCAATTAACTTAGTAACTTCATGTATACCCATAATATAATTTATCAAATACGCCAATAAGGCACAACAATAATATATTATTATACAATTTATGACGATTTATTTAAATTCAAACATCATATACATCATACAATAAATTATATACATTAAGTTATGTGATAGGTCATATAATGAGTAACAAATTAAGTTAACTTATTGTCTCTTTGTATTACAGGGCGCATCTCCAACGTAGCTTCGCTTGCTGCCGCCGTTGGACGTCATGGGAGCCCGGACTCCTCCTGTCCCCCGGGGGGAGTCCATCCGGGTCTTGAGGGTGTTCTTCCAGGGAGAAAATCGAAGTATTTGCAAAATCAATCGCAGGACGCTCATCCTACGTATTTTTGCGCAGGAAACACGAAAACCTCGATTAAATTATTCTAGAATCAAATCCCATCGAGATATCCTTGATTTTGCACTTTTCAGATCGATAAATTGGCGATAACTTTTTCAATTTTATAGATAGATCAATTTGGCTTTTAGATTCGGATTCCTGCGATCAAAATACATAACAATACCATAGAAAACTCGATAAAAGAAATGGTCGATTTTCGGCCCAAATTTTGAAAAAAACAAAGGCTATAGGCTTAGGATTTTCTCGATTTTAGGGCGAAAAATGAAGTATTTTTAGAATCGATTGTAGGACGCTTATCTGACGTATTTTTTCGCAAGGAACAAGAATACGTTGATCAAATTAATCTAGAATCAAAACCCATCGAGTTATCCTTGATTTTTCACTTTTTAGATCAATAAATTGGCCATAACTTGGTCAATTTGATAGATGAATCAATTTGGCTTTCAGATTCAGATTCCTGAGATCAAAATACATAAGAATACCATAGAAAACTCGATAAAAGAAATGATCGATTTTCGGCCCAAATTTTGAAAAACACAAAGGCTATAGGCTTAGGATTTTCTCGATTTTGGGGCGAAAAATGAAGTATTTTTAAAATTGATTGTAGGAAGCTATTCTGACGTATTTTTGGGCAAGGAACACGAATCCGTCGATTAAATTAGGCTAGGGGTAATATTTTCTGAGATCATTCAATTCTTCCGCAGCTGCAATTTACTTTTATCATGTATACTCACCTCTGATTTTTTTTATTTTTTCAGGAGACAATCGAGCAGCCTACGGAGTACTTGTGCCTCTCATCGGGATGAAGGACTATCCTCGGAGCATCTCCAAAGCCAATCATCATGTGTTCGGCGTAGATAATTTGTATTATAAATAAGATCGTCCTGTATACATATTGTTTGTTTATTTTTTAAGAACTATCAAATAATTAATCTAATGTTAAGCGAGATAAAAGTATTGTCCTGTACACGATTGTAACTCGTTAAAATCATATAAAAATGTGTGTATCTGTAAGACTGAATCCATAATAGTCATTACGATGTCTCCATATGTATTTTTGATCGTTGATTTATCAATAAACATTAACTACTATCAATACACGATTGTTCAACTATTATTGATCACACCCCTGTATACCTCATTCACTAACATTTGTCGTTGGCGAAATTCATAGATCATATCGTACATGATATCATACATCATCACATGCATGCATGCCTGTCATCATGCTGTGTCCCGAAATGGCTCCTTGCCTGTCCTGTTCTCCTGATACCAAACTCGATTTTTGGGCAAATTTACCAAACCGGAAGTGATAAGGTAGATCCCTGCAATACCGGCCCTGACAATTCAAGGCACATTTCGGCCAAAAATTTGAATTTTGGTATCAGGATAACAGGACAGGCGAGGAGCCAGTTCGAAACATCCAGACATCATGTGCATGCATGTGTATGCATGTGTATCGCATCATACTCGTCTGTCGATCGATCAATAGATCATGTGCGTATCTATGCAGGCTTCATCATGTGTATGCATGTGTATCACATCATACTCATCTACCGAATCGTTAATAGATCATATGCGACTGCGTGCAGGCCACGTCATGTGCATCTATGTGTATTCTGTCATGCTTCATCTCAACCGGAAGTGATAAAGTAGATCGCTACAATACCGGCCCTGACAATTCAAGGCACATTTCGGCCAAAAATTTGAATTTTGGTATCAGGATAACAGGACAGGCGAGGAGCCAGTTCGAAACATCCAGACATCATGTGCATGCATGTGCATGCATGTGTATCGCATCATACTCGTCTGTCGATCGATCAATAGATCATGTGCGTATCTATGCAGGCTTCATCATGTATATGCATGTGTATCGCATCATACTCGTCTGTCGATCGATCAATAGATCATGTGCGTATCTATGCAGGCTTCATCATGTATATGCATGTGTATCTCATCATACTCGTCTGTCGAATGATCAATAGATCATATGCGTATCTATGCAGGCTTCATCATGTGTATGCATGTGTATCGCATCATACTCATCTACCGAATCGTTAATAGATCATATGCGACTGCGTGCAGGCCACGTCATGTGCATCTATGTGTATTGTATCATGCTTTATTAGAACCGGAAGTGATAAGGTAGATCGCTACAATACCGGCCCTGCAAATCCAAGGCACATTTTGGCCAAAAATTGAATTTTGGTATCAGGAGAACAGGACAGGCAAGGAGCCAGTTCATCCAGCCATCATGTGCATGCATGTGCATGCATGTGTATCTCATCATACTCGTCTGTCGAATGATCAATAGATCATATGCGTATCCATGCAGGCCCCATCATGTGTATGCATGTGTATCGCATCATACTCATCTACCGAATCATTAATAGATCATATGCGACTGCGTGCAGGCCGCGTCATGTGCATCTATGTGTATTCTGTCATGCTTCATCTCAACCGGAAGTGATAAAGTAGATCGCTACAATACCGGCCCTGACAATTCAAGGCACATTTCGGCCAAAAATTTGGATTTTGGTATCAGGATAACAGGACAGGCGAGGAGCCAGTTCGAAACATCCAGACATCATGTGCATGCGTGCGTGCCTTA
Source organism: Athalia cordata (assembly GCA_963932425.1). Classification (NCBI taxonomy): domain Eukaryota; kingdom Metazoa; phylum Arthropoda; class Insecta; order Hymenoptera; family Athaliidae; genus Athalia; species Athalia cordata. The sequence continues at coordinate 8,546,563 of OZ010627.1, forward strand.
TCATATGCATGCGATGAGGCATTACGAGTCAGGGCCTGATGTCGTGATGCGTTGCTTGTATAAAGGATGTTAATGAGAGTTGGATGCAGGGGTGTAATCAATAAAAATCAAGCAACCAATTTGGGAATAGCTGTTCGTTTATTCATGAGTTATGTAGGTAGGATACATTCAACAATTGTGCTCTTATTATATTTGTAACTGTATTAAAAAAGTTCCACCATCATTCACAAGTTTCAAAGTCATTCTAATGATTACAAGACATGAGGACATGGTCACTTATTCCACGTTAACAATTATTCGCCTTATATGTATAATAATTAAATAAATAATAAATAAGAACAGCAGATGTGAATACACTTCCTGTTGAAGATGAGGTCTCGTCCGTGATTGCGACGTCATTATTACGACACTGGTCCTCTTCGGCGATTCTGTGCCACTGCTGACTTCTTGGAACGTCGTATGTCCTGCGGCACTGGAAAAAATGAAATATCTCGATGAATATTGGCTCTGACTTTATTTACTCGACGGATTCGTGTTTTTGAAGTCTATATACGTTAAACAAGTGTCCTGCAATCGATTTTAAATTGACTCCATTTTTGGCCCCAAAATTATAAAAATCCTAAGCCTATAGCCTTCGATTTTTTTCAAAATTTGAGCCAAACATCGACAATTTTTTTGATCAAGTTTTTAGGGTAGTCTAAAGTATTTCGATCTCAGGAATCCGAATCTGAAAGCTAAATTGATCTATCTATAAAATTGAAAAAGTTATCGCCAATTTATCGATCTGAAAAGTGAAAAATCAAAGATATCTCGATGGGATTTGATTCTAGAATAATTCAATCGACGTATTCGTCGTGGATGCATGAAGTTACTAAGTTAATTGGGTAATACTGGGTAATCTGATATCATGAGGAAAAGTTTGAAAATCTTTTCTAAGGGGATGCAATTCATATTCTTGGTACTCTCAATGATGCATTTTACTGAGCACTCATAAAGGAAATAAGTTAATGAATTCATACCTCTGCAAAAAAAGAACTTGTATGTCTCATGTGTTGCAGATTCATCTCCACTGGACGAGGATGAAGGGAAGTTGATCGTCGGAGACACTTGGTGATGTCCTGTTCCGAGTTCCAATCGATCGCCAGAACGACAAAGTCGATGCGAAATCTGCAGACAACATTAAAGACTATGTCTGAGAGAAAGATCAAGCAATACGTCCAATTTGATTGACAATGTGATAATCAATAATAAATGTATCAACTTTGTATCCATGAGTTAGATCAATAAATTTGTTTCGTATCTTACAAAAAAGAAAAAATCGAGTAGAATATCATTTAAAAATCATCTAGCAAAATTCCGAGGACGTTTACAGAACCTGGTTGAGCTCATTTTGATAATTTTCTGGTACGGCTAGTTGAATACGAGTTCGAAATACCTTGAGAAATAGTCGCTCAAACGACTCCAAAAATATTTCACTTATTTTGTCACTGCTTACATAGATATATTGAACATCTATGCTGCTTATAAAAAATATGTCCGAGCTACGAAATTCACGAAATTTCCAATGATAGAGGAGGCCCTCCAATAGCTGCTGTTTATCTAGCGCTTATTCCAAATATGTAGATTAATTGTTATTTTTATAAAACCGGAAAGCGAACTCAACAAGTAAAAGATTCGGAAGATTTTTCTTTCGTTTTCGTTCACAACGCGATCGGAGAAATTTGAATAAAATAGAGAACTGGGGCGCAATAGCAACTGCGTACTGATCTTTGCGTGTAAGTCATAATACCTTTGTCTGTCTCTGTCTCGCCTCGCTCTCTCTCCCTGTTCTCCAAGGATCTGCGCGCTGCTACCGATGCCGCTGCTGATGTCGCCGCTTCGGTTGCTGCGGCCGTACTGCCGTTGCCACAAAGAAGGATCTACATATAATGCAAGATGCTCCGAGGACCAAATACCGAATTACACGTCCGTAATTGACCGTTTCAAGATTGCGATCGATCAGATTTTAACCTCATGCTCCGAACTCGGATAAACTTTTTCTATTGACCAATATTAATCAATCAGTTGAGGCCTGAATTTTTAGTATGGAATTTGATTAATCACGATTAATAATGAATTATTCATAACTTAATGACTAAAACGAGAAGAAAAAAGAAAAAAGAAAAATTTCCGATCAGTTTTCAGATCTCCGTGCCATATTGTGAGGAAAGAGACCATTTTATGAAAACAGATATGCCGCAGTTTTATACTTGTATGCATGCGACGAGGCGGTCCGAGTCAGGGCCTGATGTCGTGATGTGCTGCTTACAAAGGATGTTGATGATGCATTCGATGTTAATTAATATTTCAATTTGAGGGGGCTGTTTTGTGACGGATGAATAAAAGAGGGAAACTGAATTTCGACACATCATAGGATGTTTTATGGATTTATTCTATCAGAAATATCTTCTCTTTCAATAAATGTGTCACAATCAAATTATTAGAAGTTCTGTAATGAATTGATATTGCAATTATGCCGAAAAGTACAGAATCAATCGCTGCATAATAGTAAATTATATTATCAATTATTAATAATAATTTGCGGTTCACGAATATACATATATATCTTATAGTCTTTAGTGTTCTTTCACTCGGATTTTGTTCGGAAATTGCTAAATAATATACGAAGACTCTGGTCTTTGGTCAAAATCAATTGCAGGACGCTTATCCGACGTATCTTTGCGCAATAATACGTCCGTTGAATTAATCTAGAATCAAATCCAATAGAGATATCCTTGATTCTTCTCTTTTGACATCGATAAATCGTTGATAACACGATCAATTTCATAGATAAAGTGATTGACTGACATTTTCAATTATGTACTTGATATGATTCAGACCCTGTGAGTGCTTAATGATATGCAACAGAAGGTTTGCTTACTAAGATTTATTTTTGAATTTGTGCCCATTATTTTTGATTAAACCCCGCCCGCTAAGCCCTCGCGAGCGCCTAACTGTGAACAACCCCGCAATACACCCCTGTCATCGCCGTCAGGTTGCCTGGATTAGGCGGTAGTTAAAGTAGGATGTTTATTAGTTCGTAAAAAATCCTAAGGATGCCGGAAGGGGCGCGATTGCCTACTTTATTCATCGCCTAATCCAGGCAACCTGACTGCGATGACAGGGGTGTATTGCGGGGTTGAGAACAGTTAGGCGTTCGCAGGGGCTTGTTGGGCGGGGCTTAATAGAATATGATTGGAAAAAATTAGAAAAATTCTAAAACGTATCCTAGTGAGCGTATCTTCAGTTGCTCATCATTGAGCGCTTGGAATCGAAATATATGGAAATACTATGGTGAACTCGATGCGGAGAATTATAAATACAAAGACTTTGATGTTTTTTCGCTCAGATTTTGTAAAAATGTACAAAAACTATAGTCTTTGTCGCTTTTTCATACATAGACTCGATATTTTTCCAGGGTAAGAATCGAAGTAGTTGCAAAATCAATTGTAGGATGCCTATCTAACGTATTTTTGCGCAAGGAACGGGAATACGTCGATTGAATCAAGCTAAGAGTAATATTTTCCTAGATAACTCAATTTTTCCTCAGCTGAATTCCTGTATCGTACTTCATCACATGCTTGCTTAATATCCGTCATTGCAGAACTTACCTTTTCAGGTTCTGGAATTTTGTCAGGGCCTGATGTCGTGATGTGTTGCTTACATAGAAAGGATGTTATGAGTGATAAGGACAAGGGTGTAAATCAATGTCGATTAAACATTGATTTTGAAGGGGCTCTTTGTTTGGTATTAAATCAACGATACAAAATCAATATCAATACTATGTACTCAGAGATATGGTTTCTTAAATAAATAAGTTACAATAAAATTGACAAAAGTTTATTTCCATCACTCCCGGAAGTACGTCATCTATAGCTAATATCTATATCATGAATATGTGGTAAGAAGTGTCATTTAGTTGATCATCGGGACAAACCATTTTTCAGATGCGCCACAGTCTTGCAGATGCAGATGCAGTCCTTGAATTTTGAATGAGAGGCGGTGTTGCTTCGTAGGCCGTCAATTTTCCGCCTGCAACAGAAGAAAAAAGATTTCAAAATCATGAATGAACTAACAATAAACAGCATCTCCATCGAATAAGCAAGTAATCGCCGATTTTGCGCTTCCCGGAAACAAAACATTGAGATGTTTCGATATGTTTTATTCGTAGCTTAATTTACTCGACGGATTCGTGTCGATTCAAAATGCATAACTCGCATTATTTCAGTGTGTAATTTATTGTAAACAAGGTAAGTGAACCTATCGTATACGTTCTTTACTGAAGAACACTTTTATAAATATAATTCTATCCTGAAACTGAATAGATAAATACACTACTTGACAAGTATGGAGCTCACTATACAAATATCATTCTGTGTAAATTGAATAATTTTTCTTACTAATTGTAAGTCCACTCAGCGGACGTGCGCTTCTGATACAAGTCTTCAAGGCTTCGTGCAGCTCATCTTGCTGCAGCTTCAACCAAGCTTTGACCTTCGAGTAACAAAGAAATTACCTTTCGATTATCATCAATACCCAAACATGTGAATAGGGATCTGAAGTATTAGTTGCATAAAATTTCCATTATCAGAAAAATCCGGTGACTCGATCAATTCCAAGGATCAATTCATAGTTCCGTTCACCTTACGACAGCAATATTTTCAAAGAACTAGTGAATGATTAACCTGTACTTTATTATCATCGATCATTGATCGCATTATACGACACGGTGTTCAGGATATTTTCAAATTTCAATAAAGTCAGTTTAATCGATACAATTAATTCTATGGGTGTTCGTGTAGTTAGAATAATTAGAAAACGTTTGACAAATGTGGATAATTTTGATTCATCAGAGTGATCGAACACTGCGAACGGACACTATCAGGTCCTTTGTCGTGGATTACAGGAGGTTTCAGAGGCAAAGGAATTCCGTGCATATGTTTCTCTACGATATTTCCACCGGTTTCACCTATCGTCGCAGAGTACACCGATTCGCCCGTCCTGCAGTAAGAGCGTTCATAACAATTTTTTTCTGTATAATCTACTCGCAATTAGCGTATTCTGTATCTAACGATCAATTAATAAAGATCTACTAACACCACGCCAAGAATCCGTCTCTCCTTCTCTTTTGGTACCAAATTATCTTTCGGTTTTTCCCTTTTACCAAATACCGACACTAACTCTGGTACAAGTTGATGAAAATTTCTGTAAGATATTTTCTGCGTCGTTTCCGGTATCACCCAATTTTCTGGTAAAGCCACACGCGGTCTGTCACTTCCGGTGCGCCTCGCGGTCAACGATAAATAATTATCTACCAAGGGCGCAAAAATCATGTAGAAAAAAACCCACTTTGTTTGCAATTAAAATTTTACCAAAATCCGCCGAATAATCGACCCGATAAACAGTCCCCAATGATTTTTTATCCCGTGTTTCAACTACGTTTTCATCAGGCGTATGATCCGGCAATATTTTCATCAGGTTCGGATGCATCGATCTCACCTTGGAATATTAGGGGAACGAATGACTCGACAACGATGATTGAAAAGGAGATTAGATTGGAACATACTCGGTCAAAATTTGCTCTTAGGTCTTCCGATTGTTCGGAAGATTTTAGTCTTGCGTTTTTTCTCAATGAGTAAAGATGTTCCTTATAAGGGCCGTTCAGAGGATTCAGAGGAAATGAGTATTCGGACATCGGTACATGAGGCGGTGGTCTCCTGCTTCTTTTTTTATAAAAATCTTTCTTTTGAACCGAAATAAAGTCGCGATTTTCTTCATCAGCCTCTAAAATCATCTTCGAAACTCTTAGCGCGTAGCTAATTCGGGACAGTTTGAATAATATTACTTCGTATTCGTAATTTTATAGGGGAAACGGAGCTACTGGTGCCAGAATTCACACAGGGTAACGATCATAACCGGTGAAACATAATGTATTCATTTTTTTTATTTTTTCAATCATCGATTACTCGCCTGTACAAATTACTGTATTCATTTTTACGAACAACCGTCTCTCGCTGTAGAATAACTTGAAAATTTTTACGAGTGTTGGAATTACAACGGTGGGTAGCAAATATAGTCGTTATATTTGTTACCCGTGTACACTAGATTACAAGTTAAGAGAGACGCATATAAATATACATATGCGTTTTATTTATTACTGTCGTTATCTAGTCTCTGAATTCTTTACTTTTATTTTCATCCCCCTGTAACGCTCTCTCTTCTTCTCTCTTTATCGCAGCTCTACAACGCGCCATTATTACGACTAGTAGATGTGATGATTATCTTACATTTATTCTAGCCTCTTTTTTTGGCCTCTCAATTTCTTCGGGATCTTGAGCGTAGCGGATTATTGCCGGCACCTCGGATTGGAAGGGTATTGTTTCTGTAGCCGGCGTACAACGCTTTGATAAATTCTGGAGTTTCTTCGTTCGTAAGGACGCCTCCAAGCTTCTCTACGATGATCGACGCTGGTGGGACGTCGCTTAACACCTGGCGCGTGGACAAGAAAAGCACCGTCGAGAACGACCAGACGATAATTCAAGAGGCACATCTCCAGCATCTGTGAATTAAATAAAGCAATAAGCGACTCGGAGAATTTTCTTAAGAACTCGTCAAGTTCCGAGTAAGGTTTACCTGAGCCATTTTGTCCTGTCTTCCTTCCCAGGACATGTCTTCGGTATAGAGAGGATCTTCTCTCGTCCCTATGTAGACAGGTTCCCATCTGTGATGAGGAAATTCTCTTCGCGTTACAATGGAAGGTCTGACTCTTCCGGGATCAGGTCTCAGCATCCAACGGGTAAGGCCAGGGAATTTTTGACAATGTGCGCAAATAAATCTGTGAAAATATCCGGCGAGTCCAGCCCTAGCGGCCATTAAAAGTTCGTGTTTCGTATCGGGGGGTTTTTCATTGGTTTCAATTTCGAAAACTGGAACAACGAACACCACGCCGACCCTGGGGGGTCGCCCCCGTACCATTTCTATGAAACCAGAAGCAAGATTTTCGCTCGGAAGAAGCTCGATGTCGGATACGAGAACCCTGGAAGTTCGCGCGTGCGTTCTTGCCACGTTTCTAGCAACGTTAATCGGATACATCATACTCCTCGATTTTCGTTCCGTCTCAGAATCCTTCAGCTGAAGATCCGAAGCGGCGCAGTCTCCCGAAAACGAATTTCTAGGTCTAAGAGAAGGCGGTCTACCAGCTGGGAAAACCAGATGAACCGTCACCCTCGACATTGCGGGCTCGCACCAGCAAGCTCTGTCCAAAAGAGCTACAGCCAATCCAGCGTCGAGGCCCGAGGCAAATACGGCCAAACTTACCGGACCTTCCCATCTCCTTGCGAGTTCTACAACGGCGTACACCTGATCGGCTGTCGCATGAGTGCAAAGGGTCAAGGGTGGTACCCTTCTGGTAAGGGAGCCCTTCACTATTCCCGGCAGTACCCTGTAAGGCCCTTTTTCCCCGGCTTCGGGGCTCCAGGTGACCTTGCTCGAAGAATAGGAAAGCGAATGCGGAAGTCCGTAGGCCCAACCGCAGCCGCTGACATTTCCGGGCCTTCTTCCAGCCATGTAAACCCCCGCGGCATAGGCCAATGAAGCGTCTTGAAGTTGGTCGGATACGGCGGTCATACTTGTCATTTTATCAGGGTGAATTTTACTCGTCCAACCCAACACCGATATCCTTCTAGACGCTAGTAAATGCGCAAATAGTAAAATCATCGTCAAACCGGAGACGCACACCGTCAATCTTCGCGCTCGGCGCATGCCCATTTCGCATTACCTGATATATAATACGACGTATGCGATATATATTTTACATTAGTATAAAGCTTTAGCTTCATTTACTTGTAGAAACTATACCGTATACCATATGCCGCGGTATAAGTAGGCACGTTACATACATGCTATACGTACCCCCGATAAACTCGCGATTCGATCAAAAACTCTGCACCAAAATCCCAGGGCAACCCGTCCGACGACTATTTATAATAAGTTCAACTAACCTAAGGGATTTGAAACGAGCACAGAACGATCGACTCCATGGTACCGCGAAGTCGAAGGCAACCCCGAGCCCTACCCCGGGCACCGTATATTCTGACCCGGGGAGTCCACTGAGAAACCCGATCAATGTACGAGATCAGGGCCGTAACATTTGTTCCGAAATCCATGCAACAATAAACGCCTGTAATTCGTAACTACAGATTTTTATTTTTTGATTAAGGTTTTTTGCGTTTTTTCTTTTTTCTTTTAGATGCATTTTCAGTCTCGCCGAAATATCGTACGCATGTAATGATACCTGCTCACATATCTCGTCAATACGCACGCGATTACTCGTGCAATATAAATATCTAATATATAGGTAGGTATTGTATGTACAATAGGGTATAGGTATATGAAAGCCGCCTCTATGCAACGACGATTTGTCGTTAAAAATTCATCACTCCGCAAGTCACGGGTATATCGAAAGACCCGATAGTCTCGAGGCTGGTATCTATTATGTGAGGAATTAATAATTAAACAAAGTTGAAACGATCGAAATGACATCTTTAACGGACTGGAATCTTGTAACTTTGATCCTGATCGTTGAGAGAGTATAAAAATAAAAAAGTTAAAAATAGAAGTCGCATCTTCAGGTAAATTATCTTCAGGGATGATTTTCAGTCGGGTGTAGCAGAGTTCGCGTAACAACGGGGGGATCCGCGGTACCGTTTCTGTAGTCTTCGCTGATTGCGAACTGCAGCTAATTTTAGATCAGAGTCAAGCGGGGTTATAAGGGGGTTGTATTAAAGGGAGTGAGGAATTACCTCCCTTTTGCTTAAGGTAGAAAATGCATAATTGCGAACTACTGCGCTGATCAAAGTGCGGAATGGCCAACGAGTTACGATCCAAAGATTACCGCGGCGCGACCTCCCTTCGCACGAAGATAACACTTGCTTTATTTTAATTATTAATTACATCCGGTCAAGTTTCTAATTTCTTCTTTTGTTTTCATTATCAAGAAATTACATCGTTAGCTCTGATATATTTTGTTGAAAAGATTATTCCTCAAAGTGCATCGGAAAACGCCCGACCCCGTATATAATTTTTATAGAATTTATAAGGTATTTAAAATTTATTCAAATTAATCACGAGCCGTGCAAACGTTTCAACGGGGAAAATGATGTGACGTCATCTTTACAACAACCGTCGTAAGTACCGACAATGTAAATACATGTACGAACTAAATCGCTCGAGATAACGTAGAAAGAAAAAAAACAGATAGCGAAAAATTCAACGGGCATCGAACTACATAAACTCCTGGTGGTATATAAGTAATGTAATAAAATTCAGGACAAGATGATCCACGGATTAAAAATAGATTTAGAACATCGGGTCAATCTCGACTTATAATTAGCTGATGTGGAATTCGGGCGGTGGATTAACACCGATAATTAGCTGTTAGGATCCAAGAAATCTTTTTTTCTCTATTCTTCTTGAAAAAAGTTTAGAAGCCCCGCGTAGATCGACTTGGTCTTATAAATTTAGGTGTTATAATTTCGCAATGATAATTAACGACGATATTCTGAATAAATAAATCTACACTTGCGTGACGATCGGGTTATTGATTTTAAATATTGGCGAAACTCGGAGTCGAAAATTCTGTCGCGTTATCACATATACCGCGTCGAATCGAAATGTGATCGCAAAAAGCGCGATAATTTTCATTTTTCAAAAACTCTATTCTTCACCCCTGCACATCACGGGATGTGCAGCTAGAAAATTTTCGAATCAACGTTGCACAGGTATTATTACACTATGCAAACAGGAAGTTGGAGAAAAAATAATCTAGTCGCGGATTATCGGATTTGAAACCCTACGCATTTGTGTACACACGATGTTTTTTTTTCCTTTCTCGCCTGAGCAGCTTATAATAATAATACGCTTACTAATACCAGAATGTACACATGCATATAGATCGCATTTCGCGGGCACGGTGTTCGTATGAGAGAAAAAATTAAATAAATTGAAAAGAAATCGCTTTATTAACTGCAGGGGAATTTTCATTGACACGAATTTAACGGTACGTATGTATAATGATAAGCGGTGACGAAGGTTTATATTAAAAAATTGGTACTGGGAATTTTTTTCGATTTACACCGTCGCGTCGCTCGTGGGCTATACCTACATACTTATAGTATACGTCCGTCAATAGGGCTGCAGTGGCAACTGGATAAATGGCGTATAATATTAATGTACATGTGTATATTCGTTATCCACTTGAACAATCAGTTGATTTACGCCCGCTTGTTTCCCCTCCATGGTTTTCACACATTTATATCGTACGTGTACATAAAAAAACCGCATGAAAAACCGATAAGATTTGGATTATCTACTTAAATATTTACCTATTTATATACACATGTACATAGTGAAATGTAAATATAATAATTTATAAGGACCTCGTAGTAATTTATTAGTCGCGGTTACGGCTGTAGATATAATATTTCGATTAAGTTGGAAGTTTTCAAGGCCAGAATCGCGTCTGATATATGCAGCAAAAAATGATCTGTATGGTCTAATGAAGAAAAGAAGTTAATGAGATTTATAAAAATCAATATGAAATATTATAATCAAATGTCATAGTCGTATATATACAATATATATATTGAAAAATAACCAAACCAGCGTCCTGCAGACGTTGAATAAATATCGCCGGGGATGTTCTGTATAAGTCTGATTTTAATGGTTCAGAATTCACAGAGAATTTACTGATGGATGTACCGAGGTTTCCACCGCCCCCAAAACCGCCGCGTAAAATGAGCGAAGAGAAGGCAGAGCCATTCGATTTGACATCGTTAGCGTCAGTGCCTCCCGAGACTCCGGCGTCGCGACGCCGACATGCGATCGTCCGTGGAGGAGTGCGAAGCGCACGTGGTGCCGTCGGTGAAAACGGTGCTGCTACCGTTTATAGTTTTGGTGCAGGTCGTTGCAGGTGCTTCCTCAAGAATTTGGTTCATCCCAGGAAACACACCACCCGACGACGCGTCACCGAACTTAGGCTAAAGATGACGGAGCGTCGCGACGCCGACCCCAACACCGATGCCGACGACGACGTCGTTTGCGCTCCTGGTCAGACCCTATTTTCATTCAAAAACTATACTACAAATTATTCACCATTATTCAGAATACAAGTCGCTGTATTATCCGCGTATCATATTCAAAATCTTCGCAATTTTCTTTTTTCATTTCATCTCATTTCTTCGGTTACAGCATTCGTTGTGGCATCGAAATAACTCGTATACCCGCGTGCATTTTGTAGTTCTCTAGTTTAGAATTAACGAATGTTAATTTTAGTTTTTAAAGTTATTTTTGTAACAAGTCTTCTTTTTTTCTTTTCTTTCTCTCTCTCACTCTCTCTCCTTTTTCTTCTTTTTTCTTTCCTTCAAATGTCCGGCGTACCTTTTACCACCTCTACATAAGTAATGTAAAGTACCATGTGTACATCGAGTTGGGGTACTCCTAATTTCACATCATATGATTAATTCGAAGAAAATTAAATAAAATAAAATAATCAAAGTACCACAGATACCACATGATAATAATAATAATAATAACAACAAGATAGACAAACCGCGTGGAGTTTCATAATGAAACAGGAAGTTCGTATAGTATAAACGTACAAATAGTGTCCTCGATTAGTTTGATTGGGGATTTACTGACATAGCGATCGAATAGTAAATTTGCTGAGTATGCATCTTCACCTAGCATATTTATGTAACTACCGTTATGGACAATTATTATTAGCATATGTATAACGCGGCGGCAGTAGCGCACTAGGATCATCAGCAGCAGCAGCGGCAGAGCACAGACAGACATACGCACAACTTTTACGTATAGGATAAATATTTCTATACCACGTAATACTGATCGATTCCAGGCTCGCACCTTATGTATATGATATATCTATAGGTATACACGTGTTTACCTATACATATGTTTAATAAATATATATATCACATCGACGACGTGTCACGCAATGAAAAGCAAAAGCAAAAGAAAAAAAAAAATGAAAAATAAAATGGAAACTAATATATTGTAAAATGAGAATAAACTTTCGCGTGCCTATAATACATAAATATCTAATATACGTTTGTTGTCCGTCCCCGTGATCTACACGTATAGGGCTGTATAGCTTGTGACCCTTGACCCTTGACCCTCGACACGTTACTAATACTCTTATATGTTTATTGTATTGCGCAATCGTTTTACAATCTCAACCCAGTTCTTCAGGGTGAAAAAGAAATAAGTAAATAAACAAGTAGAAATGAAAATAAAATATCAATAAAAAATCTCCCGCGACATAGAAATCAAAGTTTTCCGTTCATTATTTCACACCACTCATTGCGACGACTATTGGTATCATTATTATTATAGTTTTCGTTATTATTATCAGTATTATGCGGCAGTGTGGATGACCTCGGTTACGGTTGACACACGTGTTTAGTGCTCCGGGCTCCATGTTCATTTTTGGTCGGAATTTACACTCCGTTTTTATTGTTCCGCAATTATATTAACTACAACCCTTTCCGGTGTCATTTACGGAGAATTCACGTACATGTGTATAAACATATATGTATATTTGTAGGATATGTCATAGTATATAAATATAATATCTACGCATAGGTATGCCCATCGGTGATTTATCGCTGTTACGTTTTTAAATAACTTTTTTTTTCATACTTTCCGCGCTACGTGATATTCTGTGTACTTAATTAAATGTAATTAGATTTTAGATCTGAAACGTTGATTAATACACGCACATGAAAATTTACATGACTTCTGTATTCACGCGCTTTTTATTTTTGCTTTTACTTTTGTTTATCCGAGCTGTGGACACCGGCAAGAGACCGTGACAGTCGGGCAAATTGAAATTTTTTAATTGAAATTATAGAAAAAATATTGGTGCGAATGACGTTTGTGTGTAAAAGCCGTCAAAGACGTGTGCAGAGAAATGTCCCCCACCGTCTCTCGGTCATTGCAAAAATCAATAACGAAATACCATTGCAAATACTATTCAGTATTGTGACCCGTCTTTTCCCAGGAATTATTTAAAAATAGAACGGTTATGAATCCGGCCGCAGCTACTTCGCTATTCGTCGTAGTTTTTAGTGGTCCATGCTGCAGTCGACGGCCGGTTGTTAACAATATTCAGAAGTGATTCATTATTAACTCTGCGAAAAGTATAAGTAAATATTTCGGTATTATGCGGAACGGTAAAAAGAATTTTCGTGACGCTACCAGCGAATTTTACTCGCAAAATTCCAGCCAATATGTGTTCCACTTGATCCATGTTAGATACGAAAGTGATGAGCCATCATCTAGACGTTCCCGGAAGTTGTTGCGATTTTTAAACGCGACTAATACGCGTTCCTATAATCGCTTGGAAGTTTTTTTCTCCGGATGAAATAGAACACAGAATTATACACCGACTCGACGTCTGTATAAAACATCTTGTTATCCGACGTCGGACGTTCATTCGCAAAGAGAATTCGAGTAAACGAGTTGCCACGCGTTTTTATAGGATAATTTCTTCACAAATGGTTCTAGCAGGTGGGTGGACAATTCACATACTTGCTAGTTTCTCACTCTTCCTTTTCCCTCTTTTTCTCTTTCTTTTTTTTTTTTTTTTTTTTTTTTTTTCTTTTACCGAGCAATTGTTGCCCTTCCACCGAATCATTTCATTAAGACGAGATCACAATATGTGCCTGTTTCCGGCGTGTTATAATAAAACTTGATTAGATGTACAGGAAACGTTAAATTCTGATGGTTATGGATGTAAATATTATTTCTTATAATTTTATTAAAGGTGTGCAGAGTTCGACGCGCTCTCCAAAATTGACAGAGCGTGTAATGGAGGGCGATGTCGAGGCCAGACAACAGACCGATATCTCAAAATCAACGGGGGTCCAAACGTGTATCACAATGCCCTATCGTCTGAGGATGTTTCCATCGCTCGACGACGTCCCTCACCTCGAAGAGCCCTCCGAAAACCCAAAGAAAGCGTTGAGATTTCGAAAACATCTCAGGTTTCTCGCGAGGCTTACCTTCTGTCAGTTTGGTGAGTTCCATTTATTTTACAGTTTGAGGTAATAGTTTTGTAGATCAAATGTTCATTTACTCGCTCCACCGCATTCTAAACTCATAAGTTTTTTCTTCCATAAACATAGATAGAAGTCTAACGACGATAACCCTTTGATTCTGGTTACATAACTTCCCATTACGCTTAACCTGGTCTCTCGGAGTCTGCATGGATGAAAATTTCATATTTAAAATTGTATAATATCTATTTTATTTTATTTTTTTCTACAGGACTTGCGTGGCTTCTGAGTCTCTGGGCGGTCGCGGGGGCGGCCGCATTTTACAGTACGGAAGGTCCACGCGAGCGAGAACAAGTAGCGGAATTAGCAGCGATGCAAAAAGAGTTGGCGATAAGTTTGGCTACGGAGTTACGGCAAATAAAAGCCGAGGAGCCGATATGGGGTAGCACCGTACAACGTTACGTCGTAAAACATGAAAATCTTCTCCTTGCCGCCGTAAGCTCGGGATACGGAGAAAGCGGTGGCGGAGGAGGTCAAGTCTGGACTTTTCCCGGCTGTTTTCTATTCGCCGTATCACTCCTGACCACTCTGGGTAAGTTCGTATGGCGAGCTTATGTCGCAAACAATACTTTTCTTAATAGGCCTTCCGTAACCCCGGTAATATAGTGAACCGAACCTCCTACAAAATTACATCGTCTCGGTCATTTTATTCTTGGACGAGTCCAGCCCACAAAATTCATGATAGGCGAGTCGCCCGCGGTATCGTAATTCTATTACGAAAGTGATATACGTATTCTTTTTTCTACAACCCCTCGATAATCCATATCGCGATTACAATCTAATTGCCTCAAGAATGAACTGCGCCTTAATTTTTTTTTGTGATACGTTTTTCCTGAATTAGGATTCGGCGCACCTGTTCCTCGTACCACCCCAGGTCGAACAGTCGCGGTGGTATTTGCAGCGATCGGTATTCCCGCGCACTTTCTGCTGATCCTGAACATTGGAATTTTTCTGGCGGTTCGCCTCCAGGGTTTCGCGACACGGAGAAAAGGGAAGAAAACCGAGAATCCAGATGACGACGCAGTCGCGGTACCACTATGGGTTAAGATAGTTCCGTTCGCTTGCATAGGTAAGTTTCTAAAGATGTAGAAAAACGTGAGTTAGATAAATAGAATGAATAATTATCGCAAACTATTCAAATTCTTATCGCAGGTGGATACTATCTATTGGGAATAACTTGCTTCGGAGCCGGACGGCTAAGACCGATCGCAGCGAGTTTGCTGTTCCCATTGGATTTCACCGCGGCGGGTGGACTTGCGACGACTTCCGGTCCTGTGAGGATCGCGTACGCAATTTATTTAGAGGGTGCTGTGACTATAGCTGCAGTCGCAGTGGCGATACTACAAGTATCCGCGACTCGAGGCCTGACTAATATAGGATTAAAGTACGGCCTTCTCACGAACACTTAGTAGACTTGTGCAATTTTAACCAGAAATCGCAGATGATTCAAATATTCCAGAATTGAATGAATGTCGGATAAGTATGAGTATATACATATAATTGTGTATGATATCGTTATATGTATATTATGTATGTACGTAAGTTTTTTTTATTCACCTCGTCATTTGTTTACCGTGTGTAACGCTGTCCCAATACTACGGGGAATGGGGAAAAAAATGTGTTTTTTTTAAATTTTTTTCTAGAGAATTTCAAAATCAAACATATCAATCGAATGTCGGGGTAATTTCTAGGTATCCCAAATCAAAATAAATTTTCTACATTTTTTGCAAAAAGTCAACGACTTGCTTCTCAATGAATTATCAAGACGATGTAATGTAAATTATATTGGTAATTGTTGTACACAAGTGTGATAACTTAGTGCTTTTATATCTTATGATCACTGTTGACAGTAATTTAAATTGTGTAAAGAAATATCTATTATGTATTTTAAACGAATAAATAATCTAGTTATTATTTGTCATCTTTGTATTTCCTATACCCGTAGATTTGCTAGAGTATTTTATTTTATTCTATTTTATTTTATTTTTTTTTACTAAAAGAAATGCAGCGTTTCAAACAGTTTTTATGGTAACTTGCAGTATTTATTTTGTACTGCCTTTGTACATTCTATGTAATATACATACGTATATTGTACATAGTTATTATACATTTGTGAATATAGATACAGTCAACTACGTAGTTAATAATTAGGGTCAAAATTTACAGCGAATCATTCGGTTCACAGATAACAATAATTAGTCAAATATACACGTGTATACGGATACCAGTTCTACCAACGGTTAGCTAACTGAGTGAAGTAGTTTACGGAGAATTATGAAAGGCAGCTATTTGACTTTAGCTCTTCAATCGGACAATCGTGACCAATCAATTTGTCGCGGATTTGACGAACCACCCATAAAGATGATTTGGGTAACAGTAATTGTAAAGAGTACCAAATTTTCTAACTACTACGTTACTAACTTTCAGAGATTACCTTCTGCTTCAAATTAGAACTTTCACGGCATCTTTTGTCTTCTCGCCTTCATACTTTCATCCTTCTCTTTTTCATTTTGCTCTTCGTCAGATTCCAAGTCACCTTTATTCTCAGTAGTAGCCGTCGACTGCGACGCTTTTTCCATTCCTTGAGGCTGATCCCCAGGACCTGTTATATCAGGTGGAGAAGCTTCGTTTTCAATTGGACGATCACCTAACGCTATACGAATACTCTCCACCAAGTTCAGCGGACCGGTGGTGCACTGCTTTGTACCTGTAACCACGATTACTTGTTTTTTTTTTTTCTTTTTTTTCTGTACTAAATGTTCCGTTGGATAACAACCTCGATTTTTCCGAGGCTAATTTCTACAAACGACTACTTATTATTATCCATTTCTTCGAATCGAAATGAACTTGTAAATCGACGACACTCACCCGAGCAATTCTAGCCAAATATTGCCTTTTTTATTTTCCCTAGTAGACCATCACTTTGTTGGTTCTCAGACTGTTCTTTCGCTTGAGTTTTTTCCTCGGAACCTGCCATGTTGTCGCGAGATTGCCCTAGAAAAATTGTAGGATTTATAACCGTGATAATTGATTTTGGACAGTAATAACACGGCGCTGTGCCTTTACATGGTAACTTTTTGATCGATTGTATTCTTACTGTGCAAAAACAAATTCTCGTATACTCCAAATAGGCACCTCAGTTCCAATACTCTAAACCCGACACAGTTGAGATAGTTACACATTACGCGTGTCTGGCGATGAAAATATCCAGTCTTTTTAAAGACAATCAATAAAACAATCCAACGACGGTGTTAAAGTGGATTTATTAGCGGACAGGTACACGAGGAAAACTCAAGCGATGATTATTTTACCTCACAAAGGACTGATCATTAACATTATAACGGAGTAAAGGATACAGTTAGCCATGAACGACCAAATTTCAACTTGAAAGAATTAATATTTCAGGATTCTTCGAATAAAGTACGCAGCTTCATAAAACAATGTTCAAAAAATGCAATGTAAATGTTTTTCACAGCCTCAGTTTCATGTATGTGCAAAATCGATACTTGGCCAGTAACCCATGAATAAAAACCGGGTCTCATAATTCAACCCAAAAAAGGAAAAGCTAGTTCAAGTTTTTTTCATTTTTTGCTTACCGTCTGTTTTGAATGTTACTCCATAAATGCTGCCAGGTGTGTTCGACTCTAGCTCTGCATATGCTTGAAGAAGGGCCTTTTGTTTTTCCGTTAGAGATGACGGGATGGCTATCTTGATTTCTACATAATGATCCCCGTAGCCTAAGCTGTTGACTTTTTTCAAGCCTTTACCAGAGAGTCGTATTTTGGTATGAGAAGGCGTTCCAGCTCGAATCTGTATCGTCTGATCCTCGTAGACTCCCTCCACTCTGATTGAACCACCCAAGACTGCCTGCGCCAAGGAAATCTCAGCACTCGTGTGAACATCCGCACCCTCCCGGCGGAAGTACTTTGATTTCTCCACACGGAATGTTATGAAAATTTCTTTGTTGCCTACACCCATTCGAACAGTCTGACCATCTTCTACACCTGCCGGCACTGGGACGGTAATTTTTTTACGCTGGACCTAATTTCAGACACAGAAGATTGATTCTTGCGTTAAGTATCCAAAGCATTTGCAAGCGCATAGAAAGGTTGGAGAGATTACCGTTTGGCCTTTTCCTTCACATTCGCCGCATGGATATTTGATGTACATTCTAGAACCTTGGCAGTAACGACAAGTGGACCGCATTACAAATGGACCAGTGCTTATCGTTTCCATACCAGTTCCATTACAGTGTTGGCAACGCACTGCTTTTGTACCTGGAGCGCAGCGAGATCCAGCACACAGTGGGCAAGTGTCCACGACATTGATATTTACATCCTTGTTCACCCCACGTGCGGCTTGAGAAAAAGTCAGATTCATGATGACCTGAAAGTCCAGTTGAATGCGGCTTAGATAATAGTTATTTATCGTCATACGACTTTTTTTCAATTTACCTCTTGAGCTGCTCCAAAACCAAAATTGGTCTCTGCAAAATCTTCGTATTCAGTAAAATTTCCACCTTGAAAATTCTGATCTCCAAATATTTTCCTGAATAATTCCTCGGGGTTCACAGAAGACCTGAACTGCCAATTTTGGTTGAAATCCTGCGATCCTGCTCTTGCTCGAGAGCCTTGGCCCATGCCCATTTGCTCTGAAGTCGACCCCCAGGTGTCATATTCTTTTCTCTTGACCTCATCACTAAGAACTTCGTACGCCTCCGAAACTTCTTGAAACTTTTTTCCTGCATTTGGATCTCCCTTGTTAGTGTCTGGATGATATTTTTTAGCAAGTTCATAATACGATTTCTTTATATCCTTTGGGGAGGCATTTTTAGATACTCCTAAGATCTCGTAGTAATTGCGCTTTGCTAATAATTTTGCTGATAAATGAAAACTTCGTCGTAATGTGGAAGATTTACATGAAACATCTGTAAAAGTAGGATGCAAACTTTTAGCATATCATTTGATGTGAGATTCATAGATGTATTGAAAGATATTTGTATCTAAGATCATGTGTCGGGGACTTGAAGAAAACTGTTCGGGTTGGCTACCGCGATAAGAAGATTCGACAGGATTGACAACTGAATCGGTAGGGTTTAGTCTACTTTAACCTGCCGTTTGTTATTACATCAGGATTAGATAAATGATCTTTCAATTGCAAAGAGAAACGTGAAAACGAGGGTCATGATGTAATCTAGAAATATCTATGAGTGACTTACATTTATCCGATTTCTGTCTATTCCAAGTGTCGGCACCGAACGCAGAGCTTGAGAAATGATTATGCCAGCTACTGCATCGCTGAAAACTGGTCGACGATGGTTTATTCCACTTATTCCACCCAACTGTGCTGATACTTTTTGGCCGAAATATAACTGCGAGACCTTTACTCGTCGCCATATTTTATAAAAGAACGCATGGAGCAGCACTGTTCACGTGACCGGCTGATCGACTATTTCAAATATTCTACAAATTTCTCGAATAATATTTACCGCCAACAGGCCACTACTTTTTCACTTTGTTCGTGAGGGATCTCATTAATGGGGATCAGCTTAGTAGATTTGCCATTTTGGTGATATGTCTGCACTCAACGTCTTGCGCTGAATTTGCCGGCCACATAGAACGATCTAGGCCATACGATTGTATCAGTACAATTCCTAGGTCCATGATAGTAGCGTTGACTGTGAACGACTATACTTTTCCGTAAAGACCCTCAAGTAAGGGTCTCTACTTTTCCGCATACGATCGAAATCGGAATTCTATTGCTGGTAAATCAGGAGTCTCCTACGACGTCAAACCCTCCAAACCGCGGACTGATTTTTACCCAGGGCTGACGATCTTTACAAATCCTCAGTCAGCGGATTATTTGGCGTGCAAAGTCAATTCACTTTCCTTTTACAGTTTTACCTTAAAACATTAATAATCATGGCGTGAGTATTATTTTATTAACGGTGTTCAGAATTGTAATTTATTTGATCATCAGGAATTCAGCCTTATCCACTTAAACAGTCGAATTGCTGACATAAATTAAATCCTGTAGAGGTTATTGAAAACATATGTTCACCCAAGTGTCAATTTGAGTTGGCATTTTGCCACTTAATGTTATTAATTTGAATTCATTTTTGATGATTTCAGGTCCAAAGTAACCTTTAAAATAACTCTAACTTCGGATCCAAAGCTGCCTTTCAAAGTGTAAGTGAAACGAAAAATATTTAGCAATAATTTAATGTCCACATTATAGCATTTATAAATTACGTTTATAGGTTTTGATTGGCGAATAAATACATTTCAACAGACGTTTATAAAAAACGAACTCTAGTCTGGTACACTTATTTCGTTTTTTTGAACAGATGATGCAGAGGGTTTTGCTTGTCAAGAATGATGAAGACTGCCCATGTGTCGAAAGAAAATTTCTCTCCAAGTAATAGAAGATAGAATCAAGTCGGGAACATATCTTACAGGAAGATATTCTTTACAGCATTAATATGTCTTGCGTAGAAAGCCTTTTTGCAGCTTTTGACAAGTATTTATGTCTTATAGAGAATAAGGAAGTGATGATGCAAGTGAATTGCGAGAACATATCGCAGGTTGTCGATCTGGCACTGTTTGTTGAGGCAGCTGTTCTGAGAGCAGAAAGAGAAGGGAAATTAGAGATATTTGAGAAAAATTTACATAGTTGGTGGAAAGGCGAAAGTCGCAAGACTCTTTACAGCTGCTCATACCTGAGAAAAGCCTGTGATAAATTATTGGAAATCTACTTGAAAAGCAATGAAATTCCAACTCCTGTTGTAGATCAACTTATTAATTTGTATATACAATTCTGCGGATGTACCAGGCTCACAGAATTCATTGAAGTTGTGTTAACGGAATCTATTACCAACAATACCATAATAGAATCACTCATGATATTAGGACTAGACTATACAAAAATTGATGACATGGCATTAATTGAGACCTGGGAAGACTGGGCTGGACATGGCAAACAAAAAGATGTTATTAAGTCTGTTGACCAAATGTTGAATACTGGATACATCCCTAAGCTTGTTGAAATGTGTATAAAGATGACTAGAACGAGTAACCTTAGATCGATAATTATTAGCCGTTTTGTGTCCAAGTCAAACTCATACGATGTACAATTTATTCTCAGTTTTTTGGATGTCCATAAGAAACTGTTTCATAAAATCCTTATTGACTATTCTAGTTTTCGATCAAGCTTTATAAATGCTATATTTCACTTAGGCAAGAATATGAAATACAAAAATGGCATATGGCTTTCTGATAATCAATTCAAATATAAGAATCTCCTCGATTTCATGAGAATTCTGCTTAAAAGCCCTCCCGTTATTCACGACGATGTAGACTATTTACTAAAGTTTGCAAAAACTGAGCCACCTCCGCATGTTTGGCAAGATATTCAGATGGAAGATCGATTAATCAGAAAACACTAAATCTATCTGTGGGACCTTTGTCTAATTATCTGTGTATTTAAGTTTGAGTTTATTAAATCGACATATTTCAATTACTCAATGATCTATCATTCATTTAATTCCGTGAAGCCAGCCTATAATATTAAAACTTCGAAAATCACTTATGTTTTAGATTAAGCGTACCAGACAACACACCGTTTACTGCAGTCCTAAAATTTGCTGCTGAAGAATTTAAGGTGGCACCTGCAACTTCTGCTATTATCACAGATGATGGGGTGGGAATTAACCCACAGCAAACAGCGGGTAAAACTCCTTTTGTTATATCCTAATGCGGGTTTTTCGTCCGTCAAAATATAATTATCAAAGAGTTTGTGACCTTGTATGTTTAATCTATTATTCGTTAGACGAAATATCTGGTCTTTAGATTTACTTAATTGAATTTTCAGGAAATGTCTTTCTAAAACACGGCTCCGAATTGAGACTCATCCCAAGGGACAGAGTAGGCCAGTGCAGTTGACTTTGTTACGTTCTAATCGGCGTTATGAAATTGATTTTAAAAAAATTATGAATAATATATTCAAACCGATTATACTTATTTGAAATTGTAAATGTGTTACGTTCCACAAAATTTCAATAATAATGTTATCACCGTTTTTCTATACTTTAAATGTTTGAATTTATTTATTTCATCTCCCAATTTATGTATTAAATACTAATTGTAAGTGATCGGGAATTACGAACGGAGAAGAGAGTCACCTACGGCTCCAAGGAATAAACGATGGGCCTTTTTCTGGAAGTCATATACTTGGGTGTGAGTTTGTAACGCGGCCCATGTATTTGGTAGAAATGTTTTATAGATGAAATACATTTAAGATACAAGGTCGATACAAAGAGACATCATTACACGATAAACTACATACCTTACGATCATCCGCAACACAGAATGACGAAGAAATTGATCAAACGTTTTCTCATCTTATAAAACCTTCAAAAAGTGGGAAGTAATAAATTAATGATTCAGGTGTGAGTATAAAATGCTTCCAAGCTGACCTGTGATTATAGATAAGACTTTCAATTCTGTGTTACGAACCGTCGCATTGTACCATTGGAAATCTGGCCACTGCAATCTAAAATGTTCAAATGTATATAAATCAATATAGGAAAAAAAATATATGAAAAAATCGATAAATATACAATAATATTGAACTGTACGGAGAATATAATGTTATAGAAAAATAAAACAAGTACCTTAATATCATAGTGACAAAACCTAAACTTAGGTTTGATGCTATTGCGAGTAAATAAAATTTGACTACATGGACGCAAGTGCAGGACAGCAGAAGTTGGCAAGGAATACTGATTAGCGATGTAGTGAATTACTCAAGCGCGATTACATAAAAATAATTTAGTATTGGGGTTTGCAGAACGATGATTTCAGTATTAAACTACTGAAAAGTAATAAATTATCTTCATCCTCAAAAACATCTGCTGCCTAAATGTATAATAACTTTTGGAAATGTATAACTTTTTTTTTTATAATTATAAAATAGTCTTTTTGACAAATTTTTCCTCACGATGTAAACGAATATCATTGTGAGAAACTAATAATACGTAATATCCTTGATTGGAGTGTTTCTTAGAGTTGAGCTATTTTTAATAAACTTTCAGTATCGAAGAAATTGGTAATTGTTGTTTTTTTTTTCCAATTCAATTTTATGACATTTTTGGCACCTTTGTTGGTCTTGGAAAAATTGATGGTTTATCATACTATGTGCCCATTGGCTAATTATCAGTAAATCACGGATGAAATGATCAATTTCGAGTCTGAGAGGTGTGAGTCTTGAGGATTGTTTAAGTGCAATTTTCATCGGTGATTTACCATTAATAATGAAATTCTACCAGGAAGGGACATAGCACCGCAATGATAAAATACATATTGTTTGTATAGCTACAACATTCAAACGTAACGGCCGACTTGGCAAAAAGGTCTCATACTAAAATACAATGTGGTACCAATATGAGTCTCCCCATTTTCGTACTTGAAAATAATTATGTTTCAGATGCAAAAAGTATAAAATGGAAATTCTTAATGTATTACATTAACGACTACTTTAAAGTTAAAGTTTAAAGCCTTGAGGAGGCTTGTTTCATTTTATTATTAGTCGAGTCTTATCACCCTGATTATATCGTATGAAATGTTGTATAATACTTGGTGTATAATGTACGGGGCATTCCATGCCAAAACAATAGAGTTCTGGTGATGTCTCGAATCTGCTTCTGAAGTTGATCGTTTTGGTATGGAATAACCCACACGCTTTATACTACATGAAACACAATACACGTGTATGCTCGGAATTATTATTCAGATTTTTTAACTAATTCAGCCATCCAACATTGATTATCACGCATTTTTAATGTCATCCCGATTGTTTGGATTGTTATCATTCGTCATCAACGTTGTCTTGACTTTCAATTCTATTCATTCAAGATCCTTATTGTGGAAATATGCGTCATGAAATACGTACTTGCAATTCACTCCGATGGATAAATTGTACAACTTTTAATGCATATTCGAGCCAGTACACAATGTTTGAATATCTCAGCATGCAGTCTCGTAGAATTATATATGTTGGTTTGAATTAAAAAAAAAAACAAATTCAAGCATTGAAAAGGAATACGTGAATTCTGAAGATTTTCAAGTAAGGTATGTAAAGTTTAAATTGGTCAGTTTCTGCAGTCGGTGAGCAATATTGATCTTACAACTAGTTCTTTTTTTTTTGTTTTTTCTTTATATCCAGACCTTGAATGAAATTCATATCTTCTTACAATTCAAAACCTTTTACCTTAATTTTACTAAATTTCTTATGTTTAGCATAGCCTTAGATTAATTTAAACTGTTATCAATTACCGTTAAGATCAGTTATACTAATAAGAAACCTCAAAAACCACCCCGGACTAGAGCTACAATCACGCATCTTTCAATGCTAAGTGAAACCTAATTGTTGTTTTGTTAATTATGATTGCAATAAACTTAAAGTTGATTTATCAAAAAATTTACAATATTAATTAACTAAGCCTTGGACAATTCAACTTTTAATACAAACGCACTGTTTGTGCAAGCTTCACTATTTGTAGTTAGCAATTAGTTTGAGCTTCATTCAAATCATACGCATTATTGTTATGAACTACGAAAACTCATCTCCAGACTTTTCAAATTTAGAATCGGATACTTGTAGCACCTTTAGTCACGCATTCGATTATGATATTCAGGGAGAATAATGTTTCTTTTTTTTTCCAAATGACAGCTCGGAGAACACTATAAATTTTGAGAGACCCTATAACCGATATGAGAGTCTTTTTTTCAAAAAAAATTCTATTACAGTGCATCAATTCAATATTAACAATTTATGTCCAAGTAGAAATAATTGCACACCTGAAAAATGAGGGGGGCAAATAACGATGAAATTTTATCCACGAAAAATAAACGCGGGCGAAATTAATTTACGAAAAATACGTGACACTCATATTTTTTCTTCTTTTTTGCATTAGATATCGAACATAAATCGCCGTCAACTCAGGGAATAATATTTATGGCTCAGCCACTCGCGGGAACGAAAGCTATGAATGTTTTAATAGTTGTAAGCTAGAACGTACACAATCTCTCTACTGCGTATTGATAATAACTTCAATGCAGTTTATAAACTTCAATTTGCGGCGACTATACCTATGTTCTTAATATGTATTACAATTGTTGCGCGATCAGCTACACAGTTGTGCGAAACGTTAAGTTAATAATTAATTATTATTATTATTGTTTCTCTACTGCAACGTTATGTTATGACTTATTTTTCTTATTTTAAGTTACCTACCATTTACCGCAATGTCCCGTATTCACTCATCCTGCAAGAGAGATACAAAACTGTATGTTTAGACCCACCAAATACCTCCGTACTTCTAAATTGCGTCGTTTCATCGACGGAACACATAAACGACGATGCTGCTACGTTAATTCATGCAAAAATCATGTATGGTTGAAAGAAAATGCTAGCGTACCATAAATTATACTAAGTTCGCTGCCACACTGATTCAGTGGTGTTCAATTAAAGTGAACTATGATTTAAAAAATAGACTGTGCACAGCAGGCAAGCAATACTAATTGTCTCTCTATTGTGAATGATAAATCGATTTAATGATAAATTCATTCTAGTATCTAGAAAAAAATACGTTGATTTCAGAAAGGAAGGAACAGGCGGTGTTGCCTGACACTAATATTTGGATAAACTGGTCACATAACAAGTCTACTATTGCACCCCGATTGGTCAAGCATTATTTGGGAAATCTCAGTGTACTTGTGAGATTTGTTGAACTCTTAACCCCTGAGTATCCAGTTCTACCGAATATTTATTATGGATAATATTAAGGTTTTTGTAATGATTAATAAACATTCATAAAAACCTACCCATTCGCGTTCGTCCACTCCCTCCATGTGGTCTTGCTCCAACGAACCATGTACAGTATCCCCCATAATGTTGCTCACTGATTTTTGAATCTACCACACACGCCACACGCAATACTTCTTACAACTGTTCTCAAACTTTTTTAGTGGGTAAAATAAGACTAAAGGGTGTAGATAAGAATTAAAGTTTCCTGGAACCTTCAATAGCTTTGGACTTTATACCATACGTCTTAATCAGAATTCAAAGTATGGCAGCTTTGGTAGTTACTTTATAGGTGAAAGTATGTTTCATTCCAACATTATTTCTACGTGCGATTAAAACAGAGAAAGCTAAATCGTAAAAAGTTCATAGTACAAATGAACAGGGAAACGAATAGGGCGTAATAAGATTCAGAATAAATTTATAAAACTACATAGAAATCGCTTACAGCATGCAACGATAATAAATAAACTGGATAATCAAATACATACCTCTTCTTGTTTCGCCTTAGTTTGACCTGCCAGATCTGGATTCCATCCTAGTCTGTTGAATGGTTGGGTTGCTCCTATAAACGGTGTAGTACTCGTGTTGGTGGTAGACTGCTTAGCAGATACCGGAGCAGTCACAATCCCTTGTCCTTGACTTTCAGTTACTGAGTTACAGGATTACACGTAATTATTCTAAATCTGTTCATCTAAATTGAACATTGATGAAAGATTACATCACAAAATTCGATTATTCAAGTTCTGACTCACAGCTGTCCATTCCAGGAGGTTTTAAACTGATTCTGGGTGCTTGTTTATTAGCCCCACTGAACCATTCGTGCGCGCTGAGTGTTGGGCTCCATGTCACCCTCGTAGGTGGGAATAAATCGTCTTGGAATAACTCGCTCTGTTGAATGTATTAGAAAATGTGAGGTCATTGTATCCGGGGTCGTCATTGCAGTATTTACCTTTATACGTGGCACTGTGAAACTCAGAGGTTCGATTGTGTTGTTGGTTAATCTCAGGGCAGCAGCAAACTCAACGATGGTAACATCGCAGTGATTCTTGGGAAGGAAAGACAAACCTTGATGTAAACTAGCACAGCGATGATGACTCAGAGGACAGCAGTAGGGGGCTTCTTCCGTCACTTCAAAAGCGTATATCGTTGAGTCTCCCTGAAACACGATTCCATATATTTAGTCCTTGTTCAAATCTGAAAATAAATATCACGTATTGAAGATTTATATGATAGACGTACTCGACCAGTGAGGAAAAGCGTAGAACTGTCTTCGTCGTAATATGGCATCAATATGGCAGGAGATACATCGAGACCTACTGTATTTAAGGGTGAATTGAGATTGTCTGCTTTGAAAAGCATAATCTGTCGCTCAGATACCCTGAAAATTAAAGTGCCACGATAAATAAATCTCAACCGATCGGATTATCGAACAAGTTTGTAATAAAAATTTACTCACTTGTCAAAGCCCATCACAACTAAAAATCTTCCATCAAGGGCCCACACGACTCTAGCTCCCCTTGTTCCAACTGGTCCTTTTCCTTCTCTGATCGGGGCATCTCCTTGTCTCGGTTTGTAAATACGTAACTTTCCGTCTTTGCAAGCACTTGCCAAATATTGCCCGCACGGAGACCAAGCCAGGCTAAATATCTGATCCGTATGGCTAGTCAGAGTTATTTTTTCAACTGCAGACTCACCAGATTCCAGTGGGGTAAGATCCCAAATTTTCACGGTCATGTCATAGGACGCGGATGCGAGAACGTTGGCAGCAAGCGGATGGAATTTAATTAAATAGATTTTGTCTCCGTGGGCTTCGATCACGGAGCGAGGCTCATTGGTAGGTTCTTCAAGCCCAGCTGGTGGAATCTCCCACAGTCTTATCATCCCATCGTCACAGGCTAAATCAAAATGTGACAAAATTATATTTTGACACAACTATCTCTTCACAGTTGTGGTCTTTAGTTACCAAAGCTATCTACAGTTATTTTATTTCTAAATGTATCTCACCGACAGCAAGCTGCTGATTGTTGAATGGATCCCACTGAAAGTCCATAATTGTTGCGCCATGAACAAGTGCTGGCATAACTCCATCTGGGAGTCGCCCAGTTTTTTTTAGTTCCAAGACCGCTATTTTTCCTCCTGGGCCACTTAAGGGAACTGCGACTCGATCGGGGTTTGCTGAATTTTAGAAAAACGAAATCTGTAAGAGCTGTGATGGGAGAAGGAAGTTCTGGGGTGAAGAATATAGTAGGTGGTTTACCGTGAAAACCATCGCATTCTCCAGATATTTGCCGGCTAATGTTCCTTATGTTTTCAATGTGCATTGATTTGTGTCCAGGGGTTCCCTTCAGGTGTCTGAATTTAGAAACTCGACCTGTAAATACGGAATGTTGGAAAGCAGTTTAATTTCAGTACTTTAATTTGTCAAAAAATTCTCTCAGATTGCAATCACGTCTTACCAAAGACAGTTGATGTTCTTTTAGGAGTTGGTGTAGTCACTGGCTCTGGCTTTTCCAGTCGAGGATCCATGCTTTGCTGTCGTAAGACTGGAATAATTTTCTTGACCTCATCTTCTTTGATGACATCACTCTTCGTCTTGAATGAATCACGTCGTCTCAGTGGTGTTGGTGATCCCATTGCCTTTTCTGCCAAGTTTCCATCAGTGACAGAAACCGAGCGACTTTCGTATAATTTTCTTCTTTCCGCTATTGAATTTCTGTTTCCATTACCACGTTCGAAGTTCCCTGATTCCTCGTTTTCTGGAGACTCATCTTTAACTTTTGTCTCAAATAATTTACGTCGCTCGGCTGTACTCGGTGTTTTTGGTTTATAACCCGAGTCGCTTGAGTTAGCATCTTCTTCCATGGAACTGCAGTCACTTTTGCCATTCTCAGACTCCTTTACTTGCTCATTCTCCGAGGTTGGAGACTTGTCTGCCTCAATATTGCTATCAGCTGAACCACCGATTTCGATTTGATGCCCATTGCTCTCAGAATTCGGAGCCACCGGTACAGAGAATACTTTGTCAAAGGAGAATTCTTGGCTTCCAGATTTTGCTTGAAACGGCTTGGGCCCTAGTCGTGGCTGTGATAAAAAATTTCCATAAATTGAAAAACAGCTAAATAGTATTTATCTCAGCCAAACTAATTACGACAGAAAATGTAAAATAAAAAGGTGCGAAAAAAAACCTTCGGAAAAAATAAACTCATTAAATGACAAGGAATAGGATGGTTAAAAGGGATGAAAATTATAACAGAACTCACGCACACAAAACCTATGTTTCTTCAACAATACCTATACTTATGTTGAGCACTCCTGAACAAAACCTAGACATTATCAACAATCTATTTGGCAGGGACTTTGAAATGATGAACAAAGTAATTGAAAATTCTTTGTGCAATTAGGAGCTAATTGCATTCTAATACGTCTATGTTCAGGTAAAAACTAGCTAGACTAACAAAGAATCTTATGCAGCACTGCATAAGATTATAAGGAAAATAATCAAACCACGCTTCGAAACAATCGTTTGGTTGAGTCTGACCTTATATCCTCCAACTGCATTGGGATTTACTGGAGTAACAACGCATCCAGGATTCGGTGTTGTGCGTGGTCGGGCAACTGGTTTTGGATCTTCCTCAGAAATACTGTTTGCCCTTGACGCCCTAGGCAGGGGTTTTGGAGGAACATTCTGGCTGCCATTCTGTATTTTTGCCTCATCATTCTCCATTTCACTCTGTCTTATCTCCTCGTATTGCTTGATGTCCAGATCAATTTTCTTTTCTGTTTCTTGAACCATAGATTGAACGTTCGCAAGCTCTTTTGGCGCGGCGATGGTAATTGCCTTGCTCGACTTTGGCTGTACAATTTGTATTTCCCGATGATTTTCTTTCAGTGTTGTTAAGTTTCCTGTGTGTACCTGAGAGTACGGCAAATTTTACAATGAAAATTTGCCCCTCATATGTTTTCTAATTTTCTACAACCTAAGTAATAAATTGTGCCGTTCAAACAATCAAACTACTATCGATTGATCTTGTGATAGCCTACAACCAGAAAGAAAATTAAATCTGAATTGGGAATCAAAAATTATTGCCAGAATAATAGGATAAAATTATCAAACAACAATAGATATTTACATCTCATGGATAGGAGAGGAAAATTTTTACACTATACAGGTCTGGAAATAATTCATTGCACTGTCAAAGGTCTATCACATCATTCTAAAACATATTTCGAAACGAAAATAATTCTGAGATACATTTTTACTTACATAACAATACGCACTACAGACATCGACTGTCAGTTATGATAGATGCATTGCAAAACACGCCTAGACGACCGCTAACACATAAAATAAAATAAAATAAATACATTTAGCAATCTGAAAAATATGAAGAAAAATATATACACGAAGGTCGAGGTAGTTACACACTTGAAATAATGATGGTAATCAGGCATAATCAGGCGAAATGAAATAATAATTACAAATGATAACACCTCCAAATGGCCTATTGTATCTACATCGTCCGATAGAATAAAATCAACGGTGACATTTGCTTTATTCAAGATTTAATGCTGCAGAAATCAAGCTTGTATCGGCTTAGAAATTATTGCCACAAAACCACAGCCAAAGACTTATTTAATGCAAGGGTCATTCACACAGCGTATACATTGCGATAGTTCTTGTGCCTGACATGAGTTATCTAAGGGTGCCTAATTCAAATCTCCAATCATACAACAAACATAAAATGCTCACATTTCAGGTTTTTCTAGGATAGGTACGGGTGCGCATGAATGAGTGTGTGCAGCCTACTGTAAGGATAGCTGTGTGACCTCCATCAGCAAGATTCTGATGCAGTGGTTTTTTTTCTTCTTTTTTTTTTTAACAAAGATAAATTGTGCCTAACAAGCAGATCAAAGATACAGCCGTATCTAGGCAACAGTACGCGCACTGTTAACGATGCAAAAAAAATATTTACGTCAACAGAACCAAACCAACGAATAAAATTTTTATCAAACACCGGCGATTCGCCGTTCAAGTTTATGAAAGAAATAATCAGAAAATCAGCTGTGAGGTGGACAAGGATAAACTTACAAAGAAATTCAACTTTTGTGCCTGCTCCGAAAGTATTTGATAAATGAAATGTACTTGCTTGACTCACCGTTATAGGGTCTTCGCCTTTTGCCCGCTTCGCAGGGTCGAGTGACAGTTTAGGGACTGGTGCGTCATGGCCTTTGATCCAAGCTGCTGCTGTGTTTTGTGCCGTACAACCAGCAGTCTCGGGATAAATATCAGCGTGAAAGTCTCTGTAAGTCTACAACAAATCAGATGACGATTAGCACGGGAGTAAAGTTACTTGATCTAAACACAGAAATATTAACAATAATAGTTCGGCACCTTTCTTGGTACTTGGTACATTATGGGGATAACCATGTTAGATGTCAGCTGCAAGAGCCTGTTGACTTCAGCTTGCATTACATTAAGTGCTCTTTTAGGTACCAGGCAGCCACCCTTTGTTTGTTCTCCACTGTGTCTGATTCCTTCAACGAAATAAGGCTCTCGCTCCATTACTTCCATGTACAAAATAGTTGTATCACCTTTTCCAGCAAGAAACAGCATGTTTGTGTCGGGATCAAACAAAGGCATCAGGATTCTGTGACAATTGGAGATATCGATATAACATTTCCACGATCAAGCTCGAAAAAACTATTTGGAAAATTTTTGAAGAGCAATGCTCACCCTGTGCTGCAGTCGAGTTCGAGCGTTTTAACGGGATCGCTAAGGTTCCGTAAATCTCTGATGTAGACTTGTCTCAATCTTGCAGAATCGAATCCTGTGGTTAATATTCTGTCTTTGTCACCCAGCCAAACAATTCTCGAGTCCTTAATACTCTGATGACTTTGGGCGCTGTTAACGATGCAACGGGAGGCACGAGGATCGATGATTCTGACTTGCTTATCTTTACAGGAAGTGGCTAAGATTGTTCCGTCTTGTTTCCAGCTCAAGGATTGGATAACTTCAGCGTGTTCGTTGTTGGCTGAAAATACACATAATTATTGACTCGATTATAAAGATTTGAAGATAAGTTTCATCATAAATCCATAAAAACTTACAAAACAATTCTTGCTGGCCTATGACATCCCAGAGCGAAAGATTTGTGTAAGATACAGTGGTGAGAAGATGCTCCGCAGTCGGATGCCACCGTACGGCCTCGACTCTCCTCTGCCTATGCGAAAATGTGCATTCGGGATTATGAAGAGATTCTTCGATACCTGCTTCGGGGATGTGCCACAGTTTTACCTGAAATTTGGCAAAATCATTAGAAAGACATATTTTACTGCCACAGTAACTTTTTTATTCAATCAACTACGTTTGACTCACCAGACAGTCTTGTGACCCAGTCGCAAGTATCCCATCGTGAAATGGAGAGAAATCCATGTCTGTTACAGTGTCGGTATGCGCATGGAGTAGAGGCATGGTCTTACTCTTTCTCCCACAGTCATCCAAGGGCAGTACGGCAAGACTCGACCCTAGATTTAAATTTTGTTGAATAAATATCGGGAAATGAACATAAACGATAACAGAATCAATTAGTGACTGATATCGGCATTTCTGACATGATATTTGATTGTTATAACGGCCAAATGTCCTTGACTGATATACCATGAGTGAGTAAGGACAAAGAATGTAAAACAGCACCGGACACAGAAGATATAGTTATCAGTGACACAATAGACGGTGACCAACATTTATAAATTTGATACACCACATAACACAGGATGAAGATTCATTTGTAATGATACTATTGAGCTTTTCACACATCTTACCGTTATGGTCGACATTGAAGGCCATGAAGGCAGCAGAGGCCGCAATATTGTTCCCATAGGTCTGATACGATCCAACACAAATATCTCTAATGCACGCCTCTGGCTTAGGCACAACAGGCGCAGCATTTTTGTACTTGGATGCTTTGAATCGCCAAGCCATTTTTCAACTGCTGACTACTGTTCTCCCTCACTTCACTTAACTCATGTAATCTGAGAAAAAAAGAGGCAATCAAAATAATTGACGAATCTGCAGGTGGACAATATTTTACTCTACCCAATGTCATTCTGGCTCAATTATATTGCAACTACATGAAAACACAATGTGAACCACATGTATTTTTTTTCATCAGAATCATATCAGCTTGGGCAGAGTCTTTGTCAACACGAATATGTAAAATTAATGACAATGAACTCCAATTCTGGGCTTAGCTAATTTATCTCTGAGTTACTCATCAAAACTTAACAACGACCTATTCGATAAGAAATACATTCATTAAATAATCGTCAATAACAATATCTAGGCTTGAAATGCATTCATCCTAGACAAAGTATCCTCACTCCAAGCAATAGAATAAAGGATCCCACAAACTGTAAGTATTGAGTTTATGTGTCAACCGACTCAATACACAGGCTGGTCATTATTTGGCCCAATAATATTCAAACAACTTTAAGCCTGAACCTTACAATAATATTTTACTAGTAATCTGATAAAAAAAAACACTCATATTGCAGTTACTTCACAGAGATTGTCAGCGTTTAATCAATGTAACAGTGTATTCATTGGGCAAAGAATTCATTGACAAGTAAATTATCAACAAAGTCCAATTCTTGGAAGTTTGCTGACATGGTGTGGATTGCAGAAGGTTGGTTTTAGCGAAACTTTGAATTTTTAAAAGCGAGTGAGTCTTCACATATGCAAATTAGGTAAATCTGTATGACTAATAATTTGGGGGTGAGATACACCCCACCCTTAGAAGTTACGATATACGGTAGCGCTGAATAAATTCTGTGAACGATTATCGTTAGCTATTGGATTGAGGTAATGGACTAAGTAACGGTACTAGATACTCACAGAAAATTGGCTATTGACTTCCTGAGTAGATAGTAAAATCGCACTATAATTAATTTGTAGAAATATTTGTATAAAACACGTATAAACAGCCAGCGGTTAACAGCGTCTCGTCGGGTGACAGCCGGAAACGGGAAACCTCCCCTTTTTAACGCGTTTTCTCTCTTTTCCACACGTTACACGAACGCACTAGAAGACTTAGTGCCGTCCTCCTCTGGCTAGTTATTCGCCCCACCCTTGTTGCGGATCAACTGGGAAGCTGGTGTAGCTACACTCATGACTCGAATGATAAAGTGGTAAATGAAAATTAGAGCGGCAATATTTGATACCGTAACTTTTATTCAACGGGATAGGAATCATGATCTCCGAGCGCACAATGGGATTATTTGGAATATTTTTAATATACGAATACTAGATTATAGATGTTCATATTCTTTATTCTTTCAAAAGAACTAGCTGCAGCAGAGGCATCACTTTCAAAGATGATAGATCAGCTAAAACGGCCTGAAATTCCAAATTTGATTCACTGATTTTTTTTGGACTCATGAGTATTCTAGAGTAGTTCTCACCTCAATATTGTGGAGTGTGTTGACTTGCATCAAATTTTCTTTCCTGAAACTCAGTATAGTAACAGCAAGGAGAGCAACAATCTCCAAAGAATCATACCCTAGGATCAAATCCCAGAGATAAAGGAGCTGTTCGGGTGGTAAATGCCCACTAAAACCCCTCATCAGCCACTTGAAAACCACTTTAACGCTGTTAATAAAAAAAATTTAATTGATTTATATTCGTAGGAATGAATATTGCAAATTATTGATTTCGCAATGATCTTACGGCTGGATGTGAATGTTCCTAAAATACGCCCATAATTGGGGTTCATGGC
The DNA here is from genome assembly GCA_963932425.1 of Athalia cordata. NCBI lineage: Eukaryota > Metazoa > Arthropoda > Insecta > Hymenoptera > Athaliidae > Athalia > Athalia cordata. The sequence continues at coordinate 8,581,373 of OZ010627.1, forward strand.
ACTGAAGTAATCTCTCAAAGAGTAGGCATAGGGCAACTATTCCCTGCTCGTGACTAGATACTGTGTGAAGTCTGAACCAGTAGCGAAGGTAAAATGCTCTGAAGGTGTAATACATGGCACAAGGATTGTCGTAGAGATAGCAAAATGGAGTTGCTGCAAATAATAATCCAGGATTTAACTTGTATTAAAGAAATATTGATAATCACTGAGCCAATAAAATATAAATCTACTACTGATCTTACCATACATAGTAAACCCATGGAAAGGTATAACACCGCTTGGTGGAAACACCAAAGTATTCTCAAGGGTCGCCGATTTACCCTGGAGCACTGCATGGATAACCTGGCCACCTGCGCTGCGGTCTGTTGTAACTGGTGCCAGAACTTCAGAGTCTCTTGAGAAGCAGAGCATTGTTTTATACAAAACGTCCTCAAATACGAAGTACTGGTCGTCGTTACTGGCCGTTAATTGAACATCCTAAAATATTTGAAACACGTTGAAAAGGGGGTTCAATCACATCCTTGAAATATTTTACCTTGATTATCAATTTATCCACCATGATGTCATACTGCAGAACCAAAGACTTCAGTTCTTCATAGTATTCCTCATCCTGTAGAATTAAAATTTTTTTAATCCTGTGGCTGCTGAATGCAAGGCTAAAGGCATACATACATTCTCTTTTACTATAGAGCCTAGAACAAGAGACCACAGTCGTCCTCGAATAGCTCTCGGTGATCCTCGCTTAAGAAATTCCTGGGCAATTGGAGCATGATTGGATGCCAGCACTCTTTCACCTAGTGCTGTTCTCTCAGCTTCCAGATTAGGGTAATTTCCTACGGCAGGCATATTTGGGTTTACTCCCAACAATGGGATGCCTTGGGATAACTCTGGGTACATGATCCGCTAGAGAAGTAAAAGAAGTACAAGTATGTACAATTGTATAACAGTTTCAAAAGAAGTGAACTCTTATTACATGAGATCGTATCGGTCCGTTTTTCATTGGCAATTCGACAGATTACTTACCAACTGTGCAAGAGTTTTTACACGAATTTGTATGTGACCGAATTCCCAGTTCGGTTCCCCTCTGATGTTGCATTCCAAAGAAATGATTATTTTCACTACTTTTCGAGGTAATGAAACCATCATATACTCACTATCATTATACTCACGCTTGTTTTTTGAAAGTCGGATCACGAACCATGAATAAAACTTCTAAAAAATCTTTTGGCGCATAAAGAGGTCTGTACTGGGATAAATCTGTGTAAAAATAACTTTTATGGATAGTTCAACAAGATAGAATAAATGAAATTGAGAAGCATCATAACGAAGAAAAATTCCCATTACTTGAAACTTATTTACCAATATCATATGTGCTCAGTTCATCCCACTTGTCAGCCATCTCATCTCTATCTGCATTAAACCTTATTCGAGCAAGTGGAACATTCAATTCATTACACATGGAATTTAGGGACTTCTGAATTCTACGCTCCCATTGAACTTGGGCTCTTTTCAAATAACTCAGGTCTACTTCAAGACTTGGAACTGGAGGCTCTGGTTCTGGTTGCAGAGGACCCTGGAAATTGAAACAATTTTTGAATATTAGAACACATCACATGTAATCTGGTTCTGTTGAGCTGACTCTAGGTTCAGGACTGACATGGGTTCTCGCCCAGTGAAAAACCGTATTGCGGAGTTCTGTTTCAAGGCCATTACTCTTCAATGCATCAATGAGGGTGTTTTTAAAATCCTCCTTTTTGACCGTAGTAGAAGCGACGAGTCTCTGTAATGAATTACATTAAATCGGCAATCTTTAAGACGGCGCGGATTTGAAACAGGATATACCCACTTGAATTTCGTTGTACAAATTTTTGTAATTCGTCATATTTTGAATATCGTCTGTTAATTTATTCGCAGTGTTGTGTAAATTACTTTCATTAACATCTTCCATGTTTTTCCTGATAACTGGACACTAATTTTTCCTTAAACAAGTAGCCACAAATGAATCCTTAAGCACTGTCAGCTCAAAATGATCAAAACATGCAGTCGCCATATGTAAATAAATATTTCCCGCTGATTTTCTTTGATACAATCCGCCAGCTGGGTGACGGGCGCATTGCAAGGCCAGCCAACCTGCATAAAAATGGTGGCGCCGTATATTGTAGAATTTTGAACTCTAGATCTTGCATTTTTGTTGAGGGATTCTGTATAAAAGCGGAATTCGATAAATCCGAGGGAGCCTATAAGCTCCACTATGGCAGACAATTTTAAACAACCGAAGGGTTAGTATTAAGTAGATGGAACGTAACACCCTGAGGGTACCCGTTGAGTTAAGCTAACCTTAATTCCAGTGACACTTAGCGAAGAAAATGAGGCCGCAACTCCAGACTCGTCCCCCATATCTGCCGAAGAAATCCAATTCTATCAGTTAATGCTCGGCGATGGTGAGAAATTTTGAATTCAGTTATTCAACAGTCAATGTATCTCTTCTGCTAACCCTGTACCGTGACTCTTAGTCACCATCATACACACATTATTAGTACAATGGTCTAAGACTGTAATCGGATCATTTCCTTCCTAATCTCATCTGATTCTGTGAGTCGACAAGATCAACAAATAGTATCCGAAAATCCATAAGAATTGACAATACTACTAAGTTCTAATGTCAAAATTTCAAATTGATCAAAGTTATTGCATTTGTAGATCTTGCTGCTGTGCGCTATGGAAGACTTCACTGTACGGCATGTGATGTTCACATTGGTTCTGCACCATCACAAGCTGACAACATGTTCTCTCACCCAGTACTCCGTGTTTTGCTATGTGCTGCTTGTCGAGAATTCTATGGCGATGGAATCTTTGAACAAGGTAAAGCTGAGACTCTAATAGAATTTCATTTACATTTCCTTGTTACTTCATATGAATCATGCTTGTGAAATGTAAAGCTCGTTCATTTTGAAGGTCACTATAATGTTTTGTGAAATTTATGAAATTCACCAATCAACCGGCATGGAAAAAAATGTGTAATCAACTTTTGTTTGAAGGGGAAGATGCCACGGACATGTTTTGTCGATGGTGTGCGAATGGCGGCAATCTTTACTGCTGCTCTTACTGCAGTAACACATTTTGCAACAAATGTATCAGACGTAATTTTGATCCTATGGTGAGAAAAAAGATTGAGGAGGAAGAACAATGGAAATGCTTCGTCTGTAATCCAGCAGATCTCTATAGTGCCAGAGGTATTTGCTGGGCCTTATTGCAGCATGTCAAAACTGTAACTGGGTAAGTGGTCTCAAAGTCCTGTTATCATTCTAGAATTATTTTCGTCTTTTCATTTTAATAAAATTTGTCTGCCAAATCTCTACCCTGCTAATGTTTATGGGAATTTCTCATTTTTAGGATTCTGAATAACGATCCAACCATAACCAGAGAACAACTCAAGGAGAAAATGGATTTGGATGACTCGAGGTGCTGCAGACGCAAGCGAAAATCACGGTCTCAAAAACTCAGTGGCAACACGTCGGAGGACGAAGACGAAACTTATCTCCCGCATATTGAGGATATGTCCGTTCCAACGAGGCGCAGAATTTCGGGGAAATCACCTCGTGCTTCGCCACTTACAAACGGTCGTGAAATTCAGCAGATGCCTAAGCTCGTGAGTGCAGTATCAGTTCCACGAGGCGCCGATACTTTCATGGATGAAGACGAGCTACCCATGATTCCCTGTGTTCAATACATGGTTGAAGGTGATAGCGGCGATACTGTTCACGAATCAATTGCCTCCCCGTTTTCGTCGACTTCAGGCAAAGAGACCAGCAGTGCGCCACCCCTTCAAATCAACCCTATCCCAACAGCTAATCTGCTCAAAGCTACACCACTCCCACCGCTGACACTTTTAAGTAATACGGCGAGGTCCAAAAACAAACGCTCCGGTTCGTTCCGAAAAATTTTACCTGCCTCAAGTTCCCAGTTTGTCATTACTCCAAAATCTACCTGTCAAAGTTCAACATCTCCCAACGCCCATACTGTTAAATACACTCCTCTCCCTATCAGAGCTCCGAATCTTCCGCCTAATATTCCTATGGTTGAGATTCCAGCTCCTCCAGCTCCTTCAATTCCTCCAGCTCCTCCAGCTCCTTCGGTACCTCAAGTGATCAATAGCAAACAGTCACCCCAAATTCCACCGCCAAAATCGAAACAGGCTGTAGCTGCACCTTCACCTTCTGTCCAAGATGTTAAAGTTATTGAAATTGATAGCGATTCGGATGATTCTGGACCTACTCTCGCGAATGGAAAGGCTGTACCAGCGCGCAACAATATAACAGTTTCGAAGAGTCTGCTAATTACAAGCTCGCCAGTGATTTCAAAGTCCAGAGAACCAATTATCAAGAAAAGATCTGATAGGTCTAACGCTGTTGAGGCAGAAATCACTTTACGTACTGAAGAAGTGAGGGCATTGTTCAGAATGATTTACACAAAACTGAAGATGATCCAACTACGGAGTGTACCAAATCATAATAGATTCAGAGCCACACGAAATAAAACTAGGCGATTTCATCTTGCGATGGTTAAAGCCATTTCCGAACTGACTGATATCAACGACAAAGTTATACACAAGTACAGTAACTGGAGAGAACCTATATTAAATCATACTAGACAGACGCGAAGCCGAGATGGCACTAGCTGTGAAATGACAAGGATGCAAAAAGTTACAATTCCGCTTGACATGATTTGTACAAATTCGGATTCAGAAACAGACTCAAACAATGATTACGACTCAGATGGTATGTATATTACTGGTAAATTGAGGGGCATACAAGCATTCCAAGAAAAAGATACGATCGATGTCGGAGTTGGTAGTTCGATTGAAACTGCAGACAAATCTGTGCAAGTGTTTGACGTCATAGAACGAGACTATGAAAAATGTATCGGGCATTCTGTTCTGACAAAAGTTGAGTACGACCCCGCGGATGGGTCCGAAATATTGAAACCTGTGATCGTACCTGCAGAGTACAATGGTAAATTTGAAGAACAGTTTATATACTATTTGCAGCATAGAGAAGATAACGCAATTGAGACCGACGAGACAAAGGGATTGCCCGATCCAAACGAAACACCACTAAAAGATTTGATCGAGGCTGATTCTCCGTTTGTACATGAAATGCTGGAGAGTATAGAATCGTCAGTACCAAATCGAACGGTAACGAGCGACAGTACATCTGCTGCCGAAGCGAGTGACGAATCTGGTAAAGAAAATGAAGAAAAAGATGACGACACAACTGTTGACAAAGAACTCGCCCAGATCGTCAGCGAATTATCTGAAGATTTAAAAACGAGTAGAGATAGCCAAATTTTGGCCAAAAAACATTCTGAACATGGGAAAAAGGACAGGCGAAAACAGGTTTTTCAACAGATGGAGACTGCGGAGGAATTAGATATCGCTGTACAGACTTTAATCGAAGAGGATGAACGAAGTCGAAGCAGCAATAATAGTGATGAACCAGTTACGCACCACGCGCAAAACTTGTCGACCGTTGAAGAAGCGGCCGTTCCCTCTTTCAGTGAAGATGAATGTACTATTATTGACTAGGAACAATTTTTTTCTAGTACATCGCAGATTAACGCAGAAGATACCGCGAAACATATAGCTGTTACAATTTTTCGTAATCAAATCAATTTAAATCAGAGTTCACAAATGAACTTGCTCAATTTATCAGCATCAGTTTGATTTTAATAATGTCAGCTACCGTTTTTATTCTTCATTAGGGCCTTGGAGTAATCTCACTCGCTTTAGTTGTATCTGATACAGTGATGAACTGATGTTTATACGAATATCCAAAGTTAATAAAAATTAGATGAATGATTAATTACCTGAGGGTCGAGTATTGAATTTATTTATTCTACTGTATTGTTGACAGCTCGAATTCAGGTGTTGACGAACACACAGTGCTCGGCATATTTTTTGATATTTTTATATTGTCATTGCTTCTACTTTAGTTATTTTTTGTTTTGTTTTAAAGGCTACGCTTTCTTCAACTGTTGGATTGCGATAGCACAGTTTATTACAACAGTTGCAGCTTAGGGTATAATCAATTTCACTCTCGATCTATTGGTTTATTAATTTATCATCTCTGTCCGATTCTGAGGTAACCACTAATATTGATATTATATTTTAAGATGTCCAAGACTCGTATGTGTCTGCCTTAATCTGTGACCCCGATGAATTCTTTCATTGTCCTTTTCACTCTACACCACGTATATCTATTTGTAAGTAGGGTACACTATTATTACGTACATGTATGTATATTACATATTCGTGTACAGTTATTCGAAAAGTAATTCATTTTAGTTGTTAGATCATTGTTTTCGCCCGATTAAATATATAAGCAAGTTTATAAGCAGTTGGTAATAGCTGAATTACTGCAACAATAAAATCTCTTTTCTAGAGCTTGTCGAATTTGTATTCACCAAACATAATCTACAAAAAATACTAGATTAAGCAGGTGTTATGAATCTTATTGTTCATCTTTATAAAATTTACAACTTGCAGATCCTTTTGTTGATGCTATATGTAATAAATGATATTTGCCACAAAAAATTAATTGAGAGTTTTAACTCAATAACTTTTGTTCATTTATAATTTTACTTTACACACACAGCTAATAAGCCCTAATAAATATTAAAGAGATATTTTAATCAACACCAAGTATTTAAATGTAAATAATCTATTCTGTATTTGGTTGATTTATAACAAGGTAAAAATTAACTGTATATATAGTCATTAACAAAGTTTTTCTCAAAGTATAAAAAATAATATCGACAAATACTTATAAACCGGTTAGCTGCACGAGCGACCCATCTTCGGATCTAAAAGGAAGTTATTATAGGTGCAATGAAGTCGCTTGAAAAGTCGCGACGTTTTTCGAGAGGTAATAATGTGGTGTGTATGATAAATTCTATAACATAATGAACTTTGCATTTTCTGCGTTTTGAGAATCATATTCCTGGTTATAAACTGCCAACAGTTTGGTTTATCCTGTATAAAAATGTGTGTAACCAGCATCTCGAGGACTATATATAATGCATATTTCCATACTACGAGAATAGAAACGATTATATAAAGCCATAGGGTATCATCAATATTTTTCGAAGATAATAATTGCAGCGCGAAAACAAATTCGTGATCAACGTCATCCTATAATGTACTTCATATTTGCAATCAATATGCGCGACTCATATACGATTAAAGATTCAAATGTATCTATGTATAGTTATCGGTATGAAATCATTAAAATTAAGCACCGTGATTGACGAGAGTTTCTTACCACGTTTATTAATAGCGAAACTGTCCTTTCCTGCCTCTACCATTGTGATAGACCCTTAAAGGAGTGTAATTACCGTTTCCATTCATTGCTGAAAATATAAATATTCCGATAAATCACAGATCACCCAAACCGGGCACATTGAAAAAACTGGACATGCGGTCGAATTTTTTTACTCCGTACCTTCCATTATGGTTGGAGGCTGACGAGGACCGTGCGTACTTTGAGCATGGCACTTAGGCTTGAGTAGAGCATGATAAATGGTAAAATAAATCAGCGCAATAACGGCAGCTGCAACCGCCATACATTGATAAACGAAACGAAGCGAATCCACGTTTCTTCTGGCAACATCCACGTACGCACTGATTATTGCTCCAATGCAGCGACCTGCGAGTGAAGAGAAAAAAAATAAGGAAGAACTGTTTGATCAGAGGCTCTCGGGATTTTATAGAAAAAAAAAACAGGCGCAGTATCAACGTAATGTTCTCACCTATACAGAAATGAGCAATTACAGGCAAAGCTTGGGCAGTGACTGTCAAATGACGTGGTACTAAGTGCCTCAGATAAAGAATAGCTGTTACCCACATTATTCCCAATGTGAAAAGCTCAAGTGCTTCGGAAGCAAGAGACCACCAAGGATCTCCGGATACAAGGCTTAGTCCGGTGAATCTATAGGTAGAAAAAATGGATATAAAATCAGTCATATTCTCAATAGCAGTGTCTTTTTTTCTGTTTTTGTCTTTCGTTATACCTGATGATGTAAATTGTGAACGCGGTTATCAGTAGATTGCTGTGCCCGCAATAATCAACGAGGTGTTCAGATTTCCATAAGAAAATTATTGCTGGTACAGCCCCGATGGTCAAGCAAACCCCGACTAGAACTGCGTTTGCATTTAGCTGGATCAAGTGCCTGCCGAAATGCAATTTTATTTGTTAGCATTTTTTATTTTGTTTCTTTTGTTCTGGTTTATTGATGCGTACCAGGGAAGATACGTGTCCATGGAGCTCCAGAACGTTCCCATGATCATTAAGACAAATAGTAAAGCAGCGGTTTCGCCTGTGTATCTTTTTACGGCACTCATAGGGAGAGCTAACATTCCACTTCTCGTGTGCCACCACCATTCCGGAGGACTTAGAGGCATCCCATTTGCGCAGAGAGCTATTACTGCTGAGATTATCATTAACACGGCGAAAATATCCACAGGTACGGAATAGGAGGCGGGATTCCCTTCTATCCAATTCGTGAAGAATCCCGTGAGTGAACCGAATACAGCAAATCCAAGTGATCCAAATGCCAATTGTTGACCAACGTCACCTCGACCGCAAGAAGTTTCTCTAGTAGCGATCACCACAGCGGCATCAATGAGGGCTACAGCAGTCGTAGGAAAAATATCAGCCAACGAACGCACTGTTAGGTAAATCCAAAACGTAAATTCTGGATTCCCAATCACCTGCTGGCACCCAGCGTCTTCGAATATGCTTCCTAAAAAGTCAATGAGTATAATAAATCGTTTGTACGACACGGATTTTGTTTTTCTTTAAATGAAAATTTCGAAGCTAACGCTTCTTAATTTACCCGAAATATTATAGGGGTTGTTAAGGTCACATTCTATGAAACAACTTTTGTTAAACTCCGTCATATCTTCTTCTAATTGTTTTGGTATTCTGCATGAAAATTGATCGGTCAATGGATATGCGCAATGTTCAGAAATCTCTGTCGGATTTATGGATTGCTGTACGGTGGTATTGATGGTCATGTTGAAAGAGAATTCCGTGTAAACGTAACATACGTCGTATCCGTTTTCTTTTACACATAAATGTGGTGGCTCGTTTTCCCTGTTCACATAACGAGCCTTTCTCGAACTCAGAGGATCTTGATCGGGTTTGTCCTATTCATCGATAAATAATATTTTCATAAATTCACCAAAATTATTAGATGAAAATAATAAATTGTACAAAATTGAATTACCCAGAGTTGATCATCGACCGCATCGATCGGAGCCACAGTCATAACTCCATCGCTTTCAGACTCGTCGACGTATTCCGTCCCGTTTATCGTCTGCCCTGTAGATTCCTCCGGAATACTAAAATTCCCAAAAGCATTCGCAGTCATCGAATTGCATTTGTAACGGCAATCTTTTAACTGAATAGGCGCAGCTCTGATTCCAGGTAATTCGTAGCAGGTTGATGGAATCTTGCATCTTTCCTTGTATATAACCGCCCCTGACCGATCGCAGGTGAATCGTATCGGGGGTCTTCTTTCTTGGGGAATCGTGATTCTCTGTACTCTTGGGATTGCTACTAAAACCGAGTAAAACACTGCTCCGAGTATGCAAACCACCGATATCATAACTCGCAAATATCTTCCCGTCGATGCTCTGTCGTTGCTACCCTGACGCCCGGCAAGTTTATCCGCAATTGGTCCAGCACAAAGAGGTCCTATTAAAGCAACTATTGGAGAAACTATAGATATAATTTTAGCCTCTTCGATCGTAAGACCAACTCCGATCATGTGCAAAGGTAAAAATGGAAACAGACATCCAAGCCCTGAAACATACATATAATGAAAAAGAAAAATCAAAAACATTTTCTTTTAGATTAATTGATTAAATGTTGAATATAACGGTAATAATTACCTCCGAAGAAAAAGAATAGAAGACATTTTAGGGATATTAAATTAGAGTTGACCCATTTTTTGCGGGTAATATTTCTTCCCTCCATAGTCGTCATGGTATAAGTATGGTTTCTTTATTTCGATTTTTATACGCAACTTCCGTACGCTAGGAAGAATTCATCAATAAAGTTAGGATCATAGGTGTATGTATCCGTTGTGATGTACCGCGCAGCTGATAATCGAATTCGAAGAATTGATTTTTCCATATTATTTATCTATTTGCCACCGCCGGCACTCGGTGAATATCCATTTTTGAGGTCGGCTCCTGAAAAATATTAACGAACTGATTAGATAATAAATTTTTTTGGGAGGCAGGAGAGGCGGGGGCCGTCGTTGAGCTAGTTTATTTTTACTGTTAAAGACTTTTGAGCAATTGAAAGATCTTCGACTTCCGTTATATGCGAGCTTTGAGCTTTTCAAACGTCCGAAAATATTAGTCCACATTATATAAAAGGTACTCGAACGTCGTCATCTGTACCTCCACTATCGCCTATACTGCAGTCTAGCATATTACACGGTATACCATAGGAATCAAATGAAATTCTCGGTAGCAAAATTGAGGACACGAAGCCGTGCCATAGCCGATAGTAGTAAGTCGCCTAGCTAACGAGGCCGAATAGTTAACGTTCGAAATAGAGCTTGCAGAATATAGAAAAAACTAACTTTCTTAAAAGAAATATTCAATACTGGAAAAAATCAAAGTGCAGAATGACGTGACCCTCGATGCGTTCATTTTCATCGCGACATTGATGCGGAGCTAAGACCGCCGCAAGTAAAAGTGATTTATTTAAATGTAAGCATCGAGATCGCGCACAGCTGCAGCAGCGTTTTATATGGGACGTCGACAATTAAGGAGCGAGTCTATACCATAGAGGTGGTGATTGCGGGAGGAGATCGTAGAGACGTCTTTAAAAGTGTGACGTATTACGTCATCGTCTCTTTCAATCCTTATACGCAACTTGATACGTTCGTAAGGCACTAGAAGGAATATCATATCGAGACTCTCACGTACTGCGACATTGCAAATACTCGGAATAAGATAAATATATTATAGATACACCCCATGTATCCATTGCAAATAGTGATTTTGAATTCCATCCAATGAAGCCCTAGCAGGTATCTACGAATTGTGATTGGAAGTGCGATCACGCTGACTCTATAGTTTGAATGTCAGTCTAACGTGCGGTCATATAGGCCAAATTTATAGTCGTTAGTCGTAAAAATGTCGTCGTAAAATTCAATGAACAGAACAAGAAAAAGGTGAAGAAAAAAAAAGAGAGAAAGGCCATCAGCTGCTAGCGAGCAGGGAGACTGAAATTATTTATCGTTTGGAAATTTAAGTTTTCAAAACGAATCCAGGTGTACGTAATCACCCCGTGCTTCCGCTGCATATTGCAGCGTATACGCCAGGTGTGTAGAAACAGATAATTAGCAAAAATCCAAAAAAAGAATAGTATGAAAAACCGTGAAGTGAACCGGCCGTACGCACTTCCGGTTATTGATAATAATCACATGGGTAGGAGTGCGGGTATGTATATTTCATTATCTCAAGCGCGACCGAAATGTGAAATGAAAAAAAAAAAACGTATGTACATGGAAATTTCAGAGCGAGGCCGGAGAAGTAGAAATTGTTTGTATAAATGCAGCGATTTACTTGCGCCGCATTTCTTTAACTCTGCACATTATATTATCCGTGGCCACCACATCGATATGGGTAGAAACTCGCCAACCTTGGTTCACATATTGTAAAAATTTCTATATACGTACGAACTTTACATTTCTATGTAGGTTCATGTATGTATATATTTTTACACGATGTTAAATTATCGATGTGTTCGCGGATAAGTGTAGATGTTACAGTGGTATGGTGTCAGGAGCCATTTTTTCAAATTACGTCATCGTGCCGGCCCGGCTTTGCGCGCAATTACATCACCGAAAAGATAGTTTTTTTTTTCTTCTCATCGGGCCCAAAATGATCAACCCGTATAATCTGCGAAAGCTGAGAACTAAAAATAAACGATTATCAAATCTATACTCCGTTATGCACGAGACGTATAAAATTAGAAAAACGATTCCGTCTGCACTTGAGTGAATCAGATTTCGACCGATGGGAGATATAATTATTGGAAAATCAGTACAAGTATAAGGTTTCTATAGGTATAATTATAATTAATATAGGTATAATTATAATTAATTGGATTCGAAAGATTTTGTGGAGAAAAACTTCGCTTGACTTGATTGTTTTTTATTTCTGATATTTAGAACAGAAGCTCGCTATACTTCCAAATAATTATCTTTTCTTTCCGCGATTCACGTATTGCTAATCTCACATGAGTGAAAAAAAGAATACACACAACGTGATGTCTCGTTAAAATTAATTGCGGTAGAAATTATATAGAAACGTCAGGTACAACGAGAATATACACGCACTTTCATTGGAGGTTTAAATTATAGTACTATGTGAAAAAACGCGTCCTAATAGAGCCAAGCCCTATTGTGATACAGAATTAGGTTAATTAATACGCGAGCGAATCTAGAATGACATTGGTAAACTTTTGTTTTTTTTTACAAATTTTCATAATCTTTAAGTTTGTCAGTGTATCTATAAATAGGTATACACGTACAATTCAATTTTTCTGGAATCCAGATCGTTAACTCATGAATTTTCTAAAGTAGGTCGAAATTAAGTCTCATCGGAATGATTTAAATTAATCGCTGCGAAAGTTATGCCGGAATTTTTTGTAACAGATGTTGATGAATTTCTATCAGAAATTGAAGATCTTATTCCTTGGAGTTTCGACGTTGGTTTCGGTAAAAAAAAAAAAAAAACCGAAGAAAGTAAAAGATGCAGAGAATTTGAAGAGCACGACCGCGAGTTAGCGACCGCGTGGTATTGCCGCGAATAAACTTTAGTTCCAGTTCAGAAGTCGACGGAATTTACTTGCCTCGGGGTGGCTTCTCAATTATCTGAACTCAGCGCAAGGATGTTATTTCCCCCCTCGTTCTATAAAAACCAGTGTAATTTTGTACGAACGAATTCATGACGTCGCTGACTCAAATCACACGCAATCGTTTCGATTTACTACTGGAAAAATTATACCTTACTAACATTATACGTATAGATGTGATATGGAGAATCTTGAGTACAAAAATATACGAATTGATTTTTTTTTTCTTTTTTTTTCTTACTTGCGCGGCACGATTTTTCATGGCTATCAATTTCAATCTAGTCACATACGGATGAAAGCGTAGGTATAACAGCGAGGACGAGACTTCCGTAATTTTGTCGTCTGCACGTTATAGTTACGATGTTATAGCGGCGGAAATTCACCCGCGTGAGGTTTAATTGAATCTTGTTAAGTTTCGTTTCGACGGAAGTCTACTCTGGCGTCTTCGCCGTGGTTTGCAGGCTGTCTTTTTTTCTTTTTGGTTTTTGTTTTCCATTCCATTTCAACGAAGCGTTTCAACTTAAAATCAGCTCGCCAAGAATTATCGCGATGCGTATTGCAGATAATATTTTCACGTTATTCTTACCCTGAGCTAAGGGAAAATTCACCCCGTGCAGAACACTTCCGGAAGCCGCGAAACCGACACGCGAGCTGCACCTGGCCAGCCGTGCACAACGACCTCATAATCTTCTAGTATTTTATATTATACCTAGCTCGGATGTTTTATTGCCCTATCTTTTTCCTGCATAGGTTCATTCTAGGTCTAGTTTTTGTTCAGGCAGCTACGGCGGATCTCGTAACTTCAAAATGGCGACCCAGAAATCGAAATAATTGTTAAGACTATCAAAATTATCGCGGATAAATTCAAAAATTCGAACGAATTTCTTTCTAGATTAAAAAAAGTGAGCGATAACGATTGGGAGAAAGAAAAAAAATTCTGAACTTTCCCAAAACACTCAATTGGAAAGCACATTCTGTTGTAACGTCGTCGCTGACTCCGCAGATAAAATTGTAGGACAAAAAGCGATCACGCTTCGCGATAACCGGTTACCCATACAGTTTGGGCACAGCCGGAAACTAAGTCCAAGTATAAATCGTGAAACCAAATCTGAATCATGCCGTGAATTAATGTACAGTACAGCTGGCATATATTTCTTTTTCTTTTTCGCGACATGCAGTATCGAACTGAACTCAATGCGATATTTAAGATGTGAATATTCCAACGAATTAGCTAACGCAAATGATTTTAACTCCGCAGCTATTAAAATAGTAAGGTAGAATTTTTCGAGAGAGCTCGATGCCTCGGTGCACGAAGTCGACGTGGATCGACGCGCTTTGTGGCCGGCAGCATTTACGGGTAACGGAACTCCGGACGTACACGACGTCGGTTCAACTTGGCCTGCAGCTGAGAAAGACGACGTAAACAGGTAGAAATCTCGTACTCGTGTACCAGGATAATATTGAGGTATGCGTTGCATCTGTACGTATGTTCACGTGTACCGAGGAATAACACGTGAATATGCACATTACTGTACAGGGTATACGATGGTGCATACTTTTTAAAATTGCTGCAACTGCAGAATGAGCCAGAAAAATATACGAACGTATGTAGAAAGTCGATGTGTACATGGAGAATTAAAACTGTAGCGCCTTAGCCTAGGTTTTGTTTTCCTTTTTGTTTTACCCTGTTTATCCTAACTCCATCGATTTTCAGCGATCGATATTTGTCCTGTCCATGGCACCGCGACACGAATTGAGAAGTGGAAAGCAGAGTACAAGGAAACCTCATCGATCGATGGCTAATCCGACACGATCGGCTTCCGTTATATGCTACCTGAGAATATAGAGAAACTCTGAAAAGTCACGAGTCGATGTACGCTGATCAAATTCTCCCACCGGTAAGTGTACGTGATTGAAATTAGGTGTGTAAACAGCGGATTCGCTGTATGTACGAAGACTTTTGGCGGAAAAGGAAGAGGAACAGGAAGAGGAAGTAGAAAAGGAAGAGTAGAAGCCAGGGAACATGTGGTCTGTTTGTCTAGCATTTTATGGTCTCGGAATAAACCGGCGTCAAATATTCGAGGACACGTTCGACTCGTGAGCTATCGCGAAATAATTTTTCGGGCCAAATGAGGAAAAAATCACGAATTCTTCTGCCACATTCGTACATGGTAAGAAAAAATGAATATCTCGTCACATCGATGAAGGATAACTAAAGTTGTGAAGTTATATTAAGATATTAACAGCGATGACTAAATTTGCCAAATATACTACGATTACATTACGTTTGTAGCACAATTTTGCTCGTGACGTAATATGATGGGAGTTTACTATACGGACACCTTGTACGTTTAAACTGTTAGACTTTCACACAACTCTACTTATACGCATCTTACGTTAACAATATGCCAATGAAATTTTCTGTATCAGATGTATGTGTAACGTGCATAATAATCTCAAGGATAAAAAACGCCGGCTGTTATTCCGAGGCGCGCTCCGAGTTAAACTCTGAGCAGAATCGCGACTCAAGTTTCTCTCTGCGTAACTATATAATCGTGAATGAGGTGAACGAGTCACTCGACTGTTGGTTGTAAAGGTTTAAAGCCAACGTCCAGCAAAATTACACTTGCTGTTCATCAATTCTCAAGCACTATAACAGTACTTATTGTCGGTGTCCGCGCGCTCTAAATTGCTCGATTACTTAAGGACTATATTTACCCTGTAAACAACTACCAACAGTTATGATGAAGTTTACAACCTCATTAACGATGCTTATCCGATGGTATCAATAATCAACGAGACTCACGTCGAGCACCGATCATGTGAATCGTAATTCTATCATATCTAATTAAATATTACACGAGTTATGTTGTAATTACTGATATAAAACAAAGAAATTTTTCTCCATACAAACTGCTAGTGAATAATAAAAATCCAATGATAGGTAATCAACTTCATTTTTTCTGCACCCACGAAAATTTTTGCGCGCAAAATTTATAATAGTGCGCGTCTAATTGTAAGCGTGGATAAAACTCGAGGTGAATAAATAATCACATCGTAAATTGAATTCGCTGAATATTTTCGAACGACAAAAGCGAGTCAAATCTTTTGATATTTAATACTATAAACGAACGTACCAAACCTTTACACTATCACTACTGTGTGTAACTTTAATCCCGTTATAGTAACAACCGCTCGCCTCGACGCTTGACGGCCGACTGTTTGAGCAACGATGACAGCGTGGAAACGTAATTGAATACAGTTGAAAACCGCGCGCGCAACTGACGTCATTACTATTTATTTATTTTATTTTATTTCTCTTTTTTTTTGTCTAGGAGTAATTGAAATGCTTCGTATGAATTTTGGACGGTGTTCACAAATCGCTTTTACGACGAAAATTGTCTGACTATGTTCTTTTTCTTTATTCTTTTAGATGTACGTTGGATTACTTATGCAGAGGAAGAAATCTAGTCAGATACTCAAATAGCTAAAAACTGCTCGTGGCGAAGCTGATCGAAGAGCGCCTGACTTTCCGCAACAGTATTGCAGCGAGTCCAGTGGTGCAACTGGAGTTGCGTGTACCGAAAGTCCAGTTCATCCATAGACAGATTCACGTCTATATCAATCTTATTATTTATTTCTGTAATTAGCTTTGAACTTGTTTTTTTTTCAGTTCAAGAAACTCGAGATGAGACTTAAAAAAAAAAATTCAGCTGTGGAGAGGGGATTGAATTTTTCTTGAATATCATTTTCCTATAAAATATCCTGTACTTCAGAAGTCGTTGTATTGTGGAAATCCAGAACTTGATGATTAAAAAAATTTCTACCCATGATTGTTCTTGATTACTCTCAGTTTTGACGATGGCTTAATCTTTCTCCATTTTTTATTCAATGCAACGGCAATCTCGACACTATTTCCTGTAAAAATTGAAAATAATTCAGATTTAGAATTCGTTGAATAAGTAATTGTGATAATTATTTGTGTGGGAGTTTGAAAATTACCATTCGGGGAAGTTGGATAAATCTTGTTGGAGAATGTGAACGGTTGTTCGACCTGGTTGAATATCGCTAGATCAATTTCAGTCGCGTTAAATGGAATGTGGTGAATAAGAGCATAATTTAAGGCGAACAAAAAAAATCCCCATCGGGGCTTGTAGTAGTCGGCAACTAATCCGGACCATTGCTTGTTCGCGTAATCTCGAATCTCGGCTCTGGGACCCCACAGAGTTATCTGATTCCGAGCATTGTACTCGAACAAATTTTTATCATCTTCGTTCGTGCTCAAAGTCTTCGCAGCTTCCAGCCATGATCCCAATAAGAAATCCTTGTTCGACGCCAAGATTTTTTCCAAATCATCAAACAGCTCCATAAATAGCTCTCCGTTCAGGCTGGGTATAGTAAAGGAAAGTATAGAAATTATAATTGAATTGGTTTTGGGTATTCAGAATTCCAATAAATATAATTCACTCACCGAACCTGAGAAATGTTTTTACTCTTCCAACCGCTAATGATATTCAAATAAAGGGTATCTGCGGTGAGTTGTAATCCTTGTCTGGTGACATCGACTACATCATGTTGATAGAATATATCGTTCCGCCTACCATATCGTGCTCTGAGTAGGAGATCCCAAGCTGACAAAACTACTTCAGGTTCGTACCAAGCCTTGAATCGATTTAAAAAACCAAAATTCAGACCCAGAGGATCGCGAATTAATACTTATGTGCGAATATTCCACCCCATTTATTATACTTACCCAAGGGTTAATTTTAGTGCTAGGATGTCTGGTGATCACGTATTTTCCTCTTATTCTTTGTGATCCGTTAAAGTCGTACGCTGATGTTCTGAGTTTTTCCCAAGCTTGAACCGCGTACTCGTTCCAAGCGCCGTACCTTCTGGTTGCGTATCTTTGAAACCTGGTAATAGAGGTGGAAACTTTGCACGTGATCTATCATTTTTAACATGGTGTTTAAGACGAGCTTACCAGATATCGAGATTGGCTGGTTCACGCCGATAAGCCATTTCAGTCATCAAATCGTATATCACATAGTTTTGATTGATGCCTTCCGGGGTGATTCCTGTTCCAATCATCGTACTGTTTCTCATATTTCTACCATCGAAAACTCGCTGGAGATAAAATCAATTCATAAATATGTTTCCCGAGATTTATAGAGGTGAGAAAAAACGGATCGTAATTTATTTTTTTGCTCACAGTATTGATGATATTCGCCGAACCAAGAAGCCCGAGTGTTCCGCCAAAATTGTGAAGCATGCACCAGATGAATGGCTGGCCGTAATAAGACCTGAGTCTTTCGTACGATGGAAATTGCTCAGATTGGAGGTCTAGCACAATCATTTTACCCTGGAGTTTGATCGATTAAATTTGCACTTCGGAAAATGGCGGAATTATATTTAGTTTCAAAACTTACGATGGGTACAGCGGTCAAGAAGGCTTCTACTCTGGGCTCTGTCCAGAATGATAATTCATGAACGAACAACCATCCTTGCAAGATCCTTGAAAGTAATTAATAAAAATTTCATCACGAGTTTTGGATAATTTCCTCAACCAAATCAGAGCTGCGCAACCAACCAGATTCCATCGGGGTCCACGTTCGTAATGGCCGAAAATATCGAGCGGCTGATTTCACCCAAGAATTCTAGATCGCTACGATCCGGTTCGTTTTCGTTGAACGTATCACAATTATAAACGTGATCAGTGCCGAACTCGCCGGTATACTGTAATAATTATTTTCTGTTTTATTAATAATTTTCGATACTAAGTAATATTTATCCACTTCGGAATATACCAGCTGGACTGACCTCCTCTAAGAACATCGTTCCTATCGTTTTGAACAGTGGATCCGTTGGATCTAATAAAAAAGGGCTGAAAAATTATTGACGGATTACAGCTGTGTGACGTTCTCGGTGTACATTATTGGAAGGTACGCCAGTTGAATAATCTCACCAACAATATTGATCGTCGAAGCCATTCCAAGTATCGAATAAGATTAAACTTGCATTTGGAAAAATCTTACGGAAAGCTCTCGGTACGTGGCCCGAAAAAGCTGGAAGCACAGGTATGATTCCTAACTGTCTCATTCTGTTCAGAATTTTGTGCTGAAGATCGATGGTGTGTCGATGCCACGCAGGGGAAAGCGGCCCACCCCAGCCGCGAATATTGCCCATCCTAGCCCTGGAATGAAGAGAAAATTATCGTAGAGAATCCGTGAAAAGCAGTCGGAGATTTTTTTGTATTTGGCATTACCATGGCAAAAACGCCGGCCCTCCAAAGTGTTCGTCGATATCTTTTCTGGTGAGATTCAATTTTAGGTATACACGTTCCCAAATAGCTTCTTGGCCATGAAATGCCAGAGCTAAATTTATTCCGTTCAAAGCCATCCAGTCGATGTGTTTTTCCCACTCAGGCCAATCCCACCAGGCTGTACTGTAGCCTGCGGTACAGACGTTTTGATAATATCGAAACCTAAAAATGGCGAATACTGTCAACAGATTTTCTTCCAGCTGGCTATGTAACAATCAGATCTTATCCAAACTTCATTCAATCGACGCAATTATTTTCACCTGCCTGTCATTGGAAGTTATCGTGATGTTGACATCTTGAAAAAAACTTGGCAAATTTATACGCGATCCTTCCCACGTGATATGAGAATTGCAGTAATTTTTTAAGTAGTAATGGAATCCCCAAACCGCCGCAACTCCTGTGGTACCAATAATTTCGATTTGCCCGAGAACATTTCTGAATACCTGTAAAAATAATAGTAACCACTTTTTATCATTTTTCTCTTTTTATACAGACAATATCGACTGGAGGGATTTTTTTTTTTTCGTTCCGTTTACCTGGAAAGTGTCTTTGCCGATGGGACCTATGCTGGAGTCGACAGATACCGGAAATCTTTTGTAATCCTCTCCTATGATTCTCCATATTACATCTCTAGCTGCTTCTGCTTGAACTTCTGGTGCCGCACGTGGCTTGAGGTGACCCAAAGTGTGTTGGAAATCTGTTTGAAAAGTTTTTATCAAATTAATCGGTTTTGATTGGTTTTAATAAAAACTTTATCGTTATATCCACCATCGTGTTTTATCCCTGTTACTCTGTGGGTCGTAGCCACGTAGCTGGATAAATGGTAGAAGTAAAGAAACAACAATATCCACTGCATGTTGTAGCACGAATACCACCCAGTACAATACTGCAAGCGGGATAATTTATATCTTTCATTGGCTCCTTTTCGATCCCTCTTTGCCACTCCTTTCAATGTTAGATTACGCTTGATTGTCACTTGTGTACGTGACCCTCCACCTCAATTATCTACGAGATAGGCATAATTGCGGTAGATAATACCAGACTAACTATTATGGAGATCGAAGTGAAGCCAGTTAAATATATACACAATAATATAAACATCAAGAGGGGGGAATTTCTTTCATCCAATTTCTCTAGCCAGATTTATTTGGTCGTCATTTGCCCCTCGCAGTAATGATTCCGAAAAATACTGTGTGAATAATTTTATTAGATTTAAGTCCGTACAATAAATAGTATATCGATTGTTCTAACGGCGAATGCAAGATAAAAGTGTCACCTTTGTATCCGTATCGCGGATTAAAAGATCAGTCGATTCTGACATTTCGAGAATATAGAATACTATGCGAATTCAGGATAACCTAGTGGCATTGGAATAATGTCCATTTTTTTCACTTTCTTTACGCAAAAAATGTTCCGTATCGCTACCACCGAATTTATTCGTAACACTAGCGACGTAGACTTCATCCCCAATTTTAACATCACCGGTTTGGTAAATACCACAGTAAATTCCCATCGTCGGCGATTTTCCATTTACTTGTACTCTCTGTGGATTTCTCTGCTCTCGGTAACTGAAAAAATAGTTAATCGAGTTTTAAAGAAAATCTACGGAATATGCTAGCGGTAGTTCCAGTTTCTATTGGCAAAATACTTTGAGTATGGTTTCACGTTTCTTATGACGACGTTTTGACCGATTTTCAACCACTCCCAATTATCTTCAGCGAACGGTTCTGGACCAGAAACAACGACGTTTGGTCTAAACTGTAACGCAGGACCCGGGCGATCGAGTTTTTGGTTCAGTTCATAAACGGATGACTCCGACATGACCATGTAGCTGGCTAAATCGGACTGCAGGCCCTGAAAAGTCGATCGTATTATTTCATGTAAAAGTCAGAGTGGGACAAGAATCGAGTTCTTACAGTGCCTTCGGTTTTGAGGGTAGCGAATACTCCGTCGAATATTTCCCAAGATTCTTTTTTCGAACAGTTTTTTCTCCTACCAATCGCGTAGCCTAGGCGAAGCCCGCTGTTCGTTCCAGTCAAAAACCTATTGTAAAAATATCAGCGGAATTAATTTTTCGTTACTCAGGATCTGTAAGAAGATCATAGTTGAACCGACGGGGACCTCGATATCCACCGTGCAACTTCAGATCCACAGTCAGCGCACTCCAGTTCTTCACCCCACCAAACCAGGCACGAAACGGGAGCGAGATTGTTCCCATTATTTTCTGGGACCTCAAAAGTTACACACGGCATTCCAACAGCTTCCAATTTAACGTGTCTTTGGTCCACGGCACTCAGCGTTACCAAGACTAGAGTTGGGTAATTTTTCCCCACTTTTATATCTCCAGTTTCCTCTTTGTAGACGACGAACATTCTGACAATAAATTTTCAGAGCTAATTAGTTTATGAATTATTATAAAATCATCGATAAAACAAAAAAATAAATAAACTAGTACCGGTCTCTGATGGGAAATAATTCCCCATTATTGGCGGTGATTCCAAGATCATCGAACACCGACTCCTTCAAAGGTCTACCACGTCCTGACTTCAATGGATAAATAAAAAGTTCTTTTACTTGGCCTATTTTCTTCCATTCTATTGGCAAAATTTTCACTAGTTCATCTGCATCGGATTTTATTGAATCAAGGGGGGCCGTGGACGTCACGGTACCGTCGTCTGTACTTTCGACGATATTTTCAGAACTGTTTTCATCCTCTGATTTTTCTTCTATCCGTTTCACTTTCGTCGCTTTTCGATATTTCATCCAATACAGGACTCCCAGTACCGCAGTCGCGCCGCATACGATTACGAGAGAGATTTTGTTCCCGAGAACATTCATATCGGGTTAAATTTGAATTTGCGATTATTTAGGTAAAAATAATTTACGCCTATTGCATCACTCGCGTGACATATGTATTATCGTGTACCGAATTATTTGAACATCACTGTATTCGCACGTCACCGATAAAAACGAAAATAAAAATAATATCAATCCATTCGAATGTGACTAGCAACTCGCACTAAATGCAGAGCGTTACCGTATATTATAATCTACATATAAATATAACAAACGGCAATTAGCAGAGATTGCGCCGTTCTCGTATGTAGGCCGAACTTTTCTCAGGTAGGTGTGAAAATTTCGTTATCTCACTGCTACAGATAACAGTCGGTAGCTAACTTCAATCAGCTACTAAAACGTTGTTGGACGCAGATAACTTTTAACGGTATAAATAAAACTCGCTCGAACAACGAGTAAAAATGCACACGGTACATTATGTCATTGGGTCTATGCTAATTTAATAAAAAACTGCTGCTCAGTGCAGGGAGGTGCATAGTGCCTATAGCTAGTATATGCGACAATGTACGTAATTATATCCGACATTCTTCATGCTTTATTTTAATGTACGGTATAAATCAGGGAATATTAAATCGGGGTGAATATCTTTGATCTTCGATCGGTTGAGTATTTTACAAAACGACGAGTGTCGTCGCCATTTTTTTTTTTTCTGTCACAGGTACCTAGGTATGTACAGTAGAATTATAGACTCATTACCCTACGTAAACTTTGTCTCCGAGTTTCACGTTTCCCAGTTTATAAATTCCCGCATAGAATCCCATCACTGGAGAATTGCCTTCTACAACGCGTTGTTTTTCGTCTTCCACCTGTCTGTACCTGAATTACATATAAAGGGTCGATAAATATCGATTAGCAGAGCCATGAGGATTTGATTAGCTGCATCGGAGGCCAAAGTTTGACATACTCTTTTAATTTTCGTAAAACCGTTTGTTCCATTATTCCAGTTTTGGGATCAACGTTTACTCTGGAACATCTGGTGCACGGCTTGCAACTTCTGAATACCGTTTCATCCCCAATTTTAATCCAGTCCCAGTCGTCTTCGGCGAACGCTTCGGGCCCATTTACAGTAATATTGGGCCTGAATCTCATGGATGAAGCGTTATCTGATAATTTTTCACTCAAATCTTCTAACGAAGCGCGATTACACATCATGTAGCTACTGAAGTCCGAGTAAATGCCCTGTAAATAATTAAGATGATAGATTTTGAAGAATGAAAAAATTAATCTTCAAATTGATTACCAAATCTTCGTTTCTTATATTTTTATAAATTTCAATCCATGAACTCCAACCTCCCCAGTATAGGTTTCGTTTCCAATTTGTATATAGGCCAAGTCTGAGACCTGAATTTTTTTCAGTCAGTTGTCTCGATACCCATTCAGCAGCTTCGTCCCCACAATCGACACATTCTGCGGGTTCGTTGTACCAGAGTTTGCATTTAACTGATTTCGGACTTAGCGAGGACGTGTCGACGATCACGGGATTCGTATTAGGCGCTGATAACTTTACTTCCTTTTCATTTACAGCCTCAAGAGTTATGAGAACCATTTTTGGATAATGACCCGCATGCCGGAATTCTCCGTCTTTCTCTTTGTAGATCAAAAAACACCTGTTGAAATCGAATAATTGACAATTAATGAACCCGGTAAATTATCGACGAACCAAGATACGGTGTGAAAAAAAAAATAATGCTTACCTGTCTCTCAGAACCAGTTTACCTTCCTGTAGCAAAATTGGCCCAGTTTTCGTGCATTCGAATTGTTCGACATTTTTACCAGAACCAGATTTTAACGGATATATCGCTAGTTCGTCGACGGTTCCTATTTCTATCCATTTTTCAGGGATACGATTATTCCCCCTCTTTTTGTATCTATGTATAGATAACACACTAAATTAATGTCATACGATACCAACTGATAAGTTTGCTTCAAAAATTGAAGGATCAAACTTACCGACACCAGGTGGTTGCTAAAATTAAAACAGCTGCGGCTGCTCCTGCGCCGATAGTTATTGCAGTCTCCTTTGAAAATGCACCCATCGTGAATATTTTACAGCGAACAAAAAACTAATCGCTAACAAATATTTCTTAAGCTACCAGTTAACTATATGGACACTCCGTTCCGATGGAATGGCGGCTTCTGAATGCGCTGTAGCTCTCGAGTGCTTGTAGATACCGATGACGTGGACCTTGTACACAGACAAGAAAAATTATGCGACTGAGATAGGAGTACGCGTACATGTAAACATAAAGTCTCAATTACAGAAGACTGGTGAACACGGTTCACAGGAATAAATTGATCGGGATTGTGCATTGGTACGTCGTTTAACCTGTTTCATTATACGAAGCATTCTGATGTCAGAAATTGCAAGTTTCGGGCCATGTATTACATCGTATCATAAAATTATTGTCAAAAATATATACATATGTACTTGTTATACTTATATTATGCTGGTTTAAAATATTTGGTAAATTTTGTCTCATCTACGCGACGATCATAAATATCAATTTTAAAATGTAAATATTTCTTTCAGTTTTTCTTATCAATTTCACGGCGCTTTTATTGGTACAATTGAACGTCTAGTTTGTTAGCGGAGGTGGTGATATGCCTCTTTTTATGGCTCACTTTTTGTGTCATCAGTCATATTTTTCACGTCACTTCAGCGCGCTTGTGAAGTGGAAGCTTTTGAAAATTTCTAATCTATCAAAACTTCGAAAATTTATAAGTACGAAATGTGTAAGTGTAACAAAAAAATTTATATTCTACCTTAAAGTAAATATATACTATATCATACGATAACTTGGGTACATATGGTCGATTTTTGTGGCGTCCCGAGATTCGATTTTTCAGAATAGAATTACTCAAAAACAATTTTTGATTAATTACGTGTAGTACCAAGATAAAAAAATAATAATAATAATTATAGATATGCAACGAGGAGCTAATTATTAATCATAAACCTAAAAGTATACGCGATTTTTTTCTTACATTAAAGACTTTGGTCGGCTAAATTCTATCCCGAGTTAAGCCCTTCGAATAATGGCAAAAGGTCACCGAGAGAAGGAATCCAAATATCCGGACGTGCTTCTTCCTCCTTCATGGCATCTTCCAGAGTTGTTACTCCGGAGGTAACGAACATTTTTTTGAAACCACACAACAGAGCGAATTTAGCGTCCTGAGCAATACTGAAAAAATACATATTCGTTGTTAAATTTATATCCAAAATACACTTTGATCGAAAAATTCATATAATAAATTATTCAAAGAGGAGCAGTAAAAAACTTACGTATCTCCAACAAAAACTGTTCGTTCCGCGCTATTGAAGTCGCAATTTTTGAAAACGTATTCTTTGAGTAGCTGACTCGGTTTGGCGGTCAAAATCGGCTGTCGTCCTACAGTCTGGCTGACGACGTCAGTGAATAACTTTGTACCTGTCAGAATAAACCGACCGGTTATTATATAATTCGGTTAAATTTTGGACAAAAAAAACTTGTAGATCATCGTCTTACCTAACAAAGGGTATTTAGCTCCGACAGGTACCAAGGCGTCCATTGCTGCCGCTATGAAAATGCAGTCATCTCGTCTCAAGGATATCACTGATCTCATTATTTTCATCCAACTAGCGTTCGGGTCAAAGTCATGGATGATAGCTTTGACTGCCGGGTAATCCTTCAAAGCTTCTACGACGGCTCCAAGATCCTCGTCAACAATTTCGGGCTGAAAAAAAAAAGCCAGGATAAGAACGAGTTTGTTAATTATGAAAATAAATTTCTGTGCAACATAGTAAATCTGGTCTGCATACATCGCACGTGGAGATCTTCACTCCAGCATCCTTCAGGACATTTTTAAATGCGGTGGTACCAACGACGAAAGCCTCTCCGTCGAAATCAATCGATGTCAAGTACCAGGCAACGACCAATGACGGAACGATCACCTGGTGCTGCGGATCGGATATGAAAAATATATAAATATCGTCTTCGTGACGAGATGATGGGATTTTTTTTTTGTTGTAAGCAAAGAAAATTGACGGAGGATATAAGAGGACTTCCACGGTACCTTTTTCGCTGGAAATCCAAGTCTTTGTAATTTTTTAACGAAGTTATCGATGGACAATGTGCTGTTGTTTGATACGAAGTAAATATTTTTTCCCATTTCCTGCAACTCCTTCAAGGCTGCAAGTGATCCTTTGATCGGTGTATGACAGCTCCATAGTACGCCTAAGAAAGTGATGAAATTATAGCAATGTTAGGAATATCTTTTAGTCTCTTGTTTTTCCGGTTTTCCTCATATACGCGGAAATAATGTGTCGCGTACAGTAGGACGATATACGTAATTGCGGTTTTTAATGATAAGTAAACTCACCATCGCAGTCCGATAAGATGGTATCGAACGAATCAAGGAAGTCTTTTAATTCTTGTTTAGTAAAATCACGCAAGTCGGGAATCGGCCCTTTCGTGTTACTGCAGATAAAATAAAAGAAAATGAAGTAAATAAATAAATAAAATAAAAAAGTCAAGTGATTCGATCTGATTTCCATCGCGTAAGGCGTTTTAAATTTTCATAAAATACCTGTTCGTTTTCGGATCTTGCTCCAACTTTCCGCTTGCCACGAGGCCGTTATCCGCGACTGTGAACATTTTGTAATGATCCTAAAGGCTAAGGCATCTCAGGGTTTTATATACCGGGCGCGGAAGCACGAGTGCAAGTGGTGGGACCAGACTCTATTCTGTTATCTGGAATTATACTAAATTTTCTTCGCTAATTATCACATCCTGGAAATGCAATGTACGTTATTTATTTATTTGTTTCACTTATTTATTTATTTCGGTTCGAACGGAAGTCCAGTAAGTCGCATAAAATTATATTATCGAAATTTTTAGCTGAGAATATTGGAACCTGAACAATGACCTGAGCTGTTCGGGTGTATAACGCATATAACCGGAATGAATTATGTTTCGTTAATTAGAACGTATAATAATGATATTGTGCAGCTTATCCAATCCTAAATTAAGATTGGAGTAATCAATTGTTTATAGTTAACTAATCACCAAACATTCAAAGTCACTTTAACGACGGATGACGGAGGTCGCGGTTTGTTCATTGTTTAAGTTACTATAAAACCGTGAAAATTTGTTTCATCAAAATTCTTTGAAAACTTTTATTATTTTGCAAAGCGCGGTGTGGCACCGAGATGTCAGTCGATAAGAATAGTTTCCATTTTTCTACGATCGTTGATCGATAGGATAGAATGAATGGATAATAAGTTACAAGGGCGCGAGAGGAACCGTGATCTTGGGGGTCTCGAGATCTAACTTGACAAGAACTGGCGAAGGGGCGTTTTATATTTAAACGTCGAGAAGAATCGGTTGGCTACCTGCTTATTTCTTTGTGCTGGAAATTTGACTAAGCATAATTCCATTGTGCGATCGTGTCACAAAAGAATGTATATTAGGTACGTAAGTAATAACTGCGTACATAATAATGCAACGTCGCACGATCCGCACTTATATTATATCGCCGCGTTATCTGTTATTCCGTAACACACGCGTTACAAGGTGAGTGATCGCATGGGGCATTCCACTTCGCATCGACGCGGACGACAGTCCCCTGCTAAACCTTGAACTCTTCGATTTTACCCGTAATTTTTCACATGCTTTTCAAACAATATTTCGCGATTGTTTTAGAAGCTCAAAGTCTCACAACAAAATCGTTCGAGATTTTCACCAACTAACACTTGCTGCTTGATCTTTACGAAAATTATTCAATGATTTCAGACCGGTTTTTCTTTCGTCAGAATGAGCATAAAAATGTTGTTTTTCAAGAACTAGGCCTATCCGATTTAGATGAAGCATTCGTCGTGGGCTGTCCGAATAATTTAGGAGAAAAAAAAAATTAAAAAATTACACAAGCATCTGATCATGCAAATCTGAATCAAATTCTGTATACCTACTATAAATTCTCTAGATCTGAGAAACCAATTTTCAACTTATATACCTATAATTGCCGCGAACAAATGCGACAGAGAATTCTAGTCAGAATTTTATGGATCGAATCAATAAACAAAAAATAAAAAAACCTACACGAAATCACCCGCATCGATTTTTTCCCATAAAACTTCGGGTACAAAAGTCACGAGTCAAATTCGAAAGTTCAAGGTTCACCTGCTTTTCAAATCGTCTTTGGAACGCCCTAAATATAATTCAGTCGGGCGTTACCAACGTAGAAAAAAATTCTATACGTACAATAAAGATCCAGTTGACTGTCATGAGTACAGCGAGGATATTCTGAAATGTGTGATACGATTGTAGATCAAAAAACGAAACCAAAAAAAAAAAAACACGGTTATCATGATTCTTCAGGATACTGGATTTCAGGAGTTTCCTAAACAAATTCTATTGGTGCACAGGAGATAAATATATAAATGAATAAATAAATAATGATACCAATAATTTAATCCCAAGAGCATCGAGTGTTACCTGCACCTCTGAAAATGAACGGTAACGACTTTGGGTTAATAGAATTTCAATTTATTAAGTTCCCTAGCCATCAATGTCTTGATTCTCATTTACAAAGATATTATCATATTATAATAATTATATTATATATATGTATATATATACATACACATATATATTAATAATAGTATTGTATCGTACCTATAGTCATCATCATATATACCCCAAGTATTATTTTAATAATGAGAAACTGATAAATATATACATACATATATATATATTTCTTATAAATATACATATATATATTATTTTTTTTATTTTCTGTAATTCGTTTCTTTAATTGTTTTTTTTCTTCTTTTTTTTTAAATTATCATTATCATTATCATTATCATAATCATTATTATTTAAATTATTATTATTATTTTTCTTAAATTTTTCTTTCAAATTAAAAATATTCAATGTATTTTGTATGATTGTTTCTGACTAGAAATCAACTTACTTTTAAAAAATAATTGAAACTATGTGAACGCAAATAATATGTAGTATACAATTATATAATATATAAGTATATAATAAGTACAGAACTATCGACGTGTGCGATGAAAAAACCAAAAAAAAATCCTAAAGGAAAAAGAAAAAACTAAAAAAAGAAAAAAAAATTCATTTTGCATGAGAATTGTAATGTTCGTATGAATTAAACGTGTGTCATCACTGACGATATTTGTAGTAATGTCTGATGATGAAAAATCAAATAAATAAAATAAGATAACAAACGAATCGGACGTTCTGATGTAATTAGTTATAGGTATATATATGTAAGTACAGTGCAACGGAATACTTGATAGAAATTCATCGGAATAATAGAAAAGAAAGGAAAAACTGATAGAAAGAAGTTGAAAAAAAACCTCAATCGGATGTGATAAAGTCGACGCGGAAATGTGACTCTGCAGCTGCACAAGGAACCACGGTCAACGAATTATGTATATATTAATAACATGGTATAATATATATAATCTTTATCATTATTAATATATTATTATTGACGCACATAATTTACTCAACGACGAGTTTATTGTTCAACAATTGAATAATGTCAGCTAGCTATTTATATAGGTATACCTCCTATTAACCGTTCTTCGCATTCAAATTGATTCAGATTCAACGCTATTTTATTTATAATGTTGTGTTTTTTTGTTGTTGTTTCAATTCTTTAGAAATTATTTAGTTTTGAAAATTTTTGTCCATTTGTTTTTTAATTTTACTTTAATTATTTAATTTTTTTTCTCTCCCGATGATATTCGTTCTTGATTATTTACTCGTTTATTTATTTATTTAATGATTCTTTCGTTTTAATTAATACATACTTACTGCAAGCCTTAATCGCCAGGCTAATCTACGTGTCTACATATATATATAGGTATTTATATGGAGAAATATTGATTTTCAAAAGTATCAAAAATCACATGAAATATTTTAATCAATTAATATCAAATGGATATCATCGTCGATGATTTTTATTTCAAATATTAATAACTATAACGAGACAGCTATTAAAATTATATATTCTAATAATATAATCTCGATATCAACAGAGCTGTGAAGCGATCATTTTTATACATATCTATATATATATATATATATAGTTGTGTAGTTGTTATTATTATATTTATTATTTATACAATGCTATAGGATTTATTATGGTTACGTTTAATTAACTCACGATCGATCATTACGCAACTGAATTGTACATATGTATATGTATATATATATGTACACGTATAACACGCATTTAAAATAGTAAACTATATAATCGTTTTTTTTTCATTCCATTCAATTATTATTTAATTCTTTTTTTTATCGTTTTCTTTTATGTTTTGAAATTTTTTTTTTTTCATATGTCGGTTCGTCGATGAAATCTGTATTTCAATAGGTTATATAATATATATGTATATTATTAGAGAACGAGTATAATAATAATAAAAATTATTATTATTATTGGGTTTAATCGTAATTTCTTTTGATCTGAATCAATTTTCATAACGTGCTATAGTATATATATGTATATCGACAACATTTACCGTGTATAATGTATAGTTTCTATATAGGTTAACGGAGCGTTTTTTTTTTTCTTTTTCTTTTTTTCTAATATTTTTTTCTCAAGTTTTTTTATTCTCTCAAACATGTATGTAACGTGTGTATCTGATGCATGTAGTTATGTAGATTTACGTATGTATTTATGTATTTATGTATGTACGTATGACGTATCCGTATAGTATAGTACGTGTGAACGTTTCCAAGTATGTACCAAGCCTATATAAAATGCGACTACTTGTGACCGATAGACAAAGCAGATCTACCTTAAGATAAAAACTGTAGTGGAGTTATGTAATGCTTGTTAGAAAGGGATTCATCTTTTTTCCTCCCCATCAAATATTAGGACAAGAAACGCGCCAGTACAGAGTAATATGACGCGAGAATGTCTCGCGTTTGTTTTAGGTCTAGTTCAACAATCATATTTTTTATTTTACTTTTCTCCTATTTTTTTTATTTTATCATTATATCGTGACTCGTATAATTATAACGTTCAGAAGCGTTAGAGAAATGTATAGAGTCTAGATAATTTAGAAATATTACTGAAAAATCTGTCAAATTATAAATAACACAATAAAATTCTGCGTTTCTTTTCCGGCCAATAGCTGACGTGGGGTATGTTTTTATCATTGTTTCATTTTTTTACTTTTCTTTTCTTTTTTTGGTTTATTTCTCGTTTTTTTCTTTATAACGATAGGAAGGCATGGTTACTTTTGAATGCTGTAGTAGGTAGGTACATTTAGAACAGTTTTTTATTTTAATTTATTTTTTTTTTTACTCTTTTTTCTCTATACCGTAGATTATAGTATTTTATTATTCGCGACTGTGGCCCTGCCCTTTGTTACCTATTTAGTTTTTTTCTTTCAATTTATTTTTATTTTTACTTATTCTTTTTCTTCCATATATATAATCTATAATGTATGTGTAGAGATATATGTATATGTATATGTTTATCGTTAATCAATGATTTTTTGTGCCAAGTATATTACTTCGATATTTTTTTTTTCTTTTGTTATATTATTTTTAGTTCTTTATTTTATTCCTCTTTTTTTTTTGTTTGTTTTATAATATATCATTAACTATATATATATATAATATATATATATATTTGTTTATATTATTACTCTTCATAATTATACGGTCAAATTATATTATTCATTCGCATTATTTTCTTCGGGGTTTTTTTTTTCTTTTTTTTTTACCAAAGAATATTCTTCAAATTAAGCGATTCTATATATAATACCAATTAATTAATATATATATATATATATATATATCTATATATATATCTTTCATTCTCGTCATCATCATTGATCGATGCATTGATACATGTAACATACATATAACTATAGTAATTTTAAAAATGTTTTTTTTTTTTCGTTTTTAATTAATTTATTTTATTTATTTTTTATTCATAATCATTATACGCTTACGATAGTGGTAATATATGTATAGTAATTATAATATGATTCGTTATTAATTTGTATCATGTATAATATATATATTTTTTTTTTTTCTCATTTATTTGTTTCTTTCATTTCCTTCCTTTTTTTGACCCCCCTTTTTTCTTTAAATTTTGGTTTTTAACTGCTTGCAGGTGTGATATTACAGCGTAATTGTATATGGTATATCATATATAGTTATTGGAATAAAGCAAATTCATAAAATGGACGTAAAAATAATCGAAATGATCACCTAATTAAACGTTGAAGAAAATTGTGAGCTTTTTAATTTCCGAATGAATAATTTATTGTATATGAAAAATCGTGAATCGTTGAACTTAATTTTTATGTATATATTATATAATGGAGACACAATTATAATGTTAAACAATTTTGCATCATCATATTTATATTATTATTGTTATTATTATAATCGATCCATATTACAAATTTGCGAACTTTGTTTTTCTTCTTTTCTTTCTTTCGTCATTAATTTAATTTTTTTTTTTCTCTCCAAAGTCTCCGGTCACATACATATAATGTATATGCATACGAGATATAATATACCTATAGTCTGCTGCTGTTTCTGTTCGAACGATCAAATGTTCTTCATCCAACTAAATTATCTAATCCATAGTCATCTATTATTTGTTATTAATTTGTTAATTTTTTTCATTATTTATTATAATAATCGTTATTATATTTATATATATATTTATATTCATATATATATGTATGTATATATCTATATAACTATATATATAGATATACATAACTATATACATTATAGCAACAGCAGTTTAGCACACACTCAACACTCACTCGAGCGCTTATAATTGGGTATAGCCACTCTTGTATTTGTTTTAAATATTATTATCATTATTATTATTATTATTATAATTATTATTTAATTTTTTTCTGTTTTTCTCAATTTTTCCAAAATTCTTTTTTTCATTTTTCTCTTCTCTTTTATTATTTTCGCTGAGCTACGCTTGCCAAAGCGGCTCGTAAGGAACTACATTTGTCGCATATACACAATATACGTATATATATATATCATATATATATATATATTTTATAATACAGGACATAACAAATAAGGTGTAAAATACTGTTTCGATGCTCTATAATTAGGTCGCCGTCGTATGAAATCAAGTCGGAGCAGTTGCTGACAATTAAAATTTCATCATTTTTTTTCTTTCTTTCAATTTTTGAGGAATACATAATCGATATATAATCATTGATTCGTCAGTGGTAGAATATAATCACCCGATTTGCTATATCCCGTACAAGTTCATGTCATCATTATTGTTAATAACATTGTTATTACTATTAATATTATGATTATTATAATGATTATAATGATTATTGTTAAGATTATTATTGATCTTATTATTATTATGATTATTAACATCATAATTGTTATTGTTGTTACTAATCACTATTACTATTATCATTATTATTATCGAGATTATTGTTAATCCTATTATGATTATTATAATAATAATTATTATTATATTGTGATTATTATGATAGTTTCTAAGATCGTTATTGTTATTATTATTATGATTATTATCGTCATAATTGTTATTGTTGTTGTTGATGTTGTTGTTGATTATTATTAATATTTATTATTGAATATCCTATTACATATATATTTTTCGCTCTATATAATCATCATCCTGCAATATAATTATTTTGGTATTCTAACGAATTGAAAAATGATGTTAATTTCTTTTTCTTTTCTAAACTTTTTTTTTCTCAATATCCTCAAATCACCCAATTTTATAATGATAATATATCATCGATTCGCTTTCTTTGATTAAGATTTCTTCTTTTATTTTTATTTTATTTTTTTTATTTTTCGTTCCGAATGTTGTAATAATGCAAACATCCGAGAAGTTTTCACGCGATTTAAATTGCCGTAATTGTATATCTTGAGCTCTTGAAAAAATATGAAGATAAGATTGCCTAACTGTCACGCGTATAGGTATATTTTCAGGTATATACACATATAAACGTAACTCACTATAATTGTACATTTAAAAAATAATTCAATTTGTCTGCTACGTCTTGATATATATATTTTTTTGTTCTGTTTTTTTTATTTTTTTTTCTTCTTCTGTTTTTTTCGGGGATCTCGGGCGTTCATTATTGCAATTATCATTATACATATATTTACTTTATGACTATGATAGAAGATTATATGGGTAGCTGACGAGCAAACGCATATCAAACCAGAAGGTACAGAGCCTCGAACTTGCCGAGGGAAAGTTTCTCTCTTTTTTATATTTATTTATTTGTTCTTTTTTTTTTCTCTTCTTACGTATCCATTATTTTTTTTTTTTTTACATTGGTTTTTCTCTTTTCTAATATATGAGAGCTGAGGATATATCAGAGTTCGTGAAAAGCAGCTCTCTTGCTTCCTTATATGCGAATTATTACCATTTCGTTCAATACTGACTAGAAATATCATCTGAATATTTTTTTTTTTTTTTTTTCAATAATAGATTCAGTTTCTTCTATCATTTTATATACATTATTATTAGTTTTTTTTTTTTTTTTTTTTTACAGCTGCGCAATCTTGTCCCCATTATATTTATACATAATAGTTGGTGTTTTATATATATATATATATATATGTATATATGTATATATATTTGTTATTTCTTTCTTTTTTTTTAAATTTTTCTTATTTCTTTGCTTTTCGAATAGCATTTTTTTTTTTTTGTTTCATTTCTATTTTCTTTCTCTTTTTTTTAACGCGCTAATATTGAAAAATATAAGACAATAAAAAGAAAAAATATATAAGGGTATAATAATTATTATTTTATAAATTAGGCAATTGTTATAATAAATTATTGCACAATTGAACAAACGATTACTGGTAATTCTCTGGTGCGTATAACGATGTAGATATTATATGTATAGCAATTAGCTTTTGGAGATTTTTTTTTCATTAATTTATCTAATCAATATTATTTCTTTCGTTTTCTTCATCATTTTTGTTTTGTCGTTATGTTTTTTTTTTTTTTTTTTTTGTATATATACGTTCATACATATAGATAATTTTTTTTAATTTTTCTTTCTCGTTTAGTTTTTGAATTCTATTTATTTTTATATAGTGCCTATTTTTAATAAAAGGAGGAATGTACTCGGTGGTTGCGATAGTTGAGCAAGGATATAAGAATTGAGCAAACTTAATGTGTTCGTTTATGTAAAATTTAAAGCTCCTCGACCCATATCTATTAGTCCACGTATCACGATCGTCGTTAATCTCTCTACATATATACCATCGCTCCAATTGAAAAAAAAAAAAGTAAAGAAAAACCATTAAACGAAAAAATAGCCGCGAATAAGCTCTTTCACCCCTATACGAGAAATCTAATTATTTATTTGATTTCTTCTATAATTCGTATTTCTATAGTTTTTTTTTTTTTACTTTTTGTATATATATATATATATGTATATATATATGTATATGTGTGTATATATTCATTTTTAAAACTACCAACGGTCACATGAAACGGATATAATAGGCTATATAAGTTTTGTACATGAAATATGAAGAGCCTTAAGCGGATTTAGCCTGCTATTTGCATTTATAATTTACTCAATTCTTAAGCCCGCCCAACGTCACAGCGATAATGCAGTAGCGCATAGTAGTACTAGAGAATTTGAGTAGGAGTAGTTGACTATGGAGAGGTATTGACGTGTAAATAATAATATATTATTGTTTTTAATTTTTTTTTTTTCGTTTTTTTGTGTGTTTTTTCTTTTTGTTCGTTTCATATTTGTTTTTTTTTGTTCGTTTAATTTTTTTTTTTTTTTTTTTTTTTTTTTACAAAAATCAAAAACCTCTCCGACGTATGGAATGCTACCTGACGAATCAACTTATAAAGTTTCAAGTCGTTCCACCTCTGTTAGCTGCAGGTCTCTGCGTTGATTTTGCAGATAATACTGCAGGTGCGGAGACACTACGTACCAGAGTCTTGACAACGCTCTGTCTACCTTCCTTATTATACGCACTAACACCACCACTGTTACCCCGACGATACGTATCAATGGACCTTTTTCCATCGATATCACTTCTGGTAATAACCAAAGAGTCCTGAGCTCTCGTTGTTTGCTGAACAACGCCCTTGTTTGATGTCGAGGGTAAAGTTGAGGAGACCGTTGGTATCGTTGCTTTCGATGTACCAAATGACGGAGACCTCGACAGGCCCAATATGCTAGTGCTACGAAGCTGGCCCGGCCGTTGGACAAGATCACCAGCACACCGGTAATCATAGCTGCAGCATAACTGCCCATCCTGAGAATACAGAAATTGATTATGAACATCTTTTTATCAATCGCCTTCGTTGCTTCGTAGTTCGTTACTAATCGTATAGTGAATTTTTTTGCTATTATCTATATCGTATAGATGATGGAAAAATTTTGCCTTCTTCTTTAACTCAATCAACGATATTAAATTTCATTCGATATTTGATCAATCTTCAAAACGATTTGGTGGTTATTACACGAATTTATCGTTATTCGAGGACAAAATTTTTCTGATTTCAAAGAGAATTTACATATTAACGAAGTACATCATGTAATTCATTGTTTCGTTTAATTAAACTCCATATATCAATTATGTGCAGAGTAGGTTGATTATTTCTTTTATTTTGGAAACCGCTGGATTTTGTAATATGGCGTGAAGGATATAATATTAGCGCGAGATATTACGAGTTTCCGTTTTCATAATAAATTTCAAAGAAATTGTTTTTTTTTTTTTCCGTGCGGTGGTAAACTAGATTCTGATCGTGGGTCTGACTTTTAGCGATCCCCGTGCGGGATCGGTTCGTAGGTTGCTCGGAAAATAACGTTAATAATAATAATGAGAAGAATAATGACAAAACAATTAAATGTAAAAGCAAAAAATGGATCGAACGAAAGAATTTTAAGAAAACTGAATAAATGAAGAGAGTCTAAATTAAGAATTAGGAAGGTATTAGACATTACCTCTGAGTAGTCGCTCTTCAGATACAATAGCTCCGAACTAACGTGGGGCGGGGGTTTCACTTCACAAATTACGAGTACATATAAATAGTACCATTAGGATCCACACACATTCATAATAACCATGCGGATGTACGAAACAAAACAATGAATTATCATAATATGTCTTCAGTCTGAATAGGTAGAATCTACGCTAGTCTACGCTACAGCGACTTTGACGGAAATTTTCTGCAGCGATTTACACAAAAGACAAAAGAAAAAAATATCTGATCAACATGGAATCGAGGCACTGCAACTTACGGTATAAAACTTGCCGGCGAATATTCCCATGATAGTCGCTGTAGTTTTTTGTATATAATTATAATATCTTGATAAGAAATAAATTTGAAAAGAATTTAAAAAAAAATAGAAGAGAAATAATAAAGTAAATCCTAGTGCTTCTATAGTTATAGTATATAATAGATTTCATATGCAATTAAAGAAGAAAATGGTGCAAGAAATGCTGAAATAGATCAAAACCGTGTCAAGATGCTTCAGATGTGTCTGTATACTGATGTTCATATAGTAATTAAATTGACTTTTAATAGATTTGTAAATGGATGTAAATTTGATAAAAAAAAAAAAACAAAACAAATTACATGCTTCGTGATCGTGCAGTGACTGCATGAAAGGGCACTTTTATCAATTAATTATATCTTTGCGAATAGATCCAAAACTATACAAGTGTAGTTGTGTGATAGAAAATTTGTAGCGACATGTGACCTGTATTTTAATGTATTCAAGAAAAAAATTTAATCGATGGGTATAAATAAATTCAATGAGTTTTTTTCACGTCAATATAATGGATGTGAATATACACATTCGATGCAACGTACTCGTAAGACAAAAAAAATAAAAAAAATGTCAAATGAATAAACAATAAAATACAAGCCACTTTTACGTGCTACGAAATATTCGATAAGATTTTGTAAAAACGGATAGAGAGAGAGAAAAAAAAAGACAAAAAAAAAAACAAAGTAATAATTAATATCATTATCGAATGCAAAAGTGAATATAAGAAGTCATCGAATGATCATCGAGTGATAATTGATTACATAAGAAAGTGGATTAAATAATTAGTTAAGAGTAGTAGATTTAAAGGTAGGTAGGTGAGGTAGAGTGACGTGATTACCGATGCACACAACACGCGCTATTGCTCACCAATTGGGCGCAGTACGGCACCTGCAAGGATACCCAGTGTTAGGCTGTTAGTCTCAAGCTAGGCATGTTAGCATGTTAGGTATTGCTGTCGCTATAATAAATTTTTCTTTTTCTTTTTTTTTTTTTGGTTTTCTTTTTCTTTAAATACTGGTCATCATTCTATTGCGCCCAAGAGGACCGTAGATAATAATTTTTTTATATTCACAGATGAACGCATTAACTGATTTATAAATTATTCATCGTTTTACTGTTATATGGACAAACAAAATGAAAAAAAATAAATAAATAAAATACTAAGAGAAAATTATTTCACCGTCGCCAAGAAAAAAATACTGTAATGATCTTTCCTAGAAAAATAGAACGAAATAATATAGGTATAATATAGTATATATATATACAATATTTTATGTGCAAAATATTAAGAGTGTATATGTATTTATATATATAAATAAATATCCTTACGGGTTTCTCATAGCCCCGTTTAACGGGTGAACAGAATTCTTGATCGTATACGTGTCATGTGTATTGGACGTTGATTATTATTAGTCAGATCTAGTCAGGCGCTGTTACAGTCTGCGCATGGATACATATCACGTGCACTAATTAATAAAATATTTTTTTCAATTATTTGAATTTGAGTTTCTTTTAGTTTTTTTCTAGTCAGGCGCATTAGAATGGTGATATTTTTCGTTGTATACAGTCAATGTACGAATGATCATCCATGCAGGGCCGACCCGAAGCAAATGTCACCGCGTGACTTTCGTAAGCCTCCAACATAAGCAAGCTAGCGATAAATACTTTAATCAATTCGCAGGGCAGCGCTTATATTTTTTTCGTATGCTTTCAAAGAACATGAGCAAATTTTGTTGTTAATATTTCGACGGAACAGAGTTCCTTCTTTTTTTTTCTTCTTCAATTGATCTGTAAATCGTATAATACACATACAAATCATGTATGGATTAATTTTATGATCATCGTAATAAGAAATGAATTATCGGTATATTATTTTGTTTTTGTGAACAAAAATTTCGTATCAACACCCAAATTTAGCAGCGATACTTCAGCATCTAAGCACTGCCGGTCTGGCAACAAAAAAACTCAGGCTAGCTTAGGGACGCCCCTGTATGTGGCTCAAAGTCAACGCTAATATGCTAACAATAGATTATATTTACTAATGACAATTAAAAGTCTAGCGGTAGCAATCTTGCACACTGCACCGAATATGCAACATAAAATTGAACGAAAAAAAATTAAAAAAAAAATTGAACGAAAAAAAAAATAGAAAAAAAAAATTATATATCATGTACACAATTTGGTAAACTGTATAGGTATATATACCTCATATATATGATATGGTATATGATATATATATTATTAATATGCATTCAACTAACTGTAAGCAAAAGGCAATGCTCGTTTTTTTTTTTTTTTGGTTTTTTTTTTCACAAGTATTTTAATTACTAACCTTGCGTACTCATAAAATGCTAAGTCTTATCAGGGTATGTAGTACATTCACAATAATATATAGATTTTATTAAATGACAATATTTAATTTTTGCTATCTAGAAATATATATAATATATATATAATGTATATTTTTTGTACGGGAATAAGATAAATCAATCGGTCGAAATAAAAAGATAATTATTTTAATTCCTCTAGTTCCTTTTCTCCCGAACTATTCTGGTTTTTTTTTTTTTTTTTGTTCCCGCAATCATTCTTCTTACCTCTCCCCAAGGTACACGCGTCTATGATAAGCGTAGATTGGTTTGAAAAAAAATTAAACAAATTCAACGACAAATTTTTTTGGTAAATTAATGAATAGCGTGTACGTTGGAGAAAGATTCTAATGATAAAAAAAATTTGTAAACGTAATTTTTCTATGTATAATATACTAGAGTATGTATAACCGAAGATAACGATGTAAAATATATATTAAAATTGCATTCGCTATTGAATAAAATTCCTTACCTTGCACTCGCACGTCGTGCACTTGTCGTGGGGATCCTTCCACGAACTGCTACTTTCGTGCATTATACCCGCGTAACTGCAGGGCTGAGGATGATTAGATGTAAGAGAAGTTCCGTTCGAAGAAACTTCTCGAGCGCAAGGATCATCCTCGCATCTTGGACAACAATCACCGTCCTCGGTAACGGGATTCGAACACGTTACCGGTGGACATTCCATTTGCCAGCAGTCTATTTCTCCGTTCTAATAATGAATATGGTTAAATTAGTTGTCGGAATCGAAAGTTAAATTAAAAAGAATTAACTCTATTTCAATTCATACCAAACATTCACAAGTTTGACATTGATATATCCATCTTTCTCCGCTCCTGAATATTAGATGGTGAAGTTCTTGGTGTCTGCAAGATGCGGATGGATCGCATTGTGGGCAACATTTGTCCCTCTGGCTTGCAGAAATGCTGCAGTTGCAGCTTGGTTCCTTACAAGTAATAACACCGTCTTGGCAAGTACATCGTCTGCACGGATATCCGGCTGGGGCGACCGTATCGCCATTTCTTACTTCCTTGTCTTCGAATATACAGCCTAAAAATGGTGGAGGGATATAAATTTCAACTCCATTCAACGATCAGCGATCGGTATCGTCGACTGAAACTTTGACTAATTGTTAGAAAACTTACTCAGTTTACAATCAGGCCCACGTTCGGGCGGACAAACGCACATGTAGCCACCATCGGTATTGATACACTGAGCATTTGGATGGCAGGTGTGTTTTCTACCAATCGTTTGATCGTTACACTCGTCTATGTCCTGGCATTGAGTTCCTTGAGTAGTGTCGTGCAGAGCACTGTGATATCCTGGCTTGCAGCGACAATAATACCAACCTTGCATATTAAAGCACGTGGAAGAATGATGACATCTGTGAAGGTCACTGGCACACTCGTCGAGATCTAACTCGCAGCTTGTTCCGGTGTATCCACGTCTGCAGGAGCATTTTCCCGGAGCCACGCACTCCCCGCCATTTTGACAAGGGCGGTTGCATACAGCTATAACATTGAAGGAACGGTCATCAAGTTTCTTTTCGTCTCTCGGGTCAACAAATTCGGACAACGTCGTCTGGTACTCACGTTTACAACTGTAGCCGTCGCCGACGTAACCATCCTGACATTTGCAGTTGTAACTGCCCGCTGTGTTTATGCAGGTTGCGTGTTCGTCGCAACTGTGTTGACCGGTAGAACATTCGTCCAATTCGGCGCAATTGAATTTATCTGTTCTGTGATATCCCGGCAAGCATTCGCAAATATACGAACCGTTCGTATTGACGCATCGAGTATTGGCATTGCAGTGATGTCCTTCCGAGCCACCTTGCTGTTTGCATTCGTCGACATCTAAATCAATATTCTATTACTAAATTTGTTGGATCAATTAATGAAATATTAATTAATTGATAGAAATAAACAAATAAAAACCACGCTCAATTATCGAAACCAAACGAGCGTTTATTATTAATTCACAGGCAATGTTAGTAGCCTAATATTAGATACCGTGGC
The DNA here is from genome assembly GCA_963932425.1 of Athalia cordata. Lineage (NCBI taxonomy): Eukaryota > Metazoa > Arthropoda > Insecta > Hymenoptera > Athaliidae > Athalia > Athalia cordata. Next base: position 8,623,186 of record OZ010627.1, read on the forward strand.
AATTATGTCCGTCTCCTTGATAGCCAATGTTACAATGACAGGCGTAAGTTGTCTGGAGATTCAGGCAAGAAGCGTTGATATGACATTTAGGTTTCTCTGCGCAGTAATCCACACCTGTGTTAGTCGGTTTGAAATGCAATGTTAAAAAGTTAGTTGGAGATCATCGATATAAATTGCAATTAGTAAAAGTAGTTAGTATCGATCACTGCGATTATTGTTATAGAAATGCGTAATATTAATTTAAAAAAAAAATGAATAAAAAAAAGAAGCAAATATCACCAATCAAATAACGCATACCTGGGCAAAACTTGCAACACTCGTCAGCCACGCTGATCTGCTGACTTAGCGGGCAAGGCAAGGGCGGGCAAATTTCCGATGCATCGCTTTTGTTGCAGGTAAAGCTGCCGTCGTAACACGTGCACAATGTACATGGCTTAGGAGACACTCTGGCATTGTGCTCGTACAAGACGCCGTAGAGCAAGCACTGCACTGTAGTAATAAATAATTGTTGTACGAAATCGTTCGTTGGTTTTTTTTTTGAAAAATTATTTTTCTCTTCTTTTGTTTTATTTTAAGGGATATAAAAATTAGTCGGGTGTTATTAGATTAAATAACATAAATACGGATAAGACGCAAAAGTGTAAAATAAAATTCATTCATTTGAAAAGTAGAGAACTTTATTCAACGGACATTATATATGTATATATATATGTGACAAGTTTACAACCAATGATAGTTATATACTATGTCTGTGGGGTATAAGCTAATAGGCTAGTTCTAGAAACTGCGGGGGTAATCAGTTTAATTTTGAAATTCCTCGCTCCGATATACCAATTACGTAGATTGAGTTAGCTGGGAACATTTTACTTACTGCGACATTTCGGGCAGCATTCTCCCTCCGGTATGTAGGGGCTCGTGCAATTCACCTTGGGGCATGAAATTGGCCTGCACTCGATCACGCCGTGAACGCAGGAGCACTGCTTACATCCTCTTTCCCAAGTTTCTCCGTCATAGTGTACAGAACCGTTGACTCTACAAGACTTTTGGCACTCACATTCTTCCACTTTGCTAATCCTACCTTCTGCAGCTGCTAACTGAAAGGATTTAAAAATCATTTTTCGCAGTCAGAAAACAAAAAAAAAAAAACAACTCGAAACTATAATCGAATTCGAATATCGTATCGTGAAAATTTCATACCCTTCGAGTCAATTCGTTGAGGTTCTGCATAAGTTGTTCGACGGTATTTTGTAGCATGGAAAATTGACCGCAAGTTGGGCAGGAAGAATCCAACTGTGGACACTGCGATAGATACCCGTGGGGGCCGGGAATAAGTTTAACGTCCTGCAAAGCTCCCTGTATGCCAAGAAAATCAGAAAAAACAAATCGATTTAGAATCAAATATATAAGTAGAAAACAACCCTGATTGGTATAAGAAATTTCGAAAAAAATGACCAGAATCCATATTCCCGAGTATTTCTGGAACTGAGAATCGCTGCCTCAAAATCATACAAGATCTGCTGGGAGGGGTAGAAAAAAAATGGTCATTAGTCTTCTATATCTGCTAACAGGATTGCGTTCTTTGACATTCCCAGCGATGTCTTATTCTCTTGAATATTATTTCAGCGCAAGGGGAAGGTTCTCTTTATCAGTAAAAAGACTCGGGGTTTCACCGTCTCTCCCTGCCATCTAATTTGTGAGATGGAAAACTACGAGCTTAAGGGACGCAGAAGTGCGAGCGTTGGACGGTTCGTGAATTCTCATAGTTGGGGCTGAAACGAGACAGTTGCCAATTGTTAGCCGAGAGGGAGAACGGAAGCGGCTAAAAGACCTGAAATACTTCGGTGCGTTCAGCAATATCGCGTGTAGCGAGGCAATTTATAATAAGACGTCATCGGAGAGGAAAGCGCGATAAGAAAACGTCCTGAGATTGCCGACCGAACTATAACAGGATCAGGCTTTATTCTGCGAAGGATATTTTTCTCTAATTTCATCCCTGACTGCTTAGATCCTCCAAAGGTTCTCGGAGTAACTCCAGCTGTTCTAAATCCCAAGTAAAATAAATGCCACACATGTGAAAATTGCACCCGGTTGTCTGGGAAACGACAACTGCAACGTTTGCGATTTGGAAAAAAAAGAAATAGAAAGAAAAAATAAAACTCCACGCTCTAGCTCGTTCAAATCAAATGACGACTGTACGCGATTCTGTCGCAGAAATACGAGGATATAACTTTTTTTTCTTCCTTCTTCCAAGTATTTTTTGTCATCAGAAATATCTCTTCCGAGAACGAGATGAAGACCTCGGTCGATGTAATTGAACGATAATTCCGCGGCTGTCCAGAACTACTACTAGTCGCGAACTATTGCGAATAAGAAGAAACAATTCTCCAAAAAATTAGCAACTTTTTCTAACGGATTCGCTTTAACGGAATAAACTGTATAAGGCGATAGCGGATGAGAGGAATGACAAGAGATTATTGATTTCCCCGAAGGTTTTACTGTGAAAGTACTTTGATGATTTGCTTATATTTTCACCCTACGTCAGCCTCCCATGGTTTCTTGGTACCCTGATCTTTCATTTAATACACTCCCCGCCATTATTTGGGGGTAGTAAAAAAAAAAAAAAAATCGCTCCCTATATTCTCCGCAAGTCTAACGAAATGGGTCTCATCGTACGTGAATTATATTCTACGAGGGTGCAAAAAGGAGGGGGGGGGGGGGGGGGATGGAGGCAAAGTGCTTTTCGATTTGTCCTCCCCCCGCTTGCGGTATAAATTAACTACAACAACCTCTCCGTTAAAATAAATTCCACAGTCATTCGTCTTTACATGTTCTCCCGTCGAAGGGGCCACTGTGGTTCGTTTTTTTTTTTTCTTTCTTTCTCAATTATTTCTAGACCCAATCCTAAAGTCGTTTAGCGTCAATTCTCCGAGGGAATTCAAAGAATCTAAGTGAACGGTAACGAATTAATTAACGAACGAGATGATGTTTTTTTCTTTCGTTTTTTTCGGCTTCTGTACCTTGAACAGGGAATGCTTGGCATTCCTTTGCCCGACCCATAGCTGGAGTTGGGGGCGGGTAAAGTTTGTGTCTGGTGGTCCGGGCCTGAGTAGGCGCCTGTAGAGGGGATGACAATCGACTAAAAGCTCAACCTGCGAACCGCTGATGCTAAGGGCGACTCTGTGCCACGCGCCGTCGGCCAGACGGAAAGGAAACGCTTCCACATGAACGTTTCCGTCCCTTCTAGAGAGATAATGGAGCCGTAGCTCGTCCTTACGACCGCTGCTCTGCAGCTCCAGATACCTTAGAAAAAAAGAAAGAAAAGGAATTAGGAAAATATTGAACTAATTAAGAATAAGGATTATCACTTGCGTACGATACGCTTCGAATTACACGATAAAAAATCTGATGTCTGATTTTCTTGGATAATCATGTTTCTGTTTTACATATTTTACAAACCTATTGTTCCCGTGCGAAAAGGCAATTATTGTACCAGAATTGGCCTCTTCTTGACGAAGAGCAGCGGCTACCGTGAACTCCGGAACCTGCCGAAGAATCGCAGCAGCCCTTTGAAAACCCACTTCGTTGACGCGAAGTTCTCTTTCATCCCCTATAAATATAGGATGAAAAAGTAAAGTCAGAATAAAATTCAATGGTGTTTTAAAATTGTTTTTTTTCTTTTTTTTTCTTTTCAAACAGTCGAAAGAATCCGCTTAAAGAAATGCACACCCTTCGAAAAAGCTGCAGAACTTTGTGTGCGTGCATGATATTGTACTTTACATAGGAATGTGCACCATACAGATAACGTTGGATATTATCGCATAAATTCCTAAAGCTCCTGCAGGGGATTTCATCCCCCCCGGTATACGAAAAGCTAATTATTGCAGCTGAAACGCATTATTGTTCGTATTTGATTAAATTCTTATCGAAACTTAACACCCGCTTGAGTACAGCTATACCTATATTATTACACAGGATTCCAGAAAGATTCTTTCAATCCTACCAACCGTGTATAAATTATGAAAATTTCAAATCTACTTTCTTCCCATCACTTTTTCATCTGATTATTATCGACTTTGAATCTTCGGTGCAAGAGCAAATATATAAGAGCGTCGCATCGAGGGTGACGTAGCTGAAATGCGGGAGCAGCGGAAATGGACGGGGAGAAAAACGAAAAGAAGAAAAGAAGAAAAGGGAGGAAAAAGAGATACGAAGAGGGACAACAGTTTGCGAATTCCCACTGCAGCGGGCGAATATTATCACGCCCATGTAGCGATCATCTAGCTCTATTTGTATGGGTGTTACATAGTGAATTGGCGAGTGATATTATTACGGGGTTGCAGCCGGCCAGCTAGGCCGCGTGTCGAACCTTTTCTTTTACGACGTGTTAAACCAACAATGAGACGACGACGACCTCTAGGGACCTAATTAAGGCACCATGAATTTTCTACCTCCTATAACATTACCCCCTATGACCCCTGCAGTCTGAACTGCCTACTGTTTGTGCAGCTATGACGAATAATAATACACCCCATAGACTTGTACGTTCGTCGCATACGCCCTGCCATTTGATTTACGCATTTAATGAAATTGTCACATCCCAACGTATACACCTATTTCAACGTCCGGTTGAAAAGATCTAAAGTAATTATGTTTGCACAGTAGAAATCGATAGACGTACCTATTGTTCCGGCGATAGTTAATGGGTATTGTTGTATAATTTGTTCAACAAGTTGAAAAACTTTATCTGCGCATATAAATTTTGTTTCTCTTTTTTCTTTATTGTATACTTAGAAAAGAACGTTATGGCATGGCCGGGGCAACGTCATACCGTCGAGGCAACGAGGTTGTTGACCTTCGTTGACCACCCGGCGGTAGCCCCGCCGCAAATCACGTGTCTCACGAAAGTGTTGTTAATGATTGAACGACCTTTCGAATAGTTTTTCGTTTTTTTCTAGTTCTATTTTTTGTCGTGTTTCCTTCAACATTCCTAGGACTAAATTGGAATTTTCAGAACCCCGAGGTAATCCATAGGGGTGTGCAGAATGAAGTGAAAGAAAAAAGATAATAGAGCAATAAATAATAGAGTAGCCGAAGCTTGTTAGTGAATAATAGATAAATCCTTCAACTTACCCTGCAGGTAGTACGCCGGTTTAATAGCGACCAATCCAGGAACTCTAGAAACTCCTTGGCGCGTTGTATTGTGGAGTTGTAATACGGTGAGCAGGTCTAAACTACCCCCGTTGTTGACCAGTCCAGCCGTAATTTCCGGCGTCGGGACGCTCCTGATACCCGCAGGGTATCCGGACCTCGTCGAGAGGACGCCGACACCAGACGATGAGGTTACCGTAGCTTCGCTCGACGACGCCCCGGAAACTGAAAACAGAAAAGAAGAAAAAAAAATTAGAATTCCATTTAATTCTTCAACTATTATATACGTAAAACTTTATATTCATTACGGTGCTCTTGCGGTACCCTACTCGAATTTAATTTCGCCAAATTTACTGCTTTCCGTATAACCAGTTTCTACATTATTTCTTATGGTTGATCCTGCGTGGAACTTTAGGTAGGTATAGGAGCAGTGTTGGATGTCCTACTAAAACGGTAAAGGTTTTGGAAGAACTCCCGTAAGTAATGTGGGTTGTGTTATATGGTATATTGGGGATGGCGATCGGGGCCGGTGGTCGCGAGTGTTTCCATAGAAACTAGAACCACCACCTCGTATTAAACAGCCGACGTCGTGACGTAAAACGAGCAAGAACGGCAGTGGTCTGTATGGTACAGTCCTTGGCCTTTTTCGTATAATTAATGGTAAACCTACGTCCCCCTCCTCACCTTTACCGTTACGTACATATACATATATCTACAGCATAGGCAATCATTAGGCCAACAACCAATATTGATTATCGACGAATAATAAAATTCAACGCAGGTGTATAACCGCGTACATTACACATTATACAGGTAATAATATAATCGTTGTGCCAATATAACTCGAGCCGTAATAATTGTTTCTTTTTTTTTTTAATTTTTATTTAAAAAATATTACTCAAAAACTTACATATAGAGAAGAAGAAAAAGAAAATTGCTTGAAATCGTTTGTCGATTAATTTTCTTCATCTAACTTTTTACAAATTCTATTAATTTACCTCTAATCAGTTGGATTAGTTGGGGTTTCTCTGCTATCCTCACAAATTTCATTACCCGGGTTGCTAATTACTTTAATCCGCGCAGGGTATTAATTTAACTAAGGAGCTCCAAATCCGGCGCCTGGGAATAACAAAGATTGCCAGTTTGCTCGGAATTAACTTCGTCTTATTCTCTGTTTTTCCCCGACCACACCTGACATTGTATCTCCCGATCAACCAGATACGATTAAGAAATTATCAAATTTTTATTGCGATCGGGGAGAGTTTGAATAGGATTTTTGAAATATTGCGGGGGATGATTTTCGACCCTCCCGAAAATTTAGTCGCTGGTTGGATTTTGGTCGGGTAATAAAGATCGGGTTAGCGAAGACGGTATAGTTTGCGGGGTAAAAATGCGTCAGTGCGTAAATTGGGCTTGCTCTATATATAGGGCGTCGGACGAGGGCCAGACGTCAGCTAGATGGCAGACAGCCGGGCGTCGCGACGCTGGCTATCGAACCGCACCGGTTACGCGTTCTCCTCAACGACTCGCTACTATCGACTCTTGACTTTCCGCTTTCCCACTCAACTCTCAAGTTTTTCACCTTTTCCGCATCTCTTTCTTTCTTACGTACCTATACATGCGCATCGTTGGTAACAAATTAAAGATTTAAATCTTATCGGGGCTACGGGGGATGAGGAAAACGATTCGGATTCGATAGATTGGATAAAAATCGCTCGTACAAGACTAGATTCCGCGTCATGTGAAACCGAAAAAATAATAATGATGAAGATTAATAAAAAAAAATGAATAAATAATATAGAAGTAAAAAAAAAACGTAGGGGCGGAGCTTTCATTATTACGTAACGCGGAATCAATATGAAAACACGCGGCACACGAGGACCAGCCCCTAGCTCGCCACGTACCATCGCGCAATCTACTTGACACCACGTTGCGAGGGATGAAATACTTTTAACCGGAGATGTTTAAAAAAAAAAATGATTTTTTTTTCAATGTGGGGGTTGGGAGAAGATTTTTTTTGTATGTTTTTTTACAAAGTGATAAAACTGAAAATATCTGAGTAAAACTCACCGGAACTTGGCGCACCTTCCGGGGAATCCTGCAACCGCGAAGGGTGCGATTCTTTTTGGGGAGGGTTCAGGATGGCCTTAGCCCCCGGGGACTTTGTTTCCATTCGGTAAGCTCCGAGTTGTGGGGCCCTAGCCAGAATAATGAGAGCAGCTAGTTGTAAGGTGGTGTTTATTTCGTGCACCCTCATAACCCGGTAAAAATCATGCATAAAGCAGGCGAAATAGAAATTGACAGAGGATCAGGATCGCTGCTCTTTACCGTCACATTACTGCGGCACGACTAACAATCGATTCGCGATCTTTCGCTTAGGTTTAACTGCACGTTTCGTTTTTCGCAATTTCGTATAATTTGCGATTCGCCGGATTCGCGCTACTCGCGTGCGATATCAACGCGTACGTACGTTATATGCCCGCCCGCTGCAGCACCGCGCCGCACTGCAAACTAAACTAAACGCAACGCGACGGGGTCGAGAGAAACCCGAGACCGTAGCGTACCGAAGAACTAACTAGCTCACTTATATCTACCCATCGCCAGCTGTAGAACTCACACCACCTTTTTTTATTATTTCTTCAAGGTAATCGGACGCCACGTGCCTCCGAAAAATTTCAAACTTCGTAATGCGCGAAACGCTAACCACCCGTAACGCGTACTCGAAGCGAACACCCATTAAACGTCAAAAACGTTTAGATCAACGGCAAACTCATGTGCGATACGATTTGTCCGAACGATTCCCATACGTTACATTCGTACGGAAATTGCGAAATTATTGCAAACTCATTGAAAGGCGTGAAAAAGTATTTCGCTTTTTGACACTCGATCACCGTGGGAGTGAGGCGCGAGTGCCGCTTTTCGTTATTGTTGGCGTTTCATTATTATAACAGCCACACAGAAACACACGCGAGTATATTTATAATATATACCAGAAACTTCTGCATAGGTTTGCAGAAAACGGTGCCATTCATGCGATGATTAACCTTTGCAGAATATCATTCGCAAGGTAATTCATAATTATGTATTCTAGGGTCATTAACTCGTCGCTACAGGCATAAGACCGATAAAATTTCTGTTCTCATTTGACACAATTTGGAAACTATAATATCGGCTACCCCGATCTCAGTCGTTGTCCTTTTTTTTTCTCATCTCTCTTTTTCAAAACGATTACGACCGACCATACGTTCGATAAAACTGTATAAAATATGAAGGTGATGGTCCAGAAAATCGTTGACATATTAAACGGCCCAGATAACTTGACATTATCAGTAAAAGTGCAACGCTAAAATACCAGCGGCCGGTCGGTTTTCGATCGCTTTTTCTCATCTACAATCTTCTCATCTACAAATCGCGGTTCCAATTCGTAATTGTCGCTATCTGTTCCGCGATACGTTCGACGATCGAAGTTATAACTGCGTAAAAAAAACGCGGACGCGAAGGTGTAAATAATCTTACGTATTATTCTTCCTTGTGTGATTTTTTTTTTTTTTTTTTTTTTATTACGAGTTTACTCACGGTGGGCGGTAAGGGGGGGCGAAAAATACATGGATTCTGTGGTGTATAATAGTTGCACGTTTACAATAAGTATATTCAAAAAGCGGCATTCCCAACGCGGTGTTAATATTTTGACCAAATATTAAAACCCACTAGTGTTCTTGTGTACCTTTTACTCGCGCGCGCCGCTTTTTGTGAGATTCCCCAAGAGAGAATTTTTTCTCTCTTCCTTCCTTTTTCATTTTTTTTTTTGTTTTTTTTATTCTGTTTTTTTGTTTCTTATGTTTGGCTTAGATTAGATTGTTGTCCCATGTGGCGTGGTACACCCACCATAGAGAATCGTAAATATGTATGTGGTGTGTTCGTGACGTCTACATAATTTTACTATTATATATGCGCAGTACATTATACGTATGATGAACAAGTACATAATGCACATCGTAATCGTGGGTATTTTTTTACGAAAAAATTTTCGAATACCTTCGGGCAGGCGTAGATGTAGAATTGGTCCGTTTCCCGATCACATCGTCGAATTGATAGAAAAATTTCAAACTTCATCAGGGTCAGCCCTTGACTTTTTTAGTTTCCCACGCATTATACCTCTATTCGTATACCTACGTTGCCGCAAGTGAAAGTGATGAAATTTCCTCATAAGGGACTTTGCGTGTCGCCCAAGTTTTGCTTGCCTCGGGTCAAAGTATACAAACTTTGCTATACGTATTCAATCGGTTACGAAGTTTATAATTAGTGTAAATAATAACAGGTAGAGATTATTATACATTTTTCAGATATAGATGTAATAATTCTTTTCATTCATTCGTTCGTTCGTTCAGTTTTTCTTTTTTTTTCTTTTTTTTTGTTCTTTTTTCTCCTAGTTGGCTCGGTTATTTTTCTTATCGCGTAGCGCGCAAGAGTCGGTCTCAAGATTTTCTCAGTTACTCCGCACCTATCGCTCTAAGACAACAAAAAAGGAATTTCGTGGTTTGATGCTTCATAGTTTCTCTATATTATATCCCCCGCATCTTGTTCGCATAGGTTTTTCACTAAACTCCATGTGTTTGTCGTCGATAAACAGATATTGAAGCCGCGGCTTTACTATATCCCATGTCATAGCCGGACGCCTTGTGGTGGGGGAAAATAGAAGAAAAAAAAAACAAACAAAAAGAAAGAAATTTTTTTCACTGATTTTTTTGGGACCTGCAGATGCACGCATTCTCAATCGAGGGCCGATATAATAGAAAGCAAAAATTTCATAGAGTCGCGACCTGTTTTATTCATCATACGTATTTCCTTTTTTTTTTGATTTCCTTGGATATACATATAGTGTAGGTTTTTGATTCGTCTATACGCTATGTATATTATGCGAATAGAAAATTCTGCGGACCTAAATAATGGAAGAAGGGAATGCGTAGGGGATAATGTGCACGTAGTATAGGGGAGAGAAAAGAGATCCGAAATATGCAGTGGAAGGCAGCCCCTAAATTACGAAAATATAGGGTGCTTGTCATTCCTGAATCGTAAATTTTCATCCAAAGAAAACGTAAATGGACGGGGCGGGGCAAAAAAAAAGCAAAAAAAAAAAAAAGAAAACAATTCAAACGAATAGGTTGGGATAAAATCGACAGATATGATATGATGTACAAATGATATTCTCCCTATCACGTTCAGCGTTTTTTTTTTTTTTATTATACGCCTAAAGATATGAAAATACGCAAAAACGCGATATTTGTGAAACGTTTTTAAAGACCTTAAGGGTTGTATTTTTACTGCAATCTGGTCGATCATATTTTTCAACATGATATTTCGCATGTAATTCAAGTATATTTTCCTAATTACGTTGTAATTTTTCCTACCAGCGATAAGATAGCGGTAGAATATTATATACATGAATATAATGGGTAATGTCCATAATATTTTTGTGCGATCATTTGCAAAGGTGAGGAATCTATAGGTACGCATAACCGCGGGTATAATGACATTTCTCAAGGACACATTTAAACGAAGACCGATCAACCGCACCGTGGGTATTAAAGACGGCAAAAAAAAAAAAAAAGAAAAAAGAAACATTATTAAGAAGAAAAAGAAAAAACGAAAGAAATAAATAAGAAAAAATAAAATAAAAGGAACGATGTCAAAGTAAATAAACAAATGAGACACCCCTCAGCGATCAAGGGAGTAAAAACACATTACGCCATAATCATCCGTACAGCCAGAGTTTGGGGGTCATTTCGAAAGACATGGATATTATCCTATTCAAGGTCTTCGACCTCGTAGCTGTTTTGTAGGGATGAAACGAAATTCACTGACGTTACCCTGCATCCGTAGCCTTGGAGTAAAAAATGTAACTGCAAGTAAGTAGGTAGAAAATAAAAATTGATGAATACCAATCGTCGTATCTGCACAAGTTCCATGAACAAAAATTTACGAAAAAATTATCGTAAGATTTCCAGCTGAAGAATTTCACGCGAATCGATGGGATTGGATGAGAGTAAATCACCGAGCTTAATAGATACTTCTTTTTCTCTTTAGTAAAAAGCTTTGCTTCCAGGCGTGCGAATTTGTCGGGGTGAGAGAAAAAAAAATCGCTAAATTGTTTCTCACGTATCTTCGGAGCCAATTAATAGGCCGTGGGACCTGAAAACAACCTTTGGTATTATCCATATGCATAGGTATATATAATGTATATAGGTGTATAGGTATACCTCGGTCGTATAGTCTGTTCCATGGGCAATTCACCCCGGCGTCGCCGATCGCATCATCAAGAGGGCCATTATTCCGCGTATATAACTTGATATTCTTTATACCCCTCTGCTCGGGTAGGTATATATGTTATATATACCATATATATATAAAGCAAAGAGAAGAGGAGAGGAGAGAGAAATAAAAAAAAGAGAAAAGCGGAGTAACGGACGACCCCTCTTCACTCCTTCTTTGCCTTCCTTCCTTCCTTCCTTTCTTCCGTCTTTTCTTACTTCCTCCCTTAATTCTTTGAGATCTCAGGGGATGCTGGCGCCGCCACAGCTCCGCGGCTAGGCGCCAGGACGCCCCAACATCCCGAGCAAATGGGTAATGGAAGAAACTATACATACCTATATACGTATTCCGTATACAGACGTTACGTAGGTACGTAACTGATACGATTTAATACCCTTGTACACATCTGCAGAGCGCCACGTTTTATATCGTTACGAAACTCACCTTATAAGATTCGTTTCAATTTACACAACGTCCGCGTCGTAAGGATGTCGTCCGCTGCAGACTTCGAACGACATATTTCTCATCCCCTCTTTTCTAGTTAATATTAAATTACACCCCATTCGCATATATTCATTTATCGTTCCCTTTTCTCTTTCCTTTCCTTTTCTTTTTTCTTCTCTTTGATTTTATTCGCGACTATGCCAACGTACGGAGAATATTATACGGCAATCGAAGCGTAGCTGCGCTATGTGGTACGTATGCCTGTATATGTATAACTACCGGTGTAATATAATTTGACGCAGAAATGGGCTGGGTGGTGCCCACTTTGTCACGGGGTTTATAGCCTCTCTGTCATTCGCAATAGCTTCGCTCTCGGAGAAATTCTGGCATGACGGAGAGGCGCACCTCGTATGAGTATACAGCTATATGGATCTCATCGTCGATCCATAACAACCTGCCAGTGGCACCAGATTGCCGTGAAACTCAACTGCGTTACATATGCGCCTTGTCCGGGACAGCCGATGATCGTGCATTTTATCGAAAGCAAAAAGAAAGAAAATAATGGATGGATATTAAACCGGATCGATGAGATAAACGGAATGGCAATAAAAAATCAATGAGACCCAAAGAAAAAATTGACGGAGAAGAAAGATGGAGGAAAAAGAAATTTTTTTCCGCGACAATCGAACGAATTTGATGGAAAAAGGATAATTAAATGGAAATAAATTTGTGAGAGCTGATGAAATCGGATGTCCTATACGCCGCAGGGATTCATCGCTAATTGCAGAATTTTGCCCCTCGGACACGGTCGGCGCAACGGGGGTTGTGAAACTCGATGAAACAAACACACTGTATCCTTGTACAGAGGATATCAACGGCCGCAAATATTTCCACCGACATTTCTCACCCCTTTTTGATATTGTATCTGTACCACGAAAATACGGATCAGTTTTGATCATCCCGAAAATCTAACCCTCACCCTATGCCGACGATTGCTGGTAAATTAAACAATTGAGGGTAGAGAGAAAGAACAACGGACAGTATGATAAAGCCGGCGATTTGGAAGCGCGTTTTTTGTTGACGATCGCGCGGGGGTGGCGATAATGACGCAATAAAAAGAATGAAAAAATCACGAAATTCGAAGAGTTGCCACCATCTTTGTTCCAATGTGCTCGCTCGAGTTACTCCAATTCCTGAACCCCACATACAATTTTCTCTCGCTAATTCATCCTCCAGGAAAGACAAACTTTCCGAACCCCCATTTCGAACTAATTCCAACGAATCAACGAGTACGATGCAGCGGCACAATTTGCCCCTAATTTCCAACCTTTTGTAGAAACTTGGCGATATTATAGATCGGCGCAAAATCTACCCCTATAACACGCTATATACACGGAGATGCAGAAATCCCCTTCGGAAATAATCATCCCCTACCGTATGACTAAGTTCCCAGGAGATGAAACGAGAGGAAGTATAATAAATACGTAAAGAAAAACGGAACTCTCGAGGAAAGTTGGGACCGGAAGCTGATTCATCGTCCCGATCGGTACAAGCCGTAGGAAAAAACTTATTCGAACTGAAATGAGATTCACGCAACCTTTGATAATAATTGTCAAATTTTTGTCCCTCTATAAAAAGGAAAAATTCTTCAATCAATTCGGTTCTTTTTTTTATACAGTTTTTTTTTTCCCCCGTCTCGTTTGTTTTTTACCACTGGACATAGTACGGGGTGTGTATAACGTCGGGATATTATGTGCCAGGCACAGGCCAGCCTACCGGTAAACCGGAAGTTAAGCGCAGAACGTTGAACGAACACACCCTAGACCCGTTCAATACTTTCTTAACGGTCGTCTGCTACGTCGATCGCGGCAGCAGCAGCAGCAGCAGCAGCAGCGGAGGATATGTGATACGAAATATGTACAGAATTCGACGTTGTTGTAATTACATTTTACAAGTGATTCATTGCAAAAAAAAAAAGAGAGAGAGAGAAACGTCGTAGGTTAAATGGACAAGATTGTCCATCGGTGGAAATTGAAATTGGAATAAGGTAACCCGTCGGCGTCAAGGGCGAAGTTGAGGAGGTAATACACGGGGAGCCATCGCGGGAGGTAGACAACATAACAATTATCCAAACAATTGGAATATGATTGTAGGTCATTTCGACAAATTGTTTGACTCGGTTTCTCTTCTCAACTTCTCTTTATCGTTTTTCCTTTTCCCTTTTTTTTTTTTATTCTTTTCTTTCTTCTTCTTCTTCTTATCATACGTTGTCCTCGTCACGCACAGTGTGATGTAAAAAAGACCACCCCTCGTTACGAGGTCGAGAGTACCAATTGGTAGGCATAATATATTATTCATATTATCCTCGTTACTTATACTTTTCATTATACGTCCCTCGTACGCGCAGGTATAGGGTAGATCCCGACAAATTATCCGATGAAGAAAAAAACAGATCGCAATAATAATGGAAAATCGCTAAGGGAAAAACGCGTAATGGGAAATTGTACGTTACCGCAATATTATATAACCTACAGTATATTATATACGAGATTCTTTGGAGAGGGGGGAAAAAATGTCTGTCGATTGAATATTCCTGATGTGGGAACGGCGGGGGAGAATTGTGTCGGCTGTAAAAGAGAGAAGAAGAAAAAAAGAAAAAAAGAAAAAACTAACGGAAATAAAAAAGATGAGAAGTGAGAAGAGCGTCAAGAGGGCCGATACACTTTGCTCATATACAGGGTGTCCCAGAATTCGCGCCAACTAAGTACGTAGCGTTGTTCCTCGTGAAAAACTAAAATAGGGAAGTCGAGGTGAAAATGTTCTAGGTCTGACAGGTAAAAAGTTACAGGGTGCCAAAGTTCCGCCAATTGGCGTCTGGAATAACGTCGGTGTGCCACCAACACACTGCTACGCCCGACGTGTTGGTGGCACACCGACGTGACGGTGCACGCCGATTGGCGGAACTTTGGCACCCTGTAACTTTTTACCTGTCAGACTTAGAACATTTTCACCTCGACTTCCCTATTTTAGTTTTTCACGAGGAACAACGCTACGTACTTAGTTGGCGCGAATTCTGGGACACCCTGTATACTAGGCGGTGGTAACGATAAGTGGCACGTGCTCAAAATGGTTCGCAAGCTCCTCTTGAACCTGAATATTTAACGTGCCTTATATTCCGGTGTAGCAGAGCTCAAAATTTTTCCGGCCAAGGCTCCGCAGCTGCTGCGGGAGCAATAATTTAGCTGGGATATTTTTTCGCCTCGCGATCCTCGGAAGAATAAAGGAATTAGAAAAATTAGACAAATTTTCTACATCGACGTATCTGTGCAGGGAGTTACAGTTTGTTAAAAAATTTGGCCAGCAATTATCAGGAAAACGTTATCGACGATGTGCAGCCCGATGACACGTCGCAGCAGCCACTTTATGGTAGCGTTGGCTGACCTGGCACCGACCAGACTACTGCGGATCGAAAAATAATCACGTCGTCGATCCGAGTAGAAAGTACTCAACTAAATGAGCCGCGGTTGAACAAAATTTTTTAATATCCTACCCCATCGATTTCGATAAGCTTAAAATTGATTGAATATCTTTTCGGATTTGCCTTTTCTTCTTTTTTTTTTTCTTTGGATCGGCTCCCGCGGATCAGGTTCCGAAAAATTCTATCGATCCGGAACTCGAATGATCTGGTCGCGTGATGTGGGAGCAGGTCGTCGGCGTACGTCCTACTCAAATATGGGGTATTATGCGATACGGTCAAAATAATCGTCTATCTCAAGAAATTATGTATGAGGAGAAAAAAAAAAAAGAAATGTCTGCTTCCGAACTATAGCCCAATAAACAACTATAACGCATGAAATATACATGTTGGCTAGTGTTGACTACGAATCAATACTTTTCACCGATACTATGTGGTATTCACGTTACACACCAATCAATACTTTAGTTAGACAAGTCGAAGACCTCTGGATATATATCATAAACATTAAACACATTTATACAACCCCTTGCAAAGTAAAAATATTTATCGTATCGCGACGGAGTTATTTTTTTGTTTTTTTTTTAAATAAGGAATGTTTGTGTGATAATAATAATGGTAATTCGAAAAGGAGGGTAAACTATATGGCGATTTAACCCCGAAATGCGGTTGCGCAAGATTATTACGTCTGTTATATACATATGTATACGTGCAGGGGAAAATACGGAGATTCTGTTTTCCGCGAAACGATGAAAACGTTGAAACAGGGGTGGTTGGCACAGTGGCCCCGCCTGTGTTGGTTTGCGGGTGTATATTTTTCTCTTAGCGCGGGATGTGATGTAGAAATCTGTCTGTAGGCCGTGACAGAGAGAAGTGGGGGCCGCCATATTGTCTGGCCACCCCGCATTGCGCCAGTAAACTCGGAGTACCAACCCCCAGCTACAGCCACAACTCCAACTCCAACTCCAACTCCAACTCTGACTCTGACTCCGACTTCTACTACCCCCTCGCTAACTCGTCCTCGACTTTCTGTATTACCACCTAACTAGGAAATTTTATACATTTACATACCATCCTCCCATCGCCCGCACCAAAAAACCCGCCGATCCGCTCGCGCTTTCTCTATACGATTGCGCAATCCTCAATCATCGCGGTTTTCCACGTTCGTTTCAATTTTTCTGTATCATGCTTGGTTCGATTTAGAACTTCACGCTCATTCTGCAGCGGTTTAAATAATTATCGTAATTAGCGCGCGGAATCAATCGACCAGATATATTTCTTATTCTGGAATTTGTGATGCGCACGTCGGATCAAATCTTTTACAGATTGTCAATCGGTACGAGGAATAATTAGCTATATTAATTACGAAACTGGTTGGGTTTACGGATGAGAAATATTATTCATTTTCTTAAACGAGGCCTATAACTGTTCATCTATAGGTACGTTTGTAGAGTCTTCGGCTACTCGAGGCATAACGTCTGAGCATTTGGTCATTGTAGGTCTTCGGTCTCCGGTCTGCTTCAGTCAGTCTTTCCTCTTCTCATCGCGTTGTTTAGTCGCGGCGTATACCTTCTCGCGTATTCGTATACCACCGGAGCTGTTCGAAAGGCGAGACTTCTTCGCATCCTAATCTATTTTTCTTATTATTTTTTTCACCCTCCCAGCTCCCTAATTCTCCTTACCGTTTTTTTCTCTTTTTCTCTTTTTCTCTCCGTCTCTCTTCTTTTCCGTTGTTTCTGCTACTACCTACTACCGCTACTATTTCTTTTCCTTCGTCTCATTCTTCGCCGCGCTTTCTTCTTCCCCGACGTCTCGCTATACTCGAAGAGGGTGATATGCGGAGTCCTATACCGACCGACCGACCCCTAGCTGTTTGCACGCCGTCCGGCATTCTACCGGCGCCAAATTGATTTTCTTTCCTTAAAGAGGATCCTACCTTATTCCAAAGCTAGCCAACCACAAAGTACGTTTAATCGCACGCGAGACACTCTTCCCTCCCCCCCCGTTTTATCATCCAACCGCGTCGAGTCGGCAACAACAACCTCCACAGAGTCCTCGAGTTTGGGTCAAAGGTCAGGTAGTTAGTATACCTTGAAGAATAATATCATCACGGAACGGGTTATATGAAGCAAAAACAAATTTTATGCGATTTTGCATCTGGTTCTCACGAACGTCTCGTTAGTTATCGTCGATACTGCTGATTGCAAGGAGCGACAACGCTGATTGTCCTATTCTACCGAGCAAATGCGAGCTTTTTATCGCCTATTTCTAAATTTAACCACTGGAATATTTATTTGACCGGTCGAGATTAGTAACGTCTCACGTTTTCGTTGACGTTTCGATCGGCCGTCGCGATATTCGTCGATTAGCTGCGTGCCCTTTTTCATTCGCGTAGTGATCGTTGGCTCCTGCACCAAAAAAATTGACGATAACTCGATCATTTCGATAGATAAATCGGTTCGGTTTTGGCAGATTCGGACTTCTGTGTTAAAAATACAAAAAGAATACACCCAAAAAAGGTGTTCCAAATTTTTCACCCCAAAATAGAAGAAAAAAAAAAAAAAATCAAATGAATAAACCGTTTGAACGATGATCTGTCATCTCCTATAAGATAGCATTTTTTGGCTCTCGGTGTCTCCCAGAAAATGGGCAAATAACATGTAAGTTTTCTAAAAATGAAAACTAAAAAACGATTTGGGTTCCGGCTGATGGTTTTCTGCGGCGTTATGCACCGTGGGTGAGCTGTTAGTCTCGTGAGGGTCATACGCAGGTGTTGGTAGTAATACCGGATGCATATCCCTATCCCTATCCCTATCCCTGTCCGTATCCTTGTCCCCTGTCCCCTGCACCTGCGCACCGTGCCCTTTTACTAGATGACGAACGAGGACCCCCTGTTTCTTCGACCCCTGTCGTATCACCGAACGTCTTTATCGAGTTTCCGAATAAAAAAAACTGTGGAAAAAAAAAAATGAAAAGAAATTAATTAATAATAAAGGGACAATTCGGTACCCATATTACGCGTAGCATGCAGACCTTCGGGAGTTCGATACTCTCCGGTCTTTCTCATACACCATATAATAACTGTCCACCGAGTACCTTATGTCCACCCAAAAACCTGCACGCCCACCTTTCATTTTTTTTCTTCTTCACTTCAACGATCACGATCCCTCCAACGCACAAGGTGCATTACGTGCGAGAATCGGGCGCATAAAATTAGTTATTACAGATACAAAATACACACCCATATATTTTGTATACGTATAGTATGCATAATTTCGATCACGCGTCATTATGGCTATACTGCAAGTTTTTTTTTTATTGTTCGTTCATTTTTTCAGATTAGAGAAATTTTTCGTTTTCCTTTTAAATCGACGTTTTTATCATGCCGTTCGACGATATGGCGTAGGATTTAATGGATAGAACGGAAATAATGGAATAAAAAAAAATCAGAATAGAACCGAAGAGATGGAATAAAACCAGAAAAAAATAGATAAACAAATAAATAATAAATAAAAAAGGAAGAGCGACGGAAGGATATATGGGAAAGGAATTGGAACTTCTAAAGGCGACCCAGTTTAAGCACATCTAGTTGCAGAAATGCGACTGCAGCCGCATGCGGTATATCTTATATAAAAGTTGGAAAGGGTAGTTCGAGTTACCCAGCCTCGCGGCGCCCTGATTTTCTCTCCCCCTCCCCCCCTGCCCCCAAAAAAAAGGAACAAAAAAGAAGAAGAAAAAGAAACAAAAAAAATATGCAATGAAACGAGCAATCATCCGTCGTATTTCAAAGAGCGCGGAATATAGGGTGGGTATAGGCTCGTTGCAGAGGCTGCGGGATTGTATACGTAAATGAACATGGGATGAAATCAGATATATAAAGAAAGGAGGGGAAAAAAAAGAACAGAAAGTGATTGAATAAATTCTTTTTACTTTGTATGTAGAAAAAAATTCCCTGAATCGTTATACGGATACGCTGCTGATATCGGTGAAGGTATGGAAGAGGGTACGGGCGAACCTCGAGGGGCGAACAGTAAACGTTTATACATTTCGAACCGTACAAGCTAAAAAGGTGGAATCATGTATTTGGGTCAATTCAATTGTCGTTTGATATCGATTGCACCTACCTCTATACTGCACCCTCCGTCGCACTGCCGCACACGCTCGACGAATAGCCATTTTTTTTTCTATTTTTTTTTTTCTATATTTTTTTTTTTCATTTCATTTTTTTGCTATTCTTCTTTGGTTTGGTTTTTTTTTTCTGTTCGACGCCGTTCTATCGCAGTGTAACCGTTTGTTGCGACTGCAGTTCGATTTCTTCTCGATCTCTGTTTTTTTTTTTTTCATTTTTTATTTTGGTTCCATATTTCGCGGATCGAAATAGGTAATATATATGCAGAACGTATACTATGATTAGACGCTCGTATATAAAAATTGACCAGTGCGAAATAGGTAATAATGGAAAAAAGATAAAATAAAACGTCGATCGTGTGCGACGAAGTTGATCATGTGCGGCGAAAGCATACGGTTAATTGTCCGATATTGTCGAAGGGTGCAGCGGGTAGTATGGAAGCACGTGCCCACCACCGCGTCCGCGTGTTCGAATGCCCCCTCCCCCCCCCCAATAACCCCCCGAGTTTTCCTTTTCCTTTTTCCCCATCCCTCAAGAAATATAATATCATCAAATTAGACCTACGGTACGCGCGTATAACGAGTCTGCAGTATGTAACCTTAGAGTTCTAATTATACGGTGCTATTCTTCCTCCATCTCCATCTCTATCCACCCCATATGCACAGCACGCTTTCGTATGATACGCGTCTTTTGATCTCGTCGTCCGTCAGACCTGTCGCGTTAGTGACACTTGGATCGGTGTATAACGTAAGGTTTTCAATTTTTTCCTTCCTTCCTTCGTTTTTTTTTTTTTTTTCCGCCGTTTCGTCTGGTTTTTTTTAACAATTCTTTTTCCTCTCCATTAAACAACGAGGGTTCGCATGATCACCGATCAGAGTTAATCGTCGTCGATGTCGTCGTCGTCGTCGTGCAAGTTTCATACAAAGTAAACGAGAACGGGGAGCTGAGGTCGATGTCGATTAATAAAACTAAAACCATAGAGTATAAGCAGGTATAGAGTCTAAAGGTAGTAGACATACGTATATAGGGTGTACACGGTGCACAAGACACAGGTAATATTAAACCACCTACTATACCCCTGATCCCTTAACCTTGCACTTCCGGTCAACACCCCCCTCGATAGTTTCTCACCTGTTCTTTTAACAACCTATAATACCGACGATTATTAACTTATTTATTTATTCATCTCACATACATCTTGGCTATGTTTTCCCAAAAAATCCAATAAAAAATTATCTACAACTCCTTACTATATGGTTGTAAAATTATTTGGACAAAAATTTGTTGTACGTAATAAATTGGAATTATTATTAATATTATTATTTTTCTTTCTTCCTCAAGTGGAAGAAAATACTATATACGTATACCATATACTGTATATATGTAAAGACTAAAATGCGATAAAATCTAGTGATTATGAGATCGTAAATCAGTTGGTTGTATAGATATGTAGGTGTAAAAGGGTGGAGTTTTGATAGCCCCGTTGGATACTCGCGGATATCTGGAGATGAGCCAACGAGACTTGTGGTAGTATATCGTTTTTATTATTATTATTATTATTATCATTTCTTCGCGGTCGTAGGATATGAAATTTTCGTTCTTGGGTGGTCACCCCATATGGATATATAAAATAAAAGTAAATCTCATCTCAAGAACCAATACGGATAAAGCCGACCGGCTTTTTAAGTTAAGAAGAGCGAAAAAATTGCAGTGAATCGGAAAAGTCGAGGAGATTGATTTGTGATAAAAAAAATTTCATAGCTCATCACCGATGTCGTTCTCGTCCGAAAGCCTTCGGAAATCCTGATTAGAGGAAAATAATTAGGAAATGATATGTTATTTGCTGGACCCGGTGATATTGCGCTATGGCTACCAACGAGCTAAACGAGGGTACTGAGCATATTTCTGCAGACAATGTCCGCGAATTTTGTTCTATTGATACGATCGAGACGTCGACGCTGAATCGTGAATTTTGGCCATGATCCAGTGGCACAAGGCGCCGTCGTCATATCGCGACTTTAACGCGTCTGATGCGTGATTCGAAAATATTATCTCGAAATGTAGCTGCATCCCGATTCGCGTGGATCGTCCGAAACCGGGTGATCGATGTCGAGGAGATCTTTCTTTTTGTCTTTTGGTTTTTTTTTTTTTTAATCAAATCGGTGCGTAGATTTCGAGCTCTCGAAATTGTAGAGAATTTTTTGACACCGTCGCCGTACGTACGTTGCTTCTCCGGGAGATTCGTGGGTTTTTCTGTATTTTTTTTTGTTTTTGTTTTGTTGTTTTTTGTCGTTTTGAAGTAATGAAATTATCGAAATGACGTTTACGAGGGTCCTCGTTAAATTTAATTCACAAACGTCGGGGGGTTTTACGACGTTGCTTTTGAGCGCAGCGCGGGCGCTAAGTTTCTGCAACGATCGAGAGCGTGTCATATAAGGTGGCAGGGAGGAGGGAGGACTAAAGAAATTCTCTGAATTTCTGAATCAGGCTTCTTTGCAGCTGGCTATAAATGTTCTCCTTATATTCTAGAGATCGGGAGAAGCCGCTCGGCTTTTATTTTCAATTTATTTTTCTTGACGCCTCCTTCGGAGACGACAGCTTCATTTCTCGTCTGCCCGGTTGTCTGCTGCCTCTCCTCTTTCTCCTTCTTCTCTTCTTCTTCTTATTCGTTTTTCTTTTTTTCGTCGCATTTCGTATTTACTTTTGCTTTCGCTTTCGCTTATGCTTCAGATTTCTTTCAGCTCCGGTGATCCCATAGCGAAGATATCCAACGTCTCCTGCACATCTAAATTTAAATCTCGTGCCAAAATTGGGCAACGTAATTTCCACGGATTGAATAAAGTCGAATTCGAAAGTTCGAGAGAATTTTTACAAAGTATCTATACTCCTCAACGAATCTCTAGGCTTGGTCGTCGATACATCAAAATCCTCAAAACTTCACCGCGATTTTTACATACGAATCAAGTACTCGAGTCCTTCCAATTTCAGCCTAGTTATTATAAGAAAATTGAAATCCCGATCGGTGCACCTGGCCACGGTTCTCTTGAATCTCTGGGCCCATGAAATGCTAAGAATATCATCGCCAACATTGCCGGGAATTAAGCTGGATATACGCTGTCAGTTTTTCTTTTTATTTTTTGCTTCATTTTTTATTTTTCCTTCCAATTTCCGATGAAACTCTTCTGATTATTTTATTTTTGATTCTTCATTTTTTTATTTTTTTTTGTTTTCTCTATAGTCAGGGTTAACGAACTACGTTTAATCGCATATTCTGCATTCTCCAAATTGCGGAGTTCCCTACGGCATATCCATATAGCTACATAGTTAATCAATTAAACGACCCAATTTAATCAATTATACCCTCAATTCCAATTTTAGTAGACCAAATGTGATAAATTCCTATGGGCGTTTAACAGTTAACAATTAATTACGTTGAAACTCCCCCCCCCCCCCCCCCAAAAAAAAAAAAACTCTTCGAGAAACTCTTCGCGGTGTAGAAATTGAAATAGTTACAAACGCCACGTTTATATAGTTCTTGTTTTTTTTTCACTTCAGTTCTCCTTTTGTCCTCGTTGACCTCTTACCTCGTTATACTCGAAGACAGATGTTCTTTAGCTCTTTACTTTTTGCTCCTTACATCCCACAAATCTCGCTCATATATATATATATATATACCTACATAGAATAACATCTTGCTTAGCGAACCGCGATCCTCAACTGCAATTTTACGTGACGCTACCATAACTTGACCAACAGAGTATTAAATTGCTGGACCGAGTAGTTTTCGTGATTTGTTAAAAAAAAAAAAAATCGGTCGGATGGCTGAACGCGGAGTACGTCTGAAAATATGATCCCCCCCCCCCACGTACCCCCTTTTTTCGCCCTTGTTTTTTACGAAAAGTTCAGCAAACTCGATTAACCACTCTCGATGATATCAATTATAAGGTTCGCCCTTAATTACTATAGATCCTTCGTATTTCCGGATCATTTATGATGTTTTTTAATACTATAATTAAGGTGGGTCTCTCGAGACATCACGTATTTGTGAATATATTTTTCCGAATAATTTAGATAAAAGGAAGAAGAAAAAAAAGATCGCTTTTGGCAATTCATTCCATACATTTTGTTCAGAGCTGCAGCACAGAACGCAGAACTAGAGTAATGAATTTATTTAACGATTGATTTGTCAATGCTTATGTTCTAATCTGGTGTTTTGCTAAGAACAGGTTTCCCTTATCCCACGCAACGAACGTATTAATTAACTCGAAAGTTAGTCAATCGAGAAACATAAGAATCGATCGGTTCCCTGGCGCGAGGCTTCCTCGGCCGTTTGTAAGGCAGCTAAGCAGACCGAAGGTAAAACTTGCTTGTGGATAACTAGGAGGAAAAGCATTGGGTTTCGATAATTTCACGTTGATCGATTCCTTGTACAGTTTATCGCGGAAGACTTTACCACCCCCCTCGCTGCCTGGTATGATCGGGTGAAATTTAATGCATCGAGAAATAATTCGGTTAGAATATCCCATCGGGATATTTTTTGCCTGATTAATATTCTGATTACCGTATTGCACGATAGGAAGGGGTGGGGAAAAGAGTACAAAATTGATCTGTACCAATATAAGGGAATAGAATTTTTATCTCCCTTTTTTTTTTTTTTCTCCTTTAGATGGGGAGAGGAAAAAGGGAGGAAACCGCGACAACCCGGCGACGCGGCGAGCCGGCGTCTCGAGACGCGAAGGGAAAAGCAGACTCGGCTCTAGTCGCGAAGTTCGGTGGTACCCAGATAAAGGAGATGAGGAGATAAAAAGATGGGAAGATGAAGAGATTGGTGGATCTCCCCAGCATCTCCAATCGCGTCACTCGCGTCCGTCGACCGTGAGCTGGTGGTGCTGGACCGAGGCGAGTGCCGGACGCGAAACAGAAATACTCGACAACGCTTGCGGCCTATTTCGGTGTCTCACGTTCCTCCCCTTGGCACCCGCGACTATTTCTCTCCCTCTTCTCTATTTTCTCCTCTCTCTTTTTTCTCGGTTACTCTCCCTTTGATTTTGGTATATTTTTTTTTCAGTTTTTTTTTGGTTTTTTTTTTTGCAAACGTTTCGCGAACGGGATAACGTTCGACAGCTACAGCTAGGGGATGCAGGTCGCGGAAAAAATATGGCGTTAAAAAGTATAAGTCGTTGGATTCGAGAGGGAATAAAGTTTTGGGAAAGAAAGAAAGAAAAAACCGCGATCTGCACGTTCGCGACGTCCCGGCGCGCGGCGTCGACGAGACGCGCGTGACACACACTAGACGACACGCGACACTTTGCCGCCTCGCCTCTACCGCTGCTGCTGCTGCTGCTACCGCCGAATGCTGACGATGCTCGTGCTGATGCAGAGTCAGTCTCGCGGCGTTATTTCTGTTAGGAAATTAAAAATAAACGTAGACACGACGATCGTTCGATGCGTCTGATCTCGAAGGACAGATTGAGGTGAGAATCACTTTAAATCCGTAACTACTAGGAACGACGAGCGAGAGGCGGATAATTCGCGGTTGACTTACGTTGGAGCGCTGAGAAAGTAGCTGACAAAGAACGATTTCATGCGTAAAAAAAAAATCCAAAAAATTTTTACCAAAGATCGTCACCGAAATCTGCGGATGGATCCTGAAATTTTCGTGAAAAACTCAAAACTAATTGTATAACAATTATCGTCTGTCTCGTTACACCGTAGAGCAGATAAGGGGGTGTATGGGAATGGATAGGAAAGTCAGATAAATTTAAACTCGATCGGTTATGGGCGATAAAGTGGAAAATTAAAATTAGGGGGGGGCCTATTAATATTACGGGGGAAATGGAAATGGACGCGTGTGGCTTCGCCTGGTTGAAACGAAACTTTTTTGTTCGCCGCTGCTGTTTCTGCCCATAAACATGTACATACATCGAAGATATTTTATCCGAAGGATCGGCTATCGAGTATCGACCGAGTAATTGGTAGATACGGAAACCCGAGGCTCGTATTTCCTTGGCGTATATAATATGTATATCGTAATATTTTTACGCCCTCGTTCCTCAAGTTGCATGAGTGGCTGTTTCCAAAAACTTCATACGGATAATCAATTTACTAGCAGGTCCCAAGGTCGAGTTAACCGAATTTGAATAGATTAATTAAATCAAAATCCGAACGTCCGAACTAATTTCGCAAGACCTATCTAATATGAGAAATCAGAATTGGATAAACCGACGGTGACAACGCAGATGTCGAGTCTGACTGACTTACGATGTTAAATGTTAATTATAGAACTGTTGGACTCTAACCAATCCTGACCTGACTTACAACCTTTTCTTTAACTAAATTTTCGTCCCACCTTCATGTGAAACGAAGGATAAATTTATGCGAACATATGATAATTAATTTCTCTTTCTATACGGAGGATGTGCAGGGGAAATAAGTTTAAGGTGTGAACTGGGAAAGGATGAGATGTAAGTAACCATCCACGATCGGTAGAAGTACATGGAACAGAGAGGAACGGGCCGGCGTACGGCCTTCAGGGGTTCGTCGAGACCCTGTTGGCCGTTGGTGGGGGGTCGAGGGTGATTGGGGCCGATCGATGAACCTCCGACCCTCCGCCCGCTCCCCCGATCCGGCCGCTCCTCTTTCCCTCTTTCCCTCTTTTCCTCTTTCCCATCTTTCTTATTACGACGCCCCTGCGCCCATCCAGACCTACGTATGTTCCTACTTACACCCTCAGGTATCCCTAGCCTTCTCCACCTTATTTTAAATGCACGTAAAACAACGTCTAGCTCCTAGTAAATTCACATCACTTGACGCATTACGTATATTTCTTCCTTACTTTATTACACCTCCACGCTTTACGCCATCTAACCTGAGTAGATTGGGCTATGTAAATTTACTTTGGATGGGGTGAAAAGGAAAAAGCTCATGGACTTAAAAGTCCAACGCCAAAGTCAACGCCCTACGCGTACAGGAGGTAAATTCTTAGCTTTTGCCTATCGGCAAAACAATCAATCGATCTATCCCTCGTGATAAAAGATCGTAAAAGAAATTCGCATATCGTAAGTATTTTGTTAAATTAATAACGATGAAGGGTATAAAGTAAAGTAGAGGATCGTAAATCGTAGGTTTTACCAGTCGACGGATTGGTGAACACCGAATCGATTGGAAACTCGCATATCTATGCTTACAATTTACATCTATCCGCCATCCCGTATCTATGAAGAATCTATTCCAGCGACTATTGGCAGTAGATCAGTAGGTGTGTTCCGTTCGTTTCAATCTCTTTGAAACGTTAAATAATAAGTATAGTTTACATATTCATGCGCAGAGTAAATTTCAGAGATAAACGACAGACAGGCGGATATGGCATACTCGGTAAAGTGCGTCATCCTTGGAATTAGACGTTGGTCTATTAGAAATAATGATAGAATCCGTTCGTTTGTTCGTTCCTTCGTTTCCGATAGCTGAATTTTTATCATTTATTCATTACGCGTCTGACGGTTCGAGCTATACCTAGTGGCCTGGAAGAGAAAGACAAACACACAAAAGGGAAGAAAAAGACGAACAAAAATAATTTGCAAATCAGTATAAAAAAGATCTCGCTAACCGTTCGTGTATCAAAAACAAATTCACCAGGAACAGGAACAGTAACAGTAACGGCGACTGCTTTCTCGCTCTCTTTCACTATGTGACGTAGAGGATTGTAGTTCGTTTAAACGTTCCAAGATAGATAGCAAAGCGAGTGGAATGAAGCGGCGAGCACATGGCCAGCCGGCGCAGTGCGGGATGGTTGTATGGCTTGGCACATAGGCACCACGAAGCCACTGTCCGTGACAGCAGCTGTCACCCTACTGCCTCTACACAACGATTCCTATCGTACCTGTAATCGTACGCCCTTCTATTCCTCAGCGATTCGACACTCTATTTTATACGTACACATGATAATCGGCACAAGTGCTACACCGTAGTATCGATAATACGCATGCGGTACCAGGTCCGGCCCTATTTCCTTTTTTCATATCACTTCAGAATTTTTGGTAACGTACAAGATTCTGACCAGGAGATATAGATCGATGGAAATGACGAAGAACGCGGATTGCCCTTTATCGATCTAAGAAACTCGCGGGAATTTGCAGAATGACGACGAGAAAAAAATCCCTCTTTCTTTCCTTCCGATTCCTACGTCACGGTTTCTGCATCTTTTTTTTTAGCAAGGGTGCTTTTGCCCGGCCCATTCGAACGAACGTATCGAACGATCGCAACGATTTAGGGTATAGCGCATCGTCATCGTTGGTTGGGATTGAAATCGTACAAGAATACTGCAGCATGTTTTTCCAGATTCTATTCCGATGTGCAGCACCCGCGTTGGAACGACCCCAATAGGTTGGAGAGATAGATTATTAGAGAGAAATCCGGGAATCTAGGATTATAGTTGGGGTCGTAGTACCGTGGGAATTAAGCAGGGTGTTTATTTTACTTTCTTTTTTCTTTTTTTTTTTTCCAGGTAGCGTTCCCCGATTCCCCGATGTTGTTGGCCCCGTGAGGCTATGACACCATAAGCCAGTGCGTAGACCTACGTGTAAACTAGCGCGTGTTCCATACGTTCGCGTTGTTGCTCATCGTATGACGAGCGATGGTACGAATATCGTCAGTCTGCATTTACCGGGGTGAAACAGGCGCAGCTAGCAGCGGCGCACATGCCGTTCCAAACCCCCTGCCGCCCTTTTCTTCCTTCCCATGTTTCCCTTTGCCCCATAACGTCCTTTATTTCCCCCCGTAGTCACTGCCATCCCCCGTACAGGCCCTTCGGGGCTAATATCTTACAGAATTGAGAAGCACATTCGCTACGCGAAAAAACACGCGTTTCTTCTTACCGATGAAATCTTAACGTTGGATAATAAACGAGAAGGAATATCGTAGGCATGTGCTTTTGGAGTTCGATATTCGAATTGCGTAATATTTAGTGAGAGAATAATTAGCCAGGTCGAGTGAGGCGGTGAAGTTGCTGCACGTTGAACGCGAACGTCAGGTACTATTCCTATGTTAGAAAATTTACAGTAACCTGGCCAAGTCTTGTTCAGTTTTGCGGTTAATTAAATTCACGGTGAGTCGGAATTGATCGATAGATTTCTCATTCTTTATAGATCGGGGGGGGGGGGGGGGGGGGGGGGGGTAGGAGTAAATTCGCGTTCGCTGAGTCACGAAGAAAACGATGGAAAGATATCGTACATAGATTTTATAGACGGATATAAACGACGATCACGATGACCTTGTTGAATATTTCTCCTCAACAGCGCTCTCAAACTCGACAAATATTCCAACGGACTTGCTCTCTTTACCAACCCCCCGATTCCCCGACACAAAAATCAAGGCAATCGGAATGATGAAAATGGCTCGTAGCGAGCAGTTAATTATTATTTTTACCTGGATGCGTGGCGAGTATAGAAACGGCTGCAACGGCGATTGCGAAGAATACAGCTAGCGACGGATGTCGTCTTCTTTTGGCGATCGAGTCAACGAATGTCGCCGAAGTTGTTTTTTTGTCACGAAGTGCTCGAGGTCTCTGTACGTTCACTTGATCTCGATTTTCATATCGCCACTCCCTACCACTTCCACATTCTCCCCTGACTAATCCTAATGCTAATCCGGTAGCCCGGAAAAATTTATTCGAATGATTTGACTCCCTTTCCCCTCTTGGCCATGGTGAAGGAGGATCTGGAACCGCAGCGAGTGTTTCCAGCTCGTTCTTGTTATTCCCGAGGTTACATGGGAACCCCGTGGATCGAATTTTGCCGGCCCAAATACCATAGCTGAGCGGTGATCTATGACGTCGCTTTTGATGATCTCTGGGGTTATCGAAGCGACGGCGACGTCGGTAACGGGAGCCACGTTTGAGGTCCAGGCGTCGGGTTCGGGCCCGGGCATGGGGCCCGTTCATGGCCTGGGGCTCGGCCAGCGTGGGCTGCTCCTCAGGTCAGCGTCTTCGGTCAACACCACCTGTCTCGTCTATTCCCAATACCGACGGTGACCACCGCTGCTGCCGCATCACAATCACACACCCAGAAACGCCGGTCACTCTTCTGCTCCAGCTCCCTTATTGTCTTTCCAATCCGCTGCTGCCGTTGGCTCCGGCCACCCCGCGATTATATTCCGCAGGATTTTACTTTCCACCTTACTTTTACACCGCGAGTATTTAAAGACAGTTACTTAATCATTTCTAGTTATACGCGTATGCCTATAATTTTCGTGAGCAATTTAGAAATACGCTCCTCTCGTTCGTTACGTGGTTGAACGTGAACGTATCGCGACACTGTTGTGTTGTGTAACCTTGATTGAAACCGTCCAAGGGTCTATAAACGTCTGAACGACACACCAAAAAATTTTTATTTTTACACACAATCCCGACACTTGACTACTTGAAATATTTAGAACATTTTTTTTTCAGTTACCATCCTACTCCAGGCAAATAACTTTCCTCGACTACTTATTACTTGCAGCACTTCGCGGTAATATACCCCGTTATTAATTATTATATACGCCCTTAAATTTTCGCTTCCAAATTTTTACTTTTATTTCTTTTTTTCTCTTCCTTCCTTTTCTTTTTTATAATTTATATCATCTGATAACACAGCATCACTTAACGCTATAGAAACTTCGGATACGAGAATACGTTTTATTATAATTCTCAGTAATAACCTCCTAGATTATAATTATCTTCGGCAAATTTCCCACGTTGTCAATTTATTATTAATTTTTCTTCTTCTTTCTCCATTTACTCAAGTGCTAAACGCCCCATCAAATTTTTTCACTTTCTCCTTCTCTTCTCAAACTTTATGTTATTTGAAATTCCCCACTATTTTTTGTTAATTTATTATCGTTTTGTTTTAATTCTAAATTTTTCTTTTTCTTTTTGTTTCTAACAATATCACTCTCACACCGTACACAACAGATATTTGGTAGATTTTTCTATTCCGTTCAGAGACGGTTTCGGGTACAAATATATCCGAATTTTGATATAATAGTTTTAATTTAATAAATTACTAATCAAAATTACATTTTTTTGTTTTCATTTTCTTTTAAATACCTTTTATATGTTTTTTCATTAAATTAATTTATCTTTCGTTTTCTCTTTCTTTATATTTTTTAAATAATTTATTTTATTAATCCTTCGCTTTTTTTCTTTTTTTTTAAATTTGAATATTCTTTTATTTATTCTTATTAAATACTGAATCGTTATCACCAATGGTTGCCCTCTCCTTTAAATTTTTCTTTCAGACTGCTTCTCACCTTTGTAACTTT
The DNA here is from genome assembly GCA_963932425.1 of Athalia cordata. Classification (NCBI taxonomy): domain Eukaryota; kingdom Metazoa; phylum Arthropoda; class Insecta; order Hymenoptera; family Athaliidae; genus Athalia; species Athalia cordata. The sequence continues at coordinate 8,653,989 of OZ010627.1, forward strand.
TTTTTTTTCAATTATTTTTAATTTGAAAAAAAAAAAAAAAAAACTTATTTTTCTCCTCTACTCAATACTGATTCAGTACGTATATATGAACATTTAAGCATACACGTAATCAACGATGATATTAATATTAATGAAATAGTAATAATAATAATAATGACAATGGTCGCGGTATTAGTAGTAGTGGTGGTGGTATCGATAGTATTTTTGTAGTTGCAGGGTTGCTAGTAGTGGTAACAAATGATAATATTAATGATCGAAATGACGATAGTAATTATTAAGTCGTCTGTTAATTTTACGATGACAATGATTATTTTTATTATATATCAAATAAATTTCCACCAAGTTATCCATCATATCGTATTATATGTATAGTGTGTATATTAATTCCTCGTTTGATTATAAAAAATTCGATGGATATTATTTTATTTATTTATTTATTTATTTATTATTATCATTATTATTATTATTGTTCTCGACGACGATGATGATGTTGTTGTTTATTATTATTATTATTATTATTAGCGACCTCGTAGATTTAATAATAATAATAATACGATGTAATGGTCCTTCATCTGCGGTAGTAAAACTTGAAATGATCGTATAACCCCCGTGTGGATCTCACTCTCCACCCCCTTTTTTTTTCTCTCCCTCCCGGCGCCGAATCATAACCGTCTGTGTTTAATCATCGACGATATCCCGTCCGATAAATAGCCGAAAAACCATGTGGGGGGGGGCAGGGGGCAGGGGGGTAGGGGGAAGAAGAGGTTGGGAAAGACGATTGAAAATTAAAAAAATAGGAAGGCGAAGGAAACACGTTGTATAATAATGGTCCAGGTAAAAATGTGTATTGGATATATATGTGGGCGCGATATGGTTAGCGATTAGCAACTATGCAATCCGATTCTCTATGCAGGCGTTATCAGCCGGCAGATATCATAGTCTTCTGATCCCAAAGAAATTGTTGTTAATTTTTTTTTTGTTTTTTGTTTTATACGATAAAAATATCGTTCATGTACGTTATACAGGAGATGATGTGTAGATACGCACGCGTTTATATATATATGTATACATATATATGGTTTGAATTTAATGAATTATATTTTTTTTATATTGTTGCACGCGATTTTTTTTGCTTAATGGTATACGTATGTAATAAGATTTGTATATATATGTAATACATATATGTGATTTATCGTGATTTATATTGTATACATATCACATGTATAATCCCATATATATAATAGGTAATGTGTCGAATTAATATACGCATTAATGTATATGTAATATACGATTGACCGAATAAAAATTATTTAATAAAAGTTCGTGGTATAATGCAGCGGATTTTTGTTTAAAAAAATTTGAATTATTTATTAAACTTATTTAAATATATATAATGATTTATCTATTTTTTGTTTAACTTTTGATGTTTGTGTTGTAGTTTTGGTTGTATTTTGGTAATATTTTTTTGTTCGTTTCTTTCTGTTTTTTGGTATTTAAGTCGAAAGGCAAAGGGGTGTTCCTGATCCCGGAGCGGCGGTAACCAGCCCGTAACTTGCATGGGCTGTTTGTTAGGGAGCTCATCGGAGACTGGCTGGCTGTCGACTCAGAACTCGCAGGTTCGCCAGCCAAAGTCGTCGTCGTCGTTATTTGTGTGTATCCCTGTGCCTCTCGGCTCTGTGGTGCGCATGTTACGTGTACCTGCGTATTTATGGTACGTGTGCGCGGCTTTTCCATCCCTGTATGTGTGCTGTTTTCTACGTGTTGTATTAATGTTCGGTAGGCATACCCAGCGTATACGTATAGTAGAAAATCTTTTATTTGTATCGGGTCGGTTTTATACGTGCGTGAAAATTTTCATCGCGCGCGTGTGCAGCCCCCCAAAGGCTTTCCATAGGTGTGTACGGTGCACGTACGTGTTGCGTGTACGTCTACGTATATATTCCACATCCGCGTGTGTTGAATTTTTCTTTTACATGTGCGGGAGAAAAGCTGTGTGTAGGTGGTGTTGGAAGAAGGCTCTCGTACGCGCAGCCGAGAACGCGCCGACCAACGACGACCGCGACTACGACCACGACTACGACTACGACGGTTACGACTACGACGTCGACGACGCCGACGATCGCGACGATGTCCCCGATGACGACGCCTGCACGCCGCCACGACCGTGGAGGAGACTCGAGCAATCGATGCTCACCGTCTCACACTGAGAACGAACGAAGAATTTTAAATCTCACGGCGAGCCACTCGATCGGATGAACGAAAAAATTGAAAAATATTCATCAATTGATAAGACGATGTACGTTAAGTTGACAATCTTTTCTTTTCTTTCTTATTTTCTCTCTCTAATGGGGAGAATCATCGCGTGTTGGGAGCGGAATGAGAGCGAAAAGAGAACGACACCTGCGGCTGCGAGTATATAACATTTTGGAGCAGCAGTTGCACCGGCATGTGCCGATCGCTAAATTTTACAGGCTGTTGTGTTCCAGATCTCGTTACAGTCATCAGGTGCATATAAACCTACCTCTTGACCAGGGAGCTATGCGGATGACAAGAAGACGTTTCGAAGATGCGAATTTAGAGGGTAAACCTGAGAAGGCTGGAACTTCCTCAGAACGGGGAAAAATCTTATCGTGTCCAAGCTATTGTAGCTTCGAATCCAGATCTGATCAGTCGACACATACCGACGTTGATATTCCGATTGAGAAAACGAAAATTCGGAATCGAGTGAAAAATTCACGTGTAAAAAGGATGAAGATCTTCGGAACGCAAGTGAAAATGAGCTGCTTGGGCAACCTCAAAGTCGTGCTTGAAGTACAAAAATTCGGAAGAACTTCAACTTCTCATTTTTTAAGCAGCAACGATTAGCTGCATCAGCGCGTCCGAAGAGCGAAAAAGATTTCTGAGCCTGCAGTAGCGCAAAATGTTAAATAAATATATGTACAAGAATATCAGAGGAAGAAAAAGAAAGTAGAAGACTACCGGGTGATATTATAATGTAACCCGAAAGCCCGAAGAATGGTATAAATGGGGAATACTTATATATGGGGTTGTGTGCGTCGCGCAGGAGGTAAGCGTGCTACTACCTTTGGAAACGATCGGCACTAAAGTTGGTTTTTCTGCACCTGGGCTTCTGGTAAACTTCGTGTGGGCGCCAGGTGGTTTCACGCATGCATAGAGTACGTTTTCCCTTATATTCCGCAGCGAAAGATAGATCAATTGATACATCCTACAACAGACCCGTTTCTCACCGTATTATACCGCGTCGTTCGCTTCAAACATTAAAATAAAAATAAGATGGTATAATTATAATGCACCAGACAGATCCAGACGGACTGCAGATGCTGCACTTCATTGTTCACACCTATATCTTACATGCCCACCTTGTATAATTTTTTAAATAATTTTCATATCCGTTAAAATTCCATTCTCCGCATATCTGTACCTCTTATCGTATATGTCGAGTATTATAATTCTAAGACGATGACGTTCTTCTTCTCGAGTTGTATCACGTGATACGTTAAGTTTCATTGAATTCTACTTCCGGCCTCCATGTCATTCCGATCTTGACTAATTAAATAAAATTATTAGAAATATAATGCGTACGGAATGTCTGGTTTGAAATCACTTATGGGAAAATATATATGTGTAAAAGTTATATCAGTTCGCGGGGGTGTATGGGAGTTGGGTTTAGATTTTAGGGAGTAGCTGGCTGGTTGGTTTTGTTATCTGTTATATTATCCTTAGTATAGCTGCTATGCCGAGAAGAACGCGCGTTCGTATTAGGAGTATTCGAGATCTGGCAGACCGCGGTGCAGATTCCTCACAAATATCTATAGCTATATAAACCTTAAGAGGAATATCCAACGGATAAAAGGAAACTATTCCAATATCTAGCCACAATTAATTACACCAAGATTAATTTATTGAAGTAGATTAAATTTTGAACGCGAACCAGCCAGCCGCCGCTACGCTCATATAGACACCAGCTATAACATGGGAATTTATTAGGGACTATAGAGAGCGTGCCTTTCGGATTCCAACTAATTGTCCAGATATTAAACCTCTGCACAGAAATTATACCGGGGAAGATTTAGCGAGCGAGATATTTTATTGACTGATTAAATTATGCGGTATTCAAATACCCATAATTCTTCCATTTTTTTCCGCCCATTTTTCCATTTTCCATTTTATTTTGCAACCGAGGATAAAAAATTTCCCGATATAATCATTTATGTAATAATACAAGTACGAAAAATTGTCGGTAAAAAAATGATGAAAAAACAAAAAACCAGAAGAATAGAAGAATAAAAAATAATTAAAGATCGAAACGAAGAAGTCGGTTAATTTTGGTGGCGGAGAAAAGTACGAAGCCGGATCGTATAAGAATTGGAGGAATAAAACCGTACGAACTATAAGCGCGCGCTAGGCGATGTCTGATTATATGGTCGAAATAAAGAACGTTATTGTAGGTACCTAATGTATATGCGGAATGGTATGGAAGTTAAAAGAAACGTAGGAGGAGCTATTGTACGGGCAATTATTATGCAGCGGTGCTTTTATATATTTCCAAGAAAAAAAATGCACGCCCGAAACATCCCCCTTCGATGTTCAAACGCCCCTGTACTCATCACTGCGGTCGGCTATACGTGAGCTTTTTTTCCCTACAATACCGGCGTCATTATCATCCCCCTAGGGCTAATAGTAAAAGTAAAAACGCACATGGATATGGAGAGAAAGAAAATGAATGAGTCTTTAATAAATTCTTTCCAAGGTAAAATAAACAGCGCGCGTGCTTTGGTATGTATTCGCAATAATTGCGCGGCGTCTATTTTTCGCAGCAAATAAAGATAAGGTATGTGCTAATAATATATGTCGTCCAAATATGTCAAGAATAGAAAATCTAATGCCAAGGTAGGAGGAGGTGGTGAGGTAGTTATTACACACGAGTCTGTCTGCGGTATTTTTTCGCTGGTGCAAAGAAATACAGAAGCGTCATATAGAAAGCGGAGAGACGGCTACCTACCCCTAATGCACCTCTGTCACGAAATACCTCCGTTTCCCAGTAGGATATACAATTCATTCGAGCTCACACGTGTCTGTAAATCGTATCATAAAATGTCGATATCGCCCAGTCCTGGCCAGTCTAGTAGGTACTAGAGAACTTTAATTCCTGTTATTATCACGCCAGCAGCTCATAGAGTCAGCCGCAATATCGCATATGGAGCTAAAGCCATACTAACGGACAAGACTAGACTTTATATTAAAACATGCATTATGCATGCAAACATTACATAAGGTACACGTATATTCACTTCCGGAATCCCCGCGAATTTCCGGTTCGTAATGCAAACGGTGTAAAGGAAAAAGAAAAAAAATTATCGGTAATAATTAGCAGCTTTTTCTGTAGCCTGGGGTAGTTTTTTTTCTTCGAAATTTTATATTTATCACTCACTTAACTTTTCAGGTGCGAGAAATCGTCTTTTTCCTTATGGGGGCATACTGCAGGTTTTTCAACTGCAAAAGTTTGAAGAAAAAAATTTACAATTTTTCAATCTCACCTTGCATCGATTGAGGAGCAGATGAAATGATCGGCAGATATGTATGTAAGGACATCTTCTGACGATGAGAAGAAAAAAGAAATAATAAATATCTAAGCGATGATAATAATGTACGAAAATATAATATAGAATAGGAAAAAGATTACCAGCCAATTAGGAGGGTTAATGGATATTATTAGAAGTAAAATAAACGTAAATCTGTTTTCAGATAATTCTGCAGCCCTTCAAAGTCCCAGGTGTTGTATAATTCAGAATGAAAAGGTGAAAACTTAATAGCGATGCTGTCGTTACTTAGTCAAACAATCGCTGCAGTCATTTTCATTTCACCCCCGGTACTTACATCAACAGCAGCAGCAGAAGCAGAAGCAGCAGTTTCGCATTCGAAGTCACGAGTGCCGAGTGCTTCGGGGTATTGTTTGCTAAGTTTGCTTTTCTCCATCTATACCGTTTCTACCGTTACGAAATATTTGTTACGTTTAATTGCAGGCAAACACTGCAGTTTCAGATGCTAACGTCCCATCTGCATCTGCTTGACAGACTTCAAGCAACATAAATATAGTAATAGTTTTCGTTAGTAAATTGATCGGGAGTTTTGACGGGAATAATATCGTGAAATAAAAATCAAATTCAAATATTATTTCATTCACCGATAAATCAATGAAGATAATTCGATGATTATCGATCCCATGAACTTGTACTGCAGACTGACAAAAGTTTCAATTTCAATTTCGCTTTTAATTTTAATTTCACACCATCTGCAGGGTAAGAATTATATTTTTTCTCTTCTTCATAATTTTTATAATTTCATGAGATGAAAGAATAGTGTTGAAACGGCAACGCGATCGCCCACCTAAAATAAATCAAAGAAACTTCTCCATTATAGTTTAATATAAACGCGCAATTGATGTTATAAAACATTGGGCAAATGTTTATCAAACATTTTCGCGAAAGACATCTATTAATTCCGCGTTAACGTGTTATAGTTAGATCGAACACGAGATTCTTGGAAACCGAATGAATTACGGCTGAACTATATCTCAAAGTTATAAGCTATCCCCCCTCCCACCTCCTTTAATTCTATTTTCACGCATTAAAAAATACGAATCCACATCGCATGATCCGATGATCTTATCCCACCGTTCGGCACATGCGCAACGCATCATTTGATATCCTTCAAATTTTAATTAAAACTATTCAAATAAATATTCACAGCTCGAGGAGAAGTAGAATTAGTTCTTACGTGCTATATAATAATGGTCGAGTTCATGAATCAGCCAAATGTAGTTAATTTTCGACGTTGCATCGGTGGGATAAAGACATCGTAAAATAATTATTATTATCATTATTGTTGTTGTTTTTTGTACATGTCGTATACGTACCGAGGGTATAGGTGAATTAGTTTCTGGTTTCGGATATAATATACTGCAGACATTTACCCGGGCATGACAGCCACGCACTTTATCTAATGGATCATTGAACTTTTATGACGCAACGAAACGCAACCATTTCGTAGAGCTTAGCTATACTTATGTTAAATCCGGGAATCAATATCTGTCTGCGTTATGTAATCTTTCCTGAACCTGGTGCCCGCTGAGATTTTCTTTTTTCTAATAAAGTTTGTTAAACATGGACTAATAATTCCTTGTGATATCTGCGCACCGGCTCCCAATGTTGTTGAGAACAGATTTGAATCTGCTTAATTCCATTTTTCATATTTCTGTAAATACAATTGAGGATGAGGTTGATTAGCGTGAGATTTAGCGCAGAATTCATCCAGCATCTCTCGCGAATTTTTGTTGGCAGTTCGAATATTGTGCAGCTACTCGCGTAAAAGATGGAAGGAAAGTACCTAATATTGTCTTGGGAGCTTACAGACGGTGAACAATATTTTGGCACCCTGCACCCTCGAAACCCTAATGGTCCGATGGGGGCCCTTAGGGGTCAACTTGTATTTTCTCAGACGTCCGTCCACCGTTGCTCAGCCGATAAATGACTCACTCCTTGTCCACGACGAGGGCTGCTGGTGGTGGCGATCGCAGTGCGTGTACGGGGAGCTGCTGCAGTTGCATTCATGAATTGCTTCATTCACCCCCTAGATAGAAAAGAGTAGATGAGGTGAGGGTAAAGTAGGAGGGAGCAAGAAAGTGCTAGGGAAATAAAGGATAGAGAGAAAGAGGCGGTCACTGCGCTTACAACCATGGAAAATCAATGAGTCGTAGTGGTAGTATTTCGTCTTTCTGGCGCCTCGTGGTCTGCATCGCGTGCAACTCGCGCCGTCGAGATAATGGAGAGAATTAAATTGTTTCTTTTTCTTTTTTTTTTTTATTTATTAATTTTTTTTTCTACGGAGGGTTGTGCTGGTCATAACGTAACGCAACTGTTGGGATCCAGTTTGGCTGTCGAAAACGTAATAACATATTTAGATCCGGAAAAAAAAAATGTTGTAAACGTAATACAACGATTTATTTCGTATACGAACGAGAAAAGAGATTTTAACGCGCGGTCGATCGTTCTTTGAATTTCTACTTAAAATTCTGCAAGACTCTGTAAAAATCACGGCATAGAACTAGCCCTTGAAGAATTGCAGATGTAGACGAAAAAATATTGTTTTGTAAAATTGTAGAGTGTGTAATATGTATGTACGAGTATACGTAGATATATACTAACGTTATACACGTAGGTACATTAGGTCGCAAGAGGGACGGGGCTCGGAAACGTGGAGAGTGAGATAAAGTACGGCGAGAGGATAAGAGGAATGAAGGAGAGGGAAGCTAGGGAAGTAGATGAGTTGGACGAAGAGGCGGAAGGTAGTGAAGATCAATACTCTCTAAACACTAGAGACAATATCAAACTTAGCTCTAGATTTTATACCTAGGCGTGTGTGATGAGGATGCGGTGATTATCGATACCGGTAATAATAATCAACGGTAATTCATAATTCATCGATCTTCGAACACCAATGAAATCAAAGTATCGACGTTATTTCGTGTATACAAACAATCAGTCTGTTTATTCAATACATTATTGACAATTATTGATGATTTAGAAATTTTTTCTAAAATACTCGCAAATATAAATTTAAAATCGATCTGAGGTAATCGCAATTTGTCACACGTGATTTTCTAATATTTCACATTGTCACTCTTTTCTGCCACGCGAAAAACCCTTGCACCTCACGCCTACCTATATTTTAAGTTCGAAAAAAACATAAACTTATACCTAGTTAAGTGAATGTAAATATAAATATATGCATAAGTAGTATCGTTGGTCAATAACGAGCAACGATTATTGGCTACTGATCATTGTTGTGCTTATAGCGCGCTCTCAATTTTTTGCTCCTCTTAAAAATAATTCGAAGTATGGAGCTTCCAGGTCGAGTCTGGAGTTACGTAAGAAACGACGTAACGGTGCATTGAAACCCTTGGATAGAAACTTATGTTATTCATAAATATAAAATCATTCGAAGAAATCTGCTACCTCGGCCAGTTCACGAACTCTCGCTTGTTCGTGAGCCCACCGATCTTCCGCTAGCCGTTCGCTGACCACCCATTTGTCGTGGTAGACTCGTTGACCGCAACCAGGACACTTTTTTCCTCCTATAAATTATGCATTTGATTTTTGTTGTTCGCGCAATGTCAACGCCGGATAAAGTACGTACCGTGAAACGGTGGAGTTTTCATGTAAGTGATGAGGCATTGCTGATGAAATAAATGACTGCAGTAGAGTCTTTCAACGTGCAAGTCTGAATTCACGTCTGTTACAGCATCTTGGGGATTGCACGGGAGACAGGGATCCCTACAGAGTTGACAATGCTCGTTCGGAAGCGTTTTCACAGCCCTAATCAGAAAAGTATTGCAGCTCGATGAGACATCCGAAGCCACGGGTTATGGCTCCATAATACGAAACACATAAGTATAAGACATACCTAACGAGAAAAGAGACAACTGTACAGAGAGAGGGCTTTGGCTTGAACGGCAGCTGATTAGGCAGCTTTTTCAACGGAGCTTCGACGCATCTTCTCCCCAGTTCTTTGCCTTGGCCCACCAAGTGACGAGTAAATACAGGGGGAAAGTTTGTGTCGATGTCTTCCAAGCTAGACGGAAATTAAGGACTGAATTACATAGAAGCTGACAGAGAGCCAAACTGAAGATCTGAATGTTTGAATGAAAAATAATTCCACAATATTCCATTATTATCTCTCACCTTACAGAAACATCGGGATAATTATCAGGAACTAATATTTTAGTTTTGAAATAGTATAACCCTTGACAGATCTTGAGATTAATTCTTGAATTTTTTTGTTTCAATTGCAGCTTGTCACATTCTCCCAACAATTTTTTAAGCGTTGCTATTTCATCGTAACAACAACATAGAGAATTTTCGTGAACAAAATTTCTAATAAACTTTAGAACCGGTAAAACCTGTAACATATTTTCACATGATGAATAATTTTCGAGATGAAGTGTTCAAACCAAATAGTAAAGTGATATTTGGATTACCTGAGCTTTCCCCAGAAGCTTCTTACACTCCTGTTCACAAACGTTCGTCAAGCCAGCGAGTAGATTATCTGACAATGTTTTGCTTTTCAATTCAATCAGCAGAGGTGTTTTTGGATAATCTTCAGGGAATTGAGCGCAAATAATGATCTTCTTAAATGCAGTTTTTCTATAAATGAATCGCCGTGACGATTATATTGAATACCGGTGATCAAAAAAAATTTGTTTAGCTGGTGTTTGTAAGCCCCTTACGTTATTTCCACCCTGACCATAGTTTTGACACAGGAAACAAGTCGGCTACCTTCGACCACATTGTGACAAAGTTTTGATAGCTCTTGTAATTCATCTTCAATAAATCCCATGGAAGTTAAAAACGTACTTTAGCCAGGTTCACAAATATGTTGATGACGTTGAGCTGTTCAAAGCATTATAAAAAGGCTGCTGTAAAAAGTAAAATGATTTTCATTCGTAAATCAGTCTATTAAACGATAGGAAACGGAATAAAATGTATTTTTTAATCACGTTCGTTCACGTGAGTTTTAGTTGCAAATTGTTCATAATATATAATAGTATGAAACGTAACCTTAAAGTAAATTGATTTTCTATATATCTTTTTATTTCGACGAGACGTTAAAGAAAAATTCTTACTTTCTGAAATCGTTTCAGCTCGTGTATTGGCAAATCTAGTAAAAGTCGTGTGCTGAAATACACACTAGGTTATCGTAATCTATACAAATACTTAGCTCTCCCTTTAAATACTGCGACCGCCATATATGACGTGCGTATGACAGAAGCTGCGGCGTACGCGGCGAACTTGAACTTCAAACATATCACCTTTGCACATTACTCGTGACGTCACTGATGGTTATGATCAAGTTTCAAAAGAACAAGCATCGCAATTTTTAAAATAGTTGATTTTATGATTGGCAATATACAAGTTCCACATGGATACAGTGTTTACTCATCCTATAACAGCAAGCTGCATGTTATAGGAAAAATTATACAAATAAGGCACAAAAATATACAAGCATCTTTCACTCTGTTTCACAAAAGAGTAACTTTTTGTAGAAGTTTCTCTCAATTGTTACGCTGCTTTAAGATTAATTCGCAGCGTTATAAGTTGTAGATTATGCACACACCCATACATAAAGCAATGTAACGAATCGCACGATATTTCTAGTTTTGTTCTTTTCTTAGTTTACGGGGCCGGGGCATTCAGGACTGGGTGAGAAATAGATTGGGATAGAACTTCAATGCCTCTATCGTATCATCTCTACAAGCTTTTCCGTGTCGCTCTGTAGCTATCAGTCTCTCCCGTGCCAACAAAATAGATATTCCCTCGGATTGTGCCAGTTCCTCAACCGTTATAGAACCTTTCTCCTCCAACTGAAGTAAAACGACATGTTAAGAGAGGAAATCGATTCCAGAATAATTCGAAACTCACCAATGCTTCTATGGCTTGAACAATGACTTCTTCATTGTGGGAAGCCAACTGAAGAACCATGGCACCACTATCAAAGGTCCTTAAAATCACAGGTAAATTGAGTGGCGCCAATTGCCGGCTAGCATTTAAGACATCTTCAGGAGACAGAAGCTCCAAACCTCTGGCTCTGTTTACTCTGCAGTAGACATCAGTTAGGGCCATTATACCACCAACCTCCTGAGAAAATTTATGGCTCAATATCATTCAAATATGGAGACAGCCTGAATTTGAAACAAGTTTCTGCTACAAACCCTCAAAGGTTCTTCCAAAATTTGCGCCAACTCTCTTGCCAACTGCCTAAAGTACTCATTATTGCTTTTATATGCATCTCTGGTAACTGGGTCATCAATACCTAAGCTCATCAAGTAGGATTTGAATCTCACTGTTTCATCTTCGGTGATATCACCTTGCTTATCCTATGAGCAAATTGAAATTCTTTAATAATCTGTAAATGCCCAATCTAAAATGTAAGTAAGCTTTATACCGACTCTTATCTTGCTAGAAATAGTCTTTGAAATCGCGACCATATCCTTGGCCATTTCCATGAGCTTGCGCAGGTCCTGAAAGGCCATGGATATACTCTCATCAGTAGCCTTTTGCTTTTCCTGCAAGCTTCGTTCGATACCGACAATACCTGTCCTTGTTTTAATAACTGGCAATTGAGGGGGTTGATTTGCTCCTATGTGAGCAGAACCGCCTGGTGAGTAGGAGATGGGGGTAGTGGTAGTAACTAGTTCCCAGGCTCTTTTAGTGACAGCGTCGGCAATGCACGAAATAAAATTAGGATCCATTCCTTCTTTGAACGACAGTTTTATGTAGTTATTAGTGCTGTGATTGATAGGCCCAGGCATTTTGTCTGCGAATTATCAAATAAGAAGAATTGACATCGCGAGGGAGTAGGCAAAATTCCATATGTTAGAGTGTATCGAAATGAATTACCAACAGCAGCTTCAGCCAGGTGTAAAATAATTTTTTTGCTTCTACCAAAAGAAAACGCCCCAGGACTTTCCTCCTCAAAGAATATTATGTACCTCAGAAATAATGAGAGACACGTAAGCCCTCGAGGAATGTCGCCAGGTCTTCCCCACAGAATTCTGTGATTTGTTAACACCAATTCACCACCCTCGAAAGACGTCTGTCAAATAATCATTCGCTCAAGTTACGAGAGAGCAAATTTTTTGGAGCTTAGATTATCAATAAACAATCCTCGTTACCTTCGAGTCTCCATCGTAAAGTTTTACAGCTTTTTCTCGCTTCAGAAATATCTCGTTTAACTGAAGCCGCGCCTCAGCGTATTCAAATCTATTCATTTCTACGGAAAAATTGTATAAATTTTACGGACTTCGGGTACTCTCGTCCGATGGTTTATGTTCAGCTGGGGCTTACTCAGGGTTAGGTTGAGCTGTTAAATTATTTGTTGGCTACAGCAAGTTCAACAACAATTAATGGAGGGAGCCACCATACGGTTGATAAACTTCAGAGAATCTCCCCTGTCTGATCTCACCCTGTCTGCCCCTATAAACGCAACAATGAATGCATCTCGAGTTTCGACCCTCGATAGACGCAACAATTCCAACAATGGTATGCGATCGGTAATTCAAAAATACTCGGAGTTGACCGCGCGTAATGAAGAATTTAGCTCCGGGGCAATTAGAAGATTTTTCCTGATTCTTATGTCTCAAGTGATGATCTAACAAATTCCTTAGATACATTTCAAGATGTATTAAGTCCCTGTATCGATATTACGACTAATTATATCTATAGTCTACATAATTAGGTTCTCTCATACGTCAGTCCTATGATTAGATCGTAATTGAGTTGCGTTTTACGTAACATGATTGTTGAAACAGAAAATAGGGAGATAAAACAGAAGAGAGAAGATCAGAAAGGAATATGATTGAAACAACTAACGAAATCCTGACATTACTTCGCATCCGAAAAGGAAAATCAAAGGAATTATAGCCCGCGGGCTTACTACTTCGCGTTTGCAAACTGATCCAGTATAATGAATTGATCCGAAACTTAGAGCATATATTAATCCGATATGATTCAACAGAGTAAATTCGTCGGTTGGGTGAAAAAGAGGTCGCGCGAAGGTGACGAGATAATTTCGTTGAAGAATCGGTATGAGGGTATATGATGTAGTATAATATAATATGTAACGCAGAGCTGAAATGACTAGTCGTTAAAACGGCTATCGCCCTTTCGCAACGTCCACGTAATTTTTGGCGGTGACGCATCACCAGCCGTAATATTATGTACGCGTGTATACCATCGCCGGTATACCTGGGTAGTGAGTATGGAAATGGACCTATAGTATTGCTCTTTGAATACGTATTATCGCAGTAACGAACTATTTGGTATTCACGGTTCAACATATTGCCTCGTATTTCAAACACGAATCTTCGCCTCAGCGTTATGATACATTTGAATTTTCGGAACTCGAAAATCTCGTAATTACGATCCTTACAATTTATTTATACGCATCAAGCGGCTGTTGTTGGACCTGAAAACTTCAATCTCCGCCAAAATTTAATTTTATGGTGCTCAACGCCAACGATTATTCCCTCACGTCCAAATTTTAACGCGCATCAGCAGACTTTAGAATTTGGAAAAATACAGTGCAATAATACCACTTATAAAGCCATAAGTTACGTCCACAAGGGAAAGTATGATAAGGTCCGTTCCTAGAAAATGTATCATCAGAATCTTATTCCGGATATTACACATATAGGTATAGATACACACATATGACGTAGAGTGAACTCTGCCCTTTCATACATGGCGAACTCTATATTATAATTAAACGACCTACCGGAAACGTTAATAAAATCAAACTTCGTTGCGTATCATAAACCATTAAGCAAGTAATAAATGACATCAACACACCCCCGCAATATATAATAAACGCTATGAAATTCAACGTCGGGTTCTACATTATCTACTTGTCGGGCGCCGCGACGCTCACGGATGCGGAACACGGCCCGTTGCTTTGCAACTAAAGCTTTTTAGTCAGCTGTCAGCAGCAGTAGAGTTTGGTCGCACGTTGTGTTTGGGTGAATCGAGCACATGGGCGCGAGTTTGGTTTTAATTACGTTCCACACACATACTCACAACGTCGGTGACTCGGTTGATGAGGAGTTTTGATTAATGTGAGGATTAGTATTGATAGGTGAGAATTTATTTTGATTGTGAATTGCTTATGTTGAGTGGACGATTAACGAGTAAGCGAGTTGCAGTGCCGTGCCATGTGTGAAGTTGTTGGTATAAATAAAACTCTTTGTTCTATAAGCAATTTTTAATTTAACGTAATGTGTGAAGTGCAAAAATCGTTGGACATATTTATGTACACATCTCTTTAGATCCGTTACTTTCACCCACATAATTTGCTCTATAAATTTGCGGGCAAATAGTGCAGTTATAGAAAAATTTTCGACACGTAGTAATCCCCCGGACCCCTCCGACCTGGTCTATTTGCATGTTCGCTTACCTGTATTCATTGATTATATTTTACTCCTTCATCGAAATGCGGGAATAATTTTTGCGCCAAGTACAACGATTGGCTGCATATTTTTACGAAATTAATTGTTCCATAGCGGCCTTTTATTGTTGCTATTCTTCAGCCCTGTAGAGCTATGATTTATCATTTGTATGAAACAATTAAAGAATATTTCATGAAGTATTTCTAGTTTTCAAGGTGTAAAAAATTCAATCATTATCTATCTTTCAGATATACGAATGCCTGCTGTCAACGAATGACTCAGAACAAATTCTACTTGTTCAAATGATAAGGAAAATAACAGAGAAATAGCAGGACACAATACATGAATAATATAAAACCAACGGTACCTCCTGACGTAATTTTACAATTCAACAAATCTGTGAATAACCAACAATAAGCTAGATTACATAACAGAGAGTCTAGTGAGTGAGGTATCAAACAACCGTGAACTGGCTGGCCTTCACCTGCTGAAGTCTGACGTTTTTTTTGCCTAATACATCACCGTCAATCTGGAACAATAATCTTAATGCTAATAAGTATTGTGGCTCATCTCAACACGTTTTCTAATGAGGAGTTTTCGATAACAACCAGCCTAAATGAGAGAAAACAACATGTCAAGAATAGTTGATGTTTCTTAACGCTGCTGATTTGTTCTGTAAAAATTAAATGCCTGAATAAAGGAGGCATTTCTTTACGTAACTCAATCTTGACAAAGACTTTGAGAAGATGACCGTCACCTATACAGCTGAGGTTGCTTCTTGCCGGGGATTTGGCTGCTTCCTCAAACTGTTGCTCAGGTAAGGATTGAGGTGGGAAAACATAGTCCGTGAAGTTATCAGTTTGCTATTCTGCTATTTCCCCTTACTGTAGAATACTAGGTATTTTTCTATGAGGCTTTGTTCCAGACATATAAATGTAGATAACTAGACTCTCACTAGCTCCTCCCACCTAGCCAGTATCCTCTCATGTTTCTTGATCTTGATTTCCAGTGATATGTGATATTGATGAAAATGAACTCATGTCTCAGTATTTTTAATAAACGATTGGAATCACTGAAGGAATAGTTATTCTGTGTAGAGCTTGACTGGAATCATGTTTCATCTATCAATCAAATACAATTATAGCAAATAAATGCTAACGTAAATCCAAAATAAACAGAAACTGTATTTTTTCCATTTTCAATTTTGATTACCAATCATAATGTCACTAATAAAAATGCAAAAGAAATAAACTTTACAATCATAAATTCGAATCCTATCTTGTACAAAACTCCCTCAATGATAAGATTTAACAGAGAAGCTCCCCACATTTCCTGACCACACAATCCTGCTGATACTAGAGAGATTTCCATGTGAGATAGAACAGTTGGATTGAGCAGAATACTTTTCATTTTTCTGCAATTCATTGTAAGTGGTTAATATACAATTTTAGCTACTCAGTGAGTTCTGAGAATATCGCTGTTCCTGTTTCCTGTGTAGTCACATCATTAGTCATCAAAATTTGCGACAAAAAGTTTTGAAATTTATCAATTATGATTCAATTTAGAATTTCCTTGTATCATGTTACTCAAACTTTTTTCCTGAACGAGTAGTAGACCCTTGTGGTAGAACAAAAAAAAACTCAACCAACAATCAGGCTGGTTCTAATCATACTGTTAATTATGAATTCAGATAAGAAACGCATGCACATGGCTCATAGTACGTAATTTTTAGTTTTGTTGAGTAACAAATGTATAAGATTTCAACCAGTCAAAAACTATGTTCAGGATTAAATACACATGCAGTTGAGTCCGGTATTGAGGAGGAAATTTTCTATTTCAAAGTATGTGCAGGCACTTGTTACTTTTTTTTTTTTTTTTTGCCTCAACTATTGACAAAAATTCGTCAATGTAATGTGGTGTACAGAGTACATATTACATCGTTTATTATCAGTCATTAAGAACGGAAAAAATTTTTCTAGGAAATTCATTTATTGGATGGTCTTGCGTGTCTAGTTCTGTGCTCCATTTATTTTATGTGCCTGAATAGTTGGAATGATAAAATAAGTTATCTTGATCAACCCGTAATTGTGTGAGATAAGTCATATTTTACACTGCATGATGCTCGCGTCGCTGATACACTACACAAAGTGTTTGTCAGTCAGTCATACTTTTCAATTTACACTCCAGAGAGTTGTGTCATTTTTTATGCTTAACACCTTAAGAATCATCACTATTTTATCCACGTCTACTAATAAAATTTGAAAAAAAAAATGACCTCATTCACCTATTCAGTATATTTATGAATATTCTTCATTTTATGCTTTTCTATCTTACAGATGGAGGGCCAGCGTTTACAAACTAGTATGGATGGACTTAACGGCTTTTTTATTGCTGTACTATTCATTTTCACTTGTCTATCGTTTTTTACTGGATGAAGCACAGAAATTAACATTCGAACATGTAGTCACCTATTGCAAAGAGTACAGTGACCTTATCCCATTGTCATTTGTGCTCGGTTTTTATGTTAGTCTTGTGATGACCCGGTGGTGGGCTCAGTACATGGTAATCCCATGGCCAGACTCCATAGCGGTTTTCGTTTCCGCAACGATTCATGGCCAAGATGAACGGGGGAGGCTCATGAGACGTACCATTGTGAGGTACGGTAACCAGGTAGACATTAATTACTTATTGAAACTGTAGCATCGCATCTGATGTCTTTTTTCTTTTGAGTTCTTGATTACCATGCGAACCACAAAAAGGAATAAGAGTTCGGTTATCAATATGAACAGCAACGTGATACTCTGTGTCTTTTATATTTACTCATTGATTTTTCTTTTTTCTTCAGATACACTTGCGTCTGCCTCACGCTAGTGCTCACGAATATATCTCCGAGAGTTAAAAAGCGGTTTCCAACTCTAGACCATCTTGTGGATGCAGGTCTACTCCTAGAAAATGAGCTCGCAATATTTCAGAGTTTGAATGCGAAATTCCCTAAGCCGAGCAAACACTGGCTGCCAATTGTTTGGGCCTCAAGCATCGTAACTCGGGCTCGTAAAGAAGGTCGAATCCGTGACGATTTTGCTGTTAAAACTTTGATAGACGAGTTAAATAAGTTTAGAGGCAATGCTGGAAGACTCATACACTACGACATGATCAGCATACCTCTAGTCTATACCCAGGTCGTCACTTTGGCAGTATATACATACTTTTTAACTAGCGTTATGGGCAGACAATGGACTGAATCGGGAGATGGAGAAGGTGCCGAGACAGGGACAATTGTAGATAAATATTTCCCGTTATTTACAACTCTGCAATTCTTCTTTTACATGGGGTGGCTCAAGGTTGCCGAAACTCTGATTAATCCATTTGGTGAGGATGATGACGACTTTGAAGTTAATTGGATCATTGATAGGAATTTACAAGTAAGATTAGATATTTCTGATCAGCACTTCTCGGACTCGAATTAAACGAAACTCACTATATCACTTAAATTTATCTCATACGTCAATAGGTCAGCTACCTCATCGTAGATGAAATGCACCATGAACATCCAGAGCTTATTCGAGATCAATACTGGGATGAAATTTTCCCCATTGAACTACCATATACCGCAGCTGCACAGCCCTTCAGAGAAGAACACCCTGAGCCTTCGACAGCCGGTATTCAGCTCTCTGCTGCTCAGCAGGAACTTCAACCATCGTCAGTAAGAATCGAAGATCTGGCACCAGAATATAATTCTAAATTCCACACAGAGCTAGCAGATGATGCTGCTTCTGGAATACACTTTACAGCTGGTGGTGGAAAAATATCAAGGTAAAATTTATACCTAGTACTTCGATTTAATTCAAACGAAAATTGTGATGGACTTCTTACTGATATACTACATGTTGCAAATTTTGAAATCAGCTAAACTTCTCATTCGACATTCAGTTATCAATTTTTTTTTCTCTTCATTTCATCGCACTTGCGCAGCCCCAGCTGGCTGATGGATTATTTTTACAGAGGATTGTAAGTTTTTTTTATAATCATTTTCAGCATTTTGAACTATGCAGATTTGATGTTATACCGTTGTTAGTATTTGACTGTGGATAAAGCTGTATCATATGTAGTCAATAATCCCTTGTGTCGTTTCATTGCATGATCATATGTATTCACGAATATTAATACCCAATTATGTGCCCATGCAGAAGCGGAAGTAGAGTCAGTACGAGGGAGCGACGATTTAGCGGAGGTTCGACGCCTAGCAACATCAGTGGCTCATTGACAAGAGTAAACAGTGTAACAAGTGTTTTGAAAAGACTATTCAGCAAAGAGGATCGACCAGACGGTAATAAGAGCGCAGATGGCACCAGAACTCCTGCTAGGATGCCTAATTCAAGCTCTGCAGCTTCCTTGCAAACTCGTTTCCCAGGTAATTTTTTTTATCCGCCAACAAGCTGCTGACTAATCATTTTCTTTCCTTCACGAAACAATTACAATCCTTCATATTCCAGGCGGAGGTTCGATGAGAATTGGGGTGATCGAAGAGGTCGACGAACAAATGACTATGACTTCAATGCGGCCAGAAACTCGGCCTCACGTTAATAGCATCTTTCCTCAAGGTCCTCCACCACCTACTGCACCAATGAATGTTCCAGGGTCAATTTCAAACGTCAACGGCCGAAATACTTCGGAAATTTTATCAACCAGTGCCCCAGCTGCCGCAGTTAGGCCAGTCAACACAACAAGGTACGTATTTTTAAGATAATGGATACCCCTGAATACAAAGTACACTCGTCCAGTAATTGCTACTATTTAATCGACTAATTTAATTTTCAGGGCACAACGTACAACGCAATCTGCCCGCTCTAGTGCTGCTTTCGAGCCTGCGACAAGCTATAGCAGCGGACAAGTAAACGAAGCTGATAATATCAGTTTAAGTAGTTCGAGCACCGTAAGTTCAGATGACGAATTTTCAAAGTTAAAAACGGAAAGAGAAAAACAGAGACGAGATAGAACAATTCTTAAACTTGCGAGGAGCATAAGTGCTCAAACGCAGATTAATCATGCGGGAAGCCTTGGTGCTAGCGATTCTGAAGCTCTTCTAACCGAATTGGGCCACTCTTCTCGAATTTCACTCAGGCCAAGAGACGACAATTTCAGTGACCATGTTTAGAAGGGCCAAAGAAAAAGCAAATTGCTTCGAATTTGGGTAAAGTATTCTATAGAAGCCAAGAACGACACTACATTTGAATTAGTCGATCTGATTGCAATATGTATAACGATATGTATTTCATCGGAATGAGGTGAAAACTGACCCGGTAAGTGATACCACGATTTTTAATTAGACGACTTTTTTATGATAAAAATCAGGTGCTTTGTATTAGTCACCGCTGAATTGGCACCAAGTTAATATTATCTAAAAATACGTCACTGCTCAATTGATATAGGTAGTATGATATATTCATAATATTAAGTTATGCTCTGAGAAGGTTAGCACAATTCCTAAGTTTCTTATAAGAGTTGAATAATGATGATAACCACAACTCGATTCCATTTAAAGTTGGACCGTACTTAAGTATAGGGTTAGTGACAATATAAGTTATCGCACTTGGGAGCGATTGGGGAAATTAAAGCTAATTATGATATTAAACGTTCTGAAGTTATTCCCAAGTTATAGGTAGTTAGAATAATTATCATTCTCGAGAAATATCGGGTGGATACCTCGGTTGTGGTTTAGTAAGTTTTCTAATATTTTAAACAATTTTCTAACAATAATCGCTTTACGCTTTATTGCACAAAATTACCTAGTTCGTGCATATTGATCGATGCATAATGTACAGATCGTCAGTGACGAGTTACTTATTATCACTGTTAACATTATTATTATTGTTATCGCTATTGATTCATATACCTATATTTAAGCAGATGCAGACCAATAGCGATTTAGATAGACAATTTGATAGCCTTTTAAATTATAATGCGATTTTAATTATTTTGCGACAGTGATTTGTAAATAAATCACGAATATATATCTGCAGATCATTTGATATGCTCAAAGTACTATTCTGTAGTTAATGCATCGTGAATCAGAGTTTCAAAGAATAACATTTATGATAACGATTATAAGAAAGTATCTGTTTGCTTACGCACTATATTTTTATGTCTGTTTTTTCGAGATAAGCGCCAAGGCCTTGAGTTTACTCATTAAATTGGGCTGTTCATATTAAGCGGATAGCACGCGATGCAACGGTAAAATTCGTGGAAAAATCATTAGATTTTTCGGTCTTGCTAAGAGTAATAAACTTTTTATCAGAAATATCTACTGCCAGTTATCAGGCAAAGCTTATCTATGCCTATATTACGTGCCTACACACGGTGCCTGTGTTTTGTACGGAAAGTTGCAATTTCTTGTATCATTATACCCATCTAGGCTTAATCCCCTTTTGCTATTTCAATGTGCATAAAAGCAAGCCACTGAACGAATCAATAAACATTCCCACAATCAGGCTTTTGCCTATTCGCCTTATCGATGAATTCGATCTTGCGTGAGGATTTTTGCTCATTTTACCCATCGTGTACGTATTGTACTTAGATAATTATACTTAAACGAAACTGAGTTGTGAAAGTTCGATGGGCAATGCTATCATCTTATTACAGACTCGCAAGATTCGCTCACAAACATCATCGTACTTGTTATTTCAAACACATGCATATGTGTGTTTCAATTCCTTAGCCATTAAGTGACCTTCGTTACAAATTGATGATTTCAACACTAACTACTAGGATGTATAATAGAAATTTATTGATATTGGAAATTTAGTCTGGATACAGACATTCCAAAGATGGAAGAATTGGTGCTCTAAGTGCGCGTTGCCACGCTGCACACATCCATCATTGTTTAACCAGTATTATTGTTGCAATAAATTATTTCGTCCCAATAATTAATTATTGATTATTACTTTTCATCACCCTTAGGTAAATGAAATGACTGGGAGCCGAGTAATTACACATAGGTATAAGAATACGATTCTTTATTGAGGAATATTGATTACCCATGATCAGAAGATTCATGCTTGCAATGATAAGAAATGTAGGTAAATTTTGCCTATAACTTCGGTAACGAGAACCATTTCAGTATACACTTAGAATTACGTAATCCAACAAGTAACTAATCATTAACTTCTTCACTTTAATTTTGATAATTCAACAAATCTATCATTGCAACAGTAATCTTTGTAAGTGTGTTCATGCAACAGATTGAGATTGGAGTATTTTTTGGTAAAGAATTCAATATATTCAGGATGCAAGTGGTCAACCTCCATAAAAAGCAGACCCGAGGGGACTAGTGCTTTTGATGCATACTTCATTAGAGCCTTGATCGAGTTCAAACCATCCTTACCACCATCTAGTGCTCGCAGATCTTCATATCTGCAAATAAAAGATTTTAATTTTTGTTCAAAGGAGTGATCGAAGTAACGTTTCAGCCGAACTAACATCTTAATTTCTGGTGCTAAATCTGGTAATTTTCCAGTTGGTATGTACGGCGGATTACTGACAATAATATCAAACTGCTCCTCCTCAATCTCTGGGGCTTTTTCAACAGTGTTTAGTAATTTTATTTCTCCGTTTTCACGCAGAATGGCATTTAGGATCTTCATATGGTCTTGCAGCCCTAAAGCATCCGCGTTTTGCTTCGTCAGATGGCAGGCATACAAGCTTCTATCTATCGCTGTGCATTTTATCTGAAATAACGATAGGAAAGAAATTGCGAAAATGGAACGCGATTTCTACCCAACAATACAAAAAATAAAAGTAGCTACCTTATTACTTGCATGAACAAGAGCTAAGGAAATAGCTCCAGAACCACAACCAATATCCAGAATTTTACAACATTCAGTTTTCATTGCAGCAATACGCCTCAGTACGATGTCAACAAGTATCTCTGTCTCTGGCCTTGGTATGAACACCGGAGGTATCATCTTAAGAGTAATATCTCTAAAGTCCCACTCGCCAATAATGTATTGAACTGGCATTCTAGAAGAAACAAACTAGTGAAGTTTGTTGCAGAATAAGAGGATTATCTCGGCATTAAAAGCCTACCCACCTAGACATTCTGCACTCGCATAAAGCAAGAAGTTTGCTAACTTGTTCTTCGGAAAGTTGTTGTTCAGGGATGTTGGCCAAGTCCATTATCTGAATAAGTTGTTGCTACTGTCACGCTGGATGAAAAATTGATTCTTGGATCATAAGACACACCCCCCTTATACTACGAGGAAGACTGAATTATTCCTGATTAATAGCAATCCTGAAATTCTTGAGAACTAAGAATCAGGAAACATTCCAGTTACCTTTCTTGTTCCAAGAATGTGAGCCAGAATGTGTTCAATTGATTCGACCGGCTCTGAAATCCCCTCATTTTCGAATCGGTGACTCCAATGTTTGACAATCTCGGCAACTGTGGAAGGTTTCTTCTCAGTGGAATAATATTTATTAGTTTGCCTAGAAGCTTCTCTGATGCCTCTCGAAATACTCTTGCATCTTAACAGAATCATAGGCTTAGAACACCCAAGTATTTTTGAGGACATCATTCTTTTCTGCTCGAAATTCGGTGGAAGCAAATCTCAAGCACGTTCACTAAACACGATCTTTGATCTTCAAAGTTTGATTGTTTTATTTTTTCACTTATCACTGCTTAACGCATTGCTTGTAATGCTCATAACTCGTTAAATAAATCGTGCAATGCGCTATTAACCCCCGGGGGATGGCGCCACTGCCAGAGGAAAAGTAGAAAAAGTAATGCCGTCTACAACGAAGGTTCCGTCATATTCAAACAAATGTCAAACACTCCGAAATCATACGTACTGCCAAATGTCACCGAGCAATTGATTAGCCATGTAACGGTCATGTTAAAGATATGCGATAGTACCGAAGAAAATTTCTGGTAGTCGCTCAACAAAAGAAATATCACTGCAACTGTAGTACGCCAGAGTTCTTAAACCAATATTTTCAAAGATAACTCCTAGATAACAGCCCGTTTCTCTCATCTAATTTGCCAAATGTTGAATACTACAAGCTCTTCTGAAGTTATATACACATTGCGTTACGAGCTTTTACGATAGCTTTCTATACAAAGTATTCATTTTTGTTCCAATTTATTTTCGATTCTGCAAAGATCAAATGTCAATCATAGACTCACTTGCAGTGACTGCGTTCAGAAGTATTATCGATAGGCAGGTCATTGTGCTGTAGTAAATTTTCTACTGTCATCCTTCTTATTATCATTGTGAGGGCATCCCAGGAGCTCGACCACCTAAAACATTTCATTTCCGATCACAACAGGAATACTGCTCGGTGTAGATCCATCGCCTCGAGGTCTCCTCATAAAAAGACCTCGCTAACTTCGGTGCCCTGAAACACACAGCAGATCAGATTAGTATGGAAACAATAATGAGGCAAAAATTTGTCTTATCCGAGGACTTCATCGACAAAGACCCCGCTCACTGGTCGACCTGCAACATACAGCAATTTAGATTAGTTTCAGATATTCATGTCAGCCAAGTATTTTCTAATCGGAGATCTCTGGTAGGCTAAATCCTCTCACTGGAAGACCTGAAACATTCAGCAATTCAACGTGAGTATGTGATCAAACAATTGCAAAGTTCGAGTCTGAGCTCTAATTACAAACAAACCAGCTGCAAGACTCTCAACTACTCAAACACATGCATAAAACAATCAAAGAAAAAAAAATAAATCAATTAAAGGATAGACAGAAGAGAAGAGAGAAAAGAAGAGTAAAGCAGAGAGAATTGGTGGCATGGCGGTCGGCGATCCTCTTCATGGGCTTCAGGCTCAGCATCCCTCCTCAGCTTCATGCTCCACGTTAGCACAAAGACAAGGGGGAGCATGTTGCCCAGTCAAACAATCACTTGGTTTTATTTTTTATTTACAATGTAGAATTTATATTCAAATGAAAACTCAACTATTCTGAACATGAATCTTAGAGTGTTAGGTAGGTATTCACCCGAATTCAATGATTTTTAGGAACAAATATGAAGATGTTATGGATATGAATTTAATGCTGGGAACATGTGACGGAAATGAAAACAATTATCTGTGATTGTAGGACGCTGTGGAACAAATAAATATCGCACTTAAAAACTACCTGCCTGCCCGTTCGCGATTCCTTCCTACCCTCATTTGTATCTACCCCCCAACGCAACGGATGTATCTCATCGAACCCTGAAGCTGAGCTTGACGTTCCCAAGTCAGTCTCGATTCAGAGCTCTTACGAGTAACAACACACACACAGCTTGATCCATGTACAGCACCCGGCCTACCCATTCCTACCTATATCCACCTATATTTAATTACGAAACGCATCCTCACCAACACATTCACTCTGTACTCATCAGTCATTCAACGTGGTACGGAACTTACTTTGTCGAGTTTCACTGTAGGGAGAGAACGTGTTAGTACATCCTATGCAGAGATTGCTAAATTTGAGTTGATTTCTAATAAACATGAAGAAAATATCACATTACATTGTAATCTTTGAACAAATTATCTATGCATATCAGAATGATATATTGACTCGATCATCTCGACTACTAAATCATTAGGCCAGATAGAAACAGCTCAAATACACTGAATCATTTTGATATAAGTTTACAAATTATTTTGAGAACTTGAATTAAAAAGTTGAACTGCAAGATAGACAGACAAAAGTAAACATTGGTACCGCCACACCACGCGATAGGAAAGATTGAGGAAAGATAGACAGCAAAATGAACGCATGCGACTTGCCAACTCTGCCGAAGTTGATTTTCTTCTTCTGGATTCACTGCATTCTGAAGCTACTTCTCATCAGACTCCATACTCTTTGAAACCGCTTTGCCAGATCTCATACAAACGTCCTTTCAACACTCGAGTCTCAGCACTCAGGCCACTGCACACTGCACTTCACCACACCGCACATTACCTGTGAATTTCCAGAAAATATAGTTGATTAGATTTGGATTTACTTCTATCCATATCGTTGACTATTCATACTTCTTCATCAACAACTCCCAATTGTATAGGACTGACTGCTACTGACTGAACCAATCGACTCTATCATGAAAATATAATTGATGACCACTCACCACTTTTACTGATACTTTGACGTTTTGGGTTCAGCTTCTCCAGGATGGCTCCGGACAAATGTGTTCGCAGCAGCTAATCTGACCGTAGCATGACTGTCGTTTGCTGTAAAAGAAATTTATAATACATCAGTACAGACTTCGAAAATAATAAATCATTGCACGACACTTCAACAATAATATCTAATAATCCGACACAGATACATATTCAAATGTCGCTAATGCAAATTCAAACCGGCACGCACCGCGCTTTGTCAACTAGCACTGCATCCCTACCATCCGGCGACATCCGGTGCCATCCGGCGCCATCTAACGCGATCGGTTCCTAATTTTTCATTTAATCGAGAAATAATCCACACCGACTTCAACCGTTAATGCAATGCGCAATTATCAACAACGACATTTAGACAAAAACTATTTTTCTCGGACAACAGCCCAATCTCCTTCCCTCAAGCGTACCCCACGACTCGGATTCTCTTACCACCCGTCATCAGACTCTAGCCCGGCGTTTTGCCACCAATCAAAAATTACATTGCAAATAGAAAAAAACTGTTATTCTTCACCAAAACCCGAATTTGCAATTCTAAATCTGATCCATTCCTACAACGCGAATTTTTTCACCTGGCTGGGGCACCGCATAGCAAGCGACCAACGGCAACTACAGAAAATTATGTATTTGGAATTTCTACTTACTCAAAGGTCTCTAGCGAGCTCACTCTTGTCTCAATTCAATAATAACACTTGTAGGTAGACAATTCGTAACAATACAGCGTCTCTCTCAAAATATTTCAACAATAAAACTTAAAATAATCAGACGCGTAGTTGCTAGCGTCCTTTTCGCCCGGATTGTTAGAAAACAACTGAAAATCGCGCGATCGGCAATTGTCTCCCGGGCCCAATCACAGCGCCAGACGGTTGGCGGCCGAGCTTAAATTCGAATATTCATAAAACGAGATTGAAAATTGTTTACAAGCCATACTAAAATGTGAAAAATTCAGGATAAAATACTTCTACTGCCGTTTACAAATAGACCGATTTTTCTGCATTGCTCGCGGGATGTTTGACACCGGTTTTAAGATTAGGATGATTATTTTCAGGCGATGAAGCGTGGTGAAAAAATTATCCTAAATTTAATTCTTCTAATGAACTATTGTAATCCAATCCATGTTGTCAATACTGCTGTCATTCGATTTTTGTAATTTGAACATCGGGAATTCCGGTTTACATGTCGCACTCTTCCCTACACCCGCTGGTGGTAAAAAGTCACCACCAATAATCGTAGGTGAAACTAATTTCTGCAGATAACAATCACTTGAATGATGCAATATTAGTAAACATAGTACACATGGTATTAGAGGTCATATCATCATGATTATTGATATTATTACCGCTGTCGTTATTATTATAACAATTAATATCAATGATAATAATGACAAGAGCAATTTCTTGTGCAAAATTTGGAATGCATAATAAGAAAAATTCTTGTAATCGATCTGGATTAGATAGAAACGATCAATTCCAATGCCGCATACAATAAACATGCCTGTAATAACTGTAATAATATACGTAATTTTTGTTTATGAACTGATATTATAGACGTCTGTAAAAAATCCTAATTTATCTACTGTATACTACTGTAATACTTATGCAATTTAAAACTGTCGACTATGTTCGGAGATAATGTATTTTTCGCGATATTTGCTATGTATTTGAATTTTATACAATTATACAAATTAATGTAGGTATATAATTAGGTATGTAGGTATATGTGTATCTCAAAGTATGAGGTATAGGGACTTACGAAAGGCCAAGTCGATGGCATGCAACGATGTTTCTCTCCTCTGAGGTTCCTTGCCTATAAAGGGAGTCAAACCATGGCTTCTCCGAGCTCACGTGTCAGTCGTAGAGTGACCGCCAACAAATCGAGATCATTCATTCACTTCCGCTATTCGAATAAACAAGTAATCGAATATTTATCACATCTAACTCATATATTGTAGTCTCTTTAATTTATAATTTCAAAAATATCGATTTCCATTGATTATAAACCACCCTCCAAACGAATTTCTTTTTGTTTTTCGATCGAGTGCCGATTTACATTCTTGCATATTCAACTGTATTGCTTGATGATGATTTACGTAATAATTTTTTTTTCTAGCTCCTGCAGGACCTGGTGAAACAAGTTATTTATTCTCAGCAATATGGCGTGTCCGATGAGAAATGGAGGGTCAGTAATTAAAATATTGTCAAATTTTGACAATATATTTTTATACATGTAAAAAACTGTGCGTGTGTTGATTGAAAAAAGTTTGCAAGTGTACATATAGAATTTGATTTATTCTAACTACGAAGTGCCTACTAATTTGATAATTTGTTTATTTCACACTTTCTTGCATGGGTCAATATAGGCGTGATAAGCATGAACTTTAAGAGCGTCAACTAAAGCCCACTAATTTTCATTTTTTGCAAATAACATAATAGCAAACTAATGAGCAAATTAGATACGACGCGTATAGAGAGAAGCGATAATTTCATAAAGTGTATTATCCATTCAGAGGGTCATTAGGTCGCAATGTTATCCTCATACCGCGCACACGTTCGGATCACGATCACGATCACGATCACGATCCAAAATTTTATAAACCAGCGTGCACCTGTAGCTACTTGAAAATAAAGAAGACAAAAAAAATTAAACCAGAAATAAAACGCGTAACACAGGAGCGAAAGTTTCTTACCGCAGAAGCCGTCAGAAGAATGAAGGCATCGCGAATTTGACGATGTAATGGAAAGGTTTGAATAACCTTTTTTTTTACCCAGAGAAGACCACAGCCAGGATGGAGATCAGTTAACCGAAGGTCCAGGAATGCTTTATAGCGAATACCTTAGGCTTGATAAAATATTATCTGCCCAACGGATGCTGAGCGCTCAATATGGGAATGATGCCGTTCACGATGAGCATCTATTTATCGTTACTCATCAAGGTAAAGAATGATCAGATTATATTTCTTTATCAATTATCAATTTCGTCCTCTTTTTTTTTCTTACAGCCTACGAGCTGTGGTTCAAGCAAATAATATTCGAGCTGGACTCCGTAAGGGCGCTCTTCAATACCGAGGTGATTATCAATCAGTCGGATTATGGATCGATAATGATATATTTGATCGAAGAATTTGTGATTCTAATTGTTTCATTTTTCATACGCAGGGTCTGGACGAGTCAAGGACGCTGGAAATATTGAAGAGATTGAATCGAATTGTTCTGATACTAAAAGTGAGTAAATAATATATTCGTATATACAAACAGCCATTCCAATTATACTTCCGCGTACGAAACCGCGTAACAAGATTTACTAGTGAAATAAGAAAAATCAGCAAAAATCAGGCAGCCGGAAATCAGTGATATAGAAAATCGTGTAAATTCTACTGATCTGAACGATCCCGCGTACAGGCTTCTCTGTGGCATTTATATTTTCTATACACACACGGACTGTACACGCCGGATTGAACTAACACTTGGAAAATGCGAAAGCGTATTTTCTATCGGTGTGTCTAACACAGCCACGAGGCCGATGGGGGCGAAAAATATGTAGGTGCGAGGTAAATAATCCCACGTTGACAATGACAGTGGCGGAGGTACGGCATTAGCATCATCAGGGTATCCTTCTGAAGGAGGGTGAACGACCTATTAGGTGTTCACGGATGGGTAATCCAATTATCTCTACGTCACTGTGATCATCACGGAAGTATTAGATTTCGCACTATATTTAGGATATATACGGAGCCTATAACGCGATCTATTACGCCTGCGGTCGATCCGCGATCCGCGATCCGCGTGCGGCAAACGGCGCGTGGAAAAAAATTAAACTGGGTCAATTAGTCGGCCTATAGTGTGTAACGTACAAATATCCGCTATGTGGGCAAAGAGATTTTCAGTTTCTTTTTTCTTTTTTTTTATTCTTCAAATTCACTTTAAGTTGATACCATTATACTACGCTTCCCTAATTGTTTTCGAATTATGGGAAATATCTTATTACGTATTACGCAATTTAACTATAGCCAGATGTCGATTGAGCAACTTGAACTTGCGGTGATGTTTGCGTACACAGCAAATTCTTTTTTCTCTTTTTCCTTCGATTTTTTTTTTACTTCACCTCGCTAATCTATTGATATAGACGCCGCACTCGATCAGGGTTGCGCCGCGGATATCTCTGTAGAGTTATTATTGTACAATTTTTATTCGAATAAAAAGAGAAATAAATAAGTCAACAAATCGTCATTGACGCTACACGATGTAGATACGTATTATGTGCCATTGAGATCTTACTACATCATCCGTTGCATTCCACCTGACCGGCTACTTTGCATAATTCTTGATCTATACGCATATCATAGGGATATGAAACTCTGAGCGATGATTTTTTTCTCACATTTGTTAGTTTGAGTTACGTTATTTCTTTTTGCTTTTTACGTCTACTCGTGTACTTCTGTTCGGTTGTAAATCTCACCATCATGACCAGTGTCGAGTTCCCTCAGGTCGGCTCGACTTACTTCATCGACCTCGAACGGACATCCCATTTGTCCCTACAAACGAACGCCCGCGGTTCTCACACCTTGATCGACTCTACCTGAACTTATGCCGATTGTCTTCGTTCCCACCGAATACGACAAATATCTACAATCTCGCAAATAATTTTCGGTCAAAGAAAAAGCGCAGAGCTAAGCCGCGTTTGTCGTAATATATTTATTTAATTTTTTCTTTCTTTTTCCTCTAAGAAAAAATTGATCCGAATTGATCTTGGCGTGGTTTTGCTTTGGAAATTTATAAATCCGACGAAGATTGCTCGAAAGGAGATGCGACGAATTCACGCAATTTTGTGCAGCGTGCAGAATGAGTATAGTGGATAATTCGGTGTAGTCAATGCGTAAACGAAAGAGCGAGTCTCCGCTTACGGAAGCCAAAGAAATCTCTTGGACTCGTCCGTGACATCCCTGGCCGTCGGTTGATTTATTTGGATCGATATGGTTACTCGTGTACTTTCTGTACGTCCTTCCTTGTTAATGAAAATCGAAGGTGTATCAGGCAAAGTTCTTACCATATAAAAAATTAGACTGCGTGTAATAATGTGAATTCGAAATATGAAACGTAAAAGAATTATCATGAGAGAAACGCTGTGATGTTTATTTTCAGCTTCTGGTGGACCAAGTCATGATCCTTGAAACAATGACACCTCTGGATTTTATGGCTTTTCGCGATTATCTCTGCCCAGCTTCTGGTTTCCAATCGCTTCAGTTTCGTTTATTGGAAAATAAATTGGGTTTGCTTCAAGAGCACAGGGTAAAATATAACCAGAGTTACACGAGAGTTTTTGGTAGAGATCCGGAAGCCATGAGGGCTCTTGGGGATGCCGAAACGGAACCGAGTCTGAGCTGTCTGGTACAGAGGTGGCTTGAAAGGACTCCGGGTCTTGAACCCCATAATTTTGACTTTTGGGGAAAGTATACAAGAGTTGTTGAAGAGATGTTAGCCGAACAGGAAGCCCAGGCCAAGGTGAGAAATTTAGAGCAACGTATAATCTATGCGTATGGAATAGAATCTAGATCATGAGTATATGGAGCGACATACACTTGATTCCCAATCCCGTATGGCTCATTGCCCCTCGATATCATTATACTCCTTGTATAATATACACGCGTATATTCATACGTAACTCAAGTTTGCGCCGCCGCGGTTTTGCGGTAAACCGCATACGTCGGTCGCGTAATAAAATTGAATCGAAGGGACAAGGTACAGGGTGCTGAGAGGAACACGGAGAGACGGATCGGGAAATTGTCCGTTGAACTGCGAGATTATATTAGATCTTTCTTCTCCTTTTTTCAAATCTACTTTCCATATTCACTTCCTATATGTACGCTTATAATATAATCAAATACTCTACGTAGAACGAGAAAAAGGAACAGGTACGGAAGCACCGTTTGGCGGACGTCTCTTCTCGCAGGGCTGTTTTTGAAACTATATTTAATGAGGTACAACATGAGGCTCTCGTATCTAGAGGAGAACGACGATTTACTCACGCTGCTCTTCAGGGTGCCGTTATGATAACCCTGTACAGAGACGAGCCAAGGTTCAGTCAGCCTCATCAGATACTAACACTGCTTATGGACATCGATTCCTTGATTACCAAATGGCGATGTGAGTTCTTTTGTCGCTAAAATTACAATCGCGATATTCAACCCTGAACTCTATTTATTATTTCCATTAATTTATTTAATGATTTTTCATCAGACAACCACGTGATAATGGTCCAGCGGATGATCGGCTCGCAGCAGCTTGGAACCGGCGGTTCTTCTGGGTATCAGTACCTGAGATCGACCTTGAGGTGAGGAATTTAATTCATTAATTGAATCCTGATGATCGTATTGGAAGTTTAATTCGAATGTATATATTTCAGCGATCGTTACAAAGTGTTTCTGGATCTTTTCAACCTTTCAACATTTTTGATTCCTCGTAACTTGATTCCTCCACTCAGCAGAGACATGAAAGCAAAGCTTTCGGGTGCCTGGGGATGCTGGGGCACTGAAGATGATCAAAATATTTTAGAAAGTTCTGCTGAGGCATCGATGTAAGACATTTTGTATGCGTTTTGTTGTAAAACAAAGAAACAACAATCGCAACCAAGACAAATTTAATTCGATTATTACCTCGCAACACCAATATAGATCGCCACCCACGGTAAAAAAAAAATTTAGAAATATTTCAAATGAAATGTAAGACGAGAAAATGATTCATGTAAATAGTTGCATAGTATACTATATAATTTATTGCTTATAAGAAATTTCATAAATATTCTCTGAAAAAAAAAAAACCTACATACATATAAAATCTGAATAGAAAAACTAATTGATATCGCGAGTAATCGGTTGAAAAACTTATGAGATATGTCTGTACTTATTTTAATTATTTTATGTAACAACAATGGCGTGCTTAACACTGCCTAATATTATGTATACAAATGTACATTGTTTATGCTAGATAATTGTTGCCTAGTAGAAAAATTATAATAGGTGCGCAAACTTAACTAGGAATACGGGTTCTCGAAATTTTAAAGCTGTATCTACTAATCACCGCATAATATGAATATTGTACTTATAAAAATAGAATTTAACAGCCTTTATTGTTAAATATTCAACTTATTAAAGTGTTATACGAAACTATTTATTACAGTATTCGATTCATTCGCGTTATTCGGAGAACAAAGACTCCGTTACAGAGATTGTATTATTGAGTAAGTCATTTAATATACATAAGGCTCAAGCGACGTTCAGGGATGAGACTTGATTGGCGATACCTGAAGCAAAAGAGATTATAGTGTAAAAAACAGATGCCACAATTTTTAAGATTGAGTAAAAATCTCAACATGTTCTACCACATAAATTTCCATTTGCAGCAACGTAGAGGTAACCATTGTCTCCGAAATGCGAACCCCACGAATTCCTAACGATATAAAAAGGCACCGCGCCAGTTTTGTCGTAGCCAACAATTTCCACAGCGTGATTTAAACTCCTAAAGTCACCGTCACAGTGATACTGGATTATCCCACCCAAATAATTCTGCCACGAAAGTGCGTTTACTGCTGCTGCAACTGGTCCATGGTTCGCCAGAGTTTCCATCAGTGCGTCTTCAGCATCCACGAAACTATGTAACAGTGAAATATAGCCTCTCATTATTATTATTATCTGTACAAAACTATTCCTAGTTAGTTTCGTTCTTTTTTCTCTTCAGCTTGTATCGTATATCGTCACGTTAGCAGTGGTGCTAAAGTAACAAGTACAGCTGCGGCCTTGTTTTAAGAGATTAAGTCTATCCTGTATGACGCCATTACGTCATAAATGCTGGAAGATGGGGAAACTGCACCTTGAATGGGGCTCAAAAATCCGGGCTCGTGAGTTTATGTAATAAACAACGAGACGTGCTTAGAATAAGAACAATGCGTCTGTATGGGATTGTAAATGAAGCATTTCAGCCGACGAGAAGTCTTTTTGAATTTCTTTTTGAGCTAATCTCTTGAAGGCTTCATTTTTTCCCCAATTATGTCCACTCACTTATCGCACGTGAAGTCCGTCACTTCTACACCCGAAATCAACTCGCCAGATGAGCTCTCTCTGAAAATGATAACGAAGACATCAACCTTTACGCTATTTATTTGAATTGATCCAACGTAAATTAGTTACGTATGTATGAATATACGCACTTGCCAGTTACTTTGCATGTGTCGGTTTTCCACGTCATGGGATACGTGGGTTCGAACTGAATTTTGATCTTAGTCGCCGTCAGCCACATTAGAAGGCTGCAAATATCTCCGCCGTTGCAACCGAAATTACCATGCCCAGCACAATCGATCATCTGATATGATAAATACAAAGAACTTATTATAAAATCAGGAAAAAATTAGGAAGTAAGATCGAACTAATTACGGTTATTTTTCTCGCACCTCTTGAACGCTGAGCGATTTGAGGGTACCATTATTTCTAATAGCGAACATAGTTTCGGCAACTTCGACGGTGCTGAAAGCCCAGCAGGCTCCGCAGTTCCTTTGGCTACGAACGGGTGTTACAAATCCTTTCGATCTCCAGTCAAATTTATCAGGAATTTTGACCGCGGATCGTTTCACTCTATTTGCGATATGATTATCTATCCTCTCGTCTTCGTCTCGATAGTGATTACGATGAACATGATGGTGGACGTGAATGAGATGCCTCAATCCTCGCTGGGATATATCCGGACGCAAATGCGAATCCGCGAATTCCTCTTCTGACATATCGGAGAATTGTGTAACCCCGTATTTTGCACTTTCCTTCGTCGTTCGAAGATAATTCATTTGTTCGATGTGCCGCAGAGATTTCTGTGGATTATGGTTATCGTATTTATACTTGGGTGACAATAGTTCATGAGGAGAATTAAATTTAGGATAATTTTTTTACAGGCTTGAAAATAATCATTTTAATTTTAAAACCGTTGTCAAACATCCCGCGAGCAATGTAGAAAAATCGGTTTATTTGTAAACGGCAGTAGAAGTATTTTATCCTGAATTTTTAACATTTTATTATGGCTTGTAAAAAATTTTCAATCTCGTTGTATGAATATTCGAATTTAAGCTCGGCCGCCAACCGTCTGGCGCTGTGATTGGGCCCGGGAGACAATTGCCGATCGCGCGATTTTCAGTTGTTTTCTAACAATCCGGGCGAAAAGGACGCTAGCAACTACGCGTCTGATTATTTTAAGTTTTATTGTTGAAATATTTTGGGAGAGACGCTGTATTGTTACGAATTGTCTACCTACAAGTGTTATTATTGAATTGGGACAAGAGTGAGCTCGCTGGGACGATCAAGTGAGTAGAAATTCCAAATGCATAATTTTCTGTAGTTGCTGTTGGTCGCTGGCTCTGTGATGCCCCAGCCGGGTAAGCGAATTCGTGTTGTAGATTAACATGGATAAGGTTTAGGGCAGCAAATAAAACTAGAATTTATACATTTTCTATTTGCGATGTAATCGTTGATCGGGTGCTAAACGCTGAGCTAGGGTCTGATTATAAGGGTGAAAGGGAAACTGTGCTAGCCGAAAAAATGCGGCGCACACGGGTTTGAATTTCCATTGGCGTCGATTGAATATGTATCCACCTCGATCTATTAGGGATAATAGTTGAAGCGTCGTGCGATGATTCCAGAATTATGAAAAAAAAGTTGAGATAGAATTATTATTATTGTGGTCCATGTAGGGTGAAACGAGTACTTTATTCTTTTCGAAGTCTGCACTAATATATAATGTATAATCCAAATCTAATCAACTATATTTTCTGGAAATTCACAGGTAATGTGCGGTGTGGTGCAGTGCTGTGTGCAGTGGCCTGAGTGCTGAGACTCGAGTGTTGAAAGGACGTTTGTATGAGATCTGGCAAAGCGGTTTCAAAGAGCATGGAGTCTGATGAGAAGCAGCTTCGGAATGCAGTGAATCCAGAAGAAGAAAATCAACTTCGGCAGAGTTGGCAAGTCGCATGCGTTCATTTTGCTGTCTATCTTTCCTCAATCTTTCCTATCGCGTGGTGTGGCGGTACCAATGTTTAATTTTGTCTGTCTATCTTGCAGTTCAACTTTTCAATTCAAGTTCTCAAAATAATTTGTAAACTCATTTCAAAATGATTCAGTATATTTGAGCTGTTTCTATCTGGTTCAATGATTTAGTAGTCGAGATAATCGAGTCAATATATCATTCTGATATGCATAGCTTAGTTTTTTCAAAGATTACAATGTAATGTGATATTTTCTTCATGTTTATTAGAAATCCACTCAAATTTAGCAATCTCTGCATAGGATGTACTAACCCGTTCTCTCCCTACAGTGAAACTCGACAAAGTAAGTTCCGTACCACGTTGAATGACTGATGAGTACAGAGTGAATGTGTTGGTGAGGATGCGTTTCGTAATTAAATATAGGTGGATATAGGTAGGAATGGGTAGGCCGGGTGCTGTACATGGATCAAGCTGTGTGTGTGTTGTTACTCGTAAGAGCTCTGAATCGAGACTGACTTGGGAACGTCAAGCTCAGCTTCAGGGTTCGATGAGATACATCCGTTGCGTTGGGGGGTAGATACAAATGAGGGTAGGAAGGAATCGCGAACGGGCAGGCAGGTAGTTTTTAAGTGCGATATTTATTTGTTCCACAGCGTCCTACAATCACAGATATTTGTTTTCACTTCCGTCACATGTTCCCAGCATTAAATTCATATCAATATCATCTTCCTATTCGTTCCTAAAAATCATTGAATTTGGGTGAATACCTACCTAACACTCTAAGATTCATGTTCAGAATAGTTGAGTTTTCATTTGGGTATAAATTCTACATTGTAAATAAAAAATAAAACCAAGTGATTGTTTGACCGGGCAAGATGCTCCCCCTTGTCTTTGTGCTAACGTGGAGCATGAAGCTGAGGAGGGATGCTGAGCCTGAAGCCTATGAAGAGGATCGCCGACCGCCATGCTACCAATTTTCTCTGCTTTACTCTTCTTTTCTCTCTTCTCTTCTGTCTATCCTTTAATTGTTTTATTGTTTTCTCTGATTGTTTTATGCATGTGTTTGAGTAGTTGAGAGTCTTGCAGCTGGTTTGTTTGTAATTAGAGCTCAGACTCGAACTTTGCAATTGTTTGATCACATACTCACGTTGAATTGCTGAATGTTTCAGGTCTTCCAGTGAGAGGATTTAGCCTACCAGAGATCTCCGATTAGAAAATATTTGGCTGATATGAATATCTGAAACTAATCTAAATTGCTGTATGTTGCAGGTCGGCCAGTGAGCGGGGTCTTTGTCGATGAAGTCCTCGGATAAGACAAATTTTTGCTTCATTATTATTTCCATACTAATCTGATCTGCTTTGTGTTTCAGGGCACCGTAGTTAGCGAGGTCTTTCTATGAGAAGACCTCGAGGTAATAGATGTACACCGAACAGTATTCTGTTGTGATCGGAAATGAAATGTTTTAGGTGGTCGAGCTCCTGAGATGCCCTCACAATAATGATAAGAAGGATGACAGTAGAAGACTTACTACAGCGCTATGACCTATTGATAATACTTCTGAACGCAGTCACTGCAAGTAAGTCTATGATTGACTTTTGATTCTTGCAGAATCAAAAATGAATTAGCACAATATTGAATTGAAAAAAAAAATAGCGACCCCAGGGCAAAAATGATCTATCGCACTACCCACCTGAAACTTCTCGAACCGTGCGTGATACTCTGCAGGATTATGTCTGTAGGATTTGTTAAAATTTGCAACGTATTCCTCAAACAGTTTGAAGTCTTGAATTGTCGTAGGAGACTCGATATTTATCGGTATCGCTAAAAAGCACAAACTTACAATACCGATTATTCCTATTAACGTTTTCCACTCCATTGTATGATAACTGATAACCACAGATTTTTATCGGTGCACACCGAGCGTTTCATCTGTAAAATACTGTTATCTGATTAGCTCGTCTTATTCCTATGTTTATTTAAATTGTGTAATTCCTATTGCAACTGTGCTGCGCGTTCGCGAAGCGTTTATTGATGTCTGAAGTTCTTTAGGGTAGTTGTAAAAGTGGAATGTCTCTTGACGTCTTCGAAGTCTGACAACCTCAATGCGATTATCTGATCACGTGTATGAATGATTGCATGAAAACACGTACACGTGAATCCTCACTAGCTGTCAGCCGGTTACAGAATTATTGAGACTCGGCTAATTACGTGAATGACTCGAATTTTTCCAAGTTTGAATTTTTTGAGAGTGGTCAGCTATTCAGTTAAATGTTCGTACCGTGATTTTTTTGTATTTACATCGTCGAATAGTCTCTGAATTGACGAGCGCAAGAGCAGTAGGTTAAACTTCCGTTTCCAGTTCGAACTTCTTGCTTCCCGTCTCCTTTCTCGTAACAGCGCTCAACATGGCAGCCCGTTCGATTTCGAAGAAGCGGAAGGTTAGTTGATTTAAAACAGTAAAAGGTGCTAGGATTTACGAAATAAATCTACAAACACTTAGCACAAACCCTACAGTATGATATTTTTTCAATTTACGTGTGAAAACATAACGTCAAAACATCGGATGCTCCGGATATTCTCTGCTGTCGCCGCCCGATTCTGAATATAATAATCGCAATACTTGAATTTGTGCGGTGAATATGAGCCCAGAATTACTGCAATTTTGTGCTCTTGTGATATCGCAGATTTTTTGTTTACGATAGTGATATCTTCGATTTATTAGATCAAGAATTTCCATGTTCAGATCACGTCGATTCAGTTAGGTTAGATTGTTGTAGTAAACATCGACCTATACACTCCATTCACTAGCTACAAATATTAGTGTGGTTTTTAACTTTGACTTACGTTGCGACAATGATTTTAAATTACTACAGTTTGTGGGAGATGGAGTCTTCAAGGCTGAGCTGAACGAGTTTCTGACTCGTGAACTCGCAGAGGATGGTTACTCTGGTGTTGAAGTACGTGTCACCCCTACGCGTACCGAAATCATCATTATGGCTACCCGCACGCAGAATGTTCTTGGTGAAAAAGGACGCAGAATAAGAGAATTGACCTCTGTCGTTCAGAAGAGGTTCAACTTCAAGGAACACAGTGTCGAATTGTACGCTGAGAAAGTAGCCACCCGTGGACTCTGCGCTATTGCACAAGCAGAATCGTTGCGTTATAAATTAATCGGAGGTCTTGCTGTTAGACGGTATATATTTTCAATGAATACGTACTATAATACAACTATAATTTGGATACAATTTTTCCACTGATTTATTATTGCGTCAAATTGATAGTGCTTGTTACGGTGTACTCCGTTTCATCATGGAATCTGGTGCCAAGGGTTGCGAGGTAGTTGTCAGTGGCAAACTGCGTGGTCAGCGTGCTAAATCGATGAAGTTTGTTGATGGACTTATGATTCACTCTGGAGAGCCAACCAATGACTACGTAGACACGGCAACACGTCATGTGCTGCTCAGACAAGGTTAGGATCCTATTAAAACTATTCTTAATTGTTGCATCTTCCATATCCGATAAGACTTGATAACCAAATGTTTTATTCACAGGGGTGTTGGGAATCAAAGTCAAAATCATGTTGCCATGGGATCCAAATGGCAAGACTGGCCCCAAGAAGCCACTCCCAGACAACGTTTCCGTTGTGGAACCAAAGGAGGAAACTCTTCCTGCTTACCCATCATCCGATGTTAAGGTGGCTAAACCTGACGCACCTCCAGTAGCGCCTATCTCTGTATAATTCCACGGATCTTTAAATTAAACGCCTTCAAAAGATCAAAAACTTCTTCAGTTTACAAAACCTGTTGGTTGAGAGGGTAGTGACTCGGAAACCAACTCCTCCGTCATTAGGTATACATTAATTTCTTTATTATGAAATAGGAAGGTAAAATTCAGAACAGTATTTCATAGAGATATTTTGCATTGCTACTCAATGCATTCTTCATCTCCACACCATTTTCCATGATCCCCCTGAATTACATTTGCCCTTTTTTCCACAGAGACGATTGAAAGTTGTGTTTGATGGGAACCCCATAATTTCCCTGTCCTCTTGTATCCGAAATGTGAATGTCGATTCGTGTGTCCCTATGAAGTATCTGAGAAATGAATATCATTTGTAATTTTTTAGCAATTCAAATTCATCATACGTCTAGAGCAATGATGAGGTGCATTACCTAGCTTTAGAGCAAATAATTTGATCAATGATTGCTATGCCTCCATCTTTGTACAAAGTCCTTACGCTCCTTGTTGGTGAATACTTTAGAACAGTATATTTGTCCAGGTATGACTCGAGCTCGTAGAATTCTGAAAATCCGAAAAGTTTACAATACGATTTAACGAAACAAAACAGGCGCCTTTCATAAATTTACCATAATCTTCTGCGTCAGTGGCTACAAAAATCACATTTAGATTAAGCTCCTTCATCTTTTCGTTCAGTTGGGATGCCGCATCCTTTATCGTAGGTACAGTATTTCTTCTGGTAGTCACAAAGTCACGGCGTCTTAGATGTACGCTTAGGTATGGGCCGCCCAAAGCCTGTCGTTGACTCTGAAGGTAAAAAGAAAGGTAATTTGAAGTGAATACTTGTTTATTTTAATCAAAAACTTAACAAGTCGGACCTCCTTCGTCCAATCCGGGGGCTGCTCTGTCTTGTCTGCCAAGTCGTTGGAGTTTAAGTATGCCTGTCTGTACTCGTTAGCTATCTCATAAAGAGTACCACTGTATCTCATACTGCGTCTAGCATCCCAGTATTCCTTGTTGCCGTAAGAATCATGGAGTGGTATTTCCATGTGGTCGAACATCACGGAGCTGCGAGGGTATGTTGTAGATAAATTTATACAGAGTCACCAAAGAATTCGGTAGCTATAAATTTCAATTAAATTGACCTGTAGATATCAGGGTATAGGTTTTGCTTTAAATCTGACATAGTCCCATGAAACATCAGGCATTTTACATCAGCTGCAATAATTTTGGAAGAGTGCCCCCAAAATCGTCCAGTGTACGAATCAGAGCTGGTCGCAAAATATGGCGTGCGAGTTAGATTGCAATCAATCAGCTGATTCTTATCCTCAAATTTCCCAGTCTTAAACATCTCCTCATCATTCTGTAATATGTAGACACGGTCTATCCTGGCTACTCCAGGATATTCTGAAAAACAAGAAGCAGAGTTTGTTCGTATGGGAGTTGTAGAAATTAATGCGAAACCAGTTCTTCAAACCTCTGAGGAAGTCATCCAGTTCAACTACTGGTGCATATTTTTGTAAACTTGGGACATCAAAAAATCTGCTCCATGGTATCTGTGACTGCGAACCGATATCTGAACTTCTCCAATGGTACAAGTTCCCTGAGGGCAAGAATGATTTTATTCATTGACAATGCTCCACCTTTTCGATATACAGCACGTAAGCTCATTACCCCAAGGAGGCAGGACAAGGTGCCAGTCATAGCGTTTGTCTTTCATTGATAAATTCTTAACGAATATCGCAACTCTCAGGTAGACATCCCGCCGGAGGTTGAAACCCTCCGGTGGATTTACGTCATACAGTATAAATCTGAAAACAATTCAAGGAAAGTGGGTGATTAGGGGTATTCTCTGATTTTTTTTTCATTCAGAATTATCTTTATTTTTTCCACAAAAACGTCGAGTGAAATGCACAAAGTAAGCATGCGAGTAGCAGTGTAGGTTAGATCCAACCTCTTATTTGAAAACTCTGAATGACTGGAGCAGAGTTTATTCCCTTCAGGATCTTCTTTGGAGCAATATTGTGCGCCCTGATTCGTAGCATTTGTTATGACCGCTAAGAGAAGTATGAAAAAATATGACACGTTTGATCGCGTTCTGTTGTAGTGAGTCAACATGCTTGATCCTAGCTGACGTCTCTGTCACCGGCTACTCTGCTCACACAGCCTGCGCGTCAGTAATGCTCAAGAACTCAGAGTGGTAGGATCGTATCGTCGATGGATATTACGTTCGCTGTCGTATCGACGCTCAGCGCTCGTGGTACGTTGTGCTCGGCTTAGTGACGACTCATGGTAAAGCGGAGTGCAAAGGTGAATGAAGGGCGAATGAATGGGCCTCCTAAAAATGCTGCAACTTGCAATACGCAAAAAGTCTGCAGGAGGAGGAGGAGTATAAAAAAACTCACGGTGGCTATCGGTGAGTGTACAAACATCCAATTCCATATTACATAATTCTGTATACTGCGCAATTTCTTGTCACCTTTGTCATGTATTCAAAATATCAAACTGATCGAGGAGTTTGAACTTACGTTCGTGCATTTGTCGAATTCGTTCGACGATGACGTACAACCTACTTTGATACGACATTGCAAACGCCGAATATTTTTTATATCGTCGGTACTTACAGAACCAAGGGAACGAATTAATTGAATTTATCCTAATCGGATAAATACACCGAATTTTTCTTTTACGAATTATGTACTGTATCGCATATATTCATGTGTTATATTCGCCTACTTAAATCCCGAAAATACCGCACGTTTTCCGAGATTAAGTATTAAAGTCTGATGCTGCGTTTCAGGTTTATTTATTTATTCAATTTTGTTTTTTTTGTGAGGCTTAATCGCATATTGCGTATTACTTAACCCCCTTGAGTTGACCATTGCCCACCGACTACTCAGGTAGCGCATTTAAAATGTGGCCTGAAAGTACCGCAAAGTTGTTGAGCCGAGGACGGAGGGAATTATTACCTTTATCTCTGCTTCCAGCACATTCAGTCGTTATATCCAACGGGGATTAAATTAACGTGTGTTTATATCTAATAGCTGTTGAGCTGACATCGGCACAACTATATAATATACATTTCATATACTCAAAACAAAACCTCACAATACTTTAGAAAATCGATATTTCATTCTTCAAACGAATATAGTTAGATTAAACTGCATTCGTAATGCAAGTTATTTTCTCATTGCGAAAATCGCGAAATTTTCTCTCACGTGTTTATTACCTCTATAAATAGTTTCGAGAAAAATTCGAAACACCC
Organism: Athalia cordata; assembly: GCA_963932425.1. Lineage (NCBI taxonomy): Eukaryota > Metazoa > Arthropoda > Insecta > Hymenoptera > Athaliidae > Athalia > Athalia cordata. The sequence goes on from OZ010627.1 coordinate 8,697,195, forward strand.
ATTACCTACACTTTTACCTCCGATATATCAAGCGATCACCCATCGGCCCGCGGGGGCTGCTATCCCCTGCGAAGAAGTCATAACGGAGGGACATTTCGACCGTAGTTTGGTGCCGAGGGAACGGATGGGATCCCCATGTTCATAAGGGCGACAACGCGGCTATCTATTTTTCCCCCAAAATACTCAATCCCGTCTAATATCCTGCGCTCCACTTTTCCGTTATCCTCGTCTGTATCTGCTCCGTTAAAACCCCGCAAATATTAACTAATTATAAATTAAATATAACTTAACAAACATATTCAGAAATAAACTAACTAAAAATTCCTTGTTATGCGGACTCTAAGCGCAACCGGGTCGGGAGGAGGAGGAGGAGGAGGAGGGGGTTTGTTGTACGGGGTGTGTAGTCGCAATTAAGCTGGGGCTTAGACGGACAAAGGCGTGTGCTACGAAACGTAAATCGTGTCAGGATGGTATCTTCTTCACCGCGTTGAAGAGGGTCGCGGGGGGCGGGGTGTATGAGGGCAAGGTGGTAGGGATATAGGGAATAGAAGTGCATATCTTAATTACATAATATTCCCCTGAGCTGCAAAACCGGGACCTCTCGTTTTCCTCTCTTCGTTTTACTGTAAAGTACCTTGCATTCTCGCTCTCTCGCTCTCTTTCTCTCTTCCTTACACTTGGTGGAAATTTAATTAATTTACCGGTAGGTAGGTATACACCCTATACCTTATACATATACCATGAACCCTTATAACCCAACCTGCACTCGGTGCAGTTTCTTCCTATAGGTCGCAAGACCATCTCGATTCATACTTACCTAACGTTATACCCGGTACTGCACTTTCCTGGCTTGTCGTACTAGGTGATCGGATGATCGAGGGGTAGAGATTAAGTAGATGATATAGGTATTTATATATACGATATTTATTTATGCCACATCGATATTATTATACACATTTTAAATATATGCGTGATATCATCAAACTGCGATTTAAAACTATATCAGAATATCATACTGGAAACGTTCATAGATTTTGCGAAAAGGGGACGGAAATCGCCACCTGTAGTATCGACGATGCATTTAGAATTCTGTACGCGCTCAACCAAATGCACTTCTGTATTTTCTCCGAATATTCGCGTTATGATTTTTGAATCAAATAAATGAAATCAAATTGTTTTTCGTTTTTTTTTATAATTCCAACGTTACAGTTCTGCGAGTTAGATAATATACGCGTTATTTTTATTTCATCGAGGCAATATAATTCATGGAACCGAGTTATTTCAATTTTTACATTTATTCGATGAGTCAATTTTGTATTTTTTTGTTTTTGGTTGGTTGGTTGGGTTTTTTTTTTTTTTCATTCTATTTTATAGTAGTAACTGCGCTAGAAAAGTTTCTCATGTTCATGAGCGCTTAAAATTTCGCCTCGCAAACTGAGCACGTGTTACGCCCAGATATATGTATAGATACGTTATACGGTGGTTTATAATATATTTTGAAAGTTTCGTGCATCAACTAATTTTGTAAAGTTATGAGGCCTTGCTTACTCTTACCTTGTACTAAATTCTCTTCCCCCTTCTTATTTTACCCTAATATTGAAGAATTTGTTTGCCTCATTAAATATAGGCTCCTGTGCACAGGTGCAACTGGCTTTAAAACTTGACATGTTTACTATGACGAGATAAAGAAGAAAGAAAAAGGGATAGGAAAGAAAAAATTATTACAATTTTCTAATAATATTCGATATCGTGATTTGATTCAAGAATCATGTGGAAATCTTTGTTAGAATTTTTAGGGGGCGGTATAGAGTAGACTATACCTACCGAAGAAGTTGGGTTGATCAAGGGGTTGACTTGGCAAGTCGGAGTTTGGGGGTTTTTGGTGGGTTAGCGTATTTTTCCAAAGAGGTTGAAAGAGGATATAAATTTCCTTAGGGCTCTTTCCCGCTCGGCAGCTGGGGCCGTACGGATCCGGATTCGAATTTCCGGCTTAACTTAAGAGCTAATAGCACCGCCATGTGCAACGCCCGATAGACCCGAGAGGATATTATATCTGTACTATGACCGCGTACAATGAAACTCGAAATTGAAAATCAAAAAAAAAACACACAAAATGATCATTCAATTTCAAAATTTATTCTCATTCTCTTCTCGCCTGTATACAATATTAACATTTTTCTCTGACAAAACAGTGTGAACAGTCCGAATCAATCTCAAAAAGCAAATTCGAAATTCGTTAGACTGCAGTAATAATTTTCTGAAAAAGCAAAATTACGTCACAGATATCTCGCGATGTAAGGTCTAGGTCGCGTTTTACTATACGGTACACGAGATGTGGGGTTTGGGGTTGAGGGGATGGGAAATGGGAAATGGGGATGAGTCCGAGTCGCTCCGTCGGTTCGCCAAAGGGAGCTGGTGCCGGAGGAATATATTTCGATGCACGTGGCGATCAATAAATAGACGCAATTCCTACTAGGACGACCTGCCACCCCTGCTGCCTTCCTCTTGCTGCTACAACTGCCCCCAGAGATTTTCTCTATCCGTTATAACCCGTCATACACACATCTATACCTACGTATAAAATTTACCTTGGTAACTGCCCTATATACCTTCGGAACATGAAAAGTTTTGCACACAATGTCAGCTAAAATCATCCCATCCATTCGTCGTCGGTCGGTCAAATGCAGGACATTTTTCCGAAGGACCGAATCTACATCTGTATGAAATTTTTATCTCACTTCGGTGTTAAATATCTAATCGTTTACACTGCAGACGCGGAAACGTTTGCCGAAATTATTACATAAAAATCACATCGGATACGTGGGAATATTTCGTAGCTAGGCAGACGGGTGTATAGGTTGGCGTCGGTGTATAAGTGACGGGAGAATCCCATGCCGGGGGGTTGTAGAGAAGTGGGTTGTTGTTGTGAAACGAGCAAACGGCCGTTCTAAGGTATCGAAATATAAGAGGTAGAAAAGGTGAGATTTCGCCTACATTTTGGATAAGAGAAGGAGATGGAAATAGACGAGAGGGGGACCCTTCGGCAGCTATTCTTCCCACGTTGAGGAAACGTCGGCGTCTCTTTGTGAACGTAAATTAAATTAGGCGAGGAAAGGAGCGTATAGAAGGAAAACCGGGCAAATCGAGGAATGGGGTAGAAGTATCGCGGGATGTATATGCCGAGGGGTTGGGAAAACACTTGCGGCTTTCGCGCGACGATTCCGCACCTATTTATAGAATATGTTTCGATATAGTACAATAAGACAATACCAGCTTTTGGACCCACAGAAATTTCGGGAGAGTTCGTCGACAGTAATTATTATTATTATTGTTATTATTGTTATTACTTGTTCAAGATCACGAAATTTATCTATCCATCTAAAAACAAAATACTTAGATAAACTTAATCGGATAAAAAATCATGAAATAATTTTCGTACGGGACGCACGAGGAAATGATCCGGGGCCAGCAATCGCATTTGGAGTAAGAATTAGGGGTAGATCGAGAGACGGGCTCTGTACTCGGATGTGGGTTTTCGATGCACGAATCTTCGTCGTTCGGTTTCGTTACTCGGAAACTCATTTTGTGGCATTACGCAATTTTATGGAGATCGATTGTTGAGGTATAAAAAGGTCGGTGCGGCGGCCGCGTTCTCAAACCTCCACGTAAAGGTAATGGCCCGGTATTATTCTTCTTCCTCTTCTACTTCTTCGTCTTGTTTTGTTTTTTTCTTTTTCTTCCCTTGTATTCTTTTTTTTTGCTCTCGTATGCGTCTTCTCGTAGTCCCGAATGACCGAAGTCCGGGACCCAAGGATTTGCCTATTCCATTATCTCTTGATCCTGGACGAAAAGTCATACTTTACTTTCCCACCCTATTATCTATCTCCTCTATTCTTCAGCAGTCCAAGTTCTCGATGAATATAAATGCGAGACATCGTAAGAGTGAGGAACTTTTCGCTCACCATCGATCCTCGATGGAAAACCGAAAAGCGAAAACACCAAGAATTGAAATTAAATGAAGAAAAAAAAAACACATCCTACCCCTTTACGTCGGGTAATAATAATGGTGGTACTTCACTGTGCTCTGTTTCAATGTAGGCGGTAGAGGTTGTAGCTATACAGAAAAAAAAAAAGTTAGTTCTTTTATAGAATTGTCTGTTGTACCATACGTATACGTTGGGCACTTTGACGCTTTGCGCGAAATCTCTTTTAACTGCAGCAGCAGCAGTAGGAGAAGCAGAAGCAGAAGCAGAAGCAGTAGCAACGGCATCAAGTTGTATATAAAATTCGAAGTTGTGTAGGTACGATAGAATAGAAATGTTGAAAGAAAAAGAAGCTATATATACTATAGGTTCAAGAAAATGGAGGGAGATTTAGTTGTGTGTGAGGATATAGTAGTGAGTCTAGAAAATCGGTCCGGAGAGAGAGAATGGGAGACAATCTCAGATACCGTTGCACGAGGGGGGTAGGGGGAAGGATCTTCTGGGGGGAGGGGGGTGGGGGGCAGCAGAAAGCGCGGGTAGAGGTTTGGGGGATGCAGGGGGTTGTGTAAGGAAGGGTGGTGTAGGTTCCTCGTTCGCTTTTCCCGCCTTCGGCGAGAGACTTTGCGGAACTAGAGAATAGAACTGTCTCATTCGAGAGCGGTGCCTTTGTCTCAACGGTTGACAGCGCCTGGTGCGAATCCGAAACTGTAAATCACGGGAATAAATCTACCCTGAGAAAAGATTAAAACGATGGAAAAGGCCGGCGCGACTACTGCGACGACTAACAAAATGAAAATACACTCTTTGCCCCGTTACCGAAAAAAAGGAGACTCATGTATAACAAAATCACTGTAACCTTCGCTCTGTACTCAGCTGCACTATACACATACCGTCGTTATTACATTCGGTCGACGGACCTTTTCATCCCTATACTCGGTGCAATGAAAAACAACGACATCATTTATAGGGACAACCTGCAGATTTAACGATAACCGAAACATGAATTGACTAAAAAAAATTAAATAATTAGTAGATGGCATATCGGTCGCGATTTGAATTTCGCGAAATGCGGGAGATTTTAACGCTACGCAGTTAACGGTGAAAATAAGAGGGGGAAGATGGTGGGGGGTTAATTCGCGGTACGGTAACGTCACTCGACACTAAACTGCCAAGTACTTGATTAATTACCTCACGTACTCTGCAAGTAACCTTATTTACTCGGAATTTACATGTATCCTCACACCACCCAATCGAGTTCGCGCCGCGTCACCTACCGCTGTATACGTACCTAGTATACCATTTTCCATGGGGTTGACGGGTTCCTGCGATATTTCCGAAGCCGATGCCGAACCCAAAGCTCGTATTCCTCGATACCAACGTTCCAAACTATACTCAGTCAGTCCCACGTTGTACGTATGCTATATATACCTATATACTTTTCTATGTTGTGTATACGTAGATTATACGTGTGCACGTAATGTATGTGGCAATACGCAATCCTTTGAGTGCTGCTAGCTGAAACGACCAGAGGAATTATCTGGCTACGCCATTACGTAAATACACACCTATGAACGGGAATACCAGCTTGGAGCAAGCTAGATATACCGGTGGGTTAATCATTCACCTCTAGCGTCGCTCGCGTCGCCGCGGCCCCCGCGAACAGGACTCTATCATACGGCGGCGGTATGAATTTTCGTAATGAAACGCACGAGTTTTCGGATTATTAACCCATAACTTATATACGAGACCCTTCATAAGTATTAGTATGTACGCCCGGTTAGCTTGATTCTGAATCGCTTCGCGGCCAAGCGCGCGTTTGGACAAATTTTTCGTGTAGCTCGATCGGCTACGAAAAGTTATCCAAACGGACTTGGCCGCGAAACGATTTGTATCGAATTATACAAACGGTCCGTTTGGACAACTTTCCGTAGCCGGTCGAGCAACACGAAAATTTTTTCCAAACGCGCGCTTTGCCGCGAAGCGTTTCAGAATCAACCTAACCGGGTGTACTGTATACACTCGACCTGTGCTACCGAACCAGACATACAGTTACGCAGGTCATTGCGGGATCGAGACTGAAAATAATAACTATATAGAGGATCGATGAAGGGAGGAGACGAGTCTTTATTGTATTTGCGGAAGTGTAATCTTCTTCTTTTTTGATTTTCGATTTCTTTTTTTTTTTTACCTCTTGTTTTCAGCACCACTTATTTTATCGGTGAAAACTCATTTTGCAGAACTCTCGATCTAATTCCCTAGAACGTGTATAAATTACATAACATTTGCATACCTAGCTATGCATATTACCTATAGGCGGGACTATTGCTGCTGCTGCTGCACTAGGTCGATCGCTCTTTTACCTACCTGTCTAGGGGGTATTGTATAAAATTCTCGTAATATGAGCACAACGTTTTCGCTACTCCGTAGGTTATGGACGGCCGCGAAAATAAAAGGATATATATACCCGGGCACTGTAATACATTTCTTTTTTTTCTTCACTTTTCTCTTTTTTTAATTATCTCCGAAGCGATATTTCCAACACCCGTGTAGGTTAATAATTAAACGAAATTAGGAATTTATAATTCGAACTATATATTACTTGAAATAAATCAATGAGAAAAAATTAACGGAATACCCCGCGTTCAGATATTTAAAGCCGCGACTAAAAATACCGATCGAATCAACGCTTTGGGTACGATAAAAAAAGATCGCGATTTTAGTTTCTTCAAAAATTTCAATCTCAGCCGAGACTTTTGATGCAAAAATGTGTTTAAAAAAGTGCGTGTCACGAGGTTGGTCGGTTCCTAATTTTGTCATAGCTGGCTGTGTTAGATAAATTTTGTGCACAACGAGTGTTTCTACCCTTATAGTTACGTCGTTTTCTCTCTGGAGAAAGCCAAAAAAAAAAAATAGATGAAAAAACTTTTTTCCTTTTCTTTTTTTATTTCCAACAAACATCAAACATTTTCAGGCACACCGTGCGCGAATAAATAGGCACATGCATACCGCCACGAGAGAGTATGTATATCATTTCGTCGAACGAATCGTCGTACGTAATTTTGAATGTGTGTAGGAAGTTCGCGAGGTTTGCGTGTAAAGCTTGCGTCGTGCCGATGGGGAGTCAGACTGTTTTGCGCAAATGTGCGTCCATGTGCCGTTGACTATCCCGGGTGTAGGCGGATGGATATAGATGGGTAGATGCACAGAGTATCGTGGGGTATACGCGCCGTAGATTTATATAATACGCGAATGTATACGTGTATATGTGGGGGGGAAGTGTGCGGTTCAAATGGAACTCAATAATGATATCGCATAGGCAAACAAAACGAAATATATTTTGTGCTCACTCGGGCATACGACAGCATCCCGATACATTACATTGAATCAACCACTCGGGCAAAGTGCAGTATACATCCCAGACTATGTATTTATACATATATAAATACATGTATATGTAATACCTATATAACTAAATACATGCAGGCGAATTCGTACCGATGTTTATTCTACGTACGCGTAACTATCGGGGGGAGGGGGGGGGGGGGGGGTGTAAAAAGTTGCGGGGGAATCCAGAAAAGACTGAATATCGTACATGGATATGCAGCTTGGAATCGGACTGAATAAATATAGAGAATTTATTATTCTGGACAAAATTACACCTGGATTTTGATTTTTTCGAAATTTTCATTCATTTCATCCAGAGTACGTATACGTATAAAAGAGGCGATTCGAAAATTTGTATTTAACTATTCGATACAAGTAAGCTTATGTAAGGTATCGTTTAAAATTTTCGAGCGGTTTTTTGCAATGGAAACAAAAGACAGAAAGAAAAAATCTAGAGTAAACTTTGTATCATTTTTCACCCTTCTCGTATTCTTGCTGTTGCTGATTCCCGAACGCGCCTAGTTTGCCTTCCCTTACCTTACTTTTTTTTCATGAATTTTCCCAACTTGCCACTCTCCCCACGTTACCTTGACGAAGGAATGTTTGTAATCAGTTTACCTTGTGCCCCGATAATAAGAAGCGTAGTCCCGACATCGGAGTTCCTTAAGGATCCATCGGATTTTAGGATATAAAAAATTGACTAGCTTTATACCGTGGGCTTTCAATACTTTAACGTTACCTACCCAGCGGAAATCGGGAGAGATTGTCCAGAAACATCGGAGAAGTTTGAAAAGGTGGAGCCAAAGAAGGCGAAACAAGGGAACCTATAGGATTTCTCAAACATTCCACTTTTCATCCCTCTCTTTATCCCCTTTCACCCTCCGCACTTGATTATTAGTTCGCTACAGCTTATGTTATTTTTACCCCCTTCATTATACCTATCGGTATTCCAAGTACTTTGCATTTCTGTGCAACGATTCGAATTTTCACGTGTATACGGAATGGAAAACGAGGTGGAAAATACTTAGGCGAGAGAAATTGAGAAGGAAAACAAAACTGAGAAGAGAGAAGAACAAAAAAAAAAAAAAAGGAAAAAGAAAAAAACTCAAAAATAGACCCAGCGTTCAAGTCGGTTTTTCCTTCTCGTCGACCTCTGTAGCTGTTGAACGGATATAAAGGGATGGCTCCCACGAAAAGAGTCGCATGTCGTTCGCGGGGGCAGAAAGCGCGGGGTTACGGGGGTTGAGGGGGGAGGGGGGGACGGGAGGTGTAGTGGGTCGTTAGCGAAGAGCTCGTCAAGCAGGCGGCGTCACTCGTCAGGCATTTAGTAAATCTCTGCTGCGGATCTTTATTCCAGTGCTTCTTATTCTTCTACTTCCCTTTACGTTTCTTTTTTTTTCTCTCTTTTTTTTTCTCTCTTTTTTTTTCTCTCTTTTTTTTTTTTCAACTCTTGATCGCGTCTAGTCCGCGACGTTTACCTCCTCATTCACCACTTTTAAAGCTCCTAATTTTCACATCCAACAACCAGCCAGCCTCTGCTGCACGGTTCGGATTTCTCAGATTTTTTTCTCTCGTCAAGATTTAGTCGATTCGATGCGACGATGTTTTGAGGGTAGTAAAAAAATTAGAGAAAATTGTCGACATCGGTATCGGCAAAATATCGGCACTAGATGGAAATTATATCTGACGCGTCTGATATATACGTGCATAATTTGGCGAAATTTTAGCTTTGAATGAGCTAGCTGTATGGTAGTCGGTCTGCTTTTCTTCGTTGTTACTCTTCATCCCTCTCTCTTGCTTTCCATTCGTTACCTTCCTCCTCATCTCCCTGACTACCAGCAGCAGCCGTCCTTCCTACAGGACTTAGTAGCTCTCGGCGTGCATTAACCTTAACGACCTTTTAGCCAGTTTTTTCACCGGATTTTTTCCTGCCAGTTTCCTGAGATTGCCGTGTCGCCAGCTCAGCAGCGCCTCTTAATGTTGGTTTTCATCTCACACCCCCCCTCACCCCCTCATACCCCAACCCCTCGTACTCCCTTTGCCGCCAACCAGCTTCGACTCCCTCACCCTTCGTACCCGTCCTTCGACTCACATTTACCACCCTAACCGAAAAAGGTAGCTCGCTTCCAACCCCTCGACACCCGGAAAACAGACGCGACACCTCGACGTGCCCTTCACTTCTTCGATGTGGAGTAATCGCTGCTACCGCTGCACTGATGCGACAACTCTGACGTTGACGATTTACTTTTTGACTACAAAATTACGTATATGTCGTTGACTTTATTGAAATTTTCATAGAATCCATTTAAACATGCGCTCTTGCACAGTCGGTGAGTTTTTTGTTTTGAATCCGGTGAAGAGAAAAAAAATGCAACGTGTGGAAACAAACGTTGTACTGGTTTTTTTTTCACTTATTTTTTTTCATATTCCCATGAGAAAAACGAAAATCGGGTGTTATAAAAAATGCAGATGGATTTTCATGATATCTTCGATTCTTTTTGTCTTTTATTTAATCAGATAATATTGAAAAAAATAAAAAATAAAGACGAGCAGCATCTCGATGTGGAAAACAAATCGAGCTCCGCGCACTGATGAAGATTCTCGACTTCGCCGCGTTTACACCCCTTCAGAAAACCGCACCGCGGTTATAAAGTTTTGCTCGCGGTGGTTATACGACACTTTAAAAACCCGCCCCTCGCCATCCTCGAACTCATCCTCTTCTGCCCCCCCCCCCCCCCCCCGTACCTACTTTTATCTCAACCCCGTTTTCTCATGGAGTAAAACTTTCGCCTAGTTGGATTAGTTAGGTTCAACTCAGGCCAATCCCGGCCAAGGAAAATGAACTCGTGGACTTCACGCTCAATCAAAACGTGATCCGTAGAAAGAAAAATATCTCGTGACGGTGACGAGGGAGGGCGGCAGGGGAAGGTCGATGATTTTCTCGACTTTGATTTTTTTCTCTTCTCCCTGATTTTGGGGTCAAAAAATCGGTTGGGTATATTTTTTTGGCGTGTTCTACACCGATTCGATCTTTCGCACTATACCTTTTTTTAATCCGTTCGCAAGAGATGCAGGGGTGAGAATTGTTTCCAAAAAATAAAAAAATAAAAATAAATAAATAAAAAGTGAAGGGAAGGGAAGCAAAAAAAATCGACAGACGGACGTCAACCAACTACTCATTTTCTCGTCTTTTCGTTTCACCCACTGCCGCAAAGTTTAATAACATTTTCGTACTTTCACGCCGTACCCTGAAGAGAGCTGTGAGTCTCTAAGTTATATATACGGAGGACTCGATTTTCCCTCACCCGCACAATCCCGCAGACATCTGGAAAACGCGATGTTTTCACCTACACAAATTCAAATCTCCCTTATATATATAGGTACGTCAGATATTCCCTTTCGAAATTTTCCCCGTAGGTAAATTATATACATAGGTATTTTCTTTTAAAAAGTTATATTTCTCTTTAATTAATGTAATCTCGGTGTACATAACCGCATTGGGCGTTGATCACACCGAGGATATTATATGGAAATCTCATATTCCATGAATTTTCTTTGGGGGTTGTATATTATGTACATGCGGTTTTCCCGACGTCATTACTTGCCTTTTATAATTAGCGCGTTGATTGTTTAACTTCGATATACAGGTACTATAGATATTACGTGAATCCTCTCGCGGACTTGGGAAAGAGAAAATAAAAACAACGAAAAATGCGAAGAAAAAAGAAAGAAAGAAAGAAAAATTTTCCAACGGCGCAGCGATGAAAATTCTGCAGGGCGGGGGGTGACTTTTGAGAGCGTCGATCGCGAAGGGTTGAAAATAACGCCGGGGATAGGTCATTTCTATAGGAATAAACTGCGAGTGCTGCATGGAACTCTGTGATACCGATAAGAGAAAATGCCGGCGAGCAATGAGTAATAGGATAGGTATGCTTATTCCCGAAGTTCTTCACCGGAGTGGTGGTTGTAGCCTTAAGGAATAAGAAAGGAATAAGAAAGAAAAGGACGAAATGAAGGGAGGAATCGCGGTGGTAGGGAAAGAGGGTTGGCGGAGGAGGGGGGAGAGATAATACGATTAATTTACTTTCAAGAATCGTAAAATTACGATGAAACTTTAAATTGGATATTTTATCTTGAGATCTCGTCGGCCCATCGTTCGTCCTTTTCTCGTGTGCACGCTATTCAAACACCCTGCAGATATATGCCCCCCCCTTTCCCCCACCTCCCCCCTCCGCGCGACTTTCATACGTACACATAATTTTTTGGTTTTTACCCTTTTCGTGTTAAAAATGTTGTTTTTTTTTATTCTTTCTTTTCGATTCGTTGTACCGGTAACCTAGATATAAATATGTTTGAATAATTTTTCCGTTATTTTATACGTTTGATAAAGGATGTTCGGAATTTCGCAGTTTATCGATAAATTTTTTTTTTTTTTGCATCTATTTATTTATTAATTTTAGTTATTGTAATAATAATTTTGCCGCGACTAATGAATACTATAGGTATTAGGTCGTTTTGTTGCGTTGTAATCGCCGAGGTATTTTTCGGGTTGTATAATTACAGTTATGGTAGCGCCCATGCGAGACTTTTGATTCGCGAATGGAATATTCAAAAATTTTCAATGTATCTATTGGATTGTTGATAGAAATTTATACCACGCACACGTACCTATATCGGTATAGTGTGTAGGCGTGCAGAGTTTACGTACGCCAGTGAAATACGCCTGCAAACCGTAAAATTTCATCGTTTAAACCGCCCTTTGAAAACAAATCATGCGAGATGAATTGATTGGAAAAGGTCGTACCATATATGTATTTATAAAGCGGAGAGAGGGAGAGAATGAAAGTAAAATAATGAAGAAAATAATAAAAATTCTCAAAAGACGATGATGCGAACGCGTTTAGTTGACGAGAAGAAAAAAGCCAGAGAGAAAAACAACCCAAAAAAGAAAACAAAAAAAAAAAGAAATATCAAATTTAGGAAAACAAAAAAGAAAGAAAATCAAAAGAAAATTCCTTGGGGATAAAAATAAGTGCGGGAAATTTTTTATTCATTTTATCATTACTCCCACGCGGAAGTAACTGAAAACGTGAGCATCGATTATTATATTACAGGTATACGGTAATGATATGAAAAAAGGGAAAAAAAAAACGAAGAAAAGTTTATCAACAAAATTTTGTATAATTTGTAAAGAAATTATAGGTTAGAGGGTATGTAGAATTTTGTATTTATCTTGGGGCATGTATGAGGGTAATTTTGAGGTAAAGAGTTTTTGGCCACTTCTGACCCATCCTCTCGTTCTTCTCTTGGAAATTAATTATCAAAGGGAGCATGAAATACTTGCGCTCGCATTCTGTAAGCTCGTTGTCGGTGATCCTTGACGAAGATCACCGCTGCTCATCCCTTCTCCTCGTCATCATCTCACACTCATTCCTCCAGTTCCCGGAAGGGTTCTCCTATGAAACCCCCCTAGCCGCTGCAGGTGTAATGGCGACCCTTGCCGAACCTCCAGAGTCTCCTTTGTGTCGAGGACTAGGATCAAGATGAGGATGAGTATGAGGATGAGGATGAGGATGTAGGGAGAATTACACTCCTGTATTATAACGCGTAGGGTATACCTATACGCGAGTCGCGTGACCCGATCGGGGAACCATCAAAGGTGAAGAACCGAGAAGGCGAGAGGTGGAGGGGGCCGGGGTCCTTGAGGGTCGTAAATGAAGTGAAGCTGAGCCAACGTTAAGTAGCCGTTTATAACAGGTTGATGGTAATACATATAGGGGACATGACCGTTATACCTCGTCTGTACTTATCCATCTTGTGTATCCGAGTAGATGATACCTCGCCGTGCACATTGCTGGCTTCGCAAAGCTGACGATGAGGGGGGGCGTACCAAATATCTGTCTACTTAATCCTTTGAAGAGTCACTCAGATTCTCAGAAATAGAAAAGTTTCGAAGCAAAAGAAAGACACGAGGTGAAATTATAACATCGAAAATTTCACGAAAGCGCGTCTACGTACACCCGGTTAAGCTGATTCTGAATCGCTTCGCGGCCAAACGCGCGTTTGGACAACTTTTCGTGGTCGGCCCAGCTACGCGAAAAAGTTGTCCAAACGCGCGCTTGGCCGCGAAGCGATTCGGAATCAACCTAACCGGGTGTACATATGTACTCAGATTTCAATGAATATTCGTTATAAATTTCACACCTCGGTACCGATGCGGAGGTTGTGGTTGGCTCGTTTCGGTATTTTGATCCCTTTCACCTTCCACTGGGAGAATAAATGTATCCGTAAGCACCCTTCCTCATCCCCCTTCCCGCTTTTCTCCCTCCGCGAATCAATCGACCGTTAATGTTTTACCATCCGCAACAAAGATCTGACTACCATCGGATAAAATTCATATAATTTGTACGTACGATATAATGTGCACACAAAATTGTTGTTCAACGTTTCGGAAATTACTACATATATATATTACAACGATGATAATTATTAACGATCATTCGTTAATTCGATAAGATATTTTAATCGATTAATTTATTTCTACAAGTTCTACAAATCATTATTATTTTCTGGGATGGGTTGTTAACGATCGATAGAATCCAGAATAATTTCGGATCATGCTGCACGTACGTATATATGTCGCATTCAGGTTGTATCCATGTACATGTTTATCTATATATATAGAAAGGGGCGGGAAGGGGAGGGGGTAGGTACATTATATACAGGGAATTACTTACAGATTGGTGGAGTCGAATTGGATGCGCCCCTACCTTGGGATCGCGTGGTAAATGGTGCCTAGGCCCGATATACCTATCCTAACTATTTACCTGCATCTATGTAACAGTTTCCTGTGAAGCTAATAATAATTACATACCAATACTATTTCGGGAATTGCACCAGCCAGCGGTTATTTGGCTAACTATAAATCTATACCTGTAATACACATGTATGTAATCAGGTATATAGGTTTCTAGATATATAGATTTATATACCCGTGTATATCTATATACCTATTATAGAGAACGCACGCTTAGAACGCATCCAGTTTTCATTCCCTATATACACTCTGACGGTATTAACGGTGCGCTGTGGGGTCGTGCAGGTGGATAGAAATTGGCCTTAGCCGTGTGTTTATGTAATGTACATAATACAACTTAATTATAGAGTAGTTGAAAAATGGTAAGGGATGATGGGAAAAATACTTTGCGGATTTATATCTGTATATATTTGATAGGTAGTTTGGTAGCGATGAATTATATTCGAAATCGAAGCGCCCTTGAGGGATCGACGACGTATCGTTTTTTACTTGGCGATTTTCTTTTTGTTTCTCCAGTTCTAATTCTACTTTCTTTACCGGTAGTGTTCGGTGTGTCCGAGTCAGGAATGGCAACGCGTCCTCGTGAACCCCGGGGAATTCTTGAACCCGGTACACCCGCACGTCCTGAAACATCCCTTTTCCTTCCTTCCTTCCTTCCTTCCTTCCGTCCGTTCATGGGATGCTATAGCTTACTACTATTACATTCGTTCGGCATGGAACCTGCAGGATAAGATTAGATCAGATTAGGTCAGGTCAGGTTATTCCGATACCCTCACCTCCTGTCTGTTCTCCACCCCATTCCCACTACTTCTTATTACCCCATAGTTCCGGGTCCAGTTTCGGAGGCTGCCTCATGCAGATATTATTTTTTTCATTCATTGATCGTCTTTTCTATTATTCTTTTTTCTTTTGATAGTGTTAAATCGCATCCATCTTGGGATACGCATATTATTATCAATGTTTGCGAGTCGAGAATCTTATACGGTACAGGTGCCCATGACGGGGTATAAAAGACACTAGAGCTTACGTACCACTCGTGCAAGTTGCTGCCATTGCCTGAAAACGTTTCTGATGGTAAAATAAATAAGAGAGAAATAGAAAAGCGAGAGAAATTTTGTCTCGAGAATATAGGCGAGGAAAGAGATACTTGCGAGTTTGAGGTACGAGGGGGGAGGGGAGGTATAGGGTTGGTAAGAATAAGAATGAGAAAGTGGATAAAAATTACAAATCTTTGCCATTTATTTTCCCTGGAGTTTGTCTGCCCCTGACTTCCACCTACCCTACCTACCTACTCTATATAAGTAGCCACATACGTCAGACGATCTTTTGCTTTTTTTTCGCCTTTTTTTTTTTGTTTCTTTTTCTATTTTGCTCGGGTGCTCGCTTCTTAGATCTCTAATGGATGCTGTTGCAGGATCCTTGAAAGGCAAAAAAAAAAAAATTATCATACGTTTAGGATGTACATGTCATTAAAGATGTAGGTATATGGTTTTTTTCTTACACCAAGTTTTTATCAAATTCCGATTCGATTCAAATTCGATTTTTTTTTTGTTGCTTTTTTCTTGTGCAGACGTGTATTCGTTTCCCTTTTATTTCTGCGCAATTTTTCCCGATGTTTTCTTGTAAACCTCGACTACTCGCGTAGCGCGAAATATTCATACCCCTAAGAGGAAATCTCCGCAGTTTGCTGACTATCTGAGTACTCGACTGACTCTCGGAGGAATTTTCGGTCGAGCCTCGACGATAGCCTGGGAGTCCTCAAATTAGATATATATGCCATATACTTCACCTCCTCCTCCTCTTCCTCCTCATTCCTTCCTTTTTTGCTCGGGCGTGGGACGTTACCCATGGGTAGGTACAGCTGAATTCTTTACAAGGGTAAATACATCCCTGAAAATCTTTTACGGGTTTTTTCTTTTCTTTTCTTTTCTTTCGTTTTTTTTTCTGCGATTTTATTTTAGTCTTCTTATTCTTATTTTTATTATTATTTCCGTATATATACCAACTCGAGCTACAGCTGTACGCCAAGTTAGAAAGATATAACACAACAAAGGAAGTAGAGCAAAATATATGTGAAGTATTTTGCGGTATCTGTTTCACTGTCAATTACCTGATTGCTACTACAGGTATAAATCCCCGGATTTTATGCCATAGAGAGAGGGGTGGTTATCCCGTTTTGTATTTATTTAACTGTAATCATCTTTATTGTGTTCTGTTTTTTTTTTTTTTTTTCTTTTTTCTTCCCGGTTTCGTTCGCCTATAAGTGTAGTCGGTAATTTTTATACGGTGAATTTTCCTATCGTCATCTTTTTGCTTCGTTTTTTTTTTTTTTTTTTTTGTTATTCTGTTGTTGCCTGGGAAAGTCCTGGGAAAGGATAATATAAAGGGTGCGGTTTTTATTCCTTTTATTTTAACTTGAACTCTCCTAGACGCGTTATCCTCAGTGGCGCCAGCGAGAGGTCGCGATGTTTGGGGAGGCTGGATGGCGCCGGATGAAACTAGATGCAGACCGAACGGCGCCGGTGGATCGTAAATGCGGCGCCAAAGATACTCGGCTATTCGGCTACTCGACTACTCGAGCGAAAATCACCGTTACACACGTAGAAAATAGAGACATATCCGTATAGAAACGTACAAACGTTATCTACGGGGTGGTCAAATTCAGAGACTCCAGAATTATAGAGGAAATGGGGGAAAAAAATACTGTAGCGGAGATTCTTGTCGGTCGCAAAATTTTGCAGACCCATATCAATTCCCCTGTAATATTCGGCTTACCGAACTGATCTCCAGAAACGAAAAGAAAAATAAGCGGTCTTAAATATTCGTCACTTTATCACTTCCCCATTCTGCAACTTATTATATTTAGGTTTTGTCTTTTAATTCTTACCTTCGATTCTCTTTTTGGTTTTTTAAATTTCTTTGAAACAAAAATTAATTGTTTTTATTTAGTTGTACATTTTATTTCTCAATTCCTGCAGGCTTCCTTCTCGTATCGATTTGTCGTTCGTTACGGAATTGGAAAGGAAGACAAGACAAGAATGTTTGATAGTTTTAATTTCATCAAAATTACCGCGCATACTTCGAAATCCGAATTACAGCTGTGTATATCAACCCGATATTTTCTCTTTCTCTTCTTTCTCGCCTCTCGTTCCACAATTGCTTCTTTCTTTTTTGTTTTCGTTTTTTTTTTCTCACTGTGATTCGAGTCCAAGTCTTAAATTTCGGGCCTAGTGTATCCCATCTTCTCCAAATAAGGGTGGGGGGATTAGGGAAGTCGGAAGCATTCCGAATTACATTGCAGAAATGGAGGCAATGTAGCATCGTTAAACCTTCCAACGAGAAGAATCCTGGTAGATGGTTCAGAAAAAAAAAAGAAAAAAAAAAAAACAGAAAAAAAAAGATAAGGAGACGGAGTAACAGAAGGGGCTATAACCCTCGATGAGTAGAGCATCGTGCAAAAAAGAAATTGCAAAATATATATTTTTTTTTTTTTCTTTTTCCGTCTCGTGTTCTCGGAGACTTTTTTATTTTATATTATATACCTAGTTGTTTGTCGTGTGGTTTTTCTATAGAATCGTATGTATGATATTTGTTCTTTGAAATTTTACTAAACAATATATAAAAGTGAGTGTGACGTTGAGAAAAATTCAAGTATTGTTCGACGGTCAAATTCAATAAACGTCGTATGAGGGGGATGGAGGTTTCGGGCAGGGAATGCCTGTCGGAAAGTTGTAACACCGGCGCCATCTCGATCGTGCTCAAGTTCTCGTAGCGAACGGTATGTATACAACCCGTGGTACTACCAGTGTCAGGAATATGTCGAACGCATACGCCCGGTCTTATACCTTGAATATCATCAAACTCCTTCAGGAAAAATAAAGTATCTACCGAACCAAAGGGAAATGCAAAATAAGTAAAAAAAAAGTAGGTAAAATCAAAAAAATACTTGAAGTAACATTATCGCGACCGATGAACTTGCCGACTTGACACCTGCAGGCGAGGGGGTAACCACTCGATATATAGGTGTCCCAACCATTTCACATTTCACAACTATTTTACATCATTTCATACCATTTCATGAGTATTCCACTAACAAGGATATCTCGATGGGATTTATTTCTAGCTTGATTTACTCGACGGGTTCGTGTTCCTGAGGTCAAAATACGTTTAAAAAGTATCCTGCGATCGGTTTTGAAAATACTTCATTTTTGACCCCAAAATTGAAAATATGGAAAGGGGTATACCTTAGATTTTTGCCGATTTTGGGGTCAAAAATCAACATTTTTTTAAATCGATCGTATGACCCTTTTCTAACGTATTTTGACCTCAGGAATTCGAATCCGAAAGCTAAATTGATCTATCTAGAAAATTGATCGAGTTATCGCTAATTTATCGCTCTGAAAAGTGAAAAAATGAGGATATTTCGATAGGATTTATTCCTAGCTCAATTTGATCGATGGATTCGTGTTCCTGGGGTCAAAATACGTCAGAAAAGTGTCCTACGATCGATTTTAAAAATATTTCATTTTTGGCCCAAAAATCGAAAAAATCCAAAGGGGTATACCTTAGATTTTTGTCGATTTTTGGCCCAAAAATCGACATTTTTTCAAATCGATCGTAGGACACTTTTCTGACGTATTTTGACCCCAGGAACACGAATCCGTCGACTAAATTAAGCTAGAAAAATATCCCATTGAGATATCTTCGATTTTTCACTTTTCAGAGCGATAAATTGGCGATAACTCGATCAATTTTATAGATAGATCAATTTCACTTGCAGATTCGTGTTCCTGAGGTCAAAATACGTAAGAAAAGTGTCCTACCATCGATTTAAAAAAATGTCGATTTTTGACCCCAACATCGACAAAAATCTA
This sequence comes from Athalia cordata, assembly GCA_963932425.1. Lineage (NCBI taxonomy): Eukaryota > Metazoa > Arthropoda > Insecta > Hymenoptera > Athaliidae > Athalia > Athalia cordata. Next base: position 8,716,253 of record OZ010627.1, read on the forward strand.
AGGTATACCCCTTTGGATTTTTTCGATTTTTGGGCCAAAAATGAAGTATTTGTAAAATCGATCGTAGGACACTTTTCTGACGTATTTTGACCTGAGGAATACGAATCTGCAAGTTAAATTGATCTATCTATAAAATTGATCGAGTTATCGCGAATTTATCGCTTCGAAACGTGAAAAAATAATGATATCTCGATGGGATTTATTCCTAACTTGATTAACTTGACGGAATCGTGTTCTTGAAGGTCGAAACATAGTGTATCAAAACATTTCATACCATTTCACACAATTTCAGACCATTTCATGAGCATTCCAATAGTATTTTATATCATTTCAAAATTGACTGTCCCAAGTATTTCACAAGCGGTTACCCCCTCGCCTGCAGGCTACTGACGTCACTTTGTTTAAGCATATTTTTTTTCAATCATTTCGAGATGCAACGATTATTTCTGAGGAAACTTTCTATCGTAGTCTCCCTCGTTTCTATAATTTCGTTGACGAATCACTCAGCAGTAACAGCAGCGGTAGAGTGTAAGGGATGCTTCAGAGAAACGAAGAGGGAGCCTTAACAAGTTCCGGCTGCTCTCAACCGACACTTCGATAGGCTGAGCATTCAATTATCTGTACTTACTTTGTACAGCTGTGACGACGTGTGCATAACGTCTCGGTACCTTCCCATGTTCCAATTGTTGGGGGAGGTATAGGTGGCGAAATTCGATCGCCTCGCGTGATGTTCAATTTGATCTCGGAGGAGAGTGCAGAGTATAGGTGGTCTGATGTTAACGCGATAAGGACATTATTAACGAGATCTTTCGTGGGTTTCCTTGTATGGAATTATTTCAACTGACCTGGATAAGTTTCAGGTTTGATAGAGGATACGTTTGATCAGTGTATGCGGACACAGGTACACTTGTGTTACGGAGATAACGGGAATGGTGAGCGAAATTTCATTCAAAGGAACTACATGAAGATTGACAAGATTGACAGCTGCGACGCGGCATTTGTCTTGTTTCCATACCTCAATCCCCTTAACTCTCTCTCTCTTCCTCTTTATCTGTAGCGGCGACGCCACCCCTAGTCGCTCAATCGGTTTTTCTTCTTTCTTCATTTATCCTTTATCTGACACGTGACGCTCGCCAAAGTAATAGAATAACGTATTTTGCTGAGCGAAAAAAAAAAAAATAGTATGGCAGATCGCAAGATGTCGGGGGGACAATTCTAGCGTATACAATATCCGATACAACGCACTTTTCTATTTCTGTAAGAAACTCAGACTCTGCAAAAAAACAAAAAAAGTAAAGAAGAAAAAATAAAGAGATTGGGATTATACACGAGGTAAAAAGCTTGAACATTCGTGAAACGTCCAATGGGAATGTTACGTACATTTCCACCTACCTGTACCTAATAGCCGTGTATATAGCATGTATATAATAATATATACATAAATGAGTATGTACATCGCCCGAGTGAACATTTCAAAGCATTACCGAGGATAAAGAAGGTAATACCGTGAATGCCATTTGAAGGTTGTGGGCGCAAACGAGACACAAAGATTCTAATGATGCCGGAGCCCGCGGCAAATATTCCCGATAACAGGGAAGCTAGACAGCCAAGTCCCTCTATTCCCTTCACCCTTCACCCTTCAACCTCCGCGTGGCTCGAAGAAGCTCGGGGTGGTTAGTGGTTAGTGGTTTGGGACTTTGGGGGTTGCGAGACCGGTGCGGACGCGGCGGGTAAAGAAATGGGGGGGGGGGGGGGGTGAGGGAAAGAGAAAGACTGAAAAGAATGAAACCTACATAATACAGTTTTCACCGTCATTATTATTTCTTCCACGACCCCGGTTTGCCTCGCCCGGTTCACTCTCTCTCTCTCTCTTTCTCTCTTTACTTTTTACGTCTTATTTCTCATTTCTTCTTAAACATTACCACCCCCTATACCGCCACCCCTCTTAATTTCCTCGCGCAATCCGCCAAGGCATGGGTATATAGTTTCTTATTGAAATGCGGTTCGACTCTGAGAAAAAGTAAAGCAACAAAAATTGATAAATAAATAAATAAAGAAATTAATAAAATGTGAAAGACGAATGAAAAGGGAAGAAGAAAAATTTATATACTCACCGAACTCACCGACAATAGCATATACCGACTATAAATAATTGTATGAAATGGAATCGATAAACTATTGCCTATAATTTATTCCTGAGTTTTTTTAACGAATCCGATATGTACTTATCGATACGTTAAGATGTGTAATTTTTTTTCCGTATAATTTCTCTTTCTCTCCTCGCGTATTACAAGTACTTAGAAATTTTTTCGATCGCTATGCTATGGGTATTGTGACACTTTTTACCGGGGGGGGATTTCAATCGGAGGTTTGGGGTCGTAGCGCTGAAGTGGATGGATATTTTACTCGAGAGGGAACGAAGTAGAGGGGGTAGCCCGGTATTGGTAAGCCTCTGATGTATTACTGGCTGAGCTTGCGGAGTCAGCGGCAACCCAACAAACCGGACAATCCGATTTTTTTTTCTGTCTTTCTTACCTTCTCTCTCTATTTCTATAGTGAGGAGGATGGCGGTAGCCAACTGCAGGGAAAAACGAGACTTTTGTATTTCTGGAAAATGGGGGAAAAGTGGTGGGGGGAGGGGGAGGGTAGTCGTGTACACGTGTGTATAAAATATATACGTTCAGATATTCCTGAGTAAGGGATTGATGTCCTTTTATCCTCCTTCTCTCCTATGCGGTGCAGGTTTTCCTTCTTCACAATGTCGTACGGAGAAAATAAATAAATAAAAACGAAGGATTTTATGTTTTCTTTCTTTTTGCTTTTTTTCTCTTCTTGAAAACTAAAATTGTAATCCCTTACGATTGGATTTTCGAATCGTGTATCGTTCTTGGCTTCTCGGTACCTTTATCGCGTGATATTATATGCGAAATATGACGAATCGACGAAATTTAACAAAAAAAAAGAGGAAGAAGAAAGAAAAAAATGATTCGGTAGATTCAGACTTTGGGGGCAGGTACCTTCGGGATATTCTGATCGGGAAATTAGCCGATGATTCAAAAGAAAACGAAAAATCAGGATGTGAAAACCTGTTATTTCTGGAAAAACCCTTCACGATTCCTTGCTCCCCGAAGTTTCCGCGATCTCCTCTCATTCCGTCTTCCCTTGGGATTGACCGACGGATGTAGCCAACTCTCGGAGTGGTGCGGCAGGTTTACCTTGAGATACACGCGGGAGCGCGGTGGCGTTTCGTCGGAGCTCCAGTTCTCTATCTGCCGGACTCTCTAGACCTACGGACCTATACAGACCTGCATCTACAGACAAGTTTAGCCGGGGCCCAATGGCAACCCGCACGTTACGAGCGACTAAAAGGACTCATTATGCAGTCAGACCAGAGTCGCCTCAAAGGGTGAATTGCGCGTCGTTCCCTATTCCTCAGCCCTACCCCCGGCCACAAACAGTAGCTGAGAAACTGAGCGAGCTTTTCAGCCGCCCCTCTGCACTGCTTCCTTCCATCCCCTTCCCTTCCCCTTCCTTTTCATTTCAAAATCCCCCCCCCCCCCCCCCCCCCCCCTGGCTCATTGTCGGAAACGAAGTCCTACTGCCGGTACTTGTTAGCTGCATAGCGCACCTTTATGACGTACGTACTAACTGCGCTCTATGGTCAGACTTACTACTGGTCACGTTACCGCATCAGTTACATTATATTTTGTTGAGAATAATTTCTGTCATACGTACGTACCCCGGTGGTGTATATTACGTAACCCGTTGGATAATGAACGTCTCGTAGAAACATGAAGTAGTAGTAACAACTACGGGGTTCAGAAAACTCTCCAGTTATGTACTCGTTACGAGAAATAAAGAGTTTGTTTGTTCGAATCGTTCGCTTTCCCATAATTCACCTGCCGACCAAGTGTCCATCGATACAAGTACGTCGAATAGACTGTGCAGGACATCGCGAACGGCCAAGGTCTTACCCGTTAAGCTTGTCTCTATTATATGTATGTACTTTGCCTTTATTTCACTTGTCAATTCTATTTCCTCCTTTTCGTTTTTTTGCTTTTTTTTTTATCGTCCATTTGTTTGTACCGAAATAGACGCGCGTCAATAATGTGGTCGTCGATAAACGAATGTAAATAAAATACGTGTACGGTATTTATGGAAAAAAAAGTTCATCGTTATTAACGAATTTTTTTTTTTTTTTCTTTTTAAAATCAAGTTTTTTCTTCTAGAAATCTGAATATTAACGGATGATTTTCATGGTTTGTACGATTACTAGAAAAAAAAACAACAAACAAACGGGAACGGCATCCAGACTGCAGAGCTTTGCACATATTATTGTAAGTTTTTTTTTTTCTTTTTTTTTTTTTTTTCATCCTTCGGACGAGTTAAGAGGTTTTGTATAAGATACCCAAGACTACCGAGGTAATTAGACCTCCCCTATCTGCATCCCTTCGCGATATCAATGGGAGGATTAGCCACCGTATTTGAAATCTGAGCTTTAAGCTTTCTCTGGTATTAAGTCGCTGCAGAGCCTCTATAACCGCGAAAGTATGTACATATCTTGTACGTATATCTGGGCGTCGGAATATTATATAAATCGACGGGGTATGAAATGGGTAATGAAATTTTTTAATATATACCTATCTGCGTCATGTGTGGAAAAGTTCGAGACGAATCTTATACAAAGTTCAAATTCAAAGTGGCGTTTTTCGAGTTCCTATTTTTTTTGCAATTAAATGAATTCAAAAATTTAATTTTTTTTCGTGGTATGCCCCATATATCATCGCGCGATGATCGCAGATTTATTTTTCGCGATTTCGCGAAGTAAAAGTCGATATTCCTATCTGATGAAAAAAAAAAATGTTTCTTAATTCAAGAAACTCCTTAAATATCATGTAAGAAAATTTCTGTTGCCATTTTTTAATTATTTTATTTTTCGTCAGCCCTTCCGGTGTTATTTTTTTTTTTTTTTCTCAACTTTTATAAAAGTGTAATACCTGCACAGAAGAATACCTGTATAATTTTGAATAATTTAATTCGACGGAACTAAAAAGTCAGCGATGAAAGGGGAGGAAAGGGAATGGAAAGAAATCTCATTCCCGCGTTCAGTCATCTCCCGTCCCCATGTTCACGTTTCAATATTTATTCGGTAAATAATACAATACTTAAATAATCAACGAATGTAGCAACACGGCCATACCAACCTCCCTCCCCGAAATTTTTTTAACATCTTTCTTCACGTACCTACTTATCCCGCCGCTTTTGCGGATGCCGTGCAGTTCGTCTCGACAATACGGTTTTCGAAGCATTCCGATATTTTATATTTCTATCCAACCCCCATTTTCCCGCCACTTTCTCGAAGGTACATACGGTACATACCCATGTACCTATATATTTATACATATATAGGTTAACTCCTCCTCTATTTGGTGGGGTAGTTTAAAAAATGCATAAATTTCCGGTGAGCTTTTGCGGGAGGGAATTCGGAGAGGGGTAGTAGATCTGGTGGTATGGGGGTGGGATGGCTCAAGGTTGGTTGAGCGGACGCGCCGAGGTAGGAAGGAGGTCGGTTGAGGGTATACATCCGGCTCTCTGCTGAAATTTTTGAATTATGAACACCGCTATTTGAATTATGAAACGAAAACGGACCTTGTCTCTTAAGGGATATAATACCGCTACGGAAGGAAGGAGATTATAGACTCGAGTAGCAAAAGCTTTTATTTAAACCTTTGTAACACCCGAAAGACCGAGGACCCCAACCCCCACTGATCCTTTTTGAAACGCGTTTGTATCCCGTTCTCGATACCGACTAACACATTTCAAAAAAATTAAACCTGCACCTTCGTAGCGAAGGCGGTTATATTCTTGTCCTATACGTTGAAACGTTACCGTTAATTTATAATATTCCTTGACTTTTAGGGAAACATATATTCGACGAGAGAAAAATTGGTGTGGAAGGGAAAATGGTAGAAAAGGTTAAATAAAAATTTACCCTCTGTTACCGTATACGTACGTTAAGTATGTTTTGTATAGATGGGTTACGAAATAAATAGATTGTAGAGCACTGGACGGGTGGTTGGGGCTCGTGTAGGAGGAAAATGTAGATAATAACGACCTATTGATTTTCACTTAGAGAAGTCGATGTTTGCTTATATATATATTTTATTCAAGTTATCTTAGACGGTCTTAGTTTCGGAGCGTCGGTTCCTCCTACCCCCTGTAAACCTCCTATTCGAATACTTCATTCACCGGATCACCTTATACCCCCCGTGGTAAAGTCTCCTGCACGTTGATTTCGATTTCGATTTCGATTTCGACTTCGACTTCGACTTTGAACTCGGAACTCGAGTTTCTACTCATTCCTCGTTTCCATTTCGCTCATTGCTACCTACTACTCCTCCTCCTCCTCCTCCTCTGCCTCCGCCTTACCACCCTATACCACCCCCTCACCCTATCACCTCGGTCTTATCACTCCAGTTATTTATGACTACCAACCGAATGGCATTAAATTTCCATTACTTAAATATCGGCAGTTAATCGCCAGTACGTTATTTATTACATCTTGATATAAACGAGAACCTCCTCTTCTCCCTGACCCCCACCCTCGGGAGACCACGAAACCACCCTACTCGTTATACTTATAATTCTGTGGTGGGAATTCGAGGTATTACCTTCTTCTTTTCATTGCTGTATATTTTCTCAGTGTTGAAAATAATGTACCGCGTCTCCTTAGACGGAAGAAAGGAAGGGAGGGAGAGAGAGAGTGAGTCAGTCTCGGGATTCCATAAGGGTAGAGAAATGTGAGAATCTTCCCTTTGTATTTACCAATGCAGCGAGCAAAAATACTTGGAGAGAGAGAAGCTCTTCTCCTCAACAGAGAGCTCAGTCAGGGTGAAAAAGTTACGCTTTGTTGGCTCAGGAGTTGGGAGAACATTGCCCGCTAGTGATAAGCTTCCAACAGATTTCGTGGCACGTATACCTAGAGGATCTCGATAATACTTTTGGTAAGAAAAAAATAAATCAAAAGAAAACAAGAATGAAAATAGTTAAAGAAACTACGCGCTATGTTATATTATCCTATAAACCGAGAAGCGAAAAAAAAAAATCATCGACGATTTCGTGATTGAGGGTAAAAAAAATTTTTTGGTCGAGAAAAAGTTGTTGTATCTACGTACGTACGTCTCCGTCATCGTAGCGTACAGGGTGGTGAAAAATATATAACTTTTTTGATATTCGCTTGTGAAAATATTGGCATTCGAAATCGTTTTCATTCACGTTATGGTGTTCGAGACGAATACCTATAGATATAATAGCGTCGAATCAGCTCAAGTCGCACAATACCCAAAAAGCCCAATAAGAAGAAGCCTCTTTCGCCTTTCGAAAGCCCCGCGATATCTATGGGGGAAAGGAGATGAAGAAAAACTTGGCACTCCTCAATCTTTTCGCCACCTTTTTTTACGCGCCCCTGCAGTATCTCGCGATTTCCAATACGTAGACGTGTATATTTAATGGCGGGTAAAACAAAAAAAAATAAAAAAATAAACAAATAAAAAACGTAAAGCAAATCGTTCGGAATGATAACATAATAATTTCTTTTCTCTCGCTGTTGTTTCGAAGCAAAATAGGTGAAAATGAAGAAGATGTGGGGGGCGACTGCTCGCGAATATCAATGCGATGAATTGGCAATGTGACGATCAGGTCACGGGGTGGTGAAGGCGAGGAAAAGTGGAAAATCGGGCGAACGTTGGAGGGTGGAAAGCTGGGATGTGTCGGGGTCGGGCATAATGGTCGAGAGCATTCTGAAAGTAAGCGAGTCACGACCCTCCCGCGGTAACAGAAACTGGAGGCCACAGTTTTCCAACTGTCGTGGGGGATAAGAGCGCCTCATGAAATGTCTCCACATTGTTCGCGGTAGCTTTGAGTGTTTGGACAATCAGAAAGCCGTAAATAGGAAGTTGGGAGGGTAGCAAAAAAAATAAAAAAAAATACAAACAAACAAATAAAATAAAATAAAGATGTCCCACTTCTGTTACCGTCGCTCCCCGCTGCTGCTGCTGCTGCTTCTTTTGCCCATTATTTTTCAACAATTTATACGAAATCCGAAGACCATAAATCCGCGAATCACCCACAACTTGCACTCTAATTGACACCACTCTCGTTTTATATTACATCTACACATCAATTTCAGATTTAACGATTCACTTTTTAATTAATACAAACAATGAATCTACTCAAATTATGATTCTACGATTTTTTCAATTCTTCTACTTTTCATCTAGAAAATTTTTGTTTCGTTCGGTTTCGTTGCACATACCTATAGGTATTGGATATTCGAAATACATATGGCATATAAGTAAGTATTATTTCTCTCCGTCGAGACGCCGCGGGCGGTTGAAAATGGCAATGGGGAATGGGGTTGAAGGGTGGTAGCATCAGTGGGGGGGTGGTAGGGCGAAGGGAGGGGGGGTGCGCAATGTATAATTTGCATAACCGTGTTAAGGAGAGCATATTCCGTATCAACAAAACAAAATAATAATATCGTAATACAGTAGAAGAGCATATCAGGGGCTGAAAGCTGGCAGGCAGGCAGGCAGCCAGCCAACTGCCACCGCTGTGGGCAGCATCTCCCATCTAAATAACCAGAAATATTCTAATTCTATTGAATCTACCTCGAAGTTTACTCCTTCGGGATTTCAAACGTCTGCGTTACATATACATATACATATAGATATATTTTATAGTACACAGTCTCTGCACACCCACAGAGAAAATATTACCAACACAAACGAGTAAACACCCTCTCGAAAATTCTCACGCTGTTGTATAAGGACTCCCAGTTCGAACGACTTCTCCGCGTTTGTTTATTTATTAATGTATTACATCGTCTTTATTATACATTCTCGAATTCAATTATTGTTATTATTATTCTCCCTCAAGTTTCGACTACATTTCTTTCAGCTGTATTTAGTTAGTTTTCTTTTTTTCGTTTCCACCCCTCGTGGTAAAAAAAAAATAAAACAAAAAAGAAGAAGAAAAACGAAACAGAAAGGTGTCGCTTCTCTCTATCTAGGTAGTGCAGGTTGCTGAAACTAACGTAAGTTGATTTTGTTCCTTATGGGGAGGAGAACGGCGTAAAAAAAGTTATCAGCATCGCGTATATACAGCGATTATGTTTAGGGCGCGGGACGTAACGTACGTACCGATCATTTAGAGTTCCGATAGGTCGTCGTCGACGTCGTCGTCGTTGCCGACGTCGGTCGAAGGTTCGGGGGGGGGTAAAGTAAGTCGTACACTTACCTTAAAGAACTCGGTGTCAACGCTGCTCCCGAACGTCCCTCCCTTACCCATACCTTCTCCCGAGGGAATTATGGCCACCATTATAACCGGAAGATTAGAAGACCTCGTAATACTTTTATTATCAATCTCCTCTCTCCCGACTCACCCATTCCTCTTCTTCTTTTTCTTTTCTTTCTTTTTTCCTACTTCCAATGTCTTTGCGTTTCTTTTTTTTTTTTGTTTTTCTTGTTTTTTGACGTCCCATCATCCGATCTCTTATACACGATCGTGAGATACACGCGTGTGTCTGTCTTAGTATTCTATTCCGTTCTATCGATGTATGATACGAAGATTAAGCGTATAACTTCGTTTATACTCTATAGTTGCAGGTATTATGAAGAATCGTTATTATTTTATCGACCGATAACACGCGCTTATCAAATTTATGTGGTATATCTAATAGCTTTGAAAGTTTCTTTCTACATATCCAAGGTGAATATAAGGATCTAATGGTCAACCGTAACTATCATGAATGTATATATGTATAGAAGATATATAAATTTTAGCGTAGAATCTAGGGTGGTCCTGAGAAAAAAAACGCTAAAAATCTGTAAAAATTCTGAAGGATAACTATGATTGTAAGGAAGAAGTCCGCCAATTTTCAAATTTTTGGAAACAATTATTTCAGTCGTGATAAAAAAATTAAAAATCCAAAAATTTCGTCGTCAAGGGTTAACATTAAGATAGGGGTATGAAACTTGGGGTAAATTTTTTTTTCTATCAATTTCGAACCATCTGAGCAAAGAAATTCAAAAATACCCATAATAAGGACCACCCTAGTGTAGATATATTCGATATTTTTGCACTCCACATTTTACTTTTCGTAAGGAGAAAAAAAATTGTCCCACGGGTTATTTTCTGGAGAGTCTGATACGGCTGAAGATCGCAGCGTATGGTCATTGGGTGGGGTTGGTAGGATATTCGGGGTTAGCTGGGGGTAGGGGGGTTGAGTTTAAAATCGAGTCCCTAATTTCCATAGTGAAGTGCGAGCTCTTGCCCTCGACTCGAGGGCAGCTCGGTCTGGTCCGTTCGTCGTTCGCTTCGTATACTATAGTGGTCGCTCCTTCTTCTCTCGTTCTCCAAAGTAGAGTTGATTTCAGCTTCGTAAGCACATATTCTTCATCCTCTCTTTTTTTTATTATTTTTTTTTTTGTTTTTCATCTCCTTGAACTTACCACCTACCCTTAATTTTTTTTTTTCGTTTTTTATTTTTCCATTCACCGGTATATATCTCATACCTCATTCTTTACCTCGCTTCAATTCTATATATATACCGACGAAAGTGAAAGAGTGGAGGAAAAAAAAAGGACGGAAAAAAAAAATCATGAAAATAATTTACAACTTGCCAACGGCGAGCTTTTCATTACGCGTATAGTCTTCTTTTACGGTTACGATGTTTATAAAAATTGCTTTACTGCTTATTATAAAAAAAAAAAAAAAAATATATATATATATATATGTATAGGGTGGTTCGAGCACGAGGTGATTTTGCAGCGGTAGGTGTTAGGGAATGGAGGGTTGCGAAGATAGTTAGGAAAGTGCGCAGTTGATTCTGTGCTTCACAGTACCGTGGCAAGTAAAACTTTTAACACTATAGATAGGCATGGGGGTATAGGTGTTGGTGCAATTACCCGGTTCTGTGGTACTTTTTCTCGGACTCTAAACCCCCTTCTATCCTTCCTTCTACCCCTTGGTTTCTGTTGCGGACCCCTCGGCGTTCTCTCCCTTGTTTTGCTACAGTTGTGTAATGGATTCTTGATGGAAATTTAAACGTCGCGTACCATATACGACCGCCCCGATGGTGGTCCGGTCCGGTTATCAACTTCTCTGTACGATACTTGGTACGGGAAACACAACTACGTATGTGGGGATAAATAGGAGTAACAACCAACGTCGCATTCTGGAACGCAGGTACCCCACAGGACGCGGTCGATACCTTGAAATTTAATTAACACAGTAAACCCTAGTGCAAAAAACTATACCGGCGGGCGCCACGATGAAACTATTTTTCATCAATTTTCCTAACCATTAAACCTTATAATATACGTATGTACGAATGTGCGTTACATTAATTCTACGCGCATTTGAACCACACTGTACATGGCCCATGTTACCGTTAGATTTCTACACATTATAGGGTATATGCGTGTATAATAATACTGGGTTGCGGGCATCAGGGAATTGGATATTAAATTATTCAGACCGAAAACAAGTTTGCAAAATTTTACAATATAACATTATTATGTTTATTATTATCATCATTGTTCATTAACCGTAGTTATTCGTTACAATTGTTCTGCTCTGTTAGTTCCTTTTTCCTCGTTATACTTCGTCTTTTATTTTATTTCATTTTATTTTTCTTCTTTGTTGTTTCTTATATTGTATATAGTTATTATATAGGTCATCGTTATTGTTATCATTATTGTTAGTATCATTATCATTATTATTATATATATATATATATATACTTTTTTTTTTTTTATACAACTCTCTATACATCCTCGCTATTGTACGCCTATTTCTTTTTCTGTTTTTTTTTTTTTTCATTTTCATATATGTATATAATATATTATATATATATGTGTATATCATATTCTTATCATATATTCATATATATATAATGTTATTTGTTTTTTTTTTTTCGTTTTTTTCCATTTTGTTTATAGTATAGTATTTATATGTACGTTACGTATATATATACAAAAGCATCATAATATCTTCGGTGAACTCTATAGTACATGCCTATAACTATAGGCCCCTTTCCGGCCACAAAATTCACCACATTTCGCCCTCGTTTTGCGCTACATTTGCGCGGTTTTTTGCCTATTGTAAATTTTTATCCATAGTCGTACTCGTCGTGTGGAGATGTCACAATTGTTTTCTGTTTTCTTTTATTGTTTTTAATCGTCGTTTTTTCTCTTCTCGAATCTAATTCATTATTCATTAATTAATTAATTTATTTAATTTATTTTATATTATTATTCCTTTTGTTTTATTTATTCATTTATTTATTTTTTTCTTTTTTTTCATATAATCATGTGTCGTTTCTTTATATATTTTTGGCTAAAAAATTAATTGACAAAAATTCGTCACGGATTTTATTCGATCGTTTTTTTTTTTCTTCTTTTCGCATCTCTCGATAGTGCATAGTATATGACAGTATGCATATATTATACCTATGTACGTTTGGTTTTAGTGTTGAAATTTTTTTATTTATTCAGCTGTACGTTGCACTTCCTTTTTTTTTTTCTTTTTTTGTTTTAATTTTTAATTTTTATACTCGTTGATTTATCTACCCTGAAAACCTATTCCCCTCTTTTCTTTCCCTCACCTGAATAACGTACCGTAACTATACGTCCGTTGGGAAATTTTAGCGTATCTTCTTTTTTTTTTTTGCTTTTTTATGTTTTTTTCTGAAACGCGATTGAAGGTTTTTTTACATACAAACGCAAGTGCGAATTATTCACTCTCTAGTGATGATAACCGAAAGGTAAATTAAACTAACGGTATTTAGAATTTTGGTAATGAATTATTTATAAAATTTGGATGGAAATGAATCTAAAGAATTTTCTTCGTCGATCGAAATTTTCGACACGTTTGGATTTACTTTTAAAAATCCCTCCTCCTTTTTTTTCGGGGTCTTCGTGCTTGTAACTTCTGTTTTTTTTTTTTCAACATACGATCGTTGTTTCCGTTCTATTTATTTACTTTTTTCTATTGATTGGCAAATTGAAATTAATTTTAATCTACTTTCGAGGTGTTGTACCACATCGCTTATAATTTATTTCCGCTTTGATTTCAAAGTTCTTCTTGTATAAGTTTTTTGTTTAATTTGATTTCGTTTTTTTTTTTTTTGTTTTTTCAATTTTACTACAAGTTTCGTAATTCGTAATTCGGAGAGACAAGTCGTGTCGCGTGTGTTCCAATTGTGTGTTAGCCGTTGTTAGCCGGGTACGTGTGTGGAAAGTGTTTGATTTTAATTTATTTGTTTGTTGTTTTTTTTTGTTTGGTTTTATTAATTTTTATAAATTTTTATAATTATTTATTATACGACGTTGTGCGATAAAGAACTGTCGTCCCGCCACGTGTTGGCTGGAAAGAAAAAGTCATCTTTTTAAAAATCACGTTGAAAAGTACCGGCGTGTTACAGCAATCGAATATTTTATGGTTGAATTAAAGGAGCGCGGCTTTACCTCTGTAGTGCATGTCCTTCGCCATCGATGGGCACTTTGCGTCTGGTCGCTGGAAACAGAAAAACGAAAAAAAACGATTGAAGTTGAGAGTAAAAAAAAAAGGAAGGAAAAAATGACGAAACATGAGAAAAAATGAAGCGGCAGCTCGATCAGGAATATTAAAAAATGTTGACTCATCAACCCTACTTGAGGATCTCTTTTGACACGACCCTTTTCTTCTACTACATAAAATATGCTAATTTGTAAGGTGGTAAGTCTGATGAAAAAAATTAATTAATTCATTCATAAGTGTGCAGAAATTACTGAGAGTCACACATGATCGTTTCGATCGAAGGAGAATTTTAGTTAGAAAATTTTAGTTTCTTTTTTCTTTCAATTAATTTTTACTCACCTTGCGAAAATCTATGTTTGTTCTAATGGTTCTGTGATGTAATCCCTGAAGCGGTCTGGCGTTGTTACCTAGGGGTGCTTTTGGCGTGCCGTCCGGACCTTGCATCAGTTTTCTCAGTACGTATATCTATTACGGGAATTGCAGCGGCGATGGAGGAAATGGAATTGATTATTCATCAGAATTTCTTTTTCTTTAACATATTTCCGATATATCATTAATTTATTTACCTCCTGCGCCGTTATGTAGATTGGTTTATTTAGTATCAACCAAACGGCCGTCTCCCAACATCCTGGATGTGTTGTGCTACCTTCGTAGGTCATGTAACCGTTGGTGTCGGGAAGAAGTGATCTCAACGATAAATGACGAACCTGGGCTTTGTCCCCTGTTAAAGAAAGGAAAGAAAAAAAAAAGGAGGGATAAGAAAAATTTCGATTATACTGAAATCGATTTTTGAAACAATTTTCAAATTTGTATGATTGTATCCGATGAATTTTTTGTAAATTTGATCGTCTTCACCTATCGATGCGTTCGACACGTTATAGGTACCTATGGTAGGAGACGACGAGGGGAATTGAAAATAGAAGGAATAAGGAGGAGGATAATGGGGATAGGAGAGGAGGAGGTGGTGTATATGTGAGATATAGTTAAGCGCGTGTTTCAATCAATACGTTGTTAACACGGTAGCGGGCAGCGGGCAACGGCTAGCCGTACATATAAATCACTAGACAATGGGGTGCTACGGGAATGACATCAGGAATCTAAGTGTCCCATTGTCGTTTCACGTGCCCGCAGAGATGCGAATTAATGTAATAGCTCAGCTCTTCTCTCTTCCATTCTACCAGGTCTTCCATATAACAAACGTCAACTCGGCATGCGCTATATCATACACGAAATATCAAAGTTACCCATCTACAATATCCGCGAAAATTCAACGTTATTATTTGTTAATTCAACTTTGCATAACAATTCCGATCGAAAAAACAGATATCGGGGATGGTGCCGGCGATGCTGGAGGGGGCCTTGGAAAAATGGAAAATATCATTATTTTTCTATTCATAGTTACGATAGGAAAATAAAATCTATTTTTTTTTCTTCTTCTTTCTTTCGTTTCGTTTTGGATACACGGTATATACATATATAACGGTGTATACGAATGAAAAACCCATTATTCAAGCGCTTCTTTTAGCGACAGAGTGGCAGCAGAGGTGGTGGGGGTAGGCAGCAATTTTTCACAACTTATTTTTGGTACCACTTAGGGGCGCCCTGCAGGTCCAAAAAGCGCTGTATAGGGTAGTAGGTATCTCCTTTTCGCGGCCCGCCTATAGTCTAAGATATCTTTTTCTCTATAGTTGAGTGCCTTTCCTCCCTCCCTCTCTCTCTCTCTCTCTCTCACCCTAACCAAAATTCACTCCATTTTTCGAGGGACGCGGGGTTCAACGTTTCAACAAATCTAGAAATTTCTTGTACATATATACAGGTGTGTACATATGTAAGGGTAGTGCGTATAGATAACTTGGGACATTTCTTGTATTGAGACTGGTTGACATTAAGGACGAATGATACTGTTGCAGGGGTGGGGGTGGAAAGAAGGTAGAGATTCTTAGCTCGCCATTCAGAACGCTGAGAGCAGAAAGTGGGGCTGCTCACCCTCCCCGTATTCCCTTCGTTTTCTTATTCTTGCTGCTGATATTATTATCATTATTTCTCGTTTATTATTATCATTGTTATTATTATTATGAACGTTACATTCTCCTGCATATCTGGACGCGTGCGCGCGCTAGGACGAACGATGGGTTTATTTTTATTTATTACCATACGGTATTATATATACGAAAATTCTGTGTACCGGTGCCGCTTCCGTCACCCCTATCCATTCCTGCATGGAACTTTAACTCTAACTCTCACCCGCTGTACCGTCGCGAGGCGACGCGACGCGACGCTTCGCCGTCGTCCTGATTTTCTTTAGTACAGCGTCAACGTCGCGGAGGGTTGATCCTCTGTAGAGGTATGCCATGGTATCCCTCTATACACCCATACCCGTCCTCAGATCCAGGACTCTTTTCTAACGTCGCCTCGTGAGTCTGTCGTACCTGATGCCGGGACGACACCCGACCACCCCATTTACTCACCCCCGAAGATACGCGGGTGAAGGAGGGGAAGGTGGCGGCGGTGCAAAAATGACAAATAATAACGTGGAAGAGACGAGACAGAAAAATATCAACGTTTTCTACGTTCTCTTCATGGTGAAGTACCCACCTACCCTACCACCTACCCGTCGTCGTATGTGTAGACGAAATGGCGCGTTGACTATATGGAAGGAAAAGGAAAAGGAAAAGGAGGTGGAGGAGGGTAGGGAAAAATATACGGTGAAAGGGAAACACGGGGTAGTAGAGAACTTGTGTGTCGCGTGATTAATGAAAAGCATTTACTTGAAGTCTGATAAATTTCACACGTCTAGAAATTCTCGATCGTATATAAATATGTATAATATCACACATCTATAGATGGTGAATAAGTTTCGTTCAAATCGCACCTTCGTATTATTTTGGATGAGATTTATTTATTTAGAAATTTATTTATTTTTTCTTTTCCAACATTCTATAACCATCAGAAATGAATAGAATTTCTAAGGGTATAAAAAGTATTATAAAAAAAAAAAGAATATCGTACGCGAATAATCCATTATTATCGCGTTCTTTCTTACTATTTTTTTTATCCCCCCTCTTTTTCTACCTGTTTACTGTTACATTTGTTTTTTCTTCGTTGATTCTTCCATATTTTTTTTACTTGAATTTTTTTTTCTGTTTTTTCTGTTACGTATTTTTTTTATCCTTGCCCGTTGTACCGCGTGGGTATGTGGAGGGGGTTGGTTGGTGGTGGAAAGTGTATATATATGATGCAGTTACCGCGCGAGCTTGAGGCGCTTCGGGGTTTGTGTTGCCGAAGAATTTTCTTCTTCCTTTCCCTCCCTTCTTCTTCTTCTACTTCTTCCGCTTTTTCTTTCGTTGCTCTCGTTTCCCTGGGTCCTCCTCATTTTTCTCGTCATCGTCGCTGTCGTTGTCGTAGTCGTAGTCGTCGTCGTCGTCGTCACGGTAAGGTAAAGCTTTGCGAGATAACTGGCGCGTGATAGCCGACGTGGCGCATTCATGGTAGGTATCGCTAACGTACGTCGTATACGGACAAGATACCTTCCAGTGAATATCCACGAACCTCCTCCTCCTCATCCCCCGGCCTCCCGACTCCCCCCCTCGGGTACACAGGATACGACAGGTAGGGTAGGTAGGTAGGTAGCTACCGCTTCTGGGTTGTACACCTTTTTGATGCCCGCTAATTGCAACCAACCGACTCCTACGCTTTCATCTCTTCAAACTCTAACTCACTCTATGCCACGTTGTAGATATACGGCGAAGAGCGCAAGTTCGTAGCCAACGAATGTGTCGCCGACGTTAAAAAAGTAAGGTAAGGCTTCTCTATGTGAAAACTTCCACATCGTCATCCGCGTTTCTTATTCGCGCCAAGAATAACGCTATGCAATGCCGCTGGTTTTAGGGAATTAGACGCGGTACTATACGCTACTTTAATGTCCTTTTATGGCGTTACTTTTTTCTGCTACTGTTCTATTCGTTTCTGGTTTTTTTTTTTCTTTTTCTTTTTTTTTTCTAATTTTGCTTGTCACTCCTCCTGTGATTCGCGATTCTGTTGCATAAGCTGCTGCACTTTACACTCACCTCTGTAAATAACCTTGTTGAAGGTGCTCGTCAATATTCTCAGTTCTGGATTAGGCGTGTCTCCCAACTGTAAAAAAAAAAAAGACAAGATAAATAAATAAATTAATTAAATTGAATCAAATTAAATTAAATGTACATTAAAATGAGCTATGCACGTTAGATACATGTCTATTAGAGAAACGTGAAGAAAGAATGGAAAAAAAAAAAAAAAATATAGAATGGGGAAGAAGATTTGGTAAGCTAGAGGATAATCGAATTAAACGGTGATGGAAGGGGGATGATTTTATCCCCCGGCCTTTCGAATTTTCTCTCGAATCGTTATTTACGAACTCATCATCCCCCGGACGACCCGAGCTGATTTGAAAATGAAAAAATTGGCTCTTAGGGAGGTCTGTGCGAAGCAATCCTTCATGATCATCCCTCCGATCCCCACCTCCCCCTTTTTATCTTGTCCCTCACCGACGGTCACGGAACTGCGGTACGGGGGTGGGAAAAAGATTTTTGTTTAATGAACGGATCGGCGTCACTACCACCCTACCTTTCCCCCTCTTCCCCTCCCCCCCCCTCATTTTCACAGGGGGTTGCACAGGACGGTGCTCGTAATTCAGACAGATTATAGCCCACGGGGGCCTCGCCTCGCCTCGCCTCGTTGCGCCTTGTCCGCGTGACGTATCGCGCAAATCTGCAGAAAACTCGGGGAAAAGCTCAGGGAGAGTTGAATTCTATGGGGGCTGCTTGTTGGGCTACACTTACTCGGCTACGCTGGCTGATGTTGGCGAAGGCGTTAAGTGACAGAGCGATGAGCTGCGTGGCGTTAATAACCGCGCCCATGTAGCTTTGGGACTCTTGAAAACACTTAAAACCATTTCCCAAGCAGAAGCAACCCCAGACTTTGAGGGGTAGACCGTGGCGGGTTTTTCGTGCGGGGAAACCGCACCGAAAAACCCACCTCCACCTTTTACTCACCTCAAGACGCCGATCCCTCGCGAATTAAGCTCTGCAAGTTTCGCCTTATGAATATTAAGAGCGGTATAAGAAGGACGAGGTGCTACTACCGGCCGTCCTCGTCGTCGTCGTCTCATCCTTACGAAGAACCCTACCGACTTTAGGGAACGACTGAGAGGATTAGACGTCGCTTAACACTCGGTACTCATCCGCATCAACTGCACCTATAGGACTCAACTTTTCCAAGGGACGATAAAACGACAAAATTTGCTGTTGGAATTTTTATTATTTCTTTCAACACTTGTTGACCTTTTTTTTTTGTTTTTTCTTTGTTTTTGTTGTCAGATCAACGGGGAGAAGGTTAACCGCGATTACGTATACGCGCATTGTATGCGCACGACGATACGTCATGAAAACTTGAATCCTTAACGGTATAAAATATGAGCCAGTTGATAACACCCCGTTGACGCGTCAAGTTTGCTGGTTGTTACAACGGCCATAGAGACGTTGATGTGAACTTATAACTCGTTCTTATCTAAGTTAACCCTATAAGGGGGGGTGAGACACGTGGAACAACACTATGATATATTCGAGCTTGGATTATACCGTAGATGCGACAACATTTATCAACTTTCAAGTTATTAAACATACGAGTATAAAGCGGTGCGTTTTTTTAGAAACGTCGATACAGCTGACGAGTTAAGTAATTCGGTTTGAGCTACACTCTTAATTTTTTTTTATGGATTTTATTAGTTTTTTTTTTGTCGGTTTTTTTCCCATGGGATATACGTATCCGAAAAATTCGAGCTGTATACTTCGGCAAACCGCGAAGTCGACCCCCCCCCCGCCCTTGCTTTATACTAAGACGTTCAATTTACATAAGGTAACGCTTTGGGAACACCTGCAAATCTTATAGGTTGAAAAGGAGGGGTTGTTTTAAGGATGATGCTAAACAGCAGCTCTAGCAACCAACTACGAAGTACTAAGCAGAAGCAAAGACCTGCCCGGAGCGTTAAACTGCCCTCGTAATTGTCAATTTAGACGTAAACCTCGGAACTGCAGATTAAACCCTAAGGAGCGAGGAAGCTAGTGCTTCCTGTTTCCTGTTTCCTGCTCGCTGACGCAACTACTCCGTGTCTCACCACTTCGGAGTATGTCGCTAATACCTGGCACCCTTGTGTTATTCCCGAGGGATAGTCTAGTGCAGAACTCACCGAAACTTATAGCACACGCCAAATTCTCTGATGCCTAAATTTTTTTCTATAACTTATGGGATTGTTTTTTTTTTCATCATCTTTTGCAACTGAGGGCTGCATTGAGCGAAAGGAATTTGGTTTCTTTCTTTCCATTTTTGTTAACATTCTGGCACTGTGTTTTATTTTCACGAATTCGATCGAATCATTCGGATTACCGGCAGTTATTATTGGTATCTACCGGTGGCTCCAGAAAAACGAAGACCACATTGGATGTTGGCTTCTACGCATTCCTCACCCTTACAGGTTGTTGTTTGAAAAATTCTGAACCCAGACTCGGGACCCGCCAGAGCCAAACTTGAACCCGAACGAACGTTTGCGCGTGGGTGGGTAATCTTGTGGCAAATTGTGTTAAAACCTACCAGCAACGCAGCTATGTATGTCTGGTCGACTTCCTAACGCTTGGAAATCAAATAAATTCAACAGTCGGAATCGAAGAGGCAAATTTTTATACTTGAAATTTATACAAAATTACGGATGAGTTCACAGCCAACTGACTTATAAAAAAAATGAAATTGGATGGGAGAAATATATTTTTTTTTCTTTTATTTCTTTCAATGTACTCATGTATATTAGATTTTGTAAAAGACAATTCACCTTCTCTCTTTGGGAATATTTTCATTTCTTGTGTCAAATTTTTTTTTTTATAGAAGTTGAAATATTTTCGGATCGCCTTGCATGGATCAAAAATTAAATCCTGGGCTCAAAATACATTTAAGAATATAGTCAAAACTGAGGAAAAAAATGTTTGATTTTTGGGTGAAAAAAATCGAAAAATCAAACTGTTACTAGTAATTTCAAAGTCCTTACCTGAACCATCAGGGAAATAGCGACGAGTCCTTGACTTTTGTGCTGTGCCTCGCTCATGTTGTGATAAAGTTCAGCGTTGAATCCGTAGACTTGAATCTGGGATGGATAGAAAAGAAAAATGAAAATAATTAGAGCTGATCTTTATAATTTTCGTATCTCAGTTTATTCATAATCCGCTATTGTAGATCCGGTATAATTACATAACGTATAATTGACTCTCCCCTCATTCCAAATCTAAAGAATTCTTGAATCGCTTTGTTATTTATTATTCACCGCTGAAATCTACAGTCGCAGTTATAAACTAGTAAATGCATCTTAAGATTTCTAAGAATAATTGAATATCCGACCATCGATTCAATCCACATCCTCATCTCTTCCGGTATCAAATTTCGGGGTTCAACAGTCGTGTTGACACCTCTGTGAGATCTATAGCGGGATTTGAATCCACGGGATTTATGCCTTGAGAGTTAAGGTACGAACATTCCACTCCCCCAGGAATACCAAGGGAAACCTCATAGCGTCTAGAACACGACGTGGTATCTCGCGGTACATATATGTCTACATATGCATGAATATATACCATCGGTTTGATATGGATAGGTAGATGTCGAGAGCTTACGTGGTTTAAGGTTTGGTACACATGTAGGTGAACCGTATAGGTTAGCTAGCTAGCTGGCTAGTTGTGTTGAGGGGGTAGAAAATCGTCATGTTGTTCACGGGAACCCTGCGAAGAGATTCCAACCCACGATTATGCAATCGCAAAATTATTTAGGTGGAAACGATTAGGTACGTTTCGCTGAAAATTCACAGTTGCTTTTCTCTACCTTTACAAAGTCGTATTCTAATTGCACGGTGCTTGATATAATCTATATCATAACAATATGTACGCGTTGTTTATTGATGTATATAAGTGTGCGTTGTCTCTGTCTCTCTCATTACCATATAATTTTCTTATATACTTTTTTATCTTCATTTTCCTACCACATCTATCTTACCGACCCCATTTCAACAGATAAATCGCCACTTGAGACTTTCTGATTGCATTGTTTTTCTTTCCCCTCACCGATGTTTGATCCCATTCCAGTTTACTCAACTAATTGCTCAGAATTATATGTACTCGTTTAGTTATTGGATTGTGACCCCGTCACGTGTCTTGAGTTATCCCCTTTTTACCCTTTGACTGATAAAATTCAACCCCGCCTTTGTGCAATTGCATCGTATAATTTCTTCAGAATTTTCTTTTTCTTCTACCTCCCTTTTGTTTTCTCTTGGCCTTCCATTAATTTGTGACGTTCGTTTTTTCATTGGTAAGAAAAAAGAAATTTTCTCTTAACGTTATCACGCTTGGAGGATCACTTGCGGTAATTACACTCGAATTACATGAATATCTTCGCGAAGGAATCAAGCATTATGGAAAGTGTCACTTCTATGCTGTATCCGTGTGTTTCTGTCTGTCTACTATCTGTCTGTCTGCTACCCGTCTGTCTGTCTGTTTACCGCGTATTGTACGTACGTGTAAATAGAGCAGCGTGTGTGTCGCGTAATGTGAAGCTACAAAGTGAAGCATTTCCCTCCCCCTCGCAACCCCCTCGCCGCCACCGAGCATCGTTCAACTATAAACGACCACTACAATTACCACGCCGTGCGACTAGACAGTCGAGGGTTCGCACTCGTCACCCTGCGAGCGAGTTCTCTTGCAGCTTCTAGAGAAACGTTCTCTCTGCTAACTATCCGATGATTAAGGAAATTTCTACACAACTTCAATGGAAGTGGGTTACCAGTCGGAGAAATATAGTATAGAAATTTAAGTCTTTGAAAACTAATTTATATTTTCCGTCTCTTTTTTTTCTTGCAGAATACGAATTTAGATCGGCGTCTTCTTTGATTGCTTTTGACTCATTCTATCGATGATTATTATTCGTTTTTTAAAAGGATTACGGAATTTTTTAGTGTTTATGAAACAATCTGCGGTTATGTCGTAACCCTTGTTGCGTGATAATCTGCAGTCTGTGAATATGATTATACAATATGAGCATAATATATTTCTCGGTGCAATACGATACATCCAATTATAGAATCGTTGCTCATCCCCCATAGCGACCACCGATGATGATAACTTTGGAGAAGGAAATCTTCTCGTGGAACAAAACGTCACGATACAAAGAAAGGGGGGGGGGGGGGAATTATTATACAATTTATGACCTACCTATGTGCAAACTAAGGGTATTGTATAGACGACGAGGATCGATAAGTATAGAAAGAACAGAGAAGAAAGCAGAATATGGAGTCTAGAGGGGCTTAACTATTCAATGAAGAATCACCTTTGTGAATTGGAATTTTTATTAATCTATCGAACCGCTACAGAATATGGATAATCATGAGATATCAAGCTAAACGAAGTCCAGGTCAATCAAGGCCGCCTCCTACCTTCTCCTCCGACCCTCCCACGTAAACTCA
This sequence comes from Athalia cordata, assembly GCA_963932425.1. Taxonomy (NCBI): domain Eukaryota; kingdom Metazoa; phylum Arthropoda; class Insecta; order Hymenoptera; family Athaliidae; genus Athalia; species Athalia cordata. Next base: position 8,739,366 of record OZ010627.1, read on the forward strand.
CCACTTCACTTATGATTCCCATGAACGCATTCAGGGACAATACCCCATTCTCATAAGTGATTGATATCTGGAGCTGAATTTGATCGTGAGCTGTGGGACCTGTCGGCCGTTATGTGCCCGATGCAATCGGCTCATAGCTTCGAATTGACCACCTTCACACGCTCTGTGTATACCTATACATCTATATGTCTGTCGTAATTCAAATTGAATCTTATTTAAGATATAGGGATGTACCTGAAAATGTAGTCTATTTATTTTTAATTATTTCTCGAAAGCTTAAGACCAAGGGAAACTGATTGCGTATACATGGTGGTAAAGGTGGTTCGGTTTATACCAATTCTCGAGGGGGTTTCGCTGATACGGGGAAACTGAAATTGTGTCTGTATTGTATGCAGTTGGCTGCCCTGCGGTGTACCAGCTTGGGTTGGTCGCTACCTACCCTACGTACATACCTGAATGTGTAGGTATTGTATGTGTGTGAGGTAACTAACCACCTAACAACGTATAGCCCGCACCGTTGCATAGAGGAGGAATAGAGGAAGTCCCTTGGTGCGGAATATAATCCTTAGGTTTTTAGGTATTCGAGGGAAATGAACCGCTCGAATCAATCTACCCTCGTCCTCCTCCTCCTCCTCCTCATCCTCATCCTTCCGCATCGAAAGTCAAAAAAAGGAATGGGGAAGAGAAACGGCGGGTTGGGTTGGAAAGGGAAGGTTGAGAGGGTGTCGTTCTGGGACGCTCGGCTACGAGGGGGTGGATCTCTTCAGCGGTAGCGTTCGTTCTTCTTTGATCAGTTATTCTGACGAACGCAAGCCGGGATGCAGAACCGGCAGTAGTGATGACGCCCGCATTTCAACGAATAAAGACAGGACGAGAATGTAGTCAGTCGTGTTAGTAGTAGTAGTCCTACCTGCCCAACATTCGTTGTCAGCTACGCTATCGCGCCCTTTTATAACTAGACCGAACCAAATCACCCCCTTCCTTCTTTACCTCGATTCTCATACTCCAAAATTTCACCCACGGCGATTATCCAGCCTTTCCTACTTTGATCAGTGAACTATTCTATAGGTATACCAAAGAGGGATTTATTCCGTCGTCTATATCCCAAATGCGCCTCAGGCGGCGAAACTGAGTCCCGTAGGATTGAGACAGATTTATGTTTTTTTTCTTTTCCTATTTCCGTTCGAATTTCATTCAAAGGATTTAGCTAATGCTAACGTTTTAAATTGATGAAACAAATTCCGCTCGGATTTTGTTATTGGATAATTTTAGTCCACCTAATCAATGACGTTTAATATTCGTACGGGAATTACTATTCTGTGGTTTCTATCCTTGAGGTATTGGCACCCCACTCACTCACTATCTATATCCGACGAACTATATACATCGCCTATGCATTGTCAATAATAATTACGCTGAGATCACACCCGGTGTTTGACCATTAGCAAGTGCATACTCATGGCGAGAGAAGGAGATTGAAGAAGATACTAGAACGGAATTGGGTTCCGGTTAAGAGAGGTACCGACGCTTCTCGATGCCCTTTCTGCCCTGTTGTCGTGCCCCTACATCCGACCGATGTACTCGTGTAAGCTCCGGGTATGACAGACCCTTCGATGTGATTTAGTCCATTACCTGATCACGTTTGAGCGACAGTCTCACTGCGTCTGCATGGGCTTTTGCTATGTGAAATCATCCGTTCGGCACACGATCCTCCATCCCCCTCTCGTTTCCCATAATACCAGTACCAGTATAAGCACCGTCGCCAATACCCACACCACCTTCGTATCGCCACCACTTATCGACCAGGTGATCGAGTGCCCGCAGTGGCCCTTGAGCGACCCTGCAAAGCCTCCACTACATCACCCCTCTCTCCTCTGTCTTCTCTCTCTTCTGTCACTTTCTCTCTTTTCCTCTCTCTCTCTGTCTCTCTCTCTTTCTCCCTGTCTCTCTCCGTGTTTCCCTTTGGAGACCGAAACTGGAACCCCAGGGTTCCTCTAATCTTAATCCTGATCCCCATTCGCCTACCAAAACTAACCGAATAATACAGAAAATGTGGGAAAATGTCGGGGGTCGAGGAGCAGTGATTGAAGAGAGGAGATTAATTAGCCTCGTCGAGAGCCGCGGTTTGGAAAGAAGCTGCATCACTAATCACTACGCTAAATTGTGACGGAGGCTTTTTTTTTTCAGTCATTTTTTGTTAACGGTAATAATTGATACTCCGGAAAGTTGAAATCGTAGAAAAACTTGTTTGGGAATGACTGATAGTTGAACTTAATATAATTTTAAGTTAATTCGTTTATTAATCACATTATATTTGAATAGTTTCCAATTAATCTAAAAATAAGCAACAACAGAAACAAGTCTTTTTGACAATATTGTTAAATATAGTTTGGTGATCTTCACGCACTGGACAACCGTCTTTTCAAGGTCCAACACGATAGCAGTCTAAAAACAATAAAGTAGATCGTCAGCGCTCCAACATCCGGCCAAAATCGGGTTTCGTCCATGGACAGCTCTTCCAAGATCGATTGGGGGTACCGGTAATGGCAATAGTCGTTTTCACGGGGACATTCAAGTCTGTTTCTTCCGAATCCGTACATCGCTACGATCGATGCTTCGACGGAATATCTGAGGAAACTGAGGTAGGTCAGGTTGTACATGAATCCTGGCATGTGTTTGTAAAGGGGGATGAAACCGGCAAGAGAAATCATCACCGCCATCGTCGCTGCCCCTATGAATGTTCCGTTTATCGGATTAAGTAGGGTCCCGAAGAGAAGGCCAATAGATTCCGCCGTTAGACCTGTAAGGGTACCGACCAACAGGAACATCAGGAACCTGTCCCACTCTATCGGTTGACCGGTAAGGACGTAGGCAATTGCGCAGTAGATCGTTGTGAGTATCACCTGGAACGGAATATTGATCGAACTGACTGCGGCGAAGTAGGTTCTCAGGCAATACCAGTTGTTGAAATGTTCTTTTTGGAGAACGGGTAGTTCCAGAGGAAAACGAAGCACGGCTGGCATCAGAGTTGTGTAGCTTAAGAAGACTGAAGTGCAAAGTATGAACCTGATGTTGTCCAGACTCTTTGCACCGTTGTTACCAGTGTCTAAGAATATTGTTCCAAGTAGAATGCCGAGTAGCACGTGTAGGGCAATTTTCATCTGTACGGCGCTCCAGTCTCGGATCAGTTGGGTCATCGAACGTTTTAGAAGAATTTGATATTTGTGAAGTTCGAACATCCACTTCGTCGTTTCCCCTGGGAGTGCGATTGCCCTGATTTTTCTCATATTTTTCTTGCAGTTTTTTTCATCCGCAGCAGGATGGCAGGTCCACGTACGATTCAAGTTCGCCGCATTTTCAAGTACGTCGATGAAATATCCGTATTCGTTACTAATCACTTCCGTGACGTAGTCGGCGGGGTTATGATAAAGCGGACAACACAATCCAAAGTCCTTGAAATATGAAACCGTCTCCTGAGGAAGTCCTTGATACACGCATCTTCCCTCAGCCAGGAAGTACACTTGGTCAAATGCCTCGTAAATTGCAGCGCTAGGCTGATGAATAACACAGACGACCGTTCGTCCGCCCTTCGCCAGAATTTTGAGGGTGGCGATGCATTCGGCGGACAATGAAGAGTCGAGTCCGGTCGTTGGTTCATCGAGGAAAACAACTCGGGGGTTGTCAACGAGCTCGACTGCAATGCACAGTCGTTTTCTCTGACCTCCGCTAAGCATATCACAGCGTACGTCGCGAACCCTTGCAATGTCAAAAGTCTTTAGGGTTTCCTCGATTAATTCACTTTTTTCATTTTCCGTGTAATCCGGACCGAGTTTCAACTCAGCTGCCAACCACATCATCTCGATCACTGTAAAAGTCGGGTATAATTTATCCTCTTGGTGTATGTAGCGAAGCGCTCTTCTGTACTCTTCGGAGCCGGCCGATCTGCCGTCAATTCCGACGTAACGGATGCTGCCAGCCACGTTCTGACGACGAAATCCGGTGAGTATGTGAAATAGAGACGTTTTACCAGCTCCAGAGGGTCCCATTATGGCGGTCAATTCACCGGATTTGAAGTAACCCGAAACACTACGTAGAATTTGTTTTCTACTCCGGCGAAAACCGCTCTGTACCGTGTAAGTTATGTTAACAAATTCTATATCAACCGATGGACGGTTGAGTCTCATCATCGATGCCGATTGTTCGCCATTTATGGTAAGTGTTGGAATCATTAATTCCTTAGCGACAGGAACCTGGAGCGTGTTTTGCTTCATTGTGTTTCTTTTATCGTTTAAATAACAATATTACACGAAGAAACTAATTTTTATCGACGCCCCGAGGAGATAAGTTAATGGTAAAATGAAAAAAAAACTGTTTGCACAATATCAAAGACTCTTGAGACACGCGAGGCTTCACGGACCTCGGCCCGATCTGGACTGCCGATCTTTCGCGATCTTTGAAATGAGGATAACCCAACGATGATGGACCAATTCTTCCGGCTTTCGCATGGATTTCAACTAATATTGTTAAACTAAACGTGAGATCGTGAGGTGGCATATAAGCAGTTCTTCAACACCAAGGATATAAAAGATATTTAATCGAAAGAGAGAAAAAAACGCATATCATTGACTCACTCACCACTCGCTCACTCGCTCCCAATAAACCAGTTTGACGTCGAATCATTTCAACTCTATTTGTCACCAACTGTCACACCTACTAATACGTCGTCGTATACGCAAATCCACATATCACGATGTAAACTATAGTCGAAGACATGAGAAAACCAAGGCTACCGATCTGCGATCGTATGTGGTGTCCTCGCACGAATTTTTTTTTGCCTCCGAATCGCAGTGAGTTTGTTTTCTTTTTTTTATTTTACTTCTAATTTAATTATCGACACCTCATTTCGTAAGCAAATATGTACTTAAATTATGTACGCGGAAGGAAGTATTTCAAATTCATTGAATAACGATAAACATCTCCGGTTCTGTTACGTGATAATTCATTATGCTAAATACACTCCAACTAGTACCGATATTCGATGTAGTAAAACAACTCGTTCAACTCTACAGACGACATAATTACTGTTTAACGTTATTCGGCCAAAAATTTCAATCCCGGTTTCATCTTTTCCGTTTTTTTTCGTCTTCTTCTTCTTCTTTTTTTTTTAAATACCCTGAACTTGCAGCTGAATTTAAGTATTCCTATACACCATCCGGTATTACCCATGATAGTTCGTATGACGGTGCAAAATATAATGTCCTTTCCCAAAAGGTCAGCCTGTCTCGGGATGGGTGCGTTGCCGCTTCAGATCGCAAGGATATCGAAGTGGTTTTCAGAATTCGACGATATAACGGGGTGATGGAAATTGGAGGTAGTCGAGGAGTTCTCGAAAAATGGAGATTTCTATTTCGTCGTTCGAAGTTCATATGCATTTCGTATATTCGAACGATCGATGGTAATAATCATTCATTTATCGATTATGAATATTATGAATTCTGTTTTGATTTTCATAAATTTTAATCATGTGGAAATTATGCCGATAAAATTATTTTTGCAACGCACCTGCAACGTATCGCGCAAAAGAATGTAACGATCGTGGGGTCAAGGAAAAAAAAGTAGATAAATAACATAATAAAAAAAAATTTATTTAATTTTACACGCGGTCCCATAAGATTTATTCGTCGTAAAGTTTCTCGTCAGACGAGATGTATGGAAGATGATGACGATGACGATTGCGAATAGTTTGATGTAACATTCTCATATACGACAGCCCGCATGGCTATTTTGTAAAATCGCAAAAGGGCGCGGGCGGTGCAGAGCCGAGCCGGTTATGAGAATATTTATTCATCGACCATCGTTGCCTCGTGCGAAATGTGTGAGCGGGTTTTCTATGGTCTTCGACATTTCACGGTATAAGAAAAAATGAAGTAGAATAAAATTAGAAATTTTTGTTACTCATGTCATAGGTTGTACTTACTTCGGCAGGAAAAGCGTAGTTGTTCACACGATGTTCGGAGCCATGGTTATTGTCACTTCCATAATGAATATAAATTTCTTCAAACTGATAGTGATACGCCAACGGGCCACCCGTTATATTTACGCGAATTTTAGCCTCTCTGTCAGCTCTGAAGACGAGTGATTGACCAGTGTTGTGTAGGTGGCCGGATACCTGAAAAATATAAAATTATCATTTTCATTTTTGTCTGCTCCTTTTTCTCCTGTTTTTCCTCATCTTTGGTTCTGGTGTTAAGTGACAACCGAGGAGATTTCTCATACATAAAACGATCTCATTTCGTCTCGTCTTGTCTCCAGTTATAAGAGCTGATCGGCGTAGTCGTCGTTCTAGCTTTTGTTCATAACTCATTGGTAACGAGGCATCTGCGGACGATGGTACTCATCATTCTTTTTCGCATCCTGCGACGCAAAGTCATGGTCATATCTTTGGTAGTTTCCGGGAATAATATATTTTGCCGCGTTTGATACATGCAGCACTTTATTTTCCGTATACATATATACCTATATACGGTATATGGTTTCTATTTTTATATACGATACGCGAGGTGTATCATACTCCTCTGGATCCTCGTGTTCTTGATCTTTTGAAAATTAGCGGTCGCGGAACGAGTTTCCGTTCTTTTTTATTTCATTTTTGTCACTCGTCGTGCATTTACCACTCCTTAATTGTTTTTTTTTTTTCAATTAATTTTGTTTCAGTTCATCACATATTTTTCCAATACTCCTGCAGTGCGGCAACGGCGGCAATCTTTACTACATGGCATGGATCGAAGATCGTTGTTAAAAACCTCAATCGTAACCGCAAGTAGCGGCCACTCGGACGCTAATTTTCCTCCACTTATTGTGAGTATATGCCAATTATTAGGAAACACGAATACGATATCTGTACTCTCAACTATTTACGATGACTTTGCGCGTAGTCCATAATTAAACTCACAATCAAATGAAAGGTACTTATCAAGAGTACGAGAAGGTCAACCCGCGCGGTGATCTACTATTGGTACGTATTTTTTATCGGTTATCCGGCAATATTCTCTCCTTCAAGATTTACAAATCAATCGATCAGGAATTATTGAACAAAAAAAAAGAATAAAAGAAAAAATTATCCGACGATGAAAAAGACCGTTAATAAAAGCAATCGTTTCTTTTTTTTTTTTTTCGCCAGTCGATATAATTTAATTATATGCATGAGATATAATATACTCGAAATAATGTAATGACGCGTTGATGTCCGCCCGGAGAAATAAATATGTATTGAATACATACATATATATATATATAATATTAATTATTCTGGTCGCGCTGACCAGTCAGTCAGTCAGTCATTCAGTCAGTTCAATCATTCTTTCCAGCGACTAATGAAAGAAAAAAATTAAATTGAATAACATAAAATAAAATAAGTATAAAGAAGTGGAAGAAAAAAAATAATTTTACCAAAAAACCGCGGTGGCACTGATGATATACCCTAAAAATTATTTATGTACTCGTACGTATATAAAAAGATGTGAACCGGAATGAATAATAAATAAATAAATGAATAAATAAATGAATAAATAAATAATTAAACACAAAGTTTTTCGAGCAGCTATAAGGTGCACTACACCCACTTGCTAGAGTAGTATTTTTGATCATTGAAAAAAGAAAAAAAATTTCGTGGTATAAAAATTTTCCATTCGTTGAAAAAAAAAAAAAAAAAACTCCAAGTAATCCCAGAAGGCCGTTTTGATATGTGCAACGCGAAGACGATTTTGTAGAGAGAGTTTTGAATATATTATTAGGGACTTGGTAATTTTAGGCGTAGCTTGCTAGACGATATATGTATTCAGAAATAATCTTTTACTTTCTAAATTCTCGTCGGTTATGACTATTTCTCTACGGTAAATAATCAAACGTCTCGAATTCGTTTGGTTAATCAACGATTTGGTTTCACTCAGAACCGAATAAGGTCTACGATTATCTATCATAGTCACATTTCTTCATATCATCTACATCTACTAATTCTTCTTCTTCTTTTTTTTTTTTCCATCTTTTTTCTTTCATTCTTCGATAGCTCATGTTCACGCGAGGCGGAAAACCATATATTTATATTTATTAGTCTCAAGAGTCTTAAATTCTGATTCTCTTGCTGATTAAATAGTTAGGAATAACTAATAAAATATACTAATGTATATTATTATGAAAAAAAAAAAAATTAATAAATACCGCCGGTGAGTTGCAAGAGTAAAAATTTACGTCTTCGAACAACGTAAGGTGTTTTTTTTTCTTTCCTTTTTTTTTTTATTACAATATACGTGGTTCGAAATAAACGTTGACCTTACATAAGAATTCAGTATCAAATATTTTTATTATTTAAATTATTATTTTCTGTTTTTTTTTCTTTACGTTTTTTTTCCCCCCATACCATATCCGCGTTGTCGATCGAATATCACATGGCTCGCTATAATTCCGCTGATCCATTTGGTAGTTTATAATATATATTATACAAGTTGGATTATTTTAACGGTCCGAGAGGACCGAACGATTCAGAAATGATAATCGAAGGAAGGCCACGATATTCGAGTCTAATTAATTATTCACATTATGAGGTACTGCAGACGGTTTCACGATCGAGTTGAATTAACGGAAACCAATAATAACGATCAACTATCAAACCCACGAAGAACGAAAAAAAAAAAAAACGGAACAACATTCAAAACTAATTCGATACAAGTTCGATAAAATTGATCGTATAAGTATATGTATACCATTTGTAATTGGATAAAATGTAAAAAAAAATTATTACCTTTTGGTTTTTTTTTTTTTTGTTTTTTTTTCATAGATATATATGTTTAGTTTTTAATCGCTCACGATTACTGTTCGGAATGGAAATAAAGCGAAAAAGGGTGAGGAATGCTTGTATATTATAGCACGTGTAATAGAACAGGGTGGGGTAATGGTCGGTAAATCCCTACTGGGCGAAGCGATTTCGTTGCAGCATTGTTTGATAATTAACACGAATTCGGTGTGTCGATATCGAAATGGGTAGTTTGATTACGTAACGTGCAGCTGGGGGAAGACAATGGAGCCGATATTCAAGCGGAGCTTTCGGGTGTTTGCCCCCCGTACATACATACAGATTCAAAAATCCAGTACGCTCAAAACTGCTTTTTCAAACATGTACGTACATACGAATATATTATTTATATTACTGTGTGCGTAATTGTGGTATTATATATATCCATAGAACCTTCCGTTGTACCTATTTTTTTTGTTGCTAAATCAATCAAATTGGGGTTACAAAAAATTAATCGCCCAAGAAACTAATTGTAAGCGAAGAGCAAAATGGTTTTTCCTTTTTCTTTCATTTAATTGATTTACGAATAGTTTATAATACCTTATTATATTTACCATACCTTTACCTTTTTTTTTTTTGTTTTCGTTGAAAATATTCAAAACAAATGAGTGGGCTGACCGTAGGCTCGTTTTTTGAATGTAGCATAAAGAGCGAATACCATAACCGAAAAGCAAAGTGTAAAATACAATGGGAGGCCACACGTGCGTTCGGTGTTGCTGTACGGGTAGGGTGAGATCGTCATATTATACATGTAACATATACGTCGTATTATTGGAGTCTTTGACATTTTGCCGGCTTGACATTCTTTAATTTCTTTTTTTTTTCTTTCATTTCATTTTTTTTATTATTCCTTTCTATTGTTTCCTTTTCACCCGAGGGTTGCTGAAAAGACGTACCTATACCTATACTTGTTATACGAAGATACGTACTTACGTTACGTACTACCTGTTTGACTTATAAATTTTATTTTACAACAAACGAATAGGATCGTCTCAGACTTCTAAACTTTTTTTTTTTTTTTTATTCATGCTATCGGGAAAATCAACGATCACAAAAAATCGTAAACGGTCCCGCGTTAGGACTTGTATTTTTTAGTAGGTTTCTCTTTTTTCAATTTTTTCTTTTAAATATTTTTACTTCCTTGGAATCGACGAAAAAGTATGCAGAGTTATCGTGACTTGTGAGGGGGTGGAGATTTTGAGGAAAGAAACGATTTTTATTACTTTAATGGGGTGTATTGAAATATACCGTATAATGAAGTTTTTTTTTTTTTTTCAATGATTTTACTTCGGCGTCGAGTGTCGGAATAAAATCCGGCGGAGTATTCACATAATTAGTTATCGTCCTGGACGCGGACCTGCACCTCGGTGCAGCGCTGTGAAAATTTGCAATACGTAAATGCAGGGGGGAGGATGAGAAAAGAACCGACGTAAATCGGGGCGAGCGCGGGGGATGAATGGCGAGAGTTTGGGGTAAAGACATACGTTCGACTCGTTCTATTGTTTAATTTAAGTGCCGAAGTTTTAAACGGGTTAAATGGCGTATATAAATTCGCGAAATCGTGGATAAAGCCAAGTGATGACGTCAGCCGAATACCCCATGTACCGACCTATACAATTCACGGGGACTGGTATGTAGTACCCGTCGCGTAGATGAGGTTGAAAAACTTCCGACAAAAAAAAAAACGAAAAAAAAAAAACGAAGTAAAGAAAAGAATAACTTTTTCAAACTACTATACTATTTAAGAGAGAAAAAATATTATCATATAACGTATGAGTGAAGAAAAACTTTATTTGTGGGACGTACTGTCGAATATGGCGATTTTTCTATATAATTTTTTTTCATTCACTCTCAGTAGCCGCGTTTATCGTAGTCCCCTCTTTCCCCCGCCAAGTAGTTAGTCAATTCGATAACGAAGTTATTAATTATGAAACTGCCTATTTAACGTCTTGGAATACAAAACATCCGCTCGAAACACTAATTTTCCATTATACAAACATTTATTCATCGTTTCCCAAGATTCAAAACCTCCGTCTTCCTCCTCCCACACACACACACACACAATCATCCAAGTCTGCATCACAACGGACCAACTTAAAGAAACTTTTCCTCCTGCGGTATAAGAAATAATAATTAGCACCCGAGATGGCGGTGGACAGACAGCCGGATAAAAGGTACTCGCAGATTTCTTATTCTTAAGTGTGTTTATTTTTATTTTTCTTGTTTTTTTTTCAAATGTATTTTTCCGGTTTTATTTTGTCCGTCTCTATTTTCCCCGTCTCTCGATATTATGCCTCGTGTATCTAAGGTGTACGGAGGAATTTTATACATGGGGTATCGGGGAATAAAATCTATAAATTTATACTCGCGGGCCATTCATCTCGAAAATAGCACATACATCCTCCCATGATCCATAAGCCACGGTCACAACTACCCTTCGTAAAGTCGGATACAAGAAACCCTTCATTGAAATTCTATTGTCACGGCGGTTTATCACACCCCGTAGACTAGGGGTACGTGTTCCCCAAGATGCCCACATTTTACTCCTCCATCTTGTAAACCGTGTAAAAATCATTCGATCGAAGATAATGGAGAAGAAAATTCGAAAAAAAAAAAGCAAGGAGGGAAATTTGCCATTTATTTAATTTATTCATTCTGCATTTATTTATATTATATGATGATGAATAGCGTAGAGTTATAAAATGAGGGAGGGGGGGGGGGGGGGAGGGGGTGTTTTTTTACCTTGTGCTTATCAACGTGCAAGGGACGCAGGTGAGGGTCGAAGAGCAATTTGTCCGGTTCCACGTTGATCGGACTCTGTCTCCTTCCTTTACTGCACAACGACCACTGTGGGTTAATGAGCCCCCAGAAGGACGGACCTGAAACACCCCATCAAGGGAATATAATTAACCGGAAGAAGCGGGAGATGAGACATATTAGTGGTAAACCGAGCTACCGTTGTGTACTATACGTATAGTATATACCGTTTTCCAATTATTTTATTTTATTTTTATTTTTATTTTTTCAAAAAGTAAAATTTATGGAATATTATTCTGAAAATACAGTTCGTTCGATTGGAATAGTAGGTAGTTGGAAAAAATTTAGAAACGCGATGTGACGTGTGTAAGGGAAAAATATTTTATTTTTGAGGAGCGTGCGGCAAAAAACAAAAAAAAAAAAAAAAAGAACGAAGTCCAGTTTATTCCCCCTGAGGAATCTAGCGAGCGAAGGTATTATCAAAGTTTTTGAAACAGGTGTTCGAGATTTTCGTATATATCTACATAAATACAACGGTTATAATTTTCACCGAACTGCAGGTGGATATCGAAAATCAGTTTTCGTTTGTGATATGCGTATACCGAGAACTTTTGTCATAATTTTAACTTCTAAAAGATATCGAATGGGATTTTCGATCTTCCTACGTAGGTACCTACCGACCGACCTACCTTCTCGCAGGAAAAATTCTAAACTATAACCGAACTTCTCATGTTATTCGGATTCTATACGGGATTTCACTTTTTATTACCTGCAGTACTTATTTTGCGCTTCGATTCGGGGGTCAAGAATTAAAACATCCTTTTCAACAAATCCTTATTTTTTCTAGGTTCTTCTTTAAAGGGTTGTTCTGTTATTCCGTCAGACATTAACGCGTAACCGACGCACATCTGGAATAACGTAGATTTTTTTTTTCTTTCTTTTACTTCGGAAAGTTAGGAACGTTCAAAGATAATCCGCTATTATATATACTGGTGTGTTTTTTTCCCTCATGGAATGTGTCAATCTCATTCCTGCGGATATCTTCGCAATCTGAGGGGGCGGGAGTTTTCTTTTCCCTTTTCTCCTTTTCTCCTTGTTTTTTTTTTGTCATTTTTCTTTTTATTTTATCATTTTCTCATCATTTGTCGCAATCAATCGATTAGCCATCTTCTTCCTTTTCGTTCACCTGCATCACTGTACCCTAAACGTCGAACGGTCTCGCTCGCTACCGTTCGGGGATCGCCGATTATTGGCAGGCGAAAAGTCCCCGGCGCGTTTTCCCAGAACGTCATCAATATCCTCATTCATTTGTCTTGACAGGGGCTCCTCGACCCCTTGCGCCTTCTCCGATGCCCAAACATACCCCAACCCCGACCCCCCTTTTCTCCCACGAAAACCCTCACTACCTTCTGCCATATGCGCGTCCTCGCGCCCTACCACTCAAAAACCTTCGCAGTTTCGTCCTCCTCCTTCATCGGTGTATATCCTGCGTATAGCTATAAGGTTGCCGTCGCGGAGCAAAGTCACCCTGCACCTTTCCACCTATTTTCTTTTTAACCTCTTTTTTTTTTTTTTCTTCCTTTTTTCTATCACCCCTAAACCTCCTATTCATGTAGCGTTGCCTTTGCGCAGGATATATTTTTTTTTTCTTTCTCATCTTCTCGTTTTCGTCATATTTTCGAATGGAACTTTATTTACCTATTTTTTTTTTTTACGAAAAAATTGGTATTTCGTACGAATCGTTATGTTAGTGGAATTATACGATATAGGCTACCTAGTTTTATTGTACCTGTAGTACGCTCAGGATATATCCAGGATTTTCAACGATGGGTAAAACTTTAACAACAGCGGGTAGATCAATAGATACGATAGAATTATAGTATTATATCCGTTAGAAAAAACAATAATAATAATAATAATAATAATGATCGTAATGATAGAGGGACGGAGAAAAAACAACGAGGAATACGCTAGGGGAGGAGGATGGGGATGATAAACCCAAGGCTTAAAAACTCAGCGGACGTTGAGGGGGTTGTAGGTATTAAAAGCAACGTCGATGCGAGTAGGTGGTATATACGGTTAGAGTGGAGAGAAAATTATAGGCGGATAATTAAAGGAAAAAAGAAAATCGTGGAGTTGTTGAAAAATAGAAAATGATGGAAAGAAGAAATGAAAGAATGAGAAAAAAAAAGAAAAAGAAATAGATGAAATAGAAATAGAAATAAAAATAGAGACGAAAAATGGAGGGAGAGAGGAGGGAGGGAGCGTGATGAACGCCCCGAGGAGTTGCACTGCCGTATACATAGTATATACCTATGTAAGAGGAATGAACGAAAAATTGTTCTTCGGGCGAATGATCTCCCCACGGATTTAGAGGTGTATAGATGAAGTTATAGGGCGTCGTGCTGCAGTAAGAATTGGATGGGGATGATATTGATAAAAGTCAAGAGGGGGTTGTGATGCTTGTTTTCGGAGTTTATATCCACCTATACTATACCGATCCTTGGAGCTTTCGGTCGGTTCTTGTTGACCCAATGCAGCACCGATACCAAATCTGGTCTGTTATTCATTTATATTTATATATATAATACATAACAGAGCACGGTACGCTATCTCCGCTACTTGATACCGTTGAAAAATTTATTCGCTTATTTTCGCACACGTTGGTATTATTTTATAAATGGAATGGAAGGCAGGGAAAAGACACCCCATCGTACCGTGTCACCCGTACAGATGTCAGTACTATTTTAGTCCGAATTTTGATCTTCGGGACTCCAGACTTGTCGACACTCCAGTTGACGCGACTCGACTCGACTCTACTTGACTTCACTTTACTTTTGATCTCCGTGATTAGAATCAGCGCCAACATCCCCGTCGCCTTTCTTGGGGTTGCAAAGGTTACGCTACAGGACAAGACAGGATAGGATAGGACGGGACGGCCAAAAAGGGGTGACGGGACAAGAGCCTTCCGACAAGGGGCTGCGGGGGCAGGGGGCAGGGGGGGGGGGGAGGGGTAGGTGAGACCTCGACGGCTTTTACCACGTCGTAGCTGGTAGAGGTAAGTGGTTAGAAGCGTCGCGACGTTTTACTACATCCGAACACGACGTATTCGCTTGACGATTGTGTTGGACGTATAAGTTATATATACAGAGTATATACGGTGGGGGTTTGTCGGTGGTAAAAGAAGTACGCCGCTACGCTACTATGCTGCTGGCCGCAACAAGACGTTTATCCCGTAAGTGCAGCTGACGTATTTGACGTAAGAAAACTAATCTGAGATTATATTATTCGAGAGAGAGATTCGTGATGGATTTTATATCATCGCCGACTATAGTAAATAACCATCCGGGGAAAATCCTTATGTATACCGGTAAATAAATTCGATCTGGTGAGATGAGAAAGAAGGTCGAGTAGACAATAAGGAAAATGAAAATCAAAAAGAGAAGAAAAGAAAGAAATACCGAGATTCTTTTGTTATTTGTGTGGCGATGTTAAAAAATAATAATGATGGCAATATAGTGATGCGATAATAATAAGGAAAAATGTAATGAAAGAAAAAGAGGACGAAGAAAAAAAAAAAAAAAGAAAAGAATTAAATAAAAAATTTTAAAAAAAAAAAAAAGGAAAAAAAAATATATAACCAACCGCGCTCGCCTGCAGGAAGAAATATAAAAATTGTCGGAACCGGGTCAAAAGTTTTCCGCCGGTAGACGCGGCGGCGGGTAGGTAGGTAGGTAAGGGAGTTGGGGTTGATTGGGGGAGTTCCGAGTAGAAATGTATTCATGTATGCATATGAATTCACGGTAGGCCGCCGCAAGCGACCGCGAGACGCGAAACGACGAGCCGACGACTGCGACGACGACGTCGACGAGTCGCACGCGGAAGATGTCTGCCGGCTAAAACCCAACCACCGGAACTCGGTGAAAAACATCTTAATTGGACTCTGCACCACCCCTGCTAACACCCGACTCAAACCCTCTACCTCCCCCCCCCCCCATCGTCATCATCGCCACCCTCGCAACGTTTCTCATCCCTCTAACCCGAATATCTTTCAACCGCTAACGACACCTACGTGCAACGATAGCCAGAACATAATGTAGGCGAGGCCTACCCCCCCTTTCTCCCCCCCCCCCCCCCCCGTAAGTAAGCTACGTGTGCACGTGTAGGAGGTACCTAGCTGCTCAATAATGCCCTCGGGAATAACCAAACAATGGAGAATAACAACAATAATAATTGTACCGTTGATATATGCGACGGTGCACCAGTTGATGATGATAACAGAAATCTATACGATAGTAATGATGATACGAAGTAATCATCGTTACGACGAATTAAAATTCTCGGTGCGGAGATATGTACCTTGATTTTCAATAAAGAGATGATTTAATTTTTTCGAACCTTTTTTTTTAACCACACGGTAAAAGGGGTTTAAATTAATTAATATCCGAGGGATTTTGAGTTTAGCTGTGTTGAGCTGAATCGAATCAAATGCATTGAACTTGTCCTGCAAATAGCGACGCGATTATGACTAATGATGTTATAATATTATTGGTTATAATTATAATTGAAACTGGTGTCGAATCTACTTTGTTAACGAGGATATGTGGGCGGGTTGTTTTCATTCTTTGAGCTTTCGTGGTGGTATACGAATTATACGTATATGTATATGGTGGAAATGGTGGTGGTGGTCGTCGTGGTGGTGGTGGTGTCGGGAGAGGGGATATGCTGCTTGTTAGCTTCCGCACTTAATCACTTTTGCTAATTGCAGAATGATTGCTCCTGCAGGCCTGAAGTTTCAATAATAGGGTTGTTTCCACGACCCCAGACATCACCCTCATTCCCCGTTACCCGTTACCTACGTTCCTCCTGTTTCTCATTCCCACCCTCATAATACTTCGTCCAACAGAAACCAGTGCCAAGGTGTAGGCTCTGCAAGCTCGGGCACGTGATAAATGTGATAATAGTCTTCCTGGGGTGATAAGAAAGTAATCACTACGGTTGCACGGTATCCAATTTCGACCATTACCGACCTCCAACTACATACCCTACACCTTATACTCCCACCGTACCCAACGAATCTTCACAGTTTTGTTCCCAAGTCTTCGAACGATACCTCGCGGAGGTCACTAGACTCCAATTTCTATCATTGGAAATTGTCGTCTTGTGTGATTAGAATTTTTCCTAATCAGTACTTGCTAAAGTAATTTTACTTCGATTACAGTCCGATGAAAAATGTTTTAAAATGTTTAAAATTTGAACCACTATTTTCGAGGCCGTGTCATTTGGATCATCGATATTTTCCGTGTATCGAAAAATCGACCCATCGAACAAAAAAAAGGTGGTCAAACCGCTACGTTTTTCCCTGTAGTAAACTGACGAAAATTTACGCCGCGGACCAACCGGTCGGTCTAATTTTAATACTCCCATTATTACTTGGAGTAATAATTCTACTTATATACCTATTTAGATATTCGTATAAACCGTGTAACCATTAACCGATACAATAACACCTGGATATTCGCCAATGCTTAACTTTGCTGACTGCCAAATGGCGGATCGTTGAACATGGAATGGCACGATCATAATTTATCGTTTGGTATAAGGTATACCAACTAACTACCAGAAAATTACACGTGCTAAAAGTATATTGAAAAAAATATCCACGAGCAATCTCAGAACATTTTCATTCCTAGATGAATTTATTATTTTAGATTAATTTATTTATTTATATCCGTTGCTTATTTTCCTGTTCTCTTTTTGTTCATTGCCTCAAGGTTCGACGCGATGGCCTTCGATGAAAATCGACTAATAAATGGATAATCGATTACCTTTATGGTGTTTCGTATACGAGATTATTAGATTTCGTTGTGTTGAAACTACGTTCTTTTGTTTCAACTGCGTTCTAAATTTTTGGAGAATTTTCTGAAAACAGTTTTTTGGATTTTATCATGTCTATTGATATATTTTTTTTATACGCATAGATAAAGGTGTTGAAATTTGCAAAAAAAAAAAAAATTCGTAGGATATTTCATCGCAGAGATGGTTAATTTTCTCGATATAGTTTTATGCGCGGTAAAGTGAAAACGAGATATTTTCGTGTTCTGGTCTATCTCAACTCACCATTGGCTAACTACATCCCCTTTTAGAAGCCTGCGCTATGTTGACCGAACGAGTTAAAATATAAATGAAATTATTTAAATAACGTAATTTAACGTGACTATGCGATATGGTAGGACATAGGACATCGTACACGCCGTTTTGTAAGGATAGGTTAGTTATATCTAAACCGTATGTGGTGGTATACGCGCCGTCGTGTATATGGGCATGTATGTATCTCTTATGTACATTTATACATAGCCAACCTTTACCTAGGTTATTTTACACCCGCCCGCGTGGGATATCCACATCCTACATCCTTTCCTATCCTGCACCTACGTACGACTTAATATACCTGAGTGCCTCGACTCAACTCTGCCTATACCTTCGTTCCAACCTTCCAATCTTTTTTTTTTTTTTTTTTTTCTACCTTTTTCAACCTTGTACTATACGGGAGGTGGTAACGCCAGCTGCGGGAAAACCGCGACGCGTCGTAGCCGGTGGTCACTTGGTTCGACAACGTGTTAGGTATGCATGTATGCATAGAATATGCTACTGCTTTCTATCCAAACTCTCTCTCTCTCTCTCTATTTCTACTTCCCCATTCCGCACAGACCTGCAGCGAAAGATTTGATCGCAAAGGTTGTTTTGAAAATCCCTAGAAACGATACGGAAAATTGAAGCGTAGCGGTTTTTGGTTCAGTTTTTCTCACCCTCCGTACGAAGGTATATTTTCAATTTTTATCAACCCGATCATATATCCAGTGTAAAGAATTTTCGATAAATTTCACTTTCTTTCCGGTGCGCTTGATCGTACTCGATTCTGTCTCGTATCCGTCGCTACACTCGACGGTGTGTAACACAGTGTTTATGCTGTCCGGGATTGGGTGTATTACGAGCAACACGAGCAATTATCTTAGTTAATTAACAAATTTACAACCCTGACGTCATGTGTATACATGAAGTGCGACGACCCGCCGCTCTACTACCTGTACCCGCGGTCATCGGGCAGCGCTACCATTTTCGCGGTGACCACAGGGTTAGCTGAAAAATTTGGATGAAACTTAACGAACTATAACGTGGACGGAAAGTTTTTTTTGTTCGAAAATATTCACCAGGGAACGTGAAACTTTTTTTTTTACTGCCGTTTTAAAAATCCTACGGCGGAAACGATTTTAATACACGAGTCCGGGCATTAGAATATCCGCACCTCGTTATTCGAGACCTTCCAACTTGCAACTCTAACCCTGCGCCGGGTTGCAGGTACTGCACTCGGAAGGTGCTAGGGAATTAAGGGGTTGAAATAAACATGCAAATGTTCTCACTGTTCTCACTTTGCACCAACCTTATCAACGCTTTGAACTGAATACGCAAACGGCACGAACTATATATTATTATGTACATATATATCTACCCTTTATACCACCCTCGCTGCGCTTCTACGCCACGAACGTAGGTTTAGTAACCGAAGGTTTTCCCACACTAATTCCAGTAAATATTACTGCGAAATTCATTCTGTACACGTGCAAAAAATCTTTCAATACATTTCTCCGAGATTTCGAAGAGAGAAAAAAAAATTATAATAATTTGTCTCGATACACGTCGTTAAAAAAATTCGAAAGAAACCACCATGAAATTTTGACTTTTTTTCTTATTGCCAATTTAGATTTGTGCTATTATCACGGCGAACGTGAAGAGTATATTCCGGGATATCGCGGACGTAACTACAAGTTACGACCTATGTAGTACCTTGGCCGTAGTTTTCCATAACTTTTTTTTACCCTTCGCCCTTCGCTCGTCGTCCTTTTTTTTTTTTTCTTTCCTTTTTTTTCTTCTGCGCGCCTCTATATTCGTTCTCCAAGGTTTTACGATACCGCATTGTGCCGAACGATGTACGTACACTTGTGCCTTTTAAGGGGCAACCGCGTTACGGACGTACCCATAATACCTATGCCCACATTTTACTTTACCTACTTTATTTATAATCCTAGCAGCGAGTTAGAACCTTCGGGTGGTTGCGGTCGTTACATACTTTTACCTAGATATAAAACGATTTATCCGTGATTTTTGATTTTACTCGCCCGCTGATTACGAAAATGAAAAAATCAAACAAGCTCGAATAAGTTTCAGTACAGATCACAAGGATTCGGAGGGCGAGGAGAAATGAACCTTTTTTTCCTCTCTTTTTCTTGTAATCCAATTTTTCAAAAATTCGGCTATAATATTAATTCTTAGCCCCGAACACTCGGCATATGAACCCTAGGTGGGTATACGCCTAGTCCATTACCTCCGGTCCAACATTGAAAAAACGAAATAAAAATTGAAGGAGAAAACAAAAAAAAAAACAAGAAGAAAGTAGAGAAAAATTTGGAGAATGAATGGGGAAAATACCGACGCCCGGTGAAAATATGAAGAGGTAAAAAAAAAAAGAAAAGCAAAATAATTATAATACTTAATAAAAAAAAATAAGGGAGGAAGGAAAGAACAGCGTCGGCATTAAAAATTTCTCTCCTGTAGTAGGTATGCACGATTATAATATGCGGATCGTAAGTTTAAATTAAGAAAATTAAGATTTTTTATAATTTTTTTTTTCTGCTTCTCTTTTTTTTCTTCTCTTCAGAGAGGGTGAGGAATCCCACCCTTTTATAATACGGGGTACAAAAAGGTGATATTTAACATTTATGTACACCGAAACGGAGGTAACATTATCGGAAGATGTTTTTATTTATTTATGTTTTCTAATTTGGATTTTGGATTTTTAATGTTTCGTTACTTTATCGGATATATTTTACCTGAAATCCCATCGTAGGTCCACCACTCTTCCCAGCTTGCGTGAGATTCTGTAATCAGAGAATGAGAAAACAAATTAAATATAGAAATTCTGAAAAATTGAAAAGTTTCGAATCTACACATATTTTCGTGGTTCGAAACTTTGTAAAAAAACGAAGATAAAAGAAATTCTATGGTGCGAAATGAGAAGGAGAAAGAAGAAAAAAAAACGGAGAGAAATGAAAAATGATACGAGAATAATGTGGGTTAAGGTGATATATAAACGGCTTTTAATAATTTAGCCGCGATACATAATTTAACTCGGAGCTTGCGAAAGCACGTGCAGGGCGGGAAGGAGGTTCGTGGATTCCTCAGAATTCTTCTCGGGGGTTTTACCCGCGCTTCTGTAGAGATGAAAAGAGTAAAAAGAAAAAAAAAAAAGCAATATTTCGTATTTTTGGTTTCAATCTGTTACGAAAAATTCGACAAATGACCTACGTGTAGGTACAGTATATGTATATAAGGTATTATATTTATCGTGAACGGGATATCGTTATGAAAATTAAAATTGCGAGGGTAGAATTAATTAGAGATGTTAATTAAATCGTATAATAAATCTTATTTTAATGCATTTCAATTATATTGTTATTTTTTGGATTTTCAACGTATACGGGGAGAATAAAATATTCCATTGCAATTGACCCGTATCTATAGGTATATTAATGTGGGCATATACCTCAGTTTCTGCAGGTCGGGAGGGTTTCTCGAATAAATTTACTTAAGTTTCATGAAAATTATCGCGTTTTACAAGGTATACCGCATAACGTTGAATCGTACGTACGTATGTAAATACATGGTATATACGTGGTATGTGGAAATTTACGTACGTGACGAATAAAATCTTTCCATATGTGTTCCGTCCCGACGACGGGTACTGTAGTTGAAGGGGTTTCGAGGGCCTGTGTACATGCTCCGTAACGTCTATATATACGTACGGGCAAAGGTGAACAATAAGAAATACCAACCTTGCCCCTTATGGCGCTATGGAAACTCCACAAAGTGGGTGGATTGTATCCACGTAGGTACTTGTAACCTACGTATGTAGGTAGGGGTTAGGTAGTGGTAAACCTCAGCGTAATTACACACCCATCTACATACGTATGTATATATGCATCGCCACTTATTATTATACGGTATAAATGCGGAGCGACGAAAGAATAAAACGCGAAAACTTTACTTTTATCCAGCGCCTTCCGACGCTCGCTATTTCTTTTTTTTTTTCGTTTCTTTTTTTGTCATTCGAAAACATATTCACACCTAATGTATGTATAACGTATGTTCGTATCCGAACGATATTCCACCCCGAAATTGAAAATTATACCGTCTTACAGGGGATGATAAAATTTCGTTCCTTTTTTTTTAAAGAAATTTTGCTTTGGAATTTGGGAGGATAAATTTCAATTTTTAAAAACTATACGTAAGGGGGGATACGTCAACTAGGGTGAATGAAGGTCGTCGTGGTGGAGGTAAGAGAACCTTTAAATACTCTTTTCGCGTGTTTTTTAAACTGGGAAGGGATAAGCAGCGAGGAGGGTTTCCACCCCCTTCGCGTGCGGTGCCGTAATCAGTTAATTCTTTATTGGATCGTTAATTTAAATTTATTCACTACACACGTTTTACTTCGCTGCCTGCCTGCAGTTAAAAGTAAAGAATAAAAAAACAAAAAAAACAAAAGTAAAAAAGGTGAAGGGAAGTAAAAGAAGGGTGGGAAATTTTTTTTTTAAAATGACTCTCTTCTAACTGCTGTCGAATTTATATTGTTTGTTTTTCAAACGTCATTTTGTTTACTCGTTCAATTATGTTATGGAAAATGGCTTCCCATACTATGACATTATTTTTCATCCCTAATTAAAACCGAATCCCCCGATATTTTTGCATTTCTATGGTATATTTCCCCGCTTCGCTTCGCGCAGTTGTTATTCGGAAGTTCGTTTCCCCTCAACTTATTTTCTTTATACTTTCTTTTATATTAATTCTTTCTCACACCTGCAGCTTTTCCTCGTTCAACGCGAGCTATCCACATTTGATATATAAATATTTTTTTCTTCTCTTTTCTTTATTTTCCCAAGTATAACCATATTTCCCTTTTTCTTCCAACCCGTACCTACTTTTGGCTAAAAAAACGAAAATTTCACGGAATTATTTTATTCCTATGATTCATATTTGCATCGTCCGCCTATTCACCTATACCCACCGTGAGCTATTTATCATTCCCCCTCCCCATCCACCCTTGAACTCCACTAAGCTTATCGGGGATTAGTGTTTGTTTGGAAAATTATATTAACAAGACCGCACCCATTGCGGTATTCCGACTAAGCTACGTACCTACCCCTTCATATGTATTCGTAAAATATTTCTATTCCCTACTTATATATATTTATCTCGTACATCATGCCCGGGGATAAAGACCCATGATAATCCCCTACTCCCCTACTAAGTTCTTGGCAGAAAACAGTAAAGAATTTTAATTCATCCGAGCCCCTGTAGTTTTGAAGAAAAAAAACGAAAAACCAAAAAAAAAATGAAAAACCAAAAAATATATTTTTCGCAGCATTCTTACGTTCTTCATTTCTTCAACCGTATAAATGTGTGTGTCTAATTATACTGTCGTTAACTTTCAACATCGCAGGGAATCCTTAATTATCGTGTTTCGCGTTGCTTCGAGTTGACTCGCACCGTTTGAGGAAATTGCGAGTCTACTAGAAAGGACGGTGATAAATGTCTAGGGATCCGTCTGCTTATCTAAGTTCAACGATCGCGGAAAGTAGTAGTAGTGGTGGGCAGATGTGGCGGTGGTGGTTTCGTCGATTAAAGTAACGCGCACGACTTATTGTGAGGAGTTGGAGTGCAAGTCTCGTTGCTCAACGGGGTGGGTGAGGAGGAGGAGAAGGAGGAGGGGGGGGGGGGGGGAAGAAAGTGGGGAAGGAAAATGCCAGCGCGGTGGAAAATGGGGATGGGGGTTGGAAAAGGCGAAATAAAATTCTACGACGCAACGAGCGGCGAATGGAACCGCACGGAAGCCTCGCGAAGTCAAATAAGACCTGGTGGCCTATGCGGGTGGAATTGTAAACCGTTGGAAGTTTTCGCCTCTTCCTTATTTTCACACAGAGATGTTCGGATCGACGGAGAGGCGAAGGATAAAAGCTCCGGCAAAAAACAAAAAAAAAGAATGAAATAACTCGAGGAAGCTAAAAGAAGAAGAAGAAGTGGAAGAAGAAGAAGTGGATAGTAAGAATGAAAAAAAAAAGAAGAAGAAATAATAAAATAGGAGAGAAAAAAAAAGCTCTACCGGCGAAGAGGAAGTGAAGTTGGTTTCTTCTTTAAATTACATTTGGCCACTCGTTGGCGACCCTGCCACGTCAGAGTGACAACTCGTTTACCCGACCCTTCGGTTCGCCAACTGGCCCGTTAATTTTGAACGCGTTGTGCGCTTCGGAAGATTCTTTCGCCCCTTTCTCATCCCAATTTAACACTGACGTGAGGGACGAAGCTGCGTTATTCTGGGAAAATAATCCGCCGTGTGTTAGTTTGTCGAAATATTTCAACGATCATATATCGGTCGATCGTTTTAAAGGAATCTCTTCATAAATTCTGAGAACATTGAAATTTGACAAGAAAATTTTCCCGGTTCGTTATAATTATGTGACCTTTGAATTTGCATTCTTAAAATGATATTTGCAAGCTCTTCAGAGTTTTTTTTTGATAATTACCCAATTTCTACGAGAAAAATACCCAGATTTATATGTACGCGGTTTCGTTCTTGGGGAGTCGGGGGGGATTCCCCGCCGTCCGGAGAGCCGCAAGCTCAAGTAAACAAGGGGAGAAACAGGGTAAATAAAAAGCAACCACCTTCGTGGAACTTAAACGAGTGCAGGGATTGGAGGGCTGGACAGATGGTTGGAGGAAGAGAAGAGAAACGCGACAAGAGTTGGGAGGAGGTGAAAATATAAATGAGCGCAGGGCGGGGACGCGAAGAGATGTAATCTGGGAGACGAGCTTTATAGTTTTGTTTATTTCTATGGTGAGCTGGATTCCGTTGATGACGTAAAAACGTCGCGGAGTATCGTAAAATGAAGCAAAATGGTTACCGTATTCACGATGACTTTGGGGGGTGTGGGAACGGAGTCTAAACGGGAGCAGTCTAAGATTGATCTGAAAAATTGGCACTTATTTTGTTCCAAAGAAATGGAAAAATTTGCAAATATTACCAAATACGATCACGTACGTAGCGATACTATAACTAACCGATTGATTGATTAATTATCTGAGAATTTCTCGTGATTGATCGTCGATAGATTAAAAATTAAAATCGAAAGCAATGCGTTTCGTCTGGTCGCCGTATAAATAATGACTATGAAAAACCGACCCCAGATCTGACGGGACGTTTGGCATTCGCGTGGGTTTTTTTTACCCTGCAGATTGTCTGGAATAGCCAGAAATATTTTTCGCAATATTTCACCGTTAGTTCGATGATGATCCTTCGCAGCGCGGATTCTGGAGTTCTAATATATCGAGTTGGAGCCGGTTATTCCAGAGCACTTCGCGAACCAGTGGCAACTTGGGAAAGAAAATTAGTTTTTAGGTTTCCCTCGCGCTTTTTTTTTTTTTATTTTGTTTCATTTTACTTCCTTCCCTTTTTTATATGGGGTTACCTACAAGGATTTTGCTTCCTGATTCCCAAATTCTGGATACCATGGATTCAGGATTCTGGACCCGCTGCCTTTTCGACCAGGACTTTTAATTGGATCACAATCTCATTTGACCGTAGTCAGGTATAGTGATCAGAAAAGGATCAGCGCATCGCACAGATCTACCCTTAACAGAACTTTTCGAAACCAACGCTACTTCCCATTTCGCTAGCTGCGCTCTGCTCATTCGTAGGTAGAACCGGCCTGGCAAGACTTTATCTCTTGTAACCGACTGCCATTATTCGCGTTCCTTCCCTATCTCATATATTTCTTACTTCGTGTCTTCTCTCTGCATTGCAGTTTTTTTTTTCTTCGTTTTGCAAATTCGTTTATTATAAAAACGACGACCGTGTAATGAGGTCGTTAAAATTTACTAGAGCTGGTTAATGAATTTCGCACTCTATTTCGCCGCAGTAATTCTTTCTGTTTTTATTTTTTAATTTAAATATATTTCTTTTTTTGCTCGCGCCACCACGGCCGACCACCTACCCCTATCGTAACATACTACTATAGCTTTTCCGTAACACAGCATATAAGGTACAACCTTCGGTCTGCGGTGTGTAAAGGCAAAATACTGCGCAAAATTGTTCGAGAAACTATTTTGGAATGTTTCGCAAACTATGTCATACGTAACGACGCTACTCGGGGGGGTACGTATACGTAGTGTAGCTCTGTGGCTTATTACCACCTATACCTAAACCCCTATGCACGCTATAATTTCGAGCAATGAGGCAAATGCTCGTAACACCGGCACGGGAAAAGCTCGATCTCTTTTAAATGCAGCAGGTTCATACAAGTCTGGATAACGGAGCTGAAAACAGATGAATAAAATACCGCGGAAAATTTTTTCGGAAACTTATGCGTGCGTTCCGTATTGTACACCCGGTAAGGTTGATTCTGAACCGTTTCGCGGCCAAGCGCGCGTTTGGACAACCTTTTTCGTGTGGCTGGGCCGGCTACGAAAAATTGTCCAAACGAGCGATTCACAATCAACCTAACCGGGCGTACACGTATTAAATGTTGCGTCGTATATCAATACATAGCTTCGGGTTACGTAAACCGCATGTATGTACAAAAAATATCTACTCGTATGTACAAGCTTGCGGGGGTGAATTAGGGGGGTGGGTTTAAAAATCGCGGATACCACCGAATTATCGGTACCCGATCGCGGGAATAAAAAAATTCATTTCCGTCTCGCCTTTCGATTTACGAGCCCAAACCGAAAGGGAAATGTGCTTTTTTCTCCGGAACAGGAAGGGCGGGAGGGAAGGGGAGAAAATTGTATATTATATTGTTCGGCGTCACAGGTATACGTATAGCTTCTCTTCAGCTTTTTTCTTTCTTGCTCTATTTTCTGAGTCAGGATTTTTTTTTTTACTTTTCATATGCATCGCGACGTATAACGACGTTGAAAGAAAAAATTCCGACAGGATTCGGTATAGTTAATGTAAAATCTAGTTGAGGTTTTTGAGGTAGAACGAAATATTTCTCCTTTGTTTTATGAAGAAAAGCGTGCGGAGTTGCGATACATGATTAACGCGTCGCGTCGCTGCGATATGTAAATTTTATTCGGTAAGGATCATCACGTATCCTGAGTATATCGTGCATGTATAGCATACATATATGTATAGGTGAAATGCGTGTACGCGTAAAGGCGGATAAAAATCGTATATAGTTATCTTTTTCTTTCTCTCGCGGGTTTGTTCTTTATCTTTTTTTTTTTTGTTGTTTTTTAATTTTTTTATCATCCTCGCGGTTCGGAGGCGGGAAAGAAGAGAGCAAGTAGCAGCCAGCTACGAAAATTTAATATTGTGTAAAAGCTTTTTGCCGTTTTAGGAGTAGCCAGGGCAGAGTCAGTTTTAACGCGGAGCAATTTAATATGCTGATGCCTCGCATAAATACCGAAACAGCACGCTTGTATATTATATCTATATACGTACGCATGTATATGTGTGTTTACATATACATAGTTATACCTACATCTAGTCTCGAAGCCACCCCTGACCCCTATTTTCATCCCTATCCAGACATATGTGCAAGGTTCGTTCTGGTTACGCGCCCCGCAAAATGTTCAACATTATTTATACTCCAGATTTGAAATCCCAACCGCAACAAGCTCAAGCGCTCGGGTAGTTACTCGGATTCTAATAGCATGTAAATCTTCCGCCGGCTAACGTTTATATATAAATATATATATTTGCACGAAGAAATCTATATTTGTTCGGCGGTATTTTTATTCACTAGTATTCGGTCGAGATATGATGTGCGTATGTAAAGAAATATTCAAAGAAACTACCAGATTGTACCGCTGCGGTAGTCGGTAGGTTCGAAGTTTCGTATGTGTACACCCGTTGAGATTGATTCTGACTGAATTTTTTTCTGTACAAAACCGAAGGACTTTTAGTCAGAATCAACCTCGTCAGGCGTATACAATAAAATTTCGTAGGATTTTGGGTAGTTTCGTAGACTTATAGTGTAGGTGATGAGATGTACGCCGGTAGTTGTTGAGGTTATGTAATGCGGCGTTAATGGCGACGCGACGGCTTTTGGACGATGGGGTTTTTAGCCGAAAACCCGAGACGCCTGTGCTACCTGCTGACCACGTTTCTCGGAAGAGAAGGACTCTCGACATATAGTATGGACGTTGAGGCACGTCAGGCATTCTCGGCAATGGCACTGAATTTAATTAGTCACCCTTACGTGTCCGAGAGTATTTCGGGGTCGTGGTTTCAACCAGGCAAACGCCGGTGGAAATATCCCCTGTAGGTGGGAGCGAGGTGAATATTATTAAATTGTCAAATGGTATGTTGGGTGTTGTACAGTTACGTCCATTATGCGACTGTAATTAGGACAACCTGCCCTCAACCTCTAGGGTCATCCGAAACGCCGACTCTACTCCTATCGTGATTATGGTCTCTCGGGAGTTTAATAGTTCAAACGAATTACCACCTTTTTTTTCCTCTTAATTTTTTTATCATCGTTTTTCTTTTTTTTTCTTCTTCTTTTACCGTTCTGACTATTCGTTGGATGAGACTTTTTGAAAACCCGACGATTCGGAAAAAGGTGGACTTTTTTTTGTTTTGGAATATCGATTTTTCTTCGAAAACTCATATTTGAACATTTTTGATTTTATATATTTCGGAAAGAGATATGAAATTTTTGGTTCGTAGATATATTTGTATTAAAATGTAGACCAGGGCGAAATAAAAGGCAACCGATGCCTTGTTAGTCCGTCAGATTACGGAATATTTTAGTGATGCCGAACATCCGGGGATTCCGAGCTTCCGGACTCCCTTCCAACTCCAACCTCCTACCCCACACCGAACTACAGCTGAGCAGTTCCGGGTTCTGCGCGCGGGTTTCCAAAAGCAAAAAAATCAAATACATGAATATTGTAATTCTTGCCCGGAAATTTTCCCCCCTATTTCCCCGCGTCGTCGTCTATACCTTTCTTCGTTATTTTAGAAAATTGCAAAAATACATGCGATGTGTTAACTTATTTATAGGGGATGAATAATAGAATACAACAAAAAAAAAAAAAAAGAAAAAAGATAGGAAATATATCGAAGAATGATTATCAAAAAAAAAAAAAAAAGAAGAAAAAAAGAAGCGCAGTGCGAGTTGCAACAGCATGTTGATATTGTAATTTATTTACGATATAAAATTGGATAAAAGTTGAATATAGTATGTATATAGGAGAGGAGGCGGTGAGAAAACTATAAATTGGATATCGGGCGTTGGAAGTTGGTGAAGGGGATGGGTGTGTATTGATAGAATGGAGAAAATGATGTGGAATTGGTAAAAATGTGAAAATCGCAGCGGGCACGTGAACAGCTGGGGGAACTTGAATGTATATAGAAAAACGCTTTCAGTCGAACGTCTTAATTGTTATTTCAAATATTTCCAATACCTTATATGTATCACCATGATATATATATAATACGCGAAGTATAATAATAGTATTCTATATATCATAACCGACTAAACTTATCCCCTTCATCTTTTTCTTCTCGTCACTCGTCCGCAACCCGCTCGTTCAGATCTCCCAGACGTTTTCGTTCCTACACCCCGCGCTGCCGCAACATCCGCAAGTTTTAATCTGTTAAGTGAATCGTGAGCCCGAAAATATAACCTACTCTCTCTCTATGTATAATATATCTATATACCTATGTATACATACAAAAATCCTCTTCCTCTATTCGCAGGTATTTTTGACGCGAAAAGAACAGCTCTAGCGTCGGGGCTAGAAAAAATGGTGCGAATCTTTTTTTTTTTCAATTTTTCTTCTTTTGCTTTTTAACTTGAAAGAAAAAAGGAACGAACAACATTAATTTTTGATTCGCAAAATTATAATACTTGTTGAATAAATTTTTTTCCATATCTTTCGTATCATATGATATTGTCATAAAAATGATTCGAACGACGCGACGGAAGAAGAAAAAAAAGTGTTGTTTTTCTCTTCTGTTTTTCAATTGAAAATATTCCGTTTTGAAAATCAGCGGTAGTTGATTAAGCCGGTGGTGCAGCGGCAACCAGATTGACGCAACGGGGGGAAGGGTATGAGAAAAACGAGGGGAGAAAAAGGATTGAAAAAAGGAACGAAAAAAAAAAAAAACGAAAAAGCTGGTGGTTTGTGGAATTAATTTTAGGGATTAAAAATAATTATTTGCCGCTCTCGTTTCTCTTCTAGTCTCATCTCTTTTACTCATTCGCTTTTACTCCATTTCGCATGTTCATCGTGGTTTGAATCCCCGGCAGGTTCAAGCGAAAAAGGGGCAGAGGTGGGGGATTGAATGGGCAGGATGGGTGGTAGGGGAATCGTACCGATAGTAGAGAGGATAGGATTAGTCGACCGCGGTCTAAATTGGGTTTCCGTACAGTCGCGAGCAAATACTTTTTTTTTTCAACATTTTTCTGGTACATCGTACGCGGTATGCACATGTGGCATAGATGCAGGCGATGCACACAACGACGTACTGCGCATGGCTCGTGCAAAATTGCATGGAATTTCGACGTACGTATTCTTTTGATGTATCAACTATATTAATTCGAGAAAATTCGACTCGCAAATTATTCGCATTACTGGTTCGCGGAACTTGATATATCCTACCGCCTCTCCTACACCCCGTGACATTATCACCCTTTCCAACGAAAACTGCGCCCTGTTTTGCCCCCGTACCGCCGGATGTAGGAAAGAGTGGAAAACCGGCGGGAAACGCGGTATGCGCGTACTAATCTTGGCTTAAATGAGAAAACTGTCAGGTTACAAGAAGATACAGCAGGCCGCCGCCTCAAGACGCGTTATGCCGAGAAAAGGGGCCCCCGAAATGGAAATTAAAATTAAGGACCACGTTCACCTCTCATCCCCTCATCTCTCCTCCCACTCGCTATTATTTTTTACCTTTAGCACGTGGGCGCGGAAAATATGGCTTTATTTTCGTTTCGTTGAAAAGAACTTCTTTCAGGAAGTGAAAAACCATTACGATATATATTCAAAGATTTCATGTTTATTGGTGGTACTGCGTAGCTGGTACGCGCGAGTTTATTGAAACTAATAGTTTTTTCGACGTTCAATTATTTTTTATTTTTTCGACTCGTGCGTATAGTGGGTGGGTTGAAATGGTGCGGGGCTCGTTTATATTCCTTAAAAATTTCGAAGAGAGGAGAAAATTTCTTCGCGTTTTTTTTTTCCTTTTCTCTCTCTCTCTGCAGTGAAAAGATGCGATATGGTCGTCCCTTGTTACGGCTTCTGGCGAGCTGATTTTATTCAACGGAAATTCTAGAACGGAAACAGGAAACCATGGAATGATTCAAAAAGATTCTGATTTATATTCGTTACACCTGCACGTTTTAGAATTTGTTATTATGACACTCGCGATCGTCGCGTCGCTCTTCATCTTTCATTCTGAACCGTCAATTTTTTTTTGCTAACAACCTACAGATACGGTACCCAAAATTGTTCCAATGAATCGATATATTCGACATCGTCATTGTTTCAGAATTGTAAAAAAATTACTCAGGTGGGTCAGAAAATATCGTTCAAAGTTTTCGTTTATTTATCGAGATTTCCATTCGTGTTGAAGTTCTCAATCGATAAGGAACGGCGGGGGGGGGGGGGGGGGGGGCGACATCAGCTCCTCAAAAATCCCTGTTAAATATATACGCAGAGACGTCGGACGTCGCGAGGTCTACGTCGATGTGGATGTTCTGTGGTCTCGACACTTCGCCGTAGCTTCACGTGCAGACTTTGAAGATAATTTCTTTGCCTACCCTCATCCCCCTGAGCTGCCGCAAAAGCTTGAAATAGATTTTATGCAATAAACGTTAAAAAGCAGCATGGCACGTGGTTGGGTGCAATTTTTTCCTTCTCATTTTCTCTTTTGTTATGTTGTGTTTTTTATTTTTTATTTTTCGTTTTTTTTTTTTTTTATTTCGTATAAAACACTCTCAGCTCCCCGGTATAAAAGAACTTCGTTACATCAGTTTTAGATATATAAAACGTGACGAAAGAAAATAATTAACATACAAGGTTGAAAAATTTTCTCAACGGGATGTTATATACCGTGTCGGAAAAAAAAGAAAGAAAATATTCATTCTTTTTCGGGGCGGATATTAAAGTGTGGACAAAAAAAAGGTTCACGCAGCTAAAAGAGATATATTTATAGTTTACGGACAGGTAATCGTATAGGCAGATACTATATTAGCACCGGCAAATCGATTCACCAATTTCGATAATGCAGTGTATCTAATTCCAAGAATACCGATCGGCTTTATGTATACCTGACTATACATAAGTATATTATATCTCATAAATATATATACTATAGTTGCCGGGTGGCCGCCTTTCCTGTAGGGCGTGCCGGTATAGGGAGCTTTTGAAATATGAATGTTATTCGAGGGGAGAAGTTAGGGCCTCAGCCTCAGCCTCAGCCACTTCTCCTTCTATTTCTACTCCGTCTAACTCAAACCCTCGTCTTATTGCACTTTCGAGAGATCGAAACAGCTAGCAAATATAGATCAACTGCAACAGCTTCGATATCACCCACGTACGGTCGTACCTGAATCCGATTCTATTTCCTGCTTTTACTTTTACTTTTACTTTAACATATACCTCGTACGATTAACGATCGATATTTACCGACCATATATGGCAGAATTGTGATATTATTTCACATTCGAGTAGATCGTCGCATCGACGAATCCAAGTACCTACACGTACCGCCTCTGATATCTTATCAATTTTGATTAAATTCAAAGCTTATCAAATTTAGTCGTTCAATTACGAACTACCCCAATTTTTCATTTTCATTACCGGACAGTTAATTCTATATGATCTGGTTTCTCGTACATGTTCGAACTTTCGCACGTGTGAAGCAACGGGAGAGAGAGATATGGAGAGAGTGGGAAATGAGGTTGAAAAATTCTTCCCCTCCCCTGGCTTCTTCCTCTTACTTCTGTTCACTCGTCTCCGCGCGCTATGACGAATAGAAGGGTTAATTATTTCGATTAAAATAATGTTGAGTTAGGAAAATTCATTAGCTAATTCATCCCTGCCTGCGTTCTGGTAGTAGGAGATCGATGTGAGATGGAGAACAAGTAAAAGGTGAGAAAGGGTTGGCGGGCTAGGGAGGGGGGGAACTAATTAGCTAACTTATTGCTCAGCGAGAATAGAACGCATCCCTCTATTATACATCGCTATGGATGTTCCCCATGTCCGTGTCTCTTTTCCCACACATATAACATACGTGAATAGGTGGTACATAGGGTCGGATATAGGTATATCGCGGTCGTGTTACCGCTGCGGGTCACAGAGCTTGCGGCTAACTCCTCATGTCACACAACCGTACGACGAGGGTGGAATTAAAACTTGCTCCGTCGAAGGCAAACCGGAAGTTAGATAGAAACGACTCCATGTAATACCAACACTTCGCTCTCTATACGCCAATGCCCTCTGTCCGTCCGTGTGTCTCTCTTTATCTCTATCTCTATATCTCACATTTATGTACATATATTCTATATACCTATGTATATACTGTAATAGAATCGGAAACTAGCTATTCGTCTCTGTTGCGTATGTATATAGTTATATACCACATATATTTGTAGACTACATTGTTTTATCCATCAACCTGTGACCGCCATTTTATCCGACCGGTAATTGCTTCTGTTTCTATCAATTTCACGTACTACATTAGTTTTGATAATTTTTGAATTTGATTTTTTTTTTTATAGCATTTTTACTTTCTTTTTTTTCCATTGAAAAATGAGTCAGAATCGATCTCTACGGATGTACCCGTAGATATCCAGAGTAAGCACACCCGGATAATTTTATTCATTCATTTATTTATTTATTTATTTATTTATTTATTTATTTTTAGTGAAGTGCATTTTGATGAGCCGAGAGTCTTTCGTGTCCATAAATATTCCATTGACTCAAATATGAGCGCCTCGCGTATAGCTGGGAGATTTTGTGTTAGTGCGAAGTAGAGAATTTGCAAATAGTAGTAATATAGCGATGAAAAAAACTGCGTCTATATCGCTATCAGATTCGAGTCGAATGCGAAATAGAAAAATTTTCATAATTCAAATAGAAAAAAATATTGTAATCCGAATGCAAGTTGTGAATCATAAATTATACACACACGTGTAGAGGTAGCCCGCGTTTAGTCATCGTTTGAAATCAACGATGTGCCGATAGAATGGGTTTTTTTCCAAAGTCTTTTTTTTTTTTTTCTAGTATCGCGATCTGCACATATACCGCAGACACTTTGGAATGAAAGAAACAAATAAATAATAAAATAAACAAATGACGAATGAATAAAACAACGATTGACGTTTTTTTACGAGTTACGTGCGTAATAGGTCAACCGCGATTGGAGTCAGTATAAAGAACTGAAGTTTCATCGTCGAAATATTTAATAACACGTTTTTTCTATAATTCGTTAGTTCTAATATGTATAATACATCTTACGCTCTATATGGAAAATATTTGTGTAAGAAAAGTTATGAAAATATAGCGCGTATTAATGGCTTTTGTGAAATCTTCATCGTTAGATATTCTTATCGAATCGGGTCAAGTGATAAACTCGAAGACTTACGGTTCGATTATAATTATCCGAACTCGAGAAGTTGTTTTTTTTTTTTTTATCTATTATAGTTTTTCTCTCGTCTATTGGCTAGTCTTTTTTCTGCAGGTAGTTACAGTCGAAAAAAATCGATCAAGTTCCGAAGTAAGAACCAAAGAAAATTAAAATTGTAAAAAAAATTTTGCCACGCGCTTACCACCTACATACCTGCAGTAAAACACATACAAGCTTTTTCGAAACAATGCTAACGAAGCAATTTCGGGGATGTTTCACACCCGGTGATTCGATGGTGGAAGGGATGCTCCAAGAGATTAGGCAAACGGCAACAAGGGTGTAGAAATACCTTAGGGAAGGATGAAGAAGGGTGGAGGTGAAGAAGAAGCGAAGCGAAGGGTTTGGCGCCGAAGGGGGAAGGGGGGGGTTGTGCGATGAAAACGCGATAAAGGGATAAATTGCACGGGGAATCACCATATCTCTGCCCACGTCTCGCGTCAGAAGCGGATAGTGATTTTCCATTAACCCATTGTGGCACCAAACATCCCCCTTTCCCCCTTCTCTACGTCCTTCCGCACCTACGAAACCTCCGACTCTCTTCTCTTCTCTTCTCTTCTCTCGCCCGTCACTCTCTTCTTCATTCTTCTCCTTATTTTTTTTCTCCCATCTTTTCATTTTTTTCTTTTTTTTTCGTTTCTTCTTCTTTTCTCTCTCCCACACACCGTGCTAATAGCATATCTATACCCCTAGTCTCTACACCCACTAAAACTACTTATACTTTCTCCCTCGACGAACTTCGCATACATAAACACGTATTTTCATACCCCATATATGTATACTCGTAGGTAGGAAATGTGCACATAGGTATATACGTATTAATGTATACCACCCTTCTTTATCTGGTTACATACCTTCAGGGCGTCTATAATACCCAGTCGTATCGCTAACCCCTTTTTATTGTTGTACGTGTTTCCTTGTGTGCAGAATTGTAACTGTACTATGTATAATGTTGGATAGATAAAGCCACCCGTGCCATTGAAAATGAAAGTTGTAGATTTTTCGATGATAAACGGAGTATAGAAGGGTATATAAATTCGCGCGGGGGTGCAGGTTAGATAAAAGAGACGGTTATTTAATACGTCAAACTTTTCCCTCTCTCTCCAAAATGAAAACTTATCTTTTTTTTTTTCTTCTTCTTCGATTGATTTCAGGTGAACGATTTTCTACCGAACAAAATTTTTTATTTTTTTTTATGGGGTAACATACGCATGTATGTCCGGTTTGATTATGTCGAAGGACGAGCGACGGAAGGGTCGATCGACTACCATTTGAAATCCATTGGAAACTAATTCGCCGAGGAATAACGGCTGACGTCAATAAATGGGGTTCGAGTTTACCTCGTGCCCCTAAAACCCTGCACCCTATTTACCCATGACTACTCTGACGGAGTAAATTCATCACTGGTCAGTCGGAAAGTTGGTAGTACGAAGGATCTCGATGGAATTTCCAAAGGTATTTATTCGATTTGATTTTTTTCTTCTTTCACTTTTTACGATATTAGTAAATATGTTTATTTGAAGAAGAAGAAAAAAAACTAATAAATCGAAGGCGTCAGGGTGAAGAAATTTGATGGACAAGGTGTAAAAAAAAGTAGAGAGGAAAAAAGGGTAGAAAAAAAATTCATCAACTACACACACACCCCTTTTCGTAGGGGTCGTGCTCGACGTGCGGCGTAAAGGTACGCGGCGAGAGTGCTGCCTGCCTGCAGGGTTTCTCTCCCTCCCCTTCCTCCTCGTCCTCCTACCCTTTTCCCTTTCTCTTCTCTTCTCTTCTCTTTCCCTCTTGCCGCAGACCGCGAAGCAACAAGTGAGGGTTATGGAATAAAGAAATTTTCAGACAAGATCCTCTCGAGTTTCGCAGCTGTCTCGCACAGGGGTGAAATAATAAAAAAAAAAAAAAAAGAAAGAAAAAGGAAAGAAAAAAAACACAAAAAGGTAAAAGAAAATGAAAGAGTAAATGGAAAAAGAAAAAGAACAAGAAAAAGCTCAAGCTCACTCTCGATCGGGTTTAAATAAGGGCTCTTGATTTTATACTCTTTTAAAATTCTCCCTCGTTTCTTGTTTTGTAACATATTACTTCGTTTCTCTCCCTCTCTCTCTTTTCTCCTGTCTCTTTTTATATCTTTTCCTGTTTCACGTCGGCTCTGTTTCACGGAAAACGTTTATGTTCGGAATTGGTGTAGATGAGACGGATATCTCCGTGGGAACTCGAGGTCGTCTCTTAAACCATCCAATCAAACTCCCTTCCCTCTTCCTCTCCTCTCTTCTCCGATCTGTTCTCTTCCCTCCACTTCTATGCGATTAGCCAACTGTGTTACTAACCGCCGGTTACCTAACAGCATATAAACTTTCATGGATATGTAGATACTGTCCATTCACAACAGGCTATCCGGTTACTCGCGAAATGAATTATTATTATGACGCACCAGCTGATGTCCA
The DNA here is from genome assembly GCA_963932425.1 of Athalia cordata. Lineage (NCBI taxonomy): Eukaryota > Metazoa > Arthropoda > Insecta > Hymenoptera > Athaliidae > Athalia > Athalia cordata. The sequence continues at coordinate 8,776,162 of OZ010627.1, forward strand.
TATCGCGTTGATGACGAGACGCTATATACTCGGTCAAAATTTTCATTAGATTAATTTATTCCTAAACTCTAATATAATCGTGCAACAATTCTCTCTCTCGTCAATTTGACAAGTTTCAATTTATTAAAAACTTTCCACATCGTAGAATCGTGCGGAAAGTGGACGTTACGAAGACGTCTGTCGATAACCAGGTACTTCACAGTTATCGATAACTAAGTGCACGATCGTCGGGTGACATCGATTCCAGAACCATCGAATATATACGTGAACAGATAATCAGGGAAACACCGGTGATGCATATTCGCCACGGGCGTCGATCGGCATTCGGTTCTATGCATGTATATTACGGGGGTATGTAGGTATAACGCAAGGGTAGAAAGCGGATTGGTATAGCAAATGTACGTATGTATATACCTATGTAGTTGCTACCAGACAGCGAATTGTTTTCCGATACACGAGGCGCTCGAATGGCGTGGGGAACCGTTGCAACGGGGACTTAGTCGGTATTAGCCCGCGTTGGATGTAGCGAGGGGTTGGTAACGTTCTCTGGTATCTAACAACGTACAAGAGAGATCAGCCGGATGTATCTGATCTTTCGAGAAGGAAGAAGGCGGGATATGAGCCGTGCTCGAAACGCGCTAAACCCGAGAACTTTTCCACAGAACAGAAGAAACAAAAAAAGGACAAGTAATTTTTCGCGCGCGGTTTTTCCTTCGAAATTTTGATACATCGATCAACGAAAGTTTCGATCAATTATTTTTCGTTCGATGTCGAAACACACGGGATGCAATTTGGGAAGCTCAAGTGACGTTTGTCAGGTGTAAAAGAGGAATGAAGGAAGTCTGAAGTTTGAACTAGAGGGTCGAAATAATTGCGGGCGGTTCCGAGCCATCGCTCGCGGAGTTTCAGTCGTATAGCTAACAGGCTCTCTACGGTGAAGGGGTAGCTATTTAGGAGCTTAGCACCTCGGTGGGTGGCCGTCGGCAATAGCTGCTGCCGCTACCGCCGCTACTCCTACCGGTGGCGGCGGCGGCGGCGGCGGCGGCACTTGGGGAGGGTTTGAAACGGGGGCTGAGTGGGCTTCAGTCGGGGGTTACCCGGCCTGCAACCACTGTGTCACCTTTATCACCTTTATCACCTGCTGCAAATTGCCGCCATTTGAATGCTAAGCCCTCCACCGCTTCCTCCTCCTATTCCTCCTGCTCTCACCTACTCACTGTACTTCTAGCTATACCTGAACCTACCACCAACCATGCGGGGATATGGGAATGGAGGGATGAAGGGATGAACACGGATGAACGGATGAAGGGGGTAGTAGATAACTGTTGATGCTACTGCTGATTCTCTGGCTCGTTTCGTTGGAGATACTATAAATGGATTATCCAGACAATTTTCACAAATCGGTATGTATGTACAAAATTTTTTTGTCCTCGTCACCAATGGATTTTTTTTTTCTTTCCCAAACATCCCTTACGTACAGTACGTCGTTACTCTACGGCTCTCCGTATCGCACATAGATTTTTGTTCACCGTTCCAAAAATGTATACATTCTATTTTTGTATAAATTTCCCAACACCGATGTATCCGGAGTATGAGCTCTGTGTGGTTTTTTTTTTTTTGTTGTTTCTGCTCAGCCAACGTTCTTTTCCATCTATTTATTCGTCGTTGTCACAGAGATGAGTTTTCCCGTTCACTGGTGGCTCCGCAATCTGCCATGTGGGGTACCTGGAAAGCAGCGGAAGGAATTGGAGAAGGTGAGTTGCAAGGTATATATATATACGCGTGTTATATGTATACTGTAGGGATGCAACGGGAGGAATGAGGGGGAGCTAGTCGCTGGATCTCTGGCAAGGGTTCTTCCGGTAGCGATAACTTAGCGACGTCGACGTCGACGTCGGCGTTGGCGTCGGCGAGCTGGCAACTCACGGATGTGCGCGCCATTTGCTCTCTGGAAGAGAACCTCAGAGTTATATATATTATATACGTATCCATGTATATACATAAATTTATACATAGGTATATACACACCATATGCAACGAGGAGATGCGACTCCGATACAGCAAAATACCAGAGCTGACTGACGTGTATACCGAGTATTATTTCATCCCACCAAAACTTAATAAGATTGCCCCGAAAATACAAGAGGTAAGAACTCGTGCGTTGAAAGAAAAGGGCAGCGAAAGAATCGGCATGATTTTATACTCGTCATTGTCCTTTTTTGTATTTTTACAATTATTTACATTCCTCACTATTTTCCCATCATATTCGCGAATATACTCGTATACAAATTTTGCATGACCTATCCGTACACCCATGTATGTTGTTGTTTTCTTTTTATTCCAAGGATAGATTTAAAAGCTCGCGCGTTTCTCTAGCGGGTAAAATTTCTTTTTTTTTCTCGTGACTGGATACAGAACGTTGCACGTCGTATATTAGCGGTAGTATATTTCTACCGGTTCGTATACATATATACATATATGTATATGTATAACATAAATGCGCGGCAGTCTAGCGAAGAGTATATAAGTGATAGCGAGTGTATATATGTATATAGTTTATATACTACTTTTTTTCTTTCTACATTCATTTTTCCATCCATTTTCCTTATTTATTTTATTTTTTATTTCTTTGATTTTTTTTTTTTTTTTTTATGCAACTTCCGTTAAAAACTATACGGAGTGCGTTCGTTCGTTGGTTTGTTATCGCTGTATAAAATTCCGCGATCTTAGGTTTTGTTTTTGTTATTTTTAATTCACTGCAGGCTAGGGGATATTCACTGCGGAAAGACAGAGAAAGAAAGATAAAGAGAGAGAGAGACGGGAAAGGTATTCCAACCCTTTAAATTTTCGGGTCACGTGGAGGTCGTGAGACTTAAGGGATGAAGGGTGGTTTTAACGCATTGAACAAACTATATCCACTTCATACGTATACGTCTACTTTGACCGCGACACGATATTACCGCAAACTATTTTCCGCCCCATACCAATCCCTTTGAATCCTTTGCCTTATACTTCACCCTCCTCCCGCTCCCACTCCTCCTCCTCCTCCTTACTTACCCCATCGTGGTATCCCTTTATTCGTCAACATGGAACGAGTCATAGGAGACTCGGCTACGAGTCCGTGTAGGTACTACTAATTGTTTGCGAGGAAACTAATAACGTTCGTTGAGTGACGCGCTTATTGTTCAAATGACGTCGCGCCGGTTTAATACGAACCCCCCTTGACAAAGGGGGTTGGAAAAGAGGGGAAGGGGGGGGGGAAGGGGGAGGGGGTGCGATGGTTGAAAACGTTCAAGAGCACTTTCTGCAGAGCTCTTCAGTCTCCTGAAGATCCTTTGAGGATCACACTTTGAGTTTTCCTACTCGAGTGTTGATTCTGACGATTTTACCATCAGCTTTAAAGTACCGGGTTAAAAAATCCGCGAGGGAGGAAAGAGGGGTGAAGATTCGATTTATATGACGGTCTAAAAATTACGTATTATAGGTATATCCGACTATAAAATAAGGAGGAGAAATTTTTCGCGGTAAGATAATTAAGCCCTTTGACTTTTCGTGTCGACGTTAATTAGCAAAAGCCAATTGACGGAATTCTACGTAAACGATAATTAAGGTAGTAAGATTTTATTGTGAATTATATATGTATAATATAAGTATGTATATACGAGTTTGTGGATAATATCGTTAGTCGAGAAATGTTTCAAGGATTTTTTTTTTCTTTTTTTTTTCTCTCTCTCTCTCGAGATACTTTGCAGTAACGAATATCAAAGTACCTTCATTTTATTTATTTCGAAGAAACGCGCGAGTGATCCGTCGACTTAAAATTCACGCAGCAGCGACGCGGACGCGGTGGATAGAAAATGCCGCTGATTCAACCACCAAGGTTATATGAATCTGTACAAAAGCGAGATGTCAGATAAAAATAAATCTATCGACGGGACAGAGCGACGTGTAGAAGAAAAATGAAATCTTTGCTCTTTTCTTTTCTTCTCATAGTTCATGGATGTTTTTCAGGGGTTGTTCCGCGTTCCTTACGTATGTCTTTTATATATGTATACAGCGACGCGTCAGTTGATTCCTTACTCACCGCTTTTGGGTTCCTATATTCGTTAGTTTTCGTCGCGTGCGAGTTTTTCGGCTAAACGCGGGAATAAATTTTTTTAGATGATTTTTACATCATACCGCATTGTACCCATACGGTCTTCGTTGGCCAACTGGTTCTTTTTTCTCCTTTCATTTGGTTCTTTTTGAATTATTTTTTGGCAAAACGTTCGTTCGGTGATAAAATTGTAACTGTAAAGCGTACGAAAAGCAAGTTTTAGGGAGAAACTTATGACTCGTCGACGCAATTATAACGGTTCTAGTTGTAACTACGGTCCACCACTGCCACCACCGCCCACCCTTCCAAAAGTCGCTTTTATACACACCCGGGGCGATTGTACACTTACACTATACATATATATGTATATTCTATACGGTTGAAGCTTTTCAAGCCGCGGGCTTTCAACGCGACGCGCTTCGCAGTTTTCGGTAAGGGTGGTTTGAGCGGGGCCGGGGAGAAAACCCCGAGACTCGACGGGATTAAGCTTTGCAGCTTTGCAACAGTGCCGAGAAAAGCGGGAAGTAGGGGGGGGGGGGGGGGGTAGCAGGAGGGGGTGAAAAGCTAGGTGACCGGACCCAACGAAACTCGCAAATTATACCCACGTCTTATTATTTGACTTCTGTTTAGCTACAGCCGCCCAGGCTATAATACCAGCTAGTATAGGTTTGGTATATTGTACACCCGGTTGGGTTGATTCTGAATCGCTTCGCGGCCAAGCGCTCGCGTTTGGAAAACTTTTTCGCGTAGCTGGGCCGGCGATTCAGAATCAAGCTAACCCGGCGTACGTATCACAGTTCCTAGTCATACAGGCGTGTGCTTATGTATATTATACGGTATTCGAATGCGTGGAGGGGGAGAGTAAAATGCCAAAGGGAGAATTTATTTATTATTCAGATAGTTTAAAACGTACGAGCGGAAAAGGTTTCACTCACTAACTGTGGTTCACGTATTCACGTTGTGTATATAGTGAGAATATTATATAACGTAGAAAATACACACCGACACCAAATAACCCGTAGATTTGTATGGGTTTGTTCACGTATACGTCCACTCTATACATATATTATACTAGCTATATGCTGCTACTATGGGGGCGTAGTATACATATAACCGTATGAACTGTACAACGTTGGATATTCGGTTACTTTGCAATGCCACTGTGAAATATGTTTCAATTATACATGCGCGAATATTCGTAAAAGTTTTAACCACACGAATCTAGTTACCACCCGCCGCCGCCAGCCACCTGGTAACGGTAACGCGCGATACAGGTGAGGGTATATACAGGTTCATACATGGTATGCATATATATCGTTTTGGTACAAATATTCTAGCCTGATTGTGAGTTTCTCCGAATTGTAGGGATGATTTTCCACGCGTGTATATTGTACCCCCAAAGGCACCTACGGTGCAAAAAACTTCGCCAAGTACATTCAATGTTTGAAAAATTCATTAATAATAAGAAAAAAAGAATCCAAATCAATTATTGTGCCAACTGCCAAGTACATGTAACTTTGCATCGTGTAAAAATATAGAATCGGAAAGTAAATCAATGAGAATCAATTTAAAGAATCATAAAAAAAATAAAATAAAATAAAATAAAATAAATGAAATTTAGAAAAAAAATCCAAAAAACAAATTGGAGGTAGTGGGACTTGGCGGGCTTTTTCGGAAACAAAATCTAGAATTTTTTTATGCCAATATAACATTAGCCCGCCAAGAACAACTACCTCCAATTTGTTTTTTGGATTTTTTTTCTAAATTTCATTTATTTTATTTTATTTTATTTTATTTTTTTTATGATTCTTTAAATTGATTCTCATTGATTTACTTTCCGATTCTATATTTTTACACGATGCAAAGTTACATGTACTTGGCAGTTGGCACAATAATTGATTTGGATTCTTTTTTTCTTATTATTAATGAATTTTTCAAACATTGAATGTACTTGGCGAAGTTTTTTGCACCGTAGGTGCCTTTGGGGGGATCTCATAACTTTTTGTATTTTGTTGGAGAATATTGCAGTGTTAATTATGGTTTGACGGGGTAAGAAAAATTTTCGAACGGTGGCCATGAGAGCGCCATTTTTCTGGGGCCTAATGAAAAGGAGTCGCTGTGCGGTAGCGGACTCTGTAAGAAATCAGACGTATACCGTAGTGTACCGGCTACGGTGACGCCACCTGCTAGGCGGACGAGAATTATAACCTTTTTCCTATTTGACAGGAGCTAGCTCTGACAGGAATATTACGCGAGCCGCGGCTTCCCTTCTATACCATTTATGTGAAAAGGTTCTGTTTTCAGATGACATATAGCTAGCGTACGACGATGACGGTGGTGCTTAATCGTGAAACGAGCCTAACGGTGATCAGAGAATCAGAGAATTATCATACCTCAGCTCTCCGACCACTGACGTTATTGAAATTACGCTTAAATGAGAGCTCGTCCGCGATTCATATCGCGAAAGTGCATCCAAATTTCCCGAAATGCTTATGATTTCGGAGATACTTGATAGAACGGTTGGCCGTACAGCGCTTTCTCGATCCCCTAGCAGTAAAGATACTCGGTAGTCCGCACGTTCGTTTGAATGTACTTGGCGCGAGACTCTACCGAGTCTCTTGATATATACATGAAACCTCAGTTTTTGTCGAAAACGAGGGGGGCAGCGGGATCGTAGATTTCATTAATCAACTTTACTCATTATTTATTTTATTTTTATTCTTTTCTATCGCGTTTTCTTTTGTTTCAGCGAATAATACATATATGTACGGAACTTTGCTGATTAATATTATACCATCACACCGCGGGTTCGATTGTTTTATATATATTTATTTTCAATTTTTGGTTATTTTTTCTTTGCATTCGATTCAGTTTGTTTTTTTTTCCACTCTTACGTTGAAATCGGAATAAACGCACGTAATATATACCGTTCATTGTTACGTTCATAATCCCCTAACCGCTCGATGTGAGCTTTTTTTTTTTTTTCTTTTTCTTTTTTGGTTTAAACTTGTGGATACGTTACGAGGTATAGTGTACTTGACGTGACGGCGGACGCGCCGTGACGTTTAAAACAAAGATAAATAAATACCTGCCTACCTACCTACCTACCTACCTACTCTGACGGTGGAAAATAAAATAAACTAAATGAAAGAAATAAAAAAAAAAACAATATGAAACAAAATAGCAACGATTTATAAACAACGAACCCGATTTCACGAGCTAATGTATACCGAAACCAGGGAAACTGAATCCAACGCAGCGGACTGCAGATAACAAGCGACTCGGTTGTGTATCGTTTGAAACACACGGGAACCTTCGTTCGTCCACCCACCTATAGAATAACGTGTACGTGAAACGAAGGACAGATTGACGGGGGTTGGAAAGAGAGAAAAAAAAATCGAACGGAAAAAAACAAAACTAAATAAAAAAAACCGTTCGATTTTGTTATTTTTTTTATCTTTCTTTTTTTCTTCCCCATTCACCGCACACAACAACCGAATTGTTAAAATCTTATGGGTTTATTTTGTACAGTGTGTGAAGAGAGAAAAGACAAAACGGAAAAAAATGGATTACCCGGTCTTTATATACTGAAAGTGATTAAAAATGTGTGTGTGTGTGTTTTTTTCTTTCTTTCTTTCCTTTTAAATTCTTTCGTATCGTTTGAAAAGCTCGCGCGATTATTATACGGGGTAATTTAACGGCGTCAGCTTAAAATGTAAAAACTGACAACTAGCACTATACGTCCTCCTACCTTCTCATTCTGCAGAGCGTTGATGCTGAATTAGTAAATGTACTGTTATAAAATATGTCGACGAGCTTCGTAAATCACACCGTGGAAACATTCCGTAATGGTGAAAGAAGCGCGGGGGGCAGTGGCAGGGGCAGGGGCAGGGGGTGGGGGGGTGAATAAAAAATGAAGAGAAAAAAATTGTCGCGAAACAGGGACGATGGTAAAGGGAGGAATAAAGTAATAGAGAGGTGCGGTGGTACGGGATAGAAAAATGGAGATAAGCTCCGTTGCTACCGACCATCCTTTACAAAGATATTCCAATTATATTTTCTTTAAACTCGGAGAGCGCCGACCGGCATACTTGCTGACGTTATTATATAACGTACACATAGACGTCCTATGTAGTATCGTCACCCTATACAGACTATATAAATATCAAATTCATAACGGATCCCTAAATTTGGTAAATTTGAAAAAAAAGCTCTCTTTATTAACGTCATTTTTCTATTTCTTTTTGAACAGAGGCTTGTTCAGTTTTGAAAAATTTCCGGTATACACTTATCGGTGTAAACTTTATACGAATCTACGTAGAATTGTAGAATGTACATTACGTAACAACGTACATTACGTAGGTATAGATGTGTATGGGTTTAATGTATGTCCACATAACCTCACTTACGGTTTTCCCATAGCTAAAGTCCGCGCGGCGCGCTTGCGTTCGTGCCGAAGTTTAAGTGGTTATTCGAGCAGTTGAAAGTCTTGCGACGTATATCGACGTATATCTGTATACATGTGCCAAAGTATATGCCCAATAATGCATCTAAATTACATACATATACCTATGTACAACATCAATGTGGTACATAGAGAAATTAGATCGTGGATTACAAGTTACCGTCTGCAGGGTGGACCGACTTGCATTATTATATCCCGGGCACGAACTTACTTATTGCCCTTACCTTCTACGTACATATTTTTCGTACAATCTTGCGTACCTATACATATATTATAATATTCTTTTGAAAGTTTTTGCTCTTTTATGCTGTGGGTATTATGTATTATAGGTACGTACCTTATATATATGCATAAATGCACCGCAAACCTCATGTCCCACCTTATATTTGATTTGATTTTTTTTTTTAATTTATTTTATTCGATTCGTTTTGTTTTTTTTTCTTTTCTCCTCTTTTACTTTTTATTTTCATAGTACGTTCTTTATTTTAAATGCCACGCGCCGTAAAAGCTCCGCGATTATTTTCTCCCAGGTATTTTTATTCATCGTGCAGCAGAATTTTCAACGGTACACACCACATAAGTAGCAGCGTATAACAGCAGCAGAGCAACAGGAATGAAAAATAAGCAGCAAAAAATGAAAATGGGGTGGCGCAAAAAAAAAAAAAAAAAAGACTCGGTAATATTATTGGGTGCATGAAAACATAAACGTCGTCGTACAAAAAACCACATGCAGTTCCGGCTACGGATTGTGCAGCTAGAAACAAAACTGCACTATTATGCTGCAGCAGGTTTTTAGACGGGTCGTATGTGGAAAATGAAATGAAGAAATTACCACCCACTAATTTTTTTTCCTAACTCTGGTTTCGGACCGACTTCTTTGTCCCTTCTATCCGTTTTCAACCGATGGTCGCTTTGCTCTTTTTTATCGCTCCTCTCCCTCTTCTTCCCCTTTTTACTTTTTACTTTTCCCTTTTTTTTTTTTTCTTTTTTTTTTTTATTCCATCTGCTGCTTCTGTTTACCCGTTGGCTGCTCACTTCGGTTCACACTTTAATATAGAGCTGTTAACTACTCGACGGAATTCCAGCACCCTCACCCCGTGGTACTTGTCGTCGTCGGATTTCAACAAGCGCTTAGGGGTATTTTTCATTTTCCTCTCTTTTTCCCATAAATATGAAGCTCGAGCTTATATATAATACGAGAATAGCAGCGAATGCACGTTGTGCCGGGTAGCTCAGTCGTTCCGCTCTCCCTCCCTCCCTCCCTCCCTCAGCTCTCTCTTTCTCTCTCTGGTGTCACCCTCGCCTAAGTTGAAACTGGTTGGTAAGGGTAGAGATGAAGATGGAGGTTGAAGTGGAAGTGGAAGTGGAAGTAGAGGTAGAGGTGGATGGTGGCAATCTTGATTCGTGTACGTGGCGTCGGTACCTGTTCGTGCAGAGGTTACAGAGGGGAGCAGCCAATCCAAAGTTTGGCAAAAGCAATTCGGCCAGTTTCAAACGCCTAATTCTGCGCACGTATCCTCGGCACCCACGTGGTCGGCATTGCTTTCGTTATATAGAATATCATACTTGACAACGTTTCGTCATTTCCATTTCATTATTTAACACCTCCGATTTCAACCTTATATTCTTTTATCATTTTATTTACAACGAATTTCACGATTTCTTATATCTCTGCAGTAGTCGTATGCAAATTTTCATATCCGTAGTAATTAACGTTTGTTTAGAATCAGAGCTCGGGAATGTTTACCTTATGTATACAATTTTCGTTTATTATCTCTTAATAATCCGCATCCGTAGACGGTTAGGGTAGGATGAGAAGGAGATTACCAATGAAACACAGGTTTCCCTTGATTTTGAGACAAAAGCTCTTCTGAACTCGTCAAATTTCGTTTCAATAATAAACTCACTCAGTTTGCCTTATCACCTTTTGAGTGAAATGAAATTTTCGTATATAGGTATGTATGTACTTGTACATAGTCGCGTTTATCATCTCGTCATCCTAGAATGTCTACGTTTCCCATCCTGCTTGTCTTTCCAACTGCCTGCAGATCGGCCCGTTGCAAAACTCCTGAAATTTACTTTCATTTCTCTTCCCTATATTCTCCTCTTTCTCTTTCACCTTTATTTTATATATACATATATTTCCTCCTCAGAAGCTAACTGAGCCCTTACACATACCTATGTATACCTATATAGTCCTTGTTCTTTCTGCCCCTCGGCAGTTTCCTTTCACCAAAACCATTTCAAGCCTGAGAGACACGAAGCGATCCCTACCTACCTTACCTACCATCCCCCTCAATTGCCATACTGCTATCTCTTTTCAACCCTCCCTCAACAGACAAACCGCAGCGTCGTACTCTCGTCGATCGAGCGTGAGTTTATAAAGACTTCATCCTCTTCTCTCGCAGTTTCTTTTCCCCACTTCCTCTTTCCCTCCTCATCTTTATTTCTTCTATTCGACGTACACAACATACCTATATACTACCTGTATAAGTATTTTCTATTTTCTCTCTTTCAATCTTACCCATACGGATACGGGCCGGGAGTTAGGCAGGAAAAAGGACACGAAGAAAAAAAAAGAAGAAAAAGATAATGGTTTATTTATCACTATAGCAATTGTTTAAAAAAAAGTAGACCCATAATACGAGAACTTCCTCTCGTTATAAGCTCGAGCTTCCCTGCCTCTTTTGTATAATATTCCTGTGGCTACCCGGCGGTGCGGTCATCTCGCGGCTTAGGGAGGAGGAACGGGAAAAAATGGGACGAAGCAAAAGAAGGAAAAAAAATATATGAAGAAAAGAAGGATAAGGAGAAAGAAGAGAAGAAAATAATTAATGTCGTAAATTTTCTTTTTCCGCTATTTTCTTATTCATCCTCCGCGCGTACGGTATACCTAGCTACTGCGAGACGGGTATAACGCGGTGACGGGAGTCTCTATACGTTACGCTACGGTGGATTTTTGCACCGGATTCACGACGCCCCCTGTTAATCTCATCAGTCATCACTATACCTCGACGACTCTCGTCATCCCCAAGCTGCTGCTACTGCTGCTGCTGCGGGACCAGGAAACTAACGTTATGGAGAGAGAGAGAGATGTGCAGTAAAAATAAGAAAAAGGAAAAAGGAAGTAGAATAAAATAATACGCGCATTTCTTCCTGATCGCGGAATTATTATCTTCTGAATTTGAATATCAGTTGAAATTCTCTTTTCTATCGCAGTTGTTTGTTTTCGGATTATTATTATTATTATTATTATTATTATTATTATTATTGTTTTTGTTAATCCAAGTGAGCGTCGGAGTTATTCGAATGTAGATAAAAAGTGGGAGGGGCAGAGGGGGAGGGGGGACCGAGGGTGGGAAAAGTTGAAATTTGGAAAACGCTTGCTTTCCGGTACGTTGGGTATGTCAAATTCGTTTGTAACATAGAGAAGAGATGTAAGTTAGCGAACTTAGGCAAGGATTGTTTTTCGAAAAGTTTTCTCAGTTTTCCAATGCGCGCTACGGAACCCAAGTATAAGGTATATCCGTGACTGGATTCGGGAGTATGAGAACCACCCATAGTGTAGTACCTCTTAAAAGTTACATGCAACGTATAAGATTCGTGGATAACGAAAGAGAAAGAAAAAGGAAAAGAAATCAAAGGTATAAGTACTTTCGACTGAAACGGAGATTTTCGAAGCTTTCCAAAAATTTTCTCTAGAGACTGCAGTCTAGTATATTCGATCATATTTAAAAAGTACACATTTTTGGATCGTTCGTTAAAAAATCTCATCGATAATATTTTCCGATTTTCCTTCCTTTTTTTTTCTTTTTTCTTCGAACACCTTGGGGCGTTGTAAAATATAAAGTAAAAAAGGCAATTAGGTTTTCGATATCTGACGAGTTCGTGGAAATTTTTTCATGTTCGTTCTTCGTTTTTTTTTTAAATTTTTTTAAAAATCTTTTGGCTCGAATTTTTTTCTTCCGTCATATTATCATTGTCGTCATCGTTGTATCGTTGTGTTATTTAATTTTTTTGGATTTATAATTGATGTCGATTTTTTTTTTTTATTTTTCTTACCACGGCACCGAGCGGTTACCTATAACGTCTGCTAGGCATCGGAGAGTTCCAGAAGTTTGCGAATTTGAATAGGCCTTTGTTGTTGCGGGTGGAGTTTAAAGGGGCGAAGGGGGCTACCCGGCTTGTTTGCAAACTAAGTTCTTTAAATCCGTACGTACAACCGACCTTCCATAACCTAACGCCCCTGGGCATCGCGCCATACCAGTTAAGTTTGACTTTGCTGGTTTTATAAACGCCACAACGAAGACGATGTCCCGTCGACTTTATACTTACCCTCTTACATTTTTATATGTACGTCTACGTTTTAGACGCGGGCAGGTCACGTTTACCTCTATACGTATACGGGACTGCACGTTATGGTAGTTGAAGGTTGATACATAAAACCACCCCCAGACGTTTATTTTTGCCAGCACTTCTTTTTCTTTTTTCTTTTCTTTTTTTTTTTGCCTTTTGTTTCTCCTTTTTCACTTCTTCTAGTCATTTTATTTATTCATTTATTTATTTTATTTTACATTATTTTAGTTTTTTTTTTTTGTATACGCCTGGTAAAGAAATAATGTATATATATATATATATATACATATTATTTATATTATAATAAGAGCCGAAAAGTCTTTCGCTGTGCAAACGTAGGAAAGACGCCGAAAACGCCCAGACGCCAAGACGCCGTCTGCACTTGAGATTAAAAAACAGGAAAAAAAAAAAAGAAATTGTTTGGGGAGAAGAGAAAAAAAAAAAAAATCACGAGCGGAGAAAAAGGGAGGCCAACAGACCCCTCCGCCCCCTTTTTCTTGCTCGATAAAGTCTGCATACTCAGCAGTACGTTGCCGCCTACTGCGGGGGCTTCGAGTAATCTCGGCAGGGTGATAATATTATTCAAGCGTCCGGTATTAACGAGTGAAAAGCTCCTTTTGAGACGCGATCTTCATTTTCTCTCACTGCGCAATGTCAACAACGTCGTTCCCGCCCTTTTTTTCCCCACTTTCAGCTCCTCCGTACTCTAGATGAAGAAGAAAAGGGGTGAAAACTCCTTTGTCATCAACCGAATGCAGCCAAGAACTTAACTCTCGAAGAGTTACAGTTCCATAGTTTTCCGATTCCAATTCCTTTTTCTCCAATCGAAATTTTACGATAGGTTTCAGTGATTCTTTTTTTGTTTTTTTTTTTTCACTCCGAACCGCGATTACATTCCCCATCCTAATTATTTCTCAAATTATTTACGACCCTACAGGGTTTTAAAGATAACTTTTTTCTTTCTTTTTACCGATCTATTACGTTACACCTACTGTATCGGCTATAGATTTCGTTCCAAGAATCTTCGGATTATTTTGACGGATTCGATTTTTATTCACACTTGAGATGGCACAGCGTCTGATTCGAGTTGAATCTGTGTTTCTGTGCCCCCTCGATAATGACTTTTAATTAAGGTAGAATATCAGTTACCGGTTCGGGGACGGATTATCGAAAAAGTAAGATTAAGCGAGGATTAAGGGCTTGACGTACCCCGGGGCGGCGTCGGTGGGAAGAGGGGGGTGGGGGTGGATGCCACCCCCGTAGGTTGAGGGGATTCGATATCCGGTTTATTGCTCCGAGTTTTCTATTGGTCATTCGCGCTCCGGCTATATAAGGACTCCCACACCTTTGGCGTCGCTTTCGGTAATCCTTCGTATATTTTCACAGCCAGCTATACAGAATTATTACCCCTTAACGTCAAAGATCATCCCCATCGATGATCCAAAATAATTCCAATCAAAGGATCGCGCGAATCCCATGATAGTAAAAAAAAAGGTTTCATACAATTTATACCGAGTTAAAAAGATTTCGGATTTGAAAATTCTCTTCGTCATTATTATCAAGCAGATTTTAAGTACCTACTCCAAAAAAAAACAAAAAAAAAATCTCTTTTTCAAACACATCTTCGCCATTCATTTATTACGAGTTTCGGGGCTAAGTAAGTGCTGATAACATTTATACACATAGGTATATATAAGTAAAAGATCTCGTTGCGCTGAGCAGTGGGTAATATTTATGCTTAAAAACGCACATATAACTACGTATATAATACCTGTACATAAAATCTATGTTCACTTTTTCTTCTTTCATTTTTTGTCTTTTCTTTTTTGTTTCTTTAATTTTTTCTGGTTTTTTTTTTTACCTACCGGAAGCCCCGCGCTCTCGCATACCGTGAAAAGTATTTCCTTTTATATTTATGAAAGGATTTCATCCAGACCCTTGAAACATCTTTTTAATAAATCGCGGTGGCCGCGGGACGCGCAACCACCACGTCGGCACCATCCCGACAGTAGAACAGCATCGGCAACGGGAGCTTTTCAACCTCCACCAACACCAACACCAACCATCCCCCACAATCCAGCTGTATATACCTACTCGTAGTCCTGTTAAACCCTTCTCATTTCTCGTTCTCTTTTTCTAACATTTTATTTCATCTATTTATTTGAAATTTTCTTTTTTGTCTTCTTTTGGTTCTTCGTTTCTTTTTCCCCCATTTCTTTTTTCAACCCCCTCCACACACCCTCTACTTCAGACACAACGTGAGTCATATTTACTTATTCACTTCGTACCTACTTATACACGTGGATGGGAATCGAATATGAGACCTATATATTATTTTTTTTAAGTATAACAAAAACCGAAAAAAAGAAAAAATTCAAAATCTCTTCGGGATTCATTCGAACATCGCGATTATATTTTTATTAATTTCTCTGTCCTTCGATTCGTTGTGCACGATGCAGTTATTTGAGTTGGAAAACGTATGAAATTTTGGAGTACGCGGGTGAATCGCCTGGAAAATTTTATACACGTGGTCTCCGCGTATTCCAGACAATTTCGTATTCCTTTTTCTTTACAAGAAATTTTTTCATTTCCTTTCCTTTTCTTTTCTATTTTATTTTATCTTCTTCACTTTTTTTTTTTTTTTTTGCTTTTTTAGACTTTATTAACCGAAGCTACGTCAGCACGTTTTGTTGGGTTTCAGGCGTATAGGCTACCTGCCCACCTACCCACCATTCTGCCCGATCAGAGTTCGGTGGCGTATAAGTATGATATAGATCATGCTTATACCTACTTACCCTGAACATATGCGTGGGGATTCACGTTTTCGATAGCTTGAAAATGTGGAGAAGAAAAGAATAATGAAAAAAAAAGAAAAAGAAACAATTCGTTGGGACGATCAATTTCATTCTCTTCTATTCCTGTACAATGCATAACACACACGTGTGGTATTCATACCTCATTCGATAAAGAATAAAAAAATGTATGTTTCTTTTTTTTTTCTTAAATTCTTTTCTTTTTTTTTTGTTAGTTTGTCTTTTTTATGGTTGCGAAGCACACTTACCGTTTATTGCTGCAAAAACGCTGAGCAGACAGAGAAATCGCCACCGTCCGTACATTTTAGCGGGTTTATTACTACCAGTTCTTCCTCCTCTTCTTTCTTCTCCTTCTCTCTACTTTTTCCTTTTTTTTTTTTCTTCTTCTTTCGAACGGTGGACACTTTTGCTCTCGCCTTATGGGCAGATGGAGCTTGAATTTCTTTTGGTCTTTTTTTTTCTGGTTTCGTTTATTCTTATCTATTAATTTTTTTTCTATCCTTCCTTTTTATACCTATGTTTAAATTTTTTTAATGATGTTTAAATGAGTGCTTTTTATTTTAATCCAATCGAATCTCCAGCCCCCGGTGACTCGACGCTGCAGGTATCATCCTTTTTTATCGTCACGCCCACCTTATCTATCATCATTCATTAATTATGAGATTAATTAGTTGTTTTGATAATATTATATATACGCAAACACGAATATTATTTTTAATCCCGTTTTCAATTTTATCGAACGTCGATGGATATTTATAATTTATTATGCAATACACCCGCTTCAATCTTATAAAAATAAAAATGTTGTTCAAAAATTTTGTTGATCGGCAATAAATTTATCAGACTAATTAATTTCACACGAATCAATTACCCCTATTGCATATTGCGGTTTGTGACGAACAAGGATCATCGGACTAACGGGGCCGGGAAATAAAATCAAACGACATCGACGAAATCTTGAGGAAATTTTTTCTTTTTTTCTTTATTTTGTCGTCAGTTTCAAATCTCGTTTTCACTTATTACTGGGTTCTGAGTTTTTTTTTTTTTTTTTTGAGAAAGGGTCGACCATTTGGGGATAAGCGACAACGCGACGCTGTCGTCTGTATCTATTTTTTTTATCAATACTGATCCGAACAATTACGATCGTATCTATACTTTCGACACATTTTTTGACATTTTAATTTTTTTTTTTTCTTATTCTTTTTAAATGACACCAGTTAGATTTTCCGGCGATTATTCGTTTGTTATCGCGATTTTTTTTTCATTCATATTTTCGCTCGATAAATTTTCTTTTATAAATTTTTTTTCGTTAATCGAAGCTTTACCCAGCCAGCGATATTTTTGTTGCACGAAATGCTTGAGATTTTCCCGCGCGACGCGCGATTTATGAGGTAAGAACGTACGACATACGGGAAACTTGAATTAGTTTTATCGTGCGAAGCTCTTTTCTTCCGGAGCTTGCGGCGGGCACTGATCGCCGGCTTGATGAAACGGACGCGTGCAACCACGTTTCGTACCCCCACCACCGCGAGTAACGCGAACTTTGAACATCCCCTACCAATGAATAACGGCGCAAGCGCATCGGAAAGCTTTTGATAAGAAAGTTGGGCAATAGAGGAAACGTACGGCGTGCTTGCTGCTGGTTCCTGCACCTACTGTACGCGCGCGTTTCGGATAGAAACCCATTCGCGCTTCCGTGACGCGAGGCCTTTGCGGCTATGGCTTTTGCGGACACGAGTAGAACGAGGAGGGCAAGAAATTGGACATAAAGCTAAAGCTGAAGCTGAACCCAAAACCCTAAGTTAAACCTAAATCCTGGAGCAGAATCAAAACCAAAACTCGGGAACGCGTGTATCCTCTACATACGTAAATGTACGTTCGTACGTAATGCGGACGCAAAACTTGCAGTTGAGGGGTTTGGTGCACCCAGCACTGCAGTTTCTCGCTGCGTGGGAAAAGTTATTACCTCAAAGGGGTCGTTAGCGTTAGCAGCGCGCGAATTAGTATAATGTGGCTGTTGCAACGGGGAGGTAAGGGGGGTTAGCGGAGACGGGTGGCGCTTTCCGTATCTCTCTATATTTCCGGGATTCCCCTCTCGAGCTCTTCCTGCAACGACGTCGTGCTACTCACAGAAGCTACCAGATACGGGGGTGGCAGCCAAGTATAAGGGTATGAAACTGAAAAGGGGGTAGGGTTCGCGGTTGCACCGACGAGCGCGAATCGGTGGCTTGTTATGAACGGATTAAGGGTTGTAATTAAACGTGTTGAGTCAGCGGAGGTGCGGGATTGACGACCCCGCCGTAATTTAACACTTCCATTTCTCCCGTCGTATTTTAGCGAATAGTTAGACGAAAACAGACTGGAACGTGGAATGTTATTTTTCACTTTGCTATCGGTATACAAATTTCTACTTTCTTTTCCATCGTATATTGTCTCACCTTTTCCATCAAGCGTGATTTTTCAACATTTTTTTGTTTCACACAGCAATTCAACTAATCGAACAATAAACATCAAAATGAGCTTTGAATTTGCGACGGTGAACAGCACCGACGATTGATTGACGATTCAGTTGATAATTCCGTAGGTTATAACCGCCAATATTCGATGGATTAATTCAGTTTATGTTCATAGAAATACAGTTTCACCTGAAACTGAACAAGCCTTTTCCTCTTTCACCCCCTCGGCCTCCCTACAGGCGAATGACCAGTTCCACGATTAACCCCCCGGGGAAAGGGCGTGCCGAAGATCGTGGGTGGGATAATTGAAATTACTTGTTTCACCAAACCTGTACAGTATATACACGTGATTGGATTTTTTTTTATCTCATTTTTTACTTCTAACGGACATCACATCGTAATTTGTGGTTCTGTTTGGCAGGGGGCCCAATTTAGCGTTGAATTATTTGTACGTACGTTTGTAATACATATCATCATTACTATCCTTTTTTCCCATATTTAACCGTCATCAAAATCAGAGTTGAAAAAATTTAGTATCTAACAATAAGAAGAGAATCCTCCGTTTAGTTATGAATATAGATAACCTCTAATTTCGTACCCGACTTTAATACATATATATCTAAAGTCTCGTAACTTTGAACTAGAAATTAACAAGGAGTTTGAAGGTTTTCTTGGATCCTATGGAAATCATCACGTGATAGCTGCAATAGAGCTACTGATAAGCCTTCATCGTAATCCATTTCGTTACCATTTCCTCTTTAACTTTATTCAACTTTATTTTATCCTCCAGTCCTACCGCTTTCCGATTTGAATATCTCTGCGAGGTAAAGAGTGCTGCATCGGGTGAATTATACGAGATCATCAAGCGCCGGAGACCATAAGGGTTATAAAATAGTTGGCACTACGTCGCTTAGGCGTCTCCGCGTAGACGGCCTACATCCCCTCCGATCATTACACCTTCCAACAGTCGCTTCGAACCGTGAAATCCACATTTTTTTCTTGATTTCGACTCCCTTTTTTAACTTCTTTTCCGTTTTTCATTATCGCTTGGATTAGGTTGTCGATCGATACGGGAGAGTTAGCAAGCATCGTTTTTACCCCGTATCAAAATCCTCCTCATCGCTCAGTTAGTTTGCCTATTTTTTGCAAGTTTTTTTTCTTGTTTTTTTTATTCTTTATTTGGAAACTAGTACATCGATCACGAATATTTTTCCAACACGGCTTAGAGCGACGCGACTTCTTAATAAACCACCCCATTCACCCATACCTGTACCGATTGTTTACTCGTGGCGTATAACGCAGAGTAATCTGTTTTCCCATCGGATCTCCTACCGCGATTCAAGCTAACACAAACCAAACGGTCGAAGCCGTTAGGATATTTCATCCCTTAATCGGCTGTACGTGTATATCTAGTCGGATGTTTCTTTTTTTTTTTATCACCTTTTTGAAACTAGGCATCACGTGTGTAATACAGAAGCGAATTAACCCTCGAATTTCTCCTCCCTTGAAACCTCGTTGGTTATATTTAGTCTTTTTTTTTTTGTCACTCGAAACGAAACGTGTCATTAAAACTCGACGAATAATCTCCGCTTGTTCGCGTTTGCGAGCTCCTCGTAGTTATCGCTATGAGAACGTTTTGCTCGTAATGGGGTGGTAGGGGGGGCTGAAGGGGGAAAACTACTCCTACCGAAATTCGAGAATAAACCGCAGGATTCACGGCTCCAGCCATAAAGGCCCGGTCTGCAGCCTAATCTCCACACGGACGGTAAGGCGGTGTTAGTTGAGGGGCCTCGTACAACGGTAGGAAAACTACCCCTCTTCAAAAACACCCCCCGCTCCTATCCCTCCCTTCCCGCTCCTCTGAAAATACCAACGGTAAATTCCTCGCCCGAGGTGCGTCGTCGTGTAAGGTGGGCCGTTGGGTAGTTGGGCGTTCTGGGCGTTTTGGGCACATTTTGGATGGAGGGACGTATGGGGTATAGGTGAACGTGTACACTTATTTACGTACCTACATGGATTCAAACGATCCATATGACGGTGGGGTGCAGCCCCGGGTTCAAATGGTGCTGATAAGAATACCCATAGATTTATGGTACTACCTTAACCTACGACCAAGAGCGAAGTCATCCCTTACATTCATCCCTAACGTCGTTTTTACTCGGTTAGATTATAATATAGTTCCGAAGATTGTTATACTCGACTCGAAACGACTCTGTAATGTTAGGATAACGTTTTCGTGATGATATTTCAATTTAAGGAAAATGTCGAGGAAAATAATTGCGCGATTTTCAGTGAATCTCATGTTTTTCATTTCATCGCTTATCGGGTGATCTCACCGGGCAATATCTTTTCTCTTTTCTTTGGTTTGTGCTTTTGTGACTTTCTCAACCGCTTCTCGGTTGGTTCGACCATCTGAGGAGTTACTATTCTCTTATTTCGGCCACCACACTTTCTTTCAGGACTTTCGTTGGTCCCGTTGCGTCGTACAACCTTTGGTTGGTTGGTTCAACGAAATTACGTACTTGGGCAGAATTTACGGTTGGTTCAATTATGAATGAAGTTCACCCGCCAAAGTCACCCCAGATGACGAAACCTTCCATCCCACCCATCAACTTTTCTTAAAGCTGACGGAGTTTTTTTCACTCGCACGGCCTGTACGCGACGAGGAATTTTTGTCGTTTGATTATTTTTCTTGAAAAATATTTTTGAAAAAACTACCTTAGAACAATCCTTGAATTAATACCAGGCCGCGTCGATATTCCCGCGATACCGGATATTAAAATTTAATACCACCTCAGCTATGGATAAGACAAAGTAAAACAGGATATTGCGAAGCCGGGAATCGTTTCACTTGCATCTGGTTCAATCCGTGGAGGGTTCGAACGTCGCCTTTCGAAATTATAATTATATAAAAACCTTGGACGTTGGGTTGGAGATAATATGTTTTCTTCCTTTTGAATGTTCTTTTTATTTCATGATTTCGTTACAAATCGAGTGGAAGAAAAAAAAAATGTTTGCAAAATAAAACTAAATCTTCCCCTGCCCCATATAGCTCGGGACTGGTTTATATCCTCGATGACTAGCACGTCGGGAGATCAATGTGCGAACTATACAGCTTTTAGCTTTCGAACACCCAACAACCGACCCCCTTCTAAAACTGCAGGAAATGCCCACAATTCAACGTTCGCGATATGCTCACCGCGTGCGCAATTATCTTGGGACGGATCTCTCGGCGTGGGGAACGTAACCCGTCAAAGAAGAGCGAAGGGTTTCCGGGGAGGGCGGAAAGTCCGTCGTGCTTGAAGAATTAATTGAATGCCAACCTGCAGGTTCAGATCTCACAACCTTCATCAACCCCCCGTCGTAGCTTGAATATCGTTTCATTTCTAGCCGCTTGTATGCATTCGAGATTCACTTTGTATTCTTCTTTTCTTCTATACTTTCGTTGTTTTTTTCCTCCTTTTTCCCAACTATCGAGATACATATCGATGAATAAAGGTGATTTGCAAAAGTTCGTTTTCTTTTTCGATTCCGAAAGAAATGTGATATCCGTACGGTCTACGTGAACAATTAGAACAGAAGCGAGGCACACTTTCGGTTTATTCATTTCTATTCTACGTCTTCTTCTTCTTCTTCTTCTTTTTTTCTCATCTGCTTTTCTTCTTCGGAGAAAAATTCGTCTACATCCCCGAACACACGATATACTGACGCTCAGTTGTGGTAACTTGATCTCGAAGACGTTCTCCTAGGTATTATCTGCAGATGGTTTCGTTTCGGTCGAAAAAAGGAAGTTAAGGAAGTGAGGAAGGAAGGAAGTAAAGGAGATGAGGAAAGGGGACGGTGGAATGACGGTGGTACTTAGCTAGGATCTCCTAGCGATGCGAGATTCTTGCTGCTGCCTCTGATGTTTTACACGTATAAACTACACACGTGTACGGTTACATTTGGTTGTGTAATGTAAGTGGTGGGTACGACATAGCCGGTATAGGGTTTCACCTTACGTATGTCGTCAGAGACGTATACGTGCAGTCTTTTCTAGCCCTGACCGTCGTCGCGTCGTCCCCAGTCGTTGCTAACGGTACAACAAACAAACTTTTCACTTAGCCTCCGGCGCCGTTGAAACCCTCACGCCTCCACGACCACCACCACCACCACCACTGTACGGACACAACTAGCGACCAACGGCTCGTAAAAAATAGAATAAAAAAAAAAAAGAAAAAGGATCAAATGAAATAAAAAATGAAACTCTCTTTGCTACACACGGGACAACGAACGATTCGAATTATTTCGTTCATCGACATCCCGCAAATATACGGCTGGGGGGGGGGGGGGGGGGTACCTAGCTCATGTATATATTCACTTTTGTTGTACGTTTTTCTTTTTTCTTGTTTTTTTTTTTTTTTTTTATAACTTCGCACGAATCGATGTATTGAATAACGCGGGCGTGGTGAAAATCCTGGCGGTGTTGAATGCGGCTCATTTCCTTTTCTCTTTTTGGTATAGGTATATATATGTATTTATTTTTTTTTCCTTCTTTTTTTTTTTTTTCACCCGTTCCAGAAGGTGTTGGGAAATCGGGTTGGAATTGGCTGTTGCTATTTCCAGATCGGTCGGGTCCCGCACTCATTCAATCATTCACGATTCTGAGCCGTTACTCCGCTACTGAGTCCCCTCTGTGATTTGAGCTTCGCTCAAGAGAGATTGGCGATCCGCCAGGTATAAGAAGTTCCTATAAAGAGAGAAAGGAACTCCCTCTCTCTCTCTCTCTCTCTCTCTTCATCCTCTGACCATTTTTCTCCATCTTATTCTTGCGGGAAGAACGCGAACGAAACGACCCTGTTTGATATAATAATCGAGAAGGGATAACTACTGCAGCTCCTTGATTTACATTTGACTTTGCATTCCTACTCACCCCCTTTATTATTACCTTCGTTAGTTTAACTACGTAGCAGGTACTAGAGATTTTGATTGGTCACGGCTTGAACGAGCTTTTAATTGTCCGCCCCATCGCTCGCATCCCATCGTCTCCTCCCCCCCCCCCCCACCACTCTCCCATTCCTCCCTCTCCTTCGTATCCACTCACTTCACTTGCCCCCCCCCTCCCCCTCCTCCTTTCTCCCCCTTGGTAGCACAGAGAATTTATTCATCACGGGTTAATAATAATAACGAGATATAAAACATCGTTTTGCGGTTGAGAAATGAAAAAAAAAAAAAAAGGAAAAGAAAAATAAAATTTCTTCGCAAAGAAATGAGAATATTTTATTGCAGATCATCGGGGCACGTTTATGTATATTTATTTATCAGGATTTTTATACTCGATCGAATTTTCGTTTTTCACGATCCATACATTTTTTTTTTGTTTTGTTCGGGAAGCGTTGTTAAAAATTGCTTAGCGACGCGGGGCGTCCTGGACGACGATATGAGGAAAGGAGAGAGAGAAAGAGAGAAGTTGGAAGGATATGAAAGATCCGGTGGTCCCAACCCTTTCCAAAAGATTTAGGAGATTATTCGTTGCCTACCCTTGATTTTTTTATACTCTGCTTGGGATAAGGAAATATACATATCTCTTGCTGTATGCTTAATTCAATGTAAAGTGTCGTCCGAATGTTCCTGTGCATAGTTTTTTTTTTTTCCCATCGTCCGGAAGAAGACATTTCGCTGTAGCTCGTAAATCTTTCACTTAATTTTCTACCCCATGAGAATCTCGTGATGATTCTCTCGTTTCTTCACATATGATAGTTTTGAAGCGAGTTGCCTTTGTCGAAGTCGGACGTGTATGAATAGTCAAACGTATCGTATGTAAAGTCATTTTCAATTTTTTTTTTTCTCTACACATCTCTTTCGGTTTTTTTCAAATTGAAACCATCAACGCGCCGGAAAAAAAAAACGAGCTACGATAGAGAAACGGATGAGATGTAATGAAATGAAATTAAACGCTTCGATCGGCCGCGGCTGATCAATAGTACCTTATAAACCGCGTCATCCACATTTTTTGCAATCCTTTTTTGTCGCTTCTTTTTTATCGCTTCATTTTCCTTTCGCACATCCTATGCGACCGTTCACCAAACGGTGACAACGTTTTCGGGATGCGCGAATTTTCTTTATATTCATTTTAATTCGAAAAAAAAAAAAACATTTCCTCACCACCCAGCTACCCTCATTATCGTAATGATGGTTTCATCGAACAGTGTCATTGTTATTATCATTTTTTCGTTCCTTTCTGTTGTTGTTGTTGATTTTTTTTTTTTTTTTTTTTTTTGAGAATGGTTTCACAGATAAAAGCGAGAACCGGTTGTGTGCGATGCTCCAAAACCAACGACTGGGGAGCTTCTCGCACGTACACGAGGAAAACTTTTGATTACAGCCGGAAGCGTGCAACGGTCGCCGACCGTAAATTTCTCTCTTACTCTCCGAGGACCGCCACGGCCGGGCCGTCCACGAATTACAGTAACCTCGTTACCACAGATCTGATACCGATACCAGGGGCACGTCGTTTCTCCCCTTCAACTTGCGCCGCCTTTTCTTACGTACCCATTTCTCTAGTACCCATATTTAATCCTTACCCCCCCTCCCCCCCTCCACAGAAAACCCCGCCTGAGGTGTAATTTTAGGTCAGAAATTTGGGAAAATTTACATTATACATATAATACCTATATACTAAACCTGCAGGTGTCATAAATTCGTTTAACGCGCTAAATGTTTCGGTGAAGAAAATAAAATTCAGTGGAATTCGGTAAACAATATTTGTGTTTAGTTATTATAAAATGAGCGAATAATAATCCGCTATAGTTTTTTTGTTATTTTATTTTATTTTATTTTGGTTTGGTTTGGTTTTTTTTTTTTCAATTTTGTGGGAATCGTATATAGGTAAAATGTGGATTCTTTGGCGTATTTCCATCGGTTTTTATATAACTGTAACTATATGTCGAACATCGTGAATCGAGCGAATAACGAATACCTACGTGGTTGACCGTATAATGGCGGGAACCCATCGAGCGTAGTCCGAACCACCGGAGATCAAAGGATTAATCACCGCGCATTTTTTAAAAGCTGTGTACGAAAAATATGAAAAACTTTCCGCATGCAACCTGTGAATATTGTATAGTATATCGATTTGGAAAAACGTTCGTATATATATATATACAGGGTGAGTCGCCCCGAAGTTTCGTTGTAATGTTGCAGGTTGAGGAAATTTCTGATATACATCTCATTCGAGAGAGATGATTCGAGTTCCATTGTAACCACGTGATATCTACGACGGTTTTGGTATACCCCAAAGATTTCGAGTTATGGTCGGGCCGAGCTACGGAACGTAGAAATTGAACCTGGAGTACCGCGGTACCGCTGGAAACCAAAATTACGCCGAAGGATATATCGTAGGTATGTGTGCACAGAGAAAGGCTGAAAGCGGATGTACATAGCAGGAATTTTGGCGTATTATAGATGCAGGCATGTAACTTGTGTTTGTTTCCGTCTAATAATAATTCGGTTTCTACTCTGCAGCGACCGACAACGCCGACGTTAAATTATTATAACATTTTCAAAAGTTTATTCTCATCACGCTAGAACGTTTACTCTGCACGGTACTCAGGGTACGTTGTTGCTTCGTTTCAGAGTTCCGTTTGGTAAACAGAAACCTTGAGGGTGGTTTCCGTTTTAAGGGGGTCAGTTCCGGTCCGCAAGGCTTACGCGATACCTCCTTAAAAATTAAACAATTGAAAAGGTTTTCCGTAAAGGCGATATCAAAAAAAAACGGGTAGGGGCAACGTGCTCTGTAAAACCCATTAATATGAAAACCCTATTCATACGGCGTGAGAAAAGTGAAGGAAAAGATGAAGAGAAAAACTAGAAAATTGATTCGAAATCTGCTGTCCTGAGGCTCATTGGAGTAGACGGTAAAAAAACGACGATTCAAATCTTCAACCCGATTACGTTATTCCTACCGAATGCGGTAGCTCATTTTGGTAGGACACGTCGTCTGGTTTTGGTAACAGGGGTTCCTCGAACTATGAGATTCGGTTAGGGGTGAGATGGAGAGATAGATAGAATGGACGGAAAGTTTGATTAGGGGGATATTGAGGGCCGAGAGGGAATAGGGAGGAACAGTTTCGTGTCCGGGTGGACTATCAAGTGGAAGGTACGCGCGGCGCCCTCGTCTTCATCCTTTCCAGCTACGTAGTCAAGTTAGTCGCCCATTACGTGGAGAAACCGGACGAAGGAAACGGCTGTTTATTCATATAGTCTCGCAACTACCAATTCAGGAGCTGAACTACGGGTGAAAGAAAAAGAAATCCTAATCTTTTTATTTCATCAATTTCGCGAATAGATTTTCAAAAAGCGATGAAGAAAAATTAAACGAATGAGGCACTGTGCTTTAGTTTCATTCATAATCTAACGAGGACTTTAATCCAAATAGGGTGTGTTGGTTGTTTTTTTTTTTTTCGTTTTCTTTTTTATTTCTCTCTCTTACGGGGGTCTAATTTGTCGGACAATTCCGCGCGTTGGCTTTGTCTACCGGAAATGGGGTGAATCTGTTGTTGTTTAGGATCCACGTTCAAGGGACAAGAAAACATGTGAAAAACGTTTCCCGAGGGGAAACTTATGTGGATAAAATAACGGAACTTGTCAGACACCGCAGGTTATCCTTATTTCTTGTACTTGTCTTGCTGCGGGTATTTTTTTTTGCGCAGTTTTACGCAGTTGTTACTGTTATTATTACCGTTGTTTAGAGTGGTTCTGATTTTTCAATCTTCTCGGTACACGTCGAGTACTCGACTCTTTGATCTTTCGAATTTTAAATAAAAGACCTTGAAAAATCGACTCGGTTGGTAGCGATGACGGGAGTATATAAGTTTGGTTTATGTATTCGTATAAAGTCTGGGCTTTTCGATGAGTCTAAGGTCTAGGGGTAGTGAAATAAATTATCATAAGTTAAAAGCCCTTTCACACTTCTCTGGATAATCCCGAGCAGTGAACTGCAGCAGACAATTTTCGTCTCGCTTATCTAACGCCGAGTGTCTCAGTTATACTCGGCTATATTTTCGTCTCTTTTTGTCTCGCGGTAAAGAGGGGGATCGAGAAGAGGAAGAAGAATACAAGTAGAAGACGGGAAAATTAGAAGGAGGAGAAAAATAAGACTCAGCTTTCGCATAGCCCGGGCTGCTGGTATTGCGCGTTAAAACAAAGTTAAAATCTACTTTGCATAAAATTATTTTAAAACTCCCTGACCCGCAGCTGTTACTCATGGTACTTATTTCCTCAAATTACTTCCTCCCCGAGTTTTCCCACGTAACGTATAGATATAGATAGGCAAGAAGCATACATGTCCTCCGGATAATCGTACCGAAATCCCATAATTTCCTAGCTGGTCAACTTCGATTTCTCTTCCATTATTATCTCGTTTCATTTATCATGTCTGCAGTTTCTCGTAATTCGAAATCTACTCGTCCCTTTAGTGGTTAATACGTGAGTACCGCGACTCGTATGGAATCAATTGATAGTCCGAAGGCGTACGTTTCGTCGCAGCCCTAGAGCCGGCAGCCACCCTCCACGCGCTTCTTGAAACGGTACGCTGCGCGATTCTCGGTTATTCCCGATCTCCCTCTATTTTCCTGTCGGGGTTAGAATCGGCGACGGCGTCGCGACGTTGCGGGCGGTGAGCTGACTAAACATATTTCTTGTTCGCTACGCCGTTTTTCCGTCTGACCAAGCGCTCTCTCTGTGCCGGGAATACCCATCCCTCTATCCTCTATCCTCTGCCCTTTTTCCTCATCTTTCTCCCTCTCGTCTCAGAGTAGGTGGCTTCGCCCCCTTCATTTCTCCCCTCCACACTCCATTTCTCCCTCACTCGCGAATCCAACGGCAGATAACCAACTCGTGTGTTACAATCCCGCTTATGAATGATAACCGAGGAATGATCTTCTACTTTAATCTATACCACGCGTTATACCGCCGTAACCGGTATTAATATCTACCCTTCGTCGTGCCTAACGGGTGATCATATTTTTAACCCCTTGGTACTGCAGTCCAACTGAATCTGAATTTTTTTTTCCTCTCCTATATTAGAAATTTATTAGAAATTTTTTCTTTCTCTCTTAAAACACGATCGAATTACGGAATATAAAATTCATGTTCCATTTTTTTTTTTTCTTTTTACCTCTAGAAATAATTCTCTTCACATTCGGAAAATTGGATGGAGAAAAGAAATTCGAGAAGTCAATGTAGGGACGAAGTTATAATATAGAGAAAGAGGGAACGGTAGACGGTTGTTCTTTCTTTTTCTTTCTTTCTTTTTTTTTTTTTTTTTTATTACTCTGTTTTACTTCTCGATCGATTCCGATCGACGTTTTTGCTTATAGCGAAAATCGCGTATCGTATATGGACGACCCGGTATATTTGTTCGGGTCCCCTCAAGCACGCCTTTACGAGCAGAACAAAAAATTTATAACCCCGAGATGGTATTGAATTCTTGCTAGGCGCCAACCGAATACTGATTACTACCACGTATGTGTTATACCTATCTACCTATCTACCTACCTACCTTCCCATTCGTGACGCCATGCATACATTTCTAGGCATAACCAGCGTTACGATTACGCCAACTATAATAATATACGAATAACGATATAGTAATTATTAGGACAAGAAGAAGAAGAAAAAGAATGGTTAAGAAAAAAAAAAAACAAGGACCAAGTCAGAGGAATAAAATAATCTGAAATGATCTTTAACATCGGGAAAGTGTTCGTTTCCGAGCAGGGGGAAACATGGAAAGGTATGCGAATAGAACGAGGATTTTTCAGGACAAGTTCACAGCTGCGTCGACAAGATGGGGTGCGACTCGTGAAAATTCTTATATAATATTCAAAATCCTTCGGACGAACGTTCGCGAAGAAGTGTGGAAAGCGGAGGCTAAGAAAGAGAGAAGATCAGACTGTAACGTCGTATGCCCCAGGCTGCTGCTTCTGCTTCTTCTTCTTCTTCTTCTTCTTCTCCTCCTTCTCTTCCGTGCACCGACGCGACTGCTTCCTCTTTCGTCTTTAATCTAATTTAACTTGAATTATTAAAACTACCATCTGGCGGCCCCTTTTCCATACCCCCTTGAAAAGATGTATGTATATGTATAGTATACGTATAAAATGTATAGAACATTCGTACATATCTATACGCTGAAGGGCAGCTGTCGTAGTTGAAATATAATTAATTCTCGCCTTTATATTTTTTCAGATACATTCGAGGAGGAAATGATCTCAAGGGCCAATCACCGATCCTCCTATCCAGCGGGAATAGGAGGTGCGGACTTTAATTGGTATACCGAAAGGACGAAACTACACCCATTCCCGTACTCGAAACTAAGGGTAAGCCGCAACTATTCGCCTGTTGTTATTTAGTCGTTTGGGGATGTCGCCGAACTGGCTGGTTGGCTGGTTGGTTCCTGAGGGTAACTGACTGCCTGTGGTTGTCAGCTGGGGGTTAAACTAGGTAAGGGAAGTAAACCGAAACAGCTGAGCTAAGTGAACTTGCCACCAGCTTCCACCTAGTTGCCTACCTTCCTTTCTATCTACCTATCTATCCATCTATCTATCTATCTTCCTAACGCGGTACCGAGACCTAAAGTTTTCTCATAGTTCTCACACCCAAAACGATATTGAATTGCTCATGCTAGCCAACTCCGCCGAACCTCCACAAAAGATACTATACCGCGCTGTGTTTGTATACCTTTTACGTATCATACGTATACCTCGAACGCCTCTTCTCAGACTCGTATTTTCCTTCACACCGAGGTCATGGACCCTGTAGCCCCGAAACTCCTTTTATATCATTTTATCGCTCTCTTTAAAACCGTTTCTATTCCCGGTCGCGATCGGTGAGGTGAACAGAACAATTTTGCGGGTTAATCGATTTGATCGAAACGATCGAATCTCGTAGTAATTGAGATCGTAGTTTAATAGGGTAGAGAAAGGAAACAAAAAAAGCCGGGGTAAGATAATCGAGGGTAGTTTGTTGATTGGATTGACAATCGCAATCAGATTTGAAAATGAATTATATTGGGGGTTTGTTGCCCATAACCTTTGCTCGGTTAAGGTCTAACCTTCTTACACCCCCTTTGAGTCCGCGATATAACGAATGTACATAATCACTTCTGGCTTCCAACTAATTACCAATTAGGTAATGAACAAAGTGACTTATTAATTAATTCGCTCCGGGGCGATTGTTAGACTTAATAGCCGGAGGGCAAAGTCCGAATATATTACTTCGTTAAATTTAACTACCAGATAATATCGACGATGTTATTAACTATCTGCGATTCGCTTCTGCTACACCATCTAAATTGTAACAAACGAGAGACCAAAAAGAACTGATTCAAAAAACAAACAACAACCCCCTTCCCGCGTACATATATAACGCCCCTATATGCATACCCATCGATCAAACTCTTTTTTATCTCGACGTAATACAAAAAAAGAAAGAGAAAAAAGCAAATCGAAGATCAAAGATAACCGTGTGTGGGCAAAAAAGGGTTAACCTAGTATATATCTGACATCGAATCTCGAATTGAAAGTAATTCAAGAGTATTTTGAATTTATGTAAAATCAATTAATGTTCGGTGAATTTATTATCCCCCCAAAAGGCACCTACGGTGCAAAAAACTTCGCCAAGTACATTCAATGTTTGAAAAATTCATTAATAATAAGAAAAAAAGAATCCAAATCAATTATTGTGCCAACTGCCAAGTACATGTAACTTTGCATCGTGTAAAAATATAGAATTGGAAAGTAAATCAATGAGAATCAATTCAAAGAATCAGAAAAAAAATAAAATAAAATAAAATAAAATAAATGAAATTTAGAAAAAAAATCCAAAAAACAAATTGGAGTACGTGGTTCTTGGCGGGCTAATGTTATATTGCCATAAAAAAATTCTAGATTTTGTTTCCGAAAAAGCCCGCCAAGTCCCACTACCTCCAATTTGTTTTTTGGATTTTTTTTTTAAATTTCATTTATTTTATTTTATTTTATTTTATTTTTTTTCTGATTCTTTGAATTGATTCTCATTGATTTACTTTCCAATTCTATATTTTTACACGATGCAAAGTTACATGTACTTGGCAGTTGGCACAATAATTGATTTGGATTCTTTTTTTCTTATTATTAATGAATTTTTCAAACATTGAATGTACTTGGCGAAGTTTTTTGCACCGTAGGTGCCTTTTGGGGGGATCTCATAACTTTTTGTATCTTGTTGGAGAATATTGCAGTATTAATTATGGTTTGACGGGGTAAGAAAAATTTTTGAACGGTAGCCAATGAAAAGGAGTCGCTGTGCGGTAGCGGACTCTGTGAGAAATCAGACGTGTACCGTAGTGTACCGGCTACGGTGACGCCACCTGCTAGGCGGACGGGAATTACAACCTTTTTCCTAATTGACAGGAGCTAGCTCTGACAGGAATATTACGCGAGCCGCGGCTTCCCTTCTATACCATTTATGTGAAAAGGTTTGGTTTTCAGATAACATATAGCTACCGTCCGACGATGACGGCGGTGCTTAATCGTGAAACAAGCCTAACGGTGATCAGAGAATCAGAGAATTATCATACCTCAGCTCTCCGACCACTGACGTTATTGAAATTACGCTTAAATGAGAGCTCGTCCGCCATTTATATCGCAAAAGTGCATCCAAATTTCCCGAAATGCTTATGATTTCGGAGATACTGGATAGAACGGTTGGCCGTACAGCGCTTTCTCGATCCCCTAGCAGTAAAGATACTCGGTAGTCCGCACGTTCGTTTGAATGTACTTGGCGCGAGACTCTACCGAGTCTCTTGATTAATTGTTTGTTTTTTTTTTTTTTCATATGCACACATACCTTTCGGCTAACTAACGGATGAAAATTTTCCATTACACGGCCGTTACTAAAAACTTTTCGATTCGAAGGGATGAAATATTTTGAACAAAGCAAGCGTCGGTTTCTACCCTCTACTGGAATTGAATATTGCCGTTGAATATACACTAGTCACGGCTGTCTGGCCATATCAATCACATTACGGGGTAGTGTATAGGGGTGGTGGCACCGAAACGCCACCCCCTAGTGCTTCGAAATCCGACGGAAGCTCCGCACCCTGCACCCATACGCCCTGCGGCCGATCCTTCTTATTTGTAATATTCTACGAGCCCTTATCAACGCCGGTACTTGCGCTTGTCTGATTACCCGATCTTCGTGGAATTGTTTTATAGCCCGTCAATCCAAATGTATCAAATCATAAGTGCCACCGGTTTTCGTATACGTATTTATTTAATCATCCTTTCGTTCTCTGGATCATCGCGATAATTCTTAAACGAAAATTTATAAATCTCCAGCTCGCTGATATCTGCAACGTTAAGGATAGTCTTATGGTTCTGAAATTGCAGACGACTTATACTACTTTTCCTTTGACTTACATTCCCCGAGTCCCTCAACGTGAAAATAAAGTTCAAGTTAAACGATCTCACGTTCCATTTTCTAAGATCACATGACCGTGCTTACACGCGGGAACATTAATTATTCGGATTGATTCGAGTCAGGTAAATACGAGAACTGATCGCGTTTGTTAAAGTGAAAAAGAAACTTAGTTTTTTCTTCGCTTAGATTTTCTGCGAATTCCTCTTTTTTTCTAATTTCTTTATGAATTCGAAGAGAAAAAAAAGGGAAAAGGGAATAGGAAAAAGGGAGAATCAAGAATACTCTGCGGCGGTTTTTTTTTTTTTTGAAAAAATTCTTTCGAGAACTGTTGAAATCTGCATATTTCTTCCATATCAGATTTTGGGAATGAGAAGGCGTTACACTATCCTAGACCGGTCTAGCCTTCAGTGGGTTAAGTTGGGTCGCGCTGGGTTTGGCTGGAGGGCGGATGGTTGGGGGATGAATCGAGAGGTGGTTGGGGGGCTGATGCGAATTGAATCATGGGGGCGTTTTAGCGGGAACGTGAGCGGCGTTCGAAATTCAAATCCTCACCCCTTCTAGCCTTTGCCTAGGTATGTAGCTATGTGGCAGGTACCTGGCCGACTCCGGCATTCGTTCTTTCCCTATTCACGTGAACCCCCCTTTCCCCCCCCCCCCCCGGCCCCCCACTTTTCTCTCCCTATTTCCCTTTCCTCGTTTCCAACCCCATCACCTACATCTAAAACCCCCCTCGGAGCTCGCAGCTCGCAGTTCACTTGCTCACCGAAAGCTTCGGCCGCGGATTCCCCGCGCGCGGGACCCGACTGCATCGATTTTTAAACTTGTTCACCGAACGGGGGAGTTCGCCCTTTCTGAATTTGCTCGATTGAAAATTTACCTGATGTGCCCGGCGTACCAAACATTTTCTCTCTCTCTCTCTCTCTCTCTATCGGCTAAAGCACAGGAGGCAACGAGCAAGGTATATGGAATCGGTGGCACGGTTTGTAACGCCGACTGCCACGAGTCGCTGTACCCAAAATGGACGGACGGTATATGTGTTTTTATGTCAGCAACGACGATGATTTTTCCAAAGGTTTTCTATAAGGAAGGGACAAATTCTTGCGAAGGAAATATTGAAACGAATGAAAATTGATGAAAATAAAATGAATATCTAGTCCCGCATGCGTTTTGCGGAGGATATAGCGTGAAATAAAAATTGTGGAAATTAACCGCAGGGGGGGGGGGGCGAAATTTTATTGTTTTTGTAATTGCGGGTTGATCGGGTGATCGCAGGTGGAACGGGTGGAAATTGTTGTGCAATATTTTTTTTGAAGAGGGTATATCGTCGGTTGCCCTGGAAAGAAGAAGCGGTTGTCGAAAGGTCGCAACCGTGGCGTCGGCGGCTCCAACTCCGTAGTGAACTCGAATTTATTAAATTCGCATCGATTGACAGGGGGTAGCAAATGTTTGTCGTTCGCGTCACACCTTTATTTTATTTTATTTTTACTCTCTTTTCTATTTTCTTTTCTCTTCTTATACCTATATCTATCGCAACCCGACTTTCTTTCTCTTTCTCTCACCTTTTCTTAACCACCGATTTTTCCATCTTTGTCTTCCTATAGTTGAGTTAGGTTCTTCGTGACATCCTCCTCTTCTTCTTCTTCTTTACGTTCTTGTCCTCATCCTTTTCCCGTTTCTCTTCTTTTTCCTTTGGCCTTTTTTCTTTTAATTTTCTCAGTCGCCGGTCCTCCTTCGTCTTTTGGAAGAAGAAGAAAAAAAGAAAATAAGAAACAACAGAGAAAAAACGGAACGAAAAGTCCGTCTCTGCGAATCGTCGTTGCCGGTGCAGGTGGCTTAGAAGGGGAGGAATACCCCGAAGAGTTCTACGCCGGTGAGCAGCTCGCTCAGGATATTTGGGTGTTACGTAGGTTGGTACCTACCTACCTACCTATCTACCTATCGACCTACCTTACAGCCAGTCTACCTATGCTCCTCTTTTTATCGCGAATTTTTCTTCCCTCGTCACTGGGTACGCTTATACTACATCGCCATGTAGAAATAAGGAGAAGGAGAATGAAACGGAAAGGAAAAGGTGAAGGAGAGTTGCGAAACGTGAATACACGAGGGTTGAATTTCTGACGAGATAATTTGAGGCTTCGCTTCTAGGGATACTTGAAAAAATAAAGAAAGAAAGAAAGATAGAAAGAAGGGAATAAAGAGGGCCACATAAAGAGGGGAAGGGAGACAGAAAGGGAAAAATACCTCCGAGGCGATGAGCGCGAATGAAATGGTCTGTTTGAAATCCCCTAATAACGTCAATTCGCTCTTCTTCTTCGGTAACTCCAGGCTCCTTGTTTCACATGCCTATTCTTTATCTCGTATCCACGAACGCCCGGTATTCACTCGACGCCCGAACGAATTCAAAACCGCTTCGAATCACTCGCGAATTTTTATGTCAATTATTTATGTACGCAGCGCAAGAAAAAAAAAAAAAAAAAAAAAATTCACTCCGCGTACAACGTGTATTCTTTAAATATTTCGAAAAAAAAACCTTCTTCACCCGTCCAATGATTCTATAAGCTTTATATATTTTTCCTATATTCTTATTTTTATTTTCATATTTATTTCACCCGGCAACTGGGAGGTGGGGTATGGGGGGGGGGGGAGGAGGAGGAGAGGGTTTGAGGGATATGGCAGCGTCCGGTTTCACGTCAAGCGAGTGATGGATCGAGGATAAATGGGGAATATTGACTGGAAATATTAGAGATATTAAAAAGGCTCCACTCTCGCCGAAGAAGGCGGAAAATGAAGGCGGATGTGCTGGACGCGGCAGGAAAGACGATAGGGTTGAACTTTGGGTCGGGGTATGAGGATTAGGAGGTAGGGGATGGTACCGTA
Source organism: Athalia cordata (assembly GCA_963932425.1). Lineage (NCBI taxonomy): Eukaryota > Metazoa > Arthropoda > Insecta > Hymenoptera > Athaliidae > Athalia > Athalia cordata. The sequence goes on from OZ010627.1 coordinate 8,811,661, forward strand.
GAAATAAAACACTTTGCCGAGAAAGATTGAAATATGATACGATTCCCGTTTTTACTTGCATTGAATATATCGATAAGATATATAACCCATACCCATATGCACGTGCATACATACGTATACGTACATATCCGGCACATACACCCCCCGATGTTACATATATACTCACTTTGCTGTCTAACAAATTGCTGCCGGAGCGAAACACGAGCCTCGAAGCTTATCCCGCGTTACTTTATTCCTAAGTTTACTTTTAATCGCTGATATTCCTAGATGGATTATATGTAGCTAAGGATATGGATGAAGTGCAGTTTTATTTTATCAAAAATCTATACCTGGCCGCTTACGCGAATAAAGATCGATTATATTTCAATCTTTGGATGGTCATTCCGCTATGATTTAGAAGTGGTACGGATCGAGGGTCGGATTTCGGAAGACCTCCGATTTCGCGGTTGCAGTTCGGCCGAGTGCGTTGAGTTGTATCTTATGCATTCGAAAAGATGTACGGCCATCGAATCCCGACGGTATATATCCAGGTTGGATAAAAAGTGATTGGCACTTTCTCCATTAGAAAATGAAATTTGCAATTCAAATATCCAACGGGCGCCAACGGCGACCGATACCGCGTCGTCGTGGCGCATGCGAGGCCGCTTCGAGGTTTCCCATTGGTTTTGCAAATTCCGTTCGCCGTTTATTCGGCTTCTTTTCTAATCGGGATTGAGACATGAAGAAAAACGAAATCCCTCTCACTTTCCAGTCGAACCAAACCCACCCCTCACCCCCATCACGCAGCAACTCCTGCCTCTCTTTCCCTCGTGCCACCCGACTCTCCTCCACCTCCGGCCAAAACGCTCGAGCCAAGAGCTCCTCGGAATGCCGATTGTGCAAGCCCCATCCATAAACAAAGCTATGTTTTATTTATAGTGAAGCTGCCACGTCGTTGGCCGAGTGATCGTAACGCGTGAGTTTTGTAAAAGAACTGCCTTTTTCAGAGTTTCGTTTTAGTTTTCATTTTTTTCAAATTTCTTTCTTTTTTTTTCTACACAGATATCAGACTATGCCAAATAAAAGGAGATAATTTTTTTTCTCAACTTTTTGTTTTATAAATTATTAATTATAACGGAATTTCTAGGGAATTAAATTCTTTACGAGGATAACTTTTGATCGAACTAGAAAAAATGAGCCACTTTTTGCTTTCTCGAGCTAATAATCCTGGCACCGTCCGATTCCGTTACTTCCCCGAAATTTATTTTTTTTGAATCAGCGATTTTCAGCGATTCCTATAACTTTTCCAGATTTCTACTTCATTTGTTTATTGAACCAGAACTCGCTGTGCTGGTGCGGTGGTGTGCCTTTGGTCGATGAATCGAACGGCGAATATATATCAGGATCGGCTTTGACGCTCCGGTCCTTCCTCTCCGGGCCTTTTTTTTTTTCTTTTTTACTCTTCCCCTCCGCATCCCTTTTGATATTTTTGACTGATACTTATCTCTATATTTCATCGGCGCGTTCCCTGCTGTGTGGTAACACTTCCATCTGTAGCTCGTGCCTATTCCACCATCCATTTTGAAATGGGAACAATCTACCGTTTCGCGAACGAAACGGGAAAGGGGGAACGAAAAACAAAAAACGAATTTTTAAAAAAAGTGTACGGCCCATCTCGTCGAAATGTATATAATTCAGCGAATAATATGCGCTGGGAATAGAAAAAAAGAGAGCGGAAGAGAGAATAGGAAAAAGGGGTGGGAGGCGAAAAAAAGGCCCGATAGCAAATTGATAAAATCTGGCGGGCAAAAAACAACGGACGTGTTTCAACCCCTTTCGTTTTTCTGAAGCGCGGTTATATTACATGTGGTTGTATATCAGATGTGTAGTTGTAGTTGCAGAGGGGAGTCTGGGGCCTTGAGATCCGGCCGTGACTGTAACTATAACTGTAACGGTGTAGTAAAGCTATAGGGTGGCGTAAATTGTTAAGGTGCGCCTCGTCTAGTTATAAATTAGAAAAGAGGCAATCTTGCTGGCACGGTTCCTTTGGTTGCTCTCCTTTCGCCCCTGGCGACGTTGGTCCCTTCAGCCGCCTTATACTTTCTACCTTCTGCCTGCTCACTTCGCTTCAGCCTCGGGTTTAGCACTGGCCATAAAAAAAGTCTAACAACCGAGCAAGATTACTCTGGAACGTACGCTGCTGCTGCTGCTGCTGCTGCCGCTGCTCCTACCGGTTCTTGCTCTCGGTTTTCTTCGCCTGCACCAATTCGGTTTTGGTCACCACCACCTTTTTCTTCTTCTTCTTCTTCTTCTTCTTCTTCTCTCGCTCGGCTGTTAGTAGCGCTCTTTGCTTTTGGGCGTCGCGACGCCGACGTTATACTTGAGGCTAGAGAAACCGATCCTTGTTGGACTCATTCAACCACGACACGACGATGTTTCTGTCGTGTATTGAATTCCCACCCTTTGCCGCTGATTAAAACGACCCCGAAACCCGCGTGTCGTCAGTCGTCTGTCGTCTGTCGTTTTCGAATTTCCTCTCAGTTTCAGAGCACCTCGCGATACGATCAATTAGGCCTAATAATCTGGCGGAGAAAATGTTGCGGAAGGTGAATCGAGGGTCCTTTGAAAAAATAAATTTCCAACAACCTCATTGACACTTTATTTTTCTTCTTTTTTCTTTGTCATCTCAATCTGCGGTGAAGTTTGATTTTATCGCTGTGCTGGTCGATTATTAAATTGCAGCCATTTTGATTTAATGAAATTATTTTCATCGCGAACATGTGTCCCTATAGCGGATCTCGATATCCTACTGCAGTCTCGTATAACGTGGGGTAAGATTCTCGTACTCCAAATTCCAAATACCTCGAAATTCCTCGACTCTCACCGGGACAAGGACGAGCCTTTGTGCAGACGGTGGTGAGAATTTTCTCGCCTTGTTCTCCAATTTTATTCCTCTTTTTATTCTCCCCCCTCTCGTTCTCTTTCTTCCCTACAAATAACAAAGAGAGAAAAGAACGCGAGGTTTCAACTAACTGGCTAACGACCAAAAAACGATCGAAAGATCCATCGATCTAGCAATAATATCACAACTTTACTTAAAATCACCACCGTTATTATCCGTAATAAATGTGTCTTTGGAGAAGAAAAAAAAAATTATACAGAGGAGACTAAACGTGGGAATAAAAAATTCCTCTCGTTCTTGTACATTTTTTTTTCTTTTTTCTTTCGCTTTCGTTTCGACTGTTGAAACAGGAAATTCGTACGACCTTCGATCTGCACCACCGCTGTGGTGCAGATTGATGCGGAACGAACGAATGAGATTTCTCCGGAGCCGAACCAAATAACAGAGAATATTATTCGAGGGTGGAAAAGGGCGGGGGAAGGGATTCTTGAGGGGGTGAGGTGGCAGAAAATGGACTCTTGGACAGTTAGACAGTTGAAGGGAGTGCGAAAGTGGAATAGGATGGAGGAACGGAGGACAAAGTCCCGCCCGCACGGCGGGTTCTTGTCACCTCAACTTTGTGACGGGAGATGACGTAGTTACCAAGTTATGCTTTTGTTTTCCCAAGACTTCCCTTTGTGTCTTGGGCACACGACGCCAAAGTAGAACCGCCAGGAGTACCAACAGAAGCTTCCTTAATAACTTATTACTGCCATAGTATATAAGCCGTACAAGGTACAACTCGAGGTATATAAATTGTAACTGAAGAAGAGAAATTGGAGAAAGGTGATTCGAAATTGGAATGTATTTCATTTTAGGGGTAGTTTCATCGCGCTGATCGAACCAATAGGGAAACGTGTCGATCGAATGGGATCTTCTTAACGTCGTATATACGTATATATTGAGGTGAAAGAATAGAGTAGACTAAAATAAAACGGGGGACGTTTGACGGACGGACGAAGCAGGCGCCCCTTCGTTCGATTTGGCAACACTCAACCTCTTGCCAGTCGTGCGCTTCTTCGCTCAATCGAGTCCAGCATCTGCAACCCCGTAGAGTCTCGTTCATTCGTTCCTTCGACGGCGGCGGCGGCGGCGGTGGCGGTATATAAATTGCCCACGGATTGATAGTTGCTTCGAAAGCGAGAGAACGAAGAAAGGAGAGCGGGAGTATAGAGGGGAGGAAGATGGAGGCGGGAATAGAGAGATTCGGAGAGATTTTGAGATTCTGGTCATGTCCGAACGAGCTACCGGCCACCGTTGGAGAACGTAGAACGTATAGAAACGTAGTCGAGTAAGCCGAGGCAATACCGTAGTGTCCATACTTGTCTGACTCAATTATTACTTACTACTTGTTAGCTGCTGTTTAAGTTTCGCCACCCTGACTCCTCGGGATCTGGAAGATGGGAAATGGATGGGGGTGGCCAACAACCGGGTTGGTCCGAGTGTCTTGCATGAAAGTGAGGGTTGAGAAAAGTGCGGGCAGATCGGGCTTCGAAGTAAGGGACAATTTGATTTTCACCGCAGATAAAGAAAGCTCTCCCCTCATTATTGGTTCTTCGAAGCTTCTCGTACCCACCGAACAACCCTCCTTCTACCCCTCATCTGTCTAGGAACCAACCAGTTCTCTTCCTCCTCCTTTTCTTTCTTTCAGGGTTGAATTCGTTCGGACGTGAGATCCAACCCGCAGTCCCGTTCCCCCTTTTTTCTCTTTCCTTTCCTTTTCTTTTATCTTTCTTCTCCCATAGTTTCTTACATTTCCTTTTTTCTCACCAAAACCGAGGCGTCGTGCAAACTCTTGCCTCGAATTAGAAACACGACGAACAAGGAGCTTTCTACCCCTCGTTACTGAAACACGATCGACGTGCGCCCCTGACGTTCACGTATTCTACGTATTCTGCCTACCTCGTTGTCCGATCAAACCTCGACCTCTACTACTGCTTTTTCACAAAATTTTTCTTGCGGCTAAAAAAAAAGGCTAAAAAAAATAAAATAAGAAGGTTAGAACTATCGTAATCTCTAATTCTCGAGCACTAAATTTACTCTGAATCCACTTTTTGTTGAGGTAGTTCAGGATATGGTTTGTGAGTGATGCGATCGAAAATCAACTGTTGCGGTAAACTGACGTGAAGCTGGGTGAAAATTAAGAGAGAGAGAAAGAGAGGGAGAGGGAGTTTGTCGGAAAGAGAAAAAGTAAAAGAGGCAAGAGTGAATGAAAAGGGAAGGAGTTGTTCGGTGTGGTAGCCTCGCTGTGTTCTTAAGCCGAGTAATTACCCGGGGGATTAAAATAACGGACACCGTTCTTTGTTTTGCTTTCAACATCAACATTAATACTTGCCCTCTCCTCTCACCCTTCCTTTTCATCTTTATATAAACCGGTCGACTAAAATTCAAGCAAAAGTGCATGCCTCTTTGGGATAAAAAAAAAACAAACAAAACAAAAAGAATTCGGGGGTTGAACAAGAAAAAAAAAGAAAAAGAGGGAGAGAAGAGTTTTTATTTAATAGTCTCCCGGCCTCGCGCGGAGTTGTGGTTATACACAAATATACTTTATGCCACGGAAACTTGTACGCGAGTATTAAACCGCTCACCCCCCCTCCCCCCAAAAAAAACTGACGGGGTTGAGTTACTCGCCTCTGACCGCGCTGTTATTATCGCAGGGCAACTTTCTTTTTTACGGTCATCATCATCACTTTTACGATTCTGATCATTTCCTTCATATTATCATCTTTCCTACGCCCTTCTCAACTTTCTTTTTTTTTTTTTTTTTTTGTTATTCATCTTCTTTTCTCTCTTCACTTTTTTGCATTATTCTCTTTGCATTTTTGCGACCCAAGATCAGCGAGTATCTCCAGGGTTCGGTAGACGCCATCTGCACATCCAATATAGAAAAAAAAGGAGGGAGAAAAAAGAAGGTTTATAATATAAAAAGTAAAGCAACGCTTTATTTTACCTTGTGGTACCCCGAATCGCACCCCCTCTTCCTTATATTTTCCAACAAAACGTGGATACTTTTAAGTACTTTTAAGTACAAATTGTTTGCGATTTTTTTATTTTTTTTTTCATACTCGTTTCTCTACCCATTTTCGAGCATACCACGTTGATATACGTGAACGCGAAGTCTGAAAATCGCACTAGATGTTAGTCAGGATATGAGACGCAGGTGTTTCGTATCGTTTCCGGGAGCAGGAAACTAAGAAGGACGTGCAGCAGTTTTTTAAAATTAAATTCCACCTCGACGCTATGGTGAAAAGAAAAATGAAGATAATGAGTTTCTTGTTCAAGTGAAGAATCTTTATTAATATAATCCACAGTCGAAACCAACAACGTTCTCATCTTTGATTTCATAGGGAAATTCCATGCGGTGACATCGTTATTGTCCAAGTTCTGAACCAAACGAACTATATGTATGTCCATTTATGAGTTCAACATCTGTACGTATTTACGTACGTTGAATGTACGGGCAAGTAATGTGGTCAACTGTATGAAACTTTACGGTATCGTGAGGCGCCGCATACCAATCGTGCAGAATTGGTAACCAGGAAGTATTCGGTGTTCCGAACCCTGTTACGCTGTTATAGATAGATGGGGATGGTCGAATTAGCTGCTGAATAGGAAAACTTTGATCATAGATACCCGGTTTATGACCTGTGATACATACCTAGTTAAAGCTTTCATTGTTATTCACAAATATAACAAACAACTTGCCGATATATTTTATCCTCGCAAATGCGAGAAAAAACACTCGCAGATGTATGGGGAAATTAACGAAGTGAAGTTGGAAATTTCGTTGTTGCAAGCCAAAAAAAAAGAATTTCGAACCTCGAGTTCGCTTTGGAATGATAGAATTTGATATTTATTCTCATAGACGTCGGTGGCTGTGGAAACTGAGTGAGTGTCAGTTAGGTGTATTGTTCTGACTCGGGAATCCCAATCCGTAGACTAAATTAATTTAACCCTTTGAGAATAATGAACTTACGGAAGTTTTTTATTTTTTAAGGAAAAGAATTTTCTAAGGATAAGGATTATTTTGCGATAGCAGGTAGATTTTTCTCAAGAATTCAGATCCCTACGCTCGAAATATATAACATAAATCAATCATACAGGAGACTCCAAAATTGGGCTACAACTAAAAGCATTTGAGATATTTTAATTATTCCGCTCGAAAAAGCAAAAAATCAAGCCAAAGTAACAAGACCATGAAGTGCAGTGCGCAAATGCAATGCTAATACAATGGGAAAACAGTTGACCATTGACCCAGCTATCGATTGATATTTATTTATATATCTTTTATTTTTTAATACTTTGACGGAAAAATCCTTTTCACTAACGGAGACTTTTAGATAGAAGCAATAATTGCATCTGATTGACTTACAATTAGTACCTCGCTCATAGAATGTCGTGTGCTTTGTAATTCTACGTGTACAGGGAATAAAAGCGTTAGTTACTGTACCGAATACATGTAGACAACCAGTAGATTATACGATGGAGTAGTTTATGAACGTCACGCGATTATTATAGTACTCTCTGAATGTATAGATAGATTAATAAATCTGCAGGGTGTGCCTTTGAATTGATCTCCAGTTTCCAACGTCAAACAGAATAAATCTGCTTTGTCAGAGAGCGACTCTCCACGGGCTTTGCTGACGCGACTCGATTCGACTCAACTCGGCTCGCTTGGTTCTGTGACTTCTTTCATTCTTTTTCACTCGTCTTTTTCTCGTTCCTTTTTTTTCTTTTTTTTTTCATTCATTCCCATTATTTCTACTTTCGATCCCGAAGTTCCGTGGGTTTGTTCATTTCCCGTTACCATGTTACAACTTAAGACGAATGATTTTTGTGCGGGAATTAGTTTCAGTGTAACCCGGCCTGAATGTGGTTAGTGAGGAAAGAGAGAGAAAAAAAAATAAAATTGTCCCACAATGAGAGGATCTAGAATCGTCGATTTTATCACTTTTATTTGCTTCTGTCTTCATGTTTTTTTCTTTTCACGTTCCCAAGGTTCTTATCTACGAAATACCTGTTTCCAATTGAATTTGTAACGTACGGGTGAATCGAAATCAAGATCTGGATAAAGATAAAAATCGAGATCGGAATCAAAATGAAGAACAGAAGAGTATAAAAGGCGAACAGAGTTGCCCTTTACCTTATAAACTGATCCTTTCGAGCGGTATATGAGACGAAGGCGCGGGTAACCCGTGATTCGTGGAAGTCTAATCCACGAGTTGGACGCCGATGGCAAAGGGCGAAAGGTTGTCGGGATAAAGAGCGCAGATTCAACGAAAGGTTGCAGCTCAGCTGCCCCGGAGCCTTTTTCGAAACCATCAGAGACTCGTCTAGTTCATAGCAACGGGATGAAGGTGGTCCTTTTAATCCCTTATCCCTTATCCGAGAAGCCAGCCGACCCCCAGGTCCAATTTTAATTCCCCGAATTCCGCCCAATTTGAGCGCAAAACCCTAAAAAGTCATCAGATAAACTCCCACCGGGTAAGAAAGCTAGTGGTTAGTTATCGTTGGGTAGTCGTCTTCATTCGTCGGCCCCACAGTTCATGGCGTTGCAGCGTACAGATTTGTGAAAAAAAAGAGGACCAAACTTCGCGGGGGTCCCCAAGCCCGACAGATGCGCGAGGTTTTCAAAAGGCGGTTGGTTTATTTTTCAAAAAATCCACCGAGTCTGCGCGCTTTCGATGAAATTTGATTGAAGTACCACGGGGTTGATTGAGCCTGTTTTACCAACTGAGTTGCAAAAAACAGCCTTGATTACTCCGCCGCTATCTCCGGAGGCGTTTTCCCTCCTCTTTCTACTATCCCTTCGTTTCGCCGCGTGGACTAGCTTCGCACACCCTAGGAGCTATCCCTCTGCCTTAACCCCGGGGCAAATCGACGTCGGGGTAGAATTGGGCGGAAGAAGGGTACGGAAGGGGGAAGGAGGTTGAAACACAAGAACCGGCCGACGGCAAATTGCCGTTTCATGCCGTGAAAATCGATCTTTTTTTTTCCTCTTCTATATAACGTTGCCCCGCGGGGTTCTGCTATTTTCCCTCCACACAGGTATACATTATACCGTTCCTCATCGAACGACGAGGGTTCGTCCACGGATCACCGCGTAATAATCGACTTGTGCTCTTTTCCAAAACTTACTATTCATCGCACATCACAGACGAGAAAAAAAAGAAAAGAAAAGAGAACGAAATAAATAAAAATAAAAAGATTGAGGAGGTGGCAGAAATTTTACCCACGTCCCGCGTATAAGTGGAAGTAGATGACCATGAAATACATGTGAATAAGAAGTAAAATATAACCGCGATACTGGATCAATGATAACGTATAGTAATTGAAATAAGTAACGTTGGAGGGTTTTGAATTTATTTGAATAGTCTTTTCGTTTTTTTTTTTCAACGCTGGCATCGGTCGCTGGAACTGGAAACGGGGGGTGACAAATCAATGGATATTAAATTAGGGTGATTTAGAAGGATGGCTGAACAAGTATTGATGCATACCACTCCGATATTAAAACTAACTGCCGTTATAATCCATATCCAATCACTTTGGGTCGATTACCGGTTCCAGGAAATGGCTTTACACCCACCAGCTAGATGGCTTACCACGAACATGAAGCAACTTTCGGTTACTTATGATACGCGGTGCTCGGAAATTCGGAAGCCCGCGAGAAAAGTCAATCAGTCCTTTACGATATGCGCGTGGTGAAAATTGTAATGATTTCGTTCTTTCTTTTTTTTTTCCCCCAACAAAAATTAGCCAATTATACTATTTACCGAAATTACTCCGTGGTGCGCGATAAAAAATGAAAGATAATAAAATGAGCTTTTGTGGATTACCTCATCGCATCGCCAAAGCCCCCGCGTCCAACATACCGGCACCTTTTTCTCAACCTCCGCGTGTCTCTGTGGTGGGCACAGGAAAATACATAGTTAAATCCAGCGTAAAATGAAAGTGTTTCTTTTTTCCCTTGCCCCAAGTCCGCAGCCACTGTGATGGCTTTGTACCGAAGACACTTTCGCGTTTACGCCTCGGGGTTTTACGGCTTGCGTCTGCACTTAACCTTCTATGAGCCAATGAAGTGGCTAAATCACTCTACACTGGACATTTATATCACGATTTCCCGCCATTTATTTATCACCCCTCAACCCCCGAACCCCCCACCCCCCGTAGCCATTCTCTCAAAACCTTTCTTTATTTATTTCTGCACCTATATACTCTTCTTTTTTTTTTTGTTTTCATTGTTCTCTATTACATTATTTATTTTCATCGTTAACCGTCGCGTCGCCCACGTGGTATAAGATCGCCTTCTTCGCATCGCGATCGAGGTACGTGGTTTGAAATTTTTTGTAAAAGTGAAACGAAAAAAAAAGAATTGGAAAATTGAAAAATAAAGAAATTATACTAAATATATTAAACTCGCAACGAAAAACGGCGTTTGTATTCGAATGGGGGGAAAAACTGGGCGTCTTTATTTTCCTTTTTTTTCTCTCTTTCGTTAGTTTTTTTTTTATACGATGGAAACGCGTCTAAATCAAACTCTCCGCGGGGCCACGTGTTGGGGTCAAAGGGACCGGCGGCCAGAGCTATAGAAGATGGGGAACTGCCCTGCAACCCTTGCTAACCCGCCACCAGAGACCCCGACTACATAAACTTTCTATATTCGTGAGGGAATGTCAGACGACTTTTATAGATTCAACGATTTCCCTCCATTCACCGGTCGGGCTCCTTCATTTCGACCGACTTTTATGCCCCCTCCGCAAAGTTTATGCGACTGTAAGACCCCATACTGCGCAGTGAGTTCAGAGACCCTGCGACATATCCGAAGGTTATACTATATGTTTCTACACATGTTCACAATCATAGCCGAACTGCTTCGATCGGTGATTTCATTTTTCTCAACACTTCAATCTCCACCTCTCAAAACTTTCCGATGTCCTTTTTATTTATTCTTTTTTTCTTTTTCTTTCTTTTGGCTAAAGATTACGTTTGAAAAATGAAATATCGTTCGCTACTTTATCAAATAAAGAAAATGGAAGAATGATATTAATAATAATAGTCGTACCTACAACAAAATACGGTCTTCGTTTGACAAGTATTTTATAGTCGATACAAGAATGATGAAAATAATACAACGCGAGAGGGTCAACGTGAGTTTGAATATTCAATCGCTGGGGTTATACGCGGTTGGGGGGGTTGATGCTTTGATCACAAAATAAGAAAAACTGGGAATAAAAGTCCAGTCTTGGTCGGTCGGGGGTCGTAAATGCATAATAATCTTCCCATATAATAGTCCGTCTTTGGCGAGACCGCGGCGAGGTTATCGATAATTCAGCAAAGGCTACGAGGATTATATCCAGCGTAGCATCGGTCACCCTTTTTGCATTAGATATTCGATATATCTGAAGACCTACGAATCTTGCGTTTCTTTTTTTCCTTCGCTCTCTCATTTTTTTTTTCGTTCCATTCTTTCTATTCAAATTTTCCCCGACGAAACATGACGCAGAAAATCTCTCATTCCTTTACGCGTAGGTATATCTCGCGGAGAAGGGAATGAACCAAAAATGACGACGTTATACCTTGTACGGCGCGGAGTCCAAGGTCTTAATTTGGAAAGAGGAGAAAATGATAATGAAAGAGAGAAAACAGAGCGAAACTGAAAAAGGGCAAGAGAAAATAAAATGATAAAAAGAAAGCGGGGAGAGGGAAGAGGAAAAGAAAAAAAAAAAAAAAAGTAACTCGGCACAACCGACGTTATCATATTTCGTTGAGTGAATCACGCCCCTTTTTGTCATCACCCAGACCAACAACCACCACCATCCACCACCCCCTTGCAACGCAGCGAGGCCATCCCGTACAGGATTTTTCTCTCCACGCGGCTCTGCGCGCGCGGTCAATAAAACTCAATCGAGAACATTGCTTGCAACGTTTCGGCCGCGCTCGTTGTCCCGCCGAAAAAGCTAATATCGTTAATAACGTTGAATATAACGGAGAACCGGCGGAGGGAAAACTGGGAATTCTCGACTATCGTAATCCACCACCGCGTGGAGTCGAGCGTCGTAAAGAAAAAAAATTATATAATATGAAAAAAAAAAAAAAAAATGAGGCATTGGAGGTTATTTTCTGATTCTCACATCCTGAACGTAGGTACATAATGATACTTATTTTTGGGTCGTTTTTGCGTACACAAGATCTCGGGGATTTTGCTAGATAAGCATTTTACGGGAAATGCGAAAGCTCGTGGATTCAATAATTTTTTTCACCTTAACGTTTTTTTTTCTTTTCTCTTCTCTTCTCTTTTCTTCTTTTTTTGGTCTTTTAAAGAGACTGTCCACAACAGTACATAACAGCTGACGCCATCAACAGCTCGAGTACCACCCGCACGTTGGAGTGGCGAGAGGGTCTGAAATACGGGGCAGAGAGGAATGGCACTTGAGCTCCAGAGGAGGACCACCGTTCAATCCATCTGTCAACTGCCGAGCGGGACCGAGAAAACGAGAAAACTGCGCCGCTGGAGCAGGCGATTATGTATAGGTGAATTTTTATGAAACTTCAAAGATTCAAAGCAAGAAAATGCGATCTAATCTTATCGAGATTATTCTTTAATCACAACAGGTACACGACCTTATTCTTATACCGTTGGTTATAATTTTACGCGAAGCTAATATAGATACCGATAAAATTCACCTGACGAGACATTTTCTTTTTTTGCCTCGGTTGAAGAAAATTAAATTACCAGTTAAATTCATCCACTTTTCATGTACCTATATGTAGATACTATTTTTTCGTTTTTTTTTCCATCTACTCTATAAAACGTACCAGTTATTACTGCAATTTTGCGGATCTCAGCTATAACTCTAACGTCATTTTATACAGAATTTCCTTGTTAAAACAAGACGTTTCCTGGGGTGGTTGAAAAAAGGGGATTTGAAAAATATCCGACATTATATACAATAGGGCGACATGATCGGTGACGTCAGTTTTTACCCCGTAACAATATGGGAATCCATCCGCCAGGACCAATCGACCATCGGTCGGCTAACAATCTATGGGCCTTCAACTCTCGGTTAATCCAGGCTAATTAGTTACCTGCTTCCACCGAGCTGGACGTTCGTGGCTGCCCACCGCCCTCTCAACTACCTTCCTGGGGTTGAAGGGCGGAGGCGGTGGCGGCGGCGGCGGCGGCAGGGGGGGGGGAAGTGAAATTGGCCAGAGAGCCATTTACAAATTGAAACCGCGACAGTGTAATATAAACAATTTAAAGCTTCGAATCAATTACGTACAATCGATAAGCTTCGCCTTCTCCCTTTTACACCCACCAGCGCCGTCCGCCCCCCCCGCCCCCCCGCCGCCCCGCCACCTGAAATCCCACGGTTTATATGCCTTTGTGCAGTTACCTCCCCCTCATAATCGGATCAGGACCAATTGTGCTCGACATCTTTGAACTGCCCGTAACGTTACGTATACCCTTAGAACAATCCCTCTAAATTTATACCTTACATAGACCCCCGCCCCCGACCACCCCCGATCGGTCTTAAATTCCAATTGGAAATTTTCAACCCCCTATGACGTATTATGCGCTAATTTTATCCATACGCGCATATGCATTGATTTAGCGCTGATTTTGCCCCAGAAGTTTTTTCTAATGCGAGTAAAAAATATTTTTGGGGAAAAAGGAAGGAGAGAAAAATTCTCTTCCTCGGCCGGGGACGGCGAGGCAGTATATAATATAATAAATAGCGACGTATCTCCGTAATAAAAAGATATATAAGGAAAAAAGAGAAAAAAGAGAAGAATGAAAGTTACAAGTGCGTATTTTATCCGTCGACGAGAGAAGGAGAAGGAGAAGAAGAAGGATAAGTGTGTAGTGTCGTAGTATCGGAGAGAAACGCTCTTCATCCCCTTCGATTAACAGGATTTTCTCTTCTCTCTTTCTCTCTTCTTCGCAGATGGGTCGGATGATGGTAAATTTTTATCAATCATGAATTTCCCGATAATCGTCGCTATACACCTCGGCCTCGGCCAAACGTCGTAACGGTAACTTTCACCCTACGATACCCTGGCCTTGCTCTATTCAACACCAACACTCGACCGTTATTATTATCGGACTATATTTTTTATCTGCTAACCATTTTCCATCGCTAACATCGTACCTCATATATTTCTATATATATGTACACCTTGTACGGTACATAGGTATACATAAATGCGTTGCGAAAGTTTCTCCGCACCGTTCACTCGCTCCACCTATCAATTGCTATCAATTTTTACCTCGACGTTTCTACGCCGAGCTACGATCATTTTAGGGACACACTATCTTTTTTAGCCCTCTAGATTTATGATATATCGTATATCGTATACACACGTATAATACTACGTTACGTACGTATGCGTATCTTAGTTTTTGTTTCGAAAAAACCAAAAAAAAAAAAAAAAACAGAAACAGAAATGAAAGATTATCTTATAAATATTCTTGCTCAAGAACGCAACGCTAATTTTCTACGACGTTACATTTTTTTAGAATTCAAAATTAGTCCCGATTTTTTCAAGCATTCGAAAAATCGCAGATTTTAAAATAAGATTAGCTCGGAAAAACTGTAAGAATTTTGAGATGATTCGAAATTTCTAACGTCTCATCAGAACTACTAAGAGGTTAATTGTACCTAATTGCTTCGGCAAATCTGTTTTCTTTCTTTTCGTTTTTATTTTTTGTTTTTTCAATTCGACAAAATAACCGCCTCGATTTTAACAATGGATATATCAGGTGTCACAGCAGCCGTGGGGAGTTTTCCGGTACACGAACAATATAATATGAACAGACGTAGGGATACCTATTTACGTACACGTGTATAGGAGGTGTACTGCACGGGTTCATAAATGGAGGTATATTCATGTCCATCGCGTGTATGGTTCAGGTGTGGGAAAAAAAATGAAAAATAAAATGAAAATGAAAATGAAAATGAAAGAGAGAAGAAAAAAAAAGTAAAAAGGTAAAAAGAAATGAATAAATGAATGGAAAAAAAAAAAAAGAAACAGAGGTGGTGCGGCGATGGTACATTTTTTAACGACGTTTTAACAGACTCGCGTATGGGACACTCCGAACAATCGATCAATGCCGACAATTTTAAACGAACGAAACGAACGAATTGAACGAACCTGAACGAGGGTTGTAGCGCGTGCATGCGGTGGGTAGTGGAACATGCCCGACTATAAATGAAATTGAAAAAAATCACCCGTGTAGGTATATGTAATAAATACAATGCAGAGGCAGAACTCATAAATTCAAAGTTGTCGCCGCTCTCCGAACGTAGAGGGTCCTAGCCTACCCCGTAGATATCGAAAAATATTTATTTTATACATAGCGTTATATATGTGTGCACGCGGCACATACCAAATCCCGTATATAAGGTATACCTATATGGCACCTCGATCCGCACGCGTTTAACTCTAGATACGTTTCGTTATAAAAATTATTTTCTTACAATTTCGATCTGTATTGGAATCGATTTCTTTTTTCTTTTTTTTTTTCCTCGTTTGTTTGCAGTACCTAAATTTTTTTTCGAGAGCAAGAAGGAAAAGAACCGTACAAAATTCTCGATACAGATTAAAATTTAATATATTGTTGAAAACAAAAAAATAAATATTAAAGGAACGAAAAACGAATTTCATTCATTTAAATTACGTCGAGTAGGGTGGAAGTACATTTTTCTCGCTTAAATATTATACGAATACAGTACGCGGGATTGTTCGAAGAACTGTATTTGGTCACGCAGTGTGTTTGCCTGATTCCAGCAACCGCGCGAGGAGAATTGCTGGTCGTGTTTCAATGCACCCGGAGTAAATTAATACACAATAGTTACGCAGCTCCGGCGTTTGCGAAACCGTTTCTTTTTTCATTTTGTATTCGTTCTTATTTTTAATTTTGTTTTTGTTCCAACGCGTGCCGCGGGTTCTACCATTAATGCTGTTGGTTCCGTTCACGAATTACCAAATTTTCAAATCTCATATTGCAACTTATGTAAAAATCAACGTACGCTACATTTCTGCGCCGTAGAAGTGGCCCCATGTCATAGCAATCTTATCTTATAGTTGGCGGTGGAACTGGAGTCTTTTTATGCGCATAACCGAGTGGCCGGTATGCAGGAGGATTCCCTCTATATCGAAGGTTTTAGGTAGAAAAAATTGAAACCCGTCTCACAACCACGCTTATATGCATCCCTCAATCCCCGGATGAATATTTGATAACGAAAGTTATGTCCCTACCAAGTTCAACCTCTCCCGAATATTATTCACCGCTCTCTCTAATACACACCTAGCACTACATACCTAACTATGTACGTCTATCTATATACATACGTATGTATAAACATTTGGACGGGGAGGAAAAAAAAAGGAAAAAAAGAAAAAAAGAATGGCCGGAACTTTTTTACACGTTTATTTCAGTCTCTTTTTTTTTTTATTTTATTTCCCATGTTTGTCATATAGATTATACCGAGCCCGCGGTATATATGCGGTGCAGTTACAAGATTAACCGGATGTCCGGTATTTTTGTTTCATTTTATTTATTCATGTCTTTTTATCTTTTTTTTTTTTTTTTTTTTTTTCCTCTGAACCTGCACAGTGGTTGGGAAAAAACGAAACTATCGAATGTCCGGAGTGGTGATTATTTTTATGTATACATAGCAGCAGGGGTGTATAATGTATGAAAAATATTCACCGTTGATGTGGGTGAAAAAAGAAAATAGGTGTGGGGGAGGGGGGGGGGAAAGGAACGGAATGAGAGAGAATGGGCCTTGATACTTATGTCAGTGATTTGCACGTGACCAGGTTTTGCAACTAACTTCCGGTCTATCAGGGAGACCCCATGGCCGGCTAAAGGATCTTTTTTTTTCTTCACGTTTTTCAAGAATCCAAAGGAAGTAGGAAGTCGAGAGGTTAGGAAAACGAAGAAATCGCTTTATCGCAAGAATCGGTATAGTGCGAGTGAAATTCGATGCTTTTATTTCGCGTTTATATATTTATTTTACCCTGCAACGCACACCGACCCACCGACATCGTTCAATTCCATTCCATTTCGCGTTCGGCTATTCTCTTTCTTTATACAGTAAATATATATATTTCTTTTTCCCTCTCATCTGTTTTCATTCGCCTTGATTTCTCTCCGCGTTTTCCTTCGATCATCCCCCACCTCCCTCCCCCTGCCCCTCTCAGCCCCTCTTTTGTTTCATTTATTTATTTTCAACGCCCCCTTGCCGTTTTACTTTTCATCGATTCCTCGAAATCCATCCACATCCCCGTCCTCATCCCTCCCCATTTTCTCTCAACTTACCTTCCGCTTATTGTACAGTTTGACTTTAGACTTACAAAGCTCTGCGGTGGATAGAGTTTACGATCTTTGCTCGATATTTGAAGCAATCCCCTCCCCCGTATTCACCCTTCATCGATACCTATAAGGCTATACCCATATACCTACCCCTAGTTATAACTCTATCTCTCTAGTTATTCCGTCGAGTATTTAACCCCAACCTCGTTTCTCTGACTTAACGGTGTTGCAACTCCACTAAAACCGTTCCTAACCAAACTCAACGCCCCTGTTGATCCGACGCCCTCCCCTAGAAACCCTCAGATTCAATACCGCGGTCATTCCGTTCAGAGTGTCAGATTAAACGTTATGAATCTCTCCAACCAGTTAGTTTACCCAACCACCACAGCGAACACCAACACCAAAACCAAAACCAAGACCAACCCCCGGAGGACACGGATGAAAAGCAACGAAGCTTAACGCAGATGGAAAAATGACGAATGCCGAGATATTGTCGAGTAAAATATAAATCGAGGGATGAAAAATGTCCAACGACGGGGTTAAGAAATGAACGAAACTGTTGAAAAATTTTTCCTCGTTCTTACGTATAGTACCAGCTGGAAAATGGTTTATATAGTGCCTAACTGGAAAACGTGGAGAAAAATATTTGTACACACTTGCGAGAAAAAAAGGGAAGATTAAAAAGATCGACATTCTAACTAGGACACAGATTTGAAAAATTTCTAACTACGGTTCGAATCCAAAATGGTGTCTGAAAATCAATAGATTATTATAAAAAAAAAAAAAATCTACAGAAGACCGAGGCGATGATTACGATATCTAATTAGAAAAGCGAACGGAAAGCTCAGGGCCGATTCGTTTTGGGGGTTGATTAGAGATTGCATAAAATATAGGAGGACAAAAATCAGAGTATCGCGATTGATTTTACTACGGGGTATAAAAAGCGATTTTTGATAATATCCGCGGGCTATTCCATCCGTACGAAAATCTGGAAAAAAAAAGAAATAAAAAAAAAGAAAAAAGAAAAAAGCGAGAGAGTAGAGAAAGGGGATGTTGACGAAATGTGAAGCGAAGCTTCATTATCGCCAGGCTTTTATTCATCTGACAAGCTACGCTGAAACTACATTATTCAATTACCGACAATAATATATGCGTCCGTTATAAATATTTTTTCCACGATTATAAAATACGTTGATTTATTTATTTATATATAGTACGTATATCCACACATACATTTACATTGATTCGTTAATTCAATTTACCGTAAACTCTTACGTATATAGTATACGTGAAGTCGAAGGACTTCGGATCCTCGAATCTTTTCTTTAAAAATTCGCAATGCCGCAGTGTTTTGGGGGGCGGTTGGTACACAGGGGAGAGGTGGTTGCAAAAAAGCAAGTGTTAATAACAAGAGAAGATTAATTACCCAGCTACTTCGAGTTAACGCGAACCACATGATTAATCATAATTAACAACGTCGAGAGTAGCTGCTTTATCGGGTGAAGGGGGAGGGAAGGGGTCTTCAGTTTTTTCTCATGAAAATTACCAAGAACGAGAGCAGGTAAATAATTCTCCAACAAGCGCAAAAGCTGCCCTCCTCGCCTTAGCCTCAACCACTTTTATTACATATATAATTTATATATATATATGTATATTTAATCATTGTTTGTTTGTTTTTTTTTTTTTTCCTCTTCTTCTTATTTTCGCAAATTAAGAGATTGTAATAATGGCCCTAATGTTCCTTTACCGGCAGCAACTTGCAACGCCGAGCCAAAATTACTTTGCCACTTATAAGTACATATATATATACGTTATATACATATATACATACCTCATACTTATTACCTATCCTAACCAACCTACCCGTTATTTATTACTTCTTATTACCCCGCCGAACTTTTAACCGCACTACCGCTCCGCGGTTTTAACGAGATTATACTACGCGTCTTCTATCCTTTTTTTTTTTTTTACTTTTTTTTTACTACACTAATTTACCTAATCGCAACCTATATGTATGTATATATGTATATATATATAAAATGGCTTCCTACCCCAAACGATTAATTTTATTTTTCATTTCCTATGTAATATCCGTGTTACGCGTGATTCTTTGATTTTTGTCTTTTTTTTTGTCCTTGTTTTTTTTCATCAATCCTCAAAATATGGGAGAAAGGAAAAAAAAAAATCGAAATAAAAAGAAAAGGATATAGAAAAGAAAAGAAAAGGAAAATAAAATGAGCGACTCCGCGACGACGACGTGTCGAAGAGAAGTCTTCGCGTTGGTTTGAGCAAGCGGTAATCCTAAGACGGTCTGAAAGGCGAAATGAGAAATACTTTTCCGAACCTGCAGCCAATCTCGCCCCACCCTAGCTTAAAGACTTCATGCACATACACACATACATTTATATAACACCTTATACCTTATATACCACATCCGTTCGACGGATTAGGATTTTGTTAGAGTTTTTGGATACCTATACGCACGTTCATTGGTGATATATTGAGAATGATTTTTCTTTTTTCTTTTTCTCCTTCTTTTTTTTTTTTTGCCCCCTTTTTTTGGCTTCCACGATGCAGCTACGATTTTTATTGAATTTTTCCAAATCTATATTATGGTATGAACAGTATATAATATGTGTGATAAAAAAATTAGATTTAATGAATGACGACGAAATAATTGTACCATCTGAAAATTATATTCAAAGCGAATGAAATATCTCATTGGAACGGTTAAACCAGAATTCTCTACCCCTCGATAACCGGCAGCTATTTTGGAGGCTATTAAGGTGAATACACCCCTTAAAATCGGGGTTTCCGCTTAATTACGGACGAAGCGTTCTTAACCTTGTATATAGATATATACAAGGATTATCTAGAGAAAGTGAGAAAATTTTTGGTTGCTCAAATTTTCCCCTGCCTATATTGGATCGCATTGTAGGTTGGTATAGAGTATAGACATTAATATAATTCGTTTCATTTCGCATCTCTTCGGTGTCGGGGTTATTTAGAGTATAAAAGGGGGCGAAAGAAGGGGGTTGGCTGGCTGGTTGGTTGGTTGGTTGGTTGGTAAAATCGGGTGGGAGGATGGGGTATTCGCGGTGATACGAAGTGGCGTTTCTATTTAATTAGAATCGATTGGAAATGGAAATTGCTTTGGTTAAAGGCTGCGGGTTTATCGCCAAACGCGGTCAGTAGGTAGGTGCAGGAGAATAGCTTTGGAGGTACGTAGTACGTACGTATTACTACCTTATATACGTAACATCGACTATATACTTACATTTTGTGGTGGTGGTTTAGAAAAGCCTTCCTCTAAACCACCTGCACTCAAATCTAGGAAACTCGAATCTCAACCTTCTCTTATCCCCTTCATTTCATTCTTATCCTTCTTATTCCTTTTATATTTATTCATTCTTTCAATTTTATTTTTATTCATCCCCCACCACCACCACCACCGCCCGTACTTTTGCCCATCGGAAATTCATCGTATACATTCTTCATCCCCGCCTCATTCTCGATTTCAAGTGATTTGGTTAAGAGACTTCTTTACCTTTTATTTTATTTTTCTTTTCATTTTTTTTTTTTTTTATTTTTTCTTGTCTCCTCTTTTCAGTTCGCCGCAAGTGTTTGATCTCCTTTACAAGAGAGATGAGAATGAACAGATCGAGGAAATGCAGAAAAAAAAAAAGGAAAAACGAAAATAGGTACGAGAGAAAAATGTGTGAGTGTCAAACGAATGGCAGCCGGCGAAGATCGAACCTTGTTCGATAGATAAACTGAATTTGAGAAGGTACTTTACGCCCCGAGCTTATTTCCACCGACCAACTCTTACAATTCTAACATTTTAGCTGCGGGCTCTTACTAGGTAAATCGTGTCGTTTCGTCTCGTCGTCTCCTCGTCTCGTTGCATTTGCCTTCATCGATATGATCCGCAACCCGACCAACACCCGATAAGAGATGCGAATCGTACAGCGACAAACTGAGATCAAATAGGGGTGGTTATACCACAGGTACGGTATAACTATATATTATATACCTCCTATCAGCCCCTTTCATACAGAATCTATTTTATACTTCATTTATTTTTATCAATTTATTTTCATACTTTTTTTTTCTTTCTTTTTCTCTTCTCTATTTTTTTTTGCTTCACTTTTTTTGCGTAGCAATTTGATTCCCTTCATACCGTTACGTATACCGTGGACCTTACCTACTATACCTCATTGTGCAGGAAATACGATCGATTTTTTGTTACAGCTGATGTATGGAGCTTAATATGTGAATAGAAAGATAATTGAAGAACAAAAATTGAATTCTTCTTAAATAGAAGATAATAAAAAAATAACTCAACCTGAATTCCAACCCTGAAGAGGAGCTGGTATGTGAGTACCTGTATACCTAATTGGATACGTAGAAATGAAAGAAAAAAAAATAACAGAAAACTAATTTCTGTGGTTAAAGTGGAAATCTGATTAATAAGCTTTCAAAATGCGGTGATGGTTTTTCGAAAGTTCACTGAGTGATGAGATGATGAAAATCAAAAGAAGCAACCCGAGCTTTTAATTATTTATCCCATCACTTGAAGTTTAACAACCCGCCATGCGGTTTTAATAGCTTGCTCTAACGAAGAAGAAACGTTAAGAGAGACGAAAAATCTAAAGAGGTAGAGAAAGTATAAGGGATGCGAAATATAGGGTCGTGAAACGTCAGGTTGATGTCAGGTACCTACGTGAAAAAAAAGTACCGAGGTATATGTATAGTATCTGAATTTAAATTGCGATCGAGTTTAATTAAAATAATCGTTAGCGAGTAAAAAATGCATAGCTGTGTATGAAATAAATTATTTATAAACCAAAGAGAGAGAGAAAGAGAGGGCGGAAAAGGAGCTTGCAAAGAGTAAAGGAGTGGGTGGCAAGGGGGGAAGGGGGATATATATTTATTCTCCTAACGGGCGTACATTCTTTTGCATAATGAATTTTTATTCGATCTACCAACCGCTCGCCATCACCACCGCTGCATATAACCCAAAGAAATGTACGTACATGTATATATACTAACTGCATTTTTATTTTTATTTTTTTACCACGGTTTTTTCGAAAAATCTGATTCAAAATCTCGACATAATTTTGTTCACACATAGTGTTTACGCGTACAATAATTTTTTGAATAATTAGCCACAAAAAACAAACATTTTTAAAGAAAAGAAGAAAGAATTGAAAACTATTTTGAATTTATCCACCGAAAAAAAGCTCTCTACATTAGAGCTTTTTTTGTTGACGATCGTCAAAGGCTGAAGCTTTCTTTTTCTACCGCCGGTAGAATGTTGAAGATTTGTGTTACCGCGAATAAAATCGAAATCCAGAGATTTTTTGTCGTCGATTCCTTAGCCGCAGCAAATGCTGTTATCGGTTGATAATAATTGTTCCTCTGTGATAATTGTTCCTCGCTTCAAAAGCTACGAGAGATAAATTTACTCGCGGTGGTTAAACGCGTGAAAAAATCGATCTCGGTCCAGAGTCCCGACCGTCGGTATCTACCGGAAAGCTCCGAAAGCTCTGAGCCTATGAAGTCGGTTTCGAAATATGAAGTGAGGAATTTTTTGTTCATTTTTTATCTTTGGCCGATGATATGTAATTAGGTAAGATCAATCTTTACGATATTTTATTTATTGAAATATGTACATATATTTTTTTTTGTTTTATGAGATGATCGCGGGTAAATCAGATGAGACACCAACTTTTGTATCTGATATATAGGTAATAACCGGGAAATGGAAAACCGCCAATATAATAATCTTTACAGAAGAGAAAATGGGGTTCCCCTTGGGGCCTTATATTATTCGAGATGACGGTTTGTTGGTTAATTAAATTCCAGCTTTTGGTTAATCAAACATCAACATCGCAACGTGGGTACACTACGGGTAGTCTTCTCCCCTTCGTATACTGATTGAGTTTTGAAACGTCAACAAATTTTCCTGTTTTCAATGAAAACATCCAAAACTCAAATTGGCGGTCAATTGATGGAATCCATTAAGAAAAAATTCACGCAAATTCTCGTACCCGCTTATAAGTATAGGTATACACGGGCATGATAACTAAAATATATATTCAACAAATCCCCCGGCTCGGAGCAATCACTCCTATATTTTTTGGTTTCCTTTTTTTCCTTTCCCTTTTTTTTTTTTTATCCCTCTTTTGAAGCCCTCCACAGGATCATCCTTTATACATATGACGAAATTGGAAAAAATTGGCGTGTATTGTAATACGAAAATTTCTTTTAGATTATTCTCATTGAAAGGTATAGACCGAGAATTGTCGTTAACAATAAGATACGACGATGACGAGTTAATATTTCCATTAGATATGGTATGTAAATTCGAACCGCTGCAATGAATATTTATTTATTTTGTTGCAAGTTTCGTTAAGTTGCTAGTTACATGTCGGTGCATATAGTGTGGGTGAAATGAACATAACGTCACTCCGAAGTGCCCGGGGGCAATAAATCACAATCCTATATATCCACCGTATCTAGTGAGTGACGGAGCGACGACACGTCCCCATCGCTTCGGGCATTAACAAAACAAAACTAAACTAAACTTCGCTAACGAGAGAATGTTTTCGAGGGCATGTATAGTGTATACGCCATAATAACTTCTCCCCTCTTACGATTCTAATATACCTTTTACATTTTGCATCTTCCCCCCTTTCCCTCCTTATTCACGTTTACACCTTTCAAGTTCAAACTTTCATCTCATTTCGTCTTCATTCACATCTTACGTCTTCACTTCTCTCTCACTTAAAACTTATCTTATAATACGCGCCTTGCTGGAAATCAAATTTATATCCAACAAAGTTAATCCCACGTTATTTTTACCCTAACGCAAAGCAAGTGTGCAAAATTCGTGTTCGATCTATACACGCACTTAACGTACGCCCGGTTAGATTGATTCTGGATCGCTTCGCGGCCAAGCGTACGTTTGGACAATTTTTAGTAGCTGGCCCAGCTGCACGGAAAAGTTGTCCAAACACGCACCTGGCCGCGAAGCGATTCAGAATCAACCTAACCGGGTGTACATCTGCATATTTATCTTTTATTCTCTTCAAGGGTCGCATAGCCGATTTTTTTCACCTCGTATTTCCATGATAAAAAAAAAACAAAAATCTAAAATAAATCAAAACTTTTGCGCGGCAAACCTCGTATTTTGTTTTTGTAATACCTTATATTCATTTGTTCAGTCTTGTATTTTGTTTTATGTTTTTATTTTTTTTGATTGAGCTTTTCATGTTTGTTCGCGTAAATCTATTAACTCGTAACAAAGTTTGGGGCGCGTTCAAATTCACACCCTATCTCGCCATTTTATGAATACATGTATATAAGCCTGTTTATTATTTGCAAACAGGGTTTTCAGCTCATCTCATATTTCATTCAATGCTTATAGGTATACGTAGTAGGTACATAGGAACGGAAAACGGGTGGAAGTTGGCGTGAAATCTACGCCGGGGCTGCCGTTTTAACGTTGGAGAATTTGATTTCCAGTCGCATTACCTTTTATTTCATTCCCGTGTAACTGATCCTGGCAATCTCGTATCTCTTTGCGACCAGTTCATCTCTCTAACTCGATACAGAATTTCTACTGTACAGCTCTTTGCGCCGCTCGTACAGTATATATATATATATTTATCCTCTTTTCATTCTATCTTTGTACCTGGAAACAGCGTCATGTAATTTGAGCGATTCAATTTCATTCGTATATTTATTTTGGTAGTTTTATTATTTATTTACTCGCCTTAATCTCTTCACATCCGCTTTTCATTTTATTTCATTTCATTTTTTGATATCGGAATTTTATCGCTCACAGAGGCGGCAAGCTTTTCGTCCACATTTTCGAATTTTCACGCGTGAAAAAACGCGAGGACCTTACGGAATTACGAGTCATGGTACGCCTGGCGAGATTGATTCTGACTCAAAGTCCTTAACGGTTTTACTAATAGAAAAAATTAGTCAGAATCGATCTCACCGAGTGTACATACCCGTAAGCAAATGTACGTGGAATGACCGCACTAATCGTTTTTTATCATCGTCGTTATATTGCGCCTGTTCTTGAACGCTTCACGGCTCAACTACGACGCGAATTATTATCATCGTCGTTGGATTTTCTATTAATAATACAGCAAACCCTGCAGGTGAAATAATAAAATTATAGTTTCGCACCTCCTAACATTTATTGTAATTTGGTAATCGATGTCCTAGTGGCAATTAAGTACTCCTTATACGAGTAACCACCATCTGTTAGATAGAAAAAAAAAACTAAAACAAAAATAATTTCAATTTGCCATCTATTAAAAATATAACTTACGATTATCAACGTTCGATATATCTATGATAGTACGGTGACATGGATAAGAAAAATAGAAAAAAAAAAAAAAAAAAATTCAAACAAGAATAAAAAAATTATAGCTACTTGTAACGAGCTCGTTTAATAAAAGAACAATAATTACATTAATAATAAGAATAACAAATCCGCAGAAGTGTTGAGGGATTCAACCTTGTTCTAAACGATCATTTGCTGATTTTTTTTCTACTTCTTTTGCTTCCGCACGCGTTCATGTGGTTCATGTCTTTCATATCCTATCATCATGTATAGTAGGATCATAAACAATTGTCACGTCGGCAATATAATCAGGTGTAATTGTAGGTACATAACTCTGCACAGGTATATATAAATATGTATATTATCGTGTGTGTAAGTTGTTTCATTTTTTATTTTTATTTCAGAATACGTGTCAAACTTTAGCACTATTTTAATGTGGTATACCGATTTGTAGGCGATTGTGTGTATGTAGGGTAATGATTACGGGTGTAACTTCAGTGGAATGAATATAGATAGATGTATGAGCGTAAGGTTTTGAAATTAAATCGCAAGTATATAGAAGTAGGAATTAAACGTTCGTATCATTTGGTGATTATAGGTGGGATTTATATGCCATACATACAGAGTAACAGGGTAATTGATTCTACTTATATTAAATTATATTCCAATTGTTATCTCGGCAATTTACGGTAGGAACGTTCGGCTGTTTTCGTGGTGGCGGGTTCGTCTTCAATCCGCGTGGTTATAAGCCGCGCATTCGTCCTCAGTTTACGGCGCAACATCGTGAAACTCGCTGGCTAACTCAAGACGCGCGAGCTTTTATTTCAATCGAGTACGCCGAACCTCATATACCAGTAGTTGTTGTTCCGAAGGTAGAAAATTAAAGACCAAAATTCTCATTAAAATCGATATCGAAAAACAAAAAACAAAAATCCAATCGATCAAAACAATTACATCACTTTTACAGTCTTTCGATATGTCCTTTTAATTTTTATTCATTTAAAAATTTTCTCTCTTCTCCCTTTCCTTTTTTGTTTTTTAATTTTTTCTCTTCTCTCCACGAACAATCGCATTTGATTTTCGAACGTAATTTGGCATAGTTGAGAATTTTTGTTTCTTTCTTTTGATTGGTTAAAATCGTAATGATCGGGATAATTTTGTAGGGGAATCAAAAATTTGCGTTGCATTGCAGGTTGTAGAAAAAATTGTTCTTCTTTTTTCTTTAGCTTCTGAAAATTTATTCGCCTGTTGAAATAACATTTCATATTTCATAACGTTGATGAGATCAAGTTCACGGTATAACAATATACATTCTGCCGCGAAATTTTTCAATTCAAATTGAACGAGCTAATCAACTTTTATTGGAATAAACGAATCTTGGGAAACGACGTCTTGATGTAACACGAGCCGGGTAAAAAAAAAAAAAAAGAAAAAAGAGACAAAATTTTCATTATATTTTATTTTATTTTTATTTCATCTTTACTGATCGTCGTCTTTAAACCTTAAATTAACCGTAATCGTCAACTGTGTGCGTAAAGAAGAAAGAGTAAATTTGAAAAAAAAAAAAAAAAACTGCAGATTAATATATTATTAGTCATTATCATCACCGTAGGATGACGATTCTAATTAATTTAAATGATGATTCGATTATTGCATTACGAAAAAAACAACAACAATGAAAAAATAAATCAATTAATTAGGTAAAATTAAAATCATCAATTTCATTCTTGGCAAACAGAAATTATTTTAAATGGTGAAATCTTATAACATTTATATACGTATATAGATTGGTGCGTGTGTGTTTTATCCCAAAATATTTTTCTCGCTCCCTCTCCGCTAATATATATATCTATATATATATTTATACATGTCCATATATATATAAACGGGAGGGAGGCTGCTGCAGTTATATGATGGAGGGTGAGAAGGAAATTAACATTGAAATTAAAATTAAAATTGAAAATTAAATATGAAATAATAATAATAATAATAATAATAATGTTAATAATAAGAGGAAGAAGAACTGATGCACGAATGAGAACTATATTGTTTATTTATTTATTTCTCTTCTTTTTTTTTCTTCATTCTTTACTCAGCACATTAAAATTATAATTGCGAAAACTGGTTCGAAAAAAACGAGAGAAAAAAAGAAAAAAAGAACGCAACTCTTATATGCTATGCTATATTATACGTTTTTGCAGCAGCTGCCGTAAAAGCTCCATATACACTAGATACATATACATTATACATACTATTATACGCTGTATTTCTGATACGTGACTCGAACGTCCGGAATAATTTTTTATTTTATTTTATTTTTGTCACATCAAGTGAAATTCTTTCCACAAATTTATTACAAGTATAATCGCGATTTGATTAATTTATTTATCCCGTCGATTGATCAAATTCTCTAGATTATAGTCTTCTGATATATCTATATATGATATGAACTCAATTGACTTTATCGAAACTTAAGGAACGTTGATTATTATTATTATTATTATTATCATTATCATTATATAAATGAATGAAAAAGAGATTGAAAATAATTAAATGATTCGAAGAGTTCCGGAAATAATTATTTATAGGAATGACGATGGATGCGTTTGAATTAAATTAGTAATCAATCAATTAAATCGATTGATGATGATATCAAGAATTAACTGTGCGGACCGCGCTCAATACCTATATTGATCGATGATCGATCGATGGACCAAATAGATTGGGTGATAAAAATTGTTGAAAAATTGAAAAAAGAAAAACAAAATAAAAAAATGAATGTAGAACTATAGTTTCGTTCCTGTATTATATGTTTGCTGTATTAATGTGATGGAAGATGAATTGAGGAAATGATAGAGATAAAGTTTGATATGGATATTTGAATCCGTGGGAATCTGTCGTGTGATATAAAAAAGGTATAAAGAGACGCGGATAAAAAAATTTCCGATCGTCAAGATGACCACGGATCTGGTACCGACGCTGCAAACCAACGTTACGAACGCGACGATAAAATTCGATTTCGCAGATTACGACGTCGATGAGTCTCTCACTAATTTCAAATGGAGAGAATTGGCTCCAGCTCTTGCTGTCTACAGTTTTACTTTCTGCCTCGGTTTAGCTGGTAAGTTAATTAATAAATTCTCTTCTTCTTTGTTGTTGTCTGTTTTCTTTCAATTTTTCCAAGTACAAAATTTTCATCGAACCAAATTCGTAAAATACCCAAAAGATATTTTGCATGCGCGAATACCATTTTGGTTTTTTTTCTTTTTTCTTTTAATTTTACAAAATGGAATTTGATTCGGATTTGATTTTTTTTTTTGTATGACAATATCGAATGGATCGATCGAAACTGATGGTCTCGATGTAATTGAACATAGGTACATCAAACTAATATTCGGAGTTGACACGTGAATTATTTTTTTCTTTTTTTTTTCTTCCATTTTTGCTCAACGCGATTATGTCAGAGCCATTCCATAATAATTACTCACGATGATTCTCGCTCATTTGCAAAGTCATCTTGAAAAGTAAAAAATTTGAATAAGAATCTGACACTTCACACGTATAAGGTATACCATACAGCGTACAGTGTTCGAGAGTGGTAAAAAAGAGAGAGAGAGAGAGAAAAAGAGGGAAGATGAGAAAAAAAATAAGAAAAAAAGAAAAAAAGAAAAAGAAAAAACTTAATACCACCAGCAGTAGCAGCTGCTTCTTCAATTTTAACATCTGCTTTGCTGCTGTGGCTTCTATGGTTTGTTATACTAGAAAAAGTAATAAAGAAATGAAAGAAAAATCCCATATAGGTACGTGATAGATACTGTAGGTATACGAAATAGCGCAGTACGTTAACCACGAGGACTCGGTGGAAAACAGTATTCGATTTTTCTATTTCGATAAAAATAGCAAAGGGGTGTACAGCGGGATGGTGAAGAGAGAGCAGAAAAATATAAAGAAAATCGCAAAGTCCGTGTAAGTCTCACGTACCATAGACGCTGTACCGATACAGCTTCCGCGCGGACATATAACGGGGTAAAGTAAAAGACGATAAACTGTCTTCGACACACTTATATGGGGTATATATTGTGCGGAAACGATGCTGCAGGTGCTCCATAGGAAATCACGTGAGCTAGTGGAGAAGAAAATCTTTTCTAAAAAGTTCAACAGACCGCGCGAGCTGATCACGAAGTATACATATAGCTATACGTAAAAGACGGGGTAAAAGAAACGTGAAAGTTCCGCAAGCGCGGGCGCTCTATGCGGAATTCTGAATGAACGTCGAACCGCAACGGCACGAGGCGACGTTCGTTTTACAGACTTAAAACGTTCTACCCTAGAGTCTCAACCTTTTATACGTGGCTTCAATCTACTTTCAGAAATAGTTTGTTCTTCACGATCATTAGCCGTCTACTTATTGAAAAAAAAATGAAAAAAAAAAAAAAGGACCAAGGAAAGTATCCGCATCCGGTGCACCGGTGCAGAGCAACGGGGGCGTGGCTCGCGGATGGTTTAAAAAAAAAAAAAGATTTATCAATTACTCGCCCGAGTTTGCTTTGATCGCGTATTATTTATATATTACCTACATAGAAATTTAATTTCGTAATATCGTTTTATTTAGTCAAAATTTAATTAAAACAAAATAAATAAATAGCAAAAGAAACAGCTCTGTATTATACACTCGCGAGAAAATAGGTACTATCGAAAAAAATTTACTGTCATAATTATTATGGCAAGGAAAAAAAAAAAAAGGGTGTGGCTGATGGAATATCTGGACCTGCAGATATTATTATAGTACCTCTTTAACGTTGACGTTTAACATCGTAACTGAATCGAGCATTTCGAAAAGTGCGCGTCTAACTAACTTACGTTACATCGCTAATTTTACTAAGGTCCTGAGTAAGGACATCCCATTAATTGTCATTTTATTCATCTCCTTGTACATTATAGTATTTTACAGGAACAAAAAAAAAAGTAGAAAAAAAATTAAGATAATAAAAAAAGAATGCAAGTTTCGTTCGGTTTAATCGTAATGTGAGTGAGATTCTGTTTGCATAGCACAGATATTTAAAAGAAAGAAAAAAGAAAAACTTTGATTTTGACTCAACAAAATTAATAATTACGTGCTCGTAAGCAACTGCTAAATTATAGCGAGAAATAATAAATAAGTGCATGAAAACTCGGTGATTTAATTTATTTGGTATTTGATTTTTCATTCACGTTTCCGCGGTGGAAATTGAGTATCCTCGGGGGAAGTAACAGGTTAAACTATAGGCTCGGTAAAAACTCACGTAGTTATTTACGTTTATCTCGTCATCGCAGGTAATTCAACATAAACTTTCGTAGGAGCTCAACGCAAGTGGTTATACATGTACGTATATGGGGGATTTGATTTAGACCTGTGTACCTTTTGGAAAATCGAATTATAATTTTACTCGAAATCCCGAACACGACGAAGCATAACTTTACACAACCCTCCATCAAGTTTGCGCCGCGCACGTAAAGTAACTCCATTTATATCATCCGTATCGTCTTTAACATTGATTATAAAAAAACATATAAGTATACATGTAGATTTTCCAAGTGAAATTTATAAAATTACCAAACCGAAAAGGAAAGCTTTTTTTTTTTTGCTTTTGCTTTTATCCAACGAAACTGACCCGCTCTAGGTTTTTGAGAAAATATAACGTCAACTTTATATGTGTGTAAAAAGAAATCGAAATTTGGATTCATAGACTCAAGTACAAATATGTATGGAAGACGTTTATAGAAAAAGAAAACCACTCGTAATATAAATATACGTTGCGTAATTAACGGTAATATAATAACACTTTGGTAATTATTATTTTTATTATAGATGAATGTTGAATTTTTTAATTAACACCAATTAGCCTTTGGCGAGATCATGGTTTGCATGCATCTAACTTTCGTGTGAAAATCTTTGTGTCTGTAAGATATTTGTATTATACATATCAATGGGACGGGATCCATAAATGAGAAATTTTTTTTTTCTTACGGAAATATAAATTTAGGTAAAATAAAAAAGACTCCGTATTTATTCATTTAATTATTCATTTATTTATATACGCCTATATCTACCGTATGTAGATTTGAACATCGTTGAGAAAAAAGATGTAATAAAAAACGTACGACGCATGTATCCCTATATATAGAATTTGTGCATATATTTTGTTTGGCAAAAAACTGGGTGCTCCTCTACTCGATTTACGTTATATTCCCTGAACCTGAAAGCTGCACCCGCCTATATACCTATACATACAGCATGTGGTGTGCTCGACGAATTTACGTATATCGCGGTAGCAGGATGTCGAGTTTGAGGTCGAAGAAAATCTCACTGCAGAGTTGTTAATTAAAAGAGACGCACAGTTCGTACGAAAACCACATATATGTTCAGTACATATGTGTACCAACTTTATATATATTAACCATAGAAGGCAATTTTCATGAATAGAAGAAAACCAAAAAAAATTAATAGATAAAATTGAATTAAAAATGAAACAACGAGCAAAAATTGACTTGACAAAAATTTGCTATCAATAATCTATATCATAAATCTTTTTTTTTTTTCATTTTCACGTAAGGATATTAAGTAAGGATGTACCTACTTCGTGATTTAGTTGAAATTTTTATACAATTATTTATTTTTTTAAATTATTTTTCATTTACAGGAAACTTGCTGATAATCGCCTCCACCTTATGTCCTCGTTTAAGACCGCTGCCTTCGACACCAACGAATGTATTTCTTGGCGGTTTGGCGACTGCAGATCTACTTCTAATCATATTCTGCATACCTGTTAAGGTGAGGAAATTGTTTGTTGCTTTTTTTCACCATATGATTGTTGAAAGAAAAAGGAAAATAGAATCCCAATCTCCGTTACGTAGTTTTAAATACGATAACCTTACTCACGTCCTTCCTCGCCACGGGACGATCGGCTGGATTCATCCAGATAACGCGATAATCTCGAAATATCTTGGGGTCTAAATTTAACGGGAATATTATACAAAATCTGATGTACAGATCCCCCAATAGGTGCGCCCGGTCGGGGTGATTTGGGTATTTCTGAGGCTATGTGCTATGTAATATTACGGAACGAGTATAGCGCGCGTATTTTCCGTAGAGTATCTGCACCTCTGGTTATATAGACGATAACGGTCGTCGTACACGCGTTCCACGTTTCTCCGTTATTCAGTTTCTCTACTCCACATTGTTTGCGGGGTTAATGACAGGTAATCATCACCCGCAATAATTCAGACAAAAGCAAACTCATGAGTCAAGAATTTCAACGGCTTTATCCACTACGTACATTCACTGAACCAAAACCCACTCCAATCTTTAAATTTTCTCTCTATCCCCAGATTTATTAGTTACAATTTTTAAATTTTTTTAAATTTATTTTTCTCTCCAAAAATGTCAGTTAGAACTTTGTCGCTCGTTACCGTCTAATCGAGATTTGATTTATGGTTTTTGATGTAATATACATTTTTTGGAATAACGTTTTCATCGGCTTATCGATTATTATATTTAAATATTTATTATTTAAATAACACAAATAAAAAATTGATATCATTTTATGCGATTTCACGCATTGTCTTAGATGTACTGTATAGTTTCAAAGAAACAGCATTTCATTTTGGAACTAGACTCTACCATATGCACCACGAACGGGATATATAGATATACGTATAGTTACAATTATAGAACTTGGCACAAATTTTATACTTTATTTTCATTCAAAGTCAACTAGACTGCTAGCTACTATATACGCTCTCCCGTGTGTCGTCTCAAGATAATATAAAAACCGCGCTAGGAAAAGCTCGGAAAGCTCGTCGGTAAAACGACGCGACGCGCGACGTTCACCTCATTACGAATAACTTTACATTCCGACCAGCCGAATAAAAAATTCCAGATTAAAAAGAAGAAAGCAATGTAACAAAAGTTGATAATCTCTTCATAGACTATGTATATACATTACGTACGCTCCCTTTTGAATTGAAAATTCATTTGGTTTCATTTTAATTCACCGCATGTCCATTTTCGTACTTTTATAATTAGTCAAGTACGCACTATATAGATACGGCGAGAGATGAAAAAATCAATCGAATTCTTTTTGTAAACCAAAAAAAAGAGAACATATTTTCGGAAACAAAAAAAAAAGAAATTCTCACTTCCTAACTCATGGAATTTTCAAATATTTGGTGTAGATCTATTGGAATTCGATGGATTGAGGTTGCATTTTATCCTTATCATCGACTTTTATTAATATTCTAAGAAAAGCATCAGCAATGATTCTTACACGACGATGATCACAGTTGTAAAGATGATATAATATTTCGTCGATTTAAGATGCGCCGTTAATGAAAATTGCGGGTGCTTTAAACTGACGAGAAGATCGTACGAATATAATATCGAGTTGTTGAGACACGTAGAATGATTGAATGATTGGTCACACTTTACAGTGACAACAGTAGATGCTGATACACTATACATTTACATATTAGGTACATTAATACTAGATTGGGTCGTCACAACCGACTTATATTATACAGGGTGAGTTTTTCCAAATTTGCCGCTCGATCTCCTCATTCATTGAACATGCTCGATTCTCCACATTTTTCTCGTCTGCAACTCCCTACATATTTTAATGCCGCTTCTCGTTTTAATATATTTTATTCAAAAATCTATGCATTTAAAAAGTAAAAAGAAAGTAGGAAAAAACTGCGGGATAGGTGTTTTTTTCTTTTTCCAATATATATTATTATACTCTTTAATGATAGGGATATTGATAATGATAATTTTCTGAAATTTGAATATATTATGATAATTATTATTATACTTTGATAAATGATTTAATCCCGTGACACTGCAATTAGCTCTTTTCCCCTATCTTGTGTATCTTTTCTGAGATTAAATTTCTTTAGTTTCTTCTTTCAATTTTTCTTTTTTTTTTTTTTTCTTTCTTCTAATTCGTCTTTTTCATTTCCATCCTTTTCTCTAACTTTTCTTTTCAATTATATCTTGTGACAACGACCTATACCTATATATACCATATACCTTACAATATCCAACAGAGCAAAGTAATTAGTGCGCATACATTTGTTCTTTATTATAAAATATGTAATAAATCTGATGTGTACCGAGAGTTTTGCTTTTGTCTTTTCTTTTCTTTCCAATTTTTTTTTCTCTGTACAAAAATGAAGAATAGGAGAAGAAAGAGAAAAAAGAATTTAGAAAATTTAGAAATCTGATTAATGAACGAAATAACGAAAATTTAACGAAAAAAAAAAAACGAAAAACAAAAAACAAAAAGTTGAGAATTGTATACTGAATAATAAAGTTTCTTCAGCGTGTAATAAATATTGTACACGCTGTATCTATAATGCAGATATTTTAGGGGAAAAACTTTCTTTTTCTTCTTCTTCTTTTTCTTGTTCATATTTTATTTTTTATTTTTTGTCTCGTCCCTTGAGATTTTGTATCTATCTACAGTTCGCTAAGTATGATAATAATTCTGCATTTATTGATATCCTCATTATTATTAATACGATTTTTTCTATGCGCTCGGGATAGAATTTAGAACACTGCGGTTTGCAGGATTTGATGAGTAGGAATATATTTATTATGCACAATCGCGGGTTGGTGTTTCCCTTGAGATAGATTTATCGATTTGTTAAAGTCGTCGTCGTTGTAGAGTCCGCATATACCGCATACAGACGTACGTAAGTCGCGCGTGATCTATTGTGATTTATACCGATCCAGATATGGCACCTGTGGCTTTTATTGTTTATCGGTACTCCGAACCTCCCCCTCCCTGCCCTGTGTTTGCCAAATACTAATACAAATGAGAAATATACAGGAACATGCAGGTGTGGATTTTCAAAATTTCGTTTTTTTTTCTTGTATTTTGAGGTATTTCTATCGCGAGGGGAGAAAAGGAAAAGATTATGTGATTTTGCTATATACAGGGATTTTTTTTATTCAAAAGCTTCATGTGATTCACGTGCCATATTATAGAGAAAGTGTATCTGATGGATGTAAGAATGATCGAAAGGAAATCCTGAAAATATGACAATACCAATTTTCTAGATCGAACAAAAGACGCAAGAAATGATATAAGAAAAGACCGGAGATGTAAGCCAACTTTCGGTACACGATCGATTATCGAGTAAGAATTCCAATCGAAAAATACATGTACATTGGTACAGCTATATGAAATATCCGGAATGAAAGAAAGATTCGCGAATAAAAGGGTTGAAGGGGTTGGGGAAGAAGATTACGGATTGCATTTACCGCTGTTCCCGATGCTTCGATTTAATCTATCGGGAGATATGAAAAAGAGAGAAGAAGGGAAAATGGAATGAAAATGAAAATGGAAAGAAAAAAACGACGACATGTATGTAAGAAAATCTCAAGGGGGGGTGAAGAAAAAAAAAAGATAAAGAAGAATCTGGAGCGTTTGTGGGGATTCTTCGCAGAAGATTTTTACATAAGACAGTCGCATGAGACGCGTTGGCAGATGATAATGTGGCCAATTAATGAGCTATTATGTAAAATCGAGGACTGTAGGTGGTGCGAATCCCGCGAATTTAAACGGGTATAATTGCTTTTACGACAGAGTCTAATAAATCCAATGGGATTGATTGTTTTTTTACCCTAAAGTTATGCACGGTGTAGAATAATAGGGTTTTAAAAATATTCTTACCCCCTCATTTCTCCCCCTTAAAATATTAACAAATATTTTCACCATTGATCATCATTACATACCGTAGGTATATATTTTATGTATATTACATAGGTTGATATAGGTACCTCAAACTCCCTGTCGATGCTGTGTCGGGACCCCGAGTCGCGAATCGATTACACCCAACCTGATATTAATTACAAGAATCCACCGTCGAATTCATTAGCCAACATGACAACCCCATTTATAATTTTGTATCCTGATACGAAAACCAACACCCTTAACTCCCGCGCTTTTTATATCGCCTGTGTCTCTCCATACTTTTTCTATTATATGCCTAATATATACTAGCAGTGATATCATCGCGCGTCAGGATGTATAATTCTCGTCGTAGACAACGAGCAATTAGAATTCGAGCATACAAAGCGAAATTGTTGGGTGGATTTTTCAAGGACTCTTATTATATCTCAAGTGTCACAAACTACCGCCATTCACATAGTTAAAAAATAGAACACATATACCTACCTTTATAGGTATACGTTACTTTATACCTGCTACAGTTTCTCGTCACGCGGTGATTAAAATTTCTATACACGGATACGCTGCGCTCTGATCAACGTACATTTTGCAATAACCAAGCGATCGATCATATTGCGGAAGTATGAGCTATCTATTTTTGTTTTTTTTTTCGGTTTTTCTAATTATACCCCGAACTGCAGATTCTTTTTTTGATCAGGATATTGGATTATTTTTATTAACTTCAAAATCACATGTCCGGTATAACGATACGCTTCTATTTTAATTTTTTTCTTCTTTCAAATTTTATCGCATTCATTATTTTTTACTCTGAATATTATATTAATTTTTTTCCGAAAACCTGATCGAATGATATCGATTTGCGGTTATATACATACCTATATGTATAGGCAGTCATCCTGTATAAGGGGCATTCCACGCCAACTCAACACGCATTATTCAAACCCATCTTCATCGTTTTTTTTTTTGCAGATTTTTGAGAAAAAAATCAATAATTTCTCGATAATTACCATTTTTTGATTTTTTTTTGTGTGTTATATTAAACTTCGACAGTTTCTACGAACATACGAATTTTTTCAGAGCGGCGTTTTTTCGAGTTCTATTTTTTTTTCTTCAATTGAATTTATCAAATGAAAAAAACATGAATTTTTGAATTGATTTAATTGGAAAAAACATTCTCGAAAACGTCTTTAGTAGGGTAGAAGAAAATAAAAAAAGTTTCAGTGAAATCAAAAGGGGTCGGGGTCAAAAGTGGTAGAGTTGGCGTGGAATGTCCCATAAGTAAAAAGTTTTGCACAGTGATTTGCTTTCGTTATATAGATATAGGTATACGTTATACCGATAGAATTTGGATGCGCCCACGGGAATCGGAAATGTTATTACGTTAAATTTCCAATAGGAGTTAAGGGGGATTCGGTTTGGAAAGGTCAATCCGAGAGAAGAAGCGGGTCAAGGGATGAAAGGATCAACTCCTGGCTATCCTGTGAAATCCTTTATACACGTATAGTTTCTGGTAGAGTGCGTGGCTTCCTTCGTACGTTTGATGCCTTTCCGAACCGTTTATAGTTATCGACGAAATCGCTAAAGGATCACCAGGAGAAAACTGACACATACCGTATATAAATACCTATATGTACTTAATACATGGAAAATCCCGTGGGCACCGAGTATCCGGAAAAAAAGGAGAAAGAAAAGAATAAAATGGTGGATAATAACACATTCCATTGGATTTAATTGGGTCCATTATATTGCCATTATTCAGATGCCATACATTAAATCGCCACACTTCCTCTGTTTCCATTATATATCAATCATTTTTTTCTTGACTGATATTTTTCGACTCAAAAGAGCGAAAGAAAAAAGGAAAATTTGAAAGGAGAAAATGTGTTGTATAACATATACAATTAGAGCGCAAATTGTATACCATGTTACTTCAATTAGCTGATTGAAAAGCGGCGGCGTAATCTTTAGAATCTTTTCAAGATTTTCGAAAAATGATAAAATCGTGAGTTTGAACTCAGAGGAGTTTGTGAATCAAAAGATTATTTTCTTTCCACATTTCCGAACACCGTACATAACATAATGAATACCGGAAGAAAAGAAGTCTGACGAAAAAAAAAGAAGAAATTTCACTGGAAATTCCGAGACGATTTTATCACGATCTTTGATTTTTTATTTTTTTTTTTGTCGTTTCTGTTTCTCGGTTCAAAGCGCGATTTGTACGACGCAACTTACGGATTTTGATGCTGAGATTGGCGGTATACGAGGTAAATTGAAAAAAGAGAAAAGTAAAAATAATTTTTCCTTTTCCTTCGGCACCTCCTTCTCGCGGAACGATTTAATAGGGATCACGTAGTAGTACGTACCTAACCTTACTTTATATATATATATATATATGCGATAAAATTCTAGCGTGGCAAAAAGGTCCTCATCGTTTGTATTACGACGCGGCGGTGCGGCGGATATCGGAATCCTTTTTTTTTTCTTTTTTTTTTTGGGTTTTCGAGAAGACGAGTAGCAGGAATAAAAGCAGGGCTTTCGCGCGAGAAATATATTTCGTGGAACAAAGCACTCGGTTGATGGTCGTTCCGAAGGTCAAAATCAATTGGCGAGCTGGCCTTTTATCAAGTTTTTGTTTACCTTCTTCCTACCTCATATACCTCACGACAGCGGAATACGAGTATAACCCCCTAGATTTTCATCCCGAAGGAACTTGGATTCCCCTATGCGATAGAAAACATCTTCAGCATCGGGAACCCGACGCTTTAACAGTTTCATTTTTTTTCTTTTTTTCTAGTGCAAGTGAAATTCTTTTTTTTATATTCTTCTCTTTGTTCATCTCTTCCACGCTCGTTTATTAGAAACCTTGTTTGACCCTGCGGGAAGCAATGAAGAAATCACTTGAATTTTGCCACGAAGAAAATGAATCCGTTCTTCGAACGAGTTTAACTCCGATTAAAATGAACGGATTGCAACGGGATGAGAAAATTCATGCTCCTTAAGAGGAAATCCATTCTGAGGTTGCACTCGAGACTTTTACCGAGGTTATATTCGACGAGTTATATATCATATCCAGGGTTCAAAGAGCTTCATGAAAGCTTGCATTATAGTACATATATTTAAAACGTACCGCAATCTCGTCGATTTTCTGCTTCCATTTTATCTGTCCGTTTTTTTTTTTTTTTACTCTCTTCGTTTTCCAGACGTTCTTATATATTTCAAGTCCGTTTCTAATATTGGAACGATATTCAATACTTATACCTATACGTATTATACGTACAATCTATTCAAGAGGATGTACTCTATATATATACAATATTAATTTACGATAATTCATCAGAATTACGTCATACTTTTTCAAGGGTCATTATTTATTATAAAATGTATACGCGATGGTTAAGTTCTCCGTTATCTTCTTCACCGTGAATTATCGTTTTCGAATAAACAAAGTCTCATTATATTTTAATTCGCGATATCGAGTCCGAAGATTTTCTCGAAATTTATTCATTTATTTAATTCTTCTTTCAAATAAATATCATATTCATTCCGATGATAAACTAGCCGCAGTCTCCGCAGATTCGTAAATTATACGTGTTAATTAATTTTTTTTTTACGTATATTTGTATTGCATAATATCTCTTGATGAGGTAATCGATTTCTTTTTCTTTTTTTTTTCTCTTCAAATCTCCCATGTTGGGTTATGCATTAAATCAATCACAGCTGCTGGCCACATAATTGCTAATAATAGCAAAATCGATCTACGCGCTATTTCCACGCTATATAATTCAAGCCCCCTTCACATTATACGAAGAAGAGATGATAACGAAAAAGGATCTGCAGCAGATCTTCGCATCTCTTGATAAATGATGCCTTTAATGGTCCTCGAAAAAAATATTTTTATCCAGTGGGATATACATATATGGATATGTATATGTATAAATATTCCGATATAGCCAAGAAAAGATGAAAAAAAAAAAAATATATCACTTCCAAGATACATCAGACTTCTATTACAGAGCAATTATTTATTCGAGAATCGAATTTCAATTCGGAATGAAAATGGACGTTTCAATTTCTTGCACCACGAGTGCCTTTTTTTTTCATGTCCTTGCAACCCTTCCAGTTGTTCTATTCTTATCATTGATTTTTAATTTTTTTTTTGATTCTTTTTTGGTTTTATAATTTTTAGGGTTCAAGCACGTATAAGGCGTCTATAGTAAATGACGAGGTTGAGTACAATTAGAAAAGTAACGATGACATAATAAGCATAATAATGAGGACGAAGGGGGTAAATCGCGAAAATGTTATACCGTCTAGTATATTCGCCTTATAATATTCAGCTCCCCAGATCGTCGTCGTCGCGTTACGTTACGTTGCGTTCGTGGCTTACCTACTCATATTGTTAGTTAATATCTGACACCTGAGAAAATCCCCACGTGGCAAACAAAGCGAGGTTTCTTCTGTTCTTTTTTCTTCGTTATCCTCAGTCTTCTTTCTCTTCATCTCGTTCGTCTCCCTCCCTTTGAAAAGTGGGACTTCTATAGTGACGGTATATACGTATAGCTGGTTTATAGGTGACACGAGTCAAGAATATAACCCCGATGGTTGAAGATGGCGGTTGCGAAAAGGGGGTGAAAGGGAGTTAAGCGCCCCTGTCGCTGTTATACATGGTTATATCGTCCTTGTCCTTCAGACACACGTTGATAATTATTCTCCTCGCGTATATCCTATCCTCCGCGCAACTAACGCGAGTGTCAATTTTCTTATTTTATTTACTTTTTTCCTCTCCTTCTCTCCTTTTTTTTTCCTATATATTATTTATTTCTTATTATACGATCCTTCTATCTTTCATTATAATTTTTCTTTTTTTTTTCTTCTATATTTAAATATAGTCTGCGTGGTAGTAGGATATATATTATACATTATATATTTTTCAACATATTTTTACCAAGCGTATGTGCAAAAAAAGAATAAACTAATAAATAAAGAAAATAAAAAAAATAAAGGAGGCACCATAAAGGAATGAAAAAGAAAAAAACATTTTTTCTCTTCTTTAGCCTTCCATATAATTTTAATATTGTATAAAAATCGTGACCATGCATACAATTTCGTATAGGTATAGGTAATGCAAAAGACTCTTACGGTTCAGCTTTTCGTTTTTTTTTTTTTTGTGAAAAATTTTTTCGGTTTTGATTCGTTCAATTTTGTATGCGCATATAGAGCGTATATTTAGTTCGGATATTAATAGTTGGCTGCAGTAGCTGATGAGGAGATAATTATTATCGCCAAATGACACGCGAACAACATACCCTATTATACGCGGATATTATAATCACGATCGATAAAATCATCGTGCGCATGATAGCGATGATATTAAAGGGTTTGAAATTTTCGATGGAATTATATTTTATTTCAAAAGCCGATTTCTGGCAAATAAAATTAAATTGGTATTCACGATCTCTAGGGGTTGACAGTCAACGACCCTACATACGTTATATGAGTACTGGTAAACTGCGAGCTTTGCCGTGAATAAAATATATATTAATACTCGCAATACGTCATTTTTATTACTATAGATATACGTATGTATGAAGTCAGATCGATCAACTGCTGCCATCGTAAATAGGAAAAGTAACTCCCGCATCGGGAACCCCTCTGATAATATGGATATTTGAAAACACGAAAAAAAACAGAAAAAAACTCTCCTATCATCAGATCTGTCATTTTATCAACCCCCTAATTATTTATTTATACACCCACGTCTACGTAAATAGTAGTGCCAACTGTGCTCGTAATATATGAAGTGGGTTGCAGGTTGGAAAACCTCCCCTTTTTGTCACTGCTATACGCGAATGTTATAAAATATTATGATATACATCTGTATAAAAGAAAAAAAAAAGGAAAAAATCGAGACATCCTTTGACGCGTACGTACGTACATCTATGCATGTAATACCTTATACCATGAACAAGTGCAGGGTCTATAGCAATTTGTTTTTCATCCCCTTTGTTGGTTGTTTTTTTTTTATTTCTTTTTTCTTCTCTTTCGTTGGAAACCTTTTCCTATTTGTTTGTTTTTTTTTTATTCAAACTCGTATCGGTTTTTCCTTTACAGTGCACGAGTTGATTATGCAATCCTTGCTCACGTGTGCGTTACCCTGTGGGGTTGAATGTGAGAATCGTCGAACTAATTGTGAGGAAAATTAATGTATATGAGATGAGTAACCGTACAGATACTGTAATGCGAGATAAATGTTTGAATGCAGAATTAGCAGGTGCGGATGTACGTGAAAAATATCCTTGGGACAAAATACATATCCTTCAATTTGTCCAAAGGATACCTATTTTGTCCGGAGAATATTTTGTCCGGTGAAAATTCGGCATCTGCACCAGAAAACATTTCTTTGGATATTCCGATATTTTTCTCAAGTTTATTTTTTTTCACCTTTTATTAATTTTTTTTTATCCGCGAACCCGTTCGCATATACTTACACATATGTATGTAGATAAGGAATAAAAAGGGGTGCGCATCAACGCATGTCTATTTTTCATTCGGGCTTAAAAAACCATTCTGGTTCCCCAGCGTGCAGTCGTCCGACTACGTCTACCTCCATTTCTCCCGAGGGGGTTAAATACTTGGCCAAAAATTTTAAGACACTTACGCGGTAGAGTTGACAGGGGTATTATCGTTACTTTTTACTCAACCACAACGACGAGGAGGAGATATAAAAAAAGGACGTATCTACAGGAAACTAGAAATACCAAAATGAAAAGCTTGAGGATATCGAAAGAATTATATGATCATTTCCTTCGATGAAAAAGCAGAGGAAAGAAAATTTCTACGAATATAAAAAACAGGTGTTGCGAAATAAATTAAATGAGAAAAAAAAAATCTTGTCCCACCCCTGCGAACCGGTTGCGGTGTAACGAAAAAGTTTTTTGGTTCTCATTTTTTTTTTACAATTTTAATTTTTCTATTCGGGCAAAAAAAAACAAATTTCGACCGAACGACTCGTGCGAAAATTTGTATCAGGATTACGTGTATCCCCGTCTTATGTATGTATATTGTATATATATGTTTACGCGGTATATATATACATATATAAACTAAGGGAAAACGTTATGTCATTAGAAGTCTGTGGCACGTGAGAAAGTGACAGAAATTGGTTGGTATCGTTAGGTTAACGTCAAAGGAGTCAATGAGAATTGAAGCTGAAAGGTGTAAGGGATGACGCGTCACCCGACGCACCCTCTGCGATGTATATATATAGATATACGGTGTACACATACATACGGGATAGTTGTTTACTTGAGAAATTAATCGTGAACCTCCAGCTGTGGATATAGGAAATTAAACTTTCTGACTGCGGGGGGAGAATTAGGTGCGAAACCAGATTATGTATACATATATGTACAATGTCAGGCGATAATCATTCGCTAAAACCTATGCTACCTTACCTCACTTCAAAGGTTATTGCACGTACACAAATTTCGTCTACATACATTTCTAATCAGACATTTTCTCGCGATATTCCCGTTACAAGGAATTTTCATAAATCTTATAACAATCTTCTTTATATATAAATTCATTACCTACTTTTGGAATTTTAGAAATTTTGGAATTATTATAAATTCAATTCGATGAAACAGGTATAAACCAAATTTTCAAATTTCTCTGTTGTCTGGTTCGGATTGACCGCCGGTGAGTTTTCAAACCCTGCACCGACATCATCGTCGGTTCTTATTTCTTACGCTTTTCTTTTCTTTCCTTTTTTTTTTCTGTTTCTCTTCAAACTGAGATTATGCGAAATGATAAAATATTCCTAGATCGCTAGAGGCGGTGGTAAATAATGAGCGTGAGGCGGGAACGGGAACTAAAGTCACCTCTCGGTATACTTATATATGCTCGCATAGACGACATTCGTAACGTCACTTTTACAATGGTTATGTACAACACAATTTCTACCTCCAATATATCTCTCATATGTACGTACATTGTATATAATATGTGCAAAGCACCTGGAGGTACTTTGTTTTTTCTTTGTTTTTCCTTTACAGGGAACTAAAATAACCGGGCTTGCAAGTCACGCACCACCACCTTATTATATTCTACATTATGGAACATGACGGTGTTTCTGCAGTCGCTACTAACTATAGGTATACAAATTTCTTACGACGTTTCCCCGTCACGGTAATACGTAACGTAACTTTGCGGTTGATTCGGAGGTGGAAGCTTGCGAATCGCTTCATAGGATCGAATAATTACTACCTACCTACTGCGCGCCACAGTATGAAGAGGGTGAGTTTTGAGCTGCTGCTGCTGCGGAATATTTCGTACCTTGAAGGAATTTCTCTACTACACATGGATTAATTTCTGCTTATACAGCGTTAACTTTGTACCCTTTATATAAACCGAAGGCGAATTGCTTTATTACCGTTCATGCATGGTGAAAACCATTTTCAGACCAACCAATCTCTCCTCAT
This sequence comes from Athalia cordata, assembly GCA_963932425.1. Lineage (NCBI taxonomy): Eukaryota > Metazoa > Arthropoda > Insecta > Hymenoptera > Athaliidae > Athalia > Athalia cordata. Next base: position 8,856,476 of record OZ010627.1, read on the forward strand.
CTCGTACTTTCAACGTACAGGCATGGATGCGGTTTGCTCTATAGTTCGTTGGCTCTTTCGAGATCGTAAGAGCAACTAATACGTACGTAGAATATCATTCGCCCGGATTATTCCCATGGAAAGAGCAAATCTCGAAACAAATTTTCGATATCATTGTCGTTGAAGAAAATATATATATACAGGGTGATTCACCACAAAGGTCCGATTCGGGAGGAGCTTCAATTGGCTGAGGCTCCACTTTCATTCATTCTTACTTGTTATTCTCAAAATTCCTGTTGCGAATCTGTATCCAATCGCTACATATATCATCAAAGTTCTAAGTATTTACAGAAATATATTTAACGAAGTTTATTTGGAATTGATATTAGATATATCCTGTAGGATTATTGAAAGGGAAAGGGGTTCGATATTTCTATTGGTGACAAAATTCTTTAGGACGTTATACAAATCTGTATAGAGATTTGCAAATTCGATGCGTGAGAGCGGAAGTATATGGCTGCTGTGGTTGTAAAAAATTGAGACGACGATATAGCTGAATGTATAATACGTATTATAAGAAACGTCGAATATTTTTGAGTCCTTGCGACTGAATTCTGAGTCTTATAAGCACATGATATATCTATATGGTTTTTCACTCTAGCTTGAAGAATATCATTCCGATGCAGCGCAAGATCTTCCACGCTATCAGCAACAGGCTGCTTCGACAACTTGTGAAATTTCCGGACCGCTGAATCTACAATTTTCATCCCTATAAATATGAATAAGGAAAAAACAGAGAGAGAGAGCGAGAGAAAGAGAGCGAGACAGAACACATATGATGTAAAAAGGAAGTAAGAAAAGTTAGGGAAGAATCATAAAATTCTGAAATTATTTACCGAAGCTGATAACTGTGCGAGTTTCGTTCAACTCCGATTAATAATAATTCACCCTCGAAGAGGCAGCTGCACGAGATATAATTTTCTTTGGGCTTAAGACCCGACGAATTAAGGGATGAGAATGTGGCGTGAGGAATGCGGGAACATTTTCCAGAAAGGGACAAGGTTTTGGAGTGTAGGAAATTTGAATACGTGCCTTCGGAACTCTTAGCGTTAAGGATTCTCTGGATTTTCTTCCCCTCCCCCCCTGTACCCGTCTTACCCCGGGGCTCGCGATCACCCTCGATTCTCCAGGGGGGGCCCCGGCGATGTCGATACTGTCAAAGCAAAAACTCCGCCATTGCAAAATAGACCAGACTCAAGTCGAGCTTTTCTACCCTCCAACCAGACACGTCAGAAACTGAAGGTACACCTCGCCTGTCACCGCAGAACGACTGTACGAATACGTCAGGGAAAAAAGTTACTGCAAAAAATTCTCTCTCTTTCTCTCTTTCTCTCTTTTTTTTTCTCTTTCACTCACTTCCATTCCAGAACGAAGATCCTGCACTGTCAGGGATGTTCTTCTGCCTGATAGGATAATTCTAACATCGTGACGTGTCTTTCAAATTTGTGACGCAGCCTCTTTTTTTCTTTTTTTGAAATGCGCTTCAAAATTACTTCTTTCTCTTTCATTCGGTCTTGTTATATCATGTATGAATTAGAGACGTGAGTAAAGATCTCGTGTCTCATGGACGGTTTAATTTGTTGGAAAAATTCTGAAGACCCTTTCGAACGTTTTTTTATTTGGCTCCTTTTTTTTCTGTCCAACTTCCTCGGTTTTAATTGATATAGAGGGACTCGCTAATACGATTTCTTGTACAGTACAGACATACTAACAGAATAAGTTACACGGTGAGCAACTCGTGGTGTAAAAGTATTTTCTCACCCTCGTATTACTGCGGCAGTAAAGCAGCGTATAGGTAGCGTCACGTACTGGGCAACCGTTTACGTTGCTCTAAAGTCTCTTTCGCTAAACCTTTTGAAGGCGACGCTCGTTAGCTGAAAGCGAAGTAGAGGGGGGGAAAAAAAAGGAATGAAGAAAAAAAGGTGGAAAAATAAAGTAACTGACAAAGGGGGTAGGCCATGAGCAACACCAACAGCAGCAAATGAAATGAGAGGGATGGGAGGAAAAGAGCTTGCGAACCCCGCGACGTTAACACCTGCAGGGAGATGTAGACGTACAGCTTTTGCGAAAGATTCGTTGTGCAAATTTGAATTAACTTATATGTATATACGCCAACGGAAGTGATAAATATTTGCTCTCTTAAAAGAACGTGTCCTTAGAAAAAGGGATGTTTTTTTTTAATTACTTAAGGAATAAGGAAAAGAGGGATAAGACTTACTCCCATCTGCCTATCGAAAGCCCGAACCTCCCTTGAAATCTTAATATTTAGTTTATACCGATTGAAAATTTAGAACAGAATTGCTTTATTTTTCCCTACAATGGCAGCGAAACGAAAATTTGTATATAATGGGTATATAGATATTTTTTCACTCAGACGTAGGTGTGTAGTCATTTTTTTTTTCAATGCTTCTTTTTTCACTTTATTTTAGATTATTTTAGCGCCCAAATCTTGGCGAGCTACCAAAATTGCTAAAATCTTAAAGCTCGGAGCTTCTGCTTACACCGGATTGGTCTTTACAAATTATACAAGCAAAGTGAAGATAGCATTATGTATATGCATGTATGTAGATTGCGTACATATGTTGACCGGAAGTAATCGATTGAGTAACAAACTATTAAAACCTCAACGACAGGACCGCAGAAATTTTTTAATGTTTCCGTTTTATAAATTCTAAATACATATAATGTATACTTGTACATTCATACAAATAATTATTTTTGTGTTAAATTGTTTTTTTGGTCCACAGTTTGTGTGCGATATTTTTTATTGCGTCTCAAGAATCGGTGAATACGTCATTGACAGCTGGGACGATTTTTTTCTTTTTTTTCTTCTAAAAGAGATTGATTTATTTCGATTGTTCTTCAATATTATAGCCGAAGTGATCCGGAACGGTAGGTCGTTAAGGTTTACGAAGTTTGATTTTTCGAAAAATAAAAGCAGAAATAAAAATGATTTATCTTATAAATTCACATTACATTACCCGCATGATCGTTGGTATTTTACAAATGATCGCGGTTAGCGCGGTGCCCATTTTTTATAGTCTCAAACAGTATCCCTGTCAGATAGGCGGAATTTCCACAAGGACTTTCAAAAAATGAACAAAAAGGAGATAAAATAAACTGGCAAAAAAAATAAACAGAGGAGAAGTTGTTCTTTTCTTTCATTTTGCTGGTTTTTCCCTTCTTCCGATCGTTCACATTTTGTTTTTTTTTCCAGAAAATTGAAATTGAGAAACAGAAGATGGTACTTATTTTCTGGCCTGCCGCACGTGCTCGCGATTTCCTCCGCAACTCGAATTCTCTCAAATTGTTATATCGCTTTGTTCCTAAACCGTAATTTCATTTCTCCAATATTTCCTCTACCTTCAGGGGTACAACCTGAGGAGTTTATATAGAGGGTGCGTTCTTCCAAACTCCAAATTCGGGAGGTGCTTTTATTTCTGATTCGACAATCCTCTCATTTTTCCCACGTTTCTTATTCAGTCAACCCGCGCGTAATTCGACCTTCTCTCGAGTTACAAATAAATGGACAAATTTCTATCTTCGTTTTTTTTCATTTCTTGTTCAATTCATCGAACAGGAGTACCGAAATATATAACAAATAAATAAATACACAAAAAATGAGCACACAAAATCGTTTATAAAGCAGAAAGAAAATCTGTACGCAAACGTATACGAGAGAAAAAACGGAAAAAAAAAGAAATCAAAATCAAAATTTACCCCAAGATTTCCGCATATAAAGTCCGGTACTTTTAATATTCCAGCGTTGTATAATAGGCGGCATTATGGGGAGTAACCGACGTTGATACACTCGCTTAATTAGAATTCGTAACATCTTAATACAAACGCCCGCGTGCGACTGCTGCGGCGCCTACTACCCCTCGTGGAATTTAAACATCTCTACGCGGAGTACATATGTATATGTATACGTTATATATACATGGGTATTTATATATGTAAATGTGAATTATGTTCATATGTGCCGCTCTGAAACCGGGACACGATAATAGCGAATGGTATGTCACAGAGGTATATACCTATACATATACCTCATTCCCGGGTTTAATACGATATCAAAATTTAATACGTCTTCGTATATACCTCATGTTGTTTTACACATACATATATAATACATTAAACGTGTTAAACCGAGCTGCAAAATACGCCGATGTGGAGGTCTCAAAGTTTCTTATTAAAAGCCCTGCAGTACTTGTCGACTTATCCGCGTCTAACTTATATCTTATAATATGGGAACAATTTATCCTTATAACAATCGCATATAGGTACCAATGTATCCGATAGTTTTTCCATTCATTTTTTTTCATTTTTTTTCCATCACATTTCAGATCGCTAAATTATTCTCCTACACATGGAGCATGGGACTTTTCCTCTGCAAAGCCGTCCACTACATGCAAAGCGTGTCGGCCATATGTTCCGTATTAACCCTAACAGCGATGTCCATCGAAAGGTAAGTCGAAAGTAAAAAAAAATTCCAAATCCAAAACTTTAAATTTCTCTCTCTATTTTATTTTCGAAAAAAAAAAAAGAAAGCGAACAATAAACTTTTCCTCGAATAGTATCTCGTATAGACGCGTATTATTTTTCAAGGGTATGAACCTCATACGGGTACGTAAGAAGAGTAGCCGAGCTTTACTCGTACGTTAGACTTTCTTCGTTTTTTTTTTTCCTTTTTTTCTTTTTTTCTCTTGTTTTTTTTTTTTTTTTACCGAGATAAGAGTTGTGCAGAAGTGAAGTTGTGTTCGTCGGGGGCTTAGGTGCCCCTTTCTAGTTGATATTTACGATAATACTTGCTGAAATAGGGGTAGGTGTATACCTAACCCGAAGGCGAGAAGGAAAGGTAGAACTTTTTTGGAGCTGCTTTTCTTTTTTGGTTTCTTTCATTTTTTTTTTTCAGTAAAATAGAATGAAAGAAACTGCACGTACGCAGCGTTATACAGAATTATATACATAAACTTCCTTCCTCCGTTTTTTTTTTTTTTCATTTTTCTATCTATCAAATATATGTTCTTTACACAACTACCATATTCTCACCATAAACAATAACACCATATGCGCGTATGACTGTGAAGATATAGAAAAAAAATAAGTGGGTTTTCTAAATCTTGAAACTTTACTGCAATCTATATTGCGATCGATCAATAATTTCCTTTTTTTCTTTTTGTTTTTTGATAGAAAAGAAAAATGTGAAAAAAAAATTACATTCAACGAAATCATCATGTAATAAAAAAGTTAGATGACTGTAGAACTATATATATGAGACGATTTCAGGAAGGCGAGTTCTATTCTCTATATTCTCTTTCTCTCTTCTTTTTTTTTCTTCTTTCATTCTTAGCTGGTTTTTTAGAATTTTTTTCGTCCAATTTTTTTCATGTACTACTTTACTTCCCGTCTCTTCTTCGGTCCTAGCAGAAGATTTCCGAGCTCGTCGCGTATAATCGTCGGTCTTTCTTATGTACTTATATATACTATATACTTCATACAGCGTATCCTCCTCTTCACCCTTTAGAAAATATTATATACTCTCAACTCGTTCCGCAACTGTTCTACACATACATTTACTACCATCTTTAATTCTACTTATGTATATACTTATACTTTTCTTCTCGCAGTTTAAACCATCTTGTTTGTACGATTACGTTAAAAGCTCCCCTACATATATATACGGGTTATAAAACCTCCTGCAACTACCCTGGAAAAAGTTCTTGCGGTTTTTTATGTTACGGTATATAGTTTAAAAAGTATAACCACGTAGATATAAGTATATTTTATTCTTCTCTACTATATTTCTCTTCTACTTTTTTTTTTTGTTCTTTTTTTTTTTTTTTTCTAACATTTTTCAGATACTACGCCATCGTACACCCCATGAGGGCTCAATACACCTGCACCATAAGTCAGGCTAGAAGAATCGTCATAATGACTTGGATAACTTCGTTCCTGTTGGCCATACCGATTATATTCACTCAGGTAAATGACGTCTTCGTCTTTTCTCCCCCATTTGTCTTTTTTTTTTCTTTCCGTTTAGTTTTTCTATCGATAAAATACCTACAATGAAAAATCTATTCCAATCATTGGTTCGTTGTCCATTTATTTCATTTTATTTTATTTTATTTATTTATTTTTGGTTTTTGGTTTTCTTTTTCAGAGACACAAAGTCGTGGGTAGAAAATATCTGGCTTATTGGTGCATACGTGATTACGAGGCAGGAACATTATGGCGTCTTCACGAACTTTACATGTTCCTTTTGGTACTCGTTGTTCCTCTTATCGTTATGGCGTTTTGCTACACGGCAATATGTTGGGAAATATGGAGGGTGATGAAGAGAAGATATCACATGACTTCTCGTCACGCGTAAGTGAATCCTCTGATAAATATAAATATCATGAATACCTACCTAACCTTACCCTAACCATGTACGCTTACATTTGGATTTTTCCTTTTTTTCTTTTTGTGTAACAAAAAAAACAAAAAGCTAAAAAGAAACGTAATTCGGAGAATAATGACCTACGATATTTTGTCACGCCAGTGCAGGCGACCTAACGACCTTATAATGTAGATGTACAGGTACGGTGTGGCAATTTTTGGGTAGAAATTTCATACAAGTATTATCGACTTTCTTCTTCTTATTTTTCCTTTTTTTTTTTTCCTTTTCACCTTTTACAAACTATTATGTTATTTTCTATACACTCTATCGTTCTGAATCGAAAATTATTATCGGCTAGACGCGTCGTGTCGCGTCGAGAAAAGGGTGAAAAGGGAAAAGGAAAAAAGAAAGAAAAAAAAATGATTGAATCCAAATTATTCGTATTCTCAACACCCCAGCAAGTCTTGGCTGAATTGAGGTAATTCGAGGCCTAAAATTTACTCAATCAGTTGATGAAATTACCTGTCAAATAAAGAAATCGTTACACGTCGCGAGGTTTCGATTTTCAAGAAAAAAAGACAAAAAAAAAAAAATGCACGGTTTGAACGTTCGTATTTTATATTTTATTTGTCAAACATAGCAGGGAAATATTTTGTATGCCATGAGGGTTTGATGGACATATATACATATGTACGTACGCATATATATTTGTATGAGGTGTATCGCCATAAAGATTGAAATTTTTTTTCTCCCAGCCATTAATTGAGGTGTGTAAAAATTAACTGAGATGAAAGAAAAAAATATATACTGCAGTTATACCTATATACATATATATATTTATGTAAGAATATGGAGAGAGAAAAGAGATTTAAGAAAATAAGAAGAAAAACGAAAAGGAAACTGAGAAAAAAAAAAGAAGGATTTCAAAAAAATGTTATTAGACCGCTCGCGGGATGCAAATTTGAGAAGTGGAGAATTCCTGAGCCGCGTGATGCGGAGATTGCGGAGTATACCTATGTATAGGTATGAGGTACTACTTTTCCAGGAGAGTTGGGGAAAGAAAAAAGGAGAAAAAGAAGGAAAAGTGGGATTCCATCAGGCATGGACTCGTCCCTGGAGAGCCCACTTCCTCCCCTAATACAAATTCCTCCCTTGGGAGGGCTCTCTCTCTACTTGCCCGAAGGATTTCTTCTGATGCCCAAGTCCAATTACCCCCGTGAGCGCAGCTTTCTCTCCTCTTTCTCCTCACTCTCCTCTCTTTTTGATTCAAGCGGGCCGATTTCTTCACCGCCTGACCTTCCAACTCCTTCAAATTGTACCGAATAACCGGGTTGACACACCGGTCCTTTGAATTTCGGAAAAAAAATTGAAAAAAAAACGAGAAAAAAAAGAAACAAAGAAAAAACAACCCCCTTCAGGGCAGGCGACTTGCTTTCCATTTTTCTCTGATCGTCGCGGCGTAGCTTATATTATTATTATTATTATTATTATACTCGATATACTATCATATTATCAACCTCTCGAGGGTTGAACTTGTTTTCTGTATTTCTTTTTCTTTTTTTTTTCTTCACAAACCCCCGCCGCGTCTCACAAAGTTTTGATGAGATGTATATATATGTATATTTATACATCTTCTTGATTCGACGCTCAGTACGTATACTATAGTTAAATTTCTATTCACAAAAAATGTTTTCATTATTTACCAACGTTAAAATCGTCGGTTGCATCATTAACAAACATTTCCCGGTCGCCGCAGGAGTTTGTTTTCTTGTTAAATTCTTTATTTTTTATGACATTTTTTTTTTTTTTCTTCTTCTCTTACAACGTACAAAGAACGTTATCGATACACGATGAGTTGTTCGTTCGCGTTGTCAATTTTTATAATTGCCTGGCTCCGTATAATAAATTACTTTTTTTTTATTAATTAATTTATATTTATTTTGTCTAATTACAATAATTTTGAATTCCTTTTTCCGACGAAATTATGTCTCGATGTGAAAATGTCTCTCTCAAATTCATATGAAATTCTTTTTTCTTTCGTTTTTTTTCTTCAATAAAATAAAATGAATTAGAATAAACAAGAATAAATCTGGTGGATTGAAAAGTCGAATGAGGAAATGAAAAAAAAAAAGGAGAGAAAAAGAGCGGGATGTTCGATGTTGAAGAAAATTGGAATAGCTCGTCGTTCGTTGGCACGTGACTCGGATAATAGATTAAAAAATTCTGAAGCTCCGATCAGGTGCAGGTTCTCTTTATAATACCTACTACCGTGGTACTATCGGTTCATCGTTGATCTCTGAAGTATATAACATACACATATGTATGTATACAGGTATATAATATATATCTAACGTGTGTATTCCGTGTAAAAAAGAATAATGTTGAAAAAAAATCTAAATGAGTTAGACGACGACGACAACAGGTTAATGTGAAAGGAAAATTTATCTCGCAGTTTGAATCCCACCAACAATACGGGGACGGAATGTATTCCGATGACCGACCAACACGGTAGCACAAGAAACGGAAGAAGAGGACGTCGTGACGATGGTAGAACCGAAGAAGAATCCCGCACGATGAAACAGGTATCGGAATTTCCAAATTCTGCACCGTACGTTTTTCCTACTTTTTTTTTTCTCGCTCTTCTCACGATCCCAGATATATATACATTTTTTAAAGCCGAGTGTTAGTTCAACGGAAAGGTGGTGCTGAAAACAAGAATGAGAAGAAAAAAAAGAGCATCGCCGTTCGCGTGCCAGAAACGATAAAAATCCCAGCTGCTTCTCTATTCCCTTATATCTTCCTTTTCCCCTATACTTTTCTCTTAAATATACATTTTTATCCCGTGAGATATTTGGCATCTGTCTGTTATGTAGAATAAGGCATGAACCCTATCTCTCTCTCTCTCTCTCTCTCTCTCTCTTTTTCTCTCTTTGATTCGAATATATCTGCACAAAGCTATCATTTATTTATTTCTATTTCCTTTTTTTTTCCCCTGTTTTTTTTTTCGTTTGACCTTCTCACACCCACTTCGTATATTTTTCTACTCGAATCTCATCCTTTGTAACCTGCAGCCATGTGAACTTGTAGTGTATACTGTAATACAGGTGAACGCATCACTTTTTGAGAAAAAAAAAAAAGAAAAGAAATTAAAATAGGTAATAAAAAATCGGAATCTCGGTATTGCTACAGATGACTATTATATTTCGTTTTGTTCCTTTTATTAATCTACTCAAATATTTATAATTGAATTTCTTAGATTTTGTCTTTGAAAAATATCAACGCGTAGTTTTACAACTGCAGCGTACATTTATATATGTGGAAAACTATTCTTATATGCATATAATTTTTTATTTACGAAAGACAAATGAAATTTCACGTGCACATCGCATGTATGTGCAGTAGTACGGGTGTGTATAAGTAGATATGCTTTTGCAGTGAGATAAAATTGCAGGTGGATAGAGAAAAGAGAGAGCGAGTGGAATTACAAACTCTTCATCATCTTGTATGGCTGACTAGGGTCTTCGTATAACTTCGTCGGTTGCCTTTACGCTGTTGGGTCGAAGCTCAAATTTCAACACCCTTTACTATCCAGTTTATCCTTAAGCTTGCATAGGTTAACGAGCAAGGGTAGTAGTTCACTTCCTAGTTTCTATATACCTGCATCAGATTCTGCAACGAGAGATTATCCCGCTTGCACATACATATATAATATTATACATACTCGAGCTGTAATCTATCAGTCTTATACACATAGTTATAAATGATAACCACTTTTGAATATAATACAGCTCGAAAGTTTGAACGATTCTTTTCAACACTAAAGGGAAAAAAATGAACTCGATTTTTAGGTTTTTCAAATGTGCAGACGAATATTTGACCTTTATCTACTGAATATGATCGATATAATAATGATGTGGTAATTGGTATAACTTTTATTTCATGTTCATGTACAGGTTGTTAAAATGCTGGTTGCGGTTGTGGTTCTTTTCGTGATATGTTGGGGCCCGATGTTGACCGACAACGTATTAACGGCGTACGGAATTTTGGCCCGCGTTAAATCTGGATCTTCGAAACACGCCAACGTAGTTTTTCAACTAATGGCTTACTTCAACAGGTTGGTACCCTATAACGAAAAAAACAAATTTTTATACAAACCTAATTTTAAAGATAATTAATCAGTCAATACGTGAAATCTAGAAATTCGCATTTTATGTTATCTGCACCCTCGTTGAAATATTTTAGAACAAAAAAAAAACAAAAAGGGAGGAAGGAATTTTTTCACGGGGCGTTATACATAATCCGATAACCTAAACCATCAGAATCTCGATCGCATTATCATTCCTTGGGTGGTTCGTTATTGGAAAACTTTTTTGAGGTTCGTAACTAGGTATACTATACATACATGTGTGGGTATTAGGTATTCGAAAATTTACGCCCGCTAACCCTTACTCGCATTTCTTGCTAGCCTGATCGTATATTATATAGATTTATGTAATAATGAGGATATGAAACCACCATATGCCCGCAGAGGTAGGAGGATATCATATGCAAATCGAAATCTATAAAGCGATTTCAAATACGTATATATATACATGAATATACATAGAGCTGCGTGTATGTATATATAGCAATTTACACATCACGCAACGCGAGGTTTACAACGCCGTTATTTGAACGTGGGCGATAGGTTAAATCCACATAATTTTATACCATGTAGCGTAAAATCAGAATTCCTGGTATATATACCACCTACATCATCCTCAAGTATATATATACCATATGTATTATTATATAGATGAAATCGTTTAGTAAATGCAGAAGCTGAAGGTACGTTGCCCCGGAGGCAAACGTATTTACAAACATATGTAGAAATGATGTATCAACTTATCTAGTACGTTATATAGCCGTACATTATATACACATGCACATACATATCTAGCTGCTATATGCCGTCGGTTACTCGCTATGTATTTACACATGCAAATTCGAATCTCAAAATCTCTTCGCTTGAGCTGCTACACTATACGTATACGTACATAAATCTCGAGATAAAAAAAAATATATTTACACATATGTATGTATACGTGTACATAGATTCGATTTTATTAAATTCTGTATAAAGCCTTCCACAGACGACTAATATTTGATTAGGAAATTTCCAAACTCAAGCAAATTACAGTAGTGTATATACAGAAAATTATAGAGAGAAGTTGGCGCTTATACGGACTGGAAAGTACTTGAAAAAGAACAAGAAACTATTTGATTACGAATCCCTTTTTCGTACGGATCTGAAAAGAAATTGAATCCTGCTGATCACTTTCTTTTTTTTTATATTTCTGCAAGTAATCCGATAAAAGAATAACTATGAATCAGATTTTGGTTTCTGGACACTTTCGAATTTTTCGCTCGCGACAAAAAGTTAGATATCTCTGACAAAAAAAATGATAAATGAACGAACAAAAAAGCGTCTCGAAGAAGAAGAATCCAGCTTGGTTTTGGGTTTTGTTAACTACTTTTACGATTTTTTTTTTTGGCATAGATATTTGACTTTTTGTCGCGAGCGAAAAATTCGGAAGTGCAGTCCTTGAACTTATGGCCGATACTGTGAATGTAACGAAAAGGATTAAACTGCTTTTTACAAAACGACTTTCTCCACCGGACTTTACATTAAATATACACCCATTGTATGTACACCATAAATCATAGTACATACGTAGAGATGGATAAAAATCTTTGGGGTAACGAGAAGAAGTACATCATTCACCTCGTTATTTCCACATCGACGAACACGACTGACTAGAAAAAGTAGAACTGGTCAGAATTGTTTCTTTATTCTAAACGGAAAAAAAAAAAAATCAAAAAACACACATGGGCCGTGATGTAATATTTCCAAAACCATGTCCAAGCGTTTCTATACTTGATATACCTATTTTTGTCTTATGTTTAAAATTTCTCTCCTCACATATTTTTATTTCTAATGTATTATACCCGGTCTCTCGTAATTTTCAAATACTAATTTATGTACATGTTCTTAAGTAGAATTTTTCCGTCTATTTTCAGCTGCATAAATCCCATCGTCTACGGATTCATGTCGAAGCACTTCCGCGAGAGTTTTCTGTCGGCGGCATGTGGAAGTTGGTGGTGTTGCTGCCCTAGAAGAAACTATCGTTCTTCGGGTCGCGTCAAGCGACACCCCAGTTTGAGCCAGACGAGGACGACGAGTGTTCGGTCAGTAAAATCGAACCCTCTACAGCCCGAGGAAGAAAAAAAGCGGAAAAATTGAAGGAGAACAAAAAAAAAAAAAAAAGAAAAAAAAAGGAAATAAAAATAATAGAACAATCGAAAGCGTGCAACTATAGAGAGGTTCGATTGAACTCGACCATGCATGAACTCGAAAAGCACAAGAGGTTATCCGTCCTTCGGTCCGTCCGTGCCACTACCCTTAGCGTCACGTCGCGTCGTCGTATTCCCTATATACTTAGCTACATTATTGTTACGATTTAGCTGCCTATAAACCGCAGAAAAATAAAGCAGGAGCTTTTGAAAGCAGATACCCTGGAAACAACGCTCCAAGTATTCACGAGGTTTCATATTTTACTCCAAAACTGTGTAGATTAAAAACAAACTAAACACACACACACAAAAAGTAAAGGAAAAGAAAGAAGATAGTTATGAATTGTTTTCGCGTAAATTAGAGAAAACATAAAAAAATTATTCGTTCATTTCTCTATATGGATTCCATCCATAAATCGCGATTTTATTTTATTCGTTTTTTTTTTTTTTTTTTGTTTTTCTTGCCGCAGAGCGCGTGAAAAAATTAGTTCGCCAAATATATTCCGAGCGTAGTTCGCCGTTCGCCGTATCTCGAAGTAAAATTTATTCCGGTACTTTTAATGAACGTTGATTGAATAACTTCTTATTCCCGGGCAACAAAGAGAAACGAACACGAATATATTCAAGGGTACCATATGTATACGTATACCACATATACATAGAATAACTACGAAGTGCGCCTTGCAGCAGGAACCAATTTTAATTTCAATTTATTCATTGAATTCGTTTCTCGAATTTACGCCACGCCTGCACGCCCTTCCTTATACTCCATTTAAGTATTTCTTCCCATCAACCATAATTGGGTTATGAGAAAAAAAAAAAAAATTGGCGTAAACTTTCTCTGGAGTTTTTTTTGATTCCTGATAACCGTCCGAGAGATTGAGAAAAACGGATGCTTATAAGATATCGCGTAACGTGGTTCCTTTTTTTTTTTCTTCAGTTTATTTTTCCTTTTTTCTCTTTGAACGGTGGAAAATTCTTAACGTACGACAGATTGCGTTATGTAACCTGCACCGTTTGGAAAATTCAACAGCATACCCGAAATATATGAGTAAAAATTTACCGAATTGAAAAAAAAAAAACGGTTAGTGTAGAAGGTAATAATGATCAATAAGTATTCCAAAATTCGACTGCCTAAAAATTGACAGTGATTAAAGTAGTAGTAGAAAAAAAAAAAAAAAAACGACGAGATATTCCTTTCGTCGGATCGACAATTTTCGTCGCCATTGTTTCCTCGGGTTACATTATTCATTGTTGAAATGTCGAGATTATGAAAAATTCAGATTTGTAATATTTTCGTGATCGTACAGAAAGAAAAAAATTCATCGAATTTACGAACACATGGGCATCACAAATGAGCTTCATTCTTACGGTTTTCAGGAAAAAACAAATGTATATCAGGATTCATCCACTCGTCCCGCTTTTGTTCCCGATTTCAGACGAACCGTAATTTTTTTTTTTTTTTTTCCTTTTGTTTCTCCTCTTTTCTCTTCTTCTTTTTTCTTTCTCGACGTCCCATAAATTGATTTTTCCTACCCGTATTTTGATTCTCTCAAAAGATTCTTCTTCCACAAGTTATACATATCTGCAGATACTTTCTTTTCCTCTTCTTTTCTTTTATTCTTTTCAACTTTTTTTTTTTTTATGTTACCAATTGGTAGTTTCGTGTGTCGATCGCATACGCGATAGCTATACCTATGTATTAAAATCGATGAATACTTAGGCACATATTTATTGATTTATTATTATTGATTTATTTATTTTTATTTTTATTTTACGAATTATTCTGTATATGTATACGCAGGTGGCGTCAACTTTCGCTGAGCATGATGTTTCCTTTGACGAACACCGTAAAATCTACTCGTACAGTTGTGGTATAGAGTAGCCAACCACTGCCCCCCTACACTCTACTATGATGTGCGTAGAAACAATCAATCTGAAAAATTCAATTAGAATTATAGGTGAAAAAAAACAGCAAATTAAATGAACAAATCTATGTGTTATATCCACACGTATCATTCTATTTGTGTACCTATATCTCCTATGTGCTTGGGCAATGAATAACGCTTTATTGCTTCAATTAATTTAATAATTCAAGATTAATTATATGAGTTTAATTGGTGGCTGATCAAAGTATAGTCGCTCCGCATCGCGATTCTCGCTAATTTTATTATGTTTTTTTTTTTCAAATCTGATTTCCGACTCCCACTTACTTTATCATTCGGTTTTATATGTTTTCTCACTCCTTTCGTCTTCGCCCCCATATCTTTTTAATATTTCTCCCCCGTTCCTTTCATTCGCCATTAATCATCGAGATTCATATAAATAGGCTAGCGAACGTTGAAAATAAATAAATTAATTAATCAATTAATCAAATCGATCGATTAATTGAATCATTAATGAATAAATGAAAGTGAAAGGTGGGGTGAAAAATGAATCGATGAAAACGAAAATCGCACACGTGGTATGTTCCCATGAATCAGTTATTATTTGTTCACGTTATCGCTTTTATTTATTTTACTTTCTTCTCTCCTTCCGTTTCACCATTTTTTATCGCAGTTATTTATTTATTTGCTTTGCTGTATCTTCTTTTTTCTTTTTTTAATATATTCCGTTTTTGCTGAAAAACGTGGTGCGGTGTGCGCGGACATGCGCGTATGTGTAACAAATATAGATACGCGTTTGCTAAGCGAAGTGTGAGATTTTAAGGTTTCAACCCCGTAACGAAGACCGATTGTCCAGCTCGTCTGGACGTGAATGTAATATTCGAAATAATTATCCCTCGACGTGAACGTCCGCGGTGTTCGTCGCTACTGCAGATTCGCATAGCAATGGTATACATACCTATTGATTGTACATTGAAACAGATACATATGTATATGCACATATGTAATACATAGTCATGTATTATATAACCTATGTGTAAGGTTAACAGCTGCGCGAAACGGACCACGAAACAAACATCCATATATGCCAACCCCCTAGTATATTTGCTATGAATTTCCTGTACCTACGTGTCGGTACGTGTGCCCCAAAATTACTCAGCACACCTCTACGGCAGATGTTTCAATCACCAAAAAAAAAAAAAACAGAAAGAGAAATTGAAAAAGCTTCGCATTAAATTGACAATTCTCAATTCAACTCTCGCACAATCGGGTTTCATTAGACCTATACAATTAAAATAGAAAAATCGTCGCAGCTGATAGCTGGTTATTTTATACTCGGAGTATAGTTTTTATTCTATGATCATTTTTTTTTTTTTTTTACTTTCACACATTTTTGCCCCCCTTATTTTTATTGTCAAATCATACGAGATTGTTAAATATTTGAACGAGCGATAACGAATTAGGTGCTTTTACGATATGCGACATGTCATAACGACATAGTATTTTTCCTTTTGTTTTTCTCGTGGATAAGGAGGATGAAAAAAATCTCACAATAAAAAAGAACGAAATGCAACCGCGGAGAGAATTTTGTTTACAATTACTTTGCGCAGTACCTATATATTATTTCTATAGTATATGTACCGCGTATACATGAGTAGCGTATAAAGTTACGGATATGACGTTATCGTATACATTTGATACGTTTATACGTGAAATAGAAAAGTGAAATAGAAAGAAAATATAACCAAGCATATTACATAGGTATATAGAAAATAGATAGTATACGGTGAATAATGCGGATTCTTTATTTGAAAAAAAGAAATACATACTATACCCTAAATATGTACTTTATTCCGTATATAATCCGTGCTAATTTATCTTTGAACCTCGCAAAAATCATACAGCTTTTTAAGCCAATTAATTTTCCTCGCCAGAGTAATTATACATATATATTAATATAATATAATATAATTTTGTAAACTCTCGGGAGCAATTGCAGAGGCAACCGAGCTAGAGGGGATTGTAACGCTGAATCATCCCACACAATCACACCACCTTCTTCTTCTTTGATTTCACATCGGGGTGAACGGAGGGGGAAATTAATTAATTAATTAATTGGGATTTATAAACTTTTTCAAACTTTTCATTCTCCTTCCACTAGTCCGACCATCAACGTAATAATTTATTGTTAATTTTTACCATTTTCAGGTGGACCTGATTCTACCTCAACCCTTGGAATCGCTACCGCGACGAGGGAAATATAAATAATAATTTATAATTATAAATATAGAAAATATGTGTATATGTATTTTATTTATTTATCAATGAATAGAATAGTTTTTGTTATAATTGTTATTAATATCATAATTGCGTTTTGCTGTGAATTGTTCTTTTTTTTAATTCTTTTTCTTTCTCTTTTGTAATAGAATAAGAACATAGAGTTTATTAATTTTATATTCTTCGTCTTCGTGATTGATTTTTTTTTTCTGGTTGATGCGTATGGATCGATCAGACCTTGTTCGTTTTCGAAGGGACGTCGGCCTCCCCGTTTCTTCGCACGCCGAGTTTCTCGTAACAGAAGCTGATTGAAACGTTCAATTTAACGTCGGACAATCCGTCGCTATAGATGGACATACATATATAGGTACTACATTTATATATATATACTTGGAAGGCTTTTCACGATCGGGATGAAAATTAGAAAAAATAGTTTCACCCCGTGAAACGAAAAAAGTGTTGCAGAAAAACCGACGGAAAATCGATTTTTGTTCAACTAAACTTGACGGTTGAAAAATAGCCGTGAAAGTGGCTGCTACTGCCAATGCTGTTGCTATTCACTTTTCTTTCTTTTTTTTTGTTCCTCGTTTCACGCGACCGTATGTACGAATAATGAAAGGTAAAAATGAGAAAAAAAAATTTAATTTAGAATCGTGTCGCGGAACGAGATGACATCGAGTGAATTTGAAGAGTGTTGTGTAAATTGAACATGTGTTTTTTTTTTTTTGGTTTAAACTATAATTAGAATGTAAATAATGTAAATTATGATAATTATTTGAGCCGTGCAGGGGAAAACGTGTTGAAGTTGTTGAAATAAATTGTCTCGTTCACCTTTGATCTATCGCTACAATTTGGGGCGTAGCGAATTTCTCTGGTGAATGTTAAATTTGATGAGGGGTTCGCGTGCGGTGAAACTGATTTTTTTTTTCTTTTTTTTTTTCTTTCTCCATTTTCGGTATTTTCTGTTTCAATTTTAATCAGAAATATTTGATTGCAGCTGTATAAATGTCGAAAATAAAAAAAAAGAATAATTATTTTCACTTAGGAATAAATTTAACTAACAATAAATGAAAAAGTTCTACATGATAATCGATAGGATCGATGTATATATTTAAGTGACCTATATCGTAATTATCATTTTAAGTAATTGATGTACAATTATTATACACAAATGTTATACGTACTATACATACCTATACGCACTAAAACTATTAAATAATTAATTGTGATGTGATGAGAATTGTACGATTGTCAGATACATCGGTTATGTAATTATGATGTTTATGTTTATCGACGATATTATGTAAGATGTGATGTAATTGATGTTAATCATAATGACGGACAGCTAGAATCTAATTAATTATGGATGAATGTATATAGATTATATTAATATAAGAAGCTTGCGATTCGCACAATAATTTTTTAAATTTGTTCAATTATTTTTCTATCCTCAATCTGAACGAAGTTCTTTTTTTTTCTGCAGAAACGTCGATAGAACGATCAGAAAATCGCACCCTTCTTTGAACACCGAATTCATGATGAAAACTACCTAGGGGTTGCGAGTGTCAGTAAGGGATGAAGAGTCTGATGATGCAATAGTTCATGAGGTATCCGATAGACGGCGCTACAATTCGCGCCCCCATAAATTGTCGAATATTTTGATTTCCTGATTATTTTTGATCCTCTATTGAAAAACTGATGTTCACTCGGACTACTTATTTTTGATTTCTTAATTCCTTCGGATTTTTTTCTTTGAAGCGACTAATTTCAGACGACTCGTACGTGATAGCAAACGTAAATTCGAGGTTTCATATAACTAGGCGCTGGAAAAAATTCATTAAAAATGTGAAAAAAAATTCGGATTCATGATGATTAAGTTGTATTCCGATTGATTTTTATATCAAAAACAAAAATCTGATGACTGCATTCGGCTGAAACCTGAACTCGTTAAAATATCTTATTCTCTTGCAATAGCTTCAGGATATCCGACGTTCAATGAAACCGACACCCCAATGCAGTCACCGAATACCTGTATAGCTAGTGATTATTGGAAATAATTAAGTCATCAGGTTTTTATGTATAATACTTATCAAAATAGTTAGAATGATATTGGAAAATTGGTTTTGACTTCGCGGAGTACTAAATTTGCAATAACTCGATCGATTTTGTAAACGAATTGATTTGGCTTGCAGATTCCGATTCCTGAGATTGAAATACATAGGAATAGCATAGAAAACTCTTATGTATGTAGAAACGTAGATTTCTTTTCCAGATTTTGAGAAAAAACTAAGGCTATAGGCTTGGTATTTTTTGGGGGCAAGAATCGAAATATTTGCAAAATCAATTGGAGAACGTTGCCTCTACGGATTTTTGCGAAACGGATACGAACACGCCGGTCGAATAATTCTAGGATCAAATCCCATCGAGATATCATTGATTCTTCTCTTTTTAGATCGATGAATCGGCTATAACTCGATCAATTTCATAGATACAGTGATTGACTTACGTTCTTTATTGACTACTTGATATTATTCAGACCCTGTGAGTGCTCGATCGTATGCAGGTGATGTTATGCTTACTAGGATTTATTTCAGAATTTTTCCCATTATTTCCGATTAAGCCCCGCCAGCCGAGCCCCTGCGGCGCCTGACTCCCTGCAACCTCGCGATACACCCCCGTCGTCGCTGTCAGATTGCCTGGATTAGGCGGCCGATAAAGTACGCGATCGCCCACTTTTGGCGCCCAAGATCCAAATACATAGGAGATACGAAGACTACAGTCTATGGTGTTTTCTCGACCAAAATTTATTTTGATTCGCTGCAAAAATGTACGAAGACTATAGTCTTTGGTGTTTTTTCGCTCAGAATTCGTGCAAAATCGCTATGAAAATGTACAAAGACTACAGTCTTTGGTGTTTTTTCGCTCAGATTTCGTGCAAAATCGCTGTAAAAATGTACAAAGACTATAGTCTTTGGTGGTTTTCGCTCAGATTTTAGGCAAAATCGCTATAGAAATGTACAAAGACTATGGTCTTTGGTGTTTTTTCGCTCAGAATTCGTGCAAAATCGCTATAAAAATGTACAAAGACTATAGTCTTTGGTGCTTTTCGCTCAGATTTTAGGCGAAATCGCTGTAAAAATGTACAAAGACTATAGTCTTCAGTGTTTTTTCGCTCAGATTTCAGGCAAAATCACTATAAAAACGTATAAAAGCTATAGTGGCTTGGTGTTTTTTTCGGGTAAAAGTCGAAGTATTTGCGATTTCAATCGCACGATGCTTGTCCCACCTATTTTCGCGCAAGAAACACGAATACGTCGATTGAAGAATTCCATATATCAAATTCCATCGAGATATCCTTGACTGTTCACTTTTCAGATCGATAAATTGGCGATAACTTGATCAATTTAATAGGTAATTCAATTTGGTTTGCAGATTCGGATTCCTGAGGTCAAAATACATAAGAATAGCATCAGAAACTCTTTAAAAAAAAATGTAGATCTCCCTTCCAGATTTTGAGAAAATAGTAAGGCTATAGGCTTACTGTTTTTTTGGGGTAAAAATCGAAGTATTTGCAAAATCAATTGCAGGACGCTCATCCTACGTATTTTTGCGCAGGGAACACGAATGCGTCGATGAAATTAATCTAGAATCAAATCCCATCGAGATATCCTTGATTTATCACTTTTCAGATCGATAAATTGGCGATAACTCGATCAATTTAATAGGCAATTCAATTTGGCTTGCAGATTCGGATTCCTGAGGTCAAAATACATAAGAATAGCATAGAAAACCCCTTGAAAAAAATTGTAGACTTCTCTTCCAGATTTTGAGAAAACACTAAGGCTATAGGCTTACTGTTTTTTTGGGGTGAAAATCGAAATATTTAGGAAATCAATTGCACTATGCTTATCCTACGTATTTTTGCGCAGGGAACACGAATACGTCGATGAAATTAATCTAGAATCAAATCCCATCGAGATATCCTTGATTTATCACTTTTCAGATCGATAAATTGGCGATAACTTGATCAATTTAATAGGCAATTCAATTTGGCTTGCAGATTCGGATTCCTGAGGTCAAAATACATAGGAATAGCATCAGAAACTCTTTAAAAAAAAATGTAGATCTCCCTTCCAGATTTTGAGAAAATAGTAAGGCTATAGGCTTACTGTTTTTTTGGGGTAAAAATCGAAGTATTTGCAAAATCAATTGCAGGACGCTCATCCTACGTATTTTTGCGCAGGGAACACGAATGCGTCGATGAAATTAATCTAGAATCAAATCCCATCGAGATATCCTTGATTTATCACTTTTCAGATCGATAAATTGGCGATAACTTGATCAATTTAATAGGCAATTCAATTTGGCTTGCAGATTCGGATTCCTGAGGTCAAAATACATAAGAATAGCATCAGAAACTCTTTAAAAAAAAATGTAGATCTCCCTTCCAGATTTTGAGAAAATAGTAAGGCTATAGGCTTACTGTTTTTTTGGGGTAAAAATCGAAGTATTTGCAAAATCAATTGCAGGACGCTCATCCTACGTATTTTTGCGCAGGGAACACGAATGCGTCGATGAAATTAATCTAGAATCAAATCCCATCGAGATATCCTTGATTTATCACTTTTCAGATCGATAAATTGGCGATAACTTGATCAATTTAATAGGTAATTCAATTTGGCTTGCAGATTCGGATTCCTGAGGCCAGAATACATAAGAATAGCATCAGAAACTCTTAAAAAAAAAATGTAGATCTCCCTTCCAGATTTTGAGAAAATAGTAAGGCTATAGGCTTACTGTTTGTTTGGGGTAAAAATCGAAGTATTTGCAAAATCAATTGCAAGACGCTCATCCTACGTATTTTTGCGCAGGGAACACGAATACGTCGAATAAATAATTCTAGAATCAAATCCCATCGAGATATCCTTGATTTATCACTTTTCAGATCGATAAATTGGCGATAACTTGATCAATTTAATAGGTAATTTAATTTGGCTTGCAGATTCGGATTCCTGAGGTCAAAATACATAAGAATTGCATGGGAAACTCTAAAAAAAAAATATAGATTCCTCTTCCTGATATTGAGAAAAAACTAAGACTATCGTGTTTGGTGTATTTTCGCTCAGATTTCATCGAAAATCGATTAAAAAATGTGTCCCAATGAAGTTACGATAACAAGGATTCATTTTAGAATTATTCCTGATTTTTCCGATTTTTCTTGATTTTTTCCGATTTTTTCTAATTTTTTCTGATTTTTTCTGATTAATTAAATGATTTTTCACTAAGCCCCGCCCAGAAAGCGTGAAAAAACGACCCTGGTGGCGTCATCCCTCGGATTTTCTCCCGAACTAACCCCTATTTTTTGGCGTAAAGTCGATTTGTTTATAACAATAGTTCAGGAGGAAAATCCGAGGGATGGCGCCACCAGCGCGATTTCGAGCTAAAAAATAGGGGTGAGTTCGGGGGAAAATCCGAGGGATGGCGCCAACAGGGCTATTTTTTTGCGCTTTCTGGGCGGGGCTTAGTGAAAAATCATTTAATTAATTAGACAAAATCAGAAAAAATTAGAAAAAATCAGGAAAAATTCTAAAATAAATCCTCGTTATCTTAACTTTACTCGGACACATTTTTTCATTGATTTTCAATGGAATCTGAGCGAAAAAACACCAAAGACTATAGTCTTTGTACATTTTTACAGCGATTTTGCCTAAAATCTGAGCGAAAAAACACCAAAGACTATAGTCTTTGTACATTTTGACAGCGATTTTCAATGATATCTGAGCGAAAAAACACCAAAGACTATAGTCTTTTGTACATTTTTACAGCGATTTTGCCTAAAATCTGAGCGAAAAAACACCAAAGACTATAGTCTTTGTACATTTTTACAGCGATTTCGCACAAATTCTGAGCGAAGAAACACCAAAGACTATAGTCTTTGTACATTTTTACATCGATTTTCAATGAAATTCTAGCGAAAAAACACCAAAGACTATAGTCTTTGTACATTTTTACAGCGATTTTGCCTAGAATTTGAGCGAAAAAACACCAAAGACTATAGTCTTTGTACATTTTTACAGCGATTTTGCCTAAAATCTGAGCGAAAAAACACCAAAGACTATAGTCTTTGTACATTTTGACAGCGATTTTCAATGATATCTGAGCGAAAAAACACCAAAGACTATAGTCTTTTGTACATTTTTACAGCGATTTTGCCTAAAATCTGAGCGAAAAAACACCAAAGACTATAGTCTTTGTACATTTTTACAGCGATTTCGCACAAATTCTGAGCGAAGAAACACCAAAGACTATAGTCTTTGTACATTTTTACATCGATTTTCAATGAAATTCTAGCGAAAAAACACCAAAGACTATAGTCTTTGTACATTTTTACAGCGATTTTGCCTAAAATTTGAGCGAAAAAACACCAAAGACTATAGTCTTTGTACATTTTGACAGCGATTTTCAATGAAATCTGAGCGAAAAAACACCAAAGACTATAGTCTTTGTACATTTTTACAGCGATTTTGCCTAAAATCTGAGCGAAAAAACACCAAAGACTATAGTCTTTGTACATTTTTACATCGATTTCGCACAAATTCTGAGCGAAGATTCGGATTCCTGAGGTCAAAATACATAGGAATAGCATCAGAAACTCTTTAAAAAAAAATGTAGATCTCCCTTCCAGATTTTGAGAAAATAGTAAGGCTATAGGCTTACTGTTTTTTTGGGGTAAAAATCGAAGTATTTGCAAAATCAATTGCAGGACGCTCATCCTACGTATTTTTGCGCAGGGAACACGAATACGTCGATGAAATTAATCTAGAATCAAATCCCATCGAGATATCCTTGATTTATCACTTTTCAGATCGATAAATTGGCGATAACTTGATCAATTTAATAGGCAATTCAATTTGGCTTGCAGATTCGGATTCCTGAGGTCAAAATACATAGGAATAGCATCAGAAACTCTTTAAAAAAAAATGTAGATCTCCCTTCCAGATTTTGAGAAAATAGTAAGGCTATAGGCTTACTGTTTTTTTGGGGTAAAAATCGAAGTATTTGCAAAATCAATTGCAGGACGCTCATCCTACGTATTTTTGCGCAGGGAACACGAATGCGTCGATGAAATTAATCTAGAATCAAATCCCATCGAGATATCCTTGATTTATCACTTTTTAGATCGATAAATTGGCCATAACTTGATCAATTTAATAAGTAATTCAATTTGGCTTGCAGATTCGAATTCCTGAGGTCAAAACACATGAGAATAGCATGGGAAACTCGATAACGAAAGCAGTCGATTTTCGGCTTAAATTTTGCAACAAAAAAACAAAGGCTGTAGGCTCAGGATTTTCTCGATTTCGGGGCAAAAAATGAAGTTTTTCTCAAATCGATTGCGGGAGACTTATCTAATGTATTTTGACCTAAGGAACACGAATGCTTTGAGCAAATTCAGCTACGAATAAATCATATAGAAACATCTCAATGTATTCGTTGCGGAAAGCGCAGAATCGGCGATAACTTGCTTATTCAATGGGTTTGCTACCTATTGTTAGTTTACTCATGATTTTTGAATCATCTGCTTTTTGTTGCAGGGGGAAAATTGACGGCCTGCGAAGCAAAACCCGCCTCTCATTCAGGAAACAAGACTGCTTTTGTATCTACAAGACTCTGGCGCATTTCAAAATTGGTTCATCCCACTTATCAACTAAATGACATTACTTGCTACAATATTCATCATATAGCTATAGATCATGAACTACTTCCTGTAGCAATTAAAATGAATCTTTGTTAATTTTATTGTAACTGATTTATTCAAGAAAACATATCTCTGAGTGAATACATCCATAGTATACATTTAACGTGATATTGATATTCATTTTGTATCGTCGATTTATTAATGAATAAAGAGCCCCTTCGAAATGATCTTTTAATCGACATTGAGTACACCCCTGTACCCTATCACTCCTCACATCCTTCATATACCTATAAGCAACACATCAAGACATCAGGCCCTGACTCGAACCGCCTCGTCGCACGCATACAATAAGTATAAAACTGCGGCCGATCAGTTTTCATAAAATGGTCTCTTTTCTCACGATATGGCACGGAGATCTGGAAACTGATCGCAACTTTTCTTTTTTTTTTCTTGTTACCATCATTAAGTTATGAATAATTCATTATTCATCAAATTAGACACTAAGAATTCAGGGAATAACTGCTTGATTAATATTGGTCAATTGAAAAAGTTCATCCGAGTTCGGAGCATGAGGTTAAAATCTGATCGATCGCAATCTTGAAACGGTCTTTGGTCCTCGGAGCATCTTGTATTATACGTAGATCCTTCTTTGTGGCAACGGCAGTACGGCCGCAGCAACCGAAGCGGCGATACCAGCAGCGACATCGGTAGCAGCGCGCAGATCCTTGGAGAACAGAGAGAGAGAGAGAGAGCGAGGCGAGACAGAGACAGACAAAGGTATTATGACTTACACGCAAAGATCAGTACGCAGTTGCTATTGCGCCCCAGTTCTCTATTTTATTCGAATTTCTCCGATCGCGTTGTGAACGAAAACGAGAGGAAAATCTTCCGAATCTTTAACTTGTTGAGTTTGCTTTCCAGTCTTATGAAAATAATAGCTCGGGAAGAAGTGTTCGGTTTATTCTAGATATTTGGAATAAGCGCTAGATGAACAGCAACTGTTAGAAGAGCTCCTCTATCATTGGAAATTTCGTGAATTTCGTAGCTCGGACATATTTTTTATAAGCAGTGACAAGCCGTGTTCTTACCATCCTTTTTTACTAGTCCCGATCGGTCCTCTTTTCGACCGGTAGAATTTTGAGCGAAGGTAACACGACATGAACGCCGAATTTTCATAGACTTTGAATAATGATTCGAACCGTTAGTAAAGAAAATCAAGATCCTTTGCCAAAACTAAAACCTAGTTGCTTCCTTGTATTTTGAATTGAAAAAGTTAGTATCATGGATTCGGGTGAGTCGGATATAATTTCACGGTGGAATTCCGAACGACTTTACCTAATTTATTAGATGTTCAGAAATTCCCATATTCGAAGACTTATTTAATAATTGATTTCGGAATAGTTCTGTGCGACTTTGAACACCATGAATTCTTTCATCTATCGAATTAGAGATCGCGCTTCAGCTTTGTGATCTCATTGCCCGTGCCGGAGCTTGGAGCCATCGTAGATGACGGGGGGCGATGCTCGCGGGGCTCTATTCACAAAGGTCAAGATACATCAGTATAGCGTGAAAGATTCTTGAGAAAAAATGTAGATTTTAGGGTAAAAATCAAAGTATTTGCAAAATCAATGGCGGAACGCTAATCTTACGTATTTTCGCGCGGGGAGCACGAATACGTTGATTAAATTCATCTAGAATCAAATCCCACCGAAAAATCCTTGATTTTTAACGTTTAAGATCAATAAATTGGCGATAACATTATCAATTTGATAGACAAATCAATTTTGCTTGCACATTCGGATTCCTGAGATCAAAATACATAGGAAAAGCATGGAAAACTCTTCAAAAAAAAATGTAGATTTTGAGAAAAAACTAAGGCTATAGGCTTGGTGTTTTTTGAGTTCAAAATTAAAGTATTCACGAAATCCATTGCAGGATGTTTTCTCTACGTAGTTTTGCGTAACGAATACGAATACGACGATTAAATTAATCCAGGATTAAATTCTATCGAGATATCCTTGATTCTTCACTTCTATCCTCGGTACCTTACATCAAACCATCAATGTCATTATCTTCTTTCAAAAGACTATTGATAGATTAAGTCGGACAAATAAGATTTGGCCGTAGTTGACAGACAAAATCGTCATTCGGCGACATACACTTACAACTTGTAATAAGTGAGTCAGGAATCTTCTGCAGTATTCTGTTCTAGATCGCTCTTATGCGAAGAACTTACGTTTTTCATAAGACCTTACGTTCCGCAGAGGTTTTGATCACATCAAAATCAACTCATCGAGATATTCTTATCTTTTCTTTTGTCACAGCGATGATTCGGCAATAACTCTATCAATTTTATAGATCGATCAATTTGGTTTATAGATTTAATAGATTCCTGGACTCGGAACATCTAAGAATGCCCTCCCCTTAAACGCCCCCAACAAAATAAGTGAAATATTTTTGGAGTCGTTTGAGCGACTATTTCTCAAGGTATTTCGAACTCGTATTCAACTAGCCGTACTAGAAAATTATCATATGAGCTTAACCAGGTTCTGAAAACTTCCTTGGAATTTTGTTAGATGATTTTTAAATGATATTTTACTCAATTTTTTCCTTTTTTGTAAAATACGAAAGATATTTATTGATCTAACTCATGATGGATACAAAGTTGATACATTTATTATTGATTGTCACATTGTCAATCGAACTGTACATATTATTTTTTTTTCATTCCAGTGAATGAGCATTGCTTGATCTTTCTCTCAGACTTAGTCTTTAATGTTGTCTGCAGATTTCGCATCGACTTTGTCGTTCTGGCAATCGAATGGAACTCGGAACAGGACATCACCAAGTGTCTCCGATGATCAACTTCCCTTCATCCTCGTCCAGTCGAGATGAATCTGCAACACATGAGACATACAAGTTCTTTTTTTGCAGAGGTATGAATTCATTAACTTATTTCCTTTATGAGTGCTCAGTAAAATCCATCATTGAGAGTCCTAAGAATATGAATTGCATTCTTTTAGAAAAGATTTTAAAACTTCTGCTCATGAAATCAGATTACCCAGTATTACCCAATGAACTTAGTAACTTCATGCATCCACAACGAATACGTCGATTGAATTATTCTAGAATCAAATCCCATCGAGATATCCTTGATTTTTCACTTTTACGCGCGATAAATTGGCGATAACTTTTTCAATTTTATAGATAGACCAATTTGACTTTCAGATTCGGATTCCTGAGATCAAAATACGTGAGAATACTATAGAAAATTCTCTAAAAAAAATAGTCGATTTTCGGCCCAAATTTTGAAAAACCAAAGGCTATAGGCTTGGGATTTTCTCGATTTTGGGGCCAAAAATGAAGTATTGTAGAAAGTGAATGTAGGACGCTTTTCTGATGTATTTTTGCGTCAGGAATACGAATCCGCCGCGTAAATTGAGCTTAGAGTGATATTTTCCGAGATAATTCAATTCTTCCGCAGCTGCAATTTACGTTTATCATGTATACTCACCTCTGTTCGATTTCTTTTTCAGGAGACAAACGAGCGGCCTGCGAAGCAGTTTGGCCTCTCATCGGGATGAAGGACTACCCTCGGAGCATCTCCAAAGCCAATCATCATGTGTTCGGCGTAGATAATTTGTATTATAAATAAGATCGTCCTGTATACATATTGTTTGTTTATTTTTTAAGAACTATCAAATAATTAATCTAATGTTAAGCGAGATAAAAGTATTGTCCTGTACACGATTGTAACTCGTTAAAATCATATAAGAATGTGTGTATCTGTAAGACTGAATCCATAATAGTCATTACGATGTCTCCATATGTATTTTTGATCGTTGATTTATCAATAAACATTAACTACTATCAATACACGATTGTTCAACTATTATTGATCACACCCCTGTATACCTCATTCACTAACATTTGTCGTTGGCGAAATTCATAGATCATATCGTACATGATATCATACATCATCACATGCATGCATGCCTGTCATCATGCTGTGTCCCGAAATGGCTCCTTGCCTGTCCTGTTCTCCTGATACCAAACTCGATTTTTGGGCAAATTTACCAAACCGGAAGTGATAAGGTAGATCCCTGCAATACCGGCCCTGACAATTCAAGGCACATTTCGGCCAAAAATTTGAATTTTCGTATCAGGATAACAGGACAGGCGAGGAGCCAGTTCGAAACATCCAGACATCATGTGCATGCATGTGTATGCATGTGTATCGCATCATGCTCGTCTGTCGAATGATCAATAGATCATAGGCGTATCCATGCAGGCTTCATCATGTGTATGCATGTGTATCGCATCATACTCATCTACCGAATCGTTAATAGATCATATGCGACTGCGTGCAGGCCACGTCATGTGCATCTATGTGTATTGTATCATGCTTCATGTCAACCGGAAGTGATAAGGTAGATCGCCACAATACCGGCCCTGACAATTCAAGGCACATTTCGGCCAAAAATTTGAATTTTCGTATCAGGATAACAGGACAGGCGAGGAGCCAGTTCGAAACATCCAGACATCATGTGCATGCATGTGTATGCATGTGTATCGCATCATGCTCCCTTGTCGAATGATCAATAGATCATAGGCGTATCCATGCAGGCTTCATCATGTGTATGCATGTGTATCGCATCATACTCATCTACCGGATCGTTAATAGATCATATGCGGCTGCGTGCAGGCCACGTCATGTGCATCTATGTGTATTGTATCATGCTTCATCTCAACCGGAAGTGATAAGGTAGATCCCTACAATACCGGCCCTGAAAATCCAAGGCACATTTTGGCCAAAAATTGAATTTTGGTATCAGGAGAACAGGACAGGCAAGGAGCCAGTTCATCCAACCATCATGTGCATGCATGTGCATGCATGTGTATCTCATCATACTCGTCTGTCGATCGATCAATAGATCATATGCGTATCTATGCAGGCTTCATCATGTGTATGCATGTGTATCGCATCATACTCATCTACCGAATCGTTAATAGATCATATGCGACTGCGTGCAGGCCACGTCATGTGCATCTGTGTGTATTGTATCATGCTTCATGTCAACCGGAAGTGATAAGGTAGATCGCTACAATACCGGCCCTGACAATTCAAGGCACATTTCGGCCAAAAATTTGAATTTTCGTATCAGGAGAACAGAATAGGTGAGGAGCCAGTTCGAAACATCCAGACATCATGTGCATGCATGTGTATGCATGTGTATCGCATCATGCTCGTCTCTTGAATGATCAATAGATCATATGCGTATCCATGCAGACTTCATCATGTGTATGCATGTGTATCGCATCATACTCATCTACCGAATCGTTAATAGATCATATGCGGCTGCGTGCAGGCCACGTCATGTGCATCTATGTGTATTGTATCATGCTTCATCTCAACCGGAAGTGATAAGGTAGATCCCTACAATACCGGCCCTGAAAATCCAAGGCACATTTTGGCCAAAAATTGAATTTTGGTATCAGGAGAACAGGACAGGCAAGGAGCCAGTTCATCCAACCATCATGTGCATGCATGTGCATGCATGTGTATCTCATCATACTCGTCTGTCGATCGATCAATAGATCATATGCGTATCTATGCAGGCTTCATCATGTGTATGCATGTGTATCGCATCATACTCATCTACCGAATCGTTAATAGATCATATGCGACTGCGTGCAGGCCACGTCATGTGCATCTATGTGTATCTATCATACTTTATTTCAACCGGAAGTGATAAGGTAGATCGCTACAATACCGGCCCTGACAATTCAAGGCACATTTCGGCCAAAAATTTGAATTTTCGTATCAGGATAACAGGACAGGCGAGGAGCCAGTCCGAGACATCCAGACATCATGTGCATGCGTGCGTGCCTTATCATATGCATGCAATGAGGCATTACGAGTCAGGGCCTGATGTCGTGATGCGTTGCTTGTATAAAGGATGTTAACGAGAGTTGGATGCAGGGGTGTAATCAATAACAATCAAGCAACCAATTTGGGAATAGCTGTTCGTTTATTCATGAGTTACGTAGGTAGGATACATTCAACAATTGTGCTATTATAATATTCATAACTGAATTAAAAAAGTTCCATCATCATTCAGAAGTTTGAAAGTCATTCTTATGATTACAAGACATGAGGACATGGTCACTTATTCCACGTTAACAATTATTCGCTATATATGTATGATAATTAATTTCCGAATTGAAGACTAGCAGATGTGAATACACTTCCTGTCGAAGGTCAGGGCTCGTCCGTGATTGCGACGTCATTATTACGACACTGGTCCTCTTCGGCGATTCTGTGCCACTGCTGACTTCTTGGAACGTCGTATGTCCTGCAGGCACTGGAAAAAATAAGATGTCTCGATGAATATTGGGTCTGGCTTTATTTACTCAACGGATTCGCGTTTTTGAAGTCAAAATACGTTGAACAAGTGTCCTGCAATCGATTTTAAATGTACTCCAAAATTACAAAAATCCTAAGCCTATAGCCTTTGTTTTTTTTCAAAATTTGGGCCGAAAATCGACTGTTTTTTTTATCGAGTTTTTTGTGGTAATCCTATGTACTTTGATCTCAGGGATCCGAATCTGAAAGAACTGAAGTGCGGGCTGAGCAGCCCTTTTTAACATGTCCAGACCTAATAAACCTACCATTTAAAAATCTATGCCGAAATTTATTCCTATCGCCACTAATCGCTTAACTTCAGTTTTCGCCCCTTTCCCATGCATCTTGTGATGTCTGCGCAACGACCCGTTTCGATACCAGCAGGAATTCGGTTTGAAAAGGGAGAATGTTAATAATTTAAATACCTGTGAAATATTGTCCGATGCCATGTTACTCCTCCACAATGTAATTTAAAGTCGGATGAATACTGCGAAGAACCAGGCCAATCCCATGTCCATCGATTATAAACCTGAAATAAGAAAATATTATCTAAGAAATGGAGTAAAATTGTTAAATTGCACCCAAAAATATGTCGCATTACCTTCGCCCAAAATTCTACCGGTCGCAAAGAGGACCGATCGGGACTAGTAAGAAGGATGGTAAGAAGACAGCTTGTCACTGCTTGTAAAAAATATGTCCGAGCTACGAAATTCATGAAATTTCCAATGATGAAGGAGGTCCTCCAATAGTTGCTGTTCATCTAGCGCTTATTCCAAAAATTTAGATAATTAACCGAACACTTCTTCCCGAGTTATTATTTTCATAAAACTGGAAAGCAAACTCAACAAGTAAAAGATTCGGAAGATTTTCCTTCCGTTTTCGTTCACAACGCGATCGGAGAAATTTGAATAAAATAGAGAACTGTGGCGCAATAGCAATTGCGTACTGATCTTTGCGTGTAAGCCATAATACCTTCGTCTGTCTCTGTCTCGCCTCGCTCTCTCTCTCTGTTCTCCAAGGATCTGCGCGCTCCTACCGATGTCGCTGCTGGTATCGCCGCTTCGGTTGCTGCGGCCGTACTGCCGTTGCCACAAAGAAGGATCTACATACAATACAAGATGCTTCGAGGACCGAATACCGAATTACACATCCGTAATTGACTGTTTCAAGATTGCGATCGATCAGATTTTAACTTCATGCTCCGGACTCGGATAAACTTTTTCAATTGACCAATATTAATCAATCAGTTAGGGCCTGAATTTTTAGTACTAAATTTGATTGATAACGATTAATAATGAATTATTCATAACCTAATGACTGAAACGAGAAAAAAAAAAAGAAAGAAAAATTCCATCAGTTTCCAGATCTCCGTGCCATATCGTGAGAAAAGAGACCATTTTATGAAAACTGATCGGCCGCAGTTTTATACTTATTGTATGCTCGCGACGAGGCGGTCCGAGTCAGGGCCTGATGTCGTGATGTGTTGCTTATAGGTATATAAAGGATGTTGAGGAGTGATGGGGTACAGGGGTGTAATAATGTCGATTAAACGATCATTTTGAAGAGGCTCTTTGTTTATTATTAAATCAACGATACAAAATGAATATCAATATCACGTTAAATGTATACTATGGATGTATTCACTCAGAGATATTATTTCTTGAATAAATCAGTTACAATAAAATTGTCAAAGATTCATTTTCATTACTCCAGGAAGTAGTACATGATCTATAGCTATATGATGAATAATGTAGTAAGTCATGTCATTTAGTTGATAAGTGGGATGAACCAATTTTGAAATGCGCCAGAGTCTTGCAGATACCAAAGCAGTCTTGTTTTCTGAATGAGAGGCGGGTTCTGCTTCGCAGGCTATCGATCTTCCCCCTGCCACAAAAAGCAGATGATTCAAAAGTCATGAGTAAACTAACAATAGGTAGCAAACCCATTGAATAAGCAAGTTATCGCCGATTCTGCGCTTTCTGGAACGAATACATTGAGATGTTTCTGTATGATCTATTCGTAGCTAAAGTTCCTCAAAGGATTCGTGTTCCTGCGGTCGAAATACATTAGAAGAGTCTGCCGCAATCGAATTGAGAGAAACTTCATTTTCTGCCCCGAAATCGAGAGAATCCTTAGCCTACAGCCTTGGTTTTTTTTTCAAAATTTGGGCCGAAAATCGACTAATTTTGTTATCGAGTTTCCTTTGGTATTTTCATGGACTTTGATCTCAGGAATCCGAATCTGGAAGCCGAATCAATCTATCTATAAAATTGGAATCGATGGAATCTGAGCGAAAAAACACCAAACACGATAGTCTTAGTTTTTTTCTCAATATCTGGAAGAGTGATATATATTTTTTTTTGAAGAGTTTCCTATGCTATTCTCATGTATTTTGACCTCAGGAATCCGAATCTGCAAGCCAAATTGAATTACCTAATAAATTGATCAAGTTATTGCCAATTTAGCTCTCTGGAAAGTAAAAAATCAAGGATATCTTGATGGGATTTGATTCTAGCTCAATTTAATCGAAGGATTCGTTTTCCTCAGGTAAAAATACGTCGGATAAGTGTCCTGCAATCAATTTTGAAAATATTTCACATTTTCCACGAAGAAAACACCAAGCCCATAGCCTTAGTGTTTCCTCAAAATCTGAAAGAGAAATCTCCATTTTTTTTTTAAGAATTCTTCATGGTATTACTATGTATTTTGATCTCAGGATTCCGAATCTGGAAGCCAAATTGATTCATCTATTGAATTGATCAAGTTATCGCCAATTTATCGATCTGAAAAGTGAAAAATCGAGGATATCTTGATGGGATTTGATTCTAGAATGATTTAATTGACGTATTCGTGTTTGTGCGCAAAAAAACGTAGGATGAGCGTCCTGCATTCAATTTCGCGAATACTTTGATTTTCAACAAAATCTGAGCGAGAAAAGACCAAGGGCCTTTGTTAATTTTTGAGCGATTTTTCGAGCGATGTCGAACAAAATTTGAGTGTAAAAACACCGAAGATTATAGTCTTTGTACATTTTTTCAGTGATTTTCAACAAAATCTGAGCGAAAAAACACTAAAGACTATAATTTTGTTTCAAAGAGTTTTCATGCTATTCTTTTGTATTTTGATCAGAGGAATCCGAATCTGCAAGCCAAATGAATCTATCTATGAAATTGATCGAGGTATCGTTAAGACTTTTATCATTGGAATAAACAGACTGGCTATTTCGTCCACCTATTGTTATAGCCCCTAATTCAGTCAATGGGTTCGAAACTTCATCATCAGATTCAGTTTCAGCTTTTTTTTTCAAGACCTTTTTTCATTCGCGCAGTAGTCGTCATGGCTCTTAGCTGCTCTGAGGTCCACTCACTTCTGCTCTGAAATTAATAATCCCAATCTCATTCAGGCTCTAATAGGATGACGAATCATTCACTATACTCACCACTTCATGACAACGAATTAACAAAAATACCAACATCAATAATTATCATCACGATCCACATTCACTCACATACATATATCGGGTTCGACATTAGTCGTTATTAATTCACTAATTATCGTTTTCATAAAATTCAATTTTTATATCTAATCACATTTATTACAAAACATTACACAACATTAGGTACACTTAATAATTTATTATCAATAATATTAAGAATAATTTCAATAATAATAATAATAACGTATTCACTACATTGGCATTAAAATCAGTTAGTTTTTTTCAGATATATTAATAATGAGAATAATTATTATTATAATTATCAAAATAATGATAATAATGACGACTAATAACAATAATAATAGTAATCATAAAATTCACAATAAGTTCGAATGATCTTGCTGATAATTAATTATACACTAATCATTTTTATAAGTTATATAATTAAATAATATTAATATCTTATTTCACTATTTCATATTTTATCAAATTATAATATCATGTATTATTATTGGCTGTATCAACAGCTACTAAATTACATTAATTGTTATTATAAGTACACTATATCTTTTTCTTTCAACTTGTGTTATTCGTTATAGTATGGATTACACGTGAGACATAATTCTATATTAGGTAATGTAGTGTATTTCCTGAACGATTAATCATTTTTTTCCAAATTTCTTTTTCTTTATTGTTGCAATTAATCAATCGCTATCATGAACCACTGAATCATATATCATCATTGTTACGAATGTATCGTTTCAAAAAGTCCTGTGCATAATATGCAGAAGTACATAGTCCATATGTACGTGTATATATATATATATATATTGTCAAACGTGTTATTTGCCTCTTTCGGCACGTTACAATAAATACACTGTCTATGATTTTCCTCTTCCCCCCTTTTTCTTCCGATTTCTCATCACCATTACTATTTTCTTTTTCATTCAATTCTTTTCCCACACGTATGATGTACATTATTTTGTATACAATATTATACTATATGGCAGCGTTAAATTCTCATTGCATAGGTAATTAAAATCAGGTATATAATTAATATACACGAATCGTCATTTTTTATAATAATGTTATATACGCAACAAGACTAATTATTCAAATGCTAATTTTTCTTTTTCTTGCGTCTTTTGCATTTAATTATTGTATTCGTATTATTCATTCATATACATTTTCATATAACGAAGTATATTAGGCGTTGGGCTATTTATTTTATTATTATTATTATTATCATTATTATTACTGTTATTATCATTATTTATCAATTTTAATATAGATGTATATATATGTATGATAATATAGGTTGTGTGTATGGTAAGCAGCTGAATCAAAATAACGAGAGAAAAAAAAAAAAAAATCAATCAAAATTGTTGAGTGCTGCAAAGTTGAGTTATTTTTTTCTAATTTTTTTTTTTTTTTTCTTTATTTGCTTCTATAATTATAATATACGGGCAAGTCCACCAATTATCAACGAATGTTTGGGCCCGAAAAAATCGATTTGCCTCAATTTTTTTCCTCGCATTCTGTGAACCAAGATTGGTAGATTCACCAAGTTTCAGCCCAATAGGACGTACCGTTCACGAGGAATACGACATTTAATTTTTATGACAAAATTTTTATGCGCATTTTTAACGCATTTCTATCGTCTCAATGAAAATTCGGAAAAATACGTTTTCTTTGTGAAAAACTCTCAGCTTTCTGAATCCATTTTTGATTTTTTGTTAACTTAGCTGAAACCCCCTCAAAAACACGTTTTTTGTCAGAAAACAGCGATTTCTCCTTGTGCTCAATGTTTTATCATTCTTTTGAATTTTTATTCTGAAAGCTGAGATTTTTTCAGTAAGAAACCCAAATTTTCAGAGTGGGACGGATACGGGGTCGGGCGTGAGCTACGATTAATTATTATAGATGGGTAAATGAAATTCGCTTTTGAGACTCAACGGAATATCTTTATTTCTCCGAACTGTGCACTACCACATGTCTCTAGCGGCGGTGCGAACTCCTGTCAGTCATGGGAAGGGATCACTAGATTACTATCACAGCCGCTACGGGCTGATAGCGTTGCTGCAGTCCACCTCACACATGGGCTTAGTTTTCTTGAACAAGTTGTTGAACAAGTTCTCTTGTACAAAATGTCTGATAAGCAAAATCGTCAGCACCGCCCGATTCCGCGGTGTTTCAATCCATTTGGCTTAGCTCCATCACGTAAGTACCATGATTGTTTACTCATAACCTCTAAATATGTGATACCTAAAACTGCCTCCAGGGCGATATGACAATAGCGTAATGCTCATTTTTTCACAGCACGAAATTGCTTACAGAGCTTCACCCCAGCGAAAAATTCATTTACCCATCTATAATTAATCGTAGCTCACGCCCGACCCCGTATCCGTCCCACTCTGAAAATTTGGGTTTCTTACTGAAAAAATCTCAGCTTTCAGAATAAAAATTCAAAAGAATGATAAAACATTGAGCACAAGGAGAAATCGCTGTTTTCTGACAAAAAACGTGTTTTTGAGGGAGTTTTAGCTAAGTTAACAAAAAATCAAAAATGGATTCAAAAAGCTGAGAGTTTTTCACAAAGAAAACGTATTTTTCCGAATTTTTATTGAGACGATAGAAATGCGTTAAAAATGCGCATAAAAATTTTGTCATAAAAATTAAATGTCGTATTCCTCGTGAACGGTACGTCCTATTGGGCTGAAACTTGGTGAATCTACCAATCTTGGTTCACAGAATGCGAGGAAAAAAATTGAGGCAAATCGATTTTTTCGGGCCCAAACATTCGTTGATAATTGGTGGACTTGCCCATACATATAGTGTGTTACTGTATTTAATTATAGGAACTTGAATTACATATCATAATGGTGTGCAGATTCTGATTATATATTATTAGTGGAGCCGTTTATTATAATGGAAAAGACAAATTCGAAGATACAAAAAAAGAAAAGAAAAGAAAAGAGAATAGAACAAATAAAACGAAGAAAAGGATATCATTTAATTATTATTGAACACGGAATTTCACGTCTCAATTAGCCCGTATTCTTATACAATATTCATTCATTTATTTATTATATTAATATTATGTTATGAATATGTTTATATTATATGTATATATATATATATATACCTATATGAATCGCGATTATTATTTTTTTTTTGTTCTTTTATTTTTCTGTTAATACTGTTTAAATTGTATATAGTATATTATACTGTACAATAAAAATCGTGATATATAATAATAAATGGGCATAACGAACTTCATATAATAATATTAATTAAATTATGAAATAATTATAATTATGATAATTATAACGATAGTAAATTATGGACTAAACAAAAAGGAAAATAAATCTGGTGTTACTTGTTGTTTCTTCTCAATTTTTTTTTTTTTGTTCTTCTATACGAGTTGCTAGCTTTTATTAATATTTCGAATCGTTTTATTAAAACATTAATTTCTGTTTTTCACTTCGTTTTTTGTTTCGCTATATTTTTTACTCTTCCATTCCGTCGTTTATTTTATTTTTAGCAAGTATTTAGGTATATAGTATATATATTTTATACTGTATGTAATAATTTATATAGAAATTTACAAGAAGATCTATATTAGTCTGAATGAATATTTATCATTACATCATAATATATATATTTATAATTATATATAAATAAGTTATATATTCATATGTATGTATATGTATAGTATATTATATCATTATTAATAATAATAATACATAGTATATAATATATACGAATCAATTAATTAATACATGCGGTAATTATATGTATGTATGTATGTATATTTCTATTTATATGTAAATAATAAATTATGAGGGAATAAAAAGTAGAAGAAAAAAAAAGTTCATTAATCAATTAAAAAACAAGCTTTTGTGCCATTTACAGTATTATTTAGTATTATATATACTTATCATAATTAATAGCAATTATATAGTTGATCTGTTCAATCATGATATTAATAATAATAATAATGATAATACGACGATGCATATGAATATGAATATTCAGATAAAATAATAAGATTACGAGAAGTAATGTAGAAATTATGAAAGAGAAAACGTAACTCAATTTTTTGACGATTCAAATGCGCCTGTACAGTTGCACCAGCTTATAGTTGAATTCGGTGAGATATAAATTATTGTAATTACTTAGAAAAACGAGAAAAAAAAGAATTAATTCACTTCAACCAATATATGCACCAACAGAAATTAATTAGAAAAATTCATGATTATTATACATATATCGGAGTAAAGTAGACGGCGGTAATATTTTTGAACTTGTAAATTAATACATTATTTATACCGAAAATTTTGCAAACATCATATTATTAAATTTA
Organism: Athalia cordata; assembly: GCA_963932425.1. Classification (NCBI taxonomy): domain Eukaryota; kingdom Metazoa; phylum Arthropoda; class Insecta; order Hymenoptera; family Athaliidae; genus Athalia; species Athalia cordata. The sequence continues at coordinate 8,895,300 of OZ010627.1, forward strand.
TATACGTTTATTATGTGTACTAATTTTTTTCGTTGATTATTATATAGCCGATGGTTACATATATGTGTATAGTTATATATACTATATTCATTACGCATTATTGTAACGAGATTTTTGTCGAAAAATTAAAATTGTTTGTTTAATTTTTTCTTTTTTTTTCGTACAATGGAGATAAATGCATAATGACTTTTCATAATTTAAACAAACGACTGCAAAAAAAATAAAAACAATTTATCGCGTAATTGTTACGTCCGAGGTTATAGTTTAAATTATACATTAATATACGTATATTATATAATAAATATATATTATATAAATTGCAAATTATTATTGTTATAATTGTTTGTTTTTTTTTCATTATTATTATCATCATTATTATTATTATTAATTATTTATGTTTTTGTTTTTTTGTTGTTTTTACTTTTTTCTCTTTTTCTCAGACGATAGATTGATATTTATATTATTGGGAATCCTTACCATTTCAGTGACATGATCTCGCTCGTCGTTGAAAACGACGCATTCGACGATGCCATTCGTCGCGCCATTCGATGACGATGGATCGTTGCGTTGCTGTCAACGCACCTTGGTGACCTCCGTCGTTTTCTCGACCCAAAATCAAGTATGACCTGAAAAGTATTTAACATCAGATGAGAAAACAAAAAAAAAGGTGACAAAACGATCAACCGATCTTTACTACTATTCAAGTTTTTTTTCATTGTAAACCAGCTTTTCAAGAAAGCGAATGCATCGTTGAATGAGCAGCAGCAGCCAATCAGCGTTTACTACGAATTTCTACTACGAATACTACGCGTATAGTACTACGAAAAAAGGGTTGTAAAATGTGGGTCGGTGGGTCGGTCTTGTTATTTCAGCTCAGAATTCGTCGTGTGTCGCGTTTTTTTTGACAAAGTTCTAAACGTTTTAAAATTGATTTCCGTTTCCTTTCCTTCTTATTATTTTTTTTTTTTTTTGAAAGTCTGCAGCGAGATGGAGGGATGCATCTTTTATATGTGTACAGATAATATATACTCACTTGTTGGCCTTGACCTTGGGGCACTTGCAGGCGAGATCGGCGGCGTGGATGTAAAGGGTCATGGGTCCCCTACGAAGTCTAGATTCCCGGGCACGTTTGTAGACGCTTTGAACTTGAATGGTAAAACGGACCCATTCCGCCGAACCGGAATTACTCGCCCCGTTCTCCACGTGCCTATCCGTCACCTTACCCATTATTGCTGAAATATGAAAGAAAAAAAAAGTAAACACACACACACATCAATTTCAATTCTCCCATATTCTTTTGTCTGTTTTTTTTTTTTCCCCCTCATGAAATTATAATATACCCCATATACACGTATCAGCATCACTTACAGGCTTCGCTGCAAAGTGATGATAATTCAATTTGTTACCAGTATCAATTCAATTCTGACGTCAAACGGTATAAATTATATAACGATGATGTAATAACGTCATGTATAATAAACGGACCGACCAACGGTCGTTGAATTATGGGCGTAACAAAAAAAAAATGAAAAATGAAAAAGACAAAAGAATTCCATCATGGAGATCACCATTAAAATAATTGTTGCAGTTAATTGAATCGGAATTCATATTACACAATAATAATAATAATTGAAATACCACCACGATAATATCACGTGATTAACAATTACCCTGTATTATTGTAGTATTTTTTTTTTGTTCCTTTTCCCCACAATAATACGTGTATAATAAAATTAGAAACATTTTTTTCTCTCGTGTTTTACTTTCCGCAGATTTTTCTATATCTATATGCAAGTTTTCGCTCATATTATCTCCTACTTCTGAAAGAGATTTATTTATCCCTGCGTTGTATCCATAGAAGTAAAAGATATCTATACTGCGATAAAAGATATCTATACGGTTTTATTATCGAAAAAGGATTTTCTTTTTTCTATATCAGAGTCAAAAAAAGAAACGTGTGTGGTCCTCCGAAGAACTTGTGAAAATTATTTCAAGTACATAAATAATATACTTTAATCTTTTGGCGCAGCAGCAAGACGACGGGGTCAATCGACACATTAATTTTCATAGAAATCTGCATCAGCATAATATCGTCAACATGACCACATGTGTTGAGAATATCTTGAATTAAGATTCATAGTAATTTAAGTACGTGACTTATACCTATATTGTGCGCAGTGCAGTATAGAATACGTCCGTGAATTCGAAGCATTTTAAACATCATTTGCAGTATAACGATAACAATAATTAATTATTATTTTTCCAAGATACTCACCGAAGTCTCTTTTGCAGTACTTGTTTAGATTTAACCTTCTTGTACCTGCGCGACATTTTCCGCACTGATCTGTAACGGAGAAAAAAATTTCACCCATTAATAGGTAATCATCGTCATTTTATCTAAAGAGTTATAATATTTTCGAAAAACCAAAAAAAAAGAAAAGAAATTAAATTCCCCCCCCACCCCCTCCCCCCAATGATTTTCAAACAGATCATATTTAGATGCGAGAATTTAATTAGAATGTTCTCGTTTGGTGAGGAGTCAAGAGAAAAAAAAAAAACTCTCTAAAAAAAACAAGTAGTATAGGTAATAGTATATATGGGGATACATTATACATATGGTAGAAAAATTAAAGTGGCCAAAAGAAAAAAAAAAGGAAGAAAAATGCATACGTATAACTAATGGGCGTATTAATCTGTGTTGAATTTTATAGCCTCACTCCAATATAATTCCCATCTTATCTCGTTTGTTCTGTTGCGTAAATAGCATAAATTTCAATTCTCCTTACTTGTATCCTAATAATCTTAATCCTTAATTGATTACGCGTTTTATGTATGTGTTTTTATCATCATAATGATTCTTTATTATTTTTTTTTTCTAACAAATACGTTGATATTTGAGCTTCATTTTTTTTTTTCAAATAATTAATTCGTAAAAATTGACGACTAGGAAAATGAAAGAAATAAGAAAATCCCAATCACATACCAGATTTTTGGAAAGGTAAGCTAAATAAAATGACGACAGAAATTGCAACAACGAAAGGTGCTGCAGGTCGCCTTTGGGAAATATTTCATTCGGCGTTACATAAAATCTCTCGACAAATTTTCTGTCTGTATACAAATACATGTATATGTATATAAAATCGCGTAGCTGGTACGACGTTGGTATTGGTAAAGCGACAGCATCCGAAGGGCGGAAGAAGAGAGGAGATTGCTTCAAAATTACTTTACTTAATATTTTATCTCTATATATATATAATCTCACGGCTACCTATGTACACATGGTATATAAAATCCTAACCCAACCACAGTGTCAAATTTCCACGCCCTCCCAAGTTTACATAACCCATGCAATATACATTTTATAATATGATAATACCATAAATATATATACGATCAGGGTGGCGAAACAAAAAAAAAGAAAAAAGAATCAAAGCAAATGAAATGAAATAGAATTGAATTAGATTAAAAACGGAATCATTAGTGTTTCACAAATCATAGAGAAAAAACATCTAAGCGATTGCACACGTCTCAAAACAGAAAAGAAAAGAGAAGAAAAAAGGGTAAGGATTATTTTCAGATGCGAGAAAAAGATAAGAAAGAATAATATTAATGTAACTACGAACGAGAATCCCATGGAAGTATAAAAAAATTGGACAGATTTCAGGATATTTTTTACATCGGGTGAACTGAGATAAAATTGTCAGACGGATAAATTTTTTTTCTTTACTTTCCCGTTCGTTTCGAGCGTATGCTGCTGTACATATATTAGTAATAGGGGATGAAAAAACGCGGAGAAAGGTATACAGAGTGACAAGCTTTGCGCGTGAGTGAGGAGGTAGGGTGGTTGGGGCACGGGGCACGGGGTTAATCAGGGCAAATGACGCCTCGTTACCCAGGAATTAAATGGATTATCCCTCGGGTAGCTTCGCTGCTTCACATATCAATAAATACCTATACATATACGTTTCGATAAGAATAAAAAACTTAGGTTTGCAACATAAAAAGTAGGTCAATTCTTATTTCTGTAATGGCTATATATTTTTTTTCCCATTCTTATTTTCAAAAAATTACATTAAATCGAATTGTTTGTGTGTTGGTTGGTTTTTTTTTTTCCCCTGGTGCACGAATGTCGGTTAATTTATTTATAAATTTTGTTTCATGTCCCTTAGGAAAAGAAAGAAAAAAAAAATACAAGAACTGAAAAAAGGAGAAAAAATATTAATTCTCTACGTCATGTATGTTCAATCCGGGGATTTCGGAGAGTTAATTAACTTTTTTTTTTTATTGTTTGTTTGTTTTAAAATATCCGGAATATAATTCCCTCGGGAATATAATACGGTGGAACTGTTTATCAAAGTAACAAATATCGTGTTCAAAGCCCGAAGCCTGTACGCACGGTATAAAGGATTAATTAATGATAATGAAAAACAATATCAAAAAGCGAAAACAAACTACACAAAATAAATAATAAATTGAATGACGAATAACAAAAAGTAATCGTATAGATGCAAAAGTCCGGACAAATATGGGTAATTGGTTTTTGATAATAAAACCGGTACTAATATCATCAATAAATTTTGAATAGAAAAAAAGGAGAATCTTCTGTTCAATAATTATATCCAGTCTGATCGATTGATTCATTTAATTATTCACGTAAAATCGTGGATAATCAATCAGTCGTTATAAAAATTGAAGCTGTGATACGATGAGTAAATGATTTTTTAAGAATTCTATTTTTCTTTCTTTTTTCGCTCGATATCCTCTCCTTCCGTATTCGCATGTAAATTTTTAATCTGTATTCTCAGATTTGTTTAAAATCTATTGAGTTTATATATAATTTATGAAAATATAAAATTCAAATTAACTTTACATAGAATTTTATTTTATTATTATATAAGGTGGTATACGCTGGCAGGAAACTTATTTTTTAATTTTATTTTCCCCTTTATCTTAATTCTATCTTATTTCTTTTTCTTTTCTTTTTTTTTTTTTCTTTCTTCACACAAACCGCGTTTTGCCCATCGTTTTATTAAAGATTCGATTAGCGATCCGCGAGCGACGGGTATATGGATTGGATACATATATAAAACGTGCACGTGCAGCAGATTTCATATCGAGTTTATTAAAAAAAAGCGGTAGAAAGAAATTTGCAATCGTTATATTATTCATTGGTCTTTCTTTTTCATTTTTCTCTCTTTTTCTACCGATGCAGCCTCAACGATGGAAGAGAAATGGGGAAAGGAAACGACGGAACGAAAGAAAAAAGTAGATAGCAGATAAAATAGACAAACTAAAAAAGAGTAAAAAAGATTTTTGGATTCTGCACCTCCACAGTAGCAGCAGTAGCGCCGTGGAGCCTTTTTTTTTTTTGTCGTTTTCTAATTTCTTCACGAGCACTTTTAATAGTGAAGTACTTTTTATGTAAAACTACTGTATGTATATACCTATGTCAAGGGGTTAAAAGCCGAAGCGTTAACGCCAAAAAAAGGATCAAGTTTTAAACCGACGTTTATACCGAAGGAGGTTCCTCTATCCATTTTTTTCGCTTGCGTTTTTTCTTTTTTTTTTAATAGAACGACGAGCCTCTCACAGCTCGCTTTGGATTCGGAGGTTTCGAGGCTTATACTGCAGAAATATAAAGAGGTGCGCCAGCTCTTATTAATCCGCGCTTTTTTTCGAAAGGGTTAAATATCTCGAGGGCGCGAATGTCGTGTCCTACTGTACCTACTTTTAATATCTTCACTTTCTACAAAGAACTCTTACCGCAAGACAGAATATTTTTCACGAGTAATATGAACGTACAAGTTATACACGTTATGTATTATATATCAAACTATGTATCATATACTATATTTATGTATATGATACAGCGCATCAATCAATTCGTTCAACCAACGGCCGGACGATCAAGAGAATATGGGGGAACATATAAATTTAACGAGACAGACGGAGGCGTGACGCCATAACGCGTTTGTATTAACACTCGAGATAAGACGTCTAGATATCAAAGACTACTGACGATGAAATTGTACTCTTCATATAATAATAATGACGATAATTTCAATAACGATAATCATAATAGTCGATGTACACCTTGTGAGGATGCCGAACATTTTGATTTTCACATAATTTTTATATTACGTCGTCGAATTTCTTGAAAAAGTTTCCATCTTTTTTTTTTCAACCCCATTTTGGGTGAAGATTTTTTTGGAAATGAAAAGAAGACGTGGATACGTGGATTACAAACTTATGTACATTTATTATATTCCATACTTTTTGGACTGGCAATTTTGATAAAATTTTAATTGAAATCGGGCTGCGAAAATGCGAGATTGGAAGGATCGGTGGTGGTGCGGGTGTTGGTAGACTCAGTTCTAAACTTTCGTAATCAAACAAGCGAGCGGATCAATTAGTCTTGATTTAAATTAGCTCCGGTGTAATTAACTAAAACACAGTTTATACTGTATATATGTCTTCGACGGACACCAGGGATCTATAGATCCTCACCTATACAATGGTATTTTTGTACGCACTCAAGGATATATATCTATACAAAATTCTGTCATTAAAAATTCCATTATCTTCCTAATTTATCGTTCCCAAAATTCTCCCTATATACATTATTACATACCTCGCATCTCGATTTCCTGCAGCAGTGCGCAGGCTGATCGAATTTATACGCATCCTTAAATATCAGGTTGACGGGGATAAGGAAAGCCAATTTTTCTTTTTCCCCTATTTGATTTTTTTTTGGTGTCAATTTTTTTAGATACTTGTCAAATTTGATTGATCGATGTACATAATATATCAATCAAAATACGACACGATTAGAGTACATCGAATGAAGATTTCCTGTTTTTTTTCTTTTCTTTTGTTTTTGCAAACAAAATGTGAGACGGGGTTATCAACTATCCTCGTAGGTATCCGTAGTAATACGGCGCATATTATAGGCGGTATGCTCGGAATGCAAAGCTGAGAAGGATATCAATATTTCCAAGCTAAAACTTATCTACCATCGTATAAAATATACGAAGGTATACGTATAGTCGGCGACCTGACAGACCTTATTTAAGGGTGGCTTTAGAATAAGCCCTATTTAGCTGCGACGGGGTAAATCGCACTTTTATACGAACCACTCTCCGATGCATATACCTACCTATCCACTTTATATTGGATCTAAGCTACCTAAAATTGATGTCAGAGTCAGGATTTAGGCCTGGATAAAGTTGAAAAATTATTGTTTCGATCAAGGGATAATATGGTGAGCCTACACAATCTTATATCTACATATACAAACGGTGCGTATATACTACACACCATCTTCAAAGTTTTTGAAATTCAATCCCCAGCTCTCGTAAAGAAAAATCGCAGTTTCATCCCGGAAAAACAAAAATAAAGAAATAATCTAAACCAATTTGGAAACGTCGTACGTTTACGAATCAAAAATTCGCGCGATCGAAAAACGGTCTTCGTTATAACATTTCTGTTTTTTTTTCTTTTTTCATAGAGTTCTTTATAAGGCCAGGCACACCTCTGACGGTGTCTATATCTCTACCTACGCATTGTACGGGGGGGTAATAAAAATTCTGAAGAGCTAGTTAACGTCGTACCCATCGATAATTGATTTACGTTGTACTATATATACGCCTCGCGGGGTGATGAGCGGAGCAAGAAGAAGAAGAAGAAGAAGATGAAGATGAAGAAGAAGAAGAAGAAGAAAAAAAGTAGCAGCAGCAGCAGCAGCTTGTGTTCTCATATCCTTAGCGTAAACTACGTTACGTCGTCTTTTTTTTTTCTGCTTTTTCTTTTTTAAATTTGTTGTATATTCAGTTTTACGACGTCGCGAGTCGCGTCGATCCTGCGGATTGCCGTCAGTCTTGTAGCAATTAGAAGCTGATCATGTACGGCTTCATTCGTGCACGTATAGAGCGTTTACATGTCCAGAGTCGCGAAAAGATAATGACAATAATAATAATCATCATAATAATGATAATAATAATCGTCTCGTCTTAATCCGCTAGTTGATTCGCCTTAAACGCGAGTTGAAAATTATCGGCATACGCAACGACGACGTTGTTAATAAAGATGGCGACGGTAACGTGCTGTGTTTAAGTCCTGCAGCAGTTTGTATATCCCGATATTATATATGGTTATAACTTCTTTGGCTAACTAGATATGTTCAGATACCAGATTTGCGATTTTACGCGCACGTATAATTAGGTCGCATGGTTTATCGGCGTTGCAACGAAGACGTATATTTCGCGTCTCGATATTTAAATGTGCACCTTCAAAATGTTATAGAAATTATTTGCAAGAATCGTATTTCAATCTCCGCCTTTTAATAACAAAAAAAAAAAAAAAAAGGCGTAACCCAGAAAATAAGGTGGGTATATCAATATTTGCACGCCACCGCACATAATAGTCGCGATTTTTAATTTTTAAGTCAACGAAATTAAGGCAAAAAAAAAACTCAAATATTACAAACAGGTACTTTGAAGGTTCGTCGATTTAGGTCCGTCAGCTTTAAAGCGTCCCTTAACCTCCGCCATTTTCTACACAGCTATAAAATGTCAAAATTGTCGTGATCGGCGCATTGGTTGAACACATAATTATGTATACCAAACGGGAAGGGTGCGACGATCGCGAATTTGTTTTATATAGTTTATTTTTTATTTCCGCAAATCAACATAAGCGCCCTTCAATATCGTAGGTATATATGTAAACCACATACGTATGCTGAACGTAGTAATATGGACTGGAGTTTTATATTTGTGCTTCAGTTTCGCATTTTCATACGGTTTTTAAAGCTTCGGATTTGGTTCGCGGGTCGGTTCGGCATCATATCGACTGTTCGACATTAACTCAAGCGAAAATGCATTTCTCCCTTGGTGTTTTTGAAGTTCTCACACACACACGTGCATAGAGAAATATTACATGGCGAACGTGCAGGTTATATAATACATAAGGGTGGCGTTAAGGGTAGAGCGCGCGAAGCGGGAACACGAGCAATATTTACTTCGCATTAAATTTAAATCCTCCCCTTTCTATATACTGCAGCTTTCAGAGGATTTATGGGCATTTATTTTCATTTGCCTTTTACATTCTTATTATTATCACGTTTATTTTTTTTTTTTCAAATTTTTTCTCTCTTTCATTCCTTCTTCCTAATACTTAGGTATATCCTGCATAGACAAAAAAAAAAAACAAATTGCATTTTAAACGAAGAATTTTCAGTTTTTTTCGCGCATTTTTTTTTGGTTTTTTTGCTTCCACTATTATAACCGGTGTAAAATTAAAATAATCAAAATTCATCGGACTTTCAATTCTGGATATTTGACGTGTTTCTTTTTTCTTTCTATATAGAATTCTTATTCCTTCCGTCGTAAGACAGAGACAGAGAAAAATATTAAAGAACGTAAAACAAACGTAACTAGAAAAACGTCGAAATAATCTTCCAAAGTTCAAGCACACGACTGTAGTGCAGCATATAATACGTAATGCACAGTCAGCTTTTGCATTAACATATAGATGCGATTCGTGACGTGGCATATTATATGTATAGTTAAGAGATATGATACGCTTGCCATATGACGTAAATCCATTATAACAATATACAATACATTATTACTGTATAATTAAACGTGTAGAAAAAAAATTTTAAAAATTCTGCGAAAATTTTCTAACCGCACTCTACTTTACAAATACGCGATGTTAAATGATAAATTTCTTCTTTTTCTTCTTCTTGTTATCCCCACGATTTCCTCCTCATCAATTTTATAAAATTTTTCAGAAAATCTTTCAAAGACTCGACAAAGCGAAGGAATAATTGTAAAAAAAAAAAAAAAAAAAAAAAAATTAAAAAAAAAAAAAACGCGTTATAAAAACGTTGAACATGCGCCGTTCGGAGTTCGTGTTAGCCGTTATTATATGTATGTGTCGTCGTCGCCCTGCAGCATTACGGTATAGGTAAAGGTATAGGTATACGTTATACATATGTGTATAGTGCGCGCCTGATGCTGCATGCGAGGTAGTTTAGGTTTGGGGTCGTAAGCCGCTAGTAGCAGCAAGGGGTGTAGTAGGTAAGGGTAGTTTTAATTAAACCATTAGGGGAGGCTGAGAGGTTGCAGCCAAGCGGCCAGACAGCAAGGCAAGCAAGCTACAACCACCGCCAGGCCCGCAATGCCTCGACTTGCCCGCCGCTCTTCCAACCTCTTCGCTTAAATTAATATTACGTTTAAATTTTACTTCGTCTCTAACAGCGGATACATGTATGTATAAATCTTTTATGTATATACACACCTACGTATACAGTACATATAAAAGTAACTGCCACGTGTCCTCGGAGTGCATCGATACATGAAGATATTTATACAAGAATTTTTTTTGATTCAAAGTTGCAAAATTCAAATCTATTGAAAATTTCAATTTCCAAAAATGAGAACGCGAGTGGGCTCAGGGGGGGGGGTGGAAGGGGGCATCAATTCGATCAATTTATCATCATCATCATCTTCACTTACTTACCGGCGCGTCCATCGTAGCCATGTTCTTGTTCAGTTTCGTCATGTTCCCCACTGTCTTCTCCGGCCATTCCCTGGGTCTGAACGACTTTTGGAATTTCTGTAAATAAATTATCGTAGAAATTTAATTAGACGCGTTAAATTTCAATGCAATTACAATTTAATGCAAGTACAATGGTTTTTTCATTCGTCGCTATTCTTCATTTTATTAGAATTTTTTTTTTTTGCGTTTTCTCTTCATAGCTCTTATATACTTAACATTCATATTATACAACAAGACTTATACACGTCGTTAACTTTTACATTTTAAATACCGATCAATCGCAGGAAATGGTACTAATTATCGTTTACGTAGACAGCGTCTTAAATTTTTTTTTTTGTTTTCGGTTTTTTCTTTTTTCAAATTGTTAATTGGATGCGCCCATGTTCAAATTATCGATCCGCTAATTAGACAGTTTAAAACTGAAAATATACCTCACCGACCGATCGTTTTACCTATATTATAAGTAACAAGACTCCGATCTGCAGCGGCGCATATCCGGACTCGGTTGGAAATTGTGCCCTCTTTATCATTATCATTATCCTATTCTTCTTGATTTCGATTTTTGAATTTACTTCGACAATACTCGATTAAAATCGTGATTCATACGTCACGTATTTAATCCCCATTTCTCTGAAACTCTAAATCTCTGGAACACATTGAAAATCGTCGAGGGCCCAAGTAAAAAATTTTCAGAATCATTTGGAAAAATTCACTTTTTGTCTCCCTGCGGTTACAAATTTACTTGAATATCCACGAGAAAAAAAAACAAAAAGAAATTTTTAATTAAATGTGCGGAGCTCCGAACGAGTGCGGCAAATTTTTTACCATTTCGCGATGAGTGCAGTAACTTTTTCATTATCATATGAGGCAAAATTTCACTCCGAAAAAAAAAAGAAAAAAAAAAACTAAACAGAAAAAAAAAAAAAAAACTGTCGGAAACATCCGCCATAATATGATAATGCGAAGCAACGAGTAACCGGTAGTACAGCGCCCGGAGCTATGTAAGAAAATTGCAAAAATTTTTTATTGTGAAAAAAATCGTAGTACATATTCTCCTATACGTCAGGATATATGATATAATAAAATTTAGTTCTACTGCCCTCTGGTCTTTTCAACTCCTCGTACGTTTTTTTTATTTGAAAAAAACAAAAAGAAAGTATTTTACAATACAATTCGCATGGTGGTTTTCTTCTGGTATCCGCGATGATGATGATGATTATCGGAAACTATTTCGTCTTTGTTATATATTCTCTCCGCGGTTGCTCGAGTTTTTTTTTTTTTCTTTTCTTTTTCTTTCATTTGTTGTTGTTTTTTTTTTTTTGCTTCGTTATAATATACCATATAACTTATATATACAGTACATGAATATATTTTCTATATATGTATAATATACGTTGCGTCGGCGTAACTTACTTATGCACGGTGCAATGTGAGATCTACTCTGTTGGTAGCCCCTGGCGCATCTGTTGCACATTATTCCAGTTACCCCGTCTTTGCACGGGCACTGCCCGGTACTCTGGTTACAGGTTTTGCCCGAGGCACCAATGGGGTGGCAGTCACAGGCTGAAACAAACCGTGCGCAAAACGACAACCTGGTTAGTATTGTTTTACTCAAAAAAATGACGAAACAAATAAAATCAAATCAAATAAAATAGAAACAAAATCGATACACATAATTATCACATAGAATACGTATTTGAAAACAGAGGTACTGTAAATTTAACAAAGAAAAAAAAAAATCAAGGCTATTGGGATCCAATTTTGTTTGGTTTTTCTTTTTTACTGGAAAAAGATTTTTCTTTTGTTCAATTAAATAATCTTTCATTGACATATGATATAATATATATTATATATAATACTGCGCCTTGATTTTTTCGATATGAAAAAAACCATCCAAACTCCAAATTTTCAAAAAAACACAACTTTTCAAACATGCTATAAAAATCATGTTAGGAACGCAGATATTTTTTTTTCTCAAATCTGAAAAAAGTAAGAATTAGGAACAAAAAATGAAAAAAAAAAACAACATTTTCATCAAGCACGTATGATACGCAAAGGTATATAAATTTGTGTTAAATTATACATATATGTATGTGATGTTATGTGCAACTGGGTGTCCATTACACCTGCAGCCCTGCAGCCATGCAACGCATGATGAGCTGCACAGGTATTTATGTATAATTACGTTTGTCTCGCGGGTCGGGAATTTTCAGAATAATAAAGCGCCCGCTGTATGTCGCTATAGGTAGCTATATTCGTAGTAAAAGTAAAAAAAAAAAAATGAACCAAACAGAAGACAAAGAACAAATATTAAAATTAGTTAAACATTTCATTCAATTATACAGACGGACAAATATTATTCAAAAAAAGAAAAGAATTAAACCTGCTGATCATTGTTAATTTTTTTTCATTTATATTCTTACACAAAATTCTGCTTTTCAACAATAAAATCTTTGGATCGATGTACAAGTTTGTGGCCCGGATAAAAAGAGGTTCGAATTTTAAAAGTAAATCCGTTAATTACTTTTTCAACATTATCTATCGAGATTTCTATTTTTTGTTTAGAATTTTATAAATACATTATAAACAATTTACCGGTTATTGCCCGGAGAAGCGTGTGTAAGATAAAATAAAATAAAATGGAAAAAGAAAAAAAGAAATTGGGAAATAAAAAAATTATTTTTCCATAGTATAATTTTTGACGGGTCGTGGGACGCGCTTCGGTAGAACTAGCTACCAGAATTTAAGATAAAAACCGGATGTGTATCACATCATTTTTTATACGTGTAAGGGTTTCAAACTCTCGAGTGAAGAGTTAAAATTATGGTATGTATAGGTAAGAGTTGCTCCAACAAGATTCATCGCTCGAGTCATCCGGACGAACAAATCTGAACCTGCACCGTGGAGGGCGGCTGGCAAAGAGAGAATTACAAGCGCCGAGATAAAACCGAAAAAAGAAAAAGATAACAAAACAGAAGGAATTAAAAATAAAATTAAACTGGGATGTCGCGCTATTACGGTGGCGATTATAAGTTCGATCCTCTGTACAATTTCTGTCCCAGCTATGCATCACCTCGTATGCCTTTTTTCATTACATTTTTGTTTCGCTCTAATTTATTTTCATCGAATCAACGCGAGCGAAAAAAGAAGAAGGAGTGAAAAAATCTGTGTGAAGAAAAGAATGAGAAAGCGATCGCTGACAATCAGTGGAGTGCAATTTATAGGTCACAAATATGTGGGTGTATATATGGGTGTAATAATTTTTGAGAGTACAAATAAAGGGGTATGTAATGGGGATTCCGTGAGGCGAAGAGCTAACCGACTCGTTCCGAAATATACGTTACATGTAATACCATACACATACGTATATACCTGTACGTCGTGATGGCTACGCGTGGGTTTCGAGTCTTGATTGGCTCTCGTTGGTATCAATGAAATTAGTATGGACTATATAATATACATATACATATATCTATCGTATCCGTACGTCCACCCACTTGGGTTACGCGTGATGAATTACTTTTACCATTTATATAAATTTATATATACTCTACTATATACATGTATGTATATGGGAGTAAAATGTACTTTACTCTTTGCGCGCCGTACACGTAGTACTGAAAATAAAACGAACGATGCGGAAATGAGCTCGCGTTTTTCTTTTTCCTTCCTTTTTTTTTTTTACCAATTTTTACAATCTTTCAAATCACGAGCGTTCGAATAATTAACGATGTAATTTGAGCGATCGGTGTAAAATAGAAGGTGAAAATAAAGAAAAACGATAGAAAAACGTATCCGATAAATCATATTTCCGTCTCTAAAATGAACGGCTTAAACTTGTCACTTGTTGCTAACTAATATAAACATAAATGAGAGACACCTATGCACTAATGAAGTCCGACTTAAGCGACTTCCATCGTAAATCAAAATCGTAATTTTACATTCCCCGCGTTTCTCTCTTTCTCTCTCTCTTTGCACATAGGTATAGGTACCGATATATGTATAAACCACATAAATCGAGTGATTCAAAAATACCTACCGCAATAATTGAAACTGAATAAAAATCGATTTTTTTTTTTGTTCTTTATAAATAATAAGATAATAATCTAAATATAGAAGAAAGTAAAAATACAGTCAGGTATAATATGCAGCGTACTCCGTGAAATATTTTCTATATCGTTTACGTTATTAATTTTGTCAGTTTTTCTTACTTTTCTTTGAAGATTTATATCTGATGGATATATATTTAAAAAGTTTACATAATTAAAAAAATTTGCTTATGCATCCCACGGTATTACATTACCGAACACATGTGCAGTAAAAACGCTATACACTCTACACCTTGAACCAATATTATTATTTCTTCGTACGTCACTTATAGTAGATACCTATATCATAACGTTTGTAATATATTGCAACAGGATGTGCAGATGGTGAATGATTTGCGGATTTTTCTTAGTTTTATTTATTCATTTTTTTCTTTTTCCTTTTCCTTTTCCTTTTCAAAACAGCGATCGCCCTCCCGTTGTATTAATTTTTTTTTCTTCTCATAGGGACGCGTCTGATTATCGCTGAATCAGCGAATATTATTATACATAATAATATCCATCGCACCAATTTAAAAAAAATAAAAAATCCTTCCTTCTTTTAGTAGTTTTTTTTTTTTTTTTTCTAGTTCAAGAGAAAGAGCGAATTTGAATCGAACAAATAAATTCAACGAACGAAATTTATTCTACAAGCAGTAAATGATCGTTGGGTTTGGTTAATATATCTATAGAAGAGAAAGAAAGGAATGAAAAAAAAAAAATAAGAAGAGAATTATAAGAAATGAAATAAAAGAAAGAGAAAAAAAAAAAAAACTAACTATGTATTTATAAAAACAAACGGAATGAGAAAAAAGTAAACTTGAATAAATTATTATCGTCCCGTTGAACGGAGTTGGCGGTTTGACGATGAGTGAAAAATACGTAGCTAACGACGTTGAACTTGAAGCAGTGCGAGAGGTGCAGATTTCAACGCTCGAGTACCTACCCTATACACAGCATCAAGTTCGTGGCGGTGAGCACGAGATGTTCAGAAAAACCGGAAAAAATTTGTTTAAAAAAAAATGAATGAAAGAGAAAAAAAAAACAAAACGAAAAGTAAAAACAAACAAAAAAAAGAATTAGAAAAGAATCTTAATATATAACGTTTGCAGTGAATAAAAAAAAAAGAAATGTAACACACATTTTGCATGTATTTTATACGTACATGTAAAATTTATGTACCGACGTCTACCTGTATATATATATCTCACCACCCTTTCCATCAACTATGTAACATATATTACTCTTGAGTTATTTTCATGCGATGCGTATACTTATTTATTTTACGCAAGAATTATTACGTAATCCAAGTGAAATTTTATTTCAACTGATGTTGCTAATTATATTTTACGCCGAGTTAATGTTGGAAGAAAATAAAAAAGAAGAGCAACAAAAAAGAAAAGAGGAATCTAAACTTGATTTTTACACGAGTGGGCTGCAGCCCTTGTAAAGTTGTAATTTGTCAAGAAAAAAAGAAAAGAAAATTAGAAAACTGTAAATAAGTAAACGAGCCAAAAAAAAATTTCGAACCTCAGCAACGCTTCGAGAGTAAGGAAAAAAAATGGACAGATATTTTTTCACCCTCTAGGAATCGAATGATTTGAACTTCTCTGGTTTTCCGTTTCGAGACGGTCTGATGAGAAAGATTGAACCATTTTTGGAAATTTGAGGTTCCACTCCAAAATCCGATGTTTTTTTTTTACCCCCATAAAGTTTTCTGTGTCCCCAGATACCTCTTTGTCAAAAAAAAAAAGAAAAGAAAATACGAAAAATAGAAAGGAGAGAAAAGAAAAAATTTCTTCAGCTGTACGGGCATGAGGTAGACATAGATCGCAATCGTTACTCCTACAGCAGCGAATAACTTGCGCCCTAAAGTAACCTTGCACAGCGCGCAGCGTGACTTGGGATAAAGTATGTGAGGTATATTATACGTATATATATAAGCAGATAGTTGAACATATTATACATATATGTGACGTATTTTACTATACCTATGTATAACCCTATCCAAGTTGTCGCCATTCGATGCAAAGATAAGAATAAACTCGTCGCGAGTTCTGCTGCGCGATTCTTTTTCTTTTTTTTTTTTCTTTCGTCTTCCGAGTTTACTTGGATATATTCTGGGATCTACTCCTAGTGTATTATGCGAAATGATTCGGAAAAGAAAAGAAAATCAAAGTAAAAGAATATTGTCAAAAATTCGTCCAACGGGTCATCTTCATCCGGTTGCATATCGCGGGGTCAAAGGTTTTCATGGGCTTTTTTTTTTTTTTCTTTTTTCTTTTTTACCAACGTGACGTACGTCTCCTCTGTTTCTCCGACGATTTGAATAAAGGATTATTCTCATCTGACTACACGGTCTTAAAAAGACTTCCTCGTACATTCTCTCCAGAGAGCTTTTATCATTTGTACTTCCGGAAGATCAAGGCTGGACTTTGTATGGTGTGTGAAATTATTAATCTCTTTTTACAAAGCGGAGACACGTTTATCCAGCCGTTTTTGTTATTTAAAATATATTCAAAGGGTGTTCAATGGATTTTCGTTTTTTTCGTCCATTTTTTTTTTTTTCTCTCGACAAGTTCGAAAACCAGCCCGTCTGACACTTACCTGATTTTTATGGGGTATGAAAAATTAATTTGCAAATCGATTATATAGATTCGTTTTATATATAATTGACCGAGGTAAAGATTGATGCAGATTTCTAAACGATTGTGTAAAAAAGAGTAAGTGCAGAGTAATACTTTATTTTGTAACTTTTGAGAACTAATTACCGATCACTTTTGTTTGATTATAGTTGAACCTTAGATCTCCGTGGAGTTATCCGACTTTGTTTTATGTCTTAAGCGGTCTTTAACTCGACTTCAATCTTTGAATCGCGAAGGTTCGGAGTAGTTGGTATAAAAGTAAGAGATGTTTTTTCTCCGACTAAAAGTCGAAGATGGATAATCTCATGGATTGATAGTCGCGGTGCATAAAAGCAAATAACTTGCGGAATGACGTCTACTATAGTAGAATTTTCTGTATAACGACAAGTCTTACGTCGTAAATCGGACTCACCAAACTTTTCAACGTAACATATCCCCATCGGAAGAGAATCCTCGAGGGAATCCTATAGAACTATAGAATCGAAACAAGTCAAGTCGTTTATCCTCCGAACCACCGAGCAGTTAAAGTATACGAAATCGTAAATGTCGGATCTTCATGACACACTTCAATTACTTTAAGCTGATTATAATTTCGAAAAATTCTCCGCTCCCTTTATACGTTCACAGCACTCGACTTATGCCACATTCATAATTCCCATGCTCATCTACCTTCTTACAGTCCCTCAAAATTGTTCGTCACATTTCTTTTTTCTTTTTTTTTTTTTACTTTTTCCCCATATTGTCTGGAAGGGACGATTTGGAAATCTTTTTTTTTTTGGTCCTCGCAATGGGTCGTGGTAATTTCTGAGTGTTTTGGGAACATTCTTCGTCCGATAGGGTGTGTTTTACGATAGAAGACAACAATGGTGATTTTACTTCATGGATTTAATGGTGGGAAAAGAAAGGAGTGTGCGCGGTTTTGCGATTAAACGGTGATGAAGCAAACTCGGACTCTTCAATCTTTTTTTTTTTTGGTTTTTTTCTTGAACTTATTCTTCCTTTCTCACATCTCCCATCCGTATACACGTCGTATTATACGTGTTTAATTTATGATTGCAAATCCGCGTATATGACCCTTATGCAAATGAAATAAAAGGCGCAATTTGTATGCCTGAACGTCGCCCACTGCAGGTAGCTACTACTATGTCCTGCCCACGTAAGAAAGTTCGTAGATATAGTTATACGATCTACGAGAATACGAGCATAAGTCGCCCTGGGCTGCTGACCACTGAACACCGACCAGCTTCGTCCGGCTTAACTTCTTCTTCTTCTTCTTCCACTTTAACTTCAACTTCAACTTCAACTTCAACTTATTTTTCTTACAATCCTCGATTTATACTCCCATACGAACTCAGGGCATATTGCCGGCTACCCACAATTCGAACCTAAAACTGGTGGTATGTTGCTATCTTGAAACTTCCTAAGCGACTGTCCACCCAAACACGAAAGGTATTTACAGATAACGGAAATCGACGAGTGGTTGAGTGACGCAATTTATTCGATCTAAGATCATCCGATAATTTTCTCTCACGTGGTTATATACTGCGATTTTTTAGCTAGCGACATCGAATCCGCGGTAATCGTGTGTCAGAATTTTGATATATTTCAAATTCCGCAACTATATAATTGCACTCCTTAATTGAAAGGAGTTTTTCGAGGTGGGGACAAAAAAGGTAAAAGAGAAAAAAAGCGATATAGTTCCTCGAACTCTGTAATTTCAACTAATTCGTTTGGATCGTCAATTTTCGAGGGGAACATAGAAGCATCTATAGGTACACGTACCTTTAACGTGCATTAGACCTGCACCGCAAACGCATTACGAACCACCCACGTTTAGTGGTGCACTTCCACAAAGTTTCTGCGGTCTTATAATGGTTGAGTTTCACAACCGAACAAAGTGTAAATTTCCTCGCTTACTCTCTGACCAACCACGGACAAAACTACATATATACCGTAACTTCTATCAAGTAAGTTAATCACTTAAAGTCATCGGTGCCCGGTATTCAATTTGCTACGGTGTTCTTCGTCTCGTAGTTATCAAAAAAAAATATCTAGGGCGCGCTGTAACGAGATCAAATTTTTCTCTCGAGTTGCAATTCTTGTGCATTTATATTTTTCCTAGTTAAAAATTCAGTTTCATATCCTGCTTTTCAACCCTTCGATTCAACCGGGACTAGCGGCGACTGTCTTGAACCAAAGTGAGATGATATTTTATGTGTGGAAAAACTATCCGACTTTTACTATGTGTATCAGAGTTTGTAACCCGCCATAGACTAGCTAAATTCCATAAGAATCGTGTATCCCAAGACGTCTGCACGTTCCTTTCAAGCGATTGACTCTAATCGAAAAGCCAAATACGCATCGTGGTTGGGATGTTAACGAAATTAGAAAGGAGGGGGTGAGGGAGGGGTGAAGGGGATGAGAGAGAGAGAGGAGAGAAAAAACGAGGAGGAAAACTTCGTAGTTAATTAACGTCTGGAATTCGTTCGGTGTGGGGAGGAATCGAAACTTTTGGGAACAATACAAGCATTGCAAAGGGAGTTAGTTGTCGGACTCTATCCACCGAAAATATCCTTCAGGATGATTCCGAAGAAAGGGAGTGCAGTATGTATATAGTATATAGATTCTCTTCTCTTATTTCATGGAAATTACCAATTAAATCAGGAATAATTATCGCAGGGATTACGCTACGCCGGGGTAATTTATTTATCAGATTATCAAACTGATTTCCCTCCGGGTTTCTGACTCGCGCAAATGTTTGCTTCAGCTATAGGTAATATATGTTATATACATAAAATATATAGATATATAAATATCAGCGATAGTATATAGCATAATACATATATAGGTAGATGGTGAAAAAGCTCTTTGTCCGATAAACCAGATATAAGCACTCTACGAAGCCGGAATAATTCCCCCCTTTCGATTTATGTCCTTCTCACTGCACAGACTCTGTTTTATTTTATTTTATTTTAGTTTTTCTTTTTTTTTTTCATCTGCAATGGATGCGAAAAAAAAAAAGAAGAAGCCAATTCTCGCAAAGGATTCGATTTGAAATAAATATTCTATTGCCTACAACCTATATTTATATATTTGCAGGTTGACTTTTCAAAAAAAAAAAACTGCATGATTTTTCGTACACTTTCGAGCCGAAAACCAAAAAACAAAGATAAGTGAAGACGACGAAGAAAATGAATGAAATAAAAATAAGTAAATCGAAAAAGTCCAGCGATATCATTCCTTCCGGTATAACCATTATAATTCCCAATTCTCTCAGCAATGCGCCGTGCTCGGCCATTTTACTGATAGAATTCCTCCCATAGTTGAGCATATAGCCAATTTTATCCTCGTATAGTTTATGCTGCACCCGTGTACGTGCATTTGAACAGGAACTTTTTGATTAACCCACAAAGCTTATGAGAAAAAAAAAAACGAAAAAAAATGTGATCAAAATAAGAAGAGAAAAAAGAAAAAGGAGAGGATTGCGGACGTACGATCATCTGCAGTGTACGGAGGTTAACCGCCCGTCTCGTGTCATATTTTTTCATTTTCGGTGGCACTTTTCTCTGCAGCGGTTTTTTTTTATGCTTGGAAAAAGTTTCGTTTTTATATAATAATAATAATACGTATAGGTGAGTACTTCACGGAGAAAAGGACACGAGGACTCGACCCCATATTGAATGGTTATTGGTTATCGGTTATTGAATAACCGAATCACCATCAGGACGGATAGACCTTAACACTCGACGATAGCAATTCCACGGGGAATCCCCTCGGACGTCACAAAGATAGGAAAAACAAGAAGAGAGCGAACATAGTATATGGAAGAAATAAAAAAAACAAATAAAAAAGTGGGATCGAAATCCCACCGCATACCGTCGGACGGGGGTTAAGAGGTATAACCTTTTCCGCAACCCCCAAAGATCAATTACATTTTCGCAGCGCAAGGGTTTTTTTTTGGTTTTTATTTTTTTCTCGTTTTATCTAATATAAAAAAAAGAATTTGTAATAGAAAGAAGAACGAAACTCGATGTGTGAAAAACGTGAACAAAGTAAGAGAGAAATGAAGAAGCGAAAAGAAGAATAGTTATATTTTTTCAAAAGTTCAAAGAGAATATTATAAATATATTTATTTATCCGAAAATATCCATATATATATGTAGTATATATGA
The DNA here is from genome assembly GCA_963932425.1 of Athalia cordata. Taxonomy (NCBI): domain Eukaryota; kingdom Metazoa; phylum Arthropoda; class Insecta; order Hymenoptera; family Athaliidae; genus Athalia; species Athalia cordata. Next base: position 8,916,762 of record OZ010627.1, read on the forward strand.
TGTAGTACGGTGGTAATATAGTTTATGGCGGCGTAGGAGTTTTGTGGATCTGTAAAAGGGGATGGAATATATTCCGTTCGATTCAAGACACGTCCGAAATAGGTTGATATATTCTCATCACGAATGTAGACGGCACGCGGCTTTTCGTAATCAGTTCTGCAACATCCCTCGATTCCACCTTTCTCGCGCGTTTTCTCGCGTTTCTCGCCTCTCGGCTTTCGGGACCGAAGTAAATGTATAGAGACTAGAATAAAATAGCCAAAAAAAAAGAGAAAAAAAAAAGAAAAAAAGGAAAGGAGACAGAAAAAAAAACTAACCAAAGGCCACGCCATGCATATACCACCTCCTACCTATATACCTATCCTATGTACATACCTACCAACAAATTCGTATTCATAACTTCAACTCACCCGCGTCAGCAAATTGTTTCCCTTTGTGTACGCGTTACCGATTCGGTGATTGCCTTCCCACACCCATTAAACCTCATACCCCCAAAAATTTACCAATTCACATTCGGATTCCGTATTTTATCCGAATGAAAAAAAATAAAAAAAAACTATATGGGATCGTAAGGATTCCTGAAACCGAGAATAAAAGACGTATAAAAAAAAATCCTTCAGAATACCTGATAACAATTATCAGTTTGATTTTTTATAATTTTGTTTCCGACCGAAAAAAATCAGACTCTGTATAATAATTCAGACGTGTGCGGGCGACCCCTTTGCCGTGACATTTAATCGTACAATTAATAAAATCACGTGTATAACACACGAACTAGGTACGTGAAATGGGTATGTAAAACGTGCGTGTGATGTAAAGAGATAAAGTTATGCGACGAAGAGTTTATCACATCGTAAAACCCAGCGATAAGAACCGATACTAAGGGGTCGCCATTCTTCCACACCTGAACAATAACATGTGCGAAAATTGGCCCCCTTGGAGCGCTCGCGCGGCTGCAGCAGGTTTTGTCACCGAGATTAAACATGCGAAATAACAAAACTCACCTTCAAATCTCACTCTATACATAAACACAATGTGATCTACAGATTATTATTATCTTTATTATCATCATTATTGTTGTTGTTATCGTCGCGTATAGTTCCTGTTGTTTTATCTTAACCGATTCGCAAACTTGTAGTTTACTTCACTGGCCCTTCAAAATTTCACCATCAATGTATTCAACCACCCTTTATTATACGGTTCACATCCAAACAGATATTAAAGAAAAAAACGTTTGAAAAATAAATTAGAAATAAAAAAAATCAACTCTTCAAACAGTATTTTCGTAACGTGAGCTTTCGTCAAAGTACATAATTCTTTTCAGTACCTATGCGATGTCACGTATATATCTACGTTACATAAAATAGTACATAGTCATCGTATTATTTCACGCATTTCTCAGTTGAAAGGTCATCGTGACTATTTCTTTTTTTTTTTTTCTCCTCATAGTTGTCAAACTGCACGTAATTCTTCCGAACCAAAAAAAAAAAAAAAAGAAAAGAAATCAAGAATTCAAAAGAGAAAAATGAAAAAAAAATTAGGGTGTGCCCTCGAAATTGTAAGCTAACAAAATTTTATCCAATGACGATGGACGTACGTATGCGATACTAAAAAAAAAAGAATGTTAAGTTAGTTTTTTTTTATTTCTTTGATCTAAATTTCGGAGTATGAGTATCATATTTTACAAAAGCCGCATGAAATACGAATGAAAAAAACGAAACAGATAAAGAAAGAAAATCAGTGCAGGTGATTCGGCAGCAAATGCCCGTTACATGTGAACGTATCGTCCATATATTTTCTATATAGGTGATCGCGAGGACGAATAGTACCTATATTATAACCGCAAGCGGGACGTGTAACGCGAGTAGAATGGACGGAACATAAATAATAATTTCGAGGGAACAGATTCGAGGGGTGTGTGCAGGATTGTTACAGGAAGGGGAGGGCCGAGCCAATTACCCGAACACAACGCTCCACGGGGGTTCGGGCGCTATATGACCCTTGAAAAACAAAACTAAAAAGAGAGAAAAAAAAGAAAAGGAAGACGAGAAAAAAAAGAGAAGACCAAAAAAAAAAAGAAAAAAATTGGAAAAAAAGAAAATACCCGCAGCAGCACATAACGTCATCGACGGAGACACGGACCCCCGTCACCTCGTATTGTATAATATACAACCAGATTAACAACCCGCAAAAATAGTAGCTATTTCGAAACAAGGGTGGTTTGTGAATTTTTAAAAGGCTCCTTTTTTTTTTTTTGGTTTTCTCAATTTTATGGACTATCCTTAAATATTTTACCATATGAAAAAGAGGGCGGATTTCATTTTTTCTATCAATTTTTTTAATTTTGCTCTTGACGTGTATTAATGAGGGATTGAAATTTTCGGTTTCGGCTACGAAGGAACAAAAGTGAACCAAGTTACACGAAAAATTTTCTGAGGTTGAGGTCGAACTTCACACACCCCAGCTTACGCGGTACATAAGTGAAAGCAGCAGAAGCAGAAGCAGAAGCAGAAGCAGCATGTGAATAATAAAATATTCCGCTACAGGTGGCTCTCCGCGTGTGACAAAACCTGTTTAAGTTTCTTAAGTTTAACCCCGGGTACCCGAAACTCTTCTGCAGTTTCTGCTTCTGCTGTAGATAATGCGTGGTGCCACGTAATACACATGTATTCATTTTACATTATAATCACAGTTGTCACAAAACTCGAGTTTAACTCTTTGGCGTTTCTTTCATCTTTCATCTTTTATATTTTCCTTTCTTTTTTTTTTGTGATCAAGGATCGAGGAAGACTTTTATCAATTTGTGCGTATAATACATCGATCTAAAAGCAAAATCGTCGCCATAGTCGTTCGGAGGATTCCCTAGGGAATGTCTTCATATTACGTGTGTATAGCGGAGGCTCGAATAGGGACCACCGTTCGGTTTCACGGTTTATATAAGCGTTCCTCTTTTTTATATATGTTATTACCCTCCGCACGACGTTGGACCCGAATATCCCTTACAACGCGACGTTTTTTTATTTTATTTTACTTTTATTTCAGTTCTTTTTTTATTTTTACTTCTACGGCAGCTGTAAGTAAAACGTCTCGTCCCTCTTTTATTCCTTCGGGTTCAAACCATTCACGCGTTATTTTCACGATCAAAGAAACTCTCTCTCTTTCTCTCTCTCTTTTCGTTTCTTTTTTTCTTTCTTTCTTTTTTCAAAATTATTTCTATACGGTCCAGCGCCTCGAGTATTTATCTTACCGCACGTATCATAACGACGCGACAAACGATTTTGTTTTATTAAAACAACCAAAAATATTTTCGTCAGTTGAAGAATATAACCGGTTATCCAAGATGGGGATGAAACAAAAACATCCGTCTGAACTCGAAGGTTAAAAAGTTCCCAAAATTCTGCTCCATTTTAGTTCTTTTTCGGTAGATTTTTGTTAAAAAGAAAGAAGAAAAAGATCACGATGAGAGAGACTTTGTGAAAAAAATCGTTTTTACGAGGATGTTAATTTTCAGGTAAGGTTATTTTCTTCGCGTGTCGGATCACAGGAGATTGTCCCGAAGGATGCGTTGGTAGTTGGTATTTGGTGGTGGTGGTGAACCTATATAAGCTTTGGTTGCAATAACTCCGAACAAATAGGGTCGGACACTTTACTTCGCCGCGGAAGTGGCTTCCCTGGGGTGTCATCGGGGTGAATGCTGCTGCAGAACGAACGCGAAATGATAATAATGTTAGCTTGCACGTATCCAGACCTCTACTTCCCTCTCTCTCGCATTGGTGAACGATAGCAGTAGGTACCCCGAGCCGTACTACTCCAGAGTCAGCATCGTACCCCGGGGAAACGTTACGATTCCCAACCAATTTTGGCACCCCGTCGACCTCCCTCAGGAACTATATGTACTCGGATTATAGTATATAGCCTACCCCCGCGCGGTTCCACACAAAAATAACAAATTCCTACGTATCCCAACTTGACCACTTTATCATTCGCTCTTCTTTTTTCCTTTTTCTTTTTCTTCTTTTTTTTTGCGATTCCTTGACAGACGCCATTTCTTTTTGTCTCTTCGCGGTTTGGTACGTAATGAAGCTTTTCGTCTGACCAAATGAACAAAAAAATTATTATTTCACCTGCCGAACTCGTGTGCGAAAAGTTCGTTTTTTAGGAAACTTTTTGAAACTTGAAACATTAAGAAAATCTGATAAAAAAAAACCGATCGATCGGTATTCAGTTTTATTATTCAATCGTTGAAATTCGATATTTTCCATTTCTTACAAGCAAAGTACAAACCTAACTTAACATTATTTTATACACTGTAGTACGGCGCGTGAACAATAATTTGCTTTTACTTTTTTTCTTTTTCTTCCTTTCGGTGCATCTGGGCGCTGGATATTATATGCCCTGTAGAGTATAGGTGGTACCAAGCCTACCTTTTACCTGTCACTAAAATTTAGTGTATCTTTGATTCAAGTTTAGGTATCCTATATGGTATCACATATATATATCTATAGACGCCTCCGAACGTTGCTACATAACTACGCAACGTTGTTCTCTGTAATCCTTATACATACGTACGTACATACCTCACCAAGATTACGATCTCGAACCGTATCAACTGTCGATACCTTTTTGTTTTTTGTTATCTATTTATTTATTTTTTTTCTTCATTTTCATTTTCATTTTCAAAGTAACGACAGTCGCGCGTGTCCCACGCACTTACGTAGGTACATCTACGATATACGTCGAGATCAACGAAATGGTTTTTTTTACAATTTTCCAGATAGTCGTGAAAAACGATACTATAATAATTTTTTTTCTCTTCCAACATACTCGATTGTTTTTTTGTTTTTTTTTTCTCGCATCGTACGAGTTACGTCTAGACAGATCCACCCCACATGTGTAATAGGGTTACCAGTCGTTAATTGGGCCATTTTCCTGCCCGACGAAAAGAAAAAGGAAAAAAGAAAAGGGATAAAATAAAAAATTATACAACTGAATCGGCACACAGTGCAAATCTAATTACGAACGAATATTGTTGAACAGATCAGCGCTAGTTGGGGATGGGGTGTTTTTCTATACTTGGATTTTTCAACGTCAACGAACGGGTTAAAATGGGTAAAAACTGTTGCAAAGGAAGGACACACAGGGGGCTGGGTTGCAATATTTGAACGTGGATACGCGTTTCATATAATTCAAGCTTTGATCAACGCCCTGGTTGCAGCGGCAACAGCAGGCCGCTTAATTGCATCCAATCTACACACCCAGCCGAGTTTGCATGGGCACCGTTTGACCCTTGACCATCTGGATCGACGTAATCGCTCCGTTTTACCGAGGCGTGACGACCAACAAACAACCCGGACCTGCATCGCACAGCTTTTAACGCCGAGCGCCTTCAAAAACCGAAACGGAAAATCCCCCGCATTTATTAATTAATCCCGTAGTGCTCGACTGCAGGGTTCGGAAATTTAATATTTTGCAAAATTTCCCCTTTCAATCTTCAAACCGAGAGAAAAAAAAAAGAAGAAATCTTCATAATTTGTCACGATTCAAAAGTATACGGTAAATTTATTCGTATCAGTGGCCATCTTTTTTTCTTTCCTCAACAAGTCAGGGGATAGGGGATACGATAAATCGTATTTCGGGGTACGATATACACGTGTAGATGCGGTATACGGAATATAACGGCGTGCGCACCTCATCACGTTCTTTATTCTACGTTTGTATAAATCATATTTAATTGAAACCTAATACCGAACAGCACTTGGCCTTGCAGCTGACTTCATGTATAATATAATAGTTTATAACACACACAAATATTTATCCATCTTATTATTACGTGAAGATATTTTTTTTTCTTTATTATTGTCTCTCAAAACAATATTATAATCCAAAAAACGCAAGAACAAAAAAAAAAAAGTTTCTCGATCGCGACAAAATTACACAGATTTTCTGTATAAACGATATCAAAAAAATGATTTCAATTTTTCACTCACGTCGTCGTAAAATGAAACCAAAAAAACCGAAAAAAAAAAAAAAGAGAGAAGAATTATAAAATCACGAAAAATTCTGCACCTCGAGCTGTGCGAATAATTCGACCGCAGTTTAAAATTTTACACTCGATTAACGATTAATTAATTATAGTTCGACTAATTGCGAGCGATGAGTTTTTAATTTTTTTGTCAGGAAATTTTCGACTCCGGATATGGTTTTTGATATTATTATTTCAGGTGTATAAAAATATTATAACACACGTGTATACGTGCAGTATAGCTTCTACAACGCGAAGAACTTGCCAGATAAATCTCTGGAACGCACGCGTCTAATAAGCTGAAATCTGACCCGACGGGACTGCAGGTGGAATCAAGCCCAACTTTATTATACGCCCATTTCGAGCTCCATCTGTCCTTTATTTTATATGCACACCTTATTAGGGCAAAGTTCAGACATCGAAAGAGATAGAAACAAAAAAAAAACCAGACTTCAAATCGCTAAATGTATAGTAAAATAGAAAATAAAAATTCAAAATTGTTTCTTTTTTTTTTGTTTTTCGTCGAATGGATTTTGAAAACTGACTCGGGGGCGGGAAGGGGGGCAGTGATGAGAACAATTCGAGAGATATTTTTCCCTTCTTATTGGCAAAAAAAAGAAAAAAATGAGAAAGAAAAAAAAAATGATCCGGGTCGCGCGTTACATGATAATTTTATTGAGATGCGTGTGACCCTCTTGGTACGATGCATCTCACGATTGTAACGTACACGTCGATATAGTATATACATATAAATATATAATATATATATGTACGTACATGTGAAATACATAGTTGCAAGCAATTTGGTCGATATAATTTCGAAGATAATTTGAAGATATATTCGCGACTTATCGCCGCGTTGCCCGATGCACCGGTGGTAATCATAATCGATGATATAATAATTTTTGCGGATGCGTTGCTGCTCGGGGGATAAAAATTTACAACTCACTTCCCCCCTCCCCCGACCCCCTTGAACGTTCTTCCTTTTCACCACCGATATTTACCCCCAGGTCTTTCTATCGATAAATAAGCTTGTTGGTTTTTTGACCAAACCACGCGCGACGTCGGTGAGTTGCAAAATATAAGGAACGTCGATTATAAATGGATCCCATATATCAGTTTTCTCAAAGTATATATATATATACGTACTGCTCTCTTCCATTGGTCTTCGAAATCCGTATGCGAGTTATATGTATAGATTTTCGGACGGTTTTTTTGAACCCACGAATTATGTGTATATTTTCGGTGGTGAAATTATACCGCGCGGCGAAACGTATAAAAAAAGTTATACACACCTGCATACTTTTACGATATACGTTATTACGCATATACGCGCGATGTGTACATAAGAGTTTCATGTATAAATGTATATAATACGATATATACCTGTAAATTATCACCTTGTAGAATATTAAATAATAATAACAACAGAAAACAACGCGTATATATTCGATGCGCGATCTGGCAGGAGGTGTATCGTATTATAGGTGTATATTTTTTGGATCTCATGAATTATGTTTTCAAAAATGATCTTTTGATGCAAAATTAAAGATTTATAGATTCTCATATAGGATGTATAATACGGTCGGGTTAAAAGAAGAGAAAAAACTCGAAATTAAAAAAGAAATAAAATCAAAAATCAAAATGTGGAGGAACGAAGAATGAAAATTTTTTTATGCGTGTATATCTATAGCGGTAGATCCGATTCGGCGGCTATTAACCTGTCCGTCTACCTGTCGTCAGTTTGGAAATATATCTACTGTATATTTATGAGCGAACCCGAAGTTCTTATGTACAGTTATACGTAGTATATGTATACCTGTAGGTACGTATAGTTGTGTGATATACATAAGTTTGTGTAGCTTGGCACGATATATCGCGAACGCGAACGCGAACGTCAATCCGATCGAAAGAAGATCGACAAATAAGATTTACTCGTGCGAGTCTCACCGAAAGTTTATATGTATGCATAAGCCGACGATGATTCCCTCTGGGGCATCACGATCGGAGTTGGAATTAATTTGAATTGAATAACCTTGTTTTATTATTTATTCAACTTTTTGTTGTTTTTTTGTCATTTTTTTTCAAGTGTCAAAAGATCCTGAATTCTTCTTCGTTCCTTTTTTTCTCGCTCACACGTCGAGGGCATTATTATCCGTGTCGATTCAACCGGAAAGGTTAAAAAAAAAAAAGGGTAAGAAGAAAAAAAATAATTAACAAATGTTCGATTAGATTTGAAAAATTAATAATCTGATCCTCGCGATTATCTGTGCCTTATTAAATTTTATGGGATCGATTAGACAAAAGCATGAAAAGTGAGAAAAAAAATAAGGAAGAAGAGCAAAACCATGTGGTAAAATTGATATTTTTGAATTACCTGAAAAAAAAAAAACGAATTGAAAGAGAAAATGAATAAATCTAATGAAAAAGCTTGTTAAAGAATATGATCTTCTCATCTGGTCGGTCAATGACTCCGGTGAGTTTCCTGGAGCTCTTTAGCAGCGATCGCGACCTTATGTATAACACGAGGGTTGCAGTGCAGGTTATGAAAAAGCACAATAAGCGACGTCGTCCACCTGCACCGTACACGTTGTGTGTAAAAAGAAGAAAAAAGAAGAAATTCAGAAGCTAAGAAAAGAAGAAAAGAAAGATAAGGTAATTGCTGCTGCTGCATCACAGCAACGTCTCCTCCGCGATGATCGCGTCCCTCTTTCTCTTTTTTCTTTTCATTTCATGAGAGAGAAGCAAAAAAAATCTCAGAATTTTTTTTTTCTCTCCTTCATCTTCCGCCACTTTTCTTTATTCTTTTAATTTTCATCGTTTTTTTTTTTCTTCTCTTCTTTCCAACTACCCTCTTCGTTGGGTGGATCACTTCGAAAGCTGCATCTGCAGGCGTGGTCGGCGCGCGGCGTCGCGCTTTACTACCACCCCTCTCTCGCGCTTCTTCTTCTACTTCTTCGCGGTTATAGAGTAAAAAATAAGTACTCTTGAACTCGATACGAAATACAAAAGGGTTTCGCTAGCTCTCCGATCACTCGGCATACGTTAGCATATTCATTACTCTACTCCAACTTTTATAGCCAACACTGCAAGTGAGCGAGCGAGCGAACTTACTACCATTTTTTTTTCAACCCCTTCCAACCTTTTTTTCCCCTCAGCTTTTCTCATCCCTCATTCTACTCCGATATTATCCGTACATAACCCTCATACTTTTCAACGTCGCGCGTATATGTAACTATAGTGTAAAGATCAGCAGTTATCAACCCTGTATATACCTACTATACTACGTACTACACGATACACTGGAGGAAAAAAAAAAAAAATCGTTTCTCTTTTCCATCTTTTTCGTTTCGTTAAAGTTTTTTGTTTTTTTTTTCCAGATACCAATAGCTTCAACTCGTTCAAGAAATTTCGGCTGTTTGTGTTCTAAAATCTACAGATATAAGGGGATGCGAATTTTCTGTTGTAAAAAATTGAAAAGTAAAAGCTAAAGCGAAATAACTTGCAAAGATAGAAGCTGGTAAGAGAGAATTCGGAGTCTGCACTAGTGCAAGCTTTTTGTGTTTGAGAAGCAGAAGCAGCAACCCTTGCCCGAGGGCGTATAGAGGGATAAAATAAATATGGAGGGTTGACCCCGTATTTATATATATCTATATATATCTATACATACATACGTGCCAAGGAGAAACAAATGAACGAGTGGAACGCTCCATATACATGTGTACATAGCTTTAGGTATATAGTACAATGTATATAGTTTGTACTTAGCAAACAAGGGAAACTTCCAATATTATAGTGGGCACCAGTCACCCTGTCTGGCAAAGTTGGTCACGTGCAAAAAAAAAAAAAATACAAATAACATAATAAAATAAATCCCACACGTTTTCTTTTTTTCTATTTTTTGTTCTTAAACAGCTAAAACAGCATTAAATCTATCAAAATCGCTTGACGATCTTCCGGAATTTGTGAACTTCTATCGTCAAAAATTTTGAAGATAAAAAAAATTGACTGTTATAGGTTTAAAAACCGCTGACTTGTATATGGGATTAACTTTTTTTATTCATGGAGTGTTTTAGAAAGATGTTGAAAAATTTTTCAATTTTTGCCGACATCAGGACTGAATTATTTCCAATCGGGAACTCCTGCATGTGCTTTAAACCCCGATAGGGAGGCGGTGAACGGCGTCACTTATAAAGTCGACTTTGAGGCGGTGATATAAAAAATATATATATGTATACAGAACGCGGATGGGTATGTATAACACACAGGCGAAGGGCAATGAATATATTCCGGGGCGGATTCTTATCGCGAGAACATTCATGAATCCGGCAAGTTGGAGGATCAGGGTATATAGGGAAAGAAAGTATGAATTTATCGTCAGCCCCAAAAGTGAGAGGGTGATTTTTTTCTCCTCTTTTCCTCTTTTTTTTCAAACTCTTCCTGCAGGTCGTATTATTCGTTTCGAACGCGACCCGCTCTCGCTTACATAAAAAAACCACCGGTAAAAATCAGCAAATTATTTATTGAAAAACAAATTAGACGGCAACCAAACACATTTTTTTCTTCAAGTTTTATAACAAATTTTGTTAACGAACAAAGCGTAATCATAAAAATTTTAATTAGAGATTAGTCATAAATATATCTGTTTGATTTAAAACTTCTCAAATTAGAATGAATCAATCTACAGTGTTTTGATGATGTTAATGATTGAAAAAAAAAGAAAAGAAGAAAAGGAATCGTCGTTATGACGTGGGTATTTAATGCATAAAATGTATAATCAATAATCTTTTAATTAACGAGTTTTCTTTAAACGTGCCGGTCGTAGGGATGAAATTAGGCAATAAAACAGGTACTTAAATACCGGGGTTCAACCTACTCTGTACGAGCACCTGTTAATAATAATAGTAAATTTTTTCATTCACGCTTTTTCTTTTTTTCATTCAAATATGGCCAACGGAGGTACGTCACGACGATCTATTCGGGAAACGAACTACTCTACGACCCAATCTTATGTATCCTAATAGAAAAAAAAACCTCTTCAATAATTAACGATCGTATTTATAATAATGTACAAGGATTTAATTACATCCGCAAGTAAATTAATAGAAAAAGAAAAAAGCAGAAAGAAAAGAGAAGAAAAAAAAAATGATTGAATTACAAAAAAACACGAAGAATCTTCTTTTTTCCTTTTCCATTCCTGATCTTCTAATACGCTTCGATAAGTGAACAATAAAATTGAGAGATAAAAATTGAGAGAAAAAAATGATAAAAAATACAATAACTATTAAAATGAACAAAATAATTAGTGAATTTTGTAAATCTTTTATAAAATGTATATTTAAAGAATTTCTTATTCTCACGTATATAATAATACACGTGTATAACGCGTATAAGTTTGTTAGAAGAAAAATAAAACAGAAGAACAAAAAAATGCAGCCGAGCTCTTAGCGCAGTCGTTATTGTATAGATTGTGTCTGAAATTAACGAAGTCTAGCTAACAACTAGCGAGTATATTTGCGCTTCTGCTTCAACGGTCTTCCGTAAACTATACGTCGTTTATTTTAGTTATTATTAAGTATGAGGAAGACTACCAAGGAGGGCGACAAAGAAGAAACTTGTACAGCGTTCGGAGCACATATTTGTATGCATAATGTCTTACAAGAAGTTCATTGATAATATGGCCGCGGAAAAACGTGTCGAGAGGAAAAGAGAAAAAAAATCCACGCACATCTCATGTGTATCACGAGCGAGAAAAAAAAGACCGACGAAATGAGAAAGAAGAAAAGGAAATTTCGAAGATTCGACCCAAAGAATAATTACAACGTATTCTTTTTTTTTTTCATTTCTCCCCCACCTGCTCGTATATCACATCTATACGGCCACTTGCAATTTCCTTTCTTTTTTTTTTTTTAAGAAAATGAAGAGGAAAAAATCTAATATAAATTATGGATGCGATCACTCACGTTTGCAGGCTTTACGATGGGTTATTGGACGAGCTGGATCTCTGTAGTATCCTTCCCTGCAATAATGACAGTGTCTTCCAGCAGTCGAATGTCTGCATTGGAGACAAACTCCGCCACTTACGCGTCCAGAAAGTTTGTACAATTCCATATTGAATCTGCACCTCCTCGCGTGTAGATTGCAATTGCAGGCTGAAAACAGATGGAACAAAAATAGGTTTTTAACAAAATTTTTCCAAAAATTCTCTACAGATACTATGAATATACAGTAGGTTTTGTTAATTTTTACAGTGTTTAATTATCGGATATTCGTTGTTAATCTTTGTTCCATTAAAAAAAAACCAAAAAAAAAAAAAACGAAAAAGAACAAATATTGTGGGTGGAGTTCGGAAGAAGCTCGTTAGTAGGTACCTAATAATATACATAAACAGGTATATAGGTATATACTGTATATAGTTTGATAAATCATTCTGTTTTTTCTTTTAAGGAACAAAAAGAAAAAAATATTTTCAGTCTCGCGGTGTAGTTCGTAAAGTACACGAAGTGTAAACGTATATTATATGTGTGTTAGTACGACACTAACCTACACATCCGGTTGCACTGTGTCTCCGTCATTTTATGTATAAACAATCGGCGTAATTTATCGTGTTTGATTTACGATACCTTAAGGGAGTAGGAGACTGCAGTTAGTTCTAACGAAAAATCAATATTTACTGAATAAGTTATAATATCGATCTCAAAATATTCCATCTATCGTTAAAAGTCATCGGAAATAGAATCACGAGTGTGATTTCATTTTCTTTTCTTTTTTTTTTTTGTACACAATTTGAAAAATTCTGCCTAATTTTTGATTTCACTTCCTTAGCACCCTTATTTCTTTCTCTCAGATATGATCTTCAGAAGAAGAAACAGAAACGGAAAGAAAAAAAAAATCGATCTCTATCTCAAAGTCGATATTATATGTTATGGGGTGTACAATAAAATGAAATATATCATACGATCCATTAAAAGCTCTTCGATCTCTGCTAGATCTCGTGTGGTAAGAAGAATTTTTGTTATAGGATGATTAATAACGGATTATCTAGATGTTGAATATACCGAACGGAATTCTATATAGTTTGATTTTATAACAAACTAAAATTGTTGCCTGTACAATTCTGCTCCAGATGGCGCTATCAATCATCGTAATTAACAATTAATCACCGCTTATTACGATATAGATAACAATCGATACCGCAGTAAATTCTTCACTTATCGTTTATAATCCGAGCTTATATTTATCTCACTTCAACTTCATCCAACTAAACGATAATTCGACAATAAAATATCATATCGGCTGCCACGATCGCGTGTAATCATTGTAATATTACGTAATATATCTATCCTGCAACCCACGAGAGAAAGAAAAAAAAAAAGAAAGGAAAAAAAAACGTAGAAATTTAGACACAACCAAAAAAGCAAATCTCATTCCCATTTCGCACACGTATCCGGGGATGATCACCGCAAAAGTGACGATGATAAAACGACGTTTAATTTCTCAAGATAGTAGATTGCTTCCCGCGTGTTTTTACTGGCGATGGAGAGCTGGGAGAGGAAAAAAGGGACGGAATCCTTGGGGGCTGCCCTTCAGGATTCCTGTCGCTGTATGGGTTTACTGCCCGATATATCCCGAGGGAACAATCAGAGTAATAATACCTGCACTACCACTATTACGTATCTGGATACACATCGACTAACTACTACCACCATGTTATCTATATATTACATAGAGACGGCTGACGTGCGGCTCAGCGTCAACGCGGTGTGGGATTACATTTGCAAATTGAGCCCTGAACTGGAACTATCCTCTAATTACACGTCACTAGAGTGGATTTTGTCCCAGTTTAATTCCAACCATACTCTCTACGCGTAGTATATCTACGGGTCAGAAGCATATCGCCAACGCTGCGAACGCCGTCCCAGCTGTAATATTCGCAGTGAATGATTTTTTTCTTTTCAATTTTTAATCAATCGATTAATCTAGATTTCGATAATCCACATGACATTTCCATTTCATTTTCGAAGAAAGTTTTCACTGAAATATAATTAGATGATAAAATTGTTTGTTCCAGAATCTGAGAAACGATTTTTTCCATCACTTTATAGGTTGATCAAATAACCATCAATTTAATTGTTTTTACTAACACGCGTTTGATTCTCGTGACTAATAAAAAAAATTTTTTCTTACACTCTGCAGGATTGATGGAAAGAAAAACGAAATCAAGCTCGAATGAATTTAGTTTTTTTTTTTTTCAACTACTGGAGCTACCTATGGTTAGTAAAAAAAACAAAAGTTTGAATTATGAAGTTTGAATTTCTGGTCACGTTAGAAATTCTGTTGGCTCGTTAAGAGAAAACGCCCCTTAGATAAGGTCATGCTAGGGTGTGAGAATATCTCAGAGGGAGGTCCCGACGTTCACACATATCTAGGAAGGTACGCGCACACAAATACGGTAGAAAGAAAACCTTCGAGATCGGATGAAACAGAAAATCGGGATATGCGCAGGGAATATGGGGGATGGACCTCGATGGACCCTCAGGACTACCCTGCATAAAACAAACTCCCTAGTCCTGCACACGCACCCATTTCTGTACGTCCTTTTTTTCTTTCATCTTCCACTTTTGACCCGCTATTTCTTCCCCCCCAAAATATCCGAACTGGTGATTTTGTTTAAAATAAACTTTGGATTTTTTTTTGTTCCCTTCAGAAGCGACAGATTTCGGTTTAAATTAGATTAAAAAAATAGCAGCTTCCGTGAAAGATTTTCTTGCCTTAGAAAAAAAAAATTAGAATTTTTTGAAAAAAGAAAAGGAAGAAAAGAAAGTTGAGTTAAGATGAATTCGTGATTCCGATCTGTCCATGAGGCGGTTGTACAGCCAGACGTAGAAAGAGAAGAAGATGAAATGAAAGAGAAAAAAACATGGTAAAAAGAAGAGAAGAAGAGGAACAAGAGGAAGAAGGGGATCAGATGGAACGAATGAGAGGAAATGCTGCAGGAATGGCTACAGGACGGAGATTTCTGAAGAGAAAGAGAGAGAGAGAGGGAAGCGTAAATAAGCTATTAACGGCACAGGTGTTCCCAGGTTGCGGTCAACCTACGCACTGATCCCCGACCCACACGTGCGCGCATTAATAAATTATACCCTGGATACGTTTCGACCGAATCCCAACGTCACGTTACGTCGCGTACGCGCCGTCGTAATAATAAAGCCAACTTCATTTCTTATTACGGACTGCAACTTAATTCACAAATTTCTTTCTTTTTTTTTTTTGGTTTCATACCAAACATGCCTTGCGATCAAAGAAAGAAAGAAAGAAAAAATAAAAAACATTTCCAGACTCCGAAGAGAACATCAAAATTCATGCGATTCATTTTTGCGATCTTATCCAGACCGTGCAGAACATTTGGAACATGAATGAAAAAATCTTGGTGAGGATAGAAAAAAAAGATCGAACGGTAACAGGATGGACATTTCCTGGGGGATTCGTTTTTTCTTTCAGTTTCTAGATTTTTGTTTTTTTTTTCTTTCTTTCTTGTTTTATATTTTATTTTTTTTGTTTTCACAGCATGAACCTGACCGATGCTCGTTACATGCATGAGTCAAGTTTTAATGTGAATACCAGAGTCTCTCTATAAGTTGAGTCCCGGCATGTCCCGTTGGAAAAGGAGAAACAACAAAAAATAAAATAAAAGAAGATGAGGAGTTCTCGGCAGGGAGTGGGATGATCATGGCCCACCAACGAAGTTCTCAAGAGATTAGAGCTCATGATCGAAACGGTCTTTGCATTATTACATGGTTTTATATAGATTTGTAACTATATCTAAAAAATACGTGTACATAAATTAACAATCGCTGCAGCAAATATTATGTAATTTCAATTACGAGAGATTTCTAATTAAATCGAGGGCTGAGAGATGGAAGAAGGGTGTAACCAATAATTTTTTCAATTTTACCCTACATCGTTATAACGCCGTAAAAGTTCGTTTCGAAAATTCAATCTTTTAGGGCTGTGGAGATTTTTTTAGATCTTTTTTTTTGCTATCGGAATAACGAGTAGAAAGGCAACTTTAACTAACGGATCTGACATAATATGCCATGTGGTGTTAATTAATTTCAGCGCAAATGGCGGTACATTTTTTTTAAATATCTACTTTTTGTCTATCAGCTGATAATTTTTATTAAAAACCATGAGACAAAAAAAAATGAAGAAACTGTCACACAAAAATCTTTCATGCTCCTTTGTAAATTCTTTTTTTCTATTCAGTGAATTGTTTTATATTTCTTATTTATTACCTCGCGGTAATTAAGCCGCTATTAAACGAGTAATTTGTCCGAGATTTCCCAGAGACGAGATAAAATTCTCAATTCTTGAATGAGACTCTGGGGATGGCGCAAGAAAAAAATAAGAATAAGGCTGATGAAAGAAAGCGGTATATTATACAGGGTGAGTTAGTTCCGACCTCCGAACTGGGCGGATTCTGAATCCTCGGCGGGATAGTTTTTTTTTTTCTTTCTCTTTTTCTTCCTATTCATTCAGAGTACTTTTTTGGGAATTTAGAATCCGACCATCCGATCTTCCTCTATTCTTCTTTTTGTTTTTTCTTGTAAGAGTAGCGCGCTGATTGGCTGAGGAAAACGAATCAAGCTCCTCCTGATTCGGGAGTTGGAGGTAACTCACCCTGTATACATGCGAGCGTTGCATCTTGAGGAAGCTGGGAAGCTGCGCAGCGAGAGCGAGCGAAGAAGAGGATAGTAAATATATATAGAGAGGTTTATATACCTGTATGTGTGTAAGTGGGCATGCAACATAGCTGCAGGAAGGATGAGGTTCGATTAATTATTCCGGACACATCGTGGCCGCTTAAAATTAAAATCAGTTCATTAAGCGGTGCTACGTGGAATTTTTCCTTAATTTGGTATCTACGAGTCCTAATGGGGTCTCGTGCGGGGAAACGTTTGCCTTTCGTACTGCTGCAAGGAGCAGCGCTGTAGGGATTAACACGGGACTGAAAATTGAACCGCGGAGTTGAACGTACTGAGAATTGAAAATCGAATTGATGCTACTTTTTTTCTTCTTTTCTTTCTAATTTCCGATCTCATCTCGTCAAGATTTTTGTTAAGCGATCCACGTACGTACCACACGGATTTCGAAACCCGGATTCATCGTAACCCCGAAATTTTTGTTACCGTTAAAAAAAAAAGACACCTGAAATGAAAAATCGAAACCCGAAATCGTTCAATGAAACATCGACTTATATCGTATATTTTCCGCGCGACGGTACATTTTGATGTCAATTCAAGAAAAGTAGAATTCTTCTTTTTTTTTTTTCGACACACCCTGTTAGACTAAAAGGTTTCCATCACGTGTGAATATCCTAGTTGTAATTTAATAACCGAGTGAATTATGATAATAATGTCCCATTTGTGCTCGCGATGACTATGACACTTTGCATTAATTAGCTTTCATCGCGAATTGCACATCTGACAATAAGGCGATGTAGGTTGAGAAGCGAAATCAAATGCAATACCTCACCATAGGTGAATAGAAATTTGGCTGTAAGGGCGAACTGCTAGCGTACTTAGTTACTTACTTAGTTAGTTAGTTAGTTAGTTAGTTAGTTATAAGGTAATATACTATATAAAGTTATAAACTGATTAGGCCATATTATACCGTGATGGAAATTGAATCGAGAAACCCTGACGATCAACGCCAGGACGACGGGTTAAAATATTATCAATAATAAGACTTTGAGAATTAAGATTATTATCGTAGCTCTTAATCCCACCAAGAATCTTAACGCTTATTTTATCATCCAATTCATTATACGCTCCTTGACTCTAATTCTTTATATCACTCCGTATCCCCCTAACCCTCTGAATACCACGTCACTTTGAATTTAAAATTATATACGAGCGGTTTCACAAATTCCAGTTGTAGATTTGTACAAAAATTCTTAGGCTCATATATGTAGACTTGAATAAGAATTAGGTACGGAACGAAAAAAGGAAGATAAAATTTAAAAAAACAGGTGATTTGGTTTAAAGAAAATTGTTATTCGCAGAAGTGCAAGGTCAAGAAAACTAGATAATTCTTGTTGACACCGAATGCCCTGCACATGATGGGGTTTTGTTAAAATATGGGGATATCCGGACAACACGAAGCGGCGCATTTTATATATAAGAGATCGTATCGCGATCGCCGATCATCAGTTTGAAATTATAATAATCCTACAGGTTCATAATATCTCGCTTTATAGCCCCGGGGGCCTGAGCACTTTTTTTTTCATTTCTTTGTACTTCAATTTATACTACACAGTGAAACCAGATTCACGATCTTCAATTTAATCCCCAGATAATTATACAATTAGGCGAATGATAAATCAAACCATAAACGATCTGCAGTGTTCTAAGAGGAATCAAAAAAAAATGAGAACTGATTCCCACTTTTCCTCTTTATGGATCTTTATTCCAACTGCACAATTTTCAAACATCGAAGAAACCACACAATATCCGCATATAATTAATTCACTCTCCTAATAGCCGTAATAATTCCGGCACGGCACAACCACTACGGTCTGAAGTCCGACGAGAACTGAAGAATCTGTTCAATCAAAATACCATGTTTTCTGTTTACATTTACACGTGAGCAAAATAAAAGCAAAAACGGCAATTCGTATATGTACCGAAACAGGTTCAACTGATTCTAAATTATGTACACGTTTTACCTGTACGTCTGGCTTGGTTAGACTTACAACTTGAAGCGAAAAGAAGAAAAAAATAAAAAATGCATCCTGCACAAATCTCCATGGAATTAGGAACGTGCAGACGATGATGGTGGTGCGGAGCGGTGCAGTTTGAATTATATACATGGGGATGAGTAGCCCACTCATCTGAGATATGGGAGCCCCCTGGTGAGCGCGTAATTAACCGGAGGTCACCTTGGGTTTTAACCTTTTTGACCGGGGCCGCGAACCAATTATTGCCAACACCTTACGCAGCACTGTGAGTGGATAATTTTAACGCGGATAAATTTTTTTATTCCCGTTAATAAAGTTTTCTTTTGGTTTCATGTTCAGGAAAGGGTCTGATCCGAGTTCCAGAAACACAAGAAAAATCAAAAATGGCCTTCTCGTTTGACGATGAAAGGAAAAAAAACCAATCACTGCAGTTTTATATAAAAAACAAATTTCCGGCAAGATAATCAATTAGATTAATTAGTTTTTTTTTTGATAAATTAGAATCCACAATCAAATTAAAATACCATGAAGAAAAATCGGAGATCCAATGATCGATCATGACCGCAATATAATAGAGCTTCTCGTATTATACGTTGCATTTGATCCTTTCCGATCCTTCTCCAGTTTTATGCGTTTACTAAATTGGTTTAGATTTGAGAGTTCAGTTTTAGGATTAGGTTGAAGTTTGTAAGAAATCTACTCGAAACTACTTCAGTCGATAGAAATCTCTACGGCTGCTCTTCCATCCCTCATGGAATCGGTTCAAACTATTACTGCCAGGATTTCGTGATCGTGATCGTGATCGCGATTGGTGAATATTTCTCTCTTTTATTTTTTCGTTTTTCTTTTTTACTTTTCCTTTTTTCTAGGGTCGTAGAAGGGGGAACGGGTGGCTGAGGGGAAGGGGGCTGGGGGCAGAATGAAACCCCTGCGGGAACGTGCGCGGCGGGCCTTTGCGGGACAGCTCTGCCCGTATAGAACTGAATTATAACCAAGGCCCAATTTAGAAGGGGCGCTCTCTTTTGGAAAACACGAACCAATTTCACCTTCTGGACCATTTAACCGACCTCCTTAAGTCAAACCGTCTATAGATGATCCCCTCAGATATACAACGACCAATGCTGATGCTTCTTCTACTTTTTCTCTTCCTCTTCTTTTCTATTCTTATTTTATTTTTTCTTCATTCTTCTACTTTCGGAATCTCCTTGTTATTTTTTATTGCGAAAAATTCCTTCCACTCTACACCTCACCATTTATCCACTTACACACCCACGTATAATTTATGTCCCATTTATCCACGCATGTATAATATAAAAACTTCCGGCATTTTTTTTTTTATCTCTTTTCCAACATCAACGAAAAATTTGTCGTTCGATTTTTTTATCTTCTTTTCGATACGACATTATTTTAATGTATTATATCAACGAGAGAAATTGATGATACGTCATAAAAAAAATTGTATCAGGACTTTTCATTTTTTTAATGTACATCGGCAGGTGGGTAAGTACGTACATTAAGGCTTTTTTTTTGGTATTTTCTCAAGGGGGAAAAAACAGCAGCATCTGAGACGACCCTTAAATTTCTTTAATATTTTCTTACAGCGCTCTTTGACCGAGTGACTTTAGGGAGACTGTTGGAATTCGCGTATGCTTATAGATTGATGAAGAAAATTTGATTTTCCCCATCACTGGAATTTCTGATTCCTTTTTTTTTTTCTAATATTCCATTTTTTTTATCTGTCAAATTTTCTTTCGATTCGATTTCGAGAATTTTTTTTTGTTCAGTTTTTGCGTAAGTCATCCCTGGCGCAATTTTTAATTCGGACCACACGGGAAGAATTTTCTTTCCCCTTATTTTACAGCGGGGTAGTAGCTGAAAGCCTGAAAGCTCTGGCGACACTTTTTAATAGGATATTCATTTTCATAATGCGATTTTACGCTCCCTATGCCCGCCAAGTTTCCCTCGACCTCCTCCTGCAGCTTAAGCAGGTCGTTCCTTATAATTTTACCGGCTCTCGCCAATCATCATTATATCCTGAAACGCGCCGGAGAAGGTATATATCTCGTTATACGGTTTTCGAGCGTCTTGTTTGTATTTTACTACCTTAATAACATAGCCAAAGTTTTCTGCTTCCAATCTTTGATCTCAAAATCTCACGTCTAATTACACCCGTTTATTAAACTAGCATTGAACGCGCGCGCCGCATTTCATCTTCATCATTCGAAATCTTTGACTCTTGCAAAGATCGCAAAAATATCCAACCACTGTAGCCTTCGATTTTCTTTCGATCTTGGGCCCAAAAACCGAAATCTTCTCTCTCGATACTTTCCCACTACTTGTGTTTAAAAAATTCTTCAAAATTCCGGAAAACAATTTCAAATAAACGTATTTCAAAATTTTCTTAAATATATAACTGTACCAAATATGTAGGTATATACTGCTCGTATGTATAAAATAATTTTTCTTTTTACTCCGTTCATCTGACAACTCACGCGTGATTTATTTGTCCTAAGTAAACGAGTTGAAGTCCTCCACCTATTCATCGAGTAAAAAACGATGATATACCTGAAGCTGCGCGTTGGTGCTTGAAAAAATCTTTTAATTTTTTTTCTTCAAGTATATACTTTGTGTGACGTGGGTATAACTTACATGTATTAAAATTAATATACATATATGTACACATTATTAGATTATATACACACATATATATATGTATACTTTCTGTCACTTTTCTAGCGATAGTTAAACAAGCTGACCTGAATTGAAATCTCCGAATATACGCGGCCGTTGTGGTGCGGTGAGAGCCGCCATCTTTGTGAGGCGAAAAAAAAAATAGAATTTCAAAAGAAAGAAAGAAACAAGAATGAAATAGAATGAAAAAATGAATGAATGAACGAAGAAGAAGAACAAGGACGCGATATTATGTAGGGAAAAGTGATGTTGGAACGCGTTGCGAGTCGTTGAAGCGGAAGATTCGGAGTGATACCTAATTCACCTCGTCCGGGTTCCATTTACGAGGTGTAGCGTGATATGTGGGATAGGTATAAGGTATTATTATATTTATGTACTATAGTGCGTATATATGTATATGTACATATGTACATTATATGCCTTTAGGATCGGCGTTGGTTCGATCTGTCAGTGATCCCTGAACTGCCGCTGCCGTTGCCGTTGCTGTTAGATTTGATTTATAGCTGCGTCACGTGAAGCTGTCAGTTGGCACTTTACTGCACGCGGAGAAGAGAAGAAGAAGAGAGAGAGAAACAACAAAAAAAAAAAAAGAAAAAATATCAAAAAGCGAGAAAGAGCGAGAGAGTAAGGGGATGGAAAGGAGAAATTGAGACGAGGCCTGTAATACACGTTGCCGAAGACAGAAAGATGATGAAAGATGAATAAGAAAACGAAGGACTAAAAGAAAAAAGAAGAAATAAAAAGTATTACACACGTCAAATATAAATTGTACAAATTTTCGATTATACGTACGTACATTGAAACACGGGTAAAAAGTTACATAAAAGAGAAATCAATTATATACGAATAAGTATGATTTTGATATTATTCCCCATTTTTTTTTTTTTTTTTTCAGTATGCTCACGTTTTTCGAATCTAAAAACGTATACGAATAAAATCCTCGGCGATCGAAAATTGTGTGCGTGTAATGTATATTCCGAAAGAAAAAAAAAGCGTACCAAAATGTTTATGTAAAATGAAAAGAAAAGAGAAGAAAATCAAAAAATTATGGTTAGAGTAGTGGGGGGTAAAGAGCTTGTGCGATCCAGCTTATGCATACCTACCTACCTACCTACCTACTTCGCGGCAAGTATTTTAATGAGAGCTAAAATCAGCGAGTAAACGTCATATAAATCATCGTTGCCGAGCAGTAAATTTGCGAGGTAATATAAGCCGCTTAAATATGTACAAGCTCGATGCTAAAGTGCATAAAGGGTGACCCGTAGTAATAAAATTCAATAAAACTGAAAAATTATATACGTATCCATTTTTAAGCACGTACAAAAGTATAATCTACGTATACGCGCGCATTCGAAAATTATCAATCGATTAATTTTATTCATCGAATTTCAACATTATTATATATATCCGTGCAGGTTTTATGGGTGCATGGGTAATAAATATTTTCTCACCCCGATTCTCCTTCTCTTTATTTTTCTATATTTCTTTTTCCATCTCCACTCATTTGGCATTAGTCTCCTGTAATTTTCGGACAATAAAGGAGACCCTAAGAAAACCCCGTCGGGCAGATTTATTAGAGATTTTCAAAGTCCCGCGCGCGTCAACCAAAGTATGGGAAAATACCCCATGTGTACATCTACTATAATATAAACGTTGTTATTCCAGGCCTCGGCCATGTGTCACATGGTGAAGGGAAAGGCCGCAGCTCCCGACCTGCCTGATGGGGCGTAAAACTCACCATTAAACTGACCCCCCTTTTTCCCCCTTGAAAAAGAAAAGCAGAAAGACGGGGGGGGAAAAAAGTTCCTTGCGATCAATTTCTTAGCAAACTGAACTCGTGAATTGGGAATAGAAGTTTTTTTATTTTCGAATTTACTCCGAAATTAGTGGAAAATTTTTCGATTTCTTTTTTTTTTTTTGCTTCCCGGCGGACACCCGGTATATTTTATCCACGCGTTAACGTACCTACGGGTGCTCGCCTAAGCTACTCATATCCTTCAGTATTAGAAATTAGAGATTATTCCGTTTCAACAAACAAACCTACGGTGCATACAGCTAGAAGGGGGTGGTTTGAATGAGCTACGGAATACCGAAGGCCGAATAGGCTGTGGGTCCACGAAAAGCTGAAGGGCCGATTCGAGCCACCCTATTTATCGACTATTGTGAATAAATACGGACACACAGAATTTCGTACGTTATACAATACATACAGCCGCATACAAATGCACATTTTTACATACACACGATAAACGTGCGCGAGTTCACTCGTCTAGAAAATTGCAGCTTAATTTCACTACGCCGTATAACGCGGATATGTTTCGACACGCGTCTCTTCATAACTCAGCCGGCTCTTCTTCCCCCTTGACGAATCTTTAAATTCTCACCGAGAAAACTGTGCGAAACAGGATGAAGGGGTCGTCAAAATTTATCCATAAAAAAATTTCGTTCCCATTTTCTTCACACCAAAGGATCGTCGATTTCCGAAATTATTTTTAGGTCGATTTTAGTATGTTTGTTTTTTTTTCATAGAAATATATCATCATCACGATTATATTGGGCACCGCAGGAATTCTCGAGCACCGCTCGAATCTTTTTCTTATAATATTATTATACCTACTGAACCGCCCTTCGGAATTAATGAATCGTATGTTCCGGTCATCAGATGCGCCAAGATCCCGCTGCATAACCACAAGGTGTGGCCCGCAAACGGCCGCGCGATAATCAGCTACGTATTTATTTTCATATACGTATAACAGCGAGAGCTCGCAGGACAAGCGAGCGTATAGTACGATGTGGTATGCAATAATTTATTATATATAACATACTCCTATTGGTTTAAGAATCCAAAAATATAGAAACAAAAGTAAAAATGTCTTCCCATGCTTCTGCCTTAGGACGTGGTATCTCAAGAAAGTTAACAGATTTTGAAAAAATCGAAAATCAAATATTTTCAAAACAAAAAACAACAAATCATTTTTGTGGGATACACCCTTACGGTCGTTATCCCTCGTTGTGAAATTTTTCATATTCTCTAATTTTAATTGAAAATCTGAGATAGAACCTTGATATTTAATTATTACTTATTTTTTTTTCTTTTCGTTAACTACTTCAGATTTTTACCCTAACGATTTACGGTATGGATAATCAGGGTGATAAAATCTATGATTTATACAAACGGCAGCAGCGTCGTTTGCATCTGCGCAAAAAAGAAGAAAAAAGAAAAAACTAGATAGATGTGATCGAATACGCGTTCATGTATCGTAAAAGGTTGTATATTATACGATTGTGTGTTGAAAAAAATCAGGGATCATCAGAGGATCAGGATCGGGGAGGTAATAATGATAGAGATTATTCTCCACCCATGTGCAACTGCAATTTATATAAGAGAAACGCGATGCGTTGCGGGGTGACGAAAACTCATTAATTCGCAGGTTATATGAGTGGGGGTTATAAATGTGTACATATATAACATAATTATAAAGATCGCATCCTGATTATATATGGGAGCGTCCTGAAACGCTCGTGCAGACCGCGGTACATTGAAAAAAAACAAGAAAAAGAAAAAAAATGTACCTCGTAAATAAATATATAGTATAAGTTTGTATCCATATATACATATGTACGTACATACAATATTGTGGGCGTCGTTTAAGCGACTTCGATACCTGATGGCGTGCCGTATTTAACACCCACGCGTATCTCATCCTCACACTTGCAGGTACGTAACGTTATATAACAAAAATAAAAAAAAAATCTTCGAAGGATAGAATTTTTCCCCAAAAAAAGGATAAGAGAACTAATAAGGAGACGAATGATACATCTATTTCAACGAAAGAAAATCATAGTAATTCGCCATTTTCTCTTTTTTGAATACGGGGAAAAGAATATCTTCTGATTCGCGGCTGATCGGAGGTAAGAAAAAAAACAAAAAAATCTATTCTAGCTCGTATGGTAAAAAAAGTAAAGATTTTTCTTTCCGTTTTTGTTTTTTTTCTCTCTTTTCTTTGACGCCATCTAATTTGTTGGATTTTCTTAATTTCTTTTTTTTTTTCTATGTATAGTGCGACCCCCTGCGATGGGTTTTTGGTTGCAATACGTATACATCGTTTGCCTGCAGGACTGTATAACCATCATTGTGAGAAGGGAACCCATCCGCCGAAGGGATGAGAATTAGAGGATAATAGCGAGCAAAGATCACCACGTAGTAGACATGGATATATACGTATAGCGAGTAGTGAAACACGTATTCTACATATCAAACACATTTATAAATATGTATACATATACACACGCACAAATACGTGGACGTATATACGGGGGTATAGAGTTAATCTAAATTCGCCCCGAGGGACGAGTGTGCCACTGACGGGACCGAACGGCCCGCCGCCCGCTTTATGCCCGGGCCGGTTGAACGGGCGCGGGAGTTGCCGATGGATACTTCAGCTTCAGCTCCTGCAACCGCCCGCGCTCTTCCATACATATTTCTTTTTTCTTCCCCCCCTTTTTTTTCGTTTTTTTTTTTTTTGCTCTTCTCTTTCTCTTCTTCATCCCGTTTCCATATACCTTCTCTCGCAGTTTCCTTATTCGCCGGGGGCGACGGCGACGGACCCTGAACTTTGCTGCTGTTTCTGCTTCTGATTTTGCTTCTGCTTTAATACTGTTATAACGCCGTTGCATAACTGCAGTGTTCCCTCGTGTAGCTTTCCTTCCCCCCCCCCCTCCCTCTTTTTCTTTTTCTTCCTCTCAGGGTGAAATCTTACTTCTACATCATATTCGTCTCGTATTTATACGCTGGATGTTTGTAGAAACTGTGAAATGATTATTTTCACGTGGAAAAAAGGTGAATGAAGAAAATAGAAGAGAGGGAAAAGGAAGGCGTGAAAAAAGGAAAAAAATCTTGTAAATTATTATCGTATAGAGGAAAAAGAAATCTGCGGCGTCTCAAACCCCGCAACACGATTTTACATATTTATTTATCAAAGTCAAGCGCGGAGCTTAAATTCTGCAGAGTTCTTAAATCCCCTTCGCAGCAGCTACTTAGGTACATACCTACTTATCTTAGATTTATAACCGACGCTTAGTTGAATTTCTCATTTCAACCCTCATCACTTTGCTAAAAATTCCATCGCCTCGGGTAAATAAGATTGAAAATAAAAGGGGTAGGATGAATCGCGCGCAAAAAAGATTGTGCGCTATTTTCCTTCACTGCCAAAATTGATAGTATGCGTTCGGTTTTTTCCCTTCGTTAGGCTAATTTTTCAAGTTTAAACTTCGTGTCTAAAAAAGCCGCAAACTTCTATCCGATCTAATGAGAGAGACAAAAAGGAAAGGAAATTAAATGTGCGGAGGGACGGAAAATGCAGATTTTCGGTGTGCGGAAAATTCGGAAAAAGAAGTAGTATAAGTGTGTAATAAATGAACGTCGATCTCCGCAGAAAAATATTTTCGAAATCCCATTTACATTGTTAAGAGACCCAAATATCCCGGAGGGTCGACATTTTGTCCAGGTGCATTAGGTGTATGTTATATTGTGTTGCTTTGGGTGTTCCCCAATTTGAAATGTCGGGTTGTTTTCTATGCCATTCAGGAACTGTGCAGCTTTCCATAGAAAAGAAAATTCTTCGATATGTTCAACGCGCATCTTTGCCCCCATGAATACACCTAATAATACCAATCGATCATCCCCAATACTCGCCTACCATAATCCTCGAAAAAATTATCGCCAGACGCATGTATATGAACGCGTGAGGCAAATAAAATTCGATCGTGTTTTCGATTTTTTTTCAATTTTCCGAGCGTGAATTAATCAGAAATTTTCATTCCAAAATCGACAGGGGAAAATGAACCATAAATTATATCAGATATGATTACGCCTTTTTTTTTTGGTATATAATAAGGATTTGTCCAGAATTTGATTTTTATCTTTCGAGGATCGTGCGTAAGCTTCTTGTGAGGTCGAAACGCGTGAAGAAAAAAGAAAGAAAGAAAAAAATTGAAAAATGAAAAAAGGAGACGAAAAAGAAAAGAAGAAGAAAAGTAAAAAACTCCCGTGTCCAAATGTACGTATGAAATGCGGAACGTTGAGACAACTCACTCTCGGGGTAATTAAACGATTAGAAAGGCTAAACTCCTCGGGATAATTACTCTAGACTTAATTAACAGGATAAATCAACCGTTCCAAAGACATCAGTCACCGTGGCACGCGAGTGTCAAGAACTCCTTGGAGGGTCTTAATATAAAAGATCGAAAAATTCCTGAATAAGATAAGAAAATAATTAATTAAACTTTGATGGGGAATGATTTTTCGTAGTTGATTAAATTCCTGATTCAATGACAAAATTTTAATACGACTTTTTACGAATTTTTCTAAACCCATAAAATAACGTACACGGTAATTGGAACACCCTTGCGAAAGGACCCGATTATGTTACTCGACACGAACGAAAACGCGCGCTAAAAATTTCTTCCACAGTGAATTTCAATTCGACCGATCAAAAACGATCAATAATATCGTCCTCGAGTCGGGCTCGAAAATTTTCTTCGAAATCATGTCCAGATGCAAATTAATATTCGAACGATCATAATTTATGTCCTTCGTCCTTCGTTTTGAATCCCAGCATCAGATATGATCCATAAATCACATAGAGGGGGGAAAAAAAGGATATTCTTCTGTCCACCGGGATGCTTTTCACGCGTAAAAATGTTCGTTCAAAAAACGAAGAGATGAGAACCTCTGCGAGCCTGGTCAATGGGCCGTGAGGAACGAAGAGTATATGGAGTCCTGCAGGGTCCATTCGTCCACCCACGTGGAGCATCTTGTTTTCCCCTACTTCTTCTTCTTCATCTTCTTCATCTGGTTTCTGAGAGCTGGAGGCTTCGATCGCACGCTGTGGGTGGCGTCGAATAAAATCCAACGTCGAAGCCAGTCAGCCAGCCAACCAGACAGCCAGCCAGCCAGTTGGTCGCCTCATGGTCCCCGTCTGTCCATGGTCATCAGGGTGGCACAACAATGCGGAATGACAATAACGACCTTTCGATGGTTCACACCTACCACCAGTCCACTTGCCTTTCAAACGCATGAATCATTTACCGAGGTTCCTTCGTCCTGGCAGGACGAAAATTCAAAATCATCCCCATTCGTGGATATCACCGTGAATAACATCTCTCCATGAAAATAATATATTTTCAATGTCATTTTAGTCGCAGATCCTTCGAGGGATCCTTTTCGGGGAGTTCGAGCCTTGACACTGTTTCCTTATGAAATTTAAGGACGCCAAAATAAACCAATTATTTAGAAAAATTCTTCGATCGAAATTCTTGGAAGTCTTGTTGAAAAAATGATCCATGCAGATTGACAATAAAAGAATCCTGCCGAGTTGGTTGCTCGTATTTTGCAGTATGTGGAGTGTTACGAGTACGATCCACAAAAATAAAAACAAAACCAAAAGGAGCAAGAAAAGTAAGGGGGGAAAAAAAAGACTGTCGTCGTCATTTACGACCGTACATGAATACACTGCGATAATCGCGATAACTGATGAGCGAAACGCTCTTCTGGGGTAACTCGAAAGTTCACGTAGATATAAATATATATATTATATGTATATGTTGAACAAACAGAACACGGCGGTAATTAATATCATGAAAAACGCGAACTCCTCCTCCACCGCTTCTCTTCCTTTTTCTCTTCCCTCAGGGTTTATATACCATATATAATAACATCGTCCTGAATGAAAATCTCCATACCCCCTGAAGGGGGTCGCATGTCATGTCGCTTTATCTCGTGTATATCAACCCAATTATTAATAACGTCACAGAGATCACAATGCAAAAAAGAAGTAATAAAAAACGAAAGAAAAACCCACAACATACAGTATGTATAGTTCATTTAAAAATGGAATAATATTAAATGGAAATCTCTATGCAAAAATGTGAGTTTTTTTTTGATTTTATTGCAGTTTGAAATGATGAATGAATGAACGAATAAATGAATGAATGGTTTACTATCTTTGACAGTCGGACCACCGTGACAGGTTATTAAAATGACAGTTATAGTGGACAGCATTTGTCAAAGATATTATGGTTTCATTACGTGATGCATCCAGAGTTGAGAGATAGAGAAATTTAACGATGATCAATGGATGCGATATCATCTCATTGTCAGCCATGATACGGAGAATATTATATACATATATATAATATATACATGCCTAAATCTAGCTACGCAGGTTTCTACATCCGATATATACACGTCGCACCGGAGCATATTCAGCAAAAGCACCCGTGAGATGATCAGGATTATAACATACATGTAGGTTATGTATTACATACGTGAATGTACAACGTCTATCATGCAACTGCGCGTTATATACATTATATACCGCACATATATACGACGGATTATTGAGCCTCCTTCATCTCCTCAAAATTCTCTTCCACCCCGTTTACGTTATGTATACATATAATGGGTATATACAAGAAGATCACTTCAAACGAACGCGTAACTAGCACGGTGAAAATCTTCAGCTACAAATTGCTCCGATTCGTAACACCCTATTATTTTACGTAATATACATAGCTATACATATATGTTATATACGTTGCCATAGATTACATATATGTATAACCTATATCGTATCTATATATCATTATACCGATACACGTCGCGCTGTTACGTTGCAACGCACAAGGAGGAAGTGACGTCTCTACGTTAATGCTCCATTTCATCCATCACCACCATACCGCGTAGATTCTAAACGCTAATTAGTCGCGAGTTTGCTTCCCCCGAACCCCCCCTCCCCCCCCCACCACGCAAATATGCATACGTACATTGTACAGGTATTCATGCAACTAAAAAGAATATGAAAAGCGAAAAATGATGAAAAATGCAAGGCTATGTGGCGCTTTTTTGTGGGTTACGTCTTTCTGATTCTATCAGTGACGCGTTTTTCTTTTTTTTCTTCTTCTTCTTCTTCCTCAGAATTTCTACCGACTCTTCGACGGGATATGAATCGATTATCTTTTTTTATTCGAAATTGTTTCCATAGGTTTCTGAATAGGTGCCCATCTACGGGCGTAATAACGTTTGTAAGAGAAAAAAACGAAGTAGGCGTCGTTTGATAGCCTGAGAATGCAAACGCTGTTGCTTGTAATATGCTTATCGGCTGTAGCGCAGCTTGTAGGTATGCAAAGCCTTTTGCTCGTATCACGGCAGCCGTTGCAATACACGCTCTTGAGTGTCACGCGATATGTAAGATGCGCGATTAAACTACGAAGATGATAGCTGAGGAGAGATCTGGATCCTCGGGGTTTAACTTATAGCCACGTACTACACGTGTAGGTTGACTCAGGTATTTCGTATGTCAACGATTTTAAAATGGCGTCTTGTCTATTATAAGTCTATGAAATTCTGCACGATTTTTCATCGCAATAGCAGAACGTTCGGAAATCAAAACCGACGCGACGGATTCTGATTGAAATCCGTTTGCTAAGAGCAAGAAATTTCGAAATTATGAGAAAAATACGCTCTGAGTTGTTGAAAATCTAGAAAATTTTCCAAAGACTCGATCTAGCTACCTGAACAATTTTCAACACGTTTTCGGACCCAAGATCAATCTGATAATTTTTCGAATCGATATTACGCTGTCATTCTTATTTATTTCACATTTATTGCGTACGTCTACAATAACATATATTATGTTACGACTTGAGTCAACTTATATATCGGGTAAAGCAATATCGGATGTATCGAAATCTCTAGGGTCAAACACTTTTCCAAACTTTTTCATTTTTCTCGGTTTTATTATATCATCATCAAACTCCATCGATATAAGAACTGTATATTATATACGAAGAAAAAGTGCTTCCGAAATGAAGTCGTAAAACTACGTACAAGTTAAACACCTCTATACATGTTTGAACAACCCTCATCGAACGATGAATCGCGACCAGTTTTTATCCCTATGAAAAGCACTTTTCCTCCTCAAGTATTTTCCTAATTTATTTTTCTTCGCACACGAACCGCGTGTTACGTTATCAAAAAGCTAAAATATAATAAGAGCGAATCAAAGATCGTGAAAAACTGGGATAAGAAAAAAAGTAAGAGTAAAAATTTCAAAGGAAAAGCGCCAGGCAATTTTCGCGAATAAATAACCTTATACATAAACACATAGGTATACTATACACGTACCTATATAAGCGATAACTCTTTACGATCGTTTCATCCGGATGAAAATATATTTCCCAAAGCGCGAGCTAAAAACTTTCTTTTTTTTTTCTTCAGCACCGTTTATTAGGGATGGTTTGCTCGCAGGTGGATTACGGTAGCTGTGGCCCATAGCTAAAAACTTGTGAACTGAAAATTTTATAGCCGGGTAATCTTGTAGGTAACAAAAAAAAAAAAGAAAAAAAGAAGAGAGAAAATTTCTAAGGTTAATACTTTGTGCTTCCTAATAAAAAAGTTAAATAAAATGAAATAACTTTTTTTTCACAATAGCGCGTCTACGGAAATCCTCACCGTACGTTCCATACACCGTGGTGTAAGAGACTTGAAACAAAAAGGGATGAAATTATTTTGGCAATATTCCTATAACGCTTCTTTCCCCGTTCGTACCTATGGGGTATTTCCACGCGAAACCAACAGGCCCGTGAACTTTGACCTCTTCGATTTGACTCATTATTTTTTCCTACGTAATACGACCAAAAAAAACTTACACGTATCTCGTACTCTTTCGATTCTACTCTTGGTTTCGAGAATACAGAATTTTGAAATCTTCACTCTTCCTTGATCTATTTCAATAATGATTTTAATAATATTCGCATGATTTTTCTATGGCTGTTGCCATGAAACCTACTTATTATATATGGTCTGATCCACGTGTTCCACGTAGATCCCCAAACAGGCGTATTCCTGATATCCTATTATCTTATCCGATACCGTATAGTTAATGCGAAACTTACTATATGTACGTATATAATACCTACGTGTACATGCGATTTATGGGGATACCGTTAAAGCCGATCAAATTTAGTCTCTAATTGGCCCTCTTATATAAACGCGAAAGGGCTTTGAATTAGACACACACGGTATATGGTACGTATTACATGTACATAATACCCACATTGATTTTCCCCAAAGATTATTATTATGCATATAGGTAACCATATATTCGTACAAATTCTTGTAGCATAAATGAAAAGACTCATTTTTTCTATAATTTGCTATACAACGAAGATTTTTTCTGCCCATCGATTTTCCATTACCCATGAAATTGATTATGTCGATCATGTTGTAATTCGGATAGATAATAATATGAAAATAGAAGAAAAAAAAAGGACAAGACTACGAGAATCTTTTATACGAAGCATCTTTTTTTTTTCTCTCTTTAGAATCTGTACGTATAAATTTTTGTTCTTCGTCTTTAATTTTTTTTTTTTCACTACTTTTTTTCTCATACGTGAGTTATGCGCTCTTGTATATAAGAGAACCGTGACAGCGGCAGCTGGAAAGGCCGTTGATCGCCGCGCCGCGGCTCGTCTTGATTTTACTCGACTTTGGCGTGGGTGTTCGATAAATTGGTTAGGTGGGACGCGCGGCATTGTCTCGGTTAGATTGAGCGCTTAATCAGGAGTCACCGATTGAACGGGTTTTGTTAAGTCATCGGCATAATACCAGCTATTTTATGTTCCCATATACTATACATACACACTTGTACTGTATACATACATTCGTTGTACAACGAACAATAAATAATGAGATCCGAAAGAGCTGGAATGAGAGGGAAATAAAAAGAAAGGAAAACTATCGATGAAAGAAAAGAAAAAAGATCGTAATTATTATACGAACGAATCAAAAGAATTAAGTCTAATTAACGAGGTAGCAACGAATAAATTTATTACCTGCATATAAAATTTGATACCAAAATGGCCACCGATTATGAGGAGTATTCTCTCAGTGTCGTTATATAAGGAGGTGATTTGGTACATATGTATTAAAATATTGACACAATATAATATACATATTTACGCGTATACTTTGTGTAATTATTTACTGTACTGCGGGATATCTATGTAACAAATAAATTATTTACGGTGAAATGACGAGAATTGTTGTCGTCTGGCTATAGGTCCGGAAACGCGATAAAGTCTAGACGCAATTCAAGGGCAATGTCGGTTCAGTTGGTGGAAAAAAAAAAATCAAAAGTAAAAAAAGAAAACTGCAGAAAAGCGTTCCGCGAACTTGAATCTTCCAGCCAGTGAAGGAAGGAAGTTATTCCGGACGTAACCTTGGAGAGTGAAGGGTAGAGTTTCGAGGATCGAAAAAGTCTAGGAGAGAGCGAAGAGGAGCAAAATCTTTTCATTTTTCATCCCTTATTTGCGTATCTTCTATGTACAAGATCTCCTATGTATAAATGTAGTTGAACTCAACGCTATGTGATGTGGTGGTAAAATATACGTACATATCTGCAGTCGGAGAGTCGATCCTCCTTTGTTATTTTTATCTTCCATATTCTGGTTTTTTCTTTTTTCTTTTTCATTTTATTTTATGTTATTTTATTTCTTCATTTTTTTCCACCCCTAAGCCCGAACCCCTTTCAATTTCTTTCTCTTACAGCACGGTGTAGGTATACATAATATACTTTTATTCAATACGTTTCGCGACTACTGTGCATCGCGCATACGTAGAGAACTTGAAGAAAGAAACCCTAAAATCCATTTGACAACCGGCATATACACGTATACGCGACGACGTCTTTATTCATATATATCCTCTGAAAACGAATAACGGATAAAAGAAAAATTCGGAGTTAAAAGAATAAGAATAAAAGAGAGGATCAAATAAAATACAATAAAACGAAGTAAAAATTATGTAACACGAATGAAATTCAAAAACTTATTTCCAGTATTCGCAGCTTATTCCCTCGGGGGTGCACAGGTACGTACGAAATATACCGTGTGAGTAAAAAAAAATATGAATAAATCAATTAAAAAAAAGAAACAATTTTCACCCCGAGAAAAATCTGATAAAACTTATATTTAGGAATCATTGCTGATTTTTATTTCCATAACTCTATAGTTGCACGGAAAAATCAATGAGATTTCTTCAGATTTTTCAACAAATTTCTAAGAACGGCGGATAATTTTTTCTTATTTTGCCTACCGCGTATATTTTTATATAAGTGAACACGTTTTTATAGCATTATTGGGGTGCGGACTGTATTCAAATTTTTTCATTTTTTTTTTTTTTTTTCAATTCTATAAACATCCCCATATTTTTATTCATTTTCATCTCCAGATAAAAGTCACCCTCGACGTTTTTATGGATTCGGGTGTATGAAAAACATGCGCGTTCATCTCGTACATATACCTATACATTTCTTTTTATTGTATAAAACTTTGAAAATATTATTATTTCGGACGCTCTACTTGTACAATTATTTTACCGGGTTGAAATCAGAGAGAAAATGACAAAAAAAAAAGAAAAATCTGTAAAGAAAAAATTTGTCACCTCGTCTATATTTTTCCGACCACCCCTAATAATCTGGAGGTCCGCGTCTTTAACCTTCAGCACGTGTGGTCCACGTGCTCGATCTTTTCGTCGCGTTAGGAAAAAAATAAAAGCCGAGAAAAAAAAAGAAAAAAGAAAACGAGAGAAACTCAACAGCTACTCTTGAAATGAAGACACGCGGTCTTATGTATATATAACTATACATCTCCGCCTCCAACTTGAATGAGTATTTTTCGAAGAAGTGTAAAAGAAAAGGAAAAAGTCAAAAAAAAAAAAAAGGAAAAAGAGATGAAAATAAATAAACTAAGAAAATAAACTGAAATTCGTGACACTTGAGGGTATCGCTCAATCATTATTATTTTTCAGCGGGAGCACTAATAGTGTGCATGGCACTAAAACGGTTTACTGATGTTTGTTTTATCATTTCAACACCTATATCAAGCCCAAAGTAATCTTTTTCACTTAATATAATTTTCTTTCCATTCTTTTTTTTTTTTTTTTGCTTCTATTCTTTTAGTTTATTTGAAGTGAATTTTTTGTTGAACCTAACCATCTTCGTACCGCCTGAATCCGTGTGAAAAATGAAAGAAACGAGATAGAGAGAGAAAAAACTTAAGTTAGATTTTGCAATTAGATTAAAAAAAAAGCGGATGAAAATTAAATTTTTCATGTGCAGGACAAATTATTATCTTTTGTCGTAAATATATAATTATACACTCGAATTTATCTCACCCTCAAATTTTTTCCCGTACCTTTCCGACTCCGCGCAATGGAATAGATGCGCTCAACTTTTTAAGGGCGTCTGAGATAAGATAAAACTTTTACTCTCCCTTTCCTCTCCTACTTTCTTTATTTTATTTTCATTTTTATTTTCTACTTTTTCTTCCCCCCCCCCCCCCTCCCCCCGTTTTCCTACCTCCGCCCTGCATATTAGGGTCGTAAAGTACCGCAGATAAGCTTTTTCCTCACTTTATATACAAAAATACATATGTGTGAGTTATGTATATGGTATATAATGTATATAAACTTTGAGTCTGACGATCGCAGGTTTTAAGTACCGCGTGAAGGTAATTTTTCAAAGTCTCAACTAGACGGAAGACCGCAGTTTTTGTAATTTTTTTCTCTATTCTTTTTTCTTTTATTCACGTCTAAACCTCCTATATAATAAATACGTATATACCTATATATAAAAAAGTCATTATGTACATATCATCAATTATCGATGACTAGATAATTGTTATTTACTGAAATAAAAGCGCGGTTGATTTTTATCTGAAATACTACTAATACTATACACGCTTTATGTGATGCGATAAATTTTTACGCTCCTAAAGACAGATAAGAATCAACCGTTAAAAAAAACCATAAAAAAAAAAAAAAAAAAAAAAACACTATGAGGTATACCGATAGCGAAATGGAAGTACCGATTCCACAATTTTTGGAATAGATGAAACGAGGAATTGTGAAAAAAAAGGAAAAATTAATTTTTTTCTTATCTTTTCGGAAGTCTTGAGCAAGAAACATTTTTCTGATTACGAAAAATAATTTTTCTTCGACAAAAAAAAAAAATAAAAAAAATGATTTTTGTGCAGTACACGTAGGTATATGCAGTGCGGAAAAATACGATAATGGTATTTCCAAGAGAGCGAATAAAAATCTGCGGTGGATATATAAAATAAAAGCGAGTGAAGCGGATCGAACTGAAATGAAAAATAGAATAAAAAATGAAAAATGAAAAAAAAAAGGGATAGAGAGAGCAGAGCAAAGGTTCGTCGTCGGATAATACGAAGGTTGGGAAGATGTCGCGCGGGTATAAGAAAACTCCATTTTCAAGAATTAGATTTCCACTAGAATGGTCCTCAAACTCTGTGGGGAATTTTATAAAAGCAGAGAAGTATGGTAGGATGGAAAAAAAAAATAGGAGAATAAAAATATAGAGAAACATCGAAACTCGGACCTTATGTACTCCGAAACTCGGACCTTCGCGTTCGTGCGGCATTATATGATATAGAAAAAAGCGTAGGCGAGTTACAAATTCGTTGACATTCTTTTTGTACAACTCAGAATACACGAGTACCTATAAGTACAGAAAAAGAGAACCTTTCTCTAGCTTTACAATTATAATGGTCGTACACCTTATACCGCCTGAAAAATACGGAGTGACAAGAAAAGACAAAAACAAAAAAGTTTCTAACAAACGAAAGTAGAAAAAAACCGAACGCGGGTTTGAACTGTACATGTGAGCGCATTTATGTTCGATCTGATTATGCAAATTTTTTTTTTTTGGTTTCTTCTTGAAAAAATCGAATCAGATACGAATTATTGGGATATTGTAAAATCTGGCTTTGCACGAGCCGTACGAACGATTGTTACATGGGCATATAAGCAGGTATCCCGTGTGATCGGTACGTACGAACTGGCTTCGTCTCAGCTGGTTGCGTGAGCATCTGGATATGGTCAGTTTTGTATAAGATCTAAAAGGTATGCCTTCTTCTTTTTCTTATTCTTCTTCTTCTACTGATACGATATAGAACCATGTAAGGGAACCCATGCAATGCTCGTACCACCATACAGCGCGCGCTGCTTCAGAGCCGGGTTGTATGGGCAATCCGGCAATTCTCAAACTGGTTTCAAATCTCTCACTATACTCGTCCATAAGCCTTAAGCGCCCCGATATATTCTTATGATTTTTATACACCCAATTTTTCATCCATCGTGCGACTGACCATTTTTCAACAAATTTTTCTGCCCCTAAGAATCTATCCTTCAAAAAATAAAGGCTGCGCTAATTATCACCTTGAGAAAAAAAATAAATCCGAGTACAAAATCTTGGGGAAGAGAAAAAAAAAAAAAAATTCCCAAAACTTCGTACGTGTACCTATATACGTTTCAATTTGACGAACGCAGTTTTTTTTTTTTTGCAAGTATTTTGGCAGTTAAAATTAGTTCTAATGATACCGTAAAATTTATTGAAGACAGGATCTGATGTACTGCAGATTCTACTTTTTCTTTTGTTTTGTTGTACTATCGTTTTTTGCGTGTGTGTAATTTTGTTTTTGTTTTTTTGTTATTTACCGTACAACACGTAACGAGAATAATAATATATTTATAATCTGCTGGGCATGCGATGCGCGAGGAGAATCGCGAGAATTAGATATACATTAGGAATTACATGTACCGCATACGTCATAATGCGTACAACGATATTTTCCACTTATAATTAAAGCGTGTATCGAATTCAGAGACGCTTGCAGCATACGTATATCTGCACAGAGCGTAATATATAAAACACCACGTGCTTTTAATTGCTCAATAATTTGCAATTAAGATAACTATACCTGCAACTGAACCGCGGTATTATATTACTATATAATAACATATATACCTATTTATACATACGACCAGCACATGTACATATGTACATTCATATGTATCTATATACATATATAACATTGATATAAATCTCCGGTTCGCATTCGTGAGGCACGCGCGCGTAGGCGCGGGGTCGTTGCTGCAGAAATGACTTTTCTATTTTTTTTTTTTGGTTTCCTTTTTTCAAAAAAAGAAACTTTTTTTTTTCTCCTTTCTTTTTACATGTACACGCGTCATAACACCGCGATATACCTACGCGGTAACCCCTGCAAAATTGTTGAGAAAAGAAAAAAACGAACATAGAAAAAAAAAAAGAAAAAAAAAAATCGCGTGAGAATTTTCACATATGTTATGTTAACTGTATATATATGGAATTTTTCATGTTTTATTATAAATCCCTGAACTGTATAAGGATATCCGGTTATCGGAATATACATAAATCTATACGCGGAGCTGTTGCAGATCGGATCCGCGTTCAATTTCGGAGTGCAGGTGAGAGGATTTATTTTAACTCGTTTTTTTTTCTTTTTCGTTTTTACGAAAGAGGAAAGATGAATGAAAAAAAATGGAAGAATACTTTTTTCTGAAGAATAATTTGTGTATATGTGTATCAAATTTCAAAAGCGAAACTTATTATATATGTATACCCGACGTATTATGCGTCGCGAGATCTAATTAGCGAGTGTATATATAGGTGCAGACAAGTGAAAGACAAAAAACAAAAAGGAAGAAAAAAAACGAAAAAAAGAAAAAACCGGTACGAGGAAAGAAAAAATCTTTAAACTGGTCGATCTTCGCACAGGTATACAGGTATACCGTATATACGCCAAAATGAATGGAAGTTATCGCGTTCCCGAAGGTGCAACAATCTCTGTACACCTATCGCCTCGAGGTTGAGAAGGATCCCCGTGTCCGTTGCATTATATGGAGGTATACGTACGTACATAGACACATTATATACATGTACAATTGTACATATACACATATTATGTGCATATATTTGCAGAAAGACAACGGCGACGACGACGACGACGACAACAACGTGGCAAAAGGGGTTTCGAGATTTAAGATAACGTAAGAAGGTCAGCGGCACCCGCGAGAAGAAGAAGAAGATGCAGAATAAGAGAAGATCCAAAAAATAGAAAAGCGAAAGGAGAACCGATGAAAAAAAAAGAAATCTTGTTTAAATGGAAAAGAGAAAAAAAAGGATACGATAAGGGCTAAAAGGAAACTATTCACGAATGTATATTCTACGGTACCCACAGGATTTTGTGAAAATACTTGAGATACATACACGTATGTATATGTTTATACATGATCTATGTACGTATCTGCTATGTCATATAAGGTTATATAAAACTATATATAATATACGTTAGAGTGGTGGATCCAATTTGTCGAGAAGCACTTCGTCTGACTTATGGTATGTGTAGAGTATATAATACATAGGATACTACATACCTACATATACACGTCTATACTATGTATAGTAACCTATAGTGCGGGGGATCGACTTTTCAGAAACTGGATAAAAAGCTTTCGTGCGTGCGATCGGAAATTGATGGGAATATTTTTCCCGTCACAAAAGCTTAAATATTGGTATGCCAAATACATGTATATCCACATAACCAATACCAGCAACCGGTGCAACGCGCCATGAAGAAAAAAAGTTTCTCAATTTGTCAATGAGAAAAATAAAAAAACCAAAAAGAACTTTTAATTATAACAATTTTATTTATTTTTCGCATCAAATGTACGTGTATGGGAATAATTAGGTATCCGCAGTACAGAATTGATGAAGGAGGACGCGCGGCGTCGCGGCGCTAAAAAATATAGGTGTACGTAAAAAAGACGGGCAAAACTCAGGCCGAGTAGCTATATACCCTATTGCAGGGTGGATATTATTAGACGTTTGGTTAGTTAGCTCTTTCTTGTACGGGGATCAGAATAGATCATGAGATCTTAGAATCGCGTCTGTTTCGCGCGCGGCTCACGCGGCAGCAGCTGATCATCTTACTGACTCTCCACCGGTGCAGCGATGCAGTTTGGTCTTCGGAGACGTGAATAACAACCAAGACGGTGAGGCGACGTACATGGATATGCATACGTAGGTATATGTATACGTCGCAGGTTAACCGCGTTAATCGCCCGGACGCCGCGCTGGCTGCCCGGAGAAACGACCACAATTAGACGCGAGGAGCTCTTCTCTTTTTTTTATTCTCATTCGCTTTTTTTTTCTTCTCAACTTTTATATCCGCCTCTCCAAGCTGGTAGGTAGAGATTAGAGTTTCAAAGATTTCAGAGAAATATTGCTCGGTTATTATACGAAATCTATTAACCAGCTATCGATCCGATCGATCATGTTCGAATTTCTCAGCCTACTTTAATCTCCGATAAATGCAACCGCGTTCGCTCTCAAACTGAAAGATCATGGAAATTTTTATATAAGGCGTTAAAAAATTATTCCCACATGGGAATCTAATCGGGGTTTTATCTTTCCGAATAGCCTAAGTAAGAACTTATGGGGAAAAATCGGGAAACATTTTATATTTTTTTTTCGCCGTTTTCGTTTTGACTCATCGAGCAATTTTATTACCTGTATCGATCAGGATAGTCGAGTAAATCAAACCGAAAAAATAAAGATAATTACTGACAATTAATTTTTCCCTCAAATTTTTTATAAAAAATAATAATTAAAGCACTTTTGTAAAGTAATGTACGGTTATAAGTCGCGTGGTCGATTTTCAAATTTATCTGCCCGCATAAAGTGCAGAATTTCCAGCAGAGCAGGGAGAAAAAGGATGCATGCATCATATAGGTGGGCATATCGTGAATTCTGAACGCGAATTTCAGATATTTGTCAAGCATTCCGCGTATTCACTTTGACACGACCGAAGCGCAACTCGCGTCGCGACGCCTGCATAGCTTATTTCAATAAGGTGGTAAACTCGAGTACGATGACGTCGATTTTTCCAAATTCGGGCAGCAGAAAAAAAAACCTTCAGACTTTGGTACAGTTCACTACAGATTATTATTTTTTTTTCTTTCAAATCAAAGATTTTCGCAGTCCAGATATAATCTGAAACATGTAAAGCCTGTGCCCTGCACCATTTCGAGAGAAAGAAAGTAAATGATAATATAGGAAAAAAACTTCACTTCGAGAATATTTTCACTTATACTTATTTATAAAGCCAGACGCGGACGGTAGATTTTCGTTCGGTTCTGTTGTTGTTGGCTGATCTCATCGCGAGTTTGGAAGCGAGATGAGCCCGCCGTTGCAACTATATACGGAACATAGTTATATATGTGTACATAAACCTATATGGATAGATATATAATTTTGGACTCGATTCTGAAGTAGACGATCTCAAGTATATACATATAACCTTCTAGCCCACGACTATACACATATGTATTTTTTTATATATAGATGGAAAGACGGTACATGAGCTCGATGATGATGGATGTACGCTGAAAGGGAATTCCGCGGTAGCCCCGCGGCAGCTTTTCGAAGGCGTTAAGAATTTAATGGACACCCTATTTGACGGCTGCCAATCCCGAGCCGACCGATCCAATCCGATCCGATCTGATCCAATATCCAATTCAATTCGATCCGATCGTTTTTTATCAGTCGGAGTCAGCCGCTCCCCGAACTTTATATACCTAGTCGCTTATATTTCGCGACTATGAAATAAAATTTATTTTCCGAATCTAAATTCTCGCCCACTGCAGCATATTGTGAAGAATCCGGCGTTTTCCGCATAGTCGAAAAAACGGGACAAATATTTTCAAAATCGTAACCTGCACCGAGCATTTTTATTCCGTCTCATTTTCGCTCGCGTTACCCTGCATATAATTAAAACACTCACTAAGCGCATTTTGCAGCCTTAGATTCTCTTATCTTCAACACATTTTTATCAAAAAAAAAGATTCTCGACGCGCGATATCGTATGGAAAATTAAATATTATCACATTAACATCGTTACCGAATTCCATTTGATTCGAGCGGGACAAAATTCCACCGCGCTATATGGTGGTGATGGCTTTCGAAATATTCTCCGTGCGTTGGAAAAGGAGAAATAGCTAGAGAAAAAGAAGAAAGAAAAACAGAAAAAAAGAAAATGAATAAAAATAAGTGTTGGTTCAGCTGCAACATTCTTCAAGACGGGCATCCTGCAGCGGTGAATTATAATTCTTTTCCATAAGTTTCTTCTTTTTTCTTTTTTCATACACAAATTTCAAGATTTTTACCATAATATACTTATATACACTGCAGCCGTGTAA
This sequence comes from Athalia cordata, assembly GCA_963932425.1. Lineage (NCBI taxonomy): Eukaryota > Metazoa > Arthropoda > Insecta > Hymenoptera > Athaliidae > Athalia > Athalia cordata. The sequence continues at coordinate 8,959,374 of OZ010627.1, forward strand.
AACGCGAAATTTGATGTTGTAATGTCGAGTAAATTAATTGTAACCGGTTTTTTTTTTTATATACCTACTAAAAATAGGTATGTGAATAATTTTTGAACAAATTTCGGGAAAAGAAAAAAACATGTATGGTATGTAGACGGTGTTGATGTATAATGCATACATAGATTGCTGGGTATATACGTATGTATATACAAATATATATATATACCTGTACTGCAGCTGTAGGAATTTAATAGCTCGAACCTCGTTTGTTGCGAAGAAACTTAATTGCATTTCTACCCCGGCAGTTCAGAGCCCCATAATTTGTTGTTAGTTTCTATGTGCACATAGACCTACGGGTGTAATATAATCTATAGACCAGAACTTTACCCCCGTGAATATACATATAGCAAAACCGCCGGTGCAACACGTTAAGTAATTTATGGAAGTGCATTTTATCATCATCAATTAATTATTGTATGATATGGGAATTATTATCGAAGGAAAATTTACTTTTGAAAAAAATAAAAAAATATCGCTGCAGGGTATGCCGTGACCGATTTTTCGAGAGGACATTTTTTTACTCCAATTGGTGAAAAATAAATGGCTCGAAATACGGGGGGGGAAACGTATTTTTGATTTTTTAACGTTTGCTCAACGAGGACGAACTTTAATTTTATCTTATCCCTAATTCCCCCATGGAAATAGGAAAAAGTTTCAAATTCTTGCGTTACGTATGTAACGTAAATGTATATAGCGCGTTGGTTTTTATAAGAATTCATATTCTTATATTCCACAAAAAAAGTGTACCTTATAGCGTAAAGTTTTAGATTATTATCAAGAAATTTTCAAAGTTTCTTAACCATACGCTATACAGGTCGTTACTTTTCGCTTTTCTCGTTTCCCCCCTCTCCCATATTTTTTATTTTACTTTTTCACAATATTCTAACTTATCACACAACTCTTTACACGTATGGTACGATAAAAAACGACAGCATAATTTTTCGCAATTCAAATCAAAAAAAAAAAAAAATCAAAAACTCGTCGATGTAAATTCTATATGAGATCGATTTTTACTCTTTATCGATTGAATAATTGATATTTTCTTCATTTCGCAGAGAAATAATTAAAATAAAATAATTAAAAATTCCTCATCCCAAGATGCAAAGCGATGCGGCGCGATTTTTTTTTTTTGAATTCTCATCATTTCATTACCGCGCGTAGGATCTCGTCGTAGACCGCGTGGCAGCCGATCCCGTCGCTGGCATACTAATAACGTATAACATATAAAATACATGTACAAACAATAACTAATGTACAAATGACTATATATACGTACAGTTATACGTATTTGATGAAAAGAAAAAGGAAAAAAAAGAATCTATACTCGAATGCGTATGCGTTCATCTTTCTCTTTTATTTCTCCTTAAGATTCGATACGTAGTCTGCACCGCGGCGTCGTGCAGGGATTTATTTATAAGTTTTCGGTTTTAAAAGAGAAGAAGATCGGCACGCAAAGGAAAAGAGAAATGAGAGAGGTAGCAAGGGTAGAAAAGTTGAGAGAAAACTTTGTTTTTTACTTTGTTTTTTTTTATCATAAATAAAATTTTCCTCCACATTTCAGACACGTTTTTCTGATTATTTTCTCTCCTGCAGCACAGTTGCGGATTTGTAGGTACCTAAAAATGTATAACGTGAGGTAATGTGAAAAAAAAATAAACGTTTCTAACGATCCAGTCGGTTTTTTCTCTGAATTAAACGGGTGATTAATTGAACGCGTTAACACGAAATAAAAACGGAAAAAAAAAATCCGAAGAGAATTTTGAGAAATGATTTTTACGTCGCGTTTACGTGTGTATTTACCCTATACATATGAGCATGTACTATACCTGCTACACATGCACACACGGAGTTTGTTGAAGATAAATTTTCTCGACGTTCGCTTGCATATGAGAGCGAGCTCCGTGTCTTTGGAGAGAATGCCCTTTATAATAGCTCATATTCATGAGGTGATATTTAAAAGTGTTGCATCTTTACACCATAGTTTGTCTGACTAATGACCTCAAAGACGTAGTATATGAATCTTTCGGGCTGATTATTGAGCAATTAACGTCAGTATAAATGAACTTGCCGCATATATACGTACAGATATTACATATATAATAAATAGGTGTACAGTTAACCCTTTTAACGCGGCTGCTCTACCAAATATGACTTGTATTTATTCGATGAAATATCATTTTTCTACGACTCTTCGTTATTCATCATATTTATTCCAAAGTTTTTCGAAAATAGAAGAAAACCAACAAAAAAAAAAGCTCAAGAATTCTAGTAATATATTAATATATAGGGATAATGAATATAATACAACAGCAACAACAAAAATCCTTTTCTGTGTGGATCCTTATTTTTGTCCGTTTTTCTTTTTTCTTTTCTTAATTCTCTCTCGGGTTCTCAGGTTCTACATAATTATGTAGCTTGGTTAAACGGTTGCTTTTGTGCGATATCCTCGTGTAGTGTTTAAATTGAGACACTCCCTTCAAAGTTATACCTATACGCGGAGTTAAAAGGTTTATACATATATACGTTCTGTTCGCCGTCCTGCGCTAATAAGCTCCGCAACACGTTATAGAACGATGAGAAAGAGAGAAAAAAGAAAAAAAAAAATTATAGAAAAAAAGAAGAAACAAAGAAAAAGGAAAAAAGGCATTATGTATAGTACGGGTAACTTGTTTTTCGGTCCTTCGGCACGCGGCGCATAAAAAAACGAAAAATCAAATAAAAGAAAGAAAAAAAAAATGGAAAGGAAAGAAGTACATGGGATATATCATTACATACCATACACACATATATGATACATATGTACATCCTACAGGCTTACGCGTTGGTAATTAAAAACAAGTATGCGAAACAAAAGAGACAATTAGCCATAAAAATTGTTGTTCTTCTTCATCTTTTTTTTTTGTTTTCTTATTTTTTTTGTCTTACTTTTTCATCGTTTTTCTATATCATACTATATGTATAAGGTATGCGTTTGTAAAACCGATTGAATAAAATTAGTAGATACAGTTTTAGGTATTGTAAAATCGCTTTGAAATGAATTGAATTGCAGATATGATAATGACAACTTTTTATACATCTGGTATTAGTACGGAATGAGAAACTTTTTTTTTTTCTCAACGTATTTTATCTGTACGATAATTCAATATTAAACGGAAACAGCTACACACTATTTCACAATCATGATTTCTACGCCATTGGCGGGAATTCTGCGGCACGCGGAGCTTTACCGCTGCAGTTTTCGTTGAATTTATATGCGTATCTGAATCTCTGAATGAACCGCGAAAGGTAGAGACTGTATAATATATGCCTTTGGTTATACCTACTTGTATATTAAACATATACATACGTGTACATACATGCCTCTATAACCCTTTCTTTCTCCAACGGCTGCACGAGCAGCACCTTATAATTCTTCTTCGCGTCGCGCAGGTTAACCGCGATATACATATATGTGTGTATATTATATGTATGTATACCGTAAGCGCCTTTAAAAAGGTAAGAGAAACCAAAAAGAAGAAAACAGAAAGGGAAAAGGGTTGAAAAAAATTGCGTTTTCTTTTTTTCATAAAAATGAACAAAAAAAAAAATACTATAAAAGTTGAGAAAAAGGAAAGAGAGAGGCGAGCCAAAGGTACTATGGGATACACATGTATAATATAAGAATGAAGAAAAAAAAGTGAAAGAAAAAAAAAAAAAAGAAAAAGGTCCTGATGCTGCAGCGTAGATGAGCAGTCCACAGCATCGCATTATATGTATAATGCTGCTGCAGTGACCGCAAAATCATGTGATGATAATGGCTTATTATATACATATAGTGAACTTCATACACCGACGTCATATACTATGCATTATACTTATATTCCCATACATTTTGCGTTTACGACCGGAAGAGAAAGAGGTGAGCAAAAAGAGCCCTCATCATAGAGTAGGTAAAGTGCGAAAAATTGACGATAACTCGATCTATTCTATAGATAGATCGATTTAGCTCGCAGATTCGGATTCCTGAGCTTGAATTTCGCAAAATTACACTAAAAACTAAGTTGAAAAGAGATGCTAATTTTTGACCTCAGAATCGACAAAAATCTAAGGTATACCCCTTTGGATTTTTTCGATTTTTGGGCCAAGAATGAAGTATTTTTAAAATCGATCTCAGGACACTTTTCTAACGTACTTCGACCTGTATCGCGCCAAAACCTTAGTAAGGAAATCAGGACGATTTAATTTTTATCTGTGTTCCCCTTATATTATGTATTTCCTGATTTATACAGCTTTATAATATACCTCTTCGACTGAGCTTTTATCGCCAAGCTCAGCTGGTTGCCGGTTATGTTAATTCGCGAAAGTGGCCATGCGAACTTTATATTCGCACGTACGTAGGTTACGCGTACATACGTGTACCGCGTGCAATGTACATTATTTTCTATACACGATTAAAGAAATTCAAGCGAGGATGTGTACTTTATATATTCACGTGAAATTCTTAACATACACACACATACTACACCGAGTGTCCTACTTGAGATTTTTTTCATTCAAATATACTCAGGATTATGGTATACACAAATCTAGGCAAAAGTTTCATTTACTATAACTTTACACACGATTAACTACACGATATATTAAGTTACAAATATAAACCACGTAATTTATAGCGCGCTTTGGATTTTACAACTTCGGTATAAATCACAGGAGATCGTTAATTATTTTTTTTCAAAAAACCATCCATTACGTATAATTTTTCGTACAATATATTACACACGAGGAAATGAAATTGAAAAGTTTGAAATAAAACTTTTTTTCATTTCTCATCGATTAAGAATACCGTGACCATGTGTATACCTGTAAAATTTTCGATCAATTTTTTTGAGAATCCATAAAAATTTTATCCTTGTTAATTTTTTATTTCAACAATATATTCTCGTGCTCGAGTATATGCCGGTATATTAACGTACGTGCGTATATGATCTTATGTACTACATTAGATTTTATGTATTCTATAGGTTATCAATTACGTTTCAAGTATATACATATAAATATATAATTATAATATATAATACGCGTTTATTTCTGACATTTACAACCACCGTTTAGTAGGTAAACGTCGACAATAATTATCCTACACTTGTGAACGTTGCAGTCGATCATCATTGAAGAATGACGAGAGAAACATAACGCCGCGGTCGCGAGAACGCGCGATGTCTTTAATTAAACCGGGCGAGAGTTGAACTTCTTCTTTTTTTCTTTTTCTTTTGCTCCTTTTCTCCTTTTTGTTCTCATTTATTCAATGTACATCTAATGTGATGCGAGGCGTACATTTTGCAAATAATATAAGCTACACAACGGCTGTATAATTTAAATAAATTCCATGTTTAATACACGTAACTTTATATTATATACCTTATACTTCCGCGATAAACTATAAATATCATCCTGCATGGTGCGAAGTTAGCCGCAAAACGAGACGACTTCAAATTCTACAGTCCTCTTTTATTCTTTTTCTCTTTATCAATTAGTTTCTCCAATTTTGAATACCGAAATTTTGGATCATTTGATTTTTATTCTTTTTTTTTTTAGGAGGTTTCGAAAATTCGGAAAGATGAGACAAAAATCAATCTGTGAGAACATGGCTAGAGGTTTTTGGGAGAATTTTTTTCTTCATTCAAAAATTTCGGAAGATTTTGACCCGGGTTTGATCCGATGTATAAAACATATTAATTTTGTAATTTCTAAAGAGGAATGCAGTTTATATAGGTATATAGGTACCGGTAAAAGTAACGTTGAAAATTAAGGTCGGGATCGATTTTGATAATTATATTAAAAATTCCTCAGCAATATATACCTTAGGTTGAAAATTATTTTTGATAGAATGAAATTAATATACGTAATAGAAAGAAAAAAAAAAAAAAAATTATACCTGAATTGCTCATTTCGGGAATCGCGTTTACAATATGTATATAACGGCGGACGCGTTTATCGCAGTAAAAATCGAAACACGATATTATAATGATCATATTATCGTCATTTTCCAAAAACTGTCTCTGCAGCAATGACGAATATATTTGACCGGAAGTACAATAGAAAAACTGATAAAAACTGCAACGCATTTCCGGTTTACCGTTAAAATAATGACTAACTTATATAATCACCGTTTCCGTTTCAAATATTATCCCCATCTGCTAAACGCAGGTTTTTAGATTCCACGTATGAACCAATTAATTAATTAATATGTAATGAACGCGTTATACACATCATCTCAAATACGCGCGGCCGTCTATGATCTCCTCTATTTTCGAATCGGAACTCAAAGAGTTCTTAATAATTAAGTTTCTTTTTTTTTTTCGTTTGTCGATAACTGTTATGAGTATTTCATCTTTTTTCATTTGATTAAGTGAAGACAAAAAAAAAAAAGACGTAAATTAAAAAATGGAAGTAGAAAACGAAAAATCTATATTCATATGCGAGACTGTAGCGAGAAGATCGGATTTAATAAAATGTAATAAGCGAGGAATGGTGTGCGATTAAATAACGCCGTTTAACAATTAATCGTAGGCCATATGCAGCTTAATTTGAACTCGCGCTCGGGCACGCGGCTTTAAAAGCGATAAGCATGCGAGATACCCGGTATACGCGTTACAACGTCTCCATGTATCGTTTTGGAGTTAGAAAAAAGAGAAAAAGACAAAAAAATTCAAAGGAAAAAACCAAAAAAAAAAAAAAAAAAAAACCACGTCAACGCACCGCAAGAACTTCTGAAGTATATACGATTATATGTGAGCCGCTAGCTCATTATTTCCACGCCCTAAGCGCTGCAACTTGATCCTGAAAAATGCGGCTCATCACCGTCATCGGTTCTAGACGTCCTCACAAAGAGATGCGGGAGTCGCGGATGCTAAGAAGATGCGTTTTTTTTTCAATTTTTTCCATTCTTTTTTCTTCTTACTTTCATTCGGCGTTTCGATACACTTATGCTTTGATTCGATTACCCAGCACCCATATAATATAAAAAGTATCAACGATACGAAAACGAAAAAAAAGAAAAAAAACACGATGCAGATCCCGCGTGCACTTACATTATAACGTGTCTCGCGTCGTAACGATAAATGAGAAGAAAAATTGAATTTAAAATTCAAATTATTCGAAACTTTTTCTTTTTCTTTTCTTTTTCTCGTACGTATCTCACGTATATACATTTTTATATCCCACATTTACGTACATATATGTATATACCTACATGGATATAAAACGCCCGCGAAATTAAACTGTAATTTGATTCGCCCGTAACTGCAGCCCCCGCGGCCACGCGTGTCGCGAATTTTTCTAAATGGATTTCCCAACCATCCCGCAAATTGCTCTTTAACCGAAGAACTGCTAGATTTGTATCGTCATGTGGATCCTGCACGTATAACTACACCGAAATTTTCCATAGGAAAAATTTAAACTGCCTCAAGAATGAAGAAAAACAAAAATTAGAATTCAATCGATCTTAATAACTTTTTATGGACGAGTATTTTGAAAATAAAAAAAAAACGTATGCAATAAACGTTTTTTTGTTACCACGAGACAATTTATTCATGAAATCCGAAATCAAGATCAAAGTTACGGAATTTTTTTTGATACGAATTATTAACCACAAATTTGTGAGATCAAAAAAAAAAAAAGAAAAAACCAAAGAATTGATGTAGTTTTTAGATTTGAACGCGATAGCGAATCCGCAGATCGTTATAAATCTAAGTGGTAGCCGATGGGGTTGGTAGCCATGATCGTGTATACTGTCGATATTGAAATACATCGTCAATCTGCACATCGTGAGGCATCTGGGCAGCAATATAATGTACAAATAAAAATATATCTGTACATCTGTTTGCTCCTAGCAAACATTTGCGATACAAACATACAAGCGTATATATATACCAGCTGTATAGTACGCAACATAAGTGCATTGGATGTGACCATATAGATACCGATATGATATTATGTAAATTTGTTACGTCGGTAAACATACATACAAAATACAAATATTGTACATATATGTATACATATAAGTATGTAATATCAATGAATCAAATATGTATAAATTACGAGATGATATAGCCATCCTGAGGATCGCCACGTTGGGGGATGGAATTTAAAATCATCTGATCAAATATTATATACATGCCCAAAATGACAGAAAACCTTATGTACTAAAACGAGCCTATATACATATATGTGTACATACGCCATAGGTATACAGACATGCGTATATTACGTGGTATTATATAGATGAAAGGGTAAAAAATTGAGAATTGGAATCAGAATTAGAATTTCGGATCGTATTCGATCGGCTTGGAAGTTCAGAGGGCCATGTGATGTCGAATGAGGATAGAAAACCATCGGACTGTTGAACGCGAGAGAGTCAAAAGTGCCGCGAGCCAAGATTGTATCGTTTCTAATGCGCCCCGTGTGCTGCAGCAAAATAAAAAAGAAAAAAAAAAAAAAGCCCGCGGGAGCCCGCGTGGATCGAGATCATATATATATACTATACATACAGTATACTCGCGTATATCGGTATGGGTTGTTATGGGTGCATAAAGAAAATCTATGTAAAGATTCAATGAGCCATTTTAAAGTCCCCCTATATTTAATTGGTACCCCCCTCCCCCCCTTCTCTGCCCCTCTTTTGTATATACTTGGGACATTATACCCGATTATAATTTCGAGATCTTTATGTTCCGGTATAACCATCGCCACCATACACGGGAGTTTGGAGAGATCGGTCGCTGTACTATCGATTTCCTTCCTTTCTTTTTTTTTTTCTTTTTTTTTTTTCATTTCTGTTTTCTCTCTTTTTTATGGACAGAGAAAGAGGATATGTATACATCTATGTATATATATATCTGTCGGCGCTTCTTTGTACAGAGTTTTATACGATCCTGACCCCGAGGGAAAGAATTCAGGTGCCGCGATTGATCGATTGATTGATTGAAAGATTTTCTTTTCTTCTTCTCCTTATCCGTAAAGATTGATAATATTTTTAGCTATGTACCTACGCTTTTCGATCGGAAATCTGAGGTGAAAAAAAATCAATGGCTTGGTTCAGATGAAAAGTGCAATTTGATGAAAATTTCAATTTTTTAACAAAACCTTCGGAAACCTTTTGTGAATTTTTGTTTTCCAGAGTGACGATTGAAATTTTTAAAATAAAAACTCCAAATACTCCCACCCTTATCTACACAGCGTGAGAATGAAAAAGAAACACTGTTTTACAATGAATTGATGGTCATGTGATACGAGCACATGCGTCCATTACGAGCACAAAAGGAGTCTGACGTTCAGTTATATTAATTTAGTGAAAGGAAGAGCTATACGTGTATTTATTCTATTTTCTTTCTTTTTTTTTTTTTACTTTCTTTGGTTGTACAGATTTCCCTCGGGATGATCGTGACAGCAATTCCTGTGGTTTTTGTATTCGGTATTTTGTTTCCGAGGCAGGAATAATACATGTGATATAACAGGTAGGATGATACACACATTATACGTGGTTTTTTTTTTCATGTATAAAATTTTTACGTATAACATATATAATAACGCGTACACACATAATGAGTGCGTCTACCTTGTTCTTCACAGTATATCGCTCGATTGTCACTCGAAGCTCGTTAAAGAATTTACGCTGCACGTCATCCGATGAGAAAGAGAAACAGAAACAGACCGACAGACGTGAAACTACAAGAGAGTTACGGCAACCCAACTGCTGTTGGTATGTTCCGGGTATAAGGGGTACGAAACGAATAACTGCGAAACATCGACAGGAGCAAAGAGAGCGAAAAGCAAAGAGGATGAGAAGCTGGTTGGTAACCATCAACCACTCGAGACTGTGAATTGATGAAGGTAAGGGGAGGACACGGACCAAAAACTTCCAAGACAAAATTTTCATATTAATCCACGCAGTTATCGAATAGTAATGCACGAACACCCTGGCAACAACGAACAGAAGCATGAGAATTGAATCTTCTTTTTTTTTCTTTTGTAAAAGATAAGACAAAAACAAGCGGTTTGACATTTTGTCAAATCATTCTATTATATGCGCGTCTATCGGAATTGGTAAGTGATCGAACGTATAACCGATCGCTTCTTTTATTGTTTGGCAAAAAAGACAAAATGGAAAGGAAACAAAAAGAACAAGGTGAAGCGTCGAATCGGTTCGTATCGAATCCGCGCGATTGTTTAAGAGTTGCAGCAGCACCAAGAGAGCTGAGAAAGATCGTTCGTATCATCGGTTGAACGGCTACAAAAGTCGATCCCAAGGCCAGGCACGGGGACCGAACTGAACTCCCTATGACAATGAGGAATAGCCGCTGCTGCTGCTGCTGCTGCTGGACGGCAGCCAACCGTATAGCAGAAAAACAAGAAATGAAGAATACAAAAAGACACTACAGAAAATACAAAAAATAAGAAAGAAAAGAAGACCAGAAAAGACCGAACGTGGGGCCAAATGCCCATGGGACTATACCGCACTCTCACTCCTTGGAGAAGAAGTGGTAGCCGGTCTGTTTAGTCAGGTTAAATATCGCCTTCATGGTACTACAAAACTACACCTTGGAAGTGAGCAAGCGAAGAAATCTTGGAGCACCTTATACTGTACCGCAAATATATCGGAAACCACCCTATCCCCCTTCCACTCATTTCAAGATTCCAGAAACAAATTGGCCGTAAATTCTCGCGCTTACTTTCTTACGAATCGAAACGCATAGCATTCTCTGTATGCGCCGAAGGCTTGTTGTGTGCGTTCCAAAGTGATTCCAATCTTTATACGCATTAGTTCATCTTTTGCGAAAATACTTCGCGGTGGTAATCGAGAAATAATCTAAAATGGTTTTACCAATCTATTGGAAGAATATTTTTCATTTTTGGTTAAAACTCACCCTTGCACTCGTTGGCATCTTTGGCAGTGGCCCTGGCCCACGGTCTGTCGAAATGGAATGGCCTGCATCTTTCGCAATCTCTTCCGGCAGTGTTGTGTCTGCATTCACATGAAACTTCGCCTTCCTTATCCGGGACACATCTTGCGGCGTGTCCATTACATTTGCATCTACCACCGACAGCGAAATCAGAAACAGCGTAGTGATGTGCCAAAGTGGTTGTCGTTGTCGTGGTTATGGTAGTGGTGACAAAACTCATTTCTTGAACGTCCAGATCTAGCGCGTCATTCGATTGCATTTCTTGGGGTCCTATAACCTGGACGGAAGGAAGAACCGTGGCACCAATTTGCATATCTTGTTCCAGCTGGATGGAGCCTTTGATTAATTGATTTTTTGGTTGATTTTTAGATGATTTCGAACGTTCTTGAAGATCCTTTCTGATTTCTTTAGCGATTCCCTCCTCGTTGTTGTGTGCCTCTTCAGGATTTAGAAAATCGTCTTGACCATGTGGCATGTGAAGGCGATTGAATACAACTTTGATATCGGTAGCGGTTACCCAATCTTGAAGGACCGGCGAATTGTCAAAATCAGGAGCTGAAGGTCGTCCTTCGAGAGTGCTGAAAGCGATTCTTCCAACCGGTCCAAGTCCATCGCCACCAGTGTATCGATGACTGTCGGTACATCTCGCTTCCTGTTCATTCGCTTTGGTAATAGTCGCTCTATTCGGTCTACCGTAAACCCTGCGGCACTGCGATGAATAAAATTGGAAGGGTTGCCAAGTTTTTCCGTAATCCATCGATTTGTAAATCGCTATCGAATCCGGTTTTGCTGCTTTGGGACAAAATTGAAGACTAACGTATGTCAGTTCGTACTTCTTACCCAACGATAATGTTAGCGTTACGTTATCGGGCGGTGCTGAAAAACTTTGCGAAGATACCAATGGTTCGCTTCTCCAACAAGTTATGTTGTTCGGATTGTTCAAATCTGTGAGATAGCTAGGTGGAAATCTTTTTCTTGGTGTCGAATCATCGCAGACATGACATTGTCCCGTTCCACCACCACCACCACCACCGCTACCATTTCCTCCCGTTGATTCGTTAACGTCACAATATCTAGTTGGTCCTCCACTTCCGCACGTGGACGAGGCTTCCACCGATGTTCCAAAAGCGGCGTTAACAAAATCCGGTATGCAACGCCGAGGACGATCCTCATCGAAACATGGATCGACGGGATTCTGTTGCGCCGCAAACATTTTCATGTAACTTTCACCACCCGCAATTGACGGTGGAATTAAAAATACCATTAATAATCCCGCCAAAAATGGTAACACGAGATTAGAACGATTATTTTCCATCCTTAGACAAATCGCTGTCGTCCACATATGATCGGTATGAATCGTGAGTGCTGTTTTTTGTTTTCTGAATTTTATAATTATCTTATTTAATTTCTTTCCATTCGTTTATTTGAAATAAACTAAATACGATTTTCGGAGCGCTGCATGGCAGCAATGTGATTGGTAGTTTTCGTCTTATCTGCTTCCTTTTTCACCAGGTTGCAAACGTTCTTCAGTTTGTTTTTTTACTTTCAAATTAAATACTCGATTTTTCACATAGTAAAATTACGTGTGACACTCGTTAAAAGAATTTCATTCATTCATTAAATTATTCATTCATTTATTTTGTTATATCAATAAATATGATCCACACTTTTCACGGTTCACGATACAACCATAAACTGACCGTCACTTATGCATACGATTCATGAATTATAGAAAATTTTAGTTTTCCAAACCGATCTTTTTTCAAAATCGAATCGGTATTCGAAACAACCCACGATTAGAGAAGCGGAGAAAAAAAAATAATAAATTCAACCGACTCAGAGAAGGGGGAAAATCGTATGGGGTTGTGAGAAAAATCCTACGTATATTTTATGTTTTGGTTTTTTTTTCTCAAATTTTTTAATCAATTTTATTTAATTTTTTGTCATTAAATCTAACCAGATCGCTAAAGCTGTGGCAAATCGTAGTTTGTATTATTAACAATTTTTGGTAATGCGAATTTATAAATAAAATTTTAATACGTGATGATTTTTTAATAATTTGAATTTCAAATCTGTTTTGGAGTTCGGAGCAAAGATTAACCGTAGGAACGACCCGTCTTCTGTGGCGGCTGGCCGCTTACTGAGCGCTTTACTGTTCGCAGCCACCCGTCGACCGCAGACCGGGTAACGCCCCCGCTTTCCGCTAAGGGATGGAAGGGATGCTGTGAAGTTTCGTACGGAAAGAAAAAAGGGATGACGATGATAATGACGATAATTATAAGGGGAGGAACATGTTTCACTCTTGGAAATCGAGACGCATTACGTACGAAAAATTCTATCTCATGGATCTTCGGTATTACGAGGAGATCGATCAGTTTTCCAATTTTCTACTACAAAATGATCGAAGGCATGAAATTTATCGATTTCGATCGATTCGTGTGATGCAAATCAGAAAATTTTTTAAGACATTTTCATTCCTCACCTCGAAGAGGTGAATTAAGGCGGTTGAATTGAAAAAGAAATTAGAAAAAAACATATCTTAATTCGACAATAAAATTCACGATCCTCAACTGCTGGATCAGATCTATTATATCAAAAAGAAAAGAAAAAACAAACAAATCACACTTATCGTTAGTTTGCCAGAAAATTTTCTATTTCTCATCGAGAGAAAAAAAGAGACTCTACAATATTATCCCTGGGTGGTGATATCTTGTGGGTGAAAAGGTCAAAAGTCTTCAGGGTAAAATAGTTACTTTAATAATACCTTATTGGTGGTACGTGATCAAAAGTGTTTTTATAATAATTCTTTTTTCTATTTTTCCCTAATCAAGGTTTCCCTTCAGGTTTTCTCGGAATGCTCAAGATAAACTCCGCTATAAAATCGGAGTAAGTATAAAAATAAACCCCTTTCGTTTTTCTTACGTGAATAGAAAAATTTCAAGGTAATAGAAGCGCGCAAGGAAAAAAGGGAAGAAAACGGGTCTACCCTGCAGGTAGACGGACGAACGTGTGGAAAAAATTCATATGTATACGTAGAGAACTTGAAGACCGTTTGTAAGGATTATATCCTTTATAATAACATAAGATACAAGTTATACGTATAAGTTCCCGACTACCGGCAGCAGACGCGAACGAAAAAAAGAAAAAGAAAGAAGAAAAACAAGAAAAATAAACACATATTTTTATACGTGACTATTTTCGAGGGGCTAAAGGGGCCAGTCGACTAAATAAGAAAATCCTATGGCCGATCACAACCCCACATAATAATATCACCTCTGCATATAATAATAACGAAAAAATTGCAGAAGGTTCTTATTATTTATAACAGCCGAAATGAATCCTGAATTTTTTATCTCAAACATAAAAACAAGAAGAAAACCAAAATCACGAGTGAAAAAAATATGTACATGGGATAATGTCAAACTGCAGAGAGAACTGCACTCTGCACGTTTCGTCTTTATTTAAAATTTCATTCGTACCAACTCACGAGGTATTATATAAATAATAATAATAATAATTTAAATCCCCAAAGATATAAAAATCTGTTTTGTACATTTGTACAACGTACGGATGACGGAGTTAGGGAGATTTCAACGGGGTAATTATATCGTACACCCCTTGGAAATAGGGGAACAAAAAAAAAGAACACTCAAAAAAGGAAGAAAAAAAAAAAAGAACAATGGATTTAATTTTAGTTATATTACATCAACCTCGTAGAAGGAATACTACAGATAATGAATTTTTAATCGTCGTCCTTTTTTTGTCCTCCTAATTTGTGGAACCTTGTCAGTTTGTCAGAGTTTTTCAAATCAGATAAATGAATAATTATGGTACGAGAAAGAAGAGAAGGGGAAAAAAAAAGAAATTGTTGTAAGCTAGTTTATGGTCGTATTAAAATGTACGCTAATTTACGTTAATTAAGTCACAGTAGATAAGAAACTGAGGCATTAGCGAGAGCTGAGCGAGTGCAGACTGCGTGCAGGCCAATAATATCTGTTGAACATTCTTGCGCACGTGTCTGTATAGGTATCGTAACCGATGTTCTGTTCAAAGGGAAATTTTAACGAGGAAAACAGACGAGCCGAACAATAAGGGTCGAAAGTCCACTTCCATAAATCTCTCCAATATAACTCTCTACTCTGGTATATATAAGCGCATACTACCCAATATAACAGAACCGGCACCACCGCCATCAGCAGAAGCAGAAGCAGCCCCCTTGAAAATTCCGTAAAGCCTGTTGCGCTCGCTACGATTGGGCATTTCCCAGGCATAACAATCCGATCGAGATATTATAACTTATGTTCGAGTACCTACAGATTATAGGTACCTATACCTTATACAGTATTCGATTGGCAGCAAAAAAAAAAAATAATTAATTATATAAATCGTCGCATACTGCAATTATATATTTGTATAATAAACCCGCGGAGGATTGTTTGAAAAATTTTCTAAAAGAGCGACGAACGGAACCCGAAAAACTTCGAGGTGTTACACACGTGTACATGTTTTACGTGTAAAATACACCCACGTTTCGTATACCATTATAGAATATACTGTACGTTTATTAATTCAATCAGAGTTAATCTGTGTCGGACCCCGCGAAGCACGCGACGCGTGACGTCCAAACTGACTTTGGGATTGTACATTTCAGTTTAATAGTTTGAATTTAAACGTTCAACCATCCTGGATTTATTACATAGGTGTACACACACCGCATATACATATTCAAAATGATAACGTCATCGTACACATACTCGTAGAAAAATCTATACAGGTCAGGATCCTGGTGGACATGTACATGGATTAAATCCGGCCCGCAGCTGCCCTCCATTTTTTTTCTTTTTTTCTTTCGATTCCATTTTTCTCTTATATGTATTATAATCTAGGTATATATGTACATGTATTTAATACGCGATCATCACCATGAGATGAGGACATTAAACTCCACGCATCGCAGGTTTTAGTGTGTAAAAAAAGTTTTATCGTGCAGAACTGATTGAAACATACCTGATAGTGAGTAGACGATAACTGCGCAGCGTTTACTTCAAAGTTAAGTAAATACTCGAGGACGTCGTCTCCTCCCCTCCTCCTTAAGCCTCTCTGGATTGATTCGACTGCACTTTCCTCAACACACAATTGTACCTATTTACGTATCGGCAATTGATTCACGTAATAATATTTTCGGTACGGCACGACCACTGCGGTCTGATGTCCGGCGAGAACTGAAGAGTCGGCCTTCTTAATCGAAGTAGACCGATGTATAATAATATGTGATCTGTTTACATTTACGTTTACCTGTGTGCAGAAACAAAGAGAATGGCCGACCATATTTACCTCAACAGCTGATTGAACCGTTTCCGATAACGGAGAGAACGAAGGAAAGAATTAATTTGAATCGAAACGGAGAAAAACGTTCCTTTTTTTTTTACACGAATAAGGAATACGTATACCCTCGCGATGAGTAACACAAATATAGTCCCGTGGGGTGCGGTTAAACGGTGAGAAAATTTTTCTAATCTCTCAAACACCATGGATATTATAGTACGGGGGTTATACGTGCATCTGTGAAGAAGTGTTAAGAAGAAAACTCCCCTACTACACTATATGGAGAATCTTTAGCTGTCTAACTTTGAATATAATGGGCAAAATGTGTGGTTATTATACATGGGAATATCACGGTATGAGGGTAACCCTTGCGGGGAACTAGAAGTACGACGACAAGTTTACGGTGTCTCAGAAATTAACAACTCACGCCGGAGGAGCTGGAGAAGTTTTTCTATCCCTTCTAGAAACTGGAAAATAAGAAGAACAAATATCGCGTTACGTTTTCGAAAAGCGAAGAAAAAAACATCGAAAAAATATAGAAAGTAATTTAGTTTAATAATCGAATTAGTTTTTCTTTTTTTTCCCAAATTTCAATTCTTTCTGGCTGTCAGCTCTCGTTATATCGAACTCATTCTGATCTTTCTACATATGTATATACAGTGATTAGTCTTCTACGAGCTGAAGAATTATTACGACTGGAAGCTATAAAACAAAAAAATTATATATAAAGATATTCAATAATTATTATCATCTTTCTGACAAGATTATATAACGGCGAAGAAAAATATATGTATATAATTTAGTCTACAAACAACCTGTTTTTCACATACAACTATATCATGTATATAACGTACTGTAATCTTGACAATCGCTACTGCGGCCGTAAAACTTAACTGTTATTATACACGTCTCTAGGTAACCTGCGATGCTACGAAAAGACGCCTATATAGAATCTTATGGCTAATAAAAACCAAAAAAAAAAACCCCAAAAAATTAATATCCATGAAAACTCAACACGTATAGTTACGCCCGGTGGGTCATGAACTGTGTTAAAATATATTAGATAATTCGCTCGAGAAAAATGAAATTTTTTATACGAGACGTATAACTGGGTATATTTTTTTTTTTTTTTTATCCTTATAGTTGGAAGAAAATTATTCAGAATTCAGATTCATATAAATCAAAAAAAAATTAGATAAATAGGTAGATAGATAGAAAATATTACGGCAGAATTTAGTGGCAAATAATGCTGCTACGCAGGTAGATGTAAAGGTTTGTATAGGATGTGAATTGAAAATAGTAATTTTGGCTTAGTCGATAAATTTAACCGACGCGAGGTAATAGTTGATTTTCAAATTTTGCAGCATTATTTTGTGATTAATCCAGCCTCGATGTAATTCTCGTGTTATTCATTCCGCCGTTATCCCGTTCTCGAAGCAACGAAATAACCTGAGTTATTCGGTAATTTACAAAACTAATCCAATTAGTTTTTCGATTTCTCTGATCTTCTCGATATGTTATAATATCACTTTGATCAGCAGGGAAATGAGATTGGAAACGGGATGTGTGTAACGTGATACCGAAGAGTTTTCGGCCGCGTAATCTTACGCTCTAATTAGCCGTTAATTATTCCGAAAACGTGATATTACGTGTAATCCAGCCATAAATCCGCGACCTCGAATCCTTTATCCCCGAATTTTCAAAGTTCCTAGAAATTATAACAATCGCAAACGCTGAATTCGGAATCGCGAGACAGTTGAATTATTATGTTACTTTTAGTCTTGAATTTCGACAGAATTTTTTCGTCGTTTTTTTGAGCATCAATTAATGTTTTTCAACATCTATATTGCGGATCCTTCACAGGGATAAAAATCGCAGATTGGAACGCGGGTTTCGCCTTTTATTGTGCCGCAGTGACGATGATGACTATATGATTATGGTGTTAACTGAATTCCTCCGCCACAGAGGCCACAAGATCAGCGGTATTTAGGCATCGCCATCAAACCAGAGGTGTGTTTGATGTAGTTAATCCCAGCGGTCGACCGTTTTCTTGTTGACGGATGTGAACCGAGCGCGTTACGTGGATCGTGCCAACACTCCGGATAGGAAGATTAATTTTACGCTTTTCGTGTACCAACGGAGTTGCACCCCTCCAACGCTACACTCTTCCAATTTCATCACCCCGTACCGCAAAATCTCTTCCAAGCTCCGTTAAAAGTGAAATAAAAATGACAAAAAGAAAAAAAAAAACTAGTCATTTCGAAATTGCAGTTTAATTGAAAGTAAAATCTAAGTAAAATAAATTGAAGCTATGATTTATTAAAAAATTGGTTATGGAAATAGAAGATTCGGCATTCGCTTATTTTTAGTTTTTTCTTTTTCTTTTCTTCTTTTTACTGTATATTTTTGAGAGGAAGATTCTTGGCGGATTTCTGGGCAGGCGTCATAAACTTTACTTAACCGAGGAAAGATGTGAATTTATGTTTGACAAGGAAGGGTGCAGTAAAGGTGGTCTGCAAGTTATCCGCTATGAAGATAGCCGTAGGCAGTACTCGTAATGACACTTCTTGGGCTTGCGCCACTTAATTATAGGATGAATTTGACGCTATCTACAAGAACCAGCTAACGATAAGTCGAGAGACTTGCCGGTAATAAGGGGTTGAGGGGTTTAAAAATAAGAATTAAAGAAATCTATATACATACATAATATCCATGACTTTCCAAGGAAAATTTTCAATATAAATTCGATTGCGCGGATCAAACGATTTTTGCTTTTAAATAAAATAAAGAACTGCATGTCTTTAGCAACGGGAGAAATAATAATCACTCTTTAAAATGTTAATAATAACATATCACTATGTTACGAAATATAGAACCAGCTATGGCGTCCAGTGTTGTATTAAAAGTGAAAGAAAAATATGAAAAAGGAATTATTTTTTTTTCAAGTATTTTAGTAGAAGAGATTGGATCTGGCGTTAATATATTGCGCAGCCTTGATGTCGGTCTGCATAAATAAACATGGAGTGGCAAGTAGCGTTAGCAACTTAATCCCAAGTTCTATAATTCACGGAACGCAACTTCCCTTTCGATTCTAAGATTCGATGCAATACGTGTAAATATACTTCTATAAAAGCTTCGATAAGTATACTTGTAGGAATACTTTGGCAGCTAGCTGTTTCGGAGTATTAGCTAAAAATAATAAACATTCACAGAGTTATGAGGCAATTTTTCTCATTCTTTTGGCTCGATGAAATGGAGTCTGTGAATTGAATCATAACAGAAAATTGTTAGAGTGCAGCAGGCGATGATGTTTTTAGAAGAGAACAGAATTGTTTTTTCTTCTAAAGTTTTACGCACCGGATTCCTTAAATCTTGCAGCAATGACTACGGAATCGATCATCTGTTCAGAGATACTTTCCAAAAAAAATGATCAAAAAAAATTCGATTACACAGAGTTTTTTGGACTGAACACGATGTGAAGTAATATATGATTTCGAAACTTTGAATTTTAATGAATAAAAATTGTCTCGTGATTTTCTTTATTACCTTGGATTATCAGATCATACAATTCTGCATACATAAAACTATATCACATAACTAAACTAATCGTTGCCGTTCTATGTAAACTGGTATATATCATCACCGCTAAACTGCAGCCTCTAATTTATCGTAGTTACTTAAAACGTAATTATGAACATACGTGTTTGAACAACACTTTGGTTGGTTTACATAAATCTCAGCGCAAGCGCGAAGACGAAGGCATGGTAAAGCTCTCTAAGGTCTATACATATAAATTACGAAGTTTGACAGGACTTTTCGAATATTTTCGAAACCCACAATCGAGCCAGTCCCAACGAACTTGATCATTCCGTTAAAAATCTATGCTTTCAAAAGTGCGATCGATCATAAATATGGAATTTGCATACAAAGGGAATTGACTGTGGAAAATATTTATTTCAAAGTTCATTTTCAAATCGGCACTGCCGCGGGTTTCGATAATTCCAATACTGTACTTTCCTATGGTACAATATATGATATAAAACATTGACATGGATATATAGATTTTTAATACTGATTCTATTTATACATATATGCATGACCGTATCCAAATTGTCAATAAATCAATTAATACTCATAGGGTCATTAATGAACTATTAGTTTCTTATGAATAAATAATATAACCTGGTTTACGAAACAAATAAATGTTCAGTAATCGTCATATTGAAAATTAAATGACCACCGGTTAAAAAAGCTGTCGATGCTTCAAAAACCGCAACTTAAAAATCACGGTGTGCGAATATAAAAGCATTATGTATAGCATAAACATTTTTCTTTTCATTTCATTTCTTGTTTTTCCTTTTTGAGTGTTTTTTTTTCTTTTTTTCTTTTTTGAACAATAGAACAACGAGTTGATAAGATTAAAAAGTGCAATTTAATTGAATAAATATTTTATACATCTAAGACTCGGTTCAAACTTAACGATACAAGTTTGAAAGTATTTCGTTTTTTTTTTCTTTTGGGGAAACGTGCTTTGTTCATTTCATAACATTTCTATAATCATCTATAATTAACTATATTGTATTAAATTACTATATTATACTATTAATAACTCCCTTTAATTAGATATGAGCATATTTATGTACATAATTGACTACAAAGTTTCCACGTGTTTAATTCTCCCTATATTTTTGTGTCAGTTTTTTTTTGTAATTCAATCTACTCGGTTCACATAAAATAATGATGAAACTTTCATTGATCCACCATTTGGATCGATGATTGTGAAATTAAACGTATTTTATAATTAATTCCGGTTCTAAATTATAGTTAAATTATAATTATGAACCTGCAGTGAGCAAAAATTTGATCTAAAATTCCTGTCCCAAATGAGGGTACTTATCAATAACAAGATCTTGAGTTTTCGGATACTGTAATGAATATATAAATTCCTAATAAATAATTATTCGTAGTATTTTGTTCACGTTTTTTTTTTTACGATATTCTAGCTTAACAATTCAATCGCATTTCTCTAAAATCTTACGATTTTAAATTACTTAATAAAATTGGTAAATACCTATAGTTTGCTCAGGAAAATAGTGGTAATATCAAATACCAATTACGGAATTATTATTACCATTCGGAGTATTTTTTTTTCTTTTTTTGTAAAATGGAATGTGACGTACAATATTGTAAAGTTTGTTGTATAAAAAAAAAGCAAGAGAAAAACCAAGAAAAAAGGGTCACAGTAAAGTTAGTGTAGATAAATAATTATTCAAATTGGTAAAGAATTGACTCTTCGTATTTCATTTTCATTTTCATTTTGCGAACTGCTTTTTTGACAAGATTAATGCGGCATAACTACTCTCAACTTGTACTTACTGATTTAGCAACGCGATGTAAGATTGAAAAAAAATGATAATGTAATCATTTTAAAGAACGAAAATTATTTTGCGTAGGAAAAATACATGTAATTTAATGTCGTAATTTTAAAAAATTTCTGACGATATTTCGTTGATATACTTTTATTGCTATTGTACAAGTACCTAAATTGCCAAATGCGTGATCTATATTAACGAGCACGAAAATTTCTAAAAAGTTACTTATTATAATTTTACTTATATTTCCTACAACATTATCGATCTAGAAAATCATCCAATAATTCCAAGGCGTAGCTATTGGACATTGCGATTTACTGATGACCTATTCTCTAACATCTTTTTTTTCTTCTTATGGACGATAAATTTTGGAAATTTAAATTCACTAGGGATAAGGCTATCACCTCACGTAATGACTATGAATCTATTCTTATGGATCGATAATCACCGTAAGGTTTTGGTTCATTGGTGCAAAGCTGAATAAAAAAATGGAAAAAAAAATAAATAACATGAAAGAATAGCAATTCCGTCAGCCCTTAGAAAAATTCTTGTAAATTTTTCGGATACTAAGAAAAGAATAAAAATTACAACATTTTTTTGTTGCATATGAATGCGTTTTGAAGTGTGGTTCCCTTATGGCTAATTTATCGATGATATTATAGCTGTTAAGCACGATGGAATTTAATCCTAAAAAATTGTTCCATCCTAAAAATTAAGTAACTTGAAAAATTGGTGTTGTGACACGCTACCACGTTAACGTACGCGACATCAAGACGCACCTTACATATTAATTCTTGCACCATTATTTCGATGATATAAGTTTTGATAAGAGTAGCATTTCGCATTACGATTATGCCTAATATTATATATTTCTAGAAGAATTAAAAACCTCGCTGAACTCGGTGATATTACCGCGTTGCCAAATCAGTCACAAGTACGATGTGATTTATTTGAAAACGATTTATAAAGCTATCAATTTCGACTTACATTTGCCCCATCTTTCCTCCAGTTTTTGTCTCTGCTCTAAATGATGGTCGGATAAATTTCTGGGAAGACCAGCTTGCCCCTGTTTTAATTTTCTTGGATCTAAATTTGCTCCCAAAGTTTGTACGCCCTTGGCGAATTTCGAAAATGGCGATAGAATATCTTTTGCTGAAACTGCCACTGGACTCGTGACATTTGTAATATTAGTTATGTTGCTTCTTATCGATTTAAGAGCAGACTCACTTTGCGATGATGTTATATTGAGTGTCAAGTCCTGATCGGAATTTGACCTCTTTTTGTCGGTTTGTCTGTTGTAATTATCATCGTTCGAAATAGTATTTGAATTAGAATTCTGATGCGTAACATTGTTGTCCACCTCTCCGGAAGAGTGGCTTATATTTTTTGATAAATTTAAACTGTTCGGTGGCGCGATTTTTTCATTATCATCAACGCTACTCTCTGCGACATTGTGAATTGTAATTTCAGGTGTCGTTGCAGCGGTTTTTTGTGGAGAAGGACTCAGGGTGCTATTACCTGATTTTTGTGCTGAAATCGTATTCAATCGATCGCCCGCTGGTTCTTTGTCTAAAATTTCATTGAAATATGTGGCGCTCTGAACGGCTCTGGTTAATGTATCGTTGGTCATCTGGTTCCCAAGTCCTTTTACACTCGCATCAATTCCCGTTTCACTTTTTACTCCCATTACGATACCAACAGTTGGCATGTAAGCTTCCGGGAGTCTTTGGTCTCGGTAAAATACCTGATCGCCCTTTTCAAATTGCATTTGGGAATCTTCAAGATCTTCTTCTTCTCCTTCGCTACTACTGTTACTTGATTTTCTATTTGAGTTACCTTCGATGTCACGATTACCTACCGTGAATACTGGCTTCGAAGGAGACTCTCCAAATTTTTGTTCCAAATGTTTTGGAACGTCTGTGGGCCTTCTCGTATTAAAACTATGACCAAGTTTATTCAGTTTACTGAACTGCTCGGTCATGTTAGTAAGCGCTTTTGTTCCTAGAGTCAAGAATTACGGTTACACTAATAAAAAAAGACGATGTTTTTTAACGGCCCAAAAAAGACCGATGAGTCAACACTTGAAATTGATTTACCTGCACTTTTAAGAGCGAGCAATTGCGTCTCTGAAACATTTCTAGTCAATTCAGGGAGTGATGAAATGTCTAAGAGACCTGTGGAACCTTTTGAATGAACTACTTTGCTCCTTCTTCTATCTAAAGTCACGTTCATTGCAATGGGAATATTGGGAAGCTCAGCGATTTCCATAGCAACGGAAATCGCCTCGCAAATTGCTCTCAAAGATTCTGAAAATTATGTGAAAAATTTGAAGCTGAATATTTTGATTTCATAAATTTCTGTGCATGAATCGATCTCCACAGTGATTGAATCACTGGAGATTATTATTAATAAATACAATGCTCACCTATGGTTTCTTCTTCGGTTTTTATCACAACAGCCATATTGTTGAAGAACCTCAAGTTCGTCGATCGAAACATATGAAAGAAGCCATGCTCATTTTTCATCTTGTAATTAATTCTAATGCAGTGGTGTTGCTTATTTTTAAACAACGACACTGTTGTCTCAGGCTGTCCAAATTCAACCAGCGTAATATCGGCTAAAGGAACACTTTGATAATTCGTTACTTTATCAATCTGATCGTCATAATCAGCAACGTAATAACTATCTCTAGTCAAAATCAATATAGAATCCATATCCGTTTCAGTTGGATCTCCAGTCCTGAAATATCAAGATCGCTAATGTTAGTCAATCTGACTATTTAAAGCGAACAGAGAAGATATGATTTTACTAACATTCATGCAACGGAAAATGAGGGAAATATTTTTTAATAAATTAGGTGTAACAACGTACACTGGATCAGCGTCTATCAGACCCCAGCTACCTAAAATAAATTCAGGATTCGGAATCAGGAGTTTCTTGCAATCCTCGATTAGAAGTTTAACGTGATCTGCGGTCGCAGCATTATCTTCTTCGTCATTTTTTTCCTGAAATATATCTTCCGAAACTGGATTCCCTAACATCATATCAATGGTAGCCTGCCTGTAGACGTCTTTGAAACGGTTCAAGTAATATCTGCAAAATAATTTCGACTGGTAAAAACGATTTTGGAATCCGAGCTGCAAAATCCAGTTCGAAATTAGGTCCCTTAAAAATCTGTTTACAAACCATAGCAAGAACTGAAATATTATCAAACTAGTAGCCAAGCAAAGAAATGATAAAATTAGAAGAAGAAACCTCATCAAGGAATCGGCGAATTTTAATGAAGGCATAAAAAGTAACGATTCGGTAATTTCAATGCATGGTAACGTGTGAGAAATAAAAGTGGAAGAAAAACTGCGATTACGTAGAAGACATAAGCTACGTTGCGATGCGGGAAATTTGGGGGATGCAAATGATGTAGGACATGCCAGAAAAAGAGAGAGAGAAAGAGAATGAGATTTGGAATAAAAATATCTAGCGAATGGGTGATTTGACGCACCTGCCTAAGTGGTACATGGCGTTAGCGTATAAAAAATCGATTGAATTCGCGAGGTTCAATTCTATCAATGGTGGTTTTATGGGTATAAGTTCGCGACTGCAATTGTCAAAGGTGTATAAGTAGTGTGACCAGTCATCTCTGAGTTCATCGACGACTATTGGATACCCTAGTAAGATGTCAATGGTCGCTTGACGAACGTTGTCCTTAAAATGTTGCTGAAAATATCTACGAAAAAAATTTATAACATAAAATAGTCATAAATTTTTTAACAATATAACGATCGCCATACGTGTCAAAGTTTAAGGATATAGATAAGCGGAGAGCGCCGAGACATACAAGCAACCAAAAATAAGGAAAGGAATAGGAACATAAATAATTAGACAGTAGTAGATGAATTTTATTTTTAACTATAATTAATTGAGGATTTATACTTTATTCATACAGTTTAATTGTAAAAAAAGCCATCTACAAACCCAAAAAGTCATTATAAACAGTAAAAAAAAAAAAAATTAAGGGATGAAACCTGTCCGGAAAATATAAATAAGTAAGCACAACTACGAAACGATTTGTTATAAGAGAAAAAGCTGCAGAAAGACAAAGCACAGAAAAACTGTATTACAACATTATTTCGCTCACCTATTAGCAGAATTCATTCCGTCCTTCATAAGCCCCGTAAATTTTCTTTCCCCAGTTCTCGTGTAGTCACCCTGAATAAAAATTTCGTAAAAAATTTCTAGTCCAACGTGATTTTGCATCGTAGCAACTTTTTTTCTGACGAACCTTAAGAGCGTTAGTGCCGGCGTATTGTTTGCTGATAATATCCCCATTATTCGCCCACAACAGTTGAAATGTTTGACGAATATTTGCCGGCAGCGTTCCTTCAGGTGGGATGAGCCCTAGCTTTGTAAATTGCATTTCCATTACTGCCTTCCCAAGAGCTGTTTGAACGACATTTGTTCGGTCCAGACAATCAATGCAATTTACTCGAAATGTTCCCTTTTGAGTACAGATCGCACCCTGCTTATCACGCCAGCAATAACCCATCTCAGCTATCACAGTCGCCAAGGAAGAGATTAGAAGCGATACATTTTCGAAATGCATTCCTCGGCTGTAAGGTAATGCATCCATAGCGGTCACTTATCAATAGTTTGCAGATTCGCAACTAGCGAGGGCACAACGACTCACCAATATTCATGAAAGTCGAAAGTCGCATACGTCAGATCTGGATGATCGTATTTTAAAATATGATTGCCGTAGGCTTCCCATATGACTCTTTCTTTACCCGCCTGTTCCACGAGATTAACTATACAAATTGGTCCATACAAAGCCAGTTCATCTTTGAAGTGTTTCTCAAAGGCAACTTGAGTTTCCGCCTCACCTAGTATGAGGAGAATTTTGGAAGAAAATTGAGAAATTCTGAAGGAATGTTATTTGTACTAATATTTTTTATTTTTTTTGCGTCGACGAAAAAGGTGCGCTACCTTTATCTATTCTGGGGGGTGGCCTATATTTGTATCCCGGTTGCGACCAGAATACAGGAACACTTCCACGCACTTGGACGAATGACACTTGATGGTCATGATACCAAACTAGCTGTTCAGTTTCAACATAATTTGCACATTTTCCATCATCGTCTACACCCCGTCGCTTGTACCTGTTAAATCACCTATCAACGTACTTTTCAACTTTGTGAGACCAGAATTTTTACGTCTTCCGGCAGAATTCAACTCACGTACCTTGTTCCAGCTCTGAATCTGCTTCGTCTCGATATAATAGCTAGATTAAAAGTCTCAAATTGCTGTTGACAGTCATAGCCAATTTCTACTTGACATTGTTCTATTTGCACATACCCCTGAATAATGGGTAATATCCAGCAGTCTGCTTTTTCAGCCTGTAAAGTTACCCTATTTAGTCTGCAGCAAAATACTGCGTTCGAAAAATCTACTACTAACTTTTACGATGTATTTTATTTTTCTAAAGTCAGAGGTAAGAATCTATGCTCACATTCAAGTTGATAATTTCTTGGAGCATATGTTTATTCCAAAAAAATCTATCGTCGACTCTTTGCCACAAAGCTTTTTTCCCATCTTCATTATTCAGTTTTGACTCCTTACAAGACTGTCTTTGAAGACTGTTAGTGATGTCCCCAGTACGGCAGAAGAAAAAGGAGTCTGTTTCCGTGAAAATTTTACCCAATTCATCGAGTATACGTTTCTCAAATTTTTCTCTTTCTTTGCTACCGCTTCTTTTAATAACAGTACTTTTTACCTGATGATGGTTCGTTAAAATAACATTGAAGAATAAATAAGACGACTTGAAAGGAGCTAGAAATGAGTGAGAATTCTGGCAAGTAACTGACCTGCGACGTGGCCATGGCAGCAGCTTGCTGGGTGGTATTTTTTATAGTGTTTGTCGCGCTTTTAATTGAGCCCCATGTTTTTGCAAAGCTGGCTTTTTGTGGGATGTCAAAAATCCCACTCTGCCCTTTTTTTCTAGGTAAATTTTGATGCTTTTTGCATGGAAGTAGACCGACGTCGGTGGAGTCTGATGATAGTTGCAGAAATGCCACCGATTTGATCTTGTAGACGATATGGCCCCCATGCAGTTCACCGACGGGGTCTATTTCCTTAATTAGCATCAACCGTGAGTCCAAGACTGACGATTGCTCAAGCTTTCCCACTATACCGTAAAAGATACCCAGGCATTCCGGGTCCCTGGCACTCGCCCATTCCCAGTCTAATCAATTAATCAATGGTTTTGAATATGTTCCAAGAATATCTAACATTATTTGGGATTATCTCATCGATAAAAATAACCACTGCGTTCTACATTCAGTTTTTTCTTAACAGAATATTTTAAATATTTTTATACATTGATTTCCTTCACCCTCAGAGCAGATTAATCAACCTCCCAACCTATGGAGTATTTTTAACAATAATATCTAGTCATTCTCTGTCATTGTTTTGATTTGACATACCAGTGACAGACATACGCCCACATAAATTTTTCGAATGAATATAATATCAATATTGAAAGAATGATGTGATTGTTAGGGGCGTATTGAAAGTACCTCGTACCAAACATGACAGCCGTGTGAAGTAGCCGATAAATTATTATGATGGAATTTTATAAAACGATATCATAACAAAGAATCACAGGAATTCTACACCTAGGCATACCTGATTTCGCAGAGAATTCACCAGTTATTTTGTTGCACCACAGACTATACTGTTCTTTGACAAATATAAAATGAGTGTCGGTTCTGAACAGCTCCATTTTCCAAAACTAATAATGCAAATCTTATATGGGAAACTTAAAATTCAATACAAGTAAATATATCGTAGTACACCGATCACGTTATGAACTGGAAACGTCAAAGAACTGTCACTTGGAGCTTTACGCCATCTTGACCTAGCGACGTCTCTCCACGCTCGAAGCGCTCGAAGTCGTGCTTCCTTAAACAAAGAAATACCCAAAGCATCCTAGAGATGACGCCATCGTCCAGTTAATATTAGAAAATGTATGACTAGTTAATAAAGAAATATTAGTCTTGGTAATAAAAAATATATTGAGAATTTAATTTAACAATGCAGCCGAATATTCATCTCAACTGCCCCTCGTTATTTTTCACAGATTTTTGCATCAGATTGTTTAGCTGATTTCGGAAGGAAACGTCCTAAAAATAGAGACGTAGATCATACATTGAAGTACAAGGGTATATTAATCAATAGGGATAGATCAATTATCTAGAAGGTAGCAACAAAGTTGTGCCAGATATAAATAGCAAAATGTAAGAGAATCTTACCATCGAATAATTGCCCTACAGATTTTTATCATACAACATTTTTTAATTTACCTGCGCTCCTCATGAAGGTTCGCGGGAATTCGAATTATTTATGCCGCCTCAGAACAATTTTCATTCCGTAATTATTCCGCTTTAGATTATGAATTAAATTACGATTCATTTACGAGTTATCGGTAGAATCATCTGATGTTGTATTTAGCCTTGACACAGTGAAAAGATGGGGTCTTGATTCGTAAATCGAACTGAGTCTGGTGATCGGTAATGTCTAAATACCTACATACCTTTCGTCTCCGGATTATATGTATACCGATCCTGATAACAAAATCGTGATAATAGAACACCGTGATGGCACAACTCTTTACCTTCATCATCATCGTCAAAAAACGCGGGGTGATAAATACGAATTTCATTTACGATACAAATAATTCTTCAAAACAGCGGGCGAAATTTATGAGAGACAATTACTGCACTGCAGTAATTTTAGGGTCAAATTTTTTCTTCGGGGAAGAATCTGTCGCTGATTGTGAGATTCGAGACTCAAATCAGATTCTTGCGATGAGTTGAATAGTTCATTTCAATTATTCATTCGCGAGTAACTTTTGATTGCAGCTAGTACAGAGGAAAAAAGGTAAAAATGATATTTTATCTACCATCAACTGTCGTACCTAATCATCATAACTCATCTGCGATTAAAAACTAGTTAATTTTCACAATCAGTTCGAAGAAGTAACTTGATAAAATTTCAAGCACGACTTCTAGCCATTCCAGGAATTAATTCTAAAGAAATGTCTAATAATAATAAAATGTTTGATAAAAGATCAATTCCTGAGAAAATAAATTTAAAAATCTGTCTTCAGTTTTTTCCATACTTTAGATCAACTCGATTAATTCCAAATTCCAATAAACGGTGCATATCGAAACGTACGCAGACCTTACGATTATGAGATAAGATAATGATCTTGAATACACCATCTGCTAAAGGACTTAGCTTCGTCCCATGTAGCGATTAGATGAATTAATCTGTCTTTTGATTGATTAATTGATTGATTGATTGATTGATAGATTTATTGGGCCCTAGTTACCTTTGGGGCCGATGATTCAAAAACAATACCAAACGTTCACAATTTCCTTTCGGAGGATGGTCGTAATAATTTCAAAACCTATGATCTAATGCTTGATATAATCAATAACACAAATTACACAGTGGATCGTCCGTCACCATAAATTTGGGTGAGACATTTTAAAGAAATGAAGCTGGCTGGGCGCCACTGACAACATTCTACAGGACGCGATGAAAATCGCTGACGAGAATCTTCAATGGATTGAAATCACAGAACCAGCTATCAGAAGCTGGTTGATTGAAATGGAAATCATTCCAAGAACGACAACTACAACTTCAACTCCAGGTTCTGCCCAGGACTTTCCAAGAATTTATTCCTTATCCTGATCTCCATTTTTACCATAACGAGCGTTTATGCAATCTAGTCATCCGCGCCTATCAAGTAGCAAATAATTTACCGTTGTATAATAATGAATAACGACTACTTTCAATTATTCCCAATAATGTTCACCGATATGTACAATAAATAAAGGCATTTGATGACGTCCTTAGAAAAAAAAATCCAAGTTAATAAATCTGATGCATTCATTTCTTTCTATTTTTGGTGAAAAACCGCTTTCATGTACGATTATATTTCACGACAGTTGTATTTAAATAAGATGAAGCCTCACGAGTGAAAGAAATAATGAACTTAGGGGTTTTTTTTCGCCGACAAAATTACTCGCGATGGTTTCATCACAGAGTATCAGGTTTCCCTCGAACAATTCAGTCTGAATAAGTCCAACGAATTGTTACCTTATGGAACCATTCCGATTAATATCAGCATTCAATTTTTATTCGACCGTTTATTGAAGTGATTTTTGAATACGAAGACGTTCTTTGAAATCGCTGTTGAAAACAATTCTAAGAAAAAACTCAAAGTGGTTGATTAGTTAGGTCCAATAAAGAAACGTCTGTAACATTTTGAATTACGTTTAGATTTTCATCTAATAGATAAGCCCAGTGTTTTCAATTGAAAGTCTCACTCTGCAAATTTGCAGATCGTCGATCTCGAGGTCTAACAAACTGTTTATATTGTTTGATGAATCAAAGAGTAGACGAGAAGCGAATAAGAAGAGGAAATAATGATATTTTATCTACCATCAACTGTCGTACCTAATCAACATAACTCATCTGCGATTGAAAACTAGTTAATTTTCACAATCAGTTCGAAGAAGTAACTTGATAAAATTTCAAGCACGACTTCTGGCCATTCCAGGAATTAATTCTAAAGAAATGTCTAATAATAATAAAATGTTTGATAAAAGATCAATTCCTGAGAAAATAAATTTAAAAATCTGTCTTCAGTTTTTTCCATACTTTAGATCAACTCGATTAATTCCAAATTCCAATAAACGGTGCATATCGAAACGTACGCAGACCTTACGATTATGAGATAAGATAATGATCTTGAATACACCATCTGCTAAAGGACTTAGCTTCGTCCCATGTAGCGATTAGATGAATTAATCTGTCTTTTGATTGATTGATTGATTGATTGATTGATTGATTGGGCCCTAGCTACCTTTGGGGCCAATGATCCACAAACAACACCAAGCGTTTGTAATTTCCTTTTGGAGGATGGTCGTAATAATTTCAAAACCTATGATCTAATGCTTGATATAATCAATAACACAAATTACACAGCGGATCGTCCGTCACCATAAATTTGGGTGAGACATTTTCGAAAAATGAAATTCTTTATCGGACAACTCCAAGTTGAAGAGGAGAAAATAAATTATGCGTGAGTAAAATGACTGGAGATTTTTTGCGTCCTGCATTCCGTCAAATTTCTTTTTGCGGATAAGAAAAATCAATGATTTTTCTCGGTTTGGAAGTGCAAAAAAACGAAAGTTTGGCGAATTGAATTTGCGGGCTGCCGAATACTTTGCTTGTGAACGTCAATTAGCGGTTTAAACACTCGATGCTTTTATTATTTCTAATCAGAAAATTACTCGTATGGGACTGAAAATTATTCCCCGATATTTCGTCGGATCGGTAGATTTTTTCATATTGATAAAGATTGATTTTTAGGTGAGTGAATCAGACATCGATAAGGTAAGAGTATTGATAAAGCTTAATGATTGGAGCAGATTGAGAGATGAGCTCCCCACCTTATCAATATCTCCCTGAAGTCAACGAGATCAGAGTTTCTATAAAAAATCGTAAATCGTGAAATCGTTCATTGCTAGTTATGGTTGTGGCCAGTGACCATCCATAGAGAGAACGAGAATTTGTTCATCCAAATAATTTAAAATACCCCTTCAGTAAGTTTGTGGAATAGAAAAATAACCCGTTTCAGTTTGCTATAGAAAAAATAGTTAATAAATATATTTGGCACGAACGTGGTGCCGTATAAATGAGCTGTAGTGGTGAAAAAGAAAAGTTCCGGAATTAAACTCTATACGGAATCTTTTGGTTTTTCAGAATTGAAAAAATTCCCCGATGGATAAATGATTGGTTTTGATTTTTCAGAAATGGGGAGTCCCGTTCTTCTGATTACGACATTAGCTGTAGCATTGGTTCCTCTGGTTCTGTCATCGCCCATGAAATCTGCGTTGAATGATCCAGTGGAAAATTCAGACATAGTCTATAGATTGCCGATCAAAGTTATACCACAACATTACGACCTGTATTGGGAGCCCGTATTTACGAATGGAATTTTCAACTTCAGTGGAAGAGTCACCATAAATGTCAGCGTACGAGAAAGGACGAATGTGATATTCGTCCACAGCGATGATCTAGAGATCGATCGATCATCAACCAGGGTCGTTACATTGTATGGAAATAGGAACATAAATATTACCACCCAAAATTATGACGCCCCCAGACATTTTTACATCCTCACCTTCATGGAAAATCTTCCATTCGGAAATCTTCTCGTTACTTTTCACTTCAGAGGAAATCTGAAGGACAACATGGAAGGAATTTACAGAAGTTCTTACCGAGATGGGAACGAGACGAGGTATGAAAGTTGATGATAAACTTAAATATTTCTGATGACAACAATCGAGAGTTTTTTTTTTGTCTTTATTTTTCAGATGGTTAGTCGCTACCCAATTCCGACCGACCTTCGCACGTCGTACTTTTCCTTGTTTCGATGAGCCCGGATTTAAGGCAACTTTCAACATCAGTATTGCACATTTTACAGATCAAATCGTCCTCTCTAACACACCAGATTTTAGCGTCAGGCTTCCTGAGTGAGTTTTTAGTCAGGTTTTTCGGATTCCTATTTTTATGACAAATCGAAAATTACCGTCATCTGCGATTTTTTTGCAGCCCAACAATCGGTGGCCGCGTAGTGACGCAGTTTGAGGAAACACCGCTGATATCCCCGTACCTCGTGGGCTTCCTCGTGTCCGATTTTCAGTCCGTCCAGTCGACGAATTCCGAAAATACTACTTTTGGCGTATGGTCTAGACGTGGAACGATCGATACCGCTGACTTCGCTCTTAACACGACTGTAAGGGTGCATGAGATTTTATCAAATCTCCTTGGAATTCCGGAGCCTTCGAGTCAAGTCAACCAGGTCGCAATCCCAGATTTTTTGCCCGGAGGGACGGCAAATTGGGGACTGATAAAATACAGGTATTCGAAGTCCCAAGTCTTAGGGACCGCCAAAAACGAGCAACGGTTCGGAGGAAAAATCACCGTTCAATTTTTTCAGGGAGAGACTATTGCTCTGGAAAGAAGGAGAATCTAGTTGTAGAGACAAAGAACTGATCGCGACCTCAATAGCTCACGAACTCGCCCATACCTTTTTTGGAAACCTAATCACGCCAAGATGGTGGGATCACCTCTGGTTCAGTGAAGGTTTTTCCACATTTTATCAGTATCTCGTTCCATCTCTAACCTTCCCTGTTTGGAGATTCGACGAAAGAATCGTAATCGACGGAAGTCTACCAGCACTACTTGAAGATTCCCTCGAATCTACTCGACCAATGACAAACGCAGTAGGAAGTCCGGAATCGGTATCAGCAAGTTTCGATAACGTTGCGTACTCCAAGAGTAAGTTTGAACGAATTAGATGAAAAATCACCAGTTCGAATGATTCTAACTTTCTTTTTTCATCCACACAGGTGCCGCGGTGATTCGTATGCTAAACCGACTGATGAGAGAAGATCATTTCTCGACTGCTTTGCACTGGTTTTTCACCTACGCGTAAGTTTTTTTCGTGATTATTTTTTCCGATTACAAAAAAAAAAATGAAACAAAAAACAAATTATACTATTTCTTTACAGTTCCTATGACTCTTTGGCTCCGGAACGTTTATGGCATCACATGCAAGAAATTGCGGATTTGAACAGTCAATGGCAGAGAGACGTGTCAGTTTCTACAGTGATGAACTCTTGGGTGTACCAAGCCGGTCATCCCCTCGTAACTGTGACGAGAAATTACACCGGTAACAACGCGGTTTTTCGTCAAGAAAGATTTTTCATGAACCGACACTCTGCAACTGCCGATAAAGAGACATCAAAATGGTGGATTCCGATAACAATTGCTACAGGAGAATCGGCGACGAGATGTAACGGTGCTTTTATACAGCCTGATTGGCTGGGCGCTCAAGATGAAGAGTTGATAATTACAGAGATAGCAAACACATCGTGGCTACTGACAAATTGTCAAGGTATCGGTTTCTACAGAACAAATTATGACGAACGTAACTGGGAATTGCTAACCGAATTTTTAAAGACTCCAAATTTCACGACTGTAAACCCTATGAATAGAGGTATTTTGATCGACGATTCTCTAAACTTGGCCCGGGCTGGATACATCGATTATTCGATCGCTCTAAACTTGACCGATTACCTCAGACGAGAATCGGACTTTATTGTATGGCGAGCTGCGATCAGGCCCCTCACGTACCTGAACACCATGCTCTCCAATTCTCAAAACTTAGACTCATGGTTATCTTGGCAGCAAGAATTGCTCAAAAATGTTGCCCAGGCTGTAGGGTGGGTCGCCGACACTAGTGATAGCCACATTACACGAACCCATCGTGCTCAAATTTTCAACTTTGCATGTCAAATTGATCAACCAGGTGCACGCGATGCTGCTTACGAACTTTTTAACAGATGGATCGAAAACCCGCAGCAAAACGCGTGAGTGAATAAATTACGATTCAATATTGGAGTGCTCCTTGTATGCATAAAAAAATCGGTGCCGAATGTTTTTTTTTACTCAATATTTCAGCGTCGATCCCGATTTGAAACCGGTCGTATACTGCTGGGGAGTCCAAAATGCAACGGAAGAAACTTGGGATATAATGTGGAACCGTTTCTTAGCTGCCGACCTTGGAACAGAAGTAGATGTGCTTCTGAGAAGTTTGGCTTGTAGTTCAGATCCCAATATTCTCAAAAAGTATGTCCGTTGTGCTGCGAATCGCTTTTGTGACCTTGATTTTCAGACTCCTTTACAACCTTTTTTTTTCTCGTTCCATTTTTACAGATACTTGCAACTCTCGATCACTCCCAATTCTGGTATCCGAAGACAGGATACTTTCACCGTTTTTACGTCAATTCTGAACAGCGGACAGGATAACGTTGACACTGTTTTGGACTTTTTAATTAAAAACCCCAGGAATATTACTGAATCGTAAGCAAATTTGAGTTCATGTAGTATTTTGAGTCAATTTGGGAGAACCATTTTTGATCAATCTACGAAATTCATATTCATTTTTTTCCAAAGCTACTACGGAATGAATGTCGTTAGTTCGATACTGACCAGCATGGCAAGTCGCATCACCAAACAAGATCAGTTTGATAAGGTTAGTCGATTCCTGTATAAAATCTCTTCGATTTTCTCTCGTCATTCTAATAAGTACGTTCGTCAAATTTCAGTTCCAAAATTTTGTTACGTCAAATGAGCTGGGCGCCACTGACAACATTGCACAGGACGCGATAAAAACTGCTAATGAGAATCTTCAATGGATTGAAATCACAGAACCAGCTATCAGAAGCTGGTTGATTGAGATGGGAATGTAAGATACAGCTTGAGTATAGGTACCGACAGGGTATACCCATACATATGTTAAGATAATTAGAGTGCGGCAGTCGTTGATGGACAGTCAGCTCGTCACCATATATATTATGACGATATCAAAATAAATTGGATTCGGGTTATTTTAACGGACTCTGA
This sequence comes from Athalia cordata, assembly GCA_963932425.1. Lineage (NCBI taxonomy): Eukaryota > Metazoa > Arthropoda > Insecta > Hymenoptera > Athaliidae > Athalia > Athalia cordata. The sequence goes on from OZ010627.1 coordinate 8,995,594, forward strand.
TTAGTTTTGAATTATTGACCCCCAAAACCTTTAGAAACCCCCTACAATATTTCAGAAGTGGGATAAATAATAAATTAGTGAACGAAATGGACATTATAGTGATTATTAGAAGGTGATTTGAGACCAATCGAGTGTAACTATTGAGTAGTGAAAATGGATCCAAACACGTTGACGGTTCAAAAATTGAAGGCAGAATTGAGGAAACATAAATTACCCACGAATGGATCAAAGGCGGAATCAATCGTGAGGCTTGATGCAGTTGATGTGACTCGAGCTTGGGTTACCAGATGTGCCAGTGATGAGATTGATGAAGTTAGTGGAAATAATAGGATTGAGGGAGCTCAAGGAGGCGATTTAGAAAACGAAGATCCCTTGTTCCGTCTTCGAAATTTTGAAATGGAACTGTTACGAAGGGAGAACGAATTGTTGAAACGGGAACTAGAGCTATCTAGTTCCCCATAGGCGAAGGAGGTACCGATAGAAGAAGATGCAATGATTGATTATATTATTGATGGTATAAATTAAGTCAAGAGACGTTAATAGATCACAAGTGAAAACAACAAGTGAAACGCGTGGCACGGTTCGTTACGATGTAAAGTCGAACACTAACATACGCGCTATTCCTGTCAAAACAGAAAATTGAGAAGACAATAAGACAAAAGATTGATGAAAACAAACTATTGAGGTGCTACAACTGTTATGGTGTTGGACATTGGTCAATCGATTGTAAAAAACCTAAACGAGAAAAAGGTTCTTCTTATGACTGCGGAAGCATGGACCATCAGGTGAAAGATTGTCCAACAAAGTTGGCGAAGACTCAGGTGACAATTGTTTGCGGAAATGACATAAATGAAGTAGTATATGAGCTTGAGCAATTCAGTCTAAATAAGTCCAACGAATTGTTACCTCATGTAACCATTCCGATTAATATCAGCATTCAATTTTTATTCGACCGTTTATTAAAGTGATTTTTGGATACGAAGACGTAACATTTTGAATGACGTTTAGATTTTCATCTAATGGATAAGCCCAGTGTTTTCAATTGAAAGTCTCACTCTGCAAATTTGCAGATCATCGATCTCGAGGTCTAACAAACTGTTTATATTGTTTGATGAATCAAAGAGTAGAAGAGAAGCGAATAAGAAGAGGAAATGATGATATTTCATCTACCATCAACTGTCGTACCTAATCAACATAACTCATCTGCGATTAAAAACTACATAGTTCTCACAATCAGTTCGAAGACGTAACTTGACAAAATTTCAAGCACGACTTCTGGCCATTCCAAAAATTAATTCTGAAGGAATGTCTAATAATAATAAAATGTTTAATAAAAAATGAAATTATGAAAAAATAAATTTGAAAATCTGTCTTCAGTTTTTTCTATACTTTGGATTAACTCGATTAATTCCAAATTCCAATAAACGGTGCATATCGAAACGTACGCAGAGCTTACGATTATGAGATAAGATAGTGATCTTAAATACACCATCTACTAAAGGACTAAGCTTCGTCCCATGTAGCGATTACATGAATTAATCTGTCTTTTGATTGATTGATTGATTGGGCCCTAGCTACCTTTGGGGCCAATGATCCAAGAACAACACCAAGCGTTTGTAATTCCCTTTCGGAGGATGGTCGTGATAATTTCAAAACCTATGATCTAATGCTTGATATAATCAATAACACAAATTACACAGCGGATCGTCCGTCAGCATAAATTTGGGTGAGACATTTTCGAAAAATGAAATTCTTTATCGGACAACTCCAAGTTGAAGACGAGAAAATAAATTATGCGTGAGTAAAATGACTGGAGATTTTTTGCTTCCTGCATTCCGTCAAATTTCTTTTTGCGGATAAGAAAAATCAATGATTTTTCCCGGTTTAGAAGTGCAAAAAAACGAAAGTTTGACGAATTGAATTTGCGGGCTGCCGAATACTTTGCTTGTGAACGTCAATTAGCAGTTTAAACACTCGATGCTTTTATTATTTCTAATCAGAAAATTACTCGTATGGGACTGAAAATTATTCCCCGATATTTCGTCGGATCGGTAGATTTTTTCATATTGATAGAGATTGATTTTTAAGTAAGTGAATCAAACATCAATAAAATAAAAGTATTGATAAAGCTTAATAATGGAAGCAGATTAGAAATGGACTCACCAGCTTATCAATATCTCCCTGACGTCAACGGGATCAGAGTTTCTTTGAGAAATCGTGAACACTTCATTGCTAGTTATGGTTGTGGCCGGTGACCATCCATAGAGAGAACGAGAATTTGTTCATCCAAATAAAATAAAACACCCCCTCAGTAAGTTTATGGAATAGAAAAATAACCCGTTTCAGTTCGCTATAGAAAAAATAGTTCAGGTGCACGTGCAGTGAAATTGTACACCATATATTTGGCACAAACATGGTGCCATATAAATGAGCTGTAGTGGTAAAAAAGAAAAGTTTCGGAATTAAACTCTATACGGAATCTTTTGGTTTTTCAGAATTGAAAAACTTCCCCGATGAATAAATGATCGGTTTTGATTTTTCAGAAATGGGGGGTCCCGTTTTTCTGATTACGACATTAGCTGTAGCATTGGTTCCTCTGGTTCTGTCATCGCCCATGAAATCTGCGTTGAATGATCCAGTGGAAAATTCAGACATAGTCTATAGATTGCCGATCAAAGTTATACCACAACACTACGACCTGTATTGGGAGCCCGTATTTACGAATGGAATTTTCAACTTCAGTGGAAGAGTCACCATAAATGTCAGCGTACGAGAAAGAACGAATGTGATATTCGTCCACAGCGATGATCTAGAGATCGATCGATCATCAACCAGGGTCGTTACATTATATGGAAATAGGAACATAAATATTACCACCCAAAATTATGACGCCCTCAGACATTTTTACATCTTCACCTTCATGGAAAATCTTCCAATCGGAAATCTTCTCGTTACTTTTCACTTCAGAGGAAATCTGAAGGACAACATGGAAGGAATTTACAGAAGTTCTTACCGAGATGGGAACGAGACGAGGTATGAAAGTTGATGATAAACTTAAATATTTCTGATGACAACAATCGAGAGTTTTTTTTTTTGTCTTTATTTTTCAGATGGTTAGTCGCTACCCAATTCCGACCGACCTTCGCACGTCGTGCTTTTCCTTGTTTCGATGAGCCCGGATTTAAGGCAACTTTCAACATCAGTATTGCACATTTTCCAGATCAAATCGTCCTCTCTAACACACCAGATTTTAGCGTCAGCCTTCCTGAGTGAGTTTTTAGTCAAGTTTTTCGGTTTCCTATTTTTGTGACAAATCGAAAATTACTGTCGTCTGCGATTTTTTGGCAGCCCAACAATCGGTGGCCGCGTAGTGACGCAGTTTGAGGAAACACCTCTGATATCGCCGTACCTCGTGGGCTTCCTCGTGTCCGATTTTCAGTCCGTCCAGTCGACGAATTCCGAAAATACTACTTTTGGCGTATGGTCTAGACGTGGAACAATCGATACCGCTGCCTTCGCTCTTAACACGACTGTAAGGATGCAGCAGATTTTATCAAATCTCGTTGGAACTCCGGAGCCTTCGAGTCAAGTCAACCAGGTCGCAATCCCAGATTTTTTGCCCGAAGGGACGGCAAATTGGGGACTGATAAAATACAGGTATTCGAAGTCCCAAGTCTTAGGGACCGCCAAAAACGAGCAACGGTTCGGAGGAAAAATCACCGTTCAATTTTTTCAGGGAGAGACTATTGCTCTGGAAAGAAGGAGAATCTAGTTGTAGAGACAGAGAACTGATCGCGATCTCAATAGCTCACGAACTCGCCCACACCTTTTTTGGAAACCTAATCACGCCAAGATGGTGGGATCACCTCTGGTTCAGTGAAGGTTTTTCCACATTTTATCAGTATCTCGTTCCATCTCTAACCTTCCCTGTTTGGAGATTCGACGAAAGAATCGTAATCGACGGAAGTCTACCAGCACTACTTGAAGATTCCCTCGAATCTACTCGACCAATGACAAACGCAGTAGGAAGTCCGGAATCGGTATCAGCAAGTTTCGATAACGTTGCTTACGCCAAGAGTAAGTTTGAACGAACTACATAAAAATTACCAGTTCGAATTATTCTAACTTTCTTTTTTCATCCACACAGGTGCCGCGGTGATTCGTATGCTAAACCGACTGATGAGAGAAGATCGTTTCACGACTGCTTTGCACAATTTTTTTACCTACGCGTAAGTTTTTTTCATGACTATTTTTTCCGATTACAAAAAAGATATAAAACAAATTATACTATTTCTTTACAGTTCCTATGACTCTTTGGCTCCGGAACGTTTATGGCATCACATGCAAGAAATTGCGGATCGGTACAGTCAATGGCACAATCATGTGTCAGTTTCTACAGTGATGAACTCTTGGGTGAACCAAGCCGGTTATCCCCTCGTAACTGTGACGAGAAATTACACCGGTACCATCGCGGTTTTTCGTCAAGAAAGATTTTTCATGAACCGACACTCTGCAACTGCCGATAAAGAGACATCAAAATGGTGGATTCCGATAACAATTGCTACAGGAGAATCGGCGACGAGATGTAACGGTGCTTTTATGCAGCCTGATTGGCTGCGCGCTCAAGATAAAGAGTTGATAATTTCAGGGATAGCGAACACATCGTGGCTACTGACAAATTGTCAAGGTATCGGTTTCTACAGAACAAATTATGACGAACGTAACTGGGAATTGCTAACCGAATTTTTAAAGACTCCAAATTTTACGACTGTAAACCCTATGAATAGAGGTATTTTGATCGACGATTCTCTAAACTTGGCCCGGGCTGGATACATCGATTATTCGATCGCTCTCAACTTGACCGATTACCTCAGACAAGAATCGGACTTTATTGTATGGCGAGCTGCGATCAGGCCCCTCACGTACCTGAACACCATGCTCTCCAATTCTCAAAACTTAGACTCATGGCTATCTTGGCAGCAAGAATTGCTCAAAAATGTTGCCCAGGCTGTAGGGTGGGTCGCCGACACTAGTGATAGCCACATCAGACGAACCCATCGTGCTCAAATTTTCAACTTTGCATGTCAAATTGATCAACCAGGTGCACGCGATGCTGCTTACGAACTTTTTAACAGATGGATCGAAAACCCGCAGCAAAACGCGTGAGTGAATAAATTACGATTCAATATTGGAGTGCTCATTGTATGCACAAAAAAATCGGTGCCGAATGTTTTTTTTTTACCAAATATTTCAGCGTCGATCCCGATTTGAAACCGGTCGTATACTGCTGGGGAGTCCAAAATGCAACGGAAGAAACTTGGGATATGATGTGGAACCGTTTCTTAGCTGCTGACCTTGGAACGGAAGTAGATGTGCTTCTGAGAAGTTTGGCTTGTAGTTCAGATCCCAATATTCTCAAAAAGTATGTCCGTTGTGCTACGAATCGCTTTTGTGACCTTGATTTTCAGACTCCTTTACAACTTTTTTTTTTCTCGTTCCATTTTTACAGATACTTGCAACTCTCGATCACTCCCAATTCTGGTATCCGAAGACAGGATACTTTCACCGTTTTTACGTCAATTCTGAACAGTGGACAGGATAACGTTGACGCTGTTTTGGAATTTTTGATTGAAAACCCCAGAAATATCACTGAATCGTAAGCAAATTTGAGGTCATTTAGTATTTTGAGTCAATTTGGGAGAACCATTTTTGATCAATCTACGAAATTCACATTCATTTTTTTCCAAAGCTACTACGGAATGAATGTCGTTAGTTCGATACTGACCAGCATGGCAAGTCGCATCACCAAACAAGATCAGTTTGATAAGGTTAGTCGATTCCTGTATAAAATCCGTTCGATTTTCTCTTGTCATTCTAATAAGAACGTTCGTAAAATTTCAGTTCCAAAATTTTGTTACGTCAAATGAGCTGGGCGCCGCTGACAACATTCTACAGGACGCGATCAAAACTGCTAATGAGAATCTTCAATGGATTGAAATCACAGAACCAGCTATCAGAAGCTGGTTGATTGAAATGGAAACCATTCCAAAAACCACAACTACAACTCCAACTCCAGGTTCTGCCGCAGGACTTTCCAAAAACTTATCCTTTATCCTGATCTCCATTTTTACCATAACGAGCGTTTATGCAATCTAGTCATCCGCGCCTATCGAGTAGCAAATAATTTACCGTTGTATAATAATGAATAACGACTACTTTCAATTATTCCCAATAATGTTCACCCATATGTACAATAAATAAAGACATTTGATGACGTCCTTCGAAAAAAAATCCAAGTTAATAAATCTGATGCATTCATTTCTTTTTATTTTTGGTAAAAAACCGCTTTCATGTACGATTATGTTTCACGACAGTTGTATTCAAATACGATGAAGCCTCACGAGTGAAAGAAATAATGAACTTAGAGGTTTTTTTCGCCGACAAAATCACTCGCGATGGTTTCATCACAGAGTATCAGGTTTCCCTCGAACAATTCAGTCTAAATAAGTCCAACGAATTGTTACCTTATGTAACCATTCCGATTAATATCAGCATTCAATTTTTATTTGACCGTTTATTAAAGTGATTCTTGGATACGAAGACGTTCTCTGAAATCGCTGTTGAAAACAATTCAAAGAAAAAATTCAAAGTGGTCAATTAGTAAGGTACAATAAAAAAACGTCCGTAATATTTTGAATGACGTTTAGATTTTCATTCAATGGATAAGCCTAGTGTTTTCAATTGAAAGTCTCACTCTGCAAATTTGCAGATCGTCGATTTCAAGGTCTAACAAACTGAAGTCCGAGCAATGCTCATATTGTTTTATGAATCAAAGAGTAAAAGAGAAGCAAATAAGAAGAGGAAAAAATGAACATTTACAATAGATTTTTATTTGATCGACGTTAATTCGATGAGACTCAAAGTCTGATGTGCAAATATATAATGATCAATATAAACGTAAAAAGATTGTAAAATAGATCGTATTTGTTTGATAAGATAAAAAAGTTGCTAGACGATAACATTTTAACATTACCAGATTATCACAGACAGTATATTTAGGTAGCCATCGAGCGGGATGAGCCGACTTGGTTTGTGTGATTGTGGTTGCGACCTTCGTAGAAGAAGGTAAGAGAAATTCACCATCGAATTAAATAGAGAAAAAAAAGAATTTTTATGAACTCAAGTTATCAGAGTTTGAATTCCGAAAAAGTTTTCCGTTACTATTTTCACATTCTGCTTTATTTTATTTCTCATCGCAACGTATTCTACGTTCATTTATACAGATGGATTATTCACGGCGAATCCTTGCCGGTTTTTTGACCGTTTTTGTGTTAACGATATCGTCTACAAGGGCTGACGAAAGTTACAGACTGCCAAATCACACGCTTCCAAATCATTATGATATTAAACTGGTTCCCCACATGGAAGAAGGAAATTTTACGGTCCTTGGAGCCGTCAGGATAGACTTAAGGGTCCAAGAAGCGACCTCAAGGATTGACCTTCACGCAAATAAACTCGATATATTTGACGATGACACGAGAATAATTGGCTCGAACGGAGTTAGCTACGAGGGGCTGAATTCCACGTACAATTCTACGTCACATTTTTACACAATTATATCACCGCAAACTCTTCAACCGGGAGATTATTCCCTATACATGAAATACCTCGGAATTCTTCCGAACGACATGTACGGCTTTTATCGGAGCTACTATTACACGAGTTCAGGAGAAATAAGTTAAGTGAATCTTTGAACTGTGACTTTGATTTTACATTTCGGAAAAAATTAGTTCAAGTTTAATTTTTTTGAATCCTTTTTTAGGTGGTTGGCAACTACTCAGTTCGAGCCAACCTACGCCCGACAAGCTTTCCCTTGCTTCGACGAACCCGCTCTCAAGGCAAATTTCACCCTCAGCATCGCTCACTGGCCAAATCAAACCGCTATTTCCAATTCTGCACAGTTTAACATTTCAGAACCTGAGTATGTCCAAAAAAAGAGTAGATCTACGTTTTAGCAATTCTTTATATTCTGGAGACTAATAATTTTGAAAATATTTTAGTGACACAATCGGGGGCAAAGTTTGGACGAATTTTGAGACGACTCCGGTGATGTCCACCTATCTGCTTGCTTTCGTGGTTTCTGATTTTGGTTACACAGCAAATAATGACGAGTCCTTCAGGGTGTGGGCCAGACAAGATGCTCTGAACGACACGTTATACGCCGTGCGTGTTGGAGAACAAATTTTGGAATACCTCAGTTGGTATACGAGAGTAAATTACACGCGAGCATTTGAAAAAATGGATCAAATCGCCATACCAGATTTTTCTGCCGGTGCTATGGAAAATTGGGGACTCGTTACTTACAGGTAAAATAATGATAATCAAATATCCGATGATAACTCAAAAAGCTTATCGTGGAAATTTAATGCCCTAATAAATGATCCAAGATCGAACTACGTTCGAATAATTATATTGCTCGAATTTATTGCCATATTAATGAGTCATTATATTGAATCGATGTTCTCATTACAGTTAAACCGAAGTCAATGCCAAGAAAATTATGTAAGAACAAAAAAAAATGAAGAATTACCTTTTCTTTTTAGGGAGCGTCTTCTATTGTGCAAAGATGGTGTGGCGACAACTCGTAATAAACAAAATATCGCAACGGTTATCGCTCACGAATTTGCTCACCAATGGTTCGGAAATCTCGTCAGTCCTGCCTGGTGGAAATACACGTGGCTCAACGAAGCATTTGCAACATATTTTGAATTGATCGGAACTTCACCGGTCGAAACAACTTGGGATTTGGAAAACCAGTTCAACATAGATTATCTCCAACCCGCTCTTCTGACCGACAGTTTAGACACCACCCACCCCATCAGTAATGATGTCTTTACTCCCAGTCAGATATCCGCCGCTTTTGATACCATCACCTACTCCAAAGGTATTTCAAATTTAATTGCGACTTGATTTACCCCACGTGATTTGGTTTTGATAGTTTGACCTTGAGTCGCGTTGAATATTCTTTGTTTTTTCAAGGTGGTTCGCTTCTTCAAATGTTGGAAACAATACTGGGCAGCACTACGTTCCGTAACGGTTTGAACCGTTACTTGGAGAGGATGTAAGATTGGAAATGTTTCGATAAAAGTTAAGCGAACGTGATAGTTTTCAAAAATATCCTGCCACGATTTTTCAGGGCCTTCGGTGCAGCGACCCCCGATGATTTATGGGAAGCATTTGAAATTGAGAGAGAAGAAAATGGTGATATAGGTAATTTGCACCCGTTCTTCAGAGTTAAGACCATCATGGACACTTGGATGAACCAAAAGGGATACCCTCTTGTCACTGTTACCAGAAATTACACCACGGCGACTCAGGAAATCAGTCAAGTGAGTCGCACTCATCTTTCAGAATGGTGTAAAAATCCTTGAACGAAAATTCGGCGGCTCTAATTATTGAAAAATCGTTTCAGGAACGCTTTTTACTCAAAGGCCGCGGTTCTTCCAACGATACTACGTCGTACAGATGGTGGATTCCAATATCTTACGTAACGCAGGGTACATCCAGTGCGTTCTACGATTCCACACCCGCTGACTGGATACGAGCTCAAGACGAGAGCATTTTCATAAGCGGATTTTCACCTCTTTCTTGGGTAATTTTCAACGTGAAGCAAGCAGGTAAGAAATAAACCGTATTAAAAACTTTGTGATTTTACTCAAGTTCGCTTTATCATCGCGTTGTAAAAAGACAATCGTAATGACTAGTGGATTATCAGCTGCGGTAGTATCGACCTTCAGGTCATTGTATCAAAGATCAAATATCAAATATTTGAACTGGCTCATTCAGTTGACGTCTTAATGGTTTTTTGTCTTCCCTTTTTTTTTTCTTTTTCTAATCAAATGTTGACAATCCAAACAAGCATAAGGTTGCATCAAATAGAACGTGGAAAAAGGAGCGGCATTAACGTATGAGAATCCGCTACCAAAATGCAGGTTGTTTAGATAATAAAACGAACAAATTCACAATGATATTCAGGTTTCTACCGCGTGAATTACGACGAAACAAATTGGGGAATGATCGCCACCTACCTTCAGACGCCATCCTGGTCAAACATTCACGTATTAAATCGAGCGCAGCTAATTGACGATGCTCTAAATTTGGCGCGTGCTGAATACTTGAATTATAAAGTCGCTCTTCCAATCACGCGTTATCTGACTCAAGAAACGCATTTCACACCTTGGACATCTGCCTTCACTGGGTTTAACTATTTGAATACAATGCTTGCAAGATCTACTGCCTACGAAAATTTCAAGGTAAAAATCATTTGCTGAATCAAAAACATCTGATCTCTTTTCCTTCTTCCATTTTTCATATTTCAGACCTACGTTCTATCGCTCGTTGCTCCGATACACGAAACTCTTGGCTACGAAGAACTTGAAACCGATTCACATACGGACAAAATGCTCAGGCTGAGCGCCAACTCATGGGCTTGTAGGATGGGAAACGTTACGTGCAAAAACAAAGCTGAGGAACTGTTACTGGAATATTACGCAAACCCTAATCCAAGTGATTCGACGTTAGTGATAACAAATTAATCTTCGCTTTGTCATTGTCTTGAAAAAATCATGATTTCTTTTACCGATTATGGATCATTTTATCGCAGAATTAGCCCTGACCTCAAAGCTTGGGTGTATTGCGAGGGTCTCAGAAACGCCAACGTTTCGGTATGGAATTTCTTATGGGAAAGATACTTGAGCACAGATTTTTCTGGAGAACAAACTTTGATACTCTCAAGCTTGGGATGCAGTCAGAACGAAGAGATTCTCAACGAGTAAGTTATTAGGTGTAGAAATATCAGCTTCTTTTTATTTTTTGTTAATTAAAGTTATGCCAATCGCGGGCGTTAATTTATTCTACTTTCAGTTATCTGAGGCTCTCGATCTCCCCGAATTCAACGATCCGATCACAAGACACCTATAGTATTTTCACATCGGTTTACACCAGCAGTCCGGGCAATGTAGATGTGGCTTTTGATTTCTTAGCCAGAAATTACGAAGCCATTTCTGAATTGTAAGTCATTGCCTTACCCGTCACACTGCAAACTGTTGCGATCGGTTTTATCTGATTGTTTTTTATCTTCCGACCTAATTTTTTCAATTTCGTTTTTCTTATCTTTTCAGCTACGGCGGAATGAACCGCATAGGAAACATGTTGAACGGTCTCGCTTCCAGGGTGGTGAGCACAGAGCAGCTAAACAAGGTAGTAATAAATTCGATTTTGAATATACAATTGTTATCGGTTGTTAGGAGAAACAAAAAACAACAAAATTAATGACTTTCATTATTCTGTTCAGCTGAGGGACTTCGTTGTTGAACAAGAAGGTAACCTGGGAGTCGCAGCTTCATCTGCATTACAAGCTATCGAAGTTGCGGAGGAAAATCTTTCGTGGCTCGCAAGTTGTGAGGTCGATATCGAAGAATGGCTTAGTGAAGAGGTAGGTGGCGGAAAGTCCGGCAACGGAGCCAACCGATTCGGTTCAAGCGTTATCCTCGCTACCGCAATCCTCGCTATTCTCAGATTTTTGTAAATTTTTTAAAATTATTAAATGAATAAATCAAATAAAAAAAGGGGGCGCACGACTTTCGCGACCCTAATGAATCTTCCTCCAGTATAGGAAGTAATTAAAACCTGCAGATGCACATGATTTTTAGGCGACTGTTTTAAGATATATGATTAACGTAGAGATATCATATTGTATACCTGATTAATACTTTTCAATAAAAATCATCTTCGTAAAATAAGGATTCGGTCAATTTTTTCACCTCACCCGTCAGAATTATGACTCAACAGGTCGTTAATATCTGAAATTTGAAAATACGAACTTAATGGAATCTCAGAGTACCCATCGAAAGATGGCATTCAAGATTAAACAATCCTGATGTAGCTGATGACATTTTGACAGACCTGAAGTAGTCCGTAAAAGATAAAACGAAGGAAGACAAGCCTGACGAATTTAATACAAAATGTCTAGTCTTATATCCCAACTTTTTTTAATGAGATATATATATATTTTTTTTGTGCCTGTGATAGATTTCGACGATGTATGTCACAGCTTATGATACGTGTTTGATTAGATTAGAATGTAAAAAACCATGTAAAACATTTGATGCTAATCAATCGTTTAGGTACGATAGATAAATTCTAGTCTTTGAATTCGTTCGAAAAGCGATTCATTAGGTGAGTTAAAAATATGCCATGCTGTATCGTGCGGTAGAAAATTTTTTTTCAGTTTGAAATCAGAAATTATCTCTCGGACTTCTCGCGATAATTAGAATTTATATTATTTCATTTATAACAGAAAAAATAGGATGACCTTTCCGAAGGTCATTTTTGTAATGGCCCTGCTGATGGCCGGTGCTTTTGCCAACCCTTTGCTATACAAGAATGAAGTAGCTGACATAAAACAAAGTGAAATACGCGCCGACGGTGGATATCGTCTTCCAAATAATACCGTGCCGATTTCTTACTCGATTAAATTGATTCCATATATCGTTTTTGGAAATTTTACTTTTGACGGCGAAGTTCAGATAAAATTAAAAGTCTTACGAACGACATCTACGTTAACCTTGCACACAAAAGCGTTGACCTATGACGAAAGTTTTACAACCCTAGTGTCGCAGGACGACGTTGTACATGAGGTGTTAAGTCATGGGTACGATACGGATAAAGATTTTTTGACAATTTCACTTCGTGATGAAATTCCTATCGGAAATTACACCCTGAGTTTGAGCTTCGTTGGTATCCTTAACGAGGAGATGGAAGGATTTTATAGAAGTTCGTACATCAATGCGTCTGGAGATACAGTGTAAGTGGACATGGTAATTGAAGTTTTCTAAAATTCAGTTCATGAAATTGAATGTTTTTACATTTTTTTTCATCACTTTTCCAAGATGGCTGGCTACTACCTTATTTGCGGCGACCAGAGCTCGCAGAGCTTTTCCATGTTATGACGAGCCGGCGTTGAAAGCGACATTTAAAGTCGCTATAAAGCACGAATCTCATTTTCACGCACTTTCTAATATGCCGATAGTTGAAAAATATGAAGATGAATCTGATGGAAAAATATGGACGATATTCGGGATCACACCGATAATGTCGAGCTACTTAAACGCATTTATAGTGTCTGATTTTTCCGCGATAAAAAATTCTGACGAAACGTTTAACGTCTGGGTAAGACCGAACGTGATTTCGAGTGGTCAATACGCTTATAAAATAGGATCAATTGAATTGGCAGAACTTGAAGATTTCACGAATGTCACTTACGCTATGCCAAAGATGGACCAGGTCGGAATTCCCGATTTTCAAGCTGGCGCGATGGAAAACTGGGGACTGGTCACCTACAGGTACGAAATTCTCTCTCAACTTGGTTTTCGGAAATTACTAAATTTTAATCAAATTTATATTCCACTCTGCTCTGACGATCAGAGAGGAGTTGTTTCTATACGAAGAAGGTGTTTCCACTCTGTCCACTAAACAAGCAATAGCGACGACTATATCTCACGAATTTAGTCATCAATGGTTTGGAAATATCGTCAGTCCTGCTTGGTGGAAATATCTCTGGCTGAGCGAGGGATTCGCGAGTTACTTCGAATATTTCACAACAGACGTTGCGGAAAATAACTGGCGTTTGATGGAACAATTCGTAGTAATAGAACAGCAAGGAAAGGCGTTAGCTGCCGATAATTCCGCCTATTCTCATCCGATGAACGTCAATGTGGAGAGTCCTAGCGAAATTCTTTCGATCTTCGACACCATATCCTACGCCAAAGGTGAGGCATTGATGTAAATTCCTTGAATCAATTCGACTTATCCCACCCGCATCATAACAATTTTGATTTCTTACTTTTTAGCTGCTTGCGTAATTCGTATGTTGTCTCACTTTTTGACTGAGGATGTCTTCAAGTCTGGATTAACAAAATACCTGAACGCCCAGTGAGATTTTCGATATATTTTGGAATCATATTATCATACTTAGTCTCACAATTTTTAATTTTCAGTGCCTACGGCACCGTCACATCCGATGATCTTTTCGAGGCCATGCAAGAGGCTGAAAACGAAGCTGGAATACTTCCTCTACACGTTCAAGTAAAAAACGTTATGGACACTTGGGTGAACCAGATGGGTTACCCCATTGTAACGGTTACCAGAAATTACACAAGTCAGACGGCGGAAATAACCCAGGAACGATTTTTGAGCGAAAACGCGAGCCCGACAGACGATCACGATTATGAATGGTGGATACCCATTAACTGGGCATCTCAAATGAACCCAGATTTCGAGTCAACTGTAGCACAGGCCTGGATCCGCGCTCAAGACAAAAGTGTAATTATCAATGGATTTAACGCCAGTGAGTGGATTATTTTTAACAAGCAGCAATCAGGTATGTTGAATTTTTTCAGTTCTTTGATATGAAATACGAATGAACTTAACGATCGTCAACCTCCTGATTTCGAACCAGGATATTATCGCGTGAATTACGACGAAACCAACTGGGAAATGATCGCTAATTATCTGAACAGCGAAAACCTGCTGGAAATTCACGCCTTAAATAGGGCAGCACTGATAGACGACGCCAGCAAATTCGCTGATGTGAACAGAATATCTTACACGGTTCTTTTAAACCTCATACGTTACTTAGAAAATGAAATTGACTACATTCCCTGGTATGCTGCTTTCACAAACTTTGTCAAGCTCCACAGAGCATACGCGAACAATGCACAATACGAATTGTTCCGGGTTCGTTTTTTCTTCCTTTTTCATTCGCTAATTAATTAGACTTAATCTATTCTGTTTTGATACAAGGCTGAAACATTTATTTCTTAAATTTCAGACCTACCTTGCTCTACTGACGAGCAAAGTTTTCGATACAGTCGGTGTTGAGGAAACTGATAACGACGATCACCTGACAAAATTGAACAGAGTCGACGTAATTAATTACGCTTGCATGTTCGGGCTTAAAAAATGTTTGACCAGTTCAGAAGCCAAAGTCAGCGATTGGTTGGCAAATTCAACGGCTACCCCGTGAGTCGATAAGGAAATAACTTGATACATATGCGATATGTCTTTCATTTTGTTCAAACGCCATTTTCTATAGGCTTTCTCCAAGCTTGTTAACAAACACAATTTGTGCCGGTTTGCGCTCTGCAAATTCAACTACATGGGAAAAGGCGTTTGCCAGATTTCAATCGACCGAATTAACCACTGAACGCAATGCGCTTCTTGTCGGTCTCGGTTGCTCTGAAAATGAGGACATCATCAAAGCTTGGATGACCGCTATTTTTGAATCAGCAACCGGATTGACCGCCGAAAATTCTTACACTGCTTTCTCAGCAATCTATCAAAGAAGCGCCTATAACATCGATCGGGCATTTGATTTTCTCGACAAAAACGTTGACACCATAATTACGTAGTAAGTTAGCCCATCTAAGGGTCATAAGTAAAATTGTTGAAAAAAAAATTTCTAGTCCAATAATTCATGCGATAATTATTCAAGTTTCAACGGCGTAGATGAGTTCAAAAACTTCGTTACTGGCATCGCCAATAGACTCACCAATAACGCTCAAGTAGAAAAGGTAATTCACGTTACACGATTTGTAAAAAAAAAAATTAAACTGCCGATTATTACGCGAATGAAAATTAATGAATTTTTCAAATTTTTATCTGTTAGCTGATTAATTTTGTCGAAGTCAATACTGAGATACTTGAGGATGCAATTGACGTCGCCATTAACTACGTTAGAACAAATATCGCGTGGACAACTGCAAATGAAGCAGAAATCAGCACTTGGCTTATCAACACAGTACCAGATATGATTCCAGATGATGGCGAAGAAGTGGAATCGACAACACCGGAAAATTCTGCTTCCACCGTGTGTCTCAGTTTCTTTGTCGCCATTTTAATGACGATTTCAGTTTATCTTTAACAAATAAATTTCTTACGCAATAATTGAACTTCGTAGTTCTTCACGGAACTGAGAAAAAAAGGGTAGACACAGTTGTTACTGTGAAAAAAACAAAGTAAAAAGAAGAAAACGGTGAAACTTTATTATTAAGTTTCATAAATAATTTTACATTTTTACACGATAATATTCGGCAAATTCATAACGCGCGTGAATACGCGCATGTAAATTATTCATCGGTATATTCGATAGAAATCTCAGATTTAAGGATCGGCAGAAATAAATTGATACACATCATACATAAATAACTCACGTATTGAAAATACATTTGAATTAATCTCAAAACCTTATTAAAGAAAGAAGAGTAAGTTATAGGTACAGTACAAAATGATCAATTCTCGTATCAGTATACATATAGCTGTTCGGTAACGGGACATGTTTGTGTTTAAAACTATGTATGTATTATGATAAAAAAATATTCAATAAAATTTATCTGAAATTTGTCACATTTGATATCGATGGTGAAAGGACTACAATATTTATTCATCTCCATCGCTGCGTCTTTCGCTCCTTTTTTTCTTTGAGACGTACTCCTCCCACTTTCTATGATTCAGTGTCTGGAAGTCATCGACTTTCGCTATGAGCTCTAAGTATTTTGACAACTTGAGCAATTCTCTGTCTTTATCTCTGTTAAAGTGTGCCTGTTTGTAAGGCCTTATTCTCAGACCAGATTGTGGATTCATTACAAAATTCCTTCGAATATCGTCAAACATAATTGTATTTTTTGCAGAAAACTGTTTATACTTTCCCCATATAACGCCCAGCGGTTTTACATCGACGACGCTGTACTTTGGTGTATGGACGGTTATCATTGCCAGCGAGTCTAAGTGAAATGCAATTTTATAATTAGGGTGTGATGACACACCCAGCATACGCATTTTTTCATTTATCCACTTCATGCTAGTAGCTGACCATATCACAATATCGTAATCTTTATAAGCGCACGTTAAAAACTCGTGTAAAAATGGTCGAACCAACATTTCTCCACTTTCCGCAAGCGACTTGTGGTCGAACAAAGTATAGTCTATATCTAGAACCAGCAGCTTCATCCCTTCCCGCAACGGATTCAACTCTACAACTGGATACTCATTTATCCGCCTGTTGATCTTTGCAAGGTACACCTCTGCTTTCTCCACTATAATCTCTTCCTCCCCAATGTCGAGATCATTAACAACGTCCGGAACATTCTCGGGTGCCTGACTTGCCTCTGCAATATCCTCCTCACGAGAACCCATCAACATTAGTTTAAAACCCGGTTTTATACTCAGCTTGCCTATCGTGTCATCGTCTTGAGCAGCCTTACCTAAAGTACGAGAAGAAAAACAGATGTTCAAGTTTCCGAAAGCGGCTCAATTCTGTATCATCTCCAAACGTCTTTTGGGGATGTGTGAAAAATCTACAAAATTATTTATGACTTAACCATGGCTTGGTGAGTTTTAATTTCAATGTATAGATTACCATATTGAATGATACAAGACTGTAAATGGACTGAATATGCAAGTAAAGTATAACCTTTGAACCTGAGGTTGAGTAATTTTTGTCTCTCGGGCCTGACACCTGTTTCCTTGTGTACGAGATCTTTCAGGGTCGATACTGTGTCGTTTTCGGTAATACTGCATATTTCGTATTCTTTTCCACACCATTTCACAATTATTCTGACACCGTTTTCCATAGCTATAACGTTTGCACGTATACGATACTATTACGTATTTTGTTAAACTTATTTCTCTGTTGTATCGAAGCAGAGTTTATTTTCTAATTTCAGCGCTTATCTGACGTGTTTTGTGCTCGTATATCGTTCAAACAATAAACTAAAAGATGCCCAGACAAAACGCCAGACACCGACAGAACAACAAATTGCAATAAAGGCAAACAGAATCAGCTGACGAGCGTCAATATTTCAATAACATTTACTCAGACTGCCACAAAATCAACAGATGGAGACAGCAGCCGGTTTAAGAGCATTACGACGATTTTGTTCTGAACAGTTAGAAATATATTCCAAGACGATGCTGTTCCCTAGTGGACAAACTTAGAATCAACCAAAGCGCAAAATTATAATTTAAAAATTGCCTCATTGTTTGCAAAATACTTATTTCGTTGCTAGTTTTGGTTTTTTTCAGTCAAAAACTTCTGACTGATACCACAAATTAGTCAGTGCTTTCATTTTGATGTTCGACTTCCATAAGTGAAATTCTAATGATCAAATGTATTTCTACCGCTCAATCTTCAGTTTTACTATTGAAATTGCTAATTTGTCCTTTGATGCATGAAGCCGCAGCTATACTAGCTTATGTTATACCCATTTGCATGAAGCATGAATAAATTACACAGATCATTGAACAAAAAAAGAAATAAATAAATAATAAGAGGAAGGAATCAGAGTTGACACGATTGAATTTATAATGAAGAAAAAGAAAACGAAAAAATGAATAATCCTATTAATATTGCTTGTTTGTAAGCGACACTCAAATTCGAGATTGTTATTTCTGAACATTTGCTTTGTAAGGTTTCGCCAATAAACCCTTAAGGATCCTCAAGAGGGTCAAAATCTTTGATGCTGCAGAATCAGCAGTTTTCCGACCTTAACCGCGAAAAAAAAGAGAAGAAAAAAATTCCCCATTCCCTGCGCAATGAAATTGAATTAATGCGATAGCAAGGAGGAGAAAGGAAAGAAGAAGAAGGATGTAAATGAGAAACAAAACCTGTAAATAATCGTTTAAGAATTTCAAAATATAGCGATTCATGCATATAATATGCTGGTAAATATAATTACATCAGAAGAAAAAAAATGGACAAAAGACAAAAGATTAAGAATAAAAAAACTATTATTTCATTTTCCATTCCAAAAGTGGAGTGGCTCGGTTAAGGTCGTGAGAAGTAATAGTAATATGGTAGATGGCGTTACATTTATACGCAGCAGACAACGCGCGCGAGCGGCGGTAATTAAATTTGGTCATTCCGGTGGCTAAAACGTTTCCTCACGACCTAGAATTTAATAAGCAGCTGCAGATATACTCTCCACCCGGAATTTTGGTTATTAACCGCAGTATAATGCTTTGTTTCCTTTTTAATTTTTGTTTCCTTCGTGGTTTCTTTTTTGCTTCCTCTTTTTTTCTTTTATGGTCATGAACAATTTGCGTAAAAACCGCATTGCGTATATGCTTGATTATTATATACGGATAACGAATATAAACGCGAATTTATCTATGTCCAATCTTCCAAACTATCCTCATGGGAGAGAGATCTGAATTAAAAAATAGTAAAAAGTTATTTTCTCGGATGCAGGAGCTGCACACGCCATTTTTAAAAACCATGACCAATTTGTATCCGCCATTTATACGCAACAACTGCGGTTCGCTTTACTCGTTATATGTAAAGTCAGTTAGTTTGAGAGAAGATAATTTTGGACACTCGGCCCGTGTAATTACAACACTAGATTCCAGTGCATGATGCTTACTAATCCTTATGAACCATATATAACGTCACAAGAAGACCCTCCGGGAAATAGTTGCAACTATATTACTTGAAGTTGAGTTAATAGCATATATAGCGTTTAGCAGTTGCGGGTTATAATAGTTTAAGAAGTATTCCAGTAAACTTTGATGTGTGCGAATACTGTTGCGAAGTTCAAGTCCTTCTTTTTTTGTTTTCCAAAGAAGAACAAGTATAGTTACACAAGTAACTGCATAGGTATTTGGTATATACTTACATTATATAACTGTACGTCGAAAGAAGGACACTAGGAAAATGATGTACGGGGATTACATAAATCCTCTTCAGATGTATTCAAGATATCCTGATACTGTAAAATATATGAGTTAATTTCTTCACCCCTAAGGATTAATTTTTTTATTTAATCTTTCTCATCACTTCTTCGGTCCACTCTGTACATTTATATACAATTTTTGCAACGTGCAGGATTATACTCACAATCAGTTTAATATACGATACTCGCACGAACGAAGGATCTTATACCTATACCATATATGGAAATGTCCTTTAGGAAATTCGTATAAGCTGAGCGTTTTACGAGATGTTATACAATTTAGTGGGATTCAAATCAGATTGAAGAGGGTCACCATATACGTGCAGTAACGTATTTTTCTTTTTTTTTTACTGCATCGTGAAAGTCCTGCAAATAAAATTCACTCAAGAAAATAACCTACAATTTATAAAAGCTCATCTATAATATTATATATAAACATACCTATGTATAATACGACACGTTTTATAATTAGAATAAGGAAGATAAAAATTTCAGGGAGAGGAATTAGTGCGGCGAGGGGGAATCAAAGCTGGGTAAGCTCATTCGGGGTGTATAAGGTATGTGCATATATATAAGAAGTCAAAAAACTAAAAGAGAAAGAGAAGTCATGTAGAGAGTGAAGTAAATGGGAAGACCAAAGAAACAAGGAAAACGAAAACTAAAAGTAAAAAATGTTCAAAGAGAACTGCAGGCACGAACCGAACACATTTACATATTCTAATATATGTAGGGATTTTTTTTTTTATTATCTTTATACGTGTGTAGAAAAATGGTTTCCGTATAGTTTCAATTTTTCGCTCTTTTAATTGGAGGTACAATATGTGTGTACCTATGTATATGTATAAATCTCGGTCGATTTTCCACGCAACATTTGGGTCGGATTGCTTGCACAAAAGCAATATACACGCGAAACAAAAGAATCCGAAATGACAGGAGCAGCTTTTTAGATCTACCTGCCGGATGTAGGTAGATATGTAGGTATACCTATGTACGTAAAATATGTATATGTTATATATAATACATATGTAAATACCTAATGCCTCGTGCTATAATACGTCATAAAAAAATAAAAAATCTCCACCTGGTTTACACCCTGCACAATTACTCAACCACCTCTTTGATGTCTAAGTTCTGACTGCCATCGCGAAGAGAAAAAAAAAAATTCACACGATATTTTTCGCTTTTCACTAAAAAAAAAAGGAAAAAAAAAAACACACACACACACACAAATAGATTGCCCACATTAGGCTGAATCTTTATTATCTCTACAATTTACCGTATCGAATTTTCGATAATTAAAATACAAAAAGCAAAAGTCAATCGATAATAATTGATTTTTTTAAAATGATTAATTTGCCTATAAGAAAAAATTTTCTTCTGCGATCAATAACGGGTTACATATTACTAGATAATCGTTCTTGTAATAATAAACGTTATACCTGCAGAGGAAGAAAAAAAAAGAAACACTAAATATTTTTTGATCGCATCTAATTAAAGGAAAAAAAAATGAAAAAAATGGAAAAAAAAAATACTGCAAAATGAAAATGGAGAGAAAAAAAGAAAAATTTGCATAGAGAATGGTATTTAGCATATAACATTCTATTGTGAAAACGAACGCGGCTTTTGCAAAGGGGGATTATATAGATGGAGGGAAAAAGATGAAATGAATTTTTTATGACACAGAAATGGGGATATACCTATCCCTGATGTACGCGTTATAGCCATATACATATATATATATATATATGATATAGAAAAATGAATATTTTCAATTCTTTTTTTTTCATTCAATTATTTGTTTTTTTTTTCTCGTTTTGCCTATATACCTCATTCAGCGGAAACGTGCGAACTAGTTGTGTGATACCTATACGTGTACTATGGGTACTATAGGTAATCGTTCTGCAAATATCTGCGTGGCAATCAAGGTGAGTGATAAACCAAGTTGATGGATTTAGTTGGCTCAGTCCCCCGTACATACATATAGGTATATATTTATATAGGTATACCAAGTCGGTAAATGGTACGTATACATAAAGGTATATTCATTTAAACGTATGTATTCTGTATTTATATATGTACTTTGGTTATCTAGATTCTCCAACCACCTCTACCCCTTAGGTACTTTTCCCCACGTAGAATACACCCAAACAACATCAGGAAGTGTGATTAAGGCGAATCCTGAGGATATAATATGTGGACCTATTTAAATCAATTTTATATGCATGTTTATTGGATTTAGTAGCTAGATACAAATATATATGCAGATACATAAAAGTGCAACAGCTGCAGTACCAGGGAAAAATGCCAATTTTTCTATCACGAATTGCGGTGTGCAGTTTTAACCAAATATCTTTATAAAATCGAAACACCGATTCATCTCTTTTTCCCCCGATCATTTTTCCACCTCGTCATTTACTTTTCTCTATCTTTTTTTTTTAGATCATTTTGGGGGAAAATTTATTTCACATTATAGCCTCCAGTTTTCAGTTTTATTCATTATTTCGTTCCGTTATTTGTGATCAAAATTGAATTTCTTTCACACATCATGAGCCCTTCAAAAAATGTAAATCAAGAAATAAGATGATTGTTCTACTTGATTTTACAATTTTTCACTCATTACTTTCGGCTATCTCTCTTCCTTCTTCATTTTCCATGTCAAGGAACACGTGCCAATTAGTTTTTATTTGTTTTTTCGTTTTTTTTGTTTAAACGCCATTTCAAGCCGAAACACGTCGGTGTTAAAAAAAAAATGTAATAAGAAAAAAAAGGAAAGAGAAACTAAAAGATAAAATTAAGTGGGGTAGAGATTTAGTTGAAATTCTTTTTTGTTTTACTGCTGCTTTTTTCTATCTTTTTTCCTTAAAAAAAAGACATACTGCATCTTGTTGGGCGAGAAAGGAAGTAAAAAGGGATCAACGGCGGACGTGAAATTGAACGAAGGACATAGTAGCAGGACACGTCGGTCGTGTCACGTAGTGGAAGCCGTTTCTACTATACGAGAAATTGTAACTTTGATCAATGGAAAAAGCGAATGGAGTCAATTTTAACCTTTAAAGTCCTAAAATTGGATGGACGTCGAGCTTCAAATGAGTCGTACAGATTCTCGTTCTTTCAACAGTTGAAAAATACGATGAAAAATATCCTGATTATATAAATAATCCGTGCGGATCGAAGGTAAAAATCATTCGATAAAAATAAAAAACTGAGAAAAGAAAGGGGAAAAAAAATCGATTAAATTATTTTCGAGACATCATAAAATTAAAAGATTCCTTCAGGCTGCAACTACTGCACAGAGAAATTACGAAATCATATTTAAACGATTATAAATTACATCGGAAGGGTGCCTTTCTTTTCGGAGCTTCCGAGAATGTCTACGACGTATTTTTCACTTTTCGGATTTGAAATCCTCGAGAGTTTTCTTTTCCGTATACTTCAGAATATCCCTCATCCTCATATACAGTTTATGTGTATCACCATACCAACCCCCTCCTCATTTCACCCTAATCGTGTGAAAAGCAAAAAAAAAGACACGGAGAATCTACCCCTAAAACTTATCCCCTCTGTGATCGCGTAATCTGCTTCTGCTTTTTAACCCCAATCTCACGGCTATTTCTCAGAATTTTTTTTCTTCTCTTTTTGTTGTTCTGTTTTTCAACCGAAAAAGCTCCAAAAAAAATCTACATCGTATACGTTTGTATAGAAAGAAGAAGAAAAAAAAAGAAAAACACAATTAAATGAAAAAGGCGAATATAATATCGTCTGGCGCGAACGTATTTTTTCTTTCAAAAAATTGTAGGGGTAAAAATATGTATCATGAATCCAAAGAGTTCATGATCGAAGAAAAATTGTAATCAATTTCCTAATCTGCAATTAAAGTCGATGTAATTTCTTTGTGATAAAGAAGATAATTTTTATACAATTGGTTATGACGTTAGACGCGGTATAATGAGAGTCAGTTTATACCAGTGTATGTATAATACGGAAAATTGGTATCAGAAAATCATGTGATTTCCAGCCGCGTTGCGCACAAGATTCTTCGCGTCCGTTGAGCACAAGGGTTTGCGCGAAACTGTATGTCAGTTGAACAGCGACGCCGCTGACGACGCAGGTAAAAAGCGACGCTCTCCCTTGATCCAGAAGAGGATTATTACATCTCTCATCCGTATAGAAAATATATATTATAGAAACCGGAAGAGAAGAAGGAAAAAAAAAGAAATCAGAGAAAAAAAAATATCAAAAAAAAAAACTTGTACATCTTACCAAAATTATATATTAACACATAATTAAACGCGCTTATATATATATCTATATATATTCGTATATAAAATATATATGTATAACAAATAAAAGTTTTTATTTATTTGAAGAAGAAAAAAAAACAGAAATAAATACATTAATAAATAATAATAATAATATTCATATACATAATATAATATAATATAATATATATAAACGTACCTATAGTTGCAATCTGATTTACAACCGATTGCAAAACTTTTCTAACAATTTCATTGTTGTTATTATTGTTATTATTAGTTTTTTTGGTTTTCATTCCTTCCTCTCTATCTCTTGTCTTTCGAAAAGAAACGATACAAAGATCGAAGATTTTCCTTGCCGATCTCTCGTGTATATTATGATATAATAAATCATCGGTATAATAAGTGAGAAACTTTGAACCACGATAAAAGTAAAAGAGCAAAAGAAAAAAAGGAAGAGACTTTTTAGTTTTTTCGATTCACCGGTTCGATCGCTCTCCATATATACCTATACGTATATAGATCCGAGATAAAATTAATCGCCTGATATTAATTCTGAAGGTTCGTTTGACGTGAAAAGACGTATAACCGAAATTGATCCTTGAAAACGAGAAGAATACTAATCAAAGTCCGTAACAAACTCCGATAAGTTTTCTAAGCCCTGTGCTGCAGCGTAAAAAGTGTATAATTGGAAGCTCGATCGCCAACTGAACGAAGGAAAAAGATAAAAAGCTAAAAAAGATAAAAAGAAAAGGAAAAAAAAACGTTGAGTTTTCTTTCGGTCTTGTTTTTTTTCCCCCTATTTTCCTATCACTCTTTCCAAGTATCTTTTTTTTCGATTACCTTTTTTTTAGAATTCACACCGCTGACGAAATCAGATTTTATATGCTAATATTATAATTACCTACATTATAAAGTGTGACGCGCGAAATTCATTGAACTTTCTATAAATTCATTACTATATTTATTACAAACCTTAGTGAGAATATCATAAATCGTTCATCGATTGATAGGATTCATCGAATAATCGATCGTTGACAAAGTTGAGAAGAGAAAAAAAGATCACATATTAAAAAAAAAGGAAAAAAACTAGTTCTACGTTAGGATTCCAAAATTTTTAAACCGCAACTTATAATACTGCACGTATAACGGGAAAATCGAAAGCTCGATATCAATTTTGTGCTAAGAAAATATAAAACAAAAAAAATAATTAAATAAAACAAATAATATTAAAGCGAACAGTGAAAAAGTGCTTTTCTTAGCACATAGAGAAAAGAAAAAAACGTAAAACCAAATAAGGTATTTATTAATAAAAATCGTGACCTCAAAATAAAACGCGATGTCGTCTTCTTCGTGTAATTCTTCATCAACTTCAGTGAAATTCTACGCAAGGATCACCATTTTACTACTTTGCGGATTGTGCATCGGTAAGTTTTAGAATTTTTTTTGTGTTTTTTCCAAATTTCTTTTCATCCAATTTTCTCATCGGTCAAAACTGAGTCTGAGTCAATCCTGGTATATTCGGTACACGAATATAAAAAATGAAAATGAAGGAGGAAAGAAAAAAATAATAAAATAATTTCCTACATGTTTTTGAGGCATAAAAAGCAACATTTCGCTAAAGAATCGAATCAGACAAAGTGCATGTACAATAAACGTAGAGTTGCGTTTTATCGTTATAATGCGATACGTACATTTTATCTTTCATATAGATGCACACACATACAGTAGAGGTCGTAAAAAGGTGCTTTTCTGATTCTTATCAAAAATGGGGACATCAGGACAATTGCGGTTGGATTTTATTTTTTCTCCTTTTTTTTTTTTTTTTTGTCTCTCTATAGAATACGTACGTGCGTAATGAGGATACATACTTTATATCTATCTTCGTTACAATTGTAGTAGTAAAAATAACGCTTTCAGATAATAAGAGCTTTACTTGGATAAAAAAAAAAAAGTGAGAAAAAAAAGAAGCAAAATCGCAAACAACAAAAATCCGAATAGATCTTATTATAGAGATGGAAATAGAGAATAGAAAAAGAAAAAAAGAGAATATAAATAAAATATACTCCCACAAAAGAACGCCGAGAAAATGATAAAAAAATAAAAGTATAACTAGCTAATAAAAAATAATTTGTGGGCAAAGTTTTATCCCTATATGTATGATAAATAGAAAAAAAAAGAACACAGAAATGATAAAACGAGAAGAAAAAAAACAAAAAAAAAAGAACAGAAAGTAATAATGTAGATACCAACCGTGCGGGTAGGTTGAAAACACATCGTCATAAGGGAATTGCGCATTATCGGAATTCATTAGAATCTATTGTGGTCCTAATGCTGCAGAGTTCTTTTTATCTTCTTCTTTTTTCCTCTTTTCTGGTACGTCCAGTCACCCGTTACATTCAAATTTTGGTAATCGCATGACCGTCGATTTCATTATTTCACTGATGAAAATTTTTAAGAGAATTTTTACGAGGAAAATACATTATATACATGAGTTTGCAATTTTTGTAGAAAAAAAATATAGGGCGAATAATCTTCTTTGAATATAAATTACGAAATTTTTGTTTTTTTTTAAAATCTAAATTTTCTCAGAACTGCAGTAGTTTTTTTTTGTTTTTTTTTTCCCAATTTTTCTAATAGCAAATCGAGTTTAAAGAAGCGAAAGAAACGTTTATTAGTAACATAAAAAATAGGAAATGGTCTAGTTTACTGACCATTACGAAATGATTTGGCATGGAATGCCCCATAGGTGGATATATAAATCGTGTTGGCAGCTGAGATTCGAAAATCTATGACTGATAAGCTGGCGTGATGCCTAGATGCATGCATTAATACGTGTGTAACGTGCATCGAGAGAAAAGAAAGAGAGAGAGAGAAAGAGAGTTGGAAGATCCTGGGAAAAAAAATGTCAGAAAGACCCCTAAAATTAGAAAAAGGAAAATGAGAACCCTATGAATTTTTTACCAAACGGGGGGAAAAAAAAAATATATATATATTTCTACGAGTACTATAAAAAGGTATAGCTGCACTGCATTCCGAATTGGCTGTCGTAATATCAAAGCGAGTGGATTTTCCACTACTTTTGACTAGTATGAGTCGTACAGAGGTAGTAAAATTGACGTTCAATTCATTTTTCGTTTTTTATTTATTTTATTTTTTTATTTTTGTCGTTTTTCATTCGCATACTTATAACGTATAGTATAAACGGTATATATAGATTAATACCTGTGCGGACCTACAGCTCTCGCCATGCGAACGCGAACCTTTTAATTTTTAATTAATTAATATACCCGCGATATTCGAAAAACTTATAAATACTAATTAATATTCTGCAGCGAATGTGAACTGCGTTATATACATATATGTAACGTATTATACATATGGGTATAACCTACACACATTACTTTGAAAGTTTACAACAAAGCGCACTGCACGCGATAACGAAAAAAATAATAATAATTATTATTATTATTATTTATAATATCGTACCCATTTGTACTACACATTTTTCTTTTGTTTCTTTTTTTTTTTGTTTCTTTTTTTAATGATATTTAATCACGACAAATTTTTCTCGCCCACAGTGTATAGGTACCCGCGTTAAAACTGTCGACAATTTTTTCCCGATAAATTTTCTACCCAACATTAAACATCACGGTTAGAAAAAAATTATTCGAAATTTTCATCCGCCAAATTCGTACGATCAGATTAAGAAAGAAAGAAAGAAAAAATGAAAGTAGCAAAAATCTTTTTTATTATATACTTAATTCGTTGCATCGTTTCAGATTTCGAAATTTTTTATTTTTTACCGAATAGATTATCCCATCATATTTCACTGCAGAGGGTGATCAAAATTGTGAGGCAAAAAATTACCAAAATTCAATAACTCAAGACGTTTGTTTGTTTTTTTTTCACACTTTTGAATCGAAGCGACGATCACGATGATATATTTTCATCGGCATTTCGAATCGGTGAAAAAAATTATTGCGTTGCGTTAGAGAAAAAAACAGGGAAAGTTTTATCAATTTTTTCATATTATCCTGAATAGAATAACGGTGGGATAATTGTTCATAGGAGAATAGGTATACGTGAATGAATGCAGTTGCAGCTGCAGAATATAGTGAACGTTTAAAATCAGGTTAATGCTCGGGTATATTTGTAGGTACTTGTACGTTTAGCGGGTACGTCTGGACAAATGTGAATCACACGGATGGCAGCAGATGTCGAGTCCGATGCACGTTACAACGCGACCCATGCCCATGAGCCATTAATTATCGCTATCCATCGGTACACCTACTCCTACAGCCCAACCTGAACTTAACAAACCTAAAACCCAATACCTAACCCTGACCTAATCCTAACCACCTTACATCGTACGTTATGTACATATGTGTATCCAATATATCTATAGATTTCTCTTATCGGATTTCGACATGTCTGCAGACGGGATTATCGAGACGGGCGTTTATTGCTTCCAATTTCCCAGTTCAACCCCCGAGGAATCGGACCAAAGTCAAGATATAAGTACGAATACATCTACGAATTTGACGGTCGTATAGTGTGATTTTTCTTTCTTCATAAGACTGAAATCACGATTCGATACTGTTTTCAATTTTTTTTTTTCCAAATCCTTCTTCGATGCAGTTTGCGGTTTACATTTTATTAAAGGGACGAGGAAAAAAAATCAAATAAAATAGAAAAAAAAAAACGGAAAAAGAAATCATTCAAATGAACAAATGGACTGCAATACCATTTTGCGTTTCATGAAATGAACAAAATCAAAGTGCTTTCATTTCGGTCTCCGATATTAAAGCTTCGGGCAAAATACATCAAGGTTATAATATCGCGTATAGATCGAACGTTTCGAAATCCCAAAAGTTTTTTTCTTTATTTGCTTCCAGCCAACCCGGCAGAATTTTTTATTTTTTTTTTTCCAATTCATTTTTGAGCTTTTTTCCGGTACATAAATTATTCGTCCTTCCGAGTATATGATCTTATATCTTTCGTGTTTGAAATTACCCGAGCTTTTTTCATTTAACTTCTTTTTTTCTCTTTTTTATTTCTCATTCTACATCTGATGGGTGTGCGACGTGCGAAAAACTTGTTAAATAAAAATAATCGTTTACACGCCGCGCTGCACGCGCCGGCGTCGTTTATTTTCACGGAGACAAATATTCATTGCAAGTACATCAAAGCACCTGGTCGTAGGTATATGAATAAAGCTTTTCGTGCACGAAATTCTCATAGCATCGTAGGTTCCAAAGTTAAACGAGAATTTATATATATAGGTATAACTTGGAAGCAAATTTATCAAAAAATTATTTTATCACGGTAGAAAGAAAATTTTTCGAAGCGTACTATAAAGTATAAAAATAATTTTTGCGTGAGAATTTGGAATTAATTTTAACTGAACAAGGAAAAAAACGAACAACTTGGTATTATAATAAACCCAAAAAAGGCACATCTGTCTTGAGTAAAGAGGAAATCCCTTCGGAACGAAATATACAATACCCGACTTATTCAAACTAATTTTCATTTCATATACCCCCGCGCATTTCTCGGTAAATTCTTTCGCAATTTCTTGCTGCAGTTAAATTAATATTGCAAATACTATATATGTGCGCTTATACTCCCTTACGGGAATAAAAGATCCCTATAACATGAAACTCGCGGAAAGAACAAAAAAACCAAAGAAAAAAAATAGAAGAAAACTTTATAGTGCCGTGAAATAATATTTCTGCAGTATATCGTATATATATGCTATAAAATCTGAACCTTGACCCGCGGAATACTGAATAATTTGGGCACTCGGTATGTAAAGATTTCTGTTTACTTTTTGAGAAAAAAAAAAAAAAAAAAAAAAACAATCTTCAACATCGCTTTGAATATACCTAAGTGCGCACTACCATAGCTTCTTCTTTCGCTAATAACTTCTTTCCTTTTTTTTTTCTTTTTTCTTTTTTTTTTTCTCCGTGTTCCCGAGGCGTCAAGTTCTTTTCAATATAAAAACCGCACAAACTCTTCCAACTACTTCACCACCACGATCTCACAGTGCAAAAATCACAAAAAGAGAGAAAACAAAATGAAAAAAAAAAAAAAAAAACTTAACCACACGCGTTTTATACGAGCTATTTTTAAAACTGGGCCCACACAGGACTAGCTCCGACGTTTTAAAATTTCATTTCATTCGTTTTTTTCAACCCAAAAAAAGGTCCCCAGGTGTCCTCCTGGAGGAGGAGATCTGGGCACCTTTCCTATTGTAAGTTATAAGTTATTGTATTGTGAATTATATAATTATGATGTCGGGGAGAACGTGGGGGGGAGGGGCCTTAATTTGTCGTTAACTAGTTGAGGAATCCGCCATTATAGCATGATGAATAATTAATTAACGGTTTGTTATCCGTGTATAAATATTCAGTTGCCTTTAATTAAACTTGGGACGAGGTTTATTAGATAAAGTCGTGTGATAGACGCGCCTCGCGGTTTCCGCCTATAATTCTGTGTGTTGTTTGTTACCCGTGATAATTTCTGGTGTGTATAATACGGGACTGGTTGTTCTTGTTTGAGTTCTTCTCGCGTTTATTGGTGGAGGATAGATTGGATGTGGGAAAATTTTAGTTATTCCGTCTGTGAGGTTTTATCTGGTGATTTATACACGCGTATATAAGGTATATATGCTACAGAAATTTGGTGCGACATCACGGATAGGACGGGGCCAAAGTGAAACGAAAATAAGGGAGGAATCGGGGGTGCAGAAACTAAGAATGAGAATAAAAGGAGAAAACATAACGAAAGACGGAAGAAGAGGGTCGTCGTCGTCGCCGCCGACGTTTCTGTTCCTCTGCGACGACGGAAAGTCACGAAAGAATAATACACTGGAAGGGATAATACCGTACTCGACATGATATACGGAGGAGCTACACAAGCAATTCTCTACACTGTTTATCACGCTTTCTCATTCCACATCGTATAACGCGAGAGACTTCGATGCTCTAAATTTACCCTCGTACCTTTTATGTGCGGCGCGTACTTTGTATATTTTGATTTTTATTGCGAAAGTCTAATTCTCGCACAACGACGAATATCCGTTACGAATTATTGTTCACAAATTGTGTGGGGGGGAAAAAAAAAGAATCTCCACGTCTGCAAAATCCGGGAGACAAAAATTTTGGAACCTCAGTATTTGCGTGAAATAAAATCTATATCTATGTTCGAATAACCGAATTGATCTATCCATCGAATTCTTCGAGTCATCGCAATTTTTTCGATTCTCGGAGTCGAAAAATTGGGATATATGTACCTATGTTAATGGGCTTTATTCCCAGCTCAATTAACTCGACGGATTTGAGTTCCTGAGGTAAAAATAAATATGAATACTTCAAAGTACTTCGAACAAAAAGATGCTGATATCTCACCTGGTCGGATGTATTTTTCGAAAAGATAGAAAAGCTAAAAAATCGAATTTCAACAAAACTTCTCTTCTCACCTGCCGCGCCTCATTTCGTTCGTTCTCAGGTCGAAGGGAAGTGAGTTGGGGGTGTGAAGTGTGTTCGCATTTTTTCCTCATCTCGTATAATGCACACGCATTTACGTATCTACTTCCAACTCCAGATACAGACAATTGTAGTTGTCTACCAGCCAGAAGAATATCGCGTATCATTTTGAGTTTCACGTATTTTGTCGCCTCGTTTACGGTGCGCTGAATATATGTATATGTATAGTAGGTATTGTACCCGTACATACATACGTATATTATACCGATATAGGTATACAGGTATATAACGTGGCTACGTGCTTTTCACGGCAAGTGTGTGTATAGAGTTCATCTTCTAGACGCCTTTTATTTTTCTCGCAGAGCCCTTGGAAGCTCGTTCGCCTGGGCGGAGCGCGTCATTGTTAGGCAAACCACCTGCTTTTCTCACTCGTGAGTGTTACGTAGGTATTGTAAATACACACGTATATATATACATATGTACGCGTGTACTTAAATTTAACAAAAAAGGAAAGAAGAATGAAAAAAAAAAAAAGCATATCGTGAGTAGAAGCTCACTAGAATTGTGGGTAGATTGGTCATTTTGTAAACTATAAACGCGGTCCATAAAAATAAAATTTGACGATGCTGTAAGATTGAGAAAATATTATTTCTCAAAACTTCATTTTCCGTGAGACCTGCAATTACACGAATTAAGAGAAGAGGAAGAGAAAAAAGCAGCTCGACGAAAAAAACTTTGCTTTTCTGCAGAAGGCATATCTAATTCAAAGAATAAAGGGGTAAGTAATCAGAAGAAAATTGAAAGCTGATCAAATAACTAATTTTCTCAGTCACTTCTGAATTAGGTACACAGCAAAGATTTGTTTTTTAAGAAAATCGCAGAAGCTCGAGAGTATTTTTTTCTGTTTTATTTTATTTTCTTTTTTTTCTCGGCAGAATGATGATATTTCTTTGTGTTTGCAAGTGAAGGGTTTTGTTATATTACGGGACAAAATGTGCCGAGGGTAAAAATTGCTGTAATGGAGCTTGCGGTATTTTTAAGGATGTGGATGTACAGGTATGCGTGTACGTTATGTACGTATGTAAAACTTTCGTAGAATTTCAAGTTCTGACAAGAAAGAGAGAGACGAGGTTATAAACGTTTTTGCAATCTTTACGCTCATCTGGTTCGCACTCATCTGCATGAGACGTATTCGACTAGCGCTGAGTTGAGTTTATGTTAGGTTGGTGGTAGATAATATTTCAAACATGTCAGGCACAGACCCAACCCAGACGAATTTTCTCTCTTCCAGTTCTCTTCAAAAAGCCAAAAGGTGTGTTCCTCCCTTACTATTTTCTCTCTCACCCCGCGCATAAGCAGCTTCCGAGAAACTTACTCGCTCAGTTGCTCCTTTCCAACACTATTTTACCACCCTACGTCTGTCCATCTTATTCCAACGGTGACTTTAGTTTTCCGTGTCCTTCCTTTCATTTGCTGAACCGTAAGCTCTGACGTTTTCTGCTTTTACTTCTGTTTTTATATTTCTTTCTTTTTTTTTTCTTTCTATTTCTCGCTCGTTTCCACGCCTCTATTCTGCCTCAACACACATCCGCTCCCTTATTCTTTCTCTGTCTTCAATTTTTTTTTTCTTTCTTTCTTTCTTTTTTCATTTTCATCCCTCTGTCGTCTGATGAGTATACCGCGGTAAACAAAAACAACTTTTGTAAGAAGACACAGAAGACTGTTTTGGTTTGGTTCCACTGCCATCACCTCGTCGTATTTCAATCCCATTTGAAAAACACCCTTTATATAAAGTTGCTCTTCCAGTTTTCGTCATTTTTACTTTTTTTTTCTTCTTTTTCATTCCTTTTCCCACCCTCATCATCCAACCAAAGTAGGCATTGTTCGTGTAATGACAAGGGATGATGATGATGATGACAAAAAAAAAAAAAAAAAACATGAATAGAAAATAAAATAAGAATAAAAAAGGCTCTGGAAAAGTGGGCTTATCAAAATAGCGATGGGGTGATAAAAAAAACATCATTTATGTTAGATCGAAAATTCAATTCCTGTTCTACGACGTGTTACATCTGATTTTTTTTTGCCCCCCCCCCCCTCCCCCCTCTCCCCCTCTCTCCCCTCACAGATGCAGTTGGACGAGGTATGACCTGGTATAAAAAAAAAAAGGAGAGCAAAATAAAAAAAACTTACAGCATCGAAAGCTCGTTTTTCACTAACCTCGAGCAATCTTTTGTGAAGTAAAATGAAAAAAAGAAAGAAAGAAAAAAAAAAAGAAAATGATGGATGCTCTTTGGTAGCCCGAGGAAAACTGGCGTATCATGTGTATGTATATATGTACGTCAACTATTTGGCTGGAATATGTATAACCTTTTCGAACTTTGCTACATAAACCTATGTAGCAACGTATACCTTTCGTAATGAATACTTATAGCTTTTCTCTTTCTGTGACAAAAGATAGGAAAAAAGAAGAAAAAAAAAAAAGAAAGAATCCCAGTTCCACTTTTGTTGCAGATTTGAGTTCAGACGGCGCAGCTCTAGTTGGTTGAGCTTTTTCCCCCTCTTGAAGCCAACTCGCTTGTTTGCCCGGCTTATAATTATGCCCTTGCGCTTTCGAGCTTAACTAAGGATTTTGAAACGACGCTAAAATACCAAATCGTATAACAACCTTATATACCTTACATTATATTATTCCAACCTACACACGTATTAACGCGAGTGGCGAACTTCAAGCGGGTAGATTTTAATTCGTTGCGATTTTTGAATGACGTGATAAAAAAAAAAGACATTTTTTTAATTAGCCTTTCTTTCGCCCATCTTATAAGCTACGAATTCCGTCGATCATCGGCACGGATTTCTGGGCAGCAAGGAATTTCGGGAAGCAATGTCATGCCCTCAGTTTCGCGATGGAGAATTTACCGACAAATCGCCGGGCATGAGGTCATTGAATTGCGTTAAATTGATTGCGCCAACTGATAATCATAATGTAAGAAAACCTGATGCAGCTGCAAAATTTTTCGCTGATTCAGACCAGCCATCAATTCACCGCCAAAGATCAGAGCGATCAGATATACGTATATTATTAGATCGGAAGCTAAGAACCGGGAGGCGCAGGTCATCGTACCGCCAAAAAGGGTGTATCCCTCAAAATTCAACGTGAAATCTCCGTCCCTCCAGTCGGAAGCTCGCGAAAAAAAAAGTTTCTTCTTCAGGACAGTGTTTTTTGTCGATCACTTTCATGCGTCGTAAATTCTGCTGAAGGGTCTTCGAGCTCTTCATCAAACTAATATGATTAGTTAAATCCGCGTCATATGGAACGATAATTATGTTAATCTCTATAATGGAAGGCAGTAATTTCAAAGCTCAGTGTAAATATCGCAGGCAGACATTTCACAGAAGAGAACTTTACGTATATATATAAAGCCAGTATATGTACATAGTAATAAGGTTCGTTCCATCTGCAGCACCCTTTCGTTATAAAGAGACGCGTTCACGAGTGGTAATTGGATAATTCAGTTGTTGTACCAAGCGCTTAATTAAACCCATTCAGGTACACACACACGAATGAATGAGGGATTCCGTGTCAACTAGACCAAATTCTTACGTGATTTATACCTACTTTCTTTTCTATCTTTTCAACTATTTATCTCTTTTCTTTACGCAAGCTTTCATTGAAATATATTTTCAAAGCTTGTATAACTTCAGAAAAGTTGGAAGAAAAAAAGCTTGCGGTTTAAGGCCTGTATAATAATCGTAGTAAAATTGATTTTGGGTTTCAATTATACGCAAGTGTAATTAAAACATAATTCTGCGGCGAACTTCGCGTCGTTCGGGAACACTGTACGTATACGTATACATATGTGTGCCTTATATACTACTCTATCCGTGGCCAACATCAGTGTCAAACTTTTCCCACGAATATTTCATTGCGGGGAACCCGACGAACATCGACCGTTTTATGGATTATAGAGCTTAAAATCGTGAATTTAGGGATCCGTAAAGGGCTAATCCCCAAAAATTTTTTCTTTGTTCTCTATCTGTGTCCGTTTCTCTTGCATTACATATCTACGTACATAATGTACGTAGCTATTTACACGTATGTGTCCATATTCTGTACATACCTATGTACGTGTACATTCGGAAAAGTTGTGTTATAGTTTATTCAGACCACGGGGGACACGGGGATTAAGATTAACGACGACGTTGTCGAGCCTCGATATCCTTCTCGAACGTACAAAACTTGCTGCACGTCTCGCGTGATACATCGTTAAGTGGATTAGATATCAAAAATTCAAACGGTTTTGTCTGGATGTTCCAACATCTGATGTCACTTTGCGTAATAATGTAGGAAATCACGTATGTGCATCGCGAATCCCATTACAACTGGGGTCAACTTTATCGTGAATAATTTAAGCAGAGATTTAACCAAGATTTAATCCTTTCCATAATCAAACGCGAAGTATTTTTGTCCACTCCGCTTTTCTTTTATCTTTCTTTACGACAAAAAACCTAATTTCTAAATTTCAAAACTCAACCCTGTACGACAGGTAAATAGGTCTATATCTTGGGCATTGCTTGATGCATTTTCGAACCGCCTTATGTACTACATATCCATCTATGCATATACGTTATGTACATATATAATATATGTATAACTTCGGTACATAGTAGTGACGATAATGCATATATAAACTCAAGAAATCACCATATTCCTCTTCCCAGTTGAATTTATACTTGGCGTCAGGGACCTGAGAGATTCTAGTGCACCATCACCATAGTACTGTGCAATCTGGGTCAGTTTGCACAGTTTTCATCTCCCTTTCCTAATCCCCCCCCATCTGGCACCTTCAAAAATTTTCTTTTTTCTTCTACCTTCCCTTCCCTTTTATTTCATTCCCTGTACGGGTATATAGATGTGTATATATGTATGAGCTCTCTCCGCGTCGTCGGTCACTGCACTTTACCCTGTCGTTCAAATGAACCGGATGACCCGAGTCCAGCAGCTTTCCAAAACTAACAGCTATATAGGTCGGGTTAGCATAGGTTAGTTATCTTAACGATTTCTCTTGTTACCATCCCCATCCCAAATCTCATCCCCTAAACTCCAGAGTCGACGAAAAGGTAAAAAAAAATTACTCACCGGTGATCTGCAGTCGGCAATTTGGGCATCATTGTAATCCACGTTGTATATCTATGTTAATGAGATTATTTTTTTTTAATTTTTTCAGAATGGGGATAGAAAGAAATATATTATAGTACATAAGTGGCATAAAAAGCTGTATTCCGATAACGCGATGAAAAAATGATGAAAGACAAAAAGAAAAGAAGAAAGAAAGAAAAAGAATGAAAATGAAAAGTAAAAATAGTATAGTAAAAGCGCGCCTAACACTTCTGAAAATTTCAAATTCTATTTCTCACACGGTACTGTCAGCCACGTCGCGTGCTTTAAATTCCCAGCTTAACTCCTGACGATAGCGTAAAGTGACATTTTTCACTGCATGAATTTCTGAATATTCCCCGTATAATATAAAAGCTCTCTATAGGAGTCCCGCCGTATGTACGCGGTGAGATTTTGCTGACTGACATGAAAGCAGCTGCTGCCTCGCGTATTTAGTTATTATTTTTATTTTATTTTTTTTTTTTTGCGATTTCTCGTCCGAAATAATAATTTTTCAACAAGCTAATTAATTTGTCGATTCTATTTTCTTGAAAATTTTCTTTTAACAGGTAGCAGGTATATTAATCGACGCGTCACGTGATTTTCAGCTCGCTCCTTCCGTACTTCCAGGATATACGTTGTAATTTCTGACGATGTATATTAACCTATATCGCCATGTATTACATATTCATATGTATATTGCTTTATGTATGTACATAAGTGTTGGTATTTATGCGTACATATGTACTATAGGTAAATACCGTCGACCGAAATGTCAAGTTACACCGCAAGATTCTCGTCATGCTTGGCACATAAATACATAGAATTTACACTGTGTGGTGGTTTCCGAATCTTATGTTACATGACGTGTATATGCACCTGCTTCTATATACACTTATGTATCTATGTACGTATAATATAGCCGTGAAATCCGAACACGTGCATGTTCAAAACTTACGTGTGTATGCGCGTACCCACAGTCGTGCAGGAATTCCATAACCGTATATATCTGCAGCCTTATACATATATTACACGGAGTATATCACACGTGTATTTATTTATGACGTATATAGTCGGTTTGATTCGCAGCTCAATTCAGGAACCGGCATAAGTAGTTTCTCTACCTCAAAGGCAGCAGCGGCAGACTGAAGCTCGAACGATGAATTTTAGTCTCGGCTTACTACACGAGATATTTCCTCTTCCCCTTCGTATTATGTACGTAATTCTATGCGTACGGTTACAAATATACAAGCATATACAATATACGGAAACTTCGTATCCACCAATGTCAAATAAATACGTATAACCCACGTATAACACACATAGTTCGGAGTAAATAAATACGTATACACCGTACTCGGTAATGCAAAATTAATTACCGTACGCATTGTGCTTTAGGGTTATACCCGTATCAACCTTTTGAATAATATCATTATAATGTGACGAATTGTTAACATTTTTTTTTTCTTTGTCTTTTACAATATTTCATGAAATTTTCAAAAGTGTCAAACGTTTTTTTTTCTGTTTTATATAAAAATCGTACTTTAATTATTATACACATCATGTTTAAAAAATTTCACGATCAGCTATGAAAAAGAATTGAAAAAAATAAGTCGGACCAAAAAAATTGATCATCCGATGAAAAATTTTCATTTTATCAATCTGAGAATATTTTATCGCATAAAACTTTTCTCATCTGTTCGAGTGAAACTGAAGAAAATGAAGTTATTCTCTTTCAATTGAAAAAAGAAAAAAAACCAATTCAAAAATCAGCAGTTCGTTCATTTTTTCATTTCATTTCTTTAAGTTTCTTTTATTCAACACCCAAGTCCTGTACGATAGGTAATCGCCACTTGACAAAAACATGTCATTTGTCAGGTACGATTTTTGCCGAGGGTGTTACACGTATTGGTTAGCAGTCGCCACTCGATTCAAGTTTACCTTTGATCCCTCGTACTTAGCGTAATAATAAGTGTCAGAAATACAAAAAGAAGGAAAATCTCTGCCCTTCCTTTATTATTATTAGTTCATTTTCTTCTTTCCCTTTTTTTTTTTCTTTCTTTCTCTCTTTTCATATTTAGTTTCGAGGCCTACGAAGTGGCTTTGCGATGCTAAAATGTCAACTGGATCTTTACCAAAGTTCGAGTAGGAGCTCGTGCCCCGGGCTACCCTCATACGTATCTATAATAATTTATATTACTGACGTCTTTTTTTTCCTGACAAACAAACAAGAAAAAAAAAAACCACGTTGTAAAGGTTTTAAATGAGGAGGATTAAGAGAAAAAAAGGAGTATTTCACACGCTTACACGTCCCTATTATACGTCCAAGCGGAAGTACTGC
This sequence comes from Athalia cordata, assembly GCA_963932425.1. Classification (NCBI taxonomy): domain Eukaryota; kingdom Metazoa; phylum Arthropoda; class Insecta; order Hymenoptera; family Athaliidae; genus Athalia; species Athalia cordata. The sequence goes on from OZ010627.1 coordinate 9,034,623, forward strand.
ACATACCTTTATATTTTTGCGTACCTATGTGTTCCTTTAAAAAACCTTACCTATAACCTGCGTTAACATCCGCCGGCTACAACATCGCTGGATGACGAGGAGGACTGTGACGAAGAGACGGGTGAAAAAAAGAAATAATCTCAACACGACGATTTACAAAAGAGAAATAAATACAAAAAATAAAATTAGAAGAAAAAAAAGAAAAAGAAAAGAAAATTGGAGAAAGAGAGGATGATGACGGCGATGAGGATGAGGATGAGGATGAGGAAGAGGAAATAAAGAAAGAAAAAAAGAAAAGAGGTAGTGAAGGTGGAAGTAGACTATTCACACATCGCCTCAGGGGGTAAGATGCAGATTAGACACGACTGTCGGCGAATGTCGGATGGACTCTCGGCCTTGCGATTTTTTTCTCTCTCTCTCTCTCTCTCTCTCTCTTACTTTATTCAGCGAGCAGCTGCCCGAACCGCGCTCTATACTATCTGCTACTTTTGCCTTTGCTTTTGCTTCTTCTTGTCTTTCTACTCGCTCTCTCTCTGTCGTCGAGAACAACCTAGAAGGGTATCTGCTTTTTTTTTTTTCCATTTTTTCATTTTTTCTTTTTTTTCACGCTACGTATGTATCAGCGTTGTAGGAAATGCTTAGCCAGCTAATTACCTGCCTCATTATTTCCCGTCATGCCTCAGAGTTCCTCCGTATATAGCTGTATAGGTCTACATCTATATACCGAATACATAACCACAGTTTTCAGCGCATACTATCCTCTGTACGATGTACACTGTACAACGAACTTCACACATCTCACAGATAATATTCGGATCGAACACCCTTTCGGAAGAAGTGAAGAAAAAAATGAAGTCGAAATAACAAAGAAGTGTTTTAACGTCGTTCACATTCTATCCTGTGCCTACAATTTTGAAGAAGAAAATTTTTCTCCACTCCACCCACCCAACGTATTCTACCTAAACGTACTCAACCACATGTACTTCCGTTAAAAATTTTCTATCATCATTACGATAGTCATATGAGGTACTAAGAAACATATATGGAACGTATGCGACAATGATCACTGCAACATTAGGCTGGAAACAAAAAGAAAACTTGGCTTTCTTGTATGGTAAAAACGTACGGAGCAAAAATCTACGACTGTCCCTCGAGTGAGAACTTCTTGGGGGAAAAAAAAGAGAAAAACCTATTTCTTTCTAAACTCGTTCAGTTTTGATACGGGCAACACCGAACGGGGTCGTTCGATGAAATGAAATCACCTGCAGAAGAAACGCCGACCTGCAGAAAAAAAAAAAAAATTAAAAAAGAAATGATAATCGGTATAATATAAGAAAAAATTCTACGCAGTGGTTTTGATGTGAAAACTTGCGTGTTCTGGCGATGGTGTATTTTTTATATATACATATATAAGGTAAAAATTCTGTAGGGTTACAACGACGAGGGTAGCTGCCCGTGAAATGACGCCATAAACAACGAGAGGTGAAAGGGGTGTTCGTTTTCTTTTCTTTGTCTTTTTTTCACCCTCTCTCTATTTTTTTATTATTATTACTACGATGGTTTTTTTTTTTTTTTATACGTTTTCGGAAGACGAGAACGACGCGTAATTTTTATATCGTTTTTTTTTTTCTCTTTTCTTCTTACTCTCTCCTTTTTTTACGTGTAATTTTCAAGTGGATGGTATAAAAACTGCAGAGAAACGCGAAAGCGAGTGAACTAGGCACGATTTTCTACCCTAGAGCTAGATAAGTTTAAAAATTTCCGTGGTCCGTTGATCCCCGGGTTTTAAATGAAGGATAGAAAGATGAAAAAAAAAAAAACGTAAAAAACGAATGAAAAAGTAAAAATGGAAATGAATTCTATTACTTTTTATAACGGACTATATATGGTCTACTATGTATAGTAGGTATACGCGAATTGGTAAGCCTGTTAGATACCCTGAAAAGAAAAGAAAAAATAAATGAATAAAACCACCCTTCATACTAATATACATGTATATACTATGGGAAACACCAAGGGCTCAGAGGATTTTTACGATGGATATATTTTTCCATCGATTTCATATGTATAAACTATAGATATATATTGATTCAAGCCTGACTGACAAACTGTCATTTTTTACTACAGTCGTAAATAACTCCCCCTCGAACGGGATATACATTTATATCAATTACAGTTTTTTCCCCATGATTTTTTTTCTTTTTTGTTGTTCATTTTTCGAAATTTTCAAAGTAAAAACGTGTCTCGTGAACGCGGCCTGAAAAAAGAATTGTAATTTTTTTCTATTTTCACTTTTAATTACGAAGATTCAATTTTCTCAAGGAGGTGGCGAGAGTTTCACATTTTTCTCCACATATGTTTTAAAGTCGAGTTAATTTTAATGTTATTTGACACAAAACCGAAAACCCACGTTCAAAATTTTTATTTTTAAAATATTGATAGTAACACTTGGGAGATTTTTTTTTTCTGACTATAAATGTGCAGTAAAAATTTTCGTTCACTTTACGTTGGTGCAGTTTAAAACTGGATTCGAAACCCGTATACCTGATATACATATATATATGTACCGAACCTTTTTGCAGGGTTTAATCTATTATTGTAAATAATAAATGGAGTCGTGTGTCCCGTTTCGAGGGTCGTGTATTCCCAACTGCGAAGCTTTTAACCGAAAACAAGCTTTACTGCGCCTTCAGGGGCTAAAAGATGGGCAACAGTTAACCGATTCGATGAAAAACGAAAGAAAAAGAAGAATCGAGAGGCCAAAAAAGAAAAAAATAAAGTCGGAAACAAAGGAGAAGAGATTAAATGACTCTTATATATTCTATCTTATTCGTTCCATCCAAAGAAATCGATACGCAAAAGTATTATATATAACCCGGATTACGACCCCATGCATTACTTACAATTAGCCAACCCTTTAGGTTATTAAACCGGTGGGCATATAAAGTAACGAATATGAATATATGAAGTGTACAAAAATCTACATAGAAAGAAAGAAAAAAAAAATCAGAAAAAACGGAAGGAAGGAAGGAAGAACCTTTATCTCGAGTTTTCTCCTTAAAGCATCCACTAATAGTCTTACTTTCAGACGTCAAAACTTTTCTCTTAAGAATTGCGCGAAACTGTTGCTTTAGCTTTTTCCCGTCCGCGTCGGTGAAAATGAAAGTTGTGCATAAAGTCAGTCGCTCGTCGTCAAAAATTTTTCAAACCACTTTCAATTTTAAAATCAAGAAAAACTAAAAAAACATCGTCTTTTTCAAAATCAGCAACGAAATAAATTTGTAAATCGTTCGTCGACTTTCGTGGTCATCGACGAATATTTTTTTTCTCCTGCACATTTCAAGGACGTCAAATCTGCGAAAGGGGACGAAAAAGTTTGCCGAAAAAAAAAAATGAATAAAAATGGATGAAAAAAGTACAAAATAAAGTAAAATCAAATAAATTGTCACGAGTGCCCTTTTCGAGTCCTCATTTTCGCTCATTTTATGGCCGTAGCATTTTTAACCCGATGTGCCAAGGAAGAAAATAAGAAACAAAAAAAATAAATAAAATGAGTAGAAAATTTGAAAAAAAAAGAAAAGAAAAGAAAACGCTCCACGCACACAATACGCTCGCTCGGGTTGGTGAAAAGTTTTTTTTGTCGGCCCTTACAAAACTGGGTAGTACGCCTGTTACTGATTGGGTTTACAGCCGTGTAATGGATTGATTGAGTTAGGAAACAAAATTGTGAAAATTGAAAAGTTCTTCTGGAAAATACAAATTTTCCAACCCCGCCATAATAATAATAATAATAATAAAATGAAGCGGGGACGACGCAGGAGCGGGTTATAGTACCTCGATTTTTGTTTCTGTTTTTTTTTTATCTTTCTTCTCCAAACAAAACTATTATAATGTACAGAATAGGGAAAAGAAAATTCTTAGACTCGTTCGCAAAATATATATGTACTTATAGTTATACTGCACGGTGATTGCACACGCTATGGAAGGACTTTTTGTTCCTTGATTCCCCGCGAAGGGGCGAGGGGGGGAGAAAAAGGAAGGAAAAGCTTTCGAAAAATCTAAAGAGAAATAGAAATTGCATTCCCATTACAACAAAATAGGGGCGGAGAGTTTTCAACTTTGTACCTACGTTGCAATAACTGCAACTGCAACGGCAACTGTTGTACTGAAATTCTGATTTATTTTTTAGTCGTTTCTCCAATGAAATAAAAATTGAAGAAAACTAGGAAGAACAAAAAGAAAAAGGGGAAAATCTGACGAGATTTGCGGTGTGGGTATATTTATGAGTATTCGAAAAATCATCATTTCGGCTGTGACACACCTCGTTTCATATCCGATGACCTCATTCTTACCGTATGAAAAAATCTAATGGTTCAAAGTTCTGATGAAAAATAACTTTGATATAATTGGCGCGTAAGTATTAATTACCTCCTTGAGATATAGCGTTATACGCGCAGTTATGTACAGTTGGATTTAAACACGTTATCCGTCGTAGTAATTGGATTGATAAAAATAATCCGATATCCGATAGGCTTATGGATTTATCTCACCCTTATATTACAATCACCCAGTTTCTACTTTCGCGAAATTTATAATACCCGAAGTTTCTTACCTTTTTTTATTTTATTTAAAAAAGACAAAAAATGATAAAAAGAATAACCCTCCAGATCGGACGTATCACGATCTTTGCAGGATTACATTTCCGCAATTCACTTTTATACGTGGTTTCCCATAAACCGAGTGTATGGGTATGGGAACTAGGTTGGTTTGAAAAAAAAAAAAAAAAAAAACCTACACGGGTTAGTGTGAGTTTTTAATTTTTTTTTTTTTTTTTTTTATCAAAGTACTGATCCGGCTGGTAAGTAGTTTTAAAGTAACGTCTTCCTGGAGAGAAACGAATTCCGAAGGAGTTTTTATTCCGGAATCCTTTTACACGTATATAAGAGTCGGACTTGGAACACCTATTACGGTCCATTCCAAGAATAGTTTTACCTCGTCGACTTGACTGATTGTCCGGACTAAAAGAAGTCCTTTGTTTTTGTCTATTTTTTTTTCTTTTTCTTCCTTGGTTTTTCATAGAGAAAAAAAAAGAAAGAAAACCTTCTTCTCATTTCTTCTTCACCCGCATTCTTTTCATTCCCATAGTACGTACCTACGACAAGTGGGTTGTTTAATATACATTATATTTTTGCCACGTACATACCTATAGATATACCTATTTTATTATTGGAAAAGTGAGAAAATAAAATTTTCATCGCGACGTATAAATATTTTTATTTTTTTTTCGAAATAAAATAAGAGTGTGGATTAGTAACACCCTAGTGCTGCTGCAGGTCGTCGATACCTAACGATTTTAATTGCATTATTTTGAGCGAGAAGAAGAAATTGGGACGGGGGAGTTCGTTATCCGAGGATTGAGAATTTTTTAGGTTCTTTTTTTTTTTTTTTTTTTTTTTAATCCCGTCCCGAGTAGATTTTATCCGCAGAAAGAAGTGAACGCGACCTTTTTCGTTTTTTCTTCTTTTTTTTTTCTGTAACAAACTGTGATGAGGATTATTGCAATTATATTTATAAAAAAAAAATTACAAGAGCGGACCGTTATAAGTGGATGTGATCTTACCGAAATATCGATAATAAATAATCCCAACGGTGCAGGGATATTTGAGGTATCTAACCTATATTTTTCTCTCAACTTTAATATCGAAAACATCACCAGCTTCCACACTTTTTATAAGCACCTATACAGCTCCCGACCGAAGAAGCGAGGAAAATATCCCGCCGATTTTCTGCCGTCAAACTTCTATAGTTTTATCTCTTTCGAGTACCTATGAGATTTAAACCCAGATGTTTTTTAAACTTATATAGGTAATGTGAACGATTATCGACGTACTTTAGAGACAATATTATTTATTACTTGACTAAAGTTTTCGCACCCCCGAGGATCGGAACTATTCGCCACTTGGAGACCAACGAGAATAGAAAGAAGAAGAAAAAAGAAATTAGATAGCATTGAGAAACCAGGATTTACGAATTTATCAAATTTAAACTTTGTCGCAAAGGTGAAGATATGTCACGTCTGCAATCTTCGAGTTTATGTCAATTAAAATTTCTAATGAAATAATTCACCTGAAAAAAAAAAGAAAAAAAAAGAAAAGGAGCTGAGAACAAAATAGAACCAAAGCAGGAAGTTAAAAATCTTCTCGATGAATACCTAATGCATGAAATGAAATTACATACAGTAAGAGTTTGTATGCAAGTGACGGGGATATTAAGAAAAGAGTTTCTCAAGTTTAGTGGGTGGTGGTGGTTATTCCCTATCGGATCTTTTGAGCTATATAGCGATTTCTGGGAAATTGGAAAAGTTGTTTCTTGCTTATCTAGACAGCTAGCATCTAAAGAAACGAAAAGTTCACGCGGGTATTCCTTTAACACTTCTGGGATTTGGGGTTTCTGGTGTCCCACCATCCTAGAGCGAACAGTGTCCGAACAGACGAAAAAAAAAAAAAAAAAATCAAAGCAAAAAAAATCTGCCTGAAACTGGTCGACTAATTCTGGACTTCTGTATAAGGAATGGAAATATACATATATATATATCCCCATATATTGGAAACTGCATGAATAGCGAAAGAAAAAAAGAGAAAGAAGAAATAAAGAAAAGAACGATTTCGCGATCTCCTCGATTATTTGACCGATGGTTCGAGATAAGTTTAGTTAACTGGAAAATTCTGTTTCACGTTTCAACAGTCACCGATCAAATCCACTTCAATCCCTCTCCCTCATCCCCTTCCCCCCTTTCGCCCGTCAATTTAAACTCTTCAACGCCCCAAGACATCCCGCCATTTTGAAGAGAGTGCTTTTACCCCGAGTTTTTTATCGCGTCACATTTTCAAAAAATAATATCATACGTCTGGTAGGTGGACTACTTTTCTGTTTTTCAAAATTAAAGTAAGAGAAACAAAAGATGAGAAAATAACAAACAAAAACCAAAAATCAAAAAGTAGAAGAATGTATTGTGTACATGGGAAAAAGTTTACTGCTTCACTTTTTCACCGTATGTTCTTCAATTTTTCTCCAGTTCCATTATTGTATGTATTTTAGTACATGCCTACGTATATACCTATATGTAAGTAGGTATCTAGGTATTACCTACGGCGTCTGACAGCTCCGCAATTTTTCTATATAATACCCGGTTCTGGAAAAGCGCGAACAGACCGAACGAAACTCTAAACCAAAGGAAAAGCAAACCTAGGTAGACGTTTCTTTGCGGTACCATATAAGTACATACCAGATACCCGTCGTGAAATACGTTCTTGAACTAGTGGCTTTTACAGATACCTACAACACGTTATCACTTGCGAACAGTACGGCGGAAGGACCCCATTTACAGGAAATTTGATGTTGTTACATATCGCGTTAGGTCACGAGGGGTTTTACTACCGAGTGAGAAAAACTTTCACGTTCTACACACGTCGCGGGGGGGGGGGGGGGGGGTCAACAGAAATCGATTCATTTATCACTATATGGTTTTTTTGTCTCACGCAATTAATCGATAGTTAATTTTTCCTTCGAATTTGAATTAGATATTAATTTATTTATCTGCTCCTTTGTTTTTTTCTGTTTCAGGCACAACCCATGGATTGAATTGTTTCATATGTGGTCAATACAACGACGGTGTTGGCAGCATAACACCTTGCATAAATTACACAGTTCAAATGCATCTGAACGAATGTCCGTCGACGTCATCGTGGTGCATCGTAAGTAAAAAATAACGTACCTATAATAAAAATGATTTTCTGTTTTCTATCGTTTTTCATCTTCCTCTCTTCCTGTTTTTCAAACACATGCAGGGTGAAATCTACGCCCTTTCTACATTCCCTCTCGCGCCTCTCCGATCGATCGAACTCTGGAAATACTCGAGGTGCATCGCACGCGATGCTTCCTGGCGATAAGAGTACCTACCTACCCCCGACAATATCATGTTTGTGATACGTTTGAATCGACGCCAAGGATGCTTTGACACCGTTCCAGATGTGCGACGGAACAAACGCGACGAACGCTTCGGTATTATACGCGGGGATTTTATATTAATGTTAAAAAAAGATTCAAAATTCAACGGAGAAAAAAAATCCTAGCATATCACCGACCGATCCGGTAAATTATCCTCATCATCGATTATTATCAAATTATTTATCGTCTCTTTTTTTTTTCTTCGACTTTCCAGCGATTTGTAGAAAAAAAAATTAAAAAAAAAGTCGCGAATCGGTTTTTTTTCCTTTCTTCATTCTTGTCTTTTTCTTTCGGGCAAGTTTCACGAAAATGCAATTCGTGTGTTATACCCAGCTGTGTTGTTTTAACCCGCCGTCAACTCGATTTGCATAATAAAAAATTCAACATAATTTTGTATGTAGGTATACCGAAAAGAATGTACATAGTAAATATATTTCTCGAAGCCGCAACCCCTGTTTTACCGTTATACACAGTTAGGGTTTTAGGTAAAGGGTCGCGTTTTTGTTGCCGTTGTTATCGTTATTATTAATATTGTTATCCTTTGGGAAATATCAATTCTCTTCGTACCACATGCGGTATACATAATTGAAAATCGTGCCGGTTGTTTTTTTTTTTTTTCTTTTTTTCTGATTTTGTTCTTCGCGATTAATAAATACGTAGTATAACGTACAAGTTTCATTGAAATCCAAAAAAAGGGGAAAAAGCTAGAGAAGAAAATTGAAGAAAAAAAGAAAAAAATTAGGTGAAAAACTACGCCCCTCAAGAAACGTGAAATTTGATGAAAGAATGAAAAAAATTAAATTACACTTTTATTACAAATCGCTTATGTAATGCAAATGAGAATAAGATTAGAAAATAGGTGGATGGGAGGGGGAAGGGGGAAGGGGGGCGGCCACGTATTTCGTAACCATTGAATAGTCGGATGACGCGATATATCTACGATAGCGATTTCATACTCAGCTCATACCAATCTGCATAGAAATTGAACAACGACGACGTGTTGGCAGCCATTCCCTTCTGCCGTTCGCTTTTCCTCCTCGTATGCCGCGAGACGCGTTTATGGTATGAAAACTTAATATTTTCCTCCACTCGGAAGGTATAAGGAGTTGCCCGCGTTAAAATTCGATGTGGCTTGAAAAACAAAGGAAGAGAATGAAAATGAAAATGAAAATGAAAACGATTTCGTCAAATTTACTTTTCTCCCTGCATGCTTTTTTGGCTTCCGCGCTCTATCGCGTGAAGAGTCGCGATCATGAAGTATAGGTACGGTGGTAAATTGAGGCGGGAATGAAGATTTGAAAGATTTTGCAAAATCGTGAGAAGATTTGTTGGTGCGAAAGAATATAATTCATAATATCAAACGATGGCTCGAAGTATTCGTGGAAGGAACAGATCAGATCATATTACATATTAAATTCGCGTTTTTGTTTTTGAAACAAAAGAAGAGAGAAGAAAATGAACGTTGTAGAAGCAGGATAAGAAAGAAAACAAAAAAACAGGAACGTAAGAAAAAACTTTGAATTCGAGTAATAACCTAGACGTTGGTTAATATCTTCCCTACTTTTAAAGCCGCTTGAAATTCGTTCCGCGTTTCCGCCGCGACGTCGCTTGACAAGATCGAATAGAGAATATAAGAACGACGTGCAGGGGTCGGGATGGGCTTTAAACGAAAAAAATAAAGAAGCGGAAAAAATATTTTCTCACTCTCCTTTTTCTTCTTTCATTAATATCTTTCCAAAATTAAGCGGAGTATACGAATTTTTCAAATCTGATATACGTCGCGTTCTTTTTGTTTATTTATTTATTTATTTATTTATCTATATTTTTTTCCTTATCTCGTCCGTTAAATTTTCCGCCGTAACAAAAAAGCTCAGAATTGTAAGTATGGGTGTAAAGGTATTTCCTGGATATTGTCGTACGCCTTGTGACCGAGGGTAAACGATGACAATAAAAAGCTATTTTCGCGAAAATGCTTTCTTCTTTCTTCGCGTGTTCGTGCGTTGCATCAACGTTGAAATGGGTATATAAGGTAGACGCACATACCTACATACCCGGGCTACTGATAGTAATTCTCATGCTGTACGTTTTTTCGCTTCATTCACGTTGCCGACGATATCGGTAAGAACGAAGGAGGCTCAAGTTTACTAAACAGCATCAGACATTCCGACGAAGTCTGGCTTGCATTTAAATTCGACTAAAAACGGGATGCAAATCCTACAAACTATCGAACGCTCTACGGGAAAACTCACCGGAGCATGTAGCCAGATTTTTTTTCTTCCAAAAGACTACAGAAACTAAAAATCGTAACAACAAATTACAAAAATCATTTACGTTCGAATACACCTTTCAAAAAAACTTTGTGCAGATTTTACTAAAAACCTAGGAAAGTAATCGACGATAATTTTAGTTCGTCAATCGAAATCTAATAGAATGAGCATGCCGAACCGAAGCTCCTCTCGATTTCGGAGTTTGAAAAAACTCACCCTGTACAGAGAGAACGATTTTATCTCGAATTAAAAGAATCCGAGGAAAAAAAAAGAAAAAGAAAAAAGAAAAAGAAGAACGGAATCTTGATAAACGTAGTATGTATGAAAGAAAGAAAAGGGACAAAAAGAAACTAGGAAGGGGTTGAGATCAGATGTAACGGAAATATAATCGAGAGACACGAGAGCGCACGGTTTGAGTCCTCTCGGTATGATGCCACCGACAAGAAACCACTCTGGGTTCTTATAGCGTTTTGGGTGGGGGGGGTTGGGATCGGGTAGTATAAGTCGACAGACAGACATTTCGCGATGTTACGAAGAGAGATAGAAACAGAGAAATTTCAGAGCTGTCTTGGCGCTATAAATCTATCTGTTATAGTAGTTATACTGACGCATAGTATCGCCGGCACACTGAAGACTTCCTTTGTCAAGCGAACCAAGACGGTTATTGATGTTATCGTAAGCCGAGGGCTACGTCAACTCCCAACTTTGCACAGGGTCTCTCGTGATTCTACTGTAGTATATCCCTTAGCTAGCTGTTAGACGCTGTGAAAGCACCACAGCTTTCAACGTCTCACATCGCTAACAAACACACCCCTCATCCTCCTTTCTTCTTACTCTCCACCTACCCACCCCAGAAAAAGGATTCTGCCAATTCTTCCTTTATAAGGTTGTTTCCAGGCTCGAATCAACTTGATCAGGAAAAAAAAGAAAAAGAATCATCGGACATCTTTAGTAGTTATTATCAAGGTTATCATTTTTGTAACTTTCGTAACTTTAGTATTCTCTTTTTTTCTTCTTCTTTTGATTCAAACGAGATAAAAATGAGATAAATATATGTCTGGCTATGTGTTTATAAAAACAACATGTGTTGGGTGGAAAATGTAATGTATGGCGTCATCAACGGTGCATGTTGAAACTGCAACGCGGTGCAACGCGGCTGCTGGTCGGTTAGGAAATAGTGTGAATCGCGGATTTACCTAGTTTCCAAAGTTTATAAAACGTGTTACACCTAGTTTGCGAAGCTCATACGTCGTTCTATGAATATACATGCATACACTGTGCTCATCGAATACACCTGCACCATGGGGAACTCCATATTCGCGCACCTAGTTTCCTAAACAAATAACACATTCTCTCGAAATTGCTACTGAATTCGGCATCGAACATCAAAATTGAAAGCAACTTCTATATACGTATACGTGATGTACGATATCATGTAACACACATACACAACTAAACAATATACTAGTTTCAAAACGATTAAATATTCAGAAAACAATTTCAACGACGTTCAAATATAATTTTTTTTTTGTCAAAAATCGAAAATTAAATAAAACTTTTCTCGGACCCAATTTCATTTTTGAATATTTTCCTGCTTCATTCTTCTTTCAATTTTTGTCGGATTAATTTATCAATCATCCGTCGATCGCCCCCTGAAGGTGGTCCATTTTTTTTTTTTTGTCAAACGCGGTAAAAATTAAATGAAAAATCTTACCGCTGCTCGTGGAGCGTGGAAAAAAAAAATACGGATCTCACGTTGGAATAAGAAAAAGCAAAAAAATTGGACGATAATAAGAGAAACGAAAAATGGAAGGAGAAAAAAAAAAATTTATCGATAAAGTGGATCGACGGTGTGAGAAAGATTTTTATATACATGTAGCCGTCTTTTCTCTCACCCTTACTACCGTTATTTTACAGAACCTACTGGTAGATGACAACAGTTCTGAACTTGTTCCAGAAGTTAGTTTTATAGAGATCTCACTTCCGCGACAGTGGGCAGAGATTGAGAGTTGATTGTATTCCGGGAGGCTTTTACGCCAGAGAAAATGTTGACCCGAAAAGGATCGATGAGTCGGTAAAAGATCATCTCGTCGACGTTCTTACAGTAAGTAGGCGTATAGTTTGCAAGTTCACGGAACATATAACAGCTAAAACTTGAAAAAAGATATAGAATAAATTCGGTCATCTTCAAGGTTAAAAAAAAAAATAAAAAATAAAAAATACTTCATGTGACTGAGAGCACTCGTTTTCTTTCTTTCTTTTTTTATCGTCCCTGAGCATGCTTGAGATCGTTCGATCAACCCCATCGAAGATTTATGATAATAGGAACTTGATGGAAAAAAAAAAAATAGAAAAAAGAAAAAAAAAACAATAATAATAATTGTATTCCGCACTATACATCGATCTTGTGGTGGAGAACAATTTTACGTGTAGAAAACTCCTTAATGAAATTTTTTTTTTTTTTTTTAGCAGTTCGTTCGTCGTGCGATATTTAAGTATGTATAGAATATCTACAGCAGAATTTCTTCCGACCTCTATTTGCAGGCACGATAATGAGCGGGAAGGTCTTAAGCAACAAAAATGAAAAAAAAAAAAACTATGGCAAGAATATATTTAGAAATTTATAAAAAAAACTTTGGTTACGAAATTATAGCTTCTTATATCGACATCCAATTGTATAATTTTACATGTAACGTAAATTTGCGGTTAGAGCGGGCAAACCATATTTGGAAGACCTTATAGAGAAATGTATTTCGGATAGCTACCACTTTAGCCTTCGGCACCAGCAGGTATAACAGTTACACCATCTATAGATCCTGCGGTTACTGACTCGATCTTATTTACAAGGGTACTTGTGTATCTAGGAACCAGATGCGCCTTACCTACTAACCTATACCATCACAAACTACCGCAGCCAATTTACCCGACAATTTACACCCAAAAATACGACCCCATATACACCCAAACCACCGATGAGGTTACCTACCCTATAGATTATGGAAAGCTTGGCGCTCGTTGGGGCGGCTGAAAATTACTTGAAAAAACATATACGAAATTCAAATGTCATATTTCAAAAGGACATTGGCAATTTTTCCCCCTTCTTCTCAATTCCGACGTTTTGAACTTCAAGATGTCTAACTGTCCACATGTGTTATAAAAAAATGATCGACAATCGGCCTAAAAACCTCACCGGCGAGTCATTAGATTTAAAAAAAAAAAAAAAATGGGGGTTAATTTGGAAGAAGAAAAGGAATAATTTCTTCTCGTTGGAGATTGGGAATTCGAAGACATTTTTCCGGTTTCAATTACTTTTGGATTGTAAAACAGTAAAAAAAAAACAGAAAAGAAAAGAAAATTGAATAACAAGGGCAAAAGAAAAAAAAAGGATCAAGAAATTCGAAGAAGGTTTTCGGTGAATCGGAAGCTTCAACTAGGTGAACGTATTATAGCTATACGAAATGAAACTTTTGAGGATAAGTATAAGCCGTTTGAATGCTGAAGACGTTTTTTGAATAGTACCTATGTATATAGGACGGATGCTTTTCTGCACAGTCGTATAATGGTGGGTCCTAGACTATCTGCTTTTGGTGCACGGATGGTTATAGCTGTACATACACCGATGTATAGCAATTTCAATGCAGATCGACGGCGTTGGTCGTTTCATTAGAGGGAAAAGCTCCGTTACGTTGTACGCGAATGAAATGCAATATACATATACAAAGTATATAACATGTTCTCCTGGCACAGCACCTTTCCAATAATATATACACCCATACTTATATACCCATAATACATACATGATACGTTTCATGCCCATATACATAACGAAAAAAAACAAGAAAAAAAATGAAAAAAAAAAAAAAAATACCCACCCCTCCATTTTTCCCCATCTACTCGAATATGCTTATGCCAATATCGTGCATCCCCATCCGTGGTGGGTACCTACCTACGTACCTACGTACGTTTCCGATCCAATAAATTGGAAAGCCGATAACTCACGCCGATAGGGATATCGTCCTGGTCGTATGGATGCTACCGCGAAAGTACCGCTATATGGATATGTGAAGGGTTCATATAACAGCCCCGCCATTTATTTATTTATTTACATATGTATAATACATATATATATATATTTATTTACCGGTGTATTTATACGTTAGTAAAAAAAAAATAAAAATAAAAGTTCAATTCCTAAGGTGATACAGCAAATAGACCACTCTAAAAATTGAAATGCCTTCCATTTCACGAGTGATGGTTCGAAGACGTTTGAAAAATAGATCCTGATGGTTTTTTATGAAAAAGAAGACAGAAGGTGTCCCATCTCTAGAAGAGTCCCTCGGGAGTTTACTGCGCGATCACATGTGAATTGAGGTTGAGTTTTTCTTGGTATAAAAAAGGAAAAAGAAAAGGAATAAGAGGGAGAAGAAAATTTATGAAATTCTATTCTTACGGTTAATCTGAACGTTTAGATCTGCCCGTACTCGAGCCACCTTCTCTATCCTAAACTGTAACAATATGCGGTGGGTATATCGGTTGGTTTTGGTTCATATTTAAATTTTTTTTTATCTACTACGATTCTTCAACGGAGTCGAAAAAGCTCCTTCTTCCTTCTCGGACGCGAGCGTCCTGTTAGACACTATGAAGAATGCGAATCGGGACAAAAGACGACCTTATAACCAAAGGTCCGGAGAACATCGACGCTATATATACAAGTATAAGAGGATTCCAAGAGGTCATGATAGTGCGGAGATAGAAAAAAGAAAAAGGAGAAGAAGAAAAGAAGAAGAAAAAAACTACTGGAATATTATATATCTTTTGGGAACACTCAAGATCAACCCCGAAGATGACTGAAACTCTTCTATAGACCTGACGTTCTGTGCTTTTCGACATTCTCATGGAAGATTCAATTTTTTACAAGCTTTATTTCACCGCGTTAAGATTCTATCGATGTAACGATATATTTTCTCGTGTCTCTGTAGCAAATTTCTTCTCTGATATGCAACATCATTTTTCAGATTTAAAAATTTTCACGACTACGAATTACCTGCTCGTGGATGAGAAAAAAACTGGGGAGAAAAAGCTCTCGCTCTCTCTGAAGTTTTGAAATTTTTTTTTCTCCCCCTGCAAAGGCTTTGAACATTTTAAAACAAATTAATTGACAAGCTAATTTAGTTTACAAAAAAAAGTGAAAAAAAAGATAGAAGGAAAGCAAAAAAAAGCCATGAAAAATCAGTACCGCGATTAGCCTTTTCTTCACTGACGTAGGTATAAAATTTGCTATCTACGTATTTAAAACTGGCCGACAAAAAAAAGAAAAAGAAAAGATTATTATCTCGAATGCAGTTGCGTGAGATAAAAATTAAGGTATATCACACCTCAGGGACATATTTTTTTTTTTTTTTATCAATTTTCATTAAAGTTTTCCAAATTTTTCTCTTCTTCTTTCTTCTCAATTTGTCGGAAGTGGTGGTTAGCGTACTTAACCGCAGGGGAGCTATTATTCTTTTCTTTCCACGATAATCATTGCGGGCGTTAGAATATTATAATCTGAAAGCCCAAAATTCAACTTTCTTTTTTACTTCACCTTTTTCAAGGAAAAAATTGAATAGAAAAAAATACACTCATTTATCGATGAAGTAAAGAGAGCTTGCGATTGATCGTTAACTGTAACACATAATTACTCTATAGGTATATTGCTCCCGTAGGTTTTTCGTCTTCGGTGTCTTTATCCGTAACGCAAAAAAAAAAACATAAAAGAAACATCACCCTCCCATCGAGTCCCATGGGGTTAAAATGGAGCGCGGAGTATATATAGCATACCTACATTTGGAAGGGTTAAAAGCTCACTGCGGCGGGAGTCCTGGTACTATATGTATATATAGGTTGCGATCCTGCGAACACTTGCGGTACGATCTAATGGAATGAGAATGTGTATATAGGTATAGATTAAACGTACAGACATTTCAAACCCTCATAAGGTTACCGATCACCTACTAGAGAGAAAGAGAGAGAGAGAGAGTGAGAGAGAGAGAGAAAACCAAAGACCCCCTTTACCTAAAATACATCCCCCACGGTTCAATGTGACCCCTCACATAAGTCCACCGTACGAACAGTTTCCGGAGTTTGGAAGGAAAGCTAAAAAGCTTCAAGTGGAAAGTGAGTGGTTAGTTGGTGGGTATAGTGCAGGAGTTTGATGGTCGACAAAGAAGAGAAGGAGAGGAACCTCATTTGAATGAATGATATATGTACGTGTATGTATATGGGTCGGGTAGTTACTACGTAAATGTCCTCGCGGAGTAAAGTGCAAACAACGTTCTCCTCTATAGTATAATCCTTAGCACATTCAACCGATATTCACAATCTCGTACGAAATCACCAAATCCTCCTTATAAATACGATCGAAAATAAAAACTCTATGGGAAAAAAAAAATGATCGAGTCATAGGCAATAATCGCCTTTCCATGATCAAGAAAAAAAAATCGATCAAAGCTTGCGAAACAAGGACATACAAAAATTGCATCGATTTTGAAAATTCTTCTCAGGGATTTTACAAGACTCTTTTCTAAATCAAATAAAAATGTAAAAAATTATCCACTTTTTGTACAGAGGATATTAAACGAGTAGGTAGAGTCGAGCTTGCATCGCACAGAAGATAAAAAAAAATGTCGCCGACATTTTTCTTATGCGCTTAGGAAACCGTTTTTATTAGTTTTTTTACCAAAAACCACAAATATGTACAATAGAAAAAAAAGTAAGCTTGCTAAGTGCGAGGGTTTTTAGTGGACAACGGATATGGGGAGGGACTTTGGAAAGCCAGCTGACAATGAGCTTTGCACAAGCTCCGAGTGTGCGTGGGATGAGAAAAAGCAAATACCGTCGTAATTGTAGCCGCAAGCGAGCTACGCCAGCTTTCCGTATGGGGTTGGGCTGCTGCACAGCTGGTAACCGAAGCTTGTTTCTATTTTTTCCTTTTTTTTTTTTTATCTTTTTGTGGCGATTCGCTTTCCACCCCCGTGCAGTTGTTGTAGCGCGTGTTTTTGCTCTCTCTCTTTCTCTCTCTCTCTCGCTCGTTAAATTATACAATTTGGAGCAAATCTCGCTTTATATCTACATACATACGTACCGTACATAAGTACACGTACATACATATATTTGTGTACATAATGTATGGTATATCTACGTATAATTTCGGCTGCTTTGTGTTTCGTCGCGGTATGTCCACACCGATGTGGAGGATACCGAACTACTGTAAAAAAAAAACAACCAAATGTTCAAAAAATCAAAAAAAAAACTACTTTCCACTCTACCCTCTGTGCGCTCTATAGTTTGCTCTCCACCACAATTCTCTATCATTATATTCCGGAAATTCAGTGGCACAAAATTTTCTCGCCCTTGTTTACGCTGTAAATAATGAGAATAATGAGAGACTGCGATAAAACATTTGAACAAAATACAGGTTAACAAAAAAAAGATGAAACAAAAAATAAAAAAACTTTTCCAACGAAAAAAAGGAACTTTTTTTCACCCCCGCAAAGATCCGAACGCATAGTTCAAGTATTGCGAATCCAAAAATAGCTTCATTCGACTGAGAATAAAAAAAAAGGCGGCTTTTTTTAAACACGAAAAAAGAACGAGCGAAGATCAGATTTTTTTTTCGCTTTTTTTCTTTTGTCCACGAGAAACTAGACATTTCTTCGGGGGACTCGCTTTGTATAACAGAGCGTGAAGAATTGAGAGAGAAATTATTATGATTATGATTATTATTATTTTTTTTTTCTCGTTGTGTTAAAGCATCTAGAAGCTCGGAACAATCAGCTGCGTAGCCAAAACAACCCCATAATTGAGAGGCTAATAATCGCACCCCAATTCTGCAACAAACGAACCAACAAAACGAAAAACGTATATATATATAACGCAACAAACCACAACCCTGCAGCAAAACAATGAGCATTCTCATTGTCAGCCAAGTCAATTTAACCCTAAGGTATAATTTACTTCTTTCTTTTTGACTCTTTTTTCTTTCTTTTCTTTTTTTTTTTACCTTCTTCCCTTAAGTCTCTAATTTTCTCGAGGGCTTACGCCACCCCGAAAACATATATAGTATACCTATATAGGTTATACGCACACCTATAATGAGAAACGCGTCAGGGCGGTTTTCCGAAGATCTTGTAGCTTACGGTACCGCCCGGATGCCGATGGAGAGAAAGTGAAGAAAATTAAAAAAAATTATATAACCAAAAAAAAAAAAAAGAAAAAAAGATGCCGCTGCAATTGTGGACCCCTTACATAAGCTATACCTCCCATAAAAAATAAAAATAAATAAACAAATTGACGGAGAAAAAAAAACATACGTAGGTAATAACAATGAAGCGAAAAAGAAACGATCGACGCGGATGTGGAGTTTTTAAACATTAGCAAAAAAAACGTGATTCTGTTCCAGAGTCGTCTTTTTCGACAAACTTTTATTGCACGTACTCCAACCGAGGGTGTTTTAATCTTAACTATTTTAGTTTATGGTTGCGGGTTTGTTACTAGGTATAGAGTTTTTATTACATAATTACCTGTGTATATACCTATATACCTATGTGAGTACGTATACGTTCAGTGGAGATAAAGAACAAGAGACGAAAAAAAAAAAGAACAATTTGTTAAAAAGATTTACTCTCGAGCGCGGTGACCCGTTACATACCTACAAAAAAAAAGGGAACAAAAAAAAATAAATTATTTCATAGTAAAAATGAGGGGGGAAAAAAAGCAACCCTCGAATCTACGAACCGCATGTCAGATACTCTTATATACATATAATACCTGTGCACAAAACAGCAGAAATTTGTGAGTTTGCTGGTGCTATTGCGCTGCAATTTTAAGTGGGGTATGATTGTATTCCAGAATTTAGACTTTCAGATTTTACAAGCGTACGTGCTTCAAATACTTTATGTTACATTTTGTACAAAACTCCTACCCTGCGGTTTGTAGTACAGAGTTATGTATTTTATATACATTGTATCGTACATATATACGTGTCTGTTGTACACCCAAATCCAATTTCAACCCTTGCGGTTTTAAGACTAAAATTTCAGTCTCCTCTCTTTTTTTTTTTGCTTCTCATTGTAGGTACTTTTAACGTTTCTTTTTTTCTTTTTGATCATATACTTCTCCATCAAAATCCTCAACGATTATAATCTAGATGTGCGCGATTCTTGGGCAAATGAGAACAATAGGATATAATTTTTGGCTCCCTATATGTACGGTGTAAACGGAAATTCAAATGTCATTTTGGGTATATTTTGTATCATAAAATTTCCGCACAAAAGCGATAAAACAAAAAAAAAAAAAAGTGGGAGGGCTTGCAGCTGGTTCCATTTTGACAGTAAAACGGGAAACTGCCGCCGAACCCAGGGCGTGCTGACTGCCAGTTTTGCGGTTTTTAGAACTGCTGGTGCAGGAAGGTCTCTCTACTAAATAGTGGAAATATGGAATACCCGCGGTCACGTTAAATGTTCAATTAGAAGACCCTAAATTTTTTTGACCTCAACTTTATGGGTACCTAAATATAAAAAACTCGAGTTCCGCTGCAGTCAACGATCCTTAAAAAATTTCGATGAAGGTAAACTTTTTCTATTCTACTTTTCTACAATCATGATTGAGAAAAAAGAAAAAAAATCAATATACTTATCGTCAGACGTGCTCAAATACATTCTGCTTCGATTTCGAAGTGAAATTTTTTTCAACACTCCTAGATAATTATCCACAGAATCTTAAAGATAAAACAAAACGCAATAATGATATTATGAGAATGGAAAATTTAACGAGGGTTGTTTCAAGGTTGAATCGACCTATCGGAATACCTCTATTTTTATGGTTAGGTTGATTTTGAAATTTTTTCGCGTCTAACAAAGTCCTGAATGCCTGACGGTGAGGAGGTTTGAGGCAACGGAATTGCGTGCTTTTTCGCCCCTCATTTACCTACATAATTATACGGGGTGTCCGATTCAATTCGTCGCGAAAGTTGCAATAAGAATGAAAGGAAGAAAGAAAAAAGAAAAAAAAAAAACCGTTTCACCGTTGACGACCGATCAAATTCCGAAGACTTTTGTACTTACGGTTCAATTAAAAATACGTTTTTTAATCAGACGAGTAAAGTCAATCTGCCGTTTTTTTGTTTGTTCTTGCTTTTTTTTTTCTTCTGCTCAGATTGAGGTGTCGGAGGTATTAACGGAAATGAGAAAAAAAAATCAGAGAGAGAGAGAGAGAGAGGAAAAAAAGGATGAAAATAAAAGTTCTTTTTTATTTAAAAATATCTGCACCCCCTTGAGATCTTGCTTTCTCGTTAAGCAAATTTTTTTTCTATCATCCCCGGGAGACAGGACCAAAAAAAAGAATGAAAAAAACAAAAATGAGGAAAAAATTCGTTTACTACGAATAAGTGTGCTTCAGATTTCAGAGGCGAACGGTTTGATCGCGCTGACCGGTTCGTTTCGTAAATTCAAAGGAGATCGATTCCCACCCCTTAAATATCCTGGGGATTAATCAAATCCTCTTCATATTATTTGGGTGGGTACGTACCTATTTATGTATGTATTTATTTATTTATAATCGTTTTCCATAGATCGTTGACGAGTTTGATAAATTTCTATGAGAATGACGTAATCACATTGCCACGACCTGTGGCGTTTTATTGAGGAAAATTAGATTTTCCTTAATTATTTTAATCCGATATAAGATCCTTATTGTACAACGGAACAATTTCGTTATTTCCCCGGTTAGGTAGAGTTTCGTTTAAGTTTAGTTTTCTTGGTACCTACGACGTGGTCAGGAATGAGAAAAAGGAATTGGGCAATTTTACAGCATCGTACCTATATAGCACACACACACCTATGTATACCTATTTACACAATAGAGTTTCGTATACACTTCCTTCGGGATAAAGTGGATTACAGCTAAATTGCAGAGTCGTTATATAATCCGCGGATCGCGAAGTACTTATCGTCAATTACCGTCTTCTGTACCTTATTTTTACTTCTTTTACTTTATTGTCCCTTTGCACCTCCCCTTCGCTTTGGCTGTTTCTTTTTTTTTCCTCTCTTTTCTTACTTTTTCATACGATTACTTCATTCTTTTTTTTGTGTCTGTCTGTCTCATCCACCTCTTGAATTTAATATCTTTCTCTCATTTTTTTCCACTTCCTTTTCTCTTTTTTTTTTTCTCCCGCTTTCATTTTTATACACCCGAACAATTTTTACTGCAACGTCGCTGCATATAGGTATATACTGTATATAATATTGACAGAAGCAACGTCAAAAATTTCCCTTTCCCCTACCGACCGCCCCTACCTCCAAACACCCTTTTTTCTTTTTACTTTCCCTCTTGTCGCTTTTCCTTAATTAATTTTAATTTGACGATCATTTTTTAAAAAGGCTTTCAATAGCTTGCTCGCTCGTTCCCTGCAAGTTTACGCAAGGGGATAACTAGTATATATATAATACATATATATATATATATATATGTATTACGAGGCAGCTGGCGTTGGCTGTGCTGCAGAAAACCGAGACTTCGATCATATACACGACGTATAAAACGGAGTCAATTTAGTTTCTCGTCATAACTTTGGAAAAAAAAAAGAAATAAAGAAAAAAGAAAATTAAAAACTAAAATGCCTCTGACCTCTGGTAATAAGTACTGTGTAGAGGTGCAAGTCGACAAGGTATCTGTAATGTGACAATTGAGATTAGGATATGTAGAGAAAAAAAAAAAAAAATTGAAAAACTAAAAGAAAAAGAAAAATTATTGAATGTTTCGTTTCGTTTCTTTTCTTTTTTTTTTTCTTTCAAATTTGAAATGTTGGAATCGTCTATTGTTATATCAGTACATACCTATACTTATGTGAGTACATAAGTAATGAAGAGGTATTAATTAGTTGTTGAAATAAATAAAATTTATGAGGGTCGCACAGGGTTGCAGGAGCGATCACTTCTCGTTAACAGGCAACTTCGGCTTTTGCCCCTGAGTTTATATATGTATATATAGATAAATGTACATATTATATATAATGTGTTTTACCACATAAAACTAGCGAAGGAAAAGGGAAGTAGCTTACTTATTCGGTATTCAAGGGGCAGTTCGAAGCTGTGCAATTACCACAAATTATCATACCGCAAAAATTAACAAAAATTAATAATCACTGTAACTATATACATTTATATAATCTTACATTAAATATGTAGAGTCCGATAATTTAGATTCTTTGAAGACAATTTCCATAAGTTTCTTTTTTGTTTTTTTTCTAATTTCTTCTAAGAGATGAAAATATCTGCCGAATAATTCTACATTATATATACATACAGATATATGTAAAAGAAAATTAACTGGTACACAAAACACGTGTATATACTTATACTATAACAGTGCACATATGTATGTAGAGTACCTATGTAGTTACATACATGCGAAATTATAATATGAGGATGAAAGTAAAAAATTTTTTACCACCGTCCTGATACATGTATACCTTACATGATATACATACCCAAATGTAGTATATAAATAAGGTACAAACCTCTGCGGGGTAAGCTCCCTAAATTGTGGGGCGGAAAAAAAAAGCGAAGAAGACGAAGAAAAAAAAAATTGAGAGAAGAAAAAAAACAAAAAAAATGGAAGTCTAAAGTTATCCGCGGTTTATATAACCGCTTTATTATACAATCCTGCTAGAATTTTTGTATCTTTTTTTTTTTTTTTTCCATCTCGCATTCATATGTTTCCTGTTTTACTGCGGTGTTATATATATTACGTAGAAGAATATATAAGAATATATAAAGAACGAAAACAAGAAGGAGGAAACTTAACGGAAAAAAAAAGACATCGAATAAAAGTTTGTAAAAAAAAAAGAGAAAAGAACAAGAATAGAAAAGAAAAGAAAAGCTTGCGGGACAGATTTGATAATACGCTATAACTTGATCGTCGCAGGATTGAAGATTCGAAAATTTTGCCGTTAGATACTGGATAACATAATGTATTATAATTAAAGTGATTATGGAAGGATGGAAGGGGGGGAAAACATAAGTTTGATAGTTTGAAACTAGATAATATTTCTGGTCATATAGGGGCGCGCGATGTGAAGTTTATGGTGGGCATAGTTAGTTGCTGCAGGTCATGAAAAGCGAAAGAGAAAAGGGAATTATACGTACATAAGGGAAACCGAAAATGGGTGCTGAAATTGGGAGGGCGAGGGCGAAGTTATATCCATCGTACCTATATAGGTACTATACTAATTAGAAACTTGATGAAAGGTCGAAGGGTCAAAACCACTTCAAAACTCATCAGTCAATTCTCAATAGCTCCCAGGTACTACTAATAACTTATTACGGAGGCTGAAATACCGCCACCCTTTTTTCATTGCGCGTCAGACACGATAAAAATTCGCCTCCGAAACGCGATCGATATTTTACAATTAATTATTCATTTCTTTCTATAATTTTCTGTCAATCATCATTATTGTGTTCCTTCTTTTACTCGCAATCGGTGACGTATAAGAAGTCTCCAAAAAAAAAAGCTCGTGTTTCTTCTATTTTTTTTTTTTTTTTATTTTTTTTTTCTTCAAGTCACTTCGAGCCTGATTTATAATTCAAAAAGCTTCGTGAGTGGAGGGCGGCTTAAGACTTTTTTTTTATTCTCCATCATTGTTCAACTTTTTTCTGGAATGCTACGTAGGTATAAGGACTCAAATATTATATCCTATATGATCATTTTACATTTGAAACTGAAAATTAAATTATTTAAATTTTTTCAGTGGAATCTGAAAGATTAAAAAATGTAATCACATGATTTTGGCGCGAAAATATCCGGAAGTATATAATAATTAGGTGAGGAGGAAATTTACTGGAACTTTTGGAACTTGAAAATACTTGTACATAAGTTGCAGTACATACACGGTGACCCGCATGTAATATGCAAGCCTGACCTAAATCGTAGTCGGTTGGTTGTTTTTTTTTCTTGTTTTTCGTTTTTTGGTTTTCGATTTTTTTACGAAGGTGAAGGGTACGTGCGTACGCGTTACATATATTATTCACTTTATGTATCTCGTATATATACGAGATACATAAGGAAAATAAATGGATATATAATTCCTTTGGGTCATCCAGCCAGAAAATACGAGTCGGGGGGTTATAAGATGGGGAAAATTATTCGCACTCGCACAAACACACGTGTATTTTATGGCCGTGTAATAATTCCTCCGGAAAGGAATTTCTCCCTAGATTATTCGAAATTTCAATTTTCCAACGCGCACATCCGCGCCTCATCCAGGCCACTTGTTTGTCTATTCGAATTCCAAAAGTTACTACAATTCTGCACTACAGGATAGGAATTTCGTCTCCGCGTATTTTAGAATTTCGCATAGGATTGAACCCCACATTCCATAAGAAATGAAGATGTAAGTAATGTAGGTGTACATCTTTACGGTAAAGGATATAAACAAAAAAAGAACTTGGTTAATTTTTGACACGGTTAAAAACAAAAAAAATACTTTCTCGTTCTCATCGTCACCGGGGGTTCTGCGAATAAAAGCACTGCAGATATATTAAAGCTTTCTACAAAGATTTATGTATTCGTTTGTCTTCATCTTTTCCGTATTAATGTCGTTCCCAACTTCCAGTTCGTTGGAAACTCTCAGTGCGGCAATTTCATTTAAATTAACCCATAAGAACCTCTTGAACTTCTCGTAGCGAAGGACTATGTAGATATATATTAGGTACTTTGTACATTATGTTGTGCCATATAAATATGCAGTATACGCTTGTTATACGTAAAGCAAAAAAAAAAATAAAAATCCAAAAATTAAAAAATAAAAAAATGAAGAAGAACAAAAAAAATACACGTAGAAGGTATATTCGAGAAGATTAATACGATTCATCCTTCAATTTCTTTTTCGTTTTTTGTTCATGTTTTTCATTGATGTCTCCTCTTTCTTTGGAGAAGGTATTAACGAGATTAAAATTATACCGAGAGAGGGATGAAAAAAAAACCAAAAAAAAATACAAGAGAAAAAAGAAAACCAAAAAACCTCCATTGAGTAATTAAAAATGAAGCGTCAAAATTGAATTAACAAATTTCTGAACCGCGCGCTTAGAGAAAAAAAATCGCTCGTTGGATAAATGTGAAACTTTTTATTTTTATCACGTGACGGAAAACTATAATGATTTTTTGTTGATGTTTGAAAAATGAAATTGAAGTAAAAAAAGATTGAAATAGTGAAAAAAAAAAATTGGATTTTCCAAAAGTATTTTTCTCTGCATTTAATTCATTTAATTTGATATCGCTTTTCTCTCCTTCTTTTTTTTCGTTCAACTTATTCCCCTTTTGCTTCTCTCTAATTTTCTTCGCGAAAATAATATAATACCCATAACTATATGTGTGCATAGAAACAATAGCTTTCTCCTCGACTCGTTACTCACAGGTTTTATGTGTGGTATATATAAGTGCAAAAAGGTCCGGCAGCTTGCAGGATTTGGGTATAACCATTATATCTATTGTCCGAGTATAATTACCGCGATGAAGCCAACAATAAGATATATTACCCGACCGAAGCTTTGTTTAAGATTATATATATATATATTCACGTATACACACACATCTCTATGTGTATTATAAAACAAATTACGGTCTTCGAATGGCGAACTCACTACTGCTGCAAATAATATGACTATAATTGTTGTATAAGGGCCACTCTTATAATAAAAAAAAAAAGTAGAAAAAAATCCTTCCTCTCTTAGAAATTAGGAGATGTTCGTTCGAAATCGCATCCGAGACTTTTTTATTCAAGCGTTGGTTCGAAAATCGAAGAAAAAAAACTGAAGAATACTTTTTTTTTTCACAGGGTTTAACAGGGTTTTTTATAGGTTGAATTTTTGGTGGTGGAATTCTATTGATGTATCGACAAAGCTGATTTTCCCGGAGTTTTCCAAATTATTTTTTCTTTATTTTTCGTCTGATAAATTGTTTTGAAAAATTTTCTAAGATTCTTCGTATATCGTGGTATACATAATATAATTAACCTCATACGACGTCCACATATGCTCATCATAACTCGATGTAGATAAAATCCAGGGCAAACTATCACACGCACATCCCTGTGTACGATGAAATCTGCACCACACTCGAGGTTAAACTTTTGTCTGAAAGTTTTCGAGGAAAGTTTTCGGTAGAGCTTTCGAGATTCCGAAGTATGAAAGTTCAAAGTAGATGTACATATGTGCCATGACCATATTTATTGTACACATGGTTTACACATACCACATATAACCACGTCTATCTCTTGACATTGAGTAATGTAATAATATGAAGAAACTACCTTTCGTTCCTCGTCTCTTATGATCTTAAAAAATTTTCATAATCAAAAAATTATAATAAAAAGAAATTGCTCATGATCGTTCCGTTCTTATTCGTTTGTTTCAGAAATACGTCAGCGAAGGTTCCATTGTACGAGATTGCGTACCAGATTGTCACGAAAAGGGTGAGTTAAAAAAATCGTCTCGACGTATATCGAATTTAAAAAAAAAACCCTCACATTTATATTCTGCCAAAGAAAAGTGAAAGAAATCCAAGCCAAAAAGAAACACCGTTATTACATTATAATTACAATTGAATTTAGTCAATTGATCCAATGACCGGACTATAATAATTAGTACTAATTTTTTCATTTTAGCTTCCTGGTTTCATTTTACTCACTAGGTATTTATGTGCGAATATGTATGTGAATTCGGATGGAGATTTTTCATTTTTCTCATGGCACCGTGCCCGATCTGTAGTGCAGTCACCGTGATGATATACGTAAAGGTTGACTGACAAGACTTTTTGTAAAAAAAAAAAGAAAAGAAAAGAAAAGAGAAGAGAAAGAGAAAAAGAGGAGAATAAAAAAAAAAGACAAGCGCATTCGCCCAGAGTTCATCCTGATCCTTGGGTAGAATTTCAAATCTTCTGATGTCGAGACCATGCTGTTTAATATATATGTGTACATATATAGGTATATATATATATATATTTTACTAGAAATACATGCAAACTAAAATCAGAAGCGTATTGCGACGCGCTTGACGTACTTCGGCTTCTTTGACGTTATACGTAACGTAGCATGTTTGAGGATACACCTACCTTATATACCTATACTATATTCAAAATTTAGGCAAATCAACTTCCCGTGAAAATAAAAAAATTGAGAAAAAAATAAAACAGAGTAAAATGAATAAACAAATTCAATGTAAAGTATAGGTAGAATGAAAATTGCATTTTCAGCTGGATTTTTTATTTCGAATCTAAAATTTCGTACCGTGTATATAAATATTATAATATATACTAAGATGTATGTATATATACACATTATATATGTACATCGATTTTATCGCAAAAAAAAAACTAAGGGAGGAAAAAAAAAAGAAAAAAATAAATCCGAAGAAAGAAAAAAGACCTTTTGTAATATCCTTTTGACCCCTTGATAAATCGAAATTTTCTCACCACGTTAACGACATTCTACCCCCGTATATTGATCGATGGGGGTTATATGGTATACCCTGTTCCGAGAGATGACGTGATGCCTTTTTTTTTTTCCACTTCATCGATATATTTTATATGCTGTACATATGATACCGCTGCACTTGTACATATATAATGGTATATATACGATAAATACATAGATTATATATATCTACATACCATACTAAAAATATGTATATATATGTACATATATCTTTGGGGAGCGTTTTACCACGAGAAGAAACGCGATGGTTAAGTGGGTCACTAATCTAACTTTAAATGGGTCACCGATATCAAGGGCTATAACCACATGGGAAATATACATACATATATATATACGGTAGAATGGACACTTTGCCACAGACATTGACCATTCTCTCGGACGATTGATCAAAAAAAAAAAAAAAAGAAAAAAAAAAGAAGAGGAAAGAAAAAAAAAAGGAAAAAGTAATAATTTATAACAAGCGATTTGTCAGGAATACAGAAAGGGTGTAATTATAACGGGGGTTGCAATTTATCGATCGATCGTTTGATGTGTATTTTTTTAAACTGTGTCATAAGATTTCACAATTAATCGAATGTAAAGTATTTGTTTTTTCGTTTTTTTTTTGTTCTAAATCCAAATTTTTGAGATAAAAAAATATCGCCGTCCCAATTGATGTTTAAAAATCAACTTTTTTTTTTCTTTAATTCCGCACGTGAATTCGAGAGTACTTCAACTTCAATATTTCGTACCTCATTGTTTTATCGCAGGTAATTCCTAATTCATGTGACATTCTTTTCGGTTTATTCTTTATTCATTTTTTTTTCTACATTAACTGATCTTCTCAGACCATGATGTCTGAACGGGTATGTACTCATATAATATGTATGGTAAAACGTCGGTGCCGGTGCAGAAGTACTTTTTCTTTTTCCTCTTTTTTTTTTTTTTTTTTTATTGCTATGAATGTATACGCACAGGTATAAAATATACAAGTATATATACGGTACTACGTGTATATATATATGGGTTATGTGTGAGAGAGGAAAAGGAAAAAGGAAAAGTAAAAGAAGGAAAAAAGAAAAAGAAAAGAAAACTAGAAAAAGTTTCCTCATCCTGCAGGACCTTGATTTATAGATGCGGACAGGTAAACCTGAGATAAAATGTTACCGCTTTGTTGTTCCACGTATATATGTAGAGCAATAGGACGTGCAGTGCTGCAGTGGCGATATTTTTGCAATACTAGATCCCCTTTTTAAGCCGGGGACGACCAAGCTTATGTATACATACCTACATGTATTTATGTATCTCTATATATTCAGGTATATAGACGTGTGTATGTTAACGTACGTCCAACATTCGCAAACCCATTTTTCCTATATACCCAACAGTTTTACCCTATTTCCTGTTTCTACAGTGCTGTACGTCAACTCGCGATCTAGCTTGGGTGGTCGATCCCAACGATCACCTCTTAATTTCCATTATTTTATTTCATTTGTATCTTTTTCCTCTCCATTTTTCATTTTTCCCTTTCTTTTAAACCCTCTTAACAATATCTAAGGTAAAATACTCAAACTTTGAAGTGCAGATCGTCATCCTTCATATTTTCAGAAAATTAATTAAAAAAAAAAACTTCTTCGATCAAAAAACGCAAACCAAAAATACTTTCACACGGGGGTATAAACAGTGTAATGATATTTGATGGCTGTAGAGAGAAAAGAGATGAAAAAAAAAAAATAAAAAGATTTTAATCCTCCCGCGACGAAAGTTTTGGCCGACACATGAAAAAATCTTTCGCAGCAATCCGGGTCTACACGTATAATATGTGCGAAAACGGAAAGCTGCAGCGAAAGCTGTTTTAATTTTTTAATTTTTCATTCGTTAAAATTTTTCTATCGCAGCGTATTAAATTAATTCAGTTTCTTATTTTTTCTCTTCGTCAGTTTTTTGATACTAGACTACGCTGTTGGGACAATTTTGATTCCGCGTCAAATGTGTCTAGCTGTATAAGATACAAGTACAGTAGTGAAGCTAGACAGTTGTTCTTACTTTTTGACAATGATTGAATGACATGAGGATTATAATTTCCTTGTCTGAAACGTCATTCCCATTAGATGGCAGAGATGAAGGAAGGATTAGCTTGGTTAACGTCTGTATGTACATTATACGTACGTACATACCCATGTACACGTATGTATATAAACGTATAATACATAAATATATCCACGAACTGCACATATACGCCGTACTATACCATTTCCCGATTCACAATTAGAAATTAGGTTTCTAAGTTTTGGGGATAAAAGAACGGAGCAAAAAATGAATTTTAGTAGCTTGAAAATTGCGTAAGTTGGGAGAAAGGAAAACTAGAATTAGAGGAAGAAAAAAAAAAGAAGAAATTCATACAATACGTCATTTCCTAGTCGGAACACTTCCTTTTTTTTTTTTTCTCTACCAAAAGGTGTGTCAAACGGCTTTTCCAGAAATACTATTTGTCAAGTGACTCTTTGACCCTAAAAAAAAAAAGAAGGATTTCGGTATATAACCTACGCGCGTATACCTAAACGTGAGATGAAAAGGAGAAGGAAAAAAAAAAAAAAAAAAAATAGGGCAGGAGAAAACGATTGAGTGTCATCAATTTCTGATCACCCCTTCCATGTACAGTGTGCGGTAGCGAATCGTTTCCGTCTTAGAAACTAGGGGTCGAAAATGTAACCTGCAGCCTGTCGAACGAAGGGAAAGAAAGAAAGAAAGAAAGAAAAAGATACCTTATCGCATCGACGAATTTCTCAGATATACGCTAAGTTTTTAAACGGTCGAAAAATTGTAAAGATATACGAAAGAGAACGATGAAAATAGAAAAATAAACTCTGCGACGACCGATGTCAGCCAGAGGTCGATCGCACTGTACGCAGTTAACGGACCCTCGATCGATGCGCAGCGTGCAAAAATACTTCTCGTAGAAAATGTTCGGGTTGTTTTGGTTCTTTTTTTCCAATGATTTTGGTTCAACACTATTTTGCAACGAATTTAATAGAGTCCACTGATCACGGTGATTAATCCGTAAATAATTAATTAATTAAAATGATGAGCGTTGAACTACAGTAAACAGAAAATAACTGCGTTTCGAGAATGAAAGAAACAATGGCGTTTTTTTCCACAGCTATATTTAAGTTTCTACACCGAACTGCACATACGATGCACACATTTATTATTCTCTTATTCTATTTTATTTTTACTTCTATGTATAAGAAGAAAAAAAAGAAAGAAGTATAAAGCGGTATCCTTCGTAATCCTTATAAATCAAAATTGAGTTTGGACGTTATCAAATGTTTCAGAATCCTGGAGTACGAAAACTTATTGCTGCCAAGAAGACGGATGCAATTCTGCCCCCGGAATGACCTCCACATCCGTTACCATGTGCGTTCTCGCAGTGATGCTAACTCTACTAATTCAACATCGCTTTAACCGTTGCTGCAATCTTCGTGGCTAATATCTCCAGCTGATATAAATTAAAAACAAAAAAAAAAAAAACGACATTATTATATTAAAAAAACAAACAACAATAATAATACTACTAATAATAATAATCGCATTTATATATTCACGCAATAAACCTTATATATCATTATATATTATTAATATCGTAATAATTAATCGTTCGCAATTTTTTTTTCTCTTTGCTCTAGTTTTTGGAAAACAATTTCGAATCGAGTAAATTTTGTGTTATATTCGCATGAAAGAGAAAAGAAAAGAAGATAGATGACAAAAAATTTGAAATAAAATACACGGTTGATTTGGATTTTTTTTTTCCTTTCTTATTTTGAATTGGAGTTTTTTTTTTTTTTTTCCAAAACTACTGATTCACCATCGATAATATTTAAAACTCTGACAAGAAAGAAAAAAGAACAAAAAAGAAAAAAAAAAATCTCACGCAAAAATTTGTAAATATATTTAACTTATATACATCAAACTATTTAATATAATATACACATACCTATGTAGTACATAATATACATAATTATATACTAGCTTATCACTGCAGTTTTAAGAGCGTAAAATTAGTTTCCATGGAAAATCGCATATTCTAAAATACACGATACTATTATTATCATTATTATTATCGTTATTATTATTAGAATCGATACGATAGAAAACTATAACCGGCAAATTAAGAGAATAATAAATTTAAAAGAAAAAACGGAAAAGAATCACGAAAAAAAACCGCAGAGAAAATAAAGTACGTTTCAATGAACTACGTGTATATAAATTATGATTCGATTTATAGTAACAATCCATATCTGCTGGTGCGCTGCAGTGTTTGTATAAAAAGGGTTGATACGATTATAAAATATTTGATGATTATCGAGTAATATTCGGCACCACCCCTATTACACCTAGATACCTATGCGTATATCGGCAACGTTCGCCACCCTGCATTGCAGCTGATTTTTTTCATCAAGATTTTTTTTTTTCTTTTTCGTTCGAATTTTTTCTTCTTCACATAACATACACGCAACTTTATTCATTCAATTATGAGGAGAAAGAAAATATAACTAGGTGAGAATGAAATTTCGATTTTGACGAGAGAAAAAAACAGAAATTAGTATGAAAAAAATTTGATTTGATTTCGCCAAAATAACATAAATCGTATCAACCTGCGATGATATAAAATAAAATATACATGACATGTGTATTTACCAAATAATGATTTAGATAGTTTGGAGAGAACAAAAATAATTAATTAATTCAATCAATCAAATTACGTCGCAAATTTCTGTATATTAAATAAATTTCGGAGGTTTGGAAATAATTCAGATATACTAGCGGAATATCATTATTATTCTTATTAGACGAGGAAGCAAACAAGTGAAAAAAAAGACAAAACACATTATTACCTATAATATTAATAATAATAATAATAATAATAATAATAATAACAATAACATTTACGTAACGATTCATTAAATATAGCGTATTTTTAAATCTATAAGCTTATATATTATATATAATACTAATATCGTGAAATCACTACATACAGATATTATATAATGTTGAATGATATTATTAACGAGAAGAAATGAATTAAATTGAAAGAAAAAAAGAAAAAAAAAAAACGGAAAAAAATCAATAATCGCTTACGTAGACTTCGAAATGAATATATTATATATATACAATATACATTTATATATATATATAATTTCAAATAACGATGGTAACTGATATACATTGAAATGAAAAATGCAAAAACCAAAAAAAAAAAAAAAAACAATTCATCGTTTCAATTGAGAGGTGATGAATAATAATATGGACAAAAATGCTTGAAAACGCAGCTGACAATTAGTTAATAAACTAGAATAAAATTATTGAAATTTATCAATTAAAGTAATTGTTTAATAGAAACCAGTACATTCATCTATATTACATATATTATATGTATTACACATAGTCATATTATTATGTAAATTAGGATTGTGTGAATCGCAATTTTTCTTTAGTTTCGTTTCCACTTTTTTTCTTTCCTTTTTATTTTCGTTTTCTATCTAACGATTATGGCGGCACAAGAATACTATTAGTAGTAAGAGTGACTTATTATTCTAGCAAAAAAAAACAAAAAAAAAAAAAGAGAACAATCATCGATAATATACATATATACCTGTATGCAAATATGTGCAACACATACATTTTTTCAGCACACGGTCGTTCGTTTGAGTATAACGAAAAAAAAAAATTAAAATAAATAAATAAATGAAAAAAGAAACGGGAGAAAAAAAAATAGCAGTACCTTTATCCATGATTATTGATCGATAGTGAGTTGCGTTAATTTTTCATTTCAATTTTGATTACATTCATTGTCACAATTATCGATTTTATTATTTTATTTTAAAACATGATCGATACACCCGCATTGTCGGCGGTGCAGCTGCAGACTCTGTCATCCATATTTGCACTTGAAGAAATTAAACGAATCGAAAATAATTAGGAGTTCAAATCACAGCGGAAGAGCTGTACAAAAAAAAAGGATAATGAAATTAGAAAAAGGATAAGAACGGAAGGTGGTATATGACAATTGAAAGAAAAAAAAAATTCAAATCAATAAACAACTAGGGAAATAATAAAGAAATTAAAAAAAGATTATTAACAATAATGATAATAATAATAATAATAATAATTAATCAATTGAACGATTATTAAATTAATGAATAATAGTAATCAGTACCAAAGGGAATAGGGATTACATATACACATATGTAAAATAATATTACTATATTAATACTATTAAGATGACATACATACATATTAAATTTAGGGAAAAAAAAAGTAACAAAAGAAAAAAACCAAAAAAAAAAGAAAAAGAAATTGAAATAAACTGTTTTTTTTTTTTTTTGTTTAGAAATAAGGTATATTATACAATGATAATTAATATAATTGATTAATATATTAATTATAATGATTAGAAAATAGAATTATACAAAATCGATTATAATAAAATTAACACATAATATTCATATATAATATGATCAAATATATCATGAGATTATTATTATCATCGATATTATTATTATTAGTAATATCATTATTATTATTATTGTTGTTACTATTATTATTATTATTATCATTATTATTATTATTATTCGCTATTCACGCTTCATTAAAAACAGCTTAATCGCGACGTTATAATTATTAATTAATTAATTAATTAATTAATCAATTAATCTATACAGTTATTCATTCCATACAAATATTATATATTATACACATTAATATACTTGTTACGATAACAAAAAAAGAAGAGAAAATGAAAAAAAAAAAAGGAAAAAAATTATATATTATTCACCTATTCGCTATTCCTATATGGTATGATAAAAAATATATTATATTATACGTAAATAATAATGTAATGAAATTTTTTGATCGCATAAAAAAAAAGAAAAGAAATTTCCACATTATTCGATTGCATTACCTATAATTTTCTTTTTTCTAATTTATTTTTTATCTCAAATTTCTTCTCGAATTTTTTTTCCTCCCACAATATTATTATTAATGGTATAATATGAGACGAGACAAGAAGTATATAACGTATATATAGAAGAGTAAAATGCAAAAGTAAACGATACAATACGAGATGAAGAAAAAGAAATCAAAGAAAGAGAGAAAAAAAAAAGAAAAAAAAAAAAACTTATTATAATAAGAAAAAGAAATATAATGCTGTTTAACTATATTACATAGTTGTACATTTATAATAGACCTGCAATAAAACATAATCGAATATTGAATATAATATTATTATATATCAGATATATGTAATATGTATATAATAATTTTTTTATATAGTATAGACATTAGGTAGTATATAAAATAATAATTAGTCGTCATACGTTAATGTCTCGAGTTGAGAAGTAGTTTCGTGAGTAGGTAGTACCTGGCAGCTTTATGTACGAGTACATAGTTATAATACACTTGGAAATACATAGGACCTGTATATAATACATTGCATATACCGATTCGGTTCAATATCTAGCAATAACTGCAACGTCGCTTTTGAATTTCACCCAAGTTCGGAACTACAGTTAGACGGAACTTGAACACGCCGTGGAGAAAATTTCTATATGATATATGTATAATGTACATATGTACAAAGGTATGTACTACAAGCTCTATATACATGAGAAAAAAAAAACGCGTAATTACGTATCATTATACGAGTGTAATTTAAATTTTCCGTACTTTTTTTTTTTTTTTTCAATTTTTCTCATTACAAAAATTATTTCAGGTGATGTAATGAACAAAAAAAGTAACCGATTAATGGCGGAAGGGGCAGGGGAAAGGGGAAGGAAGGGGCAGGGGGGGGAGGGGGAGAGCTAACGAACCGATGAAGGGATTACAGTGCAGTTACGATATTTATTTTAGAATTTGTACGCTCTGTCGTCTATTTGATTTCACAGAGCGTACCGATTCTTCAATAAGTGTCGTCAACGACAAACATCGTGCGGAATTGCAACGTGGGATGAAAAAATTGAAAAATTTTATTTAATTTCTAATTTTTAATTTTTCTTCTGCTTCTTTTTCCTTTTGTTTCTTCGTTGGTTCATCGCGCCTATAAAATTTCCCTTTGTGTTTAATGTATACAAAAGATGATGGTAGAAGAGAAAAAAAAAATAAAAAAAAAAGAATGAAAAAAAAAACGTACGTTAACGAAGGTTCATTAGTAGAATAAGATGCACTAGCTACTAGTAATTCTTTATCAGGTCAAGGAGAAAAGTTCTCGCCCGTTAATGTTTTTTTTTTTCGTTTTTTTTTTTTAATTCCTCTCTTTTTTTTTTCACTCAACGTTAGAAAGTGTAAGTGGAGTTGAAAGTAATTTCGTAAGAATAATAAATCAGTCATTTTCTTCTCCTAGGGTATAATACGATGAGAAAAGCAGCTTCTATTTTTTTTTTTTTCTGCGTTTCTTCACTTAATTTTCATCTTTTATTTCGCCATCAGTTAATGGCACTTTATTCGCACGCATAAAATAATTGGTAGGTAGTAAAAAAAAAAGGAAGAAAGCATCTTTAATAAAATCTATGTTCGCTTTACTCGTTAATTTATTTCTTCTTTTTTTTTTTTGGTTTCTTTTTCTTTTACGAACGTACGTATACAATATTAAAACTCGATCATCGGGACGTAACGCAGGGCAAAGCACCGCAGGAGGTTTTAGAATTCATTCTTTGACTACACGCGCGATGACGATGCATTTTTTTTTTTTTTATTTCTTTTTTATATCAAAAAGCTTCAATCAAGGTATCGATATAATATACGTATACGGGGATATAATGTAAATTTAAATAGCAAAGCGATGATATAATACGTATAATACTGTGAGATTAATGGTTTTTGCATAAAGGTTATAATTAAAAATTCATATCCACTAAGTTTACGCAGTATAAGGAGGACGTGCAATTCTCAAGACTCATCGCTCCTTTTCTTAGATCTTGCAATAATTTTTTTTTCTATTTTTTAGTTTTTATATCTTTTTTCCCTCGTTCTAAGTTTTTTTTTCCGACTTGTTAATGACTCACGGACTGTCAGCACTTTGAAAATGTTCTCTTTAATTTTTAAATTTTATTATAAATTTTTTATTTTCTTTTAACATGTAACGTTAAACGTCTACATACTTGACTTGAGCTTGAAAGCTTCCTTACATA
The DNA here is from genome assembly GCA_963932425.1 of Athalia cordata. Lineage (NCBI taxonomy): Eukaryota > Metazoa > Arthropoda > Insecta > Hymenoptera > Athaliidae > Athalia > Athalia cordata. The sequence continues at coordinate 9,071,588 of OZ010627.1, forward strand.
GTTAAATATATGTATAAAGACCTATACTTATATAACTAGTGAAATTTGAATATCTTAGTATAGTTTTTCTTTGGGGAATAAAAAAAGCAGGAAATTTTCATAAGAAAAAAACTAAAATAATTACATAAGGGATAAAAACTCGGTAATTGGAATTGAAGTTTAAATTCATTATACATTTCACTTGGTTAGTTAAATAACCTCATCTATATAGATATTATATATGCGGTGCAGAGATCTTTTCAAACTGATTTCCTCCAATTTTTTTTTTTCATTTTTTATTTTCTACTTCTTTTACTCTGATCTTTTGACGGTATGAAAAGTTCGGGGGAAAAAAAAGAATAGAAATCACCTATTCGAGTCGAATAACATTTTTTGAAAGCTGCGCTTTTCGCTCGACGCGTTATATCCGCGAAACTATATAGCGTGTGTGAGAAAGCAAAAAAAAAAAAACGTACGTAAAAAAAGAAAAAGAGGATAAAAAAATCGAAATGACGAGCATACTTACGCAGAATAGCTGAGTAGATAGAGTATCAAATACACGCGGCTGACAAACCCCAAACAAGGCTCATCCTTTTATATACATATGTATTATATTATATTTTACCCTGATATAGAACGTGTACATGCACACACCCATACATACAAGTTTCGAAGGGATCATTTCAGGCCGAATGTGAGAAGTTAAGGGTGTTGGCGACGCTTTCGACCCCATAATAGAGGATATAACCGAACCTTGGAGAATAAATCGAATAATAGATACAAATATTTGTAACCTGAATTCCGTTCACGATTTACAATAAATTTGTTACAGATAACACCCGCGTCACGATGATACAGATTCGTATGCATGTATACATATCGATTTATATATAATGTACAACGAAAGAAGAAGATCGAAAAAAAAAATAAAAATCATTCAATAAAACAATGAGAAAGTCTAATGTTTCTGCAACTAATTTACTTAATCGTACTTATACCTACTTGCGTTTTGTTACTGCAAAAATTACATAATTTATTGCCTAAAAATTACTCTGTTCATTTTACTGGTTACTTATTTTCACTCTTATGACTACTCGTTATCTGATTTATTAATTACTTTAATTATCATTAGGTGGGTGGTTATAATTTATCGTTTTCTTTTCTTGTTTTCCTCTTTTTTCTTTTTTTTGCCTTAAAAAGTACTTTATATCACTGGTATGTTTCAAATGAAGAAGATGAAGTGGTATAAATTGATGAGGTTGAGTTTCTGTGTTGCAGAGTAGAACGAAGAGCGACAGACGTAACCTACTTTTCTATTTTTTATTACTTTATTTCATTTCGTCTTTTTTTTTTTTGTTTTTTTTTTTCAAATATCCAAGTAGTTAAACTGTCAGAAAAGAGACGGATCACCACCTCGTATAAAGAAAGCGTTTCATTTTTCGTTGTATTCTCAAACCGTTTCCGAAAAAAAAAAAAAAAAAAAAAAAATGAAGAAAGTATCTCAAGGTTTTGTGCAGAATTTTTTCAAATCAAAAATACATTTCCGATTCTCGAAACTAATATTTTTTTGTAATTCTTCTCTTTCTTTCTTTCCTTTTTTTTTTTACGAAAAAGTTAAAAAGAACCAAAAATTAAAAACGGATCAACGTAAGATATACCTCTAATAAGAAGAAGAAAAAAAAGTTTGACACTTAATAAATATGCTAATGGTTTAACTGCGGGACACGAAACCGCGGGCGGAACAAAAAAAAGTTTTCGGTGATACTTTGTGAGGATTCTTTTCTTCCTTTCTTTCTTCAGGGTTAAGTTAAACTGTATAATAAGGCTAGTCTCTTCTGGTTCAGGCGAGAGGGAAGGTTGACCATGACGTCTACCAAGAGACATAAAAATTCCGCTGAGAAAGACACCGGCGGAATAAATAAGTAGCTTTAATATATTATATTATCTCGACCCTCGCAGTTGCTTATATATATTGCAAGCATATATCTTGTCACTGCGTATTATTTTACCTACTGTATCTAACGTAAAACTCCTGTTACATGTAGAGCGATTTAGAAAAATCGTCACATATTATTGCAGTTACATCGAAACTAAAATTTTATAACAAATAATTGAAGAATTTATAAGTCAATTATTAAATTATAAAGATGTAAATCGTTGGACAATTTTAATTTTTTTGTTCTAGTAGCACAATTGAAATTTTTTAACTACAGTAATTTTTAACACCCTCCATCTCATGATTATCATTTTAGAGATAAAATTCAATTACAGTTTTCTAGTTTGTCTGATACGGAAATAACCCGTCATATCATAGTTACGAAAGGTAAATTTGTTATCACGTTATCCTGCAATTATAATAGAGTCAAAACTTTTGGTGTATAAAGTAAGCGTGCCTATAATTATGTATAACAAAGAACGTGAAGCACAATTTCCGTCTGACATTATATTACGATAATATTTGGGGCGCATGTGAGTAAAATTAGTATCTAAAGCTAATTATAAAGCACAGCTGTGCTTTTAGGCAACCGAAACGAGGATAATAATAATAATCATAACAATAATGATAATAATAATAATAATAATAATAATATAGGAAAACGTGTTATAATTCTCACACAAAATTTTGCTAACGTAATCGGTTTTTATTCAACACGTTCGCGATTTCAATTAAGATATATTATAATACAACTGAAAGTAAAAAATTTTTGAAACGAGAAATAAATAAATAAATGATAAAAAAAAAATATCAAGTTAAGAGAATATAAGTCAAATTTTTCGCGTCCTCATTTCGTTGAATTTTGATTTTTTTTTTTTTTGCGTAGTGTGCAATGACAATGACGACGGTTTGGTTGGTTCGGTAAAATAGAGTAGAGAAGAAGAATTCAAGATTGAATTTTATTTCACGGCATCTAACTGTGCAGATATAGTAGAGATCGAATCTTTATTGCTTCTCTGACCCAGATGAAAGTTTGATGGAAATCGGTGAACTCAATGCTTCATTGTAATTTTATCGAAGAGAAAGAGCGAAAGGAAAAACTGGAAGAAGAGGCTGCAGAGTGCGAAAGGGCTGAGTTCGGGATATGGTCATGTCGTACATTCGAGAGCTACGCAACCCCCTCGTTGTCACGTCGTTTCGAACCCCTTCCAATATTTTTACTATATCTGCACACCCTCGCTACTTTTTCGTCCCACAATTACCAGCGACAAAACCCGCGCGGCCGCGTGTTATCGGATTCGTATTATACTTCCATATACCTACTCTATTTATATTCAATCGATTTCACGTAGGAAAAATGAAAAAAATCAAACATAAAAACACAAACGATGTCGTCGCACTTTTCATGACCATTATATTACGTCACTGCGACGCGTTTCGCACACAAATATAGTTGAATGTGGAATTTTTGAAAATTTGTTCATTCGATTCTCACCCCCCCCTCGATACGTGTACGATATATACTGTATGTATTGGTAATTTTGCAACGAAATGTCTCGCCAGTTGGCGCAGTAAAGTTTCAGGTTAACAGTTGGTCCGATTCATCTTCTCCAAAAGTTTGTTTCACAGTTCGAAGAAAACGTTAGCTCTTATCCTTCGCTACATACCTACCTCATGTACATCGCTTCGTGACATGAAGAGAGGAAAAAAAATTCTTTACAAATATCCTCATACTGCGATATTATATCGGTGAAAAAAGTAAAAAGGAATTCGGAATGTCGAGCTTTAATTTTTTCTATTTTTTGTCGCTTATTGAGTTCTGCCGGGAATTACCTATATAATTATGTTCGAAAGCTGCGCAAAAAGGGTCTGTTTGGAGGGCGGAAAGCTCGATGAGGAAATCCAGAAACGAATGATTATAGGGAGAATCGTGTGTTGAACATAACGTAACGTACCTTAAGCCCCATAAGGCAACGTTGGCGATACACGATTGTCTCTATAGAGCTCGTTTTCGAAGGTAGTGAGGCTTCTAATCCCCGACAACGAACGGCAAATTACAACTTAATTCCTCCACTTAAACGTATAAAGTGGTATTATTATCAAAGCGACGGAAAGCCTTTCTCACGATTTAGTGCTGAGGGCCGGGTTAATTTCGCGGTGCGAACGTTTTGAAATTTTTTTTTCTTTTTTCATCTTTTGTGCAATAAAATCATGTTCGGTAAAATTATTACAAGTAAGCGAACATGGGCAAATCAAATAATATATGCACACATAGTTGAAAATCAGGCGTTACCTACCTATTTGTCATGCGTATATGTGTAATTTTCTATACATATAAATCGTTTATCAATTTTGCATATGTTAATTTATAATTATCAACACGTTGGTCAGATTTAAATTCATTGTATAATTATCATAATTAAAACGACCCAGAGCATGTTGTGAATATCTATAATATAAATTAAATTTATATACATATACGTACCTGTATGTTGTAGTTTTTCTTCGCTTACAGATTTTGCAGACGGAAACTATACTGGGCATCCATATTTGATTTTAACCCTCGTCTCGGATCTACATCCAGTTTCGGTAATAACCGCAAAGTAAATGTACTCAAATCTATAATGTTACATCTGGATCTGAAATTTCGATGTTTAGATTCCGAAAACTCAAACTTTTTTCCTTTTTTCTGATGTCTAGTCCATAACGGGTTGAAAAATCAAACTTCAACGATCGGATCTTTCCAGTGTTTTCTCCTCGTCAGAGAAAAAAAAAGAAAGAAAAATTAATACCTACCCATATAGAAGCGGGACGTGGTAATTAAGTCTGAGAATTTGGAATCTAATTGAATATCTGCCGCTTGATTTAACGACCGTCCAAATATTACGTTTGCTGTAAACAATGTTTACCCCTTTGACGAAAGTAAACAGATCGTCGAGAGTCTGAAAAGAAATGGGGATGAGATACACGAGACGTAGATGCGGGGGGGAATGGATCCGCTCCCACCAACAAAATAGTTTCTCATGTCCCACGCGCTATTCGCCAATAAAGTTTGCAGTTGTCAGCGTAGAAATTGTCTTTGATTGATTGTGTTTTTCTCTACTCTACCCCGACGGCGACCAGACGACGAGGACTAAGTACCGAGATGTTTTTCTCACGCGGAATGTTATAAGTCCCATCACACATGACGCTCTTTGCCCGCGAATTTCTTTCTTTTCTTTATCTGTTTTTTTTTTTTTTTTGTTCTTTTTTTAATCCATTTTTCTTTTTTCTTATTCTGCAATTGGGTTCATATTGTCTTCTTTTTTCTTTTCCTTTTTACGTATATATTGATAGCATGGGTGCGATTTTACGAGACCTATAATCGAGATTAAATCGTTATTCGGATCGTTCCAGTAGATGGCAATAAGATTCCGTGTTGTTGAATTCATCGGTGTTATTATTTATCTGATTCTCTTTGGCACGAAAATCATCGCTGTAGTTCTCGTTTTTCTTTATTTACAACGAGAGCCGTTTTATCGTTGGTGTATTTTATATAATACTGTGAGAACCTTTGTTAATTCGTCGTCTAACAGTTGAAAGTTGGATGAATTTTGTTAAATCAAAAGTAAATATCATTTCAAACTATAAGAGAAATAATTATGCATAAGATTCAAGATTTTTATTTCAATTCATCCAACACAATTCGACGAAGCCTTTCTCATTTTCTTTCCTCCTTCTTTCTTCCTTTTGTTTTTTATATACAAACGTGAACAAAAAATAATATTAATTAATTAATCGAGAGAAGATTTCTAATTAATACTATTTGCATTTTTATTAATCAAAGAACAGAACACATATTGTCTTTGTAATTGATGTTAATTATTTCATATACGTCTATATAATTGTTTGTTTTTTTTCGTTCAGTTTCTTCCATCGACCTTGTTGTTATCCTTCAACTCGAGTTATCTATTTATCGGAGAGCTGGTTAAAGGTTTATTCGTTCTCGCGATCCAACTGACTGAATACGATCGAACCTGCAGCACGCTGAATTGTACGTAGCAATATATCGTAAGTTCGATTGATATTTTCTTTATTTGATTTGATTTTTTTATTTCTAAAGATTGTTTTACCGTGATCTAGTGGGTTTAAAATAAATTCCGCACTTGCTTTCGTTCGGCAATTTTTACTAAAAACTGTACAGAGTAAGGCTGGCTCAAATTTATTTCTTTATTTTCTTCAAAAGCTGCAGCACTTACGTATGCATTCATATACATATATATATATATCCCTTAGGGTCACCTACTTCTTGGCAGAATTCTGGAACAAAAATTAAAAGAAATTCCATCAGCGGAGAGCGTTACATTTTCGATTTTTCCTTTTTTTTTTTTCAAAGTTTGAAAGCAGATCGATAAAAAACCCTGAAACATCCGGTCGGTACGGGCATAGAATTCGAAGATATGGATAAATTTCGGATAATTTTTTTCATCCATTAGTGAGAAAATTAGAAAAATAAAGCCTTCGGTTAGTCTTCGAAAGTAGACGATATGTCTCTCTGGGATTTATAGATACGAGGTATTGAAAAATTGACTGAAAAATAATATAAGCAACTTATAATAAAAGCAAAATCAACCTGCAGACTGCAATTTAAGGATATTATTTTCACTCCCTATCGACGTTATACCGCGGATGAAGGATTATTATTCATTCAACTTTTGAGAGTTATTATATAAGGAAAATTTTGGATAAATTGCTTCGCTATAAATTGCCTGCCGCATTACTACTTCATAGGAGTTTTCTTCATGGCGCAGGTGTCCGTCAAGGGAAACAGGCGGCCGTTTCGTTAGGTTACTCTCTTTTTATCCTTATCTATCTCTTTTTTCTCCCTCTCACTCTCCCTAGCTCTATCCCTTATACGCCCTTGTATGAGTTGCAGCTGATACCAAAACGTGGTGAGAAAATGTAAGACGTCAAAACGTGAGTTGAATTTTATGGGAATTATTATATATAAAGAAAAACATTTCCAACATGGCGATCATATACATATAGGTACGTACCGTACATATGTGATCTACATAAATAAAATGTACATAAATATATATCACGTGTCATCGCGATGCGCGTGGTGCAGTGCCATTAAATTTATGAGAGGAAATTTTTTTTTCATTTTTATTTTATTTTATTTTATTTATTTATTTAGTTTTTTTTCGTTTTTCTCAATTTTATTTTATGCTTTACCTTTCCAGAATTTCCACCGCCCAAAAATACTAAACCAGCAGCTCCTGCGTGGGCGATTAGCGCATCCACAGCCTGCTGAGTTTCTAATAAAATTCTAGCCTCGTTCATCCAGTCATTTGCTACCGCCCTTGGCGCGCCCTTCAAAAGATTCATGTAACGAAGGGTCATCTTGAAATTACCGCGGTCCAACCAGTACCTGAAACAGAAGTGGGGTGTCCCTGAAATGAAATTCTGCGGCGGAAGGTGAGAAAAAAAATTTATAATCAAAATGAGCAACAAGAAATTTGAGGAAAAGAAAGGGAAAGGAGGGAGGATTAAAGAAATACTGCTTCTCTATTTGCTGTTGGTACAGAGATAATTTACTCCCTATAAAGGTGTATATTTAATTCATTGAAAATAAACCCTCGTTTTATTAGATGTAATGAAAATCGACCCCCTCGTTCGGTGAGATTATCCGTTTCATTCAATAAACGATCACTACGGGAGCTTTTCAATCGTATTCGTACCCTCCGATCCCATCCCATCCCTTTCTAGGCTTTATCTTTACATTCTTTCTTTCGTGTTACTTTCACTGCAGGTGGGTGTCAAGTGATTGATCGCGTCCCTTGTTAATCTCCAACGTGGCATATGTTTTTATTCAAAATTTAGAAAAATTTCGCAAGTATCCTGCAGTAGGATGAAAAATGAAACAATTTATTCATGTTATCTTAATTTCTTTTTGTCATCCGCCATTTTACGTTCGTCGTAAAACAGGTTATTCCAGCTGCGTAAAAAATAATTTTTTAATTTCAGAGTCGTGTATGTCAATCGATTCCTCAGGGCCGTGTGAAAGTTATATGAAATTCAATAAAAATTGAAGATGAATGAATACATAGAAAGTTGGCCATTGGAGACCAATATCGATCGATGAATACATAATACATGTGTAATAACAATAGTTGCAAAACGAGGGGAAAATCGAAAGTTATAAGTGTGATAGTTTGGCACCAAATACTGGGTACCTACCCCGCATTATTTTCTGGTTTTACGAATCCCAGAAGACCCTGTGGAAAGTTTCAACCCGACCAAAAGCGTTGGAAATAAACGTAACATGGATAGGCATATGTAGAGTCGTATATAAGGCACGTAGGTATATACGTTACGGCAGTCCAGGTTTGACTTTGGCTTATTGTTGGGTAATATAGTTTAGAAACAACCAGAGTAGGTAGCTAGCTGCGGTTAACTGCACCGGGTCCACCGTTACTGCTGAAACTATTTACGCTTTATTGACCACAGGCTGCGATAACTCGATGGAGAAACGCTAACGAATCCTTTACTCTATTTTACTTTTTATTATGTTTTGCCAATTTCATCAAATTTTTATTATTCATTTTTCGAAAGCTTTTACATGCGGAGTAACTCGCGTACGAAAAATTAGATTTTTCGTTAGAAATATTCATCCTGATTCTCAAATTCTTCTTTCTTTTTTTTTTTTTTTTTTTTTTTTTTTTTTTCATTTTCAAACTTAGACCTTCTGCGTAAGGTGGCATCGATACGAGAAAAAAAAATTCTTCTTGCTGCAAAAGACCCCGACTGAATTCGTATTTCTGATTTTCTATTCCTGGAAAAAATTGCTTTACACAGAAAAATGTCTACCCAAGTTGGAAAAGTGTTCGAACGTATATATCTCCAGCTACTGAATTTTTTAAATTCTTAGCGCAGTGCAGGAGCCTCACGCCTCTGTACAGAGTCTTCGACGCACCAAAGGGAGGCAACAGCAAAAGCAAAAGATACTTTACCTCCAGTCGTATAAGGTGTGTTCCTGCAGTGTCCCGAGGGAAGTTTTCTCTCGCTTGCAATACAACGGCAGCGTAGGTAATTAGTTTTAATAATTCATTACTCAGTCGATGAAATCCATGATGAAAAGATTTTTAACGCATCAAAATTATAAAGTCCTCTTCCGATAACGTTGACGATAATTAAATTATATTGTTATTTTAATCATAAATACGGTAACCTTTTTTTTATTTTTTTTATGCATTTCGATGAAATTTTTTACGGTCAGGTCGAGAGACAAGAAACAAAAGTGCAGAAGAAAAAATACAATAAAATAAGGATGAGGATAGGGATAAAACAAAATTATGCAAAAGTTGTGTGACGACACCCCCGACTTGTGGTTTAGGTGTTCCAGCTCTTTTTTCTTTGTTTGTTTATTTTTTTCTTGTTTTCTACTTGGGTTTTTCTTAACTATACCAAAGAGGCAACGACTCAAAAAAAGTTTCTAGACTAGAACGTTGTTTGATCACAGTTCACAGAAAGTATTTTGGATATTTCATTCCGGTGTAGAGAGTTGAAAAGTGAGGGAGAACAGCTAGCAGAGATTGCCAGTACTAGCTATATCTATGCGATGCTGGAATGTTCATATTTCCCCAGGGGCATTTGCGCCATCTTTTCTTCTTATTCTACTTCTTCTTCTTCTTCTTCTTCTACTTCTTATTCTTTTTTATCGTGATATATATGGTGTACAGAAGCTCACCGACAAAATGGAATTGAAGATTTTTAATGGATCCTTTCGTGTCTTCCATGTGTAACACACATCATATTATTTTTCTTTCTTTTTCTTTTTCGTTTTTTTTTTTTTGGCGTCTTCTGCAGCACGCGAGTGGGTGGTACTTTATTTATATAGGTTTATGTACGCGAGATCGCGTTCAAGGTGAACATAAAATAAAAAAAGATACAAATCTGCCACGCTCAAAAACGAGGGCTAAAAATTATGAACAAATTAACTAATAAAGCGAACCCAACATAAATTTCAAATATAATCGAGTGGTCATATTTTCGTGCCATATAACTAACTTCATGCGTGTATAATATGCAAGTATGTAATTCGCGTTGCGGATAAAGAAGAAGGAGTGAAATTTACCTACCTCATATATTTTCCATCTTCTCATGCCGTCTTCTTCTTCTTCCTCTTATTCTTTTTTTTCCAACCGGCGGAAAATGGAGAACCGCGGGGGAGAAAAGGGGAGAAAGAAAGATTGCGGTACTCTACTTACCTAGCTCGCTGCAGGACGTCGTAAGTGGTGAGCTTTTCGGGATCAATGGGCTCGTCGTCAAGCTCCGCCTTAGGGATCGGGCTGATCGCCTTAACCAGGAGAAAACTCTGGAGGTAGCTGAGCAGGTAAATTGGTAAGGATGCGCCTTCTTCTGGTACCAAAGCCAGCCTCCTCGCCATATCTTCTACCTAACCATACGCGATTTTATGAAACAGAGAAGAAGAAGAAAAGGCAAAATCAATTTTTGACCTTCGATTATTCATACTTCACTGGAGCGTGTTTTTTGAATTCTTCGGACAAAAAACTATCAGAAAAAAAGCGATTTCAAACAACAGTGCAGTTTTTTTTAAACAGCTGACCCACATTTTTCGGTAGAAAAATGGAAAAAGGAAAAAAAAATCTTTCTCACCTTGAGGAACCTCTCCCGAAGGATGTCCTCTGGGAAGACTCCTCGCTTCGAAGCTTCCTCAGGGATGCCATGAATAACAGCTTTTACCAAAGGATCAGAACCGGCTGTAAATTGAAATTCAATTAATTATGCTTCATGTCCGCAGAGTCTTTGCGGGTAAGGCCTCGATGAGAAATTATACAATGATTTCGAATATTCGACTTCAATTCTTGGTTTTGATGAATACCATTTTTGTTTGTTTTTCAATCGTTGTTAACTCACATGCGGATTTTTTCACTGCTTTTATTTCAGCCTCCAACGGCCTGACAGCGTCTTCCGCTTTGGCACCAGGTGGGGCGACCTTAACTGCCCTTGCAAGGGCCTGGCAGGCGCCCCAAAGCAGTTGGGCGTTTGATGCTGACTTTTCTTGCTCTATGCGGGCTGAAATGAAAATCAAGGGAAAAAAAGAAGGTTTAAATACGAAGTGTACTCAAATTACACGACAACATCCTATAACGTTTGATGCTCCTCGAGAAAATTAAATATTTACAAAACGTAAAACGCGCGGATATATATATATATATATATACGTACGGACGGGGTAGTGTGGAATGAAATCGCATGAAATTTGCCACGAGATGTTAAAACAAAGCTCCCAATAGGAGCTTGCCCCCCCATAGTGAATATGCAAAAATGCAAAGTGCCTTATATATATATAAATATATTTTTAGAATTCCACTTTAGAAAGGTCCCAGAGTTTCGCATTTATGCTTTCGTTTATACGGGGCGAGGGTGAAGAGAAAAAAAAAGATAAAGAAAAAGAAAAAGCAAAAGTAAAAAAAACAAAAACAGCTGCTGCTGTTGCTGCTGAACCTCGCGTTGCCGAACTCAGCTGAAAAGGAATGAAGTTAAAGTTGACGGTGTAAATTTGTATAAATTTATAAGTTTCCTTTATATATAAAATCGAATCTACAAAGCAGAAGGAGAGAAAAAAAAACAGGCTACAATTTGCCATCGACGGTACACACGAATAAAATATTGACGATCTTCCGATATACATAGACGTACACAGACGAAATTGGTTTTATTTGCGTTTCCGAATCAGTGCAAAGTTTAATATTTAACAATGTTTCGGAAAATTGATGTTTTTGTAACCCGTATTTCTCCCTCATCAAAGAATAAACGTCACTCGGTTAGCTACCGATATACGTTGAGCTTTCGATCAGAGATGGCTGTATACATTATTATATTATAATATAATATGAGGTATATATACATCGTCAAATTATCTGTTTTCCTAACCAGATTGCCCGGTGGCCATAAAGTTCTATATAGGGTTACCGTATACTGCAATATTAGAGGGTAGAAGGGAAGATTGTCTCGGTTAATTTTGAGTGACATTTTTGTCAATTACGATCGTGTACGCGGACGTTGTTCTTCGGTACATGGTGTACCGTATACATACATAGGAATGTAAATACATTTATATACACATACGTTTATATACATCGATAAAAAAAACTGTTGCAAACGTACCGTGCGTGTAGTATTGGAATCTATATAGTTAAAATTTAACGTCAAAATGTCAGTAGCGAATTTCGCGGTACTTTGAATGTACATAAAAATCGATTTCTGTGAGATCGCCAATTGCGATTATAAATTTTATCCGTCGATAAAATATCCGAAAATATGTAAATTAACTGCGCGACGTCGATTTGCCTCAAGTGGTCTATAAGTATAAGCATATCCATTTTACGTACATCTACAGAATATCGCCGCAGAAATGCAGTGTATAAGGTATTATGTACGTGAAGTCGATATATTTGACAACGGTATTAATTTTGCGTCGCGTTCTGTTTCACAGTCCGCCTGATTTAAACGGATGAAAATTAATCCCACGCTAATCTCGAGCCTCGGAGATATATACGGAGGACAAAAACTGGATTAAAACAGCTGGCCAAACCTGTATAGCATAGTACAGTTAATAGTTATATTCAAATATATACCATGTACAACGTATACATAGTACATATCGTTATGTATATATCTATAAACATGCTGCATATACGTACTGCAAATACAATACGTGTTAAATACACCCACGGGACTTCCTGCACTCTCTCGCTCTCTGATCGTATGTTTTTTTTTTCGGTTTTTTGGTTTTTGTTTTTGTTATTTTTCTTTTTTGCTTTTTTTCTTTTATAAATTCATCCCTCTCTCGCGTTGCACCGTTAATTTATCGCCGCGTCACATATCCCACGGGGTATTTTACGGTTTATATTCCCTTGTTTTAAGCGATACCGCGGCTCACTATATATACCTATATAGGTACGTGGTCATTTTGGTTTTTTAGAAACAAAAACCAACAAAAAAAAAAAGAAAAAACAATTTAAAAATTTTTTTTTCAACACTGTTCATACACGTATTAAACGCGTAATTAATTACGAAAATTATACCATCTGTAAATTATATGATAAAGAAAAAAAAACTAGATATTAATTACATTAAATATATTACATATGTTAAGAATCGAATGGAAAATGATGAATCAGAGAATTTTTGACCCGCGTAAGATTATGTGACGGGTCATATAATAGTTGGATATTTTCCAAGCGAAATATTTTGTGACGTATTGTTATATATATTTATATACATATACGTAAATATTATATACATAAAGATACGCATTTGGGTATATGTAAATTTAATCCTGGATGTGAATGGATATAATTTGTTGAATAGGCTGATATTTGTACAGGTTCGATGTTATGTGAACGGATGGACGAATTTATCTGCGTATCAGCATCATCGGTTGCGAGGCGCGAATTTGACCGCAAAATAAATTGTTTCGATCAATCAGCTGCTACGGATAATTTTCACATTGGGTGCCCTTTATCCGTGAAATTCAAATAGGACTTGTGTAATTTTACGTAGAGATAGGCTTCGCGTTTTACCCACTTCGATGGTTAATTAATTACAAAATTATTATCATCATCAATCCGCGCTGACGATATTTAGGGTGTAAAAATATATGTTATGTTAATTCGAAGGAGAACATTAAATCACGTGATATATACACGACGTGTACACATGTAACGTATGAGGTTATTTGTTGCAGCGTGAGAAACAAAAAAAAGAATAAAAAAAACGAAAAACAAAGCGCGATCGATTTCCACTCGTGCTTCAAATAAGATTTTTGAATGGATGTTCACGAATACATGAGACGTACATAAAGGATTCATCTCAATCTCGAGTCTGACTAGAGATCTTCATCTTCCTTCACCCTCTACAAGTTGAAATTCCGATCCTGATGGTTATGTCCTGAACCGTAAACAAGGATGAACCAAATAAATACGATTTTATATCCTCGAAATCTGACGCTCCTCTTTTATGGGGTGGATTTCTTCGGCCCTGATTTTCACGTCACACCTAGACGCATGTTTTCGAATGAGAAGAAAAAAAAAGAAGAATTTAAATAAAATTCCTTCCCTAAAATCTCTGCATATGTATCTACATTAGTGAAGAGGCGGAATTTTAGGCCAAAAAACATGTACACAACGGTATATACTATATTTGTATACATGACAAAGGAGGACGATGGGAAGGAGCTTGCAGAAATTAGTTCGTTGAGAGCCCGAGGGACTCTTGCGCCCCGTGGATGACACCCTTTTTCCCTTACCCTCCCGCACTGCGCCCTTCGTTCTTATTATATGTATACATATATATATATATATATATACACGAAAAGGTATACGTATATAACACTAGCCAGCAGCATCATCCGCTCGGAGCAACGGTGCTTCGCTAATGATACCTACCCTGGCGCTAAGATAAATGTTGAAAGTTATAATTGCAACACATGCTGCATACATTTCACCCTTTCGTACCCCTCGCGGGAGGCACTAGCTACCGAATAGAAGAGTTTACTATAGAGTTCCGTTACTACATCGCGTTCAAACTTTGAAACATCAGACTAGAAAGAACAAGACAGAACCAAAAAAACAAAAAAAATACACGCAAACCAAAAAAAAATGAATAAAATGAACGGACTGTAGTGCAGCAATTATCGCCATCGAGACCGTCTGCTGCTACACACACAAGTCCAGCAGAAAAATGATCTCTGAAATATCGTTAACGATATCATTTGGCATTGTGTTTGATTCTTTTTTTTTTTTAGTGAATTTCTTTACAGATGATCTTTGGAAGGGGTGAAAATAGCCGGTCTATACTTATACTCGATCTCATTTCATTTTTTTGCTATACAAGAAGAAAAAGAAGATGGAGTAGCTCAGGATGAAATAGAAAAAAGAAAAACGTAGCTTTGAGTCGCACGTATATCGTCTATTATTATATTACCACCACTGTGTACTATACAATACAACTATATGTATACCACCTCTCGCCCAGGGGGACAACTAATTCAATAGTTCCCGAGGGATAATGGGGAAGATCCGTTAGGGGATTCTCCTACAATTTTCCGAGGATATACGCGCCGCGAATTCTTTCCACAATAAGGTAAGAAATGCCGCTATTAGATGCAGAAATTCATCACTTCATATACTCTGTTGTTTCGGTGCAAAATGTACGGTGAATGTATTTTATCATTTTTCTTTTAATTTTTTCTTTGTTTATTTTTCCTCCTCTCATTCTTTCCCTCCTTTATCAACTCTCCCCGTGAGAGTACGCTGACTCTAACGTGAAAATATTATTTTTTCAAAGAAAATAAATAAATGAAAGTTAAATAGAAAAGAGAAAAATCATCAAGAGCGCGATATTATGTTATTAGGATACGATAAAAAAAAATTCACTGCAATATTACCTCGAGATAAAATGATATAGGTAATGATAAATCGGACGATGTTAGATAATTTAATTAGCATTCAGCTGAGGACGCGAAAAGTTGAATAAAAATTTTTGCGGTCTTCCATATATAGCATAATTCTGGGGAATCCCAAGCGCCGACAGATAATCAATCACGATCTTATAGGGTGGATAAGTTTTTGTTACACTCACCCTTGAGTGCGGCATCGAGTCCTTGAAGTCTACCGACGACAGCAGCGAGCTGTAATTTGTATTGGGCAGCTTCCGTCTCGACCCTTTCGCTCAAAGTTCGATTGATCAGCCTCTGAGTTTCACGATTTTTTTGATCCAACGCATCTCGTAAATGATCAGCGTGTATTTGGGCCTGAAGTTTCAACTGCGTTCTCAATTCTTCGTTGAATTTCTTCTTCTCCTCAAGGTTCTGCAACGAAAAGAGAAACAAAAAATTTACTTTAATTTTCATTTATCAAGGTGACACAAATGAAAAACCAAAAAAGAAAAAGTGCATCGGGCGCAGCTTCGAAACCCCTACAACTCCTCGGTATTCGTAGCTGGAAACTTTTCGGTTAGATTTGTCTCAAAAACCGCTGCAATTTCGAGGCCAGAAAAAACAGACTGCAGGACGTCGTTCGAATTTCTATCGGAATGATCGTTTCCGCGATAATGAAACCTTCCGATTAAAATGAGACACCCTGTATACAGCCGGCAGATGTGGATGTAATTTTCTGGCGTAGATTCCGTAGTGTAAGGGAAGTAAAGGGAAGTAAAGGGAAGAAAATGGAAGGGGGGATAGAATAGGGACGCGGACGTAGCGAGTGGGTACAGTACATATAAGGGTGTAGGTATAACTGTTGGAAACCTCGCTAGGGAGTTGCGAAACACGCACACGGTGTTAACTGTTTACACTTGACCTCTGTACACACGGGGGTCATCAGGGGTGAAAGAGGAGGGGGTGGTATCAGTCGAGGTCCGTAGAGGCAGAACCGACATGCCTCTGCGTCGCGGCGAACGGTGTCGTGCACACAAAATACATCACTCGGCCACAGAATAGGGTTCGAGGGTAAGAGAGGAAGAGAGAGAGAGACGGAGAACTAGATGGAGTGTGGAATGAAAAGGGAATGGCGGAGATAGAAGCGCGGAGAGAATCGAGAGAGAGAGAGAGAGAGGGAGAGGGGAGGAGGATTTCGCCTGGGTCACTTACCAACGAGGGCAAACTTGAGCTCCGTGCAGCACAGATTGGGGGGGTAATTAATCAAAATTTCACTCCAGTCTCTACCTCCCCACGTTATCTAATTTCACCGATCTTATTGTAACAAAGTCGCGTCAAAATTTTGCATTCGTCTTATTATCGCAAGTGCTCCCCCTTTACAGCTAACAAATATATACGTATAGATCGCGTACGTACCTACGTAACACATACATACATATATACCATATATAACTCGAGTTATAAACTCTGTAGATTAATTTCTAGAGCTGAACCTCGTGATCGCGAAGCAACTACAGAGTTATCGAAGTGTCACCGTCGCCCGTCTTCTCCATTCTTCCATATATTCTGTATGCTAATTATCCAGACTTTCAACCCTTCTTTTTTTTTTTTATTATTATTATCACTTTTCTTCTTACTTTATTTTCATAAAAACTTTTACCTCCACACGACGCCCTTTTTCTTGTGTATACCTATACACGCATACTTATATACACCTCGAAACTTTGTTACTCAGTAGGTTGAAATTCATCCCTTAAAGTTTCTTTTTGTTATTACTTAGACTGACCCCAAACCCCTCGGTATAAAAAAGTGACAGATTTTTCGCCGCTAAAATTTTCCTCTTTACTAGCTCGTTTTTTTTTTTCTTTTGATTCTTTTGTCGTTGAAATTTTATTTGTCTGTTCAAAAAATCGCGTAATATTTGGAGAATGTTATATTCGACCGCTCGTATATAAACTATATACATACACACGACGCGTATGTAACGTAATACTATACGTACTTTGCCATTTGCGAGGAATTCGCAGCTTTATCATTAGGTATACATATACATATGTGTACATATATATACATCTAATATTTTACTCGCACCCCAGGTTAAAACAATTCTGGAGTAATAGCGTTACCACCCTTATTAAATTACCGCTATTTTATAAAAGGGGCATTTAACGTGAAATCAAAATGACCAATTAATTATTATCTTTGGTCAAATCCATCTGATATAAATTGATTAATTTGTTTTTTCTTTTTGTATAGATTTTTAACTCGTACAACGTATATTTATGTATGTGTTAAAACTCATTTTCGTGAAAAAATTTAACCATTGTATTTAAAATTCGTATAACTTCGATGTAACGGTCAATTTTGCGTGGAATGGCCCATATAACGATACGTACATACCTATGTATTCGATATAGTACACATCTACATACGTGTATGCGGTGCTAAATTGCCCCCCATTATTACAGCATACGCAGGGCAACGGTACCCGGAATCTACAAGCATAATGATCCTCGTTTCACATACCTACCGATTTTTTTTCGATCTTTCGTCCCTCTTGGTAAGCTTTTTTTTGCTTTTTAATTCTACACACCGGTACAAAATACGGGAACACGCGCGATGTTCGAGTAGTGCGGCATAAACCGGCGCCGATTAAATTTCCAAGTTGGAAAATATATTATGCGATGTTTTAGCGATCGGAGCCGAAAAGCAGCGTGAGCTTTCGATCGTCGTAAAATAAGATATACGAGCAGAGCATAAAACTTTAGATAATTTTACGTCAAGCCGTTTCACATTCGGACCGTTAATATATGATCGCGGTATATTCGGTGCGGCATAATATAATAATGTACATTGCATGCACGCATCTGCCCTTTAATCTACGTTTGATATTTCGGAAGTTCTTTCTTTTACAGATCATCGTTATTCTATTCTACTTTTACCTTTTTTTTCTTATTTCATTTTATCCTTTCGACACACTATCGGAGCGTAACGATCGAATGATATTATCACTTTTGTCGGATCCCAAGCGCCGTCCGCATCAACGTTTATTGGATATATGTCGAGAATTGCAACTTTTTTTCTGTCTACATATACATAGATTTTTTTTTACATTCCATCTCACGTTATATTTAGTGTTTATATATATATATATATATATATATCGGCAGGCATGTCTGCAGCGACTCGACAACTTTAAGAGATAATCAATCAACCACCAAACTTGAGATTATTCAGTTATACTATAAGTAAACTTCGATCGATGGAGTAGAATTTTTTCAATTTTTTATTTCTTCGTTTCTTATCGATCTTCGAAGAGAAAGAAGTTATACGATGATATTTTCCAAGTGACAAAAAGTAAGTGCCTATAAATGAAAGTGGAAAGAAAAAGCAAAAAAATGGTCTATCGCAAGACTATAATGAAGTAATGAACATAAATAATTAAAAGTTTTTACAAGAAAGTGTAGAAGTACTTCTTGATCATCTTATAGGTGAAATTCTGTTCAAGAGGACTTCGGGTATAAAGTTTTACGATGCAAATACTAGCTGGTAATAGTTTGTCGGGCAAGGATCTGCAGTTTGAAAGTCTTTGGCAAGATGTACTGACGGCTTCATTAGCTGCACTGCAGAAATGCGAAGTTGTTGCTATTTTGTCAGACGTCATTTACGGAAGTTGTTGAAAACCGCGTAAGCTATCATCGTGTTTTACGAATCGATTTCCTGCGCTGTTTATCTTGTTTTAAAGGGATTTTCTTGCAGTAGGAGTCTACGAAACAAGAAATAACCGTGTGTTTTATTTTACATTCTTTTGGCTTCAATATTTTTCAGCTACGTCAACGTGTTTGATGAATAAGGAGAGCGGAAGAGCTGATAAAAGCGAAGAGCGACTCGAGGTTTTTGGTTTTTTGGTTTTTTGGATTTAGGAAAGAGGGCCGTAGGCAGTCCCTGGATATTTAGACAATTGATGGCCTACAATCGCTGAATGCAACCTGCACCCTGTGTACTTCTATTAGTTGCTCTATCAATAATAGAGCTCGTGGCTCTCCTGGGTCCACAGATCTCCGGAACGGTGAACTTTTTATCTATTTCCATTTGGCCCCAGGCCAATATTCCGGGAGGGTGGGAATAGGGAAGAGAGAGGAAGTGGAAAGAGGTAGGAGGCAATATTATCTCTTTCGGCAGGAAGGGGGGTTGGCTCAGTCGGCTGTACCTCTGGTCTCTTCCCTTCTATCTATACTCTTTGTAATATCGTCAGCTTGCAAAAGGCTACAGGACGACCCTGTCTGTGTCTCTCTATGCCTCTGTGCTTCGATCCCTCCCCCCTCGCCCCTCTGCCCTCATCCGCCCACCTCTCTATCGCTCGTTGCGCAGAGTTGAATTGCTAGCCATGTAGTCCTAGGTGTAGGAGATAGTTCTCCGGGTTTATAAATATTACGTTTACGCGGTATGCCGATGATATTTTACTTGCACTGTTATTTTTGTACGATTTATTGTTAGTTTTCCAAATTTGCTGCTATGTTTTCGTTCACTTTTCTCATCCCCTTCTTCCGCTGTCTGCTGGTAAACTATTTTTAGTGGACGCTCTGTTTAATGAGATAACTTTCACCGGTGAAATAACATCCACTCGAACTGATGTGAGTAGAATATAAAAAAAAAATAATAAATAACTGGAACTATCCTACCCTGCTGAATCGAATTCTTATTCGTTCCTAATTCGTTACCTCTAGCAAAAAGGCAAGTGCAATCAATCGCATACGATCTTAGTTGAAAACACATAGAAACTAACGATCAAAATAGTGGCGATAACTTTCAAGGAAGAAGGAATTCAAACTAGCGTGATGTTCATAAATGAGCTCTACACAAAATTATGCGAGGGTTGCTAATGACCGTTTTGTTTTTCTTGAACTAGATCAGGGGAGGTAACGGCAACAGTACACATCGGAATTCTCATTTTATTTCTGTAAAATACTTTCGATTTGTTTTCTTCTGTCACGATCAGCTGCTCCGAGAAAAGCGAAACACAGGAACGTACCTCCTATCGCTCCATATGCATTTGATTTCGCATTTTCACATGCTATTTTTGTATTGGAAAATTCAATGTCACTCACCTTCTTTGAAAACTCTTCTTGCAGGATGCGCTTCTGCTTGGTAATTTCGTTATTGATTTGGGCCTCGATCTTCGCCCGCTCAGCCTCATCGCCGCCCGATCTTAACGCCTGGGCTAATTTGATGTCATTTACGGTCTGCAAAATAGAAAACACAAAAATTTTTAAACGTGAGTAGACGAACCTATGAACTACTATTTTTTCCTAGTACGAAAAGTAAAAATGCGGAATAAAATTTAGAACAATTCATTCGACCACAACTTTGACTGCTTCCTATTGTTTCTCACCTGAAGTCTTTCGAGTTCCTTTTGCAGCATATTCACTTTGTTGTACATATGCAGCACGAATAAATCAAAGGACTCCGCGTCTACGGAGAATTTTTTCTCGGCAATGTTCACGTTGGGAAACAGGATTTCGAGCTCCTCTTCGAACTTGCTTCTTGCTTTCGCTACTTGCTGCCAGTACCGCTCGGTGATATTGGAGCTTTGTACTTCTTTTTCAAACTGTTGCTTAGCTTGATCCACATCGTCGACTATTGTCTTAATATTTCGCCGCGCAACTGCTTTCACAACTGGCGTAGCTTCCAAACTCGGATCATCGATCAAGCTGTACATAGTTTTCAGAGACTGCAAAGCTTCTTCGGCACTTGCTTCTGCTACCTTCAGTTCCTCTTTTCTTTTCGTAGTTGCTTCCTTGAGTCTATTGGAATAAAAGGCACATACGTGAATAAGTGAAACCAAGATAATTTTGAGACAGTTTCACTTGCGGATTTCATTTTACCTGTCCCAAACCTGTCCTCCGACCATGTTTCCAGAATTTTCTACGATTTTGACTACTTCTTTATTATAGTCCTGAATGGCGCAAGCTGCTTTTTTGTAGGCTTCGATTGCCCGCGAAGCTGACTGCCCACAACTAGCTTCCAGTTCAACAAGGTTGGCGGGCAATAATTCATGCCGGACGTCCTTGGGCGGTGGAGCAGGTTTTTCAGAAACTGGAAAATAGAATCTTGGATTACTAACAGGTGGTCATATTTTACTGTGTACGATTTTTAGTACCTTCCGATTAAAATTTTTATAGATAGTAAAATGTTACGCGTTATTACACACCGACTTTGATTTTCTCTCCACGTTCACTGCTCAAGCGTATTTCACTGTAAGGTTCATTGATCGGCGGCTCCTTCTTACCAACCAAAGATTCAAAAGCTGGTTTTGGTGCTAAAGCAAACGCAACACACAGAGTTACGGATCAGTTGGAACTGTTATTTAGTGAGTGTATAGTGACGTCCTCTCAAAATTGCTAATTGGAGATTATGATTATTAATTGATTATGGAATGCTACAGGTGGAAGGAAATAAAATGGATGGGGAAAGGGGCTCACGTATATAATTTTCTATGTGCTTCTTACAGTCTAATTTTGATTTATCCTTTGGGGTCTCTTTTTCTTCGCCAAAAATGGCCCCTAGTAACCTGCAACAAGTTTTGTTGGGTGAATTTCAAGTTGAAGGCACGAAATGTTCGAAAAAATAGGTGAAATAATTATATAGTAATTACGTTTGCTTGAGCGATTCGAAGAACTCAAGAAGGAAGTTCAAGTATGAATCTTCCTCCTGAAATATTATTCGAATCGCCTTATTTGTACCAGGTACCCATTCTTCTAAAGTTGCTCTGAATGATGGGTCATTTTTTGCATACGCCAGGATTCCCAGTGTACCAAGAGTTAAAGCCCCTAATGTCACTAGACCACCTGAGCCTCGAGTTTTTTCGCTGTGTGGGAAATTCAATATTAATTATATGATCTGGTGGAAAATATAAACTCTGCAATAAAAATCAGATAGGTATTAATTCTAAAACATGGTATTAGTCATTGCAGTGAACGAATGGAATATTTGTATAGGGTGGATCAAACATGCATTGACCGACACAATTCTAAATACCTTTTTGAAGACTCAGTCGAATACTTAGGTCCAGAAAGTCTGGACATAAGTTTTACGTCCTTGAGAAGTCTGAAATAAAAAACTAGCCATTATAATCACAGTGCCAAAGAATCATTACATACTTTTTATACAGAATACTTGATCCTACCACAATATTAAGATCAACATCAAAATAAAATCAAGATAAAATCTGAGATTATAACATTTAGCACCAAAACCAGAAATGTTAAAGCTCTTTCGAACGGACATTGGAGATCGGAGTATCGAATCAAACGTTTGTTAAAATTTAATTAAATCCATAGCAGTTGAGTAAATTTAGACAGCAGACCATTATCTATGTCATAATTCAATTAATTCATTGATTTGAACCTTAACCTCTAGTATTGAAGTGACATGTCGAAGGAATAAAGCAATGATAAAATTGACTCACCTTCCTTCGGGTTCACATTTTATGCGTACTCGTGTTTCGTAGTACCTTGCAGTGAGGTAAAGTCTCGATAAGCCTTGTTTTTTTACCTGAAATATACGGTTGTGGTACATATTCACTGCTTATTAGATTGTTATTATGTAAGCTCTAAATAGACCGAATTTTTTGTCAGAATTCAACGTCAAAACGACTTAGCTAAGTGTCTCGAAGACTTCACAGCCTCTATATTATTACCAGTGATCTCAAGACATGCAGTCACTGTCAGAAATAAAATACAAAGTCCGAAAGAACAAAATAGTATGGTTAAATTCTAGCTGTCGACAGAAGGACGAGAATGGCTGAGCAATGTACAACGATGGTTGTTTGATTTTAATAACGCGAATATTCACCAGAATCTATCCGTAACTTCAAACCAGTAATATTAACTCATTTTTCGTACCTTACATGCCCGATTTATACCGTTGCACGGAAATTTTAACCCAATTCGAAACATTTTCAGGTGGCCGGTCGGGCAGCCAAGGGAAAAAGGGAACGACGGTAACAAACAGCTGATCACAGACGACACAGACGGAACTGAGCAAGCAAAGAAAGAATGTTGCGCATTGTTGCTCCGATATTGCGAGGTAAATATCTGAAGATTTATTCAATATTACTGATTCAAGATAAGCTGAATCAGTACATAATCTTTGACACTTGAAAGTTACGGGTGAATTATGCCCGTTTCATTCCAAGCGTAAAAGTTTGAACCTTTTTGCTTTGGGTTTTTGGTTAGATCGAGGTATTAAATCTCCATTTTGATTATTTTCCAGCAGCCGGAACGGCGCGCGCAGTTACCACAAGCGCAGGAAATTTAAACCTCACTAAGCTGACCAGCTTTGTAAATTTTGCGGCAACATATTCCAGGTGTTTCAGTGTACTTGCACCTTATATTCACACTCGCAGTGACACCATTTGCTCTTCACAGTCAACGCTTCTGAGGTACGAGGCTTTTTAATAAATAATTGTGGCCGTTTTACTTTTTACACAGAAATTCTTTCTACTCCTCCGCAGCGAACCATTCACCAAAAGGATCTTACCTACCACTCTCCAGCCCCTTCAAACTCCAGTAAGAACGGTGACAAAGTTTTCACTCAAGAAAGGGAAAAGGAAAACTGTTAAACCTGTTGTTCAACGATTCTTTAGACTCCACTGGTAACATTTGATTTTATGCAATTCTTGAAGATAAAGTCATATTCTCCGGCCTAGAAACAATTAACATAAAATTTATTTGCAGGGGTGGTTGGATCCGGACCAGAGCAGGGCGTCACAAAAGACTGTGGAAGAAATCTCCAGCATTGAGAAAACGATTGAAGCAACATGTATTTGTAAACGCAACGCAGGCTACATTGTTAGATAAGATGGTAAATCAGTTTTGGCGGAGAGAAAAACACTACGTAGACGATCCCTACGCCCCGTATCATACTCGGGAAGAATTTATTTATACCAGAAAAAAGCCGGCGCTGGACTAGTCTTCCGAACATAAATTTTAACTTATAGAAACTGTAATACATTATGGAATAATCGAATAAACGCTAACCAGCTTCATTTTCCCCCTCATCTACGCGTGAAATAATTTTACCGTGGATAAATAATTCTCTGTGATTTATACCTAGAGCAAAAAATGCAGCTTCGAATTCCTGCGGTTCTTCTCGTCGTGATTAGATCCTACGAATCGTATTGAGTAACGTAAAGAAGCGATACGGAGGGATGAACTATCGGCTCGTCAGTCATTATCGTCTCTCAAAAGTTGCGTAAGCCGCATTTTAGAGCAGAAATAACTCACGATGAGTAGAACGACTGCCATGCTATAGCTACGGTAACTACCCATCGCATACATTACTGTAGATCATTATTATCGCTTTTAAAAGTTTCAACGTACACACGTGATCAAGATAATAATAATATGATCGTTAAAATGCAGGACAATTACCCAGTAATGTCTGTGCGATTTTCTGAATGCGGTAGCGCAGATTTTTCGAAATCGGTAAAATTATTCCGTCTGGTATTTCAAAGCACGGAGATGCATATTGGAAAGTGTGCAGCAAAACTTGAAAAATCTCGAAAATTTCACAAATTAACATCTGCGGATCGCTATAATTAGGTGTAAATATTTTCTTCAAACAAAATTTGTCTGATTTACCGCGTTGCAACATTTAAAACAGTATCGCGTGAATATAGGCGTTGCAGTATATAATTTTCGGAGTTGTTAATTAAGTAATAGAAAATTTATTTCGCCTCTAATTATTTTTTTTAATCGTAGTATTTATCGCTCTCGTCATATATAATCGTCGAAGCTTTCCCTTCTCTCCTCTACTCTACTGAAACACCTATTCTTCCACCAGCTTCTCTTTTGAGCCGGCCGGCTGGCTCTGCCTCACAATTTACTGCCGTTACTACTGCGAGCGTTTTCAGTAAATTCAGTCCGAGTTGGTCGGGCACGGCGAGCGCGTCTCAAATTATATATAAATTGGGATTTCGGTATTCTTCCCGATAAAAAAAAGTTACGACCAACGGACCGGCGAACGATTCGCGTCACGCAATTCCCCGATAACGTAACTGCACTTCACATAGTATTAAACCAGTGCAACAATAAAAAAAAAAAAAAAAATATACATATAAAAGAAAAAAATAATAAGTTGTATGGTCATGCCACTTAAAGGTACGGTAAAGGTGATTGCCAGGGCGTGTCTTACTTCGAGAGCATCCAGTGGAATAGATAAGAATAATATGACTATTAAAACATCAACGACGCATTTTCTGAGAGTTGCTAGTAGAGCCTTTTCGACTAGCGGATCACTGAATATGAGGTAAGTCTCCAGATGCTTCGTAGGCTCGGAGTAAATTTTCCCATACTTACTGATTTCATCAGATTATATACTTATTCCGTTTTACATTATGACAAAATAGTATGTTATAAAATATCATCCTTATTATAAACTCGTAAATATCATGATGATGATTCACATTTCGCTGAATCGAATTGATTTGTTGTTTCAATAATAATTTCCTCGATAAATTTCAAATCTTTACACTCATCTCATTAGCAATTATATATCGTGGGGTTTCGATGCATTGAAAGCATTAAGAGCTGCACATAAAAAATCTAAAGGTTGCATCGTAGTCAAGAATATACGCACCGGAATAATCATACTGCTTATAGTTTGAAGAAAGCTCTCAGCTCATCCAAAGGAAAATTCATACAATATCTTTCACTGTTCTATAATTTATCTTCATACATAAATTTAATACGGTTAAATATTGCGTAGTTTATAGGACGCAAATAACTGATGAAACACGTTCTTTTTTATTCCGTGAATTGTATGTGCTATAATTTATTGGTATTTATTTACCAAAGAGTTTATTTTTTCATTTTTTATTCTTCATCTCTCCCAACTATTGAGAGGGAGAAATTTTCTCTTAGAGCGATCAATACCGCTCCCCTCGTCGTAAAACCTGCTGGCATATAATACAGGTGGTTTCAAAAAAGAGAAAAAAAAAAACTTATCATTATACTTCCGAAAGAACAAGACTTTATGTACAAATTTCCAAATCGAAAAAAACAATTCAGACAGCATAATGAGATGATACGTAATAGCTGAGATGTTTTTTTTCCGATGAGGGGGGCAGGGGGTTTGAGCGCAATTCCAAGTTTACTGCAGGGTTTAATTAAATTAAACAAAAAGAATGGAGTTATCTGTAGAAGCGCAATATAATCGTATAATAATGATGATCATGGTTACGGCGATAATGATTTTTTTCCAACATTTTAGGTTCGTACAATTCGTGAACAAAAATGGAGGTCCCCAGCACCTCGGGGTCCAACTACGACCAGGAGGTGATATTACCGATGTTTCAGCGGTCGATTCGAGAATGCCAAACAACCTGAAAAAATTTTTAGAGGGTGGTGATGATCTCTTGAAAAAGGTGAAAAGGTGAATAAAATCATTTAACTATAATTATTCGTTCTTTTAATGTGTACGAGATTCTTGTTTGCTTTTTTATGTAATATTGAAATTATAATGATAATAATAATTTGTGTGTTGTATGCACATGAGGTTACTCAATTGCTAAGTTTTCGAATGCCTTACAGACACACCTATAACGTCTATAAATAGTTTAAGGGAATCTAATCACTTTACGTGGTTCTCCATTACTTAATTTGGTACAATAATAATTCGTGTAAGCGCATTACATAAATTGTTTGAAACTGATCACTATTGTACATTAAACGAACAACACACAGTGACTGACGATGGCTCGAACAATCGTATAAAATTAATTTAATCATTAAGTCTTCAATTATTTCTAATTACTTCAGTAAAATTTTCATTCGAATTGTAGACAGAAAAATTCAAACCCGCGGCTGTTGAGAGGAACTTCCTTTCATTGTGTGTTATTTTTTTTTCAAATTTTCAAAAGAAAAAAAACAAATAACGAAAACTACAAGTTTTTTAACTCTCTGAATCGATGCATGGAATATTCGTAATGATGCTAATCGCATATATTGATGCATTTATATTATTTGAATGACACCGTTGTAACTCGGGATTTTACAGCAGCACACGTATTTTCGTGATCGCGTTGGTCGCGTGGCGGGAAATCACGTGCGAGCTGGTTTGTATAGAATGGAATTTGTCGTCTTTTTCAAACCTTGAATTTAAAATTGCGATAATATAGATATATGTATGTGTATACAGCCAAGAGACCTTTAAAACAACAGCTGTACAAGCTGGTTACTTTTCCACACATGTGCCGCTTTCATAGAGAATAATAAAATTACTAATTGTTTTTTTTTGCCGTCATATCAAAATAATGATCCATACATCATACATATTATACAACAGATAACTCACAATCAGTTCGGCACGGATAGTCCAGTTTTTTTACATTATCAATTCACGATTTTAATTTACAATTGGACACATGATGAACCATGCGAATATGAGATTCACATATTTTTTTTTTTCTTTTACATTTTTTATCTCTTCATTTATTCGTCAAACTTTTTCTGATATCGTGACGACTAATTTAGATAACGAGCTCCGTGAGTAAAATATTACGCAACTTTTGTAACGTACATTATTAAAATAACGTATATACGTGTAAATCAAGTTATTATTATTATTATTATAATTTTTCGCGAAATGATACTGTATTCTCTCTCTAAAATGCGATCGCATGATTTTAAATGTAAAATGTATGTATCTATAATAATAAGTATAGTGTTACGTAAAGGTTGGTGATCTTTCCTAATCATTTACTGGAGATAATGTTATCGCTATATCTAAATTTGATCTTCAAAAGTTTATATTATACATTATAATCCTCGCGGCTGGGAACCGTACGTCACCATTCGATTTTTTTTTTATTTCCCATGACGTCGTTATCCATTATTTTGTTTTTCTGGTTATAAAAGCGAAAGAAATAAAATTTCGAATTATATGAGTTATTTTTAACTTCACCTCGGAATACTAATTTGGACCCTAATTACTGTACGGACAATATTATGTATTATATATTTATATTTTTTTGGTGCATAAAGTGCATGACGAGGTCAATTTCTTTAATTTTGATTCACGCGTAGTTTGACTATCCTCATTTAACTTTAGGCTATGAAACACAAGGTCATAATTTAAATAAAAGTAAAAGTAAACTGCGCCCATGGCGAAGACCAGACCGCTTAACATTTGATTTTTGTTATTTTACTGTATCTAAATGAAAAACTTGAATAAGAATTCACTGAATATTTTCTGCAGTCTCACATATTATTGCTCAGCTGCAAAAAAAAGAAAACAACTCAAATTATGTCACTCATTAGTTTGCGATGTTATAATTAAGATTTTTAATCTCGTAAAATCTGATCTTCCCGACTTTGAATTCTTTCGTCGACAATTCTGATTTTTGAATTTGCTGTAACATTTGATTTTTTTCTTAGGATAGTTGTCGAGGGCCGAAGCATTGTGTCGGAGGCTGATGTAAACTTTTTGGCTCCTGTAACACGGATGGATAAATTGGCTTGCGTCGGTTTAAATTACAGCGGACATTGCAGTGAACAAGGTGTTGAACCTCCTAAAAGTCCCGTAATTTTCAGCAAGTTTGCAAGCAACATCGTTGGACCAAACGACAATATCGTCTTGCCTAGCATATCCGACGTGCGTTGATATCAAGTATTTTTAAAAAACCTTTTTTTAAACTCCAAATTATCCCATCTCATTATAATTATTTCAGAAAGTTGACTGGGAAGTTGAGCTTGCGATAGTGATAGGAAAAAAAGGTAAATCGCTCAACAATCACGAAGCGGAGGATTACATCTTCGGGTACACGATTGCCCAGGATATTTCAGCACGAGATTGGCAAAAGGGAGGAAGAAACGGGGGTCAGTTTCTCCTTGGCAAAGCAATGGACACTTTCTGTCCTTTGGGGCCAGCGGTCATTACAAAGGAAGCCATATGCGATATCAATAATCTCACAGTAAAAACCTGGGTTAACGGTCAGCTTAAACAAGACGGTAATACCAGCGAGCTTATCTTCAAACCCCACGATATAGTTGCCTATCTTTCACAGTAAGTATTAACAATCAATATATATATATATATATTTTTTTTTAATCAAGCTCTGACCAGATTACAAAATTATTGTGTAACATACTCGTCTGTTTTATTGTTCTTTTCTCCTTTCTTTCTTTCAGAGTTACTTTATCTTACTTATATTACGTTACGGAATATTTTTACTTCGACCAGATGAAATTATCAATTCTCCTAATTTCAGATTTGTGACTTTGCTACCTGGTGATGTAATTTTGACTGGTACACCAGGTGGTGTAGGATTTGCGCGTAAGCCCCCAGAATACTTGAAGGTTTGTACTATGAATCTTAACAGACATGATGTTAAATGAAGCTTCGTAGCGCGTCTACATTGATTTCGTGTATTTATTACTTCTGCAGTTTTTTTATTTTTTTATATTTCATAATATTTCAGAAAGGAGACATCCTTGAGTCAGAAATAGAAAGTCTCGGCCGACTTCGCAACACAATAGTTTGATCAAAAATCATCGATCGATTTTTATTGATATAATCAGAAATGATTTTCATTGAAGAAATCATGAAATTTAAAATCGCCACAAGATTGATCACTACTACGCAATGCTCAGGAAGTTTGAGAAACATTTTATGAAAGGAGAAGAAGGTTGGAAACAAAAGTAAGCAAAGAGACCCAGCCTAATTGCATATGTTAATGCAAATATTGATAGAGATATAAATTTAAATAATTAACGAGTTAAAGGTTCCTTTGAGGAGGACCCGAAAAAAGTTTAATAGAAAAAACAAAAAAAAACATTCAAACAGCAACTGATTCGTACCAATGATGTATTTATTAGTCGCAAAGTTCCGACTGCCGGACTGGGGTGCGAGAAGTAAAAGACGACGAACTGTAAGTTTCAGCTATTTGTATAGATTTTAACGTTAAAACTAAATAGAGAAAAGATTTTTACATTTTATTAGTTACTTAATTCCTTTATCGTCGGTTTCATAAACTACATATAAATCCGTCGTCAAATGTTGATCATTTATGTATTTGTTATCAATTTTCACCGATATCTTGCTACATAAAAACATATTTCTATAGAAAGCACTGGTTTTTTTCTTACCTGAGGTATAGATTGGAGTTTCTTCTACAACGGAGTATAAATCCTCTGAGATCCTTATTTTCAGGGATTATCGGGTGCAAGGTCGGAGAAATGGAGTTTACTTAATTACCTATCCATAAAAAAAAGACATCACAATCTGATCGTAGGATAAAATTTTATTTGCGATACACCTGCGATTGTATTCAATTTATGTACACAGTTAAACTAAGGATTAGTTGAGTTTACTGTAGATTCGTTATTTCAGCCTTTGCCGACATCAAGATTGGCTCTGGCTGTTACTCATCGTTATTAAGAAGGCTTAGATCGAGTTTTCTCAACGAATTACACTGCATTGGCTTTATCTCTGAATAACTTAACGTATTTCAATCAGCACGAGCTTTTGGAAGAAATTTAATGTTCTCCCATTCATCCAGTCTCTACTTGCATTAGCTGCAGGACATGATTTTTCGCTGTACAATAATAAGTTCAATCACTCATGTATGTTTATTCCGTCTTCACTATCGTTTTTAATCCCAAGTTTTTTAGAAGGGCCTTTGGATTTGGATCTCTTCCTCTGAATTTCCTGAATAATTCACTGGGATGACAACCACCGCCAGACGATAAGAATGTGTCTCTATATCTTTTGCCAACTACAGATTGCTGTTCTTCGTTACCAGGTGGTAGTTCTTGGAACGCACTGTAAGCATCCGCGGCTACCATACGCGCCCATAAGTGGCTGTAAAATATAAATAGATATATTTTTCACTGTGCATCGACTACCTGGTGCTGGAATTATTCTCAAATAAATACTGCAGTTAGATACCTGTAATATGCCCCACCCCAGTCTCCGCTGAAGATTTCACCGAACGTACAGGGATGAGCGTCATAATCGAAGAATGGAAATCCTATGTGATGTGGCCAAAGATCTCGTACAATGTCTCGCCAAAATTTGTCACTGGATCATACAACGGTAGGACCATGAAATCATTGGGGATATTTATGTAGAGTATTAAACATTCAAAAAATACTCACGTTGAATGCATCTCCACGTCGAGTCTTGCCAAATAAATTTCTCTGCAAAGCGAGAAACCGGCCAGGTGAGATCTGATATTTGTCAATCCTTCGATCACCTCTTTGGGCAATGCTTCTCCCGTTTCGTAATGAGCCCCAATATCTTTCAACGTTGATTGTTCATACAGCCTAGAAGAGATCGATTTTCAATAGAAATATTTGCTTAGATTCGAGTAATTGAATGTAAAGGAAATCATCGTTAGATTTTTACCAATTTGACATGAAATTACTACTTATTTCAACGGCGTCCCACTCGACGTTTGATAATCCCGCAACGTCGGAATAATTTGCTCTAGTTAGCAAGTGCTGTAGGGCATGGCCAAACTGAAAACAAATTGCAGATTGTATAAAGAAATCGAGCAAGGATCAAACTGAGAATGAAATAAGATTCAAATACCTTGGCAAAGAGAACCTGTAGATTTTTGAATGAAAGTAGACAGGGTTTTCCCTGTTGAGGAGGTTGGAAGTTGAAAATTAAAGCTGCCAGGGGGTTGCTATGTGTTATGACACTCTTATTTCTGATGGCAACCATCCATCCAGAATTTTCTTGAATTCCCGGCTTTTCGTTCGGCCTTTCGTAAGGGTCTAAATAAAAACTAGCCACCGGTTCTGAACTGGTAGATTCTAAAATGTCGAACAGTCGGACATCCTGGTTCCACACATCTACTGTTTTTCTCTCCACGAACTTTATGTCAAATATTCGTTCGCTCAGTCTGAAGAGACTAGACAAGACTTGTGGCAGGGTAAAGTACTCCTTCAGTTCTTCTTCCTTGAAACTATTTGGATACACATAAAGTTCATGCAGTCACAGAATTAGAAGGCTCGTTTATATCAAGTTAACGTAGCGTTGTGAAAAAAAAAAAACGAAGGCTGTAAACAGTAAATTCATATCTACCTGTACATAGTACGTTTTTGTTTTCTGCCCCAATACGGCACATCCCAAAGTTGGAGATCACCGAAAAAACCTCTGTCTATTGCGAATCCTTTCAGGTCATTTAATTCTTCTATCTGAGCAGGCTTTGCTGAAAAAGTATGGATTCATTTATATTATATGAACTATAATATGAAGTCTATCAGCCAAATGTTATGATTCCGATTCAGAAAATTATTTGATGTCTAATGGACGTATGATCAACATCTGTAACTACTTTACCTATTTTTAGTATCGTATCGAAAAAATTAGAGACGTTCTCTATGCTCCCTGCCATTTTAGTTTCCATACTCATGTGGGCATACGATTTATACCCTAAGAATTGTGCCTTCCTTTTACGGTGATCTCTGATGTGCTCCAGTGTTGTGCTCGTTTCTAAGAACCTGTCATTGAAATGCGCACACCGGCTGACGTCAGCTTTCCACACGGTCTGTTTTAGCATACTATCAGGACAGTATTCTGACAAAGTTCAAGCTCATGTTAAAAACTAATAATCAGTAAAGAAGACGTAGCTGAGAAATATTCGGTTGTTACCATAGAAATTTTCCTTAATATAAGGCTGCAAATTTACTGTCCAGGGACCTTTATGGGGTTGCGATGGATCTGCAGCTATGACTTTCAAAAACTCTTCTGGGAAGTCTTTCATAACACTGGGATCTCCAATTTTCTGGTTAAATTGTTGGCTAGCAATCTGAAAAAAATTGTAAAATTGGTTTCCATGATAGTAATTTAAAGTGTGAACATTATCTGAACATCTGATGTGATGTTATAACATTGGACGTTAATTTACGAACTTCAACTTTTTGCGAGAATTCTGCCTGTCTATTGGAGATTTGATGGTTGCCCTCGGCAAATGCTGCCATTTTATCGGTCAAAGCAATCTCAGCACCGTTCAATTTTCCTTCCAAGATATATTTCTTGATAAGTCTTCTCTGTTCTTCGGTCAAATTGAGTTTCTTATCTTCCATGGCATTTTTAAAGGCTTTGTAGATTGCCAGACCTCCATACCTCGAAGATTTTGCAGCCTTTGACCTGTTGTGGATATTTGAGTAACATTTCGGTGGCATCAGACTTTGGTTACCAAGATACAGGGTCTTTGCAAGTCCCCATGCGGTATCTAAAGGAGCCGTTGCCTCTTCCAATCGAATGACCACATCCTCAAATACATCGGTATTTTCTGATTCTGGATTAACAAATACGATTGACATTTGAAAGAATTATTAACAATCAAGGATACTGCAAAACCCACGTAAAAAAAATTATCTCACTTCCAACAGCCTCATCTATGAGTCTGATGCGTTGCTCGTATTCTACTGCCTGGGTTCCCACCCAAGCTACCCATTTTTCAATAGTGATCCGATTGAACTGGGGGAAACCATCTTCTTTTAGTAATGGGTTCTTTTCCGGTAGATCTTCTCCAAATTCAGGCACTCTGTTTAAAAGAAATTTGAGATGATTCAAAAGAACTATCAAATTCATTATGATCGCTTGCAACAAGTCAAAGATACTTTGTACATGGAAGCAAGGTTTTTTTTTAATGATAAAATTAGAAAAATTTATCAATAGTCTGAAATCGGTAGATATCGAACAGAAATTTTCAGTATCCCTAAAAGATCTATTATTTATCAGGTGCAATAGAATAACCTTAAAAATATGAGTGTGGTAATTTTGTAAGAATAAATCACTCACAGTACGATGTATCCGTTTCTTTTTGGAGTTCTTAGAAGACTAGATCTTGTCAGAATCAATCTTTTACCACAAAATGACACTGCCATTTTCGTTGATCAAACTATTCAAAATTTTTTAAAGCAATCAGTTTCCCAATTCATTTTCAACGCCGGTATTTCAGTTTCTTGGAAGTGGTCTTCAGTCAGTCCTGAAAAACAGAGTTGAAAATTTACAATTGTTTAAGGTATCGGCCGATTGAGGGCGCACCATTGCTGCTTATATGTAGAGACCCTTTACTGCTCTGCGCATTACTGCAAATGTGCGAATCTGCTAAAGCGGTCTAAATTTCAAAAGTATCAAATTCAGTACTACATACTCTTTCTTACTGTCGATTTTTTGAATCAAGTTTTTTATTTTGTTTACAGGGTAGTTGGAATTTATTGTTGAGATCTGACGAGTAATGAGTAACCTATTATTAGAAATTAGAAATTAATCGTCTTCAAAAAGAAAATCGATATCGTTTGGAATGGCGTTCTGCGGGCATTGATGTCTCCGGAAGATCTTCCCGAATTCGCGAAGTGCACTGCCAGATTCGTCGCTAGTTGCGGAAAATAATGTAGTGTATTGATAATCCCATTGAATTTCTAGGATTTTCGTTCGAATTCTCTTCATCTTCTCCACTATGTTTTCACATACGTTATCAAAGCGACATTCCAACGCAGATTGTTGAATGTATCCGAAGATTTCCTTACAGATTCAGGAACGGCAGAACTAAATGTTAACTATGTAGTTAACACTTGCACCATTCTGCTGTGTGTTGAACAGAGGCTTTATTTTTCAGCGAAAACAGAATTGAGCAGGGAAAATATGCGATGGGCGCAGATTTCTTGGCCTCTCTAGCTTACAATCATCGCACGGAAAAACATTGTTCTGATGGAGAATAAGTACAGCGAATTTATTCTTGAAATAGAAATGCTCGTATAACGATTTGGTTATCTGCACTTTCTCCTGTTATTTTAAGATTGCAAGATCGCCGGAAAAATGGAGAGCAAAAAAAGTGGGTCCATGATCATCAACCTCGACAAAATATTACTCAAAAGAAAAACTGTTTCTATTCATCGCCGTTTTTACTACAGTCACGAGTCAAATTCCGGGAAAAGTAACGATTCAACGTCCAAAATTGTCGAGAATAACCGCCGATCAAACACAACAGACGTGTACTTTTTCACCTGCATTCTCTACACGGTTTTTATTTTCAATCTTCATCCGATTGCGAGATTATTTCTTGACATTAGGGCGTCTGACCTTGGACCTCCTCTGACATGAATAATATACTCATCTTTTTTTTCAGTTTTTCTCACGGTAAATTAGTGACAAGTCTATCAATTTTATAGATAAATTATTTTGGCTTGCGGATTCGGGTTCCTGCGATCAAAATACATCAAAATAGCCTGAAAAACTCTTTGAAAGAAATGTAGATTTTTCTTCTAGATTATGAGAAAAAACTAAGGCTATAGGCTTGGTGTGTTTTCGTGCTAAAAATCGAAGTATCAGCAAAATCAATTACAACACGCTTTCTCTACCTATTTCCGCGTAATGAATACCAATACGCCGGTCAAATTCATCCAGAATCGTATCCCATCGAGATAACCTCGATTTTCTCTGTTTAGAACAATAAGTCGGCGATAACTCGATCAATTTTATAGATGAAGTAATTAACTTACGTTTTTCATTA
Source organism: Athalia cordata (assembly GCA_963932425.1). Lineage (NCBI taxonomy): Eukaryota > Metazoa > Arthropoda > Insecta > Hymenoptera > Athaliidae > Athalia > Athalia cordata. The sequence continues at coordinate 9,107,486 of OZ010627.1, forward strand.
ATAACTTGATATTATCCAGACCCTGTAAGTGCTTGATCATATGCAAAAGATGTAACGCTTACTAGGATTTATTTCAGAATTTTTCCCCCGCTCGCCGAACCCTTACGGGCGCCTAACTCCATACAACCCCGCAAATACACCCCCGTCATCGCTGTCGCGTTGCCAGGATTAGGCGGCCGGTGAAGTATAGGCAATCGCCTCCTTGGGGCGCCCGAAATGGAAATACGTAAGGATGCTCTAGAGAACTCGATGATGAAATTATAGATACGAAGACCATAGTCTTTGATGTTTTTTGGCTGACATTTCATCAAAAATCACTGCAAAAATGTACAGAGACTATAGTCCTTGGATTTTTCTCGCTCAGATCTTGTTGAAAATCAGAGTAATTGCAAAATCAATTGCAAAACGCCTATCCTCAGTATTTTTGCGCGAGGATCACGAATACGTCGATCAAAGAGTTCTAAAATCGAATCCCGAGGATATATCTTTTCTAATCGATAAATTGGCAATCACTCGATCAATTCAATAGATAAATTGATCCGACTTGCAGGTTCGGATTTCTGAGATCGAAATACATAAAAATAGCATGAAGGACTCTCAAAAAAAAATTCAGATCTCTCTTCCAGATTTTCAGGAAGAACTAAGGCTATAGGCTTGCTGTTTTTCGCATCAAATTCTGTTGAAGATCGCTGCAAAAATGTACAAAGACTATAGTCTTTGGTGTTTTTTTGCTCTGATTCTATCGAAAATCGCTGTAAAAATGTACAAAGACTATAGTCTTTGGTGTTTTATCGCTCAGATTTTAGGCAAAATCGCTGTAAAAATGTACAAAGACTATAGTCTTTGATGTTTTTTCGCTCTGATTCTATCGAAAATCGCTGTAAAAATGTACAAAGACTATAGTCTTTGGTGTTTTTTCGCTCAGATTCTAGGCAAAATCGCTGTAAAAATGTACAAAGACTATAGTCTTTGGTGTTTTTTCGCTCAGATTCTAGGCAAAATCGCTGTCAAAATGTACAAAGACTATAGTCTTTGATGTTTTTTCGCTCTGATTCTATCGAAAATCGCTGTAAAAATGTACAAAGACTATAGTCTTTGGTGTTTTTTCGCTCAAATTCTAGGCAAAATCGCTGTAAAAATGTACAAAGACTATAGTCTTTGGTGTTTTTTCGCTCAGATTTTAGGCAAAATCGCTGTAAAAATGTACAAAGACTATAGTCTTTGGTGTTTTTTCGCTCTGATTCTATCAAAAATCGCTGTAAAAATGTACAAAGACTATAGTCTTTGGTGTTTTTTCGCCCGAATATCACCGAAAATCGCTGTAAGAATGTACAAAGACTGTAGTCTTTGGTGTTTTCTCGCTCAGATTCTATCGAAAATCGCTGTGAAAACGTACAAAAACTATAGTGGCTTGGTGTTTTTTTGGGGTAAAAATCTAAGTATTTAGAAAATCAATTGCAGGACGCTTATCCTACGTATTTTCGCGCAGGGAACGCGAATACGTCGATGAAATTAATCTAGAATCAAATCCCATCGAGATATCCTTGATTTATCACTTCCCAGATCGATCAATTGGCGATAACTTGATCAATTTAATAGGTAATTCAATTTGGCTTGCAGATTCGGATTCCTGAGGTCAAAATACATAAGGATGGCATCAGAAACTCTTCAAAAAAAATTTGGATCTCTCTTCCAGATTTTCCGGAAAAACTAAGGCTATGGGGTTGCTGTTTTTTCGCTCACATTTCATCGAGAATCGCTTCGAAAATGTACAAAGACTATAGTCTTTGGTGTTTTTTCGCTCAGATTTCAGGCAAAATCGCTGTAAAAATGTACAAAGTCTATAGTCTTTGGTGTTTTTTCGCTCAGATTTCATTGAAAATCGCTGTCAAAATGTACAAAGACTATAGTCTTTGGTGTTTTTTCGCTCAGATTTCATTGAAAATCGCTGTCAAAATGTACAAAGACTATAGTCTTTGGTGTTTTTTCGCTCAGATTCTAGGCAAAATCGCTGTAAAAATGTACAAAGACTATAGTCTTTGGTGTTTTTTCGCTCAGATTTCGTGCAAAATCGCTGTAAAAATGTACAAAGACTATAGTCTTTGGTGTTTTTTTGCTCTGATTCTATCGAAAATCGCTGTAAAAATGTACAAAGACTATAGTCTTTGGTGTTTTATCGCTCAGATTCTAGGCAAAATCGCTGTAAAAATGTACAAAGACTATAGTCTTTGGTGTTTTTTCGCTCAGATTTCGTGCAAAATCGCTGTAAAAATGTACAAAGACTATAGTCTTTGGTGTTTTTTTGCTCTGATTCTATCGAAAATCGCTGTAAAAATGTACAAAGACTATAGTCTTTGGTGTTTTTTCGCTCAGATTTCATTGAAAATCGCTGTCAAAATGTACAAAGACTATAGTCTTTGGTGTTTTTTTGCTCTGATTCTATCGAAAATCGCTGTAAAAATGTACAAAGACTATAGTCTTTGGTGTTTTATCGCTCAGATTCTAGGCAAAATCGCTGTAAAAATGTACAAAGACTATAGTCTTTGGTGTTTTTTCGCTCAGATTTCGTGCAAAATCGCTGTAAAAATGTACAAAGACTATAGTCTTTGGTGTTTTTTCGCTCTGATTCTATCAAAAATCGCTGTAAAAATGTACAAAGACTATAGTCTTTGGTGTTTTTTCGCTCAGATTTCGTGCAAAATCGCTGTAAAAATGTACAAAGACTATAGTCTTTGGTGTTTTTTCGCTCAGATTCTAGGCAAAATCGCTGTAAAAATGTACAAAGACTATAGTCTTTGGTGTTTTTTCGCTCTGATTCTATCAAAAATCGCTGTAAAAATGTACAAAGACTATAGTCTTTGGTGTTTTTTCGCCCGAATATCACCGAAAATCGCTGTAAGAATGTACAAAGACTGTAGTCTTTGGTGTTTTCTCGCTCAGATTCTATCGAAAATCGCTGTGAAAACGTACAAAAACTATAGTGGCTTGGTGTTTTTTTGGGGTAAAAATCTAAGTATTTAGAAAATCAATTGCAGGACGCTTATCCTACGTATTTTCGCGCAGGGAACGCGAATACGTCGATGAAATTAATCTAGAATCAAATCCCATCGAGATATCCTTGATTTATCACTTCCCAGATCGATCAATTGGCGATAACTTGATCAATTTAATAGGTAATTCAATTTGGCTTGCAGATTCGGATTCCTGAGGTCAAAATACATAAGGATGGCATCAGAAACTCTTCAAAAAAAATTTGGATCTCTCTTCCAGATTTTCCGGAAAAACTAAGGCTATGGGGTTGCTGTTTTTTCGCTCACATTTCATCGAGAATCGCTTCGAAAATGTACAAAGACTATAGTCTTTGGTGTTTTTTCGCTCAGATTTCAGGCAAAATCGCTGTAAAAATGTACAAAGTCTATAGTCTTTGGTGTTTTTTCGCTCAGATTTCATTGAAAATCGCTGTCAAAATGTACAAAGACTATAGTCTTTGGTGTTTTTTCGCTCAGATTTCATTGAAAATCGCTGTCAAAATGTACAAAGACTATAGTCTTTGGTGTTTTTTCGCTCAGATTCTAGGCAAAATCGCTGTCAAAATGTACAAAGACTATAGTCTTTGGTGTTTTTTCGCTCAGATTTTAGGCAAAATCGCTGTAAAAATGTACAAAGACTATAGTCTTTGGTGTTTTTTCGCTCAGATATCATTGAAAATCGCTGTCAAAATGTACAGAGACTATAGTCTTTGGTGTTTTTTCGCTCAGATTCTAGGCAAAATCGCTGTCAAAATGTACAAAGACTATAGTCTTTGGTGTTTTTTCGCTCAGATTTCGTGCAAAATCGCTGTAAAAATGTACAAAGACTATAGTCTTTGGTGTTTTTTCGCTCTGATTCTATCAAAAATCGCTGTAAAAATGTACAAAGACTATAGTCTTTGGTGTTTTTTCGCTCAGATTTCGTGCAAAATCGCTGTAAAAATGTACAAAGACTATAGTCTTTGGTGTTTTTTCGCTCAGATTCTAGGCAAAATCGCTGTAAAAATGTACAAAGACTATAGTCTTTGGTGTTTTTTCGCTCTGATTCTATCAAAAATCGCTGTAAAAATGTACAAAGACTATAGTCTTTGGTGTTTTTTCGCCCGAATATCACCGAAAATCGCTGTAAGAATGTACAAAGACTGTAGTCTTTGGTGTTTTCTCGCTCAGATTCTATCGAAAATCGCTGTGAAAACGTACAAAAACTATAGTGGCTTGGTGTTTTTTTGGGGTAAAAATCTAAGTATTTAGAAAATCAATTGCAGGACGCTTATCCTACGTATTTTCGCGCAGGGAACGCGAATACGTCGATGAAATTAATCTAGAATCAAATCCCATCGAGATATCCTTGATTTATCACTTCCCAGATCGATCAATTGGCGATAACTTGATCAATTTAATAGGTAATTCAATTTGGCTTGCAGATTCGGATTCCTGAGGTCAAAATACATAAGGATGGCATCAGAAACTCTTCAAAAAAAATTTGGATCTCTCTTCCAGATTTTCCGGAAAAACTAAGGCTATGGGGTTGCTGTTTTTTCGCTCACATTTCATCGAGAATCGCTTCGAAAATGTACAAAGACTATAGTCTTTGGTGTTTTTTCGCTCAGATTTCAGGCAAAATCGCTGTAAAAATGTACAAAGTCTATAGTCTTTGGTGTTTTTTCGCTCAGATTTCATTGAAAATCGCTGTCAAAATGTACAAAGACTATAGTCTTTGGTGTTTTTTCGCTCAGATTTCATTGAAAATCGCTGTCAAAATGTACAAAGACTATAGTCTTTGGTGTTTTTTCGCTCAGATTCTAGGCAAAATCGCTGTCAAAATGTACAAAGACTATAGTCTTTGGTGTTTTTTCGCTCAGATTTTAGGCAAAATCGCTGTAAAAATGTACAAAGACTATAGTCTTTGGTGTTTTTTCGCTCAGATATCATTGAAAATCGCTGTCAAAATGTACAGAGACTATAGTCTTTGGTGTTTTTTCGCTCAGATTCTAGGCAAAATCGCTGTCAAAATGTACAAAGACTATAGTCTTTGGTGTTTTTTCGCTCAAATTCTAGGCAAAATCGCTGTAAAAATGTACAAAGACTATAGTCTTTGGTGTTTTTTCGCTCAGATTCCATTGAAAATCAATGAAAAAATGTGTCCGAGTAAAGTTAGGATAACGAGGATTTATTTTAGAATTTTTCCTGATTTTTTCTAATTTTTTCTGCTTTTGTCTAATTAATTAAATGATTTTTCACTAAGCCCCGCCCAGAAAGCGCAAAAAAATAGCCCTGTTGGCGCCATCCCTCGGATTTTCCCCCGAACTCACCCCTATTTTTGAGCTCGAAATCGCGCTGGTGGCGCCATCCATCGGATTTTCCTCCTGAACTATTGTTATAAACATATCGACTTTACGCCAAAAAATAGGGGTTAGTTCGGGAGAAAATCCGAGGGATGACGCCACAAGGGTCGTTTTTTCGCGCTTTCTGGGCGGGGCTTAGTGAAAAATCATTTAATTAATCAGAAAAAATCAGAAAAAATTAGAAAAAATCGGAACAAATCAAGAAAAATCGGAAAAATCAGGAATAATTCTAAAATAAATCCTTGTTATCGTAACTTCATTAGGACACATTTTTTAATCGATTTTCGATGAAATCTGAGCGAAAATACACCAAACACGATAGTCTTAGTTTTTTCTCAATATCAGGAAGAGGAATCTAAATTTTTTTTTCAGAGTTTCCCATGCAATTCTTATGTATTTTGACCTCAGGAATCCGAATCTGCAAGCCAAATTGAATTACCTATTTAATTGATCAAGTTATCGCCAATTTATCGATCTGAAAAGTGATAAATCAAGGATATCTCGATGGGATTTGATTCTAGAATTATTTAATCGACGTGTTCGTGTTCCCTGCGCAAAAATACGTAGGATAAGCATAGTGCAATTGATTTCCTAAATATTTCGATTTTCACCCCAAAAAAACAGTAAGCCTATAGCCTTAGTGTTTTCTCAAAATCTGGAAGAGAAGTCTACAATTTTTTTCAAAGGGTTTTCTATGGTATTCTTATGTATTTTGACCTCAGGAATCCGAATCTGCAAGCCGAATTGAATTACCTATTAAATTGATCAAGTGATCGCCAATTTATCGATCTGAAAAGTGATAAATCAAGGATATCTCGATGGGATTTGATTCTAGAATTATTTAATCGACGTATTCGTGTTCCCTGAGCAAAAATACGTAGGATAAGCATAGTGCAATTGATTTCCTGAATATTTCGATTTTCACCCTAAAAAAACAGTAAGCCTATAGCCTTAGTGTTTTCTCAAAATCTGGAAGAAAAGTCTACAATTTTTTTCAAAGGGTTTTCTATGGTATTCTCATGTATTTTGACCTCAGGAATCCGAATCTGCAAGCCAAATTGAATTACCTATTTAATTGATCAAGTTATCGCCAATTTATCGATCTGAAAAGTGATAAATCAAGGATATCTCGATGGGATTTGATTCTAGAATTATTAAATCGACGTATTCGTGTTCCCTGCGCAAAAATACGTAGGATTAGCATAGTGCAATTGATTTCCTAAATATTCCGATTTTGGCCCCAAAAAAACAGTAAGCCTATAGCCTTAGTGTTTTCTCAAAATCTGGAAGAGAAGTCTACAATTTTTTTCAAAGGGTTTTCTATGGCATTCTTATATATTTTGACCTTAGGAATCCGAATCTGCAAGCCAAATTGAATTACCTATTTAATTGATCAAGTTATCGCCAATTTATCGATCTGAAAAGTGATAAATCAAGGATATCTCGATGGGATTTGATTCAAGAATTATTTAATCGACGTATTCGTGTTCCCTGAGCAAAAATACGTAGGATAAGCATAGTGCAATTGATTTCCTAAATATTTCGATTTTCACCCCAAAAAAACAGTAAGCCTATAGCCCTAGTGTTTTCTCAAAATCTGGAAGAGAAGTCTACAATTTTTTTTAAAGGGTTTTCCATGGTATTCCTATGTATTTTGACCTCAGGAATCCGAATCTGCAAGCCAAATTGAATTACCTATTTAATTGATCAAGTTATCGCCAATTTATCGATCTGAAAAGTGATAAATCAAGGATATCTCGATGGGATTTGATTCTAGAATTATTTAATCGACGTATTCGTGTTCCCTGAGCAAAAATACGTAGGATAAGCATAGTGCAATTGATTTCCTAAATATTTCGATTTTCACCCCAAAAAAACAGTAAGCCTATAGCCTTAGTGTTTTCTCAAAATCTGGAAGAGAAGTCTACAATTTTTTTCAAAGGGTTTTCTATGGTATTCTTATGTATTTTGACCTCAGGAATCCGAATCTGCAAGCCGAATTGAATTACCTATTAAATTGATCAAGTGATCGCCAATTTATCGATCTGAAAAGTGATAAATCAAGGATATCTCGATGGGATTTGATTCTAGAATTATTTAATCGACGTATTCGTGTTCCCTGAGCAAAAATACGTAGGATAAGCATAGTGCAATTGATTTTCTGAATATTCCGATTTTCACCCCAAAACAACAGTAAGCCTATAGCCTTAGTGTTTTCTCAAAATCTGGAAGAAAAGTCTACAATTTTTTTCAAAGGGTTTTCTATGGTATTCTCATGTATTTTGACCTCAGGAATCCGAATCTGCAAGCCAAATTGAATTACCTATTTAATTGATCAAGTTATCGCCAATTTATCGATCTGAAAAGTGATAAATCAAGGATATCTCGATGGGATTTGATTCTAGAATTATTTAATCGACGTATTCGTGTTCCCTGCGCAAAAATACGTAGGATAAGCATAGTGCAATTGATTTCCTGAATATTCCGATTTTCACCCCAAAAAAACAGTAAGCAGCCTTAGTGTTTTCTCAAAATCTGGAAGAGAAGTCTACAATTTTTTTCAAAGGGTTTTCTATGGTATTCTTATATATTTCGACCTCAGGAATCCGAATCTGCAAGCCAAATTGAATTACCTATTTAGTTCATCAAGTTATCGCCAATTTATCGATCTGAAAAGTGATAAATCAAGGATATCTCGATGGGATTTGATTCTAGAATTATTTAATCGACGTATTCGTGTTCCCTGCGCAAAAATACGTAGGATAAGCATGGTGCAATTGATTTCCTGAATATTCCGATTTTCACCCCAAAAAAACAGTAAGCCTATAGCCTTAGTGTTTTCTCAAAATCTGGAAGAGAAGTCTACAATTTTTTTCAAAGGGTTTTCTATGGTATTCTCATGTATTTTGACCTCAGGAATCCGAATCTGCAAGCCAAATTGAATTACCTATTTAATTGATCAAGTTATCGCCAATTTATCGATCTGAAAAGTGATAAATCAAGGATATCTCGATGGGATTTGATTCTAGAATTATTTAATCGACGTATTCGTGTTCCCTGCGCAAAAATACGTAGGATAAGCATAGTGCAATTGATTTCCTAAATATTCCGATTTTCACCCCAAAAAAACAGTAAGCCTATAGCCTTAGTGTTTTCTCAAAATCTGGAAGAGAAGTCTACAATTTTTTTCAAAGAGTTTTTTATGATATTCTTATGTATTTTGACCTCAGGAATCCGAATCTGCAAGCCAAATTGAATTACCTATTTAATTGATCAAGTTATCGCCAATTTATCGATCTGAAAAGTGATAAATCAAGGATATCTCGATGGGATTTGATTCTAGAATTATTTAATCGACGTATTCGTGTTCCCTGCGCAAAAATACGTAGGATAAGCATAGTGCAATTGATTTCCTGAATATTCCGATTTTCACCCCAAAAAAACAGTAAGCCTATAGCCTTAGTGTTTTCTCAAAATCTGGAAGAGAAGTCTACAATTTTTTTCAAAGGGTTTTCTATGGTATTCTCATGTATTTTGACCTCAGGAATCCGAATCTGCAAGCCAAATTGAATTACCTATTTAATTGATCAAGTTATCGCCAATTTATCGATCTGAAAAGTGATAAATCAAGGATATCTCGATGGGATTTGATTCTAGATCAATTTCATCGACGTATTCGTGTTCCCTGCCCAAAAATACGTAGGATCAGCGTCCTGCAATTGATTTCGCAAATACCTCGATTTTTGCCCCAAAAAAACACCAAGCCTATAGCCTTAGTCTTTTCAATATCTGGGAAAGTGATCTACATTTTTTTTCAAAAGTTCCCTATGCTATTCTTATGAATTTTGACTTCAGGAATACGGAATCAGGAATAATTGACATCAGGGAATATACAAAGCCTATAGTTTCCGCTCAGATTTTGTGCGAAATCGCTGTAAAAATGTACAAAGACTATAGTCTTTGGTGTTTTTTCGCTCAGATTTCAGGCAAAATCGCAGTAAAAATGTACAAAGACTATAGTCTTTGGTGTTTTTTCGCTCAGATTTCGTGCAAAATCGCTGTAAAAATGTACAAAGACTATAGTCTTTGGTGTTTTTTCGCTCAGATTCTAGGCAAAATCGCAGTAAAAATGTACAAAGACTATAGTCTTTGGTGTTTTTTCGCTCAGATTTCGTGCAAAATCGCTGTAAAAATGTACAAAGACTATAGTCTTTGGTGTTTTTTCGCTCAGATTTTAGGCAAAATCGCTGTAAAAATGTACAAAGACTATAGTCTTTGGTGTTTCCTCGCTCAGATTTTAGGCAAAATCGTTGTAAAAATGTACAAAAACTATACTTTTTGGTCTACTTTCATACACAGAAACGATGTTTCCTCTGGGTAAAGATCGGAGTATTTGCAAAATCAACTGCAGGACGCTTCTTCTACGTATTTGCGCGTAATGAATACGGATACGCCGTTCAGAATTATCTCGAATCGAATCCCATCTAGATATCCTCGATTCTTCTCTTTTGCGATCGATAAATCGGCGATAACGCGATCAATTTCATAGATAAGGTGATTGACTCACGTTTTTTAATAACTACCTGATATCAATCAGACCCTGTGAGGGCTTGATGGTATGCAAAAAAAGTTTTGCTTTCTGGGATTTATTCCGGAATTTTTCCTATTATTTTCGATTAAACCCTGCCCAGTAAGCCCTTGCGACCGCCTAACTATCTACAACCCCGCAATACACCCCCGTCATCGCCGTCAGGTTGCCTGGATTAGGCGGTAGTTAAAGTAGGATGTTTATTAGTTCGTAAAAAATCCCAAGGATGCCGGAAGGGGCGCGATTGCCTACTTTATTTGCCGCCTAATCCAGGCAACCTGACTGCGATGACAGGGGTGTATTGCGAGGTTGAGAACAGTTAGGCGTTCGCAGGGGCTTGTTGGGCGGGGCTTAATAGAATATGATTGGAAAAAATGAGAAAAATTCTAAAACGTATCCTAGTGAGCGTATCTTCAATTGCTCATCATTGAGCGCTTGGAATCGAAATATATGGAAGTGCTATCGAGAACTCGATGCAATGGATTATAAATACAAAGTCTTTGGTGTTTCTTTGCCCGGATTTCGTTAGAAATCGATGTAAAAACGTACAAAGACTATAGTGGCTTGGTGTTTTTTTCGGGTAAAAATCGAAGTATTTGCGAATTCAATTGCACGATGCTTATCCCACCTATTTTCGCGCAAGAAACACGAATACGTCGATTGAAGAATTCTATACATCAAATTCCATCGAGATATCCTTGACTTTTCACTTTTTCGATCGATAAATTGGCGATAACTTGATCAATTTTACAGATAGATTAATTCGGCTTTCAGATCCGGATTCCTGAGATGAAAGTTTATAAGAATACCATAGAAAATTCGATAACAAAAATCGGCATAAATTTTGAAAAAAAAAAACAAAGGCTGTAGGCTCAGGATTTTCTCTTAAATGTAAAAAATGAAGTTCTTCTCAAATTGATTGCGGGAGACTTATCTAATGTATTTTGACCTAAAGAACATGAATCCTTTCAGCAAATTCAGCTTCGAATAAATCATATAGAAACATCTCAATGTATTCGTTGCGGAAAGCGCAAAATGGGCGATAACATGCTCATTTAATGGAGCTGCTACTCATTGTTAGTTTACTCATGATTCTTAAATCTTTTGCTTTTTGTTGCAGGAGGAAAATTGACGGCCTGCGAAGGAAAACCCGCCTCTCATTCAGGAAACAAGACTGCTTTTGTATCTACAAGACTCTGGCGCATTTAATTGGTTCATCCCACTTATCAACTAAATGACATTACTTGCTACAATATTCATCATATAGCTATAGATCATGCACTACTTCCTGTAGCAATTAAAATGAATCTTTGTCAATTTTATTGTAACTGATTTATTCAAGAAAACATATCTCGGAGTGAATACATCCATAGTATACATGTAACGTGATATTGATATTCATTTTGTATCGTCGATTTATTAATGAATAAAGAGCCCCTTCGAAATGATCTTTTAATCGACATTGAGTACACCCCTGTACCCCATCACTCCTCACATCCTTCATATATGTACATCTAAGCAACACATCAAGACATCAGGCCCTGACTCGAACCGCCTCGTCGCACGCATACAATAAGTATAAAACTGCGGCCGATCAGTTTTCATAAAATGGTCTCTTCGCTCACAATATGGCACGGAGATCTGAAAACTGATGGACTTTTTCTTTTTTTTTCTTGTTTCCGTCATTAAGTTATGAATAATTCATTATTCATCAAATTACATACTAAGAATTCAGGGAATAACTGCTTGATTGATATTGGTCAATTGAAAAAGTTTATCCGAGTTCAGAGCATGAGGTTAAAATCTGATCGATCGTAATCCTGAAACGGTCAATTGCGGACGTGTAATTCGGTATTTGGTCCTCGGAGCATCTTGTATTATATGTAGATCCTTCTTTACGGCAACGGCAGTACGGCCGCAGCAACCGAAGCGGCGATACCAGCAGCGACATCGGTAGCAGCGCGCAGATCCTTGGAGAACAGAGAGAGAGAGATAGAGAGCGAGGCGAGACAGAGACAGACGAAGGTATTATGGCTTACACGCAATGATCAGTACGCAATTGCTATTGCGCCACAGTTCTCTATTTTATTCAAATTTCTCCGATCGCGTTGTGAACGAAAACGAGAGGAAAATCTTCCGAATCTTTAACTTGTTGAGTTTGCTTTCCAGTCTTATGAAAATAATAGCTCGGGAAGAAGTGTTCGGTTTATTCTAGATATTCGGAATAAGTTCTAGATGAACAGCAACTGTTAGAAGAGCTCCTCTATCATTGGAAATTTCGTGAATTTCGTAGCTCGGACATATTTTTTAAAAGCAGTGACAAGCCGTGTTCTTACCATCCTTTTTTACTAGTCCCGATCGGTCCTCTTTTCGACCGGTAGAATTTTGAGCGAAGGTAACACGACATGAACGCCGAATTTCCATGGACTTTGAGTAATGATTTGAACCATTGGTAAAGAAAATCAAGATCCTTTTGCCAAAACTAAAACCTAGTTGCTTCCTTGTATTTTGAATTAAGAAAATTAGTGTCATGGGTTCGGGCGAGTGGGATATAATTTGTCGTCGGAATTCCGAACAACTATACCTAGTTGATTAGACGTTTGTAAATTCCTATATTCGTATACTTATTTGATCATATTCTAATTGATTCCGGAATAGTTCTGTGCGTGTTTGAACACTACGAATTCTTTTGTCGATCGAATTGAGGAAGTTATCGTCGGGGTTATGGTTTAAGAATAATCTTCGTTGTCACATTATACTGAACAAATTTTTTCATATATTTGAGGTGCAATTCAACAATTTTAATCCATTTCTTAGATAGTATTTTTTTATTTCAGGTTTATAATCGATGGATATGGAATGGGCCTGGTTCTTCGCAGTATTTATTCAACTTCAAATTACGTTGTGGAGGAGTTACATGTCATCGGACAATATTTCACAGGTATTTAAATTATTTAAATTTTTCTTTTCCGAACCGAATTCCCGCTAGTATCGAAACGGGTCGTTGCGCAGACATCACGAGATGCATGGGAAAGGGGCGAAAACTGAAGTTGAGCGAATAGTGGCGATAGGAATAAATTTCGTTATAGATTTTTATATGGTAGGTTGATTAAGTCATGACATGTTAAAGAAGATTTTCTCAGCTCGCGCTTCAGTTTTGTGATCTGATTGCCCGTGGCGGAGCTTGGAGCCATCGTAGATAATGGGGGGCGATGCTCGCGGGGCTCCATTCACAAAGGTCAAAATACATCAGAATAGCGTGAAAAACTCTTGAGTCAAAATGTATATTTCTCTGCCAGTTTCGGGAAAAACTAAGGCCATAGGCTTGGTGTTTTTTTGAGGTAAAAATCAAAGTCTTTGCAAAATCAATTGCAGAACGCTTATCCTGCGTATTTTTGTGCGGGGAACACGAATACGTCGATTAAATTATTCCAGAATCAGATCCTACCCAGATATCCTTGATTTTTCACTTTTCAGTTCGATAAATTGGCGATAACTTGATCAATTTGAAAGATAAATCAATTTGGCTTGCAGATTCGGATTCGTGAGATCAAAATACATAGGAATTTCATGGAAAACCCTTTCGAAAATAATGTAGATTTTTCTTCCAGATTTTGAGAAAACACTAAGGCTATAGGCTTGGTGTTTTTTGGGTTAAAAATTGAAGTATTCGCAAAATCCATTTCAGGATGTTTCCTCCGCGTAGTTTTGCGTAACGAACTCGAATACACCGAGTTACTCAATCTAGAATCAAATTCCATCGAGATATCCTTGATTTTTCACTTCTTTCCTCGGTACCTTACATCAAACTATCAATGTCATTATCTTCTTTCAAAAGACTATTTATCTGTATGTGAATTCAACTTTTCATGCATTTGTCCCGTATACTGAAACTGTGAAAACTTATATGAAACTATTGTTGCGTGGATGCTTATGACGAACTTTTTTTTTCAGCAATCATCGACAATTAACGGAAGGAGAAAGAGAATACACTAGATCGAAGGTGAAAATGGAAGTAGAAGAATAATCCAGACTTGATCCAGGCTTGCTTTTTCCACGTCGGATCCGCTGGCCTCAACGTTATGCGAAAATCTTCAGTCAGTCGTGGAGTTTGAAGGATCGACTAGGTCACGAGCGAGGAATGGTGAGGAAAATAGTCAAGTTATTTCAGATTTGGCCGTAATTGACAGATAAAATCGTCATTCGGCGACATACACTTACAACTTATAAAAAGTGAGTCAGGAATCTTCTGCAATCTTCTGTTCTAGATCGCTCTTATGCGAAGAACTTACGTTTTTTATAAGACCTTACGTTCCGCAGAGGATTTGATTACATCAAAATCAACTCATCGAGATATTCTTATCTTTTCTCTTGTCACAGCGATGATTCGGCAATAACTCTATCAATTTTATAGATCGATCAATTTGGTTTACAGATTTAATAGATTCCTGGACTCGGAACATCTCAGAATGCCCTCCCCCTTAAAACCCCCCAACAAAATAAGTGAAATATTTTTGGAGTCGTTTGAGCGACTTTTTCTCAAGGTATTTCGAACTCGTATTCAAATAGCCGTACTAGAAAATTATCAAAATGAGCTCAACCAGGTTCTGAAAACTTCCTCGGAATTTTGGTAGATGATTTTTAAATGATATTTCACTCGATTTTTTCTTTTTTGTAAAATACGAAAGATATTTATTGATCTAACTCATGATGGGTACAAAGTTGATACATTTATTATTGATTGTCACATTATCAATCAAATTGTACGTATTATTTTTTTATTATCCCAGTGAATGAGCATTGCTTGATCTTTCTCTCATAGTCTTTAATGTTGTCTGCAGATTTCGCATCGACTTTGTCGTTCCGGCAATCGATTGGAACTCGGAACAGGACATCACCAAGTGTCTCCGATGATCAACTTCCCTTCATCCTCGTCCAGTCGAGATGAATCTGCAACACATGAGACATACAAGTTCTTTTTTTGCAGAGGTATGAATTCATTAAACTTATTTCCTTTATGAGTCCTTGGTAAAATCCATCATTGAGAGTTCCAAGAATATGAATTGCATCCCCTTAGAAAATATTTTCAAACTTCTCCTCATGAAATCAGATTATCCAGTATTACCCAATTAACTTAGTAACTTCATGTATACCCATAATATAATTTATCAAATACGCCAATAAGGCACAACAATAATATATTATTATACAATTCATGACGATTTATTTAAATTCAAACATCATATACATCATACAATAAATTATATACATTAAGTTATGTGATAGGTCATATAATGAGTAACAAATTAAGTTAACTTATTGTCTCTTTGTATTACAGGGCGCATCTCCAACGTAGCTTCGCTTGCTGCCGCCGTTGGACGTCATGGGAGCCCGGACTCCTCCTGTCCCCCGGGGGGAGTCCATCCGGGTCTTGAGGGTGTTCTTCCAGGGAGAAAATCGAAGTATTTGCAAAATCAATTGCAGGACGCTAATCCTACGTATTTTTGCGCAGGAAACACGAAAACCTCGATTAAATTATTCTAGAATCAAATCCCAACAAAATATCCTTGATTTTTCACTTTGTAGATCGATAAATTGGCGATAACTCGATCAATTAAATAGATGAATCAATTTGGCTTTTAGATTCGGATTCCTGAGATCAAAATACATAAGAATACCATAGAAAACTCTTTAAAAAAAAATGTCGATTATTCGCCCAAATTTGGAAAAAAACAAAGGCTATAGGCTTGGTATTTTCTCGATTTTGGGGCCAAAAATGAAGTATTGTAAAAAGTGAATATAGGACGCTTTTCTGATGTATTTTTGCGTCAGGAATACGAATCCGCCGAGTATATTGAGCTTAGAGTAACATTTTCCGAGATAATTCAATTCTTCCGCAGCTGCAATTTACGTTTATCATGTATACTCACCTCTGTTCGATTTTTTTCCAGGGAACAAACGAGCGGCCTGCGAAGCAGTTTGGCCTCTCATGGGGATGAAAGACTATCCTCGGAGCATCTCCAAAGACAATCATCATGTGTTTGGCGTAGAAAATTTGTATAAATAAGATCGTCCTGTATACATATTGTGTGTTTATTTTTTAAGAACTATCAAATAACTAATCTAACGTTAAGCGAGATAAAAGTATTGTCCTGTACACGATTGTAACTCGTTGAAATCATATAAGAATGTGTGTATCTGTAAGACTGAATCCATAATAGTCATTACGATGTCTCCATATGTATTTTTGATCGATGATTTATCAATAAACATTAACTACTATCAATACACGATTGTTCAACTATTATTGATCACACCCCTGTACACCTCATTCACTATCATTTGTCGTTGGCGAAATTCATATATCATATCGTACATGATATCATACATCATCACATGCATGCATGCAGGCATATGCTGTGTCTCGGAATGGCTCCTCGCCTGTCCTGTTTTCCTGATACCAAACTCGATTTTTGGGCAAATTTACCAAACCGGAAGTGATAAGGCAGATCCCTGCAATACCGGCCCTGACAATTCAAGGCACATTTCGGCCAAAAATTTGAATTTTGGTATCAGGATAACAGGACAGGCGAGGAGCCAGTTCGAAACATCCAGACATCATGTGCATGCATGTGTATGCATGTGTATCGCATCATACTCGTCTGTCGATCGATCAATAGATCATATGCGTATCCATGCAGGCCTCATCATGTATATGCATGTGTATCGCATCATACTCATCTACCGAATCGTTAATAGATCAAATGCGACTGGGTGCAGGCCACGTCATGTGCATCTATGTGTATTCTGTCATGCTTCATCTCAACCGGAAGTGATAAAGTAGATCGCTACAATACCGGCCCTGACAATTCAAGGCACATTTCGGCCAAAAATTTGAATTTTGGTATCAGGATAACAGGACAGGCGAGGAGCCAGTTCGAAACATCCAGACATCATGTGCATGCATGTGTATGCATGTGTATCGCATCATACTCGTCTGTCGATCGATCAATAGATCATATGCGTATCCATGCAGGCCTCATCATGTATATGCATGTGTATCGCATCATACTCATCTACCGAATCGTTAATAGATCAAATGCGACTGGGTGCAGGCCACGTCATGTGCATCTATGTGTATTCTGTCATGCTTCATCTCAACCGGAAGTGATAAAGTAGATCGCTACAATACCGGCCCTGACAATTCAAGGCACATTTCGGCCAAAAATTTGAATTTTGGTATCAGGATAACAGGACAGGCGAGGAGCCAGTTCGAAACATCCAGACATCATGTGCATGCATGTGTATGCATGTGTATCGCATCATACTCGTCTGTCGATCGATCAATAGATCATATGCGTATCCATGCAGGCCTCATCATGTATATGCATGTGTATCGCATCATACTCATCTACCGAATCGTTAATAGATCATATGCGACTGCGTGCAGGCCACGTCATGTGCATCTGTGTGTATTGTATCATGCTTCATGTCAACCGGAAGTGATAAGGTAGATCGCTACAATACCGGCCCTGACAATTCAAGGCACATTTCGGCCAAAAATTTGGATTTTGGTATCAGGATAACAGGACAGGCGAGGAGCCAGTTCGAAACATCCAGACATCATGTGCATGCGTGCGTGCCTTATCATATGCATGCGATGAGGCATAACGAGTCAGGGCCTGATGTCGTGATGCGTTGCTTGTATAAAGGATGTTAATGAGAGTTGGATGCAGGGGTGTAATCAATAAAAATCAAGCAACCAATTTGGGAATAGCTGTTCGTTTATTCATGAGTTATGTAGGTAGGATACATTCAACAATTGTGCTCTTATTATATTTGTAACTGTATTAAAAAAGTTCCACCATCATTCACAAGTTTCAAAGTCATTCTAATGATTACAAGACATGAGGACATGGTCACTTATTCCACGTTAACAATTATTCGCCTTATATGTATAATAATTGAATAAATAATAAATAAGAACAGCAGATGTGAATACACTTCCTGTTGAAGATGAGGGCTCGTCCGTGATTGCGACGTCATTATTACGACACTGGTCCTCTTCGGTGATTCTGTGCCACTGCTGACTTCTTGGAACGTCGTATGTCCTGCGGCACTGGAAAAAATGAAATATCTCGATGAATATTGGCTCTGACTTCATTTACTCGACGGATTCGTGTTTTTGAAGTCTATATACGTCAAACAAGTGTCCTGCAATCGATTTTAAATATACTCCATTTTTGGCCCCAAAATTATAAAAATCCTAAGCCTATAGCCTTTGATTTTTTTCAAAATTTGAGCCAAACATCGACAATTTTTTTGATCAAGTTTTTAGGGTAGTCTAAAGTATTTCGATCTCAGGAATCCGAATCTGAAAGCCAAACTGATCTATCTATAAAATTAAAAAAGTTATCGCCAATTTATCGCGCGTAAAAGTGAAAAATCAAAGATATCTCGCTGGGATTTGATTCTAGAATAATTTAATCGAGGTTTTCGTGTTTCCTGCGCAAAAATACGTAGGATTAGCGTCCTGCAATTGATTTTGCAAATACTTCGATTTTCTCCCTGGAAGAACACCCTCAAGACCCGGATGGACTCCCCCCGGGGGACAGGAGGAGTCCGGGCTCCCATGACGTCCAACGGCGGCAGCAAGCGAAGCTACGTTGGAGATGCGCCCTGTAATACAAAGAGACAATAAGTTAACTTAATTTGTTACTCATTATATGACCTATCACATAACTTAATGTATATAATTTATTGTATGATGTATATGATGTTTGAATTTAAATAAATCGTCATGAATTGTATAATAATATATTATTGTTGTGCCTTATTGGCGTATTTGATAAATTATATTATGGGTATACATGAAGTTACTAAGTTAATTGGGTAATACTGGATAATCTGATTTCATGAGGAGAAGTTTGAAAATATTTTCTAAGGGGATGCAATTCATATTCTTGGAACTCTCAATGATGGATTTTACCAAGGACTCATAAAGGAAATAAGTTTAATGAATTCATACCTCTGCAAAAAAAGAACTTGTATGTCTCATGTGTTGCAGATTCATCTCGACTGGACGAGGATGAAGGGAAGTTGATCATCGGAGACACTTGGTGATGTCCTGTTCCGAGTTCCAATCGATTGCCGGAACGACAAAGTCGATGCGAAATCTGCAGACAACATTAAAGACTATGAGAGAAAGATCAAGCAATGCTCATTCACTGGGATAATAAAAAAATAATACGTACAATTTGATTGATAATGTGACAATCAATAATAAATGTATCAACTTTGTACCCATCATGAGTTAGATCAATAAATATCTTTCGTATTTTACAAAAAAGAAAAAATCGAGTGAAATATCATTTAAAAATCATCTACCAAAATTCCGAGGAAGTTTTCAGAACCTGGTTGAGCTCATTTTGATAATTTTCTAGTACGGCTATTTGAATACGAGTTCGAAATACCTTGAGAAAAAGTCGCTCAAACGACTCCAAAAATATTTCACTTATTTTGTTGGGGGGTTTTAAGGGGGAGGGCATTCTGAGATGTTCCGAGTCCAGGAATCTATTAAATCTGTAAACCAAATTGATCGATCTATAAAATTGATAGAGTTATTGCCGAATCATCGCTGTGACAAGAGAAAAGATAAGAATATCTCGATGAGTTGATTTTGATGTAATCAAATCCTCTGCGGAACGTAAGGTCTTATAAAAAACGTAAGTTCTTCGCATAAGAGCGATCTAGAACAGAAGATTGCAGAAGATTCCTGACTCACTTTTTATAAGTTGTAAGTGTATGTCGCCGAATGACGATTTTATCTGTCAATTACGGCCAAATCTGAAATAACTTGACTATTTTCCTCACCATTCCTCGCTCGTGACCTAGTCGATCCTTCAAACTCCACGACTGACTGAAGATTTTCGCATAACGTTGAGGCCAGCGGATCCGACGTGGAAAAAGCAAGCCTGGATCAAGTCTGGATTATTCTTCTACTTCCATTTTCACCTTCGATCTAGTGTATTCTCTTTCTCCTTCCGTTAATTGTCGATGATTGCTGAAAAAAAAAGTTCGTCATAAGCATCCACGCAACAATAGTTTCATATAAGTTTTCACAGTTTCAGTATACGGGACAAATGCATGAAAAGTTGAATTCACATACAGATAAATAGTCTTTTGAAAGAAGATAATGACATTGATAGTTTGATGTAAGGTACCGAGGAAAGAAGTGAAAAATCAAGGATATCTCGATGGAATTTGATTCTAGATTGAGTAACTCGGTGTATTCGAGTTCGTTACGCAAAACTACGCGGAGGAAACATCCTGAAATGGATTTTGCGAATACTTCAATTTTTAACCCAAAAAACACCAAGCCTATAGCCTTAGTGTTTTCTCAAAATCTGGAAGAAAAATCTACATTATTTTCGAAAGGGTTTTCCATGAAATTCCTATGTATTTTGATCTCACGAATCCGAATCTGCAAGCCAAATTGATTTATCTTTCAAATTGATCAAGTTATCGCCAATTTATCGAACTGAAAAGTGAAAAATCAAGGATATCTGGGTAGGATCTGATTCTGGAATAATTTAATCGACGTATTCGTGTTCCCCGCACAAAAATACGCAGGATAAGCGTTCTGCAATTGATTTTGCAAAGACTTTGATTTTTACCTCAAAAAAACACCAAGCCTATGGCCTTAGTTTTTCCCGAAACTGGCAGAGAAATATACATTTTGACTCAAGAGTTTTTCACGCTATTCTGATGTATTTTGACCTTTGTGAATGGAGCCCCGCGAGCATCGCCCCCCATTATCTACGATGGCTCCAAGCTCCGCCACGGGCAATCAGATCACAAAACTGAAGCGCGAGCTGAGAAAATCTTCTTTAACATGTCATGACTTAATCAACCTACCATATAAAAATCTATAACGAAATTTATTCCTATCGCCACTATTCGCTCAACTTCAGTTTTCGCCCCTTTCCCATGCATCTCGTGATGTCTGCGCAACGACCCGTTTCGATACTAGCGGGAATTCGGTTCGGAAAAGAAAAATTTAAATAATTTAAATACCTGTGAAATATTGTCCGATGACATGTAACTCCTCCACAACGTAATTTGAAGTTGAATAAATACTGCGAAGAACCAGGCCCATTCCATATCCATCGATTATAAACCTGAAATAAAAAAATACTATCTAAGAAATGGATTAAAATTGTTGAATTGCACCTCAAATATATGAAAAAATTTGTTCAGTATAATGTGACAACGAAGATTATTCTTAAACCATAACCCCGACGATAACTTCCTCAATTCGATCGACAAAAGAATTCGTAGTGTTCAAACACGCACAGAACTATTCCGGAATCAATTAGAATATGATCAAATAAGTATACGAATATAGGAATTTACAAACGTCTAATCAACTAGGTATAGTTGTTCGGAATTCCGACGACAAATTATATCCCACTCGCCCGAACCCATGACACTAATTTTCTTAATTCAAAATACAAGGAAGCAACTAGGTTTTAGTTTTGGCAAAAGGATCTTGATTTTCTTTACCAATGGTTCAAATCATTACTCAAAGTCCATGGAAATTCGGCGTTCATGTCGTGTTACCTTCGCTCAAAATTCTACCGGTCGAAAAGAGGACCGATCGGGACTAGTAAAAAAGGATGGTAAGAACACGGCTTGTCACTGCTTTTAAAAAATATGTCCGAGCTACGAAATTCACGAAATTTCCAATGATAGAGGAGCTCTTCTAACAGTTGCTGTTCATCTAGAACTTATTCCGAATATCTAGAATAAACCGAACACTTCTTCCCGAGCTATTATTTTCATAAGACTGGAAAGCAAACTCAACAAGTTAAAGATTCGGAAGATTTTCCTCTCGTTTTCGTTCACAACGCGATCGGAGAAATTTGAATAAAATAGAGAACTGTGGCGCAATAGCAATTGCGTACTGATCATTGCGTGTAAGCCATAATACCTTCGTCTGTCTCTGTCTCGCCTCGCTCTCTATCTCTCTCTCTCTGTTCTCCAAGGATCTGCGCGCTGCTACCGATGTCGCTGCTGGTATCGCCGCTTCGGTTGCTGCGGCCGTACTGCCGTTGCCGTAAAGAAGGATCTACATATAATACAAGATGCTTCGAGGACCGAATACCGAATTACACGTCCGCAATTGACCGTTTCAGGATTACGATCGATCAGATTTTAACCTCATGCTCCGAACTCGGATAAACTTTTTCAATTGACCAATATCAATCAAGCAGTTATTCCCTGAATTCTTAGTATGTAATTTGATGAATAATGAATTATTCATAACTTAATGACGGAAACAAGAAAAAAAAAAGAAATCTGATCAGTTTTCAGATCTCCGTGCCATATTGTGAGCAAAGAGACCATTTTATGAAAACTGATCGGCCGCAGTTTTATACTTGTTGTATGCGTGCGACGAGGCAGTCCGAGTCAGGGCCTGATGTCGTGATGTGCTGCTCACAAGGAATGTTGATGATGCATTCGATGTTAATTAATCTTTCAATTTGAGGGGGCTGTTTTGTGACGGATGAATAGAAGGGGAAAACTGAATTTCAACACATCATAGGATGTATTATGGATTTATTCTATCAGAAAAATCTTCTTTTACAATAAATGTGTTACAATCAAATTATTAGAAGTTCTTCAATAAATTAATATTGCAATTATGCCAAGAAGTACAGGACCAATGGCTGCATGATAAATAAATGATGTCAACTTTTGCGTTCTATAGTCTTTGGTGTTCTTTCACTCGGATTACGTTCTCAAATAGCTGTTTAATATACGAAGACTCTGGTCTTTGCTGTTCTTCCATACATAGTGTTGGTGTTTTTTTCTGGTGAAAATCCAAGTATTTGCAAAATCAATTCCAGGACGCTTTCTCTACTCAGTTTTGCGTAACGAGCTCAATTACGCCAATTCAATCAATCTAGAATCAAATCCCATCGAGATATCCTCGATTTTTCTCTTTCTAGATCGATAAGTCGGCGATAACTCGATCAATTTCATAGATAGAGTATTTAACTTACGTTTCTCATTAACTACTTGATATTTTCCAGACTCTGTAAGTGCTCAATCATATGCAAGAGATGTGAAGCTTACTAGGATTTATTCCAGAATTTTTCCCATTATCTTCGATTAAGCCGCGCACACCAAGCCCCTGCCATCGCCTAAGTCCATGCAACTCCGCAATACACCCCTGTCGTCGCTGTCAGGTTGCCTGGATTAGGCGGCCAATAAAGTAGGTAGCTGCCTATTTTAGGCGTCCGAGATCGAGATGCATGGGAATACTAAAGAAAACTCGATAAAAAAAATTGTAGATACAAAGCTATAATCTTTGGTATTTTTTATCTGACATTTCATCAAAAATCATTGCAAAAATGTACAGAGACTATAGTCTTTGGATTTTTCTCGCTCAAATCTTGTTGAAAATCAGAGTAATTGCAAAATCAATTGCAGAACGCCTAACCTACGTATTTTTGCGCAAGGAACACGAATACGTCGATAAAATCATTGTAGAATCAAATCCTATCGAGATATCCCTGATTTTTCACTTTTCAGATCGACAAATTGGCGATAACTCGATCAATTCAATAGTTAAATTAATTTGGCTTGCAGATTCGGATTCCTAAGAATGACATACATAGGAATAGCATGAGAAACTCTCTCAAAAAAAAAAATGTAGTTTTCTCTTCCAGATTTTGAGAAAAAACTGAGGCTATAGGCTTGGTGTTTTTTCGGGCTAAATATCGAAGTATTTGCAAAATCAATTGCAGGACGTATTTTCGCGCAGGGAACACGAATACGTCGATTCAATCAAGCTAAGAGTAATATTTTCTGAGATAATTCAATTTTTCCTCAGCTGAATTTCCGTTCATTATGTATACTCACCTCTGCTCGTTTTTTTTTTGTTTCAGAAGACAAACGAGCAGCCTACGAATCAGTTTGGACCCTCATTGGAAATACAAGACCATCCTCGGAGCATCTACAAAGCCAATCATCATGTGTTCGGGGTGAATAATTTGTATGAATAAGTTGTGACAAGTATACGTATAATCGTCCTGCATACATTTTAATTCTCTTCAAGAACTATCAAATTAATACTCCAATGTTAATCAGAATAGAAGTATTGTCCACACTATCGTAACTCGTTATAATCCTGTAAGAATAAATATATCTGTAAGAATGAATCTATTATAGTCATTACGATGTCCTAATATGTATTTTTGACCGTTGATTTATCAATAAACATCAACTACTATGAATACACGATTGCTTACTCACTATCGATCACACCTCTGCACACCACATTCACTAATATTCGTTGTTGGCAAAATACATACATCATATCGCACCTGATATCATACATCATCACATGCATGCACTTATAGCCTTTGATTTTTCTCGAAATTTCGGGTGAAAAATGAACTATTTTGTTTTTACAGAGTTTCATAGGGTATTCTTACGTATTTCAAGCTAAGAAATCTGAATCCGCAAACTAGAATGATTCATCAATCAAAATGATCGGGCTATGGCTGAAACTGTTTTTAGTCTGAAAAATCAAGTACATATGTATCAAGTATATGCGACGTATAATATATTCATGCAATTCGTTGTCAGGCTGGTAATCTAGCGAAATCGTAAACGAGGTTTTCGCAACGCTCTTGTGCTGCACGTACACATGTATAAATTATACTTCATATGCTATAGCATATTCATATACATATGTGTAATGTAACAGGAAAACGAACAAACTTCCATAATATAAGATTACCTATAAGTATGTGATTCACACAATTCATTAAGTACGTCCAATGCGCTCTGTCCGCTCCGTTGGCGCTGCCAAAATAATGATAGTATTCATCACGTAAGAAAGGGTCTTCTTTTTTAATGTATAGTGTATATATTTTATACATAGGCATGTATAGTATCAAACATCGAGTATATAACTTTCTACTTTTTACACAAACCATCGATCCGCCTGCCAATATCATCTGTAGCGACTAGATACACCCAAATTAAAAAACCTCCATAGTTATCTGATTCATTTATCGACAAACGAAAAAAAAATAAAATAAAAGAAAATTAATAAAAAAAGTATAAAAGAAAAAGAGAAAAGATTTTCCGCGATTTTCTGCTCAATACTGTTACCTCATATTGCAGCGAGTGCTTTTAAATTATATTAATTTATACCGTTCGCTACTATACAACAAATATCATAGCTATGTGTGAACTTGAAATTTAGAAAGCCGGAATTAATCGTTCGCCAAAAATATTCTTATCGGGATCATTGCAATTATTTTTTTGCTTCACGCCTGCTGCATTTATTTATTTTTCATCAACTTTAATTAGTTGTCGGATACCGGAGATTGCCGATTCAAAAATGAAATTATACTTTTCGAACGAAAGTACCCAAAAATTCAAGGTTATATAATTTATATATAAATCAGTTAAAACACAGACACGCTGCAGCGGTTTCATTAATTAATTAATTAATTAATCAATTAATCTTTCAAATCAAAATTACATTCACCACAAACAATTCAGGTTCAAGTTTACGAGTTAAACAATCGCAGATTATCAAAAAGTACATGAAGTTCTCGTATAGATGTAAAATTTTATTTCATACATGATGTCCTTTCTAAAGATCAAGTGATCGCTGAAGCTGCTGAATTTTTAGAGGCTAGACCAACAAGTGGTCTAGTTTTACTACAATCTAGACGAACGTGAAGAAAAAAAAACTAAAATAAAAAAAAATACCTACAATAAAAAAAGAGAAGAGAAAGATACAGTCTTTGGTTTGCATTAGGTACCCACATATGTATAAGGGGTAGAATGAGGAAGCTAAAAAAAGGAGACATCGAGATTTCATCAAGTTATAATTTATATAAAAAAAGGACCTACAAATATGAGTAAAAAAATTAATTGCGGTAATAAATATCTTTAATTAAAGTTGTCGAGTGAACGTATATGATAGTTGACAATTTTTTAATTTCCGTAATTGATTTTTTTCTACTTTTCGGTACCAGCATTTAGTTTCCGGATTTTATGAAATGGAACGCTAATTATGTCGTACAGAAAAACACGATTTTTCATTTTTCAATTTCGGACAAAAAAACTATTGATTTTCGGACTAACTATATTCATTACCAAGTTTTCCAAAAATTTATGAGCAATTGAAAAAAATTGAAATACTAACAAATCAACGAATAAGTAAAAAAGAAAGAAAAAAGTGTCGACAATTTCTACAACCGGAACTTGAAAATTCAACGCACATATTTTGCCGGTGATGAGACTCAAAATTAGGAAACTGATTTAAAAAATATAACATTAATTCTTGTATAAAATCCGGCATCAAGAGGAACCGGCAATTCCATATATTTATAAATATATACATATAACTATAGTTGAAACGGGGCGCGGTGGGAGAGAGTATATAGAGAGGAGAGAGGAGTCAGAGTGCGGTCAGTGAGTTAGTGAGAGTGCTGTGTGATTCCTGAGACCCCGTACCTCTGGGACGCGAGAAACAAACTAGGGACCAAATATGAAGGTACGAATAATCGATCAATTTATTAATCAACGGATTAGCCATTTTACACAAGCAGATTAGAGACATAAAAAAGAAAAAAAAGAAATTCGGCACGTAGTAAAATTCGCGAGATAACGTGAGTGCAATAAACACGAGGATGACGATCGAAAAGTGAAGCAAAAAAAAGAAAAAGTAAATCAAAACCACCTACACTCTTTCATTTACATTTCGAAAATCAAAATTAATGTATCTTATTTATTTTATCTTTATCATCCATAAATTTTATTCCTCAGCCTCTTCGATTTTGAATAACGTCATCGATCCTATAATCGAGTTTTCTTATTATAAGAGAAATTGAAAAAGGTCCTCCGTAAAAAAAAGAAAGTTTTCTCGCGAAATTGAATTCGCAACTATACCTGCACGTTTCTGATTCACAAAAACGTATATGAGTGAAGAAGAAAAAAATGGATGAATTGGAAAGAAAAGAAAGAAGACCTGTAAACTGATAATTCTACAGCTGCAAAGAAAAGTGAAAAAAGAAAAACACGTTCCATTTGAATTTCATTCGTACTAAAAAAATAATCGTTCCTTTACTTTAGTTTGAAACAATCCGCGCGGTTTTAGTTCGGGTCATAAATAAACTGTGTGAAAGGAAATAATTTAGGTGCGGTTCAAAGATGGTACACCTTTCCCTATATATTTTTTATACAATACATCTCTCCACATGCTAGACAAAAAAAAAAAAGAAAAAAGAAAAAGTTTCGTCTCAAAATATCCTTTCACTTATTTATTCTTTCATTTTCTTCTTCTTTCTTTCTTTTATTCAACGCGTTCGTATCGTTCAGAGGAAATATGGTAACGGAACAAAACGAATCTAAAATTTGAATCAAAAGTAGAACTGAAAAAAAGAATAACCAGAAACAAAAAACCATGTCATCGTCTATAAAAAATATGGTGTTAACATGTTTAACATTGTATACAAATCTTAAGTGATAAAAAAAAGACATTCAATCAAAGCGTGGAGAGTAAAATATACGTGTGTAAAAAAAGAGAAAAAAAAAATTTCATTCATTCCTTACGAATGTCTTTTGTAATTTTCTAGGTATAAGACGTAGTATAATATCAAACTGAAAATATAACAAATGAAGCAGAGTAAAGTAAAGCAATAATAATACCATTAAAAAATTTCTCGAGTGGTATGTAGACGCCCATATAATGTAGAGATTTAGGATGAAATTATTGTTGTGGTTTTTCTTTCATCTTATATTTAACTATTTTTTTGTTTTTTTTTATAAACTGAAGATGGACGTATACGTACGTACGTGAATAATTTTTTACCTTCACGTTGTTTTTTCTAAACCCGCGTTGGATCTGGGTCAAGTTAAAATGGAGGAAGTCTGCCGCATGGTTCATTCCGTTACAAGATCAAGGTTGGGTTGTATATACCTAATACGAGATCGCTCTGATCCACGATCACTTTCGCTGCTCTTTCCGCACTGCGGGGGTAAAAATTATCAATATAATAATGATTATAATTTAGTACAAGAGAAATGAGTTTGATCTTTATAATTTGAAAGTTCAAACTGTGCAGCCGCCGGTGAGAAAAATTGATAATTTATAGGTGATTATAAAAATAAGATTTTCGAAATCACGAGTAATATGAAAATTATAAAAAAAAAAATAAATATTAACGCCATTTCTGAACGTCGAATTTTAACCGGATATGAAACGAAGAAAGAAAAAAAAATCTTTCAACATTTAAAGTCATTTAAATGATTTGACATGGAACGCCTCATATATAATTTTTGCATACCTTTCACTCGTCTTCATGCCTACGAATCGACTCAAACTATAATATCGTTATAAAATGACATTATAAAATATGGAAGGGAAATTTCTTCCGGTTAAACAAAAATATAGATATTTATATATAAATATAAATATATACCCACTTGATTGTCGATGAATACGTACGTAGGTGTGTTACGGGTATACCTCTGTTTCATAAATTCACGATTCGCTCGGTAGCCATTATTATGTGGTACGTATGTGTAAATAAGTGTGTTCAACATCCGAAATAAAGACCCCCAAATTATTGTGCATAATATTCCGAATACTGAGGTAAAAAAAAAAAAAGAAAAGGTAAAAGAGAGGAAAGGAAAGAAAGAGAAGAAAAGAAATTACAGCTATTATAGTTCCCTGCCGCATGAGGTAAAAAAAAATAAAAATAATAATAATAATCAAACAAGAACTGAATTTATAAAACAAACGAAAGAGTATGAAAATTATTCAGAGAAGAATAATCACACATATGTGAAATTCTTGTAGATTTAATTTTTTTTTTTTTCAATATAAATTCTAGATGAAACGGAATTTTTAAATCTCTTTTTTTATTTGTCTTTCCTTTTTCATTTTTTTCTTTTTTTGAAAGTCACGTGGGTGACTCATGTCATTAATGACATGTGCATATGAATAAATTAATACATTATAGCCTCGATAAATTAAGTGATTTATATAAGTAAGTAGTATTTTTTTTATTTGAATTTTTTATCAATATAGGTAAATATAAATGCAACGCGACTTATTCGTATTCGTATTAAAGTATAACCAACTTGTCACACAATCATCAGTGATAACTTTCTCTGGAGTCGCTCCACTTACTCGGATATTACATGCGTATAAATCCCATACATATGCGATCTATTTATATAGATGAAAATTTTACATGCGGTACGTATGTGGAATTCATGCGAAGATAGTTTAGAAAAAATCTGTGCGTGTAAAATATTATGTAACTATAATAAGTTACGATGAATTTTCTCCGCTGCCCCGTGATTCTGACGGAAAAACGAAGAACGAATAATTAATCAATAAATAGAAATGAAAGATCATTATCTATAATTCGCGAATCTGCAGTACAGGCAGGTAAAAACTATTAATCATCCTAATATAATTTATAATGTTTTCTTTGTGTCGATATTGAGTAAAAATATGGGACAAGGCTGCACGCATTTTATATTCCTACTATAGGCGCTGTTATATCGATCTGTGCAACGCGATGACCATCGTCGATTATTTATCATCAATTGTTACGTGAAATCAATAAAACAAATATTTCAATTCAATTGTGTCAAAGGCGATATGCCGATCGACGGTGAATTTTTCAGCCGAAAGTTGACGATGAAAATCTAATGACTATGAAAAAATTAATCATACCGCCTTGTACCCGAATCTTCTTTCTTTTTTTTTTTTTTAGATACTAAATGATAATTGATACATTTTTTTTCTCACGATTCAAAATTTTTTTCAGTTCGTCGTCTTCGCACTGCTGGGATGCTGCGCGTTGGTGAATTCAGCGTCTCTGATATCCGAGTCAAAAATTTTGGACGCCGAGACGTCGTCATTTTTGAAATCTCTAACGGACAGTTTAGAAGGTTCGGAAATAATTCCCATAGAAATATCTGTGCCGATATCCGACGGAGAGTCTTCCGAAAATTCGAGGACGAAAAGATCGGGAAATTTGGGATCCGGAGGTTTTTTAGCTGGAATCGGTAGCGCGATTCTCGGTAAAGTTGCTAGCGCATCGAGTGGCCTTAGCAGCGGAAGTAGCCAGAGCGCAGGACATGGACATGCCTATGAATCCGTCGAATACGGACCACCCGTACACAACGTAAGATAAATTACATAAATATCTTTGTTAGATATATGTATTTTAATTAGGCAGTCAAAAAATTAGTGAATATATTTTTTACAGGCTCAATTACGTTAGATAAAACTTTTACTTTTTCTCCTTACTTTTAGAGCTAAATTCTTTGTACTTTCTTCTCTCACGCGCATACACATAGGTATATTATGTATTTATTATGGTAATACGATTATTTTTTTTTTTTTTTCTCTTGTAGAGTTCAACGACATAAATATTACTGAAAATAAAGAAAATAAAAAAAATAAATATATACATGTATAGCGTTTCAAAACATGTTCTAGACACTTTTACTTCGTATAAACCATATACATACAATGATATTAGGTATAATATTATGTAGAAAGTTATTTTTCACATCGAACTCATTTTTATGGAAAGGTCATCAGATTAAACTTGACAAGAGAAAGAAAAAAAAAAGAAAAATTTATTAATTAATCAAGGAAAAGATATTCAGATAATTATATAAATATATGTAAGCACGTTTTTTTGAATAATTAATTAGCTGGAATCTATAGATCGTTCAAATAGCACGATTTATAATTTATTGTTCAGAGACAAAAAAAGATTCATAATTCTGAAGAAAAAAGAAAAAATTTCTTTCAACTATTATTACCTGCCTATTTTTCACGTAATTACGAGACAACTGATAC
Organism: Athalia cordata; assembly: GCA_963932425.1. Classification (NCBI taxonomy): domain Eukaryota; kingdom Metazoa; phylum Arthropoda; class Insecta; order Hymenoptera; family Athaliidae; genus Athalia; species Athalia cordata. The sequence continues at coordinate 9,138,371 of OZ010627.1, forward strand.
CGATAAAGCGTTCGTAATCCAACAGATAATTCAGGTCACTAAGATCGCTCATAAGGAGGGAAATCTGTACGGCAACTATTTATTTATTCATTTATTTTTCTTTTTTCGATTCATTTATTTATTTATTTATTTGTTATTTCTATAGACTGAGAAATCCGGTTGAAAACTTTATAATATACCTGTTAATAATTTTCTCGTAATGTACGCGCGTATCTTGTAGATAATTATTTATAATATGTTATAATACATATTAAGCGTTCGTGTCCGATGAATAAATTGATTACTTATCTATCTCTCTTTTTTTTTCTCTACATTTCGCAGTACGACGACAAAAATTTCGATATATGGTCATTCAAGAAAGCGATTTTGAATACCTTATTCCAAGCGTTGAAGGCCATCGGTGGAGGAGTTATCGCCCTTAAAGGTAAACTGATACAAGGTGGCGGCGTGGTGATTTCAACGAAAGGAAGTATAATCAGCGCGAAAGGCGAAGCCATATCTTCATTAGGACGTCACATAGCAGCGAGCGCAGTTTTGGCACCACCAAAAACCAGCCATCACGTTTACCACCATCCCCCACTACCTCCTCCTCCTGAAATTCACGTACACACTGGAGCAGGTCTGTAAACAATATAAAATAGATAAATAATTGATCGAAAAATTTCTTCATCATTCCCCAAAAAAGATATTGATGTAATAATTTATTACCGATTTTACCTCAGATCACGATTCTTACGGAGGACCAGCACCGAGTTCTCATGGTCATTATGGCGGATACGCTGCTGTTGGTGGTTCCGATAGTTATGGAAATTCAGCTTACGCCGCTCCCTCCGATGGTGTGTATGACGCGAATGAATCATATTTTTTTTTCTAACTGCAAAATCGAAAATAAGAAAAACTAATTGAAATAACAAATAAAATAACAATTAATCGATTCTGCATGTTGTACGATTCGCAGTACATGCGTATAACAGATCGCATTCAAGTATAAGGACGTAATAATTCTGTGTTGAAAAAAAACAAGAAGAGATTATAAGACAAATTTTGACTTCCTCTGACGATATGATTGACGTGAAAATTATTCTACAATTTCGTTTGCATTAGACGTTTATAGTTGACATTTTATATATGTACAAATTGCAGAAAAGACGCGCATTGTTCGAAACGCGTATCCGTGACGAGTTATAATTTTATAATTACAATACACATATGTACGTACACCCGACAGGGTAATCCTCGCATTACACGAAATCATCATAATTTTAGACATTGAAATTGATACCGTTCCGTTATACTATGTGAACAATTTAAATACCTACGTTTTCACTAGATCTTCTTATATACCATAATACGATGGCGATACGACACCGACCTTGCAATTATAAATTATAACTGCGCGTACGTGACATGGAGTAGCAAATAATTTAAATATATAACTCTCACTTTTTCGTCCCTCGTAGATTATAAAGAGTTTTGTTCCATCATCTCTTTCTTTTCTATATCTATATTTGTTTCTATATCTATTTTTAATTATCTTTTTTATTACGCGGAATGCGTTTCGCGAATCTAAAGCTGGAAATCATCGTTGGAAAGTAAATTTGTTTTAATTACAATAAGTAAAAAAATAAATAAGACAAAAATAAACGCGACGCGTTTAATTCGCGGTAATATTATATCCGGATGACCGCAAACATATACGTATGTTGCTACGCATGGGATGTAAGACCAAGATCAGAATGTGAAAACGATAGAATGTTAAAAACTGCCGTCAGATATTGCGGCTCATACAACTTTCTATCACGAATGGCAGACGAAATGGTAATTTATTTCTACGCCGCGTGTGGGTATAACCGACTCATAAACGATTTTTTGGTTTTGTTTTCGAGTTTTATTTTTTCCTTTTTCTATTCGCTTATTAGATAACTACGCAAACGTGCGATGTGTAAGGATTTTGTTTTCCAATTGAAAAGAGAAAGAAAAATAATTGTGCGCCAGATTTTGCGATAGTTGGGTAGATTTTTCAATTGCTGCATTTACAGCTATTTTTACGTGAACTTTGACCTAATGATTTTCGGAACCGATATGAGTAATTGATTTTTGGGGAAGAGGTAGAGCTAAATTTGTGTCTGTATTTTTAACCCAAAAGCGCCTGTCTGACGTAAACGTAACATTTGTTAACAGAAAGTAATAATTTATTGTTAGTAGAAAAAATTAACAGAAATTAACAGAAATTAATTGATATATATTTATAAAGAATAATTGGCCAATGACCTGACTGACAGACTGACGTTTACAGACGCTGATCACCCTGGACTCCTGATATTAAAAAAGTTGAAAGCTGAAGAAAGTCAATCTCTGCACTCTGCACCGTCATCGTCGTATGAGAATTTCAATCCGCAGCACGTTGGAGATTCAGGTTATCATAAAAATTTGCAAGAGGATCATCACGGGGAAGGTGCAAAAGACGCTGAAAATCATCCGGCGTTTTCAGCACTCGCGGAGAGTTTCGGTGGAAATCAAAAGGACTCTGGTTTGAAAAATCTGTTGGTCGGTAAATTGGCACAACTTTCAAATTCGAATCCGATTGGAAAGGGTGAAAAAACGGCAGACGTTGCTTTTGACGTTACGCATTCCGAACAGCACGAAGTACATTATCCAGAGACGAGTTATGGCGTTCCCGAAGTTCACGAAAATAATGGAGATGTCAAAAGTCAAGGAACTCATCATCAGCAGAATATTGAACTGCAGAATCAGATTCATCAGAACGCGGTTCAGAAGTTACAGGAATTTTCTTATCTGCAGGGAAATCAAGAGCATTCATTTTTAGGACAAAATGATCAATCCCAGTATCAAAATTATTATCTGCAGAATCAAAACGTTCAAATTTCACCTCTGGATATACGACAACCTCAAACTTTCGACAGTAACAATGATAACATCATTTTCACAAAGTCCCTCGAGATTCCAATTTTACAAACACAACCTGCAGCTTATTTCGCAAACAACAACTATCTCCATGATTTTGGGGGCGTTTATAACGGCGTGATCGCACAGAAAAGAAATAGTCAATCGAAGCCAAAAGAATCTGGAAACATCATCTCCGGATTAAAATTGCAGCCGTTGAATAATCAAAATTCCAAAACCCTGCACAGAACATAGAAAAGTACGATCGATCGATAATTTCTGCCCGAGGTAAACGCCAACGATCGAGCTCGCGCGAAATAAGATGAAGAAATAAGACTTGGGATCACCGAATTTTTGTTCGAAAGAAAAAAAATTCCTTCGATTCCCCGTGCGGGAGGAGTGTAGAAAAATTAATTATTAACGACCGGATTAATAATCGCCCGGGCGAGCTAATGCGCCTGGTAACACTAATCAATTCTTTCTTCCTTTTGTTTTTAGTTTTCTTCCAAGATGGCGAACTCAATTAAACTACGAATAATCCGTTGACTATATGAGCAGATTAATTATTTATATGATTTCGTTGTTTCAGTGGTATTTTCTTACGCTTACTACCCCAGTTTCCGGCCAGACGGCAGCGTACAATACGAAGCGGTGCGAGACGGTTATCATAACTATTGATTAAAAAAACTGCTTCCTTTTTTTCCCACCTTTAATTGATCTGTCCATTCAAAATTCTAACACTCTTCAACCGCATCAGAATTCAGATGGTAACCGAAGCCTGAGGAACTTGATATGAATATTTTTTATTTGTTACACTCGATCTATTTATTGTCGCCGCTCATGTGTATTATATTATGGCATGTAATGTGTTTTTAATTTTTTTTTTTACGTTATATATGATATATCAATATATATACCATATGAATAATGAAATATTGATGGTAACGCGTTAGTCACCCGGGACGATAATTCCGATAATACAAATATACTTATAATATTATTTTGTATTTTGTAAAAATTTTCCTTTTGTATAAGTACATATTTTAATATAGATATTATCGAGAATAACGCGAAATTGTAACAGAAAAAGTAAAAGAAAACGAAGAACTATGATGCATAGATGTTAAGATAGAGTTTACGTAGACGTACCTAATTATCATCGTAATAATTATAGTGTATAGAAATTTGTAATTATCGATATATAAATTTTATTTTGTGATAAATATTTTTTGTTATGTTATTGTGCATTAAATTATCTAAAAACAAAGAAAAAACCGACAACGAATATTGAAAAACAGTAAACGAATATTATAAATAAATAATTAGTAACCACCTTGGTAATCACCTTTTGAACGATTATTCATATTATTTCAGCTTTAGAATCACAATTAATTCATCACTGCAGATCTATGATGAGATCGTCATTACGAAATGATTGAAATAAATGTGAAAATGGTAAGACGGATTTGTGTAGTAATACGCAATAAAATGGTTGCAGGGAATAAAAGTATAAAACATTTGCTATTATCCTCGGGGCTACAGGATGACATCAAGTTATGTGCGTATAATTCGTTTGAATAAAACCTGAAGTTGCGAGCGTCACGTAAGTCAGTTTTAAAATGTCCGTTAGCAAAGAGAGAGCTGATCTTTAATCGGAACACAATTTTTCTTTTTTTTTTTTTCTCTGGTCATCCTTTTCTTAGGAATGAAGCTGAATTTATGAAGATAAAGTTCAACGAACTTTTTAGCATCAATGATATTATTATATTTGAGACGATCTCGATCGTCGGCATCGAAACATCAAATCGTATTGCAAATTTTGAGGATTGTTTTATTTTAAATTGATTTTTTTGCGAGATTATTTGATTGATTAATATAAGGTATGTTGAGGTACTTAAAACTCAGCCAAGATGGCGGCTACTTACGAAAGCTTTGCAGGACCAGATCTAGGAAAGTAGATGCGAGGAATTTCTGAAGCTTCAGGACTCGAGAAATAGAGGCTCAGTTTTTGAGGAATTATTCGGATATTACGGATATGATTTCCGGTTTTTAGGCTTCCGGAATTACACTGGACTTTATTGGGCTCCTCCTCGGTTTCTCTCCATACTATACGCGACAACCTGCGTCCGTTGATCCAGTGACCTACTATTAATATATGAGACGAGAGGAACTTGTAGCAGGTGGTTTCGAAGTCCAACATTCGTCTTTTCATCTATACGCACATTACATATGTCGCAGGGACTAAATTAGTAACTAACAATAATTAAAGGGCGAGCTCTTCTTAGGCACGAAAATCGAAAAAAGAAACAGCGAATGATGCCTCCTTCGATTCATTCCGATGACTCGATGAACGAGTTCTACTCAGGAATATACTTGAAATAAAGAAAGTAATATATCTTCGAAGGTCTTCCAAATTTTACGAACCAATTATTTCCAGCTAATGACTCTCCTATGCGTAACATAAAGAATAAGCGATTACCGTATCATCGTCGTCATCATCATCATCATCGTGTCACCAAAGAGTCCGCCGAAGAGGCGAAGAGGCGCGTCGTCCGAAGGAGAAGTAGGAGTATAAATGCAGGACAATGACCTAATTGCGGGCAGAACGCTCACTGCTTTCTCAACGGTCATTCACGTTGGCGGGTGATCGTCAAGAAAGATTCCAAGGTGTCAAATTCCCGCCATTATCAGTTCTCTTCGAAGAACAATAAGAAGTCTTCATCATCCCGGTCCAAGGTCAACCTCAACATCTACCGCTCCAGGTCACAACCCCGACACGATGAAGGTATCGTTGATTTACAAAACTAATATTTAGAAATAATTACCTCGTCGATCAACTTTGACTCATTTCGTTGTCCTTGTGTTTGTTCATTTCATTTTTTGGTAAATTTATCCTTTTTTTTTCTTGAATCGTCGCGGTGAAGGTGGACATGTATTTGAAAAGATACGTCAAATCCATCCGATATTCGAGGATGGAATTGTAGGACAGTGTGTCAGTAATAGTAATAATATATCACACCGCGTAATATGAATAGTGATGATGATCGTTTGAAAACAACCGTTGCAGAGTTGTAGAGTCCGAACTACGAGCGCTCTTTGCTGTACGAATAAATAATTAGGCATGTAACTAAAAGATCGTAGTATTTTGTATGCATGATATACCGTTTTTGCATAGTAATTAATTTGGTCAAAGGCCATTTTCGGCCTTGAAAACTTTTTGAGCGGACAAAATATCCATCTATACTTCCTGACTACATGGATAATCTTACGGATTCGGAATGTATTGTAAAACTGTTAATATAATATTGAGGTCGGCGTGATAATTTGAAACTCTTGAAAAAAACGTACGGCACATACCATAAATTTTCTTATCTGGTTGTTCTTTTTTCACGGAAGCTAGCCACAGATCGAGCACAGAGAAATTGTACGCGCTTTTCTAAATCATGCGCCGTACAATCGGTAACTCGCATCCTATACATGCAACTAGCATGCTTTCCAATTTCAAACCTATCAAGGTTTAAATGCGTATAGAAGGTCTCGTTCTACATCCGCACGTATAATCCGGACTTATCCTTAACTTCCGGTTTAAGAAACGGTAAGAATTATGGGGATGTACAAAGCTGATTAAAACTCAAGCTTGCCTGCCTGGATTTTGTTTTGTTTCTTTTTTTTTTCTTTGATCAGATACGAAGACTATCTGATAGCCTAGTTTAGTTATGAGGCACTTGACCTGGCTTAATATTCGACTAAAATTTGCCTCGACTGAATTCCTCTTCCTTTGAATTATTTTTCAGGCAATACACTGGCTGAGGTGGCTACTCGTGGGCTGCGTTTGTGCCGCTCTTTTGCCGAGTTCCTTTGCAAGATACAAATACCGGCATCAGCAGCCGCAGATGTACAAGAAATCGTGGCCCGTGGGACCCAGGATATCAAACATGGGCAATCACGTTCACATAAACGTTGGACCCTCAAGTTACAAACATAACAGACACGCCCATAAGCCGAGTAATAACAACTACAACAGATACTCCGCACCGAATCCGTGAGTGTTACGGAGACTGATGGTTCACCACAGATTTCTGATATCGATTAATTTTATTCTACTTATTATTTCCCAGTGTCCGACGTCCGATGAACCAAGTTTTTGCGGTTCTTCCAGCCTGGAAGACACAGGCGATTTTGGGGCAGCTGGCAAATCAAGGTACCCTTCCTCAGCGGGGTCCTGTGAAGGAATTTCATTCCATGAACAAGGTCGCCGAATACAGTCCAGAGTACAGACCGGAAGCGGCAATGCCACCTTCACCCAGCCATGGACACATGGATGACGATAAGGGGCCGATTCATACAATTCCTGCACCGAATCTGAGTCCGGCTGACAAACCGTATAACATGCCATCCCACAATTATCCTCTTTCCGATTCGGATTATACTCAGAGCATCCCGGGACCACCTCTGCAGTCTACCATCTCAAATTATAACATTTTTGGTACCCAAGGAACCAGCCTGGCTCCTCAAAGACCAACTACGGGCCCGACTAGCCCAGCACCGACTTTACATCGATACGAAGTAACTGAAACTAATGAGATTGGGCCGCAAGATTATCGGACTGTACAGCCGAGTTACTTTACTCCTGAGTTCGACGTTACCAGGCTTTCCGATTATGCAAGTACCGGTAGCCATACGAGTGAAGTTTATGCCAGTCGTCCAGGCTCTAGTTCAAACACGGGACTGATTGGAACAGGTCTCCAATTCGGCCAACAAAATGGGCCCATGCAAACCAACCTTCACAGTTCGTTGTACGTCGGATTTCCGGGGACTGCATTACAGTCGCAACCACCTTCCGAATCTTTAGATGAACAAGAATCTCCCGAACTTCATGTGGGACATCCAGCCCCTGCTGGACCACCGTTATCTGCTAATCAGTTATACGATTTGCTGAATAGTTTTCCGCAGCAATTTAATAACGAACAACAATCACCGGGGCAGCAGCAACAACAATATGCTGTTCAACAGCAATTAGATCAGCTCTTTCAGCCAGAAAGTAGCTCATCCACTCAGTTTTCTCCGCCGCAGATGCACTCGTTCAATTATGACGAACAATCTAATAAGAGACAACGACAACGGCAACAACAGCAACAGCAACAGCAACAGCAACAGCAACAGCAGCAACATTTGTTCGCCGGTCAGGATTACGCCTCAGGGCGTGTCACAGCCGATTATAGTTTAGAGCCGGATAACCGGGACATAGTTAGGAGTACCTCAGTCTCTTCGTATCCCGGGGATACCGTTGACTCGGAAAACCACATCGAGTACGAAGAGAAACGCGATGGCCAGACAATTTATTTGAGTCAACTAACCGGAGATGGAAGTTTATCGAGTCAATTTTATACAACCTTACCGAGCCGTGATGCTGCGGAGAAACTCGCAGCCCTTGCAGCTGCAGGGAACGTGAACAGTCACCTGATAGGTCAGCTTAAAAAACAGCATCAGAGTAACAGGCAAAGTGAGGTAAATCCTTATCCTCCAAACCACAGAGATGCCGACGACGACGATGAGTCCAGGTTCCAACAGCCTCCGAGGTTCGGCCATCGTGTAAAGCAACAGAGAGAAAGGGAACAAGAAAAAAAAGTACAGGAGGAGCAACATTATCAGCAACAAAAAGAGGAAAAAAGACCTTTGAGAATTATGGTACCTGAACTCGAGGAATATGGAGAAGATTTTGAACAGAGAGCGGGATCCAGAATAGATGTAGATTCGACGAGGGGGTCAAGGGAAGATTATGAATACGAGGAACCAGATGAATTACCACGTGGACCAGAAGTCCCGGAAGAAGCACCTGGAAGACAGGGAAACCAGGATAGCGAAAATCAGTCGGTTTATAGAGGGCCTTTCAGCTCCGAATTCGGATCCCGCCTCGGCCCGATAACCGAATGATGATTTTTCGCACCCTGAATGATTTTTGACTGACCAAACCAGAGAGGGGTTAGCTGTAATGGGGCAAAGAACTGTGTGGGTAGCTCACAGTGTTATTTGTATTTTTTTTAGAAAACCTGTTTACAATTTTTCATTTCCTACTCTTTTATGAAAAAGTGTTTAAACTTTTCACCACTTGAACCGCGAATCCCCCAACTCGTAACTCCATTCTCTTACCTGTACTGTAATTTACGATATTATTTATTCAATTATTTATTATTATTTATTGTTAAAAAATAAACGTCGCGATATTTACGTATCCGCAAAATGAAAAGTCTTTGTATTTACTCCCCTTCAAGTTCCGGGGAAATGAATCGGGGCATCGCCTTTTTTTTTTATGTACATTATTTATTTGCGTGAAATAATAATTCGGTATTAGGGGGTATAGATGATTTTCAATCAGTATTACAACATATCGTATCATTGGTTGTTTCGATAAAAAACAAAAATCAGAGAAAGTGTACAACGGAATTAAGAATATGATTTTTCTACATACCCATTTTTGGCATCATGAGGTACGTTTTGATTTATATTGACAGAGATCCATGTAGGCTTCTTCGAGTCGAAAGTAACAAAATGCAAACAGAAACAGCAATAATGGGACAGGGGAAGTAAAGGGATCGAAAATATTTAGAAGTTCTTCCATGTGTTGAGCATAGTTGAATTCATTGCTGTATGTAAATGCTATCATGGGTAGAAATTCTTTTGTCACAGCAGGCAGCACGTTATTGTCTGGTGTTATATTTATACGTGTATGTATATATATATTTTTATATACATATATATAAATACGACTAAATCGACTGACAATTTGAAAAAACTTTTTAAAACTGTTCAAAGAATCAGTGTAATTATTTTTTTTTTTTCTTTTACCTCAAAGCAGGAGATACGAGGCATCTTCGTTTGTCAAATCACTACGCACAAGTTTACTTTCAATTTCATTTTTGCGGCCATCCATCAACTGACCAAAAACAACAAGCAAACACAACACTTCGCTAAGCTCGTCCAATTATTTACACTCACATCCAGCATCTTGCAGCAATCCGTATCCCATTAAATTTTCATATAATATATAATCGAAGATTCCTATAGTTATGACTCTTGGCATTTCGGGTCTTCAGATCTTTTGGGGTTACTAGATGTGGTCAAGAAAGTGAGGCTGACCATTGTTCACCAGGCGTTTTGTCAGTATATCGCATCCTGTGTCAGTAACTAACAAAGTCTGTTCAAACTGCGCAGACCATAAGCCGTTGGTCGTGACAGCGGTCCAATTATCAGGCCACATTTCATCTCTCCAACTTCCCTGCGATATCATCGGTTCAATCGTGAAGCAGTGACCAGCCTTCATCACACCGACTGCCTTATTTTCTACAAATACACGAACAATGTGAGGCGGATTGAAATGTGTAAGAAATAGTTTCAAAGTATGGCTAAGAATTGGAATTATACGCACTGGCGTAGTGTGGTACGTTGGGAGCAGTGTGAAACAGACGGTGGATGCCATGTCCACAATAGCTGCGAACGACGCTCAGTCCATGTGCTTGAGCATGCTTTTGAATGATATTGCCTATCTCACGGTACTTTTCTCCTGGCTTCACAATTTCTATGGCCTTAGACAGGCACTCATAGGTCACTTCGACCAATTTTTTAATCTCTGGCTTAACATTACCCACCAGAAACGTCTCATTCAAATCACCATGGAATCCATTATGGTACACAGTTACATCCACTGAAAAAATCAACACGAAGATAAGACTGAGGCACTATTAAAGACACAATTGAATCCAGAAATTGAGTAATTACCATTGCAGATGTCACCATCTTCCAGAGGCCTGGTATCAGGAATTCCATGACAAATTACTTCGTTAACCGAGGTGCAGCAACTTGCGGGAAACTGGTAATAATTCATGGGGGATGGATAACAGTCCCGCTCTATACATGCCTCATGAACAGCTCTGTCGATTTCTGCTGTTGTTACCCCAACATCACAGACGCGTGCAGCTTCGTCGAGTACTTCTCGTCCAAGCTTGATTTAATAGAAAAAACAATTCAATGAATCATACGTATGAAAACTCCAAATAAACCAGTTATCGTTTCTAAGTACCTTGCAAGCAACGCGCATTCCCTCAATCTCTTCATCGTCGAGAACTTTTATTTGGGCTGAACCCCTCACAGCTTGCTCGCTGAGCGGAACACCGGTGGGATGTGTAGCATAATCTGGGCGTGCAATAGATTCTGGCACTTCCCTACGTGGCTCTCTTCTCCAGGGACGCAATTTTCCAGTAAAATGATAAGATGGCCAAGGATTGTACTCGTCTGATGATTTGCTATCATTTTCTCCCTCTAAAAAATTATCACTCTCAAATATGGGATAATAAGAAGCAAAATGGGAGTAAGATAACAACGAATTAGCCATCAAGTTGTGAAAGAGGATCATACTTGTGTCCATTAACTGGGAAAACAAGACGTCGCTTATGGCAGTTGTCAAGTTGATAGTTAATTTTACACTTACTAGCCAGTTGATGAATAACTTTGTGCGTTTTCCAGCTGCCTTTGAAACAGTCCTGAAAGCAAACAAACATCAGATTAGAGCGCAAACCAAAATAGATTTAAAAAGTCTTTGCCCCGGGTAAGAATAAAATCATAGAAACAAGAAAAAAAAAGCTATGGCAACTCCAAACATGATTCCTTAATTATAAAAACTGTGAAGAGATTTTTACTGTGAAAATTGATTCGTTATTGAAAACCGTTTTATTGTTTGTCTGGAAGTTCGGAGGAGGAATAACAACGATAAGCTTATTGAATCTATAACCCAATCTAACCTATGATATTGGAGCAGACATACCTGAGAGCAGAAATACGATCCCTGAATACCGATTTTCAAACAAGTCGGACACTGAAGACTCGCAACAGCCTTGCAGCCCGGCGTTTCGCACATTCCCAGAGCTAACGCCATTTCTGTTCACCTCTTGAAATAAATGATATTCTTTCTAAACGACACCGCGTTTCGTTCAGGGAGCTTTTTGCCTTCTTCCACTTCCAGCCTGCTGCTCCTCCTAGGGCTAACCTCGACTTCGTCGAACGTAACGAAACGGAAAGAAGCCGAAACCGAAGCGCTCGCCGGGTTGGGCTAATTACAGCTTAAGCTGACCCTAGATATCACTGATCTCCAGATATACGATAGAATCTCTAACAGAGTTTCTTGTGTCAATAATTATATCACGAAACTTTGAATTAAAAGTCGGTAACAATCTAACGTCGGTAAAAAAAATCCCTGAAGCGTGCGACAGCGCTACTCCGAAAAGAGCGCGTTCAGATTTCAAAACAGTTTCGACCCAACACACAGAAAAACTAGAGAACTGAACTCTGCAAAATCGTCTCTAATTACTGAATTCATTAGTGCAAGTATTTTTTCAACATACGATAGTCATATTGAACAAATTTTTTCACCCTCCATAATTTCTACTAACGAATTGACTTTAGACTCGCTTGAATTAAAGGAAACAAAACGCGCTTCCGCCACGTTTTGCAGAGTGCATTATTAATTTTATTCCCTGAAACGAATCCCTTCAAAAAACGTTGAAATACAGATTAGTATTCATTAAATTTAAATCCTAAACTCGCCTCTAAATTTATATACAGCTTACTTCAAAGATTGTCAAGAAAAACGCATCGTTAATGCAGAGAGCCGGGTGTGGGACGCAGACTTCCTGTGAAAGAAAGTCAAATATTGAGTGCACCATATGCACACACGTTATAATATGTGAATAGGATGGACTATCAGATGATGAAAAAGAAAATTCAGTTTCATCTCGTCATCGAAATACGAGAGACGAGGGTGTTCGATGTTGTTTTTTCAAGATACTGTTCGTATAGTAAACGTTATAGGTATATATTTATACATCATACTAGAAAACGGATGAGGAGAGGCTCGTACGATGTTTACGAATTGCGTCTGGCACGCTGTCTGTTAATACGTCTGCCAGACTGGAGGGAAATCCCTCGGGTAAAAGAGGGAGACGTCACACGCATGCTCTCGTAATTATTAAAAAAGAAAATGTGATGATGAAACGCAGCTTTTAAAACCGGGAAAATTGAGGGGCAAATAAATAAATTCACCTACGTATTCTCACTGCGGGAAATAGAGGGGTGAGGTAAATTTTTCAAAAACCCTTTCCAGCTCCTCTCCATGGGTGGCCGACCCCGCAGATGCGAATTTTTGAATTCATCGAACTTTATATGGTATTATATCATAATGTATACATCGTACGTTCGGTCATCTGTCAATAATGATGAATTATGGATCGTATATGTTTGCTCGAGCCCGGAAATCGAGACATATGGCACGTTTCTCGAAGCCTTCTGCACACCCTTTTTTCAAGCTTGAATATTTCGCGATCTAGAATTTTATCAGATTTCTCATTTATCTATGATTTCGCGATCGCACACGCTGGTTCAACTAATTATTATTATTTTAATTTTTCACTTCGGAGATCTCAACACTTAATTATTAATTTGCTCATGTAAAATAATGGCAGAGACTTGAGGGTGTACATAAATACGATGTATGCATCATATGCATTATATATGTACCTGCAAAAAATATATACAGGAGGTGAAAGCGGTCGAGTTGCAGTAAAAAGAAGGAGGTGTATGCGTATAGAGAGGAATCGAGAGGCAAATTCTGTATCCTATGAAACCTTATATAAGCAAAGTTTAAGTTACAAAAATCGGTAGTGTTTCATCGAGGAAGAGGTGCATGACTGCCAGCCATATGGCCGACGTGTCCCCCGCATGGAACTAATAGGCGACAGTTTTAAAACTTTCAAATTTATCGGTTGAACGAAAAAAAAGTAACAAAAATTAACTGTCATATCGCTAATCGAGAGAATTACGATAAAATTGATGTAAGATAAATATTTTTCAAATAATTGAGAGCTTTCTTTTTCTTTTTCTTTCTTTCTTTCTTTTTTTTTTGTCACAATGTTGAGGTCTATGAAACTTCCGGCATACCAAATGTACATAAAAGACAGAGAAAAGTTGAGGAAAAAATTATTTTCAGTTTCTTTTTTTCCTCTCTTATCATCCATATCCTCAGGACGTCGAGCGGCATAGAGCAGAAGCCCCGCAGAATTTTTTAGTAGGATATACGAGTTGACTAATCGATGGATACTTCTAATCCGGAAGTAATATGAACATCGGAATTCCGCTCAAGGGGTTAAAAGGCCGAGAATCGATCAGGTGAATAAAGGTATAATCATGTACAACGCGCGCGGATCATATTGAGCCGGAAATAACGGAAATTTGAAAAACCGTTGGCAAAGAATCCTTTTTTGTCTGATCAAGCCCAGATCTCGCTCAAAAACATAATGCACGAAAGTTATGAAAACTGAAAAACTAAAAGATAAAATAAAAATCGAAGAGAACTAAATTATCATTAACATTGAATTAAATGATAAACTACAGCGAGACTCATTCTGTCTTACTTTTTTTTCAACCCGACAAAGTTGAGGTATTTTAAAAGTGATTTTTTTTTGGAAGTAAAACTTTAAAGATAAACCCTCAATAATTTCGCTGATCTTTGACGAGGGGGAATAACACGATCGTGTGATAATTATGAAATCTTTTAACGCGATGACTAATACACTAAATGAGTCACCGATATTATTTATCAATCTTGCAGAATCTAAGTTTTGCAAGAAAAAAAAAAAGAAAAGACACATATTGATTTCTCGTTTACTTTTAATTTACCCGCCTATACAGGTACATAAAATAATAGTGATAATCTGACTAATAAAAGCGTGCTTATCGAGCCTAGGAACAAAAAATAGATGAAATAAAAATGAAAAGTTAAACTATGTGAAAAGAAAAGGATATCTTAGAGTTTCCGCCTTCCCCCAACTTCCGTATATGATGCGATTACTGCGGTGCGTGGGTCTTCAAGTTCAGTGATTGAACGTGACGTGATGACAATTGGATATTATTATTATTTTTCATTAATTTTTACTACGTTTATAATAATGGCGGCGTACGACTGTGGCGATGAACGAGTATTAATGCGAATAGAATCGCGAGTCGCGATGAGCGGAGAACAGAAATTGCGCGATCATAGAAAAAAAGGGAGAAAAGATAGAAAAAAAAAGAAAAAATTAAATTAAGAACAAAGGCCTTTTAACCGCGTCCGTCTCTTGTCATGTTCAACGTTATCATTTAAAATGCTTTTATGCAGCTCAACTTTTCAAATTGTCACACTGTGTTATAAATAGCGATGAACCCGACGATTTTATATTATACGTGGTTTCAAGTGTCAATCTGATTTATCAGTCTATGTATCGAACATCGATGTCGATAAGCTTCTTCAAACAAAGCATAATATATATGGGTCATTTTTCAAAAACCCGATACAGATTTGGATCTCCGCCTACGAAGGCTTTGATTTTTTTTTATATTCTTTTTTTTCTATGTCAACCCCACCCATGATATAAAATGAAATTGCAATTAGGGTGACACCATTGCCTCTCAAGAATAAGAAAAAAAAAAATTCATAAACGATTTTCTTGCGACTTCGTACGGTATTTTATTCGCAAAATGTTTCCTGTAGAGGAATGAGGACATTGCGATTAGAAAAGTCAGTTTTTAAGGGACAAAAACCGCAAGTAAAAAATCGCTTTGGCTGAATAACGTCAAACAAACAAAAAATTATAATAATCGCAGTAAAATGAGAATTTACATATCACCTCGCATTTTCGAAACTTGCGGTGCGAAAAGAATTTCGTTCTTCTATATGATATTAGCGACGTAATAATATATACGATGAAAAACCGGAAACACGCATGAAAAATTCACTTGCCGAATGTTATACGTACATGTCATGTATTTAAAATAGGATGTAACAAAACAATGAATAAATAAAATAAAATGAAACAAAAAAAACCAGAAACTGATAAATATATGCATTATATCAATATCCATAAATACTAATGGGGGCTATATATACGTAAATTGTAGTGTATGGGAAAAGATACACACCTAAACGTATATAGGGGGTGAAATTTAGTTCCCAGAATAAATTTGCATCCGGTATTCAGAACACAAATGTACAAAACTATACTATATGCAGGGTGGTGAACGCGAACGACAGAGATTTTGTTTGGTGGGAAATCAAAGATAATATCCATATAATATAATTGTCGTGTGCATGTATAGTATATGTAGATTTTATGTACATACAGGTACCTTCAATTTATATTTTTATTTAATCATTTTTTTTGTTCCCCTGCGACAATTATTTCACGATTCAAAATCTCATCGGAAACTCGTTAATTACGCGTTACACGTTTTACGCATAAATTATTAAAAGAAAGAAAAAGAGGAAAAACACATTTATGTAGTTCATTCGGAAATAAAATAAAATCATTTTTCAACGGTACAAAATGTTATAAAAAATATGACATGCTCGTAGAAAGTAAGGGAGAAGATAATAAAGAAAAAAGAATTTTGATCGAAGAACGTTGAAATTTGATAGTAATGGATCAAATGATCGATGTACGTAGTATATACCTATGTATATTACAGAGACAGGGGCGGTCCTCGTTGCGTCGGGTAGAGCAGATGACACTTTAACGTCGAAATTTGACACGTGAATTTTTTTTTTTAGGATGTGCTGCACGTGTCTGAATAAAGTTCGCCTCATTGTCAGCTGTTTTACAAAGAATTACACGTATACGTATCCGACGGTATAACGATTTTTGCGGTTTTACGTGGCAAAAACCCGAATAGAGAAAAAAAAAATATACGGTTCGAACACTATGAATTGCAGGCAATTCATTTTTGATACAACTTCCGCTGATCGCGTGTGACGATTGAGTAAAAATTCGTCGGCTTTCAGATAAAAACGTTGAGAAACAAAAATCTCGAAAATGGAAACTGATGTTTTAGCAGCCGGGGGATACGATTTAAAAAATTTCTATCAGCTGATGTATGATATGAAAATGGCTCCATCATTTTCATACATTTTTTTACTCAAAGCTTTACAGGTCTGTCGTACCCCTAGAAACGATTTTTCATGTTAATAATAGGAAAAAAAAAAAGGAAGGAAAAAACGGACGGTTTAATTGTGCTTTTTAGCTATGAACTGCATCGTTAGCTTTACATATCAACGTTGTCAAATATACCGTATTATTATAATAATAAATATAAGATAATTAGTTAATTCGGTCAATTTGTATCGTAATGACAGGGTACAATTAGTTTTAAATATGAGTAATAATACGAAGAGTATAAATATAGAATATTTATGTATAGAAAGGGGGTATACATGGTCGCATTGATTTATGGAAAGTTCAACATCTGTCAATACGTGAGCTCAGCTGTTCGTGTCGTCGGTACATATTGTAACGATATTTATATAGAAAGAGAAAGAGAGAGAGAGAGAGAGAGAAAGAGAGAGAGAGAGAAAGAGAAAGAGAGAGAGAAGAGGAAAAGAAAAGGAATGGGAATAAGGAAGGATTATCTCCACTAATCCAGAATTCGCGAAGCGAAATCGCTCTCTTCTCTGTGGGACGTCGTTGGAATCGGACGTAATACATATACTTATAAAGGACATCGAATGGAGAATATTTATGGAGCCACCAGATGAAATCTCAAATTAAAGCATATAAAGAGAATTAACAACATAAAGAAAAACTACAGAAGACCAGCACCCACAGAGAAGCAGCCAGCATTATTACCACTCGCCCAAAGATAAGTCGCGCAATTATACCTCTCTCTCTCATTTTTATTATAAACTGACGTCTTTTAAACATATTTTCGATCTTTTTATCTATATATATATATTATTTATAATTGTTATGTTTAATTTATTCTAAATGTCCATGTTTCGTTAATCACCGTTTTTCTTTATACAATTTTATCTATATACACTATTTATTTATTTATATGTCCTAAACGTTTGTGATTTATTTTTAATTTCTGACTTAGACTAATTTTACTTGTCTATATATATATATTTCTAATTGACCCGAACGGAGGCATATATTTTTTTTTTATACAAACAATAAAATAACGGCCCCTTTTAAATTTAATGGACATGAAGGACGATTGATCGATTTTAAAAGACATGTGTGAATGTTCGTGTGTTTTGTGTGATTTTGTGAGTTAGGAATTAAGTATTTAAATATTTTTTTTTATTATTATTCTACAAGTCTTAAAATTTTTTTTGACTAATTTTTTATTTTATATACAAAATATTATATTATAAAACAAAATAATCATAATAAATGATAATAATAATAATTAATTAATTTTTCATATCAAAATTTATTACAATATAGTTATATATTTTCCGGTGATGAAGGGATGAATAACGTATGTATATAAGCGAGTTAGATACAATGAACCATAATGTCCTATTTCATTTTATATTATCAAAAGGAAGAAAGAAAAGAAAATGAATCATCCGAGTTTTGCAATGGTCAAAACCGCGGATATAATTACCATAATCCGTGCGCGTCGATAAGAGAAACGAAATTAATTAAAAAAACAACAAATCCAAAAGGAAACCGAGATAAATATCCACGATAGGAGGAGATCCACGCCCCAATTGAGGACAAAAATTCTTTTTCCTCTGTTGAACAATCTGTCCGGATGACGAAAGTTTAGATAGAAATTAAGATATCGTAATTATTTTTTGATTGGTAATATAGTCGATATCAATGTGACGACGCGTGCTTTCATTTTAATCTATACGATTTTATCGAGGCAGCGTATTGCATTACAAGAGGTGGAAGAAACAGTGGTTTTAGATCATTGAAAAAAGTATTTCTTTATATTTTCATTACTATTATTATTATATTTGTTATGTTCTGGTATGCGGTGTTCGGTCGTTTCAACCCTCTTACAAATGATATAAAGATCTCCGAAAAATCTCAGCCGTATTATATTGGATGCCGATTTTTATTTCTTCTCGATGGCATGCGTCCGATAAGAAAACGAATTATTGTAACGTATATGAAAGGGGTCTTTTTTTTCACCGTCGTCTTTTATATAACCACGCACATAGGCAAACGCGACTGAATTTTCGTAACTGCAATTCTACACAGCATGATTATCCTTGATGCAAAGATTACATCTTACATATGTATACGTATGTACAGTACATGAATTGTGGTTAACCAACCGACTGTAAAATATCAAAAGAGTTATACACCCGGCCGAATCGAACAAATTTAAATTACCAATGAAACTTGATACAACGATAATAACAGAGGGTAAAAGAAACCGATAATTGAATCGGAAGAGAATCATACATTAAGATTATACATGATATATACTTCCTATGAGCGTTGAAAAAAAAAAAAAATCAAAAGATGCGGGCCTAGTTTTTTACCCTTTTTTTTCTTGAATTTTTCGTACATGCTACATAATATGTTAACGAAAATCGAGTCGTGCGCAGCAGGCCATTGAAGATTACGTGTACCGTAGATCATTTTTTTGTTTGTTACTTCAAATTTGTCAATTAATTTGCAACCGATAGATCACAAATTTCAATAGCATTTTTCGAAGCCAATTACGACGTTTCAGTACATAACATTCACAGGCACAATGCATGGGGTATAGAAGCCAGTCTTTTGCAGCCGGGTTTTGAATAGTAGTTCCGCGATCTCGTTATCCTCAACGTTAAATTGTGTGTAGCGGTTGAAAGAGAAGAAGGAAAAAAAAAAACGAGGAAAATGGTCTGTAGGTTTAGAAGTTTGTGTCTTCTTTTGTAAACGCACACTGCGCGCACCCTCGTCATCATTATAGTCGGCAAATTTTTCAAAAGTCGAATAATTTATTTGCTTACCTGATTGGGTGAGGGTTGAGTAATGGTTTTTCGAAAAATTTACGATCATGTCCAGATAACGAACGCCAGTATATAAATACGAAGGAATTAGTTGAGATACTTATTTCATAAATTTCTAACATCAAATCAAGAAAAATTAATTTAGTGGGAGGGGGTGATGACATTTAATTATTCTGCTTCGATGAGCAAAATTTCAAAAACTGTAATGAAAGTTATGCAAAAACTCGACGTGTCTTCTCCCATTTTTTTTTTCAATAAGAACGTTTCTCATACTTTCGAACATTAGCTCCGTTCGAAAATTCTATACCTATATGCCTGTAGAGATACTATCTCAAAATCCGGATCGGGAAATTATTGTCCTTTTTAACTCCCGTACCGGAAGTTCGAAGAAAACCTTTCAAAAATATGAAGAGCTAAAATTTCGAGCGTCCTTTTAAACTCGTCCTGTATGGGTCTCGGACTCTGAATCACTGGCCTCAAGTTTCCTGTGTGGAAATTTCTCGCGGTCACTTACAATTCCGGAATGAGGTACCAAAAACAAACGATTATCAGTTTGGTTGAGATAATGATAATTACAGTAATATATGAAAAATAACATTTTTTTAACCAACCATCTCATGACCACATTGATATATTTAAAGTCTTATATCTTGGAAACCGTCGTCAAACGATGACAAAGTGTGATCTATACATGAAAAAAAGGAGGAATGAATAAAAAAAAAAAAACCCGAAACGATAAACAAAAGGTATAATTAGGGTTGATTTCCTGACGAGTTGCGATTGCAGTGTTTAACTTTATTATATTACAACCATGAAGGGGATTTGAATAACGTAATTATAAACGTTGGTATATATGCCATATATAATGATAGGAAATGACAATTCTCTGTATTTCTTTTTTTCTCTTTTTTTTTTTTCAAAATTGAACCCCCTTTTGTTTGCAGGGGGTTGCGGCTGACGTTATATATACCGGTGTATTTATGATACACGTATTATTTAGATATGTAATAATAATTGTTGCGGTCAAAGTACGGATGTATAAATTATACGTGTATATTCTATGATTGAGCGTATAAAACTAGTATATTGGGAAAAACTTGAATATAAAATCGGAAGTGGTTTTATCAGGTGCGGCTGAAAGTCTCTCGTTAATACGGTACACATTTCCGAAATTATGAAACATAAATCTGCCGTTTCGAAGTAGTGAGATGAGGAAAGAAAAAGCAGGAAGAAATTCTGAATAAAATAAAATGACTTTATCAAAGAAGCACGATAAAGAGAACTCAAAAAAGTATTTTTTACTTCTCATTATTCGTCATTATCAGTCATAAAAAGTCATATCTTCAGAAATAAACTTCGTAATATCAACTTCCGGTTATATTTCATCACGCCATATTTTTTGGTTCACTTTAAAACGTGCACAATGTACGTAACGTGCGTGTTCAAAAAAAATTTTCAAAATTTTCATTTTCGAAACTTATGTAATATATAAACAGAAGATGGAGTAGATATATCTTCAACTGATTATCATCGATTAAATGGCCAGTGATTATCGGTTATCAACCTGCATACATGCGTGAGGTATCGAAATTGATTAATTTTTTTACAACCAAATCGCCCCATAATTGATCAGCTAATATAATGTTCGATACAATTCGGTCGGGTTACATGATAAGATTATTATTTATTAATGTCGCGTATCTATATACAAATAGGCATGCCCGTGTGAATTCCGAATGTGTGGATGAAAAAACCCAAAAGAAAAAAAGGAAAAATTACAGAAAACTTCCAACTGATTATAAACTAGATTGAAAATTTTTGTTCGAAATTAAATTGAATTCAATCAGCGTGATTGAATTAGCATGATTTTGTTTCTTCATTAATTGATTTATTCGTTTAATTCTTTCAATTTCCATTTTTCTAGATTTTCTGTAATTATTTTTGAAAATTCCCACGATCATAGGGCCAAATAAAGAAGATCTTTTTGCATCGAAACTCTGGACAGGATGAGTGTAGAATTTTTCAATAATCAGATTTTCCATCACTTTCAGAAGAAGATGGTACGAGAAAAAAAATAAGATGAAGAAAAAACAGTAGTTAAGTTTAAAAGCAGTTGCGATAAATGGTGCAGCGTGTTTAATCGATCGATTGCCGTTTTCATATCTGTCCGATCAAATAAAAGGTGAGAAAATATATACCGTGTATATAGCGTAGTACATGATCGTCTTGTCATAAACACGATGTTGCACTTTGCACAAACAATTTGTGTTTTTATGCGTAAGCACGGCAATTATAACTTTACAAGTAACGTGAAATCGTGTATAACGCACCTACTACCCGTTCCAGATATCGATAATATTTATAATGTTGCGTTATTCATTCAAAACCCATTCTTTCCCTTATCTCATCGGGAGCTTCTGAAAATGTTCGAAATAAATCACAAAATTCAAAGACTGAAGAAAATCAGACGATATCTCTATAATGTTATAGAAATTACATTTCCCTTACATATTAGTTAGTAACTAAACCGATGGTAAAATTTTTGCGAACTCAAAAAGTATTTTCCCACGCCTTTCTTATTTCTTACGCTTTCTCTCTTGCAATATCTTCTCTTTATAAAGCATACGTACATTTATTTCCGCGAAATTATCTATCAACAAGTTACTTCCCGCCTGATAATAACTATTTTATTTTAATTACTTTTTTTTTCTCCTTTTTTCATTTCTTTTCCAATTAACATTGCAATTATATTATCTCCGCTGTACTCGATGATGCCACCAATCGTTATTTGTCCGAAATAGTAAAAATGACGCCGATGACGCTTACTGAATATTATTTCCGAGCTTTCCATTTTCTATCACCCTTTTATTTCTATATCCCTTCTTTTTCGCACCGAAATTTCCGCAGGTTAATATAATTTTCCGTATATTGGACTTATTCCTCATATAGCAAATAGCTAATAATGGTTTAAGGGCAAATGAGTTGGCCTAATGCATTTAGGTTTGACCTGCGGCCGGGTTTGAGTCAGAAAAACTTATGGGGGAGTTTGGTCAGTTTGTTTCAACGGTGATTATCTTACATTACTTTCATAGTATTCGGGTAAAGGAAGACAAGGACAACAAGAAAAAATAAAGATTCTCGTTCCCTAAAGAAATTGGTAAGTGCTGAATGATGGTGATGAACTAAAGAGCGCCCTTAATTCCTATTGGACAATGCAAAATACTGGACAGGATTACAACACGGAGACCCGATAACGTATCTTGAAGTCTGACGACAAACGGTCAGTACGATAACGACGAAATCCATCGTGGTGGGGGGTCATCCACAATTTCTACTATAATAACCACCTATTAGTCGGGTGACAAATTTTCAGTTTTGAAACGTAGGCCAATTCGAACGGTCAACGTGAACAGTGTTTTCTCGTCAGTAAGACGTGAAACATTTTTTTTTTCCTTCATTTTCTGTGCTCGGATGGCAGCTCCTTACTGCTACTCCGTGATGAGTTTTTGATTAAAAATCGACCAATAAAAATTAAGATACAAAAATCAAAATGAAGTTGTATTTTATTTTGTTCTTGCTGGTTGCAGGATTCACTACGGGTAAGTTTGTGATATATGTATATTTTTCCCCATTCTTTTTGAAAATAATTTAGTGAAATTTTGGAAATTTTTTTGAAACATAATTTTTTTGCGTTTTCATCTGAATTAAATTTGTCGATGGATAGGATTTCGTATGCACGCGGCGACCGATCTATCAATTAAAACCGTTGCATGACAATCGCGAATAACAATGGATGTATTTTTCTTCAGATTAATGATTCGTTAATTAATTTAATTGGCTGTTTACACATTATTGAGATTTTATTTAGTTAATAAATGGGCTTGTGATTTATCGAAGTACGATCTCTGAAATATGGCAGAATCCTTCTCTCCCTCGTATACAGTCTTGCGAATTTTAATCAATTACTAAGACACGAATTCACGATTACCTTTGTCGTTCCTTGTTTCTGTGGGTCACGTGTACTGATAACTATGCATGAGCTGAAGTACCGGTTATCGATTCAAGGTTAATTTAGCAGTGCACGCGTAGGCTGAAAAATTTTCTAAAGCGACTTGTCAATTTCCTTCTGGCTAATCGTATAGATTTCGATTGTAAAAATAATTAAATTTTCAATTGCTTTCGAGTCGGTTGCGATAGAAGAACCTCCGGCGCCGGTTGTAACGCTTTAATCCGTGATTATGTCAACCCAAAGTCTAGACCCAAAGTCTAGACTTTCAGAGGTAGCTGTGATTGAGAATGCACCTTCATAATTCATAGACCCATAACCATCGGTAGAAATTCTAGAAACGATTTATCCGTCGAATGAAAAATACCTTCTGCATAGGAGATAATTCAACCATGTACGTAGAAAACAAGTTTGTTCTTACGAAAACATAACAATTAGTTCGGACTAAACGAGAAGGGTGATTCCGGGATAAATAGCCGTGAAAGTGAATCGGTTCTTCGAATAGCCTTGCGTAAGAGAGCAAAATTTTTTGAATATCTCAACTCTAATAGAAACATTTGTACCGTAGGCCATTTTTCGGGAAAAACTCTACTCGGAAACGATGAATTTTTCGGTTTTTATTTTTTCAAATTTATCGCAGCGCGGAATGTCGTTGTAGATAATTTTTCCTGACACGAAATTGTTTTAATTTCTTTATGATATTGAGAGTCTGAATAGCGAGTAATTTACAACTTTATCTATGTTCGAGTTCAACTAATCAGGCAAAATTATATATCATCGAAAAATAAAAAGTTTCCGACATCACCGATCGTCCTCTACCAACCCTAAAACTTGAGGAACAAGAAGTTATAGAAACAAAATAGAGGCTTCATTTTTTGAGTTTAATTTTTTGAGGATTCAGTCGAGCAATGTAAGAGAGGAGTTTGAGTTTTTTGCGATTCTATAACATTGAAAATTATGTATGAATCATAGCAGGAAAATCAGTTGTACTTGATACCTGTTTAGCATTGATAATGCATCAACTTCTCGGGTTTCGGATAGTGATGAATAAGTGATAAGCTCTTGAATAATCGAGAGCGCGCTGAAATGAATAAAAATCAGTAATGCTTCCAAGCTTGATTATTGCCAAACGGTTGCAATCAAGATTCGAACTGTGAGAAGCACACGATTATTATAAAGTTGCTACTGATAAGCGATATTCTGAGAATTTATTATTGACGTAGATCGTGGACGTTGATTGAAATCAGAGTCAATACCATAGTCGTATGTCTCCTCAGGACTATTTCGAAACGTCAGAAGTTGTTAAAAAATAAAGACTTTGGATCATTCTTGTGAGAGTAGAAAGTTGAAATAAATGACACCAGTTGATACTCGTGGAGTATGATTCGTGCTCTTCATATGCGCTGTTGATCAAGAATTTTATATCCCAACAGAGATCGTAAGTCAATCGACAGAGACGACTGATGACCAAGAGACTGAAAGCGCTCTAACTACTTACAATGATACAACTGGGTCGACCACTTCAACTACTGATGATGTTACAGCTGGGTCGACCGGTTTGACTACAGAAGCTGATACAACTGTGCCGACAGCTTCAACTACCGAAGCTGATACAACGGTGTCAACCGCTTCAACTACAGACGACGATACAACTGGGTCGACCGCTTCGACTACACAAGCTGATACAACTGTGCCGACAGCTTCAACTACTAACAATGATACAACTGTGTCGACTGCATCAACTACCGAAGCTGATACAACGGTGTCAACCGCTTCAACTACAGACGACGATACAACTGGGTCGACCGGTTTGACTACAGAAGCTGATACAACTGTGCCGACAGCTTCAACTACTAACAATGATACAACTGTGTCGACTGCATCAACTACCGAAGCTGATACAACGGTGTCAACCGCTTCAACTACAGACGACGATACAACTGGGTCGACCGCTTCGACTACACAAGCTGATACAACTGTGCCGACAGCTTCAACTACTAACAATGATACAACTGTGTCGACTGCATCAACTACCGAAGCTGATACAACGGTGTCAACCGCTTCAACTACAGACGACGATACAACTGGGTCGACCGGTTTGACTACAGAAGCTGATACAACTGTGCCGACAGCTTCAACTACTAACAATGATACAACTGTGTCGACTGCATCGACTACCGAAGCTGATACAACTGTGTCAACTGCTTCAACTACAGACGACGATACAACTGGGTCGACCGCTTCGACTACACAAGCTGATACAACTGTGCCGACAGCTTCAACTACTAACAATGATACAACTGTGTCGACTGCATCAACTACCGAAGCTGATACGACTGTGCCGACCACTTCAACTACTAACAATGATACAACTGTGTCGACTGCATCAACTACCGAAGCTGATACAACTGTGTCAACTGCTTCAACTACAGACGACGATACAACTGTGTCAACCGCTTCAACTACAGACGACGATACAACTGGGTCGACCACTTCGACTACAGAAGCTGATACAACTGTGTCAACTGCTTCAACTACAGACGACGATACAACCGTGCCAACAGCTTCAACTACTAACAATGATACAACTGTGTCGACTGCATCAACTACCGAAGCTGATACAACTATGTCAACCGCTTCAACTACAGACGACGATACAACTGGGTCGACCGGTTTGACTACAGAAGCTGATACAACTGTGCCGACAGCTTCAACTACTAACAATGATACAACTGTGTCGACCGCATCAACTACCGAAGCTGATACAACTGTGTCAACTGCTTCAACTACAGACGACGATACAACTGGGTCGACCGCTTCGACTACACAAGCTGATACAACTGTGCCGACAGCTTCAACTACTAACAATGATACAACTGTGTCGACTGCATCAACTACCGAAGCTGATACGACTGTGCCGACCACTTCAACTACTAACAATGATACAACTGTGTCGACTGCATCAACTACCGAAGCTGATACAACTGTGTCAACTGCTTCAACTACAGACGACGATACAACTGTGTCAACCGCTTCAACTACAGACGACGATACAACTGGGTCGACCACTTCGACTACAGAAGCTGATACAACTGTGTCAACTGCTTCAACTACAGACGACGATACAACCGTGCCAACAGCTTCAACTACTAACAATGATACAACTGTGTCGACTGCATCAACTACCGAAGCTGATACAACTATGTCAACCGCTTCAACTACAGACGACGATACAACTGGGTCGACCGGTTTGACTACAGAAGCTGATACAACTGTGCCGACAGCTTCAACTACTAACAATGATACAACTGTGTCGACTGCATCAACTACCGAAGCTGATACGACTGTGCCGACCGCTTCAACTACTAACAATGATACAACTGTGTCGACTGCATCAACTACAGACGACGATACAACCGTGCCAACAGCTTCAACTACTAACAATGATACAACTGTGTCGACTGCATCAACTACCGAAGCTGATACAACTATGTCAACCGCTTCAACTACAGACGACGATACAACTGGGTCGACCGGTTTGACTACAGAAGCTGATACAACCGTGCCAACAGCTTCAACTACTAACAATGATACAACTGTGTCGACTGCATCAACTACCGAAGCTGATACAACTATGTCAACCGCTTCAACTACAGACGACGATACAACTGGGTCGACCGGTTTGACTACAGAAGCTGATACAACTGTGCCGACAGCTTCAACTACTAACAATGATACAACTGTGTCGACCGCATCAACTACCGAAGCTGATACAACGGTGTCAACCGCTTCAACTACAGACGACGATACAACTGGGTCGACCACTTCGACTACAGAAGCTGATACAACCGTGCCAACAGCTTCAACTACTAACAATGATACAACTGTGTCGACTGCATCAACTACCGAAGCTGATACAACTGTGTCAACCGCTTCAACTACTAACAATGATACAACTGTGTCGACTGCATCAACTACCGAAGCTGATACAACGGTGTCAACCGCTTCAACTACAGACGACGATACAACTGGGTCGACCACTTCGACTACAGAAGCTGATACAACCGTGCCAACAGCTTCAACTACTAACAATGATACAACTGTGTCGACTGCATCGACTACCGAAGCTGATACAACTGTGTCAACTGCTTCAACTACAGACGACGATACAACTGGGTCGACCGCTTCGACTACAGAAGCTGATACGACTGTGCCGACAGCTTCAACTACTAACAATGATACAACTGTGTCGACTGCATCAACTACCGAAGCTGATACAACTGTGTCAACTGCTTCAACTACAGACGACGATACAACTGGGTCGACCGCTTCGACTACAGAAGCTGATACGACTGTGCCGACAGCTTCAACTACTAACAATGATACAACTGTGTCGACTGCATCAACTACCGAAGCTGATACAACGGTGTCAACCGCTTCAACTACAGACGACGATACAACTGGGTCGACCGGTTTGACTACAGAAGCTGATACAACTGTGCCGACAGCTTCAACTACTAGCAATGATACAACTGTGTCGACCGCATCAACTACCGAAGCTGATACAACGGTGTCAACCGCTTCAACTACAGACGACGATACAACTGGGTCGACCGGTTTGACTACAGAAGCTGATACAACTGTGTCAACCGCTTCAACTACTATTAATGATACAACTGTGTCGACTGCATCAACTGCCGAAGCTGATACAACTATGTCAACCGCTTCAACTACAGACGACGATACAACTGGGTCGACCACTTCGACTACAGAAGCTGATACAACTGTGCCGACAGCTTCAACTACTAACAATGATACAACTGTGTCGACTGCATCAACTACCGAAGCTGATACAACGGTGTCAACCGCTTCAACTACAGACGACGATACAACTGGGTCGACCACTTCGACTACAGAAGCTGATACAACTGTGTCAACTGCTTCAACTACAGACGACGATACAACCGTGCCAACAGCTTCAACTACTAACAATGATACAACTGTGTCGACTGCATCAACTACCGAAGCTGATACAACTGTGTCAACCGCTTCAACTACTATTAATGATACAACTGTGTCGACTGCATCAACTACCGGAGCTGATACAACTGTGTCAACTGCTTCAACTACAGACGACGATACAACTGTGTCAACCGCTTCAACTACAGACGACGATACAACTGGGTCGACCACTTCGACTACAGAAGCTGATACAACTGTGTCAACTGCTTCAACTACAGACGACGATACAACTGTGTCAACCACTTCAACTACAGACGACGATACAACTGGGTCGACCGGTTTGACTACAGAAGCTGATACAACTGTGCCGACAGCTTCAACTACTAACAATGATACAACTGTGTCGACTGCATCAACTACCGAAGCTGATACAACGGTGTCAACCGCTTCAACTACAGACGACGATACAACTGGGTCGACCACTTCGACTACAGAAGCTGATACAACTGTGTCAACTGCTTCAACTACAGACGACGATACAACTGTGTCAACCGCTTCAACTACAGACGACGATACAACTGGGTCGACCACTTCGACTACAGAAGCTGATACAACTGTGTCAACTGCTTCAACTACAGACGACGATACAACTGTGTCAACCGCTTCAACTACAGACGACGATACAACTGGGTCGACCACTTCGACTACAGAAGCTGATACAACTGTGTCAACTGCTTCAACTACAGACGACGATACAACCGTGCCAACAGCTTCAACTACTAACAATGATACAACTGTGTCGACTGCATCAACTACCGAAGCTGATACAACTGTGTCAACCGCTTCAACTACTATTAATGATACAACTGTGTCGACTGCATCAACTACCGGAGCTGATACAACTGTGTCAACTGCTTCAACTACAGACGACGATACAACTGTGTCAACCGCTTCAACTACTATTAATGATACAACTGTGTCGACCACTTCGACTACAGAAGCTGATACAACTGTGTCAACTGCTTCAACTACAGACGACGATACAACCGTGCCAACAGCTTCAACTACTAACAATGATACAACTGTGTCGACTGCATCAACTACCGAAGCTGATACAACTGTGTCAACCGCTTCAACTACTATTAATGATACAACTGTGTCGACTGCATCAACTACCGGAGCTGATACAACTGTGTCAACTGCTTCAACTACAGACGACGATACAACTGTGTCAACCGCTTCAACTACAGACGACGATACAACTGGGTCGACCACTTCGACTACAGAAGCTGATACAACTGTGTCAACTGCTTCAACTACAGACGACGATACAACCGTGCCAACAGCTTCAACTACTAACAATGATACAACTGTGTCGACTGCATCAACTACCGAAGCTGATACAACTGTGTCAACCGCTTCAACTACTATTAATGATACAACTGTGTCAACTGCTTCAACTACAGACGACGATACAACTGTGTCAACCGCTTCAACTACAGACGACGATACAACTGGGTCGACCACTTCGACTACAGAAGCTGATACAACCGTGCCAACAGATTCAACTACTAACAATGATACAACTGTGTCGACTGCATCAACTACCGAAGCTGATACAACTGTGTCAACTGCTTCAACTACAGACGACGATACAACTGTGTCGACCGCTTCGACTACAGAAGCTGATACGACTGTGCCGACCGCTTCAACTACTAACAATGATACAACTGTGTCGACTGCATCAACTACCGAAGCTGATACAACGGTGTCAACCGCTTCAACTACAGACGACGATACAACTGGGTCGACCACTTCGACTACAGAAGCTGATACAACCGTGCCAACAGCTTCAACTACAGACGACGATACAACTGTGTCGACCGCTTCAACTACAGACGACGATACAACTGGGCCGACCGCTCCGACTACTGATGGTGATACAACTGGGTCGACTGCATCAACTACCGAAGCTGATACAACCGTATCAACTGCCTCGACTACCGAAAGTGATACAACTGTCTCGACTACCGAAGATACTACAGCTACAACCGTTCGGCCAAGTCCACCGAATGGATTTGAGTGGGGCGTTATAAATCCAGACACACAAGTGGACTGTATTCTGGCCCAAATGAATATCAGTTTGACCGCAACGTATTTAAATATCGACGGTGGGGTGAGTTTGTTACACCTATCTGATTATTTACTTACACATCCCCCAAGAATTCTATATGTACTTACTACTATACCGAATCAGAAATGAATTGTTGTCTAGTTCAATTTGTTTAAGGTTTTTTTATTCTACATATATCGCAACATCACGTTATAAGACCTGATATCTACAGTGTGTCAGTCAAATCTTTGATTAACAGTTCCGAATTTGATTATCCAATGAACGAAAAAACATTTTCATTCAAAGGTACATTAGATACATATTTAGATAAACAGCTGAAAGTTCTTTCCTAATCTTTGTTTTCGTTTCTTATTATTTCAGAATTCATTCGGTACAATCAGCGTCCCAACGGCAGCTGAGGTTTCAGGTAGCTGTTCCGAAACGGATTCATACCTAACGCTAACCTGGTCAGAAATTCCTCCCACTTCTAGCAGGTCCATTAACAACGTGGTAAAAACCTCGACAATGAATAGAGTCACAATGCGGTTTATCAACGACGGAACTAAATCGTCCATTGACAGCATTAATGCCACCATTTACCTCGACGACAGAAATTTTCCTCGTGCAAACGGTAATCAAATCTACATAACCGAGATGATCAGAAATTGTAACCTCAGGATGAAAAAATTTACCGTAAAAATTTTTCTTCAAAATTTCAGATTCGATACTGGAAACCTCCAGTACACCGGGGTTGAACCTGTTTCCAACTTCATTAGGTTTCTCTAGATACGTTTGCAATGTAGCAACACCAGTTTCGTTAACAAATGGAGGTACGATTGACATGTCAATAGCGGATGTAAATCTCATCGCCTTCAACTCAGAATCCGACGTGTCCAATCGAGCAGGCAAGTAAAACTCTTATGCCTAATAATGAAGCAAAAAAAGTAGCTCTTTTTTCTATTCGAGGATAATCATTGATCGCTAATCGTTCTTTTCTTTTTCTTTCAATTTGCAGAAGAAAATTGCGTCGCGTCGGCCGGTTTGAATTGGACGGCGCTTGCCGGTGGAATAATCGGAGCATTAGTTGCGGTCGTGATTATTGGAGTATGCATATGGTATTCGAGACGAGAAATCATTCCTCGATCAGAATTGCCTTGAAATTATGGTTAAACTTAATAAAACTAACCGCTTGGGTTAAGATTTAATCGAGCGCGTTTGATGCGAAAGTTAATTTTATTATAACACATGATAAAACACAAATCGACAGAAGTTTGTCGCGTGTAAGAAGTTCAAGAACTTGAAAGTCGAGTAGCTTGAAACGACTCATGTGCGGTGAAAATTCTAAAATGGAATCGAAATGTTGATCAAGAGACTCGGTAGAGTCTCGCGCGAAGTGCATTTAAAAAGAACTGGATGACGCCGAGACTCTTTACATTTAGCATAATAAGGATATTTAGGGTAGTATTAGTTCTTGTTGGACATTTGATGTACTCGGCGAATTTATTTGCAGCGTAAGTGCCTTGGGCGGATAGTACTTAACTAAAATAGCCTCTATTGCAGACAGTGTTAATTTTTGTGAATATGTAAAATCTTTACGTTATTTAAGTTATTTTAAATACTTTTATAGAAAAAAAAAATATATACGCACACAAACTAGTGACTCATATTAATTAATCTAGCTAAACTCATTGTCGGTCGAGATTATTAATTATATTCATAAATATTAGTACTGTAAAAGTATTATTACACAAATATTGAATATGATGTTAGGTTGATAATTGTAAATATATTTATCCCTCGATATACACACATACATTTTTTTTTCTATCATTCAAAGTGCTTTTGATAAAAAAGAAAAATCACAACGACATAGCGTATTCTTATCATTAAGTTTACAGTAGTAATTTTTGTTCCGCTCTTTTTTTGCTTTATACGCTGTTCTGAATTTTATATTCCAAGTTCTTTCGCATTTTCCCATTTTTAATCAACCGGAAAGAGACATGTATAAATTACAAACCTTCGCATATGGCAGTGGGAAAAATTCCCTTTAATTACTCGGTTTAACGAACAATTCCAAGCACTCCCGAGATCCATATAACTATTCTTGTTATGGGGTGTATTGTATTTTTTTTCATTCCCCCTTGAAATTCTGTGCCTCTCCACCGTGCCCCGTTAATAATTCAGTTTACCCTAAACATTAGTTAAACTAAACTCCTGACGGGCCAAGCACGCGTCATCTGTTTGATCGTGTGAACCTCCAGTTTATCGAGGAAGGTAAAATTTTACGTTTGCAAAGCGAAAATTCTGCACTGAGAATTAAAAAGAAAAAAGAGAAGGAGAAAAAATAAACTGGTTCATTCATCGCCAGCCTAATCAGTCGACGAAGTTTTTTTCATAAAGGATCCCGAATTTTATAGCATTTCTGTTGAATTCGATTGATGAAAGTTTTCTAGATCACTATTTTCATAGTTCCCATTTTCCTGTAGCGAGCAATAAATCTATGATGAGTTGTTTTACGTACTACACGACATTGATCGTTACGATATTTTCAAACGCGATTCTCATCGTCAAAACATACCCCCATAGCATCTGTTTCCTACAATAAATGTTCGAATATGATACCCATAAACAGGTGTTAAATGGGGGGCGTTCTCGAAAAATTATTCACGCTCAATCGCGGGCTGATCTTGCACACAAGGAATTTGCGCAAGTGGCGAATGCGGCACAGGAAAAAGTAAAAATAAAATAAAATAATGAAATGAAGAAAAAAAAAGGGACCAGATAGTGATTTTATTTTTTGTGAACTTGTTACTCGAGAAATTACGAATAAAAAAGAATACACTATTTTATATTGTCGAACCAAAAATAAATTTTCACACATTAATTATCATTTCATACGACCCCATGTTTTTGTTCCGGTTCGTTTACCAATCCATATTACCAATCAGCTGTGCGAGAATAATTACCGATCAATTTACAGTTCGATTTGAGGTCGAAGCGATCACAGGTATCCATTCCCACGCGGATTTAGGTGTACCTATTTTCGTTCTAATTTGAAACTTGCAATAATAATAATTCTGTATACTGCACCCATATGTCGAATTTATTTTAGACATACGATTGAATGATCGAGCTCTATTAGATAGTTTCATACCTATCTCCTAAACCTGCAACTGCAGTCCCTCAAATTTGGGGATCATAAAAAATTTCAGATTCTAATCGGAAACAAATTTAAACAGGTTACGATCGCTTGTTAATGGGTAGTTAAAATAATTTCCAATTATAAATTAACCATGGGAACTCAAATCATGGCAAGAAAAAAGAAGAACTATTTTTTGATATTTTCTACTGCCAATTCATAAAGTTAGGAAACAGTATAAATGAATGAAAAGAACGAGTAAAACTTGTCAGCTTTGATCAACGATTGGAAGAAAATAAAAATCAAAAATATCCTACTTCCCAAATTTGAAAAGATGAATGATCTACTTTTTTCTGTTAAAGTTGCATCCCTAGGATTTCGGCACACTTTATTCTCCGTAGTTAATAAATTAGTTAATTTTTTGAAGGGGTCTTAACTCTTGTAAGTTAAAATTTGACGCCCACCCCGAGGTACCGTATAAAAATTTCGAATCTAAAATTTAATGAATATAAAGATAGTGATGAATTTTGGAAAAGAGGGAGAGAAAACAGAAGAAATCTGTACTTCCGTCCAACACTCACTGGTCCGTGTTTTCGATTTTCTTCGAAAAAATCTTCAATATACATAATACAAAAAAGAACACATGATATATGGTTTATGTACACATATAATAGACGTCTACCTGAGTCGTATATGTAGACATTTTGTATACCTATACGTATATAATGCGCCGCGTTTGGCGTCGTCAGCTGTTCTCTTCCTCCCCGTCGACATGGTCCTTTTAAATTTTTAAAGGTCCAACTCCTAGAGCTTTCCTTTATTATTCCCTTCTTCTTAAGGCTGGATTAGACCCTCAACGTCCGACATATAAATGCGCACAATATACACACACGTATAGACCGTAAGGTGCGCGCCAGCGTAGTGCACACAAATTAACCTTAAAATTCATGGGAAAGTGCGCACCCCATAATAACTTGCCCCGGCACGCGGTCGCTCCCTTCGTCTATGGACGTATAATATATACGTATTTATAAGTATGTATATAACATAACGCTCTTCGACGACGTAGCAAGTGCATTTGTAACTTATTGTGCCAATAATGGACAAATAAATCTACCCAACACCATAAGGTTTTAAAATAACGCGAGACCACATAAATCGCGTATGATTTCGTCTGCATAAGTATATGACGTACACTCTGTTCCCCAGGGAAACTTTGTTTTTTCAACATAATATTTTCAAAAAGTGTCCATCTTTTCATGGGGTCAAGTGCAGGTAAGACGCGAGAGAAAAGGAGAAGGAAAAAGAAAATAACCGATTTCGAACGTCAAGAACATCGTGGAACTTCATTTTTTAGTGGTGCAGAGGAAGAAAACGATTTGTGAAAATATACAAATAGATGTAAAAAAAAAAGGAGTCTCAGAAATTTTTTAACCCGGGTTCTCGGCACGCGCTCAAAAGGATCGCCACGCGCCTTCTGAAGTCCAGGACGACTTTCTTGGAAACAATCTTAAAAGGATACACACATCTATATATATGTATACCTATATTATACAGGATGTTTTTTTTAACACCGTTCATTTTTGTAGCAAAACTGGAGATGAGTCACATTTTTTCGAGAAGGATATTGTGAGCAAAAATTACCTTAAAAGCAATTGATTATTCCGATTAACACAAGTTCAATTTGCAATTTTTTCAAAATTTCATCAACGCTCATTTTTTCTCGATGAAACGAGCAACGATTTTGTTTGTCAGGCATTGAAATTTCTATGAAATGCGTGTGATAGCCAGCTAACAAAATATACCAGATGAAAGATCGAGAGAAAAAAGATCTAAAAATCCAAAATCGTCTCGGTGTTTCTGTTGCAGATGCAGCTATTGGTAGTGGGGCGTGTATTTAATGAACCTTTTGGGCGTGCAGCTCAGGGATGCAGAAGATATATATATATAAATAAATGTATAGTGTATAACTGCACCTGCCGCTTTTATCCTACCAACGCGAGAAGAAGAAGAAGAAGAAGAAGAAGAAGAAGAAGAAGAAGAAGGAGCAGAAGAGGGCGACGGCAACTCCGACTATACGACGTGGTTTTGACCGTTACCGCTTGAAGAAACGCGGCAAGAAATAGGCGGGAAATTTATCCACACATCATATAATGTGATACACATTACACTCACATAGACGGGGAAGAATCGAATACACCTGAGCGAACAAAGTTCAAAATAAACCTGTACATGTAATACCCATACACAGGATTATTACGTCCCGATATCCCATGACTTCAACGGTTTTTCCCCGATCACACGCGCCTCAATATTATCTCCTATACATATAATACGATAAGTGTAAAAGGAAGAAAACGAGAAGAAAGTAGAAAAGAAAAAAGTGGACTTTGAATTTCGGTACGCGTTAAGTAAAAGCGTATCAAGAAAAGTGCTGTGGGGTACAGGCATATGAGCATAAAATACATAAACTCTGATCCTTCCGGCGGAAACGAACTATATCTTAGTATAATTAAGGGATGTTTTTTTTTTTTTTTTTTTTTTTTTTTTTGTAAAATCAGAGTTCCCCTCAAGAAGATCCGTAGGCCCATATGACGAGGATATCCCGAGGGTGGAAAATCGAGTCTCATTCCCCTGGGTGCGGTTACGATCCGTATGGTTTTAAAAATGCTCTACGGAAACGCGGCGACTACTCTGAAGTTAGGGAGGGGAGGAACAGGATGTTTAATTACTCGAAGCATCTGTCCCGTCGGGGGTTTTAAAACTCCTGAGTGGCGCGGGCGCGTCGGCGGGGCTAAAAAATGATCGGATACCGATCTCTGCACACCCCCACGAACAGACCGCATGGAACAGTGTAGTTTAAGGACGAGAAGTAAAAGGAATGGAACATCAACCGCATTCGAGGATTATAACCGTCAAATTTCTCCTCTTCTTTTTCTTCTTCTTCCTTTTTTTTTCCCCTTGGATCGGAGCCCGCGGGATGTAGCGGAGGGTGATGGTGTTTCACCTAGCAACGTATATACGTGTTTCGTTCTCGGAGTAGTTCCCAAATTTTCGTCTTCCTCCAGCTGTCTTCTCGCCCGGTCCTTTTTTATCCGCGATAGTCAGAGAGACGAGAGAAGAAGAGAAGAGTGCTGAGAAAGAAGAGAAAGAAAAAAAAAAAAAACCTGAAGGAGAAGAGACGAGAAGAGAAGATCAAACGAAAGACAGTTAAAGATAGGAAGATGGAGAAAGAAAGGGAGGACGAAGAAAACGTAGGTAAAAAAAAAACAACAAATTTAAAGAATTCAGAACCAAGAAACACAGCTGTTGTTTCAAAATGGAAACTGGACAACGGGGTCGACTATCTTGTAACCGATGTTCGAAGAAAAGGGCTCATATATTCCGACTTGAAAAGTGCAAACTTCAGGACCCGATTATTATCGTTATCGCTGTTATTGTCGCTGCTCATCTCGCAGGTATTCGAATTTTTTTTTTCTACCCTCTGAATCGTTTTATTGCACGAAACGCAATCGCCGCGCGATGTCAGGCGGGTGCGAGCGATCGGTCAGCTGCGCGACGTGATGAAAACGAACCCCATACGAAGTATCATCAGGTTTTAGAACACGCAACCGCCAACATCCTGTGTTAAACGCATCACTTTGACATAATTTACAAACAATTTCACGGTATAGGTACGACTAGGACTCGGTGTAATAATTACGTGATGTACATACGATGTTGCTACGAAAATGCAAATTTCTGTGATAATTTTCATTTCATTGAGGTTAACTTTGATTGAAAAAAAAAAACGTAAGTATTCGAGATCGGTGGGACTGAAAGTTTTATCCTCGAACTCTGATGCAGAGGAAGTATCCTCTCGTCTTTTTTATTCTTCTTTCATTCTTTTTTTTTTGGTGCATTTCCTCTCGTTGCCTGCGGTAACCCGGAGGGTCGCGTGCTGTTTTCGGAAGTTTAATGGCAAAGTAAAAGAAGAAAAAAAAAAAAAAAAAACTAAACTAAACGAACTGAAAAAAGGTGGACCATGCGGATTGCTTAGCTATATCTGCTTTCGTTCCTTTCTCTTTTTCTCTCTCTTAACTCGAAAGGCTAAATTTCTCCATTCGCGCAGCAGGACAGCATCTGCATATATAAACCCGCGGCTGCTGAGTTGTATGTACGCGTTTGTAGCAGCTGCTGCCGAAAAAGCTATTTATTAAACCATATACTTTAGGTATATCTATATAAAACCGTGTACATACCGATACATTTATATGTATGTACATAAATCTGCTGTATGCATTCGCATTTCTAAACCCTTTTATTTTGGGGGAGGGGTTTTGGGAGTGCTATTTTCCAGGAAAACGGAAACTGCTGCCGCAGAAGCGACACCCACCGCAGTATTGAAATCCTTTCAGTTCCGTATCCTCATCTTGAAAAACGAATAACGGCTTATGCGGAACTCAACGAGTAAACTCCATCAATACCCCCTCGAACGAAGTGAAAGCCTATTATTCTGTTGCAAAAATCGGTAAAATTGTAACAAAAAAATCACCTTATCTGAATTTCAATGCGGCGAATCAAACGCTTATCGTTTTCCGACTTCTTTTGTCCGTCTTTTTTTCCGCATGAAAATGTAAAAGAAGAAGAAGGGCTAAATATCTCTTTACTGTAGTCTCGTGGCGGATGGCAGATGACCAAACAGAGTCCTTTTCAAAGAACTGCACTTCTATACACCGTCCTGTGGTATCAAATTTCCCAAACATTTTCTATTTTTTTTTTCTAATCTTCTCTTTTTCGACTGGATTATGATCCTTTCTCATTCTCATCTCAACGTTCGATTAGTTATGTGGTGGAGTTTTTGATAATTCGGATAAGAAAATAGAAAATATATGGAGGAAATCAAAAATGAAAAAAAAAGGAGAAGGTAATGTGCAGCTCTGGCTGGGGGCAAGAAATTTTCTTCACCTGAGCACCCATATCTGAACGTATAGGCAGATGCGTGTCCATCGATTTTCCGACGATTTTTTTTCTTTTCTCTTTTTCTTTCTTTGTGGTCTGCAAAAGGGTAGAGAGTCTGCTGTACCTCCAACTATTTCGTTGTTTACGCATTTCACGATGATGATCGTTTTTGGGACGATGAAAAAAAAAATGGCCACTCCAGCTGGCCGGACTCGTCGTAGTTTTTGTTGAGAAAAAATCTACTCATGTCGCTGGGAGCCCAAGATAATTTAAGTTATTGTTTCGGATTTTCCTCTCCCTGTTTCT
This sequence comes from Athalia cordata, assembly GCA_963932425.1. Lineage (NCBI taxonomy): Eukaryota > Metazoa > Arthropoda > Insecta > Hymenoptera > Athaliidae > Athalia > Athalia cordata. The sequence continues at coordinate 9,177,558 of OZ010627.1, forward strand.
CTCTCTCTCTCTCTAGGGTAAGACAAAAAATACCAATCGGAATTCCAAAACTACGTATACCGATTGTTGGGAATTTTTTCCAAACTGGTATGACGTTCTCCCAATTTGCTGTAATATTTATATGCGGTTCTTCGATCGGTAGAACAAAAGATACGCATGGAGATACGATCTCGAGGTTCGAAGATTTGAAGATTCAACAAAAAAAAGTTGGTATTCAATTTTTTTCTTTCCCGTTTTCTGTTATTCTTCTGGAATTTTCTGATCAACGGTAACTTATTTTCAAGCAATTCGATTCCAAACCCCATTTGAAAATATATAATTCAGCTCACTTCTCACTTCTCGATCATCATTTTCTTTTTTACACTAGCGCGCGGTTCCGTAAGCACGATACTGACCCGCTCAACGAACTTCAGGGCGATAGTAACCTCAATGCGGGTTACAGTGCGGCGATCGCGTTGAACTCGACTCAAACTGCTTTTTATACAGCGAAGGAAAGAGCGATTCTTTTCTTCCCACGTATTCAGCTCGTTGCAAAGAAAAAAACAGATCGAACCAAATTCGAAAATCGGATGAAAAGACACAACGAGAATTCGGGGTCCAGTTTTTTTGGCGTTAAAAATAAAAAGGCGCGAGATTCGGATCCTCACGTATCATATCGCAAAGAAATATACGTCGCGTTAAGCTATACGGGGTTAAAAAATGAAGGCGAATGGTTCGGTTCGATTGATCGTGGCGTGCGTGGGTCAGCTGTCATAAACTTTAGCAATTACAGGAGCTATAGTAGCTCACGGGTGTAGCAGCTGCAGCCGGAGCTCGATGGTCCGGTCAGGTTTGGTGGTCAGAGATATCGGCGTATGTACTGCCGCCACATATATGTATACATAAGATGTATATAGATACACGTAATACATAACGTCTTGAAAAAACCGTTGGAGTCTCATTATAACTATACGTGTATACCAGAGTGAGCGTCAATTTCAAACAATCTATAACAGCGTTATACCTATAAAACTCCCCCGCACGTTAAAACTGCAGAGAAATTTCAAAACCCATAAGATTGAAAAATCGATGAACCGATGCGTAGAATATAAGTGGAAGAACGTGAAGGAACGAAAAAAATGGATGAATTACTTTGTACATTATAGAAAACATAAGGCGCGGGGATATCTGTAATATGCTGTATATGGGGTCTTAGTTAGTTAGTCCACGGGGTTCTAATTTGTATATAGATAGTACATGGGAATCCGGGACCTCCCCTATGGAAGTATGTACGTGTGTACGAGGTGTACATGGGTACGTATGTATTTTTTTTCTTTTTCATGGTTAAAGGCATGTTTTACCTGTATGGGATCTACACCACAGAACTTCCGGTATATTCTTAAGCGCGTTCTTCAGACCGGAACCGAAGCTCTTCGTGCGGGGGACTAAGTCACGTGACGTCATAAAAAGACGGCTGATGGTAACGATGTTGTCAAGATTGCGGGGGTCCCATAGCGCAATATTAATACACAGGTATCTATACTACGCATGTACCCTGAGGATCTTTTTTTCCCCCTCAAAAACTTTTTGTACAAATCTTTCGATACCGCAACTTCATGGGAAACAATTTTTCAAAACTCGTTGCATAAATATTTCATCAGCGAACATCAAATTGAGAATTGAGAAGAAAAACTTTTTCTTCAGATTGCGTGAAGATAAATCTGTTCGTTAAATTTCTACCTAATTATTCATTCGTACATACCTGCCTCGCATGTGATATATATGTATTTACGCACTTGGTGCGACCTCTAGATGATACATATATATACATATACATAGAATATGATATAGGTTTGCAACCATGACGGTCATGGTGTCCACCTGTCGCTACTTACCCGCATTTTGTGCATGCATATAGATATACGTATGTGTTTAAAAAATATTCACACATTTATTACAAAAGTGTGTACGTGATTCACTATTCGTACGTACGTATAAGATACCCATACCTGCACCTATAGATACGCGTATATAAGTTTATGTATATAATTACGTACTCGATGCAACACTCAGTTTTCGTAACGGTCAAATTTACCCCCATATGCATATACAATCCAGTCATCATATACACGCATGTATGGTACATTCATGTACAAACTGCACCGTGATACTTAGATGTCTCGGTCTGCATCCGGATGGCATATTTGTACATATGTATCGGTGGAGGCGATATAAAATCTATGTACCGCGGGTACATACCCAGGAGTATATGTATGTGTGATACATACTGACACAGTCCACCCTGAAGTCAGCGCAGGAGGAGCAAAAGCGACGCGCCAGGATGCAAGGTGTATTTTTCAACGCGGGTGCTCTCGCTGTCTGGCTGCATCCTCGTCCTTTAACTCGTTTCATGCCTTTTTCATTTAGTGTTTTTAGTTTCTTTTTTCATCATATGCCTACCCCTTAGGATTATTCTCAACGGAATCGTGAGACCCCGTTGAGGAAACGCGCATTTTACGTGGAGAAAAAAAAGAAGATATTGTTATCGCGTTATCGAGTAAATCGAGATCTGTAATTCTCAGACAGAGTAGCGACGATTTTGTTGCGTCATACGTTATTAATTTTCATTTTCATATTTTCTCGAGTTACACAATAGGAGAGTTCGTGGTTTTTTACGATTTTGAGGGATGAAAAAATAAATTTCAATAAAACGCCTTCTCAGTTCTCTCACCCGGTCTTATAATATTATGTATAATTCATCGATTACCGACACACAATGCGTCTGAATTGGGACGATTCAAAATTCTGAACAATTCACTTCGTGTCCGATGTAAGCGTGAGGCTACTTAGAAAAAAAGAACAGAAATAATAACTCAAGGCTGACTACGGCGAGAGCCATAGTTGGGTTTAGGGTTCGGAAATATATACGTACATCGGTATATATAAAACACCATAGAAAATACACGCGGGCTGAGTTTAAAAATCACTTACCATAATCCGTTGCTTTAATGTAACACGCAGCGAGCGCGCGCGCGCCCTTTTTACAGCGCATTGTAAAACGCGCACCAATCAGATTTAAATTTCAAAACCACATGGTGGGGAAGGCCTCGTGGGCCACAGAAAGAACCTTGGATGGAAAAGTAGAAGGTTGTTGGGCCCCATAGAAGCCAGAATAAGTCCGACCACCGAACGAAACGGTGGCCAAGAATTTTTAGGGAAACAATTTCCAACGACCAAGTTAATTTGTTAGTTTGTCTGATTTTTGATTTTAATTTTTTGTTTTTGCAAACGAACTAAAATCTGTGACAGTTTTCGAAGACGTTTGAACCATTTTATCGGTTTTTACTTTTTGTTTTTCTTGTTCTTTTAAATTTATTTAAAAAATAATTACGGAGTTTCAAGTTCGCAAAAAAGGCGAATTGGTGGATTTAAAATCGAGGAAAAGAAAATAAGGAAGAAAAAAGAAGAAAAGATTGAAGCGCAAAAATGCTGGCCGCGTCGATGTGCCGTGAGGTCCATTTTACCGTTTTGCCATCAACGTTAGCATCGACTGTACCGAGGTGTCTTTTTGGTCCGCCAAATTCTAAGGATACGGTTGAACTTCTCCAGGAAGCATTGGACATGGAAAGATCAAAATTTGCGAGGAGATGGGGTGTTGATCCGCGAAAAGAAGATAAAGAAAATAACGATTCCTCTGGCGGATTACAACAAATCCATAAAAGAAAGACCGTCGAAAAATCACCGAGGAAAAGACACGCGCCGTACGCAAGACAGAGTAACATTCACGGTATGTTTTATATCTCATTAAAATAAAAAACTTTTCATTAAACTCACACTTTCAAAAATTGCTGCACGCGGGATGATTCATTTCACTTCCTATTTCTTATTCATTTATATTTACCGTTATTGACATGGGACATTAAAAATACGACCGCAGTCGGTTTATTCAGTTCACTAATTCTCACGCTGGCCCTGAATATATCGAAACTTGCGGTTGTCGCGGTAATTTCCGTGCTCAATTAAAAAATTGGAAGCAAAAGTGGTTTAATCATTTTTTTACATTTTATCTCATTGTCCGATAAGAAAGAAACAATTTAGTTGGGTCATCCGAAAACTGGTCGATGATTAGCCTACGTTATAAAAATTGGAAGACCTCGCGAATCAAATATGAATAAAAAAATGGTATTCGACGTACGTATACTTTTGGCGGGAATTTGGGGGTCGTCCGATGAGCGAGAGAGAAAGTGAAAGAGAGAGAGAAAGAGAGAGAAAGAGAGAGAAAGAATAGAATATTCGAGAGGAGAAGTGAAGATTGAATCGGCACTCAACGGTCGGAGGAGTGTCGCTGGTTGCGGTTTATAAGGCGTATTTATAAGTATATACCTATATTTAAGTTTTGAGCGGCAGTGAGCGGATGGCCGATGGTCGCGTGGCCCTCGAATGAACATAAGAAAACAGGTTTTACCCCCCTATGCGTAGAATCGAAGTTGATTCCTTGCCGGTTTTCAGCTCCTTGTTTTACACAGTTCTCTATATACGCAGCAGCCTCAGCAGCAGCAGCGGGGCAAAGGTTTTTTTTTTTTTTGGCTTTTTCCAGGTTAAACTTGAGGGCCGCGTGCAGAGCCCGTCGAAAAAGCCACGGGGAATTGTTTAGGGCTACCGATTATTTTTTTTTATCATCTCTACAAGTCAAATCTCCAATTATTATTTTTTTTTCATCTCCCTGATTACCTCCTCCACAGGAGTATATTCCAAATTTGAACCACGCGATGAAAAAAGAGCGACTATTTTTTTTTTCTTCCAAATTCTTCAACTAAAATCATAACGAGGAACTTCGTTTTATACTCGTCCGTTAATCACGTTTAGAAAGCCAAGGGCTGCCCTACATAAGATTTTTTTTTTCGCTCATACTCATTCGAGAAATGAGATGAAAAGAAAAGAACAAAAGGAAAGAAAAAGAATCAAATTATAATAAGGAACGGTGAAACCGTTTCGTGAGTCATGACCCAGCAACGCCGAAGGGTTTCGTGATTCATCTTTTCTGAGTTCATGCAGTATACTGCAGACTCAATTATTCCACTCGAGTGAAAAAATGTTTGGGAATCAAGAGAAATAAGGAAAAAAGAAAAAAAATGAAGTACAACACCGAATTATCTTCAGGTATAATTTAATAATTTCTCAACGCTATAAAATTCCGCGAAAACAAGGATATGAAATAATTCTTAATTATTCAATGGAAAAAATAGCGTGTTGAGAACGCACCGCTAATGAATGAAAAAAAAAGAGAGAAAAAAAATCAAATACTATAATTACATCGCTGACCGCTAATTGCTGCTTAAATTCTATAACATCTTCGGTATATATCTTTAAGCGGAAACTCAACGGACCAAAACATAACACAATCGGTTTAACGGAACACACCTGTTCGATATATGTATACCCTATTCCCGCCGTTTTCACCTCTCTTATACATATATATTATTCAGATGGATTCTCGTCCCCTGAAACGTCTTTTCCCACGATAAAAATCGGCCTTTTAAAGTAAAGAGAATAAAAAAAAAGGTACAAGAAGTAAGAATAAAAAAAAAGATGAAAAAAGAAAATGAAGAAGGGAAAAGACACGCGATCTAACGCCCGCAGTCCGAGACCTTCGGAGGTCGTACGCCATCTGCTGCTGCTGCTACTTTCTGTTCCTCCTTATACTTACGAAATAGTACAAGAATGGTGGGTGGTTCAAGAATTTTTGTTGTACAATCAGAAAAAAAAAATAAATAGCGAACACAATCCAACATAAGCTGAGGTACTTCAAAATCTTCGAATGTTCACCACAACGTGTATGAAAAGAGGGAGGGAAAAAAGAAAGAAAATGGAAAGAATTAAATGTTTTTCACCCACAATAGTTCGAAGAGGGAGAATGAATTTGTTCATCAAGAGAATATCGACGAACGTCGGCTAATATATTTTTTCTTGCGTGAACAAGAATTTTCTATCGATGAGTCTTTAGCGAAAGGTATAATGATGATGATGATTGTTCTCAAAAGTCATTTGACCCCCGGCTAAGCACGATTCGGAATCGGAATTATTACCGTTCCAAGTTTCAAGAATTCCTTTCACAAAATACCTGTATAATAAAGTTTACGAGTTCAAAACCATCGGGGTCTTCGAACATTATCTTGAAAAAGAAAAAAAAGAAAAATTAATATACCCATGTACATAAGTATATACCAGGTCGTTAGAACGAGAATCTTTAGCACCCCCGAAGGCGTATTTTTCAAGAAATTCTCAAACACTGTTACTTAATTTTTTTTCCATCTCTGTTTTTCGTCGTTTTTTTCTTATTATGTATTAGAAAAATTATTTCTAAAATATCGTGGCATGCTTATAATGTGAAGGGAGATTATGTGCGTTCGGGTCGATATCATCTTAGAAATTCTCCGACGTAACTTGAAGCGAAGCATATTTAACGGGGTTTGAATGGAACCCCGGATTTTGCTGTGAACTGTGAGACCTCGTCGCGATTTAACTCAATCCTGAAAAGTACCCAAAACTTCAGATTCCTGGGTGCAGAAGGAGGAGAGGTCTCAACAAAGACGTTGTCTATGTCCATACCTTATACACTGTCCAGATATTTTGGCGCGCAAATTTTATGGTCAAATTTCCCACAATTTTCTTATTACATCTATATATATTTGTGTACAAAAACGCAACGAGGCGTAGGACACAAAGGGCAAGAGAAAGAAAGAGCGGAAAGAAAAAGAAAAAAAGAAGAGGGCGTCAGGGGGAAGATGAAGACGGAAAAGGAGAGAAGAAAAGAAGGAGAAAAAAAAGAAAAAAAGAAACTGAAAAATAAAGAGCGAGGAGGATGGCAGGTTATTTTCTACCTTCGGGGTAGGTAGCCGGTGGTATTTCTTAAGGAGATCTCGTAAATACATATACCTATATATGCGGCCTATGTGTATATAGGTATACACCAAAATGGAGGAAGAGAAAAAAAAAATAGAGGGAAAGGAAGGAAGGACAACGAAACAGATGTGGTGTTGCGCGCGGCCGGTCCGCGCTCCGGAGAAAATCCCGCCAAAAATTTTTAAGAATCCAGAAAACGGCACAAAACTCTCTCTATATGTATATGAAGGGTCCTAATATAAAAATGCCCATATGGCGTGTGGTCTCGTGATCTCTAGCGTTTTGTATAAAAAAAATGGAGAGGGGAAAAAAAATTATCATGGCTAAAAAACGATGAAAGAGAAAAAACCGAGGCAAAGAGAGATGCGAAAAGCATATTAGCCAACATATGGGAACTACAGCCAACTATACTCGTACAGAATTTCGGTTAAAATGAACTATTCACGTGAATAAAATACAAAGTGAAAGGAAATCCTCATCACTCGAAAGTATGTCTATATATTGGCGTCGAAAAAGATAGCAGAAGAAGCAATAACAAAAAAAAAGAAAATGGTAAGAAAGAGAAAAGGAGGAAAAGAAAAAACGTCGCCTTTCTTGATAATAAGCACGGAGTCCCTTGCATTAGTCATTATCTCGTTCTTTACATCCTTAAAGTGTCCGTGACTTATCTACGTTATTCCGAACGCCTAAGAGTTGAGTCCTCAGTATTTTGACGTTGGCATACAAAAACTAAAAAGCATATTTTACAATAATCAGTACGTATATATATATATATGGGTGACTACTTTAGCTGAAGTTCGGTGTCCAATCCCCCCCGCCTACTCATCATTTTTTATCACCCAGCACCTTTCGTAAGAGCGTCTGCACTTCGTTGATTTGGAAAAGGAATGCACTTTGCTTCCGTAAGAAAGAAAAAAGAAACAAAACATGGAAGGAAAAAATGAGAAACCATCGGATCTTTCTGCACAGCAATTTACAGAAAAGAATCATAAAGTAATACATATAAGAATGGACGAATTAAACAAGATAAAAAGAAATGAATTATAAAAAAGATTTGATTCACAATTTTGCGCACCAAAATTCCTTTTTTTGGAAATCATAAGTATACACCTATTTGGGGATCCGGTTATTTCCTGCGGCGTTTATGTATTGCACATATAAATATAGATATAGAAGTGTATAAAGGACAAGGGAGAGCACCTGCTGTCACGTGTCTTCGGGCAGGAAAGGAAAAAAAAAGAATAAGAAGCAGGGAGAAAAAAAAAGAAAAAAGGAGGGAGCTGGGCGCGGGGAGAGTCCCAGACATGAGGCGGGGGACTCAGGTGCTACCTGACCAAAATAGGGTGCTATGGACCCGCAAGAAAAAGGAAGGAGGGATTTTCTTTTATGAGGCTTATCTCGCACGGTCAGGTCCCTATGATTTCCTCCCATTACATTTATTTTCTTCTCGCATCTGTGCGAACATACGTTGTAACTGCGATTATTACTTTTTTTAAATTAATTTTCGTCCCCAAAATCGACAAAAATCTAAGGTTTGGATTCTTTCGAATTTTGGGCCAAAAATTAGGTATTTTTTAAATCGATTGTAGGACACTTTTTTAACGAATTTTGATCTCCGGAAGACGAATCCGTCGAGTAGATTAAGCTACAAATTAATCCCATCATGATATCTCAATTTTTTCGCCCGAAAAGCAGTGAAAAAGATTGTGGAGTGAAAAGCTAGTAATTAACTTAATTAACTAAATACGTATCGATTCATAAGAATATTGCTGTATCTGCGTAGCGATGGCGAGAAGGTTATGCAAATTTTTTTCTTCCCCTTCACTTTTTTTCTTCTTCTATGACGATTTTTGTGAATCATCCGACATTTTTTGAGGACCTACTTGTCAGAGACGCGGGCGCACTTTGCAGTATATAGTGCAATGATATGGGTTCATTATGTTATACCTATACAATATTCATGTATACTCTATAATATTCTGTGCACATACCTACTTATGAAGTACATATAGTTGTATTATATGATGTAATAGTTCGTCTAACTCCTGCAGATGCTGGGCGACGATACGACCCGCATAAAATCTCAAATCGCTTGTGCAACTATACGTATTATTGTACACTTCATATGACGTATTCATAAACCCCGTAGAGTATCATACATAGTTCTTGCTTATTTTGTTAGTCTTATTGTCGGAAAAGAGAAGAGGAAGTCTAAAAGAAAAAACAAAAAAAGGGACACCTGGTAGTTAGATAGAAATTAAATGTTGCGTAATACTTGTACCTATAGAGTCCAGGAGAAGAAATTTCAGTTTTTAGACTCCTGTAAATTTACGACATTAAAAAAAAAAAAAAAAAAAAAACCACCTCTGTAAATTATAAATTGAAGAATGTCTGATTTTTACCATTAATTTTCCCTTCTTTTCTGATTACAGATTTTTGGCGTTCCCGTAAAAGTTACGATGCCATCAGCAAGAAAACAATTAGTACAGTTTCATCGAACGAAGCTACAAAACAGCAAATCACCGAAAATCTGCAGCGGTCATCAACATCTTCATCTTCGTGAAGCAGAATACTCTGAAGAAATCGGAACAAAAAGGGAGAAAGAAAAAAAACGAAAGAAACGAAAAGAAAATAAATTCGTCGGCGGATATTATACGCGGAGACTGTACTTGTATTATCCTAGCTTGTATATTTATGACTATTATTCTTAATATCGCGACTATAATTATTATACATCATCTAATTAATTTTATTCTTTCAATTTTTTTTTTTTTACATGCATTTTTTTTGTTTTATTATCATTTCTTTCTATTTCCTTTTCTTTGCTATTTGTTTTACTAAGTTTTGTAAATAATTCTCGAAGGAGTATAATATTTGCAATGGAGTTCGAGGTGAATTTTGGAAACGTATATGAAAAACGAAAAAATAATAATATTCCTTAAATTTCGTCGCATACGAGAGGTGATACCATAAAAAATTGCAGAATTGAGTGAAAAGAGAAACGGTAAATTTTTTTTCAACAAAATAATTGCATAACCACATCCGGCTAATTGATCGTTAAATTATTTTACCGACGTGATTTTTTTTTTTATACAAAAAACAATAATAGTTCTTTGCCAAATCACATAATTATTCCATATAATAACGTGAATAGTTGTGTCAGACTGTTGCCCAGACTGTTACGTGTTTAAAATAATGGTAATAATAATAATTGTTATTAGGATAATTTTTTTCTTTCATTTAAGAAATCCAAATTCACCGGAAGCCTGAAGCGTTGTTTCTTAAACTGAACAACAAATGCAGCACCTCCAAAGACTAACTACTAAAAATAAAAAAAAAAATAAAAAAATCAATGAAGAACAAACAACAAAAAAAAACAAAAACTACTCGAACGAGAAAAGAAGAATACAAATTCATAAAACAAACGAACGGAATGAAAAAAAAAAATAATTCTCCAAAATCGAGGCTTCGGTCTCACCGTTTGTAAGCTAGTATGTAGAGACGAAGAAAAATTCCTATGTATAATATCTCATGCGTTTAGATTTAAGCGAACTTTCTAGTCACTTTAGACTTAAGTAACGATATGAATTCAGTAAACATGATACCTAATTATAACTAATAAAAAAAATTATTAATGAAAAACAAAAAAACCAATAATCATCGATGATTTTTATTCATTTCTTTCCTTTCCCAGTTCCGTTATTAGATCCTGATTAATTCCTACGCTATATGAATTCGGAGATTTTTAATTTTTTTTATTTACATCGAATATTTGCATTATTGATTGCGCGATGACATTTTTTTTTTTTTTATCGATCGATTGAGACAATAACATACAACACTATAGAAATTTATCGGATAAGAATTCAATTCAGTTGCAACGAACTAACGTCTCGAATTACATTAGAGCCGCTGGAGTTCTTCGGGCTCTCAGATTTCGAGGAATGAAAACGAAACGATTGATATTATATATGAACTAATATAAAATAATGTCGGTAGATATATTGTTTGGACGACGAGGCGCCGATCCAACCATTTTTTTTTTTTTTTCTCCCTTTCAATTTCTTATTACGATGCCACCGTATTTCCGTTGGAACGGAAAACGGATCGATTGAAAATGTCGATGGTGTTGAATGATTGAGAAATTTGAAAAATTTTACAGTATCTTATGAGAATCTAATGCGAAAAAATGAAATGATCTTCGAATCATTGAGGCGTATTTTCGTGGCACTATCCATAGAATTTGAAAAATCTAGGCATGTAATTTAGGACGGACGATCGGTTTTTTTGACCGTTGGAAATTTAACAGCGATGAATCACACGCGCATGAGTGGAGAGGGTGATGTACAAGGATTTTTTTCTTCTGTTTTGAAAAAGGACAAAAATATCCTCATCAACTTCAAGCCGTTTAAATAAAATGAGAAAATCGAAGAATGAAAAATCTGTTTCGGTTAAAAAACTATGAGAGATCAAGGTTTCACGGTGAAAATGATATCGGGAAGAGAACAAAATAAAAAATCATTGAAAAAAGATACGTAAATGCGATACGCCAATCGATTGTCTCAACGATAATTAGCAACTAAGTTTTTTTTTTTTACGTAGATTTTTAATTCTTTTGAGCAACGATCGACGAATGCTTAAATATCAGTACGTCACGATGTCGTAACGTTAATTAGACAAAACTAGTGTAGCATGAAAGAGAGGGAAGGGAAGAAAGTGAGTTTTCTATTCCACCAAGTGGATGAAATGAAAAAGTACGGGATATAATATTTGTAACGGACAAAAATCAATTATAACTATTATACGTATAGGGTGAGTTGAACGGAGTCGAAAACCTCAATTAGATCAATTACGGATCGACATCGATATACCTAACGGGCAAAAGTAATCGCGCAGTAAATTACTAAAATGGATAAGGTATACGACGTACACAACAAATACATACGTGTATTTTATACGATACGTACACAGACCCCCCTTCGCACAAAATTGAGTTATGGCGTACAAGGTGGTCATCATCGTCGGCGTTGAATTTCACAAAATAGAAAATTAAACCAACGGTCAAAACGCTCTTGATTATTATTATAGAGAACCTGCTATCGAGAAATTACCCATTTTTTATATCACAGCTATTAATAGATAAGCAAAAATTGTTCCGCACATCCTTTTACCACACTAATTGTAAGCGTTTTTTCCACAATTTTTTACAAAGCTCATTAAGAACCCGAATGGAATTTTTTATCCAGACGATTCCGATGACCCCATACGCGGCGCCATAAAATCGTGCATATGCATAGGTGCATACCCGTGAAACTCAATTAATCGAAACTCCATAAGCAAATGTTGAAAGTAGAAAATTAATTATGTTATATAAAAATAGCCAGCTAGGATGACAAACGTTGTACATTATATCCCTTATTTTCAACCCCCCCACGGTTCTTGAAAACCAGCTGCACGGAACTTATGTACACAGTTTGTACATAAAATATACAGTATATATGTAATACGTATCCATACATATATTTTCTAAGAGCGGGTGGAAAGTTGCCGGGAATCGTTATGGGTGCGCATCAACCCGGTATGTAATTAGCCGTATATGGATGGGCGTACAGTAAATATGTACAAAGAAAATATATATACGTTACAAATACATAAGGAAAAAGGTTTTAGTACATAACCTCCCCCGTTCGCGGCCCCCATGGCGCCCCCATGGGCTATAATACGACTGGAAGAGAACGAGACCGAGAACCCCCATGGCACGCGCAAACCTCCAGGTGGATCGGTACGTTACAAAAATGTTTACATGGTATATGTTATGTACATAATATATACGAACGCGGAAATCGAAATTCTTGGACAAGGGGTACGGGGGGTACCGATGGCAAAGGGCTGGACACGACACACCAATCATGAACGCATGAGCCATGGGCCGCGAAACCATCAACTCTTCAGCTGCCTAATTCGCTTTCTCCCTTTACGAAATCCTTCTTTTTTCTCTTCCGTTAGATCCTCTCATTTCTATCTCTTTCGTTTCTACCCCCCTCTCGCTTTTCGTGGCCCCCGTAGCTGGGCCATGGGGTTCATTTTTATACGTACGATGTGACACGCGAGCTACTATAATTCAACGTCGGTGATGGTTGCAGTCAATTTACGATCGTACATGATGAGTTCGGCCGATCCCGGCACGCGGTGAAAAACGTGACAACTGACAACAGGTTTCATTACATCGGCACGCTTGTAACGTGAAAAATTAACTCGTACCCCATAAAATTAGTTCTCGATTATTACAATGATGATAATTATAATATCGAGTACGTACCTGCTATGATCGTAGATATTTATATTATTTATATAAAATCACATTCGCGAACGCTGATATTATTTAAAGAAAAAAAAAAAAAAAATACAAGAACAAATTCCGTAACGGTTTTTAATTCAGAAAAGGTTTTTTTTCAAACCGCGTTCTAAAACTGTAAAAATCTAAGAAACGTGACACAACTGACAATGAATATCCGGTATAGATATCGGAAATTACCTTACATATACGTATGACGTATGAACATAAACAGAAATCGGATGTTTGTCGTTGTCCAAACACGAGCTAGTCACGAGTCCACGATTATCCTGATGACAGTTTAAAAAGCCCCCGCAGGGGTTTCTGGGTAAAACAAAAAATAAAATAAAATAAAATAAAATAAATGCGTGTCGTCTGAATTCCTGCTGCACGTGGCAACGGGCATCCGTATATAATTATCGTCGGAACAATTTCCTCGTGTGTATAAAAGTATCTAATGACATTTTTATTTTTATTTTTTTCTTTATCAGGTTAATAATCATCGTTGGTATCATTTTTTTTATTCTTTTTTTTCTAATCTATTTCTAAGAATTCAGATCGCTTTATCATATAGCTCCAGAGCCGCCGGTTTTTGAACCTCGATTTTTTATTCTACTATAAAAATACGATCCGGACAGTTACGCGCGTATTCGCGGTATTAAAATATTTTTGCGATCAACGTACGCGTGTAACCGGCGCGATTATATTGTGATAATCTGACAAAACTTTCCCTACACAATTTGAAATTCCAAATAAATTTACTTACAAACTTTTCAGAAATTCATGATATTCATACGATCGCATACGCGCGTGTACCGCAATAGATATATAACAATAATAAACAATCGCGATCAATCTTCACACCCAACATTTGATCGGTGACTATTATAGGTATCGCGTGCGATTCATTCATTGCAGACATGATTTTCATTCCCTCTTTCTTGTCTCCTTTTTTTTTGTTTTTTGTTTTTTACCTTATTCCAAAAAAAAAAAAGAAAACGAACAAAGAATTGCGCATAATACTTTGTCGAACAATGATATTCATATATCTGGTCGATTTGAATGAAAAACAATCTCGGCGAAATAAATAAAACTATATAATCTTGAAAAAAAGATCTATCGATCTGAATAAAATATACAACTTTTCAAGTTTTTTCTCTTTTTTCTTTTTGTTTTTTTTTCTATGTATAAAAGGCAAAAGGTAATGTAACTTGTGGGGTCCATTGATTCAATCGTCATTGATATAAATTATTATTATCTTATAAAGAAAAAAACTAAATAGTAAATAAAAATATGCATCGTCTGACGACATTTCCCAACGATCGTTTTCCTACCCATGCAAATTGCTAATTGATTCGATTATATTTTTGATCACTAAATTGAGAAAAAAAGCAAAGAGAAAAGCAAAGAGAAAATATATTATGTACTTGTATCAGAAAACCCCCGATTTGATAATTTCCCCATGCACAAAATCGATCGGCCACGGGCGTGTGAACATGTGTAAAAAAAATCGATCGATCAAAATATGTTACGCTTTTGCAGAGATATTATAATGTTCGAAAATATGTACAAGAGTTACCAAAAAAATGTGGTATCACACCTGCACGAATTTAGAAAGGATAAAAAATCTATATGATCGATTGCGATTTATTAAGATCGATCGATCGATTCGTTTCATTTCATTTCATTTCATTTCACACCCTAATTCCTTCCTTTTCCGTATGTCTGATCATAATTAATGCACAATACGCAATTATATGATAACGAGAATAACTATATCATAAAAATCTTGACGTGAAAAAAGAAAATCCAAAATCTAAGTGTAATATAAAAGGCTACTGCAGAAGCACGGGGTCTTACACCGTGAAATGATCGTCTCATCGGTTTGATATAGTATATAGATAAATATCTTTATATAGCTATATACAACCCATGTGTATAATGGCGACCAAAAAACCCGTTCGACACTTTACAAGCTTCGCCGCGATGCTTTCAGCATCTACAGAGCATGGCAGTTAACGAAAATTCCAGTAGCGAGCGAAGAGATGAAGTGAAAAAAGAAAAAAAAAAAAAAATAATCGTGACGAGAATAATAACGGAAAAAAAGAAAAAGTAGAAAATGAGGAAAAAAGAAAGAGAGTATATTAACGCGGCTCAAGAACAAGTTTCAATTTTTTTTTTTTCTTTTCTCATTCTGGTATTATCATCCCCCATAGGTATTATTCATTTCCCAACACCCGACTATCTACTCTCCAGGTATATGTGACGGTAAAAATAAAAATGATAATAATGATGATGATGATGAGGATGATAATGAGATAGAAAGGGATCATGAAAATGCGTTGAATAGGACTAATTGAAGTGTCGGTTACGCCGTTATTTTGAACTTGAAATATTTTTTAACCGTGGCAAAAGCGGTATAGCTATATACTCGTATGGGGTTGACATTTCTGTGGACAGAATTGAAAACTGGATGGGCGGCGTCGATTTACATAAGCTTATATTACGTCATTATATAATGTGGCATAATATATAATATATAAATATAATACACGTACCTCGTACCTCTGCTTTTATTAAAAGGGTGTCGTCCTGCGCTCGGCTCCTGTATTGAGGGCTGAAAGTCAGGAGGGCGTGTCCTCAAAAAAGTGAAAAAGAGAAAGAAAGAAAGAAAAAAAAAAATGAATTATATTAAATTGAAAAAATTGTTTGACAGGATCGAATATTAAATCTTCAAGATCGTTCGTTTCGTTTAAGAAAAAAGAAATCAAGTTTTTCATGCTGACGGAAGGACTCTGGCAAAATTGGTGTGAACTAAAGTATTTTGAATTTTGAAGTGTTTTAAAGAATCCAGTGTAATTTTTCCAAAACCGTACGAGATGAGTGAACTTGTTTTTGTGCAGTGCGACTCGAACAGAAAAGATAGAAAGGAAAGCACACTAAAAATGGACGTAAAACCTGGAGCTATAGGTGTACCAAAAAGGCAAACACGAGTCACTCGACGAGTTCATTAAGAGTGGCTATTGAAACGGCATTGTGTTCGTAAAAAGGACTACCGAACGCCGCAGGACAGTCAGCGTCGTTTGCTAGCTCTAAAGTATATGAAGTCCAGCGACAAGTCGCCCTACATATATAAATTATGCTGCAGTATAATATTTTCTGTAAATATATTATATAAAGGAGGGGAGTTTCTATTATTTATTTTTTTAGTCAGGTATATAAATGTGAAGAGAGAAATATTTTGCCTGTATATGTACAACCTGCATAATAAGCTTTTTAAAGTTCATTAGGGTAAATTTTTGACCCAACGATGACCATCGGGGAAAGTGGTCAAATTTCCGTTGCTCAAACAGCTACCGCTGGAGTAAAAGGTTATGGGATATGAGATGTAAATTTCTGTAACGTACAAGACTCACCCTACGTACGAAATCGTTTGGATGAAATTTTCATTTCATATATCTAGACAAACTTTTCGGATCGTGAGAATTTTTCAGTGGAGTTACAATGATTTTATTATTTCTTTCATTTTCTTTTTTTTTCTTCATTTTGTCTCCTAGGCCATAATCAGGGAATAAAAATTTCGAATTCGATAAACTTTTCAGACTAATAATTACTTTGACTACGTCGCCTTTTTTAAGGTTGCCAATTAACGAAAATTAGTAGTTGAACACAAAAAAACAAATCGATCGATGTAAATAAAAGGTGTTAATTTTTGGAAAGAAGAAAATGAAATGAAAAAAGTGGAAAAAAAAAGAACGAGAGCAAACGGATGATAATATCTTTGGACCGCGTGTTCGACTTCCTGACGTCTTTATTTATGGGCTTGGTCCTTTTGAAGGCAATATACGTAAAAATATATAGCCACATACTATGAGCTGCAGCTGTGGCAGCATCCCCGGACACGTGATAGTTGCGCACGTGTCCTGCATCTCATATTATAAATGCTGGAGCTATAGGAGCGTGTGCATGTTTACCGTCTGCAACGTGTTTAGTTTCGTCCCGCAGACGCATCACGCGGAAATCCCCCGAAGTTTTTTTTTTTCTTTCTATCCTTACTCTTCATCATTTTTTAGTTTGTTACACATGCGTAGGTATAAGGTACGTAACGAGTGTTACGTAATGTTATAATATACGTTAACGAAACAATCAATTATAAGGGATCGATCAATTTCGTTTGCACCATCAATTAATTATCAGAGGAATCAATGTGAAATTTTCGAAAGGACTTTCTCCACGTTATAGGAGAATAAGAAAATAAATTGAAATAAAAATCAGACTGCACATTAAGAAGAAAAAAAATTCTTCAAGTTACTCGGAGCTTCGTGGGATTGACTGTGGCTCGTTTTTCGTTCGCGTATCGAGTTCGGAAGGATTGAAAAAATAATAATAATAACAGTTACGCCGATAATAATAATGTGAATATAATGATAATGGCAGGAGTTTCGCAGTGCAAAATCCCACGCGATTCTGGTCAGTGGACCAAGACACCGCAGGACGCCGCAACGACGTCCTGCAAAAGTGCGTCTTTTCTCCTTCCATCTTCCGTCTTACCTTTTTTTTCTATCTCCCTTTATTTTTCTCTCATCTTTCTGTTCCTGCTCTTGAGTCATGGGAATAATCTGGATGACACCGCGAACGCCCCTGCGCCGCACTGGAGATCTCAGATTCCGGGGTGATGGTGTACATATAAGAAATACAAAAAACAATAAACATGAAGGATTTTACCACAACTCCAAGAGATCCATGGGGACGACGTTTATATAGGTATAATAATATCCAAAGTTTTCTCCAAATTTTCTACAATACAGACGCGGGAGAATGAAAATGAAAAAAGAAATTAGATGATAGAAAAATATTTCTCACTAATTTCAAGTGACGGATTTTTATCTGGATTATGTATAAGACTGACCGTGAGAAGATGAAAAATTATAAATAGAACATATGCATTAGATATCGATGATCGATAATATTGATTTGTTTTTCTAGTGGATTATGAATGGCGGAATAAAAAGTTAACGAACGTAGATTACCGATGCACTGCAGTACGGCGCTAATGTCGTTTTTCAGCTGCCGCAGGATGCCCATCCTTTCCTGTCTGCCGTCAGGATAATATCTGAAGCGTGAAATCGTTCGTGTTACATTGCGCGCTAGGATAAAAATTAAATATACTTATAGCTATCGGGATGCTGCGGTGGCGTTCGAAAATTTGAAAAACTTCCGAGAGAACAATTAGAAAAAACGATATCTCGCGGTCTCCCTATGGGTTTTGTAAAATATTTTTAGAGTTGCGCACACCCTGCGGTACAGCATGGAAGGAAAAAAAAAAAAAAGTATAAAAGAAGAAGAGTGGAGTGGGAAGAGTTAGGGGCGGCGATTATATTTACTCGAAAGCTTTTCTTGCACCATTCGTGGTCCTTTAATGGAAGAAGAGAAGAAAAAAAATCCTTGTTCTAATTTGGTCTTTTCCTCTCCCCAATTTCTCACGTGTTATATCCCATGGCGTTTTCACCCTGAGTTTGCCAACCCTGCGTACGGACGCGACTATTAATAGCAACTCGCTGTACGGATACCAAAAATACACGTATATAGGTACATTGGTATATACCTATATGTAGAGCGATTTGAGCAGGAGTGAAATAAGTTTGAGAAAACAAAACTGTAACGAGAACGTTGCTGCAGTTTGGTGCATAGCCTCTGTTACTAGTCGGTGCTCTTCGTTGGCGTTCACTTCATTCCTTTACTTTCCTTCGGGTTAGCACGCGCAAGCGCTCGATTTATTTCATCATTTATAGGTAGAATGATCATTTTATAATATCCATTTGTGGAGTGGATTTCACTTCTAATAGTTTCATATCTCCACTTAAAACGCGTACAACTTATAGAATACGTACTTTTTTGAATAAAACAAATTAACTGTCGCATAATCTGAATAAAATTCAATCTTCTGCGCATCAAAGTTCAGTTCATCCGTGCAGATCGAGCGGTCGGAAACAAAAAGAAAATCAAAGAATCATAATTTCAACAGTTGTTCGTTTCGGCAGCGTTCCAAAACTTGTGATCATGTTGGCAGCTAGACACAGGTAGGTGAATTTTGATCGATCTTTGCTGATAAATCGGATCAATTTTCGATCTGCTTCTTTTTTTTCGTGCGGTTGCATCGCGGGGTCTCATTCTCATGTAAATATAAATTGAAAAATTTGTT
Organism: Athalia cordata; assembly: GCA_963932425.1. Taxonomy (NCBI): domain Eukaryota; kingdom Metazoa; phylum Arthropoda; class Insecta; order Hymenoptera; family Athaliidae; genus Athalia; species Athalia cordata. Next base: position 9,196,976 of record OZ010627.1, read on the forward strand.
TTTCCGTAACCTGCATCGATTACCTAATAGTTTTTAGGATTGTCTTATCGAAACCGAACCGATTTGCTAAAAATTTGTCAGAGTCCTTTGTCCGTTTATTCGTAATATATTTTCTCCGCGAGGGTGCAAGTCTTCGGGTATACGATTACTTGGTTGCGGGTATCCTCCTGCACAGTGAATTTATAACTTACGTTACGGTTACCTTAAGTTACGTTACGTTACGTTACGCTACGTTTTTTGTTTTTTGTTTTTGTTTTTCTTCTCATGGTACACCGTGTATACCTATATTGCGCGATATGGTTACCTCATCCGGTACCCTGAGCTAAAAAGAACTCTTGATGCACCATGAACGAGAAAAATCTCCCGCTACTAACATTTCATGCGGGATTTAAACGGATGAAGTTACAAGCAGGTCTGCCCTTCCTGTGCAGTGTGAACTGCACTGCGGTATAATAAGCCTCGGCAATCTTTAGTTATACATTTAAAAAAAAGTGGACATCTATGCGTGGAATAAAAGGACACTCGTGTCGCATCGGAAACTGAAGGATTTTAGTTTCTTATGTTTCAAAACGCGTCAACTTCGTTAGTATAATTTTTCCTACAGATTCTGAAATCGCATGGGTGCGTGCCGAGTCGCGTAAGTAAACTCAGTTATGACTTACCCCCTTAAATATACATGGAAATTTGTACATACCTATTTTAGCGCATGTACAATTTTGTTTTTTCTTTTCCATACATACGTACGTACCTAGAAAACGCGTACATATCTAGCCTTGCAGAGACTATTATACTTTGCCATTGTTTTCGCGCGTCGACGCAAAACGTTATACTATACAGACATATGCGGTTAGTTACGTTACTTATTTTTTCTGCAGCATAAAACAGTACGTTGGTACATATAGGTATGTACATTAAATGACTAGAAGTCGCGTTTACAAGGAATACCTATGCGGACCAAGTACATAGAATTATTAGCATTGTGCCATTGTTGAGAGCGATGTTTACCCGCCGTCGCTACAGAGTCTCGCAGTTTGAGCTTCTGTTAATTTTTTTTTAGCCTTTTTCTGTCTCTCGTTTCCTGTTTTCTTTTCTCTCTTTTTTTTTGTCATCGTCAATTTTTGTCTCTTACTCTTTTGTTTTTCGCAAATTTATCTGGAGCCCGACGATGTCGCAGACGATACTCGCGTCGGCCGTTCGTTTCTATACTACGTGGGAGCTGCTGGAGTATGAGAAAAAAAATAAGAAATTAAAGAGAAAAAAGAAAAAAAAACGAATTAAAAAAACCGTTCGTTGAGTTCCCGCCAATCTTTCCTGTCGAAGCTTGCATCGTATAAAGAATGCGCGGGGTGACGGTGAATCATCGACTTGCAATTCGTACCTTTTTAGTATAACCTAAACGACTAGGCTACAAGGTTAAAAATTCCGTGCATACGTTATACGTATGCCGTATAATTTATAAAATATAATACAACGCGAACGTATTTACGCACCTATGTAGGTAACCGCTGGTTGAATAATTTTACATTTTACGTACATCGGACTGTACCGTAATTAATTATTAGCAATTGTTTTCCTAAATTAGATTCTTACCAGACAGACGAATAATAAAGGCGCGCGTAAATTTACACCGTATGAATATCATAGAATTACTTTTCCATGCTAAAAGCAAAATGAATTTTCAATTTTCGAATGAAAAAGTAAAATCGTCGAATCTATGTTATAGAATAAAAATTATGACCGCAAGAGAATTTAGAGAAACGGAAGTATAATAACGTATAGGAAGTCCTTTTTTTTTTCTTCCGAAGGAAACACAACGCTGCACTTCCCTCTCCATATTTATAATATGGTGTTTTACATCCCGCAAGAAATCTTCGCCCCCCCTAAAAATATATACATTTATTTCTTACCCCCAAATCGTTTTTGTAAACCAAAACTAACTTTGCATGTGTTTTAAATTTCGTATAGACTGCCAAGTATATTTCTTCACGCGACATCTGACAGGAAGTTGAATTTACCAAAGCGTGGCTTATTCAAAAATCACTGTGAAACGGGTGTTCAAAAAAATTAGTGGAGCGGAAAGGGAGATTTTTCTATTTTTTTACTTATTTCTTCCAGTACCTACTTGTCACGTGAGGTATATCAAAAAAGTTTTGATCAGTCGCACTTGGGAGAAAAAAATCAAAATTGCTCCACGTACTTGATAACTTGAGGCAAATTTCCAATTATCGAAGTTGTGGACGAAATTGTTTTTTTCAGAATGACAGAAAAAGAAGGCGACAAAAAATTGGGGAAACGAAGAATTGAATGGAGATTCGCACAGCGATTAGATCGTACAATAATTCTTCGATTTTCATTCCTCACAATCAGCTACCCCATTGCTGCTCCAAAATTTTCAATATTTTCAATCCATCCCCATGAAATATCGTCATTTTTTATGCCCGCAGATTATAGAGAAAGATAACCTGTGCCGCAGTCTCTACTGTATACAATGCGACTATAATTGCATGTCGATATAGAAACCACCCCTGAAAAGAAAAAAGAGAAAGACGAAAAGAGAGAAAAGAAAAATACCTGCACGTTCCCCAGGTGCGGTATTAAATTTTTATACCTCGCGAACAGAAAGGAAAGAAAAAAGCAAAAAGTATAATAGAAAAATGAGGAAACACTTATCTCGTCATAGAAGGATTTAATCTAATACTATAGACAAGTGATAAAAATTTGTAGAAAACCTTAGCTGGTTGTATAAAAAAAAAAAAGGGTTCGATTGTAAGACGTCTGCGCCTGACGTGCGTGTGCAACGGAAAATATATGTAATTTTATTTATGGGGTGGTTTACAAAGGTGGAAAAAGAAAAAAAAAGGCCAGAAGATCGTTGAAAACGTTGAAGAAGAAATCCGTTGAAGTTTATAATCTTCGCGTGTTTAGTATTTCGTGAAATATTTATAATTACTATTTCATTTTTTACCGTTATCCGGATCGAGGCGAGGAAGGAGATGAAAAAAAATTGCTTTTTCTCTTAATGAGGGAAGGAAAAGAAAAAAAGAACCAAGATCAGATCTAAGAGGCGATCTAGAGACGACGGTGCAGCGGATAGTTTGATTTGTCTTTGAATATATTTCAAGGTTTTTTTAGCACAGGAAATAACAGTTGGCGAAAAATTTAGCATATGGCCGATCTGAGGAGCACGTTCTACACGTACCCACAACGTATGTATGTGCATGTACACGCATTATATTGTACGATAATATGCTCACGCAGTACAAGCCGTAAACCGCAAAGGGAATGAATGAATGAATGAATATACATTCCATTCATTATTTATTTCTCCAAGTTCGTTGTCTATACATCTATGAGATAGTAGATGTCTAGGGAACTCGAATTTACATACATTTCATTTAAGGTCATTTAATTTTTACATCGACACAGACATCGAGATAGGGCTCGTGACAAAATAAAAAATTGGAAATGATCATTCGATCTAGACGTTGTTACGACGGTTTTGAGTCCGAACTTGGAACCCGCTAGTTCTGCTGAATTCGCGATTGGCTGAAATCTCGTTCGAACTTGCAGACCCAGTTGTCTGAGTCATTTCCGAGGTCTGAAAGTCCAACTCATTTAGGGAACAGGACGCCGCGCTGCACCATACGATTAAACATCCTAATTTACGACACGTGACGATCACCGGATGATAAAATTTAACAAAATTTCTAAGTACACTATCGCCGCAATTACGTGTTATCAGCGATAATTAACCGCACAGACCTGTCTGTGCGAATGAGGTACGTTTGGACAGAAATCGTTTGGACAGAATTCGTTTCTACAGAGAAAATTTGCCCAGGGTTCGTTTGGACAGAAGAAATTTGCGGGTTCGTCCGGACAGAATTCGTATTCTGTCCAAACGAACCTAAATCGGTACGTTTCTACAGAATATGATTTTTCTGATGGCGGTCGGTCCGTTTGGACAGAATCCGTTTTTTCGATATTTCTGTAGAAACGTACCTAAGGTGGTTCGTTTGGACAGAATCCGTTTTAGCTGCATATGTCCAAACGAACCAACTTAGGTACGTTTCTACAGAAATCTCGAAAAAACGGATTCTGTCCAAACGAACCAACTTAGGTACGTTTCTACAGAAATCTCGAAAAAACGGATTCTGTCCAAACGAACCAACTTAGGTACGTTTCTACAGAATTCGTATTTATGTGCAAAGGAACCCCCGTAGGTTCGTTTGGACAGAATTTGTATAAACACGCAGTACGAATGTGCACGGTGTTTATGTGTGTGCGTGCGTGCGCGCGCGCGCGCGTGTGTGTGTGTGTGTGTGTGTGTTGAAAAAACGTCGACTAGGTTCTTTATTAATCCAAAAAATTTGTATTAAAATTACTTCATAGTGGGTACGCAAAGTAGGCTCTTAACCAAATCGGTTTCTCGGTTTTCTATAGTAATTGTTCAACTTTGAGCTATAGAACTAAATAATTATCATATTTGAAAATAATACATTCTCTTGATAATGAAATATTAAAATAAAGCGCTAAACAATTTGGCAACGTTGCAAACGAAGTACGAGCGAGAGTGTTAGAGTGCGAGTGAGAGCGTCAGTCGGTCGGCTCTACTGGCCCAGTTGCAATGTTGCCACTTATTTATTACTTTCACAGGATGGCTGAGCCATTTTATAAATTCTGCGTAATTTTAATACAAATTTTTTGGATTAATAAAGAACCTAGTCGACGTTTTTTCAACACACACACACACACACACACACGCGCGCGCGCGCGCACGCACGCACACACATAAACACCGTGCACATTCGTACTGCGTGTTTATACAAATTCTGTCCAAACGAACCTACGGGGGTTCCTTTGCACATAAATACGAATTCTGTAGAAACGTACCTAAGTTGGTTCGTTTGGACAGAATCCGTTTTTTCGAGATTTCTGTAGAAACGTACCTAAGTTGGTTCGTTTGGACATATACAGCTAAAACGGATTCTGTCCAAACGAACCACCTTAGGTACGTTTCTACAGAAATATCGAAAAAACGGATTCTGTCCAAACGGACCGACCGCCATCAGAAAAATCATATTCTGTAGAAACGTACCGATTTAGGTTCGTTTGGACAGAATACGAATTCTGTCCGGACGAACCCGCAAATTTCTTCTGTCCAAACGAACCCTGGGCAAATTTTCTCTGTAGAAACGAATTCTGTCCAAACGATTTCTGTCCAAACGAACCGCTCCCGTCTGTGCTTGTAAATAGCTCCGGGAAAGATGAGAGAAAAAAAAAACCAAGCCGCAAGAACGGTGTGTTATTTTTTTAATTTTTTTTTTTGCAATTTCGATGTGTTAGTTTCAGAATTGAAAAAAGAATGAACGTATATTTTTTGAACGCCTATCATTTCGATGTAAAAATCAGTGATCCATCATCGACGAACCGTTTGCAAGATATCAATATCGGGTCCAAACGAAGGACGGATAAACCGTCAAAGAACCTCAGCAATCATCGATCGAACATTTCGTTAGATATACATAATTATCTATGTAGACCCATGTGCATGAATATTTGTACACGTATTACACGTAATGTACACCATAGCACGTATTTAAACTCGAGCGTCCCGCGGATCAGTGTGAATGTACATAAATGTGGTGTGGTGTAGGTAATAGACTGGTGTAAATGTCGACGAGTGCAGGAGTAGCCAACAGCAGCAGCAATCCATGCACATCGATTCTGCCATTGCAAAGCCACGAGTGTTTGGCATACATGCGATACGTGCATATACGAGAACCGCGAGCGATCGTATACAGAAAGAGAGTCAACCGTTAGTTGAGTTTGAGATGGCCAGCTGTTTGTATGGTAGTAACTTAGAGGCAGCCTCGACAATCGTGGTGCAAACATAATTTTCTCTAACAGATTTTCATTCTTTCTTCTTTCTCTTTTTTCCCCCTACAAACTATAAGGTCGTAACTAACATCCGCAATCATCCGCAGAATAAAAAGAAAAAAAGGAGATACGAATTTAGATAATTAGCTATACCTACACACGGTGTGCGAATAAAACTTGATTAATTATACACCTAGTTAATGTACGTTGAAAAAAAAAAAACAAGAAAAAATGAAAGAAAGAAAATCATAATTGTAAAATAAAATAATAAAATGGTGACCCCCAGAAAGAATTGTGTAATTTTTTTTTTTTAATTAAAGCTAGTCCGTATGTAACTGGAAAAATTTACTTTATACTGCCATGTATATGTAATGGCTACGTGTGTATAAATAAAACTATAACCGTGTCGCGCGTAAATTGTGTCTATATATATATAATTATTTCCACATAGCAACGAGGAGAGTGAGGTCAGTAAATTTTCATATGCAATATACGTTACAGTAAATACACGTATGACGTGAGCCGACTAGCGTTTTAATAAAAATAAAAATAAAAAGTAGGAAAAAATGTCTAGTGGCAAAGAAAAAATTTGTTGGTCTTTGAAACGATGGAAAAAGTTTGGATAAGAAAGAAAAAAAAACGCGTCCTAAAATCCTAGAAAAAAAAAAATAGATAAACAGAAAAACGAAAAGAGCTGGTTGTAGATGAAATTGTAATGCGCGCGCAATTTCCACCCCCAAGACACAGCGCCAAACGGCACCCCCTTGTGTGCAGGGATGATAGAAATGCGTATCGATTCCGTACAGAACCACCATGTTATAATATAACCCTGCCTTTTTCATTCGGTTCCAACTGCCGCCGGTGCAGTCAAATAACAAATAGCCAAGAAACTGGAGGTAAAAAAAAAGATCGGGGGACCCGCGGTGCTCGTCGAAGCAAAAACGTCGGCGACAAAAATTAGGAAATCGAAAAATTTTATCGTGCCCCCTAAACTAACCCCATCGAATCGAAGAGAAAAGGAGAGACGGAATCGAGGTGAGATAGAATTAAAGTGAAAATCCTTTTCTCATAAACTGCAAGACTTTTTGGTTAGAAATACCCTGATATAGTGTTCAGAGAAATATAATTCGTACAGACTTTTCTTTTTTGTTGCTTTCAATTGCATATGGAATAATATCTTTTTTGTTTCGCGATGAAACAATTAGACTGTAAATGTAATTGCGATTTAAAAATTATCCTCATTTTTCTGTGGTTATGACACGGGTAAAAGGAAACGAAGAACCACCGCATCCGACTGATAAGAGAATCACTGCATGCGATGTGCGATACAGCACATCTCTCATTACGTAATTTACCATAGTCTACGTCCAATCCAAACAGTGTCAAAATATCTGAACTTATTATTTATTATACTTTCTTGTATAATAATGCGCATAATATAGATAGATGAAATTTACAATGTGCAGTTTATTTCAATAATCATTTTTTTGCGGCATTTTACACCATGCGGTGATAAGAACTATCGCTTATGCGATAGATTATTACGAGTAGTACGGCACGCGCGCGCTACAAAAGTTCTTCTTTCTCTGCAGCTCGTCCTTTTCTTTTTCTTTTTCTTTACTTTTCGTATGTTTGAAATGTGCAGTGCTGCAGGTGCAGGATGCAACGATATATTTAATGCTGTATATTTTTCGTATACCGCAGTGTACATAATAATATTTGCGATCTACTAAATATACGTATACATATATATTTGTAGACAAGGTGCGGCTTTGTTAAAATTCTAAAAGAAACGCTGCAGGTATTTAAACACACCTGTGCAAAGTGACCTTAAGGTGATTATTTTTTTTTCTCTCTCTTTTCGTTTTCGAGGCGCGCGGATACCTAATTCACGAGCAAAACCGGAAACAGGTGATTAGACGGGCAGAAAATCTGTGCGGGATGCAAACGTAAGCAAAAAAAAATAAAAAAAACAAAAAACTGTTCACTTTACCAGACGATGATCATTTTTTTTACACTTTTTCGTTCATTACACACCGAAATTCTGCGTGTTATCGTTTTTTACTGATACGTATTTAACCGTTGACTTTAAAAAGTGTCGGAACCAGATCACCCGTGACCTCTGACCAAACCGCGTCGGGTTTCTTCGGCGCGGGGTAAGAGATTAAAAAAAAGCAGCCCTCGAAGCTCACGTGACGATACCGATCAATTACTCAGATTGGGACATTTTCTGAGTAACTTTTGGAGGAGACAAAAAGAAAAGAAGGTCAATTTTTTCCTGTTTCAGGGCCCGACTTGCGATGCAGGAGGGCGAATCCGGTGGAAGGACAGAAGCTAGAAGGGGGCAAAGGGTTGCCAGGAGGCTTTTTCAAGACGAAGATCAGGATTTCGATCAAAATGGCGAGGGGGGTCACTCAGGCGTCGAGGACAATCTGACCAATCGGCTGTCTGAAGAAGCCCGAAAGAATTTGGCGGAGGTACAAAACAAAAAGAATTTCATCAGCGTAGAATACATGACCGATTTTTCTATTTCTTGAACCGCAATTTCAATGGGTAAAAATTTCCAGGCCGAAAAACGTTGGAATTTTGATTTCGTCAACGAGAGGCCACTGGAGGGTCGTTACGAGTGGGTAAAAGTTGAAAGTCGTTTAAATAATGGTAATAACTTTTCGGAAGATGAGGATGAAGATTGGGAAGATGAGAAGATAGACCAAAGAGAAAAATCTGAGACTGAAGCCAGCGAGAAGGCTGAAAAAAAGGACTGAATCGCAAGAGAATCGCGAGACGATCGATGTACACGTACAACAAAATTAATATAATTTGCCAAAAATACTTGAAATCAAAGATTCTATAGGTCAGTAATGAAATCAATATTCAAGGCACAAAAAACCGTGCAAGACTCGACTCTTTTGATGGATTTTCTTTTTCCTTTTTACTTTTCATAATTTATACAATTTCGAGTTTTATTATACTTTATGTATTTTACCAACTGACAATTTGATTCCAAGGCAACAATTTTGGTCAGGATTATGTACCTAATAAAATTCTATTCACATGAATTATTATTTTAGCAACAACGGCGAGTATTTAGAAAAAGAAAAAAATGATAACATAGAAAAATATATATCTATAATATATTATTATCTACAATTTAGTATGTAATATAAGTCTTAGCCATTCGAGGAACCCGAGTTTCTCGATTAGTCAATTTGTTATCCCCCCCCCCACCCTTCCCCCAACCCTTAATTGTCTTAATTTTATTTATTTTACCATCACAAAAACGAAAACCAAAAAGAATTTTCGAACGCTAGAAAAGAAAGAAAAAATCACGAATTTCGCACAATAAATTGTTAATTAATTCGTAAATCGAATCTATACTCAGATTATTGCAATATGAAAAAGAGAAAATAAAAGAAAAAAATTATGTACAAGTTATAATGCTCCATGATATTTATTGTATGTATTATTTATATTATATGTATTTATAATTGTATGTGATATGCAATATATATTTTCATTTTTAAAACCCGTAAAGAAATTTTACTTTCAAAATTCCCTAAGCGTTTAAATACCGAGGGTCAAACGGAGGTCTGCCCAGTACAGCTGCTGGTTGCAAATGAAGAAGAAAAAAAAAAGGTAAGAGAGAGACGAAGAGAAATGGGGGTCGAAACTTCATTGACACGGGCAACAAAAGTCAGCTGTTGGGAGCCCCCCCGCGGCATTTGGGTATTTAAATAATTGTCAACTTCTTACAGTTATTACGTACCTTAGGAATTCTCACGAAGATACCTGAAACCTGAAACAGGTGTTTAACTTTTGGTGATTTAAATTTGAACCCATGCAGACTTTTGCGGGGTGACGATTTAGCGATTCATAAAACGGAACCGGGTGTATTTTCGGGTTGCAGTTTTATACCTGTAATAAAATTTTCCCAAGAACAATATAATTCACTCGCACAAATTACTTTCCAAATCCAGAACTGATCCGCGAAGATTTTGAACTTCGGGTGGTTAAAATTCAATGGGAAGTTTAAAATACGTTCAGGTCAAATCGATGAAATAAGCGTGAAAAAGAACAACGGACTTTTACTCCTGCCATACTTTTTATCGATCAAATTTGATACGCGAGTGTTTTTCATGCCCATCGGAGAAAAAGGTGGAAAAGAAAACAGATAGTCAGCGCAGCTATTAGAAGGCGACGAGCTGTCTGGCTTCAGGGGTTCACGTAAGATAACATCGCATAGCGCCGATAAAATTGATCCCGTAGATTATTCGATACCTCAGAGACCTTAGAGACTAAACCTCCACCATACCTACAAGGCGCCTGTGGGAGTCTTCAAAGTCATTGTATCATAGATACGGTTTTTTAAACATCCTGCACCATATAAAGGATTCCCTAAAAAATTATCAGGATTAGATTTCTCCTCGTAAGATTTCCGAAACGGTGGAGTCTACGAAAACCATGCGTGGAAACAGGAAATGTTTATAAGCCGTTGACGGAAAAATTGATTTCATTTTTTCCTTAAAAAATCGATTGACAAACATGCAAAAAAAAATCAAAAGGATTCAAGTCAATGTTGCAGAGGCAGAATTTTTTTTTAAACATCTGTCCCTGTAACCGATGAGTGACTAATTTACGCAACACATACATCTCGATCTTCTATTAGGAAGAAAAAAAATGGAGGGTATATCAATTTTCGTTATGCGATAAATAAATTCTTCTCCACTTTGGGATAGCGATGAACGACGAGCGATGAATGATGACGGTCACGCGTGTCGTTTATAATATCAAACACAATAATTTTAATGAAGTTTTGATTCACTCAGAGGTCGTGCGTCGGGTGAGATGGATTCTAGGGATTAACGGAGGTGAGAAAAAAAGAGCTAGAATTATATTAGAGGCTCATTTTTCCGAAGAGTTGATGCAAGAAAAATACATGATGCATCTTCATCCGTCATCATCAGAGGGACGATCTTCATCTAAGAAAAGGTAAAAAAAAAAAAAATACAATGCGGATGGAAAAAAGTCCGATCATTATGTTACAAAAAAGTCGAAGAGAAATTACGAAAAAAAAAAGAACAAGTGAAGGAATTCTTACGGTGCTCGTAGAATTGAGATCTATATATGTACTTCGGAAAGTTTTTCTTTAATAACCATGTCACGATGCTGATGTGATTTTTTTCTTTCCCTTTTTTTTTCCACGATCTTACTGTTTTCCTTTTTCTTTTTTGACAGCACACGTTTCGAGTCCTGCATTTGCGTCTCGTTCGTTTCGTACATTGCACCGCATTGTAATGCGCATGGACCAAATTTATACCGCGGCAGAACTTCCTGTACGCAAATTATTCCCACGGAAGTTTCGTACAATTGTGAACTCGTACGACAAAGGATTTAGCACATGTGTATTTCGACGATCTTATTGTGCACGTATGTATATGACCCTCATGCCAATTTTTTCTATCAACCGCTGCACGTTGCCAAAAAAATTTTACAGTTTTTTTTCTTTCGTCGCACTGCACATCCACGAAATTCCTCTGCCTTTTAAGATGTCCTCAAAAATGACCGCGAAAAATCATTGTCAAGAATTTGATTTCAATTTTCCTCAAACATTATACAGCCTAAAAACGATCGTGAAAATTTGCTCAACTTTTTTTTAGCTATTCTATCGTGATTTATTTATTTATTGATTTATTTTTTTCTACGAATGCGAAGTGACTTTGAACTCCATCGCATTATCGTGCATACGATTACTTTCCAGAATAATTTATGGTCGCATAGTAGGTATTAGTTTATGCATCCGGTACAGTGGTATGTTATAAGTTTCATACGCGTACCTCTGCACATGCATCCCATGGACCGTGAAATATATATTTTTTTCCTTTTATCCTCGCGGTGCACCAATACAAATAAATATCTCACCACTTCCTGGATGCTGCGTGGGATCCGCCACACATATTGAAGGGATTTTTTTTACAACGCTGGGAAATAATCCGAATGTGAAGATAGGGTGAAAGAAAAAATGAATTTTTATACATGTACATCTGTGCGTTTCTTTTCTTTTTTTATACCAAATTTTTCTGGCAAAATTGACGAATTGATTATGATGTTCGTATTTCTTTTACTTTATGCATCGAAATGAATTTTTCAATTTTTTTCTAGCGCGTTTAATTTCGTTGCTGTTCTACGTGCGCTTTATATCAGAGCTCCGTATTTGCATTACGCTATTCGGCGAGCCGATAAGAAATAAAAACAATAAATGAAATCGAGACTCAATGTGATATGATATTATTAATATATGATGCACTTCAGGCACGCTCGTTATTCATTTGGTTTTGTATACAATATCGATAACCGTTAGCCGAACGTAATCGGTAATCAGCAAATAAAAAGAAATTACATAACATTAAAATTATTATATACGTATGATTAGATAGACGCATACGGAATTGGAACGAAAAAAAAGTATTCGACGAAAACAAGCTCTTCGATTTTAATATTTTGGTTTTTTAAACGATGATAAGCTCGGGCTGACCCTCGAAAAATATCTCTGCGAATATACATAACGAGGTGTCGATTTTATGATTATCAATTCTTCTTTTCTTTCATTATCTACAGTATTTATTTTTAAAAGCTAAAATGATCCCGGTGTCGAATATTGCAAATGTGATTCTCGTAGTGCGCGATAATCATACAGTTTCAAAACGGACTTTGAGAACCGTTTTCAAATTTAAATCGACCACACCGAAAGCGCGAAGATTCAAACCCAGCGCGTTTGAAAATCGAGAGAAATATATCTAGACGGTAAACTCGAATGGTGGAACGTGAAATCCGGTTCTCAATTTTAACGGCGATAGTTGGAGGCTAAATTAGAACGTCCCGCGATTGGACGGAGCAGCATTTGCTCTACGGTATACTCGTCGCAGGTTACGGATTCCGTTTATCACGACGGCGTGTATATGGTGGTAATCATGCGACCTTGAGTAACCGCAAATCGAATGATTATCAATGAAAACTGTAATTATACGAAGTAAATTAAATCGCAAATGGAAGTTGAGCGATATCGCGATTGAACGATGAGTTTTTTTCAAGGTAATTCAGTTATAATAACGCGATTTTCTGTACTTTTAAAATACGAGTATAGCGCAACATTTGATCGTGAGTCGTACCGTCGGTTATACATATATATAGTTTTGCTTTGCCGCGATATGCGCACGCGACTTTCAAACGATATTCAAACTTGTGATGCCGATACGATATAGTCGCGCTGGCTACATATGTTTTATACATATATATGTGTATTGTACACATTTATAACGTAACATTTAAAACACTCGTCATAAGCAATAACTCAAATTTCTTGTCCCACTACAAAGGTCCCGTACAGTAATCAGCAATTATACACATACCAAGCGATGCAAATAAAAATTGCTCAAATTATGATATCGGTGCTGCAGTTGCGGGGTAATTTCGATAAGATAATAAATATTTTGCACTGTCGCTGTTGGTTCTCCTTGCATCTCCTCATATTTCGATGTTCCTCACGTATTTAATCGCTACGTGTTTTATAAATCTTTTTTTTTTTTCATTCAATTTCAAAATTTGTTTTCTCCATCCTCGCAGCAATTGAAATCCGACGTTATTACACATCCATTTGTAGAGTCAGAAATTATACCTAAAAAGAAATTTATGCACAGGATTTCTATTGCGTAACGTCTGTATCTATTTATTCCCAACGAACAGTATCTGGTGGAATATGAATAAAACAAAACTGTCCACAGATTTCGGATTTATCTCATATTCATACACAGTTTTTCCGTTGTAACGTATTTCGCGGATAGTATATACGAGAATACGTGTATCTAATATTCATTTCTTTGAATCCCATGATTCGAGTTGAATCAAATCACATTGGTTGGGAAAGCGTCTCTCGCTTAATCCCGAAATTCCAACAGGAATTTTTAAAATTCTTTGCTGAGTTTGACCTGCTCTAAATATGCGAGATAAAATTGAACCGCGAATCTGTCAGATGATGCCTGACGTTTCGAATCTATTCGAATCTCCCGCTTATCGATCGACCAATGGCGAGCACTTTGGTTGAATGAACTATAGCGACGAAGCCTCTGGACAGCATGGCGGCTTCCGAAGTGTTTTTGAGGGGGGTGGTGGGGGTCAAAAAAGGGAGAGGTTGTCGAAGCGTCGCGTCGTTTTCGACCCTCGCGGCGCAACTCGAAACGGCAGAGAGATGAAGAGAATCACGTTGTTGTGTGCCATAAAGTAGTGGGGAGTGGAGAGGGGAGGAGAAGAGAGAGAGACGAGGTGGAGTCGCTGGAAGTTACCAAGCATCATTTGTAGGGGAAAGAGGGAAGAGAGACGAAAAGAGAGGAAAGAAACCGACGCCCGCCGCCGCTCCACCCAACGTCCTTCCAACGCCCGCAGCTCTACGGGCAACAAGCCAACACGGAATCATAGATGAGAGTAGCTAGAAAAATACGGCATACTAGCGTAAATCGTATGTGTTTGTTATCCGTGCGTACAAAGCCCATAGGATAAGGCGCGGCACACATCGAAAACTATGACGACGAAGCGCCCCGCGTACGCCCCGCCATCTATGAAAACGTTCTCCTCTCGGAAAAAGTGAGCCGCCATATCCCCCTCCCTTCATTCCCTTGGGAAGCCATCCTGCGTTCCCCTTTTCGCCTCCGCCGATGACGACGAACTAAAAGCTGCCGCGGCGTAGCATTCAAACGGCGTTCCACAATCGCCCGGGTAACATCCACGCGAGAGGTTGGTCGTTAATCGACCACGAGATTCGAATCCGTGTTTGTGCTGTGTGTTGCATCTGTCATCATTTGTTGTTGGCGGGAAGTGTTTAGTTACTATTATAAATCATTAACGATTCATATAAACTGAAAAAAAGTATTAACTTTAGAAATGGATCGAGCATATTGAAAAGTTCAGTTACACATCGACATGGATTTACGACAATTTCAGTGAAAAATTCAACTATTTTAATAAACATCCACGCCCCTGTACGCGCATCCTACGTAAAAATACGCGACAAATATTAACGAAGTTCAATAAATAATTTTCCAACATTAATTAACGCGGTTGTAATACAGTTAAAATCAACTACGACGTGAATAAAAAGTTTTCTCATATCTCCGTCCTACTTGCTCCGCATACTGAGAACCAGCGACCATCCACCCAGGCAAGCTAGCCAGGCGAGCAGCACCAGCAACTTCGGTTAGTAGAAGTTAAGTCCGCAGTCGCGGCTACGAAAAGTCGTGCAGCGTTGCCAAGTTCAATTTTAGAGATCAGAACCCGCGCTTCAACCTCCACGCGACATAGAGACAAGCAACGTCGCAAGTGAGCAACGAGTCGCGGGATCGCGGGAGGAGCCGCGCAGCAGCAGCAGCAGCAGCAGCCAGGCAACCGAGCAACAGCGGCAGAATCAGAAAAAAAAAGTAAAAGAGAAGAGAGAGAAGAAAAAAAAAGAAACGAACGAGGAAAGCAGCGACTCACAATCAGAAACTCGTGTCTTTTCTGCGCGCGCGCGCGCGCAATATTATATTCTGTTCAGCAATTTACGTCTCGATTCCCCGAGATTTTTCTGTGGTGAAGTTTCATTAATTCGAGAAATTTGGCGGTTGATTTTTTTTTCTCTCATTTACCGAGTAAGTGGTGTTTTTCCACGTGTTTTCAAGTGTATCCGATCTAAAGAAGTATGAAACAAAATTTTATGTGAAAAAAAAAACAACAAATTAAATGACAAAAGTTTGTTTTCAAGTTAAAATAACTTTTAACGCACATTCTATGGCAATTTGTTGAGTGAAGTTGTAAAATTTGGTAATCGAATAGTTGATACAAGCGAATATCAAGTGTGACTCCGCGTCCCGCGATACCCGCGTGATATGAGGCGGACATTTTAAGTTAACATTCTTTGTGAGAAAGAATAAGGCAAAGAGAGATATATAATATCGTAAGCGCGCGGAGTGCCGCGGGCTACTCAACACGAAGTCATCTACCACCAAACATAAAACAAGGTACATTATAAAACCAATCGAGAGAGGAAACTCGGTTAAATAAAAACGAATCGGTTGTTAACTCGCTTAACAACGCTTCCTTCGAGTTTCACGGTGAAAAGTAGAAACGTACGCTTGCCCGGCAACAGGCGACGACGCCGCTAAAACGCTATAGATAAAGGAAAAATAAGATACGAAGAACGTCAAAGGTAAATTAATAACAGGAAAAACAAAAAATAATAAATAAATCAAGTATTTGGATAATATTTTCACCGACGCAAAAAACAGAAACGGCGAGAAGAGGAGTGATCGAGGAGAAAAAATAACTAATAATGAGCGCGCGTGTTTTAAATCCAATGCTCATGACGGAAATGTCTCGGGGACTTACCGGCGGAAGGGTTGTCCCAACAAAAGCTGAACTTGCGCCAGTTCGTAGGGATCTTTTTGGTCCAGTTGATCACGCGGCTGCACGAGCCCTTGCCGAACGTGAATTACGTGCCCAATCTCGTCTTGACACGGAAAGATGGGGTTTTGATTTTCAACTCGAATTACCGAGATGTGACGCAAGATATGCGTGGGAAGTTGTGAGTCCAACGGATGTAGTTCCGGAGCCCTACGCTCTGAGAGGAATGGGATATTTGAGAAAACATGCTCCGGGAACACCGAGAAAACTGACCAATCATTCGTCCCCAAAATTACTGAGAACAAACACGCGTTCGGCGATAGCGTTGGCTAAGGAACAACAAATTTTACAAGACGAAGAAACATCGAGAAATAAAGATACCGTAACCGAAGTAAGGGACGATGAAATCCTTACACCAAGAAAAGCCGAAATGACACCACCGCAAGAACACAGGGTACCTGATATCGTTGGTACTCGTAACGGAGAAACTACCCCCGAAGAAGTACCACGGGAAACAATAAGGGACGCTATTTCCTTGAAACAAACCATCGAGGAACCAACCACCCCTATTTTACCTCATAGTGCAAGGAAACAGTCTACCATTACCGGTAAGATGAATATCTTATTTTTCACCTTATTCCAATAAAAATGCCTTTTTCCCGTTGCTCCAAATATACCGAAGGGATTCAAAGATTCCTCTGAGAAATGAAATGTAATTGAAAAAAATGATCAAAATATGACAAGATGGATTAGAAATATGACAAGATTCGAATTAAAAAATTTGCGAAAAAGAGTAAAATGATGTAAAGAAGTCGAAGTAAAAGTTATTTTTTGGCATTTCGATGACTTCGAGAAGCCTTCGTCAATCGTTGAACCCCCGATGCGAATATGAAGAAAAAAAAAAAGAAGGAAATTTACCTGCAGTTTTGATGTAAAAAATAATCATTTTCCCGTTATTGAAAACGTGTATAAAATAAATAATGATTCGTTGATATCTTGCGTAGGTGTTATCGGAACTTTATAGTTGTGCAAGTACGTCCTTCGTCGTAATTACGGTCTCTTTAACTGCACATACAGCAGCTTGCGCATTAGCATTAGCATTAGCAGCGGTAGCGCAACTGCAGTAATAAAAATACGAAATATAAATTATGAGATATGAAGTTAATATGAGTAGTGAATTTAACTCGGCAGATTGGAACGACCTTGTCGTTATACAGCGAAAATAAAACTGACCATATCCATCCGTACGTATATGTAGTAGAATATTTCGTCGTTGGATACTTTCATATACACGCAATTGAATTACATTACATACGTTTCATGTACATATTCTTCCTGCGTTTTTTTTTTCTTTTTTTTTTCTCTTCCAACTAAATATACGAACGCAATAACGATCAACGCTAAATAAAGAGCCTCGAAATTCACCAAACGAAATCCCAAAATCTAACCGGCCCAGAAGTGCCTTGACTATTTTTTTTTTTTTTTTAATACGTCAAATTTTCCACCTATCGCAGCTTTTGAGAAAAAAAAAAGAATTTCAAAATTGAAAAGTCAAAACTCCTTATACGCTCGTATGGAAAAAATCAAACGACTTGACGCATCTTGGGGTGCCTTTTAAAATTACGAAGTTTCTGAAGAAAAAAAATTCTCGGGTTATTTTTGTTTTCTTCTTTTTGTCTGATCCGTGTTTACGTTGCAGCAGAAACATGCAGCAGCAGCCAGCAGCACGTGAGATTTTTCTTCCGACCTCCGCGCGTGACGTTTTATATACATTGTGTTCGTTTGATGTGTACATGTTATGTATATCGCGATGCCACGCCGTGCCGTTATTATTGAAATGGTTATTTTTATCATTGTTATTACCATTATCATTATCATTTGATATTATTACTATTTCATTCGTGCTGCTGCTGCGCCTGGAGTGCAACACAACAAAACACGACAGAGCATCGGCACACCTCCCACACGTCGTCTACTACTATTTCTGGCTGTGACGTTGCGGAGAGATCTTTTCGTTTCTTTTTTCCTTTTTCTTTTTGCTTTCTTTTTTTAGGAATTGTTGTCATATATGTCTTCTGTTTGGTAGATGCCATTTCATAATTCGTACGCTCTATTAGGATTAATCTAGGACATTAATCGTCAATGAGCAAAATTACTGGAGACTTGACTTCTTATGAAATTTTTTCATTCACCGTGGTAAACTTAAAATTTTATGCAATGAGATCCAAAAATCACTTCTATGGGATTAAACGTTGTCAAAAAATGTAGTAAATAAATTATTGAAAATTAATTATCATCACAAGTAATTAATTTCCTATACTATAGCGTTGCATCGGTCTAATTTCGAACTTGAAAAGTTCGGTCGTAGTTGTAACGGTTTTTGAATTAATGAGAAAACGGTCAGCTGTTGCGGTAATGTCGTGTCCCATATGGGGGATGGGAAGGTAGGAGGGTGAGGAGGGTGGATGGTGAAAATCCTGAGCACGGCTAGCTAACTATTATCCAAACTCTGCCGCCTGCGCTCACAATTATAACGATCCCCACGTATTTCAAATTCTCACTCAGTTTTATTCAACAACTGCGCGAGCATAGGTGATTTTTTTTGTCTTCTTCCAACTTTTCCTTTCTCTTCTCTATTTTTCACATATCGCTTTACATACACTACATGCGTTCCGTATAACATATCCCCCGCGTCCTAGACGACCGAGTGGTAAGCGTGCATTTTTCACGGATGAGATCAGCTGGCGGGTTAAACTTTAAAGCGTACCTTATTGCTGCGTGAAGTGTGCAGTTTTGAATGGGTAGAGGCAAAGAGCGGAGGCGGGGGGGAAATTAAAGAGTAAAAATAGTGAGGCATTTAATGCCCCACATCTTGAATCGATGGCCGTTTATTCCGAACGTACAGTGCAGCTGTATTGCTCAATACTTTTCTTTGAGAGCAAAAAGAAATAATTTTGTTCCTTCTCTCCATTTCTGTCGATCGAATTATTTGTATCGAATTAATTTTCTGCGATTGAGAAACAGAACGTCAGAACGCCAATAATTACGCGTCCATATAAAAGCGGTAGAAAATTTTACCTTACTTATACGCAAAGGGTGTTACGCACGCGCGGAGCGAAGGGAAAAAAGGTCAGGAGTTTATGGGGGTCGGTATAGGGCGGAAAAGTAGACAGATGTGAACGAGGAGGAAACTTTTGAACCCGGGGTTCGTTCACCCTCTTTTACTACGATGTGTACACACGCTCGTATATATATATATAATTTTTTTTTTTTTTCTTTCGTCTAGCAAATCACGATCGACCGTAGAATATAATGACGAAATGAACCGTGCACATACGGCACACGCGGCTTATGCGATATTCCAATGACAATGAGAAATTTTTCCTGGAGGACGGGGAGAGACACGCGACCGTTGAATGCAGGCGGACATTTAATAGAGACTAGGGGTGACTCACGTACATTTTGCATCTATCGTAATCATCGTCAGAACGCGTATATATCAGAGTTCGATCGAAGATTAATAAGATTATAAAAAAAAGAAGAAAATTAATAACGTATAATTATCGCGGTTTAGTAGATGCAACCTTATACAGAGATTACGTACCATCTTTACCGCGACCTTAGCAATATGATTTATTTTTTATCGCGACGAAATTATAACGTGACTTTATTATACGCATATATTATACGGGGACGCAATGGTTCAAGTAAATTTGACTAATTATCTCTCGAGAATATGTAATCACTTGATTGACATTTCCATTTTTTTTTCTGCAATTTTTTTCATCTTTTTCTCGACTCTAATTAATTGAGTGTACCATTGACATATGTTTACTGGATAGATTATGTCAGTTTCTATCTTTAGAATTTAGATTACGCGGCATCTGGTGCAGCGCAATTATTATATTGCAAATATAAAATTAGATCAAGTTCGCTTTATCATTTTTATTTATTTGTCATTCTCTTTCTATCTCTCTCTCTCTCTCTATCTTTTCTCACAGTTCTTTCGATTTTTATTTCATTTAAGTATATTATTCATTTTTCAGTACACCGATAATAATGATCCGATTACGCGTACCATAATACGATATAATACGGGCATCTAAAAATTTTTATAAATCTTCCCAAGGTCCACGGTCTTTTACAAATAACATTATTCAAAATCGCATTTATTGGTAGCGAAAAAAACGGCCGATAAAAAATTACAACTAAATTATTTTTCACCGACCCACCGAACCGCGGACCTTCATGACCCGAAAAAAAACAAATTTTAAATGAAAAAAAAGACCTAGAAAAAATTGACTCATCAGGTTCGTATGTATAATTATGTGAAGTACTGTCGGAATCTAGAATTTGATTTTTTTTTTTTACATCTTAATTATAATTATACGCCCAGATTCCACCCGCAAAACAAACAACTATATGATTTTGACAGAAAAAATTCATCAAGCATCGAACTATCTTTTCATACGGTTTATGCCATTTCTGCACCAACATGAAAAAAAAATCAATAATAATAACCGAATAATTAATGTCTCACCGATTTTTTTTCGTTTTTTCTGTTACAGATTACATGAAAAGTCGCAAACGATCCTTAAAAGGTTCACCAAAAAGGAGCATCGTTGAGCCTCCCGAAAAGATGAGCCGTAACGCGGGTCAGATACGCAGCTAAAAAAATTACTTGTATTTTTATTATAATTTTTTGTTCGTTTTTTAATGTTTTTTTTTTATGGTTCAAATTTTTCTTTTTTTTTAAGTTTACTTTTTTGTTCTCTCGTCGTTTACTAGCTGTTTCTTTTGTTTTTCGAATTTCCTCCGAAAAAAATATGAACAAAAAGAAAGGGATCAACCCACCTCTGATCTACAGACACACCTTTACCTATATAACAATACGATTTATATTATAAAATATTAATAATAATAATTATATTAATAATATTAATAATAACAACACGAGTGTCGACGTACAATTTCGTTTAGATTATATATATACATATAACAATACATATTATATATCACTTCGATGAGAAAGAAGGAAAAAAAAATTAAAAATATTATTATGATAATAATGATAATAATAATGATAACATTAATCAAACATTAAAAAATTAGAAAAAAAGTAAGGAAGAAAGAGGAACCGACACTACACATAATTTCGTGAAATTCAACCGTAATAATAATAATCATGATGATAATAGTAATAATAATAATATGAAAATTTAAGATACTACACATCTATAAAATATTATATATATAACGTATATATAATGTCTATATATATTATATACATAAATTTTATATAGATATATATATATAACACTAAGTGAAAAAAAAGAGGAAAATGAAAAATGGAAAATGAAAAAAAAAAAAGAAAAAAGAAACCCCATGAGAAACTTTCGACTTTGAGCGAGGTTCTTCTTTGGCTGTGCCATTATTCACCCTAGAAACTAGATGCGAAATAAAAGAGATAAAGAAAGAATGAAAAAAGTACTCCGATTGACGGAATATATAAAATAACGAAATTAGGTATACAGTACGAACATACATGCTTATATTATACGGAAATACATAATATCATCTCGTATTTGCATATATTAATCATACATACATATTTATATGCACCGAAAGTATAACCAGAGACACGTCAAAACGAAAAGTCTAATACTGCGTGAGAAAAAAAAAGGGAAAAGAAAACCTATTTCAAATCATGGTTTTTGGTTTTTTATCAATGCAAGTCTTGGTATATGAAAAAAAGAGAGAATGAAATCCCAGTTATTATTATTTTTATCTTCTTTCGTTCTAAAAATGGTCGCATTGTGTTTTGTTCGATTTGATTTTTGATTATTATTATTATTATTTTCGTTTTTTTTTTGAATAGGTAAATTAATATCTATATAGTGTTTGTATATTTAGGATAGAAAATTCGGCAGTAGGATTGCCAAAAAAAATTAATACAAACTAAGAGCAGAGCGATACGTATGAAAAATGAAATAAATTATCTTATAGTTGAAGAGGTTGGAAAGTAAGAGAAAAAAATAAATCTATGTTAATCAACGGAAGAATGACGACGGACAAACGGAAATACGATAAATAAATCTTACAAGTAAAATATGATTCGGATAAGATTAAGAAGAGTTTATAACTTTCGTTCGATATCTCTGTTACATATATTTATGTATATCACACCAAATGGCATTCGAATTTAATACGGTAGAAAATTGTTAATACATGAAGATGCGGAATAGTATATAGGAGGAAATTGAGAAGAGATTATGAAAAATTATTTCGCTTCCAAATCGTAGTGTGCAGTTTGAAATTATTGCCAGATTATAACAGCGAGTATTGAGATGTTAAATTTTGGTTGTCGATCGACACAAAGTTCGATCTGTAACCAAAAAATCTCATATACTCATTTTTTCGTGCCGATTAAAGAAAAAAGAAAAAATTTCAATTAATCTCGAAGGATTTTTTTGTCACGATCGCGCTTGATTCGATGACGATTCAAAATTAGAACCTCGAATTTGGTGCGAGCGTAAAATTTTTCCAAATTAAATATAATGATCGTTAAATTCTCCTTCGACCGTGGTAATTATTTATTTTTATTTTTGCTCGTATCTCGTGAACCGATTGATTATCCTTTGATTTTCTCATCTTTTTCTCCTCATCCCTGCATGAATATCGGTTAACAATTTTCTCACCAAATCTTTGCGCCTTTATAGGTATGTATAATGTAATTCTTATATGAATATGGTAACAGTCAAATCTCCTTTAATAATATTATAAAAACATCGGTGTCAACTGTAATTTTTACACCTCCCCCCGCCCCCAAACTCGTCCAATTTTTTTTCCAGACAAAAAGAAAAAAAAACAAAGAACTTATTTCAAACAAAAAGCGCGTCCCGAAGAGGAAAAATGTGTGAGGGGGGCTAAGCTCTGAGATTCATGGAAATCATATCAAAGGTAAAACAATTTTTTCAAACTAGTTTCGATGTGTTTTCGTTCCAACTCATTAAAATATCATATGTTACCAATAATGAGGAGCCAGATAATTAGTGAGTGAGATAAGAGAAAAAAAATTGAAAAATTCAGTGCAGAAAGAAATTAGAAATTTTTCATCATTCGTTTGATCATCAATAATCTTAAAAAAAAAAAATTCACGAACGAGAGGATTATTTTTTCTTACTTTTTCAATTATCATTCATCTACTTGCAAAACAGAATTCTAAGTCGTCTACACAAAGTACATGAAAATCATCATAATAATTTGTGTTTATGTTAAAAAAAAAAATACATCATCAAACGGAAAATAAAAAAAAAAATATCCATGATAATAATATGTACTAATTAATTAATTAATTGTCAAGCAAAAGAAGAAAAAAAAATCAGATGAGAAATTCTTTCTTTTATAAATATTTTTTTTTCCAAATTCTTTTTTTTTCGTCTAATTTATATCAATGTAACCCTGTGATGTATTAGTATGATCTCAGTAAACATAATTTAGTCTAGTATATATACTTTATATAAAATAATTTTTAGAATATGTTATTGAATATTACATTGTGAGTAGATTTAACATGAACTAATATTATTATTATTATCATCAATGTCATCATTGATAAAATAAAAAAAAATTAATAAATGAAATAAAATAGTTTTATAGATTTATAATGGTTATCAGCATTTTTATTATATACATGAAATAGTATGATCGATAAGAGAAAATAATTAGAAAAATAAGTTTCAAAAATGATAATATAGCTGTACGAACATGAAAAAATTTAATAAAAATTGTTCGGATAGAAATAAATTAAGGAGAATGAAAAATTTTTTTTTTTCAAATTGTTCGACGGGATCTACAAGTAGATAGAACAAAAAATATGAACGCAGCGTATGATTAATAAATATCGATATCCCTCTTGGACATGATTTATGTATATTCAAGTGTAATATAATTTAATTATAATATAATTTTGATATCTCTAAAGAATGAATTTTGAATTAATATCATTGTCATTATCATTATTATTATTATTATCATCATATAGTTATCGAAGTTCTCAGAAACAATTAAGAAAAAAATTAATAAAGAGAACAGATTTAATGAAAAAATGAATAGAAATTCTATATTATATTTACGATAAGACAATTAATACGAAGATAATAGAACGGAGAAAAAATAATGATAACAGTAACAAGGATTGTATAGATGATAACAATATGGTAGAGTATAAAGAAAATAATAATAATAATAGTAAATGAATAAAATAAAATCATTTGAATTTTTTTTTTTCCAGTGATTATTATATATGTATATGATTTTTTATGTAAGAGATTTTAGAAATTCTTGAGTGAAACAAAAAAAAAAGAGCGTAAAATGAAATTATATTACTAACCTATACTAACCGAGAATACAGTGCTATTGTTTATTAAAAAAAAAAAAAAAATGAAACACAAAAAAAAGAAAAAACAAATCCATTCGATTCAACTAAACTGACCTTAGCCTTTGATTATCCCTGAATTTTATTCTCGAATTCGGATAAGGTTTTTTTATAATCTTGAAGTAAGATGATCACAAGATTTGAGTACGACGAACTCGCGGAGATTTTCTAGATTGTTTCTTATCGGAAGTGATTTGATCGTATTTTTTATAGGTAATAATTCCACATATGTACATCGTTATTTGAATAATATATACTCACGTGGATCATATGCGTATAGTATACGGAAGACAAATGATATTCGATTGAATACGTAATATAAATAGATATACAATCTATTTTTGATTTTTTAGTGGCCTAGGCCGATACTACGATGGTTAAAAATAAAAATAATATAGCTATCAACACATCGACGATCGCGTTTATGCCTGAAGTCGAATGGAACAAAATCCAAAAGCGACCTTAAAAGTTTGAATAAAATAATCGATCAATCGCTCGCAGCTCGTTCGAGTTTCATAAACGCTTCAAATATTTAAATACACTACACACCACGTGCACCTGGAGGACGCGGGAAGAATTATCCTGCAGGTGCGCGCGAATGTACGCAACTAACGTTTTTTTTTTCGTTCTGTTTTAAACCGGTAAAAAGCCCGCGATTTCTGCTTTCGGAAAAATAAAGCAAAGAACGTTTGGAAGGAGGCAAGGTGGCAAATCTCGGATATCCTAACGGTCTAATGTAACCTTGATCCTGTCAGAGGGCGCTACTTCCGGTTTATAATCCTTCCCCAATTTTTTTTTCTTCATTTTTATTTTCACGTTCTTTATTTAATTTCCAAAACACCGTGAATTTTCTCCGTACGACTGCAGGGAGAAAAATATCGACATCACCTAAATTATCTGAGGATATTTTCTGATTATTGTATCTTCTGTTGCCGGAAATTAGCAGTCCGATAGAGCGCTGATAGTGAGAATGACTGATATGAAAAGCGCGAATTACACGCGGAAGAAACTATAACGACGCTTCTAGAACGGCTGATGAAAAAGGAAGAAAATTGAGGTTTCGAAATACTTGTTAAAAATACAACAATTGTTTCACGTAGAATATTTCGAACCAGGTGTTTAATTTTCGAAAATTCTTCATCACGTTATAAATACGCGTGAGTGTAATAATCGCCGATATCTGTACAACCTGAAACTGTAGCTTAGCTTTCACCTGAAGTTATACGCCGCTAAATTTAGAATAGTTTCTTTTCAAAGTTCGGATTCTAACGGGTCGACGTGAATATACACAGGATTTCGAAATTGGCGTACATTATGCAGAAGAAGAATGAAATAACGACGACTGAAATTTAGCAAATCCGAATTGAATTCGCATCGCGTTTGATTATTTGCTTAAATAATCGTACAAATCAAATTCGCCGGCAACATCACAGAGGATTGACATACCACTGTTTTCAGGGGGGGGGGGGGAAAAGAAAAGAGAAGAAAAATTACAAAATTTGTTAGATGTACTTTTACTTCGAGCGAAACCAAAAGCTTCTAACGTTCAGCCAGCGGTGTTAAAAAGTTAAACTCGATTGATAAAAAGCTTCTGGCTTTCCTACCGACCGACAACCAATCCACGAATGAGATTTCGCTTGTGCTGCTGTTTCCTCAGCTATACGTCTGCACATGGTAAGTATCTATTGAGAGCAGCAAATTCAACCAATCGAGATAGGAATTAATTCACAAATGTTCCGACAATTTATTGATATAAACCTCGTCCGCAATTATTCGTTCATTTGCAGCGATTAATCTCAACTTTCTCTTTTCGTTCGAAACCGATCGAAATAAAAGAGAAAAAGCAGAACGGCACAAAGTGCACAAAAATTCGTTGATCATGAAACGGCATAAAATTAAAGACAGCGCTGTCCGCTTGTTGTATAACAAAACAAAAAATTAATTATCTAAATAAAGGTTGAATTTTACTATCTGATTTTGTTGAACAATTTGAGAAATTTTGCAGAGGCGACGGTTGCAATTTAATCCGGTCTGTACGTTCGCTACATAATCCTATTTATAATTTTATACGATCAGCAGCTGTGTTTTGAGTCTGCAATATGACCAACATCGGGAATTTTTCCAATTGGCAATATGACAATTTTATTTTATTTTTCTTCGCTCCACATACCTATGAAATGGAAAAAAAAAAAAAAAAACGAAGCTGATAGGGTAAATACGTGTAATATAAAATATAATTTTATTTGACCTTCGATAATTAATTATTATCGCTCGTTAATTTGTATTATTATATATTTTCACGCATATATAATCGGCAAAAAACATTTACATTATCTGTTCAAATACTTATAACTTTTAACGACGCGATAATCGATGATCAATATCAATTGATCATTACCTGTATCTCATTATACATATCTGTTTTTTCACATTAGATCCGCTGCATTAATTTATCAGTAATAAAATTTACCCAGCTAAAATTCAAAGCAAATATTATACAGTGCAGCAGCAGCAGCACACTGCACACCGCAATTAGTAAAAAAAATTAATTGCGATCCTACACATCGTTTGATGAAATTTCGAACCCGAACTTCAATCTCAATATTTGAACGATCTGTAATTGGGACCAGAAATTCTAGTTTTTTTTTTTCTCTCTTCTCGAATTCAAACTGGAGTTTCGGGCGAATGGAAACGGTTATGTGCCTCATTATATTCCACGTTCTTTGATCTTCGCGTGTATTAATCGAAATAAACGAGTGCTGGTATATTTTATATGTACCTACACATACCTTGAATGAGACGGTAACGGGGTTTTTTTCTCTTCTGAGGTCGTCGCTGTTCCGCTTGACTTCCGGTATTACGGTTACGTTCCTATATAGGTACCTATATTAATATATAACATAATATAAAACTTCTGCCCCCGGGTTGCAAAGAATTAAACATTATGGCCGCTGCCTTTTTCAAACTGACGTTATAAATTCACAAGATTTTATCACGTCATAATTAGTGTCCTTTCAAATTTTTGTTCCATCGTCCGGCTGTTACAAAAAATAAAATCTCTAAGGACGTCGGAGGATTTTTTTTTCATTTTAAAATTCTTATAAATTTTGATAATTTTACTACATCATTCACATCTAAATTTCGTGCGTAATCTAATTCATGACTATAACGTTTATTTATTTTTATTTTTTTTTCTGATAAAAGTTGAATGAATTTTTTGTCAGAACCGGAAATAGCGACGGCTAAAAACGACGTGAATTTTATCTCAAGTGTTCAACGCGCATTGCAATCATAAGCGACGCAATTATGAGTTATAATAATTTTATATACTTGTGGTTTCACATCTGGATAATCTCGCTTTGATTATAGCAAACGAAATGATAAAAAAAAAAAAAAGGACAAAGAAAGAACAAAGAAAAAACAACCGAGGTACTCGCACCAGTTTTTACCGTATACGGCGATTCAAACTGCAAAGTAATGTTATATATCTTGAAAAGCAGCAGCTTTTTGAATGCAGGAAAAAAAAAGGCGTGTGTAAGTTTTTTTTCCATAAAATAAGGTGAATATCTGGATGATAAAGTCATAAATAAAATGCGAAGTATAAACGACGATGATATGAACAGTCGTCACGTCCTTGGCCCGTTTTAAACGTGACTGTTTGCCAAAGTAATAATGGCTATCGATTGTTTAAAAATTGGTATACGTAAACTCGCATGTTATTTAACCGCAAAAATTGTCTTTTTTTCTCGTAGATAGAATTTAGGAATTATCGATCATCTACTCGTACGCATCTATAGGTATAATGTTAAAAAAAATCTCGTCGTAAGATTTCATTTCCAAAACCGTGGAGCAGATAAAAAACAAAACATAATATGAAACAGATGATCGTTCACGGTGTGATTAGAAGAAGTTCGTTTTTGGCGCCAAGGAAGAGAGCTGAGAAGAGTAAAAAAAAAAACTCGTAGAAAAAACTTGATCGATCCTCCACCGTATCAGGAAGATAAAAGTTAACGGTGTTGAACTGCAGCCGGGTATATAATTCCAGGTAAAATATTTCGGCCGAGAACATTTACAAGTTGTTTGTCAACAAATCTCGAAAGATTTGAAGAACGCGGGCAGCAGATCCCGTCGTTGCGTCAAATAAACGTAGGTTTCACGTGTGGGTTACGTATTTATATACACACAAACTCGCTTCATTGCAAGCAATATAAAGTTCGACCCGTTTCGCTGCACGTGATGCAAAAAGTTTAAATAAAGAAGAAGAAAAAGTAAAATAAGAGTAAAAATAAAAAGTAAAATAAAAATAAAATTCAGAATAAAACCAGAGAACCAAAGTGGAAAAAAGAAGACAAAAAAAAAATGAAGGAAAAAGAAATCACACGGTGAATCGGAGACCGCGAGGACGAGCCCAACTCTTAATCAACTATATAAAAGCTGCTGCAGAAACTCGGCGTCTAACCGTTACCTGGTTTAATAATATTATACTCGTACACTCGACTCGAATACTAAATTGACTGTACACATATATACTTATACATACGTATTTAATTTTATCAATTGATAAAAAGCAGTTAATCAAGCATCGGGAAAAAGAAAAAAAAAAATTGCAGTGTAACGATCTGTTACAACTTAATGGTTTTTTCTCTATTTGTTTCTTTTTTTCTTTTTTGATTCGTCGTCTTCCGTTGACCATATTACACCCGTGACTTGAAAACATTATTTTTTGTTTGGTTTTGTAAAACGTCACTTATACAAAGACGCGGAAATGCAAATGGCGGGGATTATTTTATGTGTCTATAATGTCTAGATATTTAATGACTGTTTGTTTGTTTCGTGTCTATTCAGGTTATACCGTTATCTAGAATTATATTCGTGGGAGGAAAGTTGAACAAAAATCAAGGCGAAAGAAAGGCGCGGTTTGAAATTGTTTTCTTTTTTTTTTTTTTTTTTTTTTTCAATGTAACACACAACGTTTTAGACTCCTGATATATCCGCCTAGGAAGTTGCAGTTCAATAGATAAATAGGAAAGAAAAACGGGAGAATAAAAGGGAATAGAAAAAACAATGGCAAAGTCTCGCGCCCATAGAGATACCGAATGCGTGACAAAAAAAAAAAAGAATAGAAAAGAATAGAAAAGAAGAATGGAAAAATCATGCGAGCTTCATGATCTTCCTTCCCGTAATGATGAAAGTGGCAAAGCTGCACAGTGCATCGTACGGTGCTGTTGTTTACGATACGCTCCGGGTTCAAAGTCCGGTCATTGCAACGGGCCCTGGGTAGGCAATGCAACCACCACCACCACGATCATCATCATCATCATCTCCTTTCTCTGTGTCTCCTTTTCTCTCTCTATCTCTTTATCAACCGGTCTTAGGAGCGAGAGGGAGAAAGAGGGAGTGAGAAGGAGCGGTACGAGGAAAAAGAGTAAAAGAGAAAGAGAGGAACTTGCTCGGTTGTGAACCGCAGGATTCAAGCGGGACACAATTGGTTGCTTCTGCCTCTCAACGTAAATCCGTGTACTATAGCCGGTTGTAATAAGGATCTTAAAAGCGCAGGCACTATAGTCGAATCAGGATCAACTCACTGTACCTACCAATATTACCCTTCGACGAAATAGAAAAAAAAAAAAGAGGATAAAAGTCAAGTTAGATGAGAGGAAAAAAAAACAAAGTTCGACGTATGACGCAATAAAACAAATAAATATAATAATGTTTAGAAAATATCGTCGCGCGGATCACCGCGCCGTTGCTTTTAGCCTCCATTACTGGCGCGTTCGTACATGACGCGTTTGCAGGATGTAATATCGACCTAGCCTAACTCGGTTCAAGTTGAGCCCGATTAGATCGTCCGCGAAAAAACCGCGAGTCGCTGCTACGCGCCAGAGATATTTTAGTTCATACGAACGTACGTATACCTACACAAACTTTGGTATCGGTGTAAAATGTTTAGATAGAAAAAAAAAAAAAAAAAAAAAGAATCTGCGCTCAAATATTTATAATACAGATGCCTGAAGTGCTTGAAGATTATTATAATACCCTCGGGATCGCGACGAGGAATCGATTCTGTTCTCTTTATTATTTTTTTTCTTAATTCTTTCATTTTTTTATTTTTTCAACAAATTGCGCACGTCTCATATATGCGGTGGACGGCGTCGTTGAAGAAAAATTTTTTCATGAGATCATACACGTTCGTGTAATAATATGCAACCCGCGGAAAAGTAGCGACGCTTTGCGAGCGTGGAAGATTTCGAAAGCGTCGAGATCAAATTTGTTATTACGGTTCTCAATTTTTTATAAACACGCACTCTTACTTACCACTTTTACCCTTGAAAAGAACATCGATCGAATTTTTGATAAGCCCACTCGATTCGATCAGATCTCGCAGCAATTATGCGTCCGAAGTTTTCGGGAACCCGGAGACTTTTTCTTTTTAATCGAAGAAGAAGAAAAAAATTTCTGGCGCGACTTTGAAAGAAGATTTCCTTCGTTCTAAAATCCTTGCAAAGGGTTGCCGCGTGATGTATTGTGTTAAAACTAACCTAGGCCAACTCCGGCGAAGAAGAAGTGTACAAATGTACGTCTGTATACATACGAGTACATGGAGAGGGGGAAAAGTTGTCTGACTCACAGAGTCAGTCTTTTCGATCGCATGTGCTCCAGCTGCAGTGGGCATTTGTGTGCTTGTGCAAAATATATACTTGAAGTCAAGTTGAGCGCATGATGATTACAAGTATACGTAAGAGATGGAAGTATAAATGTGTGCGAAACAGCATCGGCAGGATCTACAGGATCAGGGTTACCTACTGGCTTTAGTTGGAAGTTGTTCTCGGATACCAAACCTCCTCTTCGAGTACGTGTTTCCCTGGAGAACAGCAAACGAAGCGCATGGAAGAAGCTATAAGGTAGACGTACTTAGTGTACACGTACAGGTTTCACTTCTTCCAACAGATTGAAGTTCGGTCCATGCAGGTAAGAGTTGTACTCCGGTAGTGTATAGCGTAGTACTCGGTAGTACTCGAGGGGGTCAAAGTCCGGTCATCGGTCGAATGTAAGCCCAACAACTAACATACATATCGTGTATATATACGTACAATGCTTACTTCACGAATAAGCAGCAGCAGCACCAGCATCGGGCAGAAAATGAACGGCGTGGAAGATCGCGAGTTGCATCGCAATGACGCTTCTTTCCGTCTTTCCTCTCGTCTTCCACTCTCCCGCTCTTATAAAATTTACTTCTTATTCCTCTTTTCTATCGTCACGATTTTCTTAAACAGAAATTTTGCATCCTCTTCTGCATTATCCTCGCAGTCATCTGGTCGGTTCTGAATCACTTCGGAGATAACAGAAAAATTGTAAAAAGTACATCGCGACGATCACCGGATCGCCATTTATTATTATTTTTCGCCGATCTCCGCACGTAATTGCTTGCGCAAATTATTTCAATTTTGTTTTTTTCGAAAACGCTGTTTTCCTTGGAAAGTGTCAATTTTTCGAGAAACAATACTTGAACGTATTATGGATGGGCAAGCGAAGAAATTTGTGTTAAAAAAAAAAAAAAAAAAAATACAAAATCGAACGAGAGCTAGCAGGATTTCATTGAAACTCTGTAACTGTGCGTTCTGGTGTGGATGGCGTCGAGCCCGCGCACCACTATAATGTGCGTACGTCTGTCAGTCAGTCATCAAGTTTTTCTTCCTTTCTTCGCCACGCGTTCTTCTTGCCCGAGTTCCGGTCCCTTGTACAAGCTTACATACACGTCCCGGACATGAAACCTGTGTTACTTTCATTCGAACATCACTAAGCTCACGATCACTGCGTAACCGCGACAATTTTTCGAAAAATTTTCTATCCCCTAGTCGAATTTTACAAAAATTGAATACGCAGATTTTCTGTTTTCAAGATTTGGCGAGCATAACGGAATGCGGAAGTTCGTTATCCTCATTATTATTATTATTATTATTATTTATTTTTTTTTTTAAATTTAATTCACGCGACCTGCGGAACCCGAAAATTATGTCCGATCCAAATTTAGCGACTATGACAACATCGGGCAAGTAAGATTCTTGAAGAAAAAAAAAAACTGAATTACTGCCCTCCCCATCGCGTGATCATGAATTCTTGAATTCCTCCAGGGTTTTTAGCCGATTGGTATAAACTGATTGTATTTTATACTCTCTCCATGTAGGCATGCTTTTGAAATGACGACTAGCTTATACAGTAATTTCTATGATAAACTGTGCCTGCGGAACTACAAGAGAACAAAAAGGAGAGAAAGAAGAGAAAACAAAAAAAACTACCATCGTTGAAATACTTTACCATAACGCGTACATCGTTATTATTACCGCATTATCATGATGTATATTCGAGACTCAAACGATGAGGTGATCAATCTTGTGACTGCTGCAGCAAATGCATTAAACCTTGCGCACAAAGGTTATACACATACATATTATGTTTATATATTATTTAAATATAGATTATTGAAGTTTTGAAAGCCTTGAAAATTGCTATTTAGTGCTACTCGGGAGAAAGAAGAAAAAAAAAAATAGTATAATATTCGCGAAGTCACCTAAGGTAGAAAATTTTCGGTCAATCGGTCAAACCGTCTATGAAGGGGTTGTACGCGTCTGCCAATATAGTTCATCACATCTACTCAAGGAGAAGTTTTTTTGTAAAAAATTCTGCATGGGTGAATAAAGTTATTTTTTTATCTCCGTAACGTACGTGTCAGAAATTCATCCTCCCTCCATAAATCCTTTCCACCAGATCTCGGATTGATATAAAAACAAGAATCCGAATGCGCGTGACAAGCCATCTTCTGTTACGGTCTGCGATTCGGAGATTCGCGACGTGAATTCATCCTGCGTTTTAACAAGTCATATCGCACACTCGTTAAAAAATTTAGAAAAGTGACGAATATACTGCGGATACGACGACGGGATATCAAGTGCCCTAATATTCTAGCTCCCCGATCTCGAATTACCAATCATATTCGTTTTTCCGGATCATCAAATTTTCGGATACCTACGCTATATCGGATGCGCAGTAATATTCACTTATTTTTCTCTACGTCACGGGCGTCTTCTTCGACGTTGAACACAGCGTGGCACGTTGGCGACAAAAACAAGTTTTCCAGCTACAGCAGCATCAGAAGCAGAAGTAACAACAGCATGCATTGCTTGAGTGACGTATGGGCGATGGGCAACGTAGATCTGTCCGCCCGTCGCCGTATAACGTTCTTCGTTACTTGCCGTTTCTTCGAGGAGCAAGCTAAGCAGCCTATACTGCAGAGAGAGCGAAAGAGATAAAAAAAAAAATCAAAACAAAAAAAAAAAAAAAAAACGTTGAAATTGAAGAGAGAACGAAAAAGAGTGAGAAAAAAGACGAGAGGGTGGGATGACGCTGAGGAGAGCGAGCTGACAACTGGCAAGAGCCTCCTAGAATTCCTCTCTTACTTCGTGAGTAACAACGCACGAGCGCGTATTACTGGTGGTATCGGTGGGATGCGCGCCGCTGCTAGAGGTCGTTCAACTTTCGATTGAAACGCTCCCTCACGGCCAACTAGATCCTCTCTGATACTCTCATGTATAATAACAAAACAGACCATACATTACATTTATTCTAGAAATAATATTCACCACCCAACAAGGGCGAGAATCCCCATCGTACTTTCAACATCCACCATGTTCCATAATTTTCAAAATTATTCAATCCCGATACGCGATCTGAACTAAACTGAATCACATTCCTTAAAAAATCGGAACACGACACTTTTGCTCAGCAACAAAAAAAAAACAAAAAAAAAATCTACGCAGTGTAAAAAAGACTATGATCCGATGCACAAAGTCCCGAATGGACACTGGGGTCAAAGCACCTGACGCAACAAAAGTTTGAAGGAGCGTGTTAAAATAGGCATAAAAAAAAAAAAAGTAGGTACATATTCTCATATGGTGTTTGTAATACTTATTTTTTTTTCGGAACTGGTTGGATAACAAAATTTCGACACATATACTATTCTGTCCCTAAAAGTTACGTACGAACGAACCGTCATCGTATTTAAGCCTGACGCGATTAGATTACGAGACGATACAGCTTGTCGTATATAATACAACATAAGTAGGTATGGGGCAAAGAGGAGTTTGGCTCGAATAAAATAAAATGGCGGCGACCTAATCGGCTTACTATGTCTTGGGATGCTGTCTTTTCTCTTTCAATTCTTCTTACTCTTTTTCTTTCCCCGATACCCATGCCACGAAGCGCGAAGCGCGAAGGGGGGACCGCGTGTAGGTCGTTCAGCGACGCAAGATGAAAGGTACATTTCTAGTTTCATCGTATGATTTTATACCCCCCGTGCCCAACAGCCTTTGGTCCCGTGCCCCAAATATCGTCGAGAAATAAATCTCCCCTACAGAGTCCCAAATAATCAAATTAGGACTTACTACATCTAGATAACGCGGGGTCGAATTAAACTCTCACGTAATAGCCTCCACCTGAATTACTCTAATCGTAATGAGAAAAAAAAAAAAAAAATAGTTTACCGCGATCACGTTTCGGTTGCTCATCGGAATTCTGATTACGTTTTTTTTTTTTGCCTTATATTTTTCACGAACGACCTACGATACGCGGTGCATTTAGAATGACAAATTTTGCATACGAGGGGCAGCGCAGCCATGGATCGATAAAAATGATAAAGTTGACTCGACACCGCGGCCTAGTTGAATATAGACAAAGGTCATCAGCCTGTAGCATCGCGCATCTTAACGAGATGAGGAAAAAAAAGCGGAAAATCTTCACCTGCATCCAGAGGTTCAGGTACCAGGTGTGCACATAATATACGGGGTATTCCACGCGAAACCGACAGGCCCGTGAATTTTGACCTCTTCGATTTGACTCATTATTTTTTCCTACGTAATACGACCAAAAAAAACTTACACATATCTAGTACTTTTTCGATTCTACTCTTGATTTTGAGAATACAGAATTTTGAAATTTTCACTTTTCCGTTTGCAGCAATATTTCACCAATTGTTAGTTCGAAAATTATCGGTCCTATCGTCAGAAAATATGAGACAAAATTTATTGATAATTTACCTGGAATACCCCATACGTATTCATATATCTGGTCGATGTTCGATGACGTCATTTTTTTTGACGCGAACAGGCAGGCTCTGCATTACGTACGGCAAAGCGAAAGGTAACTAAAGACGTTAAATTTCTGAAGACGTCGCATGAAGTAAAAAAAAAGAAAAAGACAAACTATATGTGTGTGCAAAAGCCTGTTGAATCTGAAATACGTGGGTAGAATGAATAAAAAAATTTTGGCAAAGTTTGTATCGGCCCCTCGCATAATGAACGAGGAAGCTGTAATCCTTGAGTTTGTTTGTAAACAAATTACGCGGGCGTGAATTAAATTACATGAGAATTTTAGTTTGAATAAAGAGTTAATTTGGCTACTGGACGAGAACGTCCTCATCAGACCCAAAGCGAAAAAACCTCGTCCTTTTGATGTTTCTTCTTATTTTTCATCTTTTTCCTTTTCATCTTATTCTTATTCTGCTTCTCAGCCATCTTATATATTTAAAATGCAAATCTAAAAGCCAATAAATCTTTCAGGCGTCGCCCCCATGTATATTATGCACCAGACAATTCACTGCCCATAAGGATTGTTGAACTCCTTTTTTTCTTTTCTTTTTTCTACAATTTTTCTGTCTGCTCGCTGATATAGTATATATACGTGCATTTTTTGTTGTTTTCTTATTACTCTGCACTGCACGCAATTATTCCTCCAAACGAAGCCTTGACTCCGGTTGTCCGATTTTTGAAAGAACTTCATCGAAATGAAAATTAGGCAAAAACAAAAACGAATTTCGATAGTGTATTCCGAATGCATGAATACCTAATTCCGAAGATGCAGACCCGATCAGAAGAAGACAAAAAAAAATAATCTACCACTCAGCTAACTGGATCTCTAGAGTCAGGTGTACGAAGATGAATCAAGTTTGAAACAAGTTCGTGGTTACAAAAATTCATAAAACCCACTAACCGCGTAACGATCATCTGCTTCACCTTCATCAATGCGGAATCAAACCGAAGGTATCAAAATAGACGTGAAACCGACAAAAAAAAAATTCATTCACGATGACCATCATCTTTACCCTGCTGACCCAAAGTCAAATGATCGAATTAAATTAGTACAGACAACTAGGTGAAGGGCCAAATGACAAAAACGAATCAATATTTCATCTTGGAAACGTTATGTAACATTTCTTTCCTGATCAAACTGACTCCATGCATCGAATGAAAAAAAGAAAAAATAGGAGGTACGAAAAATTCATCATACTACAAAACGCAACTCTATCTGCGTATTACGGAGAAAACAATTCTGAATTTTGAAAAATTCTGAACGATCTGCAGAGGACTTGGTGTATGCATGGATTATGAATCGGGATGTGCAGTTAGATAGAAAATTTGAAAATTATAGAGGAGCAACCTTACCGATGATTCATCATTTGGACTGTGCAGCAGATATTCGTCTCCTTGAAAAAGTTTTATTTTTTTCTTACTCCCATTTTTGTCTTCTTTTTTCTTTCCTTATTATGTATTTCCTTTTTTAGTGTTATACATCCCTGCGGGACCCTCGGGGCGTTTTCAATTCTTTTTTTCGTTTCTTCTCCTCCTCCTCCTTCTTCGCAGCAGCAGCAACAGCGGGATATGAAAGATATTTCCTTTTTCCTCTTTTCTCTCTCATCCTTAGAGGTAAGGTAAGGCGAAGAGTAGCTCAGTGAGATCTCGGGTTAGTTGGTTCGTTCGTTCTCTCATTCTATTCTTTTTCACCGGTTGCCTCAGTTATAGTCATCCCCTATTTGCTCCTTTTATCTCGCGAGGATCGTCCAGTTCCTTTCCTTTTTTTATATCGTTTCGCTCTTTCTCTCTCAGTTTATTTTTTTCTCATATCCCATTACTCCCATCTCTCTCTATCTTTTTTCATCTTCTTCTTCGCTCCCGGGTATACTCGGAGCTTCCAGTCTCG
Organism: Athalia cordata; assembly: GCA_963932425.1. NCBI lineage: Eukaryota > Metazoa > Arthropoda > Insecta > Hymenoptera > Athaliidae > Athalia > Athalia cordata. The sequence goes on from OZ010627.1 coordinate 9,234,744, forward strand.
ATTTTTCGATTACTATACACCAACTTTGACTCACTTTCCTTTATTTACCTTATACTGAACTCCACTTTTTATACACTTCATTTCTGTTCGCAACCCTATCTCTGATTTTTTGTATCGTAGAACCATGAAATAACGAAGAAACTTGAAGGGAAGTGGAAAAAAACGAATTTCTTCCCACAAATCTTTCAAATTATTATCTACAGATCAATTCAATGAGCGAATTCGGATTCCTGAGCTCAAAATACACAAAAACACACCAAAAACTGAATACATTTTTTTTTTTATTTTTGACCCCAAAATCGAAAAAAATCCAAGGTATACTCCTTTGGACTTTTTCGATTTTAGGGCCAAAAATGAAGTATTTTTCAAATGTATGGTATGACTCATCTAAGGTATTTTGACTACATTGAGTGACGAATAAGACCCGTGGAGATACCTCAATTTTTTTCGATATTTCGAGCGATAAATTAGATTTAATTTAGAGTAAACTCGATCACTTCAACAGATAGATCAATTTAATCAGCAGATTCGGATTTCTGAGCACAGTATACAGGAGAATACGTCAAAATACTGCAAAAAAAAATGTTGAAAACTTCGAGCTAGTTTCTAGAAGCTATTATTATAATCACAGTCTGTTCTGAGTGATCCTTGTACAGGATTATATTCAAAAGCCCTCGAGCGTATTTCGAATAGTTACGTAAGGTATTAGAAAAAAAAAAAAAAAAAAAAAATATTATCGTGGTATGAGTTGAACGTATAATATAATCCATAAATAACGTAACTAATATTTTCGGGAGCTCTATACGGTCGGTTGTATAGATTGTAGAACGTCGTCTACCGGGTTACTTTTACAGGCAGGTTCAGAGGAAGGATAAATTTTTCAAAAACTAGTTTCGTTAGTAATTTATATAATAAAAGATCGACGATAGCTGTAGCGCGATGGCTGAAGGCAGCGTGATGCGGCGGCCGCGTACGGCCGTTTCGTAGAAGATTACACCTTAGGTTTATGCCCGAGGGAAAGGAGAAGAGAACAGAGCAGAACAGAAAAGAAGAGAGGTGAGGCGAAGGGGGAACGAGGAGGAAAAAGAGGGATGCAAGATAAAGGAAAGGAAGGGCGGCATCCAGAGGCTCCGAGATATCTGGACCCCGAAGGATCTTATTTACTGCTTGGGCAATAACCGTGTTTCTCGTGTCGGCACAAGGTTGGGTGGGTGCGGGACGACTACCGGGCTACGCCGTCTCCCCGGTTCTCCCAGTTCTCTCTCTCATCTCTCCTGATCTTTTTTTTTTCTCCTTTTTTTTTTGATTTTTTTTACACTCACCCTTCACTAACACGAACTGAAAATCGACCTACAGCAGCACTTACTACGTAACGTACATGAAACGAGCGGAAATAAAAAAAAAAAAAAGAAAATTAACATTATCTATACAAGCAACGAATGAACTAAAAAAACATTTCAACACGGAACGGAAAATTATCTGATCACAACATCCTATGAATTAAAAATTGATACGATAGAAAGAGGAGATGGAACAGACGAAATCCTTCTGGATCAAATAACCCCCGTGAGATTGCAGTTTTTGGGGTAAAAAAATAATGATAATAACAAAACGAAAGAATAAAAAAAACGCAAGACATTTTGGATCGATTTTGGAAAGCTTTAATTTTTCCACCATCAGCTATATTTTACAGCAGTAAAATGTACGTACTGTAGTATTTTGTACGTGAAAATATCTGTACGCGGTTTTGAATATAATATTCCGACTTGTTGATCCGACTCGATAAATTTAGGACACGAACTTTATCACGCGGACAATAGTTGATACGTGGGGCATGCATGTTCACATGCGTGACGCAGCAAAGCATTCTTTAAAAATATGTGACAATAAAAATGAAAATCCGGCCCGCTTAATATGATTTAATATCATTACGAGAATTCTATGATGGGTTTGGTAGACGTCAGGATTCGTTTTATAATTATTCTAAGTAGTTCGTGACGATATTAAATGGGATGCGGATTATTGCGTGTGATTTAATCGTGAGATTGCTGAAAATCGAGCGACCGATTGTAGTCTGTATTCATTCACGGTTTAATAGGAGACCATGTGTGAAAAAGTAGTATGACTAGTTTTCAAAGTTTCGTGAAATTTTAAGTGATTCCGATGATGATTTCGGTCGCAAACCGCAATAAAATTGTTACAATGCAATTCATTGAGTCGAAATATTCAGAGTGTCTGATATATCAAGTTTGCTGTATGTTTACGGTAAACGCAATTTTTTAATAGGTTTTATTTTCGCTTGAGAAAATTGGATAAAAATTTTCAATGAAGATAATAGAATGAATAAATCGAATACCATAGCTTTTGAACTGATTTTCGTTAACGATTTAATTATTAGACTATGGAAATGTGGATTTTCCTTGAACGAATCAACATGCAAATGTATTGGGTTGACGATGACAACCGTTGACAATTTAAAAATGATTTAATTTTGTGTGCCAAAATTAGTGACGCTGATTTTCAGATAATCTGAGAATGCATTTGAAGAGCGAGGGAAAATACGCCTGATAATAGATAACCTGAGCAGGCGATCAGAAACGTAAGATGCTATACTTTAAACGACCTCAGCTCTCGCGAGCTTGCGCCCTCTAACTGGAAACGTACCTCAGCGTTAGAACCTAGCGATTGACTGAACGCTGGCAGAGTCGGTGAGGTGTGTACCGACTGCAGTAGACGTGATAACTGGAGAGAGACTAATCATGACCCGCAAATATATATCTAACAAAATGCGGAAAAAGATCCTAGTCTCATTTGAATTTACCGCGGTCCCACAGGATTTTCCGTACTGCTTTCTCGACGTGCGTGGACGATCCTCGCGCTATACTGAACTTAACAAATGCGTGGTTGGATCTAGATCTAGAAAGAATATATTGAGGTACCTGGCAATTTTGCATCTCGGGCCCTGAGAATCTCTTCATCCGCCGAACGATCAAAAAAGCGGTAAAACAAATATGATTGGGCACAAAAAACATGAAATGATACTCGCCTTGTAAAACGATCCTCCTCTTCAGTATTGGTAGGATTCAGCTTTTATAGATCGTTTCTCGAATAGACGTCCACACCTGTAGGGTCAAGGACGATGTTTTTCACGTTGAGATAGAGGCTACTCGTCGATCCAGACACTGCTGTCCAGGATATCTATAATACATGGAAAAAAAGATCATCAGCAGCCGTCACACGTTGATTCAGAAGGTAGAGCCATATTAGGACGTGCATGCTGCATCTCCCACACGCACTCTTTTATTTAAATCCCCTCCAAAAGTTGGGCAAAAATCTGAGAGGAATCATTTGCATCGAAACAACACAACTTAGTTAAAAACTAGAATTTCGAAGATCCTAAATCAGAGTTGCAGAGATCATTTATGTTCTGACTGGTCCATGCTTACGTAATGATGATCCGGTGGTCCTCTGCTCCGGTGAATCTAAGTAAACCCCTGTGGACCTCTGAACCCGTGAATCAGTGCAGGTTCCGGCAAGTAGCAATCGCCCGATGTTCCTTACGTTAGGCTGAAAGCTACTCGTCGATCCAGATGCTGCTAACCAGCCAACGCGGAATACTTGGATGGCACGATCGTCAGCTGGCGTCACGCGTTGATCCAGATGACGGAACATTATGGGGACCACGATGCTACACCTTCCGTACACACTCTCTGATTTATATTTATATCTCCTCCAGGAGTCGAGCGATATTTTAGAACGATCACAATTAAAGCACATGATTGACGTGATACGAAATCACCTCCCGAAAGCACTCTTTCATTTATATCTCCTCCAGGAGTTGGGTCAGAATTTGAGTAAAACTATTTGCACTAGAACAACACCGCTTGAACAAACACTGAAATTTTGAAGATCCTAAATCGAAGTTGCGGAGATCATCCATGTTCTGACTGGTCCATACTACGTAATCATGATCCCGTAATCCTCTGCTCCGGTGAATCTAAATAAACTCCTGTGGACCTCTAAACCCGTAAATCAGTGCAGGTTGGCGCAAGTAGCAATCGCCGTGGATCTTAGCATTCGAGGATGTCGAATCTGAACCTGAAGAAATTTACTTATCGTCTTCTTGTAGATACCCAATGTCTCGATGCGTTGTCTATCTTCGCGGATACAAAACTAATTATTTAATTGTTTAGATCTAGAGCTAAGAATATCCTCTTGTTCTCTTCTTGCAGATTTCCAATGTCACGATGCGTTGTCTATCTTCGCGAACACGAAACTAATTATTCAATTATTCGGATCTAAACTCAAGTATATACTCTTGCCGTCTTCTTGTAGATTTCCAATGTCTCGATGCGTTGTCTATCTTCGCGGATACGAAACTAATTAATTAATTATTCGGATCTGAACCTGAGAATATTCTATTGTCGTCTTCTTGCATATTTTCAGTGCTGGTATCTTGATACGTTGTCTATCTTCGCGGATACAAAACTAATTATTTGATTATTCGGATCTACACCTGAGAATATCCTCTTGTTGTCTTCTTGTTAATTTCCAATGTCCTGATGCGTGGCTATTTTCGGGGATACAAAACGCATGAATTAATCATTCGGATCTAAAACTGAAATATTCTGTTGTGGTATTCTTGTAGATTCCCAATATTGCTCTTGTGATGCGCGGTCTATCTTCGCGGATACAAAACCAATTGATTAATTATTCGGATCTAAACCTAAGAATATCCTCTTGTCGTCTTCTTGTAGATTTCCAATGTCTCGATGCGTCGTCTATTTTCGCGGATACAAAACTAATTATTTTTTTATTCGGATCTAAAGCTAAAAATATTCTTTTGTCGTCTTTTTGTGGATTCCCAATATTGCTCTTGTGATGCGCTGTCTATCTTCGCGGATACAAAACCAATTGATTAATTATTCGGATCTGAACCTAAGAATATCCTCTTGTCGTCTTCTTGTAGATTTCCAATGTCTCGATGCGTTGTCTATCTTCGCGGATACAAAACTAATTAATTAATTATTCGGATCTATACCTAAGAATATTCTCTTGTCGGCTTCTTGTAGATTTTCAATGTCTCGATGCGTTGTCTATCTTCGCGGATACAAAACTAATTATTCAATTATTCGGATTTAAACCTGAGAATATTCTCCTGTCGTCTTCTTGTGGATTTCCAATGTCTCGATGCGTTGTCTATCTTCGCGGATACAAAACTAATTATTTGATTATTCGAAACTAAACCTAAGAATATTCTGTTGTCGTCTTCTTGTAGATTTCCAATGCAGGTATCTTGACGCATTGTCTATCTTTTGGGATACAAACCTTACTAATTAATTATTCGGATCTGAACCTATGAATATTCTCTCGTCGTCTCCTGGTGGCTCTCCAGACTTGCTTGTTACGACGATCCGCCCCTTTGGCATTCGGAGATTTCAGCTTCTGTAGATCAATCCTCAAGCCCGATGTTCCTTACGTGAGGCTGAAAGCTACTCGTCGATCCAGATGCTGCTAACCAGCCAACGCGGAATACCTGGATGGCACGATCGTCAGCTGGCGTCACGCGTTGATCCAGATGACGGAACATGATGGGGACCACGATGCTACACCTTCCGTACGCACCATCTCATTTATATTTATATCTCCTCCAGGAGTCGGGCGATATTTTAGAACGATCACAATTAAAGCACATGATTTACGTGATACGAGATCACCTCCCACAAGCACTCTTTCATTTATATCTCCTCCAGGAGTTGGGTGAAAATTTAAGTGAAACCATTTGCACTAGAACAACACCGCTTGAACAAACACTGAAATTTTGAAGATCCTAGATCGAAGTTGCAAAGATCATCCATGTTCCGACTGGTCCATGCCTACGTCATCATGATCCCGTAATCCTCTGCTCCGGTGAATCTAAATAAACTCCTGTGAACCTTCAAACCCGTGAATCAGTGCAGGTTTCCGGAAATAGCGATCGCCGTGGATCCCCGCCTTTGAGGATGTCTGCGTCTGTAAAAACATCAGAGAAGCAGCAACACAAATATCATAAAAAGATAAATATATATATCAAACCAGACTTGCTTTTTACGACGATCCGCCTCTTTGGCATAGGGAGATTTCAGCTTCTGCAGATCAATCCTCAAGTCCGATGTTTCTCACGTGAGGTTGAAAGCTACTCGTCGATCCGGATGCTGCTAACCAGCCAATGCGGAATACTTGGATGGCACGATCGTCAGCTGGCGTCACGCGTTGATCCAGATGACGGAACATGATGGGGACCACGATGCTACACCTTCCGTACGCACCATCTGATTTATATTTATATCTCCTCCAGGAGTCGGGCGATATTTTAGAACGATCACAATTAAAGCACATGATTTACGTGATACGAGATCACCTCCCACAAGCACTCTTTCATTTATATCTCCTCCAGGAGTTGGGTGAAAATTTAAGTGAAACCATTTGCACTAGAACAACACCGCTTGAACAAACACTGAAATTTTGAAGATCCTAGATCGAAGTTGCAGAGATCATCCATGTTCCGACTGGTCCATGCCTACGTCATCATGATCCCGTAATCCTCTGCTCCGGTGAATCTAAATAAACTCCTGTGAACCTTCAAACCCGTGAATCAGTGCAGGTTTCCGGAAATAGCGATCGCCGTGGATCCCCGCCTTTGAGGATGTCTGCGTCTGTAAAAACATCAGAGAAGCAGCAACACAAATATCATAAAAAGATAAATATATATATCAAACCAGACTTGCTTTTTACGACGATCCGCCTCTTTGGCATAGGGAGATTTCAGCTTCTGCAGATCAATCCTCAAGTCCGATGTTTCTCACGTGAGGTTGAAAGCTACTCGTCGATCCGGATGCTGCTAACCAGCCAATGCGGAATACTTGGATGGCACGATCGTCAGCTGGCGTCACGCGTTGATCCAGATGACGGAACATGATGGGGACCACGATGCTACACCTTCCGTACGCACCATCTCATTTATATTTATATCTCCTCCAGGAGTCGGGCGATATTTTAGAACGATCACAATTAAAGCACATGATTTACGTGATACGAGATCACCTCCCACAAGCACTCTTTCATTTATATCTCCTCCAGGAGTTGGGTGAAAATTTAAGTGAAACCATTTGCACTAGAACAACACCGCTTGAACAAACACTGAAATTTTGAAGATCCTAGATCGAAGTTGCAAAGATCATCCATGTTCCGACTGGTCCATGCCTACGTCATCATGATCCCGTAATCCTCTGCTCCGGTGAATCTAAATAAACTCCTGTGAACCTTTAAACCCGTGAATCAGTGCAGGTTTCCGGAAATAGCGATCGCCGTGGCTCTTAGCATTCAAGGATGTCGAATCTGCACCTGAAGATATTTCCATAGCGTCTTCTGGTAAATTTCCAATGTCTTGGTGCGGTGTCTATCTTCGCGGATACAAAACTAATTGATCAATTATTCGGATCTAAACCTAAGAATATTTTCTTGTCGTCTTCTTGTAGATTTCCAATGTCTCGATGCGTTGTATATCTTCGCGGACACAAAACTAATTGATTAATTATTCGGATCTATACCTAAGAATATTCTCTTGTCGTCTTCTTGTAGAATTCGAATGTCTTGATGCGTTGTCTATTTTCGCGGATACAAAACTAATTTATTAATTATTCGGATCTAAATCTAAAAAATACGCCATCGTCGTCTTCTTGTAGATTTCCAATGTCTTGATGCGTTGTCTATCTTCGCGGATACGGAACTAATTTATTAATTATTCGGATCTAAATCTAAAAAATACGCCATCGTCGTCTTCTTGTAGATTTCCAATGTCTTGATGCGTTGTCTATCTTCGCGGATACAAAACTAATTAATTAATTATTCGGATCTAAACCTAAGAATATTTTCTTGTCGTCTTCTGGTAGATTTCCAATGTCTTGGTGCGTTGTCTATCTTCGCGGATACAAAACTAATTAATTAATTATTCGGATCTATACCTAAGAATATTCTCTTGTCGTCTTCTTGTAGAATTCGAATGTCTTGATGCGTTGTCTATTTTCGCGGATACAAAACTAATTTATTAATTATTCGGATCTAAATCTAAAAAATACGCCATCGTCGTCTTCTTGTAGATTTCCAATGTCTTGATGCGTTGTCTATCTTCGCGGATACGGAACTAATTTATTAATTATTCGGATCTAAATCTAAAAAATACGCCATCGTCGTCTTCTTGTAGATTTCCAATGTCTTGATGCGTTGTCTATCTTCGCGGATACGGAACTAATTTATTAATTATTCGGATCTAAATCTAAAAAATACGCCATCGTCGTCTTCTTGTAGATTTACAATAATTCGATGCGTTGTCTATCTTTGCGGATACAATACTAATTAATTAATTATTCGGATCTATACCTAAGAATATTCTCCTGTCGTCTTCTTGTAGATTTCCAATGTCTCGATGCGTTGTCTATCTTCGCGGATACAAAACTAATTAATTAATTATTCGGATCTATACCTAAGAATATTCTCCTGTCGTCTTCTTGTAGATTTCCAATGTCTCGATGCGTTGTCTATCTTCGCGGATACAAAACTAATTAATTAATTAATCGGATCTATACCTAAGAATATCCTGTTGTCGTCTTCTTGTAGATTTCTGATGCTGGTATCTTGATGCGTTGTCTATTTTCGGGGATACAAAACTTATCAATTAATTATTTATATCTAAATCTAGAAAATACTCTATTGTCGTCTTCTTGTAGAATTTCAATGCCTTGGTGCGTTCTGTATCTTCGCGGATACAAAACTAATTAATTAATTATTCGGATCTATACCTAAGAATATTCTCTTGTCGTCTTCTTGTGGATTTCCAATGCCTTGGTGCGTTGTCTATCTTCGCGGATACAAAACTTATTAATTAATTATTCGGGTCAATACCTGAAAATATTCTCTTGTCGTCTTCTTGTAGATTTCCAATGTCTCGATGCGTTGTCTATCTTCGCGGATACAAAACTAATTATTTAATTATTCGGATCTAAACCTGAGAATATTCTACTGTCGTCTTCTTGTAGATTTCCAATGTCTCGATGCGTTGTCTATCTTCGCGGATACAAAACTAATTAATTAATTAATCGGATCTATACCTGAGAATATTCTCTTGTCGTCTTCTTGTAGATTTCTGATGCTAGTATCTTGATGCGTTGTCTATTTTCGGGGATACAAAACTTATCAATTAATTATTTGGATCTAAATCTAGAAAATACTCTATTGTCGTCTTCTTGTAGAATTCTAATGCCTTGGTGCGTTGTGTATCTTCACGGATACAAAACTAATTAATTAATTATTCGGATCTAAATCTAGAAAATATTCTCTTGTCGTCTTCTTGTAGATTTCTAATGCTGGTATCTTGATGCGTTGTCTATTTTCGGGGATACAAAACTTATCAATTAATTATTTGGATCTAAATCTAGAAAATACTCTATCGTCGTCTTCTTGTAGGATTCCAATGCTGGTATCTGGATGCGTTGTCTATCTTCGCGGATACAAAACTAATTAATTAATTATTCGGATCTATACCTAAGAATATTCTCTTGTCGTCTTCTTGTAGATTTTCAATGTCTCGATGCGTTGTCTATCTTCGCGGATACAAAACTAATTAATTAATTATTCGGATCTATACCTAAGAATATTCTCTTGTCGTCTTCTTGTAGATTTCTGATGCTGGTATCTTGATGCGTTGTCTATTTTCGGGAATACAAAACTTATCAATTAATTATTTGGATCTAAATCTAGAAAATACTCTATTGTCGTCTTCTTGTAGGATTCCAATGCTGGTATCTGGATGTGTTGTCTATCTTCGCGGATACAAAACTAATTAATTAATTATTCGGATCTATACCTAAGAATATTCTCTTGTCGTCTTCTTGTAGATTTTCAATGTTTCGATGCGTTGTCTATCTTCGCGGATACAAAACTAATTATTCAATTATTCGGATTTAAACCTGAGAATATTCTCCTGTCGTCTTCTTGTGGATTTCCAATGTCTCGATGCGTTGTCTATCTTCGCGGATACAAAACTAATTAATTAATTAATCGGATCTATACCCAAGAATATTCTCTTGTCGTCTTCTTGTAGATTTCTGGTGCTGGTATCTTGATGCGTTGTCTATTTTCGGGGATACAAAACTTATCAATTAATTATTTGGATCTAAATCTAGAAAATACTCTATTGTCGTCTTCTTGTAGGATTCCAATGCTGGTATCTGGATGTGTTGTCTATCTTCGCGGATACAAAACTAATTAATTTATTATTCGGATCTATACCTAAGAATATTCTGTTGTCGTCTTCTTGTAGATTTTCGATGTTTCGATGCGTTGTCTATCTTCGCGGATACAAAACTAATTATTCAATTATTCGGATTTAAACCTGAGAATATTCTCCTGTCGTCTTCTTGTGGATTTCCAATGTCTCGATGCGTTGTCTATCTTCGCGGATACAAAACTAATTAATTAATTAATCGGATCTATACCCAAGAATATTCTCTTGTCGTCTTCTTGTAGATTTCTGATGCTGGTATCTTGATGCGTTGTCTATTTTCGGGGATACAAAACTTATCAATTAATTATTTGGATCTAAATCTAGAAAATACTCTATTGTCGTCTTCTTGTAGGATTCCAATGCTGGTATCTGGATGCGTTGTCTATCTTCGCGGATACAAAACTAATTAATTGATTAATCGGATCTATACCTAAGAATATTCTCTTGTCGTCTTCTTGTAGATTTCTGATGCTGGTATCTTGATGCGTTGTCTATTTTCGGGGATACAAAACTTATCAATTAATTATTTGGATCTAAATCTAGAAAATACTCCATTGTCGTCTTCTCGTAGAATTCCAATGCCTTGGTGCGTTGTGTATCTTCGCGGATACAAAACTAATTAATTAATTATTCGGATCTATACCTAAGAATATTTTCTTGTCGTCTTCTTGTAGATTTCCAATGTCTCGATGCGTTGTATATCTTCGCGGACACAAAACTAATTGATTAATTATTCGGATCTAAACCTAAGAATATTCTCTTGTCGTCTTCTTGTGGATTTCCAATGTCTTGGTGCGTTGTCTATCTTCGCGGATACAAAACTAATTAATTAATTATTCGGATCTATACCTAAGAATATTCTCTTGTCGTCTTCTTGTAGAATTCGAATGTCTTGATGCGTTGTATATCTTCGCGGATACAAAACTAATTAATTAATTATACGGATTCAGAGCTAAGAATACTCTCTCGTCGTCTTCTTGTAGATTTACAATAATTTGATGCGTTGTCTATCTTCGCGGATACAAAACTAATTCATCAATTATTCGGATCTAAAGCTAAGAATATCCTCTTGTTGTCTTCTTGCAGATTCCCAATGCTGGTATCTTGATGCGTTGTCTATTTTCGGGGATACAAAACTTATCAATTAATTATTTGGATCTAAATCTAAAAAATACGCCATCGTCGTCTTCTTGTAGATTTCCAATGTCTTGATGCGTTGTCTATCTTCGCGGATACGGAACTAATTATTCAATTATTCGGATCTTAAGCTAAGAATATTCTCTTGTCGTCTTCTTGTAGAATTCGAATGTCTTGATGCGTTGTCTATTTTCGCGGATACAAAACTAATTTATTAATTATTCGGATCTAAATCTAAAAAATACGCCATCGTCGTCTTCTTGTAGATTTCCAATGTCTTGATGCGTTGTCTATCTTCGCGGATACGGAACTAATTTATTAATTATTCGGATCTAAATCTAAAAAATACGCCATCGTCGTCTTCTTGTAGATTTCCAATGTCTTGATGCGTTGTCTATCTTCGCGGATACGGAACTAATTTATTAATTATTCGGATCTAAATCTAAAAAATACGCCATCGTCGTCTTCTTGTAGATTTACAATAATTCGATGCGTTGTCTATCTTTGCGGATACAATACTAATTAATTAATTATTCGGATCTATACCTAAGAATATTCTCCTGTCGTCTTCTTGTAGATTTCCAATGTCTCGATGCGTTGTCTATCTTCGCGGATACAAAACTAATTAATTAATTATTCGGATCTATACCTAAGAATATTCTCCTGTCGTCTTCTTGTAGATTTCTGATGCTGGTATCTTGATGCGTTGTCTATTTTCGGGGATACAAAACTTATCAATTAATTATTTGGATCTAAATCTAGAAAATACTCTATTGTCGTCTTCTTGTAGGATTCCAATGCTGGTATCTGGATGCGTTGTCTATCTTCGCGGATACAAAACTAATTAATTAATTAATCGGATCTATACCTAAGAATATTCTCTTGTCGTCTTCTTGTAGATTTCTGATGCTGGTATCTTGATGCGTTGTCTATTTTCGGGGATACAAAACTTATCAATTAATTATTTATATCTAAATCTAGAAAATACTCTATTGTCGTCTTCTTGTAGGATTCCAATGCTGGTATCTGGATGCGTTGTCTATCTTCGCGGATACAAAACTAATTAATTAATTAATCGGATCTATACCTAAGAATATTCTCTTGTCGTCTTCTTGTAGATTTCTGATGCTGGTATCTTGATGCGTTGTCTATTTTCGGGGATACAAAACTTATCAATTAATTATTTATATCTAAATCTAGAAAATACTCCATTGTCGTCTTCTCGTAGAATTCCAATGCCTTGGTGCGTTGTGTATCTTCGCGGATACAAAACTAATTAAATAATTATTCGGATCTATACCTAAGAATATTCTCTTGTCGTCTTCTTGTAGATTTTCAATGTCTTGATGCGTTGTCTATTTTCGCGGATACAAAACTAATTGATTAATTATTCGGATCTAAACCTAAGAATATTCTCTTGTCGTCTTCTTGTGGATTTCCAATGTCTTGGTGCGTTGTCTATCTTCGCGGATACAAAACTAATTATTTGATTATTCGAAACTAAACCTAAGAATATTCTCTTGTCGTCTTCTTGTAGATTTCCAATGCAGGTATCTTGACGCATTGTCTATCTTTTGGGATACAAACCTTACTAATTAATTATTCGGATCTGAACCTATGAATATTCTCTCGTCGTCTCCTGGTGGCTCCCCAGACTTGCTTGTTACGACGATCCGCCCCTTTGGCATTCGGAGATTTCAGCTTCTGTAGATCAATCCTCAAGCCCGATGTTCCTTACGTGAGGCTGAAAGCTACTCGTCGATCCAGATGCTGCTAACCAGCCAACGCGGAATACCTGGATGGCACGATCGTCAGCTGGCGTCACGCGTTGATCCAGATGACGGAACATGATGGGGACCACGATGCTACACCTTCCGTACGCACCATCTCATTTATATTTATATCTCCTCCAGGAGTCGGGCGATATTTTAGAACGATCACAATTAAAGCACATGATTTACGTGATACGAGATCACCTCCCACAAGCACTCTTTCATTTATATCTCCTCCAGGAGTTGGGTGAAAATTTAAGTGAAACCATTTGCACTAGAACAACACCGCTTGAACAAACACTAAAATTTTGAAGATCCTAGATCGAAGTTGCAGAGATCATCCATGTTCCGACTGGTCCATGCCTACGTCATCATGATCCCGTAATCCTCTGCTCCGGTGAATCTAAATAAACTCCTGTGAACCTTCAAACCCGTGAATCAGTGCAGGTTTCCGGAAATAGCGATCGCCGTGGATCCCCGCCTTTGAGGATGTCTGCGTCTGTAAAAACATCAGAGAAGCAGCAACACAAATATCATAAAAAGATAAATATATATATCAAACCAGACTTGCTTTTTACGACGATCCGCCTCTTTGGCATAGGGAGATTTCAACTTCTGCAGATCAATCCTCAAGTCCGATGTTTCTCACGTGAGGTTGAAAGCTACTCGTCGATCCGGATGCTGCTAACCAGCCAATACGGAATACTTGGATGGCACGATCGTCAGCTGGCGTCACGCGTTGATCCAGATGACGGAACATGATGGGGACCACGATGCTACACCTTCCGTACGCACCATCTCATTTATATTTATATCTCCTCCAGGAGTCGGGCGATATTTTAGAACGATCACAATTAAAGCACATGATTTACGTGATACGAGATCACCTCCCACAAGCACTCTTTCATTTATATCTCCTCCAGGAGTTGGGTGAAAATTTAAGTGAAACCATTTGCACTAGAACAACACCGCTTGAACAAACACTGAAATTTTGAAGATCCTAGATCGAAGTTGCAGAGATCATCCATGTTCCGACTGGTCCATGCCTACGTCATCATGATCCCGTAATCCTCTGCTCCGGTGAATCTAAATAAACTCCTGTGAACCTTCAAACCCGTGAATCAGTGCAGGTTTCCGGAAATAGCGATCGCCGTGGATCCCCGCCTTTGAGGATGTCTGCGTCTGTAAAAACATCAGAGAAGCAGCAACACAAATATCATAAAAAGATAAATATATATATCAAACCAGACTTGCTTTTTACGACGATCCGCCTCTTTAACATAGGGAGATTTCAGCTTCTGCAGATCAATCCTCAAGTCCGATGTTTCTCACGTGAGGTTGAAAGCTACTCGTCGATCCGGATGCTGCTAACCAGCCAATGCGGAATACTTGGATGGCACGATCGTCAGCTGGCGTCACGCGTTGATCCAGATGACGGAACATGATGGGGACCACGATGCTACACCTTCCGTACGCACCATCTCATTTATATTTATATCTTCTCCAGGAGTCGGGCGATATTTTAGAACGATCACAATTGAAGCACATGATTTACGTGATACGAGATCACCTCCCACAAGCACTCTTTCATTTATATCTCCTCCAGGAGTTGGGTGAAAATTTAAGTGAAACCATTTGCACTAGAACAACACCGCTTGAACAAACACTGAAATTTTGAAGATCCTAGATCGAAGTTGCAGAGATCATCCATGTTCCGACTGGTCCATGCCTACGTCATCATGATCCCGTAATCCTCTGCTCCGGTGAATCTAAATAAACTCCTGTGAACCTTTAAACCCGTGAATCAGTGCAGGTTTCCGGAAATAGCGATCGCCGTGGCTCTTAGCATTCAAGGATGTCGAATCTGCACCTGAAGATATTTCCATAGCGTCTTCTGGTAAATTTCCAATGTCTTGGTGCGGTGTATATCTTCGCGGATACAAAACTAATTAATTAATTATGCGGATCTAAATCTAGAAAATACTCTATTGTCGTCTTCTTGTAGATTTCCAATGTCTCGATGCGTTGTATATCTTCGCGGATACAAAACTAATTAATTAATTATGCGGATCTAAATCTAGAAAATACTCTATTGTCGTCTTCTTGTAGATTTCCAATGTCTCGATGCGTTGTATATCTTCGCGGATACAAAACTAATTAATTAATTATGCGGATCTAAATCTAGAAAATACTCTATTGTCGTCTTCTTGTAGATTTACAATAATTTGATGCGTTCTCTATCTTCGCGGATACAAAACTAATTCATCAATTATTCGGATCTAAAGCTAAGAATATCCTCTTGTTGTCTTCTTGCAGATTTCCAATGTCTTGGTGCGTTGTCTATCTTCGCGGATACAAAACTAATTCATTAATTATTCGGATCTAAACCTAAGAATATTTTCTTGTCGTCTTCTTGTAGATTTCCAATGTCTCGATGCGTTGTCTATCTTCGCGGATACAAAACTAATTAATTAATTATTCGGATCTAAACCTAAGAATATTCTCTTGTTGTATTTTTGTAGATTCCCAATATTGTTCTTGTAATGCGCTGTCTATCTTCGCGGATACAAAACTAATTAATTAATTATTCAAATCCAAACCTAAGAATATCCTCTTGTCGTCTTCTTGTAGATTTCTAATGCTGGTATCTTGATGCGTTGTCTATTTTCGGGAATACAAAACTTATCAATTAATTATTTGGATCTAAATCTAGAAAATACTCTATTGTCGTCTTCTTGTAGATTTCCAATGGTTCGATGCGTTGTCTATCTTCGCGGATACAATACTAATTATTCAATTATTCGGATCTGAACCTAAGAATATCCTCTTGTCGTCTTCTTGTAGAATTCCATTGTCTTGGTGCGTTGTATATCTTCGCGGATACGAAACTAATTTATTAATTATGCGGATCTAAATCTAGAAAATACTCTATTGTCGTCTTCTTGTAGATTTCTAATGTCTCGATGCGTTGTATATCTTCGCGGATACAAAACTAATTAATTAATTATACGGATTCAGAGCTAAGAATACTCTCTCGTCGTCTTCTTGTAGATTTACAATAATTTGATGCGTTGTCTATCTTCGCGGATACAAAACTAATTCATCAATTATTCGGATCTAAAGCTAAGAATATCCTCTTGTTGTCTTCTTGCAGATTCCCAATGCTGGTATCTTGATGCGTTGTCTATTTTCGGGGATACAAAACTTATCAATTAATTATTTGGATCTAAATCTAAAAAATACGCCATCGTCGTCTTCTTGTAGATTTCCAATGTCTTGATGCGTTGTCTATCTTCGCGGATACGGAACTAATTATTCAATTATTCGGATCTTAAGCTAAGAATATTCTCTTGTCGTCTTCTTGTAGAATTCGAATGTCTTGATGCGTTGTCTATTTTCGCGGATACAAAACTAATTTATTAATTATTCGGATCTAAATCTAAAAAATACGCCATCGTCGTCTTCTTGTAGATTTCCAATGTCTTGATGCGTTGTCTATCTTCGCGGATACAAAACTAATTTATTAATTATTCGGATCTAAATCTAAAAAATACGCCATCGTCGTCTTCTTGTAGATTTCCAATGTCTTGATGCGTTGTCTATCTTCGCGGATACGGAACTAATTTATTAATTATTCGGATCTAAATCTAAAAAATACGCCATCGTCGTCTTCTTGTAGATTTACAATAATTCGATGCGTTGTCTATCTTTGCGGATACAATACTAATTAATTAATTATTCGGATCTATACCTAAGAATATTCTTCTGTCGTCTTCTTGTAGATTTCCAATGTCTCGATGCGTTGTCTATCTTCGCGGATACAAAACTAATTAATTAATTATTCGGATCTATACCTAAGAATATTCTCTTGTCGTCTTCTTGTAGATTTTCAATGTCTCGATGCGTTGTCTATCTTCGCGGATACAAAACTAATTAATTAATTAATCGGATCTATACCTAAGAATATTCTCTTGTCGTCTTCTTGTAGATTTCTGATGCTAGTATCTTGATGCGTTGTCTATTTTCGGGGATACAAACCTTATCAATTAATTATTTGGATCTAAATCTAGAAAATACTCTATTGTCGTCTTCTTGTAGGATTCCAATGCTGGTATCTGGATGCGTTGTCTATCTTCGCGGATACAAAACTAATTAATTAATTATTCGGATCTATACCTAAGAATATTCTCCTGTCATCTTCTTGTAGATTTCCAATGTCTCGATGCGTTGTCTATCTTCGCGGATACAAAACTAATTAATTAATTATTCGGATCTATACCTAAGAATATTCTCCTGTCGTCTTCTTGTAGATTTCCAATGTCT
This sequence comes from Athalia cordata, assembly GCA_963932425.1. NCBI lineage: Eukaryota > Metazoa > Arthropoda > Insecta > Hymenoptera > Athaliidae > Athalia > Athalia cordata. Next base: position 9,252,297 of record OZ010627.1, read on the forward strand.
CGATGCGTTGTCTATCTTCGCGGATACAAAACTAATTAATTAATTAATCGGATCTATACCTAAGAATATCCTGTTGTCGTCTTCTTGTAGATTTCTGATGCTGGTATCTTGATGCGTTGTCTATTTTCGGGGATACAAAACTTATCAATTAATTATTTATATCTAAATCTAGAAAATACTCTATTGTCGTCTTCTTGTAGAATTCCAATGCCTTGGTGCGTTGTGTATCTTCGCGGATACAAAACTAATTAATTAATTATTCGGATCTATACTTAAGAATATTCTCTTGTCGTCTTCTTGTAGATTTTTAATATCTCGATGCGTTGTCTATCTTCGCGGATACAAAACTAATTATTTAATTATTCGGATCTAAACCTAAAAATATTCTCCTGTCGTCTTCTTGTAGATTTCCAATGTCTCGATGCGTTGTCTATCTTCGCGGATACAAAACTAATTATTTAATTAATCGGATCTATACCTAAGAATATTCTATTGTCGTCTTCTTGTAGATTTCTGATGCTGGTATCTTGATGCGTTGTCTATTTTCGGGGATACAAAACTTATCAATTAATTATTTGGATCTAAATCTAGAAAATACTCTATTGTCGTCTTCTTGTGGATTTCCAATGCCTTGGTGCGTTGTGTATCTTCGCGGATACAAAACTAATTAATTAATTATTCGGGTCAATACCTAAAAATATTCTCTTGTCGTCTTCTTGTAGATTTCCAATGTCTCGATGCGTTGTCTATCTTCGCGGATACAAAACTAATTATCTAATTATTCGGATCTAAACCTGAGAATATTCTACTGTCGTCTTCTTGTAGATTTCCAATGTCTCGATGCGTTGTCTATCTTCGCGGATACAAAACTAATTAATTAATTAATCGGATCTATACCTAAGAATATTCTCTTGTCGTCTTCTTGTAGATTTCTGATGCTAGTATCTTGATGCGTTGTCTATTTTCGGGGATACAAAACTTATCAATTAATTATTTAGATCTAAATCTAGAAAATACTCTATTGTCGTCTTCTTGTAGAATTCTAATGCCTTGGTGCGTTGTGTATCTTCACGGATACAAAACTAATTAATTAATTATTCGGATCTAAATCTAGAAAATATTCTCTTGTCGTCTTCTTGTAGATTTCTAATGCTGGTATCTTGATGCGTTGTCTATTTTCGGGGATACAAAACTTATCAATTAATTATTTGGATCTAAATCTAGAAAATACTCTATCGTCGTCTTCTTGTAGGATTCCAATGCTGGTATCTGGATGCGTTGTCTATCTTCGCGGATACAAAACTAATTAATTAATTATTCGGATCTATACCTAAGAATATTCTCTTGTCGTCTTCTTGTAGATTTTCAATGTCTCGATGCGTTGTCTATCTTCGCGGATACAAAACTAATTAATTAATTAATCGGATCTATACCTAAGAATATTCTCTTGTCGTCTTCTTGTAGATTTCTGATGCTAGTATCTTGATGCGTTGTCTATTTTCGGGGATACAAACCTTATCAATTAATTATTTGGATCTAAATCTAGAAAATACTCTATTGTCGTCTTCTTGTAGGATTCCAATGCTGGTATCTGGATGCGTTGTCTATCTTCGCGGATACAAAACTAATTAATTAATTATTCGGATCTATACCTAAGAATATTCTCCTGTCGTCTTCTTGTAGATTTCCAATGTCTCGATGCGTTGTCTATCTTCGCGGATACAAAACTAATTAATTAATTATTCGGATCTATACCTAAGAATATTCTCCTGTCGTCTTCTTGTAGATTTCCAATGTCTCGATGCGTTGTCTATCTTCGCGGATACAAAACTAATTAATTAATTAATCGGATCTATACCTAAGAATATCCTGTTGTCGTCTTCTTGTAGATTTCTGATGCTGGTATCTTGATGCGTTGTCTATTTTCGGGGATACAAAACTTATCAATTAATTATTTATATCTAAATCTAGAAAATACTCTATTGTCGTCTTCTTGTAGAATTCCAATGCCTTGGTGCGTTGTGTATCTTCGCGGATACAAAACTAATTAATTAATTATTCGGATCTATACTTAAGAATATTCTCTTGTCGTCTTCTTGTAGATTTTTAATATCTCGATGCGTTGTCTATCTTCGCGGATACAAAACTAATTATTTAATTATTCGGATCTAAACCTAAAAATATTCTCCTGTCGTCTTCTTGTAGATTTCCAATGTCTCGATGCGTTGTCTATCTTCGCGGATACAAAACTAATTATTTAATTAATCGGATCTATACCTAAGAATATTCTATTGTCGTCTTCTTGTAGATTTCTGATGCTGGTATCTTGATGCGTTGTCTATTTTCGGGGATACAAAACTTATCAATTAATTATTTGGATCTAAATCTAGAAAATACTCTATTGTCGTCTTCTTGTGGATTTCCAATGCCTTGGTGCGTTGTGTATCTTCGCGGATACAAAACTAATTAATTAATTATTCGGGTCAATACCTAAAAATATTCTCTTGTCGTCTTCTTGTAGATTTCCAATGTCTCGATGCGTTGTCTATCTTCGCGGATACAAAACTAATTATTTAATTATTCGGATCTAAACCTGAGAATATTCTACTGTCGTCTTCTTGTAGATTTCCAATGTCTCGATGCGTTGTCTATCTTCGCGGATACAAAACTAATTAATTAATTAATCGGATCTATACCTAAGAATATTCTCTTGTCGTCTTCTTGTAGATTTCTGATGCTAGTATCTTGATGCGTTGTCTATTTTCGGGGATACAAAACTTATCAATTAATTATTTGGATCTAAATCTAGAAAATACTCTATCGTCGTCTTCTTGTAGGATTCCAATGCTGGTATCTGGATGCGTTGTCTATCTTCGCGGATACAAAACTAATTAATTAATTATTCGGATCTATACCTAAGAATATTCTCTTGTCGTCTTCTTGTAGATTTTCAATGTCTCGATGCGTTGTCTATCTTCGCGGATACAAAACTAATTAATTAATTATTCGGATCTATACCTAAGAATATTCTCCTGTCGTCTTCTTGTAGATTTCCAATGTCTCGATGCGTTGTCTATCTTCGCGGATACAAAACTAATTAATTAATTAATCGGATCTATACCTAAGAATATTCTCTTGTCGTCTTCTTGTAGATTTTTAATATCTCGATGCGTTGTCTATCTTCGCGGATACAAAACTAATTATTTAATTAATCGGATCTATACCTAAGAATATTCTCTTGTCGTCTTCTTGTAGATTTCTGATGCTGGTATCTTGATGCGTTGTCTATTTTCGGGAATACAAAACTTATCAATTAATTATTTGGATCTAAATCTAGAAAATACTCTATTGTCGTCTTCTTGTAGGATTCCAATGCTGGTATCTGGATGTGTTGTCTATCTTCGCGGATACAAAACTAATTAATTAATTATTCGGATCTATACCTAAGAATATTCTGTTGTCGTCTTCTTGTAGATTTTCGATGTTTCGATGCGTTGTCTATCTTCGCGGATACAAAACTAATTATTCAATTATTCGGATTTAAACCTGAGAATATTCTCCTGTCGTCTTCTTGTGGATTTCCAATGTCTCGATGCGTTGTCTATCTTCGCGGATACAAAACTAATTAATTAATTAATCGGATCTATACCCAAGAATATTCTCTTGTCGTCTTCTTGTAGATTTCTGATGCTGGTATCTTGATGCGTTGTCTATTTTCGGGGATACAAAACTTATCAATTAATTATTTGGATCGAAATCTAGAAAATACTCTATTGTCGTCTTCTTGTAGGATTCCAATGCTGGTATCTGGATGCGTTGTCTATCTTCGCGGATACAAAACTAATTAATTAATTAATCGGATCTATACCTAAGAATATTCTCTTGTCGTCTTCTTGTAGATTTCTGATGCTGGTATCTTGATGCGTTGTCTATTTTCGGGGATACAAAACTTATCAATTAATTATTTGGATCCAAATCTAGAAAATACTCCATTGTCGTCTTCTCGTAGAATTCCAATGCCTTGGTGCGTTGTGTATCTTCGCGGATACAAAACTAATTAATTAATTATTCGGATCTATACCTAAGAATATTCTCTTGTCGTCTTCTTGTGGATTTCCAATGTCTCGATGCGTTGTCTATCTTCGCGGATACAAAACTAATTATTTAATTATTCGGATCAAAACCTAAGAATATCCTCTTGTTGTCTTCTTGCAGATTCCCAATGCTGGTATCTTGATGCGTTGTCTATTTTCGGGGATACAAAACTTATCAATTAATCATTTGGATCTAAATCTAGAAAATACGCCATCGTCGTCTTCTTGTAGATTTCCAATGTCTTGATACGTCGTCCATTTTCGCGGATACTAAACTAATTCATTAATTATTCGGATCTAAAGCTAAGAATATTCTCTCGTCGTCTTCTTGTAGATTTACAATAATTTGATGCGTTGTCTATCTTCGCGGATACAAAACTAATTAATTAATTATACGGATTTAGAGCTAAGAATACTCTCTCGTCGTCTTCTTGTAGATTTACAATAATTTGATGCGTTGTCTATCTTCGCGGATACAAAACTAACTCATTAATTATTCGGATCTAAAGCTAAGAATATTTTCTCGTCGTCTTCTTGTAGATTTACAATAATTCGATGCGTTGTCTATCTTCGCAGATACAAAACTAATTATTTAATTATTCGGATCAAAACCTAAGAATATCCTCTTGTTGTCTTCTTGCAGATTCCCAATGCTGGTATCTTGATGCGTTGTCTATTTTCGGGGATACAAAACTTATCAATTAATCATTTGGATCTAAATCTAGAAAATACGCCATCGTCGTCTTCTTGTAGATTTCCAATGTCTTGATGCGTCGTCTATTTTCGCGGATACAAAACTAATTATTTAATTATTCGGATCTAAACCTAAGAATATCCTCTTGTCGTGTCCTTGTAGATTTACAATGTTTTGATGCGTTGTCTATCTTCGCAGATACAAAACTAATTTATTAATTATTCGAATCTAAAGCTAAGAATATCCTCTTGTCGTATTCTTGTAGATTTACAATAATTCGATGCGTTGTCTATCTTCGCGGATACAAAACTAATTATCTAATTATTCGGATCTAAAGCTAAGAATATTCTTCTGTCGTCTTCTTGTAGATTTCGAATGTCTTGATGCGTCGTCTATTTTCGCGGATACAAAACTAATTATTTAATTATTCGGATCTAAACCTAAGAATATCCTCTTGTCGTCTCCTTGTAGATTTACAATGTTTCGATGCGTTGTCTATCTTCGCAGATACAAAACCAATTGATTAATTATTCGGATCTGAACCTAAGAATATCCTCTTGTCGTCTTCTTGTAGATTTCCAATGCTGGTATCTTGATGCGTTGTCTATTTTCGGGGATAAAAAACTCATCAATTAATTATTTGGATCTAAATCTAGAAAATACGCCATCGTCGTCTTATTGTAGATTTCCAATGTCTCGATGCGTTGTCTATCTTCGCGGATACTAAACTAATTATTTAATTATTCGGATCTAAACCTAAGAATATCCTCTTGTTGTCTTCTTGCAGATTCCCAATGCTGGTATCTTGATGCGTTGTCTATTTTCGGGGATACAAAACTTATCAATTAATTATTTGGATCTAAATCTAAAAAATACGCCATCGTCGTCTTCTTGTAGATTTCCAATGTCTCGATGCGTTGTCTATCTTCGCGGATACGGAACTAATTATTTAATTATTCGGATCTAAAGCTAAGAATATTCTCTTGTCGTCTTCTTGTAGAATTCGAATGTCTTGATGCGTTGTCTATTTTCGCGGATACAAAACTAATTAATTAATTATACGGATTTAGAGCTAAGAATACTCTCTCGTCGTCTTCTTGTAGATTTACAATAATTCGATGCGTTGTCTATCTTCGCGGATACAAAACTAATTATTTAATTTTTCGAATCTAAACCCAAGAATATCCTCTTGTTGTCTTCTTGCAGATTTCCAATGCTGGTATCTTGATGCGTTGTCTATTTTCGGGGATACAAAACTTATCAATTAATTATTTGGATCTAAATCTAAAAAATACGCCATCGTCGTCTTCTTGTAGATTTCCAATGTCTCGATGCGTTGTCTATCTTCGCGGATACGGAACTAATTATTTAATTATTCGGATCTAAAGCTAAGAATATTCTCTTGTCGTCTTCTTGTAGAATTCGAATGTCTTGATGCGTTGTCTATTTTCGCGGATACAAAACTAATTATTCAATTATTCGGATCTAAAGCTAAGAATATTCTCTCGTCGTCTTCTTGTAGATTTACAATGTTTCGATGCGTTGTCTATCTTCGCGGATACAAAACTGATTTATCAATTATTCGGATCTAAAGCTAAGAATATTCTCTTGTCGTTTTCTTGTAGATTTCGAATGTCTTGATGCGTTGTCTATTTTCACGAATACAAAACTTATCAATCAATTATTCGGATCTAAATCTAGAAAATATTCTGTTGTCGTCTTCTTGTAGATTCCCAATGTCTCGATGCGTTGTCTATCTTCGCGGATACAAAACTAATTAATTAATTATTCGGATTTAGAGCTAAGAATATTCTATCGTCGTCTTCTTGTAGATTTACAATGTTTCGATGCGTTGTCTATCTTCGCAGATACAAAACTGATTCATTAATTATTCGGATCTAAAGCTAAGAATATTCTATTGTCGTCTTCTTGTAGATTTCCAACGTCTCGATGCGTTGTCTATCTTCGCGGATACAAAACTAATTCATTAATTATTCGGATCCGAAGCTAAGAATATTCTCTTGTCGTCTTCTTGTAGATTTCGAATGTCTTGATGCGTTGTCTATTTTCGCGGATACAAAACTGATTCATTAATTATTCGGATCTGAAGCTAAGAATATTCTCTTGTCGTCTTCTTGTAGATTTCTAATGTCGCTCTCGGGATTCGTGTTTCATCTTCGCGAATACAAAACTCATAAATCAATCATTCGAACCTGAACCTAAGACTATTTTTTCGAAGTTTGCCCTTGATCTTTACCGTTCGCTTTTTTGATGATTCGTGCATCCCGCGAATGCAAAACTTACGAAGAACTAACTCCTCACCTGCGATGACCTGAAACAAACCGTAATTCGGATCAGTTTCCAAATATTGATGACATGCCAATCAATTACCCAGGGAAGCACCCCGCTCACTCCGTTGACCTGAAACCCACAGCAGAACAGATTAGTAGGAGAATAAGGATGATGCGAAAATGTTTCTTATCCGAGGACTTTACCACCAAAGACCCCGCTCACTGGAAGACCTGAAACACACAGCGTAGCAGATTAGTATCAGATATTCGTGTGATACAAGAATTTTCTAATCGATGATCTCTGGTAGGCTAAATCCTGTCACTTGAAGACCTGAAACACACAGCAATTCAACGTGAGTATGTGATCATACAGAATGCAAAGTTCGAGTCTGAGCTCTAATCACACAAAAATCAGCTGCGAGACTCTCAACTAATCAGACACATGCATAAAATGATAGGAAAGGAGCATGCCACAAGAGAAAAAATGCATCGAGGAAGAAAGGGAAAAAAGAAGCAGAGAGAATTGGTGGCATGACGGTCGGCGATCCTCTTCGAAATGATGGCTTCAGGCACAGCATCTCTCCTCAACTCTGTACTCCACGTTAGCACAGAGAAAAGAAAGAGCGTATCGCCCAGTCCAACAATCGCTTGATAATAGTTTTTGATTTTAAGACAAAGATTTTAATCAAAAAGAAGCTTGAATATTCCGATCAAAAATTTTGGTAGATTATTCGATAATTGTTAGACTTTCACAACTTTCAAACTGAAAATAAGAGTGTCTTCAAATGAAATACAATGTTGGGAACAAGTGCGATTGTAGGACGCTGTGGAACGAAGAAGCAACCCGGCTTAAAAACTACCTGCCTATCCGTTCGCGACTGCTGCCTACCCTCATTTTCAAGTGCCCCTCAACCCAACGGGCGATGTGATCGAACCACAGAATCGAAACCGGCGTTCCCAAGCCAGTTTCAATTCAGGGATTCGATAAATAATAACGCACATCTCACTCAACACACACACAGCACCCGGCCTACCCATTCCTACCTACATTCACCTATATTTAATTGCGAAGCTCATTCTCACCAACACACTCATTCCGTTCCTGTCAATCACACAACGTGGTTCAGGACTTACTTTGTTCATTTTCACTGTAGGGAAAGAACGGGTTAGTACATCCTATTCCGAAATTGCTAGCTTTGAGTTGATTTCGAAAATGAAAATAAACTTTCAATATATTTCATCTTATTTTTAATAAAAACTAAGCTGCATATTTCCAAAATGATGTATTGATTCAATCAACTCTTTCACTGATCAGTTCAAAAAGACAAAGCAGCTTGACTATATTGAAACATTGTTTGAGAATTTGACAATCTCTACTGAAAACTTGAAGCGACAATTTCAATTCTAAAAATACACATATGTGAACATTGGTACCGCCATGCCACAAAAAAGCAAAGATTGAGGAAAGATAGATAGCAAATCAAACGCATGCGACTTGCCAACTCTGCCGAAGGTGATTTTCTTCTTCTGGATTCACTGCATTCAGGAGCCACTCTTCATCATGTATCTCTCTTGTTATCATGATCTCTGCATCCGCTAGTTCGGCCTTTGTTGAAACATCCTTTTACCATCTAAATCTTAGCATCTAAGTCACAGCACTCAAGTCTAATTCCACTTTTCCAGTCTGAATTCTCCAGTCTGCGCACACAACACTATACCAAGCACTATCTGCAAATTCCAAGAAACAAAGTCGATCAGGTTTCAATGATATTTCAACTATCACAGTTTATCAACTATTATTCGACAACTCTTAGTTGTATCAATAATAATCTATGTAATCGACTAAATCATTTTTGAGGATATGGAAATCACTCACTACTTTCACATTGCCGGATGCATCAAGCTCGACGTCCCTTCATCCTGCTGTCAACTCGTTCACAAGTCCATCATCCACTGTACTGAACGCTACCTGGAAAGATCATCCAGTTGATAACGATTCAGAAATTTTATAAGTATCGTCAGCAACCACTCAACATGACTTACTGACGATTCACCACAGATAATAGCTATCGACAGATGCCATCGATCATGACAACTACTCACCACTCTGGTCAACAGATACATGCAGTGACATCAACTTTTCTGGGGTCGCACCGGCTGCATGTTTCAGCAGCAACCATCTACGCTATGGCCTGATATGATTGCTGCAAGAGAAAATAGAATTCATTAAAACCCGCTTAATCGAAATAATCGGGAACAGAATTCGCTTTTTACGTCGGTTAAAACAATAGTTCGGTTTCAATAATTCTTCAAGATTCGAAAACCACGGCACGAAATTCCGACAATAATAAGTTTGGAGGCTGACAATACATGTTCGAACCTGCTCGAGACCACCTTTTTTCGCGCTACCTCACCCCAGCACCGCCACCTAGCACCATGTAACGCACTGGCTTTATGGGATTCCCGCTCAATGGACTCAAGCAACCGAACCGCGATGTATTGAACACAGAGAAATACTATTTTAACGAATAAACCCCAAATTCTCAATGAAAATCCCGTTGCAACTCAAATTTTTGCGAATCCACAGTCCGCGGCTGTCTTCCCCCCTCGGGTCGCCAGGGCCAAGCCGAGCAAGCGATCACTCAACCAACAAAATATATTATGACTTTTATATATTCGCATGTCCCGATACTCCAATTCAACTTGCAGTAATTAAAAAAAGCTTTGATACTCGAACACGTAATCTGATCTGAATTTTCGCGATGCAAATTTTTTCACGCTACGAATTCGGGGTTCACGTGCACGGAAACCGGGTAACGCCAGAATCAGATATCACTTATGTCGAATTTTTACTTACTCAAACAACGGTGGACTGCTCATTCTTGTCACAATGCGATCGTGGCAGTTGTAGATCGATAATTTGTCACAATTCAGCATCGGCCGCAAGATATTTCAGTGATAAAAGTGTAAAAAAAGTCGGAGCGACGTGGTTGCACACAAGATTCTAGAAGTCTCAGCAGAGAGATGACGATCGTCCGATCGGCTTTTGTCTCCCGCAATCGCAATAACGAATGATACGTTTGGCGGCCGTATTTGAATCTACGTAATTATTTCAACGAAAATAAACATGCCCTACAAGCGAAAATAGAATGCCAAAATTTTCGATACAAAACTTATTATTTAATTATTCGGATCTAAAGTTAAAAATATCCTCTTGTCGTCTTCTTGTAGATTTCCAATGTCTCGATGCGTTGTCCATCTTCGCGGATACAAAACTGATTATTTAATTATTCGGATCTATAGCTAAGAATATTCTCTTGTCGTCTTCTTGTAGATTTCGAATGTCTTGATGCGTTGTCTATTTTTGCGGATACAAAACTTATCAATTAATTATTCGGATCTAAATCTAGAAAATATTCCATTGTCGTTTTTTTGTAGATTTCCAATGTCTTTGTGCGCTGTCTATCTTCGCGGATACAAAACTAATTCATTAATTATCCGGATCTACAGCTAAGAATATCCTCTTGTCGTCTTCTTGTAGATTCCCAATGTCTCGATGCGTTGTCTATCTTCGCGGATACGGAACTAATTATTTAATTATTCGGATCTAAAGCTAAGAATATTCTCTTGTCGTCTTCTTGTAGATTCCCAATGTCTCGATGCGTTGTCTATCTTCGCGGATACAAAACTGATTTATCAATTATTCGGATCTAAAGCTGAGAATATTCTCTTGTCGTCTTTTTGTAGATTTCCAATGTCTTTGTGCGCTGTCTATCTTCGCGGATACAAAACTAATTCATTAATTATTCGGATCTACAGCTAAGAATATCCTCTTGTCGTCTTCTTGTAGATTCCCAATGTCTCGATGCGTTGTCTATCTTCGCGGATACGGAACTAATTATTTAATTATTCGGATCTAAAGCTAAGAATATTCTCTTGTCGTCTTCTTGTAGATTTCCAATGTCTCGATGCGTTGTCTATCTTCGCGGATACAAAACTTATCAATTAATTATTCGGATCTAAATCTAGAAAATATTCTCTTGTCGTCTTCTTGTAGATTCCCAATGTCTCGATGCGTTGTATATCTTCGCGGATACAAAACTAATTCATTAATTATACGGATTTAGAGCTAAGAATACTCTCTCGTCGTCTTCTTGTAGATTTACAATGTTTCGATGCGTTGTCTATCTTCGCAGATACAAAACTGATTCATTAATTATTCGGATCTAAAGCTAAGAATATTCTCTTGTCGTCTTCTTGTAGATTTCTAATGTCGCTCTCGGGATTCGTGTTTCATCTTCGCGAATACAAAACTCATAAATCAATCATTCGAACCTGAACCTAAGACTATTTCTTCGAAGTTTGCCCTTGATCTTTACCGTTCGCTTTTTTGATGATTCGTGCATCCCGCGAATGCAAAACTTACGAAGAACTAACTCCTCACCTGCGATGACCTGAAACAAACCGTAATTCGGATCAGTTTCCAAATATTGATGACATGCCAATCAATTTCCCAGGGAAGCACCCCGCTCACTCCGTTGACCTGAAACCCACAGCAGTAGGAGAATAAGGATGATGCGAAAATGTTTCTTATCCGAGGACTTCACCACCAAAGACCCCGCTCACTGGAAGACCTGAAACACACAGCGTAGCAGATTAGTATCAGATATTCGTGTGATACAAGAATTTTCTAATCGATGATCTCTGGTAGGCTAAATCCTGTCACTTGAAGACCTGAAACACACAGCAATTCAACGTGAGTATGTGATCATACAGAATGCAAAGTTCGAGTCTGAGCTCTAATCACACAAAAATCAGCTGCGAGACTCTCAACTAATCAGACACATGCATAAAATGATAGGAAAGGAGCATGCCACAAGAGAAAAAATGCATCGAGGAAGAAAGGGAAAAAAGAAGCAGAGAGAATTGGTGGCATGACGGTCGGCGATCCTCTTCGAAATGATGGCTTCAGGCACAGCATCTCTCCTCAACTCTGTACTCCACGTTAGCACAGAGAAAAGAAAGAGCGTATCGCCCAGTCCAACAATCGCTTGATAATAGTTTTTGATTTTAAGACAAAGATTTTAATCAAAAAGAAGCTTGAATATTCCGATCAAAAATTTTGGTAGATTATTCGATAATTGTTAGACTTTCACAACTTTCAAACTGAAAATAAGAGTGTCTTCAAATGAAATGCAATGTTGGGAACAAGTGCGATTGTAGGACGCTGTGGAACGAAGAAGCAACCCGGCTTAAAAACTACCTGCCTATCCGTTCGCGACTGCTGCCTACCCTCATTTTCAAGTGCCCCTCAACCCAACGGGCGATGTGATCGAACCACAGAATCGAAACCGGCGTTCCCAAGCCAGTTTCAATTCAGGGATTCGATAAATAATAACGCACATCTCACTCAACACACACACAGCACCCGGCCTACCCATTCCTACCTACATTCACCTATATTTAATTGCGAAGCTCATTCTCACCAACACACTCATTCCGTTCCTGTCAATCACACAACGTGGTTCAGGACTTACTTTGTTCATTTTCACTGTAGGGAAAGAACGGGTTAGTACATCCTATTCCGAAATTGCTAGCTTTGAGTTGATTTCGAAAATGAAAATAAACTTTCAATATATTTCATCTTATTTTTAATAAAAACTAAGCTGCATATTTCCAAAATGATGTATTGATTCAATCAACTCTTTCACTGATCAGTTCAAAAAGACAAAGCAGCTTGACTATATTGAAACATTGTTTAAGAATTTGACAATCTCTACTGAAAACTTGAAGCGACAATTTCAATTCTAAAAATACACATATATGAACATTGGTACCGCCATGCCACAAAAAAGCAAAGATTGAGGAAAGATAGATAGCAAATCAAACGCATGCGACTTGCCAACTCTGCCAAAGGTGATTTTCTTCTTCTGGATTCACTGCATTCAGGAGCCACTCTTCATCATGTATCTCTCTTGTTATCATGATCTCTGCATCCGCTAGTTCGGCCTTTGTTGAAACATCCTTTTACCATCTAAATCTTAGCATCTAAGTCACAGCACTCAAGTCTAATTCCACTTTTCCAGTCTGAATTCTCCAGTCTGCGCACACAACACTATACCAAGCACTATCTGCAAATTCCAAGAAACAAAGTCGATCAGGTTTCAATGATATTTCAACTATCACAGTTTATCAACTATTATTCGACAACTCTTAGTTGTATCAATAATAATCTATGTAATCGACTAAATCATTTTTGAGGATATGGAAATCACTCACTACTTTCACATTGCCGGATGCATCAAGCTCGACGTCCCTTCATCCTGCTGTCAACTCGTTCACAAGTCCATCATCCACTGTACTGAACGCTACCTGGAAAGATCATCCAGTTGATAACGATTCAGAAATTTTATAAGTATCGTCAGCAACCACTCAACATGACTTACTGACGATTCACCACAGATAATAGCTATCGACAGATGCCATCGATCATGACAACTACTCACCACTCTGGTCAACAGATACATGCAGTGACATCAACTTTTCTGGGGTCGCACCGGCTGCATGTTTCAGCAGCAACCATCTACGCTATGGCCTGATATGATTGCTGCAAGAGAAAATAGAATTCATTAAAACCCGCTTAATCGAAATAATCGGGAACAGAATTCGCTTTTTACGTCGGTTAAAACAATAGTTCGGTTTCAATAATTCTTCAAGATTCGAAAACCACGGCACGAAATTCCGACAATAATAAGTTTGGAGGCTGACAATACATGTTCGAACCTGCTCGAGACCACCTTTTTTCGCGCTACCTCACCCCAGCACCGCCACCTAGCACCATGTAACGCACTGGCTTTATGGGATTCCCGCTCAATGGACTCAAGCAACCGAACCGCGATGTATTGAACACAGAGAAATACTATTTTAACGAATAAACCCCAAATTCTCAATGAAAATCCCGTTGCAACTCAAATTTTTGCGAATCCACAGTCCGCGGCTGTCTTCCCCCCTCGGGTCGCCAGGGCCAAGCCGAGCAAGCGATCACTCAACCAACAAAATATATTATGACTTTTATATATTCGCATGTCCCGATACTCCAATTCAACTTGCAGTAATTAAAAAAAGCTTTGATACTCGAACACGTAATCTGATCTGAATTTTCGCGATGCAAATTTTTTCACGCTACGAATTCGGGGTTCACGTGCACGGAAACCGGGTAACGCCAGAATCAGATATCACTTATGTCGAATTTTTACTTACTCAAACAACGGTGGACTGCTCATTCTTGTCACAATGCGATCGTGGCAGTTGTAGATCGATAATTTGTCACAATTCAGCATCGGCCGCAAGATATTTCAGTGATAAAAGTGTAAAAAAAGTCGGAGCGACGTGGTTGCACACAAGATTCTAGAAGTCTCAGCAGAGAGATGACGATCGTCCGATCGGCTTTTGTCTCCCGCAATCGCAATAACGAATGATACGTTTGGCGGCCGTATTTGAATCTACGTAATTATTTCAACGAAAATAAACATGCCCTACAAGCGATAATAAAATGCCAAAATTTTTGAACTAATCTTTTTGATCCCCGTCATATCTCTAGTCATAAGATTCAATCGATTCCTTTTCAAATAAAATCAAACAATAAGTACCATCAAAGGCTATCCAGGGGCCTAAAAATTGTAAATAGTGTATTGTGTAGAGATGTAATAAACTCTTCTTCGTCTTTCATCCGATTAATAATTATTCGATAGATTATAGCTATCGAGAATCAAATTATGTACGTAATGGTAATTTGACGAATTGAAATATCCGTGTTCAAAAAAATAATTTGGTGAATCAAAATTATCGAGAACAAAAAAACTATCAATATATTTTCTTGTTTTTTATAAATATTTTTTCACCATGTTATTTCCTACTACGTATCTCCCGCAGATTGAGCAAGCCAAACGGGTTGATACGTCTCCAAATTAAAAGAAATAAAATTAAATATCATGACTGAACATTTGCCGGAGTACAAGGAAGCCCACGATTCATTAAAAGTAGATTTCAAATTTTTAAATGTAAATGAAAATAATTTTAGAAATAATGCACAAATGCTCATGCAGTGGAGAACAGCAACAGTTCAAAATGAGCATTCGTAGCGTATCAGAATTTTAATTCAACATAAAAACGGTTTTAATTACGTTTTTTAATAACCACGTTTCACTCAAACTCAGACGAATAATGTTACCTGGTCCATAGCTGATTACTGCAAATATTATAACTCCGAATATTAAATCATCTTCAAATTAATAGTGAGTTGCACGGGTTAAAATTGAACAGTACGAAATCCAGCGTTGAAGTGAAGTCGGGAGAGTTCAAACCGAAGTCAACGCATCGTAATCACCTTGAAACGGTCATTTTTGTGTATGTCCGAATGATACAATGTTCGACTGCTTCTCGCACCTGAAAATTTGAACTATCTTCAGAAAACATACTGCAGACGCTATGAAATAATAGTTGAACTAATAGAATATTAAATCAATAGAACAGCTTTCGTTAATGTTTACTGATTACGATTCACACTTAATTAATCGTTGTTCATTAAAACACGTTAAAAAAAAAAAAATTTAATTCGAATAAAGTACAATGTTCATTGTTCATGCACAATGATTATGCCGTCACATCTTCGGTAACCAAATAATAATGTATGATTTATCATTCGCCGGAATATCACACTTAATTCAAATTGTGATTAAAATGAGAGAGAACTCGTATATTAGTGAAATAGTCATAGTATTTTGTAAAAATAATCCGTACATCATATCATAATGATATATAATTCATGTCGAAGAAGGTTGAATAGGTATCGATGATCTTGATTAAAAATAGATTACTAATTACAATTAATAATTATTTATCAACACTGCATAATTCATTTTTAATTTCAAGCGATTTGAGATGTACGCAATGCAGGAATGTCATGCGAACGCGTGTCGAGCAAATTGAATAAATAGAAAATTCGATGGGCAAAATTTAAAGAAAAAAACTTCGAATTTGCTCGTCGCCGTCGTTTAATAAATGTCATTTTTTTGCTCTACTCGGTCACGAGCTATTTTAAAAAAATCGTGCTTGAAATTGTCAATCTTGATCACGGATGTGGTTTACTTCCGCAGCTTGAGCATTGATTGTGAGATTTAATTAGACAGTTATGTATAGCATAACGGGAAAACCACAATATCTTAGCAAAAAAGAAAATTCATCGTTGATAATCTCGAGTCCCATTCAAGCCGAATTATATTCACAGATCAGATGCATGTGTAAAATAATAAGAAATGCATATGTAATATTATATTATTCAAATACGTTGCACTTCATACATGTGTTATAATTGGTGTGCAATTAATTGCATTATTCGCCGTTGTTTTTTTGTAATTCAGAAATACGCGATGTGCGTTATAAAAATTGTTAATTTGTGGGGAAAGTGTTGCATTTTTTTATATTCTTAATTTTTCACGAGAGTAAGCGACCGCACAAACATCAGGTATTTCATGTAGGGAATAAGAATGAAGAGTGAGAAAAAAAAGGTAAATAAATAGATAAAATAAAACGGATGAAAAAAAATTTGCGTTTGAACGACGTGTGCAGAGAAAATGTGAAACGTGATGTTGTTCGATTTTCGTTCGAAGCACGCAGATATAAGTGTGTGTTTTGCAAATTTTTCCTTATACTTGCCGGGTGTACACCGATAAATAAAATAATATTTGAACCTTCTAAAAGTAAAAAAAATATCATCCATTGTCTTACAAAATGTAGTAAGTGCTCCAGATGTTGATCGAAAAATTACGTTCAGCTGTTGAATAAAGAAAAAAAAAACAGAATGAAAAACAGAAAAAAAACGTAACAAGAAATTCTTGTTTCTTCTCATTTATCAGGTATGATACAACGTAGACTCGATGAATTCGATTCTGTTACAGAAATGACTGATTTAATTGTTTTAGAATCGCGTAAATTTCAATCAAATTATTATTATTATTTTTGTTTTATTCTATGCAATGCGTCACAGACACACCCATTATAATACGTCATGCAGTACCTACACATTGCACGTATGTATGTATACGTAAGTAAATCATTTGGGAATTTCCTCTTTTTGCTTCGCTGCAGAAAAATCAACGCGAAGGTCGTCTAACTTCTATAGAGTCTTCTTCATATTTTTACTGTATGGGTATATACCTAAGGTATACAATATGTAGCCGCCCTGTATAATACCTATACACATTTTACACGAAGGTTGGCCAAGTTTTTTTTTTTTTTTTTTTCCATTTTTATTCGTTTTTCCTTTTTTTCTGTTTCTCGTAGTGCAAAATGTGCAAGGTTATATAAAATAAAACACGAAAGAGAAAAAAAAAAAAAAAATGGGAAGGGAAGGGAAGGGATACGATAATTAATGCCGTGGGAACCAACCGCGCTGCAGACGAAAAATTATGAATCAGTATATGATATTCTGCACTTCACGATTTAAGAAAAAAAAAATAATAATTTTATGCAAATATGAAACACGAATTTAAGTTGTACATATTGAAAATTTATTTATTCATATTTTTTTTAACAGTTCTCATTACATTATAATACGTGAATTAATTAATTATTACATCGGTTTAATGAACGCGGATTCGACAGTACAATCGCATTTGAAAAGCTTGGATCAGAAGGTTTGAGAAATGTAAATCAATGAATTAGTTAATTATAATGAACTGATTAAGAAAAATAATTTTTTCGAAGATAATATAAATGATAAATTTTGTGTACAAGAACGATTGGAAATATTTAAACATTGGAGCGAAATCGCGTGTATGAAAAATTGTACATCTAGATAAAGTTATGTAAAAAACAGAACGAAAATAACCTTCTGCTTTGACGATATTTATAGTACGTAAGAATATTATTACATCTTATTTCAAATGTTATACATACCTGTGCGTAAAGTTGTACCTGGTTTTTTTTTTCTTCAACTGGACGTGAGAAAAAGAGAAATGGAAAAGGGGAAAAAAAGAAAAGTCTAAAGCTGAAAGATCTGCATTTATAGTATATCTTTTTCATATTTATTTGCTGTAAATACATATGTAACTATGTAAAATGTATTCATATGTTACCCAACATTAAATGCGTGCGGTACTATGAAAAGTGAATGTTAGACATGACGTATTTAGTTGGTGTAAATGAGATTTTGATTCAGATAATCGAGCATCACTTATATTACGTAAAACTATATGGAACTGGCATCATTACATCCTGGAAGGAATATACATATACGGTGCAAGTATAACATCCTGGTCATTTGAGAATTTTTTATTTATTTATTTTTTTTTTTTTTCACTTTCAAAAATCGTGACGTCGAAAGTATTGAAAAGAAATAAAACAAAAACACCTGTAAAAATTACTTTCAAATTTCGCACAATATTTTTGCGTGATATTTATGAAATTTTTCCTTTCAAGCTACCTAAATTGCTCCTTTTTTCAACCCAACAATTTTTGATAATAGAAAAAAAACAAACTTAAGAACAGTAATTGATTTCAATATCATTAACCATGACCACCTACAATGCGGTGCCACACGTCATCGGTGAAAAAAACCAATTTCGAAATTCAAAGATGATCGTTAGTTTTTTTGGTTTATTTGCTTCTCTCTCAAAGTCTTCTGTCTAGTTTATTCTTTAAATTATTTTATCAATGTTTTTCTATGCATTTCGAAAAAATTGGTGCACAAAAATTGGAAAAAAAAACCAAAAAAAAACCTGCATGGTTCTCGACTATATTCATTGTCATCAAGAATCTTCGCGAAATCGAAATGACAGATTTCTGAGAGGTATCGAATGAAATATTTAAAAAAAAATAATCAAGATTGATTTCTACCACGAAATGTACGTACACATATGCAGCCCTGCATATAATCTGCCGTTGTTGAATATGCAAATACCTTGAAAATCATATCTGGGAATGTATTACGTTAATTTTGATTACCTAATAAGTCAAAGTTGAAAAATAAAATAAATATCTCTGTGTAAATATTTCGAAAACTATCCGATCAAATCTGCCTTATTATAAAAGATTTATTTTTGATTTTTATTAAACCGGATGTAACAAATACGTAGGTATTATAATGATATCTTCTACTGCATTACAATAAAATCATCAGCAGACGAGTGGCAATTGCATGACGTGTTCAACGGATGTATATAAAACGGGGTGAAAAACCCAAAGAACGCGTACGTTTAAAATCCTGAATGGGAAGATGAGAAAAAATGAAAAAAAAAAGATTGAATAAATAATGAAAAGAAAAAAAAACGAAACGAAGCTGAAGGAGAAGGAGAGGAGTCAAGGAGAGAGGGAAAAATCACGTGACCTATGGCGCTTGAAAACGAACGGAGTTATAGTAGCTGTTTTAGAGTAATTATTGTCGGTGCTCGGATCAGTTTAGTTCGTTATAACAACCGGCGGCAACATCTTATTAATTATTAAAATAAAGCGTCACGACGCACCAGATTTATTCTGTGTATAATATTGACCTCTATTTAAAATTCAACAATTAAATCACGCGCTGGAATAAATTAAAATAGAAATAGAATTTAATAAAGTGAAATACAACAGATGTAATAAAATAATCTGAATATTGTTGAATCGTTAATTTTTGCTTCTGAATTCAATCCTCCACGGCGGATTGCAATTGTCCATCATAGCAGCTTCGTTAACTACAGTGGTGTTTTAAAACCTGCGAGATTTAAAAGAAAAAAAATTAAGTAGCCTCCATTCATAAATCTAATTTATATTAATTAACGTGCTCTCATCATGCATCGAAGTGCTAAAAGCTACGATGCAGAAGAAAAACGAACAGCCCTCTTTTGCACCACGAGCGTCGCAACCACCTGTTCGATTCTCGTACGAATTGCCGTATTTTTAACTCTGGTACGACCGAAATGCATCCTGATATTTCTAGTCAGCTTCTTCGTTCTCGCACTTCCGAATCTTTCAAAACCGACAAAAAAAAACTATTCGCACGTAATATTTGCAAGTACGTTATAAAAAGAGATCGATTGAGATCAGCGGATTTTTTACCTTTCCCAAAAAAAATTTGTACTGCCGTTTCCCTTTGTTGTTCATCTTTTTTTTCACCTCTTTTTGACTAGTCCTTAAATTTACAACGTTCGTTCAAGCGTGGAGATTGTGTGCGCGTTATTAATTAGCAGTTTAATTAAAAAATAAATAAACGAAGTAAATGAGTCGGGAGAACAAAGGAATGCAGATTATGATCTGTTGGATGTATAATATTTTACTGCAGCGCGTTAAATGGCAATGAGGAAAATACCTCAGTTTCATTGTTTTATTTATCGCGTACCTTTTTATGCTTGTATACACAATTATTATCATTCTCTAGAACACTGGGTATCGTACCATGCACATTATAACTATACATACTTTACAAGGATTCAAGGAAGCCCCTCTCGGTGAGAAATGAAAATTACTTTCAACTGTTGTCTAGCCCACAACGTTACGACTTCCCTTTTTATTTCCTTTGTTTGCAGTGTAACGATTATTAATATAATGCCAACTATTTTATCCAGAAATACACGCAATTTTTTTGTGCACGGGCACCTTTATTAATAAAAATCGTCTGCGATTTGTTCCAGACTAATGCGGGCTGCTTATATGCATTTTTTTTTTTTTTTTCTATCAAATGTATGAAATAACATCGTCCAATAATAAAATCTACCTAGAGATTTTTTTTGTCTCTTGAGTGTAGATCTCAACAGTGCGCATATTATTATCAGCATATTTCGTTTCATCGGAATAATAAATCACAAATCGTCAATTGCAATTGCAACGGAGCGATCGCCGCAATCATGTATGAGAAATTTCTGTACACGCGCAAAATTTTTTTCCTTTTTTTTTTCATTCCAACATGAAACTTGCAATTTTGTTTCTTTTTTTACTTACATCGATATCAGACGATAAAAAATAAATGGATCACTTGCACTAGGCGCCATTGCAAAAAATGTAAATCGGTGAAATCGAAGAGATCCATTTGTTGTAATATATTTTGACGTTGGTTTTGTTACTTGCTAATTTTTTGACCAACTAGTTGAGATTTTTTTTGGTTTCATCTCCGTTTTCATTCTACTCATCTAGACTCACGTAATGTACTTGCTTCAGTTCATCAACGCGATTACTTGATTACATGAAATTATAATATGACGTTTTGCCCGGATACGTGGCATGTGGTAGATAAATCTAAGGTATACGGCCTCAGATTTCTCTCTTTATACACCACGCTTTATCCACTCTGAATAATTTTACATGCGTTATAAATAATTGTATAGTTTTATTTCTAGCATAATTTCAAGGAAGGAAAAAATTGAACTCGTCCTTCTACGATTAAATGAAATAGAGTTGTACGTCTTCAAAACCGTAGTCGGCATTTTTTCTCCCTGATGGAATTTGAAGTTGGTCGATTAGTTGTAGGAAAAAAAAAAAAGTGATCAATGAAAAATCACCTGTTGATTATC
Organism: Athalia cordata; assembly: GCA_963932425.1. Taxonomy (NCBI): domain Eukaryota; kingdom Metazoa; phylum Arthropoda; class Insecta; order Hymenoptera; family Athaliidae; genus Athalia; species Athalia cordata. The sequence goes on from OZ010627.1 coordinate 9,273,919, forward strand.
TTCCTTTTTTTTACCCCGCAGATGTCGCAGCCCAGTGAATTTGCTTCTTCAGGAGAATCTCTAGGACGCGTTTCTATGAGTTCCCATATTCAGAATCACCATCCTCGTCAGCGTCTGATGAGAACAACGCCGTCTCCCGTTTCCGCGCAAATATTCAATGGTGAAAGAATAGAAGAAGCTGCCCTCGCAGATTCGAGTAAAAAATCAGATCAAATGCCGTCGGTTGACATAAAGGTCAGGATATTTTACGACGGGGGTGAAGAAGGTCGTGGAAAAAATTCGCGGCCGAACGTAAGACTACAGCAGCAAAATCGCATGTCGCAAACTCCTGGTAATCTAGAACGTCGAGAACCTCATCCGGTAGTTCTTCGTAACAGCCATCTTCAGAAAATTAGAGAAAGATTACATCGAAACAGACCTGCCTTACGAGAAATTCCAAAAGAACCGAGCGTAATGGATTTAATAAACAGGGCAAAAGATGAGAAAATTTTTGGCACACCCGAAGAATGGGCTGCAAAAAACAATCAATGGATATCTAAAAATCAACAGTTTTTACCACCACCTCCTCCCGCACCTGCCCCACCACCTGCTGGAATCTCATCTAGGTCGAAAGCGGGAGAAAAAGACACGTCCGAAAAAAGATTAGGTATCGTAAAATAAATTTTTTTTTCTTTCTTCTCTCTTTTACTTTTTCTGCGCGTTCCTAAAGTATGTTGTTTGTTTTAACAAGAACTAGTTTTTAATCAGCAGGCAAATTGAATCAGGATCAAACAATTAGTTGCATACATTAAAAAAAAAATCGAAGAAAAAAACAAAAATGTTGAATCTCGTTTTCAAATTCGAAAAACAAAACTTTTACCGATATATATATTTATATATTATGTACAGATGGGTTGAGGTTAGATGATGTTAGGTTAAGGGGAGTGATATAATGGTATGCGGGAAATTTATTATTCCGACGTTTGGCGAGGGCGCGCGTCGAGGGTTGAAAATCTTTGAGGGAGGTTTGACACGCGATTTGCAAGCCCGTGCGACGAACTGCGATGATATCAGAGATAGCTGTAGATGGGTGGAAAATTAGCATAATTTTACTTCAATGAGCATGATGGGTAACCTGCAGTAGAAGGAAAATTTAATGCCAGTTATGATTCGATATCTGTATAAGTTGACTCTCATTTCTTTTATCTTTTTTTCCGTTTTTTTTTTCTTTTCTTTCCTTTTCTTTTCTTTTATTTTATTTCATTTTATTCAGAACCAGCCCACGGAGACGCACTTCGGGATGGGTCGTTCGTATTCCCAGTCGAAACCGAGGGAATAATTTCACCAAAGAATATGTTTATCCCAAAATTACGCCCGGAGTGCCGAGGGAATACCGTTTGTGAAAAGATCGAATCTTACCCAACGGAATACGTCAAAAATGTTGTTAAGAATCTCAAAGAACTCATGTCCCTCGCCGGCTCGGACGTCGTAAGTGGAATCAAAAAAAAAAAAATAAGAATTAAATAAGAATATAGGATTAAAACTAAAAAGTTTAACTCTTTCAAGATTTTACTCGACCTGCATTTCATCTCCGAATCAAAAGCTGGGTTTCTTTTTTTCGAATTTTCTTCGTTTTTTAGATGGACAACAGCATCGCACAAAGGATAGATCCCGGGGCCACAGGAGACACGCCTCTGTGTCAATCGAGTGTCAGTATTGAAAATTTTATTAAAAATCTTTTTTGCAAAAACGAATGAACAAACTATGATAAAGAAAGAAAAATATCATATTTCAGGAGACTGTTTATTTTCCCGAAGGCGTTCAGAAGGATATGAATGACGAAAATTCGTGGCACACTGTAGTCAATGTGGATAGTTTTAAACAAGGATTACGAATCGCAACTTGCACGTGAGTTGATTTGTTAATTTCACCTATAGCCGATGATCGAGAAATTGAATTTCTTAATCCAGATTTATCGACGTATTTTTTTTTTTTTGTTTTTCTCTTCCGATACAGAAATAGGGACAACGAGTGCATGAGGATCGACGGTCTAACGGGTGATCTTGCCCCAGGTTACGCTGCGGTTTGTAGACAGCAATATGTTCAGCGAAAAATTGTTGTATTGAGTAGGGAAAACGGGACAGCTATTGCCGATTCTTTTCCAATACCTTCGAGCTGTTGTTGTCACGTTAAATTCAACGGATTTCCTGCTAGATTTGGTGAAAATTCCGGAAACGTAATCCGGCCGACCAACAGACGATCCGATGCACATTCTTCGTCGCCGCATTCTTCCCAGAGATCTCGCTAATAACCGGAACTGATTTTTGTATTTTTAAAATATAATAGAATTTCAAACTCTTTTACTCTGCCATTTTGCCATTTCACAAGGATTTCTCAGTCCGCATATTTAGTTGTGTAATTTAATCTATATGTAACGTCATTTCCTCTCCCCGCCATTTTTTTTATCTCTAAGACTCAAACATCTAAGACTCGTCATGTGTTCGGAGATTTTTGCTAGAAAAAAAAAGAATTCTAGATTTTCGTATACAAGGATAATTCCAAAAATCTGACCAAAGTTTCTCCCCACGATAAAATTTTGTATTTCTTTTTTTTTTTTCTCTAGTTTTCTACTTTTCTACGCCTGATCACATAATATGCGAATTACATATTTGTTACGTACAAAATTTTTCTTAGGTTTTTTATTTCGATTATGAAAATTTTTTGAAATAAATTTTGATCGTAAACCTATAAAATATGATTGTAATTTATTGTTTCCGGGTCAATTTTACGCTCGAGTTATATAACTGAGACGATGTAGTGGAATACCCAGAGTAGCTGGTTCATTATACTCATTGAAACGAATCTTTTTTTCCTCATTTTTGTTTTTTTTACACACAAGTTGGTTTCTTTTATTTTTATTTTATCTTGCGGTTCCCCATCCTGTTTAAAACTTTTACCAGACCACGGACATCATTTAACCAGCTGAATAACAAACGTGTTGGAGGTGGTACATAAAGCAAGTTGGTATATATACATAGCCGTTCTCAATTTTATTGTGCAACTTTGCTTTTAATTGTCGTTTTCCGAAAACAGAAGTTGACGCTTCTCTCCGAACCTCAAATTACAAACAATTAATTACGACCGCGTTCCGTTTTTCACGAATGTCTTATCTTAATCTATTTATTATTTATTTCCTTTTTTTGTTCAATAAAAAAACCAAACTAATGATAATTGTACAACATACTCTGATTTTTCTTTATGTTTTTTTTTTTTCGAAAAAAATCTCTGAAAATTGTTGCGTGTCGGACGGAGAGTCGCAGTCTTAAATTGTTGTGAATTTTCGTTTTTTCGTTTAATTTTGTTTTATAGTTTCTTTTTTTTTTTTTTTAACCGAAATCATGTGTAGCGGAACATAAAATTAATATCGGTACAGCTATACATGTTCAAGTGGGTTTGATAATACACTCGGTGAGTTTTCTTCGTTTGCCGATATACCAAGTAAATATGCTTACGTCGTACGCCCTTAACCAGCGGTCATCTTCATCCCCCTGTCCGTAAGATGCGCCCGTTATTACGATCGCGTACGTCGATACGTTACGTAAGTAGACATATTTAAAAATTTTCCGTTTCAGAATCGTACGCACGAATTTTCACAAAAATCAGAAATCTTACAGACAAGCATTCGGATTCGCGTCCTTGAAAGAATTACTAATTTGGTCGTTATACGTAATTTGTCAATGTTCGTGAAAAAAAGCAGATTGAAAAATTAAAAAATTGAAAATAAAAAAGGTCCAAACATACGTACTTATACGTACACAGCCGCTGCTGATTTTACCAAAAATACCCCATATGTTACGGTCAGTTTTTCATTTTTTATCTTCACTCAATAAATTATTACGTCGACGTAGTTTCACATATGTATAGTATAATCGCGGTCAATCGATCACCCTGATTCATATTATAATTGCTTCTTTTTTGTTTTTTATTTCCATATTTCGCAGCGTGTTAATTCGTCAGCAGGTAAAAAAACAACCAACCCATCATCCCTCCTGATTCTAATGCCATAAATATTAGAAGAAAAAAAAATTAGAAAAAAAAAACTAAAGCATAGTTTCTCTTTCGAGGAAGGATTGATTATGATTATATTATTATATAACATATCGCGATTAATCAAACTGTAAAATACATATTCCAGATACATAGATTTATATATATATATGTATTTTATATGGGGTCGTCGATCATTTTTAAATTTAATTTAAACTTTAATATGTGTAACACAACAACGCGATATATTATATAGGTGTATAATGACGATCTACATACGATGATAAGAGATTGAAAAAAGTTATTTAGAAAAAAAAAAATTGAAACATATCAATAAATGTTTCTTTTCGTTTAATTTTGAAATTTTCTTCTTCTTTTTTTTTTGCCTCTTTGATTGCGAAATTTGAGCCTACGAGCCGAAGAATCTGAGCCGACAACGAAGGATGGTCTGACAGGTCTGCGCTGTATAATGTTAAATTAAAAAAAAAAAAGAATTTCATGTATATAATATTAAATATCTGCGTATAATATATATCCCTTGTACTAATATAGCCTCCCGTGCAATTTGTCTGGCTCATTCCTCACGGCGCGGGCGAGTATGATGATAAAAAATAAAAATAATAAAAATAGAAAGGAGAATGGAGGGAAAAGAAAATAATATTTTGATACGTAGATATACAGGTGAAGTATATGAAAAAAGTTAACCTGTTATAAAACCATGTCAACGATCAAACTTAATCATAATCTATGGATGATATTTAATTCGCGTCTATTTTCTCATTCCCTAATCACTGATTATTTTAATTAGGTAAAATTGAATCAATGATGTAACATTTACGGTTGAATGAGAAACGAGTGATACCCAATCTCCCAAAACTGAAGCCAAATTTTGAGGGCTATTTGCATCGCTCGTAGCCGTAGCTCTGGGGCTTTTGACAGTCTGGTAATAACTTATCGTGTATATGAGGATATTACCTATAATCCCATGTAATACTAACCTAACATCGGGGGTGCCATCAATTGGAATTAAACCCTATACACGATAACTTCATGCCGCTGCCGTAGGAGATAGATAACAAATAAAAACAAATGAAATTTTTTAAACAAACAGAAGTGACGTAGAAAAAATTTCCATTCCAAAAACTTTATTCCAACGTACATTTTTTCCCATTTTTTTTTGTCTTATGTTTTTTTCAGTACTTCGAAATTTCTCGATTCTTTTTCTTCGCATCGACTTTAGTTGTGCAGATATTATTACGTTGGCGTATGAAAGAAAATCTACCAGTTTGGATTCTGGTTTATAGTTATTCACGAATATTAGGCTCATGTGACGACTGTATGAATACATATATTTTATCTATTATATACAGACGCATGTGTGTTTTTTCAAACAAATTTTTCTGTTTCTCTTCCTATAAAAATAAAATCATAAGCTCGTCTGATTCCAATAGATGCGCCCGCACCAGATATTTAGATACGTAATAACTAATAGACCTATAATGCGTCTAAAGATATAGTTGTTAGTTTTTTTTAGCCATTTGATTGACGGTTTACATGAATATTTTTCAACCGCGAGTTTTACATCTAAATCTCGCTGGCTGTTTCCGTTTAAAAAGCTATACTGCAGGCGCTTTTTTCTTATTTCTCTTCTCTTATATTTCCAATTTTTTCTTTTTCAATATTAAAGATGATCTCCGTGATAATTTGTACGGGTATCACATACCCACGTAATTTGTCGAATTTCTCCCATAAAAATTTGATAAAAGCAAAAAAAAAAAAAAAGAAACAGCTGCAAAAATCTTATCAATGATATAATTAATTAACGCGGAGAATTTTTTTTTTTTTTTTCGTTCTTTATTTGCCGAAGATTTGGATGTTACGGAAGTTTCATATGCGTCGATACGATTAAGGATGCTGTCGAAAATTAATTCGCTTCAAAGAGATTTTTGGGGTGAAATTATCGTGACTCCTGCAGATGGCATCGCGTGCGTTGGATGCCTTGCTGGGAATTATTTGGAAAGACAGCTAATTCATCTTGCGAGAATTTTGAATCGAGTGTAATCTCGTGTATCTACCATAACCTGTTTATAGATTCACCTTTGTAATATGCACGCAAAATGCGTATCGAACGTGTACATCTTTTTGATATCAAGCGTTCCGGACAGATTTTCTCTTCCACCTTTCGTACGTAAATTTGGTAAATCCTTTGTAGTATTCCTGTAACATCTTCGAATTTATACGGTAAAAACCACCTTTGATGCGTCTGATCCAGACATATCAATTGGGTAAGATTTTCCGTGTCTACTTCAAGCGGGACTCTACTTACCCTCGTGCAGCGTATTATGTGGGGGTGTCTAATTTTAAATAAAAGAAAACGAATGAAAAAAAAAAAACATGTTTGAGTTTACCAGCGAAGACGATTTTCAGGGGTATATAAAGAGAGAAAAAATATATTTCAGAAACGAGTTGGGATCAAAGTTGTCGGGTTCTGATTTATGTAACGGGGTTAAATCAGCTAAAGACTATAGATTTCGCGGAGCAATCCTTTTGAGAAAATCGAACGACAGCCGTTCGTTCTCTTTTCTTTCTTTCTTTCTTTCTTTCTTGCAACAGGATCTGATCTTTTGGACGAAGTCTGAAGGAATCAAATCGAAAAATAACACGTTGGAGGATTCTCGGTGGTTTCATGTCAACTACATTTTACTCAGAATCTCAAAAATTAGTTCCTCATAGGTGTCTGTATCTGTATTTTGGCGTTTCATTTTGTCGAAAAAAAAAAGAAGAAAACAGAAGAGAATTGTGAATAAGAAAAATAGAAAAACGATTCGATGAACAGCCTATGAAATTTTATTTCTCGACCATGGATGCGTCTATAAATAGGTTCCGTATTGCTTATAATATGAAACGTATAAATTTCAAAGCACCTTCATAAATCCTAGCGTGATGATATGGAATCCATGTATATGCGTGTAACCTTTTAGTGTATAGATGTACACGTGATATAAACGATAATGAAGTATAGTCGACGGACATTGTACCGAAGCAACGTAAAAATTATGGTCTGTAAAATCGTTTACACATCAGAAGAGTTTTATTTTTTCTACTTTCTTTATTTTTTTTTGATTCTCCCTGTTTCTTTCATCCCCCACGGGGTAAACGCGAGTTGAAAAACCACATGGGAAATTTATCGGTATTATAGTGAATTGCCTCGCGAATCAGGCAGGGTGTATGGGGCATTTCACAAAAAATTTTTACCCTGTATGCCAATATTACCCTAGAAACTATTCTGATCTAAAAAACGCGAATTTGTAGACTAATTGATCGATAACTCGATCGATTCGATAGAAAGATCAATTTATTCAGTAAATTCAGATTCCAGGGCTCAAAGCAAAGTAACTCTTACTAACGATTTTAAGTCTTGGTACTTTTGAAAATATTACTTCCATGGTATCTCAATAAAAAAAAGGAAAAGAAAGCTAAATCAGAAACAATTCGAAATTTCGGGGTGCAGATGAGCAGTCGAAAAAAAAAGAAAAAAATTTTTAGTTCAAAAGGACAAGCAGCATAGTTTATTGCAAATAATTTGTCATAAAATGCCCCTTACAAACATCGCGTCATACTCTTGTTGGTTTCTTCATTTACGGGTCGTTAATTTTTAAGGTGGTATATATAACGCGCATTTTTAATTTTCGAATATTGAAGACACAGGTAAGTGTATGCACGTGCGGTTGATGGCGAAACAAAGCAATTGAAAAAAAAGTTAAGAATGTTATCCCATATCGTCGTGCGAAATTTTTTTGTCCAGTTCATTCGAGTGTGAATATAAAATCCATGTTGTTTTGAGGTAATCGAGAAATTTGTGATTTATCGCACGCATTTCCATTCGCAATGTATGAGACATACGTACGTTATACGTACACAGCGATTGTTCCGGACAAGTCACGTGGCACACGCCATGCGGTAATTTGGGTTGGTTATACGCTAACGAAATTAAGAAAGGAAAGCCTAATGGAAGCATTTACTGTCGTGAGATGAAACGACGTTAGTTATAGCCATAGTTCTCGCCGTATACACTGCAGCCCTTTGAGACGAGGAAGTTCGAATCTACATATAACCCAACAGCGGAACTTAGAACTGTGTCAAACTCGTGAGTAAATTTTCGAATTTGTATTCTTGACCAAAATATTATCATACGGAGACCCGCGTACGTTATACATATGAAATTTATCTGATCAGGAGACGCCGCCCCGCGCCGGTCGGAAGGAAGCTGCCATGAAATTCGTTGCCTTTAATTTCAACGGAATTTTCGAAACTTCTAACCCGCGCATCGCATTTCATATCCGTCACGGCTTCTCCGTGCGGCTGTGCGGAGAAACCCCGTTGATTCGGCGTAGGGATAGATTCCAGTGATTTAGTTTCAGTCCCGGCCCGACCGGCTCCAGGTGAACATTGTTTCCTAACTTTGCTCATAAACATAACCAGGATATTGCTCGTACCTTTCATTTCTCCTTTTCTCTATTTTCAATTCTATTTTAATCTAACGCGTACCCTGCGCGTTTAATTACAATTTACATTCTTCTAATTTAATCTACAGAACGGGTAGATGCAATTTTATAATTTCTCGTCGACTCGCCTCACGTCAACTATTTTCATTAAATCCCTACGTATAAATTAGTAATAAAATAATTAACGGTACAATAATCACCCAAGTACCCAGCCTTACGATACTATACATGCGACGCAGCGAGAAATTTTTCAGGATAGAAAATTTAAAGAAAAGCGCGGGAGTTTTTGTCAGTCGCCTCATTTATTGGTCCTATACTTCGAATTGCTTTAAAAATTTCTTTTCCTTTTTTTTTTTTATAATTAACGTGACATCGACAATCAAGATCTAAAATATCACTGCCGACAATTAACCGACACGTTAATTATTATTCACTAATTATCTGTCCTAATTATTTTTATAATTTCGGGGAATTCTATATCACGATCGCAGTTATCATCAATTTTATTTCTAGCCCAATCCTTCGTCAAGGATCTTATCAATAAATTTTTCATCATTAAATATTTTATAGTATGTATATGTATTTGCTTTTGAACATACATAATCTGCAGAACGTACATAAAATGGTGGTACAAGAGGTGATGATTATTTTTTGAACAATTAAAAATAAAAGTACAACCAAAAAAAATCACAAAAATATAATATAAAATTAACAAAGAAAAAGACAATTCAAAATTAATTAATAAATCGACGAGTGATCTAATGGATAAATTGACTGACTGAAAAAAAAACTGATCCAATTGATCCTTGAAGTTAATGGTGGTTCTGGAAAAAAAATAAATAAATAAAAAAAACTTTCTTACGTGTACGTGCGTTGAAATACAATTATCTGGAAGTTGATTGAAAAATGAAAGAAAAAAAAATAATTGAATAAAAGAGTTGTACAGATGACGATCTGCCGCAGGTGAAGGTTTTCTCCACGATATAATGTAGTTTTGCGAGTCGGGCAGAAAACATAAATAAAAAAAAACCAAAACACATAAAAAAAGATTATAATAATTTAATAATAATTCCCCTATTTAATTATTATTAATTTTTTGCTGCGAGTGAACTACTTTTATTTTGGTAATATGGATTTGAAAAAAAGAATCATAATAAGTGAAGTTTATAGGAACATTGCAACGAATATCTTTTCCTCGTCCGCATGTAAAATGTGCATGGAAATAAAATTATTCTGATCGTCCGAAAAAAAATAAATAAAATAACCCCGTTTGAGAGTGAAAAAAAAATGTGAAAATTCGCAACGAATCCGCAGGAACCACAACTGGGAAATTATCGACGAAAATTTCAATCAAGTGAGTAATAAAATTAATAAAAAATTATCCGTTTTGTTGAAAATAAGAAAAATCAAAGATAATTGAATAATTAATTGAAAATTTGTCGTCGACATTTTTTGTATTCATTAAATTTCTACATGCAGCTCTGAAGAATTTGAATATCAATTGAAGGTGAATTTTTTTCTTTTGTCTGAATATTTTTTTTCCTCTTTTGAACGTAAAGTTTCGTTTCTCACATGTATATAAGTACGCGTAGATCGAGTTACACATGATGGGTAATTTTTTTCACATGATTAATTTTTGACTCATCAAAGCGTGGTCTAATACATTGATGTGGCGTGGGTGTAATATGAATGTAATTATTTCGATCGATTAAAACGATCAGTGGTACAAATTCATACATTTATAATTAACGACTATCCCGCCTAGTCATTACGATAAATCGTTAGCAATTCCGCTCAGGGTATTAGGTTTATTATACATATTATATTACGTACCTTATAATATAAACCACAAAATTTTGAAGAAGGGCTCTGAAATTTTTACCTCATTATTCATCATCGTTATTTAGAAAATTTTTCGATTTCGATTTTCAATTATATGATCCACACGTACATCATGTTACGTAAACTATGCAACCGATAGAAAAACAAATCGTAACATATGGTCAGTGTGTATAAACGACTGTATAAATAAATATGTAAAACTTGTGTCATACATAATTTTGGATTTTGGCAACCCCACAAAATTTTTACGATTGATTTACGCATAATCTCTATCGTCCGACGCCTAAAGGACGGTCTACTTCTTCGAATAGAAAAATAGAAAAAACGATTTTTTTTGTCTACACAGTCTAATCCAAACCGATAAAAATTATTTCGTTCGATAAACGTCGTGAAAAATGTCGTCGAATCATCATCTAGTCGTAAGACAGATTTAGTCATTTTTTTTCTGTCTATCCCAGTTGGAAAAAAAAAGGACAAAAAAAGAAAGGAAAGGAAAGGAAAATTAAATTAAATTCTTTTGTCTGTGACTTCGATGAAATTAGGACAGGGTAATTATAATCGTGATAGCGAGTCTGAAGAAGGTAGGGAAAACGATAGGAACAAAAAAGCGTAAAAAAGTACATCAGACAGAATTGTTGGTTAAGAAGCAATAATTGAGAGATTAGGGACATACAGCTTAGGTCGAAGGTCGTGTGTGCGCGATAGCTTAGTGATGCTGATGATATTAAACGGGAAAATAGCGTGCTTGTAATAATAAAAATCGGCGGGAACGTGTGTCGCGTGAAACGTTATAATATAATGGGATACGTCGTGATAAGCCGTAATAAAACCAGCGTTTGATGCGTGTATAAATATACATCTGCACATATTATACTTATGGAAAAAAAACAAAAAAAAAACACCCTTCTTTGTTTGAACAACTTTGATTAAGTGAAAAATCGATCCTATATATACCCATTCTACACATAACCCCAGTTAAATCATAACGCACGATTGACTGAATTTCGCCACTTAATTTTACGATCTAATAAATTACTAATTTATCATGCTGCAGGTAAAAATGATCCAACTTTATGACCGATTCTTTTTTTTTTCATCGCCATAAATTTACCCACAATATTCCATGTATACTCTTCACTGTCTGCATTTTCTGTATTTCTTTTCTCTTTTTTTGTTTTACTTTTCTAAATAACTCTGAGGAAGTTGATAAAAGAAAATAAATAAAAACAAACTTTGGCTCAGTTCAACAATTTCTGTAACACAAAGTAAATCAAGAATTTTAAATAATTACGAAAGCAGCCTTTGTTTTAATGTACATTCCTTTTTTTTTTTCTTTTGGTTGAGCGAGACGGAAAAGGAAAATGAGTCAAAAAACTTTCGTCGCTCTGCAAACCGCGTGCAATTTCTGTCCTCATGGGAAACAACTAAAAACGACGTCCAGTGAGCTCTGCATTGGGATGTATAGGTATTAAATTTCTAACTCATCGTAAATACTGTATGTACTATAATATAGCATACGTACATAGAATCTATGTATCGCAATACGTAAGTATACATACAATTCGATGAACTGTTAATGAGGTAAATACATTTGCATTATGATATCTAATGCCCAAATAGTTTAGCAAATAGCTTCCAATCCATCTTGAAAGCACAACGCTATAATGCCATCTGTACATTTCTGTAATATCTCGTACAAACCTATACACATATTATCTATATAGATTACAATTCGGTATGCCTTTGATTATACAAATTTAATGGCATAATAGGTACACTAATTTCGCGATTAAATAATGTAGTAGTCTGATACGAACGAATAGCGTATGTAGATACGCATAATAATTTCATATGGTATACTTTTATGATGAAAGAAGAACAGAAAATGAAAAAAAAACTTTTCTTTCCGTTCCCCACATAATGATGAGGGTCCTTTTGATTCGCAAAAAATTCACGAGGAGTATATTTCACGTTAAATCACTCGCGATTAGCGCTCACCATTTTACGATACGAAATTTTTTTTTCCTTTCATTTCAATTAGTCCTTACATACGCTGCTTGAGGTTCGCAAAAAAAAAAAAAAACTTTATGACTCGAAGCTTACGAGACGATGAACGGAAGCGGATTTTCGGTTTTGCCGTTTTTTATTCGTTTTTTTTTTTTTTTTTTTTTATATTCCTTTCAGGTGTATTTTAACGCGTCTGCGGCAGAGAATGATTTTTGAAGGATTCGGCATGAAATGTCCTGTACGTAGATTTTTTGCGCGCGTCATAAGCGAAGAAACTGCCGCGTAACTAGGTTTGCTCGTGTACAACGCAACGACGTTTTGGAGACCGATAAAAGCTCTGGCAAAAAAAAAAACAGAATAAAAAAAGAAACGAAAAAAAGTTCACCTCCATAACGACTACTTACTTAGCTTCGATATACTATATACTAACTCGCGTAAGTATATAATGTATAAGCCCTATGATATGACCTCGATTTTTTTTCCAAACCTATTAGACTTTTACTAACATATAAATCCGGAAAGTTTGTTTAAAAATTTACAAACTACTTCGAAAGAAAAATAAACTTTCGATAATAAACCGCTTACGATTGTAATTACGTATAGTTCCGCTGTATGAAATAGGAGTACAACTTGTGTTTTTTTTTTTTTTTTTCTCTTTGTAGAAAAAAAGGCGAATAGAAAAACTGTGGAAACTTTTGTCAGACCGTACCGGAATCGATTATACAATTATTATTTTTATTTTTTTTCTCAAACAAAATTCAGGTATGTCCGAACATTACTTTTTTCAAAAACTGCTCGAAACTTTACATACACCGAAATTGTTTGAGGTAAAAATGAAAAGATGGAAAAAAAAAGAAAATTCTTTAGTGGCCCTTCAAAGTTTGGTAGGAGGTTCTGACATTTGTTCGAATGGGAAGCTTTTCAAAGCTCGCTCTTTTAAGGGGGTATAGCAATGGACCTGCAGACAGTGACGAGTGACAAGTGGTGCTTTATTTTGTTATTTTTACTTTTTTTCTCTTCGCTTTTCTTAAATATAACAGCCAGCAGGCAGCAGTTAAAATTCATGCCGTCGGGTTTTCCTGCCCCATCTCTCAAATCTCTTCGTACTGTGGTGATTCTTATTTCTTTATTTATTTATTTTTTATTTTTTTTATTCTGCTTCTTCGAGCTTCTTTCCTTACTATTTCCTGACAGATTCTTTTCTACTTCAAAAAAAAAGGAAAAGAAAAAAGGAAAAGAAAAAAGGAAAAGAAAGAAGGAAAAGAAAAAAGGAAAGAATATGGAATGAAAAGTGAAAATAATAAAAGTCACTAGCACACCAAGTGGATCAACCGGAAGTACTAGGCACCTGGAAAATCTGGCCCTAAATTTTCACATCCAGAATTAGAAGGATTAACAATAAATTACACAACCTACAAGGGTTCAATTATTCACATTCTTTTCTTTTATATCGCTTTACCCTCTTCTCGGCTCTTATAACTCCGTAATACCTGTCGGAAACCTGTTTTTACTATACTACTGAAAAATTGCCACTGAAATTAATTTAGAGATAGAAAAAAAAAATTCACCAACTGGACTTGTTAAATTAAATTAAAAAAAAAGTGTTCGCTGCTCTCGTAAAATTAATGTTGTTCAGCTATCATTCGCGTAGATTATATTACGCCATAATTAACTATTTAGTTTTTGACCCCATTTCCGTTTTTTGCTCATACGAATTATATTAAATTCCTACAATCGCATAACCGGTTATATCTGATTCTATTTACTTCGCCATAACTCCTTTTTTTTCTAATCTCTTATTTGATCCCACGGATTAAAATCCTCATTAATGTTGGTCTTATTGTTTTCATTGTTATTATTAAAACACGTTTTTCGACTCAGGGTTTTTCTCCTTCGTTTTTTTTTTCTTTTTTTTTTCTTCGATTATACATCGGAATTATTTGATCCGAGGCAATAAATATACCCAAAACTATATTCATTCGTATTCGCAAATGTATTAACTAACGACGCGTAAAATTTGCCGAGAAACTAATCATTCGTGATTGGAGATTTCATTTTTTGTTTGATTTTTGTTTGTTTCTTTTAATAATTAAAAAAAAGTAGTTGAAAAATTTTCCCAAACATGTATAAATAATTTGTGTTAACGATTGCCCGTTTGGTTTCTTTTCTCTTTTTTTTTTTTTTTAATAAACGAGATCGGATCTTAGGGATATGAGTTTTCCTTTTCTCCTCGATTTCAATTCGTGAGTTTGGTACAGAAATTTAGTTTTCAGTTTAAAATTCATCTTTTATGTGTTTTTTTTTTTTTCTTTTAATTTGCGATAATAAATCGAGTAGAACATATACCATAGGTATACATTTAGTTTTTATATTACATTACGACTTCCTACAGAAGATATGGCAGAAAATTAATACCAGCACACTGCAGAAATAGATAAAATACGTATTTCAGACCCTGCGGGTTTTAAATATTTATTCAAAATCATCTAATGATAAATGTGGATTTTCGAATCTTTCGATATCGCTATATTCTCGGGCATCACTTCGTTATGCACGATAAAAAATTTCAAACATTTCCATTTTTATATAGAATAATTTGCCACATTTTTCAATCAAAAAAAAAAATACAGAAATTCAAAAACACACAAAAATCAGCGAACGAATCGACCTGATTGAATGAAAATCTTTATTATTATTATTATCACGCTTATTATTATTATTATTATTAGATCGAAGGATCGTCTCGCTTTTCTAGCTTGCTCTCCTCCATTCAATATGCAATTATAATGTTGAGAGTTCTACGTTTCTTGTATAATAAAGAAAGAAAGGGAGGTAAAAAAGGAAAGAGAATTTCAATCGCGTCAGGATTATTGACAATACGCCGTTATTTTAAATCATTATATGAGGAGTAATACAATCGCTATTGCACTCTTACATAGTCATGATGCAGGTTACGTTCATCTACGGTCTCTAGAATATTCTCCTTATTTAGTTAGTTGAAAGGTATATTTTATCCTCGAGTCAACGTTACGAAGGAAAACGGGAAGAAGTAGGAAGAAAAGGGGACGCAGATCGTTATTGCACTATTTTACATTTATTACAAGGGCACTTTGAATTCACTTTTTTTTTTTCTCTACCTCTTCGCATCTTTTCACCTTCTAATTTCAATAACATTTTTTTTCCATTCCATTCCTCGCTTTGGAAATGTAATTTCTTTCTGTATTCAAATTCTTTGTGTCTAGGCGGTAGAGATTTTTACGAACGAAGTATGAAATCACAATTGATCGTTATACGGTGTAAGATTCTTCGATTAGAAAAAAAAATAGACAAATAAAAAAAAAATTTACGTAACAAATATCGTTAATAATGTATTATAAATACTATGGATGATTGGATAATGTGAAATAATTTAAGAGAAAAAAAAAGAAGAAAAACGTTACTTCTTTTCAGAGCGTACAGGTATATGAACGATTTTAATAATAATATGTTTTATACAACATATACCTACCTGTATCTGATTATAATTTATTTGATTTCATTACTGTTGTATTTCATTAGTTATGTAAGGTTTCCGTGATCATTGAAAATAACTCAAGATGTGCTTAATGAATATTTGACCTAACGCAAGACGTATTGTATTAACTGACTGAGAATTTTCATGGGGAAGGGGAATGATTAGCCGCCTTCGGGATACTTTTCATGAGGTATAATTAGTCTGATGTAGATCGCGTGTTCACCTGAATTACAAACATACTATATACATCTCGATGTAATACCTATGACCTTAAACATCTAACTTATAACATTTCCCTTATTCATTAATTAAACGATTGTTAATTATCATCGTCATTATGATTGCTCTTTTTTTCTAACCCACAACGTTCGATTTACGCAAGACCAAAAATCTATAGAAATTCTATGTACATCGTTAATTGAGTAAGAGAAAAAAAATTTATCAAACTTTATCAAAAATTCAAAAAAAAAAAAATTTCGTCAGAAATATCGTGCAAATTCTTCTATTTTTTTTTTTGTCTCGGTGAAATTGAACGAGGCTCTCATATATTTTTCCATCGAAGTTTATAAGTACCTGTACAAAACGAATTATATACAACAAAAAAGAAAAAGAAATTCGATAATCAAAAATACCGAACGTTGCGCGTGTTAATTTTTTTTTTTTCTTTTTTCACTGATTGGATTTACTCTACAATTATTATCGACGATCATTGCTTGCGATTATATTGTTTGGGCATATGGGATATTTTTGTTCGTTGGTAAACAGGTATTTTGGGAAAATTTTCCCAAATGAAGCTGTATGAAAAATACGGTTTTATATTCAAACGAGAGAAGGAAGCGGATTAAATACATCCCATACATGTACATATATAAATATTTTAAATCGTACATGAGGTTTTGCCGTAAAATTTATAAGCGTCTGTAATTCACGAGTGAGTGCTTTTCATTACCTTTTAAATGTATTTGTAGTACATACATATAAAATACTAAACTTATTACGTACATATTGCACGTATACCTGCGTACATATGTACTTATATACCTTGACGTACATACCTCGTGTACATCCCACGTGGGTTAATAAATGAACGGAAATTGGAAAAATCCATTGAAATTTCGTCCCAAACCTGTCACAAGCCTCACTGATCCGCCCACATTATTTGTAAAAGAAATAACTCCAACGATCCTAAAAAGAAAAAGGACGAAAAATAAAAACAAAATTATGTTTCTAAAAATTCTTCTCACACCTGATCTGGCCCGCGGCGTGTGCAGCTGACGATTTTTTAACGAATAAAAATTGACCCCCATTTTTTTTTCCTTTTTTTTCTCTCATTTTTTTTACTTAACTCGTCGAGGCACGGATGCTTTACCGTATGGATCTAGATTACATGGCGTCGGTGATTCGCGTTTAATTTGAAACGAGGGTTTATTCGCTTCCTGAACATCAGGAGAATTAATACCCAGTATAAGGCTTTGAGTTATTAAGACAGGATCTCTGGATTTCAGACACCTATTTGTAAAATTTATGATACATTAAGAGTATCGGAGAAGAAGGATTAAATTTTTGAACAAAATTTGTTCAAAATCTGTTTTATTAGTTTATAATGATTACCTATAGGGTAGAAAATGGGATATTATATATTAAACGTGCGTTAGGTAAATATACGTAGGTACCAAATGTACTTTATATATTACAGTGAATAAAGTAAAGTTTGTAAAAGCCCAACTTCAAGGACAACCAGCACTAAATTAATATATAGATAGGAAGTCGAGTACAATCTACGAAATTATATATGGCTACTACTATTTTCGAAGTTTGAAGTGACTCGCTCCGTACATAATAAATGGTATATAATTTTCTAACGAGGTTAGAAATTCGCAAGTATTCAGAGATAATTACATTATAAATTGCTTTCGATAATGGCGGTGTACAGAGGCTTGATATACACCACACTAAACTGCACGTGCAGCCTGCCATTCGCTCATATTTTGAATGTAAAATAATTATCCAGTTTGAAACTAATTAATTATTAATTTTCGATTAGTGTAGCCATGTATAATTTTTGTTTTTTTTTTACCCTTCGGATTTGGATGAAAATTTGTTTTTATGAAATTTTTTTTTATCCATAGCCCGAGTTTCTTTTTCATTTATTTGATGAAAAATTAAGTTGTATTTTGATCAAATCGTTTTTTTATCAGAGCTACAAGAAGGATTTGTCTCTTTTTCGGATTTTTTAGTCATTCCTTGTGTCGCGAACCAATTTTCGGAATTTGAATACTTTATGAAAGCTACTTTCTTTGCTTGATTCTATTTCATTATTGATATACCTTTTCCGGAGATTTCATTCTCAGGTATTCAGAACACGAACCCTAATTCGGCATTTTTTTCTTCGCCATATCGTATAAAGTTGCCTTTCCGACTTATCTGTGATTCTGTGACATCCACGTAATATATATAGAACGAAGCCAACCCTCAACCGACCCTAGTAGGTCGTAGGTCATCCGTACTCCGATCCTCGGCAACCCCAAAACTCCACATGCGTCATACATTATACATGCAACATACGCAGGCAGGTACGCTGCAATTGGACAAGTATATCGTAACATAACCGCAATTGCACAAAAAAGAAACAATTAATTTTTTGGTATCTAAAAAAATGTAAGTGTCGGAAAATTTTCTTCGAAGTTCAGACGCTTTCACAATGTTTTTTATAATTTTTACGACGAGATTTTCGTTGTGAACGAAAAATTATAATTTTTGTTTCTGTCCTTTTCGCCGAGATTCGCTGAAATTTGAAGAATAAAATAATCCATGGGGTCCGCTATTAATCTGCATTCGATTTTCTATCGTTTTCCTCGATGACTCGTGGAAGTGACTTTAATCCTCCCAGTCGCTGGCCATTGACTGATCAGCGTTCTAATCGGCCTTTGATTAAAACTATTCGAGCAGACTGAACGCGTCCCTAACTAAGACCCTTGATACGGTTGACTGATGTTACATCCCTACAGTGCTATCTGACGTTTGAGAATTAGCGTGGTCAAGTTCAATGACTGATGACCAGAGATAGTTATAAACTTATAGATCCTGTACAATCCCCATTTTCCGCGGTATAAATTATTCATTTTCAATTTTCGAACTGACAATGAAACGTTTTTGTTCAACTTCTCTCATTTTTTTTTCTTGGTAAAAATATTTCTGGTTGAATTTGCCCCGCACCATAGAGCATAAAAATAAATAAATAGAAAGTAAGATGAATTGATGAATAATTTTTTACACCATATGATTTCAGATGCGTTCGTTCGACGGTGGCGGAGCGCCATGAGCTCGATTTCTATGGACGG
Source organism: Athalia cordata (assembly GCA_963932425.1). Taxonomy (NCBI): domain Eukaryota; kingdom Metazoa; phylum Arthropoda; class Insecta; order Hymenoptera; family Athaliidae; genus Athalia; species Athalia cordata. The sequence goes on from OZ010627.1 coordinate 9,293,154, forward strand.
AGGTTATGCAGGGGTTGATATCGAGGGAGGTTTGGCGCAGCAACGCGTACCAGGGAGTCTCGGTCCTCTAAATACTTCCCTAGGGAACGTTGGATGCGAAGAATTACCTTTCGAAAATCAAATATTGGGAACAGCTTGGTTTCAGGCGATAATATATTTTCTGTACAGCACAATATTTTTAATGGCACTTTTAGGGAACGGACTAGTTTGCTACGTAGTTTACAGCAGTCCCAGAATGAGGACTGTCACTAATTATTTTATCGCTAATTTAGCCGTCGGCGATATTTTAGTAACGCTTTTTTGCGTGCCAACGAGTTTCGTCAGCACCCTTATTCTGCAGTACTGGCCATTCGGCGCCGAACTTTGTCCCAGCGTTAATTACTCCCAGGTAATTTTCATCGAAATTTATTATCCAAAACCCCCCAATATTTTCAGCTCTCTTTTTAATCCAACGTTCGACAAAATTAATCCTAATCGATTATCGAAAAAATATGTATGTCATCACACCGATGACGTGCAAAGTTCTGATTTTTTTTTCCAGTTAGCAAGAAATCATTTTTGCAGATTGACATGCGTTTTTCGCCTAAAAAATTATTTAATTTCGGGCTAATCGTTGGATTAAAAATTCAATAAAACAAATTTCAAAAATATCCATAACCCGAAGAACTAGAGCACACTTTTCTTCCAAATTTCCATGTTTCTTTCTTTTCTGATGTTCAAGGAGGGTTTTTTTCTTCGATGTTTTTAGGCGGTGTCGGTTCTCGTGAGTGCTTACACATTGGTAGCTATCAGCATTGACCGATACATGGCCATAATGTGGCCGCTAAAACCGCGGATGACAAAACGTCAGGCCAAATTTGTGATCCTCGCAGTTTGGGCCATCGCTTTACTTACCGCGTGCCCAATTGCCGTAGTTTCGAGGCTCGCGCAACCCGAACCTCAATTTGTCAAATGTGGTCGTTACATCTGCCACGAAGAATGGCCCACGAATCATCACAGGTAACAAATGATAAGATTTCCACCCGGAAATCTCGAATATTAATTTTCTGTACGGCGCTTCTCTTCGATTTCTTTCAGGAAAGAATCTTGACTTTTGATTTTTTTTCTTTTCTTTTTCTTTTGAATTTCCAAAATTTTCTATCTACACTTTCAGGTACTATTATTCCATGGCGTTACTCGTCATGCAGTACCTGATTCCGATAGTTGTTCTGATGTTTACTTACACAAGCATCGCCGTCGTTGTTTGGGGGAAGCAAATACCAGGTGAAGCGGAAAATACACGAGACCAGAGGATGGCGCGTTCGAAAAGAAAGGTCAGATTAAAAAACTAAAGACACGATAATCTTATAACGATGAAATTTGAAAAGATTCTTTTTTTTTTCTCTCTATTTTCTCTTGAAAATTTTTTCGACAAACCGCGTTGTCGTTAAGGTACGTTGAATTTCAAGAGGGTTAGCAAATTGTTGCCGTTCGGTAACACTTTGCTCAAATCTCTATTACCCAAACATCTGCACTGCAATTGGCACAACTGCCATGTACTATAGGAAGCAATTTAATTAGCGATAAACTCATCAGGACTTTGTTAACTAAATTGATCCTTGTAACTCCTACGAGCTTTCCTATACACATGAGTCGAAAATTGCGGGGCCCACGCGATTTCTATTGAAAATTTCAAGGTAGAATTCATCAGATATTCATACGGTATAAATATAAGATTACCAAAATTTTCACTTCTAGACCTCAAATTCTCATCAACCTTGATGACACAAAAATGAGGATCTTTTTTATTCTGTTCTCTAAAAGGTAGATGAAAAATAACTCCAACACAACCATATAGGTTATAGGCCAACCCTTTCCGCCGACTTTTTGATGCCCATCGCACGAACGGGATTATTTAATTTTTTTTTCTTCCATTTTCACTCTCATTTTCGCTTTTCTTTCTTACGTACTTACTTATATACATATTTCTTTTTATTTAGATTTCTTCTTTTTTTTTCTTTTTTTCTCATTACATCGTATAATTTATGCCCTCGAACGTAATTGCCGGGGCTTTGTGCACGAGGCAGTTGCTCAGATTTTACTTCAAAGTTATATACCACCACCGACGTCATCTCACTACTCCCCTTCTGCTAACCTGCAGGAAAAAAAAAAAACGAAAAAAGAAACGAAAAATACTGTACTGAAAAACTGAAAGAGAAAAACTTTTGCTTACGCGGCTTATACAACCGACCCTTATTAACTGTCCCCGTCAATTTTTGTACTTTATAGGCATATAACGTGTTCGTTTTATTGTACGTACGATGCCGAGATAAGATATGAAGTCCCGATTCAGGGAAAAAATGGGGCGAAGGAAAGAGGAGGGGAAAAAGAAAAATTGAAAGATCCTTTGGTGCTCGAAGATGTGATTTTATTCGATTTTCAAATTTTTCTCGCGTCTGCTGGTAGCGGTAATGAAAGAGCGGTAAAAAATAAAAAGAAAGAAGAAAAACTTATACATATATAATAGGTTAGTTTTTCTGATAAAATTTAAATCTTTATGAATTTTGACTGCAGGTATAACCTGCCCGGTATCATCCTTTTGGTAATCCGTCAACTGGGGTTTAATGTATATGTATAACTTCTTTAAGGCGCGTATAAGGTATAATAAGTTTGGGCTTGTGCAACGCAGCGTCGGACGGCGTCCGTAATTGCTATACTTTTTATATCTGACACTATTATACTAGGTGTGCGATTTACTGCAAAGCTTCTTTCTAGTCTCGGGCAAACCCTTAAGAGACGACGAGAAAAAAAGAAAAAATACCAAAAACCAAAAAGAAAACTACTTCTTATACCCTCGCTGCTCATAATCCCTCCTGATTAAGAGCCTCGCGCGTAACCGTAGCAGCTAGACACCCCGAAAGAAATACGTCATCTCAGCTGGCTCTCATTTTTATATTTCAACTACTTTGATACATCGGAACGTTTGTTTTCTTTTCTTTTTTTCAAGCTTTTAGTCCTTGAAAACTTTTGGATTATTGAAATCTGGCAATAGATCTCATGTCCAGAGAAAGTACGATTAAATCGAGGTGTGAATATTCGAATGTTTTGCGATTTTATTTGACTGCGATAATTAACTGTGGTCGAAATTTTTGTTAGATTTATTCATCCGAATATTTTCCTTCGAGTAAACCTGGAGCACAACTTTCCTGTCAAAATCAAGATCCGCGATAGAAAATTGTCGACCCGACGCTCCAAACGCCTTCTCCGACCGTCTGATGAACGGGAGTTAAGCCTAATGAGACGAACTTTAACCCCGCGTAACCTTTTCCAAAAGGTGAAGCACCGTTCGTCTGAAGATGGAAGTTGCCCGACCTGAGAAGATTAAATTTTCAATATAAGGAAGCGAAAATCCTCGCGTCACAAAATTCGCGAAACTTTGATTGAACGGAACTCACACTGTCGTCGGCGTCGCATGGCCCATTATAGTTACTGCATTTCCGTCACAAAGACCACCTTCAAATTCCTTTTTCGAAGGACATTCCACCGCCCAGAATGCTGTTTCGTTCAGTACAGATTCCGAGTAGTAGTGCCAGGACCTGTAGTGATTGCAGAAATCTAAAAAAAAAAAAAAAAAATCAAACGACAAGAATTTACAGGGTGATTTTTTTTTATGGATCACCAGGTTGGTTTTTTTTCAAACAGTCTTACCCTCGTTCGTCAAGGGCACGTAAATCGAGGGGCAACCTGGCTGAAAACGGATCCCTCCGTTCGGCCAAAAATCAACGGTTCCAGTTTTACGTTCGTTTCCATAAATTCCACCGTCCGTGTGAATTATATCGACAAATTCTGCGTCCTTGTAAGATAGATCGGGTATCAATACGCGATAGCCTGGCCCGGCTGGGTCTAGACCTGAAAATAATAAAATGCCTTTTGAGAATCTTCAGAAATTCAGGCGACAGTGATCATTAAATTTCTTTTTTCTCTCTTCGTAAGATGATCGAGTGTTTGCGGACCTGTAATTCTGCAGACACTGAAATTGGTATTTCTTCCAAAAGCACCTGCAACTTGACTACCCATCGAATGACTTACTACGTGAAGAAGACTTTCGTTCAAACCAGATGCCACCATTTTATTTAACGCAATTGCCACGGTCCTACCGACCTCACCAACGCTGTAAGCGGCAGTCGCGTAATCCCTCGCCGATATTATATTCCAATTCACAGCTATTACGTTGTGACCACATCTGCAGTGAGCTAGGGTGAGATAATTAATTGGATGAATTTTATCGTTACCTTAAATTACTTACGGTTTTTTCAGAATTAATTAATGACATAGGTGTACCGCTCGCTACGGTGATCGCACTTAGGGAATCTGGACTCTCCGTCCAACCGTGAAAATATAAAACTGTTTTTCGCTGCAGGTTCATCCTGCTCAGAAGTTCAAGGGCGTTACCAATTAGCACTGTCACGTAGTCGGTGATTCTGTTACTGAAATAATTAATAAATTAACAAAAAAAAAAAGAAAAAAAGAATCGGAGAGATTTCTCTTCGAAAATAATCCTTCGAGATTTTTAGATATTATACTTGAGATAAAGTCGCAAAGTAATCCGCTCCAGGTCACTAACTGGCGTCGCGAAGTCGGCTGTAAAATGTTTCAAGGTCGGATTAAACTTGGACGTGATAAGAATAAAATGAAACTCAATTAAATTTTGGGTTTAGAATGAAGTACATCGATAGATACTACGTTGAATTTCACTGTTGAATAATTATATTTTATTTATCTTAATATTTGGAGAAAACCTTCTTGCCTCTCGGTTCGTCGGAATAAACCTGCTGAGGTGCAACGAATATCGGTAAACATGAGATCAGTAGAGTTAAATATCGCATTTTTATAATCATCAAAACTTTTTGTCACTCGACGATTTTCGAAACGTCGCCAACCGTTAGAATTTCTATCGTTATCTGGTGTCGTTGTTCACGCTTTAAATATCCCACACTCCGTTGCGCAATTTTTTACCATGCTACACCTGTACCAACACACGTTGTGCAAAATAATTAGAATATATGTCTCTCGTGAAACGCAATTTTATTATTCCCATAGATCTAAAACCTTTCAGTTCTGTCTTTCTTCTTTTTTTTTATTCTGTCTTAGTTCTTCGTTGGCGAATTTCGCGGAATATCTGGTTCAAGGTGATTTTTGTCAATGTGTTCGAAAAAGAGAAAAGTTCACTATTTTGACGCGGAAAATTTTAATCGACAGATATCCACAGTGTTCGTTACTGAATCACATATTTCTTCGACGAGAATCACGATGTTCTTTTCATGCCGGATTCTCCCCTGCCGTACGGACAAGCGTCGTTTGTTTCGAGGTAGAATTTACCGGTTCTGTGAAGAAAATTTAGCGTTAATCAATTTTCATTCTCATTCGAGAAATAATTTTCAAATGATAACTCACACATTCGATGGCGTCGCGTAGCCCATTATCGTGTACCGATTTTTCTTACATAAGCCCGCCACGAAATTGACGTAGGAATTGCAAGATATGGCGTAAAAGGCATTTTCATTCCGAACAGATTCCGCATAATACTCATAAGACCTCCGGTGACTGCAGAAGTCTGAAACCAAAATAAGATGAGATAAAATTGATGATGAGCTGACCTCGTTGGTCAATTTTGGAGGAAAATTATCTATCGTCGCACCTTCGTCAGAGTAGGGTGCATAAATTTTAGGGCAACCTGGTGCATGGCGGTGGCCGCCGTTTGGATAAAAATCGACTGTCCCCGTCCTTAATTTTATACCGTAAAATCCCACGTCTGTGTGAATGTTGATGACAGCTCCAGCGTATTTTTTGGAAAGGGGTTCCATTACGACATTAAATAAAGGACCAGCCGGATCCAAACCTGGAAAAACAAAACTATCGTAAGCTCGTTGTAAAAGAAGAAAGAAAATCTCTTCACTTTAGTTTCATTCGATTAATCACCTATAATTCTACAAATCCCGTTGTTCGCGTGTCTTGCTATAGAACCGGCAACATGGCTGCCCAAAGAATGACCAACTATATGAAGGCTTTCTGGTCGAAGGCCACATCCCACCAGAACATCTAAAGCCTTGGCTACTGCAATTCCAACTTCTTTCGTGCCGGCTGCAGCAAGGGGGTAAACTTTGCGAGCTATTACACCCCAGTCGACTATGATGACGTTGTGGTCGCCCCGTGAAATGTATTCTTTTTTTAAACGAGTGTGAATTTCAGAAAATTATTCTCATGGCCATCTTCGAGGTGAGGTAATTTTTTTTTTTTTTATTCCACAATTTCTTACCGCTAGTGACAAAAACGACATCGCGACCAGTTGCGTTTCCATTCAAACCATGAATGTACATTAAAGTTGGACAACTGAAGTCTATAGCTCCGCAAAGATCACAGGCGCTACGAACCGGTGCGATCTTGAAAGATTTTTCACTTCCCCTAAAATAATTTGACAAATTTTATCTTCGGGTTTTCCATTAAATGTATTTTAAAATAGTAACTGAAAATTCACGCACCTAATGTGTAGGTACAATTGGATACTTTCAATTTCACATTCCGTCACTATTTCTGTATCTGGAAAATGAATCCAAGTTAAGATTGAACTCGCGGAAGTATTGGGACGAGGAGAAGAAGAGATTGAAACTTTAAGTACGAACCACTTGTGGTATCATTTTGATGGTCATTATTTGGAACCTCGATTGTCGGGTCACTCGTAACAAATACAGGTAGACAAATGATCAGCAGGTTTGTGAGACGCATTATTAAATCTAGAAACTTTATATGAAAGACTTTGAGAATCGGAAGCTCGTAACTTTTCAATTTAAGATTAAGTCTCTCGGAACGATGCTAACGCTTATATATATGCCGCTTCGTTATTAGCGGTTATTCAGGGTGCTGAAAGTTGGTTCTCTGAAGTACAAATATTCACGTTCAAAAGTTAAGCAATCTTTGCTGCTCATGTATCTTTGTGAGCGAGTTGCGTTTCAAGAACATGGCCAAACCACCAACCTTCGCGTCTGTTCACATTGAAATATGAAAATCATCAAACAGTTGATTTTTCCACGTCTTAAATTATTTTCGAGATTAGTGATTTATGCGCCGATCACAAATTCGCCATGCTTACTTTTCCGTGAAAAATTTATGTCAAGGTCTGGTCTGTTTGTCTGACCTCTGTCAATTCATAAACATCAAACATAACTTCTTTTGTGATTAACAAAAGTTCATTGAAAATATAATTTTTCAATATCACTCGTTCCAAGTTCCATGTCTGGTTTGATGGCCGCTTACGAATTTGTTCAGCTGGTTTTTCAATGCTTCACGAACCTGAGCGGGAATAAAGTGAAATTTTAAGCAGTCGTACACCTATCTATGAATTTATTTCAATCTTATGACGTCTAACAAGTAATTTGCTCGATAAAATTTTCAGGTACACGAAAGCCTTCCACATTTTTTTCATCGCAAAAAGCAGCCGAAGAATTTTATAGTATTGACATTTGGGATCTAGCACCAGATCTTCCTTTCCCATACGGCGATGCCTCGTTCGTAGCAAGGCAGTAACTTCCTTCCCTGAAAGTCCAAGATTATTGGATCAGATTATTGACCTATTATTTGTACAATAATGAAAAAAAAAGAAAATTTTATTTCTTTCCACGACGGGCTTACGGAGTAGACGGCGAAGCACCGTAACCCATGGTGACGGTCTCTCGTGGTAAATTCGAAGCAGAGAACCAATTTTTAATCGAAATGCAAGGCAGCGCCAAAAAAGCATCCTCATTCACAACAGACTCTGCAAAATATTTCCACGACTTGGCGTGACCGCAGGCGCTTATCAAGTAGTCTGAAAAAATAACCCTTTTCTATTTAATTATCAAGTATTTCGGACTTGGTGGAATTCGAAAGAAAATTCTAATTTCTCATTAAAATTGAGTAATGGGATTTTCAAAATTAAGAAACGCTGGTCTTAATCTTCCGAATATATACGATACCCTCGAGGCGAATTAGGTCTTGGAAGCATCCAGGTTGAGCGGCGGTTCCTCCATTAGGATAATAATCAACAGTTCCCGTTTTATAATTGCACCCAAAAACTCCTGCGTCCGTGTGAATAACGTCGACAAATTTAGCAGCGTTTGCAGTCAAACGTTCCTCGGAGAATTCGAAAAGGGGGCCGGCAGGGTCCAAACCTGTTCGTTTTTTCATGTAAAAATAATCTCCTCTCCAAAGTCACTTAATCTGAAATTTCTCTTCTCTCTTATATTTTTTACCCGTGATTCTTGCCAACTTGAAACTCGTGTAAGCGCCTATAAATCCTGCAATTTGTGCCCCCAGAGAATGTCCAACGATGTGTAGACGGTCCGGATCCAAACCAGCTTTTACAAATTCGTCTAACATTTTGGCAATCGTGTAACCAATTCCCTTAGCGCTATTCACTGCATTAACGTAATCCCGATTAGCAATATTTGGGTAATTTATCAATATGATGTTATGGTCGCCGCGTTTCAGGTACGCTAAAAACGGAGAATAGAAGATAAGAATCTATTGCGATAAATCCATCGATCCATCGTTGATTGTGATTGAGTGATCACTTCTTCTTTTTATTTTTTTTTTATTTTTAATTCTCACCTTTCGCCACACCTATGGAACTCCCGTCCTCGATATCGCAATTTTCGCGCCATCCATGAACGTAAAGAACCGTGGACCGGCCGAGGTCCAAATCGTCAAATAGATCCATCGCATTACCGATGAGTGCGTTTTGATAATCACCATTCAATGCACTAGAACAATTGCGAGAATTATAGAAATTAAAAACATTTCGATTTCGGTAAACATCGTGATCGATTCTTCGAGTCTTCGGCCTAACTTATTCCTACCGATTGTAAATGCGTATCACAATGTTTCGCAAATCCGTAGTCGTCGCTCTTGCATCTGCGAAATAATATCTCAGTTTCAATATAAATTATAAATGCGTATAAGATGGTAAAAAAAAGTCAAACAAATAGTTAAGAATCTCACTAGAGCAACTATTCGACTCGCACGGTTCGTAGGCGGAGATCGTTGCCTCAACCACCACAAACGCAGGAATGAAGAAAATCAAAAAACGTACGTATCGCATGGCGATCACATGTGATTATTCTCGACTTCTATAAAATCTAAATCGTTTCTTCTCCGCCAAAACTTAGCGCTTAAATAGCATTTCTGGCTCAGCGACTCTCAGTCTCGATCTTATACTCCGTATAATTATTACGTTTTCGCTACTTTCCTTCATCTTCTTCAAATTTTACTTATCACCTTCGAAAAAACCGCGCACTTGGGTGCGCGAAATAAATGTCAGAAGTAGCGAAAATTTCCCCAAATTTGACCGGATCGCTTGAAGCATTTTGAAAATCTAACGACAATCGAACGATTATATCTACGCCGTAATTTCTGCGAATGATAACCGCTTGAACTTGTAACATATTTTTTTTTTCTCGCCAATTTTTCGCACTTGTTTAAATTTCCCTTGTCACGTGAAATACGTAACTTAGATAGCGCAGCTGTTTTATTAATTATTTGTTCATTTTTTTTTCTTCTTCTAACATCCCAGAAACAACTGCCCGATATTTTCAACGTTATCTACTTGAATATATAGTTTTCATTCAGGATGTGGGAATTTTTGTGAATGGATTTCATTTGGGTTACTTTTTTTTTTAAGTATCTTCAAAACTCGTGTGTGGATAATATATTCAAAAATGTACAGTACAAATCATGTTGATGAAATGATTTTTGCTATGGTCCAAAGTTTCCTAAAATTGATGTCGGATTTGTTCCATTCGCGCCGCGTCCGAACGGTGTCTGTTTATTAGTGTCCAGATAATAACTGCCCCTCCTTTAAAATGAGGAAAGCGCAAAGATTTCAATATTCATAATAAATTACATCACATAAAGGTGTTTACGAAATATTCACTCTTAATTAAATTCTATACTAGGAAATCTCGTGGAAATATACCCAAATATTAAATTACATAACTGAAAATTTCACTCACGTGTCAGTCGGCGTGGCGATACCCATAGGAACTTCCTTATTACTTTTACATCCTCTCGTTCTGAATTTGAACTCCCCAGAACATTGAAGTCCGATAAAGGCCTTCTCGTCCACCAAAGATTCTCCATAATATTCCCAGGATCTGTAATGGCTGCAAAAATCTACCAAAAAAAGAAAAGAAACAAATTTCAGATAAGGAAGAAAATAAATGAATCCCGTTAAGTAAAAAAATTCAAAATTTCCGGTACAAAAAGTATACGAAAGAAAAATACAAGGCTTACCATTGGAGTCCAGGGGTACGAAGAGTACGGGGCACCCGGGTTGGAGTCGGTGGCCTCCATTGGGCCAAAAATTTGCGTGCCCGGTAGGCGCGGCGAGCCCATAAACACCGGCATCTGTGTGAATGATGTCAACAAATTTTGCGTCGTTCGAATTAAGATGACCTATAAGTACGTTGAATCCAGGACCAGCAGGATCAAGACCTGTGAAATGGAGGAAAGAATTTTTCCGTAAATGAGGGAAAAAAAATAAAAAAAATTGAAAGAGAAATGAACAGAGAGATGCGTTCTTGGTATCCAATCTAAATGTCCGCGGTCGAAAATCAGATCGATAGAAACCTTCTTTTTTTTTTTGCGTTTTTTTTTAGTTACCGGTGATTCTCGGGATCGTAGAATTGACATTTCTCCCAATGTATCCGGCTATTTCACCTCCGAGGGAGTGACCAATGATGTGGAGAGTCGTGGAATCTAAGGAATCTTCTATCATTTGATTTAAAGCACCAGCTAAAGTTTTTCCCACATCTGGAGCGCTGTATGCAACAATAACATAATTTTGCCCCGCAATCTCCGACCAATCAACAGCAAGTACGTTGTGATCCCCACGTTGCAAGTAACCTGTAATAAGAAGAAAAAAAAAAAAAAATCAATCAAAATCACAATGACGAAAGTTTTTTCCCCTTTTCTATTCAATTCATTTTTACTCGTTTTTAACTCGGAAAGATCCTGCGATTATCTGAACTTTCTTTTTCCTTTTTTTGGTTTTTTTCAATATTTGCATATAAAAACACCCCATCCATAGACCCGGTATACGGAGGACTACTGAATACCCTTCGAAACTGGACGTTCAGCAGGATGTTTAACGTTGACGGAAATAAATTTACATATTCAATTAAGTTTAATCCTCGATATAACCCATAAACCCTTCTCTCAGCAAAAACGTATACACATCATACGTAAAATCGATCGATTTTATGAATAATACACATCCGTTTTATGTTTCTACCTATACGGTGACCGAAGACGAAATAAAAAAAAAAGCACAAAAACAAAAAAGATTAGAAAGAAAAAACTTTTTTCTGTTTTTTTTTTTTTTATTTTAATTTGAACGAAAGATGACAGGCGTAAATAATTACCGCTCACAACTTTGCGAACACTCGTCCGATTCAGATTCTCGTTATAACCGTGAACGTAGAATACCGTCGGTTTGTTCGGATCCATTTCTTGAAGAAGTTCACTTGCGCTTCCAACAAATTCTTCGGCATAATTACCATCGTCGACTGTTTTTCTGCAAAAATTTTTATCGAGTCCGACGAATTAATGGTAGGATGAAAGTTTGACGATATTCGGGGTGATATTGAAAATTTGACGGGATGAATTGTTTTTTTTTTTTTTTTTTTGATTTGTTATAAACTCACCCCAAATACAAACGTATGGAAATATTGGAGAGTTTTTCCTCCGGCACACTTTCGCCTGGTTGTAAAGAACGAAATCAAAAAATTGTAAAAGATCAAAAATACTTTTGATACCAGAAAAATAATTTTCAATTGAAAAAAAAAAAAAGTTCGATTAGTTGTTACAACGTAATATTATACCATAGTTGATATCGGCAATAACTGTACTTACTAGGCGTAAACCGGGTTGCGAAAATCAGAAAACAAATCAAACCGAAACTGCATCCGAAAATCGGACGTCGAAGCTCCGCCATTTTTGACGATGATTTCGGACTGGTCATCGCCGTGTCACTTTGGTATCGTTAGACAAAAGTGCGCTAATAAAACAATTACCGTCTCTTTATTAAATAAGACACCACTAATCTAATCTGAACTTATCTTCGACCGGTAGGAATTAGGAGAAGCGAAAGAAGAAAAAAAAAAAAGTGGAAGGAATTATGTGTTTTATTTTTTGCGCGATTATTCGTGACAGGTGCTTTAATAAAGTGCAATCGATGGTTGATGTACTTCACATCCGCGTTCCAAGAATTTCAACTTCAAATTCATAGTTTTTTCAAATTTAATTCGTTGATCTATTTTTTTTTTCTTTCACTTAACTTCGACTCTATTCGCGCCCAATATGTCTAATATGCAGCACGGGCGACAAATCGGTGATTATATATGTAGCAAACGTCACACGGACGTAAATGCTTTCTTTCCTTTTCATGTCGGTTTTTTCTTTTTTTTACGAACGCTCGAATGTATTCCGCATTTTATTTATGACCTCTATTTGACTATTGGTATTCTGAATTATTGCGTATTTAAAATTGACTTATCTTTTACCTCAATTATTTGCAGTGTAAGGTAGTAATATTGTGTATCGCGAAATTAAAGTTGCATTCCAAGAACAAAAATAAAATAAAAATGTGCAGCTTATTTGCTGCATTATCGTGACATAATATATACATATATGCAAGCTTATACTTATGTACTCGGTGATTCGTAAATAAGAATTTTTTTTTCGCTCAAATTTTTCAACAAATCAAAAATTATGTGGAGCAAAATCATCGCTTCTATATTTTTTGTCGTGAAAAGTTTTTTACTGCACAAAACGGATTTTTTTTTCATCTCTTCGAGAATGCTCGTTATGGTATTGAATTATTGGGGACTTTGTGAGGGAAAGTTTTTTAATTCCAGGTAAAAAAATAATGCAAATTTTATCAGAGTACCTAATTTGTATTTGGTTTTTTTTTTTAGCTTTCGCGCTGAAAAAAAAAACGACGACATTTTAATTCTGCGCTCGAAACTTATACGCGATACTTTCGAGAATCACCTTGTATATATCGTTTAGTGATTACGCTTATTTTATTTATGTGGAAGTCATAAATTATCAATTTGCGTACCTCAACACATCATCTTATAGAATATTAACCGCGCGATTGTTCCTTTTCTTTTTTTCCTTTCTTTCTCCCTTTTCTTTTTTCTTTATCTAAATAGGAAAATTCAGTATGGAAATCTTCGAAATGTAACGCATGTATATCGTATACTTTAGCGGTATCTTGCCGTGTCGTTTACCCAGACATTATTCACACGTCTTTTACGTATATATGAATATCATATGATATTATACTTAGGGAATACGGAAATCCATGAAAATCTACAACCGGCTGCTTCCAGAGCCGGTTTTATTCGCTTCTTTCCCTGCCAACAAAATGACAAATCTACCAACACCAACGTTTTTTTCTTTTTTACCTTTCTTCCACATTTTTTTCCTTTTTTAGTTTTTTCTAAAAAAACAAAAGCTCCCATCTAATGATTCGAATTAGATCCTTGCCCGACACGTCTGTAACATAATCCCCATTAAGTCCCATGAAAAAGCTTAGACAATTTCCTTCGAAAAAAAGAAAGAAGAGAAAACCAAGTTTTACAATTTTTATAAATATTTCAAAAACATGTTATTCAAAGTTCAATTTTATCGCATATATAACATGGTTATTTGTAGCTCATTAAACTCAAAAGGGTTTTAATAATCAATTTTAATTTTCCATAAATTTGCCACTCGATCTTGTTCTCGTTCATTATATATCAGCTCGTCGAAATAATTTTCTGTTAACATCAACTGATGAATAATTTATCGATAAAATTTAATCGAGCGCTTGTTTCTGTTAAAGAGCAAACAATTATTTTATCTCTTATAGATAAAATGAGTATGTAAATTGTAAATAACTTCACTTTAAATTTTCGGTTACTTTTGTTGATCTTACTTCCTTCCTGTCTTTGGTGCAGCTGATGTAATTTTAAGATGGAATGTACAAAAAAAGAACAAAAAAAAAAAACAGAAAGATAATAATAATTTTTTATTCGCTTTTTTCGGTTCACACTCAACGAAAAACGTACAGCAATATAACCTGCATGGAAATCAAAGGCAGGACGAATGAATTTTTACATTTCATTCAATTTATTATTGTTCTTTCACTTAAAATAGGTATGTAATTTGTTTTCCGATATTCGGAATATGTGACGGGAGTTTGAAATAATTCTTTGTCGTATAATCTGCATATAAAACGATACCCAGCTGCGCTACAGACCCGGCTACAAATTTTCAATTTCGGTTGGGGTTAAGAATTTGCGGGTATATGAACTCATGGTATACGTCCATATATGGAACATTTCGCACCGAATCGCCCCAGCTGTCATGAATTTTTGATTTTTTTTCAATATTTCCGAGGCGTCGCGTCGTTCGAGTGATCGTATAGATGTTCGATCGTTAGAAAAACTGAAGCCCGGTGTAAATTAATATCCTAGTTAGAAGATAAAAAAAAAGAAAAAAAAGGTAAGAACAAAAGCTGTTTTTCTTCTGTCTGGATAAAATTCTCCCTTAAAACGCGCGGGTAAGTGTATACACCTGTACGTCAGCGGCAAGAACAGCGTGAGAGAAAGAAAAATAAGTAAAGAAAAAGTAAAGGGAGAAAAAAAAAATAATAACGAATGGAGGAGAAAGAATAAAATAAGTCAAAGTTTGATTCGTTTTGGAGTTAGCGAATGCAGAGGACTCGATCCTCCTGTCTCTCTTCCTTCCTTCCTGTTTTCCTCAAATCCTTTTCCATCCCTTGAGATTTTCGTTTCAATTATTTTTTATGGTTTTTTTTTTGGTTTGGTTTGGTTTTTCCTTTTTTTTTTTTCGTCCGAAGTCACCGAGCTTTTCTGCCAACTTTTCGAATCCGGTATAGGTACCACAACCAAAACTCCTCTCCTCTCTCCTTCTCCCTCCCCCCCCCCCCCCCCTTCTTCGCCCTTTCTCTCTATACTTACTGTAGAAAACTCTGCGAAAAATATTCCAAACGAATTTTCTTTTCATGGCATGGGCTATATACTTTATATACATGCCACACTTTTCACGTGTAAGATATTTTCCAATTACTATACATATACATATAGGTATGTATAGATAATACCGTAATGGATTTTTTAAAGAGAAACTTTCTTACCGCGACTTAATAAACTCGTTCCTCTTCCTCTTTTTTTTCTATATCTTCTATCAATTTTTTTGTTACTTTTCTTTATTTTTCTTTATTCTTCTACATTGTTTCAAAGGAGCTTAACATTTTACCGAAGGATATGATGAATATAGTGAAATATTAGCGAAGTTTATAATTTTATAGAAAATTTCTTTCTCACTTATTATTTTATGAGGAACGAACGAGTTGAATTAGATTCTATATGAATATATAAAATATCATGTTTGATCACGATTGATTTTCGCGTACTATACTGTAAAATAAGTTGTTCGAACTGTTCTCAATGAAGGCTTAACGTTAATTAAGAAAACTTGGAAATTAGGTGAAAGGAAAAATGGGTAATTAATTAGTGATATAATATTTTTTATACGATTTATTAGACAGTTTGATAACTAATTTTCAGCCGCAAGCATTTCTTAATTCCGGTATAACGGAAAATAGATAAGAAGGAGCGAAAATAAAAGAAGAAGAAAAAAAAACTTACAAACTGTAAACTATCTGCCGTTTCATTTTCGTGCAAAAAACTGAAATTCTTCTATTCCTTTCTTTTTTTTTTTCTCGTTATCACTGTGTAATTTAGTGTACGGTGCATTATAAATTACCGTATATTACAATAACAAGAGGGAAAACAAAGAAAAAAAACCTTCGCAACCAGCCATCGGTATGTTAATGTGGAGATTACGTCGTTTGTTGTCTTATCAACGTTAATGTTATATAATTTTCTCAATTTTTATTAAATTATTTTTCTACGGAAAATGAAATTCTTATACATGTTTTTTTTTTTCATTCTCTTCTTTTGTTTATCAATGGGTGGATAAAGATGTGTAATTATTGAATATTGAAAAAAAAAGACCGTAATTAAACATTGGTGTGAAATTTTAGCATCGCAAATGTCATGTGATCGAAATTTTACCGTTCCGTTCTCCCGCATCGTCTTGTAGCGGTGATTCTGTTGTTTTTTTTTTTTGTAATTCTGTACGGGATAAAAGCTTGAGAAATATTGTACGGCATCAAAAATGAAAAGAGACTTTTTACCGGTAAAGTGCACATTACGATGCACAAAGAGAAGTAGATGAGAGAGAAAGAGAAGAAGGGCGGGGCAATATTTTTTGCTTTTTTTCTTCGTATTTGCTTCCGAGTGGTCCATTGTGATGTGAATTTATTTCTTGGAAAATCAGATTGAATATTTATCGAATCAATAAATATGTATATGCACATAGATGGTACATATTTATTGGTGCACGGCACGTGTGCCATCGGAAAATTGAGAAACCCGGAAATAGTTTCGATAAAATACTCGCCAACCATATAATCGTCCGATGTACTATACGTAACAATTTCCGTTTGAAAATAGGTATAGGTATGTGCGGGTTTTTCTTTGTTAAAAAAACGAAGAGGAAATAAATTAACAACGCGACAAAAATATTCGATCCAAAAATACATAACGTCTGTGTGTACAGATGTCAATTACCCTTTCCGAGAATAAAAGCCATTCAAAAAGTATTTCAAATATCAACACGAATTCATTTTTTTTCCCACCCCGATTTATAACCCGATCCGGAATTAAAGGGAAACCATTTTTTTTTTTCTTCTTTTTTTAATTTTATTCGTTATTATTATTATTATTATTATTATTACTGTTATTTATTGGACTTTGATTTGCGCAAGCACTCTCGGTGTATGAATATTCTTTTTTTTTTTTTCCTTTTTTTTTTTCAAGCTTCATTCCGACCTCTTCGCTGTAGAGCTTTTGATTTATATTACACGACGCGGATCATATCGACTTTTCCATTTTATTAAAAAAGAATTTTTATTATAAAAATAAGGGATGCGTTGCATGTTATGTCAATTGATTCTGAAATCAAGAGCGAACTCTTGAATACTTTTCTACTTTTTTTTTTGATCGGGTCAAATTTTTGACGGTATACTTGATAATTATATTTTATTTACGTACCTCTCGAGATTATTCTTGAAGGGCCGATTTTTTCATTTGATACGACGAAGGAAATGAAAAAGAGTTTTATTAATTTGTCGTTCCGTCTAATGAGGAGATGAGAAAAGTAGCAATCGCGGCATGTTTATCAGAGTCGGAAATTATTCCGAAATGAATTATAGGGAATTTAAATATGAGGATACCTACTTTTCTTGAAAGCTTTGCGAAGCTACTTTGCGGCAAATGGTAGAGAAATTCAGAGCCCCGTAATATAAAGTACTCTTTTATTCTCTGTGAAGAAAAAGACATTATAATGAAATGTGCGGATGTATAGTGTATGTACAGCTGTATAATTGGCCATTTGCAGTTTGTCGTTTATTAGGTATTTATTTATTATTATTATTTTCTTTTTCCCCCTGTAAAGAAAATTAGGAAAACACTCGCGAGAAAAATCTTATCTCAAATCGTATGTATTATATATAGATATAATATCTGTACGACTGCTGGAATTATTAGAAATAAAAAAAAAATATGTACATAGGTATCTAATATATAAAACAAAAAAGTTACATTATAGGGTATATAACTATCCGGTACGTATACCACAGAAAGCTCTCCGCAAATCCTTTTCGTAATATATCTCTGCACAGAACCTTTTATTTACCTACTTCGGTTCTTTTTCATTTTCTACTTTTTTCTTTCCCAAGATGTCCTGCAGCGCATTCGTTATGTATATATGGTTATATATTTTCTTTATTCAAAGATAGAATCTTAAAGAATATTATCTGAAATATTTCAACGTCTCGTAAAGTAGACTTCATTTTATATCTTGCGTGTGAAAATTCAAATTTTTATTTATTTATTGATTTTTGTAATTAATTAATTAACACCGAGCTTTCCGATGAGGAAATTTATTTTATTTAATCGAATTCTTCTGTCACTGTTTATTTTTTTTCATCAAGTTTTTATTTTCTAAATGTAATTCGATACGACGTTCGTTTTTAGTATCTCTCATCATGGGCGACGTAAAGCTAGTTTTCAGTTTTGCCCGATGGCTTCTGACTATATCATATTATTTTGAGTACAGCTGATCGTAAGTTGAAAGTCATGTACAGTATCTATAAGCTATTTAAATACATGCCCCATTTACACCTGTGATCACAATCAATTTGATTACGTCATGAAGTTCTAGGGAACTCTATGAATTGATGAAGATATTTATTACGTTCTATAAATTGTTTGTGATATTTTTCTTACTAAAACACATACCTGGTCGAATCTCGTGATCGGAAAATGAATGAATTTGCAAAAATTTTCGATTTTATCAGTTTCATGAACTGTTTTCATTATACACGTATCGTATACGAGGTAGCAAACGTTGAAATTTATTTTTATCACCGTGACCAGAAGGTCGTTAAAACTAAGACTGGAAGGGTTAATTCGCTGGGATTAGATCGATTAGGTAAGAAAAATAAAAAAAAAAATAAATAGGTCTACCATGTGATTTATGGTATATAAGTATTTCGTACATATGTGTATATGTACGTAGTTTTTGGGTGAATACACAAAAGTGTGGTAAAAAGAAAAAGAAAAGTAAAAGAAAAAGAACCAAGAGAGCAAAAAAAGAAATCAATTAATCTTTTTTAACTGGTGAAAACGTGCCAGCAAAGGGGGAAACTGGGAATTTCGAGTCGCGGGGATAATGAATCTTGAGTTTGATGAACTGCTCCTTAATATTCAGTAATTTTAAGGAGTGGTAGAAAATAATTGCGGTAATTATTGTAATTATCACGTGCCCCTACCCTCTCGTTCATGAATATATGAATTTATTTACGAACTCTATATTTTGACCCAATCGCAATCGGGTCGTCCATTAAAATACTGGTGTTTCCTTCACCGGCAAACAAGGTTTTTTTTTTTTTTTTTCTTCCCCCTCGTTTTTCATCGCTGGCCCGAGGGCGTGTTCTTGACGTCACGGAAAATCCGTTTTGCTATTGCTGCAATGCATATACGTACGTAATAAGAGCTTGGAATATACATACCTATATCTCGGTGAAACTAAAACTGGTTGTATGATATAAGATTAGTCGATCAGAGAGAACGAGATCAGAAGAAACTGCAAACCAGTCTTTCGATGTGCAGAAAGTTCGTTCATTTTTTATTCATATTTTCGAGTCGGTTGAGTTTTTGGATTTTTCATCATTGCGCCTGACCAACCGCAACCCAAATGACACTCTGTGACCGCACGAAATTTGGTTTTCACCCGCGATTATCATTCGGCTTGTGGATAATCAGACGCTATAACGTAGTGGTTACTTTCGACGATATTCACAATTTGTTTTAAAAGGAAATTTTTTTTTTCCAAGTCGCGATAATCCACTTCGATTATTTTTCAATAGAGTTTAACTATCTTCTTTTCAAATCTCTTTATTGCTTTTACTTTATTATTTTATCAACGACATACGTCGATAATAGATCATCAGCTTTTGATAATTTTTCATCAAACTCACCTTTTCTTTCGTTTCTGATTTGTAATAATTCAATTGTAATAATTAATTACCTTTTCCAAGTATGACTGTGATAATTATAAGAAAGAAACGCGTTAAGGGTGAATAAATTTTTTTTTTTTCTTTCTGTTTCGCAAACGCTATTCGATCAGAACATTTCCTTTAATTGGCTATATAATGTATAACTGATGCAAAAAACTGCGAGCTTTGAAAACGATTCTTGCGAATGGAAAATAAAAAATAAAAATTGACAATAGATTGTAGATTAGAAGAAGAGGTTATTTTTTCCGCAACATTAAATTGAGAAAAGCTGAGAAAGAAAAAATCCCGGATTATTCTCTCTATATAATATTTGCGACGAAGATTCGATGTTCAAACAGCTGGATATACAATTTTTCTTATCTTTACGACTACGACTCGCACCATCGAATAATATACTATAGGTACCGTAAGATGTCGGTGATTTATTAGAAAATGAAAAGGAGGAAAGAAAACAAAAAAGAAAAAAAATAGTAATACGGCGATGATATAGTGCGGCGATGAAATGAAAAAAAAAAAAAAAAAAAAAAGAAACGGACCTCGTCGATCCTTGGAAGATCGATATTTTCGTTGGAAATATAGATTTTCTTCTTTTTTCTTTTTTGTTTTATATATAGGTATTTTATTTTCAATCGAAGCAAACTTCAAAGAAGATCCTACAGATATATAGATACCGCTAAAAATAGTATAAAAAAATATACGTAAACCGAACGAAAGTAAAATAAAAAGTAAATTATGTTCAAGGCGGAACCATCGAGCAGAAATTACAGAATAACTTCTGTATCAGGAATTCTGTTTTTCTTGGGCTGGTGGATAGCGATAGACGTGTGGGCGTATTACGGCGGTGGTTTAAACAAAGAGAAGATGTATTTTTTCCCTGGATTTATAAATACCTTATCATTTATCGTGATACAAAGAATTCCGATGGGAGGATTATCGAGTGAATCGACAAATTTTGAAGAACGTGGAGTCCTGGGGTGCAGAATCTTAATGTTCCTGGCGCTCCTTCTGGGATTCGGAAGTTTAATATCATCATTTTACATACTAGTTGAAGTTACCTACTACTCCGTATCGCCGGTTTATCTGGGAATCGCCATTTTGTTACAAAATTCCCTGATACTCGGTTCATCTTTGCTATGGAAATTTGGCAAAAGCTACGATGACGTCATACTGTAAATTTCTAACCCTAAGAACGTGTTATATGTCCGTGAGACAAAAGATATTTTCATGTAAGAATAAAAATAAAAACGTAAACGTGAAATAAAATAATTTTCACGTTCGTAACAAGCCGGCCGATTTTCTTTATTTTTTCTTTCTTTCACACGTGATATAAATCAGCCTCCGTAAATTTGACGTATACCTACAAAATTTTTTCTTTATTTATTTTTTTCCACATTTTTTCTTCCTTTTTCCACGCACTATTCGGATGCAGTGTTCTCTATTGGTTAGTTTAAGTTCTTCTTCTTCTGCTTCATCTTCTTCTTCTTGTTTCGAGTCTAGACGTTCTAACGTAGGTATAAGAAAGCTGATGTCTCGCGTTGTTTAACGGAGCGCGTTGGTGGTGCAGCTTCGGCTTCATACTTTTACCTCTGAAAAAACGAGAGGAAAAGGAGAAAAAAGAAAAGACAAAAGCACGTGGCAAGGGTAGAAGGTATAATGGGGGGAGATTCAGCCTCTTTATTTCATTTTATTTTATTTTATTTTATTTTATTTTATTTTTTATTTTTTATTTTCATTTCTTCAGCTCTTTCTATAGACTGTTAAACGGTAGAAATAACCTTACGAACAGGTAATATAACCTGCACCCTGTTTTCGGTGATGGATCGACACCTTTCGCAGTCGCTGCTTACCGAGGTACAAACCGCGCGCGCGTCTTCAGTTTACCGCATGAATTTTGAAACTCCTACCCCTAAACAGTTCTGTGCAGACGTCAAGTTAAGTTCGTTCATCTTCATGGTATAGTGTACTGCACCCGACCCAAGCTACCCAACATTTTCATGAATCATTAACATTAATATCTCATACCCCACGAGCAACGACCTCAACTTGCTGTAGATTCAGGCACATTTACGTGTACTTGATTCACAGGTGCAACAGATTAATCCTTCTAGGGAAGCAAAAAAACTCAAAAGTTTAGAAATTCAATTTTTCAACCTGGAAATTCATGCGAAATCAATGCGATGTTAATCTGATTCTTATACACATACTACATCTCGGGCGTGACGTAAAAATTAAGAACTTTTTTTCTACGACTTCGATAAATTTTTTTTTCTTTTTCTCTTGCATTTCGGGTTCAATGCAGCAATAAAATATACGAAAGCAGATACGGTGGTTATTATGGGTACGTGAGCAGCGTTGCAAACTCGTAGATTATTTTTATTTTTATTTTTTTGTTCAAAAAATATTAGCGTCCCTCTGGGGAATATCAAAAAGATGCAGAAAAAAAATAATACATATAAGTGTATTATAAAGTCTCCAATAACGATCACGTGACGTGGTTGAGAAAAACATTATTTCTATTTTTATTTGTCAATTTTTTTTCGCTTCTTAACAAGGTGTGTAATAAATAGCGCTGGGTGTCAAAAATTCAAAACTTTTTACATTCGGTCGAATTGGTATATATTATTATTACTATACATTATACCATATTTTACACGAACTTGTGCGACGATGAGAATATTATATTACAATTACAACTGTATAGCTCTGACGTACGTCAGCAAACGTACAAAGTGTGTCACGTCGAGCGTGTCTAGACAAAAGAATTAGTTTTCAAAAAGTTTTTTCACAAATATTATGCGGGGTGAAAATTTTCATTCAAACAAAATCTCTTTCTAAAATCGACGTTAAAACCTACGTGAAAGAAGACAGAAAAAAAGATAAAAAGATAAGAAGAGAAGAAAAAGGAAAACTCCGAGGATGTTAAAATTTTTAGATGAAACAATATTTCGACACACTGCCAATCAGTTGCGATCTTAATTAATCAGATTGTATAAATAAACGCGTATGATTTTTTTCACCTTTTTTTTTTTCGTTACCTTCTTTTTCTTTGAGATTCTTCCATCAATCGAGGTAGTTCAACGAAGTTATAAATGCACAGTATACGGCTTGGCTTGACTCTCGAAGCTGCAGCGAAATGCAGTGAATTTTTTTCCCTCCTTTTTCTCTCTCGAGTTTTTTTTTTTTTTTTATTATTTTTTTCTTCATTTCACTATTGGAAGGGAGGAAATGAAATTTCTTCGATATAAAATTTCTACTATATAAATGCCTGACGCGATATACCTATACAAGCTGCCTTGCAAAGAGAACTGGTATGGAACGTAACTTTTACACGCGACTTTACCTTCTTTCTTTCTCTTTTTTTTTTTTTGCATTTTTTCTCAATCTCAACGTTCACGAGCTTTTACAAGCTATGTGTAATTTTATATCCAGTATCATGTATAAGGTGTGAAACGAACGAATGAAATTATTTCTCGCACTTATATTGGTGAAATAATAAAAATGATAAAGTAAATTATACCACCCGTTGATTAAATTCATACTCTCTCTCAAAGGAAATTTACTCCCGTATCTATCCATCCACACTTCAGGTGTATATTATGAGCTAAGGAAAAAGTGAATCAAATGTACATCGTGTCATCCCAATTTTTTTTTTCATTCACTTTTTTATTTTTTCTTCTTTCTATTCTTATTTCTTTACCATCCGAATCCGCTTTCAGGGTATCTTTAATACACATTAATTCGGAATTTATTCGATATAATTTTATTCTGTCTTATTCTTTTATAATTTTAGTAAAGAAAATTTTTTGGCTGAGAATAAAGAAATTAAATACTAGGTATATGTAAAAAATATACGAACAATTTTTTTATTTTCCAATTGTTTATTAATTTATTTACTTATTTTTTTGTTTCTTGCAATTTTTGCGATGAGGTATATTTTTACGATCATTATTGTTTTTCTGTATAGTATTAAACATTAAGTCGTCGGCGAGTGCGATTCGATTCTGCATATAATTTGCAGTAGATCGTAAATGATTAATGATCATATTATTGGGTCTCGATGACAAACGGTCGAAAATCAGATGATATTATATACAAGCAAGTTAAAGTTATGTACGTACAGTGTGTGTATATGAAGATATATTATTCGCTGCACGAGCTTAATAGTTATAATATAATGGCAAACGTATATAACGTATTTATCTTGCAGTGCAGCAGCGATTTTCTTCTATATATATATATATATACACATAGAATACGCATGTGTATGAAATATGTGGATGATTAATCACCCTTAAATTACCTGTCTACAACCGACTCAAGAGTCATAAGTTGAATAAACTTTCCGCCCCCTTCCCCATGCCCCTGATTTCTTTCTACCCCTCTCACTCTGTGCACAGAATATTCTCAAGTTCGATTTACGAAGAATCGTAAAGGTCAGAACTTTTTTCTTTCCCTTTGTTTTCCACAATATGTGTAGCGAATCATTTACGTGTCATTTTCTCATCTTCCTAATTAATTAATATAAGGTAATCGATTACATATGCTCTCAAAAATTAGCTCCCCTCCCTCTACCCTCAATCTACCTTTTTGAATCGAGAAACAAAAAACGAAAAATTTGAGTCTTGAACTCTGAAACAAAAAACACTACGCTCTATTTCTTCGAATTTCATCACGCTCTTTTGCCCCGCGGTGAAAAGTTTTGCTGCGTTGAATTTTCATTTCACATATAATATTTTTTCGCGGTGAAGATGAAAAAAAAACAAAAAAAAAAACGAAAAACTAATTGTAAAATCAAAGTGAAATTTGGTACGTGGAAATTTTAATCCGTGTAGCCGCAACTACTACGCGGGCACGGCGACAATGGAGCGGGTTTAATTTCGTCGAAAATTATACTTGTATAGGGGGTAATATATTCACCACTGCATGATGGGAAATTTAACGGTAGATAGTAATTAGAACACTATTGTATGGGGTGGTGGCGTATTTCGTTCGATCTATAGGAGGGGGGTGGGGGGGAGGATCTGAATAAAAAAGGAAAAAAATATGGAGCGTCCGATGACGCTGTTATGTCAACGTGAGATGTAACAAGGTATAATTCGCATTCGGAATGAACAAGATCACGTGTGGTAGGTATTATGTCGCGCGGCAATAACTTTATACGCGAATGTCATCGGACGCCAATGGGATACGTTGAGAATATTAATTGGAATTCGAAAGGCATATGTGGGTACAATATTGTTTTGTTTATAAATTTACGAATAATTCGACGGTTATTGTTGACAGAATTTCGGAGCTCATTTCATCCAGTCGTATAACGCGGTTCGTTTTGGTATAGATCGAAAATTGTGCGATATCATCGAGAACAAATATTTGGAAATCGCTACCGGATGTTTCGTTCACTTTTTTTTATTCTCCTTTCTTTCTTTCTTTCTTTTCGTTCCGCGCGACTGGAACACGCAAGTGAACAAGATCCTGTTTTTTTCTTCTTATTTCTTTAATTTTCAATCCAAAAATCAATATATCCGTAGTCAGCTTATTCGTCAATTTCGTCGATCTTTTGTGCAGATTTATTTGATTTTATTTTATTTTGTACGGAAGAGTTTCTTTTTTTTTTTGTTAATTTATTTTAGAACGCGACATGATATCGAATAACGGGGAGTTTAAAATAGATCAACCTACCGATTCGAAATGAATGTAACAAGATTTTATGCTTCACTCGATTTTATCCTGTACAAGCTGCGCAGGGGTTGTGTGTATGTACTATTCAGTTTATATACTATATCACATGGCGTATTTCTCCGTCTGTAAAAGTCCAGCACAGGCAACGGTTCGCGAAATTCAACGCCAAAGCGATAATTCATGTGCGAGCTGGACGTGTGCGAATCCTGCAATTATAGGTACACCAGAAACCACTGTTGGAAACTGACGTAATTCTAGCCGTTCCGGAGTACAAATCTAATCCATTTCAGCTGGGTTTCCTGCCCTAAAACTCTCAATCATAATTCTTCATGCGCGATGAAAATTATTCAATGCATCTCCAGAATCACATGCGTCAGAGGTAAAAAACCAACAAAAAAAATTAGATCCGAGTCTCCTTAATTTTTTCTAAGTTTCTTTATTTTATTCGCTCTTTCAGGCGAAAATTTATCGTTCGAAATAAAGAGATCCCTATGTAATGTGGATATAAGATTCATTGAATAATTCCATTTCTATTGCAATGAAATTTTTAGGAATGAAAAAAAACTTATCTCCCCGTCTGGGACGTGCTCTCAAATCTTTTCAGCCCCTCAAGACTCTCGATTTGAAAATGTCGGACGTGTTTGAATTTTCGCACAAAAATATTGAACGTTTTACTTTTCGTTTCTCGATTATTTTCCCATAGGTTTTTTTTTCGCGAAACTCCGCATCCAAAATGGCTGCTCAATGCTTTATATGAATTGGCTGAAATTCCTCGAAGTCATGTCTACGCGCGTATTTTTCAGTCATATTAGATTTCACACACCGCATGACTCTTTTTTCACGTATACGCGGTTACGTATAGATATACGAACGAGAGCGACACGATATCGCGAATATAAATATATGTATATTATACATGGAACACACCTTATGGAAAACAGAAAAAAAAAATAAAGTCTGTCAAAAATTTCGTCCAAAGTTTCTGTAGCATGGAATCTGAATTAACATAGCTCAGTGCGTCGTCGAAGATTGAATATTTTCTGTTTTTCTTTATCTGTCGTATATATTTTACAATAATATATTTTGCATACCATTCCGCGTTCTCGTGGGAGTGAAGAAAATATTCTATCTCTAATTCTAATTTTACGTGCAAATACGGATCGCAAAATGAGAGGTGAGAACGGAATTTCTTGTACAAAAAAAGGAAAGAATTATGTATGTGATATTTGAGGGATCTGGAAAGATGAAAAAACAGAAATGGGAAACGAAATATAAGTACATATGTGTTATTTTTTTTTTTTGATTTCGTGTGTTTTAAATCAAAACCTACGAAATTTGAATATCGAGATATGACGTCGGTTTGTCAGACGTCACGAGAAAATACATATCGTATTATTTCCCACCCTTTGGCTGATTCCTAATCAGCTGTCAGCATCAGCTACGCCTGTACAGTTGAAGAAAAATGTATATTATATATTATGAATGAATTGCAAATACTGAGCGATTTTCTTATCTTGATCGATATCGTTGTTAATTATTATAAATCTTCCAAATTTTATTTTTCAGATGGTAAAAATGATGATGACGGTTGTAATCGTGTTCACCATTTGCTGGTTACCTTTTAACGTGCTGATAGTAAGTGTGCAGAAATAATTGGCATTTTTTTTTTTTATTAGCATAATAGATACTAATCAAATCTCCAGCTAAGAAGCTTCGATACAGACACGGAATTAATCGAACACGTAATATAAGCAGACAAACGTGATTAGTCAACGTGATGAGAATTCTCTTTGGGGTATAAATGTCCTGGATTAATAAGGATTAAATGTGCATTAGTCATAGGATTAAAACTGGACAAGTAGTTTATCGCTGGTATAATATGCAGAAACGATTGATATTCTAACTAGAGCTGCGGCTAACCTCTGTAACTATTATATAAACTGAAACTTATTTAATTAGCATGAGTAAAAAGTATTTCTGCAAGTATTGCGGTCTTCGATATTCGATGAAGAAAAAAAAAAAAAATAAATAAAACGTGTAAAAGAATTTTCGATCGTATTCAATATTCTGTAGAAAATCCTGTAATCCAGGGGATGATTTTTACGAGGCTACATCACCCCAACAATAATCCACATACATATACAAATAGTGTTTACACCTTCCCCAAAGTAGAATCAAATGTAACCGAATCTCCGGAGAAAATAAAATCAACCGTTGAACCAATTTCAAGTTTTTTCCTCTCGGATTTTTCGTGAAATATTTTTCTACAAAATAAGAGTGTAACTTTTTGAAGATCAAATTTTTTTTCGCTCAGAAAACTGGTTATCAAACAGAAAAATATAAAACGAAACATATAGTTCGATACAAAAAAAAAAAATAACTATAGTATGATTGGAAATTTATTAGTCAGCTAGTTGTTTTACAACCCTTAACTCTTTACGGGTTTTTTTCTCCTTGATACGAAGTGGGATGGAAAATGTCGGAAACTTCCGCTGAAAATTAATGTTAAATTTTGAGACGCCTTAGGGCGGTTGAAAGTTTCGGAAGGAAAACTTACCGTAAGAAAAAGAAAAAGAAAACCGAAATTATTCTCTCGTGAAATAACATACCAGAATATAGTGATTAAGCTTAACAAAAAAGCAACAACAATTTGATTAGTTCGACACAAAAAGATATGATGAAAAGGTGAACAGTTTTTGATTTCCATTAATTTTCTGAAAATATTTAGCTGGCTCTGGACAACG
The DNA here is from genome assembly GCA_963932425.1 of Athalia cordata. Classification (NCBI taxonomy): domain Eukaryota; kingdom Metazoa; phylum Arthropoda; class Insecta; order Hymenoptera; family Athaliidae; genus Athalia; species Athalia cordata. The sequence continues at coordinate 9,321,306 of OZ010627.1, forward strand.
ATGAAAGGCTTCATAAGTGGTTAGGAGTACCGTATCTTTGGGCAGCTCTTCACTGGCTTTCCATGTCCCATTCTTGCTACAATCCGGTAATATACTGTTGGATGAACGCGAGATTTCGAGCAGGATTTTTACAATCCTTAGCAAGAGTTCCTTGCATTCAAAGAATTCTTCCAGAGGGTGGAAGGAGAACGCATCATACAAGTATGGCAGGAATCGCTTTGACCGGTAATATAGAATTTTCTAATCTTTCGTAATCGATTCGTCGTTCTTTCGCTGCTATGTATTTCCTTTTTTTTTCGCTGTTAATGCAATCAGCTGATATTGCTTTCCACGAGTCTATAGATATAATTAACAACCTAATTGAAAAAGTTTCAAGGTCGAGCTTAGCTGATTCATAACTATCGCGTATCGATAATTAAAACGGAAATTTGTTTTCCGGTTCATCATTTATAAGCCGATACGCGATTAAACTGCAATTTGCTGTATACCCTACGGCAATCAGTTCTAATCAACAACTTTTGGCAACATATAGTTTCCTCATAAATATCTTGCAGCGTATATGCAAATTTTACACGCACTTTCTTGATTCAGTTTACGCATCGCTTTAATTATCACGCGAGTGAAACGTGCGTCCTAACAAGCTAGAAAATGGATCCCTTACTCTACTCCTCTTACTTGTGACTTCGCTGTTTCTGAAATCTTAAACTAAATTACACTAACTTCGTCTGAATTCCCTTTAGAAATTCCAAAAATATCGCTCAGAGCATGAGAATTTCTAGTCTAACTATAACAGTGAAATTTAAATATCATTAAATCGCACGATAAAAAGGGAAGGGTTATTTTTTCTTCTTCTTCGACTCGACTTTGATCATGCTTTGGAAATTGTATAACTAAATAATATATGTGTCATGATCTGTTAAGCTGTGTTAAAAAAATATTTTGCATGCATTTTTTCGCGGGTGCAGTGTTCGATGAGGTGACTAACGAATATATATTGTCTTTTTATATACATAAATAAAAGATGTAAAATTTTTCTTTATGTCTGCAGGAATGATATTTATATGAAAATAATAAAAATTTAAACACACGATATAGGAATATCATCGAATACTGTTCGGCCCTCTCCGGAATCGGACGAAGGGAACTTAGTTGATATTGGAAAGTGACGGTTCGTTACAGACGCAGCATCTTCGTTCGATCCGAAGAAATGATCCTTGCCTCGCGTTGCAGGATTAGATGGTCCAGAGAATTCTATACTAAGGAGGATCAACACTTGCAGTACTTATATTAGCGTTAGAAGAAAAACTACAGGAAATCATTATGCACCTGCGCGATCAGCCAGTTTACGACACACCGATCTCATCTCTAGGACCGTTCAGGTTCAAAATAGACGACTTATCCGACTCGATTCACATCCCGAAGAACAAATTTAGCGATAAATTTTCAAATTCTTACATATTAAAAATCTACGAATTTATACAGTATGATTTTCTTCTTGTTTTTTATTTCAACCAACGTTGAATAATTACTGCAAATCTTAATTTTTTTTTTTTCTCTATATGTGATGAACAGTCTTATATGCTATTTTATACACATACTATATTTATATATATGTATATTGATTGACTGTCTATATATACAAGTATACATATATACATGCAAAATACAGCGGTGCTTTCGGGTTCTGCACAACCGGAAGTTCCGCTGGTTGCTAAATGTCTGCTCACTCAATTGTGACGTCGGTTCAGATGATCAATCGCATTAATCTACTCGTGGGAATATTTATATCGCTTGATAACAATGTGCGATAATAAATCACATGGGATAATTTAACACCGATTATGTTATGTTTAAATGTATATACATTGCAGAGTAAAGATATCGTGTCTAGTCATTAGATAAATATATATATTAATAAGAGTAATATTAATATCTAATAACGAAGATCAATATTAGAATAAAATAATTGAACTTATTTTGAATCGTCGTATAATATACATGTATATTGGTGATCAATATATCATCGTCTTGTAACGCTTTATATTAAAGTTTTCATTCTCGTTTTTACGATATAATAAATAAATATAAGTACAACTGAATTATAAACGTATATGTATAGATACATATGATAGGACTGTAAATAAATTATCAACGAGGTACTTGCTTTGTTGTAACATATAAAATGTACTGTCACTGCTGTCGTGTGAAAAAAAAAAATTTACATTAAAAAAATTATTAAAACAACTACACATTTTCTATATTTCAAATAGGTGATGCCGGCTCGAATGGAACTCAGGCTGAAGAAATCGTGCACGTAGTTCAGCATACTTCTATTATATTTTTACAGATACATGGCTGTAAAATAGAATTTTATCCGGAGTGCCGCTCCTGGAGCTTCGAAAATGAATCCCCTTAGAGAATTTCTGGGGTTCTCCCAAAGGGCCAACGTATCGTCACGGTCTGGTGTTTTTGCGAGTGGAAAATGAATGAACGGGAGTTGCCGAAGTGAAGAGACAAAATCAAATAACGGTATTTTCTGTCTATGTATGTACAAATTTCAATACTAGTATAGACACTTTCCGCGGATCTTTAAGAGCCCTACAGTTTATACTTTTTAAAAGTATGACCTCCATAAATTGTTTTTCAATTTAAGTTACTCCGGTAGCATTCTCAAGAAACTTCCGATAACTGCAAATTAAAGAAAGAAGAAAAAAGAAAGGAAGAAAACTAACATTCGGAAGGAGGTTTTTTTTCCGGTGAAAAGTTTTACCGCAAAATTTTCGGCAAATTGACTACTGCAGGTGTTTTTGTCAAGTGGGTGGCAGGACGAATTCGTATCGCACAATTTTAGACGATCGATCTTCCGTATTCAGCTTGTAAACGTGCTCTGCTCAAAGTGATTGAAGAAATTTAACTGCAGCTCTTGCATTATAGAATTCGATACGATTTTCTTTGGCAAAGTCTGATTTACTGTACATAGACTTCAATTTCGAATTTTTATTTTTTTGAACGCAAACTAAAATTCAATCGAGAGTTTAGGGGGCTTTGTAATGTATCTATTTACTTGAGAGAAACAAGGAAATGTTCAATTTTTTTTTTGTTGTAATATTCTCATATTCATATTTATTTCACCATACATATAATATACAAATATTCTAGCTAATAAAATTTGTCACAACTTTCCAACACGTATCATAACCATTTAAAAATTAAGGTATATGATTTATAAGTCCATTCACAGTTTGGAACCTAATGTAAGTACAGGTGATGGGTTTTTTCTTCTTTTTTTTTTTAGGAATGTAAATTCTCTCTTCATTTATGTATCCCTATATTCGATTAAGTACATAAAATTTTTGTCAATAATTATAACATACATATGTGACCTACTTTATTAAGTGCAATGAAAAGTTAATGTCAATGTAAATTAAAATTACATTGTAATTAAAATACCATCTCTGGATTGGAAAGTATTCACCATTTTTGAACCCATTTGATTAAATTATAGACTAGATACACATGAATATAATTAGTTTAAAAGCAATATGTACCAAAAGGTAGAATTTAAGACTGAAGATTTTCGTTCCTATATTGATCAGATAAATGTCCCCTTTGCTGGTGTAACTAATATCTGTTAAACCTTCTAGGGGTACATCTTTAAAGCTAAGGTTATTCAGATAAGATCTGTTTAAGAGATTCCAGTATTTTCGTGCTACGGTAAGCGATGAGACCTCCACGATTGGAGAAATCACCATTTTCCGGTAAGTACGTGAGATTCGTGTGACCCGATGAATCGGCTTTGACAAAATTTGCAAAATCTACCACACCGCCGTTCAAGGAATCAAGAATTGCTTGTGGCGCGCATGTGTCCCATCTGAAAGTTGAGTCCTTAGATAAAATGTAAGCATCTGCCTGGCCCAGAATTATCGTCAACAGCTTATAGCCAGCACCAGCTGCTTCCAGAGGAGAAAAGCCATTTTCTGATAATTTGGATTTTATATCCAGACTCTCAGAACTACTTAGAATCACCAGATTAGCACTTGGCTCTGAGCTATCCAAGGAGGATGCCTTGACACCATTAGAGTTGAAGCCCCAGTAGGAAATCCCCTTCCACCTGTCAGTGAATAGAAATAAATTTCCTGGGATGATAAATGATAGTTTCATGTTACGTATATCATCTGATGATTAGTGTATGGTCAAAGAATTTTCGAAGTTGTAGCCAGACTTGGGTCTCTCTGTATTTTACTCACCTAGAATTTGAGTTTTCATAAAATGGTTGATTTATAACACCCATTACTGGACACCCAGTGCTTCTGTGGAATGCCCCAATTAGTACAGTAACGCAACGCAAACCACCCAAGTGCACACCCGTCACCTCATCTATTTTTTCTACCCCATGAATATACTCTGCAGTTGAATCTATGAAATTTGAACAATATTTGCAATAGTATGGATCGTGCATGGAACTAATGAGTGAAAAAATCTAGAAAAAAAATTATGGCTGGAAAGTATTTCTTCTAGTTAAAAGAATAGAGTCCAGAAAAAAACCAATAATAAAATGATTTGAGAATTTTAGATCCTAAAACACCAAACCAATGTTTTTTACGTTGTGTGCAATAATCCAACAGAGTCAAGACTCCACTATGTAATAATAAATTTAATTTTACCAATTGGGTCTATCCATATTCCAAGCTGGTCAACTTCAAGTTGGAGATTGTTATGTAGATTTTTGCTACCTGGAACATCTTCCACTCTAATATCTCTGTGTACTTCAATTGCCAGCAAGGTGGCAGCTTCTGAATCATTGTTCAAGACTCTTTCAAGTAACTTTGCTGTATCGTTAAAGGTAGAGCAAATCTTAACAGTGATAGACTCGCCCAAAGTATTGCTGAAGGTGTTATTTTCCTCACCTCTGACGTGTTCAGCTAAGTCTGGAAACTGTCCTAATTTTCACAGTGACTTATTTAGGTCAATATGATGTTCTACACGTAGTTTTCTGCTTTTTATTTCCTACTGTGTCTAATATGTTTACCTCGATTGCTATGTCGTGCTTGATAGTTTCCTGGATCAAAACGTCAGCGAGTGTTTTGAAGTCCTGTACAAACCTTGGGTTTTTCTCATCCTGTGACTTTTCTTGTACAAGGAGCTTGAATAAGTGATTGTTCTGTCGACAAACCCTTGCTATGTTTGCAGCTTTCTCAGATACTTTTAACAGAACTTCTAATAGTCTACTCCCTTCAAACATTGTTCCTGAACTTTCAGAAAAATAAAGACAGATCAAATGTAAATACCTTTACGTGTTAAAATAGAAAACAGAATTTTTCACAAATGCCAGGTGACAGATGACAGAGGAGGATTCACACTCTCAACAGTCTAATCATATTTTAAAGTCCCACAGAATCATCCAGTGAAACCTGTGAACTGTCAGTTGAATATTATGAAGTCTGCTGCCGGTGAGAAAAAACTATCGAGATACAAATTAAAGGGACCAATGGCTGTGTTCAAATCTATAGGGATATTCGATTCGTATTTCGTGGCGAACGCGCAAAGTTGTGAGTGCTCGTCGCATCGAAGAGCGTGTGAATTGTTTACGTTTGTGCAAATGTATGGTTATCTAGTTAATTCATGATATTCATCTCTTAGTCAGAAGCAAGGGTTATGGTGAGATTTTATACTTCTATTGCATTGTTCAGTAACAGCTACCGCACATTCAAGTCCCGTGCCGGTAGCTTAACCTGTAAAACAGGAGTCCATTTGTATTCAAATTCTATTTTTCATCTAAGGCATCCAGTGAGGGTATTCCGCCACCTGGGACCGTGGCGGGCTTCCCATCGGTGCCTCCGAGCATGCCCCCAGGGTTCGTACCACCTATTATACCTGGTACTCCATTTATACCGACACCAGGATTGCCTCCAGGACCTCCTGGTATGATGCCACCACAGTTTTCTATTCCCCCGCCTGGATTTGGCTTCCCAATGTCGAGCGGACCACCTCCTGACATTAACGTCATTGGTGAGTTTCAGAATTTTCAATAAATAACATTCAGGACCTAACTAATACTATGCATTAACATAGATCATTAAATCATCTATTTTGTAATTTTTTTTTACCACCCTAGCTGCCCCGCCGCAGATCACAGGGTCTGTAACAGCACCAGCTATACCATCAACAATTGAGTCTACCAGTACTACTTCGACACCTACTATAGAGAAAAAATCCGAATGGACAGAGCACAAGGCTCCTGATGGACGTACCTACTACTACAACAGTCAGACAAAGCAATCACTGTGGGAAAAACCTGATGAATTAAAGACTCCAAGTGAATTGCTCTTGTCACAGTGCCCATGGAAAGAGTACAAATCTGATAATAGCAAAATATATTATCATAATGTTACAACCAAGGAATCAAGGTGGACAATTCCACCCGAGTTAGAAGAACTGAAAGCTAAGCTCGCTGCTGAAGAATCAGCCACTGCTTCAACTACTGCTCCAACCACTGCTAATTCGTAAGCACATTTATATTCCGAATTATTAATCGCATTTCTGGTTTTGCTGGTAAGGTTTCAAATATACTCAACTTGATTTCAGAACCCTTGTTCCACCAGCTCTTCACGTCATGTCACCCAATATAACTATGCCACAGGCTACAACACCTGAGCCCAGTTGCAAGTCCGCTATTGAACAGGCAATGGCAGCCACACTTGCAGCTATTAATATTCCTACCCCTCCGTCAAAGCCAGATGATGATAGTAACTCGACAAAAGGATCTGCCAACGGGAGTCGTAATAGCACTCCAGAACCAAAAGTGCAGTACAAGGATAAGAAAGAAGCTATTGAAGCTTTCAAAGAACTCTTAAAAGAGCGAGAAGTTCCCTCCAATGCTACATGGGAACAAGCAGTCAAAATGATACAGAATGACCAAAGATATCCACAAATGAAAAAATTAAACGAAAGGAAACAGGCTTTCAATGCTTACAAAACTCAGCGACTCAAGGAAGAACGTGAACAGGAAAGGCTAAGGTAGAAATCATAATTTAGTGTCTTACTAAGAGTCTAAAGATATCGTCGTAGTTCGTTTTTGATTAATTTAAAATAAATTGCCTTCGTTTTCAGACTCAAAAAGGCAAAAGAGGATTTAGAACAATTTTTACTCACCCATGATAGGATGACAAGTAACACTAAGTATTACAAGTGCGAAGAGCTATATGGTAATTTGGAACTATGGCGGTCGGTTGGAGACTCAGATCGTCGGGATATTTATGAGGATGTAATATTTAATTTGGCCAAACGTGAAAAGGAAGAGGCAAAGGTCATGAAAAAACGAAACACAAAACGACTGGCTCAAGTTTTGGATACAATGACCGATGTGACTTACAAAACTACCTGGCAAGAGGCACAAGCGCTGCTCATACAGCATTCCGCATTTGCAGAGGATGCTGATTTATTGGCCATGGACAAAGAGGACGCTCTGCTGGTATTTGAAAATCATATTCGACAATTGGAAAAGGATGAAGAGGAGGAAAAAGAGAGAGAGAAAAAGCGTAGAAAACGACTAGAGAGGAAAAACAGAGATGGTTTCATAGTAAGACTTCGTCAATGAACGTTCATGTGCTTTTCAAATTGAAAGTTTTCGTTGATTCAAACCATTTTTACCTTTTTCTTTTAGAGCCTGTTGGATGAGCTACACGAGCAAGGAAAATTGACGTCTATGTCACTTTGGGTAGAACTTTATCCCATGCTGTCAGCAGACATAAGATTTTCAGCAATGCTTGGTCAACCAGGATCGACACCTTTAGATCTATTTAAATTTTACGTGGAAGATTTGAAATCCCGTTTCCACGATGAGAAAAAGATTATCAGAGAAATCTTAAAGGGTAAAAACTTTGAGGTCCAGGTGAACACGACGTTTGAAGAGTTTGCAACTGTCGTTTGTGAGGATAGAAAATCTGCGACTCTGGATGCTGGGAACGTGAAATTAACATTTAATCTTCTGCTCGAAAAAGCAGAGGCAAGAGAGAAAGAGCGCATTAAAGAGGAGACAAGGAAATTCAAGAAGCTAGAAACTGGCTTCAAAAATTTGCTCAAAACCTTAGACGTGGATTACCAGATGTCCTGGGAAGATGTAAGGCTTAAGATCGAAAGTGAATCAGATTTCAAAGCGATAACCCTAGAAAGCGAAAGAGTCAGAATCTTCAAAGAGTATCAACATGAAATCGAGGAAAGCTGTAGCCATCATCATATCCGGAGTAAGAAAAAGAAGGCGAAGAAGACCAAGAGAAAATCTCGATCGCGATCACATAGCGTAAGTACACCGATGTCGTCATTTTCCGTTCGGTATTTTCCGCCTCCTCACAGTACCTATAAATATGAATACATAGGTGCATTTTTTAAAATTTTCAGGAATCTGATACAAGTGAAAAAGGAGCAAAAAAAAAGGCTCAGAAATCACGGTCCATTAGTCCCCCGAGTAAATCGGACAGCTCCGAGTCTGATATCAAAAAATCTAAACGCAAGAAAAGTAAGAAGAAAAGGGGCCGCAGTCGTTCGGTAGGTGAACTATCAGAGAATATAATAATAGATTTTCATCTGAACGTTTTCTAATTTTTGCTTTTCAGTGTTCCTATTCCAGAGTCCAATCTTCGGAAGAATCCCCTGATAGGAGACGGAAGGAAGAGAAGCACAGGCGAACGTCTGCACACAGTGAAACTGGTTCGGTGAACGAGGGCGCACACCATCATGAATTGTCGGAAGATGAATTGGAGAAGCAAAGGGCGCAACTTTTGCGAGAGTTACAAATGCAGCAAGAAGATAATTGAGAGACTTGCATAGTGATTGCTACGTGTAAGCCTATAAAAATATGTGAACTCTTATGATGCAAGGAGAAGATATTGCATAAGTTATAACTTCAATCCACACAACATGTTCATGGACTTTTATTCCGTCGATACGCTTGCAATATTAATTCACAAGAAATAAAGAATAAATGAAACGCCTCATTGATCCTGAAAAAACCATAGCATTTCCCAAATTCCGTGAATTATTCAAACCTTTTCAGTCGATGAGCTCCTATCACTGGTGCAACCAACCAATCGTTATTGTCACACAGTTGGCAATGGTCTCTCGTGTTGTTTACATTAATTATTTACTCAATTGGAAGTGCGATCGTTGTTGCGGTAGTTGTGTTATCAGTAGACTTTATATGCATGACTTGTTTCAACGTAACCGAATATTACCGTTTTGATAACGTGATAAACACACCGGCATATCACGTTTAATGTTGTATTCGCGTGGCGTATGATTGTGTTCGGTGAGATATGAAATGGCGTGTTTGTGTAGTTACGGTAGGGAAGTGGTGTGTTGGTTACAAACTGTCACTTTCTGACGCATTTTATTAGTATTATTATCGTATCACTTAGTCAGAGTTGCATATTCCAAAAATGCACTTTCTCCAGGGCTTAGTCTAGCCGATTTCTAGTTTATGCGCCCAACCAACGTAGTGAAAGTATCTATATAATGATATAATATACCTACTTTTTTTTCGCATCATTCCTAGCCTGGCGCGTGATAATCTCGGGTTTTTCTTCGACCCTTCCAAAGAAATAAACATCACTCGTGTCTTGCTACGACCTTAAACTGTAAATTCTCTATCCGTTGTCCTCACTCGTTCACTCTATGAGTAGTTAGCTTCAAATAAGCAGCTCTGGATAACTGCTCTGACTCAGGAAAACCTGGTAGATATTAGGATATTCAATTTGTCATTGTTGTGTACAATTATGTCTCAGAAAAGTTTTGCTATAATAATCTGTGCTTTGGGAATATCTCTCGCAGAACATGTTGATCTGGGAACTGTGATCTTTGCAAATATTGTAAGCAAATATTCCAACGTATTACTCATGATATTCAATTTTCCGTAGTTCTATTTAAATTCTGAACTTCAGAAACTCATGGTGTTATTGGTTTTACTTCCAGTTGTTCAGGCATGGCGATAGGACACCTGTTCAGCCTTATCCCACTGATCCTTATGCTAATGAATCACTGTGGCCTGTGCCATTTGGCGAAATGACAAATGTGAGTACTTTAATCAGTCACAATAGGAAATTAATGTTAGCAGTTCATAAAACAGAAAGTTCAATGTAAAAAGGTAATAAGTCCAATGTTCAAACATTGTATATGTATGAAAAGATGTTACCCACGACCTTTTGGAAAAAATGATCTTACGCTCATATTTCAGCTTGGAAGAGAACAGCATCTTTTGCTGGGCCGCTGGTTCAGAAACCGTTACTCTCATCTTTTGCCCCAGACCTATAGTCGATACGACATTTATGTAAGGAGTACAGACGTTGATAGAACCTTAATGTCTGCAGAAGCTAATTTAGCAGGTCTTTTTCCACCTTATGGAAATCAAGTTTGGGATAAACTGATGTGGTTGCCTATACCTGTGCACACATTACCAGAATTGGAAGATAATATTTTAGCTGGCAAAAAAGAGTGCCCTAGATATGATCTTGAATTCAAGAAAGTGGAAGACTCACCAGAAATGAGAGAAATTAATGAAAGGAACAAAGACCTCTATGAGTATGTCACTAAAAATAGTGGAAATCTCATTACGTCGATTATTGACATCGAAATAATGTATAATACACTTTTCATTGAGGTAACTAATCGTCAATTATGTATACTGTATTTTTTTGAGATGGTGTGGAATGATGACGCATGCTTGGGACACCTTTTTTTTCTGTTTCCAAATGTACGTGTATTACCTAGTGACGGATATCATATCTTTGTATTTGAATTGCTGTGTGCCGTAAATATTTCACGCATTGCTAGGAATTAATCATCAACTGATTTATCATTATCGAATTTTAGTACCATTTCTGAATTTATTTAAAAAAATCGCGAACTTCGATCATCAGATAAAATCATGACCTCACTAATCATCTAACACGTTCATCCTATTTTATAGTTGATTATTGCCAGGGTAAATAATGCTCATCATATAATGTTATAGCATGAAATGTTGATTTCATATAAGATTTCATATAAGGATTCTTATATTCTGTCATGTAGAGATAATCCTTATTACTGATTTTGACAATTCCTTAGCGTTGCCAAATATTAGCTGTAAAAATAGCAAACCGCATAAAAGCTCTAACAATTAATTATATAACGCAAGAAAATATTTGGTAATTCTCTCTTCAATTTTAAACCTTTTCAAATTATCTGTTGCCGATCTGACATTACTAATCTCAAATCAGAGCATAACAGATACGGGACATATGCACAAAAAAACAATCTTATCATTTATTCAATTACTTGAGCTGATATACGGTACTCATGCAAATAGATTTGATATTTACTAACAAGCAAATGTAGGTATGTATATATGGAATTTATCCTTAGTTTGAGAGGCACTACACAGTATCTCAGCTAGCAAACACCTTGCGAAATTTGAGTTACCTTGCTGATATACATAGAGAATAATAGGCTCAGCGAAAATAAATTCCGCATTCTGAAATTGAAGATAATATTTCAGGTAGAGTGACAGAGAAGAAAGTTTTGTTAAAAAGATCAGTGAAGTTTCATTACGAATTATGCAGATGAAAAAGATGGGGATAATGAGAATTTCATGGAGCTTCTTTATATGTCAATGACTGATCAAAATAAAACTATCTTATGCAGAAAGAGTGGATCTTTTATCAAGGGTCAGGACCAGTTGGAGGGTGGTTGTAAGAATATTACGATTAGTAAATTGAATCATACATTCTTTTTTCTTTTGGCTATAACTACAAATTGATAATCAATGAAAAGAAACGGTGCCTATGGTTTCTATTTCCAGCTTACCAATCTCTTCTTCATCCATGAATAAAAATACAAATGCTGCAGTGAAAAAAAAATGTTGACTGATACACGTGCAGCGGGCATAGTACAATCGATAATCTCTGAATGTAATTGCATTTCTCGAATCATGTCTTACTCGTGGTGGTCAATGTGCGTGAATCATTATTGCTTGTAAGAATTGAATGAACTTGATAACCTTTTCAAGGAAACACGTGCTACAGATACTGCACGAGTGGTGACATCGTGTCAATGTCGTGAATCGAGAAAATAAAAGCTTCTCTTTATCCAGGCACAGTTCATTGAAAAATTAAAACGATACTTTTGAAAAGTAATACGCTGATCAATTTTAGTTTCTCATCATTTTTCATAGCTTGCGTTCATTTATTGTCAGTCGTCCCTATTACCCTAGTTTTCCTAATTAAATTTCACGTCTGTTCCACGTTTAGTTTGGAATTTCTTACGCATGAGTGTGTCCTCTGTTTTTTTACTCTAAAATATTTTTAGATTTTCAATATTGGTCTGATTTGGTGACAGAGCTGAATGTTTCTGCCAAGATATTAGCAACTATTAGAAAACGATTTTCAACGGACAAATTTTTTGCCCTTCTCCTGTTTTCATACCATTCCTCAATTAATTATTTTTCCACCCCTAATATCAACTCTTTTGTTAGGCTATTCTGCGATGTTCATCTTTATTGTTATTTTATTTCTGTAGCATATTATTATACTACACAGCTATGTCTCACAAACGCATGGATCATCATTTATTGTCATCCCTTCACCGATAGATTTGATGAATTTTTAGGAGCTGTTCAATTTCACATTGCCAGAATGGACGAAATCTGTATACCCAGAGAAAATGAAGCCGATTGCAGAATTGTCTTTTACAATGGAGGCTCACAATAAAATTCTACAAAGGCTAAGATCAGGCAAGTACAAATTTAGCATCCAAATGTCATTGAAAATCCTCTATCCTCTATGTGGTATATGTTTAAGTTAATCTTTTATCCCTGTAATAGGTCTATTGGTAGGTGAAATGGTAGACCACATGGTGAGAAAGTCACAGAATACATTAACCCCTGATAGAAAGGTCTGGATGTACAGTGCCCACGATAACACAATAGCAAATTTTCTAATGAGTCTTAATGTGTTCGAACCTCACAGTCCTCCGTATGCGGCGACCGTGCTTGTGGAATTGAGAATAAACTCACTCAAAGAACATATTGTTACGGTAGGCAACCATTTTCGTACTACTCCTGAAAACGAGGTTCAAATATTAAATCTATTTGCTTTATAATGACTCTCATTTCTACATTAGCTATAATTTTCTGCTTCCCAATTTTTTCTCAGATTTCCTACAAGAACTCGTCTGGTGAACCAAGGCTACTGACACTGCCTGGTTGCACTGTAGCATGTCCTTTGAAGCAATTTGTGGAATTAACTAAAGATACCATCCCTGATAATTGGGAAGAAGAATGTCTCTTGTCGAATTGGAAAGAATATGGACACAGTATTAGCACATCGTCGATTGTTGGTTTGTACATTTATTTTGTTTATTAATTGTTGGGATTTATTATGAATGATTTCCAGTTTTCCTTGGTTTCATACAATTTTTACAAATTTCTCTTGTTTGTTTCAGCTGTTTTGACGTCGCTGGTGCTAGTTCTGATATTACTGGTTTTGTTGATCATCGGATTTGTTTACTGGCACCATAACTGTGATAATAATCGCTACTATCTTAAATTAAATACTGATGCCATTTAAATAGAAGCCGAGTACTTTAGGCATCATGATCCCTCATGTGGCCATATTATTGATTAAAGAGTCTTGCAAAGCGATTTGATAGACGAGTACCTCACGCATAATAATACAGCACAATATTTTAGCTATCACTTTTACCAAATAAAAAATAATTCACAATTAATTCAGTGATAACAAAAATATATACTCTCATCATTTCATACCTTTAATCTTATCCGAATAATCGATTTTTTCATTGCGCTTACGTAGGCGACGATTCGGTTTCATTTGCCGGTTTCCCGTAGGGGGTCGTGTTTGTGGTCACGTTGAGTATAGATACCTACACTCAACGGTGGTTATCGTGGTTATATTTACAAAATAACCTGTGGCTGCGATCCTGCAATGGAGAAAAAAGTTATAAATCAGAAGGATTATTTAAAAAAGTACCTCTCATCTGGGAAGGATAAGAAAAAAAGTAAAAAAAAGAAGATTAACGTGGGAGCTAAAACGTAAATATTTATTTTCTTCAATTATTTTGGTATAGCTCTACTTGGAATACGTATGTTGTAGGTTAAGTTTTAATATAACGTAGATAAGCATGTTCCCTTGATGAAATTTTTATTTAAATACAATAAGATTGTACGTTTTTTTAACTCATTATCTGACCATCTTGATCTATTCTAGTGTTAAGATCATCGATGATGACATTGATCTCAAAAACATGCGAGCGATTGAAGATGGGGAATTTGATATTTATGCTAACGCAGAAGATGGGCCACAAATTGCAGGAATAGTTGATGAACGGGGCCCTGTTGATTTTTCAGACAAAAAAAGATGGAAAATCATCACCGACGATGGATTTGGCGAAATTTCTGTCACCAGTATTGGTAGAAATGAAAAAATTGCTGATGAATCTAATCAGGAAAGCAGAGTTAATGCTTCTAGTAAAAATGACAATTCTGATTCCGATGAACCGAGCTGTAAGAAATCGCTTTCAAAAAAGAAGCATCGTAAAGTAGCTAGGGTTTCTAGAAGCCGGTCTAGATCTGTGGATAGTGATCTTAGCCTATCACGAAATTCGAGGAAAACTCAGGAAAATTCTGACTCTGATGAACCGAGTCGTAAAAACCGATCTCCAAACAAGAAACACCGTCAGGCTTCTAGGTCTACTAGAAATCGTTCGGATTCTGAAAATAGTGACCAAAGCCCACCTCGAAAGTCTAGAAAAAACTCCGACTCGGATGATTCTAAGCATAGAAAATCGTCGTCAAAAAAAGGTGAACGCAATACTTCCAAATCTGTCAGAAACCATTCTGGCTCTGAAGATAGTGACTTTAATCCTCCCAGAAAGCCCAGGGAAAATTCTGACTCGTATGAATCAGGTCGGATGAAACCTTCCTCAAAGAAATATCAACACAGAAGTACTGCCTCTGGTAAAAAACCTTCTGATTCTCAGGACGATGATTTTAGTCCACCACGGAGACCCAGGAAAAACTCTGACTCTGATCTGAGTCCTCCTAGACAATCTAAGAACCCAGATCATCACAGAGGAAATGAGAAACACAGATCTCGTGAGGAATATAATTCGGAGTCACAGAGGAAACTAAAAAGTAAACATTCTAAAGATCGTGAGAACTTCTCTAGGAGTTCTCGGCATGAAAATTATGAAAGCCGGACTCGATGGGGTACGTCGCCTGTCTCACGATCTGCAGAAAAGGGCAAAGATAATTCGCACAGAACACGCAAATATGGCAGTGGAAATAATTCACCGGAATGTGATAGAAACCATGAGAGATCGAGGAAAAATATTGATAATTCTGCAAACTGTAAAGATAGAGGTAGCCGTAGAGATGAATCTAGCTTATTAGAAGATAGGAGAAAAGGCGAGGAAAAAAAGCGCGCAACCAAGCATTCCCGGAGAGTTGAGAATAACTCTGATTCCGATTTGAGTCCCCCTAGAGAGCCCAAGAAAAAACCCAGCAACTCTGATTCGGATTTCAGTCTTCCCCAGAAGAGGAATGAAAACTATCAAATGGTACCTATCTTTTTGGTAACACTTTAATTTGCACTGCAACTCACCTTGTTTACCAAACTTATTATATTTTGTTGTTAATTGACATTTGGACATCAATTTCTTTGTAGATGACAGAAGAGTCAAGTGGATTTGGGCAGGCTCCGGTATTACGTGATCGTAAGACTGGAAGAAGACGAGATCTTGCTGCAGAGGCTCGTGACAAAAAAGAAAAAGACGATAAACAACAGGAATTAGAAGAAAAATATGCTCAGTGGGGCAAAGGGTCAGTATATCTATTACCCAGGCTATATAACTCATCACCATAAATGCTGTTGGATAAATTTCCAAAGGTTTCTCCAATCATTTTAATAGACATGTTCGTTTTCCATGTTATTCCAATTGCGTTATTTTTAGATTAAAGCAAGTCGAAGATCGCCAGGAGAAGTTAGATCGAGATTTATACGAGATGACTAAGCCCCTTGCAAGGTACGCAGATGATGCGGATTTGGAGCGAGAGCTCAAGGCGCAGGAAAGAGAAGGAGACCCTATGCTGGCCTACATGAAACGGAAGCAAGTGAAGGAAGGAAAACAGGAACCAGGTATTTATCTCTCGGTAGCTTTCGAACTGTAGGTCTCTAGGCCACGTATAACGTTGTCTAAATAAGAATTATCCATGTGAAATTACAGAAAAGCCTAAGTACAATGGTCCATCAATGCCAAATCGCTTTGGGATACGTCCCGGGTATCGGTGGGACGGAGTAGATCGAAGTAATGGATACGAGAAGAAGTGGTTTGAGGCACAGAACGCTAGAAAAGCTGTACAAGAAGAAGCCTATAAGTGGAGTACTGCGGATATGTAGTGTACAGAAATGACGGTTGGACTGCCATGGCTTCAAAATAGAACTGCGAAAGGGATTCTTCAGTTTGTTGCATGTACAAATTGAAAAAAAAAATATGATTAAGTTTTGTAATCAAGTGATTGCTGTTCTTTTTTTACTCCCATCCCTACTACCCTCCTTCATTTTTGAAGAATGTTGTTATTTGAACTTTGATTTCTCCTGGTAACAGATTTTCTGTCGTAATAGAACTTCATACAATCTAACGGATGGCTGAAAATTACGGAACATATTCGTATTAGCCACGATTTGGAAATGAAATCCAGTAAATACTCAGATAATTGATTATTACACAATTAATAATGATAAAATGTTACGGACAAATGGATAAAAATTCAAGTCCTCCTTCCACTGGAGCTGTTTTTGCTGCTCGTCAGATGTCAGCATCATTGGCATTCGAGAATTTGTGTTGCATGCGAGTATTGCACTGGGCGTTGAGATCTGGGAATGTGGTGAATGTCAACATTTTGGTGCGTGTGTCACCGTTTAGAGCTGTCAAACTGTAACTTCATCAATTTTATATCAGCGTAACTATATTCTGAAAACTGATCCTTCCTCCCAGCTGGCTGTCTCGTTCGGTAAGCTAAAATGATGCAGTAATCATAGTTCCGTTATTTGCAAAAATAATAATGAAACGTTATTTTTAATTCAACCTTTGTTATAACAACTGGTTTCAATAATCCACAGCATATCAGTGATTCAGTTCCAATTCCTCAGTACTTTAGTCTGCTCGTTAGTCGACTCAAATTACTTATAATTAGCCACGTCAGTGGTGAAATTACCGCAGCATCTTTGCTGCTTGCATTTAATGTGCGTGTAAAATCTTTATCACTAATAGGTTATTTTATTCCAGGAGAAACTTATGGAAGATGATAGCCCCCGATGTTGGTTCGACAAATGCAGATGCAGTACATGTCCATGTTAAAAATGAAAAAGCACCGCTCATCAGGGGAAGGGGAGTATTTCAGAGACTCGGTGGAATTTTTAGCTTCAAAAGATCTCCTCAAGGAACAAGTGATGGGTACGTCGAGTTTGGGACATTGGGGCCACAGACTGGACGTACCCTTGGAACTTTTGCTGGTGTATTCAGCCCTGTTACATTATCCATGTTTAGTGCCTTGGTTTTCATCCGAATTGGTGACTATATTAATTCAAATTTTACAGAAAATATCTAATACATTTTTTAATAAAACATCTGCTCTTATTTTTATTTGTGTATCTCATTTTCAGGCTACATAGTGGGTAATGCAGGTTTACTGATAACTTTGACGCAGTTTGTAATTGCATATGGAATTTTACTTTTCACTGTTGCCTCTGTTTGCGCAATTTCAACAAATGGAGCAGTTGAAGGTGGTGGAGCTTATTGTATCCTTGATTTTTTTTACTTGTTTCGATTTCAGAGCGTGACATTTGGGTAGCTGTATAATAAATACATTGTCTGTAAGTTTTCCTGAACATAAAAAATAGTCATGATAAGCAGAACACTAGGCCCTGAGTTTGGTGGGTCCATTGGCACGCTGTTTTTTCTGGCAAATATAGTTTCAAGCGGACTGTGCATATCGGGATTTGCGGAAGGCTTGGTTGAGAATTTTGGGCCAGGTGGTTACCTGGTAAAAGAGGCTGGCCTTCTTCCTGATGGAACATGGTGGAGATTTCTGTACTGCTCTGTAGTCAACACAGCAAATTTATTCATCTGCCTAATCGGACCAGCTATGTTTGCCAAAACTAGCGCAGTGATATTAGCGATCGTTTGCATTTGCCTCGGCAGTGTATTCATCAGCTTCTTCGTGCAAAGTGAGCTCGAGGTAACTTTGGGGAATAATTACAACATAATAAATCTCACACTTCGTGTTATCACTATTTTTGATGAACGTTCTTTTTACTTTCACTTAGCTTGAAAGCAAGCCTGTTTATCTAGAAGCTTTTTAGCTTCGTAATCGTCTAATTTTCAGCAACTGATAATTATCTGTTCAATCTTCCAGCATAGGATGTAATGCTCTGTGATATAATTGGCATTGAACATAATGTTATATACGGTTATTCAATCATCAGTCAAAGCTCACTTTGGAATATTGTGAAACATTGACCAAGGTACAATGTTTACTATTTGATTCGCAGTTAATGTGGGAATTGGAGATGGAGGTACCTAAAATATGAGAAAAAGTTCCCACAAAATTGAGAGAGACTTAGACTGGAGAAAGAGGAGTGGATGTATAAAACAAAAAATTAAAGTAAAATGAGTTGATAGTATCCCTATGAAATTAATCTATAGAATATTTTCTATAGCTTGGGGTTTTTATACTGCATGCCTAGTTCACGAGAATGCCTTTATTGTTTTGGACAGGCTTGCTTTGAAAGCTGAATATTTTTTTTTCTATTATTATTTGAAAATTCCATAAAGCTTCATACGCCCAGACAAATTCCAAGACAGGCCTTGGGTTTGACTGACTTTATTGCGTTCCACTATGGCTTTTCAAACTTTGTCAATGCCGTGATCGAAGCTATTTATTTCCAGGTACCAATTCCAGCGGCCAATACTCTAGTCCAGAATGCTACTTTACATGTTAATGGGACATACACGGGTTTATTATCGACCACTTTGGCAGAAAATTTATACGCAAATTACACAGCTGATTACTCCAGCAATGGCAAAATCGCGGACTTTGCCAGCGTATTTGGTGTGTTGTTCAGTGGTGTTACCGGAATAATGGCTGGAGCAAATATGAGTGGTAATTAAAAATTTTTACGAATCGTGAATCTGCTTGGAAGTCCTAATCAAATAATAACCTACATATTTTCAGGTGAATTGAGGAATCCGGGTATAAATATACCGAGAGGAACGTTATCTGCGGTTCTTTTTACATTTGTGTGCTACATTTTACTGTCTATATTAACAGCGGCAACAAGTAGCAGTTTTCTATTGCAAAACAATTTCATATATCTGATGCCGGTCAACATCTGGCCTCCTTTTGTAGCCATCGGAATTTTGACTGCCACATTCAGCGCGGGTCTTAGCAATTTGATCGGCTCTAGCAGAGTGTTAGAAGCATTGGCAAAGGACAATGTATTTGGTAACGAAAAATATTTGTTTGATTGCGTTGCCATTGTGCTAAATTTGATAAAACCTTTTCAGGGTCTGGATTGAATTATGTCATTCAGGGAACCTGGCGCAACAACCCGATAAGCGCAGTTTTTACATCCTGGCTCCTTGTACAAATTATTCTACTAGTTGGTTCTCTTAATACCATAGCCCAGATAAATTCTGTTTTGTTTTTACTCAGCTATTTGGCTACAAACCTGGCCTGCTTGGGTCTTGAACTGGCTAGTGCTCCGAATTTCAGGTAATATAATTTTATGATCAACTGCGTCGGTTGCGTAAATCAAAAAATTCTGCAACACCTCGTCAATTTTCTTTTTTTTCCAGACCAACTTTCAATTACTTCACTTGGCACACCGCAACGATAGGGCTCCTGGGTACCCTAGTCATGATGTTTGTCATAAACAGCATATACGCGTCGAGCAGCATAATACTTTGCCTGATTTTGGTGATTGTCCTGCATTTATTTTCGCCAAGTAAAAATGCACCTTGGGGTAGCATTTC
Organism: Athalia cordata; assembly: GCA_963932425.1. Classification (NCBI taxonomy): domain Eukaryota; kingdom Metazoa; phylum Arthropoda; class Insecta; order Hymenoptera; family Athaliidae; genus Athalia; species Athalia cordata. The sequence goes on from OZ010627.1 coordinate 9,341,391, forward strand.
GCAAGCTCTAATATTCCATCAAGTCAGGAAATATCTTTTGATGTTGGATTCGCGAAAGGACCATGTGAAATTCTGGCGGCCACAAATACTGTTGATGACCGCATCCCCGAGATCTGCATGCCCACTGATAGAGTTTGTGAATGATTTGAAAAAGGGGGGACTTTACGTGATTGGTCACGTTAAAGTCGGAGATTTTTTTACGCAGAGAACAGATCCTACCATTGAAGAATATCCACATTGGTTGAGTCTCGTCGATCACATGAAAGTAAAAGCTTTCATAGAAATGACTATTGCGCCAACTGTTCGCGAGGGACTTCACCAGCTTATTAGACTATCAGGTATGGGTGCGATGAAACCAAACACCATCATACTCGGATTTTATGATGAGCAAGAGCCGCGAGACTTCTTTCAAGACTCGCAATATGCTACGACAATGTTTGACAGTGTCGTCTCAATGACGACTATTAAACTTTTCCCTCTGAGAGATACCAGCGCTGCGAGAACACTGGATAAAGTCCAGTATGTGAAAATGTGCCTTGATGTTCTAAAAATGAGAAAAAATCTATGCCTCTGCAGAAATTTCCATATTCTAGATAAATCGAGCATTAATAAGTAAGTGGAATTAATGATTGGGTATTTTCTAATCAACGTACGCAAGATGATATTCCGACCGAATTTATTTTTTATTCACAGGAATCCTAACATCCGGTACATTGACGTGTGGCCGGTAAACTTTTTCCAACCAACCGATAGCGATCCCTTCGATACATCATCGCTATTTATGCTCCAGTTGGCTTGTATTATAAACATGGTACCGGTATGGAAGAATCTACATCTCCGAGTGTTTCATTGCGAGACTTCGCAAACTGACTCGAATTTAAGCATTGCAGAGAGCAGTGGCTCTACAACAGATATCCCAAGGTCATCAAACGAGCCGAAGTTAAGAGCTCTTTTAAATATGCTTCGCATTTCTGCCTCGATAAATCAAATCTCTGATTGGTCAAGGCTAGTCCATAAGCTGAAAAATAATTCGACGACGTCTCTATCCACGGAAAACGGTTACCCACCAACTATGGGGCAAACTGATTCTGTGCCCAACAACATACCCGAATCCTACCTATCGAGGTGAGCATGAAAGTTGCGTTGAATATGATTTAAAGAGCTGTAAAATTTTTGTTGCTCCTAACTGACGTGGTTAATGTTTCACCGTTTGATTTTTTTTAGCGTTAACGAGCTTATTCGGCAAAACTCCGAACACACTGCGGTAGTTTTTATCTATCTCTCTCCACCGCCTGATTCCAACAATCGGAACGAGGGTACGATTTATCCTCAGTATCTCCAGTCACTAACTACGTTGACGACGAATTTACCGCCGACTATTTTAGTCCACGGTCTCAACGCCGTTACATCAACAACATTATGAGCACAACTGTAAGGTATCTGTGATTCGGCAATTCAATGCTTTACGTATGAACCAGAAACAATGATCGGAGTAAGTGATGAATGGATACCAATTGTGACTTATTTACACAGTAGATAGATAACGTTAGCAAATCGACAAATTGTAACATGTAAGAGAATAATTAGTTTTGTAAATCAATTTTCATATCGTAAATTTACACATGAGCGCTATGAATATTGTAGCGTAAATTCTAAAAAATAATTATATAAATTTCTACCAATTAATTGTAATTATTTTTAGAATGATTATCATTATTTTCTGTTAAAAAAATTCAATCATTTTGGCGCAGCAACGGCGCAAACTGGTAAAAGTATTATGCAAGTGTTTCCCTGATGAATTAAAGATCATTTATACCCGCGCGAATTCGAATGCGATTTTATTGCAGGTAAATATTACAGGATAATTTTAGGATTTTGGAATAAAAACTCGACGGAAGATTAGCGTAAGAAAACGTTTATTATCGTATATGAGTTTCGTATTCATTTAAAATATATTTTAAGCAATAGACTGTGCAACACTTGTCTACCGACTGAGATAGATGGAATTGAAATTCTTCAATGCTTAACTGAAGTTTTAGTGTTACTCACTGGAGCTACGGGGAATAATCTGTCCCACTCGTTATTCTCCCTGGTATTTAATCCGGTTTTCATAGTGAGATCTTCTCCGATTTCCAAGTACTTTTTATTTGACGGTGTCAACGGTTCCCAAGTTACGTTCTCAAAGTCCTTGTTGTTTGTAGGGTTCGGATTTCCAGTCTTAGCAAAGGTCGTCCACATTGTTGTCATGCGCTTGACCGTCTTGTACTCAGGGTCGTCTACTTTGAAGTATGCGAAATTTGACTTCAAGTAAAATAGGTACAATAAATCATCGTGATGCACAACACCTGTAAGAATAGATATACATCTTGAATTGAAGTCTTCTTGAATTAATACCACGTGTCGCAGCGTTTACACCGCAGTATGTCTGGTTGCCTGCCGCCACGTTCATTCTCGAAGCGTGGAGCCGATGATTGTTTGAGGAGGAATGGAAATGATAATTCAAAAATAATCGTACCGTATGGCTTTTGCGTATCATTCCATACACTGTGGCTGTATCGTCCCTGATAAGTCACCTGGTAATAGTAAACTGGTGCCGTTGAAACTTCCGACATCAATTTAGCGAAACGATGAACAGGAAATCCAATAATCGCATCGCGGTAGAGCTGTACAAGTTAAATGGATCGTCCAAGAATTATTTAGAATAAGATTTATTGATTAAAGAATTTGAGGAAACACCTTGCTGACTTATTAACAAACACTTACGTTCGCAACTCCCTGTACTGTGGACAGTGATACCGGTTGATCTTTGAAATAGAACGTTCGCAGAGCCTGGCTAATTTCCCTCGAACGCGGCGTTCCCCGTTGATATTGGAATATTAACGGAGCAATATCATTCCATTTAGTATTGAGATCATCGAACAGCGAATTATTTCCGCGTTTGGCCATCTCCACCCAATCTGTAAAAATCGAACGGTAAATAATTCGCACATTCGAATCAATTATACTGATGACAATCGATTGAAATAGCAAATAACTTACAGACGGTTACTCCCGCAAATTCATCTTTCGTTATTCCCGTCATCAGAGGAACCTTTTCCACTTTACCCTGCCGAATCAGCTCTGTAGGCTCTGCGGTCAGGAAACGTTCAACTCCTGGTACTACAGGTTCAACGACTGGTGACCAAATAAGTATCGGATTGTCGTTCCATTCCTAGAAATTGAAATACCCTATTTAGATTGATATGCAAAAATACAAACTCTGTCAATTTTTTTTGAAAACTCACAAAGAACTTTCCCAAAGAGTTTGAAAACCCTTCAACGGGTTTTGTTCTAAGACAGGTGATTATGTTCTCTGATGTGTCCGTAGGACAGCCGAGAATCTCAGCCTGTTTTTTAGCTAAGTGTCTCTGGTGTCCGCCAAGGTCTTCCGGAGTTGTCACCGCACCACTCATTGCGATCCCACGGTGAAATAATCCTTTGGACATCGGAGAAACCAAATGAAGAGATACGCTCCATGCACCTGCACTGTATCCCGTTATCGTAACGCAATCTGGGTCTCCTCCAAAGGCCGCTATGTTTCGCTGGATCCATCGAAGAGCCTCTACCTGATCTTTGAGCCCAAGATTCCCAGGTGCGTGGGCGTCTCCAGTGCTTATAAACCCTGAAGAGTTGATCGGAGAGTTACGAAATATTTTTGAGAATGAAATTTCGCCCTCAGATCATTTCTGACTCACCTAGAGACATGAGTCGATAGTTGACGGTAACAAGGACGACATCGGTGTCCATCAAATATTCAGGACCAAAACTTATGCTCTGGGCAGAGAATACGTAGAATCCTCCGGGGTGGAAAAATACAACTACTGGTTTTTTAACATTCGGTTTATCTGGACTAGGAAGCTATATCCAAAAAAAAAGAACAATCAACTGAAAATTACACTGCAAAACCTACTCTAAATTGAGCGGGTTAATTTTTACCTCCGGTGTATAAACATTTAGTCTGAGACAGTCCTCTGATGGAAAAACTCCCCCAGGTTGAGGACATGACGGGCCCTCTTTCGTTGCATCAAAAACTGTTGTCAAAGGTAAAGCTGGAATGGCTTGCTAAAAAAGAATATAACAATTAAAATTCTCTCATGTTTTATCTGTTGTGACTAATCGGTTCCCCAGATGACTCATGATGATTACTTTTAGAATAGCATCATAACATTGTTTTGCAAAAAAAAACAAAAAAAAACTTACACGATTGCTATACATCAGGGGAATAACAATTTGAAATATATACGATGCATTAATCAAGGTCAATCTTTTGCTTACTCGGAATCTGTTTTCTCCAACCGGTGGTTCGGCGTATCGGATACCACGTGCAGAAAAGAATCGCCTTCCTAGTCTGGACTCTGCAAAACTACCCCGAATTCTTCCTATCGGTGCTGTAACTTCCGCCTCCTGATTTTGTACATTTTGGGAAAGTCCGGCGGCAATAAATACCGCGAAAAAAGATAGGATAATTGGGACTCTCATAATTGCGTATTATGAACCGCCCCGGTGGCTGGATTATTTGCGACTTGAAAAACTTTGAGCGTCGAAAATAACGTTTGAATTAACGCAAGACTGAACCAGCCGATTGGGTGTTGGGAACGGACTAAGAAAACGATCAACATTTCGCGTTTATATATACCTTATCAGAAACAGGAAAGTGCGTGTTAATAGTTCGCAATTATTATACTATACCAAGAAATCGACTTGTTCTCAGTATTCGCGATTGTTGCTGTCCCAGCGCGCGGCAATTCCCACCGACCTAGCATTTGCTTTAGTATTTACATTTGTAATACGGTATGAAGATATTACAACAAATTCAATTCACGTAGAACAGCAAATCTATTGCGGTATATTTAAATAAACATCGTGTGTTCAACTGTCGCTGTTAAAAACCACACAATCGATGGTCTTCCAACTACACTACAATTTCTATTCACACATACAAACTTGCGGTGCACGGAATAGCAATGACAATGAGATCGGCAAAATATATAACAATGGATTTATTCAAGAATTTTATTAATGAGCCCAGCGATCATCGTACAGGTTGTATAAATATCTTGGATTTTTTTTTCTAAACTCCATTTCTCGGGCTTATAGTTCTGGGAAAGTAAAATTTCAATTAGGTCAATTATGCGATTTTTATTCAAACGTTTTACTGTTTACAAGTTCATTATCTTTACAATTGAATAATTTAGAATCAGGTTTACACCTTGTTACTTGATATTATACAATAGTTAATTACAATCATTATTTAATCTCGTTTATTAGTCGGCGGATGCTGACCCTGAGGTTACTTCTTCTTTTCTTTCTCGGCTTTCTTTTTCTCTTCAGCAGCCTTCCTGGCCTCCGCCTGTTTCTTCGCCCCTTTTGGATCGATGATCGGATCTATGCTAGGGAATAGAGGTATGGATTCTAACTTCTTTTTTCTTGCTTCTTCTTTTCTCTTCTCCGCATCCTTCTCTTTATCTTTATTCTCATCATCGGCATCTTTGCACTCCGCTTGTTTGTAAGGCTTTGCTTTGGGCAATCGTTTTCCGTATTTCTATGAAAGACACAAAAAATATCATTCTTCATTCGAGAAATATGGGACATCTTGAATTCGGGTATTTTTAGGTACATAAGTATAATCCAAAACTTTACAACAGGTTCGCCTATATACGTGAATATGAATAAAAGAGTTGATAAAAACTGTTCAATAATCATGAGTATTTATAATGAGCAGTTCGAAACTATAAACCGGGTTACGTAACCTGATGTTTAGAGCTATAGGAGGCCAAAAGAAAAAGGAACAAATAACCAAGTAGAATTCACATTGATGCGATTTTTTTTTATTATTAATGTTATAATATACGTACCGGTTTTGGAAAAATTGGCATCCCATATTCGTCTTTTTTTCGAGGCGGTGGTCTTTCTACGGGATCAGATGGATGTGCGGGTTCCGCGAGTTGCGTGACCCTTTCGGAAGCGGAAGCCTGAAGAGCACTTTTTTTTACAGCAAATGCACCTTGTCTGCATGATTTACTGATGTGAATATGAGGCTTTGCAATTTCTTCCGTACGCGGGGATGCTGGGAATGAATTAAAAATATATTATTTCATTTTTTTTCTCGTTTGTATGAAAATCTTTGTGCCCATATTAGTTTTATAATGTGTTAAGTACCTGTGGCATTGAGGGCGGCTTTGGAGATACCTAAATTTAATTTGCACGGTCCTGGTTCCTTCCTCCATTTTTTCCGTTCCTTAGCCATTTTTTCTTCCTTTTCTTCACGTTTCTTATCTTTTTCAGATTTATCTTTCCCGCTTCCATCTTCGTCGCTCGGTTTCTCAGCGGCTTTATCTCCTGCACCAGCTTTTTGGTCCTTCTTAACTTCTTTTTTGTTCTTCTTATTTTTTTGTGCCTTTTTTTCAGCCTCCTCTTCCTCTTTTTTACGCTGTTCGTCGAGGACCTTCTTTCCTCTGCTGTCGCTTTCTTCGAGCCGTTTTTTCATCTCCTTGGCATCCGAGTCACGACGATCTTTCAAAAATCGGTACGAAGGTATCGCCAAAACCGAAACCCAATCTGTGATCTGTGAAGGAAAGCAAATGTGATACATAAGTAGGATAAGAATTAAATGAAAAAATAAACTCGCCTTGTAGTTGAGAGCGCTTTTTTTTATGCCTCCCGGGGTCAGAAGTTTGGCCATCTCTTCATCGGTTAGTGCCTCAGGACACATGCGTGCTTTTTTTGCCGATGACATTTTCTTTTCCCATTTAGTTGTTTTGTGTTCAAGCGCTTTTTTTGAGATTTCCAAATCGCGACAGCTCGGAGTTTCGTGTATATGAGGTTTTGCTATTTCAATAATCCGCGGACTTGCGTTGTAGTTTAAAGCTGCCTTTGGAATCGGGGTGGGAAATTCTCTGCCACAGTCCTCGTCTTTCCAGATAAATATCGCAAGCTCCTTCGTTCGCTTTGACGCCTTGGCTTTCAGCGCTGCTTTTGAAACGCTTAAATCCAATCTACATAATAAACCGGGATCGGACTTAACCGCTGGTTGCGATATCACCAGCAATCGCTTCTTGAAGTGACTCAAAGGTTTTGCCACTCGAACCTGACGTATTTTCATACAATAAAAATAAACTGATTTAAATCTTATCAAATCCGAGCACATTTCATACTAACGGTCGTTTCTGGCTCGGGAATTTTTCTTGGTAAAGCATTGATCTTCGCCCAGGCGTCGAATCTCGCCCAATCAGCTGCTGTTTTCAACCATCCTTTCAATTTCAGTTTGTGCCTTTTCTGTTTGCTTTATATATAAAAACAATAAATTATTTGACGAGAATTCGATAAGGATAAAGAAAAAATCTAATCGAATATATTCAAGTAAAAAAAAACGGTTTACTTTTTATTTCCTTTTCCTCTTCCTTTCACCCCCCTTCCAGCAGGCTTAGTTCTCGCTACAGGTGCAGTTTTTGGAGGCATTTTTCAAAAGCGATTTGTAGACAAAATTTAATCGCAAAAAATTATTCAATTAAATTCCATCCTGCAGACATGCTTGACGAGTTTGAGGGAAAGGTATGCACAAAAGTAAATGTGACATTGAAGTTTAGTTGCAATAAATTAATTTATTTTACGGAATACAAAATTTTACTTATTGAATTAAAATGATCAGGATTATTTTAATATATATTTTTTTTTCTGTTTTACTTCTAAAGATCGCCAAATCTCTGAGCCAAAAATGTTGTAATTAATTTAATTTTGAATTTTGAATTGACAGTTTATATGGTATTTAAATTCTAAATCGAACAGTTGAATAAGGCGCTTCGTTTCGTCAAAATTCCAGCCTACTCGTCTGAATTAGTCTTTTCAAGGTAAAGCGACCAGATCGTTTTTCAAATTCGTGGATCAGTCGGACCCAATTTTACTATCTTCTCGCTCAATTTCCAGAGTCTTTTACCTTTCTCCGGGTCTTTAGCACCTCGCGCTATTTCAGCTACCTGAACATAACAAGAATAAGAAAAATTCAGATCAGCTAATTTTCGGTTCTTCGTTAAACGTAAAATAGATTGAGCGTAAAACTCACGCAACAATTTTTAAAATACGCTCCGGAGATGTTTGCAACCTCGTCAGAAGTCGCAAGGTACGTAGAAGTCCTCGCACCTTCTTCGCAGGATTTTAGTACCTTCTTAAGCACGGGACTCGTGCAAAAATAAAATGCCCTTGGCGTATTAGCCTGCCAAATATTGGTGAACACTTTACCCGGATGAAGGCAATTCGCAGTAACACCAGATCCTCGTAATTTCCGATCCAATTCCAAAGTCCATAATACGTTCATGTATTTCGAAACGTAGTAATTATAATGCGCTCTCCAAAATTGGGTGGGATTTGGGTTGCTAAAATCAACGTTTCCCATTGGGTACCATTTCGACGTAACGATCACCACGCGACTTGGTGCCGAACGTTTCAAAATATCTGCGGAATCGAAGACACGAAAATAATAAGTAAAAAACACGAATAATCCAGAAGATTTTTAAACAAATCTTTTCGTGGTTACCGATCAGCAAAATAGTCAAAAGAAAAGGGCCGTAATGGTTCGTGGCCATCGTCAGCTCCAGACCATCTTCAGATATTTTTCTCCAAAGAGAAAGTGCGATACCAGCATTGTGTATTAGAACATCCAATCTATTCTCTTCTCGGTTAATAGTAGCTGCAAATTCTCTGATAGATTTTAGGGACGCCAGGTCCAATTTTCTCACTACTATTTTACCGTTACCAGTTGATTTTTTCATTTCATCTGCAAGTCGGAAGGGAACTTTTACAATCTCTGCTAGTTCATCGTCTGATTCTGATTGAAAAAATGCACAAACCTCTGACTCTATTCGCCATTTCGATATTTCTGCAACCCATTATCACCTTTGCACCAGTTTTTGCTATTCCTTCAGCTGTGGCCCTACCGATACCCGAAGTGCAACCGGTTATTAGAACCGTCTTACTTTCCATTATTTTTCAGAAAAATTTGAAAACTCACTGATCTTTAATTGTATTTTAATTTTTCACTATAGCTTTTCAGAAAATATTACACAAATCGAATTCTTGGTTTTTTTTTTTGTCTCACTTAATACGACACTCAACATTTGATCTTTCTTTCTCGAAGTTCTAACTGAAACTGCGGTGTTTGTAAGATAGAAATATCCTCGATCCGAAGGATGTTTACAATTTACAGACAAGTCTGGAGAAATAGTATGTTAATAGATTCCAATGATTTTTTGCAGTCAAAGTACAAACATGTATTTGTATTCTATCACTTTACAATCTGTGCGTGCTAAATTATTTCGATATTTTAGCCCCACTTTTTGCTTTTCAACAAATATCCAAGGCAGACCGGTTGTAATGCCTGGTTAATGACCTTCGGTCTATAAGTCCATGAAAATCAAAGACTTTCTAAGCAGTTGTACAGAACTATTTGAAGTATGAATGAAATTAGAATTATTCATGGAATCTTAAATAATCTAATTTCCGTTTGGTTTTCAAAATCAATTTTTTTCAAGGGTAAAAAAATGTTGTCAGATTATTTATAGCTACAATAAACATCAAATAAACTGCAGCTTGCAGTAACAGTCTTAAAAATTGTTGACTGTATTTTTTTGTGATTGTCAAATTTTCTTTTTAGTTCGATTACAAGTATTTTGATTTATTCATATCTTCGGATCCGACGATTCCAATTTCACGAATCCCTCGCTCAGTTCCCACAATTTCTTTCCCTTCGCCTCGTCCTTTGCGCCTTGAGAAAGTCGATATTCCTGGAGATGAAAAACAACAATTAACAAACTATTTCTCGTCTGGGAATCGAAAGCAGAAATTATATTACAGCCAATTTCAAATCCTTACGTGACAATCGAGAAAGTATTTTCCAGTGACGCCAATAACTTCGTCCGAAACAGCCAGATGAATCGTAGTTTGCGCGCCTTGTTCAGGTGTTTTGAAGAATCCTTTTATCACTAAATTTAATCCCCACGAAAGAGGAGCCGGTACATTTCTCCAGATTCCACTATCGATCATTCCAGGATGAAGACAATTAGCGGTCACTCCAGTTCCCTGAAGTCTACGTGCTAATTCCTGAGTGAAAACTATATTTGCATATTTTGAAACGTAGTACAAATAAGCGGGCAACGTCGTCGTTGGGTTTGGATTATTCAGGTTCAAAAAGGAAAGCCGATAAAGTTCCGAAGCAACGACAACGATCCGGCTTGGCGCCGATCTCTTCAGAAGATCTGAACAAAAAAAGCACAAGAATTTCCATTTATTTCTCCATCAAGAAAACTATTGTGAGACAAGAAAAGAAAAGGATAACAATAATTACCGATCAGCAAATGAGTCAGAAGAAACGGTCCGTAGTGATTAGTAGCCATCGTCATTTCCAGTCCATCTTCGGTGATTGTTTTCTTGAATGTTTCAGCCGTTCCAGCGTTATGAATGAGAACGTCAAGTCTCGATTCTTCCCTGTTGATCTGCTGGGCGAATTCTCTTATCGATTTTAAAGATGCCAGGTCCAATTTTCTTACCACGATTTTGTTGTTGCCCGTAGATTTTACAAGCTCGTCTGAACAGCAAATTATCATTGATGAATATGTAAGTGAATGAGGTTTGATTCTTTTTACCTTCCATTTTATTTACCTTTAACTTTGGTAGCGCTGTCGACGTTTCTACAAGCCATAATAAGTTTTGCTCCTCTTTTCGCCAGGTCCCTCGCAGTCTCTTTTCCGATACCGGAGGTACATCCGGTAACTATCACAACTTTTCCCTCCATTTTCGCCTTACTTTTACAAGTGCCCAATGTGAGACAGGCGAAGATTCGCAGTCCGATCAGCAATAGCAGCAAAACACCTCCGACAATTAGACCCCCAACTGCCACGCAGCATAGGAGGGGGCAGGAAAAAATTGCGAAGGTCATTATCTGCAATTTTATTAAACAAGTTTTTTTGTTACGGAATTTTTTTACTCTTTTGTTGTAATTACATTGTGATAATAATAATGGTACATATATTGTAATAGAAGATTGGATCGTGGAAGAATTCGTGCTCACAATTTTAACTTAGTATAATTATTTAAAATATGTCCGCGTATTTATTCATATACATAGCATTATGCATATATATATAGGTATATGTTGAATCGTAACAGTGAGCAAAATTAATGTAACGTGAAATTTTTTTTTTTCTTTCCTTTTCACCGGTTTTAGAAACAACTGTCAAACTTTCTTTTCAAGAATTTTGTCTACAGCTCTCTCGACGGACTGCAGATTATGGAGAATTTTAAAATGTATTTCTTTCAAAATTCATTACAAAATTGTCGCCCCGAGCGATGTATGTGAGCTATTTTTACACTCTGTTAATAGACAGAAAATGAATACACGGATTTGTAATTGGAATTAATTGTTCTTTGAATTGTAGAAATTTTAAAAATATAATTATTATTCGTCGATGATTCCATATAGTTCTTCAAAAGGATGGACTTTCTTTTTGTGTTTTTTTTTAAGCTGCAGCACGTCGAGATTATTTAAAACTTTTACGATTATATTTATTATATCCTCATCTTCCTGAATTCAGAGCAGAATAATAATGAAATTAACCGTGACCCCTTGATCTAGACGTGAACGATCACCACTGATCGATTAAATGTCCTGCAAAAAACGTTGAGACAAACAAGACGCATATGAATTAATATGTGCATAATCGTTGGAACTGTAACTTCGTTCTCTCGAGGCATTCAAGATGTGCATTTTCCTTCTACTGAAAAATCTCTAATATTCTACCTGGCGTTCGCGTGAAGAGAAAATTAAATTTCTAAATTATTATATGCGGTGTTATTATCATTAAAAAAAAAATGGCGGCATCATTCAGTCTCTGTACATGCTCTGGTTATCGCAGGTACTCGAATTTCGATTTTCATCTATTGTTTTTGTACCAAATGGACATGAATTTTGGAATTAGGATTAAATTTGCTATGGTGAATTTTACTCACATGTATCCTATGTTACGATCGGCTTTCTTCTTGTCCCAGTTGAATTCGCTTCCGTTGCTTTTCGTACGGTATTTTCTCGGCGACTGAAGAGTCAGACTTGTCGGAGTCCCCACTTTCGAAGCATCTCTCTTTATGTGAGTAAAACATACCTATATATTTTGCGTACGTCTCTACCGGTACCGGTGCAAATGGATGCGATGAATGCTTCGAAAGTTTTGACCTTGAAAATCAATCTCTCCCAGACGATATTATAAACTCGTGAAAGAAATTGGATTGTTATTAATAAGCGGAGCTACTTCATAGAGCGACGATGAATTCGGTGGCAATAGCATCTCTTTCAAAATTATTATTAATCGTTCAGATCCCTGGAGAATTTTTCGAGTTTTACTTTTTACAATTCTTTTCTTTTTGCGATAGTAGCACATGAAACGTAAAGGGTATCGTATAAACTTGCGACGCACGAGTTTGACCAATTTATTTGAGATTTACATGTACAGTATTATATAAAAATATATTCTATTTCTCTTTTTATTTATTTTTTCTACGTGCCGTTATTTCGGTATTTCAGTAAATTTTACACTTTCCATGCGATTCAAGTTTTCAATTGGTTAATTTTTTTGCTCTGTGGTCGGAGCCTCGCGATACTCGAGCCCATGACGTGCGGACGTAAATTTTGCACTGCTTCTGGTGACGATATTTTAGCAGATAAGGTCCCAATTTTCTGGTCCTTAAGTTTCACCATAGATTCCAAACACGATACCTTTCTACTTAGCATACCAATAGCCGCATTTTTTTCCGCCACCTCTTGTCTCAGTTGATTGAATTTGTGACGAGAAATCATTTCCTTCGAGTTATCTGAATCGTCCGCATCAGTTCCGATCGGATGGGAGGAAGACTTTTGAATTGGATTTTTCGAAGCTTTTGAAATGACGGATAAATTTTTTGTTCAAAAGTTATTCTGACTGTACTGAAATAGAGAAAAAAGGACATTGGTTACCGGGGGAAGATTCTTGATTCAAAGGACTTTTCGAATGGTTTCCGAATGGCCACATCCAGCCCGCAAACCAGCCACTAGCTTTTCCGACCAGGTTTTTATCATCGTTTGATTTTACGGTCCCGGTTTTTTGAGAACTTGACGTTTTTTTTGTTTCACAATTTTGCGAAGCTTCCGATTCAGTATTTGGAATGGATTTTCGGATGTATCCATCAAGGCTGTTATTTGACTCGTTGCAGTCTTTTGTGATAATTTTTCTTCGCAAATCCATGAGAACTTTTTCGATTACTCCTTGTTGAGCATTTGCCAATTGATTTATCACTTCTTTACTGAGTTTCATGTCGATTTTAGAGAGTATTCTACGGTTCAGGGTATTCCAATTATCTATTTTTGATGCGACGTTACTTGCAGGAATATAATTATGCGCGTTGACAAGACGCGGAAAATATAACCTGAGAACTTCTGCCATTAGAACTGTAATCAATGAGTGATAAAATCCTGTAGAGTTATTGAAATTGGAAATGTTAGTCGATAATTACTTTAGATCGATTAAATTGTTCGGTGTAATTTACCTCCGTCAGAAAAATCCCGCGCAAGATTTTTTTTTGGTCTTGAAAAAGGAATTTCATCGATCCAAGCATAGATTGCCATTATATTGTCCATGCAACTAGACAATTCATTCATTTTCATTCCACTTCTAGTTTTCCTCGTATTTTGATAGGATTTTAGTCCGATGAACGAATAATAAGCAGAACGTGTGGAATGGCGTTGAATTGCGACATCGACTTTCCGCAAATTTTATCATTGAATTGATTACTTTATTTATTTTTTCTCGATTTTAATTCTACCCGTTTTGAATTTCTCTCCGATTTATGAGGGTATTCTGGATATCTGGAACTATAATTTAATTATGAGAAATCGCGAACGGTAGATTAAACGTCGCATTTTTATAGAAAAAATTGACACATATGCATTTGATGTGTACTTCATAGTGGGCTGTAGAATCTTTTGCTTGTAACCAAAGAATTGGTGATAATCAACATCCGCCATATTCAGAGTCTTTATATTTTCAAGAATTAATGTCCGAAATCGTAAAAAATCAAGTATGCTCCAAATTGTATTATATTATTTATCATGGAGCTATGGATTATATACTTTCTTGAATTATTGGATTGTTAATTTGATGAAAAATCAATTTCATAGCAACATTCATTGTAAGAGGAGATTTTTCTCTGTGAATGAATCCGTAATATACCTTATAGTTTGTAAATTTTTGCAGCGATTTTCAACAAATTCTGAGCGAAAGAACACCAAAGACTATAGTTTTTGTACAATTTTGCAGCGATTTTCAATAAAATCTGAGCGAAAAAACACCAAAGACTATAGTCTTTGTGTCTACAATTTTTTTATCGTGTGTTCTATAGTATTCCTATGTATTTCGATCACGGGCGCCCAAAGTAGGCAATTGCCTACTTTATCGGCCGCCTGATCCAGGCAACCTGATAGCAATAACAGGGGTGTATTGCGGGGTTGCTTCAAATTAGGCGACGGCAGGGGCTTGGTGTGCGGGGTTTAATCGAAAATAATGTGAAAAATTCTGAAATAAATTCTAGTCAGCGTTACATCTCTTGCATATGATTAGGCACTTACATAGTCTGAAAAATATCAAGTAGTTAATAAGAAACGTGAGTTAATTACTTTATCTGTGAAATTGATCGAGTTATCGCCAAATGATCGATCGCAAAAGTGAAAAATCCAGGATATCTCGATTGGATTTAATTCTAGATGACTTTCGTTGACGTCTCCGTATTTCTCGCGCAAATATACGCAGGATAAGCGTCCTGCAATTGATTTTGCAAATACTCCGATTTTTACCCAAAAAAAACACCAACGCTATGTATGAAAGAACAGCAAAGACCAGAGTCTTCGTACCAAAGACTATAGGATATATATTCGTGAACCGCAAATTGATAATTGATAATTTATAATATAATTTACTATCATGCAGCGATTGATTCTGTACTTTTCGGCATAATTGCAATATCAATTCATTAAATAACTTCTAATAATTTGATTGTAACAGATTTATTCAAGAAAACATATCTCGGAGTGAATACATCCATAGTATACATGTAACGTGATATTGATATTCATTTTGTATCGTCGATTTATAAATGAATAAAGAGCCCCTTCGAAATGATCTTTTAATCGACATTATTACACCCCCGTATCCCATCACTCCTCAACATCCTTTATATACCTATAAGCAACACATCACGACATCAGGCCCTGACTCGAACCGCCTCGTCGCACGCATAGTGCATCAGTTTTCATAAAATGGTCTCTTTGCTCACAATATGGCACGGAGATCTGGAAACTGATCGCAATTTTTTTTTTCTCAACTTGTTGTAGTCATTAGGTAATGAAGTAAGTATTAATCAAATTTTATACTAAAAATTCAGGCCTTAACTGATTCATCAATGTTGGTCAATTGAAGAAGTTTATCCGAGTTCGGAGCATGACGTTAAAATCCGATCGATCGCAATCTTGAAACGGTCAATTACGGACGTGTAATTCGGTATTTGGTCCTCGGAGCATCTTGCATTATATGTAGATCCTTCTTTGTGGCAACGGCAGTACGGCCGCAGCAACCGAAGCGGCGATACCAGCAGCGACATCGGTAGCAGCGCGCAGATCCTTGGAGAACAGAGAGAGAGAGATAGACGAATAGGTATTATGGCTACACGCAAAGATCAGTACGCAGTTGCTATTGCGCCCCAGTTCTCTATTTTATTCAAATTTCTCCGATCGCGTTGTGAACGAAAACGAAAGGAAAATCTTCCGAATCTTTTACTTGTTGAGTTCGCTTTCCGGTTTTATGAAAATAACAACTCGGGAATTGTTCGGTTTAATCTACATATTTGGAATAAGCGCTAGATAAACAGCAGCTATTGGAGGGCCTCCTCTATCATTGGAAATTTCGTGAATTTCGTAGCTCGGACATATTTTTTATAAGCAGCATAGATGTTCAATATATCTATGTAAGCAGTGACAAGTCGTGTTCATCACCATCCTTTTTTACTAGTCCCGATCGGTCCTCTTTTCGACCGGTAGAATTTTGAGCGAAGGTAACACGACATGAACGCAGAATTTTCATAGACTTTGAATAATGATTCGAACCGTTGGTGAGGAAAATCAAGATCCTTTTGCCAAAACTAAAACCTAGTTGCTCCCTTGTATTTTGAATTAAGAAAATTAGTGTCATGGGTTCGGGCGAGTAGGATATAATTTGTTGTCGGAATTTCGAACAACTATACCTAATTGATTAGACGTTTATAAATTCCTATATTCGTATAGTTATTTGATCATATTCTAATTGATTTCGGGATAGTTCTGTGCGTGTTTGAACACTACGAATTCTTTCGTCCATCGAATTGAGGAAGTTATCGTCGGGGTTATGGTTTAAGGATAATCTTCGTTGTCACATTATACTGAACAAATTTTTTCATATATTTGAGGTGCAATTCAACAATTTCAATCCATTTCTTAGATAGTATTTTTTTATTTCAGGTTTATAATCGATGGATATGGAATTGGCCTGGTTCTTCGCAGTATTTGTTCAACTTCAAATTACGTTGTGGAGGAGTTACAGGGCATCGGACAATATTTCACAGGTATTTAAATTATTAACATTCTCCCTTTTCGAACCGACTTCCTGCTAGGATCGAAACGGGTCGTTGCGCAGACATCACGAGATGCATGTGAAAGGGGCGAAAACTGAAGTTAAGCGAGTAGTGGCGATAGGAATAAATTTCGGCATAGATTTTTACATGGTAGGTTCATTAGGTCTGGACATATTAGAAAGGTTTGCTCAGCCCGCACTTCAGTTGTGTGATCTCATTGCCCGTGATGAGTATCGACTCCCGCACAAAGCCGACCGATCGCGCAAGCAACGAAGCAATGACGATAGAAAACCCAAGGTTTCAATTTGATGGATAGATTAATTTATCTTGCAGATTCAAATCCCTGGGCTCCAAATACATAAGAATACCATAGAAAACTCGATAAAAAAATAGTCGATTTTCGAAGCATTTAGCTAGGAGTGAATCCCATCGAGATATCCTTGATTTTTCACTTTTCAGACAGCTAAATTGGCGATAACTCGATCAATTTTATAGGTCGATCAATTTGGTTTACAGATTCAATAGATTCCTGGACTCGGAAGATCTGAGAATGCCCTCCCCTTAAAACCCCCCAACAAAATAAGTGAAATATTTTTGGAGTCGTTTGAGCGACTATTTCTCAAGGTATTTCGAACTCGTATTCAACTAGTCGTACTAGAAAATTATCAATATGAGCTCAACCAAGTTTTGAAAAATTCCTCGGAATTTTGTTAGATGATTTTTAAATGATATTTTACTCGATTTTTTCTTTTTTGTAAGATACGAAACAAATTTATTGATCTAACTCATGGATACAAAGTTGATACATTTATTATTGATTATCACATTATCAATCAGATTGGACATATTATTTTTTTTTTATTTCAGTGAATGAGCATTGCTTGATCTTTCTCTCAGACTTAGTCTTTAATGTTGTCTGCAGATTTCGCATCGACTTTGTCGTTCCGGCGATCGATTGGAACTCGGAACAGGACATCACCAAGTGTCTTCGACGATCAACTTCCCTTCATCCTCGTCCAGTCGAGATGGATCTGCAACACATGAGACGTACAAGTTCTTTTTTTGCAGAGGTATGAATTCATTAACTTATTTCCTTTATGAGTTCAGTAAAATCCATCATTGAGAGTCCTAAGAAAATGAGTTGCATCCCCTTAGAAAATATTTTTAAACTTCTCCTCATGAAATCAGATTACCCAGTATTACCCAATTAACTTAGTAACTTCATGCATCCACGACGAATACGTAGATTAAATTATTCTAGAATCAAATCCCATCGAGATATCCTTGATTTTTCACTTTTACGCGCGATAAATTGGCGATAACTTTTTCAATTTTATAGATAGATCAATTTGGCTTTCAGATTCGGTTTCCTGAGATCGAAATACATAAGAATACCATAAAAACTCGTCCAAAAAAATTGTCGATGTTTGGGTCAAATTTTGAAAAAAATCAAAGGCTATAGGCTTAGGATTTTTGTAATTTTGGGGCCAAAAATGGAGTCAATTTAAAATCGATTGCAGGACACTTGTTTAACGTATATTGACTTCAAAAACACGAATCCGTCGAGTAAATAAAGCCAGAGCCAATATTCATCGAGATATTTCATTTTTTCCAGTGCCGCAGGACATACGACGTTCCAAGAAGTCAGCAGTGGCACAGAATCGCCGAAGAGGACCAGTGTCGTAATAATGACGTCGCAATCACGGACGAGCCGTCATCTTCAAGAGGAAGTGTACTCACATCTGCTGTTCTTATTTATTATTTATTTAATTATCATACATATATAGCGAATAATTATTAACGTGGAATAAGTGACCATGTCCTCATGTCTTGTAATCTTTAGAATGACTTTAAAACTTGTGAATGATGGTGAAACTTTTTTAATACAGTTATGAATATTATAATAGCACAATTGTTGAATGTATCCTACCTACACAACTCATGAATAAACGAACAGCTATTCCCAAATTGGTTGCTCAATTTTTATTGATTACACCCCTGCATCCAACTCTCATTAACATCCTTTATACAAGCAACTCATCACGACATCAGGCCCTGACTCGTAATGCCTCATCGCATGCATATGATAAGGCACGCACGCATGCACGTGATGTCTGGATGTTTCGAACTGGCTCCTCGCCTGTCCTGTTATCCTGATACCAAAATTCAAATTTTTGGCCGAAATGTGCCTTGAATTGTCAGGGCCGGTATTGTAGCGATCTACCTTATCACTTCCGGTTCTAACAAAGCATGATACAATACACATAGATGCACATGACGTGGCCTGCACGCAGTCGCATATGATCTATTAACGATTCGGTAGATGAGTATGATGCGATACACATGCATACACATGATGAGGCCTGCATGGATACGCATATGATCTATTGATCATTCGAGAGACGAGTATGATGAGATACACATGCATGCACATGCATGCACATGATGGCTGGATGAACTGGCTCCTCGCCTGTCCTGTTCTCCTGATACCAAAATTCAATTTTTGGCCAAAATGTGCCTTGGATTGTCAGGGCCGGTATTGTAGCGATCTACCTTATCACTTCCGGTTCTAACAAAGCATGATACAATACACATAGATGCACATGACGTGGCCTGCACGCAGTCGCATATGATCTGTTAACGATTCGGTAGATGAGTATGATGCGATACACATGCATACACATGATGAGGCCTGCATGGATACGCATATGATCTATTGATCATTCGAGAGACGAGTATGATGAGATACACATGCATGCACATGCATGCACATGATGGCTGGATGAACTGGCTCCTCGCCTGTCCTGTTCTCCTGATACCAAAATTCAATTTTTGGCCAAAATGTGCCTTGGATTGTCAGGGCCGGTATTGTAGCGATCTACCTTATCACTTCCGGTTCTAACAAAGCATGATACAATACACATAGATGCACATGACGTGGCCTGCACGCAGTCGCATATGATCTATTAATAATTCGGTAGATGAGTATGATGCGATACACATGCATACACATGATGAGGCCTGCATAGATACGCATATGATCTATTGATCATTCGACAGACGAGTATGATGAGATACACATGCATGCACATGCATGCACATGATGGCTGGATGAACTGGCTCCTCGCCTGTCCTGTTCTCCTGATACCAAAATTCAATTTTTGGCCAAAATGTGCCTTGGATTTCCAGGGCCGGTATTGTAGCGATCTACCTTATCACTTCCGGTTCTAACAAAGCATGATACAATACACATAGATGCACATGACGTGGCCCGCACGCAGTCGCATATGATCTATTAATAATTCGGTAGATGAGTATGATGCGATACACATGCATACACATGATGACGCCTGCATGGATACGCATATGATCTATTGATCATTCGACAGACGAGCATGAAGCGATACACATGCATACACATGCATGCACATGATGTCTGGATGTTTCGAACTGGCTCCTCGCCTGTCCTGTTATCCTGATACGAAAATTCAAATTTTTGGCCGAAATGTGCCTTGAATTGTCAGGGCCGGTATTGCAGCGATCTACCTTATCACTTCCGGTTTGGTAAATTTGCTTAAAAATCGAGTTTGGTATCAGGAGAACAGGACAGGCGAGGAGCCATTCCGAGATACAGCATGATGACAAGCATGCGTGTGTGTGATGATGTATGCTATCATGTATGATAGGGTGTGCCGAACAAATGATGAGGCCTGCATATGCCTGCATGCATGCATGTGATGATGAATGATATCATGTACGATATGATCTATGAATTTCGCCAACGACAAATGTTAGTGAATGAGGTATACAGGGGTGCGATCAATAATAGTTGAACAATCGTGTATTGATAGTAGTTAATGTTTATTGATAAATCAACGATCAAAAATACATATGGAGACATCGTAATGACTATTATGGATTCAGTTTTACAGATACACGCATTCTTATATGATTTTAACGAGTTACAATCGTGTACAGGACAATACTTTCATCTCGCTTAACATTAGATTAATCATTTGATAGTTCTCAAAAAATAAACAAACAATATGCATACAGGACGATCTTATTTATACAAATTATCTACGCCGAACACATGATGATTGGCTTTGGAGATGCTCCGAGGATAGTCTTTCATCCCGATGAGAGGCCAAACTGCTTCGCAGGCCGCTCGTTTGTCCCCTGGAAAAATAAAAAAAATCAGAGGTGAGTATACATGATAAAAGTAAATTGCAGCTGCGGAAGAATTGAATGATCTCAGAAAATATTACCCCTAGCCTAATTTAATCGACGGATTCGTGTTCCTTGCCCAAAAATACGTCAGAACAGCGTCCTACAATCAATTTTAAAAATACTTCATTTTTCGCCCCAAAATCGAGAAAATCCTAAGCCGTAAGGGTAGGCTGAATCCTATCCTTTGTTTTTTTCAAAATTTGGGCCGAAAATCGACTATTTTTTTTATCGAGTTTTCTATGGTATTCCTTCGTATTTTTATCTCAGGAATCCGAATCTGCAAGCCAAATTAATTTATCTATTGAATTGATCAAGTTATCGCCAACTTATCGATCTGAGAAGTGAAAAATTAAGGATATCTCGATGGGATTTGATTCGAAAATAATTTCAACGGCGTATTCGTATTAGTTACGCAAAAATACGTAGAGAAAGCGTCCTGCAATTGATTCTGCAAATAATTCGATTCTTAGCCCAAAAATATACCAAGCCAATAGCCTTAGTTTTTTCTCAAAATCTAGAAAAGGAATTGACGTTTTTTTCAAAGAGTTTTTCATAGTATTTCCATGTATTATGATCTCAGGAATTCGGATCTGCAAGCCAAATTAATTTATCAATTAAATTGATCAAGTTTTCGCTAATTTATCGATCTAAAAAGTGAAAAATCGAGCATATCTTGATGGCATTCGATTCTAAAATTATTTATTTGCCGTATTCGTGTTCCCTGCGCAAAGATACGTAGGATAAGCGTCCTGTAATTGATTTTGCGAATACTCGATATTTGCCCTGAAAAAACACCTATGTAGGAAAGAGTATAAACCTACCATGTAAAAATCTATGCCGAAATTTATTCCTATCGCCACTATTCGCTTAACTTCAGTTTTCGCCCCTTTCACATGCATCTCGTGATGTCTGCGCAACGACCCGTTTCGATCCTAGCAGGAAGTCGGTTCGAAAAGGGAGAATGTTAATAATTTAAATACCTGTGAAATATTGTCCGATGCCCTGTAACTCCTCCACAACGTAATTTGAAGTTGAATAAATACTGCGAAGAACCAGGCCAATTCCATATCCATCGATTATAAACCTGAAATAAAAAAATACTATCTAAGAAATGGATTAAAATTGTTGAATTGCACCTCAAATATATGAAAAAATTTGTTCAGTATAATGTGACAACGAAGATTATCCTTAAACCATAACCCCGACGATAACTTCCTCAATTCGATGGACGAAAGAATTCGTAGTGTTCCAACACGCACAGAACTATCCCGAAATCAATTAGAATATGATCAAATAACTATACGAATATAGGAATTTATAAACGTCTAATCAATTAGGTATAGTTGTTCGAAATTCCGACGACAAATTATATCCTACTCGCCCGAACCCATGACACTAATTTTCTTAATTCAAAATACAAGGGAGCAACTAGGTTTTAGTTTTGGCAAAAGGATCTTGATTTTCCTCACCAACGGTTCGAATCATTATTCAAAGTCTATGAAAATTCTGCGTTCATGTCGTGTTACCTTCGCTCAAAATTCTACCGGTCGAAAAGAGGACCGATCGGGACTAGTAAAAAAGGATGGTGATGAACACGACTTGTCACTGCTTACATAGATATATTGAACATCTATGCTGCTTATAAAAAATATGTCCGAGCTACGAAATTCACGAAATTTCCAATGATAGAGGAGGCCCTCCAATAGCTGCTGTTTATCTAGCGCTTATTCCAAATATGTAGATTAAACCGAACAATTCCCGAGTTGTTATTTTCATAAAACCGGAAAGCGAACTCAACAAGTAAAAGATTCGGAAGATTTTCCTTTCGTTTTCGTTCACAACGCGATCGGAGAAATTTGAATAAAATAGAGAACTGGGGCGCAATAGCAACTGCGTACTGATCTTTGCGTGTAGCCATAATACCTTCGTCTCTCTCTCCCTCTGTTCTCCAAGGATCTGCGCGCTGCTACCGATGTCGCTGCTGGTATCGCCGCTTCGGTTGCTGCGGCCGTACTGCCGTTGCCACAAAGAAGGATCTACATATAATGCAAGATGCTCCGAGGACCAAATACCGAATTACACGTCCGTAATTGACCGTTTCAAGATTGCGATCGATCGGATTTTAACGTCATGCTCCGAACTCGGATAAACTTCTTCAATTGACCAACATTGATGAATCAGTTAAGGCCTGAATTTTTAGTATAAAATTTGATTAATACTTACTTCATTACCTAATGACTACAAGAAGTTGAGAAAAAAAAAATTGCGATCAGTTTCCAGATCTCCGTGCCATATTGTGAGCAAAGAGACCATTTTATGAAAACTGATGCACTATGCGTGCGACGAGGCGGTTCGAGTCAGAGCCTGATGTCGTGATGTGTTGCTTATAGGTATATAAAGGATGTTGAGGAGTGATGGGGTACAGGGGTGTAATAATGTCGATTAAAAGATCATTTCGAAGGGGCTCTTTATTCATTTATAAATCGACGATACAAAATGAATATCAATATCACGTTACATGTATACTATGGATGTATTCACTCCGAGATATGTTTTCTTGAATAAATCAGTTACAATTAAATTGACAAAGATTCATTTTCATTACTCCAGGAAGTAGTACATGATCCATAGCTATATGATGATTGATGTAGTAATGGTTGATAAGTGGGATGAACCAATTTTAAAATGCGCCAGAGTCTTGCAGATACAGAAGCAGTCTTGTCAGAGGCGGGTTTTGCTTCGCAGGCCGTCAATCTTCCCCCTGCAACAAAAAGCAAAAGATATCAAAATCATGAGTGAACTAACAATAAGTAGCAACTCCATTGAATAAGTATGTTATCACCCATTTTGCGCTTTCCGCAACGAATACATTGAGATGTTTCTATATGATTTATTCGTAGCTGAATTTGCTCAAAGGATTCGTGTTCCTTAGGTCAAAATACATTAGATAAGTCTCCCGCAATCAATTTGAGAAAAACTTCATTTTTTGCCCCGAAATCGAGAAAATCATGAGCCGAGCATTTTGGGCCGAAAATCGACTATTTTTGTTATTAAGTTTTCTATGGGATTCTTATGTACTTTGATCTCAGGAATCCGAATCTGGAAGCCAAATTAATCTATCTATGAAATTGATCGAGTTATCGCTAATTTAGCTCTCTGATGAGTGAAAAATCAAGGATATCTAGATGGAATTTGATTCCATCGCTTAAATCCTAGTAAGCGTAACATCTCTTGCATATGATTGAGCACTTACAGGGTCTGATTAATATCAAGTAGTCTATGAAAAACGTGAGCCAATCACTTCATCTATAAAATTGATCGGGTCATCACCGACTGATCGATCTAAAAAGAGAAAAATCGAAGATATCTATTGGATTCTAGATAATTTCGACTGGCGTATTCGTATCCGTCACGCGAAAATACGTAAAGCAAGCGTCCTTCAATTGATTTGAGAAATACTTCAATTTTTACCCTGAAGATATATCAAGTCTATGTATAAAGGAGCACCAAAGACTGTATTCTTTCCATATTTTTGCAGCGATTTTCAATGAAATCTGAGCATAAAAACACCAAAAACTATAGTCTTTGTACATTTTTACAGCGATTTTGCCTAAAATCTGAGCGAAGAAACACCAAAGACCATAGTTTTTGTACATTTTTGCATTGATTTTCAACGAAATCTGAGCGAAAACACACTAAAGGCTATAGTTTTTCTTTCTTGAGAGTTTCCTATGCTATTCCCACGTATTTCGATCTCAGAAATTCGAACCTTTGAGTTGATTTGATGTATTTAATAAATTGATCGAGTTATTGCCAATTCATTGACACTTTTGGGTTGTTACAAGGTCAACATACATTAAAGAATACTCGCTGAATGATCTCTCTACTATTCTTGGTTCAAAAATCAGGCTCGACCAAATTTCGTATGGATCACTCAACTCATTGCTGTTCTCATCTATAGGAAAAATCCTTACTTTTAGGTTCAATACTCGCGGTCGAAGATTATATATTTTCGCGGTTATAGAAGCTGTCGCCACCCTTTGGAAGTTTTAGGAACTGAGAGGGTTGTGACCACTGTAATTTACCCTAACAGCCTATTCCTCCGTCTTTCACCTGTGCTCTCTCAAGAAATTCACCACGTGTTTTTTGTGAGTAAAGCAATTTAGTTTTATTGATATATGTACTAGAAATTTTCTTTTTGTAGCCCAAAACGCAACATTTTTCAATAGCATCAACCAATATTCGATAGTGAGTTTATTGCGTTATAATATCCTTTCATCAATATTCACAAACATGAGTGATCCTGTCAAAAAAGCTAAGAAGTCAACACCGCCAACGGAGTCGTCTATGTGTATTGATATTGCAAATTCAATCGGTGAGAGAGACGAAGATCTATCGCCTCTTTGTAAACATTTTGCTCTATTCAGTCGTCGCTCCAAATCCTAAATCCTCTTATATCCTCTCCACGAACTAATTTTTATCTCTCGATTAATCTAACCTCAATATAAAAAGATCCGACTCAACTCATCACATAATCTACCGCAATATTCTCGACTTTCGATTGCATTTCCACCATCTCACGAATAATTAGACCATAATTGTTTCAAACTTTTATGTTATGTGATCAACGATCTTACATTTCAGAGTCGATAGCACAGACACTGGGATCGATAAATCAATCTCACTTCCTTCTGTTGAAGTTGAACAACGCAGTGGCGACATTGGCATCAGAAATCGAGAAAGAAAAACAGGGAATTCTGCACACATCTTTTCTTGTGCCAGCTGGTAAAAAATAATTTCAATGATCCCCATTCGACAAGGTCCAAGGTGTTTGTTGTGATTGATTTTTGTAAATAACATATTGTTTGTGTACAGTATTAATTAAAATAACGTTCATGTAATTGTTGTATAACATTTGGATGTACCTACCACTTTGTTCCCGCCTAAATATTAGATCAAAGTTTTCCTCCTATAATAATCAACTTTATTTTACTCATATGATTGTCTGAATAGTAGTTACTAGAGCACACAGTACTTCATCACCCACTGTTGACAGTAGAAATAATGGATATCAGTTTGTCTCGAGAATGGAAACCCTACCATACACCTCAAACCTCGCATAACATTATCCAATAATTATCACACAAAACGAAATTTATTTACTAATCATATATATAATAATGTATAATATCATATTGGTCAAAACGTGAGTCATTGCGACGCCAGTTTCAGGCCAGTTGCAAGCTGCTTGAAGACTCGGGCATATTTAATTTAATTTAAAAACAATATGCAGTATTGTGAAGGAGTGATCAGAAACTGAGTCAGTTTCTTAAAGCTTTTCGGCAAGGCCAAGAGTAGGATCAGGGTCGTTTAGACAGTCTTAATTCGTTTATATTGGTACTGACTAAAATTTGATTGAACCAGGCCCAAGGATCAAGTATATATCAATCCCCTGCCTGCGCATTTGACTATTATTATTCAGGATCTTCCTTGTGCCTGCGCCTCGGATCATTAGGGTCAACATTAATGGTCGCTGCAAGTACTCTAGTTGCAGAATTCGGTGCGATTGGTTGTCTAGAATTAGTTAAACCATATCCTGCTGAACTATCAGCAAGGGCGTGCCGGCGATGACCACCAGTTCCCAGCATCTTGCAGCTGAAATTAAGTAGAAAAAAGAGCTGTAATTCATATTAAATGATGAATTATTCTAAGAGTACTGAAATTTTTGGTTACATCTTTAAAAATTTATGTTTGCCATGTTTTCATTGGATTTATCATTCTCTAAAAAAGCCATCCGTTCAGATTCTCTCTTGACTTCGTTCAGACTCCCAACGTCTGAATGCAATGGTTGTTTATTTTTGCATTACCGACTTTTTACGAGCATTGATAATAATGCTGCAATAAAAAATACCATACCCAAGTAATGGCATGGGTTTATTCTCTGGCAAGTCTTACATTGCTTCTTGCCTTATTCTCACAACTCGCAAGTCATGATTTCACGTCATCAAGGGCACATTGCACCCGCTATGGAAGTCGAGCCAAGCTACGGTTGAAACCCGAAGTGATTAATGGTCTACCCCCACACGACCAACACCACAAGTTAGTTACACAAGCTTCGAAGAGTCAATTTATCCTATCAGAAATATGGAAGGGTCGAATTCCACACCGATACTGCAGAAGTATATAAAATTTTATCCTGAACGTGTGTACGGTTTCGTAGAAAAAAAGAAAATCCTGACAGTTTTGATTTGCGTGCAATCTATCGCTGTTATTAAGTGCACCGTGAAAATCGAAAAGGCATCAAGAATATCACTGAAAAAACCAAAAAAAAAAAAATCAACTCCCTGCAACCCCAAGGCAAACGAGTTACCTTACAACCGCCTGGAGCGATAAGGGCTCAAGCTTTAATTTGGCACGGACCGCAGATTCTTGACCATAAAAAGTTGCAGTAATATCACATAATTTCAGTAATAGGCGCTACGATAAATATACAATACATCAGAGAACGGAAAAGAAAGATAAAGAAAGATTTTTTTTCACAAATACCATAACACTTACCTCCATCATGCAGCCACGAACGGAAAGAGTTAGTAAGAGGAAGAGAGGAAAGATGTATTTAGAAGAATAAGAAAGAGAACCCTTTTCCTGTAGTTAGCCAGTTTCTCAAGCCTTTTTTTGACTTCGTGAAAATGATTTTTATTTCCGTCACGATCTAATCTAATATTATAGTTATAATGTTATTACGTCGTTGTTATTCTTAAATATCTGGATATTTTTTTATTTTACTTTTCTCGAAGCTTGCAAACTTACATCACTCAATCTGCAGAGATAGATTTCCGAAAAAAAATATCGTAACAGAATGAGTATCGAATAACAATTATACGTAATAAGACAATTTTTTTTTCTACGAATATGGGCGAGTATGAAAACGATGAAGATATGGAGATGTTGAATTCTATAGGGTGATGAAAAATGCACATTAAAAAAAAAAAAAAACTTAAGTCTGTGCACACCTGCAGGAGTCGTGGTCATAGTACGATCCTGTTGCGCACTCATGTCTGCCTCTGCATCGACACGTGCAAGTATTCATATCCCATTCTTTGGTTTGATTATTTCTTAGGCATTTTGTTTCATCATCAGGATTCGAACAAGCGCATCGACATTCTTTAGGTTTGTAGATTTGCCTCTCTTTACAATCCTGAAAAAAATTCAACACAGTTGAAGTACAACACGATATAAGGTATACATAATAAGAAGTACGAAGGAAAATCCACACCAAATAAAATTCGACAAGTACCTCTGCCTTCACTTTACATTTACAAGCACATTTTGTATGTTCCTCAACCACCGCTATCTCTTTCTTCTTGTACGTCACTCCCGTAGCGTAATTGACTTCGGCTACGAGAACCTGTTTGAAAAAAGAGAATGAAAGAAATTTAGAATTAGTTTCCTATTGATTTTTGTTTAAAATTTAATTGAAGAAAAAATGAAAAAAAGACTTTCTGCATTCGGACGTCGGTTCAATTTTATACCTGAAACCTTCTCTCGATCGTCTCCGTTGGTTGACACGAGTATAGGAGATGCCCACAACATCCCCCGCATCTTGGTACCCTGGTGCAACTTGGAAAATAAAGCGCAGACGTATCAACTCCTTCGGGTTTTAGCGAAATCGGGTGAAGCTCTGGAGTACAAATCGCCTGCTTTCCAACTTCAACATTGGCGGAACGTTCCCCGCTTAGACGACCTGCGGAGCAACGAATGAAAATTAGTATATGTATCCGTTGTCTTTTTCCCTTTCTTTTTTCATATCGTTTTTATTGAAACGAGTTCTGAATCAACGTCGTTTCTTTGGCTTAGATATATATGTAGGTATAGTACATGGGTACTATATACTTGTGCTATGGATGCCATAAATGGTCTGGTGCCCTTTCCCCCTCGTTCGTTTTGTACAACGTATTCATTCAAGGAGTAAATATAATCGTACAAAGTCGTTCCTCCCTAAGGGAACGCGTACAAGAAGAAGAAGAGAAACAAGAAAAACAAGAAGAAGAAGATAAAATCGCGCGTTTCAGTCTCGTACACGATTTTTACCAACACTGCAAATTATATAAATGTTTAACTTATACGATATATACTACACACCGGTTGTACACTTATACTACTGACTATACTACGAAACTGAGATTATAATGCGAAAGACGAAGAGATCGAGTCAAAATAAGAAAAAGAAAATATGGAAACGAAGAAGAAGAGTGAAGGGTGGAGGATAGCGGAGTGAAGGAGAGAAGAGAAGAGAAGAAAAAGAAGAAGAAAAACTAACACTGAAATAACATAAATAAAAGAGAAAATGAAAGAAAAAAACATAAAAAAATAAATACTATGTATAGTGTGCAGAACGTGGAGGGGAACTTCTGTGAGATGAGGAGAGGGAGAGAAGAGTTGGAGTAAAACCGTATGGTTGGAGTACGCGAGAACGCGAAGAGTCAGTTGTAAGTTGTGGAGCACGCTGATGATATAGTGAGAAGAGGAGGCGGTGGAACTGTTACATAACAAAAATTACATTTTCATTTGGTACCGCTCTTGTAAGAAAGAAAGCTGAATAAGCTAAAGGAACCAAAAGAAAGAAAAATAAAAAATTTATTTCCAAGTCTCACATCTGCAATCGCTGAACTAATTATCATCATACTCGTGTAAAGTACATTGAGGTGAATGTCCTTCTGTCCGTTTGATTTTTTGTCCTTTTGTTTTATTTGGGTTGGATTATTTATGGGGAGGATTATAACGGCACGCAATATCAATCGATTTTTCATATTTTGTTTTTTACTACACTCGTTTTACAGAATTGATCAGGATAGGAGAATCAGAAGACGATAATGGAAGACCAACTGCAGGCGATATCGTTCGCCAATAGTTATTTTTCACTAGTTGATGGTCTCGCGCCTGGTCTCGAAGATCATCTGGACGAAAATGTCGTCCTTGATTGGTTCGGAAAGACCATTAGAGGACGTGAAAATGTTACTGCATTTATGAGGGCACACAACGCTGCGAGATTTTCACGGCACAAGTTCAACAGAATTTCACCGGTTCCAGGGATCGTTTACAGAAAATCTCAAACTACAAGGTCAGTATGATAATAAATACGAACATTTTTCGTACGATGAAAAATCAGTTCCGTAAATCTAAAGATTTCATTCACCATATCGGCCTCACAAAGTATGTAGCCACAGATTGGTCAGTGACCCTCATTTATATAATGTCAATTGGTCAGTTCGGATATATTCAGCTCAAAGATTAATTCAAATAGTATTCAAATCAAGTAAGCTCATTGTCTAAGAAAAATCGGGAACCCTACAATTTATGCATAACTCAACTTCCAACGATTTGAAAAGCTGTAAAAGTTTTTTAGTTTTTTCTCGAAAACGATGATGACCGGGAAATGAATTAATAAAAAAAAAAAAAGAAAGAACAATTGTGGAGGGACAGCGAAAAAGAGCTGGGACGCCGAAAAAGAATCAAAAAAAAAAATCAAGGAAGGGTTTATACCTTCCAGCCCGGATGGAAGGGCGTCTTGTCTTTTTTACTCAGATACATGTCCAATCCACGGCGTTCATTTTGTACGCGTCACTGTGGGAGTTGGCAAAATTCTTGACCTTGACTTTACACACCACGAGTCAAGGATCTCCATACTATACGCTTACTAAAGCTTACTATAATATATACTATGTATAATACGAGTTTGTAGTTTTTTTTTTTTAAGTTTATAACGAGGTATAACCGCGATTCGTCGCGACGCTGACCGATCCCCTTCTTTCTGTGCGTGTCCCTTTCGTGCGAGATTGTTAAGTTCGTTAAAAAGAAGATTATATGTATACACAAACACATGTGCCATGAGCGTAAGATAATCTTATATCATGGTATCTTTTTTTCTTATATCTTTTTTTTTTGTTTCTTTTACTTTCAGCATGCAGAGAAGCAGGCGAAGCATGCAGGAAAGAAACGATAATTCAAATTTATTAAAAAACGATCATCAGTTAAACTTCGAGAGCCTTTCGATCAGTGACCCCGATAACAATAACGTTTTGATTAATCTTGAAATTTTGGATCCAGAAGAAAAAAAAAAAAAATATTCTGAGACCGAAGATTCGTGTTCGAGTTTTGAACTTCATGAAAATGATCTGGCAAATCTATTCGCATTGGATATAACACCCACGAAAGCAGAGGAGATAGAGGATAATATAAATAAAATTAAAGAGGAAGAAAAATCCTGCGGTAGGTCAAAGTTTATAAAAAGAGAATACGATGGCCTCGGCGCAGTTCAAGACCTTGTAGAATCAAAAAGCATTAAATATGTCGAAGCGATTGGTCAGATAAAATTTTCAAAACGTTCATCCAAGAGGGGAACCGAATTTCAAACATGGCAGCGGCAAAGTAAAATACAAATTGCTTATTCGATGATCACTAGTGAAGTTTTAAAAAGTTCAACGACCGACGATAGGCAGGACGAGTTTGCCCAGGGGATGGAAACTGACCCCGAGCCTCTAAGTTTCGAGAAAACTTGCGATCAAACTGTTGGACTTTTACCAAGTCTCAATGAGATTACAGAAATCAGCAATAATTTGGTACCAAACATAAACAATTTCGGAGGTTACTTTACCAGCTTTGATTTTGCCGGGGAACGTGACAATTTTTTAGCAAATTTCAACGCTGAATTAGCTGTGAGAAAATCGCCGAATTTTCTAAGAACTCCACAGTATATCGACAATCGATTAGTATTCAGAGATTCTAATAATCAGACAAAAATTTCATCCCAAGAATTAAATCCATATCAAGAAAACGGATTTGTATTTAATTATTTGATACACTTAATTATATATCAGGCGGGCGCGGGATGCAGGAGAAGTTTGTCCCAGGAATTTAATTAATTTTTGCGTTTTTTCTTTTCAACGTTTCACAGTCGAAATCTGAATGGACGAGGATTTCCATCTTTTTTGTTTTACAATTTTGTTTTTTCGTTCTATTCGCTGTTTTTTTTTTCTTTAGTTTTTTTGCGAAATTATATTTTTATTTTACGCTGCGACTAGTTTGCTGCGTTTTTTATGGTTTTTTTTTTTTTAAATACTTGGTTTATTCCTCGAATTCTTATTCGCAGTTTTCGAATCGTTTATAAATCTCTATAAATACCGTTTAATGATCTCGTTAGTTATAAGCGAGTCTTATTTCGTAGCCATTTATTTTATTCGTATAATCTAATGAATTTATAAAGAGATATTGAAAATTATATTATTATACACGAATTATTATTGATAATCGTTCATTGATACCATATATATAGTCTATTCTACAGTATATAAAATATAATCATTAATTATAAAATTATTTCTGTGATATATATAATGTTACGTAGATTATATGATTCATCGAATTTATTATTGAATATGAAGAAAGCAATTATTATAATTTAATTATCACATAAGAATCGATCAGTTAATTTTTTGTTAATCATAAGTCTTCTTTATTTTTCCAGTTATTGTATTCAAATTGTTATTCGAGAGAAATGAAAATAATTAAATAAATAAAATAACATATATGATTAACCACAGAAAAAAAAGCTAATTTCGATCTTCCTCAACACCCTATACGGAGAAGAAGAATACGAGAAATTAATATAATAATCAAAAACTTACTTTCGAACGAAATTGTTCGAACATCTTCACCCTCCGGTACGCCTTGGACGAGTTTTAGGAAATCTTCAACGCTTTCGAGCTGGCTATATTCTCGAGCAAGTTCGAGACTCATCTGAAATTGTAAGAAATTAACGGTATAAAATTTCGCGATTCATAAAACTTACGAGTTATCATATTTTGAAGAATACATATATTCCACGGTTGAATCTGACCATACTTTATTATCTCCATATAATATTTAACTCTTCCTCGTATTAAAGTGTCAAATCGTTGAGCCGCAATGCCAGGAAATAATCATCTTTATCATTTAGATTATCATCGTTTTTAAACGACCTTATGGTCGCGCGAGAAAATATTGCTAGAATAATCAACACCACTTTATTTATTGAATCCGTAACTATTTCTACCTGAGGTTGAGATTCAACTGTAGAATCATTATATTCTATGCTAGAATTGTATCAATTGAAATTTAAAGCTTGTCACTTCCGCCGATTTACAATCAACGATATAATGGCCACTGCGAAGAAGAGACTATTGCGACAATTCATGTGTATATGCGGTGTAAACATTTTATCGGCCTGCAATGTCTAGTTTTCCAACGATTTTCTTTTTCATTTTTTTTCTTCTCCGACACATCGCTGAATGTGATAAGAAGCTCATGTTTTCAGGTATTACGTTCAGATAAAAACTATTTAATTTTATTTTATCGACATTTTTATCTCACGATGATTTTTCAAAATTAAATTTAATACTGTATAGAGGTATATAATATTATCTGAGATGATTCAACACGGATTATTAATTGACTGGTCAAGAGAAAAAAATAAAAATACATATCGATATCGTATATACCTATGTTGCGGTCATCGGAATACGTATGTGTACATGAAAATTATTTTTATTTACGTACGTTATTCGTTATCTAAGTTCTTAGAAGAACCACATTCAACGATCTGTGAATCATGAAATTTCAATGCGGATAAAAAATCCTTATGCACATTAATATACAGGTGTGACTAACGCGGGGAAATATATAAAAGGGTCATCAAACTACAAGGTATATTGCAAGGCTCTTACTTCTTTTTCCAATTTTTCTTTTTTCATTTGTTTCATGCGCGCATTAATAGCTTCTCTTTTTTTTTCCTTCAATTTCTCATGTACAATACTGATTATTACAATCGCCGTTGTAATTACTGTGATGTAATTGCGATGTAACAATAAAATTAATCTATCTTCGTAATCTACTTGTAATTATATTTACGCTACAGGTGTTAAAGAATCAGTAATTTGATACTGTGGCTTTATCTACGTCAAAAGAAGAAAAATTAAAAAAAAAATTAAAACAACTTCCATCTTTCAAAACGTGAATCATTCGAGTGCTCGTGCTTCCAGCTACCGGTTACAGGTTAACAAGAAAAAATTTTTGTCACGTAGGTTGTACGTAATAGGTATTCCACATGTATATACTTATCTACATATATATATATGTATACCTGTGCGAGAAAACACGTTCGACTTAAAGTTGGTGCAACTAATTTTGCATCGCTGCAAACTGGTTTCTTATACACCTAATACATATAGGTATTAGATGATTATATTTTGTACGGCCATAATAACTGTACTTTGATTTTAGAAAATTACTTCGAAAATTGCAAGTATGTAGGATGAATTGATGTGAGGTATTTTCATAGCTATGTAGGCGATAATTGGCTTAAGTAAAATACACGTCCATTACGACAATCTATTCATCATCTCTCTACCGATATTATATGTGTGAATAAGCGTCGAACTATGCGGTCTTGAGATCTTCAAAACACGAGAGATTTAATCTAAAGAGAGAAAAATGCAAAATGAATCACATTGACTTTAAGCAGTATATACATTAAAACTTGAATCTAGATCAATGAGTGCGTGAATAACAAAAACAAAATTTCGATTGCAGGATTAGAATATTCTCAACAACGATTATTGATCGTAGAGAAGAAAAAAAGAAACATTACTTGGAGTTCCCCATGATTTACAAGGTTGTGTTTAACCACATCTGCAGCGTAATTTTATCGCCTTTACTATTTTCTTTTTTTTTTTTTAATGATACTAGATTAAGCCGACTCTGATCTTGCAGGTTGAGTTAATTTTATCAAATGAGAATAAGAATAAAAAAACTACTTATTGCTAATAATGAATTCAGTGTATAATACTGTTCCCATTTCCATTTCAATCACACATAAATTTTATTCAAATCATCAAATTGTTACTATCTAATTATAAGTGACGTAGTCAGGGTCGAACATTCGAGGTGGGCGGCCTATAGGCTCAATGTAAGTAGAAGTTTGATCATTAGTCAATTGAAGAAGCGAAAGTTTTAAAATCAGTTTTCGAATTCTGCTTATAATGACTTTACCAAATATCTGTGTCTGCTCCTGAATAACGCGATGATAATGTCACAATAATATATAGGTCATAAGATATAATCGATTTCCCGTTAATTTTCAGATGACTATATTAAACTGGTGAGAATTTTAGCTGCAAACAATTTATTACCCGCATTGTCATCTATAGCCAAGTTAGGAGACACGAGACGAAGAAGTAATAAATAGATAGATAAAAGAACAATTTAATAAATCATGGGAATCCTCGATTTCTCTACATCTCTACACCTTGTTATGTTATACAGGATATTGTGGTACAAGATCCTGGTTTCTACGATCTACGGAATCTGGTAAAATAGGCCGTGCAGTACCGCGTTTGATGACAATTAATTATGATATAGTCTAAACATAGCGACGTGGTATTTATAATATATACCTATGTACGTACACGTGGAGGTGATGATTTTCCAAGTTTAAGTTTTCATTCACGATTTTCCTGGTATAATTATCAAGTTTGTCAAAGATTCGAGGAAAGTTTGTGCAGCGAAAAACCCGTGATATAAGAAAACCAGTAATGTAAATTCTCATAAGATGTTTGGGAAGTTTGCAGCCGCAATTTGTCTCATCTTTTCGTCCGATATTTTTGTCGAGTATATTCGAATACATCGCGGTCTGACTATAGCCATTTTTTGAATTAAAAATCTTTCGTTCACTCGTGACTAATTTTATAAACATTCTACTTTCATATCCTTGTAACAATAAATTGGCATTCCAAGGTTTGATTATTGCCGACGATCAATCATTGTAGAACGCAAGTATAGAGTTGATGAATTTTCACCATAGTGTTAATTCGGTCTCATGTTTTATATTCATCCTTGCGATCTTACGATATCCGAATTTTTAAATCCGAACGCGAGACTGTAATAGTATAATGTCGTTTGGTATGTCTACGATGTTATTACGATGTGACAGGTTCTTTTCACAACCTTGAAGCACAATCAGTTTGATATTATAAACAAACTCATATCAAACAGCGTCTATATAAGATCTTCAAATCTTTGATTATCGCGTTAACAGATTTTCGATGTAATTTATTTACCGGAAACTATAAACGTTTTGAAAAACTTTTTATCCCATTGAAACAGATGATATTAACTTTATCTGCATCTGCGTACGTTAAGCTTGTAGTAAAATT
Organism: Athalia cordata; assembly: GCA_963932425.1. Lineage (NCBI taxonomy): Eukaryota > Metazoa > Arthropoda > Insecta > Hymenoptera > Athaliidae > Athalia > Athalia cordata. The sequence goes on from OZ010627.1 coordinate 9,377,582, forward strand.
CAAGGCTTGAAAACCTCATTTCTGTTGTATAATAAAGTGATTTAAATTGACATCCTTTTAAAGAAATTGCAACGACGCAATGGCGACGTGAATATTCTGTACACGAATACCTGAGTTGTGAAACTTTGAGACGTATATTTACGATGCAAGTCACTACGTGTGTGATAATTATTTAAGAATACACAATATAATCAAAGATTTCCCAAAGCGACTATAAGAAAATTGAATCCTTATTTTAGTTTTCTCACCTCAAGTTCTGATTTTTCTCCGATCCTGCTAGTTCCGTAGTTGATGGAATCCTCAAAAAATATTCTATCGTCATTTTCGTCTTCGTCGCCAAAGGTAGACCCAAAAATAAATAAAAATATCACCAACTTTTTAGAAAACGATAACTCAGGCATTCTACTATTATATTTAAAATAATTCCAATATATATCTATGGGAATCGCGCACTATGCGAAGTTGTTCTGTTCGATTTTTAAACCGGCAAATATTTAGAAAGTCGTTATCACTGGTATGTGTTAGCTTGTATCGTCGTTTCGGAAGGCTCAGTAATGAATGATAAATGTCGCGGGTAAAAAGGCTCTGAAAGCCTTCGAATTGGCCTCTGGAGCTCGCGGAATCTACGTGTGATGTCTCCAAGCGTATCCAACGAACGGACAGACCGCGCGCACACGACTGACAATTTATCAGGCATCGGTTGCTGTTCTTATGTCCTCCTTAATACACCTTCCATAATCCGCCAATTTACTTTTAAATATCAAAGTTCTTTTGGAAATTAATACGTTCGAAGCCGTAAGCTTAAAGCGGATCTACGATCGGTTCGGTTTAATATTTTATTAAATTGCGTAGCGAAGAACATCCTAGTTGACAAAAAATGCTTGAATCATCATTAATTTATTCTATTTTTCGTATCATACCTTCACCGTTTATACTGCACCAGTAATTATTTCTTGCCAGCTTATCAATGTTTTTTTTTTTTGCTTCACATGATGAATCTTGTCGGAGAATCTTGAGTCATTCATAATTTATTTTGCTACTTTTCAATCTGACTTTCTCATTATACTTCTGCAGTTTCTGATTTTGATTCCGCAATAATTGATTTCAAAATTTAAACTATTGATGGATACGCTCTTTCTAGTTACAAATTCGGACCCTTAGGGGCGCCATATACTGGGACCGAGGTAGGAGCAAAATAGAGTTTGATGCAAGTTCCATTAGCCACTGCTGAGCGCGCTACTTTCTGGATCGATTCTTTATACTCGTCACCCGAAGTCTGATCTTCTTCAATCTTCTGCTATTGAATTGGGATATAATTACTTCTGAAGTACTCGAGTGAATAAGAATTAAAAATGCTGCCCCGCACTCTGGTAAGAAACTTTATGACATCGGCCATCAGGAGATCCGGTAATGACAATCACGGTGGAATCCCCGGAGCTGTGAGTAATTTCCGAAAAATTTGCTTTCCAATTTCGGGTAACCTATCTAATCCAGTCAGGCCATTCCGATATTGCTATTGCATAACCAGTTCAGTTTCTATTACATTGAAATCTGTATCTCTTCAATGATACTTGGGTTTAGGTGACATTATTTTATGTGATGCTACGCAACAAACATCTATACATCTCTAATATCAGCTTCTTCCTTTCACAGAATATGCCGTTCGATATCAACAACAGATACAAGTTAACAGCTTATTTCATCCTGTACTGCGGAAGTGCAATCGGCATTCCTTACCTCGTCGTTCGCCATCAACTGCTGAAGATGTAAATGTCATCACGGTCGGGTCCATTAATGTGTGTTAGTATAATTCTCAATTGTATAAGATTAAGCGGAGACCTGTAAAGCAGAATTGTGCTGTTGACATTGATTAAGCTGTCGGTGTCGACAACTTTTCAGCTTTGATTGTTTGGATTTTTCTTACATAAATATTCTCTGTTTTCATTTCAGGACGTAGTTACACCAGACATAGTGATTACCCAGAAGCGTTATGAACGTATTTCGAATGGTATTTTGTATATATCCAAAGTTATGAATAAAATAATGTCAGACTAATTGAGCGCAGTTTCCTCTATTTTCTTATCGATTACCTACCTATAAATCCGCACTTCCGTAGCTAGCGCAGAACCAAATATCAGTAAATGTAGACGTGCACCAGCAAATAGAACCGATATACAATAATTAACAGCTTATACTTAGTTCAGCTCCTAAAATTAAGTATTGTATATTTTGGCGTGTATTTGTAATTGCTTGGTCTGTTGAAATTGAAACTTTGAAATTGTCGGACGGACTTTGTCAAGTAACTTCACTTTTTATCTGTCGAAGTCTGGTAAGGGAACTGAAGGAGGCTGTTTCTGGTAGTATTCCGATCTCTCTATAAGTGGAATGAGGATTTTTTATTGATTAGATAAGCATTTTATACTATTGAATTTAGTTCAATGGAAAAAGAACCTGGACTCACTGTTTCTGTGACCCAGGTGAGATCGATAGGACTCTAAACTTCTTTCAGGAATCAGTTGGCAAACTCTATCATATCGCCGACGATCCATCCGACTTTTTTCGCACTGTTTTTGCATCTGGAATTATCACTTGACAAGCATCTTGTTACAGACATTTAATATCTGCTAGGTAGAACAACTTACCAGTTTTAACCGATGCATTTCGAGCTCCCGTTCTCGCTTCACCGCGAGACAGTCTTGGGCTAATTTTCTTTTGCGTCCTATCTTGGCTCGCTTTAGTTTGGAATCTAACTTCCTTGCTAGTTTTCTGGCATCATTGTAGCTACATGTTTTTACCACAGGCACAATGTTACTAGGGTTTGATTTTCCCAGATGATGTTGAGCAGGTACCTCTAAAGAACGTGCACAGGAATCTTCACGGGTTTTTAACAAACAGCATGCTACAAGCAAGACCAACAATATCAGAATGCCTCCAGCAACTGCGATTATTATCATCACAAGATTATGCTGCCATAACTGAAAAAAAAAGATCAACACTTAAAATCAGGGATAGGTTTTCTGTAGTTGATTGAATTATATTTAATAGATATTATCAGCACCGTTTGAAAGCAGCCTTCTACTAAGGGATTAGTACAAGCTCGACAGAATCGGGAACCAGGATCGGATTGGTAAGTACCAGGTGAGCATTTCTTACAGCGAAACGATCCTTCTTCGCTAAAGTGACCCGGAGTACAAGGATCTGGAAACGAAAAGCAAAGAAAGTATCAATTATTTTTTAGATTTAGCTGTCGGTTGAAGGATCTCAAATTTTCGAACCGAGTGGTTGAAATCACTCACTAAACGAGTAGTTGAGTAGTTGAATTATACTCACAACAGTTAGTATTTTTGAAACCGTATCCGCCAGGGCACCCAACAAGGAGAGCAACATCTGGTTCGGATATTTCAGCGATAGATTTCTTTTTTTTATTTCCGGTACCGGTGGTCCGTCCCCTTTTATTCCTCGATGTGTGCTTGGTATTTGTAACAGGTATAAGCTTCGCATGGCGATAGGACAATCTGAAAACAACTGTAGTTTAAGATCTCTATAAAAACCGTTCATAAAACCGACTAGACTACTACATCTATGATAAAATTATATTGATGCTTTTGGTAATAATGAATGAAGACCGTGAAAAGTCTTCACACTAACTTGGATTTTGGAGAACGCTTCTCAAATTTCTGCTCAATATAAGAGCGATTTTATTTTGAACTGCTTTCCTGCAGGGAATATCACACTGGGCTAAACCAACAGGAAGAAGTTTTGAACCGCGATCGGGGATGAGAAGTGTGTTGATCAAGATCTGAGAAGAATGAGAGAGAACAGTTAAGGCGAATTGCGTAATCGATGCTATGAACTGATCAATTCGAAAGTTGTTTCTTTTTCCATCAATTTTCACCTGCCCTCGATAGCATCGCGGTTCCACGATCGACGCATCGCAGGTACCGTTGGGACACAAGAATTTATTTAATTTTCTTGGCAAATACGTCGTCAAAGCGTCCAGGCCAACGTCGTCGCAAGTATCGAGCTTATAGCGGCTCACTCCTTGCAGCGAATAATTTGGCAGGGTAACGACTGAAAAAATAACTATTTTAAATGTTCGTCTGGCTGATTTTATGTAAAGAATTAATAAAGATCATTTTTTTACCTCGTATTATGTGATTGTGAACCTTGCTGATCTCCTCCTCGGTTTCCGGGTCCACGTAACTAGCGATGCAAGAATACGTCCCGGCATCTTTAACGTCAACGTCGTACATTCGGAGGTTTCCATTCCTCTGCACCATCGCGCCTTAAGATCGAAAATTTTAATATTTAATATAATTCCATAATTGATTTTGAATTTTCCTTATCAATTACCAGATAGCCGGCTACCATCCGGATGCTTCCAGCTATAATTTATCCTGTTCAATCCCATGATGAAAATATCGTCCATCCCATTGCAAGGAATATTTAATTCGACTCCTGGCAAAGAGAATGTTTCATGATCTAAAAAAAAATTTACGTGGTGATCAGTTTTGGTTTTCAAATGTGTTCGCCCTCGGATTCTAGTAATCAATGTTTCCTATACCGTTATTTTTAGTAGTTAAATTTCCTGCAAGTATTCCTTCGATTTCTTCGGGTCTTAGGTATTTTATTTCCTTCTTCTCTTCGTTCGAATCGCGTTTGTTTCGAAAAAGAGAACTGTTTTCTTCAGAATCGGTTAAAATAATCTCTTTTCCTATGTCATCGTACTTCGTACAATTGTAAACTTTAATTCGTGAGAGTAAGCCACTTTTTTTACCCAGCGTTATATTTCCCAAATCTTCTACGGCTTTAGCGATATCACATATGCAGTGTGAACAGTTTTGTCTCAGCGGTGAATTATATCGTTCCCGCGAGATATCAAACCCCTTTTTTTGCTCTTCTCGAAAATTTGGATTCTGCTGTATCTTGACCAGATCATTAACTCGCGTTTTTCTCCCCACAGTTTTAGATAGCAAATTTATATTCCTCGACGAAGCTGTTCTGCCGTTTCTTTTTTTCTTACAATTATGATCAGACCTATCGCTATGCTCACTACAATATTTTGGGGACAATTTTCTTGAATCTCTCACATAAGTACTGAATTTCTGTTTAGATTTTTTTGAAACTGAAGCTTCCTTTTCTTTTCTTTGGGTGCGGCCGACAGACTTTTTAACAGTTTTCCGGGAGTCGTTTTGATTTTTTAAACTCGATTTATTCCGAGTCAAATTTTTTCCGAACTTTACTTTCGGCGACTTCTGTACTTTTTTGAATGCTGGAATTTTTTTCAATCCATCTTCTTTGCTCTCTAATTCATCAGTGTATTCATTATCATCGTCATCCAAGTCCGCTAATTTTCCAGCGATAAATTGAAGACAAGAATTTTCCGCCTCAATATTTTTGTAATTTTCTTCTCGTTCGTTCGCGTTATCTAAAAAAGAACTTGAATCCCCAAGCTGCTTATCGGAAGACTGAACTCTCCTGCTCATGAATCTGGGGGTCTTTGAGAATTCAGATTTGAAAAAACTACCGATATCTTCTGTATTCCAGTCCTCGTCTGTATCCATCACGGAATTTTGATCATCCTCTTTTACTAATTGCAGAATTTCCTCTTCAGAAATTGGGCCCTCAAGATAATCTTCATCTTGCTCTGATTGCGAATTAAATTTTTCTCCCGAAAGTGGAACGCTTCCCCGTTTTCCTTCCAAGTCCTGCATGGATTTCTCACGACACTTTGAATCCTCCAAAAATATATTTTTGATTTCCTGGTCTATCTTTTTGTCTTCCTCCTCCTTATTCCCATCGTGCCTTTTTGGCTTCTCCTTCGACTTCTCCACCGAGTTTTCTTTAGGATGTTCTTTCGATTTTTCAGTTGGCTTATCATTGGGTGTTTCATTTGGCTTTCCACTCGGCACTTGATTAGCTTTCTCATTCAGATTTTGTTTCGACATTTCATGCGTCTTTTTTTTAGAGTTTTCCTCTGGCTTTGCCTTTGGGTTTTGCTTCGGATTTTCCTTCGGTTTCTCCTCTGGCTTACCCTCTGGCTTTTTCTCCGACTTGACATCTGGCTCTTCCTTCTCCTTCGGTTTCTCTTCTGGCTTTGCTTCCACATTTTGTTTCGGCTTGTCCTTCAGCTTCTCCTCTGGCTTACCCTCTGGCTTTTTCTCGGACTTTGCATCTGGCTCTTCCTTCTCCTGAGACTTTTCTTCTGGCTTTGCTTTAGCATTTTGTTTTGGCTGATCCTTCGGCTTTTCCTCTGCCTTTACCTCAGACTTTTTCTCTGGTGTTTCCTCGGATTTTACTTTTGGTTCTTCTTTCGGTTTTTCGTTCGGTTTCTCTTTTGCGTTTTTTTGCTTCGCCTTCGCCTCACCTCCAACTGCAGGATTTTTGTGTTGTGCATGCTGCTTCTTTGATTTTTCAGGCTTTTCGTTTTCCTTGTGCTCTTTTTTCTGCTTTTTATCGGGCTTATTTTTCGGTGATGTTGTTTTATCGTGTTCATGAGTTTTTGTATTATTATGCCAGGAGTTATTAGTTTCGTTGTGCTTTTCATGTTCCGCTTTATTCTTTTCGTGTTTTTTATCTTCACTCTTCCCTGTGCCACCCTCTCTGACTGGGGATACTTGCAAGTTTTCTCGAATCCCCGAAAAAACCGAGATTTTGGATGCCACATTTCCATGATATGTGGCTCGCCTTTTTTCATTCGTTTCTTTTTGCCTTGTCTCTTTAGCAGAGTCCTTTGTGATTTCATCGATAACGTCCTGCAATTTTTTTGTCGCATTCATCACCTTTTCGTCTCCCAGCTGGCTGGCCTCACTTTTGACGAGGTCACTGAGTATATCTTCCAGCTCATGAGCAGCCTTCATTTTCATCCCGATTTTTGGCTCGTCTTGATATTTTGTATGCACATTTTGAGTCGGAAGTTTTGTAGGCTGCGATGAGAAATCCTTTTTTGTAGTCTCTATATCCCTCAGCCTGCCCTCGATTATTTCAAGAGTTGTATTGACGTTTTTTTCGACATTTACAATATCCTCGATCAGTTTTCGCAAGGATTGTTTATCGTGTTCGTCAGTTAATCCCAAAACATCGGTCCCAAAGTTGTCCACTAAATAATTGACGTCCTGTTCACCGCTCACATCACGTACTCGTTTTCCTTTGTCGAACTTTGACCGAATCTTCATCGCAAATTGTACTATCTTCTCCGCCATTTCTTCGGCGTCGTCAACCGTCCGATTTCTTTTTGGGAAAGATATTTCTGTCGTTTTGTTAGACTTTAAGATTCGGGAATTATTTAATGAGGTGTTTAGGGACCGTGCGATTTTTACGGTCCCCGCATTTTGTAACCCAGCAGATTTTATAGAAATTTTATTTACTGTATCGCTGATCGATGAGGCAGCGATTTTTCTAACCGGTTTCTTAGCGTCGTTCGGCTCTTCGGTTTTCGGTTTATCCAAAACTTCGTCCAACTTTAACTTCATTTGCATGGTCTGGTAACGTTTGTCCAGATCATCTAATATACGAGGTGACAGAAATCCCGATGCTTCGGCTTTGTAATTACCGAAATCTAAACTGCGGTCCTGCGAGTCCTTCGACGTCCCGCCCAAAGGACCGTCAGTCTTTGAGACAGCTTTATTTTGTTCATAATCGTTGCTCCAGTTGGATTTCATCGTAGCAGGAATATTTTTCTCATTATCTATCGCAGAATAATTATCCGCCCAGTTCACAATCTGCTCATACTTTTTTTCATTCTCGAGTGACGGAAGATTTAGGTCGGAACCGTGCAGCATATTTTCACCATCTACATCGATTTTATCTGCCTCTTCGTCCTCAATCTGCTCGTGTTGTTCGGCAGCCATATTTGATTCAATCATCGGTTTTCCCTCTCTGCAATCTCCGTTTCCAACGATCCTCGCGATGCTGGCGTAAAGATTTTCCTGTGGTAGTTCAAATTTCACAGCATCGTTTCTACGTACCCGATTGAAAGTTCTTTGAAAATTTTCTTCAAGATCCTCATCGATCAGTTCGTCTTCTTTTGGTCCATCGGATTCTTCGTATCCGCTGTCTTCTTCGGAACCAAAAACATTTTCATCATTCGAATCAACTTCCGCTTTCTGCCTCGAATTCTGTTCTCGGTTTTCTCCAGCCTCCGGATTCTCAGAGCCTCCATTTTTTTGAAGATCGAACACAGAATTCGAGATTTGCTTTTCTAAGTCTTCCACTTTACGTTTCGGTTTTGATTGACTTTTTATCGATTTAAATTCAGAAGATGATGAACCTTTTACCCTGCCAGTTTTTTCAAGGGAAGGAGATTTACTCTCGTGAAGGGCGTAGTAGATTTTTATTTTCTCATCGATATTGCTCCGCGAATTGTTCCCTATCTTAATGCTTTTCGGTGCAGAACTGGTGGGTGGTTTTTTAGTCGTATGATTGATATTTTTGGTTTCGAGTTTTGGCTTGCCTTTCAATGATTTCGTGGTCTGATTTTGTTGCTTTTTTGATTTATCGCGTGCAGAATTTGCGGCAGACTTTGTAGAATTATCCTTCTTATTTTCCTTGCGCCTAAAAATTCTGATCTGGTCAGCCGTCCTACGAAAATCACTTTTTTCGTTCACTAATCGTTTTCTGTTTAACCTTATTTCATTTTTCAATTCCCTAAGTAATTCTCTCCTGATCTTTGCAAGATCCTGAGACGCGTTGTGTTTGAGTCGAGTTTCGTCGATGTGTTTATCGATCTTGTTAAACCAGTTTCTCCGTTTTTTGTTCGGGATATTAGCCAAATTCATTTTACGCTCATTTTTGTACTCTGAAATTTTACCTCCGCTACTTTTAGCAATGTTCTTATTATCTCGCGAATGATGACGAATACCGGATTCTCTCCTTGCTTGAATCAATCTTCTTCGCCTCCTTCGCAGAGCGCGCAAAAATCGGATGGCTTCTGATCTTTTTCGAACAACATCAGACTCGAAATTCGGCGACAACGAGGTGGACAATTTTTGAAAACTTTTCGTTGTAGAATTATCGGAAGCTGACGATTCATCGTTCAGTTTTTTACCAAAGATAGTGCTTGACGTGTTAGAAAATTCGGACCCATTTTTGAGGTCTCCCTTGAAATTTTCCCGTGAAATTCTAGTCCCGAAGAACTGAGGATCATGGTTTACATCGACGATTTCAATTTCTGGGTTCAGAAGTTCGTTATTTGCGATGTTGACAGGGTCAAAAATTTCCGCATTGAGATTCGCCCCGTTTTTGTTACTTTTGTCCACATAGACAATAATTTTTTCTATATTACCCAGGTTCTTTTTCTTCACCAGATTTTTCACCATCGGCATCACCCGATCCAACTCATCCCCGTCCTCCTTCTTTGCCACACCGTCCTTATCGCTTTTCTGAAATAATTCCCTTGTTTTACAATTCCCATGATTTTTTCCAGCGTTCATCAACGACTCGTACGATTTTATAAATTTTTTCTCAAGTTCTTTGCTTACGATTATTTTTCGCTGTTTTTCCGTACTCACCGGTTTTTGCTTCTCTTTTTTGTTCTTATTTTTTTTGTGCCCCTTCCAGTGCCGTTGCTCTCCCGAAAATTCATCAGTTTTTGATTTTCCTCCCGCCGCAGATTTGTCCTTTTCCGCAGCATGCCCCTTCGATTTCAAGGAATTCAATAACTCTACAGACTTTTCTAATTTCGTCTCCCTTACCTGGACCGGCTTTGGATGGGACTTAGAATTTTTATTTCTGGCATCCAAATTTTTTGTCACTAGAATCAGTTCCTGTTTTGATTTTTCTGGCTTCGCTTTCTCATGCTGTTTAGATTTTCCCTTATTTTTCGCTGATTTTTCTTCTTTCTTATTCTTTTCATTCGCTTTTTTTCGCTCCCGAATAATTTCTCCGCCAATTGGGGATGGATTCTCATTCGCCATATTTAAAATCAACTCAGGACTTCCAACGTTCACTCCATACAAGTCCCAGTTTGTTTTAGGATTTTCTTTTAAAGTATTTGCACTCGATGATTCGATATTTTCATTTTTCAGTTCATCGTTACTATTATTCTCATCAAAATTCGATTTTCCTATAGCCTTGTCGATTATTTCTTTAACTTTATCCAAAAGGCTGCGAGGCTTTTTAATCGTAAGGTCCTTCAAACTACTGGCGTAATTTACCTTGTCACCCTCCTTACTGGACATCGATTTGGCCACATTTTTTTCCAATCCAGAGGAGGATTTCGTGGATTTTTTAACTTTATCCGAGTCGTTCATTTTGCCAACTCTAACTTTTTCTATCCCTAAAAGTGATCGATGAATTTGTTTCCGAACGATTTCTGTATCATCTTCTTTTCCGGGGACTTGAAATTCCGGTAATTCTTCGTCATATTCATAAAGCGCATTATCATTAGCGCTTTTAGGCTCTTCATCTACCAAATTTTTTCTTCGATGCGACTGCATGTAATCGAACGCTTCAGGCAATGACCTCGCTGTTGGTTGTTCTGCATTTTTGACTTCGATGTCTTTTCCGACACTCAGCAAACTGGATTCCGTCATGCTCGCAACATTGACATTAATATCTAGAAGATAATGGCCCAAGTCTTCCACTTTACCAGGTCTTTTTGTTACCGAATGATATTTTTCCGTTACGAAAGGAGTTTTACTCGTTTCAGACGGGCTTTTTTCCTCAGATTTTTGGGTATCGGTATTTTCTGTCCAAAAATCGATGGGTTCGTTGCCTTGTGAAGTTGCCTCTGACAAAGTCGTGGTCTTAGGATAATCAACCGCAATTTCTTCAGGATACATATCTACGACTTTCGGTGGTTCAGAAATAAAGACGGCGTTTTCCTCTGAATATTTCTCAGGTTTTGTATCCTCATCTCGGTTAACAGTGCGCTGGGCTAATGCCTCTATAGCTTTTTCATACTTTTTCTTAAGTTCCAAGTACTTTTCTTCCGGGACCTGCTTCTGAATTAAAGCAGTCGTAGATTCGATATCCAACATTTCGTTCTCGTAGCCCTGAGATCCTTCGGTCTGCAGGCTCTTGGGAGTGGATATGGATTCGATGTCCACCATTTCGTTTTCGTAACCTTGGGTTTCTTCGGTTTGACCCGCTGCAGTTGATGTTGATTCCACATCAATCATCTCATTTTCGTAACCTCGAGATTCTTCAGTTTGACTTTCCGTAGACGACGTGGCTTCGATATCTACCATCTCATTATCGTAGCCTTGAGGTTCCTGGGTATCAGTTGTCTGGACCGATTCCACGGATGAAGAATCCCGTGATAAATTTTCTTCGGTAGAATCTTCGCTTACTATCCACTCCTCTTTTTCTGTCTCTGAAATCTTAGTCGATTGTTCCTGGAGATTCACGTTTCGAACGCCATCGTCGATTTTCGAACGCATTCTTTCATTGAACTGTTTGTTTTTGAGAGCCCTATTAAGGGCAGGATATACCATGCTGTGTCTGATTTTTACTTTACCCCCAGAATACCCCTCAGTATTTCTTGCGTGTCTTTCGATTCCGGCGTTATCATAAGCCAAGATATATTTTCCTTCCAGTTCCGTAGGAGGAACATCATTCAACGTGGAAATGAAACCATCGGATTTACTTTCTTCTGTAGTGACCCAGTTTTGCATCTCATCCGTTACGAACTCAGTCGTAGTATCAATTTCTTTCGTTATTGGCGAGGTGGTTATGACTATTGCAGTTTTTAGATCAGCATTCTGTTTTTCTTCTTCATCAAATTCGGCGATTAAGTCTTCCAAAGTCTTGTTCTTTTTAGTATCTTCAAGAGGTGAGATGTTTTTTGATGTTACTTTTCCGCTTTCCTCTAGGATTTCATCTAACCCAGACTGTGCGATAATATTTGCACGATATTTTCCTCGCCCGCGGCGGTCTTGGTAAGAAGCAACATTTTCCGTTTTCTTCCATCGTTCATTGTTAGCTAATTTTCGTTTATTTTCCCTCCACTTTTTGCCTCGCGATAAACTTTTTATAGCTTTCAATTCTTTGCTTCTACGTTGCGGTATCATTAAGTGAAGTTTGTCACGAATACGAGGCGTTTCTGCCGACCTCATAGATCCTATGGGGTATCTTGTAGTCGAAGTAAGAAATGTTAAACCCTCTTTCCATGTGGTTAACCCGTTGGACACCGATTCTTCTATAAACTCTTCCGAATCTGTCTGTAAACTTTTCGGTGGATCTCTAACGGTTTCAGTTTTCTCTGTGTTCAAAATGGTAGTGCTCATGGTACTCAATGGACTAACATCTTTATACTCTCTCCCGTTTTTCTGCTCCTTCAACAAAGTTCCTATCATATTTTCTTTTTGCATCCCGACTTTCTCAGTTGATTTAGGTATTATTTCCGCAACAAATCGTTCGGTTGTAAAACTGATCATTGTGCCCTTGTCACCTGCGTTTCCTCGATCATCGATCTCTTGAGAATTTCGGACCACTGAGCCGGTAGAAGAAGTCAGAAATCTCGTAGGATTTTGCAATTGATTTGCAGGAGTGTTATCCTGGATTTTTTCTGTCGTTGCTGCGATTATCGCGGCCACACCCTTGCTCAAAATGTCCTTGAGATTCAAGCTAATAGTTATTGGTTTGTTAAACAAATCCCACTCCCAGTTTGCGTTCCCATGAACTTCCGTTTCCGGAGGCATTTTTTCGATGTCGTCATTAAGATTATTAGGAATGGATGCGGTGCTTTCATTTTTAAACGATATTTCATCTGATGCGTTCTTCAATTTAGAAAAAGCAGTAAAATTCATTTCAGACTCAATTTTTGGAATTAATGAAGAGCCCTTCCAGCTCGCACTTTTCCGTATTTCTTCAGACTTTGAGTCCTGCAGCATTGCAGCGAAGTTTGAATCCTCGGAGTCTTGGTCATCTCCGCTGATTGTCGAGGATTTTGGCTCATCGGGGTAATCGCTGTTGTCTGGTTCAGTAACTGGCCTTGGATTATTGTTTAGCGGATTTATTTTTGGACTACCTCTCTTAGCGTGGTGATGTTTGTTGCGAATTTCTCTGTGTTTTTTTTGCAAAGATTTTTTCAACCAAGCGCTCTTCAACTTACGTCGGTATTTGTCATTCGAAATTTGGTGCGCGGTTTTCATCACAGATTTTCTTCGCCTTTCTTTGTCGTATATATTTTTCGGATTATCATTTTTAGGATCAACGTAAACTTTTGAGTAATGGAACGGTTCGTAATTTTGTATGTTGAGCCCGCTTCGATCCGAGTCACGAAAAAAAGGCTTGCGTAAATTCTTAGAAAAGAACCTGCCGCTCGATCCAATAGATTCGATTTTTTTCATGGTACGTAAATTATTTTCTGGAGCCTCGATCTGCTCTTTCATTAATTTTGAACCAATTTTGAAAGGAACGTTACCAACAGCATTTCCGCCATGTTCTTTTTTGACGACGGCCGTGAAACAGGTCATTCTGGGGGCATCTGTGGCTTCATGATTACATTTTTCGCCTTCATTTTCCTCTTCGTCTTCCTCCCGCTCGTCAATCTCCTCATTGATAACCGCTACATCAGGATCAAGTTCTTTATCCCACGTCCTGGTACCGCCAATCTGGTATCTAGTGTATAACTCCGTCGGCCAATTAGGTCCTGCGGTTGTTTCTTCAGGCTTTTTTGTCTGGAAGGCTCGAGCCTTCAAATTGAGCTTTTCGCCTGGAAATTGTCTAGAGTATAGTTTTTTGGGCATGTCTTCGTCGCCCGTGCAATCAGAACCTGAAAATCGAAAAACTAGTTGTTATACTAGTTTTCATGAATGCTATAAAGTATACCTAATGGAGTAGAAATTTAGAAAAGCGATGAAACACCATAAATGTGAAGAAAAAAATTAGGGAAGAATATAATTATATCTTCTCGTCATTTCACGTTTCGCGAAGCGTATTTTGTGTTACCTTCGGTAACATCGCTGAATGGATGTGTGCTCTGATCTGGTCCAGGTTCTTCATCGTTTTCAGTTGACATCGTCACGTTTTTGCTTTTTACAATTTTATTATTTTCCTCTTCGGGATCGTATTCCAGGTTCATGTCGGTCATTTTAACATCAGGATTATCAGAATCGACGCTCTCTTCCTCAGTCGTCACGTCCTCTTCTTCTTCTTCTTCATCTAGATCTTCAGAGTCTTCTCGTTTTTTTCTCAGCATTTCTCTTCTTTTGATTTTCGAAGCTACGCATATCTGTTTGTTGAGATTCGGATCGTAGGGTTCCTTGTATCTCACTGGATATTCAGCATTGTTCGCGGAAAAAAGACTACGATTCTCCCTGTAATTAGCGCTGTTACCATTGCTACCATATCCAAAATAAATTTGCGGATTGTAGCCTGATATTCCGTAAGGTTTTTCAATCTGTTCTTCGGATTTTTCTAGTCCGAAATCCAGTGGCTTCTTCGGTAATGAAATGTCGTTGGTCATCGTTTTCAAATTCGTTCGTCGATTATTCAATAGATTTTGCTCGTCAAGATCGTTCTCAGTTTTTAATAAATGAGATTCTTGCCTCTTGTAAGCATCGCCCATTTTTTCAACAAACTTTACCTCTCCTTCAGGACCCAAAGTATTTTGAGTTGTTTTCTCCGTAACGTGAGATGTTTTTTGTTCATCACCATTCGTTGTTTCTTCATTCTCAGAAAGGATGAAGTAAGGGGTTGTTCTCTCAGCACGGTTTGTCGTCTCTCCATTTTCAGACGAGATTATGTAAGGTGTCGTCTCATCACCACCGCCGGTCGTCTTCTGGTTTCCCGAGGGAGGGATGTCGGTTGTTGTTTCTTCAGAGTCGCTGTCAGCTTTTTCCTTTTCTTTTTCAGAGTCTTCGTCATCCTCTTTATTGATCTCAGACTCTTCGTCAGCGTCTGAATTATTTTCTTCCTCTGTCTGATCTTCGTCTGAATCTTCGGATGTTTCGGTAGTCAGCGTCTCGTCTGAATCGTTCTGGTCCCCAATTTCTTCTTCATCATCTCCCTCTGTAGTCTCATCTGAATCTCCGATATCTTCCGGGTCTTCATCACTATCGTTTTCATCTCCTCCGGAATCGTCAGAGCCTTCGGAGGTTTCTTCTTCTCCCATGTCTTCGTATTCATTCCCAGTTTCTTCTTCTTCATCTTCAGCTTCTCCTTCGTCTTCTTGGTCTTCGTTTTTCCCCTCATTTTCATCACCACTGTCAATTTCGTCACCCGTTTTTTCCGTAGTCGTACAATTCTTTTCGCATTTCTTTTTTTCTTGAGGAGGTCGAGGCGTCGGGGGTTCCGTTTCCAGGACGGGTCTAGGGGTTTTTTCATTACTGTAGTAATGTTTGCCACGACGATGACCGTGACAATTGGCTTTCCTAAGGACCCTTTTACTTTCACCGATTCTCTCTGACTTGCGATTTTCATCAGTCCGAAGACGATGATCATCCGAATTGAATCTACTTTCGCACATACTGCAGTTACAAATTTGTAATTCCGGTTTCTTCGTGGGCATTTCAGCCCATTCCGATTCGCTGAGACGTGAAACTGGAGTTGCTTGGAGCCGCAGACCTTTTTCATCGACCAGCCAGTTTCGGTGCATAAATGTTTCATCTAATACAGGGAACTTGCGAAATTTTGTATGACTTTTACGTGCAACCAGAGTATGACCTTGATCCTCGACCTTTTCGCACATTGCAGTAGTACTTCTGGATGACTGAGTTGTGAAAAACGTGGGATCTTTTTCCCTTTTCCGTTTATAGGAAAGGATATTCGAATTTTTCGGATGATATTGATCTGGTAGATCTTCATCATCTTTGATATTGGAATGAGAAATATTATCAAAATTCAGAAGAGTCCTTACTTGGCGACCAACGCTACGTGAAGGATTTTCAGTGGTGTAAAATTTGACGTATCTTTTTTCAGTCTCTAGGTGGTGATAATTTTTGTTACGATCGTTTTTATCTAGAACACTGAGGCAGATTTTTTTGGTAACCATTTCCTGGGATTCATTCACAGGATCTTTTTTTAACTTGTTTGGTATTTCTTTTTCGTCGTCACCTCCTGGCATAGAATCTTTACAATTTTTGTGAATTTCGTCCTCATCTGATTCGTCCTCCTCCTCTTTTCCGTGTTTCCAAACCTCCTCGTCTCTATCGTAGTGATAAATTTCCCCATTTTTTTTTATAGTGCCTGAAATATCTGGGGTAATTTCATACTCTCCTGAGGGCGTCATTGATTCTTGTGTACTCTCGGAGGTATCTTCTTCACCTTCTTTTTCTTCCTCTTCGTTATTCACTTCGGTCTCTGGCATCAGTGGGTCTTCTGAATCTTCGGTATTTTCTTTCACTTCATCCTGCTCCTCTTCTTCATCGTGGGCTTCGGTAGTATCTCCATATTCTTTATCTTCATCCGATTCACTTTCTGTCGTCGAGCCAGTAAAAAACATAGCTCCTTCGGTCGAAGTTCCTTCACTACTCGCCGTCGTTAATTCATTGAGCGCTAAATTGTCATGATTTGATCCGTCTTCATAATCATTTCCTCTCTTTTCGGTCATATGTGTTTCATTTTTGTTCTCTTCATCTTCATCTTTTCCGTTCTCAGTTGTCGATGGAATATCCCATTCAGGTTTTGCTATGGGAATGGTTTCGCTAGTCTCATTTTCATGTTCGGTGGTGGTCGTAGACATGTCGCTTCCATCAACTCCCCTCGTTTCACTTTTATTCTTTTCATCTTCGTCCTTCCCACTTGCAGGAGTTGATGGAATATTTGATGTGGTTTTTCCTGCAGGAGAAGTCTCAAATGAAAATTCAGTAGTAATGGTGGACGTCTCTGTTTTATCCGCTTCACTTGTTTCGTTTAATTCTGTTGTACTTCCGCCTTTTTCTTTGTCCTTAATTTCACTATCAGTAGTCGGCTGAGAACTCGGTTCAGTGATTTCCACCGATTCTTCTTCGCTGGTTCCGATTTTTAATTCGGTTGAACTCGAAATCTCCTGAGTTGATTCAGTTGGTGGTAAAAGTGTCGTAGTTTTTGCCTCCGTTACTAGAACCATGGTGGTATCTTGCTCGCTTTTGGTAGTCGTTGGCACGGTGGTGATGCTTAGGAAAATATCCAGCGTAGTCTCTATAGTGGTAATGGCAGAACTTTGCTCCGTTCTTTCGTCAAACGTCTTCTTTTTATCATAATCGAGATCTTCGGTTGATTTGTATCCATTGTCATCGAATTGACTGATAGTAATCACCGTGTCTTCAGCTTTATTCGATTGAGTTTTAGTTTCCACTAACTGCGAAGTTGTAGTAATTTTATTATCATTGGAATATCCTTCAGGACTTTCTGTAGAAGTTTGTGTCATATCATTCAATTGATATGTCGTCAAACTACTTTGAGTCGTTGTAAACATCTTTGCTATTTTTCCGTCCGCTTCCGTTTCCAGTTCCGTTTTTTTCTTTTCTTCGTCTAGTTCCTTTTTCTCTTTTTCTAGTTCCTCCCGTTTTTTATCCAAATCTTTTTCCCCGTCAATCCTGTCTTGTAAATCCTTTTCCTCTTGATCTTCGAGATCCTTTTTTTTCTGTCCTATTTCTTTTTCCTTATTATCCAAGTCCCTACTTCTATCTTCGATTTCTTGTAAGTCTTTATCCAGTTTATCTTTCTCTTCGGAATCGATTTCCGACTTCGTTTCCTCCATATCCTTCTCAGCCTGATCTAATTTCTCCTTTTTTTTCTCAAGATCTTTTTCTATTTCATCCAATTCTTTCGTGACCTTTTTATTTTTATCTTCAATTGCATCCTCATCTTTTTTTTTCTTTTCTAGTTCTTCAGCTAGCTTCTCCTCTTTTTTTCGTAAATCTTCTTCCTGATCTACAACTTCTTTTTCATGTTCTTTCAAATCATTCTCCTCTTTTTCCTTGTTAGCTAACTCTTTGAGCTTCTTATCGGTTTTTTCTTTCTCTTTAGCTAAGTCATCTTCTTTTTCATTTAAATTTTTTTCCTTCTCCTCTACTTCCGTTTCTTTCTCATTAACCTCGGTTTCCTTTTTCTTTTTATCATTCAACTCTTCCTCTAATTGGGTTTTATCTCTCTTATCCTCATCTAGTTTTTCATTTGCATCCTCCAGCTCTTTATCAATCTTGTCTTTTTCATTTTCCAAATCTTTTACTTTTTTATCCAATTCTGTTACAGTCTCTTCCAAATTATTTTCTTTCTTTTTTCCTTTCTCTACCTTTTCATGCACCTCTTCATCCAACTTATTCTCTTTTTTTACCAAGTCATCCGCCGCATTTTCTACCTTCGTCACATCTTTCTCAAGATCCTTTTCCTCGTCTTCTTTCTCTTTCAATTTCTTTTCCAACTGTTTTTTATTTTCCTCTTCTTCAGCCAGCTTTTTATGATCGTCATGAATTTCTTCTTCAGCCGCTTCTATCACCTCTGTCACCGTGTTCTTGAGGTCCTCATTTTCATTGATGCTCTTTCTCAACTTTTCTTCTAGTTCGTTTTTATCTTCTTCATTTTTTCGCAACTTATCTTCTTTGTCTTTTATTTCTTCCTCTGCCTGCTGTTCTACCTCAGTTACTACTTCGTCAAGATATTTATTCTTTTCCTCAGATTCTTTCAATTTATCCTCAAGTTCGGTTTGTTTTTTCACTTCGTCATTAAACTTTTCTTCTTCCTTTTTCAGCTCATCTTTAACTTTCTGCTCGACTTCAGTTACTGCTTTTCTCAGATCCTCTTCTTCTTCCTCCTTCTCATCTTTCTTCTTCAACTCTTTCGTCAGTTCATCCTCTTTAGCATCCAAGTCTTTTTCTTTTTTTTCTACCTCCGCCTCTTTCTGTTCAATCTCTTTTTCCTTTTCTTCCTTATCATTCAACTCTTTTTCTTTTCTATCATTTTCTTTCGACTTATCGTCCACCTTTTTTTTCTCCTCTTCAAGTTCTTTTTTTATGGTATCGAGTTCCTTCTCTTCGTGTTCAAGTTCATTCTTCTTGTTTTCATTGTCAATTTTATCTTTTTCCAATTGCTTTTTATCGTCTATATCCTTCAACAACTTCTTCGCTTCTTTTTCCAACTCTTCGTCATTTTCAATATTCTTTCCCTCCTTCTCTTTTTCGGAAGGTGTTTTATGAGTCCGACTCTCCGTTGAGTAACTACCGTCTACTCCAGTTGGTAGATTTTTCGTCAGTATTTCATCAACGCTAAAAGTTGTCCCTATCATAATTGACTCTGTAGTCTTCACCAACTGTTTCGTTGTCGTTTGCATTTCAAGAATAGAACTTGTACCGCCTGTGTTAACATTTCCAGCTGTAACGCTGGATTGGTTTTCCTCGATTTCCGGAATTGAAATCGTACTGATACGTTTATTAGTACTGGAACTTTCTGTACCTATCGTACTCGAAGAGGGTCTCTTTTCAGAGGTAAAATCGGAATTGGGTGTCTGAGTAGTTCTTACCGTTACGATATTCTCTGTTTCTCCTTCTATCGTACTTTTTTCTGAAATTATCGAGTAGCCCGAAGTTCCAGTTAAAGTTTCTCCAGATGCTGAAGCAGGCGATGTGGATTGGATTTTTTTGGAGGTTGTAACAGAAAAAGGGTTTCCAGAGTTTGTTTCAATTTGTTCGGGAAATGTGGTGGGAGTAGAGCTTTGTACTTTTTCCGAAAAGGAAATAGTAATAGTAGTAGATTCACCTGAACTTGCTGTCTCTCTTTCATAGTTCCCTTCACCTTCTGCGACTGTCCATTCCGGTGGACTTCGAGGTATCTCAGAGGTCATCGCTGCACTATGTTCAGAAACAGAAATCGTACCAGATGTTCCACTTTCTTTTATCGTTGGTTCCGTCGAAGTTTCAGGGTTCGTAGAATCTGAGGATGTGAAAATCCCTTCAAAAAATGTCGTGGAAGTTATGCCGTGCGTTTCTTCATGTGTCGAAACTGGGCTAGACAAATTTTCAGTCGAAATATTGATTTCTTTGGAAGACGGAGATGAGCTTTCGGATGTCGATAGCTCTGTAATATTTTCCATACCTGACGAAGGAATCGAATCCGGGTTAAGAGAAGCTTCTGAAAAAGTAGTAGAAACCGTTTCACTCTGCCCATTTTTGGAAGTGAGGGTGGTAAATGTATCACCTGGTGTTGATGATCCTAAAACTTCAACTTCCTCTTCAGTCTCCGTACTCATTTGTGTCGAAACCGACTGAGCTTGTTCAGTATAATTTTCGTATTCCTTATCTCCAGCCCTTGCTGTGGCCGTAGTGAAAATTTTCGGATATTTTGAGCTTGATTCTGCGCTTGTTCCACCGACTGTGACTTCTTCGAGTTGCTTTTCATCTGAAACTGAAGAAGTCTCTGTCTCTACAATCGTTGGTATCACTCCGTCGTTTTTATTATACGGTGGTTTTGTCACCAGAATAGGCAAAGTGATATCAAAATTTGATTCGGTTGTGTCCTCTGTCGTAAGGAGATTTTCACTGCTCAGAGTTTCTGAATGATAAGAGGTGAGTGTTTCCGTTGTGAAGAAATAATCATTTTCTGTTGTTGACGGTAAGTATATTTCTGTTGTCGGCATTGTGAAAATTTCTGTTGTCCATTGATCCTTTTTTATCGTTCCGAGTTCTTCGGTGGTCGTAAGCGGCATAAATTCTTCAGAAATTGTAACCACGATTTCTGTTTTTCCAACGTCTGTAGCAGTGGTAAAAGTTTCTGAAATGATCGCCGAAGTTTCCAACGACTTCATGGTCGACTCGAGTGGAAATTTCGTAGTTAGTTTGGTCATCGTACTGGAAAACTGTTCGCTGGAAGTTTCAGACTCCATACTCAGAGACGTCTCCAATTTTTCCGTAGTGCCAGAAGTTGACTTGTCTTCTTGATCCTCCGTTTTTGAATCGCCATAATCTTCGTTTCCGTTTTCCTCATTATTTTTACTACTTTCTGTTTCAGTTTCGTTTTGTTTGTCTTCATTCTCCTCAGCCTCATCTTCGGCATTTGCAGAATGGTTCTGATCGTTATTTGTCGTTATTAATTCCGAACTAGTTTCATTCTCTTCTTCAGTTTTACCAGACCCCTCCTTGGTCTCATCTACATTATCAGAAGACTTTGCTGTATCTTCGGTTGTGCTAATGGTCATTTCTGGGGAAGTTTTAGTCTCACCTTTTTTTACCGCAACGCTAGTTGGTTCCTGAGGAGGAATAGGTGTTGGAAACGTGGTCTCAGTTACTGGCGGAACAGTAGACATTTCTTTCGTAGTTTTGTGCTCAGATTTGATGGTCGGAGTGAGTAACGTGGAGTAAGTCGACGAAATAAATTCAGTAATAGTACTCAAAAGTGTTTCGGTAGTTGCCTCAGCCCTTGTCGTTTTTTCTGTTTCCATCATTATTTCAGTTTCTGTTGTTTCCTCTATTTGTGTCGTTTCTTCTGCCTCCGTCGTCTTCTTCGATTCTGTTGTTTCATCTATTTGTGTCGGTTCTTTTGCCCTCGTCACTTTCTTTATCTCTGTTGTTTCTTCTGCCTCCATCATTTTCTCTGTTTCTGTTGTTTCTTCTGCCCCCGTCGTTTTCTCTGTTGCTGACGTTTTCTCTGTTTCCGTTGTTTCCTCTATTTCCTCTCTAGTCGTCGGTTTTTTTGCCTTCGTCACTTTCTTTATCTCTGTCGTTTCTTCTGCCTCCATCGTTTTCTCTGTTTCTGTTGTTTCTTCTACCTCCGTCGTTTTCTCTGTTTCTGTTGTTTCTTCTGCCCCCGTCGTTTTCTCTGTTGCTGACGTTTTCTCTGTTTCCGTTGTTTCCTCTATTTCCTCTCTAGTCGTCGGTTTTTTTGCCTTCGTCACTTTCTTTATCTCTGTCGTTTCTTCTGCCTCCATCGTTTTCTCTGTTTCTGTTGTTTCTTCTGCCTCCATCGTTTTCTCTGTTTTTGTTGTTTCTTCTGCCTCCGTCGTTTTCACTATTGCCGACGTTTTCTCTGTTTCCGTTGTTCCCTCTATTTCCGTCGTTTTCTCTCTGGTCGTCGATTTTTCTGTTCCCGTCGCTTTCTCTTCTTCCTCTGTTCCCGTCGATCCTGTTCTACTGAATTCTGTACCAGTCGTATCACTTGATCTTTCCTCACTGGTTTCAGTTTCCGTTTCTGTAGTGTTTTCTAAAATCATTTTAGACGTAGTAAAATCATGAGTTTTATCTTTACTCCTAGTAGGTCCTGTCGGTGTGTCATGATAATCTTTATAATCCTCTACAAATTTTCGCGAAGTAATTTCTACTACATTGGACACCGTGGTGAATTGTTGATTTTCGATTTCGGTGGTGGATCCTGTTTTACCCCCAACAGAAAACGACATGAACTGAGTCTCTGAGGTGTTTTTTACATTAAAAATTTCTGCGGTGGAAAAATTTGTATCGGTTTTCAGGGTGGACGAGGACTCTTCTTCTTCTTCTGTAACATTGCTCGCTGTCTCTTCTTCTGTCGTTAATTTTGAGCTTGCTTGTTTCGATTCACCAGTGTCTTCCACTTCGCTTGTTCCTTGTGATGAAAATTCACCCGTGGTCATTTCAGAAGTAAAACTCGACGATTCCACTGGCATTTCTGTGCTGCTATGAGTAGAACTCGATTCAATTTTTGGAGGCGTTGAAAATTCAACCCTAACTGTTGCTGTAAAAATTGGTGTACTCTCTGCTGTGGTGGACGGCTCAGTAGACTTAGGGGGATTGGTTTTTGTGGACATCGTTTGACTCGTCGCACCTTCTGTCTTCATAGTTTCCAATGAGGATTGTAGTTCTTGTGATTCAGTTTTAGAAGTCAAAGACGTACTCGATTCTTCCGGTTTCGTCGTTTCTTGCTCACTGTTGGTCTTCGTTGTTTCCATCCTCTGAGTCGTAGGATATTCCGTGTTTTTAAAACTTACCGTTGATTTTTTTTCAGTCTCTTCTTCTTTACTAGAAATAAGAGACGTGGAAAATCTTTTGGTCGTTGCAAATTTCTTTCCATGTTCAGTCGATGGTTTTGTAACAATTTTAGGTAAGGTGACTTCGAAGTATGTTTCACCGGTCGTAGATACCGTCGTCAACTTTTCTTCGACAGTTATTTCCCCGTGGGCTGATGGAAGTGCTGTAGTGGATGTAAAATAATGTTCAGTTGTCGGTTTGATGTAAACTTCTGTAGTCCATTTTTTCTCCTGCGTGGTTTCAATTTCTCCGAGCGATGTTCCAGGTTTAGTAGATACCGTCTGTTCGGTTGTTGATTTATTCCAGGTATTTTCTTCTTCTGTAGATTCGAGCAACGTTTTCGTTGTGCTGGGTGTCAAATCGCTATTCTCTAACTCAACATGCGTCGATGGCTGAGTCGTCGACCCCAAAATACTTTCGGCCAGCGTAGTGCGCTGCTGAATTATTTCTAATTCAGTAGTAAGACTCGAAGTATTTTCAATTTCAAACGTTTCTTTGGTCGAAGATTCAGTCGAACGCATTTCTTCAGGGGTGAAAATTGACGATGTTTCGTCGGACTTAGCAGTAGTAATTTGTGTTTCTTCAGATTCACTCGTCTCCTTCGAACTTTCAGCTGTAAATTCTGTCTCACCAGTTTGCGTGGTAGAAATTTCAGGAGTGATATTTTTTACCTTAGAAATCGACGATCCTTCTGTGGGCAGAGTAATTTGAGTATCCTTCGTAATCTCGGGTTGGCTTGTTTCCTTGGTAAAAAATTGAGTTGAAGTCGTCGCTATAGTTCTTGACGATGCAGTTGCTTTCTCAGTAGATTCAGTTATTACCGGATTCTTTGTAGCGACTATCGTACTGGTCTCAGTTATTAAGGATTCGGGGGCACTCGTTTCCATAGAGGAAAAATTTAATTCCGTGCTCGATTCCTTTGGCGAAGTTTCAGCTGAAGAAACTTCTGTATCCGTAACTGCAGTTGTTGTCTCCGTATTTCCAGCTGTACTGCTTACTAAAGTTTCGGTAAAAGTCAATCCCCAAGTCGAAGCTGATGAAACTTCTGATGATCCTTGTGGCGATGCAGGTTTACTACTTGGCAAAATTTCACTAGTTGTCGTTTTTTCAAACAAATCTGGTAATTCTTTCGTAGTTTCGGTAGTGCTGCTTTGAGTAGAATTGGTTGAAATCTCAGAAACAGAAATTATTGATCCTGTAGTCAATTGGCTGGTACTAGTTGGTGTGACGATTGTTTCATTCGTTGATTTATTTGTTGAAAATTCAGAAGGAGTTTTGATAGTTTGACTCGTTTCTATCGACGAGGGTTCAGTTGGGGTGATTTTTTGACTCGAACTAAAAGATTTCTCGAACGTTGCAGCAGTGCCACTGTCCTGAGATTTTTGGTTGTTCATGTTCGTAGTGACTGCTGGATTTAAAGTTGATTTTATAGTAGAAAATGTTGATTCCTCCTTGACAGGTTCGGAAATGCTGATTTGGTTGGTCTGCATTGTGTTTTTTCGCGTACTATGCGTATCTTTAGTTCCAAAACGGCCGCTCTCAGTTGAATCTATTTTACTCGTTTCAACCGATGAGGATTCCGTGAGGATTTCAACTTCGGTCGGCCATGAAATGCCTTCCGTTATTTTAACACGGTTAATCTGAGGAGATTGTGTTTGCAACGTTGATAATTCTGTGTCACTTGTCCCTACGGTCGGAATGAATGTTTCTGTGTTTAAATCAATCGTAGTGTTTTTTGCATCGATGTTTTTTATTTCTGTTCGCGAAGCGTCAATCAAAGTTACTTTTGGTGGAGAAATAATTGGCGATGAGGTAATTCCGTCGGTGAGGCTGGGATTGCTTGTCTTCATCGATGAAGGTTGAGTCAGAGTTATTTTTTCGTTCGAAAAAGACGATTTCTCTGTATTTTCAGTGGCACTACTCTGGGTCTCTATAATTGACGTTGTAGATTCAGATTCAATAGTCTCTGAGGTCGACGACTCAATTAGAGTCGTTGCTGCCGCAGATGTTGTTGTATCCGCACCTAATTCGCTCGTCTTTCGTGTAATTTCACTAAAACCGTTTGTCTGCTCCGATAAAGTTTCTGATAAGGTAGTTACCGTCGTTGTCTCGGTAGATTCCGCTGTGATTGGTGAAGTTTCCGACCAAGTTATTTTTTCAGTTGATTTTTCTGTAGCAGTTCTCGAAGTTTCAGTCAAGATCGTTTTTTGGGTCGTGGTTGAAGATTTTTCTGATGTTCCAGCAATAGTGCTCCTCACAGTTTCTGTACTACTTGTTTCCCTCGTTGTAAATTTTAACGGAATAGTTTCATCTGACGAATCTGTCGATTCAGCACCTTCAATCTTTGTAGACCCCGGTTCGCTCGACTTCGCTATTGTAGATTCACTCTGGACCGTTTCTGGAGTAGGAATATTATTTTCACTCGTCGATGTTATCTGTGTATTTCTCGTTTTAGTTGTCAGCATTTCAGTTGAAAACCCTCTAGTTTCAGTAATATCATTTCTCGTCGATGAAGATCCAGTTGGGGATATTTCTTCAGTCATTTCAGAAGTATCATTCTCCGTGATTTCTTGAGCGCTGGTTTTCGCGGTGATGGAAGATTCTATTTCACTTATTTTTTCCGTGTAGGGGGAGGATTTCTCCGTTTCTTCGGTACTGCTACTTTGCGTTACTTTTTTATCGTTCGTTTCTGTATTTGTCTTATCAATCGAGGTGGATTCTTGGCTAGAATATTTCGCCTCTCCTGTCGTTTCTTGCGTAGACTCGGTTGTGCTTGACTGGGTGGTTGAATTTTCAGTAAGGTTAGTAACCGTACCGGCAACAGTTGATGTCGTGGGTAATTCGCTCTTATTGCTAACTCCTGATGAAGCAGTTTCAGAAAAAGTTACTCGTGTGGTTGAAATTGTCGCCGATTCTGTAGATTCAGTAACGCTTTTCTCCTCAGATTTTACTCTACTAGTCTTCGTCGACGAAGTTTCAATCTGTGTCGTTTTTTCTGTATCTAATGAAGATTCTGTCATTTCTATGTTAGTACTACTTTCACTGACCTCTGCACTGCTTGTTACCTCAGTCGTTGGTTCAGTTGCGTTCGATTCTTGGGTTGGATTAATGGATGTTTCGGTTGGTCCAGCGGTATCATTTTTCATTATCTCTGTTGAACTTGTCTGCATACTTGAGGCGTCGATCGAAGTTATCTCTGTAGTCGGAATTGTGGATTCCGTAGTTGACTTTTTGAGATCATCTTCCGTTATTAGCGTACTGCTAGTATCCGTCGAAGAAGTTTCGAGTAAATTTGACGGTACTTTCGTAATCTCAATGCTGCTGGCTTGAACTTCAGTCGTTGTAATTGTTGAACTTTCAGTCGTAGTCTGTAACTGGGTTGGAACAGAATGTTTCTTTGTCACCTCATGACTGCTGCTTTTCATGATCTTTGATTCTGTAGTTCCCTCAGTTACTGACACAGATTTTTTCGTAGAGTCAATAATTACCTTGGTAAGTATATCAGTAGTTTCAGAAGTAGCCTGAGTCATCTCAGAAGTAGATTCAACGGTGACCTCGGTAGTTTTACTTCCGTTAGTCATTTTTTCCGTAGTTTCTTCCTCTTCTTCGGTAGTTGCTAACGATTCCGTTGTCGTTTTCGGTGAATTAATTATTACAAATGTCGAAGTATGATGTGGTTGCTCGGTTTCAATAACCTTGTCCGGAGTTAAACGCAACGTGATGACCTCGGTTGTTTCTTCCGTAGTCAATTTTGTCGATGTAAGAATTTTCTTAGTTGATTTTTCTACCGAATTTTCCAACGTTTCCGTTGTCGTCGAAGGTGTATAAATTTCCTTAAATTTATTCCTACTTTCGGTTGTACTTTCTACGGTGGTTCTTCTAGGTCGAGTTTCACCTTCCATCGTACTGCGAGTTGTTTCTTGGGGCGGAAGGGGCGTTGGAAAGGTTGTCTCAGTAATCGAAGGTAAAGATGTTCCGGTATCTGTCGGGACGAATTCTGACGCATTGCTTTGCCCAAAGTGAACCACGACGTTCGACCTCGATGGAGTCGTAAGATGCTGATGACCGAGGGTCGATTCTGATTCGGTAGTTAAATCCATTCCAATATCCTCATCCATATTGATTTCGACGCTATCGTTATCCATTTTTATATACCGAAGGGTCGTTGTTTCGGTAAGGGTTACGCTGCTCTCTGTTGTTGATTCAGTAGTGGTTTCTAATGTAACTTCTGGTTTAGCTGCGGTTGAGGTCGTTGGCTTTCCCGTTGATTCAGTCTCAGTCGTTTTCTCGTCATAATCTGAATTCGAGTTACCCCAGGGCTGTCGTATTACAAAATAAGGTGGTAAGGTGGTCTGCTCACCCCCGCCCATTGCATCATTGTAGGCCTTCAGCTGGAGTTCTCTTTCGGAAAGCGTAGTTCTCGTTCGATCTGTAAAATCCTCGTAGTAATCCGTGTCTATTGATCTTTTTTTTTTTAGTTTTCCTCGATGCACGATCACGCCTGAAGCTACAGGCTCGAGGCCAACGACGCTATGAAGATCAAGCTCCTCAAGTTTTTCGAATGGGAGAAAAAATTCATATTGTTCCGGTACACCGATGCTTACTGTGTTGTAGTATTGCAGATTTGTATCACTTAGTTTCATAGAATCAGAACTTCTAGTTTTTCTTCTCATCGATAAACGATCTCGTTTATTCTCAGATGCTGAATTATAGTTCTTCAATGTCTTCAACTTTCGGCGAACTAGTTTTTGAATTTTTTTCAAATTTGATTCTGGAATTTCTTCAACAGATTTCAAATTCCTACCGCGTCTGACGTATGCCGAACTCTTTTCAATGGTCGTTTTTTGCATGCTTGATAATAAATTGTTTTCCAGCGATTGAGATCTCTTCGGATTTGCAAATTTATTTCGTGCCGATGCATCCAATTTTCTAGGGTGATTTTTGACCTCCGCAGAATGAGGCATGCTGCCCGCCCTTGGCTGCCCTAGCGACTTCGATCGAGAGCCAAATCCAAGGGGTTTATCGATCGGATCAGAATCATAAACATTCAAATCCACTTCCGTATTCGTTACTATGGGGAGGTATGGATTTAGAATAATCCCGTGAACCGGATGTTTGTCAGGTTTGAGAGAATTTTTATGCATTCCCCCTCTTTTCGGAATACTCTTAGAAGTGCTAGAAATTTTCATCCTCCCTGCAGCGTTATAATTATCAATCACATAATTATCGTTTCCTTCCTCTTCTAAATCTGCGGATTTTATCCTTCTCTGATAATTAGCCGTAGGTTTATCACGTTTATTTGATTTATCATTTGATTCATTTTCCAGATTCGCTTCTCCCTTGGATTTTTCTTCTGCCTTTTTATTTCTGGACAATATTCGCGGAGATTGATTCTTACCCACGGATATTTTCTTCTCCGATGGATCATTCTTTCTTTTATTTGCAGTTTTGACCTCTTGCCTCTTCGATTCCGACCGTTTCGCTGTTTTGTTCTGGGTCGAGGTAATTAAACTGGTAACATCTTGTTCTAATTTTGTGTCTCTTCGGATACCCCTTCCGTCAAAATCATTTTTACTTTGCACGCCGCTATTATTATCGAAGTCATCAACTTTGTCGTAAGCGTAATCTTCGATTCCATCCGCATATTCGCCCTTCTCATCATCGCCTTGCGAAGAGTAATGATCTTCATTTAATTCTACGTCATCATCGTAACTTTCAGCAACATCGCGGATCGATCTTCCGTCGTCACCTTCGTTGTATTCTCCAGCTTCTCCGTATTCGTAAACGTCTTTTTCTTTCATCTTCATCATGTCCGATTCTATCCGTTTAATTTGATTGATGATTTTTTTTATCGATAAATTTCTATCGCCTGATGTTAATTTCTTATCAGACTTGGGGTAAGGTTTATCGGATTGTTGACGATGATGAAGACTCGGAAGAAATTCCGAAGGGTTTTTGTGCCCAACTTCATTTTGGTGACCAAAATCTACCGTACTATCAAAATCGTGACCGTTGGTGGTGGCAAAAATTTCTTGCACACCCTGCGCCGCATAATTTCTCGCGATTTCCGGTTCTTTGACTTTTTCAGGGGACTTATTTCTCACCTTCGAAATTACATCGTCATGTGCTTTTACCGGAAAGGATAGATCTCCATCAATCGTAGCAGGTGGCTGTGTCGATTGCAAACTAGTTTCTCCCATAGTAGCTTTGGTGGTCAGCGATTCGAAAATTAATAAAGGGTTTGTGGTTACCATCGTCGTCGAATTCGAGTAACCCGTCGCACTCGATGAGTCTGCAATTACCGAGGTGACAAATATTTCTTGTTGCGTCAAGATCGATAGATTTCTGACCCCGTCATTATCTTCGAATTTATTTTCTGCTGCAGACGTCATGGCAGTCGTAAAAATTGTTTCCACAGTCTTCGGAATTTCATTTGTTAAATTTGTCGCCTCAGCCACATTAGGAGATAAAATTACAGCTGGTTGGGTAATTTGATTACCTTGGAAAGGCATCGGGGATGCAGTTTCGGGTGACGATAAGAAATTGGTACTTGTAATTGGAAGTACGTCCGATTGATCGTGTCTTTCTTCCCTCGACGACTTTACCCGGGATGCGTGTTCCAGGTTGTTCTTTGTTCGATCGAAAAGTTCTTTTTCCAGCTCAACAGTTTCCTCCAATTCTCGGTCATTCGCGTAGAGATCTACATTGCGGTTTTTCGATGAGTCGTCCTCTTTTTCTGTCTCAATATTCACATTCTGCAAGAATTTTTCTATTCGCGCTTTCGGGTTTTCGTTGATTTTCAACTTTGTTAGAATTTTTCTGAAATTCTCTGAAGTCTCAGGAACGTTCTTAGGATCTTTATCGAGAACCGTCAGATTGGTTCTTTTTACTCTGGCAGAAATTGACGTGTCTTTTTTTGCTCGGTCGCCAATTTTCGGTTTGGTTTCTTCGTCGGGATTACTTTCTTTCACCTGTAAAGGAGATCTCTTGTGTTCACCGACCAGATCTTTATTTACAAGTTTGATCGTTGCGAGTAATTTTTGCAATTCACTCGTGAGCGGTTGAATAACAGTGGAAAACGATTTATCCTTGGGAATTTTCGGAGGAATATACCTCTGCATAGGATATTCGTAGCCATTAGCTGCGTTCCAGGCTCCAAGATTTTCATAGCCTTCCGAATTCTCTAGCCTCGAAGAGTTCAAACCCCTCGGAAATAATTCTGTTTCAATTGCGTCAGCATCTTCAGGAAAAGAAAGGTAATTTTTCTCGAGTTGAAAATTTCCAGCATCTCCTTCCGAACCAACGTTCTCAAGAGTCTCCTCTCCGAACTGATTTCCAATCAATGGATTATATGCGCCGTTCGAAACGTATCTGAAGTTCGCTTCCGGAACGACTCCGACGTTGTTCCAATTACTATAAATGCGATTCCCTCCTTCCCAAGGCCGATTGAAAGTAACTATTCGATTTCTTCCGTCATTTTCCTTCGATAAATCATTCGCTGTTTCTTCAGCATAAAAATCTCTACCTTGATAATTAAATGACCTTCCGAGCTCAGTAGGCCCCGCAGGAACATTTAAGGATGCGTTGCTACCGCCTCCATAAAATTGAGGCGATTCCTCGACTTTGTTTGGTGGTTGTTGGATCGAAATCTGCTGGTCTCCATCGATCGGTTTATAAGATAATTGACCATACCTCATGAAAGGTTTACCGATATCCTCGACCTTGTGGTGCATATGAGCCTTGAAGGAGAGCATGGCAGAGGTCTTATCGTCCTTTTCTTTGTCCTTAATTTTCCACCTCCATTGTCCAAGATCGTTTTTATTGTTGATCGACGTATCTTTACCTGATTCTCTATCGTCCCTCAGGGCGTAAAGATTCTGCGGTAATGGTACAAGCTGAAATCCTCGTTTAGCTTTAGTTTGCATTGGTCGTCTGAAGGGTTGGCTGTATTGAAATCTTAATCTGCCATTTTGATATCCATTATAATTGTACTGAGGAGGTGCACCGTATCCGTATATAACTGGGTTTGGAATAGGTCCGGGTAACTGGGGCTGAAGAAGTTGCTGAGGAAATGGCTGGATAGGACTAGGAGCTCCGTAAACAACTCCTTGCTGATTTCCAATCGAGTTTTGAGCCCTGAGAAACTGTGAATTTGAGTTATCGAACGCATTCTGCATCGGAATTCCAAAGTTTTGGCCCATATTGAGCGGACTTTGTGAAGAAGTTCCCGAAGTGGTACTCAAAACTTCAATTCCAGGCAAAGTAGCTGGCAGAGGTGCTGAGCTTGCGGAAGGTATAGGAGCTGCTGGAACCGGCGATTGTAATTCCTGCACTTTCGGTACCTCAGATATACCAAAATTGACTAAATAACTCTTCGTGTTGTTTACAGCGTCCTGAAGTGGTTTTGGTAAAACTGATTGCAGCGAATTATTATCCTGCGTTTCACTGGGATGGCCAGAATTTCCCAAGGTTATATTACTGACCGGTACGTTGCCCAACGTCTGCGCCTGATCTGGTATTGGTTGTTTGTCACATTGTGGCGGAAGAACGCACTGATTCATTTTCGGGATGGTTGGATCACCGATATCTTCCACATTACTTGGTACAGCAAAGGGTTGTCCATTTCGTAGATCGTAATTTAAAGGCTGGGCTGCCCCCTCAGGCAAATAATAACCCTGTCTAGGAACTGCTCCGAAATTCGACTGCAAATCTAAATCGGCTGAAGGATAATTTTTGTAACTTAAATCGTTGGCATCACCTTGAAGAGGATCGCTGTGCCCAAGAAAAGGCATACTCTCAATTTGCTGTTCATTTGCCACTTCGTTCACCGGATCTTGTCGTTGCTGTAAACTTTCTTCCAAAGCCAATTTTTTCTCTCGAAGATTTTTTTCCGACGCGTCGATCGATTGAGACACCGAAAGTGGAGAAGGTTCTTCAACTTGCCATACCGGATGTGCCGGTTCTTGCCGGGCGAAAATTTGTTGATCAGGATCCTCTTCATTTTCAGAAATAGATTTTGACTTCCGTCGATATTCAGAGTTTTCATTGATTTTTTCATGATCATTTGAAACATGAGCGTCATTGGATTTCAAGTCGGTTTTTCTTTCATGAACATTTCTCCTTCCTCTAAGTTTTTCCTCTTCCTCATGAGAAACCTTCTTTTTACCACTTTTCCTCTTTTTCCCACCACCTTTTTTTTTGCCTTTCATTTTCCGCTGGTGTTTATCTTTGTGTCGAGCTTTTCCATGCGTATTTCTGTCGTCTATTAAATGTGGAGCATTTTTACCCCCAATCCTCAGATCCGTTCTTTGCTCTCTTCCTTGAGGATGGTGAAAATTTGATCCTGCAGAGCCGGAAAACGGATAGTCTTTAACCGCAGAGCGTTTGCTCCTGTACCTATAAATGGGACTAAAAAAATCGGATTTCCCGGAATACTCACGTGGTCCCGAAGTATCCGGGAAATCCAGCTTCGAAGTACCGGGAACCTGTAGCTCTTCTTCAAGATTCGTTCCCCTCGAAGCTGCATCGATTTTTCCCAAAGGATATCGTCGAAAGGAATCATCATCCCCGGATCCTCTTGCAACGTACATTATAGTATAAAACACACTTGAAAAAAATATCAAGATGTTAATAACGCGGAAATCCTTCGAGTACGAAAAAGTTCGCCAAGGATGAACTGTCAAGTGTCAATGAAGTGAGATAAAAACAGTGAATTTTTCGTAATACCTCTTTAAGTTTATCGGGAAATTTGAAAAACTCACCCGTATATTACGTGATATCGCATTTGCCTGCGTAGCTGATGTCATTCGTCATAGTACAAATCGATGTTTACATGAAAAATCTTCCTGTTTTAAAATAAAGTTTCGCTTAAAAAAAAAGAAAAAGAAAAGAGAAGAAAATATTCAGCGCGCACCAAGTTGTTGTTTTCGGTGACAGGACGAAAGGCGGGTAACGCCGTACTCCGCGAATATAATCATTAAAACTAAATATATATTCTAAGATCGTTTATTTCGGCTCAATTAATCACTTGATTCCGACTGATAATAGGAAGTATAAATATTCTACGAAATGCTTGATAAAATGTGGCCGCTTTGTCACGAAGTAACAAACTCGTGTTACTTCGACTGTTTAATTTATGCGTATTTTATTTTTAGTTTTTTCTGACGTACTTGACAATTTTCGATACGATTATACGAAAAAGTAGACGCGATTCGCTCCTCACTTCCCGTTCTAACGGTGTTCCATAAAAAAAACGGCGCGGCTCGTCAAAAAATTTATTTATGTGCTTTACATCGACGAAATAATTTTCATCTGAACTTATTACAGTTTTCTTTCATCGTAACAATCACGAGCAGCCATAGGAATAATGGGGAAAAGTTTTTCTTTCTTATTTCCGCGCAACAGTCGCCGATCCTGGTCATCCGGACACTGCGAACAGCAATTAAGAATCAAGAGTAGTTCGGCGCTACTTCAAAGAGAAGAAGAAACAACCCTATGAAGGAACCCCAAAAAAATACAAGAGGGGAAAAAAAAGATTGGGAAGCCATTTAACTAGCTTTTATCCTTTTCCACCGAACAACGCGACTTTTTTTAGATAGATTTTCAGCGCCGATGGAGCCTCATCCTCTTCAACGATATTTTCATCAACCGTCGTTCTCGTACCTCGAATCGATACTCCTTTATCATTTTGCAAAGATTTTTGTATGATTTTATTTCCTGAAAGTTTTGGGATAGCTACGGCCTTTATTCTGAGACTGAAAGTAGCTTCT
This sequence comes from Athalia cordata, assembly GCA_963932425.1. Taxonomy (NCBI): domain Eukaryota; kingdom Metazoa; phylum Arthropoda; class Insecta; order Hymenoptera; family Athaliidae; genus Athalia; species Athalia cordata. The sequence continues at coordinate 9,411,207 of OZ010627.1, forward strand.
CGATGGCCGCCCAATGCTCGTAGTTTTGTTTTAGAAAAACCAGAACGATGTCTTCCATGCAGAGTACCTGAGGTCCTTCGACCTTCGTGTCCTTTCTGCGAAATTCTATCGCTGAGAGGAGGATGTTGAAGAGCTAAGGAACTCGGTGCGACTTCCGGTGAACGATAAGGTGGCGTTAACGTTGTAATTAAATCTGTAGAATTTTTTGGTTTATCCATATGAAGAGAGTGCTTGATAAAGTCCTGGATCTCTTTGAAAAATCCGCCTTTTTTTTTATTCTTAGATGTCGTCGCCGCAGCTGCAGTCGTCGTCGTTGTCACAGTCGTCGTCGTTGTTGAAATTGTCGTCGTCTCGACACCACTTCCCGTAGACTGAAGTTTAAGTGGAAGCTGCGGTTGCTGTGGTGGCTGCTGCTGCATTTGACCTTGGCTCCAATCCGGGGCCAAAATCACAGGTACATCTGGTGGAAGTCGCCATTGTCCAGCTACGACTTCTGCCGAGCCCTGAAAATTCGGGCAGGAACCGTTCGAAGCTGGTCGTACAAAATCAAACCGCAATCTCGCGCTGTCCCCTACGTGTTCCGGTGGACCAGCCCGAAAATATGATTTAGAAATGTCTTCGGAAGTCTTTTGGTCGCTCACAGCATCCTCCGGATTATAAACAGCTGGGAACGAACTATCAGCTTGTCTTTTCGTTCCTGAAATCGAATGACCATCTCCAGCTTTTTCTGTTTTTCCAATCGATTTTTCCTCATCGAAAAAACTAGCGTAATATCCTTCGGGATGAACTTCTTTCTTGATTTTAAAATGATGTCTGCCGTTCAGTCGGTTAGAAACTTGATTTATTGGGACAGAATTCAAAGCATCTTCTTCAGATTTTTCCGAATGAATATCATTCGTTGCAGCAGACGACCCATTAAAACAGCGAATAATTATGATAGAAAAAATGAGACAGTAAAAATGGATAAGCATGTCGTCGTCATACTTCGCACATATTTTTTTCAAGCAAGCAATACCACGTTTTCTCGGTGAAAATAATATCTCCGTTAACACGTATCGATTCTTGCTTTCACGGAATAAACGTCAATGTCACAAATAGAAAACCGAAAAATCCATAAAAATTCCAACGTAACAAACTTCAGGTCAGATCGAAAGAAATAAAGCGGTGAAAAATATTTCCGATCCGATAATTCGATTCATCTGCAGATAATTCCGTGAATTAGAATTGTTTTTTTTTTCCAACGATCCGAACGACGAGTTGCATTCTTCCAACTTGACCAAAGCATCAGATGGCCACGTATGAGATGTGAAAGCATACAACGTCTAGTGAGCCTCGTAAAAAGCTTTGAACAATCGTTTACCAAAGTAGTAAAAAACGATCTCTATTTGATTGACGATAAAAAATACTGCTAAAGGCACCGGTTTTTCGAAATTTATATTCAGCTAGTTTGATCAGAAAACTTTAAGAAAAAGAAAGAAATTTCTCATCAACTCGCAGCAATTTTCTTTCCTCTGTAAATATCCGCAGATCACCCTATGAGTTTCGTTCGAGTAACTCGATACACGTGCACTCATTTGTGGCGGCAGCAAAAAACGATTAATTATCAGCGGTTTTATTTTTCCTGTCGGTAAAAAAAATAATCGGCAAGCTTTTCTCGATTAAAAAAAAAAAAAAGAAAAAAAAAAAACCACGATAGGTAGGAAACTGTTGAGAAAAAAGAAAATTGATCGGAAAGATTTATTTGACTATAAAAAGATAAAATAATTATTGAAAAATAATATAACTATGTGTGAAGTAGTTGATCCCAGGTCAAAGGGAATCATAGGTAATCTAATCTTGATGTTAAAACAAGACTTTACAAACATGTCAATCCGTTAACTGATAACGTTAATTAAAACAAAATTTTATTATGCGATTATACCCGATGAGATTACCCCTGTAAATATGTGACAGATGATACATTACCGAAAAAAAGGATTTTACTTTTTTTCCTCCCGATCTTCACGTACCTTCGAAAAAATCTGCACCATCACCTGATGGGTGTCGATTAATTAAATTTCTAATTCAAAATTATACGTGAATAATTGAATTGAATTTTTTTTTTAATTTTTTTTTTTCTTATTTCAGTTTGTCCACACGTTATAGAAGCACGGTGATTTGTGAGCTCCGTTTGATCCCACGGGAGAAAATGACACCGGTGAGGTAATTAAGTTGCCTGTCGCGCGTAGAATCCTGTCAGGATAAAGCTTTCTTTAGCTTATTCAAGTTAGAGACCTTTGTTATTCAAAGAGAGTCACGCAATAAATGCTATCCGAGAAAACGCTCTATCTCTCAATTTGTCCTGATCCTTTTTGAGCCGCGCCTTCAACCATTTCAGGGACACAATAATATAATTAAATTGTTCAACAGCTTTATCACCACCGAGTTTTTATACATTATTTGAGAATACCCACCTTGAATTTCCGTCCAGAACGCAAATAATCTCCCCTTTTTCCTTCGAATCCCTGAGAGCTTCGAACTCTCGGAAAATCATTTTCATATTTCCAGCTTTTTCACTCACGCGATTCATAGTACAATCGAATTCCTACCATTCCAGTGGATGATTTGTGAATAAAAGGAAGGAAAAAAAAATGGCATCGTACTCAAATTTTGTCTATTGAAATGAATAATTTAATTAAACAAACTGTAAGTTATTCAAACAAACACTCGAATTATTGTACAGCATTTGTCGAGGGCGGCAATTTGGGGCATGCGCTGATTGGGGCAAAAGACGGGCGGGAGAATATGGGATATAAAAGGAACTTGGTGACTCGATTCTCGTTCTAATTTCTAAAAGCTTGAACTCAGCGAATGGGAAGTATAATCTGACGATTTGATAACGATACACATAGTAACTGAAAATCGGGTGTTGAAATCATGACGCAAATAGCGGTGAAAATTTCGATCCAGTGAAAAAAAAAAAAAATCAAAAGAAAATCGAATTTAATCGCTATTTTAAAAATTCGCCAGCAGGAAATAGAGAAACAGAAAATAAAAAGAACATGATACTCTTCGCGTTTCTTGCGGCTTTCGTTCGTATCCTTCTTGCCGCAGAATTTGAAAAGGACACGGATAATCTTATCGGTGGATCAAACGCGATCAGTAAGTTATTTATTCAATAATATTTGTGTCGTGTAAGAATATTCCGCGAATGCATATTTAACTAGATTGAGAAAAAGTCAGAGTTGAGCTACTAGAAATAAGTCTGCTATGACGTTTGCTTTTGTTTACCGGCAATTTGAATCGCTTCCAAACCATTTAAGAAAATGAAGATAAAAAAAAAAAGAAAAAATCTTTATATCCGACAAGTGACCTAGCGCTCTTGACGCGGTGCAATTATCACATTATATGGATGCGTATAATGTCACTGTACAAAAGTTCATGTGTAAAGCAAGAAGAAAAAAAAAATGTTTAAATTCTAGAGGGATGATTGAGATTGTTGAAATTTCAGAAAATTACCCGCAGGACGAGATAGCAGGAAATTTGTTGAAACAAATGAACGACGAATTGCTAGTTTTGAACAGAGCAAGTGCAGCTTTGGAATGGCAAGGTGCGACGTTTCCATCTCCACAAGTTTCGAGTTGGAACGGAAAAATGTCACGATTCAAAACTACCTGGCGCAATGCCTGGTGTACCAGATTGGAGAAGAAACTAGGTTCTAAGAGCCTTGGATTTTCTGGGATGAGAATGATACGACTACTTTGCAGGGGGCCAAAGTACACCCCGTATCAGGCCAGGTAAAAAGTTTTTTTTCGGTTCTCACCTGGAGCAAAAGTTTTTGAGTAATATCTTGGTTCGATTTGCTTTGCTTTTTAGAAGTTTAACAAGCGTTTTTGAAAAACTTTCATCGAGCTATGCAAACTCCAGAGTTTGTAGAACGGAGGAGAATTTCATTCAAAAATGTTATCACGGAGAACCCGATTTGGAAAGATTATTTATGAATTCGAGGTAGATATGATCGAAATTTCGTATAAATTTTCAAATACGCAACAATTATTAGACATTTTTTTTCTTCAAAGAAACGAGAGCGAACTTCGTTGGGCTTGGATCTCATGGCGAAACGAAATGAGCAAAGTAAAAGGTTTTTTCGCAGCATCTGTAACTCTGCAAAATCTAGGAGCTCGAAATAACGGTAAAATTTTAAACAAATTTTCTTTTCCGATCGATTTCTCGTGTATTTTGGCTCAATAATCGTCGTCAATAGGGTACCGGGATATCGGTGAATGTTGGCGCGAGGAATTAGAAATTCCTAATCTAGAAAATTTGATAGACAATTTATACGGTCGGATTGAACCTCTTTATGAACTTCTTCATGCCGTCGTCAGATTCAGATTGGCTAAAAAATATCCGGATATTGTCGACCCCGAAGGACCCATACCGGCACATCTCCTCGGTGAATTAATAAATTACAGCTGTGTAAAATAAGGAATATATAGTAAATTAAATTGACGTCATTTAATTTTAGGAAACATGTGGGCTCAAAATTGGGAACCACTTATGGAAATTATTCTGCCGAAGTTAAACGAGGGTACGGAAAATGTGACGAAAGCATTGAGAAAAAAAAACTTTACCGTTCTCGACATGGTAAAAAGAGCGGAGGACTTTTACGTATCCATGGGGTTCCCATCCCTGACTCCAGAATTTTGGAAAAATTCAATTTTCGAAAAAGGAAATAATTCAAAACTTGCATGCCATGGAACTGCGGCTAATATGTATCGAGATGGTGATTACAGGTAGCTTAATTCAATCGATTAAAAATCACTATAGTTTTTTCTTTTGAACTCAATGAAAATAACATGTGTGAAATGCATTTTATATTGAAAAAAAAAAAAATTCTAATTCTTGGCAGAATTCTAATGTGCGCTGAGGTGAGCGCCGAAGATTTTTACGTCGTACATCACGAACTCGGACACATTCAATATTACATGGCGTACAAAGACCAGCCAGCAATATTTATGGTGAAATTTTCTGGATCAGATATTTTCAATTAATTTTTCCCTTAGAATTCTCATTGGAAAAAATATTATTAGGACGGTGCGAATTCTGCTTTCCATGAAGCTGTCGGAGACGCTATAATGTACGGTGTAACGACACCACAGCATATGCAAAGATTGGGACTTATTTCAGACTCGCCCCCAGAAAACGGTAGCAAATAATTTATCAAATTCAATAGTATAGTAATTTATGAGTTTAATCCTGAATTATAAATTTCAGATCTAACGTTTCTCCTGAGACAAGCCCTTGCGAAAATTCCGCAACTCCCTCACGCTCTTTTAGTGGATAAATGGCGGTGGAATGTTTTCAATGGAAATATAAAACCCTCGGATTATAACGAGGCGTGGTGGGCAATCGCTAAACGTTACCAGGGAATAAAACCTCCAACGCCTCGTCCCGACAATTTTTTCGATCCAGCAGCGAAGTATCACGTCACAGATAACACCCCGTACATTAGGTATGTTCACGTATATCAAGAAAAAAAAATACATTGTTTTTTAATTACCTACTCAAAATTCTTTTCAGGTATTTCCTCGGCTATATCTTGCAGGTGCAACTTTTTAAAGGAATGTGTGAAGCGGCTGTGACTGGAAAAGTTGGCGATCCAAACTTCGAAATTCCGCTTCACAGATGCGATATTTATGGCTCGAAAGCTGCCGGAAAAAAGTTAAAGTAAGTGGATGTCAATGACGGTTAAAATGTATAGATTTTTATTAGACAATCTTCTTTTTGTTTTTAATTTAAAAATAAATAAAACACTGGTAGAAAAAAGATCAGTGAAATTTTTGCCCCGTATTATCGTGGTTTAATAAATACGTTTTTCATAGTATTTTGGCTCAAATGCATCGTATCACAAATTACTTACAATTAGGTGGATGAAACGCACATTCGTGAACCTGAAAATTAATCGAACTATTTTTGTACAATTTGTAATATTTTTTTTACAGACAGCTCATGGAACTTGGAAGTAGTGTCAATTGGAAATACGCGCTGTATATGGCGACTGGTGTAATGGACTACGAAGTTGAACCTCTACTTCAATATTACAAGCCCATTTACAGGTGGCTTGAACTACAAGTAAAATATTACAACATTCCTGTCGGCTGGAATAAGAAAATTGATAAAATTATGTAATGTATATTTTTCCAAAAAACATATCGACGTTCGATGCCATTTTTTAGTCAACAGAATCGAGCGCTATGTTCCGCAAAATGTAAACTGCGAAAATAAAATATTATCAACAACGACGTTGAAATTGGTCGTGTATTATTTACAAACTATTGTAGCCACTTCTACTTATGTAGCAATGAGAAGTGAATCGGTGTTGTTTTTATTTCCATCTTTTAAAAAACCTATAGATATGTTATTTGTAAATTTGCGTCAAATGATACCTATTAATTTTACTAAAAAATAAATTGGGAGAATTGGAGTTTCGCGTGGGTAGGTATTCCCTACATCAGATTTGCATGAATAACACGCCTAGAGGAGTCAGTTCAAATTGCTATAATACTTGATTGGCATTTTCGTGCGAGTGCAGAGATTTGTTATCAAGGAATTACATATTTTGTAAAATATTTTTTATCGATCCTAATCCTTTGTTCGTGAACACGTCAAATTCTTCACGGCTTAATATAGCTCCCCTAACATCATCCAGTAATATTGTATCTGGACATCTGAAAATGAAATTTTTCGGTGATAATTTTACATGGCAATAGGGCAGAAGAAAATTGATTATGAAAGACGGGACGCTGAAGTACTCACTTATTGCTACTCCTTTCCCAGGCTTTTGCAAGGGATCGTCTCATGAGATCGTCGATAAGGCACTGCATCGCCTTCAAGAATATAAATATTATTTTATTAGTAGAATCACATGGTAATCAAATAAGATACCACGCCAAGAGAACAGCAGAGAATATAATTACCTCAACGATGACTCGTTGGACGGCAGAATGTTTAACTCCTGGAACAATCTCTTCTTTTTGGAACTTGATACCGATATCTCTGGCAGTGTCATTGACGAAGGCACAAGGTAGTTGCAAGGGAGAGTCTACTTCTAACGTAACACAATTTTGCGTGGGATCCATGTCTTCGGATTTTACTGCAATCGTAAAATATGCTGTATTTTATTTTCGGCACTAAAATACTCCGATGACAAGATTCAATTGCAAACTCACCTTCGGACTTCACTTTTGTATCTGAAACGTGAACAACGTCTATTTCGATGTCACTTTCTTCATTGGGATTATCTGGATCCTTGATGTCTTGTAGCCATTCGGCAAATTGCGGAAATTCGGTGCAAGTTGATGGTATCCCAGTGCTGCAGTTGGATAAAGTTGTACACGATTTGCTAGAAGCTTCTATTGATAGTGAGGTCTGAACTGGTGTATAGCCATGGTGTCTAGCCCAAAGTAATATCTCTTTCGTGCTCCATAGTTCCTCATTTTCAAAACCTTTTTTTCGAATCAGAGATCTCACCATCTTTGCTCTGTACCACTGAAAATTAGAATAGATGAATTTTCATACTAAATTTCTACTGCCGAATGAGAATATGATCAAAATTTATACCTCATGTGCTCTTTGCTTTCCCACAGGAAAGTTAAAAAATTCTTCTTGAGTGCAGCAAGCATATGGATGCATCTGCCTGTAGTCTGAATCTCTTGCTTCCTGTGTCACAAGTGGCATTCTTTTCATGATATATCTCAGAGTACCAAAGATGTCGTTCATTTCGATAGTTTCGATTGATCTGCAGAGAGAATAGAATTTATTGACAGACGATAATATTTACTGAACTAAGGAATTCAACTAATGTTGAATTTACACACCTGAGAGTCTCTTCGTAGGTGTCCTGCTTACTAAGAATTTTTTGTTTGTCTTTTCCAAGGGTGACACTGACTTTTTGCGGTTTACAGTCTTCAGGATTATCGATTTTTATATTTTTGGGTAATCTCTTAAGTTTCATTTGTCCAATAGGGTTTTGTACTGTGATGTGACGGTTGTCTTCTTGCACATTATGTAACGGTGTTACGATTTGCAGGGCAGGTATGTTGGAGTTGGCATTTAGTAATAAGCTATTGGATGGATTTATCTTCAATATAGTCGGTGGTTTATTGTGTTTAGATACGTCCACTTTGGTCAAATTATTATCAACTACAGATTTTTTCAATATGCTAACGCTTGGTTTGAGTAAAGATATTCCTTCATTTGGTCTCATAGTTGTGGTCAGTACAGATATTTTGTTTTTATTCACTGAGACTCCATCTGTCTTTGTATCAGGCGTTTGTTTGGAATTAAGTACAGAGGTGAGTGATGAGCTATTTGCAGCATTCACTGATATTAATTTATTATTTTTCAGAACTAAAATCTGCCTTCTCTTGTTGAGCTCAAAAGGTTGTGGTATTGTTATTCTTAATGGCTCTGATTTGGAAGGTATTGATCGCAAACTGGAAGCTAATTTTTGCATCTCCAATTGCTGAGAATTGCTTTTTAATAATGATTGACTTTTCACTTCGATCTTTGTGTTGTTTTCCAATATGCTCTCATTCTTAGATGAGTTTATTTGATCAGTCTGTAATTCCAAAGCCACAGTGCCTTTATCCAATGTACTTCTATCCCTTGTGATCGGAGCATTTGTTTGTGCTCTGTTTTGTCCATTTAATAACTCAGCCATTTCTTTGAATCTGATATCGGTATTTTTCAGTATGGATACCTTACCTGGCTGTAGTTTTTTGGCCAGAATATTTTTCACCACATCAGAGTTTGCTTTTTTGGTGAGTTCAACTTTGTTATTAGGAAATTTAGCAGTATCTGCCATCAAAAAGAATTTGTCGTTACGTTTAATGAGCTTTATTGGCAATGTATTCACGTCCCCATTGTACAGCGAATTTCTTGAACGGTGTTGTAGCACATCTGAGCCTTGTATGATATCCACATTTGATGTGAGGATTTTCAAAGGTTTAGAATCTCTTTCACTGATATTTTTGCCACTGCTTGCAGGCTCTACACAATCATTTCTCAGCAACTGCCCATTGCTGATCGATTTCTCTGGAACATTTGGTTCACTTTTATCCCCTATGGCTTGCTGAGATTCTACAAAGGAAACATTGTTATGCAGTGTCTCTGACAGGCTATATTTGTCCTCTATATCTGTAGGAGTTTCTATAATTTTTGGAGAAGTATCTTCAGTAACTTGACTCAATACAGCATTATTAATTGGATGATTATCATGGTTTGCAGATTTGATACCAGTGTCTTCTTCTTTAAGAGAAAATGCAGAATGTTTGATAGTGATATTATTCTCCATTGAATGTACAATCTCTGTGTGTTCTGTCCTGCACAAACTGCTAACATAATTATGCTCCATGTTTATACAATTTTCAGTAGCAAGGTTCAAATTGGTCTCAGTAAAATCGTCTTCCGAATCATCATCAGAGGGTTCTACTTTAATGGAGCTTTCTGGAACGTTCGATGAATCAACTATTGCATCTGCACTTTGATTTTCTACTTTAATAATTGATGAGTCAACTTTATTCTTTTCTGTTGCCGCTTCCTCGTCAACACCAGAAATGCTCCCACTCTCAATTCCATCTTCAGAATTCTCTTTCGAGTCATCAGAAGTAGTCGTGTGGATCCAGATATCCACGACTGTCTCAGAGCCCAAGGTTTGCAAGCCTGTGTAGGTGCGGTCTAGCTTCAGATGGTGAATTATATCCATTGGTTTATTTAAAAGGTTTTTGAAATGCAGTTGCACTCTAACGGGAAATTCGCCCCACCCTCTCCGGGATAGATGAAATGGTGCAGAAGCAACTTGAACTACGTCATTAGGCTGATAACTAGGGTGTAGGAAGAACCGGATTGTGCTAACAAAATCTGTTATATCAGGAGCATCTTTGCTACCTCGGACATATATCATCCACTTATGGCTGGCACCATCTTCCCTCCAGTCTGGGGGAATCCATTTAGAAATATTTCCAACAACTATCCGCTTCCTCACTTTATGACGGACCCCACGTGAAGGACCGGTATTCGGAGTTGCATTATTCTTCGGAGGAATATACCTTGGGACTTTTGTAGCCAGATCACGGTCATCTTCATTATTGCTGTAGTGATTTGCTGAGATTTTTTCCTCAGATTTTATCACCTGTTCTTCTTTGGGAAATTGCCCCAAACGTTTTTCAATTTCAGAAAGTTCAGAACACTCTTCTACTTCATTTTCATCTTCCGATTGAATAATACCTTCGAAGTTTCTAGATGTTGAAGGCCCAGGGTCTCCTAGACCAATCGTTCTGTGGCGTTTCGGTGCTTTTCCAATTAAACGTTTTACTGCAGGGTGGATTTGGGTTTGTCTTGGATCTACAGTCTGTGTTGCAAGGCATTCTTTACGATTATAAAAGTCTGTTATTACTACATAACGAAGAAGGTGCAAGGTCTTCAGTGCTTTATGTAGTCGACTCTGTATTTCCAGAACTTCCTTTTCTTTGTCGTCGATTTCCTTGCCAAATTCTTTTTCAACTATTGCTCTTATTTTGTTTGCCGTATTTTTTCGAGCTGTTTCCTCATAGATCTTCTGTTGCTTGGCATTTGTTGGTCCTGATGGTGCGTAATCAGGATCCTGGTCGTCTGAAGGTCTTTTTGGAGCACTCATTTAACTGTGTGCAAAAATCTGAAGAATTCGATGTTTTCAATAAATATCGATAATATTCTTCAAACGTTATATATTAAGGGGTACTGCTCGTCAAAGAGTGTGCTTTCTGCTGCTGGTAAGTTTCATTATCAATTTTGCGAGGTTAAGTTACAACCCGCTATCCGAGGACCAGAAGAATTATTAAAATCAGCAAAAGCACCGAGAGATAGAACTAGAACTAAGATTCACTTATCGGTTTAAACTTGAAGGTGTTTGTATAATTTTCATTAATTTGATAGAATAATTGAAAGAGGCAGATTAATTGACAGTAGGACGCTATCGCGAACATTGCCTAAAGTTTATTGTCGATTTTCCAACAGTGGATCACTTACGTTTTATTAATGAACAATACTTATGACACATTCATTTAATTGTTGTCATTAAAAATCACTCTGTGTGCTTCTATTTGTCAAAAATTGTCAAAAATCGTACCCAACCACCCATGCTACATACTCACGCACGCACTATTTAACGGCGACGGTCATGAATCTCTTGCACACGCGTGACGCCACTGGTCTCTACACATTGTAGAAAAAGTGGGGATTTGTTGGACGGCGGCAGGTTGTGACGTCAGCGGGTGAATTCAAACCACTGATCTATATAGATCAGTGATTCAAACTGGTTGAGGAAGGAATGAAGCCTGTTCGTGAAGAATTTTATTAAATTCATTCATAAATAAGCTATGTACAGAAATGTTAGAATAAAAGATACGCACATATTATAGTTACAAGTAATTCGATTTAGTATTATTGATAATGTAATTCTGCGCACGTGAAGACGCTAAAATTGAATTATTGCTTCGTCATTATGCACGACTTCGTTGTCTCGTATTCGCTTGATAGTTGATAATCGACCAGGTTTACAGGCTGAGCCGTGAATCGAAGAGTGATCAACAATTGTACTTTGTAGACCATAAGCACAGTCGGGTTACTTCATCCTCAACCACTATTACGCTTCTTACCAAGGTAATCGATGGGACGATGTTATTCTGCCAGTAAAATAGGTTGTTGCTAATATATTGAGGGAATAAACTTCGTGCATTTATTGTAATAGTTTTTTTTTATTCTCAAGGTAGAATCGAGTTTGTTAAATGTTTAAATAACGAGCGATTTTATGGGGTTTTGTCTAGATGAATAATAAGATTACTAAAGCAGAAAGAATGTGATGACTTGTTTTATTATTATGTTTTTCAACTAAAGGAACACAAGTCAACATTGGACCATCTATCTGATAATTATGTAAAGTGTATAATAACGATGAAAAATGCAAGACACTAAGTACATGCTATATAAAAATACATTTCGACGGTATCCAATTTTTAATTATCTTGCATTATTACGTTCCGATAAATCAACTCGATACAATAGATTTGCGCATACCTGAGACACTGTTACTAATATACACTCAGGAATGCAGTGATCTTAAAGTCACTCGCATTTAGCAACAAAACAGTACGGATGCAAAACTTATGATTGCACAACCCATTCCCAATAACAACCATTGTCCGTTCAATTTCAATTCCAAATCATTAAATGAGAGCTGCATTTCTATGCATTAAACTAGGCTAGTAAGATTAATCCAAGTCAGCCATGTTCGGATTTCATTATGCAAAGATTACAGATATATTTCATTCAGCTATCGAGAAATCATGTGAAAGAAAAGAGAAAAAACTGAACGTAAGTTATCCAGTTTTTGTGATAGGAATCAAACTTTTTGTAGAACCAAAAATCATGAATATTTCACACACCTCTACCAACGATAGTTTTTACTTGATAATATCAATCATTTTGTCCTACTGATTGACAGTACCTGCGTATTTCACTTCATCAAAAGCTTTCCTCGCCTTTTTGAGTTCTTCGTTCATCGTTAGTAAGTCCTTTACTCTTGCGTACTTTCTCGAGTCTTTCCTTACTGAAAATCAAGTAATAAACCAGAGTCAAGGCTTTGACAATGGGCAACATCACGCTCCAGGGTTACAGGGGTTTAGAACTGCTTCGGAGTCCTATCTACACTCCGCGTACTCCTCAATTTAAACATCATTGTACTTACCGAGGAAAACAATGTCCTCTACTTGTACCCTTCCAGTGCGGCCAATTTCCATGGCCCTGTGTGTCATTTCAGTGATGAATTCAATAACTAGATCTTCAAGAAAGTCAACGCTCTCCGTGTATGGATTTTGATCATCTCCGAAGCCGTACATCATACATCGTAGCTCCTTTGAGAAGAGCCGCTTTCTCCCACCTGGCAGAGTCCCACCGATTGGAATTTCCGCCTCTTCGTCTTCAAACTGATTATTGAGTTAAAATTATGCTTAATTTATGTTGGAGACTCCGATTATTCAGTTCAAGGTTATGAGTCAGTACAAAGTGAAGAATTTTTCGAATGTTTTTAATTAATTATCGAATGCTTTGAGCTCGTGAGTTTTACCTGCTCATAGTTTTCCTCTGCTGCCATTTCTGAGATTCTAACTTTTTAATTCTTTCAATAACAACATACACTTCAATCTGTCAAATTAAATGTATGGAGAGATGTTCGAGGACCGTATTGTTGCGTTTATCGTTTTATACTTCGTAAGGACGCCGCAAGAGTGGGTAAGGAGCCAGAATTTGATTTTTTATATCGCGACCTTAGCTGACCGCTGCTGCCATCGCGAGCAAAGTGTTTCCCCCACGAAGCAGATACGCAGAAAATGATCCGCGGGAATTGACGAGATAATGGCAAATGAAAATAAACAGCAAAAGAAAAAAAAATATGAATTAAATCCGCAAATGTAATGGTTTAGGTTCACAAATCATAAGCCATGACTAATTAAATCATTCCTATACTGCTGAAAATATAATCTTATTGATAAAGTTAGCACTTTAAACCTTCTATACTATAATATGAAAAAGTATCTATACTCTTCATACACATTTAATTATATGAGTAAATTTCCTATAATATCAGTCATTTTTCAGAGTTATTAACGCGTATCTATCGCAAAGTGGATCGGCCGCGCGCGAATATTACATCCATAATGTGCAAATAACAAAGTTATTTACGCTACACTTGCTTGCTATCAATTGTTTAAAGCTTATTTTTAGAATTTCATTGAGATTTCTCTCATTTATATGATTTTTCGAATGAATAAACAAATAAATAAATAAGCGCGATGAATCTCTGATTATGTGAGAACAGAAGAGTAAGAACCGTAATCTTGAAATTTTGGAGCACCAAAAAAAAAATGAAAAAAAGGGAAAATGGAATGAAATAAATAGAATCATCAAACGCTAAATTATATTTCAGCAATCACGTATGGTAATATATCTACAAAATAAGGTTTGGCGGTTTGCGTTGTAACATCTGATAAGAAAAATGATGTACTATGCGTGTAGATTTTTAGTTCTTCTCAGATGCACTATCTTGACTTGATTAATAATACGAGGATTTGATATCGCTTACGAGGTGAACTTCAGTATCGAGTTTTGGCAGGCACATACCGCGGCTTGTCGATCCAGGGTTCGCGATTTCTCTTACCGGACGTATCTAATGTGAGGCTAATTTTCCCAGAGTAAATTAAATAACGTCTTAATCTTTTATCCCATCGAAGCTCGTTTCTAAACTTGATATACTCGAGTTGGAACACATGAATGTTTCCAGCTTATTATCAGAATTGTCGCGGGTCAGTCGCGAAGAGACGCTACGCGGACGATGACCATGAGAATTAAGAAGGCGAAGGCGCAAGCCGACTTCGCCAATTTGTCCGATCACGCCGAAAATATTACTGAATCAAATAATACCGATAAAAATGAGAAACAAAACAATCAAAAGTACTTTGATCCGATGGCCCCAAGATGGATGGAAAAGTACAGTGATCAAATGGATAGAATTTGGAGGCGTATTCCAAATTTTATGAGATCAGCTATCGTTACCTGTGCTATATTTCTTCTAGGGGCGACTATGCGGGGTGAGTTTAATTATAATCCCTGGATTTCTATATTTTCCGATTTCAACAGTAAAAATGTTATTTTTGAGAAAACAAAAAAACAGAAGAAAGACTGAAGTATGTATGTATGAATTAGGAGAAAGAAAAATGTGCGGACTTCAGAATCTTTATTTTATTTTCTACAACTTTGACAATTGCATACGAAAAAATACTATTTGTCATTTGTATATGTTACAAAATATAAAATCGGCCGTTTCAGGCATCAAAAATATTTGGACAAGCAAAATAGTAAATTTTTAATTACGTACACCCATTCTGCGACATTGCACAGCTTTTGAATTTTTGATGAAATAATGAAGTTTAGCTTGAATAAAAGGCGTGGTGATCCGTTTAAAATATACATGACGTTGTTATATCAATAAAATATTTTATCAGCTTCGTTTACGCGTTTATTTACTTATTTATTTGGTAACGTTATATTTTTTATCTTTTTTTTTGTTTGTCGGACCGAATCATTTGCATTTATCTTTTTTGTTTTCATATATCTATGGGTACATATGTACTACGTATGTAGTGAGTTTCGAGTTTTACCGGAATCTCTTTTTTTTTTATTATCCTGCAAATCACATATTATTTTCAACGAGTACGTGGTATACACTGCAGTGTTTTAAATATTATTGATTCGAGCATGAAATATGCAAAGTTATATTAATTGTTATTTTCTTTTTTTTCATTTTGTTACTATCCAGTTTGAATATATCAGTCTAATAAAAAAGTTATGCTTTTATAGACTTATAGTTTTAGTGTCTATACATAGAATTTTTTTTTGTAACGATTTTTTATTTTTTTTTTTATCTTTTACGTTCTTTTTCGTTTTGTTTTTTATGATACCATCAGAAAATAATAATAATTTCATCAAAATTTTAAACTGACGTACATAAAAACCCATGTGCATGTACGCAATATAGGTATAGGCTCAAAAAATGAAAAGCTTAAACTCCAAAAAAACAAAAAATTGAATACCGTAATGGTGAGAGTATTATCGACGAGCAGACTAGAGTTTTACGTTGGAAATTTTAACAATAAAATGAAGTACGATCGTTCGTATAGAAATATAATAATAAAATTGTCGAGTGAATTCTGCACGCAGCAAAAAGGAATAAAAAAATAGATAAATAAATAAAAAATATGGCGAAGGTTTTTGTCAAACTTTGGCAAAATCATACGAAAAATTGGTTCGTTCGTATATTTTTTTTCTATTGTTCTGAATGTATTTTTCCATTTTCTCCCCTCTCAATCGAACTAATCACATATAGATAAATGACAAATGAATGTTGTTACGGTTGGAAAAGTTATTGGCAAATAATTAAGACATTTTTTTTCCATGGAATTAAATTTTCAACGGTAGAATAAAAATTGCCTCATGAATGAAATTTATTTCTGTATGTATTACGATCGTTATCACCGAATCGCAACCCGGGACTTTAAAATACTATATAAAAAAGGCGAAACTTTCACTTCTGTCAACTTTACACCCTCACATATAATATAACATGTGTATAATACAAGTACATGGATATATGGAGAAAAAGAATATACCCACTTTCCAAAGTTTTTCACCAATTCTTTCTCCCGAAAGTTTTTCTTTTACTCTCTTCAAATGTTTTTTTTTTTGTTTCTGTTCTCGTCAGAAATCACCTACGGGATCAACGCAAGTCCCCGTATCGTTGTTTCCTTGTAATATACTTTGAGATATGTAGTTTTGAATCGATCAAGTCGTGAGATTCTATATACGATTGTATATGAAAAGAAAAAGAGATGTAAATATGAAATAAATCATCCCGGTGATATCCGTAATATAGACGAATCGATGTTTTGTCCGTCATGAATTATCTTCCCGATTTCAGGTAATTCAAATCTGTATCATTACGTATGTATGGCGGAGTGTATTTTTCTATTTTCTCTCAACGTATGTCCGTGCGTGTTATATGGCTGTATTATATATCATGGCGCCGAAACTGCGAGGACGACGTTTGAATTTTCCATTTGAACGAGCTCTTTCAGAATCCTTGTGTGAAAACTCCTGTGCTAGGATTAAGAGACGCCTTCCATATTTTTACTTCTGGCTGCTGCTTCTGCTGCTTTTGCGGTTGCACAGTTGCAAGAAAGATGGTTTTAAAACAAACTTTACTCCAACTCGACGTATAACCCAACCTGACCTATCCTAACCTTATCCCATATACTATATAGTTATACACGTATAATATATACATATATATATATCCCTTTCTCCATCATTCGAGCGATGGTATAAGGTATCACTTTTATTTCGCCTCGTTTTATATATAATATAAAATAGACAGGTTTTGTCCTCGGCAGTTTTGTTTATCATACTTACTCTACCGAATGAATGGTACAATTTTTTATTAAGTTTTTTTTCCCCCTCCCCTATTTAACAAAGCGCGGAAAATATAAGTTCCCGTTAAAAAGTTTCTCTCGGTGTGAAAAAACTTTCAACAAAGTTATTGTGCTTTTTTGCCCAACATCAGGTGGATCGGAAAGCAATTTTTTTAATTACAATAATTACTTGTAGAGACAAAAAAAGAAAAATGTTCACACGTGCGAATTCGTAACCATTTGTATAACGTAAATTTTTTTCCTTTTTCTTGCAAATTTACAGACCTTCATATGTATTTGAAAGCGTCGATAAAAATTTTTGCTATACCACGTCTGTCTCGGATTCCAAAGATAAAAAGGTGATGTATCATTATTAAATCGTATAGATCTCGTTTCGTGAAAATCATATCTGTACGTGACGTAGATTTAGATATATTCGTCATACATATGAAGAACTTTTCTACGATAAGAATTATTTTACTCATAATCAAGTCTCTGCTCGATGCTTAAACAATGTATATGTAGATTTTGATCTCTTCCCTTTCCAATTCCGAAATAGATATAATTAATTTTGCGGAACATTTTCGCTGATAAAAAACAAAAAGAAATTCAATATAATGTACGATTAATCAATCGGTTTGAATAATATGTAGTCACATCACATTATATGTATCGATATCAGATATGATCTGCGAATATAGATTATAAGTACAAGGTCCGCGTTTTCTCAAATCGCGATGATTACACATTATTGAACCGAACCGAATATTGAAAAAAAAAATGATTATATAATTGATTCTAACTTTTTATTTTCCATTTTTAAGGTGAATGGCTGATCGTCCTCGTGCATTTGGCGAAGCAATACGGTTACGGGGTTCCGGATAAAAATGACACGAGTATAAACGAAGGGAATAATTATTCATGGGAAAACATATCGCTGGAAACTTTTTATATGAAAAATGTAATTTACTTTTGGTTGGGGTCCCTTAGCGTTTCTTACACGATGTACTGCGGTATCGGCGGTTTTATGCACGTAAGTATGGATAAGAGAAAAATAAATAAAAATGAAAATTATTATGACAATTATCGACTACAGATATAACTATGATAAATGATTAATATTGTAATATTCGATGATTATCGAAAAACAACGCGCAAGCTTGCAAAATTTTATATTCGATGAGCCGGAAAGCACCCTTAACACATCTTATCGATGTATAATTAATGATCGTGTATTTTTGAATTTTTCGCAAATTTCAACTACTCAAAATCTATATAGGTTTATATATAATGATAATCAATTAACACCCGCGTTTTCTTTTTTCTTTTCCCTTTTGGTTTCTCCACGTTAATCCAAGTAGTGGTACTTTTACATCCGACAACGCGACAAAGCCGAAGAATGGAAATGTCAGCCAAAAAAATGGTTGACACCTGAGCTCGAGAAAGACGAAATAATACTAGGATCTCTGAGTCTATTTTGCGTAACAACATTGTCGGCTTGTTTAGCATGTTATTTAATGAACGGTGGTCCTTCAAAGATGTACTATAAATTGGACGAGTACACCTGGACTTACTGGTTCCTTTCTTGGCCCGTAATCTACATTTACATGGTGAGTACATGAAAAAAGAACAAGAGTTTAATCGAAATTTATCACTATAACCACGCGCACACTGATTAATCTCTATCAAATTTAAACACATGTCCGACTTAAGCTGACCATATTATGTAATTAGTCGTTCGTCGATGAGCGATGTCATCAAAAATCCGCGTCAACAATTTTTTTGATACGGCTTGTGGAAAAGGTGAATTTAATGTCCGCAGACGCATGTCTAGAGGCTATAGCTTCAAAAGACAAGTAGAAAAAAAACAAATCCAAAAGATAAAAATAGATTAATAAACGTAGATATACAATAAATTAAGGCTGATCAAATCATTAGATTTTTCATAATTCATATTACCTTTGAATGAAGAAAAAAACTTCGAAAGAGAGGAACAAAAAAAACAGAAAAAAAAACAAAAAAAAAAAAAATAGAAAGAAGTGTAAAAGAAAAAATTCAAATAATTAACCAATTTCGGATGGTATGTATTTGCAGACTGCAGGCAGTCGTGAAACAATGGGAGTAGGTTTTACAATATGTGTCGGAATTAATTGTCAAAGCTTATTCGAAATCCGATGTAGATGTACCGTAATACCTGATTCGACAGGGAAATTAAGGGGGTCGGTGAAGGGAGAGGAGGAGGGGAGGGGAGGGGAAAGGGAAGAGAAAGAGGGAAGAGGGTTTAGGGATGTTGGGTGGTACCTGTTTGTAATTAAATTCGCTACGGCTGCTGTTATTACGAAGTTAATCAAAAACCCTTTGTATTTTAACAAACCTGATTATCGAACGGTTAACAAGCGGTCCTTCAGTAAGTTCTATTACTATACTTACTTTTGCAGGAAGGTTGCTTAAGGTTCTTCAATATTTTTTTTCCCCTTTTTTCCCAAAGAATCGTTTTCACCGTATCAGTTTTTCTTCAAAGGGGCTAAAGGTGGTGACTCGATAATTAAATTTTCAATTAAAAAGAAAAAGAAAAATTCGTCTTTTTTTTCTGTAAAAGTTTCTAGTAATCACTATTTTTTTTTCGATGACTTCTTTGAAAGTAGAATTTTTTTGTTTTCTATATCAGGAATGGACGTATATTGATTAAATACTTATTAAGTTTTTTTTGAAAATTTCATTTGTCTAAAACACGTTTTTATTTTCTTATTTTCCTGAGTTTAATGGGAAACGAGTTCAGGACCAAAGAATATCGCGCAGATATTCGTTCACAATATAGATAATTAAATAATTATTTTTTTTCTTAAATTCTACCGACAGTTTTTCCGGTGATCGGATAATTCTGCTGCAGTTTATACAGAGTACGGTCTACATAGTGGTATGAATTTAAGAGAAGGCGCGCGCGGTTGTTAGGTCGTAAAATTTATAAATTCTTAACGCCGTAAATTCTTTCTGTCTTTTTTTTTTTGTTCTTCTTTTTATTTCTACTTCATTTTTATATCGTATATACCAACAAAATACGAGGGACTATAAAAAGGCGATGGGGTACGACGCATGAATTTTTAACCGAAAAGGGGGCAGTTTTAAACGTTGACGGTTTTTCGCTTATACTGCGCTGCTGCAGGAGATGCAGTAGATGGTGTGAAATTTTTACCGTTCAACACGTACGCGATGCAGTACGAAAAATTTACTATAGATTCGGAAACCGATCATCATAGAACGCGTCGCCCCACTGCAGTTACGGTATAGGTAGTTGGTATTCAATGAAAGACGCCAACAACCCCCTTGGCGGCGTTTAACACCCCACAGTGCATTTCACCAGCTTCTCGCTGTCCTCGGTCCTCTACAGTATACCCCATAGACTCGATACAGGCTGCGTTTAACGATCACGTATTATAATTTAAATTCGTGCTTTAGCAACCTGGCGACTCGGAATTTTGAAAATTTTATTAGCAGGACATGAAACAGATATTGAAAATTAACAGCGTTTTTGTCCCCCCCCCCCCCCCCCAGAAAAAAGTCCTCTTTCTCTAAAACTCCACAATTACTGGAGAATTTTTGACATAATTCGTTGATATTTCCGGTTAACCAACCGAAGGATTTTAAATAATTGTAAAATGTATTACAGGATTACGTGACCTACTGGCTTCATCGCGCTTACCATACGCCATTTTTGTACAAAAATTTCCACAAACTACATCACAAATACAAGACACCGACAGTGTTTTCGGTAACCGCGATGCATCCCCTTGAACTGATCAGCTATGAATTGATCCTATTTATGCCGATCTTCATCGTTCCGATGCACTGGGGTAAGTTGTCGAATAAATTAATGAAGAATTCAAAAATAAACGAAATAAGAAAAAATCAAAGTAGAAAATATTAGAGGGAAAGCACATACGTATTTTGAGTGAATGTGTTTATTTTAAAACACTGATACGATTTGCGACAACCCCTTTACCCGTCGGGGTCGAGGGTCGTTTGTAAATATATAAATATATATGTCTATGTATACGTGTACCTGTGAATACCTATGTCCGGGGCTGATGGGGTCACGTCACGCCCTATGGCTTCCTCGTAGCTTCGATAGGCCCCGGAGGTTCTTGATATTTTACTGGATAGAACGCGTTTCTGGTCTTCGACCGTCTGCGTTAACCGCACCTAATTACGTTATTCTAGTTCCCGTTTGCGGAATCACTTTGTACAACTACTATCACGGGATCGTCGATCATTCCGGAGTTAACTTCAAGTCCTTCTGGTGGCAACCTTGGCAGCCGGACGCAATTTTCCACGACAATCACCACCAATACTTTCACGTCAACTTTGGATTCAACTGTTTGATGTGGGACAAGGTAGATATCGCTGTTCTTAATCTTTTACACTTTGAGATTTCGGTTTTCAAAAAACCTTTTTGCTATTATTATCTTTCACTCGTCCGATTTCCGCAGATTCACGGCACCTACAGAAAAAAGGATCGCATCTATACCGAGGACACTTTTTACGGAAGAGGAAAATCACTGAGCGATGCTTCGGAGTCTGAAATAAAAACGGAAATCGAAGAGAGAAATTCCGAAAATCCACGGGCTTACAGAGACAATGAAGAGTATACGCTATCCAAAGCTGAATTAAAGTTCAGAAAAGATTGAGTAGACTTTAAACCGTACGATTTGACCCGTCGGTTTTATGGGTTATCCATTTTTATAAATAATATAAAATACAAAATGTCGATGAAAAAAAAAAATCACTGCTAGATGACTAAGAACAAAGGATTCAATTGACAGCAATTAAATAAATGTTACTAAAGAATTAAAAGAAAAAAGAAAAGAAAACGAAACGAATTTTTTATTCAAATCGTCGTGGATATTAATTTGAGTTTGATAATGAATGAACGATATAATACGATTTTATCTTACTGCACAGTAACAACGTGCCGATAAAAATTTTCATTATATGGTATACATGCACATATGTATTATGTAAAGATAATTTTTTCAATAACGTGAATTCGTTCGATATACCAGAGATAGACAAATGACTATCCGCCTATGTCTGATAGTAGCGATTGGAAACATCGTGTCAAATTTCCGATGTCAGAAAACACCTAGATACATTCGAATTTGAATCAGTGTCAAAAAGAAAAAGAAAAAGAAAAGAGAAACCAATACTCAACATCTACGAAAAACGAACCGTGCGTCGGAACGATCTCTAGTAAAATTTAGGATCAGGTCCCTTCCTTGGGATCGGCAATCACGTGACCTCGTCCAATACACAGAAGGGGTCTAGTGGTCGTTGAATCAAAGGAAATGGTTCCTCATGATTTCTTCGCGGTTTGTCTATAGGATAAAAATGAAAACGAAAATCGAAAGGCAAATAGAAGAAGAGAAAGGGACGGTCAGTTGGTCTCGAACTGCTATGGGGTACTGTACACTAAAACCTCATCCGATTTTCATCCACGGAATATTCCGTGCCAAAATCGAAAGTTTTCTTCTAGTTTTTCTAGAAATGTTTCTTTCCGCAGTCTTGAGAGTGGGAAGATTTTTTCTACCTTTTTATTTGATATCTTCCAGACGTATCAAATCTCACAGCGTTACACAGAAATGTACAGAAGAAAAAAAGAAAGAGAGAGAGAGAGAGAGAAAAAAGCGAGTCGAGTAATCTTTCGAAGGTTTTATGCACATACATACATAGCTGTGTGTATAGGTTACCTGCTCGGTATCCGATAAGGTAACAATGGGGTCACCACCAGGTTGGAGGGTTACGCCGTTACTATCCTGATAATGGAGTGGCGGTCAATGGAACGATAGATCCTCGGGAGTAGGACTTGGTACCTCGGCTCGCTAGCTCCCGTGGGAATGACCGCGACCGAAACCCTGCAGAACGCGTGAAAGGTAACGCGCGCGACGACCTTACAGGTATATATGTACCTACATATATTCCATGCTACGGTACCAACCGTTGAGAGTTCACGCGAAATCACGCCTCACGCCTCGCGCCTTCCTCTCCATCCTCCTTCTTTTTTTTTTTCCATCCCCTTTCCAACACCGAGAGCACCAAGGTTCCCCTTTCCACACGGAGTTTTTCATCGTTCACCCGGCACTATATGCTTCTGGTTTCAGGATCGTTTGACCTCTTCAACCCTTATATTCGCCGCTCGGTAACCACCGGACGCCCTCTGACCACCACTAAGTCACGTGTGGTCGCGTACCACACTCTGATGGAAGAGCTCATTCTCCAAAGTCCGAAATGCAAATAAAACCACACGGGGCTAACGGTTACACCACAATTTCCCGATCCACCTTGATTGTCCTGAAGGAATAAAATCGCCTCGGTCTTGATTGTTTCGTTATTTTTACGAGGACGAACGTTTCCGGCAACCCCTAAATTCTTCTTCTCCTTTATTTTCCTTCGTCTATTCTTCCCTTATTCTTTTTGTACTACGTGTATCAAAATTGGAAGCACATATAGAAAGTAAAGTAACAAGGATTTTTACTCGGAAGATATACCGGAGAGCACATAGATCGTGATTAGATTGATTTGTGTCCGACTTTTGTAACCGGACAAATTTTCACCCCGTTGCATTCGTGACGATGTTCGTGATTTTCACGAGGGCACTAAAATACTATGTAACTTGATGTACCCTTTGGAAAGGATACGCACGATCTAAGAGCCCGTGTAACAAATTCTGATAGGTATCGATTGATTCATTCATCGATCGTAGAAAATAACAAAAGATCCTCATTCGTTGTCTGGATGTAACTAAACCCGGTTTAATACGGTAGCGTTATAAGTTTCGCGAACCATCGGAAGAAGAAAGAAAAAAAAATCAAGAAAATAAAATTAAAATGGAAAGTTCTAATTACAGTACCGGTTGGCGAAGCGCCTTCCGACCCTTCCGCATGGAAATATCCTCATTAGAAGTTAACTGCTAGAAGGAAATATGAGATGTATCCAAGAATTTGAGAAAAAGAGAGAGAGAGAGAGAGAGAAAGAGAGAACTTCGTCTTATTGTTAGACGGTGGAGATTCTTCTTCTTTTTTTTTTCTTTCTCTTCTAAATATGCTATGAAATAGCAACGCAAAGTTTAATCCAGGGACGAAGTAGAAAAACTAGTCAAAATTTA
Organism: Athalia cordata; assembly: GCA_963932425.1. Lineage (NCBI taxonomy): Eukaryota > Metazoa > Arthropoda > Insecta > Hymenoptera > Athaliidae > Athalia > Athalia cordata. The sequence goes on from OZ010627.1 coordinate 9,435,402, forward strand.
ACACGATTATTATACATGCCTTAAATCCTGTTCGAGGTAACAGGTGAACATCGTTGTCCTCATCGCATATACAAACCCTAAAACCTTACGAGCCAAGATTATATGACGTGATATGACGAAGGCTTGGCTCGCAACGGGGTCGTACCGCCCGATGTTACTCAACGTGCAACTACTACGGGCTTCGTAGCGAATGTGGAGAGAAAAAGGGGGGTTTTGTGTAGATATATATATATATATATATAGGTGGAGTTTGAAGTAAAAAGTGGCGTGAAAATCAGGATCCATGGAAGGATATTCCGCCTTTTTCCAGTGTTCCCATCTTCTTCCTTTCTTATTTTTATTCCTTCTTATTCTTATTCTTGTTTTAGAGAGCATATTGCCTGCTCGTTTCGGTTCTCAAGTTTGGCTTGGATCTTCCAGGGTTCTTGACTTTTGGCTTCCGCGCCAGATATCATCCGGCTCTTCCGTATCAACGAGTAAACGAGCCCCTAGTTTCTACCTACATTCCAGTATATCATGTCAGAACAACAATTTCACTTCCGGTACCGGTCATCGGCATCCCGCCAGCGCGGTCCGGGCGGTTTTCAAAAAATTCGCCCTTTAGCTCCATCCGCTATGTCGGAGTCCGAATACTCGAGTTATTTCAAATTCTCTTTCGGAAAACAATCCTCTGCACTGTCGCGTCGTCGGTTTAATAGATCTTATGAAGTCCGTCGCTTCACCTTACAAAATTCAACAACCTTTCACTCGTTTTAATCTTATCGGGCTCACTACAGTTTCAATTAAATTCACAACAGTATATGCAACCAATTAGAATGCACTTCCCGTAGCTAATAGCTGATATTCAACATCACATACTCAACAATTAACTCCCTCCCCCCCTCCCCCTCCCCCATCCCCCATCATCATGCCCCTTTTGTTGTTGACAAACACAATTTGCGAGATGTATAACTTTGTGGTATTACAAATTTCGAAGTGCCTAGTTATATATACGGCCACCGTTTAATATTATATACCTTTGGTACAAGGGGTAGGTTGTAAGTGGTACATGGTATATACCTATGTGTAGAGTCGGTTGTTTCTCAGCTTTCCAAAGATGGCTTTTACCTCCTATTTAATTTTCCTTGCACCGATGTTACCAGTTTTCAGTAAAAATTCCCGTACAGATATTTCTGTAATCCTCATCGTAACACGTACATCGACTTACAATTGGTCTGAGAAAAAATATTTTACGTATAAAATATTATAAAATTTTTCGCCAAGCAGAAAAATCGTAACTCGTCGTGAAATTCTGATGACTGATAGGGTCTCTCGAGGTCTAGAATGAAGCTCGGCGGAGTTTGATATACCTTAGATTTTAGAGTGACATTTTCCTCTCACGCTACTCGATGCAACATCTCTAAAACCAGCGATGCTGGTGCACAGTCTATACCGTAACTCGACGCCATCCTCATGAGGTAATCAAGTTACCCTCTCGGAATGCATCACGTGGGCTTTCAGAAGCGCGGGGTGAAATCGGCAAAGGAAAAATATATAGATAGAGGTAGAGAGGAGGGCGACGACTCGACTTATACTATCGCTGTACGGATATATGTGCATCGAGTAAAAACGGACGATTTTTAAAAAAAAAATTTAGGGTCGCTTTTCTTTATTTGGCATTAGAGAGAAACGAAAATAAAATTTTCGAAAATTTCTTCACCGGTCAATTGGAGAAAAAAAAAAGCGGAAAGAGCTCGTGCTAAAAAATATTCCCACCAAAATGTCTTCGTTTCTTGTTTTTTTCTTCGCTATTTTTGAGAACAGGAAAATTTAACGTCAATCCGTACCGTTCGTATTATTTGACATTGTAGAGATTTTAGGCAATTTCGCTGCAACAGCCCAAATTTCCAGTTCATATAATGTCGACATCCTGCAACAGTTCACTTTGCGAAGGTATATATGGTAGGATAAATACATATGTATTTGTTATACATACGTAATCACGTAGGAATAGTTACAAAATACAACCAGCTAGAACTACGCTGTCAGAGTTTGAACATTTCTACATATGTATACGTGCCCTATACATAGCTGGTTTTGGAAATATTTATCCCCACCTCAAAAGCCACCGCGATTATATGATATTATATATGTAGTTATATATGTACGCAGTTTGTGGCGCACTGATGTGAAAATATACACATAGATTTTACGTACCACGTATACATATGTACGAACATCATATACGTTTGTAAGCACATATGTATAACACGTAATCTATGTTTCTAGCAGCAAACAGAGTCGCACGTTTACGTTTCACTTCTCAAATAAATCACCGCGGTTTAACGTGAAACTCATAAACTCTGGCAGATCCTAATTTAGGCTATCGCAATCCTGCAATATTTCATTATCTATATTACGTTTCAAAAATCTAATATTCGTCAGGTACGGGGATAGAGATTTTTGTTATTATATACATACACCCTAATTATTTTGTCCTGCAAATTTTTGTATCTGAAATTTTTGTCTTTTCTTCGATTCCGTTTCTTTTAGTTCGGATATAGTTTTGGAAAATTGATATTTTCGAATTCGTACGTAGGAATGAAATCAGTGGCGAAAATTCAATCTAGAAACACGCAGGATATCCCGCGGTATATTACGTATTTTATTTATGTACATATGTGTGTACGATACGTTATACATATGTATGTACGCTTCCCATTTCTATACTTTTATACGTACAAAAATCGAAGGTATATCGCGAGGATCAGGGACAAATTTTACAATAACCCTCGGGACAATAGTGAAACCGAACCTCATCCCTCTGTACCACCGTGTCGTATAGTTTTATTTTATCTGCACAGCATCTGCTCCGCCAATTTCCAAAACTAATATTACCACGTTACCATTTATCTTCTCTCCATACGATAAAATATCTTCATTATCCGACAATTTTAAGTTGATAATTGTAACTTTTTTTTCGCCATTTTTTCAAAGAAATACGCCTCCCAATATATCCCTATAAACATTTCGGAACCGAAATGAATGAACTGTTATCGACAGATGATAATTATTTAATAAAACTAGCAATCAAAATTGTACGGCTAATCATGACGAGCATAATTTGAAAATTAATACCAATCGCCCACCGTACGACGTATGTACAACATGAAATTGAATCTACGCTATAATATTAATTACACCAAACCGATTAATATAATAACTCGCGAATTATTTAATTAAAGTTATTAAAAAACAACTAATTAAAGCTTTTACAATAATCCCACTTTCAAATTCACAAAAAAAAAGAAAAAAAAATTGGGAAAAAAAAGGAAAAAATAAGCAAAACTGATTCTTCGAGTTTTATAGTTCAGATTTCAAATACCTGTGATATTCTAGGAGCGGAAACTGCTGTGCAGAATTTCGAATCGGTAAGAGAAATAAAAAAAGTAAGAAAAAAAAAAAAAAAATAGGAAAGAATAAAGTTTTAATTGAATGTTAAGGCGAATTTTCTTCTCCGGCTTTTGTTTCTTGTAACAATATACATATATATATGTTTTTTTTTCTCCCACTTTTCTTTCTATAGTTTTATGCACAGCCCGATTATAAAAGTCGCAAATAATCGCCTTACAAATTCGCAGGTGAAAGCTCGGCGAGAAAAAAAGCACAAAGGGAATAAAAAAAATGCTATTGGGGATCAGAGAAAAAGTAAAAAAATGAATAAATAATCAATTGGAGATGTGGAGATCGATTAATCTTTCCATTATACGATACGTTCAAGCTTTTCGGGTTCAGCACTCGCACGATGCGACTGCGAGGGCAGATATCGAGAGATTTCGTTACCAGTAAAAATAATTCTGTTATAAACTCTGCAGTACGCGCGACTCTTTCATAGACCGACGCGTTTGATTGCCCTTTTGTCTTTTGTTCATAACGCACGATCTGCAGCCATATACTATACGTATAGCTGAGCATATGAAAAAAGTCGGCAAAAGCGAGTTGGAAAAGCACAGTGGAAAACAAACGCACAACTGCACCGTGGATTGCGACGGTTGGTTGAAATTTTTTTTTTTTTGCTTCCGATGCACTCCGAAGCTCCAGGGCTGCACCCAACGATATGCCAGACCTCATTCCTTTCCGCTGCATCCCATAGAATTCGTTATACAAAAAATATGTTCGATTATATAAAAAGATTTGAAAAAGTCACACCTTTGTTTTTTTTTCATACCTCTGTGTGATTGAAATTTGTTTTTCCCATTTCCACTCGTCCATCACGGGGTCATTCCGTACCGGTATAGAATCATCCATGTTGCATGTGACTTTGAAAAAAAGATGCGATAATTGTTTTTTTTATTTTTTCTTTTGGCGGGAAACCGAACAAAAAAAATTCTTACATCGAGAACGGGGTGTATATGATTTGCGAAAGTTTTTGTATGTAGGGAAAAGAATGGGTAATAATTTTAATCGAGAATTAATCAAATGAGATAACTACTATGATCTGTAGAATTGAAAGAATGAAATGTTACCGTTTTTTATCAGCCTCAATTCTCAATACCCACATTTATTTTATCTTGCTGCACTTGGCACAGATGCACAGATATAATAATATACTATTTACGAATCGTATATACGTAGGTACGGTTATATACCTGTATAGATATACACCCGTAATGGGCATCAGAGAACGTTGTTTGATAAACAGTGAAATTGCAATTTCTACTTCATCACTACGTACGTACTGCAACTGATACCCTATAGATTATACGCCTCCGGAAATTGAAAAGACTATCAGATTATCAGGTATATTATTTATATTATATAACAACCCAGATATCATAGGAATTCATTTTAAAAATCGATCACGAGTATGTGGCTTGAAAATTACACATCTGTAATCCACTTGTATTATCGTTATTGAAAAAAATAAAAACTAATGTGATTAATATCGCACGAAGTTCGAATTTATTGGATATCATTTTATCCTCTGCATAAGCTTGATTTTCTTTTTTCTCGTTTCTCTCCGCTCCACACATGTACTTATCTCTCTGTCTCTCTTTCCGGTTTCTTTTTCTGTTTTTGGTTCATCATTTTATTTTTATTTTTTTTCATCGAATTGCGGAGAAACGGGTCCGGTTTCTTTTGGGACTTCAGATCCATCTGTACGATTTCGCCCTCCATCACGTGCCAGCCCCTCGTTTTTCTTCTTTTAACGTAAACCCATAGTGATGGATTCGTTTTCCTGCAAACTTATCGGGTCGGTTTGATCTATAAAATTCTTGTAACCTGCTCCACTAACTTCCGTTCCTTCAGGATCAGGGGTATTTACTCTACTACTTTTTGTAGAACTTCTGTTGTTTTTTTCCTTCTCCGGACAAGTTTTTTTTTTTTTTTTTCTCGTTTTTTCTCTCGTTTTTCTTTATTTCCGTTCATTTTTCCTCGCGCGCGAAACGTTTTGCGAAAAAACCGAGTTTTCCGAGCACCCGTAGAGTTTTATCTTTTTTACCACATGAAAACGAAGTAACACCAGCTTTTCCAACAGCTTCATAACCACCTCAACATTAAGGTGCATTATTATATGGTTCGCGAAGTACGGAATTATACGTATAATAAAGAAACATCGTCGGTTTCCATTGTCCTAAATATTACACCCTCTCTCGTCGCTCGTCAAAAACTTTACGTGCTCCAGAGATGGTTGTGATATAATATTATACACCTGCACAAATGCTGGAACTGCTGCACCAAAGGAAAAAAGATTCACCGTGACAAATAGCGTTTCTAATTTTTTTGCTTTTGGTTTTTCTCTTCAAGATTCCATATCCACTTTTTCAACGAACGCACGTTACTCTCCACTAGCTCAATTAATACCACTTTTTTGTGGGTTGCGTCTTTCTGGTCTTCATCCCCAAAATTGTGAATCCGCTACCTGTTCTTTCTTTCTTCGGATGTTAATAGTCTGGGTGTAAAAAAAAAAAAGGGATGTGACGACAACTGTAAATTTTTAACGATAGTTCGTCTTTAGGCGCGATGGATTTAATGAATAATTCATTTTTTAAAACAATCTTGAAACCAGTAGACGATGGAATGATGCGTTGGGGGAGGGGGGGGGGGGGGTGGGGTGGTGGTATCGTTGCGGAATGAAAATCGTTCGTTCGTTCAACTGGTTCGATTGAGGGGGCAGTGGAAACAGCAGCGGAAGCAAAAGCAGCGAAAGCAAAAGTAGCATGAAATCAGCAGTACATAGTAGCGTAGTGGGTGGACTGTATGCGGGAGTTTCTAATTGCATCTTGAAAGCTCAAGTGAGCGAAAATTGGATAATGATACCCTCCTTTCGCTAGAAGCCAAGAGAGAATCTCACCAACAGAAACCAAATGGTTGCTTTATTCGTTATGTATTTACATATCTATATACATACACGTACTCTCGCTGCGTGTACAAAATGAACGAAACGAACGACGGTTTCGCAAGTGGCTCTCGCTTCCGGTAGACAGAAAAACGAACGAACGTCTTCTCGGCACGCACTTACCACATATCCATATATATACCCCCACTTATACCATGGTTTGATAACGTACACCAAACGAAGTCAAAAAAAAAAAAAGTCGCCACGAAATACGTATACATTTAATGATATACACCATGTAGTTACAGCTTCACTTACCTAATTTATACGTACGAAAAGGAAGAGAGACCGAAGGTCATTGAAATGTGCACTTTCAGATCTGCTCGAAAACCTCTTCTGCATATAATACGATTGCTCTTTAAGGTTACATCGCATTTTTTTTTCTTCTTACTTTCTTCTTTTTTGTTTTTTTACGATCAACGATCGACAACGATCGACGATTCTCCATATGACCGTTGAGTACCTACGCCCAAAATTTGCATATATGCGTAAAACTACAGATACGGGTGCAGCGACTATTTTATGTTAAAATAGGAAAATCCGCTTTTTCAATGGGAAAATGGGATTGACCGTAGCGCGAATTTGTCTACTCGACGCGTAGTTACTTCGGTTTACTTTTATTCGTCCCCCGATGCACTGGCTGATGGGAGTTCGATTTTTAACCGGTGATAAAAAAAAAACAAAAAAAAAAAAAAATCATTCACGCCGCATTCCTATTCTACTTTTTTCCCGTCGATGCATTTTCAGCTACGTAGGTATAGAATCGTTTTTACTTCTGACCACGCACGGGGTGTACGTAAAAAACAATTAAATACTCAATTGAAACGAAATTTCTCTTCTACAACGTAAGTTCGTTGAAAATTTGCTAATCGAAAATTCATGGCGATTATGATCTATCACCTATTCGGACACGAGCTTGCGGAAATATGGCGTCGTCCATTTACAATATTTATCTTTAATTACAGGTCCCATCCAGGGGGTTGATTGCAGGAGGGGGGAAGAGGTGAAGGGGGGGGGGAGAATGACGTTCTAGATAACCACCACCTATCTGACCATTAAGTCTCCTCTGTTTACCGACTCTAGCGAATGTATAGTATATACTGAGGGCAATAACTGAACGTTACCTAAATAAAACTATCTATATATGTATGTAGTTAGTACGTGCGATAGGTGGTACTAGCTCACCGTATACCTTACGACCTATAGCCTTTCACCACATATAAATTACCAGAGTTAGACCGAAAGGTTGACAGACTATTTGAAATTTTACTACAGTCGACCGACCAGCTCCCGCATGTGAAATAGATCTTGAAACATTGTCTATAATTTTCTCAGAATATTTACGATAAAATTTTTTGAAAATAGATAAACAAACTTACAAGGACTCATGTAGTCAGGTGGATATGAGCTTGCGGGTCAGTTTTTCAATTTCCTCGATTTATTTCTTTGTATTTATATTGATTTATTTTTTCTTCCACCACGTACCTCGTCGTTGATCACGAATGAGATTTAATTTGATCGTTCTATCACGAACTCTATATAACCTCGGATTTCGCAGTTAGTTGCACTTGAGGTCGGTGTGTTTTTCTGTTTATTCAACCGGAGCTGCAGCAGCAGCAGGTCGTTAAGTTTCTTGGGAGACACACGCGTGCCCGCAACTTTAAAGTGATCCCATATTGTTGGCTAGTCCCGCCATCGCATCGGGGAGCTTATTTACCCATTCAACCTGCAAAGCTCCATTTTTATACTATATATATATATACCTATCTACACACCCTTAGCAACCGCGCCGCAACCGCAAAGCAAACGTCGGTATAAAGAAATGATAATACGAAAAACAAAAATAACAAAAAGGAAATAGAAAAAAAAAAATTATAAGAAATTTCATGCGACGCAGAGCTTTTCTCTAATCTGTGTATAAAAAGAGAAAAAAAAAAAAATTAAAAAAAAACGCACCAACAAATGCGCTTTCGGTAAAAAAAAAAAAACAAAAAAAAAAAACACCTTCATTGAATTTTATTATCGCTATTGTATGTACAAGAATAAAATTGTACGATGAATCGTGTGTGAAAAAAAATAATGTAGAGGAGAACGATGAAACGGGAGAAGAGAAAAAAAAAAAAAAATATAGAGAAATAGAAAAGGAAAGAAGAATTCTATACCAATATTGTACCGCTAAGAAAGCTCGGCGGTTGTTACTAACGATAATATTTTTCTTCTTTCTTTTTTTTTTGTTTTTTTTTCTCGTACCCATGGTGGGCGTTGGTGAATTTTTTTTCTTATGCATATTTCTGTTGGGCTATGTGTACCGAACAATGGCAGTTTTTCAAGGAGACTTGAGAGAGAGGGGTTTTATAAAGCGTATCAGGATTTAACAATAAGTAACGTTTAAATAAGAAAAGTCAATTTCCATTATAACTCCGTTCAACGACTTTTGTATCCTGCGATGCGAGTACGGTTTACAAAGATGTCACGTAATTTTTAACATCGCAGCTTTAACGCAGTTATATATATATAATGTATGTATAATGTAGTATATGTATTTATATTTATATTATATTTTTCTCAACGATTTTATATTTAATTTTTTTCTTTTTTATTTGCATGTAACAAAATGATTTGAATTTTAATTGAATATCATAATACTATACCAAGAAATGTATTTATACATGTATATTGTATTATATAGTATACGAGTAAACTTGATAATACGTACAAAAAATCTTGAAAAAATATTCTTCGTGATGTAAAAAAACCCCCACAGAAGCTTTGTCGAATACTTTCTTTCTTTCTTTTTTTTTTTATTTATTCGTTAACTGATTTTCTCTTCTTCTTTATTTCGCAAATTTAATATACCCATAAGTATAGAGAAACTCGCGAGGCGCCTGTACAATATAATCTCTAGATACGTGAACATAAAATCTCTTAAGAAAATTCTTTGGAAATTTGATTTTTGTCCACATGAAATTTTTTTTTTATTTAAAATCGTTCTAAGCATGGAGCAAAAAAGTACACATCCAAATATCAATTGTCGTTATACATCACGCTCGTGTACATAACCCGCACACATGCGTGTCGAAGAGAGAAAAAAAAAAAGAAAAAGAATTTTTTTTTACGCCCCCCAGGGGGTTTTCGAACGATCAGTAATACCTCGTTAGGTTTTCCTTTCTTTCTTTCTTTCTTTTTTCTATTCTTCTCTTTTTCTTTTCTTCCAGACAAGATCGTGAACTCAAAGGGTAAAGTACTGTAGATGGTATACGGGGTATGGGAAAGGGTTGTTTCTTAGACTAATCCAGGAAACGGAGAGGGTGTAAAATTTTGTGTCATCGGGGGCGCGTTTACGGCGACCTTTTATGTCACTGACATCTGCGAGTCGTGGTTTCTTTTTTCTTTTCTTTTCTTTTTTTCTTTTTCGAAAAATATCCAACTTCGTCCTACACCTCGCGCCTACAGATAGAAAAAAGGAGCCGATGAAAACAAAAAAAAAGCTATACGTATGTATAGCAAAAGCCTAAGGGCGTCGCGTATCGGTACATATATAGATATATACACATATGTAACTACACACATGTGCCTATGTACTATAAAACTACCCCCCCCCCCCCCCCCCCACTCGCGTTTCCTTAAAACCGCTGAATTCACGCAAAATAAGAGAGAAAGAGAAAATATGGAAGAGTGTGAGGAAGAGGAAGAGGATGAGATGAGAAAAAAAAAGCAGGAAATAAGGAAAAAATAAATAAATTGCTTCAGAAGAATGGAGAGGAAAAATAAAGAGGATTGTGAGCGTCGGGAGTTACAGCTGCAGCTTACAACGCGCGGGTGTTGAGCTTTGGATAATTTACGGACGCGGTACTATAGATGAGATAATTTTACTTGGAGAGAAAACTTTTAGTTTAGCCTAAAGTTAAGTTTGATTTTTCACCCCGGAACTTTATTACTTTTTATCATCATTCTTTTGTTTTGTTCTTCCTTTTTTACTTACTTAGGTACACGACGCCCATGGATTATGCCGTATTTTCGGGGATATAGGAAAAAAAACGTGACCACACGATTCATCGGACATTTCGTTATATCGTAATAATTCTTCCTACTCCATCTTATAGTTTTTCGTTTTTTTTTTCGACTTCTCGTAATTTCACCGCGAAACTGACACCCCCTGACAAAACTTTCGATTTTTCCCCCCGCACATGAGCTGCTGACCGGGTAAGTATATAGAAAAATAAAACGGGAACTCCAGCTTATATTGCTTTCGCCGGATATACGTAGTTGCCCTGATATTGTGACAGGTTAATTGGTAGGTTAGACAAGATTGGAAGTAAAAAAAAAAAAAAAAGAAACGAAGAAGAAAAAGAGAAGCGAAGGGATTAGAATCTGGTGAAAGGTTGAACGCGGGATTTATTGGGACACATTTTGACCGGGACCGGAACCAACATCCGGTCAATGACGTCTGAGGAAGAATCAATATCATTGTTAGAAAACTGAGCTTTATTTTTCGCGTTCTTAGGAAACGAGATAAGTATAGTATACATTCGACTTTGTCTATCTTAGCATTTTTCTTTTTCTTCTCCTTCATCTTTTTTACAGTGTTTTTTCTTTCTTTTTGTTTTATCTGGAAAAGGAGTAGAAATAAGAAAAAAAGTAAAAAGGATACAAATGGTAAGAAACGAAAATATATGGAAATTCGTTGGTGTTATTGATTGATTTTGTCAGCTGAAAACGGTTTTATGGCCCTCAGCTACATGTATACCCGTGCAATGATATTCGCATTTGGGACGTATGAAATATTATTGGTAAAAAAAAAAAAAACAATACTACACATAATATAAACGTGCGCGTAATACGTGTTCTGGTGATCGTGAACGTATGCGATATTTTTTGATTTTGACTGCTTCATCGGTTTCCTATTTTAATGCCGGTTTGCCTTTCAAAATATAAAACAATGGCGATGGGAAATATTATTATACCTTAGACGTACATGATTTATAATATCGTACAGGCTCTTACGGATATCTGCATATATCGTCCTGATATTTCCCGTCCTCGTTTTCAACGAAAGAATAAACTTCCTTCGAAATTTCTACATATCCACATATCCCTTCCGCATATTATAGTCCCGCTGTTACCACCGCTTTCTTCATGTATTACACGTATAGTACATAACTGTAACTAAATATATAGTTTCAACGCGATTGTAAATCATGTATGTATATTCTCAAGCGAAACTGAATTTCAAATATTTATACTATCCTCCTTTGGCAAAGGTAACCCATGTTTGTAAAAACAAAAAAAGGAAAAATAGTTTTTTATTTTCACCGTTTTTCAAGGTTTTGTTTTACGGAATGATCGATCGCTGCTTCGCGAGACCTAATATTTGAATAAATGATTATACTGAACGTGGTTGTTTTTTTTTTTTGTTTTTTTTTCTCACGAGCAAAAGTTTAACAATAATTAGGATTCTTATTGAGCGATCCGGCACGTATAACGGTTTCACTTTGTGAGATCGATTACAATTTATATCGAGTTTAATTAAATTGGGTTCGAGCCAATCACTGGATGAATTATTTTTTCATTCAAGGAACTACGTAACGCGGATACATACATAGTTACGAGGTTTATATTAAACGTAGACTACAGCATTTATTTGCATCGAATACGCAGAATTCGAACGAAATTATTTTATTACCTCAGTGTGGAATGTAGGAGAGAGGAAATCGCTGCATATAAGGGGTATGTTCGGCGAGTTGGAGAAGAAGAGAAGTTAAAAAATTTTGAAAATTAGAAGAGAAAAAAAAAATCATCATCAAAAAGACAAATGGAAAATGGTCGGTAACGTAGGATTTTCGAGTCGGCGTGAAAATCTTCCCTCAGCATACGTGTGAATTTTCTCTATGTATCTGTATATACATATGTACATGTGCAGTATAACATATAGCTTCGTTCTTTCCTGACGTTCATAAACCCTACTAGAGCTCTCGGTTTATTTTATCTCAACCATATCTGTGCTCCAGGCTACATTGACCTCTAGACTTCACCATAGAATTCTAGAATACCGGTGGAAATGAGGTAATCAGGGAAGTTACACCCACGTAAGTTTCATACCTGTACAAATCTCCTACGCTAATACTTCCAAGTCTACGTGTGTATATATATATTATATGTATGGACAGGTAGGTACGTATATATATATATATATGTTTTATACATATGTACTGGATGTATATATAGATATTTCACTAGACTCCAGCAGCTTTGCACAGTTGCAGCTCAGCTGCTGCGAGAGTTCGTTCACGTTTACGTCATAAAAGTAGTTATATAGTATATTCGCAGTGTAATACGCGGATTAATTCGATACCACATTCATGTCACGAATTGTAGAGTAGTTAAATAATTAATTAATTTTTCATGTGAGAATTAATTTGTTTAAACTTACACGCTCGAAATTCATCCGCGTTTCACTTCGTTTGAAATTCCCTCCTAATTTTTTTCAAACCGTTTTTTTCTACGTATGATTTTTGAGCGCGAAATTTGAGGAGATGAAAAAATCTGAGGTGCGATTATTCGGGAAATAATTATTGGAAACTGATTGATTGTTTTATTACTTTCGTTTGAATTCGCGGATTATTATTGCAAAGGGTTATAAGGTTAGAGTCGAGCGTTTTGTTTGTCGTTATAAAAGCGTTGATTTTTTTCAGATTTGGAATTTCGGGGGTACGTGGTCGTCGTGGTGTTATAGAGACGTAGGGCAGTGCGTCTTCCGGCGTCGCGGCGCCTCACCGTCTGGGCACGCCTCTTGCCGCAAGAAGGCGCCGCGCTTTTCGCTCTTCGGTCTTCGCTTCGTACTACCAAATTGCAATCCCTGAATACACGTATACATATGTACATGTAAAGCTCCTATATTCCTTTATACCTACGTTATTTATTCAAGCCGTTTGCCCCCAGCGCTATCTTATACCCCAAGAAACTTGCGCCTTATGTGCTTCTCTTTTGGCTAGCTCGGATTTAAACCGCATATTGATAACGCCTACCGAGATACCAACGGTGCATGTAATATACGAAACGTACTGCGATTTTGTAACTGCGTTTTGCAACGTATACATCCAAAACTTCGCAGTATTTCGATTTCGGAAATCTGAATCAATTATCACTGAATTAAGCTACGACTGAAACTAATCAAGATCTATCAATTTTTGAGCCTTAAAATGCGACAAAATGGCTAAAACTCGATTAACTCAACAGATGAATCAATTTAATCAGCAGATTCGGATTCCTGAACTCAAATTACATAAGAATACCCTATAATATTGATTTTTCACCCCAAAATCGAAAAAAATCTAAAGCATACCCCTTTAGATTTTTTTGATTTTTGGGCTAAAATTGAAGTATTTTTAAAATCGATCATAGGAAACTTTTCCAACGTATATACTGACCTCTGAAACATGAATTCATCGAGCTGAATTGATCTTGTCGAGTTATTTGAATTTTTTCACTTTTCAAAGCGAAAAAACGTTGATAACTCGATCCGTTTTGTAGATAGATCAATTGGGCTTGTATTCTGGGATTCCTGAGCTCAAAATACGTATGAAAATTCGTGAAAGTGGTAGTAAACAAAAAATGTTGATCCTCTTTGAATTACTGCACGTTTACTCAAAATGTTCTCAAGATTTTTGACTCGCGTTTCCAAGTACTTTGTAAGTAAAGATTATATCGCACCCTTGGAAATAGTGTATTATTTCGGTATTCTAGTAGCATCCTTTTTTTTATTTTCATTCACCGTTGCCCTTCTCCCTTTTCAAGCCCCTTCGACAAACGGGAAACCGAAACGCGCATCAATCATACTTAGTGTGATTCATTGCCTTTGGCTGTGCGCAGGTACGTTAAATAAACAATTAAGGTTTCATTCAGTCCACCCATATACAATATACATATATATCTTCAAAACGATATAAAAAGTCATATTTCACCCTCTACCAACCTGTCCCTTGATTAATCACCCTTAAACCACATCGAGTCGATTCGATTCTGTCTATAAATTACATGAAGAAAATCATTTTCGATTTAACTTTTTCTATTCTTATCTGTTCAATTTAGTTTTTCTCTACCTCTTTCTCTGAATACTTCATACGAAAACCTTGCTAAGTATCAGTTTTGTAACCCTACTTTTTTTAATTTTATTATACTGACATTGATCTTCAGAAAGCGTAAAAGATGATGTCATGAAGTCATGTAGTTTTGTAATTTAAAATATCAAATCGCAGTCGGTTTATATCTTGAGCAATCATCCCTTAAACCCGATCCATGTAGCTAATATTCTGATTCTAATTCTGGTTCTGGTTCTGGTTATATTGCTCCAGGATCTGCAGTGCGCTACAGATATTCTCATAGTTCATACAAATATTATGCAAGAAGATTATCAATTACACGGCGTCTGACGTGGTGAAAATTAGTATCCTATACGTACCACCGTATACCTGGTTATAGAGCGAAATAATAAAAAAGCAACGATAAGTTTTTGCTGCCACGCAAGGTCGGAACCTCCATGGTTTTACGGTTGTCGACGAATAATTTTTTTCCAACTTTCCAACACACCCCACATGGTTGATAGAGCAGAAATTTATCGGGTGTGTTGAATTGGATAGTTCGAGTGGTAATGAAGATACCGTATTTCGGTTGGATTAAATTCACCAAACCGGAAAACGGTGTAGGTCATGTACGCGTATGGGTGTATAGATCATTTCGTCGGATGTTCAGGGTGGATATGTTCGGCTTCATTTTATCCTGGCTATGTACCATGCATATAGGTAAGCCTATTTCTATACACCCATACGTGAGACATACAAAACGTGGATTTCGGCTCATAATGAATGTGGCTGTAGTCGTGTATCCGTACAAACCAGCTCTTTGAATGAAAATGCGATTGTGGTTTTAGTGCAAATTCAACTATACATAGAAATTCACATAGGCAGGTATATATATACGACACGAGTCACATATGTGTCCCAATTTCACCATCATCAACGACTGCAGTCGACTGATGTTTAGATCTTTAATTTTGATTACCACGAATTCGTTCGTTTCTAATCAATTTCCTCGTACAAATTCTGATTCTTATTTTTTCACCGCCGACCGATAATTAGCAAGACTTCTCATCTTTATCCAAACTTTCAGTCGCGACCTTTTTTTATCTCGTTCATAAATCATGTGTGGCGATCTTCGGAAAGATTCGCAAATTTTTTCTCATCGGCGACGTTTGATTTTTTTTTTTTTTTCTTTAAACCAACAGTTCGAAAAGGATTGGTAATATTACATACCTACTTCCATTTGAAATTCGATGATGAAATAAATCCAGAACCATGTGTGGTGATCGGGGAGGCAAAAAAAATAAAAAATGGTAAAAGCAAAAACAAAGGAATCAAAGAACAAAAAACCCGGGCACAAAGTCACATGTGATCCCGCGATCGTTTGCGATGTATAAATATAATATATTTTATTCCATCCATATAACTACAATACCTCTTCGAACGATGTCATTCGTATATATGGTGTGTATATATGTATGGTATATTTATATATATGTATGAACAAAAGCGTGAGATGAATCCGCGACATTGAAAGCCATCGGTACGTATATACGATTCTGAATCAGAGCGTAAATTGAGCCCGTCTTTCACACCGAAGTGTAATATATTATTCCACAAGGGTGTAATGTCACGTAACGGGTGTGTCGTTGAAACGTGAACCGCAAAATCGTGAAAATAAGTCACAAGACAATGTAACTCAATTTGTTTTTTTTTTTTTCTTACCTCCCTCATTTTCTTCGTTCTTTTATTTATCCAATCTCAAGAATTGAAATTCTATTGTGCGATTATTTTAAAATCGATTCGACCCGTCTCTGTTTCTCCTCTTTCTTGTTTCATACTTTATAACAAGATAGTCTCAATTTTCTTTCCTTTCCCTTTTTTTTCAAGTCAAATTGTAGATAAATTGAAACGCAGCAAGGGAATTAGTCGAAAGCTCCGTTCGCATTGTTCGTTCGTCTACATTAGAGCTTTAAGCTGTAAGATAAATAGCTACGTAAGTATCTACACCTATAGAGATCTAGATATAAGAGGCACTTGACGTCAAAGTGCGAAAAAAGCTCGTTATATCAAAAAGCTCATTTCTTTTCAAGTTTCTTTTATTTTTTTCTAGTCAGAAAAACGAAAAAGCATCTGTGAACTATGCATCGGCGAGATAAGAACGGAAGATAAAAGCTGAGTGCATTTATTCATTGAAAATAAATTTTTGTTCCACTTTTTTTTTCAATCGTTCTCTTCACTCACGTAAGGGATGTATGAAATATTAAAAAAGAGAACAAAAAAGAAAAAAACAAGAGGGAGAAGAAAAAAAAAGCGACTCTCCGCACCCCTAAAAGAGCATGCTACAGGTGCTTTGGAGGGTGATAATTAACGTGCCCCTATTGATAGCAGATAAGTGAGAGAGGGTTCACCAGATTAGGGTTGTCGGAGGGTACTTTTAAGGGTGGCGCTTGCGCGGTAAATGGGGTTAGAACTACGGCGAAGGTGGTGGTGGTGGTGGTGGTAACGGCGTCGGCGTCGGGACGCGGGAACGTGGTGGGTATATTCCCCGTTTTGGAGGCGTTCTTCGTTTGTTCAATTCGCCGGGACGTTCAGTCGGGATGACCGCGAGCGTGAAGCAGTTCTCTGACCGCGTTATCAAATTCAATAGTGATTACGATGCTCGGTAAACGTGGAATAATTAACATAAACCTCCTAGTCGGGGGGTTTAAGATCATCAAAATTATTGTGCTTGTTCTTATTGCCAACGGTTTTAGTGCGATCGCGGAAACATCACCCAATTCCGTTGGTGAGTCATTTCATCTACACGATATTATATCTTTACCTGTAAAAAGAAAAGGAACAGGAGAAAAAGAAAAAATGGAAATCCACTGCAGGTGCAACTCCCAATTTAATGATAAGAAAAAACTAGAGAGAAAGAACAATTTCTTTTCAGTCAAAAAAGTTCTATGCTTTCGAACTGCATCCCCAAGAAAATTGATGAAAATAGGTTTAAAAAATAACAAGAGGAGAGATTTTGAAAATTTGCGATAGAAGAAGATAAAAAGTTATGCGACTAACAAAATAATTAACGATGCATTGATTTTTTTCTTCAAAATCTAGTAAAATCAGGTTTCGTTTTTTTTTCAAATTTTTCCACATCGTCCGCACGTGCGTCGATGATTCTGATATTATGATAACGTTTGTAAATTATTTCTTGAGAAGAAATTGCAAATTAGGCATTAGGTTTTGTTTTTTTTTCAATATAATTTGTAATTTAGGTACATTCGTCAGCTTAATAATCGTCATTGCATCAGATAAATCAGGCCGAAAAAATGTTTGAATTTGAATTTTTTACCTCATACTTCTGACATTTCAGAGTTATTAAGCTCAGTATATATTCGAGGTATGTAGATGTATATAATATAGTGGCGCGAAGACAGAATGAGCAAAAAAAAGTTTTGTTGTATTTCATGTCGAGCTTGCGCTGTTGAGTACCAAGCTATACGGGGTGAAAATCTTGTTAGCTTCTCGTTATAAACTGCAGCAGCAGTACTTATGCAGAAACAGTTGCGAAAAACCGCCAAACGTACCAACAAAAGCAACGAGATCAATAAAACACCAAAACAAATAAAAAAGCTAGAACAATTTAAAAGAAAAAAGAAAATGTGCATCAAAATTTGCAGATTTGTAAAAAATCTCAGCCTCAAAATTTTATTACGCTGCAGTTGCAATCGTTCTTCCGAAAAATAGGGGTGGTTTTTTGTTTTTTTTTGCTTTTGGTTTGCTTCTTTTTTCTTGTTTTCAAAAAAATTAAATTTCAGTAACTGACATAACGTCGTATATGCTCGTGAGCTCATTCCAGGTTCGTTTTGAAAGGAGCAAAAAATATGGAAAAGGATCAAAGGAATTAAGAAAATGGAAAATATTGCAAGAGAAAAAAAAAAGCTTGAAGTCAAATGTAGTTGTCTATGAACGCAATGCATATTACGAAATAGATAATAATGGATTATACACGGCAACGTGAACGTCAAGCATAATAACGTGTAGGTAAATGTATAGAACGTGGAACTGTATATGCATGAAATAAAAAAAGAAAAAAAAAAAAATTAGTGAAATTTGAAGCTGTGTAATTGAGAAATGCGGTGGCACAAATGTATCTGAATACGTGTATGTGTGGGGGGAGGCTGCGTTCGGTGTGCATTGAAAATAGGATGTAAAATGGGACGTGTACCTAGTAATTGCAACAACAATTGTCGTCGGTTGTGTAAATATTCGTTGAACATACTACTATCTGTAGTTTACTAGTCCGTGCGACATTTGTTTGTAAATTCGACCGCCCGTGATTATAAAATTACTTCAGATTTACCACATCCATATGTATATAGGTATACAGCAGAAAATAGTAATTTGCAGCGCGGCACTGCAACGTGCAATGGAAAAATCCACGTAATCGATTGCATCGTCCGATTTTTTCTTCCAATTAATTTATCTTCTTTCACGAAATTATCGCAATTTTCACCTTCGGTTTCCTGCAGATCTAATTTAGTAGTTTCGTTCTCCGCGGACTGACGATGAGATAATTTTCCGTATACGTTATATGTGCGGTACGTGCTAGCGTATAGTGAGGTAATAAGCGAAGCAAATGCACCAACTTGATTTACGGCAGGTATTTACTTCTGGTTTACCTGTATATAGTGCGTTTTTCCAGGTTGGGTTAGGTCAGGCCAGTACACTTTATACCTATGATCGTAAATTCTATACCCTTTTCCCTTCCACTTGCTCCCGTTCAGACCTCCTCCTCTCCGGCACTCGCGGAACCTGCCGCGCGTATTACAACCTATAAGTTTTTCTTGTTTTGTCACGATTTTTCCGGGTTGATAACATAAGGTCTCCGCGATTCCCGCTAACAATGAGGTATATATTTGTAGTTACGATACAGCATCCGTTAATTTAATTCAAAACTACTTTTTCTTTTTCTTCTAATTTCTTATCCAAATGCAGTTTTCTAGAATGTAAAACCGTTGACGGTAGGGTCAGGAATGAAAAAGTTTATATAATAATGTTGTAAATATATTTTAAACATATTTTCGTACATGTAATTTAGCGACATATATGTTTAGGGATTTTTCTTACAGGTATTAGCTGTATGTAAAATAGATTTTAAATACATTCCGGGGTCTGCGGGAATAAACGCCGGTGAAGATTTCGTAACGGACTAAAAACGCGGAATCGTTGCGGTACATACGTATACATATATACATTTTACATATATACATGTGTGTATGTATAAATCTGTACACACAGAGGTTGAACAGAACCGCGATTGAAACGTTTTCAAGGTAATCCGATTAGTGGGTCCCAGATTAAGCTTTAATTCGGCTCTAAAATTCGTTTCTCTTTTTTCCTCGATTTTTTTTTTTATTTTTTCTTCTTTTTATCTGCTCTTCCGAATCCCTAATTCATTTTATTCCAATTCTCAATTCTACGTAAACTGAGAGGAAAGAGGGGGGGAAAAAAAAAAAAACATATCTAAATGAAAAATTAGAAATTAAATGGTATCAAATTTTCGGTAGCAGGTAATTCGTGGAGTTTGACTTTTTAGCCACCCGAATGATAATCGTTTCATGGTTTTAAAAATTTTAATTACGATACCGCACGCGGACTCGCAAAAAAATTCGGTTATTTCTTTTTTTTCTCTTCTCACATATATACAAAATAGAAATCAAGTGAAACAAAAAAATATGTACATACTATACATACACTTTTATACGTATATACATTATAGAAAATACGATGAGAAACGAACTCCCTCAGTTTTGCACTCAAAGAAATGAAAATTTCAGTTGAAATAAATGTTCTCCATTGTACTTATATTGTATATATGTATATATACTATACACACGCCTGTATAAATCTACATTAGATTTTTTTTGTTTTTTTTTTTCTCTTTCACTTCATCTTCATTTTTATTTATTTACTTATCATATTTTTTTTTTTCTCGATCTTTTATCTCACTCATTCCATTCATTTTTATTATCCATGTAACACGTGCCATGTATAATATACATGAGTATACGTATGTTTCAATTTTTCTTTTTCGTCTTCAGTTTCTCGACTTGTCACTTTTTCTTTCTCTTTCTTTTTTTTGGTTTTTTCTTTTTCAAGAAGAAATACATTACATTGAATGACACGAAAAAAGGGTCCTGCATGTGGTTGGAAGCTGGTTTTACATGAACCTATTTTATACATTTGATACATACGTTTGTGTAAATATACATTTATAGCTGTACAAATAATTCGCGACAGAGAAAACGAGGGATCTCCTCTTTTTCCTACTTCTTTATATACATTTTTTGTGTGTTTTCATTTTTATTTTTTCCAATTTGGAACACCTGAAACGTTACGTGGGTGTAACACCCTCGGAATCGCGAGCGCGCGCGCCGGACTTTTACAAGTAAAGTATAAGAAAGAGCTTGGCAGGCGTGGCCGCGTTTATAACACGGCGAAAAGCGGTAGGTATACATAAGTATAAAGTGCACGCGATGCGGAGGAAAAGCGACAGAAAAAAAAAGAAGAACAAAAAAAACAAAAAGGAAAACAAATTTGAGAAACGAAAAGAAAAAAATTAAGATGAAGAAGAAGAAGAAGAAGAAGAGAAAGAGGAAGTCCGCGCGTAAGAGTGTGATAAAAGAAAGGGATGCGAATTAAGGCCAAATGAGAGAAAGTGAGAAACAGTACAGAGAAAAAACAAGCCAAAAAACAAAAACAAAAAGAAAAGTTTAAAAGCACCAGGCGGCAGGTGGAAAGGAGAAAAGTGTATAAGAGAAGGAAAGAGAAAGAGAGCTTGCAAGGCGCCGGCGACAAGAGAACGAAAACTAGGGTAGGTTTGGGAATGACTGGTGCAAGGGAAGTTGAGGATAACGGAGAAAGAGAGAGAGGGAGGTGAAGGGGGAGGGAGAGGGAGAGGGAAGAAGGGGGATGCTTAATAACGCTAATTGCACGTCCCTCTGGCTCCTCCAACTTTTATTATTCAGTTTTGCGCGTATACGCCGAGGACGACGAAGCTGCTGCTGCTGCACTTGCAAGCTCCGTACCTATATTCACCCAGTGCGCCGACGTAGCGCGCCTTAGTTTCCTTAATAACTATACATACATGGACACACGTTATGTACATATGTACGTATAATGTATATCCTTATATTATACATACATAACTAGGAGCTCGCTACTTTCGCAATAAAATAAATAATTACCCACCTACTTTCCTTATAGGTGCTCGCTGTGTAATTACACTTCCCATGTGAAAATTTTGACAAAACATAAATGAAAAAAACACAATTCGATCGAAATAAAGCAAGTAAAATAACATTAGATTTTTGTTCCCCGATCTATCTATTTTAGGGCGTAAATTCAGCAAACGATTTTGATTTTGATTTTGATTTTTTTTTTTTTCATTCAGGAAATAAAAAAAGATTGTGTTACTTTTGTACGTGAATGAGGAGAGACTTTATCATCGGACGATTCCTGCGGTCGCTTAGGTCTGGTAAGTTTTTCGGTAAAAACTGTGAAGAAAAAATGAAATGAAAAACAGGGGTAAAAAAAAAGGGGGAGGGTTATACCGAACAATGAATGTTATTTCAAAGTTAAATTAAATATTTGTTAGGTCGAACGCGTTATACCAGTACACACGTATGAGTGTGTGGTGTTATACGTGTAGTTTTGTCAAGTGTACTTTTCCAACAAAAACTGTATGAAATTCTGGTAAACCATCGTGAAAACTTTTGGTCAAACAATCGTGTTTCGGGTGGCTTTGGTATATAGGTACTCAAACATTTATAGCGACACCCCGTATAAAAGCGTATAATAGAAAACTCGAGACTACCAACAAAATTTACCACACCTAATAATATTACCACACACGTGTCTAATCCCACAGTGTAAGGCTTCTGTGAATCGCGCCCACCACCGGCAACCCCGAATCTGATACATTTTCGCGGCCAAAGTCGAAAGCCCCTCAATTTATCGAACGGAATAATTCTCCTTTTCTATTGTTTTTTTTTTCATTCATTTAATATACCATCCAAATTACCACGGTGCGTCAGACTTTACAGCGAAAGAAACAAAAAAAACAAGAACGAAGTTTTTGGGATGATTGAAAAAAATTGAATCAAATACGTGCGGACAAAAAAAAATCAGGGAGATATGATAAGGAGTTGAAATAAAACGCACATGAATTTTGAGTTACATGAATATGAAAAATGAATGAAATCTGGTTAGCAAATTAAGCGAATCCGCAAACACTGTATAGATTATTACGCGATAAACCATAATGCTTTTTGGATTAGTGTATGTGTTTTTTATGTATGTACATTTGCACACTTATAGTATATATGGGGTATTTTTACAGAAGGGCCGTTTGAAATCGAAAACTTTGTAAATCGAAAGCTCGGGAATAAACGCTCGTCATGGCCTGAACTGAACGAGAAAGGGAAAGTCACTATATTTATATACATATGTATACCTATGTGCCTATGTACGGGTTTGTACGGTATAGAAGGCCGTGTAGCTTTGGGGGTATTAAATTCGTTGGAAAAAAAAAAAAACCTGTTTGTCTTTCGGGCACAAAATGACGGCGCGGTTGACGTTAACGACATAATGTGCGGGGTATAAAACAAACGTCGCTTAGGTTCGTTATATTTCTGTGAAAATTATTTAGAGAGACTTTGGTTTTATCAAAATTTCTATCTATACATTATATTAGAAATGATCAAATCCGTGCAATTTCCAAACTCGTGACGAAAAACGTCACAGCATCTTTCGCTCTTCTTTTTTTACCTTTTTTTACCTTTTTTTTATTTCTCTGCATACAGGACTTGCATCCGTTCAGGACTGCAGGATCTTACGAGGTAAACCTGGAGCGTTACGTTATTTTCCTGTATTCTTCGCCGACGAAACAAGCGATTGCGATTTGCGGCACGTTCGAGCGGAATGGCGAATTAACTCGTCCCTGATTTTCCGAATAATCCGGGTGCCTCACGATTACCATAATTATATCCTTCCTTCCTTCCTTCCTTCCTTCCTCGCTTCTCTTCTTCCTTCCGTTCTTCGCTTACTCTCCTTCTCCTTCTTTATCTTCCTCTTCTTCCTCTACTTCTCTCGCTCTCTCTCTCTCCGAACTCCGCGACCCATTTTGACCCGCAATCGCACATTTAACTATACATCGAATTGCTCCACGCTAGGCTCTATTCTCATTACAATATACATATATGTATAATACACGCTGTGTATAATCTGATAATCTGTTATATCGTATACAGAAATTTATTTAAATACGTTAAAAAGGGCCTTCCGTGCCAAATTCTCAAAGGCTCAAAGATCGTAAAAATAGTCTAAGGCCTCAAATGTACCACACAAAACAAAATATTTACAAAAAAATATAACGGTAGCATGTTGCAAAATAAATTAAATAACATCGAATTGACATGTAACTACCATATTATTCACACAAATCTATGCGTCAACATAATATGCATGATACAGGACGGCGGGAAGGGGAGGGGGGGGGGGGAAGGAGGTTCGTTATTATAATCTGATTCCGATAAACGTGAATCACAAGCTACCGCAGGATCTGAATTTCGGTTACCATACTATAGATATGCAGCTATTTCTGTATGCGGGTGAAACCAGCCTGGACGTCGTATAGTTCGCCCATAGGTTATATAATTCGCCTCAAGGGTTTTCTAAACGAAGTAGGTATATATACGTTGAATGGGGTTATAACTGTATATAGGATGTCCTACGTAGCTCGCATGTGTGTTGAAAGAAGAGAAGAGAAGAAGAAAAAAAAAGAAAAAAATTTCGTTCCACACACACACCAGATGTGTGTATTTATAATTAGTTGCGGTAAATCGTAGAAGTTTTTTTTTTTTTTTGTTGTATAAAAAATCTGCGCTAAAAAATCTCCAAGTCCGAAATACCAACATATCCGCCGTGACAAATGTACTGTATATATCCACGTATGTATTTGTATATAATGTGTAGGTATATAGTATGTATGTGACGTACGTATGTGCATATGCGAGTGTATAATATCCGGTGAATTTGGAAGCCAGCCTAATGACTGTACGTACCTTGCTAATTTGTTGTCTCGCACCCCTCGCTACCCCTAACTTGGTATATATGTGTATGCGGTGTTAGTTTGCACCCTGATATATATGTAATAAGACTGCGCGATTAACCCTCAGACTATAGACTCGGATATTCGGTATATGGATATAACTAAATCCCTAATCACCTCTATATACGGTATTATATGCAGTACTCTACATAAGGGCGGTATCCTTGTGGAAGTCATTTTTGAATTCTATGTGGAACTTAATGCACCGCAGCGTGATTAGGTATCTGGAGAATTTTCATCCGCGACCGTCGAGGAATCCAATAAAATATTTATTACATAGCTGGCCACCTTATACCCCCGTATGCAGGATCGGCGTAGATACGGACGAAAATGAAGAGAAAGATAATAAATAAAATCGCGAAACTTAATATCGTTACAAACGATAAACAGAGTCAAAATTCTGAAGAAATTCATCCCACACATATCGTCGACGATATATTTGAGAGAGCGAGAAAAAAAAAATGTTTTAATCAAAAACATCAACTCGTTTTCCCCATAGGTATATGTATTTGGTTGATCCCCGATAATTTATTTGAGAATAATTTATCGAAATTTTGGTTGAAATTATAAAATTTTCTCCAATCACCGCATATACCTAATGAATGATGAAATTTAATTTGTAAATTGTTACTATAACGCAAGCAGTTGAATTAATTATTATAATTAATTAATAATTTGATGATTGTTAATTATTATAATTTTTTCATATTTTCATCTGAAATCTGTGCGGATCAAAACGTAGGCATATACGTATTACATAAGAGTTATGTGTTTAAAAAGCTTGAAAATAAATGGTCCGAAAATTTCCGCGTGCCCGGATATCGTCATACATACCTACTTATATATACGATTTAATTCCTTTCGTAAATATATGTGCATGTATATACCTAAAAACGAATACGCAAGTAACGCACATATACGTATACATATACATTATATACATAAGGGTCCTCCTTTTTGCCGGGATTTATTCGCCCGGAATTAAAAGACGAATCCTTATTTCGTTTTACAGAAAATTTCGCGAACCAAAAACCGCAGGTTGAGATTACTTAAAATTAACCAACGTCGTTACATTTCGTACAGATCTTTCTCAATGGATGAAAAGCGAAATTAGCGATGCGTATCCTCGGAATATAATCAAGAGGAAAAATTTAATTTTTTCTAATAATATTGTTATCACAAAATTTTCAAGTAAAAAACAGGACAAAAAAAATAATTTTTTCTATCTTACTTTCTCTTTCCTCTTCATTTATTCGAGTATCGCGTTTTAATCGTATCAAAAACTTATTTTTTTTCTGGTTTTCAAATCAGAAATTATCACATTGTACCTGAATCGACAGGTGCCCTGATTTCGTTTACGTTACGGACATTTTATGCCCAGCACATATAGCCATGTATAGAATACATAAATGAAGTTATATATGTACCCACATTGGAACCTGAAATTATGCGGGTCCGTTCAAATATCCAAAATGGTAGGCTCATTATATGCACACTCGAAATTCAACCCCTTCGGTACATAACATAATAATAATGATACTAATAATAATTATAATGAAAATTTAGCTAATTCTCAACGAATTAACACCAGCGGATTACTAATTAAAATTTTTTTTCATCGAATTTGGTAGCCCATACATTACATAAGAAGAAATTGTTTTTTTTCAAAAGAAAAAATCAATTTAAATTTCATCCACACAGACTTATAATATTATATACATATATGTATATGCTTGGTAATTATTCCTTGAAGGTGATTTGACAAAAGAATAAAAAAATGTCTTCAATTTTTCCTCACCTTTTGTTTTTTTTCAAAAGCATGGGAAAAATTTGTGACCCGGAGTCTTTTTTGGGGGTTGGTGAACCGTACAGGTATGTGTACGTGTTTAAATTTCCATCAAGGGTGATTGTCTCTATAATGTATATATGTATATAATATAAATCCCGAGGGACTTTTTGTACATAGATATATACATACGTGTGTAGAGGTTATGTACTAGCGCACCGTACCGTGGTAATGCCTACTGTGCAGGGATCACTATAACTTTGACAAATTATTCTCTCGGTCAATGACGCGGTCACCTCGAGGCGTCGCGGCGTCGGTGGCGTCGGGCGGTACGGATCGCGGGTCTCATTACTGTGATTGCTTGGGCATCGGTGCCAAGAGATTTCAATTTTACATTTACAGGAGCGCGTCTTCTTTTGCGCCCGTAGCAGAAGAATTGAACCACGTTGAGGAAAATAACATTTTTTTTTCTCATCAGACAACAAGATTAAAAAACGTATATCTGATTTTTGTCGTCGATTAATTATATTCTCTCGGGCAGGTGTGGAGGTGGAGGATTTCCGGTGTCTACAGAATATGAGTTGAGTAAAAAAAAACAAATATTTTCGAAGCAGTTTTTCGTAAAAAAAAAATGAGAAAGAAGAAGAAAAGAAAAAGAAGTTTTTTCGTAAGGACCTGGTCGCGCGTTCCATTTTATTTATTCCTTGGCTTTCTCTTTTCTTTTTTTTTTCGTTATTTTAAATTTTTTCATCACTCTTTATCCATACGTGTATACTGTGTATGTATAATAGGGTATAGATTCAGAAAGAAAATAGCGGTATGAGCGACTTTATATACATATAACGTACATACCTATACGACGTTCAGCATCACCCTGCACAAGTACACTTCATTATTTTGCATAAAACTTGATAGAAAAGCGGTTTGCGTTGGTTTATTCATAACTGTTTCTCTGCAAAAGTGTTTTTCTCTCGGGATTTCACAAACAATTCGTACGCCCCTCGCCACCTACATACCTGCACATATATATATGTATATGTATACGATACAAGAAACTCCGCGGGCACAAAGTTGCGAGCGCGTAATGCGGTTGAAACGCACCTCGCGGTATTTGACTACGAATAACATATATGCATACAATATTATTTTTCGTTCGTTTTTTTTTTCTTTTCTTTTCTTTTCTTTTCTATTTTATTTTATTTCTTTTTCCGCCTATATTATATATAAGGTATATATAATATGGAGCTGCCGGCGACGGAGCTCGAGCTTTTTATTCTTCTCTTCCTTTCTTCTTCTTATAAATCTAAAGCTTTACATATAAAAAAGCTACGATCCAAATATAAGGGCCAACGTCTTTTAAAAAATATATCCTATCCTACATCGAATTTACCCATCTGGTTTTTTTTTTTAAGAATTTTTTTCTCACGTTTCAAGCTTTTTAAACACAAGCAATTTTATCTGCGAAGCTTCGCATTTGAGTTTTTGATTAAGATAAAAAATAATTCGTTCCATTGCGTATACCCATACTCGATTCTTGGAAAATCTGTGAATCGTAAGACTCAGTTCTTTGGAAGAAAAAAGAGAAAAAAAAACTCAATCCTAGAATTGATTAATTAATCAATTAGAAAAGTTGATAATTATTTTATCCAATTAATTTGTTTATATTTATCGCGAAGCGGATGATAATGACGTAAATTGATCGGCGATTGTTTTTAACAAAAAGAATAGCACAAAAAATAAAATACAAAGAAAAAAACAAAGAAAAAAAATGATTCCCATGTAATGTGTGCAATTCTGAATCTATTCATTTAGCTTTCGAAATAACGCTGAATTGGAGGTACAAGTAAATACTTGTATATTGTACAATTTACTTGCACATTTACAAAACAAATTGTTTATACATAATTCGTAGTGATAAAAGCTGGGAAATAAATTTACCAACAAATCAAGCTGGTGGAAAACGGGTGTGGATTTAATTAATTACACTAACTATATGGTGAGATGTTATGAAAATTGAAAACATACCTATCCATCAGAATTTTGTTTATAATTACAAGGGTATATTTGTTATGTGATTTATCAGACGAATATCAAATATCCTGCTGCAATCGGTGGGCGGCGATCTGATAATCAGTATAAATAGTTTTGGAGTTTTCAAATTTTCGCACATAATCATAACCGGCTCGATGAAAATAAAAATTAATAAAACTATATTCAAAAAAAAATCAACGCTCGTATCTCCGGATCCTATATAAGTGACATTTGAAATTTCCACGAACCGGATGAAAGCTGGATGATTTTAGTTTCTAACTGAAAGAAAAAAAAAAAAACTGATACAACTGTTCAACTTTTATCACCGTTTCATCACCGACTCGATTTTCGGGGATTTTCTCGATCATTAAAACCTGGTGTTAAAAAATTCAAAATTTAAAACACCAGGGATGAAAGTTTGCAAAATTCACCCGATTCACGTGCACTTAATATAAAAATAAAATAATCGAAAGAAACGTAGAAACAATCGGACTTTTTCGTTCATTTTTTATTCTATCGCGAAATAATCCTCATTCCCCGTACAAACTAAGCCGTATAATAAAAATACCATTGTTTGTTTTTATCTACGGAGTGGGAAATTTCGATTTTTCATTATTTTTTGATTCCCGAAGTAACCAAATAATCCGATGATAAAATGCGTAACTTCAGGTGAATTTTATTTTTTCTTTTTCTCAAAAAATGTTTGGAAAAAAAGAGAGAATAAAAAAATGTTACTATCGATCAAAATCATCGGCTACGCGTTCGTTTATCTATACGTAAAGTTTTTTTAAAAAATTTGATCGAATCTTTTTATCTTTTTGATTTTATTTGATCTCCTTGCTTTTCCGAAGCGAAACGATGATATACGTGTCTCTACATCTATCGTGTGTACACGTATGGCAAGAGAGATTTTCGGTAATTTTTCTCCATACGAAACAACAGCAGGAAGAATTTCGAGTCAGAATCAATCTCACCAGGTGTACGCGCATCTATTCATATGTATACCTTATATTATACCATAGCCTGCACTTTTCCGATCACTGGCTGCATATACTTACGTACATATTTACTTACATATATGTATACATAGCTTTGTGTAATGTAGAAATTTCTATACGAATCGCGTAGCTGCTTGATTCGTTTGAGTTGAGTCTGTAAATATACGTATATAGATACACCTGTGTGTGTGTAACACAGTGCATGCAGTAGCATCGGAAAAGGGGGGTTGCGGCGGCGGGTTGAAGGTTGAGGGGTTTGAGGGTTTTGGATGGTTATCGACACTACCGAAAATGCGATCTATTTGAATGCGAAGCAGCAGTAGCAGCAGCAGCACCACCGACCGTGCAGAATTTGGTAGACGAACCTATGTATATGTATACCCCATTCAGTTGAAATATTTTCAAACGAATAACCCACCCTTCGGTATATACGTATGTAAAAAAAAAATATATATATCTATACGTATATATGCATACGCGTGTACGTCATGTATAGGTACAGAGCTTTTATACGCTGCAAACACTCGTTAACGAAAACCTGTACGATACGTTGCATCAAATGCCAATAATTTGAGCTGAGCAATCCCCAGAAATATAACAAGAAAAAAAGAAAAACAGATGAAGAAAAAAAAAGAAACACCCCTTTGAATATCACGATACACTACTCGACGATCCGGGAAAGGAACAAAAAAAAATAAATTTATACATGGTCTTGGGAAATTATTTATTTGATAATTTTCTTTGGTTTTTTTTTTCATGAGAATATTTCTGTCGGTGATAAGGAAATCTACTTTTCCCATACATCGATGGTAACTACATAGTTTGGTTCGTTTGCGGCTAAATAATCTCATGAATACTCAGAAATTCATCATTTCACCGAATCGAGAGCTATGTGTGTTTTCGAAAAACAAAAAACGAGATAAAACAAACTTTCAAATACGAGTGTACGTGCTGGAAAAGCACGTATGTATATGAATATATATATTCATATGGTACGCACATCTACATCCGCAATGCACAGGGTGGTTTTTTTGTACGGTGTTAAGGAATTTCTCGTTTTCAAGCTCGCACCTCATAATGCACTTGTGATTCGAGTGGTACATAAAGACCTATGTCGTCTAATTATAACAACCGAACAATATCAAACCACCTGAATATGTGCTACGATGAAACTTATTCGTACCTGTAGCAATACCATGAAACTTTCGAAAACTTGAACGCCATTGTTTGAAAGCCTCCCTGTATTTATAGCTTGATATAATTTTCATGAAAATATACATATCATTTCGCAGTCATACGTGCAGGTGTTGTGAAATTTTGCAAGACTGTATTTTCATCTCACTTTTCAGTTCTCTCTATTCCGGCTATTCCAAAAATATTCATTCATTAAGATTAATTTTAATTCACTAATCACATTCGAAATCGAATTAATAAAAATATTGTGAGACACAGAAATATTTGTTTCTTCTTCTTTTTAATAATCCTACGAAAATTCCTAAATGAGATGAAACGGTTCTATTTATTTATTTTGAAAAAACAGGAAAAAAACGAATTGTTAAAAAATAAATGAAAATAACTTGTAGGTACTTTTTTTTCCTTACCTCACCGGTGCCGCGGTATCAGTCAGCGTTAATTAAGGGATAATTGTATTTATGTAGTCCGTTAATTAGCGACTCCGAAAGAAACTCCGGCGTATTCATCGACGTTTCTGATGTTCCGGAGCACCCTGCAGCATACCGTAAAATATACGGTACTAAATAGATAAATCCCTACTTCGTAAATCTTTATCTCTCTTATTTTAAATTCTTCGGCTATTTCATCAGGTTTTTTATTCGCTGAATTTTATTTACTCGATCCTTTCGTTTAATCCTTTTTTTCCCCTATATACCGGACATACGCGATGAAAAATAAAACTAAACGAACCAAACAGACGAAAAAACAATATCGTTGAACAAATTATTACGTGATATCATATGTGCTATACATATATTCAATATCCGCTACGTTTATATTGCAATCAATTAAAAATATATTCGAGTCACCGGCTGCGGATCATAGAAATTATACACTGTATAACGGTGAACTGGTGTAACGTATGTTTAATACAAAACGGAAAAGAAATTAGAAAAAAAATAGAAACAAAAAATAAAAACGAAAAAAGCTCCTAATGATCATGTCACGCCCGCGCCATAGAAAAAAAATAATTTTTTCGATTACGTATTCTGAAACGAAGAGAAAAAAAGAAAGAAGAAATGTGTATAAATGTATAGATTATTATCATCATTATTGTTATTATTATTATTATTATACATGATTCGAATTTTCATTTTCGTTTTATTTTAGAACACGGTCTTGGATCTTCTTGCAGTACGTGCTTTCAAGCAATTTAAGTTTGATACTTTTATACATATAGATACGTTAAGATATAAAGAGTCGAAAATGTGAGTCGAGTTGAAAATTCCCGTTGGAAAAAAAGAAAAGAAAAAATTGAGATCTAGAAGTCTTATGATTTTTCGCTCTTTGATTAAAAATATGTATCCATGGGAAATATGCTACGTTATAAATATATGCGTCTGCGTGTATATGATCTTTATGTATGTATATAAGGTAGGCACGTATAACGTACATATATATATATATAAGAGTCAACAAGTTCTTCGTTTTCCAGTCATTAATGTCGCTCATATATATGACTCTACTTTTTATAAATCTCATTTCGTTTTCCCCGCTGTATAAATATGATCAGTATACAGCTATTTAGGGTATAAGAACTTCTTCTTTTTCTTTTTCTTTTTCTTCTCTTTTTTTTTCATTCACTTTTACTTCAGCTTCTTCCAGTTTTTGATCTCATCGCGAGATTTTTAACTTTTTAGTATCGTGTACAGGTGGTAGGTATATATACGAGCCCTCCAGGGACCTTGGCGAGATCGAAGAATTTTTATAACGGCGGCTCGCTCGTAGGATTATTTCGAAAATCGAGCAAATTAATTTTGAACGTCGAGACGCGAAATCTAGAATCTTCGGAATTCGAAATCTAAAAAATTGTAAAAATTAAATAGAGAAACAAAATTGATCAATTTCGGAAAGTGAATAATTGAGATTCATGGATCGCGTGTAATGAGAATTATAGGAATGGAGTTTTTGCTTCGCCCTTGAAAATTCCAAAGATTTTCGTAACGAGACTATAGGTAACGCAGGCTCAGCGGAGCATAACGCGAGGTGTAATAATTTTCGTTTTCAAAACTCATTCGCATTTTTTTCTAATTATCTCCCCCAAAAATGAAATTCCCGTAAATTCACCTCCGCTGCTGCCGCCGGCGCGTTCCGGGCACCTTCATTTCTCTACCCCCCCGATTCTATCAAGCCGTTCAATCCGATCAGTAACACGCGACGAAAGAAAAAAAAAAGAATGAAAAAAATCTAAAAAGAAAACGATAGATAAAACGAGAAAAAAAAAGAAACTACCCACTCTATTTCTCTTAGCGTTATAGATCGAAAACGAATATATGATTTTCAGCGGTAGCGTTTTACTCTTCCACACAAAACCAACCCCTTCGCGTGAGATTTAACTTGTGTTTCTTTATTTTGATCCCCCCCACGTTATTTCGCCACACACGTTAAGCACTCTTTCGCAAAAGCAGAGACAGGTAGATAGGTATACGTAAAAGGGGTTGGTGGTTGTAGGGGTGTGGGGGTGGGGGTGGGGGTGTGGGGTAGAGATGTTATAAGTTGGTGTGCACGCGGAAAGAGAAAGAGAAAAGAAAAATAAAAGACAAAAAAAAAAAAGAAATAAAAATAGTAGACAAAAAAAAACAAGAAGAAGAAACGAAAAAGAATCTTATTCCACCTTCAGTTCTGTCTGCGTTCACGTCACACAGAGTGACATGATAAATCTCCGGCTTTGCAGGTATATATAGGAGCTGAGATGGTATCGCCTCAGTTCTGTCGCAGCGATATCAATTTTAGGAAGATCGTGCACCGAAGAACGAATAAGATATATAATATTACATGAGTGAAAGAGGAGTAAGAAAAAAAAAGAAAAAAAAGAAACAGGGGAAAAAGAGAAGGTGAATTTCTCGGACTGGCAGGTGCTACACCGTAGCATAAGACGCTTCTAGAATTTTCGGGTACATCTTACGTGTATTATTACTTCTTCAGAAACCCTCTTTCTACGTTTTTCTTTTTCTTTTTCTTTTTCTTTCGATTTTACTTATAATGTACTAGAGCAAAAAAATAAAATGAAAGAAAAAAAAAAAAAAAAAAAACACTCCCGCTGTTTGGGTATGCTAAAATACTCCCTTATAAATAAAAAGAAAATATGATAATTCAAAACACTCCGCCATCTTATGTACATCGGGTAGCGTACGTACTACGTACGTGCGGTGACAATAAACGAACTTGTTTCCTTTAGAAAATTTAAGAATAACAATCTTTGGATAACAAAAAATAAAAAATAAACTGAAATGAAACAAAAAAAAAAAATGAAATGAGAAAAAATAGAAAAAAAATTGGGTATACACATAAAATTGCCGTACCAAAAATTCTCCTTTGTTTCCGCAGTTTGTTTCTTTTCAATTATATTTATATATACCTAATATATACCTACACAACCACGACGCTGTATTTTATTTTATTTCTTGTTTCATCCGATAAAAAGGTATACAAGGTAATTGCGGGTTCGAATATCGGTGTTTCCGATTGGGTGCGAAACTGTGCGGGCCTAACGGGGATTTAAGTTCCTTTTCTTTTCTTTTCATTTTTTTTTGTTTCATTTATATTTTTTTTTCCCAGCCGTCGGCAAATTCTCTGTGTGTTTGCCGGAAATATCTATCGATTTTTTGTATTTATTTAATTTAATTGTTTTTATTTTGGGGGGGGGGGGGGGGGGTAGGGCGGCCGCCGTCGTTTCAGGCCCGTGCAACCCTCTAATTTACGGAGACTCGGTTTCGACGCGCTCCGCGCGATACCGAACGATTCACCTGCGCGAGTGTGGAGTAAAATAAATGGAGGATTCTAAATTTACTTTCGTGGGATTAAGAGAAAGACCCCTTTTGGCTAGTTACAGCCCCGCTTAAGTGCCTCGTTGCTTTTGCCTTGCTTTCAAAATCTTTTCCTTACTCCTCTTCTTTCCCCCCCCCCCCCCCCCCCCCCCCCCTCCCTCGCCCCTTATAACTCTGAAACTCCGGTCTGTGCACATTCAATTCCTCGAGGATTTATATACGGGGAGGTAGAAATAATATTCTATCTCCATTCGTAAGATTCTTCGCAAAAAAAAAGGAAAAAAAAAAATCAATCAAAATTGATAAATAAATATAAATGAATTAATTGAGCGAAGTAAAAAATTTTTCACAGATTATCGTCGAACGTATTTAGTAGGGATTAGCTAATTGAATAGATAAATGAGGAGAAGAGGAATAAACGAAAAAGGGAAAAAAATTTAAAGGGTATTTATCACGCTAAAAATTTGGTATACAACTATTTCTGTCCCCGTGTATAGCGTTTGAGGTTTTTTTTTCTTTTTTTTCAAATTCTTTTCACCCTCCTAGACAACGTGCATAACGTATATATAGCTCGTTGTAAATTCTTTTTTCTCTTTCTTTTTTTACACATTTAAGCTTCATAGGTTGTTTCGCTTCTCATTTTCTTACGATCTCATCCAAGTTTGTTCTTTATTTATTTTTATCCTTCACCCTATTCGTGAGGCAAAGCCTTTCTCACTTCTATAACTTCGTTTCTTCCGCACCGATTCATTCGACGTTCTCTCGTAAACCTACTCAAGGAAATCACTAAAAACCCGACAACCCCAAGTGTAGTGAACGCCGTCTTCGACGCTGTTCGATAAGCCAATAATATTAGTTAGGGAAATAGAAAATTTCTGTTTCTTTCTCCACGCGTATTTGTGTAGGAACCCTATTTATGACTCGAGAGATTTAAGGGGGCTCGATATAGTCTCACGTATCAGAGACACGTGCGCGCATACGTGCGGTATTATAGATGTCGATTCGAAAGAAAAAAGCAAAAGAAAAGAAAAATCTGGTAATTTCTTTACTTTTCTCACAAGAAAATCTGACCTTGTAGTCAAAGATCAGATTTCATGGGGCTTGAAAATTAGGTGATAATTAGATAATTCT
This sequence comes from Athalia cordata, assembly GCA_963932425.1. Classification (NCBI taxonomy): domain Eukaryota; kingdom Metazoa; phylum Arthropoda; class Insecta; order Hymenoptera; family Athaliidae; genus Athalia; species Athalia cordata. Next base: position 9,470,961 of record OZ010627.1, read on the forward strand.
CGATCTCTGCGAGATGTGCTAAGTTTCACGGAAGTTTTTTTTCTGCACAAGAACAGAGAATAAAAAACGGTCGGTAAATTTCACCACTTTCCATAAATTTTTCTTTTTTTTTTTTCTCTTCCTTCTTCCGACGTATTTTTTTTTTTCATACGGTTAAAACGTGCACCCTCTTCAAATTTGTATTTTGTAAAATAATTTCCCTCTGAATTTCTTAAATTTTTTTTTTCTTCTCCGTCTCAATGAGCCAGGGATATCGTCTCTGCTCGAACTACACGAGGGATGAGATTGTTTGTATAAAGTAGATATATAAGCCCGAAACCTTGAAGGGATGTATTTCGTTTCCGTCGTTAAATCTTCCGGGGTATTTTCCCGTGGGTCATACCGTCATCGAGACTCGTCAGAATAAAGCTAGAACAAGTCTACCCTATTTCGCTCCGAAGGGTGTCTTGCAGTTAGATTCGTCCTCAAGTTCATCTCCCTTATTTTCTCTCTAACCAACCGGTTGCTCTTAACCGTCATCTTTACATTCCAAAAAAAAAAACCAAAAAAAAAGAAATCGAAAAAAGGAAAAAAAAAGAGCAAACCGAGTCCGAAAGCGTTCGAAAACACCATCCGCCGTATAAGCGAAGAACTCCATCCCTGTATACGTTTGAATTGGTTGAAAACCTCTGGGAAATTGAGAATCCGCTGGCTAGATTGCTTCACATTCCGTTTTTCAACCCTTCTTCGGTACCCCCTAAACTTTTCGGAACCTGCAGTATAACCCCGTCGAGATTTTTTACGATTATTTTCTAAACGTGATAATGGATTTATCGAACTACTCAACACCCGAATTTCATCGGGCGCATGTAAGACACGCCAATTTTCGTATTATGAATTTATAAAAAAAAAAAATTCTTCAAAATAAATTATAAGGGTTCGAACAAATGACAAAAAACTAGATTCAAGATCAGAAGGTATAGATTTTTGTGACGTCATTTATTAGGTTGTACACGTGATCATTATATAACGAATAGTAATTAATTTTCTATTCGCTTATTTCTTTTTTCCTTTTTTTTTTCCGACTGTATAACTTTTTTTCTTTTGCGAATAAGTATACGTTATAAATATAGAAGGGCTGTTTTACGTCCCCGTGGATATAAACGGCATACCTATAAGCTTTCGATAATCGATGGCCACCTTTCCCTCCGCACACTACTTCAATTCTTTGTTAATCGATTGCACGTACTGAATTAGAAACGGAAAAAACGCAGCACCTACACACCGACGAATGACCGACCAACCCCCTAATGGCAGTAAAACTCTCCCTTCTACTTTTCAGACAGTCTCTCGCCTCGTATATTATTCCAGGAAGAAAGAAGCCAAACTCGAACTGAAAAAAAAGAACAAGAAAAAAAAAAAAAAAACAATCCCAACACTCGTTTGCGTGCAGACGGTTAAAACCCCTAGATACCGTTATGGGGTGAGATTTGTTATGTATTATTTCATTTCATTTCATTCTATTTTATTTTATTTCAAAAAAGAAAAAGCGAACGAACAAAAATTAATACAATAAATTTGATAAAAGAAAAAGGAAGAGAAAAAAATTTCTTCGAGTACTTCGATAACGTTTTTAATAGCTATATTTTCGAAAGAGAAGAAAAGAATGATTAAATTGAGGGGTTGCTGATGTAAGAAAAGAGGAATGGGGTTTGCTTGTCATTGTGAGGCGTAAAGGAAGAGGATATATAAAGTTTATAAAATCGATCAGAAACTTTTCTACTATCACTAAAAGTATATACCTATAGGTTAAGTTTTTTCGTTTTTCGTACTTCAAACTTTCTGAAATTTTTCGTTTCTTTTTTTTTTCTTCTGTTCAATGTTTTTTTCTTACTTATATTTTCACAGCCGAGATACTTTTTTTGTTTTTCGGATTGTTTTTTGCAACAAAAAAAAAAAAAAAAAAAAACATATCAAGTTGAATGAAAAAATATTATCGATAGAAGAAAAAAAAGAAAAAAAGAAAAAGATTGAAATGATGTGCAGGTGAGAATATTCCGTATGGATCTATGCATAGAGGATAGAATTTTCGGCGAGCTATAAATCACTGTCTATGTATATACGTATAAATGATATGGTTAATTTTGTTCGCGTGGTGGTTTCAGAGACGTTGTGGATGAGCTTTCATTTACGCGATTGTTCGCGGGATCGTTGTTAGGGAAATCAGAGTTGGAAACGTTATAGTGGCTGCCACTTCTCATTAGCTGAGAATTAACGCGACGTCAGTTCAGTAAATAAACGTCGCAACACCCCGAGAACTGCCGGAGAACGGGGTAGGGAATATTCGGGGGTGGTAAGGAGAAAAGGAAGAGGAAAGAGGAGGAGGGGGAGGAGCAGCGCAAGGAAATTAAGGGAGGGCGAGACAACCACCCCATTCGCGCTGCTACTACTGCTGCTAAACTCGCATCGCGTGCTATTCGCGATCAACGCGCAAACCGTGCGAGATTCAATTACCGGCTGCTCAAGGATTGCTATATGGGGGGTCGACGTTCACGCTCCCCCCAACCCTCAAGATTCCATCATATGATGGCCTCATCGGTTGTACAACCTACACTGATGCAGACCTGTAGAATTTTGATTAGAATAATTCAGAATTTCAAACACCGGACGTACTTATTGTATAGGGTCAGAAATTTCAGGGTTTCAGTCGAAGATTGAAAAGAAAAAGAAGTCGAAAGACGTGTCCAATTTTTCGGAAGACTGAACAATTCTCAAAATTCTCGACAGTTCAAATGCAATCCTTTCCGTAAACCGTAATTTTTGGATCGGGAAGACGTTAAAATTTTATCGAAAATTCCGAAGAAGGTTTTGAGAACAGAGAAAAAGAAAATATTGAACACTTACCGCGCGTCGAACGATGTGATAAATTAATCAACGGAAGATGGGGGGGCCGATTTATTTATGTTTTTTTTGGATTTGATTTTCTCTTGATCGTATCAGGCGTACCTGGTTGCAGGTCAAGTATAATCTCTGCGACGTCGCACCCTCGTCGTCGAGAACGTTTAGCCCGAGGCCTTTTGGCCGCCCTTATACATCAAGCGTAGGACCTTCGCCAATCTCGGAAAGTTTCTTTCAAGTTCTATTTAGTTTTCTGTATACCAAACTGGCGCGCGTTAACCCCCAACGGGGATAATTTTTATAGATCGAGAAAGCAAGACCTTGAACCTTGATGACGATGAGCTGCTTCTCGAAGACCCACCGATTTGGGGAACGACATTTGTTTTCCAAAAAATATTCCAACGTTCGAAAGTGCTGAGTAGGTACCTCACGCGTATGTAGAAAGTAAAATGGCCGCGCTGCGAATCAAAGGTGCAAACTTTTGAGGTAAAATAGCAAAGTTCGTATAACCCTGTGACGAGACCTATAACCGATGTAGGGAGGTATAAACTCATAAAGTCTTCGGTGGCAACGCGACCGAGCTCAACTGAGCTTAAGGAAGAGAAACCTTGCGATGATTGAGCGTCGCTATGGGGTCGACTACCACAAGGGAGAAGACTGTCTAGGTTAGGTTAGCAGCGAGCACGTGGGTTATGTGAAATTCTGAACCGGCCTCCACGTATCCACCCTCACCTTCATATAAATTATGACATATCTAGGCGCGTTAGCGAACCGACTAATAAAATATAACTTTTCCTATTATCGCAATCACCCCCCCCCCCCCATCCCCATTCCCATTCCCAACCCCCACCATATAGAGAGGAACGAAATGAGGGAGAGTTTTCTCATAGTATATTATACTTTCTTAAAGTACCGAATGAAGTAAACCAAAAAATTCTAGCCGTTTTTATTTTCTTCTCATCTTTTTCGTTTTCGTTTATAATTCAGAGTTGAATTGCAAAAACTGGAAATGAGTTCGTAAACGGTTATCTCATTTCTGTCAAATTTTCCCTCTTGTTTTATCATTGTTGTTGTTGTATGTAACGTAAAACGTTAAGCTCAAAAAGCTCGATGTATAGTAGCTTGGTTGTTCCTCGTTTTTCTCGTAACCTATTTCGTAGTTTAATTTTTCACCCGATTTTCTCCATCTTTAAAAGTTTTCAACTAGTTTTCTTATCACGTAATATCGTATACAACGATCGCCAAGTTATAGGGTAGTAGAAACAAACGAAACGAATCTCCTCGCACCAGTCAGACTTACAACTTCTCAAACGACCATACGCTATATATATACCTTTTTTATCCCATAAATTCCACAGCCAACTTGTCTCCGCTTTACTTCGTCATTTATCTAAGAAAAAAAACAAAAAACAAATCAAATTCAAATCTTATTCCAGTTTTTTGGTTTTCGAAAATTATCGATTAAAATTCTAGACGAGAAAACTATCATGTTCAAAAATACGTACGGGGGTCAAAAAAAAAAAAATGGTAGAAAATTTTCTAAAACAGCAAAATTTGTCCTCTTCAAATTGTTTTTGGGAAATTTGATTATCTTCATTTTTTAGTCCGCTATCTAATCTTCAGTGCGGCAAGAGATTTCGACCGGTGATATAACCCAAACTTTTGGCCGGCAGTGTACGTAGCGTAGCAGATGCAGTTTGCCGAGTAAAATCTATACCAAATTCGTCTAGGGTCTTAGGACATTAGATAGTCAGTTTCTCAAGCAGTTTCTGCTGCATACACATAATGTGCCAATATAGTTATACATATATATATATTTTACATATGTACATATCGTATGTATCTGATTTCTCCCGGTACATCCCTGATTTGCTTTGCAGAAGACTCATCCGTATAATCAAGCCGCTATTTACAAAGAGCTCGCATTTCCGTATATATACACATCTATACATACATATATAATACATATAAATATCTGTATCTGCAGTATATAACACGCTGATCCAGCTGTTTCAACCTTATGACTGTAGTAGTCCATAAAGCTAACCTGTTATCTGATACATTCAATCATAGAAGATTATAGATCCAAAAAATTGAAGAAAAAAACCCAAAAAAAAAATGATTTGGACACGCAACCTAGTGGATGAGGATGAAACCAAAAAAAATGTACCCAAAGATCGGAGGCACTGTAATATAACATGTAACGATATTTGTCAATCGTGGTCTTGAGTTTTTTTTCAGAGATCTTTTTATTTTTGCACAGAAAAAAAATGACCTTCCGAATTCGATTCGCATCGAATGTAGTGAGGTGCTAAAAAATATAATCGATATATAATTTGTTTCACGTAAACGATAAAAATTATTCGAGCTTTTCGAATTTTGTCCACCTCACGATAATATATCGTTATAATTTTCTAAACTTTTATTATCAGATATAACACAATTTCAACTGCATCAAAATTAATTAGTACATAGTTACAGTATACATAAAAGTGAGGTATCTATGCATATACCTATATCTATTATACATACCTATATACTTTGTCAGGCTGCAAAAGCTATCCATAAAATAATATTATTCTCAAACTTTCGTCGTAAGCTTTTATTTTCTTTACCATACCCGTACCGTACCGCCTGTATATAACGTACGTATATAAAAAAATATTATTTACGTACAATTACATAGCAAAATTTCTGTAGAAAAAAAACAGTAAAGATATTTTTGACTCCGCCACTCATTCGCGATCGTAAGATTTATTCGCGTTGCGCTAGGGTGTAAATAAGGTTCGTAATAAAAAAAAAAAAAAAAAGAAGCTGTATAAGAATAAAATTCGCAGATATAATCTTTGTGGGGCGGAAGGGGTGGGAGGGGCGGGGGGAAGGGGTGAATTTTTTAAACGCGTGTAAACTCCCCTTCATCCAGTCGCAAGCACAGCTTCTTCAGCTCTGTTTGTTTGCTCTTTTAGTTTGTGTTTTTTTTTTTTTTAGTTTTTTTGTTCCCTCTCTTCTTTCTCTTTCTCGTGTTCGCGTTGCTCTCTGTCTGATTTTTATTTATTTGATTTTTTTTCTACTTACCATTTGTATATACATACGAGTGGTATATCTGTATAGGTGTACAGAATTCAGTGCTGCTTTCAGCTCTTTAGATAATTCCGACAATAAAATAAACCACCTCTGCACACACCAGCCAGCTGCAATGCCAGAAGGGATGCAAATTCATGGAAATCTTTTAGGTATATACTTATACATATACATATGTATGTATAACCTATGTACCACATAGATTCCTTCGCATGTATTCGAGTTGACTCACTCCTTCTTTTCTTTTCTTTTTTCTTTTTTTTTTTTTTTTCATTCTTATTCCTTTCGTTTCGCCAGGGTTTCTTTATTTCTTTATTTTTTTTGTTTCATTTTGTCTGATTTTTATTTTTCTTTCGTTACTTTGGTTTTGTTTCAATTAAAACATTCCCCACGCCACGTTAAACCGGCACTGCACCGCGCCGTACCGGAAAAGAAACAGAGTCGCCCTTACATTATTATAATTATATTCTACGCTTTTTAATTTCGTTTTATTATCTTTTGTTTTGTCTCGCGATACAGTTTTATATGTATACGTAAGATATATAATGTACGTGTAACGCAAGGGGTGAAGCGAAATGAAGAACGAATAAAAAAAATTAACAAATAAATAAATAAGTTATTCGTGTTATGCAGTTATATATGTATGTAAAACGTGTGTAGAATATATGCGTAATTACTTTGAAAGATTTGATGAATAAGAAATCACGCAGAATCTGAAGATCCGAAAAATTCATTCCTTTGATAGAGGTAATAGTGATGATAATAACGATAATAGTAATAATGATAATAATAATAATAACTCGTGCGAATGATTTCGTATAATTTCGATTACACGATTAGGATTATACGATCGTACCGGGAGGATCTCGGGGTGGCTATATTTATCCTTATGTACTCAATGATCGTCACTATCCGACTTATGGCTATAAAACCGCAGTATATAAACCTTATATTATAGACGAAAGGTACGTATATATGTACATGCCTATGTAATACATATTATAGAATTTGCGGGGTTAAATTTGCTCGAGGTGAAGAGGACCTCGTTTCATGGCTCATCAAATCACGTTTGTGAGTTCGCTGATCACATTAATACTGTACATATATCTACACGAATTATTACATAAGTTTGTAGGTACGTAGGTATATATGTATATTAGCTGCGTTGAGTTCGATGAATTATTGAAAAATATATCTAGTAGAAATTAAGAGAAATACTGTATATATATTATCAAAATTATCCCACAATTATTTTTTTTTTCTTGCCATTTTATTTTTCTAATTTAGTTTTTCATTCCATTGTGGGGGTAGTAGTAGGTTTTCTTTTCTTTTTTTTTTTCTTTTTCTAATTTATATGAATGAAAAGTTACGGTTATAATAAAAAGTGAAAAATGGTGGCGCGTACCACATCCAATCTGGCTACGGTTGTGTGTCAAATCTGAGGTATATAAAATATTTAGTTTGTGGGGTCGGTCGAGAAAAGTGGAAAAGAAAATGGCCGTTTCTAAGGTAGAATTGGTAGGTATCGTACATACCTATATATATATACGTCGAAGAGTGTAATATCAGTACACATCGAAGGGCGGAGCAGGTCTGTTCATGACGGCATGCTCGAACAGATTCGTACGATTTGCAACGTGTTTCAGTTGTTTTCAGAGTAACGACAGGTCCGGAACTGTTAACGTCCCTTTTGATAGATTTGATTGAATTGATGTTTGCAAATGCCGAGCGAGATATCCACGATTTCCTTTATTCGGCGCTCTGAATATATATGTACAGTATACGTATATGGCGGCTATACAGAAAGACTTTATCGCGTCGGTGCCTTCATTTCAGAAACTGTTATTTTCATCTTTCTCTTAGATTTTTCACGTTTTTCTTTTTCGGGCTTATTTTATTTTCTATGTACCAGCGATTTTCGTTGTTTCTTATTTTTCTATTTTTCTTACAATTCCCGGTTTGCGCAACGCCGGAAACTACCTTGCTTTTCTCCGTACGTCGGAATGCATTTATTCCGAACGTCGTATACCACTGCATTTTTATTCTTCTCTCACTCTTTCCCGCTTATATATTTTACATATTTATACACATACGTCATAGATACATATAGTATATAGATTTGCGTACCTGTAAGGTACGTACATTTATCCCCCTACATATATGTCCATATAACATCAATCGTGAAACGGTGAGCGGTGGGAATAAAAAAAAAAAAGCAGTTTTTCTCTCATTTCGACCAATTCGTTTAGAAAAATCGACCGATTTCACCCGAATCGGAGAGAAAAAACTAGCGTTTTCTATAGTATTTCGTGATTCGACTGGGCGTCAAATTTTTTTTTTTTTAACAGGAATGTCCGCACCATCCCCATCTATAATAATTTCTTTTCTATTCATTTTTTTTTTCTTCTTTGTTTCTCCTCCTCGAAACTTCGCTTAGACTTCTCTTTCCTATACTATACAGCTGAGTTTTCCGCCAAAGTAGTTACATAGGTTACAGTTATATACACGGTTTCCGTCTCTATAAACCCCATTCGCATTTCCCATCGTCCTGAAGTTAACGGCTGAAGGAAAATGCGAGCTTGCAAGGACAGAAGGGCGTAGAGGGAAAGAGGATGACTGAATTCAAGGATTGTCTGTCACGCGCACGAGATGTTCGTCTCATCCCTTTTCTTTTTTTTTGTTTTTCTTTTTAGCCTTTTTTATTTGTTACGTTATAGTTTTCCGCCCTGTTATTCATGACGACGTTCCATAATACACGGTATCGCGCACCCCCTAAATGAGGGGAAAAAAAACATTTAAATGTATTTTTTTAACTTCTCTATTCGTTCCGCTCTTTTCGAATGTACTCGGTGCGAGACTCCGCCGAGTCTCTTGATACTAAGAATTCAATTTACGATACATATATATTATATACATATAGATATGTACATGGGTATGTGCATACCAACGTATATATGTGCATAAATATTTTTAAAAAGAAACCGTAGGTCTCGCGAACGGTTAAATCCTGGATCGCATGCAGATGTCCTCTTTATACTTTCTAGCTCATATCGCTGTGGTAAATTCACTCGAATACATATGAGGATAGAATTTTTGTACCGCACATTCACCGCCTGCACTCGTATCCGTAGTATATGTTTCTCTCCTATTTTATTTATAAACATTCTATTTCTTATTTTTAATTTGTTTTCTTTTTTTTTTCAACTTTTCTCTCCTTTCTTTTTCCTTCTTCAATTTCGAAGTTGGAGAAATTTTCTTTACGAGGGTATATGAAAAATGCGTTAACAGGATATTTCTAGGACTTCAACGTAGTGATGATCTTTTTTTTTTTTTTTCTTTTTTTTTTCTCAAGCTGCACCTCGCGTTTTGGGGTAAAAACGTAAAGAAACCGAGTCGTTTTTCTCTATAAAGCGGCACATCGTGAAACAAAAAATGTAAAAAAAAAAGAAAAGTTTTCTGTACAGTATAGTGACGAGCTAAAAACCTCAGTTTCGCCACCGTGCAGGTTGGAACTTGAACAACTGACAAAGAGATATATCTTTTATTTAATGTACAGTGTGTTGGAAATGTGGTTTTTTTTTTTCCTTCAAATTTTAGCCTTTTTCTCACCTCTCTTTAAAAAATTATGAATATTTCGGCAAAAAAAAAAAAAAAATGCTTCGCGGTTTGAATAACTTGTGGCGTATGAAAAAATTTTCATTAATTTTTATTCAATTTTTTTTCTCGTATAACGAACTTTAGGAGAGAATAATTTTACAAAGAGATTTTACAAATGTGACGAGAGATGAATGAATCGGAATAATACTGGTAAAGTTGCAGAAAGTGTATAGATTTCAAACGCGCTATTATGGTTGCAGGTTATTTTGTATATACATACGTATTTTTTTTTGTACTCAATATATATTAATATACGTATAAATATATGTATACGTGCAGAGGTAGTAGCATTTCCACAAGTGCTAGAGACAGACAGTCTTTTGCCGAAGGCTTCGTTCGAGACTTCAATAAATTGAATCCGGTACTTCACCGACGACTCTCAGAGTTGAATATCACGGTAACGAGATGAAACTTACTAGGAGCCCCATCTGCATACATGTATCTATACGTATATACATATATACAAAACAATATCTACGTACTATCTCTTTAGGTAGACCTTACAAACTATGTTCATTACATACATGGGAGGACGCATAGAATCTTACAAACTATACAAATGCATGTGCACATACACACACATCATATTATTTACCTAAAGAATCTACAGCGAAAGTCTTTTTCCCCGCGAATAATCATGTCTCGTTGATATGTTTTTCAACCGTACCCACCCCGTACATAAAGATATATTACTTCTAAATTACACAAGGGTTTGTATAACAATTTTTCTCCAACGTCATGGGAAACAGATATTATATCTTCCATTTCGTCGGACGTTACAAAGTTTTATTTTTGTTTAATATTTTTGGAAAATCATTTTTTTCAGCAATTTCAATAGATTTCTTAATAAATATACGATTTCTTGATTAATAATTTTTTTCATTTATTTTCTTAGATCCTTCCAAATTTGAGAGAATTTCGAGGTCATAAAATTAAGTAAAATTGAGTATATGTATATATTTTGTTGAAACATTTTGACTGGCGTTGTATATCGTATATAACCCGAAATTTCTCCTTAAACTTCAAACTTTAGGGGTCGGAAGAAATAAGCCAAGATATACGCATGTACATATTTGTATGTGCATGTATACGTGCATTATACACGTCTATAGCTACGTAGCTCGTTTGTTCGCATTAATTAGCACGAAGTCCTCCGTGAGTGATACGTGTATAGGATGTTACTTGTACCTGACTATATAGGTATTACGCTTACATACGTAAAGTCAAAAACATGGTCCCTTTGATAATATAAGGAAGAGTTGAAGCGATTTTCTACCCTTTGCAGATGCTCTTTATAAATATGTTACAGTTTGCGAGCTTCTACTTTCTCAGTTTCTCAAATTTTCCTTTTATGTATAATAATATATACATACAACAACCGAAGCAGCGGTACAACTTCTCACAGATATAATATACATCCTCACATATATCCTTTCGTGCGTTTTCTGTACACGCCTATATCGTTTTATACGCACGTATAATATTATGCGAGGTTTAAAGTTTTCCGCAGGTTCTTTACCCGCGTGAAACGCGAGTCGATCAGGATATAGAAAATTTATATGTACACGTACCTATATCGGGACATGATGGGGAAAATGGGAAAAGCGCGAGCTAGTTGTATTTTATACATCTTATGCACAGGGTGTCTCGTTAATAGAATAAAGAAAGGGGCGAAAAATGAACAACGCTATAAAACGTCAAGATCAATTTTTCGTTTTTTTTTTACAAATTGAAAAAAAGTCTATTCTCGTAGTAATCAATAGTTTTTTTTTTTTTTTCTGTCATGGTGAAAAAATTATTCCTCGCTTTGACGCGAACCACACCATATATATGGGTCAACAATGTCCTTTGCGGATATTATTTTGTCCTGAAGACATTTTGTTCCAAGGATCAAAGCGGGTAAAATTATTTTTCATTTTCCTCCAAAACGAGACACCCTGTATGTAGTAAATATGATGAGAAAAAAAAAGAAAAGAACTTCTCTGGTATCAAAGACGACAGGGATGAGATGGTGTATTGTATGATCTGTAATACTCGTCGTCGTTATATAATATCGTGTAAGTTTTCCAACGTTACTTCGAAAATTTTCAACCGTGAATTTTGGATATGGTAGACTCTTGTAATTTGGAAAACGAAAATTAGCGGAGATTTGATACGGGTTGGACCTAACGAGATGATAATGAAGAAGATTCTAGAGGCCTTTGAAGATGGCCCATTTGCTCGAGTTTAAATATACATTCATATAGTAAAATTCTCACAGTATTTTTTCTCTGCCTTTCGACCCGACGCACGTCGTCATTTTTCATCCCTCTCGGCATCGACCACCAGATGTCATTTTTTCTTTCTTCCAATGGTCGAATTACCGGGAAAAAGGATCGAGTAAATTTTGATGAAAGATGTTTTTTTTTTTATTTTCTCTTCACTTTGCCAAATTCGAAAGATGCGAACACAACCTTTCTTTACACCCATTTACTCGGTAATCGTTTTACACAGCTTGCAGAAATTGGGACTATTTGCACGCTCGTAAATCTCTGCTAATTACCCTACGTCATCCCGAGTTAACAATCGTTACTCTAAACACGTAGTCTCTGGAGATACGGTTTATATACGTCCGTTAGGAGTTACCCACCTATGTACGTACACGTATATACCTATATACATACGTACTCATCTTCAGCTCTCTTAACGTAGGTACCTACGTATATACCCTCCAAAATATACCTTATGCAGGAACTTGGTTAAAGGAATTTCGGGGATGACGCAGGATTCTGTAGGGCGCAGAGATTCCCTGATTTGTATTACCAGGCGGACCAGAAACTACAGATAATTTTAAAGAGCGAGTAATTAGTATCCCAGGATAGAGCCGTCCAACGGTCAAATTTTAGTAAAAAAAAAAACTTAAACTTTTTCGTTTCATAAAAATTAACCGAAACTATTTCAGAAGTTTTTCTTCTTTTTCTTCCATTTTCGAATCGATCGAAATAGGAGAAATCTTAAGTTACGGTTGTCATTGGGTGTCGAAATTTGTTGTATAAATTATCTAGGATATGGTGGTTGTTGTATATCTGTAGATAGTATTTGCATTTCGGAAGCCCTTGGGAGCGTGAAAGATTTGGGTATTTCTGTGCATCCCACATAGGTATTACCCTATGTACTATATAGAGAGGCAACGGTCCGGTCCGCAGGTTCTCATCATCCCTGTGATCCCTTCAATTATGTGTTTTCCCAAACGTATTCGAAAGCATAAGGACTTGGCTCGGGGTCGAGGTTGGGGTGGTTTGGTTTGTCTGATATCGCAGCAAATGCCAAAAGCGCGATCAAAACGGTCTGCTCTAAAAGCAACGACGAACTATACGAGAGGTTTTAGCAGCCGATGCACACGCTATCAACGGCACACGTTATACGTCTCTAGGTATATACGTATATATATAAATTATAGTAACACTGTGCGCGCACAAGCGGATTTAACACACTACCACATTATACATGAATACGGGGAACGTGTAATGCCAAAGTGAACAGCAATTTCGAAGCCCTCGACTGTATCCAGAACTCAACCGCACGGAGAAACTACCCCTTTGAAATAGTTACCATTACAAGCTGTATTCCTGATTCTGTTTACTGCCGTTGTGTTACCTCAATATCCGATATAATTCAACTGACCTAACACCACCTCGTCATGCTCAAGATTTTCTCCTACAATTCGATACTCGAGACATTCGCCGGATAATAAGCCAGATTCGATTGAATTCGAAACAATTATTAACCCCCTCCCGTTATCCAATTCCTCCGTCTTCGCTATCATATTTGTTTCCCATCAACGAAAACTTTAACTTCGTTTTACGAAGAGATGAGAAATTTTCATTCATTGTCAGTTTCAAAGATATACGAGTCTTTGAAATGTACAGATGGAACCTCGAGGGTGTTTTTCAGTAGAGCGAGAATATATACGTATATCGATTGAAAACGATCATCTTTTTTGTCAAACTTTTTCGACGATGTCAATAAAATGTACCTAACTTTCGCTTATATACCCCGTGGAATTTGTGAATTTTCACCGGGGCAATACGACATATCTATAACGTGGATTGATGTTGATATCGTATAGCATGTTTTATAACCATCGTCTCTACTACCGTGCGAATATACACTTTGAGGATTCCCAGGGGACATTTTCTTATACCTGAATGAATATGATGGTCTTTCATACGTTTTCAATGAATCCTATGGGAAGTCACGCTCATATAACTGTATACGTGGTTATACCTACAGATATAACTCAATTGCGGGAATCAGTCAGACAAAAAAAAAAAAACATCGAAAATATTACGTCCGTTAAAAAATCAAATATAAAAGAAAGAGAAAAAAAGAAATCAGGTCGAAGAAAAATATAAATACCTAATAGCTGGTATAAAAGAAAAAAACGAAAAAAAAAAAAAAACGGGGAGATTTCAAAGAAGAAGAAAGTAAAAAAGGCATACGCCGACTGGCTGCAAAGTGCAAAGAAAGTGACGAGGTCAAGTATGGACGACTCGACGCTGGCTAGACTCGAAAAAAGTTAATAATAATAATAACAACAACGGTTATAAAAAAGAATCACAAAAAAACAAACACACAAAAATGGTCTTTATTGAAAGCTTAGCGATTCAGACAATACGAGTTATGGTATCTTTTTTTTTTTTTTCCCGTTAATTAATACCCAAATGTCATTGGATTGATTGGCTTAAATACCGATGCCGAAAAAGAGTAGATATTTCGTAAGCTCTTGAGGATCAGAATTGAAAGCCTGCGTGTCGGTGAATTTGCAGAATTAATCGTCCGACAGACAGGACTTTACGAAGAATTTAAGCTCGAAGCTTCGAAGTCTAAAAATTTTTACAGAGCAAGTGATGTATAATGAATATTTATAATTAGACGTGAATAATTATCATTATTGTCACCGTTCGCAGATACATCTGGAATAACTGAAAATTAATTACTCGAAATAAACGCTCTGGTTCTATATGATCTATTCTCTGTAATAAAATAAATTTAATAATATGAAATGAATATTATTTTTTCTCCTCACCACGACGCGAAAAAATTCAAAGTACATACTTGGTCGTTTTCGGACGCAAAGCTTTTACCGTTTATAAATTATATGAATGATTATTTTCTAAAATAACGAACTACTTGAATTTTCCCTTCATCTTCGCTCTAGACTCTTCAAACTGATGTTCGACAAAAAATAAAAACCAACAACTTTCTAAAATTCAAAAACATTCGCCGTATGTACACGTATTTATATACCTCTATACCTATATACCTTGCGCAAGCTTTTCTTGATTCTTTGAGAAGTCCTTCTACCGAACACCTCTTGTGACTCTTACATTATACATCAGGACTACTCAAAATCTCGGGTAAAAGCTTTACAAGTGATTTTACAAAGCTCACCTTATATCAAAACGTTTCTTTTTTTTTTTTTTGCTTTCTTTTGTTTCATTATTCTCTTTCCAAGTACACATCAAATTTATCGAAAAATCATAAACGAATGTCGTCGATATCGATTTCGAGAAAATAAAATAAATAAAAATAGAAACCAAGAGAAAAGAAATCTTCTTTTCTTTCGATCTTTATATCTCGTGTAATTCATCTTCATGCGAGCGCTTCCAAGCTTAGAATTATAAGGTGATTTTCTTAGACGGTAAATTTCAGCTGCCCGAAACGTTTCGTTTACCCATCAGTCAGGTGAAATTACATCTGAATTATTATATAATTTCAAACGGATCGCATCGGAAATTTAATCAAACGTGACGTAGAGAAAAAATTAACGAATGAACAGTGAGAAAAAACAATTACAAAAAAAAAAAAAAGGTCTGAAACTAATTTTCCAATTCCGATATCATGTGATTTTTTAAACAATTTTTTTTTGAAATTGAACAGTTTTTGATGTACCCAAATGCTGATAGCCGCGCATAAATAATCAATGTAAAAATTGAAGGGGGGACGTATATATAATATATAACGAGGAAGTGTAGAGGAAAAGAAGAATGATCAGCGTTAAATTTATAGGAATAGAAAGAAAGAGAAAAAAAAACGAAAAGAATGGGTAAGGAGAAAAGCGTGAGAAGAAAAAAAAGAAAAGAAAAGAAAAGAAAAGGAAATGAGAATTAAGGGAGAAGAACGACAGGTAACGACGTGGAATCGAAGAAGATAATTACACGAGATTAAAGGGGAGTTTTTAACGGTTCGTAGACGATATATATAACCCTGCGCTTCTCTAATTTACGACTCTCCTTTCATTATATGGAACTCTAATACCGATATTTTATGAGGGTTGTTATATAAAAATTCAGCTAAATCTTGTTAATATTTGAAAAAAAAAAAAAAAAAATTTTCTCCTTTTTTTTTTCGTTCGAATATAAAAATTTATAATTCACTCTCAGCGATAATATCTTATACGTTCCTTGCAGTACGACGAAACGATCGACCAATCCCTTACGCGTATTCAGAGAAGAAAAAAAAAAAATTCAATTCAAAAAAATTACACTCGTTCGGTTTGCATTTACACTGTTTTACGTTTTTTGACTCAATTAAGATCGCTCGATGCAGATGTGATAACAAAAATTTCTTACACTCTAAGATTGGAATGAAAAGAATCAAAAAACTTTCGGTTTAATTTTTCCCTCCGGCTCTGTAATATATGAAAAATTTTATACAGTATCGGTGGGGTTGTTTTTTTTTTTTTCTAATTAAGTTTATGCGTATAAGAAAAAAAAAAAAAAAGAGAGAAACTAACCACCGAGAGTAGGAAGAAGGAAAAAAAAGAAAAAAAATGAATAGTTAAATGAATAAATAAAAGTATAAATAGAGAGATGAGAAAAATGAAAAATTTATTCATATTCCAGCGAGTAGTGAGAGTTGGTGGTAAAATAGTGGAGTTTTTGATTCGGTACGGTAGTACGCCGGTGTACGTGGAAGTTTAAGTACTTCTTAAAGTCCCGAGTATTATACATATGTATAAATATAGTGTATGTATATAAATGACGTACATATGTATTCATATATTACATATGTACGTAGATATAGCTCGAAGTCGGCGCGGCGCCGTTAAAACTGTAGGATTTTGAACAGCTCAGCGATAACCGTTGCTGAACTAGACTCTCCGCACTATTAAATTCCGCAATACTTATAATACTGGCGGGGAGAAAACTTTGCGGTCCAATTAATGAAATAATAAAAATTAAACCCGAACGTTACCGCGAAGCTCGCGGTAACTTGATGTAATATACCTAATGTACGTGATATGAAAATCGCAATAACTGTGCGAAAATATTTTATCGCGCTATATACATACGTTTCACCTATGCATATACCTATATACATATATATTTATTCAACAATCGCAAAAGTTAACAATATTATACGATCAAAACCGGAACGTGATATACGTAAATTCCCGTGGATGTAAGAAGTTTTGTCTTTCCCTTTTTTTTTTCACTCTTTCTTTGGAAAATTTTTAATTCGGAAACTTTTAGAAAAATTAATACCATACCGAGGAGGTATTTTTGGAGAGAAACGCGAACTCTGTGTGTGTCTGTGTAAAATACACTGCAGAGTTGCGGGCGTTGCGGGTTTTGCGGGGGAATGAAAATTAAAGTGGTTTTGGAATTCAGGTTCAGATTTAGGTTAAGGTTCTGTCTGTAACAAACTTCAAACCTCTGTAACGAAACAGCAAGCTCTCAATCCTCCTGACGGGATTGTGCAGGGTAGAAAACGTTTATATACCTCGAGATCGATGTACGCGAACCTTTTGGAGAAGAGAGTTCTTTTCTTTTTTTTCTTTTTCTTTTTCCTTTTTTTTTCAATCTACTCTTATGTACCGCGAAACAATTTAGTTTCCAACTATATACATAGGATACAGGTATATCAGACGACGTACATTTATAATTTTTTAAGTCGAGCAATCGCTTTTCTTTTTACATCGAATTTTCAAAAAACTTCGTGGGGAAACTTTCATTACTATCTGAAAAGCATTCAGATTTTCATTCTCATTGTCTTCTTTATTCCTTATGGAATACCTTATATCCAGGAGATAACGGCGTGGAGAACAAAAAACGAGAAAACAATCACCAAATTTCGCGCTCTGTTCAAATAATGGGGAGTTTTATACATCTCGAGCCGGCGTTAGCTGGCGTTTTTTAATTTTTTCGTCGTCTTTTTTTTCTTGAGTTGAACACGTCGACGATGGGGGATCACGTGGTGTTAACGAACACGGTCAAATATAATATGAGCAATGATATATTTTCGTAAATTATAAGTACGAACTCGACGCGAACGCGCGAACGCGTTGGGATCTGCAGCGAATTTCGGGATTCGGTTATCCCGCAGGATTCCGTCTGACGTTGATATGTCCTGGGGATGTTAATACTACGTGGGTTTTGTGTTCCCATGGGTGGTACATAGGTATATCTATATATTATATATATTTCGAATTCTGATCGATGAATTATTAACTCCGATGCGACGTCGCTGTAAAGGTATGTACATATGTATACATGGGATATAGGTATGTAAATAGACGGGGTCGAAAACCAGAGCCACGCAACCCACAAAAAAATCTGCGAATGTTCACTTATTCCATACTCATCCCCCGCCTTTCGAATTTTCTTCACAATTTTTAGGGATGCGATTTTTAGGCGAAAAAATTTAAAAAAAAAAATCTTCCAGAGTATTAATAAATTACGTTCCGGTTTCTAGCCCTCAAGATTCATTTATTCATTGATTTTCTGATCGGTAATCGAATGTTTTTCAAGGTAAAATTTTTCCAGTCCTCAGCTGCAACCGATACAAATATGGCAGAACTAACAATGTTTCTCTCCTGAGCTGCAACCGATCGTTCAATGCGCCCCGCGATTACCGGAATTGGGGATGCTGAGAATCTGACCGGGCGTTTTTCTGACCCAGGGATATGGCACAACGACCGTATAAAAGAGAAAAAAGGAAAATAGAAAAAGAAAAAAAATAACAAAACTGGACGTGTATATCAGATTGGATTGCGAGACGTTGGGAAATCTCCGATGCGACAAAATCGACGTTTTAAGAAAAATAAAATCTGCGCACCGTCGCGAGCGCCAAACCGGATGAAACTTTATTATACCCTTATGCGAATATATTCGTAGGGGTGAGAAGAAAAAAAATCGAAGTCGACGATCTAGAATGAGAAACAAAATTCATTTTGTTGTTTAATTTTTTCTTTTGGTTTTTTTTTTTTTTCTCTGCAATTTTTTACTTGAAAAATTGATCATGTATCCGATAGTAAATGAATATACGGTATACCTATATACGAATCGACTGCACGCATAGAATTTTTTTTATTTATTTTAATTCGCGTAGCGTTGGTATATAATGTACAGATATCACGGTGCAGGTAGGTATGTATATGTGTCTGTGATATGTGATGCGGCAAATGCAGTGAGCCGAAAATAACGTATTCGAAAATGGATGGGATTTATCACATACAATTTCCATAAGCAGGAAATATGACGCAAATTCAGAAGAGCGTGTATACAGAAAAATAAAATAAAAGACCACAAAAAAAAACCGAAGAGAAGAAAACTAAAAAAAGAATGAACGAAAATAAAATTTTCGCGGTCTCTTCTCCCGTTGATATTTATTGACATACATATATACCCACATAGCTGCAGGCTTCTGTTATTTTATTAGATACATATGTAAAAGAAGAAGAGGAGAAGAACAAAAAAAAAGGTATAACCGTATAATATTTTATACGTACAATAAAACTATATTACAATAAATATATACGTGCGTAAAACAAAAATTTTACACACATTTATTTATATTGTATTTATAAAGTACAAAAAAAAGGAAGGAAAAAACAGATAACCACCCCTGCGGGACATACGGAACCTACTTGAATAATTTTCACTTGGAGAAAATACTTGGATGAGAAAGAGAAAAAAAAAAATTATTTCTACATTTTTCGCTGCAATATTTTTGATCGTCGTGCAGATCAACCCTAAGCTAATATGGGAGGTGGTGTAAAGTTAATGCGTTATGCACGTGTTGAGATAATTTAATTTTAAACGAGAGTAGAATATAATTTACACGTGGATTTGCGTAGTAAATCCGTTTTATCCGCATATGGGTAGATAGGAAGGTAGGTAGGTAGGTATAATGCGAAATAAATCTCGGCTGACAATTAGATTAGGAATATCATTAATTAGCAGCTTTTCGAATTAGGTCATTAATATACTTGGAAGAAAAAAGAGAAATATATAATAACAATAATCATTGTCTTTCGTATAATTATTTAATAGAATCCGAAATATTACAGTTAGGTATACTCTCCTAATTAATCGAAGCGTGATTAATTAATCCACATAAAAAATCGCAGCCGACTGCAATCCCGCAATTTTTTCATTTTCTTCTCTCCACCACTTTTCACGCAGAATTGTATTCCGATTTTTTCCCCTTCGCTAGTTGTTTTATCCCCTTTAATCTTTTTTCATTTTTCACTTTCATATAGTTTTTCATTTGTTTTATACGCACGGAAACGTAATCCTCGCTGCACACATACTACATGTAGTACAAGTGCTAAAAACTTTACCACCTTGTACTACGCGAATTTTGAAAACACAAAAAAAAATATCGTTTACATTTGCAGTACAAATAACCAAAAAACGGATTAAAAGAAAAAAACATTGGAAAAAAAAAAGAAGAAATTAAATAAAAGGTAGATATTTCGGTTTCCAAGAGCAGCAGCACTTCAATTCCATTAGTACGAGTAAATCGTGTACACATTGCAGCAGCAACAATTCTTCTTTTTTTTTTTTTTTTCTCTCTCCTCTTTCACATTTCTCGGTTTTTCTTTCTATCTGATATTTTTTTTTTGGTTCTTTGATTTTTTTTTTCTTTTTTTTGCACTTTTTCTATCCACATCAAAGTAGTCTGTGTAGTTGAAGAAACATTTTAGCGCGGTATATACGACATGGTTAGATCGTACGTACAGATGAGTGAAGAAAAAGAAATATATATATACATCATTATCATCGATTTTTTGGTACGTAAAATTGTAGATACATAATATCTAAGATGGGAAGAAAAAAAATATAGGGTAAAGGACTTCGTTCCACATCTCGACACATATATACCTATGTATATTGAAAGAGACCTTTTTAATCAAGATGAAAACCTCGCTGAGCTGGATTTAAATTTCTACCTACTTTATAACAGGATCGAAATAATTGTTATTCAATTTCTTCGTTATGCCGTACAGCCTCTCCCTGCAGAGAGAATTTTTATTTTTTTTTCTTACTCTTCTCTCTCTTTTCTTTTTATCTCCCCCATTTTCATTTCCCTTTTCTTTGTATTTATTTTTTTTCTCCGTTTCCCGAAGACTTCGCGGGGTCTTTTACTTTCGCGACACTCGATTCTACCTTATCTGCAGATATGTGAGCTGGGTATACGTTACCTATAGAAACCTAACTACTTGTTTGCGAAAGAGAAAAAAAAGAGGATTACAGAAACTAACGAATGAAAAAATGCGAATCAATGATTGTGGTAAGGACATCCATCCCCTCCCTTCGACAAACGATGTTCCGAATTTGGGTCGCCCCTTTTGCTCTTTTCCGTTCATTTCCACGCGCACGTATTCGCTCAGAGGTGTCAGGAGAGATTTGGTTATTATTTACCCGCTGTCGAGTTTCACTTACCCCTGAAAACGAAACAAAATTAATCCAACGTGAAACACTCGCGCGGCGAGCTTTTCTCCCTTTCTACCTTACGGCCCGTCTGAAACCGCCCTCATTTTCTACCCTTCATTCGCCCTTTTCTCTCTCTATAACAAGTAAATCTGTTTACGCCAAGTCCCTTATTCTGACAAGTGCTCGGCTGTGTATTTTATAAATATGTACATGTACATGTACATTATTTTATATATATTGTTATCATTATCATTATTATTATATAAGGTACGGCGGGGCTCCTCTACGTATTATTTATTATCCGATTGTCCCCGCGATGACAACCACGTATCTGTCACGTGTACTTCTTAATTCATTTATATAATTTTCGTCAACACGTCTACCGCAATGCGGACTGAGAAAATGAAAGACATTTTGTTTTTTTTCTCTTTCTTCAAAATCTTTTCCATTTTCTTTTATTTTTCGTTCTCCCGATTCGAGCGAACGAATTTGTTTTGAAGAACGCGATAGGAGAGCAGATCTTTTTCAATTCGTACAGATTTGAAATACATATTTGGCGAAAAAAATTATTTCCAGGTATATATGATAATAATTGCAATTTTTTTTTTCTAACGCAGCTGAGACAATAACTTTAATGTTAAAAGTTGAGAAATCTTTCTCTCTAAGATAAATATATGAAGCTATAATCGAGTAAACGTAATTAAAACTACTGCAGTATCTAATTTTTAAAAGAACTGGACGATATATGTTAATGGACTGCATTTATTCTTGCGCAATTTTCATGTACATTTTCACCTATGTATATATCATATTTATACGTATGTAATGAAGTAGCGAACGTAGTTTCCCCTGGGTTGAAACTATACGCATATTGCTAGACTGCGGGCATCATGGGGGTGGCAGAAATTTCGACTTTTTATTTAGTGAGAAAGTTTTACTCTACATATGTAATATTATACATATATACTTGGTATATAGTGTGTGAAATGTGAACCTGGACCATCTCCCCCTACTTCCCCCTTCTTCCCCCCCATTTCTCGCTCTCTCTCTCTCTCTCTCTCCTCATTTCATCCCCTATATCCCGTACGAAAACTATAACCTAACCTCTACAAAGTAGTCTAGAGAAACGCCTAGATAACTCCGTGGAAAACTCCATTTTCTCACCCTTTTCTGCAGCACCAGCAGCAGCGGGACCCACTTCCGCTCCCTAGGGAGAGAAATATTTTCCCGTCGCGTCTGGCTTGCAAACTAACACGTAGATATACTTAAACAGATATATATATATATACATACATACATATCTATATAAATATATGTACAGCACAGTGACCCTAAAAATGCTATAGAGTTTATTTTACGTTTCTTACGTAGAAAAGTTTTTGGGTCTTCGAATAAGACTGTGAAAGCGGTTTTTCTATAGTCTTCCAACTCATATTTATGCGGACAAATATTTTTAGCAGTTAACCGCAAAGTACATTTTAACGATTCATTTATGTGCTTAGGATGAATACAAAAAAAAAAAGAAGGATTTTCAAATTTTATGTCACAAAAATCTGCTTCAACTAATTTTCCGTACTGCACGGTACTTATACGTATAGAAAATCTTTTTACACGGTAAGAAAAAAAAAGAAGTGAAAAAATAACTAGAAATCGGTAGCAGCGTCCATCTATAAAATTCAAACAGATGTCTCGAGTTTTCAAAACGAAGAGAAAGCAGAAGAAATAAAAAAAAAAAATTAAAAAAAAAATACATCCATGTAATATGAAATGGGTCACCGCAAGCGAATTCTCAGCGAAAAAATTCTTCCGATCGATAGAAAAGAAAAAAAAAAAAGAAAAAAGAAGAAGAAGAAAAGCAAAGAAAGTTCGAAAAAAGTTAACCAAAAAGACAAAATATATACACATACGGTATATCTACGTATTTATATTAACAGTATAAAATACGTACGTATTACAAAAACTGTAGATGTTTTTTTAAGAATTTTTTCAATGCTTATGAAACGAAATACATATATAGCAGCTTTTTGTGTTAAACGAAATAAGAGAAAAACGTAAAATGTTTTCATCTTTATCGTTAAATTTTATGTAAACTATAATATACATAAGCTACTATACATGTACATTATATACTATGTGCAAAGAAATATGTGTGAAGTTTGAAAAACGCGGCTAGTTGATGTAGATATAAAATATATTACTGGAGATGGTTTTGTGTATGGAAAAGTTTTTTTGAAAAGAAGAAACTCGAAAAATGAATGTAAATTACGGGTTTTTTTTTTTTTCGTTTTTTCTATGAATGAAGTAAATAAAATGTACATATTTTGGATGTGTATCCGTAGTAGCAAAAATCTAAGAAAAGTTACAGAGTATGTATACGTATTTATTAGAGTTATGAGCGATAAAAGCAAGTGAAATGGTAGTGAGGTAAAGAGAAATAGAGCTAAATAGAGTATAGGATAGTGAAAGATAGAATAAGATAGAAAATTTGTCTCTCATAGTCAAGAACTTCTCTCTTAACGTTGTATGAAATATTTCAGTTCGCTTTGTCCGTCGTTTCTGAATACATCGAGACATTATATTATTCTCTACTCCGGGGGCTGCAGAGACGCCGGTGAAGAAGAAAAAGGAAAAGTAAAAGGAAAAGTAAAGGAAAGTGGAGGAAAAGAGGAAAAAATAAGAGAAGGGCGGAATCCGTAGTTCTTGGTTAGGGTGGAGTAACTGAGAGCCATTATATTTGTATAAATGCATGGGAGTATCTGACAGCTGTTGCAGACCCTTCTCGTTCGAATTTTCTTTCTCGTCTTTATCTTTATCTTTTTCTATCTTCTACATTACCTTCCCTTTTTCCCCTTACACTCTCTCTCTCCGCAATTTATATATGTACGTATACGGAGGTATACCTGTACCGTATATGTGCATATATTTTACATAAAGTTGTGTAGAATTCGCAAGCTCTTCGCTCCTCCTCGCGAACTAAGAAAACCAGGTTTCGCATCACCTCGTTCTTCTCTCAGCTAATACAACGTAGGTATAACAACAACCGGAGAAGAAAGAGGGAAAACTGCTTTGAAAACTCTTCACTTAAGCTCAGCTTGAAATTAACGTTGCGTCGAAAAATAGAAAGAAAAAAATTTAAACAAATTTAGAAAAAAATAAAGAAATCTGAACGCAAGGTGAATGTATAATACGTGAAGCACGGACATTGTTCCCTTCGCAAAGAACGCCAACTTTCGAAAAAACATATCAGGGCAAAATTTGGAATTTGAGGAATTGAAAGAAAAGAAGAAAAAAAAATTGTCGACAAAAGTTTGGTGTATTAAAAGTAACTGAATTCATTTGAGCTAAATGATATGTATTTATACATTTGCTTCGGTAATTATAAACATGATTCTACGAACGTCCGAGCAACCCTAAAATTCTTCCCTTTATAGGGTATACCCACATGTAAACGAAAGTTACGAGGTCTCTTGAACGGAAAATTTAAACGCTTTCAGATCCCAACAGATCCTAATTTACGTGCAAATACATGTGGGTACGAGAAATGACCATAAAAAAAAAAACGAAGGAAATCAAAAAAAGGATAAATACACGTAACCAAGGTATATAAACCGACTAGAAGCACAGCCGAGTTGCGCAGCAAGGATTAAATATCTCAATCCTTTTTTTTTTTTTTCGGGATGATTGTGGTTTGTATAAACCCAAACTGGCAACGAGAAAAAAATTAAACCAGAAATAAACTGAGAGAATTTTCAAAGCTCTGATGTAATAAATTTAACGTGATACCTACTACTCGTGGGTGTTTAATTTTTTCACCAACATTTATACGGTTTTTTATTTGGCTTTTTTTTCGTTTTCACAAATTACCTTATACGATGATAGTATTTTTAGTTTTTTGCAAATTTAATCAGAAGTATCATCGGATACGTGAAAATAATGGGCGGACAATCAACTTGACAAACTTTAGATCAATTAAAATTAGCATCAATCCCACAGAAAAATTATAATAAATATAATTAAAGCTTGATGGTGGCAAAGGAAAAAAAAAAAAAAACAATTCAACCATTTACTGACCAATCCAACTAATCTTCATTAGGAAATCAGGAACAAAGAAAAAAAAATGCTCAGTTTGCAAATACCTCCATTCTCTTCAAATGGATTTCGTTTTTTTTTTTTCCCCTCTCCTTTGATTTTATTTTTCATTGCAAGAGGGCGAAGAGGCTCGGGAAAAAATAAAACCGAGGAGCAGATAAGAAGGAAGAATGAATTAGCAGCTGAGTAGATTTCTCTGAATAACTTTTAGATTTTTATCGCCACAAAAAGTCGATTTTTTGGATTCTTCTTCTGACCATCTTCACTTTTCATTTAACGAGTAACATAAAATAGTGGGTAATGTAGTTGCGAGTGAAAAAAAAAGAAATTGATATGAATTGAAGAAAAAAAAAGAGACGAACTTTTGGAATTCAAAAAGACAATCAAATGAAACCACGCAGTATCAAAAAGTCAAAGAATTACTTAAAAAAAAAAGAAAACGAAAAAAAAACTTTTTCGCACCACCAGTTTTCTCAAACTCTCGACGATCAAAGCTCGCGGTTTATGTCGGTATTTCAAGGGTAGAAATGAAGAGCAGATTCCACGCGTTTAATAAGGGCGAAAAAAAAGAAAAAATAACAAAAAGGGTAGGGGTTCGGGTTTTAGCCGGAGCAAAACGGGTCTGTTAAAACGAACCCGCTACAATGGAGTAATAAATATAATATGGTGGTCAAGCGTATAATGCTGTCTGCAGTATTCCGTCTATATACATACGTAGGTACATAATATACCCGTATGTAGTTATATGTAGACACAGAGAATCTGCTGTACGCAAAAATGTATGTACGGGAAAAGAGAAAAATCGGGAGGTTTCGGATTCCGTAAGCTTCAAGTCGCCCGTTAAGCGGTGCGGCAAAGCACTGAAAAAAAAAAAGAAACGAAAAAAAAGAAACGGAAAAGAACGAAAAAAGAAAACGAAAAAAATGGAGGGGATTCTTGCGGGCCGTAATCCTCGATAGACTCCCATGAGATTTTTGAAAAGCTTCGCTTCGCTAACTGCCCTTTATATACATATAGGTTTCTATGGAATATATCCTTATACCTTCCCGCCGCTCTTCGTCCGAAGATAGGATAATGCAATATAGGCGTATATATGTATATAATTATGTACCTATCTCAAGGCACTTTTACCCTCCTTCCCATACCGACCCGCAGATCGCTTTCTCCGATCCTTGGGGAGCAGTAATTTTTAAAATTGGAACATCCACCCCCAAATTATTACCACCCCGCGTTATTTCATATATATATATATCTATATATATCCATCCATATATACGTACATGGCAGAGCTTTATTGCCGATAAAAATTTTTGCAGGATCGAGCTACAGAGTTGCAAAAACATAAATTTTATACGCGAATTTCGTTTGGGTTTTTAAAAATTAATTAATATTCATAGTTTTAACCATACACCAATTTATACCATACATGTAAGTTTAGTATAATAAAATCCAGTCCACTTTCCGGGTTGAGAGTTTGGCCATTATAAAATCGATATACAGCTATGTATATCGTCCTTCATTTTTTTTATAATTCGTTTCATTTATTTATTTATTTTTTTATTATCAAATTTCAAATCAAAATTAAAACTGCTACTATCTTTTATGGTTGCCACGTCGGATTTTATGAAATTATTGATAACATTGTTACTTTATTTGATTTGATTTTTTTTTCGAATTTTTTTTCACTCTCGATATGCTCTCGATAAAATTTTATGGATAGATATTCAATAATTTTTGGCTCTTTCAATGCAGTCGAATTAACTTTAGAGTTCACATATGGGTACCTACGTACGTACGTCTGTCTGTCTGCCAGAGACTGATTTTTTTGTTTCCTTTTATTTGATTTTTCTCTCCTTTTCTCTAGAAGTCACCGCCCGTCACGAAAGCTCCTTTATGCCGCACCCTTAATGCTTCCTATAACAAACTCATCCCCTTCTCGTTCAAACCGTTACATTTACGACTCAATAAACAAGTACCTATACACACACAAGGAGAAGTAAAGAAAAAAGGAAAAAAGAAAAAGAAACAACTTCGTTTTCCATGGAATAACGCGGGGGTTTCTTTTTTCTTTTTTTTTTATTCTTCCAGTATATTATATATAACACGAAATTTTTCGTTGAGAAAAATAATTTTTTTTGTTTAGTATTTGTAAAAAAATTAGATGTACTTATTTTTTTGCTACCAATTTTTTTTCCTCAGATCAAATTATCTGGATATCCTTATCGACCAGATAACAGGAAATTTTTTCCATGAAAAATTTCATCGCATTAATTGATTGGAAAAAAAGGATGAAAATAAATTTTTAAAAATTTTTCTCTATTGAAAAAAAGAAAACAACTTTCTCGATAATTTTCTCACTCGAATAGTGAGAAAGTGACCACGACGGTAAGACCAGACAGCGATGATTGAGATTGAAGAAAAAAAAAAGAGATGAAAATTCAAGAAAACCGGAAGTCCGAATAAGGTATAAGGAATCGTGGATGAAGATGGTCAAAGAATTCGTGTATACATTCCAGATCCCCTTAAGGCTGAAATAAGAGCTGCGGACGAGGGTTAAGGGTGTGGTGGTTTAGGGGAGAAAACTAACGCTTTGCTGTCAGCGGGGGATGATCGTGGTCCCAGGGGTCAAATGAACAAGAAGATTTCCTACCGCAGTTCAGTTATCAGCATCGTTCGCGGTGGTTTTTGGTTGTAGTCGTATAAGTAGTAGTGGCGGATGGGTAGTGGTATGTATGGTACATTTATTTTGGCTAATAAGACGCTGGCAGCGCTATGAGGAGAGAGAAGAAGAAAAAAAAAATTAAAAAAGGAAGGAAAAGAGAAAGAAAAAAACTCGTTCTACGAGCTATCAAAAAAGCTTTTCTAGATCGCTTCGCTTATATTCCTTCAACATCAGAAAAATATGTTATATATTTATAGCTTCCTCCAAATCCACCTCATTCCCACAGAATAATCGGAATCGTTGATGCTTGACAGGGTGAGTTTTCTCATTCATTCGGCATGCTAGTTCGGCATCGTGTCCCACCCCTATTTATTTTTTGCTTCTCTTGTTTTTTGATTTTATTTATATTATTATTTCCCCTGAACTGTTGGAGCTGATTGGATGAAACGGCTGGATCGGGTGATTCTTCCTAGTTTGGAAGATGGAGGAAATTCGCCCTGTATATTTTATACGCCATTCTATATAGGACAATTGACAAGTTGAGCCCGAAATCCCGTTTCCACATTGAACGTCATCTGTAATACCATTACCGTAATATTTCGAAACACCCGACTGCGAAAAAACGTGACGGAACAAAAAAAGTAGAGACAAAAAGAGAGAGGGAGAGGAGAGAGAATAAAAAGATGAAAGCACACTGGGTGGGTAAAAGAAGGAAGGAAGAATAACACGTACTTCCAAATTCGGAAAGATGTTTGGAAAAAAATGAATGTTCAAATATGATCCGGAGGTTTTGTATGAGATTTTTTTTTCATCATAAAAAATTACACCAAAGATGTTCAAATTGCAGGTTGAAAAAAAAAAAATCGTCGCATGGAAATTTTCGTTCAAAATTTCCAAAGATTTATACAAAATGCAAAAAAAATTTGCACGAACGATGGGGTCTGAAACGTCCGCAATATGGTCTTAAAAAAAAAAAACTGGCCCATTTATGGCTTGCAGACGTCACCTTGTCTCGATTCCAAAAGGGGTTGTTGAACTTCGCTGTCAAAGAATAGGAAGCCGTTTCAAGATCGACAAACGATTTTGCATACCACTCAAGCCACGTCATTCTATTGCATAAAGAAACGTCTGACTTTGATCGCCCATAAATTCCACCCACTTCTTCCCTTTTTCTCATCATCCCTTATACGTCACGTTGCATAATCTCGTAAAATATAGTTGATGTGGAAAAAGGAAGACGAGCGAAAGAAAAATGAAATGAAAAGAAAATGCAAGCAAAAAAGAAAACTGAAAAAAAAAAAAAACTTCAAGAACAAGAATCAGCCGTATAACCTGTACCATAAATTAAGAGGGCGCTTGTGAGACAACCCTTTCTCTAACTCTCGGAGAATTCGTCTTTCCAAAAAAAAAAAAAAAATAAATAAAAAGGAAAATCGACAAGTATTAAAAAGCTAAGTTTTCTCGATACTGATGACGCAGTAGGTTATAGTTTTCGGTTATGTTTGCTGTTTCTGAGCTGAGGAAGGAAAAAAAAATGGGGAAAGGATGACGGAGGGGAGAGGCGGGAAGGGGGGAAAGGGGGAGGGATGGATCGGCGGAATTTAAGGGTTGCGACACGTTTCCTCGTCACGTTTCAGGCTTCTGCTCTTTTCCCAATTCCACCCTCATACGCTCTATCGCCGCACTCTATGCCACACGTACTGGCTTTATGACACCTGTTTGCTGGCGACTATTTTCGATCCCTCTAATCCCAGGTAGATAGTACGAGAATATGAGGATATACTATATATACAGTTATAATACACGCCTTCCAACAACCCCGTGTACAGCTGCCCATCCCCCCCGATATATTTTCAAACTATACTCACAATTTCCGTATACATACATGTACGTTTTATCTCAACCCTCAGAAACTTTTTCAGACTTGCGAAATAACCTGCGCTAAAGAAAAGAAACAAAAAAATAAAATAAGAAAAAGAAAAAGAAAAAGAATTGACGAGTCTCCGAGGAAAGCTCACGTTACGAGCTATTTTTCACACCGAAATAGGAATTTTCGAATAAATTAGAGAGTCCGATAATCTGGTAATTCAGACCATATAAAAAGGGGGTCCAGATATTGCGTTCGATTTTCAATTTTTTACGTCCACAAAACTTTTGAAAAAAATTCTATACGATGATTTGTACGAGTTGATATTAAATTTGACTGCGAGTCGGTGGTTTTTCTTTTGTTCTTTTTTTTTTTTAAGGGTATTTGTATTTTATTTATTAGTTTTCTATAGAAATCGCAGATAGCTAAAAGGGTAAGCGCGCGGTGCTCGATACCTTATGTGTACATAAATGTATATAATATATACATATTTACGCATACACGTATACATGATATACACGCACGTATTATTATACTCGAAAAGATGGCCGTCTTCGTCCAGTTATACCAAAGTACAAAAGACGTCGCATAATGTATAATAATATAACAGTAGCTAGAGGGAAGTAAAGGAGAGAAGAGGAGAGAAGGGAGGGAATAATAATGTAAAGGAAATAAGGGATGAAAGCAGTAGGTGTATCTGCACATTCTCCTATTTTCCACAGGTTATATAGGATTGTTGACACCCAACAAATCGTCGACCATCTTCACGACTAAGAAACCATCCGACCCCCGCATACACTCATGGCTTACGTCAGTAGAGGGTGAAAGCTTTTCTACGGACGTACATAAATATAATACAGCGAACCCCATTGACGGTACTTTCATTTCTCCTGGCCGGTAATTTTTTTCTTTCTTTCTTTTTTTCTATTCTCACTTTCAACTTTCAGATTTTGGTTGATAGAAATTTTTTTGGTTCCTCACGTAAGATAAATGCGAACGTTTATAACTCCAGATTCCCGTTTTGGTCAAATTTCATCCCTCGAACAAAGGTACAAAAATTTTCAACAATTTTTCAGATTACATATTTTCTTTTTCTTACGCCGTTCGAAAAAAAATCGAAGACTATATATTCTGTGTATGAATTCGTCAAATTCACCCTTATTTTCAACTTCACCCCTACATATCTCTATGTATACATACGAATGGTATGTATAACAAAAGTTTACGAGTCGCTCGAACGGGTGCTGCGCATCGTAGAGCAAAATAGGGAGAAAGAAAGAGGCTGGGTAGGGATGAAGAGAGGGAGAAAATTTACGCCACGGAAATTAGATAACGGTAATAAACATTCTTAATAGTCGGTAAACTTCGCTACAAAATATTACTTCTTGGATATGCATGTATACGTTTACAAGTATATGGAACAGCTAGATATCTCTATTATAACTTTTGCAAAATCCCATTACACGGATATTAGAGATCATTAATTAGAAAAAAAAAAAAAAAAAAAAAAGACCCAATTCAAGTCGTCATACTTTAAAGCGCGAGCCTTTCTTTATACGAAACCAACCGTGAAGAGAATGAATGAAAAAAAAAAAAAACATCTAGAAACAATGGGAAAAAAAATGAAGAAAATTTTTCAACAATCCTTCCATCTCACCCTCGTACGGAAAAGTTTTGGGAAAGTTACATAAATTAGAAGAACGAGAAAAAAAATTAAAACAAAAAAAAAGGGAGAAAATTCTTCGAAATTGATGAATTTATGATCAGCCGATCTCTCATCGTGTGTATTAAATAAACGATACAAATAATTTCGTAGGTTATAAATAGTCGGAGAAAGAGACAAAAAAAAAAGACAAAAAAAAAAGGAAAAGCGAATCACGTTTAAATTAACCTTTTGAATATAAGTTCAGCAATCTCTGTCCCACTTCCATTTCGCTTCTATATACATACGTACGTATATATTATACATACATAAAGTACCCGGCCATGTAATATTCTGTATATTTACGTATACGTACATAGTGTTCTCATGGAGTATGTGCGAGGTGACATATGTGCCTATCCCTGAGGTCCTACAGGACCCCGCCGCAAGTAATTGATATAGTCCCATGGTCCGGTCCAGCCCCACGTACAGGTGTTCGTCCCTCTGTACTATATTATCTACTACATACGTGTACATATGTGTATATATACGTATATACCTACGAGTAGATATATAGATATGAGTTATATAATATATACGAGCACGTTTATACGGTTGAAAGGGAAGCCAGGGATCAATATTTCACCCCCATGCAACTTGCAGAGAACTCCATATAAAATAAATACATATGTATATATATATATATATATATATATATATGTATCTAGGTACACGTTTATAGCATTATATGGGTATAGAACTATATCGCTGTATAACTTGGGAATTGAATGTTAATTGCTTCTTTTTTTCCTTTTCTTTTTTTTTTTGCTCTCCTCCTTCTTTTCCTTTCATCACACCAGGGCAAGTATAACAGGCGGTAAGACATATAACACGATGCAAGTCCATCCGAAATAAGAAAGCAAAAAAAAGATTTGGAAATAAAAGTGAAACAAATTAAATAAACATTATTCTATTTCATGCGGAGAATGTGAGAGAAAAAAAATGATCGTCCACGCGAAACGTTTTACAATTTGTTGGGAAAAAAAAGAAAAGAAAAGAAAAAGACAAAATTGATGAAAGAAAATGTTAATATGCAAAATTCATTCGCATACATACTGTACAGTTACACGAAATGATTTTTTTTTCTTCTCCTGAATTTTGTTCAAATTTTTATTCAATTTTTTTTCGTTCACCTTTGTCCGGCAGACATTTTTTATCGTTATGGTTTATAAAATTTACCGCATCGGATTAGGTTTTTTTTTTTTCTTTTTTACTGGTTTTATTTTTTTGCCAGAGCTTTTTGATTGAAAGGTACCCGCGCGATTGATTGCTTTTCACGATGCAATGGCTGCTGCAACGCTGCTGAAGCCTGGAAATTTTTATATCGAATGCAATATGGGCCTGCAGAATTACTGCTGGCGCAGGTGCGGGTGCAGGTTTGATGGATACAGGAACGTGTACTAAGGTGATGAATGGAACGGTATGAAAATAGAGGAAGAAAAAAGCGTTTTTTTGTTTTTTTGGTTCTTTTTTTTTTTTAAACCAAAATAAAATGATTTGAAGTTTAATTAAGAGCGCGTTAATTGATTTCCCTTTAAAGTCAGGTCTGAATCGTTATTGTTAATTCAGTTGAGAGTGAAATTATTATATTTTTTTTTTTTTCCAATGCGGTGAACAAATTATTGGAAATATATAAATTAATAGAGCGTATCAGCTACATGATAATTACATATTCGCGCTTAGACTAGAACCAATTAAGATATCTCAAATTCGAATGAAAAAAAAAACATCAAATATACAAATAACGGTGAGGGTAGAGATTTCGTGGAATGCCCTTTACAAATGTATCTACGTACACCGTTATTCCCGTACAAGTGAATACTTTGCTAATTTTCAAAACCCCAAATGAATATTCATAATTTTTATATTTCGTTAATTTTTAATTTTCATTTTTTTCTCGACTCTTTTTTCTGCACTTCTAAATTACAAAACTCGAAGCCCCTTCCTATTACCTCTTGAAAAGGAAAGAAAAAAAACATAAATAAATAAATAAATAAAGATGAAAAAAAAAGGAAGAAAATTTTGAAACTGGAGAAAACGAGTCGAGAAGAGGTGGGATAGGGAAGGTTTCGTGCTCGTTAAAAATATGGTCAGAAAACGCGTACATGAAATTCATTTTTCATCAAGGTATACGTATAACGTGAAAAAAAAGAAAGAAAGAAAATTATCTAACGTACACGTCCTCGGAAAACGTCGAAAAAGGACAGAAAATAAAAATTTCATTTTTTGTTTTTTGGTTCTCATGAATATGATAATTACAAAAGGGTGGCGTTGTTATACAATATAAACACGTCCTCATTCAAATTTATTTATCCCACTTTTTCCTCAACCCTTTCTATTATTTTAATTCTTTACGGAAACGTGAAATCGATTCATGAGTTAAATATAAAAACCCCTTTCTTTTCTCATAATTATTCAATTTCATTTGTTAAAAATTCATTAAAATATGAAGAACCAATTAGTCGTCGATGAGCACAGATTTTGAGATTATATTATTTGATTATTTATTCATTTTATTTATTCCTTCATTTTTTTTTTTTCTCTTTCTCATTTTGTCGTTAATTGATTTTTCGTATAGACTTGAGTTAAGATAAATTAATGAAAAAATAAAAAAGAGTGACAACATTTTTTTGGTTCAAAATCCAATTTTTCAACTTCGTCTAAAAAAAAAAAAAGGATGCGTTACTTCGTCGATAAAAAAAGAAGAAAAAAATTGAATCAAATGAGATGTTCGATCAACGATTGAAAAAAAAAAAAAAATTTTAAAAAATCCGTTCAATTAAGACCTGCGTTTTTTTTTTCTTCTTCTTATTCGTTTTGTTTATTTCAGACAAATTGAGACGTACGTATACGAAATGCATAAGTAATACGTTGGAGGTTGCGGTTTGCATATACGATGGGGGAAGATCGAAGATGAAAATTTTCACCACAGTCATGAGTCTGCGAGAAAGAGAGAGAGGGAGGGAGGGAGGGAGGGAGAGGGAAGGATTGAAGGGACGAGTGCCATGGCTTGGAAGGGGGTGGAAAGGGTTAAGTTAAGGTTTGACATGCAAATGAGTCATTGTTATTGTTATTACGGGCGAAAATCCTCCACTTCTGTGAGCCCTCGGAGTAGCTTCACGAAAAGCTTAAGACGGTCACGAAGGACGTTATACATCAGGGCTACGGACTGCTCCATGAATACGTATATACATATGTACGTACGGATACATATATACGTATTCTATTTAAATGATAATTACAAATATATGGATATATACATGGCATACTCGTCATAGCAGAACGTAAAGCTCATTGTCAGCCATCAAGTTTCAACTTTGTTAATTCCGTTATAATGCCAACTGACATTGACTAACAATAAGAAAGTCCTCCATTTCGAAAACAATTTCTAATCTTCAAAGCTCTCTGACAAACACAAATATTAATACATCAAACGCATACCTAGGTACGTACGTATCTAATTTATTTTCAGCAAAATTTTAAGTCAGTTTATGTCATACGTACAATCCCCGACGACGTGGATGCAACTAGATTTGTTAGTGATATTCAAAATTACAGAAGTGAAGATGGTTTCGAATGAAAATAGGAGAGGAATAGGGAGGTGAAGAAGGGAGGAAAGAACGATGTGGTGGGGGCTGGGGGGAGGGTATGGGGTGGTCGTTAATTATTTGCGTCGTTGAGATTCGTACAAGGAGGTTGGCAAAGTGTGATCTTAGCAGACGACTCGTTTGATGTTGGCGTTGCTCCAACGGCAATCACACCACATGTACATCGTCTATATAGTATGTGCGTCGTCTTTTAAGCTCGAATCTACTCCGTACCATTTCTCATATACATAAATATAGGTATGTGTATACATAAGTAGGTGTACACATAGTACGTACGTACATTGCAGAGGATCAAAAAGATGAAAAGTTGTACAAATTGTGAAATATTTTCTATATGAACAAAAAAAACCAAAGAAAAGAAAAGAAAAACAGAAGAAACAAGGAGAAAAAATTGATGCCGCAAGCTGTGCTCCGTACATATACATGTCTATACTTTACGTGTACATATATATATACCCCCTACTTTAGAGAGCTTGCGCGTTAAACTATATAACCTATCCACGTTTCGCCATCATTTTTCCTACGTAGTAGTACCTGTATGTATAATATAAATTTTTTTCGTTTCAACTTTGCTTTCTTTCTTCTTTGTTCTGTTTTTTCTTCGTTGGGTTTTTTTTTTTTTTTTTCGCTAGTAGTGCAAGGGGTGAACTTTAACCCGGGTTTTGTTTGCGGACGTTTTGACATTTATACTGTATGTAACCCGACAATTTACAGCTGAATGGTGTCATTTATTTTCCCGCATCAGCGACGTACGTACGTACAGTTATACATACGTTTATATACATACATACATACATATACATACCTATGTACGAACGCGGGTGAGCTTTCGTATAGATTTGTTGTCAGAGAATATACATATATGTATTACATAATAATTTGTTGCTGCGTTTGGATACGAACGACGACAAAAAACTGCAGCGAAAAAAAGAAGAAGAAAACAAAAAAAGAAAAAAGTATATATTCATGCGGGGATCACGTTATACATTTTTCGTAAAAAAGAAAAATCAGTTATTTTCAAATATAAGATCGAATAATTCGATGATTCGATAAAGTGAAAAAATAAAAATCCATTTTTTTGTCTTCGATCGCACCGGTCTGGTGTGCAGGATCTTGGCAAAGAAGCTTTTTTTGGTTCCCAGTGTCGGAAATTAAATTTATATATAGTTTTTTTTTTATTTTATTTTATCACCTTCCCACCGTAAAACTCGCATTTATATGGGCATTTATATATACGTCCCCATTTTCTACCCTTTTTATATTTCCATGGTTATTTAATAACCCGATTATATAGCCACGCGATCATCTTATACGATATATAATATAAACCGTGAAAAAACGTAACGAACCGTATAAAAATGTCTCAATTGAAACGTAATTTTCGTGTACATCAAAATCCCACATGTGTACGTATTTATAATGTGTGTATAATATATTCCTTAATGATTTGTTTCACATATACGTTAAAAAAAGAGAATTGAAAAAAAAAATGAAAGGAAGAAAACAAAAATATAGCGATAATAATTCGACGTTATTCATCAAAACACTAAACTCTACCTATATGCGTATAATTGAAGTATGGTAATTAAGTTCTTGGTGGTAAAATGAAATCTTTCGCAAAATTTCGATCGTTGGTGTATAAGGGAAAATTTGGCGTTATCCATATAATTTCTAATGTTCGTTCGTTAGCTTCGGCGGGGTACGATTGCATCTGGCATAACCACCTTAATTACTAAACGCTTTGTGCTGATAATCCTGGAGGAATGAAATCACTTAGATATTAACGAAGAATAATGGGCATGATATTCGGGGTGGTAAGGGTTGCGGGATTTTGAACGTGTTATATTCCACACTTAGAGCCAAATTACCATTTGATGGCACTTATATGCCCCGCTTCCTCAGCTTAATCATTCCACAGCCCACCCTCCATCCCCCTCACTTTGATAGCACACACACACATATATACATTATAAATGCTCGCGAGTTTTTATTATTCCAATCGGTCAAAATTAGCTATCGTCAAAATCAAAATTAAATCAAAAGAAGTTGAAAAAAAATTTGCAAAACATGAAGAAAGCATAAGAAATATTCCAAATATCGTTGACGAAACTTATCATATTGTTGTCGGTTGAAATATGAGAATTCTGTTTTTTTTTTTCATATTTTATACACCTAATTTTCGTTGCAGCTGTAGAATAGGTAGGAGTTTTAACAGTATAACACAGATAGAAGTAACAGGAGTAGCAGCTGCGGTATGCCGTGTGCTTGTTACATGGGGTGTTAAGTGCAGTGTAGCATCTACGTGTAGGTTATGTACGAGAATACATAGGTGTACATTTAGCGTATGTATATAAATACGTGTATCCATTTTGTGGTATAAAACGTATGTATTTGCGTCTGACGTAGCCTCCGTATGCGGTGTTAAGTTTGAGCCAACAAACGAATTTAGCGCGTAGTTGATATACATGTATATACATTGTATATATATACTTGTAGCAATCATATACCATCTACATATATAGATGCATATGTGGTATAAACGTTATAACGCGTTATCGCAAATTTGCACCTGCACGAAATTTCGCTTCCTGTTATATTGCGCATAATATACCAGCTGTAATATCAGCATGCATTCACGTATACGTATACATATCA
Source organism: Athalia cordata (assembly GCA_963932425.1). NCBI lineage: Eukaryota > Metazoa > Arthropoda > Insecta > Hymenoptera > Athaliidae > Athalia > Athalia cordata. The sequence goes on from OZ010627.1 coordinate 9,508,864, forward strand.
TACATGCTTGTATGCTATAACAGTTGAAAATTAAGTGACGTTAACCGATAATATATCCCGCATATATTCGACCAGATACACCATTTACATATGGTATAATACAATCAAACGTTCGACAACGATATTAATCAGATTTCTAACTAAGTTCTTCGTTTCCAATTTTTTTTCATTCAAATGTTGCGCTTGTATTTTCATTTTATATACTTCAAAAATTAGATACGATGGAGAGCTCGGTAATTTTTTTTTTATTTATTTATTTTTTTTTTCATTTTATTCAATCACATTAAAAAAAAAAAAAGGAAGAAATTTATAGCGGCGATAAAGACGTGGTGCAAGCCGTTGAAATATTTCGGAATTAGGGATTATATGAAAAAAAAGGGTTCGATAAATTTCCTAAGAAACGAGAGGAGAAGAAGAAAAAAAAACTTCATTGAATTTTAGCAACTCGCGGTGGTATAATCTACATCGTATACAATAATGCGTTCGGTGATAGGAGCCCATAGGTACTTTATACCGCTTTACTATACATGATATAATCTTTGAGTACAATTGAGTAGCGATTTGAGAAGAGCAAAAGATTCGGAAAAAAAAGAAAAGAAGAAGAAGAAGACGAAGAAGAAGGAACGAAAAAAGGAAAAATCAAAGATAAAGTGAAAGAAAAAAGAATAGAAATAAGAGAGAAAAGAAAGAAAAAATACGAACAGAGAAAGTAGAGAAGAGTAGAGAAAATTGTACGGGAGGAGAAACAGGGATGAGAGTTAGGGATGTAGAGGGAGAGAGATAGGAAGGTCAATAATCCATGATCCGCTCGGCTTGGGGCCCATTCAACGAACATGTAATTGGGATCAGTGCTTATCTGAAGCGCACACCGGTCCCCATGCGCCCCTCTACTCTTCGGAGGTTTCAAAGTAGCGCTGCTGCTGCTGCTGCTACTGTTAGCCGACTTATACTACTTGACTCTTAACACTCTCCGTTGCAAGTAGGAGTAAAAGGAAAAAGTAAAAGAAGAGGAAGAGTAAAATATTGAGACGGAGAAAAACGTAGAATAATTTTTACCGAAGAAAAATAGTTTGCACGGATCGATTATGTTACATAACCACCCCTGTACCTTCACCGCGATTGATCCGGGATATCAATCCACTGCTACCCGTAATCCTCGCTGATTTTCTTTTCTTTTTCTTATCTCATAATTCTTTCTCTTTTATACTCGTCTTCCGATGGTGCAACTTACGGTGGATAGAAAAGATGATCCCCCATCGATGTGATTTTATGACAAATTCAGGCTGATCAATTTGAATTGAAAATTAGGCGAGGAGAGAGAAAAAAAAAATCACTTCGAAGAAGTGGATGAACGGATTTTTACTGCTGCAACTGAGGATTATAATAACTTAAGTATAATTAAATCAGAATACACACTATAGGGTGGATCAAAAATATTTGTTCTTTTTTTTTATCAAAAATTTTATCAGTTATAAATTCCACCCCCAAGCTGAGAATACGCAAAAAAAAAAGTAGTGTTTTCCAACCCACCCTAATACACACCGGTTTTTTTTTTTCCACAGTATTTTGAATCTTCGGTAAATTGAGTATCTTATTTTTACAATCGGGAAACTGTGCGAAATTATTTTATCTCATTTTATGCATCGCGGATTCTAGGGTAAGAGATACACGTGTACATGGGTAACATGTACGTACACGTCTGTAATATGCACATTTGAAATAGAGAGAAAGAGAGAGAGAGAGAGATGGATAAATAGAGTTTGCCGAGGCAGCAGTATCAGCAGTAACAGAAGTAGAAGCAGCAGCAGCAGCAGCAAAAGCAGGAGCTAGGAGATTACTTAGAAGGCGTATGACGCGGTGTGTTTCAGAGGGACCAACCTTCGACGTGCCAATATCAAACGTGACGGTCTCTGTGGGACGGGAAGCTGTGCTCGCTTGCGTCGTCGAAAACCTTTCTACCTACAAGGTAAGCTGTCTGCTTACGTAGTCTTCCTTGATACCTCTCAAGCTACCTATTTTACCCCTCAAACTCTTCTCTTCAATAGAAAAAAAAAAAGAAAAAGAATCAAAAAAAAAAAAAACCTATTTAAGAGATAACCAAAAAAACTTTGACAAACGATAGAAATTTCCCTTTACATTTTTTTTTTTCACAATGTACGATTATATCAGCTGTTTTCCCCAACGTTTCTTTCCAAAATTATTCTCAATTTATTTATCTTTTCTCTTACATATGTTTTCGATTCCGCAAGCTCAGCTTGTTTCAAACTTTTATCTATACACCCGTACTTATCATACATAGTATAAATTTTTGATTTTCATTATTTCAATATCATAGTTTCGAAATAGTTTCGAAATAGGATATTTTTCAATGGTTATCTACATATTATCGAATCTACAGTTATAATCATCATTATTATTATTATTATTATTACTACTACTGTAATTATTATTTCGCGGAAGAGAGGTGTACAAACAGGTGATAAATTCTACCCGATGCTAGTTTCATCCCATCTTGCTGAGAGAGCCTAACAATTTTCCAAAGGGAAAGAGCGAAATTAGCTCAAAAAAAACGAGCTGTGGGGCTGGGGAAGATATAATTTTTTTTCTTAATTTTTTTTTTCTCCTTTTTCAAGGGACTGGGGAGTCTTGGGTGGTATAAGATGCAGAGGGCGTTGGGGGGAAGGGGGAGGGGGGGGGGAGGATGGGGGGCAAGAAGGAAGCTTACGGTGCGAAGTCTGAAGGTTCAAAAGGAGGGTGAAATCGCGCGTAAACATATTTTATTACATTATTATATCTCCGTGGAATTGAAAAATGTTATAGCCCTCGAGGAGAGTTTACTGTGACGGGGAACTAAGGGGGGGGGGGGGAGAGGAGGGAATTAGAGGGAGAGGTGGTGGTGCTTAAAAAGAAACAGAAGAGAAAAAAAAAATATGTTTTTTTTTGCTTCAAGAAAAAATGATGATAATAAGGCGAGAGTAGGAGGGAACGAAAAAAAAGAAGAAGAAGAAGTATAAAAAAAAAAAAATGAAATAAATAGATAAATAAATAAATAATTTCCGTTCAATTTCCATAACCATAAGCTGACGTTTTATTGCAAGCTTCTCCTTCGAGGGGAAGCACTTATCAATCGACACGAAGGAAGGGCCGATTCAAGCGTAACGACATAAAGCGAGTTGAAGTTAGAAATAAATGACGTATTCCACCCCCGGCGTTTTAGCTACGGGTTGCGGAACTCCTAGGGCGATATAAAGGGGCGGGTGGGTCGGCATGCGGATGAGGTTGACATCCACCGTAGCTTAGCTTAAGTGCGCTGGTTAAGCCGGGGCGGCTGGTAGTCACGGAGTTTCGGACGACTGCGACGTAGACGATGACGACGGCGACGGCGACGTAGACGGCGACTTTAGAGTCAAGAGAGAATCGCGAGCCGAGGAGAGTCGGAAGTGAAGAGAATCGAGGCGCGAGAAAGCTGCCGAGCAAAGTAGGATACGAAGAAACGAGAGAATAAGGAAAGAAGAGAACGCGGAGAATGGAAAAGCGTCGCGTCGTCACGCCGCCCGCGTGCCACTCCAGAGGGTAGAAAATAGAAGGAGTGGCAATCGTGGAGAGGTGGGGGAGACGGGTAAAAGGAATAGGGATGAAAGGTCCCGTCCCTGAAACGTAACCCTAGGGCACTTGTGTCGAAAGTTATGGGTCGTTGTCACCGCTGCTTGAACCCGTGCGGAAAACCCTTCGGATATGACACCTGCCTCGAATCAATGTAAAATGCTCGCTTTTACCAGCTATGCACCATATAAATTCCCCTACCTCGCTCTCCTTAGACACGTCATTAAAATCCACCGAATTGCACCGACCGTTCGAATTCATTAAAAACAAAATTGGTTGGAAAAAGTGGAAAGGAATTTAAAAAAAAAAAGAAGATTAATTTTTTTGCGAAACTGTAACTATATGTGACTGTACAGAAAATACTGTACATTTATACTCGGGGTGTTAGAAGGGGGTGGGAAAGAATTTGAATTTGGTATTTCTTGGCCGCAACTTTTACGGCCGCAGGTACCCCCAAGATAATTTATCCAAGGAAATATATTGGAGACACCTACTTACATAGGTACACGAATTTTACGTACACCGTAAACCTAGGGGGATGACTTTCGTGCAGGAATGCAACGCCGCGTTCCGAGCTGTTCACCCAAAAACTTAATATTCTTTCCAAATTAATTACCATGTACATTGACGCAGCTATAGTATATGCGTATAAAAAGAGAGAGAAAAGGTAAGTTTATGTGATTTGCAGAAATATTTCTACTTTCTTTTCTCCATAGTCCAATTTTATTTTTTTTGTTTGTTCCGAGTATATAAATGCGATCGTTTCAAAAAACATTCTCAGATACGGGGCAAATTATTATTGGGGCGAGGTCATTTGATTCGAGAAAAGAAAAATATCGGAGAGGTTTTTGGCTGTAATAATAAACGCGCTCCTATATAGATATATTATATGCATACGTATTTAGTGGGGGTAAAAAAAAAGAAAAGAAAAATGAAAATTGTACGGTAATAACGTTTTAACCGCGCGCTATACTTTACGCACCGATTCGGGTCGCGTGAAAATAAAAGGTGAGGAAAAAAAAAAAAAAGCCTGAAAAAGAAAAAGAAAATTCGTTGAAAAGTAATTTAACTTTTCGCTAATTCCTGATCCAATCCAAGCTGTTGCGACTCAAGTTAAAATGGAGAAGAGGGCGGAATTAGCGACTAAAAAAATAAATAGCAGACCGCAGGAAAAAAACGCTCTATATACAACGGGTATTGAAATTTTAATCGCTCGCGAAAATCCCCTTTCGAATTCATACACGTGTACATAATGTATACATATATTTATGTATTTTACATAATATCATACACACCCTGTAAACGAATCAAGGGTCACCCTCAATTATATAAAAAGGTGAATCGCCGAACGAAAAAAAGGGAAACTCATTTATTGGGGATGAAAAACGAGGCGGAAGGTATTTATTTATTTTATTTTATTTTTTCTCTCTCGGGTGAAGTTAGATCAAGAGTTATTTCAGAATTGGATTAATTTAAATTTGTTCTAGTTCTTTTTTCTTCCTGTTTAATGCGGACGTGATGACGAGGTGCGGGTGAGAGATTTCCGGTGTTGCAGTTTAAAACTGTGATTTCGATCTAAACGACTATAAAATTCTATCTGGTTTACACAGAGAATCGTTTTCCAAAATTTTCGCGGCAAACATTCGGGGCTCTCTATATTATCGTCGTTTTACATCGAACGGTTCGCATGTATATTTGACAATGTAGTCAATACCGTGAATCTTGAAATGTGCGGTTACACGGTATGGGAGATATGCATTGGTACGGGTGCGTCGGTTTATTCAGTTGGGCGTTTCTCGTGTTTGTGAATCGCGGTTGAAAATTTTCGCGGATAATTAAACGAGCTCGATTTCACGTCACGTGCACATACCGACTGCACATACACATGTACATTCTCGTATATCAAAACCCCCTTTCCTACGTATGGTTATAATATAGAAAAATTCAAAAACTCGAATGTGACTTTTTGGCATAAACGTGAATCGCCGGGCAAACATCGCGATTCTGAAAACTTCCAATCGCTGAGAGGGAGAAATCTTACGACGTCGTTACGCTATGGAATATGGTAGGTATATAATAAATATCCGGTTAGATTTCTACCGGAGAAAATTTCGTTCGATGCGAGAAGAGAAAAAAAAAAAACGAAGAGCTAAAGGCAGATGATAAGAAAGTAGGAAAGAGAGAATTGGTGGTGGAATAATTGCGGCATAAAGCATCGTCATATTATCGTCATATCGTTCGTTCTTTCCTTCTGAAAAATAATTCAATTTTTCACCCTTATATATGATAATATTCTACTGCACGAGACGCGTTTGATTTTTTAGGGGGGTAAAAAAAAAAAAACTTACCTCGTAATTTTCTTTTTCCTTTTTTAAATCATTCGTTTTTTCTCCACAGTCTCAAAGATATATTATACATTTTGTAATCCCGAAAACTCCTCGTCCTTTCGAAGTTTTTTTTACCATTACGAGTCGAAAAACGAAAATAATAATGGAATACAAATGCATAATACATGAGTCGAAGAAAAAAACAAAAGAACCACACATTGTAGATTGATACATATAAATATACAATATATACATGGGAAATGAAAATACCTCGGAAAATATTCGAAACGCAAGGAAGAAAGCAAAAAAAATGAATCAGCAGCGACTAGAAATACCGTACATCGCGTTTTTGAATTTTTTATAAAAAGTTAAATTGGAAAATAACGTTGATTCTCGTCCATTTTGTTACGTTTTTTTTCTTGTTCAATTTCTGGTGCCCCATAGTTTTCAAAAATTCATGGTATTTTAGTAGTCGAGCTTCGTAGATTTTCTTTTTCATCATCATTATCTAGTCGACTAACCTACATTCGCAACCGAGTAGAATAGAAAAAAAAAAACAAAAAGAACAAAAAACTAGACAATTTTTCCTAAAAGTATCAAGTTGATCTGATATATACGTGCAATTTTCAACTTCATAAATCAGAATTCGCTCATGGTGTAGGTCGGTTGGTTAGTTTGGTTCGGTATTCGCCTTACTTCACTTCAGACATTGTACATATGCGCGGAATATCTATGAACCTATAACGTTACCAAACTTCAGGAAAACTTTTCGATTCGGAATATAAGTATTCGAATAAAGTTCAAGCTCTATGCGCGCACAAGGTGTGCTGAATTATTTTATTATCATCTGTTTTTTTTTTAACATTTGTGCTTTTTTCTGGCACAGTTTTTTTTTCATGCACGTGCAATTTCGCCCTCCGTAAATTGAAATCAATCGACAAGTTTGTCTCCATATGTATAAATGGATAATTGAGATCGATAAAAGCTATTTGATTGAAAATGCAAGAAGGAAAAATCATGACGCTCGCTATTTTATTTCGTTCCAATTAATTTTTATGCTCAAACGATCTTATGTGCGGGAAATTGACTTTCTTTTGCGTCAAGTCAAAAGATATTTGGTCGTATTATTTGAAGAACGACAACGTCGAGAGCCGTTTCCTGACAAATTATCTTCACTTCGATTCCACCGGATATGTGACGTAAGGAGGAAAATAAGATATACATTTCCGCAGCCGTATTTATACGTAATGTGATGTACTCGCATGGAACGAGTACACTTTTTTATTTCGATTTTTTTGTTACATTCAGTTTTTAAAACTTTACAAAAAATTTACTCAGATCGTCGAAATTTGAAGCGAATTAAAGCTCGAACTTGTTGCTCTCGGACACGTTCGGGTAGAAAAAAAAACTAATTCTCTCTTTCCGGTGGTCGCGTGGCGAAGGAAAAAAAAGACGAGAATCACATAAATTATAATCATGCAAAAAATTATACAGTTTATACTTTTTGCTTTCCGTTGAAACATAGTTTTTGCAGTTCTTGACTACCACATTGCATATCATTCCTTGAAATTATATACAGGTATATAGTAAGTACATGGCCGGTATGTATAGTCGAATGGAAATTTTCTTTAATTTCGAACGAAAAGTCTTCTGCCTCTTAATCCCGCGCGACTCCTGCATTCCACTCTAGGTATTGTATATAAAATATAAAATATATATATACACATTTATACATATACATAAATATTTATATACCCAAGAGAATGAAGTCAGCTGGCTATTAGTAGCGCGAATTTACAACGGGATCTCATAATGATTAATTTTTTTTTTCTCTTCTTCTCGTCCTCCGCGGTTTAATTCCAGTTTATATTTTCTAAACTTTTTCTTTTTGTCTTCTTCTCCTTCTCATTTTCGTATAAATCGCAGAGTACACATCAGCTACTACGCAAGAACTTGAAGTTGGTTTTTAATTATTTATTTGCATTTTTTTTTTTTTACCAAATCTTCCCGCGCGTATTAGAAAAAAAAAAATGTACATATGAGTGGATTTCTATATTTTTCAACATATCAATATAATTTTTAGTTTCGTATGATTTTTTTTCTTTGATTTCAATAAATATCGGATCATTCACTGCACGATCGTGACAACTATCGTCATAAATTACATTATAATATCGCACATCACGGGGATTTGCTACATCAATGAAATCACGTGACTCGTTGCCAGCTTTGTAGCTGTATTACAGGTTATGCATATCGCGTATCATATTAATTATGACGCGCGTTGTGGTTTTGTCACATTAAAATTCACCCGCTGCAAAATTTCTCGCTCAGTTATTTGTCGTACACAACGATATATGTATATATGTATGCATTACGCACATTATCAAATATATTACCAACATATTTCACATTACATATGCGTGTAGGTATACATATATACCTCGCGCGATGTCAAAAGGATGAGCCCGGAAGGCTCGCGGTAAAAAAAATAAAGCGCGAAAAAAACATACTCCATAGATTTTTCCCTTTTCCTTTTTCCATTTTTTCTTCCATGTTATAATTATTAATAGTCATTATAGTCTCGCGCAGAGTAATTTTATTTCGTTGTCGAGAAACTTAGGAGCGACAATTTTCAGACATCTTTGTATTTCCGTATAATCCAAATGGACGTATCGCTAACGTGTGTGAAAATAGGGGTTGCCGGCTCCAGGACAAATAATAGCAGGTGAATAAAAAAAAAAAAAAAAAACAGAACAGAACAAAGAAAAGAAAAAAAAAAAAAGAACTTTGTGGGGTCGTAATTTAAAGTAAAGGTCACCGCGTTTCTTCATCTCGTTGCATCGAGAACTCTTGGTGTGGAAGAAGTAAAAAGAAAAGAAAAAGAAAACTATAGAGAAGAAGAATTGAATGAAAAAGAAAAAAAAAAAAAAGGTGCGTTGTGGTCGAAAAAAGTCGCCGTACATTTCAAGGGAATCGGCAGCAGCGACTCACTTTTTCTTTCTCTTAATTTCCCTTATTTCTTTTTTTTTTGGTTCTAGTTTTAATTTTTTGTAAGTATGAGAGATTCACATCGTTAGTTAGCTGTATGTATTATAATTATCAGGTGAGACACCGTTTAACGCATTAGTAAAAAATAAATTGGAATTTTAATTACACGATGAGTAGATCGTGCGATTTAAATTTATCGAGTGCATCGCGTTGCAGCGTTACCTAGCTACAGTTAGAAACGAATTTAATTCTCCGCCTTTTTACTCTTTACGAGCAATAAGTGCAGCTAAAGTCAAAAGAGCGCAATCCCATCTCAAGAGTAGGTATACGATAAAACGAGGAATTAAGGTAAAAGAAATTATCTCGACTTGCATGTTTCTCCTCCCATTCTTTTTCTTCTTCTCATTCCTATTTTTCCTTTTTCCATTTCATTTATTCGATCCGTATCAGTTTTCTTTTTATTCTGTTAGAAAAAAAGACAGAAATAAGAAAGAAAGAAAAAAAAAACCCAAATGTAATCGGTATTATATCACCCGCTAGGGTTGCGTTGTTAATCGGCTATCAGCGCACGAACAAACCCCCGCATTGCAAAATGTATACATAGGAGAAGATTGCCGATTTTTTACTAGTCACGTGATATCCAACCGCATCGTTGTAGTCTCTGGGGTAACCCGAGATTAAATTGAACCTCTTGATTGTGACCGGATCCCACGCGGTGAGCGCCGCGCACAGGGCGAATTTATATAATACGTACATAGCTGTTTGTACATACGTACGTATACATATGTATATATATATATTTACATATATATATTTGCGTTAACAACCGCCCAAGTTAAATACATAATCGCTGCCGCATCTGATGTACATATATATTGTAAAGATACTTTTTACTGTTAGCGAAAATAATTATCATTATATTTCTTATAGAATTTCTAATTTTTAATTTCATTTCAATTATACCGATTAAAATTAATACGACTTATAGGGCGGAGAATCGAGAAAAATTTGGATGAGAAAAAGTTATTGGTATTTAAAAAAAAAAAGAAAAAAGAACGGAACAAAAATGCCGAGCGACTAACTAATTAACACCAGGTGTAAAATTAGCGTGCATCTGGTAAGCATATAATTGAGGAAGGGGTGGTGCGGGGGGGTTGGGGGTTGGGGGTGGTTTATGAATTAAAGCGTTATAAGCCACACGTACGTACCTACGTGGCGGGTGAGAGAAGGTCGATTTCTAGTCGTGTTGTTGAGACCTAGAGACCGTGGCCGCGTATACTTATAGGTTGTACCTAAGGGTGCGAAGCGAGGGTCCTTGGATTTTGCAAAGTCTCGAACAAACTATATAGGTACCTACGTATACCGTACGCGTCTGGTACTGGAGGGGGGGTTAAAACTTTGGCAGTAATTCATAGAGTCAGTTAGGAAACAGGGCGTAGCTGCTCGGTTTTCCCTGTACAAGGTGCAATGCAGGGAGATATCCTAAGTCTCAAGATTAGGAGGTTAGTAGGGATAAACTACGATATATGTATACCTATACATAGATGTATAGGAACATCTCAGGCTGAAAAACAGAAGGGCGTAACCAACGATTCGGTCTTTTTTTCTTCTCTCTTTTCTTTCCCGCTCGAATACCGCGACCATTGTGAAGCTGAAAGGGCGGATCTTCTTCGATAGAAAAAAAATGAAAGCGGAATAAAAAAAAGAAAAAAAAAAAATATTAATTAGGTAATCGAAAGACATACATATCGAATATTCGATCACGATAATTTTCGATCAAGAATATTTTCTCCATTTTTATGTTTCGCTTATTTTTTTTTTTCTCTTATCCTCGTTACTCAAATTTAAATTATATTCAAACACACACGTACATCTTCATCCTACAGCGCGCTACTCAATATCGCAAAAGACATGAAGGTAAAAAAATAAAGACCCTTTAACTAACTTTGCAATTTTTCCTTTGATCGCGCGTCCCGTATGATATACATACAGATATACATACTCGTATGTATTATACGTATATTCAAGTACATATCTATACATACGTCTTATGTACATATTATACATAAAATATAGACGCGACTAAAGTTTATCTTTAATATAAAATTCATTTATAAAACTCAGCTACATAGATAGTAGTACGATGTAAAAAGTAAATTGTGCTGAAAACTTTTAAGGTATCGTATTATTTTTTTGTAACCCCTGTTACCGTACGACGTACACACCATAAAAAAAAATTAAAAAAAAAGTCAAATTCGACACGCTTATATATTTTTGAATCCAAGTTTTTTTTTTTTTTTTTTTTTCGCCCATCCGATATAGGAGAATTTTTATCTTTTGCGAAGAAACGCGTAAACCATTTTTTTCAGATTTTGGAACACCTTGAGAAGTTCGAATGATATTCGCAGATGAATTAAAGAAAGGAAAAAAAAAAAAAGGAAGAAAAAAAAATTCACATCGCTAAGTTTGCTGGAACGGCGTTATAAACCCCGTGGGGTACATATAACTTGCACTAACCCATGACACAATAATTCTCGAGAAACCACCTCGCCGTTATTTATGGCCAATCTAGACGAGACGTCGGCGACGCCCGCGACTACCGTATTTACGACTTACGTTCGCTACCACCGAGCAAAACGAGGGGTTCATAACGATATCGGGATGATGCGGAACTTACGCGTATAATAGGAAGAAAGAAAAGCAAAAAAAAAAAACAGAAAAAACTAAAGACAATTAAAATCATAGATAGAAAATTCACTGTTCACCTCGATTAATGAACGAAAAAAATTTAATATCAACATACTCGATGGAATCAACGGGAAAAAAAGACATATTTTTAGTTTGTTATACGTGCGTAAAGAATTTTTCGAAATTAGTTTTTTTTTTTTATGAAGCCGAATAATTACGTTCTCAACGATCTAAAACATGCGGATTGAATTTGATACCGTTACCAATCCCTGCAGGTAAATTGATCTTGTTTTTACAACAGAATTTTGCTGTATGTATATTTTTTAGGGATCGAATTTCTCGTAACGATGCTCGAGCGATATCCCTATACAATTGAGTACCCTTAGTGGTGTTCGCGTAATTAAAACCAATCAGAATTCTGGTTATCGTGAAAAGGCTGAAACTCGTTAACTTCAATTCGTTACCTTTAGTGGATTACGGTTGGCTAAAGAGCCCCGGCGTGGTTTGAAAACGCAAGTAAATATATATTCGTACATACGTATATATATATATACAAACGGGTATATATTTCAATACGGTATATAAACGAACCTACGGTGATTAAAGGGCGCATTTCAACGTAATTAATATGCGCCCAAGAAGTGACGCGTGAGCTTTTGACCCCGTGGGGAATGAACGGTTGGTTTAGTTGGTCCGTTGATTCGGACGGTCGGTCGGTTAGTTTGCGTTAACTTCAAACTTCAACTTTGACATTATACGTGTAATCCATAGATTCTCAAAATATCTGCACTTGAAAAAAACTGACGTCTCACGCCATTTGCATACCTCCTTAGTCGCAAAAATTGAGAGGGATTTCTTTGAACATCAAAATGAAATGTGAAACTGCCTTAATTTAATTCGCAAAATTTTTCAGATACCATAAATAAAAAAATTAATTACCTACCTATCGATAGATCATTTATTTGATTTGATTTGATTTTTTGCTTTTTTCTTTCTCTTTTTCAGGTTGCCTGGTTACGAGTGGACACCCAAACTATACTAACGATAACGAATCACGTGATAACAAAAAATTACAGGATATCAATAACGGTAAACGATCATCGTACATGGAGTCTTCACATAAGAGACGTCAGGGAATCTGATCGTGGATTTTACATGTGTCAGATCAACACGGATCCGATGAAATATCAAACGGGTTTTCTGGACATAGTTGGTAAGTGTGTAAAAAAACAAAAACAAAAAAAAAAAAACAATAAAATAAAGCTTATACTCTCTATTTCCCTAAGGCATTTCAAACACAAAACTATAAATAGAGACAACTAAAACTAAACGTATACTACGTAACATCAACTCACGACGATAAACTTTTATTACTCTCATCTGCATATCTAGAAACTATATATTTTCTCTACGGTTGCATTTCCTCGAAAATAAGACGAGAGAAAAAAAAAACCGAAACCAAAACGAGGGGGGAAAAAAAAAAATTATTTTTATCTTCCACACATACCGACAAGCGGTAGCGTCGGTCAATCGATTCTTACAGATGAATTATCTGATATTTTTGAATATTCGCGCTAAATGAATGAAAAAATTTTTGAATTTTGTTTTGGTCGTATTACGTAGGAAAAAATAATGAGTCAAATCGAAGAGGTCAAAGTTCACGGGGGCCTGTCGGTTTCGCGTGGAATACCCCATATATTTTGAAAGAAAGAAAAATGAAAAAAAAAATTATTTCACGAGTGACGTAGGTAATAACGTCGAATTATTTGCTAATAATCGTTGAAATAATATTGAAAATTTTTTTTGGTTTCTGTCGCGGTTCGATGAACCTGGATGAATTTTGGTTGAAAGTTTCGTTGGGCGGTAGTTTTGGCGTTATGATATCAAATTTCCAATGAATTCACGATACACCCTACGAGTGCAACTCGCCCCGGTGCGGTGGTTTGCGAAACGCAAATGGTTTTCGGTGTCGGGTTTACTACACGAAGTTTATGTAGCGGAAAACTATAGACGGTACATAATGCTTTTGTTTCTGGGATTTTCACCGCCACCCTTCACACCCTCCCATGATTTCCGTACCTACCTCCCCGTGCCCTTTCTACCGACAAAATTCAACGCTGGTTTTCCCCATTCTCCTATGCAGTTCCACCGAACATAGAGGATTATCCGACTAGCACCGACATGGTCGTCAGGGAGGGCAGCAACGTCACCCTACAATGTTCGGCCACCGGTTCACCAAAACCCAACATTACCTGGAGGCGAGAGGATGGAAATCTCATTCAACTAATGGGACAGGGAAAGGAGGGTGAGAAATTTTTAGCACATATCTCTTCAGTTTCTTTGCCAAAAATTCGACGGAAGTCAAGGGCGGAGGGGGTGTAATTTAAGTATCGTGAAACCGGTCGAAGTTTTTTAAAAACTTCGAAAACTTCGAAAATTTTACACAAGGTGTAAAAAGATTCCCATAAATTCTAAAACAAAATTCCTATGAATGAAATTTCGAATTGTGTAAAGTTGGAATAAAATATTCTCAAATTCTCTGAGATCCTAAAATTCGTTTTTTTTTTTCTCTTTTCATGTTCAAATCATGATCCAGACGTTCGAGGCATTAATTTTTCTTCTTCTTTCGATCTTCGGCATGATTGACTTCCAGTTGTTATCGGTCTAAAAAAATAAAAGAAAAAAGAAAGGAAACAATTTTCCGCGTGTATTTTTTGAATAGGTAGTTTTTTTTTTGTTCGGAGTTTAGAAAAAAGAATAACGAACAAAACGGGCATCGTAATAAAAACTGAACAATCTGAGATCGCGTATCTGTTGGAAAATTTTTCCAACCTAGACTACCCTATAGTCCGTTGTTCAGATCACCGATCACATTGTTTTGTTACATACATACCAGCTATACCGGTTAAGTATAGATCCCGGAAAACAAACGCGAGAAGAAACAATCTGGACGATATATACATTGTCTTGTCGCTTAAAGTCAAAGCCTTTTTTTACTACATTCTTTACCTACCCCTATCCCTACCCCTAACCTACAGCCATACCTTTTATGCCCGTACAAGAACGAAGAAGAGATAGAGCTGCATCGTGTACAGAACAATAGCTTGAAGAGTCAGAGGGTTGTTGTTGGTTGTTCCGGGCCAATCGACCGTACAGTAAGTGGAATGGAGAGAAAAAAGAAAGGGTTGAAGTTGGGATGATGGGGGATGAGAAACGGAAGTACGTGTACACACTTCGTTCATGTTAATTTATAGAAATAAAATCCCGAGAGTTTCCGTAAAATTATTTCAACTAACGCGATGATTATACACGTATAGGTAGGTATCGCATTTCCCACGAGCGAAAATTTTTCAAAAACTCTGATAATTCTTTTTTTTTACCGTTCAAAACCAAAGCCAGCTTTTTATTTAATTAACACGTACTTACTGATATAATTCAAACGGAAGTTAGTCGCATTCAATTTACAATTAAACAATTATTATTCAGGCTCAAAACCCTCGGGACCAAGGAATATTTGACAGTCCCGGAGTATAGATAAAATATTCCCATATGCCTAATTTTAATTGGGAGTAAAACTTCTCCTCAATTTTTTCATTCCAAGTCAGAAGAAATTTTGAAAAAAAAAAAACCCAATTTTTCAGCAGCCATCATTTGGATTGGTCCAAACTGGTAGACGGGAAAAGAAAGAAAGAAAGAAAGAAAGAAGGGAAAAAATTGAGCTCGTGATTCGATAAGTTTTTGATAAAGTTTGACCTTGGTCGAGTTCTGCGAACGGACTTGCAACCTGTGCAGAATTTAGCTTGTTGCGGCTAAAGCGTTAAACGAAGAGAATCACACCGGGTGGTTTTCTCACACCCTTGAAAAGCTCCCACACTCCATCAGAATACACGGTATATTCATTCTCTCAACCCCTACGAGCGGCATCATCCAGCATCAGAAGTATACGACGTCGACTACGAGGTACAAGGGCGTCTAGTGGCGTCTGGTGGCTACAAAGGGACCGCATACATACCAGAATTTCAACATCGTAAACGGCAGGGAGCACTCGGGACGAAAATTACATAGAAACTATATACCTACGCACGTACATATGTACCCACGAACACAGCTAATAAAATATATACATTCCACCACAATTGCGGATATCTGAATCGCGACTGGCCGGAAATTCTTGATTTCCCGAAACGGATTCGACATGCCCCAACCGACGCAATCTGCGCCTCTACATTATATACATAAACGGAAAATGTACATAACCATCTGCAGATACATGCCCAGATAATATACATAAATAGGTAACGATGTCCGACCGCGCTATTTTCATAATTTCATCCGACTAGATCTGGGTCAGAAACTTATTCCCGTAGCGTTTGTAGCAATGTATATAATATATATAAATACACATACAGTACGACCACATACACTATATAGTTAGCCATCGAACGTGTGTCTATAAAATTTATTTATATACTCATACGTACGTGTACATCCATGTACAAGAAAACTACGTATAGGTGATTTAAGTTTTACGGCGGAAGCTCGTGCTCCTCAAAACTTATTAACAATTTTACGACTCTTTCCCCGTCGTTTACTACGGTATACGCGCGTAAAGGTAAAACACAACCCCCGCTACCACCGCTACCAGCTTCTCAACGTTCAAACTTTTCACGAAAACTAACGCCAAAAATTTTAAACGGAAGTAAATTTTTATCATCTCCCATATTATACGGATATATAGGTATATACCATCGAAAATGAAAAAAAGGAAACTCTTTGTTTTTTTGTTTTTTACCAAACACAAATTTTTCGCGACATTGTTCGCGTATAATATATGATTGAATTAGAAGAAAGATTTAAGTCCTTTAACGGCGGGTGTATAAATAAAACAAAAAAAAAAAAAGAAAAAGAGGGGGAGGAGGAGGAAACGAATTGAAAAAACAAAAGAAAAATCTGGAGGGGTTTGAGGATCGGAGTCGGGGGTGGGATGGGAAAATAATAATTAGAGGGGTCTAACGTGATCCCCTTGCGGCAGTAAATAGGTTTGCTAGCACCCGATACGTGAGTGGATTTCGCGTTATCTTTGGCAGCACGACGAGGACGAGGACGACGACGTCGAGGAGGAGGAGAAGAAGCTGAGGGTGAGTTTCGGGGAGGTGGAGGACACGCGGAGAGGTGGAGAGTAAATCGATTCGCTTAGTATGCTTCTTGGTTACTCCAAGTTTTTCGATGCTCGACTTTCAGCAGCGAAAACACACACCCTCACGTACTGCACATACGGGGATACGGACTTCGTTCTTCTTATAAGGGTTTTTTTTTTCTTCTCTTTTTTTTTTTTCTTTACTCTTTTTTATTTTTAGGAACAGCCCACTTTCGAACGACACGGGACTTGTTGCTTCTATGGCATGTTCGCTGACAAAACTCTGCACGACGCGAACGCGACGTCGACGCCGATCACGTACATAAAACTTGGGCTTCTTTGATGGGCCTATGCGACATTACCTTTGCATCGCTATATACCTCGTATTTGTACCACCCATATACATATATACGAATTTTTTGCATGTAATAAACGAACACATATGTAAACGGTATAGCTGCAGGTGACGTTTTCCATCGTATAACAAAAATGACGTGAAATCCTCGGGATGCAGAGGGGAAAACAAAAAGAAGCTCATCAAAATAGGGGATGACAAATTTTGAACTCCGTTGTAAGGAGGGAATTCAAAAATTCGAATTTCGCACATATTTTTTACGGTTATCCAAATTATCCTCGACCTGCATCTCATCTATTTTATTTTGTTTTTTCTTTTGTCTTTATTTTTCGGAAAACCACCCCACCCCTCAAATGGATAAAAATAGAAAATGGTGGCACAGTATAATTTATAGTGTCGCGTTTCGTAATAATTAAAATTTTCATTTTTTCTCTCTCTCTGCATGGATTTCTCTTCTTTATTTTTTATTTTTTTTTCTCTCCTCTGTTCCTCGGGACTTAATTTGTTCGATAATTATTCTCAATTAAAAAAGTTCCGTAGTTAAAGAGGAGAGGGAGGTAGAGAGAGAGAAAAAGTGGCGCAGCTGAGAGGAAAGAAGGTAAAAGGTGTAGGTATGGGCACATGCAGGCAGGAGGCCGCGGACCGTTCGCGGTTTAAATGGAAGGTTGGAATAATCGATCGAGTGCAAACATAAGTACTTTGCTGCATAGCGGTCTTAAGAGAGCAGATATTATACATAAAATATAGCAGCTACCAACTTCAGCCCAGTCAGCAGGTGTACCACCACCGCACGTACGGTATACATATCCCATGATTATCCAGACTCTTTCGATCCGGAAAAATTAATTACACTTCAATTTATTATATGTATATAGTATACGTATAATGTTCCGCATGTTTTTCAAATTTGCAACCTTATTTTATTTTTTTTTTCTCTTTCTTCGTTTTTAAATATATTACTTATTTCAATTTATTTGAATTTTTATTTTTTTTGTATTTTTTTTTATACGTTTCATTTTATTTGCAATTAGCTTAAGAGCAGCAGACGCCGAACCTTTGACCCTTTGACTGGTAGACACGCGGTCAAGCGGTTTGCCAAGGTATAGCTATGTATAGTCGGATACCTAAATGGTAGGATTTCGACCGGACCGCATTGCAATAACGTAAATTACCTGCGCAAAGCCACGTAATACGGAAACACGGATACCTGACATCTCGCCCGTTCAATCTGAACGGCGCCGCCACCGCGGCCGCTGGTCAAAGTTAAGCAGATTTACATGCTAACTAAACGAAAAAAATATAATTAACCGTAGACTCGAAACCAACCCTTTCACATCAAGGGGTGCTTATCAAAAAAATTTATTAACTCGAAAAGAGAAAAAATAACCTTTCCTCATCGTCTTTTCTGATCCTGCATTTTTGGTGATAAAAATTTGCCAACAAAAAACAAAAAAGATTCAAAAATCCTCGGTTATGATTCTCGCGATATATTCGCTTGTCTCGAGAAGAACCACCCCCCTCCTCCCGCTCTCCCGAAAAAAAAAACAAAACTCACCCTGTACAGTCCGACAATTTAAACCCAAGCTTTAGAGCGCCCTTAAATCCACCGTACCACTACCTAATGACCTTCGCGGGGTTCAGGGAATTTTTTTTTTTTTTTTTACTTTTAACCCCGTCTGATTTTCTGATTTCTGATACCGCGATCAGGAAGGTACAGATTGATTGGAGATAAACGAACGAACGAACGATCGAACGAACGAATGAACCGGAACGTGCGGTATATATAAGTACGTTGCACTCGAAGGAAGAGGTTAGCACAAAAAAAAAAAAAAAAAAGGCGTTCGCGCACCCTTCGGAATATAATGACGGAAAGAAAAGAGAGAAAAAAAAAAAAAAAAAAAAAAAAAAACTCCCCGTACACGAGAGAATTCCATTAATTGCAGTCAGTTTTATTTTTGATCGAGAGAAAAAAAAGAAATAAAAAGGAACAAAAAAAAACGTTTCGAACGATCGTGAAGAAAAAAAATGCCACACAACGCGCGCCGTGTGCATCTACTAGGTATAATAATTGATTCGACAATTTTTGGTTGTATATATGTAAACTAAAAAAATAATCTTCAATAAATTGAATAGTTAATAATAATTCGGGTATAATTGTTCGCAAATATATTCACAAGTGTAACGCGTATATATCCTCATACACATACCGAGGAATAATTGAAATACAAAAAAAAAAAAGGGGGAAGGAAGAAAGAAAGAAAGAAAGAAAGAAAGAAAATGACGAAACGAAGTGAGCGGATTGATCAACACCTTTTTTAATTTATATAAAAATAAAATATAAAAGGAACGAAACAGTAAAAAAGAATGAAAATAAAAATAATTCCATGCACACCGGCCGCGCGTGGCGAAAACATACCGTGAACGACTTGTCGTCGTATTATACACATACCCTGCACTATACCCGTCGTTCTATCTGAAGGGGTAGATTTGTTAAGGACCCTATTAATACGTCCTAGTCAATTATCGCACGTTTGTGTGATAAGGTTGATAGCCAGCCAGCCAGCATACGGATCAGATATGATTAGACGTGGGACTTGTGATTAATTGCAATAATTATATGGGCACGCGATGACCTGAGCGAACCGTTCTGTATAATAGCCATCCTCCCCTCCCCCTCCCCCACCCCAACCCCCATATACACACCCTTCTGCCCCCGACGCAGGAGCAACGGCAAGTAGAGAAATGGGGTAGGTTTCTGGATGGTACTAAGTAGCGACCACACATATTATGTGTATGGTATAGGAGTACTGTGTATATGATACACACCATGTATATAGAAATATATATAGATGTATATATGTATATGTACACATTTAACATTCCGCTAATAAGCGACGTTCGTGACACGGATCGTTGGATAAGCGATCTGTTTTTTTTTTTTTTTCATTTCTTTTCTCTGCTTTCTTTTTCTCTATTTTTTCGTCGAGCAATGCCCCTTCGCTCGTGCGACGACTGCACAAATGCATTATATGGAAAAATAATATATATATATATATATATTAGGGTGATGGTCCTTATTTTGGGTATTTTCGAATTTCTTCGCTCACAGAAGCTCAAATGGTTCGAAATGGATAAAAAAAAAATTGACCCCAAGTTTCATCCCCCAGCTAAAAATCTGTAAGAATTCTGAAGGATAACTACTATTATAAGGAAAAAGTGCGCCAAGTTTCAAATTTTTCGAACAATTATTTTGGCGGTAATAAAGAATAAAAAATCGAAAAATTAGACGGCAAGGGTTAAAATTAAGATAGGGGGATGACACTTGGGGTAAATTTTTTTTTATCCATTTCGAACCATTTGAACCTCTGGGAGCGAAGAAATTCAAAAATACCTAAAATAAGAAGCACCCTAATACGTATTATGTATAAAAAATGATATACTCTGTTATATATTTGATTATTTGATTAATCGCGAATATTTTTCAGTAGCCTCCATCGATGGACCAGTTTACAACATTACGAGGGTGAACAGATTGCACATGGGCGCTTACCTCTGCATAGCTTCGAACGGCGTTCCACCCTCAGTTAGTAAAAGGATTTCGTTGATAGTACATTGTAAGTATAATATAAACTAGCCTAAAATCTCTCGAGCGTACCTTTCCTTTTTTTGTTTCACAAATATTTTTCTGGGTTCTGGTATTTATTTCCGTTTCGTTTTTTACCTTCTCTTTTTCCATGCGCAGTTCCTCCGATGATATCGGTGCCGAATCAACTGGTGGGAGCACGTCAAGGTCAACAAATGACTTTGGAATGCACTTCGGAAGCTTATCCAAAATCTATAAATTATTGGACGAAAGAAAAGGGAGAAATTATCACGAAAGGTGAGTCGATAAATGAATCTCTCTGTACCTATACATGTGAATAAAAACAGATGATAATAATTGTATGAAAATTTTCTATGAAAATCAAACAAACAAAAAAAAAAAGAACCGTATAATATTGAAAATAATAATAACGATATACTCGTACCTCGAACCGGAGCTCGTCTCGTGATGTACATAATTTTATGTACAGTATATACATACCTGTACGTAAATATGTATGCGTCAGTATTACAGTTGGGCTGGTAAAAGCTATTTATGTAGTTATACCTATACATAGCATAGGAAACGTGCAGCTCGCTGAAGAATTAATTGATTTTACTTGAAGCCTTAGGGCGTCAAAAGTGAAGCGTAAAAGAGAGAGGAGGGGAGGAGGTACCCAACCTATCTACATAATAGCTATTGCAGTTCACCGGTATTCTACAGGGTGGTAAAAAAAAAAGAAAAACGAAAAAGAAAAAGAAAATATAACAAACAAAAAATAATATCAAATTCCCATGCAATTAAGGATACAAAAGGAGCGATTTAAAAACTGAACTAAAAGCTCACGGTTTCAATGTATAAATCCTTTAATATCTTCTTTCTTTTTTTGTTCCCTCCTGCCACATACTTTTGTCTTCTCAGAATCGTATACCTTATCACGGGTGAAAATTTCAGATACCAGTTGAATATGAATCCGGCAATTTTTTTTTCTTTTTTTTTTTTATCTCCAAATTGGAAAAGAGGGGTAGAAAAAAAATTCTCACACCGTACGATTGACTCGTCTATTACTCGGCTATGGTGCAAAAAAAGCTGTACTCAGGGGACGTTATGAAGCAGAGCAAAACGCAAAAAAAAAAAGGAAACAAAGAAAGAGGAAAAAAAGGAAAAGTGAAAGAAGTGAAGAGAAGAAAGAAAAAATAATAAAAAGAAAAGGAAAAAGAAAAAAAGAGGGAAACGACGAGAAAGGGTTGAAAAGTGCGCGCCGACACGCACGTAACCCTTTGCAACCTTTTTCAGTCATAAAGAAGAGGTATATATATAGAGAGAGTTAGATATGTATAATATAAAAAGAAAAATGTATAGGAAAGGGAAAAAATTCCTACGGTACGTAATACTCGAGGCGAGGTGGCAATCTACCGACCCCTATCGTACAAGTGTGATGCATATATATATGTGTAGGCATGTATGTGGAATGCATATATGTATGTATAACCCTTCTGAATAACATGAGCCAATTACAACGACCGACGTCGCGTGATTAGCGCTAGGTACGGATGTAATTAGAAACGGACCGACTCTATACCGCGACGCCATTTCCCCACTCTCCTTCGTACGAACAATTATGAATATATGCTGCTTAGAAGTTAATTAAGAATATCAGAGAAGTCGACAAACGAAAGAAGCAGGCTCGCGAACTTGGAATCGTTATAGATGATTTCCATGACTCTTCTTAAGAATGAAACAAAAAAAAATTCGAGGAAAGAGAAAACACCGACTCGAAGTTGGCGGAAAATGACGAAGCGACGTTTGGTTCCACCCTGTACATATCTTGTGTACAATATGTATACCTTTTATGTGAATAGATCTCGGCTGCAAGCCCGGTTATGTACAGATAGTACATATGTACAAATGTGTATATTATATACCGTAACATTATCGGTGCTCTCTACCAAAAACAAACCCCTAGACAACAACCCCCGGACGCACAACGATATTCCCACGCATTGCGTTATGCTACCGACGATAAGGTGGTCGCGCGCAATCTATAGTTATACATATAGGTACATAGGTTATACATAGAAATCAGTATCTATGTACACAGTCAGCTATAGCCGTATAAATACATCGGAATCTACACTGGTTTACCCTATAGATCTTCCTTTCCATGTACATATACCTACGTATACATAGCTATTCTGCTCACAAGCCCTTCCCCCCCCCCCCCCCTACCACCACCCCCTTCTCTGATAACGAGACGATGGCGTGACCTCATCCGCGAAGAGAATAACCTGCACCCTGAGCTTTTATCCAGGACAGAGTAGAAGAGAGCGTTTGAGTTATATTTTATTTTACTTTGGTTCATTTTTTCCTTTGATTTCTTTGCTTTTCCCAATGGTGCAGAAACTCGGTTTGTGAAAATAAGTAAATGTCATACTTCGCTTACGTTTCTTTTCTATGTTCTTTCTCTTTTTTTCTATCTGCAAACATCTCAGAGTTACCGAATATTTAAAAATTCTGTAATTTCTAAGTTTAGTCGAACTGCATCATCGCTATAGATAATTAATTAACGGAAAGTGTAAAGCGCGGTAGAATATAAAAAGTTAAATATCTCTGCGAAAAATAATCGTAAATCAACGAACCAAAAAGCGAATTGAAGGAGAAGAATCCAGCTTTATTTTTGATTTTCGTCAACTATTTTTACAATTTTTGTTTTGCAGAGATATCTAGTTTTTTGTCGCGATCGAAAAGCTCGGAAATATCCACGAACTTACGGCCGGTATACATAGGCGATATAATATACATAGAAAATTTATGTACGTATATGATATACATTTTCGTTAAATGTGCACATATATGTGTCATATACATATCTAGATACCCTATATCCTTATCACAGTAGCCATCCCTCAATTATTACCATCGTCGCTATTATCATCATCATCATTATTATTACACCGATGTAATTTCAAGAGGCGTCAGGAACGGGCGTGCAGAAATTCTATACATAGGCGCTCGTATGCGTGTACATACAATGTCGCGATGTACATGAAACTATACATATACGAATCCTACAATCAGAAATGTGAGAACATTACCGAAAACGTCTTTTCAAATTACTGAACTCGTCACTGGTTCTGGTTGGGAACAATACACGTGAACATATACCCACATACACATTATCTCAAGTACCTATGTATAACTCAGGGATATAATAATATGACGAACATCAAGATTGTTATGTCAAAGTTTCGCTCCAAACTTTGCGAATTTCAGTTTCCGATTATGCGAACGAACGAGGCTGGATAGCAGGAAAAAAAAATCTAATAATAATAACAATCACAAGTAGAAAAACGTATCAGTAAATACATACATATATGCACATTTTGCAGTACATAAAGATGAAATTCACACGCAAGATTAAATAGAAAAAAAGTAAGAAGAGGTGAAAAAAAAAAAAACAGAATTTAACAAAAAAAATTAATTGAAAACCGTCGCAGTGCAGCCACATTTTTCGTTCAATTTCAAGTTTATGTAAATCCTTGAGAAAGTATATACATATACATGTACATGTACGTAGAAAGATATGACTGACGTAAAAAAAAAGAAGCATTATGTAAAAGTATGACTACCCAACTACTTTTTTTCCTGCGTGTATATCTATAGTGTACATAGTTATAAACATATTATATTTCATGAGATAATAGGGAATTCCGCGCTATTCAAATTTTTTTCCTACGGACGTT
Organism: Athalia cordata; assembly: GCA_963932425.1. Classification (NCBI taxonomy): domain Eukaryota; kingdom Metazoa; phylum Arthropoda; class Insecta; order Hymenoptera; family Athaliidae; genus Athalia; species Athalia cordata. Next base: position 9,533,291 of record OZ010627.1, read on the forward strand.
AATGGCGAGACGATGGTAGGTAATTTGTAAGTCGAGCTTTTTATGAGGAATATTATTTAACATAAAATTAAGATCCGCGCGCTCCTCGAATGAGAATTATATTCGAGCAAAAATATTTTTTCACCAACTTTCACAAAGTAATTTGAATACCTCGACAACGATATTGAATGCACATTTATATTTTCATACGAAAGATTCTAATTCATCTATTGAAATTCAGTTTTTTTTTTTTGTTTTTTTTTTCTGTCTTTCAAAAACCAGCTTTTTTTACTATACGTATCAACGAACTCCTTATAATTCAATTAAAATGATAACTTTTTTTAATTTTATTAGTCTTCGTTTCGATTTGTTTATTCATTGTGTTTCGACCCTTTCGATAAAAAAAATGTAAAAAAAATCTCAATCAGTGGAAAGATGGAAAAAGTAGCAGAAGTGAAAAAGAAAAAGAATCGAGGACGGAGAGCTTTTAAATTCTCAAACTCGAAGCGTGGCGCCATCCCTTAGAAAAAAGCTCGAACTTTTGAAGAGAAAGATATACGGATAAGAGCTTTTATCTCGTTCGCGGTGGTATTCGGAAAAACCAAAATCAAAATTAAAATGATATTCAGAAAAAAAAAGAAAAAAAATTGCTCGTCTCACGCACTCCGCGGGTCTGATATGTACGGTAATATTCGCGTAAACATTCCTCAAATAATGGATAATATCCTGAAGCTTATCCTTTCACACGTGTGTACATCACGTTTGTTTGACCATCATCATTAATATATGCACATGAAATTAATCACGTAAACGTTTTGGGGGTGACCACATAACGTAGTATAAGCGTCAACGTGACTGAAAAAGATGGAAAAAAAAAAACAAAGGAATATCAAAACCAAAATGGAAATCAAAGAAAAAGCTTTCGCGTATCGAACATGAGAAATAATAATTTGAGGGTCTTTGTTTCGAGTGTAGGTAAATTGATAACGAAATACAAAAAAAAAAAAAGAAAAGATAAGGAATTTAATTCTATTCTCTTACCTTTTGTTAAATTTCAGGTGAAAAATTCGAACCGGTTCTCTTGGACAAGGAATATAAAGTCACGATGAAATTAACAATCAGATCCGTGAGCCTTGCGGATTATGGATCTTATAAATGCATCTCGAAAAATTCCCTCGGCGATACGGATGGGAGCATCAAACTTTATGGTAAATATTTCGTGTTCCATCTCGTTAATTTTCGTTTTTCGCTTCTTTTGAATAAAAATTAAAAAAATAATTTTTCAGAAATTCCACACTCTACTACGTCACCGAAAATTTCTACGACCACTCCGATGCCGGTTGTGAGCAGAGGTGAGGATTTTTTTTTTTATCATATTCAACGTATCGAATACTGAAAGAGAACCAGAAGGACGTAATCCACGAATTTTCTGGTTTTCGTATAAATTTCAGAATTGTAGAGAAAAAGATTGCAAAAGTGATAAGCCTTTGACTCGTTGCGTTCTTCGATTTGATTTTTCAGTTGAAAAGAAGCAAAAAATCCGGCAAAAGATACAAACGAGTCCGGAAAACATGAGACCGAATGAAATCATCGAGGAAAGTATATCGGCCTCTCAACCAGCAGCAAACAAGGACAGGGGTGAGAAAATTTGTTGCTTCTCAAAAATGTTAACGAATCAATTAAATTCCGCTATTTCTACTCAGATACATGAACAGGAAAATACCAAGTTTTTATGCAATGAATAATTATTGATAAAAAAAAACAAAACATTTCTTACCCAAAAATTCCAGACGTCCGGCTTCGGGGTCGTCACGAAGACGGAGGTGGAGGCGGAGAAACCGAAAGATCGAATACCAGAGACGACAATGCGGCGCAGTCGATTTCTTCAAGAAGCACAATTTTGATGTCAAATTTCAAATTTCTTCAAACGATCGCATGGCTGTTCGCGATAATCGTGATCTCCGATCTGCGTACCACGTAGTAAGGTGACCAAAAAAACTTTCGTTCTGACAAAAAATGGAAGAAAAAACTTCACAAATGAGAAGAAGAAGAAATTAATAAAAAAAAATCATTTCTAATTTCTCTCTAAAAATTGTACGATAATTATTTTGCGCAGTGAAAATGCGTAGAGTAAAAAATAATGTATGTATAATCGTATGTATGTGTAATGAATACATGAGCTGATGATTAGAAATATTTTCTCAAATATTTCTGACGATATAAAATTAATTATTATTTATAAAATTACCATTTTCATTATAAACTTAAACTATTTTTTACTTCGAGAACGAGAAATTTGCGGAAATAAAATTTTCCTCTTCCAAAAATTCTAATCAATTAAACATAAAAAACGCGGCGTACAGAAATTTACTTCCTTCGAAATTAAGTCAGTAGAATCGGCGAGGACTAGTTAAACAGATTGCTCCACCGAATTCAATGTCAGCGTTTATTAAAGATGGCTAATTGTCTAAGAGCCTGTTCGCCTGTATATTGTATATCATCATTTTATTTTTATTCTTTCCTCGTTTCTATTCTGGAAGCATAATTACATTTTACGAGGGGCACGAAAAATTTATTACGTTGACACTACGCAATAGAGAAGAAAAAAAAAAAAAAGCAAAAAAAAAAACATCGAGAGAAAGTGAGAGAGAAAATTAAAAGGAGTTTGGATTTTGATAATAACGATTACCTATAGGTTGTATTGCGAGTAAAACAAAAAGTGTTTTTTTTTTGTAATATCTTTTCTATTTTAATGCAAAGCGTCAAGAATTTTCGACACTCGTTCTCATTGTAATGTAATATCTATACTATAATATAGAGACATATCGATTGCGAACTCGACAAGGTAAAAAGGTTCGTTTGAAGCCCTTTCCCTCCTTTGCCCTTTTGTCGCTATAACCGAACCCCTGGCCGTAGTGACAGTTACAAATTAATTCAGGAAAAAGATTGATTGCGCCAAAAATGAAATCGAATGAGAAAAAGGAAAAAAATTAAATTAGAATAAAAGAGTGAGAGATAGGGATAGAAAGAAAGAGAGAGAGAGAGAGAGAGAAGAAAAAAAAGAAAGAAAGTGAAAGATCTATAGACCTATAAATATTATGCAACTTTTCTTTTTGTTTTTTTTCCTTTTTTTATATATTAAACTACATTATATATTTCTCTTATAACATACCACATCTTGGTTCGAGTTCAAAGAATTACTAAAATTGTAAAAATTAATTAATTACCGAATCGATTAATCACCAATCGTATGTGTATCGATCGAAACAAGAGACGAAAAAAAAAAATTAATAAATAATTGAGTCAACTTTTTAAATAACTAATAGATTACTGAAATTATGTAAATATATATCGTGCGAAATCTGGAGCTAACCTCTAGCTAGCGCGGTTATAATTAAAAAAGAAAAAAACCAATAAGAATAAATAAATAAATAGTTATTAGGTATAATTATTTATAACGAACATCAGGATGTGTCGCTGTTTTTGTAAATAATATACATATAATGTGAATGTAATAAAAATATAAGGGGTTCAGAAATGAGAAGAAAAAGAAGAAAAAAAAATTAATAATTAAAAGATTAACGAACGATTAAGTTGTATAATTATTCCAATTACGATACGATATGATTTTATCATATACTTATTTGGCTATAAATCGCTGTACAGACATATGTATAATTTACATGTATTATATGTATAACATATAGGTACATATTATGTACGTGTCGAAAAAATAAGGGGGTGAAAAATAATGAGAATAATAATAATCAAAACGAAGTATAGGATATGAAATTTGCAATAAAAGTAAAAGATAAAGAAGATGGAAAGAAAAATTACCCCAATAAATATGTACTGCAGGTATACATATGTATCGCCACGCATGGAATTTTATGTACCAGTAAAAACTACGTACCCATATAAATTAATATTGTTATCTGCCGAAATTGATTTGTCATAATTTTCGCGAAATATTAAGAAGCTTGTAAATCGCACCTTGGATTCGATAACAATAATTATAAAGAAATGTAGAAAAAGATTATTTCAATGATTAAAATGTATTGTATGTATATGGTGTATAGATAACACGTGTTATGTATGAACGAACAATATGGTAATATGTAATATGTAGAATATCGCGTGGGATCTGAGGTGCTAAAGTAACGAGATACGATAATTATAAAAATTATAATATTACGTATAATAATGCAGAGCTTGTAAATAAATACCGTATAAATATAAATATACATTACATACATATATAGGTATCATGTAAATGTGATTACATAAGAAATATATATGTACGATAGAAAATAATTAGAAAAAAAAAAAACAATTATCACGCGAACCAAGGGAATTTCGAGCGAACGAAAGAAAGAAACAACAAAAAAAAAAGAACAGAAAAAAAACACACACAATCCCCTTTGAAAATCAATATTAGTTACAGAAATGAATATACCTATTATTATTATATCACTCTGAAAATCGCTTATATATAATAATAATTGTTATCGTAGCTATAGATAATAATAATAATAATAATAATCATTAATAGAGTCCGTGAACAAAAAAAAACAAAAAAAACAAAAAGGAACAAATAAATTGGTATACATAATATACATATTATTATATTCATATATTAACTATGAGGATAACAAAAAAAAAAGTAGTAACAAATTTCGATAAAAATCAATTGGATTGATTTTAATAATTATATTATTACGAATAATTGTTAATTTTCACAGAGATGTTTCAAGGCCAATAATGCGTGTAGAAAATTAAAAATTAAGAAAATAATTAAAAAAAGAAACAAATAATATAGATATATATATATTAACAAACGAATGAATAGATAAATAATCTATAAAACTAGGGATCGCGTAACGCCGTGCATATAATCTATATAAGATATATTTGTAATATTGTAAAATAATGATCCATGATATTTAATAATAAATAATAAAAATGTAAAAAAAAAAAATAAGGAAAAAGAAAAAACCTTTATGTACGAAAAAACAAAGCGTTGTTCAATGAACCTATAGGTTTTTTGTTTTGTTTTTTGTTCGATTGTGAAAAAAAGAAAAGAAAAGAACAGAAAAGAAGGTTTTTTTATCGTACAATTTTGAAATGTTCAAACATTAGATTATAATTATAGAAATTATAAAAGGATAGAAATAATCGTTTACTCACCTCATGCATGTGAACTCGATTGGAAAATCTCGTTTACCCATCCTCATATTGGTTCTGGTTTTTGTAAAATTCCGATGATAAGAAATGAATAAAGAAGCGAAACTAATTACTTTCCACAACGCGATAAACCTCGTGAAAAATTATGTGGTCCGAGTTCAATTGGAATAATCGTGAAATCGTCGCCGATAAATTATTTATCCGATCACTAGACACCCGGGGAACCGACTGGGACTGAAGAGAATCTTAGACTGATTTAATTTATCGTAACTGCGTCAGATTCTCGTACGATAATCCCTAATACGACCTCGGCCGATGTTTACTTCCTGTTATGTTTACTTCCGAAGACCGATATCAGAGCTGACTATATTATGAGTTTACGGCCACTACCCTTCGTGCGTAGAAATGAATTTCATTATTTTATAAGCGCATGTTTTTCAGAGGATGAAAAACTCATCGATGAAAATTACCAAAATTATTATAACAATCGGACTCTATACCTATATCGTGATACCCATAAAATTAAGTTTTTTTTTTTTTTTCTCCTCACTAGATTCCAGCATTAGTAAAACGGTCAAATTCACAGGCGACGAAGGTGCTGATCGACGCTATAGATTTTCTCATTACATATTTATCCTAGTTTTTTTTTGCTTTTTATTTCTTTTTTATTTTCGATATATGATCGACGCTCATCGCGCGTCTCTACCCCCATACATAAATGTAGCTGAATAACTTTCTTATTTCTGAAGGCAATCACCTTCGATTTGAAGTAAATTGTGTCGCGAAACGTGTTGCGATTTTCAAATGATTATCCTATATGTATACGAAAAATAAGACACGCTCGAAATATGCAGGTACATATATTCGTATACCTATATCATCTACGGAGAATTTCGTGTCGATCGCACACGATTTGAGAAAAAAAACGAAACCAACAAAGAATCTTCAAAATTTTTGCATTATTTTAAAATCGATTAGTATAATATGAGATAAATTTATCGATGGATAAAAATTCTAGTTTCTTATCAGAACTCATGGGAGAACAAAAAAAAAAAAGAATCACATTTGCGATACATCCTGTACACTAATCTACGGCGAGAATAAAAAAATTTCGCGGTTTACTATACAGAGATAGAAGAAAGAGAGGAAGAAACGAGAGCGAAGAGGGGGAAGAAGAAAAAAAAGAAGAAAAAAAAAAACGAATGAAAGAAAAAGAAAATGATCGAGTAAAAAGGTGTAGCGTTTTTCCGGGACGAAAAATTTATGGCGTCCATTAATATTTGACGGTAACAATAAATGGAAAAATATAAGTTTCCTATCTATCGTTTCTTCGGGTAAAGTCTTTCGATTTTTCCAAGTTTCTTTGCAACGCTCGGGCGCACGGTTGTATTATATATACATGTGAGCGTGAAAAAGAAAAAGGACATAGAGAAAAAAAAAAAGAAAAAAAAAAATGACAGTAGCAGTAGCTCGTTGTAAAATAATCGTTAGAAATTTACCATCCTCCGTACCCTGTCAATTTCGTAACTCCTGTCAATTATTTTCGGCTTATACTCTTCTATATATTGTGCAACGAAGGAAATGAATTTAAACGTTTCGAAACGCTTTTATATCCCTGCACCTGGTTTTCCGACGTCGTTTATTCGCCCTGCGCGCGGTAAAAGTGAAATAAATAAAATCGCAAACGGTGGACAGAGCGATGAGGAGAGCCGGATTCTTCTTCCCGCTGTCCACGGGACGATCGAGACCGCATTAGATTTTGATTCTTTACTCTGTTTTTTTTTTTGTTTAATCAGCTAAAATAACGGAACCAATTATACGCTACGTACTGCACCGCTCGCAATTGCCATCCATGTACCGAACGAAAAATAAAAAAAAGTGAAGGAGATTTAAAGCTCAAAGCTCAGAGCTCGAAATTTAAGGTACGTAATTTACAACGCGGTAATGTGTATATATACACCTATATACAGAAAACACTCCGACACGAGATGAAGGAACGAGTCCAATTAGTTTCGAAATTGTTACTTGCAACCTGCAGCAGTATCTGGAGCGACGTTTCAGCTATATACATATTATATACGTGTATATACGTATATACCGTACAGTGTAATTTGTGAAGGATCTCAGCGATAAAATTGAGGTCCTGCTACGAGGACGTAAAAGGACTCGTTTCGAGCACGTTAAACTTTCTATATAACTATACACACAGCATCTGCAGTTCTCTTACTACCGACACGTAATTCTTCCATAAACTAATACATATGTATACATACATAATATACACATAGTTATAAACCATAAGTATACGTACATCCATATACGACACGTGTGACGTCACTGCCAGGGGTAAGTAATTTCATTAAAGCAACCTCATACGGGGTGACGTGATTAGTTTCTTTTTTTATTTCATTTTATTTCATTTTACTTCGTAAGTTTCATTTTCTCTTCTTAGCTGTTTGTCTTTTCTTTTTTCAATTCTTTCCCGCGCTTGACAAACTTCAAAATTTCAACAGACAAGAAAATTGTTTTCTATATTCACATGATGCAAATTTGAAAACTGCGGTTCAAAAAATTGTCATCATTTTTTCTGTTTATTTTTTTCTTTTCTTAGCTTGCAAATCATATGCATTTTCCGTACGTACGTGCAGGGATGTATATATGAGGTAAAACTGTGGCGGTAGAAATTTTTTTTTTCTTCTGGTTTTTTATGTCATCATTTTCAGAATTATAATAAAATACGATTACATAATATATTAAATCTCTGAGCCCGAAGGGTTGGAGGAAAGAAAGGAGGGGGGAAGTGAGGGGGGGGGAGAAGGCCTTTAAGGAGTCGTTTTCATAAAGGGTGGTTATAGCGAGGGGTAAAGGGTGAGTCAAGATTTTGCCGGGGGCGCAGAAGGGGTTGCGGAGGGAAGAAAGGATAGCAAGAAAAAAAAAAGATGAAAATCGAAAGAAAAGAGGAAAAGCGGTGGAGAGGAAGAAGGGAAGGGTGAGGATGGGGTTCTGATTTAGCCAGCTTTATCCTCGAAGGGGTGGTTTAGATTTTCGCGATCTGCCAGTCAAGCGATAATACGACTTTCACGAAAAGCTGGATCAGTAAAAGAATTGGTGGTTGAAATGTCGCGGAAATCCGTTGAACCTCGAATATATTTATTGGTTTGGATTTACTTCCGAAAGTATTGATAAATTTAATATCGACAAAAAAAAAATAAAAAGAAAGAAAAACGTCGTTTTCTTCTTCTCCTTTTTTTTCTTTCTTCGTTTCTCTCTCTTTCTCTCTCTCCGCAGCATCGATACTCATTCTGCTCCAGTTGCACAGAATTTAACTCGCACAAAAGGGTTTATTCGAGACTACTTACTTATTTATATGTAGTACACATATATATTTTCTTTTATGAATTTTTTTTTTTTTCTTCTTCTCCTCTTCTACTTTCAATCTTATTTCGGAACACAAAATGAAAATCCGAGCGTTTGGTCTTTAATATCGTATTCGATCCGTGTGAATCTACTCAGCTGAACTTGGGCTATATAGAAAAAAAAAAAACAAAAAAAAACCAACAACGGCAAAAAAAAAACGAAGAAAACTAACAACGACAAATAAATAAATGAATAAAATGAGATATAGAAAAGGAAAAAGGAAACCTGAGTTTCTTACCTTTTATTGGATTTGGGGTTGACGAAAATTCGGTCGAGCTACCATAAGCGGGCTCTGGCTTAACAGTAACCGCGTGTATTTTACTTTAGGCCTTCGACAAAGTCGAATTCGAACTGTATATACCTATAGGTACTACATGGAACGATATCCGAAAGGAACTTTCTATGAAGCCAGCTTTAGACTTCTGATTCTTTTCTTTTTCACTTTGCTTTTTTTCCTCTCTCTTTTTCTTTTTCCTTTTTCTTTTTTCTCTCCTGTTATTACAAATTCTTTTATTGTCAGAGACGAAGAAGAAAATTTTGTAAAACACCACGTACTATATATAGTTATCTGGTGAACATGAGAAGAAAAAAAAAAGTAGAAAAATCAAGAATAATATATAAATAATTTTGAAGAAAAAATTAATCTATCGCGAGTTATAAAAATATTCGACCTGCAGAAATTAAAAACATTATGTGTAATTATTATTATTATTATTATTATTATTATTATCGTTGTTGTAATGTTGATTACAATTACGGTTTACACATTACTTAACTAATTCCTATTCGTAGCGTGTATTATATTATTTACAAACTTAAAATCTAATAATTGTACAAATATAATTATTACAATTGTTTTGTCTTTCTTTTTTCAATATTTCTTTTTTTTTCTCTTTTCCTTTTTTCTTTAATATAATGTATATATATATATATTTATATGATATTATATGTATTGTTGCCGATGAACCTATTTTAATTAACCTATAATATACCTATAATAATTCTAAACTGATTAAAAAAAAAATTTTTAAAATAATAAATAAATAAAGATCATAATCACCAATACGTTCGATTCAATATATCAATATAAATATGATTTGGTAGTGATAAAAAAAGATGAAATAAAAAAAAATGAAGTAGTGAAACACGTATAATTTACTCTACAGTCAATCATTTTTGCTTTTCAAAAATGATTAATTAGCGTACATATATATATACCCACTCAATGTATATATTATGTACCTTGACAAGCGGTATTAATGAATAATCTTAAAACGAGTATAATTATTCATATAAATTAAACTAAAGAACTCGCATTTATTCAGCGCAATTTATTACATCAACTTCCTCCGCTCTTATTTTATTATACATAAGCTGCGCATTTTTTGTCATATAATAACGTCGATAATACAATATCGTAACTGATGGATAAGCATTTTTTTTTTTTCCAAATTTCAATTAGAAAATAATTGAAAAAACTGAATGATTTTTGATTTTCATTCAAAAATGACAATTCTAGAACAAAAAAAAAAAAGAAAGAGAACAAATTTGCGTTGGAAAAAAGATGAAAATTTAATTTTATAATTCTCATTTATTGACGACGACGACCACGACGACATCGTGAAATTGTTATCAAGGCTGCAGGTATATATTTTTTATGCTGCAATTCAAGCACGTACAATTTACGCATTATTTATACAATAATTTCGTACAATATACAGTAATAATCCTAATAATAATAATAATAATAATAATAATAATAATATATCTATATGTACACTAGATATACAGTGTATATAATTTATACACTTATATTATATCTAAATGTATTAGTATAGGTGCTTATCCATCTAATTCATCTGCACTTATAATATATAAAGACAAGCTCACTTATAATTTTCCCGGTAAAAATTCCGCTGCACTTATATAACTATGTATATAATTATTATCGTATATAATTATCATTTTTATCATTACCGTATATACCTATACTATAGTATTAATTTAACTATTTTCATTCATAAAATTAAAAATAATTATAAATATACTATATAAATGTATACATAATTGTTATTTCTTCTTTTTGTTTTTTTTCTAATCAATTAAATTTTTTTCTTCCTCCTTTTGGTCGTACTCGCATCATTGTGCAAATGATATTAGGTATTATTTTATTATTTTTTTTTTCATTATCTACAACGTGTTGCGTCATTGCAATTCATGCATTTCTTGTTCTTTTTTGTTGTTTTTTTTTTTTTCCATTATTTCTCGTTTTCTATGATTAGATGAATAAATATTACGATATTGAATTGGTTTTTTTTTTCTTCTTTCTTTTCTCTTCCTTTTTCCTTATTCTCAAAGCCGCACTAGATGTACAATTAGTATATACGTATTATATGTATGTATATGATAATGTGTATATATGTAGTGTAAAAAAAAAATTATTCAAGACAATTAGGAAATTAAATGTTAATCAATTGAAATTGAAAAGAAAAAAATATTTGCAACTCTGCATGATCACGATGAAGTATACGATTAATATTATACATAATGGCACGTTCTAACATATCAGCTACAAAAATTTTCATTCTTTTTTTTTCTTTTGTCGTATTATCGCATTTCATACATTTATAAATGGGTTTTTTTTTTTTTTTTAATTTATCTATTCTAGTTCTATTTCTGCAAAAAATCGTTTTGGTTTCAATCGTTAATGATTTTTCTTTCTTTCTTTCTTTCTTTTTTTATGCTATTTACATCATCGTTACAAGCGTTTTCGCATAATATCTATAATATATAGTTTATAATATATTTATGTATATCATATGTATAACTAGATACCGAACATTGCGTATTCAATTATATTATACATCGCATCATTCGTATATGTAATTTATTATCTATACACACCTCGCCTTGATATATATGTTTTTTATTAACTAATTAATTAATTGGTTAATTGTCTTTCATTCGTATTGATTGAATATTGTAAATTATATTATTTTATTGTTATACGTACGTACGTATGATATACATTTACATCATCCCCGATATTTTGCAATCGTGTGTTTATTCAATTATAATTGATTCAATTTTTTTTTTTTTCCAATGTTTTGTACAGTAAAGCCTTTTACATTTGTAATAGAAAATGATGAATTAATTATTTCTTTTTTTTTCTAGATAATGTATATAATTATATATAATATATTTTTATACGAACAGAATATTATTGTCAGCGTAAAATTTTTTTTCTCAATGTAATCGAAAATCGATGTTAAATATATACCTATATACGTACGTGTATATACTTTTTTCAAAATTCTCTTTTTTTTGACTCGATTCTGTTTGTTTTCATTTTTTTTTTTTTTCATTTTATTTCTTGGTTCACGTACGAGTAAATTGTTGAGGTAGGTACGTGATTTTTTGAATTTTTATACACATACATACGTACGCCGCGGGCGAGGAGGAGATGTGAGTTCTTTTTATTTTCATTTCATTTTTTTTTTGTTTATTTATTAAAACGTTAATTTTTGTTTTTTGGTTTTTTACTTAATTTGTTCTTTTCCAAGTCGCGAATTTTTCAAGCAGGACGAAGCGTTCGTAATTCTAAGGTAGATTCATGCGGAAGAAATGTCAATGACAGAAGCAACGCAACGATGGGGAAAAGGGTTAACCATCCCGAAAAGTGGTTACTTGATATCGTTCCTCTAGCACCAGAAGAATCCTCGTAATCCTCTTCGTCCTCCCTTCCATTTTCTTTACGACCTCGTAGCTTCAAATCTGCGAATTTTAGTCGATTTTTTTTTCATTTCTCTTTTTGCAAAAATAGTGTGAAACGGTTGAAACGTTGGGATCGAATAAAATTCAAAAGTACTGGCCAAAAAAAGATTGATTTTTTTAACAATAATCTTACCTCTTTCTTTGAGCATATTTTGATCGTCGTCGATGAAATTGTTACCGTAATTGTTTTTTCTCTGTTTACCTGAAACAAAAAACAAAAAAAAAATAGAAAAAGAAAAATAACATACAATGATTTACATAATTTGTAGAATAGTTTTTCAATTTATTTTTGATCTGAATAAAGAGAAAAAAAAATTGGAAGAAAATTGTTTCGGTATCGACGATAATTTTGATGCAGGGTTTGCAAATTTTAAGTGAAAAAAATGAGAACCTTTTTTTTTGAAATCTTTTAATTGTAATTTTCTCGAAACTACCCTCGTATGCACGCAGGTCGTATATATAGGGTGAGTTGTACGGGAGTTTGTGGGTAACGACAGTCAATAATTAAATCGGAATGAATCGTTAACGAGGATCGATTTAGCCGATGTTAAATTTATGAGAAAACTTATACGCGTCGATCAATGAGCAATTTGTAAAACCGCGTTCGCGTTTATCGTACGTGCTTAATAATATAATGTGTCCTACGATCAGCGCGATAAATCAGTAGGTGTATAAACTATAGCGAGAGACACTGCACCGGCTGTTGAATATATTCGAACCAAACGCTTCTCATATCCGGCAAAGCCACGTCAAGACCGAATATAGAGGATATTATGCAATTTCGTCGAGACTACGTCGAGGTGAGAGAAGCTATAAAATAGATTATCGCCAACTGGTTCGTACCGCATCAACTGCACGGATACCTCTCTACACGCATCCGCGTATACCTGATGCATTTCTTGTGACAAAAAAATTTCATTTCGATCATCGAAATCATCGACGAAAAAAAAATAGATCCAACAGTTTTCGCGCATCAGGACCAAGAAATTTCCACGCCGGACAAGCGAAACTGATATATTTATTTTTTCTTTTGTGAGAGAAAAAAAATAAAAAAAAATAGAAAATAGAAAACACTAGTCGGAAACTCGATGCTTTTTTACGCGCTGCTGCATTCATGACGCACCGAACTAACGATAACTAGCGAGATAACTAGGGTAGGTAGAAATGTATAGGTGAGGATATATGTGGATGTGATAAAAATGAAAATCTCCAGAGTTTACCTAGCGAATAAAACTAGAAATTTAATGACACGATTATACATACATGAAGGTATACCTATGTACGATTATAATGCCGTGGTTGGCGCATAGTGAAAAAAAAAGAAAGAAAAATAGCAAAAGGAGAAGAAGGAGAAATAGAATAAGAAAAATCTGAAGATGATGATGAAGCCAGAGAGCAGAAAGTGGTGAAGAAGATTTTGCGATTTTCCAAGCACACGTATCTACATACCTATATATGTATGATAAGATCGTATAGAAACATGTAAATATATGCAGGGGCAGGTGGAGTAGAAAAATATGAGGGAATAAAAGAGTAAGAAAAAAAACAAAAAGAAGTGAAAATCAAAGAAGAAGAAGCAGAAGAATAAGTAAAATAGTAAAAAAAAAAAAAAGAAAAAAAAAGAAGAAGAGTCGATGAAGAAACGTCGCCCCGTGGCCGGGATTCCGTTGCACATAGTCGAGATGGGAGTTGAGGTAAAGAAAAGAATGGGCGACTTATTATTATTTGCAGCCTGTTACGTTCTCGCATGACCAAAGTTTATTCACCTCTGTACATGCCGGTTCTCCACTTGACGTTTTACGATCTTTTCATAATAATAAAAGTTAAGCCGCTTGGGATATCCTCGCATAGTTATATAAATATGTATATAATACATACATATATACGTAAGTTTCGTACACCGATCTTTGCTGCATTTCCTCGGATTTCGCATTCATAAGGAAGACACATTTTTGTCCCCGAAGGAAGAGAACGAATGAAAAATAGAAATGATAAGAAAAAAAAAAGAGTAATAAAAAAATGTTAGACGAATACAAAAAAAAAAAAAAACAACCAGAGGAAAGCAACCCCAAGGATACCTATATGGGGTACCCACTGTGCAGCACGGAGGACGTGCGGCCAAAAAGGATTTAGAAAAAAAAATCTTTCGTAAAAGTGAGATCGAGAAAAAACTTAAACAATAATATAATGACGACGAAGCATTCGTCATTGTTCACGTCATCGTCATAATCATCGTCATATCATTTATCGTATGTGCATGTAAAACACGTAAATAGCTTAATTAGTAATTAAAAATGAAACGGTACACACGAGATTAATTGTGGTAGAAAGGACAATTCAGGTGGCAAGAGAGAGAAAACGAGAAAAAGATAGAGAGATCTAAAACTTGAGGTACATAATTGTTGAGGGTTGAATTCTCGGTCCGAAATGAGGTAGGTGTATAAAACGTATAGGTATATGGTTTATTTTCTACAATAAATATAATAACGTGTAATAAGCCCTTTGCCGACATCATATAAAACATGCTCCCCATGTACGGATGTTATGTGGACGCTCAGGTGTTTGCAAAACTCGCAATTTCATGACGCGGCGACGCGGATGCGACGCGACCGCGTGCGACAAACAGCCGCGCGGTTTTGTTGGAAACACATATTATATCTATATATATATTTATACACCTATACCTATATGTATAGTCTTTTCGCATACAAACTGAAAAGCGACCTTTACCCCCTTCGCCACCCCACCCCCACCCCCCTCCCCCCACCACGTCGCCCATATAATAAACGCATGAACTCTGCAAGCTCTACTATCAATTCCGCTTTTGCTTAGTCATATAATGCAGCATCATTTATCTCCCTTTCGTACTCAGAAAATATATTTATTTCCACAAGCTCCATTTTCAGGGTCTTTCATGCGGCGGTATAGTCTTACCGACCACCACGTACCACCGCTACCACCACCACCACCACCACCGTGACTGCCTCAAGGGTCTGTATATTATAAATATCTAAAATAACGTCAACACCCATAAACAGAACGATTACGAGTCCGATTCTCCCGAGCTTTTTGAAAAAAGAAAAAAAAAAAAAAACACACAACAACAAAAATGAATAAATGAAAACCGCAAGGAAAATGATGAATAAAAAAGGAAGAGCTAAGAATCGAGGAATTAGACGAATGAAAAACTCGACCATCGGGGAGTGAAGAATCGAAATAAATCGAAGGAAACGACAAACGAACGGAACCAAAAATTCGATCCATTTTTTTAGTTCGTCTTTATTCGTGGGAAATAATTTTTTGCATTCTACGCAAGCACTGCATATTCGAATTGTACCATTATTATATGTGAATCTCGATATGTCGCGGTAGGAGACAAAAAAAAAAAAAATCAAAGAAGGAAGAAGAAATAAGAATAAAAAATAAAATAAAATAAAATGACGTATAGAGATACGAAGAAAAAGGACGAATCCGCTGAGATACGAAACTCACTATCCGGATTTTTCCTTCTGGAGCGATGGACGTCACTGTATGGCGAGGAACATAATGATTTATTTTAGACACGCGCCAGTCCTCATTCTGCAGGTCCTTCTTTTCTTCCTCCCGTTTATTTCTTTCTTTCATTTTTTCCTTTTTTTTTGTTTCTAGCTGTTTGTTTTTTTTTTTTTTCTCTCGCTTCTTTTTTGGAACCGTAAAAGCTTCACACACCGCGAACAATGGAAACGAGCTTAGAACCTTCGGATAAGTGAGGACTCTGTGTTAGAAACTGGTCAATATGCTGTACGTAGGTATATGTATTTTATTTCAAATGTATGTCCTTTGGCGTGTCCTTTACAATTCGAGTGCACGTAATATATATATATATATAAAAGTATAGGTAAATCTAAGTGGATAGAGAAGCCGCTTATTTTCTCTAAAGATGATGCACTTTTCGCACGACTGCGCTTAGCGTAAGTACGTACCTACATACCTATACAGACAGAAGGTTGAGAGCTTTCCACCTACATCGTTAGAGGGTTTTACAAATTTTCGAATTTTTATCAAGAAAAAAAAACGATGGGTGATCCGAACATTTTTGAAAATCGTGCTAACACAATCGTCCAATTAAACCGGCCATACAACGATGACCGAGTGCAATGAGGTCGTAACCCACGAAACTGAGCGATGAAAAAAAAAATCCTTGAAAAAAAAACACAAAACAATTTATTTAAAATCGAGAAATCGATCGATCGACAGGTGTACAATTTTCCTATCATATTCTTGGTGTGGCCATCGAATGGTAGGTATATGAGGTACATAAAAATCTAAACTATTAATACGTATCGGCACACATAGCGATTAGGTTAAATTAAAAAGCTTTCAACTACCGCCTAGAAATTCTATCGCACTGGGCGTGCAAACGTCAGGTGGTGGGCAGGTGGGGTTCTCGCTTATAGAGCAATGGAGAAGTGAACTCCACGCGAAGCAATGATAGTGGCCGCCGAGTGTAGACAGGGAATCGATTTCCGGATTTAAACCGCCCGACGGGCTATAATTTCAAAGTTGAATTGCTACGCTTTAACTTATACATTCATGATCTATGCATACATACCCCCTATATATGTATATCCACCACCGTGACTATGCGATAAATAATATGTATACCCATGCACACCTCTATAAACCTATATGTATATCGTTTACATACCTACTACAGCTTTGTAAATTTCAAACGGAAAAATTATTCAACACCCCCCTCCCCCCCCCCCCCCCCCTCTGCCGCTCTGCGACCGATAAAAAGAATAATAGAAAAACGAAAATCGGATGACCGAAATTTGAAAAAGAATAAAAAAGAAGAGGAAATGTGACGATGAAAAAATCATATAATAAATCGTTTGTGAAAAAAACAAAAAAAAAAAAAAAGTTACGGGTATAAAATTCAATTATAATATATATAATATGTGTGAATATATTATATAAGAGGATAAAGTGCATGCTGTAGAAACCTATGTATAATACATGTAGAAAGAAAAATTTGTTCTCGTTTTCTTTGTTGAAAATAATTTCAAGGGTAATACGATCTACGATTTCTATGTTATATTGCAAAATGAAATTTGATCCGATATTACTGTATGTGGAAAAGTGTGGTATGTATATATATATACATATACATATGTATATGTACGTGCATATAATAACGTGTGGATGACAAGTGAAACGTTTGTGGAGAAGAAAAAAGAAAGAAAGAAAGAATGAAATTTGAAGGCGGTAAAAAGTAAAAAAAAAAATTGACGCAACAAAAAATTGTATAACGTGTGAGAAAATAAGGGAAAAGAAAGAATGGTGCGAGAATGAAGAAAATGTAGAGAAAAAAAAATCACATTTTTCCCTATTATTAGAAGCCGTGATATCTGTATTCCCTCGATAAAATATTATTCACTATATAATATATATGTATGTGTGAGGATAATATATATCTCTGTGTGCTATATAAGTAGCGTAAGAAGTGAACAAAAGAGAAGGAGAGAAAGTAGGGGGGGGGGGGGGGCGAGGGGGTAAAGTGGGGTAGTGAAGTTCAATTAAAAGTTTATTTAACTAAAAAAGCAATTAGCCAAAATCTCACGGGTCAATTGGTCATAACTCGTGGGTGCAGTTTGCGTTTTTCTGCACATATACATATATATATATATATATATATACCCCATTTCTTTCTTTTTCCACCTTCAATTCGCCTTACGGATAATCTCATAACTTAACTTATCATACACTTCACCCCACTTTCTTTTCATTACTTTTTTTTTTTTTTTATTATCTTATTTAATTCTATTTCATTTTATTTTATTTTTTTGTACATTCACCTCTCGACGACGCCGGTTCCGATATACCCTATCAATCTATCTAATTAACAATCTGTATACGTACAAATGTTGATAGAAAAAAGTAGACGAGAAAAAAAACTTCAACCGGCAAGTGGCTAGTCAAGTGGACGCGAAGCCGATCGTACGATTCGATATCGTATTAATTAGTACTATTATTCAACAAACACGCTATCCAAACTGTACATAAGTATATATATATGTACCTATATATTATGTACTCGTATCATTACGTACATATATATGTTTTATCTACACCCTATAACATACGTGTGTGCAAACTTAACCCGCGTGTTTCGTTCACGTTAAGTTTATCGAGCCCTTCATGTTTACTAGAACTTCCCTCAACTTCCTCTCAATCCAGGTAACATCCCCGAAATTTTTCACCCCCCTTTTTGACCAGCACCCTAAATTTTTTCTGTTTCTTATTGTAATTCACGCGGGCGACAATGAGGGGCATGTAGATATTAATATTAAGAGCTGAGATTTTAACTATATGGCCTCTTTTTTTAAGCCCGAATGAAAAACGCTTCTGAGGCCGAAAAAAAAAAGTTTTCGAAAAGAAAACTCAGTACGTATATCGAAAGGGTGTTTCGGTCGTGCGAGCACTGCATATATATGGATGTGCAGGGTGATTCGATTTCTCCTAATAAAACTGTCAGGCGGCATCAATTATTTGCAGTTCAAGTTATTAAATTAACCCCGATGTGTATACGTATAACACCGTATGTACTGTACGTGTAATTCGCAACCAACCAACCCCTCAATGTCTACGACCAATTTAACCGGACTAATTCAACTCGCGCTAATAACACTACGTATGTATGTACATTGTACACATAGGGTGAGTTACTATGTAGTACGACAACTGCAATATTCGTAGCCTCGAGTATCACCGAGAGGATCTTTCTTCTATTTTCTTTTCTTTTTCTTTATATTCTCTTCAATTAATTAACGAAGAATTACAAAAATAAAAAACGACTAATTTAAACAAAAAAGGAATTGCAAAAATTAAGGTTATATATATTTCTTACCTTTGTATTTCGTGCCGTTGCCGTAAGGCGATCGAGATCCAGAGGCGGATGGTATTTCTGAAATGAGAAAGGAAAGAAAAAAACATCAGATTAAAATAAAAAATGAAAAAATAGCCGACGCATTTCCAACGCTGATTGGGAGTAAAATATATTCGAAAAAAAATATATCTGCATGTATGTTATACGTAGGTTATCTGTACACTAACGTTGAAGTCTTCCGTCAACGGCAGGTGCGATTAACGATTTCGCCCAGAGATTTATGGGGGAGATTAAAGCGACACTAAATTTTCCTCAAAATAGGTGTACAGATACCGCATATGAATATACATACATGTACATGTCTCTCTGTGTATATATGGTATGTAATATAATAAATTACGTATCAGGAGAATCAAAATCAACCAATATATCCTCTTTTCAGCGCTTCGCTATTTTCAGATATAACATGATATCACCAATTCAAATGTACGCAAACGAAAAGTGAAAAAAAAAAAAAAGGAAAAAAAGACTACACTTTTATTTGTCAAACTCACGATAAAGTTTGATGCTTCCGTCCGTATCGCCGAGTGCATTTTTCGAGACGCATTTGTAGGCCCCAAAATCTTGAAGACCTACAGATCGGATGGTGAGATTCATGTGAACTTTGTAGGCGTCCTCAAGAAGTATCGGTTCGTATTTTCCACCTGTAACGAAAAAAAACGGCGATTTTTTTCTTAATAAATCAAAGAAATAAAAAAAAAAGAAAAAAAAAATTTTCAACGATGATGACGACTACGACGATGAAAGCGCGAAACGTGTAGTACGTCAGTCACATCCAGCCGGGCGTATCGGGGAAATGGAAAAAATCAACGAGAAAAAAAAAAAAAAAAAAAAAAAAATAATAAAAAATCGGACGAAACAAAGAGAAACTCTGAAACAAAGAGAGATAATAAGAAAAATAGAAAAACAAAAAGAAGGAAATTAAAAAACTAGGAGGCCGCATGAGGGGGTTATAAAAATACGTCGCATCTACGTGACGAGCTGGGAAACGCAGGTAGAGTGAGACGATAACAATAGATCAAAATCGCCCGCGGCCTGACTATATTCCAATTAGTGATTTTAACGAGAGCGCTAATAACATCTAGTTAATACTTCCACCACTGTATATACATATACATATATATATGTTGTAACGTATATAAAATTCGGTCAACACGGTAAAATTACATGAAGTACAATCCATGAAATGAAAATAACAAAAACGTCATCGTGTACCTTACGCGGGTTATACAATTGGAGAAGTATCTGAAGAAAAAAAAAGCAGAAAAAAAACGAAGAAAAGAAAAATGGAAATGAAAATGAAAATGTAAGAAAAAAGTGTAGGTATATAAGCAGCTGAGATGTGAAAATCTTGGGATTATTATATATGTGAAAAAAAAAAAAAGGAAAAGAAAAAAGGTGACGGGAAAAGCCTCACGCGTTATGAGGTTACCGTTGTAATGAAAATATATAGAAGCCCTGACATCAAAGGCGGCCATTTTTCGGCGCTTGTATTATAGTGCGGAAGAAATTGAGTCGTAATATTGATGGCGATCGCAATGTGGCACGGTATACGATATGTATAAGGAATAAGGGGGTTTGGGAAGAAGGCGTCCCGACGTCACGACCCACCCGACGACGACGCTCGGCGTCGCGCTGCAAGGCGAACATTATATTCAACGATGACGACGACGCCGCGCGACGCGACGTCGGGTAAAATAGCAGTGGCCTCCCAACACACACGTTACATATAAGGTAGGTATGTGCACATACATTTTACCCATATACAAACCCGTGTGCCGCGGGGTAAAATTTGTTGGGAATTTTATAAGCTGTTAAAATCTCGTCTCGTCACAATAGTTCAATCACGGATAAAGTAGAAGAAAATGGCCGACGACGCGAGCTGACGTTATCGCGTCGCGGGTTCTGGAACTTCTTCCTCCTCCACCTCTTTTCATTTTTTTCCATTTTTTTTTTTCATTCTTCCTATATCGCGTCGAAGACATTTTAACATTCAGTTCGCAGCGGCCAGCTAAACGTGATATTGGCCTAGAACGACACCTAACATTCCTAACTCTCGGTTAGGAGGAGGAGGACGACGACGACTATCTTTTCCCTTCGAGTAAAAAAGCAAAAAACAAAAGCAACAGCAAAATATCCTCGTCCCCCTTATTCCAACCTTCAATTCTCTGCAGTCTCATCATACGTTGTACGTTGAAAATTTCCGCCCTTGTTTCAGCCACATTCGGATTTTACGATGAGAGTAAAACATGGCCTTTATTTTTTAATTACCCCTCAAGAATTCGGGTACAAATTATTGGGCCGATCGAGAAAGTACATATATATACATATATGGAAAAAAAAGTTACATGGGACGTTGAAAAAAAAAATTGGGGGAATGAAAAAAAAAAAAGGAAATTTATACACACGTATATTGTGACGGATTTAGAGAGTGAGGAGAACGATGCTGCGGGGGTTGAAAAGTAAGTAAAAGGGCGGGAAGAGGGAAAAATGGGGACAGACGGAAGGAGGACTGTAGCACGTAAATTCATATACCAAATTCGATTTACCTACGCAACATATACGTATGTATATATGAATGTACATAGAAATATACATAGGTATATATAGTCGTACATAGAGCGCGTGCATGCAGGGGACGTTATTGGTTCTGATACAGATGCAAATTTGAAATACCGATATAATAGCCGCCCCTCCCGCAGGATGAGGACCGAAAGAGTCTCGTCCCATCCCTTCTCTTCTCCTTCCTTTTTTTTATCCCCATCCTTTTTCCCCTCACTTTTTTCTCCCTTTATCTCTTTCACTCTCGCACTTACTTCCCCCCGCCTTTTGCATCCCGAGTATCCGACTTGGGACAGGGGCTACTGTGTATGTATATAGACTCTATGTACATATAGGTATACATATATACATATATTGTATTATATGCTTTTTCTCTGCAGCAGAACGCGCGCCCTTCCTCATAAATGCCAGATAAAATCATGCCATATCTCTATCGCCGTACCAAATCTGGTATCGCATGCATTATTCAGAAGCTAATTTCGGCCGCATAACCCATCGGAATAAAAGAAGAAGACGAACAAGAAAAAAAAAAAAGGAGAAGGTAAAGAAATCAGAAAAAATAAAGAAACGAAAAGAAATTCAACGCGATGCCCAAAGAAAAAATAACTCCAACACTGCACATGACTGAGAAGTTTTCCTCTAATAAACGAATCCCAGTGAAACCAATTACCTCAATTTTTTTGATTTTTCAACTTCTTTTTTCATCTGCATTTTTATTTTATTTATTATTCTCAAAACTCGGCTGTCTTCTTTCTTTTTATATTTCTCGCTCCTCATACATCATACTTTTGTATAAGTTCGAATTGTAACACTCCTGGATAGATTCTGTTCTGTTTTTTTTTTTTCCATCATTCTTAATTTTTAATTTTCAATTCTTTTTTTGTTTTCTTGCCAATTTATTTCAACGCGAGAATGCCAGCTGGGAGAAAGCGAAAGCGAAAATTCGGTAAAACTTGAATGAGATTTGGAAAGAGAGAAGAAAAAAAAGAAAAAAAAAACCATGTAGCTTACCTTGAGGTACGATTTCACCTTTGTCGCGCGTCCAATAATTGATTGATTTTGGAAAGGCTTCGGAATGACAACCGAGTGTCATTTGCTGTCCTTCCCGAGCACCGACGAGTTGATTCTGGACCCAAATAACCGGAGGAACTGTTAACAGAGCACATTACAATAAAGTGAATTAGGAAGCGAAAGAATCGGAAAAAGATATCGTAGAGAAAACGGATAAGAAATAAAAGGCAAAAAGGAACAAAAAAAATAAAATCAAATAACTCACAGTGAACGATGAGCGTGATTCTTTTGCTAACCGATGGTGGTACGCCGTTCGAAGCTATGCACAGATAAGATCCCATGTGAAGTCGATCGACTTTGGTGATGTTGAAAACTGGTCCGTCGACGCTCATTACTGAAAATGAGATAGAACGAGATGAAAATGAATAATAATTTTCAAAGGAATAAGAAAAAATCAAAATCAAAATCAAAATCAACATCGTTTTTCTTATAATTCAATATCGTAACGATCGTTAAACAATTACACGAAAGTTAAAGTAGGTACATATCTGAGGTACGTAACGATCTAATAATTTCCAGTGTAAATTAATAATCAGTATAAGGTAAAATTGATCCGGTTTCCGCAGGTGCGGATGAACAGATCGCAATTACCTATGCAATTTGCGCGTACGTATATTGGCATAACGAGGTCTGAAACGTTGAATAAAGTCGTTGGAATGGAAGAGAAGAAGAAAGAAAGAAAGAAAAAAAAAAAAGGAAGAACTTATAAAAAGTTAGTTAACAACACGGCGACATCGACAGCAACGAGCAGCAGCAGCAGCAGCAGCCCAGGCAATGAGGCAATCAATCGAGCCGAGCCAAATCAAAACCTACAAGTTAAACTCCCGCCACTCTCCCAACTCGTACTGTAGGTTTTATTAGTTAAAGGTAATAATCGGTAATCAATAATCAAACAAATCGCGACGATTACATGGAACAAAATTTTTGCAATTCAACGCTTCCATTGATTTTTTTTACCGAATCAACGTAAATTCCTACATAATACTATACGAGTGATGAAAAATAAAAAAAATTTACAAAAACCCTAAAACACCGGGCTATTTTTGATTAACCATAAACTTCTTTCTGCTGTAAGAAATACATCAATTTCTCTAATTGAAAAACTCAATTAATTAATAATCCATCGATATCGCAGTATAGGTATATACCTAATATATGTTTGATAATTTTATTGAATAATAATTAATTCTTATTTCTCTCATAAAATCTACCGACCATATTTTCTAACGCACGTGAATTTCTCCTCTTCCATTCAGCTGCGACGGTATATGGTTGTGATAATTTTAATTTATCACGGCACAAGTCCGACGTGTTCCGGCAATGTGACCGTGACGTTAGTGAAGCCGATAAGAGGCTACTACGACCGCCAGGTAATGGGGTAAGTAAAAAAAAAAAAAAAAAAAAAAAAAATAAAAAAAAAAACTAGAGTGGGGAAAAAAGAAACAAGAAAGAAAGAAATGAAGAAAAAAAATCTCACACCGAGGGTGGTAAGGCAAAGGGGTGCAAAGGTATAAGGAATTAAGTTACATGGTTAATTGATAACGTACGACCCGGACGGCCACATTTTACAGCAGAAAGAGCTGTAACAAAAAAAAAAAAAAAACCAAGTGAAAAAATGAAAAAAAAAAAGCATAAATAAAAAAAGTAGAGGATAAGCCCTGCGTTGTGCTGCATGGGCGCATTATAACCGGGTTACTTATATATGCCATACATATAACGGCCATCTTATCAAAAACGGTGAAAATAAATTAAAAAAAATAAATAAAAAGAGGAAGAAAAGGAGGTTAATGAATTATTTATCATCGTGACGATTTATAGGTGTACCTATGTATGTGCACGCTGCAGTGGCGCGAGGATACGCGCTGAGGATTAAATAAAATCAATGTTACCTACTATATAAGCTAAAGGGAGAAGTAAGAGGACTCTATTTGCAATTCTGATTTTATTATAAGTTCGAGAAATATCTTTTTACACGTGACACACGACGTGTGCAATACGACGTGGGAAGGAAGGTACGGTGAAAACTATTTTCGTCATTTTTTGACGTCCTTTTTTTTGTTTTTCTTCTTTTTTTTTTTCATCCCATTTGCAGCATCCGATCGTTGTGGAAGTGAAAAGATAAATACACCTACATCTAGGCGAAAGATCAAAGCTTGATCCGTACATACGTTGCTCATACAATTATACATCCTTCCAATTAGATCCATCCACGCGGTATTTTCGACTAATTGAGAAGAGTCGTCTCAACTAAAGCCACATAAAAAGCGATGTTGGGGGGACGAGGAGGAGAAATTAAAAAAGGAAGAGGGATGGAGGATGGGAGGAGAAAATTTGGCCAGGTAAACGCGTAGTGTAAATATCTACCGATTTTAATTCCAGTCAGGAACAGGATGTAAATAGGCGGAAACTCACGGTGAGTAAACTGAATTTTCACTCTAACCGGATGTGGTTCTTACCTGTTAACTCGCTCCTCTAAACCCACGGGATTAGCTGCAACGTACGAACCCAACAACAACGAACGAACAAATTTCACGGAGTCAAATTTCGAAAGCGATATCACGAGTACGCCGTGAATCTCCAATTTTTAATAAAATCAAAAAACGGAATAGAAAAAAATAAAAAATAAAAAATGGGAAAAGGAAACAAAAACGGAAAGAATACTTCCGAAATATTATTAAGGGGAGGGTCACATATTTACGTTAGTTTGCGGAAAAGTCATACGAATAACTGTAGAGATTGGAAAAGTAGGTATACGAAAAGAAAGAGAAGGACCAGAGAAAACTGGACTCTGGTTTTCTGCTGTTTGCCAATTTCAATGCAAATACAACGAAAAGTCCCGTGGAACGAAGGTTCGCCTTGGCTTCCGCAAATATATCACCTGTTCTCTTTTTTTTTTCTCTCTTCTTTTCCTCATTTTCTTTTTTCTGTTTTGCTCCTCCTCGCCTCTCACCATCTCTGCAGCTTGTGTCGAGTTACCATTTCTTTTTTTTTTTTTTTTTGAATTTATTCAAAAATTTCTCGACAAAATTATCTCACCTTCTTGTCCATGTCCCAGTGGAATAGGCCGTCCATCTTCACGTCTCCACGTTATACTAGGCGGTGGTGATCCGGTTGTGGCGCATCTCAAAGTTACATTACTTCCTTCTCTAACGACCATATCGGTGCTGGTCGGATAATCCAAAATGTCGGGAGGTACTGTAGAGAATAAGAAAACTGAATGAATAAATTTCACCAATAAATTATGAATAAACAAAATCAGGCGATCGTAAAGACGATGAGAGATTGTTAGAATATTAAAGAAAAAAGGGAACATCATGAAAATGGTATACCATATTTTTTCATCATCTCAATATTTTCATCCGTGCACATAACCTACGGTAGAAAAAGTATAGCACGGTATATTAAAATATGTGAGTATAGAGTAGCTCATGTACATATCTCGGCTAGGACTTCTCTGCAACGAGGTAAACGCAATTACGTTGAGCTTTCAGTTGAAATTTACGTCAGTTCAAACAAAAGTAGAAGTTGCAGTTTCAGTACAGTGTACCGTATATATAACGTTGTCTCTTTCCACTTCGCAGAATACAAACCTCGGGCAGCTGCTTCAATTCCGACGGTTAAAAAGAACTACCCGCGACGTGTATTCTTTCTGTATTTTACCGTAAACAGAGGTGGAAACGTAGAACCGGAAATTTCATATATCAGGAACATAGTTCACTCGGAATAAACAACAAGAAATTCAAATTAACTACGTCATCGTATGGGGAAAAAAAAATGAAATCGAAAATCAGTCCGTGTAACACATAACAAGGGTCTGTAATACGGCGGTTGATTTTCCATAATTTTTTCGAAACTCCCCCGTTCGGGGTATATCAGTCAGAGGGAGACCATTGCAGTAGACATATTTTATCAATTTCTGTCATCGGCACGCTTCTGGCAATGTGTCAAATCAAATGGGGTATACGACGTATATGTATGTACTGAATTAAAAAATGATTCGTTTAAGAGTCGCGTGCAGAAATTGAATTTCCCCTTTGAATCTGTTATGTTACAATTGTACAATAAGCGTGAACATAGTTACGAACGTGCGTATAATACACACTCTGTTCAAAATCAGTCACCAGCAGCAGCAGCAGCAGCAGCAGCAGTATAGGAGCGGCAACCACATAGGGTACGTGTGTTCGATCGGATCGTTTTGTATTGAGTTTCGGCGATGCATTTGGAACGATACAATTTGATTTAATCAACGCGAAGGCAGCGCCACGCCGCGCGGCTCGTGTATGTGCGATGATTAAACAATGTCGAACCGTTAGTCGAGGACGCGCGTCAACGCATTTCGCATTCTATATACCCTTAGATTAATGTTCCCGCTCCCGAAAATCTGCAGTAGTAACAACTGCTGTTAGGCATCACCCGATTAGCTACGTCCGTTCGCGTTCAGTCAATAAACTTCAATGAAAGAGACCTACCGATATCTGCTGCGCCATATCCGCCGGAAGTACCGACGCGATGGGGGTTTGTTCTATTCTTGCGGCACCCCATCATCCGCCGAAGGGAAAGGGAAGGGAAATTGATGCGCAACGCGAACATCGTCAGCAACTAACAATACATTTCATACGTCCCTATCCGCGAAATCGTCCATCCGACCTTCACATTAGTTACGAACCGAACCACCCTCTCCCCATCCTCCCCCCCGTTCATTTTCATCCCACTTCGTTAAACTAGATCATTCTACCCACCCTCGGATGGGGTGTTCCGATAGTTTTTCACTTTTTTCATCGGCTGGGAAACACTCCTGTCCATTATTATCACAAATTTCACCGGCAAATCAAAGTGCTTTCTGGTTCAGAATCTGACGGTCCCAAATATGACCATGCAAATAGATGTACATAAAAATAAGGATGATTCTATTCCGGGTTTTGGCAGTTATTCGGTTAAACGGGACCTTCCATATAGACAGACGAATGATGTCTAACTGCGAGATGCTTTCGTGCGTATGGGAAAACGAAGTGAAGTGAAGTGAAGTGAAGAGAAGAGAAGAGTAGTTGGGGTCGCGAAAGTTACGAGAGGGGAGGAGGTGGAGGGGGGATCCGGGGGGGGGGAGGGTTAGGGGATGATTTTATTCTGCCCCATGGCCGGAACTCGATTTGCGGTTGAGTGCCCGGATGGGTGATGCTGAAGTGGCGGGTCAACCCATCCCCCGGGTGAATTCGGCGGCCAGCCCTTACGTCTAAGCATCAATCTTAGGAACTTGCTACGACTCACCTTCGACCCTATAGATGCAGGAGTGGCTCGCGCGCATGCTTCAAACTATAAAAGAGGAGTCGCGTGCGGGCCACCCCTCCGTCCCTTCAATTTTACTTTATATACACATCCACCCCTCCCCCTCCCCCTCCCCCTTCCCCTTGCCCTTGCCGCCGACGTAGACTTTACTTTCACCGAATTCATTCAATTAAATCGACTCCAAATTTTCGATTCTCAAGATCAGAGCGGTCGACGGAGTGGAAAACCGACTATTATTTATTCATTTTTTTGGTTTCTTATCTCGCCATCTCAACATCAACGTCCTTCCGACCTTACGTAAAAATCTTCGTTCAGTTCGATCGCAAGAATCTTGAAAAGAATTCCTGAGAAAAAAAAAAGAAGAAAAGTCAAAATGTATTAATCTCCTCAAATTCTTCATGAAATCGAAAGCGACCGGGTGTAAATTCCCAAAAGAATGCATCCTGCAGTCTAGGAATGTACAGAAAAAAAAGTTGTTTTTTCACCGCAATTAGAACGTGTCTGAAAATAAAGGATAAAGAAGGATTAAAACGAGTGTCAGTTTGTTCACCACTCACTACTCTGTTTACACGGTAAAGGGGTAAAGAAAAAAAAAAACAAAACCAAAAACGAGAAAGAAAGAAAGGAAAAAAAAAAAAAAGCTAGGAGTCGGGGTCAGAGGTTTCGTTAGAGCCGTATACCTACGTATGGAACGAGAAACAAAAAGAGATAATGAATAAAACGAAAAAAAAAAACAACAAAAAGCAAAAAAAAAGTGAGTAGGTTTAAAAGCTGGTAGTGATTAATGCGGACGAATGGGTGCAGCAGCCGTTTTGTTGCGGGTGAATAAACGTTTCGCTGATGAGCCAGTAAAACAGCTGTATTGTGATTTCACCAACATTACATTTATTTGAACGTATACATATAAGGTGAACACATGGAGAAATACATATGTATGTATTACATAGCTGGTATATATATGAAGCGTACATAACAAGCGCGGGAAAACAGCGCGCGGCCAGGCAGTGATTAAATTGACACGACACGCGAATCGGTTTGTCCGTTAGTAAATTTTCGCGGTTAGTTCAAACTATCGTGGACATAAACCGGTGTACGATACAAACGTCGGATATACGTCGATGGGGTGATATTTAACAGACCGAACCGAAGAAAGAGAAAATAATTAATGACAAAAAATGGACAATTATTCCTGTATTATGAGCTAATGATATTTTTTTCGAAGTATATACACGAGAAATGTTCGACTATATAAAGGTATGGCAAAAATTTCACCCTAACTTACGATCGTTTTTTAGTGGGAATATAAAATTGTAGCTTCCCGAAGACGTTTCTTCCCGGGACAAAAAAAAAGAAGTGTGTTGTGCATGAGAGTGTACGTGTAACGTCAAGTACCCGTAACTTCGTAATGAGAGCTTAATGGCCAGAAACGAGTTCGGTTCGCTGGCAGCTGCCGAATGGACACAAAGGGTTCAACAACGCGAAAATCTCGTCCTGTCCCCCGACCCTACTTCCCCATTGACACACATATATATATATCTCTTCTCTAGCTTTTTTCCCCATTCTACCTTTCGTTTTTTTCTTCTTTTCTTTTTCTTTTTCTTTTTTTTTCTTCTTTTTGCTTTATCTTCTCTTTATTTTCTCTCTCAACTTTTTATGGTTCGCGAAACAGTCCCGCGTGCGTAGCTTATATAAAACTTCCATACATATAATACAACTGCAGTACATGAAAAGTTATTTCTTCCCATGATGCATCACCCGTAGCTCACATAACGTATACGTAGATATGTATAGTATATAAATTTCAGTCAGTTTTTTTTTTTATTTTTCACTCATACGTATAGATTCGTCGGAGAGCCCATTTATACTTTAAACATCGGACCCCCGCATTGAACTCTTTAGGTAAAATTATTGCCATATATTTTTTTGCAACGATGGATTCAACCCTAATACTAGAAAAAAAAGCTCTTTGAAGTTCCGATCGTGAACAACCAGCTTTTCCACCCCTCTGTTCTTTTATCTTCACATTTCTTCTCTGCCATTATAGGTATCTGTACGTACATATGTATAAAGCGTAAAAAATTCCTTGCCAAAAGAGGTCATTTCAACGTTCATTTTGATTTGTACCTAATATCTACCTGCCGTTTGATTAACGCAAATAACTTTTGATTTCTCGCATTTATAATTCGTTTTATGTACGTTGTGAGAAATAGAATATCGTAGATCGCACGATGGTATTTCGAAAAAATTGTTCTGTCAATTTTGTAAGAGTGGAAATTTTTGAGCTTTCGAAAACGATAGAAGTGTTTCAATTTGTTTCGTTGATTTGAAATGTAATAAAATGTATGCGACGACGTGGGGACGCGCGTTACGTACGTCGAGCTTTAAGTCAGCTCGAAAAGCTCCTCAAAGAGGTCTGTTAGCGTTATGATCTAGTTTCGAGGGCATTCAGGCAGCGATATAACCTACGCCACCCTGGTACTTTTGCTTCCATAAGGTATATCTATAGCCGGTACGAGTACCTAGTAAAACTTGCGAACTGCCATAGAAGGCACTTCGTAAGTTGGTAGGCAGCTCTGAGGAAGTTTGTTAATGGTGGTCGCGCAACCCCCGCCGCCCGCCGCCCTTCGCGTGTGTCGGGAAAGGGAGAACGACCACCACTGTAACCTGCATACGTGTGACGCGGATCTTCTTTAAAGGCACGACGGCTCGCGTCGCGACGCCGTGACGTCCGGGGCGTCGATCCCACAAAATTTTACGACGCTACTACTACTGGTGTGCTTTCCTTCCTCACACGATTTAACCCCCTTCTTCTTACTTTATACATAGGTACATTTCCTCCTCTTCCCTCACGCTACCGCTTACTCCCTCTCGGAATTATATGGAGGAAGAATGAAAATAAGGGCTGAAATGACACAAGAAATTGTTCAGCCCCCCTACAGTCCTTTTGATACGCGAAACACACCACCCTCCAGTGCATATGGGGTGCTCCGGGGGATAAACGTGTGTGTGTTTTGTATCGGAATCATTTCCGTGATTTGAATGTCAAGTTTTTTGTAGACGCATAAATTTCCAGAGGGGTGTGTATGGGGTGGAGTGGGCGTATGGGGCATTTTACGTCAAATCAGCTATCCCGTGATCGTTGCAATTTCGTTTTTTCTCATTTTTATTTCTCTTCTTCGAACTCGAAGATTAAATATTCGAGTCTTCCTCGTAAATACCATTGAAGTTATTCAATTTCCGCAGAAATCGTGGGGTAAGAAAAAAAAAAAAATTCGGAATGAAGAAGAAAAAAAATATGTGTCCGACAAAAGTTCGGCATAAGATACCAAACGCGTAAATACCTTTATGACTGTAAGAACTGGCTTATTCAAATACAGTAGATCCGATGAGAAAAGGTAAAAAAAAAAAAAAAAAAAAATGAATCGATAGTGGAACGGAAAGAGCACAGAGCGCAATGTTTAGATTGAGTTGAAACGGCAGGCTATACGGTATAGTGTAAGGGTGGCAAGTTTTCCGCCCCACTTTAAATAATTACCAGAACCTGTGTGGCAAGAGAGCGAACTTTTGAAACAGACATAGGTAGGTAGATGTATAGAACCACGTTCAGTTATACCTGCGCGGACGTTATAATACGGCGCGCGGTTTGGTTACGCGAATAATTTTAATTAACTGCAATGCTCTTCGCTCATCGTCATTTCTTTCTCTTCTGTTTTATTTTCCCCCCATTTTTATTACAAATTTTTTTTCATCGGATTACAACCCTGTACACCGTATAACTTTTTTGCATACACGATACGATCATCGGGTCCGATTTTTCCGATACACAGAATTCTTCACTGTTCCCATTCCTTTTTTTTTTTTTTTTTTTTTCATTTTTTTGCTTCCTCTAATTTATTTTTCATTATTTCCACGCGATAACGACGAGATACCGGTGAAAAAAAAACAGAAAAAAAAAACGGAAAAAAAGGAATTCAGAGATGCATGTGGATATAAATGGGATCATAAAGATCGAGAGGAATTGCGGAAAAGGGAAGAAAAAGGAAAAATAAGGAAGGGGGGGGAAAAAAAAACGTGTACGAACCACCTGCAGCCCGTTATAGATTCGTTCGTTCGTCAATAATTTTTCCAATCGTAGGAGCCAAAGTTCGACGACTATGCGCGACTGCCGTATTATAGCCGCGTATATATATACGTGTAGGTATGTACCACGTGATATATAACAGCAACAGTAGCACACAGGTCTGGTAATAGTGGCAGCGACTGAAGGAAGTTTGTATTCCTGGGATGCAGTAGGTTGTTTGTATCCTATCTGTAGCAATTTAATCCCAGACTTCCCCATCTAGAGCAGAACTCGAAATCCTCCTCCTCCTTCTTCCCTGCCCCTCAACCTTATCCTCCCCTTTGACGCCCCCTCCCCCCTCCCCCTGTACTAGTCCCGCCGAAAAACCCAACCCACCGGATATCCACATACTACACGGAATCTGACGACTACCCATACCCAACTTCATTTCGCTTACCAAATCACTTTGTAGGTATATATCTCAGTACATACCTGTGATCACATATAGATATATGTATACAGGTAAAGGTATATGTATGACGTTTTGGGATATGAAGGGTTGGAGGATACGGTGTGGAAAATAAAATAAAACACATCCCTAGCTGCTAGCTATTTCCGTAGACAGTTTTTACCGTAAAAGACGAAATCACAAAGTCAGGTGAAACTTGAAAATTGTCTCGAAGTACCCGAAGATATGTTTCTGATTGGGGAGTTTCGATTGTTGAAGAGAAAAAGGAAAAAAAAAGACAATTGGTTACGAGAATCTAAAGCACTTGATAGATTGTGCAACAAATTTTAACCGGATCATGGATAACGTGGAGAATTTTGTAGCGTCAGAGAAAAAGAGAGGTATGAAAAAAAAAAGAAAAGAAGATGACCATGAAAAGTCGTGGGAGTTTCCGATCTATATTGTAACCGGGTTGTGACGAGTGAGGTGAAATTGGAGGGGGGATGTAAATATGTACATTTAATTGAGAGCGGCTCTTACCGACGACATCGAGATACCCTCTCTGGCTCTTCATGGGGTCTGTGTTTATTTGACACATGTACCAGCCTCTGTCAGTTTCCCGTACCTCTCGGATGTGGAGAAACCAGGTCAGGTGATCGCTGTGCGTAACTTCGATGCGATGATTTTTCGTTATCACGTGATTCGTTATCGTCAATATCGTCTGCGTGTCAACCCTCAACCAGGCCACCTGTAAATGAACATTTGGAAAGCGAAAAACAAGTGATTAATAATCGTTTTCGAAAATCAATGTCTCCGACACTATACATGTACAATATCGGCCGATGAAATTTGCAATTTTGAATTTTACCTTTGGTTTTTGAGAAAACAAAAAAATTCCCTGTTTGAATGAAATTTTTGAAAAATGAAAAGAAGAAGAGAAAATTCTCTGCTGGTGTATACGGTGTGCAGGTTTATACGTAACATATAGAACGCACTCTTCGGTAGCTGCCGATAATGAAAATTGCTATTTTGCTTCCCGACCAATTTCAGATTCTCTGGAATAAAAATTGCCCCGGGTTTTATATGTGCTCATCTTTGTACGTCCCACATATATATCTGCACATCGGTGTATACGCAGGCACCAGACTTACCGACCCTGCATTTAGCGATACAGCCTCCCGTTGAACTTCCAATTCTCATTTTACCTCAATTTTTTATCAAGCCACCCCAAACGGGTTTCGTTACACGTATGATCCGAGCCCAAAATGCTTCACTATCCTCCTTTTTGCTTGAAATAAAAACAAAATCAAAAAAAGAAAAAAAACTCTTCGTATCACATTTCGCGAGACGAGGGGCGGCGCTTTTCGATCATAATTTTTACATATAACGTATAAGTACGCGTGGGAAATGGATGAAAAAAAAAAAGAAGAAATCAATGGGGTTAAAGAAAGAATAAAATTTTCCTCGATCGAGAAGTTGTTCGTTACGACGATAAAAAGTGTTCATCACGATCCGAGTGTTTGTCCCAAAGGCGTTGATGAAGCCAGCTGATGTGCGGGGTTCCGTTCCGTCCCATTTTTCCCCGATAAAATCGCTTCCTAGGGCAAAAATATCATACCGCTGGGTTCAACACGTGTTACAAGGGTAATAATCGATCCGCGATTTCCAGATATTATCCGCACAGCCATATCTATATCTCAAACCCTCGTCCACTCGCGACGTCTGAATTGCCCCGAAGTATTCGATGCGCTGATATCGCCCGGCGTACAACACATGTACGAGGTATTCTTCGTGGAATACCTTGGGTCCATCGTTTTCGATTTTTGGTAACGCAGATGTTCTTTCTTCATGGATTTGTGCCGACGCGAATCTGAATTTGTAAAATGTAAATGGTTGGATAAAATGTCGGGCGATTTTTCGAAAAACGCCCCATACACGTCGTATTTATTCCTTATTCCGTAATATCATAGGATCGGGGACACCGTAATACGTAGTGTTCTCCGGCTATCTAACCACCCCCAACCACCTTTTTCTATATCCTCGGCACTCGGCCCCTATATACTGTCCAGTTTCGCGACGGTTCACCAGCCCGCGGGGTCACAACTGTGTCTCACCAACCCCTCAACCCACCAGTTTTGCCCGGAAGCATACGCCGCGCGGTTGTGAGCTATTACGTTCATGATACCGTAGCCTGCCTCCGTTTTCATATACGGTACATAGGTGCATGTGTATGTACAGCCGGTGGGTATCAGCAACGTACAATTGTTATATTCAGGTGTACATACGGGGCTGAATTTCAGTCTACTGAAAACCGAGTAGTAAAACTACCCCTAGTGTTCTAAAACGAAACGATCTCACCCATGTTTTCGCACCATCCATTGCCAGGTACGTGTACACCCGGTTAGGTTGATTCTGAATCGCTTCGCGGCCAAGCTCGTTTGGACAACTTTTTAGTCTAACTGGGCCGGCTACGAAAAGTTGTCCAAACGAGCTTGGCCGCGAAGCGATTCAGAATCAACTTAACCTGGTGTACATAGATGTGCCTATGTACCTTATGTTATGTAATACATATTTAGTCTATCCGTAGATATCCACATATGTATACTTGGATTGAGGAAGGAGTGTAGCTGCGGGTATACGCCAAGTATGATAACCAAGTATTTACGACTGGTTCCTCGAATTTCTATAATTTATAGTCCCTGCAGCAGCTCTTCACGGATGTGGAGGGCCGAAGAGGGAGGAAAAAGGAAAGAGGGGCGGTTGTACCCGTTTTCAGGGCGAGCGCTGGCAATCGCGTAAAATATTTTCTCCACCTGTACACATTCCGTGGTGGTATATCTAAACTTACGTTACACGGATGGTATATGATATACACGGACATACGTATGTAATATGAATACATATATATGTACATCACGGTTACCTATATACATAACACGTAGGTTGGTCGCCAAAATAAAGTTAGCCTTTTACGTCACGTAGTAAAAGGTTTATAGTTTCGGTACCTATGAATATGGCGGTGGTGGTGGTGAACAGTCGTCTTCGCATGTACGTTCGAGATCGTTCGAGATCTTACCGAAGAGTGTTGGTGGTGAAGATCACGATGGTGGTGGAAATATCGGGGCACATCGTATTTGCCCACGTTTCTCAGGTGAGATATGCGAATAACCGTAAACGTATAAATAACTAAACGCCGGATAGGTTTCAAGGGTTTACCTTACGGCTTTTGCTCCTTCCGCTTTTGATCCTTCTTCTGCTAGGAATTCTTTTTTTTTATTTTTTTCTTCAATTTTTATATTTTCGACGGTTCGTCCTTGTCTCGTCTTCCGCGTTTCTTTTAACCTCCCCGAGAGCGACACCCTCTGCACTTTTTCCGTAACTACGTGGTACCGAATTTTCCTTCTCATATTCTCGATCACATCGTGCATTATCACTTTTTTATGATCGTTCGAACGAAAATAAAAAACAAATATAAACAAGCCAAGTTACGTCAAAACCACATTTTTATACTCCGAAACCAGCACCCCGCCTCGATGTACGTACGCATACTTTAATAATTTATAGGGATTTTCTTCCGTGTATAAAAAACGGACGTGTCTTTCGAATTTTTTATCTTTTACATTCCTCAGTTTCGAGTTCGACAAATTCTCGATGCGACCGATTAATTCGTGATCTCAATTATTCGAAATTTTCGTCCAGATTCAACGAATTTTGAACTGCATTTTATCGCACTTCGTGTTTTTTCTCTCATTCGTTTCAAACGTTCTCGCGTTAACTTTTTCATTTTTTTTGCTTTCTATTTTTCGATTCTTTTTTCAATAAAATAAAATATGCTACATCATGGTACACTTTATCAATTATAGAGCGACGCGTAACACCAGAAGTTTGAAAATCAGATATAATATGATATATAGAAATTATAGAAAAAATAATTTTGTGCGTGACCGCGATAATGTATGCGCATGTGTTATGGTTTCAGCGATATTTAAATAGGTAAAATGTATGGCGGTACTACATATTTACACATATATATATATATAAAAAGGGCAAATGACCTACTCGTTATGTAAATAATTCATCATTTTTCACTTAGTATATATATACATATACATATATACGTACGTAAATACATCGAAATACTTTTTATAGATGACCAACGTACAACATTTTAGTACGTACATACATTAGGTATACATAATATGTGCACAATATATTTTGATAAAATTTTGCGAAACTTTTTTACGTTTCTAATTTTTTTTTTTTTTTACATAAAAATTTCTCGAAAGAGAATGAAGAGAACAAAAAAAAATATAGACGATATCCTCGCCTGTGCAAATTTGATTGGAGAAGGATGTTTTTTTTTCTGTATTTTTTTCTCTCCAAAAATCTAAGAAAAAGAAAGGAAAGAAGATAAAGATGAGGGGGGAACATGCAGGCGGAGATGAGGCGAAATGCTCCATATGTTTAAACGAGCGGTGGAATTGGACATCTACTTTTGCAGTGACGTGACGGATTGAAGTTTCACCGCAGCTGCAGCAGCAGCAGCAGCAGCCAACAAACGAACGAACCGATCGATTTTATCCGCTTCAATCGCGACTGGCGACGACCTAGCGACCCGACTGTCCATCGCGCGTTTGGTTCGGTATTGAAAAGGGTTTGACCTGACCTCTCGTAAACGTCATCTACTTTCATATTTATTCTTACCCCCGGCGCGGCGTGACGGATTATATCGAACGACGTACAATAATGGATAGAAGAAAAGAAAAAGAGAAAAAAAAAACCACGTCACACTTGAACGATCCAGGGTAGTTCTCAATTATTCATTTTATAGTCTCGACGATTTTGATCTTTATCTATTTTGTTCGCATTTTAATTTTTCTCTCGATACCTTCGAGCGCGGAAAAAATTGAGATCTTAAAACACCTGAATATGATACACATGAAATTGTCTCTAAAAGGGAGAAAGAAATTACGAATACAAAAATAGAAATCGGTTAACCGAATACACATAGCATAAATTTTTTTTTTTTCGTCCCCATCTGTTAATTACAGCGTTATATTATAATAAACTGACTTTTGGCGGTTGCGTATCTATAGTATATGGCTCGAGGGGTTGTTCGCGTCGTGCGCCTTCTGACGCCGACTTTTACTCTTCCTCCTCCTCTTCCCGCGCATATCTATACGTACAATATTTCTCGTTTTCTCTCATTTTTTTTTGCCCGCGCGTTTTCCATCCGAAGCTAGCTCGCCGCGCGTATACATATATACCTATACACACATAGCGGAGCTGGCTTTTACCATGGTAACTTTCACCGCAAAAGTTTTATCTTTTAGTACTTCGCCCCTACCGCGAAAAGTTACAACCCCCGCAACCGCCACTCTTCTCGTGCAGATGGCAGCGTACTGATAACTGCAGAAGGTAGTAGAGCTGGTACGTCAGCCTTACCATAATTGCAGATGGTTAAAGAGCTCGTAAAGTTTCCTCTGCTCACCGTGTATATAGAAATTATATATACGCGTCTACAGCTACATGGATTCCTGTATAAATATATACATCATATATACATACTCAGCTTTGAGGTGTGTATATTCCGCCATATATTTCATAGGGTCATATTATGCTCGAGCAACCGATAGACGGTGCAGCAGCACTTCTATTCCTTCTACTACTCATGTACCTTTACATATGTATAATACTCGCACATACACATAGTGTGTATATACATATTTATATGTGTATGTGTTTCATGTACGTACGTATATAACCTTTCAACTCTTTCATCTACCTTTCATCGAACTTCCATAGCGCCAAAGGAGAACGAAACGGGAAGAGAGAAAAAAAAAAAAAAAAACGGAATAGAAAATGTAAACGTTATTCTAGTGAAAACGGTGCTCCTGAAGCTGACATTCAAGATCGTTTGTTGTACAATGTCAGCGCGAAATATTTTAGACGTATGTATCTGATATATTATGGAAACTAAAGTTTATAACATAGAGGGAAATTCGGTTCTCGTATACGTGTACGATATTAAATCTACGTTAGAACGTTCATACCTGTTTGTAAACACGTGTCATATTTAGTATTGTAGTTACGGATTTGCGATTATAGATAACGCGTAGTACAGGCCCTCTAGGTGGGCCATTGTCTGAGCCTGTACTGGAAATTTTGACTTCGTAAGTCAGTCCGATTTATTCCGTCGTAGAGAATGAACTGGAAGTGATTTCTATACGTATCACCTAATTAACCATGCGAAGTGTGGAGAATTTTTGTCCAAAACGAACTGGTAAATTCGTTGATCAGTGCGCGAGTTATTTTGTATTTCTGGAGTTCTCTTCTTTCCTATTGGTTTTTGGTGGTGTTTTTTTTTTTCTTTCAAATTTCTTATTACCGTGTGACGTATTGTGATGTGGTGGTGCACATTTGGGATTTTACGAGCGGCAGGTGTTTGGATAACGTTGGAATTCCGTAAGTTTTTTTTTCATTTTTTGTTTCTCTATCTTTCAAAACGTCGTTTAGACTACAAATTTTTTGATACCCCCGATCATGAAACAGAGTTGGTTTTTTTTCTGAATTTCTTTTACCCAATTTTCTCATACACGCGTACATTGCAGTTGGATAAAAACAGAAGAAAAAAAAAGAATGTATTTCAATTGGAAAAATTCAGAGACCATATTCACGTGCAGTATACATGGTTTGACAAAACTGTAGTATGTCAGTTTTTTTCTTTTTTTTCAAATGTTCCATCAAAAAACACCTCTTGAATTTAAATTTCAATTGCCTCAATGAAATGTACTCGAGATATTAGAGGACCAAGAACTACTGTACATTTATACACTGGTATACGGAATGGTTATAACAAGAGAGCGTAGATACGAAATAGAAGATGGAGATTGATAGGAAAAAAAAAAACCAAAAATAAAATTTTCAGTTTTTTACAGTTCAGTATTCCACATGTACATCTCGCTACGTATTATATATACCTACTGCGGTGAATCGGAACGGACACAAAATGAAGTATGAAAAAAAAAATATATATATTCTGTTATTGTTTTTAGCAGACGTATGAAATCGAGCTTTTGAATGTAGGAGGAAAAAAAACAAGTTAACAAAAAAAATCAGTAACATTTCGATGCATTCGAAATACATTTTGCAGTAAAAATTTTTTTATACACCATACAGGTAGAACTGTGTAGATTGAAAAGCAACGAAGGTTATAAATGTGTTGGCGATATTTTGATTTTTTTTCTATTCTATGCGAAAAACATATAAATTTGGTTTAACTATGATGTACGTAGCCGAATCCGGTAATTAAATTGATCCATCTGTGCAAAATTATCGAGTTGGCGCAACTTTTTTCGCATTTTCTACATTTTATAAACACATGATATTCTAAGGTTAAATATTACATCGTTACACTGCACGTCTTTGCTCATCTATCCGTGTACTCCGTCGTCCTCTAGTTTTACTAACAAGATATTAGCTAATAAAAATGACGCCGCAATTTTATACGCCGACCTTCTTCTCATTTCACTCAGACCTTTTTGCCCATAACCAACCTCATATTTTTTTTCCTACCTACCTACCGACCCAACTGCAACATTGCGCGTTTAAAAAACCGACGCTGCAGCAACTAGAACCTCCTAAGAAATAGTTAAGGTCCAATTAAAAACGACTATAACGTGTTCCGCGCCATGAGACACAGTGCGCGATGAAAATACGAGATTTTTAATCACCGTGAAATACAGTCTAGAAACTCTAACTGGAACTAATTCATGGGGCTTATGGTATAAAGTGCAATAAATAGATATGTGGATTGAAACATGAGCGGTAGACAAAAAAAGGCATTCTCATACTTGGAAAATATTTGGAGTAAAAAATTATGTATTTAAATATATATCGTGTATATAACCTTATATACAATACCTAGGTGCCAAGTCACGACGTACATATGTGTACAAATATTATACGCAGTATATGTAAATAATGTGTATGGACATGTAGATACACATATTTTTTTCTTCTTATAATATCTGTAGTAACCGTCTGACACAATTTGAAATGAAAATCTCAAGCTTACCTCTGAATAGACGTGACATTTTTATGTATTTTATGCGTACATTATATAGTAGGTATATATATATATATAAAAACGTGAAAGAAAACGCTGCAAAACGTGAGGATTCGTTCAATCTTTTCATTTTTTCATTCTCATCTGTTTTTTCCTTGTTTTTTTTTCAAAGTTTATTTATTCGATAAATTTTCCATTTTGCGTTCGATTTTTACTACAGGTAGGTAACATATGTAGATCCTTTTCAGTAGCTGAAGAAGAAAAACAAAAAACTATCGCGAAGATCGAAATCGCGAGATGATCTTTAAAATAAGGGAAATTCGGATCTGTCGCCGGGTATAAGAAGCGACCAACTCCGATCACCGGAACAAACTTTTACCGCAGACTAAACCCCCTGAAGAATCACATCCCGTATTACGTAACAGCTCGATTTCCAATCTCTCTTATTCGAGATACGTCAGCTAAGAGAATATCGCCAGGTTAACGCGGGTGAACAAAACTTATCATTCGGAAGGTCGACGATAAGAGGTGCGATTGATTACTCGATAATTAGAGGGGGTTCCCCGTCTTGTATACGTACAGATACACGTGATCACTTCGAGGAAAATATACTGGAGTTTCAGATTTCATCGATTTCACCAGATTTTCGATTTTATTGGTCGTTTTTTGGTTTTTCAAGAAATAAGTAGAATGACGAGAGAATGTGAATTATTTTAGTGCAGATAAAGTCGAAAGTCTGAAGACCTCTTGCATGCCGAATTGATGGAGAGAAAAAATTGAAAAAAAAAAAACGAAAAACGAAAAAATAAATAGGCTCTCCACGGATTCGGGAGTAGGAAGTAAACTCACCCTATCCAAGATTATAATGGCGGTATAGATGCAACGTTTGCGGAAACCGTTTGAGAAGGAAGATATTGCGCGACTGTTAGAATTTTTGTGTTTCAGCAAAAGTGGCGGGTAACCCCGTAGGTATAATATAAGGTTGGCATGAGTCTAAGCGCGGATAACGAGCTTCCCTCCTGCTGCCCACGAAGCTACGGCGGCAGTAGCGAGAAAAGGAGAAAAGGAGAGAGAGAGAGAGAAAGAGAGAAGTGGAACGAGAAGAGCGGAGTTATCTTATTTTTTTGAACAAATGGTGCGAACTCGCTTGAGTAATAACCTCAGATAACGTGCGCGGTATAAGGTTTGTAGTAGGTAACTATGTGTGTACACATACACATATGTACAGATAGCACAGCGTATAGACCGGTGGTTTTTCACCTCCTCAAGATCTTTTCTCTTTTTTTCATCCTTCTCCTTTTCTCTTTTTCTGCAGTTCACCAACCCGTAGACTCCAATGACTCTATCCATATTCCTTTCCATCCTTTGCTTCTCTGCATTCTTTTTCACTTCTTTTTTTTTTTTTTTTTTTTATATCAAGTAAAAGAAAAGAGTCGCGAAATACTGACCTTGTAAACCCCGAGGTCCTTGACTATGCAGGCAAGGATCGCTTCGCGTCCGACCGGAGCGGTGACGTTGGTAATTGGCTCCTTAAAATTGGGTTCTGAAAATTCAAAAAAACAAAGAATTTTAGTAGAGGTTCGAAAAAATAAATAAAAAATCTATAATTCGTAACACCTTCTTGTTCCAATATCGCTATAAATAATTAGCCATCTTTTACGTGCTCTACTACCTTAAACGCTGCAGGTAGTTATAATAATTATTATTCGCGATCGTTAACAATTCTCACCCACCCCCCCATCTGTCTCGATGGTTACGAAACTTAATAGAATTTAACTGAATGGTCTGGCTTCCGTTGATACCCATCTAGCGATATGTAGATACACGTGGTTGGGTATGTATGCATATGTATAGGTATTTACTAACATTTACACTTTCGCACACCCCCGTATAAACTTGGATGAATAGTTCGCGGGACCTGTCGAGTTTCGAGTGTGTTAGAAACGTTTTGCGCTTGGTTAGCGGGTGAGGGAAAAGAAGCAAAAGGGTGGTAAGGGTGGAAGGTGTTATATCTAAGTTGTTACATAGATATACGTATACACACATAAAGGTACCCGCGATATATACCCCATGTATACAGAAACCTGGCCGAAAGCGAAAGCGAAAGCTTTGGCAGCTGTATATTAGAGACACGCGCCACTTAACACAGCTGGAATTAGGATCATGTGTGGTGTATATGGGTATCACACATATATATACATTTATATATATACAGATATGTGTACATAGCTTAGCCGTTTATATCCCCCCCTCGAACGCCTTTGCTCTGAGGTATTATACCCATATAATGTATATATATATATCTAGATACAATAAACGACCCTTTGGAAGCTCAATTCTTCGCTTCGTGGAGAAGGTCAAAGAAATCGGTGCGAATCCCCCAAATCTGCGGAGCATCCCTCGGGCGATTGAAAACTTGTAGTCCATTTTCTCTTGGAAATACGTTTTTGAGTTTTTTCTAAATCGTTTTTTTTTTTTTCGAAATACCTTCTGGAAAAATAAATTAAAAGAATCTCAAAAAACAGTCCGAACGAAATCGAAAACGGAGTTATACAGCTGGGGGATGAAATTCGAAGTAGACAAAGAAAATGCAAACGAAAAAAAATAAAAATAAAATGGCCGAGTGTTCCAGAACAGCCAAAATTTTTATATAGGATATCTACTCTTATACGTGTAACACATTTTTTTATCTACTGCTAAAACCAC
Source organism: Athalia cordata (assembly GCA_963932425.1). Classification (NCBI taxonomy): domain Eukaryota; kingdom Metazoa; phylum Arthropoda; class Insecta; order Hymenoptera; family Athaliidae; genus Athalia; species Athalia cordata. The sequence goes on from OZ010627.1 coordinate 9,576,771, forward strand.
CCTCTACTTGATGTATATTATATGCCAAGAAACCCTGCAGGGGTTGTTAGCACAAGAGTCTCTGAGGACGGAAAAAGAACCGCCCATGGGCGGCATAAAATAGTCTCACAGCTTTCACATCAGCTACACAATTTTATCAAGGGGTGCCGGCGCCCCAGCTTCCGCTGCTTATTCCGCTTCTGAATACGTCCTACCGATTTCTAAGGATTTTCTTCTTTTTTTTTTTTTTTTAAATAATAGAAGTAGATACAGAAATCCACAATAATTTGTGTTAATTTTATATCTGGTATCGGTTTTACAATTTCTTTTTTCATTTTCTTTTTATTTCCTTTCGTACATGGAAGTATGCAGATATTATTATAGATACGTATTACGTATACATCCGTGGGAACGGGACTGTACCTATTTTTACTTCTAAATTTTCGCCCCTTCGTAGATAGAAAATCCCACAGGGATTAAGAAGAAAAATAAAAAGAGAAGAAAAAAAAAAGCATCCCCCTATATGTGTACATAATCGCGCGCGTTCGGTATTATACTCGATAATTATAAAGGGTGAGTCGAATGGTTGTTCGCTCAGTCAGGGAGAGGGAGGTTATAAAATCAACCCTTATAGATTTCATTTGTTGTTATGTATTCATTTAATTCTTTTTTTTTTTTTTGCTCTTTTTCTCTTTACGATGGTATTACAGTAACAGAATTTTAGCCAATTGAATTTAACATACTTGAAATAGAGTCGAGTCGAGTTCTAAAGGCAAAGAGAAAATATAACCAGGGGATGAATAAGCGGAGGGATGATTTTCTTTTCTTTTCTGTTTTTTTTTTTACTTTTTTTTTTCATCTGTACAAACGGACGTGGAGATATAATAAGTATGTATGGAAGTGGCACGTGTTTTAGGCAGATTAGAAAATTATGTACCCGGGTGCAACGGATCCTGAACAACCCCTTCTTTTTTTTTTTTTTTGGTTCCATTTTTCGATCGGTTCTTCTATTCGTTTTTCGACCAAGTGCATAACAGCTGCGGGGGGGATATACCTCGTATACGTTTTGCGGATTTGAAAATGAAATGAAATATAAAATAAAATGAAGAAGATTTTTCTTTTTTTTCATCATGAAAATTGAAGAAACGCGAACGCGTTCGAGTATGTAGGGGACGGCTGGAAAGCCAATTTTGCAGACAAAAAAAAAAAAAAGTTGATATTAGATACATATCATATATAGAGATATCTAGCTTTTTCCTCTCATGGTATTTCTGTATACCCGTGTATATAACGTACAGGAAAAGTGATACAAAGTTTTTAGTATATATCTGCCGCTGCAGTTGGGCGTGAAATGGACTAGAGGAAAAATTGAGTTTTCGAACTTGTACCATACAATCTACGTCACATATACGTATACGAAAAGCGAGTCGAAAAGTAAACTGTGATCTTTACAACCACGTGTCTCCTCTGACATTTTTGTTTTTCCTTTTTTCCTTAACGTCCATTTTTTTTCTGTTTTTTTCTCTTCTCATTTTATTTTCGCTCGAGTCGTAAAATGAGTAAAGAATCTTGTAAAGGAATTTGATTCGCGCTTTTCTTATATTTTCGATGAATCGAGGAAACCTCCCCATGCGCAACAAGTTTTTGTTCCTTTTTTTTTTTTTCTTTCCTCAATGCAGATACTGTTTTATTTTTGTCTTTTTGTTTTTTCCAATTTTGGTATATAAAACGAAATTCTCAATTCGATACAAAATGTTTATATCTTTTTCATTTTTTTTTTTGTTTGTAATTCATAACGTAATTTTTTTTTTCATCAGTTCATTCGCATGTATTATATATGTACTCTTCGTTCTCTTCTTCCTTTTTTTTTTTGTTCTTTTCCCTTTTTTTTATTTTTTTTTTATTATTCATTAATTACAGCGCAACGCTTTTCCCAGATGCTCGTTATAACGAACCTGCTGCAGAACTCGCACGCTTCGTGTCCGGCGTTATCCTTATACGTATATATAATATATGTATAACTACATCTATATACGTATTTTCTATGTACCTTTCTTAGTTTTAGTCAGATATTAATTAACACTGCAATTAATTCCCTTATACTATATATTACGACGAACGACGTACGGTGTGCGGGGCGAGAAACTGAGAATTCTTTTTTCATTTCATATTTTTTTTTCTATTATTATATAAGAATCGCGAAATGAATTTATCTACGTTATATCCTCGTTCACTTTTTTTACTTTTGAAATCGGCAAAATTTGAAAAAAAAATCGCCGAGAATGGTGTAGCCCACATTTTTTAAATCGTGCGACCCAATTTCATGTGCCATGACAAATCACAAAAGCACATAGATTTCGATTTTTCGGGGCTTACGTCCTTTCTGATTTCACTCTTACAGCCGATGGTTGAATCTTATATTCGAAAGCTCCGTAAAATCTGTTTGAATTAATCGGAAAATTTTCCTCTATATAATACCTGCAGAATATTATAAATATAAAATAACTATGTGCATGTACGAAAGTACATATATACATATGTAAGAGAGCCGTTAATATAGGATCTATCCAGGTACATACGGAGCTCGTAGAATTTTTCAACGTTTTATAGTTAGGTCCATAAACTCTATGGGAAGCTGGTAAAGTTGTTGAAGAGTTGAAGCAGCGCGCGGTGAGATTACACTAATGCCTTAGCGCATCTAGTCGCCGCATAAGTATCTCCCTTGTTAAAATTTTTCCTTTTTCTCTTTTTTTCTCCATTATTTTTTCCATTTTTCATTTTTCGGTTTTGTTCTTATTTCTTATTTTGTTGTTTTTTTTTTTTCTATTTCTTCTAGTCGGTCGGTAAGCACGGCAGCTATACCGCGTTTCTCATGAAAGTAATCTGCCTTAATGTGCGAAGAGTTTTTCCTCTTTTTTTTTCTTCTAGTTATTTTGTTTTTCTAACTTTTTTTTCTTTTTTTTGCTTCTATTATTACATAACCACTCCAACCGTTCTACTCGTACCTATATGATTTTTAACTATTTTCGCATCTGTATATAATTTCAATTTTATATATATACTATTTCGAAATGAAGATTTTTTTCTCTCCACGAAATCTTTGCATAGAATTGAAACGAGAAAATTCCATTCGATAAAATTCAGTTTGTAAAAAAATTGAACACGCTTACCAACGTGAAAACTATACGAAGCCATTTTAATTACATTGTTCATCTCTTTTTATTTTCTCTTAATTCCTATGGCGGTTAAAAAGTGAAATAAAATGAAATAACTTGGAGGAAGAAAATTTTTTGCGAGTTTTCTTTCCGGTTTCCGGTAACCCAAATTTAATTGCGTTTACACGAGCAATTCATTCGTTATTATCACGCTGGTTGCGGTACGAGCTCTAAAATTTACGTATATAGCAATATAAATTAGCGCGAGAAAAAGGAAATTTGGTGAAAAAATAGCGAAAATTTTTTTCAAGTGTCGTATGTTATATGCAGAGACATAAAATACATACAATTATTCGAGTATATCGTTCGGTAGTAAATAAATTGGAAATGTGCATATTATAATAACCTCGGATTTTACATGCCGCTGAAAATTAATTCTCTCATCTGTCTTATAAAATCCATTAGTATCCTTATGAATATTAAAATTTCGGTATAATGTAAACTTCAACAAGTCGACATTATAACAATCGTGGGAGGGGGGGGAGGGGGGGGGGGGGGGGGGGGGGGGGTGGTATTGTACGCAGATTCGTATACTGGAAGTGTGTATAAATTTAATATTTAATTCATACGCCGCGTTCGTTTGGTAGAAGATATAATGAAACAGAAGCTACCACTAATGTAGGTATAGTTCGACGTTGTCATATAGAATACGAAACACGGTACATAAACGAAGTGCAGGTTTCACGATCAAACGTTACTTTACATATACCTGTATATTATATACTTACACACATACGTGTATGTAACGATCTATCTCCGTGATTTGTAATTGATTTACATGCGGCGGTTAACGTATCAAGGGCCAATTTTCCCGCGTATATACCGCCTATGTGTATGTGCATTATATACATATGTGGATGTGCAGTATATATGTGAAGAGCGGGAATCGCCCGTCCATCCGTTCGTTCGTTCGTTCGTTTCTCGTGCTTGATGCGCGCGATCCGTCCATCCAATTGAGACAATTCGGCCAAATTGGATCGAATTTCAAGCTTGCCTTGTTTTCAACAAACCTTTACAGAAAGAGAGAGAGAAAATCGTCGCTTAGCGGGTGTGCATGTGGACATATACATCCAACGTTTCTAGGAAAGAGAGAGAGACGAAGCGAAGCGGATAAAATAGCTCCGAGCGACCGAGTGCCCGAGAATCTTACGGCCCTGTTGATTTCGCGCGCTAGTTTCCTGCTGTAATAAGAATAGCCGGAAGTACCGAAAATTAGACAAACCGTAATTTCCTGTCTTTAGTTACACCGAGTTTCGATCGAAGCAAATTTATCATTACAGAGGTATTCCGAAAAAAATTCCTGATCCCAAAAAGTTGCAGAGGTCGAAATTATTCCCACTTTTGTATTGTGTCGAAAAATCGACTAACTCGATGATCCTTCCGAGGGATAAAAGGGATAACGATGAGTTCGAGAATAGTAGAGTAGGAGTGGAAAAAAAATTGCTTTTGTAGAAATTTTCGAGTAGGTGATTAGCTGATTAAATTTTATTTAATAATTTGGGAATCTAACTTATCGTTGGGCAAAAAAGGACCTCGTAGCGAGTGACTTGAATAATAAGATCGATGGTGGATTGGCTCTGGGGGTTGACTGATTGCGGAATCATAAATTATAGTCGACGCGCCGCGTCGGCATCCCGTGTCTATAGGTATAGCCGGGTATGTACGTACGGAAATCGCTGCAGGGTGCAAGTGAACGAGGAACGGCGGGAGGATAAGGTTATGGTATAAAGAGTGTGGTAAGAACATCGAAGACGGCGACGAAGAGCGTTGAGCTTCCGACGTCGACGTTCTATAACGAGACTAACTAACATAAGATTTCCTTTCCCTTGAAAACTTTATGAGTTTATAAAGTAAACCTGCACCCTTTCGACAAACCCCAAACCTTGCCGCCCCCATTTCCACCTTCTGCATAAATATATCCTGTGTACACCTACGCACAATGGTGGGGCGGCAAACAAAAAGTAAATTTGTTAAAATCTTCAAAATTTTCAGGAGTTCATATAATCGGGGCAGCTAAACGCATTTCTGTTGCACAGATTCTCGTTCGATCCTTCGATTTTTGAGAGATGGATAAAACCTCCCTAATAAATATTTTTTTCTTCTCAAATTTCCGATTCCTTTGTCGCGCATCGAATATAAAATTCAAGTGCATCAAAGTGAACCTAAAGTATATCGAAGTATATTACATAATATATCCGTGTATAGTATTTCGTTTGATAATTTTTTTTTCTTCTTCTTTCGGTTGTTAAGAAAAAAGTATTTCCAAAGGTGAGAGAGAAAGAGAATAAAAAAAGAAAAAAAAAATGGCGATAATAACGGCATGTAAAAGTATATACAGATTGTATAATAAGTTCCGGTGGCGCGTTGACCGTTGAATGCACAAAGTCAGAGCTGCCATATTGTACAGTATAAGTAAGGGTCGGTAAAGCTGCCCCTTTACCCGTGTTGCATCTCGTTCATTTTCCCAGGCAGGAGCAGTAAGGATCAAAAAAACCGCGCGCGCGTTTCACGGCCTATTATAATACCAACGTTCGCTTTTATACACAGCATCTATAGGGTGTCGAGGGGATATTACCGCTGGTTAAAGGTGACCGTTAACTCGTAACAAGGTACAATGAGGTGTGCAGAATATAATATTAATAGAACGAATAGAGAAAAAAAAAAAAAAAAACATTTTTAATTGAAAAAGTATATATGTATGTATCGGCTACCACCGGACCGTTGTCGCCATTATATGCCATTCCTTTACCGCAAGACTTGCTTTCTTTTTCTGCAGTTTTTCTTTTTTTCTGTTTTTTTTATTCATTTCTCTTTCTCACCTTTGCGAGAGCTCGCCGAGCTCGCTGATATTCATGGGCTTCCGTACGTATACCATATGTAATACATAGTTATTCTTGTATACATAATATCGTTGCGATATATACTGTAACAGATATATTAGTAAACTGCACCCCACATCGACTTCGTTTCACGTAACTCTTTCGTTATGGAAACTCCATAATTTCAACGTCAGAGAAAAAGGAAACCTCTTAAAATCGCAAACTCGGAGCCGCGTAACGGCGCGGCGGTACACGTAAATCGGGATATGAGTTTTGTAGCTGCAAAAGATCACGTGATTCGTTCACATTACAAAGTTTTTTTTTTATTCCAGGCTTTTTTTGCTCCGTTCGTTTTATTTATTTTTTTTTTCGACAGAATTCTCGATCCGTGCAAAAGTTAATTCACCCCACGTGTTTCATCGATCAGGTATATAATATGTATAGAGAAATAATTAGTAAATTCGAGTAAATTAAATGCGGAGGATTGATTAATTATGTGCAGCGATATTCTGTTAATATGTGAAAAATGAAAAACGGAATATCGAGTTTGAAAATGTTTTATAAAATCGATTTGTAAGACATAATGGAATCTTTTTGAAAATTCTTCTCTTCTTATATGAGTACATAACCATGCATATATTGTCTGTCCATCGCGATGCACATACGCAGCTCGTATAACTTTAACAATTGATTTATAGAAGAAGTAGAGAGAAGGCCGTTGTGCGGATCGCGATAAGCTTTTTTGTCTGCTTCGGGAGGGAGGAAGCTATAAAAACCCCGTATAGATTGTTGTCCAAGGTTCGTGAAGAGGCATGTCTCCTGCATGGTATAATACACAACATGTCGATATATAAATCGATACCGCAAGAAATAAAAAATCAACCGATAAAAAAACAGTTGTGAGGGGGGAAGGTGGAAAAATCGCGGGTTAATCTATGGGCGACATATTCATATGGGTGAAAGAAACTTTCTTTCTTTTTTTTTTTGTTTTTTTCTTTTTTTTCACACACTTAAATACATTTTGGCTCAACTTTAAAATTTTCATTTTTTGTTAGTTACTATTGTTATTGTTATTATTATTATTATTTTTCGTTCGTTTTATCTCACCGTGTTGTACATCGCGCATGTATGGTATATGTATATTATATATATTATATAATATTTTGTACCTAACCTATATTACATGACGCCTAGAAACGGCGTTGCGCCGCACGAATATTTTTGTCGAGCTTTCGAAAATAAAGCTTTACGAGAGCACCCCCACACGCCGTCAGATTTTCACGAGCGCCATCCATCACCAACGTGCTTACAAATCAGTTTCTATCCACCTCTGTAGTGTTGTATATATTATTTTCTTTTTTCTTTCTTTTATTTTTTTTCGCTCTCTTTCTCTCTCGCACTTTTTACCTAGTAGGTATGTACGTACAGTGGCGAACGACTAGAAACCGTGTTACGGGCTGTGGACACCAGCTGATATTCGTTTTACAAAAATTCAATTTGAAAAAAGAAGAGAGGAAAAAAAACAACAAAAAAATATACAAAATCAAAATCAATATACAGAAAAACGCGGTTTGGAGATCGTACCAGAAATTGAAAGCGAAGTGCGGGGTCGTTATTTTTTTTTTTTTTTTTTTTCTTTGAATAATTCAATGATTAAGTTTTCATTCGATCGAAATGATAACGAAAAAAAAAAAGAATCCAATTTGCGAGTTTTTTTTTTTCGTTTCTTTTTCTTCATTCCATTTAGATTGAAAATTATGAGAGAGATGGACGTAGGAATTATTGATGAGTTTGGAAAAATGGAACATCGGAATTATTATATCGAATTAGATAGGATTACATAGGACACGTATAATTCATCCACACGTAGGTACGTATTGGGTATAAAATTTTTACGTTCGTTTGTGAGAGAAAGATCTGATCGGTACAAAATTATCTTTAAATTATACACGAATAAGAAACGGTAGATAGAAAAAAGTATTTGGAAAGTACACGTCGTTGTAAAAACGATTTTCAGAGTAATCGATGACGTATTAGGTGCCTATAGCTCACACGTATCTACCATTGCATGTATATTTGTATACATACGTATGTAAATAAAAAAAAAAAATAAAAAAAAAAAACCAGGGGATTTTCTCCTGCGGTCGTGACTCGGTTGGGCTTCTTTAAAGATATCCAGTTGCTATATACGCACAAACCTATGTAACGTATTCTTTACGTAAAAAATATTACATACATATATATGTATGTATATGTAGAGAGAGAAATTTGTATCTCATTTTTTTTTTGTTTTGTCGGTAGAGTTTTCAACGCTACTCTTCCGGTCGAAAGAGAAAAAAAAAAAAAACAAAAAAAAAACGAGACACCACCCTCCAAAAAAATGAAACAGAGAATTTCTTCGGGTGTTGGTTTTTTTTTTTTTTTTTTTTTTTTGGTTTTATCTTCATTTATTTTTTGTTCGAAGGCTGGGTAACCCAATTAAAAACCGTATATTGCTATTTTTATCTCCCTCTCACTTTGATCGTTTTTAATTGGAATATCGAGGTCAATGGTATAAAACTGTGCAGTACAGATACGCATTACACGTACCACCTACGTATGACATACGTGGGAATAATAGCTGGGGCAAGAAAAAGAGAGAAAGAAATTCTGAAAATCTATTCTCGTTTCTACGATTCGGTGATGAGTTTCTATTTTTTTTGTTGTTTTTTATGTTTGTTAAATTTTAATATCAATCGTGGAAATACGTATCATTTAGGTGTACGTGTATGGGAGGTATGCACGTTCATATGTTCTCTTGGAAATTCACTTGTTGTTTGTTGGTATATAATCCGCTTGTTATTAGTAATTGACGTTTGTTCCCAAGTTTCGACTATGTGGACTAACAGTAAGTCCCCACGTATATAGACCATCATTATAGGGGGATAATCTATGAGCATCGAAAAGCTCCGAATGTGTATTACTCGATGTAGAATCGAATTTAACCGGAACTATAAGCTGTACAGAAATGTGTTCCAGATTCGTTGGAAAAATATGGAAGCATAAAAGAGTCGATGGGAGGATGTGATCGAAAATTCATTCTATTCGTATATCCGAAACATAAATGATTTTTTTCACTGATTCATGCCGATTTTTTTTTTTTTTACTCGTACCGTCGTATCGATGTAATATATGGTAATTATATTTTCCAAATCTGTTTGAGAAGACGAACGACATCGTCGCGTTGCTGAGTTAACACGAGGATTTTAGGTTAGTTTGGAGTTTGAAATTTGAAGTTTAAGTTCGAACGATTCCATTGAATCTGGTTGACTAAGTTCCGCGTTCGATGAGGTTGATAAAGACGAACTATAAGTTCGTTCGTTGGTTTGTAGATAGAGATAGAGAGAGAGAGAGAGAGAAATGGAATTTCTATGTATGTAAGAAAATGAGGAAGAAATGAGAAACGACTAGGTAGTAGTACCTATGTATTAGTATACAGGGTATATTACTTGACGAAGGGGAAGGTGGAAAGGAAAATACTTACGGACGTGGACGAAATGCGTTTAATTAAACTGCTGGATAAATATTATCCTGTCGTTTTCAGATTTTCTACTTTAGTTTACCACGGTAAAGCTCAACCCCCCCCGCCTATAGTACATAAAACCCTCGAGAGCTTGCAGCTCGAATCGTACGATAGATTTGATGGTCACACTACCGTTGATTGCCAATTTATTTGCGAAAATAATTTTTTTCATTATCTTTTTTTTTTTTTTTTTTTTTTTGCCACGGAATTATATGTCGAATCAGAGAAAACTCGACCTTGACTCATGACAAAAGCAGATTTTTTGAAAAATGATCCATGTGTACACGAATCTAAAAAAAAAAAACCCCACTCGATAAAGTTTCGCAAAACAAAAAAAAAAACAAAAAAAATTTACCCACAGAAAATTTGGATACACGTAACTACGTCAGCCGTGAATATGTAGTCAAACTAAAATTGTACAAACCTGATACACATATATACCTCTATGTGTATATATGTATCTGAAGTAAATTGAGCAAAACAAGAAGTTTGCTAAACTAACAGAGTTTCCTCTGAAATAGAGCCACTGAGCTCCGGCTACTGCAATTAACTCATAATTTTAGCCATTTGTTGCTCTCTTGGGCGATCCTTCCGACGATGAGGTAGGACGAAAAACATATATACATATATATCCTGCACAGGGTAAAATACACCATGAACTAACTCACAGTCTCTACGCTAGTTTACCTAGACGCGTTTCGCCTTTAGTTGCGGTAAGATCTGTTATTTGAATGTGAATAATTAATTGGACGGTTGATTAAATCATTCAAAGACGAAACCCAACCCTTCAAACGTTACACAAACCAACGTTTGAATTCCTTTCACCTCTACCCACATGCCGATCATCTAAAAATCAAATAAATTTCGCAACCCTGTAAAGAGACAACAGAGTGTAAAAAACTTTTACGATCATTTTTCTACTCTGTATTCGAACACCTTGAAATCGGAGTTACGTATATAGGTGGGAAACAGTCCGGAAGTGAGGAATATATTCGGTTGGTTAGACATCCTGTTAGAATAGGGAAAGGATCAAGGATCAGTGAGTAACGCGTCTTATACCAGATGAGGATGTATCCTACACAGTTTGGTGTGCGTGTGTCTAGATTCGGATATCTCAAGGTGGTTTTGGAGGAGCGAGGTAGTAGATATTCTGGGAAACGAGAGGCTATTAGAAATTCTGCAAGTCCCCCTGGATCTTCAGTTGGGGTTTCAAGTAAACCTGAACTAATACCCTCTGAAATACCCCTCGATCCTTGCAAGAGCAATAATTAATTTTACCAACGCGCCGATGATGCTGTCCAAACTATTACAACGTTATCACGAACCGAAAATATGATTTAATCTACGACGTAACAGCATGCGGGATAATTTCCGGGGAGATCACGAACAGGGAAAAATCCCCAGTCGTCCAAATTCACCCATTAAAGCTGAGAATCTACGAAAATCCTTCGATACGATTCATCGCATTTTATGGCGATTCCAATCGATGACGAAATGAAATTATGCCACGAAGGAAAAAACAAAAAAAAAAAACGAACGTTTCGCGAAGTGATGAAATTTCCCGATGGATGAAAAAAAACTGTGCGTATACTTTTTGATCTTATATTTTGAAAAAAAAAAAAAAAAAAAAAACGAAACAAATAAAACAAAACAAAAAATCGACACGGTTCGAGAGTTGAAAGAATTTTTGTCGGAGCGATGAATTTTTCAACATCCGGGTTAATCCCGTCGATATAATTGGTTAAAATGTCCATAAAGGTAAACGTTTGAAACAAGCTTTTATCAGATATACCAGGACACCGTATGTAATATATACCAATTACCGGTATACATGATATACATTCGGTACAACCCACACTGTACGATATATAATACACGTCAGAGGTATGTACGTAGATGTATATACGTGGTATGTATAGGTTTACCGTACGTAACTATATACATTTCGTACTACAAACGAAACGAGAATTCATTCAGTACATATATATAGACCATATACAGAAGCTAATTGCTAACCTACCAACAAGCTCAATATTCCCTCCGTATATATTCGTCGATTTCAGTCATGCGGAGAGAAACCTACAATCGAAACGCACACGTACTGTACTATGTACTACCACCATACCCATGACCATGTACATTCGATTCCGGAGTATAACCTGTTCATATCGGACATACCGTAACTGAAGTTTACGCGATACATTTATACACGGGCCATACCATATAATGGAGAAGTTTATAATTTGGCCGCTACGAATTCAGCCGAAAGTCATCTATGTTATTTAGTTTTTAGTTCTAGCTCCTAAATTTGTCTTTCGTTTGTTCGGGGGGGGGAGAATATTTTTTTTATACTATATGGTGCGTTATAAATGGCATTAATTTTCTTTAAATTTGAAAGAATTAACAAAATAGACGTCGTAGCCAGCTGGCAGAAAAATTCTATTCACTTTTAACCCCGACAATCGATTCTGGTTTTCTTTTTTTTTTTTTGGTAATTTTTTTCTGTTCCTTTTGCTTTTGCTACTCCGGTGTGCTATGTACGAACGTTTTCACCTTATACTCGACTTCCTTATACTTCGCTCCGAATTCTGCTGCCGTATAGAAACTAACGGGTGGAAATGCACTCGAATCGAAGAGTGGAAACTTTTAATTGAATACACCTGTTCGACGGTTTTCGCGAAGGCTTGAGACACCCGAGAGTCAGAGAATCTCGAGTCCTTCGAACCCAAACCCTCACATACGTATACGACCCCGCGCTGCTGCTGCTGCAGCTCCTGCTGCACAGGACGAACAAGAAGTTCTACTCGATTGGGTGGGTTCGCGGTAGCCGGGCGGGAGAGAAATCTACAGAGTCTTATATTGTGTTTGAATCGGAAATACGGCACGACGACGACGTGTACCACCATCTTACTGTAGGTATAGTGGAAATTTTCTACATCTTAGAATTTTCCTCCTCAATTTTTTTTTCATTTCTTACCTCTATTTCTTCGGCTAGGGAGAATTGGAACGTTTTATTTGATTTTTTATTTTTTATCATGTGGAAAAAAATAAGAAACGTTTTTTTTCTCTTCTTTTTTTTTCACGTATTACAATTCTTCTCGATTTGTCACCGAAAAATTGTTGAAGAGATTTTTTATTTCTCTCCGCAGTTTGTCGGAAAATAAATAAATTTTGATTCTCTGTAGAATCATGAACTGAATAGTTAATTGATAAATCTTTGAATAAAAAGAAATCGAAGAAAGTCAGAATATCAATTTTTTTGTTTTCGTTTAATTTTCGTAACCGGATTAAAATTTTATCAGAGTCGAGGTTCATTTTCTTTTTTTTTTTTTTTCAGTCGTCGTTTATTGTGCGAGGCTTATTATATAGGTGTTTGCATAGTTGGATTTATATTTGCGTGAATCGATTGAGCAAACTAGATTCGAATATTGTATATATATTGACTAGAATTAAACAATTGCGATGGTATCTCGTAGGTATTTCGTACTTTGAATTTACTGTCGTTATTGTCCGCGCTATTTCCTGCAGCGTCGAAATTTATTTACGTACATACGTTAAACGTGATTTTGTACATAACGGTAAAAGTGTCGTGTATGTTAAATCGACTAATTATAGTTACTAGATAAACATGGAACAATAAACGCGATGATTTAACAAGATAGATAAACAATAAACGACCAAATCTAAATTCACATGCGTGTTACGATGTTCGGCAATCGTCACATTACTTTCCACATATACATTTATTACATTCATGAATCGTTTAAATCTGCTGCAGTATACGCATAAAAATATGATCCATCGATCAATTTGATCATTTATTCATTTGTTCCGAATTTTCATTTCGTCAGATCCGTGTGTTCCATATTATCCCTAAAATATACGGGAGAGTAAGAGAGAAAGAAAGATGCATAGCTTTTATAGCGCGTAAAATTTCTCCACCTCTTTCCCGCTCACTCAATCTATTTCAGAATCAGATACTTGATACCGTTGTAGCCGTACTCGCATATTTCACTTATCAAGATACGGGGGGGGGAAATGAAACACGAGGGAAACGCAAAATCTCGATAAGTTCCGCGGGAAATTCCTCCGCCCCGCAATCCGTTCGTTACATGAAGTACGCGGCGTATCACCGTGCATTACAAACCCGGGGCGGCGGTGATTTTGGTATAATAATTTTCGGACACCAAAAATATCGATTTTATATGGTATGGGGTGCTTCCGCACATCGGTATCTGCACAATCAACATTCGAACGGGAAAGTTTTCAGCGACAATTTTTTTTTTCCTCCATTTTATTTGAAAGAAAAAAAGAACAGAATGAAAGAAGAAGAAAACTTTGACTTTTAAACTTTATCAGCGTTGCTGATGATTTTTATGTTTCGTCATTTAGAAAACCCCTATGAAACGTGGCGAGTATTTAATGAAAGAAAAAATAAATTTCCTAAACAAAGTTGCCTACTTTCAAGTGCATTCACTCACTCAAGCTACTAGACGTATGGTATAACTACCCCGGCTATTTTGTCTCGTACAAACTAAACAAGGGAACAAACACCTGAACTTAGTTGATTGAGCTCAGCTGTACGTACAAAGTTTCCCTCTTTACGGCAAATCCACGTACATATATACACTTGTAGGTATTTACATAGTTACCATACATATTTATACATCCGCACACAAAGATTTTGTACAATTTGTATGAAAAAAAAAAAAAAAAAAAAAAAAAAACTACAGCTTTACGTACAAAAATCCAACCCCCACAACCTCTATATATCTAGTTTCCCTTTTTATTTTTCGTTTCGTGACGTCGTACTTTTTTTTGCATGAGTTTTGTTTTAATTTTTAATCGTTCGTTCGTTGATTGAATTTGTTTATTTGTTTGAAAATTTTTTGGTTCATCCGTAGGGTGTCTATAAATTACTATGAGGATTATACGTATCAAGTGTGTGTATACGTAATGGCGCGATGTTGTGGGTATAATGATTTAATGAACGGTGAAATACTCATCAATTATTATACCACATCGATTTAATGACCCTATAAACGAAGGTCAGTAGCTATTAACTATGACGATATGTTAAATCAATTGTTAATTCGCTTCTACCTAACCTCACTTTTCGTATGATGTATACGTCATTTCGGTAATCGATACACCTGTTATCACACAATACGGTTCGCTCAACTGTACATTATATACCCGGAGTATTTGTCAATTGCTTCATTTTTGCTACTCGCCCACGAGAAAAAAAAAAAAAAAAATTTTTGAAAGAATTTTGCATGCTTAATTTTTCAACAGTGATGAGCTTTTATATTCGTGCATTTTTAACTGAGCTTTTCCTCACTTGTGTTATCATTTTTTTCGTGTTTTTTTTTTTTTTTTTCAGCACGGTGAGCTTTTTTTTATCAAAAGAAGGACATTTTTTTTTTTTCTCTATTAGCATTCCGTTGTCTTTACCCACCCCGTATACGTAAAATTTTTCTCACGTAACGTCGTGACTTCCTGAGGAAGACACGCCTGCAATCGTCGATTTTTTCTCATTCTCTCTTGTTTGTTTTTTACTGTTTTCGTAATTTGTTGGATTTTTTTCCTTTGCATGGTATTACGAGAGCGTGGAACGTGTACTACGTTTGGGGAAATGAAACTATTCGAGCAGGTGAAGAACCTCCACATCCATACCACCTACGTTTCTACCTTCCTTCCTTCCATACTTCCTTATCTTGGCACAGCTGCGAAATATTCAGAACCAACAGTAACGGCAACGCCAATCCCAACTCTCAGTACATGTATGTATACATAAATACGTAGGATGTAAAACATACACATGCTCGAAGTATGATATGACGACGAAGACGACAGTGGAGAGGCACTCGTTGTTGAAAGCACTTGAATCTCGTGGTAACCAACCACCCCGTGCCACTACTACTTTTACGTACATGAATATGTATGTATATTACGTTCCTAGTAGCGACCGACCGGGTTTTTAATATTAACTTGATCTTTTTACAAACGAGCTCGTCGAGCTTCCCCAGGTATACCTCATCCCCACACACGCACACGTGCATATATATGGTGTATTTCACGCCAAATTGACCCTGCCTACCGTTTAGATTTTTTCTTCCTCTTTTTTTAATTTTCTCTTCTCTACCGTTTTTTCTGTCCTTTTAGCCCTCCTAGTGCGAGTATGAAATACAGAAAAGTTTAGAAAAAAGGAAAAGAAAGGGAAAGAAATTACGAAATGTATTTTTATCTCTCGTTTTTATCTGGCGTTATATTTTATTTTTCTGAAAACTTTGAAGTATGGCACCCGTCGATAACGAGCTAACGAATGTTAATTAAAATCGATCGAATATGTTTTTTCTTTTTTCATTTTTTTTTTTCATGTACTTCTCTGATTTATTATCGCTGTAAACTTCAGGGGTAAAAGTTATGAGAGAGAAAGAGGTATAAGGAAGAAGAAAAAAAGACAAAACTAAAAGCAAGAAAAAAAAAACGTTGTAACGTCGAGGTTCTCGCGTTACTCATTATCGCATCGAGCGTGAAGCTTTGCGAATCGGTAAAATGCGCTTTTATAGAAATGTAGAAATTTATGTGTAAAATAAACACGGTAATTATGACATACGTAATTTATGAGTTAGTTGAAAAAAAAAAATTGTTCGAGGTCACGATAGCTGGCGATTACCATACACCGAAAATCGTTCGACGTAAAATGGAAAAGAAAAAAAACGACGTCTGCAGTCGTCATTAAACGTTTTTAAATACGTACGGAGTGGACAGTTTTTGGGGTGATAATAACGCCCAGCTGTGACTGCATGTTGTTAACTATACGTTCGTCACGTGATGTATTTCGATGGTTCCGTACGTGCGATGATTAACGAGGTAAGTTACGTACGTGTACTTTTCGTTCATGTGCATGCGATTATGTGCATTCCACGTTTCTCTGACTGAAAATTTAACGCATATTTCAATCCTACGTATTGTACAGCAGCAGCGTGAATCTGCAAACTTCCGGTACGTCGTGAAACGTACGCTGTACCGCATTCGTAAATGCACGTGATAGATCGCACCGAACACATTTCACGTATGGGACATTTCGCGACAATCCGATCGATCGGAATCTCAATGTTTTTTCAGGTTCTAATTTCCATCTCTCTTCGACTTCCTTGCTCACGAACCGTGTAGCTAATTTATCTTATCTAATTTTAGCTTTTTTATCTTATGAATTGTGCATGTGCATGTTTTTTCGTTAATTTGATTTCTTTGAATTGTTTGAACAAATATTTCTCAGATATTTTTCTAACGACGATACCACGTAAAACGATATAAATTTTAATGGGATTGATCTATGGAAATTACCCATAGACATTTTCACATGCACGAGCATATTTCGACGTATCTACTAAATAGGTTAATATTATTTCCGCTTATTACAGCGTATAATTATCACCATATACTATACACGTGACAGTTTATACATCACGTACCTATATATACGGTTAATTATTCTCCAATGTTACATACATACCTATGTAAAGTGCATTGATATTACAAAGTTATTCGAACGAATCGAATATCATGATATTTTCGAGATTATCATACGTACGTTAATTCTTTGTACCATAACCCCCTTAGGATTTGGTTAATAAATATTTTTTAAACAAACGTGAAAAAATTTTTGTTTTACCAAGGATTTAATATGTGAGATAAACTTCCAACATTTAATAAGCAGCTCTTTGAAATTATTCTACGTAATTCCGGAATAAAGCGAGAAAAAAAAACGTTTTCTTTTTTTTTTGTTTTCTGTTTTTGTTTTTTGTTTTTAAAAGAATCATCTGAAAGGATATTATGTCAGTGTACCGGTATACACGTACCTCTAAAGAATGAAAGAGGAGTTGCAAAAAAAAAAAAGAAGAAAAAGAAAAATTGGGGATTAAGTTAAATCGGGTTGGGTCAGGTTAAGTTGAAATGTTTAAAATTTACTCTGTGCAGGGCATATTCACCGTGTCGCAATAATTACGCAAATTATTGTCATTTAATTGGCAAAGGCTTGAATTACGCAAACACACAACCATATAATGTACATATATTTTATAAATACATACATACGTACTATATAAATGTATATATTTTATATATAGATACAGATACACATATACATAACCGCGAGGCCGCCGGTTTCGCAGTCCTTTGGTCGGGAAACCGGTACGCAACGTTTCCCCCGCAAGCTTTCTCTCTCTCTTTCTCTTTCTCTTTCTCCCTCCCTCTCTTTCCTATACAGAGCTTCAAGGGTTAAAATGATTTTCCGCAACCTCGAGCATGCCCAAAGTGGCCTTTAGGATACGCGAGCGCTCTAGGGGTTCAACAGAATCTCCTCATCTCTAACCACCCTAACAACGTAAGCCCCCCCCCCCCCCCCTCCCCCCACGCCCCTCATTTCTCCTACCCTCCCCACCCATCCGCCCCCGCAATTCCCTTAACAGATAAATTCACTGGAGAGAATGTTATATACGTCGTGCGAGACGAGACAATGACAGCGCGGCAGATATATAGGTACGCGACGAACATTTTCCACGTGTATATTACGCATCGATTAACATGTACGTCGTGTGTATATTATATCAGACATATATGTACGTTTAGCATATACCCACCTGTATTTTACATGTATTCGACTCCGCAGCCCCGCGTTCGACATCAAAGGGTTTTGTCTGGAGATACGGGATTTGATATGACACGTTGACTGTTTAAGGGCGAAGAAAGGGAGCGATCCCCTATGTAGCCTCTTGAATTATGCCATTCTCTGCCCCGTTTCATGATCGGTAGTTATAATAGACTACACCGATCCTATGCATATACCATATCTATGTAATATAACGCACATATATACCTATATACTTTTACATATCATATCACTCTGTAACCAGATATCTATATCCCTATGGTTATACACCCTTCGGTTCGACTCGATCCACTGAGAAGGAAATAATTGAGGATCGAAGATCTGCGAAGCTAAAAATCACGCGATCCCAGAGCTCTTCTCTTTTCTTCTTTGGTTCTTTTTTTTTTTTGTGCGAATGCAAAAATTTCTAATAATTTTTGTCAATACATTTTCTTGTAGCGCAAAAATTTTCTCTATACGTTTAGTTAGCCGTATGTTAAATTACCTGTTAGATATATACGATGTGTTTATGTACACCCGATTAGGTTGATTCTGAACCGCTTCGCGGCCAAGCAAATTTTTCGCGTAGCTGGGCCGGCTACGAAAATTTGTCCAATAGCGGACTTGGCCGCGAAGTGATTCAGAATCAACCTAATCGGGTGTACGTGTATTATTATATTATTATTCAGAAATACGTTATAATACGTCGTCCCATCTGATTTAGTTAAGTGATCGACGAGAAAAGCTTTTTGACTCTCGGTATGCGCGAGTGAACTCTGGAAACTCTCCGCTCGCTGTATATTATATTATATAATATAATAAACCGTTTATGTATTATACATATAATTTATGTATCCTATGTACGTACGTACGTGTGCATAGGTAAATATGTACATATATACATCATTATCATTTTGTCATAGTAATTTTAGCTACTCAGTTAACAACTTTCATTATTGGTAATTGATTGATAATGGTCGGTCTGGTTTTATATAAGAAAGATGGCGAGAGGGGAATCCGAATTTCGCAGTCTCGTAAGGGTGATTCGTCTTTTTACGGGATTGTTATCGCGTCGTTGGTCATTTTTTTTTGTCTCTCCCTTCGCTCTTTATTTATTTATTTATTTTTATTTTATTTTCCTTTTCGTTTTATTCGCGGGACTTTGGAGTATTTTCATATATAGTGGGCAAGTCTATCCAACTCCATTAGTTCGAATATAACGCAAAAAAAAAAAAGAAAAAGAAAAGAAAAGTTTTTATAATTTTAATCAGAAATATTGCGGGTATAATAAAATTTATACGTCAATTTTATCAGGCTCTAACTTGCCAGATAATTTTTATTATTTTCTTCTTCCCTTTTTTTTTGCCCCGTCTTCACGATCTCTATAAAATCATATTATCGGTACGCGAATCGTCAAATTATCTATACGTACGCTATAATTACACATTTTTCTCTTTTTTTTCTTTCACCCTTACTATTTTCAATTATCGTGACCAAAAAAATTACTCGAGAGGATCGAATACTCGTACAATAATGAAACAGTTAATTTTACATCCGCAGAATTCCGTAGAAATTTTTCCTCCTCACTTTTTCCCCGAAAATTGGAAGAGCAGCTTAATCAGGTATTTTTTTATTATACAGGGTGAGGTAAAAAAGAACTTTAAGAAACCCAAAAAAAATGAATCTGAATTTAAACAAATCAGCAGGTCCCTTGGAACTTTTGCCTAAAATTTTGCGAAAAGTCAAGCCGTAAAATAATTATTATACTGAAATGGTAGAGAAAAGAGAAGAAAATGAACAAAAAAAATTACAAAAAAACGGACGGTTCAAAATGCGCATGGTAGACATAATTAGGTATACGTATGTAGTTATCTTTTTTTTCTCTTTTTTTTTTTTCAATTAGTGAAAGACACTTGAAAATTTTTTACGTGTGTGCGGGAGAAAATGATGATCGTTTAACATTGAGTACATATATATAGGTATATGTAGCCGCACTAAAGACAGTGAATTTAATTTAGTCAATTTGTATTTCTCCTCGAAACAGATGCCAGGCAGCTGGGCTATATCTGCATAATCCGCCAAATTGCGATAATCTAATTACCATTATTTCCGGCTCGTTGCTTCACCTTTCCCTCATTATTTTATTTATACTCTACGAACACCCGCATACACACCACACATACGTATGTACGTACGTACATACATATCGCACCGATACAAAATAATTTTGCAAGAAAAGAAAAACCGAAGAAGAAGAAGAAAAAAAAAGAAATGAGTGACAAAAATTTCGATAGCGCAGATTATCGAGCGTCCGAAATATCGCGCGAACAAAATTTGTTTAATATCTTATAATACTGATATTTGAAAAATACAAACGTGACAAAGATAAACGAAGTGAAAAAAAAAAATGGTAAACTTTTTAATCAGCTTCTAAGCAAACCTGCGACGCTATAAACTCATAACGTTATATTTGCCTTCGGGATATCTTTGAATGTCGTATATATTTCAATTAGGCAAATGTTATATAAATTTTTTTTTTCAGTCTCTTTTTTTGTGCATGCATGTGAAATGTATACTAGCCCTACCCTGGCGAAGTCGAGAGTCAGAAGAGATAGAAAAATTTGGAAAATGAGAAAAACTGAAAACACGTGAGTTTTTCCCGTCGTAATCTTACCGGTCATTTTTTGAGGTGGATCTTATCAATTACTTTATGACTAATCAGAAAAAAGATCCACACGCAATAGATGACTGATCAAGAGAAGAAGAACGCGATTTATCAATATGTTGGTGGAATGAGAAATGGGAAAATTTCTCGAATAGTGTCTACCGTTATTTGATTTTTGAGAAACTCTAGTTATCGCTTCGATAAAGAGAACAAAAAAACACTTTTGAAACGAAATAAAAAGGAAATCTTCTATAGGATGATGTTAATTGACATCCTCTAGAGTTTCTCTAGCGATGACGCGACGATCAGCGATGATCCGATAAACTAATCCACAGCCCATAAACACGTTGCGCACGTACATGTGTACGAAATATGTATAATATGCATGTATGTGTATATTATATAACGTAACGCGCGCGTATCAATTTTCAGGATGAGGTTATGCATCATGCGTAGATAGCTGATTATAAAACGTGTCGGAAGATTAACGACGCGGTGTAGGAAACGCCCTATAAATCACTCTGTTCACGGGTCTACCTGGAGAGGTAGAGATGGCGGGTGCGGATTGCCCACGCGTGAATCTCTACGCCTTGTAAAACGCTGTAGAATTTCGTCAAAATCTGCTTGTACGTTTTATCATACAAACTCATTGTCACATCATTACTTGCTAAGATTTTTTTTCACCCCCCAAAAAAACTATCTTTTCTTTCCTATTTTTTTTTTCAAACAACCCTGTTTCAAACATATAGCTTGCGATTTGCGTTCGTTCGTAAAAAATTTGTGAATTATTTCCCACGCGTAAATGTGATGTGCATCGCTGTGTAACGTGTAATAACGAGTACAGGAAAGAAGGGCTGAGAGAAAAGTAGGAAAAAAAATATGGACGAAAGAGTAGGAGAGAATAAAAAATGAGGGAGGAAATAGGGAAGATGCAGGGGAAAACACAAACACACGCAATTCCGTGCACGCGAGAAATTACAAATACGCGCGCATAATGCACTCGACGTTATTCGTGTTCCTGTACAACTACAGTATATTTTACTGCAGCGAAAATTATCAAAGGGATGCTTTTGACTTTACCACCAAGCTCGAATCTTCCAGACAGCCAACCAAATTTAATGAGTACGACGGTCGCAGCTACCAAGCTATACTACACGAATACATGTATGTATGCACATAGCTTAGTCGCATCTACTTCTATAATACATATGCTGCAATTTTCACATCCATTATTATTTCAACTCCATATCCAGAACTAGTGTATTCTCATTATATGATATTCATTAATTTTATGAATTCCATGGTACTATTTCAAAGGGCAAAATATATTGAGATAAATAAATCATAAGATGAAAATATTTCTTTTCGAATTAATTTACGTCGCGATCTTTTCTTTTTCTTCCTTTTTTTTCAAAATTTCTCAGGAGATAGAACTTGTTAGGATCTATTGGAAAAGTTTATTAGCATTCGAGTTTCAGGTTTTTTTTTTCTTTTGAGCCATTATCCACCCAATTTCAATATTCTGTGGATTCGAATCCCAGCGATAATTATAGTGCAAATCGGCAATTTTCTTCTTTTTTTTTTTTTCTATTCCGATTTTTCACAAAGTAAGGAGGTTTTCGGTTCGTTCGATGAGTCTTTGAACTAGGTGAAAATCCCAAACTGTATTGGGGTAGAAAAAATAAAATGAATAAAAGATTCGTTAAAATGTAATCCGAATGTTTGTGATGTATAGTATTTTGTATGTTCTATAAGGCGTGTATCACTATGTAAATCAAAATTGTTATTCCGTGCCTGTAGTTGATGTTGAAAAATATTATTAGAATAATATCAAGACCCCGTGACTTTAGACCATAAAACGACCATAGAATCATTTTGACTTTGATCGTTTCGTCGAAACGTGTGGTGTAGAGGATAATCAAATACACACACATATATATATAGTTTTGCACGTATATAAATTTCCATTTATAAATAAATATTCATGTACAGAAATATTTGCTTCAATTCTCCCATACATATAACCTATTACATATGTTCACGAAATCGCAAATATTTTATTTACTTAATCACTGTATTTTTTCTTTCTTTTTTTCTTTGTTTGATAGAAATTTCTGCTACGCAAAACTAGATGAGAAAGAGAGAAAACTGAAACAATTGGTAACCGATTAAACCTACAGGAGAGTGAATTTAGCGATAGGGCGAATTTTGATCATCACGATTTTAATGGAAAGCAAAAGAAAAAAAAGATGTAAGAAAAATAGTAAAATAGTAAAAATAAGAGCCTAATGTGATTTTATTGTACGAAGAAATACATGTATACAATTTTCTCTACACTAATCTATGTGCGAGTCAAAAGGTGAAATTTATCATTCATGAAGCTCAAATAATAACGTAGATAATAAAACAACGGAACCGTAACAGCGTGCACGCACGCATTTTGGTCTCGCAAATTACAGTCAAACTTTTCCCTTTCCTTCTCCTTTTCCTTTTACTTTCTGATCGTCCCCGTTCCCATTTCTTTTCCCTCTCTCTCCATTTCCGTCCATTTGATTCCGGAATAGATTTGAGCCAGACAGTGAATTTCCTTTTTTTTCTTTTTTCATTTCAACCCCCGTTTGTTTCATATCGGACTTACATTATAGTGCCTTGCATTTATACTTCATCATTTTTTCAACGTACGTTATAACAACGTATTTGTGTCCCTATTACGCGATTCGCAATTACAGTAAATTATAGAACGATTCTTACCCTCGATATACGTTGCTGTATTTTTCATTCATTTAACCGGCGCAATTATTACCTATTTTTCATTTATAGTAAATCAACTTTTTCTTTTGCTTTTTTATCGCTGGATAATGTTCCTCGGTAAACAATTAGGTATTACAAAATTACGAAATTATCGATTCACGAACTACCCGAAGTGTGTGAGCATTTTCGTTTCGTTCCATTTTTTTTTTTTTTTTTTTTTTTCGAAAAGAAAAAAGATAAAAAACAAATTAGAAAGATTGAAAATAATTACATGAAAGGTATATGCATGTACACATAATACGTAGTACATAACTGTACGACTCTATACCTATCCATAAATATAGTAGCGTGCATATTCTCATTCGAGTAGGTACTTTTGGAACGAAAAGAGCTTCGGAGTTCAAGTACTAATTGTGAATATGTTGGAGTTTCTACTGCCGCGTTTATGCGCCGCCCCCGCTGCCAGTATGTAAAACGCGTACGTATACGTATGTACGTCTACAACGGAATGCAGGTGGAAATGTTTGATCTCTGAAACCCGCTGCAGTTTCTATAATACGCATACATAGCTGCGAGGACCTGAATCGTGTGCTTTTATTTCAATCTCCCCCCCCCCCCCCCCTTCCACCCTCCCTCTCGTCCAGCCGCCATTAGAAAAAATAGAAAGAGAAATTTGCAAAAAAAGGAAAAGAAAAGAGGAAAACCCTTTTCACAAAAGTTTCATTTCACGAAATGTATACAGTTCGATTGTATATACTTTTTTAAAAACATGTGAATACATATAGTTTTACATAATATATAAGAAGGGTTAATTAAAGGCACCTTTTCAAAAAGATAAAAAAATTTTAAAATTAGACTGCAGGGGTTTGAAGTTTTTATCAAATTTTACGACGTTTTGTATAAAAAAAAAAAAGAAGGAAGGAAAAGAGAATATGTTGTTTTCTCTTCCGAGAAAGAGAAGGATCGCTATTTAAAAATTTTTAGCTGACAAATTAATACAATAAAATCTCTTCAACGTTGCGGATGAATGTGAAATATACATTTCATGCAAAGAATTTGAGCCGGTAGGATTTAACGCTGCAACGATATGCACTCCCCATTTATCACGGCTTCTGATGTGTCTCGCTTTACATATACCCATACATATAGATATAATGTAGAATATAAATCCATGTACAGTTTATAATCCAAAGTATATACAACATATATATAAATTTAATACGTATGCGACAAAAGCTCTTGACAATTACTATAATACCCTCTACCTTGCAGCGCGCATAGAAATCTGTATGCAGATGATACGCCTTTTGTTTAAATATATTTACTGTGTACATGTGTATGTATATAGATATAATATATTATATGCATAAGTTTCACAGCGACGTCTTATATTATTACTGTAATAATGAAGTGAAAAAAAAAAAAAAAAAAAAACTCATATAAAAGGAGCTGCAAGTGGGTGACATTTTTTAGAAATTCAAACGACCGCAGCTATATATAAGTTTCTTCTTTTTCCTCCGTATCAAAAATCGTAGCCGATTCAAGGAGAAATTGGCGAAGGAATGTGAAAATTTCTTAAAAGTATGCGCCGGCTAACGACCCCTGCTACAAAATTTTCGTCCCTCTTCACCTCTCTTCCCTTCTTCTTTCCCTCTCCGTTCCTCCTCTACTTGATACGACGTGATATTATCCTCACGCAGATTCGGATTTACATATTGCCGCGGTATTATTACCCCCTATGGTATTAGGTGTAAATACCTATATGTATACCCGGTATGTATGAAGTACGTTAAATCGGGGCGCATAATTACGACCATGTGTATAATCCGTATATGTATGTATGGTATATAGAGAATCCTCGCGCTATACGCCGGACACTTGCAGCTGCGCGCGCAATCGCGCCGCTAAATTTTTCAAAAGGAAGAAAAGGAAAAGGAGCGATGAAAAAATCACGAGAATCCTGAGGGAGTCGCAGCACGAAACTCTTGACACAATAACGTTTTATAACTTACGCTTTCGCATATACACACCTTTATATTGTTTATTATACTACCTATATTCTAACTCGTGCGTCTCGACGATCAAAGGGAATAAAATTCAAGATGCATCTTACTTTTATATACCTACGTATCCACCCACGTACGTATATATAACCTATGAGCTCTTTATATTACAGCGAGGTAAAATTGAAGATAAAACGGAAAATAAAGGCGCGTTTGACTCTGCAAGAAATATTATCTCTCTCTATGTCTCCTCTATTTTATATACTATATATAAATATGAACATTCCACTTCACGCCCAACATCATCTTTTCCGTGCTCTGTATCTTTTATTACATTTTTTTTTTTTGTTTCATTTTTTAATTCGCTCCAAAGAAACTAGAAAGAATTTTTCGGAATGCTGTTTTACCTGATTTTTAACATATAACGAAGTAATTATTTATTTCCATGCATATACATATACCCATATAAGCACATATAATAGTGTGATATATTTTCTATGGGTAAAATTTCTACACGATATCGTAGGTGATGTATAAAAACTACCTCTTCAAATACCTATACGCGCTGCAATAATCGTAGAGATTTTCTTCATATGCGGTTTACGAAGTATATAAGCACCTATATATCTTTTGATGCACATATATATATGAATTTTATATCGAGACTTACAGTACATAACATGGAGCTATATGTTCAGATGCGAGGATGCATCGTATGAGGACGTATTTATATAATGGCTGCGGTTATAGAATTTTATTTTTTATGTTCCCTGCATGATATATTTTCTTTGTGTGTTTTCAAAAATCTGAGGTGAAAAAAGCGGACGGTGATATGAGATAGAATTCAGACATGCGACATTTTTGGAAGAACGAAAAAAAAAAAAGCGAAAAATCGTCGCCCGGATAAAGATATATATTTGCGCGTGGAGGTTACGCGTGTTACACACGTCGACGGATAAGAGAGAGAAGTTGGTTGCGGATTGCGACGTCGACGTCGACGTCGATGGCGGCGGCGGCGGTGGTTTCTCTTTGCATAATGTACTAGCTCGTTACCTACGCCTATTACCCTCGACCCAACGGACCCACCTTATTTCGGACCGACCAACCGACCATCTACGATTTTCAGGAGTTCACTCGGTCTGACTATATACTTACTACTACTACTACTACTACTACTACTACTGATATACTCGCGCCATTTTACCGCTACCGATGTCACGCTGGTTAACGGTGTTGAGGTAATATACCACTTCGGGGCACCCTTAAAACCGCCCTTACCTTCTAACCATTATCAAAAGCGCCAGAAATTCAACCTCCAACAACTTTTGGTACATGGCTCGAATACGTATGCATGTAATATAGGTTATGTACTATACACCAACTTTCTAACCTCACTTTCAACGGGTCACTGCTGGGGAAAGCCCACGATTCTAAATTATCCGGGGACTTCAATTACCGATATCGCGTTATACGCGTTAACAAGAAAATTAATTAGAACAAATTTATCTTTCACATTTCGAAACGTTTTTTTCAAACTAGAAATTCAAATGCGGGGATAACTATTTTCTTTCAACCTTCGAGCTACAATCATTGAAAAAAATAGATCATCTATTCCCAAAGATTTGAAAATTATTACGATTTTCTTTTCTTATCCTCGTTTAGAAAAAAATTAGAAATTTTTCAACTAACCATTCAACCAAGGATATAAAATTGTTGGATTATAAAACGTATATAATAACTCGTATATAGATTGCCGCAGAACCGGCAAACGTATAAAAAAGAGAAATAAAAAAAGAAAAGAAAGAAACAAGTGCAAATAAAAAAGAAAAAAAAAAAAAACATGCACATTGTTTACCCTTGAGTCGTGCACAATCGTTTGATACCGCGTGCACATACCTGTACACATTGTGTATATGTGTATATATATATATATATATGTTTTTTTTTCCGCATGAAAATTGGCAAGGTACACATTATAGGTGGTAACAATACGGACTTTACGGCGCCGCGAAATAGGGGAAATAAGGACTGGGGCGCGGGGGTTAAAGTAGAGGACTACATGCTAATTACAGGGTTAGAACTGCAGCACCACGGCGACAGGGGCGTTTCTCTGCAACGGGAGCCACTTATCCGCACGAACTTTACTACGAATCGCGAATGTGTATAGATATGGAATACGCTACACATACCGCACCTCATTGTCGGTTGCTCACAATATCATCCCTTCTACGTATGAATCCATTAACATTCGTCGCTGCACCGCACGGAATTTTTTCACTTTTTTTTATTCATTTGTTCAAATTCAAATTATTATTTTTTTCATTCTCTTATTTTTTGTTCTCTTGACTTTTTGTGAACGATGTCAATGTCATGTATACCGTACATAATGTAGACGTGAAAAAAAAAAAAAAAAAAAACACTTGCATTATACGGAAACCAAATTTTAATAATCGTCTTCGCTCGTTTTTGATTTATTTATCATTTTTTTTCCGCTCTGTAAAACAAAAATTCATCATTATAGCTTCGATAGATCATTAGGTATTATGCGGATATCTTCTGTTACGTATGACGTAATTCTCTAGCGAAAACTGAACTTAATTGGATGAAATTGACTAGTCATATTATACGAACAGGAATATCGTCGGGGAAATCCCCAGTTGTCGGTTCATCTCGTGTCCAGATTTGACGCTTCTCGGTCCAGACACCGGATTTGAAATTATTATTATTTTTTAATGACCTTATGGCTAGCTGCATTTTCGTCGCTCAAATTTATCACCTATATACCTACCTAAATTCCGTGATTTATTTTTTTTTGTCGATCATTTTTTTAGAATAAAAATTAATTGATTTCTTTTTTTTTCTTGTTTCTTTAAAAACAGGTCACCATATTCAGTGGATTAAAGTTTTGGAATTTATACTCGCTGGATTACAGGTGTGAAGCGCGATAGTGCGGAAATGCCCGTTATACATATTACGAATTCATCGTCGATGAATAATTCACTAATTTTGCTTCGTTCTCATTAGTTTTTTACGTGTTAATCAATTAAAAACCATGCAGAATACCTGTGTCTTATGTACGCCGAACGCGTATACGATATGCCGGGTTAAAAATTCATGTCTTCCTTACACTGCAGACTGGAGATTTCAACGCCCGTACAGGTCGCGATCGATCGTTCCATTCATTGCCGTATACTAAAGATTTTCAACATCAGGAGCGTTAAAAAACTAAAAAAAAAAAACGTTCTACCATTCATTTTAATATAATCAGGAGTTTTTTTGAAAAATACTTTTTCTTCGGGTTTTTTTTTTTTTTTTACAATTCAGATTCGGTAAAATTTGTTCGTTTATCAAATTTCATTTCGCGATGCGAACAATAAATAATTATACCGAATAAATGAATAGATCTTGGAAAAAAAAAAAATGTTCAATTGTTGCTTCGCATTTCGCTGTAGTTTATGTAAAGTGAATTTATTATACTCTATAGATATTTTTTTCCAACGAGCGAATGAGGAGACAAACTTTTACAATTACGAATTGCGAGTACAGTAATAACGTTGTACAATATGAAAAAACTGAACATTCGCGACAACGGCCATTGTACCGATGTTCGCATTGTACACATTTTTAAAATATAATCACCTAGGTATACGTCAGTTCATGTACTTGTATACCTGTAAGTGTTGCATTTTACGCTTTTTGATTTCGAAAATAGTTACGTACCTATATAATGTTACGTGTACAACTTGAAATTACACAAAGCCCCGAAGCATCGAGTCATGGTTGTTCAAGTGTCATTGTACATTGTCCTACGTAGTACATATGTACATATTTATAATTGTATAAACAAACTATACGGCGTCTATAGGAAAAAAAAAATCTCGCACTCTCTAGTGCAGCTTGCAGCAATATAACGTGCGGAATAAAAGATGAACCCGTCGACAAATACGTAGACGTAGGTATAGGTATAGGAACTTTTTTACATCTCGTTATGCATATTGTTTTCGCTCGTTTTTTTTCGTACTTCGATTTTCAAAAAGTTATGGCAAAAATAGCCACGCACATATAACGCGGTCTGGGCGATGACGTTTTTTAATTTTTGAATCGAAAAAATCTAATCAAAAAATTGAATTAAATCAAATCAGTATAGTAATATCAAATTAAAAAAAATTCACATGTTCTAAATCGATTTTATTCGGATTACATGTGAATTTTTTTTTTTTTTTTTTCTCAAGATTAGCACGTACGTAGATATACGACGTACACGTATGCTATGTGGTGTATTATATACGTATTTACTTGTATAGGTATATGTGCTACAAGTTATGTATTAGTTCGTCGATAATTGACGTTGAAAACTGCATCAGCTTTGCGCCATGCACGTGGTCCAATAATATTGACAGATTTTCTATGTGTACATATGCAGCCAATATGTACATATGTATGTATATAGTACATAGTATATACAGAGGTAGGTACCCCACACACGTAGGAAATGAATTCAGCTGGTGGTGCTGCTGATGTTGTAGCAATCGGAATTGAATTTTAACAAAAACGTGCTGATTTCAATAAACCGCAGATACTCGCCGCGCGTGGCTGCAAGATAACCAAGTATTTCATTTGAATAGACAGTAATCAATGAAGCAAACGTCCACGTGTCTCGCCCCCGTTATTTTTATTTCTATTTCATTATAATTATTATTTTATTTCTCTATCCTTCGTTTTTTCAAACAAACTCGAAAATCCCCGTATACCTAATTAGGGGTCTGTAAAATGTACAGCGACTCATAAATATCTTTTGTAAAAAAGGGAAAAGAAAGTGAAAAAGAAAAAAATATTGAAAACTAATTGACAGAGATTCTGAGATATTCTTAAAGATCACACAAAGCACATTATATACGTAATCGATGAATTTTGTTTACCATCTTTTTTTTCTACAGATTCATCGTAAAATTATTGATCCGTACGTTATACATATACAGTCGATCGATATAATAATTGGTCAAACAAATCGATGCGGGAGTTAAAATTGTATTTATAGTTTTACTCACGTAAATTGTCATTATTATTTATTACCATGCGTCTGATGATCCTTTTTGTGTTTTTTTTTTTCTCTCTCATTCCTCCAATTTGCTTTCTCGAATATATTTTTTTTTCTATCTACCCGTACGTTAATTCATTCCACAGCTTGACTCACCTGAAACTGAATAAAAAATGGGATATGTATAGCGCAGAGTTTCGATCCAATCGCACCTGTTAATATACGTATAATTTTTTTTTTTTTCTTTTTTTTTTTTCTTTCGTTCCATAATTTAATTACGTTTAATAAATTTTATTCCAAGCACGTGATTTGATTGATCACATAAAATTTCATGTGTTTCATAGAAATACCCAATGATATTAGAAAGGAGTAAAAAAAAAAAGGAAAAAAAAGAAGTCGTCGGGATCAGAGGCATCCGATGATTTGGCGCGTAACGCCCCTTATAGAGACAAGTGTGTATCTGTAGACATATATAGATGTATGTAGAGGTATTTACTTCGAAGAAGGTAGTAATTGAGAATTGCAGGTCGAGGGGGAATCGAAGAGAGGGTAAGGAAGGAGAGGAGGGGTGCAATTTGATACGAGGGAAACCAGACTGGCGGGCGTCCGTTAGTGGTAAATTATTTACCACGATGAGAGTCCGTGTGTACCTCAAGTCCTTCCGTCTATCCATCTAATATCCATCCATCCATCCATCCATCCATTTCCATCCATTTATTAGGCGCCCTACGTCGTATCCGTCCGTCCATCCGCGTCAAGGAATCTCACTTTACGACCCATACGTGCAGGTAGATCATATTATACTTACCCACATACCCACGCAACGCGTACGTCTACACGTACACGCAGCGATGAGCAAAAACGACTCAACCAACAAAAAACAATTATCCCCTTGTCTCATTCGTCTTTAATTCCGACTCTCGCATTTCTCGCGCGATAAAAATCTGTCGTATTCACGATTTTATTTTATTTTTTTTTTCGTTCGTCTTTCCTTTTCTCCCTATATACACATCGTTTGTGAATCTCGTGTCACCTGCGGTTATGAGATAGTTGAGTTATTATAACACGTGTTATGGGGGGCGTAACTAATTTTTTTTTCGTGTTTTAACTATTCATCACACACCTATGTGCATGATATGAAATATTTCATACACCGATAAATCTCTCATCGTGATTTTTTATTTACTCATTTATTATGTACATACATTTACATACATATTATGTATGTGTACAACCTGTAGATGATCGATGGGAATTTAATTCGTTGCCACGTACATTATATTTCATATAATATGGTCTCTTATACAGTAATTGTAATAGTATAATGTACAATGTAATAACAGCCGATAATCGAGGCCATTCATATTTAGTTTGGTTCAGTTTTTTGCTTTTATCTTTTCTTTTTTTTTCATGCTCGCAACACCTACTATCTCTATATCGTATTTCCCTATCTGCGGTATAATTGCGTTCCGCACCCGTATGAAAAAAAAAAAAAAAAAACGCCAACCAATTGGCAATCTTTTAGCACCTGCAATATGGCAATTTTCGAGGGTTGCGCGCTCTATAGATATAAAACCGTGTAATATACGTCACGGCTAAGGTTATGGGGTTTTTTTTTTGTGCCCGTTCAATGCGCACCTCGAAAATTTTTTATTCTTCCCCCTTCCCACGGCCATGGGCTTTTTTTTTTTATTCTGACTTTTGAAAAAAAAATTCATTCATTTGTTTCTTCCGGTACCTCATACGTACCTGGGTTATACGCACGTATAAAGTAGTGACGGTGGTAAATGTGCAGAAAACTGTGTAGAAAAAATGTATGTATATATTATGTACCTATGTATCTACATTTTTATATGTACGTTTTGTATATACGTGTATATGGTAGGTAGGCTGGCTAGCTGCTACCTACATATTTGCACGTACCAATTACCTTTTTTAAAATTACTTTTCCGAGGAGGAGATAAAGAAGATTTTCTTTCTTCCCTTACTTCGCCGTCACCCTCCTCCAGCCCACCTCCTCAACCCCACCCCCACCCTCGAAACTACCCTTGATAAGCTAAGAAAAGTGGCAGTGCGTGTATGAATGAAAAAAAAAATAAAAAAAAAATTTGAAAAAAAAGAAAAGAAAAACAGAATTGTAAGAAAGAAAAACTTGAAAATTAGGAAAAAATAAAACAAATAAAGTATACGTAGGTATACACGCAGTTACGGGGAAGTAAATTGAAATTATTTTGTCAGTCTTTTCTTCGTTAATTTGTTTATTCATTTGTTAACTTTTTTTTTCTTCTCCAATTTGTTTCTTCCTAAATTCATATACACGTTATATACACCTGTATAAAACGTATAACCAATTCGAAAATTGCGAGTTTTTTTCTTTACCGGCCAAAAAAATATATATGTACTTTACTTGTACGGTATATTTTTTGCCGTGAGAATGAAGTGCTGTGGTATTCCATATAAATTCATACCGTCTCATTTCTCTTCTGAAACCCGCGGTAAAGAGCTAAGAGAGACGCGGACTGAAGGGGTATCACTTTTTCTTTTTCCCTTTTTTTTTTCGGTTTTGGCTATTTTCTCTTTTTTTGTTTTTTTTTTTTTTTGCCGTCAAACCGCACTGCACCACGTCAGTCTGGCTCTAGAGATTTTCGAATAATAGATATACCATACACACCCTAGGTATACGTTTTATACATCGTACGAAATACTGAAACGATATACCGAAATTTTATGTACACCTATATCATCCCGTTGTATATGAGAAATTTTGAAAATCAAAACAAATTTTGACGCTCGAAATTCCGTTTTGTAATTAAGTTATCGATCTGGATTTTTTAGTTTCTTTTTTCATTCGAGTCACTCGTACGGGAAAACCCAAGGTGGATGTTTAGAGGGCCTAGGCTCCTTTTTGAAAAAAAATTTCTGTTTTTTTCCACAATCGGTCAAAAATAATTGAATAAAATTTTGAGTCCTCCGGAAAACTTTTACCACGACTTTAATTGCCGATGAGTCGTGAAAATTCGAATTATTTCATCCGATCTTTGAGATAAATAAGAAACCGGAGAGAAAAAATGTGGAAAACTGTAAAAGAAATTTTCAAGGATGCCTACGCAGGCCACTCAGGATGTACGTACAGTTAGACATCTCAAAGTTGTACGAGTTGAGTGATTAGAAAAAAAAAAAAAAAAACGAAATTAAAAAAACATCGCCAAGTCCTTTTGTGATTCTAAAAAAATTGAAAAGAAAAAGATAAAGAAAACGTTTCGAATAAAGTTTCAAAGGGCCAGTTTTTTTTTTTTTCACGCCTCTTTTCCGACGAGTTACGCGGTTATTATTTTTCCTCCTCTGTAAATCTTTCTTTACTATTTCACCTACATTATTTTCTCGATCCTCACCCAAGAATTACCAGCTACTCCTCCTCAGTTGAAATGAAATTTAATAATTCAATATGCAATTCATTGTTGAAAAATTCAAACGATCCCTAACTCGGCACACATCGAGCACATTAAGTATATATAATATTTATATATTTTTTTTTATCTCATCAAACAAATATGTACGTCTAATTATTATTGTAAGACAATTGCGGATCACATTGTCGAAGGACAAAGGGGGCAAGAAATTTTCCGAATTCCGGTGATTTATTATTATTACAATTTCCTTCAATTTTTTTTTATTTTTTCGGTAATTTCTTTCTTTCGTTTTCCAACCCCCGTTTCTGATTGTTTTTTCTTGTTTTTTTTTTTTTGGCTTTTTTTCTCTCTTATTTAGCTATCCCATTCCACGGGTACCGGTTGATCATGGTGGTACACCGCGGTACGGAACATAGCCATCCCGACGCCCGACGCCCCGACGCCCCGACGCTCGGCGTCGCTATAGTTTTACCAGCACACCCCCTACACAAACACGACTAGACACGAAACTGAAAAGCGTGACTCCGCTACCCTGTGTTGCAGTTTACTTCGTGGCGTGGTTCGCGATTATCAAAATGGTATATGAAGGCAGGTATGAACAGATAGCGCATTCTGAGACTCGAATATTATACCTGCTCACAATTATGTTACATGTATCAACATTCGTACGTGAAATTCCTAACGAGAAATGCGTAGAATCCTCGGAAACAAACGCGGTGAATGACGATCACATACGCAATTGAAAAAAAGAAAGAAGAAATTAATTAGCTACTCCAAGGCGTTCCAATTTCTTTTTCTTATCTTTCTTTTTTTTTTTTATGTACGGGTGCATCGAAATAGATAAAAATAATAATTAGTGCGACATTAATTGTTGCGCTGTCAGAATTATAGATAATTAATTATTATCCATTCGATATGATTCCGATCTGATGAATTAACGAGTCGTTTTCGATATATGATTCGATTATACGAAGATAGGTACTCAAAAATAGATGAAGGAATAAAAATCGTAGAATTTATTTCGAGATGGTCTAGCCGATCGGATTACATGAAAATTCTGATCCAATTAAACCGTGATCTTTTCTAACGTGATATTTTACGTATACCTACCCTGAATAGAAATTTTCTCCCTCTATCCCACGATGGGATTTTGTGTAAGTGATTTCGTTAGTAACCCCTAAGTTGGCGTAACGTTAACCCTAAACTACCCTTGTACTCAACCCCCTCTTTCGCCGTTGGTTGGCCCATTCGGTCCTGAAGGGTGTTCTTTTTTCTTTTCCCTTCGTTCCTTTTTCCTTTTTTTTTTTCTTCGTGTTCTCCACTTCTTTTTTTCTACACTCTCGCAAAGTTTGACAGTCGCTTTTCGTTAAACAGTTATTACGTTAGTATATTACACGGTATAAGGTAGCTAGCTAGCTTTTTTTTTAACCCTCGCGTCGCGACGCCTACCTTTGGAAAAAGAAAAAGAAAAAGACGTACGATGTATCAAACGCACATGGGAATTAACTCGTTTCCAAAACACACGCAAGATTGATAGAAAAAACGTCAATTTGCAAAATACTTTTTTTGTTTTCGTTTTTTTTTGGCGCAAATATATCAAAAATCAATTTTCCGATGGAGAAGAGCAAAAAAAAATTGAAATAAATTGAATAAATTTCTATTGATCATACAACAGAACTACAACGTACGTACTGCAGTCTATACGTGAAATTGAATGGGGAATAAAAGAATGAATTTGAAAGAAGCAAAAAAAAAAATAATTTGATCAAATCGAACCCGCACCTCCATTTTTTTTTTTTTTGATTTTTCATTCGCACTCATTGAATCGAAAGCCGAGTATACGTACAGACAGATCAATGAAATGAATGATAATTACATGTAAAGTGATGTATAATACGCCGAGAATTCTGAGTAGCACGAAAAAAAAAAAGAAAATTCATAAATAAATAGATGAAAAATGGAGCTATGATCTACCTGGACGCGGTACCTGCTGTATATGACCCTTGTTTTTACCATACGCAAAATTTTCTTTCTTTTTTTTTTTCTCGTTTTCTCGCTATCGTATCGACGTTATCTGTACCACCGCAAATTCGTTTCACTGCACATGGGATCAAGTCACTAGGGGGTTGTAAATTAGAGTTCGTTCGAGTGTAACGTGTAATACCGATTCGATGAAAAAAAAATTAAAACAAAAATAAACAAAAACGAACGAAAAAAAATAAAATTGGAAGGCAATGAAAAAAACGAGAAATAATAACGATAATAATAATAATTATCGATCGAGAGGAGGGGGAAGAAGAGGAAGGATAAATCGCGATGGCGATAACATGACCGATGGCGTTAAACAATTATAGATTTATCGAATATTCAACAATTGACTTAAAATTATTATTAATGACTTGTACAGAATATGCGAATATAGATTTCGGATTTCGGGGGTTTGTTTTTCGAGATCTATTTTACCGCACATCGTATACGTACCATATTAACAGTGAGCAAGAAATAAAAAACAAAAACTTTCCGAAAATATGTGGGTATCTTGTTTTTTTTTCCGAAATAATTGGAATGAAAAAAAGGAAAAGATATAACAAACAAATTTAATTACCGCATGGATTTTCAATCGCAAATCTGATCGTTATAAATACAACACAGACCGAAAGAATTTTCCTCGAATTTCATAATCATTTCTCATCCGTATACATATTTGAACTTCAACTAAAATTATTTTTTCAATCAATCGTAGAACGTAATACCTTATATATACAGGTATAATACATATGTAGTCGAAATCTCACGAGACTTGAAGAAAAAATGAAAAAAATGAAAAAGCAAAACCAAGAATTAAATTGCACCCCACGTTAAATTCTATATAATGAATTAAGATTGAATGAATTATTTTACTTTCGATATTTTCTAATTTTTTTTCATAATCTAGTTTTATTTTTTTCTTTATCACGGCAAATGATTTATACGGAAAATTTATATGTGCACCGTCTCGTATAGGTCGTTCCCTTTTCATTTCTCTGAGGATTATTTCTCTTATCTCATAGCTGGTATTTATAAGGAATTTTTCTCGTGCTCGGCTTGTATTCCTTTTGGTTTAGGGTATACGATATAATAAACCACGAGGTACTCAAGGATCGTATAAACATATAACATAATAACAATAACAACGCGAACGATGATAATAATAATTAGAAAAAATAAAAAGAAGAATAACGACGATAATAACAACGTCATACGCGGCTTGTTAAATGAAACGTAATACAATGAATGGTTCGTCGAATCAGAATTTTCAATCTCAGATCAATTTGTAGTTAAGAAGGTTATATATATATATATATATATACAATGTGTCGTGTACACGTGGTTATATACCTGTGTAAATATGTATACACGCATGTAAAAATACATAAGTACGGTATGGTTAACATGAAAATGGCGGCAAACGATACACGATATAATTCATCTAATCATTCGCGATCGCGTTGACGCGGGTGAAAAATTCGAGTTTCTTTTTTCTTTTTTTCTTCTTTCGTTAAATATATCTATTTATTGGATACATACATCACGTGACCCTTCATGGATCAATCTATCTGATAAAGTAAATAAAATAGAGTAAAACTAAGTGTAATAACGAGACACACGAGTTTCACTATGTATATCTGTTTTACACGGTATATACAAAATAATACAATTTTTAAGGGATGGGAAAAAACCAAAAAAAAAAATTACACGCGAATTGCAGTATAATCCGATAGGACGTAATAATATTCCTCTGACGCACCCCGCGTGATTATATATATTTTTTTTCTTTCTTTTACTCTCACTTATTTCCCTACCCTATTTGTTTCATTTTTATTTTTTTTATGCACTTCGTGTGGGTTTATAATAATGTAAGCTTACTGCAGAGGTAGCCTAGGTATTATATATAAAAAAAAAAAAAAAAAGGAAAAAAAAAACCGTTCGCGAGATTCGGACAAAATTATACCCTCTGACGACTAAATAACCGTTGCATATATACATATGTGTTTATGTGTATGTGCGTACATACAGAGATAAAGTCCTGAGGGGTTGAAAATCTAAAACAAACGCAAATTGCAGTGAAAAAATCTATATTATATGAGAAAAAGAAGAAGAGGAAGTAGGTATACAGGGTGTCCCAGAATTCGCGCCAACTAAGTACGTAGCGTTGTTCCTCGTAGAAAACTAAAATAGGGAAGTCGAGGTGAAAATGTTCTAGGTCTGACAGGTAAAAAGTTACAAGGTGCCAAAGTTCCGCTAATCGGCGTGCACCGCTGACTGAAATAACGTCGGTGTGCCACCAACACACCGCTACGCCCGGCGTATTGATGGCACACCGACGTGACGGTGCACGCCGATTGGCGGAACTTTGGCACCTTGTAACTTTTTACCTGTCAGACCTAGAACATTTTCACCTCGACTTCCCTATTTTAGTTTTTTACGAGGAACAACGCTACGTACTTAGTTGGCGCGAATTCTGGGACACCCTGTATATAAATATGTATCGCATATAATGTGAGTGTTTACCGATTCTATATTTATATAAATAAATATGTATACGTATAG
Source organism: Athalia cordata (assembly GCA_963932425.1). Classification (NCBI taxonomy): domain Eukaryota; kingdom Metazoa; phylum Arthropoda; class Insecta; order Hymenoptera; family Athaliidae; genus Athalia; species Athalia cordata. Next base: position 9,615,459 of record OZ010627.1, read on the forward strand.
ACGGGGGGTATATACGTACATACGTATTTCTTTTTTTAAACATCATGTGCACGTTTCGCGTTTCACGTTTCACAATATTTCGCGTGTCTAACTAACATGACGTGCGTTCCTAAAGAGAAACAATATTATATACCGTAGAGCGCACGGCCGTAGTACAGATATAGGTAGTCGTCTGTGCGCACCTAACCTCCAAACCAAAACTACCCCTTTATTTCTCCACCCCAATCCCCCGACCCCCGACCCCCGACACCCCCGCGATAACTATAATACCACTCTCTCGCAAATTTGTGACTCGACTTCTCGGAATTCATGTGCATTATGCTATACTTGTACCATTTAATATATAATGTGCCGTCGCGACGCCTGATGAGAAAAAAATGGAACCCTCGTACTATTCGCATATATCGAAGTGCGTCGCTCTTCGATGCGCACATTCGTGGCCGAAAACTATTGTTAGTCCGGTGGTGCAATACGGGAGGAAAAATTACGTCACGTATCGGCAGCCATATAAACTGTTATAGATCAATGGACCGGAAACGCATATTCCCTCCCCATATTATTTATGTAATACGATTTTTTCGGCTGGTAAGAAAAACGCGGTAACGAATTTCCGAAGATTGATTTGAAATTTTTGCATCATTCCTTGTACAATGAGATGAAAAATGAAGAAGAAAAAAAATATGTCACATGTTAGAGGCGCATAGAATATGTTATCACACGTGACACAATTCTTCCCCCCCCCCCCATATTTTGTTCCCGTTTCAAATATCGTCGTCGAATTTACTTGGGAACGCGTGCTCGGAATTATGGAGATTTCCGTAATTTTTTTTCTCTCTAATTCTTCGTCCCTCTTTATTTCCGGAGGTTATCGTTTTTGAGAATAGAGAACAAAAAAAAAAAAAAAAAAAAACTCGCACGTCGTGAGAAACACGAGTGCAAAGCATCAGCATCCTGGATCACAAACGTTTGCAAATATTAAAGCCGTGAGGTCGAATTACCGAACATTAAAATAAAGTATTTGAGCAGCACGCTAAGGAGCTTAGGGGTTTAACAATCCTTATAAGTGGTGCTATTTTTCATCCAACAAAGTATAAATAAGACATTTCATTACCATAAATTGTCTCTAATTTCTCATTGTAAATTATATTATATTGTCTATTTTGAAATTCAAAGGAAATAGAGAACGGGGGTGAAAGAAAAAAAAAAACAGATTATACGTTGGTATACCTATATCCGAACATCTCGTATATATCTGTATCTCTAACATCCCTTGATTCAATTCATTTTCACACATCTTTCAATAATTTTTCATTTCCTTTTTTTTTTTCATTCATTTTCTCTTGCCCCGAAGTCGACCGTACATTTAATCACGAAAACTGGACTGACCGGAATAGCTGTGGTGATAAAAATGAAAAAAGAAAAATGATCGAGAAATTTGAGAAAAAAAAAAAAAAAGAAAAAGAAAAAGCGGTACTATTATACGCTGGGTATGAATAAGGTATGCATGTTACATTTTTTAATGTATAATTTGAAGCGGGGATTTGGTTGAAACGAATGATAATTGCACCGTGATTTTCCGATACCATGGGGGGTGGTTTCGTGCCGTTCTTTGCTGTTTCTCTACCGCCTACCGTGCTGTGGGGGTTGGGGGTTTGGGTTTTGGGTTGTGTGGGTGGGTGGAGAGCGTTGTTTTTAACGCGAGAAACTGCAATGTTTTATTCATCTTTTTCACCCTCGACAAACTTGGCGAAACCTTTGGGACGGGAAAATTGGTGGTAGAGAGAATATAGGTAAGAAAGAGATGGAAGTTGAAGGAGAAAAAATCAGGGAATGGAAAGGGAGGAGGAAGGGGAGGGGGATGGTTTTCGCATTTTTAGAGTCGTTAGATTCTTATGTAGTGGAAACAAGTCGTCGGCTCTTTCTTTGTGCAACTATACGTATAAAGACCATTCTATTTTTATCCAACAGGGTACATATGTATTTTACACGTACAAAAATATTTTAATACATCCACATAATTTTCCTACGCAATATGTATTATACGAGAACAAAAGAAAATAATTGAACAATAAAAAAAAGAGAGAAACAAATCGGAAACAATTATTATTATCATCATTGCATACATGCGATGTGGATGGAAATGTGAAAATTGATTTTCATTTTTTTCATTTTATTTATATACCTATTTATTTTTTTCCCTTTTCATTCTTTCATTCCTCGATAGAGTGGCAAGTCGCACGTTACATAAATATTTATTCCACCCCCATTTTTCAACCATTCAAAAAACATGTGGGGCAGACCGGAAGCCGTACGTAACGCGTTTGTAAAGGAAACAGAGAAAAAAAAAAAAATTTTATCTCGCACTTGAATTGTCATATTGTGTAAAACTCCGGGGGGGGGGGGGGGGGGGGGGGGGGGGGTGAAAAAAAAAAAACAAATACAAGAAAATAAAATAAAACGAAATGAACCAAATTATTACGTATCTGCAGACGTGATTCTTTGGGTCCGGTGGAGATCACATAACCTTCACGTTACTGTACAACCCATGCACAGCTTTTCAAGGGCAAAACTTTTCGAAGAAATGCCAAAAATTTCCATTCAATTCATCTTTCTCACTCTTCATCGATTTTCTTCATCGATTTTTTTTTTTGATCCTCACCTTGTTGAGTTTGTTTTTCTGCCATTTTTTGTGTACTCGATTATTCATTTATTTTGTGAAAGGACAAAAGCAGTGATATGAAAATAAAAATAAATAAAAAAAACCCGAAGAAAATCGATAAAAAAAATATTCATCATCCCATTCAACTTTTTCTTCTTTCGCTGTATGAATAATCGTAGGTTTTTTCTTTTCTTACGATGTACAGATACGTATATATATGTATAGGTTTGCGTAAATGAAAAAAGAAAAAAGTGAAATATATAAATTCAGAAAGTACGCTTAGGGATCGTTGGGGGAGGGGGAAGAGGGGCAGGAATAAAGCTCCAGCTTATAATGCAATTCTCTCACAAGGGAAGTTTTCCACCTCCCACCTCCCACTTCTTTTCCTTTTTCTCTTTCTCTACCTCTCTCTCTCTCTCTCTCTCTGAAGCTGTTTGTCCGCGATATTTCTGCGAAAGTTATACATGTGAGTTTTAAGTCGTACGAATTTGATTCAGCGACTGTTGAAGAATAATTAGGTGCACATAATATATAGGAGTGCAGGTGCTTTTACAAGTACAGTTCATACTTAGCGTTTGTTCTGCTTTTATGTACAAATATATAATACACACACACACATACGCTTGGCACATTTATATATATATGTGTGTGTCAAATGAATGTACATAGAATTGAAGGCAACAAAGTTCACTTTAAGTTTGTACAGACGTATGTTGAATGTGCAAGCTTGTTGATTTTCGGAGCTTCATCACCTTAATACTTCGGGCAACGCCAAAGGGTTTCAGCTTAATTTTAGGGAAAGGAATAAGAGCGGCAAAGCATATCAACGGACTCGTATATACGAGTTTGTACATGGATATATAATATATATTCCCGCTCTAAATTCGTATGTATGTAAGACTTTTAGACGAGTCATATATTTAATACATTTGCCAAAATATATACATATGTACTTTCTATGTACCGAAGCAAATTCGGTGTAAACTCATAGACTACAAAGTTGGTAGAAAATAAATTTAAACGATCGAGTCAATTCACGCAGAAAGAGATTTGAAAAAAAAAATTAAGCTCCGTCAAATATTTATACGTATGTATATTAATATTCATTACAAACTGACTTATATCGACCAAATTAAGCTATTAATCCTACAAGGATTTTAAGATACCTGTAAAACTTTTACACGACAAATCAATCGATTGTTCCATAAACCTCCAAATTTAACACTCGTTGAACTTTTCGTGTCTTTTTCATAAGATAAAAATACATATTCAAATTATAATTGAAATTTAAATATAACCATTTCCTACAGATGTGAGATTCGTCCATTTATAGATTTAAAGTCTGGACGAAAGAAAAAAAAAAAAGAAACGAAAAGAAGAAATTAAATTAGAATGATGAAAGACTGGAAAAAAATAAAACGCGAGCATTTATGACGTACCGAATTAATGAAAAAGTCAGAATTGAATATGAATATTATTATATGAAATACATGGTGGGTGACGTGGAGATCAAAGTATCGTGAAACTGGATAGTTTTCCAGGATCAAAAAAAGAAATGAAATCCTTTTTCAATTTTTTTTTTTTTTTCTATTAATTGAATTTTTTTTTCCTCCGTTTCTCGTTTGTTATCAATGAAAATGACGTCGTGGTTAAATCTATTCAGCTTTGAACTATAACTAACCGTACTGCTTCGTTATACGCGCACGGCTATACGTTATATACTATATACTGACCTCATATCCAACTTGACCAAATGTCAAAGGGCGAAAGGGTAGTGAGGAGGGGGAATTATACCGAGCGTAATGCACTGTTGAAAGGTAAGTCGGTAAATTGCTACTTCGTTAAAGGATTCTAAATCAAATGCCTTGTATATGAAATCTGAATGCAATATCGATACGCGGTAGCTGCGGTGCATATAGGTATGTAGTTATTTACATTCATTTAAATTATTTACATAATTTTCTGTATGTACTACGATAATATCCTCATCAAGTGTACCGCTGTGTTTATTGATTGTTTTTTTTTCATTTCTTTTTTTCTATTTCGTTTCCAAGTTCTTTGGATTTTTTTCTTCACGGAATGAAAAAGAAGAAATGAAACGAACAAATTTGTCGAAAATCAAAAAAAAACTAAACGAAAAATTGGCGATACGATAAGACGTGAAGATAAAAAAGGGCAGAAAGAAGAAGTCCTTGGCTCTCCTTAGCACCCTATATTATCCCTGTATACGTCATCGATGTCTCGGAATTCTCCCATCCGTTCCGGATATCTTCGCTTATGTATACCGAATACCCTTAAACAATCTAACGATCATCCTATTTAATCCGGGTGGAAATTCCTCCGCCTCCGTGATGAGTTCACCGACCACACCAGCCAACCGAATCCTGGGAGCTTTCACCGAACTCTCTCTAAGAGGGCGCAACGAGCAGGAAGGCGATGAGGAAAAGACTTCGCTCTCTATAGAGTTGCAGGTTCGTGAAAAGCCGTTGACATTTCGAACCCGTGTAGTCTGCGGTGCTATTTCTGCCGCTGTTAGAAACGATGGCGGCTGGGGGGCAGGGAAAGGAAGAGGAGCAACCGGAAGGGACCGGAAGGACCGGACGTCGACTCAGAAACAGAAGGAACGAAATTCCCCGCGCGTTCAAACCGCGTCCGGCTCGCGCCTGGACAATTGTATATCTATATGTGTGTATACATGAGCGTGTACGTGTCCTGACCAATGTCCAGATCGGTATAGATTCGAACACTGTGCAGTTCTTGGTTCTGCTGCTCAGTATATTTCGCACTTTGAACTCCGGCCGAACAACCTCTAATAAATTAAACAACCTGACGCGTCGCGTGACGATACCAACTATCTCAGTTTCGTGCGAAAACGACGTGACGACACCAGGAAACTTCGATGCAACGCCTTACTTATATACATACAGAAATATACACCCCGTACTGTACATATGCCGCACATATACACTGAAAATTTCAAAGATTCATTTACGTGTGTATTGAATTTATATCATTTTTCATTTCAAAGAATCTCTGTTGAACAATTTTTTTCTTTTTTTTTTTTTTTTTTGAATTTATTCCCGCGCATTTTCGCATTTATATGTTCGATTCGATTTCTCTTGTAACGCGCGGAGATAGAATTGAAAGAAAAAAATAAAGCAAGGAGGTAAAAAAAGAAAAGAAAATATCTGATTTGACGGGATTATCAGTCATCATCAAATCCGACCTAAATCTGAACACCTGGCTTTGACAACGTCGACAATAATGACGAGGATAATGGCCCCCTACCTCCTCTTTTTTATCATTATCATTATCATTATTAGAGTTATTTTTTTTTTTTATTACTTTTCTTTTCTTTTTTTTTCTTTTTTATGGCACTTGTAAGGAAGACGCAGACATGCAAGAAGAGAGCTTTAGAGCTTTTGATGTCCTTGACGTTTGACAGGTGCCGGGGATAGGTTTATGAATGTGGAAGTGATTCCGCAAATGATTTGAAAAAAGGAAGAATTTCTTTTTTTCTCCTTTTTTTTTTTCTCTTCATTATCGCCGTTCATTTAATCAATCAATCAATTGATCCATCAATCGTGATCCATCAATCTTCGATCCACATATTTGGAATAGAACGAGAGATATACATAGAATACTTATTCCTTTGTGAATAATTTGTTGGAATTTTGAGAGACGACGTGTATGAAAAGCCTTCGGAATCCTCTGATGTCTGGAAAACGAATTAGCGCGATTGAAATAAGATAGAAAATAGAGAAAAAAAAGCAAAGAATAAATGCAAGCAAGAAGAGAAGAAGAAATTGAGAATTCTTTTTGCGATGAGAAATTTCTCAAACCGCTTATTATTTTATCTCGAAAACTACTCGCTGCGAATTCGAATGTATACATCTACCTATGTATCCTTGTAATTTCTGCAGTTCTACAGATCGGGGCGTCCCGACGCTCGGCGTCGTGACTCTATGCGGATATCTAAATCACACAACCACATACTATACCTTATACGGTGTAGATTGCGAGCTGAACTGTAAGTCGACGTATTTAACTTAAGGGTGAACAGCTACGTGAGTATATCTGTGCAAATAAAATGATCTAGCGCTCTTCGTATCGCATATTAATGTACGGGGTGTTCTTAAACGGTATTAAATAATAGAAGCTGGTTAGATTTCAAATCCTGTTTATTTTAAATCTACGACACCCGGTGTACACGTCGTACCTAACTTTGTAGCGCATAAAAATCTGTTGGAACGAGATTCGTGCTATATTCTCAACCTTTAACCTCCCAAGGCGTTTCTATGTCTTCCATGTAAAAATGTTAAGAGAGGAAAAAGGGAAAAAAAATTAAAAAAACGCCACGAAAAAAGAAAGATCGACAAAGAAATAGGATGAAGAATCAAGGATATGGGATGATCGGGATATTGGCCACGTGTGCAGATATACCGGTGCCAAATACACCAGTTTATACAATGTTTTATTTTTTGTTTTCTTCTTCTTCTATTTTATCGATAAAAGAAACGATGTTCGAAATAATGGCGGTAGGAAGGATCAAGTTGGAAATTTTCTTCACAGATTTTGCCAGAGAATATCCCGCACAATGCATGGGTTATGCGTGACACAAAATGGTAGGAAACTTCGTGTTCTAGATTTCAAGGTATGTCTGAACGTTGAGTACATAATGAATTTCTATATATCTATACATACGTGTAAAGAAGGAGTTGGGTACGTTCATATAGGAATATATATATGCATATACGTACGTTACGCTGAATCTTAGTTATACTCAAATTAGGAGCAAATTACTACGACTCTCTTGGGAATGACGCAGTCTTGCATATGCTATTTGGAGGTACATGTTATGTACACATACGTATATACGTATATATAAGTACATATCTACTCGTAGTTCCGTGTACAAAAACGAAGATTTCGGAACTCCAGATAGATTGCATAACTTCACACATGTACGTACGTATAACATACGACGAGTGCGATGATTGTTTAAAAAAAAATAAAAAAAAAACAAAGAAAAGATCAAAAATCTGTGACTAATTTGTTTCGCAAATTTTCAACATTTCATTCCGCACCCGCACAAGCCAATCTTCTTTCTCCTGCACGTATCATAAAGAAAAAAAGTCTTTATCGAAAGGAGGAGAAAAAAGAAGTTAAAGATTACCACAAACTCGAAACCCTTACGGCGTTTATTCATTCAGGATTATAACGACTTAGTCATGTGTATTTTATAATACGCACAAACACATGTGTTTTTTTACATGTGAATGTATTCCCATAACGCATCACATAGTTTCTATATACATTATATATACAATATATATTTTGTTACGATCGTACGTATACGCAAGTATAATATAAACTTGGCGAGTCGTTTGCACGAGTGGAAAACCGTTGGTAGAACGACCGTTAAATTAAGTCTTGAAAGGGTAGTAAGTGGCGAGTAACGCAGCTTCGCTAAACACGTTGTATACAAATTACCGCAAGCTTTTGGTACCGAGCCCAAAAGCACCACCACCACCACCACCACCACTACCACCGCCGTCGCCGTCAGCTCCTCCCCATCATATAAGGTATAGTAAGGATATTACCTACTATACAACATATACACAGTATATATATATACTTTGGTATAGGTATGTAATACAAACAATATTTAACCCTTCTCACGCGTTTCAACTTTACCTTATATATGGGAAAACACACGTGAATTTTTTCCTCATGAAAAATGAAATAGTGTACAGTTAAAGAGAAGGGGAAAAAAGTAAGTTTTACTAATTCTTTTTTTTTTTTTGCTCTTTTATGTTTCTTACTTTGTTCTTCTTTTTTTTTTTTGGTACTTCGTCCAAATTCATTTTTCATTTTATTTTAGTTTTGATTTTTCAATACCTGATGTACACGTCTATAGAAATCAACGTCGAAGAAATAAATTCCTAAAGATTTAGTACAGGATTTTCTATACATTTTACGAGTGGACTGATTGACTTTGAAAAACGGAGAAAAAACAAAATGGAGAGTAAATAAAAAAAAAAACTAGAACCAAAAAATAGCTCCTACAGATATCGTAGAAAAATATAGAATATTCATCGTAAAAAATTATTTGATTATATCAAAATACCTCCGGAATCGTAAGCTAAGGGGTATGGGGGTAGTGTGTAAAAAAAACATCGTGGAAATGAAAATGAAAATGAAAATGTGAATGTAAATGTAAATGGAAATGGAAATGGAAATGGAAGGGGTATTATTTGTACCAAGAGGAGCGCGTCGCGTGTCCTTGCGTGTGGTTTATTTCGTTTCTTCGAACGTAGTAACTCTATAGTTGTGGATAAGTTCACACGAATTTTCACCCTCATTTCCAACACTTTTAGATAGATAAGTTTTATCCCCTTCCACAAATACATACAGACTCTATATCGGACTGTACATATGTACGAATTTCATCGCGGTTGTAGTGGTGGTGGTGGTGGTGAAAGATGTAACGGAAGAACTAAACGCCCGGTGTATGAGAGTTTATAAAAGCTCTGATTGAATCCTCGACCTTATCGCTTAAACCGCGAGCGTTGTCACGGACAACCGATTGTTTTGAGTCTTCAGATTCTATAACGGGGCAAGAAATTTTCTGCACGCAGTCCAATTTTCACTGGTTATAACTATTTTTCTATTGTTTTATTTTACTAATGTATATATACATATATCTACATATTATAACTTTAGAATCTCTGCATTGTGCACAAGCTATTACGAATCACAATCGATATACGATTATGACCGTGGGAAATTTTCTTTCCACCAGTCTAAAAAAGATCGCCAAATTTTTACCTCGTTTCACGAGGGCATCAGCTGAACATAGATAATATTGAAATCCTTGGAAATTTTGATATTTGCTGGGTTTTTTTTTTTTTCAAATTTTATAAAATCTATTCAAAATTTTGTAAGAAAAAAAAAGTATATATAGGTACCGTATAAAAAATCGATTGCGAATTTTGAGGGATGAAAAAAAATTTCTTATCAATTTTGAGTGAGAACGAACTCTGTGGATAATTTTATTCGATCGCGAAGAACTCTACATTATGAATGAATGATTTTATGGAATGAAAAAGAAAATTCTGTAGGAAGAAGAAGAAGAAGAAAAAAAAATGCAATGACGAAATCATACCGATCAGAATCAAGTGTATAATTTATTTTCTCACTACAGCGTGTCTTCTAAATATAAAACATAATTGAATTATTCGAGTTCAGATTATACAATTGATACGATATTTGAAGAATTTCATGCTTTGAATAATTCATGATATCGATATCACAGAAATATATATAACACATAACCGCAATCTCATCTTGGCTATTACCATGAATAAATAGTTAGAAAAAAAAAAAAACATAAAACTTTGCTTTATAACAACGATCGTCAAAGACAGTCTAAAATTTTCTATTCAATTTTCTCACACCGCGATAATTTTCAGTTTACCTACCAGTACCTTCAGAATTTCATCAATTTACAGTTACAAATATCTTGTGATGTATAGTCCTTGCAATTATCAATTATTCCTCTATTTTTTGTTTCTGATTTTCATATTCAAATTTCATTCATCGAAAAACCGCGGAGAAAGAAAAGAAAAGAAAAAAAAAAAAGAAAGAAGTGAAAGGGTAGAAGAAAAAAAAGTCTTTCCGACCGAGGAAATGGTAGCTCTCCTTACCCTTTAACGAGAATAGAAAGGAAAAAAAAGGGAAACGAAAAAATAAGAAATTATGTTGTAAATCAATCCAGGGCAATAGATGTTTGCTAAAGGCGGACGCGTAACGTCAGCTTATGAAAATTAAAACTGTATATCACGTAAAATCTGGTTTGAGGGCGGTTAAAGGGGCATTATAACCGCTCGCAATTCGGAAGCCAAGCGAAAGGCAGTCAGCCAAGCCAACACTAACGAAAACCAACCCCCCAACCCCTTAAAGGGGGTACAGGGGTCGGTTGGATCACCACATATTTCATGACTATGCCCTGCGAGGTATGCAGACCCGGCAGCACCACGCCAACCCCTAGCGAAGCTTTCGCCTTTCGAATCTCGACTTTCAACCCCCAACTCTCCACTCCCCCGCCTCCTTCCAGCCCCTCGAACCGCCACTTGGTGCAGATATTTTCAAAGCCTACGTACGCGATGTTATTCTTATAGGTTGCAGCTATTGTATGAGGTTATTACATAATAACCCATTGTCAAGAAATTTCCCAGACATGATAACGGCGAAAGTTAAAACTCACCCCTTTCCAAATTTAATCTATACATAAAACACCCTTTTTACATTCCGATCTATAATATTCTTTGGGGACGTATTACAATGCCTTACATACAACGTTTTTATGTCTTTCAAATCGGTTACTTATTCGCGACTTTTTTTTTCACATATTGTCAAGACGATGTATGTAAAAAAAATTTTTTTTTGCTTTCGATCGATCGAATCAATGTAATTATTTTATAAAGGGTCGTAACAGAAATTTCTTTTTCCTTTCTTTTTCACAAGTATTTTTAAACTGCAACACAAAATTATTTTCTCATTCGACAAGATTTTTTGTTTTCTTTCTTTCTGTCTTTTTCTTTTTTTCTCTAAAAAAGCTCTTGTCACTTTATTTGCCCTTTGCAAGATCAACGTTTTAAATTTTAATGTGAATTGATTTCAGGGTACAGAAGTAGTCGCGGCTACTTTTCAGGTTATCGTTTCCTTGAATATTTAATACACGTATTTCTACTCGGAAATTTTATTTTTATAGTTTTCCAATTTTTATTGATCTTCTTTTTTTTCCGATCACACACTGTATACATCATTTTAATCTTTAATTTTTTTCACCCGTTTTTCCAGTTCGTATAATAGCCTGGTGTATTTTTTTCTTTTTTTCTTTTTCAAATCTAGAGATTTGAAAAGAGATTTTTCGTACACGTATCCACTAGGATAATTTCTGAGAATTTTTCGATAAAAATCGGATCTGTGGCGAAGATTGAGGAAAATTGCACGCGTGTCAGAAGCGATTGGAAAGCGGGGTGTACATGTAGAAAAAAAGAAAGAAAAATGGGGGTTTTTTTCCACAGCTGATGGGGTATGTAAGTATAGAGAACGGTGACTGACTGAATTTTATACAGTGGCGAAGGAAACGAGAAAACGAAAAAAAACGAAAAAATAGTAAATAAAATTGGCGACGTCACCAAGTGCCGCGAATGACATGCGACTCGACGTGAGGAATACGAGGTTAGGCTAGATAAATTATAGTTCAAATATACGAAGACGACAAAAACTATAAATCTACAACAAAAGAAATAGATACGCGTGTTTCCGAATATACCAATATTTCACCATAAGCGGAAGTGCGGGATTTTATTTTTCCTCTATTTATTTTTTCGTTTCTCTAAATTCTATCTATAAAATTTTGTAAAAGAAAAAAAGAGTGGAACATGGCGTGTGAAATTTTCGTGAAACTATTTTTGAAACTATTTTTTTTCCCCTGATGAAATATTTGCAAAATTCCAAAATGTATGCGTATACACATATGTATAATTTACGTGTATCGATAAATAATATATATTTTAAAATGGCGGTGGGAAAAAATCGCTTTTCTTTTTTTAATACGGGTATGTAGAACGATACGTGTGCGTATATGGTGTACACAGAAAAAAAGAATTTATCTGTAGGAGGAAAAAACATAAAAGCTTGAAACTCAACATAAAAATCTGCCGTTTCAGCTCACCCTTGCGTTTTCGTGTATAATATGCGCGGTTCCGCCGCCTCCGGAACTGTAAATATTGATGTAAATATTTTATCATCTAATTAAATATAAAACAGCACCTTACCGCGGGATCCTCTTACTCTTATCTTTAGTATTTCCCATCAAGAGAAAAAAAAAAAAAGAACCTGGAAATCCACGCAGGAGTTCGCGATGAAAAAGAAAAAAAAAAAAAGACAAGCCAACGGAAAGAGGTTGTCCAAAAAAATCGATTTGCATGAATTCCTCGATGTGACGAATAGAAAAAAATGGTTTTCTATCTTCTTCGAAATTATTCACATCGATAATCGAGTGATTGATTTTTTTTTTTTTGATTCGAAAAATGAACGAGAAATCCTGTTTCCTTTTTTTAGAACAAGTTCCGCAGAGGAGAGACAGAGAGAGAACGATAAAAAAAGAAGGGGAATTTTCTTGATCCCGAAAATAAGGTTCTTGCAGTGATCCTTAGGGAAAGCCATATAATATACCCTAAAACGTGAAGAAACAGTATAAACATCTGTTTCATTTTGATTCGAAAAAATTTCCGTGTGCAGAAGAGCGCGATCCGTTGCCCCTCCTATGTACTAAAACATCATTTTGACTGACCTCCCTCGTAGTATAAGTCACGGATTTTTCGTAGTTTAAGTGTCTCCCAATCCGCCCAGGGAACGTTAAACCAGAAAACGCGTCTCTCGATCCTCTTCAGGTATATAGGGAATGTTGTAGGTTTAGACCTCAGTCGGCGCCGCGACGCCCGTTCGCCCTGACTCCCCCCTCTCTCTCCCCCTCGATCTTTTTTTTTTTTATTTTTTTTTTTATTCTCCTCTCGCTCTCTCTTTCGACCTGCGAGCGGCGAAGCTTCGGAACTCTGGTGGTTGACGATCGTCCCCTAGGGTCGTTTGTGGATTCTGGGCAAAGTGAGGCCCGCGTCGCCGTTGCACAACGAAGTACACGGCTTGGCCTAGGGTCGTTACTTTTACGACTAAATTAAACGGGAACTGCTGCGTGTACGCTAGAAAACAACCAGCTAGCTAGTTCCCTCTGAGCTCGAGCAAGCTCTAGGTGCAAAATCCAACCTACGGTAATATTACGAACACAAACATACAAAATAGAGAGAGAGAGAGAGAGAGAGAGAGCGGCCGCCGCATATAAAGACGACCTAGTCGACGTCGCGACTAGTTGAAATTGTGTAACGTCCCAGATTGATAGTTTAATGCTGTGCAAGTACATACGTATAGTATATAAAATGTATGTATAAAACATGACCTTTTAATCCCATGGGAAACGAATCAATTTCACATTACATTATATATCCCTATGAAGAGAAAATTCAATGTGCGCTCCTTGATCCCAGCTATATTGCGGTTATATATTACATGAAAAAACGACAAGGAATTTGCAGCGATATTTCGTAATTACCATCGACTCAATTTTTTAATTTACCTCAAAGATTCGGAAACGCACGATAAAAAAAAAAGAAAAAAGCTCGAATTTATTAACAAGGGGCCAATATACTCAGGTTACTTAATTATGCGATGAGCAGTTGTTTCGAAAACCCCAAATTTAGGGGACGTTCGAGATAGTTGAAAAAAAGAATACGAAATTTAAAAAAAAAAAGGAAAACCAAACTACAACCGTAACGGTTAAGGACATGGAACTCAACTTTCACTGCAATTATGCAAAGTAAATTTTGGATTCGGGGCGGAAAAGCTTCGGTATGGTTTTAAAAATGTTGGATATTATGAGAGAAAAAAGAAAAAAGGTTGTATGTTCTAAAAATGCAAGCGATAACAAGCTGGGCATAAACAAAGTCTTTTCGGAGAAGCTTGAAAAAGACTGGAATGAAAATCGATGATCAAAAAAGTCAAGTATCTAGGGTAGAATAAGAAAAGAAGAAAACAGTTCACTCGAAACCCCAAAAAACTGTTGTATAATTCTACCCCATTAGCCCGACGAGATGAAGGAAAAAATATGCTCATCTGCATATAATTATTTGTCAAGGAACGGAAATGAAATAATGACGATATATAATGATAACCAGAATTGATGACAATTATGGAAATATTTTTCGGAAATTTTTGCTCTTCGATGTTATTGAAAAATTATTAACGGGCGCGCCTCGATCTCTGTTAAAAATTTTCAAATAAGGTAATCTCGATGCTTTTCGCGCGCTCGTTTTCACCCACGTGTGAATGTATCTATGTACAAAGGTATTTATATATACCTGTACGCATATACATGCGCGAGCGATGGAATTCTTCCCCGAGTATTCGTCCCTCCCGCCAAACAACGCGTTTAGAGAGAAAAAAAAAGGGGGAAAGAAAAAAAGGAAAGATGGAACGAAGGAACGAACGTTCGTTGGTGCCGCGCGGCAATTAACCTGAAAAATAATTCTTTCCTCTCACGCCTGGAGAGCTGCCTATTATAGTATGGAGCCAACCAACATTGGCTCAGTTTTATACGTCTGCAAGCACAACCTTTTAACTCCGTCGAGCAAGCAAGCTCCAGGTAAGCAAGTTAGCTAGCTTACTCGTTGGCGCGTACCTTAGGTTATTACAGTAGCCAGTTTTCTATGTATGTGTAAAATATATCTGTGTGTAGGTATACATGTATATACGTATAACATTACCTACCTACTTGGAGCTGAGGTAACGTGTTTAATTAACTTGAGAAAACATCTTTTAATTATAAAACTATTTCGGACACGTGCTGAATGCGCCAAGTACCCTGTAGATATTATGTACATACGTATACATATATACATGTACATACATACATCCGTGACATTCCACCTTTTCTCAGTACATATGTAAAATACATGTATTTTATGTAAATTAAACCCGCGCGCATAAAAATTATCACTCGCCTACCACCGTAGTGAAAAAATTTTTTGCAGCCCACTTCTTTAATTCGCTTTATGTATATAAGCGTATATATACCTATGTAATAACAAATAATTCATACCCAAATTAACCGCCGAAAGAAAAAAAGAAGACGGAGGAAAAAACCAAGAAAAAATTCTTAAGATTCCTCTTCTCCTCACTAATTCCTTCTTTTCAAAAACAAAAAGACAGAAAAAGCACAGCGCGCATATGCACCCGGAATCGGATCTATTAATGGAAGTGAGAAGAAAAGAAAAAGAAGAAGAAAAAAAATGATGAAAGAAAAACAGCTCGGTTGAATGATGTAAGAGAACGGGTAAAATAAACTTTCGGCTAATATATTGTAGTGACTAATAAAGAAAGTTATATTTTTAGAATAGCGCGAATCATCTTCTTGAGCCTGCAGTAGATTTAGCGTTTTCGTAACGTAATCCTCTACGCAGATGTTAAAACTTACGATATATTACAACGAAAGTACAAAGAAATTCCTCGCCGAGTACGTGTCTAAATTTATAATTAGTTTTTTAAGTTTCCTTTTTGTTCTTTTCTTCTATTTCTTTTTTTCTTGTGTCAATTTCGAAGTGGAAAGACGCCTTGAACAAGCGAAACAATTCTTGTGCTTGAAATTTCTGGGTACAGAGGTTAGAATAATTTATCTAGCGAGCGAAAGAAGAAGAAGATGAGCGAGCTGGTAACGAATGTGAAGTAAAAGAAAAATGAGAAATTGGAAAAAAATACGAACGACGATTCTACGTTCTATTAAAAAGTTGACGCGGGAAAAATAGAAGAAAAAAAAAAAAAACAAAAACTAAAATTAAATAATACACTCGCTCGGACTTTGTAGGAATTCTTTTTTTGCAATCTTCAAATTTTTTCTACAAGGTGAATATGAAATTTTAGAAATTTGCACACATATTATACGTGTGCAGAGAAAATGGGTTCGTGAGAAATAGTTTGCGAACAGTTGGTACCACGCGTGAACCATCTATTAATCCTTTTCTCATTTCATGGGAATAAATTTCACGACAAAGAGGAATGCTCGTTAGCGGCACGGGGTGGACGGCGATAAGATCACGGAACTTTTGGCTCCCCAGTCACACGTCTATACTGGAAATGTATAGTGTAGAATTTCAACCACACGCGCCAATGACTCGAGTCAGTTGAACGTCATTCAGAATTTCATCCAGAATTTGATATCATTTATTTAAAAAGAAAAAAAACATTTTTTCAATCATCGCGTCCGAGTCGAATGAGAGGAGAGAAGAACTCTTTGAGTGTCGCATTTTTTGAATAGGAAGTAGAAAGAAAAAAAAAAAACAGAACAACCATAACTGTAAAATTCACGCCGATATAAAATTGACCGTCGACCCGCCCCCGCTGCAGATCAGATTCGTTGTACGCGAAAAGGTGAATTGGAACCTATTGTCAAACGGTATAACGTGTCGTTGGACTCCTTTTTTTTTTCATTTTCTTTCCCTTCTACTTTTTCTTTTTTCCACCCCTTGTACGTCTATACGGATGGGTTAAGAGCGTCGAGATATACACGTAGTTGGGCATAGGGTAAAGTGGTGTCTCTGATGGAATTCGGCAGTAGGACTTTTGGTGATTTTAGGAAGCGAGCGAAAACGCCCGGTGACAAAAAAAAATTGCGAAAGAAATAAGAGAACGGTGAAAATTGTCCCTCTCTCATTTGACCGATCCAGAAAGTTTTTCTCCTTGTGTCGTCCTCAAACGCTAGAGAGCTCGTCTTTGTCGGAGGCTATTTTGAATTTCGACCTTCCCACGCCTTACTCGACCTACAGCTGGGAGGCTACTGAAAAACCACGACCTCCCTCCCTCCGAATAAGCTTTCGGGGAATCCCTAGCAGCAATAACTGGCGACCCCTGGATCCTTGCCGCGCGTACAGGTCACTGCGTGACCAGACACAGGATATCCTATAGATCGCATTTCCAACCTCGATCCTACCCGGAGCCCACTTTACCTCAACCTTCGATTTTCTTCTTTCTTTCTTTTTCCTTTTTTTTTTTTTTTTTTGTTCCAAGTTCGATTTCTACTCCGACGAATCGTATATAGCCAATGTACGTCGTATACCTTTAACCTGTCCCTCCTCCTCCTCTGCCCACGCCGGTCGCTTGATCCCATGAAAAAGGCAAGGATCAATGCGTTGTTTATCCCAAGAGAGATCATAAAACTGATCCAATCATGGTCCCCATCGACGCGGCAATCCCTGGCCGCGGGCCGACGACCCCCCTAGTTCCTTGCTACAATACCCTAAAACACACCACCCCTTCCCTCAACTACTCGTTGCTCCCGATCAGCGTCCCGACGTCCCGATCGTCCTTATAGCAGGTAGGTAGGTATACCTACTTCTAGAAATCGCCACCTGCACCCTCGGGAATCGAAATATGGGGGGGAAGCCGAGGGTGGGGAAAGTAGCACATGACTCGTCAATGCCTATACGTGCAAACGAGGCCATTCGCGGCTCTGCGATATATAAAGCTGTAATATAAGTATGCAAATTTTTATTTTCACGACATTTTTGTTTGTATGGGGGTTTTGTACTTTTCGAAATTTTTCCTGTTTTATTTCAACATTTTTTCATCCTTCTTTCGTCTTTTATACCATCGTAATATGTCGGGTTTTTTTTTTCTTTCTCCTACGTACACGAATATCAGGGTGTAATTTTAATTACGTTTTTTGTGTTCTTATTTTTGCAACGAGAATTTTTCATAATTTTTTTGTTCATTCTCCAGAGTCACACGTTTCAAAATACTTAGAATTTGCGGTAAGTTATACGTTCTCATTCTCTTATCACTTATACCGATAAAAGCTACACTCATCCAATTTGCAATTAAAAAAAAAAAAAAAAAAAAAAAAAAAAAAAAAAAAAAAAAACGAACTCACATTTCAAGGCGTTCGCCAGACATGAACCAAAAAAAAAACTTTTCGTCACACTTTTCAGCGTATTTTCACTCCAACCCTGTACGGTATAGTTTTATCTAACGTGAAATGAAAGACAGTTTGATGTATATGTTTTTTTTTCCCCCCTCGTTTTTTTTGGTACTTTCTGAGTGAAACTGAGAAACTCGAACAGACGAGACATTATTTGCAACTTATTTATTCGACTTTTTGCTTCGACGATTCGAGATACTGGTACCTCGACAAGAGGTTGGTCGGCGAAGGGGAAGAAATTGGGGGGGGAGGATGTTCGATTGACGTGCCATTGAAAATTGCGATCTCACGGAGTATCGGAGATTCTAAAGAAGCAGAAGGAGCAGCTGATCCTTGAAAAAGGCTTCGCCCTTATCGGTTGGTACAGCAAAAGTCTTTGGCATTATGGAGAAAAAAAAAAAAAAAAAAAAAAAAAAAAAAAAAAACGTATTAATGGTGTAAACTTGTGGAAGAATATATTTTTACGTCGTTTTTTTCTTTTCTCGCCTTGTCACCGTTGTCGTCGTCGACGACGACGTCTTTCTTTCGCCGCATACGTGCACACGCGGGTGTGCGTTGACGGCGATAAAATTTACGAAGAACTAAAATAAAAAAAATACAAAAAATTGTGAAAATGTTAGAAGTAAATGTGTATAGTATAACAGGAAACAAAGTTTCGAAACGGGTGTAAAACTGGCGCAACAATGGAATACATAGGCATAATATATAAACGTTACGTGTCACACACGTGGTTCCACCGTTACATTATCTACTTGATAAATGTCTCTTGGAGGAGTGATAACGGTCAACTTAAAATACACGTATAGATAAGTCACGATTTTCTTCATTTTTTTTTTTCTTTCATGTCCTCACTTTTTATATGTATTAAATATGGGCATTATATACTTACATATGTAAGGGTGGTTTGTGAGATTCTTTCAGTTTTAAAAAAAAAAAGAAAAACGTTCAAAAATTTTTCTCTCTCAAAAGTCAAGTTCATTTGTATTCCTGTTTTTTTTTTTTTTTTGTTGTTTTCGTGTTTAGTAAATACTCGAAAAGAAAGAAAAGGATTGAATAATTGGATCGTTCTCACATGGAAGATTGGCAGAGAAAAAAAAAAAGGAGCAAGGTTCGTAAGGGGGCAGGAACAAGGATAGCGTTTTTTTTATTCCCCGTCTCTTAACCTTTTTTTTCTCCGCCACCCCAGGGTTTAATAAAGTTTTTGGATATCTTGTTCCGCGAGCTTTTTTTTTTGCTCCTTTTTTATTCACGATTTTTAAGGGTTGTTGACGAGGATCAGGCCGTGGAATATAGGTGTACGTAGGTATATCTGGTGGGTGAAGAGGGTATAAATTAAAAAGTGCTCTAAATACCCGTCCCCCCTTCTCCCTTGCCCCTCCCTCTGAACCCCTACAGTGAACTCAATCAATTTAAATGACGAGAAGTAGATGGGGAGGGAATGGAAGGAATTAGACGCCGGATTTCGAGGGATGTTCGTATACCCATAGGCGAGAATAAGAGCTGTATACGTTACGTGCAGCAATCGTACGAAAGTTGGATCCGACTGAGATCATCAAAGGTCCGTCACTTCATTGAAAACCGAAACTAAATCGAATCCTTCGAAGTAAATCGCTCGAATGTAGGTACGTGTGTATAGGGCAAACTAAATCTCGATATACTCGGAATCTAAAATACGAATCAAATTTACACACACTGTACGTTATATGTGTAACCTGCAGGTTAGAAAATTTATGCAGAGAAATTCGTAAGAAAAATCAATTAAAAATAGAAGAAAGAAACCATATTCGCCATTTTTTTATTACAAAATCTATACGAAAACGACTTTCATTTTTTTTTTTTCTGTTTTTTATTAACACCCTCGACAAACTACCGCGGTGATGCACATTCGCAGGTATATGTAGATATAGGTATATAAGGATCATTTATATATTGTGACCCATCAAGTAAGATTTATACAGACGTTTAAATGATTGCCAAGAAGTTTATCTACGAGCTTGCAGGATAAAAGCTCCGTCTTCCTGACAGATTCGTACAATTCACATTCATATTATCCGCGTGCACCGCGGCGCAGGTTTGACTCACTATATAAAATCACCTATATACCTATAATATATTATATCATTTCAAAGAAGTTTACTGCAGTTTAATATATTATCATTATTATCATCATCGTTAATATCATTGTTACGTTAATAGGGCAAAATAATTTTTGTAAAATAGATAGCTCGCGTCGTGGATAACATATTTTTCCATCTACAAAAATAAAGAGAGAAAAAGAAACACTTGGCTTTTCTTTCCTTTTCATAAATTAATTAAAATTATCAATAAATATGGTGCCCTTGTAATTCGGAATTAGACACCTCGTGTTAGTTGACGAAAAAATATGTGCACCTCTACGATTTTATAAAAAACAAATTTCTTCTTTTTTTTTTTCAATTATTTCGCTCGCAGCTGCAATTTTTTAGGTACATAGCCGTTATATGTAGGTATATATGTATAATTAGCGGTGAGCACATGTCGTGCAGGTGAGATAATAACTGCAACCAAACTTTTTGGTTTCTTTTTTTTTTTTTGCTTCTGGACTAACATACTCGAGTGGTCAAATGAAATTCGATAGCGTCTAATGGTTTTTTTGTTCTTTATTTGGTCTTTTTTCTTTTGGTTTTTTTTTTGGATTACTTCCAGCCGATTAGGACGTATTAAGGTTGTAGAATGTTTCGGAACACCTTATGTTACTTTTTTGGTATCGCGTTGTTCTTCTTCTTCTTATTATTATTATTATTATTATAATGCGAGGTGATCGCGTCGTTAAAGTGGTCGGTCGGTTGGTTGGTTCGTTCGTTCGTTCGTTGGCTGGTTGTACGTTTTATGTGCAGGAGAAACCTTATACACCGGGCAAAAATTTCTCCGCACGAGACCCTATTAAACGAACCGTTCGTAATACATATGTACCCACATTATACTTATGTACGTATATAGTCGACGAAAGTATATAACATTCGAAAAATTGATCATTCGACCGAAAGAAATTTGTCCATATTCTTTATATTACCTTCCCCTTTTATTCATTCTGTCTTTATTCAATTTTTTACAAATTTTGGTTATACAAATAATTTCTTTACTTATGTCGATATAAAATATCTAAAAATACGATAGAAAAGTATTGTGGTGTTAGTGAAAAACCAAACGTGTGAAATTCTATCAATCGGATTTTTGTTGTAACGTTGGTAAAAGTCCAAATCGTACGCTGCAGTTGAATCGAATTATCGTCTTTGTCATGAGGACCGGAAATTGAAAGGAAACAAAAATTTGAAATTCGCTGTCCATTCGATTTTGAGCGAGGAAAGAATAATTGTCGAAATTTTCTAGCTATCGTTACACGATGAAATAATTGATTCGATTGAACGCGCGTGACGTCGAATCAAAACTTTTTACACCTGAATTTACCGTCCTCACCGGTACGAATCGTCGTGACATTGATTGCCGAAATTATACCTAGATCTATAGGTACGGTGAAGTATAATGGTATATAGGAATATTTAATGTAATTGGTAAAATTATCGGATAATTATTGAGTTGTGGATGGAAAAAAAAATATATTTTTCGTACAAGTTATTATATTCACAGTGGTATTCCTCGGGCTTGAAATATTGTATATTCGTATATGTATAGCTAATCCCACGTAACTCGTAGTGGTGGCAAAGCAGTGATATCGATTCCCAGGTGGTTAAATAGGAAGGAAGAAAAGTAGAGAAAAGGAAAGGAAAGGAAAGGAAGGGAAAGCAGGTAGTCGTCAGGGAAGCGAAGGCAGGTGGGTATAAGTTGGTTGGTTGGTTGGCTGACTGTGGAATTGGTGGCACGCGATCAAAACCAGAGTATGGGCAAATGCGACCTATGAAACTACCTTCCACCTTCCACCTTCCACCTCCTACCTTCCGCCTATGAGAATGTACCTTAAATTCACACGACTGATGTTCTCGACGCTTATTTCCAGAATTCCATGTGGTTTTCGACGTTCTGGAATTCTTATGTCATTCTAATAACTTACCATAAGGTATAACCTTAAATACGTTGTACGTATATACGTATACATTTTACTCCAAGAAACGTATCACCTCTACGGGGGTATCGAAACCAATATATCTTCGTACCTTCTCGTCGTCGCGATCTTAACCC
This sequence comes from Athalia cordata, assembly GCA_963932425.1. Lineage (NCBI taxonomy): Eukaryota > Metazoa > Arthropoda > Insecta > Hymenoptera > Athaliidae > Athalia > Athalia cordata. The sequence continues at coordinate 9,637,889 of OZ010627.1, forward strand.
GTCTCTTTAGAGATTCACTTCCGCTCCGATTCCCTCGACCGCACTCTTGCCCGCTTCTCAGGGGCTCCAACACGAAAATCACAAGGATCGAGTCGTAAAGTACAAAAAACAAAGTTCTTTTATTTGAAATATTTCCAACAAACTTATTCTGTCTTCATACACATCGCGTTAACTTATTAAATTTTAATCGTCGAATCGTTTTGTATTTATTGAAAATAATTTTGAAAAAAAAAAAAAAAATGGAAGACTCGAGAAAAATTATCCGGTACATCGAAATTTTTGCTCGACAATTGTTATTTTTCACTTCATCTTTTGTTCTTCCTTACATAGACATAGTTCTCTTCAATTATTATTATAATATCTTTTTTTTCTCGTTCACGTCGATCGTGCGATTATTATCTTAATTTCTTCGATCAACTCAGCGCGTTGCATTGAAAATTACGTATGAAAAGAGAACAAGGTCTTAAAAGTCGAGTGAAGATTTAAGTTTAAGTAACTTTACAGGATTCGAATAGCAGGTAGCTGGATGTAGTTATAGATATTTAGCTAGTCGTCTGCAGAAGAAGCTTCTTCCGTATGTATACCAAACCCAGACTGATGAAAGTTTAAATTAGACAAAGCAACCTTACGATAGAACGACGACAACGACGGAAGGACGGACGTCGCGCGTCCTGTAATTATACCGTAGCGATCGAATCGGCTGCTCGGGGGGGTGGGAAAGCGAGCGATTATATTCTTAGCTTTTGTTTTACGCAAAAGATTCGTCACCCTGTACTAATACCACCCTTAGGTGTATTATACGCTCGCATATACTATACGTGGCAGTCATGAGGATCGTCAACGGCGACTGCAAGCTTTATAGGTATGTATTTTCCCTCAGATTCGATTCAATCAAACGACGATGACGACGACGACGACTACGGGGCTCGGCACACCCTAATCCTTCTTATTGGATCTTGAACGCGTTTGTAAGCGAATCTCACTACAGAATTTAATCAATTTCGATCCTGATACCGACATATATGCTCCGACGAAAATCATGTACGGGTACGTACCACGTATTTCGCACGAATTTATATACATCGCAGAAAACCCCGAATTCAAATTATACAAATCTCCAACAATATAATCGTTTCCATCGTCTTTTTCTTTTTTTTTTTTTCAAAGCGCGATTTGTATTGAAGAAAAAAAAAAGGAAGAAAGAGGCTTCTCTTTCATTATCTGCAACGATTATCCGGAGTGCTCGCAACATCATCTCTCGAAGTACATATAATCTCTTCGCAGTTGGAATTAGAATTTTTCGTGCGAAATTTTGTCGATTTTTTTTTTCTTCACAGTCTATCGCGATCATAAGTTTTCCAAAAACTTTTTCTTCGGAACTGCTAATTCTCGTCATATTTTCGCTGAAAGGATGAGAAAAAAACAAAAAAAAAAAAACACAAAAAAATAGGATACTGCAAAATATCAACAATTGAGCTTTTATGTACGCAACTAACACGCAATTCATTGATTCACCCATAAGATTCTTGATGTTTTTCCCAAACACTACCCATACAGGCGCGTATAGAACCACATAAAAAAAATATTATGAATTGTGTTTTGTCCTCTTCGCTATTGTTGGTTGAAGCTTTCGGTTCTTTATTTAGTTTTTCCTCTCATTTCCCAGATCTCGCTCTTTAGTCGCCTTCGTATAAGAATCGAAGAATTGAAGAAGAAAGGAAATTTTCTTACATCGATTTCTTCTTCCTTTTTTTTCTTCTTCTTTTTCTTTTTTTCTTGTCCTGTTTCTTGCACCACTACGTACCTCATTTTCCATCGGGGGTAGGTACTTGCGGTGTACAAATCTATAACCTCTATATACGTATATTGTATATAATATGTATAGGTATTTTTCTCTCTCATTCATTTTTATTTATTTATTTTATTTGTCGAATTGAATATTTTCTTCTTTTTTTTTATCTCGTTTGTTTGTTTTTTCGTTATTTTATTTTTCCTAAACCCATATGTACCTCGAATACGTATGGTGCGTGTTTTCGATTTTTCCCGGAAACGCGATCCGCATAAACGGCCGCCTGTATAACTCCCATTGCGGACCCCCATTACCTCGCGTGATTTAGATATAGCACGAATATCGCGTACGTTCATCCCTTTTTTTTTTTTCTTTATTCACTTTCATTATCATCGTCGTTATTGTTTTGCGATTTTTTCTTTGCTTTTCATTCTTGTTCATTTTTTTTTTTTTTGGTTCTTCGAATGTCTTTTTTACTTTTTCTCATAGATTATCCGCTTACGGCGACGGCGTTGAAGTTAAATTGAATCACCACGTATAATCGCAAGCCTTAATTATATGCCCACCCTACAAAGAATTTTGTCTTTTCCTCCTTTTCTCCTGCATATTTTTTTATTCTTATTTTTCAGTCTTTATTGACTCGAATGCTTCCAAAAAATATAGAGAAATGTATTTTTGATTCGTTCCTGTCCAAGAAAAAAAAAAGAAAAAAAAAGGAAAAGAAAAATTTTGGATATTTTGCAGTCGATCGTGAGTATTGAATATTTTACTTTCTTTTTTTTTCATCTCGTGCAATGGGCAGTAGATTAAAAAAATTCCTGGTGGTTAAAATATTCATTAACAAGAGAATTCTAATTATCGAAGAATTTTATCACGAGGTGTTAGAAGATTATATACACATACCTGTACACCTGTGGATCATTTTGTACAATAATTTTGACGTTATCATATATGTATGTGATCGGAATGCAGTTGAGTGAGAAAAAAGTTGTGTCAATTACCCATTGAGATTTACATAAATGCAGATTATATGTAGAAATTTAAATTTGACATCAGCGGTTACGATAATCTGATGCTTTTTCGAATAATCAATCCAGTGATTAATTTGAATCTGAAGTATAATCGAAAATGTGATTACCTTATACATTCGCCCTCCCCATATTCACTTTTCCCTTTTTCACCCCCTATTCAGGTATATAGGAATACATACGTTATATACACACTGCGTCGTATACACGGAAGTTTGCACTGTTATATCAGACCTAATGCCTTATAGATCGACAGATTGATAGATCGGTTAATAGAGACGGTAACTATAGATGGAAAAAAAAAAAACAGAAAAAGAGCAAGGAAAAGAAGTTAATTTGATTACGCGTGCTTTAACGCGCCGGCGTTTCTTCCCTCACAATTTACATCTACAAACCTAACCCCTAACGTGTCTAACGCGGTGGTTAGTCAAAATGAAGTGGTATCGATACGGAAATCAAAAAAAAAAAAAATCAAATCTCTTCATCGATCCGTTAAGGGAGTTGGGAATAATTTATAACAAAATTTATTTCCGATCGACTTTCGAACATAACCTCTCCTCTATAAATATGATCTATATATTTTGCTAAAGTTCATCATTTCATAATTCATTATAGTAATATAGGTATAGATAAATTTTTATCTACGCGACATATATTTAAGAGCGGATAAAAAAAATGTAACGATCAAATCGTCGGTATAATTTTGTCTTTTTTCTGTTTCCTTTTTTTTATACATCATCATTTTATCATTCATTCTTTTTTGCTCTTTCCTTCTTTCCTTCCCGCTCTGTTGGTTCTTTTTTTTCTATTCTGTTTGTCGATAACTTGTGGTGTAATTAAGCATTTTTATTTGTAAATAATATATATTTATACGTTGGGAGCGAGGGGATTTGATTAATCGTTTTTTACACTTGTTATAAAACCGCGAAAGTGTGATGAAAATAAATGAGCTGTTTGAAAGAAGTGAAAAAAAAAAAAAAACAGAGTAAAAAAGCACATCAACACGTGATAATAATTCATCTGATTATTTAATTCGCGATATGAGAGAAAGGAAAAAAAAGGGAAGTATCTGAATACGGGTTACATAAGTTTTTTTTAATCTTTTTATCTAAAATTTTTATCACACGCGTCGCGATGATTCGTCGATTAACGCGCGAGTACTACGAATTACACGTGCTTTACACTCGATAAAAAAACCAAAGAAAATTTTGTCTGAAATTTTATAGGTGAAGAAAAATTAGTTTCGTCAAAATCTTTTGAAACGATCAAGGAGGTTGTACATAATTAACACTTTTTTCTCTATCAATCCGTCATCATTTCATCAAATCACTGTTACGTATAGTACTGCAATCTGATAACGACAATCTTCTTTCACACTCATTTTTCTTTTCTTTTTTTTTCCTTCTCTTTGTTCCTTCGGGGGGCTCGTTTGTTTCGTTGTTATTGTTTGTCTGCTTTTTTACGGAGGATGAATGCAAGCTCGTATATATATACGTGTATACTTATATACACCGAATGAATTTTTCCCTCGCCTAAAGAAAGCACCGATAAAATCTGACATAAGTGACGTTTGCGCGCGTGAGTTCGCAATCACTGTAACGACGTTGACAACCCTTCTTTTATTTTTACTTTATTTTACTTTCTACTTCATATATGCAACTCCGACAATCCTCCTCATCCCCCTTCTCCTCCTTATTTTCATTCTCATTTTTATCGTTTCGACAAAATTTAGGTTATCACTCACTCACTTGCGCACACGATATGACGTGGAAAAAAAAAAAAGTTTCTCATATAATACAAAAATATTCTCCGAACGAATACAGGAATTGAGAAAATGAAAGTACGAAAAAAAAAGCTTCCAGGTTTGAACTGCAAAATACTTGCGCTTTTTCTAATTCGTAAAGTTTTTTCAAACTTTGGTAAAAAAATATTAAATTGAAAAACTGAATAATTTCTCTTTCTCTTCGTTTTTTTTTTTTTTTTTTTTTTAACTCTTTCGAATAATTCACTTACCGATGTGTTCCGGTCGTGTGGTCGGTAGAAAAAAAGTGGCGATTCCCAGTAGGAGGACGAAAGCCCCAAGCCGGCACAAGTTCACGCTTTCACGTCCCATATAGAAGCCGCGTATATGTTTCGAAAGGGGCGCGTGCCGCGTCGCGACTGACTCGGTGGAACGCCGGCTTTCAAGTTTATCCTCAACGAACCAACGAATACCAACCCCGGAAAAGCAACCCCTACTCCCCACCCCCCCTCCCCCCACCCTCGATTTTACCCTTACCAGTTCTAACGGGGGTGGCGCGCGCGCGCCACCCAAGATTCCCCACTCTACGGCACGTATCAACCCCCCTTTACCCGCGCTAACCATTTGTTCGCTCACAAACCGACGACATACTCGTGTAAACACTGGGTATATATATATATATATATATATATATTGTATTATGGGGTGGTTTTTTTTTTCCATCTTTTTTTTTTCACTTCTCTGTAATGAGGCTGATCCGAATTATCGACGTTCCCACGGAATTAAGTCTCCTCTTTGGAAGATGAAGAGAAAAAAATGGAGAGTGAAGATCTTGCAAAATTTTTTCAACCAGTTCCGAGTGCTAGTCTTGAGAGAGTCAAAAATTTTTTATATTTCCGACGCAAAATCTATAATTATTTCCGAATATCGATGTAGCTCGAAAAAAAAAACTTAAGAACTCAACAGATCTAATTGTTATTGGGAAATTTTAGACACTTGCAGGGAAAATTTTTCGAGACTTCCAACTGTGCAGTTTTTCGAAAAATACAGCTCCGCGTGTACAATAATTAGATGACGTAGGAATGAAAGAATTTAAAATTTCACAAGGGCCGCTAGAGTCGGAAAATTTATTCAGTATTCCTTGAGACGATTCAGAGAGAATTTCAAGCCGAGAAAGCATGGAAATTATTCAACGAGATCCAATCGTGGACCACCAGAGTGTCAAATTTATCATATATCGAGTTCCGCCACCGTGTCAAACGTCTCATTTCCCACACCCACACAGTTTCGTCACAACAGGTTATGAGGTCTTAAGGGCCTTTTTTATTTTTTCGTTTCTTTTTTTTTTTTTCATACCATGAAACTGAAACTCTTGCCTCTCATTATATCTGCGCTGCTGCACCTGCAGCTCCACAAAGTATAAACGTAGCAAAGTAGTATACATAAAAAAAACAAATTTCTATATACCTTACACGAGCTAGTTAACACATAGGTATTATACGCGTACCGCAGAAGGTGTTCCAAACTTTTAACATCGTGGTCCAGCTGTCCACACAATATTTTTTTTATTCCCCTTTTTTTCCATTACCTTCTTATTTTTCATATACTTCCCCAAAAGATGTCGAGTATATAATGTATAATCGATCAAGTGTTTATCGATATGCCGATCGATCGATGTATAATTTTATAGATTTTTTTCAAAAGAAAAAACGATAGCTTTTTTATTTTTTTCCGTTTCTGTCTTTTTGTTTTTTGCACCGTTTGTAGTAATATACTATAAAGTATATTACCGTACCAGCAGCATTACATTTATGTCCACGTATTTATACGCAAGACTTCCGCAGGCACTTAATAAACCGGTGTTCCCTTAATTTGCCGTTAACGAGGGGAACACCGGTGCCACCCCCTAACTTCATCCCCTTCCCCCCTCCCCCTCCCCCTCCACCCCTTACCTTTAACCATACCACCGCCGAATTCCCTCTAATTATAAAGTCGTCGCGTCATTGCCCGCCCCACCGCAGCTTTTAAGCGAACCCAAACACAACCGCAAACGCGAGAACCAGTTTCAAACCCCCTTCTCTCTCTTTCTGTCTCTCTCCTTTCTATATCACCCAAACCCCGAGCCCCCAACCACCCCCGATACTTTACTCTCGCGCGATGGGTATACGTATATGTATATAGGTATGTATAATGCCCTAAGTTCTAGAACGCACGCGAACTCCCTTAAAACAAGTTAAATAGAAGCTCGGCATGTACATATGTACATTAGGGTGCTCTGAAAAAAACATTTTTTGGTTTTGCTTTTTTTTTTGGTTTGAAGTCTTATCATCTCAAACGTTTCTATAGTAGGTTTGAAGAAGAAAAAAATCCTTCCACAAGGAGAGCTCCATATTTTGATTCTACGTGACGCTATCAACGGTTTTCCGTTTTCCCATATGAATAACACGTGGAAGAATTTTTTTTTTCACAAATTCGATAGACATATTTTTTGTAGGGAATTAAATTCTCTACGCAAAAGCTCGGATATGATTTTTTCGTAAACCTAACAAGTGAAAAGTTATCAGACTTTGAATTTTTTTTTTCTTCCAATTCGTTTGGTTCTGATATGATTTTTGCGAAATTTTGAAATGTTTTTTTTTTTGGATCTGGTCGAGGAATCTCGTCCTGAAAATTTTGGTTTTTGGAACACTCCGTGAATTGTAATACAGTTTTCTGTTTCTGACTCATTTTACAACCTACTTTACCTCTCATTTTCAACCCTTCTAGCTACTGCGTAAAATTTGTATGTGTATGTATCTACATATCTGTGTACATTATATACATAAATGCGTGTATTCAAAGCACGTCTTTCATTAGAGATAAGATAAATACTGCACGCGTCCTGCTGACTCGCGAGTTGTGTTTCTAACGCTTTATCGTTAAATAGATATTGCAGCACGCGTGCATAATCAAACGACTTCGAATTAACAGTTTTGAATTCTTCAGGAGTTTTTAGTTTTTGCTTATTCTCATGAACAGATTTTCAATTTTTCGCTTCGAAAATCTTCCCTAGAGATTCCACTATTTCCGAAGATAAAGAGACTCGTATCGAAAAATCGATTTTTGGCTAACAAAACTCAATTCGTATAATTTTTAAATTAATGGTTGTTTTTTCTTTTTATAATTTTTGAACGTATAGGTACGAAGTCAAATGAAAATCTAAGGAAATTCTGCGTAATTTGGAGAATTTTCAATACATAACTCCGTACACGGGGGAAAAAGAAAAAGAAGAAGGAAAAATGGTTGAGACACTGATTTTTTTTTTTTCTTTTATTATTCCATAAGGTCTGTATTTGCAGGAAGAGCGACGATTGGCGAGGGGCCGAGAGAATGGCTGTTCTTTTACTACCCTCGCTTATTCTTACTTATGGGGGAATCAGACATCGTCGTCGTATCGTTTTACCTCCTTGAAAGGTATAGCGATGAGGGACCATTTGTTTGGCTTGACACTACCGCCGTCTACACCATATCATAATAATATAACCCATCCGGAAGGATCCGATCTGATCATGCACCCCTCTGTAAAACTGTTCCCCATAATCCGTGAAAATTCACAGGATCATTTGTCGAGGGCTAATAGAACCAGAGGGATCTGAAAGTTCACCTTCACTTTTTTTTTTTCTCGGTGATCCGTTGCCCTGTTATCAAAATCATCATTGCTCTTCTAGCAGCCATGAATTTTCTTCAAATTCCTTTAACACGTCTGCCAGAAGGACGTATTCCACAAAAAATCAGGACAGTAGTCCTCGCTTAGATTGTCCGTGATTTTTTTCATTCCCCATAGATTTCTATTCGGGAAATAATTTTTCTTCTTCATTTTCGCATCTTTTTTTATTTCGCTCCAAAAATCAATCAATGAATTCCATGGATCCTTTTTTGCTTCCAGAAATTGACGTTATTCTTCGAGGTGCGGAGATTACGGAGTCGCATCCCAAAGGCATAAAGGTTGAACTGTTGAAATTTGAAGTTAAAACTACCCGTATTATACGACCAGTTACCGGAAAACAGAATCGTTGACCGCCGCACGACCATAAAACTTTATATAGGTACGTACGTACATATAAATTTGCTTTCGGAACGTGACGCAGGGGGGAAAAAGGGGTCGAATAAAACAATCAAGATATAATTTTTAGATAAAACTAGCCCAGTTAGTACGTATGTAAACGTATAGGGCATTCCTCGTCAACTGAGCTACACTTTATTCCATCGATCTGAAGAATTTTTCTTTTTTCTTTTTTTTTTTCAATAATTTCGTGGGTATTCGCCATCAATGATTTCGGATTTTTGAGAACGTGCTATTTTTATTTTTCGGTTTTTTGCACGAACAAGTCCGAACTAACGGTCCTTCCGTAGGAACCTGTTCGTATTTTTTAAGGGTGAGTAAATGAAAGGAAAGGAAAGGGGGGGATAGGGGAGGTTAAAAATCGTCGCGCATACATTAGACACTTTGACTTGCTAAGTAGGTTAATTTGAATGTTTAAATTCCGTAGCGGAGCAACTCAATTTGTGAGGACTGTGTCTGACTAATTCCAGCGAGAGAAAGAGAAAGAAAGGAAGAGAAAAAAAAGGAGTGAGAGTTTTTCTCCTTTGCGGGACATTTTCCCCTCCTTCTAGCTATCGTCACTTGCTTCTGAATTTCGGAGTCCAACCCGCAAGAATAATTATACCACGGCGGAAACTCCTCAGTTTTGACCTACCCCCCCGTGTACATATATACCGAATATCTATATACATACATATATGTATACCGCAAAATTGGCCTGTTATTTCGCGGTTTATGATAGCCCCAGGTTTCGCGCCCTGGCTGCTTAATAACCTCCTTTACCTCGCTCTTTAGTCTGATTAACGCAACACGTTTTCCTACCCACCCCTTTTTTCGCGTCCCACCCCCGTGCCGACCTATAATAATTGACCCTCGCTCTGCAGCAGGTGTCGCTTATTAAATACCACTAACTATAAATTTTCTTCGACAAAATACCTTGAGATGGGAAAACGGTGCGCGCGCGTGACTCGAATAAAAAAAATTACATTTTTCGAAAGAACAAAAAAAAAAAAAACCACGGTAGGAAAAAAAAATTGTCGTAAAAATGAGCAAGAATCCTTTTCCTTTTTCCGATATTCATTCCCTCTTTTTTTCATCTTTATTTTTTCCTTCTACAGGATTTTCTTTTCCGATCATTACAGGTACAACATAATTTTTTTCCAGCAAAAGAAAAGAATACTTTTAATTCTCTTTCTTTCGGGTCGTATAGTTTTACCGAATTTTTTTTACATTTCGGGCAAAAAAAGAAGACGAATAATAAAATAATCGAGTGACGATTCTTTGATTTATTTCTTTTTCTATATTCTTGTATTTTCTGTATTTTATCTTTTCTCCACCTCCACGCATTTTCTAGCGATTTTCACGATCGTTTTTCAGACGAGATTTTACCCGGATTTTCGTGGATTCACCCGAGGATATTCATTCGACGACGTGTATTGGCATACATACGTATATAATATCGCATGTATATAACAGGTGTCTATGTGTATAGTATTTTTGTATGTACGATAAAACGTTGTATATAATTTATATATAGGAAGTCGATTCTCTGAGCCATTTTTTCTCAGCTCCTAGAACACCTCAATTCACGTCACTCACTCTCAATCGGGCGTAATTTATTTTATATCTCGTAAGAATAGTGAAAGAAAAAACACAATCTCCTATTTTCATATCATCATTATTATTATTATATCACCGTCAATGTTTTGTTTTTTTCTGCAAATACAAATGATTTTTTATTGAAATTCATGCGTTTAGAATATGTATAACTTTTATCCTGCGATCGTAATATGATTAGCTTCAAGAAGCGGAATTCTAAAGCTTTTTGCACGGTCCATCGCGAAGTTTGTAATAATCTGAAGATAGAAAAAAAAAAAAAAGAAAGAAAGAAAGTGATTAATAAAAAAGCGAAAGAAAATCAGTCGATAATTACGATGTACTTACTGGTTCTGTAGACAGTAGTGATGTAACGTTTGATTTTTCCTTCGATTATTTCGGTAACGTTGAAACGTGAGCAACGATTTTGACAGAGCATGTGACAAACGCTTGGAAAAGTTTTGTCCGGAAGATCACGTCCTCTTGCACAAATTACGAGACGCTCGTCAGTTTTGTTCTGTTCTTTGTTGGCCAACGATATTACTTGGGGTGGATTTCCTGACGATAATTCATTTAATATTTCGCCATTCGTTTTCTCGCAATGATCGCAGTTACAGGCCGGATCTAATTCTTCGTCGATATTTCCAAACGTTGAACCGATGAGGCAAACTGTGGAAAAATCATTGTCGTTACTCGTGCGTTTTTTCGTTTCGAAATTTGAAGAATATGTGTTGGAAAAAAACTAGAAATGAAAAATTGAAAAACATCGAGCTTCCGAAAATTCTTTTTTTTTTTTCTCTTTCATTTATGATGTAAAATTATCGAAGGTATATGGTTATACTTACTCGAAATCAAAACCACGAAAATTATTATCTTCATTATGTACAGCTAAAAACTGTTTAACAAAACGGAAACAAAATGGAGAACTTAAAAATCTCACAGTGGAAGTTTAGCGAACGTTGCAGTGGTCTAAATTCGACTAACTAAATCTGCTGAGCTAATTACTTTAAACTTCCACATCTATAACGCATTATTATCATATACGTATGACATATTTATATATATTTTTGTCTCCTCCCGTCTCGTGGCGTCGCTGAGATCAGACTCGCGATCTATCTAACGACAGTGCTGTACAAACATCTACTCTTTTTTATTTATTCATTTTTTTTTTCTTTTTCTTTTATCAAAAATTATAGGTTATTTTATCTCCATTATAACACAAAAATTACTCGGGACTAAAAAATTAAATATATCTCTTAGAAATTTTCTCGGAGAAATTTCCCCTGATCAATCTTCTGGGTATTATATTCACTATATGAAATTTCATTTTTCCCTGATCAAATTTTTTACTCACCGGCTTTCGACTCTTTTTTTATTTAGTTTTTTCTCGTCAAGCTATAGGATAAAAATATCCAGCAAAATACGTTAGAAATTTATCATTGGATAAAAAATTAATTACTAATCACTTATGATTCTCATTCCGTTTTTGATTTTTTTTTTTGTCAAAAACTTTTCTCACTCACGTGTCATGTGGCGGTACGCGATGAAAGTTAGAAATCGGAGACGGAAATTTTAGCGGTTTGATATCAAAAGCGTATATTGATAATTTTTGCATGCCCGGCACTGTTAACTGTAACGCCCTATCAGCATAATGTACGACTTTTAATAACAGTGACACAGTGACCTTTGATCGTGTCTTACGCCTTTAAATAAATATCTATATATATATAGCAATAAAAATGAAAACAAAAAATTAACAAAACGAAAAAAAAAATCAAAAGCAAATTACGTCACGCAACTCCATCCGCACTTGGAAATTTATTTTCGGTTATAATACCCATTTTGTTTTTTTTTTTTTTTTTTACTGCGATATATAATTTTGCTTGGCAAAAAATCACTGTAAGCGGGTATAAAAGATTATTTCATCGTTTTCTTCTTGCGTAACTTTTTCCCCTTCTCATTTTTTTCCCTCCGTGCAAAATGTTGAGTAAATTTCTTGGTTTCTTTATATATATTTTTGTTGAATTTTCTTTTATCTTACAATGGAAGTGAGATTGTCATTTTCGAGGTTTAAATCTTAAGAAGTTATACAGAGCGTAGTAAGAGGTGTTGAAAAGTATCCATATAAGAGCACATCGATATGAATACGCAAACAGGCATTAAAATATAACGACAAGTTTCCCCCGTCAGATACGAGACGACGCAATGCTCAGAATTTTCTTGTAATACCGGGGCGAGAGAAGGAGCTGTTTAAAATTGAGTGGCACATCTAAAAAGGTAGAATAAGCGAACTGCGAGTCAAGGAGAAGAAGAAGCAGAAGAAGACGAAGAAGGAGAAGAGAAAAGCGAAGGGTAAATTCCAGGACGGTTCCAAGAAAGACATCCCTGTTCCTAACCTGGAATTCACTAACTTTTGATTCCGTTCGTAACTTACAGACTGTCGTTGTTGCTCCCATTTCAAAGTACTCTGAATAATGAACAATCCGAATTTTGCCATCAGTGTTATGTTTATAAGGATATACACGCGCAACGGGTTTACCAAACTAAAACGAAGAGCAAAACTCACTTGTGAGAATTCAAAATACATTATGCGCCACCTCCCGCCCACTCCTACTACAACAATTCCTGCCCTTGGATCCCACCGTGGGGCCCACCCATCATATCAAACCTGTACTTTGTGGTACCCTAACGAATTGAAAGATGCCAAGCGCGTCGCCACTCACAGTCATTAAATAGGTAGTTGTACTTCTACGTAAATTCGTACATCTCCACAATATTTCCAACCCTATTTACACGACTCTCGTTACATGGTAATACATATGTACAAAAAGTTATACATATCATCCCTACCTAACTGACAATGTGAAATCAGAAATTTTGTACAATATCACATTCCTCGAAATCGTAATTATATAAGGGGGTGCGAAGAGAACTTTTCACTCAATCAAAAATCAGATTCTATGAGAATCTGAAAGAATTTCAATCGCCTAATTAAGATATCAGATTATTTTCATCCGCTAGGAATCTAATTTGAATTCTTTCCTTTCTTTCTTCGATTTTTTTTTAATTTTTTTTTTTTTGATCGGAAGATCGGAAACTTTTCGATAATCTAAATCTGCAGAGAGACGAGAGAATGGGGAAATGGATTTAATCACTGGGAATCTTCACTCCAATCCTGAATCAAGTTTACCGAGGTAGAGTTTGATATTTTAATATCGCATCGACTACAAACACCTTGAAACTCATATGTAACTCGAAGTTAGCTGTATATGTGAAGGATACGTAATATGCATGCGCATATATTTACAACGTATTTAAGCCATTGTTCGCGATTACGGTTGCTGCCGCTGCTGCTGCTGCTGTTGCCGAATAGTTTCTATCAGGAAACTTCATAGTTCCTCGAAGTAAATTAATTTGGTAACTAACCAAACGATCGAGTATGAAGTAAACGAGCTATTGACGGTACCGTTTACACGCTAAATTATATTCCGATATGTGTAGTACCGACCGTTTAGATTTTCTAGTCTTCCGGAAAACCCAATTGCCCAATTACTTTTCAAAATTGATTCACAGGAGAGCGAAAAAATCGTTTTTTAAAAAGATCTGCAAAGTATTTCGAAAACATAAAAAAAAAAAAAAAATCATTACAGGGGTGGAGAAAGGAATGAAGAATCAAAAGATTAGAAAAATAGGGAATGAATAGCGTTGGCGTTTGAACTCAACGCCTATACAGCCGTCGGAGCGTTAATAGTTGTAATTTGAGATCGAAGATAGTTAATAATAAATGAAGTAGATTCGCACCTCCGAGTTCTTCGGGTAGATAGAGGTAACTAACAATAACCGCAAACAATAGGTTGGTGTATTAAAATGCAAATCGGTTCATAAGTCACAACATTATCATCATCAAGTTATATATACCGTTGAAACTGAGAAGACTATGGGGGGGTTTTGGTCCGTGCCATTGTCATACCGATTTAAGCAGCCAACGTCGGCGTCGGTCTTCGCCAACCCGTCTATAACTGCTCCCAGTGAATTAACGGCTCAACGCTTTCTATGTGGAGAGATTAAGTGCTTGAATTAGACGTTATTAAAGGATTTATATTCGAAAGCTTCTTAACGCAGCGAGACTCAAAACGACTTTGTGATTCAGTCCTCCCCCGCTGCGCCGCCACCACCCCTTTATATCTATCTTCATCTCTTTCTATTTTTCAACTCATCATTATTATCATCATTTTTCTCTATCCCTCTACCTCTCCATCTGTCCGTCTCTCTCATTATTCAATTCAACCCACAGGGTAAAATGGAGACGCAGTTTGAAAAAAAAAAAACAAGGAAAAAAAACTATAACCCGATAGAACAGAACAGAACAGAACCATCTGCCACTTTCTAATTTGGCATTTATACTACTCCTCTGACAATTTATCTGTGTCCTGCCTTGACATTTCTGCGTTCAGATTCTTTGATTATAATGATAATAATAACGCAAGAGTCGTCAGTCGTCTTAGCATGATTATAAAATCTGTAACGTTTCGAACGAACGGGGCAAGCTGGGGGTAAGTCGGATGATACAAAGTGTCAAGTTATATTTGAAAGGTGGGGTACGCCGCGCCGACGATGACGATCGTTTCGAAAGGGGGAAAATCTCGGATGTGGAACGAACCATTCGTGAAAAGTGACAAACGTCTGCAGGTTTCTCAGTCTTATATCATAACACGCATTACGTATCTTATACTACGTAGTCTCAGAAATGTCACACGTTCCAGAACCACCCTATATACATTATTATACGTCACACACTCCGTACAACGAAATGTTAACTGCTCCCATATCTTGCGCGATGGCCGATTAAGATCTGCTAGGGTATGAAATTAAATTCGAAACAACGCCAGATTTTCGTGTTTACGAAAATAAAGAAATAACAAAAAAAACGAAAAAAAAATCAATTATGGCTGCGGTAAAGAAGAAGAAAAAGTTTAAATAAAACACACGTATATTTTCTTCTCTTTCCAAAAGCTTTGCAAATTTAAACGGTTGGATGATTTGAAATTTTCTAAGAAAACTTTTCGAGGTTGTATAACCACGTAATGTACATATAGGTACCTTTAACGTTCACTGAAATTAGTTCACTTCGTTTTTATGTAAGGTATATGCTATATAATACTAATTAAGAAGTTTGTTGAAGGGTAGAGATAAGTACATCTGAGATTCTATGTTGTTTCGGGACAAAATTTTGCTCCAAGTGGAGACAATTTTTTCTCAGTAGAATTCGAAACAAAAAAAAAAAAAACAACCATTACATCGTCATCAAAACTTTTTCTACAAGATGTTTTCGAGACCACCGGCAAACAACGTCTTTTTTTTTCTCTTTCTTTTGTTTCTTTCTTTTTTTATTCAAATACCTTTGGACAAAGTCAAAAAAAAAATCAATTGATATTAAAAAAAAAAAAAGGCAGCGAAGTTTATCGTATTTCTTGTGGTATTTGATAAATTTTCTCTAATCTTCCACATCGCGACTGCGAGATCGCTTCAATTTAGGATCTGTTGCACCCCAAGCAGTATTAACATTAAACGTACTGACCTTTAACACTTTTACGGACACAGCGGTCTCTCTCCTCTTCGGTATAGAATTACAACGAAAGTGCATTTATAAAAAGTGCAGGAGGCTATAATATAAGTATGGTGGAACGAGTCGGAGGTAAAGATCACTGGATATACAATACACATGCTCAAATATATGCAGCATAAGGTCGACGAGCGATGATGAAAAAAACAAAAAGAAAAAAAGAAGGAAATTAAAAAAGAAAACGTGATTCTTCGCGATGGGGCATATAACGAAACGAACTTTTCATTCTTTCCTTTCCATTCCTTTTTTTTTTTAATTTTTAATTTTTTCCTTTTTTCTCTTGTTCATCGCGCTCCGTCCATCGGTTCTTTTTCATTGACCATTGATTAAAAAAGTAAAGAAAAAAAGAAATGTAGAGAAAAAAAAAAGGAAAAAAGAGAGAAAAAAATGAGGGGGGTAGTGTAATCAGTTGTACGTATTCCACGGTAAAAATAGATGAGAAGTGTGCAGCGTTAAATAGGCTACTGGAAAATGCGGCGGAACGAAAATAGTCAATCAGAACTGGCCTGATGATCATGCCTGATTAAGAGCCATATCGTTAGCCGTATCTGTGAAGTAGATCACGATTTAGTTCACGTCTATAAGCCAGATCGAGATAGATCTATACGGTATGATGATGATTATTTCAGTGTCCGGTGAAAGCTTTTTTTTTTCTGTTCTTTTCCTTTCGTTTTTGTTCATTCTTTGTTGTTTTTTTTTTTGCTTTTTGTTCTTCTGATGTTCCATTCCCTGAAACGTTCAATCAGCAACCAACGAGTCGTGTATATCTCTGGTTATCCACTTCCCAATTATTTCCAGTTTTCTGGACCCGCACAACACTGCAATGTGGATATATATATAACAAATACGCGGAGCATAAAGTCGGAGTCTAATTAGTCCATTTATACTCGTTGGAAAAAAAAAAAAAAACATTTTAGCAAAAAGAAGTGAAATATAATAAAAGTATATGGAAAAAAAAAATGAAACAAAATAATTATGAAAAAAGACAAAAAAAATTGAATAAAATACTCTAATTTACCTACCGACCTATACGTAACCCTATTGTCCTCTCTTCCAGTCGCTACGTCAACTCGAATTCAACTCGCTGGATCAACCAACTCACCTCAACTCTCCTCTTCACTTTCTGCACTTGGGCGAAATCATGGCGCACATAGGTATGGACAAAGTGTAAATATGTCTTTGTCAACTTTTTACAGAAATAAAGCTATTTTTCATGCTGGTTAATTCAAAGACACGAGTTATAAATTCTTTGTTTCCTCCTTTTTTTTTTTTAGCATTTGAAGGTCATGGTTTCTCAAAAACCTAAGACGAACATGTCGGGCATGAGAAACAGATTTTTCATAAAAAGAAATATTTTGAATCTGAATTTTCTCTTCAAATTATTCTAAATAATTTTTTTTCATAGGGATGAAATTAAATATATATACGACGAGGAACGCGTTCGATTTTCATCTACCTCATTTTTTCTCTGCATCTCACGTCCGAATCCCAGAATGAGAGTCTGTATAACCTATAATAAAAAAAGCGGTGACCACCGTTTTTTTCTCATCTTTTTCACAGAATGTATACGATCAGGTTTTATGGGACAATAATGATAAATAAATTTCATATAAATATGTATTTTGCCACACGTACATATACAGAGAACACAGGTATATATGTAGAAGTATATGTGTGCGTATACAGAGTATTATTTGCGAAGAAAATAATTTTTTTTTTTTTTTTTTTTTCGGTTTTTTCATATCTCGATCGCTGCAACCGATTGATCAAAATTCTCCGCAACTAAGAAAAATAAAATAGGTATACCCATACCGATTCGACACTTGTGATATTCGTATACATGGAATGCCTATAGATAATACTCTTACCAATTCAAGGACCTAAACCTAAATCTAAATGGTAATACGACGCCCATCTCTGATCTAAAATCGTGTATAGGATATTCTAGCGTTCTGCTCCGCAAATCTCGTTGCCCCAGGTTAAGTCGTTACCTTACATTAGTGCCGGCTGTCCCATTCCTGTATTTCCATCTCTCTCTCGTGGTCATTATGTAAATATAGAGAAGATAATCCATGTATCGCTGGCCAGCTACTCCCTAACGATTAGATATTATGCCCCGACACTCCCCTTCATCCCCTTCTTCCCCCTCGATCTTCATCCCTCTTACTCTTTGATCACGTCACCTGCATGAAGTCGATGCCGGAGAATCATCCAAAAATCCCTTCAGTCTCGCGCCTTGAATTTGATAGAAATTTTCTCTCAAAAACGGAAAAAAACAAAATTATCGTCAATTTTTTTGTCGAATTGAATTTTTGTCGAAATTCATTCAACTTGTGGGGAAAAAAATTCATCCGCATTAATATATTTGTACGTTACCATGAAGAAAAACCAAAAAAAAATGAAGAAATGAATAATTAACCAGATGGAAAAAAAATCTTAAAATATCCGTTTCATAAATACAGGTCGCTGTGGGCGATTTGACACGAAATGCCCGGTGGAATTATATTATTTGTGAAAGTATAGCACTTATGGTAAGATTCATCTTTGTATTTCTCCATTACCATTATCATTATTCTGACGATTATTATTATCGCCAATTCGGTGGTCGTGAAATGTATTTTTGTGTGTTTCTCGATTATATACAGCGTTAGATTAGAATCTAAGTTATTTCGTACCCATATTAGGTACACGTTATTATGGGCAATTATTGAAACTTAAGGAGAAACGCGACGGAAAAAAGCAGAAGTAAAATGATTGGGAAAACTTAAAAGAAAACTTGTGATTACATTACGCAACGTGATTCGATCTCGCAAGTGGTAATTTTCGAATAAATAGCGTTCACTTGCAGTATACATTTATATCGCATTATATGTAACGTCACTTTTTTTTGTACACGAATTTTTAGATGGATTGGAAAAAAAAACAAATAACTGAAGAATGACGAGATCTGAATTTTGTGGAAACGGAAACTAGGAATTTGTATAAGAGAAGATTTTCAATCGGATTGGATTTTATCGGAAGAAGAAACCTCGGTAAATGGAAAAAAAATCAGACGATTTGTTGAAAATTTCTTTTTTCAATTTTCTTATCGACTCTAGAAATTTTCATACACGCGCTTGAATTGTTATCGAGTTTGAGCACCGTGTAATTTTCAGCTTAACGAGAGTTTGATTCGAAGGAAACTTTGGCACGCTATTGATTTTAGTAAGTCATTAAGTACCTCCACTCTACGAACGCACGAGATTTATCTGAGGAATAGATCAACTTCGGACAAATTTCTGAGCTGAAAAACTGTAGCTCAACTTTTAGCACCGTTTCTCTGCGTACGGCGACAGCAAAAATTTAATCACCATACACGGATCTGGTCTGCATCTTCGCATTCCTTCATTTTTACTGCTCCAAATGGGGTCGAAGCTGCCGAATCATCTGGCCCATATGATCCGTATTTTATTTATGATTTTTCTTTCGCTTCTTCTCTGCATAAAAATTCTATGAAAAGCGAATTAGTCAATGTGCAGATTTCAGCAGATATTCCATGGGACTTTAAGTGATCGCAGATACCAGAGAAACAGGTGAGTGTCTGAATATAATGAAGGGCCGTAAAATTTTTCTCTTCCTTTGTTTCTGTTTTTTTTCATTCGCCGTTTTATTATTCAGCTTTGTTTTCGTATCCTTTATATCCATACAATTTACCGGGTGTGTTGCAAAGAAGACACATAACCGATTTATAATTAAGTTGCTGTATATTCCCGGTCGTATATGGTGGATATTTTTATATTTCATGTACCTAGTTACCTAACCTACACCGCGACGTATGTCTTTTTTTCTTTCTTTCTTCGCTCCGTTTCATTTTTTTCTTTCATTTTCTTTTATTCTCTCATTGTTCATGAAAGAAGGAAATTAGGGTTATACTCGTTGGTATGGCCGTTAGATCGGACACGAAACCTGACATTATGTTTTGATAAGACCTTAAGGTAATTTAGAGTTTGTATAGGTAAGTAATTTTGGACAAATCCAAACGTTAACCCACGCTATATATTTCCATCGTTTTTTTTTTCTTTCGTTTTTTTTTTCATCCCCCTCGTGCTAGCTCAATAGGATTTACAGCTAAACTCGCGAACACGAGTATAATAATACGTATACACATCGAACGTATGTGGATATATATGTATAGTACGACCCTTAAAAAATAAAATTACAAAAACAAAAACAAAAAAACATGAATTAAAAATAAAAGTAAATGGAAAGAGAAAGTACAAGGGAAAAAGTATTGTAGAAAAAAAGGAGGAAGAGAAGAGTAGGAGGAGGAGGGAAAGGAAAAGGCAAAGGCAAAGGCAAAACGAAAGAGAGAGAGAGAGAAAAAAGAAGAGAAAGAGAGAACTTGACGAAACTAATTTAACCGCTATCGCATCAGGGATCTATTACAAATGTCCTTAGTGCCCGCGACGGGAATTATCATGTAGAACGTCGACTGCCTTATACCGTTAACTAGATGAAAGCAGGGAACTGCCACTTGGTTATACACTTCAAAAATTTATGTATGCGTATATATTACATGAACAGATATGTATGTAATACGTACGGGAGATCTCCGTGTATAACTCATTATTACTTTTTTTTTTTATTTTTTTATTTTTTATTCAATTTGTCTTTTTTTTTTTTTGTACCCGTTTCGCTACTTTGTCAAATTTTATTTCGAATATAGTTTCGCTGTACTTTAATTATTTCATTCACTCGCGCAAAGAGAAGGAAGACGAAATAAAAAAGAAGAAGAAGAAGAGAAAAAAAAAAATTGTGAAAAAGAGAATTCGACGATCGTCGTTGTGGAAATCTTTTTTTACGACATCTTAGCACATGATCATTTCGTATACTTGTAAGTATTTCTATAATAATTACAAACTGAACAAGAGAAAAAAAAAAAAGAAGAGACTATATCATATTTGTAACGAATGAACTATAAATTGCAAGCGGGGTAAGTTTAATGAGAATGTAAATTATTGCAGAAAATCACGGATGATCGCTATATAAATACTGTACATGCTGTTTATGTATAGCTCTATAATATCTTGCTGTATAATTGATATAGTTTTATGTATATGTGTACATAAATCGTTATTTTAATACAAGATAGGTACTGCAGCTAGTCGAAGGTTATTTAATATTATCTCACATTTTTCTAATATCTAAAAAAAAGACTTTTTTTTCTCTTATTCCTCAACATTCGTTAAGGTAATTAAAAACTCTATTCGTTCTCTTTTGAGAACATTATGTAATGTAAAAAATTGTCGGAGTAGTTTCCGATTTTCTTGATTTTTTTTTAATAATTTTTGAAATTTTTTAAACAACCGAAACAGCGACGAAAAATGCGTTCGAATTTACCGCTCGTCACATGATTAGAGAATAAAAATTGATTAGAAAAAGAATAAATGAATAAATGAATAGATAAAGAAAAATCTGGATTTATACTTCTCACGAATTTGGCATCCTTTATAAAACTGCAGAATCGCTATGGGTTCGAAAGATATTATGAGCGGTAGAAAAATAGAAAATAAAATATAAAAAAAAACGATAGAAAACCTATACATTGGCACAGTTAATTGGAGTGAGTAATGTTAATAACATGTAGATATGTAAAACTATAGTATATTTACCGATAAAAATATAATCGATTCCACGAGACCCAGACACCTTAATTTCTAACTTTAGGTCTAATTTTAGAAATCACCATTATATTTCAAAATTATTTATACAAATGTAACGTTCGTTTATACATACCTATGTATAACTGACTTCAGTGACGCCCACAATTGTTTGCGAAAAAAAAAAAAAAAAAAAAGGAACCGAAATAAAAAAATTGCTAAATTAGGGGTTGATTCGATGTAATATTATTCTGTGGCAACCTTCTAACTAGCTTTTTCTTTGGTTTTTTTTTTCGTTTTTCCGTTTTTTCTTTTGGATTTTTTTTATTGTAAATACGTAATATGCATATATACCTTGCACATAAGCAGCTGGCTACCATAACTCCGGCCTCTTAGAAGGACATTTTACGGTTGAGATTCGGGGGTTGCGCCGGCCAACCCTCCCTCGGGAAAACGAAACAAAGAAGAAGAAAAAAGAATAAAAGAAAAAGGGAAAAATGAAAGGAAAAATGGGATAACGAGGGGAAGAGTATATATAACCTAACGTAACAACGCGACACAGACTTATATATTTGATAAGAGAATCAAAAAAAAAAAACGGAAAGAAAATATAAATATACAAAAATATGATACGTACAAGGAATAAAATAATTTTTCAACGAAATAATCTCGCGTTTTGAGTTTATAAGGAGGATATCTTTGCACGGGTATTATGTATACATTTTTGTAAGTTAAAATAGCAAAGGTGTAGTAAAACTATAATTTCGTACGTTGTACTTATGGTATTATATATATACGTGCATGGGTATGTACGTACATCTATACACATATAGTAGATATGGCTTTGCATATACCTACTCGATTCGACAAAGCAAATCAGAATTCGACACGCGAGGACTCGAATAGAAATCACGCAACCGACGCCCCTTCGCCTACGATTACCAGCTTCGCACCAGACCGACCCCTTCGCTCCAAGAATCCCCTTTATATATCTCCCCCCCCCCCCCCCCTCCTCCTCGCCCCTTCTTCTGCCCCTTTGCACCCACCTTTGGTCGACCTTTTTACCAAAGCTACATTACCCTTATGTATAGAAGTTAGAGGCCTCGCCTCAATATACAAGTTAACTGTTAGCTCTAATACGCGACTCATGTCAATTTGAAAATTTAATTTTGCAAATCAAATAAAAAAGGAACCCCGATGACATTTGGCCGAATGATTACTTCGCAGTCCTCGAGTATATATTCCGTTTGAAACTAACCGGGGGATATTTTTGTCCCGCGGTAAAAGTGCAGAGAGTAAAACCCAGAGCTATCCGGAGAATGAATGTCTTTTTTTTTGTTTCTTTTTTCGGTTTGTCAAAAAAATAAAAAACTCTCCTACTTTTATACACTTAAATATCTATAGCGAATGTCATCGTTTCGGAATACAGCTGGGATTGATTGATTGTTTGATCAATTGATCGATTATCGGTAATTAAGGAAAGTCAGAAATTAGAGCAAACACTGAATTATTACAAGCTGCACTGCAGCAGAAATGATGGAAGGGAATTAAAAAATCTTTTGTTTGTCATCGGAATATAGGTATAATGTATACGTGTATTATAGATGTAGATATATAAATGTTGAGTGTAAATTGTTTGTTGTCGGGGGTAACTGCAGCTGTGGCGGGATAGTTGAGAAGTACTTGTGGTCGTACTATAGGTACAGAATTGAACAACAATTTCAACGTTCGAAAACAATGATTCAAACAATCGTGATTTGGGCTGAATTAACAATTATATACTCAACGTCGTACTGTATTTGAGCGTGTGTGAAACTACCGGCGGTAGGTAGGCGGGCGTGTAGTTTCAGAGGATATAC
Organism: Athalia cordata; assembly: GCA_963932425.1. Lineage (NCBI taxonomy): Eukaryota > Metazoa > Arthropoda > Insecta > Hymenoptera > Athaliidae > Athalia > Athalia cordata. The sequence continues at coordinate 9,661,245 of OZ010627.1, forward strand.
GTATGCAGTGAAGTAGGCCGATGGAAGTCAAACAATAGAGAAGTGCAACCCAGGTGTATAACAACAGGTTCAATAGGCGTGTGTTGCTTGAATAAAATTATATCACATCGCAACTCGAGAATCGTTAAAAATCAAAATCACATTCCTATAAGGCCCCTTGAATCTATCCGGATCATCCGACAACGAGAAAAATATGTCCCTCTGAAATTTGAGTAACAAAAAAAAAAAAGAAAAAACCAATTCAAACCTCTCTTTAATTACATCAGATTTTTTTTTTTTCCAATTTATTACGGGTGAAATTGAAATAATAATTCAAATCAATGCTATAACGTACGTACAAACTTCATCTCTATAACTTTGTTTGAACTGATTATCGTTTCGAATTTCCATTGATTGGTGAAATAATTCGTTAAATAGGGACGGTACATACCTATGTATATGAAATAGGTTAAATTTTACATAACAATTTCTGCGCCAACTTTATGTGCGGAATTCCGGTGCATGTTGCTGCAGATGTTCAGGGTGTTGGGGAACGCGGATCAGCTGCACAGGAAACATGCGTCGCTTTTATTTTAATCATCATTTTTCATTTCTAACATTTTCAATTCATCTCATTATATATCGTTCACATTAATTGATATATTTGCATCAAAAGAAAACTGTAAAAAATTTATGTAAAATTTTTGTAGCCCACTAAGTATAAAAAGTTTGAAAAGTTTTGATCTTTTGGAGCAATACCTGTACGACAACACTGTGCAGATATAGGCAGAAAATAAATTTGCCCTAATGTCGTTGGAATTATATGGAAAAAAATTTATGCCGGAGATGAAAATGAATTTGAAAATATTTTGCTCCATATATTAGGAGTGTCAAAATTTGATCGATTAAATTTTTTATCGACAGCTGGAGACTGGTGGCGCTTTTCCACCGACTGAAAACTGGACTAGTTTGTTCCTCCCTTGTAGCACCAACCGCCACTTTTGGTAAAGACTTTACGTATTCATCGATGATTAATTATCGACAGACGAGTAGTTAAAAAAATTTTTTGAACGAAATAACTGTAATTAAACACAAACTTAATATCAGGGAAATACATAGCAGTTTGAGCTACTCAATAAAATTATTTAAACGACCTCAAAATCTTCTTTCATTTCCGGAGGAAAAATCTTTGTTGTAAACCGAATAAAGTTCTTGCCCACTCGTCGAACTCTCCCATTCATATACGGCAACATGGAAAATTTTGTTAATTATAATTACTCAATATTGATTTTTTAATTTTGTTGAAATAAATTTTTATTCCCTTTTTGGAATTACGGACATGTGCGTTGGATGTTGCAGGTAAGAATTTTGTGATTCTTATGGGTCGTCCAGATTTGCTATAGTTTATCTCCTTGACGAACGACGTTTTAAATCGTCTTCGTAATCCGCTGCTTCCTTTTCTATCTGCCTTGTCTTTTCCACGTTACGGAGGCCGCAAATATTGTTGCAGAATTTAACGTAGTCGATCATGGTGTTGCCATCTTTTTTGTAAACGGGGGCTTCTTCCAAAGCACGCTCTGTTTCGATGTCTGAAAATTTGTCACCAAACCCCTGCAGGTCTCTTTTGAGTCTGGAAAACGAAAAAAAAAAAATCAAAATCAAAATCTGTAGTAAACGATCACTGTACTTTGATTTTTATTTGGTATTTTCTTTTTTAATGTTCATCGTTCGAATTCAATACCTTTCTTCCGAAATCATTCCGTTTCCCGAGTAATCCCACTTCGATAACGCGTCCAAAAGCTCCTCCTCCGGATCCAATTCCACCGATTTATATCTGCAGCGACAGGATCGTTGAGATAAAAATCAACGCGAAAGAACTTGACGAGTCATAAATCGAAGAAAAAAAAAACTATACAAGAAACAAAAGATCGCAATCGTCATTATTTTATTCCCATAAAAATGGCTACTGACCCAAAAAGCTTAACAAATGCGTCAAAATCAACGGGTTCGGAGGACATTTCGGACAACATTTTGTCGAGGGCCTCATCGCTTACGTTCTCTTTTCCCATCGAGGTATAGGTGAATTTCAAATCTTCCTTGTCGATGAATCCGTCTTGATTGATATCAAAAAGGTAAAAAGCCTGCGAAAATCGTAACAAGATGTGAATACCGATAATTGATTGGGAGTTTTTGTTTTTGTTTTAATGAAACGGCGATCAACACTCATCGCATAACCTCTTTCAGCTCGGCCAACTTCCGAAAATCCTTTTCTCCCAACATTATCACGTTTTTTTCTTGCGTTTCTGTGCCTTCGGGTAATACAAGCTGTTCTTCCGTTTTAGCGTTGTCCGCAGAGTCCGATGTGGTTCCATTGACAATTTCTTCATGACTTTCGTTCGGATCGGAAGTTCCGTTGATCTGAGGCTGCAAAACGTCTACAGATTCTTGATCCTTCGGGGATTCTGTTACTCCATTTTCAGTCGCTGTAGGTTCGCCGTTATCGCCGACGGCGCTGGAAGATTTTCTGCTCGAACTCTTTGACTTTCCATCGGACGATTTGACCGATTTTTTTCTCTTCTGTTTATCGAAAAATAAAATCGACCCGTTAAAAAATTTGATCATAATTCTTTACGCTTCAGAAATTGAGTTTCTAGTTTCTTTTGTTCTCTATGTGTGTCTTTTCACCTTTTTTTCGTCCTTGAGTTGTTCTGGCGGGACAACAGCAGCTTCAGAGGACATTCCGAATATCGAGATCGGATAAAAATGATTCCGAACAATAAATCGAAAGTACTAAGTCAGTTTTGGATCAAGAAACAACTGAGTTGGAAAATATTAATTTCGGTGGTTTTATAGAATCCAAACTATCTACCCCCACTTATTACCTACCTACGTCGCTTCAAATTAACTTCATCTCCAGTAAGATTTGTAGATAGAAGATGAAAATATTCCTACAGGGGCGGTTTTCCCGAGAAAAACTCGATCTATTACGAATAACAATTTCTGGCTCGATCCGAGCCGGCCAGGCTGTCAAAAATTCATCGAACTCATCGTCTCAATATTTCTGCCCCTCAATCGCCCTCGTTTTCGATCACCGATTCTCTGAAGTAGGACGCAAAAATCGGCAAAATTTCGTTCGATGCGACCCTGCAACTGTCCAGGCTGGAACGACCGCCGATTCCGCCCACCAGTTTTGATTCGCGTCACTTGGCAAGTACATCATATTTCGCTTCCTGTTTCCACCTGTTCCTGAGATGTTCAAATTTTCACTCTATATGCCCGCACCTATTTCGTTTCAAACCTACTGGCTCTTTTCATCTACCGCTAAACGTTTCATTTCTTCATCAACTACCCAAAGATCATCACGACGACGACGACGTTCCCGTTGCCCAGCTGCCTCGGCTGGTAAGTCAAATTTAAAAATACCACCTTATTCCAATGCGAATTATTAACCCAAATCAATTAACGCATAGCTGTATAATCGTGCAGGGTATAATATGACCGTATAGTACAGCTTTTTTTTTTATGAACAAATTTTCAAATTTGAACAAAAAATTCAACGTCAAAAGGGATGCCAAAAATCAAAGCTCTTCCAAATCGTTGCATTGCACTTTGGCTCGTTTTTAGCATGATTAATTTCTTACACCGCTGCTGAATTTTATGGCAGCTGAAGCTCGTTACTCAAAAATTAATTATAGGACCAACTTTCTGTTGGTGAACGAATTCGGAATCTGCAAATTTTACATTTTTCTCAAATACGGGAAACAAGTATATTTTCGCATTCTTAAAAAGAAAAATAAAGCAAAATTTGATGATATGGTAGAATAAAAATTTCCGTATCTATTTTCTTTTCTTTTTTTTTTATTCTCCAACTTCGGATTTTCAAAAAATTGAATCGCTTGAGGTCAATAATTGTCACCCCCTGAATCGAAGAACATAATTTAAATTTTTTATCGGTGTCATCCGCCCGTTTATATTATATCTACCTAAAAATATTTAATAGTTGATTTGAATTTTGATACGGTTCCAATTTTAGAAACACACATTATGAGAAACGTCTTCTCTAAGGTATCCGGTGCCGACAATTTACGGTTGAACTCAAAAAGAAAAAAAGAAAAAAAATGTAAAAAAAAATAAAATAAAAACAAAAAATAAACGATTATGAGGCGGATGAAGAGCTTAAAATCGAGGTTAACCGCGTTATTTCTGTTCACCTTATACTCAACGCAATAAGAGACGTTTAACTCAAAATTTGTGTCAAATAAACAGCTTTTCGAATGTTTATTATGAAAAGGTGTATTTTTAAATGAATTTTTATGCTTTATACTTACACGCTGCAAGGTATTCCTTTTTCTTCTTTTTTTTTTTCTCTCCGTATAACGTATATTTATGGTATTTCATTTGATAGGATATTCGAAAAAGAAGTTTTTTACGAAGATTATTTCACCTTTTTTTTACCTTCACTTCAACTTTGACTGTTGAAAAAACGTCGTCAAAGTTTTCTCTCAACTGGTCTGCAGCTGAGCAAAAACAAAAATTTAATATTCTCATCCTCCTTTTCGAGGACCTGCAGTTCTATGAATATCTATATTTTATTACTATGCTAATTAAATATGTTTTTGCAAACGAGGGTTCCAAATCCACGATTTTAACATCACCAAAACGAGCTGAAGAACTACAGGATTATAGAACCGAAGAATTGAAACGAAACAAAAAAAACGTTGGAATTTCTTCAATTATAACAGCAATTTAGGTCGCTTATTTTAACGCTCATCGTAACTTGATATCAACTCGCAGCTATTTTCCATCGTTCATTTTTGTCAGACGTCATTCAAGTTTCGTAGTTTCTAGTCGATTGCTCTATTTTTTTTTCTCAATTCTTGTCCTTCTTCTACATAATTTTTTTTATGCCCGGGCGCATTTACAATACGTTTTTTATTCCCTATTCTACGAACGATGACGTGACTGGACAAAAACGCAGGTTATATAAGGGAGGGGGAGAAACGAAAAGAGAAAGAAAAAATCTAGTCAAGAAATTTTCATCCCGCGAATTAATGATGATATTGATATTAATTATTCTGCATTAAATTTGTGCACGATTAAAGTTGACTATATTCAATATGATGCTATAAATATATATATACGGAGTTTGATGTGTGAATGTATTTAAATAATTAATGTATCATTATATTACGTAACAATATTATAAGTACATGAGTATTTGGATTCCTTTGTTTGAAAATCAGGTGATACGATGATGATATGAATTATAAGTTTTTTTTGGTTTCTTTCTGCAGCCGTTTTCCGAACGTATAGTACGAATAACGTATTGATTGGTTATTAATATTATTATTATTATTATCATTATTATTATTATTATATATACACTTGGGTATAGTTTTCTGTGTCTTTATTCAAAATTTTCTTCCATTTGTTTTTTCTCAGCATTTTTTTATTTTCTTTTGTTTGTTTTCTCATCTCTTCTCTCCCAGATTCGGTACATCCGGTGTCAGGCGACAGCTGTGAGTATTCGCGATCGATATAAAAATATTCGATTCGTTGTTATACAAGTTACAATAATTTGATAGCCTGCAAGAAATTATACATTTTTGGACGATGTTCTTCAAGGTCTTTACCGACTATTTTTTTCCTCTGCTTGTTCTTCGTGCTTCTTTCTACTTCTGTCGCGTGTAGTTTTTTATCTGATGGCATTGACGGTTGATTAGTTATTATATATAATTTGATATTAAATATTTAATCATCCTCCTCTTCGCCGGTGCCGGTCAACATGGCGATCAACGATTCCGTATCGATGAATCCTTTGTCGTCGATGTACATCTGGTCGTACGCGTCATCGACTTCTTTTGGGGTGAATTTGTCTCCCCAGGTCAAAAGAGCGTGCCTCAACCTGGAAATGGAAATAAGTAAGAAAAATCGTTGGAGATAATTGTCAGGTTTCTTTTTTCTTTTTTGACGCCCTCGAGACGCCCATTTTAAGAGCGCTCAGATCGATATTTAATCTGTCAGCAATTTTTGATTAATTCAGACTTAGATCGTACGATTCGTGGCATCATTGCACTGCGATGAAGTCGAATATTGAGGTAGTGAAAGAAATTGATGAAATTATTTTGTTTTTTTTACCTCTCGCCGTCGATTTTGCCGTTGACGTCGTACGTTTTGAAGGCGTTGATGACAACATCGTCGTCGTCGGAACCTGAGATGGTAAAACATTTTATGCGATTAATAATTTTGAGGTAATATTTCGATGGGGTTATGGAAATAAGTTGGTTTCTTTTTTATTTCAAAAGCTGAAGAACTTTAACACACCTCCGGCCATTCGGACGGCGAAAAGGTTGAGCAACTGGGTGAAGTTGATGGGTCCAGGGGCCTCGCCGATCATCTCGTCGAGTTCCTTTTCCGTTGCCATTTTACCCAAAGAATCCATGGTGGCGGCGAGATCGGCCTTTCCAATGATTCCGTCTTTGTCATGGTCCATTAGCTGGAAAGCCTGGAAATCCAACGAACTCATTAAATCAAAGGTAAACGCTTTCGACTGATGTCAAAAAAAAAAGAAAAAATACACTTTAGCCCGATTTCAGATAGCTGAAGAAGCGTAATTAATTTTATATCATTTTTTTGTTTTCACGTCGGTATGCGAACCTCCTTGAACTCGGCGACTTGCTTCTGGGAGAACATGGAGAAAACGCTTGAGCCAGACCGCTTAGCCTTGCGGCTTCCACGGCTGCTCGCCCTCGTGCTTGCTGGAGCAGAGGGTGTCTTTGCGCGTTCTGGTTCAGGCACTGGTTCTGGTTCAGGTGCAGGAGGTGGCGCTGCTGCCTCCTCCTTCTTCTTGGGCTTCTTCTTCTTCTCCTTATCCGCCTGAAATTTATTTCATCTCATTTCAATTCAATACAATTTTTCAAATCAAACGAATTGAAACATCGTCGTCGGTACGGTTCATCTTTCAGTGCATAATATTTCAACTGTGCAGCCTGATAATTGAATTAATTTCAGGTATGACATAATCGCGTAAGTATATAGTTATTTAAGGTTGATTAGAGCGTGAAACGATAAGATAATTTTCCCGCTAAATGCAGCGCTACCATAATAAATATCCATATCAAAATCGCTGGTCATTAGGCGTGTCCGCGGCGCGGGTGAATTTCAAGCGTGAAAATTTCTAAGGCGTCTACTAGATTCTAATAATAAACTTCGTACACGGTGCGACTTGCGAGACGTATTTAGACTGGGGGGGCGGATTACGCCCTGGACCACCGCGGAACCTCGCCTCTCGAGTTACAAATCTATTACGTAATTTTCTTATTTCGTTATTCAATTATATTCTACAGAGATTTTCTTTATTTTTTCTTCTCTATTTTTATACCTTCTCCCGTGTATAATAAGTAACAACAGTTTCGGATCGACATTTTGCGTATGTGTGTCTTTTTTTTGTTCATTTTTATCTTACGATTGGTTAATTTTTTTCTTTCTAACGAGACAATTATCTCGGGTTGAAATTAACGTGGGGCAAATGAAAATTTCAACGCGTAATTTCCTCGTGTCATTCGTCGCTGTAGAATTATATACCATAAATTATGCAACTGCAGTTGGCTGCGAGTCTTGAATTTGGTGCCAAATATTTTTGATTGATATATTTTAACGGAGGTGTTGACGCAACGCGATAATTCCACAAATTTTTCTCTGCATCTCTAATTCTCAAAATGTAATTTCAATCTCCGTACAACTACGTCACTTATCTGACATCAGTTTTCAAACACTGCAACGGTGGTCATGCAATCAGGAATTTTTTTTTGCGATCATCAAATTTATGTCTGCACAAATTTTCGCTCAATCTTATGCGAAACGTGAAAAAATAATTAGACTCGACATAAGACACTCGATGACGATGGCGATATCGTACGAACAATCATACAAAAAAACAAAAAAAAAAGGAAAAAAAAAATAAAGCACTGTGTAAAACACACGTAATCCATTGAATTAATCCATATGGTGTTCATATACGACAGCTCATCGTTGTAATGGATGGCTTCTGTGCAGATCGTCACACTTCTTCTTTTTTTTTTGGTTTTATGAAATATGTATATAAATATTACATACATTTTATATAAATATACTAATTAACATCAATCACACAATAATTCGCCGGTATCCGACTTAGAGTAAGTCTTTTTTTTTTCTCTTCTTCCGCAGAATTATTTGTTTTAGTTAAAAATTTTATAATATATCACTCGAAGTAGATCCACTTGTTTCATGATCACCATAGTCGTCATTTCGTAAATCCCATAAGCATTATTGTTATATATTTTTTCCGCATTCCTATGCGCGCACTTCCGGGGTAAAACACTTCGGGGTGGTGGTAGGAAAAAAAAAGAAGATGATTTTTGGATTTCCAATGGTGTATGGTTTTTTCCTTGTTTCGGGGGTGAATCGTTGTAAATTCATATTTTCGCTGTGATCGTAAGATCGTGTATTTTTTTGTATTTGTATTGTTTTTTTTTTTTGTTTGTTTTTTGGGATTTCTACTTACCATGGCTAGTGTTGGTTTCTAAGAGGGATGGTACGAGATGGTTACAACGAACCAACTGTCGGGCTTATAGATGTGGACTTCTCTAAGTAACTTTTGGGGCTCCCCCCACCACCCTGATTTTCAGTGGTCGGGGTGCTCTGCCCGGCTACAACGCCAACGTCTATCTGACCATATTTAGTGCGAGCAGAACTAAAATAGCGACTATAGAACGTTCGAAACTAAAACAGTTATCCCAGGCTTTGCGCGGACGACGAGATCTCCTCATCACTGCAGCTTTGAAATTCGATTATCGGCGTCGCATTTGACTTGAAAAACTTGAAAATCACGCGGAATTCGGTTCGAACTTTGAAGTTTTTTTTTCTTTTCTCACGCTCGCGTCGACGCGATGTTTTACAATTTGTCTACGGCGGATCATGTTGGCCATGAAACTATTTTGATGGGGTGTCCAACTTTCGACCATCGAATCAAGGGTGATATGCAATAGCTTCGGATTTCGGAATTTTAATACCACAAATATCAAACACACTACCGCCATTTTTTTGTATCCGTCCCCCTTCTTTGGCTAACCAGCCAAATAAAATCACGTACGGGTAAAAACAATTTTGAGCATTGGAATTTTTGACAGATTTTTCATTTGATAAAGATTTTGAGGTAGAGTAAAATGAAATATGAAAAAACCTATCGATACGTTTCACCTTTTGGACCTGGTCTGATAATAAAAATGCTACGAAAGATTTTTTAATCGAATCAAAAAATCTCGCTTAATTTACAGCTTTCGGAAATTCTGGCCAATATAATAATCAACCTTGAACCTCGAACACGCTAAAACTAGTGGTGAGTTCGTTTAGTTTTGAACTGTTGAAACACGTTTACATTTAGATATTTTAAATGCACAAGGGTGTTTTAGAGCGCAAGTAATTGCGGACGGTCAAGTGAATCAGTTTTCCTGCGTGTTGATTCATACTTAGCGATTTCACAGCATCTTCCGATCTTTCCAACGAGATATTCCGAGCACGTGGGTCCGGGAATAGCCCTGCCCGACATTCGAGCTGTGTGCGTCAGTGCTCGAAGGTATAATTGATGACTATATACCTACAGATGTATTGGTATGTGCGTATAAATATGTATAGGTTAACAGACAATTCCGGGGCGCTTCTTTTCGCTCTGTTTCTGTTTTCTATATGCGGAGAGGGTTCGGGGTACGGAAAATTTCGATGTAATGACATCCTGGATTCGGCGAGAAAATCAATCTGGAGAGCAATATGTGGTTGTATTTGTGATTATTGAAAATCAGCTGACGATTTTTAGTTGAATAAATTTAAATCACCTCCGATTAGCCCAATGTATATTACGGAAGCCAACTATACGCATCGTGTAGAATTCGATACAACTGATAACCAAATTGCTCATGTGATTACTGATTTATAGGGATTATTAATTAGGGTAGCGAAATTCCTGCCTTGAAAATGCTGAAAGGCTAAAACGCTGCTTTGAAAGACGTCGCTCTGTGTCTCGAGGCGCAGCTCTGTCTTCTAAAATTAACTTGAGCGTCACTTATGTTTCATTCGTATACAATATTCTTGAGCTTTTGGTAAATTCGACTCTGCTAGAATCAATCTCGACGAGTTTCAATCTTGATTTACTCAAAAGATTCGTGTTTTTCAGGTCAGAATGCCTTGAGAAACACTCGCTCAAACAAATCGCAAGCTGATATTAAATCCTATCGAGATATCCTTGATTTTTCACTTTTACGCGCGATAAATTGACGATAACTTTTTCAATGTTATCGATAAATCAATTTGGCTTTCAGATTCGGATTCCCGGGATCAAAATACATAAGAATACCCTAAGAAACTCGATAAAAAAAATTGTCGATTTTTGGCTCAAATTTTGAAAAAAATCAAAGGCTATAGGATTTTTGTAATTTTGGGGCCAAAAATGGAGGATATTTAAAATCTATTGCAGGACACTTGTTTAACGTATTTTGACTTCAGAAACACGAATCCGTCGAGTAAATAAAACCAGAGCCAATATTCATCGAGATATCTTATTTTTTCCAGTGCCTGCAGGACATACGACGTTCCAAGAAGTCAGCAGTTGCACAGACTCGCCGAAGAGGACCAGTGTCGTAATAATGACGTCGCAATCACGGACGAGCCCTGACCTTCGACAGGAAATGCATTCACATCTGCTAGTCTTCAATTCGGAAATTAATTATCATACATATATAGCGAATAATTGTTAACGTGGAATAAGTGATCATGTCCTCATGTCTTGTAATCATTAGAATGACTTTAAAACTTCCGAATGATGGTGGAACTTTTTTAATACAGTTATAAATATTATAATAGCACAATTGTTGAATGTATCCTACCTGCATAACTCATGAATAAACGAACAGCTATTCCCAAATTGGTTGCTTGATTTTTATTGATTACACCCCTCCATCCAACTCTCATTAACATCCTTTATACAAGCAACACATCACGACATCAGGCCCTGACTCGTAATGCCTCATCGCATGCATATGATAAGGCACGCACGCATGCACATGATGGTTAGATGTTGGCTCCTCGCCTGTCCTGTTCTCCTGATACCAAAATAAATTTTTGGCGAAAATGTGACTTGGATTTTCAGGGCCGGTATTGTAGCGATCTACCTTATCACTTCCGGTTGAGATGAAGCATGATACGATACACATGCATACACATGATGAGGCCTGCATGGATACGCATATGACCTATTGATCATTCGAAAGACGAGCATGATGCGATACACATGCATACACATGATGACGCCTGCATGGATACGCATATGATCTATTGATCATTCGAAAGACGAGCACGATGCGATACACATGCATACACATGCATGCACATGATGTCTCGATGTTTCGAACTGGCTCCTCGCCTGTCCTGTTATCCTGATACGAAAATTCAAATTTTTGGCCGAAATGTGCCTTGAATTGTCAAGGCCGGTATTGTAGCGATCTACCTTATCACTTCCGGTTGACATGAAGCATGATACAATATACAAAGATGCACATGACATGACCTGCACGCAGTCACATATGATCTATTAACGATCCGGTAGATGAGTATGATGCGATACACATGCATACACATGATGAGGCCTGCATGGATACGCATATGATCTATTGATCATTCGAAAGACGAGCACGATGCGATACACATGCATACACATGCATGCACATGATGTCTCGATGTTTCGAACTGGCTCCTCGCCTGTCCTGTTATCCTGATACGAAAATTCAAATTTTTGGCCGAAATGTGCCTTGAATTGTCAAGGCCGGTATTGTAGCGATCTACCTTATCACTTCCGGTTGACATGAAGCATGATACAATATACAAAGATGCACATGACATGACCTGCACGCAGTCACATATGATCTATTAACGATCCGGTAGATGAGTATGATGCGATACACATGCATACACATGATGACGCCTGCATGGATACGCATATGATCTATTGATCATTCGAAAGACGAGCACGATGCGATACACATGCATACACATGCATGCACATGATGTCTGGATATTTCGAACTGGCTCCTCGCCTGTCCTGTTATCCTGATACGAAAATTCAAATTTTTGGCCGAAATGTGCCTTGAATTGTCAAGGCCGGTATTGTAGCGATCTACCTTATCACTTCCGGTTGACATGAAGCATGATACAATATACAAAGATGCACATGACATGACCTGCACGCAGTCACATATGATCTATTAACGATCCGGTAGATGAGTATGATGCGATACACATGCATACACATGATGAGGCCTGCATGGATACGCATATGATCTATTGATCATTCGAAAGACGAGCACGATGCGATACACATGCATACACATGCATGCACATGATGTCTGGATATTTCGAACTGGCTCCTCGCCTGTCCTGTTATCCTGATACGAAAATTCAAATTTTTGGCCGAAATGTGCCTTGAATTGTCAGGGCCGGTATTGTAGCGATCTACCTTATCACTTCCGGTTTGGTAAATTTGCCCAAAAATTGAGTTTGGTATCAGGAGAACAGGACAGGCGAGGAGCCATTCCGAGACACAGCATATGCCTGCATGCATGCATGTGATGATGTATGATATCATGTACGATATGATCTATGAATTTCGCCAACGACAAATGTTAGTGAATGAGGTGTACAGGGGTGTGATCAATAATAGTTGAACAATCGTGTATTGATAGTAGTTAATTTTTATTGATAAATCAACGATCAAAAATACATATGGAGACATCGTAATGAGTATTATGGATTCAGTCTTACAGATACACACATTTTTATATGATTTTAACGAGTTACAATCGTGTACAGGACAATACTTTTATCTCGCTTAACATTAGATTAATTATTTGATAGTTCTTAAAAAGAAACAAACAATATGTATACAGGACGAACTTATTTATACAAATTTTCTACGCCAAACACATGATGATTGTCTTTGGAGATGCTCCGAGGATAGTCTTTCATCCCGATGAGAGGCCAAACTGCTTCGCAGGCCGCTCGTTTGTCCCCTGGAAAAAAATCGAACAGAGGTGAGTATACATGATAAACGTAAATTGCAGCTGCGGAAGAATTGCATCATCTCGGAAAATATTACTCTCAGCTCAATTTCCTCGGCGGATTCGTATCCCTGACGCAAAAATAACTCAGAAAAGTGTCCCACTTTTGGCCCCAAAATCGAGAAAATCCCAAGCCTATAGCCTTTGTTTTTTTCAAAATTTGGGCCGCAAATCGACCATTTCTTTTATCGAGTTTTCTATGGTATTGTTATGTATTTTGATCGCAGGAATCCGAATCTGAAAGCCAAATTGATCTATCTATAAAATTGAAAAAGTTATCGCCAATTTATCGCGCGTAAAAGTGAAAAATCAAGGATATCTCGATGGGATTTGATTCTAGAATAATTTAATCGACGTATTCGTCGTGGATGCATGAAGTTAATAAGTTCATTGGGTGATACTGGGTAATCTGATTTCATGAGCAGAAGTTTTAAAATCTTTTCTAAAAGGATGCAATTCATATTCTTAGGACTCTCAATGATGGATTTTACTGAGCACTCATAAAGGAAATAAGTTAATGAATTCATACCTCTGCAAAAAAAGAACTTGTATGTCTCATGTGTTGCAGATCCATCTCGACTGGACGAGGATGAAGGGAAGTTGATCGTCGAAGACACTTGGTGATGTCCTGTTCCGAGTTCCAATCGATCGCCAGAACGACAAAGTCGATGCGAAATCTGCAGACAACATTAAAGACTATGAGAGAAAGATCAAGCAATGCTCATTCACTGGAATAAAAAAAAAATAATATGTCCAATCTGATTGATAATGTGATAATCAATAATAAATGTATCAACTTTGTATCCATGAGTTAGATCAATAAATTTGTTTCGTATCTTACAAAAAAGAAAAAATCGAGTAGAATATCATTTAAAAATCATCTAACGAAATTCCGAGGAATTTTTCAGAACTTGGTTGAGCTCATATGATAATTTTCTAGTACGGCTATCTGAATACGAGTTCGAAATACCTTGAGAAATAGTCGCTCAAACGACTCCAAAAATATTTCACTTATTTTGTTGGGGGGTTTTAAGGGGAAGGGCATTCTTAGATGTTCCGAGTCCAGGAATCTATTAAATCTGTAAACCAAATTGATCGATCTATAAAATTGATAGAGTTATTGCCGAATCATCGCTGTGACAAGAGAAAAGATAAGAATATCTCGATGAGTTGATTTTGATGTAATCAAAACCTCTGCGGAACGTAAGGTCTTATGAAAAACGTAAGTTCTTCGCATAAGAGCGATCTAGAACAAAATACTGCAGAAGATTCCTAACTCACTTATTACAAGTTGTAACTGTATGTCACCGAATGACGATTTTGTCTGTCAACTACGGTCAAATCTGAAATAACTTGACTTATTTCCTCACCATTCCTCGCTCGTGACCTAGTCGATCCTTCAAACTCCACGACCACTGAAGATCTTCGCATAACGTTGAAGCCAGCGGATCCGATGTGGAAAAAGCAAGCCTGGATCAAGTCTGGATTATTCTTCTACTTCCATTTTCACCTTCGATCTAGTGTATTCTCTTTCTACTTTCGTCAATTGTCGATGATTTCTGAAACAAAAAAAAACGTTCGTCATAAGCATCCACGCAACAATAGTTTCATATATAAGTTTTCACAGTTTCAGTATACAGGACGAATGCATGAAAAATTGAATTCACATACAGATAATTAGTTTTTTGAAAGAAGATGATGACATTGATGGTTTAATGTAAGGTACCGTGGAAAGAAGTGAAAGATCAAAGATATCTCGATAGAATTCAATTCTGGATTAATTTAATCGGCGTATTCGTGCTCCCCGCGCGAAAAAACGTCAGATAACCGTTCTGCCATTGATTTTGCAAATACTTCGATTGTTACCCTAAAATCTACATTTCTTCTCAAGAGTTTTTCACGCTATTCTGATGTATTTTGACCTTTGTGAATAGAGCCCCGCGAGCATCGCCCCCCATTATCTACGATGGCTCCAAGCTCCGCCACGGGCAATCAGATCACAAAATTGAAGCGCGAGCTGAGAAAATCTTCTTCAACAAGTCCAGACCTAATACCCTACCTACCATATGAAAATCTATGCCGAAATTTATTCCTATCGCCACTATTCGCTTAACTTCAGTTTTCGCCCCTTTCCCATGCATCTCGTGATGTCTGCGCAACGACCCGTTCCGATGCCAGCAGGAATTCGGTTTGAATACCTGTGAAATATTGTCCGATGCCATGTTACTCCTCCACAACGTAATTTGAAGTTGAATAAATACTGCGAAGAACCAGGCCAATTCCATATCCATCGATTATAAACCTGAAATAAGAAAATATTATCTAAGAAATGGAGTAAAATTGTTAAATTGCACCTCTTGCATATATGAATAAATTTGTTCAGTATAATGTAACAATGAAGAGTATCCTTAAATCATAACCCCGACGATAACTTGCTCAATTCGATGGACGAAAGAATTCGTAGTGTTTAAACACGCACAGAACTATCCCGAAATTAATTAGAATATATTTATCAAATGGGTATACGAATATAGGAATTCATAAACATCTAATTAATTAGTTATAGTCGTTCGGAATTTCGACGACAACTTATATCCGACTCACCCGAATCCATGACACTAACTTTTTCAATTCAATATACAAGGAATCAAAGGTTTTAGTTTTGGCATAAGGATCTTGATTTTCTTTACCAACGGTTCGAATCATTATTCAAAGTCTATCAAAATTCTGCTATCATGTCGCATTACCTTCGCTCAAAATTCTACCGGTCGAAAAGAGGACCGATCGGGACTAGTAAAAAAGGATGGTGATGAACACGACTTGTCACTGCTTACATAGATATATTGAACATCTATGCTGCTTATAAAAAATATGTCCGAGCTACGAAATTCACGAAATTTCCAATGATAAAGGAAGGCCTCCAATAGTTGCTGTTCATCTAGCGCTTATTCAAAAAATTTAGAATAATTAACCGAACACTTCTTATCGAGTTATTATTTTCATAAGACTGGAAAGCGAACTCAACAAGTTAAAGATTCGGAAGATTTTCCTTCCGTTTTCGTTCACAACGCGATCGGAGAAATTCGAATAAAATAGAGAACTGTGGCGCAATAGCAATTGCGTACTGATCTTTGCGTGTAAGCCATAATACCTTCGTCTGTCTCTGTCTCGCCTCGCTCTCTATCTCTCTCTCTCCGTTCTCCAAGGATCTGCGCGCTGCTACCGATGTCGCTGCTGGTATCGCCGCTTCGGTTGCTGCGGCCGTACTGCCGTTGCCACAAAGAAGGTTCTACATAGGTATAATACAAGATGCTCCGAGGACCAAATACCGTTTCAAGATTGCGATCGATCAGATTTTAACCTCATGCTCCGAACTCGGATAAACTTTTTCAATTGACCAATATTAATCAATCAGTTAAGGCCTGAATTTTTTGTATGAAATTTGATTATTAATTAATTATTCATAACTGAATGACTGAAACAAGAAAAGAAAAAAAAAAATCCGATCAGTTTTCAGATCTCCGTGCCATATTGTGAGCAAAGAGACCATTTTATGAAAACTGATGCACTATGCGTGCGACGAGGCGGTTCGAGTCAGGGCCTGATGTCGTGATGTGTTGCTTATAGGTATATAAAGGATGTTGAGGAGTGATGGGGTACAGGGGTGTAATAATGTCGATTAAAAGATCATTTCGAAGGGGCTCTTTATTCATTTATAAATCGACGATACAAAATGAATATCAATATCACGTTACATGTGTACTATGGATGTATTCACTCAGAGATATGTTTTCTTGAATAAATCAGTTACAATTAAATTGACAAAGATTCATTTTCATTACTCCAGGAAGTAGTACATGATCCATAGCTATATGATGAATAATGTAGTAAGTCATGTCATTTAGTTGATAAGTGGGATGAACCAATTTTGAAATGCGCCAGAGTCTTGGAAATCCCAAAGCAGTCTTGTTTTCTGAATGAGAGGCGGGTTTTGCTCCGCAGGCCGTCAATCTTCCCCTGCAACAGAAAGCAGATGATTCAAAGATCATGAGTAAACTAACAATAGGTAGCAAACCCATTGAATAAGCAAGTTATCGCCGATTCTGCGCTTTCCGGAACGAATACATTGAGATGTTTTTGTATGATCTATTCGTAGCTAAAGTTCCTCAAAGGATTCGTGTTCCTGCGGTCGAAATACATTAGAAGAGTCTGCCGCAATCGAATTGAGAGAAACTTCATTTTCTGCCCCGAAATCGAGAGAATCCTTATCCTACAGCCTTGGTTTTTTTTTTTCAAAATTTGGGCCGAAAATCGCCTGTTTTTGTTATCGAGTTTCCTATGGTATTTTTATGGACTTTGATCTCAGGAATCCGAATCTGGGAGCCGAATCAATCTATCTATAAAATTCATCGAGTTATCGCCAATTTATCGATCTGGAAAGTGAGAAATCAAGGAAATCCCGATGGTATTTGATTCTAGAATTCTTTAATCGACGTATTCGTGTTCTTTGCGCGTGAATACGTATGATAAGCAGCCTGCGATTGAATTCGCAAATACTTCGATTCTTACCCGAAGAGGACACCAAGCCTATAGTCTGTGTACATTTCACAGCGATTTTCGATGAAATCTGAGCGAAAAAACACCAAAGACTATAGTCTTTGTACATTTTTACAGCGATTTTGCCTAAAAGCTGAGCGAGAAAACACCAAAGACTATAGTCTTTGTACATTTTTACAGCGATTTTGCACGAAACCTGAGCGAAAAAACACCAAAGACTATAGTCTTTGTACATTTTTACAGCGATTTTGCCTAAAAGCTGAGCGAGAAAACACCAAAGACTATAGTCTTTGTACATTTTTACAGCGATTTTGCACGAAACCTGAGCGAAAAAACACCAAAGACTATAGTCTTTGTACATTTTTACAGCGATTTTGCACGAAATCTAAACGAAAAAACACAAAAAACTATAGTCTTTGTATGTTTCCTGATGTCAATTATTCCTGATTCCGCATTCCTGAGGTCAAAATACGTAAGAATGGCATACAGAACTTTTTAAAAAAAATGTAGATCACTTTTCCAGATATTGAGAAAAAACTAAGGCTATAGTCTTGGTGTTTTTTTGGGGCAAAAATCTAAGTATTTGCAAAATCAATTGCAGGACTTTTATACTACGTATTTTTGCGCAGGAAACACGAATACGTCTATGAAATCAATCTAGAATCAAATCCCATCGAGATATCCTTGATTTATAGCTTTTCAGATCGATAAATTGGCGATAACTCGATCAATTTGATAGGTAATTCAATTTGGCTTGCAGATTCGGATTCCTAAGGTCAAAATACATAAGAATAGCATGGGGAACTCTTTAAAAAAAAATGTAGATCACTTTTCCAGATATTGAGAAAAAACTAAGGCTATAGTCTTGGTGTTTTTTTGGGGTAAAAATCGGAGTATTTGCAAAATCAATTGCAGGACGCTTATCCTACGTATTTTTGCGCAGGGAACACGAATACGTCTATGAAATCAATCTAGAATCAAATCCCATCGAGATATTCTTGATTTATAGCTTTTCAGATCGATAAATTGGCGATAACTCGATCAATTTAATAGGTATTCCAATTTGGCTTGCAGATTCGGATTCCTGAGGTCAAAATACATAAGAATAGCATAGGAAACTGTTTTAAGAAAATGTAGATCACTTTTCCAGATATTGAGAAAAAACTCAGGCTATAGTCTTGGTGTTTTTTCGCTCAGATTCCATCGAAAATCGATGAAAAAATGTGTCCGAGTGAAGTTACGATAACGAGGATTCATTTCAGAATCATTCCTGATTTTTTCCGATTTTTCCTGATTTTTTCCGATTTTTTCTGATTTTTTCTAATTAATTAAATGATTTTTCACTAAGCCCCGCCCAGAAAGCGCAAAAAAATGGCCCTGGTGGCGCCATCCCTCAGATTTCCCCCTGAACTAACTCCTATTTTTTTGGCTCAAAATCACGCTGGTGGCGCCATCCCTCGGATTTTCCTCCTGAACTATTGTTATAAACAAATCGACTTTACGCCAAAAAATAGGGGTTAGTTCAGGAGAAAATCCGAAGGATGGCGCCACAAGGGCCATTTTTTTGCGCTTTCTGGGCGGAGCTTAGTGAAAAATCATTTAATTAATTACAAAAGATCAGAAAAAATTAGAAAACATCGGAAAAAATCAGGAAAAATGCTAAAATAAATCCTCGTTATCGTAACTTCACTCAAACACATTCTTTCATCGATTTTCAATGAAATCTGAGCGAACAAACACCAAAGACTATAGTCTTTGTACATTCTTACAGCGATTTTCGATAGAATCAGAGCGAAAAAACACCAAAGACTATAGTCTTTGTACATTTTTACAGCGATTTTGCACGAAATCTGAGCGAAAAAACACCAAAGACTATAGTCTTTGTACATTTTTACAGCGATTTTCGATAGAATCAGAGCGGAAAAACACAAAAGACTATAGTCTTTGTACATTTTTACAGCGATTTTGCACGAAATCTGAGCGAAAAAACACCAAAGACTATAGTCTTTGTACATTTTTACAGCGATTTTCGATAGAATCAGAGCGAAAAAACACCAAAGACTATAGTCTTTGTATATTTTTACAGCGATTTTCGATAGAATCAGAACGAAAAAACACCAAAGACTATAGTCTTTGTACATTTTTACAGCGATTTTGCACGAAATCTGAGCGAAAAAACACCAAAGACTATAGTCTTTGTACATTTTTACAGCGATTTTCGATAGAATCAGAGCGAAAAAACACCAAAGACTATAGTCTTTGTACATTTTTACAGCGATTTTGCCTAAAATCTGAGCGAAAAAACACCAAAGACTATAGTCTTTGTACATTTTTACAGCGATTTTCGATAGAATCAGAGCGAAAAAACACCAAAGACTATAGTCTTTGTACATTTTTACAGCGATTTTGCACGAAATCTGAGCGAAAAAACACCAAAGACTATAGTCTTTGTACATTTTTACAGCGATTTTGCCTAAAATCTGAGCGAAAAAACACCAAAGACTATAGTCTTTGTACATTTTTACAGCGATTTTCGATAGAATCAGAGCGAAAAAACACCAAAGACTATAGTCTTTGTATATTTTTACAGCGATTTTCGATAGAATCAGAGCGAAAAAACACCAAAGACTATAGTCTTTGTACATTTTTACAGCGATTTTCGATAGAATCAGAGCGAAAAAACACCAAAGACTATAGTCTTTGTACATTTTTACAGCGATTTTGCACGAAATCTGAGCGAAAAAACACCAAAGACTATAGTCTTTGTACATTTTTACAGCGATTTTGCACGAAATCTGAGCGAAAAAACACCAAAGACTATAGTCTTTGTACATTTTTACAGCGATTTTCGATAGAATCAGAGCGAAAAAACACCAAAGACTATAGTCTTTGTACATTTTTACAGCGATTTTGCCTAAAATCTGAGCGAAAAAACACCAAAGACTATAGTCTTTGTACATTTTTACAGCGATTTTGCACGAAATCTGAGCGAAAAAACACCAAAGACTATAGTCTTTGTACATTTTTACAGCGATTTTCGATAGAATCAGAGCGAAAAAACACCAAAGACTATAGTCTTTGTACATTTTTACAGCGATTTTGCCTAAAATCTGAGCGAAAAAACACCAAAGACTATAGTCTTTGTACATTTTTACAGCGATTTTCGATAGAATCAGAGCGAAAAAACACCAAAGACTATAGTCTTTGTACATTTTTACAGCGATTTTGCACGAAATCTGAGCGAAAAAACACCAAAGACTATAGTCTTTGTACATTTTTACAGCGATTTTGCCTAAAATCTGAGCGAAAAAACACCAAAGACTATAGTCTTTGTACATTTTTACAGCGATTTTCGATAGAATCAGAGCGAAAAAACACCAAAGACTATAGTCTTTGTATATTTTTACAGCGATTTTCGATAGAATCAGAGCGAAAAAACACCAAAGACTATAGTCTTTGTACATTTTTACAGCGATTTTCGATAGAATCAGAGCGAAAAAACACCAAAGACTATAGTCTTTGTACATTTTTACAGCGATTTTGCACGAAATCTGAGCGAAAAAACACCAAAGACTATAGTCTTTGTACATTTTTACAGCGATTTTGCACGAAATCTGAGCGAAAAAACACCAAAGACTATAGTCTTTGTACATTTTTACAGCGATTTTCGATAGAATCAGAGCGAAAAAACACCAAAGACTATAGTCTTTGTACATTTTTACAGCGATTTTGCCTAAAATCTGAGCGAAAAAACACCAAAGACTATAGTCTTTGTACATTTTTACAGCGATTTTCGATAGAATCAGAGCGAAAAAACACCAAAGACTATAGTCTTTGTATATTTTTACAGCGATTTTCGATAGAATCAGAGCGAAAAAACACCAAAGACTATAGTCTTTGTACATTTTTACAGCGATTTTGCACGAAATCTGAGCGAAAAAACACCAAAGACTATAGTCTTTGTACATTTTTACAGCGATTTTCGATAGAATCAGAGCGAAAAAACACCAAAGACTATAGTCTTTGTACATTTTTACAGCGATTTTCGATAGAATCAGAGCGAAAAAACACCAAAGACTATAGTCTTTGTATATTTTTACAGCGATTTTCGATAGAATCAGAGCGAAAAAACACCAAAGACTATAGTCTTTGTACATTTTTACAGCGATTTTCGATAGAATCAGAGCGAAAAAACACCAAAGACTATAGTCTTTGTACATTTTTACAGCGATTTTGCACGAAATCTGAGCGAAAAAACACCAAAGACTATAGTCTTTGTACATTTTTACAGCGATTTTGCACGAAATCTGAGCGAAAAAACACCAAAGACTATAGTCTTTGTACATTTTTACAGCGATTTTCGATAGAATCAGAGCGAAAAAACACCAAAGACTATAGTCTTTGTACATTTTTACAGCGATTTTGCCTAAAATCTGAGCGAAAAAACACCAAAGACTATAGTCTTTGTACATTTTTACAGCGATTTTGCACGAAATCTGAGCGAAAAAACACCAAAGACTATAGTCTTTGTACATTTTTACAGCGATTTTCGATAGAATCAGAGCGAAAAAACACCAAAGACTATAGTCTTTGTACATTTTTACAGCGATTTTCGATAGAATCAGAGCGAAAAAACACCAAAGACTATAGTCTTTGTACATTTTTACAGCGATTTTGCACGAAATCTGAGCGAAAAAACACCAAAGACTATAGTCTTTGTACATTTTTACAGCGATTTTGCCTAAAATCTGAGCGAAAAAACACCAAAGACTATAGTCTTTGTACATTTTTACAGCGATTTTCGATAGAATCAGAGCGAAAAAACACCAAAGACTATAGTCTTTGTATATTTTTACAGCGATTTTCGATAGAATCAGAGCGAAAAAACACCAAAGACTATAGTCTTTGTACATTTTTACAGCGATTTTCGATAGAATCAGAGCGAAAAAACACCAAAGACTATAGTCTTTGTACATTTTTACAGCGATTTTGCACGAAATCTGAGCGAAAAAACACCAAAGACTATAGTCTTTGTACATTTTTACAGCGATTTTGCCTAAAATCTGAGCGAAAAAACACCAAAGACTATAGTCTTTGTACATTTTTACAGCGATTTTCGATAGAATCAGAGCGAAAAAACACCAAAGACTATAGTCTTTGTATATTTTTACAGCGATTTTCGATAGAATCAGAGCGAAAAAACACCAAAGACTATAGTCTTTGTACATTTTTACAGCGATTTTGCACGAAATCTGAGCGAAAAAACACCAAAGACTATAGTCTTTGTACATTTTTACAGCGATTTTGCACGAAATCTGAGCGAAAAAACACCAAAGACTATAGTCTTTGTACATTTTTACAGCGATTTTCGATAGAATCAGAGCGAAAAAACACCAAAGACTATAGTCTTTGTACATTTTTACAGCGATTTTGCCTAAAATCTGAGCGAAAAAACACCAAAGACTATAGTCTTTGTACATTTTTACAGCGATTTTGCACGAAATCTGAGCGAAAAAACACCAAAGACTATAGTCTTTGTACATTTTTACAGCGATTTTCGATAGAATCAGAGCGAAAAAACACCAAAGACTATAGTCTTTGTACATTTTTACAGCGATTTTGCCTAAAATCTGAGCGAAAAAACACCAAAGACTATAGTCTTTGTACATTTTTACAGCGATTTTGCACGAAATCTGAGCGAAAAAACACCAAAGACTATAGTCTTTGTACATTTTTACAGCGATTTTGCCTAAAATCTGAGCGAAAAAACACCAAAGACTATAGTCTTTGTACATTTTTACAGCGATTTTCGATAGAATCAGAGCGAAAAAACACCAAAGACTATAGTCTTTGTATATTTTTACAGCGATTTTCGATAGAATCAGAGCGAAAAAACACCAAAGACTATAGTCTTTGTACATTTTTACAGCGATTTTCGATAGAATCAGAGCGAAAAAACACCAAAGACTATAGTCTTTGTACATTTTTACAGCGATTTTGCACGAAATCTGAGCGAAAAAACACCAAAGACTATAGTCTTTGTACATTTTTACAGCGATTTTGCCTAAAATCTGAGCGAAAAAACACCAAAGACTATAGTCTTTGTACATTTTTACAGCGATTTTCGATAGAATCAGAGGGAAAAAACACCAAAGACTATAGTCTTTGTATATTTTTACAGCGATTTTCGATAGAATCAGAGCGAAAAAACACCAAAGACTATAGTCTTTGTACATTTTTACAGCGATTTTGCACGAAATCTGAGCGAAAAAACACCAAAGACTATAGTCTTTGTACATTTTTACAGCGATTTTGCACGAAATCTGAGCGAAAAAACACCAAAGACTATAGTCTTTGTACATTTTTACAGCGATTTTCGATAGAATCAGAGCGAAAAAACACCGAAGACTATAGTCTTTGTACATTTTTACAGCGATTTTGCACGAAATCTGAGCGAAAAAACACCAAAGACTATAGTCTTTGTACATTTTTACAGCGATTTTCGATAGAATCAGAGCGAAAAAACACCAAAGACTATAGTCTTTGTATATTTTTACAGCGATTTTCGATAGAATCAGAACGAAAAAACACCAAAGACTATAGTCTTTGTACATTTTTACAGCGATTTTGCACGAAATCTGAGCGAAAAAACACCAAAGACTATAGTCTTTGTACATTTTTACAGCGATTTTCGATAGAATCAGAGCGAAAAAACACCAAAGACTATAGTCTTTGTACATTTTTACAGCGATTTTGCCTAAAATCTGAGCGAAAAAACACCAAAGACTATAGTCTTTGTACATTTTTACAGCGATTTTCGATAGAATCAGAGCGAAAAAACACCAAAGACTATAGTCTTTGTACATTTTTACAGCGATTTTGCACGAAATCTGAGCGAAAAAACACCAAAGACTATAGTCTTTGTACATTTTTACAGCGATTTTGCCTAAAATCTGAGCGAAAAAACACCAAAGACTATAGTCTTTGTACATTTTTACAGCGATTTTCGATAGAATCAGAGCGAAAAAACACCAAAGACTATAGTCTTTGTATATTTTTACAGCGATTTTCGATAGAATCAGAGCGAAAAAACACCAAAGACTATAGTCTTTGTACATTTTTACAGCGATTTTCGATAGAATCAGAGCGAAAAAACACCAAAGACTATAGTCTTTGTACATTTTTACAGCGATTTTGCACGAAATCTGAGCGAAAAAACACCAAAGACTATAGTCTTTGTACATTTTTACAGCGATTTTGCACGAAATCTGAGCGAAAAAACACCAAAGACTATAGTCTTTGTACATTTTTACAGCGATTTTCGATAGAATCAGAGCGAAAAAACACCAAAGACTATAGTCTTTGTACATTTTTACAGCGATTTTGCCTAAAATCTGAGCGAAAAAACACCAAAGACTATAGTCTTTGTACATTTTTACAGCGATTTTGCACGAAATCTGAGCGAAAAAACACCAAAGACTATAGTCTTTGTACATTTTTACAGCGATTTTCGATAGAATCAGAGCGAAAAAACACCAAAGACTATAGTCTTTGTACATTTTTACAGCGATTTTGCCTAAAATCTGAGCGAAAAAACACCAAAGACTATAGTCTTTGTACATTTTTACAGCGATTTTCGATAGAATCAGAGCGAAAAAACACCAAAGACTATAGTCTTTGTACATTTTTACAGCGATTTTGCACGAAATCTGAGCGAAAAAACACCAAAGACTATAGTCTTTGTACATTTTTACAGCGATTTTGCCTAAAATCTGAGCGAAAAAACACCAAAGACTATAGTCTTTGTACATTTTTACAGCGATTTTCGATAGAATCAGAGCGAAAAAACACCAAAGACTATAGTCTTTGTATATTTTTACAGCGATTTTCGATAGAATCAGAGCGGAAAAACACCAAAGACTATAGTCTTTGTACATTTTTACAGCGATTTTCGATAGAATCAGAGCGAAAAAACACCAAAGACTATAGTCTTTGTACATTTTTACAGCGATTTTGCACGAAATCTGAGCGAAAAAACACCAAAGACTATAGTCTTTGTACATTTTTACAGCGATTTTGCACGAAATCTGAGCGAAAAAACACCAAAGACTATAGTCTTTGTACATTTTTACAGCGATTTTCGATAGAATCAGAGCGAAAAAACACCAAAGACTATAGTCTTTGTACATTTTTACAGCGATTTTGCCTAAAATCTGAGCGAAAAAAACACCAAAGACTATAGTCTTTGTACATTTTTACAGCGATTTTCGATAGAATCAGAGCGAAAAAACACCAAAGACTATAGTCTTTGTATATTTTTACAGCGATTTTCGATAGAATCAGAGCGAAAAAACACCAAAGACTATAGTCTTTGTACATTTTTACAGCGATTTTGCACGAAATCTGAGCGAAAAAACACCAAAGACTATAGTCTTTGTACATTTTTACAGCGATTTTCGATAGAATCAGAGCGAAAAAACACCAAAGACTATAGTCTTTGTACATTTTTACAGCGATTTTCGATAGAATCAGAGCGAAAAAACACCAAAGACTATAGTCTTTGTATATTTTTACAGCGATTTTCGATAGAATCAGAGCGAAAAAACACCAAAGACTATAGTCTTTGTACATTTTTACAGCGATTTTCGATAGAATCAGAGCGAAAAAACACCAAAGACTATAGTCTTTGTACATTTTTACAGCGATTTTGCACGAAATCTGAGCGAAAAAACACCAAAGACTATAGTCTTTGTACATTTTTACAGCGATTTTGCACGAAATCTGAGCGAAAAAACACCAAAGACTATAGTCTTTGTACATTTTTACAGCGATTTTGCACGAAATCTGAGCGAAAAAACACCAAAGACTATAGTCTTTGTACATTTTTACAGCGATTTTCGATAGAATCAGAGCGAAAAAACACCAAAGACTATAGTCTTTGTACATTTTTACAGCGATTTTGCCTAAAATCTGAGCGAAAAAACACCAAAGACTATAGTCTTTGTACATTTTTACAGCGATTTTGCACGAAATCTGAGCGAAAAAACACCAAAGACTATAGTCTTTGTACATTTTTACAGCGATTTTCGATAGAATCAGAGCGAAAAAACACCAAAGACTATAGTCTTTGTACATTTTTACAGCGATTTTCGATAGAATCAGAGCGAAAAAACACCAAAGACTATAGTCTTTGTACATTTTTACAGCGATTTTGCACGAAATCTGAGCGAAAAAACACCAAAGACTATAGTCTTTGTACATTTTTACAGCGATTTTGCCTAAAATCTGAGCGAAAAAACACCAAAGACTATAGTCTTTGTACATTTTTACAGCGATTTTCGATAGAATCAGAGCGAAAAAACACCAAAGACTATAGTCTTTGTATATTTTTACAGCGATTTTCGATAGAATCAGAGCGAAAAAACACCAAAGACTATAGTCTTTGTACATTTTTACAGCGATTTTCGATAGAATCAGAGCGAAAAAACACCAAAGACTATAGTCTTTGTACATTTTTACAGCGATTTTGCACGAAATCTGAGCGAAAAAACACCAAAGACTATAGTCTTTGTACATTTTTACAGCGATTTTGCCTAAAATCTGAGCGAAAAAACACCAAAGACTATAGTCTTTGTACATTTTTACAGCGATTTTCGATAGAATCAGAGCGAAAAAACACCAAAGACTATAGTCTTTGTATATTTTTACAGCGATTTTCGATAGAATCAGAGCGAAAAAACACCAAAGACTATAGTCTTTGTACATTTTTACAGCGATTTTGCACGAAATCTGAGCGAAAAAACACCAAAGACTATAGTCTTTGTACATTTTTACAGCGATTTTGCACGAAATCTGAGCGAAAAAACACCAAAGACTATAGTCTTTGTACATTTTTACAGCGATTTTCGATAGAATCAGAGCGAAAAAACACCAAAGACTATAGTCTTTGTACATTTTTACAGCGATTTTGCCTAAAATCTGAGCGAAAAAACACCAAAGACTATAGTCTTTGTACATTTTTACAGCGATTTTGCACGAAATCTGAGCGAAAAAACACCAAAGACTATAGTCTTTGTACATTTTTACAGCGATTTTGCACGAAATCTGAGCGAAAAAACACCAAAGACTATAGTCTTTGTACATTTTTACAGCGATTTTCGATAGAATCAGAGCGAAAAAACACCAAAGACTATAGTCTTTGTACATTTTTACAGCGATTTTGCCTAAAATCTGAGCGAAAAAACACCAAAGACTATAGTCTTTGTACATTTTTACAGCGATTTTCGATAGAATCAGAGCGAAAAAACACCAAAGACTATAGTCTTTGTACATTTTTACAGCGATTTTGCCTAAAATCTGAGCGAAAAAACACCAAAGACTATAGTCTTTGTACATTTTTACAGCGATTTTCGATAGAATCAGAGCGAAAAAACACCAAAGACTATAGTCTTTGTACATTTTTACAGCGATTTTGCACGAAATCTGAGCGAAAAAACACCAAAGACTATAGTCTTTGTACATTTTTACAGCGATTTTGCCTAAAATCTGAGCGAAAAAACACCAAAGACTATAGTCTTTGTACATTTTTACAGCGATTTTCGATAGAATCAGAGCGAAAAAACACCAAAGACTATAGTCTTTGTACATTTTTACAGCGATTTTGCACGAAATCTGAGCGAAAAAACACCAAAGACTATAGTCTTTGTACATTTTTACAGCGATTTTGCCTAAAATCTGAGCGAAAAAACACCAAAGACTATAGTCTTTGTACATTTTTACAGCGATTTTCGATAGAATCAGAGCGAAAAAACACCAAAGACTATAGTCTTTGTATATTTTTACAGCGATTTTCGATAGAATCAGAGCGAAAAAACACCAAAGACTATAGTCTTTGTACATTTTTACAGCGATTTTCGATAGAATCAGAGCGAAAAAACACCAAAGACTATAGTCTTTGTACATTTTTACAGCGATTTTCGATAGAATCAGAGCGAAAAAACACCAAAGACTATAGTCTTTGTACATTTTTACAGCGATTTTCGATAGAATCAGAGCGAAAAAACACCAAAGACTATAGTCTTTGTACATTTTTACAGCGATTTTGCACGAAATCTGAGCGAAAAAACACCAAAGACTATAGTCTTTGTACATTTTTACAGCGATTTTGCCTAAAATCTGAGCGAAAAAACACCAAAGACTATAGTCTTTGTACATTTTTACAGCGATTTTGCACGAAATCTGAGCGAAAAAACACCAAAGACTATAGTCTTTGTACATTTTTACAGCGATTTTCGATAGAATCAGAGCGAAAAAACACCAAAGACTATAGTCTTTGTACATTTTTACAGCGATTTTGCCTAAAATCTGAGCGAAAAAACACCAAAGACTATAGTCTTTGTACATTTTTACAGCGATTTTCGATAGAATCAGAGCGAAAAAACACCAAAGACTATAGTCTTTGTATATTTTTACAGCGATTTTCGATAGAATCAGAGCGAAAAAACACCAAAGACTATAGTCTTTGTACATTTTTACAGCGATTTTGCACGAAATCTGAGCGAAAAAACACCAAAGACTATAGTCTTTGTACATTTTTACAGCGATTTTCGATAGAATCAGAGCGAAAAAACACCAAAGACTATAGTCTTTGTACATTTTTACAGCGATTTTCGATAGAATCAGAGCGAAAAAACACCAAAGACTATAGTCTTTGTATATTTTTACAGCGATTTTCGATAGAATCAGAGCGAAAAAACACCAAAGACTATAGTCTTTGTACATTTTTACAGCGATTTTCGATAGAATCAGAGCGAAAAAACACCAAAGACTATAGTCTTTGTACATTTTTACAGCGATTTTGCACGAAATCTGAGCGAAAAAACACCAAAGACTATAGTCTTTGTACATTTTTACAGCGATTTTGCACGAAATCTGAGCGAAAAAACACCAAAGACTATAGTCTTTGTACATTTTTACAGCGATTTTCGATAGAATCAGAGCGAAAAAACACCAAAGACTATAGTCTTTGTACATTTTTACAGCGATTTTGCCTAAAATCTGAGCGAAAAAACACCAAAGACTATAGTCTTTGTACATTTTTACAGCGATTTTGCACGAAATCTGAGCGAAAAAACACCAAAGACTATAGTCTTTGTACATTTTTACAGCGATTTTCGATAGAATCAGAGCGAAAAAACACCAAAGACTATAGTCTTTGTACATTTTTACAGCGATTTTGCCTGAAATCTGAGCGAAAAAACACCAAAGACTATAGTCTTTGTACATTTTTACAGCGATTTTGCACGAAATCTGAGCGAAAAAACACCAAAGACTATAGTCTTTGTACATTTTTACAGCGATTTTGCCTAAAATCTGAGCGAAAAAACACCAAAGACTATAGTCTTTGTACATTTTTACAGCGATTTTGCACGAAATCTGAGCGAAAAAACACCAAAGACTATAGTCTTTGTACATTTTTACAGCGATTTTCGATAGAATCAGAGCGAAAAAACACCAAAGACTATAGTCTTTGTACATTTTTACAGCGATTTTGCCTAAAATCTGAGCGAAAAAACACCAAAGACTATAGTCTTTGTACATTTTTACAGCGATTTTGCACGAAATCTGAGCGAAAAAACACCAAAGACTATAGTCTTTGTACATTTTTACAGCGATTTTCGATAGAATCAGAGCGAAAAAACACCAAAGACTATAGTCTTTGTACATTTTTACAGCGATTTTGCCTAAAATCTGAGCGAAAAAACACCAAAGACTATAGTCTTTGTACATTTTTACAGCGATTTTGCACGAAATCTGAGCGAAAAAACACCAAAGACTATAGTCTTTGTACATTTTTACAGCGATTTTGCCTAAAATCTGAGCGAAAAAACACCAAAGACTATAGTCTTTGTACATTTTTACAGCGATTTTCGATAGAATCAGAGCGAAAAAACACCAAAGACTATAGTCTTTGTATATTTTTACAGCGATTTTCGATAGAATCAGAGCGAAAAAACACCAAAGACTATAGTCTTTGTACATTTTTACAGCGATTTTCGATAGAATCAGAGCGAAAAAACACCAAAGACTATAGTCTTTGTACATTTTTACAGCGATTTTGCACGAAATCTGAGCGAAAAAACACCAAAGACTATAGTCTTTGTACATTTTTACAGCGATTTTGCACGAAATCTGAGCGAAAAAACACCAAAGACTATAGTCTTTGTACATTTTTACAGCGATTTTCGATAGAATCAGAGCGAAAAAACACCAAAGACTATAGTCTTGGTACATTTTTACAGCGATTTTGCCTAAAATCTGAGCGAAAAAACACCAAAGACTATAGTCTTTGTACATTTTTACAGCGATTTTGCACGAAATCTGAGCGAAAAAACACCAAAGACTATAGTCTTTGTACATTTTTACAGCGATTTTCGATAGAATCAGAGCGAAAAAACACCAAAGACTATAGTCTTTGTACATTTTTACAGCGATTTTGCCTAAAATCTGAGCGAAAAAACACCAAAGACTATAGTCTTTGTACATTTTTACAGCGATTTTCGATAGAATCAGAGCGAAAAAACACCAAAGACTATAGTCTTTGTACATTTTTACAGCGATTTTGCACGAAATCTGAGCGAAAAAACACCAAAGACTATAGTCTTTGTACATTTTTACAGCGATTTTGCCTAAAATCTGAGCGAAAAAACACCAAAGACTATAGTCTTTGTACATTTTTACAGCGATTTTCGATAGAATCAGAGCGAAAAAACACCAAAGACTATAGTCTTTGTATATTTTTACAGCGATTTTCGATAGAATCAGAGCGAAAAAACACCAAAGACTATAGTCTTTGTACATTTTTACAGCGATTTTCGATAGAATCAGAGCGAAAAAACACCAAAGACTATAGTCTTTGTACATTTTTACAGCGATTTTGCCTAAAATCTGAGCGAAAAAACACCAAAGACTATAGTCTTTGTACATTTTTACAGCGATTTTCGATAGAATCAGAGCGAAAAAACACCAAAGACTATAGTCTTTGTACATTTTTACAGCGATTTTGCCTAAAATCTGAGCGAAAAAACACCAAAGACTATAGTCTTTGTATATTTTTACAGCGATTTTCGATAGAATCAGAGCGAAAAAACACCAAAGACTATAGTCTTTGTACATTTTTACAGCGATTTTGCACGAAATCTGAGCGAAAAAACACCAAAGACTATAGTCTTTGTACATTTTTACAGCGATTTTGCACGAAATCTGAGCGAAAAAACACCAAAGACTATAGTCTTTGTACATTTTTACAGCGATTTTCGATAGAATCAGAGCGAAAAAACACCAAAGACTATAGTCTTTGTACATTTTTACAGCGATTTTGCCTAAAATCTGAGCGAAAAAACACCAAAGACTATAGTCTTTGTACATTTTTACAGCGATTTTGCACGAAATCTGAGCGAAAAAACACCAAAGACTATAGTCTTTGTACATTTTTACAGCGATTTTCGATAGAATCAGAGCGAAAAAACACCAAAGACTATAGTCTTTGTACATTTTTACAGCGATTTTGCCTAAAATCTGAGCGAAAAAACACCAAAGACTATAGTCTTTGTACATTTTTACAGCGATTTTGCACGAAATCTGAGCGAAAAAACACCAAAGACTATAGTCTTTGTACATTTTTACAGCGATTTTGCCTAAAATCTGAGCGAAAAAACACCAAAGACTATAGTCTTTGTACATTTTTACAGCGATTTTCGATAGAATCAGAGCGAAAAAACACCAAAGACTATAGTCTTTGTATATTTTTACAGCGATTTTCGATAGAATCAGAGCGAAAAAACACCAAAGACTATAGTCTTTGTACATTTTTACAGCGATTTTCGATAGAATCAGAGCGAAAAAACACCAAAGACTATAGTCTTTGTACATTTTTACAGCGATTTTGCACGAAATCTGAGCGAAAAAACACCAAAGACTATAGTCTTTGTACATTTTTACAGCGATTTTGCCTAAAATCTGAGCGAAAAAACACCAAAGACTATAGTCTTTGTACATTTTTACAGCGATTTTCGATAGAATCAGAGCGAAAAAACACCAAAGACTATAGTCTTTGTATATTTTTACAGCGATTTTCGATAGAATCAGAGCGAAAAAACACCAAAGACTATAGTCTTTGTACATTTTTACAGCGATTTTGCACGAAATCTGAGCGAAAAAACACCAAAGACTATAGTCTTTGTACATTTTTACAGCGATTTTGCACGAAATCTGAGCGAAAAAACACCAAAGACTATAGTCTTTGTACATTTTTACAGCGATTTTCGATAGAATCAGAGCGAAAAAACACCAAACACTATAGTCTTTGTACATTTTTACAGCGATTTTGCCTAAAATCTGAGCGAAAAAACACCAAAGACTATAGTCTTTGTACATTTTTACAGCGATTTTGCACGAAATCTGAGCGAAAAAACACCAAAGACTATAGTCTTTGTACATTTTTACAGCGATTTTCGATAGAATCAGAGCGAAAAAACACCAAAGACTATAGTCTTTGTACATTTTTACAGCGATTTTGCCTAAAATCTGAGCGAAAAAACACCAAAGACTATAGTCTTTGTACATTTTTACAGCGATTTTGCACGAAATCTGAGCGAAAAAACACCAAAGACTATAGTCTTTGTACATTTTTACAGCGATTTTGCCTAAAATCTGAGCGAAAAAACACCAAAGACTATAGTCTTTGTACATTTTTACAGCGATTTTCGATAGAATCAGAGCGAAAAAACACCAAAGACTATAGTCTTTGTATATTTTTACAGCGATTTTCGATAGAATCAGAGCGAAAAAACACCAAAGACTATAGTCTTTGTACATTTTTACAGCGATTTTCGATAGAATCAGAGCGAAAAAACACCAAAGACTATAGTCTTTGTACATTTTTACAGCGATTTTGCACGAAATCTGAGCGAAAAAACACCAAAGACTATAGTCTTTGTACATTTTTACAGCGATTTTGCACGAAATCTGAGCGAAAAAACACCAAAGACTATAGTCTTTGTACATTTTTACAGCGATTTTCGATAGAATCAGAGCGAAAAAACACCAAAGACTATAGTCTTTGTACATTTTTACAGCGATTTTGCCTAAAATCTGAGCGAAAAAACACCAAAGACTATAGTCTTTGTACATTTTTACAGCGATTTTGCCTAAAATCTGAGCGAAAAAACACCAAAGACTATAGTCTTTGTACATTTTTACAGCGATTTTGCACGAAATCTGAGCGAAAAAACACCAAAGACTATAGTCTTTGTACATTTTTACAGCGATTTTCGATAGAATCAGAGCGAAAAAACACCAAAGACTATAGTCTTTGTACATTTTTACAGCGATTTTGCCTAAAATCTGAGCGAAAAAACACCAAAGACTATAGTCTTTGTACATTTTTACAGCGATTTTGCACGAAATCTGAGCGAAAAAACACCAAAGACTATAGTCTTTGTACATTTTTACAGCGATTTTCGATAGAATCAGAGCGAAAAAACACCAAAGACTATAGTCTTTGTACATTTTTACAGCGATTTTGCCTAAAATCTGAGCGAAAAAACACCAAAGACTATAGTCTTTGTACATTTTTACAGCGATTTTCGATAGAATCAGAGCGAAAAAACACCAAAGACTATAGTCTTTGTACATTTTTACAGCGATTTTGCACGAAATCTGAGCGAAAAAACACCAAAGACTATAGTCTTTGTACATTTTTACAGCGATTTTGCCTAAAATCTGAGCGAAAAAACACCAAAGACTATAGTCTTTGTACATTTTTACAGCGATTTTCGATAGAATCAGAGCGAAAAAACACCAAAGACTATAGTCTTTGTATATTTTTACAGCGATTTTCGATAGAATCAGAGCGAAAAAACACCAAAGACTATAGTCTTTGTACATTTTTACAGCGATTTTCGATAGAATCAGAGCGAAAAAACACCAAAGACTATAGTCTTTGTACATTTTTACAGCGATTTTGCACGAAATCTGAGCGAAAAAACACCAAAGACTATAGTCTTTGTACATTTTTACAGCGATTTTGCCTAAAATCTGAGCGAAAAAACACCAAAGACTATAGTCTTTGTACATTTTTACAGCGATTTTCGATAGAATCAGAGCGAAAAAACACCAAAGACTATAGTCTTTGTATATTTTTACAGCGATTTTCGATAGAATCAGAGCGAAAAAACACCAAAGACTATAGTCTTTGTACATTTTTACAGCGATTTTGCACGAAATCTGAGCGAAAAAACACCAAAGACTATAGTCTTTGTACATTTTTACAGCGATTTTGCACGAAATCTGAGCGAAAAAACACCAAAGACTATAGTCTTTGTACATTTTTACAGCGATTTTCGATAGAATCAGAGCGAAAAAACACCAAAGACTATAGTCTTTGTACATTTTTACAGCGATTTTGCCTAAAATCTGAGCGAAAAAACACCAAAGACTATAGTCTTTGTACATTTTTACAGCGATTTTGCACGAAATCTGAGCGAAAAAACACCAAAGACTATAGTCTTTGTACATTTTTACAGCGATTTTCGATAGAATCAGAGCGAAAAAACACCAAAGACTATAGTCTTTGTACATTTTTACAGCGATTTTGCCTAAAATCTGAGCGAAAAAACACCAAAGACTATAGTCTTTGTACATTTTTACAGCGATTTTGCACGAAATCTGAGCGAAAAAACACCAAAGACTATAGTCTTTGTACATTTTTACAGCGATTTTGCCTAAAATCTGAGCGAAAAAACACCAAAGACTATAGTCTTTGTACATTTTTACAGCGATTTTCGATAGAATCAGAGCGAAAAAACACCAAAGACTATAGTCTTTGTATATTTTTACAGCGATTTTCGATAGAATCAGAGCGAAAAAACACCAAAGACTATAGTCTTTGTACATTTTTACAGCGATTTTCGATAGAATCAGAGCGAAAAAACACCAAAGACTATAGTCTTTGTACATTTTTACAGCGATTTTGCACGAAATCTGAGCGAAAAAACACCAAAGACTATAGTCTTTGTACATTTTTACAGCGATTTTGCCTAAAATCTGAGCGAAAAAACACCAAAGACTATAGTCTTTGTACATTTTTACAGCGATTTTCGATAGAATCAGAGCGAAAAAACACCAAAGACTATAGTCTTTGTATATTTTTACAGCGATTTTCGATAGAATCAGAGCGAAAAAACACCAAAGACTATAGTCTTTGTACATTTTTACAGCGATTTTGCACGAAATCTGAGCGAAAAAACACCAAAGACTATAGTCTTTGTACATTTTTACAGCGATTTTGCACGAAATCTGAGCGAAAAAACACCAAAGACTATAGTCTTTGTACATTTTTACAGCGATTTTCGATAGAATCAGAGCGAAAAAACACCAAAGACTATAGTCTTTGTACATTTTTACAGCGATTTTGCCTAAAATCTGAGCGAAAAAACACCAAAGACTATAGTCTTTGTACATTTTTACAGCGATTTTCGATAGAATCAGAGCGAAAAAACACCAAAGACTATAGTCTTTGTACATTTTTACAGCGATTTTGCACGAAATCTGAGCGAAAAAACACCAAAGACTATAGTCTTTGTACATTTTTACAGCGATTTTGCCTAAAATCTGAGCGAAAAAACACCAAAGACTATAGTCTTTGTACATTTTTACAGCGATTTTCGATAGAATCAGAGCGAAAAAACACCAAAGACTATAGTCTTTGTATATTTTTACAGCGATTTTCGATAGAATCAGAGCGAAAAAACACCAAAGACTATAGTCTTTGTACATTTTTACAGCGATTTTCGATAGAATCAGAGCGAAAAAACACCAAAGACTATAGTCTTTGTACATTTTTACAGCGATTTTGCACGAAATCTGAGCGAAAAAACACCAAAGACTATAGTCTTTGTACATTTTTACAGCGATTTTGCACGAAATCTGAGCGAAAAAACACCAAAGACTATAGTCTTTGTACATTTTTACAGCGATTTTCGATAGAATCAGAGCGAAAAAACACCAAAGACTATAGTCTTTGTACATTTTTACAGCGATTTTGCCTAAAATCTGAGCGAAAAAACACCAAAGACTATAGTCTTTGTACATTTTTACAGCGATTTTGCACGAAATCTGAGCGAAAAAACACCAAAGACTATAGTCTTTGTACATTTTTACAGCGATTTTGCACGAAATCTGAGCGAAAAAACACCAAAGACTATAGTCTTTGTACATTTTTACAGCGATTTTCGATAGAATCAGAGCGAAAAAACACCAAAGACTATAGTCTTTGTACATTTTTACAGCGATTTTGCCTAAAATCTGAGCGAAAAAACACCAAAGACTATAGTCTTTGTACATTTTTACAGCGATTTTCGATAGAATCAGAGCGAAAAAACACCAAAGACTATAGTCTTTGTACATTTTTACAGCGATTTTCGATAGAATCAGAGCGAAAAAACACCAAAGACTATAGTCTTTGTACATTTTTACAGCGATTTTCGATAGAATCAGAGCGAAAAAACACCAAAGACTATAGTCTTTGTACATTTTTACAGCGATTTTGCCTAAAATCTGAGCGAAAAAACACCAAAGACTATAGTCTTTGTACATTTTTACAGCGATTTTGCACGAAATCTGAGCGAAAAAACACCAAAGACTATAGTCTTTGTACATTTTTACAGCGATTTTCGATAGAATCAGAGCGAAAAAACACCAAAGACTATAGTCTTTGTACATTTTTACAGCGATTTTGCCTAAAATCTGAGCGAAAAAACACCAAAGACTATAGTCTTTGTACATTTTTACAGCGATTTTGCACGAAATCTGAGCGAAAAAACACCAAAGACTATAGTCTTTGTACATTTTTACAGCGATTTTGCCTAAAATCTGAGCGAAAAAACACCAAAGACTATAGTCTTTGTACATTTTTACAGCGATTTTGCACGAAATCTGAGCGAAAAAACACCAAAGACTATAGTCTTTGTACATTTTTACAGCGATTTTCGATAGAATCAGAGCGAAAAAACACCAAAGACTATAGTCTTTGTACATTTTTACAGCGATTTTGCCTAAAATCTGAGCGAAAAAACACCAAAGACTATAGTCTTTGTACATTTTTACAGCGATTTTGCACGAAATCTGAGCGAAAAAACACCAAAGACTATAGTCTTTGTACATTTTTACAGCGATTTTGCCTAAAATCTGAGCGAAAAAACACCAAAGACTATAGTCTTTGTACATTTTTACAGCGATTTTCGATAGAATCAGAGCGAAAAAACACCAAAGACTATAGTCTTTGTACATTTTTACAGCGATTTTGCCTAAAATCTGAGCGAAAAAACACCAAAGACTATAGTCTTTGTACATTTTTACAGCGATTTTGCACGAAATCTGAGCGAAAAAACACCAAAGACTATAGTCTTTGTACATTTTTACAGCGATTTTGCCTAAAATCTGAGCGAAAAAACACCAAAGACTATAGTCTTTGTACATTTTTACAGCGATTTTGCCTAAAATCTGAGCGAAAAAACACCAAAGACTATAGTCTTTGTACATTTTTACAGCGATTTTCGATAGAATCAGAGCGAAAAAACACCAAAGACTATAGTCTTTGTACATTTTTACAGCGATTTTGCCTAAAATCTGAGCGAAAAAACACCAAAGACTATAGTCTTTGTACATTTTTACAGCGATTTTGCACGAAATCTGAGCGAAAAAACACCAAAGACTATAGTCTTTGTACATTTTTACAGCGATTTTGCCTAAAATCTGAGCGAAAAAACACCAAAGACTATAGTCTTTGTACATTTTTACAGCGATTTTCGATAGAATCAGAGCGAAAAAACACCAAAGACTATAGTCTTTGTATATTTTTACAGCGATTTTCGATAGAATCAGAGCGAAAAAACACCAAAGACTATAGTCTTTGTACATTTTTACAGCGATTTTCGATAGAATCAGAGCGAAAAAACACCAAAGACTATAGTCTTTGTACATTTTTACAGCGATTTTGCCTAAAATCTGAGCGAAAAAACACCAAAGACTATAGTCTTTGTACATTTTTACAGCGATTTTGCACGAAATCTGAGCGAAAAAACACCAAAGACTATAGTCTTTGTACATTTTTACAGCGATTTTGCCTAAAATCTGAGCGAAAAAACACCAAAGACTATAGTCTTTGTACATTTTTACAGCGATTTTCGATAGAAACAGAGCGAAAAAACACCAAAGACTATAGTCTTTGTATATTTTTACAGCGATTTTCGATAGAATCAGAGCGAAAAAACACCAAAGACTATAGTCTTTGTACATTTTTACAGCGATTTTCGATAGAATCAGAGCGAAAAAACACCAAAGACTATAGTCTTTGTACATTTTTACAGCGATTTTGCACGAAATCTGAGCGAAAAAAACACCAAAGACTATAGTCTTTGTACATTTTTACAGCGATTTTGCACGAAATCTGAGCGAAAAAACACCAAAGACTATAGTCTTTGTACATTTTTACAGCGATTTTCGATAGAATCAGAGCGAAAAAACACCAAAGACTATAGTCTTTGTACATTTTTACAGCGATTTTGCCTAAAATCTGAGCGAAAAAACACCAAAGACTATAGTCTTTGTACATTTTTACAGCGATTTTGCACGAAATCTGAGCGAAAAAACACCAAAGACTATAGTCTTTGTACATTTTTACAGCGATTTTCGATAGAATCAGAGCGAAAAAACACCAAAGACTATAGTCTTTGTACATTTTTACAGCGATTTTGCCTAAAATCTGAGCGAAAAAACACCAAAGACTATAGTCTTTGTACATTTTTACAGCGATTTTCGATAGAATCAGAGCGAAAAAACACCAAAGACTATAGTCTTTGTACATTTTTACAGCGATTTTGCACGAAATCTGAGCGAAAAAACACCAAAGACTATAGTCTTTGTACATTTTTACAGCGATTTTGCCTAAAATCTGAGCGAAAAAACACCAAAGACTATAGTCTTTGTACATTTTTACAGCGATTTTCGATAGAATCAGAGCGAAAAAACACCAAAGACTATAGTCTTTGTATATTTTTACAGCGATTTTCGATAGAATCAGAGCGAAAAAACACCAAAGACTATAGTCTTTGTACATTTTTACAGCGATTTTCGATAGAATCAGAGCGAAAAAACACCAAAGACTATAGTCTTTGTACATTTTTACAGCGATTTTGCACGAAATCTGAGCGAAAAAACACCAAAGACTATAGTCTTTGTACATTTTTACAGCGATTTTGCACGAAATCTGAGCGAAAAAACACCAAAGACTATAGTCTTTGTACATTTTTACAGCGATTTTCGATAGAATCAGAGCGAAAAAACACCAAAGACTATAGTCTTTGTACATTTTTACAGCGATTTTGCCTAAAATCTGAGCGAAAAAACACCAAAGACTATAGTCTTTGTACATTTTTACAGCGATTTTCGATAGAATCAGAGCGAAAAAACACCAAAGACTATAGTCTTTGTATATTTTTACAGCGATTTTCGATAGAATCAGAGCGAAAAAACACCAAAGACTATAGTCTTTGTACATTTTTACAGCGATTTTGCACGAAATCTGAGCGAAAAAACACCAAAGACTATAGTCTTTGTACATTTTTACAGCGATTTTCGATAGAATCAGAGCGAAAAAACACCAAAGACTATAGTCTTTGTACATTTTTACAGCGATTTTGCCTAAAATCTGAGCGAAAAAACACCAAAGACTATAGTCTTTGTACATTTTTACAGCGATTTTCGATAGAATCAGAGCGAAAAAACACCAAAGACTATAGTCTTTGTACATTTTTACAGCGATTTTGCACGAAATCTGAGCGAAAAAACACCAAAGACTATAGTCTTTGTACATTTTTACAGCGATTTTGCCTAAAATCTGAGCGAAAAAACACCAAAGACTATAGTCTTTGTACATTTTTACAGCGATTTTCGATAGAATCAGAGCGAAAAAACACCAAAGACTATAGTCTTTGTATATTTTTACAGCGATTTTCGATAGAATCAGAGCGAAAAAACACCAAAGACTATAGTCTTTGTACATTTTTACAGCGATTTTCGATAGAATCAGAGCGAAAAAACACCAAAGACTATAGTCTTTGTACATTTTTACAGCGATTTTGCACGAAATCTGAGCGAAAAAACACCAAAGACTATAGTCTCTGTACATTTTTACAGC
Organism: Athalia cordata; assembly: GCA_963932425.1. Taxonomy (NCBI): domain Eukaryota; kingdom Metazoa; phylum Arthropoda; class Insecta; order Hymenoptera; family Athaliidae; genus Athalia; species Athalia cordata. The sequence goes on from OZ010627.1 coordinate 9,702,183, forward strand.
GATTTTGCACGAAATCTGAGCGAAAAAACACCAAAGACTATAGTCTTTGTACATTTTTACAGCGATTTTCGATAGAATCAGAGCGAAAAAACACCAAAGACTATAGTCTTTGTACATTTTTACAGCGATTTTGCCTAAAATCTGAGCGAAAAAACACCAAAGACTATAGTCTTTGTACATTTTTACAGCGATTTTCGATAGAATCAGAGCGAAAAAACACCAAAGACTATAGTCTTTGTATATTTTTACAGCGATTTTCGATAGAATCAGAGCGAAAAAACACCAAAGACTATAGTCTTTGTACATTTTTACAGCGATTTTCGATAGAATCAGAGCGAAAAAACACCAAAGACTATAGTCTTTGTACATTTTTACAGCGATTTTGCACGAAATCTGAGCGAAAAAACACCAAAGACTATAGTCTTTGTACATTTTTACAGCGATTTTGCCTAAAATCTGAGCGAAAAAACACCAAAGACTATAGTCTTTGTACATTTTTACAGCGATTTTCGATAGAATCAGAGCGAAAAAACACCAAAGACTATAGTCTTTGTATATTTTTACAGCGATTTTCGATAGAATCAGAGCGAAAAAACACCAAAGACTATAGTCTTTGTACATTTTTACAGCGATTTTGCACGAAATCTGAGCGAAAAAACACCAAAGACTATAGTCTTTGTACATTTTTACAGCGATTTTCGATAAAATCAGAGCGAAAAAACACCAAAGACTATAGTCTTTGTACATTTTTACAGCGATTTTGCCTAAAATCTGAGCGAAAAAACACCAAAGACTATAGTCTTTGTACATTTTTACAGCGATTTTCGATAGAATCAGAGCGAAAAAACACCAAAGACTATAGTCTTTGTACATTTTTACAGCGATTTTGCCTAAAATCTGAGCGAAAAAACACCAAAGACTATAGTCTTTGTACATTTTTACAGCGATTTTCGATAGAATCAGAGCGAAAAAACACCAAAGACTATAGTCTTTGTACATTTTTACAGCGATTTTGCCTAAAATCTGAGCGAAAAAACACCAAAGACTATAGTCTTTGTACATTTTTACAGCGATTTTGCACGAAATCTGAGCGAAAAAACACCAAAGACTATAGTCTTTGTACATTTTTACAGCGATTTTCGATAAAATCAGAGCGAAAAAACACCAAAGACTATAGTCTTTGTATGTTTCCTGATGTCAATTATTCCTGATTCCGCATTCCTGAGGTCAAAATACGTAAGAATGGCATACAGAACTTTTTAAAAAAAATGTAGATCACCTTTTCAGATATTGAGAAAAAACTAAGGCTATAGTCTTGGTGTTTTTTTGGGGCAAAAATCTAAGTATTTGCAAAATCAATTGCAGGACTCTCATACTACATATTACTGCGCAGGAAACACGAATACGTCTATGAAATCAATCTAGAATCAAATCCCATCGAGATATCCTTGATTTATAGCTTTTCAGATCGATAAATTGGCGATAACTCGATCAATTTGATAGGTAATTCAATTTGGCTTGCAGATTCGGATTCCTAAGGTCAAAATACGTAAGAATAGCATGGGGAACTCTTTAAAGAAAAATGTAGATCACTTTTCCAGATATTGAGAAAAAACTAAGGCTATAGTCTTGGTGTTTTTTTGGGGCAAAAATCTAAGTATTTGCAAAATCAATTGCAGGACTTTTATACTACGTATTTTTGCGCAGGAAACACGAATACGTCTATGAAATCAATCTAGAATCAAATCCCATCGAGATATCCTTGATTTATAGCTTTTCAGATCGATAAATTGGCGATAACTCGATCAATTTAATAGGTATTCCAATTTGGCTTGCAGATTCGGATTCCTGAGGTCAAAATACATAAGGATAGCATAGGGAACTCTTCGAAGAAAAATGTAGATCACTTTTCCAGATATTGAGAAAAAACTAAGGCTATAGTCTTGGTGTTTTTTTGGGGTAAAAATCGGAGTATTTGCAAAATCAATTGCAGGACGCTTATCCTACGTATTTTTGCGCAGGAAACACGAATACGTCTATGAAATCAATCTAGAATCAAATCCCATCGAGATATCCTTGATTTATAGCTTTTCAGATCGATAAATTGGCGATAACTCGATCAATTTGATAGGTAATTCAATTTGGCTTGCAGATTCGGATTCCTAAGGTCAAAATACATAAGAATAGCATGGGGAACTCTTTAAAAAAAAATGTAGATCACTTTTCCAGATATTGAGAAAAAACTAAGGCTATAGTCTTGGTGTTTTTTTGGGGTAAAAATCGGAGTATTTGCAAAATCAATTGCAGGACGCTTATCCTACGTATTTTTGCGCAGGAAACACGAATACGTCTATGAAATCAATCTAGAATCAAATCCCATCGAGATATCCTTGATTTATAGCTTTTCAGATCGATAAATTGGCGATAACTCGATCAATTTGATAGGTAATTCAATTTGGCTTGCAGATTCGGATTCCTAAGGTCAAAATACATAAGAATAGCATGGGGAACTCTTTAAAAAAAAATGTAGATCACTTTTCCAGATATTGAGAAAAAACTAAGGCTATAGTCTTGGTGTTTTTTTGGGGTAAAAATCGGAGTATTTGCAAAATCAATTGCAGGACGCTTATCCTACGTATTTTTGCGCAGGGAACACGAATACGTCTATGAAATCAATCTAGAATCAAATCCCATCGAGATATTCTTGATTTATAGCTTTTCAGATCGATAAATTGGCGATAACTCGATCAATTTAATAGGTATTCCAATTTGGCTTGCAGATTCGGATTCCTGAGGTCAAAATACATAAGAATAGCATAGGAAACTGTTTTAAGAAAATGTAGATCACTTTTCCAGATATTGAGAAAAAACTCAGGCTATAGTCTTGGTGTTTTTTCGCTCAGATTCCATCGAAAATCGATGAAAAAATGTGTCCGAGTGAAGTTACGATAACGAGGATTCATTTCAGAATCATTCCTGATTTTTTCCGATTTTTCCTGATTTTTTCCGATTTTTTCTGATTTTTTCTAATTAATTAAATGATTTTTCACTAAGCCCCGCCCAGAAAGCGCAAAAAAATGGCCCTGGTGGCGCCATCCCTCAGATTTCCCCCTGAACTAACTCCTATTTTTTTGGCTCAAAATCACGCTGGTGGCGCCATCCCTCGGATTTTCCTCCTGAACTATTGTTATAAACAAATCGACTTTACGCCAAAAAATAGGGGTTAGTTCAGGAGAAAATCCGAAGGATGGCGCCACAAGGGCCATTTTTTTGCGCTTTCTGGGCGGAGCTTAGTGAAAAATCATTTAATTAATTACAAAAGATCAGAAAAAATTAGAAAACATCGGAAAAAATCAGGAAAAATGCTAAAATAAATCCTCGTTATCGTAACTTCACTCAAACACATTCTTTCATCGATTTTCAATGAAATCTGAGCGAACAAACACCAAAGACTATAGTCTTTGTACATTCTTACAGCGATTTTCGATAGAATCAGAGCGAAAAAACACCAAAGACTATAGTCTTTGTACATTTTTACAGCGATTTTGCACGAAATCTGAGCGAAAAAACACCAAAGACTATAGTCTTTGTACATTTTTACAGCGATTTTCGATAGAATCAGAGCGGAAAAACACAAAAGACTATAGTCTTTGTACATTTTTACAGCGATTTTGCACGAAATCTGAGCGAAAAAACACCAAAGACTATAGTCTTTGTACATTTTTACAGCGATTTTGCACGAAATCTGAGCGAAAAAACACCAAAGACTATAGTCTTTGTACATTTTTACAGCGATTTTGCACGAAATCTGAGCGAAAAAACACCAAAGACTATAGTCTTTGTACATTTTTACAGCGATTTTGCCTAAAATCTGAGCGAAAAAACACCAAAGACTATAGTCTTTGTACATTTTTACAGCGATTTTCGATAGAATCAGAGCGAAAAAACACCAAAGACTATAGTCTTTGTACATTTTTACAGCGATTTTGCACGAAATCTGAGCGAAAAAACACCAAAGACTATAGTCTTTGTACATTTTTACAGCGATTTTCGATAGAATCAGAGCGAAAAAACACCAAAGACTATAGTCTTTGTACATTTTTACAGCGATTTTCGATAGAATCAGAGCGGAAAAACACCAAAGACTATAGTCTTCGTACATTTTTACAGCGATTTTCGATAGAATCAGAGCGAAAAAACACCAAAGACTATAGTCTTTGTACATTTTTACAGCGATTTTCGATAGAATCAGAGCGAAAAAACACCAAAGACTATAGTCTTTGTACATTTTTACAGCGATTTTCGATAGAATCAGAGCGAAAAAACACCAAAGACTATAGTCTTTGTACATTTTTACAGCGATTTTGCCTAAAATCTGAGCGAAAAAACACCAAAGACTATAGTCTTTGTACATTTTTACAGCGATTTTCGATAGAATCAGAGCGAAAAAACACCAAAGACTATAGTCTTTGTACATTTTTACAGCGATTTTGCACGAAATCTGAGCGAAAAAACACCAAAGACTATAGTCTTTGTACATTTTTACAGCGATTTTCGATAGAATCAGAGCGAAAAAACACCAAAGACTATAGTCTTTGTACATTTTTACAGCGATTTTCGATAGAATCAGAGCGAAAAAACACCAAAGACTATAGTCTTTGTACATTTTTACAGCGATTTTGCCTAAAATCTGAGCGAAAAAACACCAAAGACTATAGTCTTTGTACATTTTTACAGCGATTTTCGATAGAATCAGAGCGAAAAAACACCAAAGACTATAGTCTTTGTACATTTTTACAGCGATTTTGCACGAAATCTGAGCGAAAAAACACCAAAGACTATAGTCTTTGTACATTTTTACAGCGATTTTCGATAGAATCAGAGCGAAAAAACACCAAAGACTATAGTCTTTGTACATTTTTACAGCGATTTTCGATAGAATCAGAGCGAAAAAACACCAAAGACTATAGTCTTTGTACATTTTTACAGCGATTTTCGATAGAATCAGAGCGAAAAAACACCAACGACTATAGTCTTTGTACATTTTTACAGCGATTTTGCACGAAATCTGAGCGAAAAAACACCAAAGACTATAGTCTTTGTACATTTTTACAGCGATTTTGCCTAGAATCTGAGCGAAAAAACACCAAAGACTATAGTCTTTGTACATTTTTACAGCAATTCCGCACGAAATCTGAGCGAAAAAACACCAAAGACTATAGTCTTTGTACATTTTTACAGCGATTTTGCACGAAATCTGAGCGAAAAAACACCAAAGACTATAGTCTTTGTACATTTTGACAGCGATTTTGCCTAGAATCTGAGCGAAAAAACACCAAAGACTATAGTCTTTGTACATTTTTACAGCGATTTTCGATAGAATCAGAGCGAAAAAACACCAAAGACTATAGTCTTTGTACATTTTTACAGCGATTTTGCACGAAATCTGAGCGAAAAAACACCAAAGACTATAGTCTTTGTACATTTTACAGCGATTTTCGATAGAATCAGAGCGAAAAAACACCAAAGACTATAGTCTTTGTACATTTTTACAGCGATTCTGCACGAAATCTGAGCGAAAAAACACCAAAGACTATAGTCTTTGTACATTTTACAGCGATTTTCGATAGAATCAGAGCGAAAAAACACCAAAGACTATAGTCTTTGTACATTTTTACAGCGATTCTGCACGAAATCTGAGCGAAAAAACACCAAAGACTATAGTCTTTGTACATTTTTACAGCGATTCTGCACGAAATCTGAGCGAAAAAACACCAAAGACTATAGTCTTTGTACATTTTACAGCGATTTTGCCTAGAATCTGAGCGAAAAAACACCAAAGACTATAGTCTTTGTACATTTTTACAGCGATTTTGCACGAAATCTGAGCGAAAAAACACCAAAGACTATAGTCTTTGTACATTTTTACAGCGATTTTGCACGGAATCTGAGCGAAAAAACACCAAAGACTATAGTCTTTGTACATTTTTACAGCGATTTTGCCTAGAATCTGAGCGAAAAAACACCAAAGATTATAGTCTTTGTACATTTTTACAGCGATTTTGCCTAGAATCTGAGCGAAAAAACACCAAAGACTATAGTCTTTGTACATTTTTACAGCGATTTTCGATAGAATCAGAGCGAAAAAACACCAAAGACTATAGTCTTTGTACATTCTTACAGCGATTTTGCACGAAATCTGAGCGAAAAAACACCAAAGACTATAGTCTTTGTACATTTTACAGCGATTTTTGATAGAATCAGAGCGAAAAAACACCAAAGACTATAGTCTTTGTACATTTTTACAGCGATTTTGCACGAAATCTGAGCGAAAAAACACCAAAGATTATAGTCTTTGTACATTTTTACAGCGATTTTGCCTAGAATCTGAGCGAAAAAACACTAAAGACTATAGTCTTTGTACATTTTTACAGCGATTTTCGATAGAATCAGAGCGAAAAAACACCAAAGACCATAGTCTTTGTACATTTTTACAGCGATTTTGCACGAAATCTGAGCGAAAAAACACCAAAGACTATAGTCTTTGTACATTTTACAGCGATTTTCGATAGAATCAGAGCGAAAAAACACCAAAGACTATAGTCTTTGTACATTTTTACAGCGATTTTGCACGAAATCTGAGCGAAAAAACACCAAAGACTATAGTCTTTGTACATTTTTACAGCGATTTTGCACGAAATCTGAGCGAAAAAACACCAAAGACTATAGTCTTTGTACATTTTTACAGCGATCAAACACCAAAGACTATAGTCTTTGTACATTTTCACAGCGATTTTGCACGAAATCTGAGCGAAAAAACACTAAAGACTATAGTCTTCGTACATTTTTACAGCGATTTTGCACGAAATCTGAGCGAAAAAACACCAAAGACTATAGTTTTCGTACATTTCTGCAGCGATTTTTCATGAAATCTGAGTAAAAAAACACCAATGACTTCATATATAATAGTTTATGACGGATCGACGGATTTGTGTTGCTGAGGTCAAAATACGTCAGTAAAGTATCTCACAGTCTATTTTGAAAATACTTCACTACTATTTTTGGCCTAAAAATCGCAAAAATCCAAAAATTCCTTTTCGAGTTCCGGGTCGAAAATCAATATTTTCTACGCAGTATTTTGACGTTTTTTCTTTGGATTTTGAGTCCAGGAACTTTTTCCTGCTAACTAAATTGATCTACCTGTTTTCACCAACGAATTCAGACTTACATGAACCATTCTTCGGGCCCAGATTTCTAATCAATCTTCTCCTTTAAAAGGAGAAGGATCTTGTGAATAATCTCAAAGGTAGCTTCACTTCAATCTTCCTCAAAATCAGGTAATAATAACTAGTATCAGTCGCTCAAGAATTTTGTTGAAGATTAAAACACGGGCTCCGAAGAATCGTACCGAAATTCCCGTTCAAAAGGCATATATAGGTATCACATGCCTGCGCGTTGCATCCGAGCATGGTCATGACAGTTGTGAACGCGTTGAACTGAGGATAAAATTCAGTGTCGTAATGAATCTTACGTCCCTAACGTTGGGAGTTCCTCATCTTTTCAAAGCCGGGCTGTCAGAATCAGTCTCATTATGAATTATCCTACCGGTGAATACATCGACGGTTTTCATCCAAATTTAGTTTGATCATATCAAGTAGATGTGTATGCACGTAATACTCCGCATATGATATCAGGATGAACGTGTTATTAAAGGACCTCAGAATTCGGTACCTCTTCATCTGTATATTTGTCACCTTCGCCTTTACCTGTTTCATTGGAATCGCTCCCTTAAGCATAGGTAATAATTCAGTATTTTGGTTAACTCATACCGTTCAGGGATATTCGTTTTAGGTTATAAATCAATGGTATCTTCGCAATTGTTACTTGATCCGTTCAAAACTAATACACCAATTCATTCCAGATGAATGCAAGTGTGATGCAAGTGATTCACCTTCAAGACTAGCTGTAATTCGAGCTGATCGAAACAATGAATTGAAAAATAGCAAGCATAGCTTGGCAATACTCGTCCCATTCAGAGACCGCTTCGACGAGCTACTAATATTTGTTCCTCATATGCACAAATTTCTCAATACTCAGAATATAAATTACCACATATTTATAATAAACCAGGTATTCTCCTTAGTTTTCCTCTATGTTGTGTAACCCTATGGGCTTTAGTCAATTAAAATATTCCTTTTCATTTCAGGTTGATAATTATAGGTTTAATCGGGCTTCGCTCATCAATGCAGGATTCTCAGAGGTCCAGAAAGACTATGACTACATCGCTATGCACGACGTAGATTTACTACCAATGAATGATCAGTTGTTGTACCGCTATCCAGCAAAAGAACCCTATCACATTGCTTCGCCTGAACTTCATCCACGATATCATTACCCCACTTTCGTGGGTGGTATTTTACTTGTAAATAGGTATATGGTCGATATTCGCTGAAATAGTTTTTGCCTAATTATTTATACCGACATCAAATCTCTATTTCTGGTAACATCGACAATTTTATCTCTAGAGATCACTTTGCATTAGTTAATGGCATGTCAAATAAATACTGGGGCTGGGGGCTCGAGGATGATGAATTTTATGTGAGATTAAAAGAGGCCGGGCTGAGTGTTAGCCGACCACAGAATGTGACTACTGGAACGCATAACACATTCAAGTATGTGGACTTGCATTATACATCTTTAAGCATCCCGCTAATTTTTTAAAATCCGAATTAATTACAGGCATATCCATGATAGAAATCGTAGAAAACGAGACATCACCAAGTGTTTCAATCAACGTGAAGTCACCAGAAGAAGAGATCGTCAAACTGGTCTGAAAGATGTTTCTTATAAATTGGTAAACATTACCAAAATGACAATTGCAGAAACGCCTGCGATAACTGTACTTGGTATTTCGTTAAATTGTGATAAATCTGTGACGCCATGGTGTGAGTGTAGCAAATCGGATACTCCAAAAAGTTCGGCAGCTAAAGAAGTGAAAAAAACTAAGAAATCTCCCACCGGATCTTAATTAATATTGCATTATCGCAGTGAATAATTCCCTGTAAATTTGACTATATGACGCGTAGATAATTTTATGAGTTCAATAGTCTTTGTTGTTCAAACCAAGGTGCCATTAAACTGTGACTTGAATTTTTCAGACCTATCGATAAACTAATTATATTACGACTCTGAAATTGTACCTTGTATCACGTCAATCTTTCACCTTTTCATTACTGCCACTTTCATCCCAACCAGCAATCATGTGTAAAGTCAATGTGTATCTCCATACATCTACCTCCTAGTTATTCCATCCATCCTGTACGTATGTATATAGCGGATAAACTCCAAACACGTGTATCTATATGATTTAAACTAAGAAACTAAATGTAAGACTCCAAATTATCATAAATCGCATTACCATTATTATACAACAAACTTCAAATATACTCCGTTCATTAAACTATCATTTTATTACATCAACTTTTTGGTTTTCATTTATTAATACCATGCAATCTTTTGAAATAATGCCGCTGGTTGAGTTGATTTTACTAAAACTTGACTAGAAAATATAGCTTAATTTAAATTCAAATTTTATACGTAAATTTAGATTCCTGTGTAAGAAATTCTTGAGAATTTTTTTTTTTCTTCTCTCCATCAAAATATTAACATTAATGTGCTGGGTGATTTAAAATGATCTTCCAATGATGAGTGCTAGTCGAGTGACAAGACTGATTCGATAGACGATCTATTTCCTGGTTGGAATTTCGGCCCTCCTAGGTAGCTGATTGGATTGGAAAACGTCCTTTGAGTTTCCGATAAAAATATCGGTGATATGTTGACGATGGACGGTTTTGATCGTTCTGGTTCAAGCTGGTCTAGCAATGAGAGATTTTAAAGATAGTAAATTATTGCTTCCCTAAAATGATATCATTTATAATGCACTGACCTGTTCGTCGAACTCGTAATTTCGCGCTGCTACGATTTCCACTCTCATTTTTCATCTGTCAATAAGAAAATTCAAAGAATAAATTCCCCCAACTGTTATTAGACATTCTAGATTATACATTAACTGAGGGTACCCTAGTTTTATCGTAGTTCAAACTGGTGATCGTCGGTCACAAAAAATATTCTCAATAAAAATTATTTCATACATTTCTATTGCCCACAACATGCTACGAAATACCTTATCGGCTGTTTATTCTACAGTTAGTAAGCCAATATATGTGAAAATATGAGTTAAAGCGATGAATTGCAAGCTATAAATTTACACGAAAAACAAAATACAATAAAAACTTTAATAAATTTATGCAAACTTTTCCAATTGTTTTTTTACTTCGATAAACTGACGGAGAAAAATATACGGCTGCGGCTCAGTGAATCTGAGGACATGGACATGCTTCAAAATAATTCGATCTTTTCAACGTATAAATATATACCAACAAGAAGTTGGTCAAACAAATCGTTAATAATTTTAACTTGAGCAAATTCTGATTTTATCAAGTACCTCTAAAATGGGTAAGTTGTTTTTGATGCATCGGAATTTGTAACAGGATTTAACGTAGGTATCACACTTTCTTCATTGTTCTTCCTGGACCGACGACTAATCTGAAAAATTGCCGTAACCAGCCTCGGTTGAGTTTTTTCCCCACAAAGTTCAACGAATTTTCTTACGTTTTTAAACTTAGGATTAATAAAAATTTGTCGCTGTACACATTGACTATGAAAATTATGAATGAAATAAGGATGAGCGGGATGGAGTTACGTATTAGTTTTATTATTATTTCACATTAATTATCACTCATAAACCTCTTAAGCAAGACTATCTGAAACACAGCTTATTATTAGCATGTCAAAGGCACTGGATTTGTAATTTGAACAATCGGTTCCGTTTTAGTTTTCCAAGTTTTCGAATAGTTTGGGTGATATATATAATGTGTATATATATATTTTTCTTATTAATGACGTGTAATGAAGATGAATGATTTTAATGATTAAAAATTTAATTACACCGCTCAGGTTATAAGCACTGTAAGTTTAAGCTAACTGGTCGCACAACGTTTTTATTATTATTTGTTATCTCATTATCGATAGCAAACCTTTCATTTCCGTTTTGAATAAAATCAGTCTCTATTTTGTTAATACTTCCGGTAACAGAAAAATTAGTTTCCAAAAGTTTCATTTCCGGGCAAATATTCTTCTCAAAACATTCATCCTTTGATTCTTCTCTAAATGAATTTGCCACTGATGATTTTCTTACCGACGTTGGTCGCACTAAAATATCTTCATCTTGATTACAACTGCTATCACTCGTACTGCTACTGTCTTCATTATCTTCTTCAGTTTCCTCTTCACGTTCTTCTAGTTCTGGTTCTTCCCTGAGATCTTCCATTGACTGTGGAAAAAATAATCAATTAATCATTAGTTTCATCATCCTTGTTACTTGATCTCGGGATCAACCAGTTTGAAAATCATTCCTAGTAAGATCAATGAAAACTTTTTTCATTCCAACAGAAAAATCTCTTCATTTTCTGATAACAATATTGCAATCTAAAATTAGAAGAAGAAAAAAATTTTTCAAACTCTATCCCTCGATCAGTTTTCTGAAAAATTGTTCATCAAATTTTTCTATCGCGCGTATGTCGTCTGTACGTAAAAGTAAAAAAGTGGGAAACATTCTATTTAATAATCCAAAAATAGTGATCAAAATCCATACAAGCTTATTCTTTCCAAAAATATATCCAAAAAAGAACGAAAAAAAGTGCATCTAACGTGCAAGTGCAATAATTTTACAACGTTGCATTGGGGCAACACGTGTAACAGACGTGTATACTCAAAAGATATTTCTTACCTACCAGGCAATTTTGTAAAACGATATTAATTCTTTTTTTTTACTTATAATAAGTTCGTGCAAAAGCCATGTACAAAGCCTTGCAAGCTGAATAATATATTTCGAATGAAAAAAAAATAAATCTTTACGAATGGATTCAGTTTCGGAGATTTAAAGACCACGGCGGTATTTACCCCAAGCAGCTCTTTTTTCTCTGGTTCCTCATCCGCTGTAACAAAAACGATAATAATCATAAATAATATGATTATAACTACCTCAATTAGAGGGGGAAAAAAAGTTATTAACGATTTAATTACCTTTTATATGCGTTTTTTTATCAATTAATAAATCAATTTTCGTTTCCGCAGTTGGTACAGATTTGTAATCTTTGGTTATCGATTTAGCGAGTGTTCCATTTGATTTTTTATCGTCCTCATCCACGGTGGTTTTAAAACCGACAGTTTTGATGCTCGGTGCAGAACTGATAACAGAATCGTTGTAAGGAGGGCCTTGCCACCTCTGTGGATTGGTCGATATTTCCTCCGTATCTCTCGATCTCCTCTGCCTATCTTTACGCGCACTTCGCCACACCTCGTAAATACATCCCATTACAGCCGCCACAAGTATCACGCAAAGTGCTATGAATATGTAAGTCCCAGCTCCTTGCTCTTCTTGTGTAGAATCCGTATATTGCGACATGTAAACTTTACGCTCAGGTGGATCGGCCACCCAAACTTTGTCCCGGCCCTTGAACGTGAAAAAAAGAAAAGATATCGAATCGGTATAGCTCAATGATATATAGATCATATTATTATTTTTTTTCCATCGTATTTTAATTACCACGCTGTCGTTTCTAGGCGGTTCCAATCCTCTAGCTTGTGCATGAAACGGTGCACATTGGGCGCTGCGAACACCAGCCGGTGTTGTGGCTCTTACAGTTTCGCTACCTTTTTTTGTGAAAAGCATATATTCTTCCAAAGGTTTCATACCCGCACCTCCGTTTATCGATATAACGACGTCTGTAATTTCAATTATCGTTTTATTAAGTGACGATCAGTTTTTAATTAGTCGGAATTATTGATCTCGAATTCCTCACTTACTGCTTAGACAACCGGTGTATCCTTTGTACGCTGTAAATCTAGGATCTGTCGTATTCAAGCCACCTAATTGTATTTCGTTCGCGCCAGGATTGTCGGTGGAGTCTAAATCATCGGCTAAACTCAACACGGGTATCGGTAAGAGGACAACCGGTTCCCTGTCGATCTGTCGATTTTTTTTTTCAATTCATTCATAAAAATTACAATCTGCACGATATTATCGACACTCGATGATTACGGTGTTTCACATTTTTTCGTTACTCACCAGTAAAGTTGCTGTGTTATTATCGCGCACGTAGTAAACGCTGTGTCTTGCACTGTTCAAAAAATTTCTATCGTTTATTCGAACCCCGTAAGCAGAGCCTTCCCTGTCCTCTTCGAATATCAATTGACCCTCCGAAGTTAGAGCTACTAGCAAATAGTAACTTCTTCTGAAAATATCAATTGATTATCCAGCCTACTGATTTTTTTTATTTCGATTTTTCGTGCTTTATTTCACTCACTTGTTTTCAGTCTGCAATAAAAGTAACGCTGTAGTTCTCTGACGTAAATCGTTGCTCGAAAATGCCAATTGGATTTTTATCTGATTTATTTCATCGTCGAGGTCAAATTCTCTTTGTAAAACGCTCTCACCACTGAACTCTGCACCTTTTTCTACAAATTAAATATTCCAACGGTCCATTTCTCATTTTCTATTTTTTTTTTTTTTTTTGCTGAACTCGTCAAAAAAATTCTTTAAATCTTATAAAATTATTTCATCGAACGTACCCTCGGCGCAATTTTCTCCGAAGTACGATGTCATTTCACAATTACAGGAGGATTCTTGCCTCCTAAAATCTTCTGTACAAATGCCCAAATTTTTGCAAGGTACGGCGTCACATTTCATTTGACAATTTGGTAATAATCCTTTACTTCCTTCTTGGTAAGCTTCGCTCGCTAAGTTCGGTAAATCTACTAAATATTCCCCAATCATAAGACCTTTTAAACAACCTACGTAGCCTTGTATAGCTTCTCCTTTTTTTCCCACTCTTAACAAATTGTCGGGATCGAATCCGCCGAGATTGACCTGAGAGAGGACAAAAAGAAGACATTTAGGTAATCGATCACTTTTTTTTTTTTTCTTTTTTTTTACATGACTTTTGAAAAGTTTACCTGAAAATAACTTGTTGGCGGCGCAGGTGGTCTTTGCGGCGCTAAAACTTCTTTTTCAGGATTAATCCAAGGCTTATTAGAATACGTGTCTAACAATATTGGAACTGCATCCAAAGTGACGTTAACGTCATTCACGTGAAGCGTCGTATTCTTTTCCGTTCTAACAATCGCTATTTGTACGGAATTTCCATTACTAACGCCTGTGAAAAAATGAAAATCGGCGTTCAGAAAAAAAAACAAAAAAACATGCCAACACTAATAAGTTAAACAAATTAAAGCAATTAATTTTTTCTCACCTGGATAATCAACCGTTATATTTTTAAGTTCGTTTCCGGAATTGAATAGATAAACAATGCTACTTCCATTTGAAATATAAAGGTGTAAAAAATTGTTTAAATGATCATTAGCGTAAAGTAGCAATGAATTTGTATCGTAAGTTCGTAAATTTATCAATACGTTCTCGACGAGCATACTTTTTAACAATAGTTTTTCCTCGTCATCGTCGTTACCGAAATAATTTTTTTTAAGAAGAGCTTCCGGCGCGGTAAATGTCAGCGCTTTGTTATTGATATCTGTAGGAAAAAAGAAAATTGTAAAATAAATTGTAAAATTTACTAAAATAGATTTCTTTATTACGATATGATAAATTTATACTTACTCGTTTCGCAGTAAGTTCCTAAATGTGCCCATCTGTTTTCGCATACGCATTCAAAATTGCTCCAAAGTTCAACGCATCTGGCACCATTTTGACATTTATTTGGCTGACAAGAGGGTTTGCAATCTTTTATAATTTCCGACAAATGAACGGACATGTAACTGTGAATATCTAAAATTTCGCCGTTCACAACTAACCCTCTGAAGCAACCTATCAGACCCTGTCGTACCGAGGAAGTTTTTAAATGTTCCCTAAAATAATTAGGATCATTAGCTCATGCGGTCTTATGATATTATTAATTAGAATGTGTTTTATGAAAATTAATTAATTAGTAGAGAGAAAGTAACCCACGCAGTAGCACCGCCGATGAACATGGACCCTTCGAACGGTCCAAATTCTTCCTCTGGTAATAAATCGACCATTTGTTGATCGGTATTGATCATGAATCTAACGTGATAGTCGTTGTAATCGATCCAAATTTTTTGCCACTCTCCGTTGTTCAATTTTCTCCTACTTTTTATCTCCAATTCACGAATAGTGCCGGTATTTAATGTGAAGTTAAACGTAAGCAGGTAATCCGAAGTCAGAGCGACCATGAAAGATGGATAATTGCTTCTGATCGGTGGCTGATATAGTAAAATAGCTTTTTCTCCAGTCGTTCGAAAACTGAATGCTATATCTCCTTTCCTCCAACCTGGTACTTCGATGTACGATTGAGACGTCGTAAACGTTACCACGTACTTTTGAGTATCTGAAAACAGGATGAAAAATGAATAATATTCTTTCCATTTTCTGATTTAAAAAATGAAACGAAAAAAAAATTACTCACTCGTTTCGACACACTCTAAAGGTCCGAGCGTAATTCTTCCTTGAGCGTCGTCTTCCAGATCGCGTTGTTGGAGGAAAACCATTTCGGTAATTCCCAATGAATTTGGACTCTCGTAATATCCTTCATCGGACAACCACTTACCGGCGGATACGTCGCAATTACAGCTAAGATTTGGATTCACGCAAGTTCTATTCACTGTTGAAAATGAAACAAGTTTGATTGATTTATCGATGATCTATTTGATTTTTTTTCAACTCACTTCCGCAGGGACATGAGCCGCGGTTGACATTCCCAATGTAATCAACGGTGGTCCCTTTTGATCCCATGAACCAGGTAGCGCTGTGCAATTCTATCGGTGCTTTGTAACAATCGTATTTAACATATTGGCTACAGTAAAGCGAATGCGATATTAATTCCTGGAGCATTTCGGCGGTGAATTGTCTGTATTTTATATTGAAAAGAAAATCAGCTTCGGCTATGGAACGAACGTCGATTTGCGAGGGTAGATTGTGTTCGACGATAGTTTTTGTCGAGTCTTCGATGGATTGAAATTCGCATTTTACAAGCGCTGGTGGAAATCTACCGTTCCCATCGATGTCGATTCGGTAAACGTCGTCCTGCGTGTATCCCAGCAAGGCCAATTCTTCGCAGGTTTTTCTGTAACGGGCTGTAAAATAATTCGTGGCTAAATTCGCGGCGCATTTTTTTAAAGGCGATTATTCGATATGGTGATAATATTGGGTGCGCGATTCTTACTGAAGTGACAATTCGTTCCTATATAACCTGTGTCTTTGCAGTCACAAGTTATTCTATCTTCTTTTACCGAACATTTACCCCCGTGTTCGCAAGTATTTGGTCTTTTGCACGGGTCTACAAATTGACAATTGTCCAAAGCGACCTCGCCCACGACTCTTTCGGTGTTGATCACGTATCGTGGTTCTATTCGTTGATTATTTACTCGGATTTCTCTCATGCATCCCACCAGACCTGCGATCATTTGGAAGGAAAAAATAGACGAGTCATTTAACTTCGTTCGTTTTTTCAATTAGTAAGTAACACGCTTATATACCTCTGTTGCTCTTTCCACTGCCGATGATGACCTTGTCTCCCAGTTCAAATCTCATCGCGAAAAGTTTACTCTGTTTATTTCTGTAATCAACTTGGAGATTCAATTCGCCCTTCGTGTAATTCAGTTCGACTGCGTGCCAGGATGTATTGTGGGGTGGAAACTTTACGGTGGTTAAAAGGGTTACGTTTTTTGTTAAATCCGGTACCAGTTCGAAACGAATTTCATCATTCACTAAACGGACCTATAAAAATGTTCAATTTCCGATAATTATTCAGTTTATCAATTTTTTTTCTGTGTTAAATAAACTCACCTCCCAATAACCGAGCGCGTTATGGTTGTTAATATCACTGGAAGCGAGTACCGCGAGTGGTTCCGAACTTTTAAAGTCAAAATTCAACTTTAGGGCATCGGGATTTTCATTGGGCCACCAAATATGGCTTCCAGCGAAAGGATAAGTTATGGGAATGACCTCAACATCAGCGTCGTAATATTCCGGTTCCAAAACCCCTATGTAATGGACCATCGGATTCGAACGTTTCAGTTCATAAATAATGGATTTGTCGTTGAAAAAAACGTACTTCAGCGATCCTGCGCAAAGAAATTATCTTTTTAACAAACCCTCTATACGATTTTGAGAACTTAGTTCGTAAAACTCTATCGATGCTGTACCCGCAAAGTTGTTGTGAGAAATGAGTCCCCTTTTTTTATGAAGTTCCGGACCGCCTCCGATGTATATTTCGGGGTCGATAAACATGTTGAAATTTTCACCGGTTACTTCCAGGACTTTAACTTCGTCATTGAGACTGACGTATACAAGAGTCGCGTTATGAAATATCGTCAGATTATTCCAGTGATTCGAAGTAACGTAATCACCGAGGACAGTTTGTATTTTAGACTCGTGTCCAAAATCAAGTTCAATGTGAACAGATTTGTTCAAAATTGAAGCCGCCACGTAGTGAGCAGTTCCTTCAATTTCTCCGGATGCATAAAATAGCGCCGAATCATCCCATCTCGTCTGAAATGAAAAATTATTCTATCTTAGAGGGACAACTAAATCACTTGGATTTCATCTGCACTAAACTCATACCTTGAACGCCATGCTTATCCTGTTCACTGAGGAATGCACTCGATCTTTCCAGTCATATACTCGAAACGAAACGTACGACGAGCCTCTTAGCGTCAGGATAGTTGCGGCTGAAAGAATTAGAAATGATAAAAAAGAGGATATGCGAGATTATTTTATTTCACTTATATTTTTTTTCTCATCGCGAAAATTATACTCACTGTACACGTCGCATCTCTCGCCTTCATATTTCGTTCCAAAACAGTCGCAGGTCAGGCTGTTATAATGATTAACGCATTGGCTTCCGATGAAGCAGAGATTTTCCCTGGTTTTACATCTGAAATTTGGAAATGAAAATGATTCCGTTGTTACCAAAGTTGAGATTTTATTAGATTTGTTTTTTAAAGCACAGAAAATCGCTGACTTATCGACGCATCCTTCTTTGACGTTCTCGTGTTTCGTTGCTATCAGAGGTCTTATGGGTAACAAATTGCTCGCAGATTTACCGGAGCTTAAAACCATGTCTCTGATACACCCTACGAACGATTCAATGATGTATTTTACTCCGTGTAATTTTTCCTCCGAACTTAATCCTGGAATGGATATCAGATTGGAATCGATGGAAGAAACAGGGTAACATTATCGTAGTGAAATATTTGACATCGAGTTATTTTCCCCGTACCTCCTATCAAAACCACGGAAGCAAGTTCTTCGGAAACTCCGTAATTAACTTCTGCTTCCAGGACTTCCAGGCTGGTTTCTTCCCTCGTGTCATCGACCCTGGCGATTAATTTTGCACCGTGCACATCGATTCTTACTAAAACACTGTGCCATTCGTCCCTGTTTAATCCTTCGCCCACAGTTAGACTGGTTGATTTCTTCCCGAATACGTGGACAACCTTGAGTTGACCTTTTTCAACGATCACGTAAAGTGCGTAAGGTTCCAGACCCTCGGGACGATCTTTTACGCTGTGGTAGACCAGCAGCCCGTGAGGGAGTTTCGTACGAAATTTAAATGATATTTCCCGACACAGTCTGTAATCAATTATCGAAATTGAATCGCGGAAAAAGGAAGTTTTTATTGGTTGAAAATGAAAAATTGCTCTTCTTTATCTTTAAAGTACCTTAACTGGAAAGTCTTGATACCATTTCCGTCCAATTGTATAAAAGTATTGCTCTGTGCGAACATGAACGTTTTTTCATGACCAGATTCCATGAAAGTCAACTCCTGTAGATATTGAAAATCGATAATTTTAATGGGAACAAAATTTTCTATCCAATTTCTATTCGCCCTTACCTTTCCTCTTTTGTGCTTTGGAACCGGAGCCTTCGTTGGTTTTGGGGGTGCGAAAGTTGGGGGTGGTGTTTTTTCTGTCGTCGGAGGTGGAACAGTTGTGGTTGTTGTACTAGTCGTTACAAAAACGCTTCCCTTTGTCACCATGTAGGGCGGTAGGGTGTCTAAATGTGGCGTAATAAATTTAAGAATTAAATTCAATGGTCTTATTTCGATGACACAAACTTTTTTCCTTTTTTTCTTTTTCAAAAATTAACTTACGTTCCGATCCTCCAACGCAGTAATGTAGACACTCGATTTCGGAGTTAAATCTATTCTCGTTACCGAGACAACCACCGTAGACAAAAGTCCTGCATTTTCCTTGCGATTTATTGAACGTCCATTTATGAACGTAATGTTTGCAGGGTCCAGGTTCTGTTTTAACCAGACATCTGTCTGGAAGTGGTTTTTTCGTGGTTGTCGGCTCGCTTACTTCGATAACGTCAGTCTCGACGGGATCGGGAACGCTTCCAAAAATCATCGGCGATTTTATAAGGACTATCAGGATCCCCAGGACGCTGATCAGGACCCTCAGGTTGAAGGATGTCGACATCGTGCTTCATCCGCCGGAGGTGGGATGAATCGATTCGATTAATGCTTGAAAGATTTATCAAAATGTTTTTTTGTTTTTCATTTTCATTCAATTCAATTCGAATCGATTCGATTAGCTATCGGCTATCCAATTATCAGTCAATCGGCGTAACACCGACGATCGGCGGCTTTGGTTTTTTTCAACAAAGGATTAATTTTCATCTCCACGGGAAGTCGTAAATTGTAAAGAGAAAGAAAAAAGTTTACGGAAACTAGTTAAGAATTCAAGAGGTATATTCTCGACGTTATGCCGCACTCTGTGATTTTTATCTCTCTATACTAGGGGCGTCTAACGTCTTCTTTCTCCCGACTTTTACTTCAACTCTATACGACATCGCACGATCGTTCGATTTGTATTCCATTCTGGTTCCTCTTCAAAGTCACGCGCGCACGTCAGAGGCTTCCGGTTATTAAAAATACAAAAAATCGACTTAATCTCAAAAAAATCACAGAGAACGACCACGACACATTTCGGAGAGACGGTCAGTTTTCGTTTTTGTTTTTCTCAACTTAATTTTCTGTTGGGAAGAAATTTTCGCGTCGCAGTGTATAACGACCCTGTCGAGTAAACGCAGGAGAGAAAAAGTATCTTAACTCGATGACTTGGATTACAATTTGAGGCTATAATGATTTTTTAAAACTACCGCGGGTGGAAATAAGAGAAGGGGGACTCAGGCCTTGAAGAGCAACTGCAAGATGCAGTTGACTTGATCATTGACATAAATAATTCCGCAGCTTCCTGAGTCGGTACAAATTGTCATCTGCGTTTCAAGGATCATTCAGCATCCCGTAGCCGCTCGCCGATTTTTCTTCATCTAAAATGTGGTCCGCCTCTCGTTTTATCGGCCGTACGCGGGGGTGGAAATTTCGGCCGTATTGAGAAAATTTTTCGAAGAATGATCGACGAGGCTGTAAAGACTGTGCAGTGAGAAAAATTTCGTCGTCAAAGGATATATACCCTAACTGCATATCATGTGATCCAAAGTTTCATTTGTCCTCGTTTAATCCTTTAGGTAAAACGAAATGACACACGAAGTAAGGCGTTTAAGACGTCAATTGATGCCAACTTGGTATACTTGTAACACTCATCCGCGGAAGTGTGAGCGAAGCGCAGATACCCCGTGTAATTCGTTTAACTTCTACAGACCTTCCTCTTTTTTCTTTTTTTTTTTACCTTTTTTTTTTCTCCTATAAATTAATATATACCTCGCTACTTCCACGTACACGTTATAAGTTCTTCTCACTTTCCGGATGACGAGTCATTTAACGATTTCCGTTTTTAACAAAAGACCGGCTTATACTATATCTATAGGTAAAAATATATCGTCTAAAATTTTATATAACTGAAGACTTTTCTAAAGAAACTAACCAAGAATTCATTCCACATACCTATAGGCACGTTGTACAAGAATCTTGACCTGCATTCCCGTCGAGAATTATAGATTAAGAAATATAATAATTATTATAATAAAAAATCTAACGGACGAGTAGATTCTTTTTTCGACTTCGGGACGTGATGAATAAAATTAAAGTCGCTGGGGGTATTTTCAACGTGCGACACTACAATTTGTTATACAATGCAAATTTGTTGGTCAAACTTTAGCGATTCTTGACCAATTTAAATTTCTATAGTCGTACGTATTCCGTTGGGCACGCGACCGCATCAAACTTATAAACTCAACGCCTGCAGTGGTAGGATACGATTAAACGTTCTATTCTCTATCCGTGCGAATCGTTTCAATTTTATCTATTTAATTTAGTTTTTTTTTTATTTCTATCGATAAAGTGTAGATAATTTTTTGTATCAGGATCGCAATTTCCTGCGGTTATGATTGGTATTTTGCTTTTCAATTTGCCGATCATCGTATTTGAGAAAAAAGCGGATGGATACAAATTTTTTGATCCTGCTAAAAAAAAAAAAAACGGGTGAAAGAAAGAAAGGAAGAAAAGACAAACAAGGGGGGGCGGGAGAGATGAATCTTTTTTCAACAAATCTCAGTACCTTTAGCGCCGTGGACCAGATCAGATCGCGGCGATACAGAAGTAGGATGTGACGTCAGCGCGCTTAGACGCCGGGCAAAGGGGGAATAGGAGACAATCAATTGTCTTCACTGACACTGCCACTATTACCGCGCCGGTACCGACCCGGAGCGCACATACGATGGTAATATTATGTGTTTTATACGTACGTAGACAACGACAACGACAACGAGGATGAGATGCGAACAACCGGTACAGTTGCTACTTTTGCTTTTGCTTTTGCTTTTGCTTTTGCTCTTACTGTCGGTGTACCGATGAATGGATGGGATGGTCGAAGCGACGCGGAGCAGCGATGGTCATCACGCATTGATCAAAAAAGTTACTCACACAAATTACCTTCTATGTTTATGTACAATAATGTGCACCTACTTCGTATAAACTACTACTAATCCTATTCTAACCAACAAGCGCGTTGACATTGTGCTGATGCCTTTGTAACATCAGCATCAGCATCGGCATCAGAATCAAGAATCAGAATCAGTAGAATAAAATATACCCCTTCTCACCGTTCCGATCATTACGTATGATTTTTTTCGTTCCTTTTCTTCTTCTTCTTTTTTCTTTTCTTCGAGCTCGAGTTAATTCGATAATACGATATTATATCCGCTTATACGTTTCTCACGTATAGCAAGTATTTAAAGTTTTTTTTTTTGTTTTGCAATAAATTTGTTTCTAATTTAAAGAAAAAAAATCAATACCGATAGAAAAATCATTCAGATTTTCAACCACTGACTGCCATGTTTTTTAGGACTCGTTTCGCTGGCCTGGCTTTTTTAAGATATGTACAAAGACTCTCCACATACTGTCCAGGACATAAACTTCCACTATCGTCAGACAGCGGTTCACTACTGTCCACCACGTGAGCGGCTTTGTTTCGACAGAAAACGTCGATATATTGAACACACGCATTGAAACAATGTTAGTCGAGTGGGTCATCAGCCCTAGAATTTATTACAATAGGTACGAACACTTGACATTACTAAATTTTTTTCCGCGAATATTCATCACACTCCAACCACACGCATTAATCGTAATCGTGATCGTCTTTCTTCTGAATTTCCATTTCAATTACATTAACGGCTTAGAGAAATAAGACCTCCGCAAATCAAATTATTCACACGTTCAATTGAGCGCATTGTTCGATAATTTTTCTAACACATTAAAATCTAAACGATGCCGCGATAAGATTTTATCCCACCGACAGAAATGTCCTCGGACATAATATGTTTTTAACGAGAGGCTAAATATTTTTGTTCATTTCTTTTTTTGGTAATTCCTCATGACAGTTGTTCGACTACGTCTAGTAAATTTTTGATTATGATTGCACAGGCGATACAACCCCAATTTCTGATTCGGGAACCATCGATCTATTTTCTTCTTTTTTTTTTCTTATCGTAGGAGCGATTCAAACTTTGTCCAATGAATTCATAATTCATATCTAGCGTTCATGCGGACGACCTGAGTTATGTATAAGTTTGTCTAGTATATCCATCGATAAAAAAAAAAAAAGGGTAGAGTGTGCAGGGAAAACGCGTAAGATCCTCGCAGTTTGCAGCGACAAGAAAAAAAGAAAAAAAAGAAGAAATTATCAGTTACGCGGAAGACGTGGATGAATTTTTTTTTTGAAGTAAATGTAGCAAAACAAAAAAAATAATTGCCGAACAATTGTGAAGAAAACTGAAATGGATTTTTGATTTTAACGGTCGTCGTGATTAGCTCGCTTGACGGCATTTCGATGTGACGTACGATGACCGTGAATCGCGATCACACCTCGTTTTTATTAAAGCGCCGAGATTGTTAAGGGGTCGGTGTTTAGGTATTATAATACCCATTGGACCAAGTTTTTTTAGTTGTACGTACCTACAATACGTGTAAAATACGCTATGCAAATACTTACGGTTCTCAAATCCTAGTCTCGGCATCAGATTACCACTCGAGTTAATCGCGCACGTCGTGCCGATCAAGTTGCGATTTCTTTTTTCTTCCTTGTTCCTTCTTTTGTTTCTATCGTACTTTTTCGCTCAACTTAGTGTATACAACGATACGTCGTGAATCCGTTAATCGTCGATAGAAATTTCTTTTTCAATTTTTGCCCCACACGATACAGACGTCCGAAAATAAAAAATAATAATTAAAACCGAGAGAAATTTTCGCGCGGGCAAATTTAAAAGAACGAAGGAAAGGAGAAGAAAAAAAGGTAGAGAAAATTTATTCCAGGGACGATTAGGAAGCGGGAGATGGAAGGAAATATTTGTGGTATTTTATTTATTTGATTAACTGATTGATATTGTTCTTATTTTTTTTGTTGTTGTTGTTTTTTTTTTTTTTGTTTCTTGTCGCGTACCTACAAACCGCGAGGCTCGCACCACGACGGGTTACACTTCGAGGCGCCGCGGCATGCTGCATGCACGCCCACGACCAAGAGACTGACTGTCCTCATCATCTCCGTCGCTAAAATGTATTCCTTTGCCCATCTCCTGGTCCGCCAGTCGCTCCCACTATATTCTCACTGTATAGTATAGCGTATAACGTATATAACAACCTCGGATTACTCTCGTGTGCCTGCTCGTCCTTACCTATACCATTGTAATTGGCTATGACATATATTTAATCCAATTCTCTAACACCGTCGCAAAATCTCGTCTGCCGATCCCCCCCGTATGCAACGACGTGTCCGTACGGAGCACTATATAATACATGATCGTTGCAACGGATCATCGGAGGATTGAAGAACGTTTCGAATTTTTCGTAAATTTTTATTTCATTTTCTTTCTACCTTATTTTACACAATCTTCTCTATTTTAAATAAAATTCGTTGCAACCTCGAAGCCGACGAATATTATCGGACATGAATTTCGGCAAAAATTAATGAAGTTCGTTGAAATTCCTTTTTTTTTTCATATTACATACAAGTCCGCTTTTATTTCTACAACAGGAGCAGCAGCCGACTTTAAAATTAGTAAGAACATTAAGAGACACACGTATAAGTGCACGTTGATCTGTATAATATAAGCATACCACTGTTAATTAGTTTGAACTGATTAGGAATGTTAAAACGGACTTTACTTACCGTCAATTATCAACCGCAGGGTATAGAGGAAGAGAAATAAAAAAATAATGTGGAATAAAAAAACATTATAACAATAATAATAATTATAACAACAATAGTACGTGTATACCGAGGCGCAAAATCGTTAGATTCTCTAATCGTTGCTAAAATATTTGCCCTAGATATACATGTAACTTATTTAGTGACGATGAAAAATAAAAATAAATAAATTAATAAATGAAGCAAAAGAAAATTTGCAACCAGTAGTCAATGATCGTACCAAACTATGACGGTACGATAACTTCGTTTCGATTTTAACAAGTGTTAACTGTTATCATTTTTCAGGATATTAAGAGAGAAAAGAAGATGGTAAGAAAAAAGAAAAAGAAGGAAAGCGCAGATCCAACTGAATCGACTGTAGCGCAGCATCCAATATGATGGTAGTTTAAATTAATGATCTGTTATAGTTATGACAGTGGCTGTCAAAGTACCGCGCACGTGTAGCGGTCGAAAGAAAGAAAGTTTGGTACGTAGCATCAAAGTACAAACCTGGATGATTGTCGAAATAAAATTGATCTATGGGTGGCCTGTTTTATCGATGGATTTGAATAATGATCCAAGAAATCCCGTGGTTCACGTCTGGATCCTCCATCGGTAACGTAGAGACGGATAGATCTCAACTTTTCTCAACAGTGATAATCCTCCGAATGTTGTTAACATCGTGTTTCTTGTTATCTTCACAAAAGAATCATCATTTTATTTTAGTTTCTTGATTTTTTTTCAATTTTGTTTTTTTGTCCACTTTAATCTCCATTAATAAATATCTTATTAGTATTATTACAACGATCTACGAGAAGATTCATACCTGCACTGACGTTGGAAAATTATGTAAAAGCTAATTAATTACAAATTAAACTTTTTTTTTTTTTCAAAGGTATAAAATTTAATTTGCAAATTAAATGCAAATTTATTTTTTCACTCAGGTAAAAATATTCCTATAGGTGTATACGCATACATAGGTGGTTGTTTCTCTGCGCCACTGACCTCGAAGTAAATTTTTTCATCCAATTGAAAATTGGCGTGATTATTATTTATCTCATTTCATTACTTTATTCATGGATTAATTCTCAAAGTGTCTCAATTAAATCGACGCTAACTGTGAACGAGGGTTCACTGACTCATTAAGAAGTTCAAAGATCGATCACACGAAACTCAGAAGATCGGAAATAAACCGTTCCATTTAGATCGCCAGTTCATGGTTTTCATTTTTTTACTTCTTTTTCAACGATCGATTTTATTTTTTCATTCAAATCTCCTTTGTCTTTCTCATATTCATATTGTGTAACTGTCCGATCTGGTCATTATAATATACACAGCTTTTCGAGTATTTAAAAATTTGGAACAAAATTTCTGATAACAACGAATTTCAGATTTCATTTAAAAAAAAAGAAACTGAAGAAGGAAGTTTTAAACGCGGGCGTCAGGGGGAGAGGGAGGGGGAGGGGGAGGGGGTGATGAGAAGCGTGAAATTATCGTCGTCGTTGTCGTGACTTTACACCCGGAACCAGTAGTAATAATTTTATGCTACTTGTTTTGTCTAGATTTTTATTATTCTGCAAGCATCAACTGCAGTTTGCGGTTTTTTTTTTTTTAAACGCTTTTCTTGGAGAAAAGTAGAATGAAATAAATAAAAAAAAAAAGAGTCAATGGTCAATGGTCAAAGCTGACACCTCTTATAGTTTTTCGAAATTTTTTCTTGCCATTTTGAAAAGTCCAGGCGACTTGAAAAAACATCTTTTTTCACGA
Source organism: Athalia cordata (assembly GCA_963932425.1). NCBI lineage: Eukaryota > Metazoa > Arthropoda > Insecta > Hymenoptera > Athaliidae > Athalia > Athalia cordata. The sequence goes on from OZ010627.1 coordinate 9,728,694, forward strand.
AGATGGATATTTTTGAAATAGCTGATTTTTATAATATATATGCAATAAATCACATAAAAGTTGGATAGCGACTCGCTAAACACGAAGGGTAAATTCGAAGGTTAAAAGATCGTTTTATAAGTCGTCACGAAGAATATCAGTTTTCGGTACGCAGCGTAAGAAAAATGATGACTGATCGTTTTTGCAAATACAAGGTGTGATACATACTTATAGAAATATACACACGTTCATATCACAGAACTGGATCAACGCAATAATCCTATAACTTAATCTGGAGGGCTTAAACTTCTTACATTTACAATATAATACACATGATACAACGCAATACATTTACAGAAATATTTCATACGCACCATAACGAAAGATCGAGACTTTTTGTTTCTGCAATTTCTATACTCTTCTTCGCAGTTGAACGGCTCGTTAATATTGACCATGTTCATTTTTCGAATGATTGACATAATTTTATAGACAATTTACAAATGAGAATATCATTTTTTCGTACAATAAATTTTTCATAAACGGTATCTTATATAAATATTTCTTATTAACCGTACTAACTTTACGTATTATTTTGTTAAAGTCTGGTAAGGCAATATCAAACTTCGGTAAAACTCTACGAATAATTACCTTTTTCTCCCCTGTCTTCCCTACTTTCAATTCGAACACGCACTAAACTTTGATATATTTCTTATACCCTTTATTAGGACGCAATATCTCTCGGTAGATTTCAGAGTTATAACTGATCGGCGTTGAGTACGTTGGTTATCGATAGCTCCCTCTTACGCTATTGTTATATTTCAAAGACTGTGACGTATGTGTGACGTATTGCAAATTCCCCATCCCCAAAAACTCTGAGGGTCCGGAAGACGCCGAGCTGTTAGCGGCGTGATAGTCGCTCGGAGCTCATGGGGTATCATTCGCTCTCCAGATACCGAACGGGTTAGTTCGAATCTGCGTAATTCCGTATTAATTTCATTGTGACGAATTTCATCGGGCTCATAACTCCGCAATAATCGAGCGACCAATTAATCAAATTACTTCATCTAATTCGGATATAAAAAGTGACTTAATATTAACCAAATTAAAAATTCTTATACTATAAATTAAAGTCTAAGGACGCCAAGTGATTTTCTTCAAAACGATCGATTCAAAGTGCATGCTAATTACTGCAAGTGGAAATCTTGGATCCATTTGTACCAAGTTTTCATCTGTTTTCACACCAACTAAGGTGAATACTGTGATTTTGATCATTACGTTTAATTTTTATACGTCGCATTTTTGATTCGGTTACGCGTTAGAGCTGCTCGGACAAAATAATTGTTAGGGTTCGTTACTATTTCAAATTGGGGAGAAGTTTCTATTGTTTGAAATCGCGGCTATGAAAATTCTTCAGCTACTGCGCGGCAGTGATCTTATTATTTTAGAGCTCCTGTGTATTCGATATTGAGTAGAGGTCAAGCAGTTGTTTTTCGATTAGCTTCTTCGCATCTAGAATATCAGGGTCCGTTACTATTGCGACTTGGGAAAAAGATCCCTTTGTTTGAAATCGCGGCTTTAAAAATTCTGCAACTACTGCGCGGCAGTGATCTTATTATTTCCGAGTCTCTGCGTATTTGATGCCGAGTAGAGGTCAAACGATTGTTTTTCGATTAGTATCTTCGCATTTAAAATAACAGGGTGTGATTTTATCGTGAATATGATCCTATTACACTACAACTTTTATCCTATTCTCAATTTCACTTGAATTTACGATATTTATTCGAGTTTCATTGTGAATTACAATTAAATATTTTTTTATTTCGGTCGTTCCAATTGCTCGATTCATTTCATCCGTGTGTTTGAAATCCATTATAATAAAAATTTCAAACATTTGTTACAGACAAACATTGTTACTGCTTGCATTGAACTCTCCTCGTCCAGCTGATCATCGACTATGAACATTGCAATCAACATGGGAAATTTCGGTAATTATAAATTTTTAATACGAACTGTTTCTTTCCTTTTATAAAAATTTTCTGGCTTTTCATTAATAATGATTTTTGTTTTCTTGTCAATTTTACAGCACCGATCCTCGTGGGAGCATCGCATCGCCTCAACTTTTCATCCTACTTCTTCTCTCCTTACTACACATCTTTAGCCATCAGGGAGGCAGAGAACTTCTCGACTTACTACACATCTTCAACATTATTATCGAAATGGGAAATTTCGGTAATTATAAATTTTTAATACGAACTGTTTCTTTCCTATTATAAAAATTTTCTGGCTTCTCATTAATAATGATTTTTGTTTTCTTGTCAATTTTACAGCACCGATCCTCGTGGGAGCATCGCATCGCCTCAACTTTTCATCCTTCTTCTTCTCGACTTACTACACATCTTCAACATTATTATCAAAATGGGAAATTTCGGTAATTATAAATTTTTAATACGAACTGTTTCTTTCCTTTTATAAAAATTTTCTGGCTTTTCATTAATAATGATTTTTGTTTTCTTGTCAATTTTAAAGCACCGATCCTCGTGGGAGCATCGCATCGCCTCAACTTTTCATCCTACTTCTTCTCTCCTTACTACACATCTTTAGCCATCAGGGAGGCAGAGAACTTCTCGACTTACTACACATCTTCAACATTATTATCGAAATGGGAAATTTCGGTAATTATAAATTTTTAATACGAACTGTTTCTTTCCTTTTATAAAAATTTTCTGGCTTCTCATTAATAATGATTTTTGTTTTCTTGTCAATTTTACAGCACCGATCCTCGTGGGAGCATCGCATCGCCTCAACTTTTCATCCTACTTCTTCTCGCCTTACTACACATCTTTAGCCATCAGGGAGGCAGAGAACTTCTCGACTTACTACACATCTTCAACATTATTATCGAAATGGGAAATTTCGGTAATTATAAATTTTTAATACGAACTGTTTCTTTCCTTTTATAAAAATTTTCTGGCTTTTCATTAATAATGATTTTTGTTCTCTTGTCAATTTTACAGCACCGATCCTCGTGGGAGCATCTCATCGCCTCGACTTTTCATCCTTCTTCTTCTCGACTTACTACACATCTTCAACATTATTATCAAAATGGGAAATTTCGGTAATTATAACTTCTTAATACAAACTGTTTCTTTCCTTTTATAAAAATTTTCTGGCTTTTCATTAATAATGATTTTTGTTTTCTTGTCAATTTTACAGCACCGATCCTCGTGGGAGCATCGCATCGCCTCAACTTTTCATCCTACTTCTTCTCGCCTTACTACACATCTTTAGCCATCAGGGAGGCAGAGAACTTCTCGACTTACTACACATCTTCAACATTATTATCGAAATGGGAAATTTCGGTAATTATAAATTTTTAATACGAACTGTTTCTTTCCTTTTATAAAAATTTTCTGGCTTCTCATTAATAATGATTTTTGTTTTCTTGTCAATTTTACAGCACCGATCCTCGTGGGAGCATCGCATCGCCTCAACTTTTCATCCTACTTCTTCTCCACTTACGACACATCTTTAGCCATCAGGGAGGCAGAGAACTTCTCAACCTACTAGACATCTATAGCCATCAGGGAGGCAGAGAACTTCTCAACCTACTAGACATCTATAGCCATCAGGGAGGCAGAGAACTTCTCAACCTACTACACAGTTATAGCCATCAGGGAGGCAGAGACATCCGGGTAAATTCCAAGACCCCCGAGCTTGGGAACCAGCTCGGGTCTGGTCTTGGTACCGGCAGCGATGGGGTAAGTCCCAGCAGTTTGGCTTCCTCGATTTCTTTGCCCGCTCACGCGATGGTGAACGCTGGCATTGGGGTCGTTGTATATTGTGACGTCTCTTTTTCCCCCCTATTCGCGTGGCGTGGTGGTACTTTAATTTCTAAGGTCATTTTACTAGCTCAGGTAATTGTAGGGTTGGTTGTCATTGAGCCTAGCGCACATGCACCCTGTAGAGCCATACGAGTTTAAAATACTTTTGCAAAATCATAATTCAATCAGTCAGTCAATCGCTAATTTCACAATTGGTTTATCGAATATGAACTATTCAGATAAATCCAATCTTCCATCGATCTTGTAAGCAAGAGTGTGCAGCTCATAGGCAACGGTAAAGACCATCGTTTAATCGGCCCGCGCGTTCAACAAGTTTTCTATTTAACTTTTCGGTGATCGATTTCGCTTGTGTCGATCGCTGCTAGGTATAAAAATTTCGTCGTGTGAACGGTGGTCTTCGCTATAGTTTTTTACTCACATTACGAGAATCAGGAATGAAATTTAGCAGCCTCAATTCATTGGTAAATTCTTGATTATTTTTAAAAAATCAAATAAATTATCGATTCAGTTATTTTTGGGTATTACTTCATTCAAAACAAATACATTGATTGATAAACTTACGTACAAACACCTGATTCAACGATATTTTTTTCTACCTGATTCTCTGCTAATTATAAATATCCGATTAAGCATGAAGCATCAACCGCGGACATCTTAAATTAAGAATTGAAAATAAAATTAAGATTACCATTAAGTTTGAACAAAAAAAATAGATTTTTAATCTTTGAAACAAAAATATTTCAAATTTTCTTTGCAACGTTTGATGATAAATACTTATTGTAATTTTTGATAGTTTTAAGAAAACAAAAAAAAAAAAACCTATCCCTATAGTTTTACGGAATCTCACACAGAAATATAAATCTTCCTTCACACACACATCTTTTACAGCCCTTTATGTTGTATCAAATCAATTCATTGTTTCTCTGAAGGAAAGATTTTGTAGAAGTTATCCAAAGATTATTGAATTTCAATTAATAAAAATTACGTTAATTAAATCATTTCAAGAATTAGCAAATTTTATACATTTCGGCCGTTAAAAACACACACATTCTCAAAATTTATAAATTACGGCTTCGGCCGGGGCATGGGCAGCCTGAATATTATTCACAAAAAACAGATAGAAATTGATTTCTAATTTATTAGTAAGTATTCTTAAGTTTTACCTATAAATTTGCGCTCAGAGCGATAAGAAATTATACGTATAATTACTAGAATATACAGAGATCTAGGATGTCTAATCATGTATAAGAATTTTCTTCCCTTACACACAATTTTCAGCCCTTAACTTTTTTCTTGCTCAATGAATAGATATGAGATGAATTAAATTCAATTCTTTTATCGAAGATACGTTTTAATTAATTCTAATGAATTTATCAATTTATTGAAGAATTTCAATTATCAAGAGTAAATTTACTAGAATCATTCAAAGATTATTAATGTCGTTTAAATTTCGGCCCGATAAAAAACACACCTTTCCTCAAAATTTAAATGCATTACGGCTTCGGCCGGGGCGTAGGCAGCCTTTATATTTCTATACACACAAAACAGGTACGGTAAGTTTTTGAACGAGATACCACGGCAATGAATGTGAGATATGAGTGAGATGGAATGCTTTGATTGAGATGTATGTGCACATGGGAATTTTGTTTCCCTTACACACTATAGCCCTTAACTTTTTCATGTTAAAAAAAAAAGCAATTTTCAATTATTTCGACGCCTAAAAACACACACATTGTCGAATATTACGGCTTCGGCCGAGGCGTGGGCTGCCTAAACACATTCACACTCTGAAAATGATACTTTTTTTTCATATTTTTTTTTTCGAGTCAGTTGCCAAAAATTCGGCAAAACGAATGTGAACCGAATGTTCTGGTGCGCCGGCGCAAGTATGAATTGAGGTTTTTTCGTCAGTAAAATCATTTCTTGGATAAATATAGGTGAAAGGCAGGTAGAGGTAAATTCACGTATCGCGAAGGGTTTTTATTTGGCAAGTATGTGCAGTATGTTTGTGAGTGTGCAAGTCATATAGTTTTAACCGTTGGGTGGGATGTGGGCTAAAAAAAAAAGTGGGCAGGCAAGAAATCGGAAGTTCACATTTTCCTTCCACAGCAATTCCAAGTGATCGATTGAGTAGAATTCATCAAATTGCGTTATTCAATTTTCTACAATATTTTAATTGATATTTTTTCAATATGATCTCTTAGATCTCTCTGCTGAGATATAATAAATCCCTTTCCATTCAATAATTCACAAACCCGACCAGACAAATTAAATTAAATTAGGTTTTTTGCATCCCTTTAATATTTGTGGTCACTTGGGATGAGCAAAATACGTCCTCCTTGCTCTCCGTACCAGCCGTGGTGCATGGAAGTGAGGTGGACGTTGAGCTCGAAGACTTCGCGTCGAAGAGGATCGCCGACCGCCGACCGCCACGCCACAAATTTTATGTCCTTTGTAAACCTCTTTCCTTCCTTTCCCTGTGTTAATCGGAATAGAAGGATGCGATTAAAAATTGCATTTTTCGATTTCCATTAGCACTAATATTCCGAGTCTGTCGCTGCTCGCGCGGGCATAGCGCGAGGACGAGGAATCGCATGATCTGTATTTGCTTGATTCATGTTTGTGACGTCCTTAGGGGTCCTAAGGAATTTTTTAAAACAATAACTAGCGTGACTTGCCATCTTGCAAGGCGCTTCAAACAAACTTGACTGATTTTGGTGGTGGGAATATGTATTGAGAGATTTTTTTTCAGGACTCTAATGAGAAATAAAAACCCAAGTTCCGTCGCCGCTACTCCGATGCGCGCGGACTTGGCGATTAAAACATACGTTGCATCGCTTCATGCGTTTTAAACCCTAAAACCGAAAAATTGTTAGGAATCAAGTGCTATCGCACCTGTTTGTGCCTGGGGCTTGACTTCCACGGGATTATTCTTAAGAAACTAATCAAAATTTTCAAATTTCAGGTCCTAGCTTTTAATTCTTAGTTTTAATACTAATCACATTTTTTTACAGGTCCTAGTTCCTAATTCTTAGTTTTAATATACTAATCAAAATTTTTCACAGGTCCTAGTTTTTAATTCTTAGTTTTAATACTAATCAAATTTTTTTACAGGTCCTAGTTCTTAATTCTCAGATTTATTACCAATCAGATTTTGTTCACAGGCCGTCTCTGGCTACTAATGTGTTCTGCCTTCTGATTTTAGGAATCCAACTACAACTTCTGGATTCAACATTTTAGTTTCGATACTAATCAGATTTTGTTCACAGGCTGTCTCTGGCTACTGATTTGCAGTTTGTTTTTTGATTTCAGGAATTGAAACTCTCAGGATATATCTGATCATGGATGTGAAACAGAGAGAACAGTTTATTGTCTCCAAGAAATTAATGTTAACTTTCATCAATCAATTTGCATCAAATTGGCTTGGAAACTGTTGACTTAACATTTCTTGGGAATTAATGAATTTTCAATTCACCATCGCCAGCACCGCATTCATCGATCACATCTTCGCTTTTCAAATCTCAGTTTTGATACTAATCAAATTTTGTTCACAGGCTGTCTCTGGCTACTAATGTGTTCTGCTTTCTGATTTTAGGAATCCAACCACAAGTTCTGGATTTTACATTTCAGTTTCGATACTAATCAGATTTTGTTCACAGGCTGTCTCTGGCTACTGATCTAGTTTCTTTTCTGATTTCAGAAATCAAAGCTCACGGGATTTGCTCACGGATGCTGGACAGAGAAAACAGTTTATTCATAATTGATAAAAATGCAGTACTTGGCGATGGTAATTCGAATATTTTACGCGTCCAAAAATCTTTGTCAACTTTTATCAAAACTAATTTGTATAAAATTAGCTTGAAAACGGTCGACGCAGACATTTTTTGGAGGCGAAAAAATATTTGATTCACCATGTCCAACACCGCATTTATCAACCACGAATAAACCGTTGATATCTGTAATTTTTTTTCCAGTTTTCAGATCTTATTTTTTTTTACTAATCAGATTTTGTTCACAGGCTGTCTCTGGCTACTAACACAGTTCGCTTTATGTTCTAGGATTAACACATTGCACATTTTGCATTTAATTTTATTCGGAATGGGAAAAAAATATTCAAGTAATGGATGAAAAATCTAGAATTATGAAAGTTACAGACCACGTAACTCTTTGAAAAAATTTTCGTATCCGCCAAACTCAATTGGAAAACAACAGTTTGATTATCCTCTTTATTGAAGCAATTAAAACTAGGGTGTTGTATGGTTCCCTATATGTCCAAAGTTTTCATTCTACAACCCATAAAAATTTGAGTAACTCATTCAATTTATGTTTCAGGTACCCATCGTCTAATAATTGACGCCGACTCATGAGCTCATTTTTATTTTTATCTTTTTATGCTGTTGCTTATTTCTATCCGATATCAATGATATTGTTATAATGATCCTACTTGTTTCTCTGTTCCAGGTTGCATCGTCCGTATTTGAATTCACAATTTTTATCTGTTCACAGACGTTTCACCGATGTAGTATTTTATAATCTAATTGCTTATAACTGATATTTCTCGATTTCTGTTTTTGCAATTGAAAATTGCATTTCTTCGATTCTTATTGGCAAAAATATTCCAAGTCTGTCGCTGCTCGCGCGGGCATAGCGCGAGGACAAGGAATCGCATGATCTGTATTTGCTTGATTCATGTTTGTGACGTCCTTAGGGGTCGTAAGGATTTTTTTAAAACTATAATTGGCGTGACTTGCCATCTTGCAAGGCGCTTTAAACAAACTTGACTGATTTTGGTGGTGGGAATATGTATTGAGAGATTTTCTTTCAGGACTCTAATGAGAAATTAAAACCCAAGTTCCGTCGCTGCTACTCCGATGCGCGCGGACTTGGCGATTAAAACATACGTTGCATCGCTTCATGCGTTTTAAACCCTAAAACCGAAAAATTGTTAGGAATCAAGTGCTATCGCACCTGTTTGTGCCTTAGGCTTGACTTCCACGGGATTATTTCTAAGAAACTAATCAAAATTTTCAAATTTCAGGTCCTAGTTTTTAATTCTTAGTTTTAATACTGATCAAATTTTTTCGCAGGCTTTCTCTGGCTACTAATGCAATTTGCTTTCTGATTGCAGGAGCTCAACTTCCATCTGGCATTTGCTTCCAGACACACAGAAAGAATTGTTCATTTTTAGTTAATAAATATGGTATTGGATGAGGCAAATCGTATATTTTTTTGTCTTCAAAAAATGTTTAATATATCTTTCACCGAATAGATTTAGTTCAGATTACCTCTTCTCGGGGTATTTTTGAACCGAATCAACCTGGAAAGAGTTAATAAAGATTTCTTGATGACAGGAAAATATAAAATTTATCGAATCACGAAACTGCATTCATTAACTAAAATTAAACCGTTTTACCTGTGCCTTACAGAATCTTAGTTTTCAATTCTCAGAGCTGAGTCTCTATTACTAATCAGATTTTGTTCACAGGCTGTCTCTGGCTACTGATCTGCAGTTTGCTTTTTGATTCCAGGAATTAAAACTCTCAGGATACCTACTCAAGAATGATGAACAGAGAGAATATTTTATTCATAGTCGATGGAAATGGCATTGGATATGACGAATCTAATATTTACTGCCGCCAAAAAATGTTCAATTTGTTAGATCCTGAAACTGCATTTGTCAACTAGAAGTCGATCATTTTGCCATTGCTTTTCAGATTCTCAGTTCTTAATTTCAGTTTTAATCCTACTCAGATTTTGTTCACAGGCTGTCTCTGGCTACTAACACAGTTCGCTTTATGTTCCAGGATCAATGCATTAAACATTTCGTATTGATTTTAATTAGAATGGGAACAAAATATTCAAGCGATGGATGAAAAATCTAGAATTACGAAAGTTACAGACCTCGTAAATCTTTGAAAAAATTTTCGTATCCGCAAAACTTAATTGGAAAACTGAAAAAATTTTCGTATCCGGAAAACTCAATTGGAAAACAACAGTTTGATTATCCTCTTTATCGAAGCAATTAAAACTAGGGTGTTGTATGGTTCCCTATATATCCAAAGTTTTCATTTTACAACCCATAAAAATTTGAGTAACTCATTCAATTTATTTTTCAGATACCCATCGTCTAATAATCGACACCGACTGATGAGCTCATTTTTATTTTTATCTTTTTATGCTGTTTTTTATTTCTATCCGATATCGATGATATTGTTGTAATGATCCTACTTGTTTCTCTGTTCCAGGTTGCCGTATTTGAATTCACAATTTGTATCTGTTCACAGACGTTTTACCGATGCAGTATTTTATTATCTAATTGCTTATAACTCTGATATTTCTCGATTTCTGTTTTATGACAATCATATTGATATGACAATGAATTATTAATTGTTCTTCTGTTTTAGATTTCATGATCTACATTCTAATCAAAAATTGTTATTTCTCTTTCTACAGGAATTTCACCGATGCAGTTCATTTTTCTCTTTGCTTAATACTAATCTTTTCGAATAATTAATTATTTCTCTGTTCCAGGTGTCCGAATTTTTAATTTAATTGACAATTATTATTTCTGTTTTCAGGAAATTCATCAATGTCCTCAATATTTTCCGATTCTCTAATTCTGTGTATACATGTATATTTAATATTAATAACGATGATTGACTGTTTTTACTGTTTTGCTTAAATGATTCGTGTATTACGATGTTTTGTGCATGTTGGTCAATGTTTCATGTTAACGTGCGTGTTGTCTCGTTCATTTCATGATCTACATTCTAATCAACAATTATTATTTCTCTTTTTACAGAAATTCCAACAATGCAGTTCATATTTCTCCTTGCTTAATACTAATCTTGCTGAATCAGTCATTACTTTTCTGTTTCAGGGGTCCGGACTTATAATTTCATTGACAATTGTTATTTCTATTTACAGGGAATTCATCGATGTCGTTAATATTTTTCAATCCTTGAATTCTGTACAATGCATCTATATTTAATAATGATAACGATGATTGTCTGTTCTTACTGTTTTGCTTAAATGATTCGTATCTTGCGATCTTTTGTCCATGTTGTCAATGTTTCATGTTAATGTGCGTGTTGTCTTGTGCAAGTTTCATTGTCTATTTATATTTATAAGATGTCATTTCTATTCGCATATAAGTATAACAATTGAAATTTATGTCTCTATCATTGCTTACGCTTGTTATACCGTGTTATCTATTTCGCTTTGAATGTCCATTTTTCTTTTATCTCGCATTCTCTATATTTCTACAGATTCCATTTCACCAGACGTTGGGCTGCTGAGCAGATAGTGGTTTGCATATGGCTCTTGGCGATCGTTCCACTATATAAAAAAAAAAAAAAACGAAACGAGCCGGAGACGCTACCTCTTGAACGTATATTACGTTCATGGGTGGTTATGGAAACGCGTCTATTCAAAGATTTTCCATATTTTCACGAGTTGATACACTATTCATATTTTCCAGTCGTCTAGGACCTTCCAAAATGGCGAAGAAATTTCGCAAAACCATAGTTGTCATTTTTGACCGAAACGAATGAAAAGATCCATGGGACATCAAGATCCCAGGGGGTCAGACCGACGACCCGTTGGATTGACGTGGAATGCCCCATATGTATAAACGAAGAAGGCGAGGCGCGCAAGTGAAATTGGTATCGGTAATTGTAACAGCGGCCAACTTTTGGGAACGTACATAGAAAGTACAGAAAAATTGAGATCGGTATAATATGTATATGCCTATACGTACTGCATGCGCGTTGCAGATTATATATACCTACACATATAAGTTTTATACATATATATTTATTCCGGAGCGCCTCTAACCGGAGAAATTTTCATCTCAACAACGTAAGATCAATTCTTAAGGCCGGGCGTCTCGAATTTTTCGTTTCTAGCAATTTTCTTTATCCTTCGCGTTCTTATTATCGTCATCGTTATTGATCCATGTCTTTTTTCTAACTACAGTACTTCCAAAGGCCCGTTAAAATTATCGATCCGCCAAATTTATCGTAGGCGTACTGTGAAAATTATGTTACGGATCAGAAACGATCGTGTAGTATAATCTACAGTTGACTTCGTCGCGGTATCAAGTTTTAAGCTTCGCAGCCATCTGAAGCAGCTGGTTTATGGAGCGTTTTGACGAGCGACTATTTCTCCAGGATTCGGTCAGTTAGAAAATTTTATGATTGCTTCTAAACTGCACCGTTACGAACTTCGAGTCCTCGTTCAGCCTCTCAAAACCTTTTTGGCTTTTTTTTTTTTTCTTACGCTCTAATCTGCGAATTTTTGTCACGCCGAAAAATCGCAGTGGTTTCCCCCCAACAACATTTTTGACCCGTAATGTAATTAATAATTATCGCGGTTAACATCGGTACGGTTTTTTTGTTTTTTTTTTCGGAAGAAGTAGAAGTTGATGTAGTACGTATGTTTATACATAGTATATATGAACTGCAGAAACGCAACGAGTATTATAGTTTTATTACACATGTTGCAGTAAATGCAGTAAATATACTGCATATGCCGCCAGAAATTGCAGTTTTGCAGCACTTTCTCGCCTGTAATACGACCTACACCTGGAATATGTACGTATAATACTTACTACCGTATACTATAATCGTCGGTTGTAACAACTGTGAAGAGCAACAACAATTATTGACGTTATAATTATTCCTATGTACGAGTCATCATACGGTCTGAATACATAAAACTTACAAATGGTCGTTTGATTACACCTAACATGTACATGCCCATATGTATAGTAGGTATATATATATATGTACAGATATTATAGATACCGATGAAATTCGACCCATCATGTGAAATATTATTTATTTATAAATAGTCACGTTGCACATAACGTCTTGTCCCGGTGCACTTACGACCGATAGCTGCAGTTATTCCGCTGCTCCTGCCGAGCAGCTTCTGCTCCGAAGTTGAACGCCGGGAAAATTTCCCGGTATGAGAGGATATAAACTTGCGACGATCGAAAGAACTCAACATTTCGCACACATACCGAACTGCAGCGCGTGCAGAGTAAGGTACATATCATCGGATCCCTGAGAAGAGGAAAAATGAAAGAAAAGAAAAAAGAAGAATAAAAAAAAAAGCAAATTTGTTGAAAATGTCGCGCGACTTTATACATAGGTATAAACAACCGACATCGAACATCGCGAGATCATACGGTATATATAGAAGTAGGAGAGACTCCTGGTTTGACGGGTACCATATAAAAGATACTAGGTGTTTGAAAACCGATGGAACTGCGGCAGTCCTACATGTTTCCTGTTAAATGTTTCATACGTATGTGAATGTTTTCCAGTATCGGTATTATAAGCCGTTGATCTATACGTATATATACATGGAGGTGACGTCGCGTGTGTATAGATTGCAAGATTGTGTGTTAAAGGAAATGTATACTTGTCGGTCTTGCATGTAGGTAGATGTATAGGTAGTAGGACTGGTTCCGAACTCCCCAAAGCGTCGGCGTTGGTTAAGCAAGTTAAACGCGAACCTCTCTCTTCTCGCACTCTGCGATCTGCGTTCGTCGGTGTCGGATCGCCGGTATAACCCCCGACATTTTAATTTATTCTTAATTGTTCCGCATCTACTTTAATTTTTTTCAAATACTTTCAAATTAATTAGTGCGATATAGAAAAGACAAATTTATACTCTCAAAACCAAACGTTAAAGTTGTAGAAAAATGCACATTTGAACCCCGCGGTGTACGTTGTTACCAAAATATATTTGCCCCCCTTTCACCCCTCCCTTGAAAAAAGAAAAAGAAGAAAAAGTTTTTTAAACTAGTCACAGTGAATAAAAATCATTCGATTGCAGTTTCGACGAATTAATGTTTAAAAAAAATTAAAACAAAAGTGAATTTGTAACAGTGAATCGTATTGTAATATCCTGGTATATTGTACATCGATCGTGAAATGAAAATTTGATTGAATCAAATTAAAATAATATAAATTTAATTAAACGAGTGAATTTATAAATCCAGATTACATATTTCATTGCAATTGTGTGTATATATTAAATATTTTAAAAGTTTGATATAAATTCTATTATCTAAACAGGAAAATTCTTTTTGTTTGGGTTTTTTTCTTTGCTTATTCCACATTTGTGGTGAAGTGCAACGGGATAAGACACGAGGATAAAATTTTTGAAGTTGGGCATATTGATGGATATCCAACGTTCAAACGTAAGTTTTTGTATTTATAATATTCAGCAGCAGCTGCACAGTAGATTGAGGGAAGAACAAATTTTTTATTTTGTTTTTATTCTTACGTAACTTGCCCAAAAATTTTTTCTCCATTTTATTTTACATCATTTCGTCCCCAGTATATAATATTCCTCGGATAGAATCTGCAGATTGTTCTTCAGGCTGGTTTCATGAATTTTTCTCTGTATATAAATTCAACTTGTATTCCGACAATGATATATAAAAATCCACAACTACTTATAGCTTATGTAAATATATATATTTATATACATATAATTTTGTGGTGAAAACGAAATTACGTAAAATAGTCTAAAACTACCATAACTGCTGCACGTTCTTTTAAACAAGTTTTCACAATACGATATATACTGCACCGCAGAAATATATATATACATAAAGTTAAAAACAAAAAAAGGGAAAAAAGAAAGAAAAAAAACTATATTAAATATACGTGTGTGTAATTTTTTTTTTCTTTTTTTTTTGCGTCCGCATATACCCGATACACGTATGCTACACGCACACCACGCTTCGTTACGCAAGAGTTTTCTTTTTTTTTAATTTTTTTCATTCCTGTTTTTCGTTTTTTGGTTTTGGTTTTTTCTTTTTTTTTTTTTTGTTTCAATTCCTCTACACACATATCGTTTTTACATTATATAGTTGTTATTTTTATAAAATTTTTGTCTTATTTTCTTATTTATTTTTCGATATACATAATATATTTTATGTATAATGTATATACATTTGTATACCTATATACCTTTAAAAGGAGAATCGGGGCCACTGGCTGCATACGTCATGGCTGATTAACGCCGTAACGCTAAAATTCAAATCCTGTCAGTTGATTTTTAAAAAGTTTCCTTACCGTTCGCTCATTTCTCGCGCCATCGATATATATGTATAAAACCTTTCAGTTATAATATCCAATGAAAAATAAATGATCGAAGGCTACAAGCCCGCTATACTTCTTCTCTTTAAAACAGAAGAGTTCAGTTTCTTCTTACGTTACATCTGTATAATGGCAGCTCATTTTGATACTCTTGCTAATTTAATTCAACGTACAATTCGTGTATTATGCATCTACTAGTATTAATTTCCTCTGTTTTACTTACTTTTTACTGTTAATCTACCAAAATCCTCATACGTTCGTGATTAATTCTACTTCTTTTTTTTTGTAATTTCCCCCCTCCCTGCCCCCTCCTCAGTATTATATGAAATCATTGGTCAGATTACACACGTATGGTATTTAAAAACCGCTTTTATATTTCGCTAAGTCAGGTATATAAATTTAAGGTTATAGAATTATTCTTTTTTTTTTTTTCAAATTGCGAACAGATCATATGATGATGATGATGATGATGTCTTGAAAAAGTCGAAGACATTTTGTAATGACATACTATATATGTGTATATATAAATACATGTACACATACGGTGTAATTTTATCACGTGACCTATCGGAGGAACGGTACATCTCGTTTTGTTCGTTTGTATTATACGTATAACTCTGCGTCTGTATAGCCACGTTTCTTATTCATCACGTAACATAACTTAACCTGAAATATTTCTATATATTCATGTGGATGAGATAATGTTATACTAAAAGTATACATATATGGATATATACCAATATACAGGTATACATGAAACTCTATATGCGTATAAGGAAACACTGCACCTGTAGTAGGTTTTGTTTCTTTTTTCTTTTCATTTGATCGTTTTAATTTAATTTTTCGAATCCTTTGAAAATTTCGTACACTACTCTAATATGTACGTAAACTCTACTATTGCTTCTTCATTTTTTTCCTCCTGATATTCAGTAGCGATTATTATAACTGTTATGGAGAATCTTCGTATCCTGCAGATGTCGATCTCACGAATACGGGCATGGTCTGTGCGGGAAAAAGGATAAGGTGTATATTTTATGATTTTATAAGACAAATAAAACGGTTTGAAAAAGAAAAAGACAAAAAGTAAAGAAAGAAAGAAAGAAAGAAAGAAAGACAAAATTGGCAGTGTATCTGCAGCACTCGACGAATTATCCTGCACAAATTGGTATCTTCGTAATACAGGTATATACACAAACTGTATGTATACATTATATATACCTACGTATCTATAAAACATAAAATATATAAAATGGGACGCCATTATTACGGCAACAAGTAGACCAAATCGTTCGATATTTATAAATGTCAGTCATTTTCTTCTGCCATACTATCTATATGCGATATACTTTACATTATAGGTATATGTCGAAGTGATGTACGTGTATAATACGCTCTGTAAGTTGTTTGAATTTTTGAAAACCGTTAATTATATGAAGAAGAAAAAAAAAACCAAGAATTATAGAAATAGTATATTTATTGTTAAACGCTATAAATTATAAACGATCTAGTTTAACGCATCGTTTAATTTATACCTAACCGACAAATTCCTTTTCTTCTTTTTTCTTTTTTTTTAACAAAAAAAAAAGGAATGCTTGGTTTTTTATTTTTTTTCTCGTCAATTGATGAAAATTTCTCTTACATATTAATATTCGTGTGTGTAATAAATAAATTTAATGCGCAAAACGATTGAGTATACATATATATATTATATATCTTTGTATATATGTAAACCATAAGATTAGATTACCTTACATATTTCATTGCGGCGTGTTAAAACGAACGAAGGAACAACCTTGTCCGGCTTCTTTACGGGAAGTATAAGTTGACCACCGCCGCATACGTAAACGTGGGGAAAAAGCAAACCGGAAGTGGTTCGAGATCAACGGTGGGACGTCATTCGGCTGATAAAAGAAACCAAAATAAAAGAAAAGAAAAAAATTCATGGAAAAATGATGAAAGTATAAAATAATTTAATATATCCTTATTATGCAGCGTGTTATTATTTATTCGTCAAAAAATATATGTATATATAACTGCAGGGAAAATTTATGGAATATAATAATTTTGATTTTTCTATTAATTGAATAAAAATAATTTGATAATTAATTATTGTACTCGTATGTGCTATAAGGTCTGTACAATACGTTATATTATATAGGCCGAATTACCGATACACGAGACGATGACGATTTCAGACACACTACCGCCTCTAGGTATAATCGAACGATCTGCATATAAGTGCTTATTCGTATTCAGGACGCAGTTTGATAAAACCTAGAATTACAATTGACAGTATATCTCCTTTATGTACGCGACTTACATATGTATACATAGCTACGTTATGTGCACGTATGTGGGTGTACAAGTAAAGTATATCGGTATACAGGGTGATTCACCACAAAGGTCCGATTCGGGAGGAGCTTCGATTGGCTGAGGCTCCGCCTCCGTCTATACTTACTTGTTATTCTCAAAATTCCTGTTGAAAATCTGTAGCTGATCGCTGATTGGCAACCGGAATTTTGATTATCACTAGCAAGCGGAGCCTCAGCCAATCGAAGCTCCTCCCGAATCGGACCTTTGTGGTGAATCACCCTGTATATTCTCTGCACTCGTGCGAATGTATAGTAAAAGTCACCTGCATATATATATAACTTTATAGTTTCTCACCATGTAAAAGCAGCAGCAGCGAGCAATCTCCGATATCGCGATATAGCCACACCCCCGTGATCTGAATTTGTAACGTACGATAGACCACGACGTCGCGATTGCAAAGATTTACGAATAATAAAGAGTTTCGGTTTCGTTCTAACGACCAGATATCTGTCTTTTACTCTATATAACCATTATTACTATGGAGGGCAAAAAAACCTCCAGCTGCTGCTGTTGGCTGCTGACTTTCCAATTATTCTTGTATCCGCAGAACAAGTATCTCGTCTTTTTTAATCGGTTACGTGACAAAAATTTTCGCAGAAAAATCATCTGAACGACACCTATTTTATAATGTATAAGTTTCAAGACCATATTTTGTGCACATATAACCAGCTGAATAAAATAATTTTAATTTTAATTCTTCTTTCTCGAATTGCAAGTATATGAGGACTATTTGCTATGGGAAATGCAATTATAATTGTATCTCTTAACGGTCGCGAAGGTCGTCCGTATATAACTGCACGTTTGTTCGCCCTTCACCCGCGCGCGGAGATAGTTTTTGATGCCCGGATATAATTATGTTATACATACCAGTATTATACACATAAGTATAAAAAGTACCTACGTACATATATATGCATATACCTATAACAACGTATTATATAGTAACAGCCTACTTTCGAAATAGGAAACTTACACTATAAAATCTCATGTGTGTATATATATAATGGGTTATAGTACCCGTGCACCGTACGAAACAGTAGGCGGCAGCTTAAGTGACTTTTTTTTTTTTTTCTTTTTATACATATAAATAAATTAAAACTAAGGTATATATACACGATCCTGATGTATAATATACAATGAATAGAGAATAAGTTTCGGTTCGAACTCTTTTTTTTTTTTTTTTTTGTTCGAATTTATATAGTTATATACACACATTTAAGTATATAGGCTGTCAACCCCTTCGCAGACGTGTATTATTAACTATATACATATATACCTAATTACGTTTCTGCTCAATCGTTTTCTAAATCCGGATAAAAAAATTTCTCCCGAAATAGCTCCTACGTATATTATATTATTGATCATTCTTCGATATACATATACCTATATGGTTTTATAATTAAATTATACAGGACTTTAAATTTTATCTTTTTCTTATAAAAAAAAAAAAAAAGATTCAACCGGATATACGTACCTACATTATACAGTACGACTGGCATCTTTTGTTCGACAAATTTGAAAGTATGGAAATAACAATTTTTTATAACCGAATAATTTTTATTTTTTTTTTTTGGCGTGGACTCGGGAGATTGAGGTATGTTGTATGAGGGATGTTGAAAATATTTCCCTGGACTGTAGGTATTTTATGATAATATATAGTAAATTTTAGTACACCGCGCGTATATTTTCCAATCTATTCCGTTGTAGAAGTGCAGATATATATATTAATGCAGCAGCGACGATTATTTTTCTTTATAAAATAAACGCAGTTAAAGTACGTCTTATCCACATATATGTATACATACTTATACCACATATATATATATATATATATATACTTTTACAGAAAGGAGGTAATGCGGCGAACCGCAAGGCCAATTTTTCCCAAGACTTATTTATATATACACGGAGACACGAAGCGACGCGACGCGACTTACGATATCGCATATCGCGGGATTGCTTCTCAGTTTCTTCTTCATTTTTTGGTTTCTCAATCTTTTTTCTTTTTTTTTACATCCTCGTAGATTTTCATCCTCGTTATCTCACGATCATCATCCGCGCGCCTGCTTGCAGAGAGTCCGTTCTGCGGTCAGTTTTCTCTCCTATTTTGCAAAAACACGCCTGTATATGCGTACATATGTACATCAGGTTTTTTTTAATTCATTATACTTCTTTTCACACAAGTTATACAACTCATTAATATATCATCATTTTCATATGCATGCGAGTCAGGAAATATGGGGGGCATTCCACGCCAAATCGGACGGTTTTTTTAAGATATTTTTTAGTACCAATATCGAAAAACCCTGTCTGGCCAATTTTAAGATTTGTTTCATTACCGGTTCCAAAGATATCAAATTTTCAACAAAAAAAAAGCTCTCTTTTGGTTTTTTTTTTTTGCCCCCATAACTTCGCTGATAAAATTGTCCAAATCGAATCAATGTTTTTTTTTTTCAAGAAATTGATCATCTTATAAAAAAAAGGAACAATTATTTGTTTTTTTCCAACTGAAAAAATCACTTTCCAGTGGTTGGCGTATGTATATTATGTGTAACAGTTTTTTTTGGGTGTAGGTATACATAAGGTGTAGTACGCGGTATATAGTACATAAGGAAAAGTGAGTTTCGGTAGGCAATTAACCCGCGTGTTCAATTCGAGCGCCTGTGTATGTACGTACATAGGTATGTACAAGTTGAGGACTTTCGCTGACCGAAAAACAACAATTATAAGATGAACAACACAACTTCTTCAAGTTTCGTATGTGTGCATTTTTTGCATGTGTATATATATATAGGTATAGTAAAAATTGAAGATCACGAGGATGTTAAAACGGGCATTGTTGTTGCTGGCGGTAAATATAATTTAGATTTTATATACATGTACATATAAAGGATGTAGGTATATATATATATATATCGTACTTTATATTCATTCGCGAAACTTCTTATAAAGAGCATGAGAATCATTCTAGATAAGACAATCGAGAAAGCATCCGCACCTACGCCCCATACACTATAGCGATACAAGAGCGACCGTCTGTGCATGTAGTATTTTTTATACAAAAAAAAAAAGAAAAAAAAATTTAAAAAAAACTCTCCTTCAATTGTTTCGTTAAATATAGAAAGTAAAACAAATTTGATTTAAATTGTCGAGTGCACAGACTAGAGGTGTGCACTACATATACCATATAACGTATATGTATATCCGTGCTAAGATGTCCTTGATGTACCTACTAAAAATGTTTAAGTGTAAAAAGAAAAAAAAGAAGAAGAAGAAAAAAAAAATTATCTAAACCTTTTTAAATTGTCTTTCACAAAACTGTGTACAAGATAAGATATTTAAACGGAGAAATCGTCGTCGTCTCCACGAGTGTTTAACTTCCTGCAAAGATATCATTATTATAAAAAAACATATAAAAATTGAAAGGTTTAATTTTATATAATTGTAATTTTTTAATTTTCATATATTTCTATATTTGAGGTAATTTAGACCGCTGCAGGAAAATTAAGATGGCGACAAATTGTGCATTATACATGTATGTCATTGAGAGTTAGCGTAGTATATAAGGATGGAAATATTATAATATTCTCGAGCAGGCAACAAAATATGTGTTTACGCAATCTAAAACCCAGTAACCTTTTGTCTTCCTCGTGACGCGGCGAAGGCAGCTCTTGTATCTTTAGATATAGGTATATAATATAGAGTTTGAGCACATTCGCAACCTGCACCTTAGCGGCGCGACCGTTGTTCTTTAGAGGGAGTGAGAGAGAAAAAAAACATTGAAAAATTATAATGCTTTCGTACCTCCTTTTGCCTAGAAAATATACTTTATAAGGTCATCGCATGAGTAAATTGTTCAAATCGAATTAATAACGATTTTTTTGGCCCACATAAATTGCGGCTTTTTATCAAGTCAGGATATACAATTGATTTAAAACGAGTTGTGGCAAAATTTCGTGTCTCATTTTCTCGGAACAAAATTGTGAAAAAGATCAAGGAAAAAACCAAAAAAATAAACTTAGATTTATTACATATATGCGACTTATAATTGCTTGCAGCAAGCGTCCCAGCTGCACGTGATGAATAATTTTTGGATTCAAGAATTAATCGAAGACTAAAATAAGTGTGATTAAAAAAAAAAAAGTCACAATAATCGATTCTGTAATAGGTAACCGTTATTATACCTACCTACCTTACTACCTACTACACGAAAGATCGATAAGCGAGTCAACAGGCTAATAGACTCAACTCGTTTTATAATTCCGTTCAGGAATGGCCGCCTCAGTTGGTCACCAGCTTATAGTTCGTATAAATTTTTAGTTTTCGAACGATCTCTGCGTTCCATCAAAATCAATGTTCAATACCTAATCATAATTATAATTATTTTTTTGCTTCATTTTGTCTTCATTATATCGTCATCTAATTAAAAAAAACTGATAGTATATCGCAGTAAATATGTATTTTAGGTATATATTAATTAAATAATATACCTATATTTATAATTGCATCAAAATATGAACATTATATTTGCGTGCAGTGTGCAGTGACGTTGAGTTATTCAATTTTCAATTTTTTCTTAATATATCTATTATTTTATTTCGATGAAAACTATATAATTAATTTGATTATTATTCAATAAAAATAACGCAGGTGCGCGGCATATATGATGATATTTCCATATATCTGCAGCAGCATAGATCATATTCCAGCTGTGATCATATAGGAGATATTTTTTCGATTCTTTACAAATGCCAAATTATACCAATTATTATAGTTTATAAAATTTCAACGTCTCACAAACGTCTAGTTGTGTATAATAATTATGTATAGATATAAGAGCGGAAGTGGGAATAGAAATTTTTTATCATTCTAATGTAGCATTATGTTACAATATAATGTGAGCATTTGTACAAACATAGATCTTAACGCGGTTACGTTATATAAACACCGTCGCATATAATTTCTTTGTGGGTCGATCGATATAAGTTTACTAAATACCGATGATGACGATCATCATCATCATCGGCGGCAGCAGCAGCAGCGGATCTTCACGCGAGTTCGATGACTGTAGTCACGGGTGACCCCAGCAACTCAACTATATAAAAGGCGCGCCAGTCTTGTGACGACGCGACGTTCTTCGACTCGACTATATAGGTAACCATATACCTATACGTATATGCCCATATGTTCAGGGCATATACGCGCGTTGTGTGCAGTGAAAAGAAAGATAAAAAGAAAAAAAAAGAAAGAGACAAGAAAATGGGAAAAATGGAAAGAGAGAGGGAAAATACCTATGTCAGCTGTTCTATACAAGTTAGGAAAAAGAAATGCTTATATCTTATAGTTGCCTATATTCACACATATAAATTTTTCATATAGAAAGAAGAATATAAAACCCTATATTGTGGCCAGAACATAAAAGTTATCTTGGATTATTATACAATTATGCTACAAGAATTCTATTCTATATATTCCATCTACTGTATAATATAGATTTGTCAAATATATTCATCGGAAATTAAATGATAATGGACATCGTATGGAAAAAAAATTATAATTCTTCGATCCTTATGTATTTACAGGATATTATAATAAGTTATCATATAATTAGCTGTGATATCAATGAATCATATGCATATAGAGGCAAAAAGGAAAAAAAATGAACATGCAGGTTACGAGGAAAAGTTGTTTTTTTTTTTCCCCCTTTCTTTCTTTTTGAATATTAGTGCGTGTATAATATGCGTTGAGGCGCACATGCGCTGCAGCGTTCGATTAATTATAATTAGATTATAATAGATATCTGATTACGCTGATTACCACGCATATTATTGTAATAATCTGATTCAAGTGTGCATATAGGTATGTATAACGTATACAGCTATTGAGTACATGATGAACACGTGTTTTAAATCTCGCAATATGGTATAAATAATACCTATACATGAGCGTGTATATGTAGAGTGCGTTTATATATTTATTATACCGTGTCCATAGACAATTGTAAATCTAGGTACATAAGTATACATAAGTTTACTTATACTCGGTTACTCACATACGAATGAGCAAATATTACACTTTCTTCTTTTATTCCATCACCATCATCATCATCATCATCAACGTCGAGATCATGATCGCATGTTATATACCGCGCGTAGATGTATAAATGTAAAGACTCTACATTGTAGTATATGAATTTACATATATAATACATGTACAGCGGCTCAAGAAAAATTGAAGGAAACGAAAAAATTAAATGCGGTATAAAGAAAAATCAAAATCAAAATAATGCAAAAATTAGTGCTCTCCATAGAAGAGGAAAAAAAATAGAGGCGGAGATACTTCTCATATCAGTAGTATAGTTCGAGTTTGGAACTGCAGGCGCTGGCCGGAATTCCGGAATCAGTAAAACTGTAGGGTATCGATGATTTTATAAAAGTCACGAATTTTATGAAGCTAGCTTTTGTGTAGTTTAGAATTGAAGCAACGACGTAATAAAACTCTACGGAAATTTTATTATCCCAATAGTAGCTACAGATATAGGCGCGCTCGGCGAGAGACTTCAATGAACGCGTAAGACATGTCGGCCAGTGCAGCGCGCGGAGCGCGCGGCGAGAGACTTCGATGACCGCGTAAGACATTTTAATAATTCTCAACGGATTTTGCAGTCGTTCAGCGCTCTCATTTTTCTCTCAAACGAAGACGAAGATTAATGAAGTAAATGAATAGCAGGTTTATTCATATTCGGAGTTTTCATTTTCAAATTAAAAGAAGAATAAAATTATCACCTATAAAATTCACTTTGATATATGCAGCTATACAGGGCTGCCTATATACATTTCATTCACATATTTTTTAATACCTTATTACTGCATGAAACAAAATTTTATTATTAAACACTTATATAGGTACTACACTTTGCGTCTCTCGTGGTTGAATTTATAATCGAATATCATATTTAATATAGATACGCGTGTGTATAATAATACATCGAATGTTTTTTCGCACGTGTATAACTTCACGCGATTAAAATGTCCTTGAAGAAATTTTTTTTTTCTCCATTTTATCAAACTACATTCACTGATTCGTCACACTACTGATTTTCGACCAATATAATATTCGTTATTCATATCAGAACACTAGTGACAATAATTTATATACAAAATTTCCATTCTAATAATGTCAATCATTTTTCGTGTCCTTCGATATATATTTATATATACATATCATATTAATTACATCTACCATAATTAATCGAGAAGAATCTTTTTTTTTTTTTTCAATTGTAAAAATTCATAGTCCGAAAACGGTAGCATATATAGTAGAATATAATAAGATAACTAAAAATCTAGAGAATGTAGATAGGCCCAAAATCTAATTTCTTTTCACCTTTAACACGACGTCATGTAGCGGAAAGCTAGGAAAATGAAAAAAGTAAAAGAAAAAGAAAAAAACAGTATCGAATGAAATGCCGGCGCGAACGTACTTTCATGCGCCTGGACTGCAACTGCACTCGTGAAGAAAAGCAGTTTACCTACATCGTGGGCGGAACTGCAGAGTATACATAGAATCTTATAAGCAAATAATACATATAGATATATATTTCTAATATGTATATCTACATTATATTGTACATAGTTATATTCACTTTTGGAATTCTCCTCACTTAATTGCATATGCAGATATAGCTGCGAAAAAAAAAGAAAGAAAACTCACCGTTACATCTTCTGCAGAGAGGATGCAGCGAATCGACTTGCCCTATAAGCGATATCTGCGTCGGTATTCGCAGTGAGTTATCGTTATGTATATTATACTTAGGTATATACGATAGAAATATATTATATCGTTTCAACTATTCCAAAGAGCTGTGTTCAGAGGTCAACGCGGTTCATGTCTCGACGTACCTTATATACTTCATTTTTTCTAATTTCTCTTTTACTCTCGCACCGCGAAACCGCGTCGCACGCGTAGTATAAGGTAACTAGGTGTTATACTTAATATTAATACCTATATATATATATTCTGCACATTTGATTTTAACCCTTTTTTCTTTTCTGACCCAGAAATAATCGTATTTACCTACACACCTTTATATACCTACAACTCTTAATTTTTCATGATACAGAAAGTGTACAATGGACACTTATTTGAATAAATAAAAATTAAATTGCGAAAGATAAGAGAAGAAATTAAATCTTTAATTGCAACAGACTGCAAATTATGATATTACCATATTATATGTATATCTGTATCTGAAAAGACAAATTTCTTGGGAGATTGAAAACTTCCTTTGTATATAACATGCTAGACAGATATCCATGCAGGTATATATTTATATATGTATGTACATGGATATCGAGGTTATCAGAATTCGATTGTTTTCCTCATCTCTAATTCTGTTTATTAACGTTCTCTGGGTGTAACTGTGCGGATCGTTATTGAAGACATAATATAGGTATACCTATATGTAGATATCGTTGAATATACGCGTGTATTCAGATTTCGTTACAAATCAAGAGCCGGATCTCCCTGAATTTGAAGATCCAAATCTCTCTCTCTCTCTCTCTCTCTCTCTCTCTCTCTCTCTTTTCTGAGTATATATAATGTTGCGGTGCCTATAAGTATGTGTACATTACCCATGTACGTGATATACGCTGTATAATTCTTAACTTATCGCAAAATAGCTGTCGATCTACCCATCCGTATATATATTTACTATATTATATTTATCTATATACTAACGATTTCAAATAAAATTATACCATACGCACTGACCTAGGTTTCGATTGGAGATATCTTGCGTACCTATAATAAGTTGGTCGCAGAATCGAGCAACTCTTGCCCGCGATGCTGTTTAATTCCGATTTTGCTATCGCTGTAGCTGTGGTTGTAGCCGTAGCTGCTGCGAGTGTATGAAAGTGATCGGTGCCAGGTAGAAGTGGGTTGTAAGTGGGTCAAGTGGGTCAGACCGAGGCTGAAGCGGGCCCTGAGGCCCCAAGAGTTTCATTTTTTACCCTACGTTGAAAGTTGATGTTACGAATGCGTCGCTCTTTAACGTGATCCAGTATGTATGGCTCACAATAAAACCAACTGCACACAACCTTGTTATATTCGCACATTGCATATCTACCAACTCACTGCACGTACATATATGTATTCGACGTTTATACATAGCTGTATGTAAACCACCTTCACTCCTTGTTGTAATACATATCGGGATTCCCAATTTTATACATAATAACGTATAGATCTTAAAAAGTTCAAATATATAGTTTGCCTCTTTAAACCTTTTTCTTTTTTTCCCTCTCATTTTTCATTCTCTATATCGAACTATAAATAATTTTTACTTCAAACTTGAGTTCCTATATTCGAAGAAATTTTACATCATCTCTGGAACTTTAGTATATATCCCATATGTGTATAAATATACGTGCACATAATATAAAAGAAAGAAAAATAAAAAAGAACAAGCAATCGAATGTTGGGCGAAGATAATATTAATGATGAGACGCGACAATAATCAATTGTTATTCAAACTGTGCGCGAATTGTTCATCAAATAAAACAATCGTATGAATTAATTACTGAAGATATAACTGTACTTGGCGTAGATATAGAAATAGAAAGAAAAAAAAAATATATATTGTATATATTGTACATATTTATATAGGCACCTATATAGGCAAAATCTTTCCGCGGTCTTTGAGAAACGGAAAAGATAATGATGGAACAAAATGGCGATTTTCAAAAAAAAACGTGAGAAAAAAATTGAAATCTGATCCAAAACAATATGTAGTAGGTGACAAAAACTTCGGAACAAAGAAGAACGAGTTGTTTTCAACTGTTGAAAGTATATATTTCAGACTGTTATTGCGCGAGATCGCAAACGGTACATTAATTTGACGAAAAAAAAAAGAAAAAAAAAGTTTCCATTTTTATATTGGTATATTACAAGTCGCGTCTCGATCGCAAGGTTTTTAGGGAAATTTATTTTGTCTTGAAAAATTTTGCGCGGTCACGATGTGGAGTTTATGTATACATGTGATGTGTATATTTAAGTATATGGCAGAAAATGACGTGTAACCATATTCAGTATTATACGGTATACCCTCTCGCAGTGGAGAGTCCATCAGAGAGCATTCGGTGACTTTTATAACACAACTTTACACGTCGCACTTTAATATGGGCGCAGCGTATAACGTTACATACGGTATACATATGTACACCTTGTAGTACATAGATGTGTTGTATATATTTAGGTATGTGTTATAACTATACCTACGCGCGTACGTAAAAATTCGCACACGCGCCTCGCCATATTTAATTTGCCAAGTTGAACTTATAAACCCGTTCTTTATATACCTACAGTGATGCTACCATGATGATATGATGATGATGATTTCTGCATACTCGCTAGTCGCGTGGCTTATCGTCAATTTTATAACAACACCTGCAACGTGATTTTATCGCGAATAATTTTCAGTATATATACGCGATAACAAAGAGAATATAATAATATATAATTACTGAAAAAATTGAAGTAACATTCTGAAAATATGATAATATATTGGTAAGTTCAATTTTTTAACTTGCACTGCATATTCTAATCATATTTTCATAGTGATTATATTTTTATTTCGATAAAAAATTACATATATAGGAAAAAGATTGAATTAAAAAATCAATTATAATTATTACGTATAGCCTAGTGTACGTAAGATTTTGGTAATTTTTTTTTTTCTTCTTTCTCACATATTTATATTTTCGCTATAAGTTTGTCCAATTTTCACACCACACTCTACTACAGTATCGTATAAAGTAGTATATGATAAAATAATTACCCGCAATATATTATTATCCCCTTAAATGTCAAGGTTTTATTCAAAAAGACCTCGTGTAGTCGTTTCTTTTTTTTTTTTTCTCTTCGAGCCGTTCGTTTCGAAAATTTTTTTTTACGATTACCGGTGCAATGCTATGTAAACCACCTATGTATAATTATTTGGGTGGAAATTTTCAAAAATTCGATATATGAGTAGGTATGTTATGCAAATTGTTTTTAATGAAAAACTGACGATATTGATCATATATTCGTAACGATTAAATATAGATCCAGTTCATTTTGAGAATAATCTTCTTCTTTTTTTGGAGATTTGAAAAAAAAAAAGATTTTTATATAGAGGGATACGTGATTGTTAGCTTCGGCAAGTCGATTCTCTCCGATGCTTGAATTATATTTAGCCTCCAGCTTTCTATATACCGCAGCGCGTTATAATAATCTCATAGTTGCAGTTTATATATATATATATATATATACACGAATACATACATATAGGTGTATGTATATGTATACGTACACCCAATCGTTGATCATTATTTGCGGCAAGTTTAGATACATAGATATTTGTATATGTATCTGTGTATGTATAATATTAATCATTGCGCAATACACGTTTTGGATCTATAGATCTATCTCTTATAATTCTCGCTGCCGTCGCCGCTGCTGCTCCTGCCGCTGTATAAGACGTCAGTCAGGAGAAATTGCGTCAGGAAAATATTGTCAAATGATGTAATTATTACGAACTATACAGCGTGCAGATTTTATATACTATACGTATATAATATACTATATGTATACGCTCGTTATATATTCTTACGCAATTTTATTACATGTGGCATATGGCGCCAGGATATATTTTGTGCGGAGTCTGCGGATTAAATAGCTACGTACGAGGGTGGATTCGAACGTAATTGAATAATTCCGATCGAGTCGCATGAATATTTCTTCTTTTTTTTTTTTCTTCCTACATTTATTATAATATTACATTATTTTATGTATAATATATTATATATAATCTTATTATACCGAGTAAATGGTTTTTTTTTTTTTTTTTTTATTATTTTACAGATCGTCGAAAGTGAACGATGCTTAGCGTAACGACGATATTCCTATCGGCGCAAAAAAAAGCGTCAATCAAAGAAGAAATTAAATTCGAGTCATCGGTTATAATAATCGCCGGAAATGACTATGGCGAGTGTCGCCGTCACCCAGGGTAACCCAGGTAACCCTTCGGCGATTACAACTCCGAAGAGATACCACCACCTTCAATCTCCACTGAACAATAATCATTCGACGTCATCGTCGTTATCGTCACCGAACACTTCACCCGTTCCCGGAAAAGTAAGTGTCCAAATTATTATCAGCCATTCAATATCATTTTCTCTATATATTCTAATTCTATTTCGATTTAAAATCGTCCGCGTCGTCGTTATTCATATCCACAATAACCGTGCCATGCAGTTGTTGGAATTTTATGTCTAGAAAACTTGTGCACGGTATATAATACGATATTGCAGCAGGTTCACGGCGAGTGCACTCGCCGTCTAGTGTATAAGGTATACATAGGTATACCACATATGTATATAAAGTTACGTAATAATATCCTGCTTCGTCTTACGCTTCTTCTTCTTCTTCTTTTTCTTTTTCTTTTTCTTTTTTTTATTCTTCGTCTCTGAATTTTTGTAAACCTGATTATGATTCACAACGACTTGAAAATATCACGTATAACACGTATGGAAGATTGAGATACGATCTATAAAAAATAGTATAGATCTTTTTATTTATTTTTTTTTTCTTTATTCTCTTCTCAAATATCTTTCTTTATTTCTTCTCTAGTCTCCGCTAACTCGATATTTTATTATATTTATCATTCGAGTTTAAATTGGCAAAGCGTTTGCGGAGGAGGATCTATTACAGGATAGTCTAAACTCTATAAAAGCAACTTGGCAACTTTCCCTATCTTTCTAACCCAACCTCAAACCGTATTGTGTGTCTGGTGTATATTATATATACAATATAGAGAAAAAAAAACATCGAGATCGCAAGTAGAAATATAGAGAAAAGAATTATTATACGATTATTAATTAATATTCTTCCGTTATATCGAAACTGTTCTTTATTTCGTCAAGTTTGTTTTTTCTTTTTCGTTTCATCTTTTTCTATGCAGCGGGGTATAGCTCGCATCAGATCATTTTGACGGGCAGCTGAACTAATCGCCATCTGCAGACACAGGAGAAGATAAAGTCTTCTTTTCTTTATTCTCATTATTATTTTTCTGATTTTGCAATTTTTTAATAACTGTGTCATGGTGTTTTCCGGTTTGGAAATCATTGAACATATGTATGTACATACGTATAATACATATGTATATATAATTTATATATAAATGAAAACTGGCGGTGAACGAATATCAAGTGCAACGGACGTTTATTATATTTATTGCGCTGACGAGTGGAAAGCACGAAACTAAAATACATTAGGTACATGTACATACATTTATACATAGATTTTTGATCCATATTTAGTATAATTATATCTCTGCGATGATCAAGAAAATTTAATTTAATATATTTTTCCTCCTATTTTTTCTCTTACATCTCATCACTTTTTCTCCTGTATATAATATTTATAAGCGTTTCGATGATGCACTTTGATATACATATACACATGTATATATGTATTATGAAAATACGGAAATGGCGTAGAGTGAGCAGAAACTTTCTTCCATATACAAAGTACATGTGCATACATAAATAAAATATTTATTCTGTATGTATACGTTACATATGTATAGTATATATCAGACCGTCTCATCTAGTTCTTTTCTAAACTGTAACTACTGTAGACATAAAACTATTGTATTTTCCAAGCATGGCGAAGCACGTGACTTGAGAGAGGAGAATTACTCCAATATACGTATATATATATATACATATACGTTATGTACTATGATATTATATTACTATATACACAGTATAATACTGAACAGGGAAAGTGTTGATCGGCTATAATACCGGGCCATCGCCTACCTGGAATTTACATTTAAGTTCGATTAGTCTCACGGTGAAATCGCCACGCCGGCTGCATTTTTATCCCAACCAAAGTAATGGACGGAAAAGAACAAAAAGAGAGAAAAAAACAAATGGCGGAAAACAAATGCCATTCAATCATTATAATTAGTATTTGTACTCGTCCGTCTATAGTTGCCTTTTTTTTCTTCTTATTATTCTTCTTTGTAGTATATATTGGGATAAAATGAAAGTAGAATCTTATTAGTCCTTCGAAAAAACAAAAAAATTTATCGTCAATTCGAATCGTAACGTGACAATCATTTTTTTTTTTTTTTTTTTTATTACTTATACATTTTTGAAAGTACAATAATTGATAAATAATAATTCAGTGATTTAAATGAAATGATATTTCGATACGATGGCGAAAAAAATGATCCGATCGTTTGAGACGATGATCTTTATAGATCGAAGATTTCTACATCCGCGATGCACTTCACTGGCTTTTAACCGCAAAGTTTTCAAACCAGCTGGTTGCGTTGATCGACCGTGATCCAGTGATTGGAATTTCTCAGTCGGTCTCTCTGTATATTGTATTATATTTATTCAACCTTGAATTGCGATAGTTTCTCTGTAAAAATTTAAAAAATATATCGATCCTTAATTAACGCTATGAAAGAAAAGGAGAACGGGGATGATCGCGTTTTTATTTTATTTCATTATTTTTTATTGTCATATGTTACAGAATTACGATACGCTCAGCAAGGGTAAAAAATCTTGGAGCGTTCGACTCGGTCTTTCTCGTCAGAGTCAAATTTCCGATAACGATGGACCTAAACAAGGTTGGGGAACGATATCTGGAGGTTCCGCACTTTCTCGTCAAATGCGTTACGGAGATCCATGGCTTTACGGAACTGTTCGCGGCCAACGTCAGACTACCGGTGTTCAAAATAATCGCAATTCACCTCAAGGATACGGAGGACCTTCCCACGGAGCGCCGATTCTGGTCGTTTGTTCTTGTCCAGAATTTCTCAGCGGAACGACTCGAAGACTTGGAAATTGTAAAAAATGTGGAGGTCATAGATTGGCTGGGCTTCCGTTGGGAGGGACCTGCAGAGCACCTTCGACAAATTCTTCTAGACTAAGACCAAGTCTTGCCGGGGTATTGAGACCGCCTTTGGATGACCCTTACGACCTTGTCAGAAGGTCGAGACTGGTGGAGCCCAGATCGAGGGCTAGAAGCATAAGTCCGCATCGTCAGGAGAATTCCAGAGACACGAGAAGTCAGAGTGTTGCTTGGCCCGGTAAAGAAAGCGAAATATCATGTAGAAATAATCAGTGGTTCGAATCCGAAGTGAATTCGTCGGGATTTTGTATTAAAAATAACGGTAATCAGGGTGACGATTGGTTGGAGGAAGGAAGTTCGGGCGAGGAAAAAAGGGTAACGACAATATCCAGGAGGAGTGTAATAATCAAATCTCAGAGGTTAAACAATCAGCAGCGAGGTGATGCTGATTCTAGAAAAAGTATTTTAGAATGTGATGTGAATCCTTACCTATTGGTGAAAAAACAAATCAGAGATGAGGATGACTTCAGCGATGATGACCTTTCGGACAACGCTCTCGAACTCGACGAGCCCTTACCAACGCTATTTGACCCCTCAAAGGTCAAATCTATCGAACGAATACCGGCTAGATGCTCCGTAGCGGCTATCGGAGGGCAAAGAATCAGGGTCTTCAGTGAACCCACCAGAAGTGTTTCAGACGTCGAAGATAATCAGGATGATGAAAAGGAACCTGCGGAGGAACTCGAAGCGCAAGACAGACGTAAAAGAGAAAGGGAAAGGGACATGAGAGAAAGAGAAAGAGAACGAGAAAGAGAAAGGGAAAGGGAAAGGGAAAGGGAGAGGGCGAAGGTCGAAGAAGAGGATATCGCGAACGTTGACGAAGAATACACCGAAGGAGAGGACGTTCTTTCAACAACGTCTTCACTTTCAACCCCAACCAGTATACCGATACCAAAAGTTTGTCCGAAAAGACCACCCCGTAAGCAAAAAATTGATCAGACAAAAACAGTGCCGATTAAAAGTATTCTGAAGAGGTTAAAGGCCGGAAGTAGGCCTTCGGGCAAGAAAAAAAGCGTTTTATTCAACGTAGACAACGTTATCTTTGCACCTGCAAAGCCCGATTTTGGTACATTGGCCAGACGTGTCGAAAGAACGTCGCCCGTAGTCACCAATCGTGACGAATGTGAAGAACTTGAAGAGTTTATTGTGCCCGATGAAAAAAAAGCACAGGTAAGACCGAAGTTCATCACAATACCAAATATAAAGAATCACAAAACGACGGATAAGGTTATTGTCGGTAACAACAACAGCAACAAAGTCGTACAGGGTCAGTTTAATAAACCTGAAAAAACCGGGACCAACGATACACCCCGTAAATCCGGGATACCTAAGAGCGTGGCGATCAGAAAGGAAAATGTTAAGATGCAGGAAAAAGTTGAAGAGAAGGAAATTATCGAAACTTCCGTTACTCCGGTGTTAGAAGAAAAGAAAATTGTCGAAACTGAAGTCGAACGATCGTCAAAAGTCGTCAATAAAGTCAAGGCTGAGGACGAAACTGAACTGGAAATCGAAATCGAAGAAATCGAAGATACTTCCAAAGTCGAAAAGGGCGAACGAGAAAATTCGTCGAACAACGAAAACGGTAAACAAAAATTGTTTTATCATTTTTTCTCAAACTCTTCTTTTTCTTTTCAAGTTCAACACCGATTTGAATACCCTACTTTCGATCAGATTTAGGTTTTCTCATGTATCACGATTATCGCTATACAAGAAAAAGAAATTTCACACCAGTGAAATTGATTAATTAATTAATCGATGCGTTAATTTTCATTTACTTATAACATTAACATCTATACGACTTTGACACTAAAACTGATCAGCTGTACACCGGAATCACCATTTCGTGTTTTGTTTCGTTATGGCTAGTAAAAAAATTACAGAAACTTCATAGTCTGGAATGCGATCGGTTGTTATGTTATATATATGTGTCCATGTATTATTTTTTTTTCTCTACAGTTTTGGTTGCGCAATACCTATACATACATATATAGAGTTATATAATACATAATAACAGAATTCTAATATTAATGATAAGTTATTAAAAATCGTTGCATCTGTGCAACGAAAAAAAACGAAAAGAGAAAAAGAAAAAAACAGAATTTTAGTTTAGCAAGTGAAGAATTTTAATCGTTGTTTATAGTTGATTACGGGTATAGGCCGTTGCGGCAACGGCACGAAGTGCAGAATATTAGATACAATACTAATAACGTGTCCGAGCTGCCAACGTGTTCTGTACATTCACAACACAACCTATACCACCGTGCAAAAGTGCATCCGAATTGAAGCAGAAGCAACAGAGCAGAAGCAAAAGCAAAAGCAAAAGCAAAAGCAAAAGCAAAAGCAAAAGCAAAAGCAGAAGGCAGTGCAGCTTCTTTTGCACTGCAGCGGTAATAATTAGCGTATAGGGTAATTGTAAAAGTAGTCCTTAGCAACCGCGGTGCAGTGCAGGTTTCGTACTGTATATGTATGTGTACATAAAAATACATATGTATACAATCTGCATATATGTATAAGTTACTAAAATAAAAACGGTCATATTCTCAGCGGATTCTAAACGGCAACAATCTTAACTATAATATTACTGCCGGCGGTGATATCCTTGAATAAAATATCTATACTATGCTTTCGTATGCGGTATAAAAATTCTGCAAAAGTTATTTTCGAAAAGTTCAAGGATCAATTCAACTCACATATATATATATAATACGTATACCTATATCACTTTGATTAATTTATTCAAACGCATTAACGTTTATACCGTATTAATCCGATATGCGGTACGATACGTTATCACTGCACGGCTATACTATAGAGCAAAAATTTTCTACGTTATCCGTATGTTATTATTATCATTTATTATAGCTGCAGATTTCCGCCATGTATTCCATAGGACAATTTTCTCGCGATCTTAAGACCTTGTGCGGTTATAATTGCGGCTCTTCTGAGGTCATATTTTACCCGCGCTTATATAGGTATACGTATATCCCTATACACACGTAGATAGCAGCCCGACTCTTAACTCCGTTATTCTCATATTACCGATCTTGAAAACCGGCTGAAATTATACGGAAAATAAAAGAGAGATGTTAATTTAAAAAAGTTTTTTTTTGTTTTTTTGTTTTTTGCAAGTATATACATATATATAATATACGTGTCATGATAAGCTTCCGTTTGAAATAATCTAATGAATTTCCTATACCGATATTTTCATATTACATAGACATATAATAAATAAGTGTGAAAAAGATCAAATGAAGTAAAAAGATGGAGGAAATTTAAATAAAAGAATAAAAGAAAGAGAATAAAAAAAAAAGGAGGTCTGCCGCAGATGGAACTCTATAGAGAATCATATATGACGATGGGACAAAGACCCCGCGGGCGATGGGCGATCTCGAGTGAGAGGAAAGGGTCATGAGAGAGATGTTATTTGTGAGTCATACTTCTCTCGTACGTATGCGCCATCGCCGTGGTTCGAATATCATAGAGGAGAACGTATGCTAAGTACCTACTTGCTGACCAACAGGGTCCAACGTCTACCGAAGAGACTGCATAACAGAACAAACACATTTATTCACATCTCTTTATTTTTCAGTCTCGCTCGCTCCCACGCATTAGAATTATAACTAGATTGTGTGCGTAGGCATGTATCGCGACTATACGTACACATTTATATAGCTGTACTTGAGCATCGACGCCGACGACTTCCTACTACCGCGTATTTCCGGTGTTAATGCACTCTGATGCAGGCTGTTGCATCCAGAGGACTCGATTACTTGACAAGAATTTTCTTCTTTTTTTTTTCTGTTCACCTTCATTTGAGATAAATTTTTTATTCGATTGTTACAGATCCGTTGAGAAGACCTGCAACGACGACGACTCTTCAGAGAAGTCACAGCGAAAGAATTATTGCGAAACCTGGAATGGTCGAAGAAGTTCCTTTTACGGACACCATGAGATTGAGTGTTAGAAAACGGCAGAGAACTTTGGAAAATACAACAGCGATTCTTACGGATTCTTTGGATCCTCAAGAATTTTTTTCACAAGTTTCGAAAGCAGAAGTTAACGCAAATCAAGTGGAAGAATCTGAACCGACGGTTAGAGAATTTGTAGCGGAAGATGAACGGGATATTGTTGAGGTGGAGAAAAATATCCTTGAAATAGTACCGGGATTTAGGGATAAGGAGGCTGAACCTCCTCCCATCAGAAATGAGAATAGAAATTTGGAACATTTTCAAAAAATGAGACCCACCAGCTGGTCACCTCCACCTACGGTTAAGCATAAAAATCTTTCGCAAAATCGTATCAGTGATCCTGGAACGATCGATTTTAATCCTCCGAAAGGTTTAATTGCTGCGAATATTAAAGATTCTTACAAATCTTTCGATTCATCGAAGATTGAAATCCATTCGAGCAAGTTTGAAAATGTATTCAAAATTACTGTTAGTCCGATACAGTCGCCGCTGGTCCATAGATTGCAAATCGGATCGTCTGGGACACCGGGGAGCGGTGGAGCTAATGAAAATTTGAACTGTACCAGTGGAACCGGTCGAAGAACTTCGATAATGATAAATGGCGATCAAAATATGAACGCCGAAACTAGTTCCGATAATAAAGTAACCATCAGTGTCGGTGGTGAGGATAGTGTTTGTAATCCAACGGTTATTTCTGTTAATTCCGACGCATCTCCAAAGATTCAAAGTTCGTCGGAGAACAGGACGCTTGTTATCCTTGATAATTATAGTTCAAATATCATCGTTAAACCGTCCAAAGACGATAGGATTTCTAGGGCATGGTCCGAAGGATCCGATGATTCTTTGGAACGACCTTCTAAAGGTGGTGAAAAACGGGGGGACAGAATCGTCAAACCTGAAAATGGGACTTTGGGCCTTGAAACAAAGACGAGGAAGTCGCAGCTTTCGAAAGAAGCTATGGTGTCCAAGCTTCTTGAAGATTCGCTGAAAAAGGCTAGAAAAAATGGTGAGATTCTCGACGAAACGAGTGGCGAAGCAATTTTGAAAATTTTAAAACAAACTCTGCTGAAATCCGGGGACTATGAGGGTACAGAAAATTCTGGAATATTACAGGATTCCGAAAACGCATATTCGAGAACATCGAGTTTAAATTCTGAGGTTGACTTCGTATCCGCTAATATGTACATGGAAGAAAATCCATATGAAGTTATAAAGGAACCAATTTATGAAGAAATTCCTGACGAACCACCACCACTTCCTCTTAGCCCACCACCGTCAGAAAATTATCCTAACAAAGACCACATTTACTTCGGCGAAGAGTACAAAGAAGCGTATTACAAAAAATTTAACTCAGGACAATTTTTGCGATCCTATTTCCCGGATGATTTTCTCAAGAAATCATGCAACGCCGATGAAATAAATCCGAAGAAAACGACGTCGGAAGAAAATTACTCATCAAAATTTGAACTACTCAATTATTTAATGGACTCCAAAGAACGGACTGGACTCGTTGAGGAGGAAGAAGACGCTGAAGGTGAATTAGATGCGCTTTACGAACAGAAGGAAACTAGCTTGGACGATCTTAGCTCAAAAAGTTCGCAGATTTCGAACGTTTCCGATAGTAGCGAAGAAAGCAATTTAGCACTCGCCACTTCTAGTTCTCCTGAAACTTTAAAGGTGAAAAAAAAACTTCTCATCATTTCATAGGATGTTTTCAATTTTCGATCGAAATTTGTTACAATGTTTTTCATTATTCAGATGAGAACG
The DNA here is from genome assembly GCA_963932425.1 of Athalia cordata. Taxonomy (NCBI): domain Eukaryota; kingdom Metazoa; phylum Arthropoda; class Insecta; order Hymenoptera; family Athaliidae; genus Athalia; species Athalia cordata. The sequence continues at coordinate 9,766,713 of OZ010627.1, forward strand.
GTAGACATAGAGCGAACCGATAGCGGCGTTGGTTCCGAAAGCAGTCAAGCGAGTAGTAGCCGCGGTGCGGTAAGAAGATGGAGAGGAGGAGGAAACGGGGGAGGAGGAAATGGAGGATCTTCTGGACCGGGAAGTCTTCTCGGTGGAATCCCTCAAGTTGTTTCCGGAGACGTAAAACTCTGCCAAGACTGCGAGCAGCGATTGGACCCTCTAGTCACGATCAGGTAACGGATTCAAGCCTTATTTATTTTATCTTATTTTTTCATTCAGTACACACAATTATCTTGATCGATAATTTTTCAATCCAGATAAACATGGTAACTTCAAGGTTCGTTTTCTCATTGTTCGCGTATTTCGATATATTTCAATCGATTTCATACTCCAAATCAAGGTTCTTATTGTTTTCACGTTTTCGCGTTCTAACGGGTATTCAAGTATATAAGCCGTAAATGATGTACCAATAAGAATACACAGCTGTATGTAAAACACACTCATTTCACTTTTTCAATCATTTTTTTTACTTCTACTCGACGCATTACGCAACATATTCCTTGCAATCGTTCCTATTGTTATTTTTCAGCGGCGTAGTGTACGCCCCTTTCGTCTGCAGAAAGTGTGCGAAGAAACGATCGGAGCGAAAAGAAATAATAATGGAAATCGTCGAGACGGAGCAAAAATATGGCCGTGATTTACAGATCATATTAGAAGAATTTCACAGACCGATGTTAAGGGCTGGACTCTTAACGCAGGATCAGTTATCGGCGATATTTTTAAACGTCGAAGAACTTTTAGAGCACAATATTATACTTGCCGATAAACTCAGAGACGCCGTTGATTATGCTCAGGTATAAAATTATACAATAGGAGATATTTTAGATGAGCTTAAAATCGTTATTTAATTAATATTAACATCAATTAACTTTATCAGGTGTCTGGAGACGACGATCTGGTCACTACGGATGTCGGTAAAATATTTTTGGAATCTGAAGGAATGCTTCACGCCTTTGAAAGCTACTGTACTCGTCAAGGTGGAGCGAGTTTGCTGTTACAAAATCTTGAAAAAGAGAAAGAATTGTTGAGGATATTCCTGAAAGTATCGCAAATGGAAAACACGGTACTTCGACGGATGAATCTCAATTCTTTTCTCATGGTACCTGTACAACGGGTCACTAAATACCCGCTACTTTTAGCACGTCTTTATAAAGCAACACCTTTTGCTCGTCCCGATATACAACTAGCGAGAAATAAATTGAAACAAGCACAGACGAACATTGAACTGCACTTGGAACACATGAACGCTGTGAGTTAATTTTCCTGCAGTTTTCTGGAAGAAAATAGCTAAAAATCTTCATTTTATTTATATAAATATCGTAACAGGAAGCCAAAGATGTAACATCGACGAAATTGTGGCGAAGGATTTCGATCATTCAAAACGGCAGACGATCCATGGGCGAACAGGATATGGTTAACATCAAGCTCCGAAAGGTGGAAAACATAAAAAAAACTTCAAGCTCAATCTGAAATAGTTTTTGAAAAATTTTTATCTCACTTTGTCCGTCCGAATGTTGCAGATGGCTGTGGAGGTATTGGAATGGGCCCATGAAGAAGTGAGATTTGCATTGGAGGGTCGTCTTCTAGTTGCTCTTCCAACAGACAATAATTGGAGACGTGGAAAAACCGTTAAGCTGGTACCAGTTACGGCGATGCTGGTTACAAACGGAAAAGTAAGTCTATCGTACTCCATGACTATCGAAAATAATTCCCATCATCGCTTCACCAACGGAATTTTATTAGCTTGAATTTTTCCAGCCGAATACTCAATCTCTGGATATCACGGACGATTCACTTTTTCCAAGACAAATCGGTATCAAAGAGGCGACCCTTCTTCTCGTCAAGGAAAAAATTGGACGATACTCCCTGCTGAGGGTAAGTTAATGAAGCCGGTGTTTAAAAAACTTGCGAAGTTTTCCGAGAAAATTATACGGCTAAAAATCGAAAATCGATCAAACCCAAATTTCATCTTCATAATTAGGAACCCCTTTACCTGGACAAGTGCATCGTTTGCTGCGAAGCCGACCTCGAAGATTATTTCGAAATACAAGAATTGTCGTCGAAGGAAACGCTCATATTTAAAGTACGAATTTATATCATCATTCATACCTCTTATTCATTTGATTATTTATTAATTTCTTATAATGAATTTGACATCGCAGGCTGAGGACGGCGTAAGGACTAAGCGTTGGTGCAGAACTCTCCAGGCCCACGCACAGTCCTTGGGGGCATGGCGTCGACGTCGCGGCGCACTTGCGAATATTATGATATGCGGAGTAGCGCGAAATTAAGAAGTGAAAAAAATTCTCTTCCGTTTTATAGGTTTTTTTCCCCCAATATAGCCCTGTAGCCAAATATCGCGACGTATTCTCTTCTGATCCTTGCGAGGACCAAACGTGGGATAAAATCGGTCCTGTGCAGTATAATTTTAAGCTTTGGAAGATAATCGTAGTGAATGCGTCTAAATATTATACATTACAAAATATATTTATACGAGGATAATTTTTCACGTCATCTTATCAGAGAATTTATAAGACGAAATGTGGAAATCTATTTTCTGTATCTAGTTAAAAGTAATCAGCTCATCTTGTAAATCGGATAAATGAAGTTTTGATTTCTTTTATCTGCATCGTGATACCGTATTATTTGATGAATGGAATCTCCGATTTTTTTTCTTTTAATTATTTTTTTTCTGTTTATCTTCTACATATATTGCACAGCACTGAATATATATTACGATTACGAGATTCTCAAAATCGTGAAGAATAAACATTTTCGTATTTTCCGAGTATTATCTACATATGTTATCCGGTATTATTGAGAAAATTTCAAACGTCGCTATATAAACAACAACAATAATAATAATATTAATAATAATAATAATAATAATAATGAAATACAGTAGCACATAAGAATAATCGATTCCTAATATCATATAATATATTGCCTATATAGTTGTATTTATAAATATCTACAACGTGTTATACGTGAAAAAAAAAAGAAAGAAAATTATTTAATATCTTATTATATATATATTCCTGAAAATGACGAGTAGCTGTGATATTTACCGGTGTGTTGGGTTTTTTTAAAAGTAGTTTTTTTCAGTTTTTTTTCGCTAAAGAGAAGAAAATTTTCAAAAAATAAATAAATAAATAAAAATACAGGTGAGCACAGTAGAAGTAGCCACGGTTATGAGGTACGATATTCGGCGTACTTTTGTACGGAATTATCGAGTATTCACATGCCTCGGAGCAGGGTAACCCTTTGAATGTTTGGACGAATATGATAATTATTGAAATTATTTTAACAATTATAGTAATACTCTTTCATTTATTTATGATTATCTTTAGTCATGCTAAAAAAATTTGCTTTTAGGTACTGTAGAATTATATATTGTGTAATTGTACTATACTTCATTATTTAAACGATAAGTTTTTGTATATATATACATATATATACATATGTCTATATATATATTGAATAATCCTGTAGAAATTTGCTAAATATATTCCATTATCGTGATTTAATAGAATATAAATTCTAGATGGTTCTTCGCCTCAGAAGGGTCCCCAGACTAACATCGTTCAAAACTACCTATCCCCACTCGATGGGAAGGTACGGACTGATACAAGACATATAAACTCAATACGTGTATTAATGAACAATCACTTTATTTCTCATCGACTAAAATAATACATATACCTATATCAGGAATACAAATTCTTCTCCATTTACAGTTTTTACAAGTAATATTCTACAGAAAAAGCGGATCATGTGGAGCATTGAGTGGATTCACTAAATCAATCTGACAATCACATCTCTGAAGACGATGACAAACTTATCCTTACTGCACGCTGGCGCTAAGTTCCTGTACTTTTATGTTACTGGTATATCGTGGCGGTAACACTCTTTTGCTAGCTCGATAATTGTAGTCTTCAATGCCAGGATGTTTTTCACAGAGATATTTATAGGCTGTACAGAGGCGGTTTATTTCTACAACGGATAATTGAAAGGGTCTCGTAGTCGGATCTATGTCCGCTAATTTGGACATCATTATGCTGAGCTCATCTTTATATTGTTCGGGAAATAAAGTCCTGAAAAAAAAAAAAAATTGACATGATTGGAAGATATGTATCGTCCGATAGTTTGATACAACCATCTTTGGTATCTTACTCACTCTAGACATCTAATCATATATTTCTGACGGAAGCTGAAGATATGCCTTGTGACTTTTTCAAACAGATGGAACTCATGCTTTGTATGGGGTTCGATTAATGGCGTAAATGTTACAACACCTACGTCAACGTCAGGCTTAGGTACAAAGGCTTTACCTGTAAAAGATATTTATTGTCGTACACAATGTAATGTACTTAATATCCAAGAGAGTGTTTCAGAATAGCTGAAAATTTGCTCACCAGGAATAATAAATTTCAGTTGAGGTTTAGTCCAAGTCTGAGCCATGACAGATAGTCTACATCGATCTGTAGCATACGATTCAGCAACGAGTCTTTCAGCTACTTCTTTTTGAAAAGTAAGTGTCATTTTTGCTCTTCCTAAAGCCCAGGGGCCGCTCTTCTCAGATATCCCTTTAAGCCAATCGATAATTAGATGTGTAGAAACATTGAACGGTAAATTTCCGATTAAATGTATACGAGGAACTTGATCCTCCCACTCTTTTTTCTCTTCTTCAGGAAACAAGTCCAGATTTATTTTCGTAATATCATCGATGATGATGTCCATCTCTCGGCCAGTATTTGTGAATGCTTCGGAGAGCAGTTCCAATGATGGTAGAAATCTGCGGTCTTTCTCAACCACGATTACCTTTTTAGGATTTCGTCTCATGATCGACCTAGTCAATCCGCCAGGTCCTGGCCCCACTTCCAGCACGTAAGCATCCGTTAAGTTTCCCGCTTTCTTGATAATTTTATTTGTAAGATTTTCATCCATCAAGAAGTTTTGGGCTAAATGCTTTCGTGCTTGGATACGGTATAATTTAACCAAGTCTCTGACAGTGGGCAATGGGGGGAGTCTCAATGCAGCCATAATGGTGAAGTTTACTTATCGATCAATCAATTGCCTGTCTATCTATTACTGAAATTAATTAACAAATCTAATCCTTTGCCCACAGGGGCAAATCTTATGGTCACTCTTTAAATTTTATTACGTTGATTTTTGAGGCTCTTCAAAATCGTCGAGGAAAGTCTCTTGTCTTATGGCATACATGGTATATCCATAGATTCCGAGCACTCCAGCCCCGAGGATAAATCCAGTGATCTTGTTGTTTCTACGGACCTTATTAAGTTTTGTTACTCTTGCAACATTTAGTTGTTCGATACTTCGAATTAGTTCCTTCTCAACAGGAGTTAATTTTCTTGACGCGTTGTCTCCTTTAATACCCGACATACGTTCATCGGCCATAGTTTGATCAGAAACTAAAATAAGAAAAAAGAAAACACATTCAGTGATTAGAAAGACAGTTCAGCCTGAAGGGAAGTAACCTTAAATCGTGGAGACCGGTAATGGGGCAATGAATAAGAAAAAACATGAACAATCTCTGTCACAAATGACATTACATGAAAAGAAAATATAAAACTAATTTTCAAGTCTCTTACAGGGAACATTGAGCAGTTTTTCTGGGTGACAAATTATAAAACTAACTAGAGTTCAGGGTTAGAGAATAGCCATCGTTGAACGCGGTTGATGAGAACCATGACATTTATCGTGATTATATTGGTTAGAAGCTGGCGAAAGTTCTAAACGTTATTCGAAATTCAAAGATTTAATTATTGGCAAAAATTCACCTCAGGTTTCCAGGTAATATTAGGTTTACTAGACTATCCTAAAACGTGCTGTTCAGTGCTGCCATTATGGCTGAGCTGATACGGCGGTCGCGATATAAAATACGATTAAAGAGCCCGGAGAGGACGAGAACGGAAAGATTATTATTCGGCCCGTACTTTGGCGCCATCTGGGATAGCAATTGTTGGCGATTGTTGAATTGTGGATGAAATTTGAAATGTAAGTAGGTGATACCTACTTTCGATTGAAGCGAATTATAATCTTTGTACGTATAATAGATCCGATGCAAAATCATATCGCAGGATCCAAAACGACCATTCCATATCAACCTCAATATTTATCACAAAAAACATCTACTAGATATTAAAGAACCAGCTGCGGGTGAAATTTTTTCGCTTTTCCTCGCTCTAAAAACGTATCTCTGCTCGTCGATTTTTCACAATTTTCGCCATCGGCTTGCGAATATTAATATCAGTAAAACTTGTTAATTTTCGCTCCATTTATTTGCTCTGATAGTATGGAGTTGTCAAGGATTATTAATAATTATGAAAATTTCTCTTCTACGCATTTTTTAAAGACAGGTGCACAGCAAGTAAACTCAAATAAACGAAGCCCAGACTGACTCCGTTTGAGAATTTCTCAAAGAATCAATAAAAACGAAATCTATAGAGCAACCAAACGTACAAAGGCTGCCGGCTGTTATTATTTTCTGATCAAAATTGTTTCAGTTTTATTATCCCTTAATAGTTTTTATTGTTATTACATAGTTAAATAGATAATAATTTTCAATTTACGGGTCTTATCATCGAAGTGAAATTATCTATGAATCAACAATGAAAAATGAAAAAAATTGAGCTGCAACTAGAGCGGCCACATGGACAGAAAAAAAAACCTCTTCATGTATAATAAAACTTACACTGAAAATGCCGGCAACACGAGGTTACCTTGATAGTTGATGGACGCTGCATCGATTTCAAATAATCTCTTCTCCTCTTCCTCTACTTCCTCTCTTCCCTGTGCCGTGTAAGTACACTTTTGGAACATGTGCAGCATCGTAGAATTCTATTAGGAGGAAGGGCAGGTACTTCAGTTATGCACTATGGTCCGCATAAGCAGGCTCGAGGAGTATCTCTTCAATTATCCGTGTATACATCCATCTATCTATCTCACATTATATACCGTGGCTGCAGAAACTATCGCATCGCTCAGCTAAATACCTCTCAATTATCCACTCGAGAAGGCCTCGTTCCGACACGCCCGCGGCCTGACGGAAATAAAAAAAAAGACGAATTACAAAAAAAAAGAAAGAGACAGAAAATAATAATAATTAGAACGAGTGAATGAGCTTTTTATCGTTTTTTAAAATTAAAAAAAAAACCTGCTTCGATCAGTTGTAATTTGATTTGAACCAGAAGAGTTACCGAGCTTAATTTTCGAGGAGATTTTTACGAAATGTCGCAGGGTTGTGAATTTTTCTTTTCTGCTTTTCTTTTTTTTTTAAAAGTATATAATGCGATTTAATAATATTTGTTCAATCGTAAAACCATCTAACACGTCACTCTATTTCTTGTTAATTATCAGCAGCGTCCTATGCATATTTGAAATCGCGTGGGCGCCTGCGGTTTTCCATATATATATATATATATATGTGCACATAAACGTGTGTATGAAATGCACGTATATATATGAACTAACTCACCTATACCCTTAACGACATGATCACGTTGGTGTTTCTAATGAACATCTTAAGCTCACCACTAACAGCTGCGCCTGCAGGTTCGCGGAATAAATAGATTGCCAGGCTTTCCCCCCGAGCTGTGGGCGAAATTCCAATTCCACTTTTTACAGTCTTATACGTTTATAATTATGCATGAGCTAAATATAAATTCCTCAAGGTATTATAAGGTACATAAATATTTATTTCATACATCTTATAAACAATTCGTAATTCATAGGGGGCAAACCTTAAAATTATATTACAAAGACGTCTCTTGCCCACATACGAAATTTCTATTTTTTTTTTCATATCCTTTTCATTATTTTCGTAGTTTTTTTTTTTTTTTTTTATTTGCGTTATCCGCAGGACGTTACGTGCCCCGATTTTATCTCCGAATCTTTTGGTCCCCTCATCAGCTCGATATTGTGTCTGTACGATGAAAATCATCAGGTCTAAGTTTTTTTGTCTGGAATTTCCCGTCGCTTTTATTGCCTCAAAATTTCCTGATCTACAAAAAAAGCAGCTGTCCTCGGTTCGAGTTTTTTTTCTACTTTTGTTTTTTTCTCCCGATAATACGATTATGGCGTTCACATCGGTTTTTGATATGCTTAAACAAATAATTTCAGTCGACTCTCGAAAATCCCATTACTTTGATATTCCTTCAGTATACGAACCAATTGAATTTACAAAGGTAGCGGGGAAAATCAAAATCGTTTTTTATTGGACTTCTTTCGTCACGCGGATGTCAAGTAAACTGTCAATTTTCATCCCTAGCGATCTCTCGATATTCGTGTTTCGTAGAACCGAACACTTCACTTTTATTCTTCACCAATAAACTGAAGACGTTTCGTGCTACACGACGTGCGACGTCCTTATCGTTGTACTTCAGTTTCCTGAAAGGATCGAGGTGTTCCGATTAGATTAGATTGCGCTGGTTATGTTTAGCGAGTTTCTAGGGTGCTTAAGTAAAATGTTTCAAGCGTATAAAGCGCACGTATTTCGTCGCATCGTTTGCTTTCAAAAATTTCCCTAAAAATCATTCACACGTAATTCATTCAGTTTTTCGAGTGAATCCTAAACGTCTGCTGACGTATTTTAGATTGAAAAAAAATAAATAAAAATAAATAAATAAACGAAAAAGCCAATCCACCATATGGATGAAGGAGAAAAAAAAAATTTGCACGAAATCTCGCGATCGCATAATGTCGGTGAATAAAAAAAAAAAAATAAAAAAAAAACGGAGACCGATTTTAAATTACACATGAAATACATATGTTACATGTAAGTACGTACATGAAAAATCGCAATCACAAAAAAAAAGAAAGAAAAAAAAAAAAAAAAAACAAGATGTTAACATAGTATGCGATACTTCGAGTTGATCCTCTCAAGGCCGTTTCTTCCTCCCCGTTCTCAACCTTATTCGGATTTGAAAGTTGTTGTTTTTACCCCCTTAACAAAATTCACGACGCTTGAGGGCAACTTGTGTTTGGTATCTAAAGGACGCGCGTTAACATTTCGCCCTTTATATACCCCGAACATTTTATACATCTTCGAGAATATATATATATATATGTATATCTGTATGTATATAACGTATAAGTATATAGGTATCACAAAATCAGGCATTATCATAGATATTGGCTGAGACCTGCTGCAGGAGAAAGCTCTCCTTATAAATAAAATATATATCGTTCGAGAAAACGTGGCGAAAATCTAACAGAAGATCACTTTCTCTTCATTTTTTTTTTCTTCTCTTCTTTTTTTTTCTTTCTATCTCTTCTTCTCCTTTATTGTTCTCGTCTTTGTAAAAATAGCACATCTTATACGGGTCTGGTTTATCTTCAAATTTTTGTAATAATGTATTCGATCACATTGAGAAAAAAAAAGAAAGTATATAAAATTCATTTTATGTGTGTAACACAAAAACCGACTCGTTACGATGTTAATTAATTAAAATCCAAAAAAAAATCTGGGGTGAAAAATTTTCATTTGCAGAAAAACTAATTCGCAAAGTTAAGAACAAAAAAAAAAAAAGTGAGAAAAAAAGGATTGCAGGAATCCAAATTTTCCATTCTGCAGGTTTAATCCTGCTCCTTCAGGTTGACAAGTGTTGTAAATCTCATCGTCAACTTCCCAGCCGGTTTCTGCAGGGCCTACGAATCTGGAGAATTAATTAAATCTTACGACCCTACATAATATAACGTCAGTCCAAGCTACGTCCGCCAACATTTTCCAAAACTCTGTAAGGCCTGCAGACACGTTTTACGATCCTGCTTACTTCAGCTGGTATTCTCTCGATCATCGATGAACGCTAGCTGGGGTGCAATGCGGGCGAGGTTGGGTAGTTCGATCATGAGGTGATCTACAGAAACTTTCCGGCTATATTCCCTGTATAATCTATAAGGAAACTCTAAACTCGATCATCCAAAACCAACGAAATAACTTGACGTTTAATGGTCAAAACCCGCACGGATATGATCCGGAGGGTTTGGTGATACCCCAAAAGTTTTCCAACGCTGCCAGGATATTAAATCTTACATGTATACCTGCGTCTACGTTCAGTCAATTCTTCCTCAAATTTTTATAAAGGTATTTTTTTTTTTTCACAAATTCAGCGCGAAAAAATTAAGATATCTCGACTGCAGGTTATAGACTGTTCCAATTATATGTACACCTGTCGAAGTTGATTCTGGCTCAAACTCCTGCCGTTTTTTACTACCATTGATTTTTTTTTTTTTGTTTTTCTAATTCAAGAATTACTCAAATTCAAACTCAGCACCAACGTCGTGAATATGAATATAGCACATAATAATGTAACTAGTTAGCTAGGGTAGATACGTAGGCAGCATTGGGGTGCGACTGTATATATATGGGGAGAAAAGCTCTATATATGTATACATATATATTGTAGGTGATAGGATCATTCTCTTAGTTGTAGTTGTGCCTCACTTCAGGTTGTCCGTTTAGCGGCCCCCTGCGCTTTTCTCTTTCTCTCCCTCCTATTCTTAGAACCAGGCCGATCCCTGAAATGCTGTTTCCATCATCCCGCGTAGGTTTGCGGTGTGTTTACCGGAGGAGGTTCACCCACGCATATCAATTTTGCTTCCCTCCCTCCCCCCCCCCCCCCTCCCCCTCTTCCCCTCCCTCACCCACCCATCAAATTCCCAACCCCCTAGATCCTGACGCCGAGTTTACATCACGCAGGACAAAAGGATCGTGCGTATAGGTAGATTTGAAAACTCGCGGTTATTCTGATAAAATGTATGTTTAATGTTATTTAAATCGTTTCTGTATATACCTACATAGAAAATGATGAAATTTCAGGGAATAATTTATCAGTCCGAAGAAAAGTCACGTTATATTTCCCAGAGAAGGGGGGTAGGGAAAAAAAGTATAAACCTGTGTTGTGGAAATCAATATATTTTGTAGATCGAAGGGCGCGTATAGAAATTGTAAATTTATTAGTTGGGTCGAAGCATCTTTGCAGTGTATATGTATAAGCGTCGTGGAATCAGCGGCAGCGGCATCGGCAACGAGCAGGAAAAATTCTTCCAGAATTCCCTCTTTTGCTCCGCCAATTTTTTTCCCCCTGGGAGATCAGTCAGCTACCACCTACAACCGTGCTGACGTCAGGGCATCAATTTCCGAATTTTTGGCTCTCGCAAGCTACGGGTTCGCAGTTCCAAACTTATTTTCTTTGCCGCTTTTACGGAATCTGTGAGAAGAAGGATTCAGATAAAATCAATCGATCAATTAATTGATACAAATGTATAATCTGTATGGGGTGTAAATAATGAAGAAAATTCATTCTCAATTTCCACAGGATTTTGATTAGGTTGACAAAAAATTATTTCCACATTCGACTGATCATCGTAGTGCAGTGCAGATACGAATTCAAAAATTTCTTCCATTTCATTTTCTTCTGTTGCGGGTAAAAATTTTTTTTTCACCATCCCCAATAGTTTCGTTTAGAAAATTCAATGCGTTATCCAAAAAATCGATTTATTTATTTATTTTTTTTTTTGTTCTTATCATTATGTTTTGGCCCTCTGATAAAAATTAGTTTCAAATATGGATTCAAAAAACTCCATTTTGACGTGGTGATTCTTACGTGATCTTCGTTCGGTCCTTTCCGACGTCCTCTATATATGGGCTTGTAAACTTTCTCTATATATAAGAAAGAGAGAAAAAAAAAAAAGGAAAGAAAAAAAACGAGAACGTATATAAAAGCTTGAAAATTTTGGTGTAGGTTGAGCTCCCGTGGAGGTTGAGCTTGCGCCCTGAGCCCTGTTAGGTTTTAGGCAAGGGGTGAGGGAAACGGGGGTGGCAAATGGGGAGACCCGGGCAGTTCAAGCCGGGCCGTCTGCCCGACAGAATCTCCTCGTGCAAGAGGTATATATATTATAATAATATATATTAATATATAATAATCATATAGTAACGATAATAATAATCATTAAATATTTATATTATTATATAACGACACAACCCGCAAACAATAATAATTTTAATTATAATCGAAACAATAATTAATAAAATAAATATAACTAAAAACGGTTAAGAAACGGAAATCACGTATATACTTACAGTATACTTACTCTATGTATACATATAAATATATATGTAATATTTACTAACGTTTGTTCAGTTACATATATATGTATATATCTATATATTCGTAATTACCGTAAATTCGTGGACAAAAAAGCGAACAAGAAAAAACAAAAACAAAAAAAAACCAGAGGGAAGAAGTAATTGAAAAAAGAATATTCCGTTGTTTTTTTTCTTTCTCAATTTTCGTTTATTTTTTCTTTGGTTCTCTTCGTTTCTTGTTTTTTTGATTTTGTTCTCAATTTCTCAAAAATTTGATCAAATCCATGCGAAGATTCGAGAACGATTGTTCATTGAAAACAAAGAAGAAAAAGAATGAAAAATAAGAAAAAATAAAAAAAGGGAAGGAGGAAAAAAATAGCCCGAAGTACGTAAAGGTTTTGCAAAGTTGTTACCGTCGGATATACCTATCCTGAAACTCGACGCGAAACGGCTGGCTGGACTTACGGGATCCCCGCGACCCAGTAACAGGTTGGTGATTTGGTCATTTAACCGCACGACTATTCTCGCTCTGCGTGCAACTCGTCACTATAATACGTGCTGTAATATTAGGTTACACACCGCGATGGTGAGGATATTATTATCTCGTATTTAGAATCCGGGATTTTCCAAAAGTAAAAAAAAAAAATAAACATTCTCAATCTTCAATATTCCAATATACGATTCGATGTTGTCTCATAATTTAAAGTACGTTTAATTATACCTTCCCCCTTGCCATTAATAGTTTTTTTTTTTTTTTTTGGTTTTCTGTTTCCATTTCATATGTGGTTCTTTTTTTTTTTTTTTTTTTTTACCTTCACGTTACCGCGAAGCTTTTCTAAAGAAAGCTTTCCATTTCCTCACCGCGACTCCTTCGATCCCCTTATACCTACACAGGGAGATTTTTTACGACACTTATAATTCGTCAAGGGATGTTATACGCGTATGCGGTTCTGACTATATGGAAGAAATTCTAATCCTGTTGAAAAAAAGTATTTTATTTTATTTTTCATTTTCATTTTCATTTTCATTTTTTCAACTTTAACACAGCGTTTTAAAGAACGGGGGGTTTAAGGGGATTTAAAAATCCTGTGACAAGGAGTTGACACAAATTATGATTGTTTGACAACGGAATTCATTAATTTTCTTTCTCTTTTCTCCCTCTCTCTCTCCCTCTCATTTGATAATTTTTTTTTTCCAACGCTTTTAATTATCGCGAAAGATAAAATCAATTAATTCTTTTTGATCAGATGCGAATGATGGAACAACTCTCGTATCGTGGCATTTGAAAAAATTTATACACCCTGCGGATGATTTTTTTTTTTGTTCTTTCTTGCAAAAATTGATCGTCGAGGTTGAAAATTGTCGCATAAAATTATCGTTTCGTGCGACGGTTAGGGAAAGGGGGGAGGGGCGGGGGGGAGGGAAGGTTCCACTTGATGACCAAAGTTCTCGTCTCTGTTATACGTTTAATATTTTATGTAAAAAACGTATAACGTTTTCGAAGCATATGTAGGCATTATATACCTAATTCATGGAGTTATTAAACATTCATGTCGAAAGCACCTCAAAAAGGATATAACGTTATATACATATGTGTAACGTTGGAAATTTGACCTTGTATGTGAAGATAATAGAATACAGACAGGTATTCTATTCTATGTGGTGTGTTTTATGTAATAATTTATGGTTTATGCGTGTGTGTATAGTACATAACAAAACATGACCGCGCGCGCCCGAGTAACGTGACCAAAAGTCGTTCGCTGTATTAGGCCGCGATTCTACGCGTCGTTTAGCTCGAACATAGCCTCTGGTATATACCATCTTCACCTATATACTTGCACCACGTATACCGTATACATAGGTACGTATTGTACATCGTCTAACGCGCGGTGTGTATAACTAGAAAATTACTATATGCTCTTCAGGTAAACAGGCCCACTAGGCGCAAGTTATATTATTCGTAAAGCTTTTCTCCCCCCCCCCCCCCCCCCCCCCCCCGACTTTTACATTATACAATACCTTTCGATCCTACTCACATATACACTTGTTCTTTTTGTGCTTGCGATTTTCTACCTTTCTTTCTTTCCTCCCTATTTTTTCGCTCTTCAACTACGAATCTACATAAGAATATATATGAATTCGATGGAAAGATCATTCGAATTTTTTTTGTGGACCTGATTTTATTTTCAGTATAACTTGAGAAATTTACAATTTTTTTTTCCCGATAAGAAAAAATCCGATCGATGGATTGACGAGAGAAAAAAAAAAGGAAAGGTGAAACAAAATTCAATGTGATTTGAATATAAAATCAAAATTAATATCGACGTGTAAGAATTTTTTTTTCAAATATTTTTACGTCAATACGATTGTTTAAATAATTATTTCGGAGTAGATATATGTACTACACCGATGTACTTCCGTGTTGTATTTTATTAGCTGTATCTCAATTATCCTGTAGAACGAGGTTCGATTAACCCCGATATAACTATTACTCGCGGGGTGTCCGTTTCGCCATTTTCTATATTACGCTATTTACCAACAGCGGGGAGGAAAACTTGTTCTCATTTCACATACCACGTAGCTATATTCGATTGAGGGTTATAACAAATAATAGTCGTATCATTTTTTCTTTTCTTCCTTTTTCTGTTCTTGTTTTTGTCGAATCGTCGTGCTTAGGTACACGAACTGCAGGCTTCGATCTCTGGGGGTTGAAAAACTGCCCTCGAAAATTTTGTTACGAAATTAAATAAAATCAAACTCTCCGATATAATTAGACTGTTTTTTTTTTTTTCGAAGATTTGTAGAATAGACGATAGGGTCGATACCTATCACGGTTCGTATTAACATTTTTTTTTCTCCCTTTCTTTTTTCAAACAACTTTTCTGTGGAAAATGAATAACGATAGTTTTCAAAGCATGTATGTAATTGCAGTACAATACCCGTCGCGACGTCGTGTGAAGTTGGCGACCATGCAGCCTGCAGACCCTGATTTTTTTATTTTTTTTTTTATTTTCATTCCATTTTTTCTTTTTCTTTCTCTTCTTTTTCTTTTATTCTGTCGTTTACGCTCGATTCTTTTGTTCTTCGCATTTTATACTTTATAAAAATCTCACCCCACTATAACACGGGGTGCACAAGTCGCGTGTAAATTTCATACACATAACATGTAATATGTGTGGGTGGGAAAAAAAGTTGATGATTGAAAAACAAAATTGTTACTTTGCACCGTTATAATGGACCAACAAAAAGAAAACTGAAAAAAATATTTCTCTTTTTCCTCTCTCATTTTCTCTTTCGATGCATGTATTATAAACAACCGATGATGGGGTCATATGTGCCGGGATAGTCGAATGTAATCGATGATAGACGATACTATTTTATGTACATACTTTACCAATTCTTATATAGGTATCTGACTAATATTGTATCGAATCCAATAAGTTACGACCTGATTTCATTTTATTTTATTTATTTTGTTTTTGGTTGTTTTTAAACCCGCGCAGATCGTCAGGATCACATCGTTCGTTACGCAGGACCGACCACCTTACAGCATCGCAACCGGAGACGTATTATACAAGTATATAATACACACGTATATGTATATACACATATGTATTACATAGGTATATCCTGCGACGTGCACGGGGTTGTGCAGGAGCGAGTCGCGACCTAAATCCGAATGTGGGCCACGGCATTCCATGGCGGCCATAGGTATACCTTATGTACCATGCACCGCGATACATAGACGTATACCTATGTACACATCAGGACCTTTTTTCTCTTGAATATCCTTGTTTTTTCTGTTTTTCATTTTTTATTTTCTACGATCAGCTGCGATAAACTTCTCATTTCGAACGTTTCGATTAATTAACCTGAACACCGGTGTGTAAATTTGCTTACGAAGAATTCTAAACTTTAACGGGGAGCAAAAAATCAAACGAAAAACAAAAAAACCAATTAGAAAATCGGTGGAGAAAAAAATCATCATCTGAAGCTAGAATTTTTTTGGAGATGTAAAAGTGCACGTTGCAAATCGGAGATAGCGAAGAAAAAAAAGGAAGAAAAAAGAAAATCAAACAAAATGGACGAAGGAAAATTGTTTTGCAATTCTTCGCACGGTATATAAAATTATATATAAATATACTTATAGGTACGATTGGTGCATATAAAACATCGTTAACGCTTATATATTTCTTAGCTATGTACGTACGTATAGGTACGTACATATGTTACATAGCGATGGAGATTTGAGTTTCATTTTTTTTTTTTGCTTTTTTTTTTTTAACGACGCTTTACGCTGAGAAATGTCGTGAAGTCGGGGGGCCTCGACCTGCGGGTATACATACGGCAGGCGTGATAGGTAGAGAAAAAAAGGAGAAGAAGAAAAAAAAAAGAAGAGAGTGAGAAAGCGTCGGAAAAACGGTCTGAAACACGCGATACTCCACCTTCCCCGGGGGAAGAAAAGAATTTCGCAGGGATGGGTCGTGAGGGTGACAGGGTGACGGTAGCAGCTAGTATTAGAGGAATATAGAGGGTAGCAGGAGCTGCAGAAACGAACGCCGACGTCGGCGTCGGCGACGGCGCAGGTGACGGTAGCGAAAGCGTCGCGGCTCCTGCTGTTGCTGCTGCTGCTGCTGCTTCCACTGCTGCTGCTGCTGCTACGACGACCGATCAATATAGCTACAGGTGTCCAAAACTATGACATATAGATATTTTCAACTGTACACCATGTTGCGTCTTGTCTGTTACAAAATTCACCCTAAATATTCACCCTTCTGTAGGTATATTACACATAGTATACCGCAGGTCGCCACCTTGCATTGTGGACAAATTCATTACGGAAGTTAAGCGCAATTTGTGAAAAGAAATCTTCCGTTTTTCAATAGATTTTTAATATCGGCTGTACAAGGTGTTACAAAAATTTTCAAGAAAACAAAAAAGAAATATTTTGAAAATAAGTACAAAGGGAGATTTTCACGTGCAGGTACGGGAAAATGGCGCGTATTTCTCTGCACGCACAACTCAAATCTAATTTTTGATTCCGAAACAAATTCGGGAATGAAAATAAATCCGGGCCTAATTGTTTTCCGACTTTCGGTACGATTTATTTTTCAGTACCTATAATCACCGACGTGTACGTACCTATACATACCTATATAATCCGTGTATAAAAAGTACCTCCGTGGAAAATTTTCTATCGGAAATTTTTTGATTCTCGAACCGAAAATACGGGGAATTTCAACGTATATAGATATCTCGTTCGTGATTTTGATTGGGGTGAATATCAGAGGGTGATTAATCAACCATAAAACCATCAGTGTTTTTTAAATGTTTTTTTGGTTTTACTCTTTTTTTCTCTCTCTTTTGTTCTCCCTCTTTCTCTCTCCCTTCGAATATATTATATACAGCACGCGATTTTATCGGTGTACCTATCGAGAAATAAATTTACAAAATTGCGGTTTAAAAACGAAGTATTTTTTTTTTTTTTTTTCCAATTTAAAATCTTCTTTTTTCTTTCAACGCAGCGTTAACTGCCCTACGGGGTTTTGCGGATAACCTCCGAGCCAAATAAGTATTCTCGGCGTTATTAATCATATGGGGAGTTGTACGAAACCGCGAAAGAATTATGAAAATATAAATCGCGTTGACGTTTCGCGTTGGGTCTTCTGTGCCTTTTTTTTCATCATATTTTATATTTTGCTTCATTTTTCTTCTCATCTCTAGAAATCTGCACTTTTTGATGCAATGTACTTTTTTTTTTTTTTTTGCAAACTACTCGTAGACTGGAGGGTATAGCTGAATTCGTTGGATTTGTTCAATGATACGCCCTCATTAGGAATATCACCCCACATTTCGATAAATATAGGTTTACAGTACATAAGGGTAACGTACACGTGGGCGTTAGTTTTTTGGGGGTTCCGGTGACCTGCACTGGACGATTTGTTTGTTTTTTTTTTATAACGGCAGTTCGGGGTCATCCAGACAACGCCTGACGACGGTAGTTGTTTTTATATACGACCTACTACACACATAGCCGATATCGCCGGATATATACGATAGAAGCGGACGAGGTCATCGTAGTGAAAACGTCGCGTCGCGACGCGTCGTGTCGTCTGCAAAATTAGTGAGATAAAATATCTGATTCACTCTCTCATTGTCAGCTTTTCAACGTGTATATATATTTATAGTATTATCTGCATTTCCATTTACAAGTCCAACCAGCAGTCTGGACCGTCTGGTTTCTATACGATAAAAAAAACTTTCTAGAATCTTGACATTTTATTTAAATATTTTTCTCTTTACCTCAAATCATCCGGAAATCGAATTTCAGTAATCGCAAACTTCTCGAGCTACTCGCAGTTTTTTTTTTACGAAGGGGAAAAAAAACAAACTTCGATAAAAAAATAAAAATCGACTGTACCTATAACGTAATTTCTAATAAAACGCGATATTCAATTGCGATGAACAAAAATAATTTCGCAAATACGAATGAAATTGAATTTTTCCAATGATCGCAAACAAAAAAAAAATTAAACACGAATCATATACTGTGTAGTCTGATAAATCTCTGTAACATATTTGTTGAATTCGAGAGGGTGATGTAAAAATTGAGGGGAAAATTTGTTGCAACAGCTGCATAACACGTTCATGAAGAGGTTTCGAAGCTACACGCTGCGCTTTAGGTAGAGTGAATCCAAAATTGTTTCAATTAGCACCGGTTTACTGGTAGAGTCAAAAGAGCTGCAAAGTAGCGAAGCAACAAGACGACATGACCACGTTAAACTTTGTGTGTATTATATGGAGGAGCTTCGCAAGTGGAGAGGAGTGAGGATACGTACATATAAATATAGATATATATAACGTAAGAGTGCATGAGGTTTAAATTCGTATATATACATACATATGTACATAAATAGTATATATGTAAAACACACAGTGCAGTTCCGGTATATGTATGTATATACGTAGTTAAAATTTTAGCAGTAAAAGTGACGCCGTTGGAATAGTAAGGGAGGAAGAAAAATGAAAAAAAAATAAAAAAAAAAAGAAGCGTCATGGCGTCGGGGCGCGGGGGAAGATAGTACAGGGTGAGGGAAATTGGTAGTTAGTGAGGTTAGAGAAACATGGAGGGTGTGAGCTTTCCTCCCTTACCCCTTTTACCGTGCCCCTTTTGCCCCCCTTTCCTTTTCACCACACCCCCACGTTTCCGTTCCATCGTCATCCCCCGGCGGCGTGTCTTGCCCCGCAGGTGGAAGTGGAGAGAGAGAGAGGGAGAGAGAGAGGGAAGGATAGAGGGAAGGAGAGAGAGGAGCCATGGTTAGGCAATGGCTGCCACCTGTAGCTATTGATCGGGAGAGTTGCCCCGTTTCGTCTCGCTCTCTCTCTCTCTCTGTTTATCTTTCTCTCTCTTTATCTTTCTCCATCTCACTTTCTCTAATGGAACTTGCGAGCTTTTTCACTCATTTTGTACTCCCTCGGGCTATACGCGAAGATCGGGGGGGGGGGGGGGGGGAGGGGGGCTGGAAGCTACTCTCCGTCTCTTCTTCATTAGTTTCAAACTCCTACCGGTATATATTTCATATATTATCTGCGGTATTCCTGCGGTAATTTTTCGTGAAAACCAAAAAAAAAAAAAAATAAAACGGAAACGGAAAGAGATTGTGAAAGAGTTGAAAAAAAAAAAAAAAAACTGTCCTTGACTCACCGTCATCGAATTAACATCGACATTTGTCGCGCGACTATTTGAGCAACACGTGAATCAAATACGGTGGAAATAGCTATCTGGTTAATAAAAAAGTAGATTAAATCGTCTCGGCTTCTTTTGTCGGAAAATTTTTTCCTCTCTCCTTTTTTTTTCTTTTTCTTCTTTCTACACCACAGGTGACTCTGAGGCTGCAGGGCAAGCTTTTCTCTTTCACACACGACCGAAGTTACCCTCAGAAGTGTCCTATTGAGACCAACAATCCAGTTAAGAATGCATAACATACCCATCCACGTTTTCTCTCTACTTTTTTTCTGTCTCCAAAGGACCATGGATATCTATCTAGAAAAAAGGGTGTGTGGTGAATCTATATTTCCAGTACCCCCTCAGTTACATGAGACTTTTCATTCTTGTAACAGATTTTTTTTTCTTCCAATTCGAATCAGACTCGCCGTTTTCAATCGATTCAATTACACGTTAATTGAATCGGTGTTCAGATTAAGTCATATAATTTAGGTAATTAAATGGTAGGTAACCTAGTGCTTCATTTTCTAGGAATATCTTTCCGAATTTATGGAAGTTTGTTCTTGTTTCTCCGTTTCCTACGTAGTTCGTGTTCATATAGAGTCCTTCGGGAACTTGTAGGAACGGGATGAAGCACACCCTATATATTAGTCTTCGCTGTGTGTATAGCATACATTTAACTACCAAACTTTAGGATCCTCTGTGTACCACGTGGTGCAGGAGATTCGCGTATAACCATTATTATTATATCCCTACAGGAACTGGTTGGCTTCGTACGCCTCCGGGAGTAAATAGTAACTCACGATTTCACCCTCATATCTATACATATGTATAACATCAGTCCAATATGTACAACACCCGTTTATACTCATGTGCTTTCAGAAACGATCGAACGACGAAAATTTATCGATCGATCGATAAATAGATAATTAATTCATCAATCGATCGAATGTAATATAAAAAAAATTCCTCCATTAAAATATGATCTCGGTAAATTTTTGCGGTCCCGTAGTGATGGAGGAAATATTTTTTTTTATTTTTTTTTTTCTCTTCGCAGACGCGGGTAAAAAGAGAGAAAGATGTACGAAGATAAAGGTAGAGTCGTGTAGATATATATCGAGTATATACAATACATCGCCTAAATGGCGGTTTTGTACGAAAGATAAAAAAAAAATGAAATAAAAAAAAAAAAAATTTCTCTCGTTGGAATTTCGGACGAGTAGGGTTCCTCCCGCAAGTTCCGAAGCTCCGGAATTCCCGCGGCGCTGGAGCGAAGAGAAGGAATACAAGTTTTATAGCTATAGGTATTACATACCCATATATACACACATACATATATAGATATATATACCAGACTCCATTTTTTCTAAAAAAAAGAAAAAGAACAAAAGTTACGATAAAAAAAAAAGAATCATGCAATGAATCTCGCAGGAAAAAAATGATTTTTCAATCCGTATATCGAAGAACGCAATAACTCATCCCCTGGGAATGTACACTTGGCGGGATCATAAGTGGCGTAGTTAGACAGAACTCGATGAGCTGTAGGTTGGCATAAAATATCTCTAGTCTAGGCAGCAAACGGGGGTTTGATTTTTCGTAAATATCTCAAGAACTAATTGAGATTTTCGAAATTTATATGTCTTCACTTTTCTCTCTCTCTCTCTCTCTCTCTCTCTCTCTTTTTTTTTAGTTTTCCTGTAAATTGAGTGTTCTTTCCGGCTGACAAAAATTTATATTTGGATTTCATATCATCAAAGCTGTAGTTTCATTTTTAGCAGAACAAATAAAGCTTTGACGAAGCTGCAGATATAGATATAGCTGGTATAGGTATTATAGGTATATAGCTATGTATTGTGTGAAGGTGAATGCGAAAAGCTATTGTGAGGATTTAGGGGGTTCGGCATCCGGAGTAATAGTGCGTGTTCCGATATTATTTTTACTATCGGTTAACTTTGACCGATAGATTAAACGCGGTTGATTTGACGTTTGTCACGCCGCGCTGCAGTAACACTACAGCAGCCGGAGTACCAGTCACAGAATCAGAATCAGGATCAGGACCAGGATTAGGACTTAATCCAATTTCGTTTCATCCCCATACAAATCAATATTTCTCGATATCGTTCTCTATATTTGCGTTACACGGAATTCACGCAAACGTACGCGATTTTACCGCGTATATAAAGTAAAAGCAAAGATCGCAAAAATCTTCTTTTTTTTTCACAACGTTTCGGGGGTTTCGTTCTCACTTGGAAAATTTAATGACGCAAGATCTATACCGAACCTCGGAACCACGTGTCGAAGAACAAAAGATTCAAAAAAAAATAAAGCAGAAAAAAAAATTAAAATTCATGAACGTACTAAGTGTCCATACATATATAGGTATGTATCGGAGTAAACCCGAAGTAACGGTCGGTTCGTGCGTTAAATTGAGCGTAGTTTAGCTGTACAGTAACCATGAGGCTTGATTTAGGTAACGAGAGTATAGTAACAGAAGTATACGGGAGAATGCAGACCCTTTTCTGAAAGGGATGGCATATAAAATAGGGGAAATAAAAAAGGGCGGAGGGGTGGGGGGGGGGGGGCGGAAAAAAAGAAAAAGAAAAAGAAACGGAGAAAGAAAGAGAGAGCTTTGAAAGAGCGCGGGGGGTTTTTTCGGTATACAAAGTTAAAACACGCGGGGAGAGAGAAATAGCTCTGGTGCTAATGATAAAACTCCACGGTAAAAGTCACGAAGATAAAAAGAGAAGGAGAATTACAGAAACAGACATACGCAGAGAGAGATAAAAGAGAGAGAGAGAGAGAGAGAGAGAGAGATAGAGTGGTGTCGGTTTCTCTCTTTCTCTGCCCTTAAGGGAGGTCGATGGAAGGACGCGTCGGACGCGGTTGCGGGTCAACTCCGTAGGTATACCTATAGAAGTATATACAACATACATATACATATATATAGATGTATATATAATATATAAAACATATATATATATAAGTATATTATATACATACATATGTATACAGTTTCGTAGTTTTGCTCTGTGTTAATTCAATTCGGGGATTCCCGGGGCTCCGGTGCGGGCGAGGCGCGGAGTGGCGCGGAGTCCTCTGATGCTTGCAAGCTTCGTTCACGAGTTCATTCGTTCGTTCGTTCGTTGGGTCGTTCGTTCCTTCAACCTTCCACTTTCCACCTTCCACCTTCCTTCCCTGCGGGATGCATGATGGAAAACCCCGGGGAATTTTCCCTCCTTCTTTATTAAGACTCTACTCTTCAGCGTTCTCGGGGGGGCGGAGGTGGAGGATGGGGGTGGGGGTAAGAACCACCCCCCAGCATCCTATTTAAACCAGAGTTTCTCCCTGCATATACATATACATATTATTCATTTTTTTTTTTTGTCTTTCTCTCATTTTCGCTTTCCGCCTGTGCGTACATTTCGACTTTGGCTTTTTTTTTTCTTTTTTTTTTTTCTTCATTACAACTTTTCGGATAATTCATTTCACACGTACGTACAACATATATGTACATCTGTATGTATAATACAAAACGAAAGGGAGGAATGAAGTGAAAGATGTCCATGGATATGACTTCGTGAAGACCTGATTATTCATTCGTTCGTTTCATTTTATTTAGTTTTGGGTTTGGAAACGAAAAAAATTTTTGAAGAATTCATTTGAAATTAAAATTTGGAAAAAATTAAAAAATGAACGGCCTCGAAAAATAATAAATATAAACGGAGTACATGACGCTACGTTATACGTGGTAGATGACCGAATGCCCGTATTAACGCAAAATATACCGCGGGGATGGATATTTTTTTTTCCTAACTTTTTGTTTTTTCTTTATTAAAGTTTATGTGCATATATAAATTTGTTGCTTTCCTTTCTCTTTTTCCACTCTCTCTTTCTCCCTCTCGTACGAATATCCCCCCTTCCCCAAATTAGCCTGCCGAGTACTTTATATCCTGTTTCTGTTTGGGATTATTTATAATATAAAATCCCTGCGGTTTTTCAAAAAAAGAAACGGTAAAACAAAAAATTCCCTTTGAAATAGAAGAAAAGCAACGATGATAAAATGAATAAATAAATAAATAAGCAAATGAAACGTTGAATTCATGAAAGGTTTATTTATCGATCACGGTATTTTCTACTTTCTTTCTTTTTCGTTTTTTTTTTTTCTTCTTTCTCTTTTTCGAGGATGAGGGTCACCACCACTCAAACAAGTAACCATATATACTTTCTTCTGTAGATATACGGTAAATATAATTAAGTGAATCGTGAACGGCTTATAAGGTTTTCCTACCTACTTTCATCCCTTAATCGGGATTTCTAATATCTGCCCATTTGTTCCTAGTTTATTTCTATTTTATTTTATTCTTCTTCTTTTTTTTCTTTTTCTTACCCTCCAGGTATATTATATTTTTATCACGTTTTTTCAACATTTGTATTTCACGACTCTGATACACGTATTCGGGAAAGAGAAACAACAGCAAAAAAAAAGGATACAAAAAACTAGAATATGGGATTGTAAAAAAGAGAGAAAGAGGGGAGAAAAAAAGGAAAGATAAAAAAAGGATAAGCAAAAGCAAACGAATGTGGAATCGAACCAATAATCGAGTGGTCAACACTCCGGCCGGGTTCGGTACATGTATATAACTTTATATCCCTCGTATTTTCAACTCTCCCGTCATCCCTCAGGATGATAAATACCCTGCAGGGTAACGGGGATACCGTAACCTCTGACCCCAGGAAAATTTTGAGTACGGGGATACTAGATGTATAGTATATGTAACAGGTATATAGGTATAATGATACGCGTGTGTATGATTTTATGTACGTACATAGGTATGTGTACATGTGTATAGATATGTAACTTAAATTCCCTCGATGATATTATCCCTACTCTTGCGTTTCAATGAACATCCATTATGTGTACATAATTATCGTGTCTATAATAATGTGATTTACAGAGCAAAGTGAGGAGAAGAACTATAGATTTTAGATCTTAGAAAATGTACAAGGGTGGGGTTAAGTTAAGTGAGATAGAAGGAGAAGGAGAAAGAAAAAGAAAAACGAGAAAGAGAGAGAGAGAGAGAGGGCGAAATATTGCGGTCGATTTTCTCGCCGCACCTGCACCTGGGGGAAGATCCGCGCCCTCCATATTCATCCCCTTTTACTCTTCCCGCGCCTCAAACTGACGCTACAGATTCTCTACCCCGCCTGCCTCCGATCCCTCCTTCTCTCCCCCCTGCGGCTCTTATCGGGCGGGTTTCCCTTCTTGGCTGAAATTGTAGAGCTAAGGTCCAATACACCCCCATATACACCTGCAATAATCGAGTATCGATCTTATAACCTCCCACCCCTACCCCCTTACATTTCCATTTCCATTTCCATTCCCATTTCTCTCGCTCGTTCTCTCTTCCTCTTTATCTTTATCTTTCTCTCACTCGAATCGTTGTCGCGCCCCGAGGGTCGTTGGCAGGCCAAATTTATACACCGAGTACTTATATCAAACTCCTTCTTTTTTTTCTTTACTTTTTTTATTCGGTATTACTTTATCGCCGGTGTTCACATTTTCATAAAACAGCTGCCGCCTGATAGTTACTAAAACTTAACGGTTGGAACAACACTTCGTAAGTGTGGTTATGTTCCACTTTCTCAATCCGATTACAAAACCTTTTTTTTCTTTTTTTTGCTACCAGATGTTTTTTTCGTTTCTTTGCTTTTTCCATTTTCAAAGAACTTTACCCAAGCTTTGCAGAGCTTACGTTTCAAAAGCAGAAAAAAAAAACAAACTATCCCTCCAATTTTTTTCATACCACCCTTTTCCGCTGTAAGCTTTATAGGGTTAGAAAAAATGGCGCGTATTATTGCACATCAATTTCGGAGGGGTGCAGGATCAAATTTAGATCGCGTGTTTCCGATACTCTAAATACCTACCCACGCAATATTTAGTTATAGAGATATTTATATTTTAATCATACAATATCAATTTTCCTTTTTTTAATTTTTTTGTTCTTTTGCTTTTTCGTTAGATATGTGGATCAAATTCGATTTTTACATTGTTTAGTCACTTTTCATTCGACGATAATTTCGAGTACACCCCATATTCAACGATATTGCTCAATATATACCTATGTACGTTTCACGCAGCTGCTGCGGGTAAATAAAAAAATGAACGTATGGAAAATCAATGATTGGAAAAATAATGAAAAATGCAAAAAGAAATGAAAAAAATTAATAAAAAGAGTATCTTCGTTGCGGTACATATTTCACCGGACGTTATATTTTATACTGCGCATATCGACGCTCTAATTAGCGAATTGTCTAACTCCATTTTTGTACATTTTTCGGGATAGCCAAAAAAACGTTCTACCAATAGAAAAATGATGAAATTAAGAAACAAAGAATTTGAATATTTAAATTATTTGAGTACACATATAAAAATGTGTCCACGTACTAAAATTATGTCAGTTAAGAAGCTTTTTATGGAGTTAGACAATTTTTCTCCTGAATTTTTCAAAATCAGATGAGGAGTTGGACAATGTTCATGCGGCAATTAATTACTTCTCGAACTGAAAATTTTTTAATTACACGCTTACCAAATTCAGTGCATATCAATAATGATATTTCTCGATAGAAAATACAAAAAAAAAAAATGATTTTCGAAAAAAAGTGGAGTTATAGATACTCTTCTGCTGAGAGCATTTTACATATATTATAGGAATTCCGTTCATTATCCGTGTACTCTAGTTAGGTGAGATGAGAGAGAGAGAGAGAGAGAGGGAGGAAAGACGTCCCTATTTTCCAAGGGGAAGCTAATTCACCCTACTCGGGAACCCTGAAATGATTACTGCGTGCTAAACTGGGAGGTTATGTTAGATATAATACGTATACGTATAGGTATATATAGAACACGTTCCTTGTCCTTGTATAGTTTAATATACGGCAGGAGGCGGAAAATAGCTTCACCTAACATCCGGTTCAGAACTAGGATTTAGGATTATCGCATTAGGAATAGGAATTAAGGATATTATATATATTTCCACCTCTTGATTAACCGTGAGGTATATATATACGAGCGAATACAGGGAAATACGAATTGTTAATTGAATAATTAGCTAACTCAAGAAATTCTTCAAACTATCTATAATCAATTTGATTATTTTCTTTTGTTCCAGATATCGGCATGCTATTCGTGAGAGTCGTATTACCGCATAGACAGATGTTGTTGTTCTTTGCCGGTGTAAAGGAGAGAAACTTCTCCTCGATCCAAAGAAACAATAAGGTGTGAGCTCAACAAAAAAACAAAAAACAAAAAGGAAAATAATAAAAAGCAAAAGCTCAGAAACCAGAGCAAGCAGGAAGCTCTTCAAAACCGTTCGTGTTTCCTCTATCGGAAAAGATCGAACGATAACAAGTGTTAAGTCAACCGGAAATCCTGGGATATATCTACATAAAAAAGAACAAGAACAAAAAAACAAAAATCTCTATTCGGCATAATAAAATAAAATAAAAATAAAATAAAATAAACTCGAGAAAATTTCAGTAATAAAAGAATAAAAAGAAAAGAAAAAAAACAATTTCGAAATGTTGCCGACAAATGTGATGTCCTTCATGAAGAAGGTAAGATTTTTATTCCTTCTTTCGCTTTGTAATTGTCTATTCCTTTTTTTTTTCTTTTTTGTCTTTCTTTCTCTTCTTCCCCGTTAAATTCAGACGTGGGAATGACTATTATTAAAGAATATATAGATTACAAAGGAACAAAAAAAAGGTCGGGGAAAAAAGGGAATCGGGGATCGAATTTAAAAACGGAGAAAAGGACATAATTAAAAATTCCTTGATACGGAATGCTGGCCACGTCGCCGTCGTTCGAGGATGTAAAGAAATTAAAAGGCAAATTATTAATTCAGTCGGGTCTCTGAGTAGGTATATAGCATACACGTATATATGTATATTAAATATTTATGTATCACGAGCTTGCGCCAGGACAAAAAAAGGGGATAAAAGTTGTTGCATTTTTTAGTGATGATATACATACATACATATATACGTAATATTGTTTCGTCCGGGAAAATTAACGCGCAGTTTGTTCCTCACGGAAATTTATCTTTTTTTTTCATTTTTTTTTTTTCCATTCTCTTTCCGCGCATAGATGAAATAATTTTTTTCCAACATTTGTTGTTCAAAAATCTAAAAACTATCGATTGATTTTTATTCCTCTAATTTTTTTTTATTTAACAAATATCCCGAGGGATCGGCACATCATTTGTTCTCATATTCAGATCCATTCCCAAAAACAGGCAAGGGGGGGGGGGGGAAGGAAAGATCTTTTTTCGCACGTATAAGAATATTTTTGCTATGTATATCGACGCAATATTATTATCCATGGGGGTCATCTTGCTCACGACAGCGTCGTGTCCTGGAATTTCCCCATAGATGCTTACCTATGATATGTATGTACACGTTCTATATACATCTATATATACAATATACATACCTATCCTGTACGTTATCCCGAGATTCCATTCCGTAGGAAACTAAAAGGGGGCGGGAGGGAGGGAGGGATGAAGGGATGATTATAGGCTGGGATACCACAGCGTAGATCGCGTAAATTTAATACCTCTACACATACAGCCAAATACGATCTATAGGTTATGCGAAAAAAAAAGAGAAATCGAAATGGAGACAGGGATATAGGGATACCGTGCAGAGATTGGTCCTGTAATAATTGGGTTCAGGAATTGATTTCTTTCAAATTAACCACCACTATATCCGTACCTGTGGCTGAAGAAAAAAAAAACTGTAGAAGAAAAAAGTAAAGAAAGTAAAAAGAAAAGTAAATGAAATAAAATAATCTTAAAGAAGAGCAAAAAAAACTTGGTGGGGCAACTTTTCGCTCTGGCGGGTGGGTAGTGGTGTTTTTACTCACAGAAATTGAACGAATTAATGCCCTCAGTCGTGATACCATCCATCATTTGTCACCGCGTCGGTAATAACCTGCTGCACACTCGACGAGGGGGTTATAAAGTATAAAAATCATTATTATATCCAACGACGAGCCGAAGAACTTTTGCCCACTTTTTTTCCCCGTAGTTTCATTTTTTGTTCTCATTTTTTTTTTTTTTTTCTCTCTTTCTTATTCGACGCCGAGCAATCGGCGGCCACCCCTCCTGTCTCATAGGGGTAGTATTTTCTTTTTTTCCTTTATTTTTTCATTCCACAAGTTTCTCTACAGAACTAATTCAATGTAACGTACTACGTTGTTTATAGTTCTTTAATTTTTGTTCTCTCCGCTTTTTAAACGTTCGCTTCTGCACGGCTGGGAAAATAAGGGATGAAACAGCTGCTGGCGTTCCTCGGTTAAAAAAATGACCATTTATTGCCAACTTCTGTTTTCATTTCGCTGTTTTTCTGTACGCTATGTTCCGGCGGTTTTTTTTGTTCGAATTTCCGTCTCTCTTTCAATTCAAAAGGTGTTAGATTTAAATGTTTGGAAACATGAGAATATATTATTTCTCTCTGAAAACTAGGAATCTATAATTTGATGAGTTTTATATCTCGAGTTTGGACGACGTTGGGAAATTTAAAAAGAAAAGAGAAAGTCGTTTTTGAAAAGGACGAGAAACGCCCCTGTGAAATGACAATTAAAATTCTCTGCCAACAATATTGCGTTTTAAAAATGAGGGACGAGAAATGGGCGGGAAAATTTAAATGGCCAAATGACAGAGCGCAACAAACCGCCTGGTAGTTAACTCTTAAACTACCACCAGATTATATGGTTTTTATAGTCATGTACCCAACAAATACATAAATCATATACCTTCGCACACAGGTACTTAGAAGTCGTTGGGTTATGGTCGTTGATGTCCACCACTTCGCGTTACTTTTTTTTTGTCAGACTGTAAAAAAAGTTACAGGGAATTTGGTCGTGCAGCGATTAAAACGATTATACAATTAATAATCGCTAATTATTTCATAACGAATGAGAAAATTTTTTGTTCGTTTATATCGCGTTGATAAATCTAGTTACGATACACGTATGATTTTTTAATGTATCGACTTTGCAAAACGGCGACTACGGGGATCGGGGCGTGAATTTTTCACTCGAACAAGTTTTCTCACACAGATAGGTAGGTATAAGTTGTTCGTTTCGAAGCGCCTTCGGTACGACAAACTACGTCGCATCGCAGTTGCGTCGTCACGAAATTTCGAGAGTTCAAAGTATAGAAGCTTATGGACCAAAAACTTAAACTTTGGAGAAGTCTCAGAGAACTTTTTAGACGTTCACCTTGACTTTTCGCTCCTAACCGTGTAGCCCCACCCCGCATTTGTTCGTCTCCCTTTTTTTACCCCGTAAACAACGTCGCCCCATTTTTTGACTTATTCTACCTCTGCCCGAAAAACGAGTTATATATCGACTCAAATTTGTTTCTTTTTCAAATTTTTGTCCCCGTTTTGAAAAAAGGGTCGCCTGCACGATTCAAAGATTCAAAAATCGTGATATCCGAGCTACATGACCGTTTCCTAGAATCAGCCGAGTTGTTTTTTTCGTCCAACTGTTTGATTTTTCATTTCCTTTTTCCAAACAATTATTCCAATTGGTTGTGATTTTTTTCTGTTTTTCAAGATGGTGACGACGCAGCCCGAAGCTGGACCAGCGGGATCCGTGACACCAGAGGAAAGTGGTACGACTTTCAGTAAATTACGGCAACTCGGAAGTGGGTTGATGACGGCAACCGGAAACGGTGAGTATAATTTTCCGCTGTATTAAGCTGTGAGTGAAAAGAGGAAAGAAAAAATAAAAAAAAAAAAAATTAGATTGTGTGAAAGATAGTTTAAACCGTATACTTAGTCTTGAATATCCTATTCTCCTGCCATTTATATGCATTACGTATAACACGTCGAATTTCTGCATCGATCGAGATGAAAAGAAAAAAAAGAAGTGAAGAATAAAAGGTAGAAGAATAGAGTTAAGAGAAGGATTACGGTACTAAAAGGTGCAATTCACTGCATCACTGTCAAGGACGGTAGTACGTACGTATAAATCGATTCTAGTTCGCTGCGGTATAGGAGGACGGGATAATATTTCTCAAAGGGTAATTCTCCGCGAGGTTGACTATACATATACTTAAACCGCTGTCGAAGGAATCGAAGCATGAGCGTAATAAGAATGGGAAGAGAAAAAAAAAAAAAGAAAAGAAAATCATCAAGAATGCGACTTCGTTCGAAGACTCGAAAATAATAGTTCTAGTCTTCTGCTTGGTTCCTGCGTAAGTTCTTATCCGAATCGCGGAATTATGCCCTATTACGAACCGGAATCGTTTTGGTCCCCAAACTCAAAAGCCTACCCCATAGAGAATCTGCAGAGCTTCGCTGTAATCGGTCGGAGGTCCGGGCGGGATTACCCAGAGCTTCTCTCTCTATATACATGTACGTATATACGTATACCTATATAGATATATATGTATATATCCATACTACTTCAAGAGGGTGAAACCGACGGGTAGAACGCGGTGAACTTGAACGCCAAAATCTCTCCCTCCCTTCGTTCTCACTGTAAAATCCGAGCATTAGCATACAAGTTTTCACAAAATTCTAACCAGAATCTCGTCGACAGAGTTTTTCATATTCAAATTTCACGTCAGCGATGTTAATCGCCTCTGTATCTCCACTATCTTTCTTCTCCTTTCTTTTTTTTCTTTCTTTTCTTATCGGTATGCGAAGATATTTATTAAAAAAAAATGGCAAATGACTTGCGAGTTCTCTTTCTTTTATCTTTTCGAATGTAATACATCACCTTCGGGCTTTTAGAGAAGATAGAAAATTCTTACTCCCTCAGAAGTAGGTGATCTTAATATTAAGATTGATGTATATCGATTTGGGATTTCCTGCCAGTTATATACAAAAAAAAAAAGGAAAAAAAATGAACAGATCGGGAGAAAAATAATCTGAGCTCTTAGATTTTATTCAACTATTTAGACTTGTCAGGGGCATCGAATTTGCTGCTTCCTTGTCTTTTTTTTTTAAATTCTTTTTTCATTACATTTATTTATACACATACCTACATATAAGGCCAAGGCAACTGACTACTACTGTCTCCGACGACATGTGGCATAGAATTTCAATTTCATCGAGTATATAATATACCTACAAGTATATATACATAGATACCTATGTATGTAAACCCTCACATATGTATATATATATACAGTGCAGAAGTCTTCAGCGTCGCATCGGTGGATCTGCACGATCCTCGACCATTCAACAACTTTCTCTTCTCTTTTTTCTTTTTTCTTTTCTCTTTTTTTTTCTCTTCTTTTTTACTTTTTCATTTTCTTTGACTCGAGGTCTTTTATTCGTTTTTTTTATTTTTCTTATTTCGTTTCATCGATTTCTCCTCTCTTTCTTTATTTCTGATTCTAGAACAAATAGAAAAAAAAAAGAGAAGATGAGAGGAAAAAAAATAGAACGTCGAAGTCGAGAGGAAATCCCGTATAAAGTAGGAAGAGATAAATGCTCATCGGTCAGGGTCTTTCCTCTTCTTCGCGGGTCGCGTCAAACCCGGCGGAAAAATCGTTTTACAAAAGAAAGAGAAGATCATCTAAAATAAATCCGATCCTACTGTAATACGTCGGTTTAATCTGTCAGTGATTTCTGAAAATAGATATACATATGTAATATATATATATATATATATATATACATAAATCAAAGAGTAATATAGGTATATACCGCAGCTATCTATTCTATAAGTTACTTATAGAATAGATACTACTTTATTTATTTGATTTTGTTTTTTCAAGGAAAACGAGAAATCCATCCATACAGTTATATAGAATGAAAATTTTCAACCGTCACGCGAAAGATATTTATATACGTATAGAGAGTGGGCGAAAGTGGAGTAAAGCGCGGCATTGAAATGATTCAGTTCGCTAATGAAGAGATCGTGGCATTTCGGTATGTCGGAGTGAAGAAATACCCTCCAGCGACATAGAGGGGAAAGTATTAGGGTATATAAATATATATATATATGTTCTTCACCAGAAGCTCTACAAGTACCAGATTTGAATGAGAATTCTATAAAAAAAAAAAACCATCGATATTCAAAACGCACGTACGGAATTTTCTAGAACCGGTAAATGGTATTGATTTTTTTTTTTTTTTTTTTTTTCTTTATCTCCTCTCAAAAGATAGATTTTCTCAAAAACAAAAATAAAGTAGAAAAAAAAGAAAATAATTAGTTATTCAAAGAATGAAGTGAACAATTTTTTTTTATTTCGGACTATATTTCTAGAGGAATTTAATTTAGAAGTTAAAATTAAGAAGACTAGGTCGGCGTGGGGGGCGGGGAAGGATGCTGATAAATTCAATAGAGAAGAGACGCTTATTGGTACGGGTGAAAAATATACGTAAAAATTTTAATACCTATGTATGTATAGTAGTGTGGTTCGGAGACGGGGTGATTTTTAGATTTTTCTCTGTGAAATGTAAATTGAACCGGTGAAGAAAAATCCTTGACGGTAGGGGGGGTCGGGGGGGGGGGGAATAGGGATGAAAAAAGAAAATGTGGGTGGTTAGGTGGAGAAACGCCCCATCGTTAGAAGGACTCTTCCCGAGGCTGTTCCCGGTCTCCCCATATATGAGATACTTGACACCCAAAGCTCAAATCAAAGTTCGCAAGGATTGCGGTTCTTAAACCTGTAGATGTACGTGTAACTTGACGTCGACCTTAAGACACTCGAAATTATCACCCTTAGCGCTACTACCTACAGGTTTATCTTTCCTAACCTCTGCTCTACGGGTTCTTATTTTCTCTCACCCTTCGTAATTCCTTCCTTCCTTCCTTCCCGTTGCTACCTTCTGCTGCAGCCCGCGATCGCGAGTCGATATGAAATTACTCGAAGTTATATTTAGTTTATATTTGATAATCTCATTGTTTTCAACAACCATTTTTTTTTTTTTGCTGCTTTTTTCTTCTCCATTGATATCTCCAATAAATAGAACGCGCTTTTTACACCCATATAATAGAAAACTAGAAAGAAAAAATTTCAGGATCTCGAAACAAAAAAGTTAAGCACGGATAGGATGTTCGAAAAAAGAATCGAGAATTTCGCGTGTGCGGGTTTAATTGATAAAAAATGTATGAAAAATTGTTTGAAGCTTTTTTTCTTGTTTTTTTTTTTCAGTGTGAATTTCTCGTTCGTTTTTCCGAGTGTGTGTATAGTATATAGGATAATAATATGATCGTCGCCGCGCGGGTTGTAAAAAAGTTTCTCCTTTTCCGAATGAATAATAAATAAAGATGTGTACGTTTATAAATTGAACAAAGCAGCGAGTGGTGTAATTAGTGAATTATCATCACGGTATTAATTATCTTTCCGCGACGGGTAATTTTGTATAATATTATTGCCTTTCACGTTTTTCCAGTATAACGTAAATACACGGAGATAGAATTGACATGAAACTATCTTTACACGTCGTAAAGCTCCGGTAATGGAACTATTACGTAGTTCAGCTTTCAGTTTCGATATCAGAAACAGAAACAGAAATATGATAATAGAAATTTTTATCGTACAGACGTGCGGCTCTCGTTGTTCATGAATATATATGTACATTATACACGTATATTGTTAACATGGGAATAATGTACCTCACGTATTAAATAAATATATATCTATATAATTCATACCTATGTATACGGATTCTATGTATCCGTCAAAGAGCTTTATACCCCGTTTCTGGTTTCAACGTTGGCTCTCAATTCGAGAATTTTCCGAACAGATTTCAATTAAGATTGTAAATTATTATTATCATTATCAATATATACGTATGTACGATGAAATTGGCGTCGACCGCGCGTGCCGTGGTTTAAATTTATACTGCAAAATGAAGAGGACACGGAATACGTAACCTATACAGAGACGAGATGCGGCTAAGAGAGTCGGGACGAGATGATACGATATTCCTCTGCAAATTGGTTCCCTTTCAAACTATATATGTGTATAACATATATGAATCATGAATATGAATATTTAAGGTCGTTTAAGCAAATTTTCACCTTCGAGGTCTCTTGAAAATTGGGTCAAAATTTATAATAACGCCATCTGCCGACACTACACATACCTAATAATAGTATACGTATATATATTTTCATAGCTACACCAGCTATGTATAACGCGTGTGGGTATATAATTGAAAATTATTGTACATAGGTATATCTCTAAACACTCGAGTAATTTCATATGTGCAATTCACTTCGAGTAATTACTTTTTTTTGTTAATCGATACCTACGTGCGCGAGATTTTTTCCCTTTTTTTTTTCATCTGTATCATAAAAGTAAGAGAAAAAGAATGAAATGAGAAGGGGTTTATAGATGTGGAGTAGGCCGCACATATATATTCATATAGAAACCAGGTAAAGGGTTAAAGTCTGAAATGTTATACCGACCTGTAATATCAAAGACTTAATCCCCGGAGAAAAAGTGAAAAAGCGTAAAAAAAAAACACATACATTTTAGAGTAGGAGAGAGAAAGAATAAGATTCGAGGTCGCGAGGTCCTTCGGAGAGATACGTCAATTTTTTAACGAGTTATATACAATACCAACCGCAGCTTCATTGTATATGTATAGGTATGTGCTTTCAATTTCTGCTACACGAAAAATATAATACCTATTATTCAAATATTTCAAGCCGCCCGCGCCATTGCGCTTCGCGCGCGATGAGATTGCTTCTTTTTTTTTTTCTTTTCCTCTCGTTTCGTTTCGTTGTCTTTTTCTTTTTGATTTTTCAACTTTTAATGGGTTGCATATAAGACACGCGATGCATGGAATATAAAAACAAAGGGGCAAACTAAAAAAAAAAAACTGTTTCTTTCTTTTTTCTAAATAATAAAGAAGAAGAAAAAAGTATTCACGTTCGCTATACGTATAATTTATTCCGAATTTTCATTCTTCAAGCTGCTTTAAATTCACGGTACGTTCAAAACTAGCGAAAAACATTTCCCACAAAATATGATAAACCAACGTAGCAAAGGCAACGGGTGGGTTGGAGGGAGGGCGGAGAAAGGGGGGAGGGTTGAAAAATTTTAGGGCCAAAAAAAAAGCCTCTCACATAGAATTTTTTCGTTTTTTTCTTTTTTTTTTACTTCTTTCTATTTCAATCGCTCTTCGAGTTCTTTATACACCGGGTACGTCTTTTTGGCACTTTTTTCAGGTATACACATATATATACGTATGGGTATAGGTACACCTACTAAGAAGCATCAGCTAGGGGTGAAAGTTGAAAGAAGAAAGTTTTTCCTTTTCCATTCTAGTTCTATTTTTTTTATTTTTTTTTATTTTTCGCTTCATTTTTTTTTATTTTTCGTGACTTTTTCTTCATTTTTTCATTTTTACTTTTTTGTTCTTCATATATACATGATATATATACGACAGAAATAACGGCTTCAAACTCTTCTCGTATATAAAAACGAAAGACACCGAAAGACTTTATACTTATATACCTTCGTGTTTTTTTTCTCTCCCTCACAGCGTGTTTTACGTTATATGGTATAGGTATACCTTGCGATATGAGCGTAAACTTCTGCACTTGAAAGGTAGAAGATGATGAAGAGCTGGAAAAAAAAAGAAAAGAAAAAGGAATTAAAACGAACTGCAGAGAAGGACGAGAAAACAAAAAGAGAGAACGAACAACAAAAAAATTAAATTACTTCTATTTCAATGTTTAAGCGAAATAATTTTTGCAAGCTTTTTTACAGCAGTTTATATATGTATGTTCGCAGGGATAGTCATGTAATAATTAAACGCAAAGGGTTGATATTTTAATTTTGTATGAATTTTTTTTTATTTTGTTTTTATTTCTCACCTTCATCTTCTTCTCCTTCTAATTCTTTTTTTCTTCTGTCAGAAAAAATGGAAGAATAAAAAAACATAAAAGAAGCAAAAAGATGGATATGAAAATTGAGAGAATAATAATTGCCACTCGAGGCGTATGTATATGTATATATATATATGTATGTAACGTGTTCGCGCGCGTGACTGTCAATTATTCTTTGGCAATTAATTTGAAAAGCTTCGCCTTTCCTCCCGCTCCTTCCTAATTTTTATTTTTATTTTTTTTCAAATATTTTTTTAATTCTAATTTCTATCTTTCTTTTTTTCTTCTTTTCTTTTGAAGAGCAGAGTTTTCAGTTATTTTCTTTCTTCCACCCCTTTATACCCCGTCTACCTTTGTACAGTGTATGTGGACATTTCGTCCTCACCTATAGCCGCTTCGTATCAAAACTCAACTTTCAGTCTCTCCCAAAATAGAGAAGAGAAGAGGACCTCCATATATTTACATAACCGCACGCGGTAATTATCATCATATATATACCCTATATAACGTCCTGTGGCAAAGAGCAAGTCATATACAGAAATAATATGTACGTATATATGTGGTATACGTACAGAAATTACGGAGACCCTCGTTTTACCTCGTGTTATTCCCTACGTATACGGGATCTTTTATTATCTACGTACTTCCTTTCTCATCCTGTTTCATTTTTATTCGCTTCCTGATTTTTCATTTCCCTTCCTTTTTTTTTTTTTTACTTTACTTCATTTTATTCCATTTTTTTTCAATTCTTTTTTCAGATATAAAAGGAAAATAATAAAAAATTTAGAAAAAAAATCTCGTTCGATCAAACAAAATAGATTACGTCCTGCGCGAATAATACGTAGTACGTAGCATGATGTCTTGGTTAATTACCTTATAATGTTAGATTGTATTATACCAACGTAAAATATCGGTGGCGTGGATCTCTGCAAAAAAAAGAAATTCTTCATTCAAAACTTGAATCGTGTTAAGAAAATATATATATATTTTTAGAATATAGGATGTATAGGTATATAGTCATCTGAAAAATAATCTGATCTGTTGTAAAAAAAATTTTTTTCTTTGTTTTTCTTAAAGTTACAAAATTAACACCAGCCAAAGTAACGCCGGTGGAAGAGATTCAACCGAAGCAAGAAACTTCGCCGGTCGAACAACCAAAACCGTGAGTATAACATCGTGTGAATGCGATTATATATATAATGTATAATAATTTTGTATATTTAATGAATTTCTTTAATGTAATTAGGGATATTATTTATTGCGGGGGCCACAAAAAACGAGTCGCGTTTCAGGTAGGGAAAAGGGTCTTGTGAAATTTAACTGGCCGTACTTATGCGACAGGAAAATGAATCATCGACCCATCGTAGTTCCGATGAATAGCACTGTGTGTATATGAAGTTGTCCCCCCCTGTGTGCATATAAACTGGGTCATGTCGCGGCTATCCGTTACAGAGAAAATATATGTACACACCCACCCGTATACCTATACGTTAATACATAGATACTCCGCATTTAAATTTTAACAGCTGAAATCTATGAGAACTTTTCTCTCCCTCTCTCGCTCTACCCCTTCGGTATTATCGATCCTGAACCCCCGGTGAATGAAAATGCATTTTATGCACATATGTAAATAGTTGGCAGCCCATTTACCCGTAGGCTTGAATTTTTCTTTTTCCTTCCTTTTTTTTGTTAATTTTGATACGTGAAAATAGGGACAGCAAAATTCCTCGCGCCGATGCTGCAGTGTCTGGTTTCTCCTCATATTTTCTCATTTTACCAAAAGATAATTTTTGGCAGGAAACCAGAGCCGGGAAGACCAGCGAGTAGAACGGGAGCTTGTCGCGTTTGTTTGAAGTCATTTAAGCCGGACGATTTTTCGCGAACATGCAATGAGTGCCAACACAAAGTTTGCGAGGACTGCGCTTCTTATTCAACAACAGCGGAAACGGATGACGCGGTAGGTTTCCCTTCGTTAATGGATCAAAGAATTAATGAAATTGAGGGAAAAACAAATTCCCTCGTGATATAATTATATGGAGAAATTTGTTTATGCGACGATATTCCGATGCGCAGTCAACGTGGAGGTGCAGCGTGTGTCGTCGAAAAATTGCTTCGCGTGGTCAACCGGTTGTCACTCAAGAATCGACCGATTCACTTTTGGACGTACCAGTTTTGGAAGCACTCCAGAGAAGGCACAGCGACGCCAGACTAGGTTGTCAAGCTGGTAATCACACCGGAGGATTGACAAGCGGTTTGGCACCTCCGAGAAGTCCTGAACTCAGGAGACACTCCGACGTATCGCCAGCTAGTCTTAAGGAGCTTGAAAAGGTAAGTGGTTATTGTCCACATATCTATCGATAAAAGCTGTGCGCAGAAAAATCGAACGAAAAAAAAAGCACTCGATCGTCGTCGTATACATGTATAACTATGTATATCGTATATAAATGTGTAAATAATTGAATAACGTCTACCATAAATAAATGTTTCATTTGTCCGTACAGCTTATCTCCCACGTGTACATCAGACGCGGTTACACCATGAATGTAATTTTTTTAATCGTCCGGTTGTCAGTTTTTATCGCCTTTCCCATTTCGTGCTTTTTTCATGTCTCTGTGTATATGCGTATACCTCTGCACGTTCGTTACTTGTAAAAATGAAACAGTGTATGTATTTAATATCCGTGCATATATCCCTGTGTTCGAAATTAGATCCTTGTCACCCTAATTTTGTGAAGCAATCGCAAATGTCCTCCTAAAAACAGTAATTTTAAAAACGGTTTTCCGGAAGTCATGAAAGTTTTGCTTTTTATCGTACCTGTTTTTAAAAGAAAAATGTACTTCTTTTTTTTTTTTTGGTGTAACCGTCGTCACTGTCAAACGAGATAAATATCCAGGACCTCCCTTTGTGTGCCGAGCTTCTTGTTTCCATTTGCCATACATGTGGTGGTGTCCCTAATTCCGACCCGTAACCCAATTTGTAATGTTGTAGTTTCGGAAGGTTGCAGGGGAACGTTGCGAGGAACTGAGATGGGAACGTGAACTGGAATGGCGAAGTAAATCGAGAGGAGGTTCGCCGGAACGTCATCACAGCGAAAGTAGGGGTGATAGAAATTCAGACCGCAATGAAAGAAATGAGCAATTAGGAGAACGGGGAGAAAGAATCGAAAGAAACGACAGAGGCGACAGAGTCCGAGCTAACAGTCCTCCCCAAAGAGGGTCCAAGCAAACTTCTTCATCCGCAGGTCAGTTCGATAACACATTTCCTACGTTTTTATACGCTTTTATCAAAGGTTCAAAGAACCCCTCGTCGTTTCGATGTCGTCCCTCGATTACCCCCAGAACCCTTTTTTTATTCCAACTCAGACTCTCATGAAATCCCAAGGGGATTTAACCAAAGGACGGTGATTTAACTGTTGTACTGATCGGGAGGAGCTCGAAATGTTCGGTATTAGAAGCTCGTTGTCTGTCCTTTACTTTCAACGTTCTGGAATACAGAAGCGAATTCACTACTGCGCATTTGTACAACGAACCAAGATCCCCATTGAGTAAATTCTGTTGAGGCTGGGTTAGCAAATATACGGAAGACGTTGAGGAAGTAGCTACCTATACGCAATGTACAAATCCCCAGGTTTCACTTTGTTGCACTTAGGTCGGTTCTTCTTCAAACGATTTTATTACTTTTTTTTCTCATTCTTCGTTTTTACAAAGTGCACTTTGATACAAGGTCCATATCGAACGGATACAGGAGCATAAAATATATTGGAAAAGAAACACCCTAGTTATGTTTTTTTACTTTCATCCCCCGAATGGTCCTTGAGCTAAAAACGACACGATATTATAATGTGTCGTAACAGATTCGGAACACACGGGCGATCAAGGAAATGGGGGAGGAGGAGGGGGAGACGACGACGAGGAACGTTGGCGTCGTTCAAGAAGAACCGGAGGAACGGTTCGTAGAAAATCTCGAGTTGCTAGGCAAAGATCGTACGATGAGGAGGTCAAGTCCGGAGCGATGTCCAATTCCGGTCAACCGTCACATCCAGAACCGGGTCTCAACCTTCCGGTTCAACTACCAAGAAGGGCGTCGGCTTATGACGTGTACGCGACACCAGGAGCCAGCGGACTAAACGCCATGGCAATTGCTGCAGCTCAGCAAAGAGCCTCGATGTTCGCGCAAGGTGATTGATTTGAAGAATAAATCGAAAATATATTAAAATATTGATGAAAACTCGAGTCAAGGGGGTGAGGGAAGAAAAAAATATCTAACTTTCCTCAAATTTTAAGATAATTTCCGTCAATCGTAGCCGGCTCCTTGACTCTTGAGATTGACTCGT
The DNA here is from genome assembly GCA_963932425.1 of Athalia cordata. Taxonomy (NCBI): domain Eukaryota; kingdom Metazoa; phylum Arthropoda; class Insecta; order Hymenoptera; family Athaliidae; genus Athalia; species Athalia cordata. The sequence continues at coordinate 9,807,796 of OZ010627.1, forward strand.
AGCTTCGAAGGTTAATAATTTCCCTTTCATTTCCATCATCGCAGTTTGCCTTGGTAGTAAATTGATTCGTTAATACTATAGCTTAATAAACTACAATATCTCCGGTATAAATTTTGCGCAAGGTTGGGTTGGAGGTTGTAAGGTTATAAGGTGGGAGGCGTGGTCGATTGCCTAGTTGCTTAACCAAATTTATTAGGAAGACATCTCAGGGTTGAAACTTAATGCTCACACAGCGGGTTTTTGAACGCATAAAATAATGGAGAGAAATTAAAAATAGAAAGTAAAGAAGATCAGGGGGAAGAGAAAAAATAGCGTGAGCAGTTTTACCTCATGATCACGTTATATACAGTAATAATTAATTAGATGATTATGAAATCTTCAGGTACGCGTGAACCTGAAGAAAGATCTGTTCAGACGTCGCGAAGATCGTCTTTCCGTGCCGTTAAGCCGGTACTTCCCTACGACATGGGGACTGAAGAAGAAAAGGTTATTAACCTTGACACCTCTCCGACACCCGAACCTTCAAGCACACAATCTCCTGCTTTAGCTCCTGACGAAGATCGGCGTACCAGGCGAAGAGGATCTCAACTGTAAGCCTGATTTTAATTTACCGCATTAATGCCCGATACCCAAAGTCTGCCAAAATTTTAATCCCAGTCTAATTTTTGATCTGGTTTTCGCCGGCTCACAAGACGAACAAAAATTTACCGTCATTTTGCGTACAGTGATCTAAAAAATCCTTAGTCATAGCTTCCAAAGAAAAAAAAAAGGAGTGTAGTACCTGATTTGAATTAAATCTGAATTTGATTGCGGATAATTTTTTATTGAATTGAAAAATCGGAAAATTGGCGTAGGATTTTAACATACGCTATAAAATATTTAAATGATACAGAGATTTCGGGTAATACTCGGCAAATCGTTTGTACGAAGATATTATAGCTCGACGTCGACCCCAAAGTTTTGCTACGTAGTTGGACTCTGGGGGGTAATGTTCACCCCACAAAACACCCTCGCTTTGGGGCATATCCAACCCGGACGAGTTCCCCTCGCATCTACAACTCCTCGTAATATCCTTTGAAAAACATGAAATCAGTGTCACGTTCTTACCCGGACGTGATACTTGGTGAATTTCAAATTACCCAAATGATTTATAACCTACCTTAGAAATTGGTAATAATTTTTTTATACACTCATATTAATTTAATTTTCTTCTTATTTCTACGCTTTCTTTCTTTTTTTTTCTTTTTTCTCTCTTGTTCGATTCATTTTTGTTACCCGCGATGCTCCCGACGATTCGCCGAATGATTGACAAAAAAAACCCAAAAAAAAAAATTGTTGATCTTTTTTTTGTCTCATTTGTTTTATCAGACCGGATTTAAACGCGATAAGAGGTCTTCCGGTTGTACCTGGTGTCTCGAAAGGACCGGCGACCAATGTCCAGGTTAGAGCAACTGCGGCGGTCGATGATCGAGAATTACCTCGTCAAGGAAGTCTTGCGGATGGAGAAGGAATAAAAATTGTTATTCACGACGTGGACAGCGATATGGGTGAGTAAAATTTCGACGAAAATAATCACCGCGTTAAAATACGTCTCGTCTCGATTATTTTGTTTTATCAAAAGTTAAATAGTCCAATAACAAGCCGGCAGTGCAGCAGGTCCGTCTAATCAAGAAAGCTACTCTTTACGCTCACAGCCTCGTCGACGTCGCGTCTCGACATTAACGTAAAAACGCGGAAAGTCCTGAAGGAGGAAGAAGTAGGTAGAATGGGGGAATTGACGACATATTGCCGCCCCCTTAAGCCTAAAAGTGTCTCTCTGGTTTGAAAGGAGTTTTTAAACGATTAAAAAAAAAACAAAAAAGAAAGAACGAAAGGAAGAAAGTGGGTTTAATTAACTACGTGATTCTCTAAATTCTTTTGGAAAGAGGGTAGAAAAAAAAAGAAACTTTTCTAACCATACCCGACGTTTGATAGTAGAGTAGAAATAAAATGATTTTCAATGGAGTTTAGAATTTTCTCGATCACACTCGGAATCGGTTGCAAATAATGAAAATTTACATAACCAGAATTTAATGGTCATTCTATTTTACAACCCGCTGATATTAAACCGTAACTATTTTACTTAATTACAAATCCCCCGGCCTCATCAATCGCATGTGGCCAGCGAATGTGATCGTAGCTTTTGGTCTCGTTTCGCAACGAATACGCGTACAGCTGGTACACGACATCATATTATATTAGCTCACGTCCTGGACAGGACCAGGTTCCTCGAAATGGCTTCGACTAATCGCAACCTGCAGGTTTATTGGCTCTAACCTTTACCAACCTATCCAAGTTTACTTTTACTCTACTCTATACGCGATCATTATGCGCTCACATATTGGCTTGTATACGATGTATAGGTATACATCTAAATAAATTCGTCATTAACCATCGACTCTGATAACACGGCAATCTCACCAAGTGCCTATATTGTACATGTATATTATCTGCAACAGAAAATTGAATAAAAAAAATTTCCCCTCATTTTTATTTTTTTGTTTTTTTGCTTTTGCTTTTTTGCAGTTCCAAGGGTGAATTCCAAGAGGCGAGTGGTCCTGAGAAGAGATCCGATCATGGATAAGGGGCACAGAAGTGAGTCTTTGAAAATCACTGAGCTTTTTCAATTTCCCCACGAAACGCCGAAAATCTTTTTCACTTCATACGTCGTGTATTTGAAATCATAAATTTTCGAAGCAAAAAAACGCTATACTTATACCCGTAGAGGGCACATCTGGCGACGTGGTAAAACCCGAGTACGCGTATCGAATGCGAAATCTAATCGAGTGTTTTTCGTAGAACAGAAGCCACGTGGTACACGTACTTCAATCGCCAATCGCGATCCCAGTGTTCAGACATTAAAAAAGGAAGAAGAAAAAGAAAAAATATGTGTAAAAAGAAGAAACAAAAAAGTCTCTGTTATGAATATTTTATATCAAAGACTCGCGGAAGGCATACTAACAAATTTTCTTTTCTTTGACTTGGCGTTAACGTGAAAATATTTCTAAATTACGATGTTGTTATAAATCGATTTTGTTTCCCTGGGAGGCAGAAAAATAAAGTATAAAGTAAAAATCAAGTGAAATGGTATACGTGTACGTGGGGGATGATTAATGGCCGTTCCACATAGAACCGTAGGATGTCCGCATCGAATTGTACTCATAACATATGCATCAAGTGGGGTTGAATAAAAGGGATGGTGATATACTTGTTGCGGTGATTGTAACCCCTGCTCGCTATAAAATAATTGTCAGCTCGATCTATAGATTACTAATCGGACTTTAGTCGGATTTTTTTTTGATTCATGAACTAGAATTTGAAATCGTTTCTCGAATTATCCCGGTGTTCGTTAGACAACCTAGATATCAATTACTATATTCATGAATTGTAAAGAAGAAACTTTCTATAGCTGCACCATGATCCATATTATAGGTATAGATCGGTACGCAATTTCATGGAATCACGGAGTTATAATTGGGTCCGCGTAAATCCATTAACCACAAATCAGTTTATCTACTCAAATCTTGTTGAATCGAAGATGATCGCTGCATAGCATCTGTCTTTGGTGGATCAAGTAGCGTTATCTCTACTAGATCTGTTAACATGTTCATTAGGCTAGTCGTATATGCAGAATAGGAACACGAGACCCAGACTGAACTAAGCCAACCCAACCTGATCCGGAGCTTCGCATAATTCTAGCAAGCCTGGCGAGCGCCAATCTAGTTGATGTTATACCTGCCGAAGGTCAAAAACCATCGAAGCCATCGAGCTCGTGTATTATTCAAAATCCGATATAAAATCAGCTGACTTTTTAATTTTTCCCAAATTTCGCCTTTCGTATATTTCCTCGAAAAAAATCTTTACAGGCCACGATCGGTTAACCCTTCAAAAAAATGCGTGCAGTCGCGGTAACGAAGAGGATTTCCGCAAGATTTTCCGATATCTTTAATAAAAAACTGGATTATTATTATTATTATTTTTCTTTTTTCTTTCTGCCTCTTCAGCACGAGGATTTGGCATGCGAGTAGTCGGAGGTAAAACGGGATCTGACGGTAGAATGTTCGCGTCCATCGTATGGACGGTTCCTGGGGGACCTGCGGAAAAAGCTGGACTTCAACAGGGAGACAAGGTCTGTGTCTATCTCATTTATATTTAATATACTTTTCATTTTATATACATACGTATAACCCTCCTAACCCTCGACAAAATCTCACATACGTCGTGGGGTTGAAAATCCACGTAATCTTCCCTCGCCAACAAATGAAAATAAAACAGAAAAAAGGGAAGGAGATAAAAAATAAATAACAGACGACAGCGCAAACATGTCATCGACAAAAGAATCAGGTGTAATGCAATCAGTAATAGAAAAATACTACACGGCAGACTCCTCGCATCGTAAGTTTTATTATACCAGGACACCTGTTGATTCCCATAGCTATCTGAGATGAAAACACTCGTTTCCTTATTGTTGCAAATCTAAAAGCTTCGACAATTTCATTTCTATAGAAACACGAATTAACGAACCTCATCATTTTGCCACGCGATAAATCCTTCCTACAGTCTTACAAAAAATTTGATTTCAAACAAACCTAGTTCGCTTCGCAGGTGATAACCCGATTATCATTGGAAGGCGTTCGTTCGCACATGTCATTTTTGTTTAATCGACTTTTCCTTACAGGTTCTTGAATGGGGAACAGTTTCTCTGATAGATCGAAGTTTCGAAGAGGTTGCTCAAATAATGGAACGCACCGGTGACGTAGCCGAACTGGTCGTCGAACATACAACGGATTTGTACGTTTCTTTTTTTTTCGTTGTTTCTTTTCACAATTGGCCAAAGTTCCCAAATTATCAATCTGCTATCGCATCTTTCCTCATTTTTTGCGTATTTCTGATTTCTTTCCAGAATCGGGGATCTCGACGATCCGGGGATGGTACAAAATCCTGGAAAACCGGCAGGAGGTTTAGGGCTGCAATTGGGTGAGTAATAATAATGATTATTTTTCTTTCTTTTTCTTTCTCTCTTCGTTCATAGAAATCATTGTCAAAACTCCAACGAAAATACATTACGTATTTAACGAGCGTTATAATTGATTGAAAAAAAAAAAAAAAAAAAAAAAACTGAAAGCAATTATATTAAATAAAGAATAATGTGCGCGACGACGACCAACCTTCGAATGAACGAAATAAAATTTGAAAAAAAAATTAAAATCAACCAAAATTATGCTTAATGTATTTCAGAATCGGACACGGACAAAACTCCATCTTCGCCAACACGTCGGAAATTGCCAAAGACGCCGGTATAAGTTTCATACATAGTTTAAAACATATTTATACGTATATATATATATATACATATATATACATATACATATAGAAAGTTTAACTCTTTTTTCAAAAATTATTACTATATATTATTAATTCAATTCCATTACCGCTGATTCGTTTCAACTATATAATACTTAAAAATACGTAATACATATATAGGTATATATAAATATATGATATAATATAAATTTGCAATCGACACAATCAATTTCTTTATTCTATTATTTATTTTATTTTTATTTAATTTCATTTAATTTTTTTTCTCATTGTTTCTTCGATGTACATAATATACATATTTAAACTCTATAGGTGTATGATATTATTATTTCCATCATTTTGTACACACGATTAAAATACATAAAATATTATATACTATACATACGAATATACACGCACATTACACAAACACACTCACATATCAAACGTACATATATATATTTCATTTATTAACTTATTTAATTTCGAGCAAAAGAATTTATGTGCACAAAATATAATGTGTAATATATTATAAATATACGTTTAGTGTATAATTCAGGTATATATATACATAGGATCACTATTCTTTGTATCGCCTATAAAAGGATCATGGAGAAAAAAAAAAGAGAAGAAAAAAAAAACCTAATGATAATAACAATATACAGGGCTCGATAAAAAAGATGAAAAAAAGAAAAGAATTAACTAAAATAAAACTAAAATAATGATAATATTTGATCAATGATATTTTAATCCGTAATCTGCGTATATAACGACGGGCATCATAAATCGCTAATTCCAAAAACATTAATAAAGAACCTGACGAAATTTTATAATAAACAATAATCGGGGCCTAGCAAACCGTACGTAATGATTAATTCAACATAAAACCACAGCTGTTTGTACGGATATAAAACGAGAACAAGAAAAAAAAAATGAACAAAATAAAATAATATAACAAATGTGACGTGGCAGAGATTATATATGTATAAATAATGATAATAATAATTATTATATTTAAATAATCCGATGTTTTCCACCCTACCATATCGTTTTCCGGCACTATAATATGATCTGTACATACATGCATATATACATATAGATAATATTCTATTGCCTATAATAAAAACGACGCTGATACGTGTGTTATATAATAATAATAATAATAATAATAATAACAATAATAACAGTAATAATGATAATGAAATCATCGCAGCGTATAAAATCCAAAATTCGGAGTATAGACATATGATAATCGTCGTCCCATAAAATAATATAAATAATAATGATAGTATAATATTATCATCATTGTTATTATTATTAATAATAATGATGATAATGGATGATATTTGTGTAAAACTACGTGTCTATGTCACTGTGATATTCTACATATTATACATAAAAGACCTATCTAAATTTTATCCGTATAACGTTTGCTTCTGCATTATACACGTCACGGTATATTGAATTATTAATTATTTGATTTATTCATTGAATTGATTTATGCATTTGTCGTGAAACATGTTATTTTGTTATCTCATGAAAACCAGCTTCATCGCGTTATTGAAAAATCATTATTCTTCTTTATCTTCGCTTCACATATTATATGCTTCGGGCATACCTTTTATACATTACGTATAATTATATCGAATGATATATGATAAATTTGTAGTTTGAAGGGAAACGGGGTAAATAATTAACTGTGAACAATCATTCGTCAAAAAATTATCACTCTTATATTTATACGCGAAATAATAATTATTATTATTAAAAAAAAGAGAAAAAAAAAAATTAACGTAAAATAATTGAAAATTGACCATGTCACGAATAATGAATGATATTATTAATTGACCCAAATCAATCGATTAATTATTGGGAGATGAAACTTTTCGACATATCCCATTTATATTATCTAATAATAAACGAGATGTAATCTCATCTATGAGAAAAAAAAACGAAAAAAAAAATTAATAATTAAATATAACATAGACAAAATTTAACGACCAATGAGTGATCCTAGATTAATTATTTTCGTTTTTTTTTGTTTTCGGTTTATTTTTCGTTATTTTCTCTCTCAACTTTTGCTAATATTTTAAATAAATAATATATATAAATATATTTAACATATATAGGTACATCTATTTTATTTAATAAGTATATATGAAAAAAAAAAAAGCTTTCGCACAATCAACGGTAGAAACTACATTTCGACGAGGGTAAAGAAAAGAAAATAATAATAAATAAAATTTGAAAAAAAAAATGAAAAAAGATTTAACACAATCGCTAATATAGGTATATTGTATATGGAGTGCGGGAAGGATTAGGGATTGGTTCGTTTGAAAAATAAGACGGAAAAATTGATTGCAATAATTTAGCGATTTTTTTTTTTTTTTTCTTCATTGAACTCATTGCGTACATGTCAGAATATGTTCTGTGTATAGGAATAACGTGTGCAGAATGAGAAAAAAAAAAAATTAACTAACAATTTTTCTACGAGATATCAAAAGAAATTGACGTGGTGAGTGAGGGAAAAAAAAAATTAAAGAAAAACGGAAAAAAACCAGAGAAATAAAATTAACAACAAAATTAACAATCAAGATTCTATTAATACGATTAGAATGTAACGTGCATAACTATATATGTCGTGGGTAGATTGGATGTTAGGAATAAATGTATCGGAAAGATGATAAAAAAAAAAATAATAATAAAAAATAATACATGTAATAATTAATGAACGCAAATTATTCATCAAGAATAATTAACACGCGAGTTAAAAATTGCATCGTTAAAGTTTCTTGATATATCTTGGAATTTTTTTTTTATTCGTTTATCTTTTTTTCTTTTATTTCTATTTCGGAAATTGTAAATAACAAATAACGTTAAAAAAAAAATCTTATATAATTCGCCGCTCTTTATATATAATAGATATACATATTATATATAATAATTTTCATACCTCCGCGAGTACCTATACATATATACGTTGTGTGTTGTATGTAAAAATAGAAACATAGAAATAATTTGTCAGTGGAATATCAGGAAAAAGCCTTTAGAATTTCTACTCCTATGAATGTGTAGCAAAAAAAAAAAAACCAAACCAAAAATACATAAATATATATTATCGATGGAAGTAGATCAGTTGCATAATAATTATATAGGAATTATAAATTCAATGGTATAATAATGACGGCCCAAATCTCCAAAAATACACAATATAATATAGTTCATAGTGAATGAAAATATTTTGGAAAACGAATAAGAAAATAAAAAAATAAAAATAAAAAACATGATAATCTAATAGATTGACGTGAGAATTTCAAAAGTTGGAGGGATGAAAAAAAAAACTATAAATATAGATATACATCAAGATCAGTAGAGCTTATCCCTGAAAATCAATCACTATGATGCTCTTATTATTAATTGTCGGTATAATTTTTGGAAGAACGGATGAAAATCACCTTCGAGTTAGTATTTTTTTTTTCATTTTAGCATCAGAAGTGTAAAATTTTTTCATGGCTACTTTTACAGGTTGTAATTATTCGTTAGATTAGAGGATTTCATAAATCCAGATTCCGGCTGAATGTTAACATGAATTTCATGCAAGAAAAAAGCAAAAACAAAAAGAAAAAAAATACCCACGTAGAAAAATGATTAACTTATTTTCTATTCAATATAATAATTCTATCTGTTAGGTCTATAAAAGTTTCTTTTTTTTTCGTTCGCATCACTCGATCATATTAATAATTAATAGAAATTAATTAATTAATCAATTACCTTTTTTTTTTTAATTTCTTTTTTTTTCTCTTGTCAAAACGAATGCCGATAAAGCAAATAAAAAAAGAAATCAATTAATTAATGAAAACAAAAGAAAAAAGTGTCAGTTGGGGCGAGTTGTGTTGGTTTTTTGGTCTACATATGGTGAATGCAAAAAAAAGGAGAAAATAAATCATGTACATTATGTATGTATATTATATCCATACATATATATTGTAATTACAGAGTAAAATTTGAAAGAAAAAAAAATCATTCATTTATACAAAACATTTTATTATCGTCATCATATTATTATTACCTATATAATATAATCATATTGATTTGAATCTCTTCAAGAAGGTAAACAAAAAAAAGAAACAATACATGCATATACATATATTATATATATTATACATATATTTACTTTACCCTATATATCTATAATATTAAAAAGCAAGAAACACTATTTTATACGGAACACCAATGTCGTTATTATTATTATTATTATTATTATTATTATTATTATTATTATTATTATTATTATTATTATTATTATTATTATCGTTATTATTATTACCATATATATATTTACACCATATATACATACATATATACATTGCAATCTGTCCTAAGCGGGAAAATTGTGTCCGTACAAAATGGGAAAGCAAATGGAAAAAATATCTTTATAAAATCCAAATTTTGAACGAAGAAAAAAAAAAAAATAAGAGAGAGATCATAAAAGAAGAGGAAGAAAAAATCTATATAAATGACAATCGTAGGTACATATAAATATGTACCTACAACCCGTATGTATAATATAATAATTATCGTGGGAACAAAATGATGTGCAATATTAATTTGTAAAATTTTAATTGATTGCGAAAAACTAGAACTATACAATATCGGGCACAGTTTTCTTGCAAAATATTACGTAAGAATAGAAAAGAAAAGAAAAGAAAAGAAAAGAAAAGAGAGAAAAATATGGTTTTGAAAACTTGAAAACTATATAGGTCTAAAATAGTAATTATAGTACCTATAATACACAGTTCATCAATTTCAAGTCCATTATTATTACATTAAAACATCAGCAGCGGCAGAAGCGGCAGCGACATCGTGCAGAGCTTTAGAAAAAAAAATCTCTTTAAACAAAAAAAATTAGGCTAATAACTACATAAGGTTTTACCGAAAAATTACATAGCTTATGAAAGGCTGTGTGACGGCCTTCACAAGTTTAAATAAATTATACCTGAAACAAAAGAAATAAAACAAAAAAAAAGTCAAGCAAAGTAACTAATTTAAAGTGTAAATGGATGTAAAGCTGGGAATAAAAATTAAAAAAAAACACAAAAAAATAAATCAGGGGTGTCATTATCTGTTTTATATATAAAGTACATACATATAGTGATTTTAATTACTAATTCTTGCTCGATTTTATAATTGTGTTTATCAAAAATTTATCACATCTTTTAATTAATTTTTTATTGATTTCAATTAATTATATCCGTATAGTGAAATTAGTTCGACCAACATCTTCTTTTGTTTTTTTGTTCTCTTCTTTTCCATATCATGTAAAAAAAAATGTTCGAAAATCAGAAAAGGAGGAAAGTAAAAGAAAAAGAAAAAAGAAAAAAAAACAACGACTAATGATAAAATTGCCTAATTGTTTCCCGCGCCAAGTATCGATCTACGTGATTAACGCGCTATAATGCAGACGAAAAAATAATGTAAGTGTTAAAAGTTTAGTTAGCACACGCTACTCTCACCCAACTGGCACGACCTTATAGTTATTCATTCGCCTTTGATTGAACGAAATTAGAATTAGGACGCAGGGGCAGGTTTCTCTTTTCTCTCCAAGAAAGAAAGAAAAAAAAAAAGGAAAAAAAAAACCCGACTAAAATTAACAATTATTTAAATATAAGATGAAATATAGGTACTGTAATATTTTGATACTCGATCAAATTGATTAAAAAAAAAAAGGAAAAACAAATGGCAGCGTTGGGGGTCGATGAATCTGCCTCTGAGTCACTCTTAGTTAGCTTCTATACTATAGCCAAATGAAATTAAAAAAATATTTGGACTGGTTTGTGCTCTCAACATTTTTTCGATCAAACTCTGACTGAGAAACGGAAACTGAGCAAATTAATGTTTATTAAATATTGTCATTTTTCTACCGAAATATTAATTGTTATTACACTCCAATTAGTGATTGAGGAATAGCATAAACCAGTCGCAATGAATTTAGTTGACAAGCATAATTATTATTTTTTTCTGTTTTTTTTTCTGGTATGGTATATTGTATATATATATATACCTATATACCTTTATGTTATCGCTTTGCTTCGGTTGTGATTCTTTTTCGGTTATTTAAAAAAAAAAAAGAAAATTTCACATTCATAGTACAAAAATCGAACTGTGCATAATATCTGTAGAGAAAGAATTAAATTTCTATTTCATTTTTGACCACGAAAGAAAAGGAAAAGAAAACCGAAAAAGATTCGATTCATAGAGAAAAAAAAAGAATCACTCTTCGCCTTGGTAGCCGTGTTAAAATTGAAAAACCAAAATAGAAAACGTTACACATCTTAAAAAAAAAAAAAGAAAGAAAGAAAGAATTAAAAAAAAAACGTAGTTTAAAATTGGATTAAAAATTACAGTATATATATGTATACGTAAAATATTATTGTTACTATTATTATTATTATTATTATTATGTAATTATTGTTATATAGTTGCAGACGTATGTATACTATATATACCTTAATACCTATGTACATATATATATATATAATATATTCAACACTCACACATACCATAGATATATATCGAAATTATATTAATTTATATTTGGGTAACTATACTATTCTTTCTTTTTTTTTTTCTTCCAAATTTGTATGCGTGCGATGACATTAGTCCGAATAAGTAGGCACCACCCTATCACAAAGCATTGAATATATTAATTGATTTTGATTACTTATTTTATTTGTTCTTTTTTTTTGGATTTTTTCCCCGTATGTTATTATATCGCTTTTGCATGTTATTAATATATATAATATATATATATATATATATTGATTGATTGATTGAATTATATTTACTATAGATAATAATAATAATAATTAATTATCACATATTATACAGACAACATAAAAAAAGAAAAAAAAAAAAACAAAGATCTTTGAATGCGTATAAATTTCACAACGATATTTCGAATTTTGTATGTACGTTGTGTTTGATTAAATTAGTTGAATTTTGTTACAAAAAAACTAAAAAATTTCTGCTTCGATTTTAGGAACAAATAGCGAAAGAAAGACAAGTTACGGGTCGAGTTCAAATTCAGGTTTGGTACGAGGCGGAACGGAAGGAATTAGTAATATCGGTTTTGGCAGGAGATGAACTTTGTACCAGAGAAGATACCGGTTATGGAACTGCACCGGAAGCATATGCAAAATTGCGACTCGTACCGGCTTGGTAAGCGGAAAATAAAGCGAGAAATGAATTTTCAAAAAACAATAATCCGATCAATTCTATCCTGTTTCAGCGGCGATCAAAGTTCCTTGAAAACTGACGTTGCCGAACCGACTCAAAATCCAATTTGGAACGCTACTCTTAATTTTCCTGGCGTTCCAGGCGACGAACTTATGGATAAAAGTATCGAGGTTACACTCTGGGATTATTGTCCGGATAGGGAAAGCGTTTTCATGGGAGAATGCACGGTGGATCTTCAGAAGGCGTTTCTGGATGACAGGGCAGTTTGGTGAGTGTGGGAAAAAAAATCTTCAACATCGCGTGAACTATCAGTTCGCAAATTTGAAATGAAAAAATTTTTAGGTACCGTCTGGAAGACCCCAGGTGTCTACGTTACGGTAAATCACCCCATTGCTCACCTAGGGGTTCGCTGTCGACGGAAATTGCCCAAAGATTGTTGAGAAGAACTGATTTTCGCGAGAGAAGCATAAGCGACGATACTCCGAGCGACGGTGGCAGTCCAGAGCCATATTTTCTCCATCCGGATCACGCTTGGCAAGCCAATTCTCGAAGAGGTTCCAGTCAATCCGAACAGCTCGAAGTTGAACCTTACGAGTTGAACAAAGATTACAGCAGGTCGTTACCTGGAAGCAGACGAAGCAGTTTCCAAAGTCAGGGAGGAACCGACAGCAAAAGTTAGTCTCAATTTTCGATCTCCTTACGCGATCTCGGTTCACGTTCACAATAACAATCTTTTTTCCGTTTTATTTCCGTTCATTCTTTTTCTCCAAAAATTATCTAGGGGGTAGCACGGGAGAGGCGGACGTTCCGGTTGCAGTTTATAATCGTGATCGTCGACGAAGTTCCTGTGCAAGAGTTATGCGAGATCCGGACGAAATTTTGAGATCCCTAAAAGCGGTTAAGGGAGAACTGGGCCGAACGATGAGTCTTTCTTCCAATGAAAAACGACGAGGCAGTCGTGAGTACAAAAATAACCAAAATTTACATGTATTTCATCATTACATCAGTACCCCTATTGAATTCCCAATTTTCATCCCCGTTGTTATTATTATTATTATTATGTCGAAAGTTTGTTCGTTTGTTTCGTTTATGTATATCATATACTTGAGGATATATACAACATATTATATACCTGACTTATGTAGTTAGATAATATCCTCAAGTAAGTGTGTATCTATTTTATTTATTTCTATAATTTCGATATTGATCGATTTATCGATATATACCCAAATTGTACATACCTTATATACATGTTATGTTGTATATATGTATATGTCGAAAGTGGTAGTATGTTACGTTATACATGCATCGCTTACATCAAATCATATGTATCACGCGCGTGGCGTAATTATCGCGCGGTTCTCCCATATACGCGGTAATATCGTTAGAAAAATTATTTTTTTTCTCTCGCTTTTTTCTTATTCTTCCGTTTTTCGAAAACCATTTTTGATGTTTTTTTTTTCCTCAAATTTTTCTACACATATTTATACATATACCTAGATATGTATATGCGTTACATACACAGCGGGTATAACGTGCGCAGTTGAGGATTTTTTTTTTCCTCCATTTTCGACGAACAACTTTTTTGAAAAAAATTAAAAAATTAAAAAATAAAAAAAAACGCGTCCGCGTGCCGACGATACGGAAAAATTTTATTCCAATTGGGAAAAAAAAATAGAATGAATTATTCAGGTAATATATAAATAATTTTTTTTATTACGTATAACATACGTATTTTATATTAAAAAAAAAAAAACAAAAAAAAGAAACATTAAAGAAATACGTCACTGTGTTGTTGCGCTGTATGTATGTCAATCCCACATGAATGCGCCGTATTTGAATATTATATACATTTATATAATTTGATTGATTTACTTAATTTTCTTTCTATGAAATGAAAGAAAAATGGAAAAAAGATGAAACAAGTTTTGTCTTTGATCAATTTCATGAGTCAATAATGGTTGTTTCTGGCCATTTTTTTTTTTCTTCTCCAATTGCGGTTCATGTATATCGTCCATTTTTTCGTTTACAAAAAAAGGCAAAGAAGAAAAAAAATATATGAATGTCAAAATTTCCTGTCATGTTTTTTACCAAGGATATTATAAAAAAGATAATGGCTCGAAACAGCGTATTCACCTACCTCGGGCCTGATTCACGTCGTCCTACGATCAAATGGATGGCCAGTTTTCTGTGCGTTGAGGGTCTTCGGGGTACGATTGAGCAAAGTTATAAACCTTGATAAGGAGCAAATGTGTCAAATAAAGATAGCGACGATTTGTGAGCGACAAAAATGGTTGTTCCTCGTTCTTTAATTATGGTACGCACCTCGCTACCTTTTTACAGAAATAAAAAAAAAAACGTCGAAGAAAAAGACAGAGAAAAAGTGTTGGAAATCCTTCGCTGCCGCAGTAAAGAGAAGAATAGAAATTCCCTGCGAATGAAAAGAATCTCGTAACGTCTTCTATAAATTTACCACAGATCGTAAAAAAAAAAAAAGATCTTTGAATGACGAGGAAAAAAAAGGAGAAGGAAAACTTTGCTCTTCACGTCCCCGACAAGACTTGAAACTATTTGCTTTCACAAAAATTATTATAAATGTTTATACGTATATTTATTATTTGATATTGACATGCGCCCACCGCATATTATACACGTTGATCCCGCAGCCCATGCTTTCATTATGATATATTAATTAATAGAAGAAAAAAAACATAATTTAAACGAAAAAGAAAAATCTATCGGCTATACCGTGTAAATTATATAACGTATAATACACAAGATGTTCATAAATCGGCGCATGAAATTAATGAAAAAAATCAGAACTTTTTTTACGCGTTTAATTCCCGCTCGCGTATCCGTGTAAATGATAAATAATAATCAATCAATTAATGTGGTCATTGAGTGTCGCCAGTCATTTCATATATATATACCAATTATATATATTTCTATACCTATACGTATGTGCATTGCTTTTTCGAGTGTCTCATCCCGTTGTCTCGTTGTTGAAAATGATGTCACGGTATATGTAATAAATTTCTGATATATGGTGCACCATATGTGTATGTATAAAGTGTACAAACATGCATATAGGTATATATCCATATACCCGACGTCCGTTTGGTTGTATACATATAATTGATATGATGAGAATTTGATGATTGATATGCTGGTCCAATACTAATGTGATATTATATGGTTCATAAATTTTCGGCCTCAAACGACGAAAAAAAAAAAAAACCAAACCATGAAAAATGAAAAAAAAACGACCGCTCGAAACCTGCGTTAAAAAAACGTATATAACGTCGGAACCCGTTGAATTCGCCGGAATCTGCATCGACTTCTTGCGACCCCGCGGTATAAACGGCGATTCGTCAACTATATGCTCGTTCGTCGGAACGACCCTACGTACAATGTCCTCGGATTTGAATTTCGAAAAAACCTCTACCTACGTACCTTCTCTTCATCGACGACGCGGACCGTCCAATCAACCCCCAGAGTGCGTTGTACCAACGGTTACTGTGTGGCAGTGCGAACCTGTATCACCGAGGACAACTAACTCGTCCTCCTCTAGTGCATATGCGCACCCTACTACCACTACTACTACTACTACCATTACTACTACTACTACTACCACTACTACTACTACTACTACTACAACTACAACACCGCGATAATTTACGCAACGCACTATCAACCATCGATAGGGTGCTCCGGTAAGATTTATTCTCTTTCTTTCTCTTTCTCTCTCTCTCTCTCTCTTTCTCTCTGTCTATCACTATTCTCTATCTGTCTCTATATCTTTTTCTATTTCTCTGTCTATCTTTGTCATTTCCAAAAAAAAAAAAAAAAACGATATATACCAACACCCGATGTGCATATATACGTATCGCATACCCGATCATTTGACTAATTTTTTTTTACGATGTCTGCAGAAACATTATGCTCCATTTTTTGTTAAAAAAAAAAAAAAATTCTTTGCTACGAAAATTACGAATGTTAAGAAAATACAATGAACTCATTATTCTTCGGAATATTATTTTAAAGTATATAATATACGTATGTATAAGAAAGAATTTCTGAAGTAAATTATTAAAAAAGAAAATATACGAGGAAAAAGAATAAATTATTATACTTGGGCGGACTGAGAAAAGTTTCATCTTCTTTGTTGAAAGTATTATTCTTTTTTGTTTTATTTTTTTTTTTATTTTATTGGACATTATAATTAAAAATACTTTCAAGTTTATTCAATGTATTATACAGTTTTATTTATTTTTTTTTTTTTTGCCTCATCTATGGCAGGGATATAATAAAAGTTTTACGGTCCAAATTGCGAGGATTCAGGAGGTTGAAAAAATAGCTATAGAACAAAAGGAAAAATTCAAAAGGAAATCAGATTTTTTGTAACCCTTACCCGATGCAACTCCTTTCTATTTTCTGTACCGCTTCTATTCTGACTCACTTCTCACACTGATTCCTCACTTTATTTAAATTTTTCTGAAATTCGTATAAATAATTGTTTTTTTTTTTTTACCTTTACTCACAAAAATCCCTAACATTCTATACCGACTCGCTATAAAATATATTCTTTCGTAGATATAGATTATAATTTGTATTCGAAAATTTTGAAAGAAAAAAAAAAAAAAAACCTGTAATTAATCAATTTCTACCGCAACCAGACTTACTGATCTATTGTAATTATACTGATTTATTTTTCTGTTATATATAATGTATAGTTTTCAACACACATGTGTAGATAGGTACTCCGAATTATGCTCGTTTTCGTTCTGATATTCCTGTGCCGCTTCTGTTTGTCAGTCCATGTTATATAAAATGTGACCCTATAAACAATTCACCCATATATACGTACGTACATACACCCCTCCCGTCCCCCGCCCCTCTATAAAATTTTACTCACTCGGCAATATAAGTTTCTATAGCTGACGCTTGGTTTTATATAAATATATAAAAGCACACACCCCTGCAGGCGATATTCAAAACTCTCCCTATAACAATTTCACCCCCATATTACTTTGAACGTACTTTGTTTTATTTCACCGGTACTCGCCTCAATAATTTTTACTGTTTTCGGTTTTTTTTTTTTTTTTGGTTTGTTTGTTTTCTCCAACGGTAAAAAAAATTTTTTACACGTAACTAAATCATGATTGCGTTCAGAAAACAAGAAAAAAAAAAAATAATGGAAAAAACATAAGACTTGTATGACAATTTAATTTTATTACTATATTATACATATATCAAAAAAAGAAAAAACGTTCTTCTTTTCTTTGTCTTCAATATTTCCAATACTATATTAATAATAATGATAATAATAACAATAACAATATTAATATAAATATCATCCCCTTCCCTCTGTACAATTAACCTTATTCTATATATACGTATATCATACCCTTGTAAAAGTAAAAGTTTTTCTTTTAAAAGTCGTGTATTTAATTTAGTTATTGGACATTTGTTTTTAACTGTTTCATTTATAGTTTAGAATACAAGATAGAAAGTATCGTATTATACGGTAGATAAAACTGTAGCCGTAGCTGTGGTATACTCTTGTACCGAAAACTTTTGAAATAAGTTTGGGCTTAAAGGCTTTTTGAGCTTGTAAAGTACGTCATACAAGTCCTAATTTCCTCTTATACTTATATACATATATGGTCGCTTTGTCGTCGTCTTCTTCCTCTTCTTCTTCAAATAACTCGGAAGTAAGTTTACGAAATTTTTCTCTACGGTCAAAACTCGACTCAAAATTCCCATGGACGTTTCTCAGGGCGGGGTGAGCGCAAGGACAGTGTCTTGGATATTCCGGAGAAACTGTTCGATCGAAACAGCGAATCTGACGACGACGACAAGTGGAGGTAAGTCGTAAGTGCACTAAAAATCACCTCCTTTTCGCTATACCTTGCGCTCGAGCTCTGCGAACGAAAATATAACGTCGATTGATTTTGCTCGTGTAATTTAGACCTCCCCCCTCTGCCCCAAACGAAAAAAGAAAAAATTGGTTGAAAAAAAAAAAGAAAATACATTCCAATTGACTGCCTGCGTAAAAACCGAATGCCTATAATATTGTATAGAGTATGATAGATAATTGTGAATCATTTACAACGTATAGAAAATCCTTGTAAAATTAGATATCACGTATATAAATACCTATTCATCTATGTAATGGTAAAAAATTTGGAAAGCTTGCTAACTTTACATACACGGATTATATTAGTCACACTCGTAAAACAGAGAGAGAGAAATATGAAAAGAAAAAAAAAAGAACGAGTCATTTTTTGTCGACGATTTTTGTGGCGGATTTCGTGAGAAAAAAAAAAGGTAAGAAATTACACAAAAAAAAAAAAAATACTCATCGAGTCCACCGGATCACCGTTCATACCTTTGATGATATGTAGATGGGAAAAAAAAATGTCGTACCTAAATTTTCTTATGATTTTTTTGTTATTTTATTTTTTTGTCTTTTCTGTTCAGTCAATCGGCAAAAGACGACGAAGGGTTCGACGTAAAATTAGGACCAGGTCAAGTAGCACCCCGAGGATTCAAATTAACCGGCGGTGAGTCAGAATATATAACCCGCAGTCGTTTGTTATAAAAATCAGAAGAAAAAAAATCAAAATCTGAACGATTGTATTTCATAATTATTTTTTCTACATGTTTAATTAATTGCCTTATATAGGTGTGCCAAACGGAGAGGTAAAATTAGGTCTGTTCATGGGAAAAGAAACGTTGGAGGTCGAGGTTATTTGCGCACGTGGTATCTGCCCTGGAGAAAGAATCGAGCCTGGTGAGTGTGTTGATCAAATTTTTATTCTTGCAGCTTAACATTTTTTTGTTTGTTTTTATAAAAATTCGTTTCCCGTTTTTTTTTTTTTTTTTACTCTTCATTTTCAGACACTTACGTGAAAACTTATTTGCGAGACGGTGAGCGTTGGTTGCAGAAAAGAAAAACACGTGTAGTTCGTCATTCGCGAGAGCCTCAGTATCGTCAGACATTAAAATACGGTAGTTGCGATGCCAAGGATAAAAATCTCCTCGTTATGCTGTGGGAAAGAAATATGGGATTCGAGAGTAATCAGGGACTGGGAGGTGCTGAGGTTAATTTGGGCCTCTTAACGTTGACCCGTCTAACGGTTGGTTGGTATCCTCTTTTTCCGATCCACACTTTAGGGACCCAAAATGCAGATTCCCCATGATGGTTGAGAGAAAAGTGGGCCCTCGAAGCTGGAGAACTTGATTTACGATTGAGTTTACTTCTGAAGGACGAAGGCGAGTCAGTTATCAAAATTATATCCTGATTACATCGCTGTAATAACATCATTTTATCAGCCATTTTTTTCATTGAATTAAATTTTTTTTTTTCGGCTCGCTAGTTTTTTTATTTTTTTTTTTCTTATACAGCGATTAGTTCCATCGCTTGAAATAATTACACAGCGATTCAATTAATTCATCAATTAAATAATTGATTATGAATACGTGGATTTATACGAGGTCGTTTCAAAGATAATTCTAATATTTTCCTTCCTATAGTAGTGTATATTATGTAAAAGTCGCACCGAAATCGGATCACCTTTTTTTCTCTTAATTTTTTTCTCCTTATTTCAAATACCAAAAATTAATCACAAAAGCAAATTCGAAAGAAAAAAAAAGATATCTATATACATATATGTACGCACACATATTAATATTATATAACTAGAATCGCGAATTAAAATTATATTCTACATTATATAATATATCAACTCGTCAACATCGACAATCAATGAAGATAATTTTTAGATTAAAAAAAAGCAAAGAAAGAAAAAAAGAAACGATAAAATAGAATATCCTATTGTATTAGCTATTATATGTAATTGACAATCAATATATATGTATACATACCTATATATAATTTAACGACGATCATGCGTAGAGACAGAAAAAAAAATCTAAGAAAAAAGAAAAAATTATAATAATAACTAAATTGTAAACTAATTAATCGTTAGTGAAGTATCTAATTTTTTATAACAATATATATAAAAAAAAACATATGAAAATGAGAAAGAAAGGAAAAATAATAATAGAAAATTACTATAAATTTCAATCGTCTCTAACAGTTTTCCCTGCAAAGTCTGATACGCGTTTATATAGTATATAGTATGTATGATACGTTACATAATCTTTGAAACGACTTTGGAGTAGATATAATTTCGCGAATATTTTTTTTCTTAGCATTTTTTCGTACCATATGATACATACTATTTTCTTATTTATTTGATTTTATTTTATTGAAAAAAAAATTTTTTTCATAAAATTTTTAATCAGTAATTGTAGTAGAGGAAAATATATACGTACGATTTATATTATATGACCCTTTTAAAGCAATACATGCAACGTTAAAAAATCAGCCAGCAATAAAATGTACCTGCATTTCTTATTATTATTATTTTTAGGCAGTTTAATTTTTGGCATTTCACGCTGAACTTATTATAAACTATATATAGATATATATATATAATTATTACGTCTCTTATCAGAAAATAGATCTATATATATACACACTGCACATACACCTATATTTAATTACGCAAAGACCTTCATTAGCGTAGATTTAGATCTGCTGAAGTTTAAAGGATCATTCGTTAGAACAATAATTAATCGAATCAAAAAGGGCCCACTTTTCTCAAGATTAATAAAATAAAAAATTTTCATAAAAAAAGAAAAAAAAACGATCGTAACATTCACGCATTTTGTAGAAACAACTCAATCGTTGCGATTGAAAACGCGAGATTTTCAGCTTGTGCCAACTTCGTAAAACAGCTCGAGGTAAATAAACACTGTACGACATTGACGAATTTTTTGAAAAATTTTAAACTAGGTACAGTCTGATTGAAATTATACACCAACATCCATATTCCATCGTCGCAGCTGTATAGATACACGTCAAATTTTTTCGCATAAAAAAAAAAAAAAAACCTCCTAAAATATCTATGATACCTGCGATTAAATCGGAGAGAAATATTAAAAAAAATTGATTTAATAAATGAGAATAAAAATTAACAAATTGATTAATTCATTACGACGAAGAGGAAAAGATAAATAAGATGCAGGCAATCGAGGCACACCGTACAAAAAAAAAAGAAAAACCGGAAGTAAATTTTGAAGCTAAAATTTAGTATAACATGAGAAATACAAAAGTATTGTATCTGCGCTTATCCCGCCTGGTAAATTATAAATTATGATTATTGAGAGATAATTAACAATTAAATTAAAAGAAAAAGAAAAGAATATATAAAAATTTAAATGACTAATAAATTGTCAATAAATCTTATGATAATATTACGTTATTGTCGTCGATGTACAGTAGTTTTAGTACGTATATAGATACAAATATACATATATATATATTTGAAAAAGGAAATATATATGTGTATAGTTAGTAAAAATTAATAAAGTAATTAAACGATGTCCAAGGATAATCAAAATGTAGGATAATCAACTATGGTCGTCTTATATCATACATATTACATTAATCACAGGTATATAATATATGATGGCACCGCAGCGTGTCATACATATATACCTATATACTTCGTAAAGTACATACGTCTAAAGATAAATTATTAAGAATAATTAAAAAAAAAGAAATTAACATAGATAAATAAATAATGGTAATATCTAATTAATTAATTAATTAATGTGAAAATTGTCACTCACTGTTTACACGTTTAGAAATTAGGCAGATTATTATATACAATATATTTATATATATTATATATACATATATAATGAAAGGGAGAGAATTTGTTTTTTTTTCTCAAGGTAGGGTTCGATAACACCAGTAACGAGTAGGTAAATTAACGAATGAACGTTGAAACTGTTCATGGAAAAGGAAAAATAGAAAATTAACATGTATATGTATATGTTATATACATACTTATAAGTACATATATATATATATGTATAAACGTTACGTACAAATTTGCGAGATTTAAAAGGTACTCGAGTTTTTTTTTTTTTGTTTTTTGTTTTTTAAATTCCATAGATCGAGATAAATAAATCAAAAAAATATATATATATATATATAGATATATAGATAAGTTAATAAAAACTATCGGCCTAGGAAAACAAACAATCAAGCACATCGCACTCTTTTAGGGACAATCCTCGAATATACATAATTATGTATCTATTATCTATACTTATATCTATGAAGAAAGAAAAGAGAGAAAAATTGAAAATGAACAAAAAAAAATTAAAGAAGAAAAGTATCTTTACGCGCTAATTATATACTATACATACATGCTATATACATACGCCTATGTATATGGTTCACTTATATGTAGCATAGATTGTCTTTTCTACTAGAAAAATACTCCGTACGTACTAACTTTACTATACTTATACTGATATTATACTATATATTGCCTAATTACGATAACTGATCAATGAAATACGGTCTACTACGCTAATTGTAAGCTTTGATTATAAGATAGATGCGTTGAGATACGTCTGAAGTATCGTCTATTACTGAAAAAAAAAAAAAAATCATTTTCTTAGCATTTTTTTTTTCTTCTAATTATAATTTTAATACCGATATACTATATAAAATAATTTATCATTAAAGCAATTTTTGAAATTAGTTTTCGGTTAATAATACTGACAATGAATATAAAATCTATTACCTACGTTATGAATTAATTAACTATTAGAAAAAAAAAAAAATATTCAACTACGTTGAGAGAGCTGAAACTAAAGTTTATAACAATTCAGACACACAATTTGTACGCGAATAACAATTTCTAATTAAAACAAAGTTTTACGCTTTACAAATTATACTATACATATATCTAAAAAAAAAACTAAAAAAAACATAAATCTTTCATGAACAGAAAAAAAGAAAGATGAAAATCTAAGAGACAAAAACAAAAAGAAAAGTTAAAAAACTACATATTATTATAATAATCATAATTGTCATCACAAAAAGAAGAAACAGCAGAAGAAGAAGAAGAAGAAGAAGAAGAAGAAAGAAAAAAAACTCTTCGTTCATTTTATAGAAATATTTTCTATCGTACCACCTATATTAATACTTTACACATACTGTATATTATTCCAATAGAACTTGTGCTGAAGAAAAAAAAAAATAATAATAATATCTATACATAAATCTATATAAATATACTTTGACAATCGATTCCACTATAAAATTATTATTGGCGCTACGCGCCACCTACGCGTCTATAATACATATATATATTATACCTACGACTATCACTTATCTATAATAGCAAAAATAAGTATGGTACTTATTAATTGTAAGTTAAGTTAGTTGTAATTATTATACGATAGAAATTACAAAGAAATTATGTATACTTAACGTTAATAACTATGCGATAGAAACACACATACTAATTACCGCGATGTGTATAGAAATAAAAGTTAATTAGACAAAAAAAAAAAAAAATTGCAAAAAGGGATATGAAAAATATGATACCAAATTGTATTTATGATTACGTGGACTATGATTGGACAAGGTGAATCAAGGTGTCTTAATAAAAGTAAAAAAGTATAAATTATATCAAACTATAAAAAGCAAAAACGGAAAAAAGAAAATACATATGGTCATTAATAAAAATTATCTACATCACGCATAAGTTGCAGATTGTCCATGATATCTCGTGTTGTAAGATCTCTCTTGAGATCTAAGGGGGGAAAGACAAAGAGAAGAAACCAATTATTCATCTGGTTCTTTCATATACAATGATGATGAAATTTGTAATTATCTAAAAGTGCAATTTTGTCCAAATATAATCAACGGTACGTGGTATATATACATAGTTATATACACGTATACATTATATATATTATGTATATACCTATGTATATTACAATAATATTTAAAAATTATTAATATCCAAGCAACAGCCTCTTCCCTATACATATCTGTGTTGTACGCATTCTAGGTGTCTGACAATCTCGGTAAATTAAATATTATTATAATAATAAAATTTAAAAAAACAAAAAAAAAATCATTGTAATAAAAATTTGTCAAAATATGATGTGACGTATAGTCGAGATTATTATGTAGCGATGGAATGTTGAATAATTTAGAATATGGTTATACATTACGTAACCCGCAGTAACTTTTATTATTATTATTAATATTATTATTATCATTATTTCAATTCCTCAAGTTTGTTTAACTATAACCGTTATATATTTTTAATATCAAAAAAATTGACAATCAATTAGTCACTGCGTCGAGTTTCAAACAAAGGCGAAATAATCAATTCCTTGTTTCTTTTCGTTAATTACCGAATTCGATTTGAAATCTGTATAAATTTATTATGTTGATTATAAATCGTGTATAATAATTTTTTTTTCATTTTTCATATATAGCTTTTATGAAAGACGTAAAAAGATTCATGTGATGTCCTAATACGTGTTTAGTGTTATAATTGTCGAATATGTCGTATGAGTCGTTATATATAATATATTTAAATATTATACCTAAGAAGAAACAAGAAGAATACAAAAGTATATATACTTTTATTAATGTATTAAAAAAATTGTTTGATACTATACCTTATTTATACTGCTTCTGTTCACGTTGTATTTAATTATTTATTCATTTATTTATTATTATTATTATTAATATTATTATTGTTATTATTACTTTAGACAAAGTAACCCTGTCACTTTCGAACACCATATGTTATTTGTGATATAATAATAACAATAATAAGTAAATATTTTATATTGCAATTATATCAACGAGGCATGGAAAAAAAAAGGTTCCATAAATTGCAATAATAATAATGTTAATAATATTTTCTTGTTTAAATATATGTAACTTATATAAAGAACGAAAAGTATGATTGAACCGTGACTTGACTATATATAAAAAAAGGAGACTATGTATATTAAAAAATAAATAAATAAATAAACGATTCCTCGTCGCATAGTATATAGCCTGAGCTCAAAGCGTACCAAAGAGCGGCCTAATTATTTAAATAAAATAAAAAATAAAGTGAAAGAAAAAGATTTAATAGAGCGCCTATATGATCATAGGGTATAACATTAAATGAAAACTGATGGGCAAAATGCCTAGACAATTAAGCTGCCATTATGTATCGCGTTAACTATTTTTATTATGTATAGTCGAGTCACCGTTTGAAATTTATTGTGAAATAAAAAAATGGATATATAAATAAATGGATAAATAGATATATCAGAGCGATGAAGAAACGAATTCGTCAAATTATATACGACTGTTCTGTCGAGGTATAATTTCTTTCTGTTAGATGAGAAGAAACAAAAGAAAAAAAAGTAAAATAAAATAAATAAAAAATAAAAATAGTTTTCCAACATTCTATGATCTATAATAACTATATACTATATGACTATACATCTATATTGATATTTTGAATAGAAAATATTTTCTAACTATATTAAAACAAAAGAGAATAATGAATAAATAAAAAAAGAAAGAAAAGAAAGAGAGAATAATGTAAAAAATGTTCCTTTCTATTTTTCTTTTATCACGCGGCATGAAATTATCGCATCTTTGCAGGCTTCCATCTCTAAATACATAAATGCACTAATATTATATATCTTTACCTATTTAGTTTGAGTCAATAAAATAAATGAGGATTTCATGAGGATTCTATGTATTGAGGGTGAATATTGTTCAAAAATTATATAAACTCGGAATACAGGTAAGAATATATTGGAATAATATAATACAATTCGGGGAAAAAGAAAGAATTACAACAAAAATAAAAATTAATAAATAAATTGAAAAGAAATTTTTTTCGCAGAGTGCATTTGTAAGAAACAACAACAGGATATATAATTAGAATGACTGAAATATTTTAGTATGTACCTACCACATAGTATATTAAATACCTATACATATACTTGTACGGTGAATATCTTCATCGAATGAAATATGTGCGAATATTTTGTGTGAACCTGATAAATTCGGGAAAAATGTAACTGAATATGTAAAAATACAAAAAATAATGAAAAAAAAAAACCAATGATTTGAATCAGGATTTTGATTCAAGATTTTCTTCAAATTTGGGGTAGCTATTTGAATTTTTCACTTCTCCAGCCCCTGCCGCCATCTACCCTCGCGTTTGAACTTCACAGTACTACAAATTCAAATAGATTTAAAAACAAAAGAAGTTTGTTAGTATGCACATTGAGCTCAGTCGAATTAAACGTGCGTGTCGCTCAGTGCATCGATTCAGTGCACATTTTTTGAATCAACTTTTGTGTCAACTATAATATTCCATTTCATTTCAATTCATTGTTAAAGTCTACGTGGTGCGGTGTGAATAATGAACGAACAACAATCAAATCTGTGTCGTTGTATGCCTGTACAAATTGTTGGTCGATATTTAATTCCAGCATTATTTCAACATCTGACAACGGTTTTGCTCGGTCTGAAATGATTCGGTAGACTGATATAAGAAATCGGTCATTAATTACTGCAGGAATTAGGGAATTAGTAAGTAATAACAAAAGCCATAATAAAGCCATGTAGCTCGCATCTGATTCGAGCGCCATCCACCACGAGCAGCGCCATTTTGCGGCAAGCCGCTCAGGTGCTACGGCGCATACGGCGCTAAGCAGTATTTGATCGTAGGATTTTGAACCGTTCGCTACGTTCCTCTTATCTCGCGTTTAATTTATCAAAATCCTGTTGCGTGGAGTTCTGAAATGTGCAATAGTGATCCGGTAATCAATAAGCAAATAATTATGGATAACCCGGATGCAATGGGTGCTATAAATAGTCAAATTAAAAAGTGGTGTTACCGTGGATCAAAGTTTAGGTTTGACCTGTTGCGACTGGACGAGCCATCTTGGAATTTTATTTGAATGGATTACGCACATAACTTGGGTCTGCAGGGCGAGGTATTTGTACCAGATTTTCGAGTTTCCTGAAAAATGGTAAGTCGTAATCTTATTTTCTTTCATTCTTTTACGACGCATTACTTCTACGACTGAGTAATGTTCGGCTCCCGGTCTATGCCTTGACTCGCTGTACGAATAATTGTTAGAATTTTTTTCTCGAATAATCTTTCGCGCGGTTTGGTAAGCCTGCGCACACTTATGAACGTATGTTTCATCGGCAGTATATTATTTTCTTTGTATAAACATAGGCGATAGGCAATGAAGTATAGGTGAATCATTTTTCCAGAAGGGAAAAATTGAATTTCTCTCAGTTTTCTTGTCGGCTCACAATGTACCCTCACAGTCGCTGCGTCACTTTCGTTCTTCAATTGTTTTTTCTCATTGACTTATTTTTTTTATAATTATTCTATGCGCCTCCGATTCATCGTCAACTTTAGCGATACAGATCTGATTAATTAATCAGCGAAATTTTTTTATAATTAAAACGAGTTTTCTATGATGCAATATTTTCTGTTCACGAGGGGGGATGGGGGAAGGTATAGTATGGATATTGTGAAAAATACTCAAAACTTATATTTTAAGTCATCTTAGCGAAATATTCTTGATACAGAGACGTTCTCGTTTTGTCGTAGGCATTTTAACGTCGCGCAATATTTTATTTTTTATAATGTAGTATTGTAATTTGTTTATCTTTTTTTTTTTTTGTTTCCATTCTATTTTACATTTTTGTAATAACTACCTATATCAGCCTTATGCGTTCCAAAAATATGCAGAATTTATGTTGCGTTACATCTGGCTAGACTCTGGCTCTTCTCTCTATCACTCTTTCTATAGCATTACTTACAAAATTTTCTGGCAAGAATCTTTTCAGATAACAAAAACTTTAGTTACCGATTCTTTTGTTATTTTGACAATATTATCTGGCGTTAACTCTGATGACTTATTTTATCCAGTGATATTATAACTATCAAACAGCTTCCGCCTTCTGTTCATTTTATTGATAATAGGTAGTTTAATTAGGCATCGCTAAATAATTTAATCAGAAATTAGTGGTAAGATAAAGAGATATTTGCAAACAATGTTGTTCGTTTAATAAAAAGAACGAATTTGGCTCATACACATCGCTAGGAACACTCGATACATTCTCAACTGGGCAGCAACGTGGCAGGGTGGCCAAAATATAACTTATAAAAAATTAGCACACATGCTTCGGACATGGTTAGAAAATTAAAAAATATCATCGATATGATATAACAAATTGTCCAAAGATCAAATCAAGCCATCACAAATTTATGTTGTAAATTAATCACTGAAAAATACATAAAAGACAGTAAATATTACATAAAATGAAGACATGGAAAGTAATAAATAACACGGTGCAACGATAAAAGTATTCTAAAAAATTAATTTCTGAATTCTGAAAATTTGTAAATCACTATTACATCGGATGTAAATGAAGTAAGTTTGGAAAGTAATATCTTCTTTTCTTTGTGTGCATTCTGGATGTAAATGCAACATATCAGTTTGATGGAAATACAATAGAAGCTTGGCTGCTAACAGTCATCTTTATGTTTCCGGCCACCCTACTTTACATTAGTTACTAATTTATGTACAAAAGTTTTCAGATATCATCGTTTATATAATTTAAATTCACTGTACACGCTCGATTGTTACTACACTACATAGATAATAAATTTATATACAATGTTTTGGCGATTCAAAATACTTAAAAATTTACCTTGACAAAATATATTCTGCGACCCTATAGGACGTGTGATTAAAATAATAATTAGGCACATGGCAAACTGCCACTGTAATGAAATTAAAAATGTGTTTCAATCCAAGTATACGATAAGACTACCGGTAGATCACTTCTCATTACTCCATTTCAATTTTTCTTTGTAATTCTTTTTTTTTCTACACTCATCTCTTTTCGCTTATCATAAGCTAATAATACAATAATATGGAATGAAAAGATCTAAAAACACATTTGAAATATTAACCGAGTTCACAACCTCCAGAAACCTTTGCAAGGATAATTTAAACATATTTAATTGATTTAACAACCTTGTTGTACTTGGGGCAGAAGATTCGTCAATGAAACCATTGTCAAGTTAATAAGACCATACCCATTAGCTACCTAATTGGACGTGTGATTAAAAAATATTTTGCAATATAGGAAGCCTAAAATTTGAGATATCATCATTCCGTGAATGTAACAAAATATCCGATCGATCACGAAGCTACATGCTTCTGAATCACATTGGTTTAGAGTTTTAAACTTTACTCTGATTCTCGTTCATCTGTACGACTTATGTAATATATTTCCATTTTGTTAGTAGAATATATTCATATACACGAGAGTAATCAACGAAACCGTAGTTGGATTGAAGTTACCACGTGGCGTCGTATTATCGGGTAATGATTTTTTAATTGTTCGTTTTAACGAGGCCATTTTTCTGCACACAATTCAACACTACTCGAATACGGGGATATATATATTATGCTACTCAATTAAAATCAGGGTGAACAGGGACGAAATTCAATTTCTTCGAAGTCTGACATTATTCGGAAAGAATTTAACTTTGGAACGCACAATGCTAGCCTCGAATCTGTCAACTAGCCTGTCTTACCACTGATTATCCTCTTTCTTCTGCGTCCTTATTTTGTCTTCCTTTTTATGATACAAGTGCTGGTAATCGTCTTGGTAATTAGCGTATTGCGTATTCGTAGAAGACTTGCTAGGTTTTTGAATGACACTGACGGGTGAATGACATGGAGAGTATTTCATTTCTTGAAGCTCTTCTAGTTCTTTTAACGCACGCATAACCTTTTGCACGTCATTTTCCTGCTCACTTGGCGTTATCATATTTCCTGCCGGTTCCTCCAAGACGTTTGGCTCAATTTGACTCAAGAAATTAGTTGCGGCCACAGTTTCGTCCTGATCCTCCTTTGATATAGACGATTGAATCGCCGGTAAGGTTGTCTCTACTTTAACAGGGTCCGCCGCGTGATCATGTACTTTGTGCTCCTTTCTTCGCTTTTTACTATCATGGTGCGACTTATGCCTGCTGCTTTCAGCACCGCGTTTTTCCTTCCTTTCTTTTCTATCAGTCTTATGCGCGTCGGTAGTAGAGACTTGTTCCGCCGCTACCTTCTCCTCCTGTCTAACGTCCAAAGTTTCTTGCAATATCCTATGTTTTAATGAAACTGCTTTTGGAATTGATGAAATTACTGAAGTTTCCTGATTCAACGATGGCATATAAATCCCTAGCGTTTGGTTGCTAGAAGTATTTCCAGATTGCGAAACGGTAACTCCGTCTTGGCCACTGTCGGCACAAGCGGTTATGGAAATTGTGTCTTCCTTTTTTGCTTCTTTCGATTCTCCAAGCTTTCCAGATTTGTGGTAGTCATTTACAGGCGTTATAGAGAGCGAGCTACTCGTAAGATCCATTGGATTAAATTTGTCGGCTTTTGATTTATTGGGCATAAGGTTGGCGGTAGGAACAACGGATATTTTAGATACTCCTGAATTCGTAATTGTACCAGACGTCGAGTTATACTGACTCGATGCCAGAATCTCCTGATTTTTAGGTTCTTTTGATTTTGACACAGATTTTTTATCCGCTTGTAAGCCTTGAACCGCATTGACCTCGTTCGGTTTATTACTTGTCAAATAATTCATCACTGAATTTTCCTTAATTAAACTTGTCTCAGTTTTAACTCTCTCTTGATTAACCGACTCATTATTTACGACATTAGAATCCATTTTCACATTCGTACTCTGAACACTCGATCCTATCACTACCGCACTGATTCCTGGTATCGCTGATCCATCTTTTAGCTTTTTCAATTTCCTCTTCCCTCTAAAATCAGAAATATCATCATGCGTGCAAATATCTTAACTGTAGGAAGCTAGGAGAAGAGGCAGCAAATAAAAAAGAAGCTAACCCAATTGAAGAAGTTTAATAAATATTGAGAACACAAAAATTCGGCACTCTAGCAACACAGCTGCTGTGATATTATATACATATTTACAGTAATTGAATACGAAAAAAAAAAATAATAAATAAAAAATAATAATTTACGACGAGAATTTGGCACTTCCAATTCCACAAAACAAATATCCATTATTGATAACTAAAATTATGTAAATCCATTAGTTGGGAAAATCCAGGAAGGGGTTACAGTAACACTAAGCCTTTTTTATCACCGGTCCTAGAACACAGAATGACGGAAAAGTTGTAGGGTGCTAATCGACAGTAAAGCGTGCGAGTCGAAAGCAATTAGATGAGACAGTAATGAGCAGAAGAATATCAGACGTGCAAAGTGGTTGGGAAGGGCAATAGAATATTATTTGTAATTTCTAGGTAGATATTTTTTAGAGTGATTAAGATAGTTAAATATACTCACTGCAGTTGAGGATTGGAGTACTTGAGCAACGTTTGTAGTCTAATCCATCCCGGTGGCCAAAGGGGTCGTACTTTAGCGTCCATAAACGAAGATACAAAAGCTTCAACGGTTTCTTTTCTTGGTTTTAATATTTCGAAGTATTCCCGCCGTGCAGATGCGATTTCAGCCACTAGTTTTCTGAGTAAAAATAATTGTCAATAAAAATATCATAGGCTAGACGATGCGATTGCCATCTTCGCATTGCGGAGTGATTATAGAAATCAATCGAAACTCACTTTGTTTCGTCGGTCCATGGAAACCGCCGCTGAGGAATCTTCGATTTTTCAGACGACTTGTTACCGCTGTCATCTGCGTCGCTGCTATCGGGATCAGTTGGAGAACCCTCGATACCCCTGAAACAGTAAATTTTCGATATTAATAACCCAGTTATTCACTAGGCCCGAATACACTGAGATGATAAAACGAGATGTTCAAACTCAAAAATATTCCTTCACATTTCGATAAAATGATAACATGAAGTTACACATAAAATTGATGACGAACAAACAGTAGATACTGATGATAAAAGCCCCGAACCTTTTTTCCTTTTTTTTTTGCCATCTCAATATACACATGTAGAATAAATTTATTGTCTAAAACCCGTTCAAGAAAAAAATTCTCAGAGAAACTTGAAAGTTTTTATCGATCAGAATTTCTTATGCCCCAGAATTTGCGTTTACGAGAATAATTTTTATCAGCCATTCAGCGCTATCCTATTATCTAAATATTCTAAAGGGATTTAGACAGCAGCTTGCAAGCGTGAATAGAGCAGGAGGAATAGAATGAGGCAAGAAAATATGTGGTTGCTTATAGGGGCACCTTACCAACAGTACCGATAAATCTCCCAGTACAACTGTGGGCTATGAAATTTAAAAACAAAAAAAAAAGGTATTATAGGTCACAGTACATGTCTTTCGATTAGGTATACTAGAAGGTTGGGGGCATAATTAATTTATTTGCGAAAACGTTAGACAGTTTAGAATACTTACTTGTCGTCAGCAACTCTGTGGCAGTCTCTTGTATACTTGACCATAACAGATGGCATGATTTTGTCTATCGCCGCTTTTAACCTGTAAGCAAAAAAATTATGGCAAGTTGAAAACGTTGTAAAATTTCATGACGTTAAACCTATGGTTCTAAAAAAGATACACTCACCTCTCAAGCGGGGCCTTAACTTTATCTTCAACGTCTTGAAGGAAGAGCTTTTTTGCTCTATTAAGGAGAGTTGGCTTACTGCACGGTAAATAATGTGCCAGATGGTCGTAGGTTTGAAGTCTTACACTAGCTGGATATTTTATTCGGAGTGCTTTCTCCAAGCTGGAAAATAAATTTGAAAAACAGGGTAAGTTAGAATCAATGACGGATTTGACAATGAAAATGATGGTTTTATTTTCCTTTTCGTCTTACCTGAGAAGATAAGAATTAACTGGACCGTTGAAAAATTTTGTTTTCCCCTCCTTGGTAGTTTCGGCATGAGCTTTTAGCTTGGTAATAATTTCTCTCATATCTTCCCTCAGTGCATCGGGTAACGGAGATTCTTCTTTATCCATTGCATCGTCGCAGTCGGAATTCGAACAAACTATACTACGAGATTTTCCAGAATCCATAGTATCTGAACTAGATTGATCCTCGACTCGCGCCGCGTTCACCACGCTCTCTATAGTGTCGTCGTAAAAAGCAATCTTTTTCGTTTCGGATTTAGATTTTACCTCCATCCCATTACTCGAAGCTTTTTTCTCGAATCTTTTGATATCAAATTTTTTTTCCAGGTTAGGTTTAGGCTTGGTAGGTTCACCTTTCTCGGCTTTCTTCCTGTCCTCTAGATCTTCTGAAAAGCAGAGGTATATTAGAAAACGAAGCCTAACGATGAGTCAAAAAAAAACTTCTAATGCTACCTAGACCAAATTTTGACGCCGTAACAGGATTCGAATTTAGATATACCTGCAGGTAAATCAGCCTCTCGTACCTCCCGTTTTACTTTAAGTAAGTCCCGAACGATCGTATTTTTTTGCCTATTTAAGATGGAAAGCTCTTGTTTCTTCTTTTTCTTCAGGGCTCCATCGTTGCTAGAATTTTTTTCACCGTTGTCATCCATTTTAGGTTTCTGAAATAAATGTTAATTTGAGAGAAGAACGATTTTCGTTTCATCAGCGGTACCTCTGGCGTCAGTATCTTACTTTGAGTGGATATTCCGTCACATTTTCCTCCATATCTTCTTCCTCTGATGTACTAAGGGCTCTCTTTTTTGATTGCTTGGGGCTGCCCTCCTCTTCGAGTTCCTCCTCACTACTTTCACTACTCTCATCTTCATTGTTATTGTTATTATTGTGATTGCCAATCAGAGCATTCCCCTCAGAAGTTTTGAACTCCAAGGCCCCGGAATTTATGTAAAATCCTCCCCGCACCGTCGTCATCTCTTCGGGTACAATTTCGTCGTACTAAATAGAGAGAAACAAAAAAAAGAAAATTTATCGGTAAATTATCACATGAAATATAAACATTAAAAACCAATAAAAATAAACTCACGGCATCCGTATTATCGATGAATGAGTCTGTCTCGTCATACCCAGCTCCGAGATCAACGTAATCGTCGTATTTATTGTGTTTTTTTCTTCCGGCTGTAGCAGTCCCCTGGAAATAATCAGTGATTAAGATTAATAAAATTCGTATCAATCAATTTAGATAATAATTTCGAGAATTTAGTTTAATTAAAAATCTTACGTATTTAGCTTCGAATCTTTTAGCCATCTCCCGAAATTTGTCATCATCATCATCATCGTCGTGTGGGTCCAGCCCATTGACAGCATTATTTTCATCTCCTTTTTTATTTTCCTTTTTTCGTTTTTTCTGAAAAATAAATAATCATAACCCAACATTGCAGAGTTACGTCGTGTACACAAAGGAAACGCGCATCTTTTTATTAATCGGTTGCTTTAAAGGGTGTGCAAAATGTTGAAACCTATCAGGATCGTATCAAACAAGGTGTACGGCATGAACATAGTAGCGTAAAGTCACAATAGTCTGTCTCTCTCTTACACACGAATGCCTTATTCTCCCCTCTCTCTACTACATTCTGTTCTCCTGATACCCAACGGATCCGAACGCTGACCAATTCTCTGAATAAAATAATATCGGGGGGATGAAATATCGAATGGGATGAGGTCAGAATAAGTTCACAATCTGACGCATCGGGACAAATGAAAAAATAAATAATTATTAATAATCGAGCAAAAATTTTAGTCAAACGTGCTTCAGATATATCCGCACACATGGAATGTGCGTCCGTATACCAAGGCGATGAGAAAAAATAAGATAATAATAATAAAACTAGAGTGCCATGACGTTGAAATTGGCGAAGAAAGGAATCAAAAAACTGTTATCTGCACGTATTTAATACCATTTGCATTTACATCTACATATTTCCCTTCTCTTTTTCTCCGCCTCACACCTATACGTCCCCCCTGCCCTCTCACTCTCTCAGCGTCGCGACGCCGAGGGTCGACGCATAACGAATAGAAGCCGGAGATTTGAGCTAAGAAAAGAGCTAGGATAGAATACGTGAGAAGAGAAGAGAGGAGAGAAAAATCATGCAGCCGCAGCAGCAGTAGCAGCTGTCTGTAATGCACCTTTCGCTTTCTGCGATTCGTCGTTTCCTCCCCTTCGAATGGCGGGAATAGTAGGAGCGATAAAAAATAAAAAAGATAAAGAACAAAAAAAAAAGAAAAAAAAACTCGTAGGAGGAACCATAAAGGAAACAACGTTGATTTTCTATGCAATTTCACTTGACACACATACCTATACATCTCGCGGTTCGCTACTGCTGCTCATCAACAGTTCAACCGGCATGACAACTAATTATTATCATTATCATTATTATTATTATTATTATTATTATCGTCATCTTTCTCTAGAAGTATCAGAAATAACGCTAATCATACGTTTCAACCTATCACCGTAAGCTCTCGTTGTGGTAGTCGAATACTGTTACAAACATTAATGAATATTATGTTTATTCACCATTAGGTATTCTCACTGATATATGAAAGACAATAATTACTATATACGTAGTATGCGTTTTCGGAGAAGTGCGCTGGAGTTTGGATTAAAAGAAACAAGAAAAAAAAAGAAAAATCAAGTCCCAGTAATTAATTTCAAGGTAGTGGGGATATGAGAGGAAATTGGTATGAGCTTATTATTAATTACTGTGATAAACTGTCAGGTGAGAGGAAGGCAGGGATGGGGATGGGGATGGGGAGGTGGGACGTGTTTTGTTTTGGCGTCGATCATCTTTCCCTGGTATCATCGGCTATCACAGGCGTGTGATTTTGTGCATCCATATGTTTCGCGGGTTTATCACAGGTGTGTACGTATACGTACGTATGCATTTTTAAGTATACATACATATGGATGGAAAATGAGGGCGATGATCAGCGGCAAATGCTGTACGCGAGAAGAAGACGACGACGACGTGGTGTGTACGTGACCGTTTTGTATTTACATCGTCATCGATCTAGAGAAAATTGAAGTGGTATGCAACGGCACGCAACGCGGGGCATGGTGTATTATACACTACGCGATGTGGACATGGGTATTTACAACGGGGGGGAAGGGGGGGAGGAGAATGGGTGAAAGAACCGCGGTGCCCATCTGATCGAAGGTTGTCAATCAATGGTACCGCTTTCAGGGATCATCTCTTGGGTACGTGGAAAACCGTCGTGAGGTTTGACGGTTATTTGTAGGTAGAAAAAATGATGATATGATAATAATAACGATAGCAATAATGAAATAAATCATACGTGAGCAGGGGATGGTACGCAGGGGGTGAAAACCTACCCCAACCTGACAGCGCCCTGATTAACTTGCTACTAGCTACTCGCGAGGCGATCGGAATTTTCTCTCAAACATGGCGACAGGCTCTTGAATCCTTCTGGCACGTAATTACGAAGAGGGAGACTATCTCTACCCTGGCACCGAGGTACTACCGACGACGAAATAGATCAAACCTGGACCGGCGTTCGGTTTGCATGAAACGTACACGCGAGACAATTTTACCACATATTTACACTTTATCAGACGTGAATTTTTTTCGTATTACAGCGTCGAATGATTAAGAATAAAAAGTGCGAAACAGACATCCAGATAGTCCGTAACCATTTTATGTTATAACTTACCTCCGCCGATTTGAGGAGCTCGCGGTAGTTGAACTCGGGACATGCCTGCTCGTTAGACTCTGGTAATGTGAGGGAAAAACGGTAGGATTGTACGAATTCCTCGCCTTTTTTCTCCTTTTTCGTTGTGCCAAGGGATTGCAAAGGAACACGTTTTTGTTCTGACATTCTACATTTGAGGCACAAATTAACACTGGTCGTCGAATCTTTCACCTACTGGCAACAACATGTTTAAATACACCACTCGCACGTCGCCATATTTTATTATACTGTTTTTAGAGAGCGCTACCGTTCCGGGCGTGCGCATCTGCGACATAAACACCTGGTGCATCACGGGTAAATTGTAAACTCAAAGAATTACCCCGCCAAAATTCAAAAAACACCACTTGTGGGTAAATAATAGTCGTGGTTTTACTCTTTTTAGTACAAAACTTTACTGACATAAAAATAATCAATTCTGTTTAACAATTCGTAAATTATGTATTGTTTCACAAGTCATTGCTCTCTCAAACTTAGTTCTTCGTACGAACCTAGTGTCATAAGTGTTATGCAGAAAATAAAGCATCAAGACAAAAATGATGCACTTCTCTGTGTAGTCAGTGGGTCAATATCTTTAAAGAAGTCAAATAATTTTAAATATAGAACATTCCAGTGCCTGCAATGGATGACATCTGTCATCGATAACGCTAAGAGTTAATTGCATCTGTACATTATTATGGAAGAATATTCCATTAATATCATTATTGAGGATCATTACTAGTCTTTTGTCTTATTTTAATCGCTGAAAACTGTTGCCCAAGAATCTTCATAATCTCTCCATGCTTTATGCTGCGACGATCCTTCTTCACACTGTGGTAATTCTCCTTGACAAAGAGAGCAAAACCATTAGGTGTTCTGGCCTGAACGGGAGTCGCGATTTGCGCGGTACCAGATCTTGTAGTCCTGTTCACCAATATCTCAAACTTCCCATAGCAGTGACCACAGCGTTTAGTTTCTATGTTCAACGATTTGGAATGTCTCCCAATGCTGAAAATATTTCACTGTTACAAAATCGATCAGAGTTTTTTGGAAATATTATTTTCAGATCATATCTCACTTACCTATAACCACAGCTCGTACATCTATAGGTGAATTTCGTTTTGATTTTATAATCATGGCATCTTCTTATTGGGGGAAGTTCTGGGAACACTTTCATTGCTTTGCTAGCCCTGCAAGAATAAATAAGTACAGGAATATTGTAAAGAAAATATACAGAGTATTGTTGAGAACTCACCATCCTTTCCAGTATGGTCCATGGCCATCGGAAACATTATTGATCAACCAAGCAGCAGCGTGACACATTTCGTGAACTAAAGTGTCCCTCAATCTGTCCGCAGTATCTAATATTTTGGTAGCGAGAACAATTCTTGAAGACCTCACTATACCTCCAAGTGCTTTCACAGATTTTTTGTTGTAACAGAAACCAGCTGTTCCTCGCATCCTTACATTCCATTCTATTAACATGTCGTGTGGTAGCTATATATAAACATTAAAAATGTTAGTAATCCCAACTCAAAAGTTACATCTCGAGAACTAAGCTGTCAATTTTTACCTTGTCATCAAAAATTTCCTTGTTGTATAATTTGTAGAGACGCTGGCATAGCTGCTCTTTATTATTCGTATAATTTTGCCGATACATCTTTGCCTCAGGATGACAATCAGAGATCGGTACACTCTGGCATAAAGATGCCAAGAAACTTTTCGCGTTAGTTTTCTTTAATCCCTGATTACTTGCTAGGTGGTGACTAGTAGCAGACGTGAACTTTGGCTGAGGCTTTTTGATAGGCGCTAAAATTAAAAGTTTTCTCGTCATCTTTGATTTGATTCATAAATATCATAACGGGTCTGCATTTTCACCTTTTTTAGCTTTTGGTTTTGGAAGGACAAGTTCACCGGGATCAAATTCACTTGTACTAGAACTACTGTCATCCTCGCTGAATGACAGTCGTTTTTTAACCAAATCATTGTGCCTTATTGGGGCAATGTCATCTGCATCTTCAGATTCTGAGTCACAGATTGCAATGGCTCTGTAATAAAATTTTAATAAACAGTAAATTATAAAACTTTGTAAGACAAAATACTGCTGTACCTTTGAGTCAATGCAGAAAGTGGCGCAGGTACGTGTGTCCGGGTGTTCTTAGATTCTCTAGGATTTGTTAAAGCTGTTTGATAGAAACTTTCACTACTATGTTCTGAGGGCGACTTGTCATTTATAAAACTATCTCGCGATCCTTGGGCTCCCACCTTTTTTTTCGTTGAATTGAAATTTGGCCTTATGTCTTTAATGACTGAAATAGAAGCTTGAATTAAGTAATAGTTGATGGTAAAAAGTGATAGCTAATTATATCTAGGATACGTAACTTACAAGCATCAAATTCGTCATCCTCGGAGCTAGACATTACGATTTCTTTATTTTTGGAAGACTTTCCAATCGTTGGTTTTCTGGGAATGAAATATTCATTATTATTTCTAAACGCAACAAAAAATACGATATCACTCTATTTAATACTAAGAACTACTACGAACCTTTCAGTCTTATTCTGCTTCCTGATGACCTTGTGTTTTCTAGTTTGTAATTCAGTTTGTGGTGTTAAAACAGCATTGGCTTTATCTCTCCATACATTGCCGTACAGTTTATCTAAAATATCCTGGCAGTCCTCAATATTTAATTTTTGCACCTCAGTTATGACTGGTATATCTTTCTTAGTTACAGGCACAGTTTTTTCAGCACTGGTACTGTCAAAGAACTGAGGTATTGTCGGCTGATTGACTGTTGTCTTTCCTTGACCCTTAACTCCTTTGGGCGTGTTGTACTTGAAAACACTTGTTTTTCCTTTGTATATCAAATGATCCAGTGGACTTTGAGCCTTGTTTACTTCTGCAGGTGAAGCGACTTTTGATATTTTACCTCTATTATTTGGAGTCTCATATTTCATCTCAAACCTTTCTAAGCTACTATTCCCAGAGCTGCTGTTTCTGTTACTTTCCGAGATTATGCTAGAGGAGCTACTAGATCCTGGCGTATTGTCGGCAAGCCAGCGTGAAATTTCGTTCTTTTTTCTGTCGGACAATTTTGAGAATGCTTCGTCCTGTTTCGGGGTATCGATAAATCTACTAACGTGGGTTTTAGTAGGTTTCAAATCTGAGGGTGACTTTGTAATAATTTCCTCATCAGAGCTTGATTGAGACATGACGAAATCACTTGGAGTTTCGTTGATAATCTTTTTACTTTTGATATCAGTTACCTTATCTTGCGACTGGCTGGATATTAACTCGCTTTCAAGCTTAGCAAATTCTGGACATACTTTTGGAGTCCATCGTGGATTGTTCGCAGATTTTTCAGCCACAAATATTTTCTGTGCGTCTTTTTTCGTTAGCTTAACTGAATCGTAGGCTTTTGACAAAAGTAGTGATCTTGTATTTGATCTACAAGTAGTATCCACCAAGTCACGATCGCCGGAACTATTTATCCTTGAGCTACGATCATTCGTTGCTATTTTATTGCTCAATTTGCTTGTACTACTAAAAAGCTTTCCATTATTATTGATCCTTTTCTGATTGGTCAGACCTCTGAGAACTGGACTCTCGTCATTGTCGGAAGAGGAAGACTCACTTATTACTTGGAAATCATTTTGGAAATTGTTGCCTTGAACGATATTCGACAATTGACTAAAATATGTACTGCTGGAAGAAACTGACGCAGTTGATCCTTCCTTATTTATACCGTACTGACTAGTTTTTTTATCCTTACTTTTCGGCTTTTTCGGTACTACATCTTTTGGAGAACATTCAGCAGAACTCGATGATAAATCATCAGTTATTCGAGAGTTATAGGTGCTTGATTTCAACTGATCAAATGCAGAATGCTTATTATTTTTCAACGTGTAGAGCACGCTATCATCATTACTATGCAAACTG
The DNA here is from genome assembly GCA_963932425.1 of Athalia cordata. NCBI lineage: Eukaryota > Metazoa > Arthropoda > Insecta > Hymenoptera > Athaliidae > Athalia > Athalia cordata. The sequence continues at coordinate 9,848,859 of OZ010627.1, forward strand.
ATACCTCTGGATTGTTCTTTACTAAGTGAGCTCTCATTTTCACTATCAGAAGAGTCTAAAATGATCGTAGCAATGGGGCGATCCAAATTTTTTTTCGGACTCCGATAAAATGGCGTTAAGGCACGTGGTTTATTTCTCAAGACTCCTTGTGGTGAATTATCATTACTGCTGCTATGTGAGTCACTCACTATCACAGTATTGTCAGTTTTACATTGAATGTGTGACGGATCATTCTTCACCTCTCTATATGAAGACGACTTTTTAAAACTTTGAGTAGACATACTGTCCGAAAGGTATAGTTTGTAATTTTGTGAATCACTCGAGGAACTTTCGGAATCACAGGCACGTATGTTGCGATAATCATAAATACTCAAATCTCTATTTGCCATCCCTGCGTCGTTCTCTGATTCAGGATTGCGTTTCTCATCCCTACTCTTGGGATTTTTAGAGGATAATGGATATTCTGGAGAAAAAAAATTTACATTATAATTATTTATCTGTAGGAACCATTGTGGATATTGTATCGTGCAGTGATAGATTACTTTTAGTAGCTTTGTTATTCCATTCTCTGTAGCTAGCCAGAGGCCGCCTGGAGAAATTCATCTTGCGTGGCTTCTGACTTCCTTGATTTTTAGTACTCGGATTGCGATTTTGCAATAGCTGTGAATAATAACAATGAAAAAAAATTTAATACCAGATTTCTAATGGTTGTGACACTAAATACATACGGTACCAATCTCAACGTCCTAATCTAGATTTGGTTGAGAATTCAACTACGATACCGTTTCAGTGTAAATCGAACATTGTAGAATAAATGTAGTTGCAACTATTGTAATCTTCGTTAGCACAAAATTTTGATAAACATTGGTTGCTCCAATACCTCGTACTGTGCTCTTGTATACAATAAAATAAATTAAAAAACCAACCTAACTTCCCTCTCGTGAAGTGATCAATGAAAAATTACTCCGATCAACAATCTCTGCGTCAAATCTCGCTTCTCACTTGGCGATCATGGGGTGCAAACTGATCCGTGATATTAATTTGACCCCAAATTGATTAAAAAAATTAATTAAACCAAGCCAGGGAATTGTACACATATTTTAAACTGCCTCAATCCGTTGGTGTGTTGAGAAAACGAGCTGTCATTGGCTCCAGGCGGAAGGATAGATATATGTAATAATGGCGTGTCCAGACAACGCGACGCCTGGCGCCTCCGGAGGCTGCCAGTCCCAGCAGACGACGACGACGTCCCTCCAGCAGTCAGCAGTACATTGTTGTTTGTTTTAAGAATCGGTATAAATATTAGGTTGGGATTCGTTGCCAGTGGATTTTGGTTGTTGAAATGTAATTGTCTTTGATCGACAAGTGGATTGACAATGAAATTGAAATCGTGCAAAGTGTTTTTGGCATTCTTTGAAATAATTTTAGGTATTTCTGCCACCACGCATTGGGTGGTTGGGGAAAATGGGAGAATTCAATCGCAGGTATGTCTCAAAATTAAATATTTCTTTGATTTTTAATAAGCTCTGTTAATTGTAATATCATAATTATTTTGCTGTACTTTATTTAAAGGTCCAGGTTACATAAATCTAATTTCTCAACACCTAACAACACTCATAATAAACCATTGTTTTGCATTTAGCTCACGCTCTTCTCATATCGAATGTTTTCTTAGTTGGATTCTGTGTTCGAAATGCGTCGCCCCTATGACCTACTAGAATTTCTAGAGCAAGAGAATCGGCGAGATGCTGTTCATGCTTTGTATCAGCAATTGGTAGCAAGAAAAGCTGCTGTCCAAAGCAGATGTGCGAGCTTGGAATCTGCAACGGATGTTGAAACACGGTTGTACTCTACAGATCCTGATTGCTTGCTAGCAGGAAAACCTCTAGCTGATGTAGATCTTTATGCTAGTGTTGCAACAGATGGAAGTTATAGGAAAGGAGTTACGTAAGGCAACACTCTGATCACTTATTCTCTGCTGATGTCTAGCATTTGATTACTTAGCAAATCCTTAAAACTATACGTGATTTTCAAACACACCTTACAGGCAAAAAGATTACCTTCTTGATGGTGTACCCAAAGATGGAAAGAAAAAGGTTCCTGATTGTAAAAAAACCTTTCCATTGGACTTCAGCATGTTTACCTTTGAACACTTGAGTGTATGAACCAAAATTATTTCAACGTTTCAGTAACATTTTCCTTCTTTTAATAATGTTCATCATCCAACGATATTTATTCTCTCAGGCTATGCGTAACAGAAAAAATCTGACACAGCAGCAAGAAAAAGGATTGATAAAACATCTTCCACCTGGCACAGATCTTAACAAATTCGGCCATCAAGTTGCTTACGGTCTGATGAGAAACAGTACCTCTTGGTTACATTTCAATTTAGCTGCAATATACTGGAGAGTCAGAGGAGATTCTTACAATGCCCTTGAATGCGGTCGCAGAGCAATTGTAACAGCTCCTAGGTGCGAATGCAAATCTGGAAGCTGATAAATTACATTTTGTGATCATCCAACTAAATTTTTGGAAACTTCTAGGAGATATCGTGATATAGCCCTGCTCACAACAGGCGGAATATTGCATGCTGCAAAACACTCCAGTGAAGCTGCTATCATTTTGCATACAGCTATAAGCTATGCCCCGACACAAAGTCACCAGCACTTAGCTTTAGGACATGTCTACGCGGCCCTCGGAGATTACAACAGATCTGTGGCCTGCTATGACAATTGTTTGAGACTAGCACCAACGATGGATCAAGCCAGACATGCGAAGCATGCTATACTGTGTCATCAAAAGCTAGAAATTGCTTTGACTTCGTTGCTACAGTGAGTTCATGCTTCGAAAAAAATGCAGCGTTTAAAAAATTTTACATTAAAAACAGAATGAGTCTTTTAGTCATCTTTATCATTTACTTCATCAGGCAATTACAGGATGCCCTAGCCGAACTTCATGCCTATCATGGGCAACAGGAAGAATGGTTAAAGCTTCAAGAACGTGCGCTATGGGAGCAGGCACCCAAGGCTGCTTTTGGTAGATTGCAAAATGGAAATACACAGGAGGAAACTTTGGAAACAATTTTAACCACTCGTGGTCAAACCTGTATGCAACGCAATCCTGATGATACCGTATTAACATGCGACGTGACCACCGATAGCCAGATGTTTGCACATAATTTACAAATATATCTCAGCGTCAGCTTCCAACTATTAAAAAATGTTGAAAATCAGTTGACGAAAATTGAGGAACAAATGGCCAAATGTAGAACATTACATGGTATGCTTTCAGGCCTAAGATTTTTATATTCCACAGCTACTTGCCCTCCAATGATTGTGGTTTATATTTAAAGCAAGTAAAGATCGGGCGAGTAAATCAACGGAATTCCCGAAGGAGAGAGGACCTGAATTTTTCACGGTCTTTATGGAGCCGACCGGGCGGCCAAAGTATTACAATTTCGAAATTAAAGAATCTACCGAAGATTTTGAGGATGATAATTGGCCCAGATCTTCCGACTGTGAGGGTCGTTTGCCACTATTAACTGACTCCAAGCAATATGTACCGACGTATCTACCTCCTGAAAATAAAGGCTACGCGTAAGGATTCTTTTTGCAAGTTTCAAGGGAGTGAAAAAGATAAATCAACTCTAGTTCTTGTTTCTCAAATTTTCAGAACGCATTTATTTGTCAATGAGCTGATCGGAATTGACCCTGGCAAAGAACATTCTCTGCCCTGGTATCCGCCGGCTTGCGAAGCTCCTAAAAGCTTTGAACCGAAATATATCTCAGCCACATTGCTGAAAGCAACTATCGGGAATAATCTTGCTGATTCATCGCTATCGCACGTTCTTAAAAATCTTGTCAAAGATTCTGAGGTAGCTGAAATCGGACAGCGAATTCTCACGGCTACCAGAAGCGTGAGTCTGTACTTACCACGTTGATTTATTCTCGTTTTTACCGTGAATTTTCGTCTCAGTTTATTTTTTATCACAGAAAGTTGCAGCGCCCTGGGTCTTGTCTATGCTTGCTTCTTTGCATTGGCGAGTAGTAGGTAAGCCTAGAAACGCATTGGACTGTCTTCAACTGGCCCTGACGGCTGTTCCTGACAAATTTAAAGATGTTCCACTAGTTAGTATCGCGTCGATAAGTCAAAAAGTAGGACTCATAGATGATGCGTTACGGATCGCGAAAGAAGCGATCGAAGTCAATCCAATTGAGGTGAGCTGCTTGACCCGTGATATGTGAAATTTTAAATTCGACTCTGAACTCATCATCGTACGTTTCCTCAGCCACTTACAAATTTTTTATACGGATCCCTGCTCCATGTCAAAGGCAATAATTCCGGTGCCATACATCACTTAAAACAGACATTGAGAGTAGATCTCCATGCGGTCAATGGCAGGGCTCTGACCATGTTGAGGACACTGGCCTGCCAAGAATGGTATAACGGGAGATCAGGTAAGCGGCTGATCTTCCATTCACAAGTGAATTAACTAACTATGAAAATATCACTCAGATTCCTCCGGTGGCCCTGTTAGCATAGAAACATGTGGAGCGGCACATCTGCCAGTTGAAACAATAACGAGGCATGAACTTCGCGAGGGTGAAACAGTTCTGTGCAACAGTGAAGGAAAGAATTGTAAACATGTGCAATGTTATGCGACTAGAACAACGGCGGATTCACCAGGTTTTTATCGATTTCAATTCGGTATTGGTGATAAATTTTTTATACCGACATTCTTTGGACACGTTTTAAATGTTACAGGGAGTGCGAGGTGTATCAGAAAACTTGACGAACCAGGAAAGCAGCTGAATTTGATGGATGCTCTAAAATCAGCTGGTGGTGAAAGTGGTACAGACGAATCTGAGCTCGAAAATATGGTGAATCCGGATCAGAACGTAATGAGTTGAAGCTAATTTTATATTTTCAGTGAAGTACAATTGAAGTAGAGCCCAGAATTTAAATGTTTGCAGTCGTTTCAAATGAGAATATCCTGTGGGGATGATGTTAAAAATCCCGGTGTGACTATCCTCGATGATTTTTACGTCTCCATGAGCGAAGAAGGGACCAACGAAGCTGGTCTTCAGATCCATGATATAATAGGCATGTTTTCCTTGAGTCCAAAGGGATGCAGAGACATGCGACACCCGCCATCGTGTTCTTTCCAGTCAATGTGGCATCATATCACAGCGAGAAATATAGAGTGAGTTTTCAATCGTATTGTGCCTATAAGAAACTGCTTATTTCAATAAATCGGGATCCAATCTTTCGGTAGCTTGACACTGAAAAATCAAATTTTTTTATACGTTCGTTTCGTGTTCCGTTATTCAACAGCATAAGTCACGATCTGAAACCCTTACCAGACGGTCCTCACCAGCAGCCGATCTGCGAGGGAGGAAACCCTGACATACATAACGTCGCAAATCTGGATGCTTTGTCGGAGGCATTGCCTAATATGACAGAATCGGAGAATGCTGAGTGGCTGGCGCTTATGGCGGATGACCAAAAAAGTTCCGTAGAAGAACTAGGAGCCAGAATCGCCATTGCCTTACGCAAAGTTAGTGAGTTTGGAGGTTCTCGATCAGTTTCCACCGCTACGCACTCTTTATTTTTGAACCCTATGTTCAAATTCTAGAATGCTCGCTCATGGACTTTGGCAACAGCTGCGGCTCTTTATTGGCGAGTCGAAGGCCACAGTCGTAGAGCAGTCGATTGTATTCGACAAGCTCTGATCAACGCACCTGATGAAATGCAAGACGTTCCTCTAATCACGCTAGCTTCGCTTCTCAGCAATCGTGGATTCCACCAGGATGCGCTACGAATAGCTGACTTAGCACTCATGAAAGGACCCGAATTTGTGATAAACCATTTCTCCATGGCCAATTTACATACAGCGGTGGTGAGTAAAGTTCTGTGTATTATTTTTTTGTGAAGAGAAAATACTCGACTGCAATTTTGCCGATGCAACTCTAGTTATCAAATGGAAGGCGAAGAGCCAGTTTCTAGTTTTTGGCAACGAATTAAATTGTGTCAACAGGGTGACTTTGAAAGGGCCATCAGTTTTTATCGATCCTCTTTGGCTCTCGATCCGAATTTTGAGCCTGCTAGAAGTAAACTACAGGCTATTCTTTGCCTACTGTTATTTGACGAATCAACCCAAACGCTGCGTGAGATGACTGGGAACAACTAGATATTTATCAACAACCGTAAGTGTATTAAAAACTAATGTTGAATTCGAAAATATAAAAGCATTTCATAGCGATGACAGATGAAGTGAGCAAAATAAATAGACCCTGGGATCGGTTATTGAAACGGAACCAAAATTGTCGCGAAAGGTTTCGTAAAGTCTATTTATTTTTCTAAAAAATTTTTACGAACACTAATAGGTGTTCGTTAAAACGAAAAAAAAAAAAATTCCAAATACATGTGATTTTTCTGGGACGTACCTAAATCTAATATACATACTTGTTCATTGGAAGTTCGCAATTCTAGTAGCAAGGTCGTTGTTGAGCTTTTTTTTTCTTTATTTTATATCAAGAGCTAGAAATCATTGATGAAAAATTCAATGCTAAGAATATTTAGTATTTAAATAAAAATGGGAAATAATGGGCGGAGAAGTCGGCTGAATTATCAATCTACAAATTATGCCACCCATTTATTTTACCCTGCTTAATTTTAATTATTTGCGGATTAACCAAATCTCGATTATTTCGAGACAATTATTATATTATGTTAGATCTATCTATAGAAAAAGATTTTTGTTCGGGAGGGGAGAGGGGGGAGGGGGGAGGGATGAAACAACTGCACATATTCGTACGAAGTATATTGGTTCAAATGATGTTTTTTTTAAACCAAGGCACAAAGAGTTTAAATAAAAATATTGTGATAAAGTTTAGCGACTTCGGTTTCAGTATAGACCTACGTAATCGTTACGTAATTTACTTGTATTTCTTTTTTTTGTTTGTTTGTTATAAATATATATAGGTAGATATGTATTCAATTACCATAATCTGTTTTATTTTTAAAATCGGAATCATATACAATAACGTAACTTGTTTGTTTTCGTGTACTTTTTGTTGTTGTTATTTTATTTTATTTTTTTTCACGTTTTCTGTTATTGTCTCAAACGGAATAAACAGCGTAAATATAATTTTTGCCTCGTATAAAAATTTAGCCCATTGAATATTTATATTAAATTATTATCTATACGTAAAAAGTTCAAAATGAATTTTCGTTTTTCTCCTTTTCTTTCTTTTTTTTTTTTTATTTTGGTTTTTCGTTTGTCATAACACTGGCTGTGTAATTTACGTGTCATAATACAGAGTTGCAAATGAATTATTAGTATATAGTATACACCTAGCCACAGTTCGAAAGTACGCAGTTGATCGAGGAGATTCATATACATAATTTAATATCCAGCGTACGTGCAAAAATTACTCAAATAAATCTAATTTTTAGCGATAACTTCATCGATGTTCATGCATTCTACATTTTTTTTTACCCTGAACCGCAGAGCTCTTTTAGTTCAGCGTACGCAATTTTTAAATTCTGATGTGTCACATAATTTTCTCTGACATCAATATTCAACAAAAATTAAGGTATAATAATGCGAGGGAAGTAAAAAGAGTTTGAAAGTGAAACGAAGAAACAAAAACAAAAGGAAAAAAAAATGTAAGTAACTATCTATACATATATGCTCTGTACCAAAACTGATGAATAATTATTTAATTTTACTAATAACGAAAACAATAACGATGTTAATAATAATAACAATAATTATTATAATAATGTGAAAAAAAAAGAAACAAAAAAAAATAATAATCGGATAATTGATATAACACGGTTATTTATTTTAGTCATAATATTTATAGAGAGGCTTGACAATACGCATACAGATAAAATAATTAAGACGGTGTGCAAGAAATGAATAATATTGAAGTCAAGTCGCTATATTAACGAATACCCAAATGAAATGTATGATAAATAATAGTTGTAAGAGCGAATAAAATTTTCATGATGTACGATGAGAGAGAAAAAATTTTGTTTTTTTTAAATTATAAAAAAAAAAAAAATTTCATTTGGTTCCTTGATATGAAATAATAATATTATTCATAATAACAATAATAATAAGACCGAAAGTACAGAAAAAATATTTTGATAATTTATTCGTTTATTTAATTTAAGTTATTTATCTTGTAGAGAAAGAAAAAAACCTCCATTCAAATCTCCTAAACGTTCCCTTTTGTGATATAATATTATACCATGTATAAAAATAATCGATTCCACATCCACTTTCAGGTATATCCTGACGGTATATATATATAATATTTAATACCGAAAATCCAGTTGGGTCAAGTTGCGGTAATTGATACTTAATATACTTGTAATCCAAAATGCTCTACCAGTACGATGATGTCATAGATATTAGGTGTATGTTTTAAAACTTCATATGTATAATATTTTATAGGGGCGATAACGTTGCCGATGGCGGCGTAGGTCTTCTTCGGCAGGTGGTGGTGGTGGTGGTGGTGGTGGTGGTAGTGGTGGTGGCATTGGTTCTACCTTCCCATCACTTCCGGTATACGTACGATACGGAACTTTACTTCCGCTCTTTGGCGCCGGAAGGCCTCTTCTTTCATTTTATTTTTTTATTTAATTATTTTTCTTTGATCATTTATCCATTTAATTTTATTCCGTTTCATAACGTGTACGCCATGCATCGTCGGTAATAATTTTTTTTCTCAATACGACACAAAATATTCTATCCCCGTATTACATTTTCACTCGCACTATCTGGAATTTTGTTTTCAATTTTTCGTTGTTTAGTTTCTTTCATTTCTTATTTTATTTTTTTTTTGCTTTTGAAATCGTTGTACGCGTATAGGTGAAATGTGGAAACCCATTATAGCCGCTGTCACACGCACAAGAGTCTCATCTCTAATCTTGTGCAGTGGCCAGCAGCTGCACTGGGAACCAGCTCGTGTGCTGTAATTATCTGTGAAAAAGTTGTTTTTTTTTCTTTTTCTTTTTTTTTTTGGTTTTTCGTCATGTTTTCAAACCGTAACGCGACAGCGCAAATATTTGATGGATGTAAAAAACACGCGGAATTATTATAATTTTTGTTTAATTCCGATCCAGACATATCGTAACCATGGATACGATATTTCTTGCCCTCTGCTTTTCATTTTCATTTTCATTTTCCTTTTCCTTTTCCTTTTCCTTCTGGTTTTGCCTTGCGTGACATATTAATAATTTTACGACAGCCTAATGTCTGAAATTACCTCCTATGTATATACATATATGTACATATATACCATGTGCAGCAGATAATTCGGGGTATGTATTACATTTTTCTCTACGTATGAAATATCACCATAAAGTTAACGAACTACTGTAGGGTACGATCAGGAAAATTAGTACACACATACAATAGTATAGGTAGATATCTAGTCATGACAGTATATAAGCACCTGGGTACTTACATACTCATATATCTAATATATATTCACTCGGAAGCAATTAATTGACAATCGTATCGAGTATCGAGAATTTTTAAACAAAGATTAACGAAGGGGCTCAAGAAACTTTTACCTAGTTTAGATTTTTTCTGTTTTTTCTTTTTTTTTTTTGCGAATCACCGAAACTCGTTGACAATATGAATATTCAAAGAATGTAATTTTTTCACTCGATTCACATATAATATCTATATCGATACGATCACGTATATTTATAACAGGTGTTGTTTGGCTCTGTCCCGCAGTTCGGAGTAGCGTAACTCAATATTCTTGCTTTTAGGAACTTCCTCGGTCTCGTATTTCTCATATGAAATCTTAAGAGAGAGAGGAAGAGAGAAGAAAAAAATTAAAAAAAAAAAAAAATAGAGTACATACCTATACCTATATGTATATATTCGAGTGGATTTCGTGATACTAACGACGTACGTTGAACACCTGATTAATTATTATGAGCATTAAGTATACTCGATAGCAAAAGTTTTAAGTTCATTAATGAGACCGCGTACATTTAATTACTGCATATATAATATACATATTTGTCTTTTCATCAGTACCTACGTACGTTGGAAATATCCCGAGACAGTTGCCGGTTCGGTTTCATTCCGGTTGCCAGTTTTCTATTCAAAATTTATAGCATTCGATCTCTTCGAAGGTATATCCCTATACTATTCATACAGGCACGTGTAGTTATACCAGTTCCCTATAACTATACCCTTCATTACGATTCCAACCGTTTATACGTACGTATGTCCTCTACTCGAGCCTCGATAAACCGTACAACTTTTCTTTTGCATTTTTTATTTACATATTTCATATATCTACATATAACATATACCTATATACCTGTATTATACACGTTCAATTCTTCAACTATTTCTTAGAGAATCGTCGACATATATATAGGTATATGTGCATATCATTTACATATATAGGTATATATATTCGTTCAACTCACCGTTATTAAAAAAGAAATCAAATCTAGCAGAATTTATATTTTTCATTCTACAATGTTTTTCAATTTCTTTTTTTTTTTCTTCTTCTTCTTCGTTTATTTCTGGGTTTTTCGTTTTTTCGTTTTTAACGAATAAGAAGTATCAAATGTATCGTTCGTTGGGGGCAAAAAAAGAAAAAAAAAAAATCTACAAATGTTACAAATCTAGCAGCACTCCACTGTGATATAATAATAATATAGTAACAATAATGACGATAATAATACGAATGATATTTGTAGGTAATATTGATAATGATGCGAATTTTTCTTGAAACTATACAGCACAATTTATGAGTAAAAAAAAAAAAAGATTTTTTTTTTAACGTTGTATAATTATTTTGTAAATGTTTTTTTTCTTTTTTTTTCTTTTTGTTATATTTATTTTATTTAATTTTTTATCGCTCTTCACTGTCCAGTCACCAACTGAAGTACCTGTGTAACACTACCCTTGTTTATATACTCCACCCCCACGTGGTCGTCTAATCCATTGACCAATAGCAGGACTTCTTTGGCACGTAAGAGCCAATAAGGAATTGGGGTTAACAAATGCACGACACGTGTGTACCTTTGGAAATAAGGGCAAAACTTTTTCTATAGGTATATATGATGTTAAAATAGTATATATTTAGATATTGCATATTATTGTGAGCAGAAAAAAAAAATTATTACAAATTCTTTACACGTAAATAATTAATCACTACACGTTTACGATTCGAATAAAGAATTAATTGGTCTTTTTTTTTTCACTTTTTTCTTTGCAATACGAACGGAAAGCAAGTGCCATGTGGATTGAATATTTACGACTTTCCGTTGTTACTTGTTAAAGAAAAAAAAAATGATTGCGAGTTGAAAATTTGAAGATTTAAGTTGACGGATGTATCGGAAAATCGGTTAATCTTTTTTCGTTGCGTAGGTACCTATTTTATAAGCTGATAATAAGGTGCAGGAGGTGAAAGAGTTGCAGGGTGTATGGAAAAGAGATTATTTTCACTTATACACGTGTTATTATGCGGACACATATAAATATGTTGTAGGTTCCATGATACCGCTGTTTAAATTATATTGTCAAGAGGTGAATCCTTAAAACATGTGTCGGTAGGCAACGGCTATATTAGAAAAAAAAAACACACGTATTCGTATTAATACATGTAAGTATACATAAGATAGACTTTTCCCGCGATGGGAGCTCAGGTGATTATTTACGGGGTCTCTTGTAAATAAGGAGATACATGGTAAATACCATTTCCCATTACAACTCGCGACCCAATTAACTGACCACCTTCACTCTCATCCGCGAGGATTTGTTCCCGTCTGGTTTGCAGGAGTAAACCGAAGCTGAAGATGCAGCTTCGTAAACCGATCCGTTAATCATCGGAATTATCTCTTCTCTAAACTCTGATCATTTCTGCAAACCTCTCGAATCCCTCAACGTTACATAGATCGTATTCAGATGTATTTTTTTTTTCTGCTCTCTCATTACATTCATTATGATTTCCAAAATTTTGGAATTTTATTCCCGTCTTTCATCTTCTTTCCTTTTTTTTTTTTTTTGTTTTTTGTTTTTTTCTCCTAAATCATTATTTATTTTCAGGAACTAGTAAAATGGGAAATAGAGAATGGAAAATGGATACACACAGAGCAGGGCCGAGTAACTCTAGCCGAGTAAGCTTTCTCAGGTACTTGAAGGTTTTCAGCTTAGCACCCCCAGTAGTAGGCTTCGGTCTGCGAGCCAACAGCCTTCCCTTCCACTCTAACAGAAATAAAAAAAATTGAAAAAAAAAAAAAAAATCATCCGCCACCCCGACTTGTCTTACATACTATAGTATCTCTTTCTATCTTTAATATTATACTATGCCTGACTAGGTACACGCCTTTACTACTGCAGCAACATTAATTATAACCTCGGTCGCAAGCTAGGTTTCTTTATCCTATATTCCTCCGCGTACCTATAGTAATTGCATATTAACTTTATTCTCATTCGTTAATTTATTTATTTCGCTTTGCTTTTCACTTTTATTTTCACCTATCGAATTCAACCTGCACCGCGGTCAAGGGGGTGAATTGAGAGAGATAAAAAAATGTTTGGTAGGTATTTTGTTTTTTTTTTTTGGTTTTTTCAAAATAATACCATATGTTTATTAGATTATTAGAAAACGTGCAGATTATTTATGTGTAGTATATACATATAACTACTTTGCCTATTGATTTATCGTTGTATTACAGCGTATAAAACTGCAGATGTGTTTCCTTGATATAGCAAGGTTTAAACAAACGAAAGAACGAAAAGAAAAAATTGAGGAAATTGATTGAAAAAAAACGTTGAGATCGATTGATAGGAAATTTTATACATATTACAGAGTCATATATTATATTAGAACAATGTTGGTTTACTGTAACAACTATATGTATAGTGAATAACGGATTATTTATTTATAAGTTTTTTTAAAAAAAAATTTCCATTTTTATTTTTTGTTGAAAAGTTCGTATTGAAATGTGTTTTTTTTTTTTTTTTTTTTCAATTTTTCAACATTCATAGAACGTTGTTAATTTTTATCGTTGATGTACATATATTTATGTATAGATACAAATGTATATTATAAATGTCGCTGATTATTCGGATGATTGTTGATTATATAGATAACCACCTTAGGTTTATGTCATATTTCATATCCTAAATGTACAATGAAATAAGACAGAAACATAAGACGGCTTGACTATGTACACGCAGGATTCCTCCTCCTCCTCCTTTTTCTTTTCTTCGATATCTTCTTTTTCAGCAATTCTTTTTTCCTCCTGTTCATGATATTATAATTCCTGCAGGCGAAACATATGTGCAGTATATGTATTTCTATTTACTATACTCATACAGGTATATCCTCATGTATATGATAGAATAATAAAATAAACATTTCATTTGTTAATCGAATAGGAAATTAGAGAAGAAGTGCACGCGGGTGGATGACGTGACGTGGTACATACTATCAATGCACGGAATTATATCCTCTCCCCCCGTTCGCGCCCCTGAGCAGAGAAATAAAGCGGAATTATCCATCCGTATATATCTATATAGCTAATATACATCGAGGCATGGATGGACGACGACCGAACCCGAAGATATAGATAGGCCTGTAACCGTAACTGTAGCGTTACTTTCGAAGCCTTACCCGCGCTTCAACAAACTGGATTAATCCTAACCACCCCTGCGCCAGCACCGAAGCCCTTTTAGTCTCAATGGCGTGAAACTAAGAGACATGTATAATTTCTCATTCCTTTCCTTTCCGTTCCCTTATCTTTATCTTGTTTTTCTATTTCTTTTTTTTTCTCTTCGGATTGATTTTATCTGTTTCAGAAATGATCCTACTTACAAAATTATCATCGACTGGTGGTACTGAGCTATACGTGCAGTTGCAGTGATTTTAGCAATATATTGTACCTCAATAACCGCTCATCCAGGCGTTGAACTCTCCCGTTATACCGGTTGAAATTTGAAGTTTTCCGAAGGAATCTCTAGGTTTGCGTGTGCAGCAGGTGAACATTTTTCGCGAGCTTTTTTCCTTCTTCTTTTCTTTTAGCTACGAAACCTGTATAACATTGTATTCAATTTTTCTGTAAAAGCTTTAGGCTCTATAAGACGCCGTTCTACGTAAGTTTTTTCAGGGTGTAATGTAGATACAACGCGGTTAGGTGTGTGGTATATAATACAGCTGTAAAATAATGCATTCATAAGGGGCCGAAGACCTCGGTTCGTTCGCGTGGCTCTTGGCGAGTGGCGCCGATGCTAGAAAATCCTTTAATAATTCAACAAACACATCCTCAGTTCCATCCCTTTGAACGTATATACATATAGTTTATACTGTGCACTACCCATACTAGGTCGCCTCAACAACTCACCTGGGGAAAAGGAGGGAGAGAATATTGATGCGGAAACAAAAGAAGGAAAGAATATACAGATGATATAAGGTAAGGGCAGGAAATAAGGAGGTAGCTCGTTTTACCTCCGCACGGCACGTCGCTGAGGTATACCCGCTGTTAATATCACGTAAGTTACCTACCCTTATCGACCTACCCTGATATTATATTGTTCAAAACTATTTTACCAATGGTGCTCTTTATACCCTGTATATTTAAATTTATTAGGCGAAGTAGATTCGTAGGCAACTGCAGAATTTTTCAGTTGAAATTTTATTTTCTCCGTTGTTCGATTTATTGCTATTATTGTTGTTATTTTTTAAACAATGCGTGTCAAGGGGTAGTGGTTTATAAAATAATTTTACAACAGGGTTGCATACGAGGTAATTATACGTAAATTCTCATACGGCAATGTGGAGTATAATGAAAGTAGATCTGAATTAAAAAAGAAATTGTGTCGAGGGGTTTTCGTTTCATTTATTTCCCACTGCGGAGTACAAAGATATGTTGAGAAGGGGTGTTCAGAAAATTGCAGAAAAGGATGTGCAGCGCCTTGATATTTGAATTTCCGATTTCTGGAATTACTTGACATTCAGGATGTAATCGCTGTATATTTAAATTGTCGTTATAATTTCTTTTCCTTTTTATATAATTTTAAATAACTCAGACTCTCGGTACGCGTTAGAATGGCATATAGCTGAAGGTAGAGGCGGTTGGTTCGTCGATGACGTCGTTTCGATGACGTCACAGAACTGGAAGTTGAGAGGTATCTATACGCTTGCGCGAGGGCAGTGAACTCTTACAGCCCCTCACTGATATCAACGTATATACCTACAAGTTTACGGAAAACCCTTGGCGACCTACTAACCGTGTGAAAAACATCGAAGATCCAAAAATTCGCTGAGAAAATTGTGAATTTATTTTTTCTTTCGATCGATTGAAAAAAGGAAGACCCTTTCGTAATGGTTCCCCCCGTATTTTGGGTTCGACGTAATGTTTTTGATTTCCGAAAAGTTTTCGAGTCGGAGAAAAAGAGAATCGCATCTGCAGTCGCAGAGTCGCGACCGCATATTTTCAGAAAGGGGTAGTTGCCGCCGGTGGAGAATGTGGATGTGGATGTGGAAGTGGAAGTGGGAGGAAGAGGTTGAGGTCGTTCGACGGGGGTGGTTCTATAAATAAACCGCCGCCTCTATATTTAGAATATTTAGGTCAGTAGGGAGCTCAGAGAAGAAGAGCTCAGGGCCGCGGCGCGAGCCCCAAGGACGGTGCTAAGGGATGTACGATCTATTTTTTCTCATATTAGACGATGTTTTAATTATTTTTTTTTGCCAACTGTTTATCTAATTGCTTTTCCTCTTCTTTGAATTTTATATTCACTCTAGCTTCCAGTTTTCCGTACACGTACCATATAAGGTTTTCAACTAAATAACCGTCGCGACGGCAGCCAGTCGATTTATCCTCTTTACTTTCTTCTCATACTTGCAACATGGGATCCCATGGGCTATTCATGAAATGAAACTTCTACGTTTCGGATTTCTCATTGATCTAAATTCACACAACGAAGGAATTAGTGAGATGAGTAGGTATAGTACGAGGGAAAGAAAGGGGCTTGGAAGCTTCGATTCTTGGGCATACATGGGAGGCTGGAGTAAGAGGATGTGTTTTGGGCAAAAACTGACTATGGAGACGAAGATAAAAAATTAAAAAAATTGAAATAAAAAACTGGACGGGGAGGGGGGGAAGAGACATCGAGAGATGTTTGTAGCCGCGGGGGCGGTAAAGGTGGAGGTTGACCTAGTTCCCCCCATGAACCTGCTGGCGAACGAGATATCCTAGTACCCCATTGACCCAGGGCCGTTGCCAAGCAACACCAGGCCATAAAGCAAACCCTGCATTTTAGAGTGGGAGAACTTTCATTCTGATCCATGGAATCAATGTCAAACACCAACCACCGATGTATCCCCAACCAAACACGTATGCGTTTTATAAATTCATTAATATTCAGATTTTTAGGAAAATTTTTCTTTTTATCCAGAATTCTTTTCAACGGATATTCATTTTGGTGTAGCAGATGAATTTCTATGCACTGCATGTTTTTTGCTTTTTTTCTACGTTCACTTTATAGACGATTGTTACGGTAGTGATGAGAATAAAATCATGGAATCAAATTTATATGGAAAGCTGATATTTGAATTTATTGAGAATACGGGATGTGGATATCTATTGAATTGATTGACGAAATTCTTTTTTTTTTTTTGGTTTTTTACTCGCATATAATTTTAGTAAATAATAATCTCTGCCCGGAAGGTGCGGATCGGAGCTGATTTCGGTCACCCCCCACCATGGGGGGCAGGAGGAGAGGGGGGGGGGTAGGTAGGACGTGAATGACGCAAACGAGAAACTGGGTCACCGGGTTAGCTGGCTTGAACCCTCGTCGTCGCCATCTTTCTCAATGGGACGCCATCCATAGAGGCTCGTTCGGCCCCCGGCTAAGCGCGATGCCTTCAATAAACCCCCAAGTCCATTGGACAAAAAGTATAATTCGTTTAATTTATCAAATTCATATATCCGATCCTGTAATACACGGAATTTACATCACGTGCATGATTTTTATTTATCTACAGATTTCAATTAGGACAGAGAGTATAATGAAAAACATGACGATGAAAATCAAGTATCCCTGCATATAATAATTATACGTTTCTCCGAAAAACGAACAAAAAAGAAAAAGTAAAAGTCGCGTATATATTTATTTGAAAAAAAGAAAAAATTTTATTCAATAATTAATTTTTGGCCGGCGACTATATGTATGTTCGCGGATGAGAAAAAAGGTATGAGCGCGAGGAGGCCGAATCGACGGCGGCGGCAGCCTTGGAAAACTGGGACTTTGAACCCCGGTGCACCCTGTTGCAGGGGAGCTTTTGGGGTAAGAGGGAGGGGATGAGCGGGAGAATTTCCCACACAAACACTTTGGGAAGGAAGCACAGAATCATCGCAGGGCACGACTGTGGTGTACGTATATGTATTTCGATATCGCACGCGGAGGTTGCACACAACCTCATCCTGTGACGTCAGAACTCGACTGGCCAATAAGGTGCCTGTATTCCACTGACGTCACTGCATCACAACTCCCTCTTCTCCCCTACCAACCTTTTCCTTCCTTTTTTCGCTCCTCGTCATCCCCCATATCTACATTCCCGTCGCCATCATCCTCTTGCCCTATGCTTTACCTCCGACAACGACGACGACGAATACGTGACGCGAATTTATCGGGGGGGAGGAAGGGGGGGCAACAGAAACAACAGCAAATATCGGGGGGCAGGGGTCGACCTGGTTTGTGATACGGGGATGCAGGAGCTTATTTTTGAGAAAAATTCCAAATTTTTATACGCACTTTATTCAATCACCGATGAATTAACTCGTGCTGAGCGAAAAACGAAGGGATGAAAAACTTTTACCTATTTTACAATCCTGTAGGTACTTCGGGGCACGCGGATCATGCGGGGGATGCGGAAGATACGTGTTTCTGTTTTGATGTGTAACAAAATTTTGACTTCGTTACACAGCTGATTTTGATACCGTTTTAGAAGTGATCATAACGGGAACGGGGGAATACGATCGCAAAGTTTGTCCAGACAGATATCTGCTCCCGCTGTTGCTGCTACTAATGTGAATATAGGTATATATACACACATTATTTTCATGGCGTGGGCGTCGGTCGACCTCAGATATTCCGGCGTGGGCGTGTGTTTGGGTTCGCGAATCCACGTGTTTTTCCCTCTAAATAATCCAACATAATTTTCCCACACTGCAAATTTCACACCTGATACGTATTTTACGGATCATCGATCGAACCATATTCATTGCGCAGATTTCATTTGAAGAAATAAGAGAAAAAAGATAAAAAATATTTTACTGGACCAACCTCAACAACTTGGAGGGGGAGGCCGAGGGGGTGAGTCGGGGACAAAATTTGTAGAGTGAATCGATGCCGGCGGTTGAAATTTTTCTCTAAAACTCATACAGAGGTCGGTTGGATGTACTAAAAACGAAAAGGAGAAGTAACTCTTATCGTTTTATCTGTCTAGTAATTCTAAAATTTTTGATCTGCTAAAATGAGATCGTAAAGTACGGAGTTACAGGTGTATTTTAAATATTTATTTTAGCTATTCTAGGTACGTACACTGCGGGGACATTTATGCAGAGCTGTCATCTTTGGAAGATGTGGAGATATAATTGAGTTTAGGAAAAATTGTATCGCAAAATATGAAGAAGAAATCTCCCTGCACGTCCTAAATCCCGACGAAACTGCAACTGCAGATATAACTACGTGGAAACTTACAGGTCACCCTCCAATCATTTCAATCTTTGGTGAGAAATGAAAAAGAAAAGTGTGAACGGTTACCAAAGATCCAATAATCGCACTACTCTGTACAGTTTTTTTTTTTTAATTCTTTTCTCCTTTTTTTCTCTCTTAAACCAATTAGTTTTAGATCCAATTTTTTTTTTAGTGCGACACCGTTTTAACAATAATTATTATATGTTCGATAACTCGTTTCGTTTTTTGGTTTTATCCTTCTTTATTTTTTGTCTTTAGTTTTTTGATTTTATATATTTTCGATATCTCAAACTGACCGAATAAATTTCACTGTCAACTGTAGTAATATATTCGATTACCGAAAACTACTGTACGAACTAGTTAAACCGTTTGATAATTTTTGTTATTTTGTTTATTGTTTTCTTTAATTTCGTATGAAAATTCGCGAAAAGATTCGATACACGAAATGACGTGTGTCTATTTAATTGGAAGGAAAATTTGTTGTTTCAAATTTTTTGTCAAAAAAGGATCTTTTCGCATCTCCGTGTTCCGCGCGAACGGCGAGGTTTCGTCGGTTTCAGTGGTAGCGAAGTAACTGCAGTCCGACATAGTCTGACATAACTCGAACCGTTTCTACTTTGAGCGGAGGTTCGCGGGTTGAATGGAGCCGCGATCCGATTGGTTCCTTCGGGAATGACGTCACTGCATTGATTGTTCCGCGCGCGCCACACCACGTGGCCTCGACGAAGTGGTGGTCACTGTATATATGTTGACAAAATATACGTACACGTTCCACAGGGCACGTATATATGGAAAATAATTCTCACACACAACCACCTATACGTACCATGTGATTTACCTGTGCAACATATAAGTACAAATGCGGACCGAAAGGAACCATCCCTGTATATCCTAATGTACATATGCCACATCCCCCAAGAAGAAGCAAATTAATCAAAATTGACATCATATAGTTTCAACCATACTTGATGAGATATATTTTTTATTTTTTTTTTTCTTCTTCTTCTTTCTCTTCATTTCACTATGTCATCGCGATTTCATTTTGTAAAATAGGTATATGATAGAGCGGACAAAAAAAAAACGTTCGTAGATAAAATTTATTTATATATAGCGGGTAATCAAAATATGCTCTCATTATATATAGTACATTCAGTAAAATCAGTCGTGAGTATGGGGAAATAATTATTTTTCACATATATCTGGCGTGCTTTTTTTGCTTTTAGTTTTTTTAGTATTTTGTAATTCGATATCGCTGATTCCGAAGTATATATGTTTTCGATATATCTATATGGGGATGCTGCAGGGTCGCCCAGGTATGAAACCAGCAGCAGCAGCAGCAGCAGCAGCAGCAGCAGGGAAACTAGGATTGCAGGTCGATGCACCGTGTCGTTCGGGTTCGTCGTCCAACAGCCGATGACGTCATTCGAAGCATGTATATGTATATACATAATATACCTTGCTGCACATTTATACATACCCATGGCAATACTCGTTATGTATATATATATATATGTATATATAATGTATATTATACCTGAACCTCTATGCGCCGTGCTATGGGAGGAGTCATAGAGATGCAGCAGGAGCTAGTAGTTGAAGTCGAGAGATGGTGTTGGATAGGTCGGGGGTTGAAATTATATAAAACTGGGTCGTTTTACCGTCCCTAAATACGCAATGGTGCAGATTATGCAGAATACCTATAGGTATACCGTCCACGTTAAACAATTATTGTATAATACCTTCCTTTTTGGGTTCTAACTTTTATTTCATTTTTTTTTTTTTTTTTTTGCAACACTGCACTCGGTCCAGCGCATAATTTTTCGAACTCAAGTTACTTCAATTTCAGATTCGTTCTCAGCTCGTTCGCTGGTGAGAAGTAAATATTTTTTGACAAACAGAAAAAACTGAATAGAAAAATTAATATATAGGCCTTCCGCAGCCCATCGAACAGTCCCGTAGGTATATAATATTCTCATGCATTATTGTACGATGTATATATTTATACATATGTACTCGGTAGAGTGTACGATACATACCTGTACGTATATAATGTCTCTCTATGAAACAACATGCCGCCACCGTCCCTGACTTAATTCCAGTTTCTCCCCCGTCGACCCATCTTCTACATATCATACCTATACATGCCATAGTGTTTAGGGCGTCAGGGGTTAGCGGGTTGCTACCAAGGGGGACGGATAAAGAGAAGAGAGAGAGAGGGAGAAAGGCTGGGGAGCAGGGGGAGGCGGAGGCTGCGTCGGAGGGTTGAGAGGAAGGAATGGTGATAGGGGATGCTCGAGGCAAAAGTAGGTCAGTGGAGCTCCATTCACATTACGCCACCATTCATGAGATCTGCCAACGAACCATTCGCTATTCCTCTGTCAAGCGTTTCCTCGTTTACCCGTTGACGCATCTTTTTTCTTTTTTTTTTTGTTCAATTCTCTTTTAATTTTTTTTGCGTCACTTTTTGTCATTTTTTTTCTTGCCGAAAATCACACCAAATACACCCGATTCCCGATCTGATTTCCGCTACCCCCCATTGATAATTTTTATTTTATTTTATCAAAATTATTTCAATAGTTTTTTGACAAAATGCAGGACTGAATAAAATCTCTTGTCGCTGTGAGAAATTACTTAAGATCCTTTCCCTTTTTTTTGGATTCTAGAAAAAACAGGCTATATCAAGGTAATAGTTTGCCGGATAGAAGAACGAATCGAATGAAAGATGTTGCGGAATATTTTTTTTTTTCTCTCGTTTGGATTACAAATATTTTGTCACCTTTGTCTCTTTACGTTTCGTGCGTTGATATTCCTTATAATTTCTTATATGATCGTTTAGCAGAGATATAGGTATGCACAGAGCACATTTTAAGTGTGTTTTGTGTTTCGCAGGCAGTGGCAATTTCATCCCCTAACCTACCCGTCTCCTCTATCTACACCCTCTCGATATCCCATATACAATACGCCCCAGACTTGCACCGCCTGACCCAATTTCGCCCGGGCAATGACGTTGATAGTGACGTCACGGGCTGAAAAGTGGAACGCCACACCGCCAGGTCGAAACAGTTTAACCATATATACGTATATACACGTAAGTATATAGTTTTATGTACAACGCTATGTACAATATATACCTAATATATATACATACATACCTAGGTAATCCGGTGTACGTATACCTTAACTTGTACTTGCGTTTTGACTTGTTTTTTTTTTTTTTTTTTTACCGCAGTGGACATTTTTAGAAGTTGATTTTTCTTTTCTTTTTTTTTCAAGGTTCTATCCGATGTGTAGAGCAAAAATATTATTGGATGAAAATTATTTAGAAGTATCATTTGAAAGGCTAGCAAATTTTGAATATTTAAAAAAAATAAATCGAACGAATCTAATCTTTTTCAATCGCTGTATAGCACGTAAAATCGATTTTTCTTCGTATCGCTCTTTAAACACAAGTTTCATTCATTCCTTCGTTCATTCCATGAGTCACATGTGCAGGCTGGCTTAATGATTAGATGAGTTCTGAATGATATCAATTTTAATATACATAATTAAATAGCTCGTGTTTCAACCAAAATTGATCCGTTTCTTCGAGAGTTTAGACGGGTAGAAAATCACGGGCTGCAGGTCCTACGATCGAATTTTATCTGCAATTAGAATCTGCGCGTGCGATATCGATTTCCAGAATTCTTAGAAAATTGAATCGCAAAAAAATATGCGAACTCAAAAAATGACGCGTCATAATCCGATGTGATTAATGATATTGAAACGCGTCGACGAATTAGAAAGGAATTACTGTAACAAATAATCGATGAGATTAGAAATCTTTTTCTTGAATTGCAATGTTTTCGCCCCGCACGTTTTGAGTCTCGGCGTTGCTCGTTCGTCGCGTCGGTTCTCCGTTTGCTTCTGGATTTCAGGGAGTGTTTTACGGGTTGCGGGTTCAGGGGAAGGCGGCATATACCTTCTATTTTTGGAATGTGGGTCACCCATAAACCCGAGGTTGTCCCGTGACGTCACGGGACTGTTTCCCTGGCAACGAGGACGCCGGGTCATCCACCGTAACATCCCATATACGTATATAGACGTTCCCGCGGCACACTTCTTTGCACCGGGATAAAAAAATATATAGCTATATGTGCCAACGTTGTTTTAGATCTATAGCTACACGTCATCATGCCTCCAAGAATTTAAGGATCGGGATAGATTTTCCCTTTTTTCTTACTTCAATTTTTTACACAACATCTTTTTTCTCTCTCTCTCTTTCTCTAAAAACGCGTCACTATTATACAAATTTCATCCGCAATTTCGATAGCCCCGAAAAAACAAAAAAAAAAGAAACACGGGGAGAAGTTAGAAGATATTTTTCTTTTCTTTTTCATTCTTATTGTTAAACGTACCCTTTCTATATGCAGATAAATACCCATGCGTCGCACTTTTATGGTTCAATATTGCGCATTATTTTATCTGGAAAAAACAAAAAATCAAAAACCAAAAAAACGTAATCGCGCATCGATTAATTGTTGCTATAGAGGCGTATATGTATAATAATTTATAAACCATCCATTCACTCGATTCGACCCAGATATCTTCAACGTCGTTCAAGTGACGGGGATATATGGGTAGTGACGTCACAAGGTAGCCATGGAAACAGGACATTGCACTCTACGCCGATATAATACATCTCGAAATTAAATACAGAAGATTTCCTGTTATACGTGATTTTTTTTCTACCTCAATATTTTCGTTAACACTTCCTTTTATCCTCAGCGTCCCGATGGTCATGCAATAACCCAGCAAGAATTTTCGAAATGCAGAGATCATTTATTTGTTCGGTTAATTTGATGGTTTTAGATTCTGATTTATGTATTTGAATTTTTTTTATTCATATTCGAGGAAGACAATAATTTATTGATTCGAATAAACGATTCGATAACTTTCTGCATCAGGTTCTGGAATTTACGGAGCTTGCGGTATTCTGGGTAAAAGATTTACGGAGTGACCAGCAGCTGAATGTTCTGTTGTATCATAAAGCTCGCGAGCTTTCACGCGCTCTCTTCCTTATCGACTACCAGGGTGAGAATACTCGTGGTTGAAAAGCTCGGTGTCATTTTAAAAACCATCTACCCAATCCGGAGGGAATTTTACCCTCGAAATTTCGAGCTTAATTTTCATAGGAAGTATTTCAGATGACGCTGTCGTACAGCATTTCGAAATACCTATCCGACAAAAAAAAAGAAAATAGATACAGAAAAGTACTAATTTCTTCGTGAAAATATCTCTTTCTTTTCTCAAAACAATATTATAAGAATTGAGAAATATCTCGCAATTATATTTATTCCGCTTCAGGATTGCGATGGGGTATGTCCTATGTATGGTCGTATAACGTGAACTTGAAAATTTGTTGAACTAAAAAATTCGAGAAAATCTTGTGATTTTTCAATACGAGAATATGAAATTGAATAATTCATAAATTGATACACGATCCATGCAGTACACTAGAGTGTCGCGTTACTCCAAAAGTTTTATTTATCGGATTGGTTATTTTTAGGTGCTTCTTTCTGCACGAACACCACAGCGCGGGTGCTGCTACTCTGCTGCTGCTTCTGCTGCTGGGGTAGAAGCGGAGTCTGAAAACGGCGTATAAAATGTCATCCTGAACAACAAGTAGAAAAGGTCATGGAAGGAATATGGGTCAGCCGTTACGACGCCTCCCCCCACCCCCCTTTCCCCCCTCTATGTAATATGCCTGAGGGATGAATCACCCCATCCGATACAAATTATTTACTTGCACCTTCACGTTCCCTTTTTTGTTTTTATCAAAATACGGCGTCTCCCGTATAAATTATATATGCGTAAAATCAATCTACAGTTTCAGGTATAACCGATCGGATTCTCATCAGCTTGTTATCCAGCACCTTATATTTTTCTTCTGATTTTGTTTTTCTAGTTTTTGGTAAGCATGCCAGTATTTCGAAAAGTCTCGTAGAGGTGCCAGACAGCTGTTTCTCAAATTATTCAGGACATAGCGACATCTTATGCCTAACGCTATCAGATTTCTTATATTAAATAACTTCTCCTTTTTTTGAGTTTTTATAAATTTTATAAATAGGACGCAGTCGATGCGTCGGAAGATCCTGTACACATTTTTCACGTGGGATGAATTACGAAATTGGAAATGATGATCTAACGGCGATTCGCCGTATCTGTTCGCTAACAACATGTTTCGTGTTATAAACAATTGGATATTCTGGGAATTCGATTCGAAAGATCGTTGGAGGATGGAGGATGGGGTTGTGCAGAAGATGACTGCGAGGAAATCGTTAGATACGAAGTTAGTTGTCGTTTTTCTTCAAGTAGCTAAATTTTTACCCACGCGAATGGCCAAGGGGTAATATTCCAGATCCGCTAGAATTTATGTGTGTGTTTTTTTTTTTTTTTTTCAAATGGGGGAAAGTTGTAATTCTATAAAAGCTACTCGTGGTCGTTTGTTGCCGCGTCGAGGTTTGGACCGACCATCGTCCGGCTCCGTTTTCAGTTAGTGGTTATTTTAGTCTCTCGGGGCTGCAGGCTCTCGATCTTCTAAAAATTTCCACCAATAAACTCTCTTGAAATCAGACACGTGATATCGGAATAAGAGCGTTTCGGTTGATGCTGACTAGGAAAGATTACTCTGGGGCACAGTCAGCTGCCGAAACTCCGGTTGACTAGTCACCGCCACAGTTGTACTTCTCAGGTAAGCGAA
Organism: Athalia cordata; assembly: GCA_963932425.1. Taxonomy (NCBI): domain Eukaryota; kingdom Metazoa; phylum Arthropoda; class Insecta; order Hymenoptera; family Athaliidae; genus Athalia; species Athalia cordata. Next base: position 9,874,352 of record OZ010627.1, read on the forward strand.
TTACGGAAAAGCGAACAAAAAAAAAGAGCAAATAAAAGTCAATAATAATAAAATAATAAAAAAAAAAATAACTACGACAACGACGAGGTCGAGCGTGAAAAATCCAGAAAAACAAAAACGATCATTTCGCATTCAAAATTCATCTTATCTCACGTCCGTATACAGAATTGTTTCTAATCGACTGTGATGACATAGTGCGTGTGTATATATTCGAAAGAAATTTTCTCACCAAGGTTTTAATTCGCATAACCCGCCCCACCCTCGACGCCCGAGATCCGAAGTTGAAGTGAAAAATGCGGAGAAAAATGATAAATCAAATTGAATATTCATTCAATGTGTGATAATAATTAACGACAGCAAATGAACTTCAAAAAGTGTATCGCAGAGGAAATTTTACACCGCACTCGCCCCATCGCTCACTGCAAAAATTTCTGCAATTGGATTTCATTCTCCTTAATTTACGATAAATATATATAAAGAAGAAAATCGAGGATTTTTAACATAATTGGTGTGAGAAAATTGTTCGTTTCTTTTCGAAATTTTTGCATCAATCACCTCGTCGTTCTTCCGAGTATAGGTAACGTAGCAAAACCGCGATCGGATGAATCTTGTTTGTCTCTTCTTTTTTTTTTTCTATTTCTTTTTCTTTTCCTACGTATATTCACGACTCTCGATAGGCCGACGACGCTTAGCGTCCCGACGTCTAAAATTCTAAACTTAGACGCGCGATCACTCGCGACAAATATAAACCCTCGATACATAGGTGTGTGTGCCCTGAGGCCAAAGTATATCCTCCTCTTTCTAGATCCAGTCTTATTTTTTATTTATTTTTTTTCTCAACTTCTCAAGAAATTCTCTTCGAAACACAATTATTAGTTTTTTTTTATTTTCCCACTATCGGAAGAGCTAATTTTTTTTTCTTTTTTTTTTACAATTCGCGAATGAAAAATGAAACATGAAATTCCAAAGAAATAGTTTTACACGACATCCACTATAGCGTGCGTATAGATCTGGGCGTAGTTCGGGGGCGATGGTTTGAATGTAATGGTGGATACGCCCCGCGATCTCTGGCCAAATTTGGCTTGCGCTTGGAAGCGTCGCGACGCCGGTACCGATGGTGTAGAGTGCGGGCGTCTATTTTAGAACACCTGACATACTACACCGCTGGTTATCCCTGATTCCTTGTACATAATATTACATACATTTTTTTTTTTTTGTTTCTTACAAAATTATTACACACGCTCCCTCCGTGTGTGTAAGTGCTTGATTTTTTTAATCCTCGAATCAGACGATGGCAAAAAATGCTAATAGATACCTACTTAGATTCTAGATGCATTGAAAATATTGTTTTTCATACAGGTAGACGCTAGTAACACCAAAAAAACATCATCATGGCTGACGATGAGGTTAGGTAGGTATCGCGATTTTTTTTTTTTTCGCTCATGAGATTTCGTTACGGAATCATTCACGGAATTTCTTCTGTTTCATGTTCCGCTCCATCTCAACGATATCCTGTAATTCATCTGTTACGCATTTTGGATTCACGAAATGATTCTATAAATCTTGAATTCACCTTTCGAACGAGCAGTACATTCCCGCCCTTAAAAGGTAGCTATTTATTTCGCATGAATTTTAATTACTTTACAATTTATTTATTTTCGTACCTAATTCTGATTTGCAAAAATCAAATTTATATCCCCACCACATGATTAATTAATTGTTTAGCACATAAAATAGTATTGTAGCCATGAAAGACGATCGTCGAATTTTGACTTCTCAGAATAATTTCATACACAGAAAAATATCAAATTTTTTTTCTTCACTCTTCTTTGAAATTATTACTCCAATTTAATGTTATCACACATCGAGTCAAAGTTCGACGAGATTCCGCCGTTACAAGGTTCGAATTGACTGAACCTTTCCTCAATTTTTTTTATTTTCTTTCTTCTGTCTTCATAATTGTTTCGTTTATTAATTGTTTAGAAATTTAGATATTTTCCAAATAATAATCATCTATTTAGATTGATTGATCATCTGTTGTATTTTTAGAATTTTTTATTTATCACTTTTCTTTCATTATGATTTTTTTCTATCATTTTGGTAGCGTTATCTTTACTATTATTATTATCATTATTATTATCATTATTATTATTATTATTATTATTATTATTATTTGATGTATTCATTACTTTCTTTTTTCAGTTTCGTTATGTTATAATTTGACATTTCTTCTGTTCTTCTGTTGTCCCCGTTATTATGCCTGAACCATGTTCACGAGATACGAGATTTAATCACGATGAATTAATTTGTGATTTGTTAAAAAATTGGTGATTTTTGATCGAGTCAAATTTTGTTAAAAAAATTTCAGTTTTATTTCTCTTCTTTTTTATTTTCATCCATTCACGAATAAATCTCGTATATTTTGAATGTGAATTGTCATCGATCCTCTTGACCTACAGAGAAATTAGCTCCAAGGTGTGCCCAGTGAAATGAACGTAATTCACCGTAGCTGATTGCGTGGATTTTGAATTTGTTGAAAAAGTGTAAATAAAACCAACAAAAAAACATATCAACAACTACAGAGAATAAACCAAAAAACAGAAAACCAAAAAAAAAAAACTCATGTGCTGGCCAGTATTGGACGGTAAAAAAAAAAAAAAAAAAAAAAAAAAAAAGAAAGGAAAAAATGAACACACTCACACACGTACACTGCATGATAATGTTTGTTTGAAATTTCCACGCTAATTAACCTTTACAACCAGCTATTATCTAGTTCTGAGTACGAACAATGTAAAACCCACATATATAGGTGTTTGTGTGAAACCCACGTTATTAACAGAGATTCTATGTTCATTTTTACGCATGCCTATATGTATACCTACTTTATTATTATTCATATTTTTATCATAAACAATTTAATAAATTAAAATTCAAGGTATATGTACAATTTTGAGAGAGAAACCAAAAATTTAAGTAATCGTAACATGAAAGTGGCTTAAACATCAATTCAAATTACATTATACATATATTTTTTTTTTACTTTATATCAGAAGCAAATATAATTTCAAATTTTTTTTTTTTTCATTGATATCTATACCTACGCTATCGCGCTGAAATCGCATTTATATTAAAATTACGTAATTACCTATATATTGCGTATGAGCTTACGTTTTTTTTTACTGTGCCAAATGAAAATTTTGAAATACGACGAAATATGAAATTGATAAAATAATTTTGACGTTTATCGTTTGTGGTTCAAATATCAGATGGTAATTGGTTTTCATACCGCGGTAGACGTCGTATTTCAGATTTTCATTTTTTCTTCATACTTGTACTACTCGTTCGATACTAACAGTGGTTTTTTTTCTTCTTTTATTTTACAGCGGAAGCGCATCGAGGATGTACGTAAGAGGGGGACGAAAATAATGAGAGAAAAATATATACCTAGATCACATCTCACATGAGCTTGAACTTTACTTTTCGTTTTTTTTTTTTTTATTTTATCCTCATCATGATTTTATTAATGTTTTTTTTCTCCAGTTTTCCAAAGTTCTCATAATTCTTTTCTTTTTTTTTTTGTTCCTAAAAGTATGAGGAAATCAATTCAAGCTCTGGCGCGTTTTTTTCTTTTTCTTTTTTCTATTCGGCCCACGAAGCATAGGAATTACATAGTTTTTAACACCTGAAATATAGGAAAAGAAGAGGAAACAGGCTGAGACCGACAGGAAGAGGGCGGAGGTCCGCGCTCGCCTGGAGGAAGCCTCCAAGGCAAAGAAGGCCAAGAAGGGTTTCATGACCCCAGACAGGAAGAAGAAGCTCAGGGTGAGTTATTTCGCTTGAATTTTCAACGCACTTCAAAATTTCGAGCAGATTTTCACGAGAATTCGTTTTTCTTTTCTTTCCCTTCGACAGCTCTTGCTGCGTAAGAAGGCCGCTGAAGAACTTAAGAAAGAACAGGAAAGGAAAGCCGCTGAGAGGAGACGCATCATCGAAGAGCGTTGCGGAAAGCCCAAGAACGTCGACGACGCCAACGAAGGTATTTCAATACTATTCCGTTGGTGAATTTTATTCATTGTTATTTTTTTTATATGATTTTTCTGAAAAAGAAGGATGAAAAATTCGATCGGATCGAATTTTCACAAATCCCCTCACGCCCGCCCTCGACCCCCGCATTCGCAGTTATTATTCCCCTTTCTCTATGGAAGTGAAGAAGGAATTGAGAAAAATTCATTTTGTACTTTATAGTCATCGAGAAAAAAGGGGAATGATTCACTGACGATGATCTATAAATTTGTACCCGCGTTTATTATCAGTAGTCTCAGAAACCAGAGAAAAAAAAAAAAAAAGCCACAAAAGTCAAAACCAAAAACTTGAAACGTATAGAAATAGAAAAGTATAATATCGAAAAATTAAACACGAACCCGTTAGTTGAAAGTTTGATCTACTTTAATTTGCTGTTGCTGCCACCCCACTTAACGCATACATTAATTTCAGGTTTATTTTATTAGTAGGTATTTTCATATTTCCCTTGATTTGGAAAAGAAAATAGAGAACGATAAATCAAAAAAAGAACATTAGAAATGAATTTGAATTCCAGCCGAAATACAATCCTCAATTCCAAACCACGAGTCCTTTGATATATATACAGATTACATAATCACATCATATACTTAAATTTATGTATACATTTCAAAATACACCAATATATAATATGGTTGAAAAAAAAACAGAAGAAAAAACCAAAACTCAATTAATTTGATTTTTTCATTTTTTTTTTTTTTACGAATTATTTCTTTCCAATTTTTTTCTTAAAAAATTCATAATTTCAACCGACACACAGAGACAATCAAACGCGTGCTACGCGAATACCACGATAGGATCAACATGTTGGAGGATCAGAAATTCGACTTTGAGTATATCGTTAAGAGGAAGGATTACGAGGTATTTTTTTTACTCCCCTCATCGCTCGCAAGTGTATTTTTTTTTCCATTTTTTTTCTCTTAATTTTTTCTTGGACTTTTTCTATCTTCTTGGCACTACAAGCAGTTGTTGCTATATTTTCAATAATAATAACAACGATCAATGTTGCAATTAAAAACCACCATCGTAACGATGTGCGGAAAAAAAATAAATAAAGATTAAGCAGAAAGAAAATAAATAAAAAATGGTAAAACAATAATAAATCCAAAAAAAAAAAAAAGCTTCGCATCCGTAAATTACCGTTTTAACAGTACGAAAGTTTTTTTTTTTTTTTTTTTTTTCCAATTTTTTTGTTTTTTCTACTTCATCTGCCAACAATTTTTCTTTTTTCGTTTTCTCCTTCCTTATACACTATGAGCATTGCTATAGGAATACGCGAGAAGAGTCTATTTTTTTTCAACTTTGATACATTTTTTCTTGTAAAAAGACAAGTATACTGAGAATTTGGATAAAGGAGGAGATATTCTGAATTATTAGGTATCTTCATCTTTGTCTCAATTCGCCAGGTATATGGAGAAAATAATTTTGTTCACATCTGATCTTTTTTTTTTTGTACTATTTTTTCGCCTGATAGAAAAAAAAAAATTCAATCTCATCTATCTCAAATCCCAATACTTCACACACATTATTATATTATATGCACACGTCACATTCGCACACTCATCTATAATATTTATTTATTAATTTTATTTGAAAACAATTATTTTCATTACACATAAAAACCAATCATAAAAACGCATCATTATTTTATTTATTTTTCTATTCTCAACCGCCCCTGTTACATTTACCTCACATTTTCCGTTACAACGGGAAAGGAAGAAAACCAAAAACCTCGAAAAACAAAATTACCCCATACGCGACGTGGCAGGTAATTCGATTCCCATTCCTTTTTATTGGTTAGGTTATATTAGGTAGGGAAAATTTTATTTGTTCGGTTAAATTCGATCGCGAAATTTCAATTGTCTCAGGATTTATATTAGATATTATTAAAAGTAAAATCGAGACTGCAGGAGTATAAAATTATTTGAAATAAATGAATTTTGACAGCGAACCTGAAGTCAATTCTGAACCAGTATCATAAGAGGATCAACGGTCTCGAAGAGCAGAAGTACGATCTTGAGTACGAAGTTATCAAGAAGGATTTTGAGGTCTATATCAATGAACAAAAAAAAAAAAAAAAAAAACTTTAATGAAAAAATAATATCATAATCAGCTGCAGTATTTTAACAAAAAATTAAAAAAAAAAAAAAAAAAAAAAAACTAGCAATGCATTTAATATTTGAAACAGAAATTTTTTTTTTCTATTTTTTTTGTTTTAATACATTTTTTCTTATTTTTGGAATTAAATTTTGCAGCTAATCGTTAGATTCGAATTAAACAATTAAATTAATAATATATTTGACGTATTTTATAATTATGAGCAACCGCCTTCTTCTTTTCTTCGCTAACGCGTATTTTATTCATATCTATAATCTTTGATTTACATGATCCTAAACGCAGCTAAAAACGTATTCGTAGTATAATAAAACTAAAAAATTCTCAAATATGATTTCGTAGATTAAAACAGAGAGAGAAAAAAAAATGCTATCATCCTACTTATACGTAGAATTCGCAGCATCTTGTTTTTTCCTTTTTTTTCTTACGCATTCTTGATAGTTTTTGCAATACAATTATTTCGAAATTTGATTTTTCTTTTGGTTCACTTTATCTAGTTCAGCTGATATTAGGCAAAGATTTTATTTTTGGTTTTTGATTGATTTCAATTTATCGTATACTTTTCATTTTTCTAATTACCTATTTGGTTCATCCTTTTATTTTTATTTTTTGTTTTACAAATTAAAATTTTAATTTTAATTTTAATTTTGTAATAGCAATTCGTAGATAGTCCGATTTTATTGTCAGCACGTTTTACGTATTTCTATTATTTTAAATTCAATTTTTATTTTTACATATCCAGACGTCGATTCCTTGAAAAGAAAAGAAAAAAATCCAAATCCAAAGCCAATTCACTCACGCTCATCTCGCATATTATTTATTATTTATTACATCCATAACTCGTATCTCACCCTACCTATGGTATTCCATTTTACGTTTAACACTTTCATTATGGTTATAATATTTGAGTATACCTGTAAGCTTCCACGCTTTGCTTCACACATTTCATTTATAATTTTGTCTTACTTTCAAGATTGATCATTAAAAAAAAATGAAACACAAACAACAACAAAAACAACAACCCTTTTCCTGATCTGTATACCCTATACACATGCGGTACATTATCGCAATTTATTATATTCCAAAAAAAAAGAAGAAAAAAAGACGAATAATTTGTCACTGGGGAGTCGTTATTATTTAATAGGCATATAATTATATAACGTCGAGTAATCGACTGAGATAATTTATTTTTATTTTTATGATATTCATAATTTAATTTTAAGGAAAAAAAAAAAATTACCAACGCCCCTTCGTAGCCCTTCGACACCCCCTTGCCCACCATTGGTTAATTATTTTTTTATGTCTCTGTATATGTAATTAATTATTATTTTATTTCCTTTTTTGTTTCAAATTTTCCCACACGTTATACTCGTTGCTCGATCTATATTATAATAATCATTCGAAAATGATCAATATTCAATAATTCACCTATATATTTTCAATTATTAATATCAATCATTTATCACATCGTTTCCAAAAATTTTCATAATTTTTCCTAGGATCACGATGACAACGATTATAACAATGATGATAATTATTATTATTATATTCCGATATAATCGAAAGAGAATTTTGAATCACAATTATTTCGTACAATTTAAACACACGTATATATTATTTTTTTTTGTTTTCAAATTATTTTACGGTTAATTGAATTTCTCTTATAATTTTCTGAAAAAACAATTCTAATTTATTCTTTGTCTATTCTTTCTCTCTCCCTCGTTTTTTTTTTTGTTCATCGTTTAACGATCACATATCAGTTTCAATTTTTCTCTTTTTCTCGTTTTCGTGAAAACAACATTTTTTCAAAAACTTCTGTCGACCAATTTTTTCTTAATTTCTTTTCTTTTTTTTCGTTTTTAGTTTTTTTTCGTTTTTTTTTGACTTATTGTTTTTTTAGCCGAGCTCCAGACGATTTGCGCGGCTTACTGGCAAAGACTATACGGTCTTGAGGGAGATAAATTTGACCTCGAGTGGAAAATTAAAATGAAAGCTTTCGAGGTAACCGAAATATAATATGGTGACAGCTGACATTATATCATTGAAATTGCCTTGAGCCAATTATTGCACCCCATTTACATACGTATATAGATATAACTATGCTACGTATGTATACTTATATTTATTTCTATATACGTATAGTAATATACGTGCAACGTCGCGCGCTATTATATATAAAGCATTATATAATTTGATTAGTTTTTCGTTTTTTTTTCTTTCAAATTTATTTTATAAATAATCAACGCATATATATATGTAAATAAAGTATACATATATTTATTTGATAATACGGAAGATCACGTTGCCTTGAATTTAAAGAAAATTGAAAAAAAAATATGCAAAAAAGACACATTAATTTTTTTGAGCTCGCATTAGCCGTATAGAAACGATAATTCTTTTTTCTCACCTTTAGCCCTTTGAAATGAAATGAAATGAAAAGTAAAGAGAATAGAAATTATTTTTTTTTTCATTGAAAAAAAAAGATAATAATAATAAGGAAATACGGATACGCGCAAGAAAAAATGAAAAACAACGATAATAACAACCCTTTATTCCCCCCCAGCCCCGCCTAAGAAAAAAAAAAGCCCTCGCCCCTCTTTGCACGTGTAGATTAGATTTAATTAGTATATGTATGATACTTGCAGAAAAAAAAAAATGAACAAATAAATAAATAAATATATATAAAAGGGATGCAGTTTGTAGTCCCTTTACTTTATTATTTACTCATTTATTTATTCATTGAAATTAGTGAAAATGAGAGATTTTGTTGAGCAGGTATTTTTGTTTTCGATATTATTATTTATAATAATATATACATGAAAGAAAATGTTTATTTATTTATTATGTATTTATCATCAATTGAAGATTTCCACCTTGCCAATTTGGTTGGTTGCATATTTTTATTGTAGACGACTTGAAGGACATTATCCGAAACTATCACGACCGCGTCTACATTTGTGAGGGTCAGAAGTGGGATTTGGAGCGCGAAGTCAGAAAGAGGGACTACGAGGTACCTTAAAACCAAAAAAAAAAAAACAGAACAAAAAAACATAAATCAAAAAGTCAAACGAACAAACTTAGAATTTAAACAAAACAAAAAAAGAGAAAATAGATTATAGATCATCCATGTTTCAAAACTCAACCGACATAATGAAATTAATATCCACACATGAGCATTAATCGGCTAGATTCAAAATCAGCAAAAAAAGCAACGCAATTTAAAAATCAAGTACATATTTCTTTTCATTCTTAAATTTGCGTTGCTTTAACAATTTTTCACACATGTTCTCTCACCCTTCATACACACATATTGTCACGTATATATGTAAAAATTAATAACACACACCTCAGATATTATCATCCCCCCTCAGCCCCCCGGCCCCGAGAGAAAGGAAAAACCTAGAAAAAAAGAAAACCGTTGCGGATGTGAAATGGGGATGAATATTTGATTTGATAATTTAATTTTTTCAATTTCAAATAATAATCGTAAGAACGAAAGAAAAAATATCCCGATTAAATGTTTGACCCGTAAACTTGGTCAGTCCTGTCCGTTTTTGTGAAAGAAAAAAACCAACGACAAAAAAAGTTCAAAGTCTTTCGAAAAAGAAATAACGAAAATGATTTTTAAAACAGACATTATACGATACATTATATACGAAAAATTCAGCATCGTGCTGGATTTAATTAATTATTATTCTTCATTTATTTATTTTATTTTATTTTTGCAATTCGATTTATTTTTCCCTTTGACGAAAATATGAAGTGCTGTAATTTTGGTTTATGTATATGTACATAGATACATTTATGTGTACCCCCTGGATTTTATTATTCACATAACTGTTCAGAATGCAAATAAGGCAGGGCGTTTTGTTGATCAGCTTTTTACTAACTCTGAATTATTATACGTAAATCGATTTCGTTTTACATTTTTTTCTTTCCTATTTTTTTTTTCCTCCTAATTTTATTTATTTCTTATTAGATTTCACGCAGGGCTGGGCAAGCTTATAGATCAGATTATCTATGTAACAATACCCAGTAGAAAATGAATCCATTTCACACAACCAAAAAAGAACAACAAAAAAACCATGTAATTTAAATTGAACAAACACACCCCCCAAATCACATTAAAATAATGCACTTTTTATTATACATACGTACGTACATACCCATATGAACACACACATATATATATATTTACATAACACAATTTACATAGTGAAAAGTATGTGCGTGGCGCAGGTGCAAAATTCTTTATTTTATTTTTCTGTTCGTTGAAATTATATCTAGTCCCGTAAAATATACCTAGTTTTTTTTTTTTTCGTTTTTTAACCTCCAAATTTCATTATTAATAATCATAATGATAAGAACAATGATAATAATAATGCATATTATATCCTTAATATTACAGATGAATAAATTCTCGCTTTACCCTCCTCGCGGTACAAAGATAATTAAATAATAATAAGGATAATTATTATTATCATCATACACATTCCAGTGAATTATATAAATTTATTAGGTATTTGGAAATACATTGCATGAAGGAAACGCTGAATATAATAATATATGCTTTGATTAATAATAATAGTAATAATAATTTACAGAATTTCATTCTGACGTAATGAGGAAAAAGCAAAAAAAAAAAAAAAAATGGACGACAAATTCAATAACCATATATCTTATGAAAGAAAAAATGGAAGATTTTTTTATTCATTGCAAATCAATAATTAGGTACATGAATTAATTAACTTTATTGGCCCACTTGATATAAAGAAAGTATGGCACTTCATATTTGTCTAATTTATTAATTACATACTAGAATAATTTTTCTGAAAATAAAATAAATAAATGAACATATTATATATATGTATAGTATTAACGCAAACATAACTTTTTACATAATTTACATGTTTTTTTTTTGGTTTTTTTAATTAATTAAGGAATTTATTTAATTTAATTTAATTTTTTTTCTTTTTCAAATTCATTCAATGATAAAGATATGTCAATTGCAACGGTATCATATGACTACGCACTTAATATAATTAAGGAAAAAAAAAAAAATGAGAAAGATAAAAACGAATTAAACAATACGTAACAACACGTCAGTAGACCTTGTTGTAATTAAACGATAGAAAATTCGATCGGTCCATTAATTATGATCAATCCAAATCGCCTCTTAAGACTCACACAAACCGTAGGAACGCGGGGGTGTCGAATTATCATTAATACATATTTTAGAGTTAAACATTTTGTCATAAATTAAAAGAAAAATAATAAAAATGGAAGGAAGTAAGAAATGATAACTAAAATTGTAAAAAAGAAGCTAAGGAATAAGTCAAGTAGTCCGTGAAAATTTGTTGTTTTTTATTCTTTTCATTTAATCAAACAGTAAATGTAAAGTGCCATGCTACAAAATTCTCTTATTATACTGTACAGAATTTGTTTAAATCATTTTTTCCAATCGTGTTATCACGTAATATATAACTATACTTTATACATACATATAGTGTTCTAAACCCTGACAAAAAAAAAAAAAAAAAACTCGGTTAAAAAACGGAGGAATTGACAAGATATAGTAAATTATAAAGTGAGAGTAACAAAATCAAAACCGCACTAAACGACGATTGCGACATCCAAAAAAATCCAATAATTAATTTTCATTTACAGTTAAAGAAACAAAAATCAGAATTTCTCCTTGTCGGGAAGATTTTTTTTATTCATCCATTTTGTGTTCCTGATTTTTATTATATATCGTATGTCGATGATGACTATTTTGCACCGCGCCCACACCGATCATTTACATACATATGTGCAGTGTTATGGTGTTTATATAACTGTCTTGTATTTATCCAAAAAACCAAGAAAAAAAAAACATACACAGACGAAGGAATTAAAGAATGAAAGATTCTCAAACTCGTTTTTCAATCTTTTATGTCTTGGGAAAAAGAAGAGCACACTCGATTGGTGATTTTAGAATTTTATGTAATTGAATTGAAAGTAAAAACTATAGCGAGTTTGTGAGTCGAATGCACATAGACCTTATTGCATATTTTATGGCTACACCAATAATAAAATATGATTTTTCTTATGGTAGAATTTAGTCGCAAATTTTGACGAGGCGCAGACGCTGATCAAGACCAGTTAGCTCTCTGATGGGAATTCCATATAGGGAATTCACCCGCCATGTCCCTCCACCCCAAACCCCATGACCCCCCCTATCAAGTTTTTGATCGTTTTCAAAAACTCAAAAATCGTTGGGATCCCGTTAGTGTTTTAAGTGTGCGTGTAAGGTATTTATATGCCTATTTATACATACATATATTTTTATATATACAGATATACATAGTCGTATACCCTGTACAGCAGCAAACCATATTTTTGAAATTGTTCTTTTTTTTTTCGTAATTAATTACGTTTTGAATTTTTTTTTTAATCTTTTTTTTATGTTTTACGATACTTCTGGGGGAATTTGAAGAGAAGTTTTTTTTACCGATAGTTATTTTATTTTCTTTTTTTCTAATTCTCACCCGACAATTTTTTTTTTAATTATCTTATCCTTTTTTTATTGTCGTTTAACGATACAGCCGAACATTTCCGCGTATATTATTATCCCTATCTCCTTTTATATCATCCAGCAATTAACACGCAGGCCGATAATCTCGTTAAAAAACCAACAAAAAAAAACCTACTTTTCTCCTATCTGTTATTATTGCAATAATAATATGAAGAGAAACATTCGTTTACCGATAGTTTCTGGGTTTTCTATTTGATTGTTTTGTGTTCGTGTTTGTAGTTTTGTCTTTCTTTTTATTCTAATATGTGCAATGTGCGTGATAACTAATTATCCGTTTCGTTTTTGTCTTTACTTAATTATTATTTGTTTGTTTCTGTGTATAATATTTGAATATTTATAATCAATTATTGCCGTTATAAAATCTAATTATATTTTCAAACATTACACATGAATTACATTTATTTACTCTAGTATAACAATGCTTATTGTATGAATATTACACTCGCATCGATTTAACCACCTATATATTTAATATTGTACAATTTAGTTGATAATTAATTTTCTATTCATTATTACTATATTAAATTATAATGAATTAAATTCATTTACGTAATTATATATTCAGCTATAACAACGGAATGTAATGATGAAATTCGATGTAAACTTTTTCCATCGAATCTTTGAGTAGCGTTTTTTTTTTACCTTTTTTTTTGTATCTTCAATTTGATTTTCAATACGTATTTGTTACACCCCATTGCATTCCGTCGTAGATTTTTGATTTTCAATTTCTTTTTTCTCATCGATCAAATTTGCTTTTCGTTTGTTTTTCTTTATTTCGAAAGACCTTTGATTAATTCATTTTTATCAAATGATGCACAGATCGCGGACTTGAACAGCCAGGTGAACGATCTCCGAGGTAAATTGTGAGTATCAGAATCCTGCGAAGTTGAAGAAGAAGAAAAAAAAGAACAAAGAGATTTCCACCAAATTACAAAATTCCTTGATTCTAATTTCTTTTTCTTCTCATTTATTTTGCAGCATGAAGCCCACTCTTAAGAAGGTATCGAAATACGAGAACAAATTCGCTAAGCTTCAAAAGAAAGCTGCCGAATTCAACTTCCGTAACCAACTGAAACAGGTCAAGAAGAAGGAATTCACCCTTGAAGAGGAGGACAAAGAGGTAACGAATTACAGTTTCTAATTACCCTTTTTCATTCATCATGGGATGTCGAAAAACTTATCTCATAGTATCGATCGTTGTAAAAAAAAAAAAAAAGAAGGAAGTCTCCATATTTTACTTTCTTTTGGAATTTAGAACCTTTGTGTCATAAAATATTTTTCGAAATATGACGTCATTTTTTTTGTGCTTGTTTTTTTTTCGAAAATATGTATACTTGCATACTATATACATATATGTAATCGAAGGGTTTGGATTTTTAGTTTTTGTGGAACGTCTTGTTTCATTTGTCTGTTTCGTCCGTTTTTTCTTTACCCTGTTTCAACTTTCTCTCTTCTGTTATTTCTTTTCTATCACCATCTTTGTCTGTTGAAGAGAAAAAAAAAACAGTCCCATCTTATACAATTAATCGATTAATCAATCAGATGTTATATTTTCAGATAATACATATACATATTTATACATACATACTATCATAACGTTTTTTTTTTTACAATCTATAGAATTGTAGTTGACTAGGGTATTCTATGTTATTATTCACAGCCGAAGAAATCCGAGAAAGCAGAGTGGCAGACGAAGAAGTAGAGATAACGAACAGAGAAGAACTACAGACGATACAAATACAAATACAATAAATAATAATAATAATAACAATTAAATAAAATTAATTAAAAAAAAAAAGAAAAGAATCGATACATACATACAAAAATGAACAACGAAGTAAAATTCGAAATAAACACCCACATAATTTACATACACAAATATTCATTAATTAGGTAATTACATTTCAACATGCATATTACACTACGCCTATTCACGTACACCTCACCGAATAATAAATTCGTTAATATATTTAATATTATTATTTATACCATACAATTATGTTAATGATGATATATACTCTGACGAACATCTCAAAGATAAAGAAAAAAAAATTTATATATTATCTCAACATATATAAAAATCTAAAAAAACAAAAAAAACAAAAATATATATATATCTAGTATACATTTACATACATCTATATCATTTATTTTACACTCATTTTACCCATACGATTTAGGAAACACAAAAAAAAAAAAAGAAAAAACTTCTCACCTACACGATATAAAAAAACATTTTAAACAAAAAAAAAAAGGCTTTAAATTTTGCAAATTAAATCGTAAAATGTTAGGCCACTATTTTTCATTTCTTGTTTTCTTTTACTCACATACACGGTGTGATGTCCAAATTTTTCTTTTTAAACATTTTCCCACAGGATGTGATTTTTCGGGACGTGATGCTGCGGAGATCATTTTGTATCAACGTATACATAAATATTATTTCACTGTTGTTTATGTAATTTTTGATCAATGTTCATAACCGTATAATTATTTGTGTCGTCCGTGTTTTGTTTTTTGTTTTACATGTATATAAAACTTTATATATATGTACATTTCTATACTTGTCATTTTTACGTCTTTTCATGTTTCGTCTTCTTTTTGAGTTTTTTCTAAGAGAAACTAAAGAATTGTTTAAAAAAAGAAAAATTAAAAAGACGATTTGAATTCACGTGCCCTGATAATGGCATTTGATAATCTGCACGCTGGTGTAACGTGGATAATTATTTTTCTTTCTTTTTTACAAGCATTTTTCACTCAATTCTTCAACTACTTTCGCATTTTCTTCATCTTTTTTCTACTTCAACTCTCTTTTTATGGCTTTTTGGTTTTTTTTTTTCTACCCTACTTACTTTACTTTTTCGTGCGGTATTAGATACGTTAATTATTATCGAAAGAAGGAAGAAAAAAAATAATTACCTAATCAATTAATTTAATCAATACTTTATTCAGTTCTTCCTTATCTTATACTTTGACCTATGGATATTATTCATTAATTTCCTTTTTTGAAACGAATTTTGGGATTTACGGGATTTACGTATGTCACATATACATATACAATATATCAAGGTGAGAATATACCTTTCATCCTAATTGAGAATGAAAATTAAAAAAAAAAAAAAAACAGCTCTTAATCTCACATGTCGTATACTTTTATACATAATATTTATCGCTCAGCGCTTTTACTCACATAATTATACTCCACGGCTACACAATTCGGACGAACGAAAAAAAAAAAAATAAACAATAAATATCGAGTCACCATTACAAACTTTTTATCATCAGCAAATGCATCTTATTTGTTTTAGTTTAAAGATTTTTTTTTTACTTATTCATTTCACTTATGCAACACGATAGTACGTTATTTATTTCACAGCTAGAAATCTGCGCAGCTACCGCTTACGTTCCAACCAATTTTTAATTAAATTAATAATACTATATATCACATATATAATAAATGTATAATACACATATGGTATAATGTAAACGTGCATATAGAATTTTTTCTTCATGTCTAATTCCTCAAGCGCGATTTTTTTTGTTTCTTTTTTAATACTTTGATATATAATTCGAGTGACAATAAAGACAAGAATTTGCAAAATTGAAACAAATGAAATTTTACAAAAATCCATAGATTTAATGTATTATTATCGTTATTATTGATCATTACACTTGTGAAAATACTTCATATATAATTAAATATGCTTAGTTCGTCGTTAATCGAAAAAAATCAAACTAATAATTATGCTTTTGCATTATGATTGCAGAACGCGTCAAAAGACAAGGTAAAAACGTGACTGCAGATGATGCTAAATTCTAATACATACTGACGATGATGATAATAATAATTAAATAACAATTTGCTAAATCTAACCGCTGCGCATACAAAATTTTTATTCTATACATCGCTGCACATAGGTGTATAGTAGTATGTAGTCACATTTATCTTAGACATTATCATTATTATTTATGAGACTGCACATTTTTATCACATCATCGGAAATTATTCGGTTTTTTTTCAATGCAACCTGCAAAACATTTATTTTATTCACATTTGTCTAGCCGCACATGAAAATCGTAGGATGACGTGATATCAACGCTTTTATATTTGATTGAATTTTTTTTAATAATTTTATTTTTCACAATTAGCGACGCTAATTATTTTTTGCTAATCGCTGTTGAGGGCAGATAGTAAGATCGCAAGAATGATTTAGAAAAAAACAAAGGAAACACATTAAAACACCTCGTGTATTTCACCTAGATGTTTTTAGTTTTTCTTTATTTAATGTACATATGATGTGTATTATTTATTTGTGTTGTTTATGTGTTTGTGCAGTTTATATACGTGTTGTTATTCGTTTACCTAACCCTTTGATATTATTTTGAATTTTTATACGCCCATGAATTTGAATTTGTAGCCAAAAAAAAAAGATTCATTTATAATGACATTGAATTTTTCTAATACTTTGTTCGTATAAAATTTGCAGAAGAAACCTGACTGGTCAAAGAAGGGGCCGGAAGAGAAGAAGGTAAAGGAGGAGGAGGTTGAGGCATGATGAGGATCCCTGTGAAATTCGTTTTTTAAAAATCTTTAAGGAAATGAAATGCTGATTCCACCAACTCTCACAAAACAACAAAAAACAAAAAAGCAGATTTATCAAGCATATTAAACTATAGAATTTAACGATGTTGTTAATAAGATATTCAACAAGTAACGGGCGATGGGATACGTCACAGTACACCACATCATATAATCATGAGAAATTCTTTACATAATATATTTTTTAAACATTAAACTTACGAAACACATCTTTCGCCCTACCTCTTGTTTTTCCCCAAAAAATTTCCATCGACATATCGAAACCTTTGAGAAAAACCTTATTTATCCCTTTGTGATTTTGTTCTTACTCTCAGTTTCCTAATAATTTTTTTCATTTGATTTTTTCTTTTCTTTGTTGCTCCTCTGCACGAAATCCTTGTAAAATAAAAAAAAAAAAAAAACAGGTGGAAAAGAAGCGTAATATTTTGCATTCTTTATCTTCTTCACCCTCTCCGTAGGTTAAAACAACCTCTTGTCATAATACCTATCCGTCGTTTGTTAATTATAACAGGGAGAGAAAATGGAGAACAAATAAAATGCATCAATAATTAATACAAAGGAAATCAAAAAAAGGAGTTTAACGCAAATATCTTCACATCCTAATACGTGTAACCCTCGAGAGATATCATAATATACCTATACCACCTATACCTGTTATAATGTAAGTTTTACTGTGGAAATGAAAAAAAAAAGAAAAAAAAGAAAGAAGCAAAACATGAAGAATAATGAAAATCTTTGTCTAAATTTTGTATGTAATTTGAATTTGTATGTACCCCTTTCATATGCCTTGACAGTGTCATCCTTTTTATCCTATGATGACGATAAGTATGATGATCAGATTTTTATAATCAAGATGATCATTGGAATGTTCCACCCAGTTGCTAACGGGAATTCTAACGAATGAAATTTCCTGTAATTTAACAATTTTATTTTGTTTTCTCAAAAGAAAAAAAAAAAAAGAAAAAAAGAAAATTACACCTCATTATGTGTCACATCATCCCTTAATATATCTACAAACGAATACATTATTCGGTGATTATTGACCGATAAATTCTGAGCACATAAACGAACATTTCACAATTAAGTATAATTATTTAGGAAAGCTGCTGCACAATATCGTAAGTACACTTGTATAAATGACTAACAAGCGCGGTGCAGTGCAAAGCTTATACCGTAACAGTTCGCTATATATATTTTTTTTTTTGGCTTTATTTGAAATTTGGCCAATTGTTATGCACACAAAATGCTTCATCACACATTCGCTATTACACTTTTGTATGTACAGTTGTTATTGTATGTTTGCCGTTTAATTTCGTGTGCCAAAATGCTGATCGTATCACATAAGTTTGCTATCTTAAGATAATTTTTTTAGTTTGACTCGCGGTTTTTATTGCTGGAAACAAAATCAGGTTTAATATTTCGATAGATTTTACTTATCAATTACGTAATTAGCGAATCCGAAAAATTCGAATCTCTTACGTGCAGTTCAGTCTTTTTTTTTCTATATAAATATTCTTTTTTTTTCTACCAAAATTGAAAACCTTCCCAGACATTTGTTCTGATCTTAAGTTTTGCTCCATGTAGGAAGGAGAAGCTCCTCCTGCAGATGGAGCTGCTGCACCTCCTCCTGCAGCTGGAGCTGCTCCTGCTGCCGCCCCTGCTGCCGCCCCCGCTGCAGGCGCACCAGCAGCTCCAGCTGCCACCACCCCCGAAGCCACCCCCGCTGCGGCAGCAGCTCCCACAGATGGAACGGCGGCACCACCACCCCCAGCTGATGGCGCAGTTCCTCCTCCACCGGCTGGTGAAGCTGCGCCACCCCCGGCAGATGGAACTGCACCACCACCGGCAGACGGAAGTGCGCCACCCCCAGCGGGTCGGTGATCTTGAATATTCATTCAGTCGACTCATTAATTTAGTTCCAATTTAATTGCTTCAATTTGACACGTTTTTTTTTTGCTTTTCAAGACGGCGCAGCTCCCGCACCCGCTGCCGATGGCGCCGCTCCCGCACCACAAGCTGATGGAACGACGCCTGCAGTTCCACCAGCTGACGGAGCTGCACCCCCAGCAGAAGGTGCACCACCCGCAGACGGAACGGCGCCTGCAGCTCCACCAGCTGACGGAGCTGCACCCCCAGCAGAAGGTGCCCCAGCGGCACCCCCCGCTGACGGTATAAAAATAAGATTATTATTCTTCAAATGTTTCTTGGCTTCTCGGTTTAATTTTCAACTTTACAAAAAAAAAGAAATACAAAAAAGTGGGCGTATCATACTACAAAAATCCAAATTATTGTGAATTCCAATTTTGAATACGACGTTAAACTTTGTAGAATTGAATAATTTCCTGCAGTTTCTTGCGGTAAGGTATCCTTGATCATTCTGATGATTTTTTTTGTTTCAGGTGCAGCGCCAACGGAAGGGGCCCCTGCTGCCGCGCCTGCCGATGGAGCAGCAGCTCCTGCGGAAGGAGCGCCTGCAGCAGCACCACCGGCAGACAGTGCGGCGCCAGCACCTGCAGGGCCACCAGCTGAAACAGCTGCAGCAGATCCAGCTGCACCCCCACCAGCTGAAGGAGCTGCCCCCGCGGCGGCTGCACCACCCGCAGAAGCAGCGTTACCACCCCCAGCGGAAGCAGCACCCCCGCAAGGTAATCAAATAAAAGGATTTAATTCTCTAGCGTAATTATATGCAGCCGAGTATGATTAATTAAATTAATTAGTTAATTAATTACCTACTTAATTAATTAATCACGGAATTATAATGTACACAGGGTAATTCGCGTCGCGAAAGTCAGTCAACAATTTTATTTCTAATTTAACAAAAATGCGTGCTTAACGTGCATGTGTAATTAAATGAGAAAAAAAGTATTACAAAAAAACCTAACATGCACCACTTATGAAAATAAGGAAGTTGCATGAAATTTTACAATAAATTAATGTTTTTTTTTTGCCTCTAAAAATAGCACGATACAAGCTATATAATTTTGTATGGCGGTGAAAGTCTGCAGCATACGATGATATTATGATTTTTTGACAGACAAATTTTCGTTTATATATTTTTTAAATTTACAATTCCTTTTTTTTCTCTACCAAAAATTGCAGCACCGCCAGCGTCGTAACTGCGGGATGATGCGCAAAAGGCCAACCCCCAAAAAAAGAAAAAAGAAAAAATGGACTGCTTCACCCACACTTGATGACGTCACAAGAACACACTGTACTCAATACGTAAATATACCCACAGACATACTATACATATATGTATTATATTTGGTTTAAATGACCAAGGCGGGGCGGAAAACTGAAGAAAAATGAAAGAAACAAAGAAGACAACAAAAAAAAAATCACCCATGCTGCACCAGACAATTACATACGCATGTATACACGTAATTTATAATATACATAAAAAGACAAAAAAAAAAAAGAAAAAATAATGAATTTCCGCAATATTCAGTGACTGCAATTTAAAATTGTACCGCGCGCTGTACAATTATCATTAAAATAATAATAATAATAATAATAATAATTAATATAAAAAAAATTAATAATGTATGTTATATTATAATATATTTATTGTACTATCAAATAATATATAGTATAAACATATAATTTTCAATAAACTATGTAAAATTATATATTAATTGCATATATACCTATTAACGGCATTCGTACACGAACGATTTATAAAATATAATAATTAAATTTAATATACCTGTATAGTGATTAATTTTTATTTTTTTTATTGCAATTTTAATTGTTATTGGGATTATGAAAAATTATAAATTACCGAAAGAGTATTCAAGCAGTTCGAAAATTATAAGGTATGTGAATTAAATTTTCAATAGAATTCCTTGCCGATGTTAGAAAAAAAAAATCAATCAATACTTTACCAATCACATTTTGCTGTCTCACCACAGTTATCGTCAATCCTATCGATTTTATTTTATCTTTAGCATGCGAATATGTGTAATAATAGGAGCGTCGCGAATTCTTATCGATATAAAGGCGTATGTAAATTTTTATAGGTATGTAGGTAGATGGCGACTGGAAGGAATTTATAGGTCCGATTATTTGGTCTGATGATCGGAAATATTAAAATATTTTTCATTAGCATCTGAAAAGAAATTTTTTAATCAAATCGATGAATATTTGAGAATTTTAAACTCGGGGGTCTTCCATTCGG
The DNA here is from genome assembly GCA_963932425.1 of Athalia cordata. Taxonomy (NCBI): domain Eukaryota; kingdom Metazoa; phylum Arthropoda; class Insecta; order Hymenoptera; family Athaliidae; genus Athalia; species Athalia cordata. The sequence goes on from OZ010627.1 coordinate 9,895,895, forward strand.
TACTTTTCGTACCTGTTGAAGTCCCCTGGAAAATTATTAATTCAGTACCTGAGTTTCGAGCTATATCTAACCACCGCTAGAGCGCGACTCCTTTTTCTCCCCCCCTCATTCAGTTTGGAATCTTGAATCTTGATCGCATTCCCGATTCAGTGTCGCTTCGACGTTCGAAGAGCGTCGTGCGCGAGCCAATTTCACGTCTACTTTGATTTTCGGTTTTGTTGTCTCCTTTTTTTTCTTCCTTATCCACGCTGCATTTCCTTATGCAGTTTGTGCAAAACGCGCGATTATACGGTGTTTGAGTTTATTTAAATCGTAACTGTTTCTCATATATGTGAACTGGAAAAAAGATAACAAACTTTTTAAATATATTGAAAATAAAATAAATTAATTAATATCGAGGAAAAATAAAAATCAATCATTCTTGGATCATCGTTTTTATAAAATAGAAATGAAAGAGTGTAACACGGTTAAATCTGCTCACAGTGACAGTCGTCGTCTGTACTGACACTGTAGTGAAGATAGAAAGAAACTAGATTTTTCAGGTGAGAGTTTACCCTGGACTAGATATACGTATGTACCGTAATGTATATGAAGATATGTGTATAATAGAACGCGCAACGATTCTTATCGTCAACTATATCAAATCTACTTGAATTTCGAGCTATCTGTTGGCTTATGTAAAAGACGAAGTTATGTAACTATATATATGTACAAACACACATGAACCAAACACTAAAAAAAGAAAAGAAAAGAAAAGAAAAGCTTTCAAAATTTATGAATAAATGATAACGAAATTTGAAATGCTCCGGATCCTTAGATCAATGAATGAAAATAAATCACGTCCGTTCAAATTTTACGCGCGGTTTTTAGCGCGCATTGCATGCCGGAAGGTCGCTCCGAAATTCGAACAGGTCTGAAGCGTTGCATGATATTTCATTCTCTTTTCTATTATTTCCTTGAAATTTTTACGAGGTGATATAATTTGGTACCGGGTGTTTTAAACATCGTCGATTTTATGCGTCGATCAAAAGTGTGCGCTTTTACTTGTTCAATTTCTTAATCTCTCGATCCGATCTATTCGGTACAATCGGATACACCTCGTACCGATCGATCCGATCGTTTTTCAACCTGACGGGTTAAAAACTAGAAAGATAAAAATCAGCCTCTGAAAATACCCCCGTCGCTCATCGACACTTCGGTGAGTTAAAAAACTTGTTAGAAATTCATCATCTCATTATAGATATCCTTATTGTTCTCTTTCAAGATTTATCATCCTGTGTTTAAAATCTGAATCCAATCATATTCTCTCCTAGCTTATCTGGAGTATGAAGAAGAAATTGCATTAAAAGAATCTTTTTTTACATCAAAACTGATCGTATAAAATTTTGATTAATTTCATAATCGATAGCCAATTATATTTTCCGATCATATCGGAATTTCCGTATCACGTGACATGGTGGACAGTGCATATGTATATCGATTCATGTGGTTATACACGAAATTCTGTGCATCATTCATCAGTTATAACGATCATTACCATCCTACGTACGGGGTCTCAGGTCATCCGTTGGCGTATAATTTATCAGGGACTTGGTATAATATAGATAACGCAAAAATTCTGAAACTGTCATAATTCCAAATGGTCGGAGCTGGGGATGGAGAGATGGAGAGAAAGATGACCAGATTTCAGCTCTTCTGACGAATTAGAAATCAATACCGCGTATAACGAATTCTGCGTTACGCACCCCATTATTCGATCCTATTTCTATAACTATTATTATCCCCAAAATGGTGACCATATTTGTATAACAAGGGTCGCTATGATAATTACAATCCTCCTACGATCCACGTGATTTTACAAACTGACCCATATATATGCGTTTTACAAATTTTATCAACGTTGGATATTCAGCAGTAATTTTACCGATCCCATCATCGTTTTTTCTCGGTAACATCGCGATGTATAAAAATACAGATGAGTTCGCGCTCTACGAGTTTATTTCCGAGTATAAAATATTATATCATAGATTTATTAAGAAATACATTTTTCCGACTAACGCAACGAGAGGAGCGTGTAGAGAAAAATCTTGAAGTTCTTTTAAATTCTGCCCTTTCCTGCCTCACTCCGCCCCACCCCCCGCGGCGTTTAGGGGTGCACGACTAACTCTTATACCTATACCCAAAGTTTATTTATATATATATATATATATATATATCTGTAATAAAAGGTGCCAAATCCTCTCTTGCGCGACTATATAGGTATGTATCTATAGGTATGTATAACAACGGGCAACAGGTAGAAAATGAAAAATTTCTACGAATTGCATAGAGTTAAACTATCTCTAGGGGTATACCTGTACATAAGCATGTATCGCAGCAGCTGCAGCAGCAGGTTGTTGTTTCTTTGGTACAGAGGAAGAAGAGAGAAAAGGAAAATGAAAAACGAAAATCTGTATTAACGTTACGAAAAAAGGAATTTTATTCTTTTCTTTCTTTTCTTGGACAACGATCACGTAATTCTCATCGCAAAATTTCAAAGTCCTCGATTTCCTCGATTTTAAACATTTACCTTGTTTAGGACGTTATATTGTATTTATTTTACGTCATCACCGTAGATTGCAGTCATCATCCCCATTTTCCGTTGCGAATTATATCATCGATTTCTGACGTCATAAGATTTATGATTTGTAGACGAATCTTATCAGATAATAGCGTGTATAGAATAAAATTCTACAGTGTCCCATGCTGATATTTGAAATTATTCATATTAGATTCTATATATTTAATACTGTACAGTATTGCTCATTATATATCAACGGTAAATATAATATAGGTATATAATGAAGATAAAACGAAGAATTGAAATTATATATAGTTTTTTTTCTTCTCAAATTTCTCAATTTTTTTTTTTTTTTCGCCGCCGTCGTCTCTGATTTCTATACTTTATTAAAGAAAAAAAAAATAAATCTCTTTTGATATTCTTTTTTCGGAATCTTTTTTCTCTACTTTAATATTTTAATTCGTCGTGGGCGATCGTGGGAAACTCTTCATCATCTTGATCGTGCAGTTCACCCTATTCTACAGTACACGGTACACCTCGTGATCCGAGTTTAGGTCTTAAGAATTTCTGAGGATTTAAATCTGGCCCAACCCATAACCGGGTTCCATCTTGACCATTATCATGCTAACCAATGCCGACAGTTACTCGTATATAGATCTTTAGCTTATATACTTTCCTATGTATTACATAGAAAATTTCATGTGTCATGAACTAACTAACCAAGTAACTGGACCAATATTTAAAATACACACGTATAGGACCCTGATGAATTCATTGAAAAAAAAAACACACAAAAAAAAAAACGAAATGAAATCTATGGGATTGTCCGGTAGTTGGTGTATAGAAAAATCTCTCCAGGTTTTTTTCTCTTTTCTTTTTCTACGTAGTTTCATGTATACCTATAATTAATTTATGTACGAGTTCACTGCATCTATTCAGAATTCATCGAGTTCATTTGATTTGTTTTTCTCTTTTTCTTTTTTTTTTAATACCACGTAATAATTGTTAATGTGTCGCTAAACTTTCTCCACCAATTACTCTACCGTAAAAGGTATAAGTAGCGGTAATATCTCGTATACGAGTTCAGATAGGCTCCATGTAATACTATACATGAAGCTTCGAATGCGCGGGCGCAGTTTATATGCACATTGCACATGGCTATCGAGTACATACCTATGTATTAATGAAAGTATCATTATATATATGACGTAGAATTGCTTAATTATTTTATGGATATTATAGATTTTCATTTAATCGTTTTGATTTTTTTCTTATTTTTTTTTTTGTTGAAGAGTTTTTCTTTTTTCTTTTTTTGTCTTAATACGCGGTGTAAATTAAAGCGTTTTTCATAATTATCCGAATTAACGAAGAAACAAAGTTTTATTTCTCTTTTTTTATTCTCACAATTTTCACACGACAAGAAAAGATGTCGAAAAAAAAGGAAAAAATCTATTTCCATTTTTCAATTGCTGAGCAATCTAACGTGCACTTATTTTATACGTTCGGTACGTATCTAACGATATGGTTAGAAGGAATTCGAATAATCATGATAATAAATAGATAAATATTTTTATCACATATATTTCTATCATTGTTATTACTATTAATTATAATGCAGAGTGCAGTCGAGTCACTCCGTTTACGTTACAACTGTTGTACGTAATACGTTCATATACATCGCTTTTATATATATACCTATGTATATATATACATATACACATATATGCCCAGCCCATAAGCCCATAACCCGCCAATAAATTAGTGCTCATATATGTCACATGCAGTCTATATACAGCATATATATTATATATACAGATCATACGGGGCCATGTGCTAATACGTATATTACATATTTGTATATATATACATATATATATATATGTTATGTGTGTGAAAATCCGCGTATATAATTTCATGTCACATGTGCATGTGGATTACGTACATATAGATATATCGATCGATCTTTTTTATTCGATGACCTCAGTTTCGACTCTCACGTTACTCCTGCTGCTGAACTGTTGCTGGTTTAGAATATGAGTATATAAAAAAATCGAAAGAAAGAAAGAAAATAAAATTTGTTCCAATGAAATATATTGTAGTACACGTATTCATGTATTACGAGACTATAATAAGTATGTAATATTCGACAGACGGTGATGGAAAATTTTTTTAAACCACCGGAAATGACGGGGTATAAATTACGCATATAGGTATAGGAGAGTATTCTGCGTCATATCTCTGGAAATACCTACTATGAGATTTTAGCGCGAGATTTTTATACTAATGTTCGCAACCTTCTTCTTCTTCTTCTTTTTTTGTTGGTTTTCTTCAATTTATTGAAATCTTAGCAAATTGATATTTCGACATTTACTGGATTTTTTTCATTTGTACCACCGCAAAAAAAGGCACACGATATATGGCGTATTGTATGTTGTGTGTGATTCGATGTTGGAAATAGACGAAGATAGATCAAATGGAGTAAGATGAAACTATAGGAGATAAATGTACGAGAGATGACTGTAGATATATATGAGAGGAACAGAGGTCTGCGCATTCTGTGCAGCATCAGCTCCTATAATTTTTTCTCTCTCTTTCTCCGCGGGAGGGTGACAAACCTAATATAATCTAGTTGGAACGTTAAGTACTCCGTGACTAAAATCTGCTTTGAATAAAACAAGTCGAGCGATAACGTCAGTCAAACCAAAACCAGTCCTCCCTAATTAAACTAATTGACACTCGCACCGCCGCACTCTGATCCACCGTATACGTTACACATGTGCCATATAGATATCATCTCTCTCATCTCTCTACATACATATACATATGTATACATATATATACTTCGTGCGTCCAAACATTCTGAATGATTTTCGATTCGCATTCTGCGATTTTCAACCGCAGTTTAATCAAAGTTATTTTAATTTGAAAAAAAAAATTGAATCTTGCTTTTTTCTTTTTATTTTTTGGGTTTTAATATTCAAATCGCTGTAGCTGCGCAGATTAATATCCTTCAATTTTACCTCCTATATATTATATACATGCTTCTTTACTCCATTTTACTTTCATTCGGTCATTCGATTCTCATTTTATTTTTCGTTTTTTTTGGTTCAACCACTTAATATCCTTCTACGCATCGTTAAACCTGAATAAACGCGTGTTCCGTCCGTCTCTTTTTTCTTACAATTAGTTTTGGGATGAGAAAAGTTGTCGGGGAAAATAAGATACAAATGTAATACGAAAATGATCGTTATACGTGCGGGTCCTCGATTATACGTGCAGTATACTGATTTTTTTTTCTTCATATTATAACGGGGAATCTTGTTGTATCCTTATAGCTCCGCGACTGCATGATCGGAGAATCCCCTGGGATGTCGCGTGGGAGAAGCGTGGTGGGATTCTTCGCTCCATGGACCACTCCTTTCATCTCACATATACAACTTCTTCTCTCTTCCTCTCGCTTCTTTTTTTTTCTCTCTCGTTTCTTTCCTTCTTTTTTTCCTTCTCTTCATTCATTCATATCATATTCTCGTCCTTTTATATTATGCGCATTACATTTACCTTGTATACATTATATATATACCTATAGCTGTGCATATGCATAATAGACCTATGCCATTCGCTCGACGTTTATTATAATATCTTAACTTCACTTTTTGTTTTTGACTTTTTTTCTTTTGATTTTTTTTGTCCAAAAATTAACACGACTATAAATCGTGGATATTATTATTATCATGAATCTTTTGCAGGACGGGGAGAGGGATCGGCGATATTAAATAGAGATCAGAACATATTATTATATAATATTTTATTACACATTATAGAAAATATATAATCGTTTCTTATATAATCCTATAGGACGTGTATAATATGCTTTATGTATATGTATAATCTATGTAAATGTACTATAGGATAGTGTAACTAACGGTACTATTCTATGGGTATATATCGTCATATAATATATATATATGTATACCTACTTTGCACAAGTTTCTACAGCGCAACTGCGACTTCAGTTCCGTTATATTTCACCTGATGTAGGTACCAGAATATTTATAATATCGTAGGTCAGGGATCTTCCGATCGATCGGGTTCTTTTTTTTCTTCTTCTCCTGTTTTCTATTCAGATATTTTTTCCAAACATTTTTTCGTACATTTTTTTTTATTAATTCATGATGCGACACCCGATCATTATAAAATACCATGTTTCATTTCCATTAATTAATTAATCAATTAATTTTTTTTTTTTCCGTTTTTGAATGTTTTTTTTTTTCTCAACACCGATGGACACGTGCAGACTTGATTCTTATCGGTTGTGTACGTTTAAATCAATATAACACTCGCCTTTCAAATTTTACTTAAAGAAACACGATATTTTTTTGTATACCCTGCATGGCGCGTCTTCTATTGCACAGTAAAACAGTAAAATATTGAGAAACGAAACCTTATTACCTAATTTATCTCTCTACTAGTTTTTCTTGTACGAAAGAAAAAAGAAGTAGACTCGAAAAAAAAAGGAAACGAAAGAATCTATAACAAGTAAAAAAGAAGACGAAGAAATTAGCTGAAAGAAATTTCACCGAACTCCGTATAGTTAGACAAGAATTATATTTTTCTTGTTTTCATCCCTTTAATATTAAATATTATTTTTTTGGAGTTACTATATCAACTTATTTTTTTGCTTTTCGGAACATGAGATTATGTATGCCAAGGAACATGTAGGTATATATACGAGCTGGGTGTAATACCTATGTACATATTGATTATACATGCGTAATATCTCTAATCTTGATAATTCCTAATCTCGTATGCACGACAACGACAGCGACAGCGACGATTAGGAGGAGGAGAAGGTGGAGGAGGATGATGATGATGATTTGCCAAATGAACGGACGGCGTAGGACGTGGTCATCATCTATCTAGCAAATCCGCTGTACGGAGTTGGAGTTTTTTCCATATACTAAATACAGCGACGGACGCGACGCTGGAGGTTGGTTATCCGGATGACGGTAATTGCGCTCTACATGTAGTCTATGAACTCATAGAACCCCATCGGCCTCCGCATTACAACGGCTATGGTATTACCTGAAGTCGGTCGTAGTCGGTCAGTCGATACGATTATTCCTGAATCGTGACGTACGTAGATATTCACATTGGAATCGTACAACGTACACCCGGTTAGGTTGATTCTGAATCGCTATTCGCGGCCAAACGGGCGTTTGGACAAATTTTCGTAGACCGGCCCAGTTAGACGAAAAAGGTTGTCCAAACGCGCGCTTGCAGGCCGCGAAGCGATTCAGAATCAACCCAACCGGGTGTATAACGTGTACGTAATGAAAATACATGAATAAACGTGAAGATAAAAAAAATGTAAAAGGAAGAAACGAGTTGAAAAAAAGGCGATTGCTGGCTGTCGCGTCGTAGTGTCGGTGCCGCACGTGTGGGAGGATAAGGTTAGCCGGTCGTTGGTTCGTCGAGGTATAAACGTAGAACCTTATACACTACTTTGGACACCTGCGTTCCCCACATACGCATCAAATATTGCAGCAGCGGTGCAGCCCACGCACCTCGTTCTCGTTCTCGTCCTCTCGCCTTGCCTCCCTTCGAATTTGTTATAACGGATATGAAAGTCGCCGGAATACGACGAGGAGAGAACGAATGCGAGTGAGGAGCTTGCAGTCCCAATGAAATGCCTACCAAGACTCTTTCAAACCCACGCAACTTTTCGGAGCTGCACAATTACCATTACCCATGCTGATTTATGCTGCTGGGGTAGAGACAGAAAAAAAAACCAAAGAATTAATTAATATGTATATAATAATGAAAAACCGGATCGACTAATTTTCTTGTTCTTTTTTTGTCGATGTAAAATCGGAAGAACTGCACAGATTATACGATGACGGTGGAACTATAACGAATCGTGTGTATATCATATCGGAAAACTGCATGGTAATTTGGAAGCGTAGAAAACGGGTGCGGTGCATAAATATGCATATTACGAAACAGCCTACGAAGAGGGTGGTAGACCGGTCGGTTCTCCGTAGGTGTATCGAACATTATTTTGCAACTTGAATTTAGTTCAGTTCGGTTAAGTTTAGCCCAACTCTTAACTCGGGGCTCGGCTTTTATAGCTAGACGTTTGAAAATTAAATTAATACTGCAACAGCGCGGGTTCAAACGCTGCAGTATATAAGCTGATCTTCTGCGGTGAACGCGGTGGTTTAAAATTGCACGGAAACTGCATACGTCTACTACAAACATTTGAAAAGCTGAATCAACTCCGGCGTTGAATTGCGCTGAACAAGTACATTTGCTGTAGCCTGTACGCGGTGGATACAATAAACCGAACTGCATAACCCTCATCCATTCCCCATAGGCTACGTCCATATTTTCTTCTTTTTTTTTCTTCTTTTTTTAATTTTTCTTTTTTCTTTTTCTTTTATCGAGCGTTGTAATCATTATATATATGTCTAGTCTTTCCTGTCGCTGCATATCATCTGCAGCAACAGCAGCAGCGGCGGCAGCAAAATTAAAAGCAAAAGCGGATGATGGTGCAGCGCATGAGGTGGTCGGTTAAATTTTATTAGATTTACATGTACGTAAAGTATGTGTATATATATTTATACGATATACCTATGTAATACGGTCGCCCGATAGCCATGTACAGCAATGTCCGATACATACTCTCTTATACGATTTTGTACACATGCAGTATATAATGTAGTGTACATGCGTGTAAAAGTGGCGGCGGCGGCGGCGGCTGCTGGTTCACGTCGTTATTATTTAACTTATTGCCAATCCCCGGTCTCTCACCTAGTGCCGATATAGCATATATCCTCATTTATTCAATCCTTCCTAACGACAAGATTATTGAACAATTTATCAATTCATATAATAGACCAATCTCGTTAACCTTGCCACCCATTAAACGACCCACCGCTCGTATACACGCTGTGTATATATAAATATTATACCGTACAATATACAAACCCCACCGTATCACAATTTCATCCACTTCGCATCCATCCTCCCACATAGCATATATATATACACTGTATTATATATTTTATTTTATTTAATTTCTTTTTTTTCCTTTCGTTTTTAATTTTTTAATTTTTATTTCTTCTTCATTTTCTATCGGCTCGTCTCGTCATATATAATTCATGCACATAATATTAATATTAATATTATATTATTCTTGTGAAAAAAAAAAAAAAAAAAAAAAAACATCTGATAATTATGGTAAGATAGAAAATAGTTAAATCAAAAGAAAAAAATAATAATTTAAATTATTGGAAATACAAATCAACAAACGAAAATTAGAAAATAACCTAAATACAAGAGAAAAATAAAATCAAATAAAATTTCTCAAATAAGGGAATTTAATTACATCAGAAAAATATTGTAAGATATAGGATAGTTTGATCGAGGGCTAACTGGTTCGAAAAACTAAGAAAAAAAAAAGAAGGAAAATCATTTATCAACGATCAGATATGGAACCATGATTTTAATGAGATATAATATTACGATATATAAATATATATATAAGTATATGTATATGGATAAGATGAAAACGCGATAGCACGAGCTTCCATTCATTCATTCATTCATTCGTTCATTCATTTATTTTGTCGTAGTTGCTTTTACGTAGCTATATACCTCATCGCATGCGGTTTTGCTTTTACTATATTAACATGGGCAGCTGCAGCGCGTGGAGCCCATTGATAAATTTTTTTTTCTTCCTGCACACACCGTGTAATGTATTTTATATATATCTATACCAATACGGTATAATAATACCGTAAGCTTTCGGATCATTTTCTTATTTTATCTTATTTAATTTTTCTTTTTCCTTTCTTTCTTTTCTGAAGAGAGAAAGATGCTTTTCTTTTTATCTTCTTTTTTTCATTTTTTATTTTACACGTACCCGTAACAGTGCAGACTCGTTTATATTTTATATCCTCGGGCTTTACTTTACTCTTTTTGTTTTTTCTCTTTCTCTCGAGCTCTGTGTTGCACGGCAAAGTAAGAAGAAGAAGAAGAAGAAGAAATATGTAAGCGAGATCTCAAAAGTTGAAAGAAAAAGAAAGAAAAAAAGAAATGTTTAAAACTGCTTCGCCCACGCAACTCTCGCTCCCGTTGCTGCACTCTCCCTTAACACTGATTCATATATGGTATACCTTATACGTACCTTAGTCTTATGGAAGTTTTCTAACCAACAAGCTTTATGTTTATAAATTTTTCCTTTTTTTTTTTTATATATATTTTTTCTTCTTTTAATTTAATTTCTGTACGAGCTACGAAAATGCTTCGAATTTTATCACGATTTAGGCTACTCTATGCAGAAACTTGCAGATAAAACGAGAAGAAATCTTTTTTGGAAAAATTTCCAACTCATTCATTTAGGTATTATATACATACTTATATATATATGTGATTTGATTTGATTATTTTTTCTCGTACATTCTGTTTTGAAATTTTTCATTTTTTTTTCCTTATTTCGTCGTACCATCTGCGCGTCGGATGTACGAAGAAGATGTTTCGGAAATTGGTTGGGTTTGGTCTTAGAGATGATGTGGTATGCGTTATTTCTGGCGCACGCCCGGCCAGCTGGCTACGATAATATTGATAAAAATACGCCATGAAAATAGGAGTGTTGAGATAAATCTCGTGTCAGCTAGGTTATATTATTAAGTATACATGTAAACATATCAGAACCGCATTCTTGAGTGCTGCCTGCAGTCCAACGGATGATCATCCATTCAATTTTTTTTTTCACTAAATCTTTCCCCGATATCAAACCTAATTTTTTTGTTCAAATTTTTTTTATTCTAACATCTATACGTCGATTCGACGCAATTGAGTATTAGAAATATGAATCAGATTATCTTAGAAATATAATTTGGGGAAGAAAAAAAATAATAATAATCTTTTGCAATTACAGATGCGATGACGAGGTGACGAAGACGAAGACGCGGTGGCGAGTCGCACAGTTGGTTCGAATCTCGGTGTTTGAAGAGAAAGAAGAAAGAACAAAAAACAATAAGGGAAAGAGAAAGAATATTTTGAAGATTTATTGTTTCGTTTTTTTTTGTTTTCTCTCATTGACTTGATCAAAAAAACTGTGAAAAATATAATCAAACAAAAATGGCGAAAGGTGCGGAAAGACTTCCGGGAACTTCATCGAGGATAAGAACTCGAGATGATGGTTGCTGTTCGGTCAATTTTCTTAAATACGTTCTTCACATTTACAACGTTGTATTGTTCGTAAGTATTTTTATTTTTTTTTTATTTTATGCATCAATTGTATGTACATATATTTATATACATACTTTTTTTAACGAATACCCTGGTAATAACTTTATAATAAAGATATATAATTATGTATCTGATTATTTTAATCCGCTGATCTCAAGGGTTATAATAATTATAGTTATTTGAATTTTTGATTATATCCCTTTCTTCGTCCCGATTTAAGTTTTTTTTGGTTTCTTCTTAGATTTTTTGTCCATGTGAAATATATCTATAGGTATATGAGGATTTATGTAACAATAAAACTGAGACTTTATATAAGTGGTAATTGATTGATTGTTCATCAGAGTTGCTCATTATCTGCAAATTCATGCAGTTGACACGGATCAGTAGAGACGGATTCTCTGGCAGAGCGTTATATATATGTACATATATATACATATATATGTACAACTTGATGTGTACATAGTTATAAACTGGTTTTCTGGAATTCTGGAGGTAAACTTGAAACCTCGACGTATGTGTCCCAGCTTTATAGCGGGTGGCTATTTCTCAGACCAGAAAATCGACCGTAGTTGGTTCATCTCCGAAACTCACTCGCCGCGTTTTTTTTTTTTCTTCTTCTAACTGTATACCTAAGTATATACATATACATATGTATGTATGTATATTTTATTTTTCTTACGTTGCTTCGTTACGCCCTCGCGCCAACGCCCCCATTTTTTATATACCGATACCCACGGTATATATAGGTATATAATCCAAAGCTCCCGCGCGCGCTGGTTAGATCCCGTGGAAAAATGACTTTTTAGAGCACGTGGTAAAGTTGTTGTTTTTTTTTTTCTTTTTTTTTCTCTTCATGAGAATTCCAAACTACCCGCACGAGCTAAGAAAATAACTTGAGGGGATCGCTATGCGGCTAGAAAAAATATATCATATATATGTATTCATTTGTATAAGTCTACAGTTCTTTCTTTTATCCCACATATGATGCATGATTTTTACTTTATACATTTTTATAATTGCAAAATTTTCTCTTTTGTTTGTTTTTTTTTGCGCAGCTTTCCGGACTGGTGGTCGGCGGTATCGGTATTTGGACGGTAGTTGCTAAACACAATTACATTTCACTACTTCCTACGTCGACATATCCAATTTTGGCATACGCTTTAATAGTTGCTGGAACTTTAGCAATTATTGCCAGCTGGCTTGGATGCGGTGGAGTTACATCTGAAAACAGATGCATTCTCATAGTGGTTAGTATAATTTAACGAAAGAATTAATAATATTCCCATACGACTCTTAAATTATACCCCTTACAATTTTCATTTATTCATTTATTCATTTCGCAAATTAAATATTACATTAATTTCTCGTTGGTTAATTGTTTAATTATATCTGTGTGAAAGAAAAAAACTTTTACGTTGGACACGTGATAAATTATTTTTATAAATATGGCTGCTGCTGCTGCTGCTGCTGCTGTTGATGATGATGATGATGAGAAAAAGGGTACAAAGGGTTCCATTTATACCGACTTACTATGTACACCTATGTATTATGTAAAACATTATGGTATATGTATACGTACATAAGAGGAAATTGAAGAACTTCCACGTTTCTACGTTTTCTACGGTTCAGTGAAGAAAAACAACGTTTTAAACGTTGGACGACAATCAATGGATCATTATTGTTCGAGAACAAGAAAACGAGCGCTGATAAATCCAGCCCCACATGGGAATAAATATATGAATGGGATATCTGATATTCCTTGCGTGAACATAAACAGCACATACATACACGTACATACCTTTATGTACATAACCGCGTATCTATATATATATCTATACTGCGTATATGACATATCAAATGGATTAGGTTTCCCCTATGCGCATTTAACGTTGCTTCGTTGAAAAATAACAAAAAGGTATAGAAATGAAGTTTGTGAATTTCGTTTTTAAAATAATTTCTTCTCTTTATTTAACATACGTTGAAATTATTCTATTCTTATTATTTATAATCGTTATCATTAATATCGCAATTCCATGTCGCACCGCGTGTTAAATTAATTTTATTATGTGACTGGGCAGCTTTTAAGTCCAGGACGCAGGTTATTAGTTACGGTCGTCTCGTATTCGAGGTCGTTTCAATGCGTGTTGAGTCTAAAATACAAAGAACAATTCTAAATAGTTAAGAGTTTTACCGAACTAATTTTTACCCATAACGCGCGCTTCTAACGATCGAATTTTCAAAAGGATACTATCATAATTAGTTAATTTGGATTTTTAGAAATAACTGCATCTTCGCTAAGGGTACACAGAGATCGAACCCGGATTTCTCCACGATACGTACGACGTTACAAATGTTACGGTATACGTTATACGTTATACGTTCTACGTTTTATACGTTTTATGCGTTGCGTTGGGTTAATTTTAACCATAAAAGGAGTGCGCTCTCTACCGCGTCGATGGCAATCCCGCGCATGAGAGTAAAGTTTCGAATCGACTTACCTCATGTACATACCTTTATTTTTTTTTCCCATTTTACATACACACATCGGTATCGGTAGGGCCGAAGTTAACTGTGGAAATATTTTTCAACCCGCATTTCAAACTCAAACTAATTCGATTTTTTAGTTACAAAAAATCTATACAATTCCCGTATTTATTCATACGTATTCACCTAAGTTCCTCACTCCGATGCATTCACGGATTGCATATATGGCGCGTATATATCGTATGTATATATGTATATAGTTTTGTATATACCAAAGCGACGATCTCGCGGAGGCGCGTCAATATGCGTATAAGGGCATCGGTAATGGGCCTCTTTATAGAAAGTCTCGGGAAGAAGTAACCCTTCTTAGGTATTCCAGTACCGATATTATACCGAATATAATTTTACTAAAACATTTTAAAGAGCGCGCTGCAAGAGCAACGGAAAACATGCCAATAATTACACGTACGTTGTAAGACCCCGGGATATTATTACGTTTGCTCTTACGTCGCACGCTGTGTGGTCCACCGAGGTATGTATATTCCTATCCGCATATACATGAGAAGATTTTCAATCACGATCTATCGCTACGGGGTATTTTACATTTATCACATGCAGGATGCAGCGCAATTTCTTTCCAATTGCTAGAAAAATAAGTTCTAATTTTAAAATTACCACGCAAACACACATCAATGATCGTATTGAATAGAATGTAGAACGTATAATAGATCGTTATAGATCGTAGTCCAGCGATATTAATTTTAAGAAAAATATGAACCGTTTGCTTAAGTATATTGGGTGATCTTAGTTCGTCATTACCTTATCTCTAGGTACTATTATTAGCTATCTAAACTTTAGATAAGCTGTGTGTAGTAGTTCTATATACGTACATAGATATGCGTAAGTACAATTAAATAAAATAGGGGAACAGCCTAATAGATTCCTGCCCAAAAAAAAAAAAAATTAACGATCAGAGGGAATATGGAAAATTAGAGAGAAGAAGAAAATATTATCTTAAAAAACTATTATCATGATTATTATTGATATTATTATATGGCATCCATATTTATAACTGGATATCCAGATGTAAGATCGTTAATTGTTCTTCATGGGGAGCATTGCTCTCCGGGGATAAAGTGCGCGGGAGAGTTCGGTCTTATTTTATACCCACCTACAATGACGCGGTGGTTCCTTAATTACCGAATTTAGGGCGGTCTAATAACCTCGGGGATCACGCGAGCCAGGAGAATCGAAGAAGAATATTACATACCTATATCTCATGCCATTATACTTCAGAAATGAAATGAAATAACGTTAATAATTGATGAACTAATGAATTGATGAACGTTGAAATGTAGAAATATATATGTGCACTATAGTATTATAACTTTTCTATAATTTGATTGCTCGTTAATTATCATTGATTCTGATTTTGATTTTCGTCTTTGTCTTTTGCAGTATATATTCGTCGTCATGGCTGTCCTTGTGGTGGAAGCTGGTGTTGGACTCATGTCAAGACTTTACGAAGAGCAAGTTGATTTGGAACTCAAAGTTCATCTGAATCGAACATTCCTCGATAATTACTCCGTACGATCAAGGGAAACAGCCGCCATCGACGCTATGCAGATAGAAGTTAGTATCGTTTAGTTTTTTCTTTTTTTTCATTTCCAATCTTTGGTTCGTATTAATTACAATTATATATGTATGTACACATAGATGATTGTTTGATTAATTTTTTTTATCCATAATTTTAGTTCAAATGCTGCGGAGCGTTGAGATTCGAAGACTGGCTCTACAGCGAATGGAGCAAAGACGAAGAAGTTATTGAAAACAGGAGCCTCGTGCCCGACAGTTGCTGTAAAACGCCAACACTTTTCTGCGGTCGCAGGGATCATCCGTCCAACATACAATATACGGTAAAAAAAAAAGAAAAAAAAAATGAATAAACAAACGCTCACTTACAGGATGTTAAATATTTTCTGCTCCAAATTTTTGATGATAGAATTATATCGAGGTCATTGTGATTATGATTATTACAGGGTTGCATATACAAATTCCTCGAGACTACGAAAGACCATTTGATCATCCTTGGAGCTGTTGGTCTCGGACTATCGGTTCTGGAATTATTTGGGATCGTCCTTGGCACCTGTCTTTACATCGAATTGAGGCACAATTTTGACGACTGATCCTGATGACGAGATTCGGTATTATTTACCGAACGAAAACAAACAACGCGATCGGCGTACATGGTGCAAATATAAATGACGTATTATTAATCGTTGATTATTTCACATAGACATTCGATGAAAAATGAGGAGATACGTTGAATCTGATTAACGGTAGTTAGATTAGGGCCCCAGTGTTTTGAAGAAATTGAAATTACTTGTAATCTATATTGATTCGACAGCGTTTGAAACGCTGATAGATTTATGGCATTATTAAGAGTTTGAAATTTTGTAATTTGTATAAACGAAGGAGGTAGCATTGTTTAGATTAAATTTTTGAATTCTTACGAAATTTTATTACTTGTATAAGCATGATGTGTTCGAAATATTTGCTTACGTTGAGTAAATATCTATACAAATAATTTATCACTAGATGAACTGTAAGTTGAAAGATAAATTTATGATAAATATTCCAACGATGAATAGTTGATACAGATTGTTCTTCTAGTATTGTAAGAAATGTTGACGCTATCCTGCACAGTGCCTTAGTGTGATCTTCGCGATTTGAGGAATGACAGCGTCGATTTTTTAAATATTT
Organism: Athalia cordata; assembly: GCA_963932425.1. Taxonomy (NCBI): domain Eukaryota; kingdom Metazoa; phylum Arthropoda; class Insecta; order Hymenoptera; family Athaliidae; genus Athalia; species Athalia cordata. Next base: position 9,912,957 of record OZ010627.1, read on the forward strand.
GCGATGCAACGATTATTTATATAAAAAAAAAAGTTACATATTTGAAATATACATATACCGTAAATGGATAGATATAACCTATAATGATAATATGTTATTGTTCGACAGTATTTATTTATCTGTAGCGCATATTATGAGAAGTACAATTTTATTCGAGATTCAAAAAACCCCAGTCCTATTGATAATATTTTGATTTTAAGATTATATTACCAGATTAAATTATAAATATTCTGTTGTATAGTTATAGAATTAAAATGATTAATTTTGTTATTATTAGGTATCATAGGATCCTAGCTTGATAATTGTATATGATTATTGAAATGTACATACCTATCGAACGCTATTCAGTGACCAATAAATATCTGACTCATCATTTACGGAAACCATTTTTCATCAAACTTTTTTTGAAGACGCAATTGGCGATAACTCGATCAATTCATTGGATTATTTAATTTGACCTGCAGATTCGGATTCCTGAAACCAAAATACATCAGAATAGCACAGAGAACGAATTGAAAAAAAATGTAGATTTTCGTCTCAGATTTTGAGAAAGAACTGCTTGATGTTTTTTCGGGCTAAAAATCGGAGTATTTGCGACATCAATTGCTGGACGCTTATTCTAAGTATTTTGGCGCCAGGAACAAGAATTAAAAAATTCTAGAATTAAATCTCATCGAGATATCCTTGATTTTTTACTTTTCAGATCGATAAATTGACGATAACTCGATCAATTTAATAGGTAAATTAATTTCGCTTGCGGATTCGGATTCCTGAGATCAAAATACATACATATTCTTCCAGGTTTTCGAAAAAAATTAAGGCTAGAGGCTTGGTGTTTTTCGCTCACAATCAGATTTCATTAGAAGTTCGCTCCAAAAATGTACAAAGACTATAGTCTTTGATGTTCGCTCAGATTTCATTGAAAATCGCTGCAAAAATGTACAAAGACTATAGTCTTTGGTGTTTTTTCGCTCAGATTTCATTGAAAATCGCTGTGAAAATGTACAAAGACTATAGTCTTTTGGGTTTTTTTGCTTAGATTCTATTGAAAATCGCTGTGAAAATGTACAAAGACTATAGTCTTTTGGGTTTTTTTGCTTAGATTCTATTGAAAATCGCTGTGAAAATGTACAAAGACTATAGTCTTTGGTGCTCTTGCATACATAGACTCGATATTTCTACAGGGTAAAAATCGAAGTATTTGCAGAATCAATTGCGGAACGCTTTCTTTACGTATTTTTGCGTGATGGATGCGAATACGCTAGTCGAATTCATCTAGAATCCAATTCCATCGAGATATCCTTGATTCTTCTCTTTCTAGATCGATAAGTCAGCGTTAACTCAATCAATTTCATAGATGGAGTGATGAACTGACGTTTTTCATAATTCACTTCATATTATTCGGACCCTGTCAGTGCCCAATCATATGCAAGAGATGTTACGCTTACTAGGATTCATTCCAGAATTTTTCCCATTATTTTCGGTTCAGCCCCACCTGCCAACCCTCAGCAAGCGCCCAACTGTTTGCAACTCCGCAATACACCCCTGTCATCGCCGTCAGGTTGCCTGGATTAGGCGGCCGATAAAGTAAGCGATCGCCTACTTTACGCGCCCGAGATTAAAATACATCGAAATACTATAGAAAACTCGACAAAATAATTTTAGACCAAAAGACTATAGTCTTTGGTGTTTTTTCGCTCAGATTTCGTTAAAAATCGAAAAATTTGAAAGATCGATTGCACGACACTCATCCTACGTATTTGGACCCGAGGAACACGAATTCGTCAATTAAAATAATCTAGAATCAAATCCCATTGAGATATCCTAGATTCTCCACTTTTCAGATCGATAAATTGGCGATAACTTGCATATTTAATGAAGATGCTATTTATTGTCAGCTCATTGATGATTTTTAAACATTTTTTCTTGTGTTGCAGGAGGAAAATTGACGGCCTCGGAAGCAACACCGCCTCTGATTCCAAATTCACGGACTGCATCTGCATCTGTTCAAAAAATCAAAAAAGCATCAGGAGAGCAGGACCGGTGAGGAGGTATTCCGAGACAGGGTGTACCTTTAAGCATGTGTTCCATCATGTATGCCACCATATACCACGTAGATGATGAGGCCTGCATATGCCTGCATGCATGCATGTGATGATGTATGATAATATCATGTACGATATGATGAATGTATTTTGCCAACAACGAATATTAGCGAATGAGCCATGGATTCTGTACTTTTCGGCATAATTGCAATATTAATTTATTAAAGAACTTCTAATAATTTGATTGTAACACATTTATTGTAAAAGAAGATTTTTCTGATAGAATAAATCCATGTAACATCCTATGATGTGTCGAAATTCAGTTTCTCCCTTCTATTCATCCGTCACAAAACAGCCCCCTCAAATTGAAAGATTAATTAACATCGAATGCATCATCAACATCCTTTGTAAGCAGCACATCACGACATCAGGCCCTGACTCGGACTGCCTCGTCGCACGCGTATACAACAAGTATAAAACTGCGGCCGATCAGTTTTCGTAAAATGGTCTCTTTGCTCACAATATGGCACGGAGATCTGAGAACTGATCGGATTTTTTTTTCCTCTCTTGTTCTAGTCATTAAGTTATGAACAATTCATTATTAATCGTTAATCATCAAATTTTATGCTAAAAATTCAGGCATTAAGTGATTGATTAATGTTGATCAATTGAAAAAGTTTATCCGAGTTCGGAGCATGAAGTTAAAATCTGATCGATCGCAATCTTGAAACGGTCAATTGCGGACGTGTAATTCGGTATTTGGTCCTCGAAGCATCTTGTATTATACGTAGATCCTTCTTTGTGGCAACGGCAGTACGGCCGCAGCAACCGAAGCGGCGATACCAGCAGCGACATCGGTAGCAGCGCGCAGATCCTTGGAGAACAGAGAGAGAGAGCGAGGCGAGACAGAGACAGACAAAGGTATTATGACTTACACGCAAAGATCAGTACGCAGTTGCTATTGCGCCCCAGTTCTCTATTTTATTCAAATTTCTCCGATCGCGTTGTGAACGAAAACGAAAGGAAAATCTTCCGAATCTTTTACTTGTTGAGTTTGCTTTCCAGTCTTATGAAAATAATAGCTCGGGAAGAAGTGTTCGGTTTATTCTAGATATTTGGAATAAGTGCTAGATGAACAGCACTATTAAAAGAGCTCCTCTATCATTGGAAATTTCATGAGTTTCGTAGCTTAGACATTTTTTTTATGAGCCGTGACAAGCCGTGTTCTCACCATCCTTTTTTACTAGTCCCGATCGGTCCTCTTTTCGACCGGTAGAATTTTGAGCGAAGGTAATGCGACATGATAGCAGAATTTTGATAGACTTTGAATAATGATTCGAACCGTTGGTAAAGAAAATCAAGATCCTTTTGCCAAAACTAAAACCTAGTTGCTTCCTTGTATTTTGAATTGAAAAAGTTAGTATCATGGATTCGGGTGAGTCGGATATAATTTCACAGTGGAATTCCGAACGACTATACCTAATTTGTTAGATGTTTAAAAATTCCCATATTCGTATTCTTATTTAATGATGGATTTCGGAATAGTTCTGTCCGACTTTAAACACTATGAATTCTTCTGTCTATCGAATTAAGGAAGTTATCATCGGGGTTATGGTTTAAGAATAGTTTTCGTTGTTACACTGTAATGAACAAATTTATTCATATATATTTTGGGTGCAATTTAACAATTTTACTCCATTTCTTAGATAATATTTTCTTATTTCAGGTTTATAATCGATGGACATGGGATTGGCCTGGTTCTTCGCAGTATTCATTCGACTTTGTATTACGTTGTGGAGGAGTTACATGTCATCGGACAATATTTCACAGGTATTTAAATTATTTACATTCTCCCTTTTCGAATCGACTTCCTGCTGGCATCGAAACGGGTCGTTGCGCAGACATCACGAGATACATGGGAAGGGGGCGAAAACTAAAGGCATAGATTTTTATATGGTAGGTTAATTAGGTCATGACATGTTAAAGAAGATTTTCTCAGCTCGCGCTTCAGTTTTGTGATCTGATTGCCCGTGGCGGAGCTCGGAGCCATCGTAAATGGCGGGGGGCGATGCTCGCGGGGCTCTATTCACAAAGGTCAAAATACATCAGAATAGCGTGAAAAACTCTTAAGAAAAAATGTAGATTTCTTAGTTTTTTGAGGTAAAAATCGAAGTATTTGCAAAATCAATTGCAGGACACTCATCCTACGTATTTTTGCGCAGGGAACACGAATACGTCGATCAAATTATTCCAGAATCAGATCCTACCCAGATATCCTTGATTTTTCACTTTTCAGTTCGATAAATTGGCGATAACTTGATCGCTTTAATAGATCAATTAATATGACTTCCATATCCGGATTCCTGAGATCAAAATACACAAGAATATCATAGAGAGCTCTTTAAAAAAAAATGTCGATTATCGGCCCAAATTTTGAAAAAAATCAAAGGATATAGGCTTAGGATTTTTGTAATTTTAGGGCCAAAAATAGAGTATATTTAAAATCGATTGCAGGACACTAGTTTAACGAACATTGACTTCAAAAACACGAATCCGTCGAGTAAATAAAGCCAGAGCCAATATTCATCGAGATATTTCATTTTTTCCAGTGCCGCAGGACATACGACGTTCCAAGAAGTCAGCAGTGGCACAGAATCGCCGAAGAGGACCAGTGTCGTAATAATGACGTCGCAATCACGGACGAGCCCTCATCTTCAACAGGAAGTGTATTCACATCTGCTGTTCTTATTTATTATTTATTTAATTATCATACATATATAGCGAATAATTATTAACGTGGAATAAGTAACCATGTCCTCATGTCTTGTAATCTTTAGAATGACTTTAAAACTTGTGAATGATGGTGAAACTTTTTTAATACAGTTATGAATATTATAATAGCACAATTGTTGAATATATCCTACCTACATAACTTATGAATAAACGAACTGCTATTCCCAAATTAGTTGCTTGATTTTTATTGATTACACCCCTGCATCCAACTCTCATTAACATCCTTTATACAAGCAACACATCACGACATCAGGCCCTGACTCGTAATGCCTCATCGCATGCATATGACAAGGCACGCACGCATGCACATGATGGTTGGATGTTTCGGACTGGCTCCTCGCCTGTCCTGTTCTCCTGATACCAAAATAAATTTTTGGCCAAAATGTGCCTTGGATTTTCAGGGCCGGTATTGTAGCGATCTACCTTATCACTTCCGGTTGAAATAAAGCATGATACAATACACACAGATGCACATGACGTGGCCTGCACGCAGTCGCATATGATCTATTAACGATTCGGTAGATGAGTATGATGCGATACACATGCATACACATGATGAAGCCTGCATGGATACGCATATGATCTATTGATCATTCGAAAGACGAGCATGATGCGATACACATGCATACACATGCATGCACATGATGTCTGGATGTTTCGAACTGGCTCCTCGCCTGTCCTGTTATCCTGATACGAAAATTCAAATTTTTGGCCGAAATGTGCCTTGAATTGTCAGGGCCGGTATTGTAGCGATCTACCTTATCACTTCCGGTTGAAATAAAGCATGATACAATACACACAGATGCACATGACGTGGCCTGCACGCAGTCGCATATGATCTATTTACGATTCGGTAGATGAGTATGATGCGATACACATGCATACACATGATGAGGCCTGCATGGATACGCATATGATCTATTGATCGAACGACAGACGAGTATGATGCGATACACATGCATACACATGCATGCACATGATGTCTGGATATTTCGAACTGGCTCCTCGCCTGTCCTGTTATCCTGATACGAAAATTCAAATTTTTGGCCGAAATGTGCCTTGAATTGTCAGGGCCGGTATTGTAGCGATCTACCGTATCACTTCCGGTTGAGATGAAGCATGATACAATACACATAGATGCACATAACGTGGCCTGCACGCAGTCGCATATGATCTATTAACGATTCGGTAGATGAGTATGATGCGATACACATGCATATACATGATGAAGCCTGCATGGATACGCATATGATCTATTGATCATTCGAAAGACGAGCATGATGCGATACACATGCATACACATGCATGCACATGATGTCTGGATGTTTCGAACTGGCTCCTCGCCTGTCCTGTTATCCTGATACGAAAATTCGAATTTTTGGCCGAAATGTGCCTTGAATTGTCAGGGCCGGTATTGTAGCGATCTACCTTATCACTTCCGGTTGAGATGAAGCATGATACAATACACACAGATGCACATGACGTGGCCTGCACGCAGTCGCATATGATCTATTAACGATTCGGTAGATGAGTATGATGCGATACACATGCATATACATGATGAAGCCTGCATGGATACGCATATGATCTATTGATCATTCGAAAGACGAGCATGATGCGATACACATGCATACACATGCATGCACATGATGTCTGGATGTTTCGAACTGGCTCCTCGCCTGTCCTGTTATCCTGATACGAAAATTCGAATTTTTGGCCGAAATGTGCCTTGAATTGTCAGGGCCGGTATTGTAGCGATCTACCTTATCACTTCCGGTTGAGATGAAGCATGATACAATACACACAGATGCACATGACGTGGCCTGCACGCAGTCGCATATGATCTATTAACGATTCGGTAGATGAGTATGATGCGATACACATGCATACACATGATGAAGCCTGCATGGATACGCATATGATCTATTGATCGAACGACAGACGAGTATGATGCGATACACATGCATACACATGCATGCACATGATGTCTGGATATTTCGAACTGGCTCCTCGCCTGTCCTGTTATCCTGATACGAAAATTCAAATTTTTGGCCGAAATGTGCCTTGGATTTTCAGGGCCGGTATTGTAGCGATCTACCTTATCACTTCCGGTTGAAATAAAGCATGATACAATACACATAGATGCACATAACGTGGCCTGCACGCAGTCGCATATGATCTATTAACGATTCGGTAGATGAGTATGATGCGATACACATGCATATACATGATGAAGCCTGCATGGATACGCATATGATCTATTGATCATTCGAAAGACGAGCATGATGCGATACACATGCATACACATGCATGCACATGATGTCTGGATGTTTCGAACTGGCTCCTCGCCTGTCCTGTTATCCTGATACGAAAATTCAAATTTTTGGCCGAAATGTGCCTTGAATTGTCAGGGCCGGTATTGTAGCGATCTACCTTATCACTTCCGGTTTGGTAAATTTGCCCAAAAATTGAGTTTGGTATCAGGAGAACAGGACAGGCGAGGAGCCATTCCGAGACACAGCATATGCCTGCATGCATGCATGTGATGATGTATGATATCATGTACGATATGATCTATGAATTTCGCCAACGACAAATGTTAGTGAATGAGGTGTACAGGGGTGTGATCAATAATAGTTGAACAATCGTGTATTGATAGTAGTTAATGTTTATTGATAAATCAACGATCAAAAATACATATGGAGACATCGTAATGAGTATTATGGATTCAGTCTTACAGATACACACATTTTTATATGATTTTAACGAGTTACAATCGTGTACAGGACAATACTTTTATCTCGCTTAACATTAGATTAATTATTTGATAGTTCTTAAAAATAAACAAACAATATGTATACAGGACGATCTTATTTATACAAATTTTCTACGCCAAACACATGATGATTGTCTTTGGAGATGCTCCGAGGATAGTCTTTCATCCCGATGAGAGGCCAAACTGCTTCGCAGGCCGCTCGTTTGTCCCCTGGAAAAAAATCGAACAGAGGTGAGTATACATGATAAACGTAAATTGCAGCTGCGGAAGAATTGAATTATCTCGGAAAATGTTACTCTAAGCTCAATTTACTCGGCGGATTCGTCTTCCTGACGCAAAAATACATCAGAAAAGCGTCCTGCATCCACTTTTAAAAATACTTCATTTTTCGCCCTAAAATCGAGAAAATCCTAAGCCTATAGCCTTAGTTTTTTTCAAAATTTGGGCCAAAAATCGACTATTTCTTTTATTGAGTTTTCTATAGTATCAATGTGTATTTTGATCTCAGAAATCCGAATCTAAAAGCCAAATTGATCTATCTATAAAATTGAAAAAGTTATCGCCAATTTATCGCGCGTAAAAGTGAAAGATCAAGGATATCTCAATGGGATTTGATTCTAGAATAATTCAATCGACGTATTCGTCGTGGATGCATGAAGTTACTAACAATAAGTTCATTGGGTAACACTGGGTAATCTGATTTCATGAGGAGAAGTTTTAAAATCTTTTCTAAAAGAATGCAATTCATATTCTTGGGACTCTCAATGATGGATTTTACTGAGCACTCATAAAGGAAATAAGTTAATTAATTTATACCTCTGCAAAAAAAGAACTTGTATGTCTCATGTGTTGCAGATCCGTTTCGACTGGACGAGGATGAAGGGAAGTTGATCGTCGAAGACACTTGGTGATGTCCTGTTCCGAGTTCCAATCGATCGCCAGAACGACAAAGTCGATGCGAAATCTGCAGACAACATTAAAGACTATGAGAGAAAGATCAAGCAATGCTCATTCACAGGAATAGAAAAAAAATAATATGTACAATTTGATTGACAATGTGACAATCAATAATAAATGTATCAACTTTGTACCCATCATGAGTTAGATCAATAAATATCTTTCGTATTTTACAAAAAAGAAAAAATCGAGTGTAATATCATTTAAAAATCATCTACCAAAATTCCGAGGAAGTTTTCAGAACCTGGTTGAGCTCATTTTGATAATTTTCTAGTACGGCTAGTTGAATACGAGTTCGAAATACCTTGAGAAATAGTCGCTCAAACGACTCCAAAAATATTTCACTTATTTTGTTGGGGGGTTTTAAGGGGAAGGGCATTCTGAGATGTTCCGAGTCCAGAAATCTATTAAATCTGTAAACCAAATTGATCGATCTATAAAATTGATAGAGTTATTGCCGAATCATCGCTGTGACAAGAGAAAAGATAAGAATATCTCGATGAGTTGATTTTGATGTAATCAAATCCTCTGCGGAACGTAAGGTCTTATAAAAAACGTAAGTTCTTCGCATAAGAGCGATCTAGAACAGAAGATTGCAGAAGATTCCTGACTCACTTATTACAAGTTGTAAGTGTATGTCGCCGAATGACGATTTTGTCTGTCAACTACGGCCAAATCTGAAATAACTTGACTTATTTCCTCACCATTCCTCGCTCGTGACCTAGTCGATCCTTCGAACTCGATGACCGACTGAAGATTTTCGCATAACGTTGAAGCCAGCGGATCCGATGTGGAAAAAGCAAGCCTGGATCGAGTCTGGATTATTCTTCTACTTCTATTCTCACCTTCGATCTAGTGTATTCTCTTTCTCCTTCCGTTAATTGTCGAGGATTTCTGAAAAAAAAAAGTTCGTCAAAAGCATCCACGCAACAATTATAGTTTCATATAAGTTTTCACAGTTTCAATATACGGGACGAATGCATGAAAAATTCAATTCATATACAGATAATTAGTTTTTTGAAAGAAGATAATGACATTGATGGTTTGATGTAAGGTACCGTGGAAGGAAGTGAAAGATCAAGGATATCTCGATGGAATTTGATTCTAGATTAATTAACTCGGCGTATTCGTGTTCGTTACGCAAAACTACGTAGAGATAACATCCTGCAATGGATTTTGCGAATACTTCAATTTTGAACCCAATAAAACACCAGGCCTATAGCCTTAGTTTTTTCTCAAAATCTGGAAGAAAAATCTACATGTTTTTTTGAGAGTTTTCCATGCTATTCCTATGTATTTTGATCTCAGGAATCCGAATGTGCGAGCAAAATTGATTTATCTATCAAATTGATCAAGTTATCGCCAATTTATAGATCTGAAACGTTAAAAATCAAGGATATCTCGATGGAATTTGATTCTCGATTAATTGAATCGACGTATTCGTGCTCCCCGCGCGAAGAAACGTCAGATAAGCGTTCTGCCATTGATTTTGCAAATACTTCGATTTTTACCCTAAAATCTACATTTTTTCTCAAGAGTTTTTCACGCTATTCTGATGTATTTCGACCTTTGTGAATAGAGCCCCGCGAGCATCGCCCCCCGTCATCTACGATGGCTCCGAGCTCCGCCACGGGCAATCAGATCACAAAACTGAAGCGCGAGCTGAGAAAATCTTCTTCAACAAGTCCAGACCTAATGAACCTAGCATTTAAAAATCTATGCCGAAATTTATTCCTATCGCCACTAATCGCTTAACTTCAGTTTTCGCCCCTTTCCCATGCATCTCGTGATGTCTGCGCGACGACCCGTTTCGATACCAGCAGGAATTCGGTTTGAAAAGGGAGAATGGTAATAATTTAAATACCTGTGAAATATTGTCCGATGCCCTGTAACTCCTCCACAACGTAATTTGAAGTTGAATAAATACTGCGAAGAACCAGGCCAATCCCATGTCCATCGATTATAAACCTGAAATAAGAAAATATTATCTAAGAAATGGCGTAAAATTGTTAAATTGCACCCAAAATATATATGAATAAATTTGTTCAGTACAATGGAACAATGAAGAGTATCCTTAAATCATAACCCCGACGATAACTTCCTCAATTCGATGGACGAAAGAATTCGTAGTGTTTAAACACGCACAGAACTATTTCGAAATTAATTAGAATATATTTATCAAATGAGTATACGAATATAGGAATTCATAAACATCTAATCAATCAGGTATAGTCGTTCGGAATTTCGACGACAAATTATATCCGACTCACCCGAATCCATGACACTAACTTTTTCAATTCAATATACAAGGAATTAAAAGTTTTAGTTTTGGCATAAGGATCTTGATTTTTCTCACCAACGGTTCGAATCATTATTCAAAGTCTATCAAAATTCTGCTATCATGTCGCATTACCTTCGCTCAAAATTCTACCGGTCGAAAAGAGGACCGATCGGGACTAGTAAGAAGGATGGTGAGAAGACAGCTTGTCACTGCTTGTAAAAAAATGTGTCCGAGCTACGAAATTCACGAAATTTCCAATGATGAAGGAGGTCCTCCAATAGTTGCTGTTCATCTAGCGCTTATTCCAAAAATTTAGATAATTAACCGAACACTTCTTCCCGAGTTATTATTTTCATAAAACTGGAAAGCGAACTCAACAAGTTGAAGATTCGGAAGATTTTCCTTCCGTTTTCGTTCACAACGCGATCGGAGAAATTTGAATAAAATAGAGAACTGTGGCGCAATAGCAATTGCGTACTGATCTTTGCGTGTAAGCCATAATACCTTCGTCTGTCTCTGTCTCGCCTCGCTCTCTATCTCTCTCTCTCTGTTCTCCAAGGATCTGCGCGCTGCTACCGATGTCGCTGCTGGTATCGCCGCTTCGGTTGCTGCGGCCGTACTGCCGTTGCCGTAAAGAAGGATCTACATATAATACAAGATGCTCCGAGGACCAAATACCGAATTACACGTCCGTAATTGACCGTGTCAAGATTGCGATCGATCAGATTTTAACCTCATGCTCCGGACTCGGATAAACTTTTTCAATTGACCAATATTAATCAATCAGTTAGGGCCTGAATTTTTAGTACTAAATTTGATTGATAACGATTAATAATGAATTATTCATAACTTAATGACTGAAACGAGAAAAAAAAAGAAGAAAGAAAAATTCCATCAGTTTTCAGATCTCCGTGCCATATTGTGAGCGAAGAAACCATTTTATGAAAACTGATCGGCCGCAGTTTTATACTTATTGTATGCGTGCGACGAGGCGGTCCGAGTCAGGGCCTGATGTCGTGATGTGTTGCTTATAGGTATATAAAGGATGTTGAGGAGTGATGGGGTACAGGGGTGTAATAATGTCGATTAAAAGATCATTTCGAAGGGGCTCTTTATTCATTTATAAATCGACGATACAAAATGAATATCAATATCACGTTACATGTGTACTATGGATGTATTCACTCAGAGATATGTTTTCTTGAATAAATCAGTTACAATTAAATTGACAAAGATTCATTTTCATTACTCCAGGAAGTAGTACATGATCCATAGCTATATGATGAATAATGGAGTAAGTCATGTCATTTAGTTGATAAGTGGGATGAACCAATTTTGAAATGCGCCAGAGTCTTGTAGATACCAAAGCAGTCTTGTTTTCTGAATGAGAGGCGGGTTTTGCTCCGCAGGCCGTCAATCTTCCCCTGCAACAAAAAGCAGATGATTCAAAAATCATGAGTAAACTAACAATAGGTAGCAAACCCATTGAATAATCATGTTATCGCCCATTTTGCGCTTTCCGGAACGAATACATTGAGATGTTTCTGTATGATCTATTCGTAGCTAAAGTTCCTCAAAGGATTCGTGTTCCTGCGGTCGAAATACATGAGAAAAGTCTGCCGCAATCGAATTGAGAGAAACTTCATTTTTTGCCCCGAAATCGAGAGAATCCTTATCCTACAGCCTTGGTTTTTTTTTTTCAAAATTTGGGCCGAAAATCGACTAATTTTGTTATCGAGTTTCCTTTGGTATTTTCATGAACTTTGATCTCAGGAATCCGAATCTGGAAGCCGAATCAATCTATCTATAAAATTGACCAAGTTATTGCCAATTTAGCTCTCTGGAAAGTAAAAAATCAAGGATATCTGGATGGGATTTGATTCTAGCTCAATTTAATCGAAGGATTCGTTTTCCTCGGGTGAAAATACGTCGGATAAGTGTCCTGCAATCAATTTTAAAAATATTTCACATTTTCCACGAAGAAAACACCAAGCCCATAGCCTTAGTGCTTCCTCAAAATCTGAAAGAGAAATCTCCATTTTTTTTTTAAGAATTCTTCATGGTATTACTATGTATTTTGATCTCAGGATTCCGAATCTGGAAGCCAAATTGATTCATCTATTGAATTGATCAAGTTATCGCCAATTTATCGATCTGAAAAGTGAAAAATCGAGGATATCTTGATGGGATTTGATTCTAGAATGATTTAATTGACGTATTCGTGTTTGTGCGCAAAAAACGTAGGATGAGCGTCCTGCATTCAATTTCGCGAATACTTTCATTTTCAACAAAATCTGAGCTAAAAAACACCAAAGACTATACATTGTACATTTGTCAGCGATATGTTATGTCTCTGTACATTTTCGCAGCGATTTTGCCTGAAATCTGAGCGAAAAAACACCAAAGACTATAGTCTTTGTACATTTTTACTGCGATTTTGCCTAGAATCTGAGCGAGGAAACACCAAAGACTATAGTCTTTGTACATTTTTACAGCGATTTTCGATAGAATCAGAGCGAAAAAACACCAAAGACTATAGTCTTTGTACATTTTTACTGCGATTTTGCCTGAAATCTGAGCGAAAAAACACCAAAGACTATAGTCTTTGTACATTTTCACTGCGATTTTGCCTAGAATCTGAGCGAGGAAACACCAAAGACTATAGTCTTTGTACATTTTTACTGCGATTTTGCCTGAAATCTGAGCGAAAAAACACCAAAGACTATAGTCTTTGTACATTTTTACTGCGATTTTCGATAGAATCAGAGCGAAAAAACACCAAAGACTATAGTCTTTGTACATTTTTACAGCGATTTTGCCTGAAATCTGAGCGAAAAAACACCAAAGACTATAGTCTTTGTACATTTTCACTGCGATTTTGCCTAAAATCTGAGCGAAAAAACACCGAAGACTATAGTCTTTGTACATTTTTACAACGATTTTGCCTGAAATCTGAGCGAAAAAACACCAAAGACTATAGTCTTTGTACATTTTTACTGCGATTTTGCCTGAAATCTGAGCGAAAAAACACCAAAGACTACAGTCTTTGTACATTTTCGCAGCGATTTTGCACAAAATCTGAGCGAAGACTATAGTCTTTGTATATTTCGTGATGTCAATTATTCCTGATTCCGGATTCCTGAGATCAAAATACATAAGAATAGCATAGGGAACTTTTTTAAAAAAAATGCAGATCACTTTTCCAGATATTGAGAAAAAACTAAGGCTATAGTCTTGGTGTTTTTTTGGGGCAAAAATCGAAGTATTTGCCAAATCAATTGCAGGACGCTTATCCTACGTATTTTTGCGCAGGGAACACGAATACGTCGATTGAATAATTCTAGAATCAAATCCCATCGAGATATCCCTGATTTATCACTTTTCAGATCGATAAATTGGCGATAACTTGATCACTTTATTAGGTAATTCAATTTGGCTTGCAGATTCGGATTCCTGAGGCCAAAATACATGAGAATAGCCTAGGGAACTCTTCAAAAAAAAATGTAGATCACTTTTCCAGATATTGAGAAAAAACTAAGGCTATAGTCTTGGTATTTTTTTGGGGCAAAAATCGAAGTATTTGCAAAATCAATTGCAGGACGCTTATCCTACGTATTTTTGCGCAGGGAACACGAATACGTCGATTGAATAATTCTAGAATCAAATCCCATCGAGATATCCCTGATTTATCACTTTTCAGATCGATAAATTGGCGATAACTTGATCACTTTAATAGGTAATTCAATTTGGCTTGCAGATTCGGATTCCTGAGGCCAAAATACATGAGAATAGCCTAGGGAACTCTTGAAAAAAAAATGTAGATCACTTTTCCAGATATTGAGAAAAAACTAAGGCTATAGTCTTGGTATTTTTTTGGGGCAAAAATCGAAGTATTTGCAAAATCAATTGCAGGACGCTTATCCTACGTATTTTTGCGCAGGGAACACGAATACGTCGATTGAATAATTCTAGTATCAAATCCCATCGAGATATCCCTGATTTATCACTTTTCAGATCGATAAATTGGCGATAACTTGATCACTTTAATAGGTAATTCAATTTGGCTTGCAGATTCGGATTCCTGAGGCCAAAATACATGAGAATAGCCTAGGGAACTCTTGAAAAAAAAATGTAGATCACTTTTCCAGATATTGAGAAAAAACTAAGGCTATAGTCTTGGTATTTTTTTGGGGAAAAAATCGAAGTATTTGCAAAATCAATTGCAGGACGCTTATCCTACGTATTTTTGCGCAGGGAACACGAATACGTCGATTAAACAATTCTAGAATCAAATCCCATCGAGATATCCTTGATTTATCACTTTTCAGATCGATAAATTGGCGATAACTTGATCAATTTAATAGGTAATTCAATTTCGCTTGCAGATTCGGATTCCTGAGATCAAAATACATAAGAATACCATAGAAAAGTCGATAAAAAAAATGTAGATCACTCTTCCAGATATTGAGAAAAAACTGAGACTATCGTGTTTGGTGTTTTTTCGCTCAGATTCCATCGAAAATCGATGAAAAAATGTGTCCGAGTGAAGTTACAATAACGAGGATTCATTTTAGAATTATTGCTGATTTTTCCCGATTTTTCCTGATTTTTTCCGATTTTTCCTAATTTTTTCTGATTTTTTCTAATTAATTAAATGATTTTTCACTAAGCCCCGCCCAGAAAGCGCAAAAAAATGGCTCTGGTGGCGCCATCCCTCGGATTTTCCCCCGAACTAACCCCTATTTTTTGGCACAAAATCGCGCTTTTGGCGCCATCCCTCGAGTTTTTTGCCGAACTAACCCCTATTTTTTGGCGTAAAACGATTTGTTTATAACAATAGTTCAGCAGGGAAATCCGAGGGATGGCGCCACCAGAGCCATTTTTTTGCGCTTTCTGGGCGGGGCTTAGTGAAAAATCATTTAATTAATTAGAAAAAATCAGAAAAAATCGGAAATAATCAGGAAAAATTCTAAAATAAATCCTCGTTATGGTAACTTCACTCGGACACATTTGTTCATCGATTTTCAATGAAATCGGAGCAGAAAAACACCAAAGACTATAGTCTTTGTAAATTTTTACAGCGATTTTGCCTGAAATCTGAGCGAAAAAACACCAAAGACTATAGTCTTTGTACATTTTTACAGCGATTTTCGATAGAATCAGAGCGAAAAAACACCAAAGACTATAGTCTTTGTACATTTTGACTGCGATTTTGCCTGAAATCTCAGCGAAAAAACACCAAAGACTATAGTCTTTGTACATTTTTACAGCGATTTTCGATAGAATCAGAGCGAAAAAACACCAAAGACTATAGTCTTTGTACATTTTTACAGCGATTTTCGATGGAATCAGAGCGAAAAAACACCAAAGACTATAGTCTTTGTACATTTTTACAGCGATTTTGCCTGAAATCTGAGCGAAAAAACACCAAAGACTATAGTCTTTGTACATTTTTACAGCGATTTTGCCTGAAATCTGAGCGGAAAAACACCAAAGACTATAGTCTTTGTACATTTTTACAGCGATTTTCGATAGAATCAGAGCGAAAAAACACCAAAGACTATAGTCTTTGTACATTTTCACTGCGATTTTGCACGAAATCTGAGCGAAAAAACACCAAAGACTATAGTCTTTGTACATTTTTACTGCGATTTTGCCTGAAATCTGAGCGAAAAAACACCAAAGACTATAGTCTTTGTACATTTTTACAGCGATTTTCGATAGAATCAGAGCGAAAAAACACCAAAGACTATAGTCTTTGTACATTTTTACAGCGATTTTCGATAGAATCAGAGCGAAAAAACACCAAAGACTATAGTCTTTGTACATTTTTACAGCGATTTTCGATAGAATCAGAGCGAAAAAACACCAAAGACTATAGTCTTTGTACATTTTTACAGCGATTTTGCACGAAATCTGAGCGAAAAAACACCAAAGACTATAGTCTTTGTACATTTTTACTGCGATTTTGCCTGAAATCTGAGCGAAAAAACACCAAAGACTATAGTCTTTGTACATTTTTACAGCGATTTTCGATAGAATCAGAGCGAAAAAACACCAAAGACTATAGTCTTTGTACATTTTTACAGCGATTTTCGATAGAATCAGAGCGAAAAAACACCAAAGACTATAGTCTTTGTACATTTTTACAGCGATTTTCGATAGAATCAGAGCGAAAAAACACCAAAGACTATAGTCTTTGTACATTTTAACAGCGATTTTGCCTGAAATCTGAGCGAAAAAACACCAAAGACTATAGTCTTTGTACATTTTTACAGCGATTTTCGATAGAATCAGAGCGAAAAAACACCAAAGACTATAGTCTTTGTACATTTTTACTGCGATTTTCGATAGAATCAGAGCGAAAAAACACCAAAGACTATAGTCTTTGTACATTTTTACAGCGATTTTGCCTGAAATCTGAGCGAAAAAACACCAAAGACTATAGTCTTTGTACATTTTCACTGCGATTTTGCCTAAAATCTGAGCGAAAAAACACCAAAGACTATAGTCCTTGTACATTTTTACAGCGATTTTGCCTGAAATCTGAGCGAAAAAACACCAAAGACTATAGTCTTTGTACATTTTCACTGCGATTTTGCCTAAAATCTGAGCGAAAAAACACCAAAGACTATAGTCTTTGTACATTTTTACAACGATTTTGCCTGAAATCTGAGCGAAAAAACACCGAAGACTATAGTCTTTGTAAATTTTTACAGCGATTTTGCCTGAAATCTGAGCGAAAAAACACCAAAGACTATAGTCTTTGTACATTTTTACAGCGATTTTCGATAGAATCAGAGCGAAAAAACACCAAAGACTATAGTCTTTGTACATTTTTACAGCGATTTTGCACGAAATCTGAGCGAAAAAACACCAAAGACTATAGTCTTTGTACATTTTGACTGCGATTTTGCCTGAAATCTCAGCGAAAAAACACCAAAGACTATAGTCTTCGTACATTTTTACGGCGATTTTGCACGAAATCTGAGCGAAAAAACACCAAAGACTATAGTCTTTGTACATTTTTACAGCGATTTTCGATAGAATCAGAGCGAAAAAACACCAAAGACTATAGTCTTTGTACATTTTTACAGCGATTTTCGATAGAATCAGAGCGAAAAAACACCAAAGACCATAGTCTCTGTACATTTTTACAGCGATTTTGCCTGAAATCTGAGCGAAAAAACACCAAAGACTATAGTCTTTGTACATTTTCACTGCGATTTCGCCTAAAATCTGAGCGAAAAAACACCAAAGACTATAGTCTTTGTACATTTTTACAGCGATTTTCGATAGAATCAGAGCGAAAAAACACCAAAGACTATAGTCTTTGTACATTTTTACAGCGATTTTCGATAGAATCAGAGCGAAAAAACACCAAAGACCATAGTCTCTGTACATTTTTACAGCGATTTTGCCTGAAATCTGAGCGAAAAAACACCAAAGACTATAGTCTTTGTACATTTTTACAGCGATTTTCGATAGAATCAGAGCGAAAAAACACCAAAGACTATAGTCTTTGTACATTTTTACTGCGATTTTGCCTGAAATCTGAGCGAAAAAACACCAAAGACTATAGTCTTTGTACATTTTCACAGCGATTTTGCACGAAATCTGAGCGAAAAAACACCAAAGACTATGGTCTTTGTACATTTTTACAACGATTTTCGATAGAATCAGAGCGAAAAAACACCAAAGACTATAGTCTTTGTACATTTTTACTGCGATTTTGCCTGAAATCTGAGCGAAAAAACACCAAAGACTATAGTCTTTGTACATTTTTACAGCGATTTTCGATAGAATCAGAGCGAAAAAACACCAAAGACTATAGTCTTTGTACATTTTTACAACGATTTTCGATAGAATCAGAGCAAAAAAACACCAAAGACTATAGTCTTTGTACATTTTCACTGCGATTTTGCACGAAATCTGAGCGAAAAAACACCAAAGACTATAGTCTTTGTACATTTTTACAGCGATTTTGCCTGAAATCTGAGCGAAAAAACACCAAAGACTATAGTCTTTGTACATTTTCACAGCGATTTTGCACGAAATCTGAGCGAAAAAACACCAAAGACTATAGTCTTTGTACATTTTTACAACGATTTTCGATAGAATCAGAGCGAAAAAACACCAAAGACTATAGTCTTTGTACATTTTCACTGCGATTTTGCACGAAATCTGAGCGAAAAAACACCAAAGACTATAGTCTTTGTACATTTTTACAGCGATTTTGCACGAAATCTGAGCGAAAAAACACCAAAGACTATAGTCTTTGTACATTTTTACAGCGATTTTGCACGAAATCTGAGCGAAAAAACACCAAAGACTATAGTCTTTGTACATTTTGACTGCGATTTTGCCTGAAATCTCAGCGAAAAAACACCAAAGACTATAGTCTTTGTACATTTTTACAGCGATTTTCGATAGAATCAGAGCGAAAAAACACCAAAGACTATAGTCTTTGTACATTTTTACAGCGATTTTGCCTGAAATCTGAGCGAAAAAACACCAAAGACTATAGTCTTTGTAAATTTTTACAGCGATTTTGCCTGAAATCTGAGCGAAAAAACACCAAAGACTATAGTCTTTGTACATTTTTACAGCGATTTTCGATAGAATCAGAGCGAAAAAACACCAAAGACTATAGTCTTTGTACATTTTTACAGCGATTTTGCACGAAATCTGAGCGAAAAAACACCAAAGACTATAGTCTTTGTACATTTTTACAGCGATTTTCGATAGAATCAGAGCGAAAAAACACCAAAGACTATAGTCTTTGTACATTTTTACGGCGATTTTGCACGAAATCTGAGCGAAAAAACACCAAAGACTATAGTCTTTGTACATTTTTACAGCGATTTTGCCTGAAATCTGAGCGAAAAAACACCAAAGACTATAGTCTTTGTACATTTTTACAGCGATTTTCGATAGAATCAGAGCGAAAAAACACCAAAGACTATAGTCTTTGTACATTTTTACTGCGATTTTCGATAGAATCAGAGCGAAAAAACACCAAAGACTATAGTCTTCGTAAATTTTTACAGCGATTTTGCCTGAAATCTGAGCGAAAAAACACCAAAGACTATAGTCTTTGTACATTTTTACAGCGATTTTCGATGGAATCAGAGCGAAAAAACACCAAAGACTATAGTCTTTGTACATTTTTACAGCGATTTTGCCTGAAATCTGAGCGAAAAAACACCAAAGACTATAGTCTTTGTACATTTTTACAGCGATTTTGCCTGAAATCTGAGCGAGAAAACACCAAAGACTATAGTCTTTGTACATTTTTACAGCGATTTTCGATAGAATCAGAGCGAAAAAACACCAAAGACTATAGTCTTTGTACATTTTTACTGCGATTTTCGATAGAATCAGAGCGAAAAAACACCAAAGACTATAGTCTTTGTACATTTTTACAGCGATTTTGCCTGAAATCTGAGCGAAAAAACACCAAAGACTATAGTCTTTGTACATTTTCACTGCGATTTTGCCTAAAATCTGAGCGAAAAAACACCAAAGACTATAGTCTTTGTACATTTTTACAGCGATTTTGCCTGAAATCTGAGCGAAAAAACACCAAAGACTATAGTCTTTGTACATTTTCACTGCGATTTTGCCTAAAATCTGAGCGAAAAAACACCAAAGACTATAGTCTTTGTACATTTTTACAACGATTTTGCCTGAAATCTGAGCGAAAAAACACCGAAGACTATAGTCTTTGTAAATTTTTACAGCGATTTTGCCTGAAATCTGAGCGAAAAAACACCAAAGACTATAGTCTTTGTACATTTTAACAGCGATTTTCGATAGAATCAGAGCGAAAAAACACCAAAGACTATAGTCTTTGTACATTTTTACTGCGATTTTGCCTGAAATCTGAGCGAAAAAACACCAAAGACTATAGTCTTTGTACATTTTCACAGCGATTTTGCACGAAATCTGAGCGAAAAAACACCAAAGACTATGGTCTTTGTACATTTTTACAACGATTTTCGATAGAATCAGAGCGAAAAAACACCAAAGACTATAGTCTTTGTACATTTTTACAGCGATTTTCGATAGAATCAGAGCGAAAAAACACCAAAGACCATAGTCTCTGTACATTTTTACAGCGATTTTGCCTGAAATCTGAGCGAAAAAACACCAAAGACTATAGTCTTTGTACATTTTTACTGCGATTTTCGATAGAATCAGAGCGAAAAAACACCAAAGACTATAGTCTTTGTACATTTTTACAGCGATTTTGCCTGAAATCTGAGCGAAAAAACACCAAAGACTATAGTCTTTGTACATTTTCACTGCGATTTTGCCTAAAATCTGAGCGAAAAAACACCAAAGACTATAGTCTTTGTACATTTTTACAGCGATTTTGCCTGAAATCTGAGCGAAAAAACACCAAAGACTATAGTCTTTGTACATTTTTACTGCGATTTTGCCTGAAATCTGAGCGAAAAAACACCAAAGACTATAGTCTTTGTACATTTTTACAGCGATTTTCGATAGAATCAGAGCGAAAAAACACCAAAGACTATAGTCTTTGTACATTTTTACAACGATTTTCGATAGAATCAGAGCGAAAAAACACCAAAGACTATAGTCTTTGTACATTTTCACTGCGATTTTGCACGAAATCTGAGCGAAAAAACACCAAAGACTATAGTCTTTGTACATTTTTACTGCGATTTTCGATAGAATCAGAGCGAAAAAACACCAAAGACTATAGTCTTTGTACATTTTTACAGCGATTTTGCCTGAAATCTGAGCGAAAAAACACCAAAGACTATAGTCTTTGTACATTTTCACTGCGATTTTGCCTAAAATCTGAGCGAAAAAACACCAAAGACTATAGTCCTTGTACATTTTTACAGCGATTTTGCCTGAAATCTGAGCGAAAAAACACCAAAGACTATAGTCTTTGTACATTTTTACAGCGATTTTGCACGAAATCTGAGCGAAAAAACACCAAAGACTATAGTCTTTGTACATTTTTACAACGATTTTGCCTGAAATCTGAGCGAAAAAACACCGAAGACTATAGTCTTTGTAAATTTTTACAGCGATTTTGCCTGAAATCTGAGCGAAAAAACACCAAAGACTATAGTCTTTGTACATTTTTACAGCGATTTTCGATAGAATCAGAGCGAAAAAACACCAAAGACTATAGTCTTTGTACATTTTTACAGCGATTTTGCACGAAATCTGAGCGAAAAAACACCAAAGACTATAGTCTTTGTACATTTTGACTGCGATTTTGCCTGAAATCTCAGCGAAAAAACACCAAAGACTATAGTCTTCGTACATTTTTACGGCGATTTTGCACGAAATCTGAGCGAAAAAACACCAAAGACTATAGTCTTTGTACATTTTTACAGCGATTTTCGATAGAATCAGAGCGAAAAAACACCAAAGACTATAGTCTTTGTACATTTTTACAGCGATTTTCGATAGAATCAGAGCGAAAAAACACCAAAGACCATAGTCTCTGTACATTTTTACAGCGATTTTGCCTGAAATCTGAGCGAAAAAACACCAAAGACTATAGTCTTTGTACATTTTCACTGCGATTTCGCCTAAAATCTGAGCGAAAAAACACCAAAGACTATAGTCTTTGTACATTTTTACAGCGATTTTCGATAGAATCAGAGCGAAAAAACACCAAAGACTATAGTCTTTGTACATTTTTACAGCGATTTTCGATAGAATCAGAGCGAAAAAACACCAAAGACCATAGTCTCTGTACATTTTTACAGCGATTTTGCCTGAAATCTGAGCGAAAAAACACCAAAGACTATAGTCTTTGTACATTTTTACAGCGA
Organism: Athalia cordata; assembly: GCA_963932425.1. NCBI lineage: Eukaryota > Metazoa > Arthropoda > Insecta > Hymenoptera > Athaliidae > Athalia > Athalia cordata. The sequence goes on from OZ010627.1 coordinate 9,935,634, forward strand.
TTTTCGATAGAATCAGAGCGAAAAAACACCAAAGACTATAGTCTTTGTACATTTTTACTGCGATTTTGCCTGAAATCTGAGCGAAAAAACACCAAAGACTATAGTCTTTGTACATTTTCACAGCGATTTTGCACGAAATCTGAGCGAAAAAACACCAAAGACTATGGTCTTTGTACATTTTTACAACGATTTTCGATAGAATCAGAGCGAAAAAACACCAAAGACTATAGTCTTTGTACATTTTTACTGCGATTTTGCCTGAAATCTGAGCGAAAAAACACCAAAGACTATAGTCTTTGTACATTTTTACAGCGATTTTCGATAGAATCAGAGCGAAAAAACACCAAAGACTATAGTCTTTGTACATTTTTACAACGATTTTCGATAGAATCAGAGCAAAAAAACACCAAAGACTATAGTCTTTGTACATTTTCACTGCGATTTTGCACGAAATCTGAGCGAAAAAACACCAAAGACTATAGTCTTTGTACATTTTTACAGCGATTTTGCCTGAAATCTGAGCGAAAAAACACCAAAGACTATAGTCTTTGTACATTTTCACAGCGATTTTGCACGAAATCTGAGCGAAAAAACACCAAAGACTATAGTCTTTGTACATTTTTACAACGATTTTCGATAGAATCAGAGCGAAAAAACACCAAAGACTATAGTCTTTGTACATTTTCACTGCGATTTTGCACGAAATCTGAGCGAAAAAACACCAAAGACTATAGTCTTTGTACATTTTTACAGCGATTTTGCACGAAATCTGAGCGAAAAAACACCAAAGACTATAGTCTTTGTACATTTTTACAGCGATTTTCGATAGAATCAGAGCGAAAAAACACCAAAGACTATAGTCTTTGTACATTTTTACAGCGATTTTGCACGAAATCTGAGCGAAAAAACACCAAAGACTATAGTCTTTGTACATTTTTACAGCGATTTTCGATAGAATCAGAGCGAAAAAACACCAAAGACTATAGTCTTTGTACATTTTTACGGCGATTTTGCACGAAATCTGAGCGAAAAAACACCAAAGACTATAGTCTTTGTACATTTTTACAGCGATTTTGCCTGAAATCTGAGCGAAAAAACACCAAAGACTATAGTCTTTGTACATTTTTACAGCGATTTTCGATAGAATCAGAGCGAAAAAACACCAAAGACTATAGTCTTTGTACATTTTTACTGCGATTTTCGATAGAATCAGAGCGAAAAAACACCAAAGACTATAGTCTTCGTAAATTTTTACAGCGATTTTGCCTGAAATCTGAGCGAAAAAACACCAAAGACTATAGTCTTTGTACATTTTTACAGCGATTTTCGATGGAATCAGAGCGAAAAAACACCAAAGACTATAGTCTTTGTACATTTTTACAGCGATTTTGCCTGAAATCTGAGCGAAAAAACACCAAAGACTATAGTCTTTGTACATTTTTACAGCGATTTTGCCTGAAATCTGAGCGAAAAAACACCAAAGACTATAGTCTTTGTACATTTTTACAGCGATTTTCGATAGAATCAGAGCGAAAAAACACCAAAGACTATAGTCTTTGTACATTTTTACTGCGATTTTCGATAGAATCAGAGCGAAAAAACACCAAAGACTATAGTCTTTGTACATTTTTACAGCGATTTTGCCTGAAATCTGAGCGAAAAAACACCAAAGACTATAGTCTTTGTACATTTTCACTGCGATTTTGCCTAAAATCTGAGCGAAAAAACACCAAAGACTATAGTCTTTGTACATTTTTACAGCGATTTTGCCTGAAATCTGAGCGAAAAAACACCAAAGACTATAGTCTTTGTACATTTTCACTGCGATTTTGCCTAAAATCTGAGCGAAAAAACACCAAAGACTATAGTCTTTGTACATTTTTACAACGATTTTGCCTGAAATCTGAGCGAAAAAACACCGAAGACTATAGTCTTTGTAAATTTTTACAGCGATTTTGCCTGAAATCTGAGCGAAAAAACACCAAAGACTATAGTCTTTGTACATTTTAACAGCGATTTTCGATAGAATCAGAGCGAAAAAACACCAAAGACTATAGTCTTTGTACATTTTTACTGCGATTTTGCCTGAAATCTGAGCGAAAAAACACCAAAGACTATAGTCTTTGTACATTTTCACAGCGATTTTGCACGAAATCTGAGCGAAAAAACACCAAAGACTATGGTCTTTGTACATTTTTACAACGATTTTCGATAGAATCAGAGCGAAAAAACACCAAAGACTATAGTCTTTGTACATTTTTACAGCGATTTTCGATAGAATCAGAGCGAAAAAACACCAAAGACCATAGTCTCTGTACATTTTTACAGCGATTTTGCCTGAAATCTGAGCGAAAAAACACCAAAGACTATAGTCTTTGTACATTTTTACAGCGATTTTCGATAGAATCAGAGCGAAAAAACACCAAAGACCATAGTCTCTGTACATTTTTACAGCGATTTTGCCTGAAATCTGAGCGAAAAAACACCAAAGACTATAGTCTTTGTACATTTTTACAGCGATTTTCGATAGAATCAGAGCGAAAAAACACCAAAGACTATAGTCTTTGTACATTTTTACTGCGATTTTCGATAGAATCAGAGCGAAAAAACACCAAAGACTATAGTCTTTGTACATTTTTACAGCGATTTTGCCTGAAATCTGAGCGAAAAAACACCAAAGACTATAGTCTTTGTACATTTTCACTGCGATTTTGCCTAAAATCTGAGCGAAAAAACACCAAAGACTATAGTCTTTGTACATTTTTACAGCGATTTTGCCTGAAATCTGAGCGAAAAAACACCAAAGACTATAGTCTTTGTACATTTTTACTGCGATTTTGCCTGAAATCTGAGCGAAAAAACACCAAAGACTATAGTCTTTGTACATTTTTACAGCGATTTTCGATAGAATCAGAGCGAAAAAACACCAAAGACTATAGTCTTTGTACATTTTTACAACGATTTTCGATAGAATCAGAGCGAAAAAACACCAAAGACTATAGTCTTTGTACATTTTCACTGCGATTTTGCACGAAATCTGAGCGAAAAAACACCAAAGACTATAGTCTTTGTACATTTTTACAGCGATTTTGCCTGAAATCTGAGCGAAAAAACACCAAAGACTATAGTCTTTGTACATTTTCACAGCGATTTTGCACGAAATCTGAGCGAAAAAACACCAAAGACTATAGTCTTTGTACATTTTTACAACGATTTTCGATAGAATCAGAGCGAAAAAACACCAAAGACTATAGTCTTTGTACATTTTCACTGCGATTTTGCACGAAATCTGAGCGAAAAAACACCAAAGACTATAGTCTTTGTACATTTTTACAGCGATTTTGCACGAAATCTGAGCGAAAAAACACCAAAGACTATAGTCTTTGTACATTTTTACAGCGATTTTGCACGAAATCTGAGCGAAAAAACACCAAAGACTATAGTCTTTGTACATTTTGACTGCGATTTTGCCTGAAATCTCAGCGAAAAAACACCAAAGACTATAGTCTTTGTACATTTTTACAGCGATTTTCGATAGAATCAGAGCGAAAAAACACCAAAGACTATAGTCTTTGTACATTTTTACAGCGATTTTGCCTGAAATCTGAGCGAAAAAACACCAAAGACTATAGTCTTTGTAAATTTTTACAGCGATTTTGCCTGAAATCTGAGCGAAAAAACACCAAAGACTATAGTCTTTGTACATTTTTACAGCGATTTTCGATAGAATCAGAGCGAAAAAACACCAAAGACTATAGTCTTTGTACATTTTTACAGCGATTTTGCACGAAATCTGAGCGAAAAAACACCAAAGACTATAGTCTTTGTACATTTTTACAGCGATTTTCGATAGAATCAGAGCGAAAAAACACCAAAGACTATAGTCTTTGTACATTTTTACGGCGATTTTGCACGAAATCTGAGCGAAAAAACACCAAAGACTATAGTCTTTGTACATTTTTACAGCGATTTTGCCTGAAATCTGAGCGAAAAAACACCAAAGACTATAGTCTTTGTACATTTTTACTGCGATTTTCGATAGAATCAGAGCGAAAAAACACCAAAGACTATAGTCTTCGTAAATTTTTACAGCGATTTTGCCTGAAATCTGAGCGAAAAAACACCAAAGACTATAGTCTTTGTACATTTTTACAGCGATTTTCGATGGAATCAGAGCGAAAAAACACCAAAGACTATAGTCTTTGTACATTTTTACAGCGATTTTGCCTGAAATCTGAGCGAAAAAACACCAAAGACTATAGTCTTTGTACATTTTTACAGCGATTTTGCCTGAAATCTGAGCGAAAAAACACCAAAGACTATAGTCTTTGTACATTTTTACAGCGATTTTCGATAGAATCAGAGCGAAAAAACACCAAAGACTATAGTCTTTGTACATTTTTACTGCGATTTTCGATAGAATCAGAGCGAAAAAACACCAAAGACTATAGTCTTTGTACATTTTTACAGCGATTTTGCCTGAAATCTGAGCGAAAAAACACCAAAGACTATAGTCTTTGTACATTTTCACTGCGATTTTGCCTAAAATCTGAGCGAAAAAACACCAAAGACTATAGTCTTTGTACATTTTTACAGCGATTTTGCCTGAAATCTGAGCGAAAAAACACCAAAGACTATAGTCTTTGTACATTTTCACTGCGATTTTGCCTAAAATCTGAGCGAAAAAACACCAAAGACTATAGTCTTTGTACATTTTTACAACGATTTTGCCTGAAATCTGAGCGAAAAAACACCGAAGACTATAGTCTTTGTAAATTTTTACAGCGATTTTGCCTGAAATCTGAGCGAAAAAACACCAAAGACTATAGTCTTTGTACATTTTAACAGCGATTTTCGATAGAATCAGAGCGAAAAAACACCAAAGACTATAGTCTTTGTACATTTTTACTGCGATTTTGCCTGAAATCTGAGCGAAAAAACACCAAAGACTATAGTCTTTGTACATTTTCACAGCGATTTTGCACGAAATCTGAGCGAAAAAACACCAAAGACTATGGTCTTTGTACATTTTTACAACGATTTTCGATAGAATCAGAGCGAAAAAACACCAAAGACTATAGTCTTTGTACATTTTTACTGCGATTTTGCCTGAAATCTGAGCGAAAAAACACCAAAGACTATAGTCTTTGTACATTTTTACAGCGATTTTCGATAGAATCAGAGCGAAAAAACACCAAAGACTATAGTCTTTGTACATTTTTACAACGATTTTCGATAGAATCAGAGCGAAAAAACACCAAAGACTATAGTCTTTGTACATTTTCACTGCGATTTTGCACGAAATCTGAGCGAAAAAACACCAAAGACTATAGTCTTTGTACATTTTTACAGCGATTTTGCCTGAAATCTGAGCGAAAAAACACCAAAGACTATAGTCTTTGTACATTTTCACAGCGATTTTGCACGAAATCTGAGCGAAAAAACACCAAAGACTATAGTCTTTGTACATTTTTACAACGATTTTCGATAGAATCAGAGCGAAAAAACACCAAAGACTATAGTCTTTGTACATTTTCACTGCGATTTTGCACGAAATCTGAGCGAAAAAACACCAAAGACTATAGTCTTTGTACATTTTTACAGCGATTTTGCACGAAATCTGAGCGAAAAAACACCAAAGACTATAGTCTTTGTACATTTTTACAGCGATTTTGCACGAAATCTGAGCGAAAAAACACCAAAGACTATAGTCTTTGTACATTTTGACTGCGATTTTGCCTGAAATCTCAGCGAAAAAACACCAAAGACTATAGTCTTTGTACATTTTTACAGCGATTTTCGATAGAATCAGAGCGAAAAAACACCAAAGACTATAGTCTTTGTACATTTTTACAGCGATTTTGCCTGAAATCTGAGCGAAAAAACACCAAAGACTATAGTCTTTGTAAATTTTTACAGCGATTTTGCCTGAAATCTGAGCGAAAAAACACCAAAGACTATAGTCTTTGTACATTTTTACAGCGATTTTCGATAGAATCAGAGCGAAAAAACACCAAAGACTATAGTCTTTGTACATTTTTACAGCGATTTTGCACGAAATCTGAGCGAAAAAACACCAAAGACTATAGTCTTTGTACATTTTTACAGCGATTTTCGATAGAATCAGAGCGAAAAAACACCAAAGACTATAGTCTTTGTACATTTTTACAGCGATTTTGCCTGAAATCTGAGCGAAAAAACACCAAAGACTATAGTCTTTGTACATTTTTACAGCGATTTTCGATAGAATCAGAGCGAAAAAACACCAAAGACTATAGTCTTTGTACATTTTTACTGCGATTTTCGATAGAATCAGAGCGAAAAAACACCAAAGACTATAGTCTTCGTAAATTTTTACAGCGATTTTGCCTGAAATCTGAGCGAAAAAACACCAAAGACTATAGTCTTTGTACATTTTTACAGCGATTTTCGATGGAATCAGAGCGAAAAAACACCAAAGACTATAGTCTTTGTACATTTTTACAGCGATTTTGCCTGAAATCTGAGCGAAAAAACACCAAAGACTATAGTCTTTGTACATTTTTACAGCGATTTTGCCTGAAATCTGAGCGAAAAAACACCAAAGACTATAGTCTTTGTACATTTTTACAGCGATTTTCGATAGAATCAGAGCGAAAAAACACCAAAGACTATAGTCTTTGTACATTTTTACTGCGATTTTCGATAGAATCAGAGCGAAAAAACACCAAAGACTATAGTCTTTGTACATTTTTACAGCGATTTTGCCTGAAATCTGAGCGAAAAAACACCAAAGACTATAGTCTTTGTACATTTTCACTGCGATTTTGCCTAAAATCTGAGCGAAAAAACACCAAAGACTATAGTCTTTGTACATTTTTACAGCGATTTTGCCTGAAATCTGAGCGAAAAAACACCAAAGACTATAGTCTTTGTACATTTTCACTGCGATTTTGCCTAAAATCTGAGCGAAAAAACACCAAAGACTATAGTCTTTGTACATTTTTACAACGATTTTGCCTGAAATCTGAGCGAAAAAACACCGAAGACTATAGTCTTTGTAAATTTTTACAGCGATTTTGCCTGAAATCTGAGCGAAAAAACACCAAAGACTATAGTCTTTGTACATTTTTACAGCGATTTTCGATAGAATCAGAGCGAAAAAACACCAAAGACTATAGTCTTTGTACATTTTTACAGCGATTTTGCACGAAATCTGAGCGAAAAAACACCAAAGACTATAGTCTTTGTACATTTTTACAGCGATTTTCGATAGAATCAGAGCGAAAAAACACCAAAGACTATAGTCTTTGTACATTTTTACGGCGATTTTGCACGAAATCTGAGCGAAAAAACACCAAAGACTATAGTCTTTGTACATTTTTACAGCGATTTTCGATAGAATCAGAGCGAAAAAACACCAAAGACTATAGTCTTTGTACATTTTTACAGCGATTTTCGATAGAATCAGAGCGAAAAAACACCAAAGACCATAGTCTCTGTACATTTTTACAGCGATTTTGCCTGAAATCTGAGCGAAAAAACACCAAAGACTATAGTCTTTGTACATTTTCACTGCGATTTCGCCTAAAATCTGAGCGAAAAAACACCAAAGACTATAGTCTTTGTACATTTTTACAGCGATTTTCGATAGAATCAGAGCGAAAAAACACCAAAGACTATAGTCTTTGTACATTTTTACTGCGATTTTGCCTGAAATCTGAGCGAAAAAACACCAAAGACTATAGTCTTTGTACATTTTCACAGCGATTTTCGATAGAATCCGAGCGAGGAAACACCAAAGACTATAATCTTTGTACATTATTACAGCGATTTTGCCTGAAATCTGAGCGAAAAAACACCAAAGACTATAGTCTTTGTAGATTTTCGAAGCGATTCTCGACGAAATGTGAGCGAAAAAACAGCAACCCCATAGCCTTAGTTTTTCCGGAAAATCCGGAAGAGAGATCTACATTTCTTTTTGAAGAGTTTCCTGTGCTAGTCCTATGTATTTTGATCTTAGGAATCCGAATCTGCAAGCCAAATCAGTTTATCCTTCCAATTGATCAAGTTAGCGCCAATTTATTGATCTGGAAAGTGAAAAATCAAGGATATTTCGATGGAATTAGATTCTAGATCATTTCAATCGACATATTTGTGTTTTTTGCGCAAAAATACGTAAGATAAGCGACCCGCAATCGATTTAAGAAATACTTCACATTTTGCCCCAAAAAAAACACCAAGCCTATAGCCTTAGTGTTTTCGGAAAATCTGGAAGAGAAATCTACATTTTTTTCAAAGAGTTTTCCATGCTATTCCCATGTCTTTTGATCTCAGGAATTCGAATCTGCAAGCCAAATAATTCATCCGTGAAATTGATCGAGTTATTGCCAATTTTTCGATCTCAAATGTGAAAAAATTGAAATATCTTGATGGGATTTATTCTTAGTTTGAATTCGTATTCACCTGCCGGAATGATTAAGTTATTGCTGAACGATTTCGTTGGTAGTTCGTCAAAAGTGCATCTGATGGCACTGTTGTCTGCAGCCCTAAATTTTCTGAGATGCCCAGCTTGTTCTGGTAGGGTCAGGCAACCCAGAGATGATTACACGAATGTGATGCGGGTTCACATATAATCAAGCGTTGGAAGAGAAGAAACGAGCAATTAATTGATAAACAAATTTTCATTACTTAAATAATGTTATTCACCTTCATTTGTATGTACGATGACTTAAGACTCGTGAAACAATCAAGGCAATTAAGTGACGAAAAAATACTACCGAGAAATCCCATTTTTTTCAACTTAAGATCCTAGCCCCAAATATCGCAAACATAGAGTGTCATCCTATCCATTGTGGCGATTCGAAAGTCGTGTCTTCACCGTCAGTAAAGCACGTGGGTTTCTCTTATGTTTAGTTTTAAATTGTCGCATTAAACGTGTTTTTGCATCCAACATTTTCAAAATGCCCAACACCGCGAGGGCAAGTCTCAATCCCGAAGAAATTGTAACAATAGTAGACATTAAAAAGCCTAAATGGGGCCGCAGACAACATGATATGAAATCGTCAAGGTTAGAAAAAAAAACTAAATATCCCGGAAAGGCCCCAATCCCCAAAGAGAAGTTAGAAAAATATAGCCGTGGACCAGGAATTAATTTGAAGCCTACTCGAAGCGGTATTCACACAAAGATCCATAGGGTTCGTCTGAAAAAGAAAGAACGTGCTATAGAATATGCAACAGAGCAATCAGCTCGTACTGAATTGCTCCTTACGGAAGCTTCTGGTTTTTTGGAACCAGATATCGGAGAGACGACCACACAATTTACACAAAGGCAGATTGCAGATAATGTCGACATTACTAGCGCGACTAAACACTTCAATTTAGACTTGAATTTTGGTCCCTATCATCTACGGTACTCACGGAATGGTCGACACTTACTCTTAGGTGGGAAACTTGGTCATGTTGCTGCTTTTGATTGGGTTACTAAGAAATTAGCCTGTGAACTGAATGTTATGGAGTCTGTCCATGACGTTGCTTGGCTCCACGTCGAAACCATGTTCGCAGTTGCCCAGAAGGAATGGGTGTACATTTATGACCACCAGGGAATAGAACTGCATTGCCTTAAAAATATGAACCAAGTTACTCGTCTGGAATTTCTGCCATATCATTTTCTACTTGCCAGTGCATCTAAACAGGGCTATTTGACCTGGCTGGATGTATCGATAGGCAAAATAATATCAAGGTTCAATACCAAACTAGGCAATTTGTCTGTAAGTCAATCCTTGGTAAAGTAATATCGATAGCATTCAATGATTACCTGTCCACAAGATATAATTAAAACAATGCTACTCTATTTTTCAGGTCATGACTCAGAATCCCAGTAATGCGCTTTTATGCATTGGACATGCAAAAGGTGTCGTGTCGATGTGGTCACCGAATACTCAAGAACCAGTTGCTAAGATGCTTTGTCACAAACAGGCGGTGTCGGCTTGTACAATTCATCCCCATGGTACATACATGGCAACGAGTTGCCCAGATCGCAGTATCAAAGTATGGGATGTACGCCAGCTGTCTGGGCCCTTGCACAATTTAGTAGTATCGTCCCCAGCTCAAGGATTATCGTACAGCCAGAAGGGATTGCTGGCCGTCGCAACAGGCAATGTCGTAGAGATCTATAGGTAAACAATACTCAGCTCACATCGAAACATAACGACTGCAATAAACAGCCATTTTTATCTTAGGGATTTCGAAGAGGATAAAAAGGCATATTTGCGCCACCGTAGTTCCTGGCCGGTAACAAGCCAACAATTTTGCCCATACGAAGATGTATTAGGAATTGCAACAGCCAAAGGATTCCAGTCGTTACTTATTCCTGGTAGTGCTGAGGCAAACTTCGACGCCCTTGAGCATAATCCATTCCAAACTAAAAGTCAAAGACGCGAGACCGAAGTCAAGGCACTTTTGGAGAAGATTCAGCCTGAGTTTATTACCCTTGATCCATCTGCCGTCGCTGAAGTTGATCTGCCCACTATGAAGGACAAGTTTGAAGCCAAGAAAAAACTTCTTGTACGCCATTTAACGGCTGTTTTTTGTCTCAGTTAGATGCATAAGATTTTGCTGATTGATTATCGTAATTTTTCAGCACCTGAAACCAAAAAAAATTGACTTCGAACCTCGTAAAACAAAAGCCAAAGGAAAGGGAGGAACTGCAAAAATAATCAAGACGAAAAAGATATTGAACGATCTAAGTCGCAGGGTAGGTAGAAAAATTACCGGATTCTGCACAACTATTATCTGTTTTTATTCGTTATCTGTGTTTGCAATTTTGATTTTATGGGATGTAGATAAAGTTAATCAGTAACGTCTGTTCCGTGCGTCATACGTGCGCTTAGAAATCCCATGATAAAATAGAAGTGTGAACAAAAATTAACACTGTTGAAAATATGCGTGTATTTTTATCTTCAGGAAACAGTCAAGTTGATGCAGGAAGAGCAATCACCTCGGAAAACGGAGAAGAAATCATTACAAGGACGAACCGGCGGTGTTCTGGATAGATTTTTGCCCAAAACAAAATAATAAATACATACATAGGCAATCTGTAAACCTGTAATAAACTATTCTTTCTATCAAAGCAAAGCGTTCATTCACCTGTAATTTTTCTAATCCGTTTCGTGCCACTCGAAATTCTATATTACGTCTAACGCGATGATATGTTATCAGCAGATCGAAAATCTTTCTCAACAACCAGTTGGTATCGAATTATCTATCAATATTTCTGCTTCCTTGCTTCAGAATTATTTTCGCGATAACATTCTAAGCACTTTGTTGTCAAACTTGTAAAATCTGATCGAATATATTTTTGGTTTTTACGTTTCTTTATCAGTACGATAATTTTCAATATGTAATTTCGAGACCTTGTATCGTCTAACCAGAATCAAATTTCGAATTTCTGACAATTTTGCGTAATTTCCTCAACAGAAAGAAACCACAAACTGGCATACCAGGAAATTCAGATGATGCGAACAGACAAGAATTATCGTATCAAGTTACGCATGAACTCAACGGCATACGTCTTCTTAAATTATATTCATAAAAACTCATTGCGTATGTTTTTGACATTGAACTCGTTTTTTTTTTAAACGATTAGTCTCCTTGAGTATTAAAATAATTATTTATTGATAACATTAACAACTTCCTCTGACTAAGAGTTCATTGTTAATCCCATCTTATCAAACGAATTCGTTATCAGTACAGTCAACCATGTTGGGAGTTCTTAACGCTCGTTTACCGTTCGTTCCTAGTGGAAACTGGTGGAGGAAGCTAACTATAGCTGACGTGAGGCAAAATAATGAAAGCCTGAATATAGTTTGAAAGCATCAGTCGTAGAGAAGCAAGTCCGCAGACTTTACTGCAACTGCATAAAGCCTTAGTGTAGACAACTGTTTATAAGAAATGGAACGAGAAATGGATGACAAACACGGTGAGTTTTAGCTATTATTGCGTTACTGGTCTACCGATTACTGACGTACTATATTGCAACACGTAACAGGTTGTATGAAATTTCAGCGCGCGGAATATTGTTAAGTGCGGTAATTAAAGAATGTTATTGAAAATGGAGATTTTCTTTGTGAAAGACGACGCCGATTTCAAATTCAAGGTCAATGTTGTTCAGGATACTGAGAAACTACTGTTTCAAGTTTGTAATTAAATCATTTCTACACTTCGAACGCTTAAATAATTCTGAAATTTTTGGACAAGATTCTGCGCGGGATATCCTACCGTGTATAAATTACAACATTCGTCAGTTTGTGATCTTTTGTTGTTTACAAGTTATAAAAGCAATCTCACGATGAGATAACCCATAGTTATAAATATACAAATAATTACTTACTTATAAACGTAAAAACGCTCAACTCCAGGCCGAAAATTGGAATACGATCCAAAATGGAAAGGACCTCGAAGAAGTCGATCATGCACAGATTGGCTTTGTCTGATTATTTTCCTAGCCTTCGTGGGCGGCTGGGCTGGAATTGGATATTACGGTGAGAAATTTTCGACAAAAAAATTCAATGTACACTGACCACGATTATTTATGAATTACAGTATTCACTTTCGGAGATGTAAATGTATTGCTGGTTCCAACGGATACCGAAGGACGAAAATGTGGTGTTGATCCAGATGTCGCGGGAAAACCTTACCTCGTATTTTTTGATTTAACAAAATGTGCGACTCTCTCCGCAGCAACAAGCGGATGCGACACGCCGCAAGTATGTGTATCCCAGTGTCCAGATAAAGATTTTGTCTGGGATATAACGTCGTTGACTGGAAATTTGGAAACATTGAGATCTTTAATGTTATGCAAAATTGAAGTTGACGTTAGCCAATCAACGTTTGAACAGCTACGAGCATATGTTGAAAATAATGTATGCGCTCGATGGTATCTTACGAGTATATCGCTTACCCGCCGTTGTATACCTGTTACAATTCCCGAAATTTACGTCAACTACACCATGACCATATCCCAACTGGATTCAGCGTCGCAATATATAAGGCTCTTATTACGAGCGGAAGAAATTCTACGGAATTGTTATGACGACTTTATAGAAACCAGGTTTGAAATTATTCTAAACTGTTGATACCAACTAGTTCAAAAACTACTCGTGATTTCAGTTCTCAATTGTTTTTTTAGTTTTGATAATAACCATTTGATCAATACCTAATTGATAATTCTTAATATCTCCTTACCTGTCCTTTTTTTAACAGGTGGACGATTGCTGCGATTCTGGGTTGCAGTGCGGTGATTACTCTGATCTACATATTACTGATGCGTTGGATAGCTACTCCCGTGGTTTTCGTATCGATCGTTGGGATCTGTGCACTTCTTGGATATTCAACATACCGTTTCTTTTTACTCTATAGAGTAAACTACGCAACCGGTTGGCTGGTTATGACCATAATATTCGGCATATTTTTAGCTATAATCTTGCTAGTAACAATTTTCCTGCGAACTAGAATACGACTGGCTTGTCAGCTGATCGGAGAGGCGAGCAAGTGAGTTGAAATTACAAGTGAAAAGTAAATTCGCTTGAGCAAATTATTCCCAGAAAAAAAAAACGAAAAAAAAACGAGAAGTTAAATACGCTACAATTAATCTAATCCTTTTACAGGGCCGTCCTCAGCATAACGTCGACTCTTTTGTTTCCGATAGTCCCTTGGGTGCTACAAATTTCAGTTATAGTGTACACCTTACTAGTTGCAGTTTATGTGTTGACGATAAGAGTGCCATTTTACACGGTGAATCTGGGCAGTAACTGCGTGTGTCCTGAAAATTTAAATTACAGAAATGGAGATTCTTGTGATCCGGATATATTCAATTCGAGTTGCAGGGAAAATGGTGATTTTTGTATATCAGGTGGATGCTATTTGAATCGCACGTCAAGCCCAACGTTCATAAATTATATTCACACTTACAATATCATCGGATTTATTTGGCTGATTTTCTTCGCGTCTGCCTTCGGAGAAATGGTACTAGCTGGTACTTTCTCTACTTGGTATTGGACTTTTAGAAAGTCCGACGTACCTTTTTTCACATTGACCGTTAGCGTTTGGAGAACAATAAGGTAAAGCTGCATTAAGTTGTTGAATTCATCGAGCTTATTTATTCCGATATTTCACGATGTTCGTTATTTCAGGTACCATTTGGGAACTCTGGCCTTTGGATCTTTGATTATAACAATTTGTCGCATCATACGAGGAATATTGGAATGGGTTGACGAGAAACTGAAATCATACGACAATGAATTAGTAACATGTTTAATGAAGTGTCTGAAATGTTGCTTTTGGGCGTTAGAAAAGTTTCTAAAATTCATCAACAGAAATGCATACATAATGTGTTCGATTCACGGAAAAGGTTTCTGCACTTCCGCCAGAAACGCATTTAATCTGTTAATGAGAAATCTTCTCAGAGTTTTCGTACTAGACAAGGTAAATCGTTGTCTCCAAAATTCCACAAAATTCAATGAAATCTGATAATCAACTATTTCTAATCCGAGAATCTCGCCTACAGATTACAGACTGGCTCCTCTTCCTAGGAAAATTATTAATCATGGGTGGCACAGCTTGGGGGACTTGGTGGTGGACAACCACTTACTTAACTACTATAAATTATTGGCTGGTGCCAGTCATCCTCGTAGCAATAGGATCCTATTTTCTAGCATCGGTATTATTCGGTGTTTATTCCGCAGCAATTGACACATTATTCCTTTGTTTTCTGGAAGATTGTGAACGAAACGACGGGTCGGCATCCAAGCCATACTACATGAGCAAAGGTCTCATGAAGATCCTACGTAAATCAAATTAATTTTCTTTAATTAGATACCAAAAAAATATGAGACTATCCCACGGTTGTAAGCTGCACACGAGAACGCGTTACGATGTGACGACAGATTGTTCCTATAAGTATGAATGAAAATAATTTATCCGACCGTGGCTAACTTAAGATGTGTCTTTACCTTGTAAGAATAAGCCCACACGCGTCAGTTTACCTTAGAGATGATGTACCGAAGTATTTTTAACAATGCAAGTGTGTACAGTATATTAAATCGTAGCTAAATGTGATTAAATAATTTATGAATGAATTAAAGTATCTATTTTTCTACATTTTGTTAATCAGTGTACACTGTACATACCCATAACACGTTCCCACACCTGTCATATCCTTGTAAATTTAGCCACACGATTTTGCAATCACTCATAGTTTTGCTAAAAACCGCACCTGTCAACCAACTGTAAGCTACCATAACCTGACTTAACCCATTGGCAACGGCCGTGCCACTGACCTACATTCTACAACCCTTTATCGTAGTACTACGCGTAGTAAAAGGGGTATTCGTAGTAAACGATGATTGGCTACTGCTGCTCATTTGTCAATTCATTCATAAGGGTGCGCGGGTAGCGACACCCCGACTCTTGCGCGAACTAGCGCCAAAGTGAGCGCGAACAATTTTATTGTAATAAATTTTATTTATCCTACTAGCTAATAGAGTCCGAAACTTCTAGTCTGAAACGGCAGATAGTCACCGAGTCAAGCATTATTAAGTTTCAGAGGTTTTTTTTTTTGTTTCAAAAATGTATATACCTTGAACGAAACTATGGTGAGGGGATTACGATATGAGAGTTGCGTGAAGGACTTTATTAACCAGGTGCAACGTAATTTAAAAAAATCTTTTACCATTAAATAAATATTAGCTACTGCTGCTTTAAATAACCTCATGCATCTACGCGTTTACATTTCTGAATACCGTATGAAGCGACTAAAAATTGTATTATTATTTTATTACATAACACACGATGTATTTATGTTATTTATCGTCACTAATGCGGATGAACAAACACTATTTAATTCCTATGACCACAAAGATAGCGGCACAAGTAATACAAGTGGTTAATTTTTATTTTATTTATTTATATATATTTTTTTTTTTTTTTACGAATTTGATTAAAGCAAGAAATAACCGATTACCGATGGCGTGTGAAGCCTGTAAAATGCTTTTTTTCATCATTTTCATTCAGAATGATCGTGGCGCAGAAGCATACGGATAGCTCATAGCGAATTTTATATTATAATCTTATTAAGCTGTCTAAAATAATGCATACAGGTTACATGTCTATGATTAATTTTGGAACAGAGTGCGCGTAAACTCGATATAATCAAGAGCTCCGGTAATTGGTCGTTCCGTTTTTGGATCGACATACGGTTTCATACGAGCTACGCAATAGTCGGCCATTTCCTTGGTGAGGTTCTGTAAAAGAAAAGAGAAAATGCACATTGAAATGAACGACTGCTTCACTTTTATTTTTCATCGAAAGCCGATATTTTAGTATAAAATGACGTACCGCATAAAGTTCCTCCTTCGTGACGTATGGTCGATCAGCTGCGGTTATAGCTCGGAAGGCGTTTTCTATCTCCTCTGAACTTTGAACGTTTTCTGTTTCCTTACTTATCATAAACGCCATGTACTCCTGCAAGGACACGTAACCATCTCTGTTCGGGTCGACGACATCTGAAAAGGGTAAAAAGATCATGTTTAATCTGCGAAAGGACGAACATTTGGATGGTAGGATATGAAAAACTGCATCAAGATTTTACTGACCGAGAATATTTTCGAATTCTGGATCCGGTTGACCCTCTTCAACCATGGGAAGATCGTAGCCGAGAGCTCTGAGGCAGGACTTGAACTCTTGTTGGTTGAGTCGGCCGCTCTTATCCTTGTCAAAGTGTTTGAACATCATTGAGAATTCCTTGAGCGCATCTTCCGATACTCCAGACTGGTTACGAGCTTGAATTTGTTGTTCCAAATTGTGTTGCATACGCATTCCAAGCTGGTCTAACTGATCCCATTGCTGTGCCAGGCCCACGGTACTGTGCTCTGTGTATCTATTATCCAGAATTAAATGTTCTTCCAATATCGCACCCAAGTCTTCTATTTTTTTCAAATCCTGCCGTCGCGCTCTTACTTCTAGAGCCTTACGCTGTAAATGCAAATAAATCGATGATGCAAAGTCATTGGAAAATAAAAAGAGATTTCTAGAATATGAGAGATGTATTTAAATACCTTGGTCGCTTCTAATTGTTGCTCCAGTGACCCGGATCCTTCCATCATTGATGTTCTACAGAAAATAATTCCGGTTAACGAATTAGAATAATTAATACGGAAAACTAATCTTCTAAATCAAATAGGGGGAAAAAATTACCTGGTTTCCGCTAGCCACTGGTGGAAAGCATTAGCGTGTTTAGCGAACTCTTTTCTGAGTTTATCATTTTCTTCTTGCCGTTGAGCCTCCTTGGCGAGTTCTACATCGCGCTCCTTGATGATCTTCTGGAGATTACGCCAAGTGTCTTCGAGAGCCTCCATTGTGAACCATGTGTAGGGATTCGGGCCGACGTTAAAGCTCTTAATTTGTCTGTCGAGGGCAGCCAAAGCCTGGAAATCTGCTTCAGCCGAGGATAAGCTAGCTTGGAACTGGGCATGTGCCTCACGGAGGGCACGGATTTCTTCAATGCTGTTGCAGCGAACTGGATCGGTTAGATCTTCCTCTGCATTTTCAAACCAAGAATTGAAAGCGGAAGCTTTCTTGGCGAATGTCAAATAAAGTTCTTCGATTTGACGGAACTGATCCTGCATGCGCAGGAGGCGCTGTTTCCTGGCGTCTGAGTCAGCTAGAAGTTTTTGCCAGCGAGCAATAACGTCTGCATGACGTTTTTGAATGCTGGGTGTTTGCTCGTGGCCAGAATCCACCAGTCGATCCTTGAGAGATGCGATATTTTGGATTCCCTCATGCTCAAAAGCGTGCAAACCCGCGTCAAATGTTTCTTGCTTGGTCAAAAGCGTCTGCACGGTAGATAAATCCCGTCCAAACTCTTCGGAACGTACATGTGTTTCCTTGTCAGCGATCCATGATTCTACGACATCAGCCTTCCACATAAACTGCAAGTATGCGGAATTGTCATTTAGTCGCGCCTTCCTTCTGGCTGCGAGGGAGGACAGCTGATCGAGTTTACTGCGAAGCTGAGCGCAACGCTGGCTAATAGCATCAGCTCGGTGATTTCCAGCTTCAACCAGAGCGGCACCTGCGTCGCAAATATCTTTACAACGGTCGCCATGAGCTGCAAAATCAGTTTCAAATGCATCGTGTTTTTTCAGTAACCCTTGTACGGCAGCCATGGTATCTCCATAATCTTCTACGGAGAGAAGTTGTTGTTTTTCCGTAATCCAAGCTTCCTCTTCTTCGACCTTGGCCAAGAATTGTTGGTAAGTTAGCGACTCGTCGAGCTTTTGTCCTCTGGTAGCAGCTAATTGCTTTAATTCAGCCCAAGCCTGGTTAAGAAGTTTCAGGCGTTGTTCTATCTCAGGAACACCCAAGTTGGAAACATCCATCAATTTTTCTCCAGCTTCTTGGACAGCCTGAATAGCTGGTTCATGACTTGCAAGTTCGGCTTCTAAACGCTTATGTTTCTTCTTCAGATTTTGTACACCGGTCAAATCACGTCCGTAATCATCGGAACCAACCAGCAATTTCTTCTCCTTGATCCATGATTCTTCGTCAGCAATATCTCTGAAGAATTGGTGCAGAGTGTTAGCCTCGTTGAGTCTAGCTTGCCGGTGAGCAGCCAAGTTCCTAATGCGCTCGTAACGTTCATTGATGCTCTGACGTTTTTCCTGGATACCTGCAGCATCGAACTGTCCGCTTTCGATCAACGAATCGGCCTGGCCATTCATGTCCTTAATTCTTTCCTCATGAGCTTGAATATCTGCTTCAACGAGTTGATGTTTCTTCATAAGATTTTGAACGGATGCCAAATCCTTACCGGCATCCTCAGAAGTCAGCAGACTCTCAACTTCTCCAAGCCAGAAGTCCAGATCCTTGACTGCGGCAATGTAGGTCCTCTGTTTGTTTGCTTCTTTCAATTTCAGAGATTTCTCAGTAGTTTTCTGCGTCAAATATTCCCACTGGTCAGCGATGGAAGCAAGCCTAGCCTGTACCGCATCTTCTGATCCAGCACACTGATGTTTATCAATCAAATTAGTTCCCATAGCCAATACGGATTGAATTCTATCGGCATTGGCCGCAAGTTCTGCCTCGAAAGCTTGGTGCTTTTGGTGTTTGGACTGAATATTGGCAGGATCTTTATAATTTTCTTCCGTTGCCAGTTGAAGTTTTTCAGCGATCCAATTTTCCATTTCATCGGCATCTCTTGAGAACTGTTGCAAGGTCTGAGATTCTCCTAATTTAGATCTTTTTTCGATCAAAGCATCTTTCAAGTGCTTCCAGCGATCCAGTACCTGACGACGTCTTTCGTCGATTGGCTTAGCGGCGTAATGTTCGGCAGCTATTAATTGATCGGCTAAAGTTTGCAACGCAGCAATTTTTTCCTCGTGAGCATTTATGGCCTTGTCAAAATCTTCATGTTTCTTGATAAGAGCCTCCACATTATCGCCGCTATCCACTGCATCAGCGCTACCCAAGAAAGCCTCTCTAGCACTCATCCAGTTTTCCGCTTGTTCACAATCTCGGCAGAACAGTTGAAGCTCAAGGTTCTGGTCGAGTTGCATGCGACGCTGAATCCAAGCCTTCTCAAGTTCTTGACGTGCTTCTGCCATAGCTTCTAGTTTCTCTTGAATTTCTACACTTGCATAATGACTCGACTGCAGGAGCTGCTGACCGAAGAGCTCAAAGGCTTGGAAAGTACCAGCCCGAGCGTCGATTTCAGTACGGTGTTCCTGAAAATCATTATATCTGGTCATTTCAAATGCCTGATTTTTTCTTCTCTCTTGTTTAATCAATGAATTCAAAACGCGATTGCATCAGAAGCAAGTGAGCAGCCATGTCTGGTCCAAATACAATTATAAGCAAAAACTTAAGACGCTGTTAATGAGAATCACTAAAAAATACTTTTAATATTTAACATCGAATAATTTCTTTTTAATCAGCTTTCTTTTTTTCCTCTGAAATTTGGCACACACAGTTAGCAATTTAGTACTGGAATACTCTTAATCTAGTTGGTTATTTAGCGCAATAATAGTGTAGCCTGATATAGTGATGTCTCAGCATTAATTTTAGACTCTAAACACATGTTATAGAATTGCTCCCATGCTTAAACGCTAGGATACCTCTGGAAGGATGCCGTATCGCGCATCTATCTCTGCCCTGTGGCTCTACAAGTTGAATGATTCATAAATAACAAATAGATCTATGTTCTCGAAAATTATTCAAGAACAATGACTTACCTGGTGGCGTTCCAGCAATGCTTCAGCTCCGGTGACATCGGAGGCGAGTTCTTCAGAAGCCACTAGCCCCATCATCGAATTTATCCAAGCCATCAAGTCTCTGTAGTCGCTCAAATATCGTTGCAAGTCGTATGAATCCAGAAGTTTTTCTTTCCTGCTGTTTGCCTTGGCAGTTAACTGGGTCCATTCTTCGTTAATTTCCTTCTGTTTGGCGTAAGTCTGTTCGGCGGTATCGGGATGGGATTGCATCAAACGATTGGCTATTTCGTCCAACTGTCTTATTTTGTCACCGAGTGCAGCCAGGTCACGCTCGAGCCCCTCGTGTTTTCGCTGAAGAGCTTGAACACTGCGGAGATCTTTACCCAGGTCATCGTTGTTCAAAGCGGCATCCTTTTCTCGAATCCAATCTTTCGTTTCATCAACGTCGCGGTGGAAACGTTGAACCTCGTGCGCGGATCCCAACTGACTAGCTCTTTCCGCAGTTAAGGTTTGTAGGCTGGTCCACTTTTCATTCAAGTCCTGAATCTGGGTCTGGATTTTTAAAGCAGCTTCGGTCTGCCCTAGACTCATCAACTGCACTGCAATTTCATTCATCTCGGCTAATCGAACCTCGTTGGCCTTGAGATCGGCCTGGAAATCGTCAAACTTCTTTTGCATAACTTCGACCTGCTCCAAATCTTCACCTACGTCTTGAACCTGGGCATGATTTTCCTTGGCTTTGATCCAAGTAGCTAGTTCAGCTGCTTCTCTCACCAAAACGTATGCCTTTGCAGTTTCATTCAATTTATTCTGTCGTTCATGAGCGAGATACAACAAATCGTCGTATTGGGCTTGAATCTGAGCTTGCCTAGCTGCGATGGAACTCTGCTCCCTGGCAAGGTTCTGTTGAGAGGCGCTGAGACCGGCCTCAGGCTCGACACGTTTGACGTAAGCAGCAGGGACAAAACCTTGCCTGTCGTTTACTTCAACTTTCCACCAGTCCTTGTTATTGGAGTTTAATAGTGTGAGAGTATCGCCCTTTTTCATTGAAACTTCTCTGGGTGACTTCTCCGCATAATCATAGAGTGCGACGACACATTCTTTCCCAGCAATGTCAACAGTTGGAGTTTCTTGTTGTCTGCAAGCAGCTGCTTGATCTCTCAAAGCAGCAATAGTGCTTGCAAAAGCTTCCAAATCGCTCACAAGCGCCTCATGTTTTTTTAGCAGAGCTTCCGAGCTGTCTTCATCCTTACCATAATCTGCGTTCAAAACGATCGGACGTTTTTCTTTCATCCAAGATTCGGCCTCGTTGGCATCTGCAAAGTACTGATGGGCTTGCAATGAATCATCCAAGTCTGTTTTACGTTGACGAGCCTTTTCCTTCAACTGACCCCAGTGTTCGTCCAATGCCGCTAATCTCTGACTAATTTCTTCCGCGGCAAAATGTCCGTCGTTTAGCATTTTCGATCCTGACTGACAAACTGCAGCGACTCGTGGCTCGTGATTATTAATTTCTGCCAACACAGCCTGGTGTTTCTTCTGCAGATTTTGTACACCGATGAGATCTCGCCCACGGTTGGTACTTGCTGCAACAGGTTCCTTTTCCCTGATCCAAGCCTCCTCATCTTCGATATCTCTAAACAGCTGCTGTACTTGCAGTGAATCCAGCAGTCGCTGTTTTCTGATGCTCATAGGTCTCTGCAGAGCGGCGTACCGACCTCCGAGCTGATCCTGTTTTGCCTGGATGTTGTCTGCATCGAAATGTCCAGATTTTACGAACTGTTCAGCAGCTTGAGCAATGCCTTCGATACGATCTGTATGAGAACCGACGTCAGCTTCGAGAAGAGCGTGTTTCTTCTGTAGATTTTGTACACTTGTTAGATCTTTGCCATAATCTTCGGACATGAGCTGGCCTTCGACTTCTGACAACCAAAGTTCAACATCCTCGACAGTTCGATTGAACTGCTGCTGTTGGGCAGCCTCTTGCAATTTTGCTCCTTTTTTCTCAGTCGCGTGAACTAGACTGTCCCAAAGGGACGCGATTTCGTCAGTACGCGCGCGAACCCGCTCACTAGCATAATGGCCTTCTTCGATTAGCCTCTGCCCTGTGGACACCATCTCTTCCATCCGTGTCTTATTGGCATTCAACTCTTGCTCAAAGTTCTGGTGTTTTTGAACCTTTCCATTTAAGTTGGTTGGGTCTAGGTAACTATCATCGGTAGCGAATTTAAGCTTCTCATTTACCCATCCCTTGGTCTCGTCACAGTCCCTTTCAAACTGCTGTAGCCTGTAGGCATCGGCCAATCTGCGCCTTCTCTGTGCAGATTTATCTAAAAGAGCGCCTCGCCTCTCAAGCAAGAGTTGACGACGTTGGAAAACATCTTCAGCCGCATAGTGTTCGCCTTCAATTAGCTTACGGGCAAATTCATCCAGTACTTTAATTTTCTCATCTTGAGCAGCGAGAGACTTGTTGAAATCTTCATGCTTTTTAATCAGAGCTTCTACGCTGTCGAGAGAATCTCCGAGATCTTCGTTGGCCAGGAAAGCTTCCTGTTTGGCCATCCAAGCATCAGCTTGTTCAGTATCACGGTAAAATAGTTGCAAATCCATGCACTGCTCGTAAAGAATACGACGTTCTTCCCAAAGATTCAGAAGAGATGCTTTGTCAGCTGCCAGGGATTCGAGCTTCCTCGCTACCTCCTCAGCGGCGTAATGTTTTCTGTCCAAAAGTTGATTGCCGGCAAGAGCCGTAGAATCAAAACTATCTTCCCTTGCGTCAATCTCACCTTTGTGCTCCTGGTGACGTTCTAGCAGCGCCTCGGCTCCGGCCACATCTTTAGCCAACTCATCTGCAGATATAATAGCACGCATATCGTTCATCCACGAAACGAGATCTCTATAGTCAGCGAGGAATCTGTGCAAGTAGTAAGATTCATCTAGTTTTGATTTACGTTCCTTTGCTTTGGCGGTCAAGCTTTCCCATAGCTGCAATATTTCCGCACGCTTGGATTGAATTTGCTGAGAGTGATCTGCCTGATGAATAGCAGCCAGGCGATCGGCTTCGGCTCCCAGAGTTGCAACTTTGTCTTCCAGGGCAGCTAGATCTCGTTCGATACCCTCGTGCTTGCGCTGCAATGTTTGTACACTGGCCAAATCTCGGCCGAAATCGTCCGACGATAAAACAACATCTTTTTCTGCTATCCATGCCATAGTTTCATCGGCATCTCTGTTGAATCTCTGAATCTCATGAGCTCCGAATAGTTTTTCTTGTCTGAGAATAGCGAGTTGTTTCAATCGCTGCCAAGACTCATTAAGCTCTTCCTTCCTGCGCAAAATAGTATCTCGCTCCGGATGTCCATCTAGCAACAGTTTGTCAGCCAATTCGTTGACCTCCGTTACACGGTACTCCTGGCTTGCCATATCCTTTTGGAATTCGTCAAATTTTCTTTGAAGAACTTCGACATGTTCTAAATCATGTCCAAATTCGTCGGTAGTCACAAATGCTTCCTTATCATGGATCCAGAACATTACTTCATCGCAGTGACGAAGGAACTGCACCAGAACCAGAGCTTGCTGAAGCTTCAAACCCTTGTCGGCAAGACGGAAAAGTAGTAGCTCCCATAGACGGTGAAGCTCCTCTGAAATTCAGACCAATTGTTTTCAAAAGTATTCCGTGTATTTAAAACACTTTTGAATTGATTTAAAGTAAACTAACCAAGTCTCTTTCGGATAACATCTGAAGAGAAATGATGCTGAGCAATCATCTCAGAGCCGGTATTATCCAATAATACGATAGCATTGGAATGAGCAGCTACCTCTGCTTCAAAAGCTTGATGTTTTTGAATCTTTGCTTGTAGATTTGTAGGATCTTTGTAGCTTTCGTCCGAAGCTGCCTGGAGTTTTTCGTAAATCCATCCCTCGAGTTCATCCGCATCTCGCTTAAAATACTATAAAGAAAATTCTTATGTAATCATCGCTACAAATATTTCTGACGAGTAAGGCAAATAAAAATCAAGAGAGAAAATGCGATAACGCTGTCTGCTTGTGATGTGAATCACCCGTTATCTGCTAATTGACGTGGACGTCAGCACGCTTCTGTTGTTTTAGAGCGGATGTGCCAATTGTAACGGCATTAAAAAGAAGTCGAAATTAAAAGAAGTAATTAAAAAACAAATTCACGCTGTTGATCTGTCAAAAATCGAACAATTACCTGAAAGCGACGGGAGTCTTCGAGTTTGTCTCGTTTGGATCGTGCCTCAGATTTGAAGTCAGCATATCTTCCCAATACTTGCTTTCTACGATCTTGAATATCCTCCGCATTTTCAAGTATCTTGACTTCCTTAGGAGTTATTTGATCCATTGTGAATCCACTAAATGTTGAACTAGTAACAGTAAAATTTTAGCCACCAAAATGGCTGCGGGGTGTGGCAGTGGCCTACAGACCGAACACAAGTCTATAAAACCGGCGACACAGTCCAATTAGACAATTTCAGCAAACAAGTACTTTCAACCACGGCCAAACAGGGCCTGGAACTTTTAAATAAAACACCCTTATGACACAAATTCAATTGAAAAACAAGGCACGACCATAAAATAATTCAGGAGAGCTCAAATTCAGACTCCACCCTCACCATCGTTCGCGTTCGATACTAAAATGCAGCTATTCACGGCGTCTGCACACGACATTTGACGGGATGAACCGAAGTGGGCTCGGGGGGCACGGCGCAGACGTAGAGCAAGTTCCAAATTTTTTTTTCGGCGCGTTCTGTTCCCAAAGGTTCCCTCAGGAGGTTCCTAATAATGTGATGACGGTCATTCGAATTGGCCAAATGAATGATAATTATTCAATTCTAACGATTCCAGCTAGAACAAAAAGAGCAGTTTTCTAGCCCACGAAGAATCATGGATCCGAGATAGAGATAATTCTGTATAAATAGATATTACATCATATCACATACAGTTAATACGATTACACTGTTCCTGTCTCATAGGTACTTGCGCTTATGTTGAACTAAAATTAACGATTCGGGCTAAACGATATCAGGAATTTTCTAGGAAATATTTTTCACTCATACAATAACGGTAAAATGTACAGATAACAAATATTAATGCAATGATAATTTTTTTTTTTTTTTTCATATATACGTTATGATACAGTATTCATTTATTAAATTTCACCTACAAACAACGAATCACAGAACGTTACACTATAATTCCTTAAAAGTTAAATCAATTTTATCATACTTAATATATATATTTTTTTTTTACAGGTAAATATAATCATTATTCTTATTTCAATAAAACCTTATTGTTCTAAAATATCATAGTTGTAGTCAAATAAAATATGTGTAATGTAAATTTAATTTTTTTTCCCTAAAGGTAGATTTTTTTTTCTTTCTTTTTATTTAATGTCCATTCATTTTTTATAAGTATTTGTTATTTATGGATAGTAGTATAATAGGTACTTGCTTCTGTTTGTTGTACTGTAATTTCGCGGTATAAGAGTAATTAATAATTATTTTTTTCTTTTCTTCGAAACTTCTCCATATTAATAGGCACGAAAAATTGTTCTTATTTTATTTTATTTTTTTTAATAAGAAATCTCAAACAACGGCTTGATGGAAATATTATTTTTAGAGCATGTTTAGTTTTTTTTTTTGTATTTTTTATATATCTATATATATATATTTATGTAGTAATTAACAAACTGTGATTTTAAGTACCAAAGTATAAAGTGAAATGACGGAGTGAAATTGGAAAACAAAACACAAAAAAAAAAAAAAATCCAGATATCTGGCTACGACAAATGGTTGCTATCGTTTTGTATTTTTGTTTGTATTTGTTTTGTTCAGAAGGCAACTCGTCTTTTTCTTTATTTTGTATTAAATTCAAGGCATTCGTATTTTGTATCATCTGTCAATCTGAGTCCCGATGCACACTTCGTACGATATAATTCGTACCGCATATAAATAATTTATATGATTCCTGTATACTTTTCCCAGTTGCAAACTCGTCTATTATATCCGAAATTATTAAAATCGGTAAACAAATGCACGGGACTGTTCAGGCATTTACTGGCAGCACACAATTACTGTATTTGTATCTTTTGTATTTGTAGTTTTTTTTTTCTTCTTCTATTTAGATATTAGTACTATTTTATTTTTCAAACTTCTTTTACTGTACTATTTTATCATATGAATATATTCGATAAATTTCCACATGGCTGTCTCAAAAAGCCGTAGGTTACTTTATAATATTATTTTATGTATGAAATCGCAGTACATATTCTTCGAACTGATTTTAATCTCTCAAAAAAAAAAACAAAAAAACATTCTGTTGATTTTATTTTAGTATATTTCTTCCTTTTTTTTCTTTCTTTAATGTTATCAATATTATTACTATTGTTATATACAAAACCTAAAGCTAGGTGATATTCGTACGCTCAGATTTTCATACCTTGGGGCAACAATAAGTTAAATTTCTTTACTCTGGATATTTCAATATCATCATTATTATCATCATCATCGTCGTTATCGTCATCATTATAATAATAATTGTTAATATATTAATAATTATTATTATTATTTTTACTATTTCTATCATTTATTTATCATCATCATCATCTGCTCAACATCGTCATTATCATCATGATAAACGTATCTAATATTATTACACCCTCGGCTATAAAGCATTAGCACGGTGATTACTCCATCGATGAATTAAAACTTTGCACCAATAATCGCCCGGCGTACATCAATATTAATTTAATTTATATTTAACTATTTATTTTAGCGAGATTCTTAATTACAAAACCACGAATAACTGGAATAGCGTTTAGCGGAGCAAAGTTTTTTTTTTCTTTTTTTTTCAAAATACCCTGGGGCAAGAAAATCCTTTCTTCGTTGCAATTTTCAGATTCATACACACTTCAGTGCCATTTACTACGTAACATACAATATACCTATTTCTTTTTTTTTTATTCATATATATAATATATATTTAAATGTATATATAATAATATTTAATAATATATATATGTATATATATTTGTGTAATGTGTGTATGGTATACTTTGTATATATACAAGAGATAAATGGGTGTATTATATTTTCTGTGTTTTTTTTTCTTTTCTTTTCTTTCAATAATTTCTATTCATATTAGTTAATGCTAGTTTTTATTTTAAAATGTGTTGTATTTTTTTCTTGTTTTCCTTTTTTTTTTTCTAAATAACATTGTTGGACCTCGTGTGTATAGCCAGCACCATACGTCAATTAATAACCCTCAGCAAGTTTTAAGCAGTCGCGTTTTCCGTTATTAAAAAAATATAGTATGTATCCCTCCCTGAGCTCGCTCCATCAAACTTTAACGCTTCTTCTAAACCATTTCACAGCCCTCATTTCGTTTCATTTAAACTTTCCTTTAACAATTTATTAGGTATATTAGGTATAATCATCATCTAATGTACAATAAATAATTTACCATTTTGCAAATGTACAATTTCTTCTTCTTTACTTTTTTTTTTTGTTTGTTTTCTTTTTTTTTTTTCATTTTTTATATCATTTTCTTCATAAGTTAAGTAATTTGTCCCTTACTAAATATATCCGACCATTTATGATATATGAACTAAATTTTGTACAAATTTAAAAAACTCTAATCAATAAACTACAAATTTATATACGTAAAATTTAAAGTTAATAAAAAATCTCCGCTTATTCATTATTATACCTATTATATAATACAATACAAAGAATAACAGAGTCAGGGAGGGTGGCTTAGATTATCTGAGGAATATGCCATGTCGGCAAATCCTGCCGACGAGATGAACTATTACTCGAATTTGTATTTAAATTCGTCAAGTTCCTATCGCTCTGTAATCTCGCTTGAACAATTTTCATTTTCATTCTATTATCATATTTTCCGAGCTTTCGCCAGGGCGAGGCCTGATCTCACGCTCCCGTACAATCAATCTCTATTATATCCTTAGGAACGTCGACAAATTGGTAAACCAAACGCTGACCATCAACCTTGGCCAATATACCTCTTTGATAATAATATCTCAGAGCGCGTCCCATAGTTTCATAGTTCATATCAGGTTTGTTCTTATGTAATCCCCACAATCTGGAAACAGCTTTACTGTCCACAAGTTTGAATACTCCTCTCTCTCTGTTCGTCCATTTGATATATCGTGGGCAGTATTCCCTGTCTTGCAAAAGTTTAAGAAGAAATTCCCAAAGGTAAGTTGTTGATCCTTCCCTCGATTTTCGTTTTACAGCTGCGCCACCTTCGCCCTGTCTCGGTTTCTTCAGCTTGTTCTTCTTTGGCCTCGGTTGGAAACCAAGTTCAAGGAGGTAGAGGTCGTCTGATACTGAACTCGTCGCTGCCTGAATTACACTTGTTGGTACCCCGCCAGGTCCTCTGGGAGGGCTGGGTGTACAAGGTGTGGCGAACTGTCCTCCTCCTCCGTACATAGAACTTACGTAATTACTGTAGCTCTCCGATACTGCAAATGAATAAAACGAAAAAAGTTATTGTTTAATTTCCACGCTCTAAATTCCCATCGTATAACTATTTTATTCAAAACTTACGATATCTAAATTGCTGGATTGGTAAAATTTGAGTCAGCGATTTAAAGTATAGGAAATATAAATACGATTACATACATATGTACTTTCGACAGAAAAGAAAAGCTGTAAAAATAAAATATATATATTTTGCAATCACTATACCACGATAAGCTAGCGAAAGAGAGACTAATGCAACATACATAACTTTGAGTGATAAGCGTTAGTGTTTTCCGTAGATAGATTACAACTTATCCCAGGGGTTTAAAAGGGGTTATCTCTTCCAAGTCAAAATTCGCAATTGAGCAAATATGAATCTGCTGCTTCCGCGCTCTCCTTGGTATATAAAGAAGTCTCCAAGCAATTTGCAAGCTTCTCTATCTTATCTCTAGTCCAGTGAAGAGTCATAATACATCGACACCTACACAGAGGCATTTATCATAATAATAATAGTAATAATGATAATAATAATCCCCATCCTCTTTAATAATCACCATAATTATAACAATCTTTAAATGACAACAACCCGGCACTTCATAGGTGGCGCTAAGCGTTTCATTTCGCCTTTAAACATTGCAATGCCCGAGCGCGAGGAAATAAGTTGCAGTAACCGTAAGTCTTGCTGCATAATGAAAAAAAAGAAGAGAAAAAAAAACCGCAAATTAGCGATAAGAGTTTATACGATGCACCGTTATATTAATAAAAACATAATTGCGACACAAATACAAGTTCCGCACTCCAATTATAAAGAATATCTTCGTAACGTTTACATAAGACAGAGATATTTGGTACTTGGAAACAAAAAAATTTACATCTCTACCTCAAATATGACAAATCTTAAAGTTCCGGTATCTCCCTTCCTATACCGTACGTAATGCACTGGATAAAATATAACATTATGTATAAAGTAGCCGCCTTGTCTCGCAAGCGGTGCGTGATCATTTTTATCTGCACAAGTTGAGTCTGTACAAATATTTGAGAAAAAAAAAAAACACAGAAAGAATGAAATCAAATGGAAAGAAAAAAAAATTAACAGATCTGGTTATTATAAAGTGAGATGGAAAGTTAGTACATCTCATCTGAATGG
Organism: Athalia cordata; assembly: GCA_963932425.1. Taxonomy (NCBI): domain Eukaryota; kingdom Metazoa; phylum Arthropoda; class Insecta; order Hymenoptera; family Athaliidae; genus Athalia; species Athalia cordata. The sequence goes on from OZ010627.1 coordinate 9,965,528, forward strand.
CAAAAAAAAATTTAAAGAGAGAATAAGAACTTCATTTATCTTTTTATAACGTAAGCTCTGATGCTCTGATATTGCTACTGGTTTTAAAATTACACGTTACGTATATCACGTGGCTCTGAGAAAAAAATGAAAAAAAAAAAAACCTGAGTTTCAGGTCGTCGAATTTGGTAACGATGAACTGAAAAATAAAAATCAAAAGGTTCAACCTGATATTCTTAACCCGACCAATCAACTGTTTTTAACCCGGTAATTAGAAAGATCATTAAAAAAAAAATGATGATATTAGGTGATAAATAAAAATCAAATAAGCGAGATGAGATTTTCTTTGCATTATCAGAATGCGTTTTTAGATATCTAAAAATGTTGTAATAGGTATACATACGTATATATCAACTTAGTTACCTACTGGTTTTGTTCTTTTTTTTGTTATTTTAAATAATCTCAACGTCTCTATACTTGTTATTCGTAATCAACCATGTACGCATATGTATATTTTATATAAATCGCAATGAAGTTTCAGTTGAGAACAACAACTCTGCGATTATCGTATAACGGCCGAGAGAAGACTAAGAAGAATTGAAAAAAAAGAAAGAGAAAAAAAAAATCTTCACATACGATAAATTTGCTCCTCCGAAACACCTCGTTTCTAGCCTATTCCCATTATATTTTTTCTCTACTCCCCGTCTCTCTTATTCGATCTATTTTCTTTGCCTTATCTGCGAAGCTAGGGAAAAAACCCGCGGTGTGCGAACCACGGGTGATAAAAATGATGACGAAATTAGAGGCAAAAGAAAGAAAAGAAGAGAAAAAAAAAACTGTTTGAATCGCCAAATCCAAAACATTCTGCATTTGACTAAAGAAAATGTACATTAATTATAAATTAAGTGCATTGTCCTCTGCAATGTATGGAAAAACAGGATTGCAGGAATCTCGTCAGCATTTCCATCCCCGCAGTCTGTAAGAGACCATCCGAAAAAAGAAGATAGCAAAAAAAGAGAAGAAAATGATAAATGAAAATGTAAAGAGAAAAGAACGAGAATTAGAAAATCATTCGAGCTAAAATAAACTAGTAGTTCGTTGATGCACATTTGTTTTATACATATATTATAAATACACGTATATATATATAAACGTGTGTGTGCGATGGTATAGAAAAAAAGAGAAAGGAATTGGAGTTGAAGTTGAGTTTGAGTTTGAGTTTGAATTGGATTTGCTGCCGCTGTTGCTGCACCAAGTTGCAAGCTGCAGGCTGCAGCAGCAGCAGCAGCGTATGATAGAGGACTGACCCGAGCCAAGGTTGTTCGACTGACGTCACCAGCTAGTAGTGCATAATAGCACTGGGATATGGAAGGCAAGCCTTCGGACGGAGTTGGATATATCGGAACTTCCTACAGGAACTATAAATGTTCGTAGACTTATTGTTAGTTCGATATGGAGGATCGAATCCCAAGACGAACATTTTTTTTATCGTAAATGTTTTTCCTTATGCTCAAAATCATGATGAATTTGATAAATAATTATCAGGTGTGCGTCACTGTGTATAAAACACAGAAAAAAAAAAGTTTCTTTCGTTAAATAGAAACAAAAACGCAATCTGTGTGTTAAATTAAAATGCATGTTGTTCCAATACGCCAATTATCGTTATCGTCATCATTATAATTAAATCGTGTGTTATAATCTTTTTTGCTATCGATGCACTTGCTTAAATATAGAGGCTTCTCTCTCTCCCTCTCTTCGCTTTTTCTTTGTCTCTCTCATTGTCGGGCGGTGCTGTTTACATTTTCTATGACTAGTCAGATGAGTCAATATCCCTACTAGAGTCTCGACGCGTCTAGCTAGAAAAAGAGAGATAGACATAGAAAAAGCGAGCAAGGAAGAGAGAGAAAGAGAAAGAGAAGAGGCAAGGTTCCAGCACTTGTTCACTGACCTACACGGGTCCCGCACCTCCGTTGTGGGGTATATTTATATACATATAACACTCTCACTCTCTCTTCTTTAATATTTCTACCTCCCTCTCTCTCTATCTCTCTTTGTATATCAATTTTATCTAGTTTCTCAATTCATTGAAACTGAATAATTGTTCTAAAATTGCCTATAACTGTATAAGTTCCCGAATAAAGTAATGCAGGATATGATATATTTCTGGCATATACGTAACGTCATATAACAGGACCTAGAGAAAGAAGAAAAAAAAAAAAAAAAAGAAGTATTCCGCGTGTTCCTATTTTCGCGATTTTCTCGAGTGTAGAAATATATCCTTCCCCTACTTTTCCCCATCTCCGCTGAATAGACATATATACAGATATAGTTAGGTAAGTAGCAAGTACTATATATCGAAAGTGAGTCTCATCTCTTCTTTCTCTTTCTTTTTCTCTCTCTCACTTTTTACTCTTTTACTTCTCGTCGTCCCTCTCGCCGTCTTCTCTTCGCTATACTTGTACTTCCGGCGAGCAGAGAGACGACCACAGTAGCATGTATAAAAGAGTATCAGAAGTGGCAGCGGTGCGAAATTCTTGCAAAATAAACTAAACCGCGTTGCTCGTAGCTTTTAAACCCCCTTCGCGGTTTCCAGGATATTTTTAACTATCAGCTTGTTATACCATTTCAACTTTACAAACTTCCTGTCTTCTCTTTCCCCATATGAATATATTACATACATATAATATTATACATACATATTAACTAACTCACAAACGCACAAAAATATCAATTTTTTTGTTAGCTTGTACGAAAAGGGAAGAAAAAGAAAGAAAAAAAAATTCTGTATGCTGCTCGATTGAAAAAGAAAAAAAAAAAAAAAAGAAAAAAGAAAGAAAGAAAGATGAAGAGAATAAAAAAGACAAGATTCTCTATCTCGTGGAAAAGAAATTTTTTATCAGAGACCGGGGTCGGACGAGTTCTCAAGAATTGATAGACGTTTTATGATATACGTCAAAAATGAACTTCGATTAGCTGAGAATGATTATAAATTTATATCTTCAGGTATTAATATTTATAAATATAATTTAAAATATTTTTTACATATAAGTGCACTTGGTCTAGGCAACGATTATTACTGTGTTAGATCGTTAAACTTCATCCTGACTATGAATTAATACGAGTATAAATTTAATTGGCTTTCGAAAGAAAGAGAAAAATTGAAAGAAAAACGAAAGAAAGAAAGAAAGAAAGAAAGAAAAAAGAAATGTGCGTAAAAAGAGAACGCTCGATACAACAAGCACTTTAATTACATAAATATAAAACACATGGATAAATAAACAGTATGTACTAAAATTTTTACATACATATTTTTGTAACGTAGCGGTTGTGAGTTAATGTGCGTGATTATTGTTGTATCTATAGATTTAAACGTGCGTATGTGTAGAATATAGTTGCAGCAGTGCATCGTGTGAATGTATACATATATATATATATATATGTATGTATACATATGAGAGTATATAATGCATGTACATATGTACAGTATATCGTGATGGTGTTGGACGCGGCGGGGACCCATCCACGAGTGCAATGGGCGATGAAAAGAGATGGAAAGAAGTTGCAGCGGAGAACAAGAGAGAAGTGAGAGAGAGAGAGAGAAATGAGAGGGTTGAAGAGAGAAGAGGGAAGAGGGAAGAGCAGCGGAAAAGGGAGGGGAGTTGACCTTCAGCTGCGGCGGGAAAGTCAGGCAGTCACTGACCGACAGACTCTCAACTTAACTGCTCTATCCTCTCTTCCCCTTCGTATCTTTCTCACTCTTTCTCTCTCTTTTCAACTTTACTCTCCTCTTCATTCGTTTAGCTGCTGCAGCTTAAAGCCGCAACGATGCACCACCGTGCTCGCGTGCTCTGTTCCTGTTCCTTCACTGATATACTATAACTCTTTTCACGCACAAAACTTTTAAAGAGTATTATAAAAATTTCGAGTAATAATCTAGTATTTCGTTTTTTTTTTCTCTCTTTCTTTCTTTCTTTGTTCAATCAACGGTATGGATTTGCAAAGTATCTTTCCTTAGCGAAGAAAAATAATAAATATTTACATTACGTGACGATGATTCAGCTTCAATTGAGGAAAATCGGAAACAAACGGTTATTGCGAACCACGACTAATTAAAGTTAGTGAAACTTACGGTCGAATTGTTGACGTATTTTTAATCAAAGACTCCTCACCGCAATTTGAATTGTATATATTTAACCGGGATAAGTAATTCGGTCACGAGACATTGTGTTTGAAATATTCACCTAGTTTGAAAAACGATGTTCCTGATATTCCGTTATCAAAATTACCTAATTGGGAATGAGAGTAAAAATGCGGGAAATAAATTGGGTTAAATATCGTACGTACGTAGATACGTAACAAAAGTTAAAGTCAATTCCGGCCTCACCTACTTCCGCGTCTCTTAGTTTGCCCTTTCCGTTTCAATACATGTCCGTGTACATAATCTATGTAAATAAATAATATACATATGAATATAACGAGGAACAGTTGAACGTCTATGTACACATTGCATCGTGCGCCGTACACTTTCTCCGATAACGTTAAATATCTGTATATTCAAAGTAGCTGTAACGTATGATAATAATATATGTACAGTAAAATACTCCCCCGTTCCTTAATCTCCTCTTCTCTTTCGTTACAGTATTCGTCGTGGTCGTCGTTCGGTTGGTCGTCGTAATTTTCCCCCCCACCGAGAGTCAACTCTTGACTAGGTCTAGGATAGCATTCTAGGTCTAGGTTGGGTTAGCATACCAGTACGGTACGGAGTTACGGTTTCACAGTATAGAGCAGCTAACTCCTAGAGATAGATAAATGTACGTAAATACTGAACGTATACATGTACACGTATAAATACACCTCAACAAATAGCTAGTTGCGTTTCGCTGCAGCTATCCTAAGAGAAAAGGATGGAGAACCAGAAGAGGACGAAGAAGTAGAAGAACTCGTCGCGGCGGCGGTCCGCTTGGGGTATTATATTTAGACGACGCGGTGCGTCGCGCGGCCTACAGCCCTGATGCTGTTGCCCGTTGCAGGATAAAAGAGAAGAAGAAGAAGAAGAAGAAGTAGAAGAACCCGGTCGTTCGGTTGCTTTTGGTTTGGTTTCATTTGGTTGGTTGATTCGCCCAAAGGCTGTAGGCTGCCTACACGGTGCGTAAACCGCGTGAGCGCTTCATGCCCCGTTCAAAACCAATGCACTTTGAGCGTATATTGAGGCGAGTACTGCATCACCAGCGGTAGCTGCTGCTGCAACTTCTTCCTCTGTCCCACATACGCATAACTACTCGCCGTACCCCTCGTACTCCGGTATCTATAGCCGGAAACTAACCATTTTGTACAGCATCATTCGATGAATAAAGGAAGTTGAAAATATGGCGAACAGAAAAAAGATTTAAAGAAAATCATCGATGGCTCTTGTGAATCGAAAGTTTTGTCGGTCTTCGTTTTGTTCTAAAAATTGTAGATTTACAATTATTCTTCGCTTCTATTCTCGTCTCCAATTTCGTACAGCAGAGATGATAAATAAATGAATAACTCAATTAAAAAAGAAGAAAGAAAAGACCGAATTAAAATCTGGAAGAGAACAGATAAAAATGACAGTATATATAGTTTCCCTGATTGATCGATCGAACATCGATTGATATATAATATTAAATATGTATGTACATACGTGTGTACCTAACATATATTATCGCACATGGATATATAGATGCATTTATGCATTCAGATACGCGGATGTGGGGCAGAAGGGGGAACGACGTCGACGTCGGCGTCGGCCGCCGCAGCAGCAGCAGCAGGAGAAGTGGCGTCGAGAGGAATGGAGGGAAACAGGCGTCGGAGTTTGAGGGAAAAGTAGAAGGGGTGAAGGGAGGGAAAGAGAAGAGAAGAAGGGGAAGGAACAGACGGGGTGAATTGCCGCCGACAAGGTCACTGCATATACCTCTCCACCTCCACCGACGCCTCCGCCACCTCTTCACCTCACCGCGTGGCGTATGCGAACGTATACATGTACCTCACATACACATCACATACGTGTATGTAACAAATATATGTATATGTATATAACAACGCATATAATATACGAACTGCACCGCCACCTTCCTTTCTTCCTCTTCTTCTTTTTTCTTTTACTTTTTCTTCTTCGTCTTGTTCTTCGCCCTTTTCGTCTTCTACTAACTAAACCAGAAGCAAACCCGTACCGTATTATATATCTCGTTCATGTGCACGTTGTACAGGCATGGAGTGTGCAAGTGCCAGGTCATACAATTCCCTAGCTAATAAACGAACTGAGCAAGCTAAAAATTTCATCAAACTCCTGGGTACAAACGAGTGCGTGCGACAAGTTCGAAACATTAAAATTGTTTCAACTAAAAACTATCTCAATGAATTGGTATAGGCATATAATGAATATTTTGCAAATTTTCTAAGTCATCTTGAACCCGTTACTTAGATGAGAAAAACAGTAAAAAAAAAAGTATAAGAAACTAATAGATCGATGTGTGCATAAAAAATTGTTGAAACAACTACCGATCTATTATAATTTCCTTGTCGATGTGATATCGATTTTGCAATAAGTTTGTATTTAATTTTCTATAAAAAGAATAATAATAGTTTTCACGATTCGGTTTGAGAACCCTTGTTATATATTTGAGGCAAAGCAACGCGCTGCTGCTATGCATTTTTCCCGGCGGCAACTCTCGCACACGCGGATATACATATAACAGAGAAGAAGAAGAAGAAGAAGAAGAAGAAGCAGAAGAAGGAGAAGAAGAAGCAGAAGAGAGTGGTAAAGGCTTGCTCTGATCGTTGTTGGTTGCTGCTGCTGCTGCTGCACCGGAGAGACGCACTCTTTTTTTTTCTACCTCTTTTATTTCCTCTCTCTCTCTCTTTCTTTCTCTGTGAACAGTGAACACGAACACAAAACACACGTATGTGCCTATGCAGCTAAGATACATATATTCAATTGCGAGTGGTACACACAAAGAAAACTCCATCGCGATAATACGAACGTAGCAAAATATATATATGAAATGTATACGTGTACCATCCTACCTACCCACCTTTCAACCTACCTACCTACCAACCTATCTACCTATCTATCTACTGCAACGTTCCGTCGCGACGTTATAGGGGGCAGAGACCCAGGAAGGACGACTCGAGTACGCGGCATGTATCGCTGCTTATTTTATCTCTACGTATATAAACGCGTCATGTGCTACACATATATATAAACACATAATAATATGTGGTATACTCGCGATGCAATTGCACCGTCGTACATAAGTGTACACATGGACATGTGTATATAGCTAAGCAGGATTCTCTTATACTCGTTTCTAAAGCAGCTATTCGTCGTCCAACGTTTTACGTTATGTACAAATCATAAATACCGGATGTTATGGAGGAAAAAAAAAATAATGTTCAAAACAAATCCTTCAAATTTTTGATAAGAAATAAAAATATGTTCTGTATATAATACAATTATAAAGCCAGCGAAATAATCGACACCTCCTCGCAATGATGATTTGCATAAATGAACATATTTGATAATCGCAAATCGAAATTAAATGAAACGGAGTGCAACGTACGCTGCTTGACAAGAGAGATGGAACTTCACTCAAAGCTTTATATAGTAAAAGTAATAATGAACACGCCGGGCGGCGGTAGACTGCACAGGTCAAAGGTTACGAGTGCAGATTTAGCAACGTTGAATTAACTTTAATTCAAATAACGACGATAATATTCCCCTGCACGCTGGTGCATAAATCAAAACACCGAACACGATAAAGCTCGGTACAACAACGAGAACGTATCGACTATATGCGATTAAAAAATAAAATAAAATAAAACGACGATAATTATTGTTATTGATAGGAGTGATTTCTCGTCAATTTTCACGTATATTTTTTCCTTTCCTTTTGTTTTCAGGACATTCGTATGAGACCAGGATATTTCCTCATTTTCGAGCGATTACATACAACCATACCCATTTACGTATGCATTATTTTATCCAAATGTACGTATGTATAAATGGATGAATGTATGTATCGTATTTACGCATATTAACCAGCGCCGCGTGACACTACACAGAGACCACATTGACTTCCGGTCGCGACTCAACAATCGCAGGCCGAGCCAAGCCCCAGACCAAACCGAGTAAAACCAAACCAAACGAAGTTTAAATAAGCCGAGCCTCTTCTCTCTTCTTCTATCCTACTCGGTTTGCCTATACATATTGTTGTTGCTCGAAATTCAACTCGTACCGTCGACAAACATGTTGTTCTTTTTTACTCTTTAAATTTTTATTATTACCATTATTGTTGTTTCTTTTCGGTTCACCTAATAGCGGTTCAAGTTCGCTGTTCGCGTGCCATTGTCTGAATATGCGCTTCCTAGTTGTTGTTATTTTTTTTTTTTCCTTCTCTTTCTGTTCGTCACAATTTTCGTTTCGAATATCGAGTGGCCATTACCTTGAGTTTATATCGAACGAAAACGTGTACGAAAGAACGAAGATTATCTCAAATGTACCGTATACAACAAATTTTTTTCTCTCTTAATCACCATTTTATGATCTTTAAAGAATTATTTTTCTCAATACATAATATTTTAGATTCTCAGAAAATTGACCGTCGTCGTTATAAATTTTCAAAAGGATTCAGATCAAAGATTAGAGTGTACGATGATATCTTAAACGACGTGGAAAACGTTATCAAAAGAAATTCCCATAGAAAAAAAAGCTTACACTTTGAGAGAAAAAATCTGTTCGTTTAAGATAATAATTTTGTATCATAGTCGAGAAGATAAGTCTTTTAAAAGGATGCTTTTATAAATAATATCAACGACGATGACTAAAAGATAAAAAAAAAAAATCACAAATCCTTTAAAAAGTTCGTTCAATTGATTTTTCGGTATGAAATTCAATTCGAGAAAGAGAAGAAAAACGAGTATCGAAAAAGATGAGAAAGAAGAAGAAGAAATGATTTCACCTCGACTTACGCAACTTGGACGCAGCTGCCTAACGGCGTCGCAGCATACAAGTTGTGAGGTGTTTAAATTGAAAATAAAACAGCTCGGTATTCGGAAGACGGAGGTTAGTACAAGTAAGCAGAGACGAAGTAACGTCGTCTTCGTTACAAAGTAAAGAGCAGATAGATACGAGAAAACTGTGATCTGTTTGGTTATAGTTTGAAGAAAACAAAAAAAAAAAAAATTAAAGAAAAGTAGACGCGACTGCAGCAGCAACTGGTATAAGTTTCTACTCAAAGTTGCACGCTCCATATATCCCGACTTCCTCAACGTTCCGCACCGTCTCTAGGTCTAGTTCCGTAGGACTAGGACTAGGACTAGGTCTAGGTCTAGGTCTAGGTCTAGGTCGGCGACGAGGAGGTGGGGGAGAGCCGAAAGTAGGCGTGACTCGCCTCCCACTCATCTCAAGAGTTTCTTCCCCTCCGTAGACTCGACTTTCTTCATGTTTTTTCACGCCTCTCTTTCTCCTCCTCTCATTTTACTCTTCATTTACACAATCCATAGGGTAATATAGCTATATAGATATTTTTTTTATTATTTGTTATTACGCATCTCGTCAGTCTCGCCTCTGTGTTACCACCCGTTGAATAAAGCAGCGTATCTGCGCAGAATATACACACATACGTATCACGCACACATGGCAAGAAATATAACAATTAATTAACTGCAGACTGTAAAAGTAAGAGAATATCAGGTAGCAAAATAACAGACGAGTATTAGCATCTCCCAACTTTGTCGCATGTATTATCTTCTCTTGTTTTTTCTCTTCGTTTCGAACCGACTTATGTTAGACTAACTGCATTTACTATATCGTACAAAGTCTGGTTTTCCAGATTGAGATTCTTACGAAGAGATAAAATTGCAAGATATTTCTTTTTAAAATTATTCAATCATCTCAACTTCGCGGTAGAACCAGATTGAAGATTTTTTAATAATTCCAAATTACGAATGTACGGATTATATTGATGAAACAATTTTTCTTTAAAAAATATAGGGTAATAAAATAAAATAAAAAAAAGATGGGAAATAAATAAATTCCTACATTATTCGGTGATAAATTTCCTGCGATATTCATGAGAGAAACAAAAAGAATTAAATGAAAAAAAAATATTATATATTCTCATGAAACGAAAATTTCTTACGCAATATTACACACGATCTCAAACGGATTTCACTTCGTTTTTTTTTTTTTCTCTCTCTCTCTACTCCAAGGTATTGGTTAATTTTTCTCACACCGGTAAAAGCCTGCACGAATGGCCTGCACCATCTGATCTCTTGTTAATTCCCAAAGAGTGAGTTTTGCAACTTTTAAATTTGGTGGACATAAATTTTGGTTATATATCCCGTTTTATGAATAATCATTCTGTTATAACTCACATACGATATGATACATTCTGCGCATTACCTTTATCTCGGTCAAGTCGTCTACGGAATTGAACCACCCGACCAAAAAGAAAAAGAGAGAGAGAGAGAGAGAGAGAGAGAAAAAAAGAAATATATAGAAAGAAACAATGTTGGAAAAGACTCATTATTATTCTTGTACATCGAGTAGGTAGAGTCTTGCTCTCTAGGTGCTCCAAACTTTTCTATTTTTTACTCAAGGTATCGGGCGGTCTGCTGGTTGCTTAGATCTATAACAAATCTATATAGTAGGTATGAATATATATGCCCATAGAAACGAAGATCTCGCAGAATCGTTGCACGAGCTATCTCGTCTTTAATTTTCCGTACCTCAAAAAAAAAATAAAAAAAAAAAAAACATTCTTCAAATATACAATTCATGCAATTGAATAAGAGACATGACTTTTTTTTTCTTTTTCTTTCTCTGAACGATCCCATGATCTTCAACCCCTTGAACTCTACAGGTATCTCGCGATCACGATCTTAGTGTTCATTTTTTTTTTTTTTTTTTGCTCCTTTCAGATGAAAAAAGTAAAGAATAAGATGATACGAAAAAAAGATAAATGAGAAAAAAATAAAAAATAAAAAACCGAGTTACTTGTCACATAATAAAGACTAACTTTTCGTACGTAAAAGTAAAAACGTTATGTAGTCTCTCGTACGTAGGTAGGATTATATTATACCTAAAAACCGATGCTATGCGATGCGATCATGCGGTGCCGCTTGCACTATACACCGCCTTACACCGTGTTAGCTCGCGGCATTTAAGAAGCTAAGAAGACGACGCGGCTCGCCGGCTGACGTCTTGGCTCTTTAAAAATACCCAGCGAATACTTGATCTAGGGCAACGAGGACATCCATACCTCACCCCATTCCCCTCTATCTTCTCCTCCCTCTCTCAACCACCCGCCGCTCCTTTCGCGTTACATGCTCCTCTCGGTTACTGCTCCTTTTTTTTATTTTTTTTTTATTTTTATTTCTCTCTTTTTTTTTCACATCTCCTCGCCATTTTATATACGTATCGTATATATATGTGTAATTCGGGGGAATGTCTCACGTCGCAACTGGTGCACCATCCTATAGTTTAGTTTTCCTTCTTTATTTCACTCTAAATAAATAGATGTGTGGATATATATATGTATATATCTGCATATTTTTTATTTCTTATTTTTTTCTTCGACGGTTAAAAAACATAAGCTCGTGCCAGGAAATTCTTTTCGTCATTCCTCAACGTGGATATATCGCTACTTTGAATTTGATGAAAAGAAAAAAAATAATTCATGATGTGAACATAAAACGAGTGTAAAGGAATGTAAAAAGAAGAAAGGAAGAATAAGAAAAACGAATGAAAAATTGGAAAAAGAAAAATTACGGTCAAGAATTAGCAATTCAGGATATAATAATATGTGTACAGTAAAACTGAAAAGAACGACGCCGATGATGGTGGTGGTGGTAGTGGTGGAGGTGGGCGCAACAAGTCGAGTTTTGCGCAAGTAAAAGTCTGCCCGATTGTATAATCGAACGTGAATAAGCCGCGCGTAAGGATTGCGTAATAACGATTTGGTAATCCACCTCAATGAAAAAGGAAAGAGGGAGGTGTAAACCCCATTCCCCCACCACCCCTCTTGACGATCATAATTTCTATATATCATAATAACTGCCGGTGTCCCAAAATTAAATACTTTGAAAAAAAAAAAACAGCAAAATAAAAGAAAAGGAAAAGAAACAAAATTTATTACTCCTCTTGTTACGAGCGAATTTCTGCGATTCCACCTCACACTCACTTGTTCTCATCGCAAGTTATTATACTCATCGTTGTAATAACTGAACTGCAGTCTTCTTTAATTGCGAAAACAGAAAAAAAGAAAAAAAAAAGAAAAGAACTTTCATTCCATCCATACCCGATGCGCGCAGACCATTGAACAACATGATTAGGGAAAATAGAAATTTAGAATTGAAAAAACAAATTAAATTATACGAAGAATAAAAAAAAATGGGAGGGATTTAAAAGGCGTTTGAAAATATTTAAAAATCATTTCTCGTTAGTTTGACTCGACGTAGGTACCCATATACATACCTATGATATAAAGTGAAAGGGAGAACGATCAGCGAGCAACGACGACTTGAAATAAGTACAAGTACAAGTATAAGTATAAGTATAAGTATAAGTAAGTGAGCATGAAGTCTCGCATCTGATTCTGAGAGATTGAAAATATCACCGCCGTTTTATACCTACTACGACAGACGTTGGTGCTGCTCGTGACCCAGTTATGGCCACAAGTAACCACTGAGTTACCATCTAGTTACTCTCGCAATGTCCCAGATTTACTTCCTGCTTCACGTATATGTATACCTATACGTAATATTCATGTGTACATATATATTCACATAATGCCACACGAGTCTCATTATACACCTACGTTCATGTATTACAGTAAAATGTTAATGTATGTAATTTATATACCTACGTAACGTGGATATTGTGAGTACGAGAAAAAAAAAAAAAAAAAACTCAGCTTAGCGTTTGTGTGCAAAAACCGTAATGTACAAAATCTATAGAGCATTAATTCAACTACCTTCGTATGCTCCTAACGATTCTACTATACCATAATACACTGCAGTCAAACCTGAGTAAGGAAGTCGACGCACTTCTTCACGCCCTGTTATTATGTAGACAAACAATTATAATATGCTAACATAATTACGTAATATACACCATCGTACGTGTACGTGTATCTCGAATTTCACATTTTTCCTTCATTTTTGTTTTCTGACTATCCATCGAGTAAAAATTTCGATGAATTAAAAAGAACAAAATTCTTCCGGTTTACAGATTATTATAATGACATTTTACCAATCCAACAATGAGTATCGTAAGAAATGTGTATAACGGATAATAATATAAGGAAACACTTACATGTCGGTGGCTGTCGGTAGTGTAAATGTTGTAGACTTTGGTGTTGATGGTGATGGTGATGGTGTCCAGGTGGTGGTCCCATACTGGGTCCCATACCATGATTACCATGATGATGATGCGGAGGGCTGCTTCTGTGGGTATGGTGATACGGCGCCGCTGTGTGTTGATGGTGATGATGATGGTAAGAAGGTGCTAAAAATCCCCCTGTTGTTGGATAAACACCAGGACTGTGACACGCTGATCTACCTAAAGCTAATGGCGGGAAAAGAAATGTTCAAATAAAAAAAAAAGAAGTAAAAGAAAAAAGAAAAATCACCAATGAACAGAGGGGGTTAAAGACCTGGTAATGCATACTAGTCTTTTTGTTTTTTTTTTCTTTGCAATAATTTTTTTTCATTTTCAATTATTCTTACCTGTCGTTAGATGAGAGTGATGGGACGCCAACGTAGACTGTAAAGCTGAATTTGGATTTAGCCGGGCTTTGAGCAATAGATTTGCGTCATCGTTACCACCGGAAGATGTGCTAGATTCAACATCACTAACACCACTGTCAGCTGGACTAGCAGGTAGAGATCCACCCCCTGTTATATGGAAGTCAGGAGAGACGAAAAAAAAAAAACATTTGTAAGAATCAAAGATCCGGAAGAAAACAAAGTTATCTACTTCATTCAAACAATTCCAAATAAGCGGTGAAAGATGGAGGGGGGGGGAAAAATTCAGGAGCTCAATTCGAAGATCAAAAAACTTCACAGTTGGTTAGTCAACTGCACTGACCAGATATATTCCCACGGTGTACAAGCTGACCGTTACACGTTACAAGACGTAGCTAAAAGAGTAGTTCCTATTTTTTTTTCTTTCATTTTTTAAAACCAGTTTAGAGGGTTCAAATTTTAAAAAACTTCCCCGTATCATACCAGTGGTATACAGTCAGCTCGATTAAACCGTTGATGTACAGTCGGTGAAAGAAGGAATGAAAAAATGAATTAAATGAATTCAATATATCGATCGTTGAATGAAAAAGAAAAGGACAGGTAATGAATAAAGATTCTAAGAAACTTACCGGGTGTATTTGTCGTGGCTAAAGTTCCCCCGGAATATGACTGTTGTCCAAGTTGTCCATGAGCATTGTTCAGGTGACGTCCATATCCATTTTGCAATCCAATACCATGTTGCTGTGGATGTTGTGACAATATACCGTGAAGAAGTCTCGCCCCCGTTGTAGAACCAGGTTCGGCTTTGACGGTGGCCAGTCCCAAAATTTCCTTTTCTCCCGTATCATGTGGCTGTACTTCCCTCGTGTCAACTGCAACATGAAAAAAACAGAAGATTTTCGAGATTAGGAAAAATTAGAAAAAATTAAACCGTGTTTGCAATTCCTATTTTCTTTCAACGATTCTTAAATTGTGTAATATTATTTAATCCGGCTTCGGTTTCCGCAATCTACGAATTCAAATTATACACATGCATGTGTATGTGTATAGGCATATCTATGACGAAGCGGTAAACCCGAGCTTATATATTATATATATACGTATAGTATACATATAATAATCGTAGAGGAAGTGAAAGCCGCCCGTGCGATTCTCCTTGACCCACTCAATCCTCTCTTTAATGCAATATTTCTCCCTTCCTCAAAGCAAAAGGAAGGCAAGCAACCATGAGGCAGGTAGGTATGACCAAGGGAAGGTGGTGGCGACGGTGATGGTGGTGGTGGGTAGTCGGAGTCAGCTTTGGTTTGGTCGGAATGCCACCGCGAGATTTTTTAAATCGCGTCAGGTTCATTGAGCAATCTCACATAAAACCGACCGCGTGCGATTCGTCGTTCCCGGTATAAGTTTTCAATGCGCGTTTCATATACATATACAATCATTATCATTTTTATCGTTAAAAACAAATCGCACAATACTTCGATTTTCAAATCTACACCGGAGTAGGGAAAAAATGTACCTATATAATATCCACATCCAACGACCTTCCATATATTCTTTCGCCAAAAATTATATATCCTATTGCAAAAAAAAATATATAAATATTCTCTTTCCTATACTATCCGCGTGTATAAGTATCTATAATAAGTTATTCCGCAATTTTTATACAACATTATATTAATACGTATATATAAATAAATTATTACAGATATTCCACGACCGCTAATAAGAATTCAACGTTTCGAAATACAGGGATACTTTTTTTCTCTCATCATTATTACGGATTGTAATAATTTTATCTTTTTTTATAGATTTAAGAATCTGTTGCAAACTCCGGTCTACCTCGAAATTTTTATTGGAATTGACAAAATTAGCAGAAAAAGACGAAGATGGACGAACGAATAGATGAGATAAAAAATTTCGTGTATCAATGAAACTGCATACGTAGCTAAATTGTACGATCTAGGTGGTTTAGTGGAACATCTATCGCGGATCAGGAAGTACGATACATGGATAGCACATATATACGGAGTATGTATATGTAATCCCCGCGGAGTTTCCGTCTCTCACGTCCGCGCGTTATTATCGATCGACCCAGACCTACGCCGACCTATCGCCCAGACCTAGCCAACCCCCAACCAACCCAACAAACACACATCATCGTTTCGTTCACTTTTCAAATACATACGTCACGAATATCCATATACAAAGGTACGGATATAACCCCCCCCGTATATAATATGTATAATATCTTCGTTTTCCATACACGCAATCGTCGCATGACGACCGCCCAACTGAAGAGAAGACTAGGTATATAACATTTCCACGTACCTACCTAAATTACCTAAAAACCATGTCATGTAATATGTTTGTGTTCGTAAATGTTCGAGCGAATTTCCAGGTCTTTTTCGAAGCCGCACACTTTCGTCGTGTCGTTGGGTGGTCACATGTATCAGAACCGCGTGTGTTACACGTGCATATATACGCGTATTTTTTTTCCCGTTATATATATATGATAAAACGTGGAAGAGAGAAAAGAACAGCAGTTCATGCGTATATATAATACATGACTCTGTATAAGGTACATACACATATGTAATACCACCACATATGGAAGAGCTTTCGTCCCGTCGAAATACCTGCCTGGCAACAACCACCCCTGAACGATTTCGTAGTACATATCCTGCATATATATACATATATACCAGAGCATAAATTCGTGTACCCAAAAGAGATTTTTATGTACCAATTTTCGTTTACATAGCAATAAATATAGGTATAACATTTACGAAAGCACGTGCCGAAAAGGGTTAAACAAATTTCAATTTCGGTCATTTGCTTTTTTTCTTTTTTTTGTTTCATTTCTGTTTCCAATTTATGAATTCAGTATAATATTCCAACGTATTTTTATAGTTACCTATATATATACGTACGTATACATATATGATCAATGCGTGATATTTCACCTTTTCCCAACATGTATATTTATAAAAAAATTAAAAAAAAAAAAAGAAACAAAAAGAGAACAATTGTTCTCATCAGATTTTATTCGAATGCATTCGATATTCGCAACCGCGATACTTTTCGCGAGATTGGCTTTTTGGTAGGTTGATCAATTGCCCCATGATTCGAGAGCGAATAAAAAACTTTAAAAAAAAGAGATATAGAAAATTTCAAAAGAATTTTCCATCAACTTTGATAGGGTACATGAGGTTTGCCGAATATAGGTATATATTTATTTTGCTTCCCAACGATTCGTACAATACCGACTGATTGCAAAACGAAAAAAATTTTTTAAAAAATCTCATAAAAATTCGTTCCCATCGAAAAATTCTAATATACCACGTCATCGCTGTGTAGCGACTAATTACCATATAATATCATTCGATCGAAGTAAAAATTTACCGAAGGTGCTCTACGAGAGATAAGAAGATAAACCGAACTATAAAGGAAAATATCGCGGGAAAGAATCTGAAGTAATTAACAAATAGAATTGAAAAAAAACAAAAAAAATGGGCCGGCTAGAAATTTCACGTATGTACATAACAAAGATGACGTTTGGTAGAACAAGATAATTAGAAAAGAAAAGAGAAGAGAAAAAAAATAATCAAGGCATAAAAAAAAAATAAGATAATATACATATATATATATATAAATAGAATAATATGTACTACGTAGTCGTTGGTTATAATGATGCGGGGGCGGCCAGGGTATGACCTTGAACGACCTTGAATCGGCTCGCAATGTCTCGCGCAGAGCAGAGGCAGAGAGGCAGAAAACGTCTAGCCGCATCGACCGAGAAAACCACCACCACCACCACCACCACCACTGACACGACGACCACCACCGTCAACGACATCCAACAGCAAAAAGAGAGGGAATGGGGATGGTAGGAGGACGTGGCCGACGTAGATACGCGTTTTGTTTAAAACACTCGGCAATATGCACTATATACTTTATACATATATGTATATGTCACTCTTATTTCCCGGCGCAATGGCATTTCTGGCGTTTACGACGTTACACACTATATACGTTTACCCACATACGACGTTGCATCGAGTTTTCCTTTCCGTTCGTACGAGATAACCGATGGAATTTTTTCCGATTTCGGGGTCCGTAAGAAAAAAGATCTATCTACTTATACGCTACGAGGAAAAAAATTACAGGTTACAATTCGGGGAGGGGAGGGGGGTTATGTACTATTTATAATCGAAACCTATATTTTTCTCATGTGCATAATTCGTGCGAGTACATATACATTATACGTACATGGGGTTATATAGAAAATCCGAGAGAAACTACAATTTTCTGTGCTCACGTCCTAGTTGCAGTAAGAGTCACGCGAAAGCACATCATCAATATAGAGATATATTTTATACACGTATATATCATGATGATGATAATAATGATAATGATAATGATAATGATGATGATGCTGTTGGTAGCAGCAAAAGTATGTAGAGAACATGGTCGTCAAACGCGTATCGAGTACAAGTTAAATGTCTATAGAGACCTAATTAACGAAGTGAAAGATGGAAAAAGGTTTAAATATACTTGGGAGGGAAGAAAAAAAAAACATCTACCATTATCAGAGTGGGCAAATTAGCTGAGATCTGTGTACTTTACGTTACATACGAAAAAAAAACCAAAAGAAAAATAAAATTGGATTATCGATCAATAATCTTAATAAAAAAATTGTTTCGGATTAAACTTTGTTTTTTTTTTTATAAATGTGTGGGAAATAGAAATGCAAAATTATTTGGTCCGATGGTTATTGCCGCATAGTTAAAAAAAAAAGAATAAAGAAAGAAAGAAAGAAAAAAAAACACCAGGTATCTAAAGCTACCTTAATACGTATATATAGGTATATAACGGGTATAAAGTAAGGTCAGCATTTAGGCGATTCGGTCGACTTAACTTTCTCGCCACGCTTAACGCGAAGAAGAAGAAGAAGTGTCCGTCCATCCGTTTGTACAGAATACAATATATAGGTAGGTATAGGAGGTACGCACGTATACGTACACATGTGTGTTGAATTTTCGAGTCGTCGTTTCGTTGCATAATCGAAAGTCTGACTAACAACTTAAATCGTATACATAGCGTACACATGGGTACATATATATATTATGCGGAACATGGTCACTCTCTCTTTCTATCTGACGTCAAAGAGGGCCAATCGAACGACTCGATAATAATTGACCAGGTGAATAACGACGCTGTATAAAAATTAAAAAAAAATCACCTCAAATCTTAATTCTATGAATCATTTTTTTTTTTTCCCTTGTTCTTTCCAAATATCTACGCGAATACATGAAAAAAAAAAAAAAAATACTTTCAATTTTCATAACCGGAAATTTCGTTGTATATATATATATATATTATATACAGGAAGTATGTTGTACCGAACACATACGCGTTCTCAAGACTCGGTATATATAAGTAACGTTATAAATGAATATATGCCGCATGTTTTACCTATGATGTAGAATGCACATAGGTATGCATTCATAGAGAGAGATGAAAAATGTCATGAGCGTATATATATATATGTATAGATATACACATATATATTATGAGAACGTCAATGCGCGTTGCTTGCTGTACATTGTATATACATAGTTATATAGGTACACTATAGTACAGTACGGTACGGCACACTATAAGTTATATAGGAGTGTATGACCCACTTTTACGCGTTGAAATCGAGAGTGATACTCGACGGCCACGTTATGATACCGTATACAACGTATGGATGTATAGGACGCCTCCTATTCGCGCGTTTAATATAACAACCTAGGATCTATTCTATTGGTTAGTTAATTGGTCGGTTAGTTGTTCGGTAGGTTGGTTTATCTATGCGAATTTGTACGTAGCATCGGTGTGCCAAAAACCCACCGGGTATCATCGTGGCAATAATACAGTATATAATCCAAATCCGATCTATGTATTAAAATTTTTCCAAAACTGATTGGAAATAATAATCGACTTATCAATTTTCCCTCGTCTTTTCTTCGTCGTCATCGCGATAATATCCTAGAAAGAGACGAACGGAATACCGTCATAGTTATGCATGAAATCTGAACCATCATCCGTTAGACGAATAAAAAAAAAACTGAACAAAAAAAAAAAGAAAAGAAAGAAGCATATGGCGTTAGATGAGTTTAAGATTGGAATCTCTCGACTACATACTTTTACAATTTGTACGTGCACACCTATACACGTAACGTTAGTTTTCAATAGAAAGAATGAGGGAAGAAAAAAAATGAAAAAAAAAGGTAGGAAAAGAAGAAGAAGAGGAAGGTGGAGGTGTAGGAGTGTAAGTTGTCGGGTATTATGCACCTATATGTACATATAAATATAAAAAGAATATAGATATATGCGTACACGTATAAGAGGGGATGGATGTATTATAGACTGAGAGAAGGAGGAAAGGCGCGAACCGTTGGCCGTGACCCAAAAATATCGATTTCTATAGAAAATCGAAACGGTATACATATATAATATATCTCTTTCGATATATCTATCCATAAAACGTACATCTACACATACATATATATACTTCAGCGACCGAAACATCTTCGAATCGGAAATCAGAAGAAAATTATGCACGCCCACTTCCTCCGTCAAAGGTGCACAGGACTATGAAAAGGTATAAAACAAGAGACAACGAAAAAATAATTCCTAGAAATACCTACATACGTATCATACGTACGTAGATATGAATATCACACGCTATAAAGTAAAGAGGACATAGAAAGAATGTGAATAGAAAGAAAAATTCATAAAAATTATGCAAGCGGACGAACAAAGGAACTGATAAAAAAAAAAAAAAAAATCAAAGTAAGAGAAAAAACAATCAATGTGCTAAATAATTACGTCGGTTAATGATCCAATTTTTCATTATCAATCGCCTCTGATAATAATAATAATAACAAATTGTACTTTTTCACACATGCATATAAAATATACCCCCACATTCCTGGGTGGACATACGAGTATAGAAAATGGAAGAAAAAAAAATTCTTTTCTCACGCAACTCGATCGTACAAAATAGGCATCGGTGAAGAAAGAAGAAGACTATAAAAAAAAAGAAATAGAATATAGAGGAGAAAAAAATGTTAGAGAAAAAAAAAGATCTATATAAATATATATCTGAACGCAAGAAAGGAATACGAGGGATATTTCAACCCTTTCGCCTCGTTAGGGTATAAAATTGGGTCCTATATACATGAGAACGTATAGGAGTGTGTAGTACATAAGCCCATTTGGTGGCATTTTCCATTTTTAGGGATGGTTATCGGATGATGGTACCGTTATTTCAGAATCTCCTATACATAAGCAGCCGCAGCAGCAGCCCCAAGTTTAAAATCTAGGTTATCCTGCGGGACCGTCTTCTACATGTACATAAAATGCCTCCACGCCCCCCTAAGAAAACGCACACAGAGATATCAGTGAAAAAGGAAAGGAGAAAAGAGAAAAGAGTAAAGGGAAAACTAAGGGCGGGGGCGATACCGAAGAATCTATGTATCTATCTATCTCTGTATGTGTCTAAACTTTTTTTTTTCCCTTTTCTCTTCTTTTTTTTCAGGGTATATAACGGTAAATAAAATTCATCGGTGCATCAGGTAGGCGTTTTGTATGTATATAATATAAACATATATACCGTTTGGTTTACCGCGTTCCAAAGGGGATGCTACGACGATGATAATGATGACGACGCACGCAGATGTTTTTCATTCTTCTCCTTACGTATACCAATTCCAAAATATTGAAGGGAGAAAAGAAAGAAGACGAAGAGAAGAGAAGAGAAGAAAAAAAATCTACGCGCACATAAGGTGACCTAAAAAATCAGAATCCAACACCTGTTTGTGTTTCCTGATTTTATAACCATATTATAATAATAACATATAATCGGTGGTTATCGAGAAACTACGGTAAAAAAAAAAGTTTCAAAAAGTTCCAACGAATAAAATAGGTAGGTAAAAAAGAATAACGGCAGATTGCGGAAATTCGAGGTTAAATAAAATTGTGCGGATGCGATTAGATTACATATTATAGTATACGCATATATGCACGTACGATATTCCCTGCATTGAATGAGGAAAATGAGGGATAAAAAAAGAAAAATAAAAAAAAAAAAAAAGGAAACGGGGGGAAAATATCGGGGGATTATATATTTTACGTACATACGTAGGTACGTACGTACGCCTTGCCGATTATGTAGGTCAGGGCTCGCACATCGAGCGCGTCCGGGTCTTCCTCATCATTTATATACCGACCAATATTACTATATATATATAATAGAACGAGCGTCGAGACGCCCAACGTTGACGTCGACGTTAATTCGACTTGAAGCAATGAATTTTTTCCGTTAAATTATAAACGAGTGGGCAGCGAATTACGAAGATTGCATCAGGGGTTGAGTGACGTTTCTACTCGTGCTAAAATCACAATTATCATTACGGATTTTTATTAGTAGTTACTTTTCTTCCTTTATAATCTATGAAATTTTTCTATTCAAATATAAAATAATCCGCGACCGTTTAATGATCGAACGATTAATTAATAAACAGTGAATAAGGTACTTTGAGAACACGACCTAGTGTCAAGACTCGTCCTTAATCTTTTGCCAAGTCGAACACGCTTGAACTATTGCAGTATCAAACATGGACTGCATCTATACGTGTATAAAATGACGTCAATAATTTTATAGAAGACAAAAGATCGAGTAATAAATAATAATAATAATAAGACAGATTATATTATGTATGCGAATAAAATATTATCGATCTCTTTTCTTTTTCTTTTTCATTCAGATATCTTCATACATCAATTTAAAAGGAATTGTCAATTTGAAAGAACAATAAAAAATAAAAATAAAATAAATAAATAAATAATCACTTGGATTAACGAAATAATTTTTTGAAATATAATATAAATATATATTCATTATACGCTCGATAATTGATAACATGCGTATGTTAATATATTGGAAATTAAATATTTGCTATTAGGTAGTAATATGGAAGAAAAAAAAGAAAAAAAAAATAATTAAAATAAATTAACTATAAGAGGAATATGAGGCGAATCGTAACTGCGGTAATATAGCGACGCAGCTTCGCGAACCAAGTCACACGAAGCCACCGTGCCAATGCTCTACAAACGAAGAACTAGGCACAAGGACGGACTACCCTAGTTTCCCCCCGATTAAACACTCATGATGACTTCTACATTCGATCGAAGCTCAGCTCTATGGAGATCTAGTGTATCCTACGTATTTTACTAAAATCAAAAAATCCCTCAAATTTCATTCAGATTCTATACATTCTTCTCGATATCTCGAATTTTTTCTACTGCAATTATGTGCGAGAATAAATAAATTGAAGAAAAAAAAAATGAAAGGAAAAGGAAAGAAGAAAGATTAAAGGAAAAAAAAAAAAAAAATTCATTATCGTTATATTATATATAGGTATATATGTATATAAAAAATATACCGCGCGCAAAGAAGAGACACAGGAAACGGAATCCTTCCTTCCTTCCGCACCGAGATAATATCCTGAATGGTAATGAGCTCGACTACGCCAGGATTCTTTGAATCGTTATTTATTTAAATATATATATAAAAAAAAAAGATCTGTATACATATGTATACCGCGTGTATATCTTTTCTTTTTTTTTTTTGTTCGACTATCGCATCTATACATCTATACGCAACGTCGCGACTGTGAGAAGACGAACGGAAAAAAAAAAAAAAAAACATTCACATAGAAGAAATAAAGCCAACATAACGTTAAACAACGGTATTTCAAAATCTATCCTGCGCAACAACGAGATATATAGTCATTTAGATGTTGGGATTCAAAGATAAAAATTCAACGAGGATATCTAATCGGGATCACGCATTGCGTTATTTGAAAAAAAAAAAATATGTCAATTGTTTCCGCTTATTGATTTTTCGAGCAATTCATTATATGTGGTTATGTGTATACCTAATATATATAATAAATAAAAACGGTACGTCAGTCATACGATGTAGGCGCTTTACATGAGTCGTAGGTATAGTTATACAAAGTCTATGAATTATAAACTGTCGTACGCTACAATAATAAATTTATATAGTACCTACGTTTGCGTTTAACGATAATTGGAGCATAAGAAAACGGTGTCGAATGAAATACTATGTACACATTATATATACGTATGTATATGTAAAATATTGTGTGTAAAATATTTCAGTACATAAGGTTAAACATATATGTGCATTGAGTTATTTAATTGCGGAACGAGCAAAAGAAAAGTACATAATACTATGCTATATTATAAGTGTAAAGTTTTCTCGGTCTGCAAAATTTTTTTTTTTTTTTGTATCTCGGTGTTCCCATTATTCATTCGTTATTCACGCACATGTACGACCAAAAATTCTCCTCATTCTTTTTTTCCTTTTTTTTTACGTTTCCAATTTTATTTCTTTCGAATTTGCACAACTGTTAAGTAAGAGAATTGCCACGTTATCCTTATTAGGAATAAACATATTTATACACGGTGTATATATTTGTAAAATAATAAATTGTGTTAAAACAGGTAGACCAATTTTTATATTTTCCTTTTCCCTCTTTTTTTTTTTTTTTTTTACAAAATTTCGTTCTTTTTTCTTTCTTATTCGCTTCGATCAAGTTACCAGCGCAATAATGATGATCGAAAGTAGGTCGAAAAATTAAACGATCGGATCGTGTCGCTCAAGGATATGATGTTACTGCAATTTTATCGCTAAAGTTTATGTAATAATTTTAAATAACGATAATAATAATAATCGATGAATCCTTCTACTCTTCCTCTCCACACCGCAATCCCTTCTTCCGGTTTATAAAGTCGCGAGATTTTGAAACCCTTTGAAGAATCATTTTTTTCCCCCCACTTTTTCTTCTATCATCTTTCTCTCTTATATATATTTTATTTTTATTCTGGTGGGCCTCTGAGGAAAGGATTTAAATGGATCTTTTGACTTTAGTTTTCGGTATAAAAGTACCGTTACGAAGTCTGACCGTCGAGACTGAAACTAAAATCCAAAGGCAACCCTTTCAATGGTGAGCCGAGGTAAAGCAACAGGAGGCACTCTCGATTTTCTTATTTATTATACCCTAAACGGATCCGCTACCGGTCCGACTTTCAAACTTTTATAATATAATACCCAATACCAGCCCTAATGTTTAATTGTTCAACCGATTTTATTTTCTACTTAAATTTTTGAAAACGCTCGATGAGGGCGAAAAGAAAAAAGAAGAAAAATCTGAATTTTTTCAATTGTAAATTAATTTAGCGCATCATGTAGTATAAGTGAAAGTGTGTAAAAATAACGATCGCAGGAAAGATTGCACGGGTTTACTTATACTTTCCCTTATGCATTATAATGTTGCGTTATATGGGGTAGGTCATGTACTAGATTTTTTTTTTTTTTTTTTTTTTTTTTTTTTTAGTTTAAATTTACGATTTGCAATATGTTCTACGGTTTTAAATATGGAGATATAAGGGGAGAGCGACGTTGAAAGAGAGTGAAAAATGGTGTGACGAAATTGAAAAATGAGTGAAAATTTTTGGAAATTCCCTCAAATACGAGTGCGGCAGTAACCCATGAGGAGAAGGAGGAGAAGGAGGAGGAGCGGTAAGAAAATGTATTTGAAAAGAAAACTTTCTCTTCTTCTCCCGCAGCTCTCTCTCCTCGCAATTAGATAATTCTCTCTATTTACGGGGGTTGACAACCTTGGCCTTTCAATACTTAGCAGCTACCATCTCTATTTGACTCCGCAACTTCCCCTTCTTGAGGGTCTTCGAAATGAGAATTTGGAAATTGTGAAAACTGCCCTAAAACTTTAGTTCCGGGGTTGTAGGCGGTTGCTTTACCAGCTACTTGCTACCGTTCTCCTTTTTCCTTCTTCCTTTTTTTTTTTTCTTCAGTCTTTCTTTCTTTCTTTTTCTACAACTTCCTTACGCCCCAAAGTAAACGAATTTGTTTCCCGTTCATTTCAAAGAGCTTTCTCCCCTTTCTCCCAAAAGAGAAAGAGAAAGAAGGAACTGAGGAGAGCGAGAGAGAAGGAAGAGAAAAATACCCCGGAGCGGTATCGTTGTTCCCTCTTCTTGGGCGGTCTTCTATTTCCCTAAAATTTCCTTATTCTCACCGAAAAAATATTACAAGTACATATATAATACAAAAAGGGTTAAACCTACAGAAGTTATTGGCTTCGACACGTATAGAAGAAAATTCAAAGTTACATCGGTGAAAAATCTTCATAAAAAAAAATCAGAATTGTTTCTCTCCTTCCCTCCTGCTGCCCCCATCATTTGTACGAAATGAAGCATCAACAATATATCGACGATATTAACAATAATCGTTGGTAATAATAATTAGAGTGTCTGGCGTTCGAATATTTAAATATATATACACATCTCGTTTCGTTGTTTCTTTATTTTTAGTTACCATTTTATTTTTTTTTATACACACACGCTATACGTAACACGCAACAGATATCGATTTGCATAAACTGTTCCGTCTGGTACAACTATGTATGTGACATACGTATTTGCCTAGACGCGTTTATTATATCAAACACGGAAGTGAGTTATTGATGAGAAAACTGAAGCGCGATCGATAAAGTGCATAATTTCATATTATACTACACATCGGAATCAAGGAAACGATCGAAACCCGCGTTCTTTTCATTTCTCATTCCATCACCCCACATATATTCTTTACAAATGTGTTAGTGCATGAGACAGACACCGGCCAATCTACAGATGAATAAATAAATATAATTAAAATTTGAATTAAAAAGAACAAAAAATAAGATAAAGAGAGAGACACCAGATATATAATTTTCCGTTGATATAAAAAAAAGTGCAGAATATTTAAACTACCGATAACAGTTAGAAGATAATGACGAGATAGAGAGAAAAAAAGAGAGAGAGAGAGAGAGAGAGCGCTGAGTAAATAACAAAAAAAATTGAAAAAAAAAAAGAAAAATATTAATTTATATATAAATATAAAAAAAAATTGCGTGCCTCTGCAATATAATCGTCAATGAAAAAAAATTAGAATTGAAAATAAAAAAGAACTACAGAATATCAAAAAAAGAAAAGAGAAAAAAAAATTACCAACAACGAATGTATTAAAAACCGTGAATAGATCGAGACGAAATAATAATAATAATGCTAATAATAATAGTAATAATAAAAAATAACATGAAATGAGGACGAAAAGATGTGGGAGGGGGAAGAGGAGATGATATAGACGGAAAGAGTTTTAATTTTAGCGGGGTTGAGGCAGGTCACTTGCAATGTCGCAAGATTTATCAGGGGCGAGACGAAGAAGCTTGAAGTCAGAAAAAGATTGTTGAAAAGAAAAAGCGCGAGCAAAAGAAATCTGTAAAATGATAATAATTAAAAATTATTAAATAGGAGAAGAGAATCGATCGATCAACGGTTATACATTGTATAGCGTAGATAAATGATCATTAAAATGTTGTCGGTAGAAAATGATGAGTGGGAATGAAAAAAATTGAACGATGAAAAGAGGGGGGAATAAAAATTGAAATGAGAGAAAGAGAATAACGTAATCGAGGATCTCTTAATCTTTTTTGAACGGACCGGACACCACTTGCTTCTTTTCACGTATTCTCCTCTCGTTTTTCTGATCTCTCCTATAACTTATATTGCTCGGGTAAAGTAAGTTGGTTTTGCGGCGACCTTCGCAAGGTGCCTTGCGTAATATTTTTATCTCCGAAATTACATCCTCGCTCGCGTATGCTACGCATTTTATAACACGTACACGCATATATGTATAATAAATTTTGTACATATATGTATAAACGTGTGGAGCCTTTATCTGTTCCGTATCAATACATGTATTTATACGTATAACTGCGATCATTATAATTATGATATATTTTACTAGGTGAATTTTTGAACCATGAATAAAAAAAAAAATAGTCAGAAAAAATCATGCGCAAATCATTGCTAATAACGATTATATTCGCGCTTACGGTAGTTATCAATGACGTGATACCGATGATATCAATGTCAAGTTAATTGGGTCACGGAGAAATTAACGTAAAAAAAAGAACAAATATATTGTAATTAAAAAATTAAATAATCGATCGATATTTCAACGATTAAAATAGCTGATGTTTTAAAAACTCGCAGTTTCCTGTTTACCGTATATAAAAACCGGAAATGACTTATTTTTCTCCTACACACACCACGATCGGGAGTGCAAGGGAAAGTATAAACTTTTTTCTTTTTTTTTTACTTCAAACGAACGAAAACGCGTGATCCAATCTGACCACAGATAAGAATATTGTTATTTCTTTGAACATCCGTACGGTGAATTATTTTTCATAGGAAATAATGAGACTCACGATATCGCCTCATGAGGTTTTTCTTGTATGGTTTAGTACCGGGTGGTCTAGACCTCGACCTTGTTCCATTTTTCTGATTATTGTCGGAACATGAATCGTCGGAATCTTCTGAGCAAGTTCTGTCACCCTGGGATGAATATTCCGCAGGAGTTGTTCCCGTAGCGAGACCGTGAAGCCTGAGGGCTGCAGCGGCAGCAGCGGCTGCGGCATTTCCGTAATCCTCTGTTAATTCTTCTTTACCCTCGTGATCAAGGGAATCACGGGACTCTCGAGAATCCCTCTCATTTTCATCTTTAACATAATCATTATCAGCGTAATCCCCAACCCTTACGCTCAAATCGAGCGGTTGATCCTCCAGCATCTCGCCGCCGTCTTTTCGATTATTATTTCTACTATTATCGTTGTTGTTATTATTATTACAACAACCGATCAGCTGATCAAGATTTTACAATCTTATTACTTAATTGCGACAGGTTAAACGTACATGAGAATATTGAACCAAACGCAATAGAAAAAAAAAAAATGGTAAAAAACCCGCGAAAACACGTATCACTTTCTTCCCCTCTTTCCTCTTCCTCTTCCTCTACCAAATCACTGCACAGTTCATTGTCACTTCTTTCTCTCCTCTCTCTCTCTCTACTTTATCGCTACTTTTTCTTTTTATTCAACTTTTCTTTCTATTCTTCTAACTATTTCGGAAACCATGCGAATGTTCTTTTTATTATTGTTGTCGATGTTGGTACGATTCGATTAATTTCCTCTCGTTGCGTTCACTTGTGACAACAATTAGAAATCTATATCCAACACACTCAACTATTTTAATTAATTTATTTATTTATTTATTTATTTATCTTTTTCTTTACTAATAGAGTATAATGTTGTAAATTTTTATCATTATTTTCACGCACATCGATAACATTTTGATGTAACAATAATAATAATAATGTAATATAACAATTAATTGCACATAGAAGAGTAATTTTATTAAAAAAAAAGATCTTTGTAGGTCTGTGAATTTTTTTTTTCTTCTTTTTTATTGTTGTTATCGTTAATGCAGTCAAAGTAAGAATGGCACGTTTAAAACAATATGTATTGTTATTGTTATTGTTATTATTATTTGTTAATAATCTCAACTACCGGCTAACGGGCGGTCGTGACGAATGATATCAACACGCAACAAGAGAGATGCGAAAATACGAGACAATAAATGAAAATACGAAGAGCGACGAACAATTTTGACTTTTCTTTTTTTTACACAACACTCCTTATTATCGTTATTAATGTTAACAATTTTATGTTGAAAAACACGACTTTATTTACCTATCCATAGGAATCAGATATATGCTATTAACGATTCAAGTTTTTAAACTATCGATGATGTAGATCCGTTACAGTAGAAAACACGTGCACAGCAAATACCGGTGTTTATACTTTTTGACGACGATTTTTTACTTATTTATTTATTTATTGATGCCAAAGAATTGTTTAAACTATTTTGCTTCTCATCTCTTTTTGCTTCAGATGAATTAATCGAATAATTTTCCAGTGTTGGGAAATTCAAATATCATTCGACAGCTTTTAGTATCGAATATCAATTGTTATTATATATTGAATTTTTTTATATATATATATATATATATCGTACACATAAATATAACGAACGTCCAGCACACTTTTGTAATGTTATTGGTTATTATTACACAGAATAAATTAAGGGAGCAATGAAAAAGAGTTGACAATATTCAATTTATCTTCTTCGTGTTATAAAACTCTCCTTTCTTTTTCACGATTTACAAATTGACATATTTTAATTTCCACTTGTGTTTTCGTTTACCGTTCTTTTGATTTTCTCTCTCTCGTATCAGTTATACCTGTCCCGTTTTCAACATTTCATACACCTATTAACAACTCGTAAATTATTTTTCCTTTTCTTTTCTTTTTCTTTCTATCTTCCCGAGATTGGTGCGTACTTTATTTAATTACGTTATCGAAATTGTATCTAGAAAAAATTTTCCGCGGTTTTTTTTTCGTATTTGACAAAAAAAATTACTTCGATAACAAATTACTACAATTGGATATTATTTTTATAATCGCTGTCGAAAATTATCCGGATTATTAAATAACGCGTACACCGTCGATATAACAATCATTAATTTGCCTTTAATTTATAAAAAAGAACTTTGAGAGGTTTGTGTTTATATTTAGAGGTATATATATGTATATTTTGTATTAAGAACCGGCGGTCTCCTCCTAGTAGCCCTGCGAAGCGGTTGCCGGTGGCACACTGACTGAGTCGGCACTGGGGTCGGTCGGGGCAACCCGCTAGCTGCTAGCTGCTGGTGGCTAGTTGGTTATACTGTTCGTTTCTCGTTTGCTTTTGCGCCATCCGTACCGCGCCGGCAAGCCGAACGAACAAACGAACGAACGAACGAACGAACGAAAGAACGGAGCGAAGCGCGCAAGTTACTATTCCACAGACGACGCGAAACTAAAAGCGAAGAGAGTAACTTCGTGTGTTTCCGTTCTCGTTCGTAGTCGGCGCGAGTCGTCGTTGATTTTTTTTTTCTCTTACTTTTTCTTTTTTTTTACTTTTATTTCGTTCCTTTTCTCTTGTTTTTTTTTTTTTTTTTTTTTTTATTCACCCCCCACCGACGCCTCTTTCTCTCGTATGAAACACACAGCCGCGCGACACACACGGGACCCGTCGCGACGTTCTCTTTCTTTCGCATAGACGAAACCCCCCCCTGTGAACAGAGACGAGACGTACGGTACGCCGCTGCTTTTCCTGCGCGGCCACGAAAAGACGCGACGCGACGTCGCGCGTCGTTTTCGATACGCTATAACGTAGACAACCGTGCTACGATGCTTACCCTACCGCAACATTATCGTTCATCGGGCATCGAATCCCGGGCGTCAAATGAATTCTTATACATATATATACCACCACGATACCTACGTCTCTCCGCACTTTGGGATATCATTTTTTTTTTTTTTTCGTTCATAAATTAATCGATTACTTATAATCAATTGAAAAAACAAAAAATTACTCCGTTGATCTTCTACGATATAATATCAAAATATAAGACATATCATTCCACACGTACTTCATCTCTTAATTATTTTTCTACAACCATTCGAGAAGATCAAGAAAATCGAACGATCTACATTGTACGTGAATTATCAAAGTACGGTGTATGATATTGCAAAAAAAAAAAAAAAAAAAACAAATTGTTAAAAATAAAAACTGCAGGGGAAAGAAATTAAATAATGAATAATGTGTCTGCATTCTAAATCGTGGGAGAAAAGCTCTTTCTCTCTCTCTCTCTCTCTCCCGTCCGTCCGTCCGTCTTAATCTTACTTTTATAATTACTCTTTTTCCTTTTCTCTCTTTTTTTTTTTTGTTTCAAACAATTATTATTCCCCCCTCAGGTTTTTCATCGCGCCATATTTGTCTTATGAGTTAAATTCACTGCAATACCACCAACGTACGTGTTTATATGTTCCCATTATAATAATATGTACATATTATTAAAATTATATACATGTGATTATTTTTACACATGAAAGGAAAGCGACTGTGGCAATCTGTATCAACTTACGAATCCGTCGAATAAATTAAGCACGATTAAACCAATCGAGACATCTCAGTTCTTTTCGCTATTTACGCAGCGACAAAATGGCGATAACTCGATCATTTCGACAGTTAGACTAATTGAGTTAGAAGATTCAGATTCCTGAGCTGGGAAACACGTAGGAGTACATAGAATTAAACTTCAAAATGAGATATCGATTTTTGTCCCTAAAATCGAAAATAAAAACTTAAGGCACATTCCTGTATATGATGTATAGCTAATATAAAATCGACGTAATTGATAAATAATTCTCAAATTTTTAATCTTATCTCTAATCACCAGGTGCTGATATAATTATACTTCGCGTGTGGGAATGCCCGATAATCTGTCCTATACGCTTTGAAAAAAATTTAATTAATCATCGAAGAAATTGAAAAAAAAAAAAATTAAAATACTCTCAAATAATAACAGT
Source organism: Athalia cordata (assembly GCA_963932425.1). Taxonomy (NCBI): domain Eukaryota; kingdom Metazoa; phylum Arthropoda; class Insecta; order Hymenoptera; family Athaliidae; genus Athalia; species Athalia cordata. Next base: position 9,997,729 of record OZ010627.1, read on the forward strand.
GGTATATAAAATAACATTTCATATTTCTAACGAATTGAACCTTAAAAGAGAGAAAATCGTGTCGCTGCACACAGAGGAAACTCGTAACTCTCGCTTCTCTATGTTTAAGAAAAAAAAGAAAAAAACATCTCATATACTTTACCCAACAGTACAAGCATATAGTAAAGTTTTATATACGCACAGTTCATATACCTCAGTGTATCAGCTTATATATTATACCTATATACATTGCACTACTCCGATCAACGACGCCCAATCCTATAGGAGAACGCGACGATTTCTAATCTATCATTTCTAGTCGCGAAACTGTTATAAATAATGATAAAAATATAAACATCGATATTAATAACTCGGTATTTATGATGAAAAAATAAGTTTAAATCACGTATCTATTATAATACACAATTTTTCCCACGAAATAAAACGAAAACAAAAAAAAGTAGATGATTTTTTAACTCTTCTTACGATACCTATATACACTTTTCTATATATAGAGTGGAAATTAATAATAGGGGAAGCTTCGTTGGTATATAAGGTAGACGTACGTATAAATAACATGTAGATATGTAAAAAAAAAAAGAACACGTTATCGCATTATCGTCGCGTCGTTGCCACCCGACGTTTAGCTTATGCATTTGCGGGTAAAATGTTATTGCTTATTAAACTGGTGTACGTATAAATGTATTATAGATACGTACAAGTCATTACAGAAATGTAATTGTATGTGGTTAGTTAGGTTGGTTGGTTGGTCATTTATGGCCACACCGGCATTCCTACTGCAGCAGCGGAATGGGATATCTACCTATATAGTATAAATGTGTATATAATATACATACTAGGCCAATTTACTATCGGCAGTAGATGCATTAGTCGGCGATTCAGGCCGAGACTAACGTAAACTTTTCCTTGAACATTTCTCTCTCTCTCTATTCCTTCGTCCCTCTTTTTCTATTTCTATTTATCTTTCCTTCCTTTCTCTCTCGCGCTGCACCACCTTGTACATATACCCGTACATAAAGTGCATTAACGCATAAGAGTGTCGCTCTTCACTATATTCTCTCTTCAAACAACAACAAAAAAAAATTCAATAAAATAAAATAAAACAGTCAATAATAAAGAGAGCATATTATACGCTTAAAGAAAATAGTTTTCAAATTAAGAAAATAAAGAAGAAATTTATGCACATGGTAGGCGTCAAAATGAACGCCCGCGTTGACTATGTAACCGTGCAATAACAGGACATAGATCCTTACTTTCCTTACTTTCGGAATATGCGAGCGAGTTTTTTCTTTTCTTTTCCTCTGCAGAATTCGAAATCGTTTTCAACGAACCAAAAAAGAAAGAGAGAAGATATCGTTTTAATTAAGAGATGAGAGAAAAGAAAAAAGAAAAAAAAAAGTCGTACATTACAGAGCGTAATGAGGTGAGTAAACTATAAATTGATACATAACAATTTGAGCGATGTGTTTGTATATATACTATACGCATGTGTATTACATTGTAAATTTATAAACAGCAGTAGGTAGGATGAGTAATCGGTTAAGGCCATGTCCCTATTCATTGTGCCGATCGCGTACTACGAGTAGGTATTACATACATCTAATCCCCCGTACGTACACACAGATATCGTATTCGTGGTATATAAGATGTGATGCAGTAATTGGCAGTTGGAAATTGGCAAATGCATATGGTCGCATGTAGATACACACATACGTACACATATGTTTGACGTGCATCAATTCGCGTTCGCATTCAATGTGTTTCGAGTCATAAGGCGCGCGTTTGGTTCCGTCGTCCGTCGTCGTCGTCGTTGGTCGTTGGTCGTTGGTTGGGTTTGAAAAAAGGGGAAGTCAGTCGGTCCGGCGGGGATCGCACGCAAGTTTCAAGGGAAGAGAAGAGCAGAGAAGAGAAGAGAAGAGAGAAAAAAAAGAGGAGAAATAATATATAAGGGAAAGGAGGAGGAAGAGGATAAGAAAAGGGGTGAGAGAGGAGGATAGGGAAGGGGGGAAATACCCGGTGCAGCGAACTCTCCAAGGACTCGCGAAGAGAACTCCGACATCGTCGTAGTGTGGTCGTCTTCGTCGTCGTCGTCGTCGTCGTCGTCGTCGTCGTCGTCATTCCCCACTGCACCCTGCAACGGGCGACGCCGTACGTCCGACCAGACGCCAGCCAACTATGCAACCGTACGGTACGGTACGTCTCCACCCTCTTCGTCTCTCCCACTTCTTGCTCTTCTCCTACAGCCATTATACATATAGTTATGTGGACGTTACTAATATACAACTATATAATACTCATATATATATACCTAACTACACATCGTCAGAGGCGCAACACTTGCACTTTGTCGCGTTTTCCATCCCCTCCATCTTCCTTATTATCTTTTTACTCCACCACTCTCTTTCCTCTACCATAGTTCGTCTTTCCTACAGATATTGCATCGCTCTGTCACACAACCGTATAATACTCCACGCTATACCATGGCTACATTGCACCGAACTGAACCAATCGCGAAGAAGATTCGCTTGCACATCCTGGTTATTCTACTATACTTGTTATATTCTTTATTCCTCTTCTTCTTCTTCTTCTTCTGCTTCTTGCCGATTGCTTTTTCTTTGTCAATTTCCTCCCCCCCCCCCAGCCCCTAACCCCTGCCGCCATCTTTTTTCGCGACTTCCAACGATGCGCGAAACCTATTTTTAAAACCACAATCAGGGTAACTGGGTAACCATAATAATACGAATGCACATACGTTATGTGCACATTTTTCGCTACCTATACTATATACACACCTATGTATACATATAATATAATCATCGTATATATAATGCATGTAATATCCGCAATTTATTTATATATTCATATTATATGATTTTTACTTATCTATTTATTTATGTTTCTTTTCTTTTTTTTTTTTTACTTCTTCTTATAACTTTTCAATATAACGGCAAAAATCATATGCGAGATCCGAATGAATCATATTACATATATGAATAAATATAGATAACAAATCGATATACTAATAATACACATGATTACAGGTCGCAGATTCCTCTCACTTTCGATTGTACCGCTGCCGCTGCGGCTACCGGCTGCTATTCGACTCGATCGTTGTAATCCACATGCATACGACTATTTCAAGATCTTTAATTTAACACATAAAAAAAAAAAAAACTAAACGATAATCAATGTTTCTAAATGTATAATAATTATCAATTTTTTTTTTTCTTTTTGTTTTTGTTTACGATGTACTTGTTATAATAGAAGAGAAGATGTTTTGAGATTGTTGTTTAGTGTGCGTATGTGACGTCCGTATTATATGTACACTTATATGTATAATTCGTATAAATATATATATATATATATACATTACATAGCAGAGTGCATGTGGCTTGAGGCTTGGAAGCCTAGCCCTGGCCTAGATAGACGCTACCGACGCCGCTAACGTTGGGTGGTGATGTATAATGAAAAAGAAAAGAAGAAAAAAAAAAAAGAAAAAAAAGTAGAGAGAGAGAGAGAGAAATAAAAAGTCCGGTGCATCGTGCTGCACTGACACGAGTATAACGGCGACGCTTTAAACCCGTCGTCTCTTTAATACGTCGACGTCGACGTCGTCGTCATCGGTTGGAAAAAAAAAAACTGAGGGAATATCATCCGCACCCCCCCCTGCATCACGTTGCATTTATAGTTTTATAGAATAAAGTTTTGTGTATGTAACGTATATATGGAAATAAATATGTATTCAGATATTATATACGAGCGTATAAAATGCGACGAACAGAATCGCGAACGCGCGTTTACGCGATCATCACCTCTTTACCATCCTCCTCCTTTCCCCCCAACCCAACGGAATTTAAGTAAGAGCTATGTACTCGGTACTCTATGCATGCGCTAGTCGGTCGCTCGGTTGCAGCTGGTTTCTTTCTATGTATCTCTATATAAACTCTTGCAGAGTTGATGGAGAAGAAGCTAGTGAAACTCGTGAATTTCATTTCATTTCTTTTTCTTTTTTTTTTTTCTTTCTTTCTTTCTTTCATTCGTTTTTCTTGCAAAGAAATCAAATGGGGAAAAGTTTATATCTTGTATATTATGATAAATTAAACATTTATACATTATACATATTAGAACACCTTCTATAGTTTAGAAAAAAAAGTGTGCATTAAAAGGAAAAACTGCACGATCACAAAATTTTCATTCATCCAACCATAATTTATTAGAAAATAAAAAAAAGCAATGGAATTTTAAACAATAAATAACAACAAACCGCACAGCTGATATGTACTTTAGGTATTTGTATATATATACTCGTATATATCCGTTGTATATTTTTTGTTTCCGGTTCTGCCTCTACGATGATTATATGCGTTCACATATTCTTACTTCCGCTTCGCAATTACGCGTCGCCACAGTACGTTATAATTAATCCTCAGATTTTAGGGACATATATACGAGTTAATGAGGAAAGAAAGCAAAAAACTATTAAAAGGGGGGCGAGCGGGAGATCTGGAATACATGTGGGTGGTAATGTAATAACGTATGCATAATTATTGTGTATCGTATGGTTTAGCATAGGCGTTATTTAGCGTCGAGCATGCGTACATATAAAATGAATGTATATAATATACACGTGCATTTATGCATATAAATATATACGTATATAGGCACGTTATGTACACGATGCAGAAGAGGTGCAATTCGCGCGGAAATATCTATGTCAAGGCGCGACCTGGATTTTCCTGCTGCAACTCGTCGTACTTCTCTCTCCTCACTCTTCACTCTTTTGGCTTTTGCCTTACCCCCCCTTACTTCCCCCGGCTTCTCTATCTCGCTTTTTCTCACATGCAATTCCCCCTCTCTCCTTCTCTCCTCTGTACTGAATGGTATGTATAATACGTACTGCACACATGCCCATCCCTACTTCTCTATAAATTTCGCTTCTCTGTACCCGCGAATGCATTTATCCTATACGTGTATATCTTTAGATGGAAAGAAAACGAGCTATAGATTACATCGAGTTATATTGAGGTAGGTTCGGTTTAGGTTGTTGATCTTGCAATTGACCTGTACATACGCTTCGTAATCCCTTATTCTAATTAATCGACTCACTCACTCACTCACTAACTTATTAGACGATTATCGAAACTTATCGCGCGATGAAAATTCAATGAAATTATTTACAAAGCTATCAAAACGACGATTAAACCGGAAATTAATATTTACACCGAACTGATTTTCAATGAGGGAAATAAGAGAGAGGATAAGGAAAAAAAAAAATTCACGCATTGTATAAATCTTACAATAAAAATTGACAGGATCTATGGGGAGTTATTACGCCATTTTCATTAACCACCCCGACATTGGACACGTGTACAAGACGGATGACGAATGAAAATGGAAAATTTTGTTACACGTTACAAAGTTTATATAAGAAATATAACGATATACGGGGTAATATAGGTGCGTAGGAGACAAATCTTTGCGCTAATATATGCGAACACGATCGTAACGCGAAGTATAATATGGTTAAATAGATAAATATAATGACACCGATTCAATAATTAAAATTCAATTTTCCATAAATACGCGATATAATTTTAACAAAAGATATTCGTAACTGGGAAGTTATAACGCATAACCATATGACAAAATGGGGTGATTTAGATTAGGTTACATAATCATATACATAACTAATAAACAGATTGGATAACTTCATTGAAACTGGAGAATCGCTTTCATCTTGTGTATCTGTAGCGGCCCCCCACCCTCCCCCCCCCCCCTGCCCACCGGCTCAACAACCCCCAATATTATAATGTACCCAACCTTGTATATTTGACTATTGTCTTTTATTGTCTCGCAATAATCGATATTATAATATAAAGTTACGTATACCGAACATTAAGTAATCCAAATATATTATGTATATGTAACGTATATAAGGTATACACAATCGTAATAAAACTTATACAAGTCTATCGAACATATGTACATACCGGTAGATAATTATTTTTTTCTTTTTTTATTATCACATATATATATCTGCATGCGTGTACGCAGTATAAAAGAAAATTTCGCAATCCTCTCATTCGTCATTGATGCGTAAATCGTACGTAAACGACAAGAAAAAAAATATACATAATTGCAACCTGAATTTAATACGTGATAAACATAATTACGATGGCTCACGTGTTATAGAAATTTTTTTATCAAACTTGAGGAGACAAAAAAAGAGAAGACAATTTCGCGGATCCATACGCCACGTAAGCTAAAATTATCGCGAAATTTTTAATAAATTTGACACGTATAATATGTTGACGTACGTTCTTATCTAAAATAAAAGAAAATAAAATGAATTGAATGAGAGACGGGAAAAAAAAAAAAAAAATTGAAAAATTATAATCACGAATCGAATAGAAGTTTTTTTTTATAAAATTCGTTGGATACATAAAGGATGTGTGAAGAAATTTTATTCGTTAATACGAATATTGAAATATTCTCATTATGTTTCAGTTTGGAGAAGCGAGGTAAAAAATGTAATGTTCGAAGATAATATCGTTTGAAAAAAAAAAAAGAGAAGCTGCAGGAAAGAAAAGAAAGTGTAATAATATATAGCGGTAATAAAATAATCGAAGAATAGAAAAAGTATAAGGGAAAAAAATAATTGACAAGGACCAAAGACGACGGATTGGATACAGATCCATTTTACATTGTAGTACGTACGTAATTTTTTTTGTTATAACGTATATTTAGGCTTAAGAGTGCCGGGGCGCAAACCGGTGTTATTGATTAAAGTGCGTAGGTGCTGACCTACCCCTACCAGACCTGCGGCGTCCTTCAACGACCTTCTGGGCGCGTCCTACCCCAACCAAACTCGGCGAGCCATTCGTCCCAACAACCCCTAGAGCCACCCAAATCCGGAGAGTCTAGACTCCCCCACCCCTTTTTCCTCCATCCCCCTTCCCTTTCCCGTTCCCGTTCCCGTTCCCGTTTTCCACTCTCCCTTTCTTCCACGGCATTCACCCCTGCAGCAGCGGTATAGCGGTAAAGGCAGCACAACCCCGGCCAATTCTCTCCTTCTTTCTCTCTCTTTAGCTTTTTTTTATTTCTTTCCTTTTTCACTTCCCCCTTAACCCCAGGGAAAAATTCACTTTCGCTATTCGTTCGAGAATGCGCAAAAATCCCCTTCCCTTCCCTTCCCTCGCTCGCTCGCTCGCCCGACCTTCCTCTCTATATCGTTGAAAGATATTTCTTTTCTTTATTCCCTTCCTATCCCTCGGCAGAAAATAAAATACTATATAGATCGAGCGTATAGTTGGATCTCCGGTACCGCCTGACAATAAGTATCCTCCTACCATCCCGCTCATATTCTCATTCCATCGTACCATTTCATGATCTCAATGTCATTGACACTCGTCCAGAGGTTATACGCGCTCTATCAAGTATATAGGTATCCATCCATCCGTGTATCTCTACGTGGTATTTTATGTACTAAACATATATATAATACATGTGTTTATGTATTTGTCAAAATGCGATGTCACAGAGAGAGGGAGAGAGGAAAAAAAGCAGAAAAGCTAGACAGTCGAGCCCCGGCGACATGCTATAAAAAAACTGTCGCATATATTCTATGTACGTACATGTGATATGTATGACAACGAAAAAGTGTACGAAACGAAAAAAGAGAAAAAAAACCCCCTGAAATTAGAACTACAAAAAAATGTTTAAACAAATACATAAATAAATAAATAAAATATATGTTATTCGATAATAGCTGTAAGACGTATACAAAAAAAAGCGTAAATCTGTAATCAATTCTTCCCCCCTTTTTTGTCCCCCGTCTATTTCTTGTCTCTTTACCGATTAAAACATATATTTGTCATCATTTAATTTCCTGATAAATTATTATATGAGACATAATATAATTATTTAATTAAAGATTTCGAAAAGGAACGTTCTTTTTTTCTTTCTTCTTTTTTTTTTTTTTTTTTAATAAAAATAAAGATATTAAATTTCCATAGCATATAAAATACATGATATATGTATTATATGTATGTACAGTACCGTAAATGCTCACGAACGTTAGCGAATTACATATCATTTCTATGTGACATTATTTATACATACGTGTATGTATAACATAAAAGGGGGTCGTAGTTCAAGAATGAAAGAGAAATAGAGAATTAAAAAAAACGCGAGATGAGATGCACTTTATTAGCCGATAAAAAAAAAAGTTAATTTTGTTATTATTGTGTTACGCGCACACAATATTACGCGTACATATACGTATGTATGCGTATATATATGTATATTTAAAACGATAAACGCTACATTGCTAATAATATTAATAATCGTAACGATAAAAATTATTATGTCCACTTTTAAATGAGGCAAATAGCTATGCGCGAGTATATAATATATCTATACATATATGTATATACATACATATGTTGCAAATATAGACGTCGTACGACTCGGTAGCGTAAAAATAATATTCCTACATAGATATAAAATTAAATACCTACAAAGCCTACAAAAAATATTTTTGCGCACCGCCCGCGGTATTATTATATACATATTAAAATCGTGGGCGTAGGTAGGTGTAGATACAATACATATACGTGTATGTAATAATGTACGGTACATACATATAGATCTAGGGATATATACGTATGTAATCTATAACAGAGCTTAGCCCGGTCCGTCCCTGACCCTGGTCAACGCTCCGTTTCATAGGCTAGGCACAACTCTATATGTATACGTAATATATATATACATGTATATATATATTTACTTTGCGACCGCGCAGAGCTGCGAGTTTACTATCTAATATTATAGTTTCTATTTTTTTTTTTTTTTTACTGCTCGTTTCTCTTTTTCTTTTTCACTCGCGATGACGTCTTTTCAAAACGACCGGGTTTAACATGCGAGCGTAAGCTAATTTTTGAAAAAAATACTTTTCATGTTTATGTTCATTTCTTTTCTTTTCTTTCTTTTCCTGCATCTTTGCTTCTTTTCATCTTAATTATTATTACAGAAGTCGAGAACGAACAAAAAAAAAAACGCAAGAAAAATATTAAATAAAATAAAATGAAAAAGCGAAGTTTGATGGTACCCTTTTTGCTCTTTTTTTTTTCATTTCATGTCGATGACGGCTTCGGTCATATAGATAAAATAGCCACTTGAGACAGGGGCGTATCACGCACTTGTGAAAAATAAAATAAATATAAAATACTCTTGAAAGAGGATTTTTCTTTTTCGTTTTTCTTTGGAAATCAATAAATAAAAATCCGCATATTTCGTATCCTCGCACAATTTTTTTTCTCGACAAGATCTCTCATTCGACCGGAAGAAAAAAATAAATGAAAGTAAAAATAACGTATGATTGATAATGGCGCGTTAATATTTTGATAAAGATGGAAGGAATAAACAGCTGTTCGTTGGTAGCTAGTTTTTGAAGATGATATTAGGCTCTCAGTCTGGAGGAGAGTTTGCAGGGGTCAGGTTGGGTCAGGTTTAGGGGTCGCGGTCTCGGTCTCGTTCGGGGTCGGGGTCGGGGTCGACGTCGGCGTTGTTTTTTACACGCCATATAGTTGTGTATATAAATCTATAGACATGCTATACGTGCGAGTGTAGAAATTGCGTATCGGGGCGTCGCGACGCCCGTTCAGGGTGAGGGTGAGTTGTTCGCTATAGGCGTGCCGAGGTTTGGGGTTAGCAGACAGGGCGTGGCCGTCCTTGAACCTGCCTGCTTATCGACCGAAACGAGTCTAATTTTCAGAAAACCTCTACGTCTTCTCCACAGCCTTTTCGTCCTGACCCCTCCCTGTCCTCGCCATCTTCTCCGTCTTCTTACTCTTATTCTTTCCCCTCAATTTTTGTTATTTTTTTTTTTTTTTCATCTCCATCGTCTTCGTTGTCGTCCTTGTCGTCGTCTGTCGGACCAAATAACGAACCCTTGTAGGCCGAGCTTCGAGTTAGGTCAGGTTAGGATTCCTCAAGGTATAGGTATCTCCTTCAATTCAACCCCGCAAAGGAGGAACTTTACTTCTTTTTTATATCCTTAACCACCATATTCCACTGGTGCTTCTTCATCTTTTCTTCTTTTTTTTTTTTCTCTTGTCACCGCTCACACATTGGGAAAAAAAAAAAAAATCGTGTGGCTCGTGGGACTAGCTACTTTTTGAAGGCGTATAATATATTATTCATATTTTACATGTGTATTTAAACTCCCTAAGCCGTCGCGACGCCCTCAACTCCGCGACGAGGTAAGAGAGAAAATTTTGGTATCCCTAAATCGTTTTTTTTTTTTGCTTTTCTTCTCTTGATTTCCGTTATCAAGTTTTTCACTTTCGTTTTTTCAAGAATCATTTATTTATGTTATAATTATTGCTTTTGGATTTTATTCGTCCTTTTTCGTTAGGGGTTGCCTAAGAACGCGGGTTTCAGTTCAACGCCCATACTAAATAAATATATATAGTAATATAGTCGAATGACAAGCGTCTCGACGTCGTGACTTTGTTCGCGTATGGGGTTGGTTTTCAGAATCCTGATCATCGTCTTAGACGACGTGTATATGACGGACAAGGGCGCGGTGAAGGTGAACGAGGGTAAGTTCGATCGACTCTCAATATCAGAGTATAGAAAATACGTAGAACGAAAAAGCGAGAGGAAGATAACGAGAATCAAATATGCAGGAAAGAGAAGACAAGAAAAAAGGAAGAAACAAATACGAACGAAATGAGAACGCGAGAATCGCACGCGACGTTGTAAATTAAGCTTCATATCTACGACAATGATCATAATTTTGTCGATGAAATCGACAATATTACAACCGCGCGACAGGACGTCGAAAAATTCAATTTTTCGTTTAGAAACATCGATCTATCGATGTCCAGTTCATCTGTGGACATTCCAATTAATATTACACATGTATATTCATGAACTAAAGATGAACGTAAAAATACAATAAATGTATTACGAGAATTATTGTCGCGCTTGATTTATATTCATAATCTTGTATAATTTTTAAATCCTTCTTTCCTATTTTCTCATTACCCCATCACGGCGTTTTATCTTATCCTTCCGCATTATCGTTTTATATTTCGGTTCACTACGATTGCCGCGTAAAGGGCAGTCGAACGGCCCTAACTTCAGGGCAGTTTTCCATCAACCTTTTCAACCTTTCGACTTATTTTGCGAAGGCCTTCGATTGTCGCAACGACCATCTCCGATCTTCTAGTTTCATCCCGTCAGGATTTATAAATGACACAATCTGCAAGACCCCTCCTTCAGCTGTCGATCCCTCGATCGATCGAAAGAGCATTTCCTCACAAATAATTCTCTTCCATTTTTTAAACCATTATACAAAATGGAGATAAGAAATAAAAAGTATAATAAAATTGAAATAAGAAAATCGGTGTCTATTCCATCCATTAGTCCAACGACGGATGTCTCAATGTGTCTCTTTTCTTCGAACACCTCGCTTTTCCTCAAATATATTTTGTTTCTTTGCTTATTTGTCGCATTTGGTATATTACGTAGGTATCATCATCGGAACCAGTTAGTTTTCCTCTTCGCCTCCCGTTCGTTCGTTCGTTTGTCCTTTCTTCTTCCTCTCCCGTATGAGGTGCGTAGGTATATAGGGATGAGTATCGCGCGCGGCCGTAGTCATGGAGACTGCCGGGTTCGGCTGGCGCTCGATACGCCACGGTCAAGGTTACCCGAACGACGATCTTTATCGTAAATCATAATCGGCTGTCTTCTGTTTCCAGGCAGTCTTCCAACCCACCCACCCCCATCTCGAAACAACCCCTAAAAAAAATCCCTCGATTCTCCCTGCACAACACCGCAAATCATTCTCGCAATGTGCAACACAACATGTTACAAATCAAACGAGATCCAACCCCCTTCTTCCCCACCCCCGAAGGAATAACTCAAAATTCAACTCTTTCTTTACGTTCAATTTCAGAAACATTACCTCCCCTACAATTTAGTAACGAGCTACAAAATTAGATGAAGGAAAAAAGTAATCGAATTCTTCCTCCTTTTCTGCATTATGTCTGCGATTTCAACATAATAGGTGTTAAGTAAATTTTCAAGTCTGAATAAATGAAATTCCTCACGGGTAACGAAACTCGGGTATCCGAAAAATATTTATTGAGAACCTATGTATAGCTGGTAACAGAAAACATTTTTTTTCTGTTTTACCCCCCTCACTTTCTCGCAATTTTTTATTTTTTTGTCTTTTGCTAGAATACCTTATATATTTATTCGCGCATATAAAATCGATAGACGATATAATATTTCGACTTCGCGTACATCAATCATGTGTTTAATTTTTTCTTTTTCGATTTTCTTTTGATTTAATGCATATCATTAGAACGCTCCTTATTATACATGATTATATACGCAACAGAAATGCGGGTCGAATTATATTTGATAATGCAATGGTAAAAATTTGGTTAAAAAAAAATTAATAACATATCAAGAAAAATGATGTAAGATTCGGAATGAAAATCATCCGTTATATTACGCGGCCGGTTGGCATAACCGAGATGAGTATGTACACAAATATTGTATACCCCAGATGAAAATGAGGGTGGTGTACACGTAACGCTGCGTCGTCTAGGGAGTATTATGGGTGTATATATATATATATGTATATAAATATTAGTATGTATTTCATGTGTACGTATCTACGGTATTGTCTGTCTGAGGGGGTAGAGCAGCAAGTATCAGCCGCCTCCGCCTCCACCTCCGCCTCCGCCCTGTCGGTTTATACCGACGGCGACGGCGACGGACGCCGACGATGTCCCGGGTTGAAACGCGGGTTGCGAACGGACGCGTCTAAACGTATACCTATAGATGTGTGCGGTACGCTTATGTGTGTGTCTATAACATAGTGGGGTATGAGGGTTGAAGGTTGAGGGTTGAGGGGTGGTGGTGGAGCGTCGGGAACTGTGACCGTGACCTTGAACGCCGGGGTTATTGAGCGCTAGGACTTTCACTGCTTTCTCCCTCTCCGTTTTCATCTCTTCTCCTACCTCATCCCCCAGTTTCCCTTTCCCGTCGCATACCAACCACCTGCACAACCCACCCCTACTATTATAATGCGCGCGTTTTAGTTTTCCCTTCCACCCACGCTGTATATATGCGGTATATTTCTCCTGCCTGGTTCCGTCGCACTTTTTCTATCTCTATATGCTTTCGCTCTTTTGGAATTTGCAAGTGCGGCGTAATCCGACAAAACCACCCTTTCTCATTTTATCTATATACACCGTCATCGGCATCAGCGCCATTCCCTCCTTCCTTCCTACAATTTTACTTTCTCTTTCTATTATACGTGAAATTTTCAGACCTCTATGTTCTCGCTCTCGAGGAGTCTAGACGCTTTCCTATACACCCTCCTCTTTTATAACCCACCCCTTCTTCGCCTCGATTTTCCCCGGCTGTGTTGCGGCTTTTGGTACCGCGCTGCCGCTGCCGCTGCCGCTGCCGCTGCTACTGCTATTGCGTCGCAGCAGCCGGCAACGGCAAAAGTTACAACGCCAACGAACCACCCCCAAATAAAACGATGTTACACGGTCATACAACCGTCTGGGTCAAAATTCCCGGCACCGATGCGACGACGATACCACCATCTACGAAGTATAGATGGTAAAAATATTATACATAGCTCTACGACGAACAAAGATGGAGAACAAGGAGATAGAAAGAAAGAGAATGCACATACCTATACAAAATGGTTATGTAAATGAATAACGAGAATATAAGAGAAATTCATAAATAAAATGAAAGAAATATAATAACAATGCGATATTGGGGGTGATGTATATGCATCTAGACAAGAACTATACCTACGTATACACCTATAAGAACGAAGAAGTCGACGTCCTAGAAAGGTCGTTCCATTCGCTACGCGTCAGTTTTTCTTTGTCGCATAACTAACTTAGTATATGTGTAGTAAAATATCAGGCTTAACGCGTACCGATCTTTCAACTCTCTGTATAACTAATTATACTTATTATTTTTCTATATCAAATTCCAACGTCGATTTTTGCGAGTGAAATAAAATGTATTTAAATAAAAATAGTACGGTAAGAAAAAAATCAAATAAAATAAAGATATCTCGAGGATTCGCGCTTCTTTTTACAAAAATTACTCACGTGTGGGGTAAATGTGTATAGCGCGTGATTACACGCTATATGGGAATAAGCATGGATGATGAAAAAAATTGAGAAGGAAAAAAAAAAAAAAGAAAATAAAGAACAAAGAAAAGGCAAAAAGAAAGAAAAGAAAGCCGTCGCGGTAATAAGTGCCATACAGAGCATGATATTAGGTTCATCTCGGTATTTGCTTCTCATTAGCCCTGTATACCGTTTCCTTTCTTATTTTCCATTTCTGTCCGACGTAAATAAATGCCTACATATATATATACAATTCGCTGTGATATTCATCAGCAGACGATATGTAACATTAAAAAAAAAAAAAAGAAAGAAAAAAAAAAGGAAAAGAAGTACGAGATTTGGTAGCGACGCAGTTTTTTTTGTTGAGAAATATTTTTTTGTTTACGTGAGGTGAAAAAAGTAGTGTGTACGTACAATGTACGTAATGGAAAATGCAGAGTGCATTGTAATGCGTACGTTACACTATGATAGAGGAAAGGGAAAGGGAAAAGGAAAAATGGGGGTTGGTATAAAATAGTATAGATATAGTGGGAGGGAATTGACAGATCGATAGGGCCGCCCCAGACGACCTTCCCTTCCCATTTCCCATCCCCCATAGTCAGTTTTGCTTTTCCCAGGCTCAATAAACCTGGGGAAGGAGACGGAGGCGTGCGACGTCGTCGTCGGTGGTGGTTAATGATAGTAGGTAGGGTGGGCGAAAGGCGTCGCGACGCGACGTTTTAGTTTGCATTTCTTCCTTCCCACACTGCCCTACCTCACTCTTTCTAGAGGAGCAGATTCTGCTTCTTCTTCATCTTTTTCATTTTTCTTTTTATTTTTTTTTGTCCCGGCGGGAGTCTCGCAACTTCAAAGCCTCCTCTTCTAGCTCTCCTTCTTTTCCTTCCACCACTTTTTTTCTTCCTCCCCTCATTTCTTTCCCTCCTATTTTTCCCTCCGTGCAACCTTCACCTTCGTCGCGTTAGGTAAGGGTATGTGAAATCCTTGTACATGAATGCCCATGTGCACATGCACAGACGGTACATAGAAGCTCGAGAGAAGCAAAAAGAAAAAGAAAACTAAAGAAAATGGAAGAACCGACAAAAAAACCTACCCATTTCGCACACGTTTGTCATACTTAGCCATGGCTAGACGTTTCTCCCCAACCCATTTTCACAACCCAAAAGTATCTAGATACCTATACAGGTATACGTCATACTGCAGGACCTTTCTTCGCCCCCCTCGGGAACCTCCGAATCGTACATAAACGTACCTACTTTACCCTGTCCGTAATAGACAGACGACGCACCCGGTATAAACCCGAATCAAAATCGCGTTTTTCCTCGAATATAAAACAATTATACGTACGCTGAGGTAAGAGAAAAAAAAAAAATAGGGAAAAAAGAAGAAGTTGTTATCGCTCGCGTACATTTCAATGTACGTTGGTATTATCAGTAATTATATTGTATGCGAAGATTGAATGAGCTGAATCGGGTGGCTTCATAAACGAGTTAACAAAAAAAAACTAAATAAAATAAAACAAAGATATTAATAAGGAGAGTATGTTAATGAGAATATACTATACCTATACACTATGTATATTATTATGTACGTACGTACATATAATTATAACATTTATTACAATTATCGATCATCAAGTCAAACGGTATAACAATGCGTAACAAATCAGGTCGCAGTTAAATAGTCTGCAGATTATATGTAGATATTTCCATATAATTTGAACAAGGTTGCATTCAATTTATTTCTATTAAATTCTTTGGTATAATTTTTTCGCAAACATTGTTTTCCATTAGTGACATTAAACTTTTAACTCTCTTTTTCTACATGGGAATCTCCATATGACGTGGAACGCGATGATAAATCCGGAAAAACGGAAGGTCACAAATATCCATATAAACTCACTACTACGTCACGAGCATGAAATTAAAATTAGGAAAAAAAGAAAGAAGAAAATAGTAAAATAAAATTATCGAAAAAAATATTGGTCGGAGAATGTCCATTTCTATGCATATTACTTGAATAATAGCGATAACGAAAAAATCTGCACGACCTTGATTAAAAAAAATAAATTAAACACATCAAAGAATATTTTTCTCATGATGTAAAGTACATACCCAATGTGCATGTACATAAATGGAAGAAAAGAAAGATAACGATAACAATGCGTGCCACGTGCGATCAGTCGGGTTTTAATACAAAAAAAACAAAAAAAAAAAAAAACAAGAAGAAATATAAATGTATGTATAAAAAATGTTATACATATATATACGTAACAGGAAGTGTCTGACCTACATTTATACGTTGAAAAAGATTAGCTCAAGTAATTCGCGAATAATATGTAGGCCAAGAGATCCGACCATGTATCATACGTGTATCATATATACCGCGAAATGTGTGAGAAAAAATATATATATATATATATATATATAACTCTTTATATGATACGATTTTACACGTACATTTCCATAACGATGAGTGAATAAATGCGAGAGAAGGAAAATTTGAAATGCCTAACTTCTGTACATAGCAATCATACTATGTAATAATAACAGGTGTAAAAGTAGGTACTATACATACAAGTATGTATAGTCAGCATATTACTACTACGCGAGCGAACGTGTTTCGTAAATATCAACTAAGCACGTGCCACATATACGTGTGTATGTGAGTCTCTACTTTTATACGTATGTTACTTCACTTTACTTTATTTCACTTCACTTCACTTCACGATTCGCATTCCTAGTTACGTCACGCCCTCCTCTATATACGTATATATAAATTTATATACACGTATAGTATACCATACCGCACATACAAATCACGACGTTTATTAAACGAGTTTATTAAGAAAAAAAAAGAAAAGTAACTCGTCGATCAAAATATAAAAAAATGTATCTCCGTTCTTCCTTCTTTTTTTTTTCGTTCTTTCATTTTGTATAATACGAATCTTTCGAAAATATTCTCTGATCGTAACGCACGCATCCTTATAGCTTATACCCTTAAAAAATGAAACTACAGGAAGTCTGTTTCTCGTCAACAAAGAAGATATCGTCGTGTTCATATACTCGAGAATATTTTACACTATACTTTTATTTTCTACGTGTTGAGTTAATGTTTTCAAAAGTGTGAAAAACCCTTGGAAAAGTGTCACTTATAAAAGACGCAGCAGTCCTCGAAAAATCAACGATGTCGTGTTAGTTTCTTTTTTTTTTTTTTTTTTCTTCTTCTCTGGTTCCCTCAAGTCGTGGAAAAACAGGAAATTCCCCATTACCTTCTGCATCAACCTTTTCCGGCGCAACCCCGTTTTTTTTAAATTTCTTTTTTTCTTTTTTTTTTAGTTTTTACCATCATTATCATCGTAGTCGTTTTTTTTATACAACGATTAAAATACTATAAAAAAATTATCGAGAAGATGAAGAAGAAAGAAAATAAGAAAAAAAGGAACTCGATCATAATTATCATACGCGTTTTCCCAGAGCATTTTTTTGAATTTGAAACAGATGAAGATACAATTTATCGACATATCTTAGGATACAAATTTTAACGATCGCTGATTTTTCTATATAATAAGAAACTTTTGCCCACCTCGTATATTATTATATAGATATTGTATTGCGAAATTGTTGTTTACCTGTTCGTCGCAACACACTTTTAACATTATAATATACATACGTATTTTATATATATAGACATATAGGATATAGGCTCAAGGATAATAGCTTACATACTCATACCCGAGCACAAAATATATATAAAAAGAAAAAAAAGAACAAATTATAAAGGAAACTTTGAAAACTGAAATTCGCAAACATCGCATTTCGCCATTGCAAGAAAAATTAAAAGTTAAAAAATAAAAAAATAAAAGTTGCAGACTATAGAGAAAAAGAACTAAATTCGCTTTGTGGCTGAAAGAAATATACATATATACATCATAGGGGGGATTTTCAGTCCCATTTTTTCTCGTGATAATCAGAATAAAAAAGAAAAAATTTTCGAAGATTCATTCGATGAAATTTCTAATCGTCGATTCAAAAGGTGTTTGTACTTAATAATAAGTACGTACAGGTTTTACATTCGTAGTAGGGTAGGTAATGGGTGTATAGGTGTACGTAGGTATGTATGTGTGGGGGGGATAAGGGGGGTGAAGACGGAGGATTTTACGCGGCGGTACGGCGCAACAGTTTAGACCGAAGTGTTACGTCAGTGAAAGTGTTATGCGAATGTGGGACGAGGATAACCTGTAGCCCCTGTCTCCACGTTCGGTATTACAGGTACCTCTATACCAACTACGTATACATATACATACATATTTACATACACGTATGTACGAGGAATACATGCACCTTATCAATCGCCGATGCCTATATATCTATATACGTATGTATGATAATGTCACTTTATATTTCTTTATCTTCATTTCTATGTATACATACGTATATATTCAAGCTATGTGTATATACCGGATAAAGTAATTTAAAAAAAATTTTTTCCTTATTTTCCAAGTCTGATTAATTCGCTTTTTAAGCTGATCTCCATCCGGTAGTAGCTGATTAAAATTCTAATATATCTCTAATTTCCTTCACCCTCATGACTAGTAAGTTCTTCATTTCACCGGAATATTCGAAATCTCTAGCTGTAGGATTCGCGTGTAGAATATATCCGGGTCAATCATCAGCGATTGCAATTCTAGAATTTTGAAATCAAGCAGTGGCAAATTTTTTACGTCATCCGACTCTCTGTATAATGACATTAAACTGTTAACACGCGTTGAGATAATTTCGTCTGAATTTCTTTTTGCAGATTAATTGGAGACGCAAAAAAATAAAAATCTCATTTCTTGTTTCTCACTATCAGCTGCGGCGGCAAATAAACGCGACCCTGATTATATTATAGAAGCGCGAAATGACACACTATAGCGCGCGTTTCTCGAAATTTACCAAGGTTGATATCATACCGTAGTATATAAAATACCTACTAACAATATTGTATACCTAACGCACGTCAAACGCGTATTTATTTATTCTATCATTCCTTTTTTTTTTCCCCTAGGAAACCGAGAACCACTATTTATCGATATATATTTTTTTTCAACGTCTGTGATACCGACGATCAGTGTTGATTTCATTAGAAAATAAAGATAAAGAGAATTTTCGGAAACTGGTCGATTCAGAAATTTGTTTCCTAGAACTTCGACACTTCAGCTTTTCGGAATCTGGTCGATGTGGGAATTTGGAGAACCGGCCTAATACAGTTTTTTCGTCATTTTTGATAATATTCTCTCCTGGTTTTTTTCCCTCCCCTCCCTAATGTATATTGTAGAAAGTACAACCTAGAAGTAGCGTTACGCTGCAGTAGAACGCGAATCGCATCAAACGTACATAATATCCTGTATGAATATACCGCGCGCAACCTTGTCGGTATATATGTGTATAGGTACAATATGTCCGCTCTCAGACCGGAAGTAACCGTATACAATAATTAAGGGGGCGTCCATTTATATTATAGACGAAGGTTTTTTTTTTCTTTTTTTTTTTTCCAACTGTCATTATGAATTTAACGCGTCGTTCAAATCTGAATATCCACACCTACCTAATATAATCCGATTATTCTTTTTCTATTTCATTCTATATTCTCGTTTTTTCAAGCATTTTTTTCCTTCTTTTTCTTCAATTTTCTTTCAAAACCTTAAACATGATAACGAATTTTACAAACGTCTACCACACATGTTACAATTTTTTCTCTCGCACTA
The DNA here is from genome assembly GCA_963932425.1 of Athalia cordata. NCBI lineage: Eukaryota > Metazoa > Arthropoda > Insecta > Hymenoptera > Athaliidae > Athalia > Athalia cordata. The sequence continues at coordinate 10,017,658 of OZ010627.1, forward strand.
ATTTTTTTTTTTTTTTTCCTTCTCTATATTTCTCTTCAGGTCTAGAACAAACTAAACCAGACACGTTCAAAAATATATGACGGAAATTTTGTTTTTTCTCTTCTATTTCTTATTTTTTCATTTTGTACGCGGCGTTAAAATTTCCATCTTAACCCCTGCAGCCACGATGCGTTGAGGTTTCGTGCTGCAGCAGTTGGATTTTGATGACGAGGGACGACAAGTGGGAGAGCAGCAAGAAAAGAAAAAAAAAAAAAAAAAACAGACTACGTCGTCGCGACGTCGAAAGGAGAAAACTCCCTTTCTCCCCACTCCCCGGTTACACTTGAAAAAAAAAAAATTAGGGGAAAAAAAATATCTGAAGTTTAAAAAGTCAACGCCGACGACGTCGAACCGCTTCGCAACCCCCAAGGGTTATAGAAGCTAAAGAGAGGGGGTGAAAAAACCCCCTCGAAAAAAAAAAAGGTCTAGTTTTTCTTTTTGTCATTTTAAACATAACATTAACACAACCCCATGGATATGCGGCAACGGCAGCAAACAGAACGATATAATAATTTAACACGTGCAGCAGTGGTAGCAGTAGCGCAATGAAAGCCGCCTTCTTCTTTTCTTTCGCCTTTTTAAATATATATACAGAAAACAGCGTGATAGTTGTTTATACCTAAAAAGTAAAAAGACTTCCTTCTATTCCAACCATATCCAACGGCACATGCATCCAACATCCAGCATCCCTTTCGGCGGTTTTTTCTTCTAACAAAACTAAGCATATAAAATAGCTGCGTGTTCTTCTATATAAGGATGTGGCTGGCAGGAACTGGAGGACGAAATACGGAGAAGAAAAAAGCAACTACCCCATTTTTTTTCTACAGTGGCGAAATCATACCGATTAATAAATACGTTTTCGGCTAAAATTTCAAAATCATATAAAGAAGACTATCGTCCGAACGCACGTGTCAGCCGTTCGTAAATTATAAAACGTAGAGAAGAGAGAGAAGAAAAAAAGAAAGAAAGAAAAATAAAATCACGTCGTTCTTACCAAAGTTTCAACTACCCCGAGGGCAAGCTAGCGCAGAAAATATATAGGCTAGACTGGAGATTGCATACGTGTACACGAGAAGTATACGAAGATTGAAGAAGAAAAAAAAAAAAAAAGAAAAAGAAAAAGTGGAAAAGAGGACGGGCTTTCTCGCGCGGCCATCGGAAAGAAAACTTCATCGCTATACTTGTTATACGTATAATAAAATGCATATTAATAAATCGACAAGTCACGGCTGTACCTTCGAATGAATTGCGATCTGTACGTTAAATAGCGAAGGAGATAAAAAAAAATTACGTGCGAATGGTAAGTAGAAGAGGAAACTAGAAGACGAAACGAAGAAAAGTATCGTAGAAGAAAAAGAAAGGAACGAATGGAAGAAAAATCTAGTAAGAAAGAGTTAAAAAGCAGTTTTCGCATCTGCACGATCATAATCAAAAGCGTTAGTAGCAACAGCGAAGTTGTATACCTGCCCTAGGGCAGGTTAGAGGTAAATCACTAAAGCCATCGTGAGTCCCTGACCTGATTGCAGAAAATGTCAACACCTTACTTCTGTGCTACTATATCTATCTATCCATGTATGTATAATATAAATAAATGTATATGTACAGAACTATATGCGGCAGTAGCAAGTTATAGCGGAGGCAACATTACTATATGTACACTACGTTATATCTATTATACAAACACGTCGCGTTTTACTTGCATGTGTCTATCTATTTGCCAACGTTATACGTATACCTATACGAACCTCCTCCTCACGTGCGTAGGTATATAACACGCATAAATACATATAGTACTTAAGTATACTACACAAGACCGTCGAGAATACGCGTATTCTATTCTTCCTCACATTACCCCAAACTTATTATTCGATTTAAAAATGATTAATGATCATTTACATAATAAATATATGTAGCTAAATTAAGCTATATACGTTATATATTTTATCCCTAACAAGATGAATCCGCAATTGCAAACCGCCGTGAGAATTCCATAAGTTCTTGATTTCAAATCTCTAATTTTTTTTTTTTTAAAGAAGGGAAACCAACGCGCGAAGTCTACACAGTACATAAATTTCTATGTATGTACATAGGTGATATGTGGCAAGACGAGGAAGACGCGGTTGCTCAAGATCGCTAAGTGGGAGTAGGTCGTGTTCGATGTCCATGTAACGCGTTAATAAAATTTTGCGGAGCGTTTTAAAGAAAAAAAAAATTCTAAATTAAATATTTCAATAAATTGAAACAAATCATATTTGATTTCAACACATTAGCATCACATATGGTGGTATGATAATGGGGAAGTAGTTTGTATGGGAAACGATTAAAAATATGTTATTTTTTTCCCCAATTAATATACAATTCTTTTCTACCCCCTCCCCGCCCCTCTAGCTGAGATATTATGAGGTTAATAATAATTCTTTTGGAATCAGTAACGGCGAGAGCAATAGCAAATTATAAAATATAAACCTCTGGTAACAAACAACTTTGTACAATAAATCAAGCGATGTTAATATGAGAATGAAAATGAAAGAAACGTAGAAACGAAGAGACAGACAGAAAATACGGTCGAGTGAACGAAACCGATAATTGTCACCACGATATTGACGACGTTCAATATTTTTCACTGATTCTGTGCGTTTGCTTCAGTAAATAATGTACTGTGCGGTATATATACGTATAATACATATTGTATGTAAAATCCCAAAGAACCGTCCTTCACACGCCTACTATATACCCAATTAGACAATATTCAAAAACTACATGTATACACATAAGTCTATATTTATGAATTTTGTTGACACAATTATTATGCCGATAAATAAAACGAGTTTTAAGATAGCTTGTAATATGTGTTGAATCGAGTACCTACGCTGTAAACCTTAAATTAAAACAAATAGTCCCTGAAAAACTGTTACACATTACATAAATAAGTCCTTCGCTAATTGTACGTAACACGTATCATCGTCATCTCAAATATTTCGCCTCGAGTCGATGAATAAAAACAAAAAAATATGATTAAATAAATCAAGGTTATACGCGATTAGAGAAAAGGTATTTTCTATAACTCAAAAAAAAAAAAAATCTGACCCACAGAGAAGCGCGAGAAAAAATAATATACATATTATAAATTACGATACATTAATTAATACGAACTTGCACCTGTTCTACTTTTTTCTCTCTTTTTCTCCTATTCTATCGAAGACAAGTGGAGCGAGGGGCGTGTATGGGGAAAAGAGGACCGTGAAGTTATTTTGAGAAGCAAAATTTATGGTGCTCTAAAAGGGCGTTATACGGGAGTAGGGGGTCAAGTGAGAAGGGTCGTTCCATGGAATGACAAGTGTTCCTGCACTGTACCAACTATCTGATTTTAACAACTTCAGACTAACTTCAGACAAGACAGCTGGACACAGCGGGAGACCCCCTTGAATACGGTAGCATTTTAGCTGCAGCGCATGTTTTACATTTATTTTTATATTACCAGATCTAAAATCTGGCGTCTCATATACAGATCTACGAATCGAGTCCCACCACCCGCTCCCCCAGAATTACATCGGATCAAAAAATTTTCCATTTTGTTTTTTGCTCCGCTGAAATCAACGCTGTGAAAGATAACGAAAGTAAAAGAAAAAAAAAAAAGAAAGAAAAAAACTAAAAGAGTAAAAAAAAAAAGAAAAAATGACGAACGTGTCCGTAAGCACGTTTTGATTATATAATAAACAAACAGAGAGTACGAAATAAAAAAAAAAAATTAAGAAAGATGCTAAAACGAGCAATCGTATCGTCAAAAATTCTATATTCTTATCTTTTCTCAGTTTTATATACCGTATAATACCTAATACGTATAGCCAAGCTTTCCTCAAATTATAAATTGTGATGCCGTTTCAAGGCCGAACCGAATTATTATACTCATCATCCAGCATCATCAGGTAGTTGATTATTTTATTTTTCAAAGGAACTTTCATATTTTATATACCACGGATTACGAAATTGTCTAATAAATATCTAGACGAGTTTTAATTCTTTTGAGCTTCGGTATCACCCCCCAAATTTATGGCGTTTCGAAGCTAATCATGAATGACAGAAGAAAAGAAGAAGATAATATAAAATCCCGAGCAAATATAGGTACTGACTGTTTTCGTCATTTTAAAAAAATAAATAATAATAATAATAAAATAAACAAACTATCAACAAAACTTGTACTTATAAAGGTATATCGTGAAGGCAAGAGTTAAAAAGCGGTAGCTAGAAAATATATATATAGATCCATCCACATAATGCATACATAGATGGGTAGATAGGTACATAACCGAGCCTTTTGCATTACGACACGGTTGTAAATTATAAGAATTGGGCCACGCACATACGACCGATGGGTTTGTGGTGTGTCTCTTCGCGTCGCGTCGCGACTGTGCTTACGTATTTAATATATTTTATCAATGTATATGTTTGTTGTGTACGTTAACAGCAACACAGCGGGCACATCGTACGTGTCTCAAGTACACGGAACGTACGCAATTATTGCTAACGCGGATGTGTGATCGCAATTCAGGGGGCCTTGGCCGGTTTTCCCTTTCGAAGTTTCGAATCAACCACCACCACAGAACCATTACCGCGATTGACGACTGTCTCCTACCATCGAGAAACTTGATAACCGAACAGAGAAACGCTTCTCTCGATAAAAAAGACAATCGTGAAAAAAGCTGCGTGTATTAATCGCCGGTTTACCTGCGATTGAAGTATAAATCACAGGTGATTTATATGGCTGTTGTTAACACAGTTTCTCAGATCGGTCGATAAAGTGGAATGAAAGATCAATATTGAGTCGGTAAAACAGTCCAAATAAACAATACCCGCCAGCGGTTGGTTTCGTTGTCGATCAACGACAACTCGTGGTAAACTTTACTACGGTAGGTTATACTATGGTATTAAAGGTTCCTACCTTTACTAGTTTCCGGTTGTATATCCTCCGTTTTAATTTCTGCTCTTGCAGCATATCCTATCAGCGTTGGAACAGATTGCGAAGAAGGTGCTGCTAGTTTTTCTGAAAACGACGTTGAGATCACGTGAATATGAATGTACCAAAAAGAATGATTTTGTTTTTTTTTAATTTGACAGACGAAAAAATTCAAGAACTAACCTGCTAACAAGGGATTTGCAGCGGCGATGTTATACCTTTGTCTTCTAAACGAGTTAATTGGTGTTGTCGTGGAAGTTGGTTGACTAGCTTCAGCTAGGTCAGCTTGTAATTCTCTTAGAAATGTGTCCAATGTGTCGAAGGGTTCCTCTCCGGTGACACCAGACATTTCTTCTCCCTCCTCCGAGGATCCGGAATTTGTTCCAGGACCCCCAGTTGCGCCGACTAAGACGTTCAATTCCATCGTGGAAAATTCGTCCGCTTGTCCGGAACCGCTTTCCTGTAAATATAAAACATTCGTTATCAGATAAATAAAATAAAAGTTTAGGAATATGGTTGTCATTAAGTATTATTTTCCTTGCCATATAAGATTCGAAAGCGGTTAGTGCGGAAAAAAGCGGGATTTCACGTTGAGGAAAAATTTTGGAGTAAATATAACAAAAAGCATCCCGAGGAAAACCAGCGTTTCTATATTCCTCCTCCACCTTCGCCAACTGAAAATTCTCCAACCTGAAGACATTGGGTGAGATCCACCATTTTGCCGTCGTTGTCAGGGCACCAGAGTAACTCGTCGTCTATAAATGGCATCGTAGTCTCCTCTTTGGGTATGAGGGTTGTGGTTAGCGTGAGAGATTGTGATACGGGGACCGGCATTAGGACCCGTACCTGGCGGTGGGGCCTGACTAGCCACCCCCTCGCCTGCTAACATCCAAAATCACCTCCTATCCTCCCGAAATCTTCTCCTCCTCCCTCACCGCACCTTCGAATTATCAGTGTCCTCTAATACTCGCGTAGTATTTCCTGAAGCCAAAAAAAACGAGCAACAAATTAGATGAGCAAAAAATACAAGTCGACATAACCATTACATTTAGGGTATAAAATAAATACATATAATCATCTCTTTGCATTTGTGTTACGTACAGGGGGAAAAAAAAAAATCAAAAGAAATGGAAAACTTGGGTGTATAATGGTATAATCGCATGATCGCAGTCTTATAAGGTCTTGTAACGCGCGGTTGGCATTTCCATGAAAGTGAAAACATACAGCCGGTGAAAACTTTCTTTCTGCGGGATGTTGATCATTCACTTCCTTGGCGCGTAACTCGCTCTCTTTAGTGAATAGCGGCTATACTTTTGCTGCTGTCGGTGGTGCATTTCTATGCAGCTTCTACGAGTTATTTTACGTAATCTCAGAGGCAACACACCAACATCATTATATATATACCACACTACATTATAATATAATATACTTTACGCAAAACCGTTCGAAAGAAAGTTTCTTTCACTGGGGGGGTTAACATCCTTAACAATTTTCTTTGCGAGTTCCCCCGTGTTTCATTTTTTATTTCCTTTTTTTTCTCTCTCTCTATTTCTAATACCGAATTCCCTTTCTCGGATACTACCTATATCTCCACATTATTCATCATCATTTCATCGTAACAAAACCAAATGTAATCGACCAATAAAATTCTCTTCAATAAATTTCACATTAGGTGTATTATATGTCGATGTAGTTTTCGAATGAATATAAACTACTACCTAATGTCCATATGTATACATATACATCTACATTATATTAGCTTATTACTAGAAAGTTGCCGTAACAAACCGCACGTGAATGAAAAAAATATATATATAAACAAATAAATGAATAAATATCGTTATTCCTGGTGAGAAATACGCTATTTGTCTTTACGGAATAGAATATCGATGAAGAGATTTTTCGCGGGAATAATTCGCAGGGTTTATATTGTGAAACCGACGTCGATTTATTTGCGACGTACTGTGCGCTGCGCGCAGGTTGTTTAAAGATGGAGGATGACGAAGGTTGTGGTTCATCGGACGAGTCTTTGGACGCGAAAAGTGATAAATTTGATCCATTAAAAGCATTATATTCACCAAAATTTCGTTTACCAGTATCAAATGCACAAGTTTATGATAATATAAGTAAATACGAGGCAGTAACAAAAGGACTATCGAGTGTATTAAATAGAGTGGGTAGTCTAGAATGTTTTTACATCAACTAGAATTAAAGAAAAAAGCATCTTACTAAATCTCTTCCTGCATCATCAGCATCATCATCATCATCATCATTATCATCATCATCGTAGAATTATTTTTCTTTACAATACACATTCTCATTATTCTAGGAATCTAAAAAAACCGATAATGCGGAACCTAAGCGGCGATTTCTCCCCCATCAAGGTAATTCAATTCTTCATAACGTCAATCTCTAACGACTTCCATTACATCAAATAACACAATAAAACTAACGTACTACTTGTTGATTCGATTAAAAGTAAGGTTATCTTACAACACCGCACCGCGCCGCAGACGGAGCGACGCTGCGGCTACAACAAAAACCAATAAGAAAAAAACCAAAAAGAATCCGCAAAAAAAAAAAATGAAAAATTATTAATCAACCACGCGTCTCCGAAATCCCCCGCGAGATGGCGTTCGCGGTTCTAAATTCTCTTAACAATATTTCTCGCGTACTCATTCATACCCTAATTCTAAAAATATTAATCTAGCCCCGCCGAAACTGAATTTCATGAATGAAAACTGCTCATGAAGATTTTTCCGATTAAATCCCAACAACGTTCTAAGAATTTCCGATAACCCTGGAAGAATTTTTCCAATTAAAAACAATTTCTTGTAGCTAAATTTTAATAAAATAAAAACGAAATAAACTAAAATAAAATAACTTTATAATCGCGATGATTCGTCAGACCAGTAGGTACTAGAATAACAACTACCTTATAAACGAGATCAGGATTCAAGATTACAAATTAGAGCACATAACGGTGAAAGAAATATCAAGATTATGTGATCATATCGTACACGATTTTCTGCGATTCAGGACCTGGTATCTAGGAATGACGATTTTTTTTTTAAATCCCTTAAGTTCTTTCTATTTTTGTAAGTTTTCACCTAATGGTCGTCATATTATCATCGCAATTTTCTACATTTCTCCCAACGATATTGTTCGTTTGAAATTTTTCCGTTCATTCATTTTAAATATGTACATGAAAAAATAAAAAACAGCTGGGAACTAGAGAAATAACAATGTAGCTGTACGCTTATTCAAATTTTTTGATAACACGTCACCCATACATATATCTACGCATCCACATCTAGTTTAAAAAAAAAGAGAAAGAGAGAGAGAAAGAGATGAAGAAAAAGAAAAATGTGAAAACGTATATTGATATAATAATTTACGCTGAGTCGCATTAATTGTCATTACCGGACTATATTACGTGGTACTGGTCTAACCAGCAAACAGACAACGTTATGACCAGGGAGGGACAGAGATAACGGCGCTCTTTAGCATATCTGCGAAATAGAGCATAATTTGCGTGCAGCTGTTACGCATTTACAAAACTTGCCGCTTACCGCTGCCGTTGCAAATATTAATGAAAAAAACAAAACAAAAAAAAAAAAAGAAATAGGTGATTCATTCAAACGTTGCACACGATGATAACTAAATTCTTCGAATCCCTGTAGATAGAGACAGAACTTTTTTCATACTTGAAACCATAAAAAATGAAGTAATTGCAGCTATATTATGCGCGTACTCCACATACATGGAGACGAAGGGTTTATATTTGTATATGCACATGGGCAGGACTAATGCCACAGCGTATGTGATGAGCAATGGGGTGTTCCGCGGGGTCGTTCAAAGAGGGGAAAGGTAAGAGGGATAAAAAGAGGCGGGAAGAGGTAGAAACTCGGGGGCGAGGAGGTAGAGGAAGGGGGTAGAAGTGTATGTACGGACTGCAGCACTTGTTGCGCCCGGACGTCGACCCTGGTCTCAACCCGGGGCTCCGTTTGCTCAGAAAATCACCCGCGAGACATATTTAAACCTAATATACCAATGCGATCTACATGTTTTACATGTACATATTTCTTTTTTCAAACATTGAGAATGCATACGTACAACACATATGTATACCTATACGTACGATTACATAGGTAGCATACCCGTACGCAGAAAGCGTAATTTCGCGAAAGTCAGAGAAGATAGAAAAAAACCCAAAAAATTACAAATTAATACAGAAATTACAAAATACTCGGGAGGAACTTTTTATACGTAAAGCTGGTGTAATTAACTCAAGGTCGCACCTTGAAATTATGGGGGATTTTTTTTTTCTTCTTTCGTTTTTACAAATATTTATGAATTTTGCGCAAATTTTGCAAATTTATCTGAGTTTGAAAAGAATGAATGAGGAGAAAAAAAAAAAAGGACTAAGCAACAGTTTAACCGCAACGCGATATTATTATCGTATTGCACGAACGGCGAAGCACGATCGTTGGCAACTGACAAGACTACTTTCTACGAACGTTTTTGATGCTCCCAGGTTTCTTTAATTCGGGGAGTTACGTGAACTTGGTTTTTTAAAACGATAAAACGCTAAAGAAGTGAAAGAAAGTTATACGGCCGATGCCGAGAATGTATATGCGCGCCAAAGCGAAGGCATGTACAGTATATAAGGCTATCGCACACCATTTTCTTTTTTTTTTTTTTCAAATAGCTAGATAAAAACAATATTTTTCAAATAAACTGGAAAAACTAACGAATCGATTAATAATAATTTGTTCGAAAAACGTTGAGTAAAAAACGTGCAATACAAAGTTCGATTATACCATTTGAAAGAAAATAGCTTAAAGCATTTTCCTATGACATCACGTTTACCACTGTAAATGTGACGCGTCGCGTTATAAATTTTTTTTACACCCGTTATATAGAACGATCCAATTCCTGGCCGGCACCTCGACCTATCTCAACCTAACAGATGTCTATCTCCGTATTGGTATATCCACACGGCTTATCGTTCCTCAGTTATTCTCACTGGCCTGGTAGAAGTCAGTAAAAGAAGAATCGTAAAAGATTCTTTCACGCCGTTTCCGCTGCCGGAATCATTTGGGAGAAAAGAAAGAAAAAAAATGTTCTTGGTTTTATTTCCCTTTTCTCAAGAAAAACACGATCTTTTTTAATTCGATATAATATACATATACGTCGCGCCTACATCGGACCACCGATTTTTCGCATATACTACTCATTACGATTTTTGCATTGATAATATGGTCAATCTTTTCAATACACGCGTACAGATAATTATACGTTACATACACCTATATTTCATATTATTCTTTTTCTTTTTTTTTTTTTACTTCTTATTCTCGTTACGCAAAACTAACAGTAAATGCAGCAGTGACTATATAGGTATAGTACAGGTATACCTGAATATACATATAAGAAATTCTCGCAGAAAGCAAAGCCGCATCACGATGGTGCAGCAGCACATATACACTATAAAGGTGGATACATTACGCTTTTGCAGTGGGAAAGAGACGAGGTGTATACATTTATTTATACATATATGTATATAAATAAATATACACATACATATATATACAAATCCTATGTACAATATATAGATATATGTGTGTTACATATGTATATATTATACGTACATACGTGTATATATAGGTGTATATTTTATACGTGTGTCGAAGCAGAGGCCTGACTCGGGAGCGGTGGCCGGTCGGCCGTTGAACTCAGCGCGACTCAACCTGGGGATCATCTACGGGAATGAACGGGAGGATGAATCTCCACACCGATTCGCGACTATGTACAAAACGTGCATATGTAACACACGATGTATGTATGCGTAATATGTAGAGGGAGGCAGAGACCGGGGGTGGCTATAGAAAATTTTTATCCTGCATGACGCGACTTCCCTTTTCCGCGCATATTAAACTTGCGTCTGTAACTGCAGGGGGGAAAAAAAATTAAACCAAAGATTAGAAAAAGATTAGATGGAATTAGACCAAACAAAAAAAGAAAGAAAGAAAACAAGAAGGAATTATTCATCCTATATGTATATATAACCAGTTGATTCGCAGCTTTCGCGATACCGAAATGATCGTTATCTCGTTTTTATAATTTCATCGTTTTACATGAATTTTTTTTTTATTCCACACACACACACACACGCACGTTATTAAACACATGTGCAGTAATATCTGTGTAATAATTTTTTTCCACTGCATCTGTTTTTATTGTATTATAACGTACGGCGATCTAAAAATACAAATTAATGTATCTATATATAAATAATTACCCGCCAATTTTCTTGAACAATTTCAACGCCTGATATTCTCGGGTAAAGAATAAAAATCGGACGGAGTAGAGAAAACTAAAGGAAAGAAAAAAAAACTAAACTAAAACGAAAGATTTATCCCTCGGCAACGTTACGTTTTGTCAAACTGTAAAGAAAAAAAATCTCAAAAAATATAAACGTGCTCGTTAAATTCATATTACTGTATAATAACTGAATATTATAGGTATTCAAAAAATATAGGACACGCGAAACAAAATAAAAATTAATTAGTCAATTAATTAATTAAAAGATCATATGATTATTCCTCTAAAGAAAAAAAAAAAAAAACAAGAGAAAAAAAAAACGTTCCGTGGATTGTCTCTGGGAAAAGAAAGCTTACAGTACGTTAAAAATTTTATTTTTATATATGAATTCGCTTTCGCGATTAATGCGGTTGAAGTGTTGGTTGATGATAAAAAAAAAAAAAAAAAAAAAAAAAAAAAACATTAATCAATAAAAGAGGAAAAGAAAAACCAACTTAAAATACAAAAAAATATTACTAAAATCACTTCGTCTAATTAGGTAGAACGACGTCGAATTTCACCGGTATAATAGATCACATGCCATATCGGAATGAGAGAGAGAATAAAAATCGGAAACCAAAAACGAAAATTAAACGGAGCCACAAAATAATATGATATCCAAATTAATCGTACACGAATTCAATTCAATTCCCCTGCGCGCGTCAATGTTAAGATATTTTTGTTGTACCTATAGTATAAGGAAATCATTATAGAATACATAGAATAAAAATTTGTTGCTCTCAAAGAGGGGAAGAATTCAGATCGACCAGTACTAATGAAACAAAAGTAGGAAGAGGAGAAAAAAAAATCCCGAATGAACAATTAACAAAAAAAACTAAAACAAAAAAAAAACTAGAGAAAAACGTGCTGTCTTTAACCGTTGCGGCGGCCACGATAGTGAAAGTCCCGGGAGAATCTAACATAAAGCAACTAAGAGTGACAGAGATATTGTGTATATCTATATAAAATACATGTATAATGAATAAATATACTTCTATAGTAAAGTGAGGGAGAGAGAGAGAGAGAGAGAGAGAGGTAGAAAAAGAGAGGGAAAGAGGCACAGATCGACTGTGGGGGCCATCCCCCTGCCCTCCTTCTTTTCCTCGGTCCGAATGAAAGTTATCGGAGAAAGCCCATCTATCCACTATTACTATATACTTATACTCGTTTACCTCTATATCTGCATCGCACGGCCTGTATACGAGACTACATGTATAAATAATAATAATAATAACAATAAATTGTTTCAATTATAATATTTCTATATATGTATAATAAACCAATACGTATACTGATTGTGGGACTTGTACATAACGATATTATGCACCATATGAAGGTACTTATCATACGTGTATTATAGCAAAATGCTGCAACGAATTCATTCGATCTCTCTCATTTTTTTCACTCTCTTTAATGATGTAATAATGAGAATAACAATAATAATAATGACGATGGTAATAATAATAATATCGTTTCTTTTTTTTTCACCAATGTTCTCCTGCTTTTCCGCTTTTCTTTTTCATTTTTTTTCTTTTTCATTTTTCTAGAACCAATACCAGGTGGCAGTAGAGGTAGAGGTAGAGGTTTCAAAAGGGTTGAGAAAATTTGGGAACATAGCGAGAAAAATATTCTTTCGAGAATGAAGGGCGCACTTGGACCTTTGGAAATGCTTTTGAAGTATATGGAGCAGCGAACCCGCGTCAAGGTAGGTACATCAATTATATGCCATATTAATTTTAGTAAAGTATGAAGTTTGTATTAAATGAGATTTGTGAAGTCAAGTTAGATGAAAATAACGAACGATCGAATCAGAGCTATGGGCTGTACGAATTAATCCCATCGAGATATCTCGAATTTTTTCGCTTTCAAAAAATCTCAAAGTAACGCCAGAATGCAACGCTAGTATAACGATATAAATTTTATACGAATTAGTGAATAATTAAATCCACATAAAGGTTGCAAGAAAAAAGGAAAGAGAAAAAATTTAACTCAACATCGAAATTTTTACACGTCTTTATACTCGGTGAATATCAGTGAATAAAAAGGCATATCGGTAAAAGGGCGTAGGGCGAAAATGAAAAGGTCAAAGTTACACGTGTAATATCTATAAAGGGAGCTGGTTGTACGAATAAGTGAAATGTAGAAACGTACATAAATCCTTACCTATATATATTTATATAAAGGAAAAGATGAGAAGGGTGTTGTTTTCGAGGTAAAATGAGAAAAAAGTAAAAAAAAAAAGAAAAAGAACGAAAGAGAAAAATGTATACCTACACGATAACGTGAAGTGTATATCGACTCAACCCACGTGCAGGAATCCCCATCAATATTTGTTATCTAAAATTTATATTCCATATAAATGTATGAAATTCGAACTATTGTTGAAAGAATGAAAAATTTATGGATAGGTATCTTCTAAACTCAAAATGTGAGTTGCTCTACTTTTGAACTTCTATTGATTAATTTTTAGTTGCATCAGATTTCATGAATATACATAAATAAGTGTGTATATGTATATGTATTTAAGTACATAGAATTTATGTATAAGATATACCTCAAGGGCATGATTTCTCGGGGAACCTCAGGGGGTGAGTTTTCACGTCTTTGGAAACGTGTACGCGATATCGGAGGGTATGGACATATGCGTACGATCGTAAATGGCGTAGTTGGGGTATATAAATCTATGTATGTATAGCTATGTGAAATATAGGCGTATATATAGGCGCGAAGGTAGCAGCAGAAGCACTTTACTACGCAATATACGCAGTGACACAGTTTCGGAAGCGCGTGCAGCCCTTCGAGCGTAGAGCTACAGGGTAGGGTCAACACTCGGTGTCATGGCAACGTCGTCCCTCTCTCCCTTTTTCCCTTTCCTTTTCTTCTATTCTCCCTTTTCCCTCAGACCCTCTCTCTCTCTCTTCGTTCCTGCAGTAGGAGGTCGCCGCCGCCACCGCCCCAAAACACAAGGTCACACCCCCGCGGAAAGTATACCACGTGCAATCATTCTTTCTCTCTTTTATTTTCTCTCTCTCCCTCGCTCTCTTTCTTCTCTTTAGGATTACGCAGAGTTTTCTACCCCCCCCCCCCCCCCCCCACCCCCCTCCACATACCCGACCAACAACGCCCTTCCTCCCTTCGCCCACGCAACCCTCCCCTTCTTCTTCCTCTTTCTTACCCTTGCCGAGAGAATCGTCCTGTACAGGAGATCAGTTTCCTAAGGGCGGAAGTTTCAATAACAACTCTTCCCGCCATTTTCCTATATGCCTCTACGTCCGACTGTAGAGAGGAAGAAGAACACAGGGCGAGCTCATAGATTTGAAAAAATAAAACAACATTAATTGCTCTTTCATTCATTCGTTCGTCCTTTTTTCGATTTTTTTCCTTCACATCTTTCGAGCAAAATAAGGATACCGGTGAAGATATTGGAAATATGTACCTATAGACTGTGCCGAAGTTACGTCGCGAGATGTAGGTCAAACCCTTGAGGCACGTCTAGGAGAATTTCTGGATATTTGATTAAAAAAAAAAAAAAATCTTTTATTTCTGTTCGATCTATATAAGGTTTACACCAGGGGTGCTCGAAGTATTCGTGGATACATTTTGGCCTACGTAGCAGCCTTCGATAAACACTGGAATTTAGCACTGGAAGATTGTCTCGAAGTCTGGACACGAAAGATCAAGAGAAAAGCTCCCGTACTTGGTTGAGTATTGCTCAATATTACATATCTACTTTCTTCATTATCATCTAATCGTGATTATGCGCATAGAAAAGTTTGCATGTATTACACTGTATACATATATTATATTTGCTAATTCCTCCTTAGATATTTTCAATTGCAGTATACCGTGTTCACATACGTGGATGCGTTTTATATACCCACTAGTATATATATAGGTATATATGAATATACTATCGTTATCAGATACATATCTTTCTATTAATCTCCACGACCTCGGCCAATAACCAATATACGATACTTATCTATCTAAACTGCTGTAAGTGCAGGATAAAATATCAGATAACGTTTATGTACAGTCTATTTACTTGCAACGTTACAATTTCGATCCTGAGAATGAAAATCCAAAAAAAAAAGACGAAAAAAAAACTGACGCACAGAAAAGCTAGACAAGATTCCGCGGTCGTGTGTCGGGTCCAAATTTTTTTGTTTTTTCTACCTCCCTCTATATATATATGGCTTTATTTCGTAGGGGTTTAAGATCGTAGCAGAAAGAGAAAAAAAGAGGGGGGAAAAAAAAGAAGGTAAAAAAAAAAAATCAGAAGCTGGCCTTGGGCATGTGGGATACGTTAGCTACGAGAAACGTTCGATACCCCGTCCACGTGCTGCCTTTCCATGATACGTCGTCCGTGTTTCCTCAATTCCTCTTTCTCCCTCCCATTTTCTACCCCTAATATCCTCTTCCTTCTACTCTCTTTCTCTCTTATCCTTTTCTACTCTCATTTTCTTTTCCCAACACACCGATAACCAACCGCTCATACAGTCTTCCGCTGTTACATGACCCACATACGTATCTCCTCATTAGCCCGTTTAGTTACCTCGCGGATGCATTATTTTCTAATCCCGACTGATCCTTTACCCCTAACAAAAGAAACAGTTAAAAAAAGAACGAGAGAGAGAAGAGAGAAAAAAAAAAGAAGCGAAATTGTTTCCAAGTAAACCAAAGCAAAGAGTGTAAAAAGTAAAGGGCAGGACAGGGCGTTGTACTTCCTTTACGTTACGTCGAGTTCAGGGTTAGTTGGCCTAATGGCGTACTTTGGAAGGGTATGCGTGTATATCCGTACACATATATATGTATTTGGGGATGTGGGAATGGCGCGCTTTGCAAAAGGTGAAGTAAAGGAAAGAGAAGAGCAGAGGGACGCGGGGGTTAAGGGGAGTGGAGTGTGAGAGGGAAATAGGCGGCCTTGAAGGGTGGCGTAGGATCGATGGCTGGTTGTAGGTAAGGGTGAAACGTGGGGGTAACGGCGGTGCACGTGTCCTATACACTTCCTAACGCCCACTACCCTCCGTACTGCAGCAGAGAGACGAGGAAAGTCAGATTGTGGATGTCGGTTTGATACGGAGATGGAGAGAGAAGAGGTAAAGGAGAGAAGCAAACTACGGCGCTAGCGTACGTATACGACGTCGCCCGCGGCCCTTCCCTCTCTTATTCCTCCTCCTGGTCCATTTCATACATGAACACGTATACACACGTTATAAATATCTATACGTCGTGTGTCGTGTTTTCCGCGGGCACGTGCTGCAACCCCGGATATAAACAAAATATTTTCCTTGAATATATACCCCGATGTACCGCGAGCGACGAAACACGATCTTCGATTGATTTTTTTGTCGCGTGTTTCACTTCGATGTTTTTATAACGTTCTTCACTTTATTTGTTCCAGGTATTCTACCGAACAGCAAGAAAGATTCTACGGGCGATGAAAACTGTACAGATTGTAAAATAGTAGTCAAAGAAATAAAAGGTAAAAATGAAACCCTCGAACGACACGTTCCCCAGATGATGATCAGAGGCGAACAGGTCGCAATTATCGTAAAAATCGATTGAATCGTGAGAAAATATGAACCTTAATCTCCAAATGAAAAAGTTCAAGGAGAAGAAGATGAAGACAACTTTTGAGCTTCTAATTTCTATCTATTATATAACATAATAAATTTCTTGATAAATCACTTTACAAAGATCTGAAAAAACCTCTTCGTACCTCGTCTATAATAAAATATAATGCAACCTTTTTCGATAAGATATCGCGCAACTGAAGATGCAAGACCAAATAAAAAAAAAGAAAGAAAAACCCCCGTTTAGGAAATACAGGATCAGCTGCAGATGACGTTGCGATATCGGTAAAACGTATGGTCAGTGAAAATAAATCAAACGATCGAAAGTGAAAATAACTCTTATAACGTGTTTGAAGTTTGTTTTTTTTCCTAATCCAAGTTTGCAACTATATACTGGAGTCAACTTTAGTTTAGCTACTTTACAGAATCTCTGAATGGAAATCGTCGGAATCTACATATAAAAAAAAAAAAAAAAGACACGATCCACAGCGAGCATTTCTTTTGCATTGCGAAGCTAAAGAAATAGTAGAATAAAAAGAAAAAGAAATCGATATAATTTTCCAGTTTTTTTTAATATCCAAGCCTAGGATAGAAAAAAAAAACCTGCAAATTGTAATTCCAAATATTGTTGAGTAATCGCGACAAATGTACCCAACAATTAATATATATTACATAACACCTCATGTACGTGAAATGAGACCAGATAACTCTGTGGAAAAATTTCTATGTAAAAATAAAAAGCAAAAATAAGTCACCAAAAGTGCACCCCAAAGATTGAGGAAAGAAGGGGGCGGGGGAGGTAGGGGGGGGGGGGGATAATAATATAACATAGCGTACTTGCGAAAGGTGTACGCGTACGTCGGTACATATGTACCTGGTATTATATACCTGGTATGTATATTATATATATACATGTATATTATCGCGCGGTGAAAGCATCCCACGGTTTGCCAGCGAGGTAAGGTAGTAGTGGAGGGAAATGAGCTGGGATCCGCTCACTTTCCCTCTCTGGAGAAAGTCCGAGGTTACAGTGAGTATTATAAGTGACAGAGGGAGAGAAAGAGAGAAAGAAATAGAAGAAAGGAGGAGGAGAGAGAGTAAGTAAGCGAGGTGTTCCAACGGCAGCAGCAGCAGCAGCAGCAGCAACGACCACGATTAGCTGTTACTGCCGTTATAAGTCCACCCCACGGTCTATACTTAGGCAACTCCCCAAAGGTCAACGCACTCTTGCACAGTAAGAACCATAACCTTATACACACATATCGTGGGGCAACTATAAAAACCCATGACATATAGTCACAGTCTATATAACCATGTATACAATGATGAATGGGGAATTTCATTGTGAGATTTCTTACTACGTCTGCAGTAATTCATATTTTCAAAAATCAACCTAACTATAATATCGAACGTGTCCTGCACCTGTGTAGGTACTTCAGAATAGCTTGACCCGTTGAGAGTTGGAAATACTTTTTTTCCCACCCTGTTTTCCGTTTTTCTCGTTTGTAAAAAAATGACAAAAAAAAAAAACGTTTATACATACCTACGTATGTATTTACTTATATATATATACACGCAAGTACGACAGGTGGGTGTCCTTCGGGATATTAAATATCAAGCACATCATACATGTAATAAATGTACCACATGAAACCGACGTACACGTATATGATCTACGACCTCATATAACGATATCGGGAATACGATGAAAATTTCGAAATTTTCTATAAAAAAAATAGAAAGAAAAGAAAATTATAGACGCGTCGGGAAATTGAAAAATTTGAATACGTTATCCGTTTATTTTTATTCCTTTTTTTTATTCGTTACTTTTGAAACGAGCTCATCCACAGTGCGATTGAGAATTTAAATTGTGGGAGGTCGTTGAGCGACGAACCGAAATGTTTGGAGATAAATTTTGATCTGGATGACGATCGCGTATAAAACGACATCAAAGAGCGCCCTCGTATTTTCACGATCTCGCTTGTCCATGTGGTTTTCTAACGTGTAGTATAACTGCATAGATCACGCTCAATGCATCGTAGAGAGAAATGCATGTGAATAATATACCTATGTATGTATGTAACGTGTTTATTCGAAGGTAAACCGTTTAAAATAAATTCCTAAATGTCCCTGACGAAGAGAAGGAGATACATAGAACATTGTGTACGTATGCTACGAACCGTTTCTACGTGTGATATAATACATGTGCATGTAAAAGCCTGCTTGTGATTTGCACTTCCTAGTCTGTTAATACATCTGTATAGATATACATAAGATTTTGCTGACGAAGTCGCGGACCGGCACTTCGGGGTAGCATAAAATATATACCTACCTATGTTACAGACAAAGAAATTAATTTACCTATCATTCACAAATTTATCGTTGTATAAGTTGGCGAAAAAATTAGCTGCAGAAAATTTTACAACACCAAAAGTTACCTGCACCGAATGCCCTGTGGTATATGTAAACTGAATCGCTGATCTCAACTCTATACCGATTGTCCGAAACTAAAATTTCAAAGGTAAAAATTTTGACGGTAATTGTAAAATATTTGGTACGATGTATTATAGTGTAGATATAATCGTGAGCAGGAGCTCGTGATCGTCGTTGCATATGGTTGACTCACGGCGGGCCTTCGCTAGCTAAAAGGGCCTTGGTTCGTGCCCCGGGCAAGGCAAAGATCTCCGCGTCTCATTATTTTGTCTTTCAGTACAGCAGGACTTAGTTTTCATTACACATCTCACTAAGAGATATATATCTATATGGATATGTACATATGTGTATATACAATAAAATATATTATTTACACGTATCTGTATCTATCCTATGCATCAACTTCCCGTTTTCTTATACATACGATATTATAAACGTGTGTTTCATTCACCATACATATATAACATGCGTAATTCGTACTTGAATCTCGCTAATATATATACGATATAAATATATAAATAATATTACACACGGAATCGAATGACGAAGCGGATGCAAAAGTATAGAAAATAAATTCGCTGAACGACGAAGCGAGATGAAAGAAATTTATATATATTATATATGCATCGATCTATGGTGTTCTAGGAAATATGAATATTAAATTGATGTGTATAAAATTCTGAATGGAAAAAAAAAACGGATACATTTTGGAAAAGTTCAAATTACATCGACTTTTTTTTTTCTTTTACATAATAACGCGAAATACCAGATTAAGAAAAATGATATATTTCATGATACATAGAATTTAGAAGAGAGAAAAAAAAAAAAAAACAGCTAGTGATAATCTGATTGGACGATTATTTCATCCAATGAAAATTTAACCTTGGTAGAATTATAACCAACAAAGGGAACCGCGTATAGATTACAAAGCAGCAGCAACTATAGTGAGCGAAAAACGTTGGTGAACATATCGAAAAAAAAAATAATAATAATAATAATACCAACAACCCCGGTAATTTTTTTCATATCGTTATGTTTTTTTTTTATGTATGGTATAAGAGAAGAAAAAGAAAAATTTCGTTCGCATGAGTGAAAAAAAAAAAAAAAAATGCACATAATTATATGATGCAGCAAAATTCTCTATCGATTATTGTTTTTTTTTGTTTTTTGTTGCGTTCGTTTTTAAATGTAAACATATGCGATAAAATTTACACGCCATCTAAATTTCACACTGCACAAACTGCACCGCGGCGATCACAGTTAGGAATTTTTAGATGACTAGGAAATGCGCCAGCAGCTCAGAGTCTCTGCACCGTATAACATGCTGTTGCAGTCTCTGACTGAAGAGAGATAAATAAATAAAGTAAGAGAGATGGGTAGAGAGAATAAGAGATAGAAAGATAGTCTCGGTCGTGTCGTACATTAAAGTATATAAGTTATATACATTTACTATACATATAAACGTGCTTTTGCATCGACCTCGCTTTAGCACATCAGCAGCCTTCCGCTATTGCGCTTCGAGCTATACGACGTCAAACTACATGCACCGCTTCCCTATGACACGCGTCGTCGTCGCGCGTAAAACGCACCGTAGGTAGGCATATGAAAGAAAAACAAAAAAAAAAACCCCGACCATTTCCATTTGATTATCGTTGAAAAAGAAAGAAATAAAGAAAACCATATGAAACAATTGATTAAATAGGTAAAGTGACAAAATGCAGGAAAGAGAATTGCGGAGCCTCGAGAAATGGACATTTTTGACAATTGTAGTTCACCATCAACTTCCTCCCTATCGATGATATTTTATCGTTAGTTATTTCCGATATCTTCTGTCGCAATATATTATTTCAGTGTTCACGATATAATTACAACTGGAGTCAAGGTCCTGTCCTAATTTGGGTTCACGGACCCAAACTACCACCAAGCTAATTGTAAGTTCGATCCGCAGTGTTTGTTAGTAATAAATATTTTAAGGTCATTTACTTTTACCAGGACTGTTGGATCTCAAGGACTCGAAATCGTTCGCGAAGTTATATGATATACATATATGGTCTATCCATATCATATCCTCATATATATCTATGCGCCGATGCAGATTCGTCATTAGAATCTTCATTCAACATTCGTATATGATTTATGTAATATTGATTGAATAAAAAATTTCACCCAAACATGGAATCTTGAAGTTGAAAATAAATAAATAAATAGAAATACGAAGCTATACTACCGAATCTAGCTGATTAATGATCATAGGCAAAAATATTAACCAAAAAATATGTAGGTATGTATAAGGATAACTTTTTCCTTTTGTTTCTTTTTTTATTAGATTTTTTTTTCTCCAATAAAGGTTCTCGCGTTTTTTCGTTTATTAAGTTTTTTTTTTTCCTTCTTCTCTCTCCTTATTTTATTGGCATAAATACAATAGCTTGTATTTCATTTACCGCCCACGTACATCCGCTATATATATATTGTATATCTATAATTCATCAAAGAGGGAAAAAAAGGAAGAATGAAAAATTAATAAATACCAACACAATATAATGATCGGTTGGTATATTTAAAACGTATAGTACGTACTACGTCCAAATTTCGCGCGATTCATTTCTCATTTTATTTATTTATAATAACATTTTCTTTTCTTCTTCTCGTTTCTTTCTTCCCTCATACAACGATTATTATCGAGTGTCAACGATTACCCGCAATTTCCGTAATCTCATCGATCTCTCGATGCGATAAAGATTTTCTTCTCTATATTCTCATTTTATCCTTGCAGATTTCAATTTGAAAAAAAAAAAAAAACTCCTGCATGACATGTGCATAGGGTGTAAGCTAAGGGGTCATTAATACTCGGTATATATCCACATCTGGAAAATGACACTCTTGACCTAATATAATAATTATCGAAGGATAACCGTGAATATTATAAAAAAAAAAAACAAAAAAACAATCTCAACAATTTTTTCGCTTTTCCATAACGCAGCTATTACCTATATAGGTATAAATAAATTCACATTATAATTATTTATCCCTACTTCTTAATTGATAAAATTTTTATTTCATGTTCGTTCGCGCAGAATAATATAAACGATGATTATTATTAATACAAGTGAAGTTAGACGCACGCGACCTTTGCGCGCCCTGCCCTCGAGAGAGAACGGCGCTAGAGGAAGCTAGACAATGTTCAATAAAACAAAAAATAAAAAACAAGAAGAAAAAAAAATGAGAGACACAGACGAAGGCAGAAAGAGAGAGAGAAAGAGAGAGAGGAAGGGTTTGCCCTTAGAAACGGATTTGATAGTGCGCGCGCGAGTCGCGAATGTGTATGTGATTACATATACATATATGTAAAATATTTATGTATATATATATGTATGTAGAAGGTACCGTACTTGTTGTATTACATACATATACGAACGAATGTATTTATTTATCCGTATTGCAGATCGGTGCGCAGGTTTTTTTTTTTTTCATTTTTATTTTTATTGTTTTTTTTTTGTTTTTGTTTTTCTTTTATTTTATTTTATTTAATAATATAATACGCGCGCGACGAGAATCAAAGTAGCTTACCATTGGTCGGAATATTTACTACGCCATCGCCATACTAGATGGTTTTGGCCCTGGGCCCCCGGGCCCTGGGCCTCTGAAGGCCGCTACTCCACGTAACTAACAAGCGAGAGTGACCGAACGAACGAACCAACCGACCAACGAACGAACGAACGAACGAACGAACGTACGAAAGACAACACACAAACGAACTACACCAACTACTACCCACCGCCAACTATTACTACACCAACACCATTGACAATGAGAGAGGAAAACCTGCAACCGATCACAACCTGCGCACAACAATAATAATTATCATCCAGCATCGTCCGCGATCTCTACCATAGCTGGTTGGTGGTTATAGGTATACCAAACTTATTAAATACCTAATAAAATATAACATCATAGTCCAAAAGAGATTCCGAGGGACGTTATACGCGTACGCAATTTGCACAGCACATATATGCACCTTATGCGCGTCCAATGCTAAGTTTATTAAAAGTTAAAGTTCTGCATATGCGGTAGTAACATACCGCACTATACGTGCACGTATATTACAAGTATGTATTTATATGATGCTGCCGCTAATACTAGCCACCTTGTGGCCTAGGCTCAAAATAATCTATTCGATGTATATAAAATACATACACACATATATCTATATTCAACTACTGTTTGACGATGCTGCTACTGCTGCATTCTGTTATTGCATCAATATTATTATTATTATCAACTTCCATTTTTTATCATCTACATTATTATTATCATTATCATCATCGTTACAAACGGGGTTGGTTATGAATTCATTTTTTTTCTTTCAATTCTTTTTTTTTGTTTTATCGTTTCATTGATGAATTAAATTATGTATTTTAATTTAGTGCGATGATCTGATGATAAAAAAAAAAATATATATATATATATATTTATTCAAATAACAAATCTATTAGTCAAGGTTTCGTCGGAAAATGTTTTTTTTTTCTTACGATCTTTAATTATTTATCCACGTCAATTATAAATAGAAAGTAGAAAAAACTGTTATCAAACCATTATGTGTATTATTTATATATGTTTACAAATTTGACATTTTCATTTGCTATATATTATGTATGTAATAATTATTACAGGTATGTATATTATATACCTATATAGAATTAACAAAACTGATCCACGTGCGTCAGTCATCGATGATTATTATTATGATAATAATTTTTTTTTTGTTGTACAAAAAAATCACGTATTCGGTTACACATATTATCGCAACTATTTGTTATTACTTATAATTAATTAGTCGCTCATCATCGTATAATAATTGACATTGAAATGATATTTATATTTCGTAAAAATAATAAAAAAAATAAAATAAAATAAAATAATAATTGACCGTGATCTAATTTTTATGTATTACGTGCAACTCGATCGAATGAAAGAAAATATTATAATAACCGTTTTTTTAAAACAATTTTTATAATCGTTATTAACATATCGTGATATTCTTTAAATGATTCACGTCAACGTCATATAATTAATATCGATAATTATTTAGCGGGCTCAGTGCCCGCTGTATATGCATACCTATGTAACGCGTATATATACGCTATATGTGTACCTATGTGATCGGACGTAATACATACGTATATGTATGCAAAATATATACGGTGTTAAGTTCCGTATCCGCCATCGGTTTATATACGTATTTTATTATATTATATTATGCGAAATCTGCAGTAGCACATCTGTTAACCAAATCAACTATGTCTGATAATTAATGCTGACTAATTGTTTGCAGTCTGAAAATATATATATTCATGGTGTGTAGTATAGTTTCGTATATAATATAGAATATCATTCGATTCAAAACTTACGATAATAAATCATCGAAATTATATAGAATATAAATTATTTTTCCCTTTCACTATGTTGTGTATTAAAATATACCTATATACATTATATATATTCGAATCGTTGAATAAAATTTACCTATAAATTGTTGCGGTAAAAATATTTCTGCTCCTTCCTCGTGTTGACGAAAAAAAAGCACAGTTGTTTTATAAATTTCCCGTTTTATTTGTTTTTTTTTTCTTTCTAACTTTATACTAGAACACCCTCTATGTCACACACTTTTTATTTTAATTTACTATAAACTTTATTATATTAAATTATAATGTCCGTTAGAAAATTTTATTATATATACCAAAGATTGCGATACTTAAAAAGTGATTAGAAATCCACAACTTTGAAAGAAAAATCCTTCTTTATTTTTCAAACACAAGAAGTGAAGAAAAGGAAAAAAATTAATTCTCTCTCCCAAAAATTCGGAAGAAAGTGAACTTGATTCCTCCGCCAACTGTTAGCAACTGATCGTCATTTTGATTGAATTATATTTAAATTAGGATATAAATTATTATCATTATTATTATTGTTGTTATTGTTTAAAAATTCTCTCGGAATATCGTATCAAACAAATAAATTTCTTTTCACATTACATTCCATTTGCGTTTTGATTGAGAAATGTATATATATAAAGGTGAATTATTTTGAAATGTCGGCAAATTAAAAATCAAAAAGAAAAGACGAGAGAATAAAATTTCAAACAAAATAATAAAGAAATTTAAGAACGGGCGTTGAAGTTTCAGACGTTGCACACGACGTGATTAACAAATATTTAACAAATATTCGATTTTGACGCGTTAACAACGGTATTCACTTCACTTTTAAATGTCGGTGTTGTTTCTTTTTTTCGTTATTGTTATTATTATTTATACAGTTTCTTTTGTTTTGTAATTTGAAAAAGTCCCGTTTACCGGTCAACTGTTCGCGATTATACTACTGGACATATGCATATAGATACGTCGACTAAATTAAATGAAACCTTGCCAACTACCGCGAATGCAACTACAGCGCGGTTTGATCGCATATGTGTTAAGATATACAAATAATATGTATAATATATATATATATAAACGTTATGTAGTGACAGAGAATAACGTAAGATAATATATATATTTGTACTTCAATTTTAATTTCAATTAAAAACGATCACCCGTTTTTTTAAATTACAATTATGTTTTAAATCGACGAAAGAAAGTTTTCTCATATATATACACACATATATACATACATATATACCTGCGATTGTATGCGTATGTAGAGTGCAGTAAAAAATTTATATAGAGAACGAAACTTTCGTTGAGGAATAATTCTTATTTTGTATTTATTTATTATCCTTTAAATCCGTAAATAATGTTTTTTAAATTTTTGGATTCGAAGTAACCAAAAAAAAAAGATCGAACGATATATCGAGAATAATTAGATATACGTTGGATAATATTAGAAAGCAATTTGATCGAGTGAAGAAGAAAAAAAAATCACTTTTCTTTAAAAAACAATTGACACTATGTTCTTTAGTTTTCATTTTTTTAAATAAATTTCATTGTTCATTCCGTATGTACAGTTTACTTTCAGATCTATAATCATGGAAAGTAATACCAAATAGGTATACATTAGTATATATGTACAACGTTTCACGTAGTATGTACTATATATAGTATGTATGTATATATGTCCTATGTAGTTACGTTAGGTCGCGCGCGTTTTTTTAATTCTGTTCGAATTCAGGAGTTTTATTCTTTCTTAATTTTCTTCTGTTTCAATATTATCGAATACCAAACTTGAAGAATTGTTTTATTTATACATTCGTTATTGTTTGTTTATCAATGTGTGTTTTTTAATCCGTTGCACAATTTCATCAAATATTATCACCGAAAAATCTTTCCGAATAACGCATATATATATTCATTCCATCACTCTATATACGTTATATACCATAATAAACAACAGTAAAAAGAATTGTTCATATGTCCACAAAGTTCATCGTTCCAACAAAATTAGTTTAAACGATACCGTAGTAGATTCGTTTAAATCGCGTATCTGCGCACAGTGGACAACGAAAATCGGGGATGTATAACGGAGAAAAGCAACAGAAAAAATAAATAATAAAAAATGAAAATTGTAAAAAATTTAATAGAATCGAGATAATAAGAAAAACTTGAAAATTACAATTGTGTCGAAGATAAGACGAGCGCGAAACGTGAACCCGTTCGTATGTTTGGAACCGCGAAGGAACACTGAGCATTCGGAGCCAAGTCAACTCTTGGCTTGCCTAGCGAACAGAACGAACCTAGCTGCAAGTAAGCAGCAGACAAGCGAACGAGCGAGCGAGCGAGCGAGCAAGCTAGCTAGCTACTTCCACTCTACACGTTACTAGCCTAGGTTAAAATTGCGATCATTCCCTCTCTCTCTCTCTCTCTATCTATTTCTCTATTCCCATTTCCATCGCCCCGTCTCTATTTTTCACCAACACCTTCGACTATACACACCGTGCCCACGAAACACGCACACACCACCACGACGACGATAACAGCACATGTTGTCCTTCTCCAACACCCGCGCGAGGACTGACGAAGAATCGGTTATACTCTACGCGATATATTCGGGGGGGGTAGAGGGTGTGGGGGGAAAGGGGGGGATATAGAAAGAGAGAGAGAGAGAGAGAAAGAGGAGGCGCAAAGTGTAAGGGTGGGGGGGGAGTAGGAAGATGAGGGGAAGGGGAAAACTGTAAGGCCACAGCCACGGTCACTAGCTTCGCACGCGCACATTCAAACACGTAAACCAAACTTATATCACATCTCACAAATGCGCGCGAAGGCAATTTTACTCTCCACATCGAATCATCATCATCATCATCGTGATGATGATCATCACCATCATCGCCGTTTGCCGTTTTTCTCGATGACGATTGAGATTAATAATATCGTCTTTTCGCACTGGGTGCACCGTGGCTAACTAGGTATGTATATGTAAAACAATTATTGACGATGCAGCCTGTATAGAGCATACGTGTGTGTGCCAACTAATGATTAACGGAATTAACGATGTGACGTGAAGAAGAAAATAAAATACAAAAGAAAAGAAAAATAAATGACGAAACGGCAAAAGGGAAGTTTCATTCACGTCGTGAGGTTCTTCCTACTCTTCTTCTTCTTATTCTTCTTCTTTTTCTTCAACCTGGACTCACCGTAATGATGTATTCGAGGGGGGTAAGAATTTCTGTTTCAGAATAATGAGATTATTAGTTACATATATAGAACAAGAATGTAAATCCCTACAGTAACTATTTGAACTCTGCGTAACGTCATTTAAATATACTATATGCATGTACGTATACTATATACCGTATGTAATGCATGTACCATTTTATATAATAGATATATATATACATTGTGCGCTTGTCGAGAATGGTGAGTCTGATACGTATATATATATATATATATATAGAAATACAGGATAACAGGCGACGGTGCAGAAATTACGTAATTTATAAGGTATATACCTACTATTCGTGAAACAAAAAAAATATATATGTACATACATACGTAGCTACGTACGAGTGTATTCTTGTTCGCGGGTGTCATGTATATAAATATGTCCTCATATCTACGTCCGCAAGGGAGTGATTAAGCGTTTCAACCCTACATATATATAATACGTGTTGTAGAAAATTATATGGGCAAACATCTTAAAATTGCATGTTGGCTACAAGAACTCAAACCCTTCAATTACGTCGTACCTATATACAGATATTTAATACGTGCCTAGCTTGATTTACGCTATTTTCGAGCTAATAAACTTTGTGTACAGCGAAAAGAGGGTGGGCATATCTCCATGTATAAAACTGCATTCGTCGCAGCGTGTAATTATTTTTTTCTATATTCGCAAGTGTATTGTAAATATGTACGAGGATTTGGAATTAGGATAAGATTTTGGCGTGAAATAAACCGAATTTATACATACCTATATGTATATAATATACATATAGTTACCACGCGAACAACGAGGCGAGTGGAAAAGGCGTCGCGGCGGAGAGACGTCGCTCACTCCAATCCACTCTACTCTACTCTTTCCTCCCACCCCCATTACCGGCGTCGCGGCGTACGGCCTTGTGACGTCATATAAACGTGTGTGTATATTACCGTATAACATATATACGTATATGTTATGTACATACGTATGTATACCAACAGCCTGCATTTAACAGAGTTCCGCGTTTCAACGATATCTTTTCTATATACACGACGTATGTAAAGATATGTATGATATGCACATATGTAGGGTATGTATATTTTATCACGCTTGTATACGTCCGTACATCGCGTCCCAATATTTCTCCAATTTTTATTTTGACAAGGATTTTTTCGGCTAATTTCAAAGAAAATTACGAACTCTTAGGTCCTTCCCGCAAAAAATGGTGTGCGAGAGAAATTGGAAGAGATCAAGTGAAAAAAATTTAATCCCATTCATAAAAATGAAAACGTTTAGAATTTTTGCAGTAAAAAAAGAAAGAAATTCATCCACGACCTACGGTGATCGGAGATGTTGAAATAATTTTCGATTCGCGCGACGTATATGTGTACGGAATAGTTATCGATACGACAGGCCCATGAAACCTAAAGGTACTTATTTGAATTTAGGCTAAGGATAGATTTTTATATGGGTCGACGATAAGTCAGTGAGACGCGTAAGATAGTCGAAGGGCCTTTTTATAAGTTCTTGGGCCCAATGCCATGAGGCCATAAGTTTTGGGCCGTAGGGCCCTTGGATAATATCGAGAGGAAGAGAGCGAAGCAATATAGGTATGTATGTGAGACTGTGGAACGGCGCGTCGCGTCGCGTCGTATTATATGCGAGACGATTGCAAAGTTTTTAAAAGACAAAAATAAACCACCGTAATACACGCATACGATTATAGGTAAGTATTACAGGTATTTGTATGTTTTATTGCTCACTTTCGGCCAACTATCATGCGCTCGCTCGCACATTTATGCAGCCTTATGTATAATTTTATATATATACCCGGGCGTTCAAAAGTGGAGTCAAGGCCCAGGCAATGACTTTCCGTGACATATATTGAGTCCGTAGGCCCACGCGTCGTCGATCGACGTCATCGTCACTGGTACACATCGATGATACATAAGATTTTTTCACTCTCACATAAGTCCGTCGTATTTAGCATGATACTTATGTGCGGAATCATATCAGATATATTAGCGAAATTGCATCCGTACCAAATTGAGACGCCAAAAAAATCGAGGAAGAATTCCACTTTCTCATAATATTCCATCTATTGGAATTGATAATATTAAGTCTACGTTACGGTATAAACGAGTTAAAAATATTCAACTAATAAAATTGTAATCCCTACAACTTAAACATTACACTGTTATTTTTATTCTTTTTACAAACATTTTAGTATATCTATAATTTGTACGTATATGCACAGCTGATATAATAGTTAATTCTGTGTGCGAAACCTTAGAAAACAAAATTAAGGTATATGTATACCTATGTATAATAGTTAACATATATATATACCTGGCGATGACGTGAAAAACGCGTCAGAAAGAAAAATAAATAAACAAAATATGTATAAAATTAATTTTAGAAAAAAAAAAAAAAAATCCTACGTATTACGGATAGACATATATTTGATTTATTCACCACGTGGAGTAACGTGAAATATTTTCTATTATTTGTTTCCAAATATTTTGAATGAAAAACTTTATCAAAATTTATTGTTACGTAAATTATGTGATCGTCATGTTTCTCGTTATTTCGCATGGGAAAAAAAGAAATGAATTTCTGTCTGGCCGGTTCCAGTTATTTTTACATACGATGATTAATTTTTTAAGGAAATATAGAACTGATCGCGGAATTCTCCATATTATATACGGATCTGTTACATTCACAGTAGTACATAAAAATATGTCCTCAACCTATACGCCTAATTTAAGTTTCTTGACTCCGGGTTCTTTTTTTTTCTTTCTTATTTTCGATTGCGATAGTGCAAAAGACGCGACGCATGATCGTGTCCTTCGAATCTGAAATCAATCAAAATTAAATTCCCTGAATGCTTCATAATATCCTGCACCGCGACCGCTGATATTACGATGCATCTAACTTTTGTCGCACAATTTTTAATTACACATCGATCAAAACCCTAAAAACGAAACAAATGCCCGAAAAGATATATATGGCTGAAAATCTAGCTTTATGTAAAAAAAGCGTTTAAAATTGTTTTTTTTCTCTAACAAAAACTTATAATATAATTGGTTGTGCATTAATAGAGAAATTTGCAAAAAAAAGACTAACTAAAAAACGTCTGCAGTCGTTCGAACTTCCCCGCCATTTTCTCTCCTTTCGTCATATTTGATATTAATTTTCGGAATGGTCCAAGGTTGGAATCTGAGGCGAACGTGACAAGTGATGAGGATATAATGTATGAAGTTATTGGCGGGGTTATAAACTATAATAATATTATAAGATGTTAACGTACGTTTAGTGGGCCAGTGTCAGTCATCGACATCTGCCCGTAGATTTATGCTAAATTAAACTATATAATATACATATACATAAATAGGTATATATCTCACACCGCGCTAAGCGTGAAATATTTGCATGTATTTCACGATGCATAATGCAATATATAATACGAAGAATAAAAAACAAAAAGAAAGAAAAACAGAAAAATCGGAAATAAAAACATTGAAAAGAAAAAGGAAAAAGAAAAAAAAAAAAACCTAGTAAGGAAAAGAAAAACATCTATAATGAGTTTGTTATCATCATCGCGATTGCAATTCGGCGAGCCGCGGTGACTGGTGCGAATATTTAACGTTATGTATAGAGAGAATATTATATATGGTTAAAACAAATATATGAATTGCGTAGTTATTACATAGAAAAAAATATGTACGCATATGTATGTATAGGTATACACGCATATAGGAGCGATTTAACAGTCATCAATTGGTGGGTTAATGTTGCAGAGAAAAGTCTAGGCCAACATAAGAGTTCGGAGTCCCAGCGAGGCCCCCGACGCGTTTGGGGCCAGTGGCCATTATTTGGGCCAATGTTACCAGAAGCAAGGTTACCTAATGTTAACCAACACTCGCCTCGTCGTTGCCGCGTATATTGCCGTTGCCACCGTTTCCCCCGCGACTCTTGAGTAACTCTTGTAATGTGCATTATATACACTCGATATATTATATCAAGGGCCAAGAACACGAAGGGCGTGACCTACACTTTTTCGGTCATGGACCCGTTCACCGTCAGAAGGGAAGGGCCTATCCCTCAAAAGTGGTAAGAATGACAAAACATGGAAATTAAGTTGTTTCATAAAAGCGGAGTTAGATTCGAAGATTTATATTGTTAGAAGATATAGGTATTTCAGATTCTGATATTCTTCGGGCAGGTGATTCTAAAACATTCCCTGTGCAAAAATGACGAACGAGCGAATGCGAATTAGGCATATCTAAATTTTGTCACTTTCCAAAGCGATAAATTGGCTATTAGTAGCTCGATAGATGAATCAACTTTATTAGCGGATTCGGATTCCTGAGCTCGAAATACATAAGAATACATCGTTAAAACGGATGAAGAAAATTAAATTAAATTTTTACCCTAAAATCGAAAAAAAATCAAAGGCCATAGCTTTGGAAAAATCACAAAGTGACGACAGAATGCAAAGCGTGATTTGAAAAATGAAATGAAGGAAAAAATACAACGGCAGCTGGTAGCATGAATATAATTTATATGTCTGCGGGTTAAACTTTCGCCGTAACCTTCGCCCGTTGTACATATTTATTTATTATCCATATACTTGCTGTTCGCAGCATGTATATAATGTACAGAGATTTGTTAATTTTTTCGTTTTCTCCGATATTACCGAAATTTTTAATACCATTATTAACGAACATATATGATTTGAGTTTCGTTTTTTTTTATAGAACGGCCACCCTGTGATTTTCGATAAAATAATTACCGATCTTTATAATACCGCGAGTGACCCGCGAATGGCTATAAATTTAATTATTAAACCGCTATGATAATCTGCATTATATATAGGCTAGAGTTTCGTCGTCCTTTCTACTCTTGAAAACTGAGGTTATAGAGCTCTACTAGAAATAAATAAATATATACACACAGTATCTATGTATAATACGGTAGGTATAGGTAAATATAAGTTGATCGCTAGCAGGATCGCAGCGTAACCTAGCACGCCAGGCGGAGAAAGCTAAACCACTTTCTCAATTCTCGTGATGCTCACTGTCTACTGCATTTATCGGGTGCATTCGCTCGAGTCGTCGTCACCCGGGTGGTGGTCACGCATATGTGCGTGTTTATGTCGTCGTCAACAAGAGGACCGCGTTTCTCGAATGCATAAAACAATTGTCTTTAAAATCCATCGCTAATTTATAAGAATAATATATAAGAATACCGCCTGCAACGCTATTAGCGAAATTATTCAATTCATCATAACGTGGGAAAATTATAACATCGTATGATGTGTACCGTACGCGTACTACAGTTTTTTAATTTTTTGGAATAGAAAAAAATATATAAAAAGAAAGAAAGAAGAAAAGAATTTTGCACCGCGATTCTCAGCTCACTACTGTATATTTATATGGAAAAAAAAAGAGAACGGGGAAATAAGAGAGGCTGGATAAGAAACAATAATTTTCCATCCTTCGGTCAAGGGGCGTTACCCTATGGGATATTTTCCCGCGAAAATGAAGAAGCCTAAGAAGAGGATCCGAAAGGATGGACGCGGGTGTAATATATGTATACCACTATAACAGTGATATGAAAGCCGCTGCTCCGAGCGTGGTAATCTAAAGGAGAAGAAGAAGAAGAAGAGGAAGAAGAAGAAAAAGATGGTGTTAGTTCGGTGTGTTCCTGTTGCAGAATTGTGACGTATTGCGAAGAGGGGCTCACGGTGCAATAGCCTATGACGTCACTGTTTGATGACGTGTGGTCACCCGCGGTCATTGCACCGCATATAAAGCGGCAAGCACCAAGCGCTGAAGAGAAGTTGCGTTGCGTTTCGTTGCATCGCATTGCATTGCGGTGCACTGTGCCCGCTCTGCTCCTCTCACACCGCTGTACGCGCTCTACGTACACTTTTACTGTATACGTACAACATCGCGATTCTCTTTTGCTTGAATCGAGTACGACGATGCTGATTATGCCTCTGCTAGAATCGTCGTCGTCGTCGTGGTAGCGAGCAGTCACCCCTAACATCCATACAAACTACAACACGAGACTGTCTACCTGTACGCGGATACGCAGGCGCCACATAATCCGCGAATCTGCCTATCCACATCGAGATTCTTCAAGAACCCACCCTACTTACTAGGGCACGTGGAGATATATTTGCAATTTCAACCTTTCAGCAAAGCGCGAATTGAAACATTTTCCTTTTTAACACGTATGTTTGAATAATCGATGCGCAGATAAACTTTGATAAGCGTACATTATCCTCTTTTAACAATATCCCAGAGGTTTACATTGTAGTTTCTTTTACCTTATCGTTACATCTCGTTACGTGAACTTCGACCTGAGACTCGCTCTGCTCAGGATCTCACTCTCCCCATGAGTTTTATCAGATATTCTCATTCTCGCGGAAGATTTTAGTTTTTAGGCCGGTTAATCAGAGTATTTCGACAAATAGTTGTGGTACGGGTCTGGATTAAAGTTGAGTCTTGAAGACTACTTGGTTGAGTTGAGAGTTTGTGAACTGAGAGAGAGAATACGGGTGTTATGGAGGGGGGCAAGTAGCTCGGCGGTCATCTACCTCGCAGGGCCGTCGTCGCATCGTTCTACTCCTCGTCGGGGAAACCCGCTTTACGTTTAATGTTTTACGTTTTACGTTTCATGCATTATATACAACCGTCGTAATCCACCCGACCAAACAACGCGCCGAGAACAACTAGCTGAAAAACTCCAAGGTATAAATTTTGCACAGGATTTTAAGTACCCCCGTACCTACATACCTGAACCAACAACGCCGGGTATAGGTACGTACAGGTATGTATTGTATAATGCTCGAGAAACCGCAACAATGCGCAACACTATACAATGAACGCGGAACGCGGCGGGAGGATCTCGAGTCGCCTGCAGCAAAATCCCTGTATCATTTACCGGCGGTGGCAAGGATGAGAATTACAGCCCAAATGTTACGCCGAAATGGACCCGACTAATACGACAAATAATGAAAAACAGAAGATTAATAAAAAATTAGCAAATTTTTAGGGGTCTCAAACGAATTAAATCCACAAAAATACAACTGTGACTTGGTAAGAAATTCGAAGATTTCTTAAGCTAAAGTCAGCAGGCGAGGCGACGGAAATTTCAAGGGTTGATTTGGTTTTACCCAACGCTATAGTACCGCTGCGCGTTGTGTTTAATTAACAAGCTCGATCGATATTTGGGAGGGTAATAATCGCGTGCAGGGTGTAGATTATTGATCGATTCTTAAGGGTTAGATATTTACGTACGTTTGTTTGTTTGAATGATTATTATTATTGTTTTTTTTTTCTAATGGCATCGCTTTTTCACATCACCCTCGCGCTAACGATCGACAGTACGGTACGGGGTAAATTTTGTATTTTTTCGTGATCGACCAATGTTTCTAAAAGAAAAAAAGTATACGCTTCGCTTAATCGATGCGTGTTATACACATCAATTTGAGGCAAACTATTACGTGATCATAATTAATTAAGCGCGCGCGCGCGCCACGAATCTGACTGATCTACGGACTAATGCGCCCCCTCCTTTCCTAATTTTTTCTTTTTTCTTCGAATCTGCTCCATTTATTTTCTAATTTCTGTGTAATTAATTTTCCCGAATAATATACAGATGAAAGCGAGTTTTTTTTTAAAAATATTACAGATGATCCCGAAGAAAAGATTAAACATTAATAGATTCCCTTCGCTAATGTAAATTAATTAAGATCGTATCATGCGTGAACTCACCGAAATACAACAGCGGTATATCCAAGGTACGAAATCCATCAACGATATGAGAAAAAAAAATAAATAAAAAAACAGAAGAAGAGAATGTAACTTTCCACGAAACGTCAGGCAACAAAAAAAAAAGGAACAAAAAATTTTATCACTGTCACAACAAGTCACTTTCCTCCAATAGCAATTGTAGAAGAAGAAAAGACAGCTGTCTCACATCTGCATGCCACTGATATATCTTTTTCGCTAACAATAAGTTTGAATAACAATTTCCTTCCAGCACCCCTCTGTGTCCTATATTTTCTGCTTTAGCTCACACTTTATCTCGTACGGTTCTAGCACAAGGATCGAAAATAAATCGCAATCGCGTTTCTTTCGTATTTAATTAAACGTATATGAAACGATTTTGATAAGATATATTTAAACGGGATGATGATATAAGATTTGTCGGTTCATTTATCCGTCATTGGGCGAATAGAGACAGGTGTCCGTCTTATTATTTGAACTGTGAGTAGATCACCTCAGCATTTTTTCTTTTTTAATTTTTTTTCGATGGTATAATCCTTTCGGAATGAATATTTTGCGTATGCCAAAAAAAAATAAATCCCACGTGGCACGTCGAGACTACCCCGTCTGGAGAACCGAATACACGCGTTTCGTAGCCCGCGCGCGACTGACTTGAAGTCAGGAACTGTGCCCCAGGTTTCGCTTCCCAGTTTCTCCTCCACCCGTCTCCGGTACGTATAAATGTGTACAGTAAATTTTCTCTTCTCTTCTCTTCTCTTTCCGTACCGTCTTTATCTGCCTCTCCTTCTCCCTCGATCCCGCGCTTTCCCTCTTTCCCTCTTTCCCTGTAGAATCGCGCGCGCACACACCCCTTTTGCTTTAGCCACCCGCCTGTGTATTATGTATGTAGGTATATACCGGGTATGCATATAAATGTAGGTACGCTATATTTATATATTTACGCACACGAGTAAGTCGGTAATTTCTGTCTCTCTCTCTTTCTCTGGTTCGACTCTTAATTCTCATTCTATACTAGTTACTTTCTCCGTCATCCCGCACGTCCGCGCGAGTCGCGTTCTCCGGTTCCTCTAACAGCAGCCAACAGCCAACAGCGGCGGCAGCCCTCTTGATTTATTATCTCTCCTCCTTCTCTTCACTTCTCTATACCAGTAACTTCTTTTGAGGTAGGTTAGGGAGCTTAGTATTAGCCTGCATCCGTATGGTTACAAGATATGCGCGGCTGAACGATATAAATATTCCCGAACCATAGCAATCGCCGGATTATAGAAACGCGTTCTATTAAAATACATTGTGACGGATTATTAATTAATGCATATAAATAAATTTCACGTAGCCTCTTCTTTATAACGGTACAGCTTGGCGCGAAGAATTCAAAGTGCTCTCCTACTTCTGTCGGAAGGATAGCGTTGCAGGAAACTATATTTTCATAGTGTGAGAGGGCGCATCTCACGTTAGCCCGGTCAGGATGGGTGTGAGAAAATTGTTAGGGTTTTTTGAAATGAACTAGATCAATTTTAGGCTTTAGCCCGTCGTCAAATACATTTTGGTTTCGATCCATATACAGTCACGGTTGCTGACCAACTGTCCAATACACACACACACAGGTGTATAAATATATATATAGGTCGCCTACAATAGGTGACATTGATTTTATACGAAATTATGGTGATTCCCCGTTATCGGCAGCCCTGATATGTGTACACGAGAATATCCGCATAGAATACCTCGCGCGATATACTTCAAGTTATGGAGTGCGTGGGCTTACCCCTTCCGTTTCTGATGTTCCTCTGCAGGCTCCGATTCTTTATTGTCTGACCCTTGCGCAGGACTCCTCTTGTACTACTAGTTTCCGAGTTCAACGTGCACGTAGACCCGACTATCTTATAATCCATTATCACGCACTTTGGATGAGTCATTTTTACAGTAGACACATTTATGAATATGAGAGACAAAAAAAAAAGAAACAAAAAGAACGATTAGATATAAATGCCGTTCGAACGTGCAGACATGAACTACGTAATTTAATCCGATACATACCTTTTATAACAGCTAGTTAATCACCGCAGATAATTACACCAAAAATTGGGGGAGAATCTTTTTTTCCTAAGTCGTATTAATAGATTGTTATTTTTAATACGGTCCTCAGCCTGCGGTTCGCGGATATGTAGGTACGATTTCGTAAACATCCATTTTTCCTCCCCTAGTCTAAATTTCGAGTAATTCTAGATGCGTTCGAGTTTCATAAGATACTTACATCCCTGCTGTTCTCCAGCCTCCCACAGCTGCGTCGAAGTAATATCATCGGTTCTTCTTCCTCGATTTTCACCTCTCATCGGGGTTACAGCGTTTAGATCGGCTTAGGCTGGCTCTTGGTTTTCTGCTCTCGAGATCGGGGATCCCGTGGTAGTCGTCGGCGTAGCTCGTCTTGTTGCGTTCGCGTTTCGCTGTGCCATGGTGTGTTAGGCGGTTTTACTCGGGTCGGTTGTGTGTTGGCGTTCGTTCACCCTAGCGGGGGCACCAACCTGGCTTTAGCTTTACTTCGCTTACTGCAGGCGGGCTGCCTGCTGCCTGCGAGAGGTGGGTACCTATATAACAACCCACCAGAACTCACTTACTACACGTGGGTACAAGCTTTATATACATATACACGTACGTAAAGTACATACGTGTAACGAACATCTACGTACTGCGAGATCACGCGGCATACCCGCGGTCACTTCTCCACAGGGTGTACGATTCTCATTTATCGTTGAAATTATCCCAGATACCTAATTATTATACATTACCGTTCTTGGAATACCTTGTTATGGCCATGATTTTATTGCAATCAATCAATTGCAATCAACGGAAGCAAATTATAAGCAAGAAACGACATGAAATGAGATAGCCCTCCAGGGATGATCGCGCGAATAAAACGCCTACCTTGCCGCATTGAGCGGTAAAATAAACTGAGTAAAAATGCAGAGTACCTAATCACACGGTGTTCTTGGCGCGAGATGTAAACGCTATCCCGAAACAATTATCCAAATATTACGAACCCTCCGGTTCGAAATTGTTTTTTGACGAATTATTTTTTCAAATATTACCACACTTGCGTAGGGATGATTATCATGGTCAGGGCGCTAGTTGGCTAGCACTGGGTCAGCGGGGTCGTGACCTCTGTCCGTTAGACGAGTTACGTAATCCGAGGTGCTCGAATAACTGTTTTAACACCCACTATGGCACCGCAGCTACTCGAAACCGCGGTGGTTACCGCCGTGCGAACTGCAGGTCCCTTGATACCTATGCTCGGTACGCTTTGTCGCTCGGTGTTCGATTGAAAATAGAGAGAGCCTCCTTTTCCATCCGTTAAAACTACGCAATAATAATCACGACTCAAACGTCGCTCATCCAACCTCGTTAATAAGATGGACATCTGTTTAATCACGCTAATTTATTTCATTCAAATTCATTTCATCATCGTATATTGTAACAAGGAATCTTTACTGGTTTTTTCAAGGCGATCATAAACTGCTTGCTTCTTATTTTATAAAAAAAGGAATAATTGGTATGGATATGCGAATAAGTTTTCTAACAGCTAACATTTTTGAGTCTGTTTTGGCATCTAGGTGAAGTGGAGGGTGCGGGCTGTCACCATTCTGATGGAAACGGGATTTCTTTGGGTATCGGGACTAAGGCCAGGGCTGGTTCGTTGTTGCGGATGAGTGTAGCTCACTTCCATATCAATTTCATCCAACTCTTCTTCCTCCTCTTCATGGGTATCTGACTCCTCCTCCTCTTCTCCTTCGCCCTCCTCCTCTTCTTCTTCTTCTTCTTCGGCTTCGGAACCACGAAACTGTTGAGAATCATAAAGACATATTGATATAATCATTATTTTATTTGCAAACATAGAGCCAATAACGATGCGTCAGAAGATATTTCAAAACATTAAGAGAGACAATCGGTCAACACCTAATTTGGAATAGTTCGGCTAACTTACATCACTTGCCAATTTTCCAATTGGAATTTGATCGTAGCGTTCGGCTTGTATACTGTCCATCTGAAAGCAGTTTGGCAACCAGATTAATATAATTTCGAGAGCATGTGCGTTGGGGTGGTGAAACTTGGGTGATTAACTTACCCAGGCTTGATGATCTCTTTCTAAAGCCATAACTTCACTTTCATCATCACAAGGTTTGTCTGCATCAAACCACAAAGGATCTATAGCACGTGGCTGAAGATTTGGCCAAAGCGGCATGAAAGACATGATCGAATAATCATTTAATCAATGATCCAAGTTGTTCGCAACAAACAATTCCATCTAGCACGCACAAACTTTTGACGTTTCAAACGCTGCGTTCGTTATTAATCAACGCCATGAAATAAAAAACAAGCGATTAGACGATTGAAAATCAGAACCGGAAATTGTCTTCCAATCAAAATCGTTTCCAGAACATTATTTTTCAAAGTAGAGCGGCATCTCTGTCATCAAGCTTTTTCGTGACGTTGGATGCCATCACAACAAGCGAAGAAAAACTAACCTATTTTTCTGTCACTCAACTTTACAATCAACAGCAGACGACTGAAGGCAAAGCTCACCCATTCCGGAAATACACTTGTCAGGGTGTGAACAGCAAAGAAGAACTATTTGCTTTCGTCGGTGTTTTTAATTTAGTTAACGAAATACGGTAGAACCGTGAAGATTGCTTACGCGAGGGAAATATTG
This sequence comes from Athalia cordata, assembly GCA_963932425.1. Lineage (NCBI taxonomy): Eukaryota > Metazoa > Arthropoda > Insecta > Hymenoptera > Athaliidae > Athalia > Athalia cordata. The sequence continues at coordinate 10,058,158 of OZ010627.1, forward strand.
ATGGGTAACGAGAAAAGTGCCCTAGGCGGGCTGGAGATCGACGAAAAAGCTGTCGAGATAACAGATTTCTGGCTACATCACAGTGCTACGTTGAATGGAAATAATCCACAAACATTATCAGTATTTGTCAGTGAGCCGTCTCTACATTCCAGCGCTAACTTCGGTAAACCATCTCCTCTGGAAAAAGCTGCTAAGGTGAGAGTTGATGATCGGTAATTATTATCAAGTAACGCTAATTTAGTTCCAATAATAAAGGTAATTAAATTAATCGACGTCTGACTGATTTTTTTTCCAGCACTTGATGCTTCACCGTCACCCTTGTATACTAAAATATGTGTCATCGTGGCATAAAGGTAGCAAATTTTTTCTTGCTACTGAGGAAGTAAAACCCTTGGTGCAAGTTATCGGAATGCAAACTACCCTACAGATTTGCATCGGCCTACACAGTATTCTACGGGCCTTGATATTTCTTCATGAAAAGGCACTCGCTTCTCATAATAACGTATGCAGCAGTGCTATCTATGTGACACCAGATGGGTTCTGGAAATTGGGAGGTTTAGAGTATCTTTGCAGATTCACAGAATTGACACCAGTCTATCTTCAAAAAACTCGAAATTACCGATATGAAAAAGCTATATCGCCAGAGGAGGATGGAGGAAAGTCTGCAGTTTTAATGGAACCTTCAGCAATCGATCAATTTGCATTTGGGGTTTTGGCTGAGGAAGTTCTGGGCCTAAAAAGCGATGGTAACTACTGTCAAGGACTAATAAATTCAGAGAATAATTAATTATCGAATTACGGCTGAGTTCATTCATTCTAATTCTTTGCTGCAGATGATGTCCCTTCAATATCAGACTTTAAAGAATTGGCAAAAAAGCATTTACAGAATGCCGATCCCTCGCTAAGAACTAAACTATCCTCTGTACTCGTTCATCCATTTTTTACGCATGAATTCATAACTATACATGGTTTTCTAATGGAACTGCCGTTAAAAAACGAGGCTGAGAAACAGGACTTTTTCTCGTAAGTTATTAAAACACGATTATTGGCGTCTTTTCGATTCTATAATGCACACGTTCTGTTGAGACAGGAATCTAGTCGTGCAGCTGAATAAATTCCCAGAAAAAATAGTGGCTGAACAATTGGGTAGCTTGTTGCTATCTAGAATGGTTCTCCTCGATTCTACTGCTCAATCCAAATTGCTGCCTTTTGTTTTGACACCAAAAGGTAAGATTTAAGAAAAATGTACGTAGAATAAATTATGTATTAATAGTAGAGTCGGAAGTGATCGGGTTTTTAATTTTTACAGATGAAAACAGCGAATCCGACCTTCTCTTCACCTTATCGACATTCAAAAAATATGTAGTACCAAAACTTTTACAAATGTTTTGCGTCCGTGATGCACAGATCAGACTGCTACTTCTATCCCATTTCAATTCTTTTGTGGATGCCTTTCAAACAGACGATCTCAAGCTACACGTGTTACCCGAATTATTAGTTGCAATTAAGGACACTAACGATCATTTAGTAAGCACAACACTGCGAGCTTTAGCCGATTTAGTTCCTCTGTTGGGTTCGGCAACTGTAATAGGTGGTAGCAGAGGAAAATTATTTACAGACGGTCGACCAAACAAGGCTCCTCGGTTGCAGGAGAGTCAAGTAGCTCCAGTTTTAACCAAAGACAAAAATAGTGTACCAGACGTTTTGTTGCGTGTACAAACATCAGTATTAGAATTACCAGAGAGACCTTCGCCTGACGGCGGAGAGGACCAGATAGATTTAGATCCAATTTCACCCGAGGAAGAAGGAAACTGGTCGGACTGGGACGCACAAGATAGTGCTCAACCCGGAACAAAGTCGCCGGAATTGAGACTGCCCCAAGATGTGCAAGAATCGGTCGAAAGGGTAATACCAGATGCAGGACCATTGCAATCTGAGGGATTGTCAACCACTTTGAAAGATGAAACTTCAAAGTATTCCAAGAAACCAATTATTTCCGACATATTAGAATTGGACATAAAAAACTCAAAGCCTATGAAAATGTCAAAGGAAGAAATCGATTTCTTCACAGACATGGAACCGGTTATAAAAAAAACTCAAATTCTCCACATACGAGAAGCTACTACCACGAGAAGTATGTTCGATGTCAAAACAGCGAATGCTTCGGTTGACGAGGAAGCTGAAGACGATGGATGGGGTGATGATTTGAACGACTGGGGAGCCGATGAGGCATCCCGTGTAAGGGAATAGCGAGCCACCTAATCACATCTTTATTTTGTGTACACCGAGTTTATAGTGTTAGGTAAGGATGACGAATAAAAATAGTATTTAAGTGATGTATATAATTGTTAGACCACGTATGACGTGTATTATACCGCACATGTAAAATTCACGATACCAAACTTGAAGCAAGTAAAATTCCAATGTGGCATCGAATATTTATCTATTTATAAACGTATGAAATTATTATAATGTTATGATTGCGTGAAAACTTACGAGTTTGGCGTGCGAGTGAAAAGAGGCCCGGCGTCCTTCGAGGCAAGCCGGGAAAATTGTTCCTTTGGAACAGACACTGAACTGGTGCGTAGTTTTATTTTCAACAATAACTGCTCCTTCATTGTTTATGAATTGTTATCTAATAAAGAAAGTAACTTCCGAAGTGAATAATTAACTCGCTATTACTATTTTTCAACACTGCACTTCCAACGACTAAAAAACTCCGCAACTGATAAAAACAATTGCCAACTATTCAAGACTGTTCAAACTTCGACAGTCGAGAGAAACAAATGAGTTCGCAGACCACGTGATATATCGACATATCGAATGTCGTATCCGGAAACAACCGACAGCCCTCTAGAGTGCACTGTAGAAATTGGGAGAAATGATGGCGCAGGCGCCGAGTCAGGGTGCTTCTTTTCGACGTAGGCCGTGTATCGTCGCGGTCGTTAAGGACCCCCTTTACAGCGTCTTCGGGAGCATACAGCAAAATGGTAAGTAAATTAACTGTAAAATATTATTGAAATCGTCGAATACACGAAATTATGAACACCAGTGCGTTGTTTTGCACCCTTGAGGGTTGAAGATTGTTTAAGTATTCCCGGATCCAATTTTGGAAACAACGTGTGCTACTACCGCTCCTGGCAATGGCGATGGGATCCGTGGGCTCTCTTTAATTTATGTTATCACATACGGCGTTTGTCTTGTATAACTTTCCTCACAATAGTTTTGCTTTAACAAACTATATATTAACCCTGATTTATCTCGCCTTATTAAACGATTAGGTATGATTCTAGATTATTATATTTCGGAGTTATCATTTCTCTGTAAGCGTGTGGCCAGATGGCCTCTTGAGAACAGTCAAGCAATCGAATCAAAAACTTGGTATAATAAGATCTGCTTTGTTTTTAAGCTACTTGTCTTTCCGATTAAAAGCGCTCGCCAATTAGACTGCCTGCACGCGTGGATTTGATGATAACTTCTGTCTAATTTATTTCAAATAGATGATTAAAATATAACTTTATCTATTTTCAGGGGTTTGTCAAGGTGGTTAAAAATAAGCAGTACTTCAAGCGGTACCAGGTTAAATTCAAGAGGCGTCGGGAGGGTAAGACTGATTACTATGCCCGTAAACGACTCACTATTCAAGACAAGAACAAATACAACACCCCCAAGTATAGGTTGATCGTCCGACTTTCCAACAAAGATATCACCTGTCAGGTAAGAAATTTACAGCTTATATTACCTAATTTTTCACTTGCTAAACTAGTACTTATTCTTAAATGATGATCCACTCAGCTCGCTTTGATACAGAACTGAAGAAAAAACAATTGTTCCCTAATTATCAATATTCTGACAAATTGATAAACCAATTATTCTGTGTGCAATCCTATGAGAGAAACTAACTTCCAGTTCTTCTCAAAATTTCAGGTTGCATATTCACGCATTGAAGGAGATAAGATTGTCTGCGCGGCTTACAGCCACGAGCTACCCAAGTACGGAGTGAAAGTTGGTCTTACCAACTACGCTTCTGCCTACTGCACGGGTCTTCTTCTCGCCCGAAGGGTAAACAACCATTTTTTGATATGCTTGGATCTCTTTAATATTTGAAATCTTGACCCCAAAGCACCAAATGATGATCCACTCAGCTCGCTTTGATACATATATGAAGAAACATCAATTGTTCCCTAAAACTATGTAATCTGAATGGTGTTTTTAACTGAACTCGCATTGCATATTTTTGATCATTCGTTTCTCTACATTAACAAAAACCAACTGCACTTGTCTTTGCAGCTTCTGAAGAAATTGGGTCTTGACTCTTTGTACACTGGCACCACGGAAATTACAGGTGATGAATACAACGTCGAGGAGTTGGACGATGGACCAGGTGCATTCAGATGTTACTTGGACACCGGTCTCATGCGTACCACCACTGGAGCCAGAGTATTTGGCGCCATGAAGGGAGCTGTAGATGGAGGCCTAAACATCCCCCATAGGTAATTGAAATTTCACCTTGCGTTGTATTACTAAATAACATGAGTTTATGTGATGAATTTCTGACACATGCGCGTCATCTGAACCACCACAAAATGTAAGCCTTTTGACGTGTTTTACGTTAATTGGAAGAAACTTTGTACAGGTATCATAAGATTATAAAGTGTCTCTGACTTTTCTAAAAATCAAATTAGAAAAGTTTGCATATTTGTAACGTCGTTTGAGACTCTAATGCCATATTGACAGCACGAAACGGTTTCCTGGATACGACAACGAATCCAAATCTTTCAACGCGGATGTCCACCGGCAACATATCTTTGCCCAGCACGTAGCCAACTATATGCGAACACTCGAGGGTGAGGATGAGGAAGCTTTCAATCGCCAATTCTCTCAGTACATCAAGAACGCAATTACCGCGGACAGTGTGAGTACATTATTATATTCTCATTTAAATCTGACGAAGCCAAGAAGAAATACGTCCAACTTAAATTACTACCCAATGTCTAAATTTTTGTAGTGTCGCAGTTGGACTACAGTAATGCGCTGGTTGATTTTTTAAATGCGTTCTCTTTGAACCATTTACACAGTAACCTTTGTGACATATTTATAAAGCGCCATCTAAACCTAATACTTCGATCGATTGCTTATGTATATGTTTCGTGATTTTAATGTCTTTTTAACAGATTGAAGGTATTTATAAGAAAGCTCACGAAGCAATCAGAGCTAACCCCGCCCACACGGTAGCAAAGAAAGATAAGGAACCGGTTAAGAAGAGATGGAACCGCGCTGGACTTACGCTTTCAGAGCGGAAGAACCGCGTGGCCCAGAAGAAGGCATCGTTCCTTAAAAAATTGGAAGAAGCTGAAGCCTAAGAACGTTTTTTTACTTAGGTCTACATCGCTACTGTTGCAAATGTCTTCGATCATAATTGGAAAGATGTATGAATTCACTTTCAGAATGTAATATAATTGTGTCATTGGCGATGGGCCGACTAAGTAATAAACGGATTGGTTTCAACCACAATACCTTTTAATTGTATGTTAAATTAATATTTTTTATTGTAACGTTATTCATAACTATGCATAAATTTTTGCTGGTATTAGTCTGGTTATTATTATTATTGGTCAACAAATTGTTGTGAAAACTACCATCCCCCTCATTGTCATTGTTCAGAACTCACTTGCAAACGTCTCGGATTTAAGAAGCTCTGTTTTCCAGCTTGCAGATTTTTTTATCAGAAATTTGAGCTCGGGTGGGCTTGAATATTTGTAGGTTGATGGAGAGTGGTTTCATGATAGAAATAGTTATTTAATGCAATGTCGACTTATAACAGGAAAAAACTCACCCATACCAGGAAGGTTATTAGCTCGTTGGGATCCTCGGTGCCTCGTCACAGCTCAGAAACAGCACTTGAATCTACAGCCAAACAAACCGTACGCACATACAGGTTAATAACTGCACTATGACTTTTAGAACCGTTGTTGAAATTTACAGAGACGACTATTTGAAAATGTTTCCATCCGTCATATGTCCTCCATCTTAACAATCCGTGAAGAGCATTCGTCTTATCCCAATATCCATCAGATTGAAACGGACCATTCAGAAAATTGGGACGACGTCAAACAAACCCCTACTGATTTCGGTACGTATTTCGCAAACAGTATTGAGTATTATTACTATATTTATGACTTATATTACTGATGAAGTTAATTTCTAGTGGGCATTTCAAAGCCATCTGTCACTATTGATAGACTTCTTAGAAAAAGAAAAATTGCTCACGAAGAAGCAGTGAAGAATATGAAAAATGAATTACGTGCCAGTCACACGGCGTGTCAACAAGAATTTAGAAATCGTAGCGTTGCCGTGAAAATTCAAATCAATGGTTTACGTAAACAAATTGAAGATGTGCAGGATAAACTTCACAAAACAGAGGTAATCAATTGACATCAATATTAGCATTACACGTTCAGTATGGTTCCCTGCAATATTTTAGCTCTTAGAATCGGGTACTAGAAGTTATGTTATGGAGTGGAAGAAAGCGAATGATTTAATAGATTATGAAAAACATTTGGTCGATCGTTTTTACAACTATCTGCTCCAAATCGAGAAGAAACGATTGGAATATGTCAAGCCAATATTACAGAAATACTACAAAATTTTTCACAAGATATCTCACTTGTTGCCATATGATATACAAGTTTATCTGGAAAATGAAATAATGGTACGCTTGATGTGTAAGATATTGGATTATCGTGTATGTATCATACCTTTTGGATCTTATCGTAACTTCCAGACTTATAACCAAATTATTTTGGAGAACTATAGAACCTATGCCGATTTGCGTCTGCACATGTTTTTACATGCTGATACTGCTAAAATCGAATTAAAATACTGGATGGAGGAATCAGAAATGCATGATCGCGAGAAGTTTGTCATGAACACAAAATTTCCGGGTAGCAACCCCCACTGATCTCTACATAAAGATCAGTGGTCATCCTGCGTTTTATTCATTTCTGAGTTTATCCCGCAAGGGAGTATGTGAAAAGGTCGTCGATGTGGATACGACCAAAGTTGTTTTGTAACTTTACAATTATTTTATTCATCTAAATACACGTACTTAATTTCGGTCGACGGTTCAAACTAAAGGAATCATAACAGCACGAGTATCAAATCATCGAAAGGTTTGATGGCGAAATAAATCGAAGATTGCACAGCAGACTTTAAAACCATATAAAATTATTGGATGTTATCACAATTAATTAGAAACTACATGTAAAAATGTACAGGTGCTTTTTATACTATAAATATACTAAACAGCAATTTTACGCTGTACATCCTCAATATAAGACAAGTGTAATTTTCTCCAGTGTGATGGACGCGCTCGATTGATTGGCGTTATAACTTGACGCTGGAATTTCATGATTTTCACAGTCAATGTCGAAAGGGTTGAAATTTATCATTTATAAAGTTATTAACGAAAAAGCGATAACCGATTACGAGAACCAGGTAAACGGCCTTGAGCGTCTAACAGACCGGCTTGAATATCAGCGAGCGATGGGACATTGGTAACTTCACCACGAGCCACAACGCTAGGTGGTGATCTCAGCAATCGACGTGCAACTCTGTTGATGTCGTCCTTGGTAATTTGCTCTATAAATGAAGAAGCATGTTATCCACTGAGCCTGATTTTCTTAGAAACATTTAATTGAAAAAAAAAAACTAACCAATTGCTTGAATGAAGTACTCTGGTCGTTTACGGGATCCTGTAGCTAAAACTTGACGACCAATATCCTCGAAGACGACGGGACGTTGCTCCAAATTCATCAAGAGCATGGACTGTAGTTGTTTCTTGGCTCTCTATAAACCCGCAACAAAAAATTTATTTATAGTTATATTACTTATCCACTCGTTAGAATTTTCTGATCACACAATCAAGAAATTATACCGCTAATTCAACTTCACTAATCGGGCCTGCCATTGCAACGAATTCATGAACTACGACTTCGACCATTTCCCTGACATGAGTTGGAGTTGACGATGCATGAATGCAGAAAAGTCCTGTATCTGAATAGGCGTGGTTGTATGCCGTTGCGCTGTAGAGCCAATGATATCTGTGAATAATACCAAATGAAAATTAATAAACGCAAAAACTTGAGTTGCATTGAAATTTTTCAGTATTGAGGAATGACCTGTTGAGGACGTTAGTATACAATCTGGTATACATTCCTTTCCCTGGACCACCAGCACTGAAGCTCCCACCTCCGCCCATCATCATATTCAACACACACATCGCTATGAAGTCAGGATCTTGATGAGAACAGCCTTCTAAAGCCACAACTACATGAGATAATTCTGGTAAGCCACTAGGCCCGGCGTAGACTGGGATATTGCATTCTTCCTAAGAAAATAGAATAGAACGTTATGAGTTATATTCGTTATTCATATTTGATCTGATGGTAGATTCGAAGTTTACCAAAATATATCCCCCTGTGTACTGAGCAATAGATTTGTCAACGAAGTTAGATGATCTGTTGGGTATAACCAGATCTGAACGTTCTTCCCAAATAGGTTTTTGTTCCATAAAGTACCTGGATTGCAATACATAGTTTTAGAGAATCTTCTGAATACACCTTGATTGATTGAAATATCAAGTCTAAAAATATTTACTCTTGAACAGCATCGACTAGTGCTTGATGTTCTATTCCGACACCAGCCACCACCATTCTGCTTGGTGTAAAATGGTGTTTGAGATATGTGAACAAAATATTACGATCGATTTTATCCAGATTTCCTTCAGGACATATTTTTGGTAGCCCGAGAGTATTATCTCTGTAGGCTGCCTGAAAAGAAGAGTAAATACATAATAATCATCGGAACCTTTAATGTAAAGGCCAAGAAGTTACAACAAGAATACTCACAGCATGAATCAAGTCCATGAGAAGTGGTTCCTGCTCTGGTCTTGTTGCAAGAGATTCTAATTCAAACTGAACCGTTTGTCTGGCTATGTTTAACTGCAATAACATATTAACATTGTATAGAAAAAACAAACGGAATAGATATTTTCCATGCTATTTCAAAATATTCAGTACCTCTTCGTCTGTAATTTGGGGTCTGAGAACAATGTCCCCAAGGATCTGTGTCACTGTTCGAAGTCCGTGACGTTCGGCTGAAGCTGCATATACAAAGGTATCTCGCGATGCTTGACAGTCGCAAATACCGCCATGCTTTTCCAATGTTAGCATTATTTTATCTTTACTGTCGAATGCTTTGGTTGACTGAAAAAAAATATCATTATTGAATTAATATTAAACCGCACAAGGGTTGCATTTTATCATCAGCTCACATTAAAGGCTAGCTTCTCTAGGAAGTGTGATATCCCACTAGGGTAGGCAACTTCATATCTTGGACCGGAATCGATGAGGACTAAAAACAACTTGGATTACTCAATTTAGTTATTGCGTTTTCTTTCAGTAAGTTAACTTGCTTACCCCCAACAGTGCAAAATTGACCAAAACGGTTTTCTGATGCAACTCTTAAACCGTTTGGTAATACCGTAATCTGTGTAGTTTGGTGTTCCTCTTTAGCAGTAGAATAAACTGGTGTAGGAAGACCAGGAACTGGATCGGTTAAAGGTGGAAATGGAGTTACAATAGCCTTTGATGGAATATTGACCGTTGATTTCATATCCGAAAGCGACCTGCATCTTTGCCAGAGATTTATATGTTTCATGTTGACGGAGCTGTGAACAAATTACCAAAATTGATCAGCATGCTCAGCGATGATGAAAGGAAATTCATGTGTGGTTTCAGTAGGATTTCTTTCGAAAATTCGATACAAAATATTTCAACTTATTTATTGTATCATTATTTTTTAACCCAAGGTTAGGATCAGAATAATCATGCTTACATCTGTTAATATCTGATCGCTTGATATTCAATTTACCTATTTTTAAAGACGCTGGTGATTTGCGTCGGTGAAATCCTTGTCATCATTTTGTACTGCTGTGTTGTCTACATTCATTAATATTTATTCATCTCAATCTAAACCTTTTTTAAGAATAAGAAACGACCCATAGGAAGATTTGTACAAACTAACGTGTCTGAACAGACACTAACAATTAGCAACAATTACATATATAGTTTTGTATTGAGTTAGAGGGGGCGTTAGTGAACGGTGTGAATTCTGGTAAATCGTCAAGGGATGTAAACTAGGGTGACATCTTTGAGGGGATGAACAAATTCCCCCGGCAATTAAATAATTAGAGCCAAAATGGAGACATGTCTAAATCGGTGCCAATGTCAATTACGTTTATTCTGTGAATCGGTGATTTCGTCGATCCTGCAAACATAACACGTTACAAGTAGAACAGTCTGGTGTAATGTGAAAGGTTTTTCGTGTTGATCAAATAACAGTGCTTGCATATGTGACGTACCTTATTATGACTTTATGAAAACAGACCTGTGTTCGTATTTCGACGATTACATGACTTAACCCTTACATATACTTGATTGATGAATTGAACGAAAAACAACTCAATAGCAGTCAATCAAATAGTTAAGGATTTGATATAGCAAAAATGGCCCCAGTACCTCTGGAGGGTCATCAGACCCCAGTTGCAAATAATATACCGCAGGAAGGGAACCGCGGTGGTTCAATTTCTCTCGGAATGTTGATAGATTTCATCATTCAGAGAACTTATCATGAACTTACAGTCCTCGCTGAATTGTAAGTATAGGAAATTCATGTATCGAATAGTCTACTATTGATGGTTTTGATGAGTTAAGGTCATGAATAAATTGAACTCAATACAATTCTAACTCTTATTGGCATGTTATAAAATTTCAGATTACCACGGAAGACAGACATGGAAAGAAAAATTGAAATTTATAATTTTTCTGCCAGAACCCGTCAATTATTTGTGCGCTTATTGGCGCTAGTAAAATGGGCAAACAGTGCATCGAAAGTAGATAAGTCAGCGGTGAGTAAGAATATCTATTTCAATGCCAGCCAGTCAGAACAGAAATCCATAAACATTTGTGCATTATGTTGTTGTTTATATTTAGCACATAATGGCGTTTCTGGATAAACAATCGCTCCTCTTTGTTGACACTGCTGACATGCTAGCCAGAATGGCTCGTGAAACTCTAGTTCATGCTAGGCTACCGAATTTCCATATTCCTGCGGCAGTTGAGGTTCTCACCACTGGAACTTACAGCCGTTTGCCTGCTTGTATCAGAGTATGTAATAAAAAATTACGCCTAAAGATCAATGTGCAACCATATCATAGAGATATTTGAGAAATGTAATCTTATCTGTGACTACAGGAGAGAATAGTACCTCCCGATCCAATTACACCATCAGAGAAAAGAACTACTCTGCAACGTCTGAACCAAGTGATTCAGCATCGATTAGTAACTGGAAATTTGTTACCACAAATGCGTAATCTGAAGGTAAAATTATACCAGAATTGATCAGTTGTTTTTCCTCAATTCAAAGTTTTTCATGAGCATTTATTATTAACCCAGATTGAAGCAGGGCGAGTAACGTTTATGGTGGAACAAGAATTTTCTGTTTCACTTACCGTAATGGGAGATGGACCAACAGTACCATGGCGGTTGTTGGAATTAGAAATATTAGTTTCCGACCGAGAAACTGGTGATGGCAAAGCCCTGGTGCATCCGCTGCAAACTCGATATGTACATCAGGTATGCAATCAAATGGTTGAAAGTGTATCTGTGATTTCTTGATACTGTGTTGAATTACAAATGCAGATTTCAACTGAGAATTATTTTGTTGTAGGTTGTACAATCAAGATTAGCAGAAGCTTCACAACCTTTATCAGAAGTGTATCACATTTTACATCACTTCTGTCAGTCCTTGCAATTGGAAGTACTGTACTCGCAAACCTTGAGATTAATACGTGATAGATTGGATGATCATATCCACGTTGACGAGTACACACCTGGAAAATGCTTATCCATATCTTATTGGAGGTCTTATTTATTTTCAATACATCATGTATTCCCACTTTCATTAATTTTGTATCGTGTACTCATCTTGGATTTATTATAATTTTTAATTCAGAGAATTGACCAGCAAAGATCCAAGATCAGAATTAGGCTACAGACTCACTGTGCAAGTCGATCAACACGACCCTGCCAGGCCGCTGGCTGTCGTGCATATTCCTTCTTTAGGAAGTAAAGTGAGTTTCAAACCTTCTCAAGATTCAGTGTCAAAGAATAATCAAAATATCACCAAATGCAACGTCCCCTCTATACAGGAAAGTGAAATAGCCGATCGAGCTATAAGATCCGACTTGTTATCAATGGAATGTCTACTCGTGCATACAATTTACGTTCGGACACGAAGTAGGCTCTTAGAATTGAAACAAGAATTGCATTCTATGCTAAAAGATGTTGAATGTAAGGATACTTGGATTCAACTGCTTTGATAATATCATTAAATATTTATGTTCTAATTAAAAATGTCTGTTAAGGTACCCTTGCTGGTTCACCAGCCATCTTGTCTGTGCCCATTTTGCAGCCCTGTTTACGTGCCGAGCTATTACTCGTAACAGTCGACACTCATACAGGAATGCTTCAGTGCCACGTACCGCAATACGAAGCTCCTCTGGTACCAGAACTTACCGCCACTCTGAACGGGGATCATTCTAGGCTTCCTACACTCATATCAGAGCTTAGGTAATAAACGGGAATCACAGAGCATTTTTTATCAAAGAACCATCGCTCATGCTGCATTTTGTTTCAGGTATTGGATCACACAAAGACGCTGTGAAAAAACACTTCAACATTTACCTGCAACACCTCACGAACGTTTGCCATTACTGCATCACCCGGATCATCCTATGTCCAAAATTAGCAGACATAGAATGTTTATTCAACTACATCGGCATCCAAATGTTATACTGGTAAGAGGATATCTCTGAACTGACTGAGTTCATGTGTTGACAAATATTTTTTTATCATCTGTTACCAGATCGTGGCTTTCAAGGAAAAGGAATCAACCCAGTGCGAAATAGATTGCTCGTTTTATCTGGCAGTGGTAAAACACAGTTCTATAGAAGACGATCCGCACGACGATAGTATTGAGACTGAGATACCAAAAATGTATCTCAAACTTCTGACTCTTATAGAATTTGACACATTTGTCATTACTCATGGCCCATTTACGAGCGTAGACAGCGGTAAGAAATGAAAAGAGACAAAAATACTAACACTGTTAGTGTGGTATTGGTGAATTAATGATCCCTACTCTACTAACAACTAATTGCATTCTAAATACATCAATGTAAATAATCATAGACGCGCAAAGAGTACACAAATTCACGCTACTAAAACTTAACATCTGGCACCACGTATATCGTGGTACTGGCATAGTTTTGTTCCATATATTTACGGGGGATTAACAGGTGGATTTTTTAGGGAATAATGATCAAGATGGGGGGTGCATTACAGAAGTGGTCGAGAAAGGGGGTGGCAAACGTAGAAGTGGCGGACCCGGAGGGCGCACAGACGCCAGCGGAACGGGCCAAACTAGAAGACCTAAACATCCCGCATACTTTATTCCTGAGTTAGCACATGTTGTGGCTCTTTGCGACGAAAGGATTCCCTTCGTTACTCTCGCTCAAGAGGTCAGTTTCATCTTCAAATGAGTTTTTAATTTCGGTCAAGTAGTGGACACTTGATTGAAATTTTTTATTTTTTTTTTCCCCCCCGTCACAGCTGACCAAACGCGATATAGCGCATCAAGGTCTCCAAGTTGAAGCAAACGCAACAGCATTGGTTTTGAAACTTGTGCAATTGCCAGCTCCATTACCTAGTATAGCATCAAGCGTAGCGTGGCAAGCGCTGCTCAAGAGATTGCTAAGCGTTTCCATTAGGGTGCAGGGTAAAGGAATGGCCAAGACTTGGATGGCAGAATTTGTTTTTTATAGCAGCCCTTTGAGTAGCAGTCATCCGAAAGAGCAAGGTAATGAATTCTTACAGCAAAACGTCATTGTCGCTTTTATTTATTTTTTTTAATTTTCTATCTTGACTTTATTCCAGGATTACGCCGACCTGTATATTTCCAATATGAAATGGGAACTGCGGACGCAGTGTCTCGCACTGTAGACTCATTGCTCAATGATTGGGCGCAGATTGTTCATCTTTATTCTATCGTTCATGACCTGGCTGAATACTTCAAAATGGGTATACATAAATTTACTTTCTTTGTCTTCTTGACTCCCCCCCAAAAATTCAGTCTCTTACTCATGTTACCATTTGCAGAAAAATATAACGTGCGAAACATGGTCAGTATCAAATCATACAGCTACAGTAAATTGGTCCTAGCTTACGGACCTAACAGAGGAGCTACGGTCACTGTCCAATGGAGCACAAACGAAAAAGCTTTTAAACTTGTCTTTGGAAAGAGTGAGTTCAGCGGTTCACGTAGTTTATGTTTTTCTGTACAAGTGTGGGAAATAATTTTCTATTGATTCACGGCAGGTCCAACAAACAATACAACAAATGCACACTCACTTATGAAAGAACAGCTCGAAGCGCATTTGAATCGGCATAGAAACTTGGCGCAAATTGTGCATATATTGCATGAAACTCTTCAACCATTGTCATCCATAAGCAAGTTACCAACTATTCCACAATTAGGTGTACACAATTCTGTGAGTACCGTTTTTTGTTTAAGATTCAAGTCGTCCGAATTCCTAGCTACAAAAATGTGTTCTATTGTTTTTCCAGAGACCTCAAGTTCCAGTACAGACATTTACTATAATACCCCAATGCGTGACGTTGGTCAGATTAGCTTACCAAGGAATGTATTGTTTGGAATTACGCATGAGGGGAAGTGGGTTAGTCAGTTTGAGAGATGGAGCTTATAGCCGTTTTGATCGAAGTAACGTTGTCGATGAATTCACACCTACGCAAGGTTTAAAGGTATGGAACAATCCTTTTGCATTGTATTACAATCGATGGTAATTCACGCAACATTTCAATGACGTTTCTAAATACTTTTTATTAGGCTTTCCTATCCAAATATGTTGACGAGAGTGCAGTTTTCCGACGAAGATCTCAATCCGAGGACGACAATCCACCTTCGCCAGTCACTATGGATAGCGAAGGTGGCAGCGGAGTTGGATTTTTAAGTCACCATCGCGGTGGACCACAGTCTCCGGCGCAACAAAGGGATGGATTAAGATTTCATCCCCCTTTGACACCACCTTCTGGAAGTAATCCTCATACTCCCGCTAGTCCTCATACCGCAAATATATCACAGGTAATTTTTGCGTGGAAAGTAAAAACGATTTTTTCAATGCTAAACGATTCAAAATGATTTAACCGTGAAAGTTATTTTACCCAGGCTAGTCAGCATCAAAGTTTCGGAAGCAGTCCTGCTACCTCTTTCAACTTGGCTTCGCCACCATCTTTACCACCTAATACTCCCAATATGCTGCCGCATCCATCCCCGGGTGGATTAGTTGCGAACAGTCCTCTCAACGCTATGCACGTTCCCAGTCCAGCTGGTCTAATGCCAACTTCCTCACCAGGACCGTGCAGTAATGTTCAAGTGGGACATTCTCCGGCAAGTTCATTCATGCAAACAGGTATGTAATTGGACTCTCAAAACTTTTTCTATTTTGGTAGCGGCGATAAAGATGGTCCTTTGAAACTTAAAATTTGCCTCAGGACACATCGACGGCAGCCCGTTTCCATCATCTCAAAGCATGGCTTCTCCGGCTGCATCGAATTGGCCGGGATCTCCAAGTGTGCCACGTCCTTCCCCGGCAAGACCGGGACAAAGTCCGGGACACGCTGCACTTCACAGTCCCCAAGCTTCTGACCACAAATCTGGAAGTCATATATCTAGGGTACTACCTCAAAGATCCTGGGCTGGGGCTGTTCCGACCCTTTTGACGCACGAGGCTCTTGAACTGTTGTGTTGTCCGTCCCCGCATCCGTCAGGATTACCTGGACCCGATCTATCGCCTCTGGAAAGGTTTCTGGGTTGTGTTTATATGCGTAGACAATTGCAACGGTTTATTCAGACAGATGATTGCTTGACTGCTGTGAACAGCACCGAACCGGGAGTGGTACATTTCAAGGTCGAAACTCTCCAATGTCGAGTGGGGTTGAACCCCCAACATATACAATCATTGCATATTAAGATGCAGCCTTTACCGGAGCATAAAGATCAGTGGACGCTCGAAGAACTACAAATCATAGAAAAATTCTTTGATACAAGAGCCGCTGCTCCGCCTTATAAACCCAACACGCTATCCGGGTTTGGAAAAATGCTGAACGTTCCGTTTAATGTTCTCAAAGACTTTGTTCAAATAATGAAACTGGAGCTTGTGCCAGGTTTAGTTCAACAACAACAACTTAAATGGTCTGTTCAGTGGTGCTTGAGAATACCACCATCGGCAACACCGATAGTACCCACCGGAATGGCAGCCGTTCTCGTGTGCAGGAATAAAATCTTATTCTTTGTAAGTAGTGAATTGAAAAGTTGCTATTACACAAATCTAAGCGATTTTACTGATCTTAATGTTTTTGAAAATCAGCTGCAGATCACCAGGATAGGAGTTCAATACCAGGGGGAAACACCTTCCCTTGTTCTTCCATTAGTGTACGATGTTAGTAGCAATTTGACTCAATTAGCTGAGAAAAGAGATCCAAGCCCAGCATCTGCAACTGCTGCAGCATCTCTCCAACTCAAAAGGTTTGCCGAGTTTGGTGCGAATCCTTCGGAGTGCTCGCTGTTTCCAGCCGTTAGAGATCTTCTCGCTAATCTCACCCTACCATCTGAACCACCCGTCATGCCTCAGGTATTCTAGCGTCCGTAGTGTTTAATTTATTTGAATATTTGATGATGGGACCAACTGCACACCGTCATCTTTATTTCAGGTCGTAGCATCTCCAGCTGGAGGTCAAGTAACACCGACTCAACAAATACAGAGTCCTGCAATGCAGATGCACTCACCTATGGCAGGAGGTCAAGGTCCTCCTCAAGGACCATATGGAATTCAAGGTATGCCACCCATGGGAATGATGGGTGGACCGCCGCAATAGGATTTGCTTTACTCTCCCACCTCGCATTGCTTATCAAACAATCATTCTGCCTGGCTGAATTGATTCCAATCATAGAGATGAGTTGACAGTGATTATTAAGTGTTATTATCGATCCTAAACGAAGACTTGTTCGGCAGGATTATTTTGGGGGAGGGGGGGAGAACAGTGTTAAACGTAGTGACAAGTGACCTCAGATATGACTGGGAAAGATTCACGGAGCAGCTAGTGGACCAAATTCTAAGGTAATGAAAAGTTCACAGTTTATTTTTGTCAATAATACGTATTTTGGAAAATGGGCGGACTCCTTGTGATTCGGTCGACAGTAATAGTGGTCAGTTTGAAAAGTGAACAATTTTTATTGCGACATTGTTGTATAAAATAGTAAAAAGTTTAATGATTTTGTGTTTCTCAATATCCATCGTACATTTTAGATGATAGAATTAAAAAAAGATCAATGATATTTTTAGTTCATCGTAATATGTGAGTTCACAAGTACATGCTGGTGCATAAACTTTATTCACAAAATGTTGGAAAAATTGTTTGTAGATTTTCACTGTTTCTTTTTTCTTCTCAACAACACCGTTACACCTATCAAAATGTGTTGTATATAATATCAATGATATATTAATACAGGTGTATAGTTATTGCCACACTGTACACCGGTGTGTAAGGCTTAAGAATAATATAAAATTTTTATTTTACTTCTGTGTGTACAGTTTTTACAAAACATTTAATAATCTTAACAAATTAATGATATCTTTGATATCATTTACTGTGTATAATTATAATTATAATTTATAATATTAATAAGATAATAATATTTGATAGCCATGCTTTATAATATAATCATCAGAGTATATTGATTATCTAACGTCAATTA
Source organism: Athalia cordata (assembly GCA_963932425.1). NCBI lineage: Eukaryota > Metazoa > Arthropoda > Insecta > Hymenoptera > Athaliidae > Athalia > Athalia cordata. The sequence continues at coordinate 10,076,113 of OZ010627.1, forward strand.
TATACATTTTTAGGTCAGGTATCAGTCTCTGTATAAAAATGTAAACATATTTCATGACGTGGCTTTAGACTTTGCAGTTTTAATGCAGACTTCAAAGCCTCGGCTTGTGACCGAAATTCTAATGGTTATTCAACATGGATGTGTGACGTATGTATATTCGAGGTAGTCAGCACCAGGGCAATTTCACACAATCGTTAATAGCCACTATAGAAAATGTGCTATTATTTATTTTTTTTTTTTCGTATCAAAAAATGCACAGACATATATTACGTATATGGACGGCCTACAGTTTGAGTAAAGAATATTTAAATTCAATGCAACTCGAACATGTTAATTTTTAAAATCGATTTAAATACATCAAGAAGCTCTGGCACTAAGCTCCCCGTTTATACGAGATTAATTTACAACAATCCACACGTTGTCTAAACAACATTTTAACTTAAAATAAATTAAAACAATATCAACGGATCCATTAGTATAGATACGATTCGTCTTGTTCTTGAATTTTCTCATTTATTCGTCAACTTGTTGCATCAGACTTCGATTTTCTGGGCGTGCAAATTAAATTCATAAAAATAAATTTATTAATCAATATTCACAGTGATATTAAGAACTCTTATGACATTTGAAAAAATCTTGTGCGTGATTTTTTTTGCATATATTCGTTTGAATTTTCTGTGCTATTCCCAAATAAAGTCCTAATATCGTTAATTCATCAGTAAAATCAATTGCAAAAGTCAACGATTATCGTTGATCTCAAGCTATCCGATCGTAAATTAAAAAAAAAAAAAAAAAAAAACATAATAATAATGATAATAATGATAAGGATCCTAAAAGTACGAGACGAATACGGTCGTAACGAATAGAAATAAATACAAGTAATATTTATAACGCATCAAATACATAATTGTATGTAAAAACATCAACAGTTTTATGAAACTAAACCTACAGGTTTTGCAATGGGAGAGTGATAAGCTTGTTCACAGATCTACAGGTGCTTATAAAATAATAATCGTTGTATGGTTCCTTATACTTTTTTTATGTTCATCTGTTTATAATCAAAAAAAAAAAAAGCAAAAAAAAAATCGTGGGTGTATTGTCAGTATAATTATTGACAAGTATACTCATAATACAACAATGAAAAGACATTCAACAAAAATGATGCATTCTACGTTTGTAGCAAGCCTGAAGGTTGGCGCAAAGGATCAGTCGGTGTGCACATTAGAGATGATGATAATTGCCGCTGCTAACCGGGCCTAGGCTAGTTAAAGGCTAGGGGTAGTTTGCGTCAAGCAAGCAAGGAAGGCATCCGAGCTCTACGGGCTCTCAGTATCAGTGAATGCTAGAAGGCACTATTCAAATATCAGAGTTGGTCCATGTGCACTTTTCTCCTCAACAGCAGCACCAACAAGTTAACACTGCAACGAAAATTTTGGCTAATAGACTGCTGAATAAATGCAAAAAGTACAGATTTATTATGTGTTACATTTATTTTTTAGAACTGGCGATGAACGGAAGGACCGAATTGATCGAACCGCGTAAGAATTGTTGAAGTTTAAACTAGCTGGCCCGAAAATTCCTCATAGGTATATGTGTTGGACTAAAAATCTACATACGTAGAGACAATTTACTTTATTTTAGGTAACAAGATAACTGATTTTGCCTCCATTATCCTACTCTGGTTTGTGACGTAACTTGGTACTATTTCACTTACCGTTCGTGTTTTGAACTCGTAAAAAATAGAGATCATTCAGTCTTACAGATTGGCACGATGATTTTCAATGATATTATGTATTTTGTACCGTTACATAATAATTGTTGTGCTAAATCACCGGTATACCTTTTCAGTTGGACATGAATTTTATACAAGATACAAACGGCGGGTTCAAAAATCGGATCATATTAAATCTTGGATGTTAAAGAGATTAGCCGATATTATCATGCAAGCGAATTACAGAGGCGCAGTGCTATATAGTAGGTATAGCTGAATGATGTATATAAAAAGTAGGTGAAAATGTACATTAAATGCTCTAGGTAACAATAGAACCGTGTTAACAGGCTGCCGACGAAGAGAGGTCAACTGCCAATTGACACCTTCGCATCATTCTTACTTGGAACCAAACTATTCCCATTATCCCACTTCACGATCACTCCACCACACCGTAATCACCTCATCACCAGGCCTGTCTTGGCGAAACATCTACGCAAGCTAAAAACATTCCTAATAATTGTATCAAGAATATCAACCCAAAACCATTATACTACGAGCTTACTTTGCATTTACTGATTAAAAGTAAGAGCGTCGACTCGGATTTGCCGGATTAAAAAAAAAAAAAAAAATCAAAAAACGTTTGTCAAATTCATACGTATAGTTATGGTATTAGAAATACGTTAGCGCAAATTCAAGTTTCTAATATACATATGAAAGCATCATTCAAGCAATATTTTTATTAAGCATTTGAAAGAAAAAGAAATAGAGGTGTTTTTTTTCTCTCTTCCAACGAGAATATTGACGTAACTATCTCTTTTCCCTTTTCTTAACTGTATTCTTTTTTTTCTCTTCTGAGTTACAGATGAAACCATCAGTAGTTTCATGGGCGGTATGTCAATGCTATTGTTATTCATATCCTAGTAACTAACTTTAATCCCAAGCCTACCATGTTGTGGACGCCAGTAACAGCAGGCAAGATACAAAGCGAGGATGATGACCAACAGTTCGACGAATGCTAGTGAAACTGCGACGCCAATTGCTATCGCTGCATTTTCCTCGATAACGTGAACCATCGCTCCATAGCAGCCCTTTGGAAAAAAATGAAAGATAGAATTTGTAATCATCTTTGCTTTGATTTGATATTAATTTTTCATCGGATTTCATATTATTTCAGAACCTACCGTTTTGAAGTATGAATTCTGATCGGTCGGGCTAACTGGACAATCCAGATCTGTGATATGTCCATCCTCTCTCATGCAACAAGCTTCGGGTACCAATTTTCCAGCCGATGTCCAATTTGCGCTTTGACGAAAGTCGAGGTAACTTTCAACTCCGCAGCAATGGAGCTGTAATTTATCGTTAGGAAAACAAGGGAAAAAATGACAACTTTTCTACGTCTACATCCATGAAATTCGAGAAATGTAAGTATAAAACTTGTAGGAGAAAAGAAAATAATCTGTCGCTTTTACCTGAGTCATAATTCCGTCCCACACGACCGTGACCGTTTCAGCCTTCTCTGAGGACGCGTAAAACTTGATTGTAGACTTTAAGAAATTCCGAGTTTCAGTCTCGGCCTGCAAAAAAGATGTTTGAATAATTTCATACATTTGTGTTGAATATTTTTATATCTTAGACGTCAATTTTCACTCACGTCTCCTCTGAATCCGAACGCCAATCCAACCGCTATACATTGAAGTACCAAAATCAGGACCAAGAGAACTCCGTACTGAAGATAAAATCAAAATAGGTAAGTAGATGCAAGCCTGATAAATTCATGATCGCGTACAAAATCCATGTAAAAAATAAATAGATAAATGAATAGAAACTTACGAAGCACAACAGGCATCGAGATTCGAACATAGCTCCGCAATATCCGAGAAAGCTGACAACAAATGTGAGCGCCCCAGCCGCTATCAGAATATAGGCAATTAATCTGATGACCTCGGCGTCAGTTTTGTTCTGAAATAAAGCGAATAGTTAATTTATAATTGTTGCAGGTACGTACTCCTGTTTTACTGATAGAACGAAATACGGTTAGTGACGAGTATCAAGCATAGCAACGATTCAAAAGTCTGAAAACTGGAACTCTAACGTTGAATGAGTCGAAGGTTTGTTGAGCTAAAAGAGAACAGAAATCATGTCAATTTTATGTTTATTAAATGTCGTCAAGTCGAATGGTTACTCAGAACTTGAACACCATCTCGTTGAAATAATCTTTCGCGCAACTTGTTTGGATTTTTTTCATTATTTTTTCATTTATTTGTGTCTCCGACAGCGAGGGACGAAATGTTGCTCTGCAACGGCAGCAGCGACAGCAGCAGAGAAATATAAAGAAGGAGAGCAACGGATGAATTGGTCACTCATCCATCGTGACAATCTCCCCAGGAAATTATCAAGAGGAGTCATCATCATCTGTACGATTCTCGGGGTCGAGAGCCTGCGCGGCGCCTAATCAAGTATATATTTTATTAGATATTATTATTTTTACTTCCGAATCAGAAAGATTTCCTTTGTTTATTTATCGTTTCTATTTAAAAAATACCGTAAGTATAAGCCCATTTACTTGCTATTCTTCTAGTGCTACGAAACGCGGTTCTGATACTTTCACGAATTTTTTTGTCGCCGCGCGTCCGACAGTCGTAGAAATTTCTTCCTATATACCTTTTCATTGCTATTATTCTAAGAAATATAACATTCAGATCAGCATATCTGAAATTTATTTATGAATAAATAAAAAAAAGAAAATACTTACATACCTAGACTCTCTCATTAAAACGATTATTTCTATTCATTCATCCGTCCGATATGTAAAAATCTGCAAGAAACCGTATCGTTGCAGTACAGGAATAGCAGCAAAGTGCTCGCGTGCATTTTTTTTATCATATAATTAAAAGAAACACATAAATGTAAGTGAAGGAAAATATGACACAGTAATTCCGCAGTAACGCAATGATGATGTGATTGTAAACGGTATGCGAATCCAATGACGATACTCTTTAGGGTCTTCTTTTTCTCGTTTGTTTCTTACTGATATATAAATAGGCACCTGTTGAGCGCGTTTCTATAGCTAGACCTTTTCAGCGTCTTAACAAGAATATCAGCCGACACGTCATGCCGCCGTTTTTTACTTACTTACTTACTTAGTTTTGGTATAAAAATCAATTTGTTAGAACCTTTTAACGCGCGAAGTCGCATGTTCAAAGGTAATCCAGATTATCTTATAAGATTATACGTTGTTCAGTATATGCATAGGATATCCGTATAAACGTTTCGCGCTATTTGGGCATTTACGTATAGGTTTTACACACGCGAATATTATATACGAGCTAAAATGAACGAACATTGCGGAAATATCTGTATAAGGGTGCGGAACGACTTCACATATACCCGTATAAAGGTATTCCTACACAAGAATTATAAAAAAAAAATAATAATATTAAAATAGACATCAATTCGAAACACCTGATCCTGAGAGACGACCGTCAAAAAAAGGACCTTCCTCGTTAGGCTCTTCAATTTGACAAAAAAAAAAAGAAGCTTGGAACAAATATTTGAGATTTCTTTTAGCAACTCGCATAGTGTCCTCTTTGGGAAACTTTTTTTCTACAGCTATATTTATTTAGTATTTTATAATACTCGCAATTATAAGCTATGGTGTTACGTAGACTCCTTCTAGGGACTCTGGTGTTACGTAGATACGTAAATACTTGCGCAATTAAGACGCCTCTGTACATTAGTCGAGAAACTTTTACTACAGAATATCAATACGCGTCGTACGATTAGGTGATTTATTAAAAATACTAATATAGTATCGTAGAAAATAGGTATATGAGTGCTTATTTATATATTTAAATACCAGCCAACAGGCGTGTCAAAAAATATATATAGACGGTGTATATATGTGCCAAAATACACCACATAGATGATACTTATATAAAGATCCATACTGTAAATAGCTATTAGCGATAGGCTAATAATTAAATTGACGAAGTAACGCGAAACTATTATTATTGGATTTTAATTATTGAACGAACGGAAATGGGAGGTATAAGGTATATATAACTACACTATGTACACATTCGTATGTATGTATGGGTAATTTTATGTAGGCACGCCTGACAACAAAGCTCACGATTACAACCTGATATCGATGATCCTCGCGTGCGGTGATTTTTAAAATTCTCGTACAATATCCAACATCGCGGTGAATAGAAAAATCACACCAATACCTGCAATCTCAACTCATAATAACTGACCAGGAAATGAGAATCGTCCCACATTTTTTGCAATAACAAAATCAACTTTTACATCCGTATAAAAATAAAAGAGAAAGAAAAGAAAGAATTGAATTGTCACGACGACCGGACTGCGATCTAAAATTTGATATAAAATGGGGAAGGGGACAAAAACGGCATAAAACCATAACGAAAGTACAACATCCCTTCGATCCGGTCACGGCGACAAAAAGAAGGCAGTGAAAAAAGTGGGAAGAAAAAAGAATGCGCTTTCACGTGAAGATATTGGTATACGGCGGGTGGAATATACCATATATTTTACATGGGGGTTGCGCTATGGGTTTTCGTGAGAATTTACGCTGTGCAAGCTTTCTGTAGCGCGTTGTCAGCAGCAACAGGAAATTATTGATTGGTTGAGGACTGCTTGATAGAACGTGGGAACGTAAAGAAAAGCGTGATGTATAAAATAATTCTGAGCGAAACGATACCCTAGTATTAATAACAATTTGTATAATCGTATGGGGAATTGGTCTTGATTAATATTCGCGCGAATTTCTGCCCGATATTCAATACCAAAATTCGAAACAAATATTAACTAATCATAACGGTAGCGTTTCAAAAATTAATTACTCCGCATAATTGTCTGTACACAATTTCTAATGATAAAGTCATACTGGGTTCCGGTTAAAAATACATGTACCTGATTTTAATTATCGTTAATCTTATATAATTACGTAAGACAACAACATTTGTACAAAATAACAGTCGAGATATAATACGTACTATACATGGACTTCGCGTCACTTTCCCCTGGACTTGATATGTATTATAATCGAGAGTCGAAAGTAACGGTTATTTATTTATTTATCTTCTTTTTTTTTTTAATTCATTCTTTTTCTTGTATAATTTTTTTCTCTCTCTTTTTTTTATTTTACTCAACTTACTTTCTACACACGTTACGCTGTCTTGCCACGGGGTAAAACGATTCAAATAATTAAATAGATCGCTATGGTATATCTATATATTATTTAAATCATACGGTGTTACAAATTTTCTGCTTTCAAAAATTATTTTATAATTTTAGCTACACTATGCGTACTAAAAATTACAGTATATACATACAGATAATATATGAGTTGATTTTCAGTAAATATTAATTGGGATCTTTGTAATTTAAATCAATTAACTGACCAAGTTGCCTTGTTTTTCTTTTTGTTGGTTTTATTGCGGGCCTAATTTATGAATAATGCGGTTACAGTTTGGATTCTCCGATGACCCACAATGTCAGTTAATGTTTCGAAAGAACACGTAACTTATCTGTTTGATGTTCAGGAAAAAAAATTCAAAGAATCTAGTCCGTTTCGAAATGTCCGGATAAAACAAAAAATGTGTAGTTATCATAGAAAATGATTACGTTATTATCGCATTATATCATAGATGCAAAAATAGTAAATAGTTCCTGTGATTAATTCTTGTTATTGTTGTTTTACAGTAGCTCGGCTGGGCGGTGCATATTAAAGAGTTATACACATAATTAAAGAACCAGCCCATAACGACCGTAACGATATATTAATCGTAAGTAAAGTCGGTGGTCGAAGTACTATAAAATATTCTGCATTACAGAGCGGCAGAATAAGGGCTCGGAAAAGCAATTAATCAGTGACTGCTGACTGGCTCGCTGGTTGTCCCGACGTTGACGGGATAATTGGACGCCTTGCGTCTCGTCAAACGTGGTGGAGGAGACTTCTACGTGGGAGGATATTATCGTTAAACAGAATAAGCAACCGAGTACTCGTCTTTCTTCATCACGTTTAATATGCGCCTTATTTTTCGCAATAGAAATTTTCAGAGTCTCATCATCGCGTCGTCGTCGTCGTCATACCGGAATTGGAATATTTGCTGGTTATTCTGTCGGGCCCTTAGAAATTTTTAAACGTCTCTCAGCTTCGACGTGGGCGAGATTAGAACCGTTAGGGCATGGCCTACTCTTATCTTCGTTTTATGACATGAAAATGCGCTTCCAATAGATCTAAACAGATACGTTATACGTGTGTACAAATCAAACACCTATTTTGCGTTTAGAAAACACTGTGCATCGTGTACGTAAATGTACGTGTAAAATGCCTCGGTAGAAAACCGGAAGACGCTTTGAGTATGTGGAAATATATATTTATAGTGGTCGTGCAAGTTGCATAAAAAGCAACAGGTGTGGCCCAAGCTATACGGACGATCGGTAGTTCCGAACGTCGCTCTCAAAACCCAGATGCACGTGCTTCTTTCATTTCTATATAAAGTATTTCTATGTATAGGTACGAGCCAACCAGTATTCGATGATGAGTGAGGCCCTAAAAAGTCGCGTTTCTCTTCGCGGTCAAGGTCCGACACAACCTTTTTTTTCCCCTGATTAAGTTTTTTTGTTTTCCTTCCATTTTTGCTTCATCTTTTTCGCCGTCTCCTTAACTGTGAAATGTTCGCTGCGCTTCCTCGCGATATTGTAGGTGTATGAACCAAAAAAGGAACTGACAAAAAATTATTCCATGTACCCATTATGCAGAAAATTGAAAGATGAACTTGACCAAATTTGAATCTTGTTCTTCTTGCAGGATATTATGATGGAGCGATTACGAGCGTATACTATTTGAATGGAGTCTGCCAGTTCCATTCAAAGTTGTCGTTGAATTCTCAAGTCGAAGGGATAAAATCCCGGTTCCGTTGAAGACGATCGCTATTCGAGGCACGTTCTTGAGTTGTAAGTCGGGGTCACGACATCAACGAGGACCGGTGACATATATAGTATATGTAAGCAAACGTACACGTAACGTATAATAGCGTTGATTGCAGAGCCAATTTTCAACCCTTTTTTCTTTGTATAAAACGTTTTTCTAACCGTGTTATACTTACACGAAACTTACGCATACTATAGTGTGTTCTAATTAAAATATAAATTGCAACAGTTTATTATATTATTTTAGCAATTTAGTCTAGACTATATTTTTGTAAATTTGATACTATATAAATTAGATCCTTGAAGATCTAGGTCGTCTTCCGGTATAAACTACAATATACTGACTACATAAAAAAATGAATGTCGTCGACATTCGAATGTAAACGGGATACCAAACGGAATATACTTTATACAGCAACGGATTGTCGTAGTTTTTACTACTTTTTTATTCGTCTGTTTTTTTCTGCTCGTAGGATCTTTCATCTCGAAGAAAAGGCTGCAGGTTAAAAGACGCACCGACACGCGCCTTGGCTGATAGTATAAACCAATTATGATTATGACTACGATGACTTACTGCTATGAAAAAAAAACTGGTTGATCGATTATAACCGTACACGCTTTGAAAACATCGGACGAAATTATGTGGCAGAGAATTACCGAAATCTAAATACTGGTAACCTGCTGATTCAATGTTCGCGCGCATCTCATCACTGTCCTACATATTTGAATAATTTATTTTATTCCAGTAACTTCCGGTTGAGATCGAAGGCGTGGATGATGATAAACATTTATCACGGAGATCTTGCCTTGCAGGTATGTACCTTCTAATAACATATAATAATTGTTAAATACCGCGCGAGATTTTTAGATCAAGGACAACGGTTTCGGTTGATCGGCCAATAAGTATATACACACGTTACGTACCTACCTATTTGAGTATATAGGGATGTATGTACGTATTGTGCAAAATTATATTGTAATTATAATTAAGATGAAGATCTTCGCCGCACGTGAAAGTTGAAATCTTGACAGTAAACGTTAGTTTGCAACGTCTCTGTTATTAAGATGCAGTTAAAATGGGACGGTATGAAGTATTATTTTTTCCTTCGACAATGAAAACGACGTTTTCGCCTTTATAAAGATTGTACGTATTATATACCTGTGGAGAAATAGTTTTAGAGTCTCGCAGCAGTGAGATAAAACACAGGTGAACGTTGCGAGCTTTCTACGTTCTCTCCAAACCTCTGATATTATTATATGTTTGAGTATGGCGTGGGTTGATATTTATTTAATCCGCACCTCCGTAAATATGAAATGTATATTTTGAAAGAGATGTGAGTCGAAGTAAGAAAGTGAAAAAAATAAAAAATATAGAAACAATAAACTCACCAAAACGTCTGCCTGGTCAACCTTGGCGATCAGATTTGTGAAGGAATTTCTGTCAGCTACCAACCATATTCCAACTGCCAAAGCCGCTCCACCGGCGACCTAAAGATAAAATTGTTAAAAATTATAGATTGGTATAAAAATGTTGACAATGTTGTTATGAAAAAGTAAAAAGAAAGAAAATAAGATACGAGGGAGTAGATTAACCAGACTACGCAATTTGTCTACTTAAAAATTAATTAACCAAATCAACCGCGGAGTTGGCATCATGAGAGAGAACAAAATCATCCATATTCATGTAATTATGTGGTAAAAAAAAGAAGAACATATAATACTTACGAAAAATATGAAATTGAATAAGCACAAAAAGTACTTTGCGCATCGTGAGCCACACCCCATTTTGAAATTTAGTAATCCCGGTTATTCCTGAAGCCAAGAAAGAGAAACCGGAGGGAGGATGTTTGTCACACCTGAAAAAAATAAAATAAACTAAGACAAAAGACAAATGATGAAATTAATTAACATAAGGTCTAAATTAGTTATCCACTTATATCAAATTATCATTCTTTTTTCTCTTCCTCTTATAACTACTAAACGTTCCACTTATCCTCTTTATTATGCGAACTACTCTAACCCAAATTTATCCAAGTATAATAGCTGCTGTGAGGAGGAGGAGGATCGTATGGATAATAATAATATTGAGTTGTTTACAAAATTACGTCGCAACGACGACGAGCTAAGCTTATACTATATGCATTATTAATATTCTTAATATTATTGTTATTATTATTGTTATAGGTTTAATTATGACGTTAGGGTCGAGCCAAAATAATTTTTGTCCTTGCTCGATAAACCGCGCCTAATTATTTTTCGCTGCTTTTATATAGCTGGAACAATGAACACACCTCTTTAGTATGCAGGAATAACTTGTTTGCCTAATTAACGAATTTTATAGAGACTGTGCCAGGGTGAAATTGGTAAAAGAAAAAAGGAGTTTTATAGAAGGGGGAAAAAAAAAAAACAGAAAAATTTTAATACCCCGACATAAAAAGCCTTTCATTAATCCATGTCAATGATGTGTGAGTACTAAATACGACATCACATGTAATGAATACGTAAACGTTTATTTATAAGCATATAGATTGGTTTCTAACGTTATATTTCAATCACATATTGCATGCATTAGAAATGCTTCTCATACGATGCCAAGAAGAAGTTCTAATGGAATGAATTGAGGAAGGAACGTGTTTAGTGAATGTAAAATATAACAAACAAATAATTATTATTATTTTTATTATCGTGTACAATAAGTATATGTACGTAACAAACATCATGTTTATAGGTATATCGAGTCATATATACGAGCTCGGAATACATAACAAACAGTACGTACATATGGTATGTTACAATGCGATGACAACTGTATTATTCAGAATATTTCCAATCAATATACTATCACTTTGATAGTAGTAACCACACGTTCAATTGTTCTTCTTTTTATTCCTCTTTCGATTTTTCTGAGTAATGAGGATCACATACGTACAGTTTTTTCTAAAAAATCATAAATTAGTATAACTAGCATTGCATCCATCGAAATGATCGTGTTATCGCCATTTTGTCGCTATCCGGAGTAAAGAAATTGAGAAATCATGGTGGAATTAATTCGTCGCTCAATTTACTCGACGGATTTGTGTTCCTGAGGTCAAAATACGTCAGAAAAGTGCCCTTTAGAGAATTGCTGTAAGTGCAATCAAAAAATACATCATTTTTATCCCCAAGAAACACAACAATTACAATTTTAAAATATGGCGGGTCACGCTTGAGCGCTCGTGAGTTAGTTTCTAGTTCCGCCGTCGTGTTGCGAGGCTCGCGAAATCTTCCCGCAATCAAAACAATTTTCGTAAGATTCATATTCGGTGCGCTCAGCTTACTTGACGGTTGCGAATTCCTGCTCTTTAAAATTAGATCCGATGGATGCATTTACGTATGGTGTCAATCATGTGTCGATACCCTAATTAATTCAGTTCACACCTCCTTGTCTATCCAATTGAGATGTGCGAAGAAATATTGTAATCACCCCTACAAACCACTAGGCGACCTACCCCAATACAGCGATGTCGGGTCATTTAGATACCTCGCTGCTGATTGTGAGATTTTCTCGGAATTTTTATATAACCACAAACAATACACATGTACGAATTTGAATGATATACAAGATTAGCGTACACTCTGATTCTGACTCATTTTCCGTATCAGAACAGTAGGACTTAGCCTGGAATTCATTTCGTTCGATGTACACGAAATAGATTTAAAAAAAAATTTCGCTTTATTGTTATGCATTTTTTTTCTTTTATCGATTACTGAATACTGTACTTGTGTAATTTATGATCCAGTATAGGGCAACGACAACGGCAGGAGCAAGAAAAGCAGAAGCAGGAACAGCAAAATGTTCGACAACTTGGTCAAGCAACATTCATTTCAGTCAACCATCCAGACTGTTTATTGCTGCTGGAACGGTGTTAGTGGTGGTGTCGGATGTCAAGAGCAGGTCTATCATATCGTTTTTTAAAGAATTCATCGTCCCAGATATCGCCACAGTTCTGTATACGGTTTATATCCCCGTATAAAGACGAGAACACGCGATACCCATATGGACCACCTGCAGCATCATCTCCACCATTGCGCAGGTACGAAGTAGGTATGTATACCTTTACACTATACATACCTATACATATATTTTCATGTAAAAGACTTCCTTTCCATTCTCCGTTTAAATTATTTTCAACTGTGCACATGATAAAATTTTACACGGAAGTTTGCGGCGAGAGGTTTCAGCGGAATATTTAAACCGACGAACTTTTTTTTCCACTATCATATCTACCGGGAGTCCAAAAAATGTTGGGAACGCACAACGATTGAAATTGCGTTGTACGATCTTCATTGCCAGCGCTCTTGAATTTTCTTTTCCTATTTTCTCTATAGATTATCTTCCGAAGATCCTCTCCTATTCCCTCGTCATATTAAATGTTATAGTTCTTCTGGAAAATCGATCGTGAGAATATCCGGATAGCCTCTGCTGCACAGGTATAAGGTAGCCACCTAAATTCTTGGTCGAAAAAATTTAAGGTCCTTGTAATACCTCCCTGAAAAACAGGGAGAGGGTATAATGGTAGTAGAACGGCAGGTGCTCAACGGCGACGATGTTCTTCAGCGGGGGAAAAAAAAAAATCAACGCATACGAAACTCAAACGATTTTATACTCCGAAGCATAACATTTTTAAAATTCATGGGCTGGATTGACTCTGTTTGACTATTTGAATGAGGTATATAATAATACAACGTTATCACCTTATGCGTAATTATATGAAAGTTTAATACTCCAACGTTATAAATATTATCAGAGTGCACAATTCTCCCTCATGACGACAATAATGATGATCTCCCTGTGATTATCATCACGCGAGGACAGCGAGCTATAATATAACCGTGCCGGGTTTGTTTTTTTCTTTCATTCCGGGATTCTTCTAATTTTTTTTCTGTCTTCCAGGTGTCGTTGGAATAATGAGTAGCCGATGATTATTCGTCCGAAGTTATTTACAAGGATCCTTCGATTCTCGAACGGCTGAATAACTTCGCTAGAAATGCGGTAAGAACTATTATAACTTTGAAGTCTTTAGCTTTCACGCATTTTTCTGGAGAGCATCGGATCGTTAACGAATAGGATTAAACAATATCCCTGGGAAAATAGGTAGTTATATAAGACATATACCTATACGTTGAAGGATAATCGGGGCGTTGGCATATACCATATATTATGGGGTTCGGGTTGCAGCACTTTCACTCGACTTCCCCGACGACGATGAGGATCTGAATCAACCATAACCGACGAAATAATACGCATCGCAACGTTAAAGAAAGCATTCAAGCAGTCAACGACGACGCCGACGACTAGACTCGTTGGAACTTTGAATCCCGGACTACTTCTTCAAGACGCCTGGAGGCTTTAACACCGTTGCACGTGCCCGGATGTTCTTGCTTTTCATTCTCTTCTCTTCTGCATTATTATCATCATCGTCGTCGTCGTCGTCGTCGTGCATAAGGCTGCGACAAACACCAAAAAAATCCCGCCGACAAGAACGATGCTGAAGCAAAAGCAAAACCAAAGCCTTCTCTCATCATCGCATCTTTAGCAGACGGATTTTAAGTATGTGTGCAATATACACAAGCCGTAGGAGCTTACACCTAACTATGTATAGGTATATATGTATGTAGGTATAAGCACCCGGCTTTTATCCATTCATTACCATTCATTCAATTTCATTCACTTTATTGGGGGGATGAACAAGTGAAAAACTTCTTCTCTGCATAGGACTTATACGTATAATTGCGAAAAACTATAATACCATATAGTATTTTATTATTAATTTTTACATCGCATCATCTTCCGCTTTCTTCCCTGCGGCACAAATTACGCGAGATATAATATGAGGGTATGACAGATGAGTTATGGTTCTCATGACTCGGAATCCATTTTCCCACCCTTCTGTTCCAGATGCGATCCGCCTCCGTTTGTCATCCAGTCGGTCACTCGCTCAATTCCCTGTCTAATATTCTCTTTATTTTATTATGCCGGCGGTTTCGATGTGATTCCTCTTTCTTTCTTACATGCGTTATTAAATTTTTCGGCTCTCATTGTCCGTCTGATTTTATGATGGTTGTTGCGCGATTGACATGATATTTGAAGTTCGCCTCGCCTTTTGAACTTACGTTATCACACGTCTGGCCTTAATTAAACGATCATTTGCACTGAAAGTCTGCAAATGTATCACGCAAAAAAAAAGGCAAAACGTATAATAGTCTTTTTATTCGTGTACACAATATAATGAATATAAAAAAGGGCATGAAAAGATAGAGTGAAGATCTGGATGAAAGCACTCGCCAAATTCACATTCAATATGATTTTTTTTTTTTTTTGTTCATTCGGGAAAAAAATATAGGCTACACTGTTAACGGGATCTACCTCTTTTTCTTATCGCGAACTAAAAATCAAATATTTAAATTGACGCATCACCGGTTATATTTAAATAGCTATGCATGTGTGCAGGCTGTACGTATGACATACCGCTTTACTAAAACAATATATACGAGACTCGTATAATAAACGGTGAAAAATAAAGAGAAAAATAACAATAATAAAGCTGAAAATTTACACGTTGACGTATGTATATTGTAGTAAATGTTCTAGTTTTCAAACAGTAGTTTTACACGTGACAGAAATTATCTATACAGCAGAACGTTGGCATAGCAAATTTTTACGTGGAAACTTTGTAAAAGCAAAACACACATAAGTGAGCAATTTTCAGTGACATTATCGGTATCTAATTATTTCGAAGAAGGATATTTTTCGCACCAAGATTTTTATGTCTTTCAAATTCAAATCATCTTATGCGAATTGTTATTATTCGCGAACGAAAATTAACGGTTTTATAGAGCGAGAAGAGTTTAAAGTTTATTACATCACGCGAGATCATAATGTGGACGAATATACATAATTTTTCCTTTTCGTCATGCGAGCTTAGTTGTTAGCACACTACGTTATAAAAGCGAGATCATTAAGTATAGAGCGATCCCCTCGCCCCAGCATCCGCACAATTTATCACATTATATCATCTCGACTATATCAACTCTACTTGGCTTATTTCCAATTGCACCTGACTCTCCGATGAGTCTATCGACATTATAAGTTTCTCTCTTTTATTAACTTTGCTGAAAAGTCATAAAGAGAACATCTATCGGTCTTTCTATAACATTCTAAGTGCTGATTGAAATCAACGTTGTCTTCCACATTTTCTATTTTACATATAATACACCTATAAATATATCTACAATTTCTATTCGATTTCGGATTTTCTATACAGCGCTCAAAAATACATACACATAGACATACGCTATAGCTCCTCGGATATAACACTCGAGTACCAATCGTCTGAGACATTCCATTCCATTATAGAACATATTCCTAACAGAGTTGGTGTATTATAAAAGACAAGGAGGAACGTATACCGGTAGAATTCTGAAGGCCAGTCAAGTTTTATGTATGTATAATAGTATACAACTTCTGGTTGTGAGTGTAATTTTTTTTTTCCAATTCTATGTATATTTAATGCATGTGAAGAAGAGCTTTTCGTGTTCGTTACGTATGGTTTTTTTTTTGTTTTTTTTTTCTCTCAATACTATATAGCTACGCCTATTTCTACGCATCTTCGCGTTTGTAATACACTATAAGCGAACAGTGTGTGTAATATACATCTACCGTAATATGTATATGTGAACATTGAACAGCAGCAGCAGCAGCAGTAGAGTAGTCGACGAAGCGTGAGTTAAATAATAGGCATAGCAGCCAAGCTCTTAGTTTTATGAAAATCTACTCGCCATGCCTTTAGAAAAGAAGTTGTAATGGAACGAAGAATACTTTCAACGAATCACGTCATACGGATTAAAGAATCGTTTATGGCGACTTCAGGCATTCAAAATTCGAATATAAGAGGAAGAGATTAGAAAAAGAAACAACAAATGAAAAAACATATACGATGAGAGTTAATTCGGAAATTGAAGTTCTGCTAAAATTCAAGGTCGCTACGAACGATTTCATCATTGATTGTTAACCAGATATACCTATCACATTTTACTACACATGGCTTCACAATATCAAAAAAAAAAGATCTCAAATCAATCGTTCTACTATTTTTTTTGTTTTAGGTTTTTTTTTTATTACCATCGGAAATTGAGGTACATGGCCAGTACTTGACAATAACATCTATCAGTGCGATACTATTAAAGGTTGAAGCAAGGATACAATGAACAAGAAATAGATTCGGATCCACAGCCTCATCAGCAGCAATTTACAAGTAAATTGTTTTATCTGTATAATACTTGCTTTATACCTATACTTATTGATAGTATATACATGAAAGTTTGTATATTATATATACATATGTACGATATGTACAGAGTCGGTGGGTAACCGTATATAACTGTATAATAACTAATATAGGCATAAATAGTTATGAGTACATGCAAGCAGTAAAAGCGTCGTACACGGCAACTGTAATTACTGAATACTACTTCACAATGCACCGTGTATACTCTTTGCTACTTTTCAAGGAAACTCAAAGAAATCTGACACAGGAAAATATGCGTATATTCTGAAGAAAATTGTGGTCTTAATGACCACACCGACGCGACGTCGCATATGACTCAAATTTCGACGGTATAACTTGCCCCACAAGTACTCGTCATATTTATATAATGACAAATGGATCGAGGAGATTTCTTAAGTTAATTCTTGATTAAATTTATTCCAATGGAAAAATGAAGAATAAAAGCGTGTTAAAAAAGGGGTGAAACAAAAAGTAACAGCTATACGATTACCGAATGAGAAACCTATTTTTTTTATACCGCACGCTATCGGTAGGTCTGTGCCCATATTGAAACCAATTTAATTGATTTGATCTTGCCATACAGCATCCTGCGACTGCGTCTAATGAATATGAGTATATATGCCTATTTACTATTGCAATTATTCAAAATACACTTGCGCAGAAAACGAAGAAGGAATAAA
The DNA here is from genome assembly GCA_963932425.1 of Athalia cordata. Taxonomy (NCBI): domain Eukaryota; kingdom Metazoa; phylum Arthropoda; class Insecta; order Hymenoptera; family Athaliidae; genus Athalia; species Athalia cordata. The sequence continues at coordinate 10,093,791 of OZ010627.1, forward strand.
AGAAAAAGACATCTCAACGTGTCGGTTCACATTCTCAGTCGTAACAAGTGGTAGCCGTCGGATATTGTAATCGGGAAATTCTGGGGTGCGTTGTATATTATATATTGCTTATTTTAATTGAGAGACTTAATCAACGTCTGAAAAATTATGAGGTTGAAGTTCACAACGTTAAAGCGACACGATATGATTGAGGGAAAAAATTCTCTGTTATACAGCGCGTATGATTTGGAAATTTTTATTAAATTCAAATCCTGCGTCGTTAACCCGTTATATACAAGGTAAAAAATGTTCATCGTTAGAACTGTTCTAGAAATGTTGAATAATTATTTGCACGTAGGGAAAAAATCATCCTTTCTGTAATTAACATTTTTGTCGTACTCTTACTGAATGCAAAATATAGGCAGATGAAATAGAACTCGGTTCAATAACAAACGTAAAATATTTGCTGCAGTCTATGATCGTTATGGTATTATTGGTTCGAATCCAAAGTAAATATCTATAAAGTATAGTCTAATTAATTTTCGAATGTAAAACCTTACCACGAATACTGACGAAGACTGCTGAATTATAATTTTTTTTTCCCCGAAACGCGGTGGTGATTATAATGTAAATGATAACAATTTATTACACTATCTCTACAAGCAGCCCGCCAATTTATCCTGTTTTTTTTTCACACACGATTACACTTGAATATTCACGATAAATCGTGTTATTTATATGAATAAAGTATCACAGTGTCTACGCAGCATCACTGACAACGGTCCAGATTATCTCCCTCGTTTCGGAAACGGTTTCAACAACGCCGCTGTAATTTCGATAATTTACAAGTTCATAATTTCAGAACGTTGTGTTCCGGTTGATTATTTTATGCTTTTTATTTTCTTCAAAAAGTTTGCTTTTCACGCACATTCGCGTTTTGCCGCCCGTCTTATCACGCGCAAATTTACACCAACCCTCCTCGACGGATGCCTCGGCGCGACTAAAACTGAATACCGAACTTTAACTGACGAGACGACACCAACCGACGACGATGTGCAGTAAACTTTATAGAACAACTTGCTGCAGACGCCGACGCCGCGACGCCGAGGACGAAACCGGGGATAATCGTACATACGGTGTCCTCATTGTAAAACTACCAGAGTTTTTGAGAAAAACTTTTTAGAATTCGTTGAAAAAAATCTACAACGAAGATTGATTCTTGAAAATTCTCTTCCACATGACAAGCGTATAGTTGAAACAATTAGAATATGTTTGTGAAAAGAAAACAAATAGAAAAAATTAATTCGTAGATGAGTAAAAAATGAAATTATTTGTTGAATCGATATGAAAATCTTTGTTAGAAACTTCCTATATAAGTATCACAGCAAAACTTTGTTAGGCAAACGAAATGTCTGTTGAATTCAAATTTTGGAGCGTTATGAAATAGAAATCTGATCAATCAGAATGGCACAGAATGTATATATATAAGAATGAGTATTGTAATTCATATCTAATAGGTAGTATGTCATTGATGAAGTAATGATTTATAATTAGATACTTACCGACCTATACGGGCGGTGAGAAGAATCTACCGGAGAGTGGAAATCACAATTTGCAATTCATAATTAACACATGTAATTCGAGAAGGACAATGGGATGCTAGACTACAGGTGGTTGTAAGACTGGCAGAATACCGAATAGAAGAGAGAACTCGAAACTTGAGTTGATTTTTAGATCGGAATCGAAATACGCGAGTTAAAAATAACGCAAAAATAACGCTTGTGTATTTGTATCTTACGTGGACGGTCGCCGCGAAAGCTATCCGATGTATTAAAGTAGGGCTTTTCCCAAGTCTCTGGCTCCTTGTTATTTTCAGACGGACGCGATTTTGATACAGTCGCATTTGTGCGTGGTTGGGTGAGACCTTGGAGATAGATGCTATTTTTTTTCTTTTTTAGTAAACAAAATGCAAGTTCAAGATCAGCTCGCTCCTTTTAACTGACTGGTGATAAGACAGATCTATATAGATCGGTGCAGAGTTTACAAAGAATTTGGTTGCACGAAGGACAATTTTTGGGTAGATTTTTCCTGCTGTCTGAATACAAGAATATTTGTGTAATCGGAAACGTATATTATTCTAAAATACAACATACACCTGTATTTTATACATCTGTAATACATATATTCGAATTTTTTTGTTTTATAACTCCGTTCCAATGATCGGCATACATTATATCTCATGATTTCGATATTCTATTAGAATCACCGCCCATAATTGCGTTGCTCCAGACTGTAACGATATATCAAATAGAATTCTTCATCATTTTAAAAGTCTCTGTCAGTAAAGCTGAACAGAGTTTTCGAAGAATTCCAAGATTAAATAACTCAATAAATTCATCAAAATATAACTGGATTAGCGTTTGAACATGATTAAAAAGTACGGGGTGGAATGAATTTTATTTCTGGCTAGAAACTGAGATTTTCGTACTTTTTATGACTTCGTTTGTTGCACTCCCATTCAGAGAATGCAATTTAACTTCGGCCTGTCTCAGAGAGAATTTAGTAGTGTAACTATTCACTTCGCCTTTTTCTTCAGATACTGAGGAAGGTAATTTACATGCGGTTGATAATTTTTGAAGTTCAGGGGCCTCTGTTTCTAATTTACTCTCCCCACTATATTCGTTGTCTGCAGCACTTTGTTGCGCGTGCTGCACTTGATTAGATTGTTTTTTTTTCCACGTTTTTTGAGCAGCGATCGCCGCCGCTCTGTGATTGGCAGATTCCTTCCGAATCACTTCCTTTAAATCGTAAATAAAATCTTCATTCACAGGCTTAACGCGATTGCGCGTAGGACGTTGAGGACGACTTTCCTCTAGCTTACTGCCACTGACATCACTCTGACCCAAGCTATCGCTCATAGAAGATACTGACTCTTGACTCTCGCTTAATTTTGCAGGCGAGCTTGCCGTTGAGTGACAACTTCCAGATTCTGATGGACTCGGATTTCGAGACTCGCTGTTCGCTGCGGATTTTGAGTCGACTTCCGAAGTACCAAAAATCACCTCCATGACCATCTTACGGAGATCTGGGTCTGTATCTAACCTGCTACGAGATTCATGTGATTTTCCCTCATCGTCAAATTTCTCCTCCAGCTGTTTGTCGTCTGAGGAACAAACAAAAGTATTTTTCAGACAAAATTCTAACAAGGAATATTTATAAATTTCTAAGCTTAACTGAGATAACAAAATCTTACCAGGCCCAGATTTTTCATCTGGTGCTTCATTGAGTTCTTCAGTTATATCGAGTGGAGTAGAAGTACCATTAGAATTAGATGCACTATCGGTAACATCTACTAATGTTGGTGAGGAATCGGTGACTTCAATCACTTCCAAATCTGGATTGACTTCGCAAGAAGTGGGGATATCCATTACGATTTCTTTGGACAGAGCATTCTGGTCTGGAGGGATCTGTACTACCATCTCAGCAATTATGGCTCGGGTGTTCTTAGCGTCATGCATTTTATTACAATGCGCTACGCAATCGCATTTGGCAAAACATTTAAAATCGCAAAGCCGACAGCGGTATCGATTCCATCCGATATGGATCGCCATGTGCCTGCGCAAGTTTGTCATTGACGTGAATTTTCTATGACATGGCAAGCACTGCAATTTACGCAGGTTTGCTATCGTTGCTATCCTGTTCTCCATCACTGATATGTGATCTGTTTTGACTTCATTTACATTATTTGGCAAGCTCTCAACAGAATTGAGACTCTCTGTTGAGACTGAGGATTGACGTTTTCCTGCGAGATTATCCTTAGAGTTGTTTATAAGAGACACTTTCCTCTTTTTTGTACCAAAACTGACTGCAACTGTTCTGGCTTCGTCGATGCTTGTAAATATAATCTCAGGAGAATCAGGTATTGTTGTAAGAAGCGATATATCTTCCGCAGGCGTTATGGTGTTCACATCTGTGGCTAGAGAATCAAGATTAGGCAAAGCTGGAATTCTGTTCATTGGCATTTTATCCGAATTAGTGTCCATCATTTCCCAATCAGCATCACTGATTCTGGAGACATTCTCTACTCGAATCGACGTTTCATTCGTAGCAGTAACTTCAACAGGTGATTGAGTGAAACTCGCCCTTGCTGAACCCATGGCAATTCTTTTATCGTTCATGCGAGAAATATGTTTCTTATGACTTTGAGACCTTATTGCCGTATTTTCTATCGTCTCTTTAAGTGAAGCATTATCGTTGTCTGAGATACTTTCGGACGAGGGCGTTTTCGATAACTTTTTGGCTTTATTAGCTGCAGCTTGTTCATTACAGGCAGCTATTCGCTTTTGGCATATTTGAGAATGCGAACTTAACGCTGCCTTTCTATCAAATCGACGTCCGCAACCTCCACAACGCTGGTAATCGAGGTCAAGCTCAAAAGTTTCCATCCATTCCTATAAATTGATAAATAACGGTTATCAGCTATGGTTTATCGAATCAAATACCAATTACTCATTGCCTCACTGAAAATATCCCCACCTGTGTATCATTGCTTGTTTCTTGATTTCCTATGGCAGATGATTTGATCATGGCATTTTCTTTCTCTATATCCTCAGCGCCAGTAGTTTCTTTTCGGAATGCTTTCTCTTGTATTTGAGCTCGCAACCTTCTCACCTGCTCATTCGATTTTCTATGCACTGTAAATGATAATTCCATTAAAAATGTTGACACGTGATCAATCACGATCCATGATTTTTCACAACATAGAGTGTGGATATTTGCCTTTACACAGATGACGGTACACGCTCCAGGGATTGACGAACGCACTAGTGCAGCAAGGACATGGATACCATGTTCGATACGCAAGATGAAGTGATTTCATATGGAAGGTTAATGTCTTTCTTGTAGCAAACTTTGCATTACCTTAAATAAATAGAGAATGTTGTGAAAATTATTAATGAAAATTCGAGCATTTCAGAGTGAAAGTGAGCGTTGGAATACATCATACTTACATACTGTACACACCAAATTACGCGAGTCTTGTGTGCTTGGGGTTGATGCCTCATCATCCTCACTGCCATTGATTTGTGACCCATCATTATTATTTTCAATTTGATTTGTAATCACAGAAGAACCTTCTGGTTTCAGAATCGCAGTTTTTTTGCCAATCATTTCTTGCAGTTCGATTATCTAAGAAAAATGAAAGAAACTAACACTTAACACATCGAGTCATTCACCGACTATTCCATGATTTGTTATGAGTTGTCTCCAGAAACACATCATTGATTCTTAATTATTACCTGAGCTTTCATCAAATCAGCGGATATACGGTTGTGTTCTGATGTGAACGCTGACGATGTTGGCTGGGTGGCTGTCTGATAAACAGCAGTTTTACTCGTATTTATTGGTTCGAGGACGATTTGCTGGGACACTCTGTCTTTTTCAGAGGCAGGGTGTGCTAGATTATTAGCACGACGACTTTTCAACCTAGTCTTACGAATCTCTTTATTGGCATTCAATGGAATGTCATCGCTCTCATCAATATCATCGTTTTGTTTTTCCTGAAGCATGTGAATAACGGACGTAAGATCTTTCTTTAGAGGGCTCCTTGTGGCTTGACTACGCAGTATTCTCATGCTATTATCATTCTCCTGTGTTCCAATATCCTCTATTGACCTAAGATCTTCGACAAACGTTGCTTCAGATATCTGGAAGCAGTTCTTTATGTTATTTCGGAATGTAAAAAACAATCATAGGGAGAAAATCAAAGTTGAGTGCAAAATCATGTCAATAACTTACGATATGATCTTTGCGAGTTTTTTTGCAAAGTGTGATGTTAAATTTTTCTGTGCAGTACACTCGTTTGTGGGAAATAAAGTTGGCAAGACTTCTGAACAAACTGCGGCAGATTCTGCACTCGTAAATAACGTCGCATTCATAGGCAAGAACGGTCTTGACCTCATCTCCTCCAGTTTCGAGTAATTTTGTGACTTGCATCAAACTCGACACACTGATGTCTATCGGTTTACGCAATTGTGACAGATCAGGTCCTGCAGTATTTGAAGAATCTTTGTTCGAGAATTTCACTCTACCAAATCTAGGAGTGTTCTTCTTTGTTTTAGCTTTCTGCTTAACAGTCTTCATTTTCTGAAACAAGCACGATAATTTTAATACTAGAGATAATGGCCTATTTTTGAATATCCAAGAAGAAAATATCAATCTATGCAAATAATTCATTACCATGGCCACACGAGGTGAACAAAAGTTTAATTAATTGCCACCCTATCCATGCTATTGTAATCTCGACCTTGATTTCACATGGCTCCAAGACTTTACGGTTACAAGTAGTTGATTCTGATATTCAATACCCTTGTGACATTTACCATATTAGTAGATATCCATAAACATAATCAAGGGCGAGAATCTTTCTGGTAACAAGAACCAGGGTATAGAGATGAAGAACAACAGATTTGGCAAAGGAGGACCGACGATCGTTGAAACTACCTTCAAACTAGGTTCTGCATATTTTGAACTTCACAGCAAGATTTGTCTGTGTCCTGCAGTTTCGTTGTTGCCGAATAAATAAGATTTATCATCAGTCTGACAAATAATAGGTAGCTATGAAATCAGTTCTGAATCAACAAAAAACAGATGCCATAGAAACTAAAAGGCATGGGTTTTGGATTGTAAGGGTATATGTGGTCCATCGACAAAGTTGATAACGTGCAGAGTAAATGAATCACGAGTTAGTAGGAATGAAGTGTGAAGAAAACTTCACCAGAGTTTAGTGAACGTATGTAAATCATTACTTTTTTGTTATTATAAGTAAAATCGAATCTATGACAAAAATCTTCGGAATTCCCCTTTATCTAAGGGGGCCAAAAACATGGCATGTCTCTCCTTCGATTTAAAGTATTTAAATCAGTTCATCGGTTGGAAAATTCACCGAACGTATTTCGAATATAATTATATTTACCAATTTTTATCCACGCTAGATGACTCCGTAACAAAATAACTGAGAAATATAAGATAAATACTATAATCCATATAGTTCATTACTCGCTGACCTCCATTTTTAGACGAAGTTCTATCGTTCTCCGTTTGCCGGAAATAAATAGGCAGCACTAAGTCTCACGATGCAGCAGTAGTCGCCGATGTTCGTCAGATTATTTGGATTATTTTATACTGAATTATAGTGAATATAATAAATGACAAAATGAATTCTTTATCCAAAGGAGCTTCGTTACAGCGGGTGGGTATTCTGCAAAAATTTCACTCCATTAACCTATAACATGGATAAAGTTTTCCAAGGAGGAAGTACCTCTTTCTAAAAACCAGCTCTGAGGAACACTGTGCAAATTATATATTTCTCTTTACCCCTTTCTTCAACTTATTATTCAAGGTCACCACGTTCCTGCTCACTGCACGATCAACCCTGCCTCAATTCACCCCAGCCTCATTTATGCTGGAACCAGCGCAGCGAACCTCATCGACATCCTACACAAGGACTATTCATATCCAAACAATGTCTCGGGTGTCTGCAGCGCAGCAAGCAGTACCTAAAGATGGACTGGTCAAGAAAATTTTCAAGAAGTACAACTTGTTTTGGTTTTCTCAATCTGTAAGTCTTTACCCATGTAGGTAACTGATTTCATCACCCATAGAATAGAGGTGTTAGGCTTTGACGAGTGAGTTCGGATAAATTTTCCTATAACTATGGCTATGATAAGGAAAACATCATTGTTTTTTTTCGTCATGTTATTTGCAGAAGCTGAAGCGGTCTGGCAATTTCTTATATGAGTCGATAGGGGATCATATCGAATATAGAAAGTTTATAGCAGGTAAGATTTGAAATTTGAGTCAGAGCCAAATAAAATCTTTATTCATATTGTATTCTGTTTTCTATTTCCAGAATTCCAACTGGCAGACACATTTTTCACCTGGTTTTTAATCACTGAGCTACATGTTTGGATGCTCATGGTACGATTAATGGCAGAGGGGGAAGATGGTAAATTCACGAGAAACAGTATGGTCGACGCAATGTGGTCTGATGTCGTTACTAGAGGTAAAGTTCTCTGGGTAAGTTATAGAGAAATGTATATGAAATCGCTGCTTATGAATATCTCATTAACTTTCGTATTATTTCAGCCTGATAGTGCATCGGGTCTCAGGAGCAACGTAATCGAATTTTCTGATCAATTCAATTGTGCTATAATAGGATATGACGAAGGTGTTAATGGAGATGATATAATCTTAGCAGGAGCAATATGGAGACGAATATTTCAGTTAGAGAGCAATAATCCTGAGCACGTGGAAAAGCTTGTGATCTATGTCAGGAAACAGGTCATTACTTGCCCCAGTCATTGATTGAACGGTGTTTGATGTTTGTCTTCACTCATAATTAATATCATATTTCAGATTCAATACTTGGACACTGTATCTCGCGAGGATATAATGTGGCAACCAAATTTCAAGTGGCTACCTCTCCATGATCCCAAGTAGCGCTACTTTAACTGATTACAATTTTATATCACATAGGAGATCCCAATGTATGTACAAATTGGTTATTATTTTACATGAAAATATTTTTTTTTCTCGTGTTACATGTGCGTGAATGCACGCGTGTATAGTATATGTATATATTAGTAAATAATTCTGAGGAGTCAGGCATTATATTGATAGTGTGGCAATAGTTAAAACTAAATGATAGACGTGCAAGTTTCTTGGTTTGCAATTCAAAGTTTTTATTATTTAATACATACATGAAGCATATCCCAAGGGTTTTACATTAAAATTTTATACATTACTTCAACTTGGTAAAGTAATCGCACTGGGTAGAGTCATCTGCTGCTGAAGTTACGATATCACATAATTGACTTGCGAGGCATGTCTCACTGCAGCCACTTGCCAACGAGGGATCAGCTTGTTTAACAAAATTACTGCAGAAATAAGAATTGATCATATTTTACGCCAAGGTTAACCGATCGGAGTGATATTTTATACTTTACTTGGTTAGCAGTTGAACTTACGTGTAATAAGTGTATAGGACCGAATCATTACGGGCCATACGATGAACCAGATCATTGATAGATGTGAGTGAAAGGTCATCAAGTCCGTACTCTTCTTTGAAAGAATATGATTTGAACCACACTGGATTTTTGTCCGGCGTCTCATTAGCCAAAGTTAGATTATAAATCCAGGTTTCTGCATCTTCTACTTGCTGTAACAAGAAAATAGACGTTCACCTATTCTCTTTATCGTGCCTTATAAAGTCTCTCTTACATATGTGTTGGCATTCACGGTGTACACTCTATAGTTCGGATTCAGATTGCTGTAAGTTGTGGCACTGCCGCCGTTCCAAGCCACTCTGATTGCCTCGGCTGTATTATTCAAATCATAAATCACGCGAAATTCATCATTGTGCGTGTGACCATTGAACTCAGCTTTTACGATGTGTGCAAATCTGTTCATAATTTTGCGGTATTCCCTACTCCAGGTATATTGGCAAGAGCTATCTCCTGGCGGCATATGAGCCAAGATGTGCACATACTCTCCGTCATTTTCGGCTTTGAGAAGAGTTTCCGCTAGCCACTGTAGCTGACCACTGGGATCTTGTGGCTCATATAATATCCACCTGAAGTTTAATCGGTAAATTTCCAGCTAATCCATCTATTGTTTCTTGTTGTAGTTCCTGTTACGTCAGGCATCACTCACCAATTGTAAATATAACATAGGTTGTTATTGAGAGCAATGATCCTGAATCCTTTTTTCGGAGAAACTGTGTAAAAACCACCTCGAAGTATCGTTGAACGAGTAGACTCTGGCAACCAGCCAAAACCAATCCAAAGATTAGCTAGCATTCTGTAGAGCCACAATGTAGATATGCTATCTTGTGTAATATCTGGTGGTGCAAATCTGAATGGAACAAATACGTGAGTTAAATTTTATACAGATTAAATTATTCAAAGTAGGTGGTGAAAATATTCCTTTGAACTCACACGTTCATTGGATTGGGTTCATGGTTTCCGAGAATAGGATACAACGGCACTTGCCCGAAAGTTTCGTACAATCTGTAATAGCTCTTAGATATACTTTCGATATTTGTAGATCGCATAGTTTCCCAAACACCGTGATCTATGATGTCGCCAGTGTAGTAAATATGTGAAATATCCTGAAATAAGTTACGTGAGCTAAAGCGTGGCGAATTTTAGATCTGTCAGAAATATTCAACACCTACTTGTTCTTGTTCCTTAATTTGATCCATTAGGTTTTCAATTGCGTGCCAGGGTACATCACAATCATTATAGTCACCCCAATAACCAGCTAGTTTTCCACTGATGTTTGTTGTATTCTGTCCTTTACGACAACAAGTAGGTTCCTCACAGTCGGCGTTACCGAAAGGTTCATATTTTGGATCATAATGAAAATCGGATATTTGAACAATTTTCATGGTTTCATTGGTCTTCTTTGTTGATATGTGCTGTAAACTTCCATCATCCACATCGATTGTCCATTCAAATTGCTCATCTTTTACGCCGCAGGAATTTTTCTGCAAAACTATACCACAGATAGTTTCTGGGGCTAGATTTGGTCTATTGTCTATAATGTATATGATGACAGGCTAGAATAAAAAATTCTCATGGGTAAGCTCACGAACGACAAAAGTGTATTGAAATATTTGTGCATGAGGAGAACCTACCGTATTCAATTCAACCACTCCTCTGCAAACAGCTTCTGTCTGTAGATTTACACCGAGGCATAGCTCAATAATAACATTTTTTATACTGTTCTCATCCATGCCATCTCTTCGGTAATTCATGACCACTTTTACCACGGACTTGCATACGGAGCACACAAGACTTGCTCTTTCATCAATAAAACTTTCCACATCACTGAGCCGCAGTGGTTTTGGTAAAGCTACTTCCCCGAGACGTCCTTTGAGGGTTCGAGGCTCTCCTCCAAACTCCATCCATGTTTCAATTTCATTTGTAATTGCTGTCAACAGTTGCTCTAACACAAAAATATGGTATACAAACTGGAAATAATCAACAACTCGCATATTCGGACTTCAATAAACCATGTAACATGCATTCGGCTATCTTTGGTGAGTTTTTAAAATAAGCAGAATTAATCTTTTTTGATCAGAAATATACAAAATAAATGTACATATGAAATTGCCTTACCTTCTGTCGGAGCACTTGATGCCTCAACCTGAAGTAAAAGGGCTGTTGCAATCGCAACATACACCACTGATAGCCTCATGATGTTGCAAGATATCATGAGAGGGCTTGGCTGCCAATACGCAGTAGGTGATTATTTATGATATGACTGATAAATTCATACGAATCAAGTTATATAGCCTTGTGCACGACCACTTCTGCACTCTTGGTATACCTTCATAACATATTGTGCTAGTCACACACCCAATTCAATGATTTTTCAAATTGATAGTACCACCTATCCACGCAGAAAGGTGATAGATATTATCACATCAACATAACAATTAGTTTTTATCGATAATTTACCTTCTAATTTATGTCACTCGTGAACGTGATAACGAAAATTTTAAATCCAGGCATGCGTGCCACGTGTTTCCTCGCTATCACTCCTTGTATCTGAACATCTGTGAGTTTGCATTAACGTGAAAAGATATTCGGGTCTAAGATAATAAAATTTATTAAACAATCATTGGACAAGAAATACCGGTTATGAATCGTTCACGGATGTGATTATTATGATTTTGTATAAAAAATCTACTACCAGAATTGTTTTCATGATAAACAAGAAAAAAGAAACGAGTTTTATAATTCGCTGAGATTATATTCGAGGATGACAGTTATAAATTCGTGCGGACAGCTGATTGGACCATCGAACTTTTATTTATCACTGAATATTTTTATTACATTCAACAGTTATTTCACGCCCATTTTTAAATTGTGTATATTCCATGTCACAAGGATCGTGTCGTTACGGCTAGTAGACCTCTGCCATATCAGCGTCATCAATCACAAGATCATCGAGCATCTCTTCTAATGTAATTTGTGGGATGCTCGGATCTATTTCATCCGTATCCACTGGGATTTGCTTGCTACTATCTCGGAATATATTTATATTCTGCCTCATCTCCGGGTCTTCTTCCAATTCGTCCAGGAACTCGTTGTACTCACTGTAAAGATTGTTTGGTATAGTATTCAATTAACGAGTTTTGTGTAAATATCAAAGACGTAGTTCGACCGTAATGAACCAAATACAACAAAATCGGGGAACAACTTACTTATTCTCAGTACTCATGCTGACAACTTCTTCAGCCAAATGCTTGAGCTTCCATATTCTGGCGCGACGACGGGCAGATCTATCGTGGCCATAGAATTTTTTTACTATAATCACATCTGGGATGATATCTCGATTCAGTTTTTCATAATGCATGTCATTTATGTTACTGTCTCCTACAGCATACCTGAAATAATACAATAACAATTTATTTCTTTTCAATTCATAAAAATAACTGACCATTGTTAATTACAAATGAGAATTTGGGAAACATACCCTAGCGCAGAATCCCCAGGTTTAAAAACATGCCCTAGATGGGTTCGTGTATGAATGGTGTTCTCATTTATTCCCAGCTCTGAAGCCTTAACAAGCCATACATCTGCTACAACGTGCTATAAGATTGAGAGAGAAAAAATAAAGATAAGAATTAAGCGCAATTATAATCTAAATACGAATCTACTGAATTAATTGATTTCACCTTGTTAGAAACCGCACCTTGACCAGGGAACGTTTTTTTCTCATTATCTTTTATTGGTTCGATGTCCATTATTATGTACTCCGTTAATTGTTTAGGGTTACAAATGCTGTTGAAGGGATATCGCCAATAATTGGTAGCGTTAACTTCTGCAACTGTTGAAAATTGTATATCAGACCAAATTGCTCTCTTTGAAGGACCAATTTCAATTCTATCGCCAGGCACTTACTTTGCCCTGTTGTAACATCCATCAGATGAAGGGAATTCGTAGTTCTGTAAACCAAACAGATCGCGCTGATACCCCCCAAATGATGAGTTAGTTTTTTGGGCAGGCACACCAGGCTATCTTTGGAAATCGGTACAATTTCAACGCTGTAACGATAAAAAAGTGATAAAAACATTGGTTCTTTAGAAAAATAATTATGGAATCATCTATTATTAATCATACCCTCACCTGTATGTAAATTTGTAGTTATAAATATTACTGTGAATATCATGAGAAATTAATTTTTTCGAATGTTGATATCTGCAGGGTAGAACTGCCATGAGAAAATCGACCATCTTTCTAGCTGAACTTTCATTAGCATAGAAAAAGTCTAGCCCATCTGAAAGAGAAAAATATTTCATTAACTGACATCATTTGGAGAAACACCTAAACCAGCACACGATAAAAAGAATTAGGATTCTGTGCCCATACCGTGAATAGGCTTGATGCCTAATGTTTGATCATGGGCTTTGTGCTTCAGAATTAGCTGCTCCAAGTAAAAGAATGTTTTTTTATTGATTGCCTTTTGTCGCACTTGTACCTAGAAAAAAACATAACTATACTATTGATGAAGAAAAGCAGTATATAACAGTAATTTATAAATAAGAAAACAGTTTCATTGAATAGTAAATATCAAACATACCGATGCACGCCAATAATCTTGAGCCTCACTGCGATGACAGTCATCGCACATCTGACCATTCACTACGTATTCCACAACAAATACTTGTTGTAGAACGGTACCTCCCATAACTTCAGCATGTACTGTCAATTTCACCTGGTTTTAAAGATTTACATTAAGTATATGCGGTACCAAATCAGCTAATCGATTAATGATTGGGTAGTGAATGTATAATATTGTACCTTAAGCCTCTTCGAATGAGGCTCTGTCCAAATGAATCCTGCATCTATCAATTTAACACGACTGAGTCCTTTCAATTTCTTCAAACATAAGGATAACAGCTCTCGAGATTCTAAAGCAGCTGGTATCCATTCTGCAGGAGGTTGCAAGTACCTATTGGGCAATTTTATCCATATTAATAGCTCGTTGGATCTTCTCATCAACTTCTGCGACAGGTCTTCTTACCTCTCACATCCTTTGCAGAAATGCAAAGTCGCTTGCTTTGGAATTCCTTCGGTGATGTCAACCCTAGTCCGTAAACATGCAACGCACATGTTTGCTGGGTTTGGTGGTATCGGTACCCCACATTCGCAGCACAAGCTGAAAAATACATAACAAAACTTTAGTGTGAGTAATTTTTTGGTTAAAATGATATTTCATCTGCATACATTTGAGCCACATTTTCCTTGTGAATATCCGCTTCCTCAATGTATTCCATTCTTCCTATTGTCTGGTGGTTTTTACTTTCATAAAACTCATCCACCTAAATTACTTATCTAGGAAAAATAATGTAAAAATAGTTCTCCAAATACAGGCGCACGTGTTGAAGAAGTTACCAAAGAAGTTACTTTTGTTCTTAAAAGTTTGAACATGTGTCGCAGAGATGGCACGACGCTACCAACAAACTAGTATGCTAGTTCATAGGGTAGCCGTATAGTATTTCGCAAACTGCATACCATCGACTCATACCGTTGTCGATATGTATAATAGGTGTAGAGCATTATGATTGTTTTTCTGTCTAGGTTCGCTTGCCGACAAGTAAACGTGAGCTGGCTGTGAGTAGGGATGCCGCGCATCAAGAAACGCGAGCAAGGCGTCCTCACTTACGACGACTCTTTCAGATGAGCGTAAAATACCACTGTTTATAAACTAACAGCATAGAATAAGTGAGAAGTAATTTAACGGTATCACCGATGGCTATAAAAAAAATACATGCATATGCGTTGCAAAGTAACAGTGGAGTGTATTAATTTTAGTACAAGTGTAGTGATAAAAGTAAATAGTGATTAAGAAGTGGTGTGTCGTAATGATTACTGCACACTTCGTTGCTGCTTTCTGTTACGTTTGTGTATTTGTATTCTACCACTACGGATTAATAGTTTGAGATTCTTCATCGGTTCTTTTATTTCATAGCAATAGTTTCCTGATAATTTTGGTTGTGAACCCCGATAAAGGATTAATCTGCAAACCCAAAACTGGCGATGACTGTGACTTCCGATGATCGCAGTAGTTTTTCTTCTACTAAATTTAACCGCAAACAGTTATCCCGTGAGGTGATGCCATCAAACTTTGTCAGTGCGGGTGAAATAATATGTAAAGTACAACCAATAATAGAGTGAAAAACTAATATCTTGCATCGATTACAACCGTTTAGATTAGCTTTAAAACTTTGCTAACAAGCCCAATGGACCAACGCTCCTGGAATGGTGTTTTTATGTAAAGGTACATAAAAATGATTCTAATAAGTGTTATTTGATTAGTACGCGTTGGTGTTTTGGCTCCCCCTCCCTCTTTCCCTTTCCTCCCCCGTCCCTTCATCCTCATCCCGACACCCCCTAAATTCCCCAAACCCGCCGCACACCTCTTCGGAGGCTCGTGGTCGCCGTTTATATCCCGTTTATTTTCCCAAATCCAACGATAGTAAACGAAGAGGTCGGGGAAGTTTGCGGTATTTGTGAGGTGATCGAGGATCGTGGGGGTGGAATAGTGGTGTGAGGTCAAGGAATTATTTCGATGCTTGGATAAGAACGTTCGTTTTAACGGACGTCCTAATGTTCCTATTTAATGTGAAGTCGACAGACCGCCTAGCGTAGTACAGCACGACAGTGGCGATCAAAGCGCAAAGCGGCAGAAAAATGGCGTCGGATAACGAAGCCTCCTGCGTGAGTGACCCAAATTTCGCGGTAATTTGCTCGTTCCTTGAGTGTTTTGGTAAATCATGCGGCGTCGAGTATCCGGATATCGCGTTACTTCAAGAGATGGTTGAAAACGCGCAAGAAGGTGAGTCTGGTTTATGTAACGCGGGAATATTATTAATGACTCGCAATTACTTCTATAAAATCTCTAACGTTTTATTTGCTTTCAAGTATACGTATTGAGCGTCTATGCCTAGGCATTTTACTGTTTCAGTCAACTCTATCTATCCATAGTTTATCCCTTCATTCAAATTTTTTAGTCATACTTCGTTTTAACGCTCTGCGATAATTGTTAACCGCGAAAATTGCCGCCTGTATTGACAGATGGATTTTATTTGTTTCTTGTTTATTATTTTCTACTGTGCTGCCACCGCTTAATTTTCCATGGTTTACACGTGATTAAATTAAGAACTAGAACGTAAGATAAGAAATTTGTTTCTATATTGTTATTACTTTTTGTTGGTTAAAACAATTGCGATTCCTATAATTTAAAAGTTATTCTAAGCAGTGAGGTGAAGTTTCATTGTTGTAATCATTTATTTCACCTATCGTTGTTTGTTATCAATGATAAGATCAATTGAAACATTCTTTCCCTTCCAATGTTATTTGTTCTTTTGAATGCTAACACAAACAATACCCGCTGACCGCTATACCTGATATTGTAGTGCCGCAGCAGCTAATAGATCTTCACGTCAAGCTGTTAAGAAAAACTCGTAAGACTGTATCTGTGGAAAAATGGGAACGGGCATTGGTAAAATTCTGTCACACATATTCTAACCAAGATGGATGGGAACTAGAGCGTTTTGGTTACAAGAAAGCTCGAATTGGAGTCAAATTACGCCTCTTGAAGGTATTTAGTTTATTGTTTAACTTGCCTGAATTTCTAAGCTTTGAGATTTAATTGTGACTGATCGATATAGGTTCTTCTGGAAGCGCAGTTTGATCTGAACCAAAGGTTCAAAAATGAAGTCAACAAGCTTGCTGCTAGTGAGTTACGAGTAGAACCACTGGGACGAGATAAATGTGGATTAGCTTACTGGTGCCAGCTGGATGAAGATTGTAACATAAGAGTTTATCGGGAAGATTTGGATGAAGAGAGCTGGCAGCTTGTTGCCAAGTAAGTTGAGCTACTGGTTTCTTAATTAATAGATATTTAAGCATTATTTGACTAATTTAAAAACATGTGTTTTGTTTCTATAGTTTATATGCATTTTGATTAAGTAAAAATTATATTGTTTTAACCAGGGACCGTGAGGGCGTAGTGAATCTAATAAGTACTTTGTCAAATGGAGAAGCGGGTGACATACCACTCAACGAAGACAGCAACAGTCTTGAAATATCCGAAAAGCCGATAATTGATACTGGTCAAGTAACTAGCTCGCCAAGTCTCGAAGATGAAAATAGAGAGAATGCTACAAATGGGGTGGACATAGCTTCAGTGAAAGGGAAAGGAAAACCTGACGAAGATAGTCAAGGTGAAGACGTTGGTGATGAGGATGATGAAGAAGATGAAGATGAGGGAGATGAGGATGATCAAGGAGAAGAGGAAGAAGAAGAGGAAGATGAGGGAGAGGTAGATGAAGATGATGAAGACGATGATGATGAAGAAGCAGAAGATGAAGAAGGAGATGTTAGCAATGAAGAAAGTTCACAAGAAGTTTCAGAAGAGGACTCCCAAGATGCAGAAGTTATACGACCGGTACCTGTGACAAAAAAGAATGTGCAATTACAAGATCTTACTAAGCAGCCCCCAGAACAAGTCGTAGCTCCAACACCGATTTTACAAGTTTCTGATTCACTTGAACCCAAGATATCGAAAACTTCTGGGACAGCCGAAGCTACTCATTCTAATGAACTTCGAGGAAAGATTCAATCCAAGCCAGTAGTACCGGAACCAGGAGTGAAAAGTTTAGAAATAAAGCCTATTGAAACAACCGTGATAAAAACGTCTCCTATCAAAGTTGTTAGTATTGCAGATTTGACAAAACCAGTTGAGGAGAAAAAACTGGATGTCAAAGTTCCGTTTGGAATAACAGTGATACCTGTGACGAAACCAATTCCACGCGAAGATTTCAACGAAGCAAATAAGCCTCGTGAAAATTTATCCAGTAAAAGTAATATCTTCTTTCCATCAGGAGAACAAAAACTAAACCAGAACAAGGTCTCGTTAACACCAATCGATAAGCTAGCTGCGAACCGAGCCAAGTTACATTCAGAAAAACCTAGTGGGACGAAATCCTTGGAAAGAATAGCCGAAAACCTGGCCAGGTCTAGCGGCATTCATGGAATTGTTACCAGCCCTGAAGAAGATCGGCAAATAAAAGATTATTTTTCTAGAGCCCAGGCTGAAAAATCTGCTGTATCTAGAAGCCAGAGAGGAATGGACTTATCCACGTCACCCAGGGGCTGGGAGAGCTTGGGGGATCGTAAGAGACCGGTAGATTTTTCTGGGATCGATTTGTCCAGTCGCAAAACTGGTAAACTTACAGATTTACCTTCGCCTGGATACAGGTCCCAAGATTTTCAACACAGAGAGATGGATCTGAGCACACGGAAATCGAGTCGGCCAGATGTATCTGGTATACCTTTTGATGCCCGAACTACATCACGTAGTCATGGAATGCCGGCTGATTTAAGCAAACGACAAACCATACCGCAGTTACCATATGCCAATTACGATCTACCACCAGGATATCGTGGCAGGTTATCGAGTGCGGAAGAACACCGGCTCTCTAATTTCAGCATTCTTTCAGATCCGAGTAAATTGAATGTGACTCGGATGGGCGCTGGTGGCACGAAACGGCCATTGGAAGATGACGATGTGCCTCAAGATATAATAAAGCGAATTCATGCCGATGTAATACCAATCAGAGGAACCATTGACAAAAGGCCAATGCTTGGAAATAATTGGAAAGATGAAGTCGGCGAGGCAATCGAAGAACCAATTATGATGGTACAGGGTGAAGGTTCAGGTAGCGACTGTGACGCGGTGAATCCTGAGATTGAAGAAGCCATTGAGGAACCTGTATTATATTTTTATGGTGAAGGACAAGGCTGTGATTGTGAAACAGGAAATCCAGGGGGTGAAACACCAAAGGAAGACGAAGATGGCAAAACTTCAGATAATGAACCGAGCAGTTCGTCGAGCCTCAATCAACCTGATAGCCAAACTCTGAGGGAAGGCAGCTCGCTGAATAAAGCTTTACCGGAATCTGAAACAGAAAATGTGTCGAGCTCGCAAGCGACTGAAAATTATTCCGAACCCGCCACTGGTACAACTGAAGTTATCGAAGCTTCTGAAACAGGTAAAGGATCGCTTGAGTCTGATAAAACTAAATTTAAACCGACACTTGGAGTTCAGGTGTTTACCAAGTCTGCCGGTAGTCCGGTGAAAAGGTTATCCAGATGGGATGTAAGAAGGCCAACGGAAATATCTGATGCGGAACGAGATAGTCACAGTCTCCAGACTACAGTAGATTTGTCTAAAAAAGAAACCTTTAACGATTCTTTGCACGAGCGCGAAGAAAGCGAGAATGTCGAGCCACCCCTGGCAAAGGAGAGTACAGAAAAATCCATCGTGGCGTCAGAAGGTCCGCTAACTAACTCAGATCATGATGTTGAAGATTCAAAATCAAGCGAACAAACAGACAGCTGTGATATGACTTCATCTCCTACCCTCGAATCAGACAAACCCCAAGAAGAATCGCCACCAGAATCTACTTCCTTAACGGTTGAGGAGCCATGCGGGCGTGACTCGTCAACGTCGATAGGTGCAGCACTCATCAAAGCCATCCTCCCTGGTTTGCTTGCTGTGCCGAATGTAGACACCTTGACTGAGAGAAACAGTGCAGATGATACTTCAAAAGTTCAGTCCACCGATCCAAAATCTTCCGATAATTCAGAACTTCCAGGTAAAGAGGATGCTAGTGATTCGCATGAGTCTCCACCAAGATTCTTTTTTGGTCCCAATTGCGTCTCGTATAGTTTGAAAAATGAGGAATCTAAAGATGATGCGAGCGGTCCAACAGAAAATACCACCGATTCTGAAATAAGTGATTCAAAATCTGAAACCTTACAAACGAGTCCTGTAGCTACTGGCCCTCTTACAATGGATATGCAGCAGACAGAGAACGAGAACATCGCAAAGTTGGCAGATGACCTGGCCAAAACGGTTAATATAAAAAAACCAGTGGATCCTGACAAAGATGAGGAGCAAATTACCGATAGACCAATTGTTTCTGAAGAAGTAATTAGCGAGTGTGCTTCTAAATCTGTAGATTCTTTACCAGTGAGTGAAACGTTTGAACATCTAGCTGTTTCGGTGACTGAAAATAAATGTCAGGAAAACCCTGTAGAAACGATCTCTGGAGGTGACGAAAATGTTGAGAAATCGCCGGATGTTACCGATGCTGAACTTGTATCAACCACAAAAACCATAGATTCGACACCAGTGACTGAAAAGTTTGAAAAACTAGCAGTTTCTGACGTTGAAACGAATGTACCTGAAAGCGAAATTTTGGGGGAATCAATCGAATCAAAACATGATAGTGAGTGTGTACTCGATAGCAGGCCAGATCAGGAGTCAACCGAACGCATAGCTACGTTAGATAGTGAAGAAAGATCCACCGATGTACCCGAGCTATCTGAAGCAGAAAGTGTTTCTAAGGAAATCGATTCTAATTCTACTCTAGCTGAAGATCACAAGACTTCGACCGATTCTGTAGACGTCCCCCAGAAGTCTGAGGTTCTTGAAACAAGCACCGGTATTATCCAGAGTTCTTCGAGCGATCCTGAAATTCTTGAGGATTCTACCGATTCTTTAATCGATGCTAAAGAATCTGATAATGTAGCTGATGCTTTACTCGAGGAGACGACAGTTCCTGATTCCCCGATAAAAACTGAATTAGTTGAACAAGCAGCTGCACAGCTAGAAACCGAAGCTGCTGATCATGAGGAAAAAGAACAGGAGCACCAAATAGATACCGAAGCAGAGAGTTTGACTTCAAAAAAAAGTGCCGCTCCAGAAATTGAAGCGGAAAATCCTACATGCTCCGATACAGAAATTGACACACAAGAAAAAGCAGAGCAGCTGGATAAATTGGAAACAGAAAAATCTGATGCGGAAAAATTTTTGGAACAGTCAAGTGAAGCAGAGTTTTCTGATATTCCTGAATCCCAAGAACTTAATACATCTATTAACGAAGATGAATTGTTAAAATCTAGTTCCGATTCAGAGCATGACCAGAATATTCAGAATAAGAAAATTTATATGGAAGACGAACAAATACCGAGTGCCAGTTCGGAGGCGGTTGAACCACTCGTTGATAGAGATAAAGAAACACATCCCAAAGAAATTATTGCAGACAAAGAGGGTGAGGACTCACCGCAAAAAGAAGAAATACAAACTGACGATAAGACGTCCGATTTCAAGACGGAAATACTTTTTCAAGAAAGTAAGGAGCAGGCTGAGGAAAGTTCCTCAAAACAACCTATTTCTTCTCTAAAATTAGCTGCTACCTCTTCAACGAATGACATATCAGAATCCGAAATTGTTACCTCTTTTACAAAAACTGCAGAACCTATTTCCGCTGTCTCAGAGGAAAGCGGAGGAGAACTAGACTTACTTTCGGACGATAGTACAGAACATGAGCCATCGCAAGATGTTGAATATGATGCAGTAAAACAGTCAAAGGAAGAAATTAAACTCACAGAAGACACCGCAGCTAACGAAATTCCAAATTTCGAACCTGATGTTAACACCCCCACTAGTAAATTTTCGCCGAAAGACATAGACTCAAAGCCTTCAGCGGAGTATTCCTACAAACCATCTGCAGTAGAGGAAAGTGAAGATCCTGTGCCGAAAAAAGAAGAGTTTCATTTCAGCCAAATAACACCTTCAGCTATCGTCGATACAAATATATCAAAGTCCCCGGAAAGAATCACAATTGAAAGCAAAAGTGAAACTAAACCATCAAACCTGGCAGATATCGCTGATGATTATTGCAATCCAGCCTCAGAAAATCCAAGTTCGTCTGCAGATCAAGATTCTAACGAAGCTATGGTGATCGATGATAGGATGTATGATTCCAACGAATCATCCAAAGATGCAACTAATGAAGAATCGACTGTAAACGAGCATAGAACAATTGATGAAGAGAGACAAGTCGTTGATTCTGTGGTGACTTCCGCTACCGAAAGTGCGATTGCAGATTCGAAGTTACTATCAGATAATGAGCGTTCTGAAAAAAGTGATACTGACCAAACGTCTGATGGAACAATCAGTAAATCTGCTTTTAATTTTCAGGATCTGTGTGACAATTCTAAACAAGAGCCTTCTACATCTTTGCCAGTTGTTATCACAGATCCAGATTTATTACCGACTAAACAAAATGCAGATGAATGTCAGGATATAACTAGTACCAAAATAGAATCGGTGCAGCTTGATAACGAGGAAGAATCGGCATTGAAAAAAGATGATTTACCCGAAGCACCGGAGTCCGAAATTGAGCCCGTTGAAAAATGTACGGTGGAATCTAAAGTAGATGAAGCTGAGGATACCGTTGAAAATTTGACGCAGGATACGAGTGCTGAAGATAATAAATCTCTGGTGGCTAATTATGACAGCAGCGATTGTGAAAGCGATGATGTTTTTGAAAATGACATTATTGATACTAAATCTAATTCACAGGAGTCGAATGACGTGGAGATTAGTAAATTGTTATTGGAAAAAGAAGAACAAGATCCTTTTTTGAAAGTGGACAGGACTGGGGTCAAAGTGGAAACAAATACTGAAATATCAGCGGAATTGAACGCCGGATTCCTGAATTATGATGGTGAAAAGACGTCGGAATTGAAAATGCAAGTTATCGACACAAAAATAAGAGAAGATATAGTTGGAAGTGATTCATCAAGGTTAAACATATGTAGTGAAAACGTTGACTCCACAGCTTCTGATATACGGAACGAAACAACAGAGAACATTGCGAAATTAGCTGCATCGGGATCTGAGGCATCCATCGAACCAAAGAACTTGACTTTGCAGATAATTGAAAAAATGGAAGAAACCAAAGAAAACATCACATCCGCAGATGAATCATTCGACGTAAAACCGACCGTTACGCATGCGGAATTAAAATCAAAGATCGAAGCAAAGGACGAATATAACAGGACAGATTCAGAAATTGAATATTCGGAAAATGTTCAGGAGACAAATAGGGAACAAACTGAAGAAGACCTTACTTTACATTCAAAAATGGAAGAAATACGCAGTGAAAAACGTATACAAGAAGATCCCGTTGAACTTACAATGAAAGATGTGAAGGAAACATGTCGAATAGAACATAACGAAAGTTTTAGTACCAGTACAATATCAAATATACAAGGTAGGCAAGAGTGTCTTGACAATCAACTGTCGGAGAAGGAAGTAAATGCAGTAGCGAATGCACATGAGATGAGCAGCATACCGTTACCTTTAACGATTGCCGCGAAACATTCTTTAGAACCAGATATGAAAAATACTAAGAACATCAGCAAAACTAAAGATGAACTTTTTGAAGAAGAACTTCCGATTGTTCACCATCCAAAAAGATTCAAAGAAGATTCTGGTGTCTCGTTGTTAGCGGATGATAAGATGGATCTAAAATCAATACCTCGGTTCAGAAGAGATTTGAATGTAAAAGACGTCGGTGACATCACTGCTAGAACGGATCTAATAAATCATGGCACCGATTACGCTCTACCTGTGAGTTTGGCAGATTCTAAGGAATCCGATAACTTAAAAAACTGTTCACGAGATGCAAATCAAACTACAGTCCTGGATAAGACCGGCGATATTATTCAAGACAATTTAAAGATCAGTGAAAATTTCCCTATTGAAGCAGAGAAGGTTCTGTTACCAAAAGATGAAACATTGCATACAGTCCCATTGTTTGCAGCGGATAAAATTGAAACGGGTAAAGCGGAATCTTATGTTACTGATCTTTTATCTACTACACAAACCGCGGTGACCTATAATACCTCGGAAATCGCAATGGATGAGTCTGAAATACTTGTGAACAAAAAATTGGAAACTATTTCAGCTCCCGTAAAGGATATTTCGTTATCGAAGCCCAAACCATTCGGTGACGAGGTGATGACGAATCTGAATGCTACTGTAAATGAATCCGTTGACGATGTGCAAAAATTAATCGCTGTTCCGCAGAATAGTTTGACGGAAATAATCACCACGCGTCTGGAAGAAATTAAGAAACCGGAGGTGGATATTTTGAAGAGCGAATGCGCGGAAAAAATGCAAGTAGTAGATACCCTGTTAACAAAAAAAAGCGATGATACCAAAGGAGAAGATGTTTCGAAAATTCAAAGCATCGATCTCAGTGTCCACGATGTAGAATCTGATGATTCGATGGGTGCTGATAATGATGATGCATTCAGTAATCCTACCGAATTGGACCCTTTGGCGGACATTGAAGAAGAATTGCCCGCGACAACTGTAGTAGCAGGTGAGCCTGTTGCCGCATTGGGTATTCGAGTTAAGCCGGTCTCTGAGTTGGTGTACGAAGGATGGAAATTGGATGGGACAGAAACACCGAAAGTCTCTCGGAAACGACGTAACAGTAACCACGAATCAAACTCTGAGGATGTTATAATGAAAGATGACGATGATGAGAGCGAAGGGACTGGCGGTAAGAGAATGAGATTACGAGGAAAACGTATTCCAGATATGAACTTGCGTAGAACGGTTGAAGAAAAACGGCACGAAGCTGCAAGTTCCGATGAGGAAACTGTTAAAAAACCTACCGATGTTGTCAAAGAGGAATCCAAGGAAAGTGATAATCTGGTAGTGCTCGACAATCTTGCAAACGATAAAAAAACTCGTGGCAGACCCAAAGGAAAAAGGAAGGTGAGAAGGACGATTCGACTTGCTGGACAAGGGGCAGCTCCTGGGGCAGACCCCAACCAGTCACTGGGTTTGGATTCGTCGATAGCCACCGATCCATCTGCAGAAGTTCTGACTAGTCCGGCGGTCAGCAGTGACACACCACAGAAGAAAAGAAAAAAGAGTGCGTTTTCAATTATGTTTAATTATGACTCTAATATTAACAGAAATCACTCGTGAATTTCTTTTCAGGAAATATGGTTCTGGGCTTAGAAATCGGAAGAGATATCGCCGATACCTCGCAGCCTGGATCTCTGCTGAATGAAACTCCTGTCCGACAATCCAGGCGGATTGCACAAATCAAGATTAAGGAGGAAGCAGATAGAAGACGGATGGAAGAAGAAACCCTGTGCGAACTCAAAGAAAAAAAAGATCGTGATGTTCCAATCGACAAAAGGAAAAGGAAGAAGCAAAAGGTATTGACAAATTTTCACTGTATCAACTTATGGCGTGGGTTTAGTTATTTTAGTTATTCATTTTTGCATCATGCATTTCTATGCGGAATTTAATGGTAATAATTATTTAGGCTGAAAGTGAAGAAGAGGTATCGAGCAAAGAAGTTGAAAAGGAATCAAAGTCTAAGAAAAAGCGAAAGAAGAAAAAAAAGAAGAAGAAAGCTTCCTCTTCCAAATTTGACGAGATGAATCCTTGGCGTAGTTCGTCTGGTTCCAACAGCGAAGACGATGACGATCACGAGGAAGATGACGACGAAGAGGAAGAGATGGAAAGCGAAGGATCTGTACTTTTCAAAAGTGATCATGAATTTTCGCCGGAAAGTGATCTCGAGAAAGACGAAGAGTCGGAACCTTTGCGGAGGGCAAGAACGGCGCAAAAAGGTTGTTACAAAGATACTCGCCGACTCTTGATTTTTCAATATTTATTTAATTATCACTCGCTTACTGAGACATTCGAAATTTTATTACACCAGCACAAAGTGACGTCGAGGAAGCCGATGACGAGTACGCCTGCCAGAAATGTGGTAAAGCTGATCATCCCGAGTGGATTCTACTTTGCGATACATGTGATAAAGGTTGGCACTGTTCTTGTCTAAGACCTGCTCTCATGCTTATACCGGAAGGTGATTGGTTTTGCCCACCATGTCAGCATGTAAGTTTACTATTATTCTAATCAGTAATGATTTATTCGCTGATATAATCGTATGAATGTTCGTTATCGTGTAATTATATTTATCAGAATCTGTTGGTGGTTAAACTACAAGAAAATTTGAAGAAATATGATCAGTATACAAAGAGGCATGAAAACGAGATACTGCGGAAGAAAAGGCTAGCATTTGTGGGCATAAGTTTGGACAACGTTCTACACAAAAATGAGTCTCACAGATCCTCGAGAGCATCTAGCCAAGATTCTGATGGTAAATGTAATACATTTCTCAATTCAACTTTTTTAACTAATAGAATTATTTTGGGAAGAGTCGATTTAACTGCGGTATCATTCATTAATTTTCTAAACATCATAATAATCGCGAGTTCAAAAATGAACATTGCAGACTCCTCATCTTCAGCGTCATCCTCAAGTTCTGGTAGCTCTAGTAGCGAAGAAAGCGAACCGGTCTACCAACTTCGAGAAAGGCGATGTGCAAATACTTACAAGTTCAACGAATATGATGATATGATCAATGCTGCGATACAAGACGAGGTTGATGCCGTCCGTGGTGCTGGAAATCAAGGCAGGGGGAAGGACATCGCAACTATTGTGAATGCCGAGAAAGAGGAGGCGCAAGTAAGTTTCTAAAATTACGATCGATAACTCTTGTGCTTTGTCAGTTTGTCGCTTTTTGTAAAGTCCTCAGACTTAATTCAAAGTTCACTTTTATCTTCTTCTACAGGCAGAGGCTCTGAAGAAGACTCAGGAAATGGACGAGGATGAAGATGAGGATGGTAAGTTTGAGAAAGACAGTGACGAGGATTACAAGGCTGAAAAAGATGAGGAACTCGAAGAAGAAGAAGATGAAGATGATGCGCCTAAATTATTTGTGAAGAAAAATCTTTCTCGAAAAAAGCATCGTAAGCTTAACAGCTTAGACATCAGTAGCGAGGACGATCCTGAAAGTGACGAAGATTTCAAAGGATCCAGTTCTGACGACGAGGAAGATTTAGACGATCAGGGATCTTCTTCCGACGACAGCACTTTTGCCAGTTCAAGGAGACAAAGAGGTCGAAGGGGAGGGGCTCCGGTTAGGAGATCAACAAGAGCCAGAATGACACGATACGACGAAGATTTCAGTAAGTATTGATAATAAGTCACGATTCTGTAATAAAGGGGGGCTCGTTTTGGTCTGTTTTGTTCAAAAAAGTGCCTTATCGAGGTTATCTGTGCTTTCAGTTAATGATGACAGCGACGATAGTGATCGCCCTAAAAGAAAGAAGTCTAAGTCGGTGTGGGATGAATCGGAGAGCGAAGAGAGTGATAATTCTTGGAGGCAAAGGAAGAAAAGGTGAGTTTTTGCTGGAAGAATTTAATTTGAAAATTCGCTTATTAAAAGAAATCTTCAAAATCTCATACATTTCTTATTTTTAGAAGTAAAACAGTGCCTACTCCTAAGTCAAGGGCAGCAAATAAATCAAGACCCAAAAAGAAAAAGAAAAAGAAGCGCGTTATAGAATCCGATAATCAAAGTGAGAATGAAGAAGAACAAATGGAATCCACTCTAGAGAGAAACGAGCTTGAAGAATCGACGTTAGCTAAGGAAGAGCCAGCAGTAGAACCAGCCGAAGGAACGGATGACGCGAAACCTACAATTCAGACTGGAAATGCCGTTGAACCAGCTCAGAAAACAGAAGAAGATGAAGAGAAATGCAAGAATGAAAATCCTATCCTTGCAGTAACCGAGAATGAACAACTGACCAAAAAGAAAAAGGTTAGAATGAATTATTTTCGTTATTCTAATGATTTTCATCACAAAAATTCAATTAGTGTGAATCAGCTTTGCTTCATGTAATATTTTTTACAGGAAAGCACACCAAAAAGAAAGAAGACCCCACCCATCAGGCGAAAGGTACAGTTGTCTATTTATTCTTATTAAAATCTTTTTTTTTTCTAATAGGATTTGACATGGTGTTATTTATTTATTTAATTACAGATTGTTTACGGTGGACTTCAAGACAGTTATTCACAACAGGAAGAAGAAATACCAGGTCGTCGCACGAGGGGAAAGAAAATCAATTATCAAGAAGTTTTAGCTTCGGATAGCGAAGAGGTAATTATTATTATCATTTTATCTCATTTGATTATCAATGAATTCTGGTTATGTTATTGTAGGAGTTGAAAAAAGCTCTGAAAAAAACTGAGGAGAGCGAAGATGAGTTTGTTGTTCACGAGGTGGAAGATTTGAACGAAGAAGTGGAGAAGGATTCGGACTCTGGTGAGATTTTAAATGACACAGATAAAATAATTGAAAAATTTATGCATAGTGAGCACGATTCAACGGCTGTTTGTTTTTATTTCAGGCGATATATACTCCCCTAAAAAAGATACTCCAAAGGGAAAATCAATAAAGGGTAAAAAACCGAGACAAAGTAAAAGCCCTGCTTCGAATTCAAAGTTAAGTGGGGATAACGAAACCCCAAAAGTGCGAAAAAAGCCTGGCCCAAAACCTGGCAGCAAAAATAAACCGAGGCCACAGAAAATGACTCCACCTTTCAACCAATCCAATCCTAGGAGCGGTGGGGAGGAAGGGGACGTAACGGAGGAAGGCTCACTAGTCGGTATCGGTGCAGAAGACTTGGCTGAGCTCGACGAAGAGCAGCTCGATCAAATGATGATGGAGGACGAAGAATATGGTAAACGGCAGCTGGAGTTGGCGGCAATTGAAATTGCTAAAAAAAAGAAAGAGGAAAGGGAGGCTAAAAAATTAG
Organism: Athalia cordata; assembly: GCA_963932425.1. NCBI lineage: Eukaryota > Metazoa > Arthropoda > Insecta > Hymenoptera > Athaliidae > Athalia > Athalia cordata. Next base: position 10,122,404 of record OZ010627.1, read on the forward strand.
AGAAGGCTCGCTTAAAAGCTCTGGAGATTTTGGCTGCTGAGCGCCAAAGGGATCCTAACGCTCCCGAAGGTACCGACGGGGAAGTACCTAAGAAAAAGAAACGTGGACGCCGTAGCAAAGCTGAAATACTCGCTGAGCAAATGAGGAGAGATGGAGCACCAAATTTATCTATTGATTCATCTCCTAACGTAACAGCTATACTTTCTCCGAGTATGAATCAAACACAAAGTCCTACCATAGCTCCCGTCTTATTTCCTACAGTGACGACTCCCAATTTGCCAGCTAATTTGAATCCGACTTTGAATTCTTTTTTGAGCCCGAATGCCGGACTTAATTTAGCGCCGAATCTAACACCTACAATGGTTCCGAATCTGACGCCGATCACGACCCCTGAGACTCAAAAAATTCCCGAAAGTCTCGTTCCAGTTGTCGCCGGACCGGATGTGCATCCTTTCGGCCCTGAGGGAATGCTTGTCAAACCGAAGAGGCGGGGACGCGGTAAGGGTAAGAAAACTCTAGCTCTAGAGGCTGCAAGGGCAGCGGAGGCTGCTGCTAAAGGACTAGACCATGTCGCAGGATTCGGAACAGATTCAAATCCGGAAATGAAGTCCGACGATCCGAACGTTCTACCCACACCCGGCAGCAGTACTTCCGGCTCGGCACCATCGACGCCACCAGCGAGCATTGTCGGTGTACAAGTAACGCCTTCGACGCAAAGTCAACAGCCGAATGTACAACCCGGACAAAGTTATCCACCGATGTCACCGGCGCAACAGCAACAGCAATCTTCCGTCATTACTCGAATGCTGCAGGCCCAGCCAGTTTCAGGTGGGCCCCAATCGTTTGCAGCAGCCGCAGCAGCTATGGGTCACAAGTATTTTGGCGCACCTAACGCGGGGGGTAATATAATGGGAGTTCCAAGGCCGGGCTTCGATCTGCAGCCCCGAGGAAGAATTCCATCTCCGTACAGACAACCGGGACAGTCGGCGATGGCTCCTCATTTCGCTGCTGTACGATCTGGTACGCCACCGATGAGGATGCGAGTTCCCGGCTCTCAAATGTACCACACAACTCATCATCCGATGGATCCATCGCCTTCCGGAGGTGGTCCCATTTCCATAAGCAGTGCGAGGGATCGCAGCTCACCGCTCGGACCTGGCCCAGGTCCGGCCATGATACCTCCGTCTGCTGGAAGCCCCTTGACCAAAGGTGGGCCGACTCCTCCACCTCCGCCGTACGCGCGAGGCGTACCTCCGATGGGACGTTTCCCAGATAGTTCGCCCCTGGTTGGACCGAGGCATCAGATACCACCGTTTGCTAATGCGTCGGGAACGAACCATAGCATGCAGCAACCTTCGCCACCGCCTAACAGAGCTCCAGGTAACTTTTCACCTTATCATCCCCCACCCCCTCCAAATTATCATTACGGTGCTTATCCCCCCCCTCCGCCCATGACGACGGCCGATGACGCAGCTGCTTATCAAGGCTCTCCGTATCCTACGGAACATTTTTCTACCCCTGCCGAAAATCCGGCTCCCATACAACCCACGCCTCCCCCTCAACCTCAGGCACCGCCTCATCCTCACCCCCACCCGCATCCGCACCCTCATCCTCATCCGCATCCACATCCGGGCGAACCCGGTGCCGGAGGAAACAAACAGTTTGACGAAGAAGGCACCGGGGAATTTGGTGGGTTGGTGTCTTACTTCAGTAGCCAGAGAGAAGACGACCTTGACTCGTAGCACGAGTAAATCCTTGGCGAACCCTTAGCAGAGGTATTGACTAGTAAGAGTTTTAGATTCTCTACCCTGAAATAAAACACATAACACTCCCGCAAAGAGTATGAAAATGATTATCATTTGTTGGCGTGGAAAAAAAAAAGAAAATAAATAATAAAATAAGTCGACTAAAAAGGATTTTGTAAAAAAATAACAGTTACGGTAGGATATTATTGTGATTTCGCATTCCCAGACAAATGGTATTTCAGAGTAGCTTGAATATCGATATGAACCGGATGAGAAAAAAAAAGGAAGAAGCAGTAGGAGAGGGTGGCCAAGGAGATGTTATACTCGAAATGGTGCTGGTAAAAAAAAAGAAAAAGAATATGGAAAAATTCAACCGAGCTTAGACTCGTGGTAAATATATTGAACTTATAACGGGATACAGTGCAGATTCAAATCGACGAACTGATCTAGCAGCTCCATTAACGGGAAGCAGATCTGACGTAAGTTTTAATAATTATTAACTGTTGACAGAGTCAAGAATTCACATATGTAGTTATACTTCTACACCCGTCATGTCCTAGAGGAAAATATCTTTTACACGTAATAAATGAAAGAAAAAAAAAAACAAACAAAAAACAAAACAAAACAAAAAACACAAAGTTTATTCATGTAATAAAAGTGAAGATGAACTTTATTGTCTCGATGAGACGAATTATTGACAAATATAACTGGTTTTGTAATCGCCAGTTATTTATCCGGTATGTATATATGTAAATATGGTGAGTCTTTAGATTATATTATATATGTACTATACATTACATAGTCAGGCAGAATAAAAACCTACCATAAAAGTAAATCGAGTGCAAAGGGCACAAATGTAATATTTAAACGAAGAGAAAAATTTTTTTGAGAAGAAAAAGAAACGATATCTGATTATAAAGAATTAACAAATGGTGTGAAGACTACTACTTTAATTATTTATAAACGAAAGATGAATAATAATAATAATGATAAGAAGAATAATAATATTATTACTACTACTAATGAATAATAATATTAATTATAATTATAATATTGATATATAAAATTAAAAAGGAAAAAAAAACAAAAATGAAAACAAAAAAAAATTAAGAATATATGATAGGCAGTATATTGTATTTTACAAATTTTACTTTATAAACTATATATGAGAGGATAACCAAACGAGGAAAAGAGTAAAGGAAAAAAAGAAATGAAAAAAATTAACAAGACATATTAACTATAATTATTATTATACATAATACATAACATATTATGTGTCACTAGTGACATTGCGCAGCAGAAATCATATATCTGTTTAGTTATCACAAGTACACACATACCTAGTAATAATAGAAGTTACATGAATAAATGAAAGATATTACATTATTATAGAGTTAGCTGCTTGGGATAGTTTTTCTTTATACCGATGAACGTTAAACGATCATATTTGGGCGTTCTCGTAAGATAATAATCATGGGCTGAACGTCGTTAATTTTATTATTTTTACACACATCGGACGTACCTTCATCGTAGTTTGACGTACAATCTGTTTTTTCTTCTTACGATTAAATCTTCGATTCGTTTAGAAGCTGTTGATTATCGAATTACATTTCAAGAATACAACGTATTCTTTGTGTTTCTATTATTTTCATTCATTTATTTCACATAATTATATTAATATTTTCGATAGAATTGCGTAACAAATTGAATTGTAGACCAAGCAGCATCCCATTAATCAACTACGATTTGAGCATAGACTCGGGTTTATTGATCGGATGCTTCAACAATAATAATTGCCGTTCAACGTTACACTATTCTTCTTAGCGCATTTAAGATAAAAGAAATAAAGGATGTCTTCTTGAATTGTAATTCACATTAATTGATAGTTGAAGTTTGCTGAGATGATTTTGTTTTGGTATGGGTCTAAACCAAACATCATTATACTACATGTGTAGACTAAATACAAAAGAATTTTGTAATAAAACTCAATATATTGAAATAAAGTATATTATGTTCACTTTCCAGGACCATTATGCCTCGAACACTGAAAATTATTATCGTCGAATTGAATTTTAGATCGCCCTTCGTTGGACGAACAAAAAAATTGAGGGAAAGAAAAACCAGATTCGATTTCCATTCTAGTATCTAAATTGAGGATTTTTGATTCAGGATTCACCAATAAAGACCACAACAAATAAGGTACAGAGTAACAAAAGAATAATTTCGTTTATTCCAGATAATGCTAGTTGTACAATCTGAATGATGTACTTTAATAACAATAGTATTGCTGTTTTCTTTGAAAAATACTATGATCTAGCGTAATCTTTTTTAAACTTAATATTAATAAAAATATATTAGAACGCTGCTAAATTCCCAATCGCAGAAAAAAACTCGTCATTACATATCTAGAGTTCTATGTATCAAATCGAGAACAATGGAGAACCGAAAAAGTAACAAAAAAAGAAAAAAGAAAAGAAGCTATCGGCATATTCTTTACAGTTATACCTGAATAACGTATGTCAAAACAAGAAGAATAAAGTAAAATAATTTTTTTTTACTGAGAAACAATAGGAGAAACAATAAAAAATAATTGTATGCTTTCGGGAAAGTAGCAGCCGCCTGTTATCAATCGCTTGTCTTTTTCTTTACATTTAACTTCATTTCTTGTCTAGCAAGGTTTTCAAATTGTCGGATACTTTTTAAAGACAAAGAATTACCAGCGATTTGCTTTTTTAGATTTCTCAGGGCTGCCTGAAGGCGAGGCCTCTTGTATTCTTTTCTGTACTTTACAATATTCTTCTGAGCACGGCCTACCAAGACTTCCGGTGAATCGTTTTTTTCTCTTTCAGCTCTCCGTTTCAGTTTACGTTCCCGTTTTTCTCTTTTAGTCTGTAGACGCTTTGCCTGAGCCAACCCATTATTGAAATTACTTTTAGCTTTTGGAGTCACTTCGCTTGTGGACAGCGTACTATTACTATTACCAGCGTAAAACTCTTGAGAAGAACCAGCTTGATTGTCTCTAAAATAGATATTATTTGGCAAAATATCCTGCGGAGCGTTAGCAAGCCATCGGGTATTTTCAGGCGAAAAGGGGATGTAATTTGGATTGTTATTGAAGCCGATATCATCCGCGAAATTGTATTCTGCATTTTGTTGAATGTTCGGATTGATGTTACGTGGCATGGGACTCCTATAATCACTAAATCTGTTAAACTCCGGTTGAAAATTACGGGGATTATTAGCCAAATTAGGCCTGCCGAAGCCTGCCCAAGGGTTCTGTTGCCACCCAACTTGATAACCATTACCGCAGTTTTGATGTTGTGGGCGGAAGCCACGTGCTGAATGATAAAAATCACTTCCTGGGTTACTGTAATCGTTGTTCATCGGCTCATACGAATTCGGCGGTTGGTTTTGATTTACATTTGGATTTATGTTATTGAAAGTTGCTGTTGGGAATCCTACTTGATTGTCTATAGTGAAAGTAAGACTTTTGCCAGGAGCAGCGGTAATTCTATTAATGCTATCATCATCACGCACTCTGGATGAAATGTTGGATGGGTTAGAGCTTCTTGTATTTTGACTTGGAAAGTCACGGAAGGTGATTTCTTTAGTTTTTTGGTCTTTTACGTACCGATCGACTAATGATTTCAAATTATTTGGGGTGTAGGCTGCGAATACCTTGTTATAATGATGAATGATTCTAAGGTACTGTTCGCAAGGTACCTTGTCAACCCCAACACCTCTGAGATCCGTTAAAGTCTGTTTCAAATATTTATGACTTTTCCCGTGTGCCTGCAAAATCATATTTAGCCTGCACTGCGATTTGGCCAATTCCTCAACGACTTTCACTCGCTTTGAAGATGTTCCGAGTTTCTCGCCAGTTTTAACTTGTAGCTCCATAGATTGCAATCTACTTTTTAGCGATTGTATGGTGTTATATAATTCGGAAGGATCGCCCAAGTCTTGGTTGAATTCTTTCAATTTCGCTGTCAATAATTTCAAAAGTCTCACTCTTTTTTTAGACAAAACCCGGGTCTTAAATCGATTACGTTCGTCATCTCGCCAGCGCGCAAAGTCCCTAACGGTTAGCACTAATGCATCAGCCATTTGTTGAGTAGTTGTAACAATTATGGCATATGTGCCATTGGTATAATGTCGAAACTCAAATTTCGCGAGATACTCTTGGAGGAGCTTGCTTATAAAGTCCATTGCCACATCAGAATTGGAATAAAGTTGGTATTCTTGACTGGTCAGATCATATTCAAAGGGACAGAACTCTTTTGTTTTCTGACAAGTGAATTCCGGAGATTGAAAGGTGATAAATTCTTTCGTATTTTCCTGACTTTTGTGCCACTCCTTGATCTTACCAGTAGTTTTATCGATACTCTGAAGAGGAGTTTGTAAATTTCCATCCTGCTGCAGATTTTGTTCCGGCATCTTGTTTTTCTTTGTTTTTTTTCTTTTACTTGGTGTATTCGCACTATCAGCGACAAATCCCTCGTGTGCTTCTTCGGTTACAATTTCGTTCTGAGTACGGGTTGTCGAATCGACATTTTCAAGGATAATATCTTGTGCGTAAGCTGGTCCTGAAGTGTAATTCGTTACGTATGCTGGAGTTGGATAGTATTTCGACCAGCGGTAGTCCTTACACGTCGTTGAATCGTGCCCGCGTCTTGCACAATTGCAACAGCTGAGTTGATTTGCGGGTTTCATTACTAACGCCGGATTTTGTTGCGTTTCGAAATTATTCTCACTCGTCTGCAATGATATGTACGAAAAAAATTAACCACTTGCTAACTTACGAATTTTATGGGTTCCATGATATAATGTTGTAAAATATAATCGACTTACGATGTGATGGAATCGTCGCCAAAGGTCAGGACAAATGTCTTCTGAGTGTCCAATCGACTGGCAGATAGTGCACCGCGTTCTCTTACATCCTGTACAGAATTCCGTGTAGCTATTCTGTTTCGTACCGCACTGCATGCAAATCAATTTATAGTTAATCGTTCATGGTATAAATCAGTATAATTAGTGGATGAATTATTGCCGTATTTACGTACCCCGAGACACATCGAATCTGGACATGCTACCTTATAATGCCCCCGAACTCCACACATGTGACAAGCTGGAGGTTTTCTCTCTTCTGGACATTCAGAAATTCTGTGGCCCGGGCGTTTACAATTTTTGCATCTGAGATGTGACCAGTACCGCATTTTTCTTCTTTGACGAGAAAGTAAGTCCTCCTCCGACAAAGACCAATATCGAGGATCCTCTGTTTGTTAAATATTTCATGAACCACTATAGAGATTAATATAATCATTGCTTTGTTTATGCGACAGAGTGAATTAGATGAAACTTACTTGGCATGTCTCTTCTGATGGCGTCTATATCAAAGTTTTCACGTCCCCAAGATTTGTTGTAAAAATTTTTCATCTCCTTGGTCATGGGTTTGAAGAAATCATCTAAAGCACTACTTTGTGGATTCCCTTCACTTGTCCCACTTTCATTAGGAGGTATAACTGACGAAGTAGCTGCAATGGCAGATTCATTAGAGGTTCTAGCTTTTTTAGGACTACGACCTTTCGATCGTTTTTCTACGTCCGCGATAGACCTCTTTCTACTTTCCAACGATTTACTCGATCTGTTTTCTCCTCTATCTTTGGCTTTAGGTGAACTTTGAGGGCTTTGAACTTCGGTTGCATTAATTATTAACGTATTTGGACTCATCTCATTCGCATTTTCTGTTAATCGCTTTTTTCTCAGTGGCACTTCAGACACAGTTTCTAGCATTTGCTGCTCAGTAACCACTAAAACTTCTGATCGAGTGTTCTCACTTGTTGGCTCTGGACTCATGGGTGAGTCGCGCACATCACACGCATTGTCGATGTTCGCACCTTTGTCTTTGGTGCAACTACTACTTGGTTGACTATTTGCATCATCGATAACTTGAGACATTCTGTCGTTGCTACTAAAGACTTGAGTAGAATTATCTTGCTCTATTGAACTTTGGGCGGCAATAACCTGGCTTATGTACGGGTTTCGTGTTATATCGTTGTTGCCATCCGATATAGGACTATCCGGACCGAGAGTTCTTGGACTATTCCTTGTTTTCTTTGGATACGTCGATTTTTTTTTTTTTGAGTAACGTGGATCGGCATCAGGTCTAGTTTTGTCATACATTGATTTCCCTAGAGCAATTCTGTAAGTCTCGACCAATTTCTCCGGTGACATATTCGAACTAATCTCATCATGGAATGATGTTGGACTTCTGGAATCTTCCAAGTCGATCGTAGGAGGTGCAGGTTTAGGGGGCACAGGAATTTCAAAAATAGAATCTTCCGAATCATCGAGAGTTATTACAGTATTGAAATTTTTGCTAATAGAAGGAGACCCGTTATCGTTTTGATGGGACATAACTTCTGTGTTTTGAGAGTTCATAGAACTCGGTGAGCTCTCCCCGACGAGAGATTCTGGACATGAGAAATCACTCGATAAAAACGAATTTTCATTTGATACTCCCGGAGATTGCTCGACCTCTTTCTGGGCCATGCTGCTTGGTGGTTGATGAGCCTTCATATGTACAATTTTATTTGTCATGGGCTGGTCATTTCCAAACAGTTCTTCAGGTTTTATACTTGGTGATTCATCCGAATTAGTTGTTTGGGAGCAAATTGAAATATCAGACAGAGTCAGCCATGTCTCTGATTGCTTGCACTCTGCTGCATCTGGTTTATTTTCAGATTCTTTTTCGAAACATTTATTTTCTAACGAACTATTCCCTCTGTCATAGGCAACTGTAAGATAGAATCTTTGTATAAATACCGGAAGTGTTTAAAAATATTCTATAACAGATCATTATTGTTGAAAAAAAAAAGATATATTAATCCTGTATCAACTCAATATGGCTATTTTGACAAAGTCTAAAGATTCAGTTGGTATGTACTTACTCCTATCAGTTGAATAATCACTCTCATCATTACTGCACCAATTCTTAGGTTTGTACTCACGGAGGACCTCGTTCTCTCCCTTTCTTTCTTGTCTCCTGATGTTTTCAGAGCGCAAGCTGTCAGTCTGACAAGTATTGCGATCAAAGAGGTTTTCTTCACTGTTATAGAGATTTGTATTGCTGATTACTTCCCTGTAAGTGTCAACCACCTCATTGTCAAGTTCGTTGCTCCGCGATATAGAAGTTGAGATTTTGTTGGAATGATTTATATCTGATAAACTTTCTTTCCAATCATTTAGTGTAAGTACATTCCAGACGCAGGATTCTTTGCCACGAAGCGACTCGTGCGATTGTATTACTTCAATGCCAGGAGGGGAAATTACATCTGTTTGCAAACGACCATCAGAATTCGGACGTATATTTTGCCATGAGTCAGTGTTGTCCTTCAAACCAAAATTGTTGGCGTCTAAAGTATCTGGGTTATTGAGTGAATGACTAGCAGAATGGTATATTGCAGCGAAAAGTTCGTCCTCAAGAGCCCTGGCAATGTCGATCTCGTCTGTATTTGATTCTACAGATGTGTCCTGAAAAATATTCAATTAGAACGATAGAATTTTACGGGTTATGTAACGGAACTACTAACACCACAGCTGAATAACTAAAATTTATCTAACCGCTAAAATCAGCGTATCATCCTCATCCATGCTCGATGTCTATTTAGCAATATTCGATATTGTTAGAATAATATATTGGACTGACATTACGAGCTAATATATTTTTATGCGTTCAATATACAAGAAAAAACGAATTCAGTCTTGAAACGCGATTTACGAAAAGGCACGTGCTTGGAGTTTGTTTCAGCCATTCGGCGATTTGGCGTTGACTGAAGAATAGTATAAATTCATGCCACCTTGGTTGAAGATTGCTCTAGTAGGCGAAAAAATTAAGACATCTTGATGAGTTTGTGTGGTCGTATAAAGGCCAAGATCGTAATCTAATTTGGTCGACAAATTTGTGTTTTTAAATTCAGAATACATGAAGTCGAAGCTGAATAAACATTTTTTAGATCAATAATGTCGGTAAAATTTCATCTATTGTTGCTAAACTATATGCAACCTGCGATACATCCATGTACTCGATTTCCAGTTGCTTTGGAATTAGGCGCTCAGAAAAAGTTGAGCATACTATGAAAATTTAAAAATTACGGACGTGAGCCCCGATAAATTGGCGATAACTCGATCAATTTAATAGATACATTGATTTGGCTTGCAGATTCAGATGTCGAAAATCAAAATACAGAGGCATAACATGGCAAACTCTTCAAAAAAAAATGTAGATATCTCTTCCAGATATGAGAAAAAACTGAGGCTGGGATTTGGTTCGAAATCGCTCGAAAAATCGCTCGAGGATGTACAAAGACTATAGTCTTTGGTGTTTTTTCGCTCTGATTCTAACGAAAATCGCTGTAAAAATGTACAAAGACTATAGTCTTTGGTGTTTTTTCGCTCAGATTCTAGGCAAAATCGCTGTAAAAATGTACAAAGACTATAGTCTTTGGTGTTTTTTCGCTCTGATTCTATCGAAAATCGCTGTAAAAATTTCCAAAGACTATAGTCTTTGGTGTTTTTTCGCTCAGATTTCAGGCAAAATCGCTGTAAAAATGTACAAAGACTATAGTCTTTGGTGTTTTTTCGCTCTGATTCTATCGAAAATCGCTGTAAAAATGTACAAAGACTATAGTCTTTGGTGTTTTTTCGCTCTGATTCTATCGAAAATCGCTGTAAAAATGTACAAAGACTATAGTCTTTGGTGTTTTTTCGCTCAGATTCTAGGCAAAATCGCTGTAAAAATGTACAAAAACTATACTTTTTGGTCTACTTTCATACACTGAAACGGTGTTTTCTCTGGGTTAAGATCGGAGTATTCGCAAAATCAACTGCAGGACGCTTTTTCTTCGTATTTCCGCGTAATGAATACGAATACGCCGTTCAGAATTATCTCGAATCGAATGCCATCTAGATATCCTCGATTCTTCTCTTTTGCGATCGATGAATTAACTACTTAACTACTTGATATTAATCAGACCCTGTGAGGGCTTGATGATATGCAAAAAAAGTTTTGCTTTCTAGGATTCATTCCGGAATTTTGCCTATTATTTTCGATTACACCCTGCCCAGTAAGCCCTTGCGAACGCCTAACTATCTACAACCCCGCAATACACCCCGTCATCGCCGTCAGGTTGCCTGGATTAGGCGGTAGTTAAAGTAGGATGTTTATTAGTTCGTAAAAAATACCAAGGATGCCGGAAGGGGCGCGATTGCCTACTTTATTTACCGCCTAATCCAGGCAACCTGACTGCGATGACAGGGGTGTATTGCGGGGTTGAGAACAGTTAGGCGTTCGCAGGGGCTTGTTGGGCGGGGCTTAATAGAATATGATTGGAAAAAATGAGAAAAATTCTAAAACGTATCCTAGTGAGCGTATCTTCAATTGCTCATTATTGAGCGCTTGGAATCGAAATATATGGAAATACTATGGAGAGCTCGATGCAATGAATTATAAATACAAAGTCTTTGGTGTTTCTTTGCCCAGATTTCATTAGAAATCGATGTAAAAATGTACAAAAACTATAGTGGCTTGGTGTTTATTTGGGGTGAAAATCGAAGTATTTAGAAAATCAATTGCAGGACGCTTATTCTACGTATTTTTGCGCAGGGAACACGAATATGTCAATGAAATTAATCTAGAATCAAATCCCATCGAGATATCCTTGATTCATCACTTTTCCGATCGATAAATTGGCGATAACTTGATCAATTTAATAGGTAATTCAATTTGGCTTGCAGATTCGGATTCCTGAGGTTAAAATACATGAGAATAGCATCAGAAACTCTTTAAAAAAAAATGTAGATCTCTCCTCCAGATTTTGAGAAAATAGTAAGGCTATAGGCTTACTGTTTTTTTGGGGTAAAAATCGAAGTGTTTAGAAAATCAATCGCAGGGCGCTCATTCTACGTATTTTTCCGCAGGGAACACGAATACGTCGATAAAATTAATCTAGAATCAAATCCCATCGAGATATCCTTGATTTTTCACTTTTCAGATCGATAAATTGGCGATAACTTGATCAATTTTATAGTTAGATAGATTAATTCGGCTTCTACATCCGGATTTCTGAGATCAAAGTACATAAGAATACCATAGAAAACCTGATAACAAAAATAGTCGATTTTCGGCCCAAATTTTGAATAAAAAACAAAGGCTGTGGGCTCAGGATTTTCTCGATTTCGGGGCAAAAAATGAATTTTTTTTCAAACTGATTGCGGGAGACTTTTTCAAAGTATTTTGACCTCAGGAACACGAATCCTTTGAGCAAATTCAGCTACGTATAGATTATATACTTAGAAACATCTCAATGTATTCGTTGCGGAAAGCGCAAAATGGGCGATAACATGATTATTCAATGGAGTTGCTATACTTATTGTAAGTTTACTCATGATTTTTAAATCTTTTGCTTTTTGTTGCAGGGGGAAGATCGATGGCCTGCGAAGCAGAACCCGCCTCTCATCTAGAAAACAAGACTGCTTCTGTATCCGCTAGACTCTGGCGCATCTCAAAATTGGTTCATCCCACTTATCAACTAAATGACATTGCTTACTACATTATTCATCATATAGCTATAGATCTTGTACCACTTCCTGGAGTAATGAAAATTAATCTTTGACAATTTTATTGTAACTGATTTATTCAAGAAAACATATCTCTGAGTGAATACATCCATAGTACACATGTACCGTGATATTGAAATTCATTTTGTATCGTTGATTTAATAATAAACAAAGAGCCTCTTCAGAATGATCGTTTAATCGACATTATTACACCCCTGTACCCCATCACTCCTCAACATCCTTTATATACTTATAAGCAACACATCACGACATCAAGCCCTGACTCGAACCGCCTCGTCGCATGCATACAATAAGTATAAAACTGCGGCCGATCAGTTTTCATAAAATGGTCTCTTAGCTCACAATATGGCACGGAGATCTGAAAACTAATCGGAATTTTTTTTTTTTTTCTCTTCTCGTTGTAGTCATTAAGTTATGAATAATTCATTATTAATCGTTATTAATCAAATTTCATACTCAAAACTCAGGCCTTAACTGATTCATCAATGTTGGTCAATTGAAGAAGTTTATCCGAGTTCGGAGCATGACGTTAAAATCCGATCGATCGCAATCTTGAAACGGTCAATTACGGACGTGTAATTCGGTATTTGGTCCTCGGAGCATCTTGTATTATATGTAGATCCTTCTTTGTGGCAACGGCAGTACGGCCGCAGCAACCGAAGCGGCGATACCAGCAGCGACATCGGTAGCAGCGCGCAGATCCTTGGAGAACAGAGAGAGAGTGAGACGAAGGTATTATGGCTACACGCAAAGATCAGTACGCAGTTGCTATTGCGCCCCAGTTCTCTATTTTATTCAAATTTCTCCGATCGCGTTGTGAACGAAAACGAAAGAAAAATCTTCCGAATCTTTTACTTGTTGAGTTTGCTTTCCAGTCTTATGAAAATAATAGCTCGGGAGGAAGTGTTCGGTTTATTCTAGATATTTGGAATAAGTGCTAGATGAACAGCAACTGTTAGAAGAGCTCCTCTATCATTGGAAATTTCGTGAATTTCGTAGCTCGGACATATTTTTTATAAGCAGTGACAAGCCGTGTTCTTACCATCCTTTTTTACCAGTCCCGATCGGTCCTCTTTTCGACCGGTAGAATTTTGAGCGAAGGTAACACGACATGAACGCAGAATTTTCATAGACTTTGAATCATGATTCGAACCGTTGGTGAGGAAAATCAAGATCCTTTCGCCAAAACTAAGACCTAGTTGCTTCCTTGTATTTTGAATTGAAAAAGTTAGTATCATGGATTCGGGTGAGTCGGATATAAGTTGTCGTCGGAATTCCGAACGACTATACCTAATTGATTAGACGTTTATAAATTCCTATATTCGTATACTCATTTGATAAATATATTCTAATTGATTATTTATTCTAATAGTCCTGTGCGTGTTTGAACACTACGAATTCTTCTGTCGATCGAATTGAGGAAGTTATCGTCGGGGTTATGGTTTAAGAATGATCTTCGTTGTCACATTATACTGAACAAATTTATTCATATATTTGAGGTGCAATTTAGCAATTTTACTCCATTTCTTACATAACATTTTCTCATTTCAGGTTTATAATCGATGGATATGGAATGGGCCTGGTTCTTCGCAGTATTTATTCAACTTCAAATTACGTTATGGAGGAGTTACAGGGCATCGGACAATATTTCACAGGTATTTAAATTATCTACATTCTCCCTTTTCGAACCGACTTCCTGCTAGTATCGAAACGGGTCGTTGCGCAGACATCACGAGATGCATGGGAAAGGGGTGAAAACTGAAGTTAAGCGATTAGTGGCGATAGAAATAAATTTCGGCATAGATTTTTATATGGTAGGTTTATTCGGTCTGGACATGTTAAAGAAGATTTTCTCAGCTCGCGCTTCAGTTTTGTGATCTCATTGCCCGTGGCGGAGCTTGGAGCCATCGTAGATGACGGGGCGCGATGCTCGCGGGGCTCTATTCACAAAGGTCAAAATATATCAGAATAGCGTGAAAAACTCTTAAGAAAAAATGTAGATTTCTTGGATTTTTGAGGTAAAAATCGAAGTATTTGCAAAATCAATTGCAGGACGCTTATCCTACGTATTTTTGCGCAGGGAACACGAGTAAGTCAATTAAATTATTCCAGAATCGGTTCCCACCGAGATATCCTTGATTTTGCACTTTTCAGTTCGATAAATTGTATGTAACAGTACTATGTAAAAGTACATAGGATTACCACAAATAACTCGATAAAAAAACTAGTCGATTTTCGGCCCAAATTTTGAAAAAAAACAAAGGCTATAGGCTTAGGATTTTTGTAATTTTGGAGTACATTTAAAATCGATTGCAGGACACTTGTTCAACGTATTTTGACTTCAAAAACGCGAATCCGTTGAGTAAATAAAGCCAGAGCCAATATTCATCGAGATATCTTATTTTTTCCAGTGCCGCAGGACATACGACGTTCCAAGAAGTCAACAGTGGCACAGAATCGCCGAAGAGGACCAGTGTCGTAATAATGACGTCGCAATCACGGACGAGCCCTGACCTTCAACAGGAAGTGCATTCACATCTGCTGGTCTTCAATTCGGAAATTAATTATCATACATATATAGCGAATAATTGTTAACGTGGAATAAGTGACCATGTCCTCATGTCTTGTAATCATTAGAATGACTTTGAAACTTCTGAATGATGGTGGAACTTTTTTAATTCAATTATGAATATTATATTAGCACAATTGTTGAATGTATCCTACCTACATGACTCATGAATAAACGAACAGCTATTCCCAAATTAGTTGCTTGATTTTTATTGATTACACCCCTGCATCCAACTCTCATTAACATCCTTTATACAAGCAACACATCACGACATCAGGCCCTGACTCGTAATGCCTCATCGCATGCATATGACAAGGCACGCACGCATGCACATGATGGTTGGATGTTTCGGACTGGCTCCTCGCCTGTCCTGTTATCCTGATACGAAAATTCGAATTTTTGGCCGAAATGTGCCTTGAATTGTCAGGGCCGGTATTGTAGCGATCTACCTTATCACTTCCGGTTGAAATAAAGCATGATACAATACACATAGATGCACATGACGTGGCCTGCACGCAGTTGCATAAGATCTAATAACGATTCGGTAGATGAGTATGATGCGATACACATGCATACACATGATGAGGCCCGCATGGATACGCATATGATCTATTGATCGATCGACAGACGAGTATGATGCGATACACATGCATACACATGCATGCACATGATGTCTGGAAGTTTCGAACTGGCTCCTCGCCTGTCCTGTTATCCTGATACGAAAATTCAAATTTTTGGCCGAAATGTGCCTTGAATTGTCAGGGCCGGTATTGTAGCGATCTACCTTATCACTTCCGGTTGAAATAAAGCATGATACAATACACACAGATGCACATGACGTGGCCTGCACGCAGTTGCATAAGATCTAATAACGATTCGGTAGATGAGTATGATGCGATACACATGCATACACATGATGAGGCCCGCATGGATACGCATATGATCTATTGATCGATCGACAGACGAGTATGATGCGATACACATGCATACACATGCATGCACATGATGTCTGGAAGTTTCGAACTGGCTCCTCGCCTGTCCTGTTATCCTGATACGAAAATTCAAATTTTTGGCCGAAATGTGCCTTGAATTGTCAGGGCCGGTATTGTAGCGATCTACCTTATCACTTCCGGTTGAAATAAAGCATGATACAATACACATAGATGCACATGACGTGGCCTGCACGCAGTTGCATAAGATCTAATAACGATTCGGTAGATGAGTATGATGCGATACACATGCATACACATGATGAGGCCCGCATGGATACGCATATGATCTATTGATCGATCGACAGACGAGTATGATGCGATACACATGCATACACATGCATGCACATGATGTCTGGAAGTTTCGAACTGGCTCCTCGCCTGTCCTGTTCTCCTGATACCAAAATTCAAATTTTTGGCCGAAATGTGCCTTGAATTGTCAGGGCCGGTATTGTAGGGATCTACCTTATCACTTCCGGTTTGGTAAATTTGCCCAAAATTCGAGTTTGGTATCAGGAGAACAGGACAGGCGAGGAGCCATTCCGAGACACAGCATGATGACATGCATGCGTGTGTGTAATGATGTATGCCATCATGTATGATATGATTTATGAACTTTGCCAACAACGGATATTAGTGAATGAGGTGTGCAAGGGTGTGATCAATAATAGGTGAACAATTGTGTATGGATAGTACTTAGTGTTTATTGGTAAATCAACGGTTAAAAAATACATTTCAGGACATCGTAATAACTATTGTGGATTCATTCTTACAGATACAATTATTCTTAAATGATTATAACGAGTTACAATAGTGTGCAGGACAATACTTCTATTTTGCTCAACATTATATTAATAATTGAATAGTTCTTAAGTAAGGAAACAAACAACATGTATGTTGGACGATCTATGTATATCATAACTTATTTATGCAAATTATCCACGCCGAACGTATGATGATGGGCCTTGTGTATGCGCCGAGGATGGTCTTGTATTCCTGAGTGGCCAAACTGCTTTGTAGGCTGCCTCCAAAGATCTCCTGAAAAACGAAATGAACAGAGGTGAGTATATATGATAAACGTAAATTGCAGATGCGGAAAAAATTGATTCATCTCAGAAAATATCACTCCTCGCTCAATTTACTTGATGGATTCGTGTTTCTTCCGTCAAAGTACGTTAAAAAAGTATCCTGATTACACTAATTACATTTTTCGCGAACTACTTGTGAAGAATTTCAATTAATGAAACTAGAAACCGAAAACCTAATTCTACCACATGCTGTACTATTATGTAAAAAGAAATTAATTAATAAATATTATCTATGATACAACATTGAACTGAACATTCAACGTAAATGATAATCCAAAGACTGCACCCTACATTTTTCATTTCCAACATTACTGCCAATAATATTCATTACACAAAGATCAAACTATAAAAAATAGATCATTATGTGTAATAACAATATAAAAATCAACCCACCGTGAATTGTTTGATAAATTTATCCTTTGCACCATGCACTGCGACTCGCATATCGTTTGAATATTCCAGTAGTGCGACGATCGGCGATTCATCTGTCCGTTGATCTCTCACTTGTTCGACTTTTCCAATGCTCTTCACAGATGAGACTTTACAGGCCAGGCCCTCACGTTTCCCTCCAAATTGTTGCAGCTGGTTCTAAATATGACATGAAATCGATATTCAGTATTCTTGCAATAAGATTTTTTTGTCAAACTATTTCTCACCGAATGACATTCAAGCACAGAAGCAAGGGGAAGCTGCGATAACTCTTCGGGGATGAGGTAAATTAGCGGAGGAAATAAGGTCAGGCTTCAAGAACACACTGCAGTCGGTTGTCAGTTAGTGACGTTGCCAAAGTTGATTCTGTCCACAAATAACCAACAGTTTTTGATAACAAATAATAGTATATTTTCTTTGATACATGTATATCATCGTGTGTATAATATTTTTTCCTAAATGGTAACAATCATTTGCTGCTATTCATATCCCATACAAACATCTTTACATAACAAGTGAAAACAACATTATTTCTCGTCATATTCAAACCCTTTTTAATTACAGCAGACCAACAAATGATTAAGTCTTGACTTGCTTGACGTGAATTTGACAAATAAAAGAAACATTTTAACAAGTTTCTGATAATTAATTATACCTAATATCATTATGCCGAAAATCACCAAGTGTCCGTTATCTCCATCTCAATTTATTTATTGGTTTCCTATTTTTTTTTCTTCAAATTTTTAACGATGTTATTCATCGTTCGTGCTCCGAAGAAGCGTAGTGGCAATAAACTATTTTTTTGTACAAGTGTACGGTTAATTGTTTTAATTCATATACCGTCGCGGGTCTAAATGTCAAAGCGGGAAAACAGCGTCAAATTGAACCAGAAGATATGCGTTGTTAGGCACAACAAGAAACGTGCAAGGAAAATTCAAGGTGCGTATTATCAACAATTTATGATATAAGGTTTTCGGGCTGAAATATATTCAAAGTTTGAGCTACCCAATCGGAGGTCTAATTCCTTGTATAATATATTTGCATGACAGTCGTGAAACTGATCGAACTGCATGCCAACTCCTTAAGTCAATTATTGAGCGGAATCATTACCCCCGTGTCTACGTGATATCTACAATATTCTCTGTATCTAAGTATATTTATAGTATCGTTAACTAGAATATTCTACTTTTACTCTTTTTTTTTACCGTTCGTACGTAACTATACAAGAAATCGTTACGAATATTTCGTTACTTTTGGTATTCTATCTGATCTGTAATTTGTTTATTTTAGCCTCGAGTTTCAAAAGTATTTCAACCGCACGTATCATATTTGCGTAGGTGGGTTAAGTTTGTTAGAAGAAACAAAAAAAAAAAAATAAAAGATAGCAAAGAACCGCGTATCACGTTTAGTTCTTTTTACACTATGGTTCATGACTCGTGACTCTGACTAGAGTTAGGGCTTACATATGCTCTGGATGACTACGAATGCAGTCGATTAGATCGTTCGGTTTCAGCTCTCCCACGCAGATACGGTGGATCGCGGTGAACAAAGGAAACCTCATCTCCATGTCCTTGGCCTTGAGCATGTAGTTAACTTCTTCGGCTGTGAAAGGTCCCTGAAGTTTCTGGCCGTTGAGCATTTCAGTTTCTAACTCCGCGATGGTCTGAAAATAAAACATTTGTACGTTAGTTGTCAAGTTTTTTCACCACAACTTCGTAACTGCTCCAATAACTCCGGAGAGTGACAACTTACTTTTCCCGTTCGTACAAAAGCTTCGGAAACTTTGCGATTCCGACCTCCGTAGCAGGTGGTTATGAGATCCGCGACACCGCAGCTCTCGAAAAACGTTGATAATTTTCCACCGGGGAAAAATACGTCGACGAATTTAATCATCTCCATTAGTCCGAGTCTGATAACCGCAGCCTTCGTGTTGTCGCCGAGCCCCAGGCCGTCGACAAAGCCTGCCCCGCAGGCGACTATGTTCTACGATAATGAGATAATCTTTTGGTAAACATAACACCACGGTAGAAAAATAATCACAGCAAACAATCGTGATTAATTGTGTGCAGTGGATATCGTAAAGCATAAATACCTTAAGAGCACCGCAACATTCAACCGCGTCTGTGTCCTCGACGACAACCACCCTGAAGTAAGACGTCTGAATAATATCCCGAAGGAACGGAGCTGCTTCCTTGTTCTTGCATCCTGTTCAAATTGGAAACATAGTTATAGTTTTTTATCGATTCATCTACGAAATTGATTAGTTATTTTATAATATAACTATCTGTTAACAAATTCAAAATACTCTGAGTGTATTATAGTTTCAGGGTATTCACTTTATGGCCCAATAATCGCATGCCTATTAAACCTACGTCAAGTAGTTGTAAGGTCGATTTTTTCTTTTTTTAATAATAGCAAAAAATTTCCTCTATCACCCAGAGGTTTATCATTTTTCGCAGATATTCTTAACCGTCTAATTCGTCTCCTCGTTATCAAAGATCCCCTGATCAATGGACACCGCGTGATAGATAGTACGTATCGTCAACAAAAAATATGTCTTGTTTGACGATGTGGTAATATAATTTTAATCCCTGAAGATGTTTTCCCACATTATCGATCAACTTTATCATATATACTCCGAGTTATTGTCACCCTAAGTTTATTTTCTCGGCCACGAACGATAAAAGCAAAAGAAAAGAATTAATTTAGAAATGTAGAGGCTTCGTGCAACGTGATAGAATAGAAAGTCCTTTGATCTTACCAATGGTGGTTTCGCAGAATTTTTCATCAGCAACTTCAGAGGCAAGATTTGCGCCCATAAGTACCGAAACGGATATTTTGAGTTCCTGAGCGATGATGTGAGATATGAGCTCGATTCCACCTCCTTCTCGCTTGTCGAAGCCCTGCGATGGCGCATTAATTATGTGGTCAGTTACTCAAATCTCTATGTAACGTAATTCTTTAGCAGCGAAACTCTTTCATTTTCAACGTAGAAGTATCTATACCTTGATAAGCGAGAGACCGACAGCAGTTGGTTTTATCTTTCCAAGAAGTGTGCTGCATATCCTATGGATGAACTGATGTGGCACAACGAAAATTAGGATGTCTGCATCCTTGGCAGCCTCGAGGACATCGGGCACAGCAATCTGCGTTCAAAAAAAATCTAGGGATTAAATCGCTGCGATAATTTATCAAGAAATATTCCCTATTATAAATTATAAATATCCATTGAATTATTTTCTTTGTTTTTCAACTCCCACAATAGTTATACTTAATTTAGGAGAAATATTTTTATCAGTTAGGTCCTGACCTAGGTCACTAAAATCCATTTGCGGAGTGTCTCGTATTTGTCATTCAGGTATATGTTATAGGTATTATATATTTAATTACAACACGCTATCTGATGTGAACGTTATCGCTACCGAATCGCATGTAAATTCCTTATGTATTAATAAAATGAAATCATTTGTCACATGCATTGCACTTGTACGCGAATATTTTACCTACATAAATACAGAGTATGATAATTCGAGTTATTCAATAATCATTATTCGCGAGTCGAGGTCATCGCGCTAGTATAGATATTGCAACTATAGATTGTTTCTGCAAAGTTACGTAAATATAGTTTTATACGCGACAAAGAGCTACGGTTCTAAGGTGAGCGAATTAGTCGAGCAAGGCCTTGGAATTAGTCGACAATAATCGTTAATTGATAAAATAATATCCGAACACGTTCGAAGCACGTTAATCTATTTTCTATCTACTCAGCGGTTCGAAAAACTTCGATCGGCAAGTTTTCAATGATACCGTTTAAAATAGATTTACAACCATCCAAACCCTTGAGAAGAGTCAGTCAGTTTTATCAGTTCAAGACGCATGAATATAGGTATTGATAACGAAGTAGAAAATTACACGCGTTAACTTGGGACTAAAATCTATGCTGATATCTGAAGCGGTCATTGCAATCAGCTACTCGTTCTTTGAGATAAACCGCATCTACTTGTACTTATTACAAAATCACAGGAGTGAACGAAGATTTGGTGATTTACATGTATTGTTAACTGTGCACTTCAATAATATCCCATAATATTTATACGCACCACATTATCCGGAAGTCTGTGGCCAGGCAGGTACTTGACGTTTTCATGTGTCTCGTTGATGATCTCCGTTAATTTTTTACCGTCAATTATTTCCTCATAAACGTACATTGTCACCCTGTCATCGAACTGTGGTAATTCCTTGGCATTTTTACCAACGATTTTCGCGATCGCCGATCCCCTGCAAACAAAAATTTATCAGTTAACGTTCAATCGATACAACTGGCTGACAAATATTATACCTATACAACGAGTATGGAAATCGTACGGGTTTTTAACGCTGGTATATTAGTTTCGGGTTTATTTGATTTATATAGTTTCTTTTTGGAAACATATTTCTATCTACTAAAAATTCATAAGCAAGATAATACGTCGAAGACCTAAATACATAAATATTTGGCCCGAAACGTCTAAAAAATAGGTTCTGAATAAACAATGAGAATTCTTCATTTACCGCGCCGCATGTCAATGAACGTGACTATACATATGTATATTGTTTACAAATTTTCGTGTATTCATAATTCATATGTAGAATTATCCGCAGCAGGTCTTTACGTTTTACGCTCACGACCAGCTGCAGCGTGCATCATGAGGTCGCACTTTCTCCGAAAACTTGTTACATTTCCAAGTTATGTTTAACAAATTCAAATACTACATGACGCTGTTTAATGCATGTGAGAAATTCAACACAATCAACCGCCATCCGTAATTACGTGCCCACGCTATCGCATGAAGAAGTATAATGAAACTAATCCAATTTTAATGAGAATTACAAGGTCGTTATAATAAGCGAGGAGTTAGATAAGTACAGAGAAATGTCATAGAGGTACGAATAATAAAAGCTTCAGACCGCCATTGATAATATAAGAAAGGTCAAAGATCGTGGTCTGCTGAATTTGAAGAAGAAGCATTCAAAAAGAAAAAAGAACCATGGGTGAGCTTTATAATGAAGGAAAGAAAATATCTGCACAGTTGTAGAGCAAATAGATAAGATTCCGGAGTCGCACGTGCAGGTATAGTATACATAGCATTATTTTCTACACGCTTAAATGAGTTGCTGCAAAAAATGTAATTCGAAAGGCGTTAAAAAATTTGATTTTATAATGCACCACTGCAGCAGCAGACTTGTATATATATATTTATGTTCTATACTCGTTTGTTGCACGATTTGAAAATCGATCCCACAGGGATGACTTACCAATTTCCAGATCCCACGATGCAAACACGTTTTCTTCCTGCCATTTCTTGTTCTATTAATTCTTCTCAGCGGGGGTGGTGTCAGAGTGGTTCCGTAGTGCGAGTCACTGACAAAGAAAATAAGAAAATATTCAGTACAGAATTTATGTCGCAGTCTACCTTTCTGGCCAGTATGATAAAAGGCACAGTATCAAAAAACGACTACCCGCTAGGTACGAACGACCAACGGGAACTGACCACTGTCCGTTCCGTTCGTTCGAACTCGCATGTGTCAAGAGCAATCAACTCCCACCACGGCAACAAGATCGTACATAACTACTGTGCCATATCCTTTACCAATACCATGGAACTTTTTATTCAACTTACAATAAGCGTAAAACTGTCCTACCGCTGCGCGACAGAAGGCGAAGTTCAATCCGTTTGTCGTCGTTCTACGTTCAACGTTCGACGTTCAACGGGTTCCACAGTTACTCCAGAAGCAGCTAGGTCGAAGAAAGTGGGGATCAGCTGAATATCGAGCCACCCAATAGACGCGTCCTCTGATAACCAGCAGCGTCAACTGGCTTATAGATAGGAAATAAAGATTTTTAAAAAATTATAATACATTTACTAGTTACATTATACTGCACCGATATCGCGTCTTTGATAACATGCATATCTCATTTGTAATGATAACAATAAACACATTAGCTTGTATGATGACTTACGCACTGTGATTTCATTCTCATTGCAATTTCTTTAATTAATAAATAATGACATGGTTGAAGAGAAATACCTCTGCGGTTGCTCACTTCTTCACCGCATACGATTCGTTTCTCCTATTATTTTATATAGGCTTTTATTCATCAGCATCGACTTTCCATACCACTGATCCGTACTTATCATCGATTAATACGAGGGAATTTAATCCGTGAATCTGCGCCGCTGGTTTACGCACAGCGAATTGCGATTCCAAAGTTGCGCTTGCGCGAAATTCAACGTGTGAGAATGGTCACCATACCGCGAAATTACGAACAAGCCGTATGACGAGTAATGGAAAAATCAACTACAAATATTTGAATCTGTAAGTAAAGTTAAAATATTTCCGTTACCGGAGTGTCATGTAGTGGTTAAGTTGACTAAGTCAACCGTTGGGATATTTCCACAAGCTATTGGCAGGTCAGAATTGAAGTGACCACGGGTCCAATTTACCATGGAAAAATTTCAAACTGTCCTAAACTAAGCGAGTGCTGTTCTATTCAATGAGCTTTATACGATGACACAGGACCTTGAACCTGGCTACAAATTGGATTAAATTTACAGTGGTTATATTGTACGGAAAGATAATGGATCGATATAAATTGAATTAATATAACAACGACTATACCGATTCCTGTGTTTTTCCCCCATGGAATTCAAACTCAACTACTGGTCTTCTGTAATTTTCCACAGATTCGAGAGGGTTTCTGTCCTTCCAAGAATTCTAGTATCCTATCTACTCTCAAAACTCCGTCCACGGTACAGATGAAAGTCATTCGATAACCCGAGGCAATCAGTTTTAAACTAGAATAAAACAAAAAAATTATTAAAATCATAAATTAGTTCATAATAGTTATTTAATATTTAATCATGTACATATACAAACACAGCCGAATAAATCAATAATATCTTTTACAATATAATTCGATAAATTATTTTTGCTTATATATATAATTAATTCAAAATATTTACCTCATTATAATATAATATTATGTGAACGATTTTACCGATATTCAATAATTTCATAACGTTTCAATAATATGAAAAATAAAATTAATAATAATATGATAATAATAATAATAATAATAATGCAGTATCTGCGCACTGGACGATATAATTTTGAACCAACACATACACCTATTATGTATATATGTATGTAATATATTTATTAATTAATTATTTACTTTTTAAATATACAATTATTTGTCGTTGCAAAAGCCTATATAATTTCTGTTGTGTTTGTTATAATTTTTTTTGGTTTCTCGTTTTATTTAGGTATATAGGTGTATTTACGCAGCATTGATTACTGGATATAATAATAATACGTTGAAGGTTTGATGCTTGATAAATTATAAATAATTTATAATGCGTTTCTACAGTTGGATTTGTTTATTTATTCATTTATTATTTATTATTTTTATTTTATTATTATTCTTATTTTTTTTTTTCTTTCGATTTAATATCTTAAAATTTATTTCATTATTCATTTTTCTTTTGTTTTGTTTTGAAACTGCAGTTTTTAAATATTTTCACATCATATATTCTTGATTTACAATCATCACAGGCTGCAGCAATATCCACACTTTCATTTTAAATCCAAAATAAAGTTATTGGGTTATTTCAAAAGTGCAGATAATAATTTACATATTATATACTTATAATGTAACAGTAATTTATAATAATTGCGTATAATAATAATATCCACTTGCTGACTATATTCTATAAGGCTTGTCTTGAAATTTTTCCTTTTTCTCTTTTTTCTTTTTTGCTATGAATTTTTCTTTCCTGCTTTCCATAATTCATCGTTCTTCAGATTTTAATTTAATTTTCCCACCTCGTTTGTTTTTTCAATATATTATTAAAGGTATATTTATATACATATTTATAAATTCAATGTAGTCGATGTTTCATTATTCGCCACGGAACCACATAATTTTATCAATGATCAATCGAGAGAATTGAAAAAAGTAAAAGAATTAAAATCACGAAATTTTGACAATTAGAGACAAAAAAAAAAGAAAACGATGATTAAATATCAATAATCAATAAACGATATCAATAATTTGTACGTATTGGCGGAAGAAACGTAGTAAAAATGTTTTTTTTTTTCTACTTTTTATAAATTATTAATAAAATATTTTGGAAACAATCATGGTATCTGGCGTACTTTGACATATTTTATAATAATAATAATGATAATAACAATGACAACAATTGAGATTGGAACAAAGATGAAAAGGCAGCGCGTTTATATACGAGTGAAAAGAAATAACGAGCACAGAAGTACAGTAATTAATTGGACGAATATAATTCAGATAAATATTGTATCGATGAATGATTACATGTTTTTAATTCCGCTTGGTTTTCTTCTCCCTTTTATCTTTGTCAATGTTATAATTATAATAATATTACGTAGCTGTGTGATGGGGAATAATTTTTGATTACAATAATTCGCGATGATCATCCGCCGCAGGCCTTATCGTTATGCAATATTATTTAGATGTAAAATTCTGTGCTGAATATGAACGTATAAGGTGTTTTATGTCATTTGGTTTTTTTTTTTCTCTTATCTCTTCATCTATTCTAGTAATAATAACGATAATATTTCACAATGATAAATTTAACAACAATAATCTACCGCCCAGCAGTGACAATAAATATGATATTAATTTGATAAGAAATTAAATATATATAATACATAGATTGAAATTCTAAAACATAGAGCGTCAAAAATTCTATTAAATACATATTTTTTTTATATAAATAAGTGAACGATAGACTATTATTATAATATTGAGATAACGATGTAATGTCAATTTTTCAATTTCTTTTTTCTAAATCTTTTTATGCTTCGTATATATGTATGTGTAATAATAACGATGAATTAATTAGTGAGTAATTATGAATATGATGATTATTTATCAAATACAAGCATATTAATCAACAATTATAATCAATATAATATGTATATCAGGTGATTGGACCACAGCCTATGTCACGTTGGTGCAGCTAATAACATGAATTCAAAGGTTCAGGGGATTATGTTTACATAATTTGGTCCAAAGAGCATTAAACCTTAATACGTAAATATATATATATATATCGATCTTAATTATAACAATATTATAGCGATATAGCGACAGATTGAATATTTATTAACTATAGTTTTATCATATATTTCTTATTTCTTCCGTTTCAAACGCAGATCATTTTTATTCTCATCTTTCCTTTCATTTCAAATTCACTTCTTAATAAATCGGACGAACGTTAACTGTATGTTGTTTTTATCTTAATTAGTTTTTTTTCTTTAAATCTTAATTTTTAGTTTTTAATTTTAATTTTCATTTTTTTTTTTTCTTATCAATACTTATTCGTTGTCATTTTTGCGAATATTATAATAATCTGTGACATGATTATATAATCTAAGGTTTAATTCACATTATAAGTCATTATCATCATTACAATTATCATTATTATTATTATTATTATTTTTTATCTTATTATTATAATGTATGCGTGAAAACCTACGGGTTCGTGAAACTAAAAAAAAAAACAATCTTTTATATTTTACGTTTAAACTAATTTGAGTTCTTCAAATTTTGATTTCCTTCTTTACCTTTTGCTTTTTCTGTTTTTTTTTTTTTTTTCTTAATTCCTCTCTGAATGTCTGGAAAAAACTAAATCAGAATAAAATTAAAAATGAAAAACTGAATTCTGCAAGAGTTCCCCCTTTCCCCTTTCCACCGCCTTTTGAATTTTTGTGATTCGATGTTTCGAATATATTCATAATATCTAATACTTTTACTACCCCGAATTACTCGTACTTCTATGAATTTTTTTTTTGTTGCTCTCTCTTTGCGTGGTATAATATCTACATTATTTGAATATTATTCAAGTTTCTACGCGACTTCTATATTTCTTTAAATTTTGTAATTGTCTTTTTTTATTCTTTCTATAACGTTGATCGATCGATTAATGAAGGAAATAACTACCCATACCATGTAAAAGTGATCGTATTAATCACGTAAATAATTTTATGCTCTTGGAGATCGCGATCTTATTAATTTTTAACGTATAATACCTCTATTATATACATGTACATGTGCATTTGCTTCTGTTCATTTTTTACTTGGCAGTAAATTTCGGATTAAAAATAATGATAAACGCGTTCTCAGATATATCGTAGTATGAATAATAATGCGTAGCTATTTAATTATGGATAATTAATATGATTACTCATCTACGGTCCAAGTCTCAAAATTCTACACTCTACGATAGGAATGATGATAATAACAACAACAATGATAAAAATGAACAAATGAACAAATAAATAAATAAATAAATAAACACTAACCTTACTCGTACGTATAATTATAAATTTATGCAGATGAGATTGGTCTGTATATAATATTGCTGATTATAAATATTTATAATATGTAATAATGAAGTACAAATAGTAGTATGTAGCTCGGATCCTTAGTGGGTAATAGGTAGTAATTATGATATATTTATTATTATTATTATTACTATTATCATTAATAATAATAATCGATTACGAACTAGAGAAAAAATTTCGTTTAGGTATTAATCATATAGTTGTTACATAATTATAATACATATAATTATGTAAAGGTCGTAGCGTCCCAAAGCACCACATGTATTATATACTTTCAATAAACTTACATGATTAAAAACTTTATGTTTTTATTATTATAATAATTTTTTTTTTTTCTTTTTTTTTTCATAATAATTGAATTCGTTAATTAATTGATTAATTTAGCGATTTTATTATTTAAGGCTGCAAGGGGTGCGCGAAAATGATAAATATTTAAATATATAATATATATTTACTATAATAGTAGTATAATAATATCCAAAGTTCATTTCATATAATAATATACCCTTTCTCTTTCACACTTTATTTCAAAATCGGTTTCCTCACACTTGTTTTTTTTTTTTTTTTTTTTACTTTTATCTCTCCAATTTGTTTTATTTGGTTTTTTGTGTGTGTTTTTTTTAAACGCGAAAAAAGCGTTGAAATTGGTCGAATATATGTTGCTAAAATAATATTTTCAATTTCAAGTTGTACAAAAGCATTGCGATTGCTTTTAAAAATTTGTTTTTTTTTTTTGCTTTCTACTGATTTATTCAAGTACCTCACGTATAATAGGTAGTTAATTTTGGTGTCATCTAAAGTATAAATTCTCGTTCCTTAAATTTTTCTTGCTTCGTCATCGTTATACATATATAATAATAATATAATTCTTATTGCTATGTGAGAATTATAATTTGTTAATCCTATGAATTAATTCTGGTGGCAAATTAGTGTGATTAATATTTGCCAACGGTTCTTGACGACAGTGTCCAAATTTACTTATTAAAATTATACGGACATTGGATTAAACTCGATCCGGTGAATCCGAACCGTAGAAAACTTCTGTCCTCGTACACCGGGGCATGATGATGCGTGTACCATCCTCAGCAGCATCGGCGGCAGCAGCAGTGAGTAGGGTAGATTAATGAACGATAAAAGTATTCGTATCATCCAATATGTAATTCCTTAGGAGAATCCTTTGTAGTGTATGAAAAAGAAGACTAGGAACACTGCGTATGCCGTTGGAAAGGTGATCCTCGCGATGACATCGATGGTCTTTGCTACTCTTATCGGATGAGGTGGCTCCTTCTTCCGAACCTGAACAAAGCAGCACTACTCAGGGTCATTACAGTGTCGTTTTTCACACAAATTGGTACACATCAACGATCAACAGAACTGTGACAGGAACTGATGCGGGGCTAAATTGAAAAAAGAAAAACAAAACAAAACAAAAGAATTCAAACCAATAATACAATAAGTAAAATTAAAGTGCCAAAAAAAAAAGGGTTCGGGGGATCCAATTCAACGGGTTGATACATACCTCCGCAGCACATCCGTTGGTTGCTGTATGGGTACAAGGATTAGGTCCACAATTCGTACAAGTTACTATCTCGTTTGGAGCTCCGCCACCACCACCTCCAGGAACGGTTGATCCACCACCTTCCCGTTTCTTGTCGCCCTACGACAGGGACTCCGTAGAAGAAAATTTGTACTTGATCATTCAGCGCCGTGAGCTATTCAATTTTCTTTTTCTTTTTTTTCACAAACTCTCCAAAATGATTCGAATTGAATAATTTATATGTCTGTTAAATTATACAACAAGAAAAACTGAATCGCTCATCCGGTCTGGTTATATTTAACATAGAAAAAAATATATTTATTATTAATTTATTTAACGTGCCTTATTTCGTATAATAAAACTGCTGCGATCGGTTAATAATATTACATAATAATCATATTAATTAACATAATTATAAACTCTACGCGTTTTAACATGCGCTGTATATACGTAATAATATATTAATAATTAATAACTATAATAATTATAACGTATTTTGCGGGGTTTCGTAACTTTTCATTATGAATTAATGTTTTAAATTCCAATGTATAAGAATGGCGATTTTTCCTTAAAAAAAAAATCAGTCAAATTCTATACTTTTTTATTTGTGATAACATATTACGGCGAATGTATAGTATGATAACGATCAATGAAATAAAAATTATGTGAAATAAGTATTTATTATTATCAGCAGTTTTTTATCCTTCTCTATTTTTTCCTCTTTCTCTTTGTAGTATTTACTTATTCGTTTGTTTTTTTCTTTTAGTGATATAATTTATAAAATTCATTATTATAGTGATAGATTTAAATTATGTATAAGAAGGCAGAATTAGTGCATCCAGCAACAACAGCAGCAGCAGCGGCAACAGCAACGAACACGATAATTAATAGAAAATAATAATCATAACAATAATAATAATAACATACAATCAATTAAACAAAAAATGATTATACTATTCTGTAGTGAACATGAAATATTAAAAGAAAGAACTTTATAAATATAATATAAAGTGCAATTTTCATACCACATAATAAATTTGTTACGTATTATTATCATTGTTATTTATCATTTTTAATCCCCATAAATAGAATAATTAATCGAACAAATGTACCATAAAAGTTCCCCGAATGAAATAAGTATATGTGCGAGTTGGTCGTTCGATGTAATTATAATAATAAAGAGAGTAGAATCACGTAGATATGCAATTGGCATGCGATTATAATCCATGTATGATGTATATGAATAATTATGTGAAGATTTATGCAAAGAAAGTTAAATAAAATCAATGGAATAAAATAATTAGAAGAGAAAAAAAAAAACGTAAATGAAATAAACGGATGAAACAAATCTAAATTTCAACTGTTCGTTTGTTAAGATGACTCGCGAATTCTTAAATAGCTGCGATATCTCTCTACTAATTTTCTTATTACATTTGATGGATCGGCGGATGGCTATACTATAGTATAATTAATTACATGCAGCGATTATTTGGAGGTGCGGGTGTTGGCAGTTGATACAATAAAGGCTTGATTATTGCTTAATTTTGCTTCCTATGTTACGATAGTATAATATACGACAATTGTACATCAAGCGGTATTAAAGAGAAAAGATAAAAATTAGAATTCAAATTCAAATTAAAGAAAAAAAGAATAAAAAAAAAGAAAAGAAAAGGGTTGTATAATTTACGTAATAAATTTATATATTTTATAAGTCATATATGGTAACGCCACTCCGTATGATAAAAAAATATACAATAGATCCTTGTACAATATGTTGAAAAATGTTCAATCATATGATAATCAATTGCAGATTAATTAACGAGTAAAATAATGAATCCATATATATATCGGGTATAGTAAAGTAATGCATATAAAATAATAAGAAAATAAAGGGACTGAATAAAATGTAAGAAATATAATGTGCAGTATTGTGGGAATACGGAATGTCGTGACCTTTTTGACAAGGGTGAAGGGGGATCTTACCAGGGGGCTGGCCAATATAATGCCTATCCTGCTGAGCACCGCCGGGAGCCGCTGCAACATCACAGACACCAAACAAAGAGACTTACATCTCACCAACCTTCCATCAACCAAACTAATATAAGTTAGATTTTACGTATATAATATATAACAATATATTTAATTGCTATATCCAAATGCGTTTTCATTTACCAAAATTAATATCAATTAATTATTCATATTCCATCTATCTATTTATACATAATATATATCTATATTTATCCATCTATCTATGCATCTATATTGTATCTAGCAATATCTATACTACCATATATGATTGTATGCGTATAAATAATGTGATATTTATGTATGATGAAAAATTACTCTCTGCAATTCCAGCAGTTATTATTAATATTTTTTCTTTCTTTCTTTTCTATTTTTTTTTTTATCTTTTCCATAACGTAATAGTATATGGTATATATACTATATGTTCAAATGTATTATGTGTAAATATAATGATGAGTTTATTCCCTAAGAATTATATAATATTATGTCCTCCCGCATGCAACATATATATATATAGGTATATATTAATAGCAATCGTTATTCATCACGACAATAATGATTAATAATCATAATAATAATCATAACAACAATAATAATGGAAAAGTATAACGTATCGGACTATACATGACCAGTTGAGTATTCGATAATTATTTAATTATCGATATTACGCCTAATTATTCCCTGTACAATGGTTGCTCCGAATTCTTTTTATTTTTTCTTGCAATGATATAAAAAAAATACATATATACTATAATAATAATAAGAAAAATACTATGTTCTCGTTATATAAATATTTGATAAGAAAATAAATGATGGGGGAAAAATGAAGAACAAAAAAAATAAAACAATCGATATATAAGATATCCAAAGGAGTAGTTTATAAAAATTTATAAATATTATTAGAAGATTGTACATAATAGAGTATTATTATGGAGACGTTACAATTGACAAAAAAATATTATTTTGTAGAGATAAGAAATGAAAAAAAAAAAAAAAAATTGAAATATCTATGGAGGGATAAAAAGAAGAAAAGAGAGACAGAGAGACGGAGAGAGAAAGAGACAGAACGTGAAAGAGACATGCAAAGTCTGCAGCCCTTTTAATGATATAATTATATGTTTATAATATACTATAATAATATAAGGTTAATTCATGACATTTTAGTTTTTGAAATTTTATAAGAAGTTGATACAACATTATATACCGTTGTGTGGTGAATTGTTAAATCATAGGAATAAAATTAAGAAAGAAAAGAAAAGAAAGAAATAATAATAATAATAATACAAACTAATAATAATTTAATTATAATCAAACGACGCTGAAATTTGGCAACAAATAGCATCAACAAACACTCTATAGATATAATATTTAGGTACTCTTGAGTGCATCACACCAATAGAAAAATATCGCAGGTGCACACGGACGCGTGTAAAAATGCGATGATGAATGTAAATTTATAGATAAAATATATATTTATACATAGGTATGTAAATAAATGAAAATAACGACGACGAAATGAGTAACCTATAAAATATATATAGTCATATTATTTATACGTAATACATGAAAAATAAAAAATAAAAGAAAATGTGAAAAAATCAATAGATAATTGAAATAAATTTAAAACGGGGATGATGTAAAATATGTATTATTTTTGTCTTTTGTTTTATAAGTCGGAGTTTCATTATAGTTTTGTTAATTTTTTTTAATTTGAATATTCTGACGCGATTGATTGATTGATTTTTTTTTTTTTCTCTCTAGTGTATATCATCCAGTAACTCCAATGTGAGAATATACAATATATATTTATATTATTTAATAATAGAAAAATGTGAAATGAGTTAAAAAAAAAAGAAAAAAAAAAGACAAAGTAAAGAATTCGTTTTTGTTAAAATGACAAAGAAAAGTACCTGGGTAACCGGATTTTCGCCCGGTCGATACACGACGTTGTGAAGAGGTCGTTTCCTTCCTACGTAATTGACGCATACGAATTCTAGTAGACTTGCGTAAATGAAACACATGCAGACGCCGTCCCATACGTTCATAGCTGTTAGATTTGAGACAACCGGAAGTGTTGACCGGAAGCCATTTGAAGTTGTGAAAAAATTGAGCATCGTAGTCACCCCTGTAAATTAAATTATGAATTAGAATAATTCTAATATATTTTATCGTAGTAAAATAATATTATGCACTTATACGTCGTTCGGACGTAACAATATAAGAATAAAAATAAATAAAATAATGAAAAAAAACAAAGCAGTTTCTAAGTTATATTATAGAGAATTCGATTTATTTTAACGTGACCTCTGCAACTTCGAGCAAGTCTCAAGCTCACCTGCTGACACGAACGAACCGATCAGGGTCATGAGGGTTGTAATAATCTTTCTTAGCCCCCTAATCGCGGGGGTATAAAGTCGATCAAGGATCACGTGACTGCGGGTCAGGGTCCTGCGTGGTTCCATATCACGCTCGAGAAACCAGCCCGATCGAAATGTACATATATATACATTTAGAATATAGATTCTGGTAAATATAACAGAACTAAAGTGAGTAATGGGGCATTATCTGTATGTATTATACATAATTTCAACTCGACTTTATAATTCTATACATAGATACTCGGAAATATAACATGTGTACGTATATAACCGAAGTGAATAATGGGGCTTACACCCCCTGCGGGTGACATGCCTAAGACGCGAACTTTCGAACTTCGAAATAAGTTTCTGATGGCTGAGAGAAGGGAGGAGGGTAAAACTTGGTACCGTTTTTCGTTCGTGATGCAGCAGCGAGCTTTCAACTTTGAGCTTTCTCTAGCTTTATTTGTTGTAGCGTAGGTGAAAATCTCGCGTCAAAGCTCCGCTGTATACAGCTATGCTATAAATATACTGCATTATTAGCTGTAAATTAGTATTCTGATTTTTTTTTTGCCTTTTGCCTTTTCTTCCTTCAAGCTTTCTGGACTCTGCGGTTTTATCGCACTACAATATATAAGAGGCCGCAAGCTTTTTGATTCAACCTGTTAGCATCTCGCAATTTATATTCTTTCACATCATGCCATTTGATGGAGCACGAAACTTTTCCCTCTTTTTTTTTTTTCTTTTTTTTTCTTCTCTTTTTCGTTCGAATATATTATCAAGTATACATGATCAAAGGACACTGAATTCTTTAGGTAACAACAAAAAAGAGAGAGCTTTGTACGCCAAGTTTTATTGTGTCGTATTTAAATAAAGCTCGATAATTAAACTGCGGGGATTTTGAATGTTTAAATTTCAGTATAATAAAATCCCTTTGATTATAAGAGTGACCTTTTTTATATAAATTTCGTACAACTATATATATATAGGGGGAGTAATTCGAAACTTTGAGATCGGGAAGTCGACTAACAAATATTGCATGCTTCCAATCTCGGCGTTCGCTTTTCTCCTCGTTATTTTCTTTGACTTTTTTCTCATTCACTTGCAACGTTGGAATAAAATACCGAGAGAGAGCTAGTATTTTTTAATAATTAGACTCACCAATCATGACGCGCGCTGGAACGGCGTTCCACTCTAGCCAGAATGTGATGAAAGAGCTTGTTACCAGGATTATACCGGGTATAAAGACTGTAGTAAAGTAGAAGGCTCGATCCCGTGTGAAAATCAGATCGACTTTCAAACAACTGTAATTACCTGAATTGAAGAATTAAAAAGAATAACAAATACAAACATGTTTACTACTTTCATTATACGCTATAAAATAATAGAAATAATTTTTATAAATATTATATATTATAGACAATATTCTACCGTCTCTTCTAATCATATAATCATACGACACACACACGCACACAAATATATAGTAGACATACAAGAGAGGCAGTCACGCATGTGTATAATAAAAAATCAATATCAAAAAAAAATTACAAAACTAAATAATAATATTCGTTTTTTTCTATATGGTTATAAATCTTTTCCTGATCTTTTGTTCTTTTATTTTTAACTTTCGATTACCTGTACTCGAGTATGATTATGCGATGTTAATGTATATTGTGCGGTATAATGTGCTGATTTTGTATAATAATTATATTATTGTATACGTATATTTTGTACGTAATAAATAATGACTTAGATTTCTTAATTATTTACTACAGCAAGCAAGCACCAACCTAATAAAAAAAAAATAAATAAAAAAATTATACATTTATACCTACAAATGATAAATTATTGGATTTAACGAATGATCGATGATATAATGTGTAGGCTTCGAAAGAACCTTTGATTCTATCTTGTTATTTTTATCGTGACGATCTATCTTTGTAAGTATTCCAACGATCAATGAAAGTTGCTGGTATATAAAACGGTTTCTAAAAAAAAAAAAATGTATAAAAAAATAACGTAGGAATCGAGGATTAAAAATCGTGAGTTCTAAGCTCTACACTTAACAATGTTGATCAGGAAAGCTGTAAATTGTTGTAGATAAGGAATGACGAAGTGTTATTTAATTCTGTGAGCAGCGGATTGAAATTAGCAAAGAAGATCGTAGGATCAAAGTCTGGACTTATGGCTTCGAATTTGGATTTGGTAACGAGGTATTTGGGGCGTCAGGCGTTGGTAAGCTTGGTCCTGTCTCTCTTAGACTCTCTTCTCTGTCAACCATGAATCGTGATCTCAGGTCTTCTTGACACTCGCGGCGCGGATTAGTACAAGGAATGGCGGAGGGATAAGGCGGTTTACCTTGTTCCTCAAACCTGCGCTGGCACAGCGAGCACTTAGAGTCCCCAAATTCATCGAACTCATCCTTGTAGTCGAGCATCAGCTGTCCGTCAGCTGCAACAGAACAGCCCCTATGTGCCTCCGACTCCCTAACACGGTTTTTTCTCTTTCTTGTTTTATTTAATTTATTTAATTCTTTTTTCATTCTGTATTATTTTATGTTTGTTATTTTTGCGTTTTTTTTTTTTTCAATTCTTCTCACATCATTAATTTCATCAAACTACTTTCATTCGTTTATGCAATCACCATATCTAATGGTATACCAAATATATATATACATACAAATTTACACAAACTCTTTCGATTTATTTTATTGCATTTGCCTTCCTCTTTCTTTTACTCTTTTCAGTTTTCTTTTCCTTTTAATTTATCCAAAAAACCCGCGATATTTTCTATCCTAGACCAAGCATACCAGCGCTCCACCGTGGTTGGATTCCTACTGCAGTATGTGAACCCATAAAATATAAAGCATGAGGATTGATTAATTCGTGGGCAATAATTATAATACTTTTCAAAGCACCTGATCATTTTAAAATACGCCCCCGACTCGTATGTTTTACTTTTTTACTTTCCTCTTTTCTCCGGTTCTTGTTTTTTCTTCAAATAAAAATTATCACGCCAACGTAATAATTCACAACGATAAAAGTGCGCTATGCCATAAATACAAAAACATAAAAAAAAAGAAAAACTAAAAAAAAATCAATCACAATATAATAACATAATAATATACAACGTATCGTACTATAGGTATATGAAGATCCTAAGTAATTGTGTTTTTGTTCTTGTAATTGTAGTGATTTTCTTCTTTTTCTTTTTTTCTGATCATTCTACTATACACTATAACATCTGATGAATCGAACCACGGCGAAACCAAAAAATTATACAACTGAGCTAAGAACCAAGATTACCAAGCACAGATATAAGCTCTCTATAACTATATCTAACATTTATATAAATTTACTAACAATAAATATAGAAAAATTAAAAACTCAACTATTCATACGTATCACAATGTAAATAGTATGTAACAAATACCTAATCATACATCTACTGAAATTAACCATATCTAATTTTCTATTATGTATGTAAAGGCATATGAAGTATGTATGTCTCTGTGTGTATATGTGGTAGTGTTCTATCTTTTTCTCATAAAAAAAAAAAAACATAAAACAAAAACAATGCAAATTATCGATTGTCTGTGGAAATTTTTTTCCCGGTTAATTTTTGATTGTTTTCCCCTATTATATTTTTCTCTCTTAATTTTGAGTCAATTATTCGTAGCGTTATGTGTGATAACAACAATAATAATAATATCAACGACGATAATGATAATATTAACGTATATAACAGTTGGAGTTTCGAATTTCTGGTTTATCGTGAAATTATATACATAAGGAAGGTCGAGATCGTGAAAACTAGTTGCTAAAAACATAAAGGCGAGTAGAAAAGAGAGCAATTCTATGAGTTGGCTTTACACGCGACGACGACGACTTTACATACTTATAGTATACTATAGGTGAAAGTATGTATATAGTTTTGCGAATTAAGTCTCGTTTCCGGAGGCGGCTGGCTAGTTTAACTTATTGATCCGTGTACTGGTGTACATAAAACGTGTATGTATGTACATAGAAAAATTGTACAGCCTTACGTAAAAATACCGGTGAATAATAATTGTTCACTACTTATTTAAAAACAACGCCATTTCGTACGATTATAAAAATTACAATACAGCTTGCGATCAATCGATAATGATACGAACGATTTTAAATCATTGATTTCTTTGTCTTTGCAATTACACTGCAGATAAACTTCATCTTTTTTCCATCGTGTTTCTTTGTGTTTTTAATGTGTGTCGTGTATTATTAATTTATGGGGGTTATGAATAAGATATAAAGATAGAGAGAGAAAGAGAGAGAGAGAGAGACAGAGTAGAGAGAGAAAGAGAGAAAAGTATGAATTTTTCATATGGGAAATACAGGTGTATATTATAGGTGTGTAATATATTCTGTAGAAAATAGAATAGAATCTTAAAAGAAAAATAAAAATATAAAATAGATTAATGAAACCGGGGAGTTAAGCCGAGAGGGATGAATAAAGGAGGGTTCGAAGAATGAAAAATAGATGTAGAGTGAGAAGGAAATGATTTTTTGCTCACCCCTCCAGCTGGCTTTGATGGGACACGGTATGGTACGGTTCTGAATAAGATATGCGTTCAAGGTGGTCAAGCTCGGACTTTTCCGCAGCGTTCCTTCGTCGTTTTTCCAAACGTATGTGATGGCCGTTTGTTCGTACGAGACTGAAAATTATCAGTCGCTCATTTATTCTCCGCTTTCTTGTTAATTCCGGAGCAACAACAAAAATCGTTTTCTCTTTTTTTCTACTCACTGCTTTCGATTGCAAATGAACACATCGGATCGTCGAAAGGAAATATGTTGAGCCTGCCCTGACAGGACAGTATGAGGTGTCGCCTGTAATCGATAGAAAACAAGAAAATTCAATAACGGAAAAAAGAATAAAGAACAAAAAGAAAATCGAAAGACGCGACGATTTTTACAACCGTCACGGACTGCCTTACCGCATTAAATAATTGACGGTCCCGTTCCTGTATATCCGAAGGGCAAAGTGTACGGGTATTAGAGGGTCCTTGAAATCTCCGTGCATAATGAAGTAGGTATCCGGTAGCCATATATCGTTGTGGTGATGAATAGCGTTCAGGAATTCATAGCTAGAACGATTGCTATATCGTAATCTCGGATCGTACCACTGCTGTTGCAATAGGAACTCCACCTCGTATTTCTGCACGTAGTCGTCGTCGCCACAGACATGAAAAGAAAGGAATAAACAATCGAATCAACAAATAAATAAATGAAACTTATCGAATCAATTAACACAGATAAACGAAAGAGCCACCGCCGCACCAAAGACGGTTCTTTTACGTTTTTTTTCTCGCATGTTATGGAAAGAAAATTAACAACTTCGAAGATGCCCGGTATTCGCGAGTCGCCATTTGAACTTTGTTCGAGATTAAGTACCTCTTTATATAAACCCTCCGCTCGTCATAAAAGACAAGCAAAAAAAAGAAAGAAAAAAAAAAGAGGAAAGTACTGGTGGGGAATTTTTTTGGTAAAGTGTGAGGCGCAGGGGTTGGGTTGGTATAGGTACCCTTGAAAACGACCCTCCTACTTCTAATTTTGTTCAAAGGAAAAAAAAAAACCCACGCCCAAGTCAAGTCTTGACCTCCCCAGCGATCTATTTCTCACAGGGAGAAAGAAACTGCGGAAGAAGCTTTCTAAAAGACAGAGGAAAAACAACCCCGGAGAAGCAAATGTCTGACGGATGGTGGGGGCTGGACTTAATTGTCTTTTCCTCTTTTCCAAATTGCGGGTGTGCGCGTTTGCATGATTCTTTTCTTTATTTTTGATCCCGAATAGAAAAACGAACAAACAAACAAACAAACAAAAAATTACCAGGCTGGATTCGTCGGGTGATGCGAGACTCAACAGCAGAACGCTAACGTTGACGGTCAAGGTGCCTGAAACAGAATGAAATTTGGTATAAATATAAATAGCATGAGCCATTGTGAATATTAATAATTAAATATAATAGCAAATTTGTATATATATCGGTTATAATGAATTTTAAATTCCAAAAAATTTTTATAATATAATAGGAAATAAAGAGGTATATAATCCGAGGGTTATTAAAATTCTCTTCAAATAAAGCATCGAAAATAAAATCAATAGAAAATATTATATAGAGAAGAATATAAAGGAAGTTGCAATATCGGAGGTTATTCTCGAGAAGAGAAATTATACGAGGGCAAAATATCATACAGACGTATTCCGATCACGTTAAACTTTTCGAATCAAAAAATAGGAAAATATGACATCGACGAAATTGGAGGGTTCCTTTGGATATGGATGTAAATAAAATCGTGAAATTTCACTGGGATATGTGTATATAAACCCTAAGTAAGGACCCTTCGATCCAGCAGCAATATAATATCGAGTTACAAGAGCCTCTACAAACTTGACACAATTATTATTCTGCCCCGAGTCTTTTTTAGTACAGAAATTGAGTGGAAAAAAAAACAAGATAGAAAAATAAGACTACAGATATTTAAAAACTTATTTTTGGCCGTTCGCAGGATCGGAGGGTCGGACATTATAAATCTGATTAGTAATTCCGAAATATTCAACCATATATACCATAACGATCACCCATGTAAAACGACGTACATAATTATTATATTAAGTATGTTTTTATACGTAACAACAATAACCCGTGTCAACGACAATGCCCTAAATGCCTTATATATGTATATTCTATGAACGCACATACATTATATACCTATAGATATTTTTTTATATAATTTTTAAATCTATCAATGAATAATTCAAGCAGTTTGGTCGTTTCTTTTTTTTTTCTGATTATACTTGTTGTCTTTTTTTTTTAATTTCATTGAGGTAACGAGCTCTCTATCATCGTTCGTTATCTGAATTTAGTATAGAGCTTCGTTGTATAAAATCAATTTCATTCTATGTATAACCAATCAGATTCGATTATCGTTAAATTACTACTCCTGATTCATAAAATGAATTATTCAATTATTCATTTTCTCGGACAAGTGCAGCCGCTGCCCGCGTCCGATGAAAATTCACGAAAAAATTATATTTGAATTGGAGTAAAAATCAATGAAGAAAAAATAATATGTATATCGCGAATGATGATAAAGAGCCGGTTTTCTGCAATTTGTTTCTTCAACAAAAATTTGTATCATAATTCTTAATCAGAATATATATCTCTCTATAGATAAATCTATATTCTCAATTACTGGTATATATATGTTACGTATATATATATATATATACCAACTACATCACCAGAATATTTACATAATATTTATAATATATATTTACAGCAGCAAGCGTAAATTGTTTCTTTTTTTTTTTTTTTGGCCATGCTGCGGTGCGCATGCACATCTACATACCTAATAATATAATACACATATATATGCAACAATTACAAAAAAATAATAAAAAAAAGAATTTCAAAATAAAATCGAAAAAATAAATTATAATAACGATAATCAGAGCAACACTTTACCACTTAATTATAACATCGTCTGCGGTGCATTCTAAGGAAATATCATTGGATGATTAATGATGATTTTTTGTTTTTTTATTTCTTTCAATTATCGAGTAATTTTCACAGTGCCGATTACCTGTGAATCTTTTTCTTTTTTTTGGGTTTTTTTTTTTTGTGCAAGTATATCAAAATAATGAAACAATGTGAAATAATTCGTTGTACATGTTTTATGCTGTGTGACGTACGTTATATAAAAAAAGAATTTATGAAAAGAATTTAAAGGGGGGGGAACAAAGTGTGGACATTTTTTTTCTCATAAATAAATAGATCACACGTTCAGGAACAAGCGAACGAACATTCGTTGCAGAATAGATAGAAAAAGAGAGAGAGAGAGAGAGAGAGAATGAGAATAGAATCTGAAATCGTAATCCTTATCATATACTAACGAAGAAATGAAAAAAAGATAAAATAAAGTTGAGAAAGAATAGATAAAAATTAAGGGAAGAATGTATAGAGATAATTTTAACGAAGTGCATCAGACATAAACGTATTGTGATTAAATACATGTGAATAATAAAATTTTGACGAATTAAGAAATGAGAATAAAACCTCGTCCGCGGCAAGTCGCGAATCGTTAGAATAAAAATTTGGAAATAAAATAGAGAAGAACAACAACGGAAATAAAACAATTTTTGACACCACGTTCGCGATTATACGATTTTCTAATTTTCTCTTATTCGCGGAGCGCGTCCCTCCCCCTCCCAAGTGTAATAAAATGTCCGACCTAACTCTGATATACTTCACTGTATATATATATTTATACCGAAAACTCACTTTCACAATTATACGTTGACACGTAACGTTACGACGGGTTGTACACGGTTTTCATTAAAAGTTTTCTCCATGTGAGCTGTTTCCCTTGAAATTTTCATACAATAGTTAGAAACGTCGAGTGTTATATTTCATGTCATAAATTTCCATTTCATATACTTCTTAATCGGAAGAAATAATATTAGTGTTAATAAGTGATTTATACTCCATAGTTAAGAGCGAGGTTCGAAAGGAAGAAATTTTTTTCTCATTCCGTATAGCTGCAGATTTTTGATAAAAGAACTTTCTTTTTTTTTCGAATTAATTATACGTGTCATTAGAAGATATTTGATAGATAAAAGATATATAACAACATTATGTAGATGCGTGAAGTTTGACAAAGAGTAAAATATTCAAGTGTTATTTATAAAATGTGTGTTAGGTACGTGTGTGTTTTTTTGGCGAGAATTTCTTTTCTTTTTTTTTTCTGTTTCTTTCTGTCTTTCTTTTTTCACAATAACGGGGTTGGTGAAAAACTACGCAGCTATGACAAACACATCGCAAGTCCGCAGTCCCACAGATACGAATCAATTAACGATATACATACGTATGTATAAATATGTGTATAGTATATAACAATAATCATTATTTATACAATTACTCAATAACATCGTGATATGTCCACACACACACATGAAAAACACCGAATTCATCACACACAGTGTGTCGCCGTTCATGATTTTTTATCTCCTCCATTTTTTGTTCGTTCATTTGTTTGTTTTTTTTTTTTTTGCTTCCGCATTCCATTCGGAATTTTAATAAAAATCTGACCCGCAGTCTTGATATACGTATAGTACAGGGTGAGCATTCTAAACTTCTAGAAAGGAAGGAGCTTCATTTTGTTGTCTTGCCCAATCAACGAGAAAAATGGAAAGAATGAGCATGCTCAACGAATGAGGAAATCGAGCGCCAAATCAAGCTCCTCCCGAACTCGGAGTTTGGAAAAAATCACCCTCTATAAGTTCATTAATTTTTGGATCACTCTACAAATTTCGGAATGGATTGCGACAATGATTTGTGAAACACAAACTCGTTACGGTTAGGGGTCATATTCGAACGTGTCAACTCGATCGGATTTTCAATCCACATGGACTAAAACAAAAAAAATGGAATCAACAATTATTACTAATAGGTTTACAAAAAATATACATCTAGAGCGATTCGATCGAACCAATTAACCATTAAGAATCGACAGCTATAGATTGCCATTATTTTCAACTATGATGTGATTAAAAAAGGGGATAGAATATTGCGGGAATTGAAAATCTGGTAGAAGTCGACACATGTGATTTTTTTTCCCCCTTCCGTACGTATAGGTGTAAAATTTATAAAATTCCTGTGCGTGTGGTTCGTATTATATGTGTGTAATATTTTATATACATAGAACAGGTGTGTGAATATATAATGTATATATAAATATATTTATATATATAGTTATGTAGCAGTGGGACGGACCGCGAAGATGGGTGCGGAGGTTTTC
This sequence comes from Athalia cordata, assembly GCA_963932425.1. NCBI lineage: Eukaryota > Metazoa > Arthropoda > Insecta > Hymenoptera > Athaliidae > Athalia > Athalia cordata. The sequence goes on from OZ010627.1 coordinate 10,166,044, forward strand.
GTGCGGCATGTAGATGTTATTCAAGTTCTTGTTCTGGTTTGGGTTGCGAGGGCTCGCCGATTGATTCGTCAACGATTCCACATCGCTTGGCTGTCTCATCCCACAGCAAAAGTCCGCATCTGTAACACCAACGAACGAACCCGTAGGGACACGTAGCGTACGTGTAGATGATCATCATTTTTCATCATCTTATATTGTTTTTTTTTGTTATTTGCTTTTTTTCTAATTTTAATTTCTTTCTTTTATGATCATCATCATCATCATCATCATCTCATCATCTCTCTGACCACCTTCCAGATATCCCAAAGCATTGCGGTTACTCCGATTAAATATATATATGTATCAAATACATATATATAACCTGTATAGGTATATAATTTATACAATGTATTTGGAAATAAAATCATCATTTTTTTTCCCACACGTAATCAATCTGCAGCTTTTGCGTCGTTTCCATTATGCACACGATATAATTAACTTACCATGGATTTGATTTTTCCTTAATTTTTTTTTTGTTCTCTACTCAATAATTATCGTTATTAATATAATATAGAAAAATACGATGTATAATAAGTAAATAACAATTTAAACTAACACATTAACATTATACGTATTATATGTGTTATATATACATGGAGGATATTTGTGCAGCTTTTTTTTTTGTTCTTTCATTTTTTGGTCAAACTGGTGCAGAGGATCGTTTCGAATGCGTGATTATTTTTTTCTCTTTTTCATTTTTTGCAAAGGAGAGAAAGGGACTCGAAAAAAAGCAAAGATGAAATGGAAAGAGCAAAAAATAGAATGAAAAAAGTAAATAAAATTCTAAACACACACGTATAATATTCGGAGCTAACTAAAACTAACAGTAGTTTTTTTTACTTGTTTAATTTTTACGTTTTTTCTTTCGTTTCGTTAACGACGGACGAATCACAAAAGATCTGCACCGGTAATAATACGTAGACCTCGGTATGACTCGGTTTAGTATTATAGTTTTGAGAAGCATGAAAAAAAAAAAAATATATATTCCTTTTTTCAACTAATTAAATACCTGAAGGTTTTGAAAGAGCGCCGGGTTTGTCGAGGTGGAATAAAACCGCTGCTGCTGCTGCTGCTACTGCCGCTTTTATACGAATCTAAGTAGATCTTATTTTCCGAGCGTAAATATTACCATTATTAAATATAGTATGAAACAATGAGAGAGAGAGAAAAAAAAATGTAAAGAATAAATTTAGAAACTACAAAATCAAGGACTGTATTATAATTATAATTCGCTGACATATCGTGTGTACTTTAATTATTACGTAACGATATTTTCTCGAAATAAACTGAGTGAGGCGAGTACAACGATCTTCGTTTGGATATGGGTCACCCTATAAACGTCTACCTATACGAATGTTCTAGCAGAGTTCAATTTCGAAGGTTGAAAGACCGCGCGGCGTTCCACTGCATTCGGGTAATGAACACTGAATTATGCATTTTACGTGCCAACTTGAATCCGAAAGCGAGAAGAAGAAGATGAAGAACAAAAAAAAGAATTCATCTCACCGGAGTATACGGTGCGGAAAGTAGAAGAAAAAATAAACTAGAAGAGAGACGAAAGAAAAAAAAAGAAATAGAATCTCTCGGCAGTTAATAAATGTTATAAAAAAATAAATTCGTTGCCCGGGATGAATAATTAAAAATCCTCTTTCATCGCTCGCTGTATATAAGGGTATGATGAGATGACGTAGTGCAACTTAATTAAAGGGTACATATTCAATTAATTCGAATCGTAGATCACGTAGAGCTCCTTGTCTTTGATATGTAGATTGGATTTTAATGCAGATTAGATAGCGTAAGACTCACTCCACGTGTCTCTCATGTCTCCAGGTCGCATATAAAGGGGTGTGAGAAATCTCCTCTTATATCATAAAATTTACACATATATATATGTACAGTTACACGTATAGGTAAAATAAGCGCAGCGGCAGCAGCAGAAGCAGAAGCCAGGAGCTTTCATGTCCAGGAATAAGTAAGGCAAATTCCCTAGGGAGAATTTCTACTGGTTGGTTTGGTCCGCAAACTATTAAATAATTCATATACCTCGTACGACTCGCTTATACGTATATGAAATATAACTAGATACATATGTTCGTACATACGTAATAACTATGTATATAATTTTATCGTATAGAATATTCAGACATGAGCTTGCAATTTCAACAACCCTGATAGCTGGCTCATATACTGTACATATAAGGCATCCCCCTGTAACACCTTATAAAGCCCACGCAACGCGCAATAATTAGGGTAATAATCCCCCGATAAAATCAAGCAACCGCACTTGTATAAATTTCTTTTTGTTTCTTCTTTCGACTGTATATCGTATAAATAAATAATTATTCACTCATATATATATCCATACGTGTGTTTCAAATAAATAATATATGTATATACACAAATATATATTTACAAAGATTATAATCCTCTTCTCTCTCGAAAATAGGTTGTAAGAATATTTTTTTTTTTTACTTTTTCTTCTTTAACGAAGGATGATGAATGAACAAATAATATTATTTGTAGCTACAAAACTTTATAAAAAAAAAAAAAAAATTACGGGGCCGAGCAAGCTGTTAGCAAATTATTATTATTTTTTCTTCTTTCTCTCGTAAGTTCGTCTTATAGTTGTCGATTTTTTTTTTTTCATTTACAGAGCTGCCTACTGCGCTGCGGTGCGCTATAAATTAGTATATATAGATAGTAATTGACAAAAAAAAAAAAATAAATAAGAGAAAAGAAACAAAAAATAGAGCAAAAATAATTTTTGTACAATAAATAAAAAAGCGTGATTTCACGGCAAACGCATTATACTTATATACGCTGTGCGGTCGACGTCCCTTAAAAATAATAATACAAAGTGCATATATATATAATATAGTATATATATAATAAATTTGGTGATATACACTAGTTGTAATTAAGGCTTTGGAAAAAAGCGCGTTAAGCTCGAGCGATATACGTGGTATATAAAATATCTATATATAGACAAATAACCCTTTCGAAATTATCGTACATTATAATATAATGTAAAAGTATAAAACTAAATTATACAGATAAATAATAATCGATAAATCTAGAGAGTAAAATTAAAATAAAATTAAAGAAACAAGACTAATATAATAATAATAATTATATAAATGCGAACAATCGAAAAACTATGATCCATCGTCGATGATAATAATAATACCCTTTCGACGGGGAGTAAGAAGTGTGGTGCTGTGATTGTGTGATGATGATTTTTGGTGGTGATGGTGATGATGATAGTTGTGGTGGTGCCTGTTGTGTTTGAGGTGCTGATTATTTTCGTCAGGATCGTGGTTGGGTGATTCAAGGTGATGATCGGGGGTGAAGAAGTCATCTTGGCGGGTGTGGGGCGGGGGCCGCAGAGTACCTTGAACCGGAGGCAGCAATCGCTTGTCGTATCTCGTCGACAGCAAAAGGTTGTCCAGTATTTCCTTGTCCGATTTTCCCTCCTCGAAACTGCAACACAACTTAATATAGACTGAACACGCCCGCAGGGTTTTTAATCCTTCCAATCTCTTACAAAATTTCAATCGATTCAAGTATACTTTCTTTATATCCTCATTTTTCTTTTCTTTTCTTTTTCCTCCCTTCCTTATTCCAACCTGTAGGTATCAATTAATCGTCGTTTCGAAAAACGCACAAAGTATCAAAAATTAAAAGAAGAAAAAAAAAAAAAAAATGGCGGTAAGCGTTTCATCTATATTTCATCTAATACGTATATACTAAACTGATCTCTGATCTAAGACACATAATTGTATATGGGACATTTCATGGAAATTTAAAAACGATTATCCCTTTTTTCTAAAGATATAAGTTTCAATAATTTTTATAAGATTCTTGGGGAGAAATATCTCATATACTTTGTTAATAATTATTACATGAAAATGACGTCATTCCTGCATTAACTATTATGTATCGTAGCTGCAACGATATTTTGATAAATAATTGAATTAAATTTTATAGAAAATCGACGCCTATCTAACTACGGACTAATAATACATAATATATCGTATACATATTCAATAAATTCGAATGTTAATTAATAAGATTATAATTATAATAATAATTCTTAATGAATTGCAGATTTGAGTGCGGCTGTATATAATATACTTGTACATAGGTATATACGTACATGTCCTCGGCGTGCGCCAGGGTCGTCAAGGTGAGGGTAAGGGCAAGGATGCAGATAATGGCGAGGGTGAAGGAGCCGGCGAGGGAGGCGATGGAGAGTGACAGGAGGGGGGAAACAGGGGGGCGGCTACCACCCCCTGCAGCACGCCGCCCGAGCGCCACCCAGACCATCCTATGTCATCTGAAATGTTTAGAATTTCATCGATTAGAAATTACGAATCACAGCTAATTAATACGTATATAATATACAAAAAAAAAAGAAAAAAACCTTACGAATAAATAAATAAATAAAATTATTTCGAACGTATTTAAGTTACCTATACATGTGTGCGATTGTTTTACCCTCTTTTGAATTCCCCCAACCCCGAGCAGATACTCGAATTTTTTTCGGTTTTTTATCCCCATCCTTTGGAGAAAAAAAAAAATAAAACGAGAGAAAAAGGACCTCGAGAGCAAAGTTGTAGAGAACCATAAAAAGAAGAGAATAAAGAAAAAAAACGGGAGAGAGCTATGAAAAGTTGGTATCAGTTTTCACGGAAGTACCTTTGCGCGGGTCCTGACACTTTGCGGCTGTTAGAAGTGGAGAGTTTTCGGCATTTTTTAGGCTATAAATATGATACGCATTTTTAAAGCGTATAGGATGGTATTAACGATAAGGCAACGCCTCCGAAGTGTCTATATCTGTACGTATTATAAAGTCGCTTTGTGAAATTCAATTATATCATTAACTCCTCCTCGATTTTCTCTGATATTTTTTTTCACGTTTTTCCCCCTCACATTTCAAACTCCGATGCATAATGTATTTTTAAATATTATATAATCGGTATCTATAAATATACTATATCTATATATATATTCTTTTTACGACCCTTAACGACGTCCTTGTAACGCAGGAATAAAAAAGAAAAAGAGAAAAGGAAAAAGACTAAGAAGAGAAAAAAAAAAGAAGAAAATTGCGTCAACGATCTTCCGATGCAGCACAGCTGATATTATATAAGAACATATCTACTCGATTAATTATAGCAAACCAAAACCAAAATTTTTCCACGTTTCTCACACGTGTTTCATTATTTTCGTCGATCGAAGATTTCTTTTAATTCAATTTCAACATGAATTTGTAATTTTTCTTGGAAAATGAAATAATCATATAATTAATACGCATGATATAATTTTTGTATAACATTTTTCTAAAACGTTGATAAAGTTTGTTGCTTTTTTTTTTCCAACTTTTCACTGTACACATTATACTAATTTCTACAGAATTTTTCTGTTAATTCGAAACAAAGAGAAGGTTGAAGAAAATTAAAAAATGTCGACCGCATCTACCGAATAAGATTCTAAAATAATTATATCTATGGAGATACGAGCGGCCTAGTAGTCGGACTCAACGTTACGTCGGACATTCTCCGGGCGTTCACGGACATACGAACCGGAATTTTTGGAACGCGAAAAAAAAGAAACAAAAAATTCTTTTCGTTCGTTTCAAATTTCTTTTTTTTACGCGTGACAATAAATTTCATGCGCGTATAAATCTACCATGTATATACATACGTATAGTGCAGATATGAATAATACCATTTTGTTATTTCTTTCTTTATTGATTCTGCAAAAGAAAAAAGAGAAAAAAGTCGGAGAACATTTTGAGGATTTTCTGCGATAAAAGGAAGAGCTACCTACGATGTACCTACAAATATATATACGTATAAGTTTTTTTTTCTTTTTTTTTTCTTTTTATAGCCGGGTAAGAAAAAAAGTATACAATATAAAGCTCTCAAGCTATACATGTACATTGCGGGATGAGGGGTGAATTTACACCTACGCACGGTACGTACCGGGTGGATGGGGAAAAAAAAAAAACCGTTTTTAAAAATTCTTTAACGTGGAGTGAAAATGGGTATAGGTAAAATATATTTTAATACGAGGACGTATAGAAGTAAACGATATGGAAAAATTCCACCGCTTCGTGAGGTATTATATGTATAGGTTATAGTACGAGTATATAAGATGAATAAAATTGCCTCTGAACATTGTGAGATTTATAGAAAAATTTTTCATCGATGAACCAGAGAAAAAAAAAAAAAAAAAACTTTTTATTGGAAAGAAGATTTAACGTTTGATTGTAAAAGTTTCGGAGACCGCGTACAGACGTATATGTATAGGTATAGGGATTCCTAAAAGTCGTATAGTAAATTCTCCGCAGGAATCGAGGAGTTTGCAAAGAATTGGAATAGGATATATAATCTGGAGACTCGCAGCATCCAAATTCTCTAGGATATTGATCTCACAACTCGAACATATATGATGTATACTAGTTTAAGGGGACGAGCTCCATCTATTTTTTTATCGTCGCGATGTATAAATCCAATTTTTTTTTTTTAATCATACCTAAACGGCGTAGGTATACGGAAAAAAAACCGTACAAGTTTTTCACTTCACATATTCATTACACCCGTTATATGTATAATATATCCAGATCATTTTCAATTACGGTCAAAATGCTCGACGTACAGAAATTATTAAATGCGACGTACTTTCGAGATCGCGTTGTACGTACGTATACATGAAAATGAAAAATGAAGAAAAAAAAAAAACTAGCTAACGATATTAACCGACAAAAAAATTAAAAAAAAAAGAAAATCAAATTGGATAAAATATTTATAATAGTTCGATAGGTATCAAAATTACAACATGGAATATATAATATAATGAACTCGCACGAGTGTAAAAATATTGAGGAGAAAATTTGATGATGAATTCTTTTTTTTTTTCTCGTACTTTTCCTTCCGTACGAGGAGAACCATTTGAAGCGGCTTTATAAACGTTTTCCGAGTATACACGGTCTTATACATATACGTAGACTATCTGCCTTACAGCACTTGGTGCCAATCGTGTGCTTATAATGCAAGAGCAAAGAGCTTCCGGCGCCCGACGTATAGGCAACAGAAGGTGCAGGCAAGTGGCATAATTTGCGGAGAGAGCAGGGGGCCGGGGGGGGGGGGGGGGGGGGATAGTAGATACGGAGCTGCTGCCTAAAGGGGTAGGTATTTAACGAAAACGTTTTCGCGCGTTTTTAGAGGAAACGAAAATAGATACGAGTAAAATGAAAGGAGAGAAGAATAAGAAAAAGAAAAAGTAGCGGCGTTGATCTTCAGAATTTGGAAACCCTATAAAAAAAAAGTGTCGCATAACAGCTGATCCGGATTAAATGAAATAAATTATAGATTATATAGATTTTGATCGATGTATGTAGCTACATGTTTGTTTTTTTGAAATTCGAGATGATTTTACAGGACGAAAGAATTTAAGGTGAGGAAAAATAATTGATGATTCTTTTTACTTTTTTTTTTTTTTGAAATCGTCGCGATGCGCGAAGATGGGGGATGAAATTTTCGATATCTAGTACATATTTTGTGAATAATATATAGTTTTTTTCAAACTATAGATTGAAAATAATTATATGTAACCCATAGAGGAGATGGTGGAGCTACACAGCTGATGTTAGCTCGATCAATACGAGGCGTTGCGGCATGAAACGCTAAAGTCACGTGGCTAACAGGGTGGCTGGCCCATTCTCAGTCGTTCACTACTACGCCATTTCTTATTATAAAAACGCCTGCCTCAAGGCGTATCTGGGTAAATAGGTATATGGGGTATACCTATAAGGTGAACGACGTACGCCGTAGACGTTACTTTTATACGTGAAAAAGCTGCAATTATCGGTATATTATATGCCATGAAATGAGCAATCGCGATTCTTATTCATCATTATAACGTACGTTATCATCTGCAGTACGTTTAATAATACGCGCTAGGGCAGAAATAGATTTTGCAAAAACGTGCAGGGAAAGAAGAAATGAATTAAATAGGTAAATAAATAATCGAGTAGAGGAGACGCCGACTTTATACACGTCGCACAGTGAATATAAATCTCGATGTATAGCGAAATTCTGATCTCGTGTTTGCCAATTCTTAGAAGAGGAAAAAAAAAGGAAAGAAACTTAAAAAAATCAATTTCATAGAGCGCAGATGGTATGTTTGATTTATTTACGATGAAACTATCGATAGATCGTCGATGATTCGAGACCACTTTAATTTTGTATGGGAAATATCGGAAAAAATTAGAACATGTCTCGGAACTGAGTGCAAAAATTTGTACAAGTCCCAGAAAACGTGTATTTATAACATTTGAACGTGAACGTTAAACTTTGACCTCGAGTAAAGCTCGAACTAGTGGATTTAGCAAAAAATCATATGAGACCTTTTTCGTAGATCGTTTAATTTCTTACAAGATTGTATTGATTGTATTTTACGGTGCGCCCATCGGTTATTGAATTATAAAATTCCGAAGTTTGAAAATCATTTTCCCTATGTTATTTGAACGAGAAATAGAAAATCGTTAGAAGGTAGAAAATTAGAGCTCAAACTTTGATAGATTTTTTTTGTTTTCGTCATTTTGAACGATATTCTCATGCTAACTGGGTGAAAAAATAATAGTCACTTTTTTCGGCCCACCCTATAAAGATCGAAGTATAATGAACTTGCTGTTATCCTAGGTTGATATATACGAAGGTATAGATTATTTTTTTCCCTCATCTGAGCCAACCTAACCCGATGTAGTCCAAGTATAAAACGTTTACTTTCGATCGTCTCCACTTATTGTTTATGCAAAGGTATAGTATATATGTATATCTCAACCCCTGCAGTGTAGCCTTTTTATTTCGCACCACTTCCTACTACCTCCGTCGTACATGTACATTTCAATTCTTTCTTCCTTTTTTTTTTTCCTCTCTTTTTCTTTCCTCCCCATTTTATTTTCCACCGGATTTTCCGTACATATGATCGTATACTTATGTACAAGAAAGGTATAGGTATACACATATTGCGAAACTTCACTTTTCACACATCGCACACATGTTATATACCTATATAAATTGATATTGGTTCAGTGCTCTCTACATCTCTCTCTCTCTCTCTCTCTCTCTATCGGAGGTTTTAGATTTCCCGATGTCGCTCTGCAGGTACGAGGATAAAGGGATGGAAAGAACGAGATGAAGACGAAAGAAAGAAAAGGAAGAAACAAAAAATATTCGCAAGATAATAAACGTTCAATTTTCAAAGCACGTATTTTTCCTCAAGCCTGCTCCGCAGTCAATTTCCTCTTTTTCATCCTTTTTCCTTCCATCCTTTTCCCCTTTTTCTTTTTATTTATTTATTTATTTATTTCTTTATTTATTTATTTATTTTCTCTCATTTCTGTTCTATAAATCTCCTTTTTCTTTCGCCTTCATTTTTCTAGCACAATGCGGAATAATGCTGGTGTATTATAGAATTAGTTGTATAAACATCGAACGGAAAGGAATGAATAAATAGATTAATAAATGCATAAATAAATTATTAAAAATCATTGCAAAATTACCTTAGCGTGAGGGGTGTGGCTTTCCGCAGCTTGGTAGTCAGATTGCTGCTTTGAAAATTCTTTATTAGCAATCCTTTAGCTTCCGATAGTTGACATGATATTTCTAGCGATGTTTTCACCTCCCGCGGACAAGGATCTCGAAGGACTTCAAAAGTTACTCACGAACCAATAACGTAACACTTGAAATTTTATATTTATTTAAGTATCAAAAAAAAAAAATTAAAAAAAAATTCTTTCATTCGTATAAATCAATCGCTCTACGCGATCCGACTGATTTACTATTATTATTATTATTAACTTAATCAATTGATTCGAAAATATTATACCTATATAACGTTAACGCGTAAACTCGAAATTTAAATAAATATTTAACAAAAAATCAATTGTTAAAACACAACCGCATATAATTTGATTATCTTTTTTTTTTCATATTCTCTTTTTCTTTCGTCTATTTTTGCTTTATACGTCGTATAAATTAATTAATTAATATCGTCGTCGTCACTATTATTACATTCGTAAAAATAATAATTTCGTCGCGATTAAATTTTGTTCACCTCTTTTCTTTTTCGTTTTTCTATTTTTCATATACTATATTTTTCGTTACACTGCAGAAAATTTACCCGCAACTTCCAAAATTTCCACACGTACGTACGTACGTACGTACAGGTAAGGTTATATTACACTGCAGGTCCCGAAGAAACTGCAAATACGATAACGGAACCTGGAACAAAAAATTTAAAACAATGTGTTGAAAATATTATACATATAATATACATATGGCGTGTAGATATATTTCGAAAATTGTTCCGAACGTTGCAAAGAAACGAGAAAAACGAAAAAAAAACGAAAAAAATCTCGAGTTCGGAGGATGAAAATAAAACGAATGAATAAATAAATAAAATAAAATCCGTGCTATACGGTTTTATCCTGCACGAATGTCCCCCCCTCTTCCCTCCCCCTTCATCCCCCTCGATTTTATCGCGTATCTCTCCCGGATTATTACGCGCTCCGATGAAAACGACAAACGGGGGAGATGTATTTATGTGTACCTGTATATATAATACATATAGGAATACATCACGTACATATTTTTTATACCTAAATACATGAATATGTATAATACATATGTATGTATTTATGTGTATAACATCAGGGTGTAAGAGGGTGGTCGCGTGACCTTGCTCCGCTGACCTCATTTTCGCAACTATATATGTATATATAAACGTATACGTACTTTCTATGAACAGAAAATATGTATACAAATATCCCGTACATAAAAGTATATATAATAAATAGATCTATGTAGTGGGTAGATGTGTGTATATGTATATATATTCTATGGTCATATATAAATGACGCATTTATGCAGAATTATACGTGCAAATTTATACAACGCGAAGCGTCAAATCGACGTGCCTCAACATTCGTTCCCTGCATTTTACACGCGTGACTATTTTGCCAAAGATTGTTTCAAACAAAAAAAAAATAATTGTTTGAAGAAAATGAAAATTCTCCAATCGATCCGCAAAAAATTCTATATCACAAGCTTGTGATCCGGATTAGATTATTAATATATATATATATATCTATAAACTTTAGCCTTGTTTGTAGTTTTTAAACGAATTAACCTAGAAAATCATTTACAAAGCATAAACGTATAGTATAGTTATACATAGGTATAAGGCGTATATGTTTCCAAAGGGATTTCACGCCATTTTTAGCGCACTCAAACGAATTCTTTTTTCTTCGTTTTTCTATTTTGTTTCTATTCTTTCACGTTAATTTTTTTTGTTTTTCTTTTCGTTGTTCAGTCTTCTCGTCTATTTTTATCTAGGTATATTAATTTTATTTTCATAAAAATTATCGAGTTTTCCCAAAGAGGGGCAAAAAGAAAAAAAGGTTTTCAAAACAATCATATGAAACGAATTTATCGATCGATCGATCATTCGATTTTTTTGTTGTTTCTTGTTTTCGATGTACAGTTATTGTCGATAATTATTATACTGATGGTTGAGGGATGAAGAGTGAAGAGTGAAGAGTGAAGAGTGAAGAGTGAATCGTGTCGGCCTTGTTTGTTTGTTCACGTGGCCTTGTCGTCCTCGAGGTAGACGTACGACGTACGATACGTTTTATACGTACAAACGACGTCGGTCGCACGACGCGATGTTGGAACGAACAACGTCGTACACGCAGGGGGTCACCAAGGGTGCCCCGCTCCCGATCCTGGTCTCGACGTCCTGCGGGGCGGCCGGGAAGGGAGGAAATGCGCGCCTGTACCACCACCGATATTGATCCTTTGGCTATTTTTGCACCACCCGCACCGCCTCAAACCCCCAAACCCCCCCCCTTTACGACGCTATACACATCGACAAACGCGCGCGAGGATCGTTTTCTACATAAATATATAAACATACACATATACATATGTATATTTCTATATCCACATACGATCATTTTCATATAACGTACATACAATACAGGTACAAGAAATCGTAATGAATATAACGCCGCGGATTGAAAAAGTTGCGAACAATTTCCGCGGTTCGACGCAAAACAAAATCCCTACCACCCCTCGGGCTAGAGAAACAAAAAACAAAAACAAAAAAATTCATCCCCTCGAAAACGGCGAACCAAAAACCGATAATATTCGACCATACTCGGTTAAATCTCCGCGATGATTTTCACCATAGGCATTCGATACTTGTTTTTTTTTTTTTTTCAAATTATTTGGATATACATTTTGATTGAAAAACCAAAAAAAAAAAGGATCACTCGAACGCGGCGACTGCAGAAATCAAGCTTTACATCGGATCAGGTATGTGTCTCGCATACTCATACCGCACATACTATACGAGCTTCGAAGATGCTGTGAACTATAATTAAACATAACCTTAACTAACTTGGCTCTTGATTTCAGTATTTGACCCCCTTAAAACATATTAAAGTGTAGTCGGTGATATAAAAGCTATACGTATTATACGCGATGTGCAATGAGAATCGAACCAGAAATATTAAAAAAACAAATTAAAAAAAAAAGCCGACGTTAGGCCCGTTCGGGGTCCGATCCTTCTTCGATCCTGTTCGGGTCGAATAGTCCTTCTGGGTTTTCTATTTATTTATTCATTCATTTATTTATTGAATTTTTTTTTATTTGGTTCGTTTTCTACGACGAAACATGCGAAAAGTCATCTTTTTTTTTTGTTTCCTGGCTCGATGTAAAAACGAGCTTCAAAACCGCCGCTGCACGTGCGGTTATTTTATTTGACAGCCGAAGAGAACGAGGACGAGGATGAGGATGAGGAGGACGACGAATGACGCGAGTTTGTTTGATCGCCATTGTCAGATCCGGCATATTGTTATGTATATCGACACGAGTGCTTCGCTTCCAAATATCATTCGAATGCGTCATCGGTATACATATACCATGTGTCCCAGCGTTTACACTGAAGTATGTCCGGTTGCCTCCCGCTAGGCGCTCAGTCAGCGTATGCCGAACGCCTAGCGGCAGGCAACCGGACATACTTTAGTGTAAACGCTGGGACACATAGTATGCCATAATATTCACATTCATGTACATAAAATCTATCGATAAATAACATACTATAATACGACAAAACGTCGGAAACAGAAAGTGCACGAGCGGATAGCGGAGCAGAGAGAGAGCTAGAAAGAAAACCATTGCAAAAAAACGAAAAACTCAGCGCATTCATTTTTGACTTTTGTTTCTTTTTTTTTTTTTTTTTTTTGACACGGTCGAAATGACGAAATCGCGAGTTAAGCATGCAGCGGCAGCAGCAGCAACGACGATCTTGTTAAACGCGTGCCAAGATTAAATTTAAATTTAATCGGTCTATTCGTCAAGGTTAATATAAATACATACAATAACGTATACTTCTGCATACATAATATTAAAAAAGAAAATTAATTAATAAATAAACAAATAACAAAGTAATTATAAAATTTCGTAGCGAGATAATGGGGGAAAAAGGAAAGAAAGATACCTAATTATAAATTAAAATGTAGAGAAAATTAGAAAATTTGAAAAAACGTGAAAAAAAAAAAAAAAAAAGAATGAAAAAAGCTTCGACACGTGTTATACCGAATATTATCAGATTTATATACATACGTATACACATGTATAGGTACTTTCGTAAACTCTGGCAATTTTAGGAGCAAATAATCCCCGGGGAAAATATATAAGTACGTACGTATATGTATAAGGTCGGTGGATAACCGTGAGGTATATAAAAGCTCCGAGACAATTTTTTTTTTTCTCTTTTCGTTTTTTTTTCTCCTCATCTTATCTTCTTCGTATAACGCCTTGAGCAAACCATCGTGGAATGTGATGTATAAGTTGATATACAAGACGAGCATATAATGGGGTATGTACGATGTACATATGTACATTTGATATCGTATACATATATAAACGTACGCCGGTTTACGGGGAAACGAAAAATCGAAACATACCATATGAAAAAGGATTGCGAGTCCTTCCGGACGTTGAACTATAGGTATAGGTATACGTATACATACAACACGTGTGCGGAAAGTAAATTATTACGTATAAGATCGAATATAATGAATAACTGAAATATTGATTCGTCGATCGATCGATCGATCGATCGAATCGATGAATTCGTTGGTTATTTTCGCTGGCGCTGATAAAATGAGACCAAAGTCAGCTGAAGGTAGGAAAAAAACGGAACTGGAAGAGAGGAAAAAGTGTACAAAAAAAAAAAAAAATGATATCGAAAAGAAAAAAACGACGGCTAAGATTCTACAGCTTGTCAAGGTTTCCGCGCTCTTATAAAAGCCCGCGTGAATTTCTAGACAGGTGATATCGGAAGCTCCGAAATAGATAAAACATATATACATATATATAATACTGCGAGTACATGGGTATGTGCGTCCTCAGATAACGTGTAGACGTGGTGAGCTTTTGAGTCGGGGAAACAGCAACAACCGAATCAACGCTAATGGGTCGGCCTTTCCTATCCTTCCCTTTTTACCCCTTCCCCTTCCCCTTATCCCGTTTTCCTTCAACCAACATCAGGCGCTGCCCTGCAGGAGCACTTGCGCTTGGAGCCGCTGCTGCCTAGTGGTCGTGGTGGTGGTGGTGGTGGTGGTGGTAGGAAACGGTTCCCGGTTCTCTGACGTCATCACGGGCAACCCCGACCCCCCTTACCCCCCTCCCGTGTTTCCCTCCTTTACGCTGCAACGCGGGTCAACCGAGGTCGATGTAGGGGTAGGTGCAGCGGCAGATAGAAACTAGGTAGGGAAGGTACAACCTATAAGCTTTTTTAACTCCGAACTGCATCAACCGCCTGCTCCTCTTTTTCTCCCTCCCTTCCCTTCCCCCACCCATCGCCCCCCCTTCCCTTTTTTTCTTTTTACTCGTCTTTGTCCCATTCTTTTTCCTTCCTTCATGCCATGCGCCCACCTCGCACACTACAGTGGAGCTAAAACTGTCTTTTTATTCCCGAGCGCGAAAACCCTAATTTTTTTTCTTTTTTTTTTTCTTTTCTGTAAAACGGAACTTTTTCACCAAGGATAGGATAAGCAGGTTGCAGGTGCATACATATGTGAAGTGTAACTAGTATGATAGAAATACATTCGGAAAGAGTAGAGATACTTAATTTTCTTTACCTGTGCAGTTTAATTTGTATAATTTTTTTATTTTTTTTTCGGTTTCTTTCATTCGGTAAATCAGGTGAGAATTAGGAACAATTATGAAATTATAATATAAAGGTGTATAACGTCGGTATATCGGTCAAACGAATTAACCGAAAGCTTTTGGTTCGCTTTTTTGATGATGATTATTATTATTATTATTATTATTATTATGAAAATTTGGCAGACTTTTCGGTCGCGGCGGCGGTAGAGCGGTGGGTAAGTATATAGGTATAAGAGACTCAGTTGTTAATTACAGCTGTAATTAATTGGACTCGCGATTGCTGCAGGTTTCCGAATTACGTTCGAATCGCCTTTTGTATGTAGGTATACATTTGTTTTTCAGCAATTTCTAGTCGACGTGATACGATTTACAGATTTTCCTGTGCAGCAGGTAATTAAGTCACCTATACGAGATGAATTTCAAGATGATTATCTATACCTATATGCTCCGCGAGAGAAAGAGAAGATGGAAGAAAATTCATACACATATAATGGATATTATTATATGTACAGGAAGATGTAAAAAGAATAATTCAAATTTGCGATGCGCAACTGTAGAGGTGGATTAAAAAATCGAGACACATGATCAATTTTAGCTTGTTATAGATTCGAATTCTGATCTCGAAATACAAACGAATAAAAAAAAAAAAAGTAAAAAAAAAGAGTTCATTTTAACTTTAATGCTGCGGTGCAGTTTTGAGTTAACAAAATATGCATGCGTGTAGCAGCTATGTAGATGTATAGATAGAAAAAAAAAAGAAAAAAAAAAAAAAAGAAGAAACTAAGAAAATTTTGGCAGTACATTCCGAGTAGGATGGCATTTGATGTTTCGCGACCGCCGACAATTCCTAAAATATATCTATCCAACGTCCTAGACTCCTAGAGCATACGAAGCGAATTATATACCTATGTGATGTACGCACAGTGTCTGATCCGATAATATTCTCTGCCAACTTCCTAATACAAAATGTACTTGAACTAGAAACGCGCGAATTATCTAGAAAGAAAAAGAAGAAAACAAAAAAATATATATCGAGGAAGAAAATACAATCCTGCAAGTCGTCTTATATTCCTATATTTAATTTGTCACATTTTCGGAATATTATAATGTAATCGATTTTCTTTCTATCTTCCGCATATGATAATTACGAAGCGACTATGTCAGCGAATTAAATTTGATGAGTTTCATTCGGTACTGCAAATGATGTATCGGTTTACCTGAACACGACGCGATATCGAGTAGATTGGATTCCTCGATTACCGCGGCGTGTGTCGTGTTATTATACACATATATATAGGGTGTCGCAAAATTGGGTCATCCTTATCAAATATTTGACCGAATATTAAAATGTCGTGTGTAAAGGGACGTGAAAATAACATACCTATTCATAACTTCATATAGCTCGATAAGTATTCGAAGCACCTAATAACGAAAATTTTGAATAAAACTTTCCATTTATCTGTACAGAAATTGATCGAAAAAGAAATCATATATAATGCGAATAAACGCGAAACGAAAATTGTAAAATTAAAATATTGAATCATCCCGAGTTTTGTACACGGGGATTTTTACGTTACATATAAAAATTCATGTATATATGTAAATAAATAATGAAGTACGCGTGGCTCAAAAGGTTAGCATATTTAATAAGGTCTACGCTGGTGTTTTTAGCCAGTCGACAGTTTGACTTGATCGATACCGCAGGAGTAAACCTATGTACATAAATATATACGTACATAGGATATATGTACATATTTTCCATGTACAATATCTCGCTACAATGCTACCCTTTGTGTATCGGTACATAATAATATTTTATGTCTATTACCTACGTTATAAACGTATACATAACTATACGTTATATACATATGTACGATAAACCGCATAGATCGATTTCGTACCACCGAACGAATATATCCGTGCTTTTGTAATCATTATGATTATTTTATTAATTAGCATAATTATGAATTTTTTTTAAGAATATCCAAAAGTTATAATAGCACACCGCACGATATATACTTTATATACCCCTGAACTTTGAAGGAGATTCCGAACATCCTTTATATTTTTCCCTTCTTTCTCTCACGGGACATTTTTTTTCCTTCTCGATTTCTTTCGGCTGTTTTTTTCTTTCTTTCTATCATTTTTATTTTTTCGGTTCCACCTCCAGCTATAAATTCTCAGCTCGTAATTCTTATACAGAAATATCTGTTCTCATCTCTTCCTCTTCCTGGTCTATGGGGTATATCTGTGACTTTTTTATACAGGATTACCAGCAGACTACGGGATGTGTCTTTCCATTATTCTTTTCTCTTGACTTTTCTTATTTTGTTTTAGGTCTTTTTTTTTTCTTTCTTCCTGATTTTCCTTCCCTGCAGCTCCGCGAACCCCTTATTTTATATCGCGTGAAACTACCTCGCGAAATAATGTCTTCATCTTCTTGTTCTATCGAGAAATCTATGGGGATTCGGTGTGTCGAGAATACCATCAATCGTTTCGATATTATTTTTTTTCCCTTTATTTCTTTGAAATATTTTCTTTTTAGTTTCATCCCCTCGAAAGCCACTTTACCTCAAGTGACGCGCCATCTGGTGAATCGTCGGCTAATTTATGGCTACATAATACACCGAGGTACGCGATTTATGGGATTTTCAACTTGTAGTATTTGCCATTTAAACCGTTTGTGGATTTTAAACCAATTAAAGAAGCTCCTCGTCACGTTACTCTTTGTTCTGATATTTAATTAGACGGGTGGATAAAATTGTTGACTAAAAAACAACTTCCTACTCATGAATCATTAGGCGTCGATTCATCGCGTTTATCGGCAAATTATACTTCGATCAGTCCCAAGGGAATCGGAGGATCGATTACTCCAAGGAAATTACACACGGGATACGCGAGGATATATTTTACTTGAATAAATTACCCGATCTTATTATCCCCGAAGTAAAATTTACCGTTGAAATATCTCATCTCTTTTGGATTTTGTATTAATGAGAGAAAAATCGAGATATTGTTTAGAATTTTAGACATTTTTTAAGAGTCCAAGGGTTGAAAATATTTCGACGAATAATTTTGAAATTCTTACGAAGAGAATTACAAGCGCGGATTTCGCAGGCTTCATTATAACTAATTTTCAACGTCGTCGGTTCCTGAGATTCTCTATAGTTCGCAGGAGGTTCGTACCTCGAGAGATTTTGGAGAGTCTCTTTCGTACCAATTAGCGGTTGTTCTCGTCGTAGTTTCTACGTAGGGGCTAATTACACAGGAAGAACTGAAGACGTTGATGAGATCTTACCTCGATCTTTGGAGTTAATATTTGCACGAGCATGCACGAATATGAGTTAAGGAACACGCGCGTATATTGACCCAAGTAATTTATGATTATAATAAAATATTCCCTGATTGATTATGTATCCAGCTCGTAATAAACCGATATTCAATATTTAGTATCTAATTAATTAAGTAACGCGATAGAGCGGCGATTTAACGTAGGTAATAAAAAATTAAATACCTAAGAAAAAAAGAACATACACAACAAATCTGCTTTTACTGTCGTACGTCGTAAAATTCTGACCTGAGATTAGTCCGAATCTAGTCTATATTCTGATCGGACGACAACGACAAAGAAAAACCTTCTAAGAACGATAAAATTGATAGAAGAAACTTTGGAAGGTTAGCAAATAACTCGAAAATGAACTTACGTTTGTTGATTTTTCTCCAAGTTTTCACAAAACATAGATCTTCTTCACTTGTTTATCACGTTTCAATGTTATTACAATTTCGTTTAGAAGCAAAAAAAAAAAAACAGTTTAAACCCAAATTATTAAACACTTGCTTCGAATATTGTGCACATTCGAATAAAACTAATTACAAAGAAAAAAAAAACACACTCCCGAATGGTTTGACGACGCGTTTTTAAAACGGGAGAAGGAAAATCGAAAAGATCCTGCGGAGTTCGCGGTTCGAACCGCACTGAAGCTGTAAGCTTCTTGAAATTCCAACTTCTGAAAGCTCGCGCCGTTGCGAACGCCACCCATCGGCGTTTTCCCGAACTAATAAGAGCGCCGCGGTAGATTTCAAATAAAAAGATTTCCAATCGTTATAGGAATATTGGTATTAGGAATATTAATTTTCTATAATATAGAGTATTACTATATACACACTTTAATAACCAAAAACAAACATTACAATAATAATATTGTTATTGATATATATATATATTTATATGTATAATAATTATATTTATATATAATAATAGAGTTGTTTATCAATAAAATGAATAGTGTAAACACTAAAAATCTTGCTTGTTTAATTTTATTTATTTTTTTTTCCTTCTTTCTTTCTTTTCTTTTTTTTTCTCATTGTCATTATGGAAAGAACGTTGTAATTATTATATTAATAATAATTATATTAATTAATAATTATCATTATTTATAGCGACGACTGCATTTTTTTTTTTTTTTTCTTATAGTTTTCCGTATCCGGTTGATTTGAATAATTATTATATCATCATATTATTATTATTTGAAATAAACCTTCGCCTATAACAACATGACAAATTTACTTATTTATTGTTATTCATTTATTTATTTATTATTTTTTTTTTTTAATATAATGTTAAGTATAATAAGTACACTTCAAGTGTACCGTATACATGGTAATATAATAATATACGTTGATATTTGTACGCGAGTTTATAATAAATATTATTTAAAAAATTAGACGACAAACCGCAAATTTTTTTTTTTTCATGATTATTATTTTTTTGTTCCTTTCTTTCTTCGTTCAACTATTTTTTTTATCCGTGGTAATTTATTTATTTTATTTTATTTTATTTTATTTATTTATTTAGTTGTTTCATTTACAATTTTCTTTTTTTTTCTTCTTTGTCTTTGTTTCATTTACTAATTTTTATTTGTTTGTTTGGTTTTACATAAATTGTTAAAATATCATCAGTTATTACGTGTATTTTTATTTTTTTTCTTATCATTTCCTTTTCATCATTTATTAACCTAAACCAAATTCTACTGAACTATGAAAATATAGTCAGTGTATTTTTTTTTTTTTATATATACTTAGATTATTTTAAATATCATGTAGTGCATCGTTATCTAAAGAAATCTGTCTTTTTTATGCAACTTATACGATTCAAATACAATATAATGTTTATGTATTTGAAAATTTAACAATATTATTGCCTTTATTGTAATTTTTTTTTTTGTTCTTTCATTATTACGTATATATTATATATCTAATTTTTTTTTATTTCAATTTATTTTATATTCATTATGTTTTTTTTTATTTGCCGTCAAATTAGTAAGTTATGTTAAACGTAATATAATTTTTGTTTTCTTTATTAATTAGTTGTTTTTTTTTTTGCATTTCGTTTCAGAATAAAATCTAATAATAATAATAATAATGCCTGATTCGATAGTTTAAACAATATCATGCGATAAAAATACAGGGATGAGCAGGTGACTGAAAATTTACAAATTATAACGTCTATACATTGCCGATGTATGCATAATTACGATAATATTAATCATAATAATAATAATAATAATAATAATAATAATAATGATAATAACAAAAAGAATAATAATAAACTATATGGAGATAATTCGAACGAGAATTACCGGGGTTGTTTTATAAAATAATATTTAATATAATAGTAATATATACAATTGTTAATTAAATAGAACTAACATGTAATAAATACATTAGTGTAACGCAAAAGTTAAAATGGTAGCTCATTTAGAAAGTTTTTAACTACTCAATTTCGATAAGTATATAGTATTTAGAGATTAGCGAGAGAAAAATACAACTAATTGTATCCTTAATAAAAAAAAAAAAAAAAAAGAAAAGCAAAATTAATAGTAATCAGATCTTACCACTTTTTCTAATCACGAGGTATCACTGTTTAAAAGTATAAACGATCGATGCCGAGTGAATTAGTAGTAAAAATTTCATATATACCATTGAATTTTTACTAATCGATTAAAAAAATTATGTACCTACTTTTCAATTTATGGCATCTGAATAAATTAACGAATAAACGGATCGATTCGTAGATAATAATTAATAGTTGAGCAAACCAAGCTTGTAAAATAAGAAATAAAAATCGTAAAGTAATTACTACCTAATTACGTGTATGTGTGTGTGTGTAATAAATAGAGGAGGAGAAACAAAAAAAAATGTTGAATAAATTAAGGGCTCTCGATGAAAAAGCAAAAAATTTTTTCAGTGGAATTTCTGAAATAGCAATTCGAGAAAAAAAAAACGATCGGATCGAAGGAACTAGTATTAAAAATACCCTCAGTAAGTTCAGCTTTTAATTAATATTGTTCGGATAGCAACTAATTAACAACGTAGTACGTAGTGTCTAGTGTAAAATACAATTAATATAAATACATAACAATATTGTTTAAAAAAATTTTTAATGCAATTAAATAAATATTTTCTGTTCGCGCAGCACGATATGTCATGCCTCGAAATATGTTCGAAACGACATACCATAATTCGTAATTGCACGTCCCTCTTGTTCTAAATATTATCACAATATATGAATAATAAATTTTGGAAAATAAACAAAAAAGAATAACAAACAGAACGACGATGGTTCGTGGTTTTAAATCTAAATAAAAAAAAAAAAAAAATCGATGATGACGATAATAATAATAATAATAATAATAATAATAATAATGACAGTAATAACATTAATTGAAATAATTGTAAAAAGGAGGAAATATTTATCGACGAATTATACAATTGGTTGATTATTTATGCAGTGTGATACAGGGTAGAATAATTAACTACAAATACCATAGTGTTAAGGTGGTAATAATTATAATGGATATGTGAAATTGGGAACAACAATTTTTTTAGGTTTTATAGAATAATAATAAACTTACGTAGCTACATAGGTAGGTGGGTGATATGTGCTACAAAGTCCCGGATATCCCTTTAGCAGCGTAATTATGTGTCTTTTATAATTAACAGCTGATAAGCTTATGAATTTCTCTCGAAAGTTATAAGCTCAAAAGTTGCCAGGTGATAAGAAATAGAGCTGCTCTTTGAAGATATCGTGACGCTACGTAGTTGGGGGAAGAGGAATGGATACGGTGCTAGCTAGTCTGATATGTAGACTGATTTTGGGTGAGGGGCACTATGTGTTAATTGGGTCTATACACACGGCTCCTACGTGATAATTTTACTTATTTCAGCGGCTAGGTCACCCCCAATTTACAAGCAAACTGTAAAGTCTAGAGGTTTGTGATGTGCTCGAGCCCCGATTACTTGGCATCGAAGCCAAGGGAGAATAATTCCCATGGAAATATCTGACTCGGAGAGTCCAATGAACATTTTACATCTCCGCGAGAGTACAGAATAACAACTTCTCCTAGTCCTTATTCTGTGACGAGGATTTCATTGACAATTGGTCGACCTATCCGCATCGATATGGTATAACGAATACAAGATATGTATGTTAGCTACAGGTTCCTAATGTAATTTTTGCTCTGCCGAATGAACCAATAATATCATTTACATCGATATCTGTTCACATGTAATGACGATACGTTTTTTTTTTTTTTTTTTTTTTATTACACTATTCAGTTTTTACGTAATTCTACCTACCGCCTATAACTGTAGGTATAATCTTTCTTATCTTATTAATCATTATATATCGTGTTTCTTTATACTTATTTATTTATTATAATAATATTATTGATTTTTTTTTCTTTTTCTGTTTTTTTTTTTTGTTTTGTTTCTTTTTTTTTTCTTCTTTTACTTTTATCATGTAAATATTGCATAGCAGACAATTTTACAAAAAACATTACCCTGAAATAATGTACTTCTCTTTTTAATTTAATTATTCATTTATTTATTTATTTATTCAATTTTTTTTTCTTTCTTCTTCTTTTACTAACGTGCAGCACTTCAATGTCATGGTGCAAGAGTATTATTACGGAGTGGAGATATACACGTTTCTTACAACAATCACAAGCAAGATGTTTTTTTGGTTCATTTTACATGTTAAATTATTTTACTTCACAATTTCAATTAAATGTGTTGTAAGAAACATTCCACGTTATTTATAATTTAACGCCAGTCTTTACCGCAATCAAAAACCAATCAGTATTTTTATATTTGTATTTTTTTTTTTTCTTCCTTTCTTTCTTATAATAAATGTCTAAGTTTAATAGAACAATTTACATTTCGCGTTAATAAAAATTATCCTTTTTTTTTTCTCTTCCAATATGCTTATTTTTCTCTCTCCTCCTTTGTGTTTTCTTTAAAGACATTCTCCTACTCTTGATATTACGACAACTACTTTTCTTCAATTTAAATACTCGTATTAACTTGTAAGTATTTATGACCCTGTTTTATAAAGGCTTCGTAACATAAGTTGGTTTGGCCAAAGAAATTATAAAAGGCAGCGTAGCCAAATTTTTAGTTTTTAGTTTTTTTTTTTTTTCTTTTACATCAGCTTTTGGATCAGGGATATAATTAAACTTGGATTTCGTGCCATTCCATTCTCTCGTGTGTTTTATCGCTACTCGCTATTCTTGCAATAAGTAGGGATATATCTCAAATCTGATATTAAACCAGGAACTAACTAACTCGTTTCAAAGTAGTTTTTTTTAAATTCATATTTTCATATGTACAGCTTCGAAATCTCCGGAGCATTCACTTTTCGATACTACGATCATTATTATAGTTAACATAGGTATCTTTCACAGATATCATTTTCATGAAGTTTCTCGATAATAATTTTTTTTTTGTCTTCTCATGGGTCCTAATTTAAAAAAAAAAACCCACAATAATTTAATTAAAATTAATCTAATAAATATATATATTTATATATATATATGTATAGCGGCATGCAAATCCTTTCATGATTGCAATATTATTGTTCAAAATATCGAGATCCATTCAATATCCGATATAAATTTGTTTTGTCGCATTCGATGTTCAAGCAATTATTAATTAAGTGCAATTAAAGTTTAATAAGGTCATAATATATCGGTGTCTCTATATCTCTCGCACTCCTATCTTCTCTCTTTTTCAATTGAAAAATGAGTTTTTTTTCTTTTCTTTCCTTTTCTTTTATCTTACAAGAGAAATAGATCTATTCGTACTCATTGTGTACGTTCGTTAATATACTTAAAGTGTTCCTGGAATCATTTGAAAACTTTTATTGGCACTCATATTAATTAGCTTGGCACGCGTTTGAGCTGATACTTCAATTTTGTTTGACTTGGCACAATCTGTCTCGAGTTTAATGACTTATTATTTTTTTTTTGTTTCTTATTAACTTTGTTATTTTTTTTTTTTTTGCTTTTTCATTTTATTTATCCACCATACAAAAAATATGCCTCCAAAAAAGACTATGTTCGCCATTGAAGTCGATTAATTATCAGGTCATGATCAGAGACGACGAACACGATACAATATCCTATAAAAACTAAGTTATTTCTTAGCTGATTGCCTTGCGTTACATTAAGGTCGGTAACTGCTGCTTCACGTTAATTAAAAATTTTCATTTTTTTTTTTTTTTCACACGCATAACCGCGGTGCGTTCTTAATAAATTTTTCAGTGAAGTTTCTTAGTTTTCGTGCAGTGATATTAAGGCCCCTGCTTCAACAGATTGCTCTATGCCACGACAAGAACCGTGCGTTATTACTTTTTTTATTTTGGGCAAAGAATTTGGAAAACAAGAGAATGCAATTTTGTTTTACCATCTAAATGGGAAATGGTATTGAAGCTCTCGCGAGACTCGATTGATCTTAAATGTTTTTTCTAGAGCAGGATTTCATGTGGATTGTGACAAGCAATCATTGTTTTAAAAGGGGCACAAGGGCTGTTTTGAGATTGGTAATTTTTTTTTTGTTTGTTTTTAATCCTATCGTCATTAAGAAATTCATTTGGCACGACCGGATGTCGATAATAATTCTATACTATATGAATAATTCTTCTTCTTCTTCTTCTTTTGTTTTTTTTTTTTCTTTTTCTTCAAATTGTACACAATTAGAATCTTATAATTTAAAATTAGACATAATTATACTTAAGATCTATGAAATTCCCACAAGACTTGATTGATTTAAAATCTATTACCTCGTAATAATGAGTACAGCGAATAAATATGAGCGGTATTCGAGCAAGAGATATATAATATTTATATTATATTGTAATCCGATATTTTTTCATCAGATATGTTTTCTGAAATATTCCATTCTATAAGTATAATCATGCGGTAATATCATAAAACGAATGCCGAATAACGAGTATTGAAAATTGATAAACGTATAAAATGAAAATTGATTAACATTTAATCGAATTATTACGTTTTTTTTTTTTTTTCTACTTAACGACAAGATAAAGAGGTTTCACATAAAGTGAATCATTGGTCACCCTTTTACCATCTTATTATAGTCTCAAATAGGTACATTTCTTTTTTTTTTTTTTGTTTTTTGTGTTTTTTGTTTTTTAATTCTGTTCAATTTGATATCACGCAGTTGAGAAAATTTTATCTCTTGATATTATAAATCGCAGGAGTTCAATAGCCTTGAGAAAATTTCTTTTCTTCTCTCTTTTTTTTTTTCTCTTCTCTTTCGTTTTTTACTCGCCGATTAGTAAATAACTGCAAAATGCGTTTAGTTTCGGATCTAGATAGAATTATGATAGAATTTATTTTCTCTATTTTAAACGTCGTAATCGCACTGGTATTGTATCAGTCTATTTGTTCGGTACATAATGCCACTCGCTGCAGTGCGTCCACGTTAATGTATCAATATTTAAATCTGAACCTTAGCTTTCCAATATTTTCTAAAAATTGCCCTTAACTACTACTATATTCAAATCTAATCACAGCAATATTTATTGTTGATACACAATCATACCGCGTCTCTCACTAATTTGTTTTTAATAGACTAAAAATGTTTGATGTCAAGTACGTATCGAGGGCCAGTACGACAGTTAGAGCTTTGGGAATCAAATAATGAATCTTACATAGCATAAAATTGGTATGGAGTTCACGATCACCCAATATTCGTTATGGTACTACACTTTCCAAACACCTCGGCGATCTGATAATTGAGGAGGAAGAGAGCCCGGTGTAAGAATTGGGTTCTTGACTCTTTTTGGATACATCAGATGGAATCTTTGTGTTGTTGTTTTTCTTTTTTT
The DNA here is from genome assembly GCA_963932425.1 of Athalia cordata. Taxonomy (NCBI): domain Eukaryota; kingdom Metazoa; phylum Arthropoda; class Insecta; order Hymenoptera; family Athaliidae; genus Athalia; species Athalia cordata. Next base: position 10,192,522 of record OZ010627.1, read on the forward strand.
TTTTTCTTAATATCTGTGGTCTACACGGTGATATACGAAAGCTACTAAATGTATATCTTTCAAGCTATCTGATTGAACGGTAAAATCTGCAAAGCAATTACTCAAGCATGCGGTCTTCTATGACACAAAACAAAAATTAGGTATTAGGTATAATTTAACAGGATTAAATAGGGAAGCATGGGAGTACAAGAATTTGGCACGCGCTGGAAGTGTTTTTGACTCGAAGATATGTGGGCTGTAGATTATAGATTGGTGCTTTTGAATTTTGGATACCCAAATTAATTTTCCAGGGACATATGCCACCCGTCTCACATATCCAACCTTTTTACATGCAAAGTTTATTGCTGGTTGTAACGTTCAGAATTATATTCGGATGATAGTTACGATTAGACTGGCTTGTCGCAAGTTGCATAAAAGGCAGACGGGCAAGCTAATTTTTTTGTTCTTTTTTTTTTTTCCCCAACATAAAAGTCAACAATTTCCACATCCAGTAATTTTCGAAGGGTTACAAGGGGTATAATAAATAATCGTAACGAATAAAATGTAAATAAAATCGCTGTAATCATCTGCCTGGTATGCGGTGCTCTTGCAGAAGTTATGGGGGTCGAGGAAAAGAATGCCTATTAAAAACTAGGCTTTAAATTCGCACTTTTTATCCCTACATCTTTCCTAATTATTATTTATTTTATTTATTTTTTTTTTTTTATCGTATAATAAATATATTACTATTTATACTCCACAGAATAATTCTTTTTTTTTTTCTTCTTCTAACTTTTACTCTTTTATCATTTCTTTCCTCTTTTTTGTCTTTCAAAAAAACAATTTGTTTTCCTCACTAAATTTCACCCCGTCGATGACAATATGTTAGCGAATAAAACATAATCATTATATGATTTTAAATATGAGTAAATATTATTTTTATATAGCTGTCGTATTCGCATGTATTGCAATTTTAATCAAGTAAATTATTACTCAACACGTCATTAACGAGGTAAAAAGTAGATTGCGATAGGATATTTCGTTATCCACGTGGCATGAAGAAACTTTTCTCAAAGAGTCCCTTCAAGTGTCGTGAATAAGATAACATCGTACAACAATAACTAATAATCATTAACAATAATAATTTCGAATTGAATTTGCATGCAAAAGCTACGCAACTACAATTACATTACGAGTACTTTGTACCCGTTGCACGATGGACATCCAAGATAACCCAGAGCGATCGTTAGAGAGATGAGATGCAAGTTTGTAAAAGTTCGGTTTTTTAAAAACGCATGTAAAATTTTTTTTTTCTTTTTTCTTCTCATCCAGTTTGAAAAAATTTCTAAATTATCGAAGTTCTACACTTTGTTGGTTTGTTGATTATTTTGACCTCTCACCGACATATACATTAAGTTGGTTGCGCTAATTACAGCGATCACTAAAAGCCACCTAGCATATCCGTAGCATTTGAATGTGCCAGAATGTGAATAAAAAAACGCTAACAACCAGTCTAGAATACTCGCATCAATATTATTCTCTTTTTCTTTTTTAAATATAAAAATGAAAACTAACATATCTTTGGCTTGTTCCCTTTACCAATCAGCAGCAGCATGGGGCTGCAGCGTATTATTTGTTTTTTTTTTGTTTTCTTGTTTTTTTTTTTTGTTTTTTTTTCGTTTGTACAAATTATATACACTTGTCAAGTGTTTGTTGCGTCTCATTGTTTCGAACACGTTGTATACTTATATACATTACGTGATCATGTTGCAAGCTTGTCGATGAACACAATTTGGCTCAGCCCCAGACGCTTTGCATGTGTCGCTATGTGTCTCCCATGTCTTTTAACAATATGAGCCTCTTTAATGGATTGAAGATTTAACGATGTGATTCGGTGTGATGTAGTGATATGCTGGGATCGCCATTCCTGCTGTTTCCATTGATATCCTGCAACATTATCAGAACAGTATGTTTTTCAATTCTAAACTTTTTTCATGCCTCACTCATTTTATCCTACAAGTTCCATGGGCTCGAGAGACTTGAAACTCCAGAATTACTAATTTCATTGTTAAACCGAGGACTTTTTATTTGAACTTTTGTCATACGTACGAATACTGTACTTTTCAAGCAGCCCACTTCGGACGTCAAAAGAGGAAACAAGATGTTTGAATTTTTGATAACTCTCTTAGTATACTCAGTTGCAAAAGTCTTTCAAGCCATGTCTGGTTTGCTCGTTTGCAATTTATTTTTGCAAGTTGAATTGCTTCGGGCTCAACTTTTCAAATGGTAAAGATTATGCCACATTAACATTAAAACTGGGTTTGTAGCTTGAAACTTTATATGGTCGATAGACTGAGTAAGAAAATTAATTGTGTGTGATGTTTGTCTATTTGTATTACCCATTTATTGATTACTTACTTTTGACTTTGAATATCAGATTCAAAAGTTATTTTTGAAACGGACAGACAGACAATAAAACACATCAGAGTAGATTGAAATCCTCTGATACTTTTTCGAGTATGCGGTTCTAAACCTAATACAACTAGAATCTGCACAAGAATTTGTAGTATCAATTAATTTTAGTGACTTCTTTTCTTTCTCTTTGTTTTATTTACAATTCAAAAACAGTTTATGTTCAAAGAGAAGTTGAAGAAAAAATTGTCTTTTAATATTTTTTTTACAAACAGACAACAAAGAAGTTGATAAAGAAATAATTGAAAAATGTCGCGAACCTTCGATATGATATTTTACATTAATTATTACGTTCGCTCATCGTTAAAAAATTTTTTTTCATCATCCGTTACATCGAAAACAATAAGAATTCTCAGTCATTTCATATTTACGAAAAGAATTTTCGATACAAGTAATTTAAAAAATATATTTAATTCAACAATAGTTAATATTAAATGGTAAAATATTTTAATATATTCCTGTGTCGTGTACCAGTACAATTTGGTAAGAAAATTTTTCATTCAAATTGTTCAAAGTGGTTTAACAGGGGAAGTAGAATAAGAGGACTACAAAGGAGCGGATGGTGCTTACCGGTAGCGGGCAGGAGCCTTAGGTCAAGTTGGTTGGATGGATACATCTTCGTTCTCTTTATCCCTCTCTCTACATCTCTTTGAACGAGTCTCCACTCTTCGGCATGTACGTTACTATTTTACAATGTGCTTATAGTGCAGGAATTGAAGAACCGGAGAACATGTACAAAGACAACTGCATCGGTTTTGTTCCGGTTAGAAGTATGAAGAAAAAAGAAATTTCATCTTCACACTTCGGAATGGTGAATTAAAATCCATTCTACTTTCCCATTAGGATGGATATTTTCAGAAGATCTTTACGAGGTATGAAATTTTTTTTTTTTTTCTTTTATTTAATCTATAATCCGATGCAGTTATCTTCGAGATACTTGGACCTATGAAAATGGAAAGGATTTATAATAAGTAGATATGCAAAAGAATAGAGCTAGGTATTTTGCTTTTGATAAACCATGTCCATAATGTGTAATGTAAAATTTGTAACAAAAATAACATAAATGTTGAATGTTAAAAGAATAGGTTCATTTTTTATGTTGCGATGCGCTAGAGATTTCGCAAGACTTATCGAGCGTGCATCTTGGAGCAAGTTGATTATTCTATTCTTTTACATTTCCGCGTTAAAAGGAAGACAAAGGAAATGTTTGTATTAAATATGCCTAGCTTTATTCAACAAGGTGATACAGAATAGCCATGTTTGCTAAGCACACAATGTATATAGCTCAGCGACGTGCTCAGAATCGACGACACACGCTTCAATTCTTCCCATGATCCTGCCTACAATACGAAGTTGATTTTATTTTTTCATTATTTTTGTTTCTTTTTCCCCATATATTGAATATTATTGCCTTAACAAACGAAGTCAAAAATTCAATATCAGATATTAAGCATATCTCGTAACATCTATCAGACCTGTTCCACATCATTGAAGATTTAAAAATAAATAAAATCTCGTTACAATGAAAGTACCTAATTCATCGTGGACAGGTCTAACTTGGCTACATCAGATTTGACGGACTATTATACTTTATTAATAAATTTACAATGATTGCGATTATATCGTGACTTCAAAATCAACTAATTTCATTAAATGTATTCTCACTAACTCTACAATTGAGCACACGAATATTAAGGAATCTATATCGGATTAGGAAAAAAATAAAATAAATAAAAAAAAAATCAGATTTAATGATACACCATAGGCAATGATTGTTCCTCTTGATTCTTAGATGTAGCTCGAGAGCAGAAAATGACAAAATCAATTCATAACACTAATTCATACATATTACTTCAACGGCTCTGAAGCCCTAATTTTTATGTTCGGTTCTCAATGATCATTTATTTTGGGATATGTACTCAATTACTAGAAAATTTGTTTCGTTCTATAGAAATATCAGCTTGAAGAATTACGATTAGAAAGCTGGATTGTTTCTCTTTGTGTGTTTTTCTTCATTCAAATATAATAAATTAATTAATTTTCTCAGACAATATACGGTGCTATTTGTATTATCATTATCATTACGATTATTATTTAAACATCACGTACGCATACGTGAAAATTATCCTGAATGTCGGATGAATTTCTTCTTTTTTTTTTCTTGTTATGATTATTATCATTAGGATTATTATTTTTTTATTCTGCTAAATTTGATATTAATGAGTTTCTTTAAGAGACGTCACATGTTGACATTAGATGATTCAAGTATTGCATTTACAGTGTCAGCGAAGTAAATGTAATGTGTATGTATGTAATGCCTATGAAACACAGGAATAATTAGTTATAGGCGTGAATGTCATGTGAATAATACACTAATATAATATATCGATAGATATTTTAACTGAACTATTTCGCTGGTAGACAAGACAACGAGACAGTATATATAATTAATAAGCTCTCAAATGTCATCACTAACAGACCGTTTCAGTGGCATTGTTGTTCCTTTTCTTTCTTTCTTTTTTTTTTTTTGATACAACTAGATAAGACGCGTATTATAGCACTTGTACAAAATATCTTCTGCTATCGAACTATGGATAACACACATAGCCGTTTAGCTTCTTTTTGTTTTTCTGTCGTGTTAGTGATTAGCTATCTAACATGATGTATATTGGATCAACATTTTTCGCAACGTTAAAGTTGCAGTCACATGTACAACGATTTTATTCCTTGGTAATTATCTTCCAAGGGAATGATTAATTGTTGAGATTTACAAATTCTGATTCTTTACATTCTATTTATTAAACGACTATCCTCCTAATATTCGACCGCATGAGCGATGTCGACAGTTGATTAAGCATACCTTTGACGACTTACAAAAATTTCTCTCAAAGACGAATGGTATTAAACCCAAGTATAGGGGTTTTGCTATCGCACTAAAATGGTCCGTTATGATACGTATTCAATCAATGACATCGTGCGATTCGAATGTGTGTTTTCTAAGAGAAAACACATGGGGCAAAAAAAGAACTAGAAAAATATTCAAAAGATTATAAGAAAGATGCTTCGAAAAGTGATCGTCAGAAAAATTACATCCGAATAATGACAACGAGAAAAAAAAGACTACGGTGATAATAATAAAACACACTGTCTCGCAGTACGGTACAACGGTACCTGGATGAATATGAATTAATATTATGCTGTAAAAGGTATTGATATTAAAAAAGAAAAATATAATAAACAAAAGTTTGATGAATAAGCTAGTTACAATGTGCACTGATTGATTGATTGATTGATTCGTAGATAGGTAGATAGATAACAAAACGAGCTAATATTGATGAAATATCTTTCAACTTTGAGAATCCATTGAGGAAAAATATAGGTTTGCAGTATTCCGAGTCCACGATATACGCCATACGTCTCGATATCGCAGTACCAAATGAATATGATCTTAGTACGGATTGTACTTGGTGCGTTCAGATTTAAATTTGCCGCTGTCTGTGGGCCCGGGTGCACCGGGACTACGTAGTCTGGGTGTAAATGGCTTGTGTGAACGGTGCACACCAGTGGTTTGCACCGGGAGTGCAGTCGCAGTTGCACCTGTAGCCCCACCTAGCAATTCCGTTAGCCCGCCAAGAGCAGTGAGGCTAGATAGGGCGTTGAGAGCACCTGGCTTGCTAAGCAGCTGAGCCAGAGGAATGGCGCTGGCCAAAGGAGAGGCAGTGGTGGTAGTGGTAGAGGGGGAAGCACTGGCCCCGGATGCCCCGGGAGTGGTACCGCTGCCAGGGGTTTGGGTATTTTGGGCCTCTAAGTTAGCTTTCTGCAGTTCGACACTGGGAAAAGACACAAATGTAAGGTAGGAATGTAGTAATTGGTAAACTGGTAAATGCGGGGACGGTAAAGGTGTGACTAACAGTAGAGACATGGCAATCGACTACCAAAATCTTTGACGACGCTAAGGTCATTGCTAATTTCTATCGTATCGTATCAAATTCCAAACGAGCATGTTCTCTCGTCCTTTTTATCAAAACTCTATCCTCGATCGCTATGTCTCTATACAATAGAAGGCAGAAACTAAAGTAAACAAAGCATGATGTGCACTCTGCCCGAAAACAATGTTCCAGGGTGATATAAACGTGATATCATCTGTGTCGTGATTGAAATATGCTATTGAAATCTATATACATACACCCAGATGTCAAATGCTTGTTATAAATATGTTAGAATAAATTATTTATGTGTACAATATGTATGTATATATACATGTATATATGTTCAAATATTTACAAAGTTGTTACCGGCTTCATCGACAGAGTGCAGGCCATGCAATGGGAGTGCTAGGATATGATTACGTAATAATATAAGTTATAATAGAAATATTGGGAAAGTATTAACATAGTTATGTAGTAATGTAGGTGGCAATCTGGAATAAAATATAATGGATTATAATATAACATGGATGTCGGAATTGGTCCTAACAGTCCTCGTATGGGATATGTTTCAACGTTTTCCAAATTACGATATTACATCACACGAGCTAAAAATTTCTTTCATCGGAACAATAATCAATCCTTATCGTTAAAATCTTTCCATACATATCTGGTGTAAGACTACAATAATATCAAAAAAAGTTCAAATAAATCATGATATATCGTCACGTAATAGAAACAGTAGACTACACCCGTCTCCGAGATTAATTTTAAAATACCGTGAAAAAAAATAAATAAAATAGTCAAAACTAAGATGGGCATGCGTACCAGTATATAGTTAATGTGCAATATTAGGGGAAAAAAATTCTTGTGAAATATTGAAAATTATTGAATTATGACAACCGCGTTTAATGCTGCAAAAAAGTAGTTGCATCGTTGAAATGTAATTCTACAGGACAAAAAAAAATAAATAAAAATAAAAATAAAATTCATTTCACTACCAATATCAGGGGCAGCTAAGTTGATACAGGCGTGTAACCACCACCAAGCTATCGTATTTTGTAATATTTATGCAATTAGTACCATTCCTATTACGTAATCGATGCAATGTATATTGTTGGATACTAAAAATTGAAGCGACGATGATCAGCGAGGAAGAGTGAACAAAATAAACAAGCAACAATAAGAGGCTTCGTTGTACGTCTGTTTTTCAAGATAAAGTGCACACGAACGTACTTTTGGATTCAAAAATTTTAACTGAACCAGATTCGAAGGCCAAATTGTTTACGAAGCCGCTTAAACGCAGGAAAGACATATTAAATCGTTAAAACGATATAAGGAAGGATCTTCTGATTGTACTGTTCTCAGGACTGATAGGATGATTGATAAGAAAGCATTTCCCTTTTATTTGAAGGGACAGCCATCAGCTATTGGGAACTGATATTAACGGAGTTAATTCTGGATTCTGCAGTTGAGTTAGGTTCAGTAGGTTCTGGACCTGGAAGACAGGACCTGGAAATAAAGGATTAATCTATTTTCCTCTTCTGTTTCGGCGATACTCTCTTCGTTTCATAGTAGTGGTCCTTCCTTGAAGCTGAGGTTCTTCTCTTCTTTTACCTATCCTTAAAAACTACACCACCACCTGCTGTACTTTTCCCCCGATTTCTTTTCATCCTTTCAACGGCATCACATAATGCAATACACAATGGTATTTCCCCCAATCTTAAGTAGTACAAAATTCTATACTGATCACCAGTCCTATGATGACATGAGTGCACGGTCGAAATTACCCAATAGAATATTCATCGTAGAAAGTAGGATATTTAGAAAATGATATGCATAATATGCACATGTCATCATAAGTGGATTTTGTTACAAAATACTTCTAATAGGCAACAAACACACGATAGGAGACTGGACATACGTCTGCGTATTTCGGTATGTACGTCTGTGTGTGATTTGAGCTTCAATTTTCACGCATCCATACATGCAGAGACATACATACAGCTACATTTTACTGGCATCAAGAGTTTCAACAAGTAGTATAAAAATGTATAGAAGAAATGAGTAATTAATATATATATGTGTATAGATTCACTGAAAATAGTTTAAAATTCAATAGTAAACCATTATCAAATCGAGTTAGGGGAACGTAAACCATCATGAGTATTCAATTGTACTGGATAACAATTTATCGACGTACGTAAACTTCTCAATTGATCATATTCATTGTTTGCATAAAGTGTTTCAACAATTATCAGTTTTAAGCTACTGCTATCCAGTACTTGTACTTATAAATCCTAGCACAGACGTTTAAAATCAACTGTAGAATTTTCTACTTACCTCATATTGATGAGATATTGTGCGAGAGCAACTGCGTCTGGATTCCCAGTGATTGTGATGGTCCGGTCAGTAGCTCCTCCTTCTCTCTCTTCGCAATTACTGATGCGAATCATAGCTCCTGATATTTGACGAATTTCAGCTATTTTGGTGCCACCCTTTCCAATAATGCAACCGATCAACTCATTTGGTACCGTCATCTCGTGTGTCTGATTGTTAGCGGCGGGTTGTTGCCTGTTGGTGTTGCTAGTGCGCAATTGACTTCCAGCGAGCGCTGCTAAAGCTATAATAAGTTAATCGATGAGAATTGGGAAAAGGTTCTTCAATACTGACTCAATTCAAATGACTTTTCTAGGAATGCTTTTAAACGGTTTTCAAAAAATTTACCATTTTTTAAATCAATTACTATTACACTAGCTTACCAGCTGGATTCAGTCCGCCAGTGTTTGCAGGTGTGGCGAGGCCTCCGAGACCTAGAGCTGCGAGACCAGCGAGAGGATTGCTTCCCAATTTCCCCATCTGTAACAACGACAGATACCGACTACTCAGAATTTGGTTCGATGGTAAACAGATGATTGCCTAATTTTTTGACTTTCCATTCGTTCAATTATTTTGACTAAGATCACTATACGCGATATGGAAAACTCATCAACGCCAAATCAGGAGCCAGATAACATCGCTGTTATTGAAACGTTATAATTAGGCACCGAATGACGAAAGAATAACTATAATACTCGCATTTCGTCTACATTCAATCTACGGTAATAATGATAGAGTTTCAAGTGAAATCAATCTGAATTCTAAATCCGTCTTGAGGAATAGATTCTCTATGGATGATGTAATATGAATATGACTATAGAATTCATTTCAATAATTGTTATAGCAATGTATGTACAGCATTGAATTTGATCTTCTGGCTATTAGTTGGACTGAGGGGGTTGGACACAGGAAATCCAGGGGCCCTTGTAAACTAAATAATTTATTATTTTTTTTTCTAATACTGTCTAATAATCACGAGGAAACCTAGCTAACTGCCCCCTTCCGATTTTTGAAAAATAGTAAAATAGGTATAATGACTATTTGACGATATTTTGACGTGATTATCTTCTTAGTAAAATTTGATGACTGATCCTGCATGATGTGATACGTAGACTACCATTACGTGTTGTTTGTTGTTCCAAGGAAAATTTTTAAAAATACTAATAACGAATGGGCCTGAAATCGGATAATTTTATTTTGCATTTAACTGCAAATACTGAACTATTTATAATTAATTGTAGTTGGTAAACTGTTGTAAGGCAGCCCACCCTCGCGCAAATTCTTCACCAAGTGCAAAGCCATGCTCTAATTTGAATAATGAATTATAAATGATAAGGATTTGGCCAAGGTAAAGTCTTTGCAATCCGTAGTAATAATTAACCAAACGTGAGAAGGTTTGTCATTGCGGAAGGCTACATTTATCTGTGAAAAAGCAGGAGGGAGATGAAAGATATACAATAGATTTCAAGCGGTTGAAGATTAAGCTTTGTACAAAAAAAAAATAAATGAATAAATAAATTTGGATTTCAAAAAAAGCTTCTGTTACGTTCATTCGCAGTTTCTTGTCCTGAACTTAGTTTAGTCAATCTTGTGGTACAAGAAGTTCCAATGATTTTCTGCTTGACTTTACTAGAAGTTCAATAAAACTGTAGAAGCAAGAGCTTCGGGGTGAGGAAAACAGACGTAAGCGAATAGAATAAAATTAATTAATAAAGCAAGTGGTGAGATATTTTGTGGCAGGGAAAGAGGATCGGGAAAGTATTTAAAGAATTCAGAATGCCAGAAGAGACGAAAGAGAAGCCACGATATGAGCGAAAAGTATGTCAAGCAAATTTGAAATTTTGGAAAATAAAAAAAAAATAAAAATAAAAAAAATTAGCATACTTTTTCTACCGTTTCGTGCCATACATGCATTTCTTGGCATTTATCAAGTGTTGACAATCCCCAGTTGAGAAGTACTATACAAGTGAATCGAACTTTATTTCATTTAGAAAATTTGTCGAAGTTGAATGGATAAAAAATGATATTTTGGCACCATACTAATGAAAGTCGAGATTCGTCAATTGCTGAACTACGAGGATTCGCGTTGCTCATTTGTAAACCTATAATGGAAATTATATTTCGGTTCCAGATAAACTTGCACGTGTGCGATAATCGACCTACTAGAATTGTGGATGAAAATAGTATGCAAATTCTGATCACGGCGAAAGACGGATGCACCAATGATTGCAGATCACTGATACGTCGGAAACATTTCTTCTATAATAGGGTACATGTTACATATGATGTATGCGTAGCAAGATAACGAAGCCAAAAGACTAAGTTTTGAGTACGCAGAAAAAAATAAAAACGCCGATGCACTCTTTTTTTTGTGAGGAAATAAAACGATTAATTATTTCTGGTATCTTCAGAACACCATAAGAATATAAATTATCATACTACATGCGAGGTGCCTGTTGATTGAAATAAATATTTTCGAATAGATATCGTGAATTTGGAAATCTATTTTCTTGCACAGATCTGTCAACTCCTCGGCGATCAAATTATTTATCATTTGCATGCGTTTGTACGGTAACTTCCACCTTGATAAGTACGAAGTAGATTCACAGATAGCTCGGGCAACACACATTCCAACAACTGACAATGAGATAAGAATCGGTAACGGAGAATGTTATGTACAAACAAACAAACAAGCACAAACAAGGCAACTTTACTTCGAACATGGGAAAACGCCGACAGATGTATAACTAATTCACTAATGACAAAGAAAGATTATTCCATGGGTAAATTATTACTTTTAATTTAAAATTTCAGAATCTAAAGCAAAATTTTGTACACATAGAAAAACTGTTGATATCCAAAATTGAAAATCTGTATACTCGGTTTTAAATTCAAGTGTCGTTTTCCCATCTATCGTTGCTTCTTTTTTTACGTATCACGTACCACAAGTTAGTACAGAATAAATAAGTTAAGAAACTTATTCTAGAATGCAGCAAATTATGAAGAATGCACATTAATTTTAAAATGTTTGAATTAAATTTCTTCACTGACAGCAACCTTATAAGTACGAAACGAAAACTTTGCTGCAAGCTAGATATTGCGTGCGAAATAGGAAGAGTTTGTTTCAAAAGCAGGAGGGCTATAGATTCGAAGGGTGACATTTCAGGGTTGACAGGGTAAATCAGATATCAGGAATTGGGGGTAATCAGGGGACATTCCGATACACGTGGAGACGTACTACTTGAAGCCACGGTGCACAGTGTATTGTAAATAGCAAATTAATTGGCAAACGCGTAGAATGTCTGGTAAAATAATTTATTGCTTTGAGGAAAATATGTTGTTTTTGTTTTTAACTCGGAAGTGTCGAATTGAATTTGGCAGTGGGTAAAAAGTTGTTCCAAACGTTTCCGGAGAGAGAGAGTCAGATTCGTTTGAAATTATTTTTCCTAACATTGAAGATGCCAACTTGCTACCTTAATCTGAGTCGTGATCTGTGACTTTATATTTTGCGTAAAGGCAGATTTTTGTTGGCAAAAATAATTAGAAAATCGACAGTAGAAATCAGTTTAAGAATACGAAAGCTTCAAAGATTTCTGCATAACATGAGTCGAGATTGTTCTGACCGATCAAAATTGATAAAAAAAAAAGTCCAAAAAAACTAGCAAAATAGAATGCCTGTGAAACAGCCCGCCGAGGTCGGAGACGGTAGATGTTTTAATTCTATTCACCGTGGCATTGGGGTCAGGCTGGGAGGACGTTGGACCACGAAAAACAAAAGACTTACGGCATCTGCCACGAGGTGTACGGGCGGGAGGGCTGCCTGCAAGTGTCCACTCTTCAGCAGGGGGTCGGCGAGGCCTGCCACGCTGGCGTGAAGGGGGCTTGGATGAAGTGGATGATGGGAGGTAAGATGAGGGGGCAGGAGCGGATGGCCATGTGAAGCATAGTGTGACGGGTGATGGGTTGCGAAATGGGAGCTGGTCAATGTGGTGGTATTCAGCGAGGGTGGGTTTGGCCCGGTATGGGGGGCGGGCAATGGCAATACTGTACTTACGTCCGAGTGGGCGGGCACCGCGTAATTACCCTGGATGGTGTAGGCTTGCCCACCAGCCAGGATCACTGGCCCACCAACTTGGGGTTTAGGGCGATAAGGGATCGTGGCACCTTTGGGAGGGGACTGAAAAGAAAAAAGATATAAAACATTAACCGTTACATATCAGCAAAAATATTAGTGACATTTAAATGGCGAGTTGTAATCAGATTTCAATAGCGTTGTAATAAATAGTATTGTAATTCGCCAACCACTGTCGCTTATATGTAATCAACAATCTTGAGGTTATTCAAAAGGTGGCCACTAAGAAGATTAGGAAAATTTAATACCTCTAGCATGACACAGCAGATATGATAGATGCACTGCGTGACAGCCTCGCTGGTGCCTGAGATAGTCACTGTACGTTCCGTTGAGTTAGGTAGCATTTCAGAGGCGACTTGGATAGAGGCGCCGGTCACTTCACGAATTTCTTTTATTTTTGATCCACCTTTTCCAATTAGCGATCCGCACTGAGATGCTGGTACAATTAATCTCAGTGTAATCGGCGGCCTGGGTACGCCGCCACCGCCACCAGCACCACTTCCTTGAATATCGTGGAATTGCGAACACCATTCTTCAAACTTCTTGCAAATCAAGGTAAACGCTTTGAATATGGAGTTTGTGGGACCGGTTACAGTGACTATACGCTCTGGGCAGGAGCCATCTGAGATATTTATCTTGGCACCAGACTGTTTGCAAAAATAAATGACTCATTAGACACACATTTATGATATACATAAAAATAGTCAGCCAATATCTATTGGTGAATCAACTTGATACATACCTCCTCACGGAACCTATTTACAATTTCTCCCTTCTTTCCGATTATGCTGCCAACTTCCTATAACCACAAAAAAGAAGAACGTGTCATATTCTTTATCCTGTTATATGTATTAACATAAGAGTGAACGATACAACTCGATATTATTAGTCATATCTGGCAATTAAAAATGAGGTTTTTAAATACAATGTGCCCGTAGGTTGATAGTTTCTACGTCTCTAACTAGTCTGACTATAAATAGGCCTCCAACATTTCTCACTGCTGTCCAGCTAGACTTCAGGTCTTAGTCTGACCTCCGATAATGTCAGCTACACTTAGACTGCGAGGTACGTGCTTGCTCTAAACTTAGCAGAGAGTGGCCTAATCGAGCGACGTTAATCTAATGCCAATCCATCGAATTCCGTAATTTGTGTACAGTTTTACAAATAATACCGTCAGCAGCAAAATAAAAATAAAGAAAAAGCTTAGATTAAAATAACTGAAGCCATATTATAGTGAAACGTGAAAATGAATCCGTAATAAGATTTGACGCAGAAGCACCTCGAGTCAATGTAGAATCAAGGGACAGGTGAGGCTCTTGGGAAACCCTCCAATACTACAAAGACAGTGCAGATAGTGGCAATGAGTAAATTTAGAGTAAAGAACAGATGATAATCTAGGCACACTATTGGATCTTTATTTTAATATAGTTCAGTTTATAATTTCAATAATTGCCTATAACTAAAACTTGACCGTCTTGACTCGAGCAAATGAAAATATATCTCTCCAAAGATCGTATGTGAGGATAATGATCTTTACATTGCCAAGAAATTTCTAAGCAAAGTACACGAGATAGCACTAAATGAAAGGATCTAGACTCAAATGTGTGGTTACTTTATACTTGATAATTTCTCTATGAAATGATATATCACAAAATCAAGTTAGATATCTTACCTTTCCTTGCATAATAAGGCGGATCGTTAATGTGACCGACGGATCGTCATTGAGCATTGGTTTTGGATCCATATTATCCATGGCTGTAGTGCTGACGATATTTCGAATATGATTGAGGGAAGTTTTAACAAGAGGAAAGGAGGTGGAAGAGGACAAGGACCGGGGAGAGGTAAGGCGTGTGATTTTGGCTGGGGAGGACTCGGGGGAAGTGCTTCTTAGACGATCCCAGGTATGCTCAGACTTCACACTGTAAAAAGAGTAAAGGAAAATTATTAAAGTTAAGCGATATACCTAAAAATAATTCTACATTTGAGTCATAACGCAAATCTGTAGTATTATACAAAGAATGGTGATACGAATCGATCCTGACTGAAAGCATGAGAAAGAGACGGGCAACTGAATAGTGAAAGGTAAGGCCGAAATAAAATAGGGTGAAATTGAATGAAGAGCCATCGGTGTACCCTGACAATGAGTAAAAAAAAAAATTGAGAACTTAATCTTCATTCAAGCCTGGGAGATATCAACAACCTAAATTTTCTCGTCTGCATTTACGGCTTGACAACGAGAACGTTAATTATGCTCGTTTTCTAACTCAATTAATGGCTGAAAGAAATATCGCAAACAGCAGACAATTCTCCTTCCCCCTTTCCCGCCGCGACCCCTAACAGCAGGCCCCTTGCCGCTTGCCTCCCGGTTCCCCTTTGTGATCCACTCAATTTCAATACTCGTTGGCACTCGGCAGCCAGCCAGTCTGTTGGTTCGTTAGATTCACGGAACGTCGACGTCGTCTCACAATGAACGAACGAACGAGGCAGTCACGCGGTATATTATATCCGCAATGGTAAATTGCGAACTGGGCTACAGCGAGAGGTAAAAAATGAAAAGCAGACAGTTTGGCTTGGAGTAGAGAAAACGGTTATTCACTTTTCGCACTAACCCAAAGGAAAAAAAATCCGGCGGAGTAAAATTTGAGGGAGGGTTGAGCAAATTCGGAAAATCGAATGACTATTTACCCTGAACAAAACGCATGGATAAAAGATGATCTTATTCAAATTTCATTTAAAACAAAGGACGCCAAAAATGCGTCGCAATGCTCTACCATATTCAGCATACTGTTGAGTCGTTGTTTACTCTATTATTATTGCAGCAAGTAAAGAGAGTCGAGTTATGCGGTGGCCCGGAAGCGTTTCTAGTTCGGTTGCAGACTCGTGAAGAACGCGAGAGAGAATTGCGAGTGTCTAGTAGTTCTCTCGTCCCCTCAACCTCGCGGGATACCGTGAAACGGTCACGTCGCCACCAGGAGCCTACGGCAAAGTTGTCGCCTTCGCGTTTCGCGTTTGCCGGTCGCTAGCGGCGCCGTGTTCCATACTTGAGCGGCGGCGTCGGGTTAGAAAATTCATAGAATGCTTCTAGTTGACCTAAATATATTATCCTCGTTTAAATGGACACAATAACTAATCGTATCGCTAGACAAATTATTCTTTCTGATTTTTATTACCAGACTACCGCTGATGCTCCACAACTATGGGCCGCCGCTTCATTAGCACTACACCTTTATTTTCTCTCAACGTTTAACCGACACTTTCGAACGAAACTGTCCCTTGTGAAAAAATAATGCTGGGTACGACACGGTAATGATTACTGTTGTTATTATGATTATTGTTATTGAAGATAAACCAGACGAATACTTGCACGAAAATATATTTAACAAGGAATAAACTTCTAGCTCAGGGCACTCGGCGGCAGACTCACGGTCCTCCTTCCCACTGTACGAGTCAGTCTTACGGCGGCAACTAAAACTTGATCTCGGTATACGACGACACACAAGTCGACTACTTTGGAGATACGCAAAATCAGTCGACGCTCTTCACTCTCCTCGTCTCGTGGTGATGATCGCCAGTCGTCCCGTCCTGGTCGCTCGTTGCGCCAACCGCCAACGTCCGCATCTATCTTTCGTACGCCACCGGAACGAGGCGCCACCGACACCGACAATTTTCCTCCCCCCAATATAAACCTACCACCGGAGTCAAAGCAAGGATAAAAACGACCACTGCGCCACCCCTAAGAACGCCCGCCAATATTTGAATGGAGCGCAAATTGTTGGGCGCCAATTTTACACTGTCCACTGATACCTCAAGATTCAGACAACGCGTGAACTGTAAAGATTGAACGCTTTGAAAGTGAAAACTAATTTTTTTTCACAGATACTACGATGGAAGTTTTCAATAAGGGTAAGCGACCGACACCTAGCTCTGTTTCTCAGAGAATACCTAATGATTGGGGTCGAAAAGACCGCACTTGGGAAATTTTATGGCAACGTTAGTTCGTAGAATTTTCTAAGCAGGTACGCCAATTTTAATAACTTCTAAAATTTCCGTTTCCAAATTTCCGTTTTAAATTTTGACGCAGAGCTTGTTTATCGATAAAAATTAAATAACTCGTATAAAAATACAACATTTACGAATTCGTATTTTTGTACCGAGTTGTATACAATACCGTATACAAATGTGTAATCTACACGCCTCGCAGGGTACGTGAAACGAGGGATATTACGAACGTGTAACTCTATACTTTTGAGCAAACTGTAACAGGGAATACTGAGGAAATTTGAAACGGATTACCGAGTCTATACAGAAACCGTATTGGTTATCGTCCATACGCTTATTGATTCATCTGCACGGACTGCAGTACGTATATATCTACAGGGTATGTACGTCCTCAGTCCATCACCGAATACAGTCTAAATTTTCCCGACAATCTGACAATAAAATTTTAATCTTATTTCATAACATTTACAGGAATCCTGAATACGTACTGTGCATTATGACGGAGTAGCGCTCCGAAGAGCACGTTTACATACAGTAAAGTGGATGGTACGTGAAAATTAGATAGAGCAATAGACGCACAGCGTTATAGTGATATAGTTAACGTACGTCGTGAAACTGGATTTCCGATAATTGCTTTCCGTACTACCTAAGTTAAATGATAATTAAATCTCCCATGCTATATAGTAGGGACAGCAGCCGATGATTATCAAAGCAAAACACGGGTCTAAGAATGGAAATTCTGTTACAGAAGCCCTACCTCATATGAGTTACCACCCGTAGTCGCGGTACAATACATTCAAACGTCGAATTATAGGCGAAACAATTCTTACGAGATATTATTACGATATGAGTTTATTCCGACACCAGTTATAAATTTATCGTATCTGTTTCTGCTTGGAATGGTTGGGTGATTAGGAAGTTCAGCTGCGATTCTACCTACACCGTATATTCCCGTACAAACTTTGTTATCAGATTACAATCGAGTATACAAACGAGATCGTTGCAGCGTATACGGAGAAGTGCAACAATTCAGATTCGCAGTGTGAATACGAAGGATTTCGTTTCGTTCCAAGGTGTAAAATACACGTAATATAGCACCGCTTTGATAATAGCTAGTTAAAAAAAGTATTACAATTATTGTTCTTTTTTTTAATATACTGAAATTAGAAGGGTACAGCTTTTACTCCACGTTATATCGTGATCGACCAGCTCTTCCCTCCCTCCTCCCACAATCCCTATAATACTAGTCCTTCCAATCTTCCTTGCGGATGATGAAAGACAATCGTCGAGGTATACAAGCCCGCGGAGAACGCAATCAAACCCTTCTCTCATCCGAGATCCCTTATAGCCAGCGATTCTTCTTCATCTTCTCTCGGTATTTTCGCATCACAGCAGCATCGGTAGCGGCAGCAGCGATAGTGGTGGTAGCGTGGTCTCTTCATTTTCGTCTTTTCATTTTATTTTATTTATTTTTCTTCTTTCTTAGCTATACTGCAGGGTCGCCGTTACAACAGAAATTTTTGCAACTGTTTCGACGTCTAAGAAACGATGAACTTTGCCTTAAACTCCTGAGTTTGCTATCGGAACGAGAAAATAATAGAAGGAACTGAGGGGCTAGAGAAATTACTTTCGTGAGACAGATGCAGGGCATGAGGCTAACTGTAATGGATCACGAATTACATGATTTATCACCAGGACAGCAGCAGCAGCAGCTTCTAACTTCTACTACCTTCTAAATGGGCATATACCCCAGTTGTTAAGAGAATCGGATCGAATATACCTATACCTATACGCTAGCGTGGTTAACCGAATTCTAGAGGTATATAACATCCATTTATCACGATAAACTTTTCACGCTTCGATTACTCGATAAAACCTATAGGTATACGTTATGCTTCGAGATGAGTGGGGAAATGAATAAATAAATCTCTGGATCTACCAAATTACGTTCTTCCTTTCTTTTCCTTCTTCTGTAATTTTAATTTCTGCAGTTCTACTTCCATCATACTCCCATTTTCCGAAACAACTCAACTTTCGTACATATACTTTATTGGTATAACGAGCTGGCCAGAAAGTTCAAAATATAATACCGAAAATATCACTTGAAATTCCAAAAAATAAATTACTCCTATTTTTTTTTTATTATTAAACCTACAAACATATTTATTTTTATTTTCAGAGTAGGCATAGGTACGTTGCGATACGATAACGGGGAGCAGGTATAACAATGGGGTGAGTTTGAAAGATGAATTAGTAGAAAAGTAAGGGGACTGGATTTGGACTACCCCCTGGAGCGCCTTTGCCCAACGTAACGTAGCGACCATTATTCCTAAGTGGGAAACGAGCGACAGCAGCAAGAGAATTAAAAAAAGGTTTCAGTTGGTAACTCGACGACCCGTAAATCGTTTACGACCCACAAGAATTCGCAATTTCACGCACCGAAGAAATCTGCACCCCTGCCTCCCCCTTCCGACGACATCAGCAAATCCATTCTGTGTCTCGTTTGTACATAAATAATCAGATAGAACAGAAAAAAAAAGAGGCCAACGGGGTAAGATAAGATTTCGAAAACGGGGGTATTAGCGAGAAATTGTTATTATTTTTTTATTTTTCAAAAATTATATAAATAGAATCATTGCGTGATCGTATACGTGATAGGTATAGGTACACGAAACGTGCAACCCCTGATTAAACAACGGCGTTCTAAAAACAAAAACACAAAAAAATAAGGCGCGTCTGAAAGAGAGGAACTGATGGAAAAAAATTCGAAGAAAAAAGACAAAATCATATAAATGGGCGACATCAGACTGCAGGGGTAAAAGAAAGAGAGAACTATACGAACAATGCATCTGGATGAAAGAAAGTCTTCAGCCTTCGGGCGACTCTCCGAACTTTATATGTATAGCGTCCCTGTATAATATGCATGTAAAAGGGCGGTAGAATTAGTTGTCGTTAGGTACACCCTACAGGGGTGTGTAAACCCTACATAAATAATATGAGGACTATATCCAAGACAAGAGAGAACGAAGAGCTGAAAAGAATAGAAATTGTTTTCAAAAAATCGATCAATTTATTTAAGAGCGCGGACGAACGTGATTTTAGATGCTAATTGCTGTTGTATTCATGCAGGTGCAGCAACTTCGGAGTGGCAAATGAAGTCCAACAAGTCGTAGAAACAAAGTGAAAACAACCGCGGAGTTTCGCGAGCAACTATTATACTGCAATTTATGTACGAGGTTGTCGGAAGAGGAGTTTGGAAGCCATTTTCGTGATTTATAGACAATTCCACCCCCCTACCCCCGCCTCTTTCGTAAGAGACCAAGGGGCGGCAAATGGGTCGTGATAAATATTCGCAAGGGATGTAACAGATATTACGTCTAATTCTACGTAAAATATATACACCGGCAAAAACGAGTGCGGCTCATTAGGATTTTTGTAAAAGGTATACGAACTCACGTACCTATATTGAAGCTGCTGGCTAGCTGTGTACAGCAATAATCTACGCCGAGGCGTTTAGAAATCTTAATTTCGCGCACCGTCTAACAATCTCGCGTCCATATTATACTTGGATGGATGCCCCGAACCCCGGTAGGAAGTGAAATTTCTTTTTTTTCTCCGGTGTTCCTCGTGTTTTTTTCTAGTATTTTTTTCTGTAATCTTTTAACGCCGAGTAAAAGCGTTTAAAAACTGTGCGAAATCTTTAGTCCGAGTACATGAGAACAAAATGAAGCAATAATCAAAAAGGAGCACAAACAAAAAAACTGATAATAATAATAATAATAATAATAATAGGAAAGCTTGGAGAATGGAAAGGGCAGAAGCTATATCAAAAGAGCGCCGGTTTGAGATAAGAATAGAGGGAAGAAGAAAAAAAGGAAGAAAATATAAAAGAGAAAAACTAAAGGAAAAAAAAAAAAAGAAAAAAAAAAGTTCACCGTATTGATTCGCGGCTATATAGCTGTATATCCGTATACTATACGTACAGGTATACCGCACGTTTAGGAATTTCAGATGATTACTTTTGGTCCTGAAAAATTCAGAATCAGATAGATATAGGCCAAAAAAGAAGTGATCATCTGCAGTATAAAGGGGAGAGAGAAGGGAAGCCGGTTAGCATTCGATCAAAAATACGCGAATGGTTTTTCCGCCGGGGGATTTGAAAGCTGAGAAAAGAAGAAAACCTGCATTTATATTAAAGGAGAAGAAAAAGAAAAAAAGAAAAACATAAAGGAAAGAATAAAAAATGAAATTGCTGTTTTTCGGCGCACATATCAGATTTCGTCCGCTGTGAATGTGATAACAATGAATATAGTCGTAAAAAAAAGAAACATTTTCAACGACATTTTTCGACGTGAAACGATCGCGAATCGATCAAGTTTGGAAGAGTATAAAAGCTACCTTCTTGATCGACGACACTTTAAACCATGTACATTGCACGTTTATCTATATAAGTTATACATATATATTTATATATTCATCGGCCGTGTTTAAGAACTGAAATTCCCCTTATCTGCTTCCCTCTCTAGTAGATCTCAATGTCAGCTAGTTCTTACTCAACGTAACAAGGGTAGCGGCACACCGTGCAAAACGTTCTATTCCTCTTCCACTCGAATGATCTCTACTCGCCCCCTTTTTCCTCCCTTTTTTTTCTCTTCTTTTCTTTCCTTTTCTCTTTTTTTTTTCATTTCTTCGCTTCCTTCCTTCCGTCCTTCCTTCCTCTTTTCTTTTTTTTCTCCTCTCCTGCGGTATACATGTATTATACCTCGCGGATTTTTTTCGAAGATCTCAAGGATGTTACTCCCTCAGTTTTTTTTTGTCTTTTTTTGCACGTAATACATAAGAAGTACACGAGTACATACGTATAGGTATGTACATATAATATACACAAGCGTGCATGGTACATAAATAAATACATTATATAAAACCTTAATTTTTTTTTTTTTTTTTTCTTTCTTTCTTTGGTATACGTATAATACATAATATATATACGTTACATACACACAACACATACGTAGTATATAAAACGTACCTTTCCTGATATGCAAAGTAACGATTTTCTTTTCCATATTTTTTTTTTTCCCATCAACTCCGAAGCTTCGCCATGTGAGATATATAATACATCGAGTGTAACCCCTTAAAATTCAGTATGAATACAAAAAAAAAAAAAAAAACCCCACAAAACTACAGAGATCAATAAACCCACACTGCACTCGTTCATTTAATATTCTTTTTTCTTTGTTCAATTTCCCTCCCTGAATTCCCTTCCTTCCGGTTTACCTGTCTGGCATCAAACCCTTGATTTTTTAATTTCCTTCTACGTACTTGAACATACATATAACCGATATAGTATGCATGTACTTTATTTCACACGCCAGCGCACAAATAGTACATAGGTATATAAGGTTAAAGTTATTTATATGCGTTAGCTAAATTGGTCAGTTTAATATTCAAAGAGATCCGTCCGTCCGTCCACGTCCGCGTCGCGGTCGTCCGCATTGCAGAAAATACAACGAAAGGATAACACGTTCGTAATTGCGTTGACTCGCCGCGTACATCCCATGGCACGGTATATAATACGCTTGTCCTTTAGGGGGAGGGTTTTATTTCAGGTCACGTGGGTCAGGGGTAAAGGTCATCCCTTATCTAACTATGCATTAAAATTTTCCCTGACTACATACATTATGCATTGTAACACACGGCGCCTCCCCCTCCCTCCCTCCACCACCCTTCCATTCGCGTTATAATTCGTCTATGATTTATTAATAGCGGGATCGAATTACACCGCGGATTATAGTTTGTTTTTTTTTGTTTTTTTTTTCTCTCGCGCGACGCGATAGGTGATGTATATTATTAATTTGAAATGATGCGGTGTCTATAATTTCTCTATAGATTTCCTAAAAGAAAGAATTAGAAAAAAAAAACAAAAAACAAACCGCTAATGATCTATGGAGCTAATTAAAAGTATTAATAGATCGGACTTACGTCATGACGTCACAACCTTTGTGCTTCATTCGTCGTTGAATGAGAGGAAGAAGAAGTTAGGAATCGCGTACTCACCTGAAAACATATTTGAAAAAAAAAAAAAGAAAAAAAAAATGTGTAATTTGATTATTTAAATATTGAATTATAATATACTGAAACTTAATTTAATTATTATATTTTACTTAATTTTAGTTCGATTTTTACACCGTCAATTTTGTGAAAATTATTAGATTTCTATTCGAGCGGATGAGAAGAGAAAGAAAAAGAAAACCAAAATTAGGGGAAACTCGGCATATTTTCTGATCACAAAATTCACCACTAGCTCTCACCGTCAGGTTTTTTGAATTAAAATAAAAATTGTAGATATCTGACGAGGATTCGAGGATTTGATATTTCTGGAAAAGTTCGATGCACAAAAAAACAAAAGTATGTGGAAAAAGAAAAAAATGATGTAATAATAAAAATGTTGTACGGGACGCGGCGCAGATCAGCTGAACAACGCAGGGGTTTCGAAGTAAGTACGGTGGAAAGGGTCGGTGAATTCTTCTCGAAAATTAAATTGGTATTTCAAACTCGTTCAAAGTTTTGTTCAGCTTGTTGGGTTTCCTTTACAAAAAGGAAGAAGAAAACAAATAAAAATTGAATATTATAATAACGAAAAGAAATGCATAAATAGATATAGGAGATATAAAATGAAGATATGAATATAAAAAGAATATCAAGAATGTATATAGTTATAGAAAAATTATTCGCGATATTCTGGCACTCCAATAAAATTTCTGCAGATTTTCTTTTTCTCTCTCTCTCTTTTTTCACACTCAACGAGATCGCGAAAATCATCAAAGAGATAAAATTACACTCTTCGATTTCTATATTCCCATATACATATATCAAATTGATAATTCTTCAATATTCTGCACACTGCACAAGAGATATTCAAGAGATTCGCGGATATAAATATGTGACAGGAAATTCAAGTATCTTCTCAAGATCAATCATCAAAAACCTTTTTCCTTCCCTTTTTCTTTTTTTCTTTTTTTTGTCGATATCAGAAGATATTTTATTTTCACATTGTATGTATTTAAAACCATTTTTTTCTTCTGTTTTTTTTTTTTACAGCTCGAACGATTCGCGTAACGAGGTATACATTACGGCACGCCGCATCAATAAGAGTCACTCGATCTTTGAATTTACTTCTTTTTTTTTTTTTTTCTTTCACTCCACTTTCCTTCTTATTTCAATTATTTTTTTCTCTTCTTCTTCTTTTTGCCTCGCTACTCACTTATACGGGAAGTGTAACGGCTGTGTATAGGAGCAAAGAGTATATAGTATACTACACGGATACCTCTACGTAATATTTCACCTCGGCTGCACTTAAGTTGAAATTTTGAATCAAGAATTTCTGAAGGCGCGGAGGTCAGAGGGCGCCGCGCCGTGCACTTGGCTAATGGCAACAAGGTACGTAGAAAACTTCAGCTAATTATCCATATAGTATACCGAATATATAAGTATATAAATATACCCGAGCAATATGAATGTATAGTATACATATATACGTGTAGAAAACTTTTGCAGCAAACAGCCAGAAAAGAATAAGATAAAAAACCAAAGTAAAAATAGAATTCTCGTCCCCCATTAGCAGCGACCGGGAAATTGGAAAACAGATATTCACTCAATCAGCCGTTTACCTATGTGCATATCATTATCTATGTGTCGGTTCGATGGGCTTGATGAGCTCATTGATCGCAGCGAGTGTAAAGAGGAGAAAAAAAAAAAAAAAAAAAGGGAAGAGAAAAAAAGAATCAAGTATACTAAAAAAAAATAATTATCTAAAAGTGAAGAATCATAATTATTCCCCCGTTCTCGAAATTGTTATAACATTCAAAACATATAGTATCGTGTGGTGTAAATGAAAAGTAAATAAACAAAACATGAAATATATGGGGTGAGTCATTCGAAACTCCGAGAACGGGAGGAGCCTCATTTGGTTTTTCTTGTCCAGTTGACGCGTCGCGCACGAGAGAAACGGAAAGAATGAGAAAAGTCGACTAAAAGATACAGCGTGCTGAACAAATGAGGAAGTCGATTGGAGGTCAAGCGCATATCTGCC